>CM062360.1:3625504-13625504 GCA_031216115.1 Senna siamea
TTCTTAGGCTAATGGTGTTTAGATATTTTCTATTTGAGCTTTCTTCTTCACTAAGTTTGTCTAATATGTGTTTTTAGTTTCATATTCCATTTCAATTCTGATTCAAATTCTTTTAAACATGCAACCATCTCCTTATCAACTCTAATTGGCTTACTAAACCAAATTCTTAGGCTAATGGTGTTTAGAAATTTTCTATATGAGATTTCTTCTTCACTAAGTTTGCCTAATATGTATTTTTAGATTCATATTTTATTTCAATTCTGATTCAAATTCTTTTAAACATGCAACATCTCTTTATCAACTCTAATTGGCTTATTCAATCACATTTTTAGGCTAATGGTATTTAGAAATTTTCTATTTGAGCTTTCTTCTTCACTAAGTTTCTCTAATATGTGTTTTTGGTTTCATATTTCATTTCATTTCTGATTCAAATTCTTTTAAACATGCAACCATCTCCTTATCAACTCTAATTGGCTTATTCAATCACATTTTTAGGCTAATGGTGTTTAGAAATTTTCTATTTGAGCTTTCTCCTCCACTACGTTTATCTAATATGTGTTTTTGGTTTCATATTTGATTTCTATTATGATTCAAATTCTTTTAAACATGCAACCATCTCCTTATCAACTCTAATTGGCTTATTAAATCACATTCTTAGGCTAATGGTGTTTAGAAATTTCCTATTTGAGCTTTCTTCTTCACTAAGTTTGTCTAATATGTGTTTTTGGTTTCATATTACATTTGAATTCTGAATCAAATTCTGTTAAACATGCAACCATCTCCTTATCAACTATAATTGGCTTATTCAATCTCATTCTTAGGCTAATGGTGTTTAGAAATTTACTATTTGAGTTTTTTTCTTCACTAAATTTATATAATATGTGTTTTTGGTCTCTTATTTCATTTCAATTCAGATTCAAATTCTTTTAAACATGCAACCATTTCCTTATCAACTATAATTGGCTTATTCAATCTCATTCTTAGGCTAATGGTGTTTAGATATTTTCTATTTGAGCTTTCTCCTCCACTACGTTTCTCTAATATGTGTTTTTAGTTTCATATTTCATTTCAATTCTGATTCAAATTCTGTTAAACATGCCACCGTCTCCTTGTCAACTCTAATTGGCTTATTCAATCACATTCTTAGGCTAATGGTGTTTAGAAATTTTCTATCTGAGCTTTCTTCTTCACTATGTTTCTCTAATATGTGTTTTTAGTTTCATATTTCATTTCAATTCTGATTCAAATTCTGTTAAACATGCCACCGTCTCCTTATCAACTCTAATTGGCTTATTAAATCACATTCTTAGGCTAATGGTGTTTAGATATTTTCTATTTGAGCTTCTCCTCCACTACGTTTCTCTAATATGTGTTTTTAGTTTCATATTTCATTTCAATTCTGATTCAAATTCTTTTAAACATGCGACCATCTCCTTATCAACTCTAATTGGCTTATTCAATCTCATTCTTAGGCTAATGGTGTTTAGATATTTTCTATTTGAGCTTTCTTCTTCACCAAGTATCTCTAATATGTGTTTTTAGTTTCATATTTCATTTCAATTCGATTCAAATTCTTTTAAACATGCGACCATCTCCTTATCAACTATAATTGGCTTATTCAATCACATTTTTAGGCAATGGTGTTTAGATATTTTCTATTTGAGCTTTCTTCTTCACTACGTTTCTCTAATATGTGTTTTTAGTTTCATATTTCATTTCAATTCGATTCATATTCTGTTAAACATGCCACCGTCTCCTTATCAACTCTAATTGGCTTATGAAATCACATTCTTAGGCTAATGGTGTTTATAAATTTTCAATTTGAGCTTTCTTCTTCACTAAGTTTGTCTAATATGTGTTTTTGGTTTCATATTTCATTTCAATTCTGATTCAAATTCTTTTAAACATGCAACCATCTCCTTATCAACTCTAATTGGCTTATTCAATCTCATTCTTAGGCTAATGGTGTTTAGATATTTTCTATTTGAGCTTTCTCCTCCACTACGTTTCTCTAATATGTGTTTTTAGTTTCATATTTCATTTCAATTCTGATTCAAATTCTTTTAAACATGCAACCATCTCCTTATCAACTCTAATTGGCTTATTCAATCACATTCTTAGGCTAATGGTGTTTAGATATTTTCTATTTGAGCTTTCTTCTTCACTACGTTTCTCTAATATGTGTTTTTGGTTTCATATTCCATTTGAATTCTGAATCAAATTCTTTTACACATGCAACCATCTCCTTATCAACTCTAATTGGCTTATTCAATCTCATTCTTAGGCTAACGGTGTTTAGATATTTTCTATTTGAGCTTTCTCCTCCACTACGTTTCTCTGGAATGTGTTTTTAGTTTTCTATTTCATTTCAATTCGATTCAAATTCTTTTAAACATGCCACCATCTCCTTATCAACTCTAATTGGCTTATTCAATCACATTCTTAGGCTAATGGTGTTTAGATATTTTCTATTTGAGCTTTCTTCTTCACTACGTTTCTCTAATATGTGTTTTTAGTTTCATATTTCATTTCATTTCTGATTCAAATTCTTTTAAACATGCGACCATCTCCTTATCAACTATAATTAGCTTATTCAATCACATTTTTAGGCAATGGTGTTTAGATATTTTCTATTTGAGCTTTTTCCTTCACTATGTTTCTCTAATATGTGTTTTTAGTTTCATATTTCATTTCAATTATGATTCAAATTCTTTTAAACATGCAACCATCTCCTTATCAACTCTAATTGGCTTATTCAATCTCATTCTTAGGCTAATGGTGTTTAGATATTTTCTATTTGAGCTTTCTCCTCCACTAAGTTTGTCTAATATGTGTTTTTGGTTTCATATTCCATTTGAATTCTGAATCAAATTCTTTTACACATGCAACCATCTCCTTATCAACTCTAATTGGCTTATTCAATCTCATTCTTAGGCTAATGGTGTTTAGATATTTTCTATTTGAGCTTTCTCCTCCACTACGTTTCTCTAATATGTGTTTTTAGTTTCATATTTCATTTCAATTCTGATTCAAATTCTTTTAAACATGCAACCATCTCCTTATCAACTCTAATTGGCTTATTCAATCTCATTCTTAGGCTAATGGTGTCTAGAAATTTCCTATATGCGCATTCTTCTTCACTACGTTTCTCTAATATGTGTTTTTAGTTTCATATTTCATTTCAATTCTGATTCAAATTCTTTTAAACATGCAACCATCTCCTTATCAACTCTAATTGGCTTATTCAATCTCATTCTTAGGCTAATGGTGTTTAGATATTTTCTATTTGAGCTTTCTCCTCCACTACGTTTCTCTAATATGTGTTTTTAGTTTCATATTTCATTTCAATTCTGATTCAAATTCTTTTAAACATGCGACCATCTCCTTATCAACTATAATTAGCTTATTCAATCACATTTTTAGGCAATGGTGTTTAGATATTTTCTATTTGAGCTTTTTCCTTCACTACGTTTCTCTAATATGTGTTTTTAGTTTCATATTTCAATTCAATTCTGATTCATATTCTGTTAAACATGCCACCGTCTCCTTATCAACTCTAATTGGCTTATGAAATCACATTCTTAGGCTAATGGTGTTTATAAATTTTCAATTTGAGCTTTCTTCTTCACTAAGTTTGTCTAATATGTGTTTTTAGTTTTATATTCCATTTCAATTCTGATTCATATTCTGTTAAACATGCCACCGTCTCCTTATCAACTCTAATTGGCTTATGAAATCACATTCTTAGGCTAATGGTGTTTATAAATTTTCAATTTGAGCTTTCTTCTTCACTACGTTTCTCTAATATGTGTTTTTAGTTTCATATTTCATTTCAATTCTGATTCAAATTCTTTTAAACATGCAACCATCTCCTTATCAACTCTAATTGGCTTATTCAATCTCATTCTTAGGCTAATGGTGTTTAGATATTTTCTATTTGAGCTTTCTCCTCCACTACGTTTCTCTAATATGTGTTTTTAGTTTCATATTTCATTTCAATTCTGATTCAAATTCTTTTAAACATGCGACCATCTCCTTATCAACTATAATTGGCTTATTCAATCACATTTTTAGGCAATGGTGTTTAGATATTTTCTATTTGAGCTTTTTCCTTCACTACGTTTCTCTAATATGTGTTTTTAGTTTCATATTTCATTTCAATTCTGATTCAAATTCTTTTAAACATGCAACCATCTCCTTATCAACTCTAATTGGCTTATTCAATCTCATTCTTAGGCTAATGGTGTTTATAAATTTTCAATTTGAGCTTTCTTCTTCACTAAGTTTGTCTAATATGTGTTTTTGGTTTCATATTACATTTGAATTCTGAATCAAATTCTTTTACACATGCAACCATCTCCTTATCAACTCTAATTGGCTTATTCAATCACATTTTTAGGCAATGGTGTTTAGATATTTTCTATTTGAGCTTTTTCCTTCACTACGTTTCTCTAATATGTGTTTTTAGTTTCATATTTCATTTCAATTCTGATTCAAATTCTTTTAAACATGCAACCATCTCCTTATCAACTCTAATTGGCTTATTCAATCTCATTCTTAGGCTAATGGTGTTTAGATATTTTCTATTTGAGCTTTCTCCTCCACTACGTTTCTCTAATATGTGTTTTTAGTTTCATATTTCATTTCAATTCTGATTCAAATTCTGTTAAACATGCCACCGTCTCCTTGTCAACTATAATTGGCTTATTCAATCACATTTTTAGGCAATGGTGTTTAGATATTTTCTATTTGAGCTTTCTGCTCCACTACGTTTCTCTAATATGTGTTTTTAGTTTCATATTTCATTTCAATTCTGATTCAAATTCTTTTAAACATGCAACCATCTCCTTATCAACTCTAATTGGCTTATTCAATCTCATTCTTAGGCTAATGGTGTTTAGATATTTTCTATTTGAGCTTTCTTCTTCACTAAGTTTGTCTAATATGTGTTTTTGGTTTCATATTCCATTTGAATTCTGAATCAAATTCTTTTACACATGCAACCATCTCCTTATCAACTCTAATTGGCTTATTCAATCTCATTCTTAGGCTAACGGTGTTTAGATATTTTCTATTTGAGCTTTTTCCTTCACTACGTTTCTCTAATATGTGTTTTTAGTTTCATATTTCATTTCAATTCTGATTCAAATTCTGTTAAACATGCCACCGTCTCCTTATCAACTCTAATTGGCTTATTAAATCACATTCTTAGGCTAATGGTGTTTAGATATTTTCTATATGAGCTTTCTTCTTCACTACGTTTCTCTATTTTGTGTTTTTGGTGTCATATTTCATTTCAATTCTGATTCAAATTCATTAAACATGCAACCATCTTTTTATCAACTGTAATTGGCTTATTCAATCACATTTTTAGGCAATGGTGTTTAGATATTTTCTATTTGAGCTTTCTCCTCCACTACGTTTCTCTAATATGTGTTTTTAGTTTCATATTTCATTTCAATTCTGATTCAAATTCTGTTAAACATGCCACCGTCTCCTTATCAACTCTAATTGGCTTATTAAATCACATTCTTAGGCTAATGGTGTTTATAAATTTTCTATTTGAGCTTTCTCCTCCACTACGTTTCTCTAATGTGTTTTTAGTTTCATATTCCATTTCAATCTGATTCAAATTCTTTTACACATGCAACCATCTCCTTATCAACTATAATTGGCTTATTCAATCACATTTTTAGGCAATGGTGTTTAGATATTTTCTATTTGAGCTTTTTCCTTCACTACGTTTCTCTAATATGTGTTTTTAGGTTCATATTTCATTTCAATTCTGATTCAAATTCTGTTAAACATGCCACCGTCTCCTTATCAACTCTAATTGGCTTATTAAATCACATTCTTAGGCTAATGGTGTTTAGATATTTTCTATTTGAGCTTTCTCCTCCACTACGTTTCTCTAATGTGTGTTTTTAGTTTTATATTCCATTTCAATTCTGATTCAAATTCTTTTAAACATGCGACCATCTCCTTATCAACTATAATTGGCTTATTCAATCACATTTTTAGGCAATGGTGTTTAGATATTTTCTATTTGAGCTTTCTGCTCCACTACGTTTCTCTAATATGTGTTTTTAGTTTCATATTTCATTTCAATTCTGATTCATATTCTGTTAAACATGCCACCGTCTCCTTATCAACTCTAATTGGCTTATGAAATCACATTCTTAGGCTAATGGTGTTTAGATATTTTCTATTTGAGCTTTTTCCTTCACTACGTTTCTCTAATATGTGTTTTTAGTTTCATATTTCATTTCAATTCTGATTCAAATTCTTTTAAACATGCAACCATCTCCTTATCAACTCTAATTGGCTTATTCAATCTCATTCTTAGGCTAATGGTGTTTAGATATTTTCTATTTGAGCTTTCTCCTCCACTACGTTTCTCTAATATGTGTTTTTAGTTTCATATTCCATTTCAATCTGATTCAAATTCTTTTAAACAAGCGACCATCTCCTTATCAACTATAATTGGATTATTCAATCACATTTTTAGGCAATGGTGTTTAGATATTTTCTATTTGAGCTTTTTCCTTCACTACGTTTCTCTAATATGTGTTTTTGGTTTCATATTTCATTTCAATTCTGATTCAATTTCTTTTAAACATGCAACCACCTCCGTATCAACTCTAATTGGCTAATTCAATCATATTCTTAGGCTAATGGTGTTTAGAAATTTTCTATTTGATCTTTCTCCTTCACTAAGTTTCTCTAATATGAGTTTTTGGTTTCATATTTCGTTTCAATTCTGATTCAATTTCTTTTCAACATGCAACCATCTCCGTATCAACTCTAGTTGGCTTATTCAATCACATTCTTAGGCTAATGGTGTTTAGAAATTTTCTATTTGATCTCTCTCCTTCACTACGTTTCTCTAATATGTGTTTTTAGTTTCATATTTCATTTCAATTCTGATTCAAATTCTTTTAAACATGCAACCATCTCCTTATCAACTCTAATTGGCTTATTCAATCTCATTCTTAGGCTAATGGTGTTTAGATATTTTCTATTTGAGCTTTCTCCTCCACTACGTTTCTCTAATATGTGTTTTTAGTTTCATATTCCATTTCAATCGGATTCAAATTCTTTTAAACATGTGACCATCTCCTTATCAACTCTAATTGGCTTATTCAATCTCATTCTTAGGCTAATGGTGTTTAGATATTTTCTATTTGAGCTTTTTCCTTCACTATGTTTCTCTAATATGTGTTTTTAGTTTCATATTTCAGTTCGATTCTGATTCAAATTCTGTTAAACATGCCACCGTCTCCTTATCAACTCTAATTGGCTTATGAAATCACATTCTTAGGCTAATGGTGTTTATAAATTTTCAATTTGAGCTTTCTTCTTCACTAAGTTTGTCTAATATGTGTTTTTGGTTTCATATTCCATTTGAATTCTGAATCAAATTCTTTTACACATGCAACCATCTCCTTATCAACTCTAATTGGCTTATTCAATCTCATTCTTAGGCTAACGGTGTTTAGATATTTTCTATTTGAGCTTTCTCCTCCACTACGTTTCTCTAATATGTGTTTTTAGTTTTCTATTTCATTTCGATTCTGATTCAAATTCTGTTAAACATGCCACCGTCTCCTTGTCAACTATAATTGGCTTATTCAATCACATTTTTAGGCAATGGTGTTTAGATATTTTCTATTTGAGCTTTCTCCTCCACTACATTTCTCTAATATGTGTTTTTAGTTTCATATTTCATTTCAATTCTGATTCATATTCTGTTAAACATGCCACCGTCTCCTTATCAACTCTAATTGGCTTATGAAATCACATTCTTAGGCTAATGGTGTTTATAAATTTTCAATTTGAGCTTTCTTCTTCACTAAGTTTGTCTAATATGTGTTTTTGGTTTCATATTCCATTTGAATTCTGAATCAAATTCTTTTACACATGCAACCATCTCCTTATCAACTCTAATTGGCTTATTCAATCTCATTCTTAGGCTAACGGTGTTTAGATATTTTCTATTTGAGCTTTCTCCTCCACTACGTTTCTCTAATATGTGTTTTTAGGTTCATATTTCATTTCAATTCTGATTCAAATTCTGTTAAACATGCCACCGTCTCCTTATCAACTCTAATTGGCTTATTAAATCACATTCTTAGGCTAATGGTGTTTATAAATTTTCTATTTGAGCTTTCTCCTCCACTACGTTTCTCTAATGTGTGTTTTTAGTTTTATATTCCATTTCAATTCTGATTCAAATTCTTTTAAACATGCGACCATCTCCTTATCAACTATAATTGGCTTATTCAATCACATTTTTAGGCAATGGTGTTTAGATATTTTCTATTTGAGCTTTTTCCTTCACTACGTTTCTCTAATATGTGTTTTTAGTTTCATATTTCATTTCAATTCTGATTCAAATTCTTTTAAACATGCAACCATCTCCTTATCAACTCTAATTGGCTTATTCAATCTCATTCTTAGGCTAATGGTGTTTAGATATTTTCTATTTGAGCTTTCTCCTCCACTACGTTTCTCTAATATGTGTTTTTAGTTTCATATTTCATTTCAATTCCGATTCAAATTCTTTTACACATGCAACCATCTCCTTATCAACTCTAATTGGCTTATTCAATCACATTTTTAGGCAATGGTGTTTAGATATTTTCTATTTGAGCTTTCTCCTCCACTACGTTTCTCTAATATGTGTTTTTAGTTTCATATTTCATTTCAATTCTGATTCAAATTCTTTTAAACATGCAACCATCTCCTTATCAACTCTAATTGGCTTATTCAATCTCATTCTTAGGCTAATGGTGTTTAGATATTTTCTATTTGAGCTTTCTCCTCCACTACGTTTCTCTAATATGTGTTTTTAGTTTTCTATTTCATTTCAATTCTGATTCAAATTCTGTTAAACATGCCACTGTCTCCTTATCAACTCTAATTAGCTTATTCAATCACATTTTTAGGCCAATGGTGTTTAGAAATTTTCTATTTGAGCTTTCTTGTTCACTATGTTTCTCTAATATGTGTTTTTCGTTTTATTTTTCATTTCAATTCTGATTCAAATTCTTTTAAACATGCAACCATCTCCTTATCAACTCTAATTGGCTTATGAAATCACATTCTTAGGCTAATGGTGTTTATAAATTTTCAATTTGAGCTTTCTTCTTCACTAAGTTTGTCTAATATGTGTTTTTGGTTTCATATTGCATTTCAATCGGATTCAAATTCTTTTAAACATGTAACCATCTCCTTATCAACTCTAATTGGCTT
Organism: Senna siamea; assembly: GCA_031216115.1. Lineage (NCBI taxonomy): Eukaryota > Viridiplantae > Streptophyta > Magnoliopsida > Fabales > Fabaceae > Senna > Senna siamea. The sequence continues at coordinate 3,634,760 of CM062360.1, forward strand.
ATTCAATCACATTTTTAGGCAATGGTGTTTAGATATTTTCTATTTGAGCTTTCTCCTCCACTACGTTTCTCTAATATGTGTTTTTAGTTTCATATTTCATTTCAATTCTGATTCAAATTCTTTTAAACATGCAACCATCTCCTTATCAACTCTAATTGGCTTATTCAATCTCATTCTTAGGCTAATGGTGTTTAGATATTTTCTATTTGAGCTTTCTCCTCCACTACGTTTCTCTAATATGTGTTTTTAGTTTCATATTCCATTTCAATCTGATTCAAATTCTTTTAAACATGCGACCATCTCCTTATCAACTATAATTGGATTATTCAATCACATTTTTAGGCAATGGTGTTTAGATATTTTCTATTTGAGCTTTCTGCTCCACTACGTTTCTCTAATATGTGTTTTTAGTTTCATATTTCATTTCAATCTGATTCAAATTCTGTTAAACATGCCACCGTCTCCTTATCAACTCTAATTGGCTTATTAAATCACATTCTTAGGCTAATGGTGTTTATAAATTTTCTATTTGAGCTTTTTCCTTCACTACGTTTCTCTAATATGTGTTTTTAGGTTCATATTTCATTTCAATTCTGATTCAAATTCTGTTAAACATGCCACCGTCTCCTTATCAACTCTAATTGGCTTATTCAATCACATTTTTAGGCAATGGTGTTTAGATATTTTCTATTTGAGCTTTTTCCTTCACTACGTTTCTCTAATATGTGTTTTTAGTTTCATATTTCATTTCAATTCTGATTCAAATTCTTTTAAACATGCAACCATCTCCTTATCAACTCTAATTGGCTTATTCAATCTCATTCTTAGGCTAATGGTGTTTAGATATTTTCTATTTGAGCTTTCTCCTCCACTACGTTTCTCTAATATGTGTTTTTAGTTTCATATTCCATTTCAATTCTGATTCAAATTCTTTTAAACATGCGACCATCTCCTTATCAACTATAATTGGCTTATTCAATCACATTTTTAGGCAATGGTGTTTAGATATTTTCTATTTGAGCTTTTTCCTTCACTACGTTTCTCTAATATGTGTTTTTAGGTTCATATTTCATTTCAATTCTGATTCAAATTCTGTTAAACATGCCACCGTCTCCTTATCAACTCTAATTGGCTTATTAAATCACATTCTTAGGCTAATGGTGTTTATAAATTTTCTATTTGAGCTTTCTCCTCCACTACGTTTCTCTAATATGTGTTTTTAGTTTCATATTCCATTTCAATCGGATTCAAATTCTTTTAAACATGTGACCATCTCCTTATCAACTCTAATTGGCTTATTCAATCTCATTCTTAGGCTAATGGTGTTTAGATATTTTCTATTTGAGTTTTTTCCTTCACTACGTTTCTCTAATATGTGTTTTTAGTTTCATATTTCATTTCAATTCTGATTCATATTCTGTTAAACATGCCACCGTCTCCTTATCAACTCTAATTGGCTTATGAAATCACATTCTTAGGCTAATGGTGTTTATAAATTTTCAATTTGAGCTTTCTTCTTCACTAAGTTTGTCTAATATGTGTTTTTAGTTTCATATTTCATTTCAATTCTGATTCAAATTCTGTTAAACATGCCACCGTCTCCTTGTCAACTCTAATTGGCTTATTCAATCACATTTTTAGGCAATGGTGTTTAGATATTTTCTATTTGAGCTTTCTCCTCCACTACGTTTCTCTAATATGTGTTTTTAGTTTCATATTTCATTTCAATTCTGATTCAAATTCTTTTAAACATGCAACCATCTCCTTATCAACTCTAATTGGCTTATTCAATCTCATTCTTAGGCTAATGGTGTTTAGATATTTTCTATTTGAGCTTTTTCCTTCACTACGTTTCTCTAATATGTGTTTTTAGTTTCATATTTCATTTCAATTCTGATTCAAATTCTGTTAAACATGCCACCGTCTCCTTATCAACTCTAATTGGCTTATTAAATCACATTCTTAGGCTAATGGTGTTTAGATATTTTCTATTTGAGCTTTCTCCTCCACTACGTTTCTCTAATATGTGTTTTTAGTTTCATATTCCATTTCAATCGGATTCAAATTCTTTTAAACATGTGACCATCTCCTTATCAACTCTAATTGGCTTATTCAATCTTATTCTAAGGCTAATGGTGTTTAGAAATTTTCTATTTGAGCTTTCTTCTTCACTAAGTTTCTCTAACATGTGTTTTTAGTTTCATATTTCATTTCAATTCCGATTCAAATTCTTTTAAACATGTAACCATCTCCTTATCAACTCTAATTGGCTTATTCAATCACATTTTTAGGCTAATGGTGTTTAGATATTTTCTATTTGAGCTTTCTTCTTCACTACGTTTCTCTAATATGTGTTTTTAGTTTCATATTTCATTTCAATTCTGATTCAAATTCTGTTAAACATGCCACCGTCTCCTTATCAACTCTAATTGGCTTATTCAATCACATTCTTAGGCTAATGGTGTTTAGAAATTTTCTATTTGAGCTTGCTTCTTCACTACGTTTCTCTAATATGTGTTTTTAGTTTCATATTCCATTTCAATCTGATTCAAATTCTGTTAAACATGCCACCGTCTCCTTATCAACTCTAATTGGCTTATTCAATCTCATTCTTAGGCTAATGGTGTTTATAAATTTTCTATTTGAGCTTTCTCCTCCACTACGTTTCTCTAATATGTGTTTTTAGTTTCATATTCCATTTCAATTCTGATTCAAATTCTTTTAACCATGCAACCATGTCTTTATCAACTCTAATTGGCTTATTCAATCACATTCTTAGGCTAATGGTGTTTAGATATTTTCTATTTGAGCGTTTTCCTTAACTACGTTTCTCTAATATGTGTTTTTAGGTTCATATTTCATTTCAATTCTGATTCAAATTCTGTTAAACATGCCACCATCTCCTTATCAACTCTAATTGGCTTATTCAATCACATTCTTAGGCTAATGGTGTTTCGAAATTTTCTATTTGAGCATTCTTCTTCACTAAGTTTGTCTGATATGTGTTTTTGGTTTCATATTTCATTTCAATTGTGATTCAAATTCTTTTAAACATGCAACCATCTCCTTATCAACTCTAATTGGCTTATTCAATCTCATTCTTAGGCTAATGGTGTTTAGAAATTTTCTATTTGAGCTTTCTTCTTCACTAAGTTTGTCTAATATGTGTTTTTAGATTCATATTCCATTTCAATTCTGATTCAAATTCTTTTAAACATGCAACCATCTCCTTATCAACTATAATTGGCTTATTGAATCACATTTTTAGCCAATGGTGTTTAGATATTTTCTATATGAGCTTTCTTCTTCACTACGTTTCTCTATTTTGTGTTCTTGGTCTCATATTTTATTTCAATTCTGATTCAAATTCTGTTAAACATGCCACCGTCTCCTTATCAACTCTAATTGGCTTATTCAATCACATTCTTAGGCTAATGGTGTTTAGATATTTTCTATTTGAGCTTTGTCCTTCACTACGTTTCTCTAATATGTGTTTTTAGTTTCATATTTCATTTCAATTCTGATTCAAATTCTTTTAAACATGCAACCATCTCCTTATCAACTCTAATTGGCTTATTCAATCTCATTCTTAGGCTAATGGTGTTTAGAAATTTTCTATATGAGTTTTCTTGTTCGCTACGTTTCTCTAATATGTGTTTTTAGGTTCATATTTCATTTCAATTCTGATTCAAATTCTGTTAAACATGCCACCGTCTCCTTATCAACTCTAATTGGCTTATTCAATCACATTCTTAGGCTAATGGTGTTTAGAAATTTTCTATTTGAGCTTTTTCCTTCACTACGTTTCTCTAATGTGTTTTTAGTTTCATATTCCATTTCAATCTGATTCAAATTCTTTTAAACATGTGACCATCTCCTTATCAACTCTAATTGGCTTATTCAATCTCATTCTTAGGCTAATGGTGTTTAGATATTTTCTATTTGAGCTTTCTCCTCCACTACGTTTCTCTAATATGTGTTTTTGGTTTCATATTTGTTTCCTATTATGATTCAAATTCTTTTAAACATGCCACCATCTCCTTATCAACTATAATTTGCTTATTAAATCACATTCTTAGGCTAATGGTGTTTATAAATTTTCTATTTGAGCTTTCTTCTTCACTATGTTTCTGTAATATGTGTTTTTGGTTTCATATTCCATTTGAATTCTGAATCAAATTCTTTTACACATGCAACCATCTCCTTATCAACTCTAATTGGCTTATTCAATCTCATTCTTAGGCTAACGGTGTTTAGATATTTTCTATTTGAGCTTTCTCCTCCACTACGTTTCTCTAATATGTGTTTTTAGTTTTCTATTTCATTTCGATTCTGATTCAAATTCTGTTAAACATGCCACCATCTCCTTATCAACTCTAATTGGCTTATTCAATCACATTTTTAGGCAATGGTGTTTAGATATTTTCTATTTGAGCTTTCTCCTCCACTACATTTCTCTAATATGTGTTTTTAGTTTCATATTTCATTTCAATTCTGATTCAAATTCTTTTAAACATGCGACCATCTCCTTATCAACTATAATTAGCTTATTCAATCACATTTTTAGGCAATGGTGTTTAGATATTTTCTATTTGAGCTTTTTCCTTCACTACGTTTCTCTAATATGTGTTTTTAGTTTCATATTTCATTTCAATTCTGATTCAAATTCTTTTAAACATGCAACCATCTCCTTATCAACTCTAATTGGCTTATTCAATCTCATTCTTAGGCTAATGGTGTTTAGATATTTTCTATTTGAGCTTTCTTCTTCACTACGTTTGTCTAATATGTGTTTTTAGTTTCATATTTCATTACAATTCTGATTCAAATTCTTTTAAACATGTAACCATCTCCATATCAACTCTAATTGGCTTATTCAATCACATTCTTAGGCAATGGTGTTTAGATATTTTCTATTTGAGCGTTCTTCTTCACTAAGTTTCTCTAATATGTGTTTTTAGTTTCATATTTCATTTCAATTCTGATTCAAATTCTTTTAAACATGCAACCATCTCCTTATCAACTCTAATTGGCTTATTCAATCTCATTCTTAGGCTAATGGTGTTTAGATATTTTCTATTTGAGTTTTTTCCTTCACTACGTTTCTCTAATATGTGTTTTTAGTTTCATATTTCATTTCAATTCTGATTCATATTCTGTTAAACATGCCACCGTCTCCTTATCAACTCTAATTGGCTTATGAAATCACATTCTTAGGCTAATGGTGTTTATAAATTTTCAATTTGAGCTTTCTTCTTCACTAAGTTTGTCTAATATGTGTTTTTGGTTTCATATTACATTTGAATTCTGAATCAAATTCTTTTACACATGCAACCATCTCCTTATCAACTCTAATTGGCTTATTCAATCACATTTTTAGGCAATGGTGTTTAGATCTTTTCTATTTGAGCTTTCTCCTCCACTACGTTTCTCTAATATGTGTTTTTAGTTTCATATTTCATTTCAATTCTGATTCAAATTCTGTTAAACATGCCACCGTCTCCTTATCAACTCTAATTGGCTTATTAAATCACATTCTTAGGCTAATGGTGTTTATAAATTTTCTATTTGAGCTTTCTCCTCCACTACGTTTCTCTAATATGTGTTTTTAGTTTTCTATTTCATTTCAATTCTGATTCAAATTCTGTTAAACATGCCACCGTCTCCTTGTCAACTATAATTGGCTTATTCAATCACATTTTTAGGCAATGGTGTTTAGATATTTTCTATTTGAGCTTTTTCCTTCACTACGTTTCTCTAATATGTGTTTTTAGTTTCATATTTCATTTCAATTCTGATTCAAATTCTTTTAAACATGCAACCATCTCCTTATCAACTCTAATTGGCTTATTCAATCTCATTCTTAGGCTAATGGTGTTTAGATATTTTCTATTTGAGCTTTCTCCTCCACTACGTTTCTCTAATATGTGTTTTTAGTTTCATATTTCATTTCAATTCTGATTCAAATTCTTTTAAACATGCGACCATCTCCTTATCAACTCTAATTGGCTTACTAAATCACATTCTTAGGCTAATGGTCTTTAGAAATTTTCAATTTGAGCTTTTTCCTTCACTACGTTTCTCTAATATGTGTTTTTAGTTTCATATTTCATTTCAATTCTGATTCAAATTCTTTTAAACATGTAACCATCTCCTTATCAACTCTAAGTGGTTTATTCAATCACATTCTTAGGCAATGGTGTTTAGATATTTTCTATTTGAGCTTTCTTCTTCACTACGTTTCTCTAATATGTGTTTTTAGTTTCATATTTCATTTCAATTCGATTCAAATTCTTTTACACATGCAACCATCTCCTTATCAACTCTAATTGGCTTATTCAATCTCATTCTTAGGCTAACGGTGTTTAGATATTTTCTATTTGAGCTTTCTCCTCCACTACGTTTCTCTAATATGTGTTTTTGGTTTCATATTTCATTTCAATTCTGATTCAAATTCTATTAAACATGCCACCGTCTCCTTATCAACTCTAATTGGCTTATTCAATAACATTTTTAGGCAATGGTGTTTAGAAATTTTCTATTTGAGCTTTCTGCTCCACTACGTTTCTCTAATATGTGTTTTTAGTTTCATATTTCATTTCAATTCTGATTCAAATTCTGTTAAACATGCCACCGTCTCCTTATCAACTCTAATTGGCTTATTCAATCACATTCTTAGGCTAATGGTGTTTAGAAATTTTCTATATGAGCTTTCTTCTTCACTAAGTTTGTCTAATATGTGTTTTTGGTTTCATATTTCATGTCAATTCTGATTCAAATTCTTTTAAACAATCAACCATCTCCTTATCAACTCTAAGTGGCTTATTCAATCTCATTCTTAGGCTAATGGTGTTTAGATATTTTCTATTTGTGCTTTTTCCTTCACTACGTTTCTCTAATATGTGTTTTTAGTTTCATATTCCATTTCAATCGGATTCAAATTCTTTTAAACATGTGACCATCTCCTTATCAACTCTAATTGGCTTATTCAATCTCATTCTTAGGCTAATGGTGTTTAGATGTTTTCTATTTGAGCTTTCTTCTTCTTCACTAAGTTTGTCTAATATGTGTTTTTGGTTTCATATTACATTTGAATTCTGAATCAAATTCTTTTACACATGCAACCATCTCCTTATCAACTCTAATTGGCTTATTCAATCACATTTTTAGGCAATGGTGTTTAGATATTTTCTATTTGAGCTTTCTCCTCCACTACGTTTCTCTAATATGTGTTTTTAGTTTCATATTTCATTTCAATCGGATTCAAATTCTTTTAAACATGCAACCATCTCCTTATCAACTCTAATTGGCTTATTCAATCTCATTCTTAGGCTAATGGTGTTTAGATATTTTCTATTTGAGCTTTCTCCTCCACTACGTTTCTCTAATATGTGTTTTTAGTTTCATATTTCATTTCAATTCTGATTCAAATTCTGTTAAACATGCCACCGTCTCCTTGTCAACTATAATTGGCTTATTCAATCACATTTTTAGGCAATGGTGTTTAGATATTTTCTATTTGAGCTTTTTCCTTCACTACGTTTCTCTAATATGTGTTTTTAGTTTCATATTTCATTTCAATTCTGATTCAAATTCTGTTAAACATGCCACCGTCTCCTTATCAACTCTAATTGGCTTATTAAATCACATTCTTAGGCTAATGGTGTTTATAAATTTTCAATTTGAGCTTTCTTCTTCACTAAGTTTGTCTAATATGTGTTTTTGGTTTCATATTACATTTGAATTCTGAATCAAATTCTTTTACACATGCAACCATCTCCTTATCAACTCTAATTGGCTTATTCAATCACATTTTTAGGCAATGGTGTTTAGATATTTTCTATTTGAGCTTTCTCCTCCACTACGTTTCTCTAATATGTGTTTTTAGTTTCATATTTCATTTCAATTCTGATTCAAATTCTTTTAAACATGCAACCATCTCCTTATCAACTCTAATTGGCTTATTCAATCTCATTCTTAGGCTAATGGTGTTTAGATATTTTCTATTTGAGCTTTATTCTTCACTAAGTTTGTCAAACATGTGTTTTTAGTTTCATATTTCATTTCAATTCCGATTCAAATTCTTTTAAACATGCAACCATCTCCTTATCAACTCTAATTGGCTTATTCAATCACATTTTTAGGCAATGGTGTTTAGATATTTTCTATTTGAGCTTTTTCCTTCACTATGTTTCTCTAATATGTGTTTTTAGTTTCATATTTCATTTCAATTCTGATTCAAATTCTTTTAAACATGCAACCATCTCCTTATCAACTCTAATTGGCTTATTCAATCTCATTCTTAGGCTAATGGTGTTTATAAATTTTCTATATGAGCTTTCTTCTTCACTAAGTTTGTCTAATATGTGTTTTTGGTTTCATATTTCATTTCAATTCTGATTCAAATTCTTTTAAACATGCAACCATCTCCTTATCAACTCTAATTGGCTTATTCAATCACATTTTTAGGCAATGGTGTTTAGATATTTTCTATTTGAGCTTTCTCCTCCACTACGTTTCTCTAATATGTGTTTTTAGTTTCATATTTCATTTCAATTCTGATTCAAATTCTTTTAAACATGCAACCATCTCCTTATCAACTCTAATTGGCTTATTCAATCACATTCTTAGGCTAATGGTGTTTAGATATTTTCTATTTGAGCTTTCTCCTCCACTACGTTTCTCTAATATGTGTTTTTAGTTTCATATTTCATTTCAATTCTGATTCAAATTCTTTTAAACATGCAACCATCTCCTTATCAACTCTAATTGGCTTATTCAATCACATTCTTAGGCTAATGGTGTTTAGAAATTTTCTATTTGGGCTTTCTTATTCATTAAGTTTTTCTAATATGTGTTTTTAATTTCATATTTCATTTCAATTCTGATTCAAATTCTTTTAAACATGCAACCGTCTCCTTATCAACCCTAATTGGCTTATTCAATCTCATTCTTAGGCTAATGGTGTTTAGAAATTTTCTATTTGAGCTTTCTTCTTCACTAAGTTTGTCTAATATGTGTTTTTTGTTTCATATTTGATTTCAATTCTGATTCAAATTCTTTTAAACAAGCAACCATGTCCTTATGAACCCTAATTGGCTTATTCAATCTCATACTTAGGCTAATGGTGTTTAGAAATTTTCTATATGAGCTTTCTTCTTCACTAAGTTTGTCTAATATGTGTTTTTAGTTTCATATTTCATTTCAATTCTGATTCAAATTCTTTTAAACATGCAACCATCTCCTTATCAACTCTAATTGGCTTATTCAATCACATTCTTAGGCTAATGATGTTTAGAAATTTTCTTTATGATCATACTCCATCACTAAGTTTCTCTAATATGAGTTTTTGGTTTCATATTTCATTTCATTTCAGATTCAAATTCTTTTAAACATGCAACCATCTCCTTATCAACTCTAATTGGCTTATTCAATCACATTTTTAGGCTAATGGTACTTAGAAATTTTCTATTTGAGCTTTCTTCTTCACTAAGTTTCTCTAATATGTGTTTTTAGTTTCATATTTCATTTCAATTCTGATTCAAATTCTTTTAAACATGCAACCATCTCCTTATCAACTCTAATTGGCTTATTCAATCACATTCTTAGGCTAATGGTGTTTAGAAATTTTCTATTTGAGTTTTCTTCTTCACTAAGTTTGTATAATATGTGTTTTTGGTCTCATATTTCATTTCAATTCTGATTCAAATTCTTTTAAACATGCAACCATCTCCTTATCAACTCTAATTGGCTTATTCAATCTCATTCTTAGGCTAATGGTGTTTAGATATTTTCTATTTGAGCTTTCTCCTCCACTACGTTTCTCTAATATGTGTTTTTAGTTTCATATTTCATTTCAATTCCGATTCAAATTCTTTTAAACATGCAACCATCTCCTTATCAACTCTAATTGGCTTATTCAATCTCATTCTTAGGCTAATGGTGTTTAGATATTTTCTATTTGAGCTTTCTTCTTCACTATGTTTCTCTAATATGTGTTTTTAGTTTCATATTTCATTTCAATTCTGATTCAAATTCTTTTAAACATGCAACCATCTCCTTATCAACTCTAATTGGCTTATTCAATCACATTTTTAGGCAATGGTGTTTAGATATTTTCTATTTGAGCTTTCTTCTTCACTAAGTTTGTCTAATATGTGTTTTTGGTTTCATATTTCTTTTCAATTCTGATTCAAATTCTTTTAAACATGCAACCATCTCCTTATCAACTCTAATTGGCTTATTAAATCACATTCTTAGGCTAATGGTGTTTAGAAATTTTCTATATGGGCTTTCTTCTTCACTAAGTTTGTCTAATATGTGTTTTTAGTTTCATATTTCATTTCAATTCTGATTCAAATTCTTTTAAACATGCGACCATCTCCTTATCAACTCAAATTGGCTTATTCAATCACATTTTTAGGCTAATGGTGTTTAGATATTTTCTATTTGTGCTTTCTCCTTCACAAAGTTTGTCTTATATGTGTTTTTAGTTTCATATTTTATTTCAATTCTGATTCAAATTCTGTTAAACATGCCACCGTCTCCTTATCAACTCTAATTGGCTTATTCAATCACATTCTTAGGCTAATGGTGTTTAGATATTTTCTATTTGAGTTTTCTTCTCCACTAAATTTGTCTAATATGTGTTTTTTGTCTCATATTTCATTTGAATTCTTATAGAAATCCTGTTAAACATGCAACCGTCTCCTTATCAACTCTAATTGGCTTATTAAATCACATTCTTAGGCTAATGGTGTTTAGAAATTTTCTATTTGAGCTTTCTTCTTCACTAAGTTTGTCTAATATGTGTTTTTGGATTCATATTCCATTTCAATTCTGATTCAAATTCTTTTAAACATGCAACCATCTCCTTATCAACTCTAATTGGCTTATTCAATCTCATTCTTAGGCTAATGGTGTTTAGAAATTTTCTATTTGTGCTTTCTCCTTCAATAAGTTTGTCTAATATGTGTTTTTAGTTTCATATTTCATTTCAATTCTGATTCAAATTCTGTTAAACATGCCACCGTCTCCTTATCAACTATAATTGGTTTATTCAATCACATTTTTAGGCAATGGTGTTTAGATATTTTCTATGTGAGCTTTCTCCTTCACTACATTTTTCTAATATGTGCTTTTAGTTTCATATTTCATTTCAATTCTGATTCAAATTCTTTTAAACATGCAACCATCTCCTTATCAACTCTAATTGGCTTATTCAATCTCATTCTTAGGCTAATGGTGTTTAGAAATTTTCTATTTGAGCTTTCTTCTTCACTAAGTTTGTCTAATATGTGTTTTTGGTTTCATATTTCATTTCAATTTTGATTCAAATTCTTTTAAACATGCAACCATCTCCTTATCAACTCTAATTGGCTTATTCAATCACATTCTTAGGCTAATGGTGTATAGATATTTTCTATATGAGCTTTCTTATTCACTAAGTTTGTCTAATATGTGTTTTTAGTTTCATATTTCATTTCAATTCTGATTCAAATTCTTTTAAACATTCAACCATCTCCTTATCAACTCTAATTGGCTTATTCAATCACATTCTTAGGCTAATGGTGTTTAGAAGTTTTCTATTTAAGTTTTCTTCTTAACTAAGTTTGTCTAATATGTGTTTTTAGTTTCATATTTCATTTCAATTCTGATTCAAATTCTTTTAAACATGCAACCATCTCCTTATCAACTCTAATTGGCTTATTCAATTACATTTTTAGGCTAATGGTGTTTAGATATTTTCTATTTGAGCTTTCTTCTTCACTAAGTTTGTCTAATATGTGTTTTTAGTTTCATATTTCATTTCAATTCTGATTCAAATTCTTTTAAACATGCAACCATGTCTTTACCAACTCTAATTGGCTTATTCAATCACATTCTTAGGCTAATGGTGTGTAGATATTTTCTATATGAGTTTTTTTCTTCACGAAATTTGTCTAATTTGTGTTTTTAGGTTCATATTTCATTTTAATTCTGATTCAAATTCTGTTAAACATGCCACCGTCTCCTTATCAACTCTAATTGGCTTATTAAATCACATTCTTAGGCTAATGGTGTTTAGAAATTTTCTATATGAGCTTTCTTCTTCACTAAGTTTGTCTAATATGTGTTTTTGGATTCATATTCCATTTCAATTCTGATTCAAATTCTTTTAAACATGCAACCATCTCCTTATCAACTCTAATTGGCTTATTCAATCTCATTCTTAGGCTAATGGTGTTTAGATATTTTCTATTTGAGCTTTCTCCTCCACTACGTTTCTCTAATATGTGTTTTTAGTTTCATATTTCATTTCAATTCTGATTCAAATTCTTTTAAACATGCAACCATCTCCTTATCAACTCTAATTGGCTTATTCAATCACATTCTTAGGCCAATGGTGCCTAGAAATTTTCTATTTGAGCTTTCTTCTTCACTAAGTTTGTCTAATATGTGTTTTTAGTCTCATATTTCATTTCAATTCTGTTAAATTTCTTTTAAACATGCAACCATCTCCGTATCAACTCTAATTGGCTTATTCAATCTCATTCTTAGGCTAATGGTGTTTAGAAATTTTCTATTTGAGCTTTCTTCTTCACTAAGTTTGTCTAATATGTGTTTTTAGTTTCATATTTCATTTCAATTCTGATTCAAATTCTGTTAAACATGCAACCGTCTCCTTATCAAATCTAATTGGCTTATTAAATTACATTCTTAGGCTAATGGTGTTTAGAAATTTTCTATTTGACCTTTCTTCTTCACTAAGTTTTTCTAATATGTGTTTTTGATTTCATATTTCATTTCAATTCTGAGTCAAATTCTTCTAAACATGCAACCATCTCCTTATCAACTCTAATTGGCTTATTCAATCTCATTCTTAGGCTAATGGTGTTTAGAAATTTTCTATTTGAGCTTTCTTCTTCACTAAGTTTGTCTAATATGTGTTTTTGGTTTCATATTTCATTTCAATTCTGATTCAAATTCTTTTAAACATGCAACCATCTCCTTATGAACTCTAATTGGCTTATTAAATCAAATTCTTGGGCTAATGGTGTTTAGAAATTTTCTATTTGATCTTACTCCTTCACTAAGTTTGTCTAATATGTGTTTTTAGTTTCATATTTCATTTCAATTCTGATTCAAATTCTGTTAAACATGCAACCGTCTCCTTATCAAATCTAATTGGCTTATTAAATTACATTCTTAGGCTAATGGTGTTTAGAAATTTTCTATTTGAGCTTTCTTCTTCACTAAGTTTGTCTAATATGTGTTTTTGATTTCATATTTCATTTCAATTCTGATTCAAATTCTTTTAAACATGCAACCATCTCCTTATCAACTCTAATTGGCTTATTCAATCTCATTCTTAGGCTAATGGTGTTTAGAAATTTTCTATTTGAGCTTTCTTCTTCACTAAGTTTGTCTAATATGTGTTTTTGGTTTCATATTTCATTTCAATTCTGATTCAAATTCTTTTAAACATGCAACCATCTCCTTATGAACTCTAATTGGCTTATTCAATCACATTCTTAGGCTAATGGTGTTTAGAAATTTTCTATTTGAGCTTTCTTCTTCACTAAGTTTGTCTAATATGTGTTTTTAGTTTCATATTTCATTTCAATTCTGATTCAAATTCTTTTAAACATGCAACCATCTCTTTATCAACTCTAATTGGCTTATTCAATCACATTCTTTGGCTAATGGTGTTTAGAAATTTTCTATTTGAGCTTGTCTCTTCACTAAGTTTGTCCAATATGTGTTTTTAGTTTCATATTTCATTTCAATTCGATTCAAATTCTTTAAACATGCAACCATCTCCTTATCAACTCTAATTGGCTTATTCAATCACATTCTTAGGCTAATGGTGTTTAGAAATTTTCTATTTGATCTTTCTTCTTCACTAAGTTTATCTAATATGTGTTTTTGCTTTCATATTTCATTTCAATTAGATTCAAATTCTTTCAAACATGCAACCATCTCCTTATCAACTCTAATTGGCTTATTCAATCTCATTCTTAGGCTAATGGTGTTTAGAAATTTTCTATTTGTGCTTTCTCCTTCACTAAGTTTGTCTAATATGTGTTTTTAGTTTCATATTTCATTTCAATTCTGATTGAAATTCTTTTAAACATGTAACCATCTCCATATCAACTCTAATTGGCTTATTCAATCACATTCTTAGGGCTAATGGTGTTTAGAAATTTTCTATTTGAGCTTTCTTCTTCACTAAGTTTGTCTAATATGTGTTTTTGGATTCATATTCCATTTCCATTCTGATTGAAATTCTGTTACACATGCCACCGTTTACTTATCAACTCTGATTGGCTTATTCAATCTCATTCTTAGGCTAATGGTGTTTAGAAATTTTCTATATGAGCTTTCTTCTTCACTAAGTTTGTCTAATATGTGTTTTTGGTTTCATATTTCATTTCAATTCTGATTCAAATTCTTTTAAACATGCAACCATCTCCTTATCAACTCTAATTGGCCTATTCAATCTCATTCTTAGGCTAATGGTGTTTAGAAATTTTCTATTTGAGCTTTCTTCTTCACTAAGTTTGTCTAATATGTGTTTTTAGTCTCATATTTCATTTCAATTCTGATTCAAAATCTTTTAAACATGCAACCATGTCTTTATCAACTCTAATTGGCTTATTCAATCACATTCTTAGGCTAATGGTGTTTAGAAATTTTCTATTTGAGCTTTCTTCTTCACTAAGTTTGTCTAATATGTGTTTTTGGTTTCATATTTCATTTCAATTCTGATTCAAATTCTTTTAAACATGCAACCATCTCCTTATCAACTCTAATTGGCTTATTCAATCACATTCTTAGGCTAATGGTGTTTAGAAATTTTCTATTTGAGCTTTCTCATTCACTAAGTTTGTCTTATATGTGTTTTTAGTTTCATATTTCATTTCATTTCTGATTCAAATTCTTTTAAACATGCAACCATCTCCTTATCAACTCTAATTGGCTTATTCAATCACATTTTTAGGCTAATAGTGTTTAGAAATTTTCTATTTGAGCTTTCTTCTTCACTAAGTTTGTCTAATATGTGTTTTTGGTTTCATATTTCCTTTCATTTCGGATTCAAATTCTTTTAAACATGCAACCATCTTCTTATCAACTCTAATTGGCTTATTCAATCACATTTTTAGGCTAATGGTATTTAGAAATTTTCTATTTGAGCTTTCTTCTTCACTAAGTTTGTCTAATATGTGTTTTTGGTTTCATATTCCATTTCAATAACGATTCAAATTCTTTTAAACATGCAACCATCTCCTTATCAACTCTAATTGGCTTATTAAATCACATTCTTAGGCTAATGGTGTTTAGAAATTTTCTATATGAGCTTTTTTCTTAACTAAGTTTGTCTAATATGTGTTTTTGGTTTCATATTTCATTTAATTTCGGATTCAATTTCTTTTCAACATGCAACCATCTCCTTATCAACTCTAATTGGCTTATTCAATCACATTTTTAGGCTAATGGTGTTTAGAAATTTTCTATTTGAGCTTTCTTCTTCACTAAGTTTGTCTGATATATGTTTTTGGTTTCATATTTCATTTCAATTGTGATTCAAATTCTTTTAAACATGCAACCATCTCCTTATCAACTCTATTTGGCTTATTCAATCTCATTCTTAGGCTAATGGTGTTTAGAAATTTTCTATATGAGGTTTCGTCTTCGCTATGTTTGGCTAATATGTCTTTTTGGTCTTAGATTTCATTTGAATTCTGATTCAAATTCTTTTAAACATGCAACCATCTCCTTATCAACTCTAATTGGCTTATTCAATCACATTCTTAGGCTAATGGTGTTTAGAAATTTTCTATTTGAGCTTTCTTCTTCACTAAGTTTGTCTAATATGTGTTTTTGGATTCATATTCCATTTCAATTCTGTTTCAAATTCTTTTAAACATGCGACCATCTCCTTATCAACTCTAATTGGCTTATTGAATCACATTTTTAGGCCAATGGTGTTTAGAAATTTTCTATGTGAGTTTTCTTCTTCACTAAGTTTGTCTAATGTGTGTTTTTGGTGTCATATTTCATTTCAATTCTGATTCAAATTCTTTTAAACATTCAACCATCTCCTTATCAACTCTAATTGGCTTATTCAATCACATTCTTAGGCTAATGGTGTTTAGAAATTTTCTATTTGAGCTTTCTTCTTCACTAAGTTTGTCTAATATGTGTTTTTGGATTCATATTTCATTTCAATTCTGATTCAAATTCTTTTAAACATGCAACCATCTCCTTATCAACTCTAATTGGCTTATTCAATCACATTCTTACGCTAATGGTGTTTAGAACTTTTCTATTTGAGCTTTCTTCTTCACTAAGTTTGTCTAATATGTGTTCTTAGTTTCATATTTCATTTCAATTTTGATTCAAATTCTTTTAAACATGCAACCATCTCCTTATCAACCCTAATTGGCTTATTCAATCACATTCTTAGGCTAATGGTGTTTAGAAATTTTCTATTTGAGTTTTCTTCTTCACTAAGTTTGTCTAATATGTTTTTTTGGTTTCATATTTCATTTCAATTCTGATTCAAATTCTTTTAAACATGCAACCATCTCTTTATCAACTCTAATTGACTTATTAAATCACATTCTTAGGCTAATGGTGTTTAGACATTTTCTATATGAGCTTTCTTCTTCTTCACTTAGTTTGTCTAATATGTGTTTTTGTTTTCATATTTCATTTCATGTCGATTCAAATTCTTTTAAACATGCAACCATCTCCTTATCAACTCTAATTGGCTTATTCAATCACATTTTTAGGCTAATGGTGTTTAGAAATTTTCTATTTGAGCTTTCTTCTTCACTAATTTGTCTAATATGTGTTTTTGGTTTCATATTTCATTTCATTTTTTAATTCAAATTCTTTTAAACATGCAACCATGTCTTTATCAACTCTAATTGGCTTATTAAATCACATTCTTAGGCTAATGGTGTTTAGAAATTTTCTATTTGAGCTTTCTTCTTCACTAAGTTTGTCTAATATGTGTTTTTGGATTCATATTTCCATTTCAATTGATTCAAATTCTTTTAAACATGCAACCATCTCTTTATCAACTCTAATTGGCTTATTAAATCACATTCTTAGGCTAATGGTGTCTAGAAATTTTCTATATGCGCTTTCTTCTTCACTAAGTTTGTCTAATATGTGTTTTTGGTTTCATATTTCATTTCATTTCATATTCAAATTCTTTTAAACATGCAACCATCTCCTTATCAACTCTAATTGGCTTATTCAATCACATTCTTAGGCTAATGGTTTTTAGAAATTTTCTATTTGAGCTTTCTTCTTCACTAAGTTTGTCTGATATGTGTTTGTGGTTTCATATTTCATTTCAATTGTGATTCAAATTCTTTTAAACATGTAACCATCTCCTTATCAACCCTAATTGGCTTACTAAATCACATTCTTAGGCTAATGGTGTTTAGAAATTTTCTATTTGAGTTTTCTTCTTCACTAAGTTTGTATAATATGTGTTTTTGGTCTCATATTTCATTTCAATTCTGATTCAAAATCTTTTAAACATGCAACCATGTCTTTATCAACTCTAATTGGCTTATTCAATCACATTCTTAGGCTAATGGTGTTTAGAAATTTTCTATATGAGCTTTCTTCTTCACTAAGTTTGTCTAATATGTGTTTTTGGTTTCATATTTCTTTTCAATAAGGATTCAAATTCTTTTAAACATGCAACCATGTCTTTATCAACTCTAATTGGCTTATTAAATCACATTCTTAGGCTAATGGTGTTTAGAAATTTTCTATTTGAGCTTTCTTCTTCACTAAGTTTGTCTAATATGTGTTTTTGGTTTCATATTTCATTTCAATTCTGATTCAAATTCTTTTAAACATGCAACCATCTCCTTATCAACTCTAATTGGCTTATTAAATCACATTCTTAGGCTAATGGTGTTTAGAAATTTTCTATTTGAGCTTTCTTCTTCACTAAGTTTGTCTAATATGTGTTTTTGGATTCATTTTCCATTTCAATTCTGATTCAAATTCTTTTAAACATGCAACCATGTCTTTATCAACTCTAATTGGCTTATTCAATCACATTCTTAGGCTAATGGTGTTTAGAAATTTTCTATTTGAGCTTTCTTCTTCACTAAGTTTGTCTAATATGTGTTTTTGGTTTCATATTCCATTTCAATTCTGATTCAAATTCTTTTAAACATGCAACCATGTCTTTATCAACTCTAATTGGCTTATTAAATCACATTCTTAGGCTAATGGTGTTTAGAAATTTTCTATATGAGCTTTCTTCTTCACTAAGTTTGTCTAATATGTGTTTTTGGTTTCATATTCCATTTCCATTCTGATTCAAATTCTTTTAAACATGCAACCATCTCCTTATCAACCCTAATTGGCTTATTAAATCACATTCTTAGGCTAATGGTGTTTAGAAATTTTCTATATGAGCTTTTTTCTTCAGTAAGTTTGTCTAATATGTGTTTTTGGATTCATATTCCATTTCAATTCTGATTCAAATTCATTTAAACATGCAACCATCTTTTGATCAACACTAATTGGCTTCTTCAATCTCATTCTTAGGCTAATGGTGTTTAGAAATTTTCTATTTGAGCTTTCTTCTTCACTAAGTTTGTCTGATATGTGTTTTTGGTTTCATATTTCATTTCAATTGTGATTCAAATTCTTTTAAACATGCAACCATCTCCTTATCAACCCTAATTGGCTTACTAAATCACATTCTTAGGGTAACGGTGTTTAGAAATTTTCTCTTTGAGCTTTCTTCTTTACTAAGTTTGTCTGATATATGGTTTTGGTTTCATATTTCATTTCAATTGTGATTCAAATTCTTTTAAACATGCAACCATCTCCTTATCAACTCTAATTGGCTTATTAAATCACATTCTTAGGCTAATGGTGTTTAGAAATTTTCTATTTGAGCTTTCTTCTTCACTAAGTTTGTCTAATATGTGTTTTTGGATTCATATTCCATTTCAATTCTGATTCAAATTCTTTTAAACATGCAACCATGTCTTTATCAACTCTAATTGGCTTATTAAATCACATTCTTAGGCTAATGGTGTTTAGAAATTTTCTATTTGAGCTTTCTTCTTCACTAAGTTTGTCTAATATGTGTTTTTGGATTCATATTCCATTTCAATTCTGATTCAAATTCTTTTAAACATGCAACCATGTCTTTATCAACTCTAATTGGCTTATTCAATCACATTCTTAGGCTAATGGTGTTTAGAAATTTTCTATTTGAGCTTTCTTCTTCACTAAGTTTGTCTAATATGTGTTTTTGGATTCATATTCCATTTCAATTCTGATTCAAATTCTTTTAAACATGCAACCATGTCTTTATCAACTCTAATTGGCTTATTAAATCACATTCTTAGGCTAATGGTGTTTAGAAATTTTCTATTTGAGCTTTCTTCTTCACTAAGTTTGTCTAATATGTGTTTTTGGATTCATATTCCATTTCAATTCTGATTCAAATTCTTTTAAACATGCAACCATGTCTTTATCAACTCTAATTGGCTTATTAAATCACATTCTTAGGCTAATGGTGTCTAGAAATTTTCTATATGCGCTTTCTTCTTCACTAAGTTTGTCTAATATGTGTTTTTGGATTCATATTCCATTTCAATTTTGATTCAAATTCTTTTAAACATGCAACCATGTCTTTATCAACTCTAATTGGTTTATTAAATCACATTCTTAGGCTAATGGTGTTTAGAAATTTTCTATTTGAGCTTTCTTCTTCACTAAGTTTGTCTAATATGTGTTTTTGGATTCATATTCCATTTCAATTCGATTCAAATTCTTTTAAACATGCAACCATGTCTTTATCAACTCTAATTGGCGTATTAAATCACATTCTTAGGCTAATGGTGTTTAGAAATTTTCTATTTGAGCTTTTTTCTTCACTAAGTTTGTCTAATATGTGTTTTTGGATTCATATTCCATTTCAATTCTGATTCAAATTCTTTTAAACATGCAACCATGTCTTTATCAACTCTAATTGGCTTATTAAATCACATTCTTAGGCTAATGGTGTCTAGAAATTTTCTATATGAGCTTTTTTCTTCACTAAGTTTGTCTAATATGTGTTTTTGGATTCATATTCCATTTCAATTCTGATTCAAATTCTTTTAAACATGCAACCATGTCTTTATAAACTCTAATTGGCTTATTAAATCACATTCTTAGGCTAATGGTGTTTAGAAATTTTCTATTTGAGCTTTCTTCTTCACTAAGTTTGTCTAATATGTGTTTTTGGATTCATATTCCATTTCAATTCCGATTCAAATTCTTTTAAACATGCAACCATGTCTTTATCAACTCTAATTGGCTTATTAAATCACATTCTTAGGCTAATGGTGTTTAGAAATTTTGTATTTGAGCTTTCTTCTTCACTAAGTTTGTCTAATATGTGTTTTTGGATTCATATTCCATTTCAATTTTGATTCAAATTCTTTTAAACATGCAACCATGTCTTTATCAACTCTAATTGGCTTATTAAATCACATTCTTAGGCTAATGGTGTCTAGAAATTTTCTATATGCGCTTTCTTCTTCACTAAGTTTGTCTAATATGTGTTTTTGGATTCATATTCCATTTCAATTCTGTTTCAATTTCTTTTAAACATGCAACCATGTCTTTATCAACTCTAATTGGCTTATTAAATCACATTCTTAGGCTAATGGTGTTTAGATATTTTCTATATGAGTTTTCTTCTTCACCAAGTTTGTCTAATTTGTGTCCTTGGATTCATATTCCATTTCTTTTAAACATGCAACCTTGTCTTTATCAACTCTAATTGGCTTATTAAATCACATTCTTAGGCTAACGGTGTTTAGAAATTTTCTCTTTGAGCTTTCTTCTTCACTAAGTTTGTCTAATATGTGTTTTTGGTTTCATATTTCATTTCAATTCTGATTCAAATTCTTTTAAACATGCAACCATCTCCTTATCAACTCTAATTGGCTTATTAAATCACATTCTTAGGCTAATGGTGTTTAGATATTTTCTATATGAGTTTTCTTCTTCACCAAGTTTGTCTAATTTGTGTTCTTGGATTCATATTCCATTTCAATTCATATTCCATTTCTTTTAAACATGCAACCTTGTCTTTATCAACTCTAATTGGCTTATTAAATCACATTCTTAGGCTAATGGTGTTTAGAAATTTTCTATATGAGCTTTCTTCTTCACTAAGTTTGTCTAATATGTGTTTTTGGATTCATATTCCATTTCAATTCTGATTCAAATTCTTTTAAACATGCAACCATGTCTTTATCAACTCTAATTGGCTTATTAAATCACATTCTTAGGCTAATGGTGTCTAGAAATTTTCTATATGCGCTTTCTTCGTCACTAAGTTTGTCTAATATGTGTTTTTGGATTCATATTCCATTTCAATTCTTATTCAATTTCTTTTAAACATGCAACCCTGTCTTTATCAACTCTAATTGGCTTATTAAATCACATTCTTAGGCTAATGGTGTCTAGAAATTTTCTATATGCGCTTTCTTCTTCACTAAGTTTGTCTAATATGTGTTTTTGGATTCATATTCCATTTCAATTCTGATTCAAATTCTTTTAAACATGCAACCATGTCTTTATCAACTCTAATTGGCTTATTAAATCACATTCTTAGGCTAATGGTGTCTAGAAATTTTCTATATGAGCTTTTTTCTTCACTAAGTTTGTCTAATATGTGTTTTTGGATTCATATTCCATTTCAATTTTGATTCAAATTCTTTTAAACATGCAACCATGTCTTTATCAACTCTAATTGGCTTATTAAATCACATTCTTAGGCTAATGGTGTTTAGAAATTTTCTATTTGAGCTTTCTTCTTCACTAAGTTTGTCTAATATGTGTTTTTGGATTCATATTCCATTTCAATTCCGATTCAAATTCTTTTAAACATGCAACCATGTCTTTATCAACTCTAATTGGCTTATTAAATCACATTCTTAGGCTAATGGTGTCTAGAAATTTTCTATATGCGCTTTCTTCTTCACTAAGTTTGTCTAATATGTGTTTTTGGATTCATATTCCATTTCAATTCGATTCAAATTCTTTTAAACATGCAACCATGTCTTTATCAACTCTAATTGGCTTATTAAATCACATTCTTAGGCTAATGGTGTCTAGAAATTTTCTATATGAGCTTTTTTCTTCACTAAGTTTGTCTAATATGTGTTTTTGGATTCATATTCCATTTCAATTCGATTCAAATTCTTTTAAACATGCAACCATGTCTTTATCAACTCTAATTGGCTTATTAAATCACATTCTTAGGCTAATGGTGTTTAGAAATTTTCTATTTGAGCTTTCTTCTTCACTAAGTTTGTCTAATATGTGTTTTTGGATTCATATTCCATTTCAATTCGATTCAAATTCTTTTAAACATGCAACCATGTCTTTATCAACTCTAATTGGCTTATTAAATCACATTCTTAGGCTAATGGTGTCTAGAAATTTTCTATATGAGCTTTTTTCTTCACTAAGTTTGTCTAATATGTGTTTTTGGATTCATATTCCATTTCAATTCTGATTCAAATTCTTTTAAACATGCAACCATGTCTTTATCAACTCTAATTGGCTTATTAAATCACATTCTTAGGCTAATGGTGTTTAGAAATTTTCTATTTGAGCTTTCTTCTTCACTAAGTTTGTCTAATATGTGTTTTTGGATTCATATTCCATTTCAATTCTGATTCAAATTCTTTTAAACATGCAACCATGTCTTTATCAACTCTAATTGGCTTATTCAATCACATTCTTAGGCTAATGGTGTTTAGAAATTTTCTATTTGAGCTTTCTTCTTCACTAAGTTTGTCTAATATGTGTTTTTGGATTCATATTTTATTTCAATTCTGATTCAAATTCTTTTAAACATGCAACCATGTCTTTATCAACTCTAATTGGCTTATTAAATCACATTCTTAGGCTAATGGTGTTTAGAAATTTTCTATATGAGCTTTTTTCTTCACTAAGTTTGTCTAATATGTGTTTTTGGATTCATATTCCATTTCAATTCTGATTCAAATTCTTTTAAACATGCAACCATGTCTTTATCAACTCTAATTGGCTTATTAAATCACATTCTTAGGCTAATGGTGTCTAGAAATTTTCTATATGAGCTTTTTTCTTCACTAAGTTTGTCTAATATGTGTTTTTGGATTCATATTCCATTTCAATTTTGATTCAAATTCTTTTAAACATGCAACCATGTCTTTATCAACTCTAATTGGTTTATTAAATCACATTTTTAGGCTAATGGTGTTTAAAAATTTTCTAATGAGCTTTTTTCTTCACTAAGTTTGTCTAATATGTGTTTTTGGATTCATATTCCATTTCAATTCATATTCCATTTCTTTTAAACATGCAACCTTGTCTTTATCAACTCTAATTGGCTTATTAAATCACATTCTTAGGCTAATGGTGTGTAGATATTTTCTATATGAGTTTTTTTCTTCACGAAATTTGTCTAATTTGTGTTCTTGGATTCATATTCCATTTCAATTCATATTCCATTTCTTTTAAACATGCAACCTTGTCTTTATCAACTCTAATTGGCTTATTAAATCACATTCTTAGGCTAATGGTGTTTAGAAATTTTCTATTTGAGCTTTCTTCTTCACTAAGTTTGTCTAATATGTGTTTTTGGATTCATATTCCATTTCAATTCTGATTCAAATTCTTTTAAACATGCAACCATGTCTTTATCAACTCTAATTGGCTTATTAAATCACATTCTTAGGCTAATGGTGTCTAGAAATTTTCTATATGCGCTTTCTTCTTCACTAAGTTTGTCTAATATGTGTTTTTGGATTCATATTCCATTTCAATTCTGATTCAAATTCTTTTAAACATGCAACCATGTCTTTATCAACTCTAATTGGCTTATTAAATCACATTCTTAGGCTAATGGTGTTTAGAAATTTTCTATATGAGCTTTCTTCTTCACTAAGTTTGTCTAATATGTGTTTTTGGATTCATATTCCATTTCAATTCTGATTCAAATTCTTTAAAACATGCAGCCATGTCTTTATCAACTCTAATTGGCTTATTAAATCACATTCTTAGGCTAATGGTGTCTAGAAATTTTCTATATGCGCTTTCTTCGTCACTAAGTTTGTCTAATATGTGTTTTTGGATTCATATTCCATTTCAATTCTGATTCAAATTCTTTTAAACATGCAACCATGTCTTTATCAACTCTAATTGGCTTATTAAATCACATTCTTAGGCTAATGGTGTCTAGAAATTTTCTATATGCGCTTTCTTCTTCACTAAGTTTGTCTAATTTGTGTTCTTGGATTCATATTCCATTTCAATTCATATTCCATTTCTTTTAAACATGCAACCTTGTCTTTATCAACTCTAATTGGCTTATTAAATCACATTCTTAGGCTAATGGTGTCTAGAAATTTTCTATATGCGCTTTCTTCTTCACTAAGTTTGTCTAATATGTGTTTTTGGATTCATATTCCATTTCAATTTTGATTCAAATTCTTTTAAACATGCAACCATGTCTTTATCAACTCTAATTGGCTTATTAAATCACATTCTTAGGCTAATGGTGTCTAGAAATTTTCTATATGCGCTTTCTTCTTCACTAAGTTTGTCTAATATGTGTTTTTGGATTCATATTCCATTTCAATTCTGATTCAAATTCTTTTAAACATGCAACCATGTCTTTATCAACTCTAATTGGCTTATTAAATCACATTCTTAGGCTAATGGTGTTTAGAAATTTTCTATTTGAGCTTTCTTCTTCACTAAGTTTGTCTAATATGTGTTTTTGGATTCATATTCCATTTCAATTCTGATTCAAATTCTTTTAAACATGCAACCATGTCTTTATCAACTCTAATTGGCTTATTAAATCACATTCTTAGGCTAATGGTGTCTAGAAATTTTCTATATGCGCTTTCTTCTTCACTAAGTTTGTCTAATATGTGTTTTTGGATTCATATTCCATTTCAATTCGGATTCAAATTCTTTTAAACATGCAACCATGTCTTTATCAACTCTAATTGGCTTATTAAATCACATTCTTAGGCTAATGGTGTCTAGAAATTTTCTATATGCGCTTTCTTCTTCACAAAGTTTGTCTAATATGTGTTTTTGGATTCATATTCCGTTTCAATTCCGATTTAAAATCTTTAAAATATGCACCCATGTCTTTATCAACTCTAATTGGCTTATTAAATCACATTCTTAGGCTAATGGTGTCTAGAAAGTTTCTTTATGCGCTTTCTTCTTCACTAAGTTTGTCTAATATGTGTTTTTGGATTCATATTCCATTTCAATTCCGATTCAAATTCTTTTAAACATGCAACCATGTCTTTATCAACTCTAATTGGCTTATTAAATCACATTCTTAGGCTAATGGTGTCTAGAAATTTTCTATATGCGCTTTCTTCTTCACTAAGTTTGTCTAATATGTGTTTTTGGATTCATATTCCATTTCAATTCTGATTCAAATTCTTTTAAACATGCAACCATGTCTTTATCAACTCTAATTGGCTTATTAAATCACATTCTTAGGCTAATGGTGTCTAGAAATTTTCTATATGCGCTTTCTTCTTCACTAAGTTTGTCTAATATGTGTTTTTGGATTCATATTCCATTTCAATTCCGATTCAAATTCTTTTAAACATGCAACCATGTCTTTATCAACTCTAATTGGCTTATTAAATCACATTCTTAGGCTAATGGTGTCTAGAAATTTTCTATATGCGCTTTCTTCTTCACTAAGTTTGTCTAATATGTGTTTTTGGATTCATATTCCATTTCAATTCCGATTCAAATTCTTTTAAACATGCAACCATGTCTTTATCAACTCTAATTGGCTTATTAAATCACATTCTTAGGCTAATGGTGTCTAGAAATTTTCTATATGAGCTTTTTTCTTCACTAAGTTTGTCTAATATGTGTTTTTGGATTCATATTCCATTTCAATTCTGATTCAAATTCTTTTAAACATGCAACCATGTCTTTATCAACTCTAATTGGCTTATTCAATCACATTCTTAGGCTAATGGTGTTTAGAAATTTTCTATTTGAGCTTTCTTCTTCACTAAGTTTGTCTAATATGTGTTTTTGGATTCATATTCCATTTCAAATTCTTTTAAACATGCAACCATGTCTTTATCAACTCTAATTGGCTTATTAAATCACATTCTTAGGCTAATGGTGTCTAGAAATTTTCTATATGCGCTTTCTTCTTCACTAAGTTTGTCTAATATGTGTTTTTGGATTCATATTCCATTTCAATTCCGATTCAAATTCTTTTAAACATGCAACCATGTCTTTATCAACTCTAATTGGCTTATTAAATCACATTCTTAGGCTAATGGTGTCTAGAAATTTTCTATATGCGCTTTCTTCTTCACTAAGTTTGTCTAATATGTGTTTTTGGATTCATATTCCATTTCAATTCTGATTCAAATTCTTTTAAACATGCAACCATGTCTTTATCAACTCTAATTGGCTTATTAAATCACATTCTTAGGCTAATGGTGTCTAGAAATTTTCTATATGCGCTTTCTTCTTCACTAAGTTTGTCTAATATGTGTTTTTGGATTCATATTCCATTTCAATTCGGATTCAAATTCTTTTAAACATGCAACCATGTCTTTATCAACTCTAATTGGCTTATTAAATCACATTCTTAGGCTAATGGTGTCTAGAAATTTTCTATATGCGCTTTCTTCTTCACTAAGTTTGTCTAATATGTGTTTTTGGATTCATATTCCATTTCAATTCCGATTCAAATTCTTTTAAACATGCAACCATGTCTTTATCAACTCTAATTGGCTTATTAAATCACATTCTTAGGCTAATGGTGTCTAGAAATTTTCTATATGCGCTTTCTTCTTCACTAAGTTTGTCTAATATGTGTTTTTGGATTCATATTCCATTTCAATTCGATTCAAATTCTTTTAAACATGCAACCATGTCTTTATCAACTCTAATTGGCTTATTAAATCACATTCTTAGGCTAATGGTGTCTAGAAATTTTCTATATGCGCTTTCTTCTTCACTAAGTTTGTCTAATATGTGTTTTTGGATTCATATTCCATTTCAATTCTGATTCAAATTCTTTTAAACATGCAACCATGTCTTTATCAACTCTAATTGGCTTATTAAATCACATTCTTAGGCTAATGGTGTCTAGAAATTTTCTATATGCGCTTTCTTCTTCACTAAGTTTGTCTAATATGTGTTTTTGGATTCATATTCCATTTCAATTCGGATTCAAATTCTTTTAAACATGCAACCATGTCTTTATCAACTCTAATTGGCTTATTAAATCACATTCTTAGGCTAATGGTGTCTAGAAATTTTCTATATGCGCTTTCTTCTTCACTAAGTTTGTCTAATATGTGTTTTTGGATTCATATTCCATTTCAATTCTGATTCAAATTCTTTTAAACATGCAACCATGTCTTTATCAACTCTAATTGGCTTATTCAATCACATTCTTAGGCTAATGGTGTTTAGAAATTTTTTATTTGAGCTTTCTTCTTCACTAAGTTTGTCTGATATGTGTTTTTGGATTCATATTCCATTTCAATTCTGATTCAAATTCTTTTAAACATGCAACCATGTCTTTATCAACTCTAATTGGCTTATTAAATCACATTCTTAGGCTAATGGTGTCTAGAAATTTTCTATATGCGCTTTCTTCTTCACTAAGTTTGTCTAATATGTGTTTTTGGATTCATATTCCATTTCAATTCTGATTCAAATTCTTTTAAACATGCAACCATGTCTTTATCAACTCTAATTGGCTTATTAAATCACATTCTTAGGCTAATGGTGTCTAGAAATTTTCTATATGCGCTTTCTTCT
This sequence comes from Senna siamea, assembly GCA_031216115.1. Taxonomy (NCBI): domain Eukaryota; kingdom Viridiplantae; phylum Streptophyta; class Magnoliopsida; order Fabales; family Fabaceae; genus Senna; species Senna siamea. The sequence goes on from CM062360.1 coordinate 3,662,627, forward strand.
TCACTAAGTTTGTCTAATATGTGTTTTTGGATTCATATTCCATTTCAATTCTGATTCAAATTCTTTTAAACATGCAACCATGTCTTTATCAACTCTAATTGGCTTATTCAATCACATTCTTAGGCTAATGGTGTTTAGAAATTTTCTATTTGAGCTTTCTTCTTCACTAAGTTTGTCTAATATGTGTTTTTGGATTCATATTCCATTTCAATTCCGATTCAAATTCTTTTAAACATGCAACCATGTCTTTATCAACTCTAATTGGCTTATTAAATCACATTCTTAGGCTAATGGTGTCTAGAAATTTTCTATATGCGCTTTCTTCTTCACTAAGTTTGTCTAATATGTGTTTTTGGATTCATATTCCATTTCAATTCTGATTCAAATTCTTTTAAACATGCAACCATGTCTTTATCAACTCTAATTGGCTTATTAAATCACATTCTTAGGCTAATGGTGTTTAGAAATTTTCTATATGCGCTTTCTTCTTCACTAAGTTTGTCTAATATGTGTTTTTGGTCTCATATTTCATTTCAATTCTGATTCAAATTCTTTTAAACATGCAACCATGTCTTTATCAACTCTAATTGGCTTATTAAATCACATTCTTAGGCTAATGGTGTCTAGAAATTTTCTATATGCGCTTTCTTCTTCACAAAGTTTGTCTAATATGTGTTTTTGGATTTATATTCCATTTCAATACTGATTGAAGTTCTTTTAAACATGCAACCATGTCTTTATCAACTCTAATTGGCTTATTAAATCACATTCTTAGGCTAATGGTGTCTAGAAATTTTCTATATGCGCTTTCTTCTTCACTAAGTTTGTCTAATATGTGTTTTTGGATTCATATTCCATTTCAATTCTGATTCAAATTCTTTTAAACATGCAACCATGTCTTTATCAACTCTAATTGGCTTATTAAATCACATTCTTAGGCTAATGGTGTTTAGAAATTTTCTATATGAGCTTTTTTCTTCACTAAGTTTGTCTAATATGTGTTTTTGGATTCATATTCCATTTCAATTCCGATTCAAATTCTTTTAAACATGCAACCATGTCTTTATCAACTCTAATTGGCTTATTAAATCACATTCTTAGGCTAATGGTGTCTAGAAATTTTCTATATGCGCTTTCTTCTTCACTAAGTTTGTCTAATATGTGTTTTTGGATTCATATTCCATTTCAATTTTGATTCAAATTCTTTTAAACATGCAACCATGTCTTTATCAACTCTAATTGGCTTATTAAATCACATTCTTAGGCTAATGGTGTCTAGAAATTTTCTATATGCGCTTTCTTCTTCACTAAGTTTGTCTAATATGTGTTTTTGGATTCATATTCCATTTCAATTCTGATTCAAATTCTTTTAAACATGCAACCATGTCTTTATCAACTCTAATTGGCTTATTAAATCACATTCTTAGGCTAATGGTGTCTAGAAATTTTCTATATGCGCTTTCTTCTTCACTAAGTTTGTCTAATATGTGTTTTTGGATTCATATTCCATTTCAATTCGGATTCAAATTCTTTTAAACATGCAACCATGTCTTTATCAACTCTAATTGGCTTATTAAATCACATTCTTAGGCTAATGGTGTCTAGAAATTTTCTATATGCGCTTTCTTCTTCACTAAGTTTGTCTAATATGTGTTTTTGGATTCATATTCCATTTCAATTCTGATTCAAATTCTTTTAAACATGCAACCATGTCTTTATCAACTCTAATTGGCTTATTAAATCACATTCTTAGGCTAATGGTGTCTAGAAATTTTCTATATGCGCTTTCTTCTTCACTAAGTTTGTCTAATATGTGTTTTTGGATTCATATTCCATTTCAATTCCGATTCAAATTCTTTTAAACATGCAACCATGTCTTTATCAACTCTAATTGGCTTATTAAATCACATTCTTAGGCTAATGGTGTCTAGAAATTTTCTATATGCGCTTTCTTCTTCACTAAGTTTGTCTAATATGTGTTTTTGGATTCATATTCCATTTCCATTCTGATTCTAATTCTTTTAAACATGAAACCATGTCTTTATCAACTCTAATTGGCTTATTAAATCACATTCTTAGGCTAATGGTGTCTAGAAATTTTCTATATGCGCTTTCTTCTTCACTAAGTTTGTCTAATATGTGTTTTTGGATTCATATTCCATTTCAATTCTGATTCAAATTCTTTTAAACATGCAACCATGTCTTTATCAACTCTAATTGGCTTATTAAATCACATTCTTAGGCTAATGGTGTCTAGAAATTTTCTATATGCGCTTTCTTCTTCACTAAGTTTGTCTAATATGTGTTTTTGGATTCATATTCCATTTCAATTCCGATTCAAATTCTTTTAAACATGCAACCATGTCTTTATCAACTCTAATTGGCTTATTAAATCACATTCTTAGGCTAATGGTGTCTAGAAATTTTCTATATGCGCTTTCTTCTTCACTAAGTTTGTCTAATATGTGTTTTTGGATTCATATTCCATTTCAATTCTGATTCAAATTCTTTTAAACATGCAACCATGTCTTTATCAACTCTAATTGGCTTATTAAATCACATTCTTAGGCTAATGGTGTCTAGAAATTTTCTATATGCGCTTTCTTCTTCACTAAGTTTGTCTAATATGTGTTTTGGTTTCATATTTCTTTTCAATTCTGATTCAAATTCTTTTAAACATGCAACCATGTCTTTATCAACTCTAATTGGCTTATTAAATCACATTCTTAGGCTAATGGTGTCTAGAAATTTTCTATATGCGCTTTCTTCTTCACTAAGTTTGTCTAATATGTGTTCTTGGATTCATATTCCATTTCAATTCATATTCCATTTCTTTTAAACATGCAACCTTGTCTTTATCAACTCTAATTGGCTTATTAAATCACATTCTTAGGCTAATGGTGTCTAGAAATTTTCTATATGCGCTTTCTTCTTCACTAAGTTTGTCTAATATGTGTTTTTGGATTCATATTCCATTTCAATTCTGATTCAAATTCTTTTAAACATGCAACCATGTCTTTATCAACTCTAATTGGCTTATTAAATCACATTCTTAGGCTAATGGTGTCTAGAAATTTTCTATATGCGCTTTCTTCTTCACTAAGTTTGTCTAATATGTGTTTTTGGATTCATATTCCATTTCAATTCTGATTCAAATTCTTTTAAACATGCAACCATGTCTTTATCAACTCTAATTGGCTTATTAAATCACATTCTTAGGCTAATGGTGTCTAGAAATTTTCTATATGCGCTTTCTTCTTCACTAAGTTTGTCTAATATGTGTTTTTGGATTCATATTCCATTTCAATTCTGATTCAAATTCTTTTAAACATGCAACCATGTCTTTATCAACTCTAATTGGCTTATTAAATCACATTCTTAGGCTAATGGTGTCTAGAAATTTTCTATATGCGCTTTCTTCTTCACTAAGTTTGTCTAATATGTGTTTTTGGATTCATATTCCATTTCAATTCTGATTCAAATTCTTTTAAACATGCAACCATGTCTTTATCAACTCTAATTGGCTTATTAAATCACATTCTTAGGCTAATGGTGTTTAGAAATTTTCTATTTGAGCTTTCTTCTTCACTAAGTTTGTCTAATATGTGTTTTTGGATTCATATTCCATTTCAATTCTGATTCAAATTCTTTTAAACATGCAACCATGTCTTTATCAACTCTAATTGGCTTATTAAATCACATTCTTAGGCTAATGGTGTCTAGAAATTTTCTATATGCGCTTTCTTCTTCACTAAGTTTGTCTAATATGTGTTTTTGGATTCATATTCCATTTCTTTTAAACATGCAACCATGTCTTTATCAACTCTAATTGGCTTATTAAATCACATTCTTAGGCTAATGGTGTCTAGAAATTTTCTATATGAGCTTTTTTCTTCACTAAGTTTGTCTAATATGTGTTTTTGGATTCATATTCCATTTCAATTCTGATATAAATTCTTTCAAACATGCAACCATGTCTTTATCAACTCTAATTGGCTTATTAAATCTCATTCTTAGGCTAATGGTGTTTAGAAATTTTCTATTTGAGCTTTCTTCTTCACTAAGTTTGTCTAATATGTGTTTTTGGATTCATATTCCATTTCAATTCCGATTCAAATTCTTTTAAACATGCAACCATGTCTTTATCAACTCTAATTGGCTTATTAAATCACATTCTTAGGCTAATGGTGTCTAGAAATTTTCTATATGCGCTTTCTTCTTCACTAAGTTTGTCTAATATGTGTTTTTGGATTCATATTCCATTTCAATTCTGATTCAAATTCTTTTAAACATGCAACCATGTCTTTATCAACTCTAATTGGCTTATTAAATCACATTCTTAGGCTAATGGTGTCTAGAAATTTTCTATATGCGCTTTCTTCTTCACTAAGTTTGTCTAATATGTGTTTTTGGATTCATATTCCTTTTGAATTCTGATTCAAATTCTTTAAAACATGCAGCCATGTCTTTATCAACTCTAATTGGCTTATTAAATCACATTCTTAGGCTAATGGTGTCTAGAAATTTTCTATATGCGCTTTCTTCTTCACTAAGTTTGTCTAATATGTGTTTTTGGATTCATATTCCATTTCAATTCTGATTCAAATTCTTTTAAACATGCAACCATGTCTTTATCAACTCTAATTGGCTTATTAAATCACATTCTTAGGCTAATGGTGTTTAGAAATTTTTTATTTGAGCTTTCTTCTTCACTAAGTTTGTCTGATATGTGTTTTTGGATTCATATTCCATTTCAATTCTGATTCAAATTCTTTTAAACATGCAACCATGTCTTTATCAACTCTAATTGGCTTATTAAATCACATTCTTAGGCTAATGGTGTTTAGAAATTTTCTATTTGAGCTTTCTTCTTCACTAAGTTTGTCTAATATGTATTTTTGGATTCATATTCCATTTCTGATTCAAATTCTTTTAAACATGCAACCATGTCTTTATCAACTCTAATTGGCTTATTAAATCACATTCTTAGGCTAATGGTGTCTAGAAATTTTCTATATGAGCTTTTTTCTTCACTAAGTTTGTCTAATATGTGTTTTTGGATTCATATTCCATTTCAATTCCGATTCAAATTCTTTTAAACATGCAACCATGTCTTTATCAACTCTAATTGGCTTATTAAATCACATTCTTAGGCTAATGGTGTTTAGAAATTTTCTATTTGAGCTTTCTCCTTCACTAAGTTTGTCTAATATGTGTTTTTGGATTCATATTCCATTTTCAAATTCTTTAAAACATGCAGCCATGTCTTTATCAACTCTAATTGGCTTATTAAATCACATTCTTAGGCTAATGGTGTCTAGAAATTTTCTATATGAGCTTTTTTCTTCACTAAGTTTGTCTAATATGTGTTTTTGGATTCATATTCCATTTCAATTCTGATTCAAATTCTTTTAAACATGCAACCATGTCTTTATCAACTCTAATTGGCTTATTAAATCACATTCTTAGGCTAATGGTGTCTAGAAATTTTCTATATGCGCTTTCTTCTTCACTAAGTTTGTCTAATATGTGTTTTTGGATTCATATTCCATTTCAATTCTGATTCAAATTCTTTTAAACATGCAACCATGTCTTTATCAACTCTAATTGGCTTATTAAATCACATTCTTAGGCTAATGGTGTCTAAAAATTTTTTATATGCGCTTTCTTCTTCACAAAGTTTGTCTAATATGTGTTTTTGGATTCATATTCCGTTTCAATTCCGATTTAAAATCTTTTAAACATGCAACCATGTCTTTATCAACTCTAATTGGCTTATTAAATCACATTCTTAGGCTAATGGTGTCTAGAAATTTTCTATATGCGCTTTCTTCTTCACTAAGTTTGTCTAATATGTGTTTTTGGATTCATATTCCATTTCAATTCTGATTCAAATTCTTTTAAACATGCAACCATGTCTTTATCAACTCTAATTGGCTTATTAAATCACATTCTTAGGCTAATGGTGTCTAGAAATTTTCTATATGAGCTTTTTTCTTCACTAAGTTTGTCTAATATGTGTTTTTGGATTCATATTCCATTTCAATTCTGATTCAAATTCTTTTAAACATGCAACCATGTCTTTATCAACTCTAATTGGCTTATTAAATCACATTCTTAGGCTAATGGTGTCTAGAAATTTTCTATATGCGCTTTCTTCTTCACTAAGTTTGTCTAATATGTGTTTTTGGATTCATATTCCATTTCAATTCTGATTCAAATTCTTTTAAACATGCAACCTTGCCTTTATCAACTCTAATTGGCTTATTAAATCACATTCTTAGGCTAATGGTGTATAGAAATTTTCTATTTGAGCTTTCTTCTTCACTAAGGTTGTCTAATATATGTTTTTGGATTCATATTCCATTTCAATTCTTGTTGAAATTCTTTTAAACATGCAACCATGTCTTTATCAACTCTAATTGGCTTATTAAATCACATTCTTAGGCTAATGGTGTCTAGAAATTTTCTATATGCGCTTTCTTCTTCACTAAGTTTGTCTAATATGTGTTTTTGGATTCATATTCCATTTCAATTCCGATTCAAATTCTTTTAAACATGCAACCATGTCTTTATCAACTCTAATTGGCTTATTAAATCACATTCTTAGGCTAATGGTGTCTAGAAATTTTCTATATGCGCTTTCTTCTTCACTAAGTTTGTCTAATATGTGTTTTTGGATTCATATTCCATTTCAATTCTGATTTAAATTCTTTTAAACATGCAACCATGTCTTTATCAACTCTAATTGGCTTATTAAATCACATTCTTAGGCTAATGGTGTCTAGAAATTTTCTATATGCGCTTTCTTCTTCACTAAGTTTGTCTAATATGTGTTTTTGGATTCATATTCCATTTCAATTCTGATTCAAATTCTTTTAAACATGCAACCATGTCTTTATCAACTCTAATTGGCTTATTAAATCACATTCTTAGGCTAATGGTGTTTAGAAATTTTCTATTTGAGCTTTCTTCTTCACTAAGTTTGTCTAATATGTGTTTTTGGATTCATATTCCATTTCAATTCCGATTCAAATTCTTTTAAACATGCAACCATGTCTTTATCAACTCTAATTGGCTTATTAAATCACATTCTTAGGCTAATGGTGTCTAGAAATTTTCTATATGCGCTTTCTTCTTCACTAAGTTTGTCTAATATGTGTTTTTGGATTCATATTCCATTTCAATTCGATTCAAATTCTTTTAAACATGCAACCATGTCTTTATCAACTCTAATTGGCTTATTAAATCACATTCTTAGGCTAATGGTGTCTAGAAATTTTCTATATGCGCTTTCTTCTTCACTAAGTTTGTCTAATATGTGTTTTTGGATTCATATTCCATTTCAATTCTGATTCAAATTCTTTTAAACATGCAACCATGTCTTTATCAACTCTAATTGGCTTATTAAATCACATTCTTAGGCTAATGGTGTCTAGAAATTTTCTATATGCGCTTTCTTCTTCACTAAGTTTGTCTAATATGTGTTTTTGGATTCATATTCCATTTCAATTCTGATTCAAATTCTTTTAAACATGCAACCATGTCTTTATCAACTCTAATTGGCTTATTAAATCACATTCTTAGGCTAATGGTGTTTAGAAATTTTCTATTTGAGCTTTCTTCTTCACTAAGTTTGTCTAATATGTGTTTTTGGATTCATATTCCATTTCAATTCGATTCAAATTCTTTTAAACATGCAACCATGTCTTTATCAACTCTAATTGGCTTATTAAAACACATTCTTAGGCTAATGGTGTTTAGAAATTTTCTATTTGAGCTTTCTTCTTCACTAAGTTTGTCTAATATGTGTTTTTGGATTCATATTCCATTTCAATTCGATTCAAATTCTTTTAAACATGCAACCATGTCTTTATCAACTCTAATTGGCTTATTAAATCACATTCTTAGGCTAATGGTGTCTAGAAATTTTCTATATGCGCTTTCTTCTTCACTAAGTTTGTCTAATATGTGTTTTTGGATTCATATTCCATTTCAATTCGATTCAAATTCGTTTAAACATGCAACCATGTCTTTATCAACTCTAATTGGCTTATTAAATCACATTCTTAGGCTAATGGTGTCTAGAAATTTTCTATATGCGCTTTCTTCTTCACTAAGTTTGTCTAATATGTGTTTTTGGATTCATATTCCATTTCAATTCCGATTCAAATTCTTTTAAACATGCAACCATGTCTTTATCAACTCTAATTGGCTTATTAAATCACATTCTTAGGCTAATGGTGTCTAGAAATTTTCTATATGCGCTTTCTTCTTCACTAAGTTTGTCTAATATGTGTTTTTGGATTCATATTCCATTTCAATTCGATTCTATTTCTTTTAAACATGCAACCATGTCTTTATCAACTCTAATTGGCTTATTAAATCACATTCTTAGGCTAATGGTGTCTAGAAATTTTCTATATGCGCTTTCTTCTTCACTAAGTTTGTCTAATATGTGTTTTTGGATTCATATTCCATTTCAATTCGGATTCAAATTCTTTTAAACATGCAACCATGTCTTTATCAACTCTAATTGGCTTATTAAATCACATTCTTAGGCTAATGGTGTCTAGAAATTTTCTATATGCGCTTTCTTCTTCACTAAGTTTGTCTAATATGTGTTTTTGGATTCATATTCCATTTCAATTCGGATTCAAATTCTTTTAAACATGCAACCATGTCTTTATCAACTCTAATTGGCTTATTAAATCACATTCTTAGGCTAATGGTGTCTAGAAATTTTCTATATGAGCTTTTTTCTTCACTAAGTTTGTCTAATATGTGTTTTTGGATTCATATTCCATTTCAATTCTGATTCAAATTCTTTTAAACATGCAACCATGTCTTTATCAACTCTAATTGGCTTATTAAATCACATTCTTAGGCTAATGGTGTCTAGAAATTTTCTATATGCGCTTTCTTCTTCACTAAGTTTGTCTAATATGTGTTTTTGGATTCATATTCCATTTCAATTCTGATTCAAATTCTTTTAAACATGCAACCATGTCTTTATCAACTCTAATTGGCTTATTAAATCACATTCTTAGGCTAATGGTGTTTAGAAATTTTCTATTTGAGCTTTCTTCTTCACTAAGTTTGTCTAATATGTGTTTTTGGATTCATATTCCATTTCAATTCTGATTCAAATTCTTTTAAACATGCAACCATGTCTTTATCAACTCTAATTGGCTTATTAAATCACATTCTTAGGCTAATGGTGTCTAGAAATTTTCTATATGCGCTTTCTTCTTCACTAAGTTTGTCTAATATGTGTTTTTGGATTCATATTCCATTTCAATTCCGATTCAAATTCTTTTAAACATGCAACCATGTCTTTATCAACTCTAATTGGCTTATTAAATCACATTCTTAGGCTAATGGTGTCTAGAAATTTTCTATATGCGCTTTCTTCTTCACTAAGTTTGTCTAATATGTGTTTTTGGATTCATATTCCATTTCAATTCCGATTCAAATTCTTTTAAACATGCAACCATGTCTTTATCAACTCTAATTGGCTTATTAAATCACATTCTTAGGCTAATGGTGTTTAGAAATTTTCTATATGCGCTTTCTTCTTCGCTAAGTTTGTCTGATATGTGTTTTGGGATTCATATTCCATTTCAATTCTGATTCAAATTCTTTTAAACATGCAACCATGTCTTTATCAACTCTAATTGGCTTATTAAATCACATTCTTAGGCTAATGGTGTCTAGAAATTTTCTATATGCGCTTTCTTCTTCACTAAGTTTGTCTAATATGTGTTTTTGGATTCATATTCCATTTCAATTCGGATTCAAATTCTTTTAAACATGCAACCATGTCTTTATCAACTCTAATTGGCTTATTAAATCACATTCTTAGGCTAATGGTGTCTAGAAATTTTCTATATGCGCTTTCTTCTTCACTAAGTTTGTCTAATATGTGTTTTTGGATTCATATTCCATTTCAATTCGATTCAAATTCTTTTAAACATGCAACCATGTCTTTATCAACTCTAATTGGCTTATTAAATCACATTCTTAGGCTAATGGTGTCTAGAAATTTTCTATATGCGCTTTCTTCTTCACTAAGTTTGTCTAATATGTGTTTTTGGATTCATATTCCATTTCAATTCGATTCAAATTCTTTTAAACATGCAACCATGTCTTTATCAACTCTAATTGGCTTATTAAATCACATTCTTAGGCTAATGGTGTCTAGAAATTTTCTATATGCGCTTTCTTCTTCACTAAGTTTGTCTAATATGTGTTTTTGGATTCATATTCCATTTGAATTCGGATTCAAATTCTTTAAAACATGCACCCATGTCTTTATCAACTCTAATTTGCTTATTAAATCACATTCTTAGGCTAATGGTGTCTAGAAATTTTCTGTATGCGCTTTCTTCTTCACTAAGTTTGTCTAATATGTGTTTTTGGATTCATATTCCATTTCAATTCTGATTCAAATTCTTTTAAACATGCAACCATGTCTTTATCAACTCTAATTGGCTTATTAAATCACATTCTTAGGCTAATGGTGTTTAGAAATTTTCTATATGAGCTTTCCTCTTCACTAATTTTGTCTAATATGTGTTTTTGATTGCATATTCCATTTCAATTCTGATTGAAATTCTTTTAAACATGCAACCATCTCCTTATCAACTCTAATTGGCTTATTCAATCTCATTCTTAGGCTAATGGTGTTTAGAAATTTTCTATTTGAGCTTTCTTCTTCACTAAGTTTGTCTAATATGTGTTTTTGGATTCATATTCCATTTCAATTCTGATTCAAATTCTTTTAAACATGCAACCATGTCTTTATCAACTCTAATTGGCTTATTAAATCACATTCTTAGGCTAATGGTGTCTAGAAATTTTCTATATGCGCTTTCTTCTTCACTAAGTTTGTCTAATATGTGTTTTTGGATTCATATTCCATTTCAATTCGATTCAAATTCTTTTAAACATGCAACCATGTCTTTATCAACTCTAATTGGCTTATTAAATCACATTCTTAGGCTAATGGTGTCTAGAAATTTTCTATATGCGCTTTCTTCTTCACTAAGTTTGTCTAATATGTGTTTTTGGATTCATATTCCATTTCAATTCTGATTCAAATTCTTTTAAACATGCAACCATGTCTTTATCAACTCTAATTGGCTTATTAAATCACATTCTTAGGCTAATGGTGTCTAGAAATTTTCTATATGCGCTTTCTTCTTCACTAAGTTTGTCTAATATGTGTTTTTGGATTCATATTCCATTTCAATTCTGATTCAATTTCTTTTAAACATGCAACCTTGTCTTTATCAACTCTAATTGGCTTATTAAATCACATTCTTAGGCTAATGGTGTTTAAAATTTTTTTTTATAAGCTTTCTTCTTCACTAAGTTTGTCTAATATATGTTTTTGGTTTCATATTCCTTTTGAATTCTGATTCAAATTCTTTAAAACATGCAGCCATGTCTTTATCAACTCTAATTGGCTTATTAAATCACATTCTTAGGCTAATGGTGTCTAGAAATTTTCTATATGCGCTTTCTTCTTCACTAAGTTTGTCTAATATGTGTTTTTGGATTCATATTCCATTTCAATTCTGATTCAATTTCTTTTAAACATGCAGCCATGTCTTTATCAACTCTAATTGGCTTATTAAATCACATTCTTAGGCTAATGGTGTCTAGAAATTTTCTATATGCGCTTTCTTCGTCACTAAGTTTGTCTAATATGTTTTTTTGGATTCATATTCCATTTCAATTCTGATTCAAATTCATTGAAACATGCAACCATGTCTTTATCAACTCTAATTGGCTTATTCAATCACATTCTTAGGCTAATGGTGTTTAGATATTTTCTATATGAGTTTTCTTCTTCACCAAGTTTGTCTAATTTGTGTTCTTGGATTCATATTCCATTTCAATTCTGATTCAAATTCTTTAAAACATGCAGCCATGTCTTTATCAACTCTAATTGGCTTATTAAATCACATTCTTAGGCTAATGGTGTCTAGAAATTTTCTATATGCGCTTTCTTCTTCACTAAGTTTGTCTAATTTGTGTTCTTGGATTCATATTCCATTTCAATTCATATTCCATTTCTTTTAAACATGCAACCTTGTCTTTATCAACTCTAATTGGCTTATTAAATCACATTCTTAGGCTAATGGTGTTTAGAAATTTTCTATATGGGCTTTCTTCTTCACTAAGTTTGTCTAATATGTGTTTTTGGATTCATATTCCATTTCAATTCAGATTCAAATTCTTTTAAACATGCAACCATGTCTTTATCAACTCTAATTGGCTTATTAAATCACATTCTTAGGCTAATGGTGTCTAGAAATTTTCTATATGAGCTTTCTTCTTCACTAAGTTTGTCTAATATGTGGTTTTGGATTCATATTCCATTTCAATTCTGATTCAAATTCTTTTAAACATGCAACCATGTCTTTATCAACTCTAATTGGCTTATTAAATCACATTCTTAGGCTAATGGTGTCTAGAAATTTTCTATATGCGCTTTCTTCTTCACTAAGTTTGTCTAATATGTGTTTTTGGATTCATATTCCATTTCAATTCGATTCAAATTCTTTTAAACATGCAACCATGTCTTTATCAACTCTAATTGGCTTATTAAATCACATTCTTAGGCTAATGGTGTTTAGAAATTTTCTATATGAGCTTTCTTCTTCACTAAGTTTGTCTAATATGTGTTTTTGGTTTCATATTGCATTCCAATTTTGATTCAAATTCTTTTAAACATGCAACCATGTCTTTATCAACTCTAATTGGCTTATTAAATCACATTCTTAGGCTAATGGTGTTTAGAAATTTTCTATTTGAGCTTTCTTCTTCAGTAAGTTTGTCTAATATGTGTTTTTGGATTCATATTCCATTTCAATTCCGATTCAAATTCTTTTAAACATGCAACCATGTCTTTATCAACTCTAATTGGCTTATTAAATCACATTCTTAGGCTAATGGTGTCTAGAAATTTTCTATATGCGCTTTCTTCTTCACTAAGTTTGTCTAATATGTGTTTTTGGATTCATATTCCATTTCAATTCGATTCAAATTCTTTTAAACATGCAACCATGTCTTTATCAACTCTAATTTGCTTATTAAATCACATTCTTAGGCTAATGGTGTTTAGAAATTTTCTATTTGAGCTTTCTTCTTCACTAAGTTTGTCTAATATGTGTTTTTGGATTCATATTCCATTTCAATTCCGATTCAAATTCTTTTAAACATGCAACCATGTCTTTATCAACTCTAATTGGCTTATTAAATCACATTCTTAGGCTAATGGTGTCTAGAAATTTTCTATATGCGCTTTCTTCTTCACTAAGTTTGTCTAATATGTGTTTTTGGATTCATATTCCATTTCAATTCCGATTCAAATTCTTTTAAACATGCAACCATGTCTTTATCAACTCTAATTGGCTTATTAAATCACATTCTTAGGCTAATGGTGTCTAGAAATTTTCTATATGCGCTTTCTTCTTCACTAAGTTTGTCTAATATGTGTTTTTGGATTCATATTCCATTTCAATTCGATTCAAATTCTTTTAAACATGCAACCATGTCTTTATCAACTCTAATTGGCTTATTAAATCACATTCTTAGGCTAATGGTGTCTAGAAATTTTCTATATGCGCTTTCTTCTTCACTAAGTTTGTCTAATATGTGTTTTTGGATTCATATTCCATTTCAATTCGATTCAAATTCTTTTAAACATGCAACCATGTCTTTATCAACTCTAATTGGCTTATTAAATCACATTCTTAGGCTAATGGTGTTTAAAAATTTTCTATTTGAGCTTTCTTCTTCACTAAGTTTGTCTAATATGTATTTTTGGATTCATATTCCATTTCTGATTCAAATTCTTTTAAACATGCAACCATGTCTTTATCAACTCTAATTGGCTTATTAAATCACATTCTTAGGCTAATGGTGTTTAGAAATTTTCTATTTGAGCTTTCTTCTTCACTAAGTTTGTCTAATATGTGTGTTTGTATTCATATTCCATTTCCATTCCGATTCAAATTCTTTTAAACATGCAACCATGTCTTTATCAACTCTAATTGGCTTATTAAATCACATTCTTAGGCTAATGGTGTCTAGAAATTTTCTATATGCGCTTTCTTCTTCACTAAGTTTGTCTAATATGTGTTTTTGGATTCATATTCCATTTCCATTCTGATTCAAATTCTTTTAAACATGCAACCATGTCTTTATCAACTCTAATTGGCTTATTAAATCACATTCTTAGGCTAATGGTGTTTAGAAATTTTCTATTTGAGCTTTCTTCTTCACTAAGTTTGTCTAATATGTGTTTTTGGATTCATATTCCATTTCAATTCTGATTCAAATTCTTTTAAACATGCAACCATGTCTTTATCAACTCTAATTGGCTTATTAAATCACATTCTTAGGCTAATGGTGTCTAGAAATTTTCTATATGCGCTTTCTTCTTCACTAAGTTTGTCTAATATGTGTTTTTGGATTCATATTCCATTTCAATTCTGATTCAAATTCTTTTAAACATGCAACCATGTCTTTATCAACTCTAATTGGCTTATTAAATCACATTCTTAGGCTAATGGTGTCTAGAAATTTTCTATATGCGCTTTCTTCTTCACTAAGTTTGTCTAATATGTGTTTTTGGATTCATATTCCATTCCCATTCTGACTCAAATTCTTTTAAACATGCAACCATGTCTTTATCAACTCTAATTGGCTTATTCAATCACATTCTTAGGCTAATGGTGTCTAGAAATTTTCTATTTGAGCTTTCTTCTTCACTAAGTTTGTCAGATATGTGTTTTTGGTTTCATATTCCATTTCCATTCTGATTCTAATTCTTTTAAACATGCAACCATGTCTTTATCAACTCTAATTGGCTTATTAAATCACATTCTTAGGCTAATGGTGTCTAGAAATTTTCTATATGCGCTTTCTTCTTCACTAAGTTTGTCTAATATGTGTTTTTGGATTCATATTCCATTTCAATTCTGATTCAAATTCTTTTAAACATGCAACCATGTCTTTATCAACTCTAATTGGCTTATTAAATCACATTCTTAGGCTAATGGTGTCTAGAAATTTTCTATATGCGCTTTCTTCTTCACTAAGTTTGTCTAATATGTGTTTTTGGATTCATATTCCATTTCAATTCCGATTCAGATTCTTTTAAACATGCAACCATGTCTTTATCAACTCTAATTGGCTTATTAAATCACATTCTTAGGCTAATGGTGTTTAGAAATTTTCTATTTGAGCTTTCTTCTTCACTAAGTTTGTCTGATATGTGTTTTTGGATTCATATTCCATTTCAATTCTGAATCAAATTCTTTTAAACATGCAACCATGTCTTTATCAACTCTAATTGGCTTATTAAATCACATTCTTAGGCTAATGGTGTCTAGAAATTTTCTATATGCGCTTTCTTCTTCACTAAGTTTGTCTAATATGTGTTTTTGGATTCATATTCCATTTCAATTCTGATTCAAATTCTTTTAAACATGCAACCATGTCTTTATCAACTCTAATTGGCTTATTCAATCACATTCTTAGGCTAATGGTGTTTAGAAATTTTCTATTTGAGCTTTCTTCTTCACTAAGTTTGTCTGATATGTGTTTTTGGATTCATATTCCATTTCAATTCAGATTCAAATTCTTTTAAACATGCAACCATGTCTTTATCAACTCTAATTGGCTTATTAAATCACATTCTTAGGCTAATGGTGTTTAGAAATTTTCTATATGAGCTTTCTTCTTCACTAAGTTTGTCTAATATGTGTTTTTGGTTTCATATTCCATTTCAATTCTGATTCAAATTCTTTTAAACATGCAACCATGTCTTTATCAACTCTAATTGGCTTATTAAATCACATTCTTAGGCTAATGGTGTCTAGAAATTTTCTATATGCGCTTTCTTCTTCACTAAGTTTGTCTAATATGTGTTTTTGGATTCATATTCCATTTCAATTCAGATTCAAATTCTTTTAAACATGCAACCATGTCTTTATCAACTCTAATTGGCTTATTAAATCACATTCTTAGGCTAATGGTGTCTAGAAATTTTCTATATGAGCTTTTTTCTTCACTAAGTTTGTCTAATATGTGTTTTTGGATTCATATTCCATTTTCAAATTCTTTTAAACATGCAACCATGTCTTTATCAACTCTAATTGGCTTATTAAATCACATTCTTAGGCTAATGGTGTCTAGAAATTTTCTATATGCGCTTTCTTCTTCACTAAGTTTGTCTAATATGTGTTTTTGGATTCATATTCCATTTTAATTCTTGTTCAAATTCTTTTAAACATGCAACCATGTCTTTATCAACTCTAATTGGCTTATTCAATCACATTCTTAGGCTAATGGTGTTTAGAAATTTTCTATATGAGCTTTCTTCTTCACTAAGTTTGTCTAATATGTGTTTTCGGTTTCATATTCCATTTCAATTCTGATTCAAATTCTTTTAAACATGCAACCATGTCTTTATCAACTCTAATTGGCTTATTAAATCACATTCTTAGGCTAATGGTGTTTAGAAATTTTCTATTTGAGCTTTCTTCTTCACTAAGTTTGTCTAATATGTGTTTTTGGATTCATATTCCATTTCAATTCTGATTCAAATTCTTTTAAACATGCAACCATGTCTTTATCAACTCTAATTGGCTTATTAAATCACATTCTTAGGCTAATGGTGTCTAGAAATTTTCTATATGCGCTTTCTTCTTCACTAAGTTTGTCTAATATGTGTGTTTGGATTCATATTCCATTTCCATTCTGATTCAAATTCTTTTAAACATGCAACCATGTCTTTATCAACTCTAATTGGCTTATTAAATCACATTCTTAGGCTAATGGTGTCTAGAAATTTTCTATATGCGCTTTCTTCTTCACTAAGTTTGTCTAATATGTGTTTTTGGATTCATATTCCATTTCAATTCTGATTCAAATTCTTTTAAACATGCAACCATGTCTTTATCAACTCTAATTGGCTTATTCAATCACATTCTTAGGCTAATGGTTTTTAGAAATTTTCTATTTGAGCTTTCTTCTTCACTAAGTTTGTATAATATGTGTTTTTGGTCTCATATTTCATTTCAATTCTGATTCAAATTCTTTTAAACATGCAACCATGTCTTTATCAACTCTAATTGGCTTATTAAATCACATTCTTAGGCTAATGGTGTCTAGAAATTTTCTATATGCGCTTTCTTCTTCACTAAGTTTGTCTAATATGTGTTTTTGGATTCATATTCCATTTCAATTCTGATTCAAATTCTTTTAAACATGCAACCATGTCTTTATCAACTCTAATTGGCTTATTAAATCACATTCTTAGGCTAATGGTGTTTAGAAATTTTCTATTTGAGCTTTCTTCTTCACTAAGTTTGTCTAATATGTGTTTTTGGATTCATATTCCATTTCAAATTGAGTCAAATTCTTTTAAACATGCAACCATGTCTTTATCAACTCTAATTGGCTTATTAAATCACATTCTTAGGCTAATGGTGTCTAGAAATTTTCTATATGCGCTTTCTTCTTCACTAAGTTTGTCTAATATGTGTTTTTGGATTCATATTCCATTTCATTCAAATTCTTTTAAACATGCAACCATGTCTTTATCAACTCTAATTGGCTTATTAAATCACATTCTTAGGCTAATGGTGTCTAGAAATTTTCTATATGAGCTTTTTTCTTCACTAAGTTTGTCTAATATGTGTTTTTGGATTCATATTCCATTTCAATTCTGATTCAAATTCTTTTAAACATGCAACCATGTCTTTATCAACTCTAATTGGCTTATTAAATCACATTCTTAGGCTAATGGTGTCTAGAAATTTTCTATATGCGCTTTCTTCTTCACTAAGTTTGTCTAATATGTGTTTTTGGATTCATATTCCATTTCAATTCTGATTCAAATTCTTTTAAACATGCAACCATGTCTTTATCAACTCTAATTGGCTTATTAAATCACATTCTTAGGCTAATGGTGTTTAGAAATTTTCTATATGAGCTTTCTTCTTCACTAAGTTTGTCTAATATGTGTTTGTGGTTTCATATTTCATTTCAATTGTGATTCAAATTCTTTTAAACATGCAACCATGTCTTTATCAACTCTAATTGGCTTATTAAATCACATTCTTAGGCTAATGGTGTCTAGAAATTTTCTATATGCGCTTTCTTCTTCACTAAGTTTGTCTAATATGTGTTTTTGGATTCATATTCCATTTCAATTCTGATTCAAATTCTTTTAAACATGCAACCATGTCTTTATCAACTCTAATTGGCTTATTAAATCACATTCTTAGGCTAATGGTGTCTAGAAATTTTCTATATGCGCTTTCTTCTTCACTAAGTTTGTCTAATATGTGTTTTTGGATTCATATTCCATTTCAATTCCGATTCAAATTCTTTTAAACATGCAACCATGTCTTTATCAACTCTAATTGGCTTATTAAATCACATTCTTAGGCTAATGGTGTTTAGAAATTTTCTATATGAGCTTTCTTCTTCACTAAGTTTGTCTAATATGTGTTTTTGGTTTCATATTCCATTTCAATTCTGATTCAAATTCTTTTAAACATGCAACCATGTCTTTATCAACTCTAATTGGCTTATTAAATCACATTCTTAGGCTAATGGTGTTTAGAAATTTTCTATTTGAGCTTTCCTATTCACTAAGTTTGTCTAATATGTGTTTTTGGATTCATATTCCATTTCAATTCAGATTCAAATTCTTTTAAACATGCAACCATGTCTTTATCAACTCTAATTGGCTTATTAAATCACATTCTTAGGCTAATGGTGTTTAGAAATTTTCTATATGAGCTTTCTTCTTCACTAAGTTTGTCTAATATGTGTTTTTGGTTTCATATTCCTTTTGAATTCTGATTCAAATTCTTTAAAACATGCAGCCATGTCTTTATCAACTCTAATTGGCTTATTAAATCACATTCTTAGGCTAATGGTGTTTAGAAATTTTCTATTTGAGCTTTCTTCTTCACTAAGTTTGTCTAATATGTGTTTTTGGATTCATATTCCATTTCAATTCTGATTCAAATTCTTTTAAACATGCAACCATGTCTTTATCAACTCTAATTGGCTTATTAAATCACATTCTTAGGCTAATGGTGTCTAGAAATTTTCTATATGCGCTTTCTTCTTCACTAAGTTTGTCTAATATGTGTTTTTGGATTCATATTCCATTTCAATTCTGATTCAAATTCTTTTAAACATGCAACCATGTCTTTATCAACTCTAATTGGCTTATTAAATCACATTCTTAGGCTAATGGTGTCTAGAAATTTTCTATATGCGCTTTCTTCTTCACTAAGTTTGTCTAATATGTGTTTTTGGATTCATATTCCATTTCAATTCGATTCAGATTCTTTTAAACATGCAACCATGTCTTTATCAACTCTAATTGGCTTATTAAATCACATTCTTAGGCTAATGGTGTTTAGAAATTTTCTATTTGAGCTTTCTTCTTCACTAAGTTTGTCTAATATGTGTTTTTGGATTCATATTCCATTTCAATTCTGGTTCAATTTCTTTTAAACAAGCAACCTTGTCTTTATCAACTCTAATTGGCTTATTCAATCACATTCTTAGGCTAATGGTGTCTAGAAATTTTCTATATGCGCTTTCTTTTTCACTAAGTTTGTCTAATATGTGTTTTTGGATTCATATTCCATTTCAATTTTGATTCAAATTCTTTTAAACATGCAACCATGTCTTTATCAACTCTAATTGGCTTATTAAATCACATTCTTAGGCTAATGGTGGTTCGAAATTTTCTATATGAGCTTTCTTCTTCACTAAGTTTGTCTAAGATGTGTTTTTGGTTTCATATTCCTTTTGAATTCGGATTCAAATTCTTTAAAACATGCACCCATGTCTTTATCAACTCTAATTTGCTTATTAAATCACATTCTTAGGCTAATGGTGTTTAGAAATTTTCTATTTGAGCTTTCTTCTTCACTAAGTTTGTCTAATATGTGTTTTTGGATTCATATTCCATTTCAATTCTGATTCAAATTCTTTTAAACATGCAACCATGTCTTTATCAACTCTAATTGGCTTATTAAATCACATTCTTAGGCTAATGGTGTCTAGAAATTTTCTATATGCGCTTTCTTCTTCACTAAGTTTGTCTAATATGTGTTTTTGGATTCATATTCCATTTCAATTCTGATTCAAATTCTTTTAAACATGCAACCATGTCTTTATCAACTCTAATTGGCTTATTAAATCACATTCTTAGGCTAATGGTGTCTAGAAATTTTCTATATGCGCTTTCTTCTTCACTAAGTTTGTCTAATATGTGTTTTGAGATTCATATTCCATTTCATTCAGATTCTTTTAAACATGCAACCATGTCTTTATCAACTCTAATTGGCTTATTAAATCACATTCTTAGGCTAATGGTGTTTAGAAATTTTCTATTTGAGCTTTCTTCTTCACTAAGTTTGTCTAATATGTGTTTTTGGTTTCATATTCCATTTCAATTCTGATTCAAATTCTTTTAAACATGCAACCATCTCCTTATCAACCCTAATTGGCTTACTAAATCACATACTTAGGCTAATGGTGTTTAGAAATTTTCTATATGAGCTTTTTCTTCACTAAGTTTGTCTAATATGTGTGTTTGGATTCATATTCCATTTCCATTCTAATTCTTTTAAACATGCAACCATGTCTTTATCAACTCTAATTGGCTTATTAAATCACATTCTTAGGCTAATGGTGTTTAGAAATTTTCTATATGAGCTTTCTTCTTCACTAAGTTTGTCTAATATGTGTTTTTGGTTTCATATTCCATTTCAATTCTGATTCAAATTCTTTTAAACATGCAACCATGTCTTTATCAACTCTAATTGGCTTATTAAATCACATTCTTAGGCTAATGGTGTCTAGAAATTTTCTATATGCGCTTTCTTCTTCACTAAGTTTGTCTAATATGTGTTTTTGGATTCATATTCCATTTCAATTCTTATTCAAATTCTTTTAAACATGCAACCATGTCTTTATCAACTCTAATTGGCTTATTAAATCACATTCTTAGGCTAATGGTGTCTAGAAATTTTCTATATGCGCTTTCTTCTTCACTAAGTTTGTCTAATATGTGTTTTTGGATTCATATTCCATTTCAATTCTGATTCAAATTCTTTTAAACATGCAACCATGTCTTTATCAACTCTAATTGGCTTATTAAATCACATTCTTAGGCTAATGGTGTTTAGAAATTTTCTATTTGAGCTTTCTTCTTCACTAAGTTTGTCTAATATGTGTTTTTGGTTTCATATTCCATTTCAATTCTGATTCAAATTCTTTTAAACATGCAACCATGTCTTTATCAACTCTAATTGGCTTATTAAATCACATTCTTAGGCTAATGGTGTTTAGAAATTTTCTATTTGAGCTTTCTTCTTCACTAAGTTTGTCTAATATGTGTTTTTGGATTCATATTCCATTTCAATTCTGATTCAAATTCTTTTAAACATGCAACCATGTCTTTATCAACTCTAATTGGCTTATTAAATCACATTCTTAGGCTAATGGTGTATAGAAATTTTCTATTTGAGCTTTCTTCTTCACTAAGTTTGTCTAATATGTGTTTTTGGATTCATATTCCATTTCAATTTTGATTCAAATTCTTTTAAACATGCAACCATGTCTTTATCAACTCTAATTGGTTTATTAAATCACATTCTTAGGCTAATGGTGTTTAGAAATTTTCTATTTGAGCTTTCTTCTTCACTAAGTTTGTCTAATATGTGTTTTTGGATTCATATTCCATTTCAATTCAGATTCAAATTCTTTTAAACATGCAACCATGTCTTTATCAACTCTAATTGGCTTATTCAATCACATTCTTAGGCTAATGGTGTTTAGAAATTTTCTATTTGAGCTTTCTTCTTCACTAAGTTTGTCTAATATGTGTTTTTGGTTTCATATTCCATTTCAATTATGATTCAAATTCTTTTAAACATGCAACCATGTCTTTATCAACTCTAATTGGCTTATTAAATCACATTCTTAGGCTAATGGTGTTTAGAAATTTTCTATTTGAGCTTTCTTCTTCACTAAGTTTGTCTAATATGTGTTTTTGGATTCATATTCCATTTCAATTCTTGTTCAAATTCTTTTAAACATGCAACCATGTCTTTATCAACTCTAATTGGCTTATTAAATCACATTCTTAGGCTAATGGTGTCTAGAAATTTTCTATATGCGCTTTCTTCTTCACTAAGTTTGTCTAATATGTGTTTTTGGATTCATATTCCATTTCAATTCAGATTCAAATTCTTTTAAACATGCAACCATGTCTTTATCAACTCTAATTGGCTTATTAAATCACATTCTTAGGCTAATGGTGTCTAGAAATTTTCTATATGCGCTTTCTTCTTCACTAAGTTTGTCTAATATGTGTTTTTGGATTCATATTCCATTTCAATTCTGATTCAAATTCTTTTAAACATGCAACCATGTCTTTATCAACTCTAATTGGCTTATTAAATCACATTCTTAGGCTAATGGTGTTTAGAAATTTTCTATTTGAGCTTTCTTCTTCACTAAGTTTGTCTAATATGTGTTTTTGGATTCATATTCCATTTCAATTCTGATTCAAATTCTTTTAAACATGCAACCATGTCTTTATCAACTCTAATTGGCTTATTAAATCACATTCTTAGGCTAATGGTGTCTAGAAATTTTCTATATGCGCTTTCTTCTTCACTAAGTTTGTCTAATATGTGTTTTGGATTCATATTCCATTTCAATTCGACTCAAATTCTTTTAAACATGCAACCATGTCTTTATCAACTCTAATTGGCTTATTAAATCACATTCTTAGGCTAATGGTGTCTAGAAATTTTCTATATGCGCTTTCTTCTTCACTAAGTTTGTCTAATATGTGTTTTTGGATTCATATTCCATTTCAATTCGATTCAAATTCTTTTAAACATGCAACCATGTCCTTATCAACTCTAATTGACTTATTAAATCACATTCTTAGGCTAATGGTGTTTAGAAATTTTCTATTTGAGCTTTCTTCTTCACTAAGTTTGTCAGATATGTGTTTTTGGTTTCATATTCCATTTCAATTCTGATTCAATTTCTTTTAAACATGCAACCTTGTCTTTATCAACTCTAATTGGCTTATTAAATCACATTCTTAGGCTAATGGTGTCTAGAAATTTTCTATATGCGCTTTCTTCTTCACTAAGTTTGTCTAATATGTGTTTTTGGATTCATATTCCATTTCAATTCTGATTCAAATTCTTTTAAACATGCAACCATGTCTTTATCAACTCTAATTGGCTTATTAAATCACATTCTTAGGCTAATGGTGTTTAAAAATTTTCTATTTGAGCTTTCTCCTTCACAAAGTTTGTCTAATATGTGTTTTTGGATTCATATTCCATTTCAATTCTTATTCAATTTCTTTTAAACATGCAACCTTGTCTTTATCAACTCTAATTGGCTTATTAAATCACATTCTTAGGCTAATGGTGTATAGAAATTTTCTATTTGAGCTTTCTTCTTCTTCACTAAGTTTGTCTAATATGTGTTTTTGGATTCATATTCCATTTCAATTCGATTCAAATTCTTTTAAACATGCAACCATGTCTTTATCAACTCTAATTGGCTTATTAAATCACATTCTTAGGCTAATGGTGTTTAGAAATTTTCTATTTGAGCTTTCTTCTTCACTAAGTTTGTCTAATATGTGTTTTTGGATTCATATTCCATTTCAATTCTGATTCAAATTCTTTTAAACATGCAACCATGTCTTTATCAACTCTAATTGGCTTATTAAATCACATTCTTAGGCTAATGGTTTTAAGAAATTTTCTATTTGAGCTTTCTTCTTCACTAAGTTTGTCTAATATGTGTTTTTGGTTTCATATTTCATTTCAATTCTGATTCAAATTCTTTTAAACATGCAACCATCTCCTTATCAACTCTAATTGGCTTATTAAATCACATTCTTAGGCTAATGGTGTTTAGAAATTTTCTATTTGAGCTTTCTTCTTCACTAAGTTTGTCTAATAGTTGTGTTTGGATTCATATTCCATTTCAATTCTGATTCAAATTCTTTTAAACATGCAACCATGTCTTTATCAACTCTAATTGGCTTATTAAATCACATTCTTAGGCTAATGGTGTTTAGAAATTTTCTATTTGAGCTTTCTTCTTCACTAAGTTTGTCTAATATGTGTTTTTGGATTCATATTCCATTTCAATTCTGATTCAAATTCTTTTAAACATGCAACCATGTCTTTATCAACTCTAATTGGCTTATTAAATCACATTCTTAGGCTAATGGTGTTTAGAAATTTTCTATTTGAGCTTTCTTCTTCACTAAGTTTGTCTAATATGTGTTTTTGGATTCATATTCCATTTCAATTCTGATTCAAATTCTTTTAAACATGCAACCATGTCTTTATCAACTCTAATTGGCTTATTAAATCACATTCTTAGGCTAATGGTGTCTAGAAATTTTCTATATGAGCTTTCTTCTTCACTAAGTTTGTCTAATATGTGTTTTTGGATTCATATTCCATTTCAATTCTGATTCAAATTCTTTTAAACATGCAACCATGTCTTTATCAACTCTAATTGGCTTATTAAATCACATTCTTAGGCTAATGGTGTCTAGAAATTTTCTATTTGAGCTTTCTTCTTCACTAAGTTTGTCTAATATGTGTTTTTGGTTTCATATTTCATTTCAATTCTGATTCAAATTCTTTTAAACATGCAACCATGTCTTTATCAACTCTAATTGGCTTATTCAATCACATTCTTAGGCTAATGGTGTTTAGAAATTTTCTATTTGAGCTTTCTTCTTCACTAATTTGTCTAATATGTGTTTTTGGTTTCATATTTGTTTCCTATTACGATTCAAATTCTTTTAAACATGCAACCATCTCCTTATCAACTCTAATTGGCTTATTAAATCACATTCTTAGGCTAATGGTGTTTAGAAATTTTCTATTTGAGCTTTCTTCTTCACTAAGTTTGTCTAATATGTGTTTTTGGATTCATATTCCATTTCCATTCTGATTCAAATTCTTTTAAACATGCAACCATGTCTTTATCAACTCTAATTGGCTTATTAAATCACATTCTTAGGCTAATGGTGTCTAGAAATTTTCTATATGAGCTTTCTTCTTCACTAAGTTTGTCTAATATGTGTTTTTGGATTCATATTCCATTTCAATTTTGATTCAAATTCTTTTAAACATGCAACCATGTCTTTATCAACTCTAATTGGCTTATTCAATCACATTCTTAGGCTAATGGTGTTTAGAAATTTTCTATTTGAGCTTTCTTCTTCACTAAGTTTGTCTAATATGTGTTTTTGGTTTCTTATTCCATTTCAATTCAAATTGAAATTCTTTTAAACATGCCACCATCTCCTTATCAACTCTAATTTGCTTATTAAATCACATTCTTAGGCTAATGGTGTTTAGAAATTTTCTATTTGAGCTTTCTTCTTCACTAAGTTTGTCTAATATGTGTTTTTGGATTCATATTCCATTTCAATTCTGATTCAAATTCTTTTAAACATGCAACCATGTCTTTATCAACTCTAATTGGCTTATTAAATCACATTCTTAGGCTATTGGTGTTTAGAAATTTTCTATATGAGCTTTGTTCTTCACCAAGTTTGTCTAATATGTGTTTTTGGATTCATATACCATTTCATTTCTGATTCAAATTCTTTTAAACATGCAACCATGTCTTTATCAACTCTAATTGGCTTATTAAATCACATTCTTAGGCTAATGGTGTTTAGAAATTTTCTATTTGAGCTTTCTTCTTCACTAAGTTTGTCTAATATGTGTTTTTGGTTTCATATTTCATTTCAATTCTGATTCAAATTCTTTTAAACATGCAACCATCTCCTTATCAACTCTAATTGGCTTATTAAATCACATTCTTAGGCTAATGGTGTTTAGAAATTTTCTATATGAGCTTTCTTCTTCACTAAGTTTGTCTAATATGTGCTTTTGGATTCATATTCCATTTCAATTCGGATTCAAATTCTTTTAAACATGCAACCATGTCTTTATCAACTCTAATTGGCTTATTCAATCACATTCTTAGGCTAATGGTGTTTAGAAATTTTCTATATGAGCTTTCTTCTTCACTAAGTTTGTCTAATATGTGTTTTTGGTTTCATATTCCATTTCAATTCTGATTCAAATTCTTTTAAACATGCAACCATCTCCTTATCAACTCTAATTGGCTTATTAAATCACATTCTTAGGCTAATGGTGTCTAGAAATTTTCTATATGCGCTTTCTTCTTCACTAAGTTTGTCTAATATGTGTTTTTGGATTCATATTCCATTTCAATTCTGATTCAAATTCTTTTAAACATGCAACCATCTCCTTATCAACTCTAATTGGCTTATTCAATCTCATTCTTAGGCTAATGGTGTTTAGAAATTTTCTATTTGAGCTTTCTTCTTCACTAAGTTTGTCTAATATGTGTTTTTGGTTTCATATTCCATTTCAATTCTGATTCAAATTCTTTTAAACATGCAACCAACTCTTTATCAACTCTAATTGGCTTATTCAATCACATTCTTAGGCTAATGGTGTTTAGAAATTTTCTATTTGAGCTTTCTTCTTCACTAAGTTTGTCTAATATGTGTTTTTGGTTTCATATTCCATTTCAATTTACGATTCAAATTCTTTTAAACATGCCACCATCTCTTTATCAACTCTAATTTGCTTATTAAATCACATTCTTAGGCTAATGGTGTTTAGAAATTTTCTATTTGAGCTTTCTTCTTCACTAAGTTTGTCTAATATGTGTTTTTGGATTCATATTCCATTTCAATTCTGATTCAAATTCTTTTAAACATGCAACCATGTCTTTATCAACTCTAATTGGCTTATTCAATCACATTCTTAGGCTAATGGTGTTTAGAAATTTTCTATTTGAGCTTTCTTCTTCACTAAGTTTGTCTAATATGTGTTTTTGGTTTCATATTCCATTTCAATTCTGATTCAAATTGTTTTAAACATGCAACCATCTCTTTATCAACTCTAATTGGCTTATTCAATCACATTCTTAGGCTAATGGTGTTTAGAAATTTTCTATTTGAGCTTTCTTCTTCACTAAGTTTGTCTAATATGTGTTTTTGGTTTCATATTTCATTTCAATTCTGATTCAAATTCTTTTAAACATGCAACCATCTCCTTATCAACTCTAATTGGCTTATTAAATCACATTCTTAGGCTAATGGTGTTTAGAAATTTTCTATATGAGCTTTCTTCTTCACTAAGTTTGTCTAATATGTGTTTTTGGTTTCATATTTCATTTCAATTCTGATTGAAATTCTTTTAAACATGCCACCATCTCCTTATCAACTCTAATTGGCTTATTCAATCACATTCTTAGGCTAATGGTGTTTCGAAATTTTCTATTTGAGCATTCTTCTTCACTAAGTTTGTCTAATATGTGTTTTTGGTTTCATATTCCATTTCAATTCTGATTCAAATTCTTTTAAACATGCAACCATCTCTTTATCAACTCTAATTGGCTTATTCAATCACATTCTTAGGCTAATGGTGTTTAGAAATTTTCTATTTGAGCTTTCTTCTTCACTAAGTTTGTCTAATATGTATTTTTGGTTTGATATTCCATTTCAATTCATATTCAAATTCTTTTAAACATGCAACCAGCTCTTTATCAACTCTAATTGACTTATTTAATCACATTCTTAGGCTAATGGTTTTTAGAAATTTTCTATTTGAGATTTCTTCTTCACTATGTTTGTCTTATATGTGTTTTTGCTTTCATATTCCATTTCAATTATGATTCAAATTCTTTTAAACATGCAACAATATCTTTATCAACTCTAATTGGCTTATTACATCACATTCTTAGACTAATGGTGTTTAGAAATTTCCTATATGCGCCCTCTTCTTCACTATGTTTGTCTAATATGTGTTTTTGCTTTCATATTCCATTTCAATTATGATTCAAATTCTTTTAAACATGCAACCATCTCTTTATCAACTCTAATTGGCTTTTTCAATCACATTCTCAGGCTATTGGTGTTTAGAAATTTTCTATTTGACCTTTCTTCTTCACTAAGCGTCTATAATATGTGTTTTTGGTTTCATATTCCATTTCAATTCTGATTCAAATTCTTTTAAACATGCAACCATCTCTTTATCAACTCTAATTGGCTTATTACATCACATTCTTAGACTAATGGTGTTTAGAAATTTTCTACTTGAGATTTCTTCTTCACTATGTTTGTCTAATATGTGTTTTTTCTTTCATATTCCATTTCCATTATGATTCAAATTCTTTTAAACATGCAACAATATCTTTATCAACTCTAATTGGCTTATTACATCACATTCTTAGACTAATGGTGTTTAGAAATTTTCTATTTGAGCTTTCTTCTTCACTATGTTTGTCTAATATGTGTTTTTGCTTTCATATTCCATTTCAATTATGATTCAAATTCTTTTAAACATGCAACCATCTCTTTATCAACTCTAATTGGCTTATTCAATCACATTCTCAGGCTAATGGTGTTTACAAATATTCTATATGAGCTTTCTTCTTCACTAAGCTTGTCTAATATGTGTTTTTGCTTTCATATTCCATTTCAATTATGATTCAAATTCTTTTAAACATGCAACCATCTCTTTATCAACTCTAATTGGCTTTTTCAATCACATTCTCAGGCTATTGGTGTTTAGAAATTTTCTATTTGACCTTTCTTCTTCACTAAGCGTCTATAATATGTGTTTTTGGTTTCATATTCCATTTCAATTCGATTCAAATTCTTTGAAACAGGCAACCATCTCTTTATCAACTCTAATTGGTTATTGAATCACATTCTTAGGCTAAAGTGTTTTGAAATTTTCTATTTGAGCTTTCTTATTCACTAAGTTTGTCTAATATGTGTTTTTGCTTTCATATTTCATTTTAAATTCCGATTCAAATTCTTTTAAACATGCAACCATCTCTTTATGAAGTCCAATTGGCTTATTCAATCTCATTCTCAGGCTAATGGTGTTTAGAAATTTTCTATTTGAGCTTTCTTCTTCACTAAGTTTCTCTAATATGTGTTTTTGCTTTCATATTCCATTTCAATTTTGAATCATATTCTTTTAAACATGCAACCATCTCGATATCACCTCTAATTGGCTTATTCAATCACATTCTAAGGCTAATGGTGTTTAGAAATTTTCTATTTGAGCTTTCTTCTTCACTAAGTTTGTCTAATAGGTGTTTTTGGTTTCATATTCCATTTCAATTCTGATTCAAATTCTTTTAAACATGCAACCATCTCTTTATCAACTGTAATTGGCTTATTCAATCACATTCTTAGGCTAATGGTGTTTAGAAATTTTCTATTTGAGCTTTCTTCTTCACTAAGTTTGTCTAATATGTGTTTTTGGTTTCATATTCCATTTCAATTCTGATTCAAATTCTTTTAAACATGCAACCATCTCTTTATCAACCCTAATTGGCTTATTCAATCACATTCTTAGGCTAATGGTGTTTAGAAATTTTCTATTTGAGCTTTCTTCTTCACTAAGTTTGTCTAATATGTGCTTTTGGTTTCATATTCCATTTCAATTCCGATTCAAATTCTTTTAAAGAAGCAACCATGTCTTTATCAACTCTAATTGGTTTATTAAATCACATTCTTAGGCTAATGGTGTTTAGAAATTTTCTATATGAGCTTTCCTCTTCACTAAGTTTGTCTAATATGTGTTTTTGGTTTCATATTCCATTTCAATTATGATTCAAATTCTTTTAAACATGCAACCATCTCTTTATCAACTCTAATTGGCTTATTCAATCTCATTCTTAGGCTAATGGTGTTTAGAAATTTTCTATTTGAGCTTTCTTCTTCACTAAGTTTGTCTAATATGTGTTTTTGGATTCATATTCCATTTCAATTTCGATTCAAATTCTTTTAAACATGCAACCATGTCTTTATCAACTCTAATTGGCTTATTAAATCACATTCTTAGGCTAATGGTGTTTAGAAATTTTCTATATGAGCTTTCTTCTTCACTAAGTTTGTCTAATATGTGTTTTTGGTTTCATATTCCATTTCAATTCTGATTCAAAATCTCTTAAACATGCAACCATCTCTTTATCAACTCTAATTGGCTTATTCAATCTCATTCTTAGGCTAATGGTGTTTAGAAATTTTCTATTTGAGCTTTCTTCTTCACTAAGTTTGTCTAATATGTGTTTTTGGTTTCATATTCCATTTCAATTCTGATTCAAATTCTTTTAAACATGCAACCATCTCTTTATCAACTCTAATTGGCTTATTAAATCACATTCTTAGGCTAATGGTGCGTAGAAATTTTCTATATGAGCTTTCTTTGTCACTAAGTTTGTCTAATTGTGTTTTTTGTTTCATATGCCATTTCGATTCTAACTCAAAATCTCTTAAACATGCAACCATGTCTTTATCAACTCTAATTGGCTTATTCAATCACATTCTTAGGCTAATGGTGTTTAGAAATTTTCTATTTGAGCTTTCTTCTTCACTAAGTTTGTCTAATATGTGTTTTTGGTTTCATATTCCATTTGAATTCTGATTCAAATTCTGTTAAACATGCAACCATGTCATGATCAACTTTAATTATCTTATTCAATCACATTCTTAGGCTAATGGTGTTTAGAAATTTTCTATTTGAGCTTTCTTCTTCACTAAGTTTGTCTAATATGTGTTTTTGGTTTCATATTCCATTTCAATTCTGATTCAAATTCTTTTAAACATGCAACCATCTCTTTATCAACTCTAATTGGCTTATTCAATCACATTCTTAGGCTAATGGTGTTTAGAAATTTTCTATTTGAGCTTTCTTCTTCACTAAGTTTGTCTAATATGTGTTTTTGGTTTCATATTCCATTTCAATTCTGATTCAAATTCTTTTAAACATGCAACCATCTCTTTATCAACTCTAATTGGCTTATTCAATCACATTCTTAGGCTAATGGTGTTTAGAAATTTTCTATTTGAGCTTTCTTCTTCACTAAGTTTGTCTAATATGTGTTTTTGGATTCATATTCCATTTCAATTCTGATTCAAATTCTTTTAAACATGCAACCATGTCTTTATCAACTCTAATTGGCTTATTCAATCACATTCTTAGGCTAATGGTGTTTAGAAATTTTCTATTTGAGCTTTCTTCTTCACTAAGTTTGTCTAATATGTGTTTTTGGATTCATATTCCATTTTAATTTTGATTCAAATTCTTTTAAACATGCAACCATGTCTTTATCAACTCTAATTGGTTTATTAAATCACATTTTTAGGCTAATGGTGTTTAGAAATTTTCTATTTGAGCTCTGTTCTTCACCATGTTTGTCTAATATGTGTTTTTTGTTTTCTATTCCTTTTCAATTCTGATTCAAAATCTCTTAAACAAGCAACCATCTCTTTATCAACTCTAATTGGCTTATTCAATCTCATTCTTAGGCTAATGGTGTTTAGAAATTTTCTATTTGAGCTTTCTTCTTCACTAAGTTTGTCTAATATGTGTTTTTGGTTTCATATTCCATTTCAATTATGATTCAAATTCTTTTAAACATGCAACCATCTCTTTATCAACTCTAATTGGCTTATTAAATCACATTCTCAGGCTAATGGTGTTTAGAAAGTTTCTATTTGAGTTTTCTTCTTCACTAAGTTTGTCTAATATGTGTTTTTGGCTTGATAATCCATTTCAATTCAGATTCAAATTCTTTTAAACATGCAACCATCTCTTTATGAAGTCCAATTGGCTTATTCAATCTCATTCTCAGGCTAATGGTGTTTAGAAATTTTCTATTTGAGATTTCTTCTTCACTATGTTTGTCTAATATGTGTTTTTGCTTTCATATTCCATTTCAATTCTGATTCAAATTCTTTTAAACATGCAACCATCTCTTTATCAACTCTAATTGGCTTATTACATCACATTCTTAGACTAATGGTGTTTAGAAATTTTCTATTTGAGCTTTCTTCTTCACTAAGTTTGTCTAATATGTGTTTTTTGTTTCGTATTCCTTTTCAATTCTGATTCAAATCCTCTTAAACAAGCAACCATCTGTTTATCGACTCTAATTTGCTTTTTCAATTTCATTCTCAGGCTAATGGTGTTTAGAAATTTTCTATTTGAGCTTTCTTCTTCAGTAAGTTTGTCTAATATATGTTTTTGGTTTGATATTCCATTTTAATTATGATTCAAATTCTTTTAAGCATGCAACCATCTCTTTATCAACTCTAATTGGCTTATTAAATCACATTCTTAGACCAATGGTGTTTACAAATATTCTATATGAGCTTTCTTCTTCACTAAGTTTGTCTAATATGT
Organism: Senna siamea; assembly: GCA_031216115.1. NCBI lineage: Eukaryota > Viridiplantae > Streptophyta > Magnoliopsida > Fabales > Fabaceae > Senna > Senna siamea. The sequence goes on from CM062360.1 coordinate 3,694,999, forward strand.
GTTTTTGGTTTGATATTCCTTTTCAATTTTCATTCAAAATCTCTTAAACAAGCAACCATCTCTTTATCATCTCTAATTGGCTTATTCAATCTCAATCTGAGGCCATTGCAGTTTATAAATTTTGTACTTGAGATTTCTTCTTCACTATGTTTGTCTAATATGTGTTTTTGCTTTCATATTCCATTTCAATTATGATTCAAATTCTTTTAAACATGCAACCATCTCTTTATCAACTCTAATTGGCTTTTTCAATCACATTCTCAGGCTATTGGTGTTTAGAAATTTTCTATTTGACCTTTCTTCTTCACTAAGCGTCTATAATATGTGTTTTTGGTTTCATATTCCATTTCAACTCTAATTCAAAATCTCTTAAACAAGCAACCATCTCTTTATCAACTCTAATTGGCTTATTCAATCTCATTCTGAGGCTAATGGTGTTTATAAATTTTGTACTTGAGATTTCTTCTTCACTATGTTTGTCTAATATGTGTTTTTGCTTTCATATTCCATTTCAATTATGATTCAAATTCTTTTAAACATGCAACCATCTCTTTATCAACTCTAATTGGCTTATTACATCACATTCTTAGACTAATGGTGTTTAGAAATTTTCTATTTGAGCTTTCTTCTTCACTAAGTTTGTCTAATATGTGTTTTTGCTTTCATATTCCATTTCAATTATGATTCAAATTCTTTTAAACATGCAACCATCTCTTTATCAACTCTAATTGGCTTTTTCAATCACATTCTCAGGCTATTGGTGTTTAGAAATTTTCTATTTGAGCTTTCTTCTTCACTAAGTTTTGTCTAATATGTGTTTTTGGTTTCATATTCCATTTCAATTCTGATTCAAATTCTTTTAAACATGCAACCATCTCTTTATCAACTCTAAATGGCTTATTACATCACATTCTTAGGCTAATGGTGTTTAGAAATTTTCTATTTGAGCTTTCTTCTTCACTAAGTTTGTCTAATATGTGTTTTTGGTTTCATATTCCATTTCAATTCTGATTCAAATTCTTTTAAACATGCAACCATCTCTTTATCAACTCTAATTGGCTTATTACATCACATTCTTAGACTAATGGTGTTTAGAAATTTTCTATTTGAGCTTTCTTCTTCACTAAGTTTGTCTAATATGTGTTTTTGTTTTCATATTCCATTTCAATTCTGATTCAAATTCTTTTAAACATGCAACCATGTCTTTATCAACTCTAATTGGCTTATTCAATCACATTCTTAGACTAATGGTGTTTAGAAATTTTCTATTTGAGCTTTCTTCTTCACTAATTTGTCTAATATGTGTTTTTGGTTTCATATTCCATTACAATTCTGATTCAAAATCTTTTAAATGTGCAACCATCTCTTTATCAACACCAATTGGCTTATTCAATCACATTCTTAGGCTAATGGTGTTTAGAAATTTTCTATTTGAGCTTTCTTCTTCACTAAGTTTGTCTAATATGTGGTTTTGGTTTCATATTCCATTTCAACTTTGATTCAAAATCTCTTAAACATGCAACCATGTCTTCATCAACTCTAATTGGCTTATTCAATCACATTCTTAGGCTAATGGTGTTTAGAAATTTTCTATTTGAGCTTTCTTCTTCACTAAGTTTGTCTAATATGTGTGTTTGGATTCATATTCCATTTCCATTCTGATTCAAATTCTTTTAAACATGCAACCATGTCTTTATCAACTCTAATTGGTTTATTAAATCACATTCTTAGGCTAATGGTGTTTAAAAAATTTCTATATGAGATTTTTTCTTCACTAAGTTTGTCTAATATGTGTTTTTGGATTCATATTCCATTTCAATTCTGATTCAAACGCTCTTAAACATGCAACCATCTCTTTATCAACTCTAATTGGCCTATTCAATCTCATTCTTAGGGTAATGGTGTTTAGAAATTTTCTATGTGAGCTTTCTTCGTCACTAAGTTTGTCTAATATGTGTTTTTGGATTCATATTCCATTTCAATTCTGATTCAAATTCTTTTAAACATGCAACCATCTCTTTATCAACTCTAATTGGCTTTTTCAATCACATTCTCAGGCCAATGGTGTGTAGAAATTTTCTATTTGAGATTTCTTCTTCACTATGTTTGTCTAATATGTGTTTTTGCTTTCATATTCCATTTCAATTCTGATTCAAATTCTTTTAAACATGCAACCATGTCTTTATCAACTCTAATTGGCTTATTCAATCACATTCTTAGGCTAATGGTGTTTAGAAATTTTCTATTTGAGCTTTCTTCTTCACTAAGTTTGTCTGATATGTGTTTTTGGATTCATATTCCATTTCAATTCTGATTCAAATTCTTTTAAACATGCAACCATGTCTTTATCAACTCTAATTGGCTTATTAAATCACATTCTTAGGCTAACGGTGTTTAGAAATTTTTTCTTTGAGTTTTCTTCTTCACTAAGTTTGTATAATATGTGTTTTTGGTCTCATATTTCATTTCAATTCTGATTCAAAATCTTTTAAACATGCAACCATGTCTTTATCAACTCTAATTGGCTTATTCAATCACATTCTTAGGCTAATGGTGTTTAGAAATTTTCTATTTGAGCTTTCTTCTTCACTAAGTTTGTCTAATATGTGTTTTTGGTTTGACATTTCATATCAGTTAAGATTCAAATTCTTTTAAACATGCAACCATCTCTTTATCAACTCTAATTGGCTTATTCAATCACATTCTTAGGCTAATGGTGTTTAGAAATTTTCTATTTGAGCTTTCTTCTTCACTAAGTTTGTCTAATATGTGTTTTTGGATTCATATTCCATTTCAATTCTGATTCAAATTCTTTTAAACATGCAACCATGTCTTTATCAACTCTAATTGGCTTATTCAATCACATTCTTAGGCTAATGGTGTCTAGAAATTTTCTATTTGAGCTTTCTTCTTGAATAAGTTTGTCTAATATGTGTTTTTGGTTTCATATTCCATTTCAACTCGATTCAAAATCTCTTAAACAGCAACCATCTCTTTATCAACTCTAATTGGCCTATTCAATCTCATTCTTAGGCTAATGGTGTTTAGAAATTTTCTATTTGAGCTTTCTTCTTCACTAAGTTTGTCTGATATGTGTTTTTGGATTCATATTCCATTTCAACTCTAATTCAAAATCTCTTAAACATGAAACCATCTCTTTATCAACTCTAAGTGGCTTATTCAATCACATTCTTGGACCAATGGTGTTCAGAAATTTTCTATATGAACTTTCTTCTTCACTAAGTTTGTCTAATATATGTTTTTGGTTTGATATTCCATTTTAATTATGATTCAAATTGTTTTAAGCATGCAACCATCTCTTTATCAACTCTAATTTGCTTTTTCAATTTCATTCTCAGCCTAATGGTGTTTAGAAATTTTCTATTTGAGCTTTCTTCTTCACTAAGTTTGTCTAATATGTGTTTTTGGTTTCATATTCCATTTCAATTCTGATTCAAATTCTTTTAAACATGCAACCATCTCCTTATCAACTCTAATTTGCTTATTAAATCACATTCTTAGACCAATGGTGTTTAGAAATTTTCTATTTGAGCTTTCTTCTTCACTAAGTTTGTCTAATATGTGTTTTTGGTTTGATATTCCTTTTCAATTTTCATTCAAAATCTCTTAAACATGCAACCATGTCTTTATCAACTCTAATTGGCTTATTAAATCACATTCTTAGGCTAATGGTGTTTAGAAATTTTCTATATGAGCTTTCTTCTTCACTAAGTTTGTCTAATATGTGTTTTTGGTTTCATATTCCATTTCAACACTGATTCAAAATCTCTTAAACAAGCAACCATCTCTTTATCAACTCTAATTGGCTTATTCAATCACATTTTTAGGCCAATGGTGTTTAGAAATTTTCTATTTGAGCTTTCTTCTTCACTAAGTTTGTCTAATATGTGTTTTTTGTTTCATATTTCATTTCAATTCTGATTCAAATTCTTTTAAACATGCAACCATGTCTTTATCAACTCTAATTGGCTTATTAAATCACATTCTTAGGCTAATGGTGTTTAGAAATTTTCTTTTTCAGCTTTCTTCTTCACTAAGCGTCAATAAAATGTGTTTTTGGTTTCATATTCCATTTCAACTCGGATTCAAAATCTCTTAAACAAGCAACCATCTCTTTATCAACTCTAATTGGCTTATTCAATCTCATTCTTAGGCTAATGGTGTTTAGAAATTTTCTATTTGAGCTTTCTTCTTCACTAAGTTTGTCTAATATGTGTTTTTGGTTTCATATTCCATTTCAATTATGATTCAAATTCTTTTGAACATGCAACCAGCTCTTTATCAACTCTAATTGGCTTATTAAATCACATTTCTAGGATAAACGTGCTTAGAAATTTTCTATTTGAGCTTGCTTCTTCACCAAGTTTGTCTAATATGTGTTTTTGGTTTCATATTCCATTTCAATTATGATTCAAATTCCTTTAAACATGTAACCATCTCTTTATCAACTCTAATTGGCTTATTCAATCACATTCTTAGGCTAATGCTGTTTAGAAATTTTTTATTTGAGCTTTCTTCTTCACTACATTTGTCTAATATGTGTTTTTGGTTTCATATTCCATTTCAATTCTGATTCAAATTCTTTTAAACATGCAACCATCTCTTTATCAACTCCAATTGGCTTATTCAATCACATTCTTGGACCAATGGTGTTCAGAAATTTTCTATATGAACTTTCTTCTTCACTAAGTTTGTCTAATATGTGTTTTTGGTTTCATATTTCATTTCAATTCTGATTCAAAATCTCTTAAACATGCAACCATCTCTTTATCAACTCTAATTGGCTTATTAAATCACATTCTCAAGCTAATGGTGTTTAGAAATTTTCTCTTTGAGCTTTCTTCTTCAGTAAGTTTGTTTAATATATGTTTTTGGTTTGATATTCCATTTTAATTATGATTCAAATTGTTTTAAGCATGCAACCATCTCTTTATCAACTCTAATTGGCTTATTAAATCACAATCATAGACTAATGGTGTTTAGAAATTTTCTATATGAGTTTCCTCTTCACTAAGTTTGTCTAATATGTGTTTTTGATTTCATATTCCATTTAAATTATGATTGAAATTCTTTCAAACATGCAACAATCTCCTTATCAACTCTAATTGGCTTATTAAATCACATTCCTAGGCCAATGGTGTTTAAAACTTTTCTATTTGAGCTTTCTTCTTCATTAAGTTTGTCTAATACGTGTTTTTGGTTTCATATTCCATTTCAACTCTGATTCGAAATCTCTTAAACAAGCAACCATCTCTTTATCAACTCTAATTGGCTTATTCAATCTCATTCTTAGGCTAATGGTGTTTAGAAATTTTCTATTTGAGCTTTCTTCTTCACTAAGTTTGTCTAATATGTGTTTTTGGTTTCATATTCCATTTCAATTCGGATTCAAATTCTTTTAAACATGGAACATCTCTTTATCAAGTCTAATTGGCTTATTAAATCACATTCCTAGGCCAATGGTGTTTAGAACTTTTCTATTTGTGCTTTCTTCTTCGCTAAATTTGTCTATGATGTGTTTTTAGTTGCTTATTTCATTTCAACACTGATTCAAAATCTCCTAAACAAGAAATCATCTCTTTATCAACTCTTATTGGCTCATTCAATCTCAGTCTTAGACTAATGGTGTTTAGAAATTTTCAAGTTGACCTTTCTTCTTCACTAAGTTTGTCTAACATGTGTTTTTAGTTTAATATTCCATTTCAATTCTGATTCAAATTCTTTTGAACATGCAACCATCTCCTTATCAACTCTAATTGGCTTATTAAATCACATTCTTAGGCTAATGGTGTTTAGAAATTTTCTAGTTGAGCTTTCTTCTTCACTAAGTTTGTCTAGTATGTGTTTGTTGTTTCATATTCCATTTCAATTACGATTCAAAATCTCTTAAACAAGAATTCATGTCTTGATAAACTCTAATTGGCTTATTAATTCAAATTCTTAGACCAATGGTGTTTAGAAATTTTCTATTTGAGCTTTCTCCTTCACTAAGTTTGTCTAATATATGTTTTTGGTTTCATATTCCATTTCAACTCTGATTCAAAATCTCTTAAACAAGCAACCATCTCTTTATCAACTCTAATTGGCTTATTAAATCACATTCTTAGACCAATGGTGTTTACAAATTTTCTATTTAAGCTTTCTTCTTCACTAAGTTTGTCTAATATGTGTTTTTTGTTTCATATTCCATTTCAATTCTGAGTCAAATTCTTTTAAACATGCAACCATCTCTTTATAAACTTTAATTGGCTTATTAAATCACATTCTTAGACCAATGGTGTTTAGAAATTTTGTATTTGAGCTTTCTTCTTCACTAAGTTTGTCTAATATGTGTTTTTGGTTTCATATTCCATTTCAACTCTGATTCAAAATCTTTTAAACAAGCAACCATCTCTTTATCAACTCTAATTGGCTTATTCAATCTCATTCTTAGGCTAATGGTGTTTAGAAATTTTCTATTTGAGCTTTCTTCTTCACTAAGTTTTTCTAATATGTGTTTTTGGTTTCATATTCCATTTCAATTCTGATTCAAATTCTTTTAAACATGCAACCATCTCTTTATCAACTCTAATTGGCTTATTAAATCACATTCCAAGGGCAATGATGTTTAGAAATTTTCTATTTGAGCTTTCTTCTTCACTAAGTTTGTCTAATATGTGTTTTTGGTTTCATATTCCATTTCAATTATGATTCAAAATTCTTTTAAAAATGGAACCATCTCTTTATCAACCCTAATTGACTGATTAAATCACATTCTTAGACCAATGGTGTTTAGAAATTTTGTATTTGATATTTCTTCTTCACTATGTTTGTCTAATATGTGTGTTTGGTTTCATATTTCATTTCAATTCTGATTCAAATTCTTTTAAACATTCAACAATCTCTTTATCAACTCTAATTGGCTTATTAAATCACATTCTTAGACCAATGGTGTTTAGAAATTTTCTATTTTAGCTTTCATCTACGCTAAGTTTGTCTACTATGTGTTTTTGGTTTGATATTCAATTTCGATTCTGATTCAAAATATCTTAAACATGCAATCATCTCTTTATCTACTCTAATTGGCTTATTACATCACATTCTTAGACTAATGGTGTTTAGAAATTTTCTATTTGAGCTTTCTTTTTCACTAAGTTTGTCTAATATGTGTTTTTGGTTTCATATTTCATTTCAATTCTGATTCAAAATCTCTTAAACATGCAACCATCTCTTTATCAACTCTAATTGGCTTATTCAATCACATTCTTAGACCAATGGTGTTTAGAAATTTTCTATTTGAGCTTTCTTCTTCACTAAGTTTGTCTAATATGTGTTTTTGGTTTCATATTTCATTTCAATTCTGATTCAAATTCTTTTAAACAAGCAACCGTCTCTTTATCAACTCTTATTGGCTTATTAAATCACATTCTCAGGCTATTGGTGTTTAGAAATTTTCTATTTGACCTTTCTTCTTCACTAAGCGTCTATAATATGTGTTTTTGGTTTCATATTCCATTTCAACTCTAATTCAAAATCTCTTAAACAAGCAACCATCTCTTTATCAACTCTAATTGGCTTATTCAATCTCATTTTTAGGCTAATGGTGTTTAGAAATTTTTTATTTGAGCTTTCTTCTTCACTAAGTTTGTCTAATATGTGTTTTTGGTTTCATATTTCATTTCAATTACGATTCAAATTCTTTTAAACATGCAACCATCTCTTTATCAACTCTAATTGGCTTATTAAATCACATTCTTAGTCCAATGGTGTTTAGAAATTTTCTATTTGAGCTTTCTTCTTCACTAAGCTTGTTTAATGTGTTTTTGGTTTGATATTCCATTTCAATTCTGATTCAAATTCTTTTAAACATGCAACCATCTCTTTATCAACTCTAATTGGCTTATTAAATCACATTCTTAGACCAATGGTGTTTAGAAATTTTCTATATGAGCTTTCTTCTTCACTAAGTTTGTCTAATATGTGTTTTTGGTTTCATATTCCATTTCAATTCTGATTCAAATTCTTTTAAACATGCAACCATCTCTTTATCAAGTCTAATTGGCTTATTCAATCTCATTCTCAGGCTAATGGTGTTTAGAAATTTTCTATTTGAGCTTTCTTCTTCACTAAGTTTGTCTAATATGTGTTTTTGGTTTGATATTCCTTTTCAATTTTCATTCAAAATCTCTTAAACAAGCAACCATCTCTTTATCATCTCTAATTGGCTTATTCAATCTCATTCTAAGGCTAATGGTGTTTAGAAATTTTCTATTTGAGCTTTCTTCTTCACTAAGTTTGTCTAATATGTGTTTTTGGTTTGATATTCCATTTCAATTCTGATTCAAATTCTTTTAAACATGCAACCATCTCTTTATCAACTCTAATTGGCTTATTAAATCACATTCTTAGACCAATGGTGTTTAGAAATTTTCTATTTGAGATTTCTTCTTCACTATGTTTGTCTAATATGTGTTTTTGCTTTCATATTCCATTTCAATTATGATTCAAATTCTTTTAAACATGCAACCATCTCTTTATCAACTCTAATTGGCTTATTCAATCATATTCTTAGGCCAATGGTGTTTTGAAATTTTCTATTTGAGCTTTTTTGTTCACCAAGTTTGTCTGATATGTGTTTTTGGTTTCATATTCCATTTCAACTCTGATTCAAAATCTTTTAAAAAAGCAACCATCTCTTTATCAACTCTAATTGGCTTATTCAATCTCATTTTTAGGCTAATGGTGTTTAGAAATTTTCTATTTGAGCTTTCTTCTTCACTAAGTTTGTCTAATATGTGTTTTTGGTTTCATATTCCATTTCAATTCTGATTCAAATTCTTTTAAACATGCAACCATCTCTTTATCAACTCTAATTGGCATATTAAATCACATTTCTACGCCAATCGTTTTGAGAAAATTTCTATTTGACCTTTCTTCTTCACTAAGTTTATCTAATATGTGTCTTTGGTTTCATTTTTCATTTCAATTCTGATTCAAATTGTTTTAAACATGTAACCATCTCTTTATCAACTCTAATTGGCTTATTAAATCACATTCTTAGACCAATGGTGTTTAGAAATTTTCTATTTGAGCTTTCTTCTTCACTAAGTTTGTCTAATATGTGTTTTTGGTTTCATATTTCATTTCAATTACGATTCAAATTCTTTTAAACAGGCAACCATCTCTTTATCAACTCTAATTGGCTTATTGAATCTCATTCTCAGGCTAATGGTGTTTAGAAATTTTCTATTTGAGCTTTCTTCTTCACTAAGTTTGTCTAATATGTGTTTTTGGTTTGATATTCCATTTCAATTCTGATTCAAAATATCTTAAACATGCAATCATCTCTTTATCTACTCTAATTGACTGATTAAATCAAATTCTTAGACCAATGGTGTTTAAAAATTTTCTATTTGAGCTTTCTTCTTCACTAAGTTTGTCTAATATGTGTTTTTGGTTTGATATTCCATTTCAATTCTGATTCAAATTCTTTTAAACATGCAACCATCTCTTTATCAACTCTAATTGGCTTATTCAATCACATTCTTAGACCAATGGTGTTTAGAAATTTTCTATATGAGCTTTCTTCTTCACTAAGTTTGTCTAATATGTGTTTTTGGTTTCATATTTCATTTCAATTATGATTCAAATTCTTTTAAACATGCAACCATCTCTTTATCAACTCTAATTAGCTTATTAAATCACATTCCTAGGCCAATGGTGTTTTGAACTTTTCTATTTGAGCTTTCTTATACACTAAGCCTCTATAATATGTGTTTTTGGTTTCATATTCCATTTCAACTCTGATTCAAAATCTCTTAAACAAGCAACCATCTCTTTATCAACTCTAATTGGCTTATTCAATCTCATTTTTAGGCTAATGGTGTTTAGAAATTTTCTATTTGAGCTTTCTTCTTCACTAAGTTTGTCTAATATGTGTTTTTGGTTTGATATTCCATTTCAATTCTGATTCAAATTCTTTTAAACATGCAACCATCTCTTTATCAACTCTAATTGGCTTATTAAATCACATTTCTAGGCTAATGGTGTTTAGAAATTTTCTATTTGAGCTTTCTTCTTCACTAAGTTTGTCTAATATGTGTTTTTCGTTTCATATTTCATTTCAATTATGATTCAAATTCTTTTAAACATGCAACCATCTCTTTATCAACTCTAATTGGCTTATTAAATCACATTCTTAGACCAATGGTGTTTAGAAATTTTCTATATGAGCTTTCTTCTTCACTAAGTTTGTCTAATATGTGTCTTTGGTTTCATTTTTCATTTCACTTTTGATTGAAAATCCTTTAAACATTCAACCATCTCTTTATCAACTCTAATTGGCTTATTAAATCACATTCTTAGACCAATGGTGTTTAGAAATTTTCTATTTGAGCTTTCTTCTTCACTAAGTTTGTCTAATATGTGTTTTTGGTTTGATATTCCATTTCAATTCTGATTCAAAATCTCTTAAAAGTGCAACCATCTCTTTATCAACTCTAATTGGCTTATTAAATCACATTCTTAGACCAATGGTGTTTAGAAATTTTCTATTTGAGCTTTCTTCTTCACTAAGTTTGTCTAATATGTGTTTTTGGTTTGATATTCCATTTCAATTCTGATTCAAATTCTTTTCAACATGCAACCATCTCTTTATCAACTCTAATCGGCTTATTCAATCAAATTCTTAGACCAATGGTGTTTAGAAATTTTCTATATGAGCTTTCTTCTTCACTAAGTTTGTCTAATATGTGTTTTTGGTTTCATATTTCATTTCAATTCTGATTCAAATTCTTTTAAACATGCAACCATCTCTTTATCAACTCTAATTAGCTTATTAAATCACATTCCTAGGCCAATGGTGTTTTGAACTTTTCTATTTGAGCTTTCTTATACACTAAGCCTCTATAATATGTGTTTTTGGTTTCATATTCCATTTCAACTCTGATTCAAAATCTCTTAAACAAGCAACCATCTCTTTATCAACTCTAATTGGCTTATTCAATCTCATTTTTAGGCTAATGGTGTTTAGAAATTTTCTATATGAGCTTTCTTCTTCACTAAGTTTGTCTAATATGTGTTTTTGGTTTCATATTCCATTTCAATTCTGATTCAAATTCTTTTAAACATGCAACCATCTCTTTATCAACTCTAATTGGCATATTAAATCACATTTCTACGCCAATCGTTTTGAGAAAATTTCTATTTGACCTTTCTTCTTCACTAAGTTTGTCTAATATGTGTTTTTGGTTTCATATTTCATTTCAATTCTGATTCAAAATCTCTTAAACATGCAACCATCTCTTTATCAACTCTAATTGGCTTATTAAATCACATTCTTAGACCAATGGTGTTGAGAAAATTTCTATTTGAGCTTTCTTCTTCACTAAGTTTGTCTAATATGTGTCTTTGGTTTCATTTTTCATTTCACTTCTGATTCAAATTCCTTTAAACATGCAACCATGTCTTTATCAACTCTAATTGGCTTATTAAATCACATTCTTAGACCAATGGTGTTTAGAAATTTTCTATTTGAGCTTTCTTCTTCACTAAGTTTGTCTACTATGTGTTTTTGGTTTGATATTCAATTTCGATTCTGATTCAAAATATCTTAAACATGCAAACATCTCTTTATCTACTCTAATTGACTGATTAAATCAAATTCTTAGATCAATGGTGTTTAGAAATTTTCTATTTGAGCTTTCTTCTTCACTAAGTTTGTCTACTATATGTTTTTGGTTTGATATTCCATTTTAATTATGATTCAAAATATCTTAAACATGCAAGCATCTCTTTATCTACTCTAATTGACTGATTAAATCAAATTCTTAGACCAATGGTGTTTAGAAATTTTCTATTTGAGCTTTCTTCTTCACTAAGTTTGTCTAATATGTGTCTTTGGTTTCATTTTTCATTTCAATTATGATTCAAATTCTTTTAAACATGCAACCATCTCTTTATCAACTCTAATTAGCTTATTAAATCACATTCCTAGGCCAATGGTGTTTTGAACTTTTCTATTTGAGCTTTCTTCTACGCTAAGCCTCTATAATATGTGTTTTTGGTTTCATATTCCATTTCAACTCTGATTCAAAATCTCTTAAACAAGCAACCATCTCTTTATCAACTCTAATTGGCTTATTCAATCTCATTTTTAGGCTAATGGTGTTTAGAAATTTTCTATTTGAGCTTTCTTCTTCACTAAGTTTGTCTAATATGTGTTTTTGGTTTCATATTCCATTTCAATTCTGATTCAAATTCTTTTAAACATGCAACCATCTCTTTATCAACTCTAATTGGCATATTAAATCACATTTCTAGGCCAATCGTTTTGAGAAAATTTCTATTTGACCTTTCTTCTTCACTAAGTTTGTCTAATATGTGTCTTTGGTTTCATTTTTCATTTCAATTATGATTCAAATTCCTTTAAACATGAAACCATGTCTTTATCAACTCTAATTCGCTTATTAAATCACATTCTTAGACCAATGGTGTTTAGAAATTTTCTATTTGAGCTTTCTTCTTCACTAAGTTTGTCTAATATGTGTCTTTGGTTTCATTTTTCATTTCACTTCTGATTCAAATTCCTTTAAACATGCAACCATGTCTTTATCAACTCTAATTGGCTTATTAAATCACATTCTTAGACCGATGGTGTTTAGAAATTTTCTATTTGAGCTTTCTTCTTCACTAAGTTTGTCTACTATGTGTTTTTGGTTTGATATTCAATTTCGATTCTGATTCAAAATATCTTAAACATGCAAGCATCTCTTTATCTACTCTAATTGACTGATTAAATCAAATTCTTAGACCAATGGTGTTTAGAAATTTTCTATTTGAGCTTTCTTCTTCACTAAGTTTGTCTACTATATGTTTTTGGTTTGATATTCAATTTCGATTCTGATTCAAAATATCTTAAACATGCAAGCATCTCTTTATCTACTGTAATTGACTGATTAAATCAAATTCTTAGACCAATGGTGTTTAGAAATTTTCTATTTGAGCTTTCTTCTTCACTAAGTTTGTCTAATATGTGTCTTTGGTTTCATTTTTCATTTCAATTATGATTCAAATTCTTTTAAACATGCAACCATCTCTTTATCAACTCTAATTGGCTTATTAAATCACATTCCTAGGCCAATAGTGTTTTGAACTTTTCTATTTGAGCTTTCTTCTACGCTAAGCCTCTATAATATGTGTTTTTGGTTTCATATTCCATTTCAACTCTGATTCAAAATCTCTTAAAAAAGCAACCATCTCTTTATCAACTCTATTTGGCTTATTCAATCTCATTTTTAGGCTAATGGTGTTTAGAAATTTTCTATTTGAGCTTTCTTCTTGTCTAAGTTTCTTTAATATGTGTTTTTGGTTTCATATTCCATTTCAATTCTGATTCAAATTCTTTTAAACATGCAACCATCTCTTTATCAACTCTAATTGGCATATTAAATCACATTTCTAGGCCAATCGTTTTGAGAAAATTTCTATTTGACCTTTCTTCTTCACTAAGTTTGTCTAATATGTGTCTTTGGTTTCATTTTTCATTTCAATTATGATTCAAATTCCTTTAAACATGAAACCATGTCTTTATCAACTCTAATTGGCTTATTAAATCACATTCTTAGACCAATGGTGTTTAGAAATTTTCTATTTGAGCTTTCTTCTTCACTAAGTTTATCTAATATGTGTCTTTGTTTTCATTTTTCATTTGAATTATGATTCAAATTCTTTTAAACATGCAACCATCTCTTTATCGACTCTAATTGGCTTATTAAATCACATTCCTAGGCCAATGGTGTTTTGAACTTTTCTATTTGAGCTTTCTTCTACGCTAAGCCTCTATAATATGTGTTTTTGGTTTCATATTCCATTTCAACTCTGATTCAAAATCTCTTAAACAAGCAACCATCTCTTTATCAACTCTAATTGGCTTATTCAATCTCATTTTTAGGCTAATGGTGTTTAGAAATTTTGTATTTGAGCTTTCTTCTTCACTAAGTTTGTCTAATATGTGTCTTTGGTTTTATTTTTCCTTTCAATTCTGGTTCAAATTCCTTTAAACATGCAACCATCTCTTTATCAACTCTAATTGGCATATTAAATCACAATCCTAGGCCCCGATGCAGCAGTCGACTGTCGTGCTCTTGAGATGCCCAGAATCGTATATAGAATGCTAGCAGTCGACTGCCAGGCACCTGAAAGTCGACTACCACGTTCTTCATTTTTTCAAAAATGTCCAAGAACGAAGCAATGATCGCCGACCGAACACTTATCGTTTGCCTAACGATAAGCTAGCAATAACCGTTTGCATTTATCAACCGATTGCTAGCTCTCTGTTTGAAATTTTAAAAATTTAAATAGAATGCAATTAGTCGACTTCCAGCATGATACCAGTCGACTGCCACCTTTTGTGATGAAAAGATGAACTTAATGATGTATTTGAATGATATCTAGCCCAAAAACTAAATCCAAACTAGAGATTAAACTCAAATTGCAAGCAAGGTAACATATACTTTGAATGTGAACAAGAAAGAGCATGGAAGTGATGAAAGTTAAAAGGAAAGAGCAAGAATGCATGAGAGAAATGAAAAATTGTATTCTTAATATATGTATTTGTGGTAGATAGGTTCGTATCTGAATGACTGATTGTTGGTATGGGATGGTGATCGGACATTTCGCGATTATCGTGATAGTTGTGAATTGTAAGTTAGTGACTTAATGACCAATGTAAATGAAGTCACATACTTGAAATTTACAGAACTATAGTATGCACTGATTCACCCATATATATATATTTATGAATAGCGTTTTGAGGACCCCAGTATGTCTCATATTCAACTCTTTTTTATTAAAGAGGTATTTGAGACTTTTTCTAAGTTAAAAAGTTGAATACCACTAGTTTGGGTAACTACACTCGGGTTCACACGTTACGCAGCAGAAATAAATAAAGTAATTTAAATGAAATAGATAGATATAGAGATATTCACATTCACACTCAACTGTACATAATATTTATACATACATATGCAATAGTGTGTGCCAGATATATATCTATAGATATGCAAGCCTGAGCAGGGTAAGGAGACAACAAGCCTGCCACTCATACCATGTTTTAAATAAAACTCTCGATCTCACACATCTTAATACATATATGCCTTCCTTATCTACATGGCATGTCTAAATACTATAAACTCCTAGTTATGTATACAATCAGGGGAAAAGTGGTAACTTAAATACAAATAGGCTCTACTACTTCTATCTCTATCTCCATCAGCACTTAGTACCTAGGCATCTGATAATAAGCTTTAATGAGAAATATTTCTTAGTAGCAATAATCACCTATAATTTAAATACCGTTGACTTGTACCACCATATAGGTACGGAAATCCACAACGTTCTTTTTCATATAATTCAAACATTATGCTAATAGAGTAATGTACATAGATGATATAAATGTTTCATGCATATACTTATGAATTACTCTTATATTGCAACAAATATTCATGACACGAGATACATGAATACATTCTCAGAATGTACTGGTAACAACTCATATTCTCATATTAGTGTAAACCATAAACAAATAACTCATGCAATTTGATATGGCCAAAATCAAAAGCATCATAAAAGAATTCTTAAAAACATTTTCATTCATAAATGAGTTTTCTCGTGGTCATGAGCCACCTGCAATCATTTTCGTGTTTCACCATCAACATTTATTCTGAGGTTAACCGTCAGCATTTATTCTCAGGTTATCCATCAGCATTTATTCTCAGGTTATCCGTCAGCAATTATTCTCAGGTTAACCGTCTGCAAAACTTTTCCTGGATTAAAGCCAATTGCAGCTATTCTTGCGGTATAACCAATTGCATCCATTCTCTCAAAATAACCAAATGCATCCATTCTCGAAGAATAACCAAATGCATCCATTCTTGCGGTATAACCAAATGCATCCATTCTCGCGAATCAACCATTTGCAGTCATTCTCATTTAGGGTTTATGCTCATTAAAATAGCTACACATTTGTCATGTTACCCTTTACCAGTCAAAATTAAATCCTACATTTGAGCAGGGTAAGGAGACAACAAGCCTGCCACTCATACCATGTTTTAAATAAAACTCTCGATCTCACACATCTTAATACATATATGCCTTCCTTATCTACATGGCATGTCTAAATACTATAAACTCCTAGTTATGTATACAATCAGGGGAAAAGTGGTAACTTAAATACAAATAGGCTCTACTACTTCTATCTCTATCTCCATCAGCACTTAGTACCTAGGCATCTGATAATAAGCTTTAATGAGAAATATTTCTTAGTAGCAATAATCACCTGTAATTTAAATACCGCTGACTTGTACCACCATATAGGTACGGAAATCCACAACGTTCTTTTTCATAATAATTCAAACATTATGCTAATGGAGTAATGTACATAGATGATATAAATGTTTCATGCATATACTTATGAATTACTCTTATATTGCAACAAATATTCATGACACGAGATACATGAATACATTCTCAGAATGTACTGGTAACAACTCATATTCTCATATTAGTGTAAACCATAAACAAATAACTCATGCAATTTGATATGGCCAAAATCAAAAGCATCATAAAAGAATTCTTAAAAACATTTTCATTCATAAATGAGTTTTCTCGTGGTCATGAGCCACCTGCAATCATTTTCGTGTTTCACCATCAACATTTATTCTGAGGTTAACTGTCAGCATTTATTCTCAGGTTATCCATCAGCATTTAATCTCAGGTTATCCGTCAGCAATTATTCTCAGGTTAACCGTCTGCAAAACTTTTCCTGGATTAAAGCCAATTGCAGCTATTCTCGCGGTATAACCAATTGCATCCATTCTCTCAAAATAACCAAATGCATCCATTCTCGAAGAATAACCAAATGCATCCATTCTTGCGGTATAACCAAATGCATCCATTCTCGCGAATCAACCATTTGCAGTCATTCTCATTTAGGGTTTATGCTCATTAAAATAGCTACACATTTGTCATGTTACCCTTTACCAGTCAAAATTAAATCCTACATTTGAGCAGGATAAGGAGACAATAAGCCTGCCACTCATACCATGTTTTAAATAAAACTCTCGATCTCACACATCTTAATACATATATGCCTTCCTTATCTACATGGCATGTCTAAATACTATAAACTCCTAGTTATGTATACAATCAGGGGAAAAGTGGTAACTTAAATACAAATAGGCTCTACTACTTCTATCTCTATCTCCATCAGCACTTAGTACCTAGGCATCTGATAATAAGCTTTAATGAGAAATATTTCTTAGTAGCAATAATCACCTGTAATTTAAATACAGTGACTTGTACCACCATATAGGTACGGAAATCCACAACGTTCTTTTTCATAATAATTCAAACATTATGCTAATGGAGTAATGTACATAGATGATATAAATGTTTCATGCATATACTTATGAATTACTCTTATATTGCAACAAATATTCATGACACGAGATACATGAATACATTCTCAGAATGTACTGGTAACAACTCATATTCTCATATTAGTGTAAACCATAAACAAATAACTCATGCAATTTGATATGGCCAAAATCAAAAGCATCATAAAAGAATTCTTAAGAACATTTTCATTCATAAATGAGTTTTCTCGTGGTCATGAGCCACCTGCAATCATTTTCGTGTTTCACCATCAACATTTATTCTGAGGTTAATCACAAGATTTATTCTCGGGTTATCCATCGAGATTTAATCTCAGGTTATCCGTCAGCAATTATTCTCAGGTTAACCGTCTGCAAAACTTTTCCTGGATTAAAGCCAATTGCAGCTATTCTCGCGGTATAACCAATTGCATCCATTCTCTCAAAATAACCAGATGCATCCATTCTCGAAGAATAACCAAATGCATCCATTCTTGCGGTATAACCAAATGCATCCATTCTCGCGAATCAACCATTTGCAGTCATTCTCATTTAGGGTTTATGCTCATTAAAATAGCTACACATTTGTCATGTTACCCTTTACCAGTCAAAATTAAATCCTACATTTGAGCAGGATAAGGAGACAATAAGCCTGCCACTCATACCATGTTTTAAATAAAACTCTCGATCTCACACATCTTAATACATATATGCCTTCCTTATCTACATGGCATGTCTAAATACTATAAACTCCTAGTTATGTATACAATCAGGGGAAAAGTGGTAACTTAAATACAAATAGGCTCTACTACTTCTATCTCTATCTCCATCAGCACTTAGTACCTAGGCATCTGATAATAAGCTTTAATGAGAAATATTTCTTAGTAGCAATAATCACCTGTAATTTAAATACCGCTGACTTGTACCACCATATAGGTACGGAAATCCACAACGTTCTTTTTCATAATAATTCAAACATTATGCTAATGGAGTAATGTACATAGATGATATAAATGTTTCATGCATATACTTATGAATTACTCTTATATTGCAACAAATATTCATGACACGAGATACATGAATACATTCTCAGAATGTACTGGTAACAACTCATATTCTCATATTAGTGTAAACCATAAACAAATAACTCATGCAATTTGATATGGCCAAAATCAAAAGCATCATAAAAGAATTCTTAAGAACATTTTCATTCATAAATGAGTTTTCTCGTGGTCATGAGCCACCTGCAATCATTTTCGTGTTTCACCATCAACATTTATTCTGAGGTTAACTGTCAGCATTTATTCTCAGGTTATCCATCAGCATTTAATCTCAGGTTATCCGTCAGCAATTATTCTCAGGTTAACCGTCTGCAAAACTTTTCCTGGATTAAAGCCAATTGCAGCTATTCTCGCAGATAACCAATTGCATCCATTCTCTCAAAATAACCAAATGCATCCATTCTCGAAGAATAACCAAATGCATCCATTCTTGCGGTATAACCAAATGCATCCATTCTCGCGAATCAACCATTTGCAGTCATTCTCATTTAGGGTTTATGCTCATTAAAATAGCTACACATTTGTCATGTTACCCTTTACCAGTCAAAATTAAATCCTACATTTGAGCAGGATAAGGAGACAATAAGCCTGCCACTCATACCATGTTTTAAATAAAACTCTCGATCTCACACATCTTAATACATATATGCCTTCCTTATCTACATGGCATGTCTAAATACTATAAACTCCTAGTTATGTATACAATCAGGGGAAAAGTGGTAACTTAAATACAAATAGGCTCTACTACTTCTATCTCTATCTCCATCAGCACTTAGTACCTAGGCATCTGATAATAAGCTTTAATGAGAAATATTTCTTAGTAGCAATAATCACCTATAATTTAAATACCGCTGACTTGTACCACCATATAGGTACGGAAATCCACAACGTTCTTTTTCATAATAATTCAAACATTATGCTAATGGAGTAATGTACATAGATGATATAAATGTTTCATGCATATACTTATGAATTACTCTTATATTGCAACAAATATTCATGACACGAGATACATGAATACATTCTCAGAATGTACTGGTAACAACTCATATTCTCATATTAGTGTAAACCATAAACAAATAACTCATGCAATTTGATATGGCCAAAATCAAAAGCATCATAAAAGAATTCTTAAAAACATTTTCATTCATAAATGAGTTTTCTCGTGGTCATGAGCCACCTGCAATCATTTTCGTGTTTCACCATCAACATTTATTCTCAGGTTAACCGTCAGCATTTATTCTTAGGTTATCCATCAGCATTTATTCTCAGGTTATCCGTCAGCAATTATTCTCAGGTTAACCATCTGCAAAACTTTTCCTAGATTAAAGCCAATTGCAGCTATTCTCGCGATATAACCAATTGCATTCATTCTCTCAAAATAACCAAATGCATCCATTCTCGCGGAATAACCAAATACATCCATTCTCGAAGAATAACCAAATGCATCCATTCTTGCGGTATAACCAAATGCATCCATTCTCGCGAATCAACCATTTGCAGTCATTCTCATTTAGGGTTTATGCTCATTAAAATAGCTACACATTTCTCATGTTACCCTTTACCAGTCAAAATTAAATCCTACATTTGAGCGAACTATTGGGCTAATTGTGTACAAAAAGAGGTTATTGAGTCTATTTTCCTTAAACAAATAGCTACAAGTCGACTTCCAGCCTCCTGGTAGTCGACTTCTAGCTTGCTGCCCCAAAAATGTTTCAAACAGTGAGCAATCAATCGACTTCCAGCCCCTGGCAGTTGAATGCTAGCATTCTGGATACGATTCTGAGCAACCTAGGAGCACGACAGTCGACTGGTAAAGCCTGCAAGTCAACTGCTACGTTATGCTCTATTTTTCGAAAGCCCGTTGACCCAGATTTTTACACCAAGAAGATGTTTTTAAAATGGTTTTGATGATTTAAAACTCAATAACAGCACATGAGCTTCATTTACTAAAAAAAAATAGCCCAAACCATCGATTATTCTTGCTCAAATCTTGGATTTAAACTCTTTTTTAAAAACCAGAAAAACCCTTTTCTCATATTTACATTTATGCATTCACAAGTATATTCAAGCATTTTAAAACATCCAATAGCAATCAAAAACACTAAGAATGTAGGTTTTTTTAATCTCCCTTCAATTTAAAATCATGAAACTTATAATTTTCAGCCATAAACAGTAATTTCGAAAAATAAGGGAGATAGGTGATTTTCTACCTTTTTGCTGATTTCCAATCGGTATTTGATGATTGAAAAATGTTCTGGTAAGTTTTCTTAATTCCAGAAAGGCTTAAATCTGTCTAACAGCTTACTTCCTTTACAATTTCTGCTCTTTCTCTCTCTAGCTTGTCCTCTCTCTCTCCCTCTAATGTTCAGACTTCATGATGTAAAGGAAGAGCTCTGGAGGCTTCACCTATTTATAGGTGGTCCGGCTCTTTGCAATTCTGCTCCTAATTCCCAATCATTCGTCCTAAATTGGTAATTCTTTTAACTTTATGTTAATTTACCATTTCGTCCCTAACAGCCTGGCGGGAAATTTTTTAGAATTCTGTTGCTACAGTAAATCATTTGGCTAAAATTATAGCCTATTACCCTGAGGTTTTAGAATTTCACATCTTTATCCTCACTTTATCTTTTTCCTTTCAATTTGGCCCCTATTCTTTCCTTTTTCTTAAATCTCTTATTCTAATGCAACTACATGCAGCCTAATGCAACAAACAAAAGAATTTGATTCATTAAAAATTAATAAACATCTCTTAATGCATAGAAGGAGCAGATGTTACAGCTATTTGCTTCTTCATACTTGGCCACCAAAATTTCTTATTCAAATCTTGATACATCTTGGTAGCACTAGGATGAATAGTATAGTTGCTTTTATGGGCTTCTTCTAGAATTATATCCCTCAATCCTCCTGAGTTTGGGACATAAATTCTATCTTGGAAAGTCACTACCCCATCGACACCTCTTTTGAATTCTTTTGGGTCCTTTAAGGACTTTAAGAATCCATCCTCTCTTTAAGCTTATAATATCTGAGTTCTAAGATTATTCTCAATTTTTAACTCACTCAGACATATCCTATCTTGTAACACCAGTGTGGATAGGCTCATGTTTCTAAATTTCTCTATCATGCTTATTTCATTTATCATTAGTTGAGCCATGTGGAGAGATTTCCGACTTAGTGCATCTGCCATTACATTGGCTTTTCCTGGATGGTATTTTAATTCAAAATCATAATCCTTTAAGAATTTCATCCATCTTCTTTGCCTCATGTTTAATTCTTTTTTGTCAAAGAGATATTTGAGACTTTTGTGGTCACTAAATACCTCAAACCTTGAAACCATTGTGTCGCTAGATTTTTAAAGAAAACACTATGGCTGCTAATTCTAAATCATGGGTAGGGTAATTTTCTTCGTGAGGCCTTAACTATCTAGAGGCATATGTGACAACTCTCCCATTCTGCATCAAGACACATCCTAGGCCCTTCTTGGATGCATCGCAATACAATTCAAAATTTTCTAAGGGATCAGGGATTATTAAGACAGGTGTTGTGGTCAACTTTTCTTTTAAAATTTGAAAACTATCTTCACATTTATGATCCCACACAAAAGGAATATTTTTCTTAGTCAGTCTAGTCAAAGGAAATGTAATTTGTGAGAACCCTTGAATAAATCTCCTATTATACCCTGCTAATCCAAGAAAACTCTGAATTTCAGTCATTTTTGTAGGTCTCTCCCAACTAATTATAGCTTCTATCTTACTAGGATCTACTGTTACTCCATCTTTAGTGATTACATGACCTAATAATTTCACCTCTTCCAACCAAAATTCACATTTTTCTAATTTTTCATACAATTACTTTTCCCTAAGCAACTGTAATACAATCCTAAGATGACGTTCATGCTTTTCACTACTCTTAAAATATACAAGAATGTCATCAATAAACACTACTACAAATGATCAAGGTAGGGTCTAAAGATACGATTCATGTAATCCATAAAAATAGCTGGAGTATTCGTCAATCCAAATGGCATTACAAGAAATTCATAATGCCCATATCTGGTTCTAAAGGCTATCTTAGGTATGTCTTCTATTTTGACTTTGATTTGATGATATCCCGACCTCAAATCAATTTTGGAAAATACAGAAGCTCCTCTCAATTAATCTAACAAATCATCTATCCTAGGAAGTGGGTATTTATTCTTCATAGTTACCCTATTCAGTTGTCTATAGTTTATACATAATCTTATACTTTCATCTTTCTTCTTTACAAACAGAACTGGTGCTCCCCAAGGTGAAGCACTGGCCCTAATAAACTGCTTCCCCAAAAGATCCTCTATCTGCACCTTCAATTTAGTTAACTCTAAGGGAGACATTCTATAAGGCACTATAGAAATTGGTCCCATTCCAAGAATCAATTTTATAGAAAACTCTATCTCTCTCTCAGGTGGAAGGCTTGAAATTTCATTAGGAAAGACATCTGGAAATTCACAAACTACCAGAATAGCATTAAGTTTATGCTAAAGTTTGACTTTAGAAGAACATAGAAAACTAGTTCCTTGGATCTCTTCCTAAATTTTCCTAACTGCCGGCATGGCATCTATAAAAGTCACAGATTTCTTAGAACAATCCAAGACTACATTGTTAGCAGACAACCAATCCATCTCGAGAATAACATCCAATCTTACCAAAGGTAGAAAAATGAGGTCAACAATGAAAGGCTTATTTTCAATAACAAGGGGACAATTTAAGCAAGCCAAAGAAGTTAATACCTACTCTCCTGCGGCAGTAGAAATAGATAACTCATAGGGCAATTTAAATAAAGGCAAATTTAATCTTTCCACACATTCACAGGAAATGAAAGAATGAGTGGCGCCAGAATCATACAGTACAATTAAAGATATATCATTTACCAAACATTTACCTTTTATAAGATCATCGGACTGGACCACTTCTTTACCTTTGAGAGTATAAACTCTTCCCATAGTAGGGGGTCTTGTGGGCTCAGTTGACTTCTTCCACTCAGGGCAATTTTTAATGAAATGACCCAGTTTTCCACACTTAAAACACACACCTAACTGGAATATACAATGTTCGCCATGATTTTTCCCACACTTTGGACAAGCATTAGGTACTGCCTGTCTCGCCATAGGTTTCTTCCCCTTCTGGTTTCCCTCATTTCTATTATCCCTTCCTCTGAAGGATCCAAGTTGTTTTCTTTTAAAGAAACTGGCCCTCTGTCTCTCTTTCTCTGTGTCAGCTAGGTTCTGAGAAACAATGCGACACTTGTTCACTAACATCGCAAAGTTTCTAATTTCAAATGGAGCAACAACATTCTTTAGCTCCGATCTTAGCACAGCTTCTAGATGCAATGCTTTCCATGTCTCATTTGGATGATGTTCCAAATAAGAAGAGAATTTAGACAGTGCCTCAAATTTTTCTAAATACTCCTCAAAAGTCATATTACCCTGCTTTAACTGCATGAATTCAATTTCCTTCTGGTTTTCTCACATTCTCAGGGAAATACATTTTCAGATACACTCTTTTAAAAACTTCTCAGGTGATCTGGGTCCCTTGAGCTACTAGAAATTGTTTCGCTCCTCTCCACCAATATTCTGCTTCCCCAAGAAGCATGTGAGTAGCAAAAAATACCTTTTGTTCGTCCGTATTCCCTACGACTTCAAACAATTTTTCCATTTCTCGCAACCATTCTTCAGCTGCCTGTGGGTTGAACTCACCTCTAAAGCAAGGAGGATTATTTCTTTGAAATTCAAACCAACCGTTATAGGCTTGGTTTCTCTCTTGGCCAACGTCAGGATTTGGATTGGGATTCACAGGTCTATTCTCTTGAAATTGTCTAACTGCTTCAGCCGTAGCTGTAGCTTGTTGAGTAGCAAAGAATAACTTTGTTGGCGCCAGCAGTAGCCTGTTCCCTTATAGCCTCTGCCACTCCCATCATGACTTGCATTACTCTTTCTATATTTGTCTCACCTTTCTTTTCCTTCCCAGTATTTCTCCTAGGTGGGGCCATAATTCACTCTACAAAACAAACATTACCGAGGTGATTAGTCTTAATAACATTATTTATAGGAGATCATATGGCACTAATCAGAAATATCATCTACCCAAACCTAATACTTAATTCCTCAAGTCAAAACATAATACAAGCCAGTAAACTGCCATGGTTCAGCTAACTATCCTGCCTTAGTCTCTATCCTGAGGAATCTACTCTTTCACTACTGAGTCAGTTTTAAATAGCCGTGGTAGTAGTGCTTTGATACTAACTTAGTGTAACCCTCCAATCTTACAGTTCCTTTTAAGTTAATTAAATAATATACTATAATATTGGTGAATTACTACTTCCCTTACCTGAGTCAATTCTTAATTATTTATCAAGTGAATAAAATGTATTATTGGTTTGGGCTACTACACTCAGAATCTCACACGTTATGCAGGAGAAATAAAAACATATTAGTTTAAATAACATACATGTGCATACATATATTCATATACATAAACATTCATTTACAATGTATACATATCATTCATTAGACATAATCTCTGGATATGTGAGAGTGTTAGCTAGGGTAAGGAGACAACAAGCTTGTCACTCATACCCATTTAACAAAAATAGCTAGTGGATTCCTAGCTCACATATCCTAATACATATATGCCCTTATCTTATACATCAAAACTATTCTCCTGATCCTTTTACCAAAATATCACAAGGATTCAGGGTATGGGGCATACCAAAAACTTTTCTAGAATATTACATCCTCAAGGTGTGGGAGGAACTTCCCATAAATACACAACCCACACTTCATGAATCACTGGAAAATACCCTAGTACTATCTGGAACCTAGGCATCTAATATAAACCAGCATTTTTATGAGAATAAATCTCAATAGCATTAATAACCATTTTTCAAAACAGCCAGTTTGTACCACCATAAACTCATAGGAAATTCTACATTCTTTTTCACAAAACAATACATCTATTGGGTAATCCTATATAACATTTCATTTAACATTCATACTTGCATGCATTGCTTAATTTATATGTTCATCTTGTAGTATACATCACATAAACTCATCAAAACATATAGGTAACATAGCATCATTCACATAACTTTCATCATAAAATAAAGAGCAACAAGGAAATAAGAGCACTTTTCATTGGCTTTTGCTTATCATCATACATTGGCCTCTGCCAATCATCATCATATAATTGCATAATAAGAGAAATTTGGAGGGGCAACATGTGCACCACTCCATGTTTTTGCCTATGTACTGTGGCAACTCTGCCTGGCAGTCCTCGACTGCATATAACATTGTGTACATTCTGGAGGGGCCTCCAGTGGATCCAAGTACCATAAGGTTCCCAACTTTGGGTCCCACACATTAAGTACATACTTGGGTTCTCAAAACACTATTCATAAACATATATATATGGACGAATTGGTGCATACTATAGTTTTGTAAATTCTAAGTATGTGACTTTTCATTTACATTGGCCATTAAAGTCACTAACTTACAATTTACAACTATCACAATAATTGCAGAATGTCCAATCACCATCCCATACTAGTAATCAATCATTCAGATATGAACTTATCTACCACAAATACATATATTAAGAATACAATTTTCATTTCTCTTATGTATTCTTGCTCTTTCCTTTTAACTTTCATCACTTTCATGCTCTTTCTCATTTACATTCAAAGTATATGATACCTTGCTTATAATTTGAGTTAAATCTCTAGTTTGGATTTAGTTTTTGGGCTAGATATCATTCAAATACATCATTAAGTTCATCTTTTCATCACAAAAGGTGGCAGTCGACTGGTATCATGCTGCAAGTCGACTGATTGCATTCTGTTTAAATTTTCAAAATTCCAAATAGAGAGCCGGCAGTCGACTGCTGGGTCGGGGCAATCGGCTACTCTATTCTTGGGCATTTCTAGAAAAATGAAGAACGTGGCAGTCGACTTCCAGGTTCCTTGCAGTCGACTGCTAGCATTCTGTATATGATTCTGGGCTTCTCAAGAGCATGACAGTCGACTGCTGCACAAGGGTAGTCGGTTGCTGTTTCTTGCTCTGTTTTGTAAATTGTCGTTGATCCAAAATTTCAATCTAAAAACTTTTTTTAAAATCTATTTTGAAATTGATAAACTTAAGATAAACTCTTTAGCAACATTTAACACAAGAAATTAGCCCAAAACATCATGTAATCTTATCTAAATCTGAGATTAAAACTCATTTTCGTTCAAGCTGAAAAATCCTTTCAAAAATCATTTTGAGCATGCACAAGTATTTTCAATCGGTTAAAAACACCCAATAGTGATTAAAAACAATAAGAATGTAGTTTTCAATCCCTTTTTCTTTCAAACAAGTTCAGTTTCGCAATTTTCAATAGTATAAACAGTAAACTTTGAAATAAAAGGATTGGGTTATTATGCTACCTTTTTGCTGGTTTTTAATCGATGGTTGTTGATTGGGAAGTGTCCTGGAGTGATTTCCTAGCTCCTAGAATGCTTAAATCCAAGCAACAAAGTTTTTTGCTCACAATTCCTTCTCCTTCTCTCTCTAGCTCGTCCACTCTCTCTCTCTAAAATTTAGACTTTCAGGAAGCAATTGAAGGGTCTGAAAGATTGGCCTATTTATAGGCAGTCCGATCCTTTACAATTTTGCTCTTAATTCCTGACCATTCTGTCCAAAATGATAATTTTTCTAATTATATGTTAATTTACCATTTTTTCCCTAGCTCACTGGTAGGAAGCTTTCAAAATTCTGTTGCTACAGTAAATCTTTTGGCCAAAATTACAATTGTCATACCCAAATTCTTTCACTTTTCAGTTTAGTCCTTTTCTTCATTCTAGTCAAATTTCTCACTCATTTCTAGTCCACTTCTTGCACTCAGGCAATTATATGCAAGCTAATATAACGTAAATGCAACGTACACAAGCAATTAATTAAAATTAACAAAGATTTCTCAAAATTTAGGAGCGGATGTTACAGGTTGCAGTTTCTACCACCTGCAAAAATATGATCTCCTTCTACAAATTCTAGTAGCCTTCTCCTTTTGTCAGCATAACTCTTCTGTCTATATTGGACCTAAGCCATTTTCTCCTTGATCACTTTTATCTGATAAGTAGTTTGTTGAACTAATTTTGGCCCTAATATTTATCTCTCCCTTACCATAAACTAACATTAGGGTAATTTACACCTTCTCCCATATAAGGCTTCATATAGAGCCATTCCTATGCTAGAGTGGAAACTATTATTATAGGAATATTCTACTAAAGGAAAATCCTTATCCAAAATTCCCTTCTATTCTAAAGCATAAGCCCTAAGCATATCTTCTAGACTTGGTATGGTTCTTTCAGTCTGCCCATAAATTTGTGGGTGATAAGTAGTATTGAAGTTCAACTTAGTACCAAAGGACTCTTGCAAGGCTCTCTAGAATCTAAAAGTGAACTTAGGGTCTCTATCAGATACAATATTAGTAGGTACTCTTTGGAGTTTCACTATTTCTTGTATATTCAACTAGGCTAACTTATCCAATGAAAAATTTATTTTAATGGGTAGGAAATGTGCATATTTAGTTAATCTATGTATAATCATCCATATTGCATCATTTCCTATCTGAGTTATGGGCAAACCAACCACAAAATCCATAGAAAATTTCTCCCACTTCCATTCAGGGATTTCTATATGTTGCAATAATCCAGTAGGCTTCTGATGTTCAATCTTCACCTTCTAGCATATTAGGAATTTAGAAACATACTTAGCTATGTGCTTCTTCAGACTTGGCCATCAAAAACTTTCATTCAAATCTTGGTACATCTTAGTGGTACCAGGATGAACAATATAGTTGCTCTTGTGGGCTTCCTCTAAAATTTTATCCCTCGATCCCCCTGATTATAGGATATACAACCTATTATAAAATTTTACCACCCCATTAGTTTCTTTCTTGAATTCCTTTGAGTCCTTCAGGGACTTCAAGAATTCATCTTCCATTTGAGCGTCTAGGATTTGAGTTCTAAGATGATTCTTAATCTTTATTTCACTCATGCATATCCTATCTAGAAATACCAAAGTAGACAAACTCAAATTCCTAAATTTCTCAATTAAGTTCATCTTACTCACTATCATTTGAGCTATATAAAGGGATTTCTTACTTAAGGCATCCCCAACTATGTTTTCCTTCCCTGGATGGTATTTTAATTCAAAATCATAATCCTTAATGAATTTCATCCATCTTCATTGCCTCATATTCAACTCTTTTTGATTAAAAAGGTATTTGAGACTTTTTTGGACACTAAATACCTCAAATCTTGATTCATAAAGGTAGTGTCCCCAAATCTTTAAGGCAAATACTATGGCTGCTAATTCAAGATCATGAGTAGGATAGTTTTCCTCATGAGGTCTCAGCTATCTAGAGGCATAGGCTATTACTTTCCTATCTTGCATGAAGACACACCTTAGGCCCTTCTTGGATGCGTCACAATATACTTCAAAATTTTCTAAAGGATCAGGGAATGGTCAAGACAGGTGTAATGGTCATTTTTCTTTTAGTGTTTGGAAACTATGCTCACACTTAGAATCCCACATAAATGAAAAATCTTTCATAGTCAATTTAGTCAAAGCAAACATGATTTGTGAAAACCCTTGAATAAATCTCCTATAATAACTGGCTAATCCATGAAAACTACTAATTTTGATCACTACTGTGGGTCTTTCCAAACTAATCACCGCCTATTTCTTACTAGGATCTACTACTACACCATGTTTTGTAGTTACATGTCCTAAGAATTTTACCTCTTTCAACAAAAATTCGCATTTCTCTAGTTTTTTGTACAATTGCTTTTCTTTACGCAATTGCAGCATAATCCTAAGATGATGTTTATGCTCTTCACTACATTTAGACTACATAAGAATGTCATTAATAAATACTATCGCGAACTGATCAAGGTAGGGCTTAAATATACAATTCATGGAATCCATAAAAATAGCTAAAGCATTGTTCAATCCAAATGGCATTAGAAGAAATTCATAATGCCTATATCTAGTTCTAAAGGTTGTCTTAGGTATGTCTTCTATTCTTACCTTAATTTGAGGGTACCCTGTCTTCAAATCAATCTTGGAAAACATAGTAGCTCCTCTTAACTGATCCAATAGGTCATTATCTTAGGGAGGGGATACTTATTTTTCACTATCACTCTGTTCAATTACCTATACTTATTTTTCACCCCTAAAGAAAGGAGGTTTAACCTTTTGTAACTCTGTCCAACCATAATGTAATACTCACAATCCTATGGTTGTTTTTAGTTAATTAAATATTATAATGTAACATACTATAGGATTGATGAGTTACTACTACCTCTACCAAAGTAAATTTTTACCTTTTACCAAGTTAAATAATTAAGTGCTATTAGCTTTGAAATTATACACTCGGGATACTCACATGTAATGTCACAGCGAAAAATAATTAAAACAGTTTGAGCAAAATGTATAGATATATATATTTACATTCACATACATAATTCATTTATAATGATTGCAATTTCTTTCCATCAGACATATACCTATGAATATGTAAGGGCGTCAACTAGGGTAAAGAGACAACAAAGCCTGTCACTCATACCCTTTTAACAAAAGACTACTAGTAGATTCCTAGCTCACATATCCTAATACATATTTTCCCTCATTTTATACACCAAAAATTATCATCTTGATTCCTTCCAAAAAATAATAACCAAGAATGAGGGTATTAGGCATGTCAAATGTTCACTGTACAGACCCTAAACCTCATACATTTAGAGTATAGAAGGAACTTCCAACACAAAAATAACCCATGGCTCTTTTATAATCAGGAAATACCCTAGGAAGGGTATCTCTACTACTTCTACTTTTACCTCTAGGAGCACCTAGTATCTAGGCATTTGATACAAACAGGCATTTATATGAGAATAATTTCTCGGTAGCAACAACAACCTATCTTAAAAATAGCTAATCTGTACCACTGTACTCTTATAGAAATACAATATATTCTTTTATTATCAAAACCATATCATATCTATTAGGCCATTATGCATGAATCATAAAAATTTCATACTTGTGCATGCAATTACAATTCATTACACATCCATCACACAGGATAGAACATCAAATTATGTCACATATCCATCACACAAGATATTTCATTAAATCATAATGGTAACAAGGTTATATTCACATATAAAAAAGAGCATAAACAATGAAATCCAGAGCATATCATGTCCATTGCCAACTCATTATCATAGCAAGAGAAACCAGGAGAGTTGCCAAGCGAACAACTCCTTATATGAAACCCTCACTCTTAGGTGAGTTTCTTGTAGTCCTAGACTACCTGTAGTTTTCAACTACAATCTTTATATTATCTAGCAGCTCATGGCTGCAAATTTCATGTACATGCTAGAGCGTCCTCCAGTAAAACCAAGTACATCTAGCCTTAACACCCTCACAAGGGTCAATGCCTACCTCTCTGATAGATCATCCCCCATCATCGAGTCTAATAGGGTCCTTACCCACCTCTCTGGTAGTTCCTTCCTTGTATCACCAATAAAATAGAGTCCCTGACCACCTCTCTGGTAGCTCCTCCTATATGTATATATAGAAATCATTTCCTAAAATGCTATTCACAAGTACATAAACTAGGGTGATTCAGCTCATACTATGGTTATGTCTAACTTTAAGTATGTGACTCTTTTAAATTGGCCATAGGGGAGTTCACTAACTTAAAATTAATAACCATCACTGTGTTTTCCAAAATGTGTAGTTCAACCATGGAATGTGCAATAGCCATCCTATACTGACCATTAGTCACTCACCATAAGCCTATCTACCACTATCCACACACAAGGAATACTTTCTCATTTCTCTTCTATTTCTCATGCTCACTCTTTTTTAAATTTTCCTATCATTCTCGCTCTTTCTCATTTCTCTTCTACTGAGTGAAGTTTTGGGCTAAATATGCTTTAAACTAGGTGATTGAGGTCATTTTCTAGAACTGTGGCCGACAAGTCAAATTTCCCTTGCTTGGCAGTTGACTTTTCACTCTCTTTCATGCCAAGTTTCGTAAACTCAAGGGCTACAAGTTGATTGCCATGGACCTAATAGTTGACTGCTCTATTTTGGGCAATTTTCTAGAAAAATTAAGCATGGCAGTCAAATTACAAGGCCTATTAGTCAGCTGCTAGCACTCGGTATATGTTTCTAAGCAACCTAGGAACACGATAGTCGACTTATAAGAGCTGGCAGTTGGCTACTAAGTTATTCTCTGTTTTTTAAACTTACTATTGACCTAGATTTTGCCTAACAACTTGTTAGTAACCCACTTTTGATAATCATCAACACAACACCAGTATACAAACATCTTTAACACATATAAAAAGCCCAAACTACCATTTAATATCACTCGAGTCTTGGATTCAATCTCATATTCATTAATAAGTAAAAACTCATTTTTTATAATCTGATTTAAGCAAACATAAGTATATCTATGTGGTTTAAAATATCCAGTAGAAATTAAAAACATCAAGAATGTAGTTTTTAATCTCCTCTCGTTTAAATAACATGAAAAATCACAAATTTCAGTTTATGAACATTAACTTTGAATTAGAGAAGACTAGTTTGTTCGCTACCTTATTTTGTGTTAGAAAGCTGGATTGCAATTCTTAGACGTTCTCCTAGCTTCCTCTACTATCAAATTTTTACTGTTATTCATGCTAGAAATGTAACTTCCTTCCCAATATCACCCTTTCTCTTTCTAGCTTGGTCTCTTTCTCACTCTAGAATTCTGAAGTTTAGGGTGAAAATGAAACCCTTGAAGTTTGGCTCTATTTATAAGTAGTCTAAAAATTGCAATTCTATTCCTAATTCCTGATTATTTAGCTTAAAATGATAATTTCTCCAGTCATATTTCAAATTATCATTTTGCCCCTGAACCATTGGTGGGAAGTTTAAAAAATCTAGTAGCTACAGTAATTCTTTTGGCTAAAATTACAGTTTACTAACCCTTAAGTATTGAAAGGCTACATAACTTTCCTTACTAAAACCTTTTCATTTTATTTAGGTCCCTGCTCCCTTATTTTCAATTTAGCCCTTCATTCTAATGCAACTATATGCATATAATTTTGATGCAACATACACAAGCAATTTATTTATTTAATAGCTAACAAACATCTCTCAATAAATAGGAGGAGCGGATGTTACACATGATACATCGAGTTTCTTGCTTATCCTTCTTAGGGGTTAGGGTTAGGATTATTATTGTTTCCTTGTTCTTGAAATTGTCTAAGAACTTGGGTAGTAGCAACAGCTTGCTCCTTATAGCCTCTGTCACTCCCATTATAGCCTGCATCATTCCTGCCAGGCTAACCTCACCCTCATTCTCCTTTCTAGTATTCCTTCTAGGTGGGGCCATATTTCACTCTACAAAACAAACATTATTGAGGTGATCAGTCTCCATAAAATAATATTTATAAGAGATCGTATGGCACCAACAAGAAATACTGTCTACCCTCCTTCTCCTTATATGTTTGATGACACTTTCATTATTGGCTGGTATGGACATGGAAGGCCATTCATTTCTTTTTAAACAATGTACAACATACATTATTAAAATCCCATGCCTTAGCCATCCACTTCTCTTTCCCTTCAAATGGGTTAACATAATATCTTTAACATTTTTCCTTGCAATTACATTACCAAAATTCATCATATTTCAAGGGAAACAAGGAGGGATGGTCTTGGCCAAGGGAGAAAAATAAGGGAAAAAATAGGGTTTTCATGCTATATATTCCCTTTCTTCGATCCTTTTCATCATACAAGCATAATTACATAAATTCCCTTCCATTTCCATACAATTTTCATACTTCATTCTATTGCACATCAAGGGTTTTAATATGCATCTAGGTGAACTATTAATCTTTTCCTGCACCATTTCCATTTCATTTAGCTCTCAATATATCTATGTATACATATAAGTATCCTCTTCTCACAATATATATATGTATACACAAATATATCCTTCCCCTCTTATTGGAATACACATTCAAGGTTAGGATTTCATGGTTATGGAGGAAAATTCATCAAGCAAACCATTATACATATCATTATCTCTTTCTCTCTTGCCTTGGTTGAAACCATAAACACATATATGAAAAATTTTCATACAAACACCCTTCATGATGCTCTCGGCCAATCACATGAAAAAGGGAAATAAGGGAGTTTTAGCAAAACATCAATTCTCTCTCTCTCTCTCTTGTTTATGGCCGAAACACTAGTCACACATATGGGCTGAAATTATGAAAAGTTCCCTTCACGGGAATTCATCATGCTCTCAACCAAAGAGCAAGAGAAAGAGAATCAAAGGGGTTCCAAACCAATTCTTCCCTTTTTCCCAATTTCATCAACATACAAGCATGAAAACAGCATTTTCTTACCATAACCATGACAATCATAACACTTCATAATCAATCCAACCAAGAGGATTTATCATGAACATGGTGAACCAAAACTACAAACTTTCTATAATTCATTCAATCAATCAATTTAGCACTCATAAACATATCAATATAACCATACAAGCATAACCCAATAGAAATTCAAGCATGAAAGAATGTAGAGTGAGAAATCCTCACTATTCATAAAAGCCATGAAAATTTTTCAATCACTTAGAAGAATCCATAAACCATGAAATGAAGGGTGTAGGATTTTTTAGCTACCTTGATTTAGCAATAGAAGTTGTTTCTTCTTGGCTTTTCCTTGAGTTTTGGCTTAGCTTCTTATCCTTTCTCACCTCTCGGCCTCTCCCCTCTCTCTCTTTTCCCGTCACTTTCTTTCCTTTTCAATGGAGGAAGACGGTTTATTAGTGTTAGGGAAAAATGACCATTTTGCCCTCCATTTTCTTTCATAATTTCAAAAAGTGTAGAGAGATAGAGTCCATGAAAATTGTCATGATGTTTCTAGGTGAAATGACTATTTTACCCCTAAGGTAAAAATTATCATTTTACCCTTAGGCAAATTTACCATTTTGCCTTAGGATATTTTCCTAGGATAATTATGGCTTTCAGATATTTTTCAACATAATCATTGTGTTTTAGATATTTTCAAATGTCATGATTACGTGTCGTTAATGCACCTAGATATTTTTCCAACATAAAGATTACACTTTATATATTTTAGGAAACTATTTCCTTTTCACTTTAATCCCTCTACTTTTCTTTTAATTTAGTCCTTCGCCTCTTTAAGAAAACCTAGGGCAATTTAAACACAATCATTTAGGTATGCAATTGCTAAATTTAAGAATTTAGAACATACCTGAGGATATGAAAAGTGGATATTATATTTTATCCCCTTCTTTAAAAAGAATTTTGTCCTCAAAATTTGATGCATATCTATATGAAAAGTTTGGGGTATTTCTTCTGCATATCCTTTTCTTTTTCCCATGTGGCCCCTTGAGGTGAGGTCTCATCCCATAACACTTTCACTAAGGGAATAGCCTTGTTTCTTAACTATTTGACGTTAGTATTGATGATTTGCAAAGGTTTCAGTTGATAGATTAAATTCTCCTTTAACTATATTGTACCAACGTCAAGGATATAAGAAGGGTTTGTGATATATTTACGAAGTTGAGACACATAGAAAACATTATGAAGGTTAAATAAGAAGGGTGGTAAGGCTATTTGGTGGGCAGATGGAACAACTCTTTAAAATTTGAAACAGTCCCATGTACTGAGGACTTAACTTTCTGTGTAACATCTGCTCCTAATATGATTAAGAGATACTTTTTAGTTATTAATTTATGTTTAATGCTTGCATATATTGCATTAATTGCATATAGTTGCATTAGTGCAGGGAAGAAAGCTGAGTTAAAACATGACTCAGGACCAAATTGAAAAGGGAAAACTAAGTGAGGCTAAAGTCACAAAATGGCCAAGTACCAAAATGAAAATAGTGAGGGGCTTAAGGATTCATAAACCCTAAACCCTTACACAACACACTTTAGCATTTCCTAGAGAGAGAGAAGGGCGAGTAGAGAGAGAAAGAGGTTAAACTAGGGCAAGAGGAGAGGATAAGCTTGAAGGAAGGGTGATTTGAGGCTAGGGATTAATCCTATAACTAGAGGAGGATCATTTGAGCACAGTGTACATGCACATTTTCATATTTAATCCAAGTAACAACTCAGCCTAAACCCCATTTCTGAAATGTTTAGCTCTTTATTTGAAAAATGTAATTTATGAATGTTTTGAGTTAATTTTGGGGTTTAAACCTACATTTTATATGTTTTTAGCTACTATTAGGTGATTCTGGTTGAATAGTTATGCTCATTTATGCTTGCCATTAACTATGAAAGAGGGCTTATGCCCAAGTACAAAAATGTGATTTGATCTTAAGTTGAGTTTTAGATATTTTTTAAATGTTATATGATGTGTAAGTATTAATGTTGAGTTCGTAGCTTGAGAAATTGGTTTGAAAACATGTTTTTGCAGTAAAACTCTGGTTTAGAAGTGAGTTTTATAGTAGACAGAATGCCAGAAATCGACTGCCAGCCCTTAAAAGTTGACTACTGTGTTCTTCGTCTACGTAGATAGTAAAGAACACTAGCAGCTGACTAAAAGACCCTGAAATTTGAATACCATGTTCTTTATTTTCCAGAAAATGTTCTTGAAGGCTAGCAGTCGACTACCCCACTTTAGCAATTGACTGTCAGACCCATTTTTTGTTAATAGTCGACTGCCAAGTCTTTAGCAACCTACTGATAGCTCTAAGCCAAGATAGAGTAAAAATGGACAGCAAGCTAGTAATTAACTGCCAGCATGGGATCAGTTGATTGCCAGCCCACTATTTTAGATAGTGAACTCAATGACCTTTTTATAAGGTAAATAACCTAAAATCTCACTCAAACTAAGGATCTAAGCCTAAGATGTAGTGGGTAACTTGCAAGAGGTAGAGTCACGTGTCACTAGGATGAGAGGATCCTTGTCATAGTGAAATAAAGAGATCAAAAAATATAAGAGAGGAAAGAGGAAAGTATTTTAAGCATATGCATTAGTGGTAGACAGGATCATGATCGAGTGACCGATTATTAGAATGGAACGGCTGTTGGGCATTCCATGATTATGCCATGAATTATAATGGTTAAACATCCACTTGAACTTAGATGATTTTGAAAATGCCATGATAGTTGCAAACTTTAAGTTATTGTCATCTTCCAAAGGTCATTTAAAAAACACGTACTTAGAGTTAAGTAGAACCATGGACATGAACCAAGTCACCCTAGTGTATATGTTAAAGAATAACATACTAGAAGTGTGATCTATAACACCACCAATCCTATGGTTCCCTTTAGTCATTCATATAATACAGTATAATATATGCAGGATTGGTGAGTTACCACTACCTTTACCCGAGTAAATTTTTTTTAACTTTTTACCAAGTTAATTAATTAAGTTCTACTAGTGTGGGTTACTACACTCGGGTTTTCACACATTACACAGCGAAAATAATTAAATAATATAGATATATGTGTTTACATTTACATTCAAATTTACATAGCATTTCTTACAAAACATAAACCTCTATGTGTGCGAGACATACACCTATAGATATATGAGAGTGTTAACCAAGGGTAAGGAAACAACAATAACATTTCGAAAATAAGAGAGATTGATGATTTGCTACCTTGTTGCTGATTGTATGTTGATTTATGATGATTGTGAAGTGTTCTGGGATGTTTTCCTAACTCTCGAAATGCTTAAATCTACACAATAGTCTTATTTTCTCATAATTTCTTCTCTTTCTCTCTCTCTCTCTCTAGGATTTCAAGACTCAAAATGCCAAAGTCTTCACCTATTTAAAGGTGATTCGGTCATTTGTAATTATGCTCTTAATTCCTGACCATTCGGCCCAAAATGATACCAATTATATGTTAAATTACCATTTTGTCCCTAGCTCATAGGCATGAGATTTCAAAATTCTGTTGCTACAGTAAATATTTTGACTAAAATTATGGCCTATTACCTTGAAGTTTTGGAAATTCACACATTTATCCTCGCTTCATCTTTTTCCTTTCAATTTGGTCCTCATTCCTTCCTTTCTCTTAAAACTCTTATTCTAACTTATTTTAATGCATATATATTCTATTTAATACAACAAACACAAGCATTTAATTCACTTAAAATCAACAAATATCTCTTAATGCATATAAGGAGCGGATGTTACATGATCCATCGGAAAGGGATGATGTTTCCATAGTATTATGGTTTGCTTAAGGGTGGAGAGGAAATGTTCTAGGTAGATTGACAATGATCCCGCTGGTTATGAGATGATACTCAGATCTAGGTAAGGGACGCCTCAGAATATACAAAAAGTTAAATTTAAAGTTAAAGTTAAAGTTAAAGTGTGGTTGAATAGTCATAAATTCATGCATAAAGAAAGTGATACATAGAGTTGTTCGCTGTGCGGCGCTCTTGATAACTCTTATGATATGTTGTTTTTCCTGCTCATATGTTTAAAGTAAAGGCACATTTATTACCCCACAATATGTTTATATACGAAAGTTATGATGAGAATGATGAGGAATGGGCATCTCATATTTGAAAGTTTATATGTTTTAAATATACATGCATAAATCTGAGCATATAACATGAGAGTATGCTACATGCATTGCATCCCAATAGTATGTATTATGTTTTATGATGAAAAGAATGTAGAGGTTTTTTGTACAAGTATGGTGGTACAGGTTAGTAGTTTTCAAAGTAGGTTGCATTGCTACTAAGATTAATTTCTCACATTAATGCTGACATACGCTTATACCAGATGTGTAGGTCACTAGCTAGAAGAGAAGGTAAGCATAAGAGAGGTACCCTTCCTAGGGTACATTGAAATGTTTATTTTGGGATAGTATAGGCATATATTCATTGGTGCTAGTCTTTTTGATTTTGAGAAATGCTAGTACAAATTATCTTATGTATAACCTATATTGTAAGTATGGATACAAATACATTGATGGGGTTTGAGTAGTAAGGATGTTGCCTTCAACCCCAACTAGTTAAATTAAAGTTAATTAATGAGTATTTATGTATGTTTGTGTATAGTTATTTAGGGTGAATTATGTATATCTAATTGATCTGATATTCCGTTATGATTCTCGAGTGAGTACCTGAGTGTAGAACCTAACCCCAAATGGCACTCAATTATTAACTTGGTAAAATTTAAAAATTTACTCGGGTAGAAGTAATAGCAACACACCATTATTATGATATTTATATATTATACCTTTTTAATTAAACTAAAAGGAACTATAGGCTAAGGGGGTGTTTACTTAGTTGGTATCAAAGCATGGCTACCACGGTCAGCACATAGCTGGCTCAGTAGTGAGGGTAGATTCCTCATGATAGAGATTACTACAGGTTAGTTAGCTGAGCCTAGAAACTTGACTACTTGTGTCATGTTTTGACTTAAGGAATGGAGTGTTAGGTTTAGGATGCACAGTATTTACTGCGGAGCCATATATTCTCTTATAAATATTCTGTTAATGAGACTGATCACCTCAATAATGTTTGTTTTGAATGCTAAGCTATGGCGCCTCCTAGGAGAAATGGTACATGGGACAAAGATGGAGAAGTGGACTTAGCTGGGATTATGCAAACCTGAATGGGGATGTTAGAGGCCATGAGGGAATAGGCCGCTATTGCTGTAACACCCACCTCTAATATTTTTTATATATTATTATTATTATTAATGATTATTTATGTAGATGTAATTATTTATGTAGTGTTAAGAATGATTTATCATAAGGGTAGAATGGGCATTTTCATATCATAAGGGTAAAATTGTAAATCTTACCAAAGAGGGCAAAATAGTAATTTTTCATAAAAGAGGAAAAAACTAAATTTTCACTTCAGTGCTTCATGAAATTGTGTTTGAAGGCTTTTACCCTCTTATTTTAGAAAAGACAAGGAATAAGGATGGAAATAATTATGTTGACATAAAGGGCAAAACGGTAATTTTGCCTTAAGGAAAAAATGGTAACCTAGAGAAGGATAAAATAGTAATTTCATAAAAAAGGCTTTATGAAACTTTATTTGAGAAGCTTTTTGCCAACCATTTTTAAAAAAGAGGAAAAATAAAGGTAAAATGGTCAATTGGACATAAAGGGTAATATGATAATTTTACTCAATGACAAATTGGTAATTTTCAAAAAAGTGCAAGGATAAAATGGTAATTTCCTAAAGTGGAAGGGTAAAATGGTCATGATCCATAAGAGTTTCATGAAATTACAATTTGAAGGAGAGAGGATACCATTCTTGAAAAAGAGAAGTAAGAAGGGTAAAATAGTCATTTTACACCAAGGGCATTTTGATAATTTCATCTAAACCCTAATTTAACCTTCTTCTTCATGAAAGGAGAAGAAGTCGAAGAAGAAAGGGAGGAAGGCATGTGGTCGAAAAGGGAAGAAGGCAAGGAAGAAGGAGAAACCAAGGGAAAACACCTAGGAAAATCCACATTTCTTGCAAGTTTAAGGTAGCTAAACATAACTAAACCCTTTATTTCATATTCTGTGATTGTTTTAAGTGCTTTAAGGCTTCATGAAAATTAGGATTTTCTCTCTCTGCATTCCTTATGACTAGTTTTTCGATTGATTTTTTCTTGTATGGAAACATGATTGTGTTTATGAATATTGGAATGGTTGTATGAATGAAATATTGAGAAAATGGAATTTTTCAAGAATGGTACTCATTTTCATGAAAAATCCTAATTTTGAAATGGTTAAAGATGACTTGAAATTGCATGGAAATCAAAGGTAAAATGTGATCTTGAACTTGTATATTTTGAAAGTGGAAGCTAAGGAAGCAAAGGATTAAAACCCCTTAATATTCTCTCTTTTCCTCTTTATGGCCGAGAGCACTAGGTGATATTGTAGCCAAGATTTTCATGAAAATGTTCATGGATATATGTATATGAAATGGCCATGAGTGAGAAAGAGAGACAAAGTAAGATTCGTGATTTTACATTGATAATTCTGCCTTTCATATCCATGTAATTCCATATTGAAATGTGTCTTTAATATGAAAGTGAAGATGTATGTATAAATATATGTATGGCATGAAAAATGATTCATGAAAATGGAGGAAATGAAGACTATACATATAGATACACACATTGAGCATGAAAAACTGTCATGAGAAATGGAACAAAATTTCACCATTATGCTTAAATCATAGAAAGGATAGAAGAAAGGGAATGAATAGCATGAAAATCCCTAGCTTCCACTGCTTTCTCACTTTGGCCGAGAGCACCTTCCCAATTGCCCTTGATGGTTGAATTAATATGCTAATGGAAAGAGACTAAAATGTGTTTTAAAATGGCCAATATCAAGAGAAATAGAGAGGAAGGATGTGTATGATGAAATATTAATAATAAATTGCATGTATTGTGCCATTGATACATTATGTATAAATTTATATGTTTATGAATGTCTAGCTTAATATTACATATGAATGAGGAATGAAAGGTATTGAAAGTCACTAAGACAAGGTGGATGACGGCATTAATAAAATCCCTCTTGAGGTGAATGTGATGGCACTAAATGTTACCCTAGGGGTAAGATGACAACACTAATAATATCTCTCCCTAGAGGAAAAATAAAAGGCATTGAATGTTACCTTAGTGGTGAGATGACGACACTAATAAAATCTCTCTCTAGAGACAAAAGGAAAGACTCCACGGAGTTCCTACTAATATAGTATCTGATAGAGACCCTAGGTTTACTTCTAGATTCTGGAAAGCCTTGCAAAAGGCTTTTGGTACCAAACTTAGCTTCAGTACTGCTTATCATCCACAAACTGATGGTCAGACTGAAAGAACTATTTAGACTCTAGAAGATATGCTTAGAGCATGTACATTATAGCAAAAAGGAAATTGGGATAGAAATTTGCCTTTAGTGGAATTTGCCTACAATAATAGTTTTCACTCCAGCATAGGGATGGCTTCTTATGAAGCCTTGTATGAAAGAAAATGTAGGTCACCTTTGTGCTGGTTTGAAGTGGGGGAGAGACAACTACTAGGGCCCGAATTAGTTCAACAAACCACAAATCAAATTAAGATGATTAAAGAAAAGATGGCTAAAGCCCAAGATAGGCAGAAAGGTTATGTTGATAAAATGAAAAGACCACTAGAATTTGATGAAGGAGACCATGTTTTCCTTAAAATTTCTCCTATTACTGGTATTGGCAGGGCTATTAAATCCAGAAAGTTGAGCCCAAGATACATTGGACCTTTCCAAATCTCGAAAAAGGTTGGCCAATCTGCTTATCAAATTGCTTTACCCCCATTTTTATCCAATCTCCACGATGTGTTTCATATTTCTCAACTTCGAAAAATATCTTCCCGATCCTTCATATATTCTTGATGCCAGAATAGTACAATTAAAAGATAATTTAACTTATAATCCTAGACCTTTAAGAATCATTGGGACTGAAATTAAACAATTGAGAAGCAAGACAATTCCCCTGGTAAAGGTATTATGGGATCAGTCATCGCCTTAAGAAGCTACGTGGGAGATGGAAGATAATATGAGAAGAGGGTATCCAAAGTTATTTGTATAGGTATGTATAAATTTTGAGGACAAAATTTCTTAAAATGAGGGGAGA
This sequence comes from Senna siamea, assembly GCA_031216115.1. Taxonomy (NCBI): domain Eukaryota; kingdom Viridiplantae; phylum Streptophyta; class Magnoliopsida; order Fabales; family Fabaceae; genus Senna; species Senna siamea. The sequence continues at coordinate 3,737,186 of CM062360.1, forward strand.
AATGTAACATCCACTCCTAAAAATTTGAGAGATGTTTGTTAATTTTAATTAATTGCTTGTGTATGTTGCATTTATATTATGTTAGTTTGCATATAGTTGCATGAGTGCAAGAATTAGACTAGTAATGAGTGAGAAATTTGACTAGAATGAAGAAAAGGACTAAAATGAAAGGTAGAAGAGTTTAGGTATAACAACTGCAATTTTGGCCAAAAGATTTACTGTAGCAACAGAATTTTGAAAGCTTCCCGCCAGTGAGCTAGGGACAAAATGGTAAATTAACATAGAGTTGGAAGAATTATCATTTTGGACAGAATGGTTGGGAATTAAGAGCAAAATTGCAAAGGGCCGGACTGCCTATAAATAGGCCAATCCTTCAGACCCTCCAATTGCTTCCTTAAAGTCTGAATTTGAGAGAGAGAAAGTATGGACGAGCTAGAGAGAGAAGAAGAAGGGATTTTGAGCAAACAACCTTGTTGCTTGGATTTAAGCATTCTAGGAGTTAGGAAATCACTCCAGGACACTTCCTAATCAACAACCACTGATTAAAAACCAGCGAAAAGGTAGCACAATAACCCAATCCCTTTATTTTGGAGTTTACTATTCATATTACTGAAATTTGTGAAATTGAACTTGTTTGAAAGAAAAAGGGATTACAAACTACATTCTTATTGTTTTTAATCACTATTGGGTGTTTTTAACCAATTTAAAATACTCTTTCATGCATAAAATGATTTCTGAAAAATGGGTTTTTCAGCTTGAACGAAAATGAGTTTTAATCTCATATTTGGACAAGATTACATGATGTTTTGGGTTATTTTCTTGTGTTAAATGTTGCTAAAGAGTTTATCTTGATTTCATCAATTTCAAAATGGATTTAGAAACAAGTTTTTGGATTGAAATTTTGGGTCAACGACAATTTACAAAACAGAGGAAGACGCAGATGGTATTTGCCACTTCTGATGATCATTATGCTCTTGAGATGCCCAGAATCATATACATAATGCTAGCAGTCGACAGTCGGGCACCTAGAAGTCAACTACCGTATTCTTCATTTTACAAAAATGTCCAAAAACAGAGCAATTGATCGCCTCGACCCGAGATTCGATCGTTGCGCCCATAATAAGCTAGCAAATTGCCCGGCTCTCTGTTTGGAATTTTAAAAAATTAGAAAAAATGCAATTAGTCGACTTGCAACATGATACCAGTCAACTGCCACCTTTTGTGATGAAAAGATGAACTTAATGATGTATTTGAATGATATCTAGCCCCAAAAATAAATCCAAACTGGAGATTTAACTCAAACTATAAGCAAGGTAACATATACTTTGAATGTGAACAAGAAAGAGCATGAAAGTGATGAAAGTTAAAAGGAAAGAGCAAGAATGCATAAGAGAAATGAAAATTGTATTCTTAATATATGTATTTTTGGTAGATAGGTTTATATCTGAATGAATGATTGCTAGTATGGGACAGTGATCGAACATTCCATGATTATCGTGATAGTTGTGAATTGTAAGTTAGTGACTTAATGGCCAATGTAAATGAAAAGTCACATACTTAGAATTTCCAGAACTATAGTATGCACCGATTCACCCATATATATATATATATGAATAGCATATTGAGGACCTCAGTATGTACTTAATGTGTGAGACCCAGAGTTGGGAACCTTATGGTACTTAGATCCACTGGAGAATGCTCTAGAATGTACGCAATGTTATATGCAGTCGAGGACTGACAGGTATGAGTTGCCGGAGTCAAGAATTGCCAGGCATAAGTTTCCAAAGTACATATTCGAAAGTATATAGTGGAGCATATGTTGCCCTTCAGATTTCTCTTATTTTGCAATCATATGATGATAATTATGATGATGGAGTGGTGCATATGTTTCCCCTCCAGATTTTTCTTATTATACAATCATATGGTGATGAGTATGATGATGATTGGCAGAGGCCAATGAGAAGTTCTCTTATTTCCTTATTGCTCTTTATTTTATGATGAAAGTTATATGAATGATGCTATGTTACCTATATGTTTTGATGAGTTTATGTGATGTATACTATGAGTTGAACATATAAAGTAAGTAATGCATACAAGTATGAATTATAAATGAAGTGTTATATAGGATCACCCAATGGATGTATTGTTTCATAAAAAAATAATGTAGAATTTCTGTATGAGTTTATGGTGGTACAAACTAGCTGTTTTGAAAAATGGTTATTAATGCTACTGAGATTTATTCTCATAAAAATGCTGGTTTGTATTAGATGCGTAGGTTCTAGATAGTACTAGAAGTGGAGGTGGAAATGGTGGATATACCATTCCTAGGGTATTTTCCTGTGATTCATGAAGTGTAGGTTGTGTATATAGGGGAAGTTCCTCCCACACCTTGAGGATGTAATGTTCTAGTAAAGTTTTTGATATTCCCCATACCCTAAGTCCTTGTGATATTTTGGTAAAAGGATCAGGAGAATAGTTTTGATGTATAAGATAAGGGCATATATGTATTAGGATATGTGAGCTAGGAATCCACTAGCTATTTTTGTTAAATGGGTATGAGTGACAGGCTTGTTGTCTCCTTACCCTAGCTAACACTCTCACATATCCATGGATATATGTCTAAATGAATGATATGTATACATTATAAATGAATGTTTATGTATATGAATATATGTATGAACATGTATATTATTTTAACTAATATATTTTTATTTTCGCTGCGTAATGTGTGAGATCCCGAGTGTAGTAGATCAAACCAAAAATACTAATTGTGTCATTTGGTAAACAATTAAGAATTGACTCGGGCAAGGGAAGTAGAAATTCACCAATCTTATAGTATATAGTTTATATTATTTAATTAACTTATAAGGAACTGTAGGATTGGGGGGTTACAAGTGAAGCCTTGCTAGAGGTTGATCTATGATAAAAATGAGATTTATGGTTGTGGGTTATGTTTCTTATCTTCATGAGCGTGCTTCTTAGGGTAGGGCTAATTCTTAGCTTAAAAGAAATGAGTTTTTTTGTATGATGGTGTTTTGAGAAGAAGAAAATAGTTTATGATGGACTCCAAATGAAACTTTAAAGTTTTTTGAAGCTTTGGGACTCAAAATAGATTGGAAGATCAATTTTCATGCTTTTGAACCCAAAAAAATCACAAGCTTGGGTGTCTTTGATACGACCAAAAGCCATCTTTGCTGTGACGAACTACTGTTGTGTCCTTCCTTTACCATGACACAAATCTGTTTTTGCCGTGGCAAACTTCCTCAAACATTTTCTGTGTTCTTCATCATGAGACTTCACTATGGAGAACTTCTTCCATGTTTTTGAAGTTCTCATCTTTGTATTTTTGCCTCTTTTCTTCCCTGAACCTCATGCGAAAGCTATGAAATCATCTCGAATCTATAGTAATGTATTTGAGAAGTAATATGAGACAAAATTGAAGGGAAAAAACTTGAAAGGCAAAGTGTAAATACTCTTATTATATGTCCTAGTCTAGATAATTTTCGAGTCAAATAACTGGTAATTGGTATGAGACAGTTATCGAAAATTGCACATTTGAAATATGGAATAGAATGGAAAAATATTCATTCAACTTTTAAAAGAGTTGTGAAGAACATCGTGTTGATGGTTAAACCTAAATTAGTTACTCGAATACTTATGAAGTTACTTACTTAGAGTTAAACCAATCATGATTAAGGAACTTATCAAACTGGTGTATATAGTATAGGGTATTAAGATAACTTTTTACCCCATAGAAGAGGGATATCTTTAAAGAAACATTATCCCATCACATTGGAACTGGTGGAAATGACCTATAACCCATGATAAAGGTGCAATGATCCAGTGAGTAGATATAATCTATGACCCATAGTAGAGGCACAATGATCTCCATCATAGCCGAATGATCTTTCTAAGAGACTAAGGGACACACTAGAGGTAAAAGCTAGCTAATGATGCTTGCTGCCAATGCTATCTAGCAACTACACCTAAGGCAGTGAACCTATCGATTCAGCCTAGTGTAATGGTGAGTATCAAGGTCGTATTCCTCGGGAACGGGAAAGCCCAGAGCTACTACTTGTTCTCTGTTATTTAGCCTACCAATTCAAAGTAATTTCGATTCTAATCAAACTAATAACTAAGCTAAATGCAATAATCACTAGTCAGCGCTAATTAACAAGAAGATGAATTAGTTGAGACAGAACAGCAAACCCACTAGGAACCTAAACTAGTTGGTAAATACGAAAGATAATGGATGACTGAATCTGATTCTGCTACCTGTGAGTGAATTCTAATGCAAATTCAAATTCTCTATCGGTCTCAATGAATTTCTTAAACCTAAAATCTACCACTGGCTTGTTCTTCCTACTGGTTAATTTTAGATTAGCATTATCGATCCAATTCACTACTATTAAGAGTCATTACTTCTTAATCCAGCAATTTATTAACCTTAGTTCTAAGCGATAACAAATTGTCCGCTACAATCAGGTGTCCAATTTCAATTAAAATCTATCGATTATTAAGAGAAATCTAAAGAGCTTTCAGTCCAATGTCTTGCCAATAAAAACATACACAGTCATTCATAACAGTAACGGAGATCACAGAATCAATGTTCAACCATCCACGGAAAGTAAATTCAAGCTACCAACATAGTTTAGGACCCAACGGGTTTTACAAATTTAGTTACACATAAGCATCATCCAACAATTCAGAAAATCCACAATTCAGAGAGAAAAGCAATGTAAAAATTATATACGTCCCTCTTCTCCTGAGAAATAGATCAAACAAAGGCGTAACGATCAGAAAAAGTTGTTGAAAAATGACCAGAAATTGCAATTTTAAAGCTGTCTAATGGGTCACAATCGGGTCGGGTCGCGGGTCACGGATACCCAACCGGAAATAGCTCCAAAAACTACCAGAGCTGCGGCAGAAGGTTGCAGGAGGGGCGCCGCACGACAGAGGGATGATTTTCAGTGGCCTACGACGCAAACAACGCTGGATGGGTCGCGAAACACGGCCGGGTGGCATCACTCGGGTCTGTCTCGGGTTGCGTGATCCGTCGCGTTACGACGGCCGATGGTTCGTCGGAAGGTGCGACTAGGCTGCCTGAAGCTGTAGGAAGCGTCGGTGGGTGGTGGGTCGGTTGGAAAACGCCGCAAAATGCCGCAATGTGGAGCAGTTTTTCCTCTCGGATTATGCATCTTTCTCGTTGTTCTGTTGCTGTCCGACGGCAATGGGTGGTGGTGGTGGGTTCTCCGTCGTCTCCTACTGTCGGGGTGGGGTCACGCCGCCGCAGAGCACCGGTCAGGCGAGCTGTGGGTCCCTCGATTGCGCTGTGGTTTCGTGAAGGGTGTGTGTGTTTTTTACTGTTCCAGCCTCCTCCAAAATCACTGTTCCAAGCTTCCAAAAATCTCTTTTTGCACGCTGCTCGGCCTCCTTCCTTGGGCTCGTGCTCCAAAGGCCCATTAAGGGCTTTGGCTTGGTCCAATAAGAGGAAAATGGCCCAACTGACCCAAAATAGCCATTTTAACTCCAGAAAAGTCTCGTTTGCTGATGATAGATTGATAAAAAGCCTGAAATGCAATAAAATACACATTTAGGTGATTCCTAGAATAAAAATACACAACAAATACATATAAAATGGACATAAAATATTAGGTAAAATTGTGTAAAATAAGACATATCAATCACCCCACACTTAAGTTTTTGCTTTTCCTCAAGCAAACATTAACTCAGTCCTCAAACAGACAGCAACAATTGCTCAATGTCCAAACCTAGTCCATAGTTAATAATGCCTAACACATCCCCTGTGAAACTTATTTATCGACCAAATTGCAAAAACCTTGATGCAGAATGGAGATAATAACGATGCATACAAAACTTAGCCAGCAATTCAATGGAAATTATTTAAGAAACAATGCCTCAAAGAGATTACTCAAATCACTCAAAGTGTATACAGGTAAGGAAAATCCCTCAAGCAACTTCACAAGAGTATGTCTACTATATGCTTGCTCATAAATCTCATCTCCGCTACTACTAAACATTGAATACCAAAATCAAGAGGGGTCTTAACAGGGTGTAATGAGATTAAAGTGATGGTAAGGAAGAAATTTTTGGTAGAAGAGGCATAGATGCTGAAAATTCCTGCAATTGAAGCATCAAGAAGGATTAAAGGATTAAATGCAACAAATTCTAAACATAACAATTCTTACTAAGTTTTCAATAAAGTTGGAGATGCTCAGAGAATAAAATCAACAGACAGGCTACTCTTATTATTATCTTTCTTTTCTTTTCTTTTCTTTTGTTTTTTTTTGTTTTTGTTTTTTTTTTCATAATTAGCCTGCATGCTTACACTTTTGGATTGAAGGGAGCATCTAGAATGATAAAAAGAACTTAGTGCACTATTGTCAACTAAGGCAATGCATTTTAATCCCTGTACAAAGAATAAATCACACAAATTTCAGCAAAGGGGTTGAAGAAAGAAGATAGTGAAAAGAAAGGAATAAGGTGTAAAATGTAAGTGATGAAGAAAAAGTGAAGGCCCTAAAAGTGGCTAACTGAGGAAGGAAAATGAGGTGTAAAATTTAAGTTGCCTAAATCATCTAATATTCAAAAGTTTATGTAACTTCAACAAGTATTACAGAGCAAGTTCTAGAGACACAATCAAGTGAAATACACACAACAAAAAGAATTCAAAGCATATTTGTGATAAATGCTTATCTTAGGCTCAAATCTCAAGTTTGAAGTGTGGCTAAATTGCATATGATTCTCAAATATTTCCATATGAATTACTAATCAAGCAGTGTATGCAAACTACATTACCAACATCCTAAATCAAAATTGAACAATATGAAAGAAAATCAAGCAACATGGGTATGACCTGGCCGTGGTCAAGAATACATTAGGCATTAAAATTGCTTTCTAACATAAACTATGAGAAACAATGTCTGCCCATTCATGACTGAATCATACATCCTCAAAAGACAATCAAAGACTTAAGTGCATAGAATCAAGCAAAAATCAAGTATCCTGTCCTAGATATACTGTCAGCACAAATACAACATCAGCAAAAAATAGCATCAATATGCGGCGTCCTGAACTAGTAGAGGGAAAATGAGTCAAAATAATAAAGGCACACCACCCCACACTTGAGGATCACACTATCCTCAGTGTACAGCCAAAGGGGATACCACAGAAATAAAAGTAGAAAGCACAGTAACAAGCACAGATAATCTAAAAGTTTTAATGTACCTCAACAAAATGAAAAATAATAAAATAGACAAAAATAAAATAACACAGATAAAATAAATAAATAAAAACACAGTGCTTCTTTTTTTTTTGTGTCTTTTAGCTGTACTCGCTCCTTCTATCATTCTTTCAGGTAAAGCACCATATGCACTCGCTCCTTGACCTCCAATGGGTCTCCAAAGTAGTGCTTTAGTCTGTGCCCATTGACTTTGAAATCTCCCTTGTCAGGATGATGCAATTCCACTGTGCCATAGAGAAAGACTTGCTTGATCACAAATGGTCCCGACCATCGGCTCTTAAGCTTTCCTGGAAAAAGACAAAGAAGTGAGTTATAAAGTAATACCCTATCTCCAACCTGAAAATTTTTAGAGCCACGCAGCCTTTGATCATGCCACTTCTTGGTTCGAGCTTTGTAAATGGAAGAATTTTCATAAGCTTGGTGGCGCCATTCTTCTAACTCATCCAACTTCCATAACCTCTCTTTACCTGAAGAAATAACATCAAGATTGCATGTTTTAAGGGCCCAAAGTGCCCTATGTTCCAATTCAACAGGCAAATGACAAGTCTTTCCATACACTAGCCTATAGGGTGTAAATCCAAAGAGAAGTTACGTAGTCGCCCTAAAGGCCCATAATGCATCATCCAATTTGAATGCCCAATCCTTTCTACTCACCCCTACGGTTTTCTCTAAGATTCTCTTTAAACCCCTATTAGTTACCTCTACTTGTCCACTGTTCTGTGGGTGATAGGGTGTTGAAAACCTATGAGATACCCCGTAATATTTTAGTACTTTCTCAAGTTGGGAGCTACAGAAATAGGTCCCTCTATCACTAATCAGTGCCCTAGGTGTACCAAACCTAGCAAACAATTTTTTTAGGAACCTAGTCACCACCCTAGCATCATTAGTGGGGAAAGCTTGAGCTTCTGGCCACTTGGAAAGATACTCAACAGCCACAAGTATATACTTATTACCAGATGAGGAAGGAAAAGGGCCCATGAAGTCAATACCCCACACATTAAAGATTTCAACCACTTACATACTCGTTTGGGGCATTTCATCACGGGCAGAGATGTTACCTGACCTCTGACAAGCATCACAAACCTGGACATATGCTCTAGCATCCTAGAATATGGTTGGCCAGTAGAACCCTACTTCAAGCACCTTCCTAGCAGTGTGGTTTGCAGCCTGGTGGCCTCCCGTTGGTCCTTCATGGCAGTGCTTCAGGATTTGGTGGACTTCCTCCCCATGTATGCATCGCCTGATTACTTGGTCTGCACAGATACGAAACAAGAAAGGATCTTCCCAAATGTAGTATTTCAACTTAGCAAAGAATTTCTTCTTTTGCTGGGTAGTCATACCCTTTGGTAAAACCCTTGCCACCAAATAGTTAGCATAATCACAAAACTAAGGGGAATCAATACATACCTGAACCGTCTCCAAATGCTCATCTGGGAAGTTATCATCAATGGCTCTCTCATCTAAGGCCTCCTAGTTTGGATTCTCTAACCTTGATAGGTGATCTGCAGCCAGGTTCTCCGCACCCTTCTTATCTTTGGTCTCAATATCAAATTCCTGCAAGAGCAAAATCCATCTAATGAGTCTAGGCTTAGCATCATGCTTACCGAACAAATACTTCAAGGCTGAATGATCCGTGTAAACCACGGTCTTGGATAGCACTAAATAGCATTGAAACTTGTCGAAAGCATAGACCACTGCAAGTAATTCCTTTTCAGTAGTGGTATAGTGCTCCTAGGTATTAGTCAAGGTCTTGCTAGCATAATAAATTGGCTGGAACTTTTTATCAATCCTCTGACCTAACATAGCTCCAACTGCAAAGTCACTAGCATCACACATTAGTTCAAAAGGCAGCCTCCACTTAGGTGAAACCATAATAGGGGCTGTGGTTAGTCGTTCCTTTAGTAACTCAAATGCATGCAGACAATCAGTATAAAAAAAAAAGGTACATCCTTGACAAGCAACTGAGTTAAGGGCCTAGCAATCTTAGAGAAATCTCTAATAAATCTCCTATAAAAACCACCATGCCCTAAGAAGCTTCTAACAGCCTTAACTGAACTAGGGGGTGGTAGTTTTGATATGTTCTCAACCTTAGCCTTATCCACTTCCATCCCTGCATGTGATATCTTATGCCCAAGAAAAATCCCCTCTCTCACCATAAAGTGACATTTTTCCCAATTAAGAACTAAGTTTGCTTCTATACATCTTGCAAGCATACGTTCTAAATTAAACAAACAGTGGGAGAAGGAGTTACCAAAAACTGAGAAGTCATCCATAAATACCTCCATAGACTCCTCAATCATGTCATGGAAGATTGCCATCATGCACCGCTGAAAAGTGGCTGGTGCGTTGCACAATCCAAAAGGCATCCTCCTATATGCGAACGTTCCATATGGGCAGGTAAAGGTGGTCTTCTCTTGGTCTTCAGGTGCAATGGGAATCTGAAAGTAACCTGAAAAACCATTAAGAAAGCAATAAAACATGTGACTTGCCAAACGTTCAAGCATCTGGTCAATGAAAGGAAGAGGAAAATGGTCTTTCCGGGTTGCATCATTGAGTCTCCTATAATCAATGCAAACCCGAAAACCTGTTACCGTCCTAGTGGTATGAGTTCATCCTTATCATTCTTAACCACTGTCATGCCACCCTTCTTTGGTACAACCTACACAGGACTCACCCAAGAGCTATCAGAGATAGGATAAATCAAACCTGCATCAAGAAGTTTAATTACCTCCTTTTTCACCACTTCCTTCATGTTTGGGTTCAGTCGTCTCTGTGGGTCAGCAAAGACTGCCTATAGCTATCTTCCATCAGGATCTTGTGTGAACAATAGCTAGGATTAATCCCAGGAATGTCCGCCATCTTGTAAGCAAAGGCCTTAGGGTATTTCCTAAGAGAGGTCAAAGTCATCTCCCTCTCCTCAGGTGTCAGGTCAGCTGCTATAATTCTCTGGCTTCTCTGCCTCATCCAAATAGGCATAGCTTAAGTGCTTGGGTAACTCCTTCAATTCCAAGGTTGGGGGGTCCTCAATTGAAGGTTTCACCTTCGCACCTCGACTGGCCAAGAGAAACAAAAGAATCAGTCAAGTTGCTGGGCTCAACAGCCAACAAGTGAGCTAGTTGTTCCAACACTTGCTCGTTGGACAACTCATCCTCTTCTCCTTGTAATGCCACCTGTAAAGGGTCATCAAGTAAAAATTCCTACAATTCAGATTCAACCACATCATCCAAGACATCCACAGAATATACACTATCATCATGATCTCAAGATTGTCTCTTAGAGGTAGCTAAGTCAAAGGTAACAGTTTCATCCCCTACTCTAAGTTTCAATTTCCCATCACAGACATCTATAATAGCCCTAGACGTTGCAAGGAAAGGCCTACCTAGAATCAAGGGTACGCTACTCTCACCCTCCATATCCATCACAACAAAATCCACAGGAAATATAAATTTATCAACCTTTACAAGGACATCTTCAACTATACCTCTAGGATATTTAACAGTTCTATCAGCTAATTGTATGTTCATCCTAGTAGGTTTTAGCTCACCCAATCCCATTCTATCAAACAAGCTAGTAGGCATCAAATTTATGCTAGCTCCTAAATCAGCTAAAGCATCCATGACAGACAGATCACCAATTACACAAGGTATGGTAAAACTCCCTGGATCACGCCTCTTAACAGGTAGCTTATTTTGTAAGATTGCTGAGCACTCCTCATTCAATGTCACCAGTCCCAAATCCTCTAGTTTCCTCTTGTTGCTCAGTATTTCCTTCAAGAACTTTGCATAGCGAGGCATCTGCGAAATGGCTTCAAAAAAAGGAAGGTTAATCCTCAGCTGTTTAAATAGATCAAGAAACTTACCAAACTGTTGATCTACTTTCTCCTGCTTCAGTCTAGCCGGGTATGGAATGGGTAGCTGGTACTCTCTTATGGGGCTCTTCTTGCCCTCAACTTGCACCGGCTTAGTTACCTCAAGCTCTTGGTCCTTATTAACACTTGTATCCTGCACATCATTATGATCATCAGTAGGTAAAAATAAAGGACCAGCTACTTGCTTACCTGATCTTAGAGTGATAGCCTTGCAATGCTCCCTTGGATTATACTCGGTGGTGCTAGGGAGCGTCCCTGGTTGTCTTTTAGCCAACACCTTAGAAATCTGGCCTATCTGATTCTCTAAGTTCTGAATGGAGGCTTGTTGGTTTCTAAGTGTTGTGTCCGTTTGGTGGAATTTACTCTTTGAAGTGGACATAAACTTCATCATCAATTCCTCCAGATTGGGCTTCTTCTCCTGCCCTTGAGGAAATTGACTTGGAGCAGCTTGTTGATGGGGTTGCTGTTGGTGCAACCGCTGAAAACCTGGTGGACCCTGGTTATTAGTGTTTCTCCATCCAAAATTTGGATGATTCCTCCACCCGGGGTTGTATGTGCTTCTATATGGATTATTCTGCTGTCTCGGAGCGTTCCCCATGTAATCTACCTGTTCAAAATCAGAAGAACCACTGTGAGAAGAAAATGAAGAAGAGGGGTTAGCAAACATACCTCCCGCATTACAATTGACACCATAATGCGGGCCACCACAGAAGTTGGTCAATCTTCTTAGCCAAAAGCTCCACTTGAGTTGCCAAGGTTGATATAGAGTCTGACTGGTTGACCACTCCCTGCCGTCCTAGCCTATCCCTTGAGGATTGCCACTGATAGTTGTTCATGGCCATTTCCTCTATTAAACTCTGTGCCTGTTCAGGGGTTTTATTATTTAATGCACCCCTTGCTGCCGCATCCACCATCTGCCTTGTGGCTGTATTTAAACCACTATAGAAAGTCTGTACCTGCATCCACATAGGCAATCCATGATGTGGGCAACACCTCAGTAAGTCCTTGTACCTCTCCCATGCATCATACATACTCTCATCAGCCATCTGCACAAAAGAAGAAATGTCATTACGTAGTTTTGCAGTCTTAGTTGGTGGAAAATATTTGTACAAAAACTTTTCAGCCAAAGTCTCCTAAGTAGTGATGGAGTTAGGTGGTAGGGATTGCAGCCATCTCTTTGCTCTATCTCTCAAGGAAAATGGAAACAATCTAAGCCGAATGGCGTCATCAGTGGTTCCATTAATCTTGAAAGTGTCGCATATCTCCAAGAAGTTAGCTATGTGGGCATTAGGGTCTTCGCTAGGCATCCCTCCAAACTGTACCGTTTGTTGCACCATCTGAATCACATTTGGCTTGATTTCAAAATTGTTAGCTGCTATTATAGGCTGAGTAATACACGTCTGTGTCCCTTCCAATGAAGGTCTAGCGAACTCATACATCATTCTATTAGCTTCGTCATTATTATTTGTAGCTGCCATCTTTGGTGATGTAGGATCAGGGATCTCAATTGGTTCCTCCTCCAATATCTCAACTGTCACCTCCTCCTGACGACGGTGTGCATGAGTCCACAACAGTCGTTCTGGATTGGATAGAGGGTCTACAAGTATAGGATTAGAACTCCTGGTCATAAACTACCTGAATCCAATAACAGTGAAACAGTCCACCAATCAGATTAAAGAGTAATAAACCAAAACAAAAAGTAAAACAAGACAGATAAAACTCAATAACAGAAACAATAACAAAACAAATAAAAACCCACTAAAATAATAAAACAAATAATCCAAATAAATAAAATAAAATAAAATAAACAAAGGACAAAATGAAACTAATAAAAACTAATAGGTGAACGCAGAGAAAGACACACTAACCAAAAACAAAAACAAAAACAAAATAGAACAAATAAAAAATGGCTAAAGTAACAGATAGCAAATTCACTTTAGTTTTCACCAAAATGTCCCCAGCAACAGCGCCAAAAACTTGATGCTTGTTGCCAATGCTATCTAGCAACTACACCTAAGGCAGTGAACCTATCGATGCAGCCTAGTGTAATGGTGAGTATCAAGGGTCGTATTCCTCGGGAACGGGAAAGCCCAGAGCTACTACTTATTCTCTGTTATTTAGCCTACCAATTCAAAGTAATTTCGATTCTAATCAAACTAATAACTAAGCTAAATGCAATAATCACTAGTCAGCACTAATTAACAAGAAGATGAATTAGTTGAGACAGAACAGCAAACCCACTAGAAACCTAAACTAGTTGGTAAATACGAAAGATAATGGATGATCAATCGATTACGCTACTGTGAGTGAATTCTAATGCAAATTCAAATTCTCTGTCGGTCTCAATGAATTTCTTAAACCTAAAATCTACCACTGGCTTGTTCTTCCTACTGGTTAATTTTAGATTAGCATTATCGATCCAATTCACTACTATTAAGAGTCATTACTTCTTAATCCAGCAATTTATTAACCTTAGTTATAAGCGATAACAAATTGTCCGCTACAATCAGGTGTCCAATTTCAATTAAAATCTGTCGATTATTAAGAGAAATCTAAAGAGCTTTCAGTCCAACGTCTTGCCAATAAAAACATACACAGTCATTCATAACAAGAATCTGAGATCACAGAATCAATGTTCAACCATCCACGGAAAGTAAATTCAAGCTACCAACATAGTTCAGGACCCAACGGGTTTTACAAATTTAGTTACACACAAGCATCATCCAACAATTCAGAAAATCCACAATTTAGAGAGAAAAGCAATGTAAAAATTATATACGTCCCTCTTCTCCTGAGATATAGATCAAACAATGCAGAACAGTCGGTGGAAAGTTGATGAAAAATGACCAGAAATTGTAATTTTAAAGCTGTCCAATGGGTCACAGTTGGGTTCGGTCGCCGGTCACGAATACCCGACCAGAAATAGCTCCAAAAACCACCGGAGCTGCGGTGGAAGGTTGCAGGAGGGGCACCGAACGACGGAGGGATGATTTTCGGTAGCCTACGACGCAAACAACGGTGGATGGGTCGCGAAACACAGCCGGGTCGCGTCACTCGGGTCTGTCTCGGGTTACGTGATCCGTCGCGTTACGGCGACCGATGGTTCGTCGGAAGGTGCGACTAGGCTGCCTGAAGCTGCAGGAAGCATCGGTGGGCGGTGGGTTGGTCGGAAAATGCCGCAAAATGCCGCGATGTGGAGCAGTTTTTCCTCTCGGATCGCGCATCTTTCTCGTCGTTCTGCTGCTGTCTGACGGCAATGGGTGGTGGTGGTGGGTTCTCCATCGTCTCTTACTGGCCGGGTGGGGTCACGCCGTCGCAGAGCACCGGTCAGGCGAGCCATGGGTCCCTCGATTGCGCTATGGTTTCGTGAAGGGTGTGTGTGTTTTTTACTGTTCCAGCCTCCTCCAAAATCACTGTTCCAAGCTTTCAAAAATCTCATTTTGCACGCTGCTCGGCCTCCTTCCTTGGGCTCATGCTCCAAAGGCCCATTAAGGGCTTTAGCTTGGCCCAATAAGAGGAAAATGGCCCAACTGACCCAAAATAGCCATTTTAACTCCAGAAAAGTCTCGTTTGCTGATGATAGATTGATAAAAAGCCTGAAATGCAATAAAATACACATTTAGGTGATTCCTAGAATAAAAATACACAACAAATACATATAAAATGGACATAAAATATTAGGTAAAATTGTGTAAAATAAGACATATCACTAACCATTAAGAAAGAAGGAACTCATATAATGTTTGTTAGAGATGAAAGTAATGTTATTATTGGCCAAATGAACCATATGAATGAGATTTATGAGTTATTTCTATTATGTTATATGTCCATATTACTTTATTTTGAATGATATAAAGTATAAGTATATCCACTAATTCCTACTAAGTGGTGTATTTTTAGTGCTTGACATGTAACACCCATAACACTCCTTTAGCCTATGGTTCCTTTTAAGTTAATTAAAAGATATAATACATAACTATATATATTAATAGTAGTGTGTTACTATTACATCTACCCGAGTAAATTTTTAAACTTTTATCAAGTTAATTATTTGAGTGTCATTTGGGATCGAGTTTTACACTCGAGCTCTCATGACGTCGTAGCAAAATATCATATCAAATACATATACATAATTCATCCTAAGTAGATATACACAAACATACAAAAGTTCTCATTCATTAACTTTAATTTAACTCATTAGGGTATGGAGGCAACAACCCTGCAACTCATGACCCCATCAAATTTTGTATCTATAAATTCAGACTAATCCATATACATATAAATCATTATAGGCTATATAAGAGATATTATTTACTAGCTTTTCCAAAAATTATAAAGACTACTATAATTTAAACATGTGCCTATACTATCCAAAATAAACATTTTCAAGTACCCCCATGAAGGTTACTTCCCTCCTACTTACCTCTTTGTCCAGCCAAGGAACCTAGACATCTGGTACACGCCAGCACTCATGTGAGAAATGAATCTCAGGAGCAATACAACCTGTCTTAGAAAACTACTAACTTGTAGCACCATATTTATACGAAATTCTCTATATTCTTTCATCATAAAACATAACACATACTATATACTATTGGGATGCAATGCCTGCAACATACTCTCATGTCATATGCTCAGATTTATGCAAGTTCATTTAAAACATATAAGCTATAAAATATGGGATGTTCAATCCTCATCATGTCATCATAAATTTCATCTCAAACTTTTCATGCAAACATGTTGTGAGAAAATAAACATGCCTTTTCATTTATCATACGACCAGGAAAAATAACATATCATAAGAGTTATTGGGATCGCTGCCTAGCGACAACTCCACGTACCACTGCCTATATGCATGAGTTTGTGACTATTCAGCTACCCTTTAGCTAACTATAGCTTTTAACTCTAACTTTAACTTTTTGTACATTCTGAGGCATCCCTCAGTTGGATCTGAGTACGATCTCATAACTAGCGGGATAGTTGTCAACTCTACCCAACATCTCCCTTCCCCTTATGGGACTGGTTATCAACTTATGGGATTAATGTCAAATCTACCTGGTGTAACCCCCCAATCCTACAGTTCCTTTTAAAGTGATTTAAATAATATAAAAAATATACTGTAAGAACGGTGAATTACTAATTCCTTTACCTAAGTAAATTTTTAATTATTTATCAAGTGAATTAAAAAGTATTATTGGTTTAGGCTACTACACTCGGGATCTCACACGTTACACAACAGAAAATACATTAAATTAATTAACATAAACATACATACATATATACATTCACATTTATTTACAGTATATACATATCATTCAGTAGACATATATCTATAGATATGTGAGATAGCTAGGGTAAGGAGAAAATAAGCCTATCACTCATACCCGTTTAACAAAAATAGCTAGTGGATTCCTAGCTCACATATCCTAATACATATATGCCCTTATCCTATACATCAAAACTATTCTCCTGATCCTTTTACCAAAATATCACTAGGATTCAGGGTATAGGGCATACCAAAAACTTTCCTAGAACTTTATATCCTCAAGGTGTGGGAGGAACTTCTCATATATGCACAACCCACACTTCATGAATCACAGGAAAATACCCTAGAAGGGTATCTCCACCACTTCCACCTCTACTTCTAGCACTATCTAGAACCTAGGCATCTGATACAAACTAGCATTTTTATGAGAATAAATCTCAGTAACATTAATAACCATTCTTTAAAATAACTAGTCTGTACTACTATAAACTCATACGAAATTTCTACATTCTTTTTCATAAAACAATACATCTATTGGGTTATCTGTAACATCCGCTCCTAAAATTTTGAGAAATTTTTGTTAAG
This sequence comes from Senna siamea, assembly GCA_031216115.1. NCBI lineage: Eukaryota > Viridiplantae > Streptophyta > Magnoliopsida > Fabales > Fabaceae > Senna > Senna siamea. The sequence continues at coordinate 3,754,169 of CM062360.1, forward strand.
TTTAATTAATTGCTTGTGTATGTTGCATTTATATTATATTAGCTTGCATATAGTTGCATGAGTGCAAGAAGTGGACTAGAAATGAGTGAGAAATTTGACTAGAATGAAGAAAAGGACTAAACTGAAAAGTGAAAGAATTTAGTTTGACAATTGTAACTTTGGCCAAAAGATTTACTATAGCAATAGAATTTTGAAAGCTTCCTGCCAATGAGCTAGGGACAAAATGGTAATTTAACATATAGTTAGAAGAATTATCATTTTGGACTGAATGGTCGGGAATTAAGAGCAAAATTGCAAAGGGCCGGACTACCTATAAATAGGCCAATCCTTCAAACCCTTCAATTTCTTCCTGAAAGTCTAAACTTTAGAGAGAGAGAGAGAGTGGACAAGATAGAGAGAGAAACTAAAGGAAAAATACAGAGAATCTCACTTCTAGCAAGAGTTGAAGTTAGAAAAGTGATTAGGAAGGCATTTGCAGCATCAATCAGCATCTATAAATCAGTTAAACACAGATTAAGGTAGCATAATAACCCAATCCCTTTATTTCAGAGTTTACTATTCATATTATTGAAATTTGTGAAATTGAACTTGTTTGAAAGAAAAAGGGATTACAAACTACATTCTTATTGTTTTTAATCACTATTGGGTGTTTTTAACCGATTGAAAATACTTGTGCATGCTTAAAATGATTTCTGAAAAAATGGGTTTTTCAGCTTGAAGGAAAATGAGTTTTAATCTCATATTTGGACAAGATTACATGATGTTTTGGGCTATTTTCTTGTGTTAAATGTTGCTAAGGAGTTTATCTTGAATTCATCAATTTCAAAATGGATTTAGGAACAAGTTTTTGGATTGAAATTTTGGGTCAACGAAAATTTACAAAAAAGAGCAAACACAGCAGCCGACTGCCCCAGTGCAGCAGTCGACTGTCGTACTCTTGAGATGCCCATAATCATAAACAGAATGCTAGCAGTCGACTGTTGGGCACGTGGAAGTTGACTGTCGCGTTCTTCATTTTTCCAAAAATGCCAAAGAACAGAGCAGTCGACTGCTGGCACCTATCAGTCAACTGTCGGCTCTCTGTTTGAAATTTTGAAAATTTAAACAGAATGCAATTAGTCGACTTGCAGCATAATACCAGTCGATTGCCACCTTTTGTGATGAAAAGATGAACTTAATGATGTATTTGAATGATATCTAGCCCAAAAACTAAATCCAAACTGGAGATTAAACTGGAGATTAAACTCAAAAACATAAAGAGCAATAAGGAAATAAGAGCACTTCTCGTTGGCCTCTTCCAATCATCATCATCATATAATTGCATAATAAGAGAAATCTGAAGGGGCAGCATGTGCACCACTCTATGTTTTTGCATATGTACTGTGGCAACTCTGCCTGGCAGTCCTCGACTACATATCACATTTGTGTACATTCTGGAGTGTCTTCCAATGGATCCAAGTACAATAAGGTCCCCAACTCTGGGTTCCACACATTAAGTACATATTGGGGTCTTCAAAACTCTATTCATAAACATATATCTATGGGTAAATCAGTGCATACTATAGTTTTGTAAATTCTAAGTATGTGACTTTTCATTTATATTGGCTATTAAGTTACAAAATTACAATTTAACACTATCACGATAATCACTAAATGTCCAATCACCGTCCCATACCAGCAATTAGTCATTCAGATATGAACTTATCTACCACAAATACATATATTAAGAATACAATTTTTATTTCTCTTATGCATTCTTGCTCTTTCCTTTTAACTTTCATCACTTTCATGCTCTTTCTCATTTACATTCAAAGTATATGTGGAATTTGAGTTTAATCTCTAGTTTGGATTTAGTTTTTGGGCTAGATATCATTTAAATATGTCATTAAGTTCATCTTTTTATATAAAAGGTGTCAGTCGATTAGTATCACACTGTAAGTCAACTGATTGCATTCTGTCCAAAATTTCAAAATTCCAAACAGAGAGCTATCAGTCGACTGCTAGCTTATTGTTGGGCCTGATAGTCGACTATTGGATTGGGAGAATCGGCTGCCCTGTTCTTGAGCATCTTTGGAAAAATGAAGAATATGGCAGTTGACTGCTAGCATTTTGTATGTGTTTTTTAGCATCTCAAGAGCACAACAATCGACTGCTGCACTGTGGCAGTCGGTTGCTGCGTCTTGCTCTGTTTTATAAATTGCCATTGACCTAAATTTTTAATCCAAAAACTTGTTTTTAAACCCAATTTGAAATTGATGAACTCAAAACAAACTCCTTAGAAATATTTAACACAAGAAAATAGCCCAAAACATCATATAATCTTGTCCAAATCTGAGATTAAAACTCATTTTCATTCAAGCTTAAAATCCCATTTTTCATAAACAATTTTTAGCATGCACAAGTATTTTTAATTGGTTAAAAATACCCAATAGTGATTAAAAATAGTAAGAATGTAGTTTTAAATCCCTTTTTCTTTCAAACAAGTTCAATTTCGCAAATTTTAGTAGTATGAATAGTAAAATCTGAAATAAAGGGATTGGGTTATTATACTATCTTAATCCGTGTTTAACTAATGTTTGGATGCTAATTTATGTTGTAGATGCCCTCTGAATCACTTTTTTAACTTCAAATCTTACTAGAATTGAAATTCACTGCCTTTCTCCTTCAGCTTCTCTCTCACTCATTTACTCACTCTCTAGAAATGAAAGCCTGAGCTGTGGAATGGAGTCTAATTCTTGTCCCTATTTTTATGACAATCTAATACTTACATTGATTCACAATTTCTGATCATTTGGCCTCAAATTGGTAAATTTCAAACTATATGGGAAATTTCCATTTTGTCCCTAACTCACTGGTAGGAGAATTACAAAATTCTGTTAGCTACAGTAATTCTTTTGGCCAAAATTGTGATTGTCATACCTAAACTTTTCCACTTTTTAGTTTAGTCCTTTTCTTCATTCTAGTTAAATTTCTCATTCATTTCTAGTCTAATTCTTGCACTCATGCAACTATATGCAAGCTAATATAATATAAATGCAACACACACAAGCAATTAACTAAAATTAACAAAAATTTCTCAAAATTTAGGAGCGGATGTTACACCCGGATCATTTCCTCTCCGCTTTTGGGCAGATCATAATACTATGGAATCACCATTCCCTTCTAATGGATCACACTCCTGGTATGCTATTATGTATATATATACTAGGGTGATTCAGCTCATGTTCATGGTTCTGCTAACTCTAAGTATGTGTTTCTTAAATGGCCTTTGGAAGATGACACTAACTTAAAGTTTACAACCATCACAGTGTTTTCGAAATCATCTAAGTCCAAGTGGATGTTTAACCATCCTAATTCATGGCACAACTATGGAATGCCCTATAACCTTGGCTTCAATTATGATTAAAGAGATATTTGATAATTGTTAATTTAATGTTTAATGCTTGTGTATGTTGTATTAGTGCATATAATTGCATTAGCCTAGGGACAAAATTGAAAGGAAATACATGAAGGTTTAGCAAGAGGTGGCTAGGGACTTAATTGAAAAGGGAAAAATGAGGGAGTTCAAGAGTGTAAAATAGATGAGGGACCAAACAGCAAATACCTAAACCTCCCTTAAACCCTAGCAGCAACCCTAAACCCTCCCACACTTCCAACCTTTAGCATTCCTAGAGAGAGAAGTAGAAGGGGCGAGTAGAGAGAGAAAAGGGCGAGTTAGGGCAAAAAGGAGAGATTTTGCTGAAGGAAAGAGTGTATTGAAGCCAGAAATTAGTGCTATAGTAAGGGCGGATCATTCCTAACATATCCTACACACACATTTGCAAGGAATAAAGGTAACAATCCATCCTAAACCCCCTCTCTTTTTTTGAAATGTTTATTGTTGCTGGAAAATATGGATTTCTACATGTTTGAACTGAGATTGGGGTTAAACCTACATTTTGTATGTTTTTCTATTTCTATGGAATGTTGTGTTGCTGAATGTATGCTTATATATGTGCTTTTAATGGATTTGAAGGGCTGGGTTCTGTTCATCTAGAGGTATAAACTAGTTTTCCTATAATGTACCATGTTTGAGTTAATGGATGAGAAATGTTCAATGAAAAATAAAGTTTTTTATATGGAAACTAAGCTCATGTGTTTAGAATTGAAAATGGAATGCATTCTAGACTGGATATTATCAAAATTATGTTTTCTAAATTGCAGCGGAGCATAGCAGCTGACTGCTACGTATGGGGAAATCCTCACACATCATAAAAATAAAAAGGGAAAAGGTGCAGAATTTTTCTTGCACCCATACGCCTAATACAAGGAAAAAGGGAAGAAAAAAAAAAGGAGATAGTGCAGCATCCTTTAACTGAATACCAAGTGAAATGAAAGAGAGAACTGGGAATTTTATATGCACACACACTTACACCCACACGGCAAGGAAAAGGAAAGAAGAAACAAGTGCAGCGTGACTTTAGGAATGAGTAAATCAAAGTTGGCAAGAAAGGAAGAAAGGGTAGCGTGTAAGTAAGGGAAAAGAAATTGAAAAAAATTTATGCATGCCATACCACCTAAGCAATAGAAAAAAGAGTGGGAAGTTCATTTCATTGTGCATCAACAACCACACGTGAAAAGAGAAGAAAAGAGAGAAAAGGGAGTTGAAACCTTCATTTGCATGTATACAACAACCATACGTGAGAAGAAAAGAGAGATGGAGGACGTGAGTTTGATAGAAACACCAAAAGTTGGAAGAGGAAGAAGTGAAGGTGATCAAAATGGAAGCAAAGGAATCAAAGGACCAAGAGGAAAGCAAGGAAAAGTCAAAAGAAAGTTAAAGCTAAAGTCCATTCTAGTCATCACCAAAGAGGTGGGTTAACAATTTGAGATTTTGTTCTATGCTTTAGTTTATGCAACCAACATGTTTTACAAGCTTTCTATAGAACAAAATTTTCTCTCTACATTCTTGACAAAATGTATGTATGATGGCTAAGCATGTGTGATTAATTGGGATGTTGGTGGATGAGATGGCATGCATATTGTGGTTAGAAAAGGATTAGGGTTAGATTATGCTAAATTCATGATGACCATAAAGGAAAGGAACCCTACTATTTAATGGTGTTAGTAAGGAATAAAAGATTAAAATCTCCCTAAGCCAAGTCCATAAAATTTATTCTTGAAATCTATAAGCTATGCACCATGATATTGATTCAAAACTTATGGGAATTTATTTTTGAAAGAAAGGAAATTGTTCTTGACTTAGTAGAATTTTTAAGAAAGGATATTTTGTAATTTCCAAGAGAGGAGAAATTATCCTTGAAATATTAGAATTTTCCATAAGAAATGTGCATTAGAATTAATTTCCAATGAAGAAGAAATTATCATTGAAGTATTAGAATTTTTCATAAGAAATGTGCATTAGAATAAATTTCCAATGAGAAATTATCCTTGAAATATTAAATTTTTCATAAGAAATATACATTAGAATTTATTTTCAAGAAAGGAGAAATTATCCTTGAAATATTGGAATTTTCCATAAGAATTGTACGTTAGAATTAATTTCCAATGAAGGAGAAATTATCCTTGAAATATTAGAATTTTTTATAAGAAATATACATTAGAATTAATTTCCAAGAAAGGAGAGATTATTTTTGAAATATAAGAATTTTTCATAAGAAATGTACATTTACATTAATTTACATTAATTATCCTTGAAGAGATTGAAAAAAAAAAAAAGAATGTACATTAGTACTAATTTTCAAGAAAAAGAAAATTTCCCTTGATAATTGATAAAGAATGTTAAGGTGGTCAAGTGTCCACATATGCCCAAGTGTGCATAAAAAATTTTAAAGGTGGCCAACTGTCCACATGTGCTCAAGTGTGCACAAAGAATTGTAAAGGTGGCTAAGTGTCTACATGTGTTCAAATGTGCACCAAGAACTTAAAAAGGTGGCTAAATGTCCACGGTGCCTGAGTGTGCACAACTAGTGAATAAAAGTAAATTAAGAATGATAAGCATAAATGAATTTTGAAACCTTATGATAACGTAATTTTATAGCATGAAAGATGTTTGATTTGATAGAAATATTGTCTTCTCAAATTAGTATTTAAATTGATCATACCTTACTTGCCAATATATGTTTATGCACAATATTATGTTTTTATTTCGAGAATGTAGAATTAAATATTTTGGTACTTGCACCCTGATACATATTAGTTATTTTTAAAACCTGAATCGTTAAGCTACTAGGAAACTTGTGTTTCTCATTATATGCTAATATGTATCAGATACAGACGCTTAGCAGGGCCGGGAGATAGAAGTTTCTTTCAGGTTTAGAGAAAAATTTTGTAACCCTATTTTGGGTCTTAGTCTAGACATATTGTTTAGAATTAGGACTATTCTTTTGGCAATAAAAGGGATATGTGAAGGATCGGTTTATCCTTAGTAATTTGTAAAGGGTTCTGTGTGCATCGGATGAATTGTAATAATGGATAGGGGCATTACATTTATCCATGGTCGAATTAGACGTCATCCTTGGTATGGTCTGTATCTCTTTAAACAATGTTATCTTAGATTGTTTAGCTAAAGTCTATGACTTTCATAGACACTAGGCAAGTAAATGTGGAGACAAAGAGGAAAAATCAAAGAATGGGTTTCTTATATTCCTCGGAGGTGAAAAGTCAGCAGGAGCTAGAAACCATACTTGTAGTCAATGAATTCCCGGATGTGTTTCTAGAAGAGATTACCAGTCTCCCACTTGAGAGAGATATAGAGTTTCGCATAGACTTAGTCCCTGGGGCATGACTAATTTCCATAGCACCCTATAGGATGTCCCCAATGGAATTAAAGGAGTTGAAGGAGCAGATAGAGGACCTCTTAGTAAAACAATTCATTAGACCCAATGTGTCATCGTGGGGAGCTCCTGTGCTATTTGTCACGAAGAAGGACGGGAGTATGAGGATATATATAGACTATAGGCAGCTTAATAAGGTGACAATAAAGAATAAGTATCCTCTCCATAGGATCGATGACCTATTAGACCAACTGAGAGGGGTCACTACCTTTTACAAGATCGATTTGAGATTGGGGTATCATCAAATCAGGGTCAGGAAGGAAGACATTCCTAAGACTGCATTTAGGACTAGGTATGGGAAAGTGAATTCCTTGTGATGCCCTTTGGACTGACAAATGCTCCAGCTATTTTCATGGATTACATGAACCGCATCTTTAGACCGTACCACGATTAGTTCGCAGTAGTGTTTATCGATGACATATTAGTGTATTCCAAGAATAAACAGGAAGACGAGCAGCACCTCAGGATAGTGCTATAAATACCCAAGGAGAAGCAATTATATGCTAAGTTAGAGAAGTGCGAGTTTTTGGTTGGAAGAAGTCAGGTTCCTAGGGCATGCAATCTCTAAGGAGGGATTGTTAGTGGATCCTAATAAGACTGAAGCCGTAATAAACTGGGAAAGGCCTACTACAGTGACTAAAATCAGGAGTTTTCTTAGTTTAGCAGGATACTATAGGCAATTCATTCAGGGGTTTTTGTAGATAGCAATGCTAATGACTAAGCTAACCTGAAAAGATGTTCCATTTGTATGGGACACAAAGTATGAATAGAGCTTCCAAACCTTGAAGGAGAAGTTAACCACTGCACCCGTGCTAGTTATCCCTGAACCTTTGGAAAAATTTGAGTTATATTGTGATGCGTCCCGGAAAGGGTTAGAAGGTGTCCTGATGCAAGGGGGAAGAGTAGTAGCCTATGCTTTTAGGCAATTAAAGCCATATGAGAGAAACTATCCTACCCATGACCTAGAGTTAGCAGCTATAGTATTTGCCTTAAAAATTTGGAGACATTACCTATATGGGTCTAGGTTTGAGGTATTCAGTGACCATAAAAGTCTCAAATACCTCTTTAACCAAAAGGAATTGAATATATGACAAAAGAGATGGATGGAATTCATTAAGGACTATGATTTTGAATTAAAGTACCATCCTGGCAAGTCAAACATTGTGGTTAATGCACTAAGTAGAAAGTCTCTCCATGTAGCTCAACTGATGGTGAGTGAAATGGACTTAATAGAGAAATTTAGGAACATGAGGTTGTCCACTCTGGTGTTACCTAATAAGATCTGCTTGAGTGAGTGAAGGATTGAGAACACCCTTAAGGCCCAAATCTTAGAAGCCCAGAAGGAAGATGAATTCCTAGAATCTTTAAAGGATTCAGAGGAATTCATGAGAGAGGCTGACAGAATGTTAACCTTCCAGAATAGGATGTATGTTCCTAAGACTGGTGAACTAAGAGCTAAGATTTTGAAGGAAGCTCACCAAAGCAAGTACGTTGTCCATCCTGGAGCCACTAAAATGTATCAGGACTTGAAGGAGAAGTTCTGGTGGCTAGGAATGAAGAAGCATATAACGAAGCATGTAGTTAGGTGTCTAGTGTGTTAACAGGTCAAGATTGAGCATCAGAAACCTGTTGGGTTGTTACAACCCTTAGACATTCCTGAGTGGAAATAAGACAAGATTTCGATAAATCTCGTGGTAGGTATCATAGTGGATAGGTTAACCAAGTCAGCTCATTTACTTCCCATTAAGATTAACTACTCCTTGGATAGACTAGCCCAGCTGTATATTCAGGAGACAGTGAGGCTTCATGGTGTACCCATTAGTATCATCTCGGATAGGGACCCTAGATTCACCTCTAGGTTTTGGAGAGCCCTACAGGAATCCTTTAGAACCAAGCTAAGTTTTAGCATAGCATATCATCCTCAAACAGATGGACAAACAGAGAGAACAATCCAGACCTTAGAGGATATGCTTACGACTTGTGTCTCAGAGTATCAAGGAAACTGGGAGAAGAGTCTACCACTGATTGAATTTTCTTACAATAATAGTTTCTACTCTAGCATAGGTATAGCACCCTATGAGGCCTTATATGGGAGGAAGTGTAGATCCCCATCGTGTTGGTATGAGGTGGGTGAGAGGCAATTGTTAGGTCCTGAGTTAGTACAGCAGACAACTGATCAAATTAAGATGATCAGAGAGAAAATAGCCAAGGCTCAGGACAGACAAAAGAGTTATGCTGATAAGAGGATAAGGCCCCTAGAATTTGAGGAAGGGAACTATATTTTTCTAAAAGTGTCCCCGACTACTGGGATTGGTAGAGCTATGAAGTCTATAAAGCTAAGTCCTAGATACATTGGACCTTTCCAAATATTAAAGAGAGTGAGTCCATCAGCATACCAGATAGCCTTACCACCACACTTGTCTAACCTTCACAATGTTTTCCATGTCTCCCAGCTCATAAAGTACATACTTGACCCCTCACATATACTTGACTTAGTACTTTGTAATTAAAGGATAATCTAACTTATCAACCAAAACCTGTATAAATCATCGGTACTGAGGTTAAGACCCTAAGGAATAAGGCCATCCCCCTGGTAAAGATCTTGTGGGATCGGACAGCATCACACGAAGCTACCTGGGAAAGAGAGGAGGATATGCGCAAACGTATCCAGAATTATTCTCATGAGATATGTATAAATTTCAAGGACAAAATTATTTTTAAGGAGGGGAGAAATGTAACACCCCATAATTATAATTAGTCTAAAATTAATATTCTTTAATTTATTGGATAAAATTTGCTTGTGTAATTTTGGTATTCAAAATAAATATGCTCTCAATTTGTTAAGATGTTTGATTTATATTACCTTTCCCATTTTAGCCAAATTGAGGAAGGAAAGAAAAGTGTGGCATGGTAAAAATATAGATGGAGGTACATGGCAACATAGATAAAGGGAAAGGTAAGATAGGATGCAATATTTAAAATATATGCATATGTGTGTACACGTGCAAGTGGGAAAGGAAAGAGTGTAAATATATATGTATATATATATATATGAACCACGTGGCTAGGAACATGGGGGAATGCCATAAAAAAAATAGCCATTAAATATTCATGGGAAAACACACGTGAATTGAAGGAGAGGGAGATTGGTTTGAAATAAAAGAAGTGTAAGGAATTATATCCTTGCATGGGCTTTACATGAAGTGAGGGAGGAAGGTGTAGTTAGGATAAAATAAAACACAATGAAAGAGGGAATGAGGGTGGCATGACCAAGGGAAAAAAGAAAGTGCAACACGCTACCTCAATCAAAGGAAGAAAGGAAACAATGCAACAATCCTGTATGCAATGGACGAAGGAAAGAACAAGTACAGCATCCCCTTCTCTCTCAACTCGACCAAATGGAAATGTGAATGAAGAGAAGAAAGGAAGGTGGTGTGAATGAGGGGATAAGTTAGCTTGCAAGCAAAGAAAGTGTACTTACAAGTACACTTAGTGCAGCCATGAGAATTAAGAAAAAGGAGAGAGAGCAATTAAGAAAGGGATTACCAAAATTGCAAGCAAGAAAGTACAAGGTGCAGAATTTCAATGCCTTCCACACACAATTTCCCATTTGTTTTTATATTTTTTTTCAGCAATGAAAGTGAGCTAGCATGAACACTAAGTGGAGGTGTATTGCAAACAAGAAAAGGGAAATAGAATAAAGTGCAGTGAATTTAGGGATAAGTAAACCAAAGTTAGCAAGAAAGGAGGCGTACACTCAAACTACATGCAAGGAAAAAGGAAAAAAAAGAAAGAGTGCAGCATGGATGAAGGGAATGGAGGCTAGTATGATGATAATAATTAATTAAGGGAAGGAGGAAACAAAGAGCATGAGGAAAAAGGAAGGTGGCATGAACACTAAGTAAATGCAAATTTACAAGGAAAAGAAAGGAAAGTGCTGCACTAAATTTCATAAGACAAAAAGAATGAGGGTTTGTGTCTCATTGAAATTGTAAGGGAAAGAGGAGCCATATATGAGGAATGAAGTTGCATGGGTTCTTCTCTTCTTTTTCCTTCTTTGGCGTGAGCTAGTGGACAAGGGAAGAGTGCAAGAGAAGTAAATGGTACTTACAAGTACAAAGTGATAAAGAAATAATTTTAATTAGGAAGGAGAAGAGTGTGCAGCCATTGACCGAATGCATGATGGGAAAAGAAATTGGAAATAGTATTTTTTTATATATGGATACATGCACACATCACCTAAGCAAGAGACAAAAGAGTTATAAATTTCATTTTTTCATGCATGCAACACAATCACACGGCAAAGAGAGAAAAAGAGAAAAGAAAAAGAGAGCACTTTGAGAGAAAGGGGGAGCACATGAGGACACACAAAAAATTAGTGAAGGAGGAGAGTGAAGGGGATCAAGAAGGGAATTAAAGGAAGCAAAGGAGTAAGGATCTAGTCAAAGAAAGGAATCAAGATGAAGAAGGAGATCAAAGGAAGGGTCAAGTTAAGTCCATCCTAGTCACCCTTGGGGTAGGTTAACAATTTTTAAGATTGTGTTCCATACTTTAGTATATGCAATCAACATGTCTTTACAAGCTTTCTATGGAACATTATTGTTTTCCTATATTCTTGACAAAATGCATGTATATTGGCTAAGCATGTGTGATTGATTGGGATGTTGGTTGATGAGATGGCATGAATATTGTTGTTGGGAAAGGATTAGGGTTAGATAATGTTATATTCATGATGAACTATGATTATACATGATAGAAATGGATAGATGCTTTGAAAACCATACTTCCTCCATAAAACCCCCTTTTGGCCGAATAAGAGAGGAGTTACACAAAATTGGGTGTGAAATTTCTAGTTGTGCTTGGTGAAAAAAAATGATGACCATGGAGGAAAGAAACCCTACCATTTAATGGTGTTAGTTAAGGAACAAAAGAGGGAAATTGAATTGCAATTACCAAATTTCCTTAGGCCAAGTCCATGAAATTTACTCTTAGAATTTATAAGCAATGCACCATAATATTAATTCAAAAAAAATGGGAAGTTATTATTGAAGTTTATAAGAGAGGATATTATTATTGTTTTCAAGAAAGGGAATTATTCTTGAACTTGGTTGAATTATATAAGAAATGGTATTATTAATATTTTCAAGAGAGGGAGTTATTCTTGACTTAGTAGAATTTTATAAGAGAGGATATGATTATTATTTTCAAGAAAGGGAATTATTCTTGAACTTGGTTGAATTATATAAGAAATGTTATTATTAATATTTTCAAGAGAGGGAATTATTCTTGACTAAGCAGAATTTTATAAGAAAGGATGTTATTATTATTTCAAGAAAGGGAATTATTCTTGAACTTAGTAGAATTGTATAAGGAATGATATTATTATTATTTTCTAAGAAAGGAAATTATTCTTGACTCAGTAGAATTTCATAAGAGGAAATTATTGTTAATTTCCAAGATAAGGAAATTATTCTTAAAGTTATTAGAATTTTTATAAGAAATGCACATTAAGATTAATTTCCAAGAAAGGGGGAATTTATTCTTGAAGTTTTAGAATTTTTAAGAGATGTACACTAGCATTATTTTCTAAGAAAAGAAAAATCCCCTTAAAACTTGATAATGATTTTATCAAGGTGGCCAAGTGTCCACAAGTGCCCAAGTGTGCACAATAATTTTTGAAAGGTGGCCAAGTGTCCACAAGTGCCAAAGTGTGCACAATGATTTTTGAAAGGTGGTTAAGTATCCACATAGTACCCAAGTGTGCACAACTAATGTATAAAGTTAAGTTTCAAGAATGATAAGCATAAATGGTTTTGTTAAATTCATGATAATGAGTTTTTATAGCATGCAAGATTTTTTACTTGAAAGGAATATTATTTTATCACATTGATATTTAAATTGATCATATATTGATTGCTAATTTATAATTATGAATAATGCTATATTTTATTTTCAAGAATGTAGAATTAAATATTTGGTGCTTACACCTTGATACATATTAGATGATTTTAAACCTGAATTGTTAAGATACCAAAAAACTTGTGTTTCTCATTTATATGCTAATATGTATCAGATGTGAACACTTAGCAGGGCCAGGGAGATAGAGGTCTCGCTTTGGTTAAAAGAAAAAATTTTTGTAACCCCTATTTTGGGTCTTAGTATAGATATATTTTGTTTTGGAATTAGGACTATTCTTTTGGCTGCATATATGAGATATACATGGGAAATCCTTGGGAAGGGATATGAAGGACCGGTCCATCATTAGAAATCTGTAAGGGGGTCTAAGTGACAGGCCTGTTGTCTCCAGACTTCCTATGGACAGGCACTCAAATAATTAACTTGATAAAAGTTTAAAAATTTATTCGGGTAGATGTAATAGTAAAATACCACTATTAATATATATAGTTATGTATTATATCTTTTAATTAACTTAAAAGGAACCATAGACTAAGGGAGTGTTATGGGTGTTACATGTTAAGCACTAAAAATACATCACTTAGTAGGAATTAGTGGATATACTCATGCTTTATATCATTCAAAATAAAGTAATATGGACATATAACATAATAGAAATAACTCATAAATCTCATTCATATGGCTCATTTGGCCAATCATAACATTACTTTCATCTCTAGCAAACATTATGAGTTCCTTTCTTTCTTAATGGTTAGCTAGCTTTTACCTCTATTGTGTCCCTTAGTCTCTTAGAAAGACCATTCGGCTATGATGGAGATCATTGTGCCTCTACTATGGGTCATAGATTATATCTACTCACTAGATCATTGTACCTTTATCATAGGTTACAGGTCATTTCCACCAGTTCCAATTTGATGGGATAATGTTGCTTTAAAGATGTCCTTCTTCTATGGGGTAAAAATTTATCTTAATACCCTCTACTATATACACCAGTCTGATAAGTTCCTTGATCATGATTATTTTAACTCTAAGTAAGTAACTCCATAAGTATTCGAGTAACTAACTTAGGGTTAACCATCAACACGGTGTTCTTCACAACTCTTTCAAAAGTTGAATGAATATTTTTCCATTCTATTCCATATTTCAAATGTGCAATTTTCGATAACCGTCTCATACCAATTACCAATTATTTGACCTGAAACTTATCTAGACTAGGACATATAATAAGAGTATTTACACTTTGCCTTTCTAGTTTTTTCCCTTCAATTTTGTCTCATATTACTTCTCAAATACATTACTATAGATTTGAGATGATTTCATAGCTTTCGCATGAGGTTTAGGGAAGAAAAGAGGCAAAAATACAAAGATGAGAACTTCAAAAACATGGAAGAAGTTCTCCGTAGTGAAGTCTCATGATGAAGAACACATAAAATGTTTGAGGAAGTTTGCCACGGCGAAAATAGATTTGTGTCATGGTAAAGGAAGGACACAACAGTAGTTCATCACAGCGAAGATGGCTTTTGGTTGTATTGAAGACACTCAAGCTTGTGATTTTTTTGGGTTCAAAAGCATGAAAATTGATCTTCCAATCTATTTTGAGCCCTAAAGCTTCAAGAAAACTTTAAAGTTTCATTTGGAGTAAATCATAAACTATTTTCTTCTTCTCAAAACACCATCATACAATAAAACTCATTTCTTTTAAGCTAAGAATTAGCCCTACCCTAAGAAGCACACTCATGAAGATAAGAAACATAACCCACAACCATAAATCTCATTTTTATCATAGATCAACCTGTAGCAAGGCTTCACTTGTAACCCCCCAATCCTACAGTTCCTTTTAAGTTAATTAAATAATATAAACTATATACTATAAGATTGGTGAATTGCTACTTCCCTTACCCGAGTCAATTCTTAATTGTTTACAAAATGACATAATTAGTATTATTGGTTTGGGCTACTACACTCGAAATCTCACACATTACGCAGCGAAAATAAAAATATATTAGTTAAAATAATATACATGTGCATACATATATTCATATACATAAACATTCATTTAAAATGTATACATATCATTCATTTAGACATATATCCAAGGATATGTGAGAGTGTTAGCTAGGGTAAGGAGACAACAAGCCTGTCACTCATACCCATTTAACAAAAATAGCTAGTGCATTCCTAACTCACATACCCTAATACATATATGCCCTTATCTTATACATCAAAACTATTCTCCTGATCCTTTTACCAAAATATCACAAGGATTCAGGTATGGGGCATATCAAAAACTTTCCTAGAACATTACATCCTCAAGGTGTGGGAGGAACTTCCCCTTTATACACAACCCACACTTCATGGATCACAGGAAAATACCCTAGGAAGGGTATATCCACCATTTCCACCTCCACTTCTAGTACTATCTGGAACCTAGGCATCTGATACAAACCAGTATTTTTATGAGAATAAATCTCAGTAGCATTAATAACCATTTTTCAAAATAGCCAGTTTGTATCAATGTAAACTCATACGAAAATTCTGCATTCTTTTCCATGAAACAATACATCTATTGGGTGATCCTGTATAACACTTCATTTATCATTCATACTTACATGCATTGATTACTTTATATGTTTAGCTCGTAGTATACATCACATAACTTTATTAAAACATATAGGTAACATAGCATTATTCATATAACTTTCATCATAAAATAAAGAGCAATAAGGAAATAAGAGCACTTCTCATTGCCCTCTGCCAATCATCATCATACTCATCACCATATGATTGTATAATAAGAAAAATCTGGAGGGGCAACATATGCACCACTCCATCATCATAATTATCATCATATGATTATAAAATAAGAGAAATCTGGAGGGGCAACATATGCTCCACTCCATACTTTCGAATATGTACTTTGGCAACTTATGCCTGGCAGTTCTCGACTCTGGCAACTCATGCTTGTCAGTCCTCGACTGCATATAACATTGCGTACATTCTGGAGCATCCTCCAGTGGATCCAAGTACCATAAGGTTCCCAACTCTGGGTCTCACACATTAAGTACATACTGGAGTCCTCAAAACGCTATTCATAAATATATATATATGGGTGAATCGGTGCATACTATAGTTCTGTATATTCTAAGTATGTGACTTTTCATTTACATTGGCCATTAAGTCACCATTACAATTCACAACTATCACGATAATCGTGGAATGTTCAATCACTGTCCCATACCAGCAATCAGTCATTCAGATATGAACTTATCTTCCACAAATACATATATTAAGAATACAATTTTTATTTCTCTTATGCATTCTTGCTCTTTCCTTTTAACTTTCTTCACTTTCATGCTCTTTCTTGTTCACATTCAAAGTATATGTTACCTTGCTTATAGTTTGAGTTAAATCTCCAGTTTGGATTTAGTTTTTGGGCTAGATATCATTCAAATACATCATTAAGTTCATCTTTTCATCACAAAAGGTGGCAGTCGACTGGTATCACGCTACAAGTCGACTGATTGCATTCTGTCTAATTTTTCAACATTCCAAACAGAGAGTTGGCAGTCATTGCTAGCTTATCGTGGGCCCAACAATGATTGTTGGGTCGAGGCGATGTTTGCTCTGTTCTTGGACATTTTTAGAAAATGAAGAACGCAGCAGTCGACTTCTAGGTGCCCGACAGTCGACTGTTAGCATTCTGTATACGATTCTAGGCATCTCAAGAGCATGATGATCAAGCTATTGCAAGGCGATCGGCTTCTGTGTCTTGCTCTGTTTTGTAAATTGTTGTTGACCCAAAATTTTAATCCAAAAACTTGTTTCTAAATCCATTTTGAAATTGATGAAATCAATATAAACTCCTTAGCAACATTTAACATAAGAAAACAGCCCAAAACATCATGTAATCTTGTCCAAATCTGAGATTAAAACTCATTTTCGTTCAAGCTGAAAAATCCATTTTTCAGAAATCATTTTAAGCATGCACAAGTATATTTAATCGGTTAAAAACACCCAATAGTGATTAAAAATAATAAGAATGTAGTTTGTAATCCCTTTTTCTTTCAAACAAGTTCAATTTCACAAATTTCAGTAATATGAACAGTAAACTCCGAAATAAAGGGATTGGGTTATTATGCTACCTTTTTGTTAGTTTTTAATCGGTGGTTGTTGATTGGGAAGTGTCCTGGAGTGATTTCCTAACTCCTAGAATGCTTAAATCCAAGCAACAAGATTGTTTGCTCACAATTCCTTCTCTTTCTCTCTCTAGCTCGTCTACTCTCTCTCTCTAAAAAATTCAGACTTTCAGGAAGAAATTGAAGGGTCTGAAGGATTGGCCTATTTATAAGCAGTCCGACCCTTTGTAATTTCACTCTTAATTCCTGACCATTTGGTCTAAAATGATAATTCTTCCAACTATGTGTTAATTTACCATTTTTTCCCTAGCTCACTGGCGGGAAGCTTTCAAAATTCTGTTGCTACAGTAAATCTTTTGGCCAAAATTGTAGTTGTCATACCTAAACTCTTCCACCTTTCATTTTAGTCCTTTTCTTCATTCTAGTCAAATTTCTCACTCATTTCTAGTCCAATTATTGCACTCATGCAACTATATGCAAACTAACATAATATAAATGCAACATACACAAGAAATTAATTAAAATTAACAAACATCTCTCAAAATTTAGGAGTAGATGTTACATTTCTCCACTCCTTTTAAGAAATTTCGTCCTTGAAATTTATTAGTACCTATGCAAATAACCCTGGGAAATTTCTTCTCATATCATCTTCCTTCTCCCATGTAACTTCTTGGGGCGATGACTGATCCCATAATACCTTTACCAGGGGAATTGTCTTGCTTCTCAATTGTTTAATTTTAGTCCCAATGATTCTTAAAGGTTTAGGATTATAAGTTAAATTATCTTTTAATTCTACTATTCTGGCATCAAGAATATGTTAAGGATCAGCAAGATATTTTCAAATTTTAGAAATATGAAACACATCGTGGAGATTGGATAAAATTAGGGGTAAAGCAATTTGATAAGTAGATTGGCCAACCTTTTTCGAGATTTGGAAAGGTCCAATGTATCTTAGGCTCAACTTTCTGGATTTAATAGCCTTACTAATACCAGTAATAGGAGAAATTTTAAGGAAAACATGGTCTCCTTCATCAAATTCTAGTGGTCTTCTCCTTTTATCAGCATAACTTTTCTGCCTATCTTGGGATTTAGCTATCTTTTCTTTAATCATCTTAATTTGATCTGTGGTTTGTTGAACTAATTCAAGCCCTAGTAGTTGTCTCTCCCCCACTTCAAACTAGCATAAAGGTGACCTACATTTTCTTCCATACAAAGCTTCATAAGGAGCCATCCCTATGCTGGAGTGAAAACTGTTATTGTAGGCAAATTTCTATCCCAATTCCCTTTTTGCTCTAATATACATACTCTGAGCATATCTTCTAAAGTCTGAATAGTTTTTTCAGTCTGCCCATCATTTTGTGGATGATAAGCAATACTAAAGCTAAGTTTAGTACCAAAAGCCTCCTGCAAGGCTTTCCAAAATCTAGAAGTAAACCTAGGGTCTCTATCAGATACTATATTAGTAGAAAGTCCATGGAGTCTTACTATTTCTCGTATATACAATTGGGCCAACTTATCTAATGAGAAATTTATTTTAATGGGTAGGAAATGTGCAAATTTATTTAATCTGTCTACAATCACCCAGATTACATCATTTCCTAATTGAGTTTTTGGTAAACCTACAATAAAATCCATAGAAATCTTATCCCATTTCCATTCAGGGATTTGAAGAGGTTGTAATAGTCCTGCAGGTTTCTGATGTTCAATTTTCACCTGCTGGCACACTAGGCATCTAGCAACATACTCATCTATTTGCTTCTTCATACCTGGCCACCAAAATTTCTTCTTCAAATCTTGATACACCTTGGTAGCACCAGGATGAATAGTATAGTTGCTCTTATGGGCTTCTTCTAGAATTATATCCCTCAGTCCTCCTAAGTTTGGGACATAAATTCTATCTTGGAAAGTCACTACCCCATTGACACCTCTTTTGAATTCTTTTGGGTCCTTTAGGGATTTCAAGAATTCATCCTCTCTTTGAGCTTCTAATATCTGAGTTCTAAGATTATTCTTGATTTTTAACTCACTCAGACATATCCTATCTTGTAACACCAATGTGGATAGGCTCATGTTTCTAAATTTCTTTATCAGGCTCATTTCATTTATCATTAATTGAGCCATGTGGAGAGATTTCTGACTTAGTGCATATGACACTACATTGGCCTTTCCTGGATGGTACTTTAATTCAAAATCATAATCCTTTAAGAATTCCATCCATCTTCTTTGTCTCATGTTTAATTCTTTTTGGTCAAAGAGATATTTGAGACTTTTGTGGTCACTAAATACCTCAAACCTCGACCGATACAAATAGTATCGCCAGATTTTTAAATCAAACACTATGGCTGCTAATTCTAAATCGTGGGTAGGGTAATTTTCTTCATGAGGCCTTAATTGTCTAGAGGCATATGCAACAACTCTCCCATTCTGCATCAAGATACATCCTAGGCCCTTCTTGGATGCATCGCAATACAATTCAAAATTTCCTAAGGGATCAGGGATTATTAAGATAGGTGTTGTGGTCAACTTTTCCTTTAAAATTTGAAAACTATCTTCACATTTGTGATCCCACACAAAAGGAATATTTTTCCTAGTCAGTCTACTCAAAGGCAACGTAATTTGCGAGAACCCTTGAATAAATCTCCTATAATACCCTGCTAATCTAAGAAAACTCCGAATTTCAGTCATTGTTGTGGGTCTCTCCCAACTAATTACAGTTTCTATCTTACTGGGATCTACTGTTACTCCATCTTTAGTGATTACATTACCTAAGAATTTCACCTCTTCCAACTAGAATTCACATTTTTCTAATTTTCCATACAATTGCTTTTCCCTAAGCAACTGTAATACAATCCTAAGATGATGTTCATGCTCTTCATTGCTCTTAGAATATACAAGAATGTCATCAATAAACACACTACCACGAATTGATCAAGGTAGGGTCTAAAGATACAATTCATGTAATCCATAAAAATAGCTGGAGCATTCGTCAATCCAAATGGCATTATAAGAAATTCATGATGCCCATATCTGGTTCTAAAGGTTGTCTTAGGTATGTCTTCTGTTTTGACTCTAATTTGATAGTATCCTGACCTCAAATCGATTTTGGAAAATACAATAGCTTCTCTCAATTGATTTAACAAATCATCTATCCTAGGAAGTGGGTATTTATTCTTCACAGTTACCCGGTTCAGTTGTCTATAGTCTATACATAATCTCATACTTCCATCTTTCTTCTTTACAAACAGAACTGGTGCTCCCCAAGGTGAAGCACTGGGCTTAATAAACTGCTTCCCCAAAAAGATCCTCTATCTGCACCTTCAATTCAGTTAACTCTAAGGGAGACATTCTATAAGGTGCTATAGAAATTGGTCCCGTGCCAGGAATCAATTCTATAGAAAACTCTATCTCTCTCTCAAGCGGAAGGCTTGAAATTTCATGGGGAAAGACATCTGGAAATTCACAAACTACCGGAATAGCATTAAGTTTATTCTGAAGTTCAACTTTAGAAGAACACATAAAACTAGTTCCTTGGATCTCTTCCTCTATTTTTCTAATTATCGGCATGACATCTATAAAAGTCATAGATTTCTTAGAACAATCTAAGACTACATTGTTAGCAGACAACCAATCCATCCCCAGAATAACATCCAATCCCACCAAAGGTAGACAAATGAGGTCAACAATGAAGGGCTTATTCTCAACAACAAGAGAATAATTTAAGCAGGCTAAAGAAGTTAATACCTGCTCTCCTGCAGCAGTAGAAATGGATAACTCATGGGACAATTTAAATAAAGGTAAACTCAATCTTTCCACACATTCACAAGAAATGAAAGAATGAGTGGCACTAGAATCGTATAGTAGAATTAAAGATATATCATTTATCAAACATTTACCTTTTATGAGATCATCGAACTGGACCACTTCTTTACCTTTGAGATTATAAACTCTTCCCATATTAGGAGGTCTTATGGGCTCAGTTGACTTCTTCTACTCAGGGAAATCTTTAATGAAATGACCTGGTTTTCGACACTTATAACACACACTCGACTGGAATCTACAAGGTCCACCATGACTTTTCCCACACTTTGGACAAGCATTAGGTATTGCCTGTCTCACTACAGGTTTCTTCCCCTTTTGGTTTCCTTCATTTCTATTATCCCTTCCTCTAAAGGATTTGGGTTGTTTCTTTTAAAGAAACTAGCCCTCTGTCTTTCTTTCTCTGTTTTAGCCAAGTTTTGAGAAACAATGCGACACTTGTTCACTAACACAACAAAGTTTCTAATTTCAAATGGAGCAACAGCATTCTTTAGCTCTGATCTCAACCCAACTTCTAGATGTAATGCTTTCCATGTCTCATTTGGATAATGTTCCAAATAAGAAGAGAATTTAGAAAATGCCTTAAATTTTGCTAAATACTCCTCAAAAGTCATATTACCCTGCTTTAACTGCATGAATTCAACTTCCTTCTGGTTTTTCACGTTCTCAGGGAAATACTTTTCCAGATACACTCTTTTAAAAACTTCTCAAGTGATTTGGGTCCCCTGGGCTACCAGTAATTTTTTCTCTCCTCTCTACCAATATTCTGCTTCCCCAACAAGCATGTGAGTAGTAAACAATACTTTTTGTTCGCCCGTATTCCCTACAACCTTGAACCATTTTTCCATTTCTCGCAACCATTCTTCAGCTGCTTGTGGATTAAACTCACCCCTAAAGGAAGGAGGATTGTTTCTTTGAAATTCAAACCAATCTTTATAGGCTTGTTTCTCATTTATCCAACTTTAGGATTTGGATGGGGATTCACCGGTCTATTCTCTTGAAATTGCCTAAGTGCTTCAGCCGTAGCTGCAGCTTGTTGAGTAGTAGTAGTAGCCTATTCCCTCATAGCCTCTGCCACTCCCATCATCACTTGCATTACTCTTTCCATATTTGTGTCACCTTCCTTTTCCTTCCCAGTATTTCTCTTAGGTGGGGCCATAATTCACTCTACAGAACAAACATTATCGAGGTGATCAATCTCAATAACATATTATTTATAAGAGATCATATGACACCAATCAGAAATATCATCTACTCAAACCTAATACTTCATTCCTCAAGTCAAAACATAATACAAGCTAGTCAACTGCCATGGCTCAGCTAACTACCCTACATTAGTCTCTATCATGAGGAATCTACCCTGTCACTACCAAGCCAGTTCTAACTAGCCGTGGTAGTAGTGTTCTGATACCAACTCAGTATAACCCCCCCAATCCTACAATTCCTTTTAAGTTAATTAAATAATATAAACTATATAATATAAGATTGGTGAATTGCTACTTCCCTTACCCGAATCAATTCTTAATTATTTACCAAATGAAATAATTAGTATTATTGTTTTGGGCTACTACACTCGGGATCTCACACATTACGCAGCGAAAATAAAAATATATTAGTTAAAATAATATACATGTGCATACATATATTCATATACATAAACATTCATTTACAGTGTATACATATAATTCATTTAGACATATATCCATGGATATGTGAGTGTTAGCTAGGGTAAGGAGACAAAAAGCTTGTCACTCATACCCATTTAACAAAAATAGTTAGTGGATTCCTAGCTCACATATCCTAATACGTATATGCCCTTATCTTATACATCAAAACTATTCTCCTGATCCTTTTACCAAAATATCAAAAGGATTCAGGGTATAAGGCATATCAAAAACTTGCCTAGAACATTACATCCTCAAGGCGTGGAAGGAGCTTCCCTTATATACACAACCCACACTTCATGAATCACAGGAAAATACCCTAGGAAGGGTATATCCACCATTTCCACCTCCACTTTTAGTACTATATGGAACCTAGGCATTTGATACAAACCAGCATTTTTATGAGAATAAATCTCAGTAGCATTAATAACCATTTTTCAAAACAGCCAATTTGTACCACCGTAAAATCATACGAAAATTCTACATTCTTTTTCATGAAATAATACATCCATTGGGTGATCTTGTATAACACTTCATTTATCATTCATACTTGCATGCACTGCTTACTTTATATGTTCAGCTTGTAGTATACATCACATAAACTCATCAAAACATATAGGTAACATAGCATCATTCATATAACTTTCATCATAAAATAAAGAGCAATAAGGAAATAAGAGCACTTCTCATTGCCCTCTGCCAATCATCATCATACTCATCACCATATGATTGTATAATAAGAAAAATCTGGAGGGGCAACATATGCACCACTCCATCATCATAATTATCATCATATGATTGCAAAATAAGAGAAATCTAGAGGGGCAACATATGCTCTACTCTATACTTTCGAATATGTACTTTGGAAACTTATGCCTAGCAGTTCTCGACTCTGGCAACTCATGCCTATCAGTCATCAACTGCATATAACATTGCGTACATTCTGGAGCGTCCTCCAGTGGATCCAAGTACCATAAGGTTCCTAACTCTGGTTCCCACACATTAAGTACATACTGGGGTCCTCAAAATGCTATTCATAAATATATATATATGGGTGAATCGGTGCATACTATAGTTCTATAAATTCTAAGTATGTGACTTTTCATTTACATTGGCCATTAAGTCACTAACTTACAATTCACAACTATCATGATAATTGCGGAATGTCCGATCAGTGTCCCATACCAGCAATCAGTCATTCAAATATGAACCTATATACAATTTTTATTTCTCTTATGCATTCTTGCTCTTTCCTTTTAACTTTCATCACTTTCATGCTCTTTCTTGTTCATATTCAAAGTATATGTTACCTTGCTTATAGTTTGAGTTAAATCTCTAGTTTGGATTTAGTTTTTAGGCTATATATCATTCAAATACATCATTAAGTTCATCTTTTCATCACAAAAGGTGGAAGTCGACTGGTATCACGCTGCAAGTTGACTGATTGAATTTTGTCTAATTTTTTAAAATTCCAAATAGAGAGCTGGTAGTCAGCTGCTAGGTGCTTGGCAGTCGGTTGCTAACTTACTGTGGGGCCCGACAGTCGATTGTTCGGTCGGGGCAGTCTGCTGCTCTATTCTTAGACATTTCTGAAAAATGAAGAACACAACAATCGACTTCTAGGTGCCTGGCAGTCGACTGCTAGCATTCTGTATACGATTTTGGGCATCTCAAGAGCACGACCGATCGGCCGCACTGAGCGATCAATGCTACGTCTTCCTCTGTTTTGTAAATTACCGTTGACCCAAAATTTCAATCCAAAAACTTGTTTCTAAATCCATTTTGAAATTGATGAAATCAAGATAAACTCCTTAGCAACATTTAACAAAAGAAAAAAACCCAAAACATCATGTAATCTTGTCCAAATCTGAGATTAAAACTCATTTTCGTTCAAGCTAAAAAATCCATTTTTTAGAAATCATTTTAAGCATGCACAAGTATTTTCAATCAGTTTAAAACACCCAATAGTGATTAAAAATAATAATAATGTAGTTTGTAATCCCTTTTTTCTTTCAAACAAGTTCAATTTCACAAATTTCAGTAATATGAACAGTAAATTCCAAAATAAAGGGATTGGGTTATTATGCTACCTTTTTTCTAGTTTTTAATCGGTGGTTATTGATTGGGAAGTGTCCTGGAGTGATTTCCTAACTCCTAGAATGCATAAATCCAAGCAACAAGATTGTTTTCTCACAATTCCTTCTCCTTCTCTTTCTAGCTCGTCCACTCTCTCTCTCTAAAATTCAGACTTTTAGGAAGCAATTGAAGGGTCTGAAGGATTGGCCTATTTATAGGCAGTTTGGCCCTTTGTAATTTCGCTCTTAATGCCCGACCATTCGATCCAAAATGATAATTCTTCCAACTATATGTTAATTTACCATTTTGTCCCTAGCTTACTGGTGGGAAGCTTTCAAAATTCTGTTGCTACAGTAAATCTTTTGGCTAAAATTGCAATTGTCATACCTAAACTCTTCCACCTTTCATTTTAGTCCTTTTCTTCATTCTAGTAAAATCTCTCACTCATTTCTAGTCCAATTCTTGCACTCATGCAACTATATGCAAATTAACATAATATAAATGCAACATACACAAGTAATTAATTAAAATTAACAAACATCTCTCAAAATTTAGGAGCGGATGTTACACAAGGGCAAAGAGGTGGACCAATTCGATGATTCTATAAAAGGTTTGTGTTTTATAAATGATATTTCTTTAATTGTACTGTATAATTCTAGCGCTACTCATTCCTTTATTTTTCATGAATGTGTGGAAAAGTTAAACCTACTTGTGACCAAATTTCCATATGACTTATCTATTTCTACTGCGACTGGAGAACATATTTTAACTTCCTTGACTTGTTTAAATTGCTCTATCATCGTTGAAAATAAACCTTTTTCCATTGACCTTATCTGTCTGCCTTTGGTAGATTTAGATGTTATCTTAGGAATGGATTGGCTGTCTTTTAATAAGGTAGTTTTAAATTGTTATGAGAAGTTTGTGACTTTTATGGATACCATACCTATGAATAGGGGTACTGAGGAAAAGATCCAAAGATTATGTTTCTTGTGTTGTTCTGAGGTTAAGAGTCAACATAAGCTTGATAGTATCCTCATAGTTAGAAAGCTTTTCGATGTCTTCCCTGAGGGGATCTCTAGTCTTCCACCAGAAAGAGAGGTAGAGTTCTCTATAGAGTTAGTTCCCATAGTAGGACCGATCTCTATAACACCATATAGGATGTCTTCCTTAGAGTTAAGTGAACTCAATGTTCAAATAGAAGACCTTTTAGAGAAGTAGCTCATTAGACCCAATGCTTCATCATGGGGAGCATCAATGCTGTTTATGAAAAAGAAGGATGAAAGTATGAGAATGTGCATAGACTATAGGCAATTGAATAAGGTGACCGTGAAAGACAAATACCCACTCCCTAAGACTGATGATTTGTTAGATTAATTAAGAGGAGCAGCTGTATTCACTAAGATTGATTTGAGGTCGGGGTACCATCAAATCAAAGTAAGAGGTGAGGATATACCTAAGATCGCTTTTAGGACTAGGTATAGGCATTATGAATTTCTTATGATGCCGTTTGGTCTAACGAATGCTCTAGCTATTTTCATGGATTATATGAATTGCATCTTTAGACCCTACCTTGACTAGTTCGTGGTAGTGTTCACTGATGATATTCTTGTATATTCTAGAAATAGGGACGAGCATGAACAACACCTTAAAATTGTGTTGCTAGTGCTTAGGGAGAGGCAGCTGTATGCAAAACTAGAGAAGTGTGAGTTTTGGTTAAATAAGGTAAGATTCCTAGAGCATGTGATTACCCAGGATGGGCTAGAAATAGATTCCAATAAGACTGAAACTATAGTTCATTAGGAGAGACCTACAATAGTGACTGAAATCCGTAGTTTCCTCGGATTAGTTGGTTACTATAGAAGGTTTATCAAAGGGTTTTCGCAAATAGTGATGCCAATGACAAAGTTGACCCAAAAGGATGTTTCCTTTAGATGGGATTCTGAATGTGAGCATAGCTTTCAAACCTTGAAGGAAAGGTTAACCACTGCACCAGTATTAATTATCCCAAATCCTTTAGAAAGATTTGAGCTGTATTGCGATGCATCCAAGAAGGGTCTAGGATGTGTTTTAATGCAAGAGGGAAAGGTAGTGGCCTATGCTTCTAGACAATTAAGGCTTCATGAGTGCAATTAGCCTACTAATGACCTAGAATTAACAGCCATAATGTTTGCCTTGAAAATTTGGAGGCATTATATTTATGGGTATAGGTTTGAGGTATTCAGTGACCATAAAAGTCTCAAATACCTCTTTGATTAGAAGGAGCTAAACATGAGATAGAGGAGATGGATAGAGTTTATTAAGGACTATGACTTTAAGCTTAAATACCATCTAAGCAAGGCCAATGTTATGGCGGATGCCTTGAGTAGGAAATCCCTCTACATAGCTCAAATGATGGTGAGCGAGATGAACTTGATAGAGGATTTTAGAAATTTGAGTTTATCTACATTGATGCTATCAGATAGAATATGTCTAGGTGAATTGTGGATTGAGAGTAACCTTAGGACTCAGATCCTAGAGGCCCAACAGGAGGATGAATTCCTAAAGTCCCTAAAGGACCCTAGGGAATTCCATAAGGAGGTAGATGGGATAATGACTTTTCCTGAATAGGGTTTATGTCCCGAGTCTAGGGGAAATCAGAGAGAAAATTTTAGAGGAAGCCCATAAGAGTGACTATATTGTTCATCCTGGTGCCATTAAGATGTACCAAGACTTAAAAGGAAGGTTTTGGTTGTCAGGCATGAAAAAGCACATTGCCGAGTATGTCGCTAAGTGTTTAGTATGTCAGTAGGTAAAGATTGAACATCAGAAACCTGTTGGATTGTTACAACCTCTTGATATCCCTGAATGGAAATAGGATAAGATCTCTATGGACTTTGTAGTAGGCTTACCTAGGACTTAGTCAGGAAATGATGCTATTTGGGTGATAGTAGATCGATTGACTAAGTCTGCTCATTTCCTACCCATTAAGATTAATTTTTCCATGGACAAGTTAGCATAATTGTATATCCAAGAGATAGTGAGACTCTATGGAATCCCTACTAGCATTATCTCATATAGCGACCCTAGATTCACATCTAGGTTTTGGAGAGCTTTCTAAGAAGCCTGTGATACTAGGATAAGCCTGAGTATCGCATATCATCCATAAATAGACGGAAAAACAAAGAGAACCATTCAGACCTTAGAGGATACGCTTAGGTCATGTGCCTTAGAGCACAAGGGAAGTAGGGATCAAAGCCTAGCATTGATAGAATTCTCATACAATAACAATTTCCATTCTAGCATAAGGATGACACCTTGTGAAGCCTTATATGGGAGAAATTGTAGATCACCTCTCTGTTGGTATGAGGTAGGGGAAAGACAATTGTTTGGACCAAAGTTGGTTCAGCAAACTACAGACCAAATTAGGATGATCAAGGATAAGATAGCTAGGGCTCAAGATAGACAAAAGAAGTATGCTGATAAAAGAAGGAGACTACTAGAATTCAATGAAGGGGATTATGTCTTCCTCAGTGTATCACCGATTACTAGTATAGGTAGGGCCATTAAGTCCAAAAAATTGAATCTAAGGTATATCAGGCCATTCCAAATCCTAAGAAAGGTTGGTCAATCAACATATCAAATAGCCTTACCACCATTGTTATCGAACCTCCATGATGTTTTCCATATCTTGCAACTTTGTAAATACATCCATAACCCATCCCACATTCTTGATGCCAGTACAGTACAATTAAAAGAAAATTTAAATTACCATCCAAAGCCATTGAGAATCATCGGGAATGAGGTCAAGTAATTGAGGAACAAGGTCATCCCTTTAGTTAAGGTTTTATGGGATCAGTCATCTCCACAAGAGGCAACGTGGGAGAAGGAAGAGGACATGAGGAAGTCCTACCCTTAACTATTCAAATAGGTACGCTTTAATTTCGAGGATGAAATTATTTTAAAGGAGGGGAGAATGTAACATCCGCTCCAATTATGATTAAAGAGATGTTTGATGATTGTTAATTTAATGTTTAATGCTTGTGTATGTTGCATTACTGCAGATAGTTGCATTAGCCTAGGTACTAAATTGAAAGCAAATACATGAAGGTTTAGCAAGAGGTGGCTAGGGACTCAATTGAAAAGGGAAAAATAAGGGAGTTCAAGAGTGTAAAATAGATGAGGGACCAAAGAGCAAATATCCTAACCTCCCTTAAACCCTAGCAGTAGCCTTAAACCCTCATATACTTCCAACCTTTAGCATTCTTAGAGAGAGAAGCAGAAGGGGCGAGTAGCAAGAGAAAAGGGTGAGTTAGGGTAAAGGAGGGAGATTTTTCTGAAGGAAAGAGTGGATTGAAGCTAGAAATTAGTGTTACAGCAAGGGAGGATTATTCCTAACACATCATACACACACATTTGCAAGGAATCAAGGTAGCAATCCATCCTAAACCCCTCTCTTTTTCTGAAATATTTACTTTTGTTGGAAAATATGGATTTCTACAGTTTGAACTGAGATTGGGGTTAAACCTACATTCTATATGCTTTTATATTTCTATGGGATGTTGTGTTGTTGAATGTATGCTTATATATGTGCTTTTAATGGATTGGAAGGGCTGGGTTGTGTTCATCTAGAGGTATAGACTAGTTTTCCTAGAATGTACCATTTTTGAGCTAATAGATGAGAAATGTTCAATGAAAAATAAAGTTTATTATATGGAAACTAAGCTCATGTGTTTAGAATTAAAAATGAAATGCATTATGGAATGGGTATTGTCAAAATTATATTTTCTGAACTGTAGCAAAGCATAGCAGCTGACTGCTACGTTTGGGGCAGTCAACTATCGTGTTCCTGGAAACCCATAAGTGCAAATAGAGGCTCAGTAGCCGAGTGCCAGATTCCTAACAGTCGACTGTCGGACCTGGGTTTGCATTGAGCAATCGATTGACCATCCTAGCAGTTGACTGTCGTGCTCTGATTTTTGCCCAAGATGCATTCCAGAAAAGCTACCAGCCAACTGCCAGCCCGCTGGCAATCTAGCACCCAAGGAATACAGAGAGCTACCAACTGATTGCTAGCCTTCCAGCAGTCGAATCGCAGCCCTTCAACTTACGAAATGAGATTTTTAATGGCAATTGAGCTTAGTAATTCTTCATACTAACTTAATCAAGGGTTCACAACATAGATAAGTAAGGAAATTAGGAGTTTTAGGTAATATCCAAAGGATAAAGTCACTTTTCACTTAGATGAGAATGGTCCTCGTGATAGCGATACAAAAAGGGAACAGGGAGACATAAAAAAGGAAGAGTGAAGTATCTTAGGCATATGCATTAATGGTAGATAGACTCATAAGTTGATGACCAATTGTCGGTATGGGACGGCCGTTGGGCATTTCACGGTTGTGCCATGTATTAGAATGGTTAAACATCCACTTGAACATAGATGATTTTAAAAACACCATGATGGTTGCGAACCCTAAGTTAGTGTCTCTTCCAAGGGCCATTAAGAAACACATACTTAAGGTTAAAGCATAACCATAGGCATAAGGTGAATCACCCTAGTGCATATGTTAGAAGATAGCGTACCGAGAGGGTGATCCAACTTGAAGGAATGGTGGTGACTCTATAGCCTCATAATCTACAAAAGTGGAGAGGATAAGGTATAGCGGGTGATCCACCTCGAAGGAATGGTAGTGATCCCATGGGTTATGGAGAATGTACAAGTGGATCCAACTGCGGGACGCCTCAGATGTACTAAAGCAGTATTTTACTACAGTGACGCAGTAGTCACAAGGATGGCTTATTCATGTATGTAGTGGTATGTGGAGTTGTTGTTGGGCGACACTCCCGATAGCTCATATGATGTAATTGTTTTCTCCTTCTCAAAAGGCATGCTAATACCCTAAGGAAATGTTTTAGGATGAGAATGATGATGAATGCACTTTCCATGTTTTAAAGATGATATTCTTTTGATGAATATGCATGTATACAAGTACATAACATGATTAAATGCTACATGCACTGCATCCCAATAGCATGTGATATGTTTTATGAAAGAATGTAGAGTTTTTCCATGCGAGCACAATGGTATAGGTCAATAGATTTTGTAATAGGTTGCATTGCTACTGAGATTCATTTCTCACTCTAGTGTTGACATGTATCAGATGTGTAGGTCCCCTTAGGCTGGAGAAAAAGGTAAAATATGAAGAAGTGTCTATTCCAAGTATACAGATTATTTAATTTGAATAGCTTAAGTACATGGTAGAATGAAGCTAGCCTTCATGATATTTTGAGAAAGGCTAGTGTAGGATTATTTTGTATAGCCTATTCTAATTTATCTGTATAGAAATTAGGCTGGATTGATGAATAAAATAATTGATGGGTTATGAGTGGCAGGATTATTGCCTCCATGCCCAATAATTAACTAATTAATGGTGTAAGATTATTTCTTCCATTTTGTACTATATATATATTTATTTTGCTGCGATGTTGAGAGGACCCGAGAGTAGAGACCAACCCAAATGGCACTCAAATAATCCACTTGGTAAAAGTTTAAAATTGACTCGGGTAGAAGCGATAGTAACACACCATTATTATGATAATTATATACATTATACCTACAAACACTTAAAAAGAACTATAGGCTAATAGGGGTGTTACATGCCTAATAGCCGTCCTATACCGATAATCGATCACTCGATTATGAGCATATCTACCACTAAGGCATATGTTTATAATACTTTCTTCTTTTCTCTCCCTTTCTTATGTTCTTCGCTCTCTTTATTTCACTATCACAGGGATCTCATCATCCAAGTGACTCGTGACTCGATCTCTTGCATGTTACCCACTATATACCAAGTTTAAATCCTTAGTTTGAGTGAGAGTTTAGGATAATTTTCTCTTAAAATGGTCAATTAAGCTCATTATCTAAGTCAGAAGGCTGACAGTCGACTTCCTCATGGCTGGCAGTTGGTTGCTAGCTCACTGTCTAAAGTCCCTTTTCTTGGCCGAGAGCTACCAGTCGACTGCTAGGGACTTAGCAGTTGGCTGCAAGCCTCGACAGTCAACTCTTAAAGGTCTGGCAGTCGGCTGCTAGCTTTTGGAACTAGTAAATGAAGAACATGACAGTTGACTTCTAGGCGTCTAGCAATCGGCTGCTAGCGTTCTATCAATCTTTTTTAGGCAAGGGATGAGCACAGAAGTCGACTTCCAAGGTTGGCAATCAGCTGCTAGTGCCCGGTTTATTCTAAAAATCATTTTTTCACCCAGAGTTTTACCCCAAAAACATGTTCTCAAACTATTTTCTCAAACTATGAACTCAAAGCCAACATTTAAACACCATTTAGCATCCATAACAAGCCCAAAACTCAACATATCTCTAAGCTAAGATCAAACCACTTTTTCGCACTTAAGGAAAAATCCCACTTTCATAATCAGTGACAAGCATAAAGGATTATAACTAATTAGCAAGCATTACCCAATAGCAGTTAGAAACATAGAGAATGTAGGTTTTAAACCCCAAACTTAACTTTAAACATTCAAAATCATATTTATCAGTAAATTTTCTGCATATTTCGAAAATAGGGTTTAGGATGAATTGCTACCTGGATTTAATCCAAAATGTGCATGTAAGATGTGCTCAAATGACCCTCCTCTTGCTGTAGGATCAATCCCCAGCCTCAAATCTCTCTTTTACCTTTAGAAATCCCCCTTTTTTGCCCTAACTCGCCCTTTTCTCTCTTTACTCACCCTTTTGCTTCTCTCTCTAAAAATGCTAAAGGTTGGGAATTTGTGTGTTAGGGTTAGGGTTTTTGAAGTTTAACTCTTTATAATTGCACTCTAGTCCTTGCCTATTTTGTGAATTTAGCCTCACTTACTTTGCCCTTTTCAACTAGGTCCCTAGTCACACTTTTTACTCAGCTTTTGTTCCTTTCAATTAGGTCACTGCACTAATGCAACTATATGCAACTAATGCAATATACACAAGCATTAAACATTAAATTAACGATTATCAAACATCTCTTAATCATAGTAGGAGTAGATGTTACACTTGACATGACATAACATAGTAGTTGCATATTACCTAGTATGTTTATAATTTGAAAATGAATTTGAGTGCAAGAGTTTTTCTTTGTTTTTCATAACTGGTACCATCAACGGTAATTTCTAACTTGATTTCTCTTGATTATTGAGATTTTATCTCATGTGTGTGTTGATGTGTCAAGATGTCTAGATATACCCTTACTGTGGAGATTGAGAATGAGTTATACGAGGATCCTGGCCTTGGATACTGTATCTCAATTGGAGGCATCCTGATATGGATTGTGACAGCACCACCTACACCCCCAATGGGTTAAAGTGAAGGATAGTTAACCCTTTCTTTTCGAGCCTCACTCATCCCCTTGACTTGTTTTGTTGGTAGCCAAAGCGGTAATCTGTGATATAGTGGAGTGGGAGGTACTTTGATTCTCTTTGCATGTGTATACCTGTATATATGTGTATATATATATATGTAGATACAACTACTTAAAGTAAAACTCTTATCCCATAATGGGTTAGTTGATCTTATGGGGTGAGTAGGTTATATCATAAGTTCTCCTCTTATGTTTGGAATGTATATAAAATTTAATGGCATTTGGTGTATGTTTTATGCTTTTGCTAGTGTACAATACAAGTGAGATACCCAAGCGATACCTAAACTTGAAATTGAATTAAGGATTTTGGGAAATTAATTTAAAATTAAACTTGAGTAGTTAAGAAAGGATATTTTAGTAGCATACCATCACTATGGAATCATGTATGTTATGTACTTGTGGAGGTGGGGTGTTACACTCTCTATCGCTAATGCTCTTAAGAAGAGAAAATCTAAGAAAGAAATATCTAGAGCCATCAACCTTCACTATGCTAAAACTGATATTATTCTCTTAGTGAGTTAGTGTTGCGAATATATAAGTCCTTGTGGCCAAAACTCTTCTAATTTGTTTTGTTGTGTATTTCTTTGTGTTGGTATAAAGTAATCCAAGGTAAAATCCTTGTAGGGTTACCCTTTAGGAAAGCTAAGGTTAGGAGGAAGCTTTATATCAAACTTAAAAAGTTAGTGTGTTTTAGGTTCCTATTTCTTTGTGTTGGTGTAAGGTAGTCTTAGGTAAAAATCTTGTAGGGTTGATCCTTTGAGGAGTTAAGATTAGAAGGATACTTTATATTAAACTTAGAAAGTGGATTTGTGACTAGGTTCTTGTACTGTTAAGTCACTGTAACATTTTGAGATATTGGCAACAATTAAAAATTGTTACATCTGATAGGATAGGCAACATTTTTTTAGTTTTACAGTATTTTTAATTTTTTTTAAGTTTAGGCAATAATTTTATGCAATATACATAAAAATGTTACATTTAATCTTATCTACAACACCTTTTGCAACATTATTGGAACAATTTAAATTGGATTCATGTTACCCTTGTAATAGGAAGCACTTTTTTGCAACAATAACAAAATATTTCCTCAAGATATAACAAGAGAAAATCTACTTTTTGGTCCTTGAGAGATATGCATTCTTAACATTTAGTCCCTGGAAGATCATAATATACCTTTTAGTCTCTAAAAGATTCAAACGTCCTACCTGTTAGTCATTGAGACATTAGTAGTTAATAGCCCAGCTAACTTGTCACGTTAGCATGGCTAACTTGTCACGTTAAATGCTAACGTGACACATTATTTGTATAATAAGATGCCCAATCTGCATGTGTATGTGTCAAAAAATGCCCACTCACCTCCACATAAGCCATTTAAAAAAAAACACATTAAAAAGATGGTAAAGGGGAATCAAAACCACTATCAAAATCCCCAAAGTCTTCTTCTTCTTTTTTGAGTTAGGGTTTCTTGAACCAAAGAATTCATCTTTTTACCAAATATCAATTAAGTATCATGAAAATCAAAAGAGGAGAATTAGTGGTAAGAAATATTACACCTAAGAAATCTTGTCCCACCACAAAAATGAGTGGGTGATTCAGGGTTCAAAAATATGCACCCAAAAAACACCAAAAGTTGTTGGTTTCACCAACAAAACAGAGCCAACCCAAGAAATTAAGAGCAATGGTTGTTTCCTTTCTTGAACCAAACAGAGCCTTGTTATCAATGAACATATGGGTTCCTCTACAACTTAAATGCCAACTCCACACAAAATATCAAGAAAATGATGGGCACCTCGATGCACGAGTAGGCTGAGTCTGACCTCCACCCAATGGAATCTCCAATTCACGATGGTGATGTGTCACTTGTGCAGAGGAAGGGAGTTACCAAAAATAGATTAATTGAGGATGGTGGTAACACCATGGACGATGATGGCATCAGTGGGGTCGAGGTCCAGGTGAATGAGGGGTGTGTTGTTGAGAGTAAAATTGTAGCCAGAATTGTTGGCAATAGAAATGGACATGGCTGGAAGGAGAGTGGGAAGGCAAATGTGTAAGCTTGAATGAAGATCAGAGAAAGATAGTCACTAAGGGACCACATGGTAAGGGAAGAGAAGAGGGTCCATCGTTGGGTGGTCAAAATTGAAATCACTATCATCTTGTGATACGAAGAACGTTGAGCTCAGAGGGAGCACCAACAGGTTTGCCACTAACAGAATGCTCACCTAACTGTTGAAGTTGTCGGTGCCAATCAGTGTGTTGATTATTTTGCCTAGTTATTGCAGTGGTGGAATTAGAAGAGGTTGTGTTTGCTAGGCAGTGGTTGTGGAGGCTGAAATGATTGTAAGATTTGGGAGGAAGGGAAAGAGGAAGAGATTATCCATGAGAAATCAAAGTGAAACGCAGAGAAAGAGAGCATTTCCTTGGAATTCTTGTTTTTTGTTTAAATTGCTTTGGTGAATGCTTAGATGGTGATGAGTAAACATTTTTGACACATAGACATGCTGATTGGGCATTATATTCTATAAATAACGTGTCATGTCAGCATTTAGTCAGCTTAATCATTAAGTACAAACACCCTAAGGATAATAGGTTATATGTCTGAATCTTTTAGAAATTAAAAAATATATTATGATCTTCAAGAGACTAAATGTTAAGAATACATATCTTTTACGGACTATAAAATAAATTTTGTCGATATAACAAACTTTCATTTTTATTTTATTAGATATAAATATATAAAAAAATATTTATGTTAATAATTTAATTTTAACACTAACATTTTTCAAAATTAAAGATTAAAAATTTAGAATATATAATTTATTTTTATTCCCATATTATAATAGTCTTAGAGTATAGACTGTTTAGTTATGGTTCGTCTTAAATCATATATTATTTGTTAATATAAAAAAAGTAAATCTAAATAATAAAATAAAATAAATAAATAAATTTCTAAAATTTGCCCGCACCCTTAGCAAAGTAAAACGCACAGAATCTTCAAGGAGAAGGGTGAGGGCACAACGGGAAAGCTAGAAAGAGAGCACCGTCGGTCACCGATGGAGAAGACGAACAAAAACAGAGTTAGAGGGACGGTGCTGTTTCCACCGCCATTGCCCGCCGCTGCCTGCTGTCAACTTTAACGTTGTTGCTCGTCGCAACTACAGCCACACGATTGGCACACTCACACTCTCTCACAGCCGCGAATCGCACACACGAAGTAAAACTGAATCAGAACGAAAACAGAGCAAGAGAGACACGATTTTTCCACTGCCACCGCGATTCCAGCATCCTCACCGTCAACCGCCGCAGTATACAGCACGAACAGAAACGTGGAACGCCCGCATCACAGGTAACTCGATTTGTTTTCTTCCCGTTCCGTATTGATCCCAGTTGAATCTTGAAATTTACTTTTTAAGAGCTACTGAATCATAAGTTAGGCTGCCATGGTTCTTTGAAATTGAATTTAAATTGATAAAATGATACTCATTGTATCTTAATTGAGTTGGACTATTGCTTGCACTTTAGGATTGAATTAGGTTTAGCAAATTATGCTAATAAATTTAAATTTGGAAGCTTCTGTGATACTTTGTGTTATTGTTAGTTTATTTGTGAATAATATTTATTTATTTTATTTGATTAAAATTCAATAACTTTTATAATTAGATTATTAAGAGTAAAAATTATTTCTTTCATTCTAATAGGAGGAGACTCCTCATTTTAGAGGAGATGTCTCATCCCAATATGACGTGACTCCTTCTTTTGAGAGGCGGTGATGACTTGTTAAGAGGAGGTGGCAACCCCTCTCTTGAGGAGTAGGTAGTGAACCCTACTCCTGAGGAGTATGCAGTGAACCCCTTTCTTGAGGAAGAGGCGGTGAAGCCCTCTCTTAAGAGGAGGCGGCGAGCCATCTCTTTAAGACAAGGTGATGACTCTATTTCTTGAGAGGAGGTGACTCCATTCCTTAAGAGGAAGTGACTTCATTCCTAAGAGGATGACTTCTCCCGAGTAAATACTTTCATCTAAAAAAAAGTAGTGTCTTCACCTAAGTAATAGAAATGTCCCGCCTAAGAATAGAAAGTACATCTACCTCTTTTATTCCACATAATCCTTGCCTTGGACAATAAATGTAAGTAAAATTTTAGTCTATTTAACTATGTGATACTGTGACTTAACACAAGGCGCTTTGCCTTAAGCTTTCTAATATCACATAGTCTTTAATATCTAGTCCCAGTGCAATCCCTAATGATAAATTTCTTGCTGAGCAAAGTACTTTATGGTGCCTCGTGGATTCGTCCTTTGGATAATAAACTAAGATATCTCACTCTCTCCCTTTTAAAATGTATGAGATAGTGGAGAGCGTGATTAGGTTATCCCTTCCTTTAAGTCAACACAGTGCTGATTTGAGAAGAATCATACCAAGGTTACTCCCATTTCTTGAAAAAGCAACGCTCTCAGAATAAGTTTGGTGTAGGTTAAGCGCTACCTGAGATACCCAATTTAGACAAGATTGGGGATGCCATAAAGGAGTGATTATCATCCTCCTTTTTCTCGAGAATAGTCTTAGAGAGTGGTTTGATAAGATTGAAGTGAAGGCCCTTCGTGTCTAGGTATGATCACTCTAGGTAAGTTAGGTAAGGATTTAATACTTGGTAAATTAATTATTGTTCTATTGAGCTCAAACCTCTTCCCCTAGCTAAGTTAGTGCTACCGACTACTCTCTAGCTTCCTAGAGAAGTCAACCCTCTAGTATTAACCGCTCCTCATCCTACTAGTAGACGCGTCATCAATAACTGACATCGCCTATATATCTCCCACGTGCATATAGTTATCCGCTTTTTTTAGACATGGCCTATCACTCAGTAACTGGTCACTCCTATCTCCCACTGTAAACAGACCTATATCAAATGTTGAAAGGGACTTTTTGGCAACACACAAAAAAGAAGAGATAAAGTTTATGTATTTTCTATTACTTCTCAAACCCCTGAGCTTAAGACAAACGTGTTACATTTATTGAAACATAAGCTCTTTTGTCTTACAGTTTTCTTAGAGTGCTTCACTTCTCTCTTATTAAGAACTCCCCAGTGACTAGTTCTTTAACTGCTCTGTACTTCCTAAATTCGAACCCTCCGTTCTCGGAACACTTTGAAATTGAATTTCATTTAATGAGCTGATGTTCATAGCTGCTGAACTAGACTGGAGTGCCATAAGGATTTTAGGACTGTTGTTAGTATATTTTGTTTGCATTCAGCTTTTTTTTTTAAAAAAAACATGATGTTTGCTTGGGTAGAGGGAAATTCTTTTGTACATGATGGTGAACCATATTCATTACACTATAGCTCCTCTCCTTTCATCGTCTCTATGCACTTTAGGTTGTTGTTGTTTTGCTTGTAAGAGTGTTGTGTTATATATATATACATATATATATATATATGCATGCACCTGGTAGTGCAAGCTGAGTCATGTGTCTCTACATATAAGTGAGAGAGTATATGTGTCTGTGAGTACCAAAATATACGTACAAATATATATATATATATATATATAGAGAGAGAGAGAGAGAGAGAGAGAGGTGAAACAAAACAAGTTTGAGCAATATAAAAAGATGTATGTTTGCTTCAATCGGTTCTAAACAATGCACAAACACTTGGAGAAGATGAAATCAACGAGAACTGACCATAAGTAATAACAAAAGCAAACTTTTGTTTTGTTTGTTTGTTAGACATATATATATATGCATGCATGATTGAAAAAGAAAATTTTGAAGCCTATATAGCTACACTTGGTGATGAACAGAATATGATACATGTCCAAAGCTGAAGATAGATGACAAGTGTACCAAAGCGACATTTAACTTCCTAAAGATTTGACTGTCGCAATCTCTTATACTAATTGCTTATGAATGAAATATCAAAATATGTAAATGAATTTGAATGGTAATTCAATTTAATTTTGAAATTGCATCTTTTGCGTATCAAAATATGGAAACCTTGAAGAAGTCACAACGTACAAGAAAAAAAAAGCTTACACCCGCTTTTGATGAGAAATTCTTAATCATGTAGTGCATGTACCTGTAATTGTCAAGATTTAATTTGCACTTGTGAGAGTTAGACACTTAGGCCACATTGTTAAAACTAAATCCTGGCCATTGTAAGTATATATACTATATGGTATGTAAGATATTTATTTTGGCTTCTAATCTATTTTATACTTATTTTCTGTGATTAATTCCATGTTGTTCTGCACATGTATCTTTCAAATATTTCAGGTATTAGAAGAAGCATCAGTAGTGGTCACCTAAAAGGATCCAAACGGCCATGGCATTAATAAAGAAAAAGGCATTTTGTAATCTTTTATTTATAAATTCTTCTCATTTTTATACATGTCATTAATTATTTTAAGATTGTGGTCTGCTTACACTATACATTTTCTTTGGTTAAGTCTTCCCTGTTATTAAAATATGATGTGTGTCTCTCTCACTCATGCACAAAGACATTAGTTTCTTTTTGGGTCTTAAAAGTTTGGACACCACCAAATAAAGTAGTAAACATTGGTCTTACAAGTTGTTTATGTTATTATAATAGCTAGCTTACTTGTTTCTGTTTTGACGTCTCCTATTTTACTAAAATATTCAAGCCTATTATTGTGTATTTTTCTTTATTTAATTAACTATAATTTGAGAGCTTCTTATTTTGATGGATTGAACTTCTGTGAATGTTGTTTAATGTTTTATTATCACCCACATCTGAGCATATATTGCATATGGTCAATGGCAAGAGTGGGAGTGTGCGTGAGGAAGGCATCTGTAGTACTTCAGCCAGCCACTGAGGTCAGTTTTCAATTTAAGACACTGAGGTCCAACCTTGATTATCTTTGAATATTTTTTTATTTATCATGTTTTCATTTACACTTGCCTATTCTTTGTCTAGCAATTAGAGGACTTTTCACTACTAGCCAAGTGAATAGGTATCAAATAGAGTTTTGTTTCTTCATTTTTAGATCCTTATATATATGGAATGGGAAAGTAGAGGATGCCTATGTTTTCATACTTCCGTATTCACATGATTTTACCATATCTATTTCAATAATTCAATGATATAATGATATGGTTTTATGTTGTTAATATAGCTTTTAATAAATCTTTTTAGTAATTTGTCTTCTCTAGTTAGTGAATTTGTTCCTCATTTTGTAGCCAGTGAAAGCACAAGAGAATATGCAGTAGCTGAATCATATTCAGCCAATTAATAGCTGGGATTTATTTTAAATTTTGTCATCTATGTGCTCATGTATTTTGTGTTAGTGGTTGATATTAATATTTAGTACTATGTTCGATACAAATGTCAAATAATATTTTCGGTGAATGATGTTTCATTTAAATTAAATAAATAAAGAGAATGATGCTTATTTTACTACTTACATATATTTCTTTAGTAGATGATATAATAAATTAATTAATATGTGAAAAATAATTATACAAAATAGTGCATTTTGAATACTAAAAGGCACAAATTGTGTAATGAATTGGACATGCTAAAACTTATTACATTGCAACGATTGAAAATTGTTGCCTAAATTTGCTATGCAACAGTTTAAAAGTGTTGCATAAACAATATAAGGCAATGCCTATAATGGGATGAAAAATTGTTGCCTAAAACTTCCTAGCAATGACAATAAATGCAATGCCTAAAAGTGTTGCAAAATTGTTGCTAAAAGTATAGGCAATAGCCTTTAGACTTTTTGCAAAACTTTTTTAATATTGCATATCGACTAAAATGTTGAAGCAAGTGTAAAAGTCTTTCAGCTGATTCCTGTGTGAGGGTTACTTGGTTATAAAGTAATTATTTTAATGTTAATAGAAATTCTCTTGTTGTGTTCTTGAAAAGAGGACGTAGAGATCTAGGAAATTGAATCTTGAACTTCTATAAATCGCAGTGTCACTTTTTCTATTTCCTTAAATTCACTTTAATATTAAACTATTTTTTGAAAGGAAGTTATAAAATAAACCTTGTTTATAAAGACCCTAAGTTTTTGAAAAAAAAAAGTTTTTGACAACTATCGAATTCAACTCTTTCTTGAGTAAATATTTCTACGTAACAGTTGGCACCAATACGATGAGAATTAGATTCTAACCCTTAGGAGAGAAGTCTTGCCTAGTGAGCTACCAAGGAACACCTATAAGAATGCAACGAGGAGGCTTTCTCCTTGATATACCACTAACAGTCAAGTCATTGACCAAGAATGAGAGATTATAGAGTGAGAGAATTGGGATATTGATTATTTACTTGAAAGGAATAAGATGCCTCTCATTCACAGGTAATGGTTTGGTTGGTGAAAGGTTCATAAAGTTAGTGTCGTGTTAGTATGTCCAAGGAAGTGATATCATTTCAAACGTAGTTTGGGCCAGTTGATTGAGTTTCCCTTTTGTCATTGGTGTTAGTATGTCCTAGTAAGGCTTTCGTATTTTGATTTCAATATATGGCAATAATTGAGTTTCTAAGAAAATAATTGTTTTTTCTTCAAAAAAGTTATATGGCTGTGTGGTTTTTTAGTATATTTATGTTTTCGAGATAAAATTGAATCTATATACCACCACAAAATAATGTAACTCACCCGCTTACTTGAGTCAATGCTGACTACTAAGTGGCAAGAAAGTGTAAAGTGGAAACTATGTATTGAAGTAACTATTTTTTTGTTCTTTTACCTTATAGTTTTACATCAAGTAATGAGGTAAGAGAATATATTATAGAAAAGAGGTACACCATTAATTAAAAAAAAAGTAAAAAAGGGGCAAGTGATCGTGAGTCAGTTTGTGACGTTTCTAGATATGGTGCCTTCTCTAATGATTCTCATATCATTGATCACGTGAGAAACAAGAGCTTTTAGCATTAAGCAACTTAACTTCTCTAAAATTTCACTTAGTTTTATTGTATTTGCTTTAGTGATCTTTCCCACTTGCGTTTTTCTCCTTTCACATATATTTAAGACACTAATTCTAAGTATTTAAGTTGCATACATTTTCCTATGGTATAATTATAATACAAAAGTATGCATATATGCACGAGACACTTATGGAAATTGGAAATTTCCTCCGATGGTGGTGCCACCCCCTGGAGGGGAAATAGCAAGCCATAGCAGGGAAAGTGTAATAGCAATGAGACCTGACCAAACATACACAATGGTAGGTGTCTTCCTTCTCCTCCCCATCAATCCTTTTGCAAATGGGTACAGATGAACCAAAACCCATAAGCTAAAGAAGGCTCCTCCAATAAACCTATTCCATTGAGGGATGGCGGCAAATATAGTCCTCATAAATGCAACTATAATGGCGATAATGTTGACCATGGCAATAATAATTGGTGGAAGCATCAAGGATGTCCACTTGACCAAATACAAATCTGCATAAATGTCATCATTATCTTCGGAGGAGGATTTCGAAGTCAAAGTGAAAGATATCTCAATCCCTGCAATCACCTTCAGGAGGCCTTGTATCACAGCAGCCAAGTGTGCACTAGTTCCAGCAATGAGCCAAAACTGTTCATTTCTCCACCACTCTTCTAACCCTACACCAGCCCATCTAACCTCAAGAATGGCTAGCAATATGAGACAAATAGTGATAGCGAGCAAGTACACCAAGAAGGCGATGTTAAGAGCTTGGACAATAAAGAACCCTGATAAAAGCGAGAGTGCTGGGAGGAAGCAGTAGACAACAAGGAAGAGGGAGGTAAATGGGTAGATGCCAACATTGAGGTAGCCTAGACGTTGAAGAAACTTTAGTCTCCTACCGGCAAGGAAGGCATTGTTCTTGGAGAAGAAAATTTCAACAGAACCTGTGGCCCATCGTAACACTTGGTGTAGTCGATCTGTGAGATTAATTGGAGCTGATCCACGAAATGCATCACGTTTTGTTATACAGTACACTGAACGCCATCCGCGGTTGTGCATGCGGTAGCCTGTTACCACATCTTCAGTCACAGACCCATAGATCCATCCCACTCTATCCCCCCATTCTGTCTTGTCCTCATACCTATACATTAAACATTAGGAGAATATACAAATACATAACACACACAAACACAATGTGTGTGTGTGTGTGTGTGTGTATCCAAGTGATTATATAAAGAGATTGACAAGTTAATTCCTGAAATAATATATATTGTGATGTATTTAATTTAAAATGAAAGAAATGACTAACGTGCATACCAACAAGAAATTACCGAGACAGCTTCAGCTACCGTAATAGCATCAAGTGGCTCTCGAGGGACCCTAAGAGCACCAGGAGGACGTCCATACTTGACTGCAGGATGATCGGCAAGAGGACGGCCTTGGTACTCAGCAACTGCAATGCTTTCAGCTAGGATGGTGGAATTACCAAAACGCTTGGGTAATTGATTTACATCTAAATTAGGATCAAAGTCACTAGGATTCAAAGGCTGCATTTCAGAGGCATTAGTAGTATCAGTGGTGGCATTCTTATTTTGATTATTATCATTAGTCTTGTCAACCGGTGGTGGTTCAAAACCATAGAGTGCAAACCTCCTAAACATACAACCGGTTCCCACATAAAATGGACCCTGCACTCCATCAAGGGCTCTCATGTTGCCATCAAAGAACACTGTGTTGTGATTAGCATAGCGATCAGAGGGATCAATGCCTTCAAATCTTTGGGGGAATTGAATATAACAGATGTCCTCACCACCTCTATCCATCATGAAGCACATTCCTTCACGTATAGCTTTGCAATTGTAGAAATAGTGATCACAATCAAGGTTAAGAATAAATGGCCCATTTGAAAGGATTGCAGATGATCGAACTAGGGCATTCATGGCACCAGCTTTTTTGTTGTGATCATAACCTGGTCGTTTCTCCCGCGACACATATACAAACATTGGTAATCGTGTATCTACTTCTGAGAAATCAATAATCTTGTCGTCTCCACTTCCCATTAATGGATCA
The DNA here is from genome assembly GCA_031216115.1 of Senna siamea. NCBI lineage: Eukaryota > Viridiplantae > Streptophyta > Magnoliopsida > Fabales > Fabaceae > Senna > Senna siamea. The sequence continues at coordinate 3,797,944 of CM062360.1, forward strand.
GGACTTGGTGGCTTTAGCATCACCTGAGCATGCATGCACATTGCTTAATTTAAATTCATGTGTGTATGTAGGCAATATAATTAGTTAGTAGGAAAGTACCTGAAGAATTCCAGTGTGGTCACCTTTGGCATGTTGACCAGAAGGAATAGACCAAGTACCAGGCCAATGGGTGCCATCAGCCATCCACGTGGCCTTCACTACTTTCAGAGGCTCTGAAGGGTCAACCCCAGTCTCCTTCATGTGCTTCATCATCTTCATTTCCTCCCTGGCATTGAATGCATCTGATCTTCTCCTTATAGAATCTGGGAGACCATTTATGCGAACCTTGAACTCATCATACTCCCTTTTGACCCTCCTTCTATCCTTTACAAAATCTAACCTACTTTTGTTCTTTGTGGGATCAACTTTCAAGCTGAAGTAAGTCTCAGGATTCCTAGGCTCAATATCATGTTTACGGCAAAAAGGAACCCATAAATCTGCAAAACTTGCAGCTTCAGCCATGGCTTCAAAAGTAAGCAAAGCACCTCCATCATCAGAAATATAGCATGCAAGCTTCTCAACAGGGTAATCAACAGCTAATATGGAAAGGATGGTATTGGCAGTCACTAGAGGTGGCTCTTTATCAGGATCTGCAGTAGACACATAGACATCACATCCGGGTAGATCAGATCGTCCTGTGGGATTGGATGGGGATGGCTTGTCAAATTTGTCATGGAGAGCTTCAAGGTCGGTAGAACGATTACATGGGGTAAGCTTTGGAATTTGGTCGAGCAACCATGAGAAGGCAAACCATATCTCACAAATGATTGACATTAGCCACAACCATATTGCATCTTCATTTGGATTCATTACTCTCCAATGTAAAAAGAACCCCAATACAATTAGCCGAATCAGAATGAGCAACCTGCAGCGTGCATAACACAATTGAGTACAATAATTAATTATTTATTTGATGAGTTAGATCATTAATTAATTTTCTAATCAAAACAAATACAAGCTTACTAGTATATATATGTACCTGTAAGGACTAATGATAGAATTTGGAATTGGCATTTTTCGGCTTAGGGGCTTCCAAGGTTTTTCCGCTAAATCCATCAGTCCTCCCTGGCGGCCATCACCGCCATCATCACCATACATATCATCTTGAGGCCAATACGCATTCCCAACTCCATATGTACCTTTGGTTTCGAATAACCACCTGTTGTGGTCAAATTCTCCATTTTGATTTCTTTTCATTACAGACATATTATTTGGATCCCTTTCTGACCCATTTGGGGCTGGTAATGATGGCAATGCCCCACTGGAATAATCTGGTGTGTCATCTTCATATTCCCCTATTTTGTATGGCTCCTTGCAACCAGGACATAGCCCAGTTTCCTTTTGTGCATCTAGAAAGCAATCTCTGCAAATCTTGAACCTATATGCATGCATGGAGCAACGATATATATATATATATATATTTTATAATTTGTTCTTTATTATCAGAATATATTTACTTTGATAAGGATAGGATGGACTATAGGGAGATATGTAGGTACTATCAAGGCTTTATTATATACCTGCACTCACATGGAATCACGTCAGCCCCTCTCTCATCTTTCATGACTTTGCCATCACAAGCAGGAACGGAACATGCAGAACCTTTAGCTCCAGCCATTTGAGGATGAGTGACTTCAGAATCAATAACCTTGTCCATTAGATGGGCTCGTGTCACGCTGTTGAACCCCCCAGTAAATAAAGAATTGGAAACATATTGTTCTTCAGCTTTCATAGCAACAGATGTGTCCATGGGCTGATTATCTGGTGTTGGGGGGATGTGGACCGTGTAGTTCATGTAGTCACCAGATGAGTCTGCTGACATATCAATATCTTCTTTTGATAAATTCACATATCTTCCACTTGAAGTTCTTCTCGCAAACTTGACAGTTTGACCACCAGAGTTACGTGATCCAGTATTAGTAGAACCTCCGGAACTACGTAAAGACTTCTTGGATGGTTGATTTGATGACATTTTTATTTATTTATTTATTTATCTTTCTTCCTACTCCTTTAATCACTTCTCTATTATCACATTGACATTGCTAATCCAAAAAGTAAAAAAAAGCAAATGATGTTTGTGCCTTCAAATATCCTTAGACATATATATCAAGAAGAAATTCAATTACGCTTCTGATTATTACTTTGCCAGGGAAAGATGACCGAAGGCAAATTGGAAAAACCATTAATATTTGCGCTCTGTTGAAGAATAGGAAAATGAAGGTGATGACTGATTACGAAGATGATGAAGAAGAATTTATGGTGAGAGACCAAGCCTTTCTATAAAGCTAATTTTAGAGCTCTCATTCTCGGTTTTCTAGGAGTGTGTTTGTGGAGGAACCATGCATATCAATATAATTTTAGTGCGTATGTCAACGTACTCTAGCTACCCTGTAATAGAAAAATTTATCTGACGTACGTGTGTATAAATATGAATTTTTGGTGTTCAAAAACCACTGCGATTAACTTTTTTTTAATGAACATTATTATGGATAGAAAATTGAATCTTGTGTTTATAAATTACTGTATCAGAATGTTATAAAAATATTACAATAATTTATCAATATAAATAATAGTTAATACTTATGAAGAGTATAGATAAATGCATAGATGATTAATAAACAATATCATATAGACTTTTATTACAAATTAACACTATAAGTAAAGTAAATAATTTTAAAAAGTTAGTTTTGACGGTCATTACATATAGTTGAAATAAAAATTTTTACTTACTATTATTATTGACCGTCAAAAGAAATTGTGGGTAATTGTATTTTTATAGAGAGCAAAGAGGATAGGCGGGCAATTTTGGCACTGACTCCCACCCTTCCTTTTTTCTTTTTTTTTTTTTCAATGCCTGTGTAGGTAAATTAAGATTATGTTTTTGAAAATTTTAGCATTAACCCATTTGACTGTCAAAATTATTTCTAGACACATTTTCTCTGAGTTCATTTTTCTTCAAAGCAGTATGGTGCATGAAGAGGGAGTGCGGTGAATGTCACATCTCAATTTTTGATAAATAAGAGTACTAAAGTAATTGGAATTAGAGAGATTAACTTGTTATTTAGTTTCTAATTATTAAGTGAAATTATACGATGGAAAGTATTTTAAGTGAATAAAAAATTAGAATAAAGTGTAAGGAAATTTTGGGACATATAAAATATGTAAATATATATATATATATATATATATATATATATATAAAAGACATGTAAGTACAAGAAAAAAAGGATATAGAATTTAGCAATTTTATACAAAATAAATAAAAGATGAAAAATATTAATAGAATTAAGTCGCATATAGAAAATGTCATCCTATATGCTACATTCCATCTTAATTCCCTTATGAACTCACTTGGCAAGTTAATTCCCTCCACGAGCTAAAACCTACACCCACTTATAATACTTCTTCCCTTCGAAGGAACCCAACTAAGACATAAAGGGAGGGAAAGAGAGAGACCACCGGAGAATAGAAAAAGAAAACTAAGAGAAAGGAAGAAGTGCTTCATCCATTTCTCACCTTGAGCCACCCAACCTTGATTGCCACTGAGAACAAGAAGCCATGGAGTCCTAGACTGCCCCTATCCATTTGCATGTCAACTTGGAGCTTCGGTCAAGTGGAGAAAAAGCTATGAAGGAAGGGAAAACGTGCTGGAAGGGGTGTTCAACCGAGGAGAAGCCCTTAAGAATTTCAGGTAAGCTAACTAAAAACTCAACCTAAGGAGTTTAAGCAATTTCCATCCCAATTCACATTCAAACCCATTTTTGGGGTTAAAATGAGTGCAGGCCGAGGGAGTGAGCTTTAGACCGAGACCACTCTTTTTCCTTGCTAGCTATCGAGTTTTCTGCTCCAAATTGCTGAGGTAGGATCCATTTTATCCCTTTTGTGATTGCCAAAATTCCTCCAACCTTGGTGTGATAAATAAATGGCAATTGATGCTAGGGAAATAGGATAAAATTCTGCATTGTTCTATAGGTTGTGCCCAGGAAACTTTTATACTGTTTCTTGAGAAATTTCTGCTCTTTTTTGAATGTGTTCTGCACTGAATTTTACTATCATAATGGTGTATTTGTCGCTTGGAAATTGGAAGAATAAAATAGCAAAAGGATGGTAGGCATTGATGTAAAAATATGATGAATTTTCTGCTATATGTTGTCTCGGCCTGCCCTATTTAGAGTGGAACAATTTACTGCATGTAAAGTTGTCCTATATGTGGATTTTGAGTAGGAAAACATGGGTTGCAATGTAAGAAAATATACCAAAAGTTGTAAATGTAGGACTGTTGTATAGTGGAACAACTTACTGCATGTAGACCTGTCCTGTATGTGAATTTCAGGAAAATATGGGTCGCGCGCAATGTAGGAAAATATATCAAAAGTTGTGAATTTAGAACTGTTATATAATGGAATAAATCACTACATATAGAACAGTCCTGTATGTGAATTCTGTGTAGGGAAAAAAATGAGCTGTAATGTAACAATTCTGCTTTGATAATCTAGGGCTGCTGTGAACCGAAAGTTGAGCCTAAAATTTTGAGATATAATTGTATGGGTTTTGATGTATTGGCCCTCGAGGGAACCGGAAATTTGGAGGAAAAAAAAGGAGAGAGATAAAGGAATAGTTCAAGGAGAATAATTGTAAAGAGCTTGAAAAGTAAGATTTATCTAGAGAGGGTGAAACCCCTATACCTAGGTATAGAAAATAGGAAAAGAAAAGTGATGAGAAATAAATTATAAGTGAATATAAGTATGTAACACCTCCAATTCTATAATTTCTTTTAATTAATAATATAATATAATATAATATAATATAATATACTACAAGATTAGTAAGTTATTACTACTTTTACTTGAGTAAATTTTAACTTTTATCAAATTAAATAATAGTTAAGTGCCATTAGTTTAAAAATTCTACACTTGGGATTCTCACATGTGGCGCAACGAAAATAATTAAAAAAATAGATATACATCTACATTCACATTTAATATATATATATATATATATTTATACACACACATAATCCATTTACAATGATTATAAGTCTAGACATATACCTATTAATATGTGAGAGTGTTAACTAAAGTAAGGAGACAACAAACCTACTACTCATACTCATTTTAACAAAAAGCCTACTAGTGGATATCTATTTCACATATCTTAATACATATATGCCTTCATTTTATACACAAAAAATCACCATCTTGATCCTTCCCAAAAATAATAATAAGGAATCAAGGTCTTTGACATGTCAAAAATTCACTATACAGACCTTAAATCTAATGCATTTAGGGTGTAGGAGGAACTTCTATTGCAAAAATAATTCATAATTCCTTAACAACTGGAAATACCCCAAGAAGGGTATCTCTACTTCCATCTTCAGCAGTACGTGGTACCTAGGCATTTGATGCAAAGTAGCACTTATATGAGAATGATTTCTCAGTAGAAATAACAACCTTTAAAAAAAACTGTTGATCTGTACTGTAACATTTGCTCCTCCTATTTATTAAGAGATGTTTGTTAATTTTAAATAAATTAATTGCTTGTGTTTGTTGTATTAGACTAAATGTAGTTTGCATTATAGTGAGGGATTGAATTGAAAAGACAAGAGTTGGGACTTAAATGAAAGGAAAAGGTTGAGTGGGGGAAACTGTTACTTTTCCATGTTTAAGGGTAGCATACTGTAATTTTCACCAAAAGATTTACTGTAGCAACCAGATATTTGAATTTGCTCGCCAATGGTTCAAGGGTAAAATGGTAATTTAGCTTGTGACTAAAAAATTATCATTGAGCTAAATGATCCATAATTGGGATCAAAATTGCAATTACCGAACCACCTATGAATAAGCCAAAATACCAAAACCCTTCCATTTGCCATTCTGAGTTTAGGAACTAGAGAGAGAAAGAGAAGTTTTAGAGAGAGAGTTTGGAGAATTACAAAGGAAGTGAAATTTTTATAGTGATTTGAAGCAAATAATTGGTAGTTGAGTAATCTAAGAGTGCATCTGAACTTCATACACTATAATTACTCGAAACAAGGTAGCAAAACAACCCAATCCCTCTAATTTCAAATTGCTGTCCATATTGATGAAAATGATGATTTTGCTGTTGTTTAAAGTAAGAAAGGGATTAAAACTACATTCTTTATGTTTATGAATGCTATAGGGTGTTTTAAACTACATGAATATACTTATGCATGCTGAAATCAGATTATAAGAAATGATTTTTTTCGATTCAATAAGTATGGGGTTTAATCTAAGATTTGAGTGAGATTAAACGGTAGTTTGGACTATTTTCATGTGATAAATGATGCTTGCACATTGGTATTGAGTTAAGGAGGGTTAAAAATGATTTACAAATAAGTTCTTGGGCAGAAATTTGGGTCAATGGATGATTTGAAAAATAGATCACAACGTAGCAGTCGACTTATAGCCCTTACCAATTGATTGTCGTGCTCTTCAGTTGCCCAAAAATGAATCCAAAGTGCTAGCAGTCAACTGCCAAGAGGTTGAAAGTTGACTACCATGCTCATATTTTTTGGAAATTTGCCAAGAACATAGCAGTCGACTGTCGGGTTACATCAGTCGACTAGTAGCCCTTAGGTTTGGAAATTTTTGAGGTAGTGAGTTGCAAGTTAACTACCAGGAGGGTGGAAGTTGACTGGAAGGCCTCTGTTTTGGAAAAATAAACTCAATGGCCAAGTTTGAAGCATACTTAGCCCAAAACTTCTGTAACACCCCCATTAGCCTATGGTTTCTTTTAAGTGTTTAAAGGTATAATGTATATAATTATCATAATAATGGTGTGTTACTATCACTTCTACCTGAGTAAATTTTAAATTTTTTACCAAGTTGATTAATTGAGTGCCATATGGGTTGGTCTCTACTCTCAGTTCTCTCAACATCGCAGGGGAATAAATATTTATATATATAATACACCTGGATTAACTAAACATAGACATGCATTCTTAATTAAATATAGTCAATTAACTATTGGGCATAGAGGCAACAATCCTGCCACTCATAACCTCATCAATTAGTCTATTCATCAATCCAGCCTAATTCATATACAGATAAGTTAGAATAGGCTATACAAAATAATCCTACACTAGCCTTTCTCAAAATATCATGAAGGCTAGCTCAATCCTACCATGTACTTATACTATTCAAATTAAACAGTTTGTATGCCCAGATTGGACACCTCTTCATACTTTACCTTCTTCTCTAGCCTAAGGGGACCTACACATCTGGTATATGCCAACACTATCGTGAGAAATGAATCTCAGTAGCAATGCAACCTGTTACGAAATCCATTGACCTGTACCACCGTGCTCGCACGAAAAATGTAACATCCGCTCCTAAATTTTGAGATATTTGTTAATTTTAATTAATTGCTTGTGTATGTTGCATTTATGTTATATTAGCTTGCATATAGTTGCATGAGTGCAAGAAGTGGACTAGAAATGAGTGAGAAATTTAACTAAAATGAAGAAAAGGATTAAACTGAAAAGTGAAAGAATTCGGGTATGACAATTGTAATTTTGGCCAAAAGATTTACTGCGGCAATAGAATTTTGAAAGCTTCCCGCCAGTGAGCTAGGAACAAAATGGTAATTTAACATATAGTTAGAAGAATTATCATTTTGGACCGAATGGTTGGGAATTAAGAGCGAAATTGTAAAGGGCCAGACTGCCTATAAATAGGCCAATCCTTCAGACCCTTCAATTGCTTCTTGAAAGTATGAATTTTAGAGAGAGAGAGAGTGGACGAGCGAGAGAGAGAAGGAGGAGGAATTGTGAGCAAACAACCTTGTTGCTTGGATTTAAGCATTCTTGGAGCTAGGAAATCACTCCAGGACACTTCCCAATCAATAACCACTGATTAAAAACCAGCAAAAAGGTAGCATAATAACCCAAACCCTTTATTTCAGAGTTTACTGTTCATATTACTGAAATTTGTGAAATTGAACTTATTTAAAAGAAAAAGGGATTGAAAACTACATTCTTATTGTTTTTAATCACTATTAGGTGTTTTTAACCGATTGAAAATACTTGTGCATGCTTAAAATGATTTCTGAAAAATGAGTTTTTTAGCTTGAATGAAAATGAGTTTTAATCTCAGATTTGGACAAGATTACATGATGTTTTGGGCTATTTTCTTGCGTTAAATGTTGCTAAGGAGTTTATCTTGAGTTCATCAATTTCAAAATGGATTTAGAAACAAGTTTTTGGATTGAAATTTTGGGTCAACGGCAATTTAGAAAATAGATCAAGACGCAACAGCCGAATGCCCCGATGCAGTAGTCGACTGTCATGCTCTTGAGATGCCCAGAATCGTATACGGAATGCTAGTAATCGACTGTCGGGCACCTGGAAGTTAACTACCACGTTCTTCATTTTTCCAGAAAATGCCCAAGAACATAGCAGTCGACTGCCTCGACCCAGCCGTCGACTGTTGGGCCCAATAATAAGCTACAATCGATTGCCGGCTCTCTGTTTGAAATTTTGAAAATTTAAACAGAATGCAATCAGTCGACTTGCAGCATGATACCAGTCGATTGCCACCTTTTGTGATGAAAAGATGAACTTAATGATGTATTTGGATGATATCTAGCCCAAAAACTAAATCCAAACTAGAGATTAAACTCAAATTGCAAGCAAGGTAACATATACTTTGAATGTGAACAAGAAAGAGCATGAAAGTGATGAAAGTTAAAAGGAAAGAGCAAGAATGCATAAGAGAAATGAAAATTGTATTCTTAATATATGTATTTGTGGTAGATAGGTTCATATCTGAATGACTAATTATTGGTATGGGATGGTGATTAGACATTCTGCGATTATTGTGATAGTTGTAAATTGTAAGTTAGTGACTTAATGGCCAATGTAAATGAAAAGTCACATACTTAGAATTTACAGAACTATAGTATGCACTGATTCACCCATATATATATTTATGAATAGCATTTTAAGGACCCTAGTATGTACTTAATGTGTGGGACCTAGATGTAATAACCAGAATTATTTTAAAAGATAAAACCTGATTTTCATGATAAATTCATGTGAGCAAATCCTGGCACGACTTTTGAGGATGACGGTTTGAAATGGAGGGTCGTTTGAAGTCAGAAACACAATCAAATGGAAAGAAACACAATTCGGCGATCAGTAACTGACAGATGACGTTTCATGCTTCAATTTCACTGACAGAGGCCAAAAGCTTCGCATGAGAACTCGTGCCAATGTTTGGATGGAAGCCGACATCCCGAAGTTTCCCCAGGTGATATGGGAAAAGTCAGAATCACCCCCATAAGCTTTAAATTTCCCGAAACCCGGCCATTTGTCACAATTCCCTCTCTCTCTTCACTCTATTTTCTCTCTCCTCTCTCTCTCCTCTCCTCCACTGTGCGCCACCACCTGAGCCACCGTGAGCCACCACCTGGCATACCAACGACTCCCCTCGCCACCCTCGACCTCCAGCAGCCACCCACAGCCACCATCGTGTGAGATTTTCGCCAGCTGAGATTATCGCCGTCAACCACCGTTGGCCGTCACTGCCACCATCAGTGTGTAGCCTGAGCTGCTAGCTTCCTCCACCAGCTCGTCGACGTTGAACGGAGGTCCGACGCTCTCGGATCGAGGCATTTTTCGTCTGCCTTGCATAAAACTTTGGGGCCAAAAAATGCCATCCAAACGGTCATGAACTGCCGCGCCACCACCATATTCGGACTCCTCGTCTTGCGGGCTTCACTGTGGTATGAATTTTGAGGTCAACTGCACCCCTCTGTCGTGCGCCACTATATGTCGCCGTGCGCCGCCGTGCCAGAGAATTTGGATATGCACCGGGAGACACCGAGACCACTGCGAGATAGATTTCCATCATCTGGTAACACTGGTAAGGTCTGATTCCCCAAAAACTAATGAAGTTTGATTGAATTAGCTGTCGAACACGAATAGGAAATAAATTGACCTAGGTAATAGGGTAATCGGACTTCGAATCATAAAATGGATGACGTGACGAGCTTAATGATTCATGTAAATGTCCAGGGAATTAGATTGGCTCAAAATCTAGGATTTCGTGAAGTTCTGAATTGATTCAGAGCAATAGGAGACCAGGTAGGATAATTTACGCTTCCCAAGTTCTAGATTTGACCTAGTGAATACCTAAACGATTAGATTTGATTGCATAGATTTACGTGATGCTTTCGATGGACTAAATTGAATGCCTGTGTGCTGAAAACCCCAATTGCATGTTAGATGAATTGTTTATCAAGTTTAGATGCCATTAGGATAGGTTTACTTAGGGTAGGGTACTTGATAGTCGGTATGGGACAGCCGTTAAGTATCCGGAGTACAGGGAGTTTTTAAATGAGATTGTTTTTATCAGATTTAGCTTGTACTGGGTTAAGGATCACGTGATAAATCAGGATGACCTTAAGAAAGGTTTAAGGAGAATAAGGGGGGATAGCCTACACGGGGAAACGTTGTGATTTAGGCATAATACCCTAGAACCCTGAGGAATAGCTGACTGTGTGCATGTGAGTTCGAATAGACTGTATGAGGATGAGAATTGGCATATGTGCACATGCTAGGGGACGTCCTAGATGTTGATTCTCACCCAGTCCTTGAGTGGGTGATTAGTGTTACGGATCACATTCACAACATAGGCGAGATTCGGGTGATTGGTGTTACGAATTACACCCAATGATAAGAGAGGTAATCTCTCTAGATAACGTGCAATTGGACGATTTAGATTTGGTAGCAGAGGACTTGTGGCCTATATGAATTTAGATACACTGGGCATGGGATTTAACCTGCTTTCGATTACTGATTTTCAAAGAAATGGATTTTTATGATTGTGAGTATTTGTCGCGATTTCCATGTGATAAATTGATTTTAAAGAAAAGGTATTTCACGAATTTTGAACTGATTTCGGGAAGTTGTTTTCGGTGTTTGCACCACTGAGTATTCAACCAAATTTTGAACTGTATTTTGAATTGTAAATTATTCTATTGGGATTTTATATCTCACCAATGAACAGGAACAGGGACAGGGACCTAGACGTTAGCTGGGCGATGCTTTGGTGATAGATAGAAGAACAGCTTAGTCTAGGCTTGAATGACATTGTATATATTTTTACTGACGATGATGTATATTGGTTTTTTTTTGAAATTTCTCCTTTCTGTTGTTATTGGAGTAGCTGTATATGTATAAATTGGATGACTGTTGTGCTTTGGATATGTCCGAATTACAGGGGAGACTCTGCCAAATTTTTGGTAGGGTTTACCGCTGTAACCTATGTAATTAAGTTGGAATTTGCATTAGATGATTGTATGCAGTATGTATGGATATTATTTTTCATTCCAGAGTAATTTATGATGTATGTATGTATAATTAGTATAGCTGCATGTGAGTTAGGGTTGAACGGAATCTGAATGGACAATGGGAAGTCTATTTGGGTTACGCTCAACCTGTAGCGATCCCATGGCATTCCCACATCGGGAATAACCATTTCAAAGACCCATATGCTTCTACTAGACAGATAAAGGATTGTGTATGTTGTATTAAGGGTTCATTACAATTATGGTATCAGAGCCTGGTTTGTCGGATCGTTTAGTTTAATGGGCTAGGAATTGTGAATCCTCGGGCTTGCAGCTTTAGGGTTTTGATTGATTTAACTCTGGAATGTTAGGACCCTGATCTTGAATCGATAAGTAATGGAATGAATTTAATGCCTATCTGATAACCGTTGCTGTTATGACTAATTTGTTTGTCTTAATGTGGGCGGTATGTTTAAACCGCAACCAGGGGCTTCTAGCAGCAGTGGAAGACGACCTGATAATACACCCTGTCCGAAGTGTGGAACTAAACATCCGAATCAGCCTTGCTGGCATCAGACTCCACTTCAGTGTTACAGGTGTGGAGGTACAGGACATTTGACCAAATACTGTCCCTCTAGCGGGAGCCAGCAGACATCTGGTGGCCAAAGACCACAGGCTCCAGGGAGAGTTTTCACTCTGGATGCGGCTAATGTCGACAGGTCTTCGGGCTTGATGCAGGGTAGAGGTAAAATCTATAATTTTCTTTTGATAGTATTATTTGATTCGGGTGCTACGCACTCCTTTATTGCTGATGTATGCGTAGAGAGAATAAAACTACCTGTTCAAACCCTGCCCTATGACCTATACATATCCACACCCTTGGGAAAAGCCACTATGTCCCCACGTATATGTCTGAATTCCCCCTTAACCATTGAGGACACTTTGTTCATTGTGGACCTAGTGTGTATACCATTGATTGGGATCAACATTATTTTGGGAATAGATTGGTTAACTAGTAATCGGGTCTTGTTGAATTTTTCTGAGAGGATGATCACTTACTTGGATAACGTGCATATGCGAGGGAGTGACAGGGCTTGTGAGATAGGTGATATGTCCCTCAATCTCTCTGAGGTAGAGTTGCAGGATAGACTAAGCCAAATTTCGATCGCTAGTGACTTTCCAGAGGTATTTCCTTTAGAAGTGAGTAGACTGCCACCACCTAGGAAGATAGAGTTCACCATTGACCTGATTCTGGGCGCGGGCCCAATAGCCATGACTCCATATCGTATGGCCCCAGTGGAATTGAGGGAACTAAAGGTCCAAATTGAAGATATGTTGGAGAAGGGGTTCATTAGGCCAAGTGTATCCCCATAGGGAGCTCTAGTCTTATTCGTGAAGAAGAAAGATGGGAGTCTAAGATTGTCTATTGATTATCGACAATTGAATAAGGTGTCCATTAGGAACAAATACCCATTACCACGTATTAATGACTTGTTTGATCAGTTTCAAGGCGCGCCTGTGTTTTCTAAGATAGACTTAAGATCAGGAAACCACCAGATTAGGGTTAGGGAGGAAGACATTCCTAAGACAGCATTTAGTACGAGATACGGCCACAATGAGTTTCTAGTGATGCCGTTTGGATTGATGAATGCACCAGCTGTCTTTATGGATTACATGAACAGGATCTTCTAACCCTATTTAGATCAGTTTGTAGTGGTATTCATCGATGATATCTTAGTCTATTCTAAGACTCACGAGGAGCATGCCCAGCATCTTAGCACGGTGCTACAGATACTGGAAGAGAAGCAAGTGTATGCAAAGTTAGAGAAATGTGAGTTTTAGTTAGAAGAAGTAAAATTTTTGGGACACGTGGTAAATGGGGAAGGAATAGCGGTAGACCCAAAGAAAATTGAAGTAGTGTTAGATTAGGGTCGACCTAGGACGGTCACCGAGATTAGGAGTTTCCTGGATTTGGCTGGCTATTATAGGAAATTCATTCAAGGATTTTCTCAGATAGCCTTGCCATTAACCCGATTGACTCGGAAAGGGGTAAACTTCGAATAGAGCGAGCAATGTGAGAATAGTTTTCAAAATTTGAAAGAGAAATTGACCACCGATCCTGTACTAATTATTCTGAAACCCCTAGAACCCTTTACCGTATATACAGATGCATCCCTAAGAGGCCTAGGTTCCGTCTTGATGCAGGATGGGAAAGTTGTGGCTTATGCATCATGGCAATTGAAACTTGCAGAGGAAAACTAACCCACCCATGACTTAGAATTAGCTGCCGTTGTGTTTGCCCTAAATATTTGGAGACATTACTTGTATGGCGCTGTATTTGAGGTGTATAGTGATCATAAAAGCCTTAGGTATTTGTTTGATCAAAAAGAATTAAACATGAGGCAGTGTAGGTGGGTAGAATACCTGAAAGATTTTGATTTTGAATTTAAATATCATGCAGGGAAAGTGAATGTTGTGGCAGATGCATTAAGTTGAAAGTCACTACAATTAGCTAGTTTAATGATTGGTGACATGAGGTTACTTGAGGATTTTAGGAATCTCAACCTCAACGTAATCTCATTTCCGTAAAGATTAGTGATGAGTGACTTTTTGATAACCTGCGAGTTGAGAGAACTGATTAGACAAGCCCAACTTGAGGATGAATCCTTAGAAGTATACGCCGACCAACCTTATTTTGGACTGGCACCTGATGGAGTCTTAATGTTTAGGAAAAGGGTAGTGATTTCGAACCATCAGGAGTTGAAGGAAAAAGTGTTAGCAGAGGCCCATAGAAGCCATTACACTATTCACCCCAATATTTCCAAGATGTATGAGGATCTAAAAAGGAATTTTTGATGGCCCAGTATGCAGAAGGATATCACGAACTACGTGAATGCCTGTTTGACTTGTCAACAAGTTAAGATAGAACATCAGAAACCCGCAGGGCTACTAAAACCATTGGAGATAACAGAGAGGAAATGGGATCAAATAACTATAGATTTTGTGGTAGGATTACCTAAGACACCAGCAGGATTTGATGCCATTTAGGTGATAGTGGATAGATTGACCAAGTCTGCGCACTTTTTACTTGTAAAGATGCGTTACTCCATGGAGAAATTAGCTGAAGTATATCTTAGGGAAATCGTGAGATTACATGGGATATCGTCAGGTATAGTATTCGATCGAAACCCTAGGTTTACTTCAAGATTTTGGCAATCCCTACGGCAAGCCTTAGGAACTCAACTTAAATTTATCACAGCCTATCATCCTCAGACTGACGAGCAGTCTGAGAGGACTATTCAAACCCTAGAAGACATGTTAAGGGCTTGTGTGCTAGAGCAGAAAGGAATTTGGGATAAACACCTACCGTTGATAGAGTTTGCATACAATAACAGTTATCACTCTACCATCAATATGGCACCTTATGAGGCTCTGTATGGGAGGAGTTATAAGTCACCCTTAAGTTGGGTAGAGATGGGGGAGAGTACCCTGTTGGGACCTGAAATTGTACAAGAAACCACTGATCAAATTAAAATGATCAGGGAAAAGATGAGAGTTACCCAGAAGAGGCAGGAATCATATGCAAACAAGAGAAGAAGGCCTTTAGAATTTAATGAGGGAGAGCATGTATTTCTGAGAGTGTCCCCCACCATGGGTATCGGTAGACAGGTAAGGACCAAGAAACTAAGCCCTAGATTCCTAGGACCATTCCAAATCTTACAAAGAGTCGGTCCCGTTGCCTACCAAATTGCCTTACCTCCTCATTTGTCCAACCTACATAATGTTTTTCATGTCTCCCAACTTCGTAAATATGTCCCAGATCCTGCGCATGTATTAGGAAATCAACCGATAATATTAAAGGAAAATTTGACTTATGAATCTACTCCTGTACAAATCCTTGACTTTAAGACTAAGCAACTCCTGAACAAAATAATCCCTTTAGTTAAGGTACTTTGGCAGGATGTAGCGTCGCAGGAGATGACATGGGAGAAAGAAGAAGAGATGAGATAACGATACCCAGAACTGTTCACAAGTATGAATTTTGGGGACAAAATTTCTTTTAAGGGGGGGGAGAATGTAATAACCGAAATTGTTTTAAAAGATAAAACCTGATTTTCACGATAAATTCATGTGAACAAAGCCTGACACGACTTTTGAGGATGAAGGTTTGAAACGGAGGGCTGTTCGAAGTTAGAAACACAATCGAATGGAAAGAAATGCAATCCGGCACTCAATAACTGACAGACGACGTTTCATGCTTCAATTTCAGTGACGGAGGCCAAAATCTTTGCATGGAAACTCGTGCCAATGTTTGGATGGAAGTCGACATCCAGAAGTTTCCTTGAGTGATCTGGAAAAAGTCAGAATCGCCCCCAGAAGCTTTAAATTTCTCGAAACCCCTCCATTTGTCACAATTCCCTCTCTCTCTTCACTTTATTTTCTCTCTCCTCTCTCTCTTCTCTCCTCTACCATTCGCAGCCACTTGAGCCACCACCTGGCATACCAACCGACTCCCCTCGCCACCCTCGACCTCTAGCAGCCACCCACAGCCACCAACGGCAGCCAGTGCCGTCGAAAAACTGTGTTTTTCTCCTCCATCGCATGAGATTTTTGCCATCTGATATCGTCGCTGTCAGCCACCGTTGGCCGTCACTGCCACCACCAGTGTGTAGCCTGAGCTGCCAGCTTCCTCCACCAGCTCGGCAACATTGAATGGAGGTCTGACGTGCCCGAATCGAGGCATTTTTCGTCCTCCATGCGTAAAACTTCGGGGCTAGAAAACGCTGTCCAAACGGTCGTGAACCGTCGCACCACAACCATATTCGGACTCGTCTTGCGGGCTTCACCGTGGTGTGAATTTTGAGGTTAACTGCACCCCTCCGCCGTGCCAGAGAATCTAGATATACACCGAGAGACACCAAGACAACCCCGAGATAGATTTCCATCATTCGGTAACACTGGTAAGGTCCGATTCCCCAAAAACTAATGAATTTTGATTAAATTAGCTGCCAAACGCAAATAGGAAATAAATTGACTTAGGTAATAGGGTAATCGAACTTTGAATCGTAAAACGAATGATGTGACGAGCTTAAATATTCATGTAAATGTCTATGGAATTAGATTGGCTCAAAATCTGGGATTTCGTGAAGTTCTGAATTGATTCGGAGCAACAGGAGACCAGGTAAGATAATTTATGCTTCCCGAGTTCTAGATTTGACCTAGTGAATACCTGAATGATTAGATTTGATTGCATAGATTTACGTGCTACTTTCAATGGACTAAATTGCATGCTTGTGTGCTAAAAACCCCAATTGCATGTTAGATAAATTATTTATCGAGTTTAGATGCCATTAGGACGGGTTTACTTAGGTTAGGGTACTTGATAGCCGGTATGGGACGACCGTTAAGTATCCCGAGTACATGAAGTTTTTAAATGAGATTTTGTTTTATCAAATTTAGCCTGTATTGCGTTAAGGATCACACGATAAATTAGGAAGACCCTAAGAAAGGTTTAAGGAGTATAAGAGGGGATAGCCTACACGGTGAAACGTTGTGATTTAGACGTAATACCCTAGAACCCTGAGGAATAGCTGACCGTGTGCATGTGAGTTCGAATGGACTGTATGAGGATGAGAATTGGCATATGTGCACATGATAGGGGACGCCCTAAATGTTGATTCTCACCCAGTCCTTGAGTGGGTGATTGGTGTTACGGATCACACTCACAACATAGGCGAGATTTGGGAGATTGGTGTTACAGATTACACCCAACGATAAGTGAGGTAATCTCTCTAGATGACGTGCAATTGGACGATTGAGATTTGGTCACAGAGGACTTGTGGCCTATATGAATTTAGATATACTGGGCATAGGATTTAACCTAGTTTTGATTACTGATTTTCAAAGAAATGGATTTTTATGATTGTGAGTATTTGCTGCGATTTCCATGTTAAATTGATTTTAAAGAAAAGGTATTTCATGGATTTTGAACTGATTTCGGGAAGTTGTTTTCGGTGTTTTCACTGCTAAGTATTCAACTAGATTTTGAATTGTGAATTATTCTACTAGGATTTTATATCTCACCAGGTTGTTTACTCAGATGAATAGGAACAAGGACAGGGACCTAGACGTTAGTTAGGCGATGCTTTGGTGATAGACAGAAGAACAGCTTAGTCTAGGCTTGAATGGCATTGTATATATTTTTACTGATGATGATTTATATTGGTTTTTTTTTGAAATTTCTCCTTTCTGTTGTTATTGGAGTAGCTGTATATGTATAAATTGGATGACTGTTGTACTTTGGATATGTCCGAATTACAGGGGAGACTCTGCCAAATTTTTGGTAGGGTTTACCGCTGTAACCTATGTAATTAAGTTGGAATTCGCATTAGATGATTGTATGCTGTATATATGGATATTAGTTTTCATTCCAGAGTAATTTATGATGTATGTATGTATAATTAGTATAGCTGCATGTGAGTTAGGGTTGAATAGAATCCAAATGGACAATGGGAAGTCTATTTGGGTTACGCTCAACCTGTAGCGATCCCCTGGCATTCCCACATCGGGAATAACCATTTCAAAGACCCATATGCTTCCGCTAGACAGATAAAGGATTGTGTATGTTGTATTAGGGGGTTGTTACACCATAGTTGGGAACCTTATGGTACTTGGATCCACTGGAGGACACTCCAGAATGTACACAATGTTATATGCAGTCGAGGACTGCCAGGCAGAGTTGCCACAGTACATATGCGAAAACATGGAGTGGTGCACATATTGCCCCTCTAGATTTCTATTATTATGCAATTATATAATGATCATTATGATGATGTTTGGCAGAGTCCAATGTATGATGATTGGCAGAAGCCAATGAGAAGTGCTCTTATTTCCTTATTGCTCTTTATTTTATGATGAAAGTTATATGAATGACGCTATGTTACCTATATGTTTTAATGATTTTATGTGATGTATACTACGAGCTAAACATATATAATAAGCAATGCATACAAGTATGAATGTTAAATGAAATGTTATACATAATTACCCAATAGATGTATTGTTTTATGAAAAAAAATGTAGAATTTTCGTATGAGTTTACAGTGGTACAAACTGGATGTTTTGAAAAATGGTTATTAATGCTACTGGGATTTATTCTCATAAAAATGTTGGTTTGTATCAGATGCCTTGGTTCCAGATAGTACTAGAAGTAGAGGTGGAAGTGGTGGAGATACCCTTCCTAGGGTATTTTCCAGTGATTCATGAAGTGTGGGTTGTATACATATGGGAAGTTCCTCCTACACCTTGAGGATGTAATGTTCTAGGAAAGTTTTGGTATGCCCCATACCTTGAATCCTTGTGATATTTTGGTAAAAGGATCAAGAGAATAGTTTCGATGTATAGGATAAGGGCATATATGTATTAGGATATGTAGGCTAGGAATCCACTAGTTATTTTTGTTAAATTGGTATAAGTGACAGGCTTGTTATCTCCTTACCCTAGCTAACGCTCTCACATATCCATAGATATATTTCTAATGAATGATATGTATACACTGTAAATGAATGTTTATGTATATGAATATATGTATGCGCATGTATGTTATTTTAACTAATATGTTTTTATTTCCGCTGCGTAATGTGTGAGATCTTGAGTGTAGTAGCCAAACCAATAATACTAATTATGTCATTTGGTAAATATTTAAGAATTGACTTGGGTAAGGGAAGTAGTAATTCACCAATCTTATAGTATATAGTTTATATTATTTAATTAACTTAAAAGGAACTGTAGGATTGGGGGGTTACAAAAAAATCTACATTCTTTCATAAAATGTATCACATGCTATTGGGATGTTATGCATGTAGCATTGAATCGTGTTATATACTCATACATATTCATATTCATCAAACATATTATCTTTAAAACATGGGAAGTGCATTCATCATCATTCTCATCATGATTACTTTCATATAAAACATATGTGTGATAGTAAACATGCCATCATTTCACTTTCATAACATATGAGCAGTACATAAAACACCCTAAGAGTAATCGGGAGAGTCACCCAGCAATAACTCTATGCACCACTGTTTATATGAATGAGCATATGTCTATTTAGCCATGCTTTAAATTTTGTACATTTTAAGGTGTTCCCAAGTGGATCCCAAGTACCTTAATGGTCCCTGCCCTTTTCTGACTAGCGAGATTCCTTCCTTTCATCCCAAATAGGGTTGGTATACTCTCATGGGATCACCGTTAACTCTACCTGGATCATTTTCTCTCTGCTTTTGGGTGGATCATAGTACCATGGAATCACCATTCCTTTTCGATGGATCATACTCCCGGTACGCTATTCTCTACATATACTCTAGGGTGAATCAGCCCATGCCCATGGTTATGTTTAACTCTAAGTATGTGTTTCTCATATGGCTTTTAGGAGATGACACTAATTTAAAGTTTGCAACCATCACGGTGTGTTCAAAATCATCTAAGTTGAAGTCGATCTTTTATGCCACAACTGTGGAATGCTCAACTGTTAACACCCCATAATTTTAATTAGTCTAAATTAATGTTCTTTAAGTAATTGGATGAAATCGCTTGTGTGATTTTAGTATTTAGAATAAATATATTTTCAATTGATAGGATGTTTAGTTACCTCTCCATTTTTCATGAATTGACAAGAGAAAATTATGAGTGTAATAAAATGCATAAATTATGAGTGTAATAAAATGCATATAGGTGCATTGGACCTTGGGAAAACTAAATACACTTCCATTCATGGCAATATAGAAGTGAGAAGGGAAAGAAAAGAGGTTAGTATACAATAAAATATGTATATATACACATATATTGGATGGAGTAAAAAAAAAAGCAACAAGGAGTTTTAAATATATATATATATATACCCACACGGTTATAACCATTGAGAAGTGGGTGGAAATTGGGAACATGCATGTGAAGGTAATGGAGCATGTGAAGGTAATGGAGCATGTGAATTTTAAAGCATAAGTATATGTATGTGTGTTAAACTACACAACCAAGAAGAATAAAGCATTGAAAAAAAGTGTATATATATGTATGTATGTGTGTGTACACGTGCAAGTGGGATAGGCAAGAGTGTAACAAATACAAACATATTCACACAGCTAGGAACATGGAGACTTCAAGGAGTGCATGGAAATAAAATACACATGGATGCACACGTGAAAAATGGGAAGAAGTAAAGTAAAAATTAACAAGTAAGGAGGGCTACACCTAAACTACAAGTAATGCCAAGATTACAAACAAAGAAAAGTGTACTTGCAAGTACACTTAGTGCAGAATTTTATGTGAGAATGGAAATTAATATTGTGTATGCAGCAAGAAAGCCTCACACACTATAAAAAAATAACAATAAAAAAAAGGGAGTGCAGCCATGAAATAAATAAAAGAAAAGGTGTCGAATTTAAGTGAAGTAAAATGCAATGCTATGAGGTGGGGTTGCACGTTTCCATTCCTTGGCGCCACCACATGATTAGTTCATGAAGGAATTAAAATATATTGGCTAAAATATGTAGTTGTCATGGTTGTACGTGTTACGTGAGGAAGAGAGCTTGTGTGACCAAGGGATGTTGCCAAGCTAACGTAAATGAAATAAAGGACTTGGCATGCGTTCATTCCTTTCCTTCCCTTGGTGCCAATGCACAAAAGAAATCATATATGCATAAAACTAGAATGTGGGACACGTGAGCCTTGCCAAAACACATAGCCTTGTGTGAAGGTGAGAAGTGGCATGAAGTAAGTGTCTAAGGTAGAGTGCAAGGGAAGTAAAGTACACTTGAAAGTACACATGTGGCATAAACAATGATAATTAATGATAAACAAAAAGAAAAAAAAGAGAGAGAGGAAAAGTGTAGCGTGAGAATGGGAGAAATTGGAAATTGCATTTTTATTATTCATGGATGCATTCAAATGCCACCTAAGCCAAGAGAAAAGTGTAATTGAGAGTTGCATCTTGGGTTACAAGCCAAACACCCACAACCAAGGGAGGAAGAAAAGATAGAGTCGCATGAGGGAAAAGAAATTAGAAATTTTATGAATGCATGCCCATGCCACCTAAGCAAAGAGACAAGAGGAGTTGAGATTTCTTTCTACAATCATGTAATACCCACACGTGAAGAAAGAAAAAGAGAAAACATCCCACACCTTAGCACATATACACACGGTACCACGTCCAAAAGGAGAAGGGGAAGAAAAGAGAGAGTATTCCACACCTTAGAGCATACACACCCACACATTCGGTCAAAGCAAGGAGGAAGGGATTTAGTCAAATAAAAAGGAAGTAAGGTGTAGAAGGAGATCAAAGGAAGGGCCAAGATCACTTCCTTCTAGTCATCCTTGAGGTAGGTTAATAATTTTTAAGATTGTGTTCCATGCTTTAGTATATGCAATTAACATGTCTTTACAAGCTTTCTATGGAACATGATTGTTTTCCTACATTCTTGACAAAGTGCATGTACATTGGCTAAGCATGTGTGATTGATTGGGATGTTGGTTGATGAGATGGCATGAATATTGTTGTTGGGAAAAGATTAGGGTTAGATAATGTTATATTCATGATGAACTATGATTATACATGATATAAATGGATAGATGCTTTTGAAAACCATGCTTCCTCCATAAAAACTCCCTCTTGGACGAATGAGAGAAGAAAGCCATATGAAATTGGTTGTGAAGTTTCTAGTTGTTCTTGGAAAGAAAAAAAAAATGATGATGATGACCATGGAGGAAAGAAACCCTACCATTTTAATGGTCTTAGTTTAAGAATAAAAGAGGGAAATTGACTTGCAAATTAACAAATATCCTTAGGCCAAGTCCATGGAAATTCTTCTTGGAATTTAAAAGCAATGCACCATAATATTATTAAAAAAAAAGGGAATTTATTATGGAAGTTTGTAAGGGATGTACATCAATGTTATTAATTTCCAAGAAAGGAGAATTTGTTCATGAAGATATTAAAATTTTATAAGAAATGTACATTAAAATTAATTTCCAAGAAAGAAGTAATTATTTTGAAGATATGAGAATTTTATAAGAAATGTACATTAGAATTAATTTCCAAGAAAGGAGAAATTATTCTTGGAAATATTAAAATTTTTATAAGAAATGTACATTAACATCAATTTCCAAGAAAGGAGAATTATTCTTGAAGTTAATAGAATTTTCATAAGAAATGTACATTAATATTAATTTCCATGAAAGGGAAATTTGTTCTTGAAGATATTAGAATTTTAAAGGGATGTACACTACTAGTATTATTTTTAAAGAAAAAAAAAATTTCCTTTGAAACTTCATAAAGAATTTTAAAGGTGGCCAAGTGTCCATAATTGGCCAAGTGTGCACAAAGTGTAACACCCCCAAACCTATATTCCTTTTAGGTAATAAGATAATATAGGATTGGTGAGTTACTACTACCTCTACCAGAGTATAATTTTTAACTTTTTCTAAGTTAAAAAGTTGAGTGTCACTAGTTTGGGTTACTACAATCGGGTTCACATGTTACGCAGGGGAAATAAATAAAGTAATTTAAATGAAATAGATAGATATAGAGATATTTACATTCACACTCAACTGTACATAATATTTATACATATATATACATTAGTTTGTGCCAGACATATATCTATAGATATGCGAGCCTGAGAAGGGTAAGGAGACAACAAGCCTGCCACTCATACCCTGTTTTAAGTAAAACTCTCCATCTCATATATCTTAATACATCTATGCCCTCTTTACTTGTACTAAAATCATTCTCCTAATCCTTTCAAAATACTAATAAGGATTCGGGGAAGTGGACATGTCTAAATACTATAAACTTCTAGTTATGTATGCAGTCAGGGGAAAGGTGATAACTTAAATACAAATAGGCTCTACTACTTCTATCTCTATCTCCATCAGCACCTGGTACCTAGGCATCTGATACAAATCATCTTTAA
Organism: Senna siamea; assembly: GCA_031216115.1. Classification (NCBI taxonomy): domain Eukaryota; kingdom Viridiplantae; phylum Streptophyta; class Magnoliopsida; order Fabales; family Fabaceae; genus Senna; species Senna siamea. The sequence goes on from CM062360.1 coordinate 3,821,268, forward strand.
TGAGAAATATTTCTCAGTAGCAATAATCACCTTTAATTTAAATACATCTTACTTGTACCACGGTACAGGTACGGAAATCCACTACATTCTTTTTCATAATAATTCAAACATTATGCTATTGGAGTAATGTACATAGATGATATAAATATTTCATGCATATACTTATCAATAGCTTTGCACCTCAACAAATATTCATCACACATGATATCTTCTCAGACTGTAATGGTAATGCATCATATTCTCATATCAGTATAGAGTATAGAGCATAAACAAAGAAATTATGCAATTTGATCTGGCCAAAATCAAAAGCATCATAAAAGAATTCTTAAAAATATTTTCATTCATAAATGAGTTTTCTCGTGGTCATGGGCCACCTGCAATCATTCTCGTGGTTTTCTCCGTCAGCATTTATTCTTAGGTCATCTGTCAGCAATTATTCTCAGGTTAACTGTCTGCAAAAATTTTCCTGGATTAAAGCCAGTTGCAGCTATTCTCGCAGCATAACCAATTGCATCCATTCTCGCGGAATAACCAAATGCATCCATTCTCGCGGAATAACCAAATGCATCCATTCTCACGGTATAACCAAATGCATCCATTCTCGCGGATTAACCATTTGCAATCATTCTCATTTATGGTTTATGCTCATTAAAATTCTCATGTTTCTCTTCTTTTCCTCATGATTTCTCAAGCTACAAATTTCTCATGTTACCCATTACTAGTCAAGATTAAAACCTACATTTGAGCAAACTATTGGGCTAATTGTGTACAAAAAGAGGTTATTGAGTCTATTGTCCTAAAATAGAGTGCTACAAGTCAACGTCCAGCCTCCTGGCATTCGACTTCAAGCTTGCTGCCCTAAAAATGTTTCAAACAGTGAGCAATCATTAGACTTCTAGGACCCCGACAGTCGATTGATCTGTTCTTAGCTAATTTCTGGAAAATAAGAACACGGCAGTCGACTTTCAGCCTTTGGCAGTCAACTACTAGCATTCTGGATACAATTCTGGGTAACTCAGGAGCACGACAGTCGATTGGTAGAGCCTACAAGTCGATTGCTATGTTATGCTCTATTTTTCAAAAGTTCGAACCAAGAACAAATTTTTAAAATAGTTTTCATGATTGAAAACTCAATAACAGTATAAAAGCTTCATTTACCACTCAAAAATAGCCCAAACCACCGACTATTCATGCTCAAATCTGGGATTTAAGCTCTTTTTCAAAAACTATGAAAAATCCATTTCTCAGATTTCCATTTATGCATTCACAAGTATATTGAAGCATTTTAAAACATCCAATAGCATTCAAAAACACTAAGAATGTAGGTTTTTAATCTCCCTTTAGTTTAAAATCATGAAACTCAGAATTTTCAACCATAAACAGTAATTTCAAAAAATAAGGGAGATAGGTAATTTGCTACCTTTTTGCTAATTTTCAATCGGTATTTGATGGTTGACAAATGTTCTGGTAAGTTTTCTTAACTCTAGAAAGGTTTAAATCTGTCTAACAGCTTACTTCCTTCACAATTTCTTCTCTTTCTCTCTCTAGCTCGTCTTCTCTCTCTCTCTCTAAAGTTTAGACTTTAGAATGCAAATGAAGAGCTCTATAGGCTTCACCTATTTATAGGTGATCTAACTCTTTGCAATTTTGCTCCTAATTCTTGACCATTTGGCCCAAATTGATAATTCTTCTAACTTTATATTAGATGACCATTTTGTCCCTAACTTTCTGGCGGGAAATTTTTCAAAATTCTGCTGCTACAGTAAATCATTTGGCTAAAATTATAGCCTATTGCCCTGAGGTTTTGGATTTTTACGTCTTTGTCCTCACTTTATCTTTTTCCTTTCAATTTGGCCCCTATTCTTTCCTTTTCCTTAAATCTCTTATTCTAATGTAACTACATGCAGCCTAATGCAACAAACACAAGCATTTGATTCATTAAAATTTAATAAACATCTCTTTAAGGCGTAAAAGGAGTGGATGTTACAATTCTCCCCTCCTTTAAAAAATTTCATCCTCGAAATTTAAAATGTACCTAGAGAAATAACTCTGGATAAACTCTTCTCATATCATCTTCCTTTTCCCACATGGCTTCTTGTGGTGATGATTGATCCCACAATACCTTTACTAGTGGAATTGTCTTATTCCTCAATTGTTTGACTTCAGTACCAATGATTCTTAAAGGTCTAGGATTATAAGTTAAGTTATCTTTCAATTGTATAGTACTGACGACAAGAATATGAGAAGGATCTGGAATATATTTACGAAGTTGTGAAACATGAAAAACATTGTGGAGATTGGATAAAAATGGTGGTAATGCTATTTGGTAAGCAGATGAACCTATTCTTTTCAGAATCTGGTATGGTCCAATGTATCTAGGATTCAATTTTTTGGACTTAATAGCTCTACCAATACCAGTAATTGGAGATACTCTGAGAAAAACATGATCTCTTTCTGTAAATTCTAATGGCCTTCTCCTCTTATCAGCATAACTCTTTTGTCTATCTTGGGCCTTAGCCATTTTCTCCTTGATCATTTTTATCTGATCAGTTGTTTGGTGAACTATTTTTGACCCTAGAATTTGTATCTCTCCCACCTCAAACTAACACAGGGGTGATCTGCATTTTCTCCCACACAAGGCTTCATAAGGAGCCATTCCTATGCTGGTATGAAAATTATTATTATAGGAAAACTCTATCAAAGGAAAAATTTTATCCCAACAACCTTTATGTTCTAATATACAAGCCCTAAGCATATCTTCTAATGTCTGGATTGTCCTTTCAGTCTGCCCATCAGTTTGAGGGTGATAAGCAGTACTGAAGTTCAACTTAGTACCGAATGCCTCTTGCAAGGATTTCTAGAATCTAGAAGTGAACCTAGGATCTCTATCTGATACTATAATAGTAGGTATTCCATGAAGTCTTAATATTTCTTGTATATACAAGTGGGCTAATTTATCCAATGAGGAATTTATTTTAATAGGCAAGAAATGTGCAGATTTAGTTAATCTATCTACAATCACCCAGATTGCGTCATTTCCCGACTGAGTTCTAGGCAAACCTACTACCAAATCTATGAAAATTTTCTCCCATTTCCATTCAGGAATTTCTAGAGGTTGTAAAGTTTTGGCAGGTTTCTGATGTTCAATCTTCACTTGCTGGCACAATAGACATTTAGCAACATACTCAGCTATTTGCTTTTTCATACCTGGCCACCAGAAATTCTTCTTCAAGTCTTGGTACATCTTAATGGCTCCAGGATGAATAGTATAGTTGCTTTTATGGGCTTCTTCCAAAATTTTATCCCTCAATTCTCCTGACTCTGGGATATACACCCTATTTTGGTAGGTTACTACACCATCTATCTCTTTCTAGAATTCTTTTGGATTCTTTAGAGACTTCAAGAATTCATCTTCCTTTTAGGCTTCTACGATTTGAGTTCTAAGATCATTCTCAATTCTCATTTCATTCAGGTATAACCTATCTGGTAATACCAGAGTGGACAAACTCAAATTCCTAAACTTCTCAATTAAATTCATTTCACTCACCATCATATGAGCTACATGAAGAAATTTCCTACTTAAAGCATCGGCCAGTACGTTTTCCTTTCTAGGATGGTACTTTAATTCAAAATCATAGTCTTTAATAAATTCCATCCACCTCCTCTGTCTCATATTCAACTCTTTTTGATTAAAAAGGTATTTAAGACTTTTGTGGTCACTAAGTACCTCAAATCTAGATCTATAGAGATAGTGTCTCCAAATCTTTAAGGCAAACACTACGGCTGCTAATTCAAGATCATGGGTAGGATAATTTTTCTCATAGGGTCTCAATTGCCTAGACGCATATGCTACTACTTTCCTATTTTGCATCAAGACAAACCCTAAGCCCTTCTTGGATGCATCACAATACACTTCAAAATTTTCTAATGGATCTAGAATAATTAAGACAGGTGTGGTTTTCTGTTTTTCTTTCAAAGTTTAGAAGCTATGTTCACATTTGACATCCCACACAAATGGAACGTCTTTCTTAGTCAATTTAGTCAAAGGCAACGCTATCTGTGAAAACCCTTGAATAAATCTCCTATAATAACTAGCTAATCCTAGAAAACTACGGATCTCCGTCATTGTGGTAGGTCGCTCCCAACCAACTATCGCCTCTGTCTTACTAGGATCTACTGCTACTCTATCTCTAGTGATTACATGACCTAAGAATTTTACCTCTTCCAACCAGAATTCACACTTCTCAAGTTTAGCATATAATTGCTTCTCTCTAAGCAACTGCAGCACAATCCTAAGATGATGTTCATGCTCTTCGCTACTTTTAGAATATACAAGAATGTCATTGATAAACACTACCACGAATTGATCAAGGTAGGGTCTAAAGATACGATTCATGTAATCTATGAAAATAGCTGGAGCATTCGTCAATCCAAATGGCATCACAAGGAATTCATAATGCCTATATTTAGTTCTAAAGGCTGTCTTAGGTATGTCTTCTTTTCTCACTTTGATTTGATGGTATCCCGACCTCAAATCAATCTTGGAAAACATAGTAGCCCCTCTCAATTGATCCAACAGATCATCTATCCTAGGAAGTGGATATTTATTCTTTATTGTTACCCTGTTCAATTGTCTATAGTCTATACATAACCTTAAGCTTCCATCTTTATTTTTCACAAATAATATCGGGGCTCCCCATGGTGAAGCACTAGGCCTGATGAATTTTTTCTCCAATAAGTCTTCTATCTGTACTTTCAATTCTCCTAATTCTAAGGGAGACATTCTATAAGGTGCTATAGAAATTGATCCTATTCCTGGAATCAATTCTATAGAGAACTTTATCTCTCTCTCAGGTGGAAGACTTAAGATGTCCTTAGGAAAAACATCAGGAAATTCACACGCTACGGGAATAACATTAATTTTATGCTGAACTTTAATCTCAGAAGCACATAGAAAATGCATTCTCTCATTCTTTTCCTCAGTACTCCTGTTTACCGGTATGGTATCTACAAAAGTCACAGACTTTTCTGAACAATCCAAGATTACATTGTTTGCAGACAACCAGTTCATCCCAAGAATAATGTCCAAATCCATTAAAGGTAAGCAAATCAGATCAACAATAGATGATCTGCTTTCAACAATAATAGAACAATTCAAGCAGGCTAAAAAAGTCAAAACCTGCTCTTCAGCTGGAATAGAAATAGACAATGGATGAGGTAAACTAGTCACAGGAAAATTTAATCTCTTCACACATTCTAATGAGATGAATGAGTGAGTAGCGCTAGAATCAAACAGTACAATTAAAGATATACCATTAATTAAACATTTACCTTTCATTAAATCATTGTACTGAGCCACTTCTATACCCTTGAGAGTATAGAGTCTTCTAGTAGTAGAAGGTTTAACGGTATCACCTTGTCTCTTCCATAGCGGACAATCTCTGATGAAGTGTCTTTCTTTCCCACATCTATAGCATACACCCTGTTGCACCTTTGGTTGAAGCCATTTGCAGGGTCCCTAATGACTTTTATAGCATTTAGGACAAACATTAGGCATCATTGATCTCACCATAAGCCTTTTTCCTTCCCGAACTCTACCAAATCTACCATCTCTCCCCGAAAAAGATCCTAGTTGTTTTCTTTTAAAGAAGTTACTCTTTTGCTTTTCTTTCTCAGTCTCCGCCAGATTTTTGGAAATTATGCGACATTTGTTTACCAATGTGGCATAATCTCGTATTTCCAAAGGAGTCACTACATTTTTCAACTCAGACCTCAACCTAGCCTCTAGGTGCATTTCTTTCCATGCTTCATCTAGTTGAAGTCTCAGATAGGAGGAAAATTTAGATAATTCCTCAAATTTCGCCAGATAGTCATCAAATGTCATGTTGCCCTGCTTAATTTGCATAAATTCAATTTCTTTCTCATTTCTCACATTCTGAGGAAAATACTTTTCAAGAAATGCTCTCTTGAATGAATCCTAAGTAATTTCTATTCCTTGAGCCTCCATTAGTTGTTTCGCTCCCTTCCACCAATATTTTGCTTGTCCGTTTAGCATATAGGTGGAGAATAAGACTTTTTGAGCATCAGTTGTACCGAGAACCACAAATAATTTTTCCATTCTTTTCAACCATTCCTCTACCAATTTTGGGTCAAGCTCACCCCTAAAAGAAGGAGGATTTGCCTTTTGGAATTAAAACCAACCATGATAGATCGAGTTTCCTGGTTGTCCTTCTTGAGGGTTATGGTTATTAGGGTTATTCCCCTGTTCCCAAAATTGTCTAAGGACATGAGTAGTAGCCGCTGCCTACTTTCTCATAGCATGGGTAGTAGTAGCTGCCTGTTCCTTCATAACCTCTGCTACCTCTATTATGGCTTGCACTAGTCTCTCCATATTACCTTCTCCTTCTTTCTCCTCCCCAATATTCCTCTTAGGTAGAGCCATATTTCACTCTACAAAACAAACATTACCGAGGTGATCAGTCTCAATAACATAATATTTCTAAGAGATCATATGGCACCAATAGGAAATACTGTCTACCCCAAACCTAGCACTCCATTCCTCAAGTCAAAATAGAATACAAGTCAGTGAGCTGTCTAGATTCAGCTAACTAACCTGTACTAGTCTCTATCCTGAGGAATCGACCCTGTGTTATCGAGCTAGTACTCAACTAACCGTGGTAACTGTGCTCTGATACCAACTCAGTGTAACACCCCCAAACCTATATTCCTTTTAGGCAATAAGATAATATAAGATTGGTGAGTTACTACTACCTCTACCTAAGTATAATTTTTAACTTTTTCTAAGTAAAAAAGTTGAGTGCCACTAGTTTAGGTTACTACACTCGGGTTCACATGTTACGCAGCAGAAATAAATAAAGTAATTTAAATGAAATAGATAGATATAGAGATATTCACATTCACACTCAACTGTACATAATATTTATACATACATATACAATAGTGTGTATCATACATATATCTATAGATATACGAGCCTGAGCAGGGTAAGGAGATAACAAGCTTTCCACTCATACCCTGTTTTAAGTAAAACTCTCCATCTCATATATCTTAATACATCTATGCCCTCTTTACTTGTACCAAAATCATTCTCCTAATCCTTTCTAAATACTAATTAGGATTCGGGGAAGTGGGCATGTCTAAATACTATAAACTTCTAGTTATGTATGCAGTTAGGGGAAAGGTGATAACTTAAATACAAATAGGCTCTACTATTTCTATCTCTATCTCCATCAGCACTTGGTACCTAGGCATATGATACAAATCATCTTTAATGAGAAATATTTCTCAGTAGCAATAATCACTTGTAATTTAAATACTACTGACTTGTTCCACTGTACAGGTACGAAAATCCACTACATTCTTTTTCATAATAATTCAAACATTATGCTATTGGAGTAATGTATATAGATGATATAAATATTTCATGCATATACTTATGAATATCTTTGCACCTCAACAAATATTCATCACACATGATATCTTCTCAGACTGTAATGGTAACGCATCATATTCTCATATCAGTATAGGGTATAGAGCATAAACAAAGAAATTATGCAGTTTGATATGGCCAAAATCAAAAGCATCATAAAAGAATTCTTAAAAACATTTTCATTCATAAATGAGTTTTCTCGTGGTCATAAGCCACCTGCAATCATTCTCATGGTTTTCACCGTCAACATTTATTCTCAGGTTAACCGTCAGCATTCATTCTTAGGTTATCCGTCAGAAATTATTCTCAGGTTAACAGTCTGTAAAACTTTTCCTAGATTAAAGCCAATTGCAGCTATTTTCGCGGCATAACCAATTTCATCCATTCTCACAGAATAACCAAATGCATCCATTCTCACGGAATAACCAAATGCATCCATTCTCGCGGATCAACCATTTGTATTCATTCTCATTTATGGTTTATGCTTATTAAAATTATCATGTTTCTCTTCTTTTTCTCATGATTTCTCAAGCTACACATTTCTCATGTTACCCATTACCAGTCAAGATTAAATCCTACATTTGAGCGAACTATTGGGCTAATTTTGTACAAAAAGAGGTTATTAATTCTATTATCCTGAAATAGAGAGCTACAAGTCGACTTCTAGCCTCCTGGAAGTCGACTTCCAGCTTGCTACCCCAAAAATGTTTCAAACAGCGAGCAATCAGTAGACTTTTAGGACCCCGACAGTCGACTGCTCTGTTCTTGGCTAATTTTTGGAAAATAAGAATATGGTAGTTGACTTTCAGCCTCTGGCAGTCGACTGCTAGCATTCTGGATATGATTCTAGGCAACTCAGGAGCATGACAGTCGACTGGTAGAGCCTACAGGTCGATTGCTACGTTATGCTCTATTTTTCAAAGGTCCATTGACCTAGATTTTTACACCAAGAACAAGTTTTTAAAATAGTTTTGATGATTGAAAACTTAATAACAGTATAAAAGCTTCATTTACCACTCAAAAATAGCCCAAACAACTGATTATTCATGCTCAAATCTGGGATTTAAGCTCTTTTTCAAAAACTATGAAAAAGCCATTTCAAAAACTATGCATTCACAAGTATATTCAAGCATTTTAAAACATCAAATAACAATCAAAAACTCTAAGAATGTAGGTTTTTAATCTCCCTTCAGTTTAAAATCGTTGAAACTCTGAATTTTCAGCCATAAATAGTAATTTCAAAAAATAAGGGAGATAGGTGATTTGCTACCTTTTTGCTGATTTTCAATCGGTATTTGATGGTTGACAAATGTTCTAGTAAGTTTTCTTAACTCTAGAAAGGCTTAGATCTGTCTAATAGCTTACTTCCTTCACAATTTCTGCTCTTTCTCTCTCTAGCTCGTCCTTTCTCTCTCTAAAGTTCAGACTTCAGGATGCAAATGAAGAGCCCTGGAGGCTTCACCTATTTATAGGTGATTCGGCTCTTTGCAATTTTGCTCCTAATTCCTAACCATTTGGCCTAAATTGAAAGTGGATTGTACTTAAGTACACGTGTAGCTAGAAAATAATAATGTAACACCCTCTATCCTATGGTTCCTTTAAGTTATTTTAAAAAACTACAATATAAAAATAATTATCAGAGTGTTGGTGTTACTATCACTTCAACCCGGGTAAATTTTAAACTTTTTACTAAGTTGATTAATTGACTGCCATTTGGGTTGGTCTTTACTCTTAGGTTCTCTCAACATCACAGCAGAATAAATACATGTAGCATACACTTGGATTAACTATACATAGACATGCATTCTTAATTAAATATGATCCATTAACTATTGCGCATAGAGGCAACAATCCTGCCACTCATAACTCCCATTAAATAGCATATTCATCAAATTCAGCCTAATTCATATACAGATAAGTTAGAATAGGCTATACAAAATAATCCTACACTAGCCTTTCTCAAAATATCATGAAGGCTATCTCAATCCTAACATGTACTTATACTATCCAAACTAAATAGTTTGTGTGCCCAGATTGGACACTTCTTCATACCTTCCCTTCTTTCTCCAGCTCAAGGGGACCTACACATCTGGTACATGCCAACACTATTATGAGAAATGAATCTCAGTAGCAATACAACTAGTTACAAAATCCGTTGACCTGTACCACCGTGCTCGCGCAGAAAACCTCTACATTCTTTCATAAGACATATAACATACTATGGGATGACATGAGTGTAGCATTTAATCATGTTATGTACTCATATGTATGTATATGTATTTAAAACATATCAACTTTAAAACATGGGAAGTGTATTCATCATCATTCTCATCATAAAATGTAACATCTGCTCCTAAATTTTTAGAGATGTTTGTTAATTTTAATTAATTGCTTGTGTATGTTGCATTTATATTATGTTAGTTTTTGTATAGTTGCATGAGTACAAGAATTGGACTAGAAATGAGTGAGAAATTTGACTAGAATGAAGAAAAGGACTAAAATGAAAGGTGGAAGAGTTTAGGTATAACAACTACAATTTTGGCCAAAATATTTACTGTAGCAACAGAATTTTGAAAGCTTCTCGCCAGTGAGCTAGGGACAAAATGGTAAATTAACATATAGTTGAAAGAATTATCATTTTGGACCGAATGGTCGGGAATTCAGAGCTAAATTACAAAGGGTCGGACTGCCTATAAATAGGCCAATCCTTCAGACCCTTCAATTGCTTCTTGAAAAGTCTGAATTTTAGAGAGAGAAAGAGTGGACGAGCTAGAGGGAGAAAGAGAAGGAATTGTGAGCAAACAATCTTATTGCTTGGATTTAAGCATTCTAGGAGTTAGGAAATCACTCCAGGACACTTCCCAATCAACAACCACCGATTAAAAACCAGCAAAAGGGTAGCATAATAACCCAATCCCTTTATTTGGGAGTTTACTGTTCATATTACTGAAATTTGTGAAATTGAACTTCTTTGAAAGAAAAAGGGATTACAAACTACATTCTTATTGTTTTTAATTACTATTGGGTGTTTTTAACCGATTGAAAATACTTGTGTATCCTTAAATGATTTTTGAAAGATGGGTTTTTCAGCTGAACAAAAATGAGTTTTAATCTCAGATTTAGACAAGATTACATGATGTTTTGGGCTATTTTCTTGTGTTAAATGTTGCTAAGGAGTTTATCTTGATTTCATCAATTTCAAAATGGATTTAGAAACAAGTTTTTGGATTGAAATTTTGGGTCAACGGCAATTAACAAAACAAAGCAAGATGCATCAGCCGATTGCCCCCGGTGCAGCAGTCGATTGTCGTGCTCTTGAGATGCCCAGAATCATTATCTGAGAATGCTAGCAATGATCACGGCACTTGGAAGTCGACTGTCGCGTTCTTCATTTTCCAGAAATGTCCAAGAACAGAGCAACCGACTGCCCCGACCCAATAGTCGACTGTCGGGCCCCACAGTAAGCTAGCAGCCAACTGCCAGGAACCTAGCAGTCGACTACCAGCTCTCTATTTAGAATTTTGAAAAATTAGATAGAATGCAATCAGTCGACTTGCAGCAGATACCGATGATCGCCACCTTTTGTGATGAAAAGATGAACTTAATGATGTATTTGAATGATATCTAGCCCAAAAACTAAATCAAACTGGAGATTTAACTCAAACTATAAGCAAGGTAACATATACTTTGAATGTGAACAAGAAAGAGCATGAAAGTGATGAAAGTTAAAAGGAAAGAGCAAGAATGCATAAGAGAAATGAAAATTGTATTCTTAATATATGTATTTATGGTTGATAGGTTCATATCTAAATGACTGATTGCTAGTATGGGACGGTGATTGGACATTCCGCGATTATCGTGATAGTTGTGAATTGTAAGTTAGTGACTTAATGGCCAATGTAAATGAAAAGTCACATACTTAGAATTTACAAAACTATAGTATGCACCGATTCACCCATATATATATTTATGAATAGCATTTTGAGGACCCCAGTATGTACTTAACGTGTGGGACCCAGATTTGGGAACCTTATGGTACTTGGATCCACTAGAGGACGCTCCAGAATGTATGCAATGTTATATGCAGTCGAGGACTGACAGGCATAAGTTGCCAAAGTACAATTTCTAAAGTATGGAGTGGAGCATATGTTGCCCCTCCAGATTTCTCTTATTTTGCAATCATATGATGATAATTATGTTAATGGAGTGGTGCATATGTTGCCCTTCTATATTTTTCTTATTATACAATCATATGGTGATGAGTATGATGATGATTGGCAGAGGCCAATGAGAAGTGCTCGTATTTCCTTATTGCTCTTTATTTTATAATGAAAGTTATATGAATGATGCTATGTTACCTATATGTTTTGATGAGTTTATGTGATGTATACTACGAGCTGAACATATAAAGTAAGCAATGCATGCAAGTATGAATGACAAATGAAGTGTTATACAGGATCACCCAATAGATATATTGTTTCATGAAAAAGAATGTAGAATTTTCGTATGAGTTTACGGTGGTAAAAACTAGCTGTTTTGAAAAATGGTTATTAATGCTACTGAGATTTATTCTCATAAAAATGCTAGTTTGTATCAGATGCCTAGGTTCCAGATAGTATTAGAAGTGGAGGTGGAAATGGTGGATATACCTTTCCTAGGGTATTTTCCTGTGATTCATAAAGTGTGGGTTGTGTATATAGAGGAAGTTACTCCCACACCTTGAGGATGTAATGTTCTAGGAAAGTTTTTTATATGCCCCATACCCTGAATCCTTGTGATATTTTGGTAAAAGGATCAGAAGAATAGTTTTGATCTATAAGATAAGGGCATATATGTATTAGGATATGTAAGCTAGGAATCCACTAGCTATTTTTGTTAAATGGGTATGAGTGACAGGCTTGTTGTCTCCTTACCCTAGCTAACACTCTCACATATCCATGGATATATGTCTAAATGAATGATATGTATACACTGTAAATGAATGTTTATGTATATGAATATATGTATGCACATGTATATTATTTTAACTAATATATTTTTATTTTTGTTGCGTAATGTGTGAGATCCCGAGTGTAGTAGCCCAAACCAATAATACTAATTATGTGATTTGGTAAACAATTAAGAATTAACTCGGGTAAGGGAAGTAGTAATTCACCAATCTTATAGTATATAGTTTATATTATTTAATTAACTTAAAAGGAACTGTAGGATTAAGGGGTTACATAAAACATTTCTTATAAAACACATGTGGGATAGTAAACATAACATCATTTCATTTCCATAACATGCGAGCAGTACATAAAACACCTTGAGAGTAATCGGGAGAGTCCCCAGTAACAACTCCACGCACTACTATCTATATGAATGAGTGCATGTATATTTAGCCATGCCTTAACTTTTGTACATTCTGAGGCGTCCCCCAGTGGATCCAAGTACCTTAATGGTCTCTGCCCCTTTCCAGCAGATCATCCTTGACTAGCGGGATTCCTCCTTTTTGTCCCAAACGGGGCTGGTATAACTCTTATGGGATCGCCATCAACTCTACCCTAATCATTTCCTCTCCGCTTTTAGGCAGATCATAATACTGTGGAATCACCATCTCTTTTCGATGGATCACACTCCCGATATGTTATTCTCTACATATATTATAGGGTGAATCGGTCCATTATCATGGCTATGCTTAACTCTAAGTACGTGTTTCTCATATGGCCTTTGAGAGATGACACTAACTTAAAGTTCGCATCTATCACGGTGTTTTCGAAATCATCTAAGTTCAAGTGGATGTTTAACCATCCCAATTTATGGCACAACCGTGGAATGCCCAACGGCTGTCCCATATCGACAATCGATCACTCGATCATAAGCCTATCTACCCTAAGGCATACACTGAGAATACTTTCCTCTTTCCCTCATTGTGTTTTCTGCTCTCTTTTTCTTTCACTATACCAAGGTATCATCACCCAAAACTCTTAGTTTCCTTGCCTACCTATGTTGTGAGCCTTTAATTAAGTTAGTATGAAGAATTACTAAGCTCAATTGCCATTAAAAACCTCATTTCGCAAGTTAGAGGGCTACCAGTCGACTGTTGAAAGGCTAGCAATCAACTGGTGGCTCTCTACATTCCTCAAGTACCAAACAGTAAGCTAGCAGTTGGCTGCTAGCGCATTGGCAGTTGGCTGGTGGCTTTCTGGAATGCATTTTGGGTAAAAATATGAGCACGATAGTCAACTACTAAACAGCTAGTCCACTGCTTAGTGCAAACCTAGGCCCGACAGTTGACTACTAGGAACCTAACAGTCAGTTGCTAAGCCTCTGTCTCCACTTATGGATTTCCAAGAACACAACAGTCGACTGCTTAGTGCAGACCCGGGCCTGACAGTCGACTGCTAGGTATCTGGCAGTCGGCTGCTAAGCCTCTGTCTACGCTTCTGGGTTTTCCAGGAACATGGTAGTTAGCTGCTATGCTCTGTTGCAGTTCAAAAAACATGATTTTGATAATACCCAATCCAGAATGCATTCTATTTTCAATTCTAAACGTATGAGCTTAATTCCCATGCAACAAACTTTACTTTTCTTTAAACATTTCTCATTCATTAGCTCAAACATGGTACATTCAAGGAAATCTAGTCTGTATCTCTAGATGACCAAAACCTAGCCTTTCCAATCCATTACAAGCACATATATAAGCATACATTCAGCAACACAACATCCCATAGAAATAGAAAAACATACAGAATGTAGGTTTAACCCTAGACATAACTTGAAACATTTAAAATGACATCTATCAGCAAGTTTTCTGCATATTTCAAAAATAAGGTTTAGGATGGATTGTTACCTTGATTCCTGCAAAATGGGTGTGTTTGATTTGTTAGGAATGATTCTCGCTTGTTGTAGGATCAAATCCCAGCCTTAAATCACCCTTTTACTTCATGAACCTTCCCTTCCCAGCCCTAACTCTGCACCTTCTCTCTCTACTCGCCCCTTTTGCTTCTCTCTCTAGGATGCTGAAGGTTTGGAAGAATAAAAGGGTTTAGGGCTGCTACTAGGGTTTAAGGAAAATTTTGGGAAATTGCTCTTTGGTCTTTGGTTTACTTTACACATTTTGTCTCAGCACAATTTCCCTTTTCACTTAGGTCCTTGGCCTTACTCTCAACTAAGGAATTGTAATTCTTTCAAGTTGGTCCTTATACTAATGCAACTATATGCACTAATGCAACATACCCAAGCATTAAGCATCAAATTAACAATTATCAAACATCTCTTTAATAATAATTGGAGTGGATGTTACAAATAAAGATTAAGAATAAGGAAAGTGTAGCATTTCGATACCACAGTGAGAGGGAGAGTAGCTTGAGAATTAAAAAAAAATGTAAAAACACATTCAGTGAGAGAAGGAGGAGCTAATTTAACCGAGAGAAGAAGAAACAAGAAAGTGAGGTAACCTTCAAGAGAAACATCATCATTCTTGCACCCTTGAGGTAGCTTAGCAATTCCATGTTTTGATTTCATGATTTTAATTATGTAGTATAACTTAAAGTCTTCATGGAATCAATTTCTCTAGCTCTACATTCCTTAAGATGTAATGTTTCTATTGGCTAAGTTTGTATGATGAATGGAATGATTTGTGATTATTGATGTGTGGTTGTAGATGTAGCTAAATCCATGAGAGAATGGTTAATGGAAAATTTCAGCGTGCATATTGAGAAACCTTAGAAGTATAAAGTGTGGAAATTTCATGTTCTTAAAGGGTCCATGTATGTATTTATGTTAAAAGTACCCAAGGGAATCACGTTAGCTAAAATTTGGCATGAAACCATGATATGACTCTTTTTAACCTACTTATACCAAGAGCATTTGAATTGACATGTAAAAGTGCTACTGAAAAATATATAGGAAAAAGTTACCTTTTGGGTTTAGTAAGAGAAGAAAATAAAGAAAGATAAATGGATAGGAAAAAGACTTCACCTCGGTTTTGATAAAAAGGGAAAGAGAATATATAGTAAGAAAATAACATATGGCAAATGGTTATCTTGTTACATAATAAATTAATACATGGTACATTGTTTACTTTTTATATATAGATGTAAGAATGGGGAATTTATGTAACCTTATGTTTCGGATGTAAAATAAGCCAAGGAAGTAAGTAGAAAAAGTGCCAATAGTATGATTACCTAATTTTGAGATATGATAGGAAATACCAAAATATAATTTTTATACATAGTACCATTAAGTTTAAATTATAGCAAGAAGGTGACAATGTAGCAATGTGACAAGTAAAACATTAGATTTCATTCCTTTCCCATAATGGCCGGATGTAATCTCTTATGTTAGTTATGATATAGCCAGATCACTATGCTATTGGTTAATGAATTGTAAAGTGTCTTACCATAGCTAAGATAAAGGGTAATAGCAAAATAGATCATGATTGCTAATTGTATGTGTGAGTGACCAAGTGTTCACAACTATTTCATAAAAGTGGCCAAGAGTCCACAATGTGACCAAGTGTTCACAACTATATTACAAAAGTGGCCAAGAGTCCACAATGTAACCAAGTGTTCACAACTATTTTATAAAAGTGGCCAAGATTACACAATGTGACCAAGTGTTCACAATTCTTCCAAAAGTAGCCAAGTGTCCACATTTCTTGCAATGTGACCGAATGTACTTCACACCTCTAGACAAGGTAATTTTTAAGAATGAGATGTATATATGATAATTGCCATTTCAATATTTTTTCATGTATGCTTTCCCTAAAGTTATGTTATAGTTCGAATGAAAATGACCACCTTTGTCACATTGACATACCAATAAATCATGCAATGCTTGCCAATAGATGTATGTGAATGAGACTATGTTTCAGATGATTGGAATGTAGAGGAAATTAATTTTTGTGCTTGCACAATGGTACATGTCAGTAAGATTTAAAATGTTGAATTTTTGAGCTACTAAGAAACTAGTTTTCTCATTTGTGTGCTAATATGTATCAGATGTAGATATTTAGAAATTTCAGGGGAGGATGGAAGTGGCATTAGAGAAGGTTCTTTTATTAAGAATATTTTGTAGCTTAAGGGTTTGAGTGACAGAGATGTTGTCTCCTGACCCTAGGATGAGTTTTGACAGTTCTTCTTTAGATGCAATTTTGTAACACCTACGAAAGTATATGTAATGTTTTATGATTTTATCTCTAGTGCATTACATTTTATTTTGCTGTGCTTATAAGTTTTGATCTGAGCAAAAGAACCCGAACCTAATCAACTTGAATAATATTATAATGGTGTGAATGCTTAGACATTATTAATAAATAATTAAGGTTAAGAATAATGTACAGACATTATCTGTTTATATTAGAGACGTTGTAATAATAGATAAGGGTGTTACATTTTGACTTGAGGAATGAGTAGAATGATGCAACCCATGATAGGGGTAGCTGAGGCCATGAGGGAGCAAGCTGTAGCTGCTACCTACGTCCTTCGACAATTCTAGGGAAATGAAAATAAAAAATGCCCTAACCTAAACCCTATTAAAGGACAAGTAGGGAATCCAACTTATCAGGGATGGTTAGAGTTCTAGAAGTCAAACCCTCCTTCCTTTAGGAGTGAGTTTCATCCTAAGTTATTCAAGGGATGGTTGATGGAAATGGAGAAACTTTTTATGGCCCTTGGGAGTATTGATGCTCAAAAGGTCTTATTTTCCACATATATGTTGACTGGAGAAGCTGAACATTGGTGGAGAGGAGCCAAGCAGTTGATGGAACCTCAAGAAATCCAGATTACCTAGGAGTCATTAAGAGGGTATTTTTGGAAAAGTAATTTCCTCAGAATATGAGGAATGAAAGAGAAATAGAATTCATGCAGCTCAAACAGGGTAGCAGGACTTTTAAAGACTGCCTTGCTAAATTCAAAAGTTGTCCAAATTCTCTTCATATCTGAAGCTTCAACCAAATGAGAACTAGAAAGCAATCATTTAGAGGCTGGATTGAGCCCCAAATTGGAAAAGTGTAGTTGCTCTAATGGAAATAAGAAATTATGCCATGCTGGTAAATAAGTGTTGCATAGAACATCCTAAAAAGGAAACAATATAGACCTTTTAGGGGAAGGGACAATAGATTTGATGGAGTTTAGAAAGGGACAAGGCCAAAGTTAAGGCAGTGATACCCAATGTATGCACAAAGTGTGGAGAGAGTCATGCTAGGCCTTGTAAAGTCCAACAAATGCAACAAAGCGTTTGTTACCAATGTGGAAAATGTAATGCCCCTATCTAGTATTACAATTCCTCCGATGCAACCAGATAGGTTTGGTACATTATTCTTATCCTTTTATTTAATTAATTTTTGAGTAATTATATTATTAATTTATATTGAGTGGATTAGGTTCGGGATCTTTTGCTCAAATTAAAAACTTACATGCACAGCAGAATAATAGAAATTCTATGCTACACAGCGAAAAATTAAACTTTCATACAATTTAAATAATATGAGTACAATAATGTCCATTATATTACAGTGAACATATATCAGGATATATGAAGTATCCGTCCCTAGGAAGTCAAGAGACAACAATCCTGTCACTCAGGCCCCTTTTACAATCTTCCAAGATGGACCAGTCCTTCACATATCCCTTCCTCGGTTCTTTCCTAATTACATCTTAGGTCTACTGCCAAAAGAATAATCCTAGATCTAAAAGAAGTATGTCTAGACTAGGACCCAAAAATAGGGGTTACAAAAATTTCTTAAACCCAAAAAGAACTTGAACTTTCAACCCGGCTATGCGTCCGCATTTGATACATATTAGCATATAATGAGAAATGCAAGTTCCCTAGTAGCTTAACAATCTGGGTTTTAAAACAACTATACATTCTTGGAATAAAATATAGCATAATTCATAAATAAATTGGCAAGAAATATGTGATCAATTAAAATGCCAATAGGATGGAAATAATATACTTTCAATTAACACATGTTGTAACATACATTATCATAATATTTACAGAATACTTTGGCTTATCATTCTTAAATTTCTTTGTACTTTAGCTATGCACACTTAGGCACTTGTGGACACTTGGCCACATTTAATATTCTTTGTGCACACTTGGGCACTTGTGGACACTTGACCACCTTTGATATTCTTTGTGCACACTTGGGCCTTGTGGACACTTGGCCACCTTTGATATTCTTTGTGCACGCTTGGGCACTTGTGGACACTTGGCCACCTTTGATATTCTTTTGTGCACACTTGGCACATGCGGACACTTGGCCACCTTTAATATTCTTTGTCAATTATCAAGGGAAAATTTTCAATTTTCTTTAAGGTTATTATTAGCATATATCCCTTTTTTAAAATTCCAATTAGCTTTAAGGATAAAATTCCCCTTTTCTTGAAAAGTATTGTTATTAATTTATTTCACTTAAGAAAATTCTATATATTCCAAGGATACATTCCCCTTTTCTTGGAAATTAATGTAAATGTTCAATTCTTATGAAAATTCTCAAATTTAAAGAACAATTTTTCCTTTATTGAGGATAATTCTAGATGCACATTTCTTATGGAAAATTCCAAGATTTTAAGGAAAATTTCTCCTTCCTTAGAAATAAATTCTAATATTTGAAATACTAATTTTCTTCTTTCTTGGAAATCTATTCTAATGTAGATTTTCTTTTTTTTTTTAAGGACTCTAGCATTTCCAAGAAAAATTTCTCCTTCCATAAAAATTAAACCTTTATGTATATTTTATATAAAATTCTAATGTTTAGAATAATTCCTTCTTTGTTGAAAATTAATTCTAATATACTTTTCTTATGAAAAACTTCAACATTTTAAGGATAATTTCTCCTTCTTTACAAATAATTGCTAATGTTTATTTCCTGCCAAAATTCTATCCTTTTTAGAATACTTACTTTTCTTCCAATAATAATCTAAATTTTTTGTTGTGACATCAAAAATAAATTCCTATGTTTTGAATCAAAATCATAATGCATAGCTTATAAATTTCAAGAATGCATTTCATTTGGAAAATTTTGAAGAGTTGTCTAAATTCTCTTCTTATTTACAGCTTCGACTAGATGAGGCATGGAAGTCTTTGCATTTGGAAGCTGGGTCAAAGGCAAACTTGAAAAACGTTGTAGCCTAATGGAAATTAGAAATTTTGCCATACTGGTGAACAAAGAGAATTTGGCAGATGCCAAGAAAGAGAAACAAAGAGCTAATTTCCTCAAGAGGAAGCAACTTGGATCCTTTTAAGGAAGAGACTACAGATCTGACAAAGGCCAAGGAGGAAACAGGCCTATCATAAGGTAGGCAATGCCTGATGTCTATTTGAGATGTGGAAAGAAACATAGTGAACCTTGTAAACCCTAGCAAAATCATTGTTATAAATGCGAAAAATTGGGTCATTTTATTAGAAATTGCCCAGAGTGGAAGAAGCTAGCTGAGATTGAAAAATCAACTGCCAGATTGTGGAACTTAGTTGTCCAGCCTCTATATTAGGAAAATGAACTCAGTGACTTAGTTTGAATTACAATTAGCCCAAAACTCCACTTAAATAAGGGATTTAAACATAGAATGTGTAATGGGTAACATATGGGTTGGAAGTAAAAGAGAAAGAGCAAGAATGATATGGGAATTTAAAAGGAATGAGTATGAGACATCAAAAAGAAATAAGAAAGTATTCCTAGTGTATGGATACTGGTAGATAGGCTTATATGTCAAGTGACCGATTGTCGGTGTGGGATGGTCGTTGGCCATTCCATGGTTTAACCATAATAGGGATGGTGAAACTCCCACTAAATGATTTCAAAAACACTGTGATGGTTACTAATTCTAAGTTATTGAAATCCCTTATGGCCAGTTAAAGAAGTCACATACATAAAATTAGACATAACCATGGTATAAGCCAAATCACCCTATTCTATATACCTATGAATAGTGTTTTAGGAGATGATATGTTTAAAACAGTAATCCTGTATATACAGGGGAGGAGCTGCTAGAGAGGTAGGTAGGGACTCTATTTTTCCTGGTGATACAGGGGAGGATCTATCAGAGAGGTGGTTAGTGACCCTGTTAAACTCGGTGATGGGGAAGGAATTGCCAGAAAGGTAGGTAGGGACCTTGCAGGGGTGTTGAGGATGGTTGTACTTGGATCCATTGGAGGATGCTCAAAATAGTACAAAGATTGCAATCAAGAACTTCTGGACAATACACAGATAGCAGTTGAGAACTGCAGGTAGTCATGGACTGCGAGAAATTCACTGATGGATGAGTATTTAATACAAGGAGTTGTTCGCTTAGCGACTCTCTTGATTTCTTTTGTTATGATAATGATTTGGAAATGGCCATGATGATATGCTCTGAATTCCTTGTGTATGCTTTATATTTATATGTGAGTATAACCTTGTTACCATTATAATATGCTAATATATCCTGTGTGATGGATATGTGATGAGTTGCTTATAATATGATGATATATCCCATGTGATGGATATGTGATGTTGCATTCATAAGAGTACAATGGTACAAATCAGCAGTTTGTAAAATATGTTGTTATTGCTATTGAAAAATCATTCTCATATAAATGCTGGTTTGCATCAGATGCCTAGGTACCAAGCACTACTAGAGATGGAGGTAAAGATAGTGGAGATACCCTTTTTGGGGTATTTCCCTATTATAAAGGAATTATGGGTTATACTTGTGTTGGAAGTTCCTCCCACACCCTGATTGCGTGAAGTTTTAGGGTCTGTACAGTATTTTTTACAAGTAATATGCTTAATACCCTGACTCATTATTATTTTTGGAAAGGATCAAGATGATGATTTTTGGTGTACAAAATAAGGTCATATGTAGGTATCCACTAGTAGGATTTTTGTTAAATAGGTGTGAATGGTAGGGTTATTGCCTCCTTACCTTAGTTGATAACTCTTACATATTTATAGGTATATGTCTTGTCCACAGAAGTTATAATTATTATAAATGAATTATGTATGTGTATGTAGTTGAAATTATGTATATATATTTTATTTCAATTATTTATGCTACATTACGTGAGAACACAAGTATAGAAATCTCAAATCAATAGCACTTAATTATTTAACTTGGTAAAAGTTAAAATTTGCTCAGTAGAGGTAGTAGTAACTCACTAATCCTATGTTGTATTATATTAGATTATTTAATCAATTAAAAGGAACTATAGGATTGGGAGTGTCACATCCAAACCATTGGCAGGCCCAGATATTTACCTAGAGAGTTTAAGTGCTTCATATAGGTTATAGAATAGATCAAATCAATTAAACTTTAAGGGTAGTGCCTACTGAAAATCAAGCCTAATTTCTCCACATTAATGACTTGGCCAAAAGCACCTGCATACCAGTCTAATATCTTAATTGTTTCCCTCACTTCCTATTGATCCACCTTTGTGAACAACTGAGTCATACACAAATAGAACATGAGTAATTTTAGGATCAGATGAAGCAAGTTGAACACTATTTAGGACACCACTATTCCTTGCTTTAGTGAGCATTTTAGAGAGGACCTCAGCCATAATGATAAAGAAGTTATGGGAAAGGGCATCCCCTTACCTAAGGCCCCTTTCTGGAGTAAATTCATCCCCAAAAATACCATTGACCCTCACTTTTTATTTAGATAAAAACACATATTGCATAATATGTAACATCCCTTTAGCCTATGGTTCCTTTTAGGTATTTAAAAAGATATAATATGAAAATAATTATCAGAGTATTGGTGTTACTATTACCTTTACCCGAGTCCAATTAAAACTTTTACCAAGTTAGTTAATTGAAGGCCATATGGGTTAGTCTCTACTCTCGGATCCTCTTAACATCGCAGCAGAATAAATATACATAGAATAACCTGGATTAACTATACATAAACATGCATTTCTAATTAAATATAGTCAGTTAACTATTGGGCATGGAGGCAACAATCCTGTTACTCATAACCCCATCAGTTTTATCTATCTGTCAATCTAGCCTAATGCCTATACAGATAATTTATAATAAGCTATACAATGTAATCCTACACTAGCCTTTCTCAAAATATCATGGAGGCAAGCTCAATCCTATCATGTACTTAAGCTATTCAAATTAAACAGTATACTCGGAATGTATACTTCTTCCTACTTTACCTTCTTCTAGCCCGGGACCTACACATCTAATACATGCCAACAATAATGTGAGAATTGAATCTCAATAGCAAAGCAAACTATTGCAAAATTCGTTAACCTGTACCACTGTACTCACACGAAAAACTCTACATTCTTTCATAAAATATATCACATACTATTGGGATGCAGTGCATTTATCATTTAATCATGTTATGTACTCATACATTTGCATATTCGTCAAAACATATCATCTTTAAAAACATAGGAAGTGCATTCATTATCATTTTCATCATAAAAAATTTTCCATATGGTAATAAATATGCCTTTTGATGGTATATACGAGCAGGAGGAAACAATCAGAACATACAAGCTATAGGGAGTGTCGCCTAACAACAACTCCACATACCACTACATACATGAGTGAGCTATCCTGGTGACTAACTACGCCATTACAATAGTTGAGCTATCCTGGTGACTAACTGCACCACTACGGTAACTCTACTGCATAGTACTACCGAGGCGTCCCCCAGCCAGATCCAACGTACAATCTCAATAACTTATGGGATCGGTGTAAAACCTATGTACAGGTCCTATCCTCTCCGCTTTCGTAAATCATGAGGTTATGGAATCACCACCCCTTTTCCAGTGGATCACGCTCTCGGTACGTTAATCTTTAACATATACATTAGGGTAATTCGGCTCATTCCCATGGTTATGCTTTAACCTAAAGTATGTGTTTCTTTATAGCCCTTGGAAGACACACTAACTTAGGGTTCGCAACCATCACAGTGTTTTCAAAGTCATCTATGTCAAGTGGATGTGTAACCATCCTGATACATGGCACAACCATGGAATGCCAATGGTCGTCCCATACCAAAAATTGGTCACTCGACTCATGAGCCTATCTACCACTAGTGCATATGCCTAGGATACTTCACTCCTCCTTTTTGATGTCTCTCTGCTCCTCCTTTTTGATGTCTCTCTGCTCCCTTTTGTATCACTATCACAAGAACCATTCTCATCCAAGTGAAAAGTGACTCTATCCTTTGCACATTACCCAAAACTCTTAATTTTCTTGCTTACCCCTGTTGTGAGCCCTCATTTAAGTTAGTATGAAGAATTACTAAGCTCAATTGCCATTAAAAACCTCATTTCGCAAGTTAGAGTGTTGCCAATTGACTGCTGGAAGGATAGTAGTCGGCTGGTGGCTCTTTGTAATCCTCTGTGCCAATCAGTAAGCTAACAGTCGGCTGCCAGCACGCTGGCAACCGACTGGTGGCTTTCTGGAATGCGTTCTGGGTAAAAATATGAGCCGCTGACAGTTATTTGCTAGGATTACCGATCGCTTTCGATACTAAACTTCGGGCAAACGATCATTTGCTAAGAACTTGGCGATCGGTTGCTAAAGCCTTTATGTCTGCACACGGGTTTCCAAGAACACAATAGTTGACTGTGAGAATGGCTATTCGATTGCTTAGTGCAGACCTAGGCCCGACAGTTGACTGCTAGGTGTCTGGCAGTCGGCTGCTAAGCCTCTGTCTACACTTCTGGGTTTTCCAGGAACACGGTAGTCGATCGCCTTACTTAGCAAATTGCTATGCTCCACTACAATTCAGAAAACATGATTTTGATAAAACCCAATCCAGCATGCATTCTATTGTCAAATCTAAACATATGAGCTTAATTCCCATACAACAAACTTTACTTTTCATTAAACATTTCTTGTTCATTAGCTCAAACATGGCACATTTAAGGAAATCTAGTCTATATATCTAGATGAACACAACCCAGCCCTTCTAATCCATTTCTGCACACATAGCATAAATTCAGTAACACAACATCCCATAGAAATAGAAAAACATACAGAATGTAGGTTTTAACCCCAACTCAACTTAAAACATTCAAAATCACATTTTATCAAAAAAGTTCTACACATTTTAGAAATGGGGTTTAGGATGGATTGCTATCTTGATTCCTTGAAAATGTGTGTGTTTGGTGTGCTAGGATGACTCTCCCCTTGCTATAGGACGAATTCCCAGCCTCAAATTCACCTCTCCCTTCAGAAATTCTTCCTCTCCCTCTTGCCTTAGCTCTTTCTCTCTCTCTCTAAGTTTCTAAATTTTGGGCATTATGGGAGGGTTTAGGGCTTCAGCTAGGGTTTAAGAGAGGTTTTGGAAATTGCTATCTAGTCCCTAAGCTCTTTTTCACTTTTAGACTCGCTCATCTTTCTCTTTTCAATTGAGTCCTTAGCCACCTCTTGCTATGCCTTCATGTATTTCCTTTCAATTTAGTCCCTAAGCTAATGCAACTATATGCACTAATGCAACATACACAAGCATTAAACATCAAATTAACAATCATTAAACATCTCTTTAATCATAATTGGAGTGGATGTTACATAATAAGCTCCACCTTGTTATCACTATAGTTGAAATCTTTCAAGGTTTTTTTTAAAAAACCCCCACTCTACCTTATCATACGCCTTGTTCATATCTAGCTTCATGGCCACCCAATGGTTCATACCCCTTTTTTTGTTCTTTAAATAGTTACAAATATCTTGCACAACTAGAATGTTGTCTTGGATAAGTCTGCCTCTCATAAAAGCACCTTGTTTATAGGAAATGATCTCACTAAGAATCCCCTTCATTAGATTAACCAAAACCGTCAATGACTTTATAAATAAAATTACTTCATCTTGTCGGTTTGAATTGTCTCACTAACTCAGAACATATGAAAAAAACACACCACTTAGACAATCAAGTCCTGGGGTGTTGGTTTATCCTAAGCTGAAGACTCCCAACTTAACTTCCTTTAGATTCATAGGCCTAGCCAGATCCAGATTAATTTGATTAGTAACCAATTTTGGAATGATATCCTCAAGTCCACTTTTGGAGGATGAGATGAAGAGTAAAGGGCTAAAAAAGATAAAGGGCTTTGGTTCCCTTTATTGCTAATTAATATGCATTGAAATGCTTAAGCTATCATATTTTGACTGTACACAATTAGACTTCATATGGCATAATTGTATATATGTAAAAGTTCAAAGGCTCGAAGCCCATAACAATAACAATATTAAAATTTTTTAATTTGAGGGATTAATACCCTTAATAACACTCAAAGGATCCTTGCCTCTACAGTCACTTTGGCTACTGGAACCTTCACCACTTGGAGGTTCTCTTGGAAGGAACATTGTGATCAGAGTAGCATATAGGGCATCTTCAGGGAAGAGATCACCCATCTCTTAGCATGTGGCTTATCCCCTATGGCGACAACTAGTTGATCTTCTTACACCTCATCTCCTTGAGCCTTAATACCACTCGGCTCACCTGGACCTTCTAGCAATGCATCTATGTACTCTAAAGGCCCATTGCGGCATAAATCATAAAGATGAATTTTGCCATAAAAAACTTTGCAAGCACAATTCACAGGTCGAGATTGAGAATGCACATATGGAGAATGTAATTTTCCTAGCTGTACTCCACCATTGTAACACCCATAACTGCCCCTTAGCCTATGGTTCCTTTTAAGTTAATTAAGGATTATAATATATAAATATCATAACAGTGGTGTGTTACTATTACTTTTACCTGAATAAATTTTAAACTTTTATCAAGTTGATTAATTGAGTGCCATTTGGGGTCAGGTTCTACATTGAGGTTCTCACTCGAGAATTGCTCAGAATATCAAATTGTATATATACATATAATATACTTTAGATAACTATACACAAACATGCATAATTACTCATTAGTTAACTTTAAAGTTTACTATTGGGGTATAGTGTAATATCCTAAATTCTATGATATTAGGTATGTCTTAAAATCCTAGACTCAATATTTTTATGCCTAAAAAATAGTGCAAGAATCATTTTATATTGCCTTGAACAAAGGAAGGACTAAACTGAAAGGAAATGCTTAGGGACTAAAATGAAAGGACATTTGTTTCACAAAATATCCTGATAGTAACCACGTAAATCGAGGTACATTTATGGCGCACATTTTATAAGGTTTGAAAATGGCGCCAATGTCATGAATGCTTCAAGAAAAACATCTAGGGGCAAAACGATCAAATTTTATCTGAAAATAAGAATAAAATATTTATTTATCAGATAAAATGGCTAATTTTTATCTTAAAAATTATGAAATTGCCTATGGAATATTTTTCCAAAATTTTTCAAATTTTTTTTTAGTTCGGCACTTAAGAGGGGTAAAATGGTCATTTTACCATGAAGGGCAAAATAGTAATTTTGACACCAAGGGTAAAAAGGTAATTTTATCACAAGGACATAAGGAAATTTTACCTAAGGAAACACTTTAAAATCCCTAAAATACCCTTTCATGTCAAGGTTTCAAGAAAGAAAAAGTGAAGGGTAGTTTGGTTATTTTGCCACCAAGGGCAAAATGGTCATATTAGCCATTTTAAATAAGTCTCACTTCTTCTTCTCCTCCTTAGCAAAGACGACATGAAGGCTTTTGGAAGGGAGAAAAACCATAGGATTCATAAGGGAGAAAAGGGAGAAGAAGGCAAGGAAACTTCAAGGTTTATCCACCAAAAATTATAAATCAAGGTAGCTTAGCATTCTTCCATCACTTATTTCATGTTTTTAATGGATTTTCCAAGCTTTTAAGATTTTCATGGCTAAATGAACAGTACATGAATAGTGATGTTCTTAAGCTTACATTCTTAAATTCTCAAATTTTCTATGGATTAATGCTTAGAAAGTAGTATGGAGTTGTTTGTGATGGTTAATTAGGATTATGAAAGTGTTTATGTTCATTTTCCAATTTTGTTCCATTTTCCCTAAAACCCCCAAATTCATGAATGTCATGCCAAATTGTTTTTTTTGCCTTGATTGTTATGGATAAATGGTGATTGATGGTTTATGGATGATGAAAATGGGATTAAAGGAATGATTATATGAAAAATGACAATTTTTGCACAAAATTCCTCTTTAGGCCATAACTAGCAAAATGAGATTTGGAAATTTGCTTGAAAAATTTTAAAGTAGCTTATTGGTAATTCAAGTTATGGCCAATGAAGGGTAGAGTAAGTTTCAATTAGTTGAAATGCCCAACTTTGCCTGAAAATCCCATCTTGACCGAGAGTATACATGTTTTTGGTGAAGGAAATGTGCTTAAATTTCTATGTGTGTGTCTTGGTTGAGGCAAGATTAATTGGCAATTGTTTATGATGCAAAATGATGCCATTAAATTTCATGTAGCCTACTTGACCAATTTTATGACATGAAAATATTTATGGAAAATTTTGTACACAAATGTAATAAAATTGATCAAAGTCTACAAAGGAAATAATATTACGTTGCAATTAAATTTTAATGAAGATTTTGTGCAATCTTGGCAATTCTAGAAATTTTTATGCATGCTTAAGTGTGGGGAGTGTAATGCCCCTATCTAGTCTTATTGTTCATTCCGTTATCAATAGATATATTCGGTACATTATTCTTGTCCTTTATGTTTAATTATTGTCTGAGCAGTTATAACATTCAATTTATGTTAAACAGATTAGGTTCGGGATCTTTTGCTCAGATAAAAACAAAAACTTACATGCACAGCGAAATAATGAAATTCTATACTACATGGTGAAAATACAGAATTTCATATGATTCAAATAATACAAGTATGATAACATTCATTACATACTAATGTACATGTCCCCAGATATATGAAGCACCCATCCCTCGAAAGTCAGGAGGCAACTGGCCTGCCACTCAGACTCCCGTACAAAATAGTGATGGACTAGTCCTTTGCATATTCGTTTCCCCAGTGTGCCCCAAAACAACTCACGTATACAATCAAATTAGTTGTCTTGTTCTAATTCGGATACATTAAGGATCTAAAAATTAGGGTTTCAAAAACCTTACTTGATCAAAGAGGACTGCTACCACGCGACCCTGCTACACGTCCGTATCTGATACATACTAGCACATATAAGAGAAACACAAGTTTCCCAGTCGCTTAACAATTTATAGTTTAAAAAGAAACTAATATGTACCTGGGTGCAAGCACTAAAATATTCAATCTACATCCTTGATTTCAGGCGTAATATCACACATAACTGTAAACTGACGATCATTGCATGATAAATTTAGAAGTTAACAAAAATTAGATATCTTTTTCATATAACACGTGTTCTCATAAGCTTACTGGTTTATTACAGAATTATCACAGCATTTATGCATGTTACGTGAACACTAGGTCACGGGTCTGGAGCACTTTTGGCCACACCTCTCTAGGTCACGGGTGTGGAGCACCTTCGGCCACACCTCATAATTCATGGACACTCGACCACGTGTATAGCGTGATCGCGAACGCTAGGTCCTAGGCATGGAGCACCTTTGGCCACACCTCGCTAGGCTGCC
The DNA here is from genome assembly GCA_031216115.1 of Senna siamea. Classification (NCBI taxonomy): domain Eukaryota; kingdom Viridiplantae; phylum Streptophyta; class Magnoliopsida; order Fabales; family Fabaceae; genus Senna; species Senna siamea. The sequence goes on from CM062360.1 coordinate 3,850,208, forward strand.
CGTGTGGCATACATTTGGCCATACCTTGTAAATTGTGAACACTTGGCCACATACATAAAATCCTCAGGACTTTAGATCACTGGTATGGATCACCTTTGGCCACACCTCCCTAGGTCACTCGTGTAGAGCGCCTTCGGCCACACCTCATAATGCATGGACACTTGGCCACGTGTATAGCATGATCACGAATGCTAGGTCATGGGCATAAAGCACCTTCGGCTATGCCTCTCTAGGTTGCTCGTGTGGAGCACCTTTGGCCACACATCACAAACCGTGGACACTTGGCCACGTTCATAAAATCATTGCGAGCTCTAGGTCACGGGTATGGAGCACCTCCGGCCACACCTTGCTAGGTCACCGGTGCACACTTGGGGTACTATGTGGGCGCTGGGCTACCTGTACCGTTTCTGATGAAAAAATTCAATATTTAAGGGATAGTTTCTATTTTCCCTTAGAAACAATTTCTAAGGTACCTTTTTCTATCAAATTGTAATAATCCCAATCTTGATTTCCTTTTCTTGGAAATTAATTCAAATGTGTATTTTCCCTTCCAAGATTTTAACAACTTTAATAACAATTTCCTTTTAGAATTTAATTCAAATAGGAATTTTTTTCCTCTAAAATTACAACAACTTTAATAATAATTTCCTTTACTTAGAAATTAATTCCCATATATATTTCCCTTCTAAAAATTCTAATAAGTTTCCTTTACTTAGGAATTAAGTCCAACATATGTATTTTCTTTCTAAAAATCCTATTAATTTCCATAATAATGTTCTTCCTATCCATGTTTATCCTCATCGATCTCAAACCCTCAAAATCAAATTTATCATATTAATGTGCACCATTACTTATTCTCATAGTTGATCATGACAATAAATTTCCAATACTAACTTAGTCAATTATTTTTCATAATAACATACATTTTATTTAGCAAACATAAATGTTTAATAACTCCTTAATCTCATCATGGGAATAACAAGTTCCACACAATATTAAGAGTAGTGAACCAAGCTAATTAAACTATGAAATAAATTCCTATATCTAAGTCCTATCATGACCTCAAGGAAACATTAGTTTAGAGATTATTTTAGCCACCTTTTATCTTTATCATGCATACTCGTTAAATTTTCCTTCTAAATCAAGAATGTAGATGAATAACCTAGTTTCATGGAAATAAAAATTGTGAAACATGGATACCATCATGGAACCAAAATAATTGAATTGCTAACCTACCTTGTTTCCTTTGGTCTTCCCTTTTCTTTAGTTTTCCTCTTTCATGTGAGGTTATGTAGCATGTATGCAAGGAGCTTTGGACTTCCTCTTGTTTCCCTTCACGTGTGGTTCATTGGGTTTATGGGAAGTCAAACTTTCAACTCCTTTTTTCCTTTTCTTCCTTCCGAGAGGGTGGGGTATGTGTATAGCCAAATGAGAGTCTTGACTCTCCTTTCTTTAGGTTGAGGTGGCGTGTGCAAGAAGGATGAAATTTCCAAATTTTACTTCCTCCTATTCGGTTAATGTTAAGTGCTTCCCTTCCTTCTTTCTTCTCTCTTTCACGTTAACTCCTCTTTCCCTCCTCACGTGCGTGTGGATTATATACATATCATTTTTGTTATCAAGTATACATGGCTTGTGCGTTTTTCCTTTCACCAAACTCACGCCCCTCGTGCATGCTACCCCATTCTTCTTTTGTAAGAATTTCTCATACTCTTCCTCACCTTCACGTTGCACCTTTTCCATTTGGCTTTTGTCTTTTGTCTTTGCTTAATTGCCATGCCACCCTTGCAAGGATTTCCTCTTACATGTATACTTCCAAGTACACTTTGCTTCTTTTTCACTCCACCCACACTAGCTCACGTCTAGGGAAGAAACATTATGCTAGCGTTCTCTCTTTCTTCCCTTCTCTTCTCACGACACACCTCTCTTTTCTGAGAAGGATTGTGCATGTTTAATTTCCATTCCTTCATGTCCACATGGCCGTGTAATGGTATATATATGTATTAAAATTCTGCACTTAATTAAGATTGCTTGTTGCCTTGGTGTTCCTTTTCTTGCAAGTTTATCTTTCCCACCTCCACAAGTAACCCTGGTATTTCCATTTTTCTTTTTCTATTCTCTCTTTTCCTCCCTCTCTCATGAAGTCCTATGTATGCCTATAAAAATTTTCTGCACCAACACCTAATGGTTTCCCTTCATCATATGTCCTTTCTCCCTTTTTCTCTCTTTCGTGAAGCTCCATGCATGCCTCTTATATATATAAAAATTCTGCACTATATTGTGGCATGCATGCTTGTTCCTAAATTAATTTTCTATCTTCATTCCCTTAGGTTGCGTGCCACCTTTGTACACATATGTATTTTGTTTCATCTTCTCTTTCCCACCTTTATGTGAGAGCCATGCATATATATATATAAGAATTGAATTCATCTTACTTTTCCTTCTTCTTCACGTGAAAGCCATGCACACATATATATAATTGCATGCCTTCTGTAACATCCGCTCCTAAAATTTTGATAGATGTTTGTTAATTTTAATTAATTGCTTGTGTATGTTGCATTTATGTTATATTAGCTTGCATATAGTTACATGAGTGCAAGAAGTGGACTAGAAGTGAGTGAGAAATTTGACTAGAATGAAGAAAAGGACTAAACTGAAAAGTGAAAGAATTTGGGTATGATAATTGTAATTTTGGCCAAAATATTTACTGTAGCAACAGAATTTTGAAAGCTTTCCGCCAGTGAGCTACGGACAAAATGGTAAATTAACATAGAGTTAGAAGAATTATCATTTTGGATCGAATGGTCAGGAATTAAGAGCGAAATTGCAAAGGGCCGGATCACCTATAAATAGGCAAATCCTTCAGACCCTTCATTTGGCATCCTAAGCTATGAAATTCTAGAGAGAGAGAGTGAATGAGATAGAGAGAGAAACTAAAGGAAAAAGACAGAGAATCTCACTTCTAGCAAGATTTGAAGTTAGAAAAGTGATTAGGAAGGCATCTACAGCATCAATCAGCATCTACACATCAGTTAAACACGGATTAAGGTAGCATAATAACCCAATCTCTTTATTTCAGAGTTTACTGTTTATATTATTGAAATATGTGAAATTGAACTTGTTTGAAAGAAAAAGGGATTTCAAACTATATTCTTATTGTTTTAATCACTATTGGGTATTTTTAACCGATTTAAAATACTTGTGCATGCTTAAAATAATTTCTGAAAAATGGGTTTTTCAATTTGAACGAAAATGAGTTTTAATCTCAAATTTAGACAAGATTACATGATGTTTTGGGCTGTTTTCTTGTGTTAAATGTTGCTAAGGATTTTATCTTGAGTTCATCAATTTCAAAATGGATTTAGAAACAAGTTTTTGGATTGAAATTTTGGGTCAACGGCAATTTACAAAAAAGAGCAACATCACGAGCCGATCGCCTGGGTCTGTGATCGTCGTGCTCTTGAGATGCCCAGAATCATATACAGAATGCTAGCAGTCGACTGCCGAGCACCTGGAAGTTGACTGCTACATTCTTCATTTTTCCAAAAAATGCCCAAGAACAGAGCGTGATCGCCTGCCCCAGGCCAATGATCATTGTCAAACTAACGACAAGCTATCGATCATTGCCACACCTATCGATAGCTGCCAATCTCTGTTTGGAATTTTGAAAATTTAAACAGAATGTAACCAATCAACTTGCAGCATGATACCAGTTGACTGCCACCTTTTGTGATGAAAAGATGAATTTAATGATTTATTTGGATGATATTTAGCCCAAAAACTAAATCCAAACTAGAGATTAAACTCAAATTGCAAGCAAGGTAACATATACTTTGAATGTGAACAAGAAAGAGCATGAAAGTGATGAAAGTTAAAAGGAAAGAGCAAGAATGTATAAGAGAAATGAAAATTGTATTCTTAAGATATGTATTTGAGGTAGATAGGTTCATATCTGAATGACTGATTGCTGGTATAGGACGGTGATCAGACATTCCGTGATTATCGTGATAGTTGTGAATTGTAGGTTAGTGACTTAATGGCCAATGTAAATGAAATGTCACGTACTTAAAATTTACAAAACTATAGTGTGCACCAATTCACCCACATATATATGTTTATCAATAGCATTTTGAGGACCCCAGTATGTACTTAATGTGTGGGACCCAGAGTTGGGAACCTTATGGTACTTGGATCCACTGGAGGATGCTCCAGAATGTACACAATGTTATATGCAGTCAAGGACTGCCAGGCAGAGTTGCCACAGTACATATGCGAAAACATGGAGTGGTGTACATGTTGCCCCTCTAGATTTCTCTTATTATGCAATTATATGATGATGATTATGATGATGATTGGCAGAGGCCAATGAGAAGTGCTCTAATTTCCTTCATGCTCTTATTTTATGATGAAAGTTATATGAATGATGCTATGTCACCTATATGTTTTGATGAGTTTATGTGATGTGTACAATGAGCTGAATATATATATTAAGCAACGCATACAAGTATGAATGTTAAATGAAATGTTATATAGGATCACCCAATATATGTATTGTTTTATGAAAAAGAATGTAGAATTTTCGTATGAGTTTACATTGGTACAAACTGGTTGTTTTGAAAAATGGTTATTAATGCTATTGGGATTTATTCTCATAAAAATGCTGGTTTGTATCAGATGCCTAGGTTCTAGATAGTACTAGAAGTGGAGGTAGAAGTGGTGGATATACCGTTCCTAGGGTATTTTCCAGTTATTCATGAAGTGTGGGTTGTGTATATATGGGAAGTTCCTCCCATGCCTTGAGGATGTAATGTTCTAGGAAAGTTTTGGTATGCCCCATACCATGAATTCTTGTGATATTTTGGTAAAAGGATCAGGAGAATAGTTTCAATGTATAGGATAAGGGCATATATGTATTAGGATATGTGGGCTAGGAATCCACTAGCTACTTTTCTTAAATGGGTATGAGTGACAAGCTTGTTGTCTCCTTACCCTAGCCAACACTCTCACATATCCATAGATATATGTCTAATGAATGATATGTATACACTGTAAATGAATGTTTATGTATATGAATATATGTATTCACATGTATGTTATTTTAACTAATATGTTTTTTTCATTTCTGTTGCGTAATGTGTGAGATCCCGAGTGTAGTAGCCCAAACCAATAATACTTTTTATTCACTTGATAAATAATTAAGAATTGACTCGGGTAAGGGAAGTAGTAATTCACCAATCTTATAGTATATCATTTATATTATTTAATCAACTTCAAAGGAACTATAGGATTAGGGGGTTACACCTTCATCCCTCTTAACCTCACTTGTGCCATTAAGATTTTCATGCATGAAATTTAACGCTCCTTCCTTTGGCATTTAGGCTAGAGAACAAAAGAAAATAAGAGGTTAAATTAAGCATCAAATTCTTAGGTAATTTGCCTTTTGAATCTAAAAAATTTGGCCATTTAATTTTGAAAGTTAAATTTTCCTTCCTTAATTCAATTCTCAAATTTATTAGCCATAAGAAATTTATTTATTAATACCATAATTATATCCATTAACATCATCAATTTAATCTATTTAATTTATGGGTGTTACATTTCTCCCCTCCTTAAAATAATTTCGTCCTCAAAATTCATACATACCTCATGAGAATAGCTCTGGATAAGCTTTGCGCATGTCCTCTTCCCTTTCCCAAGTAGCCTCATGTGGCATCGTCGGGTCCCATAGGATCTTTACCAGAGGAATGACCTTATTCTGCAGGGTCTTGACCTCAGTACCGATGATTTGAATAGGTTTCAGCTGATAAGACAGATTATTCTTTAATTACAGAGTACTGGCGTCAAGTATATGGGAGGGATCTGGTATGTACTTTTGAAGCTGGGATACATGGAAAACATTGTGAAGGTTGGACAGGTGTGGGGGTAAGGCTATTTGGTATGCTGATGGATCCATTCTCTTCAATATTTGAAAAGGTCCAATGTATCTGGGACTTAGCTTTCTAGACTTCATAGCTCTACCAATCCTAGTAGTCAGGGACAATTTCAGAAAAACATGGCTTCCTTCCTCGAATTCTAGGGGCCTTCTCCTCTTGTCAGCATAGCTCTTTTGCCTGTCCTGAGCTTTTTCCAACTTTTCTTTGATCATTTTAATCTGATCAGTGGTCTATTGTACTAACTCAGGACCTAACAACTGCCTCTCACCCACCTCATACCAACATAACAGCGACCTACATTTCCTCCCATACAGGGCCTCATAGGAAGCCATACCTATACTAGAGTAGAAGATATTATTGTAAGAAAACTCAATCAGCGGTAGACTCTTTACCCAGTTTCCCTGGTACTTTAGGGCACAAGCCCTAAGCATATCCTCTAACGACTGAATGGTTCTCTCCGTTTGTCCATCAGTTTGAGGATGATAGGCTATACTAAAATTTAGCCTGGTTCTAAAGGCTTATTGCAAGGCTCCCTATCTGAGACAATGCTAATGGGTACCCCATGAAGTCTTACTATCTCCTGAATGTATAGATGTGCTAGTCTATCCAAGGAGTAGTTAATTCTAATGGGTAAAAAGTGAGCGGACTTGGTTAACCCAGATAGCATCATTCCCTATTTGAGTTCTAGGCAGTCCTACCACAAAGTCCATGGAAATCTTATCCCACTTCCACTCAGGGATATCCAAGGGTTGTAATAAACCAGCATGCTTCTGATGTTCAATCTTGACCTGCTAACACACCAGGCATCTAGCTACATGCTCTGCTATCTTCTTCTTCATTCCTGGCCACTAGAACTTCTCCTTCAAGTCTTGATATATCTTAGTGGCTCTTGGATGGACATTATACTTACTTCGGTGAGCTTCCTCTAAAATCTTATCCCTCAGTTCTCCTATCTTAGGGACATACATCCTACCCTAGAAAGTTACCATTCCGTCAGCCTCCCTTATGAATTCTTTCGAAACCTTTAGGGATCCTAGAAACTCATTATCCTTTTGGGCTTCTAAGATTTCGGACCCTAAGGGTGCTCTCGATCCTTAACTCACTTAGATAGATCTTATTCAATAACACCAAGGTGGACAACCTCATGTTCCCAAATTTCTTTATCAAGTCCATCTCGCTCACCATTAGATGAGCTACGTGGAGCGACTTCCTACTTAGGGCGTCAGCCATAACATTTGCCTTACCCGGATGGTACTTTAACTCAAAATCATAGTCTTTAATGAATTCCATCCACCTCCGTTGTCTCATATTCAATTATTTTTTTGTCAAAGAGGTATTTGAGACTTTTATGGTCACTAAATACCTCGAATCTAGACCCATAGAGGTAGTGTCTCCAAATCTTTAAGGCAAACACTATAGCCGCTAACTCTAAGTCATGGGTAGGGTAGTTTCTCTCATGTGGCCTTAGCTGCCTAGAAGCATAGGCCACTACTCTTCCTCCTTGCATCAATACACTTCCCAACCCTTTCTTTGATGCATTATAGTATAACTAAAACTTTACTAAAGGACCAGGGATAACTAGCACAGGTGCAGTGGTCAATTTCTCCTTCAGTGTCCAAAAGCTTTGTCACACTTTGTGTCCCACACAAACGAAACATCCTTCCAAGTCAACTTGGTCATTGGCATCGTTATTTGTGAAAACCATTAAATGAACCTCCTATAATATCCCGCTAACCCAAGAAAACTCCTAATTTCTGTCACCGTAGTGAGTCTTTCCTAGTTCACTATCGCTTCAGTCTTACTAGGATTCATTGACACCCCCTTATCAGAAATCACATGCCCTAGGAATTTAACTTCCCTTAGCCAAAACTCACACTTTTCTAGCTTGGCATACAACTGCTTCTCCCGGAGTATTTACAACACCGTCCTTAGATGCTGCTATGCTCCCGTCTATCCTTGGAATACACTAATATGTCATTGATAAACACTATTACGAACTAGTCGAGGTAGGGTCTAAAGATGCGATTCATGTAATCCATGAATATAGCTGGGGCATTTTTCAGTCCAAAGGGCATTACAAGGAATTCATAGTGTCCATACCTTGTCTTAAAGGCAGTCTTAGGTATGTCTTCTTTCTTATCCTTGATCTGATGATACCCTGACCTCAAATCAATCTTGGAAAAGATAATGGCCCCTCTCAATTGGTCCAATAGGTCATTGATCCTAGGGAGAGGATACTTGTTCTTTATTTTCACCTTATTCAGTTTTTGATAGTCTATGCACATCCTTATACTCCCGTCTTTCTTCTTAACAAACAACACAGGAGCCCCCTACGATGACACACTAAGTCTAATGAATTATTTTGCTAAGAGGTCCTTTATTTGCTCCTTCAACTCCTTTAACTCCATTGGGGACATCTTATAGGGTGCTATGGAAATTGGCCCTGCCCCAGGAACTAGGTCGATGGAAAACTCTATTTCCCTTTCTGGTGGGAGCTCTATTTCCCTTTCTGGTGGGAGACTAGTAATGTCTTCCGGAAACACATCCACAAATTCATTTACTATAGGTATGGTTTCTAACTTCTGATGAATTTCTACCTCTGAGGAACATAAGAAAACCATCCTCTGGTTTTTCCTCTCTACCCCCACACTTACTGGCCTAGTGTCTATGAAAGTCACAGACTTAGCTAAGCAGTCCAAGATAACATTGTTTGAAGAGAGCCAATCCATACCAAGGATGACATCTAGGTCAACTATGGGTAAACAGATAAGGTCTACCATAAAGGTTCTGTTTGCAATCACAATGGAACAATTTAAACAAATCAAGGACGTAGACATGTGTTCATTGGTGGGTATAGCTATGGAAAGTTCATAAGGTAAGGTGGTTGTGGGTAATTTCAAGTTGTTAACACAGTCTACAGAAATAAAGGAGTGGGTGGCGCTAGAATCATACAACACAATTAAAGGAATCTCATTAATAAAGCATGTACCTTTCATCAAATCTTCAGACTAGGCCACCTCCTTCCTCTTTAGGTTATATACCCTTCCCTTGGTAAGAGGTCTCGCAAGCTCCTCTGGCTTCCTTAGGATGGATCAATTCCGGGCAATGGAATTGTTATTGAGATTTAAAGGTTTTCTTTTTAGAAAATGAGAATGATAGTATCACAATGAATTAGGAAGAAAAAGATTGATTTATGACATAGATAAGGAAAAACATAGAATGGTATTGGAAAACATTGAATGGAAGGAAAATATTTGAATGTTCAATAAAAAGAAACATAAAGGAAGTGATTCCAATATGTGTTATAAGGTAGATAGGCTTATAACCGAGTGACCAATTGTCGGTATGGGACGGCCGTTGGGCATTCCATAGTTGTTCATAAATTTGGATGGTGAAACATCCGATCGAAATGAAAGAATTTTGAAAACACTATGATGATTGTGAATTCTAAGTTAGTGTAACCTAAATGGCCAATTGAACAGGGGACATTTACTTAGAATTTGGTAAAATTATGGGATTAAGCCTAATCATCCTAGTTGATATATATAGGAAATAGCATACTGGGAAATGATCCATGATGTAGGTTGTGGTGATCTATGGCGTCATGAACCGCCTCTAAAACACTGTGATGATTGTGAATTCTAAGTTAATGTAACCTAGATGGCCAATTGAACAGGGGACATTTACTTAGAATTTGGTAAAATTATGGGATTAAGCCTAATCATCTTAGTTGATATATATAGGAAATAGCATACTGGGAAATGATCCATGATGTAGGTTGTGGTGATCTATGGCATCATGAACCGCCCATAAAGCGGGGAGAAGATGATCTGTGTGAATAACAGTGATTCTGTGAGCTTAGTTTGACTAAACCCTTGGAGAAATTCCCACTTATATCTGTCTCTATGACATGATCACTGAATGTGAATGGGTACTCAGATCCACTGAGGGACGCCTCAGATGTACCAGTGGCAGAATTGTCACACACTTGATAGAGTGGCTATCTCATTCATGCACGCTGTAGTATGTGAAGTAATTTATACTTCTAATATTCTTGTGTCTCTCTAAATTGAAAATATGGCTTTTAGCCAAATATGAATGTTTATTTTCCTTATAAATAATACAGTTTTCCATGAATGGTAAATGTTGTTTCTCCTGAATTATCTATGGATGAATAGAAATTTAATGACTTTCCTAATTATGGTACTAAAAGGTATACAGTGAACTATGACTGCGACTAAAATTGATATTGTTTTTATTTTATAATTGATATATTACAGATATACCTCAAACTTTATCCTATACATCTGACTGGTTTATTTATAGCATTTCCTAGAAATAAGGGAATTTAAGAATAAAGAATGTAAATTGTTTTTTGTACCTATACCGTGGTACATACCATAGCTCAGAAATGAAATGTGGAATGCGTAGCTACTGAGAAATTATTTTCTCATTATTTTCTGGTATGTATCAGATGACTAGAACCATTATGGTACTAAAAGACAAAAGGGATTAACTATCCATCCCAAGCAATGGAATAATATATATATTATGTTAGAAATATATATATAAGTATATGGATATGTAAAGCATACATATCAAGTTTATGAAAAATAGTTGAAAAGGGTTTGAGTGGCAGGTTTGTTTCCTCCTTACCGTATGAAAACAAGAAAACTACATATATCTTGCAGTATATGTAACAACGTTGTAATGTTGAACTGGATCTAAGTGTATATAAAGGAAAAAGTTCAAATTTATCCTAAATTTTTATGGATTGTAATGTATGATTATTATACTTCTGCTATATTGATAATTGAATGTGATACCTGAGTAAGGATCCAAACTTAATGAAATGTATACTATAAATGGATATTTAAAGAACTCAGGTAAGATATAATGGATAGAAATGTATATAACACACCAGTTTCGTAAGTAAAGTATTTTTCAATAAATAATATTTTAAATATGGCTATGAAATTGTGGGTGTTATATATAAAGGCAACATCCCTACTACTCAAAGCCCCATCAAAATATCTACTGACAATTTCTAGTTCATCCATTTACATATAAGTTAATATAGGCTATACAAGAGATAATCTATACTAGCCTTTCTCAAAAATCATAGAGACTAGTACAAAATGAATATATGCCTATACTATCAAAATATATACTTCCATGTACCCCCATAATGGGTACCTCTTCCCAATTATCTTCCTCTCTAGCTAGGGACTTACATATCTGCTGTAACCCCCCCAATCCTACAGTTTCTTTTAAGAAAATTTAAATAATATAAATATATATACTATAAGATTGGTGAATTACTACTTCCCTTATCCGAGTCAATTTTAATTGTTTACCAAATGACATAATTAGTATTACTGGTTTGGACTACTACACTCGGGATCTCACACGTTACGCAGCGAAAATTAAAAACATATTAGTTAAATAATATACATGTGCATACATATATTCATACACATAAACATTCATTTACAGTGTATGCATATCATTGATTAGACATATATCTATGGATTTGTAAGAGTGTTAGCTAAGGTAAGGAGACAATAAGCCTATCACTCATACCCATTTGACAAAAATAGCTACTGGATTCCTAGCTCACATATCCTAATACATATATGCCCTTGTCTTATACATCAAAACTATTCTCCTAATCCTTTTACCAAAATATCACAAGGATTTAGGGTATGGGGCATACCAAAACTTTCCTAGAACTTTACATCCTCAAGGTGTGGGAGGAACTTCCCATATATACACAACCCACACTTCATGAATCACTGGAAAATACCCTAGGAAGGGTATCTCCACCACTTCCACCTCCACTTCTAGTACTATTTGGAACCTAGGCATCTGATAGAAACCAGCATTTTTATGAGAATAAATCCCAGGAGCATTAATAACCATTTTTCAAAACAGCCAGTTTGTACCATTGTAAACTCATACAAAAATTCTACATTCTTTTTCATAAAACAATACATTTATTGGGTAATCTTGTATAATATTTCATTTAACATTCATACTTGCATGCATTGCTTACTTTATATGTTCAGCTCGTAGTATACATCACATAAACTCATCAAAACATATAGGTAACATAGAATCATTCATATAACTTTTATTATAAAATAAAGAGCAATAAGGAAATAAGAGCACTTCTCATTGGCTTCTGCCAATCATCATACATTGGTCTCTGCCAATCATCATCATATAATTGCATAATAAGAGAAATTTGGAGGGGCAACATGTGCACTGTAACATCTGCTCCAATTATTATTAAAGAGATGTTTAATAATTGTTAATTTGATGTTTAATGCTTGTGTATGTTGCATTAATGCATGTAGTTGCATTAACTTAGGGACTAAATTGAAAGGAAATGAATGAGGGTTTAGTAAGAGGTGGTTAGGGACTCAATTGAAAATGGAAAAGTAAGTGAGGCCAAGAGTGCAAAACAGCCCAGGGACCAAAGAGCAATTTCCCAAACTTTCCCTTAAACCCTAGTTGTAGCCAAAACTCCCACACACTTCCAAACCTTCAGATTTTAGAGAGAGAAGCATAAGGGGCGAGTAGAGAGAGAAAAGGAGAGTTAGGGTAAAGGAGGGAGATTTTGTTGAAGGAAAGTGCTAATTGAAGCTAAAAATTAGTTCTGCAGTAAGGGGGGATCATTCCTTACACATCAATATTTTTACATGCTTGAACTGAGACTGGGGTTAAACCTACATTCTGTATGTTTTTCTACTTTTATGGGATGTTGTGTTTCTGAATGTATGCTCATATATGTGCTTGTAATGGATTGGAAGGGGTGGGTTGTGTTCATCTAGGGATATAGACTATTTTTCCTTGATTGTACCATGTTTGGGCTAATGGATGAGAAATATTTGATGAAAAGTAAAGTTTGTAGTATGGGAACTAAGCTCATATGTTTAGAATTGAAAATAGAATGCATTTTGGACTGGGTATTCTGAAAATTATGTTTTTTGAACTGCAGCAGAGTATAGCAGCCGACTACTAAGCGGGAGCAGTTGACTGCCATGTTCTTGGAAAACCCAGAAGTGTAGACAGAGGCTTAGCAGTTGACTGCCAGATACCTAGCAGTTGACTGTCGGGCCCAAGTCTACACTAAGCAGTCAACTGGCCATCCTCGCAGTCGACTGTCGTGTTCTTGGAAACCCAGAAGTGCAAACAGAGGCTTAGCAGCCGACTGCCAGGTTCCTAGCAGTCGACTGTCGGGCCCAGGTTTGCACTGAGCATTCGACTGTTGTACTCATATTTTACCCAAAATGCATTCCAGAAAGCCACCAGCCGACTGCCAGCGTGCTTACTAATTGGCATCAGAGGATTACAGAGAGCCACCAACCGACTGCTAGCCTTCCAATAGTCGACTGGCAGCCCTCTAACTTGCGAAATGAGGTTTTTAATGGCAATCGAGCTTAGTAATTCTTCATACTAACTTAATTAAAGGCTCACAACATAGGTAAGCCAAGAAACTAAGAGTTTTGGGTGATGATACCCTTGGGATAGTGAAAGAAAAGAGAGAAAAAAAACACAAAGACAGAGAGAGGAAAGTATTCTCAGTGTATGCCTTAGGGTAGATAGGCTCATGGTCGAGTGACCGATTGTCGGTATGGGACAGCCGTTGGGCATTCAACGGTTGTGCTATAAATTGGGATGGTTAAACATCCACTTGAACTTAGATGATTTTGAAAATACCGTGATGTTTGCAAACTTTAAGTTAGTGTCATCTTCCAAAGGCCATATGAGAAACACATACTTAGAGTTAAGCATAACCATGACATTGGGCCGATTCACCCCATAGTATATGTAGAGAATAGCGTACCAGGAGTGTGATCCATCAGAAAGGGATGGTGATTCCATAGTATTATGATCTGTCCAAAAGCGGAGAGAAAATGATCCAGGTAGAGTTGACGGTGATCCCATGAAAGTATACCAGCCTCGTTTGGGATGAAAGAGAGGAATCCCGCTGGTTAGGGATGATCTACCGGAAAGGGGCAGGGACCATTACGGTACTTGGATCCATTGGGGGATGCCTCAAAATGTACAAAAGGTTAAGGCATGGATAAATAGACATACGCTCATTCATATAGACAGTGGTGCATGGAGTTGTTGTTGGGCGACTCTCCCGATTACTCTCAGGGTGTTTTATGTACTGCTCGCATGTTATGAAAATGAAATGATGTTATGCTTACTATCCCACATATGTTTTATAAGAAACGCTTTATGATGAGAATGATGATGAATACACTTCCCATGTTTACAAGTTGATATGTTTTAAATGCACATACATACATATGAGTATATAACATGATTCAATACTTTACTCATTGCATCCCCATAGTATGTTATATGTTCCATGAAAGAATGTAGAGGTTTTCTGTGTGAGCACGGGGGTACAGGTTAACAGATTTTGTAACTAGTTGAATTGCTTCTGAGATTCATTTCTCACAATAGTGTTGAAATGTACCAGATGTGTAGGTTCCCTTGGGATGGAGAAAGAAGGTAAGGTATGTAGAAGTGTCCCATCTAGGCACACAAACTGTTTATTTTGGATAGTATAAGTACATGTTAGGATTGAGCTAGCCTTTATGATATTTTGAGAAAGGCTAGTGTAGAATTATTTTGTATAGCCTATTCTAACTTATTTGTATATGAATTAGGCTCGATTGATGATTAGACTATTTAATGGGGTTATGAGTGGCAGGATTGTTGCCTCCATACCCAATAGTTAATTGATTATATTTAATTAAGAATGCATGTCTATGTATAGTTAATTCAAGTGTATGCTATATGTATTTATTCCGTTGCGATATTGAGAGAACCCAAGAGTAGAGACCAACCCAAATGTATTCAATAAATTAACTTGGTAAAAAGTTTAAAATTTACTCGGGTATAAGTGATAGTAACACCAACACTCTGATAATTATTTTCATATTAAAGTTTCTAAAATAACTAAAGGAATCGTAGGATAGAGGGTGTTACATGCACCACTCTATGTTTTCGCATATGTACTGTGGCAACTCTGCCTGGCAGTCCTCAACTACATATAACATTGTGTACATTCTGGAGTGTCCTCCAGTGGATCCAAGTACCATAAGGTTCCCAACTCTGGGTCCCACACATTAAGTACATACTGGGGTCCTTAAAATGCTATTCATAAACATATATATATGGGTGAATTGGTGCATACTATAGTTCTATAAATTCTAAGTATGTGACTTTTCATTTACATTAGTCATTAAGTCACTAACTTACAATTTACAACTATCATGATAATCGCGGAATGTGCAATCATCATCCCATACCAGCAATTAGTCATTCAGATATGAACCTATCTACCATAAATACATATACTAAGAATACAATTTTCATTTCTCTTATGCATTCTTGCTCTTTCCTTTTAACTTTCATCACTTTCATGCTCTTTCTTGTTTACATTCAAATATATGTTACCTTGCTTACAATTTGAGTTAAATCTCTAGTTTGGATTTAGTTTCTGGGCTAGATATCATTCAAATACATCATTAAGTTCATCTTCTCATCACAAAAGGTGGCAGTCAACTGGTATCATGTTGCAAGTCTACTGATTGCATTCTATTTAAATTTTCAAAATTCCAAACAGAGAGCCGGCAGTCGACTGATAGGTGCCGACAGTCAACTGCTAGCTTACTGTTGGGC
The DNA here is from genome assembly GCA_031216115.1 of Senna siamea. Taxonomy (NCBI): domain Eukaryota; kingdom Viridiplantae; phylum Streptophyta; class Magnoliopsida; order Fabales; family Fabaceae; genus Senna; species Senna siamea. Next base: position 3,865,846 of record CM062360.1, read on the forward strand.
TCGATAGTCGACTGTTGGGTCGGGGTAGTCGACTGCTCTATTCTTGGGAATTTTTGGAAAAATGAGGAACGCGGTAGTTGACTTCCAGGTGCCCGACAGTCGACTGCTAGCATTCTATATACGATTCTGGGCATCTCATAAGCATGAGAGTCGACTGTTGTACCGAGGCAGTCGGCTGCTGTGTCTTGGTCTGTTTTGTAAATTGCCGTTGACCAAAAATTTCAATCTAAAAAATTGTTTCTAAATCCATTTTGAAATTGATGAACTCAAGATAAACTCCTTAGCAACATTTAACCTAAGAAAATAGCCTAAAACATCATGTAATCTTGTCCAAATCTGAGATTAAAACTCATTTTCATTCAAGATGAAAAACCCATTTTTCAGAAATCATTTTAAGCATGCACAAGTATTTTCAATCGGTTAAAAACACCCAATAGTGATTAAAAACAATAAGAATGTAGTTTTCAATCCCTTTTTCTTTCAAACAAGTTCAATTTCGCAAATTTCAATAGTATAAATAATAAACTCCGAAATAAAGGGATTGTGTTATTATGCTACCTTTTTGCTGGTTTTTAATCGGTGGTTGTTGATTGGGAAGTGTCCTGAAGTGATTTCCTAGCTCTTAGAATGCTTAAATCCAAGCAACAAATTTGTTTGCTCACAATTCCTTCTATTTCTCTCTCTAGCTCGTCTACTCTCTCTCTCTAAAACTCGAACTTTTAGGAAGCAATTGAAGGGTCTGAAGGATTGGCCTATTTATAGGCAGTCCGGCCCTTTGCAATTTTGCTCTTAATTTCCAACCATTCGGTCCAAAATGATAATTCTTTCGACTATATGTTAATTTACCATTTTGTCCCTAGCTCATTGGTGGGAAGCTTTCAAAATTCAGTTGCTACAATAAATCTTTTGGCCAAAATTACAATTGTCATACCCAAATTCTTTCACCTTTTAGTTTAGTCCTTTTCTTCATTCTAGTCAAATTTCTCACTCATTTTTAGTCCACCTCTTGCACTCATGCAACCATATGCAAGCTAATATAATGTAAATGCAACATACATAAGCAATTAATTAAAATTAACAACCATCTCTCAAAATTTTGGAGCGGATGTTACATTTCTCTTGTCCTTTTAAGAAATTTCATCCTCAAAATTTATACATACCTATACAAATAACTCTGGATACACTCTTCTCATATCATCTTCCTTCTCCCACGTAGCTTCTTGGGGCGATGACTGATCCTATAATACCTTTACCAGGGGAATTGTCTTGCTTCTCAATTGTTTAATTTTAGTCCCAATGATTCTTAAAGGTCTAGGATTATAAGTTAAATTATATTTTAATTGTACTATTATGGCATCAAGAATATGTGAAGGATCGGGAAGATCTTTTCGAAGTTGAGAAATATGAAACACATCATGGAGATTGGATAGAAATGGGGGTAAAGTAATTTGATAAGCAAATTGGCCAATCTTTTTCAAGATTTGGAAAGGTCCAATGTATCTTGGGCTCAACTTTCTAGATTTAATAGCCCTGCCAATACCAGTAATAGGAGAAATTTTAAGGAAAACATGGTCTCCTTCATCAAATTCTAGTAGTCTTCTCCTTTTATCAACATAATTTTTCTGCCTATCTTGGGCTTTAGCCAACTTTTCTTTAATCATCTTAATTTGATCTGTGGTTTGTTAAACTAATTCGGGCCTTAGTAGTTGTCTCTCCCCCACTTCAAACCAGCACAAAGGTGACCTACATTTTCTCCATAAAAGGCTTCATAAGGAGCCATCCCTATGCTAGAGTGAAAACTATTATTGTAGGAAAATTCCACTAAAGGCAAAATTCTATCCCAATTTCCTTTTTGCTCTAATGTACATGCTCTAAGCATATCTTCTAGAGTATGAATAGTTTTTTTAGTCTGCCCATCAGTTTGTGGATGATAAGCAGTACTAAAGCTAAGTTTAGTACCAAAAGCCTCCTGCAAGGCTTTCCAGAATCTAAAAGTAAACCTAGGGTATCTATCAGATACTATATTAGTAGGAACTCCATGGAGTCCTACTATTTCTCGTATATACAATTGGGCCAACTTATCTAATGAGAAATTTATTTTGATGGGTAGGAAATGTGCATATTTAGTTAATCTATCTACAATTACCCAGATTGCATCATTTCCCAATTGAGTTTTTGGTAAACCTACAAAAAAATCCATAGAAATCTTATCCCATTTCCATTCAGGGATTTGAAGAGGTTGTAATAGTCCTGCAGGCTTCTGATGTTCAATTTTCACCTGTTGGCACACTAGGCATCTAGCAACATACTCAGCTATTTGCTTCTTCATACCTGGCCACCAAAATTTCTTCTTCAAATCTTGATACATCTTGGTAGCACCAGGATGAATAGTATAGTTACTTTTATGGGCTTCTTCTAGAATCATATCCCTCAGTCCTCCTGAGTTTAGGACATAAATTCTATCTTGGAAATTCACTACCCCATTGACACCTCTTTTGAATTCTTTTGGGTCCTTTAGGGACTTTAAAAATCCATCCTCTCTTTGAGCTTCTAATATCTGAGCTCTAAGATTATTCTCGATTTTTAACCTACTCAGACATATCTTATCTTGTAACACCAGTGTGGATAGGCTCATATTTCTAAATTTCTCTATCTGGCTCATTTCATTTATCATTAGTTGAGCCATATGGAGAGATTTCTGACTTAGTGCATCTGCCACTACATTGGCTTTTCCTGGATGGTACTTTAATTCAAAATCATAATCCTTTAAGAATTCTATCCATCTTCTATGCCTTATGTTTAATTCTTTTTGGTCAAAGAGATATTTGAGACTTTTGTGGTCACTAAATACCTCAAACCTCGACCCATACAAATAGTGTCACTAGATTTTTAAAGCAAACACTATGGCTACTAATTCTAAATCATGGGTAGGGTAATTTTCTTCATGAGGCCTTAATTGTCTAGAGGCATATGCGACAACTCTCTTATTTTGCATCAAGACACATCCTAGGCCCTTCTTAGATGCATCGCAATACAATTCAAAATTTCCTAAGGGATCAGGGATTATTAAGACAGGTGTTGTGGTCAACTTTTCCTTTAAAATTTGAAAACTATCTTCACATTTGTGATCCCACACAAAAGGAATATTTTTCCTAGTCAGTCTAGTCAAGGTCAATGCAATTTTCGAAAACCCTTGAATAAATCTCCTATAATACCCTGCTAATCCAAGAAAACTTTGAATTTCAATCACTGTTGTGGGCCTCTCCCAACTAATTATAGCTTCTATCTTACTAGGATCTACTGTTACTCCATCTTTAGTGATTACATGACCTAAGATTTTCCCCTCTTTTAACCAGAATTCACATTTTTCTAATTTTGTATACAATTGCTTTTCCCTAAGCAACTGTAATACAATCCTAAGATGACATTCATGCTCTTCACTACTCTTAGAATATACAAGAATGTCATCAATAAACACTACTACAAATTGATCAAGGTAGGGTCTAAAGATATGATTCATGTAATCTATAAAAATAGCTGGAGCATTCATCAATCCAAATGGCATTGCAAGAAATTCATAATGCCCATATCTGGTTCTAAAGGCTGTCTTAGGTATGTCTTCTGTTCTAACTCTGATTTGATGGTATCTCGACCTCAAATCGATTTTGGAAAATACAGTAGTTCCTCTCAATTGATCTAACAAATCATCTATCCTAGGAAGTGGGTATTTATTCTTCACAGTTACTCTATTCATTTGTCTATAGTCGATACATAGCCTCATACTTCCATCCTTCTTCTTTACAAACAAAACTGGTACTCCCCAAGGTGAAGCACTGGGCCTAATAAACTGTTTCCCCAAAAGATCCTCTATCTGCACCTTCAATTTAGTTAACTCTAAGGGAGTCATTCTATAAGGCGCTATAGAAATTGGTCCCGTGCCAGGAATTAATTCTATAGAAAACTCTATCTCTCTCTTAGGTGGAAGACTTGCAATTTCATTGGGAAAGACATGGAAATTCACAAACTACAGGAATAGCATTAAGTTGATGCTGAAGTTCAACTTTAGAAGAACACAGAAAACTAGTTCCTTGGATCTCTTCCTCAATTTTCCTAACTACCAGCATGGCATCTATAAAAGTCACAGATTTCTTAGAACAATCCAAGACTACATTGTTCACAGAATCCCAAGAATAACATCCAATCCCACCAAAGGTAGACAAATGAGGTCAACAATGAAGGGCTTATTCTCAACAACAAGGGGACAATTTAAGCAAGCCAAAGAAGTTAATACCCACTCTTCTGTGGTAGTAGAAATAGATAACTCATGGGGAAATTTAAATAAAGGCAAATTTAATCTTTCCACACATTCACAGGAATTGAAAGAATGAGTGGCGCTAGAATCATACAGTACAATTAAAGATATATCATTTACCAAACATTTACCTTTTATGAGATCATCGGACTGGACCACTTCTTTACCTTTGAGAGTATAAACTCTTCCCATAGTAGGAGGTCTTGTGGGCTCAGTTGACTTCTTCCACTCAGGGCAGTCTTTAATGAAATGACCTGATTTTCCACACTTAAAACACACACCCGACTGGAATCTACAAGGTCTGCCATGATTTTTCCCACACTTTGGACAAGCATTAGGTACTGTCTGCCTCGCCATAGGTTTCTTCCCCTTCTGGTTTCCCTCATTTCTATTATCCCTTCCTCTGAAGGATCCATATTGTTTTCTTTTAAAGAAACTAGCCCTCTGTCTTTCTTTCTCTGTGTCAGCTAGGTTCTGAGAAACAATGCGACACTTGTTCACTAACATCGCAAAGTTTCTAATTTCAAACAGAGCAACAACATTCTTTAGCTCCAATCTCAGCCCAGCTTCTAGATGCAATGCTTTCCATGTCTCATTTGGATGATGCTCCAAATAAGAAGAGAATTTAGATAGTGCCTCAAATTTTGCTAAATACTCCTCAAAAGTCATATTACCCTGCTTTAACTGCATGAATTCAATTTCCTTCTGCTTTCTCACGTTCTCAGGGAAATACTTTTCCAGATACACTCTTTTAAAAACTTCCTAGGTGATCTGGGTCCCTTGAGCTACCAAAATTTTTTTGCTCCTTTCCACCAATATTCTGCTTCCCCAACAAGCATGTGAGTAGCAAACAATACCTTCTATTCGTCTGTATTCCCTACGACTTCAAACAAATTTTCCATCTCTCGCAACCATTCTTTAGTTGCCTGTGGGTTGAACTCACCTCTAAAGGAAGGAGGATTATTTCTCTGAAATTCAAACCAACCATTATAGGCTTGGTTTCTCTCTTGGCTAACGTCAGGATTTGGGTTGGGATTCATAGGTCTATTCTCTTGAAACTATCTAAGTGCTTTAGCCGTAGCTGCAGCTTGTTGAGTAGCAGCAGTAGCCTATTCCCTCATAGCCTCTGCCACTCCCATCATGACTTGCATTACTCTTTCCATATTGGTCTCACACCTTCCTTTTCCTTCCCAGTATTTCTCCAAGGTGGGGCCATAATTCACTCTATAAAACAAACATTACTGAGGTGATCAGTCTCAATAGTATATTATTTATAAGAGATCATATGGCACCTATCAGAAATATCATCTACCTAAACCTAATACTTCATTCCTCAAGTCAAAACATAATACAAGCCAGTCAACTGCCATGGCTCAGCTAACTACCCTGCAATAGTCTCTATCTTGAGGAATCTACCCTTTCACTACCGAGCCAGTTCTAACTAGCTGTGGTAGTAGTGCTCTGATACCAACTCAGTGTAACCCCCACAATCCTATAGATTCTTTTAAGGAAATTTAAATAATATAAATATATATACTATAAGATTAGTGAATTACTACTTCCCTTATCCGAGTTAAGTTTTAATTGTTTACCAAATGACATAATTAGTATTACCAGTTTGGGCTACTACACTTGGGATCTCACACGTTACACAGGGAAAATTAAAAGCATATTAGTTACAATAATATACATGTGCACACATATATTCATATACATAAAAATTCATTTACAGTGTATGCATATCATTCATTAGACATATATCTATGGATATGTGAGAGTGTTAGCTAAGGTAAGGAGACAACAAGCCTGTCACTCATACCCATTTGACAAAAATAGCTAGTAGATTCCTAGCTCACATATCCTAATACATATATGCCCTTATCTTATACATCAAAACTATTATCCTGATCCTTTTACCAAAATATCACAAGGATTCAGGGTATAGGGCATACCAAAACTTTCCTAGAACTTTACATCCTCAAGGTGTGGGAGGAACTTCCCATATATACACAACCCAAACTTCATGAATCACTGGAAAATACCCTAGGAAGGGTATCTCCACCACTTCCACCTCCACTTCTAGTACTATCTGAAACTTAGGCATTTGATACAAACTAACATTTTTATGAGAATAAATCCCAGTAACATTAATAACCATTTATCAAAACAGCCAGTTTGTACGACCGTAAACTCATACGAAAATTCTATATTCTTTTTCACAAAACAATACATCTATTGGGTAATCCTGTATAATATTTCATTTAACATTCATACTTGCATCCATTGCTTACTTTATATGTTCAACTCATAGTATACATCACATAAACTCATCAAAACATATAGGTAACATAGCATCATTCAGATAACTTTCATTATAAAATAAAGAGAAATAAGGAAATAAGAGCACTTCTTATTGGCTTCTGCCAATCATCATACATTGGTCTCTACCAATCATCATCGTATAATTGCATAATAAGAGAAATTTGGAGGGGCAACATGTGCACCACTCCATGTTTTCGTATATGTATTGTGGCAACTCTGCCTGGCAGTCCTCGACTGCAAATAACATTGTGTACATTCTGGAGCGTCCTCTAGTGGATCCAAGCACCATAAGGTTCCCAACTATAGGTCCCACACATTAAGTACATACTGGGGTCCTCAAAACGCTATTCATAAACATATATATAGGTGAATCAGTGCATACTATAGTTCTGTAAATTCTAAGTATGTGACTTTTCATTTTACATTGGCCATTAAGTCACTAACTTACAATTTACAACTATCATGATAATCGCGGAATGTCTAATCACCGTCCTATACCAGCAATTAGTCATTCATATATGAACCTATCTACCACAAATACATATATTAAGAGTACAATTTTCATTTCTCTTATGCATTCTTGCTCTTTCCTTTTAACTTTCATTAGTTTCATGCTCTTTCTTGTTTACATTCAAAGTATATGTTACCTTGCTTACAGTTTGAGTTAAATCTCCAGTTTGGATTTAGTTTTTGGGTTAGATATCATTCAAATACATCATTAAGTTCATCTTTTCATCACAAAAGGTGGTAGTCGACTGGTATCATGTTGGCAGTCTACTGATAGGTGCCGATAGTCGACTGCTAGCTTATTGTTAGGCCTGACAGTCGACTACTGGGTCGGGGCAGTTGACTGCTTTGTTCTTAGGCATTTTTGGAAAAATGAAGAATGCAGAAGTTGACTTACAGGTGCTCGGCAGTTGATTGCTAGCATTCTGTATATGATTCTGGGCATCTCAAGAGCACAAGAGTCAACTACTACACTGGGGCAGTCGACTGCTGTGTCTTGCTCTGTTTTGTAAATTGCCATTGTCCCAAAATTTCAAACCAAAAACTTGTTTCTAAATCCATTTTGAAATTGATGAACTCAAGATAAACTCCTTAGCAACATTTAACACAAGAAAACAGCCTAAAACATCATGTAATCTTCTCCAAATCTGAGATTAAAACTCACTTTCATTCAAGCTGAAAAACCCATTTTTCAGAAATCATTTTAAGCATGCACAAGTATTTTCAATTGGTTAAAAACACCCAATAGTGATTAAAAACAATAAGAATATAGTTTTCAATCCCTTTTTCTTTCAAACAAGTTCAATTTTGCAAATTTCAATAGTATAAACAGTAAACTCCGAAATAAAGGGATTGGGTTATTATGCTACCTTTTTGCTGGTTTTTAATCGGTGGTTGTTAATTGGGAAATATCCTGGAGTGATTTCCTAGCTCCTAGATTGCTTAAATCCAAGCAATAAAGTTGTTTGCTTACAATTCCTTCTCTTTCTCTCTTTAGCTCGTCCACTCTCTCTCTCTCTAAAACTCAAACTTTAAGGAAGCAATTGAAGGGTCTGAAGGATTGGCCTATTTATAGGCAGTCCGACCCTTTGCAATTTCGCTCTTAATTCCTGACCATTTGATCCAAAATGATAATTCTTCCATCTATATGTTAATTTACCATTTTTTCCCTAGGTCACTGGCGGGAAGCTTTCAAAATTCGGTTGCTATAGTAAATCTTTTGGCCAAAATTACAATTGTCATACCCAAATTCTTTCACTTTTCAGTTTAGTCCTTTTCTTCATTCTAGTCAAATTTCTCACTCATTTCTAGTCCACTTCTTGCACTCATGCAACTATATGCAAGCTAATATAACATAAATGGTTGTACATAAGCAATTAATTAAAATTAACAAAAATCTCTCAAATTTTTGGAGTGGATGTCACATCTGCTACACATCTAAACTTTGAAATATGGGATGTGCATTCATCATCATTCTCATCATAACTTTCATATGAAACTTTTACATAAACATGTTGTGGGGAAGTAAGCATGCCTTTACATTTAACATATGAGCAGGAAAAACAACATATCATAAGTGTTATCGAGAGTGACACCCAGCGAATAACTTCACGTACCACTTTCTCTATTTCATGAGTTTTGACTATTTGGCCACCTTTAAACTTTAACTTTTTGTACATTCTAAGGCGTCCCTCAGCCGGATCTGAGTACTGTCTCATAACCAACGGGATAGTTGTCAACTCGACCCAACATTTCCCTTCCTCAAATGAGACTGGTTATTAACTCATGGGATCATTGTCAACTCTACCTAGATCATTTCCTCTTTTTTCTTTTAGGTAGATCTCAATACTATGGAATCACCATCCCTTTCCAATGGATCTCTCGGTATGTTATTCTCTCACATATACACTAGGGTGACTCGGCTCATGTCTATGGTTTTGCTTAACTCTAAATACGAGTCTCTTAAATGGCCTTTGGAAGATGAAAAAAACTTAAAGTTCACCACCATCATGGTGTTTTCAAAATCATCTAAGTTCAAGTGGATATTTAACAATCCTATTTTATGGCACAACCGTGAAATTCCCTATAGCCATCACATACCGTTAATTGGTCACTTGATAATGAGCCTATCTACTACTATGCATACTCTTTGAATACTTTCCTCTTTCCTCTCTTATGTTTTTTGCTCTCCTTATTTCACTATCACAAGGATTCTCTCACCCAAGTAACTCGTCACTCTATCTCTTGCATGTTACATCTCAGGTTTAGATCTTTATTTTGAGTGAAATTTTGGGTTATTTACCTTTTAAAATGGTTATTGAGCTCATTATCTAAGTCAGAGGGCTAGCAGTTGACTAGTCCCAAGCAAGCAGTCGGCTGCTAGCTCAACACCTGTTTGACTTTGTCTTAGTCGAGAGCTATCAGTCAGGTACTAAAGACTTGGAAATTGACTACTAGCCTTGATAATTGACTGCTAAGGCAAGGTAGTCGGCTGATAGCTTTCTAAAAAAAATTTTTAAAATTGAAGAACATGAGAGTCAACTTCTAAGGTCTAGTAATCAGCTGCTAGCATTCAAAACTAGTTTTTGGGTAGACAAAGAACATAGTAGTCGACTTCTAAGGTCTCTAGTCAGTTGCTATCGTTCGGTCTTGCTCTAAACTTATTGCTACATCTAGAGTTTTGCCCTAAAACATGTTCTCGAACTATTTCCTCAAACTGTGAACTCAAAGCCAACATTTAGACATTATATAGCATTCATAATAAACTGAAACTCAACTTAATAGAACTCCAAACTAGGATCAAACCATATTTTTACACTTAGGGCATAAGCCCTCTTTCATAATCAATGACAAGCATAAATGAACAAAACTATTCAGCAAGCATCACCCAATAGCAAATAAAAGCATAGGGAATATAGGTTTAAATCTCAAACTTAACTCAAAACATTCATAAATCACATTTCTACATCTGAAGCTGAATATTTCAAAAATGGGGTTTAGGTTGAGTTACTACCTGGATTTAATCCTAAAATGTGCGTGTATAATGTGTTAGAATGGTTCTCCCCTTGCCGTAGGACAATTCCCCAGCCTCAAATCAGTCCTTCTTCTAGAAAATCCCTTCCCCTTTGTCCTAACTCAGCACTCTTTCTCTACCCGCCCTTCTACTTCTCTCTCTAAAAATTTACTGAAGTGTGAGTTGTGTGGGCTAAGGTTTAGGGTTTTTGAAGTTTAAGTCTCATAAATTATAATCATGCCCTTGGCCCTTTTTATGACTTTGGCCTCACTCAGTTTTCCTTTTCAATTGGGTCATGAGTCATGCTTTAACTTAACCTTTATCCCTTACAACTAAGTTCATGCACTAATGTCACTATATGCAATTAATGCAACATAAACAAGCATCAAACTTAAATTAATAACTAACAAACATCTCTTAATCATATTAGGAGCAGATGTTACAACCATAGTACTGGTAGTCTCTATCATAACCATTTCAGACGGAGATCCCACCATTCACTACCCTTATTTTGGGTAAGGATAGCTAAATTTTCCTCCAAATGCTTAAGCTCCTTGTCTTTTTTCATCAAATGAAAATTAGCAACGATAAGCTTCTTATTTACGGCACAATAGTCAAGTTCTGCCTTATGTTTCTAGGTAATAAGATCGACCTCTCGTGTCTTACACAATCTTGATTGGATGTAACCTAGTCCCTTTCTTCTTGAAGGGTCTTCAGTCATGCCTTAAGATTCACAGTGGAAGTAGTACATTCCACCTTCAAGCCATCTAACTCAGATTGCAGTTATTCTCTCACAGGCTTCAAAAGAAAAGAAAACAGGTCAGAGTTGAAACATAACCAGAAAGTAATAAGTACAAAACAAACAAAAAAAATCCCTCAGTAAGCATGTTTGGCCCGTGATAACTTCTAAGCTACAAATGTAACATCCACCATTTAGGACCCAGAAGAAATCCCCTAAATTCCCAATAGAAGAAATTTAGCATAACTAAAATTCTTAATTATGCTAATTTTGTTATAAATATGTATGTTTATCATACTATGATAGTTCCAACCTATACCCTAGCGATGTTGTAGCATTTTTGTTTGATGCTCTAGCTATGTTGTAGCATTTTTAAAAAAAGAGAATTACTAAGAAAGTTGACAATCAATTTAAATAAATAAAAAGGAAAGTAGTAAAGCTAGGGGAGCTCAATAAAATAAGATAAGAGAAAAATAAGAAAAATCACAGAAAATGTGGTGTTTAATTTAATAATTAAATGCTATGTCAAAAAATGGAATAATATAAGATAAGGTAAAATAATATAGTATGATACAAATTAATACATGAAATGCACCCCCTTACTTATGTGGAGCAAGAAGAGTGTGTGATACACAAATGTCCCTCCTTTTTTCCCACCCACATAGAATCTTTCTCTTCATATTGGAAACACCTTATTAATTCCTTTTCACTAGAAGAAACTTACCTAGCTAGGAAGTGGGAAAGAGTGGAGAAAGGAAGGAGAAATTAAGGAAGGGTGCAGCATCATCCTTCTATACTTCTTCTTCTCCTTCATCCATCACGTATTAAGCACCTAAGAGGACCAAGAGAGCCATTGAAGAACCAAGCTCCTTTTGCATGTGAGTTTGGAGCCTTTACTGAGATGAGTAAGTGAAGGGGAAGGAAATGGAGAACATTCTAAAAACTCCATACTTCTTCCTAGCTCGATCTAAGACTGGGGAAGGGTAGACTGGAGTTGTAAGACCTTATAGGAACCATTTCATGTATGGAAGAAGCTACATTGGAGGAAGGAGACCCACTACAAAATAGAAACCCAAAATGCAGAATATTTGAGTAGAATTAAGAAAGAGTGAATCACTTTTAAGGTAGGATAACTCTTCATACCTTTATGTGTTCTTTGGAAATTCTTTGGCCGACGTCTTCCTTTTTTCTTAAATGAATAGGTAGCTTCTTTCATATCCCCATATATGTTTAGAGGCATCCTTTGGTCTTATAAAAGCTTGGGATTTTCTTGCTGGTTTAAATGGTGATGGTAGTACAATGTATTATTGCATGTGGGTGTTTGGGAAATTTGTGCGGGAATTGAAAAGTTTTATTAAAAGGATAAGAAAATGAACTACTTTGCAGAAATCCTAGAAGCTTTTTGCACTAAATTGGCCTTAAGTTATGCTTGAAATTGTATGTGAAGATGTATAAAATGATTGCCATGTTTCAGACCTAGGAGAAGTTCTCCTTATGTACTTTGCCACAAACAATAGGGCAATTCACCGCAGTGAAAAGTGCACTTATTTGCAACAAACTACCCCACACACTACGTCCTGTGTAGTTTGATGTAGGTTTTCACCGTGGAAAACTCTTTGAAACCCTAAATTTATTTCCTTTGTTATTATTAGACATGGAACCTTAATGGAGTAACTAGGATGGATATAGGGGAGTTAAAAGTGGGATTTTTAAGAGATTTCAGGAGAATGAAAATCCATAAGGTAAATTAGAACCCAATTGGAACCAATAAACACTAGTTCTTCTAATGAAAAGGTAACTAGGACCAAAATAAATTCGAAGAGCTAACTCACCATATTTTGTTGATGAAGTGATGTATTATAATTGAATGAGACGTTATGATGATTCAATATTGAATTGAAATTTGCATGAATAATATATATGAAATGCACATGCATATTATGATTGTGAACATGTGTAATTAAATTGTAATTGTGCAATGAAATTTTATTTTGAAAGATCATGAAAAAGTTGTCATAAATTCTTTGATGATTATATGTTTCATTTTGAAGTATTTAAGAATGGATAGTTATGGGTAGTATGGAATGCCAATGGTTTATTGTAACACCCCACCTCTATAGGTACAAAACATACATGCCCCATAGAGATAGTATGCTACTAACATATCTTTATGTAACTAATCGAGTTCATTTTTAAATTAAATACCTAGAATCCTTAAATAATTCAATTTTAGGTTTAGGGTTGCATTCAAGATTTTCACTCATATGTGTGTGTATATTGATGTGCTTCATTTTATACATATTTTTCTTGAGTTTAATTGTCCCTTTCATGAGCATTTTGTGTGTTTTTATCTTCAAAATCACTTGAACTTGTATCCCTTTTTCATTTCATGAGCCCGCCAAGTCATTATCAATAGTGGAGCCATTTTGGAGGTCCAAATAGCCTAGAAATATATCATGTGGGCCTTGGAGCATTCCATAGACCTTGATACATCCCATGGGCCTTGAAGCACAGCCACTTTGGCCTAATGAAAAGTATGACGCATGAAGGACTTGAAAAGGATAGGAAGGCCATGGCTTGAGGGATCATGATCTTACTTGGATGATCATCAATCTAGAAGCTTATCATCTTTCTAGAAAACATCATCATATTTGAAGGGATTTTGACTTTTCATGATCTCTTTTGAAAACCCTATCATTCCTCTCAACCATTCATCATTTTTTAACTTATCTTATCTTATCTTATCTCATCTTATCTTATCTTTTATCTTATCTTATCCTATCTTATCCTATTTTATCTCAAGCATGGCCTTGCCACCTTGTGCATCTAGAACACGCCCTCCACCATGTCAACATTGTCTATAAAAGGGAGAGTAGACAAAGAGAAAGGGGTTCAAAAAATTTACATTCCATATCATCCATGACCTTTGGCCCTCCATCATCCTTGAAGCCTTGCAAGAGGCCACAGCCATAAAGATTCAATGGAGATTAGAGTAGAAGATTGGGAGTAATTAAGAGGCGACAAGGAGTTCATTCAATTGAAGATAACAGACTGAAGCTGTCTATCCAAAACTCGACAAATGAGGGTGTACCTATTTCTATTTCCTTCTTTCTTATTTTTACTTACTTTTCTTGTTATTTTAATCATGAACATGAGTAGCTAGATCTATAAAACCCATTGGGGTTCCTGAATTATGTTGGTAACTTGACTTCAATTTGTATGGATTATGAATTCGAATATGTGATCTTCTTTCAATTATGAAAAACTATTTTAATTCTTCTTTATGAGATGTCATAATGAATACTAGCTAGATTCCTTTCAAAGACTCGACATATGATCATTGGAATTTGAAAACTAATTGTAAAAATAGTTGATTTTCACTTAAAAACTAAAGTTAATCAATTGCTGGATTAAAAGCCATTCTTAATAGTAGTGAATTAGAATCTTAATGCTAATTTGAGATCGACCATTAAGAAGAACAAGCTAGTGGTAGATTTTGGATTTTAGAAATTCATTGAGACTGATTTAGCATTCACTCACAAGTAGCATATTCAATTCAATAATTCATAATTTTCTTGTGTATGTACCATCTAGTTCAGGGTCTCCTTTTGGCTTTGCTCTTCTTGTCTTGGTAAATACCTTTTTCATTCAATTTTTGTTAACTTGTTAATATTTGCATTTAATCATTAGTTTAGAAATTATAACATCCCCAATCCTATGAATCCTTTTAGATAATTAAATAATATAATATAACATAATGTAGGATTGATGAGTTACTACTATTTCTACCCAAGTAAATTTTAACTTTTTACTAAGTTAATTAATTAAGTGCTACTAGTTTAGGTTACTACACTCGGGTTCTCACACATTACGTAGTGAAAATAACTAAAAACAAATATATAGGTATTCTTATATTCTCTTATATTCTTACATTCACAAACATGAATAATGTACAATAGTTATTTCTTAGTTATATAAGACATATACTTATAGATATGTGAGAGTGTTAACTAGGGAACGGAGATAACAAACCTGCCACTCATACTCTTTTAACAAAAGACTGCTAGTAGGTTCCTAGCTCACATATCTTAATACATATATGCCATCTCTATGTACACCCAAAAATCATCATCCTGATTCTTTCAAAAAAACAATAACCAAGAATTATGGTGTAGGGCATATCAAAACACGGTACAATATCTAACACTTCATGCTATCAAGGTGTGGGAGGTACTTCAAATATGAAAATAACCCATACTTCCTTAATCACTGGAAAATATCCCAGAAAAGGTATTTCCACCATTTCTCCAGCAACACCTGGTATCTAGGCATCTGATAAAAATCAACTTTTAATGAGAAAAGTTTCTCAGTAGCAATAATCACCTAAAATTTTAAAAAAACTATTGCCTTGTACCACTATACTAATACGAAAATGCACTACATTCTTTTCTCATCAATCAACATATTATAACTATTGGAATAACATGCATGAATTACACAATTTTCTCACATATACTTATGAATACACATGTATTTCATCACATATCCACCACACAGGATATATTCTCAAATTGTAATGGTAACAAGGTTATATCCGCATTTCAATATAGAGTATAAACAAAAGAATTTATAGCATTTTGCTATGGCCATAATCAAAAGCATCATAAAAGAAATATTTAAAAGTTTCTCATTCATAAATGAGTTTTCTCATGGTCCTTTACCATCTACAATATTCTCATGGTTTTCACCGTCTGCAATATGCTCGTGGTCTGTGACCAGTTGCAACGATTCTCTTGGTTTAACCAGTTGCAGCAATTCTCGCGGTATAACCAGTCGTAGCGATTCTTGTAGTTTAACTAATTGCAGTTATTTTCATTTATGGTTTATGCTTATCTCATTTTAAAATCTCATATTTCTCTTCTCTTTCTCATTCATTCTCAAAACGTTCTCAATTCTCATGTTAACCATTACATTTTAGGTCTAAATATTTCATTTGAGTGGAGTTTTGGGCTAATTATACTTTGATTTAGGTCATTGAGTTCACTTTCCAAAATAGAGGGCTACCAGTCGACTTCCAGTCTCTTGGTAGTCGACTTCCAGCTTACTGTCTTAAAAATTTGTCAAACCCAAGGGCTAATAGTCAACTGCTACAAGCTTGACAGTCGACTATTCTATTCTTGGAAATTTTCTAGAAAAATGAGCACAACAGTTGTCTTCTAAGGGATGACAATTGATTGCTAGCACTCTGTATGCATTTCTAGGAAACCGAAGAACACAACAGTTGACTGCTAGGAGCTGGCAGTCGGCTGCTGCATTATACTCTATTTTTAAGACTTGCAGTTGACTAAAATTTTTGCTCAAGAATTAGTTTATAAATTATTTTTTGACAATCATCAACTTAATACTAGTACAAAGCTTCATTTATCATACAAAAACAACCCAAAATGCCTATTATTTTTACTCAAATCTTGGATTTAATCCAATTCTCAAACATAAGGAAAATTCATTTTTCAAAACTAAAATTAAGTATTCATAAGTACATCCATGCAATTTAAAATATCCAATAGTAATTAAAAACATTAAGAATGTAGGTTTTATTCCCTCTCAAGTTTAAATAGCATGAAAAACCAAAATTTCTAGTTATGAATAGTAAATTTCAAAATTGAGAGGTTGAGGTGATTTGCCACCTTTCTGTTGATCTAAAGCTTGTAAATGTTGGTTTTGAAGTATGATGGAATGTTTTCTTAGCTCCCAAAATGCTCAGATTCTTCTTACAACTTTCTTCCTTCAAAATTTCTCCCTTTCTCTCTCTAAACTTCAAAACTCAAATGCCAAAGTGAGGGTTCTGGTGTCTTCACCTATTTATAGGTGATCCTATCATTTGCAATTCTAGTCCCAATTTTTGACCATTTGGCCTAAAATGATAATTTCTCTGGCTATATGCTAAATTATCATTTTGCCCCTGACTCACTGGAAGGAAGTTTCATAATTCTAGTTGCTATAGTAACTCTTTTAGCTCAAATTATGGTTTGCTACCTTGAAGTATTGGAAATTCACACATTTTCCTCACTCTGTCTTTTTCATTTCAGTTTGGTCGCTATTCTTTCTTTTTATTTAAAACTCTTATTCTAATGCAACTATATGCAACCTAATGCAACAAACAAAAGCATTTAATTCATTTAAAATTAACAACATCTCTTAATGTATAGATGTAACACCCTCAACCCTATATTCCTTTTAGGTGATTAAATAATATAAGATAATATAATATAGAATTGATGAGTTTACTACTACCTCTAATAGAGTATATTTTTAACTTTTTCTAAGTTAAATAATTGAGTGCCACTAGTTTGGGTTACTACACTCAGGTTCTCACGCGTTACGCAACGAAAATAAATAAAGTAATTTAAATGAGATAAATAGATATAGAGATATTTACATTCACATTAATACATAATATTTATACATAAATAAATAGTAGTGTGTGCCAGACATATACCTGTAGATATGCGAGCTTGAGTAGGGTAAGGAGACAACAAGCTTCCACTCGTACCCTGTTTTAAGCAAAAATTCTCTATCTCACATATCTTAATACATATATGCCATCTTTACTTACACCAAAATCATTCTCCTGATCCTTTCAAAATACTAATAAGGATTAAGGGAAATGGGCGTGTCAAAATACTATATATTCCTAGTTATGCATATAATCAATGGGAAGGTGGTAACTCAAATACAAATAGGACCCATAGTCTAGTAATCACAGGAAAATACCCCAAAAAGGGTATCTCCACTATCTCTATCTCTACCTCCGACAGCACCAGATACCTAGGCATCTGATACAAATCAACTTTAATGAGAAATATTTCTTAGTAGCAATAATCACCTGTATTTAAATTTGTTGTTTGTACCACTATACGGATACGAAAATCCACTACATTCTTTTTCATAATAATTTAAAATATTATGCTATTGGAACAATGTACATGGATCACACAAATATCTCATGCATATACTTATGAATACACATGTACTTCACAGATATTCATCATATAGGATGCATTCTCAGATTGTAATGGTAACAACTCATATTCTTATATCAGTATAAAGCATAAACAAAAAAATTATGCAATTTGATATGACCATAATCAAAGCATCCTAAAAGAATTCTTGAAAACATTTCCATTCATAAATGAGTTTTCCCGTGGTCAAGAGCCACCTGCAATCATTCTCATGGTTTTCATCATCTGTATTCATTCTCGTGGTTACCATAACATTGCATACATTCTGGAGTGTCCTCTAGTGGATCCAAGTACCATAAGGTTCCCAACTCTAGGTCCCACACATTAAGTACATACTGGGGTCCTCAAATCGCTATTCATAAACATATATATATGGGTGAATTGGTGCATAATAGAGTTCTGTAAATTCTAAGTATGTGACTTTTCATTTACATTGGCTATTAAATTCACTAACTTACAATTTACAACTATCATGATAATCGCATAATGTCCAATCACCGTCCCATACCAGCAATTAGTCATTCAGATATGAACCTATCTACCACAAATACATATATTAAGAATACAATTTTCATTTCTCTTATGCATTCTTGCTCTTTCCTTTTAACTTTCATCAGTTTCATGCCCTTTCTTGTTTACATTCAAAGTATATGTTACCTTGCTTATAATTTGAGTTAAATTTCTAGTTTGGATTTAGTTTTTAGGCTAGATATCATTCAAATACATCATTAAGTTCATCTTTTCATCACAAAAGGTGGCAGTTGACTGGTATCACACTACAAGTCAACTGATTGCATTCTGTCTAATTTTTCAAAATTCCAAACAGAGAGTTGGCAGTCGGCTGCTAGGTGCCGGTAGTCGATTGCTAGCTTACTGTTGGGCTCGACAATCATTGTTGGTCGGAGACGATCATTGTTGGGTCGGAGACGATCGGTTTCGTTCTTGGGCATTTCTAAAAAATGAAGAACACGACAGTCGACTTCCAGGTGCCTGGAAGTCGACTACTAGCATTCTGTATATGATTCTGGGCATCTCGAAAACCTGACCAGTCAAGCTCTTTGCCAGGCAATTGGCTGTTGCGTCTTGCTCTGTTTTGTAAATTGCCTTTGACCCAAAATTTCAATCCAAAAACTTGTTTCTAAATGCATTTTGAAATTGATGAACTCAAGATAAACTCCTTAGCAACATTTAACACTAGAAAATAGCCCAAAAAATCATGTAATCTTATCCAAATCTGAGATTAAAACTCATTTTTGTTCAAACTGAAAAATACATTTTTCAGAAATCATTTTAAGCATGCAAAAGTATTTTCAATCAGTTAAAAACACCCAATAGTGATTAAAAACAATAAGGATGTAGTTTTCAATCCCTTTTTCTTTCAAACAAGTTCAATTTCACAAATTTCAGTAATATGAACAATAAACTCTGAAATAAAGGGATTGGGTTATTATGCTACCTTAATCTGTGTTTAACTGATGTATAGATGTTGATTGATGTTGTAGGTGCCTTCCTAATCACTTTTCTAACTTCAAATCTTTCCAGAAGTGAGATTCTCTGTCCTTTTCCTTTAGTTTCTCTCTCTAGCTCATTAACTCTTTCTCTCTGTAGAATTTCAGAGCTCAGGATGCCAAATGAAGGGTCTGAAGGATTGGCCTATTTATAGGTGATCTGGCCCTTTGCAATTTCACTCTTAATTCCCGACCATTCAGTCCAAAATGATAATTCTTCCAACTATATGTTAATTTACCATTTTTTCCCTTGCTCACTAGTGAGAAGCTTTCAAAATTATGTTGCTACATTAAATCTTTTGGCCAAAATTACAATTGTCATACCCGAATTCTTTCACTTTTCATTTTAGTCCTTTTCTTCATTCTAGTCAAATTTATCACTCATTTCTAGTCCACTTCTTGCACTCATGCAACTATATGCAAGCTAATATAACATAAATGCAACATACATAAGCAGTTAATTAAAATTAACAAACATTTCTCAAAATTTTAGGAGCGGATGTTACATTTTTGATGATTGAAAACTCAATAACAGCATAAAAGCTTCATTTACCACTCAAAATTAGCCCAAACCACCGATTATTCATGCTCAAATCTTGGATTTAAACTCTTTCTTAAAAACCATGAAAAACCCATTTTGCATATTTGCATTCATGCAATCATAAGTACATTCAATTAGTTTAAAACATCTAATAGTAATCAAAAACACTAAGAATGTAGGTTTTTAATCTCCCCCTAGTTTAAAATTATGAAAACTTAGAATTTCCAACAATGCACAGTAAATTTCAAAAGTAAGGGAGATAGATGATTTGCTACCTTTTTGTTAGTTTTAACATGGTATTTGATGATGTTGAAGTGTTCTGATAAATTTCCCTAGCTTCTAGAATGCTTCAATCCGTCCAACAGCTCTCTTCCGTCACAATTCTAACTCTTTCTCTCTCTAGTTCGTCCTCTCTCTATCTCTAGATTCCAGAATTAAAGTTGCACAATAAGGTGTTCTGGAGGCTTCACCTATTTATAGGTGATTTGGACCTTTGCAATTCTGCTCCTAATTCCCAACCATTCGGCCCCAAAATGATAATTTCTCTAACTATATGTTAAATTACCATTTCATCCCTAGCTCTTTGGCAAGAAGTTTCAAAATTCTGTTGCTACAGTAAAAATTTTGGCAAAATTTATAATCTATTGCCCTAAAGTTTTGAAAATTCACACCTCTATCCTCACTTCATCTTTTTCCTTTCAATTTGGTCCCTATTCTTTCTCTTTACTTAAAACTCTCATTCTAATGCATCTATATGTAATTTAATGCAACAAATACAAGTATTTAATTCATTTAAAATCAACAAACATCTCTTAATGTGGAGAAGGAGCGGATGTTACAAAAATCAATCATAATTACCTTTGGGGTAGATAACAAAGAACAAGTAAGAACTTTGGGCTTTCCCGTTCCCTAGGAATACGACCTTGATACTCACCATTGCACAAGGCTATATCAATAGGTTCACTGCCTCAGGTATAGTTGCATTAGCAATGCATCACATATATATATGGCACCAGAAGTATAAAACTTCTAAGATATGTGGATACAAAAGTTAGATACTTTGATATAAAAATTATGCATCTATATATATATGTCATAATAGTAAAAGCCTTGAGAAATGATACTGGCATTTCCCAAGATCTATACACATATGAAACCAAAATTAGGCTCCACCTTCCTAGACAATATACACTAACACGCTAAGGCTTTCCCAAAACAAGCTAGGTGTAGTGGAGCACCTAAAAAAAATGATAAGTCCCCTCACTACACAAACCCATAGAGGGTGGTGGCACATCCATAATGTAAATGATTATCTCCCTTATTCGGATGTAGTACCCCATTTCGGGTACATATACAACTTCTATCTCTACCTCAACAATGACAGAGTATCTAGGCATCTGGACACATTAACACACAAGTGAGATAAAATCTCAATAATCAAAGGAAATCAAGTTTAAAAATATCATTAATGTTACTAGTTGTAAAAAACATAGAAAACACATAATACAATAGTAATATTTCACTTTGTTTTTCTTGATATTTTCCTTTAATCTCGTCCCATATTACTTATTAAATACTTAATATGGTTTTGAGATGATTTCCTAGCCTTTACATGATGTCTGAAGGAAGAAAAGAGGCAAAAACACCAAGATAAAGCATGTACACAAATGGAAGCCGTTCACCATAGCGAAGAGTACATTTAGAGTTCGTCGTGGTGAAGAAACTAGTAGGAGTTCACTGCGGTAAGAAAATATTTTAGCCATGCCACATACACTAGTTCTTCAAGATTTCATGGCTTCCAAAACGTGAAATATGGGTTTTGATGCATTTTTTTCCTCCAAAACTTCAAGACTTGCCAATAATTTCTACACTCTTTTATCCTTTCAAAATATCATCATATATCAAAACTACACTTTATAATGCTAGAAATCAATCCAAACTCATAGAACTCTTGCATAGAAGAAAAGAAACCAAATGCTTGCTTAAATTCCATTTCTTGAGCACATAAATCACATGCAAGACCTCACAAGCATATATATCTAGCATACAAATAATAGAATGCAAGTTTAAAATTCCCTAACTTATCTTGAAACATAGTTCTTTGAATTTTCATTAGAGAGGGAAAGTGGGTTGTTGCACCGAAAGAGACAGAGAAAGATTTATCTTGATTACCTGAGTGATTTGTGTGAGATAATGTGTAAGAAAGCTAGCTAGGTGGTTTCTACTTCATATTTGCTCCTCCTTCTAGGTCTTCCTTAGCTTTCTTTCAGTAAGACTCTCTCCTTCTCTCACTAGATGAGATGAAGATGATGAAGCTATGCTATGAGTCTCCAAATCCTCCTTCCTTCTTAAGTCATACGTAACTTTTGCCTAGATGAAATGCAGTTAACTAAACTTGAAAATAATTGCTAATTGGTCTTATAACACCCCCATTAGCCTATGGTTCCTTTTAAGTGTTTAAAGGTATAATGTATATAATTATCATAATAATGGTGTGTTACTATCACTTCTACCCGAGTAAATTTTAAAATTTTTACCAAGTTGATTAATTGAGTTCCATTTGAGTTGGTCTCTACTCTCAGGTTCTCTTAACATCGTAGCAGAATAAATATATTTGTATGTATATAGAATAACCCTAGATTAACTATACATAGACATGCATTTTAATTAAATATAATTAGTTAACTATTGGGCATGGAGGCAACAATCCTACCACTCATAACCCATCAATTATCTATTCATCAATCCAACCTAATTCATATATAGATAAGTTAAAATAGGCTATACAAAATAATCCTACACTAGCCTTTCTCAAAATATCATGGAGGCTAGCTTCATTATACCATGTACTTAAGCTATCCAAATTAAATAGTCTGTATGCCCAGATTGGACACTTCTTTATACTTTACCTTCACCTCCCGCCCAAGGGGACCTATATATCTGGTACATGCCAACACTATCGTGAGAAATGAATCTCAATAGTAATACAACCTATTATGAAATCCATTGACCTATACCACCGTGCTCGCACAAAAAACTCTCTATTATTTCATAAAACATATCACATGCTATTGGGATGTAATGCATGCAGCATTTAATCATGTTGTGTACTCATACATATGCATATTCATCAAAATATATCATCTTTAAAACATGGGAAGTGCATTCATCATCATTCTCATCATAAAAAATTTCTTATAAAACACGTGTGATAGTAAACATGCCATAATTTCATTTCCATAACATATTAGAAGTACATAAAACACCATAAGAGTAATCGGGAGAGTCGCCCAGCAACAACTCCACGCACCACTGTTTATATGAATGAGCACATGTCTAGTTAGCCATGCCTTAACTTTTGTATATTCTAAGGCGTCCCCTAATGGATCCAAGTACCTTAATGGTCCCCACCCCTTATTGACAGATCATCCTTAACTAACGAGATTCCTCCATTTCGTCTCAATCGGGGCTGGTATAACTCTCATGGGATCACCGTCAACTCTACCCATATCATTTCCTCTTTTCTTTTGGGGTGGATCATAATACTATGGAATCACCACCATTCCTTCGAGGTGGATCACACTTCTGGTACATTATTCTCTACATATACTCTAAGTTGAATTGGCTCATGCCTATGGTTATGCTAAACTTTAAGTGTGTATTTCTCATATGACCCTTGGGAGATGACACTAACTTAAAGTTCACAAGCATCATGGTATTTTCAAAATCGTCTAAGTTCAAGTGGATGTTTAACGATCCCAATTTATGGCATAACCGTGGAATGTCCAATGGCCGTCCCATACCGACAATTGGTCACTCGATCATGTGTTTTTTGCTCTCTCTTTGTCTTACTATCACAAAGGTCTCACGACGCAAAACTCCCAATTTTCTTGCTTACCTATATTATGAGCCCTTAATTAAGTTAGTATGGCGAATTACCAAGCTTAATTGCCATTAAAAACCTCATTTTGCAAGCTAAAGGGCTGCCAGTCGACTGTTGGAAGGCTAGCAGTCGGCTGGTGCCTCTTTGTATTCCTCAAGTGGCAAACAACAAGCTAGCAGTTAGCTGCCAGCATTTGGAATGCATACTGGACAAAATGAAAGAATAACAGTCAACTACTATGATGGCCAGTCAACTGCTCAGTACAAACCTGAGCTCAACAATCGACTGCTAAGAACCTGGCAGTCGGTTGCTAAGCCTTTTTCTGCACTTCTGGGTTTTCTAAGAACACGATAGTCAACTGCGAGGATGGCCAGTCAATTGCTTAGTGTAGACCCATCCCCAACAGTTGATTGTTAGGAATCTGGTAGTCAGCTGCTAAGCATCTATTTACACTTCTGGGTTTTCTAAGAACACGACAGTCGACTGCCCTATACATAGCAGTCGGCTGCTATGCTCCACCGCAGTTCAGAAAAAATGATTTTGATAGTACCTAGTCCAGAATGTATTTTGTTTTCAATTCTAAATGCATGAGCTTAATTTCCATATAACAAACTTTACTTCTCATTAAACGTTTCTCATCCATTAGCTCAAACATGGTATATTCAAGAAAAATCAGTCTATACCTCTAGATTAACACAACCTAGCCCTTCCAATCCATTACAAGCACATATATGAGCATACATTCAGCAATACAACATCCCATAGAAATAGAAAAGCATACAGAATGTAGGTTTAACCCAAATCTCAATACAAACAGTTAGAAATTCATATTTTGCAACAATAGTAAACTTTTCAGAAAAGAAAGGAGTTTAGGATGGATTACTACCTTAATTCCTTGCAAATGTGTGTGTTGGATGTGTTAGAAAGGCTCTCCCTTTGTTATAGGACTGATTCCTAGCCTCAAATCTGCCTTTCCTTCAGCAAAATCTATCCTTCCTTGCCCTAGCTCGCCTCTTTCTCTCTCTATCCATCCCTTTGCTTCTCTCTCTAAAAATGCTGAAGGTTGGAAGTATGGGAGGGTTTAGGGCTGCTGTTAGGGTTTAAGGGATTTTGGAAAATTGCTATTTGGTCATTGAGTTATTTTGCAGTCTTAGACTCCCTCATCTTTTCCCTTTTCAATTAAGTCTCTAACCATCTCTTGCTAAATCTCTATTTATTTCTTTTCAATTTAATCCCTAGGCTAATGCAACTATATGCACTAATGCAACATACACGCATTAAACATTAAATTAAAAATTATCAAACATCTCTTTAATCATAATTGGAGCAGACGTTACAGGTCCCTAGGTCATAAATGAATTTTAACTATCCTAAAATATTTTTTCCCTTATGTACCACTTTCATATTTTATTCCTTCAAGGTTTTCATTTCTGATTACCTTATTTTTAAGTTTTTATCTATCCTTTGGTTTAAATTACCCAAAATATACCATATTCATAAAACTTCATTTTTTCTTAAATCGGGCCTCATTTTAGCTTGGTTTTATAGTCAATTAATCCTTAACTTCTTTATCTTTCTATATCACATATTCATAGCAAACAGATGTCTCTTACTTTTAAAGACTAAATTGCTTTGAAGGATGTTACATTTGTCTTGTGTGGGTGACTAATTCTTGTTAACTCTAGAGTTAGTTAATGCATATTAAGAGAAAAGTTTTCCATAGGCTATCTCGAAGGCTTAAAGGGTAGCCTACTTATATTCCCATTTCTCCTATGACTCTAAATACAATAAAGATAATATATGCTTGAGCTACATGGAAAGAAAAAAAGTAGAGGGAACATGGTGATCCTGGGGACATGGCGATCCCAATGGCACTAGACGTTTGTACACTTTAGAGGATACCCTGAAGTTAGTGACCAAGGTCAAAGGACCAATATAAATTACTCAAAGGTATAAATTACAAGCTATATATTTTCATATATAATCGAGGGATCATGGCAAGTATTACAATTTCAAGTTATGCTATGAATTATTTCCCTTATCTGTATTGCATTCTATGCTAAGGAAGACTATATGGATTCTAAATTACACATGTTGTGATGGCTATATGTATGAGTTGTTAACTTACTAAGAATGTATAATTCTCACCCATACTAAATGAATGTACATATGCCTCACTACCATCTGACTCTAGAAGTTGAGGTGGTCATGGTGACTATATGCTACTTGGCATGTGCATTGTGGTATAAGAACTTATAGCAGTGCTTGTGATGGAAGTACTTGTATAGTAGATTAAACCCTTTTGTTTTAATAAATTGTAAAGTATTCAATGAACTTATTATTTGTATGTTTATATAATCATAAATAAGGTTTGAGGACATTCTACTCATGATTTATTCTGTTGCAATGTTCAAATGAGGAAATACATATTTGTATAAATTTTATTCAAGAAAAATGGGGTAGTTCTCCTTATTTGGAAGTAGCATAACAACTTAACAAAAGAATTTTGAAAATCCGCCACGTAAATTTTTAAATAAACCCTGAACTAAGTTAAGATGTTACAATAAAAGCCCTGGAGCTTTAGGCAACCGATTGCTTGAAGAATTCTGGAGACTCTTCAAAGTCTCCTCGGGCGCCTCCTTATCCTTGATAGTAAAGACGTATTGTTATAGCAGTAGTAAAGGGTCATATGAGTTGTTAAAAATTCCTTGGCTATTTCATTTCACCTCCTTCCATTTCTCTATATTTCTCTTTGACGGGGGAATCACCACTTCCCCCTAAACTTGTCTTTGATGCAAGATGGGAGGGCACACTCACCGATTGCCCGATTGATGAACCTC
This sequence comes from Senna siamea, assembly GCA_031216115.1. Classification (NCBI taxonomy): domain Eukaryota; kingdom Viridiplantae; phylum Streptophyta; class Magnoliopsida; order Fabales; family Fabaceae; genus Senna; species Senna siamea. The sequence goes on from CM062360.1 coordinate 3,892,533, forward strand.
ATGATAAATTCTTGGGCACAATGACACTAGAGGTGCTAGTAGTAGAATCAGCACTAGAACCTTGCAGAGGAATAAGCAAATTTCCTAAACCTTTGCAACTCCTAGGAGAGCCAGTAGTAACAACCCTCCCTTATTGCCTGTGACGTGATGCTCTAGTAGAAGAGCCACTTGGAGAGCCCCTACTAGCAACTCGACGAAGGAGTTCATTACCTAAAGCCTCCAAACTAAAATTTCAAGCTGCAAAAGCAAATTTTTTATGCCAAAACAATACAACAAAGTCAAAAACACTCAAAAAAAAATTGCAACATAAAATATATGAGTCATGCCTTTCATATCAAGGGTTTCCTGAGAGAGCATGGTAGCAATCTCTCTCTCCCTCTCATTAAGCCTTGCCTTGTCAACCTTTAGGGCAGTACGAGGACAATAGCAAGTTAAAGGGAACAATGGCCAATTATCCCCCAGACAAAACTAGAAAGGGTGAACATCCATGAGAGAAACAATGAAAAAGAGGGCATTGTTCCAATTTTTTAAATTCAAGTTTAGCCCCTTGATTAAGCATGGATGCTTGTCAACTTTATGCAAATGAAGCTAGCCCTTACTCGATCAAGCTTGGGCCTTGGAAAAAAAAAGTAAAATGGTAGGTTCCCCACCTACCTTAACACAATTCTTGGAAACAACAGATGATTACCTAAGCATTCGCCACAAGCTATGTTGTGCAAATTAAAGTAACTCAACAGACACATTTCAAAATCAATTAGGTGGTTGAGTGAAATCTAAATGGAAAGAGAGAAGAGTCTATTTGGATTATACTCAACTAGTAGCGACCCTTTGATACTCCCTAATGTGGAAGAGTGAAGAAAAAAAGAGAAGAATTTACTGTAAATTTCTATGCTTCTGCTAGTATATACTTTGAAGTATGTAAATTAGGATAAAGGGGTCGTTACATCCAATAATTTTGATATATTATTATTTTATTATTAATGAGTTTATGTAGATGTAGTGGTTTGTGTGGTGTTAAGAATAAATTACCAAAAGGGTAGAATGGAAATTTTTATTAAAATAGGACTAACCTTACCACAAGGTTAAAATAGTAGTTTTGCATAAAGAAGAAAGAATAAATTTTCCACGTAAGTACTTCATGAAATTGTGTTTGAAGACTGAGCTCTTTTATTTTAAAAAGGAGAAGTAATAAGGGTAAAAATAATTATTAGGCTATAAAAGGAAAAATTATAATTTTACCTAAAGAGGGATAAATTAGTAATTTCATAAAAGAGACTTTATGAAACTTTATTTGATGAGTTTTGGTCTATAATTTTCAAAAAAGAGGAAAAGTGAAGGTAAAAATGTCATTTGAACATAAAGGGTATAATGGTAATTTTACCTAAGGACATATTGGTAATTTTCAAAAAAGTGAAAGGGTAAAATGGTTATGATCCATAAGAGTTCCATGAAATTACAATTTGGAGAAAGGATGCCATTCTTGAAAAAGAGAAGTAGTAAGGGTATAATGGTCATTTTATGCCAAGGGCATTTTGGTAATTTCACCTAAACCCTAATTTAATCTTCTTCTTCACGAAGGGAGAAGAAGAAGTAGAACAAGGGAGAAAAGAGAGGGAGTGGTTGAGAGCTTCACAAGCAAAGGAGAAGGAGAAAATCAAGACAAACCACTTAGGAAATCTCACATTTCTTGCATTTTCAAGGTAGCTAAACATTCTTAAACCCTTGATTTCATGTTTTATGGTTTTTTCAAAGTGTTTTAAAGTTTCATGAAGGCATTTGCTCTCTCTAGATTCTTATGATGGACTTCTTTGAATGGGTTTTGCTTATGTTGAAACCTGGTTGTGTTTGTGAGTATTGGTTTGTTTGAATGCTAGAAATTTTGAAAGATTGAGATCTTCCATGAATGGAATTTATTTCATGAAAAACCCTAAATTTTGAAATGGTTGAAATGGCATGAAAATGAAAGGTAAAATGGTGATTTTGCATGAGAATATCTTAAAAATGAAAGCCATGTAAGCAAAAGATTGAAACTTTTCCATTTTTCCTCACTTTCTCTCTTGGCCTAGAGCACCTAGGGTTTCTATGAAAGTTGGTTGCTTGAAAAATGTCCAATAAATAGTGTAGGTGTTCGGTCATGAGAGGAGAAGAGGGAGAAAATTCTATTATGTTGATGAATTTGATAAATTTACCATTTTCTAGTTATGCCATTCAATCTTGAAAGTGTGCTTAAAATGTGAAGATGAAGGAATATGTGTAAATGTATGTTTGGCATGAAAAATAAGCTATGAAAATTGTAACACCCCTTATCTCTATATTACAGCTTTATAATATGTAATAAGATAAGTTGTTACATTATTCTTTACCTTTTTGTCTCATTAATTTGCCTGAGTATTAAATCCATCAATGATTAATTATTTGATTAGGTCTGGGTTCTTTTGCTCAGGTTAACGTACTTCATCACATCGAAAATAAAATTTCCATACATCACAATGGAATTTACAAAACATAATACATATATATATCATTACACTATTCGATACATAAATTAGGATATGTGAAATATTCATTTAGAGGGGTAAGGAGACAATAAGCTTGTATCCTGACGGTGCCTTCCTTTTCAAAAAACTTGATTCCTATTTCCCTTTCTTCAATGTAGCTAGGGATTTAGAGGTAATATGGCACTTGTTTACCAGAGTATCATAGTCTCTGATTTCCTGGGATGCCACTACGTGGTATAATTCAGGGTTTAGACTGTTCTCTAAATGCATAGCCTTCCATGCTCCGTTCTCTATTTAGCTAAGAGGAAAATTTGGAAAATTCATCAAATCGAGCTAATTGTTCCTTGAAGGGCCTGTCTCCCTGCTTAATTTGCATGAATTCTCCTTCCTTGGCATTCCTTTCACTTTGAGGGAAGTATTTGTTTAGAAAGACTTCCTTAAATGCTTCCCAAGTAACCTATCCTCCTGGAGCTTCCATCAATTGCTTGGTTCCTTTCCATCAGTATTTAGCTTCCCCTTCCAGCTGATAGGTGGCTAAAGAAACTTTCTGAGCATCAGTGCTTCCTAACACTTAAAATATTTCTTCCATGTTCTATAACCATTCCTCTGCCTTTTTAGAATCTAACTCCCCTTTGAAGATAGGGGCTCTAGCCCTCTAAAATTTGATCCATCCTATAACATCCACTCCAATTATGATTAAAGAGACGTTTGATAATTGTTAATTTAATGTTTAATGCTTGTGTATTTTGCATTAGTGCATAAATTTGCATTAGCCTAGGGACTAAATTGAAAGGAAATAAATAGAGATTTAGCAAGAGGTGGTTAGGGACTTAATTGAAAAGGAAAAAGATAAGGGAGTTTAAGAGTGCAAAATAGCTCAAGGACTAAATAGTAATTTCCCAAAATCCATTAAGCCTTAACAGCAGCCCTAAACCCTCCCACACTTTCAACCTTCAGCATTCCTAGAGAGAGAAGTATGAAGGGCGAGTAGAGAGAGAAAGGGGCGAGTTAGGGTAAAGAAGGGAGATTTTGTTGAGGGAAAGAGTGGATTGAGGCTAGAAATTAGTCCTACAACAAGGGGAGAGCCTTTCTAACACATATAACACACATTTGCAAGGAATCAAGGTAGCAATCCATCCTAAACCCCTTTCTTCCCTGAAAATTTTACTTTTGCTGCAAAATATGAATTTCTAACTGTTTGAACTGAGATTGGGGTTAAACCTACATTCTATATGCTTTTCTGTTTCTATGGAATTTTGTGTTGCTGAATGTATGCTCATATATATGCTTGTAATGCATTGGAAGGGCTTAGTTGTGTTCATTTAGAGGTTAGACTAGTTTTCCTTGAATGTGCCATGTTTGAGCTAATGGATGAGAAATGTTTAATGAGAAGTAAAGTTTGTTGTATGGAAATTAAGCTCATGTATTTAAAATTGAAAATGGAATGCATTATGGACTGTGTACTATCAAAATCATGTTTTCTAATTAGCAATGAGCATAACAATGATCGCTAGGTATGGGGCGATCGACTCATGTTCCTGGAAAACCCATAAGTGTAGACAGAGGCTTAGTAGCTGATTGCCATATTCCTAACAGTTGACTATCGAGCCTGGGTCTGCACTAAGCAGTCAACTTGCCATCCTAGCAGTCGACTATCATGCTCTGATTTTCACCCAGAACACATTCCAGTAAGCCATCAGCCGGCTGCCAGTGACTGCAAGCTTGCTATTTGCCACTTGAGGAATACAGAGTCACCGATTGTTGGTATGAGATGGTCTTTGGCCATTCCACGGTTATGCCATAAATTGGGATGGTTAAACCTCCACTTGAACTTAGATGATTTCAAAAATACTGTAATGGTTGCTAACTTTAAGTTAGTGTCATCTCCTAAGGGCCATATGAGAAACACATACTTAGAGTTCAACATAAGCATGGGCATGGGCCAATTCACCTTAGAGTATATATAGAGAATAGCGTACCGAGAATGTAATCTACCTTGAAAGAATGGTGGTGATTCCATAGTATTATGATCCACCCAAAGCGAAAATGAAATGATTTGGGTAAAGTTGACGGTGATCCCATGAGAGTTATACCAGCCTCGTTTAGGACGAAAGGGAGGAATCACGCTGGTCAGGGATGATTTGCCAGAAAGGGGCAGGGACTATTAAGGTACTTGGATCCACTAGGGGACGCCTCAGAATGTACAAAAGTTAAGGCATGGCTAAATAGACATGTGCTCATTCATATAGACAGTGGTGCATGGAGTTGTTGTTGGGCGACTCTCTTGATTACTCTTAGGGTATTTTGTGTACTACTCATATGTTATGAAAGTGAAATGATGGCATGTTTACTGTCACACATGTGTTTTATAAGAAATGTTTTATGATGAGAATGATGATGAATGCACTTCCCATGTTTTAACGATGATATGTTTTGATGAATATGCATATGTATGAGTACAAAACATGATTAAATGCAACATGCATTACATCCAAATAGTATGTGATATGTTTTATGAAAGAATGTAGAGTTTTTTCATGTAAGCACGGTGGTATAGGTCAATGGATTTCGTAACAAGGTTGTATTGCTACTAAGACTAATTTCTCATGATAGTGTTGGCATATATTAGATATGTAAGTCCCCTTAGGCAGGAGGTGAAGGTAAAGCATAAAGAAGTGTCTAATTTGGATAGCTTAAGTACATGGTAGAATAAAGCTAGCCTTCATGATATTTTGAGAAAGGCTAGTATAAAATTATTTTGTATAGCCTGTTCTAACTTATCTGTATATGAATTAGGCTGGATTGATGATTAGACTAATTGATGAGATTAAGAGTAGCAAGATTGTTGCCTCTATGCCCAATAGTTAATTAACTATATTTATTTAAGAATGCATGTTTATGTATAGTTAATCCAGGTGTATTTTATATATATTTATTCCATTGCAATGTTGAGAGAACCCGAGGGTAGAGACCAACCCAAGTGACACTCAATTAATCAACTTGGTAAAAGGTTTAAAATTTACTTGGGTAAAAGTGATAGTAACACACCATTATTATGATAATTATATACATTATACCTTTAAACACTTAAAAGGAACCATAGGCTAATAGGGGTGTTACATTTGTTGGTATCAGAGCATGGCTACCACGGTTGGCACGTAGCTTACTTGGTAGTGATAGATGCTAATTAGGTAGTAAGGGCAGATTCCTCAGGATAGAGACTATTAAAGGTTAGTTAGCTGAGCCTAGGCAGTTGACTACTTGTGTTTTGTTTTGACTTGATGAATGGAGTGCTAGGTGGGATGTACAGTAATTCCTGTGGAGCCATATATTCCTTTATAAATGCCTGTTATTGAGATTGATCACCTCAGTAATATCTATTTTGTAGAGTAAAGTATGGCGCCTCCCAAGAGAAATAGTACAAGGGACAAGGATGGAGAAGCAAATTTGGTTGGGGTAATGCAGACCTTGATGGGGATGGTAGAGGCCATGAGAGAACAGGTCGCTGCTGCCACCCAACAAGTTGTTGCTGCCACACAACAAGTGGCTACCATTACTAAAGTGCTAAGACAGATGCTGAAGGATAGGAATGCAAATAGAAACCCTATCCCTGAGGGAGAACCAGTGAGGGATCAGACCTATAAGGGATGGTCTGAGTTTTAGAAGGCCAAACATCTAACCTTTAAGGGTGAGTTCAACCTGAAGCTTGCTAAAAAATGGTTGGTTGAAATGGAGAAGTTCTTTGCAGTTCTGGGGAATACAAAGACCTAGAAGGTTTAGTTCTCCACCTACATGCTTGCGGGAGAGGCCAAGCACTGGTGGAAAGGGGCTAAGCAGTTAATAGAGGCCTAAGGAGTCCAAATCACCTAGAACTATTTCAAGGAGGTATTTTTGTAGAAGTACTTCCCTCATAACGTAAGGAATGATAAGGAAGTGGAGTTTATAAAGATAAGACAGGGCAACATGTCCTTTGATGAGTACCTACTAAGTTTGAGGAGCTATCTAAGTTTTCCTCTTACTTGCAAGTGAGACAAGATGAGGCATGGAAGGCTATACAATTATAGGTTGGGCTTAATCCAAAGTTGAAAAAGGTTATGGCTCCTATGGAAATAAAGAACTACGCCTTGTTAGCAAACAAGTGCTGCAGAGTGGCAAGAAGCCTAGCAGAGACTGCTAAGGGGAGGAAGGACTATAACCCCCTTAAGAGGAAAATGCCACAAGACCCTGCTAAGGGGAAAGAGGTCCAGACTGGGAAGAAGCCCATGAGTGGGCAAACTACTTCAGGTAACTGCCCTAAGTGTGAGAAGAATCATGGAAATAAGCCCTGCCTGCTTGGACAAAATGTCTGCTACAAGTGCAGCAAGCCAGGAAACTTTAGTAGAGAATGCCCATTGTGGAAGAAACCAATTGAGGCCCCTAAGCTTCTAACTAGAGGGAGAGTCTACACCCTTAAGGGCAAAGAGGTGGACCAATCCGATGATTCTATAAAATTCAATGTTTTATAAATGATATTCCTTTAATTGTACTGTATGATTCTGGTGCTACTCATTCCTTTATTTCTCATGAATGTGTGGAAAAGTTGAACCTACCTGTGACCAAACTACCATATGACTTGTCTATTTCTACTGCGACTGGAAAACATGTCTTTACTTCCTTAACTTGTTTAAATTGCCTTATCATTGTTGAAAGTAAACCTTTTGCTGTTGACCTTATATATCTGCCTTTGGTCGATTTAGATGTTATCTTATGAATGGATTGTTTGTCTTTTAATAAAGTGGTTTTAAATTGTTATGAAAAGTTTGTGACTTTTATGGATACCATACTTGTGAATAGGGATACCATACTTTTATGGATACCATACTTGTGAATAGGTTGAGAGTCAGCATAAGCTTGATAGTATCCCTGTAGTTAGAGAGTTTTCTGATGTCTTTCCCAAGGAGATCTCTAGTCTTTCACTAGAAACAGAGGTAGAATTCTCTATAGAGTTAGTTCCCGGGGCAGGACCAATCTCTATAGCGCTATATAAGATGTCTCCTTTAGAGCTGAGTGAACTCAAGGTTCAAATAGAAGACCTCCTAGAGAAGCAATTCATTAGGCCCAATACTTCATCATGGGGAGCACCAATCTTGTTTGTGAAGAAAAAGGATGGAAGTATGAGAATGTGTATAAACTATAGGCAATTAAATAAAGTGACCTTGAAAAATAAATTCCCACTCCCCAGGATTGATTATTTGTTAGATCAATTAAGAGGAGTAACTATATTCACTAAGATTGATTTGAGGTCGGGGCACCGTCAGATCAGAGTGAGAAGTGAGGATATACCTAAGACCGCTTTTAAGACTAGGTATAGGCATTACGAATTCCTTGTGATGTCACTCGATCTAATGAATGCTCCAGCTATTTTCATGGATTACATGTATTCCATCTTTAGACCCTACCTTGATTAGTTCGTGGAAGTGTTCATTGATGATATTTTTGTATATTCTAGAAATAGGCAAGAGCATGAACAACACCTTAGGATTATGTTGCAAGTGCTTAGGGAGAGGTAGCTGTATGCAAAATTAGAGAAATATGAGTTTTGGTTAGATGAGGTAAGATTCCTAGGGCATGTGACTACTCAAGATAAGGTAGCAGTAGATCCCAGTAAGACTAAAGCTGTGGTTCATTAGGAGAGACCTACAATAGTGACTGAAATCCATAGTTTTCTCAGATTAGCTAGTTACTAAAGAAGGTTTATCCAAGGGTTTTTGCAGATAGTGATGCCTATGACTAAGCTGACCAGGGAGGATGTTCCATTTAGATGGGATTCTGAATGTGAACACATTTTCCAAACCCTGAAGGAGAAACTAACCACTACACCAATGTTAATTATCCCAAATCCTTTGGAAAAGTTTGAGTTATACTTCGATGCATCCAAGAAAGTTCTAAGATGTGTCTTGATGTAAGAAGGGAAGGTAGTGTCCTATGCTTCTAGACAATTAAGGCCTCATGAGTGCAATTACCCTACTCATGACCTAGAACTAGTAGCCATAGTTTTTGCCTTGAAAATTTGGAGGCATTATTTTTGTGGGTCTAGGTTTAAGGTATTTAGTGACCACAAGAGTCTTAAGTATCCTTTTGGCCAAAAGGAATTGAAAATGAGGCAAAGGAGATGGATGGAGTTCATTGAGGACTATAACTTTGAGCTGAAATACCATCTAGGCAAGGCCAATGTTGTGGCAGATGCCTTGAGTAGGAAATCCCTCCACATAGCTTAAATGATGGTGAGTGAGATGAGCTTGATAAAGAATTTTAGAAATTTGAGTTTATCCGCAGTGATGCTACCAGATAGAATATGTCTAGGAGAATTACAAATTAAGAGTAACCTTAAGACTTATATCCTAGAGGCCCAACAGGAGGATGAGTTCCTAAAGTCCCTAAAAGACTTAAAGGAATTCCATAAAGAGGCTAATGGAGTAATGACTTTCCAAAATAAGGTTTATGTCCTGAGTCTAGGGGAAATCAGAGAGAAAATTTTAGAGAAAGCCCATGAGAGCAACTATACTATTCATCCTGGTGCCACTAATATGTACCAAGATTTGAAGGGAAGGTTCTAGTGGCCAGGCATGAAAAAGCACGTCATTGAGTATGTTGCTAAGTGCTTAGTGTGTCAGTAGGTGAAGATTGAACATCAGAAACCTATTAGATTATTGCAACCTCTGGATATCCCTGATTGGAAATAAATAAGATCTCTATGGACTTTGTAGTAGGCTTACCCAGGACTTAGGTAGGAAATGATGCTATTTGGGAGATAGTAGACCAATTGACTAAGTCTGCTCATTTCTTACCCATTAAGATTAATTTCTCTCTGGACAAATTAGCTTATTTGTACATCCAGGAGATAGTGAGACTGTATGGAATACCTACTAGCATTGTTTCATATAGAGATCCTAGATTTACCTCTAGGTTTTGGAGAGCTTTACAAGAAGCCTTTGGTACTAAGCTAAGCTTGAGTACCGCATACCATCCTTAAACAGATGGACAAACAGAGAGAACCATTTAAACTTTAGAGGATATGCTTAGGTCATGTGCTTTATAGCACAAAGGATGTTGGGACCAAAGCCTAGCATTGATAGAGTTCTCATACAATAACAGTTTCCATTCTAGCATAGGGATGGCACCTTATGAAGCCTTATATGGGCAAAAGTGTAGATCACCTCTATATTGGTTTGAGGTAGGGAAGAGATAGTGGCTCGGACCAGAGTTAGTTTAGCAAAATACAGACTAAATTAGAATGATCAGGGATAAGATGGCTAGACCACAAGATAGACAAAAGAAGTATGCTAACAAAAGGAGACCACTGGAATTCAATAAAGGGGATCACGTCTTCCTCTGGGTATCTCCTGTTACCTGTATAGGTAGAGCCATTAAGTCTAGAAAATTGAGTCCCAGGTATATTGGGCCATTCCAAATCCTAAGAAAGGTGGGTCAATCAGCATACCAAATAGCTTTACCTCCGTTCTTATCGAACCTCCATGATGTTTTCCATGTCTCACAACTTTGAAAATACATCCATGACCCATCCAACATTCTTGATGCTAGTACAGTACAGTTAAAAGAGAATTTAACTTACCATCCAAAACCTTTAAAAATCATCGGGAACAATCATCCCTCTGGTTAAAGTTTTATGGGATTAGTCATCTCCACAAGAGGTCAAGCAATTGAGGAACAAGGTCATCCCTCTAGTTAAGGTTTTATAGGATCAATCATCTCCACAAGAGGTGACGTGGGAGAAGGAAGAGAACATGAGGAAGTCCCACCCTAAACTATTCGAATAGGTACGTTTTAATTTTGAGGATGAAATTATTTTAAAGGAGGGGAGAATGTAACATCTGCACTAATTATGATTAAAGAGATGTTTGATAATTGTTAATTTAATGGTTAATGCTTGTGTATGTTGCATTAGTGCATATAGTTGCATTAGCCTGGGGACTAAATTGAAAGGAAATAGATAGAGATTTAGCAAGAGGTGGCTAGGGATTCAATTGAAAAGGGAAAAGATGAGGGAGTATAAGAGTGCAAAATAGCTTAAGGGCTAAATAGTAATTTCCCAAAATCCCTTAAACCCTAGCATTAGCCATAAACCCTCCCACACTTTCAACCTTCAGCATTCCTAGAGAGAGAAGCAGGAGGGGCGAGTACAGAGAGAAAGGGGCGAGTTAGGGCAAAGAAGAGAGATTTTACTGAGGGAAAGAGTGGATTAAGGCTAGAAATTAGTCCTACAACAAGGGGAGAGCCTTTCTAACACATCCAATGCACACATTTGCAAGGAATCAAGGCAGAAATCTATCCTAAACCCCTTTCTTTTATGAAAAGTTTACTATTACTATAAAATATGAATTTCTAACTGTTTGAATTGAGATTAGGGTTAAACTTACATTTTGTATGCTTTTCTATTTCTATGGGATTTTATGTTGCTGAATGTATGCTCATATATGTGCTTGTAATGGATTGGAAGGGCTGACTTGTGTTTATCTAGAGGTATAGACTAGTTTTCCTTGAATGTACCATGTTTGAGCTAATGGATGAGAAATGTTTAAAAGGAAGTAAAGTTTGTTGTATGGAAATTAAGCTCATGCATTTAGAATTGAAAATAGAATGCATTATGGACTGGGTACTATCAAAATCATGTTTTCTAAACTGTAGTGGAGCATAGCAACTGACTGCTATGTATGAGGCAGTCAACTGCCGTGTTCCTAGAAAACCTTAAAGTGTAGACAGAGGCTTAGTAGCCAACTGTCATATTCCTAGCAGTCGACTGTCGAGCCCAGGTTTGCACTAAGTAGTTGATTGGCTATCCTAATAACCAAATGTCGTGCTTTGATTTTCGCCCAGGATGCATTCCAGAAAGCCACTAGCCAACTGCCAGCACGCTGGTGGCCAACTGCTAGCTTGTTATTTGGATAGCTTAAGTACATGGTAGAATGAAGATAGCCTTCATGATATTTTGAGAAAGGCTAGTGTAGGATTAGTTTGTATAGCCTATTATAACTTATCTATATATGAATTAGGCTGGATTGATGATTAGATTAATTGATGAGGTTATAAGTGGTAGGATTGTTGCCTCTATGCCCAATATTTAATTAAGTTATATTTATTTAAGAATGCATATTTATGTATAGTTAATCTAGGTGTATTTTATATATATTTATTCTGCTGCGATGTTGAGAGAACCTGATAGTAGAGACCAACCCAAGTGAAACTTAATTAATCAACTTGGTAAAACTTTTAAAATTTATTCGAGTAGAAGTGATAGTAACACACCATTATTATGATAATTATATACATTATACCTTTAAACACTTAAAAGGAACCTTAAGCTAATGGGGGTGTTACACATCCGCCATAGGCTGGAATCCCTTCCTATCCATCATTAAGATGTGGATTCAGGTTGTGGTCTACATTCCTCTCTTCTTGAAGACAGCAACCTTTTAGGGGGCGGCGTCTGCTTGTCTATTGGCAGCAGCAACTTGTTCCCTCATTGCCTTTGCCATTGCCATCAGGGCTTACATTATCCCAGTGAAACTTGCATCACCATCCTTGTTCTTAGTACTACCTCTTCTGGTTGGTGTCATATCTTACTCTGTAAAGCAAACATTATTAAGGTGATCAGTCCCAAGAATATAAAGTTTTAATAGAAAAAAAAAGGCAATAACAGGAGACATCCATCTTCCCAAACATAATACTCCATTCCTTAAGTCAAAACAAAATACAAGTTAGCCAACCACCTAGGTAAAGCTAACTAACCTGAACTAGTCCTTTACTTGAGGAATTTACCCCTTTCTAACCTAGGTAACCAGACTATAATACCACTTTAATGTAACACCCCTTATCTCTATATTATAGCTTTATAATATGTAATAAGATAAGTGGTTACATCATTCTTTACCTTTTTGTCTCATTAATTTGCCTGAGCATTAAATCCATCAATAATTAATTATTTAATTAGGTCTGGGCTTTTTTTGTTCAGGTTCACATACTTCAGCATAGTGGAAATAAAATTTCCATACATCACAATGAAATTTACAAAACATAACACACACACACACACACATATATATATCATTACACTATTCAATGATCAGGATATGTGAAATATTCATTTAGAGGGGTAAGGAGACAACAAGCCTGTCACTCAAACCCCTTTCCAAAAGGAATCCTACTAATGGATAAAAATTCACATATCCTATTTCATATGTGTGTGTGTGTGCCCTTCTATCTATGTACACTCAAAAAGAATGGTAGTCCTAATTTTATCCCAAAAAGAACATGTTGAGAATCAGGACCAAAATGGGCTACAACTACATAATCACATATAATTCTTTAACATATTAATTTGTAGGAGAGACTTTCAATATTCCTACTTCTATCTCCATTACAACGCTACATTTAGGCATCTAATACATACCAGTACAGTAATGAGAAATAATTTCCTAGTAGATAAACAAAGCATACAGTTTCAAAATAACTAGCATGTACCAGAGTACGGATACAAAAAAATTTCTACATTCTAATTCTTTCAAAATAGTTCCCATTCAATTTCATAGGCATTATTTATATGAAACATATACATATGCATTTGTGAATATGAGATTATTGACATTTCATGTCATGAACATATTATGTAACATCAAATTGTTATTCTTCATTTATCAATAGAATACATCATCATGCATTCATATATAATCTATCATCACATCATTTATACTCTTATAATTACAGTAACATTCTTATGCTATCAAATTCCTTACCACTAGGGTGACTCTTTATAATGCCATTAAGTCTCCCCACTAGGGTATAATATAGTGTCATCACATACTCCTCATGGGGGATCTATTAGTGCCATCATCCACCCCTTTCATGGTGTTTTAAGGGGAACATTAATAGTGCCATGGTTCACCCTCTTCATGATCATTCATGGCCCTTTTATTTATTCCTAGGGGGAGACGTAAATAATGTTGTGCTCTCTCCCCTAAGATGACATTTATAGCGTTTCTTTTCTCATTTGCATGCAATTTCAAAGTTGATACTCATAACATATGAAATTGAAACATAATGGTAATAATGGCATAAATGCATGCAATTAACATTACCATTTCATATTTTCATCCTTTCTCTCATTTCTCTTGACATTGGCCATCTTAAAATACATTATAAACTTCTTCCCATTAATACATGAATTCGGCCATCAAGAGAGAAATGGGGTAAAGTTTTTGTCAAAGGTAAGAAATGGGTGAAAGATTGGGATTTTCAAATTATTGGTTCCCTTTCTTCCATCCTTTCTACCATTTAGGCATTATGGTACCATTTTCATTCATTAATCATGACACTTTCTCATACTTAAATATACATATATATGTTTAGCCTTTCTTTTCTCTACTTTCATAACTCATTTTTCATGCTAAATATATAAATACAATTATTCTTTCATCTTCACATTTACAAGCACACTTTTAAGGCTAAATGCTGTAACATCCGCTCCTAAATTTTGAGAGATGTTTGTTAATTTTAATTAATTGCTTGAGTATGTTGCATTTATGTTATATTAGCTTGCATATAGCTGCATGAGTGCAAGAAGTGAACTAGAAATGAGTGAGAAATTTGACTAGAATGAAGAAAAGGACTAAACTAAAAAGTGAAAGAATTCAGGTATGACAATTGTAATTTTAGCCAAAATATTTACTGTAGCAACAGAATTTTGAAAGCTTCCTGCCAGTGAGCTAGGAACAAAATGATAATTTAACATATAGTTGGAAGAATTATCATTTTGGACCGAATGGTTGGGAATTAAGAGTGAAATTGCAAAGGGCCGGACTGCCTACAAATAGGCCAATCCTTCAGACCCTTCAATTGCTTCCTGAAAGTCTAAATTTTAGAGAGAGAGAGAGTGGACGAGCTAGAGAGAGAAGGGTAAGGAATTGTGAGCAAACAACCTTGTTGCTTGGATTTAAGCATTTTAGGAGCTAGGAAATCACTCTAGGAAACTTCCCAATCAACAACCACCAATTAAAAACTAGCAGAAAGGTAGTATAATAACCCAATCCCTTTATTTCGGAGTTTAATGTTCATATTACTAAAATTTGCGAAATTGAACTTGTTTAAAAGAAAAAGGGATTGAAAACTACATTCTTATTGTTTTTAATCACTATTGGGTGTTTTTAGCCGATTGAAAATACTTGTGCATGCTTAAAATGATTTCTAAAAAATGGGTTTTTCAGCTTGAACGAAAATGAGTTTTAATCTCAGATTTGGATAAGATTACATGATGTTTTGGGCTGTTTTCTTGTGTTAAATGTTGCTAAGGAGTTTATCTTGAGTTCATCAATTTCAAAATGGATTTAGAAACAAGTTTTTGGATTGAAATTTTAGGTCAATGATAATGTACAAAACAGAGCAAGACGCAGCAGCTGACTACCCCGATGCAGTAGTCGACTGTCGTGCTCTTGAGATGCCCAGAATCGTATACAGAATGCTAGCAGTCAATTGTCGGGCACCTGGAAGTCAACTGTTGCGTTCTTCATTTTTCCAGAAATGCCCAAGAACAGAGCAGCCGACTATCCCAACCCAGAATCATTGTCGGCCCAACAAGAAGCTAGCAATGATCATTTCGGCTCTCTGTTTGGAATTTTGAAAATTTAAACAGAATGCAATCAGTTGACTTGCAGCATGATACCAGTCGACTGCCACCTTTTGTGAGGAAAAGATGAACTTAATGATGTATTTGGATGATATCTAGCCCAAAAACTAAATCCAAACTAGAGATTAAACTCAAATTGCAAGCAAGGTAACATATATTTTGAATGTGAACAAGAAAGAGCATGAAAGTGATGAAAGTTAAAAGGAAAGAGCAAGAATGCATAAGAGAAATGAAAATTGTATTCTTAATATATGTATTTGTGGTAGATAGGTTCATATCTGAATGACTAATTACTGGTATGGGACGGTGATTGGACATTCCGCGATTATCATGATAGTTGTAAATTGTAAGTTAGTGACTTTAATGGCCAATGTAAATGAAAAGTCACATACTTAGAATTTACAGAACTATAGTATGCACTGATTCACCCATATATATATTTATGAATAAAGTTTTGAGGACCCTAGTATGTACTTAATGTGTGGAACCCAGAGTTGGGAACCTTATGGTACTTGGATCCACTGGAGGACGCTCCAGAATGTACATAATGTTATATGCAGTCGAGGACTGCCAGGCAGAGTTGCCACAGCACATATGCGAAAACATGGGGTGGTGCACATGTTGCCTCTCCAGATTTCTCTTATTATGCAATTATATAATGATCATTATGATGATGTTTTCCAGAGGCCAATGTATGATGATTGGTAGAAGCCAATGAGAAGTGCTCTTATTTCCTTATTGCTCTTTATTTTATGATGAAAGTTATATGAATGATGCTATGTTACCTATATGTTTTGATGAGTTTATGTGATGTATACTATGAGCTGAACATATATAATAAGAAATGCATACAAGTATGAATGTTAAATGAAATGTTATACAGGATTACCCAATAGATGTATTGTTTTGTGAAAAAGAATGTAGAATTTTCGTATGAGTTTACGGTGGTACAAACTGAATATTTTGAAAAATGATTATTAATGCTACTGGGATTTATTCTCATAAAAATGCTGGTTTATATTAGATGCCTAGGTTCCAGATAGTACTAGAAGTGGAGGTGGAAGTGGTGGAGATACCCTTCCTAGGGTATTTTCCAGTGATTCATGAAGTATGAGTTGTATATATATGGGAAGTTCCTCCCACACCTTGAGGATGTAATGTTCTAGGAAAGTTTTGGTATGCCCCATACCTTGAATCCTTGTGATATTTTGGTAAAAGGATCAGGAGAATAGTTTCGATGTATAGGATAAGGGCATATATGTATTAGGATATGTGGGCTAGGAATCCACTAGCTATTTTTGTTAAATGGGTATGAGTGATAGGCTTGTTGTCTCCTTACCCTAGCTAATGCTCTCACATATCCATAGATATATGTTTAATGAATGATATGTATACACTGTAAATGAATGTTTATGTATATGAATATATGTATGCACATGTATGTTACTTTAACTAATATGTTTTTATTTCCGCTGCGTAATGTGTGAGATCCTGAGTGTAGTAGCCCAAACCAATAATACTAATTATGCCATTTGGTAAATAATTAAGAATTGACTTGGGTAAGGGAAGTAGTAATTCACCAATCTTATAGTATATAGTTTATATTATTTAATTAACTTAAAAGGAACTATAGGATTGGGGGGTTACAAATGGCACAACCAGAAAATGATAAGTTTGCCAAAATCATCAAGATACCATAATTTTCTCTCTCATGACCGAACAAATAATATTTTTAGCCATTTTTCAAGCAAACTCCAGCACCATTAAACTTAGGTTTTTTCGTCCAAGATAGAAAATGGGAGAAATTAGATGGGTTTTCATCCAACACTTACATAGCTTTCATTTTCAAGTAGTTCTCCTGCAAAATCACCATTTTCTCTTTCATTTCCATACCATTTCAGCCATTTTAAAGGTTAGGGTTTTTCATGAAAGTAGCACCAAACATGCCAAAATTCAATCTTTCATGATTTCTAGCATACAAACATTGCCATACTCACAAACACAACAATATTTCTATACAAGCATAGCCAAGTATACAAAGCAAGCATTATGGAATGTAGAGAGAGAAAACCCTAGATTTCATGAACATAAAAACACTTTAATCTTTCCATAAAACATGAAACTAAGGTTATAGGATTGTTAAGCTACCTTAAAAATGCAAGAAGGGTGGAACTTTCCAAGTGTTTTTCCTTGTTTTCCTCTTCCTCTTTGTCTCCTCACCCTTTCAGCCAAGCTTTCTCCTTCCCCCCTTGTTCAACTTCTTCTTCTCCTTAAGGAAGAAGATGACTTAAGTTTAGGGTTTAGGTGAAATTACTAAAATGCCCTTGGTGTAAAATGACCATGTTACCCTTACTACTTCTCTTTTTGAAGAATGGCATCCTCTCTCCCTCTAATTGTAATTTCATGGAACTTTCATGGTAAATGACTAGCTTGCCCTTTTAAATTTTGAATACCCATTTTGCCCTTCAACTTTTTGGAAATTACCTTTAGGTCCTTGGGTAAAATTAACATTTTACCCTTCCACCATTCAAAAATTACCAATGTGTCCTTAAGTGAAATTACCATCTTACCCTTACACTTTTCAAAAATTACCAACATGTCCCTAAGTGAAATTACTATTTTACCCTTCCACTTTTTCAAAAATTACCAATATGTCCTTGGGTAAAATAGCCATTTTACCCTTTATGCTCAAAATGGCCAATTCACTTTATTTTCTCCCTTTTTCGGTCATAACATAAAAAATTCTCAAATAAAGTTTCATAAAGTTTCTTTTATGGAATTAATACTCCATCACTATTTAGGTAAAATTACCATTTTGTCCTTAAGGTAAAAATTACCATTTTACCCTTCATGGGAACATATTTATTTTTACCCTCATTTCATCTCTCTTTCTAAGATAACAGAGTGAAATCCTTCACATACTATTTCCTAAAGTACTTAGATGAAATTATTATATTTTATTTTATAGTAAAATTACTATTTTGTCCTTTCCTTGGAAAATTCCAATTTTACCCCTTTATGGTAAAACTAGTGCTACTTGATGAAAATGCCCATTCTACCCCTTCATTGCATTATTTTTTACACCACATAACACACAAAAATTTACATAAAGAATCATCATTATTAATACTAATAATATCAAACATATTAGGCGAATGTTACAAAAATGAAGAAAGAGAATGAGTAAAAATATAGATGCACATTTTGAACATAAGAAAGAGTTATGAGTAATGAAAAAAAAATGGGTCATTATGCTTAAAAGTGGAAAGGATGGAAGAAAGGGAAGAAATGGCATGAAAATCCCCAGCTTTCACTCTTCCCTCACCTTGGCCGAAAGCATGACCTCATTATTTCTCTTGATGGACAAATTTATATGTTCATGAGAAAGTAAAGAAAAAGTGTTTTAAAGTGGCCAACATTAATAGAAATGGAGAGGAAGGATATACATAAATAAATATGAAAGATATTTGCATGTATTTTGCCATTGATATGATTATGTTTTAATACATATGAATACGAATGTTCGGCTTGAAATTTACATGCAAGTGAGAAATGAAAGGCATTAAAGGTCACCAATAAAGGGTGGATAACGACACTATAAAATCCCCCTTGAGGTGAATATGTAAAGGCTATGAATGTTATCTTAAGAGTGAGAGAACGACATTATTTACATCTCCCCATAAAGATAAATAAAAAGGCAATAAATGTTCCTGAAGGGAGTGAACCATGGCACTATTAATGTTCCCTAAAGAACACCATGAAAGGGTGGAGTATGGTACTATTAGATCCCCTTTGAGGTGTATGTGATGGTACGATAGAATACTCTAGTGGTAGGACTCAATGGCACTATAAAGAGTCACCCTATTTGTAATACCCGGTCCCTTGGAAATTCTAACAATTATTATAATTTTGAAATGTCATGTGAAGATTTAAAATAAAATAAAGGAGATTGGGGTTGAAATATGAGGGACTAAAGTGCAATTTCTTTATTTTTCTAGGAGGTCCTTGAAATTTAGCTACTTCACTCTTTCCTCCCATATATAATCCTGGACTCCTCACACCAAAGGGAGAACTAGCCAACCAAGGAGAAAGAAAGGGAAGAGCACAGGCAAAGGAGAAAAGAGCAGGGAAGCAAGGTGGAATCCTCCCATAGCTGGTTTGAGGTAGGAAATTCCTCATCTATACCTTACTAAGCTTCTCAAACACCATTTAGCTAGATTTTCTGTAATTAGAATGCCTAAATCTTTCAAAATCTGAGAGGGAAATGGAAATAGGAAAACATGGGGCATTTCAAATTTTTTATGATGTAGACTTGTAAATCGATTTAGATGTTTGTTTGAGGTAAGGGATAGATTTCTGAACTAAAATGCAAAGATTATTTGCTTCTATTTAGAAATTTTAAAGCTTAAACCAAAATTTTAAAGTTAGGTTTCTCCTCCACTCGATTTACATGTTGATTCTCCGATTTGGTTGATGTTTTGGACTTAAAAATGTATAGGTTTTGTGTGGAAAAGATTAGAGACTAAGCTCATGTAATTTTTAGATGTTATGGACTGGTAATCTAGGCTGCATTTGGTGAAAACTAACACTTCTAGATTGTTAAAGAATAGAACAGTCGATTACCAGCATGCACAAATCAACTATCATGTTCTTCGCAAGCCCAGTATTACACACAGCAGCTTAGTAGTCGACTGCTAGGTATGCACCAGTCGATTGTCGAGCCACTATGAAGCCTAGACCAGTCGACTTCCAGGCTTGCAATAGTTAACTGTTGGGCCACTGTCTTGCAAAACTCAACCTTCTAGAGAGTAATTAGCCGACTACCATCTCCTAGCAACTGACTGGTAGCTTCCCTGATGCAAAAATTAGTTTTTAAAACATGATTTGAGCTTGGTAATCTCTAGTCTTGATTTGAATAAGGTTCCAACATCATCCTATATGAGAATTATATGAGAAAAGTGATAGAAAACCCAAGGATAGCTGGAAAAATGGGAATTTAAAGAGAGAACCTTAATGAAACCTTGAGATAAGATTTGTATAAGTGCATGATAGAAGGGAAATAATGTGAGACTTGAATTTTTTGCCTTAAGAAACTGATTATGGGCACAATCCCAAGGTAAAATAAGGAAACCCTGTTCAAAAGAAGAGCAAACGGTAAAAAGGTAGAGTAATCTACACTCCCTTGACTCTTAACTGATGTTGTGAATTACTGTTTTAAGAATGATTTGTGTATTGAATGGGAATGATTGCTGAACATGGTTGATTTACTTAAGATTTTCATGAGTATAAAAAAAGACTTGCCTATGTATGAGATGCTCATTGCATGTGTGCTAGATTTGGCTATTAGGTTATATGCCATATTAAAGGACTAGCTTAGAGTGGGCATTCAATAGCTAGTATGGGATGGTCGTTGAATGTTCCCTATGCAAATTGTTTTATAAATTGATTGCTTTATTTAAATGGGTCTGCATTTGTTAGAAATTAAAACAGCAATCCAACACAGTTAGGAACCCAATGAGTTTAACAAAATTAGCCACACATGACAAATATTTCTAGCAAACAATCCAACAGATAATTCATCAGAAAATTAATTAAATAGGAGATAAAAATAGTAATAAAATTATACAGAGTCCCTATTTTCTCAAATGGCCAATTATACTATATGAAATAACCATCGGAAAACCACCAAAACTCGCCAAAAAATCATCAGAGCACTACCTGAAAAGTAAACTACAAATCAATCAAAAATAACAAACTCCACGGGTTGCTAATCAGATTTAGGTTGTGGGTCAACAGGTACTCAATGGATCTGCACCCTTTTGGTCACTTGGACAGTGGCAGAAAGTTGGGGAACATCGAGGATGGTACACAAATAGTGAAAATAGATAAAAACCCAATGAAAAACACGAGCTAGGTCGAAAAATAGCAAAATGGGTCAGTCTCGAGTCGCATCACCTTCGTCATGTATCTGGTAGTTTGGGCAGAAATTTGGTACAGGCAGCAGTTAGACAAAATTAGCTGATTCTTAGAATAAAAATACACAAAATACATATAAAATGGACAGAAAATAGTAGGTAAAATTGCGTAGAATAAGACATATCAATCACCCCATACTTAAGTCTTTAATTGTCCTCAAGAAAACACTAACTCATTCCTCAAACAAATAGCAACAATTTCTCAAAGTCTATACTTGGTCCATAGTTAATAATGCCTAACACATCCCCCGTGAAACTTAATCATACACCAAATTGCAAAACCTTGACACAGAATGGAGATAATAACGATGCATACACAACTTAGCTAACAATTCAATGCCAATTATTTAAGAATCAATGCCTCTCAGAGATTACTCAAATCACTCAAGGTGTCTACTGGTAAGGTACAAATCCCTCAAGCAACTTCACAAGGATATGCCTACTATATGCTTGCTCATAAATCTCATCTCCGCCACTGCTAAAAATTGAATACCAAAATCAAGGGGTCTTAACAAGTTTATAATGAGGTTAAGGTGAACGTAGGGAAGAAATTTTTGGTAGAAGTGGCATATATACTAAAAATTCATGCAATTTAAGCATCATGAAGGATTAAAGGATTAAATGCAACAAATACTGAACATAACAATTTTTACTAAGTTTTCAATTAATTTGGTGATGCTCAGAGAATACAATATTAACAGAAAAAATACTATTATTACTATCCCTTTTTTTCATTTTTTTCATTTCTTTTCATATGTAGTATGCATACTTGCACTTTTAGATTGAAGGGAGCATCTAAAATGATAAAAAGAACATAGTGTACTATCACCAATTAAGGCAATGCATTTTAATCCTTATATAAAGAGTAAATCACAAATTTTAGCAAATAGGGCAAAGAAAGAATACAGTGTATAGAAAGAAAATATGAGGTGTAAAATGTAAGTGATGACGAAAAAGTCAAGGCCCAATAGTGACTAACTAAGGAAGACAAATGTGGTAGGCTTTTTAGTCAAAAATAGCATATCCTAAGTTGCCCAAATCATCTAATATTCAAAAGTTCATGTAAATTTAACAAGTATTACAGAGCAAGTTCTAGAGACATAATCAAGTGAACTACACACTCAACAAAAAAAAAAAGTTAGAGCATATTTATAATGAATTCTTATCTTAGGCTCAAATCTCACGTTTGAAGTGTGGCTAAATTGCATATGGTTCTCAAATATTTCCATATGAATTACCAATCAAGTAGTGCATGAAAATTGCATTATCAACATCCTAAATCAAAATTGAACAATTTGAAAAATAATCAAGCAACACCGGTATGACCTGTTTGTGGTAAAAAATGGCTTTGACATTAATACTACTTTCTAACTTGAGCTATGAGAAATAATGTTTGCCCATTCATGACTGATTCATACATGCTCAAAAGACAATCAAAGACTCAAGTGCATAGAATCAATAATAAATCAAGTATCTTGTCCTACATTCTCATCAGCATAGATAAAGCATACAACCATCCAGAACTAACTCAAGAGAGAGAGGGGTTAAATAACAAAAAATAGTCTAAATGGTCAAAATACTGGAAATGGATACGCACCCCACAATTGAGAAACATACTGTCCTCAATGTATAGCAAAGAGGTAACATTAAATAAAAACATAAAATGCAAAAAATAAACAAAATAAAAAATAAAAGAAAATAAAAAGGATTGCATAAGATTTGTCCTACTCTGGTGGAAACAAGATAGGAGGAGGAATCTTGAAAACAAGTGGCCTGAGGTGGTCTCTGAGAGAGGCTGAAGTTATATCCCCTTCAGTAGGGATCAGGTCAATTTTTGTCATCAATTGTAGATTCTCCACCTCATACAGAATGGTGCAACTTAAGTGCTTAGGTGATTCTTTCAATTTCAAGATTGGGGAGTCCTCTATCAAAGGTTTCACCTTTTGGACTTCTGACTTATCACAAGAAACAGAGAAGTTAGTATAGCTGCTAAGATCAATAAAATTACTGGGCTCAATAGCTAGCAATTTAGCTAGTTGTTCCAACACTTTCTCATTAGACAACTCTTCCTCATCTCTTTGAAATGTTATCTTTGAAGGGTTATTTAGTAGAAATTTCTGTAATTCAGACTCAACAATATCATTTAAACCATCCATAAAAATTACAAAAATATCATGAGCGTGCTCTGGTTTACTACCCTCAGGTTTTGGCTCCTCACTGACTGGCATATCCTGCATAAGAGTATGATCATCATCAGTCAAATGTAAGGGTTCAGCTAGTGACTTTCCTGGTTCCAAACTAAAAGCATTGTAATGCTCCCTTGAATTAGACTATGTGATATTAAAGAGCATCTCTGGTTGGCTCTTAGCCAACAGTTTAGAAATCTGGCCTATCTGATTCTCTAAGTTCTGAAGGGAGGCCTACTGATTTCTAAGGGTTGTGTCCATCTTGGACACAAATTTCATGAGCATTTCCTCAAGACTGGACTCCTCCTGTCCTTGAGGAAATTGATCATAAGTGATTTGTTGTTGGAGCTACTGTTGGTGTAGCCACTGAGTATCTTATGGATCTGGGTATTATTGATCCATTTGAAATTTGGATGGTTACGCCACCCAAAATTTTATGTATTGATATAAGGATCGTTTTGCTAACTTGGGGCAT
This sequence comes from Senna siamea, assembly GCA_031216115.1. Lineage (NCBI taxonomy): Eukaryota > Viridiplantae > Streptophyta > Magnoliopsida > Fabales > Fabaceae > Senna > Senna siamea. Next base: position 3,916,343 of record CM062360.1, read on the forward strand.
TTCCCATATAATCAGTCGGTTTAAAATCAGCAGAAATAGTGCAAGGAGAAAATGAAGAAGAGGAGTTAGTAAACATACCTCCCGCATTACTATTGACACCATAATGCGGGCTACTATAGAACTTGTAGCTAAACTGTGTGGCCTGCTCTGGCATCAGGCATTGATAAATTTGCTTGGCTAGAAGCTCCCTTTGTATTTGAGTTACCAAGACTAATATAGAATCCATGGTCATAAATTATCTAAAACTAATGATGGCCAAACAACCCAACAACCAAATCAAAGAGTAACAAATAAAAAAATAGAAACAAAATAAAACAAATAAAATAAAATAAAACAAAAATGGTCAAAGTAACAAATAGTAAATTCACTCTAGTTTTCACAAACATTCCAGGAAATGGCGCCAAAAACTTGGTATGCTGCTACCTATGGAACTACACCTAAGGCAGTGAACCTATCAATGCAGTTTAGTGCAATGGTGAGTACCAAGGTTGTATTCCACAAGAACGGGAAAGCCCATAGTTACTACTTGTTCTCTGTTATCTAGCCTAATAATTAAAGTGATTGATTTTTAACTAAACTAATAATTAATTAAATGCAATAAACAATAACCAGCTACAAGGAACAAAAGAGAATATACCGAGACAAGAAAAGAAAACCTACTGGGGACCTATACTAGTTTGCAAACACATGAAGGGTAATGAACTATTGAATCTAATGATGCTACTTGTGAATGAATTCTAAGTTAAATTCAAATTCTCTATCGGTCTCAATGAATTTCTTAAACCTAAAATCTACCACTGGCTGGTTCTTCCTAATGGTAAATTTTAAATTAGCATTATCGGTCCAATTCACTACTATTAAGAAATAACTTTTAGCTACTCTTAATCCAGTAATTAATTAACCTTAGCTCTAAGTGATAATTAATTGTTCCTTACAATTAGTTTTCCAATTCCAATTATTATCTGTCGATCTCATATTTCATAATATGATTTAAGCATGCATAAGTATATTCATACGATTCAAAAAACCCAAAAATGATTAGAAACACTAAGAATGTAGTTTTTAATCCCTTTTTCTTTCCAAATAATTTCAAAATTTTGGTTATGAATTTGGATAAGGAGGAAGTCTGACTTCAGGCCTTATACAGGTGACCCAAAAATTGCAATTTCGATCCTAATCTCTGATCATTCGACCTCAAAATGGTAAGTTTCAAACTATTTATATAATTACCATTTTACCCCTGAACCATTGTCGGGAGATTTCCAAAAATCTTTTGGCTACAATAAATCTTTTGGCTAAAATTGTAGTTCTTATACTTAAACTTCTCCATTTTTTTAGTTTAGTCCCTATCCTCTTTTAAGGCAATTATCTCACTCTTATCTAATCTAGCTCTTGCACTAATGCAACTATATACAATTTAATGCAACATACACAAGAAATTAATTAAAATTAACAAACATCTCATAGAAATAGGAGCAGATATTACATTTCTCCCCTATTTTTAAGAAATTTTGTAATAAAAATTTGTACATACCTATTCAAAAATCTTTGGAAAATTTCTTCTCATTTCCTCTTCTTTCTCCAAGGTTGCCTCTTGTGGTGATGATTGATCCCACAATACCTTTACTAAGGGAATAATCCTATTTCTCAATTGTTTAGTCTTAGTGCCAATGATTTTCAAAGGTCTTGGAGTATAAGTCAAATTATCTTTTAATTGTATTGTACTGGCATCAAGCATATGTGAAGGGTCAGGAAGATATTTACATAGTTAAGAAATATAATATAAAATACATCTTGGAGATTGGATAGAAATTGGGGTAAAGCGATCTGATAGGTGGATGGACCAATCTTTTTCTAGATTTGAAAGGGTCCAATGTGTAACACCCACCTCTAATATGTTTGATATTATTAGTATTAATAATGATGATTCTTTATGTAAATGTTTGTGTGTTATGTGGTGTCAAGAATACTGCAATGAAGGGGTAGAATGGACATTTTCATCAAGTAGCACTAGTTTTACCATAAAGGGGTAAAATTGGAATTTTTCCAAGGAAAGGGCTAAATAGTAATTTTACTATGAAAGAAAAGATAATAATTTCATCTAAGTACTTTAGGAAATGGTATTTGAAGGCTTTTACTCTCTTATCTTAGAAAGAGAGATGAAATGAGGGTAAAAATAAATATGTTGCCATGAAGGGTAAAATGATAATTTTTACCCTAAGGGCAAAATGATAATTTCACCCAAAGAGGAATGGAGTATTAATTCCATAAAAGAGACTTTATGAAACTTTATTTGAGAATTTTTAATGTTATGGACGAAAAAGGGAGAAAATAAAGTGAATTAGCCATTTTGGATATAAAGGGTGAAATGGTAATTTTACCCAATGACTTAAAGGTAATTTCAAAAAAATTTGGAAGTAAAATGGGAGTTAAAAATTTAAAAGGGCAAGGTAGTCATTTACCATGAAAGTTCCATGAAATTACAATTTGAGGGAGAGAGGATGCCATTCTTGAAAAAGAGTAGTAAGGGTAAAATGGCCATTTTACACCAAGGGCATTTTGGTAATTTCACTTAAACCCTAATTTTAAGTCATCTTCTTCCTTAAGGATAAGAAGAAGTTGAACAAGGGGAGAAGAAGGAGGCTTGGCCAAAAACATCTTCAAGCTTGGAGGAAGAGAAAATAAAGGAAACCACTTGGAAGGTTCCACTTTTCTTGTATTTTCAAGGTAGCTAAACAATCCTGAAGCCTTAGTTTCATGTTTTGTGGAAAGATTAAAGTGTATTTATGTTTCAAGAAACCTAGGGCTTTCTCTCTCTACATTCTTATGGTGGATTTCTTTGAAAGGGTTTTGCTTATATTGAAATATTGTTGTGTTTGTGAATATAAACATGTTGAAATGCTTGAAACCATAAAAGAATGAAATTTTCCATGGATGGCACTTGTTTCATGAAAAACCCTAACTTTTGAAATGGTTGAAATGGTATGGAAATGAAAGAGAGAATGGTGATTTTTGCATGAGAACTGCCTAAAAATGAAGGCTAAGTGTTAGATGGAAACCCATCCATTTTCTCCCACTCTCTTTCTTGGCCGAGAGCACCCATAACAAATGGTGCTGAAATTTACTTGAAAAAAGACTAAAAATGCTTATTTGTTCGGCCATAAGAGAGGAAGAGAGAGAAAATTATGTTCATGGTTTTGGCAAATTTACCATTTTCTAGTCATGCCATTTAACCTTGAAAGTGTGCTTAAAATGTGAAAATGATTCAATGTGTGTAACTATATGTTTAGCAGGGTAAATGAGTTATTAAAATGAAGAAAAAGAAAGGCTAAACATAAATATGCACATTTTGGATATAAGAAAAAGTGTCATGAAAATTTAAGTGTATGGTACCATTGTACTTGAATGATGAAAAGGATGGAAGAATGGAAAAGAATGGCACAAAAATCCCTAGCTTCCATGTAACATCCGCTTATAATACTTTGTATTTTATCATGGCATTATTATCATTATTATTTATGTGATGATAAGGATGGTTCATTAAAGAGATGGAATGAAAATTTTCATCAAGATAGAACCATTTTTGTCATAGAAGGGCGAAATAGGAAATTTGGTAAAAAAGGGCAAAGTTTTAATTTTACCCCAAGGACATATTACTAATTTTCCACAGGATAGAAAATTTTAATTTTTACCTAAATACTTCATAGAAATAGAATTGGAAAGTTTTTACCCTTTTATTTTAGAAAGGAGAAAGAATAAGGGTAAACATAATAGTATTGGTATAAAGGGCAAAATAGTAATTTTTTCAAAGAAGGATAAATTAGTAATTTCATAAAAATAAGATTTATGAAACTTTATTTAAGGAATTTTTGCCCATTAAACTCAAAAAGGGTGAAAAATGGGGCTAAATTGGTCATTTGGACACAAAGGGTAAAATGATAATTTTTTTACGAACATAATTTTAATTTCCTCAAAAGATGAGGGGTAAATCTGGAATTTCAAAAAGTAAAAGGGCAGAATTGTCCTAGCTTATGGAAGTTCCACAAATTACAATCCTAAGGAGAGTGAATGTCATTCTTGAAAAAGAAAAGTAGTAAAGTAAATTGGTTATTTTACACCAAGAGTATTTTGGTAATTTCACCAAAACCCTAATTTAAGTAGTCTTCTTCCTTTAGGAGAAGAAGAAGTCGAACAGGAGTGGGAGAAGAGGTGCTGGTCAAAACTTCATCTAGCTTGGAAGAAGTGGAAAATCTAGCCAACCAATTTGAAAATCTCACACTTCTTAATTTTCAAGGTAGCTAAACATGCCTAAAACCTTATTTTCTTGTTTTGTGGTTTGATTAAAGTGTTCTTAAACTTGCAAGAAGGTTTTCTCTCTCTACATTCTTATGGAAGATTTCCTTGAATGAGCTTTGCATATGTTGAAATCTTGTTGTGTTTATGAATATGGACATGTTGATATGCTTGAAAACATAAGAGATTAAAATTTCTCAAGATTGGAACCTAACTCTTGAAAATCCCTAATATTTGTCATGGCTGAAATGGTGTATTAAAGAGTGAGAAAATGGTGATTTTGCATGAGATCCACTTGAATATGATTGTCTTGTAAGCAAAATGCTGAAATAACTTCATTTTCATGCTTTTCTCCATTTGCCCAAGAGCATGTCATGGTGAGGGTGCTAAAATTGGCTTGAAAATGTGTCTAAAAAGGGTGTAAGAACTTGTTATAAATTGGTAAGAGAAAGAAAATTTGGTTAGGCTAATGTCTTGATACTTTTCCCATTTTCTAACTTCACAATTAACCATGAAAGTGTACCTTACTCTTCTTGGCTGAGAGCATCCATGTAAATGATGCTGAAATGCATTTGAAAAATGACTAAAAAAATCTTATAAGTTTAGTCATAAGAAAAGAGGAGAGAGAAAATTATGGTATTTTTATGTTTTTGGAAAATGTACCATTTTAAAGTTTTGCCATTTCACCTTAAAAGGTTGCTTAAGAATGTGAGGTCGTAAGATTAGGTGCATTGTCATGTTTGGCATGAAAAATGGGCTAGAAAAGTTTGTAAAAGAAAGGCTTAATGTCCACTTACCTATTTTGAGGTGTGAGAAAGTGTTATGCATAATTATTGAAAATGTTGTCATAATAACAAAATGGTAAAAGGAATGCTAGAAATGAACCAAATAGCTTGGAAATACCAATCTTTCATATTTTTCTTGCCTTGGCCAAATACTATGTGGATTTTTCCCTTGAATGGCTAAATTTATGTGTTAATAGAAAGTAGTCTACGGTGTATTCTAAAATGGCCTAAGCTAAGTGAAATAGGGAAAAATGATGAAATGATTATATGGGAATGATAAATTGCATGCATTATGCCATTGATGAGAATATGTTCAAAGTTATGTGAACGTGATTGGATGGCTTGAAATGCTCCTTGCAAGTGTGAAAGGAAAGGCATGAAAAGTCACCAACAAAGGGTGGAGCATGGCACTTTTATATCCCCCTTGAGGTGAACATGCCAAAGTAATGAATGTCATCCTAGGGGTAAGAGCACAACACTTTTATATCTTTCCCTAGAGATAAAGAGAAAGACAGTGAATGTTACCTGAAGAAAAGGACCATGACACTTTTTATGTCCTCCTAAAGGTCACTAATAAAGGGTGGAGTATGGCACTTTTAGATCCCCTTGAGGTGTATGTAATGGCATCATATAATACCCTAGTGGTGAGACTCCATGGCACTATAATGTGTAACCCCTCCAATCCTATAGTTTCTTTTAAGGATATTTAAATAATATAAATACATATACTATAAGATTGGTGAATTACTACTTCCCTTATCCGAGTTAATTTTTAATTGTTTACCAAATGACATAATTAGTATTACTGGTTTGGGCTACTACACTCAGGATCTCACACGTTACGCAGTGGAAATTTAAAAAATATTAGTTAAAATAATATACATGTGCATACATATATTCATATACATAAACATTCATTTACAGTGTATGCATATCATTTATTAGACATATATCTATGGATATGTGAGAGTGTTAGCTAAGGTAAGGAGACAACAAGCTTGTCACTCATACCCATTTGACAAAAATAACTAGTGGATTCCTAGCTCACATATCCTAATACATATATGCCCTTATCTAATACATCAAAACTATTCTACTGATCCTTTTTCCAAAATATCACAAGGATTCAGGGTATGGGGCATACCAAAACTTTCCTAGAACTTTACATCTTCAAGGTGTGAGAGGAACTTCCCATATATACACAACCCACACTTCATGAATCACTGGAAAATACCCTAGGAAGGGTATCTGCACCACTTCCACCTCCACTTCTAGTACTATATGGAACCTAGGCATCTGATACAAACCAACATTTTTATGAGAATAAATCCCAGTAGCATTAATAACCATTTTTCAAAACAGTCAGTTTGTACCACCGTAAACTCATATAGAAATTCTACATTCTTTTTCACAAAACAATACATTTATTGGGTGATCCTATATAATATTTCATTTAACATCCATACTTGCATGCATTGCTTACTTTATATGTTCAGTTCGTAGTATACATCACATAAACTCATCAAAACATATAGGTAACATAGCATCATTCATATAACTTTCATTATAAAATAAAGAGCAATAAGGAAATAAGAGCACTTCTCATTGGCTTCTGCCAATCATCATACATTGGTCTCTGCCAATCATCATCATAATCATCATCATATAATTGCATAATAAGAGAAATCTGAAGGGGCAACATATGCACCACTCCATGTTTTCGCATATGTACTATGGCAACTCTGCCTGGCAGTCCTCGACTGCATATAACATTGTGTACATTCTGGAGCGTCCTCCAGTGGATCCAAGTACCATAAGGTTCCCAACTCTGGGTCCCACACATTAAGTACATACTGGGGTCCTCAAAACGCTATTCATAAACATATATATATGGGTGAATCGGTGCATACTATAATTATGTAAATTCTAAGTATGTGACTTTTCATTTACATTGGCCATTAAGTCACTAACTTATAATTTACAACTATCACGATAATCGCAGAATGTCTAATCACCGTCCCATGCCAGTAATTAGTCATTCAAATATGAACCTATCTACCACAAATACATATATTAAGAATACAATTTTCATTTCTCTTATGCATTCTTGCTCTTTCCTTTTAACTTTCATCACTTTCATGCTCTTTCTTGTTTACATTCAAAGTATATGTTACCTTGCTTACAATTTGAGTTAAATCTCCAGTTTGGATTTAGTTTTTGGGCTAGATATCATTCAAATACATTATTAAGTTCATATTTTCATCACAAAAGGTGGCAGTCAACTGGTATCATGCTGCAAGTCGGCTGATTGCATTCTGTTTAAATTTTTAAAATTCCAAACAGAGCCAATGATCGCTAGCTTATTGTCAGTCTTGTAGTCGATCATTGGTCGGGGTAGTCGGTTACTCTATTCTTTGGCATTTTTAGAAAAATGAAGAATGCGGCAGTCGACTTCTAGGTGCCCGGTAGTCGACTGCTAGCATTCTGTATACGATTCTGCGCATCTCAAGAGCACGATAGTCGACTGCTGCACTGAGGCAGTTGGCTGCTGTGTCTTGCTCTATTTTGTAAATTGCCGTTGACCCAAAATTTCAATTCAAAAACTTGTTTCTAAATCCATTTTGAAATTGATGAACTCAAGATAAACTCCTTAGCAACATTTAACATAAGAAAACAGCCTAAAACATCATGTAATCTTGTCCAAATCTGAGATTAAAACTCATTTTCATTCAAGCTGAAAAACCCATTTTTTAGAAATCATTTTAAGCATGCACAAGTATTTTCAATCGGTTAAAAACACCCAATAGTGATTAAAAATAATAAGAATGTAGTTTTCAATCCCTTTTTCTTTCAAACAAGTTCAATTTCACAAATTTCAATAGTATAAACAGTAAACTCAGAAATAAAGGGATTGGGTTATTATGCTACCTTTTTACTGGTTTTTAATCAGTGGTTGTTGATTGGGAAGTGTCGTTGAGTGATTTTCTAGCTCCTAGAATGCTTAAATCCAAGCAACAAAGTTGTTTGCTCACAATTCCTTCTCCTTCTCTCTCTAGCTCGTCCACTCTCTCTCTCTAAAACTCAGACTTTTAGGAAGCAATTGAAGGGTCTGAAGGATTGGCCTATTTATAGGCAGTCTAACCCTTTGCAATTGCGCTCTTAATTCCCGACCATTCGGTCCAAAATGATAATTCTTCCAACTATACATTTACCATTTTGTCCCTAGCTCACTAGCGGGAAGCTTTCAAAATTCGGTTGCTATAGAAAATCTTTTGGCCAAAATTACAATTGTTATACCCAAATTCTTTCACTTTTCAGTTTAGTCCTTTTCTTCATTCTATTCAAATTTCTCACTCATTTCTAGTCCACTTTTTGCACTCATGCAACTATATGCAAGCTAATATAACATAAATGCAACATACACAAGCAATTAATTAAAATTAACAAACATTTCTCAAAATTTAGGAGCGGATATTACATAATGAGTCACCTTAGTAGCAATAACTTGATGACATTAAATGATACCCTAGTGGTGTGACTCCATGGCACTATAATTAGTCACCCTAGTGGTCCAGCTAGAATGATCTTACAAGATGGCTTTAAGCCGAGTAATATGTTGTGATAGTTAGTAATACATGATTGTGTTGTAAGTGTGAGTTGTTGATGTATGTGGAATGTTAATATCTTATCATATATTCCATTAATGACATCACATGTTGCATATATCATGTTCATAGATGCACACACATATGTTTCACATATAGCATACCTATAGAAATTATTGAAAATATTTTTGAAAAAAATAGAATGTAGAAATGTTTTTTGTATTCATACAGTGGTACATATAAGTTTTTTTAAAAAAAATTGGTTTGTTTAGCTACTGTAAAATTATTTCTCATTATTGTACTAGTATGTATCAGATGCCTAGGTACTGTCTTATTATGGAGATTGAAGTAGCCACAGAAAAAGTCCCTTTCTTAGGAACTTTTACCATATTAAAGGATGTCTATATTATGTCCATTATAGAAATTCCCCCTAAATGATCTGTGTACCTAGAAAACAAATATAGATACGTACTTGTAGCCTTTTTATTTTGGTCCTAATTATGTATGTTTTTTTTTGGGTTAAAATTAGGAATCCCTATTTTTTGGATGTATATAAAAGGGAGAAGGACATATACTTGAGATAGGATATGTGAAGGACCTGTCCATCAATAGTGTTTTATAAAAGGAGTTTGAGTGATAGGCTTGTTGTCTGCTTACTCCTTATGAATGGGTACTTCATATATCCTAGATTATGTATCAGACAATTCATATATAATATGAAAAGTTTTTACAAATTTTGCAATGATGTATGAAATTTTATTTTTTCTGTGCAAAAGTATGTTCACCTGAGTAAAAGAACCCAAACCTAATCAAATAATAATTAATGATAGATTTATAAGCTCAGGAAAATTAACAAGATAAAAAGGTAGAGAATAATGTAACCACTTATCTTATTACATTTTATGACGTTGTTAAGTCAAGATAAGGGGTGTTACATTCCACCTCTTTCTCACCTTGGCCGAGAGCATTACCTTATTTTTCCCTTAATGGCTGAAATTATGTGTTAATAGAAAGAAGTTTAAAGTTTGTTTTCAAATAGCCTATAGCAAGAGAAATGGAGGGAATGATGAAATGATAAAATGTGAATAATAATTGCATGTATTATGCCATTGGCATGATTATGTTTTAATTTATATGAATATGAACGAATGGCTTGAAATTTACATGTAAATGAGAAATGAAAGGCATTGAAGGTCACTAATAAAGGGTGGAGAACGGCACTAATAGATCCCTTATGAGGTAAATATGTAAAGGCTATGAATGTTATCATAAGGGTGAGAGAACGATATTTATATCTTCCCCTAAAGATAAATAAAAAGGGCAATGAATGTTACCTGAAGGGATGGACAACAACACTAATTAAGTCCTCCTAAAGGTCACCAAGAAAGGGTGGATAATGGCACTACCTTGAGGTGTATTTGATGGCACTATACGATACCCTAGTGGTGGACTTAAGGACACTAATAAAAGTCACCCTAGTGGTAAGGAATAAATGGTACTCAATTGTTATTATAGATAAAGTATGACTAATGTGATGATAGATGATGTATGAATGCTTAAAGATGTGTTTTGTTGATGAATGAAGCATGACATGAAATGTTAATAATCTCATATTCATAAATACACATGTATATGTTTCACATAAAGCATGCCTTTATAATTGAATGAAAATTATTTTGAAAAGAACAAAATGTAGAAATGTTTTCTATATTTGTATAGTGGTACATACCGGTTATTTTGACATTATATAGTTTTTTTAGCTACTGGGAAAAATTATTTTCTCATTATTGTACCAGTATGTATCAGATCCATAGATCCAGTGTGATGATGCACCGAACTAGTAGAATTAAGGAGTAAACAGAAATTATGTAATGTAGCACTTTTAGTCCTAATTTGCCATATGTATTTTGGGAAATTAGGACCACTATTCTTTTAGAAAAAGGGGTTTGAGTGTCAGGATTATTGTCTCCTTACCCCCTATATATGAATACTTAATACCTCCTGGGATGTGTATTAGAAGATTTAAATCATATACATATAGTTATGGAATGTTTTACAAATTTTGCTATGATGTATGGAGTTTCATTTTTGCTGTGCTGAAATATGTTAACCTAAGCAAAAGAACCCAGACCTAATCAAATAATTAATTATTGATGGATTTAATGCTCAGGCTCTTTTTTTTTTTACATAATAAGGTAAAGAATAATGTAACCACTTATCTTATTACATATTATGATGTTGTCATTTAAAGATAAGGGTGTTACACAATGTATCTTAGATTTAACTTCTTAGACTTAATAGCTCTACCAATATCGCTAATTGGAGAAACTTTAAGGAGAAAAGATCCCCTTCACTAAACTCTAGTAGTCTTCTCCTTTTATCAGTATAAATTTTCTACCTATCCTGAGCCTTATCCATCTTTTCTTTGATCATTTTAATTTGATCTGTAGTTTGCTGAACTAACTCTGGTCCTACTAGCTATCTCTCCCCCACCTCAAACCAACATAAGGGTGATCTACATTTCCTTCCATACAAGGCTTCATAAGGAGCCATCCCTGTGCTGGAGTGGAAACTATTGTTATAAGCAAATTCTACTAAAGGTAAATTTCTATCCCAACTCCTTTTCTGATCTAATGTACATGTCCTAAGCATATCTTTTAGAGTTTGTATGGTTCTTTTAGTCTACCTATCAGTTTGTGGATGATAAGTAGTATTGAAACTAAGTTTTGTGCCAAAGGCCTTTTGTAAGGCTCTCCAAAATCTATAAGTAAACCTAAGGTCTCTATAAGATTTCTCAAGTTAGAAGGCCACCAATCGACCATTGAAAGGCTAGCAACTGGCTAATTGCTCTCTGGAATCCTCAGTTCACAAAATAGTAGGCTACCATTTGATTTTTAGAAGGCTAACAGTCGATTGGTTACTCTCTAGAATACATTCTGATCAAAATGAAGAACATGATGGTCGATTGCGAGGACTACCAGTCGACTGCTAAGAAGAAAACCCAAACTTGACAGTCGACTGCTGGAGCTACCAGTTGGTTACTTGTTGAGTCTGAGTATACATTTTTAGGTTTACCAAGAACACGACAGTCAACTGCAATATGCTAGTAATCATCTGTTATGCTCTACACCTGTTTAGAAAGTGGTATTTTCAAGATTTCCCAACCCAGATTCCATTCTATATCAAGTTTAAAACATCTGAGCTTAGTTTTTATGCCAAAAACTTCACTTTTTCTTTAAAAATTTCTCCTCATAATGCTTAAAAACTAGTATTCAAGGAAAACTAGCCTATATCTTTAGATGAACACAACCCAACCCTTCCAATCATTTGTAAACACATATGAGTACAACATTTCAACAAAACAACATCCAATAGGAATATAAAAGCATACAGAATGTAGGTTTAACCCCAAACTTAATTCAAACATTCAGAAATTCATATTTTCCAGCAACATTAAACTTTTCAAAAAGAGAGGGGTTTAAGATGGATTGCTACCTCGATTCCTTGCAAATGTGTGGGTATGATGTGTTAGAAAGATTAACCCCTTATTGTAAAACTAATTTCTAGCCTTGAATATGCTCTTCTTTTAGTAGAATTCCCTTTTTCTTGGCCTAGCTTGTCTTTTTCTCTTTCTACTTGTCCTTTTTCTTCTCTTTCTAAAAATCTGATGCTTGAAAGTGTGTGGGGGTTTAGGGTTTAGCTAGGGTTTAAATGGTGAGTTTAGGAAATTGTACTTTGGTCCCTAAGCTACTTTTTTGTCTTAATCTCCATACATTTTCCCTTTTCACTCAAGTCCCTAGTCACACTTTTAACTCAGCTTTTATTCCTTTCAATTAGGTCACTACACTAATGCAACTATATGCAACATACACAAGCATTAAACATTAAATTAACGACTATTAAACATCTCTTTAATCATATTAGGAGTGGATGTTACAATTATGACACTTCCTTTTATCCATGTGATATTTTCACACTTCCTTTTATCTATATAACATGATAATCTAACTTTCAGGACGTCCCCTGACATGTGCACATTGCTAGTCTCATCCTTTTCTTGACTACACAGCAATATATACAAATAGGTGACTAATACTTAGGTTTATAGAGTTTTACACTTAAACCTAAATGTTTTTCTCGTCTAGACTATCCTCCCTGTACTCCTTAAAGTCTTCCATAGGGTTGTATTGGTTTAAGGAGTAATCTCTAACAAATATAGATCAATTAAGATGAAAGAAATTACATTTTACAAAGTGTCTGCATAAGGAACGCTTAATGACTGTCCCATACCAGCCATTAAATGTCTACCCCAAATTTTGTTTGTCCTATAAGTATACAACCCAATAGCCAAATTAAATCAAGCATCAAAGAGTCCATTTCATAACTTTTCAACATATACAGGCAATTTCTCTATACTCATATGGAAACCATATACTAGGTCAGAATTCAGTTTATCAAAAAATTCCCATCTCGTAAAACAAATATTCATTTCAAAGCAAGCAATTCACATCATCATTTTAAATTAAGGGAGTGTAGATTACTCTGCTTTAACTAATTATTCCTCCCTTGATCAAGGTCTTCCTCTTTCCCTTTTAACTTGATCTCACAAGCCACTTCCTGAGCAACAACTTAAATTTCACACTAATCTTTCTCAAATATACATCTATAGCAATATGCTCTCTATGCAACCTAGGTTTAGAGTCTTACTATAAGGTAACTATCCTCTTTCCCTTCCTATTCTCATGTTACTTATCACTCAATGTATGTAATTCTCATGTATGATGACACTTTGAGCCTCATTCCAACCAATAATAAGGGTTTCCAAGCTCATTCCTTACTTTAAGAATCATTTTTCATGTTGGAAGGCCATCAGTCGGCTGCCATAAAGCAAGCAGTCAGCTGATTGCTCTCTAGAGGGCTGCCAGTCGATTGTCATGAAGCTAGCAGTCGGATGGTGGCTCTCTAGAATCCTAGACTTCACGAGACAGTAGGCTACTAGTCGACTGTAAAGAAGCTACCAGTCGACTTCTAGGCAAAAATTTAGACCCGATAGTCGAGGCTACCAATCGACTGCTGCATCTCTATATGAATTTTTGGGTTTGTCAAGAATAGATAGTCGACTAGTGCATGCTAGCAATCAGCTGTTATGTTCTGCGATAGTTTAAACATTCAAATTTTTAAAATCATCCAGTCTAGATTCCATTAAATTTCAAATTTAAAAGGTATGAGCTTAGTTTCTAACCATTTTCCCCCAAATTCTAACTACATTTACACTCAAGCATCAATCATACAAGCCAATTTACACTTTCAAATTGAGTGAATAGTAAAACCTATTCTCTAAAAACAAAATCAGCCTAGAAAAACACTAAATGGAAGCTAAAGACTCCAACATTATGGTTCAAAAACCTTTTCCAATCTCTAAACAACCTCAAAATAGTCATCTAACCCAGAAAACTAGAAACTTTTGAAGAAAAGAAGATTTCCCCATTTTTGCTAATCCTAAGCATTTTAGCATATTTTATGGGTTTTAGGTGAAGTAATTTACTCCTAAATGATGCTAAGATGTATTACCAAGATATAAGTACAGATTTCTTACCTCGAACCTAGTTATAGAGATCCCCACTTTGGTTTCTCCTTTTTTCCCCTTTCACTTGTGCTCTTCCTCTCCTCCTCAAAATGTTAGAATGTGTTGGTAAGGAGGAAAGGAATTCATATAAGAGAGTCTAAAGGAGTGGCACAATTAGAGCTTCAAGGACCATCTTGCAAAATACAAAAATTACACTTAAGTCCTTAGGTTTCGTAAAACTCATATGGAGCACTTAATAACTATTGTTCATTCACATTTTCCCCATGATAATTATTCCTTTTAGTCCTTGCATGAAGAAAATCCTAAGATTATTCTTTCCCATATTTACTTTAGAATTTGGTTATTTATTTCCTTTACATCACATAAATTTATCCTTGATAATAAGATTTAAGGAATCGGATATTACACAAGGTCCATCATGATTTTTCCCACATTTTGGACAAGCATTGGGTACCACCTACCTCACCACAGGTCTTTTCCCTTTTTGATTCCCTTCATTCCTGTTGTCCCTTCCTTTAAGGAATCCAAGTTGCTTCCTTTTAAGGAAGTTAGTCCTCTATCTTTTTCTGTATCAACTATATTCTGAGAAACTATATGACACTTGTTTACTAACATAGTAAGTTTCTAATTTCAAATAGAGCAACAATGTTCTTTAACTCCGATCTCAACCCAGCTTCCAGATGTATGGCCTTCCATGCTTTGTCTAGATGAAGCTTCAAATAAGAAGAGAACTTAGACAACTCTTCAAATTTAGCTAGGTAATCCTCAAAAATCATATTACCCTGCTTTATCTGTATAAATTGAATTTCTTTCTGATTCCTCACATTTTGAGGAAAGTACTTTTCTAGATACACCCTTTTAAATGGTTCACAGGTGATTTGGGTTCCTTAACCCTCTAATAATTGTCTAGCTCCTCTCTACTAGTATTCTACTTCTCCAATTAGCATATAGGTGGAGAATAATACTTTTGCTCATTAGTGTTTCCTAAAACCACAAACAAGTTTACCATTTCTCTAAGCCATTCCTCAGCTACCTGCAGGTTAAACTCACCCTTAAAGGAAGGAGGTTTATTCCTTTTGAATTTAGGCCATCCATTATAAGCTTGGTTTCCTACTTGTCCACTCTTGGGATTTTATTTATTTATATATATACTACAAGATTAACGGATTACCACTGCCTTTACCTGAGTTAATTTTTTTTTAACTTTTTATCAAGTTAAATAATTAAATATTATTAGTTTAAGAATTCTACATGTAACATTCGCTCCAACCATGGTTAAAGAGATGTTTGATAATTGTTAATGTAATGTTTAATGCTTGTGTATGTTGCATTCGTGTATATAGTTGCATTAGCCTATAAACTAAATTGAAAGGGAATACATAAAGGAGATATTGTGATGAAGGAATGGCAGATTTGAAGCTGGAAATTAGTCCTACAACAAAGGGAGAGCCTTTCTAACATATCTTACACACACATTTACAAGAAATCAAGGTAGTAATCCATCATAAACCCCTCTCTTTTCTGAAAAGTTTACTATTGACCTTATCTATCTACCTTTGGTAGATTTAGATGTTATCTTAGGAATAGATTGGTTGTCTTTTAATAAGGTGGTTTTAAATTTTTTTGAGAAGTTTGTGACTTTTATGGATACTATACTTGTGAATAGGGGTACCGAGGAAAAGATCCAAAGAATGTGTTTTTTGTGTTCTTCGGAGGTTGAGAGTCAGCATAAGCTTGATAGTATCCTTATAGTTAGAGAGTTTTCTGATGTCTTTCCCAAGGAGATCTCTAGTCTTCCACTAGAAAGAAAGGTAGAGTTCTCTATAAAGTTAGTTTCTAGAGCAGGACCGGTCTCTATAGCGCCATATAGGATGTCTCCCTTAGATATAAGAATGTGTATAGATTATAGGCAATTGAATAAAGTGACCATGAAAAACAAGTACCCACTCTTTAGGATTGATGATTTGTTAAGAGGAGCAGCTATATTCACTAAGATTGATTTGCAATTAGGGTACCATCAAATCAGAGTAAGAGGTGAGGATATACCTAAGAACGCTTTTAGGACTAGGTATGGGCATTATGAATTTCTTGTAATGCCATTTGGTCTAACGAATGCTCCAACTATTTTCATGGATTACATGAATTGCATCTTTAGACCCTACCTTGATCAGTTCATGGTAGTGTTCATTGATGATATTCTTATATATTCTAGAAATAGGGAAGAGCATGAACAACACCTTAGGATTGTATTGCAAGTGCTTAGGGAGAGGCAGATGTATGTAAAAACTAGAGAAGTGTGAGTTTTGGTTAAATGAGGTAAGATTCCTATCACATGTGATTACCTAGGATGGGGTAGTAGTAGATCCCAGTAATATTGAAGCTGTGGTTCATTGGGAGAGACCTACAATAGTGACTAAAATCCATAGTTTCCTCAGTTTAGCTGGTTACTATAAAAGGTTTATCCAAGGGTTTTCGTAGATAGTGAGGCCGATGACTAAGTTAACCCAAAAGGATGTTCCATTTATATGGGATTCTAAATTTGAACACAGTTTCCAAACTCTGAAGGAGAGACTAACCACTACACCAGTGTTAATTATCCCAAATCCTCTGGAAAAGTTTGAGTTGTACTGTGATGCATCCAAGAAAGGTCTAGGATGTGTTCTGATGCAAGAAGGGAAGGGAATGCCTATGCTTCTAGAAAATTAAGGCCTTATGAGAGTAACTACCCTACTCATGACCTAGAACTAGCAGCTATAGTTTTTGCCTTGAAAATTTAAAGGCATTATCTTTATGGGTCTAAGTTTGAGGTATTCATTGACCACAAGAGTCTCAAGTACCTTTTTGACCAAAAAGAACTGAACATGAGACAGAGAAGATGGATGGAGTTCATCAAGGACTATGACTTTGCGTTGAAATACCATCTAGGCAAAGCCAATGTAGTGGCAGATGCCTTGAGTATAAAATCCCTTCGTGTAGCTCAAATGATAGTGAGTGAGATGAGCTTGATAGAGAATTTTAGAAATTTGTGTTTATCCGCATTGATGCTATCAGATAGAATATGTCTAGGTGAATTGTGGATTGAGAGTGACCTTAGGACCTAGATCTTAGAGGCCCAAAGGGAGGATGAATTCTTAAAGTCTCTAAAGGACCCAAAAGAGTTCCAAAAGGAGGTGGATGGGTTAATGACCTTTCAAAATAAGGTTTATGTCCCGAGTCTAAGGGAATTAAGAGAGAAGATTTTAAAGGAAGCCCATAGGAGTAACTATACTATTCATCTTGGTGCCACTAAGATGTATCAAGACTCTAAGGGAATATTTTGGTGGCCAAGTATGAAAAAGCAAATCGTTGAGTATTTTGCTAAGTGCTTAGTGTGTCAGCAGGTGAAGATTGAAAATCACAAACCTACTAGATTGTTGCAACCTCTAAATATCCCTGAATGGAAATGGGATAAGATTTCTATAGACTTTGTAGTAGGTTTACCTAGGACTGAAGGAGGAAATGATGCTATTTGGGTGATAGTGAACTGATTGACTAAGTTTGCTCACTTCCTACCCATTAAGATTAATTTCTACATGGACAAGTTAATACAATTGTATATCCAGGAGATAGTGAGACTCCATGGAATCCCTACTAGCATTGTTTCATATAGAGACCCTAGATTTACCTTTAGGTTTTTGAGAGCTTTCCAAGAAGCCTTTGGTACTAAGCTAAGTTTGAGTACTGCATATCATCCTCAAACTGATGGAAAAACTGAGAGAACCATTTAAACCTTAGAGGATATGTTTAGGTCATGTGCCTTAGAGTATAAAGAAAGTTGGGATCAAATCCTAGCATTGATAGAATTCTCATACAATAATAGTTTCCATTCTAGCAAAGGGATGACACCCTATGAATTCTTGTATGGGAGGAAGTGTAGATCACCTCTGTGTTGGTATGAGGTAGGGGAAGGATAGTTGTTTGGCTAGAGTTAGTTCAGCAAACCACAAACCAAATTAGAATGATCGGGGATAAGATGGCTAGAGCACAAGATAGAAAAAAGAAGTATGCTGATAAAAGAAGGAGACTACTAAAATTCAATGAAGGGGATCATGTCTTCCTCATGGTATCCCCGATTACTGGTATAGGTAGGGCCATTAAGTCCATAAAATTGAATCCAAGGTATATTGGGCCATTCCAAATCCTAAGAAAGGTTGGTTAATCAACATACTAGATAGCCTTACCTCTATTCTTATTGAACCTCCATGATGTTTTCCATGTCTCACAAATTCAAAAATACATCCATGACCCATCCCACATTCTTGATGCCAGTATAGTACAGTTAAAATAAAATTTAACTTATCATCCAAAACCATTGAGAATCATTGGGAATGAGGTCAAGCAATTAAGGAATAAGGTCATCCCTCTGGTTAAGGTTTTATGGGATCAATTATCTCCATAAGAGGCAACATGGGAGAAGGAAAAGGACATGAGGAAGTCCCACCTTGAACTATTCGAATAGGTACATTTTAATTTCAAGTATGAAATTATTTTGAAGGATGGGAGAATGTAACGTCCGCTAATCATTATTAAAGAGATGTTTGATAATTGTTAATTTAATGTTTAATGCTAGTGTATGTTGCATTTGTGTATATAGTTGCATTAGCCTATAGACTAAATTGAAAGGGAATACATAAAGGTTTAGTAAGAGGTGGCTAGGGACTCAATTAAAAAGGGAAAGTGAGGGAGTTTAAGAGTGCAAAATAGCTTAAAGACCAAATAGCAATTTCTCCAAACTTTCTTAAACCCTAGCTGAAGCTTTAAACCCTATACACTTTCACCCATCTACATTTTAGAGAGAGAATTAGAGGGGACAAGTAGAGAGAGAGGGGCAACCTAAGGCAAGTAAGGAGAGATTATGCTAAAGGAAGGGTAGATTTGAAGTTGGAAATTAGTCTTACAACAAAGGGAGAGCTTTTCTAACACATCCTACACACACATTTACAAGGAATCAAGGTAGCAATCCATCCTAAACCCCTCTCTTTTTTGAAAATTTTGCTATTGCTAGAAAATTATGAGTTTCTGAATGTTTGAATTGAGTTTGGGGTTAAAACTACATTTTATATACTTTTCTATTTCTATGGGATGTTGTGTTGCTAAAATGTATGCTTATGTATGTGCTTGTAATTGAATGAAAGGGCTAGGTTGTGTTTATCTAGAGATATAGACTAGTTTTCCTGGAATATACCATGTTCGAGCTAATGGATGAGAAAATTTTAATGAGAAGTATAGTTTGTTGCATGGAAATTAAGTTCATGTGTTTAGAATTGAAAATGGAATGCATTCTAGACTAGGTACTATGAAAATCATATTTTTTGAACTGCAGCAGAACATAACAGCCGATTGCTATGTATAGGGTAGTCGACTGTCATGTTCCTGGAAACCTAGAAGTGCAGACAGAGGCTTAGCAGCTGACTGCCAGATTCTTAGCAATCAACTATCGAGCCCAGGTTTGCACTAAGCATTTGACTAGAAATCCTTGTAATTGATTGTCGTGCTCTTATTTTTGCCCAATATGTATTCCAGCAAGCAACCAGCCGGCTACCAGCTTGTTGGCAGTTGACTGCTGCCTTACTGTTTGGCACTTGAGGATTACAGAGAGCCACCAGTCGACTGCTAGCCTTCTAGCAACCGACTGAAAGCCCTTCAACTTGCGAAATGAGGTTTTTAATGGCAATTGAGCTTTGTAATTCTTCATACTAACTTGATTAAGAGCTTACAACATGGGTAAGCAAGGAAACTAAGAGTTTTGGGTAATGTGCAAAGGACAGAGTCACTTTTCACTTGGATGAGAATGTTCCTTGTGATAGTGATACAAAAAGGGAGCGGAGAGACATCAAAAAGGAAGAGTGAAGTATCTTAGGCCTATGCATTAGTGGTAGATAGGCTCATGAGTTGAGTGGCCGATTGTCAGTATGGGATAGCCGTTGGCATTCCACGGTTGTGCCATGTATTAGGATGGTTAAACATCCACTTGAACATAGATAATTTCAAAAACACCATGAAAGTTGCAAACCCTAAGTTAGTGTGTCTTCCAAGGGCCATTAAGAAACACATAATTAAGGTTAAAGCATAACCATAGGCATGAGCTAAATCACCCTAGTGCACATGTTAGAAGATAGCATACTAGGAGCGTGATCCACCTCAAAGGAATAGTGGTGACTCCGTAGCCCCATGATCTACAGAAGCGGAGAGGATAAGGTCTAGTAGGTGATCCACCTCGAAGTAATGGTGGTGATCCACAAGCCTCATAATCTGTGGAAGTGAAGAAGAGAGGATCTATTCGAAGGAATACGATGATCCCATGAGTTATAAAGAATGTACAAGTGGATACAACTGGGGATGCCTCAGATGTAGTAGAGCAGTATTTTACTATAGTGATGCAGTAGTCACAAGGATAGCTCATTCATGTATGTAAAGGTACATGGAGTTATTGTTGTGCGACACTCCCGATAGCTCATATGATGTGATTGTTTTCTCCTTCTCAAAAGGCATGTTAATACCCTAAAGAAATGTTTTATAATGAGAATGATGATGAATGCACTTCCCATGTTTTGAAGATAATATGTTTGATTAATATGCATATGTATGAGTACATAATATGTTAAATGCTACATGCACTACATGCCAATAGCATGTGATATGTTTTATGAAAGAATGTAGAGTTTTTTCGTGCGAGCACGGTGGTACAGGTCAATAGATTTCGTAATAGGTTGCATTGCTACTGAGATTCATTTCTCACAGTAGTGTTGGCATGTACTAGATGTGTAAGTCCCCTTGGGGTGGAGATGAAGAGAGTAAGAGGGCGAGATTAACATGACTTTATAAACTAAAACATATGCACAAATTTCACTTCTATTGTTTTATGGACAATTTAATTTCTATTTCTTCTTTTTTCACAAAAATAATTAAAAATTATCAACCTAGTGATAGGCCTTTACATTCGAACTACGTTTATTTTGATTCCTTCCTCTATGTATAGGTCGTAGGTTCTCATTCTAGGTAACTCTCCTCGTGTAAATATTTTCTTTTTCTCTTTTTATTTATTTAGTTTCTTCTTTGTTTTCTTTTTGGATGTGTCCAATAAGGATAATTAAAATATATTTGAGGCTTTATTTGTAGCATCTCAACTTAATTTACCTCGTATTTTCTAACTCGGCTGGTTGCTTAATTGAGTTAATTAATTCCCATTAAGTTGGCATGTCACGTTTCTTTCTCTTCATTTACACATTTACACTACCTAATGCAATCTTCGCACACTTTTAAAGCTAACAACCTTTATTTATTTTTATTTTTGGTTATTTTGGGATTTACCTTTACCTTCTTTCTCATATTTTATTTCATTTAAATATAGATTTTTAATAAATTATAAAAAATTAAACTCGTTGGCTATAAGAAATAGATATCCTATATCACAAATAGATCACTCATTTAATTTAGTAAGAGGAAAAACAATATTTAGTAAATTTGATTATAAATTAGCGAACGTTCAAAGCACTAAAGTACATCTATCAGGCCTACCACAGTCCCACCATACAAGATCTGTAGCACCAATAAGGGCGAAAACTGTCACGACCCAAATTTTGAGATCATGACCGGCGCATAAACCTATCGTAACACTAGGTCTAGCCAGCCTAAGAATCTCTTTATCTCACAAAAACAATATTAAGACATTTTAATATTTCGCTTTTAAGTCCTTAATCATCATTCCAAATCCTATCGAAATTTCAGCAGAGTTTCCCTTGAAAATAAGACGTTTCCTTAATTTACAACAGCCCAAAATCAATTCAATATTCATTACAATTCAAAGACAATACATCTGGCTACCATAAGACTACAGAAATTTTCATTTTGTCCATATGCAAACTAATCTAGCATGATGGTATTGATAAGCTGTGATATCATTTAGCCTGCGAGACTTTAAGGAAAAGCCTACCCAAAATAGAAGTATATCTCTATTCACTTCTACTCTTCAATCTAAGGAGGATTTGAAAAATGTAAAGTAAAGGAGGTTGAGTCACACAGACCCAGTGAGTGTAAGATAAAAGAAACACAAAAAATGAGAAATAGACTCGTACAGAGTTTTTATCATCATAAAATAATTTCATGGTAAATAGTTCAAAATCTTGTAATCAATCTCTAAGAAATAGATTAGCAAGGATAATATCAATAAACTTTATTTTCATAAATATTAAAAAGATAATAAATTCATATAATTAAATATCTCTCATCATCTCATCTCCCTCTGTATCTTCTCCCTTTGTATGAGGAAAACCCCACTGTGCTTTGCACTATGCGAAACCAGTCCCATGCCTTCAGCCACACGGGACAACCCTACCGCGCCACCAGTCATCCATGCCTTCTGTCGCACGATGACAACCCACTGTGCATCACACGCGTTTAACTAGTCCCTATGCCTTCGGCCACATGGAGACAACCTAATAGCGCCACCAGTCATCGTGCCTTCAGCCACACGAGGACGCCTATGTACAAGGTACTCCACCACAACACCAATTCTAGATCACATAGATCATCCAAAATATATTTTCTTATCATTATCCAAACAAAATATAATATTCACATTTATGCATTTAAATTTAAATTTTCAATAATATCTCTTAGATAATCAGAAAAGTACATAAATTCTTATATTTGACATAAAACTGAATTTATCAAATTATCACAAAATCAGAGACAATACATATCCTAATTGTTTCCCATGGCTGTCTAGACACAGTACACAATTTCATACACAATTAAATTCATATTTAATTCAAAACAGGTAAAGGATATTGGAAAATGATATCTCCTTTATCAAACACTCACCTGAAAGGATTTTTAAATAAATCCTTACTTTACCATTCCAACACTAATTGTCTCGATTCCTCCTTTCCGCTATTCAATTTTTTGTTATTTTTCTTCCTATTTGATAATACACAAGAATATTATTAAATATTATTCTATCCAAACCAACCAGAATAAATATCCAGATATCGTGATTTCTCACCGACAATTTAGGCTACTTTATATCTGTTAAATGCTCTGAAATATGAACGGCTGCCATAATACTTCTATAATTTCGACGAGCTTCTATACTGCATTTTCGGAGCATTTAGGCTACATCGGCTTTAATGGCTCATCGGAAAAGACACTGTGATAGCGGTCTGTAACGACCCCCTTACACATACTATACATTCATCTATCAGAGTAGGGGAAACATACAAAGTTTGAATAAATTTTTTACTTTTCCCATGTTAGGGAACATTATAAGGTCGCTACTGCTTGAGTGTAACCCAAATAGACTCTTCTTATAGTCCATTCAAATTCTACTCAACCCTAAATCCTGTGCAGCATTTCTATTATCACATTATAAACCATATAATACTTTGGAATATAAATTCTAACAACCATTCAGATAGAATTGAGATATATTATTTCATACTATTAAATTCATTCAAACATTAGTAAATAAAACTACAATCCATTAAATTCATTATAAAAAAATATATTCTCCCAAAACATTTCCTATTGAAATTTTGGCTCCCCTAAAAATCGAACATTTCCCTCTTATACAATAACCCAAATTCATCATATATATATCGAGCAATTTCATCAATAAAACCAAAAATCAACATTATGAATTCATAAATATATATTCAAGCCTAATTCTACATCCATAATACCGCATTATCTTGATATCCTTCTTCTGCCCAGCTATCTCCTAGGCATTCCCTGTTCCTAGTCATCTGAGAAAATAACTTAATGAGATGATTAGATACCAGTAGAGCAATTTACAATTTAATATTTGTAAAATAGTTAGATGCTCAGTTGTGACAATGCATAGAAAATATCTCCCCAAATCAGTTTAAATGTATGTGAATCACTAAATACTTTTAAATTTAAAATGAGTGTGGAAAATCAATGCAAAGCAATATAATGAGCATATTTTCATTAACTTGAAAAATTATGCTGAAAAGCTTATTTTAAATCATGCCTAGAAATTCTCATATACTTATCAGTCACACATCTTATGTGATCATTCATTGTTCATTTCAAGTTGCATGTCGTTTTTGTAATAACCCAAATTAAAAATAAATTAAATTGAATGAAATAAATTGAAATTTGGTTGGAATTGATTTAAGAATATTTTTTTGAGCTTGCAGTTAAAATTTGATAATTTTTTGCAATAAAAATCTTATTTGACAGAGAAAACTCGATCTGCCTTCAAGAATTTAGCAGATATTTTTGGAAGGATTAAAATCCTTAAAAGATTCCCAAATCCTTTCCATATGGGCCTATATTCTTGTCTAAATCGAAGAATCCATTCGAAAATTAAAATGCCCCTGTATGCCTAAAATATTCAAAATTCCATTTTTCCTTTCCTCTCTCTCTCTCTCGCATAATTTCTCTCTCTTCTCTCTCACCTTCGCGCGCCACCTTTCAACACTGGAACTGCCATTCTGCACCACCACCGGACCATGCCACTTGTGCCACTCGTCGCCGTCGACCTCCTGCAGCCATCCTCCACCATTGACAGCCACCATAACGACCACATTTCTCCATTTTGTCCCTTTTTCTCTTCGACATTTTCTTCCTCGTTCGGTTGGAAAATGACATCGTCTGACCACACCGCCACCACTAATAGCTAGCCCAAGTTGCCAGCTTTCTCTGCTTACTGCCAGCTGATGAGAACTGCCACCACGCGTCGTGAATGGAGGAGAAACGTTTCAGATAAGCCTACTGTGTTTCACCAAAAAATTGACAAAAAATCACAGTTAAACCATCATTTTTTGTCAAACCAACCCCATAAGCCATCGTGCTTTGCAGTGTGCCATCGTCGGAGTAGCTGAAAGGACGTAGGAATCAATTTTCAACCTTCTGAAACCTCAGATATAATTTAAAATAATCTAACTCGATGTTTTCCTATCAATTTTGAATCTGAATATGTTTAAGGATTAGACCGATGTAGGAATTAGGTAATTAATTATAGAAAAGTATAACTGAAAGGAAACTCGCTTAAGATTTAAATTTTTTCCTCAGGAAACTTATTGGGAGAACAATCTCTGCGCAAAAAGGAAAACCCTGACCTGAATAGGAGCAAACGGTAAAAGGTAGAGTAATTTGCACTCCCCTAAATTTTAAATTCACATTGTAAATTACTGTTTTAAGTATGATTGTATTGACTGGGAATGAGTGTTGAAAAAATATATATGAGTATATAAGATTTCTTGTGTATTGAGAATATTCGTTGCATGTTTGATAGAATTTGGCTATTGGGATTATATGCCATAGGGACTAACTAACTTAGGGTGGATATTCAATAGCCAATATGGGATGACCGTTGGATATCCCCTATGCAGACAATTTTGTAAATTGATTTATTTTAAATTAAATTGGTCTGCATCTGTTAGGAATTATTTGTTAAACCAGGACAACCCTATGAAAGGTTCAAGGAGTAAAAGTGTGGATAACCTATACGAGGTGACGTTTTGGTTTAAGTATAATATCTTATAACCTTGAGTATTGGTCAGCTATGTGTATGTATTTCTACATAGACTGTATGAGGATGAGAATTAGTGTTTGTGCACATGCTGGGGGACGTCCTGGATGTTGATTCTCACCCAATCCTTGAGTGGGTGATTGGTGTTACAGATCACACCCAACCAAAAACCATGTTTTCAGTTAAAACGACATGCAACTTGAAATGAATAATAAATAATCACATGAGATGTGTGATAAAGATATATATAAGAATTTCAGGTATGACTTTCAATATTATTTTTTTTATTTAAGATAATATGCTCATTATATTGTTTTGCATCAGTTCCCCATATACATTTAAATTTAAAAGTATTTAGTGATTCACATGCATTTAAACCGAATTGGGGAGATGCTTTCTATGCGTTGTCACAGCTGAGCATCCAACTGTTTTACAGATATTAAATTGTAAATTACTCTATTGGAAATTAATCATCTCATTAAGTTGTTTGCTCAGATGACCAAGAACAGGAAATGCCTAAACGTAACTGGGCAGAAGAAGGATGTCCAAATAACGCTGTGTTGTGGATATAGAATTAGGCTTGAATATATATTTATGATTCTGTATTGTTAATTTTGGTTTTATTGATGAAATTTCTAGATGTATATGTTGATTAGGTTGTTGTATAAATGGAAAATGTTCGATTTTTGGGGGAAACTCTGCCGAGTTTTTGGAAAAAAATTTTTAGGAGAATATATATTTTTTATAATGAATTTAATGTATTGTAGTTTTATTTACTAATGTATGAATGGATTTATTAGTATAAAATAAAATATCTTAATTGTATTTGAATGGTTGCTAGAATTTATATTCCAGAGTATTATATGGTTTATAATGTGATAATAGAAATGTTACATAGGATTTAGGGTTGAGTGGAATTTGAATGGACTGTGAGAAGAGTCCATTTGGGTTACACTTAACCAGTAGTGACCCTCTGACATTCCCTAATATGGGAAAAGAGAAAAATTTATTCAGACTTTGTATACTTCTGCTACTCTAATAGATAAGTATATAACATGAGTAAGGGGGTCGTTACAATAGTGGTATCAGAGCCTGGTTTACCGTATTACTGATTTACTAGTTGATTGATTTATTAGTTATTGATTTTTTGGGTTTACAGCTTTAGGACTTTAAATTGATTTGACTATGGAATATCTAGGATTTGATTTGCAATTGAGATATAAGGAATAAATCTGCTTCTATGCTGATAAAGGTTGATATTAAAGGCTAACTAATTCTTTTTCTATGTCAGTTAGCTATAGCAGATGCTAGCAGAGAAAATACAAGGAGGACAAGAGGAAGGCCAAGAAATAGAAGTCAATTGACTCAAGGGAGTAGTAGCAGGGACGATAATGTTGATATGAGGGACATGATGGAGTCTATAAGAATGATGGCAGATGCTATAAGGGACGAGTTGCCACAAGTACTAATATGATGCGACAGTATCGGGAGGACCGTCAGAACCATGATGATGGAAATAATAGGAACAACAATCTAATGTACTAGGGCTAGATGGAATTCCAAAGGGCAGAACCGCTAATGTTCTCAGGTGCATGTGAGCCTGCAATGGTAGAAGAATGGGTCTTGAGAAGATTTTTAAACTGTTGCATAGCACCAATGGACAGAAGGTGACTTATGCAACGTACATGCTTAAGAGAGAGGTAGAGAACTGGTGGGATGGAGCCAAACAATTGATGGAGGATCGAGGAATCCCTATCACCTGGGAATCTTTCAAAGGGATCTTCCTAGAGAAATATTTCCCAGAAAGTGTCAAGCAGGCCAAGAAGACAGAGTTCTTACAACTCGACAACAAGGGAGACCGTTCGAAGAGTACTTGGCAAAATTTGAAGAGTTGGCCAGGTATTCCACTTATCTGAGGTTACACCTTGATGAGGCTTGGAAGTTAGCTCAACTGGAGGCAGGCTTAGATTTACAGATGAGGAATTAGATAGCCCCATTGGAGGTTTGCGACTGCTCAATGTTGGTAAACAAATGCTTAATCCTCAGTAGAGGCTTGGAGGAAAAATAGAGTGCAAATCAGAGATTTACTGGTCAACAAAAGCAACCAGCCAAGAACCTAACAGTGAAGGGTAGCAACTTTAAACCTCAGCAAGGGTCTTCTAGCAGTGGTTGACACTCTGATGCTGCTATCTACCCAAAGTGTGGGATCAGGCATCCCAATCAACCCTGCTGGCATGAGACACCAATAGAATGCTAAAAATGTGGAGGTACAGGGCACTATGATAAATATTGTCCAACTAGTGGCAACCTACAGAATCCTAGTGGCCAAAGACTGCAAGCTCCGGGAGAGTCTTTACTCTAGATGGAGCAAATTTTGATAAGTCGCTTAGATTGATGCAGGGTAGAGGTAAGATTTATAACTTTCCTTTAATAGTATTTTTTGATTCAAGTACTACGCACTCGTTTATATCTAATGCATGCATGGAAAAATTAAACTTACCTTTGCATGCTATGCCATTTGATCTACATGTTTCCACACTTCTAGGAGAGATAACCATATCTCCACAAATTTGCCTAAACTGTCCTTTTTCCATTGATAACACCCTATTCATAGTGGACCTTGTGTGTTTGCCTTTGATTGGGATTGACGTCATTCTGGGAATGGGCTGGTTATCTAGGAATCGGGTTCTGTTGAATTTTTTTGAAAGGACTATCACTTATTTGGATAACTTACTGGTAGGTGACTATGACAGGGCGTGTGAGATAAGTGATATTTCCCTTAATCTCTCTCAGGTAGAATTGCAAGAAAGGCTAAACCTAATTCCCATTGTTAGCAATTTCTCAGAGGTATTTCCCTTAGAGATTAGCAGGTTACCCTTGCTTAGAGAGATAGAATTCACCAATGACCTGATTCTGGGTACAAGCCCAGTAGCAATGACCCCATATAGAATGGCTCTAGTAGAATTAAGGGAACTAAAGGTCCAAATAGAAGATTTATTAGGGAAAGGATTTATTAGGCTGAGTGTGTCACCATGGGGAGCTCTTGTCCTATTCATAAAGAAGAAAGATGGGAGTTTGAGGTTATGTATAGATTATCGGCAGTTGAATAAGGTGACCATTAAAAATAAATACCCTTTACCCTGAATAAATGACCTGTTTGATCAGTTGCAAGTTGCAACGATATTTTCCAAAATAAAATTAAGGTTAGGATACCACCAGATCAAGGTTAGGGATGAAGATGTCCCCAAGATAGCATTTAGCACTAGGTATGATCACTATGAGTTTCTAGTGATGCCTTTTAGACTGACCAATGCACCTACTGTCTTTATGGATTACATGAATAGGATTTTTAGACCCTACTTGGACCAATTTTTAGTGGTATTCATAGATGACATCTTAGTCTATTCTAAGACTCACGAAGAACATGCACAACATCTTATCACGGTGCTATAGATGTTAGAGGAAAAATAATTGTATGCTAAGTTAGAGAAATGTGAGTTTTGGCTGGAGGAAGTGAAATTCTTAGGTTATGTGATAAATAGGGAAGGAATTTTAGTAGACCCTAAGAAAATTGAAGCAATATTAGATTGGGGTCAGCCAAGAACGGTCATTGAAGTTAGGAGCTTTCTGGGTTTGGTAAGTTATAATAAGAAGTTTATATAAGGATTTTCTCAAATAGCCCTGCCATTAACCCAACTGACTAGGAAAGGTGTTAATTTTGAATAGAGCGAGCATTGTGAACATAGTTTCCAAACCTTGAAAGAAAAGTTGACTACTATTCCAATTTTAGTAATCCTAAGGCCCTTAGAGCCATTTACGGTCTATACAGATGCATCAATGAAAGGTTTAGGATGCATCTTAATGCAAGATAGGAGGGTAGTTGCTTATGCATCAAGACAATTGAAACTTGCAGAGGAAAATTATTCTACCCACGACTTAGAATTAGATGCTGTGGTATTTGCCCTAAAGATTTGGAGACATTATCTGTACGGGGCTGTGTTTGAGGCTTTTAGTGATTACAAGAGCCTTAGGTATTTATTTGATTAAAAAAGAGTTGAATATGAGGCAGAGAAGGTGGGTAGAGTATTTAAAGGACTTTAACTTTAAGTTAAAGTACCATGCAAGGAAAGAAAATGTAGAAGCTGATGCATTAAGCAAGAAGTCATTACAATTAGCCAGTCTGATGGTGAATGAGATGAGTTTACTTAAGGACTTTAGGAATCTTAGTCTCAATGTAATTTCATTTCTGAAGAGATTAGTAATGACTGGCTTCCTAATTAATTGTGATTTAAGGGATCAGATTAGACAAGCCTAACTAGAGGATGAATCATTGGAATCTATGTGAACCAACCTAATTTTAGGTTAGCCCCTGATAGAGTACTAATGTTTAGGAAAAGGATAGTAATTCCAAACCATCAGGAACTAAAGGATAAAGTGTTAGCAAAGGCTCATCAAAGCCACTATACCATTCATCCAGGTATTTCCAAGATGTACCAAGACTTAAAAAGAAATTTTTGGTGGCCAAGTATTTGAAAGGACATCGTGAAGTATGTAATGCTTGTCTTACTTGTCAGCAAGTTAAGATAGAGCATCAAAGACCTATAGGATTATTAAGGCTACTGGAGATACCAGAGAGGAAATGGGATCAGATAACCATGGATTTTGTAGTTGGACAACTTAGAACTCTAGCTGGTTATGATTCCATTTGGGTAATAGTGGATAGATTAACCAAGTCTGCTCACTTTCTACCTAAAGATTAGGTATTCCATGAAGAAATTAGCCCAATTTTACCTTAGGGAGATTGTGAGATTGCACGGGGTACCATCGGGTATAGTATCAGACTGAGACCCTAGGTTTACATCGAGATTTTAGCAATCCCTATAGTAAGCATTAGGAACCTAACTTAAGTTTTTCACCGCCTATCATCCTCAGACTGATTGATAGTTTAAGAGAACGATTCAAACCTTAGAAGATATTTTGAGGGCTTGTGTGCTATAATAGAAGGGAAGTTGGGATAAATACCTACCTTTGATTGAGTTTACTTACAATAATAGTTATCACTCTACCATAGGTATGACACCATATGCTGCTCTGTATGGGAGAAGTTGTAAATGGCCTTTAAGTTGGGTAGAGATGGGGGAGAGTACTTTGTTGGGTCCAGAGATTCTAAAAGAGACTATTGATCAGATCAAGATGATCAGAGAAAAGATGAAGGTTGCCCAACAAAGACAAGAAACTTATGCTATAGGAGAAGGAGACCCTTAGAATTTAATGAGGGAGAGCACGTATTCTTGAGAGTGTCACCCACTACAGGTATTGGTAGACAAATAAGAACAAAGAAATTAAGTCTCAGATTCTTAGGACCATTCCAAATCCTGCAATGAGTCGGTCCAATTGCCTACCAAATTGTCTTACCTCCCTACCTGTCAAACTTGCATAACGTATTCCATGTCTTGCAACTCTAGAAATATGTCCCAGATCGCGCGCATGTATTGGGGAATCAACCCATAATATTAAAGAAAAATTTAACTTATGAATCTATGTCTGTACAAATCCTCGACTTTAAGACTAAGCAACTCCGGAATAAAATAATCCCTTTAGTTAAGGTACTTTGGCAGGATGTAACATCTCAGGAGATGACGTGGGAGAAGGAGGACGAGATGAGACAACGTTATCCAAAATTGTTTACAGGTATGAATTTTGGGGACAAAATTCTTTTAAGGGGGGATAATGTAATAACTCAAATTAAAAATAAATTAAATTAGATGAAATATATTGAAATTTGGTTGGAATTGATTTAAGAATATTTTTCCAAGCTTGTAGTTAAAATTTGAGAATTTTTCAAAATAAAAATCTTATCTGACAAAAAAAATTTGATCTGCCTTCAGGAATTTAGCAGATATTTTTAGAAGACATAAAATTCTCAAAAGATTCCCAAATCCTTTCCATATGGGCCTATATTCTTGCCTAAATAGAACAATGGATCCAAAATTTAGCCCGGGAAAAGTAAGAAAAGACCAAAATGCCCCTGGATACCTTAAATATTCAAAATTCCATTTTTCCTCTCATTTTTCCTTTCTTCTCTCTCTTGCACAATTTCTCTCTCTTCCCTCTCACTATCACGCGCCACACTTCAACACCAGAACCGCTGTACTATGCCACCACTAGACTGTGCCACCTGCGACACTCGTCACTGTTGACCTCTTGTGACCATCCCCCGCCATTGACAACCATCGTAGCAACCACATTTCCCTGTTTTCTTCCAATTTTTTGTTCAGCATTCTCTTCCTCGTTTGGCTGAAAAATGATGTCATCTGACCACACTGCCACCACTAACAGCTAGCCCGAACTATAGCTTCCTCCACCAGCTACCAGCCGGTGAGAATCGCCGCCACGCGTCGTGAATGGAGGAGAAATGTTTTAGAGAAGCCCACTGTGTTTCACTGAAAAGTCATGGTTGAACGACCATTTTTCGTCGAATCGACCCCATATCCGGTATCCTTGAACTTTAGGCTACATTTTGGAGTAATTTTTTACCCTAGCTATTGTTCACCGCCGTAAGCCATCATGCGCCATCACTGAAGTAGCTGAAAGGATAGAAGAATCAATTTTCAACCTTCTAAAACCTCTGGTACTATTTAAAATACTCCAATTTGATGTTTTCCTATCGATTTTGAATCCGAATATGTTTAAGGATTAGACCGACGTAGGAATTAGGCAATTAATTGTAGAAAAGTATAAATGAAAGGAAACTTACCTAAGATTTAAATTGTTTCCTCAGGAAACTAATTGGGAGAACAATCTCTGAGGAAAAAGGAAAACACCGACCCGAATAGGAGTAAATGCTAAAAGGTAGAGTAATTTGCACTCCCCTAAATTTTAAATTGATGTTATGAATTACTATTTTAAGTATGATTGTATAGACTGGGAATGAGTGTTGAAAAAATATATATGAGTATATAAGATTGCCTGTGTATTGAGAATATTCGTTGCATGTTAGATAGAATTTTGCTATTGGGGTTATACGGCATAAGGACTGACTAACTTAAGGTGGATATTCAATAGCCAGTATAGGACAGCTGTTGGATATCCCCTATGCAGACTATTTTGTAAACTGATTTATTTTAAATTAAATTGGTCTACATCTATTAGGATTTTTTTATTAAACTAGGACAACCCTATGAAAGGTTCAAGGAGTAAAAGGGTGGATAACCTATATGGGGTGATGTTTTGGTTTAAGTATAATATCCTATAACCTTGAGTATTGGTCGGCTATGTGTATGTATTTCTATATAGACTGTTGAGGATGAGAATTAGCATTTGCGCACATGCTGGGGGACGCCCTGGATGTTGATTCTCACCCATTCCTTGAGTGGGTGATTGGTTTTATGGTTCACACTCACAATATAGGCGTTGTTTTCGGGTGATAGGTGTTACGGATCACACCCAACCAAAAACCATGTTTTCAGTTAAAACAGCTTGCAACTTCAAATGAATAATAAATAATCACATGAGATGTGTGATAGAGAAATATATAAGAATTTTAGGCATGAATTTCAATATGATTTTTTTAGATTTAAGATAATATGCTCATTATATTATTTTGTATCAATTTCCCATATACATTTAAATTTAAAAGTATTTAGTGATTCACATGCATTTAAAGTAAATTAGGGATATGTTTTCTATGCGTTGTCATAGCTGAGCATCTAAATGTTTTATAGATATTAAATTATAAATTGCTCTACTGGGATCTAATCATCTCATTAAGTTGTTTGCTCAGGTGACTAGGAATCGGGAATGCCTAGGAGATAGCTGGGCAGAAGAAGGATGTCCAAATAACGTTGTGTTGTGGATATAGAATTAGGCTTGAATATATATTTATGATTATGTATTGTTGATTTTGGTTTTATTGATGAAATTTTTGGATTTATATGTTGATTGGGCTATTGTATAAATGGGAAACGTTCGATTTTTGGGGGAAACTCTGCCAAATTTTCGATAGAAAAATGTTTTAGGAGAATAGATTTTTTTATAATGAATTTAATGGATTGTAGTTTTATTTATTGATGTATGAATGGGTTTAGTAGTATAAAATAACATACCTCAATTGTATTTGAATGGTTGTTAGAATTTATATTCCAAAGTATTATATGGTTTATAATGTGATAATAGAAATGTTGCACAGGATTTAGGGTTGAATGGAATTTGAATGGACCGTGAGAAGAGTCTATTTGGGTTACACTCAACCAGTAGCGATCCTCTGACGTTCCCTAATATGGGAAAAGGGAAAAATTTATTCAAGCTTTATATGCTTCCTCTACTCTAATAGATGATTATATAGCATGATTAAGGGGGTCGTTACAATTTTAACTGAAAACATAGTTTTTGGTTAGATGTGATTCATAACACCAATCACCCAAAAACAACGCTTATATTGTGAGTGTGATCCATAACACCAATCACCCATTCAAGGACCGGGTGAGAATCAACATCCAGGGCATCCCCCAACATGTGCACAAATGCTAATTCTCATCCTCATGCGGTCTATATAGAAATACATGCATATAGTTGACCAATACTCAAGGTTATAGGATATTATACTTAAACCAAAACGTTACCTCGTATAGGTTATCCACCCTTTAACTCCTTGAACCTTTCATAGGGTTGTCCTGGTTTAACAAATAATCCCTAACATATGTAGACGAATACAATTAAAAATAAATCAATTTACAAAACCTTCTGTATAGGGGATATTCAACGGCCGTCGCATACCAGCTATTGAATATCCACCTTAAGTTAATCCGTCCTTATGGCATATAATCCCAATAGCCAAATTCTATTAAACATGCAACAAGTATTTTTAATAAACAGGAAATCTTATATATTCATATATATCGTTTTCATATAAATTAATTATTCTCAGCACTCATTCCCATTCAATACAAATCATACTTAAAATAACAATTCACAATGTCAATTAAAAGTCAGGGGAGTGTAAATTACTCTACCTTTTACCATTTGCTCCTATTCAGGTCGGGGTCTTCCTTTTTCCTCAGAGATTATTTTCCTAATTAGTTTTCTAAGGAAACAATTCAAATCTTATGCGAGTCTCCTTTTAGTTATACTTTCCTATAGTTAATTGCCTAATTTCTACACTGATCTAATCCTTACAACATTTTAAGAATCAAAATCTATAGGAAAACATCAAATTGGAGTATTTTAAATTATACTAGAGGTTTCAAAAGCTCAAAATTTGATTCCTGCTACTTTCCAACAACTTCAGCGATGGTACACAGCAGAGCACGGTGGCTCACGGCAGCGCACGGTAGTGGATGGTGGCTGGTGTTGAAAATTACTCCAAAATGTAGCTCGTAGCTCGAGGATGATGGATCTGGGGTCGGTTCGGTGAAAAATGGTGGTTTAAATGAGATTTTCTGGCAAAAATGTGATGGTGGTCTGAAACTGTTTCTCCTCTGTTCACGGCGTATGGCAGCGATTCTTCATCGATTGGCAGCTGACGGGGCAAGTAGGTAGCTCAGGCTAACTGTTGGTGGCGGTGGTGGTGTGGTTGGACAGTGACGGATGGCAGAGATTGAAGCTAGTCTTAAAATTTGCAACGGAGGGGGAAATGTGGCTCTTATCAATTACTGTAGTGGCTGTCAGTCGATGTAATGGTTGGCTGCAGCATTGGGCTGAGTTGCTGAACCTTTCGACAGTGATGAGGTAGTGAGGTCGCGGGAAGGAGGGAAAATGGGAAGAAAATATGAAATTTTTGACTTTTAGGCACCTAAGGGCATTTTGGTCTTTTCTCACTTCACCATAGATAAATTTCGGATGCATTCTTTGATCTGGGCAAGAATATAGGACCATATGGAAGGGATTTGGAAATCTTTTGAAGATTTTAAGCCTTCCAAAAACATCTACTAAATTCCTAAAGGCAGATAAAATTTCTATTCTGAAAAATTCTCAAATTTAAACTACAAGCTCAGGAAAATATTCTTAAATCAATGCCAACAAAATTTTAATTTATTCATCCAACTTAATTTATTTTAAATTGGGTTATTACATGGTCAACGGTGGTCAATGGTGACACAAGCAGTCAACAATGATGCATAGTGACTGACTATGGAGATTGGTCCAAAATGTAGATCAGAACATGATGATGATGGATTTGAAGTTAGTGCGGTGAAACAAGGTGATTTAACTGTGAGTTTTAGGCCTATAAGCGAAGGGTGCGGCGAAGACATTTCGCCTCAATCCGAGCCCGTGGCGGCGGTTGAAGGTTGCCCAAGAAAGAGGGCGTCTCAAAGTTACCCGTTTGAGAGGCAAAGGTGGCCGAGAAGTTGTTTTTGGCCGAATCGATAGTGTAACAACCCCCTTACCATAGCGTATAATTTAGGAAGCGTGAAATGCTATGAAAAAATTTTCCTTTCAAAATGTGCATCGTTCAGGGCCATTACTAGTTGAGTGTAACCTAAATAGCCATCCCTATTTTGATTTCACTCAAGCCCACACCTGCGCAGCTAATCTAATACCTCAAATCGTCAAACTATACAGCCATCAACATACTCTGGAATATACATCTAACTACCTTTCATACATTGCATTTGCGATACTAATTATAGGATATAACTTAATAATTTACCACACTAATACATAAATATCTCCAAATATAAATTCAGTGATTAATACACACCATATGAAGGCTATTAAGCCATTTACAACTAATAGCATAAGCTACAACATAGCTTCTCAGTCCTTTGCAATTCTATGTAGCAAATATATCCGTCTCAGGCTAATTCCTAGCGCCATCACACCCTTGACTGCCTAAACACACAATTTAATGAGATTTTGAACCTCAATAGAGTAATATACAAATTATTTTATTCAAACCAACTGAGTGTTCAGCTATACCCCCGTCCGGGTATAGAAAACCTCTCCCTAAACTCATTCATTAAACAAAACATGTAAATTGAAGCTTTATTTATCAAAAATCAATAAACATGGGAAATATAGTTGCTATTCAGAAATTATAAATCAAAATCATTCACTTAATCAAAGAGTATAAGTTTTTATGAAAAACCATCATTTTTCAAATGCCTGCAGCAAAATTTTCATTTCCATTGCATAACGCTACTACGTTACTGCAAGGATTTCAGTCATCTGTACATATATGCATAAAATCATATAATTAAATTCACAATTCATTGCCTACTGTTTTCTAATCTCATTTTAAAATCACGGGGACCATCCTCTCGATGATTGTCACAGGACCGTCCTCTTTGTGATTGAGAACCTAATATCAATAAGGGGTGTCTCCCATCATGTGAACATTACCAATAGGTCTCATTTCTTTATGCTGACTATATAGCAACTTATACATATAGGTGACTAATACTTAGGATCATAAGGCTTTACTCTTAAACCAATCCATTCCCCCGTATAGACTCTCCTCCTTTACTCCTTATAGTCTTTCATAAGGGTGTATTAGTTTAATGGATAAACCCTAACATATACAAACCATTTCAGCGCTCAAAGAATGGAAGTATAAAAGCAGGTCTGAATATGGAATACTTGACAATTGTCCTATACCAATTATCAAGTATCCATCCCAGGTTTTGTCTACACTATAAGCATACAATTCCAATAGTCCAATCAAAACTAGCAGCAAAGAATTTTCAAATGCATTTCAAACACATATAGGTCTTTTCTTATACTCATCTAATCAGCACACATTTCCCAGTACATGTTATCAAACACAATCACAGCAATCAATTCACAGGAAACATTTATCAAACATAGGGGAGTGTAGATTACTCTATCTTAAATTGGGATTTCCATCACTTAACTTAAAATTCTTCTTCCTTGCCTTGAACAATTTCTTCAAGCTACCTCTATACATTTTTATAACTAGCGTGCAAAATTAGAACTTATTTTCAATGCCTAAAAATAATAAGTTTGCACTTTAGTCCCTCATTTATCCTGAAGTTGGTCTTTAGCTATAAAATTATCCAATTCACTCTATGATGCTTCTAGGAGGCTAAATAAACTTAATTCACTCAAAAGTTTAGAACGTACATGGTTTACACTGCTTAAATAGACTATATCAATCCTTTCAGTTTAGTCCCTAAACTTAAATCGAAACTTTTCCAACAATGTCCTTCCATTTTCTAATTCCATACATTCATAAGAGTCCTAATTAAGTTAAGGATTACAATGATGCATCAAATTTTGCAATTCCACTTCATACCAAGCTTTTTCAAAATTTGCAATTTAGTCCCTATTTACAAATTTATGATTTTCATCATTCTTCTTCAATCTAATTCTTCAATTCATCCCTAATGGCATTATAGAAGCTAGAAATTGCAGAAAAAGTGATTAATTTGGAGTTTTTTAGTGTATACCAAAGATTTTGGAAATTTACAATTTAGTCCCTGCACTTTCCAAGACTTTTTCTAGCAACTATCGGTAGCGACGGCAACGGATGAGGTCACTGGCAGGTCAGGGATGTTGTTGGGCAGCTCAAGCACCGATCACCAATGGTCGAACAGCGCTAGAACGGCCGAATTGAAGATGTCTTCGAATTTGCAACAGGAAGAAGAAAGTGTTGTTTTCAGGCAGTTGTGGTGGTCTGGCAAGGCTCCTGGTGGCGTCGACGGTGTTAGGCAGAGCTACTGCACCTTCCGGTTGTGACAGGTGACAGTGCGGTGGCTGGTTGCTGGCTGAATGGTGGTGGGAAATTTTGATGAAGGGAAAGTGTGAGAGACACAAGGAGAGAGGATGCATGGGGAGGAAGAAGAATGAAGTGTAAAAATGAGGAAATATGTATTTTAATATTTCTAAGGGCATTTTGATCTTTTCTCACTTTACCCTAGATAAATTTTGGACGCGTTTTCCAATTTAGGCAAGAATTTATAATGATATGGAAGGAATTCAGAAATTTTTAAAGTATCATAAGCCTCTCAAAATTATCTGCAAAGTTTCTTAGGGCAGATAAAAATCCCGCTATCAGATATAATTTAATTACTAAAAATTCTCAAATTTTAGCTACAAGCTCAAAAAATTTTCCTTAATCACCTCCCAATAATATTTCAAGGTTTCCAAATATTTTATCCCAATTCTTTAAATAAATTTAAATTGGGTTATTACAGACGGTGTAATCACAGACGAAAAAATGAGGGAAAAACCATCATTTTCGGACGCTGCTGGCCGAGAAATTTCATGGTAGAGCTAGTGGTGGAGTGATGGTCTCACACCGGCAAGCTTCACGGCCTCAAACAATATCGATGGTGGTTGACAGAGATGCACGGTAGGGAAGGAAAAATTGGACGGGAAGAGAAAATACACGGGAGAAGGAGAGAGCTGAAGGTGAGGGATGAAGGAATGAAGCAAGATTTTAAAATTTTAGGCTTCAGGGGTCTTTTGATCATTTTATGAGTATCTTTGGTGTCCAAAATATCTATTAAATTCTTAAAACAGATAAAAACTTTCTTATCAGATAAAATTTCATTCCCAAAAATGTTCAAATTTGAATCATAGGCTCAAAATATTATTTTTTTCTTGTGCTGTATCCAACAAAATTGTCAAGTTTCTCTTAGATTACTAAAATATTTAAATTAGCAAAATATTTGGAATATTACATTCTCTACCCCTTAAGAAATTTGGTCCCAGAATTTCAAGTTTACTAACCTTGATTCTCAAATAGGTGTGGGTATTTGGCAAACATTTCGCTCTCCGCTTCCCATGTAGCTTCTTCTTGAGTGTGATTTTGCCATAGAACTTTCACCATCACGATCTCCCTTGATCAAAGTTTCTTGACTTGTCTATCCACAATTGCTATTGGTTGTTCTTCAAATGCAATCCCTTATCTAGATAAACCTCTTTTGGCTTGATTACATGCGAAGGATCAGGAAAATATTTCCTCAGTATGGGTACGACTGGATGAACTCCTGCAAGGTCAAGAGGCAATGCTAATCAATATGCCACAACACCAATCCTCTCCAAAACTTCAAACGGCCTTATATATCGTGGACTTAGCTTTCCTTTATTACCAAATCTCATTACACCTTTCATGAGAGATACTCGTAGAAATACATAATCACCTACCATAAATTCCAAGTCTCGTCTCTTGTGATCTGCATAAGCTTTCTGTCTGCTTTGGGCTGCAAGTAAATTTTCTCTGATCAACTTGACCTTCTCAAGTGCATCTTGCACCAAATCTGGTCCTAACAATTTCACTTCTCCAACTTTAAACCACTTAATTGGGGATCTACACTGCCTACCATACAAGGCTTCAAACGGAGCCATCTAAATTGTTATAGGTAAACTCTGCCAGAGGCAAGTACTTATCCCAACTCTCCCCATAGACACAAGCCCTTAGCATATCCTCTAGAATTTGTATAGTCCTCTCTGAATGACCATCTGTCTAAGGATGAAAGGCTGCACTGAGATGTAGACATGTACTTAAGGCATCTTGGAAAGACTTCCAAAAGCGTGAAGTAAATTGTGGACCTCGGTTAGAGATAATAGATAGTGGAATCCTATGTAGCTTAACAATCTCATCAAGATATAACTAGGCATATTTTACCACTCCATATGTGGTCTTCACCAAAAGGAAGTGAGCTAACTTAGTCAACCTGTCAAAAATCACCCATATAGAATCATAACCTCACGATGTACAGGTAAACCAACCACAAAATCCATTGTAATAATTTCCCATTTCCATTCAAGTATTTCCATTCGTTGTAACAAACCAGCTGATTTCTGATGTTCAGCTTTTACTTGTTGACATGTTAAACAATGAGAAACGTAATCTGCCACATCTTTCTTCATGCCTTTTCACCAGTACAGTTCTTTCAAATCATGGTACATCTTTGTTGCACTTGGATGGATTGTGTAGGTGGATTTATGGGCTTCCTCTAGAATTTGTTCCCTTATCTCCTTTATCATAGGAACACATAATCGTTGTTTATACTTTAACGCTTCATTCGATGATATAGAGAAATTACTATGCTTCGCCCTTTTTACATCTTCTATCAATTTGCATATTTTAGAGTCTTACTTTTGTGCTTCCTTCACCTTCTCAATTAATGAAGAGTGAGCATGAATATGAGCTAAAAACATTCTTCCTTCTTTAATTTCAAATTGTACACCATCTTCTTCTAGTTTATGCAAATCCCTGACCAATGGCCTTCTCATTGTTGAAATATGGTTAAGACTTCCCATTGACTTTCTACTCAAAGCATCTGCTAAAATGTTGGCCTTCTCAGGATGGTATAATATTATACAATCATAACCCTTCAACAATTCCATCTACCTTCGTTGTCTAAGATTAAGATATTTTTTATTGAAAAATATACTTGACACTCTTATGATCAGTATAGATCTCACAAGTCTCACCATACAAATAATGCCTCTAAATCTTTAAAGCAAAGACTACAGCTGACATTTCTGTAACCCCCCAATCCTATAGTTCCTTTTAAGTTAATTAAATAATATACTATAAGATTGGTGAATTACTACTTCCCTTACTCGAGTCAATTCTTAATTATTTATCAAGTAAATAAAAAGTATTATTGGTTTGGGCTACTACACTCAGGATCTCACACGTTACACAGCGAAAATAAAAACATATTAGTTAAAATAACATACATGTGCATACATATATTCATATACATAAAAATTCATTTACAGTGTATACATATCATTCATTAGACATATATCTATGGATATGTGAGAGTGTTAGCTAGGGTAAGGAGACAACAAGCCTATCACTCATACCCATTTAACAAAAATAGCTAGTGCATTCCTAGCTCACATATCCTAATACATATATTCCCTTTTCTTATACATCAAAACTATTCTCCTGATCCTTTTACCAAAATATCACAAGGATTCAGGGTACGGGGCATACCAAAAACTTTTCTAGAACATTACATCCTCAAGGTGTGGGAGGAACTTCC
This sequence comes from Senna siamea, assembly GCA_031216115.1. Lineage (NCBI taxonomy): Eukaryota > Viridiplantae > Streptophyta > Magnoliopsida > Fabales > Fabaceae > Senna > Senna siamea. Next base: position 3,958,114 of record CM062360.1, read on the forward strand.
CATATATACACAACCCACACTTCATGAATCACTGGAAAATACCCTAGGAAGGGTATCTCCACCACTTCCACCTCCACTTCTAGTACTATCTGAAACCTAGGCATCTGATACAAACCAGCATTTTTATGAGAATAAATCCCAGTAGCATTAATAACCATTTTTCAAAATAGCCAGTTTGTACCACCGTAAACTCATACAGAAATTCTACATTCTTTTTTCACAAAACAATACATCTATTGGGTAATCCTGTATAACATTTCATTTAACATTCATACTTGTATGCATTGCTTACTTTATATGTTTAGCTCGTAGTATACATCACATAAACTCATCAAAACATATAGGTAACATAGCATCATTCACATAACTTTCATCATAAAATAAAGAGCAATAAGGAAATAAGAGCACTTCTCATTGGATTCTGCCAATCATCATACAATCATCATCATAGTCATCATCATATAATTGCATAATAAGAGAAATTTAGAGGGGCAACATGTGCAACACTCTATGTTTTCGCATATGTACTATGGCAACTCTGCCTGGCAGTCCTCGACTGCATATAACATTGTGTACATTCTTGAGTGTCCTCCAGTAGATCCAAGTACCATAAGGTTCCCAACTCTGGGTCCCACACATTAAGTACATACTGGGGTCCTCAAAACACTATTCATAAACATATATATATGGGTGAATTGATGCATACTATAGTTTTGTAAATTCTAAGTATGTGACTTTTCATTTACATTTGCCATTAAAGTCACAAACTTACAATTTACAACTATCACGACAATCGCGGAATGTCCAATCACCGTCCCATACCAGTAATCAGTCATTCAGATATGAACCTATCTACCACAAATACATATATTAAGAATACAATTTTCATTTCTCTTATGCATTCTTGCTCTTTCCTTTTAAGTTTCATCACTTTCATGCTTTTCTCGTTTACATTCAAAGTATATGTTACCTTTCTTATAATTTGAGTTAAATCTCCAGTTTGGATTTAGTTTTTGGGCTAGATATCATTCAAATACATCAATAAGTTCATCTTTTCATCACAAAAGGTGGCAATCGACTGGTATCATGCTACAAGTCAACTAATCTAATTCTATTTAAATTTTAAAAATTCCAAACAGAGAGCCAATGATCGATAGGTGTCGATAGTCGATCGCTAGCTTCTTGTTGGGCCGACAACGATCATTGCTAAGTTGGGGCAGTCTACTGCTCTATTCTTGGGCATTTCTAGAAAAATGAAAAATGTGGTAGTCAACTTCCAGGTGCCCGATAGTCGACTGCTAGCATTCTGTATATGATTCTGGGCATCTCAAGAGCACGACAGTCGACTGTTGCATTGGGGTAGTCAGTTGCTGTGTCTTGCTCTGTTTTTTAAATTGCTGTTGACCCAAAATTTCAATTTAAAAACTTGTTTTTAAATCCATTTTGAAATTGATGAACTCAAGATAAACTCCTTAGCAACATTTAACACAAGAAAACAGCCCAAAACATCATGTAATCTTGTCCAAATCTGAGATTAAAACTTATTTTCGTTCAACCTGAAAAACCCATTTTTCAGAAATCATTTTGAGCATGCACAATTATTTTCAATCGGTTAAAAACACCCAATAGTGATTAAAAACAATAAGAATGTAGTTTTCAATCCCTTTTTCTTTCAAACAAGTTCAATTTTGCAATTTTTAATAGTATAAATAGTAAACTCTGAAATAAAGGGATTGGGTTATTATGCTACCCTTTTGTTGGTTTTTAATCAGTGGTTGTTGATTGGGAAGTGTCCTGGAGTGATTTCCTAGCTCCTAGAATGCTTAAATCCAACCAACAAAGTTGTTTGCTCACAATTCCTTCTCTTTCTCTCTCTAGCTCATCCACTCTCTCTCTCTAAAATTTAGACTTTCAGGAAGCAATTAAAGGGTCTGAAGGATTGGCCTATTTATAGGCAGTCCAATCCTTTGCAATTTCGCTCTTAATTCCTGACCATTTGGTACAAAATGATAATTCTTCTAATTATATGTTAATTTACCATTTTGTCCCTAGCTCACTAGCGGGAAGCTTTCAAAATTCTGTTGCTACAGTAAATATTTTGGCCAAAATTACAATTGTCATACCCAAATTCTTTCACTTTTCAGTTTAGTCCTTTTCTTCATTCTAGTCAAATTTCTCACTCATTTCTAGTTTGCTTCTTGCACTCAGGCAAATATATGCAAGCTAATATAACATAAATGCAATATACACAAGCAATTAATTAAAATTAACAAACATTTCCAAACAGCCGTGAACCGCTGTGCCACCACTAGATTCGAACTCCCCATCTTGCGTGCTTCACCATAGTGTAATTTTTGAGGCCAACTGTACCCCTCCACCATGTGCCACAGTGCACCACCGCCGAAGAAGCCAGGAAGACACTCGAGAGACACCCAAGACTGCCCCGGAACAGATTTCCACCATCCGGCAACTCCGGTAAGGTCCAATTCACCTAAACCTAATGATTTTTGATTCAATTGACTGCCGAACGCGAATAGTAAATAAACCAACTTAGGAAATTTTGTAATCGAACTTAGGATCATAAAATTGATGACGTAACAAGATTAAATATTCATTTAAATGCCCAGGGAATTGATTAGGCTTGAAATCTGAGAATACGAGAAGTCCTGGATTAAATTGGAGCAAACAAAGACCAGGTAGGATAATTTACACTTCCCAAACGTTAGAATTGACTATGTGGATACCTGAAGATTAAATTGCATGCCTGTGTGCTGAAAACCCCATTTCCATGTTAGATGATTTGTTTATCGAGTTTAAATGCCATTAGGACAGATTTACTTAGGGTAGGGTACTTAATAGCTGGTATGGGACGACCGTTAAGTATCCTGAGTGTAGGAAACTTTTATAAAGATATTATTTTAAATAGATTTAGCCTGCATTGCGTTAGGGATCACGCGGTAAATCAGGACGACCCTAAGAAAGGTTTAAGGAGTATAAGGGGGGATAGCTTACACAGGGAAACGTTGTGATTTAGGCGTAATACCCTAGAACCTTGAGGAATAGCCGACTGTGTGCATATGAGTTCGAATAGACTGTATGAGGATGAGAATTGGCGTATGTGCACATGCTAGGGGATGCCCTAGATGTTGATTCTCATCCAGTCCTTAAGTGAGTGATTGGTGTTACGGATCACACTCACAACATAGGCGAGATTCTGGTGATTGGTGTTATGGATCACACCCAATGATAAGAGATGTAATTTCTCTGGATGACATGCATTTTGGGGACTTTAGATACGGTCACAAATGATTTGTGGTCGATATGGATTTAGATACACCGGGCATAGGTTTTAATTCGCTTTTGATTATTGATTTTCAAAGAGATAGATTTCGATGATTTTTAGAACTTGTCGTGATTTCCATGTGATAAACTGATTTTTTTAAAGATAAGGTATTTCATGGATTTTGAACTGAATACGGGAAGTTTGTTTTCGATGCTTGCACTGCTGAGTAATCAACCAGTTTTCGAACTACATTATGAATTGTAAATTATTCTACTGAGATTTCAATATCTCACCAGGTTGTTTGCTCAGATGAACAGGAAAAAGGACCTAGACGCTAGCTGGTCAACTGTATTGATGATAGACAGAAGAGCAGCGTAGTTCTAAGCTTGAATTGTAATGTATATATGTATACTAATGATGTTTATATTGGATTCTATAATTCTTGCTTTTCTTTTGTTGTTGGAATGAATGTAAAATTTCTAATCTGGATGACTGTTGTACTTTGGGATATATTCGAGATGTAGGGGAGACTCTGCTGAATTTTCGGCAGGGTTTATCGTTGTAAATGTATGTAATTAAGTTGGAATTTGCATTAATGAATTGTACGTTGTATGTATGGATTTTAGTTTATCATTACAAAGTATCTTGTGATGAATGTATGAAAAATTAGTATAGATGCATGAGGATTAGGGTTGAACGAAATCCGAATGGACAACAGAATGTCTATTTGGGTTACACTTAACCAGTAGCAATCCCCTGACATTCCCATATTGGGAATAACTATTTCTAAAACCCATATGCTTCCGCTAGGAAGATAGAGGATAGTATATTATGGATTAAGGGTCGTTACAAGCATATTTGTAATGTCCCACATCGGTTAGAGAGGGGAATGAAGCATGCCTTATATGGGTGTGGATACCTCTCCCTTGCAGACGCGTTTTCTCCTCCGAAGGGATAGGGGGAAAGGAACAAAACTGTGAGGTAGCTCGATAACCACCAAAACGGACAATATCTGCAAGTGGTCGGCTGGACTGTTACACTGACAACTCTACTAATCTGGTTGAAGAACAGCCCAAGGCACGACAAATACAATCAATGCCATCTAGGAAAGATTGGGGATCTTCATCAGCACTAGTCCCTAAAAAAGATTAGGGATCTTCATCAGCACGACAAATACTGCCACCACCAACAGCTAGCCCAAGTTGCCCTCTTCCTCTTTCAGCTGCCAATCGACAAAGAACTGCCGCCACGCGTCACAACTAAAGAAGAAATGTTTCTATGCGCCACCACGTTTCACAGAAAAATCATGGTTAAATCACTATTTTTCGCTGAAATGATCCCAAATCCAGGATCCTTGTGCTTCGGGCTATGTTTTGGACTAATTTTTTATGCCAGCCATTGTTTGCTTTTGTACGCTACCATTCTCCACCATGCGTCATTGCCAAAGTAGCTGGAAAGAAGCAGGGATCAATTTGCAAACTTTTGAAACTTTTGGTACCATTTAAATTGCTCCAATTTTATGATTTCTTGTAGATTTTGATTTTTGATTATCCCTAGATTAATAGACAGAAGTAGAAATTAGGCATTTAATTGTAGGAAAGTATAATTGAAAGGAAATTTCATAAGACTTGAATTGTTTCCTCAGGAAACTAATTGTTATAACAATCTCTGAGAAAAAAGGAAAAAACCCTAGTTCGAATAGGAGCAAACAGTAAAAGGTAGAGTAATCTACACTCCCCTGACTTTTAACTGACATTGTGAATTACTGCTTTAAGTATGATTTATATTGAATGGAAATGAGTTCTAAAAATGATTAATTTACATGAGAATTATATATGAGTATAGAAGATTGTCTGTGTATTGAGAATTCTTGTTGCATGTTTGCTAGAATTTGGCTATTGGGATTATATGCCATAGGGATGGACTAACTTATGGTGAATATTCAATAGTTGGTATGGGACAGCCATTGAATATCCCTTATGCAGACATTTTTGTAAATTGATTGATTTTATCTGAATTGGTCTGCATCTATTAGGGATTATTCATTAAATCAGGACAACCCTATGAAAGGTTCAAGGAGTAAAGGGTAGATAACCTATATGGGGCAATGTTTTGGTTTAAGTATAATATCTTATAACTTTGAGTATTAGTCGACTATGCATATGTAGCGCTATATAGACTATAAGAGGATGAGAATTAGCTATTGTGCACATGCTGGGGGATGCCCTGGATGTTAGTTCTCACCTGGTTCTTGTGTGGGTGATTGGTGTTAAGAATCACACTCACAAAATATGACATTGTTTTTGAGTGATTGGAGTTACGGATCACACCCAACGAAAACATGTTTTCATATAAAACGACATGGAACTTGAGATGAATAATGAATGATCACATGAGAAGTGTGATATATATAAGAATTTCAGGTATAATTTTCAGTATGATTTTTCAGATTTAAGATATTATACTCATTATATTATTTTGCATTAATTTTTCATATTCATTTTGAATTTAAAAGTACTTATTAATTCACATGTATTCAAACTTATTTGTGGGGAGACATTTTCTGTGCTTTGTCACAGCTAAGTATTCAACTATTTTGTAAGTATCTAATTGTAAATTGCTCTACTGGGATTTAATAATCTCATTAAGTTTGCTCAAATGACCAAGAATAGGGAATGCCTAAGAGATAGCTGGGCAGAAGAGGGATGTCAAGACATCCTTGGAGAATTATAACGCTGTGTCGTGGATGTAAAAATTAGGCTTGAATTTATATATATGAATTTGTATTACTGTCTTTTGATTATATTGGTGAGATTCTTGGACATATATGTTCAATTTGGGCTATTGTATGAATGGGGAAATGTCTGATTTTTAGGGGAAACTCTATCGAATTTTCGGTAGGGATTGTGATGGAGAATAGGTTTGTATAATGAATTTGATGAATTGTAGTCTTATTTGCTGATGTATGAATGGATTTAGTAGTATGACATAGTATATCTCAATTGCATCTGAATGGTTGTTAGAATTTATATTCCAGAGTATGATATGGTTTATAATGTGATCATAGAAATGCTGCACAAGATTTATGGTTGAGTGGAATTTGAATGGACTGTGAGAAAAATTTATTTGGGTTACACTCAATTGTTGGCAACCCTCTAACGTTCCCTAATAGGGGAAAAGTGAAAATTTTATTTAGAATATTGTATGCTTTCGCTATTCTAATAGATAAATATATAGAATGATTAAGGGGTTGTTACATTATAATTGTAGAGAATTAGGACATATATCTACAAATTGTAAAAAACCTAAAACTAAGAAAACTATGAATATTTTGAATAAGCATTTGAATATGATTTAAAACCTTTAGAATATGATGAAATAATAGGAAATGAACTAGAAGATTTAGATATGGAAATATATAAGACAAAAGTATTAAGTGACGAATTTGATGAATATAATTCTAAAGATTCAATAGAAGAAAATTATCGGATTAATATGATAAGAGCTATAAAAGAACAACAAGAAGAAAACAATGAAATAAAAGAAGATGAAAACCCTTATATAGAGTATCAAGAATATAGAAATCCCTCAGTAGGAATAACAAAAAGAAGAAAGACATTTAACCAAAGACAATATAATAAAATAAAAAATATACAATTAGATTTAAGACCTGAAGAACTAAGAAAAGAGAATTTTATGACCAAAGTTATTAAAATATTAAAAACAAAGAAAAAATAAAAATCAACATGTGTAATATTAGAAAGAAACACCTAATAGAATCAAAATTAATAGAAGGAGTATTGAGAATACCTTTAATAAACAAAACACTAATAGAATCATAAATAAATAAATTACCATTTAAAGATGAAGTAACAGAAATATATATAACAGGAGTACAATTATTAGTAAAAGCATATTTTCAAGAAGGAATAAATTCACCAATAGAATTATTAATAACATATGGAAGAATAATAAGTAATGTACAAGATAGTATATTAGGTATATGAACAGAAAATTTAATTTATCAAAAACTTAAATTTACAATAAACACTAATTTTGCAATATCTAGAATAGATGAACATATGGATAAAACATTAATAGTTTATCATAAATTAGATAATATAAGATTAATTCCTAGAGCAAGAACTATAAGTATAACAGCTTTGATAGGATTAGTATTTACTAATGAACACAATATATACAATAAAAACCAAGGAAGAATAACAATAGATAGACATTTTATGCTTATATTAAGAGAAATACAATTAGATCCTCACAATATAACAATACCAGAATAATTAGAATTAGAATTAGATAAGACAAAAATATATACTGATAGATGATGTGCTGCCAATGCTCTATATGCAGCCACACCTTAAGGCAGTGCACCTATCATGTAGCCTAGCGCAATGGTGAGTACCAAGGTCGCATCCCACGGGAATGGGAAAGCCCAAAGTTACTACTTACTCCTTGTTATTTAACCTAAGATAAATAGTGATGGATTTTAACTAAGTCTATAATTGTTGAGGAAATCGATGACGCTTGATTGAGAAAGGAAAGTATCAAGTCCAGAAAAGTAAATCCACTGGGGTCCTTAACTATGGGATATATAAATGAAGGATTATGAATTATGAAATTGACTATGGTACCTATGAGTGAATTCTAAAGTAAATCCAAATTCTTTGTCGGTCTCAATGGATTTCTAAAACCTATAATCTCTTTCATTGGCTAGTTCTTCCTAATGATTGATCCTAGATCAATATTAGAGTTCTAATTCACTACTATTAAGAATTCCTCTTAATCTAGCAGTTAATCAACCTCTAGTTCCAAGTGAAGATTGACTATTCTCTTTAGTTAGTTTCCAATTCCAAACATCATCTATTTGAGTTTTTTAGAGCAATATAGATAGTTTTCCCTACGACGTCTCGTAATAAAAATTGAATTAATTCTTAACTAAAGGAAGATCGCACAATATAATTTATAATTCAATCACATTAAGCTCAAAATATCAACATAGTTTAAGAACCCCAAATGGGTTCTACCAATCTAGCTACTCATGTTCATTACTAAAACAACAAGAATTATAATAAAAAGGGATGAAGAACAAAATGGAAACAAAAACACCCTCATCTGTCGAGTTTTGGGTGAATAGTCTTGGCTCTGAACTTCTCCTTGATTATACTCCTAGTTGCCTCTTGATTCTTCTCAATCTCTCCCTCTAATTTCTGTTGAATCTTAATGGGCATCACCTGTAATAATCAGAATTGTTTTAAAAGATAAAACCCGATTTTCATGATAAATTCATGTGAGCAAAGCCTACCACGACTTTTGAGGACAACATTTTGAAACGGAGGGCCGTTCAAAGTCAGAAACATAATCGAATGGAAAGAAACGCAATCCGGCGATCAGTAACTGACAGACGACGTTTCGTGCTTTAATTTCACTGACAGAGGCCAAAAGCTTTGCATGGGAACTCGTGCCAATGTTTGGATGGAAGCTGACATCCCGAAGTTTCCCCGGGTGATCTGGGAAAAGTCAAAATTGCCCCGGAAGCTTTAACTTTCCCGATTCCCTCTCTCTCTTCACTCTATTTTCTCTCTCCTCTCTATTCTCTCCTCCACCGCGCGTTGCCACCTGAGCCACCGTGAGCCACCACCTGGCATACCAACTGAATCCCCTCGCCACCCTCGACCTCCAGCAGCCACCCACGACCACCAAAGGCTGCCATCGCTGCCGAAAAATGGCGTTTTTCTCCTCCATTGTGTGAAAACTTCGCAAACTGAGATCGTCGCCGTCAGCTACCATTGGCCGTCGCCGCCACCACTAGCATGTAGCCTAAGCTGCCAGCTTCCTCCACTAGCTTACTGACATTGAATGTAGGTTCGATGCGCATGGATCGAGGCATTTTCTGTCTATCGTGGGTAAAACTTCGGGGCCAAAAATGCTGTCCAAACGGCCGTGAACCGCCGTGCCACCCCCATATTCGAACTCCTCGTCTTGCGGGCTTCACTGTGGTGTGAATTTCGAGGTCAAACGCACCCCTCCGCCATACGCCGCCGTATGCAGCCGTGCACTGAGAATCTAAATATACACTGGGAGACACCGAGACCACCCCGAGATCGATTTCCATCATTCGGTAACACTGGTAAGGTCTGATTCACCAAAAACTAATGAATTTTGATTGAATTAGCTGCCGAACGCGAATAGGAAATAAATTGACCTAGGTAATAGGGTAATCAGACTTAGAATCATAAAATGGATGACGTGACGAGCTTAAATATTCATGTAAATATCCAAGGAATTGATTTAGCTCAGAATTCGAGACTACGAGAAGTTCAGAAGTGATTTGGAGCAATAAGAGACCAGGTAGGATGATTTACGCTTCCCGAGTTCTAGATTTGACCTAGTGAAGGATTTAATTGCATGGATTTACGTGTTGCATTCGATGGACTAAATTGCATGCCTGTGTGTTGAAAACCCCATTTGCGTGTTAGATGAATTGTGTATCGAGTTTAGATGCCATTAGGACGGGTTTACTTAGGGTAGGGTACTTGATAGCCGGTATGGGACAGCCGTTAAGTATCACGAGTACAGGGAGTTTTTAAATGATATTGTTTTTACTAGATTTAGCCTGTACTACGTTAGGGATCACGCGATAAATCAGGACGACCCTAAGAAAGGTTTAAGCAGTATAAGGGGGGATAGCCTACATGGGGAAACGTTGTGATTTAGGCGTAATACCCTAGACCATGAGGAATAGCCGACCATAAGCGTGTGAGTTCGAATAGACTGTATGAGGATGATAATTGGCATATGTGCACATGCTAGGGGATGCCTTAGATGTTGATTCTCATCTGGTCCTTGAGTGAGTGATTGGTGTTACGGATCACACTCACAACATAGGCAAGATTCGGGTGATTGGTGTTACGGATCACACCCAACAATAAGAGATGAGATTTCTCTAGATGACGTGCAATTGGACAATTTTAGATTTGGTCGCAGAGGACTTGTGGCCTATATGGATTTAGATACACTGGGCATGGGATTTAACCTAATTTCGATTACTGATTTTCAAAGAAATGGATTTTTATGATTGTGAGTAATTGCCGCGATTTCCATGTGATAAATTGATTTTAAAGAAAAGGTATTTCACAGATTTTTAAACTGATTTCGAGAAGTTATTTTCAGTACTTGCACCGCTGAGTATTCAACCAGATTTCGAATTGTATTTTGAACTGTAAATTATTCTACTAGGATTTTATATCTCACCAGGTTGTTTACTCAGATGAATAGGAACAGGGACAGGGACCTAGATGTTAGTTGGGCGATGCTTTGGTGATAAACAGAAGAGCAGCTTAGTCTAGGCTTGAATTACATTGTATATATTTATACTGATGTTGTTATGTATTGGCCTTCTTTAATTTATGTTTTCTGTTGTTATTGGACTGGCTGTATATCTGTATACTAGATGACTCTTGTATTTTTGGATACACTCGAAATACAGGGGAAACTCTGTCAGATTTTTGGTAGGGTTTACCACTGTAAACTTGTGGATTTAAGTTGTTATCTGTATGAATGCCTGATATGATGTATATATGGATTTTAGTTTTCATTCCAGAGTAATTTATGATGAATGCTTGTATAATTAGTTTAGCTGCATGTGAATTAGGGTTGAACGGAATCCGAATGGACAACAGGAAGCCTATTTGGGTTACGCTTAACCAGTAGCGATCCCCTGACATTCTTACATCGGGAATAACTATTTAGAGAAACCCATATGCTTTCGCTAAATAGATAAGGATAGTATACTGTGGATTAGGGGGTCGTTACAATTATGGTTTCAGAGCCTGATTTGTCGGATCGTTTAGTTTAGTGGGCTAGGAATTGTGAATCCTTGGGCTTGCTGCTTTAGGGTTTTGATTGATTTAACTCTGGAATGTTAGGAACTGATCTTGAATCGATAAGTAATGGAATGAATTTAATGCCTATCTGATAACTGTTGCTATTATGACTAATTTGTTTGTCTTCTGTGTCAGATAAATATGGCAGAATCTAGCAGGGATGGCACTCCCAGGCTTAGAGGAAGGCCAAGGCACAGGGACTAGGGTGCTTCGGGTAGTGGTAGCATGGAGACTAACATCGACATGCGCGATATGATGGAATCCATTCATATGATGGGTGATGCGATGAGAGATCAAGCCACTACCGGTGCTAATGTGATGAGACAGCAGCAGGAAGATAGGCAAACTAGAAATGATGGAGCTACCCAGCATACTAACCCATTGTATCAGGGGTGGATCGAGTTTTAGAGAGCAGGTCCATCCCCGTTTACAGGTGCCTCTGATCCAGCTACGGTAGAAGACTGGGTGAAAGATATTGAAAATATTTTCAGACTGTTGCAGTGTGACGACAAGCAGAAGTTTACATATGCAACATACATGTTGAAGGGCGAAGCAGAACTCTGGTGGACAGGTGCCAAGCAATTAATGGAAAGCAGAGGTATCCTGCTTACTTGGGAGACTTTCAAGAGAGTCTTTATGGACCAGTACATCCCTGAGTGTCAAACAATCAAATGAAGTATAGTTTCTGAAGCTCACCTAGGGAGGCAGGCCATTTGAGGAGTATTTGAAACAATTTGAAGAATTATCCCGATACTCCACCTACCTGCGAATGCCTAGACTTACCCATGAAGACTCAGCTAGCCACACTGGAGATTTGAGACTTTTCCACGCTGGTAAACAAGTGCCGAATCCTGAGTAAGAATCTGGAGCAGAGACAGGCTTAGAATATGACCCAGAGAACAGGGAACCGGCCAAGACCAGCAACCAGAAATCTTAATGTGAGAGGCGGTATGTTTAAACTGTAACTAGGGGCTTCTAGCAGCAGTGTAAGACAACCTGATAATACACACTGTCCGAAGTGTGGCACCAGACATTCAAATCAGCCTTGCTAGCATCAGACTCCACTTCAGTGTAATAGGTGTAGAGGTACAGGACATATGGCCAGATACTGCCCTTCCACCAGGAACCAGCTGACATCCGGTTGCCAAAGACCACAAGCTCCAGGGAGAGTTTTCACTTTGGATGTGACTAATGTCGACAGGTCTTCGGGCTTGATGCAGGGTAGAGGTAAAATCTACAATTTCCCTTTGATAGTATTGTTTGATTTGGGTGTTATGCACTCCTTTATTGCTGATGCATGCGTAGAGAGAATAAAACTACATTTTCAAACCCTGCCCTGTGACTTATACATATCCACACCCTTGGGAGAAGCCACTATGTCCCCACGTATATGCCTGAATTGCCCTTTAACCATTGAGGACACTTTGTTCATTATGGACCTAGTGTGTATACCATTGACTGAGATCGACATTATTTTGGGAATGGATTGGTTAACTAGGAATCAGGTCTTGTTGAATTATTCTGAGAGGACGATCACTTACTTGGATAACGTGCCTATACGAGGGAGTGACAAGGCTTGTGAGATAGGTGATATGTCCCTCAATCTCTCTGAGGTAGAGTTTCAGGATAGACTAAACCAAATTCCAATCACTAGTGACTTTCAGGAGGTATTTCCTTTGGAAGTGAGTAGACTGCCACCACCTAGGGAGATAGAGTTCACCATTGACCTAATTCCAGGCGTGGGCCCAATAGCCATAACTCCTTATCGTATGGCCCCAGTGGAATTGAGGGAACTAAAGGTCCAAATTGAAGATATGTTGGAGAAGGGGTTCATTAGGCCAAGTGTATCGCCCTGGGAAACTCCGATCTTATTCGTAAAGAAGAAAGATGGGAGTTTAAGATTGTGTATTGATTACCGAAAATTGAATAAGGTGACCATTAGGAACAAATACCCATTACCACGTATTAATGATTTGTTTGATCAGTTGCAAGGCGCGACTGTGTTTTCTAAGATAGACTTAAGATCAGAATACCACCAGATTAGGGTTAGAGAGGAGAACATTCCTAAGACAGCATTTAGTACGAGATACGACCACTATGAGTTTCTAGTGATGCTGTTTGGATTGACGAATGCACCAACTGTCTTTATGGATTACATGAACAGGATCTTCAGGCCCTATTTAGATCATTTTGTAGTAGTATTCATCAATGATATCTTAGTCTATTCCAATACTCACGAGGAGCATGCCCAACATCTTAACACGGTGCTACAGATACTGGAAGAGAAGCAATTGTATGCAAAATTAGAGAAATGTGAGTTTTGGTTAGGAGAAGTGAAATTTTTGGGACACGTGATAAATAGGGAACGAATAGCGGTAGACCTAAAGAAGATTGAAGTAGTGTTAGATTGGGGTCGACCTAGAATGGTCACTGAGATTAGGAGTTTCCTGGGTTGGGCCAGCTATTATAGGAAATTCATTCAAGGATTTGCTCAAATAGTCGTGCCATTAACCCGGTTGACTCGGAAAGGGGTAGATTTCGAATGGAGCGAGTAGTGTGAGAATAGTTTTCAAACTTTGAAAGAGAAATTGACCACCGCTCCTGTACTAATTATTTTGAAACCCTTAGAACCCTTTACCATATATACAGATGCATCCTTGAGAGGCCTAGGTTTTGTCTTGATGTAGGATGGGAAAGTTGTGGCTTATGTGTCGCGACAATTGAAACCTGCAGAAGAAAACTACCCCACCCATGACTTAGAATTAGCTACCATTGTGTTTGCCCTAAAGATTTAGAGACATTACCTGTATGGCTCTGTATTTGAGGTGTATTGTGATCATAAGAGCCTTAGGTATTTGTTTGATAAAAAAGAATTGAACATGAGGCAGCGTAGATGGGTAGAATACCTGAAAGATTTTGATTTTGAATTGAAATATCATGAAGGGAAAGCGAATGTCATGGCAGATGCATTAAGCTGAAAGTCACTACAACTAGCTAGTTTAATGATTGGTGAGTTGAGGTTACTTGAGGATTTTAGGAATCTCAGCCTCAACGTAATCTCATTTCTGCAAAGATTAGTGATGAGTGACTTTTTGATAACCTGCAAGTTGAGAGAACTGATTAGACAAGCCCAACTTGAGGATGAATCCTTGGAAGTATACGCCGATCAACCCGATTTTGGACTAGCACCTGATGGAGTCTTAATGTTTAGGAAGAGGGTAGTGATTCCGAACCATCAGGAGAGGAAGGAAAAAGTGTTAGCAGAGGCCCATAGAAGCCATTACACTATTCACCCAGGAATTTCCAAGATGTATCAAGACCTAAAGAGGAACTTTTGGTGGCCTGGTATGCGGAAAGATATCACGAACTACGTGAATGCCTGTTTGACTTGTCAACAGGTTAAGATAGAACATCAGAAACACGCAGGGCTACTAAAACCATTGGAGATACTAGAGAGGAAATGGGATCAAATAACCATAGATGTCGTGGTAGGATTACCTAGGACACCAGCTGGATTTGATGCCATTTGGGTGATACTGGATAGGTTGACCAAATCTGCTCACTTTTTACCTGTAAAGATGCGTTACTCTATAGAGAAATTAGCCGAAGTATACCTTAGGGAGATCATGAGATTACATGGAATACCGTCAGGTATAGTATCTGATCGAGACCCTAGGTTTACTTTGAGATTTTGGCAATCCCTACAGCAAGCCTTAGGAACTCAACTTAAATTTAGCACAACCTATCATCCTCAGACTGACGGGCAGTCTGAGAGGACTATTCAAACCTTAGAGGACATGTTAAGGGCTTGTGTGCTAGAGCAGAAAGGAAGTTGGGATAAACACCTGCCATTGATAGAGTTTGCATACAATAACAGTTATCACTCTACCATCAGTATGACACCTTACGAGGCTCTGTATTGGAGAAGTTGTAAGTCACCCTTAAGTTGGGTAGAAATGGGGGAGTGCACTGTTGGGACCCAAAATTGTACAAGAAACCACTGATCAGATTAAAATGATCAGGGAAAAGATAAGAGTTGCCCAGCAAAGACAAGAATCATATGCAAACAAGAGAAGAAGGCCTTTAGAATTTAATGAGGGAGAGCACGTATTTCTGAGAGTGTCCCCTACCACAAGTATCAGTAGACAGGTAAGGACCAAGAAACTAAGCCCTAGATTCCTAGGACCATTCCAAATCTTACAAAGAGTCGATCCTGTTGCCTACCAAATTGCCTTACCTCCCCATTTTTCCAACTTACATAATGTTTTTCATGTCTCTCAACTTCATAAATATGTCCCAAATCTTGCGCATGTATTAGGGAATCAACCGATAATATTAAAGGAAAATTTGACTTATGAATCTACTCCTGTACAAATCCTTGACTTTAAGACTAAGCAACTCTGAAGTAAAATAATCCCTTTAGTTAAGGTACTTTGGCAGGATGTAGTGTCGCAGGAGATGACGTGGGAGAAAGAAGAAGAGATGAGGCAGCGATACCCATAACTATTCACAGGTATGAATTTTGGGGACAAAATTTCTTTTAAGGGGGGGAAAATGTAATAACCGAAATTGTTTTAAAAGATAAAACCCGATTTTCATGATAAATTCATGTGAGCGAAGCCTGGCACGACTTTTGAGGATGAAGATTTGAAACGAAGGGCCGTTCGAAGTCAGAAACACAATTGAATGGAAAGAAATGCAATCCAGTGATCAGTAACTGACATACGATGTTTCGTGCTTTAATTTCACTAATGGAGGCCAAACGCTTTGCATGGGAACTCATGCCAACATTTGGATGGAAGCCGACATCCCAAAGTTTCCCCAGGTGATCTGGGAAAAGTCAAAATTGCCCCCGGAAGCTTTAAATTTCCTGAAACCCCACCATTTGTCACAATTCCCTCTCTCTCTTAACTCTATTTTCTCTCTCCTCTCTCTCTTCTCTCCTCCACCGCACGCTGTCACCTGAGCCACCGTGAGCCACCACTTGGCATACCAACTGACTCCCCTCGCCACCCTTGACCTCCATCAGCCACCCACGGCCACCAACGGCCGCCAGCGCCGCCGAAAAATGGCATTTTTCTTCTCCATCACGCGAAAACTTCTCCAGCTGAGATCGCCGCCGTCAACCACTGTTGGCCGTCACTGCCACCACCAGCGTGTAGCCTAAGCTACCAGCTTCCTCCACCAGCTCGCCGACGTTGAACGGAGGTCCAACACGCCCTGATCGAGGCATTTTCTGTCTGTCGTGCGTAAAACTTTGGGGCTGGAAAACACCGTCCAAATGGTCGTGAACTTCTCCTCATCTTACAGGCTTCATCGTGGTGTGAATTTCGAGGTCAACCACACCCCTCCGCCATCTTATTTGTCTGTTCTTTGTCTTGGGAGAATCTGGATATACACCAGGAGACACCGAGACCACCCCGAGATAGATTTCCATCATTCGGTAACACTGGTAAGGTCCGATTCCCTAAAAACTAATGAATTTTCATTGAATTAGCTGTCGAAAGTGAATAGGAAATAAATTGACCTAGGTAATAGGGTAATTGGACTTAGAATCGTAAAACGGATGACGTGACAAGCTTAAATGTTCGTGTAAATATCCAGGGAATTGATTTAGCTCAGAATTCGAGACTATGAGAAGTTTAAAAGTGATTTGGAGCAACAGGAGACCAAGTAGGATGATTTATGCTTCCCGAGTTCTAGATTTGACCTAGTGAATACCTGAATGATTAGATTTAATTGCATGGATTTACATGCTGCATTCGATAGACTAAATTTCATGCTTGTGCGATGAAAACCCCATTTGCATGTTAGATGAATTATTTATTGAGTTTAGATGCCATTAGGACGGGTTTACTTAGGGTAAGGTACTTGATAGCCGGTATGGGACGGCCGTTAAGTATCTTGAGTATAGGAAGTTTTTAAATGATATTGTTTTTACCAGATTTAGCCTGTACTACGTTAGGGATCACGCGATAAATTAGGACGACCCTAAGAAAGGTTTAAGGAGTATAAGGGGGGATAGCCTACACGGGGAAACGTTGTGATTTAGGCGTAATACCCTAAAACCCTGAGGAATAGCAGACCATGAGCATGTGAGTTCGAATAGACTGTATGAGGATCAGAATTGGCGTATGTGCACATGCTAGGGGACACCCTAGATGTTGATTCTCTTCTGGTCCTTGAGTGAGTGATTGGTGTTACGGATCACACTCACAACATAGGCAAGATTCGGGTGATTGGTGTTACGGATCACACCAAACGATAAGAGATGAGATTTCTCTAGATGACGTGCAATTGGATGATTTTAGATTTGGTCGCAGAGGACTCGTGGCTTATATGGATTTAAATACACTGGGCATGGGATTTAACCTAATTTCGATTACTGATTTTCAAAGAAATGGATTTTTATGATTATGAGTAATTGTCGCGATTTTCATGTGATAAATTGATTTTAAAGAAAAGGTATTTCATAGATTTTTAAACTGATTTCAGGAAGTTATTTTTGGTGCTTGCACCGCTGAGTAGTCAACCAGATTTCAAACTGTATTTTGAACTATAAATTATTCTACTGGGATTTTATATCTCACCAGGTTGTTTACTCAGATGAACAAGAACAGGGACAGGGACCTAGACGTTAGTTGGGCGATGCTTTGGTGATAAATAGAAGAGCAGCTTAGTCTAGGCTTGAATTACGTTGTATATATTTATACTAATGTTGTTGTACATTGGTCTTCTGTAATTTATTTTTTCTGTTTTTATTGGACTAGCTGTATATCTGTATACTGGATGACTGTTGTATTTTGGGATACACTCGAAATACAGGGGAAACTCTGCCAGATTTTTGGTAGGGTTTACCACTGTAAACTTGTGGATTTAAGTTGGAATCTGTATGAATGCCTGATATGATGTATATATGGGATTTAGTTTTCATTCCAGAGTAATTTATGATGAATGCTTGTATAATTAGTTTAGCTGCATGTGAATTAGGGTTGAACGGAATCCGAATGGACAACGGGAAGTCTATTTGGGTTACGCTCAACCAATAGCGATCCCCTGAAATTCCCACATTGGGAATAACTATTTAGAGAAACCCATATGCTTTCGCTAAACAGATAAGGATAGTATACTGTGGATTAGGGGGTCGTTACATCACCTTTTTTAGATCTTCAAGGATAATTAAAGGTCAAGACATGCGAATAGAAGGGAGTGTCACTCTCTAAACCACTCTTTGTGCTCACGGTTTTGCTTTCTCTAATCTTCATCTGCCTTCTCCTATTTATAGGCAAGGATGGTGTGTTGTATGGGGTAACATGTGTGGTGGTGTAGAAAGTGGCACGGCCATGGTAGAGCCTAGGTCGTGCCCTTGGAGGTGTTGGTAGCTATGTTCTAAAAGGGATACAACTGGGGCATGTTTTTGGCCTTCTTTTGGATGAATTTGGATGCTCTGGCTGTGTTGAAAGGTACACAAGGTGGCATAGCAGTGTGAAAGGGTGTGTTCTAAAAGCTTTAGGGTAACATGGCTATGTGGAAGAGTGTGTTCTAGAAGATTCCATGCTTGGCCGTGCTACAAGGTGTGTTCTAGGGTGCTTTAAGCCTTTAGCACTTGGTATTGGTCCATTTTTCTTCAAAACTGATTTTCACCTTATTGGAGCTTGGATAACATGAAAACAAGGTAAAAACCTGGGTAATTATTAATCAAATTCATAGAACATGCTCCTAATGCAAGTAAAAATCATCAATTAAAACTATATAATTGTGTGCTTATCAATAGACAACGAAGAAGAATAGAAGCAAATAGCACAATATGACAAAGATCATTAATAATAAATACACCATCAACATCAACTCTAAATATTAATATAAATCCACCAAGACATAATATAGATTATCCTAGAAATAATAGAAATATTTCTAGAATAAGTATATCATCAAGTTCAAGAAATTTAAGACACCAATTAGCAGAAAATACCTATAAGTAGTAGATTAACATAAATAAATCCAATAACACCTCAGATAGATTTAACCTAGCCAAAAGATATATATATATATATATACCTCTAGAAGTTAAGAAAGGACCTACATGGAAACCAATAATAGCTATAATAGAACCTCAAATAGAAAAGAGTACTATACAATTAGAATGTACAAAAGATAATATAAAAATAGAAGAAGGAACAAAAAATCAAGTATTCTAAGATTTAATAATAGAGACATAATAAATATAAGATTATGGGTAGAAGATGAAATA
Source organism: Senna siamea (assembly GCA_031216115.1). Classification (NCBI taxonomy): domain Eukaryota; kingdom Viridiplantae; phylum Streptophyta; class Magnoliopsida; order Fabales; family Fabaceae; genus Senna; species Senna siamea. The sequence continues at coordinate 3,977,549 of CM062360.1, forward strand.
AATATAAATAGTGAAGTAAAATTAATATTTGGAAAAGACTTTTTAGAATAAGACCTTATAGAATTCAAAAAGATAGAATATTATTCAACATAAATCAACAAACAATTATAATAAAAAGAATAAATTAAAATGCAGTTATATTGCATCTTAGTAAAAATAAATTATCAAAAATATAGGTCAAGAAAATTTCATGCAATAGTATATACAAGAGCAAATATATCTATAGCAAAATATAATATATTACCACCTGAAGAATGGAAAAAGAAAGATAAACCACTAAAAAATGGTTAGTGTAGGCCAACAAATACATAAGTTAGAATTATATGCAAATAATATACCAATCAAAATAAGAGAATACAAATTACAAAATCAAACTCTAAACTAATTTAATGAAGCAACTAGTGATATGATATTAGGATTAGATTTTTTAGAAAAATATATGCCAATGCATATGACTAAAAAAGCATTAATATTAACTACTCAATGTAACCATGAAGCATGGGCAATAAGAATAACTAAATCATATACAATAAGTGACGAGAATTTCTAGAAAAAGCCAAATGTTTAAGGAAGTTTAATTTTTACCAAATAACAAATCTATAGAAATTAAACAACAATTAGAAACTATAAAAATCATAAAATTCCATAAGGATATAGAATAGAGAATTTTAGAAAACTATAATGAAAACTCATTATTCCATTGAGAAAAATCTAAACCATTAGCAAAAATATAATTAAAAGACTATAGTAAAGAAATAAATTGAAAACCTTATCCTTGGACTCAAAAAGATAAAAAAGAATTCATATTACATATAAAAAAAATGAAAAAATATAAATTAATTAGAGAAAGTAAATCAGAATATTCTTCACTAGCATTAATAAGAAAAAATATAATGAAGAAAAAAGAGGAAAATCTATAATAGTAATAAACTACAAAAAATAAAACTTGTTAGTTACAAGAAATAGATATCCTATACCAAAAATAGATCTTTTATTTAATTTGGTAATAGGAAAAACAATATTTAGTAAATTCAATTGTAAATCAAAATTCTTTCAAATAAAATTATAAGAAGAAAGTAAAAAATATACAGCCTTTAGCACATTAGAAAGATTATATGAATGGAATGTCCTACCTATGGGATTCCATAATAGTCCTAGTATATTTTAAGAATATGTTACTAAAACACTATTACCAATTAGAGAATTTGCAATAATATATGTAGATGATATATTAATTTACTCAGAAACAAAAGAAGATCATGAAAGACATCTAAATCAATTTGTAAAAATTATAGAACAAAAGGGATTAAACATATCACCTAATAAAGTAGTACTAAGAAAAACTAGAATACCCTTCTTAAGACAATCTTCATTCGAAGATGGAATAGAATTGCAAGAACATATAAGCAACAAAGTATTAGAATTTCCAAAAATAAAAAATAAAAAAGAATTACAATCATTTTTAGGACTAGTAAATCAAGCTAGAAATTACATACCAAATCTTTCAAAATTTACAGCAAGAATATCTAAATTAACGAAAAAAAAAATGTATGGAAGTGGAACAATGAAATACAAGAAATAATAAAACAAATTAAAAAATTATGTCAGAATTTACCAAAATTAATTATACCAAATTCAATAAATGTGAAATGGATAATCTACACAGATGCCTCAAACAATTACTAGGGAGCAGCACTTTATCATGAAATTAGTGAAGAAAAAGAAAAAATAACTAGATATGCAATGGAAAATTTAATGAATCTCAAAGTAATTACCATTCAAATTGGAAAGAATTTTTAGTAATAGTTAAAGTTGTAATGCTCTTATCTAGTATTACAATTCTTATGATGTAAATAGATAAGTTCGGTACATTCTTCTTATCCTTTTATTTTTAACGTCTGAGCATTTATACCATTAAGTTCTACTAATGTGGATTAGGTTCGGGTTCTTTTGCTCATATCAAATCTCATATGCACAGCAGAAATAAAATACTATACAATAAAGTGAAAATTTAAAATTTTTATATTACAATTGATAAATGTCCAATAATGTCTATTACATCCTTTGTAAGAATGTATCAGGATATATGAAGCACTCATCCATAAGGAGTCAGGAGACAACAATCTTGTCACTCAAACTCCTTACAAATAATGCGGGTGAACAGGTCCTTCACATATCCTTTCCCAAACAATTTCTCATTTTTCCTTTCATGTACATAGTCAAAATAATGGTCCTAATCCTAACCCAAAATATATCTAGGATCCGGTACCCAAAATAAGGAATTACAAAAAATTTTGACCAAAAAGAACTCCTATCTTCTTCAGTGCCGCTAAATGTCCGCATCTGATACATATTAGCATACAAATGAGAAACACAAGTTTCCCAGTAGCTTAACAATTCATTAAAAAATTACTAATATGTACCAGGGTGCAAGCACCAAAAACACTTTCATCTAAATTCTCGGTATTTAAAACGTATTCTTTTTCATAAATATAAATTGGCAAGCATGACATGATTATTGGAAACGTCAGGGTGATAAAGTAAATATTCTCTATTAAAGAAAACATCTTTTTATGGAATTATGCATGTAATCACAAAAATAAACAAAAATCACTTGTGCATTTCATTCTTAAAGCATACTTTTATAAATTGATTGTGCACACTTAGGCACTTGTGGATACTTGGTCACCTTTATAAAATTTCGTGTGCACACTTGGACACTTGTGGACACTCGACCACCTTTATAAAATTTTTTGTGCACACTTAGGCACTTTTGTGGACACTTGGCCACCTTTATAACAATTCTTGTGTATTTTTCTATGTTTCTCTTTTCTATCGGAATACAATATTCCTATTTCTCTATTTTACTATCAAGACAAAATATGTAACGACCCCCTAATCCATCATACGCGATGCTTATCTGATTAGCGGAAGCATATGGGGTATTCTGAATGCTTATTCCCAATGTGGGAACGTCAGGGGATCGCTACTGGTTGAGCGTAACCCAAATAGATTCTCCGTTGTCCATTCGGATTCCGTTCAAGCCTGATTCACACGCAGCTAACTAAATACACATACATACATCATCAATAATAACTCTGGAATGAAATCTAAAACTCATATACATGTCACGTCACACGTTCATACACATTTCAATTCAAATCCATAAGTTTACAGCGGTAAATTCTACCAAAAATCTGGCAGAGTTTCCTCTGTAATTCGATCATATCCCAAATACAGAATCACCTGTTTAAACATCAACAGCCAGTCCAACAACAGTAATAAACATAACCAATATAAATCCATACACAGCAACATCAATTCATCACTACAATCCATGCATACTATCTGAAACGTTATATGTACTTTCAGTCTAATCCATACATAATTTATAGGAAACAGAATCTGATAAATAACAGTGTCATCAAAGTATATATACAAATGATTCAAGCCTAAGCTAATCATCCTCCGGTCTATCCTTAAGTTAGCCTCGGCTATCATCTAGGCTCCTGCCCCTGTCCCTGTTCATCTGAGTACACAACCTAATGAGATATGAATCCCAGTAGAATAATTTACAATTTAATTATCATTTGAAAATCAGTTGAATACCCAGTGGTGCGAACACCGAAATCATCTTCCCGAAATCACTTCGAAAACAGTGGAATACCTTATCTTTAAAATCATTTAATTACATGGAAATCGCGGCAATATATCACAATCAGAAAATCCATTTCTTTTAAAATCAATCATCAAAATCAAGTAAAATCCCATGCCCTGTGTATCTCAATCCATGTTGGCTATAAATCCGCTGTAACCAAATCTAAATCATCTTCTAATTGCACGTAGTCTAGAGAGAATACCTCTCTTATCATTGGGTGTGATCCGTAACACCAATCACCCGAATCAAGCCTATATTATGAGTGTGATCCGTAACACCAATCACTCACTCAAGGACCGGGTGAGAATCAACATCTAGGGCGTCCCCTAGCATGTGCACATACGCCAATTCTCATCCTCATACAGTCTATTCGAACTCACATGCACTCCGTCGGCTATTCCTCAGGGTTCTAGGGTATTACGCCTAAATCACAACGTTTCCTCGTGTAGGTTATCCACCCTTATACTCCCTAAACCTTTCTTAGGGTCCTCCTGGTTTAACGCGTAATCCCTAACTCAATACAGGCTAAATCTGATAAAAATAGTTTCGTTTAAAAGTTTCTTGTACGAGGAATACTTAACGGCCGTCCCATAACGGCTATCAAGTACCCAACCCTAAGTAAATCCGTCCTAAAGGCATCTAAACTCGATAAACAAGGTGTCTAACATGCAATTAGGGTTTTCAGCACACAGGCATGCAATTTATCCCATCGAAAGCAGCACGCAATTCCATGCAAGTCATCTAAATCAGTCAGGTATTCACTAAATCAATTCTAGGGTTCGGGAAGTGTAAATTATCCTACCTGGTCTTTGAATACTCTAAATCACTTCATAATTCCACGCAGTCTTGGTTTCTGAGCCTGATTAATTTCCTGGACATGAAATTAAACATTTAGGCTCGTCACGTCATTAAATTTTTAATCCTAAACTCGGTTACACAGTTACCTAGGTTAATTAATTGCCTAATTATGTTCGGCAATCATTTCAATCAAATGCCATCATTTTTTGGGAAATCGAACCTTACCACTGTGCTCGGATGATGGAATTCTACGTCACGGTGGTCTCGATTTCTCAAAATGCATGTCCAGAAGCTCCGGCACGGCGACACACGGCGGCGCACGGTAGAGAGGTGCAGTTTGCCTCGAAAATCACACCACGGTGAAGCCCGCAAGCCAGGAGTTCGAATACGGTGGTGGCACGGCAGTTCACAGCCGTTTGAGCGGTGTTTTTCAGCCACGAACTTTCTCGCACGGCGGACGACGTTCTGCCTCGATCTGGGTGCGTCCGGCCTCCTTTCGACGGCGCCGAGCTACTGGAGGAAGCTGGCAGCTCGGGCTACACGGTGGTGGGAGCGGTGAGGGTCAACGGCGACGGACGGCGGTGATTCGAACTGGAGAAGTTTCACGCGATGGAGGGGGAAAACGGCATTTTTCCAACGTCTCCGGCGGCCGTTGGTGGCTGTGGTTGGTTGCTGGAGGTTGTGGGCAGTGAGGGCTGTCAGTTGGTACCCTTGGTGGCGGCCCACGGTGGCTGTGGCGGCCGTTCACGGTGGAGGAAGGTGGAGAGAGAAAAGAGAGAGGAGAGAGAGAGTGTGGTGAGGAGAAAGAGTGAAATGAGAGAAATGGAGGGAATTTGCGTAATTTAAAGCCTCCACAGACGATTCTGACTTTTCCCAGGCCACCCGAGGATGTTTTAGGGTGTCGGCATCCTTCCAGACGTCGGCACGTATTTCCATGAAAAAGTTTGGCCTCCGTCAATGAAATTGACGCACGAAACTTCTTCCGTCAGTTTCCGATCGCCAGATTGCATTTCTTTCTGTTCGATCATGTTTCTAGCTTCGAACGACCTTCTATGTCAAGTCATTATCCTTGAAATTTGTGCCAGGATTTATTTGATTGGGATTAGGGTTAAAAAATCAAGTTTTATCTTTTAAAATCCTTTTAAAACTCTTTTAGATCTTTCCCGTTGTTACATTCTCCCCCCTTAAAAGAAATTTTGTCCCCAAAATTCATACCTGTAAACAGTTCTGGATATCTTTGCCTCATCTCATCTTCTTTCTCCCACGTCATCTCCTGCGACGCTACATCCTGCCAAAGTACCTTAACTAGAGGGATTATTTTACTTCGAAGTTGCTTAGTCTTATAGTCAAGGATTTGAACAGGAGTAGATTCATAAGTCAAATTTTCCTTTAATATTATCGGTTGATTCTCTAATACATGCACAGGATCTGGGACATATTTACGAAGTTGGGAGACGTGGAAAACATCATGTAGGTTGGACAAATGGGGAGGTAAAGCAATTTGGTAGGCAGCAGGGTGACTCTTTGTAAAATTTGGAATGGTCCTAGGAATCTAGGACTTAGTTTCTTAGTCCTTATCTGTCTACCAATACCCGTGGTGGGGGACACTCTTAGAAATACGTGATCTCCCTCGTTAAATTCCAAAGGCCTTCTTCTCTTGTTGGCATAAGATTCTTGCCTCTGTTGGGCAGCTCTCATCTTTTCCCTGATCATTTTAATCTGATCAGTGGTTTCTTGTACCATTTCAGGTCCCAACAGTGCACTCTCCCCCATCTCTACCCAACTTAAAGGTGACTTACAACTCCTCCCATACAGAGCCTCATACGGTGCCATGCCGATGGTAGAGTGATAACTGTTGTTGTATGCAAACTCTATCAACGACAGGTGTTTATCCCAACTTCCTTTCTGTTCAAGCACACAAGCCCTCAACATATCTTCTAGGGTTTGAATAGTTCTCTCAGACTACCCGTCAGTCTGAGGATGATAGGCTGTGCTAAATTTAAGCTGGGTTCCTAAGGCTTGCTGTAGGGATTGCCAAAATCTCGAAGTAAACCTAGGGTCTCGATCAGATACTATACCTGATGGTATTCCATGTAATCTTACAATTTCCTTAAGGTATACTTCGGCTAATTTCTCCATGGAGTAACGCACCTTAACAGGCAAAAAGTGTGCAGACTTGGTCAACCTATCCACTATCACCCAAATGGCATCAAATCCTGCTGGTGTTCTAGGTAATCCAACCACGAAATCCATAGTGATCTGATCCCATTTTCTCTCTGGTATCTCCAATGGCTTAAGTAGCCCTGCGGGTTTCTGGTGTTCTATCTTAACCTGTTGACAAGTCAAACAGGCATTCACGTAATCCGTGATATCTCTCCGCATACCAGGCCACCAAAAATTTCTCTTTAAATCCTGATACATCTTGGAAATACCGGGGTGAATAGTGTAATGGCTTCTGTGAGCTTCTGCTAACACTTTTTCCTTTAATTCCTGATGGTTCAGAATTACTACTCTCTTTCTAAACATCAAAACCCCATCAGGTGCTAATCCAAAGTCGGGTTGGTCTGCGTATACTTCTAAGGATTCATCCTCAAATTGGGCCTGTCTAATTAATTCTCTTAATTCGCAGGTTAATAAAAAGTCACTCATCACTAATCTTTGCAAAAACGAGATTACATTGAGGCTAAGGTTCCCAAAATCCTCAAGTAACCTCATCTCACTAATCATTAAACTAGCTAGTTGTAGTGACTTTCGGCTTAACGCATCGGCTACAACATTTGCTTTCCCTGCATGGTATTTCAACTCAAAATCAAAGTCTTTTAAATATTCTACCCACCTACGCTGCCTCATGTTTAATTCCTTCTGATCAAATAAATACCTAAGGCTCTTATGATCACTATATACCTCGAATACCGCGCCATATAGGTAATGTCTCCAAATCTTTAGGGCAAACACAACGGCAGCTAGTTCTAAGTCATGGGTAGGGTAGTTCTCCTCTGCAGGTTTCAATTGTCGCGATGCATAAGCCACAACTTTTCCATCCTGCATCAAAACACAACCTAGGCCTCTCAAAGATGCATCTGTGTATACCGTAAAGGGTTCTAGGGGTTTCGGAATAATTAATACAGGAGCGGTGGTCAATTTCTCTTTCAGAATCTGAAAACTAGTTTCACACTGCTCACTCCATTCGAAATCTACCCCTTTTTGAGTCAATCGGGTCAATGGCACAGCTATCTGCGAAAATCCTTGAATGAATTTCCGATAATAGCCAGCTAAACCCAAGAAACTCCTAATCTCGGTGACCTTTCTAGGTCGATCCCAATCTAATACTGCTTCAATTTTCTTTGGGTCAACCGCTATCCCTTTTCCATTTACCACATGTCCTAAAAATTTCACTTCTTCTAACCAAAACTCACATTTCTCCAGCTTTGCATACAATTGTTTCTCTTCCAGTATCTGTAACACTGTGTTAAGATGCTGGGCATGCTCTTCGTGAGTCTTGGAATATACTAAGATATCGTCGATGAATACCACAATGAATTGATCTAAATAAGGTCTAAAAATTCTGTTCATATAATCCATAAAGACAGCGGGTGCATTCGTCAATCCAAAAGGCATCACTAGGAACTCGTAATGGCTGTATCTTGTCCTGAACGCTGTCTTAGGAATATCCTCCTCTCTAACCCTAATCTGGTGGTATCCTGACCTTAAATCTATCTAAGAAAATACAGTCGCGCCTTGCAACTGATCAAACAAATCATCAATACGTGGCAATAGGTATTTGTTCTTAATGGTCACCTTATTCAATTTCCGGTAATCAATACACAGTCTTAAACTCTCGTCTTTCTTCTTTACGAATAAGACCAGAGCTCCCCATGGTGATACACTTGGCCTAATGAACCCCTTCTCCAACATATCTTCAATTTGGACTTTTAATTCTCTTAATTCTGCGGGGGCCATACGATACGGGGTCATAGCTATTGGACCCGCTCCCGGAATCAGGTTAATGGTGAATTCTATCTCTCTATGTGGTGGCAGTTTACTGATTTCCAAAGGAAATACCTCCAGAAAGTCACTAACGATTGGGATTTGACTTAGTCTATCCTGCAACTCTACCTCAGAAAGATTGAGGGACATATCACCTATCTCACAAGCTCTGTCATTCCCTCGCACAGGTACGTTATCCAGATAAGTAATTGTCCCTTCGGAACAATTCAACAAGACCCGATGCCTAGTCAACCAATCCATTCCCAAAATAATGTCGATCCCTGACAATGGTATACACACTAAGTCCACAAGAAATAAGGTATCTTTAATGGTTAAGGGGCAATTTAGGCATATTCGTGGGGACATAGTGGCTTCTCCCAAGGGTGTGGATATGTATAAGTCACAGGGCAGGGTTTGAACAGGTAATCTCATTCGTTCTACGCATGCATCAACGATAAAGGAGTGCGTAGCACCCGAATCAAACAATACTATTAAAGAAAAATTATAAATTTTACCTCTACCCTGCATCAAGCCCGAGGACCTGTCGACGTTGGCAGCATTCATAGTGAAAACTCTCCCTGGAGCTTGTGGTCTCCGCCACGGATGTCGGTGATTCCTGGAAGGGCGATGACTGGCCATGTGTCCTGTACCTCCACATCTATAGCACTGCAGTGGAGTCTAATGCCAACAGGGTTGATTTGGATGTCTGGTACCACACTTCTGACAAAGAGTATTATCAGGTCGCCTCCCACTGCTACTAGAAGCCCCTGGTTGCGGTTTAAACATACCGCTTCTTACATTCAGATTTCTGGGCGCTTGTCTGGGTCGGTTCCCTATTCGTTGTGTCATATTCTGAGTCTGTTTCTGTTCTAAATTCTTGCTCAGAATCTGACACTTGTTAACCAGTGTGGCGAAGTCTCGAATCTCCAAGGTAGCTAACTGAGTCTTCATAGGTAAATTGAGGCCTTCTTCTAGTTGCTTTGCTTTCCAAGCCTCATCGTAATGCATTCGCAGGTAAGTAGAGTATCTTGATAATTCTTCAAACTATTTCAGATACTCGTCAAATGGCCTGCCTCCCTGGGTGAGTTTCAGGAACTGTGCTTCCGTTGCTTGTTTCACGCTCTCAGGGATATATTGATCCATGAAGACCCTCTTGAAAGATTCCCAAGTCAGTGGAATGCCTCGGCTCTCCATCAGTTGCTGGGCATCTATCCACCAAAGTTTCGCTTCACCTTTCAGCATATACGTTGCATATGTGACCTTCTGTTCATCGTCGCACTGCAACAACCTGAAAATCTTTTCAATTCCTTTTATCCAAGCTTCCACAACAGCTGGATCGGAGGCACCTGTAAATGGAGATGGACCTGCTCTCTGGAATTCAATCCATCCCTGATATAGTGGGTTCACATGTTGGGTGGCTCTGCTGCTTCTCGCCTGGTCTATCTTCTATTTCTTTGTCTCATTGCATTCGCACTGGTAGTGGCCTGGTCTCTCATTGCATCGGCCATTAATCTGATAGATTCCATCATCTCACGCATGTCAACCTCATTCTCCATGCTACCACTACCTGACGCACCCTGGCTTCTGTGCCTTGGCCTCCCTCTGGGCCTACGTGTGGCGTCCCTGCTAGATTCTGCCATGCTTATCTGACACGAAAACAAATAGATCGGTCACACAGCAATAGTTAACAGAAGTTCATCAAATTCATTCCGTTCATTATCAATTCAAATCAAGTCCTATCATTCCAGAGTCGAATCAATCAAAACCTTAAAGTTGCAAGCCCAAAGATTTAAAGTCCTAGGCCCACTATACCAGAAGATCCGACAAACAGGGCTCTGATACCATAATTGTAACGACCCCCTAATACATCATACGTGATGCTTATCTGATTAGCGGAAGCACATGGGGTATTCTGAATGCTTATTCCCTATGTGGGAACGTCAGGGGATCGCTACTGGTTGAGCGTAACCCAAATAGATTCTCCGTTATCCATTCGGATTCCGTTCAACCCTGATTCACACGCAGCTAACTAAATACACATACATACATCATCAATAATAACTCTGGAATGAAATCTAAAACTCATATACATGTCACGTCACACGTTCATACACATTTCAATTCAAATCCATAAGTTTACAGCGGTAAATTCTACCAAAAATCCGGCAGAGTTTCCTCTGTAATTCGATCATATCCCAAATACAGAATCACCTGTTTAAACATCAACAACCAGTCCAACAACAGTAATAAACATAACCAATATAAATCCATACACAGTAACATCAATTCATCACTACAATCCATGCATACTATCTGAAACATTATATGTACATTCAGTCTAATCCATACATAATTTATAGGAAACAGAATCTGATAAATAACAGCGTCATCAAAGTATATATACAAATCATTCAAGCCTAAGCTAATCATCCTCTGGTCTATCCTCAAGTCAGCCTCGGCTATCGTCTGGGCTCCTGCCCCTGTCCCTATTCATCTGAGTACACAACCTAATGAGATATGAATCCCAGTAGAATAATTTACAATTTAATTATCATTCAAAAATCAGTTGAATACCCAGCGGTGCGAACACCGAAATCGTCTTCCCGAAATCAGTTCGAAAACAGTGGAATACCTTATCTTTAAAATCATTTAATTACATGGAAATCGCGGCAATATATCACAATCAGAAAATCCATTTCTTTTAAAATCAATCATCAAAATCAAGTAAAATCCCATGCCCTGTGTATCTCAATCCATGTTGGCTACAAATCCGCTGTAACCAAATCTAAATCATCTTCTAATTGCACGTAGTCTAGAGAGAATACCTCTCTTATCGTTGGGTGTGATCCGTAACACCAATCACCCGAATCAAGCCTATATTGTGAGTGTGATCTGTAACACCAATCACTCACTCAAGGACCGGATGAGAATCAACATCTAGGGCGTCCCCTAGCATGTGCACATATGCCAATTCTCATCCTCATACAGTCTATTCGAACTCACATGCACTCGGTCGGCTATTCCTCAGGGTTCAAGGGTATTACGCCTAAATCACAACGTTTCCTCGTGTAGGTTATCCACCCTTATACTCCCTAAACCTTTCTTAGGGTCCTCCTGGTTTAACGCGTAATCCCTAACTCAATACAGGCTAAATTTGATAAAAATAGTTTCGTTTAAAAGTTTCCTATACGAGGAATACTTAACGACCGTCCCATAACGGCTATCAAGTACCCAACCCTAAGTAAATCCATCCTAAAGGCATCTAAACTCGATAAACAAGGTGTCTAACATGAAATTAGGGTTTTCAGCACACAGGCATGCAATTTATCCCATCGAAAGTAGCACGCAATTCCATGCAAGTCATCTAAATTAGTCAGGTATTCACTAAATCAATTCTAGGGTTCGGGAAGTGTAAATTATCCTACCTGGTCTCTGAATGCTCTAAATCACTTCAGAATTCCACGCAGTCTTAGTTTCTGAGCCTGATTAATTTCCTGGACATGAAATTAAACATTTAGGCTCGTCACGTCATCAAATTTTCAATCCTAAACTCGGTTACACAGTTACCTAGGTTAATTAATTGCCTAATTACGTTTGGCAATCATTTCAATCAAATGCCATCATTTTTTGGGAAATCGAACCTTACCACTGTGCTCGGATGATGGAATTCTACGTCACAGTGGTCTCGGTTTCTCGGAATGCACGTCCAGAAGCTCCGGCACGGCAGCACACGGAGGCGCACGGTGGCGCACGGCGGCGTACGGCGGAGAGGTGCGGTTTGCCTCGAAAATCACACCACGATGAAGCCTGCAAGCCCAGGAGTCCGAATACGGTGGTGGCACGACAGTTCACGGCCGTTTGAGCGTTGTTTTCTGGCCACGAACTTTCTCGCACGGCAGACGACGTTCTGCCTCGATCCAGGCGCGTCCGGCCTCCTTTCGACGGCGCCTAGCTATTGGAGGAAGCTGGCAGCTCAGACTACACGGTGGTGGGGGCGGTGAGGGTCAACGGCGATGGACGGCGGCGATTCGAGCTGGAGAAGTTTCACGCGATGGAGGGGAAAAACGGCATTTTTCCGGTAGCTCCGTCGGCCGTGGTTGGTTGCTGGAGGTTGTGGGCAGTGAGGGCTGTCGGTTGGTACCCTTGGTGGCGGCCCACGGTGGTTGTGGCGGCCGTTCACGGTGGAGGAAGGTGGAGAGAGAAAAGAGAGAGGAGAGAGAGAGTGTGGTGAGGAGAGAGAGTGAAATGAGAGAAATAGAGGGAATTTGCGTAATTTAAAGCCTCCAGGGACGATTCTGACTTTTCCCAGGCCACCCGGGGATGTTTTAGGGTGTCGGCATCCTTTCAGACGTTGACACGCATTTCCATGCAAAATTTTGGCCTCCGTCAACGAAATTGACGCACGAAACTTCTTCCTTCAGTTTCTGATCGCCGGATTGCATTTCTTTCTGTTCGATCGTGTTTCTGGCTTCGAACGACCTTCTGTGTCAAGTCATTATCCTCAAATTTTGTGCCAGGCTTCGTTTGTTTGGGATTAGGGTTAAAAAATCAAGTTTTATCTTTTAAAATCCTTTTAAAACTCTTTTAGATCTTTCCCGTTGTTACACAATAACTATGGTTAAAATATAACCCTTTACCTTAGGTGTATGTTAACATTGTCATATTGGAATTGTTTGAATATGGAAAACTTTTTATTCCTTTTTAAACTCTTTGTCATATTTATTTATGACCATGTTACCTAAATCAATTTATTTCTTCATCCTTTTCCTTAGCCAAACCGAATTGTAATCTAGCTTAGACAATTCTAGATAAGCAAATTCATATCTTGCAAGGAGCCATTGCCGGGTTTAGCATACGAACAAGAAAACATTAAAATTTTAGCACTACATTCTAGCTATAATTGTCCATTTAAATGTCCATGGCTTCACACATATATTAACCATTCAAAAGTGCCATATTTCAGCGTATCTCATTCTTAAATCTTTCATTGTGCAAGATGGAATTTACCCACAACAATCCTTATCATGAAAGTGGCAACATATACTTCTTCACATCTAAAACACAACCAATTTATCATACAAGCTTGGCCAGTATGACATTCATACCATGAAGAATGTAGGAGAGAAAATAATGTCCCATGAAAGCTTTGAAAAACATGTTGAACATAGATTAAACCATGGAACACAAATTCAAGAATTTCTAACCTACCTCAAGGATGAACACAAGTGGGATTGTCTTGGATTCTTTTGACTCTTTCCCTTACTCCCTTGCCTCTTCTTTCCTTAGTCCTCGTGGCCCTTTTCCTCTTCACACAACTCTTGTGTGCTTTCTCTCAAACTCACACTACTCCCTTTCTTCTTTTTGGGTGAAATTGTCGTCTCTTCTCTTATCCTTCTCCCTCTTGTATTTTTTTTTTGGCCAAAGAAAAATGATAGCCCTGCTCTCCCTTCCTTTTCTTATTCCTAGTTAGTGAGCTTACATGTAGTTTGGTGCAGCCCTCCTTACTTGCCAATTTTGTGTTACTTCCTCCCATATTCACACTACTTCCCTTCTTTTCTCCCTTTGCTCTATGTGTGTGCATGTACCCACATTAAAAAATACGACTTCCTATACCATTCCCTTTGGTCTATTCTTCTTTCATTACAGCCACACGTGTTCTTATGTACATGCCATTTCCCATGCATTTTGCACCCTTTTGATCCACTTGGCACATCAAGGAGGAGAAAGGAGGGAACGTCACAAAATCTCCTCCCTCACGCAAGGCATACGGCCTGCAGTTACAAATCTTGGGAGTTTAGTTTAATTCCCACGTGACCTCCTCACTTGTGGCACCGAAAGGAAAGGAAGAATGGAATTAGGCAAGTGTACCTTCACCCTTGCACGTAAGAGGTGTCTTCTGTAAATACCCCCTAATACAACATACACAATCCTTTATCTGCATAGCGGAAGCATATGGGTTTTTTTAAATAGTTATTCCCGATATGGGAATGTCAAGGGATCGCTACTGGTTGAGCGTAACCCAAATAGACTTCTCGTTATCCATTCAGATTCCATTTAACCCTAATTCACATGCAGCTCAACTAAATATACATGCATTCATCATAAATTACTCTGGAATGAAAACTAATATCCATACATACGGCATACAATCATTTAATGCGAATTCCAACTTAATTACATAGGTTACTGCGGTAAACCCTACCAAAAATCCGGCAGAGTTTCCCCTGTAATTCGAACGTATCCCACAATACAATAGTCATCTGATTTACAAATATATAGCCAGTCCAATAACCACAGCAAGCAGAAATTACATAACTAATATACAACATCATCAATAAACACATATATATATATATACAATTCAAGCCTAGACTAACCTTCTCTTCTGTCTATCACCAAGTCATCGTCCAGCTAACGTCTAGGTTCCTGTCCCTGTTCCTGTTCATCTGAGTAAACAACATGGTGAGATATAAAATCCCAGTAGAATAATTTACAATTCAAATACAATTCAAAAATCTGGTTGAATACTCAGCGGTGCGAGCACCGAAATTAACTTCCCGAAATCAAATTAAAAATCTGTGAAATACCTTTTCTTTAAAATCAATTTATCACATGGAAAATCTTGGCAACACTCAAAATCATAAAAATCTATTTCTTTGCAAATTAGTAATAGAAATCAGGTTAAATCCCATACCCAGTGTATCTAACTCCGTATAGGCCACAAGTCCTCTGTGACCAAATCTAAATCGTCTAATTGCACGTCATCTAGAGAGATTACCTCTCTTATCATTGGGTGTGATCCGTAACACCAATCACTCACTCAAGGACTAGGTGAGAATCAACATCTAGGGTATCCTCTAGCATGTGTACATACGCCAATTCTCATCCTCATACAGTCTATTCGAACTCACATGCTCACGGTTGGCTATTCCTCAGGCTTCTAGGGTATTATGCCTAAATCACAACGTTTCCCCGTGTAGGCTATCCCCCTTATACTCCTTAAACCTTTCTTAGGGTCGTCCTGATTTATCGCGTGATCCCTAATGCAGTACAGGCTAAATCGGATAAAAATAATATCATTTAAAAACTCCTTGTACTCGGGATACTTAACGGCTGTCCCATACCGGCAATCAAGTACCCTACCCTAAGTAAATCCGTCCTAAGGGCATCTAAACTCGATAAACAAAACATCTAACATGTAATTGGGATATCCAGCACATAGGCATGCAATTTAGTCCATCTAAAGCAGCACGTAAATCCATGCAATTAAATCTAATCGTTCAGGTATTCACTAGGTCAAATATAGAACTCGGGAAGCGTAAATCATCCTACCTGGTCTCCT
Organism: Senna siamea; assembly: GCA_031216115.1. Lineage (NCBI taxonomy): Eukaryota > Viridiplantae > Streptophyta > Magnoliopsida > Fabales > Fabaceae > Senna > Senna siamea. The sequence goes on from CM062360.1 coordinate 3,993,334, forward strand.
GTTGCTCCAAATCACTTTTGAACTTCACGAAATCTTGGTTTTCAAGCCAATTAAATTCCCCGGGCATTTTCACAAATATTTAAGCTCGTCACGTCATCCGTTTTATGATTCTATGTCCGATTACCCTAATACCTAGGTCAATTTATTTCCTAGTCGCGTTTGGCAGCTAATTCAATCAAATTTCATTAGTTTTTGGGGAATCGTACCTTACCAGTGTTGTCAGATGATGGAAATCTGTCTCGGGGTGGTCTCGGTGTCTCCCGGTGTATATTCAGATTCTCCACCACGATGGCGCACGTCGGTATGTAGAGGCGTATGGCAGCGCACGGTGAAGGGGTGCGGTTGGCCTCAAAATTTACACCACGGTGAAGCCCGCAAGACGAGGAGTCCGAATATGGTGGTGGCACGGTGGTTCATGGCCGTTTGGATGGCATTTTATGGCCACGAAAAATGACGCACAGCGGATGGAAAATGTCTCAATTCGGACCCGTTAGACCTCCGTTCAACGTCGACGAGCTGGCGGAGGAAGCTGGCAGCTCAGGCTACACGCTGGTGGTGGCGGTGATGGCGAACAGTGGCGGACGGTGGCGATCTCAGCAGGCGAAAATCCCACGCAATGGAGTAGGAAAACGCCATTTTTCGACGGCACTAGCGGACGTTGGTGGCCATGGGTGGCTGTTGGAGGTCGAGGGTGGTGAGAGGAATCGATTGGTATGCTAGGTGGTGGCTCACGGTGGCTCAGGTGGCGGCGCGCAGTGGGGGAAAGAGGAGAGAGAGGAGAGAGAAAGTAGAGTGATGAGAGAGAGAGAATTGATAGAAATAGAGAGATTTCGAGAAATTTAAAGCTTTTGGGGGCGATTTTGACTTTTCTTGGACCACTCGGGGAAACTTCAAAATGTCGGCTTCCCTCCAAACATTGGCACGAGTTCCCATGTGAAGATTTTTGCCTCTGTCAGTGAAACTGAAGTACAAAACTTCGTCTGTCAGTTCCTGATCTCCTGATCGCGTTTCTTTCCATTCGATTATGTTTCTGACTTCAAATCGCTTTTAGAGTTCAACCATCACCTCAAAATACGTGCCAGCCTTAGTTTAAATGGAATTAGCATCAAAAATTTAATTTAATCTTTCAAAATAGTTTCGGTTATTACATCTCCCCGCCTTAAAAGAAATTTTGTCCCCAAAATTCATACCTGTGAACAGTTCTGGGTATCTTTGCCTCATCTCTTCTTCTTTCTCCCACGTCATCTCCTGCGACGCTACATCCTGCCAAAGTACCTTAACTAAAGGGATTATTTTACTTCAAAGTTGCTTAGTCTTATAGTCAAGGATTTGTACAGGAGTAGATTCATAAGTCAAATTTTCCTTTAATATTATCGGTTGATTCCCTAATACATGCGTAGGATCTTGGACATATTTACGAAGTTGAGAGACATGAAAAACGTCATGTAGGTTGGACAAATGGGGAGGTAAGGCAATTTGGTAGGTAACGGGACCGACTCTTTGTAAGATTTGGAATGATCCTAGGAATCTAGGGCTTAATTTCTTGGTCCTTACCTGCCTCATCGATACTGTGGTGGGGACACTCGTAAATACGTGCTCTCCCTTATTAAATTCCAAAGGCCTTCTTCTCTTGTTGGCATATCATTCTTGCCTCTTTTGGGCAACTCTCATCTTTTCCCTAATCATTTCAATCTGATCAGTGGTTTCTTGTACAATCTTGGGTCCCAATAGTGCACTCTCCCCCATTTCTACCTAACTTAAGGTTGACTTACAACTCCTCCCATACAGAGCTTCATAAGGTGCTATACCGATGGTAGAGTGATAACTGTTGTTGTAGGCAAACTCTATCAACGGCAGGTGTTTATCCCAACTTCCTTTATGCTCTAGCACACAAGCCCTTAACATATCTTCTAAGGTTTGGATAGTCCTCTCAGACTACCTGTCAGTCTGAGGATGATAGGCCGTGCTAAACTTAAGTTGAGTTCCTAAGGCTTGCTGTAGGGATTGCCAAAATCTTGAAGTAAACCTAGGGTCTCGATCGGATACTATACCTGACGGTATTCCATGTAATCTCACGATCTCCCTAAGGTATACTTCGGCTAATTTCTCCATGGAGTAATGCACCTTAACAGGTAAAAAGTGCGCAGACTTGGTCAACCTATCCACTATTACCCAAATGGCATCAAATTCTGCTGGTGTCTTAGATAATCCTACTACGAAATCCATAGTGATTTGATCCCATTTTCTTTCTGGTATCTCCAATGGTTTTAGTAGCCCTATAGGTTTCTGATGTTCTATCTTAACCTGTTGACAAGTCAAACAGGCTTTCACGTAGTTCGTGATATCCTTCCGCATATCGAGCCACCAAAAGTTCCTCTTTAAGTCCTGATACATCTTGGAAATATCGGGGTGAATAGTGTAATGGCTTCTATGGGCTTCTGCTAACACTTTTTCCTTCAGCTCCTGATGGTTCGGAATCACTACCCTCTTCCTAAACATCAAGACTCCATCAGGTGCTAGTCCAAAATTGGGTTGGTCTGCGTATACTTCCAAGGATTCATCCTCAAGTTGGGCTTGTCTAATCAGTTCTCTCAATTCGCAGGTTATCAAAAAGTCACTCATCACTAATCTTTGCGGAAACGAGATTACGTTGAGGCTGAGATTCCTAAAATCCTCAAGTAACCTCATTTCACCAATCATTAAACTAGCTAATTTTAGTGACTTTTAGTTCAATGCATCGGCCACGACATTCGCTTTCCCTGCATGATATTTCAATGCAAAATCAAAGTCTTTCAGGTATTCTATCCACCTACGCTGCCTCATGTTTAATTCCTTTTGATCAAACAAATACCTAAGGCTCTGATGATCACTATACACCTCAAATACAGCGCCATACAGGTAATATCTCCAAATATTTAGGGCAAACATGAGGGCAGCTAATTCTAAGTCATGGGTGGGGTAGTTCTCTTCTGCGGGTTTCAATTTCCGTGATGCATAAGCCACAACTTTCCCATCCTGCATCAAGATGCAACCTAGGCCTCTCATGGATGCATCTGTATATACGGTAAAGGGTTCTAGGGGTTTCGGAATAATTAGTACAGGAGCAGTGGTCAATTTCTCTTTAAAATTTTGAAAACTATTCTCACACTGTTCGCTCCATTCAAAATCTACCCCTTTCCGATTCAACTGGGTTAATGGTAAAGCTATCTGAGAAAATCCTTGAATGAATTTCCTATAATAACCAGCCAAACCCAGGAAAGTCCTAATCTCAGTGACCGTCCTAGGTCAACCCCACTATAATACTGCTTCAATTTTCTTTGGGTCTACCGCTATTCCTTCCTCATTAACCACGTGTCCCAAGAATTTCACTTCTTCTAAGCAAAACTCACATTTCTCTAACTTTGCATACAATTGCTTCTCTTTCAGCATCTGTAGCACTGTGCTAAGATGCTGGGCATGCTCTTCGTGAGTCTTGGAATAGACTAAGATATCATCGATGAATACCACTACAAACTGATCTAAATAGGGTCTGAAGATCCTGTTCATGTAATCCATAAAGATAGCTGGTGCATTCGTCAATCCAAACGGCATCACTAGAAACTCATAGTGGCCGTATCTTGTTCTAAATGCTGTCTTAGAGATATCCTCTCCTCTAACCCTAATCTGGTGGTATCCTGATCTTAAGTCTATCTTAGAAAACACAGTCGAGCCTTGCAACTGATCAAACAAGTCATCAATACGTGGTAATGGGTATTTTTTCCTAATTGTCACCTTATTCAATTGTCAGTAATCAATACACAATCTTAAACTCTCGTCTTTCTTCTTTATGAATAAGACCGAAGCTCCCCATGGCGATACACTTGGCCTAATGAACCCCTTCTCTAACATATCTTCAATTTGGACCTTTAGTTCCCTCAATTCTGCTGGGGCCATACGATATGGAGTCATGGCTATTGGGCCTGCACTCGGAATCAGGTCAATGGTGAACTCTATCTCCCTAGGTGGTGGCAGTCTACTCACTTCCAAAGGAAATACCTTCAGAAAGTCACTAGCGATTGGAATTTGCCTTAGTCTATCTTGCAACTCTACCTCAAAGAGATTGAGGGACATATCACCTATCTCAGAAGCCCTATCGCTCCTACGCACAGGTACGTTATCCAAGTAAGTGATTGTCCTCTCGGAACAATTTAACAAGACCCGATTCCTAGTTAACTAATCCATTCCCAAAATAATGTCGATCCCAGTCAATAGTATACACACTAGGTCCACAATGAACAAAGTATCTTCAATGGTTAAGGGACAATTCAGGCATATACGTGGGGACATAGTGGCTTCTCCCAAGGGTGTGGATATGTATAGGTCACAGGGCAGGGTTTGAACAAGTAGTTTTATTCTCTCTACGCATGCATCAGCAATAAAAGAGTGCGTAGCACCTGAATCAAACAATACTATCAAAGAAAAATTATAGATTTTACCTCTACCCTACATCAAGCCCGAAAACCTGTCAACATTGGCCACATTCAAAGTGAAAACTCTCCCTGGAGCCTGTGGTCTTCGACTACTGGATGTCGGCTGGTTCCCGGTAGAAGGGCAGTTTCTGGGTATATGTCCTGTAACTCTACACTTATAACACTGAAGTGGAGTCTGATGCCAGCAGGGCTGATTCAGATGTCTAGTTCCACACTTCGGATAGGGTGTATTATCAGGTCATCTTCCACTGCTGCTAGAAGCCCCCGGCTGCGGTTTAAACATACCGCCTCTCACATTAAGATTTCTAGTTGCTGGTCTTAGCCGGTTCCCTGTTCTGTGTCATATTTTGAGCCTGTCTCTGCTCTAGATTCTTGCTCAGGATTTGGCACTTGTTTACCAGTGTGGCGAAGTCTCTAATCTCAAGTGTGGCCAACTGAGTCTTCATGGGTAAGTCTAGGCCTTCTTCTAATTGCTTTGCTTTCCAGGCCTCGTCATAATGCATTCGCAGGTAGGTGGAGTATCGTGATAATTCTTCAAATTGTTTCAAATACTCCTCAAATGGCCTGCCTCCCTGTGTGAGCTTTAGAAACTGTGTTTCCTTTGATTGCTTTACGCTTTCATGGATGTACTGTTCCATAAAGACTCTCTTGAAAGACTCCCAAGTGAGCGGGATACCTCTACTTTCCATTAATTGCTAGGCACCTGTCCACCAGAGTTTTGCTTCGCCCTTCAACATATATGTTGCATATGTAACCTTCTACTCATCGTCGCACTGCAACAATTTGAAAATCTTTTCAATATTTTTCACCCAGGCTTCTACCGCAGCTTGATCGGAGGCATCTGCAAATGGAGATGGACCTGCTCTCTGAAACTCGATCCATCCCTGATACAATGGGTTAACATGCTGGGTGGCTCCGTCATTTATGGTTTGCCTGTCTTCCTGCTGTTGTCTCATCACATTAGTACTGGTAGTGGCTTGATCTCTCATTGCATCAGCCATCATACGTATAGATTCCATCATATCGCGCATGTTGACGTTAGTCTCCATGCTGCCACTACCCGAAGCACCCTAGTTCCTGTGCCTTGGCCTTCCTCTGGGCCTACGAGTGGCATCCCTGCTAGATTATGCCATAGTTATCTGACACAAAAGCAAACAGATCAGTCATAACAGTAACAGTTATCAGAAAGGCATTAAATTTATTCCGTTACTTATTGGTTCGAGATTAGGCCATAACATTCCAGAGTTAAATCAATCAAAACCCTAAAGCTGCAAGCCCGAAGATTCACAATCCCTAGCCCACTAAAACAGACAATCCAACAAACCAGGCTCTGATACCATAATTGTAACGACCCCCAAATACAACATACACAATCCTTTATCTATATAGCGGAAGCATATGGGTTTTTCTAAATAGTTATCCCCGATATGGGAATGTTAGGGGATCGTTACTGGTTGAGCGTAACCCAAATAGACTTCCCGTTATCCATTCAGATTCCGTTCAACCCTAATTCACATGCAGCTCAACTAAATATACATGCATTCATCATAAATTACTCTGGAATGAAAACTAATATCCATACATACGGCATACAATCATTTAATACGAATTCCAACTTAATTACATAGGTTACAGAGGTAAACCCTACCAAAAATCCGGCAGAGTTTCCCCTGTAATTCGAGCGTATCCCACAATACAATAGTCATCTGATTTACAAATATACAGCCAGTCCAATAACCACAGCAAGAAGAAATTACAGAACTAATATACAACATCATCAATAAACACATATATATATATATACAATTCAAGCCTAGACTAACCTTCTCTTCTGTCTATCACCAAGTCATCGTCCAGCTAATGTCTAGGTTCCTGTCCCTGTTCCTGTTCATCTGAGTAAACAACCTGGTGAGATATAAAATCCCAGTAGAATAATTTACAGTTCAAATACAATTCAAAAATCTGGTTGAATACTCAGCGGTGCGAGCACCAAAATTAACTTCTCGAAATCAATTTAAAAATCTATGAAATACCTTTTCTTTAAAATCAATTTATCACATGGAAAATTACGGCAACACTCTAAATCATAAAAATCCATTTCTTTGCAAATCAGTAACCAACATCAGGTTAAATCCCATGCCCAGTGCATCTAAATCCATATAGGCCATAAGTCCTCTGCGACTAAATCTAAATCGTCCAATTGCACGTCATCTAGAGAGATTACCTCTCTTATCGTTGGGTATGATCCGTAACACCAATCACCCGAATCTCGCCTATATTGTGAGTGTGATCCGTAACACCAATCACTAACTCAAGGACCGGGTGAGAATCAACATCTAAGGCGTCTCCTAGCATGTGCACATACGCTAATTCTCATCCTCATATAGTCTATTCGAACTCACATGCTCACGATCGGCTATTCCTCAAGGTTCTAGGTTATTATGCCTAATTCACAACATTTCCCCATGTAGGCTATCCCCCTTTATACTACTTAAACCTTTCTTAGGGTCGGATAAAAACAATATCATTTAAAAACTCCCTGTACTCAGGATACTTAACGGTCGTCCTATACCAGCTATCAAGTACCCTACCCTAAGTAAATCCGTCCTAAGGGCATCTAAACTCGATAAACAAAACATCTAATATGCAATTGGGATATCCAACACACAGGCATGCAATTTAGTCCATCGAAAGCAGCACATAAATCAATACAATTAAATCTAATTGTTCAGGTATTCACTAGGTCAAATCTAGAACTCGGGAAGTGTAAATCATCATACCTGGTCTCCTGTTGCTCCAAATCACTTCTGAACTTCACAAAATCTCAGTTTTTGAGCCAATTAAATTCCCTGGGCATTTGCATGAATATTTAAGCTTGTCATGTCATCTGTTTTACGATTCTAAGTCTAATTACCCTAATACCTAGGTTAATTTATTTCCTAGTTGCGTTCGACAGCTAATTCAATCAAATTTCATTAGTTTTTAGGGAATTGGACCTTACCAGTGTTGTCAGATGATGGAAATCTATCCTGGGGTGCTCTCGGTGTCTCCCAGTGTATATTTAGATTCTTCTTGACGGCACAAGACACAATGGTACTGGCAGCAAGATGGCAAATGGGTGCGGTTGGCCTTGAAATTTACACCACGGTGAAGCCCTCAAGACGAGGAGTCCTAATATGGTGGTGGCACGGTGGTTCACGGCTGTTTGGACGGCATTTTTTGGCCACAAAAAATGATGCATTATGGATAAAAAATGTCTCGATCCGAGCGCGTCAGACCTCTGTTCAACATCGACGAGCTGATGGGGGAAACTAGTAGCTCAGGCTACATGGTGGTGGTGGCGGTGACGGCCAATGGTGGCGGACGGCGGCGATCTCAGCTGGTGAAAATCCCACACGATAGAGTAGGAAAACGCTATTTTTCGGTAGCGCTGGCGGCCGTTGGTGCCCGTAGGTGGCTGCTAGAGGTCGAGGGTGGCGAGGGGAGTCAATTGGTATGCCAGGTGTAACAACTAAAAGGATTTTTAAAGATAAAATTTGATTTTTAACCCTAATTCTTTTTAAACGAAGCCTGGCATGACTTTCGAGGATAGTAAATCAAAACGGAAGATTATTCGAAGCCAAAAACGCGATCAAACATAAAGAAATGCAATCCAGCGATCAGAAACTGACGGAAGAAGTTTCATGCATGGAAATGCGTGCCGACGTCTGGAAAGATGCCGACACCCTAAAGTATCCCCGGGTGGTCCGGGAAAAGTCAGAATCGTCCCTAGAGGCTTTAAATTACACGAATTCCCTCCATTTCTCTCATTTCTCTCTCTCTCCTCACTATACACTCTCTCTCCTCTCTCTCTTCTCTCTCCTCCTTCCTCCACCGTGAACGGTCGCCACAGCTACCGTGGGCTGCCACCAAGGGCACCAACCGACAGCCCTCACTGCCCACAACCTCTAGCAACTAACCACGGCCACCAACGGCCGCCAGAGCCGCCAGAAAGATGCCATTTTTCCCTTCCATCGTGCGAAACTTCTCCAGCTCAGATCGTCGCCATCCGTCGCTGTTGACCGTCACCATCCCCACCGCCTTGTAGCCCAAGCTGCCAGCTTCCTCCAGTAGCTCACCGCCGTCGAAAGGAGCCCAGACGGGCCCGGATCGAGAGAAATTCCATCTGCCGTGCGAGAAATTTCGTGGCCGGAAAATGCCGCCCAAACGACCGTGAATCGCCGCGCCACCACCGTATTTGGACTCCTGGGCTTGCGGGCTTCACCGTGGTGTGATTTTCGAGGCAATTCGCACCCCTCCGTCATGCACCACCGTACGTCGCCGTGCGCCATCGTGCCAGAGCTTTTGGACGTGCATCGGGAGAAACCGAGACCACCATGACGTAGAATTCCATCATCCGGACACATTGGTAAGGTCCAATTTCCCAAAAAATAATGGTATATGACTGAAATGGCTGCCAAACGTAATTAGGCAATAAATTGACCTAGGTATTAGCGTAACCGAATTTAGGATCAAAAAATGGATGACGTGACGAATCTGAATATTTAATTTTTGTCCATGAAATTAATTGGGCTCAGAAACCGAGACCGTGTAGAATTCTCAAGTGATTTGGAGCATTTGGAGACCAAGTAGGATAATTTACACTTCCCGAACCCTAGAATTGATTTAGTGAATACCTGAATGATTTAGATGACTTGCATGGAATTACGTGCTGCTTTCGATGGGATAAATTGCATGCCTGTGTGCTGAAAACCCTAATTTCATGTTAGACACCTTGTTTATCGAGTTTAGATGCCTTTAGGACGGATTTACTTAGGGTTGGGTACTTGATAGATGGTATGGGATGGCCGTTAAGTATCCCTCGTACAGGAAACTTTTAAACGAGATTATTTTTATCATTCTTAGCCTGTACTGAGTTAGGATTACGCGTTAAACCAAGACGACCCTAAGAAAGGTTTAGGGAGTATAAGGGTGGATAATCTACACGGGGAAACGTTGTGATTTAGGCGTAATACCCTAGAACCCTGAGGAATAGCCGACCGAGTGCATGTGAGTTCGAATATACTGTATGAGGATGAGAATTGGCGTATGTGCACATGCTAGGGGACGCCCTAGATGTTGATTCTCACCCGGTCCTTGAGTGAGTGATTGGTGTTATGGATTACACTCACAATATAGGCTTGATTCGGGTGATTGGTGTTACGGATCACACCCAACGATAAGAGAGGTATTCTCTCTAGATTACGTGCAATTAGAAGATGATTTAGATTTGGTTACAGCGGATTTGTAGCCAACGTGGATTGAGATACACAGGGCATGGGATTTCACTTGATTTTGATGATTGATTTTAAAAGAAATGAATTTTTATGATTTCGATTAACTGCAGCGATTTCCATGTAATAAATGATTTTAAAGATAAGGTATTTCACTGTTTTCGAATTGATTTCGGGAAGATGATTTCGGTGTTCGCACCGCTGAGTATTCAACTGATTTTCGAATGATATTTGAATTGTAAATTATTCTAGAGGGATTCATATCTCATTAGGTTGTTTACTCATATGAACAGGGACAGGGACAGGAGCCCAAACGATAGCCGAGGCTGTCTTGAGGATAGACCGGAGGATGATTTAGCTTAGGCTTGAATCGTTTGTACATATATTTTGACGACGTGTTGTTTATCGGGTTCTGTCTCTTATGTTTTCTGTATGGATTGGACTGAATGTACATGTAATATTTCAGATAGTGTATATGGATTGTAGTGATGAATTGACGTTGCTGTATATGGATTTATGTTAAGTATGTTTATTACTGTTGTTGGACTGGCTGTTTGATTTTAAATAGGTGATTTTGTACTTGGGATATGATCGAAATACAGAGGAAACTCTGCCAGATTTTCGATAGGGTTTACCGCTGTAAACTTGAGAAATTCAGTTAGAATGTATGTGAATGCTTGACAGCATATGTATGAGTTTTGGATGTTGAGTTTAATGATTGTACACCGTATGTATGGACTTTAGTTTCATTCCAGAGTTATTAATGATGTATGTATGTGTATTTAGTTAGCTGCGTGTGAATCAGGGTTGAACGGAATCCGAATGGACAAGGGAAAGTCTATTTGGGTTACGCTCAACCAGTAGCGATCCCCTGACATTCCCACATAGGGAATAACCATGTAAACTAACCCATATGCTTCCGCTAATCAGATAAGCATTGCGTATGACGTATTAGGGGGTCGTTACAATTATGGTATCAGAGCCTTGTTTTTCGGATCTTCTGGTTTAGTGGGTTAAGGACTTTGAATCTTCGGGCTTACAGCTTTAGGGTTTTGATTGATTTGACTCTGGAATGATAGGACCTGATTTGAATGGATAATGAACGGAATGAATTTAATGTCTTGCTGTTAATCGTTGTCGTAATCGATTTATTTGTTTCTGTGTCAGATAAGCATGGCAGAATCGAGCAGGGACGCCACACGTAGGCCCAGAGGAAGGCCAAGGCACAGAAACCAGGGTGCTTCAGGTAGTGGTAGCATGGAGACTGAAGTCGACATGCGCGACATGATGGAATCCATCAGATTAATGGCCGATGCGATGAGAGATCAGGCCACTACCAGCGCTAATGTAATGAGACAGCAGCAGGAAGATAGACAGACGAGAAACGATGGAGCCACCCAACATGCGAATCCACTATATCAGGGATGGATTGAATTTCAGAGAGCAGGTCCATCTCCGTTTACAGGTGCCTCCGATTCAGCTATTGTGGAAGCTTGGATAAAAGAAATTGAAAAGATTTTCAGGTTGTTGCAGTGCGATGATGAACAGAAAGTCACATATGCAACGTACATGCTGAAAGGTGAAGCGAAACTTTGGTGATGATGCCCAAAGAATTGATGAAGAGCCGAGGCATTCCACTGACTTGGGAATCTTTCAAGAGAGTCTTCATGGATCAATATATCCCTGAGAGTGTGAAACAAGCAAAGGAAGTACAGTTCCTGAAGCTCACACAGGGAGGCAGACCATTTGACGAGTATCTGAAACAATTTGAAGAATTATCACGATACTCTACTTACCTACGAATGCATTATGATGAGGCTTGGAAAGCGAAGCAACTAGAAGAAGGCCTCGATTTACCTATGAAGACTCAGTTAGCTACCCTGGAGGTTCGAGACTTCGCCACACTAGTCAACAAGTGCCGAATTCTGAGCAAGAATATAGAACAGAGACAGACTCAGAATATGACACAGCGAACAGGGAACCGGCCCAGACAAGCACCTAGAAATCTGAATGTAAGAAGCGGTATGTTTAAACCGCAACCAGGGGCTTCTAATAGCAGTGAGAGGCGACCTGATAATACTCTTTGTCCGAAGTATGGTACCAGACATCCAAATCAACCTTTCTGGCATCAGACTCCACTCCAGTGTTATAGATGTGGAGGCACAGGACACATGGCCAGATACTGCCCTTCCACGGGGAATCAGCCGACATCTGGTAGCCGAAGACCACAGGCTCCAGGGAGAGTTTTTACTATGAATGCTGCCAACGTCGATAGGTCCTCGGGCTTGATGCAGGGTAGAGGTAAAATTTATAATTTTTCTTTGATAGTATTGTTTGATTCGGGTGCTACGCACTCCTTTATCACTGATGCATGCGTAGAACGAATGAGATTACCTGTTCAAACCCTGCCCTGTGACTTATACATATCCACACCCTTGGGAGAAGCCACCATGTCCCCACGAATATGCCTAAATTGCCCCTTAACCATTGAAGATACCTTATTTCTTGTGGACTTAGTGTGTATACCATTGTCAGGAATCGACATTATTTTGGGAATGGATTGGTTGACTAGGAATCGGGTCTTGTTAAATTGTTCCGAAGGGACAATTACTTATCTGGATAACGTACCTGTGCGAGGGAATGACAGGGCTTGTGAGATAGGTGATATGTCCCTCAATCTCTCTGAGGTAGAATTGCAGGATAGATTAAGTCAAATCCCAATCGTTAGTGACTTTCCGGAGGTATTTCCTTTGGAAATCAGTAAACTGCCACCACCTAGGGAGATAGAATTCACCATTGACCTGATTCCGGGAGCGGGTCCAATAGCTATGACCCCATATCGTATGGCCCCCGCAGAATTGAGAGAATTAAAAGTCCAAATCGAAGACATGTTGGAGAAGGGGTTCATTAGGCCAAGTGTATCACCATGGGGAGCTCCGGTCTTATTCGTAAAGAAGAAAGACAGGAGTTTAAGAATGTGTATTGATTACCGACAATTGAATAAGGTGACCATTAAGAAAAAATACCCATTGCCACGTATTGATGATTTGTTTGAACAGTTGCAAGGCGCGACTGTATTTTCTAAGATAGATTTAAGGTTAGGATACCACCAGATTAGGGTTAGAGAGGAGGATATTCCTAAGACAGCATTCAGGACAAGATACGGCCATTATGAGTTCCTAGTGATGCCGTTTGGATTGACGAATGCACCCGCTGTCTTTATGGATTATATGAACAGAATTTTCAGACCCTATTTATATGAATTTGTTGTGGTATTCATCGACGATATTTTAGTCTATTCCAAGACTCACGAAGAGCATGCCCAGCATCTTAACACGGTGTTACAGATATTGGGAGAGAAACAATTGTATGCAAAGCTGGAGAAATGTGAGTTTTGGTTAGAAGTGAAATTTTTAGGACATGTGGTTAATGGGAAAGGGATAGCAGTCGACCCGAAGAAAATTGAAGCAGTATTAGATTGGGATCGACCTAGAACGGTCACCGAGATTAGGAGTTTCCTGGGTTTGGCCGGCTATTATAGGAAATTCATTCAAGGATTTTCGCAGATAGCTGTGCCATTAACCCGGTTGACTCGAAAAGGGGTAAATTTTGAATGGAGCGAACAGTGTGAGACTAGTTTTCAGATTCTGAAAGAGAAATTGACCACCGCTCCTGTATTAATCATTCCAAGACCCCTAGAACCCTTCACTGTATGCACAGATGCGTCCTTGAGAGGCCTAGGTTGTATTTTGATGCAGGATGGGAAAGTTGCGTCTTATGCATCGCAACAATTGAAACCTGCAGAGGAGAACTATCCCACTCATGACTTAGAACTAGCTGCCATTGTGTTTGCCCTAAAGATTTGGAGACATTACCTGTATGGCATGGTATTCGAGGTATATAGTGATCATAAGAGCCTTAGGTATTTTTTTGATCAGAAAGAATTAAACATGAGGCAGCGTAGGTGGGTAGAATATTTAAAAGACTTTGATTTTGAATTGAAATATCATGTAGGGAAAGAAAATGTTGTAGCCGATGCATTAAGCCGAAAGTTATTACAACTAGCTAGTTTAATGATTGGGGAGGTGAGGTTACTTGAAGATTTTGGGAATCTTAGCCTCAATGTAATCTCGTTTCCGCAAAGATTAGTGATGAGTGACTTTTTGATAACCTGCGAATTGAGAGAATTAATTAGACCAGCCCAACTTGAGGATGAATCCTTAGAGGTATATGCAGACCAACCCGATTTTGTACTAGCACCTGATGGAGTTTTAATGTTTAGGAAGAGGGTAGTGATTCCGAACCATCAGGAACTAAAGGAAAAAGTGTTAGCAGAAGCTCACAGAAGCAATTACACTATTCACCCCGGTATTTCTAAGATGTATCAGGATCTAAAGAGGAACTTTTGGTGGCCTGGTATGCGGATAGATATCACAGATTACGTGAATGCTTGTTTGACTTGTCAACAGGTTAAGATAGAGCATCAGAAACCCGCAGGGCTACTTAAGCCATTGGAAATACCAGAGAGGAAATGGGATCAGATCAGTATGGATTTCGTGGTAGGATTACCCAGAACACCAGCAGGATTTGATGCCATTTGGGTGATAGTGGATAGGTTGACCAAGTCTGCGCACTTTCTGCCTGTTAAGGTGCGTTACTCCATGGAGAAATTAGCCGAAGTATACCTTAGGGAAATTGTAAGACTACATGGAATACCGTCAGGTATAGTATCTGATCGAGACCCTAGGTTTACTTCGAGATTCTGGCAATCCCTACAGCAAGCCTTAGGAACCCAGCTTAAGTTTAGCACATCCTATCATCCTCAGACTGACGGGCAGTCTGAGAGGACTATTCAAACCTTAGAAGACATGTTGAGGGCTTGTGTACTTGAGCAGAAAGGAAGTTGGGATAAACACTTACCGTTGATAGAGTTTGCATACAACAACAGTTATCACTCTACCATCAGTATGGCACCGTATGAGGCTCTGTATGGGAGGAGTTGTAAATCACCTTTAAGTTGGGTAGAGATGGGGGAGAGTGCACTGTTGGGACCTAAAATGGTGCAAGAAACCACTGATCAAATTAAAATGATCAGGGAAAAGATGAGAGCTGCCCAACAGAGGCAAGAATCATATGCCAACAAGAGAAGAAGGCCTTTGGAATTTAACGAGGGAGATCATGTATTTCTGAGAGTGTCCCCCACCACGGGTATTGGTAGACAGATAAGGACTAAGAAACTAAGTCCTAGATTCCTAGGACCATTCCAAATTTTACAAAGAGTCGGTCCCGTTGCCTACCAGATTGCTTTACCTCCCTATTTGTCCAACCTACATGATGTTTTCCATGTCTCCCAACTTCGTAAACATGTCCCAGATCGTGTGCATGTATTAGAGAATTAACAGATAATATTAAAGGAAAATTTGACTTATGAATCTACTCCTGTTCAAATCCTTGACTATAAGACTAAGCAACTTCGAAGTAAAATAATCCCTTTAGTTAAGGTACTTTGGCAGGATGTAGCATCGCAGGAGATGACGTGGGAGAAAGAAGATGAGATGAGGCAAAGATACCCAGAACTGTTTACAGGTATTAATTTTGGGGACAAAATTTCTTTTAAGGGGGGGAGAATGTAACAACTAAAAGGATTTCTAAAGATAAAATTTTATTTTTAACCCTAATTCTTTTTAAAAGAAGCCTGGCATGACTTTCGAGGATAGTAAATTGAAACGGAAGATTATTCAAAGCCAGAAACGCGATCAAACAGAAAGAAATGCAATCCGGCAATCAGAAACTGACAGAAGAAGTTTCGTGCATCAATTTTGTTGACGGAGGCCAAAACTTTTGCAGAGAAAATACGTGTCGACGTCTGGAAAGATGTCGACACCCTAAAGTATCCCTGGGTGGTCCGAGAAAAGTCAGAATCGTCCCTGGAGGCTTTAAATTACACGAATTCCCTCTATTTCTCTCATTTCTCTCTCTCTCCTCACTATAAACTCTCTCTCCTCTCTCTCTTCTCTCTCCTCCTTCCTCCACCATGAACGGCCGCCACAGCCCACAACCTCCAGCAACCAACCACGGCCACCAACGGCCGCCTGAAAGACGCCGTTTTTCCCCACCATCGCGCAAAACTTCTCCAGCTTGGATCATCACCGTTCGTCGCTGTTGACCATCACTGCCCCCACCGCTGTGTAGCCCAAGCTGCCAGCTTCCTCCAGTAGCTCGCTGCCGTTGAAAGGAGGCTGGACGTGCCCAGATCGAGAGAAATTTCGTCCGCCGTGCGAGAAATTTTGTGGCCAGAAAACGCCACCCAAACGGCCGTGAACCGCCGCGTCACCACCGTATTCGGACTCCTGGGCTTGCGGGCTTCATCGTGGTGTGATTTTCGAGGCAAACCGCACTCCCATCGCCAGGCGCCACCGCATACACGCACGCCGCCAGGTGCCGCCGCGTCGAGCTTCTGGACGTGCATCGAGAGAAACCGAGACCACCGTGACGCAGAATTCCATCATCCGGACACATTGGTAAGGTCCGATTTCCCAAAACTAATGGTATATGACTGAAATGGCTGCCGAACGTAATTAGGCAATAAATTGAGCTAGGTATTAGCGTAACTGGATTTAGGAATGAAAAACGGATGACGTGATGAATCTGAATATTTAATTTTTGTCCAGGAAATTAATCAGGCTCAGAAACCGAGACCGCGTGGAATTCTGAAGTGATTTGGAGCATTTGGAGACCAGGTAGGATAATTTACACTTCCCGAACCCTAGAATTGATTTAGTGAATACCTGAATGATTTAGATGACTTGCATGGAATTGCATGCTGCTTTCGATGGGATAAATTGCATGCCTGTGTGCTGAAAACCCTAATTTCATGTTAGAACCCTAGAATTGATTTAGTGAATACCTGAATGATTTGATTCGGGTGATTGGTGTTACGGATCACACCCAACGATAAGAGAGGTATTCTCTCTAGATTACGTGCAATTAGAAGATGATTTAGATTTGGTTACAGCGAATTTGTAGCCAATGTGGATTGAGATACACAGGGCATGGGATTTCACTTGATTTTGATGATTGATTTTCAAAGAAATGAATTTTTATGATTTCAATTAACTGCAGCGATTTCCATGTAATAAATGATTTTAAAGATAAGGTATTTCACTGTTTTCGAATTGATTTCGGGAAGATGATTTCGGTGTTCGCACCGCTGAGTATTCAACTGGTTTTCGAATGATATTTGAATTGTAAATTATTCTAGAGGGATTCATATCTCATTAGGTTGTTTACTCATATGAACAGGGACAGGGACAGGAGCCCAAACGATAGCCGAGGCTGTCTTGAGGATAGACCGGAGGATGATTTAGCTTAGGCTTGAATCGTTTGTACATATATTTTGACGACGTGTTGTTTATCGGGTTCTGTCTCTTATGTTTTCTGTATGGATTGGATTGAATGTACATGTAATATTTCAGATAATGTATATGGATTGTAGTGATGAATTGACGTTGCTGTATATGGATTTATGTTAAGTATGTTTATTACTGTTGTTGGACTGGCTGTTTGATTTTAAATAGGTGATTTTGTACTTGGGATATGATCGAAATATAGAGGAAACTCTGCCAGATTTTTGGTAGGGTTTACTGCTGTAAGCTTGAGAAATTTAGTTAGAATGTATGTGAATGCTTGACAGTATATGTATATGAGTTTTGGATGTTGAGTTTAATGATTGTACGCCGTATGTATGGACTTTAGTTTCATTCCAGAGTTATTAATGATGTATGTATGTGTATTTAGTTAGCTGTGTGTGAATCAAGGTTGAACGGAATCCGAATGGACAAGGGAAAGTCTATTTGGGTTACGCTCAACCAGTAGCGATCCCCTGACATTCCCACATAGGGAATAACCATGTAAACTAACCCATATGCTTCCGCTAATCAGATAAGCATTGCGTATGACGTATTAGGGGGTCATTACACCAGGTGATGGCTCACGGAGGCGGCGTGCAATGGAGGAAGGAGGAGAGAGAGGAGAGAGAGAGAATTGATAGAAATGGAGGGATTTCAGGAAATTTAAAGCTTACGGGGGCGATTCTGACTTTTCTCGGACCACCCGAGGAAACCTCAAAATTTCGGCTTCCCTCCAAACGTTGGCACGAGTTCCCATGCAAAGATTTTGGCCTCCATCAGTGACACTGAAGTACAAGACTTCGTCTGTCAGTTCCTGATCGCCGGATCGCGTTTCTTTCCATTCGATTATTTTTCTGACTTCAAATCGCTTTCTGAGTTCAACCATTGCCTCAAAATATGTGCCAACCTCAATTTAAATGGAATTAGCATAAAAAATTTGATTTTATCTTTCAAAATAGTTTCGGTTATTACATCTTGCACGTAATTATCCTTCTCTCGTTAAGCCTTATGCATAATTACTTAAATTAATCCTCCAACTTGTATGGCTCACGCAAGCTATTCCCTTTTCTCTTCTTAATTTTATTTCCCCACTACACATAGACATGCATTTTTTTTGGGACACTTTTATGCAATCTATTTTCTCCATTTAATGTTTCTTCGGTAGAGTTAAAAGAAACAAGGGAAAAGAAATTTAAGCACCTAAATCTCATTCAAGCACCTCACCTACACTCTTGCCGCTTCACCACATATATGTGTTTTAAATGTTGCATCCTTTCTTGCCTTTCCTTTTATCTATGTTGCTGTGTACCTCTATATATAATTTTACCATTCCATACTCTTCTTTCCTTTCTCAATTTGGCTAAATGGAGAGGTAGTTTAAATCAAGCACCTCAAGCACCTAAACATTTATGCAAGCACCTCAACGAATTGAAAGTGTTATCCTTTAGCATATTTATTCTGAATATTAAATCACAAAAGCCAATTCATCCAATTAATTAAGGAAACATTAATTTAAACTAGTTAAGAAAATATGGGATGTTACAAAAGTCATAGAAAATTTTGAATTATTTATTGTAAATACAAGATCTATTATTAAAATTGACAATACCCAAGTAAAAAGTTAGTTGCATAGAGGAATAAATACAAATAAATTAAGTAATAATATATTGATTAACTGGCAAATGGATTTATCTTATTATGATTATAATGTTGAATATATAAAAGGAAAAAATAATTAAATTGCTAACTATTTAAGAAAATGGAATCCAAAGATGGACAGAAAAAGAACTTGACAGAAAGTCAAGGAGACCAATATAATACACAAGATTTCCAATAATAAGTATATACATGAGATGCTTATTATTTTTCAAGAAATGAACATAACAATAACATCTTCCAGCAAAGCTCAATGGACTTATTTTACAAGTCCAATGACATGTATATACTTAGTTTGAAGGGTAAGAAGACTACTAAAGAATGTCCTAGCATGCCTTGATAAGATAAAGACTAATAACATGGATAATCTGGAAAGAACAAAAAAGAGAATCTATCATGAATTATCTGGATATTCTAGCCACAAGTGTAATTATTGCAAGGAAAGAGAAAAAGAAGCCCAAGATTTCAAAGAACCCTAGATAAATATCAACTTGCTAATGTAATGGCTAACAAAGAAAAAAGAGTTTGAGACAATTTATAAGAGAAGACAAAAGTAGATCGTGACTCAGAAGAAATTATTGAAATAAGACAAGAATAAAGAAACTATAATTAGCAAAAGATGATAAATTTGTATTATAAAGAAACTATGGTTATAAAAAGTAACTAGAGTAATGTATAGTTAGCAATGTAAATTGGCTATAAATAGCTAAGAGTATTGAAAAGAATGATCATTGAAAACTTGTGTCAACCTTTGAAACCAATAATATTGAAGTTTTAACTACTTTCAAATAATTTCCCTCTCTCTATATTTTTCCTTCATCAATATTTATCAAGAATTCAGAGAAGCAATTAAGTTATGAACTATAACTAAATTCTTGTAGGGATTAAGGAGTAGTGTTATTCTATTTTAGAAAAAATAATGGTCCTATAAGGAGATACTATTTGTAATAATATTAGAGATTGGAATACTAGTACGCCTATTGTAGGAAATGACCTGTGTTATGCTCTGTAATAAAATCTCTATATTAAAGAGGATAGAGATCTTTCTATAACCTAGATTATTGTCAGTCATCCATGGTAGATCTAATCCTAGTGTTATTACAAATAGGTTGTCAAGTTATGAAATGTAGATACCCAAGCTATAATAACCCAATTTTTTTAAATAATTTAATTGGGTAAAATAAATCTAGATTTTTTTAAAATCGAATTCAGCGTAATTTTCTGAGCTTACGGTTGAAATTTGGGAATTTTTTAAAGTTAAAATTTGATCTGATGGAGAAAAACTTGGTCCGGCTTCAGGGAATTAGCAGGTAATTTGGAAGGCTTCAATTCTTCAAAAGACTTCCGAATTCCTTCTATGTGGGCCTATAATCTTGCCCAGATCAAAGAATACATCCAAAATTTACCTCGGACAAAGTAGGAAAAGACCAAAATGCCCCTAGAGGCCTTAAAACTCAAAAATCCCCATTTTCTCTCTCATTTTTCCTTTCCTCTCTCTCTCTCTTCCTTATATTTTCTCTCTCTTCTCTCTCATTTTCGTGCGCCACCTTGCGCTGCCAAAACCATCGCTTCGCCACGCTGTGCTCGACCATCGGGTGTAGCTCGACACCGAGCCTCCCACCACCATCCCCAATCACGACAGATGCCATAGCAGCCAAAAACAGCCCATTTCTCCCTCTGTCACTAAATTCCTCTTCCGTTGTGATCTTCGCCATTCAATGCCATCCAGCCACGCTGCTGCCACCATTGGGTAGCCTGAGCTGCCAGCTTCCTCCACTAACTTTCAGTTGGTGGAACACTGTCGCCATGTGCCCAGAACGGGGGAAAAATAGTCCGTCGTGTGTTGCATTTTGTCACCAGAAAATGCCGTTTAAATGGCCGTGTTTCACTGAACGAACCCTAGATCTGACATCCTCGAGTTGCGGGCTACATTTTGGTGTATCTTTCGACCCCATTGGTCGTTTGTTGTCGTGCACCAGCATGAACTGCCGTACACCACCATGCTTCATCGTGCACCATTGATGGAGTTGCCAAAAAGCTGCCAAAATCAGATTTCAAGCTTCTAAAACCCCCAATATAGTTTAAAATACTTTGATTTGATGTTTTCCTATCAAAATTGACCTCAAAAAATATTTAAGAATTAGGCTGGCTTAGGTATTTAATAAATTGACATAGGAAAGCCTAATTAAAAGAAAGAACCCATCTAATATTTAAATTATTTCCTCAGGAAACTAATTGGGATCAATTGCCAAGGAAAAAAGGCCTAAAAATATACCAAGAAGAAGAAGGAGATTTAGTGAAAGAGAAAGGAAGCAAGGTAGGTTAACAATTTGAGATTGTGTTCCATGTTTTAGTTTATGCAACCGGCATGTTTACAAGCTTTCTTAGGAACATAATTATATACCTACATTCTTGACAAAATGTATGTCTTTTGGCTGGTATGTGTGGTTTATTGAAATGTTGATGGATAAGATAGCATGAGTATGTTGTTGGAAAAAGAATAGAGTTGCATGGTGTAGATTCAAGGTGACCACAAAGAAAGAACCCTACCCATAAGTATATTAAGTAAAGAACCACAAGAAAGGAAAGGGAATTGCCAAGTGAATAAAACTCCCTAGGCTGAGTCCATGGAATTTATTCTTGTATATTATAAGCAATGCACCTTAGTATTATTTTTCAAAAAAATATGGAAATTTATTATTGGAAGAAAGAAATTTTTTTTGAGTCAGTGGAAGTTTATAAGAAAGGATATTCTTATTATTTTCAAGGAAGGAAATTATTCTTGAAATTGATAAAATTATATGAGAAAAATTAATCTTCAAGAGAGGAGAAATTATCCTTGAAAATATTAAAGTTTTTGTCAGAAATGTATATTGGAATTAATTTTCAAGAAAGGAGAAATTATTCTTGAAAATACTAGAATTTTATCAGAATGGTACGTTAAAGTTAAATTCCAAGAAAAGAGAAATTATTCTCGAAAATATTAGTATTTTTTTACAAGAAATGTACATTTGTAGTAATTTCCAAAAAAAGGGGAAATCAATCATGAAAATAATAGAATTCTTATGAGAAGTGTACATTAATTTCAAATTTCCAAGAAAGGGACAATTATTCTTTAAATTATTTAGAATTTTAAAAAAGATGTACACTAGTATTATTTTTCAATATTATTAAAGGAAAATTTCCCCTGAGAATTGTTAAAGATTTTTATAAAGGTGGCCCAGTATCTACAGAGTGCCCAAGTGTGCACAATTACCCTAAGAAGGTGGCCAAGTGTCCACAGAGTACCCAAGTGTGCACAATTACCCTAGGTGGTGGCCCAGTGTCCATGTAGTGCCCAAGTGTGTACAATGACCCTGGGAAGGTGGACAAGTGTCCACAGAGTGTCCAAGTGTGCACAATAACCCTAGGAAGGTGGCCAAGTGTCCACAAGTGCCTAAGTATGCACAAGAGATTCTTATAAAGGTGGCCAAACGTCCACATAGTGCCCAAAAGTGCACAATTGATATATAAAAGTGTGATTTAAAATGATAAGTATAAATATTTTTTAAATTTTATGATTTTGTACAAGAGATTTTTATAAAGGTGGCCAAGTGTTCACATAGTGCAAAATTGTTATACACAAGTATGTTTTAAGAATGATATGCATAAATGCTTTGTTAGTTTGATGATAACGTGTTTTATAACATGCCATATGTTTTATTGGAAAGAATATTATTTTTATTTCATTGACATTTAAATTGATCATACATTGCTTGCCAATTTTATTTATGAATTATGCTATGTTTTATTCTATTATCAAGAATGTAGAATTAAACGTTTTGGTGCTTGCACCCTGATACATATTAGTTGTTTTGAAAAACTCAAATTGTTAATCTATTGGGAAAATTGTGTTTCTCATTATTATGCTAATATGTATCAGATACAGACGCTTAGTACAGCCGGGAGATAGAAGTTCCATTTTGATATAAGTGAGATTTTATAACCCTTATTTTTGGGTCCTAGTCCGGATAAAGCTAAGATTATATTTTTGGCAGTAGTCCTGAGATGTAAGGGGGTCTGAATGACAAGATTGTTGTCTTCTGACTCCCTAGGGACAGGTAATACATATATCTTGATATATGATAACTGTAATGCAATGGACATGATTGAACTCTTATTATTTGAATTGTATGAAAGTTTTAATTTTCGCTGTGTAGTATAGAATTTCTGTTATTTCCCTGTGCATGTAAGTTTTTAATCTGAGCAAAAGATCCTGAATCTAATCTGCTTGTTATAATTTTAATGGTATAACTGCCCAGACATTGATTAAATAAAGGATAAAGATAATGTACCGAACCTATCTGTTTAAATCAGAACTAATGGTAATACTAGATAGGGGCGTTACACAAGAAGCAAGTTTAGTAACTGAAGCTAGTTTTATAAGAATGGTGCAAAAATGGTGGAAAAGTAAACCAGAAGAATTTAGAAAACAAGCCAGATTAATACTTGAACAATGGAAAAAGAAAGATAAACCACTAAAAATGGTAGTGCAAGCTAAGAAATACATATGATAGAATTATATTATTTATTGCTTTTATATAATGTTCTATAATTGTTTTAGATATTAATTTAGGTAATTTTCTAAAAAAAATCTCTATATATATACATACATACATACACATATTGATTTCTTTGACAAAAGTGGTAGTCCCTTTATTTACATATAAGAGACATACATACATATACATAAAGTTTAATCTTTTACCTGCTTTCTAATACAACAAAAGTGACATAGGCTTCCAGCCTTACATCGTTCCTATATTTATATACCTACTACAAAATACACTAAAAGCATTAGGAAAATAGTACAATGTTACATCACAATAACTAAGTAGGTAAGGGAGGGGGTATCTCTTTAACTGCTACCACGGTGTTGTCCTGGATGATGGTGAATGTCCTCAAGAGCAGAACATTAACCATCACGACCTCAACCTCCAATACCAAATGATAGCAAGGCATTTGAAATATGTTAGTAGGAGTGAGAATTTGAAAAAACATTCTCAGTATGGTACAATCCATCATCTTAGTCCACAGAATGTAACACCCGCCCCTAATACTTTGCATTTTTAATGGTATTATTATTATTAATTATGTGATGATAAGGAAGGTTCACTAGAAAGATAGAATGGACATTTTCATCAAGATAGAGTTACTTTTGTCATAAAAGAGTGAAACTGAAAAATCGGGTAAAGAAGGGTAAGATAGTAATTTTACCATGAAAGGAAGTTTTATGAAACTTTATTTAAGTGATTTTTACCCATTAAATCCAAAAATGATGGAAAATGGGGTTAAAATAGCTATTTGGACTTAAAGGGCAAAATGGTAATTTCCTTAGGGGTATATTGCTAATTTCTAAAAAGATGAAGGACCATTCTACAATTTCAAAATTATTAAGGGGCAGAAACATCCCAGCCTATGGAAGTTCCACAAAATTACATTCCTAAGGAGAGTGGATGCCATTCTTGAAAAAGAGAAGTGGTAAGCGTAAATTGGTCATTTCACACCAAGGGCATTTTGGTAATTTTACCAAAACCCTAATTTAAGTCTTCTTCCTTTAGGAGAAGGAGAAGTCGAACAAGTGAGGGAGAAAGGGTGCTGGCTAAAAGCTCTCTTAGGCTTGGAGAAGAAGGATTTCAAGGCAAAACAACTTGGAGATTCCACTCATCTTGCATTTTTAAGGTAGCTAAGCATGCCTAAGCCATTCTTTTCTTGTTTTATGGTTTGTTTAAAGTGTTCTTACTCTTGCAAGAAGGATGGTTTTTCTCTCTCTACATTCATATGGATGATTTGCTTGAATGGGTTTGGAATATGTTGAAATCTTGTTGTGTTTATGGCTATAGACATGTTAAAATGCTTGATAACCTAAGAGATAGAAATTTTTCAAGATTGGAACCTTAGTCTTGAAATGCTTGATAACCTAAGGATGGTTTTGCTTGCTTGGCCGAATGCATGACCTTATGTGGGTGCTGAAAATGGTTAGAAAATGTACCTAAAAAGAGTGAGAGAACTTGCCATAAAATGGTAAGAGAGAGAAATTTTAGTTAAGTTAATGTTTTCACATGTTTTTCATTTTCTAACTTCACCATTAACCATGAGAGTGTGGTTTACCTTCCTTGACTGAGAGGAGTCATGCACTTGGTGCTAAAAAAGTTCTTGAAAAATGACTAAGAAACTATATAGGTTTAGTCTTAAGAAAGGAGGAGAGAGAAAATAATGGTATTTTTATGTTTTAGCAATTGTACCATTTTAGAAGTCTTACCATTCCATCTTTAAAATGTGCTTAAGCATGTGAAATTGTAAGATAATGTGTATGGTCCAATCTAGAATGAAAATTAAGATAGAAAAGTGTGTGAAAGGAAGGCTTAAAGTGCACTTACCCAAAATGAGGTGTGAGAAAGTGTTATGCATAATTATGGAAATTTTTACCATAATGTCTAAATAGTAGAAATAATGCTAGAAATGAACCAAATGGGTTAGAAATGCCATTTCCTCATGATTTTCTTGCCTTGGCCGAATACTATGTAAAATTTCCCTTAAATGGCTAAACTTATGTATTAATAGAAAGTAGCCTAAGGTGCTACTCAAAATGACTCATGATAAGTGAAATGAGGGGAAATGATGAAATGATTAATTATGAATGATAAATAGCGGGCAATTTTGCCATTGATAGAAATTTATTCAAAACCATGTGAATAAGATTGAATGGCATAGAAATTCTTATAGTATTTAAGAAAGGCAAGACGAAAAGCCTGAGGAGGAATGATCTGGTGTATACCTCTAAAGACTAAAATTTTGAGGAGGAATGATCTAATGGCATAGAAATTCTTATATTGCTTGACTATGTTATAAGTATGAATGGTTAATGTATATGAACATTGAAAGCTTGCTATACATTCCATTAATGATATTACATGCTGTATATCTCATGTTCATAGATGCATACACACATGTTTCACATATAGCATACCCATAGATCTGTATGAAAATAATTTTGGAACTGAATAAAATGTAGAATTGTTTTCTGTATTCATATAGTGGTACATATCAGTTATTTCAAAGAATTGGGTTGTTTAGCTACTGGGAATATATTTCTCATTATTATACTGATATGTATCAGATGCCTAGATACTATTTGATTATGGAGATCAAGGTAGCAACAATGGAAGTCCCCTTCTTAGGGACTTTCACCATATTGAAAGATATATATATTATGTCCATTATAGAACTTCCCTCAAAGTAAATTGGATACTTTAGTAATGTATATGTAGCCCTTTATTTCAGTCCTGATTCGATATGTTCTTTTTGGGTTATAATTAGGACTACTATTTTTTTTTACTGTATATAGAAAGGGAAAAAGGGCAATTATAGGGGAAAGGATACGTGAAGAACCCGTTCATCCTTAGTATTTTGTAAAAGGAGTTTGAGTGACAAGCTGGTTGTCTCCTTACTCCTTATGGATGGGTACTTCATATATGCTAGTATATGTATGCAGAATGATGTATTAGATAGCTATTATATATACATATAGTATGAAAGTCTTTATAAATTCTACTGTGATGTATGAAATTTTTATTTCTACTGTGTAAAAGTATGTTACCTAAGCAAAAAGGGCCCAAACCTAATTATATATTAAATTACTGATGGATTAAATGCTCAGGAAAATTAATAAGATACAAGGCTAAGAATAATGTAACCACTTATCTGAATATGTTATATGACATTGTTAAGATAAGATAAGGGGTGTTACATTAAGTTGGTACCAGAGTACAGCTACCTAGGTTAGAAAAGGGTAGATTCCTCAAGAAAGGGACTAGTTCAAGTTAATTGACTGTACCTAGGTGGTTGGCTAACTTGTATTTTTTTTTAAACTTTAGGAATGAAGCATTAGGTTTGGGAAGAAAGTAACTCCTATGGGTGTTATAAATTCTCTACTTAATGATATGTTATTGAGACTGATCACCTTAGTGATGTTTGTTTTGTAGAAAACACTATGGCACCACTTAGGAGAAGTGGAAACCAGAGCCAGGATAACGATGTGAGTACGTCTAAGATAATGCAGACCATTGGGGGTTGGTTGAAGCCATAAGAGCTTAAGCTGCACAGCATCTGAACAAGATGTAGTTACAACTGAAGCACTCTGGGAGATTCAAATTGATAGAAGTGAAACTACCCAGCCTGGAAATGAACTGGCAAAGAACCATACCATAGGAGGATGGACTGAATTTCAGAGGAATAGGCCCCCTACCTTAAAGGGTGAATTAAATTATAACTGGCAGAGGAGTGGTTGCAAAATATGGAAGAACCTTTTGAAGTTTTAGGAAGCATTCAAGGGCAGAAGGTCTCCTTTGCAACTTATCAATTAGAAGGGGAAGCTAAGCATTAGTGGAAGGGGACCAGGCAGTTGGTGGAAAATTAGGGAACACAAATTACATAGGAGGTCTTTAAGAAAGCCTTTCTAAACAAATATCTCCCTCAGAATGAAAGAAATGCTAAGGAGGGAGAATTTTTGAGAATTAAATAGGAAGGCAGACCTTTTAACGAGCATTTAGCCCGTTTTAAGGAGTTTTCCAAGTTCTCCTCTTATTTGCAGTAGAGATCAGATGTGACATGGAAAGCCATGCATTTGGAAAGCAGTTTGGATCCTAAATTATGCCATGAGGTGGCATCCCAAGATATCAGAGACTACGCCACCCTAGTCAATAAATGCCGCATTGCTTTAGGTCTTTAGCTGCATTGATGAAAGGCAAATAAGAATTAGGTTCCTTCAAGAGAAAAGCACCGTTCGGGCATAACAAGGGACGAGACAATAAATTTGTAAGAGAGCAAACAGTTAAGAGACCCGTGAATGTCACAGCTACTCCAAAGAACTGTCAGAAATATGGAACATACCACGGGGACAGGCCATGACTGAGAGGGAAAAATGTTTGCTTCAAGTGTGGAAAACCAGGACATTATGCCAAACACTCCCAAGGAAGCCAATTGAGGCCCAAAGACCTACCACCAAGATGAGGGTGTATACCCTTAAGGGTAAAGAAGTAGCCTAATCTGAGGATTTAATGAAAGGTACATGTTTTATTAATGATGTTTCTTTAATTGTATTGTATGATTCTGGTGCTACCCATTCTTTTATTTCCACAGAGTGTGCCCAAAAATTAAGCCTACACATGTCTAGATTACTTTATGAGTTATCCGTGGCTGTCCCTATTGATGAACATGTTGTGACTTCATTTTTCTGCTTGAATTACCCTATTGTGATTGAAAATAAGCATTTCCTTGTAGACCTAATAAGCGTACCTTTGATTGACTTGGATATTATTCGGGGAATGGATTGGCTCTCTTCTAACAATGTGATTTTGGACTGTTCAGCTACGTCTGTGACTTTTATAGACACTAAACCAGGAAATAGGGGAATTGAGAGGAAAAATCAAAGAATGAGTTTCCTATGTTCCTCTGAGGCCAAAATTCAATAGAAAGTAAGTGACATACCTGTAGTGTGTGAATTTCCTGATGTGTTTTTAGACGAAATTGTAAGTCTCCCACCCAAGAGAGAGGTAGAATTTTCTATAAAGTTAGTTCCTGGTATGGGACCAATTTCCATAGCACCGTATAGGATGTCTCCTATAGAGCTGAGTGAGTTAAAAGTATAAATAGAGGACCTCTTAGCTGAATAATTCATTCGGCCTAGTGCCTCATTATGGGGAGCTCTGGTGTTGTTTATAAAGAAGAAGGATAGGAGTATAAGGATGTGCATAAATTATAGACAATTAAATAAAGTAACTGTTAAGAATAAATAGCCTCTCCCTAGGATAGATGATTTGTTAGACTAGCTAAGAGGAGCCACTGTCTTTTCAAAGACTGATTTGAAGTCAGGGTACCATCAGATCAGAGTGAGAGAGGAGGACATACCTAAGACTACTTTTAAAACTAGGTATGGACATTATGAGTTCCTTGTAATGCCATTTGGTCTAACAAATGCTCGAGCCATTTTTATGGATTATATGAACTGTATCTTTAGACCTTATTTAGATCAGTTTGTGGTAGTGTTTATTGATGATATTCTGGTGTACTCTAGAAATAGACAAGAGCATAAGCAGCACCTCAGGATTGTGTTGGGAATTATTAGGGAGAAATAATTGTATGCTAAATTAAAAAAGTGTGAATTTTGGCTGGAAGAAGTGAAATTCCTAGGGCATTTGATTTCTAAAGATGAAGTGTCAGTGGATCCTAGTAAAACTAAAGCAGTAGTAAATTGGGAAAGGCCTACTACTGTAATTGAAGTTCGTAGTTTTTTGGGTTTAGCAAGATACTATAGAAAGTTTATCCAAGGATTTTAGCAATATGCGATGCCAATGACTAAATTAACCCAAAAGGATGTTCCATTTGTGTGGGACACAAAATGTGAACAGAGTTTTCAAACTTAGAAGGAGAAATTGACCACTGCACCTATTTTAGTTATCCCAGACCCTTTGGAAAAATTTGAATTATACTGTGATGCATCTAAGGATTAGGATACGTCCTGAGCAAGAAGGGAGAGTAGTAGCCTATTCTTCTAGGCAATTAAGGCCTCATGAGAGAAACTATCCTACCCATGACCTAGAGTTAGCAGTCATAGTATTTTCCTTGAAGATTTGGAGACATCACCTCTGAGTTTAGGTTTGAGGTATTTAATGACCACAAAAGTCTCAAGTACCTCTTTGACCAAAAGGAATTGAATATGTGGCAGAGGAGATGGATGGAATTCATTAAGGATTATGATTTTAAATTGAAGTACCATCCATGTAAGGCAAATATTATGGCAGATACAATGAGTAGAAGTCCTTCCATGTAGCTCAGATGATGATAAGTGAGATGGGCTTAATAGAGAAATTTAGGAATATGATTTTGTCTACTCTGGTGTTACCAAAAAAAATTTTCTTGAGTGAATTAAGAATTGAGAACACTCTTAGGGCACAAATCTTAGAAGCTCAGAAGGGTGATGAATTCCTACAGTCTCTAAAGGATTCAAAGGAGTTCATAAGGAAGGCTGATGGAATGGTAACTTTCCATAATATAATTTATGTTCCTAAAGCAGATGAACTGAGGGATAATATATTAAAGGAAGCTCATTAAAGTAAATATACCATCCATCTTAGAGCCACTAAGATGTATTAATATTTGAAGGAAAGGTTCTAGTGGCTAGGTATAAAGAAGCATATAGTAGAGCATGTAGCTAAGTGCTTAGTATGTCAACAGGTAAAGATTGAGCACCAGAAACCTACTGGATTACTATAGCCATTAGATATTCCTGAGTAGAAATGGGACAAAATTTCAATGGATTTTATGGTAGGTTTACCTAGAACCCAATCAGGGAATAATGCTATTTGGGTAATAGTAGATAGGTTAACTAAATCTGCCCATTTTCTGTAATGCCCCTATCTAGTATTACCATTAATCCTGATATAAACAGATAGGTTTGGTACATTATCTTTATCCTTTATTTAATTCATGTCTGAGCAGTTATACCATTGAATTATATTAAGCAGATTAAGTTTAGGATATTT
Organism: Senna siamea; assembly: GCA_031216115.1. NCBI lineage: Eukaryota > Viridiplantae > Streptophyta > Magnoliopsida > Fabales > Fabaceae > Senna > Senna siamea. The sequence continues at coordinate 4,023,723 of CM062360.1, forward strand.
TGCTTAGATTAAAACTTACATGCACAGCGTAATAAAATAAATTCAATGCTACACAGCAGAATTTAAACTTTCATACAATTCAATGAAATAAGTTCCATAATGTCCATTACATTATAGTAAACATGTATCAGGATATGCGAAGCACCCATCTATAGGAAGTCAGGAGATAACAATCTTGTCACTCACACTCCCTTTACAAATTTCCAAGATGGACCAGTCCTTCACCTATCCCTTCCTCTGTTTTTTCCCTAATTACATCTCAGGTCTACTGCCTAAAGAAAAATCCTAGATCTAAATAGAGTATGTCTAGACTAAGACCCAAAAAAAAAGGGTTACAAAAATTTCTTAAACTAAAAAGAACTTGAACTCCCAGCCCAGCTATGCGTCCGCATTTGATACATATTATCATAAACTGAGAAACACAAGTTTCCCAATAGCTTAACAATTTGGGTTTTAAAAAATAACTAATATGTATCAGGGTGCAAGCACCAAAATAATTAATTCTACATTCTTGGAATAAAATACAACATAATTCATAATTATAAATTATAACTTAGGTGAAGGAGACTTAAAGCCTTCATCTTCATCTTCATCATGTTCACCTTCTAGTGAGAGAAAGAGAGGGTTTTAGTGAGAAAAAGTAGGAATTTACAAGAAAAAGGCATAAATATGAGTTGAAACTTGAAGAGAAGTATTAGAGCTACTAAATTTCAACTAGAAAAAACTAGATCAATGCATAAATCTCCAAGGTAATCAAGGAAATTTTCCTTTTCTCCTTAGGTGCAAGAACCATTTTTTTCCCAAGAAAGTTCTGAAAAATCTTTAATGTGAACTGAGTTAGGGAGATCTAAACTTACATTCTTCAATTTTTATGCTGGATATATGCTTGTGAAGCCTTGCTAGAGGCTAATCTATGCTAGAAATAGGATTTTATGATTGTGGGTTAAAGTTTTTGCTTTATGAACATGCTTTAATTATAGGATTGATTCCTAGCCTAAGGAAATGGATTTTTCATGGATGATGGTGTTTTGGGAAGAGGAAAAGGGTTTATGATTGCTTATAAATGAAAATTTAAAGTTTTCTTGAGGTATTGGGACTCAAAAATGAATTTTAAACCAAATTTCAAGCATTGAAACCTAGAAAAAATTACAAGTTCAAGCCTTTTTTCCATGACTAAATGCTCTTCTTGCTGCAGTGAACTGCCCCAAATTTGTGTTATGTTGTTTGTCACGAGACTTCACTATGGCGAACCGTTGTTGTATTCTTCGCCGTGGTGAACTACTGCTACGTTCTTTGCTGTGATGAACTTTCTCAACCATTTTTTAAGTTTCAACTTTTTGTTTTTACCTCTTTCCTTCTCCCAAACGTCATGTAAAGGCTAATGAATCAACCCAAATCTATGATAATGTATTTGAAAAGTAATATGGGATAGATTTGAAGGGAAATAACAATAATAACAAAATGCAAGTACTCTTATTATATGTTCTACTCTACATTTGTTCCTGGTTGAATGATTGGTGATTGGTATGGGATGATTATTAGGAATTTCACATTTTCTAAACTAAATAGCCTTTTAACTTTTGAAAGAATTGTGAGAAAACACAGTATTGATGGTTAACCCTAAGTTAGTACCTAGATGGCTATAGAGTTATCTACTTAAAGTTAAATCAATCATGATCAAGTAACTTGTTAGACTAGTTTATATAGTAGAGGGTATTAAGTCAAAGCAACATTTTCCTGTCTCAGTATAGTGTGGGTGGACATGATCTGTAACCCAAGAAAGAGGCACTATGATCTCCATCACAGCAAAATGGTCTTTCTAAGAGACTAAGGCATGCCCTAAAGGTAAAATCTAGCTAACCATTAAGAAAGAAAGAAATCATACAATGTTTTCTATAAAGGAAAGAATGTCTTGGCCAAGTAGAGCCATATGAAAATAATATTATGAATGGTTAAGTAGAGCCATATAAAAGTAATTTTATTATTGGCCAAGTAGAGCCATATGAAAGTTATTTTATGATTGGCCAAGTGAGCCATATAAATGAATGTTTTTTCCATTATCCATTAAGTTAAATGTCCATATTATTATACTTTGATGATGTAAAGCGTGAGTATATCCAATAATGCCCATTAAATAATGTACTTTCAGTATTTGACATGACATAGCATAGCATAGTAGTTGCATATTATCTAGTAAAATGTATGTTTATGATTTGAAATGAATTTGAATGCAAGATTTTGTTTGTGTTTTTCACAGCTAGTACCATTAACAATAATTTTTAACTTTATTTCTTTTGATTATTGAGATTTTTGTGTCACATGTGCGTTGATGTATCTAAATGCCTAGATATTTAGTTACCTTTGAGGTGAAGATTAAAGTAATACATGTACCCAGAATAGGGTATTATGTAACAACCGAAAACATTTTGAAAGAGTTTTAAAGGATAAAATTGAATTTTTAACCCTAATCCCTTTTAAACGAAACCTGGCATGACTTTCGAGGATAGTGATTAGAAATGGAAGGTTGTTCAAAGTCAGAAACACGATCAAACGGAAAGAAACGCAATCCGACGATCAGAAACTGACAACAGACGTTTTGTGCGTCAATTTCACTGACAGAGGCCAAAACCTTTGCATGGAAACATGTGACGACGTCTGGAAGGATGCCGACACCCTAAAGTATCCCCGGGTCGTCTGGGAAAAGTCAAAATCACCCCCGGAGGCTTTAAATTTCCCGAATTCCCTCCATTTCTCTTAAACCTCTCTCTCTCCTCACCATATTTTCTCTCTCTTCTCTCTCCTCCTTCCTCCACTGTGAACTGCCGCTACAGCCACCGTGGACCGCCAACCAGCTTACCAATCGACAGCCCTCACCACCCACAACCTCCAGCAACCACCCACGGCCACCAATGGCCACCAGCTTCGCCGGAAAATGCCACTTTTCTCCTCCACCGCGCGAAAACTTCACCAACTCAGATCGCCGCCGTCCATCGCCGTTGACCCTCACCGCCCCCACCACCGTATAGCCTGAGCTGCCAGCTTCCTCCAGTAGCTCATCGATGTCAAACGGAGGCCGGAGGTGCCCGGATTAAGGGAATCTTCGTGGCTGGAAAACGCCATCCAAACGGCTGTGAACCACCGTGCCACCACCATATTCGGACTCCTAGACTTGCGGGCTTCACTGTGGTGTAATTTTTAAGGCAAACCGCACCCCTCCGCCAAGTGCCAATGCGCCATTGTGCGCCATAGTGCGAGCTTACGGGCGTGCATCGTGGCGAGACCACCCCGACACAGAATTCCATCATCCGATCCCATTGGTAAGGTCTGATTTCCCAAAAACTAATGATATATAACTGAAATAGCTGCCGAACGTAATTATGCATTAAACTGACCTAGGTATTTGGGTAACCGGACTTAGGATTGAAAAACAGATGACGTGATGAGTATGAATATTTAATTTGATGTCCAGGAAATTAATTAGGCTCAGAAATTGAGATTTCGTGAAGTTCTGAAGTGATTTAGAGCGACAGGAGACCAGGTAGGATAATTTACACTTCCCGAACCCTAGATTTGACTTAGTTGATACCTGAATGATTTAGATGATTTGCATGGAATTACGTGCTGCTTTCTATGGAATAAATTGCATGCCAGTGTGCTGAAAACTCTAATTGCATGTTAGACGCTTTGTTTATCGAGTTTATATGCCTTTAGGACAGATTTACTTAGGGTTGGGTACTTGATAGCCGGTATGGGACGGCCGTTAAGTATCCCGAGTACAGGGAGTTTTAATTGATATCATTTTTACCTGATTTGGCCTGTACTGCGTTAGGGATTACGCATTAAACCAGGACGACCCTAAGAAAGGTTTAAGGAGTATAAAGGGGGATAGCTTACACGGGGAAACGTTGTGATTTAGGCGTAATACCCTAGAACCCTGAGGAATAGCCGACTGTGAGCATGTGAGTTCGAATAGACTGTATGAGGATGAGAATTGGCGTATGTGCACATGCTAGGGGATGCCCTAGATGTTGATTCTCACCCGGTCCTTGAGTGAGTGATTGGTGTTATGGATCACACTCACAATATAGGCTTGATTCGGGTGATTGGTGTTACAGATCACACCCAACGATAAGAGAGGTATTCTCTCTAGACGATGTGCAATTAGATGATGATTCAGATTAGGTTACAGTGGATTTGTGACCAACGTGGAGGTAGATACACCGGGCATGGGATTTTACTTGATTTTGATGATTGATTTTAAAAAGAAATAGATTTTATGATTTTGATTAATTGCCGCGATTTCCCTGTAATTAAACGATTTTTAAAGATAAGGTATTTCACTGTTTTCGAACTGATTTCGGGAGGATGATTTCGGTGTTCGCACCGCTGGGTATTCAACCAGTTTTCAAATGATATTTGAATTGTAAATTATTCTACTGGGATTTTATATCTCATCAGGTTGTTTACTCAGATGAACAGGGATAGGGACAGGAACCCAGAAGATAGCGGATGAGGCCTTGGTGATAAATGGGAGAATGAATTAGCTTAGGCTTGAATCGTCTTATGTATATACTTTGATGACATTGCTGTATATTGGGTTCTGTCTTCTATATTTTCTGTAATGGTTGGATTGATTGTACATGTATAAATCAGGTGTTGTATGTTGACTGTAGTGATGGGATTGACGTTGCTGTATATGGATTCTGTTAATTATGTTTATGTTGTTGATGGACTGGCTGTATGATTGTAAATAGGTAATTATTGTACTTTGGGTATGTTTGAAATACAGAGGAAACTCTGTCAGATTTTCGGTAGGGTTTACCGCTGTAAACTTGTGGATTTGAATTAAAATGCATATGAATGTATGACGTGATGTATATATGAGTTTTAGATTTCATTCCAGAGAAATTTTATGATGTATGTATGTCTAATTAGTTAGCTGCATGTGAATTAGGGTTGAACGGAATCTAAATGGACAACGGGAAGTCTATTTGGGTTACGCTCAACCAGTAGCGATCCCCTGACATTCCCACGTCGGGAATAACTATGTAAATCAACCCATATGCTTCCGCTAATCAGATAAGCATCGCGTATGTCGTATTAGGGGGTCGTTACATATTACATAAGGATCAACGAGATAATGATTTACATAGTGTGTGCACCACCACCCCTTATGGGTTAGTGTGGTGAAGGGGCTTGATCAATGTTTTGGCTCTCCACTACCTTGGCTTGTGTTGGTAAAGCCACAGGGGGTTAGTGTATTTTTTTATAGGAGGGTGAAGCCTACTTATGGTTTGTATGTGTATAGAACTTGGGAAATGACATTATCATTTCTTATGGCTTTTACTAGTTTCACTTGTGCATATAGATTTATAGTTTTATGATGTATCAAGGTATCCAACTTTTGTTTTCCTATATCTTAGAATTTTTATACTTCCATTACCACACACTAATGTGTCTTATTTTATTCATATTTTCTTTATGTGAATTGTCCATTGTATGAGCATTTTATGTAATTTTATTCTAAAAATCACCTAAGTTGCATCATTTTTCATTTTCAGGCATTTTATCAAGTCATCATCAGCAAACAGAGTAATTTTGAGCTTGGACAGCCTTCAGAGCACCCAAAATAGGTCATTTGGGCCAATTTTGCTTATTGCGCCTTTGACCAGGTTAATTAGGCCTTAGACCGGGCTGTTTGAAAAAAAAAAAAGAAGAGCTTGTGTGTAAAAGGAGTAGACCCGACCTTGGAACAGTGGCAAACCTGAGCATCCACGCATCGCGCGAGAGAGAGAGAGAGAGAGCTAAGAAACGCGATCCATATGGGTTGCTTTCCACGGTGATACGACAACTTTTTGGTGTTAGGGGATGACAAGTAGGACACTGCCATTCAAGCCTGCGATCAGAATGTGCCAGAACGGTAGAGATCCAAGAGAGAAGACGTGCGACCCGATTCGCAACCCATCAACATCGTAGCTTTTCTACAGCATTTTTTGGCTAACCCACCTCCAGCAGCTATCCTTGCAACCTTAGGAAACTCACTCGCGACCTTCCCCCAGCTCGTTGACTATCGCAATGCCCCGGATCGCGAGATCCGTGATAGACCCGAGACCATAACTCATCTGTATTTGGAGCTGCTTCCGACGTCATTCATCTAGTCTGCCACTGAAAAGTGTCCATCCATCACTTAGCACCTCACTCGCGACCTTCCACCTTAGCTCTAACTACCGTTGCAGCCATTTTCCATCGGGTACCCGAGAACCCAAGGATCCAACCCATTTTCTAACCAGCGACCTATAGAGCTTTTAGACAGCTTTAGATTTGATTTTTCGGTGTTTTTTTTGTAGTTTTTCGGCGAGATTTCGGTGGTTTTCCAGTGACCATTCTATACAAAGACCATTGGGAATTTGAGAAGACAGGGCATGCATAAATTTTTGCTATTTTTATCTTCTATTTAATTAATTGTCTGATGGATTATCTGCTATTGGAATTGTCTACTGTTGTAAATATGTGTGGCTGAATTTGTAAAATTCATTGGGGTCCCTGACTGTGTTAGTATTCTATTTAATCTGTATGGATATTGATTTTGATGTTATGATCTTCCTTACGATTATGCATTTATTGTTTAAGTTTTCATTACGAGACGTTGTTTTGAATGCTAATTAGATTTCTTTTTGAGATCGATAGATGATAAATGAAATTGAAACCTAATCGCAGAGAACAGTTAATTTTTATTCAAAGATGAGGTTAATTAATTGCTGGATTGAGGAGTAGCTATTCTTAATAGTAATGGATTAGATCGATAATGCTGATCTAAAATCAACCATTAGGAAGAACCAGCCAGTGGTAGGTTTGTAAGTTTAAGAAATTCATTGAGACCAATAGAGAATTTGAATTTAAATTAGAATCCACTCACAGGTAGCATAGTTAGATTCAGTAATCCATTATCCTTTGTGTGTTTACCAACTATTGTAGGTTCCCTGATGGATTTGCTTTTCTTAACTCAATATATTTTCTTTCATTCCTTGTCACTGGTAGTTTATTATTGCTTGTAGTTAGACATTAGTTTAGATAAAAATCAATCACTTTAATTGTCAAGCTAGATAATAGAGAATAAGTAGTAACTCTAGGCTTTCCCGTTCTTGAGGAATACAACCTTGATACTCACCATTGCACTAGGCTGCATCGATAGGTCCACTGCCTTAGGTGTAGTTGCATAGGTAGTAGTACATCACACACACACACAGATATATATATATATATATACACACACACATAAGTGAGAATCCCGAGTGTAACTCTAAACTTGAAATTGAATTATTTAAGGATTCTAGGAAATTAATTTAAAATTAAACTCAGGTAGTTAAGTAAAGATATGTAGTAGCACATCATCTCTATAAGGCTAGTATGTGTTGTACCTGTAGAGGTGGGGTGCTGTAAAATATCCATCGGGACAAATTTATAGGCAATCATCATGGGTGAACCTCTATGGGTAAAATCATGTAAGTTTATGAGCAAACCTCTATAGACAAACCTATGGTAAGTTTTATGGGCAAACCCTCGTGGGTTTAGGGTTTACCCTTACAGGCGGGTCTATAAAGGTGAACCTTCATGGGCGAACCCCTATGGGCGAACCAATATAGGTGAACCCTGACACCCGATAGCCTTGTTCCATAATTTCTTAGAAAGTCCCAAAACTTATTAGTCGATTTCTAGCCTAAAGACAATCAATTGCCAACTCTTGGGTTGCATTTTTAAGTTTTAACCAAGATGTACTAGCCAATTGCTAGACCTCTGGAAGGCAACTAGTGGGCTCTAGAACTTGAATTTTGCCTTGTAGTCTTTATATTTCAAATTTTAAAGCTCAATTAACCACTCTCACCCGAAGATCAAGTGAATTAAACATCATGTAACATGAATCAATCGGGAAAAGAAGAATGAAAGCTATAAGGAAAATTTGAAGTATTTCTAGTGTATGCATTAGTGGTAGATAGGCCTTAGTTTGAGTGACTGATAGTTGGTATGGGATAATTGTTGGGCATTCCATAGTTGAGCTATAGATTGAGATCGTAAAACATCCACTCAAATAAGTAAAAGATATTTCAAAAACATCATGAAAGTGGTGAATTCTAAGTTAGTGTACCCTAAATGAAATGGCCAAGAAAGGATCATATACCTATAATTTGGCATAACCGTGGCTTGGATTGATTTACCCTAGTGTATATACTTGGGATATGGTGCCAAGAAAGTGACCCACCTGTAAGGGGAGGTGAATCCATAGCCTCATGATACGTCTAGTGCAGGGCAGATGTGATCTACACTTACAATAGTGATCTCGTGAGTAGGATATGATCCGACAAAGAAAGGGACAATGATCTATATGTTTATATACTTGGATCCAATAAGGGATGCTACAAAATGTATAGTGGTCAGATACCACAAGGGCCTAGGGCCATAGAGTTAATTATTTATATAAAACTTAGGGGTATGTAAGGTGTTTGCTAGCCGGCGCCTTCGATAGAAAATTTTCTCCTTATGATTTTTTTTAAGCAATGAGAAAGAAGGGCTTGAGGAACAACGTCATGTATTCCTTATAGAATGATTGAATGTTATTCATTTTACAAGATTCATGTTAAAGTACTATGTGGTATAATGATATGGTATGAGAAGCATGAGAATGTTTTCAAAGAACTTGCTATGAATATTTAACTATACGTGCATCATTAAGTACATGTTGCAACACCCTAACCTTGTTGCCTTTATTGAAAATATTTCTTTAGAAATCCTTCTTCTGTTATACTCTTTCTTAGTCCTTAATGATTTATTTAGTAAAATTTTTCTTTTTCAATTTTTCATTTATTATTTGAATTAGGTCTGGAATTATTTACTCAGTATTACACCCATACATTACACAACAGAAGACTAAATAAATTAAAATAATAACGCAGCGATAATCTACAACGTCATTCACATGATTTCTATTTCATTTAATATTTACACAATATACAACGTCATATAGTACATATATTTTAGGATATGTAAAGTGCTTATTAGCTTCTAAGGGTAAGGAAGCAACAATCTTGCTACTCAGACCCTTTTACAAACTCTTACTAGTGGATACCTTTTACATATCTTAATGTATATGCCCATTTCTTATATACATCCAAAATGATTTATCCTAATCCCATTTCCAAAATATAAGGGATTTAGGGTAAGTGGGCTATTACTACATATGATGTCTCAACTTTGAGACACACTAGGAATCTCGGCGTCTGATACATGCCAAATACAATTGTGAGAAATAATTTCTCCGTAGCTTTACAACCTTATCTTTTAAATTAATCTGACACGTACCACCATAATAATACAAAAAATAAATCTACATTCTTTATCAAAATTTTATTTTCATTTTATGGGATTAAATAAATAATTCTCTTTAATGTGTATGGTATACATATATGAATATATTCTATAATAGAGTATTATGACAATTTTGATCATTCACCTTATACATTTTTCCAGTATCGTGATTATGTGAAAACATTGCTGAACATCAATAAATATAGGGAAACTATTCATCAATCATAGGAAAACAGATATCAGTAATAAGGAAAACTGTAAAAAATTTGTGGCTAACCTCCAAATCTCTGAGAAAGAAAAACTTAAGAGTATCAGGAGAGTCACCCAGTGAACTACTTCATATACCACTACTTACATGAATGAGATAATTTTATGCTCTACGCGACAATTCTGCCATTCGTACTATTTAAGGTGTCCCTCAGTGGATCTAGTGCCCTCTGTGTATCTATGCCCGAAGAGGCAGCTATGTGTCTATGCCCGAAGGTAAACTATTAAAATTAAGCTCATGGGATCACTACTATTGTGTAGATCATTTTCTCTTTACTTTTTGGGTAGATCATGCTGCTATGGAATCACCACCCCTTACCAATGGATCTTATTCCCAGTACGCTCTCTCCTATATATAATCTAGGGTGACTTAGCTTGTACCTATGATTGTGCCAAACTCTAAGTAAATGTCTCTTTCTTAATGGCCATCTAGGCTACACTAATTTAGAATTTGCAACCATCATAGTGTTTTCTAAAATCTTTATTTCAAGTGGATGTTTGACCATGCATATTTATGATACAACTATGGAATGCCCAATGACCGTCCTATACCAAAAATTGGTCACTTAGTTACAAGCTTGTCTACCCTAGAATATATATTGGAAATACTTTCTATAAGCTTTCTTTCTTACATTTCTATGTTTTCCTTTCTTGCTATGTTTTTCCTTGCTTTATCTATGTTTCCCCCTTTCTTTCTTTAACTTGTCATTATACTACACTTTCATAAACGATGACCCTTATAACAATTTCATGGCTAAATTGAATAGAAATAAGGTGTTCATCTCGGCTAAGAGAAGAAAATAAGGGAAAATAGTAATTTCTCAATTACATTTCCCAATTTCTACTCTAGCCCTTTTATAAACATAATTCTATAATTTTCCTTCCTTTTCTATACAACTTTTCATGCCAAATTTTTCCATTTCACATTTAGGGTCCTAAGGTGAATATTTGCACTTTTCTTTGCCATCCATTTCCATTTCACTTTTTATCTATCTATACATACCTAGAAGTATTTCTATTCTTATAACATACTTGTACGTATGTATACACACAATTTTCCCCATTCTCAATATACATTAAAATTGTTAGGATAACATGATTTTGAAGCTTTTCATTTTAAGAAACCCATTAACACACAGACTTCCATTCTTTCCCTATCTTGACCAAAAGCCATGAAATATTTTTTTAAAACCATTTCTCATAAAATCCATCATGCTTTCGGTCAAGGATGTCAATTTAGAGAAAATGGAATAATCTAACCGATCATCAATTTCCATTTTTCTTTTACTATTAGCCAAAATGCCATGAAAATCCTAGGCAAAGTTTTACAATATTCTTTTTGCCAAACAGCATGATGTCTCGGCCAAGGAAGGAGAATTAAAGGAAATATGCCATTTCATCAAGGTACAAAATTTTCTTTCTCCTTTCATCCATAACCAAGACAATATCATTTGGAATGGATAATATTCAAACAAAATCCTTTGCTTTACACTTAGTTAATTTTGTCCAAATGAAGGAAAAAGGGAAAAACTAATGTTTTGTTATTGAATAAAATTTCTCTTTCTCTACTTTGGCCACAAACAACAATAACTCATATCCATACAAAGTTAACCACATTCTTCCTTTGTCTACCAACATATTATCTTGGCCAAGGGGGGGAATTTAAGGGAAACACATTATTTCATCAAGATATACATTTTACTTTCCCTTAGCTAAGACAATCACAAGTTACATAGACAAGATTAAGCAAATTTTGTAACAAAACTTCTTTCCCAAACAATTTATTTTTTTCGACCAAGTATAGAAAGAAAAGAAAATCATATTGTTTCACTAAAAATTCAACCCTTCATTCCTCCTCCATCTTTGGCCGAGATTATCGTAAGGAAAAATAGGCAATTTTCAACAACATATTCCCTTACACAATGAGACATAGTCACAGCCAAGGTGAAGGAAAATAGGAGGCAACATGGTTTCTATCAAATCTCTCCACTAATTCCATTTTCATCATAAATAAGTCATGAAACATCATTTACCCAAAAAAATCATGTTCATCCAAGCATCATATCCTTATTATTCAACAATAGGGAATTTTTCATGGAAATGGAATAAAAATTGCAAAATTGTCACAAACACTTCAAAGCTTTAAATCAACACTCAAATATGCAACCATACATCATTTTAAGCAAATCCCAATGGAAGTTTTGGCATTTTAAACATGTAAAAGGAAAGTGGTAATGTTCATGGCAGCCATGGAAGACATCAAAGAACTTGAAAACAATTATGAAACATGAAATAGATGGTGGGAGGATGTAAAGCTACCTTAACTTAGCATTAAAAGTGGATTTATTTGCAAGTTTCCACCTTTCCTTCACTTCCTTCTTCTCCCTTCTTCCTTCTCAGTTTCAAGCCCCTTTCCTCTCCTTTTTCACTTCTAGTTGCTTCCTGGAATGAGGAACAAGACGTGCATTTTTTATCTTTGGTGGCAAATGAAAATTTTGCCCCTTGTGAGAAAAGACTTCCTTACCCATCACTTTTTCTATCTTTTTCCTTCATTTTTGCTTCACAAATTTGATAAATGATACAATATATATCCCATAAATATTTTTATGATGGAATGACAATTTTATACCTAAGGTGTAAAATTACAATTTTACCCTTGGTGTAAAATTACCATTTTTCCCTTTTAGCTAAAATAATTGTTTTACCCCTTTATTGGCTTCCATAATTTATGAAAATTTGAGAGAATATTCTTAAGGGAATTTATCATAATTTTCTAAGAAAAACAACAATTTTACCCTTATGACAAAATTACTATTTTACCCTTGGATAAAAATTATCCATTTTGCCCCCAGATATTTTTCTATAGTCATGATGACTTCTAGATATTTTCCCGAAATAATCATTACGCATCATAAATGTGTTGAGATATTTTTCCAACATAATAATGACGTGCCATAAATACAAGAGATATTTTAGAGGCATAATGATTCTATTTCGTCCTGTAGTGAAACCTTTAGATTCTTCATTTTAGTCCCTAACTTTTTCTTTTAATTTAGTTGTAACGCCCCTATCTAGCATTACCATTAACTCTAATATAAATAGATAAGTTTGGTACATTATCCTTGTCCTTTATTTAATTGATGTCTGAGCAGTTACATTACTAAATTATATTAAAAGAATTAGGTTCGGGATTCTTTTGCTCAGATTCAAACTTACATCCTTGTCCTTTATTTAATTAATGTTTCGCCTCCCCCTCCAGTTGGTAGGCAGCGAAGGTGACCTTCTGCGGCTCTATAGTTTCCAGTACTTCAAACAGTTCTTCCATCTTCTAAACTCACTCTTCGGCCTTCTTTGAATTCGCCAAACCATTGAAAACGGGAGGCCTGGCTCTTTGGAAATCGGACCAGCCTCCACCTGTTTGGGTCCTTACTTGCTCTACCCCTGCCTGCATATCTTCGCTTCAGTCCATCTGGGCCTGACAGAGTGCCTCGGCTATAATTGCAGCCTGGGCTCTTATAGCGTCTACCATGTCTCATATGGTCTGCATAATTTCATTCACATCTACTCTAGTATCTTGGGTCCGTGGTCTACCTCTCCATACCGATTCCATGCTGTCAATCTGTAGAACAAGTATTACCGAGGTGATCAGGCTCAATAACAAATTATTAAGCAAATAGCATATAACACCAATAGGAGCTTCTATCTTCCTAAACCTAATGCTCCATTCCTTAAGTTCAAAACAAAAACAAGCTAGTCAGCCGCCTAGGTACAAATGACTAACCTGGACCAGTCCATTACTTGAGGAATTCTACCCCGTTCCTAACCTAGGTAGATGTACTCTGATACCAACTTAATGTAATGCCCCTATCTAGCATTACCATTAACTCCGATATAAATAGATAAGTTTGGTACATTATCCTTGTCCTTTATTTAATTAATTTCTAAGCAGTTACACTACTAAATTATATTAAGCTAATTAGGTTCGAGATTCTTTTTCTCAGATTCAAACTTACATGCACAGCAAAATAATATAAATTCTATGCTATGTGAAAATATAAACTGTTATGTAATTCCTATAATACAAGTCCATTACATACTGATAAACATGTCCCCAGATATATGAAGTAACCGTCCATCGAAAGTCAGGAGACAACAGGTCTATTACTCAGACTCTCTTATGAATTAGGGATAAACTGATCCTTCAAATATCCGTTCCCCAGGATGCCTACATACATCTCATGTATACAGCTCAAAATAATTTTCCTATTCTAAATACAATCTATCTAGGACCCAAATTAAGGATTACAAAATCTCACTTAAAGCAAAAATAACTGCTACTCCTCGGCCCTGCTATGCATCCGAATCTGATATATATTAGCACGTGGATGAGAAACACAAGTTTCCCAGTAGCTTAACAATTCAAGGTTTTAAAACACAACTAATATGTGTTAGGGTGCAAGCACCAAAACATTTGATCTACATTCTTGATTTCAAACATAATATTACTTATAAATATAAGCCAACAAGCACTGCATGATAAATTTAGAAGTTGACAGAAAATTAGATAACTCCTATTTCAAGTGACACGTATTCTCATAAAATTACATGTGTTATTACAGAATTATCAGAGTGCTTAAGCGTTTACTTCTTACTCTTACCATTACCGATTAAATGAGCATTCTTGGGTATTTCATGAACACTAGGTCATGGGTATGGAGCACCTTTGGCCACACCTTGTAAATCGTGAACACTTGGCTATGTATATAAAATCATCGGGATACTAGATCAAGGGTATGGAGCACCTTCGGCCACACCTCCCTAGGTCACTCGTGTGGAGAACCTTCAGCCGCACCTCATAATTCATGGACACTCGGCCATGTATATAAAATTATCAGGACACTAGATCACGGGTATGGAGCAACTTCGACCACACCTACCGAGGTCGCCAATGTGGAGCACCTTCGGCCACACCTCGTACTTCGTGAATAATTTCCAAGAAGGAATTTAGTATTTTATCCTTTTCATCTTTTTCACTTTTCCATTCTTTAATTCATATTATTGCCATGGGACATTTTCTCTTCCATAATAATAATGTTCATAAGTATTAATCAGGATTTTTCCTTAACATTATTATTCCTCATTGCTATTCATCATGAATTTAATCAATTATTTCCCATAATCCCATGCGTTAATATTAACAATCGTAAATTTTCCATAATCACATGCATTATTATTAATCATCATAACTTTTCCCATAATTACATGTATTATTATTAATCATCATAACTTTTCCCATAATCACATGTATTATTATTAATCATCATAACTTTTCCTATAATCGCATGTATTATTATTAATCATTTTCCCATAATCACATGTATTATTATCAATAATCATAAATTTTCCCATTATTTTGGGTGATGTCTTCTTTCTTTACACATGTTACGTTTCTTAACATTAGTTTCATCATAGAATTCACAAACCCACTTTAATATTAAGAGTAGCAAGCCAAGCAATCCAAACCATTGAAATGATTTCTTAATCTAAGTTTTCTCATGATCTTAAGGAAATAACAATTTAAGGTTAAGCATTAGCCACCCCTATATTTATCATGCAAGCTCAATCAAATTTTACTCCTAACTCAAGAATGTAGAAAAGGGTTCAAATTCCATGAAAGCTAAACCATTGAACTAGCATACTAAATCATGGAATTAGAACTTAATAAATTGCTAACCTACCTCAAAGATGAAGCCAACATGGGTTGTCTTGGGTTTTCTCTTGAATTTCCTTTACTACTTTGCTCCTTGGTTTCTTTCTTTCTTGGTTAGTTCACGTTCTCCCTCTTCCTCTTTCTCTCCCCGTTTCCTTTGTCTCTTTGTCCTCTCTTATTTCACTTGTAGTTATGTGTGTTGGTTGCATGGAAAAAAAATCCCAATCTCACTTTTTTCTCTCCCTTTTTCACGTGTACATTGCATGCATAAATTTGGATTTCCTTCTTACCTAGGTGGCATATGCACCTCTCTAATTAAATCTTCATTTCCCTTCCCACGTGCAACCCCTTCTTCATTTATTTTTGGTTTATTTTTGTTTATGCCACATGTGTACTTTACTTCCCTTACACTCCATCTTAGTTATTTGCTTCACGCCATCTTTTACCTTCACACAAAGTTACATGTTTTGCAAGGTTCATGTGTCCCACATCTTGCCTTATGCTCACCTATTTTCTTTGGTGCGTTGGCACCAAGAGAAAATGGATTTATGCAACCCACCTTCATGCCCAAGTGTATGCCCCACATAGAGAAATTTGCTGCACCCTTTGCCTTTAATTAAATCCCTTTTGTTTGCTTTCAATTGCTCTTCCTTCCCTTGCACATTAGGTGCATCCCACAAGTAACTATTTTTGTAAGAAAACTGCACTCTTATTTTTCTTTCTTTTCTTCCCTACTTCACGTGTGTATGTCTCCTTGTGAGACTAAAATTTTAATTCTCATTTCTCTATCTCCCTTCATGTGTGGTTTGTAAGATAGGAGTCAAATTTTCAACTTCCCTCTTGTCTTTTTCTTGTCTTAGGTGGCGTGTGAGTGTGTGAAGGTTCCCCTTGCATTCTATTTTCATTTTCCTAAAACTGCACACTTTTGATATATATATATTTTTGCACAAAGTGTACTTGCAAGTACACTTTGCCTTTGCTTGCACACTTGGTATTTCCCTTCTTTGCAAGTTTAGATTGTCCACTCTCACAAGTAACAAAAAAAATGCTGCACCTTTGTCTAATTATTGCACACTTGCCACCACCTTCCCTCACATGTGGCATCCAAAAAGGAAAGGGAAATTGGGTTTATGCTAGCTTCATTTCTCCTTATTCACATGTCCTCTCTCTCCCTTTTTATATTCTCTCTTTTCCTCCCTAATTCACGTGACACCTACACATGTATATATATATTTGTTGCATCCTTCTTCCCTTTCTCCCTTCACGTGAACCATGCATGAATTTCATGCAAAATCTTCTTCTTTCACCCATTTGCACATGAAACCCATGCATATATATATATATTAATTTTTGAATGCTTTTAGTCTCCTTTCCTTTCCACCTCATGTGTGGCTTGGAATTGCCATAAAGTTTAATTTCCATTCCTTTCTTTCATGTAGGATACATGTAAGGCACACTCATGCATATATTTAAATAGTTACATCTTATTTTGCTTCTCACTTGGTACTTAGGCTTGGTAACTCAAAAGGAAAATAAAGAATTAAATTAAGCACCAAATTTTCATGCAACTTACCTTTTAGTACAACCATTTTAGGCCATTAAATTATACAAGCAAAACTTTCCCTTCCTTAAGCTAATTTATTCAATTAATTAGCAAGCAAGTAATTCATACTAATTAATTAAATGACACCATTAATTCCATTCATTAAAGACCATTAATTTAGACTAATTAAATTATGGGGTGTTACATTAGTCCCTTCCCTCATTTTCAAATTGTTTAGGGCAATTTCATTCAATCTTTAGTCAGAAAATTGCTAACTTTCTAAATTTAAAGTGTACTTGGAGTCAGAAAATGCGAATATTACACATTGTAATACCTGTTTCCTAGGAATTATTGCCATTGAGGATAATTTTGGAAAATTTCTCCAAGGATATAAAATGAAGCAAGAAATTTGAGGATTTAAGAAAAAAAGACTTAAATGAAATAAGGAATTTAGCATTTCAATGAGAAGGACTAAAATGCAAACTTCATGTTTTTGCATGATGGTTCTTGTAGCTTTCCACCATGTCATCACTTTTTAACCTCCTTGTGCAACATTTCCTTCCTACCAATACATTTCCACCCCTAAGAAGAAAAAGAACCACACGAGCAGAGGAGAAAAGGGAAGGGAAGCAAGTCAAAATTCTTCCACAGACGGATTTGAGATAAGAACTCTTCATCCATAGCTTAGTAAACATCGTAAACACTATTTAGGCATAAATTTCTACACTTAAAACTCCTCTATTTTTCAAATTTGAGAGAGAAAGTGAAGATAGGGAAATTGGGCATTTTTGGATTTTTGGGTTTATTGAGTAAAAAAGTTGATTTTGAGGTTTCTTGTAGATAGAAATAGGTTTCTAAATTGAAATATGCATCATTAACTTCCATTTAGCAATTTGTAGGCTTAAATCATATTTTCAAGTTAGGTTTCACTGTTCACCAGATTTTACATGTATGAATTCACTTGTATGATGGATATTTGGCCTTGAAAATGGTTGGGATTTGGGGGTAAATGATTAGAAACTAAGCTCATGCATTTTAAAATTGGAATGGGGTGGAATTTAGACTGGAAATTGGTCAAAACCAGAGTTTCTGAATTGTTGAAGAACATAACAGCCAACTGCCAGCATGTACTAGTCGACTATCATGTTCTTGCACAAAAGCCAATATAGAGGCACAACAGTTGACTAGTAGCCTCATCTGTCGACTGTCAGGCCCATATTTCTACCTAGTAGTCGATTGCTAGCCTATTAATAGTCGACTAGCAGGCTAATATCTTGCGAAACCCAAAATTCCAGAGAGCCACTAGCCGACTACTAGCTTTATAACAGTTTACTAGTAGCTTTCCTAAGAGCAACTAGCCGATTGCTAGCTTCCTGACAGCCGACTGGCAACCCTCTGATGTGAAAAATGATTTTTAAAACAAGAATTGAGCTTGGAAACCCCTATTTTTTGGCCGGAATGAGGTTCGAAATGTCATCATACATGATAATTTCATATGTTGGGTGATAGATAATATGAAAATAGAAATGGAAAGGGGAAGGTAGCTGAGTTATCAAATCTTATAAGGGAAATTTAGAGAAAACCTATAGAGGAACACCAAATTCTTAGTTGCTTAGATGTATATGTGAAGAGAATTAGTATGAAACTTGAGTTATTTCTTAAGAAGTAATTTGTGAGGGCAAATCAAAAAGGAAAAAGGAAGACCCTGGTCAAGAGAGGAGCAAATGGTTAAGGTAGAGTAATCTACACTCCCTTATTTTGAAATGAAAATGTGAATTATATTGATGTGAAATGAAATGTATTTCTGTGGAATGGGAAATGTTTGATGCAAATGCTTGTGAAATGAAATGGTTTCACATGAGTATAAGGAAATATTCCTGTATGTTTTTGTAATCATGAGATAAAGCCCTTGCTACTTGTTTTAATTTGGTTATTAGGTTGTATGCTTGTAGTGTAAACTATAACGCCCCTATCTAGTTTTACCATTCATCCGATGCAAATAGATAAGTTTGGTACATTATTCTTATCCTTTTATTTAATTAAGGTCTGAGCAATTATGCCATTAAGTATCATTAAGCGGATTAGGTTTGGGATCTTTTGTTTAGATTAAAACTCGTATGCATAACAGAATAAAGGAAACACTATAATACACAACAGAAATTTTAACTTTTATGTAATTCAAATAATACAAGTCCAATAATGTCCATTACATACTGGTAAACATGTCTTCGAATAAATGAAGTACCTATCCATCAGAAGTCAGGAGACAACAGGTCTGCCACTCAGACTCCCTTACAAATTTCTAAAGAGGGACCAGTCCTTCCCATATCTATCCCCAGGGATATCCTATATACATCTCATGTCTACTGCCAACAGAATAGTCCTAATTCTAAAAAATATATCTAGATTAAGACCTAGAAAAGGGGTTACAAAAATTTTCTTTAAACCAAAAAGAAACTTCTATCTCCCGGCCCTGCTAAGCATCCGCATCTGATACATATTAGCATATAAATGAGAAACACGAGTTCCCCAATAGCTTAACAATTCGGTGTTTACAAAAATAACTAATATGTATCAGGGTGTAAGCACCAAAATATTTAATTCTACATTCTTGGTATAAAAACTTAGCATCGTGCATAAACATAAATTGGAAAGCGATGTGATCAATTTAAATGTCAATGTGATAATATTCTTTTCAAATAAAACATCTTTGCATGCTATTAAACACGTTATCACAAAACTAACAAACTGTTTCAGCTTATCATTCTTAAAATTTTCTTTTATATAATAGTTGTGCACACTTGGGCACTATGTGGACACTTGGCCACCTTTATAAAAATCTCTTGTGCACACTTGGGAACTTGTGGACACTTGACCACCGTTCTAGGGTCATTGGGCACTATGTGGACACCTAGCCACCTTCCTAAGGTCATTATACACACTTGGGTACTATGTGGACACTTGGCCATCTTCCTAGGGTCATTGTGCACATTTGGGCACTATGTGGACACTGGGCTACCTTTATAATTCTTTAACAATTCTCAAGGGGAATTTTCCTTTTATTGAAAAATAGTACTAGTGTACATCTCTTTAAAATTCTAAATAATTTAAGAATAAATGTCCCCTTTTGTAGTTTAATATTAATGTACACTTCTCATAAAAATTCTATTAATTTCATGAATAATTTTCCCTTTCTTTGGAAATTACTATAAATGTACATTTCTTGCAAAGATACTAATACTTTCGAGAATAATTTCTCCTATCTTGGAAATAAATTTTAATGTACATTTCTTATAAAAATTCTAATATTTTCAAGAATAATTTCTCCTTTCTTGGAAATTAATTCCAATGCACCTTTCTTACAAAAACTCTAATATTTTCAAAGATAATTTCTCCTCCCTGGGAAATTAATTGTAATGTACCTTTCTTATGAAAATTCTAGTATTTTCAAGAATAATTTCTCCTTTCTTGGAAATTAATTCTAATGGACATTTCTTATGAAAATTCTAGTATTTTCAAGAATAATTTCTCCTTTTTTAGAAATTAATTCCAATGTACATTTCTTATAAACATTCTAGTATTTGCAAGGATAATTTCTCCTTTCTTGGGATTAATTTTCTTATATAATTTTACCAAGTTCAAGAATAATTTCCTTCCTTGAAAATAATAATATCCTTTCTTATAAAATTCTACTAAGTCAAGCACAATTTCCTTTCTTGCAACAATAATAATATCCTCTCTTATAAACTCCAATAATAAGTTCCCATATTTTTGAATTAATATTATGGTGCATAGCTTATGGATTTCAAGAATCAATTTCATGGACTTGGCCTAGGGAGACTTGTTAATTTGCAATTCAATATCCTTCCTTTATTCTCAAACTAAGATCATTAAAAGGGTAGGGTTTCTCTTCTTCATGGTCATCATGAATTTCACATTTTCTAACCCTAATCCTTTCCTAACAACAATACTCATGCCCTCTCATCCACCAACATCCCAATCAATCACACATGCTAGCCAACATACATATATTTTGTCAAGAATGTAGGTAGACAATTATTTTCCATAGAAAGCTTGTAAAACATGTTGGTTGCATAAACTAAAACATGGAACATAATAATAAAAATTGTTAACCTACCTCTTTGGTCCCTTAAGATGGTTTTTCTTGGCTTTCTCTTTGATTCATTACTCCTTTTGCCTTCCTTCTTGATCACCTTTACTTCTTCCTACTCACAATTTGGGTGTTCTTGTTTAAGCTCACGTGTTCCCCCTTTCTCTCAAGGTGCTCCTTTCTTTCTTTTCTCTTTTTCTCTCTTCTTACTGTGTGAGTGTATTGCATGCATGCAAAATTGAAATTTTCAACTTCTCTTCTCCTTCCACGCATGTGTGTGGTATGTATCCCAAAAATATAACTCTCACGTGCACTATCCTCTTGGCTTACATGTGCATGCATCTATCTTGGAATTAAGTCTCCAAATCCATTCCCATGCCATTACTTTTTGTCTATTGCAGCCACACGTGTCCTATACCTTTCTTGCACTCTTTGGTTTAGCTATGTGGACACATCATTGAGAAGGAGAGAGGGAACCCAATGTAGCTCAATTTCCATGCTGCACCTCCCTTTTCTTTCTTCACGTGTATGTATATCTTCCTTGAGTGGGATGCTGCCTTTCTCTTTCCTTTTCCTCATATGTGATTGTTGCATGAACTTCTCAACTCTTTTTGTCTCTTACTTAGGTGGCATGCAAGCATTCATAAAATTTTTTAAATTTCTTTTTCCTTACTTACATGCTACCTTTTCTTCCTTTCTTTACGTGTGTTTTTGCATGTATCTCCCACTTGGAAATTTCATTTCTCCTTTCTTTCTTCACGTGTGGGTATTGCATGAGTGTGAAAGAAATTTCAACTCCTCTTGTGTAATGCCCCTATCTAGTCTTATTGTTAACTCTGATATAAAAAAATAGGTTCGGTACATTATCTTTATCCTTTATTTAATTAATGTCTGAGCAGTTATACCATTAAATTAATTTAAGTGAATTAGGTTCGGGATCTTTTGCTCAGATTAAAACTTACATACACAACGGAATAGATCAAAATATACTAACTACACAGCGGAATTAAAGCATCCATGTAATTCAATTAAATACATAATCAATAATGTCTATTACATTTCTGTAAAGATGTATCAGGATATATGAAGTACCTGTCCATCGGAAGTCAGGAGACAACAATCCTGTCACTCAAACCCTTTTAAAAATTTCAAAGATGGACCGGTACTTCAAATATCCTATGTCTACTGCCCACAAGAATAATCCTAGTTCTAACCTAAATAAATCTAAACTAGGACTCAAAAATAGGGGTTACAAAGTTGTCCTCCGACCAAAAAAAAACTCCTATCTCCCTGCCCTGCTAAGTGTCTGTATCTAATACATATTAGCATAATAATGAGAAACACAAGTTTCCCAGTAATTTAACAATTTAAGTTTTAAAAATAACTAATATGTACCACGGTGCAAACACCAAAAAATTTTTATTTTACATTCTTGATATTAAAACATAATGTTACCCATAAATGAAACCAGGCAAGCATTACGTGATAATTTAGATGTTAACACATAAAAAAAAATCAGACATTCTCTTTCAATGAAACATATCTAAATGAAATTATACATGTTATCGTGGCATTATGCAATTTAATTATGTATTAGCTTTTACATTTTTCAATTTAAGTTAATTAAGCACCTGGGGTGTTATGTGGACACTAGACCACTTTTATGAAATCACCGTGAGCCCTAGTTCATAGGTGTGGAGCACCTTTGGCCATACCTCACTAGGCCACCCGTGTGGAGCACCTCTGGCCACACATCGTAAATCATGGTCACTTGGCCACGTACAAAGCGTAATCGCGAACACTAGGTCATGGGCAAGGAGCACCTTCGACCACACTTTGCTAGGTCACCCATGTGGATCACCTCTGGCCACATATCGTAAATCGTGGTTACTCGGCCACGTACATAGCATAATCGCTAACACTAGGTCATGGGCATGGAGCACCTTCGACCACACCTCGCTAGGTCACCCGTGTGGATCACCTCTAGCCACACATCATAAATTGTGTACCTATCTATGTTTTCTTTTTGTCAGTGTACAATATATCGTTATCACCTTTAGCTACGACTCTTATTTGCCTAATTTAACTCTATTTCCATGATTTTGGCCAGCAACATAAATAATATCAAGAATGTAAGTTTGTAATAATGTCCTATCTAAGCTGGTAAAAACAGACATGCATATACAAAATTGTGGGATGCTATTTTCAAGAATTATCAAACTACCTGGAGAATGACTAGAAAGAGCTTATCTTGGCCATCCTTTGATCCCCTTCTACACTCGCTTCCTTTTAATTCTTATTTCCCTATAATAAATGCCAAGTTTTCGCTTCAGTTCAATCATCAAGGAACAATCGATACAAAATCTACAGGAAAATATCAAATTAGGGCATTTTAAATTATACTAGAGGCTCCAAGAGCTTGAGATCTAATTTCTATAATTTTCCAGTAGTTTCGGCATGGTAGACGGCGGCACACGGCGAATGGGGTCAAAAAATACACTAGAATGTAGCCCGTAACTCGAGGAGGCCAGATCTGGTGTTTTTTCGATGAAACACGGCCGTTTAGATGGAGTATTCTGGCGACGAAGGTGACGGATGTCAAAAACTTTTTTCCCCTATTCTGGGCGCATGGCGGCGGTGCTCTACCGATTGGAAGCTGGCAGCTCAGGCTTCCCAACAGTGGCGGCGGTGTGGCCGAACGACATCAGACGGCGAAGATCGCGACTTGGCCTTGAAAATGCGACGAGAAGGAAAAAGGGCCGTTTTCTGGCGGCTGTGGCAGTCATTGGTCGCTACGGTGGCTTGTTGCGGCGTTGAGCTGAGCTACTGAACCTTTCGGCAGCGACGGGCAGCAGTAACTCAGCCGGACGGCAGACAGGCATGGTGAAGGTGGTGGACGTGGGTGACGTGCACAGGAGAGGAGAGAGAGAGAGAGAGAAATGTTGCATGAGAGGGGAAAATGGGAGAAACGAGAGAAGTTTGAATATTTAAGGCATATAGGGGCATTTTGGTCTTTTTCTATTTTTCCATAGCTAAATTTCAGACGCATTTCTCCAATTTAGGAAAAATTTAGGACAATATGGAAGGAATTTGGAAATTTTCAAACGATCGCAAGCTTCGCAAAATTATCCGCAAGTTTTCTCAGGCATATTAAAATTTTGCTATTAGATACAATTTAATTCTAAAAAATTCTCAAAATTTTGCTAAAAGTTCAGAAAATTTTCCTTAATTCAATTTCAGCAAAATCAAAATTCATTTTACCAAATTTAATTTATTTAAAAATTGGGTTGTTACATCTTGTCCCTTTTTCTTAGTGTTCATGCCATCATCTTTATATTTCAATATTGTCCATTTCTTCTCTCTTTCTCTTTCTTCACGCTGCACCTTACTCTCCTACATGTTGTGCAAGCATATCATCCTATTACTCTCCTTTCCATCCCTTTTCCTTCATGCATTCAGTCTATGGCTGCACCCCTTTATTTTTTTTATAATGTGTGGGGCTTTCTTGTTACATACACCATCTCAATTTCCTCACACAAAATTCTGCACTAGGTGTACTTGCAAGTACACTTTTTTTTGCTTGCAAGTTACTTCTTCCCATAGTTTACTCCATCTCCCTTTCTTCTCTTATTTTAATTTCCATTCAACCATCAAGGACGCTGCACTTCTTCCTTTCCTAACTATATTTCCATAACTTGATGTGTGCATTTATATACCTATACCATTGCCATGCATTCCTTGCGTTCCCATGTTTCCTAGCCAAGGGGTTCATGCATTTTTTGAAATACAAGTCTGCACTTTTGCTTTGTGCACATACAAGTATATATATTTTTATAAATTCTGCACTCTCCTTACTTTTGTCTTTCCCACCGAGTGCATAAGTAACATATATATATTCTTTTCCTTCCTAGTGTAAGTGATGCTTAGGTCACGAAATCAAGGGAATAAAAAAAGGAAATTACGTACTTCACTCACACCAAATTCCCTCTTACTTTTATGCTACTCCACTGATTGCATGTGCATTTCTATATTTAATGGATGCTAGCCCCTTTCCCTTCCCAATTGCACGTGTGTCTCTATGTGTAGACTTAATTACCATATATTTTGCCACTCCCCTCCTCCTTTTGGCTGAGTAGGTGTATATATATATACATATATTTTTAAGCTCACACCATCCATCAACTCCACGTGTGTATGTTGAAATGCTTCACATTTTTCTTTCTATCCTTATTTCGGCTAAAGGTAGAGGTACTCTAAATCAAACATCTCAATAGTTGAAAGCATATTTATTTTAAATACAAAACCACACAAGCAACTCATTCCAATTAATTAAAGAACATTAATTTAGATTAATTAAAATTATGGGGTGTTACACAAACGAAATTTAGGGTAGACATTTAATGGCTGGTATGGGATGGTCATTAAGTATTCCTTATTCAAACAATTTTTTACAAAATGTAACTATTTTCATAGTAATAGTATGTATATGTTAGAGGTTGCTCTTTAAACTAATACAACCTTATGAAAGACTTAAGGAGTAAAAGGAGGACAGTCTATACGGGGCAAATGAATTATTTTAAGTGGAAATACTCTATGACCCTAAGTATTAGTCACATATCTGTATACATTCCCATATAGTTATGGATAAAGAGACTGATGAAGGATGTGCACGTACCAGGGAACACCCTAATAAGTTATATCCTTAGTCATATAGATAATAGTCCTATGACGATTTCTGGGATAATGGTCTCCATGATGATAACAATCTCAGTCACATGGGTGAAAGTCCTGTGACATTCTTTAGGATAAAGGTCCCCTGGAATATTTCAAAAATTGAGATTGGGAAACAACATGCACTTTGATGGGGATGTAAATGGCAGGAAACATATGCTTATCAATTATGTGATATTTGTAGTAACACGAGGGATGTTATGCAAATAAGAATTGAAATGGAAATACAGGTGTTTTGAAATAAATATTTTTAATGCAAATGGTTCTCCTATACTCCTACGATTTTGATAAACTTATTTGATTTATGAGTAACTTTGAAATGTAAATTTCTCATATGATTAATGTTGCCTCGAATGTTAAATGTCAATTCGCATGTGTATTGTAATCACAAGAAGGAGGTTTTTGGTACTCAAGGGGGTATCGCTAAACTTTCAACTATTTTTGTAAAATTGTAAATTTGTAAATTCCTCTACTAGGATAATTATATCTCATAAAGTTTTTTGTTTAAATGAGCAGGCCCAGGATATGTCTAGAAATTAGTTGGGCTCGAGATATGAATTAGAGATGCAGCGCGATCTAGGAGAGTTGTAAATATTGAATGCTTGGATGAGGAATTTGAATTGGCATGTAGGCCATGATGTGTATATATGTGAATGATAACTATATTGTTATTTGATGAATGTTATGGGATGTGGGATTCTATAATGTAAAAGGTTATGCTTAGTAGTATTTTTATAAATTATACCTCAGTTGATTCTGAATGGATGTTTAGAATTCGATATTCCAAAGTATATGTTTATGTGAATGGTTGTATTAGACATGCTGCGCAGGGAAGGTGGTTGAGTGGGATTTGAATGGATTGAAAGAAGAGTCTATTTGGGTTACACTTAACTAGTAATGACTCTCTGAGCTCCCCAAATGAAAGAAAAAAAAATTTAGTGAAAATTCTACGCTTCCAATTTACTCTAATAGATGTTAGTGAGTAAAGAGAGGTCATTACAGAGTGGTATCAGATCTAAGATTTAGGGGAAAACCATAGTTATTGGTTTATGGTTGACCCGATTTACAGCTTTAGGAATGATTGATTTGAATCTTCAACTCTGGGATATATAGGCTTGTGATCAAAGCAATTGAGATATTAGGAATGATTTTCATTGCCATAGTTAGACGCTGTTACTAAAGACTACTTTTTTCCTTTTGTATCAGCAACCTATGGTAAACTACAAAAGAGGCACCGCCAGAAGGTCACGGGAAACAATAGTAGGGATGATGAGATGAGAGATACGATGGACTCCTTTTGAATGATGGCAGAGGCAGTGAAAGAATAGGCTGCCACTAGCGCTAACATCATGCGACAATACCAGGAGAATCATCAAGTTACTAATGAAGGAAATTATCAAAATGATAACCACATGTACCAGGGATAGCTAGAATTTCAGAAAGCAAGATTGCCAATGTTCAGGGGAACCCTCGATAGTAGAAGGATGGTTAAAGAAGATGGAGAAGATATTCCAAATACTACATAGTACCAACAAATAGAAGGTTACCTATGTAGTTTATACGCTAAAAGAGGAGGCTGAAAACTGGTGGAATGGGGCAAGGAAATTGTTAAAGAGCAGGGGCATTCCTTTGACTTGGGAATCTTTCAAGAAGATTTTCTTAAAAAAGTATTTACCAGAGAATGTGAGGCAGGCCAAAGAGATAGAATTCCTGTAGCTCAGACAAAGGGGTAGGCCATTTGAGGAATATTTAGCCAAATTCGAAGAGATGGCTAGGTATTCTACTTATCTGAGGCTACATCCTAATAAAGCCTAGAAGTCGAGCCAATTAGAGGCGGGCTTGGACTTATAGATGAGAACCCAAATAGCTTTAATTGAGATCAGGGATTTCGCAATACTGGTGAACAATTGTCGAATCTTTAGCAAAATTTTAGAGGAAAAGCAACAAATGAACCAAAGATTCACTGATCGCTAGAAATAGCCTGCAAGGAATTTAAGGGGAAACTTTAAGGAACCCCAAGGATCACATAGTGGGAGCCGATGCCCTAAGGTTTCCAACTGCCATAAGTGTGGAAATAGACATAGGAACAAACCCTGCTAACTGAGAATGCCGATGACATGCTTTAAGTGGGAGGCACATTGCAAGGTACTATTTGGCTGGTGAAAGTTAACAGAATCCTGGTGGGCCAAGACCACAAGCCCCGAGGAGAGTCTTTACCCTAGATGGGGCCAATGTTGAGAAATCACCTGGACTGATGTAGGGTAGAGGTAAGATTTATAATTTTTCCTTAATATTACTATTTGATTGGGGTGCTACGCACTCTTTTATATCTAATGCATGTGTTGGGAAAATAGACTTGCCTTTTCAAACCATGCCATATGACTTACATATTACCATACCCTAGGGAGAATCTACCATATCTCCTCAAATTTGTTTAAACTATCCTCTTGCTATTAATGACCATCTGTTTGTTATGGACCTTGTGTGTCTACCCTTAACTAGAATTGATGTCATTTTGGGAATGGACTAGTTAACTAGGAATTGAGTTCTTTTAAACTACTTTGAAAAGAACATCACTTATTTTGATGTCTTACCGGTGAGAGGGAGTGACAGAGTGTGTGAAATGGATGAGGTTTTCCTTAACTTCTCCTAAGTAGAATTCCAAGAGAAACTTATCTCAATTCCTATGGTAAAAGATTTTCCAGAGGTATTCCCTTTAAAGATAGTCAAGTTACCTCCATCGAGAGAAATCGAATTCACTATAGACTTGGTTCCTGGCATAGGCCCAATATCCATGACACTATATAGTATGACTCTAATAAAATTGAAGGAGTTGAAGATCCAAATAGAGGACATGTTGGAGAAAGGGTTTGTAACATACGCTCCTAGTATGATTAAAGAGATGTTTATTAGTTGTTAAGTTAATCTTAATGCTTATGTATGTTGCATCGGTGCATATAGTTGATTAGACTAGGGACTAAATTGAAAGAAAATACATGAAGGTTTAGCAAGAGGTGTCTAGGGGACTCAATTAAAAAGGGAAAAATGAGAGAGTCTAAGAGTGTAAAATAGCTCAGGGACGGGTAGACCCTAAACCCTTTAAACACTTCCAAACGTTAAGATTTTAGATAGAGAAGAAGAGGGACGAGTAGTGAGAGAAAGGGGTGAGCTAGGGCAAGAAAGAAGGAATTTTACTAAAGGAAGGCTAGATTTGAGGCTGAAAATTAGTTCTACAGTAAAGGGAGAACCTTCTAAACACATCCTACACACAAATTTGGCAAGGAATCAAGGTAGTAATTCATCCTAAACCCCATTTCTGAAAAATGCAAAAAACTTACTGATAAATGTGATTTTTGGAATGTTTTAAGTTGAGTTTAGGGTTTTTAAACCTACTTCTATGTGTTTTAGCTGCTATTGGGTAATGTGTGCTAATTTACCTTGCTCATTTATACTTGTGAATGATTTTTAAAGTTGGATTTTTGCCCTAAGTGAGAAAGATGTGGTTTGATCTTAGTTTGAACATGTTAAGCTATGTTATGGGCATTTTATGAATGAGAAATGATGTTGAATGTTGGCATTAAGCTCAAGATTTAAGTAAGTGATTTACGAACATGTTTTTAGGGCCAAATTCTGGGAAAAACCATAATTTTTCAAGTAAACTAAGTGCTAGCAACCGACTGCCAGCCTTGAAAGTCGATTGTCGTGCTCATCCTTTGCCTAGAAATGTGAGACAGAACACTATCAACCGACTGCTAGACCCTTGGGAGTCAACTGTCGTGTTCTTTTGATATATCTCATTTTATACATATTTGCCTGATATTAATTGTCCATTTTATGAGCACTTTATGTAATTTTATTCTAAAAATCACCTAAGTTTGCATCATTTTAATTTTCAAGAATTTTATCAAGTCATCATCAGCAAATGGAGCAATTTTAAGCCTGGATAGCCTTCAGAGCACCCAAAATAGGCCATTTGGGCCCATTTTGCTTTTTAGGCCGAGCTGGAGCCTTATTGGGCCTTGGACCGGGCTAGAAATAGTGAAAAAGTGAGTAGCCCGCGTGAGAAAAAGGAGACTCACGTGAAAAACCCGAACCAAACCCGAAATAGAGCAACATTGGCAGGAGAAAGAGAGCCAAGAAACACTATCCATCTGGGCATCTTTCCACGGCAGCACAGCGACGTTCTAATGTCAGGGGATGATTAACAGGACACCGCCGTCCAAGCCAGCCATTGGAACATGCCAAAATGGTGGAGATCTGCGAAAAATCTGAGCCAACCTATTTCACGACCCATCCACAGATCGACCATTCCGCAACATTTTTTGGCTGACCCATTGTCCGTTGTCAATCCCTGTAACTTTAGGCAACCCAACCGTAACTTCCCCTAACTCTCTGGCCGCCATAATACCCTAGATCACGAGATCTGAGACAGGCCCAAGAGATGCGATCCTGTTGCTTTTCACGACCCGTCTGTGTTTTTCATCGGGTTTTCATCTATTTTCATTGTCCGTGTGCCGTCCTTGGTGTTCCCTACCTGTCCGCCATCGACCAGAAGGGTACAGATCCATCGGGTACCCGAGAACTCGGGATCTAACCCGTTTGACTCGACTCGCCACCCATGAAGTTTTGGACAGCTTTGGATTTGATTTTTCTAGTATTTTTCAGGCAAATTTCCAGCGAGATTTCAGTGATTTTTCGGCGACCATTCTATACAAAGACCATTGGGCAATTGAGAAGACAGGACTTGCATAAATTTTTACTATTTTTATCTGTTGTTTAATTAATTTTCTAATGGATTATCTACTGTTGGAATTGTCTACTGTTATAAATATATGTGGCTGAATTTTTAAAATTCATTAGGGTTCCTGACTATATTGGATTTTTTTTTTAATTGCATGGATGTTGAATTTAGTTGTGTGATCTTCTTTACAGTTATGAATGTATGTATTAGCTTTATTTATGAGATGTTGTGATAATGTTAATTAGATTACTTTTTGAGATCGATGGATAATAATTGGGATTGGAAATCTAATTGTAAGGAACAATTAATTATCACTTAGAACTAAGGTTAATTAATTGCTGGATTAAGAGTAGATAAAAGTTGCTAAAAGTTATTTCTTAATAATGGTGAATTAAATCGATAATGCTAATTTAAAATTTACCATTAGGAAGAACAAGCTAGTGGTAGATTTTAGGTTTAAGAAATTCATTGAGACCGACAGAGAATTTTAATTTAAATTAGAATTCACTCACAGGTAGCATAGTCAAATTCAATAATCCATTATCTTTTGTGTATTTACTGACTAGTGTAGGTTCCCTGATGGATTTTCTTTTCTTGCCTCAGTATATTTTCTTTCATTCCTTGTCACTGGTAGTTTATTATTGCTTGTAGTTAGACATTAGTTTAGATAAAAATCAATCATTTTAATTGTTAAGCTAGATAACAGAGAACAAGTAATAACTCTGGGCTTTCCCATTTCTGAGGAATACGACCTTGATACTCATCATTGCACTGGGCTGCATCGATAGGTTCACTACCTTAGGTGTAGTTGCATAAGTAGCATTGGTAGCACACATCATCTTCATTTTCCAAAAATTTTCCAGAAGGAAAGCAGCTAATTGCCAGACCCCTAGAAATCAACTATCGAGGCTAGTAGCCGACTGCTAAGCCCTAGCAACCAATTGGTAGCTCTTGGCCAGAAGAAAAAATTTTAGATAGTTAGCTAGCAGCCGACTGCTAGAAAGAGGGAAGTCGACTGCCAACTCTCTGATGTGTGTAATGAGCTCAATTGCCAATTTGAGAGGAAATTAGCCTAGATTTTCACTCAAACTAAGGATCTAAACCAGGGATGTAGTGGGTAACATGCATAAGATAGAGGCACGAATCACTTGGATAATGAGACCCTCGTGATAGTGAAATAAAGAGAGAGCAAAAAACACAAAATAGGAAAGAGGAATGTATTCTCAATGTATGCCTTAGGGTAGATAGGCTTATGATCAAGTAACCAATTATCGGTATGGGATAGTCATTGGGCATTCCACAGTTGTGCCATAAATTAGGATGGTTAAACACTCACTTGAACTTAGATGATTTTGAAAACATCATGATGGTTACAAACTTTAAGTTAGTGTCATCTCCCAAGGCCATATGAGAAACATATACTTAGAGTGAAGCATAACCATGGGCATGGGCCAATTCACCCTAGAGTATATGTAGAGAATAACATACCGAGAGTGTGATCCACCTTGAAGGAATGGTGGTGATTCCATAGTATTATGATCTACCCAAAAGAAGAGAGGAAATGATCCGGGTAGAGTTAACGGTGATCCCATGAGTTTATACTAGCCCTAATTGGGACGAAAGGGAAGAA
Source organism: Senna siamea (assembly GCA_031216115.1). Taxonomy (NCBI): domain Eukaryota; kingdom Viridiplantae; phylum Streptophyta; class Magnoliopsida; order Fabales; family Fabaceae; genus Senna; species Senna siamea. The sequence continues at coordinate 4,055,816 of CM062360.1, forward strand.
ATCTCGTTGATCAGGGATGATATGCCAAAAAAGGGCAGGGACCATTAAGGTACTTGGATCCACTGGGGAACACCTCAAAATGTACAAAAGTTAAGGCATGACTCGATAGCCATGCGCTCATTAATATAGACAATGGTTCGTGGAATTGTTGCTAGGCGACTCTCCTGATTACTCTTAGGATGTCTCTTAGGGTGTAATTCTCACATGTTATAGAAATGAAATGATGGCATGTTTACTATCCCACATATGTTGTATATGAAAGTGATGATGAGATTGATGATGAATGAACATCCCATGCTTTAAAGATGATATGTTTAAATATACATGCATAAATCCGAGTATATGTTTGAAAGTATGATTGCATACATTATACACCAATAGTCATGTATTACATTTTATGATGAAAGAATGTAAAGGTTTTTTGTGTAAGAACGGTGCTATAGGCTAGTAATTTTTAAAGATAGGTTGCATTACTACTGAGATTAATTTCTCACACAGGTGCTACCATGTATCAGATGTGTAGGTTCCCTTGTGCTAGAAGAGAAGGTAAAGTGGGAGGAAGTACCCACCATGGGGTATGTAATGACCCCCATAATCATGCTATACATTTATCTATTAGAATAGTGGAAGCATACAATATTCTAAATAAAATTTTCACTTTTCCCATGTTATGGAACATTAGAGGGTCGCCACTGGTTGAGTGTAACTCAAATAGACTTTTCTCAAAGTCCATTCAAATTTCACTCAACCATAAAACCTATGTAGCATTCCTATTATCCCATTATCAACCACATCATACTCTGGAATATAAATTCTAACAACCATTCAGATACAATTGAGATATACTATATCATGCTACTAAATCCATTCACACGTCGACAAATAAAACCACAATTCATCAGATTTATTATACAAATCTATTCTTCAAAACAATCCCTACCAAAAAATTCAACAGAGTTTCCCCTAAAAATTAGACATTTTCCCATTTATACAACAACCCAAATTAACATATGTATCCAATAATTTCATCAATATAACCAAAAATCAACAATACAATTTTATATATAAATTCAAGCCTAATTTTAATTCCACATCATGGCTTTATAATTCTCTAAGGATGTCTTGACATCCTTCTTTTGCCCAGCTATCTCCTAGGTATTTGTTGTTCCTGATCATTTGAGTAAACAACTTAATGAGATTATTAAATCCAAGTAGAGCAATATACAATAGATACTTACAAAACAGTTGAATACTCAGCTATGCCAAGGCACAGAAAATGTCTCCCCACAAATCAGTTTAAATACATGTGAATTACTAAATATTTATAAATTCAAAATGGATATGGGACATCTCTGCAAAATAATATAATGAGTATAATATCTTTAATCTAAAAATTCATACTAAAAATCATGCTTGAAATTCTTATATATTCATTTATCACACATCTCATGTTATTATTCATTTCATGTTGCATGTCGTTTTATCTGAAAACATAGGTCTTGGCTGGGTGTGATCTGTAACACCAATCACTCGAAAAGAATGTCCTATTTTTCATGAGTGTGATCCGTAATACCAATCACCCATTGAAGGACCGGGTGAGAGCTAACATTTAGGGCATCCCCCAGCATGTGCAAAATAGCTAGTTCTCATCCTCATACAGTCTCTATAACAATGCATACACATAGTCAACTAATATTCAAAGTTATAGGATATCATACTTAAACCAAAACATCATCCTGTATAGGTTATCCAGCCTTTACTCTTTAAACCTTTCATAGGGTTGTCCCAGTTTAATGCATGATTCCCAAAAGATGCAAACCAATTCAAATAAAATAAATTAATTTGTAAAATCGTCTGCATAGGGGATATTTAACGGTCGTCCCATACCAGCTATTGAATGTCCACCTAAAGTTAGTTCGTCCCTATGGCATATAATCCCAATAGCCAAATCTAGCAAACATGCAACAAGCATTCTCAATACACAAGCGATCTTCTATACTTATATATAATTCTCATGTAAATCATCATTTTCAGCACTCATTCCCATTCAACATAAATTATAATTAAAGTAGTATTTCACAACGTCAATTAAAAGTCAGGAGAGTGTAGATTACTCTACCTTTTACCGTTTACTCCTATTCGGACCAGGGTTTTCCTTTTTCCTTGAAGATTGTTCTCACAATTAGTTTCCTGAGGAAACAACTCAAGTCTTATGCAAGTTTCCTTTCAATTATACTTTCTTTCAATTAAATGCCTATTTTCTACTTCTGTCTATTCATCAATGCATAATCAGAATCAAAATCTACAGAAAAACATCAAATTAGAGTATTTTAAATTATACTGAAATTTTCATAAATTTTCAAATTGATCCTTACTTCTTTCCAGCTACTGCTGATGATAGCACACGTCAGAGCATGGCGATAGACTGTGGCTGACGTTGAAAATTAGTCCAAAATGTCGACTGAATCACGAGGATGCCAGATCCAAAATTGGTTCAGCGAAAAACTACAGTTTAACCATGATTTTATGGCGAAACGTAAACAGTGTCCTAAAAATTTTCTCTTTCGTTCACGGCCCGTGGCGATAGTTCTTCACCGATTGACAGCTAGCCAAGGAAGAGGGTGACTAGAGATAGTCGTTGGTGGCAGTGGTGCAATCGGATGGGACGATTTTGTGGCCTAATTGAAGATGCAATGCTGGTTGGAAAAGATGCAATTTTCAGTGGTTGTGGTGTCCATCGACGACGAGGGATGGCAACAGGAGCTTGACGGCAATAAGCAAAGCAATCCGATGGTGGTTCGGTGTGGTGCATGCGTCGGCAGGCGATGGTTTTGGGAGGGATGGAGCAGCTACATGGTGAGAGGAAAATGAGAGAGTATGGTTGCAGGAGAGGGAGAAAATGGAGAAAATAAGGGAATTTTGGAATTTTAAGGTATCCAAGGGCATTTTGGTCTTTTCTCACTTTGCCCTAGATAAATTTTTTATGCATTTTCTGATTTAGGCAAGAATATGGGATAATATGGAAGGAATTTGGAAATTTTTTGAGTATCTTAATCCTTTCAAAAATATTTGCTAAGTTCCTAAAGGCAGATAAAATTTTTTCCATTAGATAAAATTTTATTCCAAAACATTCTCAAATTTAAACTACGAGCTCAAGAAAATTTTCTTAATCACTTCCCAACAATATTTTAAGGTTTCCCATTATTTTTTATCCTAATTATTTAATTTTTCATTAGGTTATTACATTATCCCCCCTTAAAAGAATTTTGTCCTCAAAATTCATACCTGCAAACAATTTTGGATAACGTTGTCTCATCACGTCCTTCTTCTCCCACGTCATCTCCTAAAATGCTACATCCTGCCAAAGTACCTTAACCAAAGGGATTACTTTATTCCAGAGTTGTTTAGTCTTAAAGTAAAGGATTTGGATAGGAGTAGATTCATAAGTGAAATTTTTCTTTAATATTATGGGTTGATTCCCCAATACATGCACGGGATCTGGGACATATTTTCGGAGTTGCGAGATGTGGAGTATGTCATGCAAGTTTGACAGGTAAGGAGGTAAAGCAATTTAGTAGGTGACTGGACCAACTCTTTGTAGGATTTGGAATGGTCCTAAGAATCTAGGACTCAATTTCTTTGTCCTTATATGTCTACCAATACCCGTAGTGGGTGATACTCTCAACAATACATGCTCGCCCTCATTGAATTCTAAGGGTCTCCTTCTCCTATTTGCATAGGTTTCTTGTCTCTATTGGGTAACCCTCACTTTTCCCTGATCATCTTGATCTAATCAGTAGTCTCTTGTACAATCTCTGGTCCCAACAGAGTACACAACTTCTCCCATACAGAGCAGCATATGGTGCCATACCTATGGTAGAGTGATAGTTGTCATTGTAAGCAAACTCTATCAAAGGTAGGTATTTATCCCAACTTCCCTTTTGTTCTAACACACAAGCCCTCAACATATCTTCCAAGGTTTGCATTGCTCTCTCAGATTGTCCATCGGTTTGAGGATGATAGGCGGTGCCAAACTAAAGTTGGGTTCCTAATACTTATGTAGAGATTACCAAAATCTCAAGGTAAACCTAGGGTCTCAGTCTGATACTATACTCGATGGTACCCCGTGTAATCTCACAATCTCCCTAAGGTAGAATTGGGCTAATTTTTGAATGGAATACCTAATCTTGATAGGTAGGAAGTAAGTAAACTTGGTTAATCTATCCACTATTATCCAAATGGAATCATAACCAGTTGGTGTTTTAGGTAGTCTAACTATAAGATCCATGGTTATCTGATCCCATTTCCTCTCTGGTATCTCCAATGGCCTTAATAATCCTACAAGTCTTTGATGCTTTATCTCAACTTGTTGACTAGTAAGACAAGCATTCACATATTTCGCGATGTCCTTTCGCATACCCGACCACCAAAAATTCCTTTTTAAGTCTTGATACATCTTAGAAATACCTGGATGGATGGTATAGTGGCTTCGATAAGCGTCTACTAACACTTTCTCCTTTAGTTCCCAACAGTTTCGAATTACTATCCTTTTCCTAAAAATTAGCACTCCATTAGGGGCTAACCCAAAATTAGGTTGGTTCACATAGATTCCCAATGATTCATCCTCTAGTTGGGCTTATCTAATATGATCCCTCAAATCACAGCTTATTAGGAAGTCACTCATCACTAATCTCTTTGAAAATGAAATTAAATTGAGGCTAAGATTCCCGAAGTCCTCAAGTAATCTCATCTCATCCACCATCAGACTAGCTACTTGTAATGATTTCCTAATCAATGCATCAGCTACTATAATTGCTTTCCTTGCATGGTACTTTAACTCAAAGTTAAAGTCCTTCAGATACTCTACCCACATTTTTTGCCTCATATTCAACTCTTTCTGATCAAATAAGTACCTAAGGCTCTTGTGATCACTAAAAACCTCAAACACAGCCTCGTACAAATAATGTCTCCAAATCTTTAGGGAAAATACCATGGCAGCTAATTCCAATTCGTGGGTAGGATAGTTTTCCTCTATAGGTTTCAGTTGTCTTAATGCATAAGCAACTACCCTCCTATCTTACATTAAGACGTATCCTAAACCTTTCATTAATGCATCTGTATAGAACGTAAATGGATTTAAGGGTTTTGGTATTACTAAAACTGAAGCAGTAGTCAACTTTTCTTTCAAGGTTTGGAAACTATTCTCACAACGCTTGCTCCATTCAAAATCAACACCCTTCCTAGTTAGATGGGTTGATGGTAGGGCTATCTGAGAAAATCCTTATATAAACTTCCTATAACAACCTGTCAAACCCAAAAAACTCCTAACCTCAATGATCGTTCTTGGCTAACCCTAATCTAATACTACTTTAATTTTCTTATGGTCCACCAAAATTCCTTCCTTATTTACCACATGACCTAATAACTGCATTTCCTCCAGCCAAAACTCACATTTCTCTAACTTAGCATACAATTGTTTGTCCTCCAACATCTGTAGCACCGTGCTAAGATGTTGTGCATGTTCTTCGTGAGTCTTGGAATAGACTAAGATGTCATCTATGAATACCACTACAAATTGGTCCAAGTAGGGTCTAAAAATCATATTCATGTAATCCATAAAGACGACAGGTGCATTGGTCAGTCCACACGGCATCACTAGGAACTTATAGTGACCATATCTAGTGTTAAATGCTTTCTTAGGAATATCCTCATCCTTAACCCTAATCTGGTGGTATCCTGACCTTAAGTATATTTTAGAGAATATCATTGCACCTTGCAACTGATTAAACAGGTCATCTGTTTGGGTTAAAGGGTATTTATTGTTGATAGTCACCTTATTCAACTGTCGGTAGTTTATACATAACCTCAAACTCCTATCTTTCTTCTTTATGAATAGGACAAGAGCTCCCCATGGTGACATGCTTGGCCTAATGAATCCTTTCTCAAATAGATCTTCTATGTAGACCTTTAGTTCCTTTAATTCCATCGGAGCCATTCTATATGGGGTCATTTTTATTGGGCCTGTACCCAAAATTTGGTTAATGGTGAACCCTATCTCTCTTGGTTAGGGTAATTTGCTTATCTCTAAAGGAAACACCTCCGAGAAATCAGAACCAACCAGAATTTGGTTTAGTCTTCTTGCAATTCTACCTAAGAAAGGTTTAAGGAGATGTCATTTACCTCACATGCTCTGTCACTCCCACCTACTGGTGTGGTTTCCCAATAGGAAATTATCTTTTCATAACAGTTCAATAAAACCCATTTCCTAGATAACCAATCCATTTCTAGAATGACATCGATCCCAGTCAAAGTTAAACAAACTAGGTCCAAAATAAACAAGGATTCATCAATGGTAAGGGGGCAGTTTAGGCAGATTTATGGGGATATGGTTGTCTCTCCTAAAGATGTGGAAATATGTAAATCAAATGGCATAGTTTGCAAAGGTAAGTTTAATTTTTCCATGCATGCATTAGATATGAAAGAGTGTGTAGCACCTGAATCAAACAATACTATTGAAGGAAAATTATAAATCTTACATCTACCCTACATCAATCTGGGCAACTTGTCAACATTTCCTCTATCCAAAGTAAAGACTCTCCCCGGAGCTTGCGGTCTTTGGCCACCAGGATTCTGCAGATTGTCGCCGGTTGGACAATATTTGGCATAGTGCCCTGTACCTCCACACTTGTAGCATTGTACTACCATTTGATGCCAACAGGGTTGATTTGGATGCCTAGTCCCACATTTTAGGTAGATAGCAGCATCAGAGCATCGGCCGCTTCTAGACAACCCTTGCTGAGGTTTGAAGTTTCCACCCTTCACTGTCAAGTTCTTGGCTAGTTGCTTTTGTCGACCATTAAATCTTTGGTTCGCATTCTGCTTTTCCTCTAAGCCTTTTTTGAGGATTTGACATTTATTCACTAGCATTGAGAAGTCTCGTACCTCCAATGAGGCTATTTGATTCCTTATCGATAAATCTAGGCCTGCCTCTAGTTAGGCTAACTTCCAAGCCTCGTCAGGGTGTAACCTCAAGTAGGTGAAATACTTGTCCAGCTCTTCAAATTTTGCCAAGTACTCTTCAAACGTTCTCCCTCGTTTAAGTTGCAAGAACTCTGTCTCCTTGGCCTGCCTGACACTTTCTGGGAAATATTTCTCCAAAAAAATCACATTGAAAGATTCTCAGTTGATGGGGATGTCTCAAGCCTCCATTAATTTTTTGGCTTTATTCCACCAATGCTCACCCCTCTCCCTTGAGTATGTATATTGCATAAGTCACCTTCTATTCATCTGTGCTATGCAATAGTCTAAATATATTTTCTGTTTCCTTGACCCATTCTTCTACCATCATGGGCTCATATGCACCTGAGAACACTGATGTCATACCCTTTGGAACTCTAACCAGCCCTGGGACATCTGATTGTTATTCTTGTTATTCCCCCCATCATTGTTCTGATGGTCTTCTTGATACTGCCTCATCATATTGGCACTTGTGGCAGCTTGCTCCCTCATAGCCTCTACCATTATCCTTATAGAGTCTATCATCCCAACATCATCCTCCCTGCTACTACTCCCTTGTGTCCTTTGACTTCTATTTCTTGGCCTTCCTCTTGACCTCCCCATAGTATCTCTGCTAGCATCTGCCATGACTAACTGACACAGAAAAGGAATTAGTTAACCTTAATAGCAACAAATATCAGCATAGCAGCAGATTTATTCCTAATATCTCAATTGCAAATTAAATCCTATATATTCCAGAGTCAAATCAATTTCAAGTCCTAAAGCTCCAATCCTGAAAAACCCATAACTAGTAAACCAGTAAACCGGGCTCTAATACAACCTTTGTAACTACCCTCTTAATCATGCTATACATTTATCTATCAGAATAGCTAAAGCATACAATATTATAAATAAATTTTTCACTTTTCCCATGTTAGGGACCGTCAAAGGGTCGCCACTGGTTGATTGTAACCCAAATAGACTTTTCTCATAAACCATTCAAATTCCACTCAACCATAAATCCTATGCAACATTTCTATTATCACATTATTAACCATATCATACTCTAGAATATAAATTCTAACAACCATTCATATACAATTGAGATATACTATATCATGCTACTAAATCCATTCATACATCGACAAATAAAAACATAATTTATCAAATTCATTATACAAATCTATTCTCCAAAATAATCCCCACCAAAAATTCAGCAGAGTTTCCCCTAAAAATTAGACATTTTCCCATTTATACAACAGCCCAAATCAATATATCTATCCAGCAATTTCATCAATATAACCAAAAATCAACAATACAGATTTATATTTAAATTCAAGCCTAATTTTAATTCCACATCACAGCTTTATAATTTTCCAAGGATGTCCAGACATCCTTCTTCTGCCCAGCTATCTCCTAGGTATTCCCTATTCTTGGTCATCTGAGCAAACAACTTAATAAGATTATTAGATCCTAGTAGAGCAATTTACAATTAGATACTTACAAAACATTTGAATACTTAGCTGTGCCTAGGCATAAAAAATGTCTCCCCACAAATCAATTTAAATACATGTGAATTACTAAATACTTATAGATTCAAAATGGATATGGGAAATCAATGTAAAACAATATAATGAGTATAATATCTTTAATCTGAAAATTCATACTAAAAATCATGCTTGAAATTCTTATATATTCATCTATCACATATCTCATGTGATTATTCATTTCATGTTGTATGCCATTTTATCTGAAAACATAGGTCTTAGATGGGTGTGATCTGTAACACCAATCACTCGAAAACAATGTCCTATTTCATGAGTGTGATCCGTAACACCAATCACCCACTCAAGGACCGGGTGGAGCTAACATCCAAGGTGTCCCCCAGCATGTGCACAATAGCTAGTTCTCATCCTCATACAGTCTATATAACAATGCATACACATAATCAACTGATACTCAAGGTTATAGGATATCATACTTAAACCAAAACATCATCCCGTATAGGTTATTCACCCTTTACCCCTTAAACCTTTCAAAGGGTTGTCTTGGTTTAATGCATGATTCCCAACAGATGCAGACCAATTCAAATAAAATGAATCAATTTATAAAATCGTCAGTATAGGGAATATTTAATGGTCGTCCTATACCAACTATTGAATATCCACCTAAAGTTAGTTCGTCCCTATGGCATATAATCCCAATAGCCAAATCTAGCAAACATGCAATAAGCATTCTCAATACACAGAAAATCTTATATACTCATATATAATTCTCATGTAAATCATTATTTTCAGCACTCATTCCCATTCAACATAAATCATACTTAAAGCAGTAATTCACAATGTCAGTTAAAATTTAGGGGAGTGTAGATTGCTCTACCTTTTTACCATTTGCTCCTATTTGGACTAGGGTTTTCCTTTTTCCTTGGAGATTGTTCTCACAATTCCTGAGGAAACAACTCAAGTCTTATGAAAGTTTCCTTTCAATTATACTTTCTTACACTTAAATGCCTATTTTCTACTTTTTTCTATTCATCAGGGCATAATTGGAATCAAAATCTACAGAAAAAAAATCAAATTGGAGTATTTTAAATTATACTAAAAGTTTCAAAAATTTACAAATTGATCCCTGCTTCTTTCCAGCTACTGTCGGTGATGGCGTACGGCAGAGCATGGTGGTGTATGGTGGCACACGGTGGAAAACAGTGGTTGACGTCAAAAATTAGTCCAAAACATCGACCAAAGTATAACGATGATGGATCCAAAATCGGTTTGGCAAAAAATGGCCGTTTAACTGTGATTTTTTGGTGAAATACGGAGGGTGCTCTGAAACATTTCTCCTCTATTCACGGTGTGTGGTGGTGGTTCTTTGCCGGTTGGCAGTTGGCCAGGGAAGAGGGTGACTTGGGCTAGCTGTTGGTGGTGGCGGTGTAGTCGAACGGGATATTTTCACGGCTGAATCGAAGATGCAATGCCAATTGGAAAAGACACCATTTTCAACAGCTGTGGCGTCCATTGACAGTGGGGGATGGCGGCAGGAGTTTGACGATGATGAGCAGCACAATTCGACGGTGGTACGACATGGTACATGAATAATGAGAGGAAAATGAGAGAGTGAGGTCGTGGGAGAGGGAGAAAATGGAGAAAATAAGGGAAATTTTGAATTTTAAGGTATCCAAGGGCATTTTGGTCTTTTCTCACTTTACCTTAGATAAATTTTTTATGCATTTTCTGATTTAGGCAAGAATATGGGATAATATGGAAGGAATTTGGAAAATTTTTGAGTATCTTAAGCCTTCCAAAAATATCTGCTATATTCTTGAAGGCAAATAAAATTTTCTCCGTCAAATAAAATTTCATTCCAAAAAATTCTCAAATTTAAACTACGAGCTCAAGAAAATTTTCTTAATCACTTCCCAACAATATTTTAAGGTTTCCCATTATTTTTTATCCTAATTATTTAATTTTTAATCAGGTTATTACAGGGTACATGGAAATAATTATTTTGAGATAGTATAGGTAGGCATATGCTATCATTGTACTAGTCTTATAATTTTTGGAAAGGCTAGTCTAGAATATCTCTTGTATAGCTTATCTAAATTTTTTATGTATATGAACGAATGTTTAGACTAGTTGATGGGATAATGAGTGGAAGGATTATTGCCTCTATGCCTGATAGTTATTTGACTATATTTAACTAAGAATGCATGTTTATGTATAGTTAATTCAAGTATATGTATATATATTCTATTCCATTGCGAGAATGAGTGAAACCCGAGAGTAGAGGCCTGACCAAGATGCACTCAACCAAATCAAATTGTAAAAAGTTTTAAAAAGACTGGGGTAAAAGATAGTAACACACCAATACACATATTATATCTATTAATAACAAAAAGGAACCATAGGCTAAGAGGGTGTTACAAGGTTCATTAGACCTAGTGTGTCACCCTGGGGAGCTTCTGGCTTGTTTGTGAAGAAGAAGGATGGGAGCATGAGGTTATGTATAGATTATCGACAGCTAAATAAGGTGACCATCAAGAATAAGTAACCTTTACCCCCGAATAGATGACGTGTTTAACCAACTACAAGGGGCCACTATCTTTTCTAAGATAGATCTGAGGTCAGGATACCACAAAATTAGGGTTAGGAATGAAGATATTCCTACGACAGCATTTAACACTATATATGGCCACTGTGAGTTTATGGTGATGCAATTTGGACTAACCAATGCCCCTGTTGTCTTTATAGACTATATGAATAGAATCTTTCAACCATACTTGGACCAGTTTGTGGTGGTATTTATAGATGACATCCAGTCTATTCCAAGACTCATGAAGAGCATACACTACACCTTGAAATGGTGTTGCGGATGTTGGAGGAAAAGCAGTTGTATGCTAAGTTGGAAAAGTGTGAGTTTTGGCTAGAGAAGGTCAAATTTCTAGGTCATGTGGTGAATAGACAAGGGATTTCAGGGGATCCTAAGAAAATTGAGGCTGTTTTGAATTAGGGTCGGCCAAGAACAGTTACTGAGATTAGGAGTTTTTTAGGATTGGCAGGTTATTATCGAAAGTTTATACAAGGATTATCTCAGATAGCCCTGCCATTAACCCGATTGACTAGAAAGGGTGTTGGGTTTAAGTGGATTGACAATGTGAGTGTAGTTTTCAAACCTTGAAGGCAAGACTAACTACAACTCCAATATTAGTAATTCCAAACTCAATAAAACCCTTTAAGGAGTACACAGATGCATCAAAGAAAGGTGTAGGATGCATCTTAATACAAGCAAAGAGAGTAGTTTCCTATGCATCTAAACAACTCAAACTTACAGAGGAAAACTATTCCACCCACGATTTGGAGTTAGCTGTCATAATTTTTGCCTTGAAAATTTGGAGACAGTACCTATATAGGGTTGAATTTAAGGTTTTTAGTGATCATAAGAGTCTTAAGTCCTTGTTTGATCAAAAAGGAATTAAATATGAGGCAGAAGAGGTGGGTAGAGTATCTAAAGGATTTTAACTTTGAATTAAAGTATCATGCAGGAAAAGCTAATGTGGTAGCAGATGCATTAAGTAAGAAGTCCCTACAAGTAGCTAGCTTTATGATAGATGAGATGAAATTGCTATAAGACTTTAGGGATCTTAGTCTTAATGTGATTTCACTCCCAAATAGGTTAATGATGGGTGATTTCAAGACTAGTTGTGAATAAGGGGACAAATTAGACAAGCTTAACAATAGGATGAATCCTTAGGAATTTATGCAAACCAGCCAGATTTTAGGTTAGCTATTGACAGAGTATTGATGTTTAGGAATAGAATAGTGATTCCAAACCATTAGGAACTAAGAGAGATTGTTAGCAGAAGCCCACCATAGGCATTACACTATTGACCCCAGTATTTCCAAGATGTATCAGGAGTTAAAAAGAAACTTCTGATGGTCAGGTATACGAAAAGACATCGCGAGATACATTAATACCTATCTTACTTGTCATTAGGTAAAGATAGAGCATCAAAAACCCGCTGGGTTGTTGAGACCACTGGAAATACCAGAAAGGAAGTGGGATCAGATAACCATGGATTTTGTGGTAGGATTACCTAAAACCCCAGCCGGTTATGATTTCATATGGGTGATAGTGGATAAGCTAACCAAAACTACTCATTTCTTACCTATTAGGATCAAATATTCCATGGAGAAGTTAGCCTAATTATATCTTAAGGAGATTGTGAGATTACGTGGGCTACCCTCTAGTATTGTGTCAAACTGAGACCCTAGGTTCACATCCAGATTTTGGCAGTCCTTACAAAGAGCATTTGGAACCTAACTTAAATTTAGCACTACTTATCATCCTCAGACTGATGGACAGTCTAAAATAATGATACAAACCTTAGAGGACATGTTGAGAGCATATGTGCCAGAATAGAAGGGCAGTTGGGATAGGTACCTACCTTTGATAGAGTTTGCATACAACAACAGTTATCACTCTACTATAGCTATAGCACCGTATGCTGCTTTATACGGGAGGAGCTATAAGTCACCCTTGAGTTGGGTAGAACTGGGGGAGAGTATGCTTTTGGGATCAAAGATTGTACAGGAAACTACTCATCAAATTAAGATGATTTGGGAAAATATAAGAGTTGCCTAATAGAGACAGGAAGACTATACAAATAGGAGAAGAAGGCCTTTGGAATTCAATGAGGGAGACCATGTATTTTTGAGAGTGTCACCCACTATGGGTATTGGTAGGAAAATAAGGATAAGAAAATTAAGTCCACGATTCTTAGAGCTATTCCAAATCTTGAAATGAGTTGGTCCAGTTGCTTACCAGATTGCCTTACCTCCTTACCTTTCAAATTTGCATGACATCTTTCACATCTCACAACTTAGAAAATATGTCCCAGATCCCACTCATGTATTGGGGAATCAATCCATAGTATTAAAGGAAATTTTAACTTATGAGTCTACTCCTGTTGAGATCCTAGACTTTAAGACTAAGTAACTCTAGAATAAAGTAACCTTTGGTTAAGGTACTTTGGCAGGATGTAGCAACCCAGGAGATGACATAGGAAAAGGAGGACGAAATGAGGCAACACTATCTGGAACTATTTACAGCTATGAATTTTGAGGACAAAATTCTTCAAATAGGGGTGAATTATAATACCTATTTCCTTCGAATTATTACCATTAAGGATAATTTTGGAAACTTTCTCCAAGGATTTAAAATGAAGCAAGAAATTTGAGGATTTAAGAAAAGAGGAATTAAATGAAATAAGGAATTTGGGATTTCAATGAGAACGATTAAAATGAAAATTACATGTTTTTACAAGATGGTCCCTAAAGCTTTCCACCATGTCATCCCTTTTTACCCTTCCTTGTGCAACATTTCCTTCCTACCAATACATTTCCACCCTTAAGAAGAAAAGGAACCGCACGAGTAGAGGATAAGGGAAGGTAAGCACGTGGAAATTCTTCCATAGCCAGATTTGAGGTAAGAACTCTTCATCTATAGCTTAGTAAACATCATAAACACTATTTAGGCATAAATTTCTGCACTTAGAACTTCTCCATCTGCTAAAATTTGAGAGAGAAAGTAAATATAGGAAAATTGGGCATTTTCAAATTTTTGGGTATATTAAGTAAAAGAGTTGATTTTGAGGTTTTTAGGAGATAGAAATAAGATTATAAACTGAAATGCTAGCATCATTAACTTTTATTTAGCAATTTCTAGGCTTAAATTAGATTTTCAAGTTAGGTTTCACTATTCACCCAATTTTGCATGTATGAATTCACGTGTATGATGGATATTTGGCCTTAAAAATGGTTAGGATTTGGGGGTAAATGATTAGAAACTAAGCTCATGCATTTTAAAACTAGAATGGGGTGGAATTTGGACTAGAAATTGGTGAAAACTAGAGTTTATGAACTGTCAAAGAACATAACACCCGACTGGCAGCATATACCAATCAACTATCGTGTTCTTGTCCAGAAACTAATACAGAGGCGCAGTAGTCGATTAGTATCCTTATCAATCGACTTTCAGGTTCATATTTTTTCCTAGCAGTCCATTGGTAGGCTACTATCTTGAGAAACCCAGAATTTCAGAGAGCCACCAGCCGATTAACAGCTTTATGACAGTTGACTAGTAGCCTTTCAGAGAGCAACCAACTGACTACCAGCTTATTAGCAGTCGATTGGCAGCCCATTGATGAAAAAATGATTTTTAAAACAAGAATTGAGCTTAGAGACCCCTATTTTTGGCCAGAATGAGGTTTAGAATGTTATCATACAAGATAATTTCATATGTTGGGTGATAGATAACATGAAAATAGAAAAGGAAAGGGGAAGTTAGCAAAGTTAGCAAATCTTACAAGGGAAATTTATAGAAAACCTATATAAGAACGCTAAAGTCTTAGTTAAATAGATACATATCTAAAGAGAATTAGTATGAAACTTGAGTTATTTCTCAGGAAGTGATTTGTGAGGGCAAATCAAAAAGAAATAGTAAGACCCTAGTCAAGAGAGGAGCAAATGGTTAAGGTAGAGTAATCTACACTCCCCTATTTTGAAATGAAAATGTGAATTATATTGATGTGAAATGAAATGTATTTCTATGTAATGGGAAATGTTTGATGAAAATGCTTGTGAAATGAAATGTTTTCATATGATTATAAGGAAATATACCTGTATTTGTTTGAAAGCATGAGATAAACCCCTTGCTGTTTGTTTAAATTTGACTATTGGGTTGTATGCTTGTAATGCAGATGAAATTTGGGGTGGACATTTAATGGCTGGTATAGGATGGTCATTGAGTGTTCCTTATGCAGACAAATTTTTATAAAATGTAACTATTTTCATAGTAATAGTCTGTATATGTTAGAGGTTGATCTTTAAACCAATACAACCCTATGAAAGACTTAAGGAGTAAAGGGAGGACAGTCTATACAGGGCAAATGGATTGGTTTAAGTGGAAATACTTTATGACCCTAAGTATTAGTCACTTATCTGTATACATTGTCGTATAGTTGTGGATAAAGAGACTAACAAAAGATGTGCACATGCCAGGGGACACCCTGATAAGTTAGATTCTCAGTCATATGGATAACGGTCCTATGATGATCGCCAAGATAACGCTCCTCCCGATGATAACAATCTCAGTCACGTGGGTGAAAGTCCTGTGACATTCTTTGGGATAAAGGTCCCTTGGAATATTTTAAAATTTGAGATTGGGACATAGCATGCACTATGATGGGGATGTAAATGGCGGGAAATGTATGCTTATCAATTATGTGATATTTCTAATAACACGAGGGATGTTATGCAAATAGGAATTGAAGTGGAAATATAGGTGTTTTGAAATAAAGATTTTTAATGCAAATGGTTCTCCTATACTCCTATGATTTTGGTAAACTTATTTGATTTATGAGTAACTTTGAAATGTGAATTTCCCATATGATTGATGTTGCCTCGAATGCTAAATGTCAATTAGCATATGTATTGTAATCGCAAGGGGGAGAGGTTTTCGGTACCCAAGGGGGTACCACTAAAATTTCATCTATTTTTATAAAACTGTAAATTTGTAAATTCCTTTACTAGGATAATTATATGTCATAAAGTTATTTTTTCAGATGAGCAGGGATAGGATATGTCTAGAAATTAGTTAGGCTCAACATATGAATTGGAGATGTAGGGCGATCTAGGAGAGTTGTAAATATTGAATGCTTAAACAGGGAATTTGAATTGGCACGTAGGCCATGATGTGTATATATGTGAATGATAACTATATTGTTATTTGATGAATGTTATGGGATGTGGGATTCTTTAATAGAGAAGGTTATGCTTAATAGTATTTTTATAAATTATATCTCAATTGATTCTGAATGGATGTTTAGAATTCAATATCCAAAGTATATGTTTGTGTGAATGGTAGTATTAGACATGCTATGTAAGGAAGGTGGTTGAGTGGAATTTGAATGGACTGAAATACAAGCCTATTTGGGTTACACTCAACTAGTAACGACCCTCTGAGCTCCCCAAGTGAAAGAAAAAAATTTTTAGTGAAAATTCTATGCTTCTAATTTACTCTGATAGATGTTAGTGAGTAAAGAGGGGTCATTACACACATGTCATAAGCATGTGTTGCATCTGATAGATACATGAAGATTTAAACAGGAAGAGAATGTTTGATTTTCTGTACAAGTACAACTAATACCATTAGTGAGTTTTGAAACTAGGTGGTATAGCTATTGAGTTTATAAATATCACTTTTTATGCTGATGCATCCATATGCAAGGTCTAATGTCTTTTTGAGATAGAGATGGCAATGGTAGAGGTTCCCTTTATGGGGCCAATTACTGTAGTAAGGGATGTATGGGTTATATTTGTTTTGGAGATACCCTTTATCGTGCCTTAGCCACTTTTCCCTATACCTTATCAAACTCCTCAACAGTAGATGTTATCTCCTTTTATTAGTAATATATGTATATATATATGTATATGGATATGTAGTTGGATAATCTCACCTCCATCGTAGGCTCATATTATCTTTTGGACGGCCTATGACATTCTTTTGTTATGAATTTGGGAAGAGTACACATATATAATAGGATATGTGGTCTCTAACATTAGTAGGTTTACTTTTGGGACCTAATTCAAGTGGTTGGAATGGCACCTCCAGATATTAAGGTTAGTTGTAGATAGGATCCCATGACATATATTATATGTCTAAGAGATAAGGAAGTGGAAAGTATTGGAAACCTTATTAATATGAAATATATATATAGTTGTTATATGTTTTCCTTATGTTTTACCTATGTCACTGCAATATTATATACATGTGAGAACCCGAGAGTAGAAGACCAAACCTAACTCAACTAATTTTATTTAACTTGGTAAAAGTGAAAATTGACTCGGGTAGAGGAGGTGGTAACACACCTATCTATGTATGTTAATTAGAAATAAATCAGCATTTTAATGAACCATAGGTTGGGGGTGTTATAATCGGTATGGCACAACCGTTGTAAATCCTATGGTTAGACCATGACTTGGGATGGTAAGATATCCATATAATTCTGAATTGCATTATGAAAACATCGTGTAGGTAGCTAATTCTAAGTTAGTGTACTCTGATAGTCATAGAGTTACTTACTTAGTGTTAGGCTTACCATGACCTAGAATCCTTTTACCTAGTATACATTTTTGTGAATCATGTACCCATAAAATGATCCATCATTAGAAGGTGGTGATTATCATAGTGGCATTGACCCAATGTATAAATGACTAGTGAGTGGGTAGATCTAGCCTATCGAGGAAAGGGGCTCAAGTACCAATGAGATGAGAAATGTAGGTACCCAATATAAGGAATGCTCTAGGGGTATAGGACCAGTTGTCACACAACAAAACTCATTCAACAGGTGTTATGATCAGGGTACATTATAGTTAGTAAGAGGGGTAACTAACATTGGTGTGTTCATTTTTGTAGCTCTATCCTGGGAATTATCTACTGACAAGTTTCCCAGCTCTCAATTTCGAAATGTACCGACCTTCTTGCCTCCATGTTACTATGATGTGTTATTTCTTGCCCTTGTTTGAATGCATGTCCATACTATTGTGTTTTACTATGATTTATGTAGAAAATGCACATGATATGATCTATCCAATGAATTTCATTGTGCATGGCATGACATATACTGCATAGGATCCATTATTTTATAAAAAGTAATAAAGAATTCATGTTTTCTTGGGTGATTCCCAACTAGTACCATCAATGGTAAGATTTTAAATTGGTTTACTTGATTACTGAGCTTCCGAACTCACTTGTGTGTTAATGTATCCAGACAGTTAGGTACACTATTACGATAGAGGTGAACGTGAAAGTCTTTGAGGTACCTAGCCTTGGGTGCTTCATTAGGATTGGTGATGTTTTACTATGGATTATAGATGTGGCACCAGTGCCCCCAATGGGTTAAAGTGGAAGGTGATAGAGTCCCTTTTATTCTCGCACCCCACTATCCCTAGCCTATTTTGTGGATGGCTTTAAGGGTTACTAGTAAATACTATATAATATGGTGGGGACGACTTTTCATTTTATGTATGTATGTAGATATATATATAGTTATATGAATATGTAAATAGAAACTTTGTATCCTATAATGGGTTGGATGGTCTTATGAGGTAAGCATGTTATCTCATGAGCTCTCATCCTTATTTTGGACTATGTAAATATTTCTCTAGTTTATATATAGTATTACCACGCCATACCAATATAGGAAACTAATTTCATCAAGCTTCTACTGATATATTAGTAATGAGTGAGATACCTGAGAGACACCTAAACTAATAAATGAACTAATTAAGTGATCCTGGGTAAATAATTCAAATTGAACTCAGGTAGAAATAAGAGAATAGTCAGTAGTATATCATCTCTATTGAACAATATATACAACAAGTACCTACAGAGACAGGATGTTACATTTGTGGTATCAGAGCAATGCTCTAACTTAGGTAGTGTTCCTCATTGGAAGGGTTGAGGTTGAGTTATATGGCTGAACTTAGGCAGTTTATTAACTTAGACTTCAGTTTGATATGATGAATGGTGATTTAGTTTGGGTAGCCAATATTCTATGGTATTCTATGTTTTCTCTATAGTATATTATGTTCTTGAGACTCAATGATATTTAATTTGTAGAAGAAAACAATGGGTACCAACTAGAATAAGTGCTAAAAATGCTGATAAGGCTGAGATCAATGTTGATGGAATGATGCAAATGATTCAAGAAATGGCAAAGGCTATAAGAATATAGTTTGATTCTGCAACCTAGCTAATGTAGCATCTCAGGGAAGGGAGACACCCTATGCCCTTGCATGAACCTAATGGAAATCAAAACTATAAGCCTTGGTCCAAATTTCATAACACCAAGCCTAGGAATTTTACGAAAGAGTATGATCCCAACCTAGTTAATTAATGGATATTTTGTATGCAGAAAATGTTTAAGGTGTTAGGGAACACTGATGAAAAAAAAATGGAGTTTGCCATCGACATTCTTGAGAGAGAGGCAGAGTATTGGTAGAAAGTTTCATAGTAGTTAATAGAGGCCCAGGATACTCTATTGACATGGGAAACCTTTAAAAACGCATTCTTCGAAACACATTTCCTTATAAATGTAAGAAACGAGAGGGAGATAGAATTTATGTAGTTAAAATAGAATGGCCAAACCTTTGAGAAGTACCTAGCTTGATTTGAGGAACAATCTAAGTTCTCTTCTTAAAAAACTGCCTTGATGAGTCATGAAAGTCCATGCATCTAGAGGCTGGACTAGATATGGAGATGAAGATGTGATTTCCCTACTCGAAATCAAAAACTATGCTACACTAGTAAACAAGTGTAGAGTGGAAGCAAGAAACTTGGAAGAAAAGTAACAAAATAAGTTCACTAACCCAAGTAAAAGACCTAACTCCTTCCCACCTTCCAAAAACCAAAAGTTTAGAAGAACAAATATCGAGGGTAAGAAGCCACAAACACACCAACCTACTCCTACTATCTATCCTAAATGTAAGAGGAATCATGGGAATTGACCTATGGCAAACGGGGACACTATTCTTAAGATAGCCCATAGAATAAGAAGAATGGTTATGGACCAGACCTCAGACATTAGGTCAAATATACACACTTAAGGTAAAACATGTCTCAAACTAAGATGATCTGGTTAAGGGTAAGTATTTGATAGGTGATTAAATTTTAATTGTATTTTTTGACTCTGCTGCATCTCACTCTTTTGTTTTTTAGCACTGTGTAAAAGACGATGATTTATCTATAACTTCCATACCCAATGATATCAATGTTTGCACCCTTGTGGGTGATCATGATGTTGTATCCTCAGCTTGCTTAAACTGTCCTATCATTATGGAGAATAGATCTTTCCTTGCTGACCTGACTTTTTTACGAATGTCTGAGATGAATGTAATCTTCAGAATGGACTGGTCATCCAAAAATAATGTGGCCTAAGATTGTTCTAATAAAATTGTGACTTTTATAGTTGTCACTGCTATTGATTGGGAAATTGATGATAAGAAACATGTGATAGGTTTCTTAGGATCTCCTAAAGTAGAATTATAGGGCAAAATAAATTAGATACCTATTGTGAAGGAATACCCAGATATATTTCTTGGTGAGGTATCTAGTTTGCCACCTAAGAGAGAAATAAAGTTCTCCATCGAGTTGGTTCCTAGCAGGGACCTATTTCTATAGCACCCTATAGGATATCTACCATAGAGTTGAAAGAACTCAAAACCTTGATAGAGGACCTCCTATCTAAAGGGTTCATCAAACCCAGTGCTTCACCATGGGGAGCACCATTCTTATTTCTGAAGAAGAAGGATGGCCACCTAAGAATGTGTATAGACCAGACAACTGAATCAAGTGACGATGAATATTAAGTATTCCCTCCCTATGATAGTTGATCTATTGGATCAACATAGAGGAGTAATAGTTTTCTCCAAGATAGAGTTAAGATTCGGTTACCTTTATATTAGAGTTAAGGAAAAAGACGAATAAGACATCTTTTAGGAACAGATATGGAGACTTTGAATTTAGTGTGATGCCATTTGTTCTAACCAATACTCCTGCTATATTTATAGATTACATTAATCGAATCTTTAAACTATGGCTCAAAAAATTCATTGTAGTATTTATCAATGATATTCTTGTATATTCTAGGAGTACAAAATAGCATGAAGTGTAACACCCCCTTAGCCTATGGTTCCTTTTAAGTTAATTAAGGACTATAATATATAAATATCATAATAATGGTGTTTTACTATTACTTCTACCTGAGTAAATTTTAAACTTTTATCAAGTTGATTAATTGAGTGCCATTTGGGATTGGGTTTTCAATCAAGAATTGCAGCGGGATATCAATCATATATACATATAATATACTCTAGATAAATATACACAAACATGCATAAATACTCATTAGTCAACTTTAAAGTTTGCTATTGGGGTATGGAGGCAACTTCCTTGCTACTCAAAGCCCTATCAAAATATTTACTGACAATTTCTAGTCAATCCATTTATATCTAAGTTAATATAGCCTATACAAGAGATAATCTATACTAGCCTTTCTCAAAAATCATAAAGACTAGTACAAAATGAATATATGTCTATACTACTCAAAATATATACTTCCATATACCTCCATAGTGGGTACCTCTGTCCAATTATCTTCCTCTCCAGCCAGGGACCTACACATCTAGTACACGCTAGTATTTATGTGAGAAATTAATCTCAGTAGCAACGCAACTTGCTTCGCAAACTACTAACCTGTACCACCTTACTCATAGGGAAAGTCTCTACATTCTTTTCATCATAAAACATAATACATATGCTATTGGAATGGAGTGCATGCAACATACTTCATATCATATACTCATATCTATGCATGTACATTTAAAACATATAACTTTACAACATAGGATGCCTATTCATCATCATTCTCATCATAACTTTCATATAAATCATTCTATAAGGTAACAAACATGCATTTTCATTTAACATATAAGCAGGAGAAATAAACATATCATATGAGTTACTCCCAACGAACGGCTCCACATACCACTTCATTCATACATGAGTGAACTTAACATCATATGTGACAATTCTGCCAACAAAAATATCTAAGGCATTCCCCAGCTAGATCCAAGTACCCCTTAATGGTCACTGCCTTTTTTGCAGATCATTCCTTGACCAACGAGTTGATATCCTTTTCATCTCTTGCGAGGCTAGTATAACTCTCTATATCGTCCTTGTTAACTCTGACAGATCACTCCTGACCATCGAGAGAATATCCCTTTTGTCCCTTGCGGGGCTGGTATGTAACTCATGGGATCACTATCCAACTCTGGACAGGTCACTTTGCTTACGCAGACCATAGGCTATGGAATCACCATCCCTTTCTGATGGATCACATTCCTGGTACGCTATTCTCTAACATGTACACTAAGGTGACTTGGCTTATATCCATGGTTTTGCTTAACTCTAAGTATGTGTTTCTTAAATGGCCTTTGGAAGATGACCAACTTAAAGTTTGCAACCATCATGGTGTTTTCAAAATCATCTAAGTTTAAGTGGATGTTTAACCATCCCAATTCATGGCACAACCGTGGAATGCCCAATGGTCTTCCCATATCGATAATCGGTCACTTAATCATAAGCCTATCTACCACGATGCATATGCTTAGAATATTATCCTCTTTCCTTTCTCTATGTTTTTCACTCTCTCCATTTCACTATCACATGGATCCTCTCATCCTAGTGACTCGTGACTCTATCTCTTGCATGTTACCCACTACATCCTAGGTTTTGATCTTTAGTTTTAGTGAAATTTTAGGCCATCCACCTCTTAAAATGGTCGTTGAGCTCATTATCTAAGTCAAAGGGCTAACAGTCAGTTGCTAGCTCATTGTCCATTTCATTCTATCTTGGCCAAGAGCTATCAGTCGACTGCTAAAGGCTTGGTAGTCGACTGCTAGCAAAAAACTGGCCTGACAGTCGACTGCTAGAGCAGGGCAATCGGCTGCTAGCTTTCTAAAAATTTTTTCTGAAAAACTAAGAACACGATAGTCAACATCCAAGGTCTAGCAGTTGGCTGCTATCGTTCAAAACTAGTTTCTAGGTAGATGAAGAACATGACAGTCGACTTTCAGGGCTAGCAGTCACATTCAGTCTTGCTTTAAAACTAACTACTACAACCAGAGTTCTTCTACAAAACATGTTCTCAAACTATTTCCTCAAACTATAAACTCAAAGCCAACATTTATATATCATATAGCATTTATAACAAACCCAAAACTCAACAACACTCTAAACTAAGATCAAACACATTTTTGCACTTAGGGCATAAGCCTGCTTTCATAATCAATGACAAGTATAAATGAGCATAACTATTCAGCAAGCATCACCCAATAACAGATAAAAACATAGAGAATGTAGGTTTAAACCCTAAACTTAACTCAAAACATTCCTAAATCATATTGCTATAGCCAAAGCAGAACATTTCAAAAATAGGGTTTAGGTTGAGTTACTACCTAGATTTCCTGAAGAAATGTGTGTGTACAGTGTGTTAAAATGGCCCTCCTTTTTCTGTAGGAATAATCCATAGCCTCAAATCACCCCTCCTTCAAGCTTATCCCCTCCACTTTACCCTAACTCAGCACTCTCTCTCTAATCGCTCTTCTCCTTCTCTCGCTGGAAAATTCTGAAGTTTGAGTTGTATAGGCTAGGTTTTAGGGTTTCTGAAGTTTAATTCTCACAAATTGCAATCATGCCCTTGGCCCCTTTTATGACTTTCGCCTCACTTAGTTTTCCCTTTTTAGTTAGGTATTGAGTCATGCTTTAACTTAACCTTTATCCCTTGCAACTAAGTCCCTGCACTAATGCCACTATATGCAATAAATGCAACACACACAAGCATTAAACTTAAATTAACAACTAAAAACCATCTCTTAATCATATTAGGAGAAGATTTTACATTAAGAACATCTTAGGATTATACTCCAAATTCTAAGGAAAAAAAACTCTATGCTTAGCTAGGAAAATGGGATTTCTAGCTTGAGGAGGTGAAATTCTTAAGACATGTTAAAACTAAAGATGGGGTAGTTGTAGACCCTAGTAAAACTGAGGCAGTGGTGAATTTGGAGAGACTTCAGACCATAACCAAGATCTATAATTTCCTAGGATTAGTAGGTTACTATCGGAGATTCAAAAGAGGGATTTCCCAAATACCGCTTCCTTTGACCAAGTTGACCCGAAAGCATGTACCTTTTGTAACGACCCCTTATCCTACTATTCATATATCAAAGTATATACTAGAAGAAACATAAAAATATACTAAATAAATTGACACTTTCCCAAATTAGGGAACATCAGAGGGTCGCTACTGGTTGAGTCTAACCTAAATAGACTCTCCTTATTGTCCATTCAAATTCCACTCAACCACCTATCTTGTGTAGCAATTTCTAATATCATAATATATTACAACACATTACTCTGGAACATAAAGTTCTACCAGTCATTCATAAAAAATTGAGATATTCTATTGCCATAAAATAAATTCATATATACATACAACCATAATTTATCAGCTTCATTTAACAATTTCTAAAACCAACACATATACAATCTATTAACCTACTACAATTTCAATCCAACACTATACAGATCCTTTGGCGTTGCCTAGTAGTCTTAGCAGCCACTCACCTACCTAGCTATCTTCTAGGCATCCCTTGTTTCTGATCATCTGAGCAAAAAACTTGATGAGATATAAAAATCCCAGTAGAGCAACTTACCAATAAATACTTTCAAAAATAGTTACTGGCTCAGCTATGACTAAGCACAAAAAATAGTTTCCCCCAAAATCAATTCAGAAAATAAGTGAATTACTTAATACTTTTAACTATAAGGAATAAGGTAAATTCATGCAAAACATATATAGAGTATAGTATCTCAAGTATGAAAATCATACTAAAAACATGCCTAAAAAATCCCATATATTAATCTATCACACATCTCATGTGATCAATCCTCTCAATTTGCATGCCGTTTTATCAAAAACATGGTTTTGGTTGGGTTTGATGTTAGGTGTGATCCGTAACACCAATCACCTGAAAATGCGCCCTATTTTGCAAGTGTGATCCATAACACCAATCACCCGCTAAAGGACAGGCAAGAGCTAACTTTCAGGGTGTCCCCTGGCATGTGTACACTACTAGTCTCATCCTCATACAATCTATATGGCAATATATACATAAAATCGACTACTACTCAAGGTCATGGGATACTATACTTAAACCACAACTCCACCCCGTATAGGTTATCCACCCTTTACTCCTTAAGCCTTCCATAGGGTTATCCTGGTTTAATGCATAATTTCTAACAAATACAAAATAATTCAATTTAAAATAATCAATTAATAAAATAGTCTACACAGGAGATATTCAACGACCGTCCCATACTAGCTACTAAATATCCACCCTAAGCTAGTCTGTCCCTAAGGCATATAACCCAACAGCCAAACTAGCAAACATGCAAAGTGCATCTTATTCACAGGAAAATCTCTTCTATACTCATATGAAAATCTTAAATAAATCAATCATGTTCAGTCAATTTACAAATCATACTTATTAAACAACAATTCACATTGATTAATAAAAGTCAGGGGAGTGTAGATTACTCTACCTTTACTATTTGCTCCTTTTTTTATCAGGTTTTTCCTCCTTTATCTCTAGGTTATCTTCAAAATTCATTTCTTGAGGAAATAAGTAAGGTTCACCTTCCAATTCTTATCAATGTGCATTTATGCAAATCCTATCTTAAGGTTTCACTAAGGTTCTCCTTTATTTTCCCACTTTTCCTAACTATTTCTTTGGTTTTCCATCACCCTTCTCATGTAATTCTCATATAGGATGATATTTGAATCTTATTCAAATCAAAGCCAAGGACTTCTAAGCTCAAATAATGTTTTAAAATTAATTTTTCACATCAAGGAAGCTACTAGTCGACTGCCAGGAGTTGGTAGTTGGCTGATTTCTCTCTAGAAAGCTGTATTTTGCAAGACAGGAACCCAACAGTCGACTGGTGTGCGCCTAGCAGTCAAGTGGCACACCTCTGTGTGTAATTTTAGACTTCAAAGTGGCTCAACAGTCAACTGGTGCCCACCCGGTAGTCGACTACTAAGCTGCTGTGTACAATTTTGAGTTTTACAGTGGCTCGGCAGTCAACTGGCGCATGCCAGGCAGTCAACTACTAAACTGCTGAGTAAAATTATGGGTTTGCAAAAACACGACAGACTACTAGTGCGTGCTAGCAGTCAACTGTTCTGTTCTTTGATAGTCTAGAAATGTGAGTTTCTATCAAATATAACCTAGATTACCAGTCTATAACATATGAAAATTATATGAGCTTAATCCCTACATGTTTTTAAGCAAAACCTAAAAATTTTGTAGGTCCAAAACATCAACCAATTTAGAGAATCTACATGCAAACCGAGTGAAAGAAAAACCTAACTCAGAAATTTTGATTTAAGCTTTGAAATGGCTAAGTGAAAGTAGATTATCTTAGTATTTCGATTCAGAAACCTATTCTTAACCTCAAACAAGCATCTAAATTAGTTTATCTGGTCTAAATCTCATAAAATCTGAAATGGCCTAAGTTTTCCAAATCTCATTTTCTTCCCTAGATTTTGACAGATTTGGGTGTTCTCATTACAGAAAATCTAGCTATATGATGTTTGAAAAGCTAAACAAGCTATAGTTAAGGAATTTCCTACCTTAAATCCATCTGCAGGAAGATTCCACCTTGCTTTCCTTCTGCTTCTCCTTTACCTGTTCTCCTTCTTCCCTTTCCCAAATACAGGAATGTGGTGCCAGGGCGGGAAATGGTATATATGAAGGGAGAAAGGGAATGGCATTATGAACTTGCTCAGGGACCTTCTTGCAATTTACAAAAATTTGTATTTTATTCCCTCTTATTACAACCTCCACTTCCTTATTTCATTTAAATTCAAACAATAACTCTCACATTATTATCCTCGTAAACATTTTCAAAGAGGTGGGTATTACAATCCTCCCCCTTTAAAAGAATTTTGTCCTCAAAATTCATACCTGTAAACAGTTCTGGATAGCATTGCCTCATCTCGTCCTCTTTCTCCCACATCATTTCCTGCATTGCTACATCCTGCCACAATACCTTAAGCAAGGGAATTACTTTATTCTGAAGTTGCTTAGCCTTAAAGTCTAGGATTTGGATAGGAGTATATTCATAGGTTAAATTTTTCTTCAATATTATTGGTTGATTCCCTAATACGTGTGTGGGATTTGGGACATATTTTCAGAGTTTCGAGACATGAAAGACGTCATGCAAGTTTGATAGATAGGGAGGTAAGGCTGTTTGGTAGGCAATTAGACCGACTTTTCACAGGATTTGGAATGGTCCTAAGAATCAAGGACTTAATTTGTCCTTATTTGTCTACCAATACCCATAGTAGGTGACACTCTTAAGAATATGTGATCTCTGTCATTAAACCCCAAAGGTCGCCTCCTTCAATTAGCATAAGCTTCCTACCTCTGTTGAGCCACCCTCATCTTCTCTCTGATCTTAATTTGATCAGTGGTCTCCTACACAATCTTTGGTTCTATCAGGGTACTCTCCCCCATTTCTACCCAGCTTAGGGGTGATCTGTAACTTCTACCATACAGAGCAGCATACGGTGCCATACCTATGATAGAGTGATAACTATTATTATAAGAAAATTCTATCAAAGGTAGGTACTTGTCCTAACTTCCCTTTTTTTCTAGCACACACGCCCTCAACATATCTTATAAGGTTTGGATCATTCTCTCAGACTGTCCATTGGTTTGAGGATGATAGGCAATGCTAAACTTAAGTTGGGTTCCTAATGCTTTCTGTAGGGATTGCCAAAATCTTGAGGTGAATTTAGGGTCTCGGTCTGATACTATTCCTGATGGTACCCATGTAACTTCACAATCTCCTTAAGGTACACTTGAGCTAGTTTTTCCATAGAATACCTAATCTTGATAGGCAAGAAATGAGCAGATTTGATCAATCTATCCATTATTACCCAAATGGAATCGTAACTAGCTAGTGTTCTAAGTAATCTGACAACAAAATTCATGGTTACCTAATCCAATTTCCTCTCTGGTATCTCCAATAGTCTTAATAGTCCTGTGGGTCTTTGATTCTCTATCTTAACTTGTTGACAAGTAAGACAAGCATTCACATATCTTACAATGTCCTTGCGCATACCCGACCACCAAAAATTTTTTTTAAGTCCTGATACATTTTGGAAATAGCTGGGTGAATGGTATAGTTGCTTTGATGAGCCTCTGCTAACACTTTCTCCCTTAGTTCTTGATGGTTCGGTATTACTATTCTTTTCCTGAACATCAGCACTATAACATCTGCTCCTTTTACGCTTTAGGGTTTAGGGTTTAGGGTTTATGCTTTAAAGAGATGTTTGTTAATTTTTAATGAATCAAATGCTTGTGTTTGTTGCATTAGGCTGCATGTAGTTACATTAGAATAAGAGATTTAAAGAAAAGGAAAGAATTGGGGCCAAAATGAAAGGAAAAAGACAAAGTGAGGACAGAGATATGAAATTCCAAAACCTCAGGGCAATAAGCCATAATTTTAGCCAAATAATTTACTGTAGCAGTAGAATTCTGAAAAATTTCTCGCCAAGCAGTTAGGGATGAAATGGTCATTTAACATAAAGTTAGAAGGATTATCAATTTAGGCCAAATGGTCGGGAATTAAGAGTAGAATTGCAAAGAGCTGGATCACCTATAAATAGGTGAAGCCTCCAGAGCTCTTCATTTACATCTTGAAGTCTGAACTTTAGAGAGAGAGAGGAAGAGTTAGAGAGAGAAAGAGCAGAAATTGTGTAGGAAGTAAGCTGTTAGATGGATTTAAGCCTTTCTGGAGTTAAGAAAACTTACCAGAACATTTGTCAACCATCAAATACCGATTGGAAATCAGCAAAAAGGTAGAAAATCACCTATCTCCCTTATTTTTCAAAATTACTTTTTATGGCTAGAAATTTTGAGTTTCATAATTTTAAACTGAGGGGAGATTAAAAACCTACATTCTTAGTGTTTTTGATTGCTATTGGATGTTTTAAAATGCTTGAATATACTTATGAATGCATAAATGTAAATCTGAGAAATGGGTTTTTTTGGTTTTTGAAAGAGTTTAAATCCAAGATTTGAGCAAGAATAATCGGTGGTTTGGACTGTTTTCTTGTGGTAAATGAAGCTCTTGTGTTGTTATTGAGTTTTAAATCATCAAAACCATTTTAAAAACTTGTTCTTGGTGTAAAAATCTGGGTCAACGGGCTTTCAAAAAATAGAGTATAACGTAGCAGTCAACTTGTAGGCCCTACCAGTCGACTGTCGTGCTCTTAAGTTGCCCAAAATCATATCTAGAATGCTAGCAGTTGACTGCCAAGGGCTAGAAGTTGACTGCCGTGTTCTTATTTTCCAGAAATTAGCCAAGAACAGAGCAGTCAACTATCGGGGTCCTAGAAGTCGACTGATTTCTCACTGTTTGAAACATTTTTGGGGCAGCAAGCTAGAAGTCGACTGCCAGGAGGCTGGAAGTCGACTTGTAGCTCTCTGTTTCAGAAAAATAAACTCAATAACCTCTTTTTGTACACAATTAGCCCAATATTTCGCTCAAATGTAGGATTTAATCTTGACTGGTAATGGGTAACATAAGAAATGTGTAGCTTGAGAAATCATGAGAAAAAGAAGAGAAACATGAGAATTTTAATGAGCATAAACCATAAATGAGAATGACTGCAAATGGTTGATCTGCGAGAATGGATGCATTTGGTTATACTATGAGAATGGATGCATTTGGTTATTCCGTGAGAATGGATGCAATTGGTTATACTGCGAGAATAGCTGCAACTGGCTTTAATCCAGAAAAAGTTTTACAGACGGTTAACCTGAGAATAATTGCTGACGGATAACCTGAGAATAAATTCTAACGGTGAAACCCGAGAATGATTGCAGGTGGCTCATAACCACAAGAAAACTCATTTATGAATGAAAATGTTTTTAAAAATTCTTTTATGATGCTTTTGATTTTGGCTATATCAAATTGAATGAGTTCTTTGTTTATGCTTTATACTCTATACTGATATGAAAATATGATGCGTTACCATTACAGTCTGAGAAGATATCATGTGTGATGAATATTTGTTAAGGTACAAGGATATGCATAAGTATATGCATGAAATATTTATAGCATCTATGTACATTACTGCAATAGCATAATGTTTGAATTATTATGAAAAATAATGTAGTGGATTTTCGTACTTGTACGGTGGTACAAGTCAGCAATATTTAAATTACAGGTGGTGATTATTGCTACTGAGAAATATTTCTCATTAAAGCTGCTTTATATCAGATGCCTAGCTACCAGGTGCTGATCGAGATAGAGATAGAAGTAGTGGAGCCTATTAGTATTTAAGTTATCACCTTTCCCCTGACTGCATACATAACTAGGAGTTTATAGTATTTAGACAT
Source organism: Senna siamea (assembly GCA_031216115.1). Classification (NCBI taxonomy): domain Eukaryota; kingdom Viridiplantae; phylum Streptophyta; class Magnoliopsida; order Fabales; family Fabaceae; genus Senna; species Senna siamea. Next base: position 4,086,409 of record CM062360.1, read on the forward strand.
GCCGTGTAAATAAGGAAGGCATATATGTATTAAGATATGTGAGATGGAGAGTTTTACTTAACATAGGGTATCAGTGGCAGGCTTGTTATCTCCTTACCCTGCTCAGGCTCGCATATCTATAGATATATGTCTGGCAGACACTATTGTATATGTATGTATAAATATTATGTACAATTGAGTGTGAATGTGAATATCTCTATATCTATCTATTTCATTTAAATTACTTTATTTATTTCCGATGCATAACGTGTGAACCCGAGTGTAGTAACCCAAACTAGTGGCACTCAACTTTTTAACTTAGAAAAGTTAAAAATTATACTCGAGTAGAGGTAGTAGTAACTCACCAATCCTATATTATATTATCTTATTACCAAAAAGGAATATAGGTTTGGGGGTGTTACAAGCACTCCGTCAGGAGCTAGCCCAAAATTAGGTTGATTAATGTAGACTCCTAGTGACTCATCCTTTAGTTGGGTTTGTTTAATCTGCTCCCTTAAGTTACAATCTATTAAGAAATCACTAATCACTAGTCTCTTCGAGAATGAAATTACATTGAGGCTGAGATTCATAAAGTCCTCAAGTAATCTCATCTCATCTATCATCAAACTATCCACTTGTAAGGATTTCCTGCTTAATGCATCAGCCACCACATTGGCTTTCCCTACATGATGCTTCAACTCGAAGTTAAAGTCCTTTAGATATTCTACCCACCTTCTCTGCCTCATATTCAATTCCTTTTGATCAAATAAGTACCTAAGACTCTTATGCTCACTAAAAACCTCAAATATAGCCCCGTACAGGTAATGTATCCAAATCTTCAGGGTAAATACTACGATAGCTAATTCCAAATTGTGGGTAGGATAATTTGCCTCTACAGGTTTTAGTTATCTAGATGCATAAGCAACTACTCTCCGATCTTGCATCAAGACACATCCTAGACCTTTCCTTGATGCATCTTTATAGAATGTAAATGGCTCTAAGGGTTTTAGGATTATGAGCATTAAAGCTGTAGTTAGCTTCTCTTTTAGGGTTTGGAAACTACGCTCACACCACTCATTCCATTCAAAATCAGCACCCTTAGTCTGGTTAATGGTAGGGCTATATGGTAAAATCCTTGTATGAACTTCCTGTAATAGCTTGCCAAACCTAAGAAACTCCTAACTTTTGTGACCGTCCTCGGCTGACCCTAATCTAGTACAGCTTCAATTTTCTTAGGGTCTACCAAAATTCCTTCCCCATTTACCACATGACCTAAAAATTTCACCTCCTCTAGCCAAAACTCACACTTATCCAACTTAGCATATAATTGCTTTTCTTCCAACAACTGGAGCACCATGCTAAGATGTTACGCATGCTCTTCATGAGTCTTGGAATAGACTGAGATATCGTCTATGAATACCACTACAAATTTTTCCAAGGTCAAAAAATTCTATTCATGTAATCCATAAAGACAGCAGGGGCATTGGTCAATCCAAAAGGCATCACTAGAAACTCATAATGACCATACCTTGTGCTGAATGCTATCTTAGGGATATCCTCATCCCTAACCCTAATCTAGTGGTATCCTAATCTTAAGTCTATTTTAGAGAATACTTTTGTGCCTTGCAACTGATCAAACAAGTTATCTATTCGAGGGAATGGGTATTTATTCTTAATTGTTACCTTGTTTAACTGTCTGTAATCTATACATAGTTGCATGCTCTCATCTTTCTTCTTTACGAATAGGATAGGAGCTCCCTAAGGTGATACACTTGGCCTGATAAATCCCTTTTCCAATAAATCCTCTATTTGGACCTTCAACTCCCTCAATTCCACTGGGGCCATTCTATATGGGGTCATGGTTATTAGGCCTGTACCTAGAACCAGATCTATAGTGAATTCTATCTCTCTAGGTAGGGCTAACCTACTTATCTCCAAGGGAAATACCTCCAAAAAATCACTCACCATAGGAATTAGGCTTAGCTTCTCTTACAATTCTACCTGAGTGAGGTTAAGGGAGATATCACTTATCTCACACGCCCTGTCACTCCCACCTACTGGTAACGTATCCAAATAAAAGATAGTCTTTTTAGAACAATTTAACAAGACCCGATTTCTAGATAACCAATCTATCCCTAGAATGATGTTGATCCCAATCAAAAGCAAACATACAAGGTCCATAATGAATAAGGTATTTTTAATGGAAAGAGGACAATTTAGGCATATTTATGGGGATATAGTTGTTTCTCCTAAAGGTGTGGAAATACACAAGTTAAAAGGCATGGTTTGTAAAGGTAAGTTCATTTTACCCACACATGCATCAGATATGATAGAGTACGTAGCACCCGAATCAAACAATACTATCAAGGAAAAATTATAAATCTTACCTCTATCCTGCATTAATCTGAGTGACTTGTCGACTTTGGCTCCGTCCAGAGTAAAGACTCTTCCCGAAGTTTGCGATCTTAGCTCACCTGGATTTTTCTAGCTTCTACCGGTTGGACAGTATTTTGCATAATGTCCTGTCTCTCCACATTTATAGCATCTTATCAGTGTCTGATGCCTACGGGGTTAATTCTCATGCTTTATTCCACACTTTGGACAATTGGCAGTTTTATGACATCTATTGTTGCTTGACAGACCTTGTTGTGGTTTAAAATTTCCACCCTTCACATTTAGATTCTTAGCTGGTTGTTTCTATCGGCCTCTAATTCTTTGAGTCATGTTCTGCCTTTCCTCTAAATACTTACTGAGGATTCAGCATTTTTTCGCCAACATCACAAATTCCCTTATCTCCATCGAGGCTATTTACATTTTCATCTACAAGTCCAACCCTGCCTCAAGGTGGCTTGCTTTCCAGGCTTCATCATAGTGCAGCCTCAAATAGTTAAGTATCTGGCCAATTCTTCAAACTTGGTTAGATATTCTTCAAATGGCCTACCCCATTGTCTGAGCTGCAGGAACTCAGTTTCCTTGGCCTTCTTCTCACTCTAAGGGAAACATTTCTCTAGGAAAATCCCCTTGAAAGATTCCTATGTGAGTGGAGTGCCTCTGCTTTCCATGAGTTATTTGGCCCCGCTCTACCAATGTTTGACCTCTCCCTTTAACATATATGTTGCATATGTAACCCATTTTTCATTTGTACTATGCAACAATTGGAAGATTTTCTCCATCTCCTTTAGCCATCCTTCCACAACCGCTGGTTCACAAGTGCCTAAGAACGCTGGTGGTCCTGCTTTCTGGAACTCAATCTAGCCTTGGTATAATTGGTTTTTATTTCTATTATTCCCATCGTCATGACCCTGACGCTCCTCTTGGTATTGTCTCACCATCACTACAAGAAAAAAACGTTTTTGTGGAGCTTATTTAGAGGCGCTTCACTAAAAGCATCGCTAACGTGACAATATAGCGGCGGTTAAAGAGGCGCTAGGAAAGTTATTTATTTCCTGACGCTTGATGAGCATATTGTGGCACTTAAAGCGCCGTAAAAATTAACATGGAATAATTTTAGATTTTTTTAATTTTGCAGCGCTTAATAGGCGTCGCTAAAATTTCAAAATTTTATTTTAGTGGCGCCTTGAAAGCGTCGTTATCATTTTAAAATATTTTTGAATCTTAGCGGCGCTTATAGGCGTCGCTAAAATTTCAAAATGTTATTTTAGTGGCGCCTTAAAAGCGCCGTATCATTTCAAATTATTTTTAAATTTTAGTGGCGCTTATAGGCGCCGCTAAAATTTCAAAATTTTTTTAGTGGTGCCTTGAAAGCGCCATATCATTTCAAATTTTTTTTGAATTTTACAAGCGCTGCTAAAATTTTAAAATTTTATTTTTGAATTTTAGCGGCGCTTATAAGCGCCACTAATTTGTTTTCGCAGCGCTTCACTAAAGGTGCCATAAAATTTCTTCATTTTGTGGCGCCTTTTCTGCAATTGTGGCGCCTGAAAGCGCCGCTATACCCAAAAAAATATTTCCCTTCGTCCTGGCGCGTTATTTTCCCTCCTGAAGTCCATAAAGAGCACCTAGAAGCTTCATTTTCTCCCATTTCCCTCCCTTCGAAGCATTGGCGAGATCTGGTTCGAGTTGTAACCTTCACAGTCGCTCGCTCTCCATTCTCGTTCAGCCTTCATGTTGACTCTCCTAGCGTCCTTGTTCAGTAAGTTTTCGTTTCTCCATTTCTTCATTTGAGTTATCGATTTGGTTGGGGTTTCGATTTGGGGCTCGATTTGGTGGTGGGGTTCATCCTATGTGTGGATTATAAGTTGATGGGAGGGTTTGCTTTTGGTTTTGGGTTTCCATTTGTTTGAGGGTTCGTATTTTTTAGTTCTCCATTTGCATTCTCTCTATTCTGGTGGATTGCTCAGTTTTGCATCCATAGTATTTAATATGTTTAGGTAGATGGAATTGGTTTCTTGTATTCTATTACTTTCAAACATTTGATGATATCGTGTTGGTTTTCAAATATAAAACGCTAACAATACTCGAATGGAAAATATGCTTTCAGTACTAAGAAATATGTTCCAGTATAATTAGCAACCTATATTAAATAGTTAAATGGAATATTTGATAATTAAATGGATACATAGCACAGTCCCACCATTTGGTCCACCTGAGCCGACACTTTGATTTTTATTATGTCAACCTACACTTTTTCTAATTCTAATTTTACATGTATGATAAAATTAACACTTAAATCTAAAACTTTTATGAGTATGTCATGTCTTGAAAAAATATTACAAAGATGTCATGGGTTAAAAAAATATTATGACAAATAAATATATAATAAATATTATATATACAATTCAATTGTTAGAATTATTATTTTATGAAATTAAGGACTCTAAAATTACATAAATATATCAATTCAAATATATATTGATTACCATCTCTTCTTTTCTAACTTCCTTGATTTTATAATATATTATATTTGATCTCTTCAAAGTTCTGGCCAAAACATTATGATTATTGGTTATTTTAATCCTCAGGTTATTTTAATATTTATTTTTTTAGCTAAAATATTTATTTTCTTTGTTTCATTTAAGTTATAAAAAATTTGTTAATCCTTTCAGGCATCTGATGTAAATAGTGGGCAGCCTTCAGTCGAACCTCACTTGTCGGAGGAAGAAGATCCCACTCAGTAGATGGGGTATTACATATTTTGGTATTTAGTGTAGTAATTAAATATATATTATAAAATCTTATGTATCAAAATTTGGCCTATGAAAATTTAAGGTACTAACTTGTTATTAATTATTTTGAATTATAATTAGGAATTGCATATATTACATTTATGTTATTTTGAACATGAGCATTTGATGCAATCGAGATACCATTTTGAATGTATCATATGTTGAGTTTATATTATTTGATGTTATTTAAATCATATTTGCATTTTGAAAGCTTAACGAACAATAATTTTAAAAATTTTACTTCAATTAGAGTTTAAAGGGTATTAGGAACAATCGAATACAAAAAAAATTATATACATGCATGAAATAGCCTAAAATTTTGGTGAAATGGAGTAGAAATATAGATTAAATTAGTGGCACTTTTTGACCAAAATAGTGGCGCTTAAAAGGTGTTGGGCAATATTTAATTCTGCCAAAAAAATAGCGGCGCTTCAAGGCGACACTATTATTAAATTCAAAAATATAGTGGCGCTTTAAAGGTGACGCTATTATTTCAAAAAAAATTTTACATGAAAAACATAGCGGCACTTGAAAAGCGCCGCTAAATTCATAAAAAAATTCAACCTAATTAATAGCGACGCTTCCCAAGCGCCGCGAAATACATAAAAAAATCTCATTAAAAGCGTCACAAAAATATTGCGGCGCTTACCAAGCGCCGCAATTTAAAATCCTGGCGCAAATTCTCGCGGCTGCACAGAAGCGCCGCTAAAGGTTGTCCCGACACCCACAATAGCAGGGCTTATGGAAGCGCCACAAATATGTTTTAGTGGCGCTTCAAGCGCCGCTAAATGGTCACTTAAAGCGCCGCTATTTCCCTTATTTTTTGTAGTGCATGTTGGCACTTGTGGCAGCTTGCTCTCTCATCGCATTTGCTATAATTAGCAAGGAGTCCATCATCTCCCTTATGTCATCAACCCTGCTATTACTTTCCCCATACCTTCCAACTATGCCTCTGCGAGAGTTTGCCATAGATTGTTGATACAAAAAGGAAAACCATTAGTTTCAACAACAGCACCTAACTATGGCCACACGGTCATTCCTAATATCTCAATTATTGATCAAAATCCTATATATTCCAAAGTCAAATCAATCAATTTCCTAATGTTGTAAACCTGGTTAAATACAATTCAACCTAAATCCTCAATCGTAACTAGGTGAACTCACAACCAAGCTCTGATACCACTCTGTAACGACCCCCTTATCCTACTGTTCATATATCAAAGTATATACTAGCGGAAGTATAAAAATATACTAAATAAATTGTCACTTTACCAAATTAGGGAATGTCAGAGGGTCACTATTGGTTGAGTGTAACCCAAATAGACTCTCCTCGCAATCCATTCAAATTCCAATCAACCACCTATCTTGTGTAACAATTTCTAATATCATAATATATTACAACACATTACTCTGGAACATAAAGTTCTAACAATCATTCAGAAACAATTGAGATATTCTATTGCCATAAAATAAACTCATATATACATACAACCATAATTTATCAGCTTCATTGAACAATTTCTAAAACCAAGACGTGTACAATCCATTAACCTACTGTAATTTCAATCCAACACTATACAGACCTTTGGCGTTGTCTAGTAGTCTTAGCATCCACTCACCTGCCTAGCTATCTTCTAGGCATCCCTTGTTCTTGATCATCTGAGAAAACAACTTGATGAGATATAAAAATCCCAGTAGAGCAACTTACAAATAAATACTTTTAAAAATAGTTGCTGGCTCAGCCGTGACTAAGCACAGAAAATAGTTTCCACCAAAATCAATTTAAAAAATAAGTGAATTATTGAATACTTTTAACTATAAGGAATACAGGAAATTCATGCAAAACATATCTGGAGTATAGTATCTCAAGTATGAAAATCATACTGAAAACATGCCTGAAAAATCTCATATATTAATCTATTACACATCTCATGTGATCAATCCTCTCAATTTGCATGTCGTTTTATCAAATACATGGTTTTGGTTAGGTGTGATCCGTAACACCAATCACCTACTCAAGGATAGGCAAGAGCTAACTTCCAGGGCATCCCCCGGCATGTGCACACTACTAGTCTCATCCTCATACAGTCTATATGGAAATATATACACATAATTGACTACTTCTCAAGGTCATGGGATACTATACTTCAACCACAACTTCACCCCATATAGGTTATCCATCCTTTACTCCTTAAGCCTTCCATAGGGTTGTCCTGGTTTAATACATAATTCCCTACAAATACAGACAAATTCAATTTAAAACAATCAATTCATAAAATAGTCTTCATAGGAGATATTCAACGACTATATAATTCTTTGGTTTTCCATCACCCTTCTCATGTAATTCTCATATAGGATGATATTTGAATCTTATTCAAATCAAAACCAGGGATTTCTAAGCTCAAATCATGTTTTAAAATCAATTTTTCACGTCAGGGAAGCTACTAGTCAGCTGCCAAGAGTTGAAAATTGGCTGATTACTCTTTGAAGGTTGTATTTCGCAAGATAGGGACCCGATAGTCGACTGGTGAGCGTCGGGCAGTCGATTGGTGTGCGCTTGGCAGTCGACTAGCGTACCTATGTGTGTGATTTTAGACTTCACAGTGGCTCAACAGTCGACTGGTGCCTACTTGGTAGTCGATTGCTAAGCTGTTGTGTTCAATTCTGAGTTTTACAGTGGCTCAACGGTTGACTGGTGCATGCCTGGCAATCGACTGCTAAGCTACTGAGTAAAATTATAGGTTTGTGAAGAACATGGCGGTCGACTGGTGCATGCTAGCAATCGACTATTCTATTCTTTGACAGTCTAAAAATGCGAGTTTCCATCAAATGCAGCCCAGATTACCAATCCATAACATATGAAAATTATATAAGCTTAATCCCTACATGTTTTCGTGTAAAACCTATAAATTTTTTAGGTCCAAAACATCAACCAATTCAGAGAATCTACATGTAAATTGAGTGAAAGAAAAACCTAACTCAGAAATTTTGATTTAAGCTTCGAAATGGCTAAATGGAAGTAGATTATCTTAATATTTCGATTTAGAAACCTATTCTTAACCTCAAACAAGCATCTAAATTAGTTTATCTGGTCTAAATCTCAAAAAATTTGAAATGGCCTAAGTTTTCCAAATCTTATTTTCTTCCTCATATTTTGATAGATTTGGGTGTTCTCATTGTAGAAAATCTAGCTATATGATGTTTGAAAAGCTAAACAAGCTATATTTGAGGAATTTCCTACCTTAAATCCAGCTGCGGGAAGATTCTACCTTGCTTTCCTTCTCCTTCTCCTCTGCCCATACTCCTTCTTCCCTTTCCCAAATGCAGGAATGTGGTGCGGGGGCGGGAAATGATATATACGAAGGGAGAAAGGGAATGACATTATGAACTTGCTCAGGGACCTTCTTGCAATTTACAAAAATTTGCATTTTAGTCCCTCTTATTACAACCTCCACTTCCTTTTTTCATTTAAATTCTAACAATAACTCTCACATTATTATCCTTACAAACATTTTCAGGGAGGCGGGTATTACACCTTTTGTGTCATTAATAGAATGCGAAAGGAGTTTCCAAACCCTAAAAGAGAGGCTTACCATAGCTGCTGTGTTAGTAATTTTTGACCTATTAGGAGTTTGTAAAAAATATTTTATTCTTCCATTTCAAAGTTTAAACAACATTCAAGAGAAGTCTCATTCTTAACCCATTTTCAAGAAGAAGAAAAAGAAGTAGGGGATTTTGGTAAACTTGATTACCTTGAATTTCCTAACGAATCTTGTGCATGAAGTGTTATTTCCTACTTGATTTATAGCTTTCTTACTTGTTTTCCTAAAATTCCTCCTTGGATTCCTTCCTTTCTCAATTTCTCTCCCTCTCGTGAAGCTCTCTCTCTCTTTAGCAATTTCTTGAAGTTCTCTCTCTCTCTGTTCTCTTTTCTATTTATAATAGGTTTAATTTGGGGAGGAAATTTCAATTAATCAAATTTTAAAAATATTTTCTAATTAGTCCCCAGGGTTAAAAATGAAAATTTTATAAACTACTAGGGCATTCAACCTTTGAGTGCCATTTTCTAATTTTTATCTTCGTCAATATACTATTTCATAAAACTCACCCTCAACCCTTCTTATGAGGAACACTGCCTAGGTTAGAACATTGCTCTAATACCAAAATTGTAACACTTCGCCCCTACAGGTGCTTATTATATATGCTAACCCATAGGAGAAGTATTCTACTAACTTGTCTCTTTTCTTTGACTACCTGAGTGTAATTTTAATTAATTTCCCGGGATCATTTAATTAGTTCCTTTACTAGTTTAATTATCTCTCGGGTATCTCACTCGTTATTATTACACCATAAAGTCATTAAAACATATATTAATTTACCTTTTTCCTCTCATTAGTTGTCTACATAAATATATTGGCATCATATAAAGGCAAGAGCTTATGAGAAGATAACTCATCCCATAAGACTGCCTACCTATTATAGGATATTAGGACTCCTATCACTACAGGTCATATACATTATATACTTGCCTAAAGGAAAGAGCAACTACAAGTCATATATGATGCCAATATATTTATGTATATAATGCCAATATCTTTGGGAGTGGAAGACAAAAACAAAAGGAAAGAGTAACTCCAAGTATTGTCTTAACCAGCTGGGGGTATGGGTGATATATATATGATCCAAAGTATGACTTCCCCAATCTGAATGAAGTATCTGAGGACAAACACCTCAGATACCTCAATTTCCACCTCTGTAGTTAGTGTGAACGTCGTCATCTAGACAAAACAACACACATGTGAGTTTGAAACTTAGTAATCAAGTAAACCAATTAATAAAATCTTATTGTTGATGGTACTAATTGGGAATCACCTAAGACAAACATGCATTTGCTATCATCTTTCAAGAAAATGGATGTTGTACTATATATGCTATGCCATGTACAATAAAGTGTATTGAATAAATAATATCATGGGTAATTTTTGAAAATGTCATGGTAGAACACAACAATATAGACATATATTCAAACATGGGAGAGAAATAACATATCATAATAGTATAGGCACTCATGCCATTAAATTCACATAAACAAGAGTTGGGGAACTTGTTAGTCAACAATTCCTAAGACAGGGATTGCCCAAAGGAACAGACTAATGTTAGTTGGCTTTCTTACTAACCATAACATACCCACAATCATAGCACCCATTGAATGAGTTTCATTGTGTGATAACTGGTCCTATACCCCTAGAGTGCCCCCTAGTTTAGGTACCAACATTCTTCATCTCACTGGTCCCTGAGCCTTCTTTTTTGGTAGGCTAGATCTACCCACTCACTATTCATTTACATAGTGAGTCAATGTCACTAAAAGAATCACTACCTTCTAATGATGGATCATTTTTTGGGTACATGATTCATAAATATATATAATAGGGAAATAGATTTTAGGTAAAGGTGAGTTTAACCCTAAGTAAGTAACTCTATGGCTATCAGAGTACATTAACTTAGGATTAGCTACCTACACAATGTTTTCATAATGCATTTTAAGATTACATGGATGTTTTACCATCCTAGGTCATGGTTCAACCCATGGAATTCACAATGGTCAAACCTTATCAACTATCGGTCATTTAATATGGAATCTATTTAATCCTAGTGCATATGTTTAGGAATGCTTTCAACTCTCCTTTATTGTTATTTCCACTCACACATAGTCCCCTACTACCCTTAGTTGTTCTACTTACTTACTTTGATTGGATTTAGTGCCTTCTTGTTGCCTTGGAAAATCTAAGGGAATGTCCATTTTCCAAAATAAAGGGCTACAAGTCGACTTCTAGAGGCCTAACAGTCGACTTGTAGCTCTCTGCCAAAATAGGGAATCATGTTCAAGAGCTGGCAGTTGACTTGTAGCTCTCTACCAAAACAAGGAAGCATGTTCTCGAGAGCTGGTAGTCGACTTTTAAGAAGTTAGCAGTCGGTTGTTGAGTTCTTGGAGTCTCTAGGTAATTCTAGAACATGGCAATTAACTTGTACAACCTAGTAGTTAACTTCCAAGTTCAAATTTTAGGTTTTCTAGGTAATAAGAACAAGACAGTCGACTTGTAGCGTCTGCAAGTCAACTTCCAAGTCTCTACCCTATTTTCCAAATTACTATTTGATTCAAAATTGTCCCAAAAATGCCCAATTTTTCAAGAATTTAATTTATAAGTTCAATCTCTCTCCATCAAGCTAACAACATACATAAAAAACTCTAAAATTCTAAGCCTTGTCCAATTTAAACCAAGTAAATCATACTTGATAGAAAAGAGAAAAAAAAAACCCATGACTTAAATCCTTAATTTCAAGAAGATTAGTCACATGCAAAGACATATAAGCACACATCCAACAACCATCAGCTAAGAATGCAAGTTTAAATCCCTTATTTCAAAGTTTAAACAACATTCAAGAGAAGTTTCATTCTTAACCCATTTTCAAGAAGAAGAAAAAGAAGCCGAGGATTTTGGTTAACTTGATTACCTTGAATTTCCTAGCAAATCTTGAACATGAAGTCCGATTTCCTACTTGATTTATAGCTTTCCCACTTATTTTCCTAAAGTTCCTCCTTTGATCCCTTCCTTTCTCAATTTCTCTACCGCTCCTGTAAAGCTCTCTCTCTATAGAAATTTCCTAAAGTTCTCTCTCTCTCTCTTCTCTTTCCTATTTATAAGAGGTTTAATTTGGAGAGGAAATTTTAGTTAATCAAATTTCAAAAATATTTGTTAGTTAGTGCCCAAGGTTAAAAATGCAAATTTTATAAAGTTCTAGGGCATTCAACCTCTGAGTGCCATTTTCTAATTCTTATCTCCGTCAAGGTACCATTTCATGAACTCTCTTTCTTACCATTTCATTTATTCTTTTGGGAAGATTTCCTCTAATGTGACACTTGTCTTGAAAACTCCATTTGTCCTAAACTAGGTCTCATTCTGATATGGTTTGTAAGTCATTTTCTCTGTAATAGATATCCTTAACATTGGATATTATGGAAAATCAATCACATGCATTATAACTCACTAAAATTTAAGGCAGACAATTTGAGTTGTTTGGTGTAACGAACCTCTTAATCATTCTATATATTCATCTATCAGAGTAGTGAAAGTATACAAAGTTCTGAATAAACTTTTTTCGCTTTTCCCATGTTAGGGAACATCAAAGAGTCGCTACTGGTTGAGTGTAACCTAAATAGACTCTTCTCACAGTCCATTCAAATTCCACTCAACCCTAAATCTTGTGCAGCATTTCTATTATCACATTATAAACCATATCTTATTATGGAATATAAATTCTAACAACCATTCAAATACAATTGAGATATGCTATATCATACTACTAAATCCATTCATAATTTAGTAAATAAAGCTACAATTCATCAAATTCATTAATACATCTATTCTCCCAAAACATTTCCTACCAAAAATTCGGCAGAGTTTCCCCTAAAAATTGAACATTTCCCTTTTCAACAATAGCCCAAATTCAACATATATATCCAGCAATTTCACCAATATAATCAAAATATAGTAATACAGATTTATATATAAATTCAAGCCTAATTTCTACATCCACAACACAACGTTATCATTCTCCAAGGATATCCTAACATCCTTCTTCTGCTCAGCTATCGCCTAGGCATTCCCTATTCCTAATCATCTGAGCAAACAACTTAATGAGATGATTAGATTCCAGTAAAGCAATTTACAATTAAATATTTATAAAATAGTTGCATACTCAGCTGTGCCGAGGCACAGAAAACGTCTCCCCAAATCAATTTAAATACATGTGAATTACTAAATACTTTTAAATTTAAAATGAATATGGGAAATCAATGCAAAACATTATAATGAGTATATTATCTTTAATTCAAAAAATCATATTGAAAGTTATTCCTGAAATTCTTATATATTCATCTATCACACATCTCATGTGATTATTCATTTCATCTCAAGTTGCATGCTGTTTTATCTGAAAAAATGGTTTTTGGTTGGGTGTGATCTATAACACCAATCACCCGAAAACAACGCCTATATTGTGAGTGTGATCCGTAACACCAATCATCCACTCAAGGACCAGGTGAGAATCAACATCCAGCGCATCCCCCAGCATGTGCACAATAGCTAATTCTCATCCTCATACAGTCTATATAGCACTACATACGCATAGTCGACTAATACTCAAGGTTATAGGATATTATACTTAAACCAAAACATCACCTCGTATAGGTTATCCGCCCTTTACTCCTTGAACCTTTCATAAAGTTGTCCTAGTTTAATGAATAATTCCAAACAGATGCAGACCAATTCAAATAAAATAAATCAATTTACAAAACCATCTGCATAGGGGATATTCAAGGGATGTCCCATAACATCTGTTAAATATCCACAGCTATTCAGTTAGTCCGTCCCTATAGCATATAATCCCAGTAGCTAAATTTTAGCAAACATGCAATAAGAATTCGCAATTCACAAGCAATCTTATATACTCATGTAAAATTCTCATGCAAATAAATTATTTTCACCACTCATTCCCATTCAATACAATTCATACTTAAAACAGTAATTCACAACATGAATTAAAAGTTAGGGGATACTCTACCGTTTACCGTTTGCTCCTATTTGGACTAGGGTTTTTCCTTTTTCCTCGGAGATTGTTCTCACAACTAGTTTCCTGAGGAAATAATTCAAATCTTATGCAAGTTTCCTTTTAATTATATTTTTTGATAATTAAATGCCTAATTTCTACTTCAGTCTAATCATCAAGGCATATTCGAAATCAAAATATATAAGAAAACATCAAATTGGAGTATTTTAAATTATACTAGAGGTTTTGGAAGCTCAAAATTTGATTCCTACTTCTCTCTAGCAACTCCGGTGACGACGCATGGTGGAGCACAGTAGCGGACGACGGCTCATGATGGCGCACGGCGGCGGACAATGGTTAGCATAAAAAATTAGTCCAAAATGTAGCCCAAAGCTCGAGGATACCAGATCCGAAGTCAGTTTGGCAAAAAATGGTGGTTTAACCATAATTTTCTGGCGAAATATGATGGAGCTCCGAAAACGTTTCTTTTTTGTTCATGGTGCGTGGCGACGATTCTTCGCCAATTGGTAGCTAGTGGAGGAAGAAGGCAACTCGGGCGGTGGCAATGGTACGCTCGGATGGTGGCGTGTTCCAGCTGAAATGAAGAGTTAAATGGCCGAATGGAAAAAAGGAAGAAACTGCAAAATGTGGCTACTGCGGCATCCGTCGGTCACTACGGTGGCTTGTTGCGGCATCGGGCTGAGCTAATGAACCTTCCAACAGTGATGGGCGGTGATAACTCGATCGGATGGCGAACAAGTGTGGTGAAGGTGGCGGATGGAGGTGTGCGAGAGAGAGGGAGAGAGAGAGAGAAGGGAAAATGGAAGGAAATAAGGGAAATTTGAATATTTAAGGCACTGAGGGGCATTTTGGTCTTTTCTCATTTTACCCTGGCTAAATTTCAGATGAATTTTCTAATCTAAGTAAGAATATAGGACAATATGGAAGGGATTTGAAAATCTTTTGAGGATCTTAAGCCTTCCAAAAAATATCTGCTAAGTTCCTAAAGGCAGATAAAATTTTCTCCATCAAATAAAATTTCTATTCTGAAAAATTCTCAAATTTAAACTGCAAGCTCAGGAAAATTTTCTTAAATCAATTCCAACAAAATTTCAATTTATTTTATCCAATTTAATTTATTTTTAAATTGGGTTATTACATTCTCCTCCCTTAAAAGAATTTTGTCCCCAAAATTCTTACTTGCAAATAATTTTTGATAATGTTGTCTCATCTCATCCTCCTTCTCCCACGTCATCTCCTGAGATGCTACATCCTGTCAAAGTACCTTAATCAAAGGAATTACTTTATTCCAGAGTTGCTTAGTCTTAAAGTCAAGGATTTGGACAGGAGTAGATTCATAAGTCAAATTTTCCTTTAATATTATGAGTTGATTCCACAATACATGCACAGGATCTGGGACATATTTCCAGAGTTACGAGACATGGAATACGTCATGCAAGTTTGATAGGTAGGGAGGTAAGGCTATTTGGTAGGTGACTGGACCAACTCTTTGAAGGATTTGGAATGGTCCTAAGAATTTGTGACTCAATTTCTTTGTCCTTATCTGTCTACCAATACCCGTAGTGGGTGACACTCTTAAGAATACGTGCTCTCCCTCATTGAATTATAAGGGTCTCCTTCTTCTATTTGCATAAGTTTCTTGTCTCTGTTGGGAAGCCCTCATCTTTTCTCTGATCATCTTGATCTGATCAGTAGTCTCTTGTATAATCTCTAGTCCCAACAAGGTACTCTCCCCCATCTCTACCCAACTTAAGGGCGATTTACAACTTCTCCCATACAGAGCAACATATGGTGTTATACCTATAGTAGAGTGATAACTGTTATTGTAAGCAAGCTTTATCAAAGGTAGGTATTTATCCTAACTTCCCTTCTGTTCTAGTACACAAGCCCTTAACATATCTTCTAAGGTTTGAATTCTTCTCTCAAACATTCCATCGGTTTGAGGATAATAAGGGGTGCTAAACTTAAGTTGGGTTCCTCATGCCTACTATAGGGATTGCTAAAATCTTGAGGTAAACCTAGGGTCTCGATCCGATACTATACCCGATGGTACCCCGTGCAGTTTCACAATCTCCCTAAGGTAGACTTGGGCTAGTTTTTCCATGGAATACCTAATCTTGATAAGTAGAAAGTGAGCAGACTTGGTTAATTTATCCACTATTACCCAAATGGAATCATAACCAGTTAGTGTTCTGGGTAGTCCAACTACAAAATCCATGGTTATCTGATCCTATTTCCTCTCTAGTATCTCCAGTGGCCTTAATAATCTTGCGGGTCTTTAATGCTCTATCTTAACTTGCTAACAAGTAAGCAAAGCATTCACATATTTCGCGATGTCCTTTTGCATACCCAACCACCAAAAATTCCTTTTTAAGTCTTGGTACATCTTGGAAATACCTGGATGGATGGTATAGTGACTTTGATGAGCCTCTGCTAACAATTTCTCCCTTAGTTCCTAATGGTTTGGAATTACTATCCTTTTCCTAAACATTAGTACTCCATCAGGGGCTAACCCAAAATCAGGTTGGTTCACATAGATTCCCAATGATTGATCCTCTAGTTGGGCTTGTCTAATTTGATCCCTCAAATCACAACTAATTAGTAATTTACTCATTACTAATCTCTTCGGAAATGAAATTACATTGAGGCTAAGATTCCTGAAGTCCTTAAGTAATCTCATCTCATCCACCATTAGACTGGCTACTTGTAACGACTTCCTGCTTAATGCATCAGCTATTACATTTGCTTTCCCTGCATGGTACTTTAACTCAAAGTTAAAGTCCTTCCAGTATTCTACCCACCTTCTCTGTCTCATATTCAACTTTTTTTAATCAAATAAGTACCTAAGGCTCTTGTGATCACTAAAAACCTCAAACACAACCCCATACAGATAATGTCTCCAAATCTTTAGGGCAAATACCATGGCAGCTAATTCCAAGTCATGGGTAGGATAGTTTTCCTCTGCAGATTTCAATTGTCATGCTGCATAAGTAACTACCCTCCTATCTTGCATTAAGACACATCCTAAACCTTTCATTGATGCATCTATATAGATCGTAAATGGCTCTAAGGGTTTTGGGATTACTAAAATTAAAGCAATGGTTAACTTTTCTTTCAGGGTTTAAAAACTATGTTCACCTCAAAATCAACAACCTTCCTAATCAGCTAGGTTAATGGCAGGGCTATCTGAGAAAATCCTTGTATAAACTTCTTATAGTAACCTACCAAACCTAGAAAACTCTTAACTTCATTGACCGTTCTTAGTTGACCCCAATCTAATATTACTTTAATTTTCTTAAGGTCCATTGAAATTCCCTCCCCATTTACCACATGACCTAAGAACTTCACTTCCTCCTGCCAAAACTCACATTTCTCTAACTTAGCATACAATTGTTTTTCCTCTAACATCTGTGGCACCATACTAAGATGTTGTGCATGTTCTTCGTGAGTCTTGGAATAGACTAAGATGTCACCTATGAATACCACTATAAATTGGTCCAAGTAAGGTCTAAAAATCCTATTCATGTAATCCTTTAAGACAGCAAGTGCATTGGTCAGTCCAAACGACATCACCAGGAACACATAGTGGATGTACCTAGTACTAAATGTTGTCTTAAGGATATCTTCATCCCTAACCCTGATCTAGTGGTATCCTGACCTTAAGTCTATTTTGGAAACTACCGTTGCACCTTGCAACTGATCAAACAGGTCATCTATTTAGGGTAAAGGGTATTTATTCCTGATGGTCACCTTATTCAACTTCCAGTAATCTATGCATAACCTTAAACTCACATCTTTCTTCTTTAAAAATAGGACAGGAGCTTCCCATGGTAACACACTCGGCCTAATAAATCCTTTCTCCAATAGATCTTCTATTTAGACCTTTAGTTCCATTAATTCTGCTGGGGTCATTCTATATGGGGTTATTACTATTGGGCCTGTACTTGAAATCAAGTCAATGGTGAACTTGATCTCTCTTGGTGGGTGTAACTTGCTTATCTCTATAGGAAACACCTCTAGGAAATCACTAACAATGAGAATTAGGTTTAGCCTTTCTTATAATTCTACCTATGAGAGATTAAGGGAAATATCACTTATCTTACATGCCCTGTCACTCCCACCTATCGGTAAGGTATCCAAATAAGTGATAGTCCTTTCAAAACAATTCAACAGAACTAGATTCCTAGATAACCATTCCATTCCTAGAATGATGTTAATCCCAGTCAAAAGTAAACACATAAAGTCCACTATGAATAGGGTGTCATCAATGGAAAGGGAACAGTTTAGGCATATTTGTAGGGATATGGTTGTCTCTGTTAATGTTGTGAAAATATGTAAATCAAATGGCATGGTTTGCAAAGGTAAGTTTATTTTTGTCATGCATGCATTAGATATGAAAGAGTACATAGCACTCAATCAAACAATACTATTAAAGGAAAATTATAAATCTTACCTCTAACCTGAATCAATCCGAGTGACTTGTCAACATTTGCTCCATCCAAAGTAAAGACTCTTCCCGGAGCTTGCAATCTTTGCCCACCTAGATTCTACTGGTTTCCACCAATTAGACAGTACTTTGCATAATGTCTAGTACCTCCACATTTGTAGCATTATATTGGTGTTTGATGCCAACAGGGTTGATTTCGATGCCTGGTCCCACATTTTGGACAGTTAGTAGTTTCAGGATGTTTATTGCTACTAGATGACCCTTGTTATGGCTTAAAATTTCCACCCCTTCACATTCAAATTCTTGGAGGGCTATTTTTGCTTACCTCCAGTTATCTGATTTATATTCTGCCTTTTCTCTAAATTTTTACTAAGGATTCGGCATTTGTTTACCAGCATCACAAAGTCCCTTATCTTTATTGGGGCTATTTGCGTTCTCATCTGCAAGTCCAACCCTACCTCCAGTTGGCTTGATTTCCAAGCTTCATTATAATGTAGCCTTAGATAGGTGGAATATCTAGCCAATTCTTCTAATTTGGCCAAGTATTCTTCGAACGGTCTACCCTTTTGTCTGAGTTGCAAAAATTCAGTTTCCTTGACCTATCTCGCACTCTCAGGGAAGTATTTCTCCAAGACGATCCTCTTGAAAGACTCTCATGTGAGTGAAGTTCCCCTACTCTCCATGAGCTGCTTGGCTTCGATCCACTAATGTTCTACCTATCCTTTCAGCATATACGTTGCGTTAAGTAACCCTTTGCTCATCCGTACTATGCAATAGTTGAAAGATCTTCTTAATCTCCTTCAACCACCCTTCTACAACCAATGGCTCA
Organism: Senna siamea; assembly: GCA_031216115.1. Lineage (NCBI taxonomy): Eukaryota > Viridiplantae > Streptophyta > Magnoliopsida > Fabales > Fabaceae > Senna > Senna siamea. The sequence continues at coordinate 4,105,478 of CM062360.1, forward strand.
CATGTGCCTGAGAATGCTGATGGTCTTGCCCTTTGGAACTCTAACCATTCCTGGTACATCTGATTGTTATTCTTGTTATTCCCGTCATTTCGATTTTGACGATCATCTTGGTATTGCCTCATTATATTGGCACTTGTGGCAGCTTGCTCCCTTATAGTGTAACGACCCCCCAACACAACATACGCGATGCTTATCTGATTAGCGGAAGCATATAAGTTGGTTTACCTAGTTATTCCCGATGTGGGAATATCAGGGGATCGCTACTGGTTGAGCGTAACCCAAATAGACTTTCCGTTGTCCATTCGGATTCCGTTCAACCCTAATTCACACGCAGGTAAACTAATTATACATACATACATCATAAATTACTCTGGAATGAAATCTAAAACTCATATATACATCACATCATGCATTCATATACATTCTAACTTAAATTCACAAGTTTACAGCGATAAACCCTACCGAAAATCCGGCAGAGTTTCCTCTGTATTTTGAACATATCCCAAATATAACAGTCACCTGGTTTATACATATACAGTCAATCCAATCACTACAGAAAACATAAATGACAGAAACCAATATACAGCAATGTCATCGAAATATATATACAAGACAGTTCAAGCCTAAACTAAGCCATTCTCCTGTTTATCACCAAGGCATCATCAGCTATCGTCTAGAGTCCTGTCCCTATCCCTATCCCTGTTCATCTGAGTAAACAACCGGTGAGATATAAAATCCCAGTAGAATAATTTACAGTTTAAATACAATTCAAAATCTGGCTGAATACTCAGCGGTGCGAACACCGAAATCATCCCGGAATTAGTTTTATAATCAGTGAAATACCTTATCTTTAAAATCGTTTTATCACATGGAAATTGCGGCAGATAATCAAAATCATAAAAATTCATTTCTTTTAAAATCAATACTCGAAATCAGATAAAATCCCATGCCTGGTGTATCTAAATCCATGTTGGCCACAAATCCTCTGTGACCCAGTCTAAATCGTCATCTAATTGCACGTCATCTGGAGAGAATACCTCTCTTATCGTTGGGTGTGATCCATAACACCAATCACCCGAATCAAGCCTATATTGTGAGTGTGATCCGTAACACCAATCACTCACTCAAGGACCGGGTGAGAATCAACATCTAGGGCGTCCCCTAGCATGTGCACATACGTCAATTCTCATCCTCATACAGTCTATTCGAACTCACATGCTCATGGTCAGCTATTCCTTAGGGTTATAGGGTATTACGCCTAAATCACAACGTTTCCCCGTGTAGGTTATCCCCCCTTATACTCCTTAAACCTTTCTTAGGGTCGTCCTGGTTTAACGTGTAATCCCTAACGCAGTACAGGCTAAATCTGATAAAAACAATCTCATTTAAAAATTCCCTGTACTCAGGATACTTAACGGCCGTCCCATACCGGCTATCAAGCACCCTACCCTAAGTAAATCCGTCCTAAGGGCATCTAAACTTGATAAACAAAACGTCTAACATGCAATTAGGATATCCACCACACAGGCATGCAATTTATTCCATCGAAAGTAGCACGTAAATCCATGCAAATAATCTAAATCGTTCAGGTATCCACAAGGTCAATTATAACGTTTGGGAAGTGTAAATTATCCTACCTGGTCTCTTGTCGCTCCAAATCGATTCAGAACTTCACGTAGTCTCGATTTCTGAGCCCAATTAATTTCTTGGACATTAAATTAAATATTCAGGCTTGTCACGTCATCCGTTTAACAATCCTAAGTTCGGTTGCCCTAATACCTAGGTCAATTTATTGCCTGATTACGTTCGGCAGCTAGTTCAATCATATTTCATCAGTTTTTGGGAAATTGGACCTTACCAATGTGATCGGATGGTGAAATTCTGTCTCGAGGTGATCTCGATTTCTCCCGGTGTATGTCCAGAAGCTCCAGCACGGCGGCACATGGCGGCGTACGGTGGCGCACAGTGGAGGGGTGCGGTTTGCCTCAAAATTTACACCACGGTGAGGCCCGCAAGACTAGGAGTCCGAATATGGTGGTGGCACGACGGTTCACAGCCGTTTAGGCGGCATTTTTTGGCCATAAAGAATGACGCACGCAAGACTAGGACCTCCGTTCGACGTCAGCGAGCTACTGGAGGAAGCTGGAAGCTCAGGCTACGCGGTGGTAGGGGTGGTGACGGCCAACGGTGGCGATCTCAGTTGGCGAAGTTTTCGTGCGGTGGAGGAGAAAAGTGACATTTTTCAGCTGCGTTGGCGGCCGTTGGTGGCCATGGGTGGTTGATGGAGGTTGTGGGTGGCGAGGGCTGTCGATTGGTGTGCCAGGTGGTAGCCCACGGTGGCTGTGGTGGCAGCGCACGGTGGAGGAAGGAGGAGAGAGAAGAGAGAGAAAGTGAGGTGAGGAGAGAGAGAGATTTGAGAGAAATTAAGAGAATCTGAGAAATTTAAAGCTTTTAGGGGTGATTCCGACTTTTCTCGGACCACCCGGGGATACTTTAGGGTCTCGGCTTCCTTCCAAACGTCGGCACGTGTTTCCATGCAAAGGTTTTGGCCTCCATTAGTGAAATTGATGCACGAAACATCGTCTGTCAGTTTTTGATCGCCGGATTATGTTTCTTTCTATTCGATCGTGTTTCTGGCTTCAAACAACCTTCTGTTTCAAATCACTATCCTCGAAAGTCATGCCAGGCTTCGTTTGATTGGAATTAGCGTCAAAAATTAGGTTTTATCTTTCAGAAAACTTTTTGGTTGTTACATATAGCATCTGCCATCATTCTTATGGAGTCTATCATGTCCCTCATCTCAACATTATCCTCCCTGCTACTACTCCCTCGCGTCCCTTTGCTTCTATTTTGTGGCCTTCCTCTTGGCCTCCTTGTAGTATTTCTGCTAGCATTTGCCATGGTTAACTGACACAAAAAAAGGATTAGTTAGCCTTTAATAGCAATAAATTATTAGCATAGTAGCAGATTTATTCCCAATATCTCAATTACAAATCAAATCCTATATATTCCAAAGTCAAATCAATTTCAAGTCCTAAAGTTGTAAACCCAAAAAAATTCATGACCAATAAATTGATAAACCAGTAAACCGAGCTCTAATACCACTCTGTAACGACCCCCTTAATCATTCTATATATTCATCTATCAAAGTAGCGAAAGCATACAAATTCTGAATAAATTTTTTTCGCTTTTCCTATGTTAGGGAACGTAGAGAGTCACTACTGGTTGAGTGTAACCCAAATAGACTCTTCTCACAGCCCATTCAAATTTTACTTAACCCTAAATCCTGTGTAGCATTTCTATTATCACATTATAAACCATATCATACTCTGGAATATAAATTCTAACAACCATTCAGATACAATTGAGATATGCTATATCATACTACTAAATCCATTCCTACGTTAGTAAATAAAACTACAATTCAACAAATCCATTATATACATTTATTCTCCTAAAATATTTCCTACTAAAAATTTGGCAAAGTTTTCCCTAAAAATCGAACATTTTCCTTTTTAACAACAGCCCAAATTCAACATATATATCCAACAATTTCACCAATATAATCAAAATACAACAATACAGATTTATATATAAATTCAAGCCTAATTTCTACATCCATAGCATAACATTATCATTCTCCAAGGATATCCTGACATCCTTCTTCTACCCAGTTATCTCCTAGGCATTCCCTGTTCCTGATCATTTGAGGAAACAGCTTAATGAGATGATTAGATCCCAGTAGAGCAATTTACAATTAAATATTTACAAAATAGTTGCATACTTAGCTGTGCCGAGGCACATAAAACTTTTAAATTTAAAATGAATATGGGAAATCAATGCAAAACATTATAATAAGTATACTATCTTTAATCCAAAAAATCATATTGAAAGTCATGCTTGAAATTCATATACATTCATCTATCACACATCTCATGTGATTATTCATTTCATCTTAAGTTTCATGTTGTTTTATCTAAAAACATGGTTTTTGGTTGGGTGTGATCCGTAACACCAATCACTCGAAAACAACGCTTATATTGTGAGTGTAATCCGTAACACCAATCACCCACTCAAGGACTGGGTGAAAATAAACATCCAAGACGTCCCCTAGCATGTGCACAACAACTAATTCTCATCCTCATACAGTTTATATAGCACTACATACACATATTCAACTAATACTCAAGGTTATAGGAATTATACTTAAACCAAAACATTGCCCCGTATAGGTTATCTGCCCTTTACTCCTTGAACCTTTCATAGGGTTGTCCTGGTTTAATGAATAATTCCTAATAGATGAAGACCAATTCAGATAAAATAAATCAATTTACAAAACCATTTGCATAGGGGATATTCAACGACCGTCCCATACCAGCTATTAAATATCCACCTTAAGTTAGTCCGTCCCTATGGCATATAATCCCAATAGCTAAATTCTAGCAAACGTGCAACAAGCATTCGAAATTCACAGGCAATCTTATATACTCATGTAAAATTCTCATGCAAATCAATTATTTTCAGCACTCATTTCCATTCAATACAATTCATACTTAAAAAATTAATTCACAACATCAGTTAAAAGTCATGGGACTGTAGATTACTTTACTTTTTACCGTTTGCTCCTATTCGGACTAGGGTTTTTCCTTTTTCCTTGGAGATTGTTCTCACAACTAGTTCCCTGAGGAAATAATTCAAATCTTATGAAAGTTTCCTTTGAATTATATTTTTCGACAATTAAATGCCTAATTTCTACTTCGATTTAATCATCAAGGCATATTCAGAATCAAAATCTACAAGAAAACATCAAATTGGAGTATTTTAAATTATACTGAAGGTTTCGAAAGCTCAAAATTTAATTTTTTCTTTTTTCCACCAACTCCGGCAATGGTGCACAGCGGAGTACGTTGGCAGACGACGGCGCACGACGGCAAACAGTGGCTGGCATCAAAAATTAGTCCAAAATGTAGCCCTAAGCTCGAGGATGCCGGATTCGAGGTTGGTTCGATGAAAAATAGCGTTTTAACTGCAATTTTCCTACGAAACGTGGTGGACCTTCGAAAACGACGCATAGCGGTAGTTCTTCACCAGTTGGCAACTGGTGGAGGAAGAAGGACTCAGGCTAGTTGTTGGTGGCAGTGGTGCACTCGGACAGTGGCATTTTTTGGCCGAAATGAACAGTTGAATGGCCGAATGAGAAAAGGGAAGAAACCGAAAAATGTGGCCGTTGCGGTGGCTTGTTGCGGTGTCAGGCTGAGCTTTTGATCCTTTCGGTAGTGATGGGTGTAACACCCCTAAACCTATATTCCTTTTAGGTAATAAGATAATATAATATAGGATTGGTGAGTTACTGTAACGACCCCTTAATATGACATACACAATCCTTATCTGATTAGTGGAAGCATATGGGTTTCTCTAAATAGTTATTCCCGATGTGGGAATGTCAGGGGATCGCTACTGGTTGAGCGTAACTCAAATAGACTTCTCGTTGTCCATTCGGATTCCGTTCAACCCTAATTCACATGTAGCTATACTAATCATACATACATACATCATAATTTACTCTGGAATAAAAACTCAAATTTATATATACATCATATCATACATTCATATAAATTCCAACTTAATCTCATAAGTGTACAGCGGTAAACCCTACCAAAAATCCGGCAGAGTTTCCCCTATATTTCTAGCATATCCCAAAATACAAAAATCATCCTGTGTACAGATATACAACCAATCCCATTTCAACAGAAAGCATAAATGACAGGAAACCAATATACAACATCATCATCAAAATATATACAATGTAATCTAATCCTAGACTAAGTCGTTCTTCTGTTTATCACCAAAGCGTCATCAGCTAACATCTAGGTTCCTGTCCCGGTTCCTGTTCATCTGAGTAAACAACCTGGTGAGATATAAAATCCCAGTAGAATAATTTACAGTTCAAATACAATTCAAAATTTGGTTGAATACTCAGTGGTGCGAGCACTGAAAATAACTTCCCAAAATCAGTTCGAAATCAATGAAATACCTTATCTTTAAAATCATTTTATCACATGGAAATCGTTGCAATTATTCAAAATCATAAAAATCCATCTCTTTGAAAATCAGTCATAGAAATCAGGTTAAATCCCATGCCCAGTGTATCTAAATCCATCTTGGCCACAAGTCCTCTGCGACCAAATATAAAATCGTCCAATTGCACGTCATCTAGAGAGATTACCTCTCTTATTGTTAGGTGTGATCCGTAACACCAATCACCCGAATCTCGCCTATATTGTGAGTGTGATCCGTAACACCAATCACTCACTCAAGGACTGGGTGAGAATCAACATCTAGGGCGTCCCCTAGCATGTGCACATACGCCAATTCTCATCCTCATACAGTCTATTCGAACTCACATGCTCACGGTCGGCTATTCCTCAGGGTTCTAGGGTATTATGCCTAAATCACAACGTTTCCCCATGTAGGATATCCCCTTTATATTCCTTAAACCTTTCTTAGGGTCATCCTGATTTATCGCGTGATCCCTAACGCAGTACAGGCTAAATCTGGTAAAAACAATATCATTTGAAAACTCCCTGTACTCGAGATACTTAACAGCCGTCCCATACCGGCTATCAAGTACCCTACCCTAAGTAAATTTATCCTAAGGGCATCTAAACTCGATAAAAAAAATGTCTAACATGCAATTAGGATATCCAACACACAGGCATGTAAGTTATTCCATCGAAAGCAGCACGCAAATCTATGCAATTAAATCTAATCATTCAGGTATTCACTAGGCCAAATCTAAAACTCGAGAAGCGTAAATCATCCTACCTGGTCTCCTGTTGCTCCAAATCAATTCAGAACTTCATGAAATCCCAATTTTTGAGCCAATTAAATTCCCTGGACATATAAATGAATATCTGAGCTCGTCACGTCATCCGTTTTATGATTCTAAGTCCTATTATCCTAATTCCTAGGTCAATTTATTTCTTAATTGCGTTCGGCAGCTAATTCAATCAGAATTCATTGGTTTTTGGGGAATCAGACCTTACCAGTGTTGTCGAATAGTGGAAATCTGTCTCGAGGTGGTCTCGATGTCTCCCGGTGTATATCCAGATTCTCTGGCACGGCAGCGCACAGTGGTATACGGCGGTCCACAGCGGAGGGGTGCAGTTGTCCTCGAAATTTACACCACGGTGAAGCCCGCAAGACGAGGAGTCTGAATATGGTGGTAGCGCAGCGGTTTACAGCTGTTTGGACAGCGTTTTTGCGCGATGGCAGCTCAGGCTACACGATGTTGGGGGCGGTGATGGCCAACAGTGGCGGACAGCGGGGATCTCAGCTGGCGAAGTTTTTGCACGATGGGGGAGGAAAATGACGTTTTCTGGTGGCGCTGGCGGCCGTGGGTGGTTGGTGGAAGTCGAGGGTGGCCAGGGGAGTCGATTGGTATGATTGGTGGTGGCTCACGGTGGCTCAGGTGGCGGCGCGCAGTGGAGGAAGGAGGAGAGAGAGGAGAGAGAAAGTGAGGTGAGGAGAGAGAGAGAATTGATAGAAATGGAGGGATTTCAGAAAATTTAAAGCCTCCAGGGGCAATTCTGACTTTTCCCGAACCACCCGGGAAAACTTTAGGATGTCGGCTTCCCTCCAGACGTTGGCATGAGTTTCCATGCCAAGCTTTTGGCCTCCGTCAGTGAAATTGAAGCATGAAACATCGTCTGTCAGTTCCTGATCGCCGGGTTGCATTTCTTTTCATTCAATCGTGTTTTTGACGTCAAATTGCTTTCCGATTTCAACCATTGCCTCGAAGTACATGCCAGCCTCAATTTAAATGGAATTAGCATAAAAAATTTGATTTTATCTTTCGAAATAGTTTCGGTTATTACAGTTACTACTATCTCTACCCTAGTAAAATTTTTAACTGTTTCTAGGTTAAAAAGTTGAGTGCCACTAGTTTGGGTTACTACACTCGGGTTCACATGTTATGCAGTGAAAATAAATAAAGTAATTTAAATGAAATAGATAGATATAAAGATATTCACCTTCACACTCAATTGTACATAATATTTATACATACATATATAATAGTGTGTGCCAGACATATATCTTTAGATATACGAGCCTGAGCAGGGTAAGGAGACAACAAGCCTGCCACTCATACCCTATTTTAAGTAAAACTCTCCATCTCACATATCTTAATACATATATGCCTTCCTTATCTACACGGCATGTCTAAATACTATAAACTCCTAGTTATGTATGCAGTTAGGGGAAAGGTAATAACTTAAATACAAATAGGCTCCACTACTTCTATCTTTATCTCGATCAATACCTAGTAGCTAGGCATCTGATACAAATCAGCTTTAATGAGAAATATTTCTCAATAGCAATAATCACCTGTAATTTAAATACTGTTGATTTGTACCATCGTACAGGTACGAAAATCCACTACATTCTTTTCATAATAACTCAAACATTATGCTATTGGAGTAATGTACATAGATTACACAAATATATACTTATGAATACTCTTACATTGCAACAAATATTCATGACATGGGATACATGAATAAATTCTCAGACTGTAATGGTAACAACTCATATTCTCATAACAGTGTAAAGCATAAACAAAGAAATTATGCAATTTGATATGGCCATAATCAAAAGCATCATAAAAGAATTCTTAAAAACATTTTCATTCATAAATGAGTTTTCTCGTAGTCATGAGCCACCTGCAATCATTCTCGGGTTTCATCGTCAGCATTTATTCTCAGGTCAACATTTATTCTCAGGTTATCCATCAGCAATTATTCTCAGGTTAACTGTCTGCAAAACTTTTCCTGGATTAAAGCCAGTTGCAATTATTCTCGCGGTATAACCAATTGCATCCATTCTCGCGGAATAACCAAATGCATCCATTCTCGTGGATCAACCATTTGTAGTCATTCTCATTTATGGTTTATGCTCATTAAAATTATCATGTTTCTCTTAATTTTCTCATGATTTCTCAAGCTACACATTTCTCATGTTACCCATTATTAGTCAAGATTAAATCCTACATTTGAGCGAACTATTGGGCTAATTGTGTACAAAAAGAGGTTATTGAGTCTATTTTCCCAAAACAGAGAGCTACAAGTCAACTTCCAGCCTCCTGGCAGTTGACTTCCACTTCTTTGCCCAAAAATGTTTCAAACAGTGAGCAATCAGTCGACTTCCAGGACCCCGACAATTGACTGCTTTGTTCTTGGCTAATTTCTGAAAAATAAGAACACGACAGTCGACTTTCAGCCCCTGGCAATCGACTGCTAACATTCTGGATACGATTCAGCCCCTGACAATCGACTACAAGTCGACTGCTACATTATGCTCTATTTTTCGAAAGCCCGTTGACCTAGATTTTTACACCTATAACAAGTTTTAAAAATGGTTTTGATGAGTTAAAACTCAATAACAACACAAGAGCTTCATTTACCATAAGAAAATAGCCCAAACCACCTATTATTCTTGCTCAAATCTTGGATTTAAACTCTTTTTCAAAAACTAGAAAAACCCATTTCTCATATTTACATTTATGCATTCACAAGTATATTCAAGCATTTTAAAACATCCAATAGCAATAAAAAACACTAAGAATGTAATTTTTTAATCTCTCTTCAATTTTAAATCATGAAACTCAAAATTTCCAGCTATAAACAGTAATTTCAAAAAATAAGGGAGATAGGTGATTTGCTACCTTTTCGCTGATTTTCAATCGGTATTTGATAGTTGACAAATGTTCTAGTAAGTTTTCTTAACTCTAGAAAGGTTTAAATCTATCTAACAGCTTACTTCATTCACAATTTTTGCTCTTTCTCTCTCTAGCTCGTCCTCTCTCTCTCTAAAGTTCAGACTTCAGGATGCAAATGAAGAGCTCTTGAGGCTTCACCTATTTATAGGTGATCTGGCACTTTGTAATTTTGCTCATAATTCTTGACCATTTGGCCCAAATTGATAATTCTTCTAACTTTATGTTAAATAACCATTTCGTCCCCTAACTGCCTGGCGGGAAATTTTTCAGAATTCTGCTACTACAGTAAATCATTTGGCTAAAATTATGGCCTATTGCCCTGAGGTTTTGGAATTTTACATCTCTGTCCTCACTTTATCTTTTTCCTTTCAATTTGGCCCCTATTCTTTCCTTTTTCTTAAATCTCTTATTCTAATGTAACTACATGCAGCCTAATGCAACAAACACAAGCATTTGATTCATTAAAACTTAACAAACATCTCTTTAAGGTGTAAAAGGAGCGGATGTTACAACGGGCAGCGGTAACTCGGCCAAATGGCGGATGAGCATGGTGAAGGTGGCAGATGGAAGAGACATAAAAGGGAAAAATGAAAGGAAATAAGGGAAATTTAAATATTTAAGGCATCTAGAGGCATTTTGGTCTTTTCTCACTTTGCCCTAACTAAATTTTGGATGCATTTTCTAATATGGGCAAGAATATGAGACAATATGGAAGGGATTTGAAAATCTTTTGAGGATCTTAAGCCTTCCAAAAATATTTGCTAAGTTCCTAAAGGTAGATAAAATTTTCTCTGTCAAATAAAATTTCTATTTCGAAAAATTTTCAAATTTAAAATGCAAGCTCAAGAAAATTTTCTTTAATTAATTCCAACAAATTTTCAATTTATTTTATTTTTAAATCAGGTTATTACATTTGGAGCGAGATGTTACACCAGACCAGCCCTGAACTGGCCTTAATTCAGTTTGACCCTTTTTTTAAAAGAATTAAGTTAGGCCAGCCTATTTTTATCCAGCCAAAAATTTGTTGGTCTAGCTCTATTTATTTTTATGGGATAGACCTATTTTGACAGCTCTAAAATACACACACACACATAAAGTTGTTTGAGTAAAATACATATATAATGGTAAAATTACAAAAATGCCCTTGAGGATGGGAACCTGACAAGATAGGGAGTATACTCCTTGTTCCCACCCTTCCCTTCATTTAGGGCCTTGTACGGTAGTCCCCGTAGGGATCTTTACCAATCGGAGAATTTTGCCATTCCTACACAAAACTTATCATCTAAATGGCTTTCTTACACTACAATTTATGAAATAGCAATTTCGATTGCAACTAGAAAATAGAGCATCCATATTCTTTGCTTGGTGCGTTCTTGATGTTTTTGCAGCAATTTTTTTTGTTGCTAAAGTTTTTTGCAACAAATATTATTGTCACTATAACTTTTTTAAATTAATTATTTAAACAAAGTTATAACATTAATAATATTCATTATAATAATATTAAAACACACTTTAGCAACAGATAAAACTGTCGCTGAAAACACCAAACAGGCACCAAACAAAAATATTACCACAGAAGATCCAAAATTGAAAATAGAGTGCGACTTACACTACAACTTGCAATAGAGACAATGATGATAGAGTGTGGCAATCACTATAATGGCAAAGTGCGATGACAACAAAGTGCGATAATGATAATGTGCAACAATAAAAGCTCCACATGACAAAAGCAACCGTTTTGATTCTTTATTTTTTTAATTTACTTGTTTTTTCTTGTAGAATGTAAAGATGTATGTATGGTAATTTTAGAAAATTAAATTATACTATTATGATGATGAGTTTATGCTTTATGTTATTATCGCATGCTTTCTCCATCGCATGTCATTTGTCACGGACTTACTTTTTCTCCTGCCCGTGCGGCACTTAGACACTCTTGTTCTAGTGACTAAGTCAGCCTAAACCCCTTAAAGATAGATTGGACGTAAGCTAAGCGCAGTGGAAAAGTAATGAGGCAAGTATGCTCAAGTAGGAAATAAGAGAACTCAAGTTTTGGATACTTTGAAAAGAGAATGTTATTGCCTTGGAGAATGCTTTACAAGTGTACAAAGTGTCTGGATTTCAAGGATTTCTAGCATATATTGGCAAATGGCCAAGACTACCTATTTATAGCCTTTCCACCTCCTCAATGGACGGTGGAGATCAATCCAATCCTATGGTTAATATTTTGTATCTAGAAAATTCTATACATCTCTAGAATGAACCATTCTTGGGAGAATTTTCCACAAGCTTCTAGAATGTTCCATAAGCCTCCATGATGTTCTATAATCTTCCACATTGTTCTAGATTCTTCCAGAATGTCCCAGAGCTTCCACAATATTCTAGAACCTTCTAGAATCTTCCAGATCCTTCTACGGTATTCTAGAATATTCCAGAACGTTTTAGATCTTTTTAGAACATTCTAGATCTTTCTAGAATCTTCCATTGTATTCTAGAAGTTTCTAGAGAGTTCTAGATCCTTCTGTACCATTATGGAATTCTCCATCATTATCTCTATTCTTTTAAGATTAAGGTGGTAGGATTGTTGGTCTGTGACATCCTCCCCCACCTAATCAGGCGACGTCCTCGTCGCATCCTCCCAATATGATCGAATCTTATCGGCATGGTTCCATAAGGATAACTCATGTTCCCAAGTTGATTCAGCCTCAGGCAAGCCTTTCCAATGCACCAAATATTCGGTGTGGCCTAGATGACTCCCTCGCCTTGGAACCAGTCAATGTGTGATAATCGCCTCTACATCACGGTCATGAGTAGTGGTGACCGTAATAGGAGCCCTCTTGGATTCACCCCTACTTGGATCCTCCTTATCAGCGTGATAAGGTTTTAAGAAGCTTACATGAAACACGGGATGAACCTCAAGGTGAGATGGTAAAGTGATGCGGTATGCGAGCTTCCCAATTCTTTTCTCTATAGGAAATGGTCCTTCATACCTCCGAAGTAGCCCCTTATGAGCCTTACCATAATTTCTAATGGTATGTGGAAGTAGTTTCACCATGACTAAGTCTCCTTCCTCGTACTCCACATGCCTCCTTTTTGTGTCAGCCCATTTCTTCATTTTATTTGCTGCCTTTGCCAAGCACGCTTTTGCTAATTCAGATTTTTCTTCCCATCCCTTGGCAAATAGAAAGGCACCGGGACTCTTTCCTGTATAAGAAGAGACTATAGTGTGAGGAGCTAAGGGTTGCTGACCTGTTGCTAATTCGAATGGACTAGCTCCCGTTGACTTGCTCCATTGCAGATTATATGAGAATTGGGCAATATCAAGTAGTTTTACCCAATCCCTTTGGTTGGCACTCACAAAGTGCCTTAAGTATAGCTCCAACAAGGCATTCACCCGTTCTGTTTGCCCATCGGTCTGTGGATGAAAGCTCGTAGAGAAGTTTAAAGCTTGTAGAGAAGTTTAACTCATAGCCCAAAATCTTGAATAGTTCCGTCTAAAATCTCCTTGTGAACCTTGTGTCTCGGTCACTCAGGATCGACTTGGGTATTCTCCAATACTTCACCATGTGCTTGAAGAAGAGTCTTGCTGCATCCTCAGCATTGTACTTCTTCGGTACGGGAATGAATACTCCATACTTGCTAAATCGATCAACCACGACCAGAATGTTGCCACATCCGTCTACCGTTGGCAATCGCACAATGAAGTCCATTAAGACACTTTCCCAAGGTCTCTCAGGGATAGGTAAGGGCTCAAGTAATCCAGCAGGATGTCTCTGATCTACTTTGTCTTGTTGGAAAACAAGACAAGTCTTCACGTACAGCTCCACATCATCACGAATATTTGGCCAATAGTAAGCTTTCTCTATTAAGGCTTGAGTGTGATGTGTCCCTTGGTTTCCTGCCCATAAGGAGTCATGACACTCCTTTAGAATTTCTTTACGTAGGCCACCCCATTTTGGCATATAAAGCCTCCCTCCTCTGGTGCGTATTAGGCCATCCTCCAGCCAAAATTTACGAGTCTTTCCTTGTTTAATTAACTCTTCTAGTCTTTTAGCTTGAGGATTTTCTTCTATAACTTTCTTGAACTTCTCCAAGATAGGGAAATTTGGTTGTACAAGGCTGGCTAGCTCGGCCTTACGACTTAATGCGTCCACCACCAAGTTGGCTTTGCCCAGCTTGTACTCCATTTTAAAGTCGTACTCAGCTAAAAAGTCTTGCCACCTTGCTTGTTTTGGAGAGAGCTTCTTTTGGGCTTGAAAGTAGCTAGTGGCCACATTATCAGTCTTTACCACGAACTTGGCCCTTAGCAAGTAATGCCTCCAAGTTCGCAAGCAATGTACAATAGCGGTCATCTCTTTCTCTTGGACAGTATACCGCCGTTCAGTGTCATTAAGCTTTCGGCTTTCAAAAGCAATGGGATGTCCTTCCTGCATTAGAACACCTCCAATAGCAAAGTCAGAAGCATCAGTGTGTACCTCAAATGCTTTGGTGTGATCAGGAAGTGCCAACATTGGTTCTTCTGTCACAGCTTGCTTCAAGCTTTCGAAAGCTTCTTGACACTTTTCGTTCCAATCCCACGCTCGATTTTTCTTCAACAGGTCGGTCAAAGGTGCAGCTATTGCAGAATAGCCTCGAATGAACCTTCGATAGTAGTTTACCAAACCAAGGAATGACCGCAACTCGGGAACTCTCTTTGGTGGTTCCCATTCTTGAATGGCTCGGATTTTTGCCTCATCCATGCACAACTTTCCTTATCCCACAATATGCCCTAAGAATGTTATTTCTTTCTGGGCAAAGGAGTACTTTTCTTTCTTCACATAAAGCTCATTTTCCCTTAGCACTTGGAAAACTTGCCTTAAGTGATTCTCATGCTCCTTCAACATTTTACTATACACCACAATATCATCTAAGTACACTACGACAAAGCGGTCCAAGAAGGGTTGGAACACTTTGTTCATAAGTGTACAGAATGTAGCAGGCTCATTAGTTAAGCCAAAAGGCATAACTAAGAATTCGAAAGAGCCATACCTCGTTACGCACGCGATCTTTGGAACATCCCCTTCGGCTATCCTTACTTGATAGTACCCTGACCTCAAGTCTAACTTGGAAAACCACCTTGCTTCTCCAAGTTGATCGAATAAGTCAGCAATAAGTGGGATCAGATACTTATTCTTTATGGTAATCTTGTTTAGCGCACGATAGTCCACACATAATCGAAGTGACCCATCTTGCTTCTTTTGGAATAAAATCGGCACATCAAATGGAGCTTTTGATGGTCGGATGTACCCCGCATCCAATAGCTCATTAAGTTGTCTCCTCAATTCCTCAAGCTCGAGAGGCGCCATGCAGTAAGGTACCGCAGCAGGAGGTCTTACACCAGGCTCAAGCTCAATAATGTGATCCACCTCCCTCTTAGGTGGAAGCTTCTTTGGCAACTCCTTAGGCATGATATCTTGGTATTCGTCCAAGACTTTCTTGATCTCCTTTGGCAGTTCAGACTTGCTTTCCCTAGTCTCCTCCTTAACGACCATTAAGAAAGTAGGCTCACCTTTCTTAAGTCCCTTAGAGAGTTGTATGGCAGAAAGTACAGGTACTTGGCCTCATTTTCCTCGTGATAAAGGTACCATGCATGAATGTCCCTCCTCCAATATGCACATCGTGTTGGCGAAGGGTATCGGCACGACCTTTACCTTGTCTAAGAACTCCATGCCAAGTACTATAGAATAGTCATCCATAGGAACAACAGAAAAGTTAATATGGCCAGACCATTCACCAAGGTTTATCTTGATGTTTTGAATGACACCAAGGATGGGTTTTGGTTGAGAATTCACTACTTTTATCCATCCTTTTTCTTCGACGTAGTTTATACCCAAGCGTTTTGCTTCTTCTTCTTTGATGAAGTTGTTCATTGCCCCAGTGTCAACTAAGGCACGTATATCTTTTCCACCAACATTTGCTTGTACGAACAACAACCCTTTCTTCTCAGGCTTGGGCACTTCGACATTGGCCTTAATGGAGTTAAGGATATGGAGTGATCCCATGCTCGTCTTTGTTGGTTGCCGAGAAACTTGTTCCCTTTCTTCTATTATGGCTGAGAGTTGGCTTCTCTTTGGACACTCTCGAGCCAAGTGTGGACCCTCGCAAAAGAAACATTTAAGAGGTGGGCGCTTACCTCTTTTGTCATCTCTTTTTCCTTTGAAACTCCCTTCCTTATAGGTTGGCTTTATGCTTCCTTCTTTGTGTGGTTTGCTTCCTCCCCCACCATGGCCTTTGTTTCCCTTCTTAATGTTCTCGCTTTTCTTGAACTCGGTAAGGGATTCAGCGACGGCGATGGAAGAAGCGAGGTCTTGTGCTCCTCTTCTCTCTATCTCCATCTTGGCCCAATTTTGTAGACCATCGCAAAAAGCATAGAAAGCCTCCTTGTTGGGGTAGTCAGGAATTTCCAGAAGTACTTCGGAGAATTCCTTCACATATTCTCGGATACTACCCTTTTGGGTAAGTCGCCTTAATTTTGCTCAGGCCTCTCTTTCCACATTCTCAGGATAGAATTGGCGCTTGAGCTCTTTTTTGAACTCCTCCCAAGTAGCAATGGTGCAAACTCCCCTCTCGATCTCACCATGCCTACGATGCCACCATAGCATCGCAATATCTTCTAGATAAAGGGAGGCATGGTCAATCTTCCTAGCATCCTCCATGATATTTGCAGCCCGAAAGTATTGTTCTAGGCTCCAAAGGAAGTTATCTACCTCCTTTGCATTCCTAGCCCCTTTGTAAGCTTTGGGCTTAGGAACTTCACCCTTGAAGGAGTTGGAGTTGGGACAGATGAGGAGGCTCCCACATCACGAGATAGTGCCTTCCTCAGAAGTACCATCTCCTCCCTCATGTTTCTCAACTCCATATGTACCCCCTCCAGTTCTTCCCTCAGAGTTTTGTTCTCTTCTTTAAGGGAAAGGATTTCATTGGAAAGAGATGTTGAGGAAGTCTCACATTGTTGTGAACACTTACCAGTAGCCTCGTTCAGGGCTCCCAACATTTCCTCACGGAGCTCGTCGACCCTTCCGTCAAGCTCCTCTAGAAGGGAGTCCACTTCCCTGAACTTATCCTCCCCATCAGCTACTGAAAGCTTTACCCTCATGAGCCTTGTGTCCACGTCCCCCATTTCCTTCCCTCCTTTGGAAGGTCCTCGAGACTTCAATCTCCCTCTCTTTTCTCCTCCTTGCCCTTCATTACCAACACCTCCAGCAAGGGGTGATCTCGCTGCTTGACATACTTGCAATACGTTAGCTTTATCCCTTGAAAGAAACCTTGGCTCTGATACCAACTGTCACGGACTTACTTTTTCTCTTGCCCGTGCGGCACTTAGACACTCTTGTTCTAGTGACTAAGTCAGCCTAAACCCCTTGAAGATAGATTGGACGTAAGCTAAGCGCAGTGGAAAAGTAATGAGGCAATATGCTCAAGTAGGAAAGAAGAGAACTCAAGTTTTGGATACTTTGAAAAGAGAATGTTATTGCCTTGGAGAATGCTTTACAAGTGTACAAAGTGTCTGGATTTCAAGGATTTCTAGCATATATTGGCAAATGGCCAAGACTACCTATTTATAGACTTTCCACCTCTTCAATGGACGGTGCAGATCAATCCAATCCTATGGTTAATATTTTGTATCTAGAAAATTCTATACATCTCTAGAATGAACCATTCTTGGGAGAATTCTCCACAAGCTTCTAGAATGTTCCATAAGCCTCCATGATGTTCTATAATCTTTCACATTGTTCTAGATTCTTCTAGAATGTCCCAGAGCTTCCACAATATTTTAGAACCTTCTAGAATCTTCCAGAGCCTTCTACAGTATTCTATAATATTCCAGAACGTTCTAGATCTTTCTAGAACATTCTAGATCTTTCTTGAATCTTTCATTGTATTCTAAAACTTTTTAGAGAGTTCTAGATCCTTCTGTACCATTCTGGAATTCTCCATCATTATCTCCATTCTTTCAAGATTAAGGTGGTAGGATTGTTGGTCTATGACACATTGCCATGAAAAGCCTTCTCTGCCACAAGTTATCATCGCATGCCTTCTCAATCCCTAACTGCCGTCACACATCTTCTTTATTGCAAGCTGCTTTTACACGCCTCCTTTGCAAGCCACCGTCTCACACTTTCATTGCAAGTTGCTATCTCACACCTTTTCCATCACAAGCTATAATCGCACTTCATGCCTCTATGTTTAGTTTCTTTCCATTTAAATTTGTTGAAATGAATGATGGAAGATGGCAAAAAGAGAAAAAGAGACTATTTTTTAATTTTATTAAATTTTGAGTAGAATTTTCAAAAAATATCAGAAACAAAAATTTTACACAACATTTTAACTAAGTAGTAATTTAACCGTGTTAATTAGAAGGTAAGAAAATATTTGTATGGCATAAAATTAAAACATAAAAAATTATTTAAATACGATTAAAACTGAAAAATCAATTCAAAACATTAATCAAAGTTAAAGGACAAAAACATTCAGATAGCTTCTAATTAAAGGTTAAAACTACCTATTTTGCAATATCTTTTTCGTTTTCATAAGGAGAAATGTTTACCCTTTCTCAGAGCTCGACTAACGGATCCCGAGAAGACGTATCATAGAGTCTCTCCGCTTCAATCTGGCTGGTTGTCTGACTATGATATATTGTCTTTGCAGACCCAAGAAGTCGTCTAATAAGCTGAGCTCAGAGACAACCGTAGATCTCGTTATCACTCAAAGGAAACAAGAAAAGTAATGGAGTACAGAAAAATTAAAGGCGAGGTATTACTTGTGCTGCTTTACATTTTCAGTAATTTTTGAAGTTTATCCACATACTTCCTATACTTGCTTGAATCTGAGGTCGAAATTCCTGCCGGTGGTGTTGAGCATTTCTTTCGTGATTTATTAAATTTATGTTGATTTTTATGCATTTCTGAATTTATTTACACTTACATAACTGTCGTCGTAGGATGAAGATAGAGGTTCGGGTGTTGAAGACGTTGAGAGTTTATGTGGAAAATCACATTCGCTGTCAGGTATTGGTATGTATTGATCTCTTCGTTTGCTTACCTGGACTAGACTCTGATAGTGCTGCATCCAATTGCGTTACGATCAATCTTCTAGTTTTAGCTTTTTAAATAACCTTTTGCTTTCTTTATACAATGCTAGATAACAATTTGGCCACTATTGGAGAAAACAAAATTGACAGGGCAAAGTGGAAGCGCAAGTACGACCCTGGGTTTTTTCTATAATCCTTCTACCTATGACCATTTTTTGAGGACAAGTATAATTCCTGGTCAATTTCTTACCCCTTGCCCCTGTTGAAATAGGTCAGTCGTTACTCTTGCATTGACTGTTCTTACAAGTTCACAAGCCATCCTTATCGTTTGGTCCAAAAGAGCTGGCAAGTATGAGTATAGTGTCACTACTGCTAACTTTTTGGTGAGAAGATAGGGCATCCATATATTGATTTGTACTGATTATATAGGTTCTCTTCTAATTGTTTGAATATTCTTCCCATTTGATAAGTGTTGCCAATCCGTTAGGTTAATATCTGGTTTATTTAGTTTATATCTGAGATAAGCATTATTATTCTTTTGCTTACAGGTGGAGACTTTGAAATGTGCAATATCCCTCACAGTCTTGGGAAGAATATGGAGAACAGAAGGTGTTACGGAGGATAACAGGTGACCTTTGTTTTTAACTATTTAGATTTCACTTCTTTTACATCCTAACTTACTATGCTATCATGAGATGCAATGCTGGCAATATAATAGTAGCATTTTCAGTTATATTATTGCAAAGTTCTGCTAATTTGAACACAATATTTATTGACATATTTGGGATTAGACTGTGAACTGCATTCAGAAATCTTTTGAAAGCTTGTCACCAGGGTTATAAGATTTTAAAAAGTCTAAAGAAAATTCTTGAATGGATAATTCATAAAGAGAAAGTAAAATATTAGTTGCTCACCTAGTGAATTTGATTTTTTGACTGACTACTTAGCAATACAGAAGCAAGCACATGGGAATTAATGAAGATGATCTTTTGCTGTAGCTTTGGGGGCCGAGAAATCATATTCATGGATTTTATACTGTATTTTCCATTAGTGCTCTGTTAAACGTTAGAAAGTAGTTCTTTAAGACTACCATACGATCTGAATTTTCCCTCTACTGCTTTATTATTATTTTTGAACCTTAATTAAAGAATACTAAAATTCTTTTGGATGAAATAATGTCCCCACTACTCCTTCTCTTTAATTAAATTATCTTTTTATACAAAAAAAAGAGTGTTTTTCTTTTTTTTCTTTTGGGGGCAGGGTGGTGGGGAATTTCAAAAGCAGTCTTTTCCATGAGGTGTTGAGTACCTGGCCACACAGGCCTAGAGCTTAAATATTTCTTTTTCTTACTGAGGAAGCCTGGAGGTTCAATGAATTTGTCCTATTGTGATTTCAGGTTTTTGATACTTATCCTTTATATTGAATCTATACTTTTCTCACTGTACCTTCAACCTAGGTTGACTACAACATTAGATGAAGTTATAGTGTATCCCATTCCAGCAGCCCTCTACCTTGTTAAAAATTTGCTTCAGGTTGGTTGAGGTAGTGGCAATAGTATATTCTTAAAATTTGTTTATTGTTTATAAATATTTGTTGTTTTCTGAAATCTGATTCATTTATTCTTCAATTTTATGGCAGTATTACATCTTTGCATATGTAGATGCTCCTGGTTATCAGATATTAAAGAATTTAAATATTATCAGTACCGGCATCCTTTACAGAATTATACTTAAGAAAAGGTAGGTCCTTTTTCTTTTTTCTTTTCATAAAATATATTCTTGGTTTCCCTTTCATTGTGGAAACTATTGGTGAAAGATCAAGGAAATAAAATGTACTCTGTTTGTTAATTTGCTTTTGTGCTAACAAAATCGAAAATCAGAGTGTTCTGAATTTTCTGTTGCATATTTAATTTATAATGCAAGGTATTTATACACAAGGTTTATTACTATCAGCCATAAAATCAATCCCTAAAAATTAGGTAATCAAATCATAATCAGTAGCTAATAAATGCGTAGGTCAGTTATACAATTAATTATATGACACAGATAAGGAGAAGAGAAAACATAGGAATTAGCCACCATCAATCAGCAATTAATCATCATTAATTAGAACCAATTAGAGGCTGGTGGACTTCTAATACTCCCCCCTTCAGTTGGGGAGAAAATGTCTAGCACACCCAGCTTGGACAAGAGTTCTTTGAACTTTAATCTTCCAAGTCTCTTTGTAAGAATGTTTGCCACTTGATGAATACTAGGGACATTATCCAAATGAACTATATTTGCTTCGGTCTTTTCCTTGGAAAGTGCTGGTCTATTTCTACATATTTAGTCTTATAATGATGAAGAGGATTTTTCGCTATGCTGATTGTGGCCATGTTATCATATTTGATCCTTATAGGATCCTTTAAAGTGATCTTTTGTTCTTCAAGTAGTTTTGTTAGGCACGACCCTTCACAAATTCCATGGGCAAGTGCCCTAAATTCTACTTCTACACTAATTCGATCTATAATTGGTTGTTTTTTCTATTTTTCTTTTCCATGTCATAAGATTGCCCCAAACATAGGTGCAATATCTTGAAGTAGATATTCGATCATTCACCCTCCAGCCCAGTCTGCATTAGTGTATACTTCACATACCTATTAACTGCCTTCTTGAAGAAGATACCATTCCTAGGAGTCATCTTCAAATATCTATAATTTTGTTCACTAGCTCCATATATTCTTCATTGGGATTATTCATAAACCAACTTACTACACTTTCTAGGAAGTTTATGTTAGGTCTACTATGAGAGAGATATATTAGTTTACTTACAAATCTCTGGATCCTTAATAATGTCAATTGGTGTGGTCTCTGTCTTAAGGCTTTCTTTGTAATTAACTTCCATGGGTGTATTTGCTGGCTTTCATGGATGGGTGTGAGTAAAGAAGCTAGTCCATAAGAGTGGATTATGTTTTGGACATGGAATATTGGCACATACAAGAGACAAAATGGGTAGGGGATAAGGCAAGAGAATTAGACACTTTTGGTTTTAAGCTTTGGTACGCTAGCAAGTCAAAAGTCAGGAATCGAGTAGGTATAATTGTAGATAAAAAATGGAGAGACAAGGTAGTGGATATAAAAAGAATAGGAGATAGGATCATTGCTCTAAATTTGTAGTGGATCATGGACACGTTTAATGTTATTAGTGTTTATACACCACAAGTAGGATTAGAAGAATACTATAAGATTAAATTTTGGGAGGACATAGAAGGTTTAATATAGGGAATACCGTTAGGAGAGAAAATTTTATTAGGAGATCTAAATGGACATGTGGGGAGCAAAGCTAGAGGATATGAAGGCTTTCATGGAGGACATGCAATTGGAAAGGTAAATGTAGAGGGTAAAGCAATCTTAGGGTGCGTTTGCTTTTGCTGTTTCTTGTTTTCCTTTTCACTGAAAATAGAAAATATGATTGAAAATGTGTTTGATAAAATTTAACAAAATATTTTCTGAAAACATTTTCAAAAATAGGCTGAAAATAAGAAACGTCTAAAAGATGTTTTCAGTGTTTTCAAATAATGACTAGTGTTATTTTTGTAATTTTTTAAGAAAGTAAATCCTTCAATCACATAAATATTATTATTTTATAATAATTATACTTAAAAATTAATAAATTATTATACTGATTTAAACCATTTGACTTAAAAATAAATATAAACAAAATTTTAACATTACATAACAAATATGTTTTAAAAATTTTAAAAACTTAGACATGAAAACTAATTTCAAGAAATGAAAATAGAAAATAAAAACTAAAAATGTTTTGACAAACCAAACACACCCTTAGATGTTGCGTCAACTTTTAACTTCACTATAGCAAACACATGTTTCTAGAAAGAGGATAGAACACCTTATCACGTACAAGAATGCAAACTACACGTGGAACATTATGGTTGAAGGGATTAGGAATGTCGCAATAAAAACGTTGGGTATATTAAGAGGTTTTGGACAGAAGGGGAAAGAATCTTGGTGGTGGGATGCAAATGTCCAAGATAAGATTAAGGTTAAAAGAGAGTACTATAAAGTATGCAAGATAATCAAAATTGGGAGAAGTATAAAGTAGCAAGGAAAGTCGTTAAGAAGACAGTGTTGGAGACACGAGATAGAGCTTATGAAGGGTTATATCAATCCTTGGAAACCAAAGATGGGGAGAGAAGAATATTCAAGCTTGCTAAGAGTAGGGAGAGAAAGACAACAAACATAGATAAGGTGAAATGTATTAAGAATGAAGAAGGTAATATTTTGGTAAGAGAATAAAATATTCAAGAAAGATGGAATAATTATTTTCACAAACTTTTTAATGAAAGACACATGTCTACTTGTCATGTTGATAGGCTAAGTACTAAAGAGGAGGATCTCAATTATAATTTTGACCGGAGAATCCAAGAGTTTGAAGTAGTACAAGCATTGAAGAGAATGAATAATGGCAAAGCAGTAGGACCTAATGTGAAATCAGAATATTCTGTGTTCTTTGTCTTATTTTTATTGATGCACTAGGAGTATATGCACTAATAGTTACAATTAGTCATAAATCTAATCCCTAATAATTAGCTAATTCACAAATCATAATAATAGCTAGGTCAACTTTACAATTAAACAAATTAAAACGAATATTAAATAAATTAAAACATGAAATGTCTCCTGTGGTTGTCAACACTCCCCCTCAAGCCAGGGAAAAGATGTCAAGCATTCTCAGCCTAGACAAGAGTTCTTCAAACTTCATTCTTCCAAGTCCCTTTGTAAGGATATTAGCAACTTGATGACTACTAGGGACATAGTCTAGATTAATCACATCAGTCTCTATCTTTTCCTTGATGAAGTGTCGGTCTATCCCCACATGTTTTGTTCTGTCATGATGAATTGAATTCTTTGCTATATTGATAGTTGCCTTATTATCACATCTAACCTTTATAGGATTCTTATGCTTAATTTATCAAGTAGTCGTTTCAACCATAAACCTTCACAAATTCCATGGGCAAGTGCCCTAAATTCAACTTTAGCACTACTCCGAGCTACAACTGTTTGTTTTTTACTTTTCCATGTCACATGATTTCTCCAAACATAAGTACAATAACTTGATGTGGATCTTCGATCATTGATATCTCCAGCTCAGTCTGCATCAGTATAGACTTCTACATCTCTGCTTACTCCCTTGAAGAAGATACCTTTCCCAAGAGTCATCTTCAAGTATCTTAGAATTCTACTTACCATCTCCATATGTTCTTCACTTGGTTTATTCATAAATTGGCTTACCACACTGACTGGGAAGCTAATGTCAAGTCTAGTATGAGAGAGATATATCAGTTTCCCTATAAGTCTCAGAAATCTTGCAGTGTCAACATGTGTCCTCTCAGACTTGAGATTCTCCTTATAGTTGACTTCCTTGGGAGTATCTACTGGCTTGCATCCCAGCATGCCTGTTTCCTTCAACAAGTCAAGAGTGTATTTTCTTTGAGAATCAACTATCCCTTTATTCGATCTAGCAACCTCCATTCCCAAGAAGTGACGGAATTCTCCAAGGTCTTTAATCTCAAATTCTTTGAGACAATGCTTCCTTTAGTCTCCTTAACTCCTCAATGTAATCACTTGTGACAACATTGTCATCAACATAAACTATTAAAATAGCAAATTTACCATTAGATGATTTTGTTGGTGAACAATGATGTGTTTTTCCTTGTTTGTATCCAACTCTTTTAACAGCCTTGGTGAATCGATTAAACTAAACTCTTGGAGGCTGCTCAAGTCCACAGAGGGACTTATGTAATTTGCACACCTTTCCACTATTGTTCTTACCCTTAAATCCTAGAGGTATGGCTAGATATACTTTTGGAGGGAATGCATTCTTCACATCTAGTTGAAATAAGGGTCAATCAAGGTTTGCTGCCAATGATAGTAATACTTTGATCGAGTTTAATTTTGCTAGTGGGGCAAAAGTCTCTTGGAAATCAATTCCATTGCTCTGAGTAAATCCTCTTGCCACCAACCTTGCTTATGTCTATTGATACTTCCATCAAGGTTGTATTTAATAGTGAATATCCACTTGCAACCTACAATTTGTTTCCCCTTTGGAAGCTCAGTCAAAGTCCACATGCCATTCTTTTCAAGGGCATTCATCTCCTCCATGATAGCTTTTCTCCATTCAATGGTCTTCATGACTTCATTCACATTTGTTGGAATTTGTTCTTGAGAAATACTTGCCATGAATGCTCTATATGTAGGAGAAAGATGGTCATATGAAATAAGGTTACCAATAGGATGCTGGGTACAAAACCTTACCCCCTATTGTAGAGCAATAGGCATATCATAGTTATCTTGAGGACTTGGATTGGAAGTTGGCACTGGAGGAGAGGTGGACTGTATCTCATCATGTCTTTGTCTTCTAGAGTAAACCAACAACTCTCTTTGGCCATGATTAGGTTCAGGCTCAACAGTAGGTTCAGGCTCAACAGTAGGTTCAGGCTCAACAATAGGTTTAGGCTCAGTAGGTTTAGGAGATTGGGAAGATGTTTCAATGGGTTCAAGCTTAGTTATCAAAGGAATTGATATAGGTTCAAGATAAGGTTGGTGAAACACATGCCCCTTACTCTCCAAACTCCATTCATTTTCAGTTATCTCCCCTTGGATGGATGTTTTGGGGTAAAAAGATTGATCTTCCAAGAACGTAACATCCATAGTGATATAGGTTTTCTTGGTTGTAGGAGAATAACTCTTATACTCCTTTTTTGTGGAAGAGTAACCCAAGAATATATACTTGTGGGCTCTAGGGTTAAGTTTCCAAGAATGTTAAGTATGTACAAAGGTTGTGTACCCAAACACTTTTTGAGGGATGGTGCTTAAGATTCTTATGTTTGGGAAATATTCAAGTAGCTTTTGGCAAGGGGAAGTAAGGCGGTATGGATAGCTTCTCCCCAATACATTTTTGGAACATATGTGGTTAACATAATTTCCTAGGCTACTTCTAATAGGTGGCGGTTCTTTCTTTAAGCCACACCAATATGCTGAGGTGTATCTACACATGAGCTTTGATGAACAATTCCATGGGACAAGAGGTAATCATTCAAATTGGTATTGAAGTAATCTTTGGCATTGTCTGTCCGGAGGATTTGAATATTTCTTTAGAATTGAACTTGGACAAATTTGTGGAACTGTTTAAATATAGTTGCTGTCTCAAAATTTTTTTTTTCATCAAATACACCCACATTGTTCTAGTATGGTCATCAATAAAAGTAACAAGCCAATGGGCACCTTAAATATTTTTTATTGGTGAGGGTCCCCAAATTTCACTGTGGATTAAGGAGAAGGGTTTTCTTGGATGATATGGATGAGGATTGTAAGTATTTTTTGTGTCTAGCAATATGGCACACTTCACACATAGGAAAAATAGAATCTTTATTGAATAGGTTAGGATACAATTTTCTCATATAATTCAAGTTTGGATGACCTAGTCTTTAGTGTCATGACAAGGTATTGGGAATAGTGCTGGCTGAGAGAGCCTTATTCTTGCAATCAGGCTTGAAGAGATACAGCCCAATCTCCTTCTTAGCATTTCCAATCATTGTCCTTCCATCCAAGTCTTGAAAAATGCGCACATTATAGCCATTATCTTGTATAACTTTACTAACAGATAGTATATTACAAGATAGCTTAGGCACAAGCAACACACCTTTTAGTTTAGTATTGGCAGATAGAGTCACTGTTCCTTTTACTTTCACTTTAGATAAGGACCCATTAGCAATTTTAACCATTAGGTTACCTTGGCATGGAACAAGATCATCAAAGTGTAGTTCATTACCCATCATGTGCTCTAAAGCACCCGAATCAACAATTCATAGATATTCATTTTGAGTTTGAGAGTTAAGGGTGGAGGATTGATTACTTGACTAGGCAGTTGTCCTAGTACCAATCACCTTTCCATTAGAACTCTGATTGGAAATCATTTTTTGAACGACCTCCAACTGCTCCTTGGTGAAGATTGACATCTCCATCTGTGGGGTTTTATCTTCAATAGTAACATTGTACTCTCGTACTTCACGTTGGTTCTTTGGCTTCCAATTTGGTGGCTGTCCATGTATCTTCCAATAGGTTTCCTTAGTGTGACCATTCTTATTGCAATGATCACACCAAGGCTTATTAATCTTCTTTGACTGGTTCCCACCAAGAGAATGACCAATTGCAACCATACCCATTGATTCCATATTTGCAATCATGGATGAGACTCCATTGGCGCCACCTCTTTGACAGGCGGTGAGAGGTTTTGGTCACTGTATCCGTGACCCACATAGAAAGTGGAGAGGGAACGCCTTAGCTTAGTTCTGATACCATGTGAAATAAGAGTATTAAGTGTTCTTTGCCTTATTTTCATTGATGCAGTGGGAGTTTATATACTAATAGTTACAATTAGTCATAAATTTAATCCCTAATAATTAGCTAATCACAAATCGTAATTAATACCTAGGTCAACTATATACAATTTGTAGAATGAGAAATTTCTGCGTGTATTACAAGAGCAAAGTGTAGGGTATTTATACAAGAAGAAAGGACCTATTTTAGGAAACTATAATAAATACAATAAATACAATTAAATGACAATTCCTAATGTCTAGCCTAAACTTTAGGCTAACTTCATTCTAATTGATATAATCTGATCCTAATTGATACACAACACTCCCCCTCAAGCTGGAGCATATAAGTCATATGCACCAAGCTTGTTACATATATATTTTATCCGAGGGCATCTTAGAGATTTAGTAAATATATCTGCCAATTGATCATTTGAATTGACAAATCGAGTAACAAGACACCCAGATTGAATTTTTTCCCTAATAAAATGACAATCAATTTCAATATGTTTGGTCCTCTCATGAAACACAGGGTTTGAGGCAATGTGTATAGTTGCTTGGTTATCATAGACCAGCTCCATCTTTTCCGCGTTCCCAAATTGTATCTCCTGAAGAAGTTGCTTAAACCATAGTAGTTCACAAGTTGGTAAAGCCATAGCACGATACTCAGCTTTTGCACTGGATCTTGCAACTACGTTTTGTTTCTTGCTTTTCCAAGAGTTAGGTTACCACCAATGAACACAGTATCTTGACGTGGATTGTCTATCATTAGGTGAACCAACCCCAATCTGCATTAGTAAAGCCAACAACCTGGGAGTTCTCCTTATCTTCATATAATAATCCTTGGCCTGGTGCTTCTTTAATATATTGAAGGATTCGAACAACTGCATCCCAATGACTATCACATGGTGACTGTAAGAACTGGCTTACTATACTCATAACAAAAGATAAATCTGGACGAGTGATGGTGAGATAATTAAGTTTCCCAACAAGTCTTCGATATCTTTCAGGATCTTCAATATACTCCCTGTCCTGGATGGAGTTTGACATTTGAATCCATTGGAGTGTCAGCTGGTTTGCAGTTTGTCATGCCTGTCTCTTCTAATAGGTCAAGTGCATACTTTCGTTGTGAAATGGCATCACCAGTACTGGATTGAGCAACCTCAATTCCCAGAAAGTAAAAGTTTTCCCAAATCTTTAGTTTGGAAGTGGTTACATAGATGTTGTTTGAGTTGGATAATGCCTAAATCATCATTGCCTGTAATAACAATGTCATTTACATAAACAATTAGATATATGCACTTGCCTTGTGATGTATGGCGAAAGAAGACTGAGTGATCAGCTTCACTGCGAATCATTCCAAAATTTTGAACCACGGAACTAAACCGGTCAAACCAAGCTCTAGGTGATTGTTTGAGTCCGTAAAGAGAACGATGGAGTCGACATACTTTCCCAGACTCCCCTTGAGCAACAAAGCCAGGTGGTTGCTCCATATAGACTTCCTCCTCCAATTCACCATGACGGAAGGCATTTTTAATGTCAAGTTGATAAAGTGGCCAATGATTTATAGCCGCAATTGATAAGAAGACGCTAACTGAAGCAATTTTAGCAACGGGAGAGAAGGTATCACCATAATCCAAGCCAAAGATCTGAGTGTATCCTTTTGCCACCAAACGAGCTTTTAGTCTTTCAACTTTACCATCCGGATCGACTTTAACCGCATATACCCATTGGCAACCAACTAGAGATTTTCCAGGAGGGAGAGGAACCAAGTCCCATGTACCATTAGAATGCAAGGCAGTCATCTCATCAAGCATGGCTTGCCTCCAACCCAAATGTGCTAAAGCCTCACTAGTAGTCTTAGGAACAGAAATAGAATCCAAAGAAGACACAAAGGCATAATATGGAATAGATAAATGATGATAGCTCAAAAAATTATAAACAGGGTGAGGATTACGAGTGGAGCGAGTACCTTTACGAATGGCAATTGGAGGAGTAGTAGGTGTTCCACTAAGGGTGGAAAAAATACCTGACTTAGCAGTATTCATCACCGTTTTTGGTTTGAAGGAAGCTCTACTTGAAAATAGGAAGAGGACAGTACGACAACCACTAGAAATGAGAAGAGGGCAGCATGGCGATCACTACGGTGGAAACAGTGGCGGTCGACGACGACAGAGGTGACATCACGTGCCGGCGTGTGGCAAAAACGTAGTTCTGGTTGGTGTCGCGTGGCGCCGCGTGGTGCTAAAGGAAGAGAAGAGGAACTAGAAAGATAAGAAAATAGATTTTTATTACTAGAGATATGTTCAGAGGCACCCGAGTCAAGAACCCATGGTCCAATGTCAGGGCAACAAGCAAAGCAAGCAGTTACATTACAAGTTTGAGCAACCGAGGCAGCCACAAATGACTGTTTAGCTTGTTGGTACTGTAGATACTTGTTGTAATCTTCACCAATTAAATAGATAGATTGTGAAGAATGATTATTGGTCAATAATATGTCAGACTGAGCAACACTGACAGAACGAGATGGTCGACCATGGAGCACCCAACAACGGTCTCGAGTATGTCCCAGCTTATTGCAATGTGTACATTGAGGATGTTTGCGGCCACTACTATGCCCGCTTCCTCTACTTGGATTCCCTTTCTCACCAATTTGAGATACTAAGGCTGAAGAGTCAACAACTGGAGGAATAGTATTATGGATAGTTGGGGTTTATGATATAGAGATGCGCACCAAACGGGCAAGGACATCATCTAATGTGGGAATATTAGAACCTCTAAAAATTTGATCTCTAACTGCATCAAGATCAGGACGTAAATTGATTAGTGTCATAACCATAAAAAATTTGTCCCATTGTGCTTCTTGATCAGAAGTTGAGGTTGTGGTAGGCATCAATGATCTAAACTCATGTTTGAGAGCCTCAATTTTGCTCACATATGTGGTAGTATCCAAGTCTTGATGCTTGAGATTGACAAAATTAGATAAAACATCATAATAGCGGCGAATATGATTACTATATATTGAGGTTGCCTTGTTCCACACATCATAACATGTTTCATAAACTTGGTATGTCAGAAGTAATCGAGAGTCCAGAGAATGCCATAATAACGAACAAAGTTGAGCATCAATTTTTGTCCAATTTGGTCTATTCATTTCAGCTATATCAATGTCACACTTAGTTAAATGTTCTAAATATCCTTGTCCTTTAAACCATAAGCGAACTGATGCAACCCAAGATTTGTAATTGGATATCCCATGCAATTTTTCAGAGGTAATGGTAGGTGTTCCACTAAGGGTGGAAAAAGTACCTGACTTAGCAGTATTCATCATCGTTTTTGGTTTGAAGGAAGCTCTACTTTTTGAAAATAGGAAGAGGACAGTATGGCAACTGCTAGAAATGAGAAGAGGGCATCACGACGATCACTACGGCGGAAATAGCGGCGGTCGACGACGACGGAGGTGACGTCACGCGCTGGCGCATGGCGAAAACACAGTTTTGGTCGACGGCGCGTGGCGGCAGCAACGGCGATGGCGTTTCGGCTTTTGGCCAATCGGAACCTTCTAAACACGGTGGTGGGGCGCATGTTTCAAGAAAAGTCCGGGAAGTGGTCGGGTAATGAGTGACCATAATTGAAAAAGAATGGAAAAGAAAGTGTTTGGGCTGGAAAGAAACATAGTCCAAAAGAAACGCTAATAGAAGATCACAGTAGGTTCTGATACCATGTAGAATGAGAAATTTCTGTGTGTATTACAAGAGCAAAGTGTAGGGTATTTATACAAGAAGAAAGGACCTATTCTAGGAGACCATAATAAATACAATAAATACAATTAAATGACAATTCCTAATGTTTAGCCTAAATTTTAGGCCAACTTCATTCTAATTGATATAATCTGATCCTCATTGATACACAACACAATTAAACAAATTGAAACAAATATTATATGACTTAAAACATGAAATATCTCCTGTGGCTATCAACACCTGAAAGTACACCCATTGAGGTGTTGAAGAGTTTAGGAAGAAAAGGTGTAGGTTGGTTAACAAAGTTGTTTAATGTGATATTGAGATCCAAGATGCCGGATGAATGGAGAAAAAATATTTTAATCCCAGTGTATAAGAACAAGGGTGATATATAAAATTGTGCAAATTATAGAGGGATCAAACTCATTAGCTATACTATGAGGTTATGGGAGGTTGTTGAGCAGAGATTGAGGTTGAACACGCAAATTACAGAGAACCAATTTGGTTTCATATTAGGGATGTCAACTATAGAGGTGATATATTTATTAAGAAGATTGATGGAAAGATATTAAAAAACTCAAGGATTTATATATGGTTTTTATTGATTTAGAAAAGGTCTATAATAAACTATCGAGAGAGGTATTATAGAAGGTTTTAGAAAAGAAATGAGTTCGTGTGATTTATATTTGAGCAATCAAAGACATTTATGATGGAGCCACGACTTGTGTGAGAACACAAGGTGGAGCTATGAAGGATTTTCCTATAACCATATGACTACATCAATGTTTAGCTTTGAGCCCTTACCTTTTTCACTTGTATTAGATGTGCTTACTGAACACATCCAAGAAGTAGCACCAAGTTGTATGCTTTTTGTTGATGATATAGTCATTGTTGGAGATTTCAAAGAAGTAAACAAAAAATTAAAAAAGTGGAGACAAGCTTTGGAGACATATGGGTTCTGTATAAGTCGTGACAAAACAGAATATATGAAATGTAAATTTAGTGAAAGGGACATCGACATAAATCATAGCGTTCAAGCTGGGTGAATGAAATGGAGAATGGCTTCAGGTGTTATTTGTAATAAAAAAGTATCAATCAAGCTTAAGGAAACATTTTATTGTACAGCTATAAGGCCTGCATTATTGTATGGTATTGAATGTTGGGCAATAAAAAGTCAACGTGAGCAAAAATTCAACTTTTTAGAAATGAGAATGTTGCGTTAGATAAATAGTCACACTATAAAAGATAAGGTTAGGAATAAATACATTAGAGAGAAAGTTGGGGTAACTTGTCATAGAAAAGTTAGTTGAAACGCACCTTAGGTGGTTTGGTTTGGTTTGGTCATAAATAGAGGAGACTAAAAGAGACTCCTCTACAAAAGTTGACCAAATAGAAGATAGTCCAATAACTAGAGGTAAGGAAATACCAAAGAAAACAATAAGAGAAGTTATTAGGTTGGATTTAACTATTAATAATCTAATTATAGGCATAAACAAAGATAGAATACATTGGCGTTGCTTGATCCATATAACCTACCCCACTTAGTGGAAAAAGGCTTTGTTTGTTGTTATTGTTGGGTGTACTTGCTAGCTTACATTCCTACATTCTTGTTTCATTTAGTAAATCAAGAGTGTATTTTGGTTGAGACATAACTATCCCTTGGCTAGACCTGGCTGCCTCCATTCCCAAAGTAATAGAGCTCCAAGGTCTTTAATCTCAAATTCTTGTGATAATGCGTTCTTCAACCTCCTTATCTCCTTTGTTTAATCTCGTTTCAACACTATTATCAATATAAACAATTAATATAGCAATTTTTCCATTAGAGGTGAGAAGACACTTTGGTAAATAGTGTAGGATTTGCCTGCCCTTGATTGTACCCATATTTCTTTATAGCCTTGGGGAATTTATCGAACTAGGCTCGTGGAGATTGCTTAAACCTATAGAGTGGTTTATGTAGCCTACGGACTTTTCCTTTGTTACTTTGTCTTCAAATCTTGGAGGTACTTCTAGGTATACTTCTTCCAAATCTCTATGTAAGAAAGCATTCTTTGCACCTAACTAGAACAAGGGCTAATCAAGATTTGCTGCCAATTATGGTAAAATCTTAATGAAGTTCAATTTTGTAACTGGGGCAAAATTCTTATGGAAATCTATTCTACATGTTTGAGTAAATTTTCTTGCCATCAATCTTGCCTTGTGTCGATTAATATTCCCATCAAGGTTGTATTTTATAGTAAATATCTACTTGAATTATATTGCTTGCTCTCTTTGACCAGGGGCACCAAGGTTTCGTAGGTGGGTTAGGTCTGGGTTCAAGTTTAGTGGGTGGGCTAGGTATGGATTCAAACATGGATTTAAAAATGGGACTGGACCGGCTGATCGGATCGAAAAACTAGTTCATCGGTTATGGTACCGGTTTGGTCAAGCCTTACAAAAAAAAATTGGAAAAAACTAGTTGGTTAACGGGTTAGGCCATCTAGAACCAGGTTGAGAAGAGGAAGATGAATAGAGGGAAAAAAAAGAAGAAGAGAGGGAAAGAGAAGAAGAAAAGGAGAAGAGGGAAAGAAAAGAAGAAGAAGAGAGAAAAGAAAGAAAAGAAAATGTTTAGCAAGGAAGAAGAAATAAAAGAAGTAGTGGTAGAAGACTTACTTCAGCTCGTTGTTTCTTCTCTCTGTCGTCTACTGAGTTTGAGAGTGTGGGGAAAAGCAAAAGTCTATTTTGAAGAGTTAATTAAAGAGTGCTGTCATTGACAAGTCAGCATCAATTTATTTTTAATGAGAGAGGGAAATGTTTTATATTTTTAAATTTCTTTTTAAAATAAATATAAGTAGTGTATTTTTTTAAATAATTTAAAATATATATTTATTTTATTTTATATGTAATAAAATTACATGATATGTTTGTTTTATTATTTTAAATTATTTATTTAAAATAAAAAATTAATATATATTTATTAATATTGGTTTAATCGCAGTTCAACCATGAACCTTGAACCATTTGCTTTACTAGTTCAATGACCGATCTAGTTTTTAAAACATTGGATTTTGGTTCAAGTTCAGGTTCATGTACTTCTAACTAGACAAGCTCGGGTATAATAGGAGTTGATATAGGTTTAGGTGGTGATGGGTGAAAAATATGCCCCAAACTCCATTCATTCTTAGCTATTTCCTCTTGGATTGGTGTTTTGGGTTAAAGAGGTTGATCTTCCAAAGAGGAGAGATCAGTGATGATATAGGCTTTCTTGGTGGCAGGAGAATAGCATTTATACCCCTTTTTAATGGATGAGTATCCCATAAATATGCACTTATAGGCTTTGGGGTCTAACTTGCAAGTGTGGTAAATAAGGACAAAGAAAGTGGATCCAAACACTTTGAGGTATGGTTTTTAAGAGTGTATTGTCTGGGAAATATTCAAGAAGATTTTGGCAAGGTGTGGTGAATTTGAGAAATTTTTAAGGCATTTAGTTTATAAGGTAGGTAGTAGTAAGAATAGCTTCTCCCCAATACATTTTTCAGATATTAGTGGTGAACATAAGTGCACGAGCCATTTTAAGAAGATGGTGATTTTTCTTTCAGCCACATTGTTTTATTAGGGTGTATCCACAGGATAGGAGAATCATTATGTTTTGTATTGAAGTAGTCTCGGGCATTACTGGATTGAAGGATTTGAATATCTATCTAAAATTGTGTTTTGAAAAACATGTGGATATGTTTAAATATTTCAGTTGCCTCAAATTTTTCTCTCATAAGATATACCAAATTGATGTGGGTATGGCCATGATGGAATCCAAGTGACTTGGAGAACCCACCCTCAAAAGCTAGCCGTTGAGAAAAAATAACCAAGCTACTTAAGTACCTTATTGAACATTTCATACTACTCGATGTGTGACTTGGGTAGCCCATACTACTCTAGGGACATCTCACACTTTCCTCATACTCTCCACAAGTAGTGCTTTCCTTGTTGTCAGCAAACTAGCTGTGACACCAAATGATGGAACTCAAATGACTTGGGGAACCCTCTCTCAAAATCTAGCTGTTGAGGGGGGAACCAAGTCACTTAAGTATCCTATCGAGCATTCCATACTACTTGAAGTGGGACTTGGATAGTCCATACTATCATAGGGACATTCAATACTATCTCCTTTCCCATTAGGCCATCAATAAAGGTTATGAACCAACGAGCACCAATCGCGTTTCTTATCTGAGAGGGTCCCCAAATGTTACTGTGAATTAGGGAGAAAGGTTTACCTCTGCAATATTGATGAGGATGGTAGGTATTCTTGGTGTGTTTGACAATATGGTACACTTTTGAAGTGAGAAAAGTGGAAGTTTTATTGAATAAGGTATAATGTTTTCATATAATCAAAGTTCGGTGGCCTAACCTATAGTGGCATAACAAAACATTTGGGATAGTGGTACTGGCCATGACCCATGAGAGCCTTATTATAATCAAACTTGATAAAATATAACTCGACCTCCTTCTTAGCATTACCTATCATTGCCCTTCCATCCATGTCTTGAAAAATGCACCCATTTTGATTAAAAATTACATTGCAACCATCATCTTACTCACTGTTACAAATATGCATTAATTATATAGTCACGCCTCTCTTGATTTATTATCATGATTATAGGAAATCATATAGGCTAACAAATAATCTATTACCATAGATAGAGACTTTGTAAATTGTATATAAATCAGACTTTCACAATGAATAGATAATTAGAAAGTAATTCTGATACAGCCCCTGAATTCCATTGAATAATACTTGTATAATGAAGGAAATCTCACTCAGAGAGTGATACAGCAACCTTACAGCATACACAAGTAGAACTAGTCTCCCTAGGCTAATCAGTACCTTACAGAGAAATAGGAAAATACAACACAAAACTAGCAAACAGAAGTAAAAACCAAAGATAGAACAGCCACACTCTGGACACACCCAAAATGCAACCAACTTTCGAGAGGTTAGCTCTCTCCATTCCTTTCCCTACTTTTTTCCTTGCCCTCCTCTCCACTACTCCACTGCCAAATAATATTTCCCTCTCTCCCATAGTGGTCCACACCTGTCTTAGTTAGTTAGGATACTCCCCTCCTTCCCCACACAGCCCCTTTTTCCCTCTTCTAGAATATACTCTCAACTTAGAATCTTTTTGTCTCTTCTTTACTGCTTCCCCTTGCCCTTGTATCTTATTTCTTCTCTCATAATATTTGCTAACTAGGGGTCTGTCAAATTCCTTCTTTCTGTTCTTGGAGAGTTTACATGGTATTAGAGTCTAGTTAAACTATCCATTTGCATTTTTTCTTGGGTCACGTGTACACTATACAGTGTATAGTGACTGGAACTCCATTTGTTTTTCTGGTCACGTGTACAATAACCGGAAACTCTCACCGCCGGCCAAAGCAGCGCTGCCTCAGGCCAACCTATCCCCCTTTTTTGGCAACCTACTTTGTATGCATGTCTCACGCACCACTAAAGACTATGTCCCTGTTTTCACCCATCGGCACATGGACACTTGGCTTCTCCGGTGTTGCAGTAGCTTTTTAGGCAAGTTTCGACCAACACTCAATAGTTCTGGCCACCTCTTGGGTTCTTTTCTCATCTCTTCGTTGGAGGTTGCTCTATATCGGTAATAATCCTCTTTTGTGGGACTCTATTGTGGGTTCTGGTTGGTTTCTTTTAAAGAACACTGATTATTGCCCTAAGGCGCCTGTGTGTTCGTGATAAGCTTCTGGTTTTTTCTTTTTGGTGGCTTGCTAGAATAGGTAATATCAAGGGTATTGTGAATGAAATTGTTCCAGCTACGTATAAGATTTTATCGCACTCAAATTTAAGGAAAAATTTTATCGCACAACTATAAAGCCTGCATTATTGTATGGTACTAAATGTTGGGTGATAAAAAGTTAACATGAGCAAAAATTTAAAATCGCAAAAATGAGAATGGTACGTTGGATGAGTGGATACACTAGAAAAGATAAGATTAGGAATGATTGCATTAGAGAAAAAGTTGTGGTAACACTTATCATAGAAAAGTTGGTAGAAACGTACCTTATGTGGTTTGGTTATGAACAGAGGAGACCATTAGAGGCTCTTGTACAAAAAGTTGACCAGATGGAAGATAATCCAATAAATAGAGGTAGGGAGAGACCAAAGAAAATAATAGGAGAAACTATTAAAAGGGATTTAATTATAAATAGTCTAACAGTAGAAATGAGCTTAGATAGAATATGTTGGTGTCACTTGATCCAAATAGCTAACCCCACTTTGTAGGAAAAGACTTGCTTCTTGTTGTAAACTTAGTATCATGGAGGAGTAAAAAGCAAAGTGTGGTATCTAGATCCAGTGCAGAATCTGACTCCATGTGAGATTTTGTTGATATATCACTTGTTTGTTGAAGTTGGTTTGAAGCCTTTGTCACAAGCCAAACTTAGGTGTGATAATCAGGCTGCTCTCCATATTGCCTCAAATCTAGTATATCATGAATGGACTAAAAATATTGAGGTTGTCTGTCACTTTAGTCGAGAGAAGATTCAAGAGAATTTAATTTCCACTAGATATGTGAAGATAGGAGAGCAACTCGAGGATATATTTACAAAAGCTCTAAATGGGACATGGGTTGAATATCTTTGTAACTAGTTGGGCATGATTAACATCTATTCTCTAGCTTGTGGGGGAGTGTTATAAATATGCATTACTTATATAGTTGACCTTTCTTAATTTATTAGCATGATTATAGGAAATTGTATAGGCTAACAAATAGTCTTTATAGACTTTTGAAACTGTATATAAATCAGACTTTTACAGTGAATAGATCATCAGAAAGTAATTCCTTTCTATTCTTGCAGAGTTTACACTAACAGACAGTAAGTTACAAGAGAGTTTGGGCATAGGTAACGCATCTTTTAATTTTGTATTGGAAGATAGAGTTATAGTTCCTTCTCCTTTACTTTAGACAATGAACCATCTGCTATTTTGATCATTAGTTCATCTTGACATGGCACAAAATTCTAAAGGAATAGCTCATTACTGTCATATGATTTGTAGCTGTTGAATCAACTATCAATAATGATTCTCTTTGAGTTGGGAAGTGAAGAGCAAAAGAGGAATCACTTAATTGGGCAACCATCCTTGTTCCAATCACCTTTTCAGTTGAGTTCCTATTTTGACTAGAAATCATATTCTGAATGACCTCCAGCTGCTCCTCAGTAAAGATTGGCATCTCCATGGAAGTCTTTTTCTCAGTAGTGACATTGTAGTCTCAAACCTCACGATGAGACTTGGGCTTCCAATTAGGGAGCTTCCATGTATCTTCCAACATGTTTCCTGAGTGTCAGTAGTCTTATTGCAGTGATCACACCAAGGTTTGGAATTCCTCTTTGGCCTGGACATTGATTCAGCACTTGTATTCATGGACGATAATCCATGGGTGATCTTTCTACTTTCTTCATTTCTAACAATTGAGAAAACCTCCTTTAATGAGGGTAGCAGATTAATTCCCAAACTCCTCCCTTCACTTCTTCAAAGTTGCAGTTTAGGCCCATCAAGAATTTGTAAATTCTTTTCTTCTCCACCACATTCTTGTAGGTTGCAGTGTACATGACCAATTGATAGTATCAAAGGTATCCAGCTGCTGCCACATCCGTGTGAGCATGTTAAAATATTGATTCACAGCTGCTGTACCTTGCTGAAATGCAGACAAGTGGCTCTTGATTTCAAATATAGCAGCAGAGTTTTCATTAGTCGAGTAGGCCTCCTTTGTTGTATCCCATATCTCCTTGGCAGTGGAGTAGAGGAGAAAATTTTTTCTTATATCATTAGTCATTTAATTGGCCAGCCAAGACAGCACAAGATTATTATCCATGTGCCAAGCTTGAATTTTGGTCACTGGAATTTGCACATTTGGCTGCTCTGCCAAGTTGATAATCCTTCCCTCTACCAAAGATGTACATCATAACCAAATGAGACCATTGTAGATAGTTATTCCCATTCAGCCAATGTCCCATGCTTAACACCGTTGTGGAATCAACATTTCTGGAGTTCAAACCCTCCTTCACACCACTGTAAGAACCCTTCTCTTCGATTTCAGCCATATTGGACAGCCCTCTGAATTAGCTACTTCTGGACACAGCTTCTGCTAACTAAAATAGAGAGGAATCAATGCTATTTTCTGGTTGAATTTCTGCTACTGCAATATGCTGCTATCAGTCAATGCTGGGTGGTGCAGTATGACTGTTAGTCGCTGCTATGTGGTGCAGCAGCTGGAAGTGTAGTATGCTGCTGCAATCACTGGTTGCCATGTTTGGGCTTGTTAGCAGGAGCAGTTCCAGGTACACTGCTGTTCGTAGGGTTGGGCTAGAGGGAGACGGCTATGGTTTGAGGAAGAAAGAAAATTCCAGCTTCATTGATAATGCAAGGTATTTATACACAAGGTTTATTACAATCAGCCGTAAAATTCAATCCCTAGAAATTAGGTAGTCAAATCATTATCAGTAGCTGCCTAGGTCAGCTATACAATTAATTGTATTTTACAAATAAGAAGAGAAAACATAGGAATCAGCCACCATCAATCAGCAATTAATCAGCAGCAATTAGAGGCTGGTGGACTTCCAATACAAATGAACCAGAAAGCTTTCTCCTGCCTTTTCTTTTATTGTTTTTATAGCTCATACTTGTAATGAAGTTTCAAGGAGCATAAGTATTGCAATTAATCTTTCTTCCTGAGGTTGAATTATTGTAAGCGAACTGGCAGAATAATATAACATTTAATATAAATTATAATTGATTATATCAAAGGTCATGGCTGCTGAGGTTTTTGTGTACTATGATCTTATTCTATATTTCAGGTTAAGTGAGATTCAATGGGCTGCTTTTATTCTGCTCTGTGCTGGCTGCACCACTGCTCAGTTAAATACAAAGTAAGAGTTATTCAAGTCTGGCATTCTGCCATCACATATGTATAGTTTAACGTATGTGCCTGTTGTATAGATATTCTCATCTGATAATCTCGTATACATGTAAATCACATGTGTACAAGCTGTGCTGTAAAAATTGTGAATTATGAATGGTAAGTAAATAATGGAGTGAGCATAACCACTGGCAAAGTTGAGATATTCTGTTTATAGCTCTATGTATGTACTAGGCTTTTTCAAGCAGAGATCAAAGCAATTCTGTCCCAGCCTTCTTGTTTGTTTAGTTTTCTTTGGAAGTTTAATGTATAACTGATATTTTTCTGTGAGATGTATCTTAGACAATGACATTATTGGTTTCAGTTCTGACCGCGTTCTTCAAACTCCCTTTCAAGGTTGGGTGATGGCAACTGTGAGTTGTTGGCATTTGTCACATTGTATATATAAAAAGTAAATTATAAATGTATGGTTTCAGAGATTTTCTCATGATGAGCGTTTCCTCTGCAGGTCATGGCACTCTTGAGTGGTTTTGCAGGAGTATATACGGAGGTGAATATTGATTAAGATGCTGATGTAACTCTGTTTAGTATTGCAACTCATTTTTATCAAGTTCAAATAATTTAATCAGCCTATATAACTCAGTTATCGCTTTAGCTAAATTTGATTCATAAATGGATATTCTAATCTGCCAAGACAAGGGTCCTAAGATTACTAGTGTAACAATAGAATTGAGAATTCTTGGTGATCAATTAGAATTTAGCAGTTTTTTTATGACATCTGCAGGCTATTATTAAGAAGCGTCCTTCAAGAAACATTAATGTTCAAAACTTCTGGTTGTATATCTTTGGCATGGCCTTCAATGCTGTTGCAATATTGATTCAAGATTACGATGCAGTCCTAAACAAGTAATCTGAGTTCTTCAAGATTCTGGTTTTTTCATCTCTTCTCACTATTCTTACCCCTATTTATTGGCGTTCATCATTGAAGAGTATTCTTTGTTTTTATCAGAAAGGACAACATGTATTATCTACATGCATATTTTGTGTGGTAAAAGTTCATATAACCAACGCCAAACATTGGGAATAAGCTTGACTTATATAGCTATTTTAGTTGTAAGACCTATTTAGTCACATCACTAATATATGCTTGACATTTAAATTGTCTATACTCAGGGGATTTTTCCATGGATATTCATTAATTACCGTTCTCATGATTCTCAACCATGCACTCAGGTATATTTTGTTTCTTTATTAGCTTCAAAAGAATTTGTCAATCAAAATCTATGATACTTGCGTTAGTTGATAATTTTGTTTGCCTAGGTGGGATCCAGTCCATGTGTATGAAATGACTAATAGTGACAATGCAAGTGAATTTGTGATTGACATTGTGATTTTTCCTCCTTTTATTGGGCGGTTCTTCTATTCCTTCTCGCAATTGAAAAGCATATTCTGACAGCTGAAACTTAAATAAGATGAAACAGTATATTAGCATATTCACAAAAGGGCCAAGTGCTATTATCATGAACTAGTTCTTATTGTCTTTAGTGATTACAACTATTGTCATTATTGTCTTTTTACTCACCAAATTCTCTCTCTCCCCTATCAGTCTATCTCTAATCTCCATCACA
Organism: Senna siamea; assembly: GCA_031216115.1. NCBI lineage: Eukaryota > Viridiplantae > Streptophyta > Magnoliopsida > Fabales > Fabaceae > Senna > Senna siamea. The sequence goes on from CM062360.1 coordinate 4,146,977, forward strand.
CATACCACAGACAGAAACATGAACATCTTTTAATGTAGTATAGATCAATCACCACTTGAGAAGCATGAACACGGATACAAACATCGCAGACAAGAAAATCCTTAGTCACCTGGTGCAATTTAGACTGCCTTGTCATGTCTAATACAAAATCCAACATGCATCTGACATGGACATGACTCCTTTTTGGGATTGTCCATGTGTCAAATCATAGATTACTGCTGTCCTATAACAACAAACGGCCTTTTCCAGTAGGTAGAGTTAGCTAGATTACTGCTGTCCTATATTAGCACAAATCCTTCTCTTATCAAAGTTCTTATCATTTTATTATAACAGTTATTTACAATTTTCACTTTCCTATTGTGCATTTATAATATGTGGTTACACAGTTGTTTCTGTTTGCAGTGGTATTGCTGTATCAATGGTAATGAAGTATGCTGACAACATTGTGAAGGTAAGATGTGGGTTTATGACTTTATATTTTGAGAATAATTATATTGATGAATACAAGGAAAAAAAAAATTATTGGAAAGAAGAAATAAGAGGCACAAGTAAGATGAGGATAAGGCATCATCCATAGGAAAGACACTAGAAAAAGAAAAAACATAATCAAGCAAACTAATTGAAGAATTGAGCCAAAGAGTTTTTGTATCTATTTCTGAATTAGTTACATGGAATGGGTTCTTCTATTTATAGGAGAAACCCAAGGAATCAAGGAGATAATCACCCCTAAACATAAGACTAAATGAAAAGAGGAAAAATAAAAATGGAGCTATACACTCAAGTACTTTGACTATCTACAAGACATAATTATTGAAGTTTTTTCTTTACATAGAGAAATCAGGAGTTCCATGCTAATTGATACTATCCATTTGCTTTTTTATATCTTAAGGGAGATTCCCTAGAAAAAACCATGGGATAATGATGGCACCCAAATGACTTGGGGAACCCTTCCTCAAAAGTTAGTTATTGAACGGGAAGAACCAAGCCACTTAAGTATTTCATCGAGCATCCCATTCTAGTTGATGTAGGATTTGGGTAGCCCATACTATCCTAGGAACATCCCAAACTATCCCTATCCTCATCATAACATTGCCTCTAAAGAGCCGACGTCTTGGCTGCTGCACTCTATGACACTTCGCTTAATGTTGCTTCACTCTACTAAGATCTGCCCCTGTGCCGGTCAAAACCCTCTGCAGGTAGTGCTCTCTGTGCCGTCGGCAAACCAGACTCTAATACCAAATGATGGAACTCAAGTAACTTGGGAAACCCTCCCTCAAAAGCTAGCTATAGAAGGGAAATAATCAAGCCACTTAAGTACTTCATCGAGCATTCTATTTTACTCGATGTAGGACTTTGGCAGCCCATACTATACTAGGGTATCCCATACTATCCCTATCCCCATCAGATAAGCACCAAAGAATTACCATTAAAATGATCTTATCCCAAATCAGATCTAAGGACTGATAAGAGTTCTTGAAAATGTGAGCATTTCTCTATAGCCAAAAGTGCACCAAAGAATAGAATTATGTAGCGCTTTGCCATAAAGCCTTCCCCTCTTTAATCCCTCCAAAACCCCTTAAGTTGGTAAAAGAACAAGGTTTCCAAGTTGAGGTTTGGCACACCCAAGGCTCAGATCAACAATTGAATTAACTACTTCATAAGGATTTGTTGTCAGACAATGTAGAAATAAATGAGAAGTTGTATCAGAGCTTGAACCACACATAACACACTTGAGAGAGAACTTTGTTGGGCCTCTGAATATGCAAAATATCATTCCACAATTTATTATTCATATGTGGAATTTGGTGCTACCATGAGGAGGATTAAATTTTATGATCGACGTTTTGAACTTCCTACACTGACATTATTTGGCCAACCCCTCCTGTAATAGTAATCAAACCCACAACCCAAATGCAATTTGTGGGCATGACCCAGAAGGTAGAAAATCTTCAATAAAGAGTGAAGAAGGAGAGGGCAGAAGGCATGGAGAAAATTATGGAATGACTTTGGGAGATTTCTAGTATCTCGAATAGCTAGAATATTTTCTATCTTTTGCATTATTTTCTGTTGCTGTGTAAAGGCAACTCTGCCATTATATTTTTGAGCTTGAGACGAGAGTTATTTATTTTTATAGCAATGTAATGATATGATAGTGATGGTTTATAAAACATGAAACTTGAAGGAGTTTGTTTGAATTGTAATTGTATGGTATTGTTGTGTAACTAATGTTATTATTAGTACGTGAATTTGAATAATGTATATTGCATTATTATCAATTATATTATTTGCATTTTTTGTGGTTTCTCTTTTTATGTGTTTTAACTTTTTTTTGTTGGTTTAATTTTCTCGCCCGGTCTGCTCTTCCAAAACCTGTGACAGCTATAAGCATAAGAGAGAAAAGGTAAGAGCTGATTCAAAATGAAAGGGAGAGAATGAGATGAAGATCTGGTAAGTTGCAGAGGTGAAAATGATGAAGGGAGAGAAACAAATGTTTATGCTTCAGAAGGAATGTGGAGGATAAATAGGTGAAGGATTAATATGTTATTACACAATTAGTAAACTCCATTAGAGATCATTTTTTACTGGAGAATAATGATATTTTAAAAAAATGAAAGGTACCATAAGCAAAAATTTAACGTCGCAGAAATAAAAATGTTATGTTAGATGGTGGACAAAGTAGGAAGGATAGGATTAGGAATGATTGTATTAGAGAAAAAGTTGAGTTAGCACTTATCATAAAAAAGTTGGTAGAAACGTGACTTAAGTGGTTTGATCATATTCAAAAAAGATCATTAGAGAAGTTGACTAGATAGAAGATAGTCCAATAACTAAAGGTAGGGGGAAAACCAAAGAAAACAATAGGACAAACTATTATGATGATTTTAACTTCAAATAATTTAATAGTAGAAATGAGCCAAGATAAAATATGGTGTCGCTTGATTCATGTAGCCGACCCCACCTAATAGGAGAATGCTTTTTTGTTGTTGTATGAAGGGTACCATGACCATCTAATGAAACTTTAAACCTCTAAGGCAAATGGTAATTCATGGTAAAAGAAAGTTATTCCCATCCTCTAACGTTTAAATTGTAGGGCAACACAAAATGAGGGTGTGAGGGGGAAGAAGGGGAAATGGTCCCCCTTCAATCCCCTCTTCTCATTTTTGAACTCACAAACAAGGAAGAATATTTTTTTTCATATTTTTTCTTTTCGCCCCCTTCATTGTCCTCTATCTAGACATTTTTTAAGTTTTTTACTAGAATGTGTTGTTGATTAAATGTCACATATTGTCTTGCAAAGGGATCATTCTTTATTTATTGTTTAAGCTATACTATGATGTTTGATGAGTATATTGCATAAGATAAGATCTATATTTGTACTTCAATTGTAATATGATGGGATTATATCCTAATTTAAACATCAACACATTGATCATCATTAACAAAGGCTACGCCTTTGAAAATTCATGTCGTTCTTAGCTTCCTAACTTTATGCAGGTGTATTCTACTTCAGTGGCGATGCTTCTCACTGCCGTTGTTTCTGTTTTTCTTTTTGGCTTCCATCTCTCCCTTGCCTTCTTCCTTGGCACAATGTAAGTTGCTATTAATACTTCATTGTTTCATAAATGTGCTTATTGTGTCCCCTTGTGTGATGTGTCCTATGTTTGAGTTTGTGTCTTCTACTGTAGCATATGCATGAAAGGGGAATTAGCGGGGAATGCCAATGTATGAGATGATCTGAACAACGTAATTTAAAATGTTGATTCTTGAGAACTAATAGGATTTTGTTGGATTTGGTTGACAAAAGTTACCTTGCATTGGATTTTGCAATACTGCATTTTGAGATGCTTTTTAGGGTGATAGTTTTTAGTTTGAAGTGTATTGAGGCAAAAAAAATATGTTCATCATTTTCATCTAATATATATATATATATATACGTTTATCCTTATCTTTTTTCTCTCTCTAAAATTAATATTTGTTATTTTTGTTTCCAGTGTTGTTTCTGTTGCAATTTATCTGCATTCTACTGGGAAGATGCAAAGATAACCATGCTTCGGACACCCATTTGGCAATACTAGATATTCCTTTCCAGTTGTTGCGAGTCCTTTCAAGTGAATATCTTTAGTCTACCAATTTAATACCTTAGATGATACTAATTATAATGTTGTTTTGTAAAAATCTCAGCAGACAATATTGAGTGACACAATTGAGTTTTTATGTGATGCCTCACCAAACTTGAAGGTACTTATTGCGTGTGAACTGATATTGTATTGAAATGAGGCTAGCATCAAATGCTTCTTATTAACCTAGGGCACGTTTAGTTGAAATTTGAGGCTATTTTATTTTCCCCGTGCTGGCATGCTGATGCAATAAGTGGTTCTTTTAATATGATTGATTCATCTTTTGAAGCACCAATAATTCTAAGTAATCATAGTGTTGACTAGTTCTATTGGGCTTATTAAGCTTAATTGAGTTTTTTATTTATTCTATAATTATTGTATCTTAATTACCTTTCCAACCCTAAAATAGCGAATGATGTATAAATTCATTGTCTGCCCATCCAAAGTCGCTACCCAAATTTCTATCGCTGGTAGCCGTCATACGTGTCGCCACGTGTTGCTGAGCTGTTTTGGATAGATCTACGTTTTTTCTTCGATCCCGGTTGTTCTGTCCCATCGTTTGCCTTATTGCCACCATATTTGGAGAGCTCGTCGCCTCGCTGGCAAAACCCCCTAAATTTGGTCATTGTCTACTATCGCACGCGCCGTCATGCGACTGTGTCGATTTGGCTTTTTTGGTTTGCTTTGCTTTTGGACTATTCTCTTTGTATTTTTGCCTTTTTTTCTCCTTCTGCCTTTCTTTGTGGTGTTGATTATTTATTATAAGGGACACTAAGGCAATAGAAAGTACTTCACTTGCCTATATCTGCACCGTTAAATTGGATGGAGCTCGTACCTATCTCGCTTGGTCAAGGGCATGTCTTTTATATATTAAATCTCGAATGCTACTAAGCTATATTACTAGAGATACGAAACCGTCTGCTATTTCTCATGATAACTATACTCGATGGAACTCTGAAAACTCTCTTGTTATGACATGATTGATAAATACTATGCATCTCTGAATCTCTAAGCAGTATTTGTTATTTGATACTATTGAAAAAATTTAGACTTCAACCAAATGCACTTATTCTCGCAAAGGGAATGATGCTCAGGTGGTTGAGATCACGATAAAGATCCATGCCACTACCAACTGGTAATTTTTTTGAATTGAGTGGGTTATGACAGGAGTTAGATTACTACCAAGATCTTCATGTCAAATGTGTTGAGGATGCAGTTTGTTTCACCAATTGACTTCAAAATAGAGGGTTTATGATTTTTTGGTTGGTTTGAATCCAGAATATGATCAGATTTGGGTTTAAATTTTGGAAAAATTTTCTCTCCCTTCTGTTGAGGATGTTTTCTCTTATGATGTACAAGAAGAAAGTTGTCGTAGTGTTATGCTTTATCAAGCATTGATTGAGAAGTCTGGTTTGATCATCTCTGATAAAGATCACTTGTAGTGTGATTAATATGGGAAGCCAAGACATACCAAGGAGACTTGTTCAAAAATATATGTCGGTCGACTTGAGACTATAGAGGTAAATGAGTCACTTCATCCAAAGGTAAAACAAATATGGCTAATACTATTGAACCATCCAAGGATGCAGATTCAGGAGCTTTTCTCTCTTTTGATGAAATTCATCACCTCAGTCGTCTCCTAACCAAGCTTGAATCCTCTACAACTGGTACCTCTAATTATGTGCACTCAAGTATGGCTTTTAGTGCTCATTCTCCCTCTTTGAGTGTTGATTCTGGTGCGAATAGACATATGACTAGTTCTTCTAAAGGCTTGTCCAACTACTCTTCATGTCCTAAAGGGGAGAATGTTCAAATAGCCAATGGGTCTGTATCTTTTGTTTATGGGACAGGTTTTGGGGTTTGTACACTTGATATTACACTCTCATCTGTGCTTCATATACTTGAGTTTCTTGTTAATTTTTTATTTGTCAATTCCATCACCAAATATCTAAATTGTAAAATTGTGTTCTTTCCTGATCATTATGTCTTTTAGGACCTTCACACAGGGAGAAGGATTGGCATTCGTAGGTTGTGATGGCTTGTACGTGATAGATGATGTTCAAGACTCAGGACAGGCCCTTCTTGGAGTTAATAAGGATGTCAATCATGAAATAATCCAATGGCATAGGCGGTTGGGACATCCATCGTTTTTTGTTTTAACGAAACTTTTTCCCAATTTGTTTTCAAATCTTAATGTTCAAACTTTATTTTGTGATGCTTGTGAATTTGTCAAGCATACTTGAACCTCTTATTCGTTGAGTAATAATAAAAGTTTGATTCCTTTTATGATAATTCATTCTGATGTTTGGGGTCTTACTCAAACTGTTTCTTTATCTGGTTGTCAATGGTTTGTTATCTCTATTGACTGTTGTACCCGCACCACTTGGGTTTATTTACTAAAGTCAAAAAATGAAGTTTTTTCTTACTTTTAGTCCTTCTATAAGATGGTTTGTACTCAACTTGATGTTAAGATAAAAATCTTGAGAACTGATAATGACACTGAGTACATGATAAACACTTTGAGATTTACTTGAAAATTTATGAAATTATCTATCAAACCAGTTGTCTTTATACTAGTGCCCAAAATAGAGTGGCTAAAAGAAAACATAACACCTATTAAAAGTGGCCCAATCCCTCATGTTCACCATGTACTTACCCAAGTCTTATTGGGGGGTGTTATTCTAGCTGTTATATACTTTATAAATCACATGCCTCTAAAAATCTTTGATTTTAAGTCTTCTTGAAGTTTTAAAAGGTAAAAAAGACTATGTTTTTCCACCCAAAGTGCTTAGTTATGTTTGTTTTGTTCATACCATAAATACTAGAAAGCTTGATCTTAGAGCCCTTAAATGTGTCTTCATAGGGTATTCTTCTACTAAGAAAGATTACAGATATTATTATCCTCCCTCCAAAAAAAGTTTTGTTAGTATAGATGTTATCTTTCGAAAAATTAAACCCTACTTTAGCACATCCTTATCACCTCTTTAGGGAGAGGTTAATAAAGTAGAAGGGGTGGCTCTCCTGGATCTAGAAGACATAAGGAAGAATGTAGTTTAAGGGAAGACTGCTCGAAGATTGGAGAGATTGGACAGACTTAACTTGTTGACATACTCAAGGAAGAACCAACCAGAAAAAGCTGAAGAAGCCATCATACAATCTGCCAAATCTTCTGAATCCTCTTCCACTGGTGAGTTATCTATATTCCCTAATGATTTAGATCTACCTATTGCTTATAGAAAAGGATTTAGATCTTGTACCAAACATCCTATGTCTTTAATTTTGTTTTTTATGACTCCCTGTCCCCATAATATAAAGCTTTTGCCTTGTTTATTTCCTCTTTGTCTATTCCACAGAATTAGAAGGAAGCTATTACTGATCCCAAGTGGAAGCAAGTGATGATTGAAGAAATGAAGACTTTGTCAAAGAATGAGACTTAGACCTTGGTCCCTCCTATACCAGATAAGAAATTTGTGGGTTGCAAATGGATGTTCACTGTGAAACAGAAAGCTAACGGTTCAAAGCTAGACTGGTGGCCAAATGGTTCATAAAAACTTACGGAGTGGACTATCAAGAGATCTTTGCTCTGATTGCAAAAATGAACTCCATTAGAATTTTGTCATCTTGTGCAACTAATCTCGATTGGGACTTGCACCAATTTGATGTCAAGAATGCATTTCTTCATGGAGACTTGGAAGAGGAAGTGTATATGGAGATCCTACTTAGGTTTAATAATGAACAGAGTTAAGGAAAGGTGTGTAAACTGAAGAAGGCTCTATACGGATTGAAACAGTCCCCAAGAGCATGGTTTGACAAATTCAGTAATGTCATGGTTTTCTTTGGCTATCATCAAAGCAATGCTGACCATACCCTCTTCATAAGACATCAAAAGGGCAAAGTCACTCTTCGTATCGTCTATATTGATGATATAGTAATGAATGGAGATGATAAAGAAGAGATGTCCTAGTTGAAGAAGCTATTGGCATAAGAATTTGAGATCAAAGATTTCGATAAACTACAGTACTTCTTGGGAATTAAGGTTGCTAGATCAGAGAGAGGAATCTTCATTTCTCAAAGGAAGTATATTCTGGATCTCTTAGAAGAGACTAGCATATCATAGTACAAACCGGCAAAATTCCATATTGAGAGTAATCATAAGCAACAATTAGGGGTTGGGAAGTCAGTTGATAAGGAGAGATATCAGAGGTTGGTCAAAAAACTTATTTACCTCTCTCACACTAGACCAAACATAGCCTATGCGGTCAGCCTAATCAGTCAGTTCATGCATGATCCTCGATAATCCCATATGCAGGCTGTCTTTCGCACCTTGTGATATCTAAAGTCTAGCCTAGGGAAAGGATTATTTTTTTCCAAACATGGTTACCTTCAGATAGAAGCCTTTACAGATGTAGACTGGGCATATAGAAGATCTACATCTGAATATAGTATGCTTGTAGGAGGAAACTTGGTTACCTAGAGAAGTAAGAAGCAAAGTATCGTTGCTAAATCCAGTGCATAAGCTAAATACAGAGCTATGGCCTGGGGAGTTTGTGAACTTATGTGGATACAGAAGCTGTTAGAAGAACTGAGGCTACTGGAAAAGGAGAAGTTGTCCTTGTATTGTGATAACAAGATTGGCATTAGTATAGCTCATAATCCAATTCAACATGATTGAACAAAACACATTAAAATTGACAGACATTTTATCAAAGGGAAGGTTACTAGTGGAATACTAAGCATGATTTATGTGATGTCAAAAAAGCATATTGCTGATGCATTTATTAAAGGTCTCAGCAAACAAATGTTTTACACGCTCGTTTGCAAGTTGTGACATCTTTGCACCAACTTGAGGGAGAGTGTTGACTAGCTCTATTGAGCTTATTGGGCCTAATTGAATTTTTTATTTATTATGTAATTATTGTATCTTAATTACCTTCTTAACCTTAGAATAGAGAATGGTGTATAAATTCATTGTGCATATATTTGTAACATATGATTGAATACTACGAGCAAATATTCAGTCAGTTAAAATCTTCACATAGAGATTAGGCATCAGCTTTTGTAGTGTGTCATTTGCTCCCTGTATTGGATTTCCATTTCAACTAATATTTGTTTTTTTGGGCCTTCGTAAATTTTGACCCATTGGAAGAGATCTTGTCTTGTTGCAAGCAAAGCTAACTTTTTTTTTTGGATGAACGAGAGACAACAAAGTCCAACTAGGCACCACCTGAGGCCAAGTGACACCCATCATATCAGTATTTAAAATTGATTCAAATAAATGAAATTAAATTAAATCAAATTATACTGATAACAAAAAGAACAAAATCAAAAATAATTGATTTGATTTTGATTTTAAAATAGTAAAATCAAATGATTTGGTTCGATTGTTGGTTTATAATTTTTTTGTTTAATTTAAGTCAAACTGAATTAAATAGAACTATTTGTGTATACATATATTTTAATATTTTATCTCTTAATAATAAAAATTAGAAAGCATTTTATAATTATATTATGTAATTATTATTTATCATTTATTCTTTTCTAAATAATTGTAGATATATTGATACTGTGAGATAAAAGAATATTTAATATAATATAATTTAATATAATTTTATTATATAATATAATTAATTAGTTTTTATCTTTTTATTATTTATTAATATGATTTACTATGATACGTTGATGCTTTTAGTATAATAATATAGTTTTAAACCTTTTTGACATAAAATTGAATTGAATTAATATAATCAATTTTTGAAATGTGTGGAATTGGTTGGTTTTATTTTTAATTAGTTTGGTTTGATTTTGAAATTAGTTTGGTTTATACTAATTTGATATTTTCATTTTAGAATATATTAAACAAAACTCTAACTTATTTTCATGTTTCATATATTTATAAAGTTTAAAATAATTTTAAAAAATAGTTTTAAAAACCTAATTAAAAAATATTAAGTCAAAATTGAATTGAACCAAACATTAGACACACCTACTGGAGTATTATGAAAAAGTGTAAATGAATATTCTTCATATCTAATATTTTAAAAATTGAACTCAGTCATAGAAATAGTTTATGATTTACTAGTCCAATTGTAGTCAAATAAATTCATATCAATATTAATAACTACAGGCTTCCATGGACAAAAGTGCATGCCATTTTGTTCTTTAAATTTTGAATTATAATATAAAAATTATTTATTATATTTTAAAATAATAAATTAAATAATAAATATTTATCTAATTTTTTATTTTTTTTCTTATAACATCTCATTATATTTATTTTTTCTTTTTTATGTCTTCACATCAAATATTTAATTTTATATTTTATATTATAAAATATATTATTTTGTGAGACTACTAACTAAAAGAACTTAAAATCATTAAAATATAGATTATATATATAGTAAATATATAATTATTATATTAAATAAATAAAATTAATATACATTATATAATTATATATATAATAAATAAAATTATTATACAAGAAATTAATATAAATTTAATACTTTAAAATAGTTTATCATAATTTTATAGTAAAATTTACATTATATATATATATAGAGAGAGAGAGAGAGAGAGACTAGATGCTTAACATGCATAAAAATTTATGTCATTTTCTTTAATTTTTAAAATATATTATAATATAATAATTATTAGATTTTAAAATAATAAGTTAAAATAATAAGAAGTTATTTATTTCTTCACTATTATCTTTTAGCATCTCACTATCTTTTCTTTTTCTCTATTATCTTCAAATTATATATTTTATCTTATGTGATATATATTTTGTGAGATCAATAACCAGAAGACTTCAAAGTCATTATAATATATATATATATATATTGTTTTACTACATTTTTCATTATTTTTTATTTACCTATTTCAATTTTTAAGAAGACATGAAACTATATTTTACTTAATTATTTCTCTTATCTCTCTCATTAATTATTTCTCTTCCTCTTTTTCCTCTCTCTTATTAATTATTTTCTCTTTTTTCAATGCACCTAGCCTCTCTCTTCTCCTACTCTTATGGTATAATTACTTTGATAAACTTGTTTCTTAAAAAAGGGGGAAAACAACAATTGGTTAAATTGTTATAAAGATCTTCTTACCCTAATATGACAACTCAAGGTCTTATTATGCTGAATAGGACAAGAGTTTCCAATTCTCGTTGCCTATCACACTTCACTACTCATTTTTTTTAAGTCTTTGTGTCCCTTAATCACAAGGGTTAGAATGATTCTGACCCTCATAAATGTTGCATTGGATGAGTACTCATACTAGAAATGATAAAATTAGGAATGAGTGTATTCGAGAGAAAGTTGGGGTAACATCTATCATAAAAAAGTTGGTAAAAACTCATCTTAAGTAGTTTGTTCATGTACAGAGGAGACTATTAGAGACTCCTGTATAAAGAGTTGACTAGATAGTAGATAATCTAATAACTAGAGGTAGGGGAATAACAAATAAAACAATATGAAAACTTTTGGGATGAATTTAACTATAGAAATGAACAAAGATAGAACATATTGGTATTATTTGATTCATATAATTAACCCCACTTAGTGAAAAAATGCTTTGTTTGTTATTATTTAATACTAAACTATAAAATTTAGATAAATTCTTTTAATTAATATTATAAATTATAAATTACTATATTGTTAATTTTTAAAAGTAATTATTTTCTTAAAATTTAAAAATGAATTATGATATTTATTAAGTAAATGTAATTTAATTTATTCAAAAATTGTATTAAGTAAATTTAAGATGTTTTTTAAATTTAAACTTTTATATATTATACATAAAATATTTATATTAAAAATATTAATTTTTGTTACAAAAAAAGAGAGAAAGTATATATTTTTTAAATTTAAAAATATTGAATTGTAATTTAAATTATATATTCAAATTAATTAAATTAAATTTTTATTATGCAAGATTAATTTTGATATTTATATATTGAAATGAGAAATTAAAATTTTATTATATACTCAAATTGGAATATAATTTTTATTAAGTAAAACAATTATATGTTAACAACTATTTTACAATAGTAATTTATATTAAGAGAGTTTTAAAATTACTAATGTTCTCCAAATGAACACCATCGAGGTAGAAAAACCTAAAAAAGGAATGCACGAAGGTAGGAAAGCCTCTTTGATTCAACTCAAAAGAGCAAGTCAGTAAGGAATACAAAAATACAGGCAAGAGAGCTTTCAGAGTGTTAAAATTATTGTACTTGAGGAAGTCATGAACCACTCCTTCTATAGCCTTTGAGTGAAGGAGCCTTCAAGAGTCAGGTGAGGCTGATTGCAGGGATTGCTCTCTTATGGGCGATCAGCTACCACACAACATCGTCCTAGTCGTGAACCAATCCAAATATACGATAAGTCCCCCAAGCCTGAGAGTACGTGTGCTTTTAGGCCTCGAGCTTCCAAAGATGATGGATTGGGCCTAGCACGTTGGAGTTGAGTCCCTAAGAGTGAGGCACATGCATTTTTTCCCAAGTGTTTTGTACTTCACATTAGCCACATTTTTTTCCTGTCAGCGCATATCTCGGGTAGTGGATGAGTCTAGTATCAAATACCTCAATGGATTTCAAGGGCAATGTGGTATTTTTACTGGGCTTTGTGCCCTGGATTCAAGTGATAGTGTTTATGATAGGTGTCTTTTCACCTTCTAGCTTCTTCAAGACATTTCTTTTAAGTCTATTCGAGAGGATTTTCATAGTGAACTTGTGTTTTCCTCTATAAGTGTTCTTTGTGAAGAGGTGTGAGGAAGTGCAATTTTTGGTTTCTCCAATTTTCTTTGGATTTCTACTTTGTCTCTTGTAAGTATTCTCACTCTCTTCCCCTTTCTTGTTATTTTATCAAGCATTCTGCTCATTTCTCTTTTCTTTGTTTTGTAGGCTTTTAGGGATTTTTGTTGATTTGAAGATGTTTTCTTCTTCAAGTATGCTTTTCTCTTTCAATTTGGAAAAAAAGGTGAGGCATTCGATTTGGCTGGGTCATGGGCTAAGGAATACCATTGTGGATTTTCTTCCAAGAGGAGAGGATGACTCTCAAAACCTTAGTTTATCATCTCCTCTGACGAGGAGGGAGAGCTTGGTATTAAGGAGATTTCTTCCTTTATTAGGGCTTCGCTTGGGGGTGAAGAAGCTATGAATAGTGGTCAAGATAAGGGGAAGGTAGAGAGGGAAATGAAGTAGGTAGGGATTATCCCCATAGGCCAATGTGTGTGCAAGATGTTCTGGTGAACCAACGATCTCATGTAGACCTATATAGGGTGTCTCAAGTATATGAATCGGATGAGGAGAATGTTCCATTTATTGATAACTCCAGCTGCCCTTATCCTACTTTCTTGTAGCAATTGGGATCGTTAAAGAACGCCAATGAGGTGTTAAGGGTGTTAGGAGTAAAATATATTGATTGAGGAAATATAGGGCTTGTGAGAGGAGTTGTTTCTGCATAGGCCCTATGAGATTAATTTTGGGATTTCCTAGTTACTTGCCCCTTCTAGTCTCTTTAATTAGGATGAGGTTGGTTTTTTGATATACACTACAAGAGGCAGGGATCCTTCCTTCTTTAAATGATTTTGAGATGTACATCTTGAGTCGCCTTAATGTTTGCTCAACACATCTTGTGCCAAATTCCTGAGTAATCATTCATGGTATCCAAGAACTTTGTGCGATGGTAGAAGTGGAACCTTTCGTTCTCCTTTTCTTTTACTTTTTTAAAGCCTAGTCTTGATCTAAAGTGGTTTAGCTTCAATTTCAGAAGATGGATGACCTATCTTTTATTGTTGAGGGGCTAAATAAAAATTTGAAAAATTGGCACAATGCCTTCTTTCACGTTGTTCCACTTAAGGGCGTTGAACCCTATTGGTTGTGTCCATGGGATAACTGTCCATTATTCCTATTGAGTTAGTCTTCCCATCATTCCATTTTGAACCTTGATGAGGGGATCTTATTAAAGAGGAGAGGGAGATCGCTAACAAGCTCTTCATTGAATCGATTGACATGAATTTGATGCAAATTATTTTCACTTTTGAAATTTTTTTTGTTTTTTTGTTTTTCCTTCTGGTGTGTTGTTTTGATTTTTCTATTTTATATGCCAGGTTGTCTTACAAGTTTGGAGGCTCTGCGCAATGCTTATCTCCGGCAGCTTGTTAATGCTTGGACTTCTCTAGAGGCCACATTTACTGGGGGATCGCCTCAGGGGTGATTGAGGGTTTCATTGCTACAAGCCCTTAAAGGAGGAGTAGAGGATCAAGCGGCTCTCCTGCTCTTCTGTTTTCTCCAACAGCTATTACTGCTACTACTACTACCAATGCTATTATGCTTCAGGTTTATCACAAGCCTTGTTGGCCAATCATCCTATTGTTCCATCCTTCTATCGTCCATAGGAAACCAATCCTGATGAGGGGAATCGCGATCCTCCCTTAAAGAAAAATAAGTCTTCAAAGGGGAAGGAGGTGGTGCTAAATGAACAAAGTGTCTTTACCAAATCTTATAACCCCTTCCTCTTGTTGCAACAACACCTCTTTACTCTTAAGGATCTAAAGATGTTTGAGAAGGTCCTGAAGAATCTTGGGTTAACTAGGATTCTTCTGTAGATTTGCCTCTTGTTGCTACAAGGTCTCTCTGGCTTAAAGGTTGTTGCAAGAAGCATTGGGCTCGCAGAGTTATATTTCGTGATTATTTTGATTTTTCTTTTTTGCCTGTTATCTTAATATATTATTTTTTGGTTGAAGGTTGATGAAACTCCTTGCAATCGAAGATCGATCACCTCAAGAGGGAAAAAATAAAGGTTGGTGAGTAGTTCAAGGTTAGGTTTGAGTCTCTTCAATCTAAAAAGGCTCAGATTGCCATGGAGCGAGAGAAGGTGAAGGGTTGAAAGGTGGATTTGTTTGCTGAGAAAAACAAGGCACTTATTAAGTAGCAAGTCTTCAAGGAGAAGCTAGTTTAGGCCAACTTCCACTTGTGCTAAAGGGAAGAGAAACTGAATGCTGCAAATGAGGAGTTGGATGGTCTTCATCAGCAGCAGGAGCAATGACCCATGGGATCGCCTCTTGGGATGGTCCCTTAGGATATTGCTTGTATAATGGCAGAGTATAGCTGGAGAACTATTTATGGCAACTGTGCATCTTGAACCCCAACTTATAGACCAAAGGAGCAGATTTTTCCTATGATGTTTTTAATGGGTAGATCTGCCTCCATGATCTTGACAAATATGGGCCTCTAGTTTACAATGTTGAATTATTAGGGGTCCCAAGCAAGCCAAGAGGTATCAAGGCTCTTGTGGGTGAAGTAGAGATGGAAAAGGAATCAATTGGACAAGAGAAGGGCAAGGTTGAAGGTCCCACTATCGATCCCTCATCAGATGATGCGATTAACACCATCCTAATCGTGGCATTTTTGCCTAGCCAAAATTTGAGCAGGGAGGGTTTTAGTGGCTTTGGTAGTGGAGGCATTGATCCTCCAAATTCTAATTAGGGGGTTATCCCCTTAACTAAAAATTTTATTTATTGTAGTTATTGTGGCCTTTAATCCTCTAAAATTTTTTATAAATACTTGTATAAATTTGTAGAGGGTTTTCAAATAAATACTTGTTCTAAGTTTGCTTCTATACTTTCATTGATAAATTTCTTCCTTCTACATCAGAAGAGAGTTGAAATCTCAAGAAAGGGTTTTCCTTGAGTAGAAAAGAGAGAAAGAAAGTGCTAAGAGTATTGTAGTGATTTTCAAGTACCTATTTGAAACTTGAGGAGATAGCGAAAATCTCAAGCTGTGCTTGGGGACTAGATGTAGGCTTTGTTGGATAAGTTAAACCAGGATAAATTCTTTGAGTCCCTTCACTTTCAACACTTACATTTCTTCAATTTATCTTTCTGCACTTTGAGTTTTCGCTCTTTACTTTTCTGCACTCTATTTTTACTAGTTTAAGCTTGACTTGCTACATAATCTTTACTCTTTACTATTTTAGCTTGCTTCATCTACTATATAAGTCTTCCAAAGTTTCCAAAATTTTTAAAACACCCAGTTCATCCCCCTCTTGGGTGCTAGCCATTCCCAAAAATATGGATAAGTATTCATAACCTTGCAACTCATCAAATGTTTCATCAATAGGGGCATGGAAAATTTATTCTTAGTATTTTTGTTGTTCAAGGCTCTATAACTATAAGCAATAAAAAAACCTTAAAACTCCATCCTTTTTCTTAACCAAAAGAACTGATGAAGAAAAAACACTTTGACTCTCCCTTAATTAAAAGCTTTTCCATTTCATACTTTTAGAATTGTGTATACCCATAAGGTTTAACATTCATAGGAGCTAATCTTGGAATGAGCATAATTTATAATTAATGGGATTTTTATGTTGAAGAGTTAGGAGTTCCAAAAAGACCTTGTCATGTTTTTTTTTTTTTTAGATTGACTACATATTAGGACGAGATCTTCTTTATAAACTTCTCCACCTTATTGTAGCACTTGTTGGAGTTGGCATAAAGTGGTTACTGTAACAGTCCAGTCGCCCACTTGCAGATATTGTCCGCTTTGGTGGTTATCGAGCCACCTCAAGGTTTTGTTCTTCCCCTTGTCGAGGGGGAAAACGCGTCCACAAGAGAGAGGTATCCACACCCTTATAAGGCATGCTTCGTTCCCCTCTCCAACCGATGTGGGACATCACAATCCACCCCCCTTAGGGAGCCCAGCGTCCTCACTGGCACACTGATCTAGGCCCCGGCTCTGATACCAATGTAACAGTCCAGCCGCCCACTTGCAGATATTGTCCGCTTTGGTGGTTATCGAGCCACCTCACGGTTTTGTTCTTCCCCTTGTCGAGGGGGAAAACGTGTCCACAAGGGAGAGGTATCCACACCCTTATAAGGCATGCTTCGTTCCCCTCTCCAACCGATGTGGGACATCACAGTTACTCCTTCATTTGCAAGTAATTTTTTGAGACCTTGGGAATTAAGTAGTTTGCTACATAAGAATTTATCTCCTTGTGGTTGAACTTTTTGATTATCAAGGGTGAATTCTAGGGTTAGGTTTTTAAAATCAATCAATATATGATCTAGTGTCTCAAACTACTTTATACTAAGAACTATTTTAGCACCTTGATCATAAGAAGATACAAACCAAAATAAAGTCATGCCGTGGAATCCTTTCCATTACTTACAAACTTGGTCACAAACCAAATAACTGCCACTATTCACTATCACCTTGAAAAGTTTAATAGTCTAAGCCTAGAGTTGTAACTCATTCACCACCTTTGGCTAAATAAAATTGTGAGTACTACCTATGTGCACCAAAATTTGCATAATTTTTTTCATGCATTTCCCTAATAATATTAAAGTTATAGGATTGAATTGTCTATCTAAAGCATTGAAGCTAACTTCATAAGTGACATTAGGTTTAACTTAATTTCTCTCTTATTTTGATTAATCTTATTCATCCATGATCTCTTTCACCTCCTATTCTCCAACCAATAGAAAGTAAGATGGCTTGCATCTATGATTGGAATTGTACTTCTCACATAGCAGTAACATAAACCCTTTTCTCTCTTAGGCCTTAGTTTAGCTATTGAAATATATCTTTTTATAAGGTGTTGATAATTCAATATCTAACCATCATTGGTGGTCGTGCCCATAACCCTGGATTGCCCTTGCTGTAGCTCGTCCAAGGCCTCAAATTTCCTATGATGGATCACCCACTTAGCACCAAGTGTCCATAATTGACATAGAACACCTATAAATATTACCTTACCCCTTGGTACAAGGTATGTGAAATCTATCGCTCATATGCTCTCCTACTCTCTCTAACTTAGGCATTGGAGGTGCATTTGGGGAGTCCTCCCTTTTGTGCATTCTTTGCTTGTTCTTGGTGCAAGATTCTACTACCTTTGGTACCCCTCTTGTTTCCTAATCGATGAGTCTATCTAAAATTGATTCATCGTTGGCGCCCACCGTGGTCGTACTTCGACTACCACACCATATTGATATTTTATTATCAATCTTTCTTTCCCCATCTTGGGTATTATTCTCTTTCTTTGATCAATTTACCATTACATTTCTTGAAAAAAGAAACTATATGATTCTTTCATGATCAATTTTCTTTTCCCTTTTAATTGTTTCTTGAAAAGAGAAACCATATTAATCTTTTGTGATCAATCCTTCTCCCTCTTTTGGGAGTATTAATCTCTTTCTTTTACGGTTTCTTTTTTTAAAAACCATAGTGATATTTTATGATCAATCATTCTTTCCCTTTCGGGAGCATTACTCTCTTTCTTTGATGGTTTTTTCAAAAAAGAAACCATATTGATCTTTTATGATCAATCATTCTCTCCCTTTCAGGAGCATTAATCACTTTCTCTTATGGTTTCTTGAAAAAAGAAACCATATTGATCTTTCATGATCAATCCTTTTCTCCCTGTCTGAAGTATTCTCTTTCCTTGATGGTTTCTTGAAAGAAGAAATGATATTCATCTTTTATGATCAATCTTTCATTCCTTGCAGGAACATTATTCTCCTTATTTGATTGTTTCTTGAAAAAAGAAATTATCTTGATCTTTTATGATCAATCTTTCTTTCTCTTCCTTGGGCATTATTCTCGTTTGCCCTATGGCTCACCATTACCACATGTTCACCCTATGGCTCACCATTATTGCATGTTCGCCTTATGGCTTGCCATTACCACATGTTTGCCTTATGGCTTGCCTTTACCACATATTCGCATTATGGGTTGCCATTACCATATGTTTACCTTATGGCTTGCCATTATCGCACGACCTCTGTAATACCCTTCTCCTTGGAAATGTTTATGAAAATGGCAATGTTGGAATTTTTATAAGGATTTAAATGAAATAAAGAAATTAGGGTTAAATAGAAAAGGCTAAAGTGTAAAGTTCTCATTTTTGCTATGAGGCCCCTGAGGTTTCAACTAATTTACTTCTCTCCTCCCTTATATGAGCTTATTTTCCCTAGTGCCAAAACAAAAGACCAAACATTTAGAAAGAAGAGAAAAAGGAAAGGAGACCGAGCAGGAAAGGAAAAGGAGGAAAATCAAAGTGGAAGTATCCAATAACTAAATTCTAGGTAAGAAATCCCTCCTTGTAGCTTAGAAACCACTTATTCATCATCTCATAAGTAGATCTCTTTCCCTAGAACCTGCCATTTGTTGAAATTCTGAGAGACAAAGTGAAAGCAAGAAAATTGGGGATTTTTGAATATCTTGCAATTTTAAGTAGATAAGTTGATTGTGATGTTTGTTTGAGTTTAGAAATAGGCTTTTAAACTAGAAATGTATGAATTATAACTCCCATTAGTGATTCCTTGGATTAAACCAGAATTTTCAATTTATGTTTTTCCTTTTACTCGATTTGCATGTTGGATTTTTTGAATGATTGATGTTTTGGACCTAAAAATTTATGGGTTTTGCTCGAAAATAGTTAGGGATTAAGCTCTTGTATTTTAAATGTGTTATGGACTGAATTCTAGGCTAAGATTTGATGAAAACCAGCATTTTTAAATTGTTGAAGAATAGGGTAGCCAACTACCAACATGCACCAGTCGACTGTAGTGTTCTTCACAAACCCAGAAATGCATACAGTAGCTTAGCAGTTGACTGCTAGTATGCACCAGTCAACTGTCGTGTTCTTCACAAACCTAGAAATGCATACAGTAGCTTAGCAGTTGATTGCCAGGCATGCACCATTCGACTATTGAGCCACTATAAGCCCATAACTCGTAGACAAAAGCATAGTAGTCGACTGTCGGGCATGCATCAGTCGACTGTCGAGCCTTTATCTTGCAAAATTCAACCTTCTAGAGAGCAATCAACCAGTTGCCAACTCCTTGGCAGCCGACTGGTTGCTCCCTTGATGTAACGAAATGGTTTTTAAACATGGTTTAAGCTTGGAAATCCCTAGTTTTTGACTTAAATGAAGTTTAAAAATCATCCTACATAAGAATTTCATGCAAACGAGTGATGGAAAACCAAATAATTAACAACGAGAAAGATAATTTAGGCAAAAACCTTAGTAAGACCTTAAATCCTAGTTGCATAAGAACATGATTGAAAGGGAAGCTGCGTAAGACTTGAATGGTTTGCTCAAGAAATGATTTGTGAGGATAACCTCCAAGGAAAAAGGAGAAGTTTATTCTGGAAAGGAAAAAACCATTGAGGTAAAGTAACCTACACTCCCCTAATTTTTATTGATGTTGTGAATTAATCATCTAAATGAAATCTTTGTATTGAAATGGGAAATGAATACTGAAAATGAATTGATAAGTATGAGATTTTTATTTGAGTATAGAATTATTGCCTATGTATTGAGATGCTTGTTGCATGTTTGCTAGATTTGGCTATTGGGTTATATGTCGTAGGGCTAGACTAACTTAGGGTGTACATTCAATAGCTGGTATGGGATGACCGTTGAATGTTTCCTATGTAGACGATTTTATAAACTTAATCATTTTATTTGAATTAGTCTATATCTGTTAAGAGTTACCTATTAAACCAAGACAACCCTATGGAAGACTTAAGGAGTTAGGTTGGATGGTCTATACGTGGTGATGTATTGGTTTAAGTGTAACGTCCTATAATGCTTAGTATTAGTTGACTATATGTATGTATTGCTATATAGACTATATGAGGATGAGACTAGCAATGTGCACATACCGGGGGACACCCTGGAAGTTGGCTCTCGCCTGTCCTTGAGTGGGTGATTGGTGTTATGGATCACATTCACAAAATTAGGATGCTGTTTTTGAGTGATTGGTGTTACGGATCACACCCAACTAAAACCTATGATTTTTGATAAAATGACATGCAATTGAGAAGATGATCACATGAGATTTGTGAGATATATATATATATATGAGATTTATAGGCATGATTTAAAAGTATGATTTCTACAGATTTAAGATGTTATACTCATGTAGTTTTGAATTGATTTCTCATGTTTATTTTAAGTATTTAGTAATTCACATATATTTGAACTCATTTTAGGGAGTTGATTTCTATGCTTGACACAACTGAACATATGACTATTTTTGAAAAAAAAAAGTATTTAACTATAAATTGCTCTACTGGGATTTATATATCTCACCAAGTCATTTATTCAGATAACCAAGAACAGGGGATGCCTAGGAGATAGCTGGGCTTGAGAGAGATACTGAGGATACAAGGCAATACTAGAAGAAGTGTATAGTACTAAGTTGGATTTGTAGTAGGCATAAAATTGTGCATATATATATTGTTGTTCTTTAGTGAATGTTTTGAATTGTAAATTTGTATAATGGCTTAGAATCTTAGTACTGATGCATGAATGGCTGATAGAACTTCATATTCCAAAGTATTATATGATGGTATAATGTGATATTAGATTTACTACATAGGGAAAGTGGTTGAGTGGTATTTGAATGGACTATGAAGAGAGTCTATTTGGGTTACACTAAACCAGTAGCAACCCTCTAATGTTCCCTAATGTGGGAAACTGAAAAATTTATTATGATTTTCTACGCTTCTGCTATGATATATTCTGATATATGTAAAGCAGGATAAGGGGGTCATTACAACCTCCCTCACGTACATATCAGTAACATGTTTACCTTTCGGTACAAGTACATTTACTTTGAGAAATATGTAATACTCTAAACTTCTCGTATGTCTTATGTCGAGCAACATTAGCAGCTCCTAAATTTTTTATCAATACATATCTGTACTACATATCACTAGATGTAAAAATTAATTAATTCCTGATATTCCTTATTTCCATCATGGACTTGACGACTAATTTATATTAGCATACTTACATGCCCTATAATATTAAATTTCTTTAACAACTCAATTTTGTCTAAAAAAATTAAGAAAGGCAAGAAGCTCTTACAACTAGTTGAATAAAGTGATTAACAAAGCCTTTCCGACCATTATTAGTCACCCTCTACTATTAGGGTCTCTGTTCAACACCCTTCACCTAAAGGATCAAAAGATGATACCTGGAACTCAAAGAGAGCTTTTCAACCTACCACATCCACCTTTTGGCGTTCATCCAAGGATCTAAGAAAAATCCAATGGCCTTACAGATGGCTTTTCATCCTCCCACATCTACCTTTTAACATTTGTCCAAGGATTTAATAAAGATCCAACAGCCTCACGGAGAGCTTTTCAGCCTCTCACATCTGCCTTTCAGTGTTCACCTAACGATCTAAGAAAGATCCAACTGCCTCACAAAGAGCTTTTTTGCCTCCTACATCTGCCTTTCAGTATTCGCCTAAGCATCTAAGAAAGATCCAACTGCTTCACGAAGAGCTTTTCAACCTCCCACATCCACCTTTTGGTGTTCACCTAAGCATGCAAGAAAGATCGAACGGCCTCATGGAGAGCTTGTCAGCCTTCAAAATTTGCTTTTCAGCATCCGCACAAGGATTTAAGATCCAAGGGCCTTATGGAGAGCTTTTCACCCTTTAACACCAGCCTTTCGGCCCCTAGAATCATGAGGAGATCCTTGATCTAAGCTTTTCAACTTCTATATATAACATCTACTCCAATTATGATTAAAGAGATGGTTGATAATTGTTAATTGATGTTTAATGCTTGTGTATGTTGCATTAGTACACATAGTTGCATTAGTCTAGGGACTAAATTAAAAGAAAATATATGAAGGTTTAGCAAGAGGTGGCTAGGGACTCAATTGAAAAGGGAAAAATGAGGGAGTTTAAGAGTGCAAAATAGCCCAGAGACCAAATAGCAATTTCCTCGAACTTCCTTAAGCCCTAGTTGCATCCCTAAACCCTTTACACACTTTCACCATCTGCATTTTAGAGAGAGAAGCAAAAGGGATGGGTAGAGAGAGAAAAAGGTGAGCTAGGGCAAGAAGGAGAGATTTTACTGAAGGAATGGCAGATTTGAGGCTAGAAATTAGTCCTACAGCAAGGGGAGAGCCTTTCTAACACATCCAACACACACATTTGTAAGGAATCAAAGTAATAATCCATCCTCAACCCCTCTCTTTTTTGAAATGTTTACGGTTGTTAGAAAATATGAATTTCTAAATTTTTGAACTAGTTTGGGGTCAAACCTACATTCTATATGCTTTTCTATTTTTATGGGATGTTATGTTGCTGAATGTATGCTCATTTATGTGCTTGTAATGGATTGGAAGGGCTAGGTTGTGTTCATCTAGAGATATAGACTAGTTTTCCTTGAATGTACCATGTTTGAGCTAATGGATGAGAAAGGTTTAATGAGAAGAAAGTTTGTTATATGGAAACTAAGCTCATGTGTTTAGAATTGAAAATGGAATGCATTCTGGACTGGGTATTATCAAAATTATGTTTTCTTAACTGCAATGGAGCATAGTAGCTGATTGCTAAATATAAGGCATTTGATTGTCATGTTCCTAAAAAACCCAGAAGTGTAGACAGAGGCTTAACAGCCGATTGCCAAATTCTTAACAGTTGACTATTGGGCTCAGGTTTATACTAAGCAGTCGACTGGCCATCCTAGCAGTCGATTGTCGTGCTCGTATTTTGTGCAAGGCGTATTCCAGCAAGCCACCAGTTGGTTGCTAGCACTGCTAGCTTACTGTCTGGCACCCGAGGGATACAGAGAGCCACCAGCCTATTGCTAGCCTTCCAGCAGTCGACTAGTAGCCCTCTAGCTTGCGAAATGAGGTTTTTAATGGAATTAAGCTTAGTAATTCTTCATACTAACTTAATTAAAGGCTCACAACATATGTAAGGAAAATAGGAGTTTTGGTTAATGTGCAAAGGATAGAGTCACTTTTCACTTGAATGAGAATGGTCTTTGTGATTGTGATACAAAAAGGAGCGAAGAGACATCAAAAAGGAAGAGTGAAGTATCTTAAGCATATGCATTAATGGTAGATAGGCTCATGATTTGAGTGACCGATTATCGGTATGGGATGGCTATTGGCATTCCACAGTTGTGCCATGTATTTGGATGGTTAAACATCCACTTGAGCATAGATAATTTCAGAAACACCGTGATGGTTGCGAACCCTAAGTTAGTGTGTCTTCCAAAGGCCATTAACAAACACATACTTAAGGTTAAAGCATAACCATAGGCATAAGCCGAATCACCTTAGTGCATATGTTAGAAGATAGCGTACAGAGAGGGTGATCCACCTCAAAGGAATGGTGGTGACTCCATAATCCCATGATCTGCAGAAGCGAAGAGGACAAGGTCTAGCGGGTGATCCACCTTAAAGGAATGGTGGTGATCCCTAGGCCTCATGATCTGTGGAAGTGGAGTGGATATGATCTGTTTAAAGAAATACGGTGATCCTATGAGTTATAGAGAATGTACAAGTGGATCTAACTAGGGGATGCCTTAGATGTATTAGGGCAATATTTTACTATAGTGACGCAGTAGTCACAAGGATGGCTCATTCATGTATGTAGTGATACGTGGAGTTGTTACTGGGTAAGACTCCCAATAACTCATATAATGTGATTATTTTCTTTTGCTCAAAAGGCATGTGAATACCCCAAAGGAATGTTTTATGATAAGAATGATGATGATGAATGCACTTCCCATGTTTTAAAGATAATATATTTTGATGAATCTGTATATGTATGAGTATATAACATGATTAAATGCTACATGCACTACATCTTAATAGTATGTGATATATTTTATGAAAGAATGTAGAGCTTTTCATGCGAGCACGATGGTACAGGTTAATGGATTTCGTAACAAGTTGCATTGCTATTGAGATTCATTTCTTATGATAGTGTTGGCATGTACCAGATGTGTAGGTCCCCTTGGGCTAGAGATAAAGGTAAAGTATGAAGAAGTGTCCAATATGGGCATAGAGACTATTTAATTTGAATGGTATAAGTACATGGTAAGATTAAGCTAGCCTTTATGATATTTTAAGAAAGGCTAGTATAGGATTATTTTGTATAGCCTATTCTAACTTATCTGTATATGAATTATGCTAGATTGATGAATAGAATAATTGATGAGGTTATGAGTGGCAGGATTGTTTCCTCCATGCCCAATAGTTAATTAACTATATTTATTTAAGCATGCATGTTTATGTATAGTTAATCTAGGTGTATTCTATATATATTTATTCCACTGCGATGTTGAGAGAACCCAAGATTAAAGACCAACCCAAATGGCACTCAAATAATTAACTTGGTAAAAGTTTAAAATTTACTCAGGTAAAAGTGATAGTAAAACACCACCATTATGATAATTATACACATTATACCTTCAAACACTTAAAAGGAACTATAGGATAATGGGGGTGTTGCACATCGGCCCTTCGTCCTTCACTTAAGGATCGAATAACGATCAAACGACCTTCATAAAAGGATCAAAAGGTGATCCTTGAACTCAAGAGCTTTTTAGCTTCCATAAGCCCTTTGGCCTTTGCCTAAGGATCGAATAACGATCCAACGGCCTCCATAAAAGGATCAAAAGGTGATCCATGAACTTCAGAGCTTTTCAAATTCCATCAGCCCCTCGGCCTTTGTCTAAGGATCAAATAATGATCCAACGACCTATACCAAAGGAACGAAAGGTGATCCTCGTCCTCATTAAAAGCTTTTTAGCTTTCGCTAGCTTTTCAGCCTAAAAAAAGAGATCAAATAATAATCCTCGCCCTTAAAGGAAGCTTCACAGTTTCCACGATCAGCCTTTTAGCCTTTAAGGATCGAAGGGTGATCCAACATCCTCTATAAAAGGATCAAGAGGCAATCGTTGAACTCAAGAGCTTTTTAACTCCCGTTAGCCCTTTAGCCTCAGACTACTAATTGAAGAATGACCCAATGGCCTTCACCAAAGGATCAAAAGGTGATCTTTAAGCTCAGCTTTTCATCTTCTATCGACGCTCAGACCCCTACAAAAAGGATCAAAAAGAGATCTTCAATGAAAAGCTTGTTAGCTTTCTACCAGACTCTTTGGCAGTCTACTGCCTTAAGCAAACTTCGTTGAGCGATCTAATCACCTTGGGCAAACGAACTATAATGCCTTTATCTAGTATTACAACCCTCAGATGTAAATAGATAAGGTCAGTACATTATTCTTAACCTTAATTATTTATTAACAACATCTGAGCATTCATACCATCGTAATATTATTAAAGTGGATTAGGTTCGGGTTCTTTTGCTCAAATCAAAACTTATAAGCACAACGAAAATAAAATGTAATGCATTAGAGATAAATTCATAAAACATTACATATCCTTTCATAAGTATTACATCATTTCACTTGTCAAAAAACTTTTCATAGGGTTAGGAGACAACATCTCTGTCACTCAAACCCTTATGATACAAAATACTCTTAATAAAAGAACCCTTTGTTAATGCTACTTCCATCTCTATGAAGATGCTAAACATCTACATCTGATACATATCATCACATAAATGAGAAAACTAGTTTCTTAGTAGCTCAACAATTCACAATTTAAATCTTAATGACATGTACCACTGTATAAGCACAGAAAACAATATCTTCTACATTCAAATCATGTAAAACATAGTTCCATTCATATACACAAATTGGCAAGCATTGCATGATATAGTGGTGTGTCAATGTGACAAAGGAGTTCCTTCCCATTTCATATACAACATATTTTTAGGAAAGGCATACATATTAACCATTGAACTAGGCAATGATCATCTATACAATTCATTTTTAAAACTTACCTTGCTTTAAAGTGTGAAGCACTTTCGGCCACACTTCAAAAATGTGAACACTTGGCCACTTTGGTAAGGATTGTGAAAACTTGGTTATGTTGTGGACTCTTGGCCACTTTTATGAAGACTTGTGAACACTTGGTCGCATTGTGAACTCTTGGCCACTTTTATGAAAAATGGTGAACACTTGGTCACTTATACATACCATTAGCAACTACAATTCATCTTGTTATTGCTCTTGACTTCAGCTATTGTAAGACACTTTATGACTCATTTACAAATAGCATAGTGATTCAGCTATCATAAATAACATAAGAGTTTACATTCGGCCAACATGGGAAACGAATGAAATCTAAGGTTTTACATGTCACATTATCATATTTTTACATTTTTGCTATAATTTAAACCTAATGGTACCATGCATTAAAATTATTTTGGTATTTTCTATCATATTCAAGATTATGTAACCATACCATTGGCAATTTCTTCTACTTACTTTCTTGGCTCATTTTACATACTAGATTTAAGGTCACACACATCCTCCATTCTTATGTTTTAACAATAATGTGGACCTTTATTATGTGCAAAAGGGTAAATCATTTACTTTATATTAATTTATCATATTTTCTCTCCTTTTTGTTAGCCAAAACCGAATGGTAATCTTTCTTACACAATTTTTAGCAAGCAATTCCATACTTTACAAAGGCCACTCTCGGATTTGGTAAGCCAAAAAGGATAATGCCATAGTTTGAAACCAATTTCTAGCTAGTATGCTTCCTTTAGGTGTCTATAACCTAAAACACACCTTAGCCATACAAAAACACAAAGTCACAACACTTTTCTCATGATAGGGTTTTCATTATGCATGCTGAATTTTCCCAATAATCATCCTTGCATGGAATGGACAACATCAATATTCTCACATCAACAAGCATAACCAATTTACCACACAAGCTTAGCCAAAGAAATAATTATATCTTGAAGAATGTAGAGAGACAAGTTAATGTTCCATGAAAATTTGATATCATGATAAGTATGCTTGAAATTCATGAAACAAAACCATAGAATTGCTAAGCTACCTCACTAATGCAAGAATGACGCAAGTGCCTTAGTATTTATCTTGGATTTTATCTTACTTCCTTGCTTCTCCCCCTCTCGGCTAAGCTAGTTTTCTTCTCCTCTCACCGAATGCTTGTGTGTTTTGTTTAATTGTCAAGCTTCTCTCCCTTTCACCATGGTATTTAAATTCTAAGCTGCTCTCCCTTTCACCGAATGTTTTTCCTTATTTCCTTCTAAGCTTTATTTTGCCTAGCCTTAATTGCTATCAATGCCTTTAACTAACCTAGCCACCTTATTCCTTCAATTCAGCCGAAAGGAATAGAATGCATGGACAACTCACTAAAATTTTATTTCCTATTCTTCCTTGCCTTCACCGAATGCCTAGGCTCATATATGCATTGTTTTTTAATAAAGGTCAAGCTCTTTCTAATGCTTCTCACCATACACACATATGTATTTTTAATTCAACCTTTCTTGTAGCTATTCGGTTAGGCAAAAAGGAAGAAAAAGAGAGAAATGATTCAAGCAACTTAGTCATTACTCTCTTGGTTACATTGAAATAAAAGCAAGGGAAGAAAAGAAAGAAAGCTAATTACCACACATCTCTCTTCCTCTATTCCACCTCTTCATCGAGTATACATATATTTATACAATTGAATGCTAAACTTTCTCCCTTATTCTCATTTGTTATTGGCGTATGCATCTATATATACTTAATCTAATCCATGTAATGCCTATTCAGTTAAACTAAAAAGGAAGGAAGGAGGTCAAGCACCTCACTTGAATTCTCAGCCAAGACAATGAAAAAAGAATGAAAGGAAACTTAAGAATAAAAATGCCACACGTCTCTTTCTCCTTTCTTCTTTTCTCCACTACCGAATCACTCTTTTAATTTCATTTTCTTTCCAATGTTACAAGCTCTTTAGTAAAAAGAAATTACTTCACTTAATTAAAATATCATCTTCCATTCTTCAGTCTAATTTCTCCACCGAATGCCATAATTTTTTGTTCATGGCAACATCCTTCTCTCTACTCATTCTTACACTCTTTCGGCTAGAATAAAACCAAAAGAAACCAATACAATTTTGTATTGTAATATCACTTCTTTGTAATGAAAAACTTCCTCTCCACTCATTTGTCTTCTCGGTTAAATGAAAGAAAGAACAAATCAAATTTTGTACATCTCTTTCATTTCTCTTTTCTTTCCTTACGCATTACATTATCTTCCTTCTTGTAAGCTCCTTGGTGACTTGTAAGGAAACACCTTAATATTACTCAAGTATCACATATCTTATTTCGGCTAACATAAGAAATAAAAAGGGACAATTTTCACATGTTTCCTTTTTATAAACATTTTATTGTTTACTTAATATTTATGTCCATTCTTTCCCTAGTAAAAGTTATTCTAAACACTACATCCCAACGCAATTTCATCACATTTTATGGCCAATTCATCCAATTAATTAATAAAACATTAATTTAAAAATAATCAATAGAATGGAGAATGAAGGGTGTTACACTAACCCCATTGGGTGATTCATTGCCTAAGCATATTAGCATCATCAGGTGATCCATCATCTTTAGCAAACTTAGCTTGCTAGGCAATCTAACTACCTCGAATGCCTTAACCTCAGCAAGTGATCTACTGCCCTGATCGATCTACCTCACTAGGCAATCTAACCACCATGAGCAAACTTACTTTGTTAGGCAATCTAACCGCCCCGAGTAAATTCATCATTATAAGGCTAACTGCCCCAACCAATCAAAGCTTGTTGTGTAACACCCCATATTCCCTTGATTAGTCTAAATTAATGTTCTCTTAATTAATTGGATGAATTTGCTTGTGTAACTTAATGTTTGGGATAAATAAGAACACTTTCCTTGAGGTGCTTACATAAAAGTATAGGTGCTTGATTTGATTTTTCTTCTCCTTCATTTAGCTAGCCAAATAGGCATCCCATGGAATGGACTAAATTATGTAAACCTATGGCAATAATAGAGAGAGAGAGACGTGGGATGTTAGTCTCTTCTTTCCCTCCCTAGCATTACTTTCAATGTGACCAAGAAGGGAAATTAAGGTGCTTGAATTATGCCTTTCTATTTCTTCTTTTACTAATCGAATAGCTACATGAGAGGCTGATTTAAAAATATATAAATACGCATGGCAAGGAAAATTGGGAAAGGAAGGAAGAGTGTAGCATTTAAATATGTATGTATATATGAAAGTGGAAACGATGAAAGAGTGGAAAGGAGAAGGGAAGACATGTAACATTAGCTTTCCTTCTTTCTTCCCTTTTTGTTTTTATTTCATAGTTACCAAGAAGAGTGAGTAAGGTGCTAGAACAATTCTCTCCTTCCCTTGCCACACCAAATGGGATTTGTCCAATCAATAAACAAAATAAACAAAAGAAAAGTAATATACGTTTATGTGTGAGTATGTGACACAAGAGTGCAAAATTTAGTTAAAGTAATCTACCTATAGGTGTGTGTACGGTGAGATAAGAGTGCAAACTTACGCGAAGTGAGAAAGGAAGGAGAAAATGTAGCATTTAAATAGATATACATCTACCCATTGAGTGAGGCAGCAAAATGGGAGAGAAAGGGAAGAAACGTGTGAAGCTAGTTTTCCTTTTTACTTCCCTTGACTATTTCTTCAAGGTAACCAAGTAATCATGAGATAGGTAGAGTAAATTATATGTATATGCATGCAACAAGTTAGGGAGTAGAGTGCAGAATTTATTTAAAACAAAATATGCATGTGTGGGTACGGTGAAGCAAGAGTGCAGAATTATGTGAAGAAACACACACCTAGGTGGGCATATGACAAGGACAATTAGGAATGAAGTAGTACAGTTGGTGGGAGAGATGAAAGAGAGAAGGAGGAAACATATGACACAAGTTTTCTTCTCTTCCCTTGTGTTATCTTTAATGTGCACGAGAATGGAGACCAATGTATGCCTTGCATGAATCGTGTGCTAGCGTGAGGAGGTTTCATGAATTCCTTTCTTTCCTTCCTTCCCTTTTGGGGCCATTGAGTGATGGTTACATGGGAGATAAATTGTAATCCCAGTCGTGTAGTTACTAGCCATACACCTTGCATAAGGGAGGAGATTACGTGGCTTTCCCTTCCTCCCTTCCTTGGCATGACCAAGTGGAAATACAAAGAGTGTAAGCTATGTGATTTGCACTTAAAAGTACACTAGTAGCCATGATTAAGTAAGACAAAGAGGGAGAGAAGGTAGCATTCCCTTTAGCCGATTCAACAAGATACAAGAGGGAGGGGGAATTAAGGGTGATATGGCATTAACACTTGGCAAAGAGGGAGAGAGCAGTGGAATATTAGATAAAATAAAAATTGCAAGGAAAATGGGGCTGCACTTAATTGCACGTGAGACCATGACATAATGATAATGAGAAGGAATGTAGCATCCCATTCTTGGCCAAATAGAAAGATAAGTGAGAGAGGGAAGTGAAGAGGGAAGAAAATACACTCACTCACGGCAATTGCATCCAAGAAAAAAAAGGGAGTAGCTTGGCAAGGAAGAAGAAAAGCTCTTGTGAAAAGAAGAAGAAGCAAGGGAAATTCAAGGGGAAGCTAAGATAAATCCACTTCTGTTCATCCTTGAGGTAGGTTAGCAATTCTTGTAAATTGTTCCATGGTTTTATATATATTCACCACATTTTTCCAAGATTTCATGGAACATTAATTTTTGCTCTACATTCTTGATGATATAGATGTCATATTGGCTAAGCTTGCATGGTGAAATTGATGTGTTGTTGATGTGCTAAAAAGGGATAGTGTTATCATCATGAAAGAACCATGGTTAGAAAAAGGTTTAGCATGTGTCATGGGAAAA
The DNA here is from genome assembly GCA_031216115.1 of Senna siamea. Taxonomy (NCBI): domain Eukaryota; kingdom Viridiplantae; phylum Streptophyta; class Magnoliopsida; order Fabales; family Fabaceae; genus Senna; species Senna siamea. The sequence continues at coordinate 4,178,676 of CM062360.1, forward strand.
CTCTAACATAAAATAGTGCTGAACTTTTGTATGCTTTCATGGCTAGTATATGATATAAGTCATATATATCAAAGGTAAAGGTTGCTAGCTAGGATTTGGTTTAGACTTTGTAATATTACTCTTGTTGTCTTGCCAAACCCGAAATTAACTTTTGTTAGGTGTAAAATGGCTTGATAAAAATTGTGTAAGAGCAATTACCATTCGGTTTTGGCTATTAGAAGGGAAGAAAGTATGGTTGATTAAGGTATAGTTAATTAGTTCACCTTTTATACACCCCACATTATTACTAAAATGTAAAAATGGAGAAAAGTGTATGAGTCTTAAATCTAGTGTGTAGCCAGAACCAAGAAAGTAAGTAGAACAAATGGTTGAAGGCCAAGATTACACAAATTAGATGTGGGAGAAAGTACCCCAAAAATTAATGCATAATGTCATAAAGTTTCACTTATGATAAGGATGAAAAAAATAATATATAGCAATGTGACATGAAAATCCCAAGTTCGAATCCCTTTGGCATGGTGGCCAAATCATTATGCTCATAGTGGATGCATTAGAATGTACCTTATGAGGGCTAAATTCCAAGAAGATTAAAATGATAAAAAGAAAAGAAATTATAGTTGTTATATGTATGTATGTGTGACCTAAAGAGGTGTGACTGAAAGTGCTTCACACCCATGACCTAGTGTTCACAATTATAATGGTGGCCAGGTGTCCACGATTCTTGAGGTGTGGCTGAAGGTGCTCCACACATGTGACCTAGTGAGGTGTGACCGAAGGTGCTTCACACATTGAAATAAGATAAGTTATCAAAATGAAATGTATAATGAATCAATGTCTACTTTAGTTTTAACATGTATAATCCTATGAAATGATGTTATATTTGAAATGATAATATCTACTTCTATCACATTTACATTTCAAGTCATCATGCAATGCTTACCATTCGATATATATATATATATATGAGAATGTGTTTTAAATGACTAAAATGTAGAAGGAAATGTTTTGGTGCTTGTACCCTGGTATAATTAGTTCATTTTAAAATATTAAATTGTTAAGCTACTAGGAAACTTGTATTTCTCATTTGTATGCTAGTATGTATCAGATGCAGACACTTAGTAGTGCTAAGAAAATATGGAAGTCCCTTTTTCTAAAAGCATTTTGTATTATTTTGTGGTTTTAATTCTATATATGTTTTTGGAATTAGAATTAGGACTATTATTTTGGTTGTATATTTTAAGGGAAAAGGGGTAATCATTGGGAAAAGGATATATGAAGGACCGGTTCAACCCTAGTATTTTGTAAAAGGAGTCTGAGTGACAGGCTTGTTGTCTTCTGACTCCTTATGGATGGGTACTTCATATATTCTGGTATATGATCACAGAAGAATGTAATGGACATTCATTATTGGACATTTATTATTTGTAATAGATGTAAGTTTTTAAAATTTTGCTGTGATGTATTAAATTTCATTTTCGCTGTGCATAAAGCATAGTTATCTGAGTAAAAGAACTCGAACCTAATCTATATTGATAATACTTAATGGTATAAATGCCCAGACATTGTAAATGAATAATTAAGGCTAAGAATAATATATCAAACTTATCTGTTTACATCGAAGGGCTTGTAATACAAGATAAGGGCATTATACACTGAGTTATCTAATAGCACTATGTAACCCAACCGCTTTAAGCAGCCAAACCCTATCGGGCAACCCAAAATCTCTAAGATTACCCAAAACCTCACCAAAAGATCATCTGGTGATCACTCACTTTTTCATCTTCTGTCCTTGGCTTATCGGCCCTCAGTAAAGGATCAGAAGGCAATCTTAAGCTCAAGAGATAATCATTTGGAAAGCACTATCAAGCTCCCCCTACATGGGCTGGGGGATTAGCAAAGCACTTTGCAAAATTCTAAGTTACAATATGAGCAACCAAATGGCTAACACTCAAGCCATTAAGGCAATCCCTCCTACATGCTAGGAAATTCACCTAAAATCTTTTATGCATACTAAATAGACGAACATAATTTTTGAGATTTTTAGTAACCCTCTTGGAATACACTTGACAACCTTAAACCAAACAAGCATGGCATACTATGTAACGCCCCTATCTAGTATTGTCATGAATTTCGATATAAATATATAGGTTCGGTACATTATCCTTATCCTTTATTTAATTAATGTCTGAGCAGTTATACCATTAAATTGTATTAAGAGAATTGGGTTCGGGATCTTTTGCTTAAATTAAAAACTCGTATGCACAGCAGAATAAGAAAATACTTTACTACACAAAAAATATATAAACTTTCATGTCCCTAGATATATGAAGTACCCGTCCATCGGAAGTCAGGAGACAACAGGTCTGTCACTCAGACTCCCTTTTTCTTTAAGGATAGACCGATCCTTCACATATTCATTTCCCCGGGATACCCCACATACATCTCATATATACAGTCAAAATAAATGTCCTATTCTAAATTGAATATACCTAGGATCCAAAATAGGGGTTACAAAAAAATCTTACTTAATAAAAAAGAATTGCTACCTCGCAGCTTGGCTACGCATTCGTTTCTGATACATATTAGTATAACATCCACTCCTAACATTTGTATCTTATGATGACGTTGTTGTTATTATTATTGTTAGCATTAATTGTGATGGGTTAAGGATGATTTATTCAGGAGTTAGAATGAACATTTTTATCCTTATATAATCACTTTTGTGATAAAAGAATGAAGTTGAGAATTTGGTAAGGAAGGGTAAAATGGTAATTTTACCATGAACTGAATAATTAGTTTAATTCTTTTATTTCATAAAGTTATGTTAAAGGACTCTTATTATTTTCATTTAAGAGAGAAGAAGAATCTAGTTATGCAAGAAATTACTTACATTAATGTTGAAAGGCAATTTTCCCTAAAAAGGGTAAAATTGTAATTTCACACAATGAACATGATAGCTATTCTATATGAGGTGGAAAATTTTAGTTTTTACCCTAAATATTCTATGAATATGGGAATTAGAAATCCTTACTTATTCTTGAACAAAAGAAGAAAGAAAGAGAGTGAAATGATAGTTTTAACATAAAGGGAAAAAAGGTAATTTTGCCTTAGGGAAAAATTGTAATTTTGCCAAAAATAGAAGTAAATTAGTAAGTTCATGGAAATGAGCCTTATGAAATTTTATTTAAGTAATTTTACTCCTCGAAACCAAAAAGAATGAAAAGGGAAGCAAAAATGGCCAATTTGGACTTAATGGCAAAAAGACACTTTTCTTAAGGACTAAAATGCAAATTTCGAAAAGTTGAGGGACCACTATGCAATTTTGAAATTTTGGAAGGGCAGAACAGTCCCAGCCCATGGAAGTTGCATAAAATTACAATGGTAAGGAGAGACAATGCCATTGTTGTAAAAAGAAAAGGAAAAGGATGAAATTGACAAATTTGCAAGAGTGGCATTTTTGTAAATAAGTGAAACCTTAATTCAGCCTATTTTTTCTCCTAACTACTAGAAATGTCGTGAAAGGTGGAGAAGAAGAAGAAGTGGCTGAATTGAATTTTGCCTTGGAGAAGAAGAAGCTTCCACCAAATCAACAAGGAAATCACACATCTATTAGCTTTTCAAGGTAGATAAACAATCTTATGCCATTAATTTCATGTTTTATGGTATGTTTATGGTGTTTTCAAACTTGTAAGCATGATGGCACTTTCTCTCTCTACATGCATATGGTAGATTTGTATGCTTGGATATGAGATATGTTGGAAATAACTTGTGGTTATGACTATAGATATGCAAGAAAGCATGAAAACTCATGAAATGGTAAGTTTGCATGGATGAAACTTGATTTTGTCAAACCCTAAATGGTGTCAAGGCTGAATTTATGATTTTAAGAGTGAGAAAGTGGTATTTTTGCATGAATTTTGCATGAATGTTGTTGTAATGTAAGCAAAGTGATGAAACAACTCTATTTTGCTTGTTTTTCTCACCTTGGCCGAATTACTAGGGTTATAAGAGTGCTGAATCTTTGGCCAAATTTTATGTTAGAAAGAGTGAGAGAAAGTATTAGAAAATGGTAAGAGAGAGAAAGTCTAATTAGATTTGCATTTAGGTACTTTTCTCATTGTCTAGCTTCACAAGTAGCCAAGCAAATGTGCTTTAGTCACCTTGGCCGAATGGATGCATATGAATGGTGCTGAATTTGCTCTTGAAAATGATTTAGAAATCATATAAGTTTAGTTCCAAGAAAGGAGGAGAGAGAAAATTATGGCAAATTATGTTTCAAGCAATGTTGCCAATTTAAAGTCTTACTTGTTCACCTTAAAAGTGTGCATAAAAATGTGAAATTGTGATATTAGATGTGTGATTATGTTTGGCATGAAAAATAAGCTAGGAAAATATGAAAAAGAATGGCCTAAAGTACACTTACCTAATTTTTAGGTGTGAGAAAGTGTTAGGCATAATTATGGGAATTGTCACCATGATGTTCCATTAATGACAGTAAGGCTAGAAATGTGCCAAAAGGGTTGGAAATACAAAGTATTCACATTCATTCTACCTTGGCCGAATACTATGTGAAATTTTCTTTAGAGTGGCTAGATTTATGAATGAGTTGGAAATAGCCTAAAGTGCCATCTAAATGGAAGTGAGACCAAAGATGCAAGGGTCAAGAATGAATGAACAATAGCATGCATCTTGCCATAAATAGTGAAATGTTTAAATTTATGCAAAAGTGATTGAATGGCAAGGAATGCTTAATGTAATTGTGAAAGACAAGGTTAAGGCTTCCTTGTGGGGAATGATCTGGTGTATACTCCCAAGGAATTAAATGAGGAGGAATGATATGGTGAATACCTCCTGAGATTAAAAGCCTGTGAAGGAATGATCTAATGTATACCTTCCAGGGAAGTGTCTTAAGGGGAATGATCTGATGTAAACCGCAAGAAATTGAAATGTAGGAGGAATGATCTCGTGTATACCTCCAAAGAGCACAGTTAAGTAGGAAGGAATGATCTCATGTATACCTTCCCATAATTGAGTAATTATGAAATGTTATGTATGTATTGCATGAATGTGATTTATGTGATTATGATTATGGCATGTAAGCATTGAATGCTTGTAGCCTATTCCTTGAATAACCTAATTGAATGTGTATTTCATTTCTATAGCTACATCCACATATGTTTTCGTGATATGTCATATCCAAGTATCTATATGAGAATAGTTTTGAAAATTAACCGCATGTAGAGTGTTTTCTGTATTATTACAGTGGTACATGTCAGTTATTTTGAAATAAACCGGTTGTTTATCTACTGGGAATGTATTTCTCATTACTGAAATGATATGTATCAAATGGTTAGATATTGCGTGGTAATCGAAGTGGAGTTGGACACAATGGAAATTCCTTTCTTAGGAGTTTTCACTATTATCAAGAATGTATATGTTATCACTATTTTTGAGTTTCTTATAAAATAGATGAGTATGTAAATATATAGCTATAGCCCGACCTTTTTGGAGTCCTAATTCTACGTTTATTTTTTTGGGTTTTGGAATTAAGACTGATATTTTTGGCTGTATATAGAAAGAAAAAGGGCATATGTATAGGGATATGTGAAGGACCTATTCTCTCACAATATTTTGTAAAGGAGTATGAGTGGCAAACTTGTTGTCTCCTTACTCCTTATGGATGGGTACTTCATCTATCCCAGTGTATGTATACCAAATGATGTACTAAACAGTTATATAATGTATGTATATTAGAAAATTTTATATATATTCTGTTGTGTTATTTAACATTTTATATTTCGTGTGCCAAAGCATGTTACCTGAGTAAAAGAACTCAAACCTAATTGCATAACAAACCTATGATGGATTGGATGCTCAGGAGAAATGAATGTAATTAAAGACTAGAATTAATGTAACCACTCATCTAAATAAGAGTTATGATGTTGTTAAGTTATGATAAGGGGTGTTACAATTAGCACATAGATGAGAAACGCAAGTTTCCCAGTAGCTTAACAATTCAAGGTTTAGAAATTAACTAATATGTATCAGGGTGCAAGCACCAAAGCATTTAATCTACATTCTTGATATTAAAATATAATGTTATTCATAAATGTAAACAGGCAAGCACTGTATGATAAATTTAGAAGTCAATGGGAAAATTAGATAATCCCTTTTTAAGTGAAACATATTCTCATAAATTACATGACTTATTGCAGAATTAATAGAGTGCTTATGTGTTTAATTCTTACTCTTATCGTGATGAATTAATTGGACGCTCTAGGGTATTACGTGGACACTAGGTCACCTTTATGAAATCATCGTGAACACTAGGTCACGGGTATGGAGCACCTTCGACCACACCTCACTAAGTCACTCGTGTGGAACACCTTTGGCCACATCTCGTAAATTATGGACACTCGGCCACAGTCATCGTGAACTCTAGGTCACGGGCATGGAGCACCTTCGACCACGCCTCCCTAGGTCACCCATGTAGAGCACCTTCGACCACACCTTATAATTAGTGGACACTCAGCCACGTATATAGATTCATCGTGAACTCTAGGTCATAGGCATGTATTACCTTTGGCCACGCCTCCTTAGGTCACCCGTGTGGAGCACCTTCAGCCACATCTCGTAATTCATGTACCTTTCTATGATTTTCCCTTGTCAGTTACATTTCCTTTTTTTTTTATTGGTGTACAAGGCCTCTTTGTCATATTTATTTATGACCATTCTTTGTCTAAATTAATTTAATTCTCCATTCATAAATATTATATTTCCCTTATAAAATTTTACTAAATTTCAATAGAAAATGTCCATGATTTGAGCTTAAGGAAACTCAAGGGAATTTCATGTTTTATCATTTAATTCTTTTCTCTTTCCATTCCTTAAATAATACCTTTAAAATGGGAGAATCTCTTTCCTAAACCAAGCCTCATTAATTAGTCAAATTTTGCTAACCATGTTCATCGTTAATTATCCATGATTTTTTTTTCCATGACAACATTCTCCATTAACTAGCCATTAATTTCCTTTTTTTTCTAGTTCTTACAATGTCACCATTAAATTGGAATTATTTAATAATACATTTCTCTTTTTCTAGTCTTAAGATATCACCATTAAAATTGGAATCATTTATTATTACATTCCCCTTTTTTTGTTTAGGTTCCAATGTACCCATAACACACAATTAAACCTTGACTAAAAAAATTGGCTTCATTGAGCAAATAGACCTATCTTCCCTTTCATTGGAATATGGTTACCTCACTTGCAATTACATGGTTATAGCAAAAGTTCACACTTTCAATAATGATAAAATATCTCTATCACTTCCATTATGGAGAAAATGGTTTTCAAGCAACATGCATCCATTTCTAGTATACTCAATCGTAGTCCATCATGGTAACATTATTAACTAACCAACATTTCCCACAACAACAATGATCATTCTATCATATACCCATATACCACTCTATCGTGCAAATTTGGCCATCAAAACATAGATAATATCAAGAATGTAAGAAGGCAACAATGTCCCATGAAAGCTTGTAGAAACATGGTATATACTTATGAAATCTTGGGACACTATTTCTAAGAATTGTCAACCTACCTCTTTGGTGCCCTAAAATGGTTTAGCTTGGCTTTCTCTTTGTTCCTTTGCTTTCCTTGGCTAAACCTCCCTCTTCTTCTTGCCTTAACCGAATTGTGTGGGTGTGTATGCTCTTCTTTTCTTTCCTCTCTTTTTTTTTTCTTTGCCATGTGAGTGTGTATTTTCCTTCTCCCTTGCACTCCTTTCTCCCCCTTACACTTTCTATTCGGCCTCTCCCAACAATGGGTGCCACTTTCGTTCATTTTTGTTACTATTCTCATTCCATGCCTCACGTGTAATCATGTGCAAGCCTTATCCCTCATGCCACCCTTTCTTATTACTTTCACGTTTGGTGTAGCTCATTCGGCTACTTTTAAGGAAGGGAAGAAGGAGATCACGTTACTTCCATGCTCATATGCAATAGGTACGATCCTAAGTAGCTTCACGTTTGGCATCCTTATTAAATTTTTTTTATATATATACACACTCCATTTGGTGGCACCAAAAGGGAGGAGAAGGAACCACGTGAGCTATACGGTGCAAGCTGGAATTCTCACTTGAGTTCTGCACCATCTTATACCTTAAGTAACTTACTTCCATTATCTTGGTGGCCTAGCATATGAAAAAGAGGAGGGCAAAGGCCACACGTCTCTTTCCCCTCTTGTCTTCTTGCTTTCGTACTCCCACATGCAATTTGTATTCCAATTAAATTGCACATTCTCTCACACATGAGGTGCTAGTCTCTCAGCCATGCAAGCACACGTTTGTCCCAATACAATTTACCTCTTACATACTAACCATGTGGTGGTGCCAAGGGGAAGGAAAATGCATACATACAATGCCTTCATTTCCTCCACCGAATGCCTACATATATATTCAAATGGTACATGCTTCTTTCCTTTCTTAATTCAGCTACATAAGAATTAAATCAAGCACCTCAAAATTCATTGAAGCACCTCAATCACCTCAATTTTATGCAATGTCACCCTTTCCAATATTTATTCTAAACATTACATCGTACAAGCAATTTCATCCAATTAATTAAGAGAACATTAATTTAGACTAGTCAAGAAAATATGGGGTGTTACATACTAGCCCTCACAAAATAATGTCACCAATAAACTAGGGGACTTGTAGACTAATTCGAGCATTCGCCCATACTAAACCAAAAAAGGGGTTCCACCCCTCCGACAATAAGAGCTTTTGTCCTCCAAATGTTGTTTTTCCCTAGCGGCAAACTAAGCACTTAGGATCTTAAGTCCATAGGCAATCGCACCTATAGACTTAGGAGACTAGTGATAATTTCATATCTAACCATCATGGGCAATTGCCTCTATATGCTTGGATAACCCTGGCCATGGCTCGCCGAAGGCCCTAAATCGCCTACTTATTGCAATGTGTCTATAATCGATATACAACACCTATAAACATCACTAGGTGTCCATAACCTATTGCTCCCTACACTCTTATGCTCTCCTACTCTTTTTGACTTAGGCATCATAGGTGCAATTGGGGAGTCTTACCCTTTGTGCATTCTTTTCTTGTTCTTGGTGGAGGATTCTACCACCTCTGGTACCCCTTTTGTTCCTTAATCGATGAGTCTGTCCAAAATTAATTCATCATGTGTGTTTGAAGATAGAAAGATATATTTCAATAAGGTGCGGTTGAAGAGGTTATTTCTATAAGGTGTGTTTGAAGAGGTTCTAGGGTTGGAACTTGATGAGGTTGATGAGTTTGTTGGACATTAGAGGTGCTATTGTTTTTTGGGACAATATTTTTGTTAGAGCTCCTAATAGCACCAATAGGATTCAATGGAGTTTAATAAGTGTTAGTTTGAAGGATAGAAAGAAAATATTAAGGCTTTTATATTTATGAATTCCATAGATGATAAAGCTTAAGTTGCTTCTGTTTATGTAATTTATCAAGATATATCCCATGAAAATAACTCTCAAGTTGTGCTAATGATAATTTACATTCCAAGTAGTCTTTCAACCTTACTATGAAGAAAGTTATCAACCACTATTTAGGAAGACTAATTACCTTGGTTGACAATCCTCAAATTCTACTTGGTACTCTGCTACCATCCCTTCTTTTTTAAGCTCTTTTAGCTTCAATATTACCTTTGAGTCTTCATATAACATAAAGCCAAACCTCATTAATAAACCCAAACTATGAGGTGGAATGAAGCTACCTTAATTCGTTGAACCACTAGTGTGCCATACATATAAAAAAAACTCTTGAATTTTGATTACCCAATCTTCTACATCGCTTCCATGAAGTAACGAATCTCCACTTTCAATCCCTTCGTGAGTTGTTTAGGCTCACTTGCTTCTTCTTCCCTTTAAGCTAGATTATTAGGATTTGCCCCTGTTCTTCCTTGTCACAAGATAATTAGTCTTCCTTTTGCAAGTCTTTTCTCAACTACTTGCTGCATCTTCACTTGCGCATTGCATTTCTACTATCAATTCTCGATTCTCTCTAAGAGCTTCCTCCATAAAGCATATCAAGTTCCTTTGTTTATTACTTCCTATCAAAGCAAGCATCTAATAATATGATTCTAACCGAATCAAGAGAACAATATTTTTTAAAATTTATTTATGCATTAAACTTAAAGAATCAATACAAAAGAATTATGAAAACCAAGAAAATAACCTATTTTGAGTACAAGCATGCTACTTATTCTCTAACAAATTGTTTGTCATTTTCGTTGAAATTAAGTTGATATAACGAACTTGCACAACTCATAGATTCCTTTCGTTCCATTAGATAATCAAGTGTCCAATATACTTTTTTCTTTTAAACCCTTTCACCCTTCATTTGTTGTTCCATTAGCTTCTTACCACATACTTCCTTATTGTGATCTACCAATCCATCTCCTTATCCTTTAGTTAGCCCAAATCTTTAACAGTAAGCCCAAAATAATTAATAATTGGTCCATTTGAACCTTGGGCTGTATCAACATCCCAAGTCTATTAATATTTATACTCTATTTGTTATCTTTTTTATTCTAAATTTATATTTTTGTTCTTATTTTGAATCATTTAATTTTCATTTGACTAATAATTTTATTTATTATTTTTATTCTTGTAATTTCTTTCAAATACTTATTTGTATGTACGTGTGTGTGTCTATATATATATATATTTGAAATTGTGATGAAATTGCTACAAAATTATAGTATTACTATTTTCAAAGTTTCAGATTTGTGTTATTATAGATAATATTAATTTAAAAGTTAAAATTAGTTTATTTGCAATTAGATTTATATTAAAATATAAATTTTATTCTATTTTAAATAAAGAATTATACAATAGTTTAATATCTATAATATTCACTTTTTGTGGTGTAATATTCATTTTTGTAACTTGAGAATTAGAACACAAAAACTTTCATCCACTTTTATATTAAACTTTCTAAGCAACGATATAATTTCATTTTTTATTTTATTCTTTTATATTACATATAAAACTTAAAAGATAAATCAATTGATAATTTAGTTCATTTTTTTTAATTTGATCATAGAAAGATAAAAATATTTTAATTTAATTTTAGAATCTTTAATCAATTTAATTCTTTAATTAATATGATGGATGAAAAATTAGTTAACACATTGATGTTGATGTAATCTTAAGAGAGACTAGCTTGTTTCTTAAATGATAAATTATATCTTATACAACAATAAAAATAAAATAAAATTCATTATATTATAAATTACACATAAAAATACAAATAGAATATTTTAACTCTATAATTATAAATCTAATGTATTTTTTATTTTTTTATCTGTGAATAGAATTTAATTTATTATTAAATATATAAGTTATTGAATCAGTTTAATTAATTAATTTACTAAAATAATTATAAATTAATGTTTAAGAATTAAACTGAAATATTTTGATTTTTTAAAACACCGAATTGAAGGAAAATTCATCAAATCGTGGGCTTACTTTTTTTGTTTATATATATATAAAAAAAAAAAAAAAAACTGAGCCAAAATGGCACCTAAAGTTCTCAAAATTGTCGTGGCAAGAGTTTGTGTTTCTTCTATCTATTTTATTATCTAAGAAGCTTCGTTAATGACACGTATTAGTATATCAATCAATCAGTTGCTTTTAACTTCGAAGGAATCTGTGGATTTCCGTCGGCATATCCTTGTAATTGCTGGAGCTCTTGACCGGGATTGGTGTAATTACTTACACTCCCTCCGTTAGAGTGAAGGATTCCTTCCCGCCGAATTTGAGACGCTGCTCACCACGGGAAATTATGTCTGTACTTCTGTAATGGTCGGTTCTTTCCGAAGTCTGTGTTTTAAATTTATATATTGTCTAGTTCCTTTATTTTGATTCTTCTTTATGACTTAATATAATGAAGGGATTCGACATGGATGATATATAATCCCTATTCTCACACCTGGTATCTTGGAAAGCCTTCCTTCCAATTTGGGATATTGAGAATGGATAACGAGGTGCTTGAATTTGACATTGGATTGGGAGGAGGAGAAGATGGCCTCGGCGACGATGATGGGGGAGACATTGAGCAACCCATTGATGAGGACGATTTGGCTTATAGCCCTCTTCCTAGCAGTGGTGGTGGAGGTGTTGTTGGTAGTGGTGAAATATATCTTCCTGAGGGAGACCTCTCGGATCTTGAACCTTACGAGGGTATGGAGTTCGAGTCTGAGGAGGCTGCGAAGGCGTTCTATAACTCCTATGCTCGTCGTGTTGGGTTCAGTACCCGTGTCAGCTCATCCCGTCGTTCCAGGCGTGATGGAGCTATTATACAGAGGCAATTTGTTTGCGCAAAGGAGGGGTTCCGCAATTTGAATGAGAAACGCACTAAGGATAGAGAGATTAAGCGCCCACGAACCATTACCAGAGTGGGCTGCAAAGCGTCCTTGTCTGTGAAAATGCACGACTCTGGCAAGTGGATCGTGTCTGGGTTTGTTAGAGAACATAACCACGAACTCGTTCCACCCGATCAGGTGCATTGCCTTCGCTCGCACAGGCAAATATCAGGAGCTGCCAAGACGCTGATTGATACTTTACAGGCTGCAGGAATGGGTCCTAGAAGAATTATGTCAGCACTCATCAAAGAGTATGGTGGGATTAGCAAAGTCGGTTTTACTGAGGTTGACTGTAGAAATTACATGAGGAATAATCGGCAGAGAAGTTTGGAAGGGGACATTCAACTTGTTTTGGATTATTTGAGGCAAATGCATGCTGAAAACCCTAATTTCTTCTATGCTGTGCAAGGTGACGAGGATCAGTGCATGAACAATGTTTTCTGGGCTGATCCCAAAGCAAGGATGAATTATACATTTTTTGGTGATACTGTCACTTTTGACACTACTTACCGATCCAATAGATACCGTCTACCCTTTGCTCCCTTCACTGGTGTCAACCATCATGGACAACCTGTTCTTTTTGGTTGTGCGTTCCTACTAAATGAATCAGAAGCATCATTTGTATGGCTTTTTAAGACATGGCTTATGGCGATGTCTGGACATCCTCCAGTGTCAATAACAACTGATCACGATTCTGTAATACGGTCAGCCATAATACAAGTAGTCCCTGAGACTCGTCACCGATTCTGTAAGTGGCACATCTTTAAAAAATGTCAGGAGAAGTTGTCTCACATTTTTCTCAAACATCCTAATTTTGAAGCTGAATTTCACAAATGTGTTAACTCTGAGTCGATTGAGGAATTTGAGTCTTGCTGGTTAACACTAGTTGAGAGATATGATCTCAGGGACCATGAATGGCTTCAAGCAATATATTCTTCTCGCAGGCAGTGGGTACCAGTGTATTTGCGAGACACATTCTTTGCAGAAATGTCCATAACTCAGCGAAGTGATAGCATGAACTCATACTTTGATGGCTATGTGAATGCTTCAACCAATTTGAATCAATTCTTTAAGCTGTATGAAAAAGCACTAGAAAGTCGCAATGAGAAAGAAGTAAGGGCAGATTATGATACAATGAATACTTTGCCAATGTTGAGGACCCCATCTCCAATGGAAAAACAAGTATCTGAGCTGTACACTAGAAAAATTTTCATGAGGTTCCAAGAAGAGTTAGTTGGGACACTAACATTCATGGCATCCAAGGCGGAGGATGATGGAGAGGTCATTACATATCATGTAGCAAAATTTGGAGAGGACCATAAAGCATATTATGTTAAATTCAATGTTTTGGAGATGAAAGCTACTTGTAGTTGCCAAATGTTTGAATTCTCGGGCCTTCTTTGCAGACATGTTTTGGCTGTCTTTAGAGTAACCAATGTGCTTACTCTCCCATCTCATTACATATTGAAACGTTGGACCAGAAATGCCAAGAGCAATGTAATATTAGAGGACCATTCCCCTGATGTATATACTTACTATTTGGAGTCTCATACTGTTAGATATAATACCCTACGACATGAGGCATTCAAATTTGTTGATGAAGGAGCAAAGTCTCCTGAAACATATGACGTGGCAATGGATGCTTTGCAAGAAGCTGCAAAAAGAGTTGCTGAGGCAATAAAAATAGAGGGAAGAACTCCCATCAGCAATGGAAAAGTTAGGAGTTGCTTGCTGAATGATGGAAATTGTGCAAATTACACTAGTGGGATCCATGATGAAAGCGTGGTCCAGAACATGTCCCAGGTCAGAATTCCTTTTCATAGTTGTTTTCTTCCCCTCTTACAATGGTAGTTGTGACTGTTTGCAACTCTTTCATTGACACCTTTACACTCCTTGTAGGATTAGCTACTTTTAAGTTTTCATCCTTTAATCATTGTTGGCTTTGTTGAATGATGTTGGTTTTCTCTTCAAGTATTGAGCACAGCTAGTAGTCATCATATGCTTATGGTTCACACCACATGTATGTGACTTTGGTGTTAGTCTTAAAAACAATACCTGGAAAACTCTCATCTTATTATTGGCCAAGTGTATACTGTGTAGAATTATGGACTTAAGATGAAGCTTCCGCAACTGTGTACTTGGATTCGTTTCAGAAATATCCACTTGTGGGTCTTAGCCAAGTTGAGTTCTATTTAAGTTCTTGCCTTAGTGCTCAGCAACTTAGCCACATTTAATTATATGTATTACAGAAAGCCTGTATCCAAGATTTTTAGAGAAGAAAATTAATTTTATCCTTTCATTAATTGAGCTAAAGTGGGTCAGAAGATAAAATAGTGTTTTTAGAGTTTTCCTTGTTTTGAGAGTGAAACTTGAAGCAATGGTAAAGTTGTTGCCATGTGACCTGAAAGTTACGGGGCCCAAATCCTGAAAACAACCTCTCTGCTTGGGTAAGGCTGCCTATATCTTGCCCTCCCTAGACCCCACATGGTGAGAGCCTCGTCCACTGGGCCCCCGTCCCTTTTCAGAGTTTTCCTTGTTTGGTCTCACATCTAACCGTGCACTTTGCATTTTCATCTGTACAACCTTGTGAATATCCATCATTAGTTTCCTTCCTTTGGCAATTGGTCTTTTAGCTGTCTCATTACTACACTCAGTTGTTTGGCATGCATTCTTATCCTTTCTAATTTATTTGTTTATTAGCATTATCTAAATCATGATTTGGAGTTGCATACATGGATGTTGTGTTGGCTCTAGTTCATATCTATGTACTTACAACAACACAGATATCTCAAAAATTTTAAGAGTTTCGTGTTTTTTGGGAAACCTTGTGTGAAAAGGATTTTGTGTTTTTTTTTTTTTTGGTGGGATTCAAGAAATTGATGTTGATTATGTTTGGTCTGTAGATGATTTGTTCTGTAAAATTTGCCTTATTATGTTTGCTGGGTGGGAAGCATAGCAATGGAGAAAAAAGTTTGAAAAAATTGTTAGACATTGAAAAATTGAACAGAATTGGATTCTGGTGGTACCAACTTTTTTAACTTGATTTTTTTTTTTGTAAACGGTGGTAGAAATTTTTACTTCAGACTCATCTGGAGACACAAGCAAAAATAGGATGAAAATATCAATAATTGCCACTTATGAATTCTTAAGGATCGCATGACAGAGAAAGCATGGAAAAATAGAGAGCAGAACGTAGGTTATAATATATTTAGAGTTAGCATGCTTTGTACCCGATTGAGCTATAGTTTACTTTTTCAAAACTTTGGTCATGAAGATCTGGGGAAGACATGAACATTTTTTCTTGGTGCAGAAGCTGGATGTGAGCCACCTAAGATATATCACCTTTATGTGGTTATTTAATGATCATGATATAGTACTGCATTGGAATCTCGTAAATACATTCCTATGTCCTGAATGGAATGATATCTACTTTAGGAATCAATTTTCGGTATTGCTGTAGTAGTGAGTGATCGGTACTATTGCCATTTATATTTTTTCATATAATTTAATCTATTTTTTTTAATCAAAAGTCATGAAATCTAGTTTTAAATCATGGTTGAGTTGAAACTTAAATTTTTAAGCAATAATTGTTTATTTATCAAAATCTGAATGGCTGTAGTTCTAAATAATTTATTATACTCAAATTTTCAGTACTGCAGGAGTATCAGAAAAATAATCAGAAATATTTTTCCACTTTGGTTCAAACATTTGTAAATTTCCAACCCTTCAGCCTCGGTTCTTGTGTACACCCAATGTACATACAATAAAGGATAATAGAAGATTGTGATTGATTCTTTACAATGGGTCCATTATAAGGATTTCATCTCAACCTTTTATTACTTTCTATGGTAGAAAAATTCTGTAGCCTCTACCTATTGTTGGAACAGAAGGATATAGGTATACATTCATCTTTAAGAATGCTAGGTAGTGCTTTCAGGTTCATTTTTCTTGCACGAAGTTTTATAATTCATTCTCTGTGTATTAGAGTCTCCCCTTTTTTTCCTCGGTTTTACACATGTAATCAATATACACAAAGAAGTATTATTTGTTTTAACTTCGTTGGGTCATATTTGGCAGGATGATATGGACAAGAATATTAGAGAACTTATGAATGAGCTTCAATCTGCAAATCGGAAGTGTGAAATTTACCGGTCCAACTTGCTCTCAGTTTTGAAAGCTGTTGAGGATCACAAGTTAGAGTTGTCAGTTACGGTGCAAAACATCAAGATCAGTATGAAAGATGGTCTCTGAGGATCAAAGGAAAGCTAATTAGGAGATAGTTGCTCTCAGGATCTTTTCCTAGTCGATGTAATTTAGCAATCCCACACCCCTTCTTTTTGGCCAAATAGCAATACCCCTGACTAGGCGCAATCGTTAATTTTGAACTGGTGTAAGATTTTTCAGTGATTAAAACCTTTGTTTAAAGCCAATGTATTTTTAAAAGGATGATTTGCTATGTATTTAATGCATCAAACTTTTGGATAAGCATGAAGCATGTTAGAATTGTGGACACGTGGCAGATCTCGCCAGCGGATCTATCAGAATCTTCACGCCCCTCCCCTTTATGTGCAACAACAAATAAATTTTCTTTTATTAGGTGAAGTGGTTACATAGATTAAATAATATTTAATATAATTTTTGTTGATTTAATTTTATTATTAAATTATTTATAATTAAATATATTTTAATAATTTTATTTATTATTATTTTTTATTTCTTATATTTCAGTTGGTCAATTTATTTTAAAAGAACTTCTAATAGTCTCTTTTATATGTAATTAAATTATTTAAGATGTATTTTTATTAATTTTTTAATGATCGATGTTATTAAACTTTTTATTTAATATATCTTAATTTTATTTTTTTTAGCGTGTCTATTCATCTATGGTAATATTTTTATTTATGTGATGTTAAATTTTTACTCTTGTTGACTTTTTATTACTCACCATTTATTACCATTCACCAATATAGGTCTTATAGTTTGTGATACATTTTTTTAAAAAAATTTGAATGATACTTTTCTATCAAAAATAAGTTTTGAAGTCATTCTCTATTTCTTTCATCTAGCTTAGACTTTATGATTTTGGTTCCCTCTATTTATCTATTATTTTATATTATAGTCTCCAAATACTTAAAATTAATGACTTTTTGTATGAAAAAGTCTTTAAGCTTCACCTCTATTCTAAAATTAGTGTGCCTTTTACTAAAATCACATTTCATATATTTTATTTTACTTCATTTATATGAAAATCTAGTGTCTATAGAACTTGTCTCCACCTCTCTAATTTTTTGTTTACTTCTTTGGAATCTCCGATAAGGATTATATCATCAGAAAAAAGCATGTATCTTGGTGCCTTCTCTTGGATATGTTTAGTAAGCACATCCAATGCCAAGTTGAAAAGATAAGGGTTCAAAATTAAACCTTGGTATAGTATTATGGTTATAGAAAAATCTTTTGTGGCTCCACCTCATGTTCTTACACAAATTGTAGCCCATTGTAACATCCGATCTAATTATAATTAAAGAGATGTTTGATAATTGTTAATTTGATATTTAATGCTTGTGTATGTTGCATTAGTTTCATATAGTTGTATTAGCCTATGGACTAAATTGAAAGGAAAAACATGAAGGTTTAATAAGAAGTGGCTAGGGACTCAACTGAAAAGGGAAAAGTGAGTGATTCCAAGAGTGCAAGATAGATGAGGGACCAAAGAGCAAATACCCAAACCTCTCTTAAACCCTAGCTAAAGCCCTAAACCATCTCACACTTCCAACCTTTAGCATTTCTAGAGAAAGAAGCAGAAGGGGCAATTAGAGAGAGAAAGGGGCAAGTTAGGGTAGGGAAGGAGATTTCTAAAGGCAAAAAAGGGCAGATTAAAGGCTAGGATTTAGTCCTGCAACAAGGGGATAGTCTTCCTAACACATCCTACACACATATTTGCAAGGAATCAAGGTAGCAATTCATCCTAAACCTCTTTTTTTTTTTTTGAAAAGTTTACTGTTGTTGGAAAATTATGAATTTTTGAATGTTTGCACTAAGTTTGGGGTTAAACCTACATTCTGTATGCTTTTCTATTTCTATGGAAAGTTGTGTTAGTGAATGTATGCTCATATATGTGCTTGTAATGGATTGAAAGGGCTGGTTTTTGTTCATCTATAGATATAGATTATTTTTCTTGGAATCTACCATGTGTGAGCTAATGGATGAGAAATGTTTAATGAGAAGTAAAGTTTGTTGTATGAAAATTAAGCTCATGTGTTTAAAATTGAAAATGGAATGCATTTTGGACCGGATACTATCGAAATTATATTTTCTGAACTGCAGCATAACATAATAGCCGACTACTACGTATGGGGCAGTCGACTGTCGTGTTCTTGGAAAACCCAGAAGTGCAGATAGAGGCTTAGCAGCTGATTGCCAGATTCCTAACAGTCGATTGTCGGGCCCAGGTTTGCACTAAGTAGTCGACTAGCCATCCTAGCAGTCGAATATCGTGCTCTTAATTTTGCCCAGGACGCATTCTATCAAGCCATCAGCCAGCTGCTAGCGACTACAAGCTTACTGTCTGGCACACAAGGAATACAGAAAGCCACCAACCAACTGCTAGCCTTCCAGTAGTCGACTGACAGCCCTCTAGCTGGCGAAATGAGATTTTTTAATGGCAATTGAACTTAGTAATTCTTCATACTAACCTAATTTAGGGCTCACAACATAGGTAATTAAGGAAACTAGGAGTTTTGGATGATGAGAACCTTGTGATAGTAACAAAAAGAGTAAAAAACACAAAAAGGAAAAGAGGAAAGTATTCTTATTGTATGCCTTAGGGTTAATAGGCTCATGATCAAGTGACCAATTGTCAGTATGGGATGACCATTGGGCATTTCATGGTTGTGCCATAAATTGGGATGGTTAAACATCCACTTGAACTTAAATGATTTTGAAAACACTGTGATGGTTGCGTATCAGAGCATGGCTACCACGGTTGGCACATAACTGACTCGGTAGTGATAAGTGCTAATTAGGTAGTATGGGTAGATTCCTCAGGATAGAGATTACTTGTGTTATGTTTTGACTTGAGGAATTTGAGTGCTAGGTTTGGGAAATGTATTGTGTTTCCTGTAAAGCCATATACTCTCTGATAAATATTCTGTTAATGAGACTGATCACCACAATAATGTTTGTTTTAAAGAGTAAGCTATGATGCTTCCTAGGAGAAACGGTACAAGGGACAAGGATGGAGAAGAAAATTTGATTGGGGTAATGCAGACCTTGATGTGGATGGTGGAGGCCATGAGGGAATAGGCTGCTGCTGCCACCCAACAAGCTGCTGCTACCACACAATAGGCGACTACCACTGCTGAAGTGCTGAGACAAATACAAGAGGATAGGAATGCAAACAGAAATCCTATCCCTAAGGGAGAACCAGCTAGGAATCAAACTTACAAGGGGTGGTTTGAGTTTCAGAAGGCTAAACCTCTAACCTTTAGGGGTGAGTTCAACCCGAAGATTACGGAAGAATGGTTGGCTGAAATGGAGAAGTTGTTTGCAGTTTTGGGGAGTACAGAGGCCCAAAAAGTTTAGTTCTCCACCTACAGGTTGGCGAGAGAGGCCGAGCATTGGTGGAAAGGGGCCAAGAAGTTAATGGAGGCCCAAGGAGTCCAGATCACCTAAAATTACTTCAAGGAGGTAATTTTGGAAATGTACTTCCCTCAGAACATAAGAAATAATAAAGAAGTAGAATTTATGAAGATAAGACAAGGTAACGTGTCCTTCGATGACTACTTGGCAAAATTTGAGGAGTTTTCCAAGTTCTTCTCTTACCTGAAAGTTAGGCAGGATAAAGCATAGAAGGCCATGCATTTACAGGCTAGGCTAAATCCAGAGCTAAAAAAGGTTGTAGCTCCTATAGAGAAAAAGAATTATGCTTTATTGGCAAACAAGTGCCGCATAGTAGCGGGAGGCCTAGTAGAGGCTGTTAAAGGGAAGAAGGAGTATAATCCCCTTAAGAGAAAGATGCCACAGGACTCTACTAAGGGCAAGGAGAGTCAGACTAGAAAGAAGCTCATGGGTGAGCAAACCACTCTAAATGGCTGCCCTAAGTACGAGAAGAATCATGGGAATAAGCCCTATTTGCTAGGACAAAACATTTGCTACAAGTATGGCAAGTTAGGACACTTTAGTAGAGAGTGCCCACTATGGAAGAAACCAACTGAGGCCTCTAAGCCTCTAACTAGAGGGAGAGTCTACACCCTCAAGGGCAAGGAAGCAGACCAATCTAATGATTCTATTAAAGGTCATTGTTTTATAAATGATATTCCTTTAATTGTACTGTATGATTCTAGTGCTACTTATTCCTTTATTTCTCATGAATGTGTGGAAAAGTTGAGTTTACCTGTGACCAAACTCCCATATGACATGTCTATTTCTACTATGGCTAGAAAACATATCTTGACTTACTTAACTTGTTTAAATTGTCCTATCATTGTTGAAAATAAACCTTTTGTTATTGACCTTATCTATCTGACTTTGGTAGATTTAGATGTTATCTTAGGAATGGATTGGTTGTCTTTTAATAAGTTAGTTTAAATTGTTTTGAGAAGTCTGTGACTTTTATGAATATTATACCTGTGAATAGGGGTACAAAGGAAAAGATCCAAAGATTATGTTTCCTATGTTCTTCTAAGGTTGAGAGTCAGCATAAGCTTGATAGTATCCCTGTACTTAGAGAGTTTTCTAATGTCTTCCTCGAGGAGATCTCTAGTCTTCCACCAAAAAGAGAGGTAGAGTTTTCCATAGAGTTAGTTCCCAGAGCGAGACCGATCTCTATAGCACCATATAGGATGTCTCCCTTAGAGTTGAGTGAACTCAAGGTTTAAATAGAAGACCTTTTAGAGAAGCAGTTCATTAGACCTAGTGCTTCATCATGGGGAGCACCGATCTTGTCTGTGAAGAAAAAGGATGGAAGTATAAGGAGGTGCATAGATTATAGACAATTGAACAAAGTAACGGTGAAGAACAAATACCCACTCCCTAGGAATGATGATTTGTTAGATCAATTAAGAGGAGCAGTTGTATTCACTAAGATTGATTTGAGGTCACGGTACCATCAAATCAGAGTAACAGGTGAGGATATACCTAAGACAACTTTTAGGACTAGGTATGGGCATTATGAATTTCTTGTGATGCCATTTGGCCTAACAAATACTCCAGCTATTTTCATGGATTATATGAATCGCATCCTTAGACCCTACCTTGATCAGTTCATGGTAGTGTTCATTGATGATATTCTTGTATATTCTAGAAATAGGCAAGAGTATGAACAACACCTTAGGATTATGTTGCAAGTGCTTAGGGAGAGGCAGCTGTATGCAAAACTTGAGAAATGTGAGTTTTGTTTAAATGAGGTGAGATTTTTAAGGCATGTGATCACCTAAGATGGGTTAGCAGTAGATCCCAATAAGACTGAAGCTGTGGTTCATTGGGAGAGACCTACAAAAGTGACTGAAATTTGTAGTTTCCTCAGATTAGCCAGTTACTATAGAAGATTTATCTAAGGGTTTTCACATATCGCGATGCCTATGACTAAGCTAACCAGGAATGATGTTCCATTTAGGTGGGATTCTGAATGTGAGCATAGTTTCTAAACCTTGAAGGAAAGATTAACCACTACACCGGTGTTAATTATCCCAAATCCTCTGGAAAAGTTTGAGTTATACTAGGATGCATCCAAGAAAGGCCTAGGGTGTGTCCTAATGCAAGAGGGGAAAGTAGTGGCCTAGCTTCTAGATAATTAAGGCCCCATGAGAGTAACTACCCTACTCATGACCTAGAACTAGCAGCCATAGTCTTTGCCTTGAAAATTTAGAGGCGTTATCTTTATCGGTCTAGGTTTGAGGTATTTAGTGACCACAAGAGTCTCAAGTACCTCTTTGATCAGAAGGAGTTGAATATGAGACAGAGGAGTTGAAATACCATCCAGGCAAAGCCAATGTGGTAGTAGATGGTGTAACATTCGCTCATAAAAATTGCATTTTATGATGATGTTATTATTATTATAGTTAGTATTATTTGTGGGATGTTAAGGATGATTTATTAAGAAGTTAGAATGGACATTTTTATCATTATATAATCACTTTTGTGATAAAAGAATGAAATTAGAAAATTGATGAGGAAGGGTAAAATAGTAATTTTACCATGAATGGGAAAAATAATTTAATTCTTTTATTTATATCAAAGGATTCTTATTATTTTTATTTAAGAGAGAAGAAGAATCTAGTTGTGTAAGAGATTATTTGCATTTGAGGTCAAAAAGGCAATTTCCCTAAGGAAGGGCAAAATCGTAATTTCACCCTAAGATCATATTAGTAATTTTACATCATGTATAAAATTTAATTATTACCTTAAGTATTTTAGGAAAATAGGAATTAGAAACCTTTACCCACTTATGCTTAAAGAAAGAAAGAAAAAGGGTAGAAATGATATCTTTGGCATAAAGGGTAAAAAGGTAATTTTGTTTTAGGAGAAAAATTATAATTTTGCTAAAATAAGGGTAAATTATCAAATTTACAATAATAGACTTTATGAAATTTTATTTAAGTGGTTTTTATAAATCAAAATCGAAAAGAAGGAAAAATGGAGCAAAAATGGCCAATTTGGATTTAATGGCAAAATGGCACTTTTCTTAAGGACTAAATTGCAATTTTCGAAAATTTGAGGGACCACTAATGCAATTTCGAAATTCCTAAATGGCAGATCAGTCCTAGCCCATGGAAGTTGCATAAAATTACATTTGTAAGGAGAGACAATGCCATTGTTGAAAAAGAGAAGAAAAAGGGATAAAATGGACATTTTAGCACTAATGGCATTTTTGTAAATAACCTAAACCCTAAATTCAGCCTTCTTCTTCCTCCATATGCTAGAAATTTCAAGAAAAGGGTGGAGAAAAGGGAGAAGGCCGAATTGCTTCATAGATTTGAAGGAGGAGTTCTCACCAAAACAACTTGGAAATTACACTTTTATTGGCTTTTCAAGGTAGCTAAACAATCCTATGCCATTCTTTTCTTGTTTTATAGTGTGTTTATGGTGTTTTCAATTTGCAAGAATGATGTCTATTTCTCTCTCTACATTTTTATGGTGGGATTTGCATGCTTGGGTTTGAAATATGTTGAAAACAACTTGTGTTTATGGCTATAGATATGTTGGAATGTATAGAAACTCATGAAATGGTAAATTTTCATGGATGGAACTTTGATTTTGCCAAACCCTAACTTGTACCAAGGCTGAGTTTGTGTTTGTAAGAGTGAGAAAATTGTATTTTGCATGGTTTTTGCATGAATGTTGTGGTATTGTAAGTAAAGTGATGAAACCACTCCATTTAGCTTGATTTCTCCTCTTGGCCGAATGCTAGGGTTTGGAATGGTGCTGAATTTTGGCAAAATTTGGTGTTAGAAAGAGTGAGAGAAAGTGTTAGAAAATGGTAAGAGAGAGAAAATATAGTTAGATTTACATTTAGGTACTTTCTCCATTTTTAATTTCACAAGTAACCAAAAAAGTGTGTTTTATTTACCTTGGCCGAATGGATACATATAAAGGTGCTGAGTTTGCTCTTGAGGAATGACTTTGAAATCATATAAGTTTAGTTCCAAGAAAGGAAGAGAGAGAAAATTATGACAATTTATGTTTCAAGCAATGTTGCCATTTTAAAGTCTTACCATTTCACTTTAAAAGTGTGCCTAATAATGTTAAATTGTGGGATTAGATGTGTGATCATGTTTGGCATGAAAAACTTTTATACAATTGACCATGAGGTCTAAAGCCATCAAGTATATTTCTTGGACTTTGTCCTAAAAATAACCTACTAATGGATAATGGTTACATACCTCAACATATATATATATATATACTCCTTTATGTAAGTCAAAAGAATGCCACTAGAACTATCCAAAAAGGTACTAAAGGTCCAGGGTGAAGGATAGAGTATCCAAAATATCCAAAACAACTTTATAATACTAGATCTATTGATAGTACGATTACACAAACACCGAACCACCCGTAGGAGGTTTGGGGGTAGGAACCTCTAATACTAATACTGCCCACACATTGTGAATTACCATAATTAGCCATATGAATGGGACTTACACCCAAGCTATCTCAATCTCTAATAGAACATGGAATCTAGACATCTGAACACATCAGAAAAAATGTGAGACTTATAATCTCAATAGCCAAATCACCTATTTCCAAAACCACAGATGGTACTAGTTATGTGTATACAGAAAACCATACATTATCGTAATTGATCTAATGGTATAAAGCAGTTATCTATTGGATGCAATGAATGAATCATGTTCTACCATGACATATACTTATGGATGCATGTATAGTCAAATAAATAAATCAAACTTCTAGGGCATGTTCATAAATCTCATAAAACATCATCATAAAAGCATAGTAATATGAAAATTTTCAAATTAAAGATATAGCGAAATTATATAAACTTTGGCCTCGTGCCTCTTTCTTTATCGTGTAAAATAGAGAGCATTAGGAGCTTAGCTCAATGAGCATTTCTTGAAAGGTGTTTCCTAATGCTCAACCTTCCTTTACCTTCCTAATGTAGCCCTAAGCTCATCATGAATGAGTTCCTCTAGTGGTTCTAGGCCATTGTGGTGTCTAATCACAGTACTATCTAGGCATCCCCTAGTGGATCTAAGTACAACGTATAGAGTACTATCCCTTTCTTGATGTATCATATCCTAATCATGGGATCACTATTTTGTGTAGGTCACTTTCACTCCATTTTAGATGAATCATATGGCTATGGAATCACTAACCCTATACCAGTGCGTCTTATTCCTGGTATGGTATTCACAAGTGCATATTTTTAGTGATTCAGCTTAAGCCATGATCGTGCCTAACCCTAGGTATGTGACTCTTAGTTGGCCATCTAGAGTTCACTAACCTAGAATTCGCCACCATCACCAACCCTATTTTAACGTTCGAGTGGATGTTCTACTATTTTAATTATGGCTCAATTGTGGAATGCCTAACGGACATGCATTACCGACTATTAATTACTTGATCTTGAGCCTATCTACCATTAATGCATACACTAGGAATAATTTCTCTATTTCTTATAAACTTTCATATTTATTTCCCTTTTAATCCATGTTACATATTACTTAATTCTCTAAATCTTGAGATTTGAGTGATTGATTAGGCTTTAAATGCATAATTGGGGGGCTACACAATTCAAAATCCTTCTCTAGAGCCTAACAATCAACTAGCAGCGCCTTGGAGGTCGACCAGTAGCTCTTGACCTAACACAGGGCTGCATGACTTAAGAGCTAGCAATCAATTGGCAGTTGGTTAATGGTCGACTGCTAGCTTACTTTGTTAGGTCTTAAGTAACTCAAGACCCCAATAGTCGATTGCTAGAGGTCTGGCAATAGATTGTTAGGATCTTGAGGTTTTCTAAGCAGAAAAAGAACATGGAAGTTAACTTCCAAGGGCGTAGTTGCTGGTTGTTATGCTCAACTCTATTTTCACATAAATCTGTTTGTGCCCATTTTAGGTCCATTCCTTAGCCCATTATCACTCCTAATCATTTTATCTTAGTCCCATCTTGTCCCACAAGTTTCCTAACATAGAGAATAGAAAGTTTTCTAGCCCTATCACCCTCAAATCTAAAGATTTTGCCCTTTATTTTCACATGAACAACACACCCAATAAAAGATCTACTACACAAGCAATTATAAGTACATCAAATCAACATTTCTCATCTAATAGAAGTTATTAAAATAGAGAATGTAAGTTTTAATCTCTTATTTAGTTTAATCATCAAAAATGAAATTTTTGACAAGATGAACAATACATTTTAAAAACAAGGGGAAAATGAAGATTTGAATACCTTGATTCATTGAAGTGTGTATTGAAAGTGATCCATGTGAGTTGGATGTTGATCATAGAGGAGTTTCTAAACTTTAAACAGCTTCTTCCTACCTTGGATTCTCTCCTTTCTCTCTTTAAAGTTCAATATATCTCTCTAGATGGAAGCTTCATGGTGATTCTAACCTCTCTCTCTCTCTTTCTCTCCTTCCTATGGTTATTTATATGAAGGGGGTAGTAGGTAAGGGACTAAAGGAAGGTCAGGTGTGGAGGGAAAAGAAATGAGTTCTATATTTTGGTTCCTGAACTCAATTCTCTGATTTCCTTAATTAGGCATGGAGAAATTACCATGTTATCCCTAAAATAATGGCGGGGAATTTTAAAAATCAATTCTACAGTAACTCCTTTGGCTAAATTTTCAATTTTGCCCTTGGATTTCTTTCTACTTTTCACTTTGGTCCTTGTGCCTATTTGGGAAACCTATAGGGAATCCATTGCCATTTCCTTTACCAAGAACATGCATTTCAACAAAAATTAAATTCCAGGATTAACTAATAATAATTTACAGGTGGACTTGATGACACTAATAAAATGTCACCCTAGTGGTGAGGAATTGATGGCACTAAAGTGCTACTATAGGTATAAAAGGTATGAATAAAGTGATGATGTATCTGATGACAGATTGTGTATGAATGCTTGATGATGTATTTTATTGATAAATGAAATATCATAATGAGATGATATGTAGTTATGCTCATGACATGAATTATTAATAGTTTCATATTCATAAATGTACGTACATATGTTACATATAAAGTATGCCAATAGAATTGAATAGAAATGTATTTTGGAGGGAATGGAATGTGGAAATGTTTTCTGTGTCTATACAGTGGTACATGCCCGTTATTTTGAAAATGAATGGTTTGTTTAGCTACTGAGAAATTATTTCTTATAACTGTACTGGTATGTATCAGATGCCTAGATATAGTGTGGTAATGAAAATAGAAGTAGCAGTGGTAGAGGTTCCCTTTTTTGGAGCCTTTACGATTTTGAAGGAAATTTACATAGTGGCAATATTTGAGATCCCTGCAATGGATTTGCAGACTTAAGGAGTAGATATAATTATGTAGTCGTAGCCCTTTTTGTCCTAATTCTCAATATGTTCTTTAGGATAGTGTTGCAAATACTTAGGGAAAAATAGTTGTATGCTAAACTAGAAAAGTGTGAGATTTGGTTGGAAGAAGTGAGATTCCTAGGGCACATGATCTCTAAAGATAGAGTGTCAATGGATCCTAGTAAAACAAAAGCAGTGGTAAATTAGGAAAAGTCTACTACTGTGATTGAAGTTTGTAGTTTTCTGGGGTTAGCAGGATATTATAGGCAGTTTATTTAAGGCTTTTAGTAAATAGTGTTGCCAATGACCAAGTTAACCTAGAAGGATGTTCCATTTGCGTGGGACACAAAATGTGAACAAAGTTTCCAAAACTTGAAAGAGAGATTGACCACAACACCTTTCTTAGTCATCTTAAACCCTTTGAAAAAGTTTAAGTTCCATTGTGATGCATCTAACAAAGGTGTGTCTTGATGCAAAGAGGAAGGGTTATGGCCTATGCTTCTAGACATTTAAGGCCTCATGCGAGAAATTATCCTACACATGATCTATAATTGGTAGCCATAGTATTTTCTTTGAAAATTTAGAGACACTACCTCTATGGATCTAGATTTAAGGTATTTAGTGACCATAAAAATCTCAAGTACCTCTTTGACCAGAAGTAACTGAATATGAGACAAATAAGATGGATGGAATTCATTAAGGATTATGATTTTGAATTGAAGTATCATCCCAGTAAGGCAAATATTATGGCGGAAGCTTTAAGTAGGAAGTCACTCCATGTAGCTCAAATTATGGTGAGTTAGATGGATTTGATGGAAAAATTTAGGAACATGAGTTTGTCTACTGTACTATTACCTAACAAAATCTATTTAAGCGAGCTAAGAATTGAAAACACTTTTAGGACCCAAATCCTAGAAGCTAAAAAAGATGATGAATTCCTAGATTCTCTAAAGGATTCAAAGGAGTTCACGAAGGGGATTGATAGAATGGTAAATTTCAAGAATAGAATTTGTTTTCCTGGAGCGGGAGGACTGAGGGATATAATATTAGAGGAAGTCTCATGAAAGTAATTATACCATTCATCATGGCGCCACTAAGATGTATTAGGATTTGAAGGAAAGGTTTTGGTGGCAAGGTATGAAAAAGCATATAGCAGAGCATGTAGCTAAGTGTCTAGTATGTCAGCAGCTGAAGATTGAACATCAGAAACTTGTTGGATTATTACAACCATTAGATATTCCTAAGTGGAATTGGGATAAAATTTCTATGGACTTTGTGGTGAGTTTACCTAGAACCCATTCGAGAAATAATGCCTTTTGGGTGATAGTGGATAGATTAACTAAATCCACTCATTTCCTACCCATTAAGATCAATTTCTCTTTCAATAGATTAGCTTAACTATACATTCAGGAGTAGTGAGACTTCATGGAGTACCCATTAGCATTGTCTCAGATAGAGATCCCAGATTCACCTCTAGATTTTGGAAAGCCTTGCAGGAAGCTTTTGGTACTAGGTTAAACTTTAGTACTGCTTATCATCTTTAGACGGATGGACAGACAGAGAGGACAATCCAAACTTTAGAGGATATGCTTAGAGCTTGTACCTTAGAGTATAAAGGGAATTGGGATAAAAGCTTACCATTGATAAAATTTTCCTACAACAATAATTTCCACTCTAATGTAGGTATAGCACCCTATGAAGCTTTCTATGAGATAAAGTGCAGGTCTCCATTCTGTTAGTATGAAGTAGATGAGAGGCAACGGCTAAGACCTGAGTTGGTGCAACAAACAACTGATCAAATTAAGATGATCAAAGAAAAGATAGCCAAAGCTCAAGATAGGCAAAGGAGTTATGCCAATAAAAGGAGGAGGCCACTTGAATTTGAAGAGGGAGATCATGTTTTTCTCAAAATCTTCCCAACTAGTGGTATTGGTAAGGCTATGAAATCTAGAAAGCTGAGTCTTAGATACATTCGACCTTTTTAAATTTTAAAGAGAGTTGGTTTATCTGCATACCAGATATCCTTGCCACCATAACTATTGAACCTCCATAATGTCTTTAATGTATCCCAGCTTGGAAAGTACATTCCTAATTCCTCATTTTCCATATGGAAGGGTAAAATGGTCATTTTCCATAAGAGTTCCATGAAATTACAATTTGAAGGAGAGAGGATGTCATTCTTAAAAAAGAGAAGTATGAAGGGTAAAATAGTCATTTTACACCAAGGGCATTTTGGTAATTTTACCTAAACCTTAATTTAACCTTCTTTTTCATGAAAAGAGAAGAAGTCAAAGAAGAGAGGGAGAAGGGCGTGTGGCCGAAAAGGGAAGAAGGAGAAACCAAGGGAAAGCACCTAGGAAATTCGACATTTCTTGCAAATTTAAGATAGCTAAACATTCCTAAACCCTTTATTACATGTTTTATGGATTATTTTAAGTGTTTTAAAGTTTCATGAAAGTTAGAGTTTTCTCTTTACATTCCTTATGGCTAGTTTTTCTATTTGGTTTTGCTTGTATGGAAATATGGTTGTGTTTATGAATATTGGAATGTTTATATGAATGAAATATTGAGAAAATGGAATTTTTCAAGAATGATACTCATTTTCATGAAAAACCCTAATTTTAAAATGGTTAATGATGGCTTGAAATTGCATGGAAATGAAAGTAAAAATGTGATTTTAAACTTGTATATTTTGAAAATGGAAGCTAAGTAAACAAAGGATTGGAACCCTTTTATTTTCTTTCTTTTCCTCCTTATGACTGAGAGCACTAAGTGATATTATAGCCAAGATTTTCATGAAAATGTTCATGGATATGTGTATATGAAATGGCCATGAGTGAGAAAGAGAGAAAAAGTAAGGTTCATGATGTTACATTGGTAATTTTGCCTTTCATATCCATGTAATTCCATCTTGAAATGTGTCTTTATTATGAAAGTGAAGATATATGTGTAAATATTTGTATAGCATGGAAGATGATTCATGAAAATAGAGGAAATGAAGGCTATACATATAGATACACACATTGAGCATGAAAAAGTGCAATCAGTAATGGAAGGAAAATTTCACCATTATGCTTAAATGGTAGAAAGGATGGAAGAAAGGGAATAAATAGCATGAAAATCCCTAGCTTCCACTTTTTTCTCACTTTGGCTGAGAGCACCTTCCTAAGTTCCCTTGATGTTGAATTTATATGCTAATGGAAAGAGACTAAAATGTGTTTTAAAATTGCCAATATAAAGAGAAATTAAGAGGAAGGATGTGTATGATGAAATATGAATGATATATTGCATGTATTGTGCCATTGATACATTATGTAAAAATTCATGTTTATGAATGTCTAGTTTAATATTAGATATGGATGAGGAATGAAAGGTATTGAAGGTTACCAAGATAGGGTGGCTGACGGCATTAATAAAATCCCCCTTGAAGTGAATGTGATGGCACTAAATGTTACCCTAGGGGTGAGATGACGACACTAATAAAATCTCTCCCTAGAGGAAAAATGAAAGGCATTGAATGTTACCCTAGGGGTGAGATGATAGCACTAATAAAATCTCTCCCTAAAGGTAAAAGGAAAGGCAATGGATACCATCTAAAGGGGTGAATAACGACACTAATAATATTTTCCCTGAAGGGCACCAAGATAGGGTGGATGACAACACTAATGAGATCCCCCTTGAGGTGTATATGATGGCATTGAATTTTACCCTAGTGGTGAGATGATGAAACTAATAAAATCTCCCTTAGTGGACACCAGGATAGGGTGGATGCCCCCTTGAGGTTTATATGATGGTACTATATGATACACTAGTGGTAGACTTGACGACACTAAAAAAAATTCACCCTAATGGTGAGGAATTGATGGCACTAAAGTACTATTACAGGTATAAAAGGTATGAATAAAGTGATGATGTATCTGAAGACAAATTGTGTGTGAATGCTTGATGATGTATTTTATTGATAAATGAAATATGACAGTGAGATGCTATGTAGCTATGTTAATGAAAATAGAAGTAGCAGTGGTAGAGGTTCTCTTTTTAGGAGCCTTTATGGTTCTGAAGGACATTTACATAGTGGCAATATTTGAGACCCCTGTAACGGATTACCAAACTTAAGGAGTAGATATAATTATATAGTTGTAGCCCTTTTTTTCCTAATTCTCAATATGTTCTTTTGTGGTAGAATTGGGACTACTATTCTTTTTGCTGTACATAAATGAGAAGGTCACACACTTGAAATAGGATGTGTGAAGTATCTACCCACTAGTAGGATTCTTTTTGGAAAAGGCAAATGAGTGGCAGGCTTGTGGTCTCCTTACCTCTATGAATGAATACTTCACATATCCCAACATGTATATCAAACAGTATAAATGATATATATATGTTTTACAAATTTTGTTGTGATGTATGGACTTTTATTTTTCCCTATGCTAAAGTATGATAACTTAAGCAAAAGAGCCCAAACCTAATCAAATAATGAATTATTAATGGATGCTCTTACTATTTATGAAGGATGCTTGTTAGTTATTAAATAAGTTAAATGCTTGTGCATGCTGCATTAGTTTGCATATAGTTGCATTATTGCTGGGACTTTATTGAAAGAGAATAGGGACTAGAATGAAAGGAAAAAATTATAAGTTAAGGGAATTATGTAAATCCCATTAGCCAAGGGGTAGAAAATGTAATTTTAGCGAAAAGAGAGTTACCGTAGCTAATTGATTTTTGAAATCTTGCACAAGAAATTGCCATTTGAGGCCGAGTGACCAAAAACTCAACCCTGACTTTGGACAGGGTTGTAGTTTCCACAACTACATGAAACTACCTATATGTAATCCAAAATCTAGAACATTTCATCACCACAAAACTCAATTTTTGACTTCTAGAGTGAGAGAGGATGTTCCAGAGAGAGAAAGGGAGAGATTGTGAAGGAGAAGGATCCTAACTCGGATTCAAACACCATATAAAGTAGAAAATTTCAAGTGGAAACATCTAGAAAGGCATTAGACACTATCAACACATCTTTTAACAAGAATCAAGGTGACAAACAATCTAATCCCCTTTATTTTTGAAAAGTACTATTCATTTGACTGAAAATGGTGATTTTGATGTTGTTTGAGATAAGAGATGGGTTCAAACCTACATTTTTTGTATTTTTTATTTCTATTGGGTGTTTTATGCTAAATAGATGTACTTATACATGCTTGTTTCAGATTATGAGAAATGGGTTTTACTGTTCACCATGTTTGAAATGTGTTTCAATTTCATATAATGGATGATAGTGAGCATGAAAGTGAGTGATGAGTGGAGTAAATGATGAATTAATGTTTGAAACTGAACTCATGATTTCTCCTAGACTTAAAAAGAAGTGAAATCCAAGCTAAGTTGACTTTTATGTTCTTCAGTTTAAAATTTTTCAAAACAAGCAGGCAGCAGCCAACGCCAGCTTATGGCAGCTGACTATCGAGCCTCTAGTAAATGACTACCAGCTTACAGTCGACTATTAGCCTACTACTGTGGGCCTAATAGTCGACTGGTAGCTCTTTGTTAGCCAATAGTCAACTGATATAGTTCTAGAAGCCGACTTGCAGCCTTTTATGTGAGTTTTCAAGTTTTTATTCTTATAAGTCGACTTCTATGAGGTGTAAGTCGACTTTTAGGTAGAAAAATAATGTTTTTCATAAAGAATTCATTTTAAAAGAGCCATCTAGTCTTTGAAAAAAAACCTCAAAAGTTAAGAAGTTTTTAAGTTCAAGTTTCTATTTTCTCGAGTGTATACTCAATAGGGTCAACAATAATGTCATCATATAAGGGAATTATAGATTTTAGGCCACATGTAACATGAGGTTGAAAAAGGAAAGAGCAAAAAACATAAAAGAGAAAAGAGAAGAGTATTTCAAGTGTATGTACTAGTGGTAGATAGGCTCATGATTGAGTGACCGACTACCGGTATGGGACGGCTGTTGGGCATTCCACGATTGAACCATAAACTAGGATTGTAAAACACCCACTCAATTATAAATGATTTCGAAAACACCATGATGGTTGTAAATTCTAATATAGTGAACTCTTCTATGGCTAACTAAAAGGAGTCACGTACTTAAAATTTAGCATAACCATAGAATGAGCTGAATCATTCTAGAATATATGCTTGTGAATAGCGTGCTGGGAATGTCATCCATCAAAAAGGGATGGTGATTCCATAGCCTTATGACCTACAAGGGGAGAGTAGGCATGATATGTCAGAGTTGACAGTGATCTTATGAGTTATACTAGCCTTTTTTGGGAAGAAATGGAAATGAAGTATCCAAAGGGATATCAATCCCACTGGTCAGGGATGATCTATCAGAGTTGGCAAGGACCATTGAGTGAGTTATACAAGCCTTATTTAAGATGAAAGGGAAGTAAAATATCGAAATAGATATAAATCCTGTTGGTCAGTGATGATCTACTGAGAGGGTAAGGACCATTGAGTACTTGGATCTACTGGGGGACGCTCTAGATAGTACATATCAGTCACAAACTATTAGTGGTCAGGGAATATGAGGAACTCAACTTGGAACTCATCCATGAGTGCTATAGGGGCATGTAGAGCTGTTCGTTAGGCAACTCTCCCGTTGGCTCATATGATGATTTTGGCACTAACCATTATGATATGCTTTATTTTCCTTGCTCATGTTTTAAAAGTGAATATAGTCATGTTACTATGGCAAATATATATGATGAAATAAAATATCTTGTATTGTCAACACCTGGTGAACTATAAATATGCATGCATTCATAAGTACATGTCATAACTATATATTCATGTATTGCATCCCAATAGATATTGTTTTCTATTTAATGATGAAAGGAATGTAGCAAATTTTTGTATGAGTATGATGGTACAGGCTAGTGGTTTTTTAACAGATTTTTATGCTACTGAGATTTATTCTAACATAAATGCTAGTGTGTATCAGATGCCTAGATTCCACATTCTGCTAGAGGTAGATATAGAAAGGAGGGAAATACCCTTGTTGGGGTATTTCATGATAGTTAAAGAGGTATAGGTAGTCGCTGTTATAGAAGTTCCCCCGTCACCTCCACCTACAGGAGGGGTGGAGTTTCATGATTAGTGTAATAGTTATCATATTTTAACATGTAAATATTTGGAGCGAGGTTGTACATGGCCCATTATCCTAACCACTTATTATGTTTTTAGAGAGGGTTAGGATGATTTATTTTGATGTACAGGAAAAGAAGGTATAAATGTATAAAAGATATGTGAGAGAACTAGTATTATCCATTAGTAGGATTTTGACATGGGGTATGAGTGGCAGGGTTGTTGCCTTCTTACCCTCACTAACAAGTTGTTGTCAACCTTACATGTGAGAACCCAAGTGTAGAGACCCAAACCAATGGCACTTAATTATTCAATTTGATAAAAGTTAAAAATATTTACTCTGGTAAAGGTGATAGTAACTCACTAATCTTATAGTATATTATATTATATTATCAAAATAACTAAAAGGAACTATAAGATTGGGGGTGTTACACTCGGTCATAACACCCATTAAATGAGTTCGTTGTATGATCACTAGCTCTCTACCCCTAGAGCATCCTTTAGTTCTAGGGTACTAACATTCATCTCCTCACTAGTCACTGTGCCACCTTTCTCAGTAAGCTAAATTTACGCACTCACTATCATTACATAGCAAGTCATTGCTACCAAGAGAATCACCACCTTCTTTGTAATGGATCATTTTCTAAGTACATGATTTAAAAGCACATATACTAAGGAAATAGATTCCATATCAAGGTAAGCTTAACCCTAATTAAGAAACTCTACGATTGTCAGAGTACACTAACTTAGAATTATATACCTACATAGTGTTTTCAAAAAGCATTTAAGGATTAGATGGATGTTCTACCATCCTAGGTTATCGTTGAATCGTAAGATTCACAATGGTCGTCCTTTATTGACTATTGGTCATCCAATCCAGAATCTATTTAATCCTAATGCATATGTTTAAGAATGCTTTTAGCTCTCTTTTATTGTTATTTCCTCATTTTCCGTAATCCCTTACTACTTCTTCGTGTTCTCTTTACTTAGTTTGATTGGATTGGCTACCTTATTATTGCTTATGACATAAAGCTAAGTAAAATTGTCATTGTCCAAAATAAGGAAGCTGCCAATCGACTTCCATGGCCTAGCACTCGACTTCCAGGGCCACTTACTATAATTTTATTTAATTTTTCTATTATTCCTTTGGGTTAAATTACCTAAATATACCACTTTCCTAATATTAAAATTTCTGATGAATTGGACCTCTTTTCAATCTATTTTTTTAGCCACTTCCCTTAGAACTAATGGGTCTATTTCTAAACTTCAACTTTACTATAAATATAGGTCCATCAATGGAGAACATTACCATCAAAGTAAAGCTACTGTAGAAGGTGTTACAAAGATCCTCCTCTTTAGTATTTAGCCTACCAACGTGACAAGAAGACATGTGTCCTTCATGACAAAGTTGGTGGAAATAATTCTTCCATCATTCTTGGATATCTTGTTCCCTTACTAAGATATTACCTTCTTCATCCTTAATACAATTCACTTGATCCATGTCTCTTGTCTTTCTCTCTATACTATGTGCAAGCCTAAATATTCTTCTCTCCTTATCTTTGGTTCCCAAGGATTGATATAATCCGTAGCTTTCCTTTGACACTGTCTTCTTGAAGTCTTTCTTAGTTACATTATACTTTTCCTAATTTCCATTATCCTTGCATGAGTTTCATGCTTTATAGCACTCCCTTTTTAACCTTAACCTTATCTTGTACATTTTCATCCCACCTTAACCTTTTCATGGAATTTAATTCTTGTTGAAATGCCTGTGTTTGGTATAGGAAATGGTAATGAAGTCCCTGTGGGTTGCCAAAATGGGCACAAGGACCAAACTGAAAAGCGAAAAGAAAATCAAGGGTAGAATTATAAATTTACCTAAGGGAAGTTACTATAGCTAACTAAATTTTAAAACTCCCCATCAATATCTTAAGGGCATTATGGTAATTCTTATTACCTAATTAAGGTGATTGAAGAATTGAGTTTAGGGACCAAAATGTAGAACTTCCTCTTCTCCCCATACCACATTTTACTGCCCTTACCTACTGCCCCATATAAACTAGCCATGGATAAAGAGAGAGATCATAACTACCACTACCATTCCATCTAGAGAGAGAGAGTGAACCTCTAGAGAGAGAAAAAAAGATTAAGCACTTAACCGAGATATTAAAGGTGTGAAAATTAATAGGGGAACAATCTAGGAGACAAATGGACCACATCTAACACATTTTAGCAAATCAAGGTAGTCAAATCTCCCATTTTCCCTCATTTTCCACCATGTACTGTTCATTTCATTTAAAATGGTATTTTTAGAGATTTTCAATGAAAAGAGGATTAAAACTTACATTCTTTGTTTTTATGCTTCTATTAGATGAGAAATACTAATTTAGTGTTGGTCTTGTAACACCCTCTATCCTACGATTCCTTTTAGTTATTTTAAAAATATGATATGAAAATAGTTATCAGAGTGTTGGTGTTACTATTACTTCTACTCGAGCAAATTTTAAACTTTTTTACCAAGTTGATTAATTAAGTGCATTCTGGTTAGTATTTACTCTCGGGTTCTCTCAATATCATAGTGGAATAAATACATATAGCATACACCTGGATTAGCTATACATAGACATGCATTCTTAATTAGATATAATCAATTAACTATTAGGCATAGAAGCAACAATCCTGCCACTCATAACCTTATTAATTAGTCTATTCATCAATTCAGCCTAATTCATATACAGATAAGTTAGAATAGGCTATACAAAATAATCCTACACTAGCCTTTCTCAAAATATCATGAAGGCTAGCTCAATCCTAACATGTACTTATACTATCCAAACTAAACAATTTGTGTGCCTAGATTGGACACTTCTTCCTACCTTACCTTCTTTCTCAAACTTAAAGGGACCTACACATCTGGTACATGCCAA
This sequence comes from Senna siamea, assembly GCA_031216115.1. Taxonomy (NCBI): domain Eukaryota; kingdom Viridiplantae; phylum Streptophyta; class Magnoliopsida; order Fabales; family Fabaceae; genus Senna; species Senna siamea. The sequence continues at coordinate 4,216,128 of CM062360.1, forward strand.
CACTATTGTGAGAAATGAATCTCAGTAGTAATACAACTAGTTATAAAATTCATTGACCTGTACCACCATGCTCGCACGAAAAACCTCTACATTCTTTCATAAAACATATAACATACTATTGAGATGCAATGAGTTTAGCATTTAATCATGTTATGTACTCATATGTATGCATGTGCATTTAAAACATATCAACTTTAAAACATGGGAAGTGTATTCATCATCATTATCATCATAAACCATTTCTTATAAAACACATGTGGGATAGTAAACATAACATCATTTCATTTCCATAACATGTGAGTAATACATAAAACACCCTAAGATTAATCGGGAGAGTCTCCCAGCAATAACTCCATACACCTTTGTCTATATGAATGAGCGCATGTCTATTTAGCCATGCCTTAACCTTTTGTACATTCTAAGGCGTCCCTTAGTGGATCCAAGTACCTTAATGGTCCCTGGCCCTTTTTGGCAGATCATCCCTGACCAGCGAGATTCCTCCCTTTCGTCTTAAACAAGGCTGGTATACTCTCATGGGATCATCGTCAACTCTACTCGGATCATTTCCTCTCCACTTTTGGGCAGATCATAATACTATGGAATCACCATCCCTTTCTGATGGATCACACTCTCGGTACGCTATTCTTTACATATACTATAGGGTGAATCAGCTCACGGTCATAGTTATGCCTAACTCTAAGTATGTGTTTCTTATATAGCCTTTGGAAGATGACACTAACTTAAAGTTTGCAACCATCACAGTTTTTTCGAAATCATCTAAGTTCAAGTGGATGTTTAACCATCCCAATTTATGGCACAATAGTGGAATGCCCAATGGCCGTCCTATATTGATAATCGGTCACTCGATCACAAGCCTATCTACCCTAAGGCATACATTGATAATACTTTCCTCTTTCCTTGTTTGTGTTTTTTGCTCTCTCTTTCTTTCACTATCCCAAGGGTATCATCACCCAAAACTCTTACTTTCCTTGCTTACCTATGTTGTGATCCCTTAATTTAGTTAATATGAAGAATTACTAAGCTCAATGGTAATTAAAAACCTTATTTCGCAAGTTAAAGGGCTGCTAGTTGACTGCTGGAAGGGTAGTAGTCGGATGGTAGCTCTCTGTAATCCTTTGGTGCCAATCAGTAAGCTAGCAGTCGGCTGCCAGCGTACTAGCAGTCGGCTAGTGGCTTTCTAGAATGCGTTCTGGGTAAAAACATGAGCATGACAATCGACTGCTAAGACAGCCAATTGACTGCCCAGTGCAAACCTAGGCCCAACAGTTGACTGCTAAGAACTTGTCAGTCAGCTGCTAAGCCTCTGTCTGCACTTCTGGGTTTTCAAGAACATGACAGTTGACTGTTAGGATGGCGATCGATCGCTTAGTGCGAACTTCAGGCCGACGATCATTGCTAGGAACCTGGCAGTCGACTGCTAAGCCTCTGTCTACACTTATGGTTTTTCCAGGAACACGGCGATCATTGCCCTACTTAGCGATTAGGTCGCTATCTTTATGTAGTTTAGAAAACATAATTTTGAGAATACCCAGTCCAGAATGCATTCTATTTTCAATTCTAAATATATGAGCTTAATTCTCATACAATAAACTTTATTTTCATTAAAAATTTCTCATTCATTAGCTCAAACATGGTACATTTAAGGAAATCTATTCTATATCTCTAGATAAACATAACCCAGCCCTTCCAATTGATTACAAGCACATATATGAGCATACATTCAGCAACACAACATCCCATAGAAATAGAAAAACATACAGAATGTAGGTTTAACCCCAGACATAACTTGAAACATTTAAAATCGCATCTATTAGCAAGTTTTTTGCATATTTCAAAAATGGGTTTTAGGATGGATTGCTACCTTAATTCCTGTGAAATGTGTGTTTGATGTGTTAAGAATGATCCCCCCTTGCTGCAGAACTAATTTCTAGCTTCAATCAGCCCTTTCCTTTAGCAAAATCTCCCTCTTTTGCCCGAACTCGCCCCTTTCTCTCTTTACTCGACCCTTCTGCTTCTCTCTCTAAAATCTAAAGGTTGGGAAGTGTGTGGGAGTTTTGGCTGCAGCTAGGGTTTAAGGAAAAGTTTGGAAAATTGCTCTTTGGTCCTTAGTTTACTTTACACATTTTGTCTCAACATAATTTCCCTTTTCACTTAGGTCCTTGGCCTCACTCTCAACTAAGGGATTGTAATTCTTTCAATTTGGTCCCTATACTAATGCAACTATATGCACTAATGCAACATACACAAGCATTAAGCATCGAATTAACAATTATCAAAATCTCTTTAATAATAATTGGAGCGGATGTTATAAGTCCATCTTACCCTTTGTAATGAAGTTCGTGTAAATTTGAGATTTATTTTTGACCTTATGCTCTATTGCACCCTTGCAATGTAGTTCATGTAAATATGATATGTATTTTTGGCCTTATGCTCCATAGCACCCCTTACAATGTAGTTTTTGTAAATTTGAGATGTACTTCTATCCTTATGCTCCATCTCAACCTTTACAAACTAGTTGATGTAAATTTGAGATGTATTTCTAACCTGGTGTTATGTAGAAACCTTTATACTTTAGTGTTACAATTGTATGGATAGAGCATGTTCTACCTATGTACTTCTCATCATCCTTATACACCTTGTAGAAATGTACCCCATTCCAATATGTTAATGAAAAATTTTGTCCATTTACCTCCTTATGTTAAGTGGGTGTGAGTGTGACAATGTTCTCCTTATGACTTACTTGACATAGTTTTCTAGAGTCTCCCTAATTTCATGCAAAATTGTTACTTTCTCACTTTGACATGTTCCCTCCTTACGCTTTCATCATTTATCCACCTTATACACAAACTTTATAGGGACAACTTGTGTCTGAATTCCCATCCTTGTATGTTATTTGTTTTAGTTTTGAGAATTTGTAATGGGCTAATATGGATAATTTTCGAAGAAGATTATAATAACCAAAAGAAATCATGAATTTACAACTTTACATATGCATCGATAACCTTTCTCATAGACCTCCATTGGTCTGGATTCTTGTACATACAGCATATGTTTCCTTGTTACAGCTTTTATGGTATTATAGGCATTGGTGTTAGGAATGTTTAGAATGTGTGGTCCTATTATTTGATGGTAGGCTTGAGGCCTCTTTGTTCATAGTATTGGACGCGTAGTCCATTGTGTCAAATGATGACCTCATAGCTTTATTCTTCGGGTGTTGAATTTATAGTATGTGTGAATCTTTATATAAGTGCGTAGACTTCATATAGGTATATAGCCTTCATATAAGCTCATATCCTTGTCCTTCTTTAGACATTGGATGAATGGTCCATTTATATTTTAAAGATTAGTTCATGTCCTAATCTTATTATGTATTAGGCGTGTATAGTCTGTTAATGTTTGATGGTGGGTTGATGGCCTAAATATGTAGGGTGCTCGGCTTGTGATCCATTTGCATGTTATATTGGGCTTGTGGCCTTAAATTATAGATGCTGGACTCGTGATCCATTTGCATTTGGAACTTTGGACTTGTTATCCTTTTGTATTTGATAGCGAACTCAGGGCCTTGAATTGTAAATACTATACTCAATATCCATTTGCATTTGATACTGGACTTGTGGCCTTAATTGTCGATGTTTCTTCTTATTCCATCTCTTGAGCTAAGTACTTTAATGATCTATTTGTGCTCATCGAGGTAATGTCAAATAATCTTTTTTTTCGAGCTTAGCATGGGAGATGGCCTTTATTTTATTGGGTCATGTCTTGGCCGAACTATCATTTTGACTATATTGATTATTAAATCACTACTTCCCCTTCTCAGATATTAATTGTAATAACATTCGAACGACCAGTCGAATAAGTGAAGTTGTGATTTGATTGGTTGTCATGGTCGGTAGTACCCCTCCAATGGTTTCCCTCCTTGTGTTTCTATAAGTTAGTGCCCATAGGCCTTGTTCTTTCTCAATTTGAAGTTCTTCTGTTATCTTCTTTTGATTCTCTATCTTAACTCTTTTTCAATCTTTCTTTCCTCCTTTATTTACCTTCCTTCTACGAGATAATGGCAGATTTTTACATTCATATTGTTAACCATTTGGATACTTGCACCTTTTGTTAACATTTTGCACATTAACCCTGTGAGGAGATAGTTCACAGTCACATGTACCTTGAGTTCTTGCCTTAGGCTTTAGATTAGGAGGCATAACTCTCTATACATGTAGATCTAAGGGTCTGCGTTATTAAATTAGTGTCGATGTCCCTCACCTACAAGAGTTACAAAATAGTGACTCTTCTTATGAGGGTAGCATAATATTCACTACCTAAAATTAGAAAGGGATTTCCTCAATTCCAATTAGGAGAAATCTAGAAAAATTAATTTGTTTATTGGTTGTTAATATTGTTATAAATATTTATTGTTTGAATTGTTATAAAATTTTAATATATGTTTGTGTGTGAAGTTCTTCTGGAATTTTGTTTAGGATAAGGGGTAAACCTAGATAACTCAATAAATTAGTAACATTTTAAGAAGTGAGGGATAATTTAAATAGAAAGAAAATAAGAAATTACAAAGAAAACAAGATAATTAAATTAAAATAGATAAACGCCTAATTGTTAAGAGGGAAATGAGGACTTTATCTAAAATGTTGTAAAATTAAGATGTAGCCTCACATGCCTAAAAAAAATGACATAAATAAAATAAAATACATTAAAAAAAGTTTCATGAATAAGGGAAATGGGAAAAACAATCTAAGGGGATAAAAACAAAAAAATTCTTATCCCCACCAAATCAAAAGAAACTGTCTCTAATAACCCACCTATGAAATTAATTCCCCAAACATATTACTCTCTACTTAGCCCTTAAGTTTCCTTACCCTTACTTTAGCAAATCTAAATATTGAGAGAGAGAGCATGTCAAATGTTTTCTCATTAAGTTACAAAGAGAGAGAGAAATATATTCTCCTTACACCCAATACAAATAAAATAATAAAATTAATAAAAACACCCCTATCCACCTTATTCATGTCAAGCTAGAGAGGAGAGATGGTAAACTTACTAAGTTACTCTAGAGAGAAAGGGAAGACAATGGGTGTAAGAGAGAGAGAGGAATGAAAAAGAGAGGAAGAGCCAAGAGAGAGATAAGCGAGAGGTTGAAGATGAGGCAGAGCAACTCCACGGGTAAGAGAAAGGTGGTGCTTCAAATGAAGAAGCAGGAAGAGAGAGAGAGACCCATAGGTAGAGAAAAAAAGTTTGAAGAAGATTCACCTAAGCTATAATTGAAGAAAACACTAGAAAGCTTGAGGTAGGATAATTTGTACCCTTTTGCATATTTTATTTGTTCATCCACTTAGTTTCTTTTGCCCTCCAATTTCATCCATGATGCGTATTGGGGCTTATTTCAAAATTTTTGAATACCCAAAAACCTTCTAGACGCATTGCATATCTTGATGTAGGCTTGGAAAAAACTTTTGAAGCATATTCATGAAATTAGGACTAAATTAAAAAAATAAAAAATTCTGGGGTGAGCTTTAACTTCTGAAATTCAGTTGTGTTGCTGTATTGGATGTAAATGATAGAGTAAAAGTGAGAAATGAAAGAAAAGAGGCAAAAACTAAGAGTTTGGGAAATAGGGACTACACTGCAATCTTTTAAAATCTTAGGTGACCAATAAAAATCTCATCAATTCTGGACTTGTATGTAAGTTTTAGTTTTAAGCAGATTCTTATAAAAAAATTGGAAATTTTAGAGACCTCTAGGGACTATTTTAAAATTAAGGAAGTTTTAGGGACTAAATTGAATAGATTAGGAGTTTTTTCAAAATAGTGTAAAATATAGAAATGTGGGATGTTTTTGTGTTTATAGACTGGAAAATAATATTTGAAAACTTTGGGGAAGATTTGAATATGTTTAGAGGTGATTTAGAAAATAAGATAGATTTAAGGACAGAAATGAAAATAATTTCAAATTTAGTGGTAACTCATAAAATCACCAAATTTATGGGGTTTTGATAATTACTGTACTATATTTTAATAAAATGGTAGGTAATTCATTAATTAACCTAATTCATTGGCGAAATTAGAAAGTTGACATTCTTAGGGACTAAAATGCAAAATTAAGAAATTTATGGAAATTAGTGTAAATACTAGATTTCTAGGATTATTGCTTTAGAACTGAGTTGAAATAAACAAGATAATATTAAAATATAGGGTTGTAATTTGATAATCCTGAATTTTTTAAGATAATGTTGATAGTTTACTAAAAGGGACAAAAATTAAAGAATAATATGAAATTTAGGTATTGAGTGAAAATCTGGGAAAAATTGTGAAAATATATTTTTTTGGGTAGACTAGAAAATCTTTTCTATGTTCTTCTATAGTAGTATAAAAGAAGACTAGGATGAATTTATGTAGTGTATGCAACTTGGAAAATAACGTAGTATGGAGGTTTATCTGTTAAGACTAAATAATTATTTAGAATTGATTTTAACTCTAAATTTAGAATTAAGATGAAATAAATTGTAAAACCTGGATTGATAAGTGTGAGGCTAGGCCATGGTATAATAAATTCAAGAAAATACAGTAGTACAAATTGCACAAAAAATAGAAAGAATACTAGGAGGATTTAACTAACCCTAAAGTTTTGAAATAAACACGGTGCAAAAGTTCTTGCATGTGGGTAAAATTCAGCATCAAGAGAGGAGAGTTTTGGGTAGACAACACTGGCTAAGAGAAAAAGCAAGACCAAAATCGAAACCTTGAATAAATCCAACATCAGTTGAATTGAGAACAAATTGCATTGAAAAATTAAGGTAGGATTCCCTTCTATATTTGCTTTGTACTTCAACAATTATGTTTTAGGTATTTTCCTCCACTGTATTGGTTGGATTCTAGATTAAATAGGATTTTGGGGCTGAAATAGGTGAAATAGTGTAAAATTTGGAATGAAGAGCATGCATGCTTGTATATTTGAATTTGATGTTTTTCCATATTTTGCTATACTTCTATAAAAGAAATTTTGATGGAAAATACTTAGTGTACATTGCCTAAAAAGTAACATTGCAGTGTAGAAGAAACTTGATGTTTTTTTAGAATTGGGTTAAATTATACATGTAAAACTAAGATGAAGAAAAATGTAAATTTTAAATTGGTAAAAGTGAGGAAAAGAAAACTAAAGAGAGATAGAAAATATTGTAGCGGTAATTTCACAAAAAATAGGAAAAAATTCTAGTAAAAAGATTAAAGTAAGAGAAATAGAATTTTATCATAAAAGAAATGCCCCACTTTCTTACTAAGATTTGAAATGGATATGTTATGTATTCGTGTAATCATGCATATTTATATGAGGACAACTGTAGAGAGGCTATGTTTACGGTGTATGATGCTATTTTAATATATTTGTTCCCATTGATCGGTTTAGGATGGATACAATAGCTAGTATAGGATGGTTATTGGTATCTTGTTTGTTGGATTAATGTTAAACATGTCTAAGTGTTAATCAATTTGTATTGGAAAAAGGATAATTTAAGCACGTCATTTCAAAATAGCCTAGAGATAACTTGCTTACATTCTATCTTCTACCATAATCCTAAGCATATTAACGAATTTTCATATATTTCAAATAGTAAAGGAAAGAAAAGGGGACATGGTGATCCTAACATGATGAGTTTAAAGAAATGGGACATGGTGATCCCAATATATGAAAGATGGAACTAGATTCTTGTACACACCAGATGATGCCCTAGAATAAGTGGCCAAGGTCATAGAAGACCAATATGAGCTCAAGTAATTGAATGAAAGGACATATGAAATGCCTAAGGCCCTAATGATGTATGCTAGGTAAGTATAATCAAACTATTTATGAATTGAGAAATGATTAATTAATATTGATGTGATATCTATTGTTTGATATGTGATTAGAAGGATTCGATACATGATTTTGGTATATGATTTGCCCTATATAGATTTGTATCCTATTGAGAATTGTAAATTCTCATTACTACTAACATTTACACAGATACTATATTATCATATAACCCTGAAGATGGAAGTCATGATCATTGGTGTCCCACAACTAGGGACTTTCACCATCAATCAGGGCATACAAGTGGCAACTGTAATGGAAGAACCATTTCCCCCTCTTCCTTGTACACTTGGGAAACTATTATTTATGTCTGCCTAAAGTAATTTCTTTGTATTTTGAATATAATTAGTAACTACTTGTGTAATGGATTTAAGCCCTTTTGTTCTAACCATGTATAAATTACAATATTTAGGCAGCTAAGTATTTTTATATATTTATATATAATAAAAAAGCTAAGGATTTTATGATTTTAATTATTAATTCCACTATGATGCTCAAATAAGGACTATGATACATATTTTTATGAATTTTTAAATAAATATAAAGGGGTAACCATTCTTATTTAGGAGTAACATACCAACTTAGAAAAGAAAATTTTGAAGAACCACCACGCAATTTTTGAGTATAGCGTATAGACCCCTTGTAACATCTCAAAATTTGAGAAATAATTAAATGTCAAATTTTGTATAATGAAATGTAATTATAATTAATTAATCTGATGAAATTAAATTGTATTTTTGTTTTCAATGAAATTTTAACATTTAGACTGAAAAACTGATAAAATAACAATTAGGATGTCTTAAAAGGGTAAACTAGAGATTTTAGGGAAATCTTTAACCCTTGTCTAGGAACAAAATCCCTATCTAAACCATAATTTAATATAGTCCCTTACAAGGCCCTATAAGATGTCTTGAGTACATCGTATGCCTCCACATTTACCACTAGCATAGTTTTCCTGTAACAACAGCTACCATTCTAGTTTGAATATGGCCCCTTATAAAGCCCTTTATGGTAGGAAGGGTGAATTCCCTCTTTGTTGGGTGGAAATTGGGGAAAGGAAGTTGTTAAGACCTAAATTGGTATAACAAACCTCCGATCAAATTCAAACCATTAGGGAAAGGCTAAGAATAGCCTAGGATAGGCAAGTAATGTAACACCCGCCACAATACCTTGCAATTCTTTAATGTGATCATTATTATTATTAATTATGTGATGATGAGGATAGTTCATTAAAATGATAGAATGGACATTTTCATCAAGATAGAGTAATTCTTATCAGAGAAGAATGAAGTTAGAAAAAAATTTGGTAAAGGAGGGAAAAATAGTAATTTTATCATGAAAGGGAAATTTATTTAATTTTTCTTATTTCGTGAAATTATAATAAAGGACTCTTATCATTTTCATTTAAGAGAGAAGAAGAATCTAGTTATGTAAGTGATTATGTGCTTTTGAGGTCAAAAAGGCAATTTTTCCTAAGAAGGGCAAAATCATAATTTTACCCTAAGGGCATATTAGTAAATTTACATAATGTAGAAAATTTAGTTTTTACCTTAAATATTTCAAGGAAATTGAAATTAGAACCCTTACTCATTCTTACTCAAAAGAAGAAAGAATAAGGATGAAAATGTTAACATTGGCATAAAAGGGCAAAAAGATAATTTTGTCTTAGGAGAAAAATTGTAATTTTGCTAAAATAAGGGTAAATTATTAAATTCACAAAAATAAGTTTTATGAAATCTTATTTAAGTGATTTTTACACGTGCCAAAAAATGGAGCTAAAATGGCTAATTGGACTTGAATGGCAAAATGGAAATTTCCTTAGGGGCTTATTTGTAATTTTAAAAAATTTAAGGGACCATTCTGTAATTTTAAAATTCTTGAGGGGCAAAAACGTCCCAGCCCATGGAAGTTCCATAAAATTACATTCTTGAGGAGAGTGGTTGCCATTCTTGAAAAGAAGAAGTAATAAGGGTAAATTGGTCATTTAACACCAAGGGCATTTTGGTAATTTCACCAAAACCCTAATTTAAGTCTTCTTCTTCCTCAAGGTGCTAGAAATGTCGAAGAAGGGAGGAGAAGAGAGGGCTGGCCAAATTGTTTCCTAGGCTTGAAGGAAAGGAATTTCAAACCAAAATAACTTGGAGATTTCACTTCTTTTGCATTTTCAAGGTAGCCAAACATGCCTATGCCATTCTTTTCTTGTTTTATGGTGTGTTTATGGTGTTCTTACTCTTTCAAGAAGGATGTTTTTTCTCTCTCTACATTCTTATAGTTGATTTCCTTGAATGGGTTTGAAATATGTTGAAAACTACTTGTGTTTATGGCTATAGACATGTTGAAATGCTTGAAAACTTAAGAAATGGTAACTTTTCAAGAATGAAACCCTAGTCTTGAAAACCCCTAACCTATACCAAGGCTGAAATGGTGTTTTAAAGAGTGAGAAAATTATGTTCTTGCATGGTTTTTGCTTGAATATGGTTGTATTATAAGCAAGATGGAGAGATAACTCCATTTTCTAGGTTTTCTCTCTTTGGCCAAATGCTAGGTCTGTTATGGGTGCTGAAATTTTGTTAAAATGGTGTTAGGAAAAGTGTGAGAAAGTGTTACAAAATGGTAAGAGAGAGAAAATCTAGTTAAGTTAATGTTTGAGCACTTTTCCCATTTTCTAACTTCACCATAAACCATGAAAATGTGTCATACCTGTCTTGGCCGAATGGACATATGTAAATGGTGCTAAAACCTCACTTGAAAGTGGCTAGAAAACCTTGCAAAATTTGTCATAAGAAAAGAAGAGAGAGAAAATTATGGTACTTTTATGTTTAGTAAAGGAACCATTTCGAATTTCTTACCATTTCACTTTGAAATTGTGCATAACTATGTGAAATTGAAAAATAATATGCATTGACCAATTTAGCATGAAAAATGACTAGAAAAATGTGTGAAAAGAGGGTTTAATGTACACTTACAAGAAAAATGAGGTGTAAGAAAACATTACCCTTAATTATGGAAATATTTACCATAATTCCTAATGGGTAGAAATAATGCTAGAAATGAACCAAATGGGTTAGAAATGTCAATCCTTCATGTCCATCTTGCCTTAGTCGAATGCTATGTAGAATTTCCCTTAAACAGGCCAAACTTATGTGTTAATTGAAAGTAGCTTAAAGTGATATCCAAAATGGCCTATACTAAGTGAAAAGAGGGAAAATGATATAATGTCCAAGAATGAATGATAAATAGTATGAATTTTGTCATTGATGGAAAGATGTCCAAAATCATGTGAAAATGATTGAATAGCATAAAAATGCTTAATATATTTGTGAATGGCAAAGTTAAAGATAAAGGGAGGAATGATCTGGTGAATACCTCTTGAGACCAAAATCATGAGGAGGAATGATTTGATGTATACCTCCTTAGTCAGCTATCTTGCACTACAAGAAAAGGGGAAATCAGAGACAAAATTTATTCTGTCTCCATTCCTTCTCTACTTTGTAAAAAATTCGTCGGTATAGGGGAAAAATTTTGAAAATGATAATAGAGACGGATTTAGAGATGGAAAAATACAGTCTCTAATTTTCATCTCTAAAGTGTCCTTATTCTGTCGCAAATTTTGAATTTACTAAAAATTAGGGACTGAACAGAAACGAAAATTTTTTTTGTCTCTAAATCTTTAGAGACTGAAATTTTTTTGTTTCTGCTCGGTCTCTAATTTGTGCAAGATCTATCTCTAAACAATCCATCTCTAAATTGTCATCTAGGCCGTTGCAAAATCGTGTTTATTTGAATTTGGTGGGAAAAATATTTCGACAGGAAGATGCATTAGAGATGGAATGTATCCGTCTCTATTGTTTATAGTTGCATGCAAATTTTGGATCGAATACTGGACCAGAGGCAAAAGAATGCATGGGCCAATAACCAAGCGCATCGCGATAGCTGTCATAAAACCTGTGGCACATTTTTATATATATTGAATGTATTTACAAAGTGTGGGAAAAAAATTTTGGAGTGGAATTTTGATGATTCGAACACGGGACAGGAGGTGATGGAATGTGCCTGGGCGATAACCACGTGTGTCACTATGGCTCTCAAATTGTACGGTGCAATATTTTATAAATATTCTATGCAACAACAAAGTGCTGAAATTAAATAAGATTTCATTTTCATCTTCGTTGCCCTAATGTCATGGAAATGTCTCATTTCCATCTTTGCTTGTGCATGGCTAATTCATCATAAGCATCCATTGCATTAGCATCTAGTAGTTTGAGCTTTAGCCAATTTAAAATTTTAGTGAGTAATGGGCCTCCCATTTAAATTGACTTGTGTGGAAGAGTCTTCCTACTGAAGTAAAACATAATTTAGAGGGAGTGATATACAATCCAATGAAAAATTAGAAGTATCTCAATAAATATTATTTTAGTGACTTACCTTCTTTCGAAGATGGCCATTGTATCTTACGTAATCAGCAATAGGAACATTAGGAAAGTTGATATTTGTCTAGATTAATCTATAATCCACTAAGGATGAAATGTTTTCTACCTCCAATAAATTAGTGTCTAAGTCATGCTTAGTTGGTCGCAAATTCATTTGTTTAAATTTGGTAGGAAACATTTTGGTGGGATGAACTTAGAAATAGAATAAAGATGGAATTGGAGACGGATTAGAGACAAGAAAATATAATGATACAGCACCGTTTTGCACAACAAATTTTCAGTAAGGGATTGGAGATAGAATTTTTCCGTCTCTAAAATTAGAGACGAAAAAATTCCATCTTTAATCCGTCTCCAAAACTAAATCGTATTGGAAAAATTTATGAGATGGTGTATGGGAGGATCAAACACAGGACCTGAGGCATTAAAGATTAATGGGTGTATGACCATGTGTGATGCAATGGCTGTCAATATAAATATGACGATATTTTATATATATTGTATATCGTCTGAGATAGGCGAAAAAACGTAGGGGGTGTTGCATGGAAGGATCGAACATGGGACTTGAGGCATTAGAGAGTAATAGGCGTATGACCATGTGTGTCGCAATGGCTGTCAATATATTTATGATGATATTTTATATATATTGTATGTCGCCTTAGATGGGAAAAAAAACATGGGGGGTGTTGCATGGAAGGATCGAACATGGGACCTGAGGCATTAGAGAGTAATGGGCATATGACCATGTATGCCGCAATGGCTATCAATATATATTTGATGATAATTTATATATATTGTATATCCTGAGATGGGTGAAAAAATGTGGGGGGTGTTGCATGGAAGGATCGAACATGGGACCTAAGGCATTAGAGAGTAATGGGCGTATGACCATGTGTGCCGCAATGGTTGTCAATATATATTTGACGATATTTTATATATATTGTATGTCGCTTGAGATGGGTGAAAAAACGTGGGGGGTGTTACATGGAAAGATCGAACACGGGACCCAAGGCATTAGATAGTAATGGGCGCATGACCATGTGTGTCGCAATGGCTGTTAATATATGTGTGACAATGTTTTTTACATATAGTATATGACCACAGAAGTGCTAGATCAGTGAGTGTTAAAATTTGCACAGAACATTTCCATCCCCATTTCCTTCCTCGCGTGCACGCTTGCTTGCTGCTGGTCTCGCTCACCACGCCTTGCCATTCATTCTTTGTTCTCACAACGCGTCTTTGTTCGGCCGATGCTTGCCTTTGAAGCTGTCTGTCCAAGGGACTCGCCATCGTTGCCTTGCAAGACGACAATCGAAGACGCCACAAATAGCGTTGTTAGGATTCCTCCGCACTTCCAGTCAGTTTGGTTGAGGAAGGTGAGTTATTGTCCTTATTTTTCTCTTTCTCTTCTAATTCTGGTATTCTTCTCACCCATGCTTGGGCATTGTTGCTGCCTGATTGCAATGTTCCCCATAAGTGTACAGATTTCTTTCCCGTATGTTTTCCTTCCCTTCTATTTCTGTTGTGGCTAGGGATGTAGCAATGGGTGTTATTTTGTTGAACTGAATTAATACCTTAATTGTAGCAATGGCTGGGGATTCTGTTGTGGCTAGGGATGTAGCAATGGTGCAGAATTTTATTGGTTAAGTTCCATTAAATTTTTTGTCTTTGTATAAGGAACTCTAGTGTAGAATTTTTGTAATGTTTTTTCTATTGAGTTCATTAGTTTGAGTCCTCTTTTTCCATCCCAGTGCTTGCTTGCTCCCTAATCCCTTGCAGATGGTTAAGCAATTTGTCAGACTGTAATAAAAACCCAATTATGTCCAAATTATTGACATTAAGCCAGCAAACACATATGATTGTGACATGCCATTTTAGGTGAATGGTTAATTAAAGATTGATATTCAATTCGTGCTTACCTTTTTATCTGCCTTCCTATTTATTGAAAAGGTTTCCTATATATTAGGCTTTGAGATAATCTACTTACAAACATCAATTCCGTTTACACCCAAAAACTTACAAAGAAACGATGAAATATAATTTTCTCAAATCATCCTAAGTCTCTTAATTATTTTAGAGTTTGGTTCATTTCTCTCAAGTCTGAAAATATTTTTCTTTTTAATACAAATACCCTATGGGTACAGCATAGTATGTTTACACATAAGGTGCTGACCTACTATCTTATTCTTCTTTTTAATTATTATTGGGGGTGTGGTGCTCAGTTCAACTCTAACTTTTTCTTTTTATAACTTTTGATTCTTCACCTAATCTCTCAAAGAATGAGAACCTTCCAACTGTGGAAGGACACAAGGAAAATTGGAAATAGTCGTGATTGGGTAATTGGTATAGAAACTTCAAACTTCTTTCATCTTTCGTGAAATTCCTCACTTATGACTTATCTTTTATTACAATTGGCCCCATTATGGTTGTCAACTAAGTTGCTTGTGTATGAGTACTACTAAAGAAAGCAAACTGAAAAATTAAAATAATCAAACCCACAAACAAGGTTCTCACTTTTCCTAGCCTAACAAAAGGTAACACAGATTTATGTGGTGCACAATTTACTTACAAGATATCAGATACTTTTGTTTTTAAATTATACTTGATTCCTTTCATATTGGATTTGATTTTACAAAATTATGTGTTTTAATTTATTTTTTTGTTAATGAAATGAACATTTTAGTTATTATTATTATTATTTTAACTGTTATTATAATTATATTAAAAATAAAATCAAAGTACATATACAAATGCAGAAAGTTGAGGAGGAGAGGGGCATTGGGAATTTGGGACTTAGAAGGGAGAGTGCTAGCCTTTAGAATGCTAGCAACCTTAGAGTATTATCTGAAGCGTACTTTTCTTCTTTAATTGTTGTGTTTTATTTAGCTGGCTAATTCCTTATTGAGAGATATTGTGAGCATCAGAGGGACTGTAAAATTCCATTCTATGTACTTATTCGCTAGAGCAAGGAATTATTGGTAGTAATACAGTGAACCTATTCAGCATAGGTGGTATTTTTTTCTGGTCTCTAACAATTTCTCAACAAAGTCTTTCTTGAAAGTGAATTATGTTAAAGCTGGTTCCTGGAATCCTATATATAGCTTCTTTCATTAGCTATGGTGAAAGTTTCTATACCAGTGTTCTATACTATTAGAGAATTATAAGCAAGATATGACATGCTCAAATTCTTGTTTCTTTAAATTGATTTTCTCACATTATGACAATACGATAAGTCAATCTTGACAGATACCAAATTACCAATTAAGAAATCATATTCACTTTCATCTTACTTGACCCTAACCTTATATCCTAAAGATCCTTTTTCCACTCCCTCCATTTTGGTATTTGTTTGTTCCTCAATGCTTGTGGGCTCTGTAGTTGGTGTATGTGTTTTTTTTGACGTTTTGTTGTTCCTTGCTTCTATTTCCTGGGTTTAAAGATTAAAAACCTATATATGAATGATTGTTTGATGGTTGAGATAATGCATAATTCTTCAGAAATTGTATCATATTTTTCTATATTTCAACAAACATTTTTAATATTGATAATATCTAGAGGTTGAAAATTAGCCTTCTGTCCAATACCTCATCTTGAGTTTTGTCATAGACAACACATATTGACAAATGTAATGTAATGTTTTTATGTGATATGAAGAAATCCTCGTCAACAATTTATCTGCCCATCATCCTTTGATTGTTTTGCTTCAGAAATTGCCGTCTCCTATCCTTGATTAATAATGAAGATCATAAATTAAGGCAAGAGTGAAGAGACCAATTTATATCTTTTATTGTCTAGACATTTTTTATTGTTTCATCACTTTCACATTCAACTTTAAATTTCAGATTGTATATCATAAATCCCTCACCATTTCCCAATGAGGCATGGATCTTCATAATTGTTCATTTTCATATGTTTTATGGAGTTAGGATTTAAAGGAACAACATTTTCAATTGAAGTAAGGATATTGAATTGATTCTTGACTTATTTCTACACTATTTTTTGTGTCTTCAATTTTGTTCCTCCATTTCCCTTTGGCTAACTTGGAAAACTATTGACATAAATTTTGCTTTGGTAAAATATTTCTCTCCTATTATTTAGTATACCACTTTCTTTTTGTCATGTTAAGTTTGTATTATATTTGTCACTAGACATTAAATGAGACAGGAAGGGAGGGAGGGATTGAATCCTAAGTTTTTTTATTCTATATGAATAACTTTAATGGTATTGCAAGCCTTATTTTTTAATTCTGAGGTATGTGGTTTGCATTTTATATTTCTCTAATGCAGAAGTGTGGAACTAATTAAATCTCCGAAGGATACAAGATTTGCATTAGATTCAGTTGTTACACATGATGGTGTGAAATGTACCATGTTGGGAAATGTACCATGGGCACTAATAGACTTATCATCTTTCAGGCAGAAGTATAGCCTTGATGCTTATGAGCAGTTATTATAAAAATCTGTAAATATGGATCTATACTTCACAGAATTTAATTAATACATGCATTAAAAATGGTGATATATAGTTATAGATTCTTTTTTGGGCTTATCTAATTCACAAATAATTTGTTATAACCTGTGGTGACCCATTAAATAATATACCAAAAGGTTGTTAGATTATGTAATTTTGTGTGAAGTAGTGTTAAGATATGGTTTTTGGCATCATTTCTTATAGGTATTAGGAATCTTGCCCACAGGTTGTTTGCGATTTTGGCTAATTTAGAGTTTTATAATTGAACACTATAGGTTTGTAAGAGTAGACCATGGATATACCTGTAAATCGAGGTTGGATGTATGATAGAGTGCTTCCTGGTCGAGTTGGATTCACTGATGCCTTTATGAATGGCATTGACAAGTTTCTAGGTTATGCTTGTCAATTGCCACCATATCTGTGCAGTAAGTAGATAAGGTGTCCTTGTGCAAAGTGCAAAAATAGAAAATTTGATTGTCTTGATGTGGTGAAGGTGCATTTGTATCAGTATGGATTTAAACCTGATTATTATCATTGGACTTCCCATAGGGAACCATTGGCAGAGGTCTCTTAAGTGCCACACCCACAAGAAAATGATGAAGATGTGTTTCAAAGGGGTCTTGGAGAATGAGTTAATCGATATGAGGCAATGGTGGTAGATGCAACTAGACCATCCTTCCAACAAAGAATAGAGGAGCCTCCCAATGTTGATGCGCAAGCTTTTTATGACATATTGCCTACTACCCAAGCGCCTTTATGGGAGGGGTGTTCTCGTCACTATAAACTTTCAGTGGCAGTAAGATTGCTTAGCATCAAGGCAGACTACAACCTCTCAGAGCAATGCTATAACAAGATTATGCAATGGTTGAAACAGATAACACCAGATGGTAATCGGATGCCAACTGATCTCTACAGAATGAAGAAAATGGTGTCAAAATTAAGGCTTGGATATGAAAAAATTGATTGCTTTACGAATGGGTGCATGCTGTATTACAAGGATAACTTGGGCCAAAGGGAATGTAAATATTGTGAGACAACAAGGTATGAAGTTAGAAGGAATAGACATGGTAGATGCAGGGAGGTGACAACTAAAAAACTATGGTTCTTACCATTAACTCCTAGACTTCAAAGGTTGTTCATTTCATTTATGAATTCTAAGGAGATGAGGTGGTATTATGATAATCGACGAGAGATCGGTGTGTTGTCCCACCTATCAGATGGGGAGGCATGGAAAGTATTTGACCAAACTTACCTTGAGTTTGCACAGGATCCACGAAATGTCAGGTTAGGGTTATGTGCTGATGGCTTTACACCATTTGGACAATCTAGAAAAATTACTCTTGTTAGCCTATCATTGTTACTTCTTATAACCTCCCACCTTAGATGTGCATGAAACAAGAATACATGTTTTTATCCTTGATCATCCCTAGACCGAAGAATCCAAAAAGCAAGATAGATGTCTATTTGCAACCATTGATTGATGAATTGAAGGTCTTGTTGAATGATGGAGTTGTAATGTTTGATTGTTCATTGAAACATAACTTTCAAATGCTTATTATCACATCCACTCCTAATACTTGCATTTTATGATAATGTTATTATTATTATGGTTAGTATTATTTGCGGGATGTTAAGGATGATTTATTAAGGAGTTAGAATGGACATTTTTATCATTATATAATCACTTTTGTGATAAAAGAATGAAATTGGAAAATTGATGAGGAAGGATAAAATAGTAATTTTACCATGAAGGGGAAAAATAATTTAATTCACTTATTTATACCAAAGGATTCTTATTATTTTTATTTAAGAGAGAAGAAGAATCTAGTTGTGTAAGAGATTATTTGCATTTGAGGTAAAAAAGGCAATTTCCCTAAGGAAGGGCAAAATCGTAATTTCACGCTAAGGACATATTAGTAATTTTACATCATGTAGAAAATTTAATTATTACCTTAAGTATTTTAAGGAAAATAGAAATTAGAAACCCTTACCCACTTATGCTTAATGAAAAAAGAAAAAGGGTAGAAATATCTTTGGCATAAAGGGTAAAAAGGTAATTTTGCCTTAGGGGAAAAAATTGTAATTTTGCCAAAATAAGTGTAAATTAGCAAATTCACAATAATAGACTTTATGAAATTTTATTTAAGTGGTTTTTACATATCAAAACTGAAAAGAAGGAAAAATGGAGCAAAAATGGCCAATTTGGATTTAATGGCAAAATGACACTTTTCTTAGGAACTAAATTGTAATTTATGAAAAGTTGAAGGACCACTATGCAATTTCAAAATTCCTAAAGGGCAGAACAGTCGTAGCCCATGGAAGTTGCATAAAATTACATTTGTAAGGAGAGACAATGTCATTGTTGAAAAAGAGAAGAAAAAGGGATAAAATGGACATTTTAGCACCAATGGCATTTTTATAAATAACCTAAACCCTAAATTCAGCCTTCTTCTTCCTCCATATGCTAGAAATGTCAAGAAAAGGGTGGAGAAAAGGGAGAAGGCTGAATTGCTTCATAGCTTTGAAGAAGGAGGAGTTCTTACCAAAACAACTTAGAAATTACCCTTTTATTGGCTTTTCAAGGTAGTTAAACAACCCTATGCCATTTTTTTCTTGTTTTACGGTGTTTTCAATTTGCAAGAATGATGGATATTTCTCTCTCTACATTTTTATGGTGGATTTGCATGCTTGGGTTTGAAATATGTTGAAAACAACTTGTGTTTATGGCTATAGACATGTTGGAATGTATGGAAACTCATGAAATGGTAAATTTTCATGGATGGAACTTTGATTTTGCCAAACCCTAACTTGTACCAAGGCTGAGTTTGTGTTTGTAAGAGTCAGAAAATGGTCAAATAGTTAGCATAATCACAAAACCAAGGGGAATCAGTACATACCTGAACTGTTTCCAAATGCTCATCTGGGAAGTTATCATCAATGGCTCTCTCATCTAAGGCCTCCCAGTTTGGATTCTCTAACCTTGATAGGTGATCTGCAGCCAGGTTCTCCTAACCCTTCTTATCTTTGATCTCAATATCAAATTCCTGCAAGAGAAAAATCCATCTAATGAGTCTAGGCTTAGCATCATGCTTACTGAACAAATATTTCAAGGTTGAATGATCCGTGTAAATCTTGGATAGCACCAAATAACATCGAAACTTGTCAAAAGCATAGACCACTGCAAGTAATTCCTTTTCAGTAGTGGTATAGTGCTCCTGGGCATCAGTCAAGGTCTTGCTAGCATAATAAATTGGCTAGAACTTTTTATCAATCCTCTGACCTAACACAGCTCCAACTGCAAAGTTACTAGCATCACACATTAGTTCAAAAGGCAGCCCCCACTTAGGTGAAACCATAATAGGGGCTGTGGTTAGTCGTTCCTTTAGTAACTCAAATGCATGCAGACAATCAGTATAAAAAACAAAAGTTACATCCTTGACAAGAAACTGAGTTAAGGGCCTAGCAATCTTAGAGAAATCTCTAATAAATCTCCTATAAAAACCAGCATGCCCTAAGAAGCTCCTAACTTTAATCGAACTAGGGGGTGGTAGTTTTGATATGGTCTCAACCTTTGCCTTATCCACCTCCATCCCTGCATGTGATATCTTATGCCCAAGAACAATCCCCTCTCTCACCATAAAGTGACATTTTTCCCAATTAAGAACTAAGTTTGCTTCTATACATCTTGCAAGCATACGTTCTAAATTAAGCAAACAGTGGGAGAAGGAGTTACCAAAAACTGAGAAGTCATCCATAAATACCTCCATAGACTCCTCAATCATGTCATGGAAGATTGCCATCATGCACTGCTGAAAAGTGGCTGGTGCGTTGCACAATCCAAAAGGCATCCTCCTGTACGCGAACGTTCCATATGGGCAGGTAAAGGTGGTCTTCTCTTGGTCTTCAGGTGCAATGGGAATCTGAAAGTAACTTGAAAAACCATCACGAAAGCAATAAAACATGTGACCTGCCAAACGTTCAAGCATCTGGTCAATGAAAGGAAGAGGAAAATGGTCTTTCCGGGTTGCATCATTGAGTCTCCTATAATCAATGCAAACCCGAAAACCTGTTATCGTCCTAGTGGGTATGAGTTCATCCTTATCATTCTTGACCACTTTCATGCCACCCTTCTTTGGTACAACCTGCACAAGACTCACCCAAGAGCTATCAGAGATAGGATAAATCAAACCTGCATCAAGAAGTTTAATTACCTCTTTTTTCACCACTTCCTTCATGTTTGGGTTCAATCGTCTCTGTGGCTGCACCACTGGCCTATAGCTATCTTCCATCAGGATCTTGTGTGAACAATAGCTAGGATTAATCCCAGGAATGTCCTCCATCTTGTAAGAAAAGGCCCTAGGGTATTTCCTAAGAGAGGTCAAAGTCATCTCCCTCTCCTCAGGTGTCAGGTCAGCTGCTATAATTATTGGCAGCTTCTCTGCCTCATCTAAATAGGCATAGCTTAAGTTCTTGGGTAACTCCTTCAATTCCAAGGTTGGGGGCTCCTCAATTGAAGGTTTCACCTTCTGCACCTCTGACCTGTCAAGAGAAACAAAAGAATCAGTCAAGTTTCTGGGCTCAATAGCCAGCAAGTGAGCTACTTGTTCCACACTTGCTCATTGGACAACTCATCCTCTTCTCCTTGTAATGCCACCTGTAAAGGGTCATCAAGTAAAAATTCCTGCAATTCAGATTCAACCACATCATCCAAGACATCCACAGAATATACAATATCATCATGATCTAAAGATTCTCTCTTAGAGGTAGCTAAGTCAAAGGTAAAAGTTTCATCCCCTACTCTAAGTTTCAATTTCCTATCACAGACATCTATAATAGCCCTAGACGTTGCAAGGAAAGGCCTACCTAGAATCAAGGGTATGCTACTCTCACCCTCCATATCCATCACAACAAAATCCATAGGAAATATAAATTTATCAACCTTTACAAGGACATCTTCAACTATACCTCTAGGATATTTAACAGTTCTATCAGCTAATTGTATGTTCATCCTAGTAGGTTTTGGCTCACCCAATCCCAGTCTATCAAACAAGCTAGTAGGCATCAAATTTATGCTAGCTCCTAAATCAGCTAAAGCATCCATGACAGAAAGATCACCAATTACACAAGGTACGGTAAAACTCCCTGGATCATGCCTCTTAATAGGCAGCTTGTTTTGTAAGATTGCTGAGCACTCCTCATTCAATGTCACCAGTCCCAAATCCTCTAGTTTCCACTTGTTTCTTAGTATTTCCTTCAAGAACTTTGCATAGCGAGGCATCTGCGAAATGGCTTTAACAAAAGGAAGGTTAATCCTCAGCTGTTTAAATAGATCAAGAAACTTACCAAACTGTTGATCTAATTTCTCCTGCTTCAGTCTAGCCGGGTATGGAATGGGTGGCTCTTCTTGCCCTTAACTTGCACCAGCTTAGTTACCTCAGGCTCTTGGTCCTTATTGACACTTGTATCCTGCACATCATTATGATCATCAGTAGCTAAAAGTAAAGGACCAGCTACTTGCTTACCTGATCTTAGAGTGATAGCCTTGCAATGCTCCCTTGGATTAGACTCGGTGGTCTTTGAGGGCGTCCCTGGCTGTCTTTCAGCCAACACCTTAGAAATCTGGCCTATCTGATTCTCTAAGTTCTGAATGGAGGCTTGTTGGTTTCTAAGTGCTGTGTCCGTTTGCTGGAATTTGCTCTCTGAAGTGGACGCAAACTTCATCATCAATTCCTCCAGATTGGGCTTTTTCTCCTGACCTTGAGGAAATTGACTTGGAGCAGCTTGCTGCTGGGGTTGCTATTGGTGCAACCGCTGAAAACCTGGTAGACCCTGGTTATTAGTGTTTCTCCATCCAAAATTTGGATGATTCCTCCACCCGGGGTTGTATGTGCTGCTATATAGATTATTCTGCTGTCTCGGAGCATTCCCAATGTAATCTACCTGTTCAAAATCAGAAGAACCACTGTGAGAAGAAAATGAAGAAGAGGGGTTAGCAAACATACCTCCCGCATTACAATTGACACCATAATGCGGGCCACCACAGAACTCGTAGCTTGACTGTGCTGCATGCACTGGCATCTGGAGTTGGTCAATCTTCTTAGCCAGAAGCTCCACTTGAGTTGCCAAGGTTGATATAGAGTCTGACTGGTTGACCACTCCCTTCCGTCCTAGCCTATCCCTTGAGCATTGCCACTGATAGTTGTTCATGGCCATTTCCTTTATTAAACTCTGTGCCTGTTCAGGGGTTTTATTATTTAATGCACACCCTGCTGCCGCATCCACCATCTGCCTTGTGGCTGTATTTAAACCACTATAGAAAGTCTACACTTGCATCCACACAGGCAATCCATGATGTGGGCAACACCTCAGTAAGTCCTTGTACCTCTCCCATGCATCATACATACTCTCATCAGCCATCTGCACAAAAGAAGAAATGTCATTACA
The DNA here is from genome assembly GCA_031216115.1 of Senna siamea. Classification (NCBI taxonomy): domain Eukaryota; kingdom Viridiplantae; phylum Streptophyta; class Magnoliopsida; order Fabales; family Fabaceae; genus Senna; species Senna siamea. Next base: position 4,239,341 of record CM062360.1, read on the forward strand.
TAGTTTTGCAGTCTTAGCTGGTGGAAAATATTTGTACAAAAACTTTTCAGCCAAAGTCTCCCAAGTAGTGATGGAGTTAGGTGGTAGGGATTGCAGCCATCTCTTTGCTCTGTCTCTCAAGGAAAATGGAAATAATCTAAGCTGAATGGCGTCATCAGTGGTTCCATTAATCTTGAAAGTGTCGCATATCTCCAAGAAGTTAGCTATGTGGGCATTAGGGTCTTCGCTGGGCATCCCTCCAAACTGTACCGTTTGTTACACCATCTGAATCACATTTGGCTTGATTTCAAAATTTTTAGCTGCTATTGTAGGCCGAGTAATGCATGTCTATGTCCCTTCCAATGAAGGTCTAGCGAACTCGTACATCGTTCTATTGGCTTCGTCATTATTATTTGCAACTGCCATCTTTGGTGATGTAGGATCAGGGATCTCAACTGGTTCCTCCTCCAATATCTCAACTGGCACCTCCTCCTGACGACGGTGTGCACGAGTCCACAAAAGTCATTCTGGATCAGATAGAGGGTCTACAGGTACAGGATTAGAACTCCTGGTCATAAACTACCTGAATCCAATAATAGTGAAACAGTCCACCAATCAGAGTAAAGAGTAATAAACCAAAAAAAAAAGTAAAACAAGATAGATAAAACTCAATAATAGAAACAATAAACGAAACAAATAAAAACCCACTAAAATAATAAAACAAATAATCCAAATAAATAAAATAAAATAAAATAAACAAAGGACAAAATGAAACTAATAAAAACTAATAGCTGAACGCAGAGAAAGACACACTAACTAGAAACAAAAACAAAACAGAACAAATAAAAATGGCTAAAGTAACAGATAGCAAATTCACTCTAGTTTTCACCAAAATTCCCCGGCAACGGCGCCAAAAACTTGATGCGTGCTGCCAATGCTATCTAGTAACAACACCTAAGGCAGTGAACCTATCGATGCAGCCTAGTGCAATGGTGAGTATCAAGGTCGTATTCTCTGAGCAGGAAAGCCCAGAGTTACTACTTGTTCTCTGTTATCTAGCCTAGAAATTAAAATGATTAATTTTTATCTAAACTAACGTCTAACTAAAAGCAATAATACCAACAGCAACAAGAAACAGAAGAAAATACACGGAGGCAAGAAATGCAAATCCATAAGGGAACCTACACCGGTTGGCAAACACACGAATTATAATGGATTACTGAATTTAACTATGTTACCTGTGAGTGAATTCCAATGCAAATTTAAATTCTCTATCGATCTCAATGAATTTCTTAAACTTAAAATCCACCACTGGCTAGTTCTTCCTAATGGCAAATTTTAAATCAGCATTATCTATCTAATTCACCACTATTAAGAGTCGTTACTTCTTAATCCAGCAATTTATTAACCTTAGTTCTAAGCGATAACAAATTGTCCATTACAGTTAGTTTTCCAATTCCAATTATCATTTGTCGATCTCAAAAAGGAATCTAATTAACATTACCACGACGTCTCGTAAATAATGCTAACACGTACATTCATAATTGTAACGGAGATCACACATTAAATTCAACATCCATGCAAATTTAAATAGCAATCCAACACAGTTAGGGACCCCAATGAATTTTACAGTTTCAGCCACACATATTTACACATAGCACACAATCCAACAGCAAACAACCCATCAGACAGTTAATTAAACAGCAGATAAAAATAGTAAAAACTTATGCAATCCTGTCTTTTCAATTGTCCAATGGTGTCTCTACAAAAGGGTCACCAAAAAACCACCGAAAAAGGACTAGAAGACTGTCAGAAAACGCCGGAAACAATGAAGTACAAGGCTGTCCAACAAAACGGGTCGGGTCAGACGAGTCGGACCCCAAGCTCTCGGGTACCCAAAGGATCTGCTCCCTTTCGGTTGGCTGGGTGGCGACGGACAGCTGGGGAAAGGTGAGACGGCGCACAGATGGCAGAAACAGATGGAAATCCGACGAGAAAAACGCGAACGGGTCACGAAAAGCAACGAGTCGCGTCTCTCGGGTCCGTCCTCAGATCTCTCGGTCTGACTGGCTACGGCGGTTGGTGAGCTGAGGGAATGCGGAGGAGGACTTGCTGGAGGTGCAGAAGGAGACGATGGGCGGTGGAACAGTCAGAAAATGCCGCGGTGAAGCTCGAACTGGATGGGTTGGCGAAACGGGTCGCGAGCCTTCTCTAGCGCTATTGATGCCGTGAACGGCGTCGCGAACAGCCAAGGCGGTGGAGAACCGTCCGCGAAGCCTCTCCAGTCATTGGTCGGCCTCCCTCGGCGGTGGTGGTGCATGAGCTCACTCCCTTCGTGCGATGGGTCTTCACGCGTCACTGTTCACTTTCAAATCCATTTCACGCCTGGGACTTGGGTAGCTCGAGTCTTCTTTCACTCCCATTCGATTTTTTCTCCTAATTGACTCGGTCCAAGATCCAATATGGCCAAACCAAGGCCCAATTAGCTTGATCTAGGGCCCACTAAGCAGAATCAGCCCAAATGGCCTATTTGGAGTGCTCTAAAGCTGTCTAGGCTCCAAATTGCTCTATTTACTGACGATGACTTGATAAAATGCCTGAAAACGAAAATGAAGCAAACTTAGGTGATTTTAAGAATAAAATTACACAAAATGCTCACAAAATAGACAATTCACATCCAGCAATTTTGTATAGAATCGGACATATCAATGGTGATCCCATGAGAGTATACTAGCCCCGTTTGAGAAGAAAGGGAGGAATCCCACTGGTCAGGGATGATCTGCCAAAAAGGGGCAGGGACCATTACGATACTTGGATCCACTGGGGGACGCCTCAGAATGTACAAAAGGTTAAGGCATGGCTAAATAGACATGTGCTCATTCATATAGACAATGGTGCGTGGAGTTGTTGCTGGGCAACTCTCCCGATTACTCTCAGGGTGTTTTATGTACTGCTCGCATGTTATCGAAATGAAATGATGTTATGTTTACTATCCCACATATGTTTTATAAGAAATGTTTTATGATGAGAATAATGATGAATACACTTCCCATGTTTTAAAGTTGACATGTTTTAAATGCAGATGCATACATATGAGTATATAACATTATTAAATGCCGCACTCATTGCATCCCCATAGTATGTTATATGTTTTATGAAAGAATGTAGAGGTTTTTCGTGCGAGCATGGTGGTACAGGTTAATAGATTTTGTAACTAGTTGTATTGCTACTGAGATTCATTTCTCACAATAGTGTTGACATATACCAGATGTGTAGGTCCCTTGGGATGGAGAAAGAAGGTAAGGTATGCAAAAGTGTCCCATCTAGTATGAGTACATGTTAGGATTGAGCTAGCCTTCATGATATTTTGAGAAAGGCTAGTGTAGGATTATTTTGTATAGACTATTTAATGGGGTTATGAATGGCAGGATTGTTGCCTCCATGCCCAATGGTTAATTGATTATATTTAATTAAGAATGCATGTCTATGTACAGTTAATCCAGGTGTATGCTATATGTATTTATTCCACTACGATATTGGGAGAACCCGAGAGTAGAGATCGACCCAAATGTACTCGATAAATCAACTTGGTAACAAGTTTAAAATTTTCTCGGTTATAAGTAATAGTAACACCAACATTTTGATAATTATTTTCATATTATACTTTTAAAATAACTAATAGGAACCGTAGGACAGAGGGTGTTACAATCATCCTGATTTGGTCTGTAGTTTGCTAAACCAACTCTAGCTTAAGCAATTGTCTTTCCCCTACTTCAAACCAACATAGAGGTGATCCTCCCATACAAAGCTTCATATAGTGGCATCCCTATGCTAGAATGAAACTGTTATTATATGAGAATTCTATCAATGCTAGGATTTGGTCTGAACTTCACTTATGCTCTAAGGCACATAACCTAAGCATATCCTCTAAAGTTTGATAGTACTCTCTGTTTGTCCATCTATTTGAGGATATTAAATGGTACTCAAGCTTAACCTAGTACCAAAAGCTGCTTGAAGGCTTTCTAAAATCTAGAGGTAAATCTTGGGTCTTTATCTAAGACAATGCTAGTAAAGATCCCATGAAGTCTTACTATCTCCTAAATATACAAACGAGCTAATTTATCCAAAGAGAAATTGATCTTAATGGGTAGGAAATGCACATACTTAGTTAATCGGTCAACTATCACCCAAATAGCATCGTTTCCTGACCGAGTCCTGGGTAAACCTATTACAAAGTCCATAGAAATCTTATCCCATTTCCACTCAAGGACATCAAGAGGTTGCAACAATCTAGTAAGTCTTTTATGTTCAATCTTCACCTGCTGACACACTAAGCACTTAGCAACAAACTCAGCAATGTGCTTTTTCAAACCTGGCCACCAAAATCTTCCCTTCAAATCTTGATACATCTTAGTAGCACCATAATGAATAGTATAGTTGCTCCTATTGGCTTTCTCTAAGATTTCCTCCCTTAATTCCCCTAGACTCAATAACAAAAACCCTATTTTAGAAGGTCATTAGCCCATTGGCCTCCTTATGGAATTCCTTTAGATCCTTTAGGGACTTTAAGAAATCATACTCCTTTTGGGCCTCTAGTATCTGAGTCTTAAAATTACTCTCAATCTGCAATTCACCTAGACATATTCTATCTGGTAGCATCAACTTGGATAAGCTCAAATTATAGAAATTTTCTATCAAACTCATCTCACTCACCATCATTTAGGCTACATAGAAGGACTTCTTACTCAAGGCATTCGCCACAACATTGACTTTTCCTGGATGGTATCTCAATTCAAAATCATAATCCATGATGATTTTCAAGGCAAACACTATTGTGATCAAAGAGGTACTTGATACTTTTGTGGTCACTAAATACCTTGAACCTAGACCCATAAAGGTAGTGCCTCCAAATTTTCAAGGCAACACACTATTGCTGCTAATTCTAGGTTGTGAATGAGGTAATTACTCTTATGGGGCCTTAATTGTCTAGAAGCATAGACCACTACTTTCCTCTCTTGCATCAAGATGCATTCTAGACCTTTCTTGGATGCATTGCAGTATAGCTCAAACTTTTCTAAAGGATTTGGGATAATTAATACTGGTTCAGTGTTCAAGCTTTCCTTTAAGGTTTGGAAACTATGCTCACATTCAGAATTCCACCTAAATGGAACATCCTTTAGGGTCAACTTGGTCATTGGCATCGCTATTTGTGAAAACCCTTGGATAAACCTTCTGTAGTAACCGACTAATCTGAGGAAACTATGGATTTTAGTCACCGTTGTAGGTCTCTCCCAATGAACCCCCTTAGTCTTACTTGGATCTACTACTACCCCATCCTTGTTAATCACATGCCCTAGGAATCTCATTTCTTCTAACCAAAACTCACACTTCTCAAGTTTGGCATATAGTCATCTCTCTCTAAGAACTTGCAGCACAATCCTAAGGTGTTGTTCATGTTCTTGCATATTTCTAGAATATACAATAATATCATCAATGAACAATACCACAAACTGATCGTGGTAGGGTCTAAAGATGTGATTCACGTAATCTATGAATATAGCATATGTACTTGATGTGCTACCAATACAACTACACCTAAGGCAGTGAACTTATCGATGTAACCTAGTGCAATGGTGAGTGTCAAGGTCATATCCCACAGGAACAAGAAAGCCCAGAGTTACTACTTGTTCTCTGTTATCTAGCCTAACAATTAAAGTAATTGATTTTTAACTAAATTAATAATTAACTAAGTGCAATAAACAATAACCAGAGACAACACATGAAAGAGAATATACTAAGGCAAGAAAGTAAACCCACTGTGGACCTATAGTGGTTGGCAAACACATAAAGGATAATGGTCAATTGAATCTAATGATGCTACCTGTGAGTGAATTCTAAGTTAAATTCAATTTCCCTCTCGAGAAAATTAAAATTTTAAATCTAAGAATCTACCATTGGAATCTCTTCCTAATGATTAATTTCAGATCAGCCTTATCATTCTAATTCACCACTATTAAGAATAGATACTCCTTAATCTAGCAATTAATTAACCTCATCTCTAAGCAAAAATTAACTATTAGCTGCGATTAGATTCCAATTTCAATTATCATCTCTCGATCTCAAAAATAAATCTAATTAGCATTCACAACAACGTCTCATAATGAAAACTTAAACACTACATGCATAATCGCAAAGAAAATCACAACTAAGTTCAACATCAATGGAATTAAAATAGCAAGCCAACAATGTTAGGAACCCCAATGAGTTTTACAAGTTTAGCCACACATAACAGCAGACAATTCCAACATCAGATAATCCATCAGAAAATCAATTATAAAGAAAAGAAAAGAAAATAATAAAAATTTTGCAAGTCCTGTCTTCTCAAATGCCCAATGGTTACTGTAAAGAATAGTCGCCCAAAAACCACTGGAACCTCGCCAGAAAACTGCCAAAAAAATATAGCTCAAATTTGTCCAGAAACGGGTTGCAAGTTAAAACGAGTCGTGGGTCATGAGTTATCAGTTACTTGATGGAAAATGGCTGCAACAACAGCAGGAGCTAAGGCGGAAGGTTACGGATGAGGCATCAAGCGACGGAGGAGCAGTTTCGTGTGGCAGCTTAGATGGACGACGTCATACAAGTCACGAATCGCTCCTGGATTACATCTTGGGTCCATCTTTGATCAGCCAATCTGGAGTGTTGTGGTGGCCGACGAGTTGAGGGAAGGTCACAGTTGAGCTGCTTGAATTTAGAGTAGTTGGTTGTTGGCGGTTGGTCGACCAAAAAATGCCGTAGAACGACCATGAACTTTGATGGGTTGCTCTCTTGGGTTGCACAATCTGTCATATAGGTCTAATGCTTTCCAGAGGCAATGCACGATGGCAGTGGCCCACCCATCATCCCATGTCACTGGAATGAAGATGCGCCGCCGTGAAACTCCGCCCAGACCTCCTCTTTTTCTCAATGCTTTCGGGTCTCTCTTCTTTCACGCAATGCTCACTCCCTCAGTACTATTTCATGCTTTCTTTTTTCGGGTTTGCTCCTTCTTTTTCACATGAGTCTCTCCTCTTTTGTTTCAATCAGCTCGGTCCAAGGCCTAATAAGGCTTTAGCTCGGCCCAATAAGCAAAATTGGTCTAAATGGCCTATTTTGGATGCTCTAACTGTCTAAGCTCAAAATTACTCCGTTTATTGATGATGACTTGATAAAATGCCTAAAAATGAAAATGATGCAAACTTAGATGAATTTTATAATAAAATTACATAAAATGCTCATAAAATAAACAATTTAGAACAGGAAACTATGTATAAAATAAGGCATATCAAATCACCCTACACTTAAGCTTTTATTTGTCCTCAAGAAAACACTAACTCAATCTTAAAACAAACAGCCACAGTTCCCCAAAAATCATATCTAATCCACAATTAATAATACCTAACACATCCCAAGTGAAACTCAATCATAAATCAAATTGCACAACCTTAACACATAATGGAAATAATAACAACGCATACACAACTTAACCTACAATTCAATAACAAAAAGTTAAGAACCAAAGCTTCACAGGGATCACTCAAATCACTCAAAGTGTATAAGGGTAAAGTACAAATCCCTCAAGCTATTTTTACAAGAATTTTCCTACTATATGCTTGCTCATAAATCTCATCTTTGTTTCTATGAAAAATTGAATACCAAGATCAAAGGGTCTTGACAAGGTTATAATGTGGTTAAGATAAAGGTGAGAAAAAATTTTAGGAAGTGGTGATAGATATGCTAAAAGTCATGCAATTTCAACATGCTGAAGACTCAAAGGATTAAAAGCAGCAAAGTGCTAAACACAAAAATTTTCACCAAGTTTTGAAAGAAATAGGAGATGCTCAAGGAATAACATATCCAATAAACAAGATAATAAAGACCTCTTTTCAAAAATATTTTATTTTATTTTATTTTATTTTGTTGTCTTTTTTTTCTTTTTTTATATATATTTGTGCAGTCTTACTAATAAACAACTTTGGATTGAAGGGAATATCTGAAGAAAAGACTTGGTGGGTTGTTACCAACATGACAGTGCATTTTAATCCAAATATGAAGAGTAAATCACACAATTTCCAACATATAAGGTGAAAAAGAAGACGATGTAAAGAAAAGTAATGTGAGGTGTAAAGGTGAAAAAAGTGAAGGAAATGTCAAGGCTAAAAAGTAGCCAACTAAGGGAAACATAGAGGGTAGGCTTTTTGGCTAAAAGTATTGTATCCTAAGTTGCCTAAATAATCTCCTGATACTCGAGTTCATGCAACCTCAACAAGCATTACAGAGTAAGTTCTAAAGATAAAATCAAGAAAAATGCACACTCAAACAAGAAATTCAAGTGTTAAAATGGGCTCAAATCTTACATTTGGAGTATGGTACAATTGCAAATGATTCTAAAAAAATTTCAACTAAATTATAAGTCAAGCAGTGCATGCGAATTGCAATATCAACATCTTAAATTAAAATTAAACAATTTGAAGAATAACTAAGTAACACCAGTGTGACCTGGCCGAGATGATGCGTTAGACATCAATAATTGCTTTTCAACACAAATTGAAACCAGTCCTTGTAACGCCCTTATCTAATATTACAATGTCTCAAATGTAAATAGATAAGGTCAGTACATTATTCTTAACCTTGATTATTTATTAATAATGTCTGAGCATTCATACCATCATAATATTATTAAAATTAATTAGGTTCGGGTTCTTTTGCTTAGATCAAAACTTATAAGCACAGCCAAAACAACATTTTATACAATGGATATATAAAATCATAAAATATTACATATACTTACATAAGTATTACAACATTTCGTCTATCTGGGAATTATCAGAAACTTGTCCTAGGGTCAGGAGACAACATTTCTATCACTCAAACCCTTAGGATACAAAATACTATTAATAAAAGGGCCTCCTTTAATGCTACTTCCATCTTTCCCAGAAATTGCTAGATATCTGCATCTGATACATATCAGCACCCAAATGAGAAAACTAGTTTCTTAGTAGCTTAACAATTCAACATTTTAAATCTAACTGACATGTACCACTGTGCAAGCATAGAATTTTTTTTTTCTACATTCCATCATTAATTAATTGATCTCTTTCCTATAAATACATTGGTAAGCATTGTATGATTAATTGGTGTGTCAATGTGATAAAGATAGTCATTCTCATTTCTATTATAATTCTTTTTCCAGGGAAAGCATACCTATAACAATTGAACTAACCAATAATTGTCTATATATCTTCCATTCTTAAAACTTTCCTTGTTTGAGAATGTGAAGCACACTTAGTCACACTACAAGAAATGTGGACACTTTGCCACTTTTATAAGAATTGTGAACAATTGCTCACATTGTAGACTCTTGGCCACTTTTATGAAAATGGTGAACACTTGGTCACATAGTGGACTCTTGGCTACTTTTATGAAACCGTGAATACTTGGTCACTCATACATACAATTAACAATCACCATTCATCATCCTATTGTCTTGACTTTAGCTATTGTAATACATTTTATAACTCATTTACAATTAGCATAATGCTTTAGCCATTATAAATAACCCTAAAGATTACATTCGACCATCATGGTAAATAATGAGATTTAAAGTATTTCATACTCATTAGTCCACATTCTTCCATCCTTCCAACCTTACAAAACTACTAATACTGTATTTTGGTATTCTTAGGGTACCTTTTCTCACATTTAAACCATATAATTATTTCATTACTCATTTCGTTCTACTTAAGTTATTGACTCATTTTACATGTTACATTTGATAATTACCTCTACTTCATCCCTCTTACATCTAAGTACATTACTAGACAAGATAATGAACATGCATTCATCATTCTTTACTTTCTTATTTTACCAAACTGAAAAGTAACTCTTATCCTATAATTTCAGCAACACTTCTATATTATTCCAAGAGAAATGCCTTGGATTTAAATAGATTAAAGAAAGTCATATCATGGTTTCAAGCCATATTTTAATTAACATGATTTCTTTAGGTAATTTAAACATAACAACACACATGGAACATTTAAGAAAACCAATTTTCTACACTTCATAATTCTAATATTCCTCATTATGCATGCTGGACATTTCCATCAATCATTCCCTCATAGAATTAGCTATATCCACATCACCACATCAACAACCATAACCAATTCACTTCATTATACAAACTTAACCAATGAAAACAATGCATATTAAGGAATGTAGAGCTAGAAAACTAGATTCCATGGAAACTTTAAATCACACTACATAGTTTAAATCATAAAATTCAAAACATAGAATTTTTAAACTACCTAAAGGATGCAAGAAAATGTAAGTGTCTTGGATTTCTCTTTGAATTTTATCTTACTCATTTTCTTCTTCTCCTCTCGGCCAAGCTAGCTTCTTCTCTTCTCACCGAATGTGTTTGTGTTTTGTTTAATTTGTCAAGCTGCTCTCCCTCTCACCGTGGTATCTAAATCCTAAGTTGCTCTCCCTTTCACCGAATGCTTTTCTTTATTTCCTTTTAAACTTGCATTTGTCTAATCTTATTGCTATCAACACCTTCAACTGACCTAAACACTTCATTCCTTTAATTCTTCTGAAAGGAATGGAATGTATGGATGACTTATTAAATTTCCCTTTCCCTTTTTTTTCTTGACACTACCGAATACACGTGTACTTATAAAATAAAATTTCCTTGCAATCTTGTACACACACACACACATATATATATATAAATCAATCACTCAGTTAAGCTAAAGGAGTAGAAGAAAAGGAACTCCATGCAAGACACTCATATCTTAGCAACTCGGTTAGTTAAATACAAGCAATGAGAAGGAAAGAAAGAGAGTTATGGAAACACGCCTTTGCTTCTCTCTTCCACCCCTTTGCTAAATACATATATACTTAAATGCTACACTTTCTCCCTTCCTCTCATTTTTATTTCTGTAATTATTTATATAATTTAATCTAATCCATGTGATGCTTATTTGGTTGAATTAAAAGAAACAAAAGAAAAGAATTTAAGCACCTCAATTTTAATGTAAGCACCTCACTCTTCATACAAGCATCTCAAGCACCTCAATTTTCATATGATATTTCCTCCACTGAATGACTCCTTTTCTCTAATCATTATGAAATTTCCCTCATGCATTCTCATATATTTTTATACGGCCAAGGTAAGACAAAAAGAATGGAAGGAAACTTAAGAACAAAAGTGCCACACGTCTCTTTCTATTTTCTTCTTCTCTGCAACACCGAATCACTTCTTTTAATTTCATTTTCTTTTCAACGTTATAAGCTTCTTAGAAAAAGGATTTATTACACTTACTTAACATGTTACCTTTTCCATTCTCCTTTCTAATTTCTCTACCGAATAACATACGTATCCCATACATTGCATATGTCTTTCTCTCTACTTATCTCACATTGTTTTCTTTTCTTTTAATTGATTATTAATTTATCAATTACCTCTTGTAAGCTCATTGTAACTTAGAAGATAAAACATTATGATAACTTAAGTCCCACTTCTACTTCTTCTTATACTTGTATCTCAATTTAGTTAGACAAGAAAGAAAGGTGTTCACTTTCAATATCTTTATTCTAAACTCTATACCACTAAATCAATTTCATTATAATCTATGGAAAACTCTTCCAATTACTTAAAGAAGCATAACATAAAAATAGTCAAGAGAATAGAGAATAAGGGGAGTTACATTCCTATCAATTCATAAACAGAATTATAAATGCTCCAAAGACAAACAAAAATTAAGTGCGTAACATCAAGAAAAAATCAAGTATCATATCCTATATCCACTATCAAAATAAATACAGCATTAGCAATCTACATCATCAAAATCATAGATACCCACCCCACACTTGAGAAAGACACTGACCTTAGTGTATAGCAAAGGGAATACCATAGAAATAAGAGCATAAAGTGCAGCAATAACAAAGATAATCCAAAAGTCTTAATGTACCTCAACAAAATGAAAGAGAAGAAAATAGACAAAAATAAAATAACATAAATAAAGTAAATAAAAAAAACACTACTTCTTTTTGGTTGAGTCTTTTAGCTGGACTCATTCCTTTTATCACTCTTGCAGGTAAAGCACCATGTGCACTCATTCCTCGACCTCCAATAAGTCTCCATAGTAGTGTTTCAGTCAGTGCCCATTGACTTTGAAATCTCCTTTGTTAGGATGATGCACTTCCAGTGTGCCATAAGGAAAGACTTGCTTGAACAAAAATGGTCCTGACCATTGGCTCTTAAGCTTTCCTGGAAAAAGGCGAAGATGTGAGTTATAAAGTAATACCCTATCTCTAACTTGAAAATCTTTAGAGCCATGCAGCCTTTGATCATACCAATTCTTGGTTTGAGCTTTGCAAATGGAAGAATTTCCATAAGTTTTGTAGGCCATTCTTCTAGCTCATTCAGCTGCCATAACCTCTCTTTACCTGTAGAAATAACATTAAGATTGCATGTTTTAAGGGCCTAAAGTGCCCTATGATCTAATTCAATAGGTAAGTGACAAGTCTTTCTATATACCAGCCTAAATGGTGTAAATCCAGTATAAGTTCTATAGGCTATCCTGAAGGCCCACAATGCTTTATCCAATTTGGATGCCCAATCCTTCCTACTCACCCCTATATTTTTCTCTAAGATTCTCTTTAAACCCCTATTAGTTACCTTTACTTGCCCACTGGTCTGCTGGTGATAGGGTGTTGAAAACCTATGAGATACCCTATAATGTTTAACTACTTTCTCAAGTTGGGGGCTACAGAAATAGGTCCCTCTATCACTAATCAGTGCCCTAAGTGTACCAAATCTAGCAAACAATTTTTTAAGGAACCTAGTCAATACCCTAGCATCATCATTGGGGAAAGCCCCAGCTTCTGGCTATTCAAAAGATACTCAACACCCACAAGGATATACTTATTACCAAATGAGAAAGGAAAAGGGCTTATGAAGTCAATGCCCCAAACATAAAAAATTTTAACCACTTGCACACTTGTTTGGGGCATTTCGTCTCGGGTGGAGATATTACCTGACCTCTAACAAGCATGACAAACCTGGACATATACTTTAGCATCCTAGAATATGGTTGGCTAGTAGAACCCTACCTTAAGCACCTTCTTAGCAGTATGGTCTGCAGCGTGGTAGCCTCCCATTGGTCCTTCATGGCAATGCCTTAGAATTTAGTGAATTTCTTCCCTATATACACATTTCCTGATTACCTAGTTTGTATAAATGCGAAACAAAAAAGGATCTTCCCAAATGTAGTATTTTAACTCATAAAAGAATTTCTTCTTTTGTTGAGTAGTCATACTCTTTGGTAAAACCCTTGCAACTAGATAGTTAGCATAATCACAAAACCAAGGGGAATCAGTATATACCTAAACTACCTCCAAATGCTCATCCAGGAAGTTATCCTCAATGGCCCTATCATCTAAGGACTTCAAGTTTGGATTCTCCAACCTTGATAAGTGATTTACAGCCAAGTTCTCTGCACCCTTCTTGTCCTTAATCTCTATATCAAATTCCTACAAGAGCAAATTCCATTTAATAAGTCTAGGCTTAGCATCATGTTTACCGAACAAATACCTCAAGGCTAAATGATCTGTGTAAACCATGGTCTTGGACACCAAATAGCATTAAAATTTGTTGAAAGCATAGACCATAGCAAGCAACTCCTTTTCAGTAATGGTGTAGTGCTATTGGGCTTCCATCAAGGTCTTGCTAGCATAATATATGGGTTAAAACTTCTTGTCAATCCTCTATCCTAAAACAGCCCTAACTACATAGTCACTAGCATCACACATTAGTTCAAAAGGCAGCCCTCAATTAGGTGAAACCATGATGGGGGCTGTGGTTAGTTGTTCCTTCAATAACTCAAATGCCTGTAAACAGTTATCATAAAAAATAAAAGGTACATCCTTTACAAGCAATTGATTCAAGGGCCTAGAAATCTTAGAGAAATCCTTAATAAATCTTTTAAAGAAACTAGCATGCCCTAGGAAACTCTTGATAGCCTTAGCAGAACTAAGGGGTGGCAATTTGGAGATAGTCTCAACTTTAGCCCTATCTACCTTTATCCCTGCATGTGATATCTTGTGCCCAAGAACAATCCCCTCTCTCACCATAAAATGACATTTTTCCTAATTAAGTGCTAGGTTTAATTCTACACAACGGGCAAGCATACGTTTTAAATTAAGCAAACAATAGGAGAAAAAGTTACCAAAACTAAGAAGTCATCCATAAATACCTTCATAGACTCCTTAATCATGTTATGGAAGATTGCCATCATGCACCGCTGAAAAGTGACTGGTGTTTTGTACAGTCCAAAAGGAATTCTCCTATAAGCGAACGTCCTATATGGGCAGGTAAAGGTAGTCTTCTCTTGGTCTTCAAGTGCAATGGGAATATGAAAATAACCTAAAAAACCATCAAGAAAGCAATAAAACATATAACCTTCCAAACATTCAAGTATCTAGTCAATGAAATGAAGAGGAAAACGGTCTTTCTGAGTTGCATCATTGAGCCTCTTATAATCAATGCAAACCCAGAAACCTGTTACATTAGCTCATCCTTCTCTTTTTTGACAACTTTCATGACACACTTCTTTGGTATGACCTGCACAGGACTCATCTAGGAGCTATTAGAAATAGGATAAATCAAACCTGTATCAAGAAGTTTAATTACCTCATTTTTCACCACTTCCTTCATGTTTGGGTTCAACCGTCTTTGTGGCTGCACTACTGGCCATAGATATCCTCCATCAGGATCTTGTGTGAACAATAGTGGGATTAATACCAGGAATGTCTGCCATCTTATAAGCGAAGGCCCTAGGGTATTTCCTGAGAGAGGCCAAAGTCATCTCCTTCTCATCAGGTGTCAAGTCAGCTACTATAATTACTGGCAGCTTCTCTGCCTCATCCAAATAGGCATAGCTCAAGTGCTTAGGTAACTCCTTTAGTTCTAATATTGGGGGGTCATCAATTAAAGGTTTCACCTTTTGCACCTCTGACCTGTCAAGAGAAACAAAAGGGTCTGTATTATTGTTGGGCTCAATAGCCAACAGATGAGCTAATTGTTCTAACACTTGCTCGTTGGATAACTTATCAGCATTTTCCTGCAATGCCACTTGTAAAGGATCATTAAGTAAAAATTCCTGCAATTCAGACTCAACAACATCATCCAAGACATCCACAAAATAAATCGTATCATTATGATTTAAGGATTGTCTATCAGAGGCAGCTAAGTCAAAAGTGAAAGTCTCATCCCTAACTCTAAGTTTCAACTTCCCATCATAAATATCTATAATAGCCCTAGATGTTGCAAGGAAAGGCCTACCTAGATTCAAGGGTACACTACTCTCACCCTCCATATCCATCACAATAAAATCAATAGGGAATATAAATTTATCAACCTTTACAAGTACATCTTCAACTATACCTCTAGGATATTTAACAGTTCTATCAGCCAATTGTATATTCATCCTAGTAGGTTTTGGCTAACTGAATCCTAGTTTATCAAACAAGCTAGTAGGTATCAAATTTAATGCTATCTCCTAGATCAGCTAGAGCATCCATAATAGACAGTTCACTAATTACACAAGGTACAATAAAACTCCCTGGATCATGCCTCTTAATAAGCAGCTTATTTTGTAGGATTACTGAGCACTCCTCATTTAGTGTCACCAGCCCCAAATCCTCCAATTTCCTCTTGTTGCTTAGTATTTCCTTTAAAAACTTTGCATAGCGAGGCATATGCAAAATAGCTTCAACAAAAGGAAGGTTAATCCTTAAATTTTTGAATAGATCAAGGGACTTACCAAACTACTGATCAACCTTCTCCTACTTCAGTCTAGCAGTGTATAGAATAGGTGGTTGGTCTTCTATCACAAGGCTCTTCTTGCCCTCAACATGCATTGGCTCTTTTTCTACTAGTTCTAGCTCCTTACTAACTGGCTCATCCTACATAATAGTATGATCATCAGTCAAAGGAAAAGGATCAGTTACTTGCTTACCTGAATTCAAAGTAATGGCCTTGCAATGCTCCCTTGGATTTGGCTCTATGGTATTGGGTAGTGTCCCAGGTTGTCTCTCTGCCAACATCTTAGACATCTGGCTCATTTGAGTCTCTAAGTTTTCAATAGAGGCCTGCTAATTTCTAAGGATTGTGTCTGTCGATGACACATATTTTATCATCAATTCCTCAAAATTGGGCTTTTTTCTTACCCTTGAGGGAACTAAATTGGGGCAGCTTTATGAATGAGGTTGCTTCAGAGGAGATACAATTTGATGTGATTATTGAAAACGTGGTGGACCTTAGGTATTATTATTTCTCCATCCAAAATTCGGATGATTTCTCCACCTAGGGTTGTAAGTGTTGCTATAAGGGTTATTTTATTTTCTTAAGGCATTGCCCATGTAATCTACCTATTCAAAATTATAAGAACCACTGTGAGAATAAAATGAAGAAGAGGGGTTAGCAAACATACCTCCTGCATTACAATTGACACCATAATGTGGGCCACCACAAAACTCATAACTCAATTGTGCTGCCTGCACTGGCATCTGGAGTTGGTCGATCTTCTTAGCCAGAAGCTCCACTTGAGTTGCTAAGGTTGATATAGAGCCTGACTGGTTGACCACTCCCTGCCCTCCTAGTCTATCCCTTGAGGATTGCCACTGATAGTTATTCATAGCCATAATGTAACATCCACTCCAATTATGATCAAAGAGATATTTGATAATTATTAATTTAATGTTTAATGCTTGTGTATGTTGCATTACTGCATATAGTTGCATTAGCCTAGGGACTAAATTGAAAGGAAATAAATAGAGATTTAGCAAGAAGTGGTTAGGGACTCAATTGAAATGGGAAAAGATGAGGGAGTCTAAGAGTGAAAAATAGCTAAAAGACCAAATAAAAATTTCCTAGAATCCCTTAAACCCTAGCAGCAGCCCTAAACCCTATCACACTTCTAACCTTCAACATTTTTAGAGAGAGAAGTAGAGAAATGGGTAGAGAGAGAAAGGGAAAGCTATGGCAAGGAAGGAGAGATTTTGCTGAAGGAAAGGCAGATTTGAGGCTAGGAATCAATTCTATAGCAAGGGGATAACATTCCTAACACATCCTACACACATATGTGCAAGGAATCTTGGTAGCAATCCATCCTAAACCCCTTTCTTTTCTGAAAAGTTTACTATTGCTGCAAAATATGAATTTCTAACTATTTGAACTAAGATTGGGGTTAAACCTAGATTCTATATGCTTTTCTATTTCTTTATATTACTGAATGTATGCTCATATATGTGCTTGTAATGGATTGGAAGGGCTGGGTTATGTTTATTTAGAGGTATAGACTCGTTTTCCTTGAATGTACCATGTTTAAGCTAATGGATGAGAAATTTTTAATGAGAAGTAAAGTTTGTTGTATGAAAATTAAGCTCATGCGTTTAGAATTCAAAATGGAATGCATTACAGAATAGGTACCATCAAAATCATGTTTTTTGAACTGTAGTGGAGCATAGTAGCTGACTGCTACATATGGGGCAGTCGACTGCCGTGTTCCTGAAAAACCCATAAGTGTAGATAGAGGCTTAGCAGCCGATTGCCAGATTCCTAGTAGTCGACTATCAGGCTGAAGTCTACACTAAGCAGTCAACTGGCCATCCTAGTAGTCAACTGGTCGTCCTGGCAATCGACTGTCATGTTCTTGGAAAACCCAAAAGTATAGATAGAGGCTTAGCAGCTGACTGCCAGGTTCCTAGCAGTCGACTGTCAGGCCCGAGTTTGTATTGAGCAGTCAACTAGCCATGCTAGTAGTCGACTGTCGTGCTTTTATTTTTCCCATGACACATTCTAAAAAGCCATCAACCGGCTGCTAGCTTGCTGTTTGCCACTTGAAGAATACAGAGAGCCACCAGCTGATTGCTAGCCTTTCAGCAGTCAACTGGCAGCCCTTTAGCTTGCAAAATGAGGTTTTTAATGGCAATTGAGCTTGGTAATTAACTATACTAACTTAATTAAGGGCTTACAACATAGGTAAGCAAGGAAACTAGGAGTTTTGGGTGGTGAGACCCTTGTGATAGTAAGACAAAGAGAGAGCAGAAAACACAAAAAGAGAAAAAGGAAAGTATTCTCAGTGTATGCCTTAGGGTAGATAGGCTCATGATTGAGTGATCGATTGTCGGTATGGGATGGCCATTGGGCATTCCATGGTTGTGCCATAAATTGGGATGGTTAAACATCCACTTGAACTTATATAATTTCAAAAACACCGTGATGGTTGCGAACTTTAAGTTAGTGTCATCTCCCAAAAGCCATATGAGAAACACATACTTAAAGTTCACATAACCATGGGCATGGGCTGATTCACCTTAGAGTATATGTAGAGAATATCATACCGAGAGTGTGATCTACCTTAAAGGAATAGTGGTGATTCTATAGTATTATGATTTGCCTAAAAGCAGAGAGGAAATGATTCGGGTAGAGTTAACAGTGGTCCCATGAGAGTTATACCAGTCCCAATTGGGACAAAAGGGATGAATCCCGTTGGTCAGGGATGATCTGCCGGTAAGGGGTGGGGACATTAAGGTACTTGGATCCATTGGGGGACGCCTTAAAACGTACAAAAGTTAAGCTATGGCTAACTAGACATGCGCTCATTCATATAGATAGTGGTGCATGGAGTTGTTGCTGGGCGACTCTCCCGATTACTCTCAGGGTGTTTTATGTACTGCTCATATGTTATGGAAATGAAATTATGGCATGTTTACTATCACATATGTGTTTTATAAGAAAAGTTTTATGATGAGAATGATGATGAATGGAATTCTCATGTTTTAAAGATGATATGTTTTGATGAATATGCATATGTATGAGTACACAACATGATTAAATGCTACATGCATTACATCCCAATAGCATGTGATATGTTTTATGAAAGAATGTAGAGTTTTTCGTGTGAGCACAGTGGTACAGGTCAATGGATTTTGTAACAGGTTGCATTGCTACTGAGATTCATTTCTCACGATAGTGTTGGCAAGTACCAGATGTGTAGGTCCTCTTGGGCGGGAGGTGAAGGTAAAGTATAATTGTCTAATATGGGCATACAGATTGTTTAATTTAGATAGCTTAAGTACATGGTAGAATGAAGCTAGCCTCCATGATATTTTGAGAAAGGCTAGTGTAGGATTATTTTGTATAGCCTATTCTAACTTATCTGTATATGGAATAGACTAATTGATGGGTTATGAGTGGTAGGATTGTTGCCTCCATGCCTAATAGTTAACTAATTATATTTAATTAAAATGCATGTCTATGTATAGTAAATCCAGGGTTATTCTATATATATACATATATATTTATTCCGCTATGATGTTGAGAGAACCCAAGAGTAGAGACCAACCCAAATGGAACTCAATTAATCAACTTGGTAAAAAGTTTAAAATTTACTTTGGTAGAAGTGATAGTAACACACCATTATTATGATAATTATATACATTATACCTTTAAACACTTAAAAGGAACCATAGGCTAATGGGGGTGTTACACATTTCCTCTATTAAATTCCATACTTGTTCAGGGATTTTATTATTTAATACACCCCCTGCTGCCACATCCACCATCTGCCTTGTGGTTGTATTTAAACCGCTGTAAAAAAGCTGCACCTACATCCACACAAGCAATCCATGATGTGGGCAACACCTCAGCAAGTCTTTGTACCTCTCTCATGCATCATACATACTCTCATCAGCCATTTGCACAAAAGAAGAAATTTCATTATGCATTTTTGTAGTCTTAGCTAGTGGAAAATATTTGTACAAAATTTTTTCAGCCAAAGTATCCCAAGTAGTGATGGAATTAGGTGGTAGGGATTACAGCCATCTCTTTGCTCTATCTCTCAAGGAAAATGGAAATAATCTAAGCCAAATGGTGTCATTGGTAGTTCCATTAATCTTGAAAGTGTCACATATCTCCAAGAAATTGGCTATGTGAGCATTAGGGTTTTCGCTGGGCATCCCTCCAAATTGTACAGTTTTCTGTACCATTTGGATCACATTTGGCTTGATCTCAAAATTTTTAGCTTCTATTGTAGGCCAAGTAATACACGTCTGTGTCCCTTCCAATGAAGGTCTAGCAAACTCATACATCGTTCGGTTGGCATCATCATTGTTATTTGCAGCTACCATCTTTAGTGGTGTATGATCAGGGATCTTAATTGGCTCCTCTTCCAATACCTCAACTAGCACCTCCTCCTAACGAGTGGACATGAGTCCACAATAGTCATTCTGGATCAGAAAAAGGGTCTACAAGTACAGGATTGGAACTCCTAGTCATAAACTACCTGAATCCAACAAGAGCAAAACTGCGCAACAACTAGATCAAAGAGTAATGATAAAAAGACACAGAAAAAAAAAGAAAAACAAATTAAAACCAATGGAGAACTAACGACTAAAAACATGACAAATAAAACCAACTGCTAAATAACAAAAGAGTTAATAAAAAACAAAAGATAGAAGATAGCTAATAAAAGCCAAAAGAGCCAATCAAAAACAAAAACAAAATAAAACTAATGAAAGTGGCTAACTTAAAGAGCAAAAATATTATTATTATTATTATTTTCTAAAAGGAAAAGAAAAACACCTAATGGGTAAAAATAAAAGAACAATTAAAATTGAAAGTGAAATAAATAGCTAGGAAAAAAAGAAGAGAAAAGGAAAGAAAAGAAAAATGGCTAAATTAATAGATAGCAAATTCAGTCTAGTTTTCTCAAAAAGTTCCCCAACAACGACGCCAAAAACTTGATGTGCTTATTGTGCTACCAATGTAACTATGTAACGCCCTTATCTAGTATTACCATTACTTTTGATATAAAAAATAGGTTTGGTACATTATCCTTATCCTTTATTTAATTAATGTCTGAGCAGTTACATCATTCAATTATATTAAGCAAATTAGGTTCGGGATCTTTTTCTCAGAATAAAACTTGTATCCACAGCAAAATAAATAAATACTATACTACACAGTGAAAATTTGTGAAAATTTAAACTTCTATGTAATTCCAATAGTATAAGTCTTATAATTGTCATTTACATACTGATAGACATGTCCCCGGATATATGAAGTACCTGTCCCTCAGAAGTTAGGAGACAACAGGCCTGTCACTCAGACTCCCGTACAAATTAAGGATGGACCGGTCCTTCATATATATGTTTCCCCTGTATACCCCATATACATCTCATGTATACAGTCAAAACAAGTGTCCTATGCTAAATTGAATTTATCTCAGACCCAAAATAGGGGTTACCAAAATCTCGCCTAAATAAAAAATAACTGTTACTCCTTGACCCTGCTACGCGTCCGGATCTGATACATATTAGCATGTGGATGAGAAACACGAGTTTCCCAGTAGCTTAACAATTCAGGGTTTTAAAAAACAACTAATATGTATCAGGGTGTAAGCACCAAAACATTTAATCTACATTCTTGATTTTAAACATAATGTTACACATAAATGTAAACCAATAAGTACTGCATGATAAATTTAGAAGTCAATAGAAAATTAGATAACTCCCCTTTTTAAGTGACACATATTCTCATAAAATTACATGTGTTATTATAGAATTATCAGAGCGCTTATGCGATTAATTCTTACTCTTACCATTATTGATTAATTGAATGTTCTCGGGTGTTACGTGAAACTTCGCTCACCGAGATCTCCGCCGTCGACCACCGTTGACCGTCACTGCCACCACCAACATGTAGGTTGAGCTGCTAGCTTCCTCCCCCAGCTCGCCACCGCTGAACAGATATCCAATGTGCTAGGATCGAAGGAAAATCTGTTCGACGTGTGTCAATTTTTGGGGCTAAAAAATGCCATCCAAACGGACGTGAACCGCTGCGCCACCACCAGATTCAGACTCCCCATCTTGCGGGCTTCATCGTGGTGTAATTTTTGAGGCCAAACGCACCCCTCTGTAGTGTGCCACCGTTAGAGAAGCCAGGACGACACCCGAGAGACACCCGAGACTGCCCCGAAGCATATTTCCATCATCCGGCAACCCCGGTAAAGTTTAATTCACCTAAACCTAATGATTTTTTATAAATTGACTGTCGAACGCGAATAGGAAATAAACTAACTTAGGAAATTATGTAATCGGACTTAGGATCATAAAATTGATGACATAACGAGCTTAAATATTTATTTAAATGCCCAGGGAATTGATTAGGCTCAAAATCTGAGAATACGAGAAGTCCTCGATTGATTTGGAGCAAACGGAGACCAAGTAGGATAATTTACACTTCTCGAGCGTTAGAATTGACTATGTGGATACCTGAACGCTTAGATTTAATTGCATAGATTTACGTGTTGCTTTCGATGGATTAAATTGCATGCCTGTGTGTTGAAAACCCCATTTGCATGTTAGATGATTTGTTTATCGAGTTTAGATGCCATTAGGACAGATTTACTTAGGGTAGGGTACTTAATAGCCGGTATGGGATGACTGTTAAGTATCCCGAGTGTAGGGAACTTTTATAAAGATATTATTTTAAAAAGATTTAGCCTGCATTGCATTAGGGATCATGCGGTAAATCAAGACGACCCTAAGAAAGGTTTAAGGAGTATAAGGGGAGATAACCTAGATGGGGAAATGTTGTGATTTAGGCGTAATACCTTAGAACTCTGAGGAATAGCTGACCATGTGCATGTGAGTTCGAACAGACTGTATGAGGATGAGAATTGGCATATGTGCACATGCTAGGGGATGCCCTAGATGTTGATCCTCACCCAGTCCTTGAGTGAGTGATTAGTGTTATGGATCACACTCATAACATAGGCGAGATTCGGGTGATTGGTGTTACGGATCATAACCAATGATAAGAGATGTAAATTCTCTGGATGACGTGCAATTGGAGGACTTTAGATACGATCACAGATAATTTGTGGCCGATACAAATTTAGATACACTGGGCATGGGTGTTGATTCACTTTTGATTAAAAATTTTCAAAGAAACAGATTTCGATGATTTTTAGAACTTGCCGAAATTTCCATGCAATAAACTAATTTTTAAAGATAAGGTATTTCACGGATTTTGAACTGAATACGAGAAGTTTGTGTTCGGTGCTTGCACCGCTGAGTAATCAACCAATTTTTGAACTATATTATGAATTGTAAATTATTCTACTGGGATTTCAATATCTCACCAGGTTGTTTGCTCAGATGAACAGGAACATGGACCTAGACGCTAGCTAGGCAACTATATTGATAATAGACAGAAGAGCAGCGTAGTTCTAGGCTTGAATTGTACTGTATATATGTATACTAATGATGTTTATATTGGATTCTCTAATTCTTGCTTTTCTTTTGTTGTTGGACTGAATGTAAAATTTTTGATCTGGATGATTGTTGTACTTTGGGATATATTCGAGATGTAGGGAGACTCTGTCAAATTTTCTACAGGGTTTATCGTTGTAAATGTATGTAATTAAGTTGGAATTTGCATTAATGAATTGTACGTTGTATGTATGGATTTTAGTTTATCATTCCAGAGTATCTTGTGATGAATGTATGAAATATTAGTATAGCTGCATGAGGATTAGGGTCGAACAAAATCCGAATGGACGACGAAATGTCTATTTGGGTTACGCTCAACCAGTAACGATCCCCTAACATTCCCATATCGGGAATAACTATTTCTAAAACCCATATGCTTCCGCTAGGCAGATAGAGGATAGTATAGTATGGATTAGGAGGTCGTTACAATTATGGTATTAGAGCCCATTTTGTCAGATTATTTGGTTTAGTGGGATAAGGACCTTGAATCTGCAAGCTTGTAGCTTTAGGGTTTTAATTGATTTTACTCTGAAATATTAAGACCTGATCTTGAATAGATAAGTAATGGAATGAATTTAATGCCTTTCTGTTAACTGTTACTGTTGAGACTAATCTGTTTGCTTTTTGTGTCAGATAATTATGGCAGAACCAAGCAGGGATAACACCCGTAGGCCCAGAGGAAGGCCAAGACACAGGAGTCAGGGCACTTCAGGTAGTGGCAGCATGGAGACCAACATCAACATGCAAGATATGATGGAGTCCATACGGAGAATGGCCGATGTCATGAGGGACCAAGCCACTACTAGTGCCAACGTAATGAGGCAGTAGCAGGAGGACAGGCAAACCAGGAATGACGGAGCCACCCAGAATGCTAATCCGTTGTAACAGGGATGGATAGAATTTCAGAGAGCAGGTTCATCTTCGTTTGCAGGTGCCTCTGATCTAGCCGCAATAGAAGCCTGGCTGAAGGACATGGAGAAAATATTCAGGTTGTTGCAATGTGATGACGAACAGAAGGTTACATATGCAACATATATGTTGAAGGGTGAAGTAGAACAATGGTGGACAGGTGCCCAACAGTTGATGGAAAGCAAGGGTATCCCGCTCACCTGGGAATCCATCAAGGGAGTCTTCATAGAGCAATACTTCCCTGAGAGCGTTAAACAGTCAAAGGAAGCTTAGTTTTTAAAGCTCACACAGGGAGGCAGGCCATTTGAGGAGTATTTGAGACAGTTTGAAGAGCTATCCAGATATTCCACATACCTGCAGATGCACTATGACAAGGCCTGGAAGGCAAAGCAGCTAGAAGAGGGTCTAGAATTACCGATGAAGACGTAGCTAGGCCCACTTGAGATAAGAGATTTTATGATGCTGGTGAACAAGTGTCGAATCCTGAGTAAAAACTTGGAGCAGAGACAGGCCCAGAATATGACACAGAGGATAGGAAACCGGCCAAGACCAGTAACTAGGAATCTCAATGTGAAAGGCGGCATGTTTAAACTGTAACCTGGGTCTTCAAGTGGCAGTAAACGGTCTGATAATGCACCTTGTCAAAAATGTGGGACCAAGCACCCTAATCAACCATGTTGGCATCAAACTCCATTACAATGTTACAGGTGTGGAGGCACAGGACACATGGCAAGATACTACCCTTTTAGCAGGAGCCAGCAGACATCCGGTGGCTAAAGACCGCAGGCTCCAGGGAGAGTTTTCACTCTGGATGCAGCTAACGTCGATAGGTGATCAAGTTTGATACAGGGTAGAGGTAAAATTTATAATTTTCCTTTGATAGTATTATTTGATTTGGGTGTGACACAATCCTTTATTGCTGATGCATGCATAGAGAAAATAAAATTACCTGTACAGACCCTGCCCTGTGATCTATATATATCCACACCCTTGGGAGAAGCCACTATGTCCCCACGTATATGCCTAAACTGCCCCTTAACCATTGATGATACCTTGTTTATCATGGACCTAGTGTGTATACCTTTGACTGGGATCGACATCATCTTAGGAATGGATTGGTTAACTAGGAATCGAGTCTTATTAAACTGTTTCGAGAGGACAATCACTTACTTGGATAATGTGCCTGTTCGTGGGAGTGATAGAGCATGTGAGATAGGTAATGTGTCCCTCAATCTCTCTGAGGTAGAGTTACAGGATAAGTTAAGCCTAATCCCAATCGTTAGTGACTTTTCAAAGGTATTTCCTTTGGAAGTAAGTAAACTACCACCACCTAGAGAGATAGAATTCACTATTAACCTGATTTCGGGCGCAGGCCCAATAGCTATGACTCCATACCGAATGGCCCCAATGGAATTGATGGAATTAAAGGTCCAAATTGAGGATATATTGGAGAAAGGGTTCATTAGGCTGAGTGAATCACTATGGGGAGCTCTAGTCTTATTCGTGAAGAAGAAAGATGGGAGTTTAAGATTGTGTATCGATTATCGGCAACTGAACAAGGTGATCATCAAGAACAAATACCTTTTACCATGTATTGACGACTTGTTTGATCAGTTGCAAGGTGCGATTGTGTTTTCTAAGATAGACTTAAGATCAGGGTACCACCAAATTAGGGTTAGAGAGGAAGACATCTCTAAGACAGTGTTTAGCACGAGATACGACCACTATGAGTTTCTAGTGATCTTGTTTGGATTGACAAATGCACCTGCTGTCTTTATGGATTATATGAACAGAATCTTTAGACCCTACTTAGATCAGTTTGTAGTGGTGTTCATTGATGATATCTTAGTCTACTCCAAGACTCACGAAGACCATGCCCAGTATCTTAGCATGGTGCTACAGATACTGGAAGAGAAACAATTGTATGCTAAGTTAAAGAAATGTGAGTTTTGGTTAGAAGAAGTGAAATTCCTCAAACACGTGGTAAATGGGGAAGGAATAACAATAGACCCTAAGAAGATTGAAGCAGTGTTAGATTGAGGTCAACCTAGGATGGTCATCGAAGTGAGGAGTTTTCTAGGTTTGGCCGGCTATTATAGGAAATTCATTCAAGGATTTTCTCAGATAGCCTTGCCATTAACCCGGTTAACTCGGAAGGGTGTGAACTTTGAATGGAGCGAGCAGTGTGAGAATAGTTTCCAAACTTTGAAAGAGAGATTGACCACCACTCCTGTACTAATTCTTCTGAAACCCTTAGAACCCTTCACAGTATATACAGATGCATCATTGAAAGGCTTAGGATGCGTCTTAATGCAGGATGGGAAGGTAGTGGCTTATGCATCACGATAATTGAAACCTGCCGAGGAAAACTACCCTACCCATGACTTAGAATTAGCTGTCATCGTGTTTGCCCTGAAGATTTAGAGACATTACCTATATGGGGTTGTATTCGAGGTGTATAGTGATCACAAGGGCCTTAGGTACTTGTTTGATCAGAAGGAATTGAACATGAGGCAGAGTAGGTGGGTAGAATACCTGAAAGATTTTGATTTTAAATTGAAATACCATGCAGGGAAAGCGAATGTCGTAGCAGATGCATTAAGCCGAAAGTCACTACAATTAGCTAGCCTAATGGTAGGTGAGATGAGGTTACTTGAGGATTTTAGGAATCTTAGCCTCAACGTAATCTCGTTTCCGAAAAGATTAGTGATGAGTGACTTTTTAATAACCTGCGAGCTGAGAGAGCAGATTAGACAAGCCCAACTGGAGGATGAATCCTTAGAAGTATACGCCAACCAACCCGATTTTGGACTAACCCCTGATGGACTACTAATGTTTAGGAAGAGGGTAGTGATTCCAAACCATCAGGAGCTAAAGGAAAAAGTGCTAGAAGAGGCTCATAGAAGCCATTATACTATTCACCCAGGTATTTCCAAGATGTATCAGGATCTAAAGAGGAATTTTTGGTAGCCTGGTATGCGAAAGGACATCACGAACTACGTGAATGCCTGTTTGACTTTTCAACAGGTCAAGATAGAACATCAGAAACCCGCAGGGCTACTGAAACCATTGGAGATACCAGAAAGAAAATGGGATCAAATAACCATAGATTTCGTGGTAGGATTACCTAGAACAATAGCTGGATTTAATGCCATTTGGGTGATAGTGGATAGGTTGACCAAGTCTACTCACTTTTTTCCTGTTAAGATGTGATACTCCATGGAAAAACTAACCGAGGTATACCTTAGGGAAATCGTAAGATTACATGGAATACCATCAGGTATAGTATCCGATTGAGACCCTAGGTTTACTTTGAGATTTTGGCAATCCCTATAGCAAGCCTTAGGAACCCAGCTTAAGTTTAGCACAGCCTATCATCCTCAGACTAACTGACAGTCTGAGAGAACTATTCAAACTTTAGAAGATATGTTGAGGGCGTGTGTACTAGAACAGAAAGGGAGTTGGGATAAACACCTACCGTTGATAGAATTTGCATACAATAACAGTTATCACTCTACTATCGGTATGCACCTTATGAGGCTCTGTATGGGAGGAGTTGTAAATCACCCTTGAGTTAGGTAGAGATAGGGGAGAGTACCCTGTTGGGACCTGAGATTGTACAAGAAACCCTAATCAGATAAAAATGATCAGGGAAAAGATGAGGATTGCCTAACAGAGATAGGAAGCATATGCAAATAAGAGAAGAAGACCTTTAGAATTCAATGAGGGAGAGCATGTATTCCTGAGAGTGTCCCCCACCACGGGTATTGGTAGATAGGTAAGGACCAAGAAACTAAGCCCTAGATTTCTAGGACCATTCCAAATCCTACAAAGGGTCGGTCCCATCGCCTACCAAATTGCCTTACTTCCAATTTGTCCAACCTGCATAATGTCTTTCACGTCTCCCAACTTCGTAAATATGTCCCAGACCCTGTGCATGTATTGGGGAATCAACCAATAATATTAAAGGAAAATTTAACTTATGAATCTACTCCTGTACAAATCCTTGACTTCAAGACTAAGCAACTCCGAAGTAAAATAATCCCTTTATTTAAGGTACTTTGGCAGGATGTAGCGTCGCAGGAGATGATGTGGGAGAAGGAAGACGAAATGAGGCAACGGTACCCAGAGCTATTCACAGGTATGAATTTTAGGGACAAATTTTCTTTTAAAGGGGGGGGAGAATGTAATAACCAAGCTTGTTTTTATAGATTAAAACTGAATTTTGACGCTAATTTCATGTAAACTAAGTCTGGCACAAATTTCAAGGTTGATGGTTGAAATCGGAAGGCTTTTCGGAGTCTGAAATGTGATCTGTTGAAAGGAAATGCGACCCAGCGATAAAATACTGATAAACGAAGTTCTGGACTTCAGTTTCTCAGGCGAATCTTGAAACCTCTGCTTGGTAACCCATGCCAACGTCCGAATGGAAGATGACATCCCGAAGTTTCCCTGGGTGGTTCGAAAAAAGTCAAAATTGCCCCAGAAAGCTTTAAATTCTTCAGAATCCCGCCATTTTCACTATTTTTCTCTCTCTCTCTCCTCACTTCACTTTCTCTCTCCTCTCTCTCTTCCTTCCTCCATCGTGCGCCACCACCTGGGCCACCGTGGGCCACCACCTGACCTACCAACCGACACACCTCGCCACCCTTGACCTCAGGCAGCCACCCACAGCCACCAACAGCCACCAGTCACCAAAAAACGCAGCCTTTCCTCCTTCATCGCATGAAACTTCGCTCGCTGAGATCTCTGCTTTCGGCCACTGTTGGCCGTCACCGCCACCACCATCGTGTAGGCTAAGATGCCAACTTCCTCCCCCAGCTTGCCGCCATTGAAAGGAGGTCTGACGCACCCGGATCAAAGGAAAAACCATCTGACGTGCATTGATGTTCGAGGCCAGAAAACGTCGTCCAAACAGCTGTGAACCACTGCGCCACTACTAGATTCAGACTTCCCATCTTGCGGTCTTCACCGTGGTGTAATTTTTGAGGCCAACCACACCCCTCCGCCGTGCGCCACAGCCGGAGAAGCCAAGAAGACACCCGAGAGACACCCGAGACTGCCCCAGAACAGATTTCCATCATCTGGCAACCCCGGTAGGTCTGATTCACCTAAACCTAAGGATTTTTTATTGAATTAACTGCTGAACGCAAATAAGAAATAAACCAACCTAGGAAATTGTGTAATCAGACTTAGGACCGTAAAATTGATGACGTAACGAGCTTAAATATCCATTTAAATACCCTGGGAATTGATTAAGCTCGAAATTTGAGAATATGAGAAGTCCTCGATTGATTTGGAGCAAACGGAGACCAGGTAGGATAATTTACGCTTCCCGAACGTTATAATTGACTATGTGGATACCTGAACGCTTAGATTTAATTGCATGGATTTACGTTCTACTTTTCGATGGATTAAATTTCATGCCTGTATGCTGAAAACCCCATTTGCATGTTAGATGATTTTTTTATCGAGTTTAGATGCTATTAGGACGGATTTACTTAAGGTAGGGTACTTAATAGCCGGTATGGGATGACCGTTAAGTATCCCGAGTGTAGGGAACTTTGACAAAGATATTATTTTAAATAGATTTAGCCTGCATTGCGTTAGGGATCACGCGGTAAATCAGGACGACCCTAAGAAAGGTTTAAGGAGTATAAGGGGGGATAATCTAGACAGGGAAACGTTGTGATTTAGGCGTAATACCCTAGAACCCTAAGGAATAGCCGACCGTGTGCATGTGAGTTCGAATAGACTGTATGAGGATGAGAATTGGCATATGTGCACATGCTAGGGGACACCCTAGATGTTGATTCTCACCCGGTCCTTGAGTGAGTGATTGGTGTTACGGATCACACTCATAACATAAGCGAGATTCGGGTGATTGGTGTTATGGATCACACCCAATGATAAGACATGTAAATTCTCTGAATGACGTGCAATTGGAGGACTTTAGATACGATCACAGATGATTTGTGGCTGATACAAATTTAGATACACCGGGCATGGGTGTTGATTCACTTTTGATTAACGATTTTCAAAGAAACAGATTTCGATGATTTTTAAAACTTGTCGTGATTTCCATGCAATAAATTGATTTTTAAAGATAAGGTATTTTCACAAATTTTGAACTAGATACGAGAAGTTTGTGTTCGGTGTTTGCACCGCTGAGTAATCAACCAGTTTTCAAACTATATTATGAATTGTAAATTATTCTACTGGGATTTCAATATCTCACCAGGTTGTTTGCTCAAATGAACAGGAACAAGGACCTAGACGCTAGCTGGGCAACTATATTGATGATAGACAGAAGAGCAGCATAGTTCTAGGCTTAAATTGTAATGTATATATGTGTACTGATGATGTTTATATTGGATTATGTAATTCCTGCTTTTCTTTTGTTGTTGGCTGAATGTAAAATTTCTGATCTGGATGACTGTTGTACTTTGGGATATATTCGAGATGCAGGGCACACTCATGCATATATTTAAATAGTTGCATCTTATATTTCTTCTCTCTTGTACTTAGATTAAGTAACTCAAAAAGGAAAATAAAGAATTAAATTAAGCACTAAACTTTCATGCAAACTTACCTTTTAATACAACCATTTTGGGCCATTAAATTATGCAAGCAAAATTTTTCCCTCCTTAAGCTAATTCATCTAATAAATTAGGAAGTAAGCAATTCATACTAATCATTAAATAACACCATTAATTCCATCCATTTAATTAAAGAACATTCATTTAGACTAATTAAATTATGGGGTGTTACAAACTACACCTAAGGCAGTCAACCTATCAATGCAACCTAGTGCAATAGTGAGTGTCAAGGTAGTATCCTATGGGAATGGAAAAGCCCAAAGTTACTACTTGTTCTCTATTATCTAGCCTAACAATTAAAGTAATTGATTTTTAACTAAACTAATAATTAACTAAGTGCATGACAATGCATGAAAGAGAATATACTGAGGCAGGAAATGTAAACCCACTGGGGACTTATACTAGTTGGTAAACACATAAAGGATAATGGTCTATTGAATCTAATGATGCTACCTGTGAGTGAATTATAAGTTAAATTCAATTTCCCTCTCGAGATAATCAAATTTCTAAATCTAAGAATCTACCACTAGAATCTCTTCCTAATGATTGATTTCAGATTAGCCTTATCGTTCTAATTCACCACTATTAAGAATAGCTACTCCTTAATCCAGCAATTAATTAACCTCATCTCTAAGAGAAAATTAATTGTTCTCTGCGATTAGATTCCAATTCCAATTATCATCTCTTAATCTCAAAAAGAAATCTAATTAGCATTCACAATGGCGTCTCATAATGAAAACTTAAACAGTACATGCATAATCGCAAAGAAGATCACACAACTAAATTCAACATCCATGCAATTAAAATATCAATCCAACACAGTTAGGAACCCCAATGAGTTTTACAAGTTTAGCCACACATAACAGCAGACAATTCCAGTAGTAGATAATCCATTAAAGAATCAGTTATACAGAAAATAAAATAGTAAAAATTATGCAAGTCCTGTCTTCTCAAATGCCCAATGGTTACTGTACATAATGGTCGCCGAAAAACCACTAGAATCTTGCTAGAAAATCTCCAAAAAAGTACAACTCAAATCCGTCCAGAAATGGGTTGTGGGCCAAAACGGGTGTGGCTCTTTTCAAAAAATGTTATCTTGGACTATTTAGGTAATTTTGTGACTTTCATAGACACTAGACCAGTAGGTATGGGGATTGAAGAGAATGGGTTTCTTGTGTTCCTCAGAAGTGGAAAGTCAGCAAAAGCTAGAAACCATCCCTGTAGTCAATGAGTTCCCTTATGTATTCCTAGAAGAGATCACTAGCCTTCCACCAGAGAGAGAAATAGAATTCTTTATAGACCTAGTTCCTAGGGCATGACCAATTTTCATAGCACCTTATAGGATGTCCCTGGTTGAATTAAATGAATTGAAGGTACAAATAGAGGACCTTTTAGTAAAACCATTTATCAGACCCAGTGTGTCATCGTGAGGAGCACCGGTGTTGTTTGTCAAGAAAAAGGATAGGAGTATGAGGATGTGTATAGACTATAGGCAACTGAATAAGATAACTATGAAGAATAAGTACCCACTCCCTAGGATCAATGACCTGTTAGACCAACTAAAAGGGGCCACTATCTTTTCTAAGACTGATTTGAGATTGAGGTATCATTAAATTAGGGTTATGAATGAAGACATACCTAAGACTGGCCTTAAGACTAGGTATGGGCATTATAAATTTCTCATAATGCCCTTTGGCCTTAAAAATGCTTCAACTATTTTTATGGACTACATGAACCGCATCTTTAGACCCTACCTTGATCAATTTTTAGTAGTGTTTATTGATGACATATTAGTGTATTCCAAGAATAGACGGGAGCATGAACAACACCTTAGGATAGTGCTATAAATACTCAGGGAGAAGTAGCTATATGCTAAACTAGAAAAATTCAAATTTTGGTTAGAAGAAGTAAAGTTTTTGGGGTATGTTATTTTTGAGGAAGGAGTGTCAGTAGATCCTAGTAAGACGAAAGCAGTAGTAAACTGGGAAGGACCCACTATTGTGACTGAGTTCAGGAGTTTATTAGGGTTAGCAGGGTACTATAGATGATTCATTTAGGGATTTTCACAAATAGCAATGCCCATGACCAAGTTGACCCGGAAGGATGTTCCATTTTTGTGGGACATAAAATGCGAACAAAGCTTCCAAACCTTGAAGGAAAAATTGACTGTTGCACTCATTTTGATTATCCCCAACCCTTTGAAGAAATTTGAGTTATATTGTAATGCATCTAAGAAAGGGTTAGGATGTGTACTGATGCAAAGAGGCAAGTAGTAGCTTATGCTTCTAGGCAACTAAGACCACATGAGAGAAATTATCCTACCTATGATCTAGAGTTAGAAACCATAATATTTTCCTTGAAGATTTGGAGACATTACCTCTATGGGCCTTAGTTTGAGGTATTTAGTGACCATAAAAGTCTCAAATATCTCTTTGACCAAAAAGAGATGAACATAAGGCAAAGGAGGTGGATGGAATTCATTAAAGATTATGATTTTGAATTGAAATACCATCTAGGAAAGGTAAACATTGTGACAGATGCATTAAGTAGGAAGTCCCTCCATGTAGCCCGACTGATGGTGAGTGAAATAGGTCTAATAGAGAAATTTAGGAATATGAGATTGTCTACTCTGGTGTTACCTGATAAGATCTACTTGAGTGAGTTAAGAATTGAGAACACTCTTAGGGCCAAAATCCTAGAAGCCCAAAAGAGTGATGAATTCCTAGAGTCTCTAAAGGATTCAAAGGAGTTCATAAGGGAGGCTGATGGAATGGTAAACTTCTAGGATAGAATGTATGCTCCTAAGGCAGGAGAACTGAGAGATAAGATATTATAGGAAGCTCACCAAAGCAAGTATACTATCCATCCTAGAGCCACTAAGATGTATCAAGATCTTAAGAGAAGGTTTTGGTGGCCAGGCATGAAGAAAAATATAGCAGAGTATGTAGCCAAATGTCTAGTGTGCCAGAGGTTACAATTGAACATCAGAAACCTACCGAGTTACTATAACCTCTAGACATTCCTAAGTGGAAATGGGATAAGATCTCAATGGTTTTTGTAGTGGGATTACCTAAGATCCAATCAGGGAAAGATGCTATCTGGGTAATTGTGGATAGATTAACCAAATCAACACATTTCCTACCTATTATAATCAATTTCACCTTAAATATATTAGCCCAAATATATATTGAGGAGATAGTAAGGCTACATGGAATTCCCACTAGTATTGTTTCGGATCAAGATCCTTGATTCACCTCTACATTTTGGAGAGATTTACAAGAAGCTTTCGGTAATAAGCTAAATTTTATTAGCGCTTACCATCCCCAAACTGATAGGCAGACAGAAAGCACCATCCAAAATCTAGAAGATATCCTTAGGGCCAGTACTTTGGAGTATAAAGGGAATTAGGAACGAAGTGTTCCATTAATAGAATTATCCTCTAATAATAGCTACCACTCTAGTATAGGGACGGTGCCATATGAAGCCCTATATTGGAGAAAGTGTAGATCCCCTTTATGTTGGTATGAGGTTGGAGAGAGACCATTGCTAAGGCCCGAGCTGGTTCAACAAAGCATTGATCAAATCAAATTGATCAGAGAAAAGATGCTTCAAGCTCAGAGTAGACAGAAGAGCTATGCTGACTTGAGAAGAAGGCCCTTAGAATTTGAGGAAGGAAACCATGTTTTCCTGAAGGTATCCTCAACTACTAGGATTGGTAGAGCTGTGAAGTCTAGAAAGCTAAGCCTCGATACATTGGACCTTTCCAAATATTGAAGAGAGTGGGTCCATCAGCATACTAGATAGCCCTACCCTTACATTTATCTAACCTTCATAATGTTTTCCATATCTCCCAGCTCAGAAAAGTACATACTCAACCCCTTACATATACTGGATGCCAATACCCTGCAATTAAAGGATAATCTAACATATCAATCAGAGCCTGTAAAAATCATCGATACTAAGGTCAAGACCCTAAGGAATGAGACCATTCCCCTGGTAAAGGTCTTGTGGACAGGCTATCTTGAATTCCTTTAGGTCCTTTAGGGACTTTAAGAATTCATCCTCTCTTTGAGTTTCTAAAACCGAGCCCTAAGGTTATTTTCAATTCTCATTTCACTTAGATATATACTATCTAGCAACACCAGTGTGGACAGGCTCAAGTCCTAAACTTCTCTATTAAGCTCATCTTATTTATCATCAATTGAGCCATATGGAGGGATTTCCTACTTAAGGCATCTGCCACTACATTTCCCTTCCCTGGGTGGTATTTTAGTTCAAAGTCATAATCTTTAATGAACTTCATCCATCTCCTTTGTCCCATATTCAACTCCTTTTGATTAAAGAGATACTTGAGACTTTTATGGTCATGAAATACCTCAAATCTAGATCAGTAAAGATGGTGACACCAAATCTTTAGGGTAAACACTATGGCCGTTAATCCTAGATTGTGAGTCGAGTAATTTCCTTCATAAGGTCTTAGTTGTCTAGAGGTATAGGCTACTACTTTTCCATTCTGCATTAAGACACACCATAAGCCATTCTTAGATGTGTCACAATATAATTCAAAGTTTCTTAAGGGATCGAGAATGGTGAAGACAGGTGCAGTTGTTAGTCTCTCCTTCAAGGTTTGGAAACTATGTTCACAATTAGAATCCCACACAAATGGAACATCCTTCCTAGTTAACTTATTTAAAGGCAACATGATCTGCAAAAACTCTTGAATGAATTTCCTATAATAGCCTGCTAATTTGAGAAAACTATAGATTTCGGCCACTTTTGTCAGTCTTTCCCAACTAACTACCGTCTCTATCTTACTAGGTTCTAGTGTTACCTTATCTTTGGTAACCACATATCCTAAAAACTTCACCTCTTCTAGCCAGAACTCGCACTTCTCTAGTTTGGCATACAATTATTTTTCCCTAAGCAATTGTAGCACAATCTTAAGATGTTGTTCATGGTCTTCATACTTTTAGAATAGACAAGAATATCATCAATAAACATTACCATGAACTGATCAAGGTAAGGTTTAAAGATAAAATTCATGTAATCCATAAAAATAGCTAGAGCATTCATCAATCCAAATGGCATTACTAGAAATTCATAATGCCCATACCTAGTCTTAAAGGCAATCTTAGGTACATCTTCGACTCTTACTTTAATTTGATGGTACCTCGACCTCAAATTAATTTTGGAAAATACAGTAGCTCTTCTCAACTGATCTAACAGGTCATCAATTCTAGGGAAGGGGTATTTATTTTCCATAGTCATCCTATTTAATTGTCTATAAGCTATACATAATCTCAAACTTCCATATTTCTTTTTCACAAATAACACTGTGCTCCCCATGGTGAAGGACTAGGTCTAATAAATTATTTCTCTAAGAAGTCATCAATTTGTACTTTCAACTCATTAAGTTATGTCCTTATAAGGTGTTATAGAAATCGGTCTCAAGCCAGGAATTAACTCTAGAGAATTCTACTTCCCTATCAAGTGGAAGAATCAAGATTTCCTCTAGAAAGACATATGGAAATTCACTAACTACAGGGATATCATTAAGCTTATGCTGAATTTCAATCTCAGAAGAACACAAAAAACACATTCTTTGGATCTTTTCCTCATACCCCTATTCATAGGTATGGTATCTATAAAAGTCATAGATTTTTCAAAATAATTTGAGATTACATTGTTTGAAGACAGCTAGTTCATCCTAAGAATAATATCCAAATTGTAACACCCCATAATTTTAATTAGTCTAAATTAATGTTCTTTAATTAATTTGATGAAATCGCTTATGTTATTCTAGTATTTAGAATAAATATATTTTCAATTGATAGGATGTTTGGTTACCTCTCCATTTTTCACGAATTGCCAAGAGAAAATTATGAGTGTAGTAAAATGCACATAGGTGAATTGGAACTTGGGAAAACTAAATACACTTCTATTCACGACAACATAGAAATGAGAAGGGAAAGAAAAGAGGTTAGTGTCCAATAAAATATGTATATATGCACATATATTAGATGGAGTAAAACAAAAGCAACAAGGAGTTTTAAATATATATATATACCCACACGGTTATAACCATTGAGAAGTGGGTGGCAATTGGGAACATGCATGTGAAGCTAATGGAGCATGTGAATTTTAAAGCATAAGTATATATATGTGTGTTAAACTACACAACCAAGAAGAATAAAGCATTGAAAAAAAAGTGTATATATATATGTATGTATGTGTGTGTACACGTGCAAGTGGGATAGGCAAGAGTGTAACAAATATAAACATATTCACATAGCTAGGAACATGGAGACTTCAAGGAG
This sequence comes from Senna siamea, assembly GCA_031216115.1. Classification (NCBI taxonomy): domain Eukaryota; kingdom Viridiplantae; phylum Streptophyta; class Magnoliopsida; order Fabales; family Fabaceae; genus Senna; species Senna siamea. The sequence goes on from CM062360.1 coordinate 4,276,527, forward strand.
TGCATGGCAATAAAATACACATGAATGCACACGTCAAAAATAGGAAGAAGTAAAGCAAAAATTAACAAGTAAGGAGGGTTAAACCTAAACTTCAAGTAATGCCAAGATTGCAAGCAAAGAAAAGTTTACTTGTAAGTACACTTGTGAAGAATTTTATGTGAGAGTGGAAAATAAGATTGTGTGTGTAGCAAGAAAGTATCACACACTATAAAAAAAAGGGGGTGCAGCTATGAAATAAATAAAATAAAAGGTGCCAAATTTAAGTGAAGTAAAATGCAATGCTACGAGGTGGGTTGCACATTTCCATTCCTTAGCGCCACCACATGATTAGTTCACGAAGGAATTAAAATATATTAGCCAAAAGATGTAGTTGTTGTGTTTGTACGTGTTGCATTAGGAAGAGAGCTTGCGTGACCAAGGGATGTTGCCAAGCTAACGTAAATGAAATAAAGGACATGGCATGCATTCATTCCTTTCCTTCCCTTGGTTCCAACGCACAAAAGAAATTATATATGCATAAGACTAGAATGTGGGACATGTGAGCCTTGCCAAAACACATAGCCTTGTGTGAAGGTAAGAAGTGGCATGAAGTAAGTTTCTAAGGTAGAGTGAAAGGGAAGTAAAGTGCACTTGAAAGTACACATATGGCATAAACAATGATAATTAATAATAAACAAAAAGAAAAAAAAGAGAGAGAGGAAAAGTACAGCGTGAGAATGGGAGAAATTGGAAATTGTATTTTTATTATTCATGGATGCATTCACATGCCACTAAGCCAAGAGAAAAGTGTAATTAAGAGTTGCATCTTGGGTTACAAGCCAAACACACACGGCCAAGGGAGGAAGAAAAGATAGAGTGGCATGAGGGAAAAGAAATTAGAAATTTTATGAATGCATGCCCATGCCAACTAAGCAAAGAGCTAAGAGGAGTTAAGATTTCTTTTTACACTCATGCAACACCCACATGTGAAGAAAGAAAAAGAGAAAACATCCCACACCTTAGCACATATACACACGGGACCACGTCCAAAAGGAGAAGGGGAAGAAAAGAGAGAGCATTCCACACCTTAGAGCATACACACCCACAAATTCAGTCAAAGCAAGGAAGAAGGGATTTAGTCAAAGAGAAAGGAAGCAAGGTGTAGAAGGAGATCAAAGGAAGGGCTAAGATCACTTCCTCCTAGTAATCCTTGAGGTAGGTTAACAATTTTCAAGATTGTATTCCATGCTTTATTATATGCAATCAACATGTCTTTACAAGCTTTCTATGGAACGTGATTGTTTTCCTACATTCTTGACAAAAATGCATGTACATTAGCTAAGCATGTGTGATTGATTGGGATGTTGGTTGATGAGATGGCATTAATATTATTGTTGGGAAAGGATTAGGGTTAGATAATGTTATATTCATGATGAACTATGATTATACATGATAGAAATGGATGGATGCTTTTGAAAACCATACTTCCTCCATAAAAACTCCCTCTTGGCCGAATGAGAGTAGAAAGCCATACGAAATTGGTTGTGAAGTTTCTAGTTGTGCTTGGAAAGAAAAAAAAATGATGATGATGACCATGGAGGAAAGAAACCCTACCACTTTAATTTTCTTAGTTTAAGAATAAAAGAAGGAAATTGACTTGCAAATTAACAAATCTCCTTAGGCCAAGTCCATGGAAATTCTTCTTGGAATTTATAAGTAATGCACCATAATATTATTAAAAAAAAAGATGGGAATTTATTATGGAAGTTTATAAGGGATGTACATCAATGTTATTAATTTCCAAGAAAGGAGAATTTGTTCTTGAAGATATTAAAATTTTATAAGAAATGTACATTAAAATTAATTTCCAAGAAAGGAGAAATTATTTTGAAGATATGAGAATTTTATAAGAAATGTACATTAAAACTAATTCCAAGAAAGGAGAGATTATTCTTGAGAATATTAGAATTTTATAAGAAATGTACATTAGAATTAATTTCCAAGAAAGGATAAATTATTCTTGAAAATATTAGAACTTTATAAGAAATGTATATTAACATTAATTTCCAAGAAAGGAGAATTATTCTTGAAGTTAATAGAATTTCCATAAGAAATATACATTAATATTAATTTCCAAGAAAGGAAAATTTATTCTTGAAGATATTAGAATTTTTAAGGGATGTACACTAGTATTATTTTTCAAGAAAAATAAAATTTGCCTTGAAACTTGATAAAGAATTTTAAAGGTGGCCAAGTGTCCACAAGTGCCCAAGTGTGCACAAAGAATTTTAAAGGTGGCCAAGTGTCCACATGTGCCCAAGTGTGCACAAAGAATTATAAAGGTAGCCAAGTGTCCACATGTGCCCAAGTGTGCACAAAGAATCATAAAGGTGGCCAAGTGTCCACAAGTGCCCAAGTGTGCACAAAAGAATTATAAAGGTGGCCAAGTGTCTACATAGTGCCCAAGTGTGAACAAAAGATATATAAAGGTGGCCAAGTGTCCACATAGTGCCCAAGTATGCACAACTAATGTATAAAGTTAAGTTTCAAGAATGATAAGCATAAATGGAGTTGTTAACTTTATGATAATGCATTTTTTGAAAAGAATATTATTTTTCATCACATTGACATTTAAATTGATCATACATTGCTTGCCAATTTATATTTATGAACAATGCTATATTTTTTATTTTCAAGAATGTAGAATTAAATATTTGGTGCTTGCACCCTGATACATATTAGATGATTTTAAACCCGAATTGTTAAGCTAACGGGAAACTTGTGTTTCTCATTTATGTGCTAATATGTATCAGATGAGGACGCTGAGCAGGGCCGGGGAGATAGAGGTCTTGTTTTAGTTAGAACCAAAATTTTTTTGTAACCCTTAATTTAGGTCTTAGTCTAGATATTTTTTTTTTAGAATTAGGAATATTCTTTTAGCTTCATATATGAGATGTACATGGAAAATCCTTCAGAAGGGATATGAGAAGGACCAGTCCATCATTAGCAATTTGTAAGGGAGTCTAAGTGACAGGCCTGTTGTCTCCTGACTACCTATGGATGGGTACTTCATATATTCGAGTACATGCTTACAGAAATGTAATGGACATTATTGGACATGTATTTATTTGAATTACATGAAAGTTTTAAATTTTCGCTGTGTGGTTTAGTATTTTAAATTCCACTATACATAAGAGTTTTAATTTGAGCAAAAGATCCCAAACCTAATCTGCTTAATAAATCTTAATGGTATAAACACTCAGACATTAATTAAATAAAGGGTAAGAAAAATGTACCGAACCTATCTGTTTACATTAGAGGAATTGTAATACTAGATAGGGACATTACACAAATCAACTAATGGTAAACAAATGAGGAAGGGATAACAGGTTTGGTAGAGCCCAAGGAGGTAAGAGGCCAATGATGAAGTAGGTGGTACTTAATGCTTGCTCAAAATATGGGAAGAATCATAATGGGCCTTCTAGGTTGCAACAAGGTGTTCGCTACAGATGTGGGAAACCAAGACATTTTCTTAGGGATTGTCCACAATAGAAGAAACCAACTAAAACCATTAAACCTTTAACTACTGGGAGAGTCTACAGCCTTAAAGGAAAAGAAGTGGCTTAGTCCCGATGATCTGATTAAAGGTAATTATTTAATAGGTGATGCATCTTTGATTATATTGTTTTATTCTAGCACTACTCATTCTTTTATTTCCTGTGAATGTGTGAAAAGATTGGATTTAACCGTGTCTAGTTTACCCTATGAGTTGTTTGTTCCATCCTTGCAAAGGGAGCAGGTTTTGACTTCTTTATCCTACTTGAATTGTCCAATCATTTTTGAGAATAAACCTTTTGTTTTTGACCTTGATTGCTTCTTTTTGTGGAAGTTGACTCTCTGTTTCTTTTTCTCAATTTTTGCCAGATTCTTAGTAGCTATGAGACACTTATTTACCACTGTGCCATAATTCTTTATCTCTAATGGAGCAACTACACTCTTTAACTATGGCCTTAACCCAGCCTCCAAATGCTTGGTCTTCCATGCCTGATCTGGTTCAAGCTTCAAATACGAAGAGAATTTTGACAACTTCTCAAATTTAGCAAGATATTCATCAAAAGTCATATTGCCTTGGTTAATTTGCATAAATTCAATCTCCTTCTCATTCCTTACATTCCAAGTAAAATATTTCTCTAGGGACACCTCTTTAAATGATTCCCAAGTGATTTAGACTCCCTAAGCCTCCATTAATTGTTTTGATCCTTTCCACCAATGCTCTGCCTCTCCAACCAACATGTAATTGAAAAACAACACCATCTGGGCATCTGTCCTCCCAAGGATCATGAAAAATTTCTCCATCTCTTTCAACCACTCTTTTGCTACGTAACATCTGCTCCTTCCATTTATGAGAGATGTTTGTTAGTTATTAAATAAGTTAAATGCTTGTGTATGTTGCATTAGATTGCATGTAGTTGCATTGGAGTGAGGGACTAAATTGAAAAGAAAAGGATAAGGACTAGAATGAAAAGGAAAAAGTGAGAAAAAGGGAATATGTAAATCCCCATTAGTCTAGGGGTAGAAAATGCAATTTTACCTAAAAGAGAGTTACTGTAGCTAACTAATTTTTGAAAATTTTCACCAAGATTTCAAGGGCAAAATTGTTATTCTTTATATGGTAAGAGAAATTGCCATTTGAGGCCAGGTGACTAAAAAATCGACCCTGACATTGGACAAGGGTTGCAGTTTCCCCAACTACATGGACCACCTATATAAGCCTTGAATTAGGGCACCACCCTCCACTATAAAACTCAGTTTCAAAAATTCTAGAGAAAGAACAAGTTAGAGAGAGAATGAAAAGAATTTGTGCAAGAGAAGGGATCTAGCTTGAATTTTAACACTACAAATCACATTAGAGAATCTCTGAGCAAGCATCTGACACCATCTACACATCTTTAACAAGAAACAAGGTAGCAAACAATCTAATCTTTTTATTTTTGATGTTGCTACTTATTTTCCTAAAAATGGTGATTTTAATGTTGTTTGGAATAAGAAAGGAGTTTAAACTTACATTCTTTGTATTTTTAACTTTTGTTCAATGTTTTATGCTGAAAAGATGTACTTATTTATGCTTGATTCTGGTGGTTTTATATTTTGAAATATGGGCTTAATGTTTGCCATGTTTGCACATGTGTAAATTTCCTTTGATGGATGATATTGAGCATAAGAGTGAACAATTTTTTGAGTAGGTGATGAATTAATGATGGGAACCAAGTTCATTACTTTTCTAGGCTTGAAAAGAGGTGAAATCTAAAATTAGTAACCTTCCATAATAGTAAAACTTAAGTCTTAAGATCCTATAAGTTGACTTCCATGTTCCTCAGCCCAGAATTTTCTAGAAAATGCAAGCAACAGCCAATTGCTAGGATTCAAGCCTCTGCTGCACGACTACTAGCTTACAGTGCCTCATTAGTCAACTACCCTATGCCATAAAGTTGACTGGTAGCTCTTTGTTAGCCAATAGTTGATTGCTATTATTTTGGCAGCAAACTTTTAGCATTCTATTGCTTTTTTCAAGACATTTTTTTATAAGACGACTATTATGAGGTGTAAGTTGATTGTTAGGTGGAAAATTATTATTTTTTATGAAGTATGCATTTTGAAAGAGCCACCTCGTCTTTAAAATGAAACCTCACAAGTTTAGAAGAAGTTATGGAGTCCACGTTTCTATTTTTTTAAGGTTATGCTCAATAGAGTCAACAATAATGTCATTACATAAGGAAATTATAGTTTTTAGGTATCATGTAACATGAAGTTGAAAAGAAAGAGAGGAAAACGTAGAATAGAAAAAAGAAGAGTATTCCAAGTGTATACATTAGTGGTAGATAAGCTCATGATTACGTGACTGAGTATCGATATGAGACGGTTATTAGGCATTCCACGGTCTAAACATATTTTGGGATGGTAAAACATCCACTCAATCATAAATGATCTTGAAAACATCGTGATTTTAACACCCCTAATCCTATAATTCCTTTTAGTTATTTAGATAATATAATATCATATACTATAAGATTTGTGAGTTACTAGTACCTCCACCCAACTAAATTTTAAAATTTTACCAAGTTAAATAATTAAGTGTTATTGGTTTGTGTCTCTACACTCGGGTTCTCACATGTAACGTAGCAAAAATTAATGAAATAAAAATATATAGATATATTCATATACATTCATATATATCATTTCTTTTCAAAAGACATATACCTATAGATATGTGAGATTAACAATAGTTATCAGCTAGGGTAAAAAGGTAACAACCCTGCCACTCATACCCTTCTCAAAAATCCTACTAATGGATAACATCATTTCCTCACATATCTTGGATACATATATGCCCTCATTTCTCTATACATCAAAATTAATCATCCTGACCCTCTTCAAAAATATAATAAGGGATTAGGGTAATGGGCATGTACACTATATACCAACTATTTACATGTCAAAATATTATGATTACTATACTAATTTTGCAATTCCACCCCTCTTGTAGGTGGAGGTGATGGAGGAACTTCTACAACTATAATAACCCATAACTCTTAGACTACCATAAAATACCCTAAGATGGGTATCTCTTCCATAAAATACAAACCAGCATTTATGTGGGAATAAATCTCAGTAGCAGAACAACCTGTTTAAAAACCACTAGCCTGTACCACCATAATCATATAGAAATACACTACATTCTTTTTCCTATTAAATAGAAAAATAGTATCCATTGGGATGCAATGCATGATTTGTACAATTATGCCATTATAGCATCATGGAATTATAGGATGTACTTATGAATGTATGTACAGTTATAGATCACCAGATGTCAACAATATATAATATGTCATTTCAGCACATATATTTGCCATGGTCACATGATTATATTCACATTCACAACATAAGTAAGGAAAAAAAAACACATCATAGTGGCTAATGCCACTTTCATCATAAGAGTCATTGGAAGAGTTACCTAGTGAACAACTCCACGTGAACTTACAGCACTCATGGATGAGTTTTGAGTTGAGACTCATAGTCTCTGACCAATTTGTAGTTCTCTGCCTACCCTATACTATCTGGAGTGTCCCCTAGTGGATCCCAAGTACACATAGGTCCTTGTCCTCTCTGACAGATCATCCCTAACTCACTCAACAGTCTCTGCTAACTTTGATAGATCATCCCTGACCAGTGGGATTGATATCCCTTTGGAGACTTCACTTCCTTTTCTTCCTATAAAGGGGTTGGTATAACTCACGAGATCCTTGCCACCTCTGATAGATCACGCTAACTCTTCCCTTGTGGATCATACTATGGTTATGCTTAACTCTAAGTACGGGACTCCTTTTGTTGGCCATAGAAGAGTTCACTAACATAGAATTTGCAACCATCATGATGTTTTCGAAATCATTTATGATTGAGTGGATGTTTTAACATCCCTAAAATATGGTTCAACTGTGGAATGCCCAAGGATCATCCTATATTGATAGTCGGTCACTAGATCATGAGCCTATCTACCACTAATGCATACACTTAGAAAACTCTTCTCTTTTCTCTTATATGTTTTCCTCTCTTTCTTTTCAACCTCATGTTACATGTTACCCAAAAACTATAATGTCCTCATGTATTGACATTATTGTTGATTCTATTGAGCATAGCCTTAAGAAAATAAAAACCTACACTCACAGACTTGTTCTAAACTTTTAAGGTTTCATTTCAAAAACTAGGTGGCTCTTTTAAAACACTTTCTTCACGAAAAATAATACTTTTTCCACCTACCAATCGACTTACACCTCATAGTAGTCAGCTTATAGAAATAAACTCTTGAAAAATGCAAAAAGGAGGCTACAAGATGACTGCCAAAATAGTAGCAATCGACTATCAGCTAACAGACAGCTTCCAGTTAACTTGCAAGCACATGAAAGTTTACTGATGAGCCATTGTAAGCTGATAGTTAGTTACTGGAGACCCAAAAATTGGTTGTCATAAGCTGGAAGTCAGCTACTACCTATGTTTTCAGGAAAATTTGAAGTTGAGGAACATGAAAGTCAACTTGTGAGATCTTGAGGCTTCATTTTCACTGCTAAAAAGGCTTACTTATTTCAGATTTCACCTCTTTTTAGTCGAGAAAAGGTATGAGTTTAGTTTCTAATGCCAAATCATCCTTTACCCTGCATCAAAACTCATTTTTTATGCTCAATTTCATCCATCCCAAGGAATTCAAACTCAAGTCAAACAAAGTGAGTAGTGCAACCCATTTCACAAAAATTTAAAGTAAGCACATATAAGTACATCTAATCAGCATAAAACACCCAATAAAAGTTAAAAACACAAAGAATGTAGGTTTAAATCTCCCTCTCAACTCGATAGTATCAAAATCACCATTTTAAACAAAGTGAATAGTATTTTTTGAAATAAAGAGAATCATATTTTTTTCTACCTTGTTTCTTGTTAAAGATGTGTATATGCTTGTTTATAGATTTCCTGGTATGGTTTTTTACTCTTGGAAAAGTTAAAATTTGCCCTAGGATCCTTCTTATTCATAATTCATCTCTCTCTCTCTCTCTCTAGAAATCTAAATTTAGGGATGTAATGATGAAGGGTTCTAGTTTTTGGCTTATATATATATAGGTGATTCCATGTAGTTGAGGAACTACAACCCTTGTCCAATATTAGGGTCAAGTTTTGGTTACCTGACCTCAAATGGCAGTTTCTCCGATCATATAGAGAATTACAATTTTTCCCTTGAAGTCTTGGCAGGAAATTTCAAAAGCTAGTTAGCTTCAGTAACTCCCTCTTTAGCTAAAATTGCATCTTCTGCCCCTAGACTAATGAGGATTCACATAGTTTCCTCAACTTAACATTTTTCTTTTCATTCTAATCCCTATCATTTTCTTTTCAATTTAGTCCCTTACTTTAATGTAACTACATGCAATCCAATGCAACATACACAAGCATTTAACTTGTTTAATAACTAACATACATCTCTCATACATAGAAGGAGAGGATGTTACAGCGATGGTTGCGAATTCTGTAACATCTGCTCTTAATATGAATAAGAGATGCTTGTTAGTTGTTAATTTAAGTTTAATGCTCTTGTATGTTGCATTAATTGCATATTGTTGCATTACCCTAGGGACTTAGTTAAAAGAAATAAAAGCTAAGTTAAAGTGTGACTCAGGACTCAATCAAAAAGGAAAAGTTTAGATAGGCTAAATTCACTAAATGGCCAAGGGATAGAGTGTAATTAGCTAGATTTAACAATTTAAAAACCCTAAACCTAAAATCACAACTCAAACTTTAGCACTTTTTAAAGATAGAAAGAGAAGGGCGAGTTGAGAGAGAAAGAGGCTGAACTAGGGCAAGAGAAGAGGATAAACTTGAAGGAAGGGTGATTTAAGGCTAGGGAAAATGTCTTACAACAAGGGAAGGACCATTTTAGCACATCATACACACACATTGCTCAGGAAATCAAGGTAGTAACTCAACCTAACCCTATTTTTGAAATTTTCAACTCCTTGCTAAAAAATGTTGTTATGGATGTTTTGAGTTATGTTTGAGGTTTAAACCTATATTCTCTATGTTTTAACTTTTATTGGGTGATGCTTACTGAATGGTTATGCTCATTTATGCTTATAACTGATTGTGAAAGTGGGCTTATGCCCTAAATGGGAAAAAATGGTTTGATCTTAGTGTTGGGTGATGTTAAGTAAAGTTTTTAGGTTATCTATAAATGCCACATGATGCTTAAATGCTGGTGTTGAGTTCATAGTTTGTGAAAATGGTTTGAAAACATATTTTTGGGGCAAAACTTTAGATGTAATAGCAAGTTCTAGAGTTGACTGAATGTTAGCAGCCAATTGCTAGCCCTTGAAAGTCGACTGTCATGTTCTTCATTTCCAAAAAATTTCCCAAAAAGCTAGTTGTCGATTGCCTCGCTCTGGCAGTTGAATAGAAGTAAAAATTTCCCAAAAACACCTCAAAAAAGGCTAACAGTTGACTGTCAAGCCTTTAGCAGCTAATTGGTAGCTCTTGACCAAAACAGAGTAAAAAGGACAATGAGCTAGTAGCCAACTGGTCGCATGGGATCAGTTGATTACCAGCCCACTATTTTAGAAAAGGAGCTAAATGCCCTATTTTGAGAGAAAATTAGCCAAAAATCTCACACAACTAAGGATCTAAACCTGGTATGTAGTGGGTAACATGCAAGATACAAAGTCACAAGCCACTAGGATGAGATGATCCATGTGATAGTGAAAGAAATGGAGCAAAAAACATAAGAAAGGAAGGAGTGAAGTATTCTAAGTGTATGTATTAATGGTAGATAGGCTCATGATTGAGTAATCGATTGTCGGTATAAGACAACCATTGGGTATTCCATGGTTGTGCCATGAACTAGGATGGTTAACATCCACTTGAACATAGATGTTTTCGAAAACACTGTGATGGTTACAAAATCTAAGTTAGTGTCATCTTTCAGAGGCCATTTAAGAAACAAATACTTAGATTTAAGCATAACCATGGACATGAGCAGAACCACCCTAATGTATATGTTAAAGAATAACATATCGAGGGTTTGATCCATTGGAAAGGGATGGTGATTCCATAGCCCTATGATCTGTGAAAGCAAAGGGAATAGGACCTATCCAAAGTCAGACAGTGATCCTATAAGTTGAGAACTAGCCCCGCTAGGGACGAAAAGGTAATACGATATCTAAATGGATACCAATCCCACTGGTCAGGGAAGATCTATCAAAGTTGATAAGGACCATTGAGTACTTGGATCCACTAGGGTACGCTCTAAATATTGCAAAAAGAAAAGTAATGAGTGGCGAGTAGTCATGAAATCATGCATGTATGCAGTGGTACGTGGAGTTGTATGCTGGGCGGCGCTTTCGATAACTTATATGATATGTTTGTTTTTTCTTCTCATATGTTATATGTAAAGGCACATCTGTTACCCTACAAAAAGTTTGATATGAAAGTTATGATGACAATGATGAATGGACATCCCATATTGCAAAGTTTTTATGTTTTAAATGTACATACATAGATAAGAGCACATGACATGAAAGTACGCCTCATGCGTTGCATCCCAATAATATGTATTACATTTTTAAGATGAAAAGAATGTAGAGACTTTTTGTATAAGTATAGTGGTACAAGTTAGTGGTTTTTAAGACAGGTTACATTGCTACTGAGATTAAATTCTCACATAAATGTTGGCGTATACCAGATGTGTAGGTCCTTGGCTAGAGATGAAGGTAACTTGGAGAAAGGCACCCTTCATGGGGTACATGGAATTATTTATTTTATATTGTGTACGCATATTTTTATCTTGTACTAGTGTTTATGATTTTTGATAAAGGCTATTATAGATTATCTCTTGTATAGCCTATCTTAACGTGGATGTATATGGATTAACTAACAACTATTAGTAGGCCATTTGATGGGGTTATGAGTGGCAAGGATGTTGCCTCCATGCCCCAATAGTTATTTAATGGTAAGTTACAAATTAAGTATGCATGTTCGTGTGTAGTTATCTAAAGTAAACTATATATATATATTATTTAACTGTGAGAACCTGAGTGTAGAACCCGACCCCAATGGCACCAAATTAATCAACTTGGTAAAAATTTTAAATTTACTCGGGTAGAAGTAATAGTAACACACCATTATTATGATAATTATATTATACTCTTTAGTTTAAGATAAAAGGAACTATAGGCTAAAGGGGTGTTACAAAATCTAAGTTTGTGAACTTTTCTATGGCCAACGAAATGAGTCACATATGTAGGGTTAAGCATAACGATAGCATGAGCCAAATCACCCTAGAATATATGCTTGTCAATAGCATGTTAGGAATGTGATCCATTAGTGTGGATGGTGATTCCATAGCCTCATGATCTGCAAGGGCGAAGTAGGCGTGATCTTTTAGAGGTAACAATGATTTTGTGAGTTATACTAGCCCTTTTATGGGACAAAAGGGAAATGAAGTATCCAAAGGGATATCGATTCCACTAGTTAGGGGATGATGTATTAGAGTTGGTAGGGACCATTGAGTGAGTTGTAGGATGATTTGTCGAGAGGGTAGGGAACATTGTGTACTCAGAACTACTAAGGGTCACTCTAGATAGTATAGGGTAGGTAGAGGACTACTAGTGGTCAGGGACCATGGTAACTCAACCTAGAACTTATTCATGAGTGATATATGGGCACGTGAAGTTGTTCGCTGGGTGACTCTCTCGATGGCTCTTATGATGAATGTGGCACTAGCCATTATGATATGTTTTGTTTTCCTTCCTCATGTTTTAAATGTGAATATGATCATGTTACCATGGCAATTATATGTGATGAAATGACATATTTTATATTGTTGACATCTGGTGAACTATAATTGTGCATGCATTCATAAGTATATACTATAATGCCATAACTGTATAAGTCATGCATTACACCCCAATAGGTACTATTTTCTACTTGATGAGAAAAAGAATGTAGCAAATTTTCATATAAATATGGTGGTATAGGCCAATGATTTTAAACAAGTTATTCTTCTACTGAGATTTATTCTCATGTAAATGCTAGTGTGTATTAGATGGCTAGATTTCAAATTCTACTACAAGCAGAGGTCGTTATGGTAGAGCTCTTGGGGCATTTTATGGTAGTCAAGGAGTTATGGGTAATTGCAATTTTTGAGATCCCTTCACCTCCCTTGCCTACGGAAGGGGTAGAGTTATATGAGTAGATGATAGTTGATATATTTTGATATGTAGATATTTGGAATATAAGTGAACATGCCCACTGATCCCTTATTATATTTTTGTAGAGGGCCAGGATGATTAGTTTTTATAGAGAAATGAGGGCATATATGTATTCAAGATATGTAAGGAAATGATATGATTCATTAGTAGGCTTTTTTGATGAAGGTATAAGTGGCAGGGTTGTTGCCTCCTTACCCCAGCTAACTAATTGTTGCTAAGCTTATATATCTATAGGTATATGTCTTAAAAAGGAACTTATTGTTTACTTTTATTTAAATTCTGTTGCGTTATGTGTGAGAACCCAAGTGTAGAAATCCAAACTAATGGCACTTAATCGCTTAACTTGGTAAAAGTTAAAAATTTACTTAGGTGGAGGTAATAACAACTCACTAATCTTATAGAATATGATATTATATTATCTAAATAACTAAAAGGAATTATAAGATTGGGGGTGCTACACGCTACCTTTGGTTCGAACTCACCCCTAAAGGAAAGAGGTTTAGCTTTCCAAAACTCTGACCATCCATGATAAACTAGGTTTCCTACATGTTCTCCATTAGGGTTAAGGTTAGGGCGATTATTATTCCTATTTTCCTAAAACTTTCTGAGGATTTGGGTAGTAGTAGTAGCTTGCTCCCTCACAGTTTTGGCTACTCCCATTATGACCTTCATTGCCCTTGTTAGGCTAACCTCATTCTCTCCTTCCTCTTTAGTTTCCTCCTAGGTATGGCCATATCTCACTCTACAAAATAGCCATTACTAAGGTGATCAATCTCTATAACATAATATTTATAAAAGAACATATGGCACTAACAGGAAATACTATCTACCTAAACCTAGCACTCCATTCCTTAAGTCAAAATACAACACAAGTCCGTTAATTGCCTAAGTTCAGCCAACTAACCTGAACTAGTCCCTATTTTGAGGAATCATACCCTTCTTAACCTAGGTAACTATGCTATGACACCAATTCAATGTAACACCCCTAATCTAATAGTTCCTTTTAGTTATTTAGATAATATAATATAATATACTATAAGATTGGTGAGTTACTATTACCTCTACCTAAGCAAAAATTTTAATTTTTACTAAGTTGAACATTTAAGTGCCTTTGGTTTGGGTCTCAACACTCAGGTTCTCACATGTAATGTAGCCAAAATAAATAAAAAACAATACATATGTTTATATGCATACTAATCAGTTATATATACACAATCTCATATATTGATTCCTTCCTAAGATATATACCTATCGATATGTGAGATCAAAAAAAGTTCATCAATTGGGGTACGGATGCAATAACCCTACCACTCATACCCTTATCAAAATCCTATTAGTGGATAATACTATCCCTCTCACATATCTTGAATAGATATATGCCTTAGTTTTTCCTGTATATAAAAATAAATCATCCTAATCCTCTCCAAAAACATAATAAAGCAGTCAGGGTAGTGGGGCATGTACAATTTTACTACAAACTTTCACATATCATAATATAATAACTATTATGTTAATCTTGAAGTTCCACCCCTCCTATAGGTAAGGGTGATGGGGGAATCTCTATGATAGCAGTCACCCATACTTCCTTAACCACCATGAAATACCCCAAAAAGGGTATTTCCCTCAAAGCTACATTCAACTCCAGAAGAACATGATATCCAGGCATTTGATACACACCAGCGTTTATGTGAGAATATTTCTTAGTAGCAAAAAAACATGTTTAAAAACCACTGGCCTGTAGCACCGTACTCATATGGAATTTTGATACATTTTTTTCATCATCAAATAGATGATAGTATCTAATGGGAATCAATGCATGAATTATATAGTTATGGCATTTACTTATGAATGCTTGCATAGTTAGAGTTCACCAAATGTCAACAATACAAGGTATGTCATTTAACCCATCAGGCGAGTCACCCAATGAACAATCCCATGTGCTCCTATAGCACTCATGGATGAGTTTCGAGATGAGTTCCTTATGGTCCTCAACTGCTCATAGTCCTCAACTGCTTTGTACTATCTGAAGCGTCCCCTAGTGGATCCAAGTACTCAATGGTCTCTATCCTCTCCACATATCATCCTTAACCAGCAGGAACGATATCCATTCCCATATTTCATTTCCTTTTCATCTCAAATAGGGTTGTTATAACTCAATCAACGGTCCCTGACAACTCAGACATATCATCCCTTACCAATGGGTTTAATATCCATTAGGATATTTCATTTCCCTTTCATCCTAAACGGGATTGGTATATCTCACGAGATCACTGTCAATTCTGATAGATCACGTCTACTTTGCCCTTGTGGATCATAAGGCTATGAAATCACCATCCCTCTCTAATGGGTCACATTCTCAGCACGCTATTCCCAAGCATATATTCTAGAGTGATTCAGCTGATGCCATGGTTATACCTAACTCTAAGTACGTAACCCCTTTAGTTAGCCATAAAAGAGTTCACTAATTTAGAATTTTCAACCATCACGGCTTTTTTGAAATCATTATAATCTAGTAGATGTTTTACCATCCCAAATTATAGTTCAACTATGGAATGCCCAACAAATTTCATATACGATAGTCAGTCACTCAATCATGAGCTTATCTACCACTAGTGTATACACTTGGAATACTCTTCTCTTTTCTCTTTTATGTTTTTTGCTCTTTCTTTTTTAGTGTCATTTTACATGTTACCCAAAATTTTTAATTTCATTATGTGATGACATTGTTGTTTACTCCATTGAGTAAACACTCAAGAATGTAAAGGTAAAATAGAAACTTAGGCTTAAAAACTTCTTCTAAACTTTTGAGGTTTCTTTTTAAAGATTAAGTGGCTCTTTTAAAATGAATTCTTCATGAAAAACACTATTTTTCCACCTAGCAGTCTATTGACACATCATAATAGTTGGCTAGTAGAAATAAAGCCTTGAAAATTCAAATAGAATGCTACAAGTTGACTGCTAGAACTCTATCAGTTGACTGATGGCTAACAAAGAGCTACCCGTCGATGGCCAGATCCATAGCAGCTGACTGCTAGTCTATTATAAGCTAGAAACCTTTCACTGGAGGCCCGACAGTTGACTGTCATGTGTAACATCTGATCTTACTATTTATGAGAGATTTTTGTTAGTTAAAGTTAAATGCTTGTGTATGCTGCATTAGTTTGTATATAGTTTCATTAGTGCAGGAACTTAATTGAAAGAGAGTGAATAGGGACTAGAATGAAAGGGAAGAGGTTAAGTGAAAGGAATTATGTAAATCCCCATTAGTCCAGGGGTGGAAGATGCAATTTTAGCCAAAAGGGAGTTATTGTAGCTAATCGATTTATGAATTTTCCAACCAACATTTCAAGGGCAAAAATGTAATTCTTCATATAACCAAAGAAATTGCCATTTATGACTGAGGGGCCAAAGACCCGACCTTGAATTTAGGCAAGGATTGTAGTTTCCCCGACTACATGAAACTACCTATATAAGTTGTAACTCGAGAAGCCCTCCATCATAAAAACTATTTTCATACTTCTGAAGAGAAGGAAACTTAAAGAGAGAAAGAGAGAAATTATAAAGGAAAAAAGGGTTTAGCTTAGAGTTTAACACTACAAATCACATCAGAGAACCTCTAAGTAGGCATTTAACACCATCTACACATCTTTAACAAGAAACAAGGTAGCAAACAATCTAATACCTCTTATTTTTTAAAAATACTATTTATTATTTAAAAATGGTGATTTTATTGTTGTTTGAGATAAGAGAGGGGTTTAAACCTACATTCTTTGTATTTTTAACTTCTATTGGGTGTTTTATGTTGAATGGATGTACTTATATATGCTTGATTCATATTTTTTCAAAATTTGAAATATGGGTTTATTATTCACCATGTTTGAATGTGTTTAAATTTCCTTCGATGGATGATATTGACCATAAGAGTGAGTGATTTTTAGAGTAACTGATGAATGATGCTAAAAACTAAACTCATGCCTTTTTCTAGACTGAAAAGAGGTGAAATTTGAACTTAGTAACCTTCCATAGTAGTAAAAATTAAGCTTCAAGATCCTACAAGTCCACTTCCATATTCTTCAGCTTAGAATTTTCCATAAAATACAGGCAGTAGTCGACTGCCAACTCGTGGTAGCCAATTATTGAGCCTCTACTGCACGACTACTAGCTTATAGGACCTTATCAGTCGACTTCCATGTGCCTAAAAGTTAACTTATAGCTCTCTGTTAGCCATAGTTGATTGGTATAGTTTTGATAGCTAACTTGTAGCCTTCTATTTAAATTTTCAAGGTTTTATTTCTATAAGCTAACTGCTATGAGGTGTAAGTCGACTATTAGGTGAAAAGTTAGTGTTTTCCCCAAAGAAATTATCTTAAGAGAGCCACCTAGTCTTTGAAAAGAAAACTCAAAGGTTTAGAAGAAGTTTTTGAGTCTAAGTTTCCATTTTCTTAAGGTTTTGCTCAATAGAGTCAACAATAATCTTAGCATATAAGGAAATTACAAATTTGGGTAACAAGTTACATGAGATTGAGTAAAGAAAGAGCAAAAAACGTAAAAGAGAAAAGAGAAGAGTATTCCAAGTGTATGCATTAGTGGTAGATAGGCTCATGATTGAGTGACCAACTATTTGTATCGGACAATCGTTGGGCATCCCATAGTCTAACCACTGTGATCGTTGTAAATCCTAAGTTAGTGAAATCTTCTATGGCTAACTAAAAAGAGTCACGTACTTAGAATTTAGCATAACCATAGTATGAGCTGAATCACTCTAGTATATTTGCTTGTGAATAGCATGCTGGGAATGTGACCCATTAGAGAGAGATGGTAATTCCATAGCCTTATGATCCACAAGGGCAGAGTAGGTGTAATCTATCAGAGGTGATATTAATCTCGTGAGTTATACCAGTCCCATTTGGGATGAAAGGAAAATGAAGTATCCAAAGGGATATAGATTTTGCTAGTCAGGGATGATCTGTCAGAGTTGGTAGGGACGATTGAGTAATTGGATTCAATTGGATCTGTTATACATGCTCATTATCCTAACCTTGTATTATATTTTTTAAGAGGGTCAACATAATTTATTTTAATGTACAGGAAAAAAGAGAGGGCATATATGTATCCAAGATATGTGAGATAAATAGTGTTATCCACTAGTAGGATTTTGAAATGGTATGAGTGGCAGGGATGTTGCCTCCTTACCCTAACTGACAAACTTTTTCCAATCTCGCATATCTATAGGTATATTTCTTAAAAAGAAATTAATGTATGTGACTATGTATATAAATAATTGTTATGTATATAAAGCTATGTATGGTTTTATTCTTTTCTTTTCGCTATGCTATGTGTGAGAACCCAAGTGTAGAAACCTAAACCAAATGGCACTTAATTATTTAACTTGGTAAATGTTAAAAGTTTACTCAGGTAGAGGTAATAGTAACTCACCAATCTCATAGTATATTATATTATATTATCTAAATAACTAAAAGGAACTATAGGATTAGGGGTTTTACATCATGGGCTAGCAGTCAACTATTGCTTGCCTGTATTGCAAAATTTTGAACTGAAGAACATGGAAGTTGACTTGTGTAACACCTGCCTCTAATATGTTTGATATTCTTAGAATTAATAATGATGATTCTTAATGTAAATGTTTGTGTGTTATGTGGTGTCAAGAATAATGCAATGAAGGGGTAGAATGGACATTTTCATCAAGTAGCACTAGTTTTACCATAAAGGGGTAAAATTGAAATTTTTCCAAGGAAAGGGCAAAATAGTAATTTTACTATGAAAGAAAAGATAATAATTTCATATAAGTACTTTAGGAGATGGTATTTGAAGGCTTTTACTCTCTTATCTTAGAAAGAGAGATGAAATGAGGGTAAAAATAAATATATTTCCATGAAGGATAAAATGGTAATTTTACCTAAAGAGGGATGGAGTATTAATTCCGTAAAAGATAATTTATGAAACTTTATTTGAGAATTTTTGATGTTATGGCTGAAAAGGGGGGAAAAATAAAGTGAATTTGCCATTTTAGGCATAAAGGGTAAAATAGTAATTTTACCTAAGAACCTAAAGGTAATTTTTGAAAAAGTTGATGGGTGATGTGTCTTATTTTATACACATTTGCTTGATTTTAATTGTCCATTTTATGAGCATGTTATGTAATTTTATTCTAAAAATAACCTAAGTTGCATTAATTTTATTTTCAGGCATTTTATCAAGTCATCATTAATATATGGAGCAATTTTGAGCCTGGACAACTTTTAGAGCATCTAAAATAGGCCTTTTGGGCCAACTTTCCTTATTAGGTCGAGCTAAAGCCTTATTGTGCCTTGGACCAGGCTAGATGGGGAGAAAAAGGGAGAGCCGCGCGTCCAACTAAAGTAGACTCGAAAAGTAACCTGGGCATCGCATGAGAGAGAGAAAGCTAAGAGCTTGAGGGTGAATCAGTGGTTCTGGGCGGAGCTCTGCGGTGGCACGATAGTGTGCTGGTTACGGGAGGTTACGGGAGACAATGAGCGAGACACCGTCGTCAATTTCAGCCACAAGAATGCCGCAAAACTGTGGAGTTTTTGCGAGTAACCCGATTCGCGATCTGTCCACATCGTGGTCATTCTGCAGCATTTTTCAGCTGACCCACCATCCGTGGCTACTCCTCCATCCATCAGTGACTCAACCGTAACCTTCCCTCAGCTCGCCAGCCATTGCAACACCCTAGATCGGGAGACCCAAGACGCGATCCAGGAGTGATTTTGTGACCCGCCCAATGCCGTTTTTCCAAGATACCACTAGAAATCGCTCCTCCATCATTCGGTGCCTTGTTCGTGACCTTCTGCCTCATCTCCGATCGCCATTGCAGTCATTTTTTGTCAGGTGCCTAAGAACTCGAGATTCGACCTTTTTTGCAACCCAACCTGTGACCCGTTTTCTGGATAGATTTGGATTGTATTTTTCTAGCGATTTTTTGAAAGTTTTTGAATGAGATTTCGATGGTTTTTCGGCTACCATTTTGCACAGTAACCATTGAGCATTTGAGAAGATAGGGCTTGTATAATTTTTACTATTTTTATCTCCTTTTTAATTAATTGTTTGATGGATTATCTACTGTTGGAATTGTCTATTGTTATGTGTGGCTAAATTTGTAAAATTCATTGGGTTCCCTGACTGTGTTGGTATTTTGTTTTAATTTGTATGGATATTGATTTTGATGCTTTGATCTTCTTGGTGATTATACATGTATTGTTTAAGTTTTCATTACGAGACGTCGTTGTTGTAACACCCCATATTTTCTTAATTATTTTAAATTAATTTTTTCCTAATGTAACAATATAAAAAGATGAAGAAAGTACCTTAGAAATTCAAGGTTTAGAGAAAAATGTAACAAGTGAAAGAATATATGTGATTAAAATGATGGATGCCTGGTAATGTAGGAATTTTTTTTCTCTTAGCCTTACTTTAGCCGAATAATTAAGAATGAATGGAAGGAAAGCCCTATACATATTAGTGTAGATCATTAGGATGGAATAAAAGAGAATACTTGGCCATGAAGAAGTAAAGTGTTTGACCATTTTCTTTTATTCCCTAGCTTAACCAAATAGTAAAAGCAAGTAGAAGTAGATAAAAGGTTTTAACGTTTATTTAAACTTATAAAACCATATGGAAAAAATAAAGGAGTGGGGAGGAAGTGAAATATATTTATATATATTAAGTGAGGCGACTTCTCCCTTTCCAAATAATTAGTGACATTTGAAAAGAAATCAAGAAGACATAATGGAGAGTGAATGGATAACGCATGAAAGAAAGAAAAGAATGAAGGGAAAAGGACGTGTTACAGTGAGTTGCCTTCTTTCTTCCATTACATCTTATTTTAAGGTGGTTGAGAGGTGGCATTCAAGTAAGGTACATGACTCCATTCTCCTCTCCTTTTTACTTAACCGAAGGAGTGAATTATAAATAAATACAGGGTGTAAGAAAAGTGGAAGTGAATTGACTACACGTGTAGCTAGGGAATAATAGCAATTAAGGATAAAAGCATAGCATAATCATAGGAGGGATTCGGTGATGGAGAAAAGAAGGAAAGAGGAGGAAACGTAAGATAATTGTACTCCTTCTATTCTCATTTCATGCATCACTTAATCAAATTGTGAAATGAGAGTGAAAGAGAGCGTACGGTGAAGAGGTGGAAAGATGAAAAAGAGACGTGTGCTAGTGGTATTCTTTTTCTCTTCCCTTGTGTTGTAATTTCCTTCCCATGGGACGTGATGAATAAGCTGCTTGAAACCTCTCCCCTTTTTCTTTCCTTAGCATGTTAATCCCAATGCAACCGAGAGATAAATGAGGGAAAATGGCCATGCAAAATCCATCCCCTGCTTGCTTTTAGGATGAACGAACAAGCATTGAATATGTATAATTAAATATACACATATATATATAGCACTTAAGAGAAGTAGCTTTATGAGTATATAAAGAGCCATTCGGTGGTGCTAAGAAGTAAGAGGAAGTGAAATCTGAATTAACAAAAGAAAAGCACACAGAGAGAAAGGAAAGAAAGGAGCTTGACCGAAGGGAACTCAACAATTTACTTGCACCATTCTTGCAATCGTAAGGTAGCTTAGAAATTCCCTTACCTTTATTTATTATATAAGATATCATCATAATGCTTTCAAACTTTGGATGGAATGTGAACTTTCCCCTTACATTCAGGAAGATATAAATGTTTTGCTAATTGGTGTGATGGGTTGGAATGTAAATTGAAATTTATACATTTTTTGATATGGGTTGGAATTATATACATCTCTTAATGGAATTTGTGTGATGGGTTGGAAATATAAGATTTATTTATAAATGTCCTTTAATTGAATTTGTGTGGTAGCTTAGAATGTAAACTAAGATTTTGTACGTCCATGGATGGAGCTTGTGGAATAAATTAGAATATAGATGGGAATTGTTAGTGAAGTGGTATATGGATATGGTGTTTGATGAAGTATTACATGGAAGAAAATTTTTTGTGGGAAGAATTTGTTATATATAGGAGAAAAAATTAATTAAATATAACGCTGGAAGGTAAAACTTCACATAGTTAGTATAGGTTTAAGCTATAGAAAATAAAGCATGGGATTCTTGTTAGTGAAGTGGTACATGGATATGGGATTCTTGTTAATAATATATGTAAGATGTAAAATGGTGACAAATCAAAATGTAGAAAGATTAGTTTTGACTAAAAGAACTCATATTGTTATTAAAATATAAGAGTAATTAAACATAGCTAGTTTTAATTATATTAAGTAATTTGAACTAAGAAGATAAGTATAATAAAGTGTTAAAGTGAAATAATACTTTAATTTTAGTAGAGTGGCCAAATTATTATGCTAGCCATAAATGTATTATATTGTGGTTTTGACAAATAAATGCAAAGAATATTGAATGTCAAGAATGATAGTAATAGTGGTTTCTATGTATATGTATAAGTGACCAAGTGTTCACTAATCTCATGAAAGTGACCAAGTGTTCACTAATCTCATGAAAGTGACCAAGAGTTCACTAAACTCATGCAAGTGGCCAAGAGTCCACAATGTGACCAAGTGTTCACAAAAAGTTTTTAGTGGCCAAGTGTCCACCTTTATTGTAGGATGACTAAATGTGGGGCATGTGCAAGGTAAGTTTTAAGAATGAGAAATATATATGTATATATATATAGATGATCACTGATTAGTTTGATTGTTATATATATATATTCTCTTAGAAAAGAATTATAATAGACCTGAGAACCACCATGTTTACTACATTGATATATTAAGAAGATTTTTTGTGCTTGCACAATGGTACATATTAGTGAAATTTAAACTGTGAACTGTTAAGCTACTGAGAAACTAGTTTTCTCATTTGTGTGCTGATATGTATCAGATGTAGGTAATTAGCAAATTTCTGAGAAACATGAAAATAGCGTTAAAGAAGGTTTTCAGTAAGAAAATTTTGTAGACAAGGGTTTGAGTGACAAAGATGATGTTGTCTCCTGACCTAGGTTGAGTTTTGATAGTTCTTGAATAAATGTACTGTTGTAGTACCTACGAAAGTATTTGTAATGTTATCACTTTATCCCTTACGAAGTATATTTTATCTTCATTGTGCTTATAAGTTGATTTGAGCCAAAGAACTCGAATATAATGAATTTGAATAATATTGGGAAGGAATGAATGTTCAAACATTAGTCATGAATAATTAAGTTTAAGAATAATGTACCAACTTTATATGTTTACAAGTGAGACGTTGTAATACTAGATAAGGGTGTTACATTTGTGAATGCCAATTAGATCTTTTTTTGAGATCGATAGATGATAATTGAAATTAGAACCTAATCGTAGAGAATAGTTAATTTTTTCTTAGAGATAAGGTTAATTAATTGTTGGATTAAGGAGTAGTTATTCTGAATAGTAGTGCATTAGATTGATAATGCTGATCTAAAATCAACCATTATGAAGAACCAGTCAGTGGTAGGCTTAGAAGTCTTAGAAATTAATTGAGATCAACAAAGAATTTGAATTTAACTTAGAATTCACTCACAGGTAACATAATTAAATTCAATAGTTCATTACCCTTCATGTATTTTCCAACTAGTACGGGTCCCCAGTGGATTTTCTTTTCTTGCCTCAATATATTCTCTTTTGTTCCTTGTAGCTAGTTATTTTTATTGCATTTAATTAATTATTAGTTTAGTTAAAAACCAATCACTTTAATTGTTAGGCTAGATAACAAAGAATAAGTAGTAAATCTGGGCTTTCCTGTTCCTGTGGGATACGACCTTGGTACTCACCATTGAACTAGACTACATTGATAGGTTCACTACCTTAGGTGTACTTGCATTGGTAGCAGCACATCAAGTTATTGGTGCCGTTGCTAGGGACCTTTTGTGAAAATTAGAGTGAAATTTCTATTTGTTACTTTAGCCACTTTTATTTGTTTTATTTTGTTTTTATTTCTAGTTAGCTATTTATTTCGTTCCACTTAGTTATTGGCTTTTATTAGTTCTATTTTATTTGTTGTTTATGTTATTTTTTATTAATTATTTTACTATTAAGTTGTTTTTTTAATTATTATTTATTTGTTTTTTTCTTTTTTCAGTTATTGGTTTTTATTTGTTTTGTTTTATTTTTGTTTTGATTTATTAGTCTTTGATCTAGTTGTTGGGCTATTTTGTTGTTATTGGTTTTAGATAATTTATGACCATGGATTCTATATCAGTTTTGGCTGCTCAAATACAAAGGGAGCTTCTGATCAATTGTGAGTTCTGTGGTGACCTACATTATAGTGAACAATGTGATGCTAGAGGTATGTTTGCTAACCCTTCCACTTTTCTCTTTTCTCCTTACACTATTTCTACTGATTTTAAACAGTTCGATTATATGAGGAATGCCCCAAGTTAACAAAATGATCCTTATAGCATTACATACAACTTTGGGTGGATGAGCTATCTTAATTTCAACTGGAGAAATGACACTACCTAGGATTCACCTTATTTTCAATGGTTGTACCAACAGTAACCCCAACAACAAACTACTCCAAATCAATTTCCTCAAGGGCAAGAGAATGAATCCAATTTGGAGGAAATGATCATGAAGTCTGTATCCACTTTAGAGAGCAGGTTCCAATAGACAGACACAATCCTTAAAAATCAACAGGCCTCCATTTAGAAAATAGAATATCAAGCAAGCCAGATTTTTAAGATGTTGGTTGAAACACAGCCAGAGACGCTCCCCACCACCACAAAGTCTAAACCAAGGGAGCATTGCGATGTTATCGCTTCAACATCTGGTAAGCAAGTATTTGGCCCTTTACCATTGACTGACGATTATACTATTGAATAGGATGTGTCAGTTGGTAAAGAGCTAGAGCCTGAGGTAAGTGGGCCAGTGAAAATGGAGGACAAGAGTCCTATGAGGGAATATAGCCCACCTATGCCATACCCTACTAACTTGAAGTAGGAGAAGGTTTATTCTGACTTAGTAACTTCTGTAAGACATAATTAAAATCATGATGATCCTGTTTATCCTATATCTATCTTAGATGACGTTATTGAGTCTGAATTGCAGGAATTCTTGCTTAATAACCCTTTGCAGGTAGCATTGTAGGGAGATGAGGAAGAGTTGTCCAACAAGTAAGTGTTGGAACAACTAGCTGATTTGCTGGCTACTGAGCCTTGTAGCTCTACTAACCCCATTGTTTCTTTTGACAAGTCAGAAGTGCAGAAGGTTGGAACTTCAATTAAGGACCCCCTATTCCTAAAATTACAGGAATTGCCTAAGCACTTAGGACACTCATATTTGAATGGGTCAGAGAAGCTGTTAGTGATTAGAGAAGGGTGTCTGATCCCTACTGTAGGGGATATAATTTTAGCCTGTCTCAGAGACCATCTTAGGGCACTCTTTGTAACACCCTATATTATCTTACATGTTTTAAATTAATGTTTCCTTAATTAATTAAGTGAGTTACCATAAAATATAATGCAATTGATTTAAGGATGTACGAAAGAATAAATGCCACAAGGGAAAGAATGGACCTAAATATTAAGTAGCATAAAAAGGGGACATGTGAAATTAAGGTGTTTAATTTAATTTCCTAATTTTTTTCTTCTTTCTCTCACCTAGCCTAATTTCCAAAGGAGAAAACCAAATTTTAAATAAATATATATATGCACAGCATGAAAATTAAGAAAGGAAATCTTGTTGAAGCTAAATTAAAGAAAAAGGGATGATGACTTCGGTCTTAAGAAAGGAAAGGAATGAAATGTAGCCAATATTGACTACTCTTTCTTTAATTTAACCGAGATGATAGGTAAGCAAAAAGAGATTCCACTTTTAATTCTTATGCCAATTAAAATAATGCTTCCAATTAGTGATGAAGATAGAAGAGAAAAAGGGAGTGACGTGTGGCCTTAAAAATTTTCTTTCTTTAATCTCAAGTGACCGAATGGTGTTGCCAAGCAATGGGTAAAATAAACAAAAGAAAAGTAGTTAAATGTGTGGGTGTACGGTGGAGCAAGAGTGTAGAATTTGTGTGAAGTAAACACACATCTAGATAGGCATAAGGCAAGGACAATTGGGAATCGAAGACTACGATTAGTGGGGAGGTGGAAGAGAGAAAGAAGAGACGTGTAAGACAAGTCTCTTTCCCATCCCTTGTGTTGCCTCCAATGTACCTGAGAAAGGAGACTCATGTGTGCCTTGCATGGACTCATGCGTGAAGGGAGAAGCCTACGTGTAAGGGATGGAATTAAATATGCATATATGCATGCAGCATGCTAGGGAGATAGCTTCACAATTTCATAATATAAAAACGCCATTCACTAATGTCACAAAGTAAGAGAAATTGAGAAGAGGAAAGGGAAGTCCAATGTGCAAAGGGAGGTGGTGTGACTATACAGCCTGGCGTGAAGAGGGGAGCTGGCATGAATTCTCTTCTTTCCCTTCCTTGGCGTGACCGAGTGGACTAAGTAATGCAAAGTTTTAGGTAATGAGAATTATGCCTAGGGTACATGTGTAGCACCCAAATGCAAGGGATTAGATAACATACAAGAGAAGGGATTCCATTAAGCATAGAGACATGCACACGGCAAGGGAAAAAGAGAGAAATGACAGCATGAGAATTAGGGAGAACCTTAAAGCTTTGGCGAGGAAAACCTAGCCTAGACGAAAAGGGGAAGAGAAAAGGGAGAATGCAAAGAGGAATCCAAGATAATCTCATCTTAGTTCATCCTTGAGGTAGGTTAGCAATTCTTGTAATTTTGTTCTATGATTTAGAATATGTTCAACATGTTTTTGCAAGCTTTCATGGAACATTAGTTTCCTCTCTACATTCTTGAAAATGTGAATGTCTTTTTGGCTAAGCTTGTGTGATGATTTGATGAGTTGTTAATGTGATAATATGGATGTATTTGTGTTTATGAGAAAAGCAATGGTTAAAAAGAAATTCAGCATGCTTCATAAAGAACCTTAGAATAAGAAAGTGTTGAAATATCATGTTTTTCATGGCTAATGTACCCTTGTGTTAAAGTAGCTAATGTGGCTTCCATGATGGAACCATTGTTGGTAAGATTTAGCATGCATAATGGAAAACCCTAACCTAAGATAGTGCTAGAAAATTTGGATGTTTGCAAACTTAAAACATGTTCTAAGTTGTAGATACCAAAATAAATATTGCTAGTTAGCATTCAATTAAAAGGTTGATCTTTCTCTTGTGGTCTTGCCAAACCGAGAGTGGCCTTTGTGAGGCATGAAATTGCTTATTAAGTATGGTGTAAGATAGATGTGACCATTCAGTTTAGCTAAGAAAAAGAAGATAAAAGATGGAAAAAAAAAAGAAATTAATGTATGGTAATTGGGTTACCTTGTTGCACATAATGAAGGTTCATACTATCTTAAAATGTAAGGGTGAGAAATATATGACCCAAAATCTAGTGTGTAAGATTTTAGTCATGGGAAGAGGTAGAATAAATTGCCAATGACATTACTACATAATTTGAATGTGTGAAAAGGCACCATAAAAATTTTAATGCATGGCATCATTAAGCTCAAATCATGGAAAGGAAGTAAAAACATAACAATATAGCATGAAAAACCCTAGATTCATTTCTCCCCATGATGGCTGAATGCAATTCCTTATGTATTTATGGTAGCCAAATTTCTATGCTATTGGTAAATGAATTATTTTCTAAAAGTGGCCAAGTGTCCACAATGTGATCTAGTGAGGTGTGATCGAAGGTCCTTCACACTCGTGACTTAGTGTCCACAATGATAAAGGTAGCCAAGTGTCCACAATTTGTGAGGTGTGGCTAAAGGTGCTCCACACAATGTGACCTAGTGAGGTGTGACCGAAGGTGCTTCACACCCGTGACCTGGTGTCCACAATGATAAAAGTGGCCAAGTGTCCACACAAGGTGACCTAGTTAGGTGTGACCGAAGTTTCTTCACACCCGTGACCTAGTGTCCATAATGATAATGATGGCCAAGTGTCCACAAGGTAACCTAGTGAAGTGTGGTCAAAGGTGCTCCACACAACGTGACCTAGTGAAGTGTGACCGAAGGTGCTTCACACCCGTGACCTAGTGTCCATAATGATAAAGGTGGCCAAGTGTCCATAAGTTGACCTAGTTAGGTGTGACTGAAGGTGCTTCACACTCGTGACCTATTGTCCACAATGATAAAGGTGGCCAAGTGTCCACAAGGTGACCTAGTGAAGTGTGACCGAAGATGCTTCACACCCGTGACCTAGTGTTCACCATGATAAAGGTGGCCAAGTGTCCATAATGTGACCTAGTGAGGTGTGACCGAAGGTGCTTAACACCTGTGACCTAGTGTTCACGATTATTCTATAAAGGTGGCCAAGTGTCCATATTCCTTGAAGTGTGACCAAAGGTGCTTCACACTTTAAGGCAAGGTAAGTTTTAAGAATGAAATGCATAAATGATTATTGTCTATTCCATTTTTAACATGTATCCCATGAAACTATATTTTACTTGAAAGGGTATATCTACTTTTATCACATTGACATTTCAAATAATTATGCAATGCTTGCCAACCTATTCCAGACCCTGCTAGACTGAAGTAGGAAAAGGTTTATTCTAACTTAGCAACTTATTTAAGACACTCTGTGGATCATGATGATCCTATTTATCTTGTGGATTTCTTAGATGACATTATTGAGTTTGAATTATAGGAATTCTTGCTTAATAACCCTTTAGAGGTAGCATTGCAGGGAGATGAGGAAGAGTTGTCCAACGAGCAAGTGTTGGAACAATTAACGCATCTACTAGCTACTAAGCCTAGCAGCTATACTAACCATTCTATTTCTTTTGATAAGTTAAAGTTACACGAGATGAAACTTTCGATGGAGGGCCCCCAGTCCTGAAATTGAAAGAATCACCTAATCACCTAAGCTGCATTCAGTTGTATGAGGTGGAGAAGCTACAAATGATGACAATAGCTAACCTGATCCCTACGAAAGGGGATATAACTTTAGCCTCTCTCAGAGACTACCTCAGGCCACTTGTTTTGAAGATTCCTCCTCCTCTCTCATTTCCACCAAAACGGGACAAGACTTGAGCAATTTATTTTATTTGATTTCATTTTATTTTCTGCTAATCATAACTGTGAGATTTTTGGATTTTCTGGTTAGTTTTGCTTTATGTTTTTAATTTGGGATACCAACTCGCCTGTACACTGAGGGTAATCTGACCATCAAGTGTGGGGTGGGTATATGTTATGGTTTTTTTTCTATTTCTTTTGGGAAACCCTTTTTCTATACATTGAGGATAGTGTAATCCTCAAGTGTGGGGTGGTGTGTTGCTATTATTTGGACTCCTTTTTTCTTTGTTAGTTCAGGATACTACATATCGATGCTAATTTTTTCTAATGCTGTATTTATACTGATAGTAGATATAGGACATGATACTTGATTTTTGCTTAATTCTATGCACTTGAGTCTTTGATTATCTTTTGAGCATGTATGATTCAGTCATGAATGGTCAGGCATTGTTTCTCATAGTGCATGTTAGAAAGCAGTATTAATGTCTAATGCATGTTTGACCACGACCGGTGATGTGCTACCAATGAACTATATGTAGCCACACCTTAAGGTAGTGCACCTGTCAGTATAGCCTAGTGCTATGGTGAGTACCAAGGTCGTATCCCACAGGAATGGGAAAGCCCAAAGTTACTACTTAATCATTGTAACATCCTCTCCTAATAATTGCATTTTATGGTGACATTATTATTATTATTATTATTATTATTGTTGTTGTTGTTGTTGTTGTTGTTAGTATTAATTATGGGATGTTAAGGTTGATTTATCAAGGAGTTAGAATGGACATTTTTTCCATTATATAATCACTTTTGTGATAAAAGAATGCAATTGGAAATTTGGTAAGGAAGGGTAAAATAGTAATTTTACCATGAAGGGAAAAAATTAGTTTAATCCTTTTATTTCATGAAATTACATCAAAGGATTCTCATTATTTTAATTTAAGAGAGAAGAAGAATCTAGTTATGTAAGAGATTACTTGCATTTCATGTTAAGAAAACAACTTCCCTAAGATAGGGCAAAATCGTAATTTAACCCTAAGGGAATATTAGTAATTTTACATAATGTAGACAATTTAAATTTTATCATAAATATTTTAGGAAAATAGAAAATTAGAATCTTTACCCATTTATGCTCACAAGAAGGAAGAAAAGGGTAAAAATGGTAACCTTGGCATAAAGGGCAAAATGGTAATTTTTCCTTAGGGGCAAAATTGTAATTTTTTTAAAATAAGGGTAAATTGTTAAAATCATAAAAATAAGTTTTATGAAATTTTATTTGAGTAATTTTAACATAATAAAACTGAAAGGAGTGAAAATGGAGCAAAAATGGCCAATTTGGACTAAATGGCAAAATGGCAATTTCCTTAAGGGCTTATTTGCAATTTCCAAAAATTTGAGGGACCACTCTGCAATTTCAAAACTCTTGGGGGGTAGAAAAGTCCCAGCCCATGGAAGTTGCACAAAATTACATTCCTAAGGATAGAAAATGCCATTGATGAAAAAGAGAAGAAAAAGGAACAAAATGAACATTTTAGCACCATTGGCATTTTAGTAAATAACCTAAACTCTAAATTTCAGCCTTCTTCTTCCTCCAAGTGCTAGAAGTGTCGAAGAAGGATGGAGAAGGAGAGAGAGGCCGAGTTGCTTCATAGGCAGGGAGAAGAAGAATTTCTCACCAAAATAACTTGGAAATTTCACTTGTATTGGCTTTTCAAGGTAGCTTAACATGCCTATGCCATTCTTTTCTTGTTTTATGGTGTGTTTATGGTGTTTTCAACTTTGCAAGAATGATGGATTTTTCTCTCTCTACATTCTTGTGGTTGATTTGCATGATTGGGTTTGAAATATGTTGAAACTACTTGTGTTTATGGCTATATACATGTTGGAAAGCTTGAATAGTGAATTTTCATAGATGGAACAAAACCCTAACCTATACCAAGGATGAAATGGTATTGTATAGAGTGAGAAAATGATGTTTTTGCATAGGTTTTGCTTGAATGTGCTTGTGTTGTAATCTAGATGCTGAAATAACTCCATTTCCTTACATCTTCACTTTGGCCGAATTATTGCTTGTGTAAGGGTGCTGAAATTTGGTGAAATTTGGTTAAATTGGTGGTAGAAAAAGTGTGAGAAAGTGTTAGAAAATGGGAAGAGAGAGAAAATTTAAGTAAGTTAGTGTTTAAACAATTTTCCCATTTTCTAATTTCACCATTAACCATGAATGTGTGACTTACTCATCTTGGCCAAATTGATGCATGTAAGTGGTGCTGAAATTTTTGCTTGAAAATGGCCTAGAAACCATATGAATTTAGTTCCAAGAAAGGAAGAGAGAGAAAGTTATGGTAATTCTATGCTTTAGTCATTTTACCAATGTAAAGCCTTACCATTTTACCTAAAAAGTGTGTATAAACATGTGAAGTTGTGAGGTTAGGTGTATTGTCATGTTTGGTATGAATAATGAGCTAGAAAAATATGAGAAAGGATGGCCTAAAGTGTACTCACCTAATTTTTAGGTGTGAGAAAGAGTTAAGCATAATTATGGAAATTGCTACCATAATGTTTTATTGGTGAAATTAATGCTAGAAATGCATCAAATGGATTAGAAATGCCAATCCTTCATGCCTAACTTGCCTTGGCTGAATGCTATGTATAATTTTCCCTAGAATGGCTAAATTTCTATGTTAATTGAAAATAGCCTAAGGTGCCATTAAAGTTGCCCTATGTTAAGTGACAAGAGGAAAAATGATGTAATGGTCAAGAATGAATAGTAAATAGCATGAAATTTTGCCATTGATAGCAAGATATCTAAATTCATGTGAAAGTGACTGAATAACATGAAAATGCTTAAGGTAATTATGAATGCCAAAGTTAAGGATCAAGGAGGAATGATCCGGTCAATACCTCCTGAGACCAAAATTATGAGGAGGAATGATCTGATGTATACCTCCCTAGTAAGTTACCTTGTCGGGAATGATCTAATGTATACTCCGAAGGGATAAAATGCAGGAGGAATGATCTGGTGTAAACCTCCAAAGAACAAAATGATGTGGAAAGGAATGATCTGGTGTATACCTTTCCAAAGTAAAGTATTTTTGTGTAGCCATAAGTTGTATTGTATGAATGTGATTTTGTGAATATGATTAAGGCATATAAGCATTGAAAGCTTGTTATCCATTCCATGAATGACATAATTTGCTGCATATCTCATGTCTATAGATGCATACACACATGTTTCACATATGTCATACCTAAGGGTCTTTATGAAAAGAGTTTGAAATTAAATTGAATGTAAAGTTAATTTTCTGTATTATTACAATGGTACATATTAGTTGTTTTAAATAAATTGGTTTTTTAGCTATTGGGAATATATTTCTCATTTTTATACTAATATATATCAGATGCCTAGATACTATCTTATAATGGAGATCAAACTGGCAACAGTGGAAATTCCCTTTTTAGGGACTTTCACTATTATAAAAGACGTTTATGTTATATCTATCTTTGAATTCCCTCTAGAGTAAACTAGATACTTGAGCATGCAGTCAGAGCCCTTTCTTTTTGGTCCTAATTCTATATAGTCTTTTTGGGGTTAGAATCAGGAATATCATTTTTTAGCTGTACATAGGGAGAAAAGGGCATCTATATAAGGATATGTGAAGGTCCTATTCATCCTTGATATTTTGTAAAGGAGAGGCTTGTTGTCTCCTTACTCCTTAGGGATGGGTACTTCATCTATCCTAGTATATGTATACAAAATAATGTATCAAATGGTTATGATAATATACGTATAGTGTAAAAGTTTTTATATATTCTGTTGTAATGTATGTTATTTTTATATTCCGCTGTGCCAAAGTATGACTTCCTGAGCAAAAGAACCCAGATTTAATTACATAGTAAATTTAGGATGCATTAAACGCTCAGGTGAAATTAATGTAATTAAAGGCTAAAGATAATGTAACCACTTATCTGGATAAGTATTATGACGTTATTAAGATAAGATAAGGGGTGTTACAATCGATGTTATCTGGCCTGGGAAGAATAATGATGGAATTTTAATGATCTAAATCTAATTATCACTCTCTTGACTTTGGAGGGAAAATAAAGCAAGTGTTAATAAGGTGAATTATCAAGTTCTAGAAAAGCAAACCCATTGGGGTTTTAGATTAGATGATATGTAAACAAAAGGTAATGAGTTATGAAATTGATTGTGCTGCCTGTGTAAAGTAAATCCAGATTTCTAGTTGGTTTCGATGGATTTCTAAAACCTATAACTTCCATTGGCTATTCGTGTCCAATGGTCAAGTATAGATCAGCATTAAGGTTTATTAAGAGTTTCTCCTGGTCCAGCAGTTGTCAACCTCTTGGTCAGAGCGAAGATTAACTATTCTCTCTTGTTAGTTTTCCAATTCCAAACATCATCGGTTAGAGTACTTGAGAGGAATCTAGATAGTTTTCTTACAATGTCTTGTAATAAAACTTGATTAATCTTTAACTAGAGAAAGATCAAAAAATTCAATTTATAACCCAATCGTATTCAAATCAAAGTATTAACATAGTCTAAGAACCCTAATTGGGTTCTACCAATCTAGCTACTCATGTTCATGAATAAAACAATAAGAATTAAATCAAGGGAAGAAGAATAAAATGGAAACAAAAACATTCCCATCTGTCGAGTTTTAGATGACTAGTTTGGATTTTGAACTCCCTTCTTGATTATGCTTCGAATTTCCTCTTAATGCTTCCTAATCTCTTTGTTCAACTTTGGATTGGCTCTCCACGGCTTGTGACCTTTGTGGGGAGGTAAGGGAATTGATGTTTTAGGCTCCAAAGACTAGCAAGGATTTTCACACTCAAAGCTACTCCAAGTGCTCCTAGTTTCCTTCTCCTTAGACGCGTAAAAGTGATGCCCTTTCTCCCTTGCGCCTTCTCCTAGGAAAAGGGGGCACCTCTCTAGGCTTCCACGTAGCCATGTGGCAGCCTAGAAAGTGGCATGGCCCTGTGGTAGCCTAAGTGGATGACATGGCCGTGTTGTAGGCCATACTCTAGAAGACAACTGTTTATGATGATTTTTTGATTGTTTCTTGGTTGAAAATTGTTACTTTGTAGGAAGGTGTATAAGATGTCTTTGTCATGTGGAGAGGTGTGTTCTAGAAGGTTTAAGGCAGCATGGGCGTGTGGTAAGGTTTGTTCTAGAAGACTTCATGAGGTACCCATGCAAAAAGGTACATTTTGAGGTGCTTTGAGCCTTTGGATGCTTGGTTTTGGTCCATTTCTCTTTAAAACTGCTTTATACCTGGGAAAGCCTTTGATAACATGCATTCAAGTGAAAAAATAGGAAATTATAAATAAAACACATAAAATACAACCCTAAAGTGAGCAAAACTTAGCCATTAAATATGTATAATTATGTGTTCATCATAATACCCCACACTTAAACTTTTTCTTGTCCTCAAGCAAACTTTCATTCAATTCATAAAAAATAATAACAGCTTTTCATAGTCAATACACACTCCACAGTCTATGTAACTTGATGCTATATGAATCTTAACCATGATTCTTGGTATTGCAGGCCCTTCACAAATAACAAAGATAGTTAGATTGAATGCACTTCCTTAACAAGCATTTCATTATTTGATTAGGAACCATTGCCTTATAGAGATCAGTCAATGTCGCTCAGAAGTGTATATGGGTGAAGTGAAATCTCTCAAGCAATTTCATGGTGCCATGCATTCCATATGCTTGCTTATAAATCTCGTCTCCACTACTTGCGAAAACTTGAATATCATGATCAAAGGGTCTTGACAGGGTTGTAATGGGGCTTGAGGTAGCGATAGGTGAGGAATTTGGGAGAAAAGGGTACAGATATGTTGAAGATGCATGTGATCCTAAGGAAATTCCAAGGATTAAATGCGGTAGACAGATTTTACTGAGCTTTTTAGTTTAGAGAATGCCCTTTCTGAGGATTGTATAGAGATTGCTTTGATACTTTTTCTTCTTTTTCTTTCTTTCTTTTCTTTCATTTTTCTCTTCTTTACATATATATATTTTTTCTTTTGTTTTCTCTTTGCAGTCTTGTAGTCTTTCTAATATTTAGTCTTGGACTAAGGAGGTATCTCAAAATAAAAAGGAGACTCAGTGAATCCTTTCTATTGAGATACTGCATTTTAATCCAGCTATAAAGAATAGCCTATACAAGTTTCAACATATAGGGTGGCAAAGAAAGATAATGTAGAAATAAGTGGAATATGAGGTGTAGAGGTGTATATATATATAGAAGGACAAGTCAAGGCTCAATGATGGTCAACTAAGGGAAGCACATAAGGTAGGCTTTTTAGTCATCAGTGGTGTAATCCTAGTTGCCCAAAATCATATCTGATATTCAAAAATTCATGTAATTTTGACAAGTATTACAAAGAAATTTCTGGAAGCACAATAAAATGAAATGCACCGTCAGCAAAAATTTTGAGGATGTTTGTAATGAATGCTCTTTTAGCTCAAATCCTCACATTTATACGGTGTGGTTTCATAGGTTCCTAAAAATTTCAATAGAATTGCTAGTTAAGTAATGCATGCATGTCTTCCTATCCATATTATCAACTAAGAGTGTATGCAATGTAGAATATGGTGCAAGATGTGGGAGCATCTAGGTACCATAAAACTATTTTTCAATATGAGCTATGAAATGCATTTATTGTCTAATATGAATTGAACAAAAGGTTTGACTTTTAACTTGCAAAGATTGTAAGTGTGCGTTTTATGTTCATGTTATGGTTTACTTATAAAGCAATGCTGAAGAAAAATGATAAATCCAAGAAAATGACAATTGCTAATATGATATACTTTGGAATGCACATATTGGATAGCACTTTATTGATACACTTATTTGTAATGCGATATGTGATGATCAAAGTAAGGACAAAAAAAGAAAAAAAAACTATAAAGTAGAACTAAAAAGAAAGAGTAACTATGAGGAGTCCACCTCACACTTAAAAGAAACATTGTCCTTAGAGTTGTTAAGATGGTGGAAATTCCTGAACACTTGTACTGAGAGTAAAGGGAAAATTACTGATTATGGCCATACCCAAGATGGATACATGGGCAGCGTGTGTCCTGACAAAGTTAAATTCTAGATATGCTCATGTAGAACTCTAACCTTCTTTGCTAGTCAAGTGATGTAGGCACCAAAGCATATGATACATTGCCAAACATCTTTTGTGAAAGTGGAAATTTGGGTTGCTAACACATACCTAAGATCTACCTTCCTATGTTGATGCATTGCCCAGAGGATGAACAGGTCTTGCTTTGGCATTGCTAGGGGTGTACTAGCTAGGTCTAGTGGTGATCAGATTCCACATAGTGTGGGAAGTGACTGTCGGAGTGTAAAGGAATCCTGTGTATGTGGCTCCGTTCAGTTCTTCTGTAGTCCATTAGCCTAGGTGCCATCCGAAGTATGGTATGGACATAGAAAAGTCTATGCCACCTAGTCGGAAGGAGATGGTCTCTTATTCTCTCCAGTCAGTGATATGCTCCTTTAAGGAGAAGGTACTATAGAATTCTAATGTCAGCTTCCTGTATGTGGTTTCTCTAATGGTGAAGAACTTTGCATACGGTAGTGTGTTC
Source organism: Senna siamea (assembly GCA_031216115.1). NCBI lineage: Eukaryota > Viridiplantae > Streptophyta > Magnoliopsida > Fabales > Fabaceae > Senna > Senna siamea. The sequence continues at coordinate 4,312,996 of CM062360.1, forward strand.
ATAAGAATATTTTGTTTTGCAGTCAAGCTTTTAGGGATCATGTAACATCTAGATTCCATGGGTTTGAACTAGAAAGCTTGATATTTTTCTTCTTCCTCATCTTCATGAAAGATCAGCAGAGGGTGGCGACTTTCAAGGTTAGCTATGGGCGTCCCCCTTCTTATTGAGGTGACACTATAAGAGGAAGAGCTTGATATGGTCTGATGAGTGGACAAAGAACTCAGAGTGACTCCCATTCCGAATGTGACACTAGAGAATGAAGGGGTCGACACGATCCTAAATTGACTTCACGTTAGTTCTATAGATATTAAGAATCTAAGGTGAATAATTATGCAACGTCTATCCTATTCGTTTATTGTGCTAGAATCTTGATGTATGCATGAAAAGAAATCAACACTTTTTGTATGGTTTTTTCATGGTAGTAATTAAAAGGAATAAAGAAAATATTTCAAGAATATAATTTTCTATTTTTCAAGAATGGATTTTCTTGATCAAGATTCCATCTTTGAAATTCTTTATTGATCCAAGAAGGATGCATGGCCATGTATAGCAAGAAAGATTCTATCAAGAAATCCTAAAAACCATAAAAAGATTTATAGTTTCTAGATTTTATGTTCAAGAGAGGATAATTCTTGAAGGATAAAATAACATGGCAATGTATAAGAGATATGAATCTTGGCAAAGAATTTATTTAGCCAATAAACCTTGAAAGAAAATGCATTATGAATCTAAAAAGAATTTAAACATGCAAGACTTATGAATCTTGGAACTATATGAATGAAAAATGGAATGGAGGAGAATTAAAATATATAAAGACTTATGCATACTATATGATTCTTGAAACAAGAAAAAGAATGAAGAATTAAATTAAAAAAATTTGAATACTTATGAGAAGATAAAAGAGAATTAAGTAAGAAATATACTTACTTGGAGAGAAGACTAGGCGTGAGAGAGAGAGAGCGAGCTAGGGAGACCAAAATTGTAAGGAGGAGAATAAGAGAATTGCTTACCTCAAATGCAAGGCTTCTCCTCCTTATATATGCACGGCTTCCTTTGCTTTGGCTTCTCCCTGTTCTTATGGGACATGGAATTCACGCACACAAGGAGTATTCTAGCATTTTTGGATTCTTTGGATAAGCCATTTAAGCACTTAAGTATTTAATCTTCAAGATAATTTAAATTATCTCTAGGATATTATTTAAAAAGATTTTTAAAAACCTCATCCTTTAGTATTTAAACATCCTTGACTTTTAGTTTAATGGCCTTTTAATCAAAATTTGAAAATTAAAGATAAGGCATTTAAAATCTACAATGGCTTATCATGAAAAGCTACTTCTCCTTTCCTCTAGACTTTTTGCTATCTTATTCTCACCCACGTAAGTTTAGAAAACTCTTTTTATTAACTAATGAAACTTGAAATTAAAAATGAATGAAAAATTATTTGTATTTTTCAAAATATATGAACTAAAAGGAAATTAAATTTTTATTTCTATTTTCATTTATTTATTTAATATATATTATTATTATTTTTATATATATATTTTTTTCTTTTTATTTTTTAGAGTTTATTAACTTACATATTTAACTACCAAGTTATTGAGGAGTATTACCTGGTCTTTTATTGGGTCACCATGATAAAGCTTAAGACGGTGCCCATTTACCTTAACATTTCCCTTGTTAGGATCATGAATTTCAATAGCATCATAGGGAAATACCTACTTAATGTTGAAAGGTCCTGACCATCGGCTTCTTAACTTCCTTGGAAAGAAGTTGAGACGTGAGTTGTACAAGAGCACCTTGTCTCCTACTTGAAAATTTTTAGACCAACGTATTCTTTTGTCATGCCATTTCTTTTTTCGAGCTTTGTAAATGGAAGAATTTTCATATTCTTGGTGTTGCCATTCTTCCAATTCATTAAGCTGCCACAATCTTTCTTTCCCTGAAGAATCAACATGAAAGTTACATGTTTTAAGGGCCTATAGTGCCCTGTGTTCTAATTCAACAAGTAAATGGTAATATTTCCCATACACAAGTCTATATGGTGTGAATCCCATGGATGTCCTATAGGCTGTTCTAAAAGCCCATAATGCATTATCTAATTTAGCCGCCTAGTCTTTTTTATTTGTTCCCACAGTCTTTTATAAGATTCTTTTTAGTCCCCTATTAGTTACTTCAGCTTGCCCACTAGTTTGTAGGTGATAAGGTGTAGCAAGTTTGTGGGTTGCTCCATAGCGTTTAAGTACTTTCTCTAATTGGTAGTTACAAAAGTGGGTTCCTCTATCATTGATTAGTGCCCTAGGTGTACCAAACCTAGAAAATAGTCCTTTTAGGAATGTCATTACTACCCTAGCATCATTGGTGGGGAAAACCTGGGCTTCCGGCTACTTTGAGAAGTATTCAACTGAAACTAGAATGTACCTATTACCAAATGAAGAAGGGAAGGGTCCCATGAAATCTATGCCCCATATATCAAATATTTCTTCTACATGTATGCTTGTTTGAGGCATTTCATTTCGGGCAGAGATATTACCTGACCTTTGACATTCATCACAAACCTGGACATACTTTTGTGCGTCCTGGAATTTAGTAGGCCAATAGAATTCTGCTTCTAACACCTTCTTGGAAGTATGATTAGCTGCTTGCTGTCTTCCTATTGGTCCCTTATGACAATGGTTTAGAATTTGATTGATCTCTTCCCCATGTACACATCTTCTTATCACCTGGTCTGCACAAATTTGAAATAAAAAGGGTCTTCCCAAATGTAATACTTCAGTTTAGCAAAGAATTTCTTCTTTTGCTGAGTTTTCATATCCTTTGGTAAGACTCTGGCGACTAGATAGTTAGCATAATGAGAGAACCAAGGGAGGTTAGAATATACCTGCATTACCCCTAGGTGTTCTTCTGGAAAGTTGTCATTTATTGCTTCTTCATCTAGAGCCTCGAGGTTTGGGTTCTCAAGTCTCGATAGGTGGTCTGCAGCTAAATTTTCTGCACCCTTCTTATCTTTCACCTCTATGTCAAATTCCTGTAACAATAGTATCCATCTGATTAGTCTTGGTTTAACATTATTTTTCAAGAATAAATACCTAAGAGCTGAATGATCTGTGTAGACCACAGTCTTTGAGAGTACTAGGTAGCTCCAAAACTTGTCAAATTCATATACCATCGCAAGTAGTTCTTTTTCAGTAGTGGTGTAGTTTTCCTGAGCGTTAGTCAATGTTTTGCTGGCATAGTAGATGGGTTGGAACTTCTTGTTAATCCTTTGACCTAGAACTGCTCCAACTGCATAATCATTTGCATCACACATTAGCTTGAAAGGTAATTCCCAATTAAGAGATATCATGATGGGGGCTGTGGTCAGTCTCTCTTTTAATAACTCAAATGCCTACACAGAGTTACTATCAAATTCAAAGGGTGTGTCTTTGGCAAGCAGCTGAGTCAATGTCTAGCAATCTTGGAGAAGTCCTTGATGAATCTCCTATAAAATTCGGCATGTCCTAGGAAACTTCTTATTGCTTTCATAGAGCTAGGAGGTGGAAGCTTTGATATAACTTCAATTTTTACTTTGTCAACTTCCAAACCTGCATGGGATATTTTATGACCTAAGACAATCCCTTCCTTAAGCATAAAATGGCATTTTTCCTAATTTAGAACTAAGTTTGACTCTACACAATGAGCTAACATCCGTTCTAAATTCGCTAGACAATGTGTGAAGGAATTTCCAAAAATAGAAAAGTCATCCATGAATACTTCCCTTGAATCCTTGATCATGTCATGGAAGATTTCCATCATACACCTTTGAAAAGTGGCAGGTGCATTGCACAGTCCAAAGGGCATCCTTCTATACACAAATGTTCCATAGGGGCAGGTGAAGGTAGTCTTTTCTTGGTCTTCAAGAGCAATAGGCATTTGAAAGTATCCTGAAAAACCATTAAGAAAATAGTAAAACATGTTACTTGCCAATCTTTCAAGCATTTGATCAATGAATGGAAGGGGAAAATGGTCATTTTGGGTCGTATCATTTAATCTGTGATAGTCTATACAAACCCAATAATCAGTTACCGTTCTTGTTGGTATAAGTTCATCCTTCTCATTCTTTATTATCATTGTGCCCCCTTTCTTTGGCAATACCTGCACAGGACTAACCCAGGAGCTATTAGAAATGGGGTAGATTAAACCTGCATCTAGAAGCTTTATCACTTCCTTCTTAACTACCTCCTTTATGTTTGGGCTCAGACGTCTCTGTGGCTGTACCACCCGGCTTATATTTATCTTCCATTGGAATCTTGTGAGAGCAGTAGCTGGGATTTATCCTAGGGATATTTGAGATTTTGTATGCAAAAGCTCAAGGGTACTTTCTAAGAGAGGCTAGGGTCATTTCCTTCTTTTCAGGAGTTAAGTCTATTGCTATAATCACTGGCAGCTTCTCTTCCTTGTCCAAGTAGGCATAGTTTAGATGCTTGGGTAACTCCTTTAATTCTAAGGCTGGAGGGTCCTCAATTGAAAGTGTTACCTCTTTCTCTTTCGGTCCATCTATAGAGAGAATATGGTCTATAATTTCATCTGATTCAGCTGGAGCAGGGTTGCTGGGCTTTGTATCTAACAGACTTCTCAATTGTTGCAACACCTGTTCATTTGTCAGACCATCACCTTTTAGAAGAGTTTTTAAGGAAGAGTCGCTCAATAGGAATTCCTGCAAGTATGCTTCTATTTCATCATCCAAGACATCCAATGAGTATACTGTATCATCATGATCCATGGATTGTCGAATGAAGTCGGCTAGGTTAAAGGTGACTGTTTCATCTCCTACTCTGAGTTACAACCTTCCATCACAGACATCAATAAGAGCTTTAGATGTCGTAAGGAATGGTCTTCTTAAGATCAGTGGTATATTGCTTTCACCTGTCATATCCATCACCATGAAATCTATGGGAAATATGAACTTGTCGACTCTTACAAGAACATCTTCTACTATACCTCTAGGATACTTAACTATTCTATTTGCCAATTATATACTCATCCTAGTGGGTTTTGGTTCACTTAGCCCAATTTTATCAAACAAGCTGGTAGGCATTAAGTTGATGCTAGCTCCTAAGTCAGCTAAAGCATCCTTGATCGAGAGTTCACCAATTACACAGGGCACAGTAAAACTTCTTGGATCATGTTTCTTTGTAGGCAGCTTGTTTTGTTAAATGGTTGAGCATTCCTCGTTTAGGGTTACTAACCCAAAGTCTTCTAATTTCCTTTTGTTGCTCAGGATCTCCTTCAAGAACTTCCCATAATGAGGCATCTGCAAAATAGCTTCGATAAAAGTTAGATTAATTGTCAGTTGTTTAAATAAATTTAAAAGCTTACTGAACTGTTGATCAATCTTCTCCTACTTTAGTCTAGCAGGATATGGAATGGGTGGCTGGTATTCTGCCACAGAGCTTCTCTGCTTCTCACTATGAATTGGTTCCTTTTTTGCTACTTCATTTTCTTTATTTATCTGTTCAGTCGGCAGCTTTTCATTATCCTTTGGTAAGGGTAGAGGCTCGATCAATTCCTTACCTAACCTCAGAGTATCGCCTTGCATTGCTCTCTTGGATTAGATTCAGTGGTGCTCGAGAGCGTGCCTGGCTGTCTTTCTGTTAACATTTTAGACAATTAGCTTACCTGGTTTTCTAAATTTTGGATTAAGGCCCGTTGATTTCTAAGATCTCTCTCTGTCTATTGTTGCTTGTCCTTTGAAGAGGCTATGAATTCAAATAATAGCTCCTTAAGGTTGTGCTTCTTTTCTTTTCCTTGAGAGAATTAGTCTAGAGGATTTTGTTGAGATTGCTGCTGATGCAATTTTTGAAATCCTAGTGGTCCCTGGCTATTGTTGTTTTTCCACCCAAAGTTTGGATGGTTCCTCAATCCGAGGTTGTATGTATTTCTATATGGGTTGTTTTGCTATCTTGGGGCAGTCCCCATGTAATCTACTTATTCTAATTCAGTAGACCCATGGTTAGATGAATAAAAGGTTGAGGTTGCAAACATACTACCTATATTGCAATTTGAACTATAGTGTGGACCACTACAAAATTCATAGCTTAGTTGCGCTGCTTGTACTGGCATCTGGAGTTGATCTTTTTTTTTGGTCAGGAGCTTTACTTAAGCTGCCATAAGCAATGTGGCATCTGCTTGATGGGCTACTCCTTGCCGTACTGTTCTTTCTCTAGAGGATTGCCATTGGTAGTTATTCAGGCCATCTCCTCTATTAGATTATGTGCCTGCTCAAGGGTCTTATTATTAAGAGCTCTCCTTGCTACTGCATCTACCATCTGCCTGGTGGTTAGGTTCAATCCACTATAGAATGTCTGTACCTACATCCACACGAGCAGTCCAAGATGTGGGCAACATCTAAGCAGATATTTGTACCTTTCCCATGCATCATACATGCTTTCATCATGCATTTGCACAAAAGAAGAAATATTATTACGCATCTGTGCAGTTTTGGCAGGAAGGAAGTACTTATATAAAAATGTTTCTGCCAACTCATCCCAAGTGGTGATAGAATTAGGGGGAAGGGATTGCAACCATCTCTTGGCCCTATCCCTTAAGGAAAATGGAAAAAACCTAAGCCTAATAGCATCATCAGTGGTTCCATTTATCTTAAAGGTGTCACATATCTCCAACAAGTTGGTGATATGAGAATTAGGGTCTTCACTAGGCAAACCTCCAAACTGTACAGTTTGTTGCACCATTTGGATAATGTTTGGCTTTATTTCAAAATTATTGGCTGCTATGGTAGGCCGACTAATGTATGTTTGCATCCCTTCTAATGAAGGTCTAGCAAAATCATACATTGTTCGGTTACCATCATTAGTGTTATTATTGGCCATTTCTTGTGATGTATGAACAGGAAGTTCAGCTGGCTCCTCCTCAATGTTTCGATAACGTGATCTTGAGTTAAGATATCGTTCAGGCTCAGAAAGAGGATTAATTAGTTTAGGGTTTATACTCCTGGTTATAAACTATTAGAGATAATTGATAATTTAAATAAAACTTAAGGAAAAATAACTAAACATATTGGATTCTAAAAGAAAAATAACAGAACAAATTAAATTGACTAAAGTAACAATTCTTAATTTTGCTCTAATTTTCACACAAAAGTCCCCGGCAATGGCACCAAAAACTTGATGTGCTACCAATGAACTATATGTAGCCACACCTTAAGGCAGTGCACCTGTCAGTGTAGCCTAGCACAATGGTGAGTACCAAGGTCGTATCCCATGGGAATGGGAAAGCCCAGAGTTAATACTTAATCGTTGTTATCTAGCCTAGGAAGAATAATGATGTGATTTTTAATTATCTAAATCTAATTATCACTCTCTTGACTTTGGAGAGAAAGTAAAGCAAGTGTCAAGATGGTGAATTATCAAGTTCTAGAAAAGAAAACCCATTGGGGTCTTAGACTAGATGATATGTAAACAAAAGGTAATGAGTTATGAAATTGATTGTGCTACTTGTGTAAAGTAAATCCAGATTTTTGATTGGTTTCGATGGATTTCTAAAACCTATACCTTCCATTGGCTATTTGTGTCTAATGGTCAAATATAGATCAGCATTTAGGTTTATTAGGAGTTTCTCCTAGTCCAGTAGTTTGACCTCTTGGTCAGAGCGAATATCAACTATTCTCTCTAGTTAGTTTTCCAATTCCAAACATCATCGGTTAGAGTATTTTAGAGGAATCTAGATAGTTTTCTTATGATGTCTCATAATAAAACTTGATTAATCTTTAACTAGAGGATGATCACACAATTCAATTTATAACCCAATCGTATTCAAATCAAAGTATCAATATAGTCTAAGAACCCCAATTGTGTTCTACCAATCTAGCTACTCATGTTCATTAATAGATCAATAAGAATTAAATCAAGGGAAGAAGAACAAAATGGAAGCAAAAGCATCCTCATCTTTCGAGTTTTAGATGACTAGTTTGGATTTTGAACTCCCTTCTTGATTATACTTCCAATTGCCTCTTGATGCTTCCCAATCTCTTTCTTCAACTCTGGATTAGCTCTCCACAGCTTGTGACCTTTGTGGGGATGCAAGGGAAGAAGTTTTAGGCTTCAAAGACTAGCAATGATTGTCACACTCCAAGCTACTCCAAGTGCTCCTAGTTTCCTTCTCTTTAGACGCCTAGAAGTGATGCCCTTTCTCCCTTATGCTTTCTCCTATTATAAGCAAAGGAGGCACCTCTCTAGGCTTCCACGTAGCCATGTGGCAGCCTAGAAAGTGGCATGGCCGTGTGGTAGCCTAAGTGGATGGCATGGCCATGTTGTAGGCTGTAACGACCCCCTAATACAACATACACACTCATAGCAGAAACTATAGGTTTTTCAAATAGTTATTCCCGATGTGGGAATGTTAGGGGATCGCTACTGGTTGATCGTAACCCAAATAGACTTCCCGTTGTCCATTCGGATTCTGTTCAACCCTAATTCACACGTAGCTAAACTAATTATACGTACATACATCATAAATTACTTTGGAATGAAATCTAATATTCATACATACAGCATATAATCATTCATAAAAATTCCAACTTAATTTCACAAGTTTACAGCGGTAAACCCTATCAAAAATTCGGTAGAGTTTCCTCTGTATTTCAGACATATCCGTAATACAACCGTCACCTGTTTATAGATACACAGCCAGTCCAATAACAACAGAAAACATAAATTATAGAAGACTAATATACAACATTATCATTAAAATATATACAATGTAATTCAAGCCTAGACTAAGTCGTTCTTCTGTCTATCATCAAGTCATCGTCCGGCTAACGTCTAGGTTCCTGTCCCTGTCCCTGTTCATCTGAGTAAACAACCTGGTGAGATATAAAATCCTAGTAGAATAATTTACATTTCAAATACAGTTCAAAATTTGGTTGAATACTCAGCGGTGCGAGCACCGAAAACATCTTCCTGAAATCAGTTCGAAATCAGTGAAATACCTTATCTTTAAAATCATTTTATCACATGGAAATCGCGGCAAATATTCATAATCATAAAAATCCATTTCTTTAAAAATCAATCATAGAAATCAGGTTAAATCCCATGCCCAGTGTTTCTAAATCCATCTTGGCCACAAGTCTTCTGTGATAAATCTAAAATTGTCATCTAATTGCACGTCATGTAGAGAGAATACCTCTCTTATCGTTAGGTGTGATCCGTAACACCAATCACCCGAATCTAGCCTATATTGTGAGTGTGATCCGTAACACCAATCACTCACTCAAGGACCGGGTGAGAATCAACATCTAGGGCGTCCCCTAGCATGTGCATATACGCCAATTCTCATCCTCACACAGTCTATTCAAACTCACATGCTCACGGTCGGCTATTCCTTAGGGTTTTAGGGCATTACACCTAAATCATAACATTTCCCCGTGTAGGCTATCCCCCCTTATACTCCTTAAACCTTTCTTACGGTCTTCCTGATTTATCGCGTGATCCCTAACACAGTACAGGTTAAATCGGATAAAAACAACATCAATTAAAAGCTTCCTGTATTTGGGATACTTAACGGCCGTCCCATACCGGCTATCAAGTACCCTACCCTAAGTAAATCCGTCCTAAGGGCATCTAAACCCGATAAACAAAACGTCTAACATGCAATTAGGGTATCCAGCACATAGGCATGCAATTTATTCCATCGAAAGCAGCACGTAAATCTATGCAATTAAATCTAATCATTCAGGCAATCACTAGGTCAAATATATGACTCGGGAAGAGTATATCATCCTACCTGGTCTCCTGTTGCTCCGAAACAATTCAGAACTACATGAAATCTTGGTTTTCGGGCCAATTAAATTCCCTGGGCATTTAAATGAATATTCAAGCTCGTCACGTCATTCATTTTACGATCCTAAGTCCGATTATCCTAATTCCTAGGTCAATTCATTCCCTAATTATGTTCGATAGCTATTTCAATCAAAATTCATCAATTTTTGGGAAATTGAACCTTACCAATGTTGTCAGATGATGGAAATCTGTCCCGGGGTGGTCTCGGTTTCTCCCGGTGTATATCCAGATGCTCCAACATGGCAGCGCACAAAGGCATACAGTGGCGCATGGCGGAGGGGTGCGGTTTGCCTCGAAATTTACACCACGATGAAGCCCGCAAGATGAGGAGTCCGAATATGGTGGTGGCGCGGCAGTTCACGGCCGTTTGGATGGCATTTTATAGCCATGAAGAATGATGCACGGTGAATGGAAAAATCCTTGATCCTGGCGCATCGGACCTCCGTTCGACGTCGGCGAGCTGGTGGAGGAAGCTGGCAGCTCAGGCTACACGATGGTGGGGACGGTGATGGCCAACGGTGGCGATCTCATCTGACGAAGTTTTTGCGCGATGGAGGAAGAAAATGCTATTTTTCAGCGGCGCTGGCGGCTGTTGGCAGCCGTGGGTGGTTGCTGGAAGTTATGGGTGGCGAGGGCTATCGGTTGGTATGCCTGGTGGTGGCTCACGGTGGCTCTAGTGGCGGTGCGCGGTGGAGGAAGGAGGAGAGAGAAGAGAGAGAGAGAATTGATGGAAATAGAGGTATTTCAAGAAATTTAAAACTTCCGGGGGCGATTCTGACTTTTCCCAGATCACCTGGGGAAACTTCAGGATGTCAGCTTCCTTTCAGATGTGGGCACGAGTTTTTATGCAACAATTTTGGCCTCCGTATTTGGAATTGACGCATGAAATGTCGTCTATCAGTTCCTGATTACCGAATTACGTTACTTTCCATTCGCTTGCGTTTTTGACATCAAATCACTTTCCAAATTTAAACATTGCCTCAAAATACGTGCCAAACTTGTTTTAAATGAAACTGGTGTTAAAAGTTCAGTTTTATCCTTTAAAAACATTTTCAGTTGTTACATAGGCTATGTTCCATAAGACATCCGTCTGTGATGATTTTTTGGCTATTTCTTGGTTGAAAATTGTTGCTCTGGTCATGTAGGAAGGTGTATAATATGTCTTTGTCACGTGGAGAGGTGTGCTCTAGAAGGTTTAAGGCAGCATGGGCATGTGGCAGGGTGTGTTCTAGAAGACTTCATGAGTGCCCATGCAAAAAGGGGCATTTTGAGGTGCTTTGAGCCTTTGGATGCTTGGTTTTGGTCCATTTCTCTTCAAAATTGCTTTATACCTGGGAAAACCTTTGATAACATGCATTAAAGTGAAAAAATTGGAAATTATACATAAAACACATAAAATACAACCCTAAAGTATGCGGAACTTAGCCATTAAATATGTATAATTATGTGTTCATCAATCGGGTCATACCAGTGTTGCTTGATTATTTTTCAAATTGTTCAATTTTTAATTTAGGATATTGATAATGCAGTTTGCATGCACTGCTTGATTGGTAATTCATATGGAAATATTTGAGAACCATATGCAATTTAACCACACTTTAAACGTGATATTTGAGCCTAAATAAGTATTCATTATAAATATGCTCTGAATTCTTTTTGTTGAGTGTGCATTTTGCTTGATTTTGCCTCTAGAACTTGTTCTGTAATGCTTGTTGAAGTTGCATGAACTTTTGAATATCAGGAGATGATTTGGGCAACTTAGGATACACTACTTTTGGCCAAAAAGCCCACCTTCTGTGTTTCCCTTAGTTGGCCACTTTTAAGCCTTGACATTTCCTTCACTTTTTTGCACCTTTACACCTCACATTACTTTTCTTTACATTGTCTTCTTTTTCACCTTATATGTTGAAAATTGTGTGATTTACTCTTCATATTTGGATTAAATGCACTGTCTTGATTGGTAACAATCCACCAAATATTTTCTTCAGATGCTCCCTTCAATCCAAAGCTGTTCATTAGCAAGACTGCAAAAGTATATATATATATATAAAAGAAAAAAAAGAGAAAAAAATAATAATATATATAATAAAATTTTTTTTTTGAAAAATGGTCTTTAGTATCTTGTTTATTGGATATGTTATTCCTTGAGCATCTCTTATTTCATTGAAAACTTGGTAAAATTTTCTGTGTTTAGCACTTTGCTACTTTTAATCCTTTGAGTCTTCACCATATTGAAATTGCATGAATTCTAGCATATCTATCACCTCTTCCCAAAATCTTTCCTCACCTTTATCTTAACCACATTAAAACCTTGTCAAGACCCTTTGATCTTGGTGTTCAATTGTTCGTAGTAATAGAGATGAGATTTATGAGCAAGCATATGGTAGACAGATTCTTGAAAAAATAGCTTGAGGGATTTGTACTTTACCCTTATACACTTTGAGTGATTTGAGTGATCCCTGTAAAGCTTTAGTTCTTAAATTTTTGTTATTAAATTACAGGTTAAGTTGTGTATGCGTTGTTATTATTTCCATCCTATGTTAAGGTTATGTAATTTGATTTATGATTGAGTTTCACTTAGGATGTGTTAGGTATCATTAACTATGGTTTAGATATAATTTTTGAAGAGTTATTGCTATTTTTTTAAAGACTGAGTTAGTGTTTTCTTGAGGACAAGCAAAAGCTTAAGTGTGGGGTGATTTGATATGTCTTGTTTTATACATATTTTCCTGATGTTATTGTCCATTTTATGAGCATTGTATTCTAAAAATCACCTAAGTTGCATCATTTTTCATTTTCAAGAATTTTATCAAGTCATCATCAGTAAACGGAGCAATTCTAAGCCTGAACAGCCTTTAGAACACCCAAAATAGGCCATTTGGGCCAATTTTGCTTATTGGGCCTTGGACCGAGCGTGTATTGGGGGAGAAAAGGAGATCTGCACATTTTGAGTGGAGAAGACCGGTGTAGACCCAAACTAGACCCAAAAAAGGAATCCGTCGTGTGAAGAAAGGGAGATCCGAAGAAACCCGTGTTACGTGAGAAAAGGAGAAGACTGATTGAACTTCCATGGTGGTGTAGCAACGTTTCGGTGTCGTAGGATGACAAGCGGGTCACCGTTGTCGACTTCAACCATCAAAATGCACTAGAACGGTGGAGATCCACGAGAAATTCGAGCTAACCCATTTTGCGACCCGTCCATAGATCGGCTTTTTCGTGACATTTTTTAGGCAACCCACCGTCTTCTGTCACCTCCTGCAACTTCAAGCAGCTCAACCGCACCTTACCCCAGCTCACCAAACGCCGCAACGCCACAGATCGCGAGATCTGCAATAGACCCGAGAGACGCAATCCAGTTGTGTTTTACGACCCTTCCATATTTTTGTCGGGTTTTCATCCATTTTTGTCGTCCGTGTGCTATCCTCGGTGTTCCCCAGCTGTCCGACACCATCCAAATAATCGGAAGGGTGCAGATCCATCGGGTACCTAAGAACTCAAGATTCGACCCGTGACCCATGGAGTTTTGGACAACTTTGGTTTTGATTTTTCTGGTGTTTTTCTAGCAGTTTTCCTGCAAGATTTCAGTGGTTTTTCAGTGAACATTCTGTATAGAGACCATTGGGCAATTGAAAAGACAGGATTTGAATAAATTTTTACTATTTTTATCTGTTGTTTAATTAATTGTCTGATGGATTATCTGCTGTTGTAAATATGTGTGATTGAATTTGTAAAATTCATTAGGGTCCCTAACTGTAGCGGTATTCTGTTTAATCTATATGGATATTGATTTTAATGTTGTGATCTTCTTTACAATTATGAATGCATCTATTAGCCTTATTACGAGACGTCATGATAATGCTAATTAGATTCCTTTTTGAGATCGACGGATAATAATTGGAATTGGAAAACTAATTGTAAGGAACAATTAATTATCACTTATAACTAAGGTTAATTAATTTCTGGATTAAGAGTAGCCAAAAGTTATTTCTTAATAGTGGTGAATTAGACTGATAATGCTACTTTAAAATTTACCATTAGGAAGAACCAGCCAGTGGTAGATTTTAGGTTTAAGAAATTCATTGAGACCGACAGAGAATTTGAATTCATTCATAGGTAGCATAGTTAAATTCAGTAATCCATTATCCTTTGTGTGTTTGCGAAGTGTGTAGGTTCCTTGATGGATTTGCTTCTCTTGCCTCCGTATATTTTCTTCCATTCCTTATCACTGGTAGTTTATTATTGCTTGTAGTTAGACATTAGTTTAGTAAAAAAATAAATCACGTTAATTGTTTGGCTAGATAACAGAGAACAAGTAGTAACTTTGGGCTTTCCCGTTCCTGTGAGATACGACCTTGATACTGACCATTGTGCTAAACTGCATCGATAGGTTCACTGCCTTAGGTGTAGTTGCATAGGTAGCATTGGCAGCACACATCACTCTACTACTTGCGAAAAATTGAATATCATGATCAAAGGGTCTTGACAAGGTTATAATGGGGTTGAGATAGAGGTAGGAGAAGAATTTTGTAAGAAAAGGATGCAGATATGTTGGAAACTCATGTGGTCTAAGGAGACTCCATAAATTGAATGCAGTAAATGTAACGACCCTTTATCATACCTTACAATTATACACATAAGAGTAAACTAAAGGAAGCGTAAAATAACCTCAATAATTTTTTCCTCTTTCCATTTAGGAAACCCATAGGGTTATTACTGGTTGAGTGTAACCCAAATAGACTCTTACTTTAGTCTATTCAAAACCACTCAACCACCTTCCTGCACAGCATAGGTAATACCACCAATCATCCTATCATACACTCTGGAATATATAATTCTAAAATAGTTATTTAGAGTCAATTGAGATATAATTAATAGTAAAGCAATTACTAAATTCATGTTTCCATCAGAAGTTATATCTCAACCTCAATATTTACATTTAATCAGTTAACCTCACAAAATATTAAACAACTAATTATACAATCACCATTCATATGTAGAAACCATAGTCTACAAGCCAATTTAAATTAAAGCTGTATAATCCTTCTAGCATGCCTTGTAGCTTGACATTTCTCTCATGCCTAGCTAACTCCTAGGTATATCCTAGTCTTAGTCATTTGAACAAACAACTTAATGAGATATAAAAATCCTAGTAGAATAATTTACAATATAAACAGTTTCAAAACAGTTGTAAGTCCATCTGTGACTCTAGCATAGAAAACACCTCCCTTAAAAAATTAGCTTAAACTCATATCTGAATCACCAAATGCTTTCAATTCAACAAATATGGGAAATTATGTAAATTTACAAGAGTATAATATCATTTCATTTATAAATCATTTCTCTTAATAAAGCCTGTAAATTTCTTTTGTATAATAAGTCTCATGTTAATGTAAATTCACATATTGGCATATATCACAATATCATATGATCATCATCTCATTGCATACTATTTTTATCAAATTCATTTTGGTTTTAGTTGGGAGTGATCCGTAATACCAATCACCCAAAAATAGTTGGGTGTGATTTGTAACACTAATCACTCGAAAACGTCATCCTATTTTGTGAGTGTGATCCATCACACAAATCTCCCACTCAAGGATAGGTGAGTACCAACTTCCCAGGCATCCCCCCGTATGTGCACATCACTAGTCTCATCCTCTTTCCCTACTATACGGCAAATACATACGCATAGCCGACTGATACCAAGGGTTATAGGGTATTACACTTAAACAAAAAGTCACCTAGTATAAACCATCCACTCTTTACTCCTCTACTCTTTCGTAGGGTTATCTTGGTTTAATGTGAACACTTGGCCACCTTTATAAAATAATTGTGAGCACTTGGTCACATTGTGTGAAGCACCTTCGGTCACACTTCAAGAACTATGGATACTTAGCCACCTTTATAAAATAATTGTGAACACTTGGTCACATTGTTTGAAGCACCTTCGGTCACACTTCAAGAATTGTGGACACTTGGCCACCTTTATAAAATAATTGTGCACACTTGATCACATTGTGTGAAGCACTTTCGGTCACACTTCAAGAATTGCCAGGACTCACAAGATACTAGCTCGATAGTCAACTACTATGCCTCTATATTAAATTCTGGGTTTGTCAAGAACACAGCAGTTGACTAATGCATACTGGCAATCGGTTGCCCTATTCTTCGACAGTTCAAAATGCTAGTTTTCACAAAATCTCAGTCCATATTCCAGTTCATTTCAGTTTTAAAATGCATGTGCCTAGATTTTAACCATTTATGTTTAAAACCTAGTAAATTTTAGGTTTAAACGTCAATCATATAGGAAATCCACAAATGCAAATTGGATGAATAGTGAAACCTAGGTGAAAAATCCAATTTAAGCATAGAAATTACCAAATGGAAGTTAAAGATCATGCATTTTATTTTAGAAACATATTCTAACCTCAAGCCACCGCAAAATCAGTCCTTTTACCCCATAAATCTAAAAAATCTAAAAATGCCTTAACCTAACTATTTTCGCTTTCTTCCCTAATTTTAGAAGATTTGATGCTTGTAGGAAGGATATACTACTTATAAATGAGAGCTAGGATGTTTTCCTAAGTGTAGGTATGAATTTTCTTAACTAGAATTTAGCTTTGGAGAGTTTCCCTTTGATTTCTCCTCTTCTTCTTCCTTGTCCATTTTCCTTTCTCCCTTTCCTTCTTGGAGGTGCAGCCTTCAGCACTGGTGTTGGTTTGGAGAAAAGGTGCATAGGGAAAGAGTTAAAAGGGTTGGGCAGCAAAACTTTTAGGGACCTCTTAACAAAATATAAAAATTGCTTTTAAGTCCTTCACATTTTACCCCAAGTCCCTTGTTTCATTTAATCCTTGAAGAAAATTCTAAGATTATTCTAAATAACAAATCTTAATGAAGCAAATATTACAATTCTCCACACTTAAAAGAATTTTGTCCTCAAAATTTATACCTGTAAACAATTCTGGATAGTGTTGTCTCATTTCGTCCTCTTTTTCCCATGTCATCTCCTAAGTTGCTACATCCTGCCAAAGTACCTTAACCAAGGGGATTACTTTGTTCCTGAGTTGTTTAGTCTTAAAATCTAGGATTTTAACAGGAGTAGACTCATAATTTAAATTTTCCTTTAATACTATAAGACAATTCCCTAATACATGAGTGGGATCTAGGACATATTTTTGAATTTGCGAGACGTGAAAGACATTATACAAGTTTGACAGGTAGAGAGGTAGGGCAATTTGGTAGGCAACTGGACCGACTCTTTTTAGAATTTGGAATGGTCCAGAGAATCAGGGACTTAATTTCTTTGTCTTTATTTGTCTACCAATACCTTTGATAGGTGAAACTTTCAAAAATACATGGTCTCCCTTATTAAATTATTAAATTCCAAAGGCCTTCTTCTCCTATTTGCATAGTCTTCTTGTCTCTGCTGGGTAACTCTGATCTTTTCCCTGATCATGTTGATTTGATCAGTAGTTTCCTGTACAATCTCTAGTCCCAATAGCGTACTCTCCCCTAGTTCTACCCAACTCAAGGGTGACTTATGGATTTTCCTATATAAAGCAGCATAGGGTGTCATACCTATAATAAAGTGATAACTCTATCAAAGGTAGGTACTTGTCCCAAATCCCTTTCTATTCTAGTACATTGGCTCTCAACATATCTTTTAGATTTTTTATTGTTCTCTCAGACTATCCATTAATCTAAGGATGGTAAGCAGTGCTAAACTTAAGTTAGGTTCCTAATGCTCTTTGTAGGGACTACCAAAACCTAGATGTAAACCAAGGGTCTCGGTCTGACACTATACCCGATGGTACTCTGTGCAACCTTAAAATTTCCCTAAGGTATATTTGGGATAACTTTTTTAGGGAATATCTTATCTTAATAGGCAAGAAATGAGCAAATTTAGTCAATCTATCTACTATCACCCATATAAAATCATAACTAGCTGGAGTTTTAGGTAATCCTACCACAAAATCTATGGTTACCTGATCCCACTTCCTCTCTGGTACCTCTGGTAGTCTCAGTAACCCTGTGAGTCTTTGATGCTCTATCTTTACCTATTGATAAGTAAGACAAGTATTCACATATTTATCGATGTCTTTTCGCATACCTGACCACCAAAATTTTCTCTTAAACTATTAATCTATCTTGGAGATACCCAGGTGAATGGTATAATGGCTATGATGGGCCTCTGCTAACAATTTCTCCCTTAGCTCCTGATGGTTCGGGATCACTACCCTACTCCCAAACATCAATAACCATTAGCAATTAACCTAAACTCTGGTTGGTTCATGTAGACTCCTAATGATTCATCTTCTTGTTGGGTTTGCTTAACTTGTTCCCTCAACTCACAATTTATTTGAAAATCACTCATCACTAATCTCTTCGAAAGGGAAATCATATTAAGACTAAGATTTCTAAAGTCCTAGAGTAGTCTCATCTCATCTATCATCAAACTGGCTACTAGCAAGGACTTTTTGCATAATGGATTAGCTACCACATTAGCTTTTCCCACATGGTACTTTAATTCAAAGTTAAAGTCCTTCAAATACTCTACCCACCTTCTCTACCTTATATTCAGCTTCCTTTGATCAAATAAGTATCTAAGGCTCTTATGATCACTAAAAACCTTAAATTCTGTCCCATAAAAGTAGTGTCTCTAGATTTTCAAGGCAAATACCATGGCAGCTAACTCTAAATCATAGGTGGGATAGTTTTCCTCTATAGGTTTAAGTAGTCTAAATGCATAGGTAACTACTTTCCTTGCTTGCATTAAGATGCATCCTAAACCTTTCTTTGATGCATCTGTGTATACTTCAAAAGGTTCTATTGAGTTTGGGATTACTAATACTGGAGTGGTAGTTAATTTTTCTTTCTGGATTTGAAAGCTACGCTCACGTTTTTCACTCCACTCAAACTCAACACCCTTTCTAGTCAGTCGAGTTAATGGCAGGGCTATCTAAGAAAATCCTTGTATAAAATTTCGATAATAACCTGCCAAAACTAGAAAAATCATAACTTCTGTGACCGTTCTTGGCTGACCTCAATCTAATAGTACCTCAATTTTCTTAAGGTCTACCAAAATTCCTTCCCCATTCACCATATGAACTTAAAATTTCACCTTCTTTAGCCAAAACTCACACTTTTCCAACTTAGCATACAATTACTTTTCCTCCAACATCTGTAGTACCATACTAAGATGTTGTGCATGCTCTTCATGAGTCTTCGAATAGACTAAAATGTCATCTATGAATACCACTACAAATTGATCCAAGTAGGGTCAAAAGATTCTATTCATATACTCCATAAAGATAGTAGGAGCATTGGTCAGTCAAATAGCATCACCAAAAACTCATAGTGACCATACCTGTTGCTAAATGCTATCTTAGGAATATCTTCATTCTTAACCCTGATTTAGTGGTATCCTGACCTCAAGTCTATCTTGGACAATACCGTGGGCCTCTGTAATTTGTCAAACAAGTTATCTATTCAGGGTAAAGGGTACTTATTATTAACGATCACTTTATTTAGTTGCCAATAGTCTATACACAACCTCATGCTCCCATTCTTCTTATTTACAAATAGAATAGGAGCTTCCCATGGTGACACACTCAGCCTAATGAATCCTTTCTCCAATAAGTCCTCTATTTGGACCTTCAATTCCCTCAATTCTACTAAAGCCATCTTATATGGTGTCATAGATATCGGGCCTATACCAATAATTAGGTCTATAGTGAACTCTATTTCTCTCAGTGAGGCTAACCTTCTTATTTCTATAGGAAACACCTCTAGGAAGTCGCTAACCAATTTGGCTAATAGTAAATTGATTAACTAAGTTCGTGCATTTCCTACCTATTAAGATCAATTTCTCCATGGACAAATTAGCTCATTTTTATATCTAGGAAATATTGAGACTCCATGAAATCCCTACTAGCATTGTCTCAGATAGGGATCTTAGATTCACATCTAGATTCTAGAGAGCCTTCTAAGAAGCTTTTGGTACTAAGTTAAGCTTAAGTACCGCTTACCATGCTCAAAAAAATAGCCAAACAGAGAGAACCATTCAGACCTTAGAGGATATGCTTAGGTCTTGTGCCATAGAGCATTAGGGGAATTGGTATCAAAGCCTAGCATTGATAGAATTCTCATACAACAACAGTTTCCATTTTAGCATAAGAACGACGCACTATGAAGCCCTGTATGGGAGAAAGTGTAGATCACCTTTGTGTTGGTATAAGGTGGGGAAAGACAATTGCTCAAACTAGAGATGTTTCAACAAACTACAAACCAAATCAAGATTATCAAGGATAAAATGGCTAGAGCCCAAGATAGGCAAAAGAAATATGCTAATAAAAGAAGGAGACCACTAGAATTTAATGAAGGGGATCATGTTTTCCTCAGAGTTCCTTCTATTACTGGTATAGGTAGAGCCATTAAGTCCAGAAAATTGAATCCAAGGTATATTGGGCCCTTCCAAATCCTAAGAAAAATGGGTCAATCAGCATACCAAATAACCTTACTTCCATTCTTATCGAAATTCCATTATGTTTTCCATGTCTCACAACTTCGAAAATATATCCATAGCCCATCCTACATTCTTGATGCCAATACATTACAGTTAAAAGAGAATTTAACTTTTCATCCAAAGCCTTTGAGAATTATCAAGAATGAGGCCAAACAATTGAGGAACAAAGTCATCTCTCTAGTTAAGGTTTTATGGGATCAGTCATCTCTACAAGAGGCGACATAGAAGAAGGAAGAGGACATGAGAAAGTCCTACCCCAAATTGTTCAAATAGGTATGTTTTAATTTCGAGGATGAAATTATTTTAAAGGATGGGAGAAATGTAACATCTGCTCTTAGTATGATTAAAGAGATGTTTGATAGTTGTTAATTTAATCTTAATTCTTGTGTATGTTGCATTAATGCATGTAGTTGCATTAGGCTAGGGACTAAATTGATAGGAAATACATGAAGGTTTATCAAGAGGTGGCTATTGACTCAATTGAAAAGGGAAAAATAAGTGAGTCTAAGAGTGCAAAAGAACTTAGGGACCAAATAGCAATTACCTAAACTTCCTTAAACCCTAGCTGCAGCCCTAAACCCTTTACACACTTCTGACTCTAATCATTTGTAGAGAGAGAATCAATAGGGTAGCTAGGAGAGAAAGGGGTTTAGGAACGATTGGGTTGCAATTATCTATTTGTATGTGATCTTAGATTAGCCAACTGATGCATGCTAGCAGTTGGCTGCCTTATTCTTTGATAGTTTAAAATGCTTGTTTTCATAAAATCCCAATCTAGATTCCAGTCCATTTCAGTTTTAAAATGCATGAGCCTAGATTTTAACCATTTTTGTCCAAAACCCAATAAATTTCAGTTTCAAGCATCAATCATACAGCAAATCCACACATGTAAATTAGATGAATAGTGAAACCTAGGTGAAAAATCTAATTTATGGTTAGAAATTACCAAATGAAAGTTAAAGATCATGCATTTCAATTCAAAAACATATTTCTAGCCTCAAGACACCTCAAAATCGGTCCTTCTACTCCATAAATCTAGAAAATTTGAAAATGCCCTAACCTAACTATTTTTGCTTTCTTATCTAATTTTAGCTAATTTGATGCTAGTAGGAAGGATATACCACTTTTAAATGAGAGTTAAGATGTTTTCCTAAGTGTAGGTAAGGATTTTCTTACTTGGAATTCAGTTGTGGAGAGTTTCTCTTTGATTTCTCCTCTTCTTCTCCCTTGCCCATTTTCCTTTCTCCCTTTCCTTCCTGAAGGTGTAACTTTCAGCACTGGTGTTGGTATAAAGGAAAGGTGCATAGGGGAAGAGATAAAAGGGTTAGGTAGTAAAACTTTTAAGGACCTCCTAGCAAAATATAAAATTACTTTTAAGTCCTGCACATTTTACCAAAGTCCCTTGTTTCATTTAATCCTTGAAGAAAATTCTAAGATTGTTCTCAATAATAAATCTTAAGGAAGCAAATATTACCGTAAACATAGTTCTTACTAAGTTCTTAGTTTAGAGAATACCATATCCCAAGAGAGTACAGAGACTGCTTTGATATTCAAAAAAAAAAAAAATTCTTTTGCCTTCTTTTCTTTTTCTCTTTTTTTTTCTTCTTTTCTATTCTTTTTCTCTTCTCTATTTTTTTTTCATGGCATTCTTGTAATCTTTCTAATATTCAATCTTGGATTGAAGGGGGTATCTCAAAATGATGGGACAACTTGGTAATTTATCATCTATTAAGGTGCTACATTTTAATCCAGATGTGAAGAACAAACCGCACAATTTCCAACATATAGTGTGGCAAAGAAAGATAATGCAAAAAGAAAAGGAATATGAGGTGTAAGGGTGTATATAGTGAAGAATATGTCAAGGCTCAATAATAGTCAACTAAGGAAAACACATAGGGTAGGCTTTTTTGGCCAGCAGCAGTGTAACCTTAGTTGCCCAAATCATTTCTGATATTTAAGAATTCATGTAACTTTGACAAGTACTGCAAAGCAAGTTCTAGAGACATAGTAAAATGAGATGTACACTCAAACAAGAAGATATAGATCATGTTTGTAATGAATGCTCATTTAGGCTCAAATCCTTACATTTTGTAGTGTGCGCGTTGGATGAGGTTCCTAAATTTTCAATAGAATTGTCAATGAAGTAATGCATGCAATTCTATTTATTAATATCATGAATCAAGAGTTTGTGCAATGTAGAACATGATTAAAACACATTGGAGCATCTAGGTGTCACAGAGCTATTTTTCTACATAAGCTATAAGCAACAATTAGTGTTTATCATGAATTCAAACAAAAGTTTTGACTTCTAGGAATTTGTGTGTGTTTTGTATCCTATCCATGTTAAGAATCAGTGTAAAGCAATTATTTGAAAGAAATAAATAATGAAGTTAAATAAATGATTGATATAAAAAAATAACTAAAATTTTTTTTTGAAAAATAAGGCAATAAATAAAGAAATATAAAATATAGAAGATATAAAATGGTTGAAGAATATAATAAATAATTGAAATTTTTTATTTGATTTATAAGGTAAGTTTTTTGTATAATAAAGCAAAGAAAAACAAAACTTTGGATCTGAGGACTCATTGACAAACTAAAAGTATAAAATGAAATGAAGGAGAACATTACTGATTTACTATGCTGGTGGATTCAGAGGATATGGTGGCAGGAGATCCTCAAAGTAGATGTCCAGGTTTTCTAAGTCTGCAAAAGGTGATGAAGAAGGTAATGTATCGACTAACCTTTGGATCTGAGAAGCCATCTAATCTGACTATTGGATATGTCTCTCTAATCCTGTTAAGATGTAGCTAAGAGTGTTCTGGAGAGTATCCTGGCGTTCTCTGATCTCTTGCTGAAAGGCTTTGAATTCAATAATATGTTGCTACTGAATGTTTGCTATTTGAGCTAAGTGGTTAGCTAAGGTATTGACCTAGTTGGTCGGCCTTTGTACTGTTGCTGCTACAGGATATGGTGGATCAGATAGTCTTGTGGGTTATGCATCATTTCCTATAATGTCTCTGGACTATATGACTTGCTTCTGGCTTACCAACCTATAGATTGAGTCGTTGTTATGGTCGCGGAATGTATAGATCATTCACATATTCATCATTTGCCTAAGACCTACTGGCAGTATGCATCTTACTGAAGTAAGATGTAACATCCGCTCTTAATATGATTAAGAGATGCTTGTTAGTTGTTAATTTAAGTTTAATGCTTGTGTATGTTGCATTAACAGCATATAGTTACATTAGTACAGGAATCTAGATGAAAATAAATAAAAGCTGAGTGAAGAGGTGACTAAGGACCTAATTGAAAAGGGAAATTTCAGTTAAGAAAAGGTTGTAAAATGACTCAAGGACCAAAATGCAAATACCTAAATTGCACTTAAATCCTAGTTGAACCCTAAACACCCTTATATTACTCAAGCTTCAGTAAACTTAGAGAGAGAAGGACAAGGACAAGTAGAGAGAGAGAGGAAGGCATTTGGCTTGAAGGAAGGCTAGATTTGAATCTAGAGAAGTGTTTTTACAGTTGGGGAAGTGTCATCCAAGCATTAAATACATGTCCATTGTAAGGAAATTCCAAGGTAGCAGCAAAACCTAAACCCCCTTTCATGAAATATTGTTCTTAACTGAAAATTAATGTTTATGAATGTTTTGAGTTGTATTAGGGTTAAATCCTACATTGTCTATGTTTTAAATGTCTATTGGGTATTGCTTGCTGAATAGGTGTGCTTGTTATGCTTGTAAATGATGTATGAAAGTTGAGTTTTGCCTTAAGTTCAAAAATGAAGTTTAATCTATGTGTTGGGCGAAATGTAGCTAGAATACGGGCTATTTAGTGATGTAAATGATGTATAGATGTTAGCATTAGGTTTATAAACCTTTGGCATGAGTTGTGATTATGTTTTGGGGCTAAAATTCAGGGTATATCAAATGTTTTTACATAGTACAGAGCATTAGTAGTAGACTTCCAAACCCTGGAAGTAGACTGCCATGTACTTTGTTACCCAGAACGCATCAGACGACTGATAAACCTTAGCAGCTGACTGTCGGGCTCACAGTGAGCTACCAATTGACTGGCTACTCTCAGGTTGGCTTCCTATTTTAGACAAAATGCATCAACTGACTACTAAACCTTAGTAGCCGATTGTCAAGCTCACATTGAGTTACTAGTCAACTGTCAGGCCTGTAACAGTCGACTGGTTACTCTCGGGTTGACTTCCCATTTCAGACAAAGAGCTAGCAACCGACTGCTAATGAGGGGAGAGTCAACTGGCAGCTTGAAATGAAAAGAAATGCACTCTATAACTTGATGTCGATAAAGAATTAGCCCAAAAACCTCACCCAAACACAAGATTGGAACTTGGGACGTACTGGTAACATGTAGCATTCAAGTTATAGCTTACTTGGACATTGTGGTCCTTGTAAAAATCAAATTGGATATGATGAGCCTTATGATAGTGAAAAGAAAAGAAAGGAATCTATGGAAGAGAAAAATGAGGGGAGTATTCCCAAGGTATGCATTAAGATAGATACGCTCATGATCGAGTGACCGATTGTTAGTGTGGAATGGTCGTTGGGCATTCCATAATTGTATGTTGACTTAGGATGGTTAAACATCCACTTGAACTTATATAGTTTTAAAAACATTGTGATGGTTACAAACTCTAAGTTAGTGCAATTTTCAAGGCCATTAAAGTGGACACGTACTTAGAGTTATGCATAACCATGGTATGAGTTGCATCATCCTAGTATATACTTAGTGAATAGCATACCAGGAAATGATCCCAAGAGTTACACAAGCAGTCCCTTATGGGGTAGAAAGGGAAGTAACTCCTATTGTATATGGAATGATCTTGCGGTAAGGGCAGTGACCACATCATATGCAGTCCCTTATGGGGTAGAAAGGGAGATAATTCCCGCTGTATATGTAGTGATCTACAGTAAGGGCAATGACCACATGGTACTTGGATCCATTAGGGGACACTCCAAATAGTATAAAGAAAAATATATAGTGGCTGAATAGTCACAAAGTTATGTAGGTGGGTATGAAGTTGTACGTAGAGGCAGTTGTTGGACGGCGCTCCTGATAACTCTCATTATATGTTTGATTCTTGTTCATATTTTTAAAGAAGAATATATTGATGTTACCATATGGAATGCATGAGATGAAAGTTTTATGATAATGTATGAGATTGAGATGACATCCCATGATGATTTAATTTCACATATTTTAAAGTACATGTATACACCCAAGCACAAACCATGACAGCATAATTCCTGCATTGCATCCTGATAGTACATATTATGTTTTGAATTTGAGATGAGAAATATAGAGTATTTTCTTATAATTATAGTGGTACAAGTCAGCATATTCTAAAACAAGTTTACCTGCTATTGAGATTCAATTCTCACATAAATGTTGGCGTGTATCAAATGTGTAGGTATTGCCTAAAAATAGAGGTTACCTCAAGAGAGGTAACCTCTATGGGTATTTTGAGAAAGTATAGCTTAATAACTTAGGCTTTTACTTTAATGAGCTAGCCTTAATGATTTTTGAGGAAGTGTTAGCATAATCTATCTCATGTATAGCCTATAACATATGTATAATCATAGAAATTGACTAGATTAATTGTGAACATTTGAATGGGGACCATGAGTGATAAGGATGTTGTCTCCATGCTCCAATAGTTATTCTATGTTAATTATGAAAGTATTTACACATGATGCTTGTATATATAGCCAGAGTAACTTATGTATTATATTATTTTATTCCACTATGAGATTGAGTATAAACCCGAGAGTATAGAACCAACCCAAACCTCACTAAAATAATTAACTTGTATAAAATTTTGAACTTACTTAGGTAGATGTAACAGTAAAACACTACTATTATAATATATATATTATATCTTTTAAAGAACTAAAATGAACCATAAGCTAAGGGGGGTGTTACGGGCGTTACATAAGATCGCTTATGCAATCATCTACGACCCTACCTTCCTTGCTAGTCTCATGATGTGCAGGCTAAAACATAGTGCGGACTTCTTGACATCTTGCATGAAAGTAGAGATCTGGTATGCTAAGATGTAACCAAAATCCATTTTCTTCTGCTGATGCATAACCCAAAGTAGGAACAAGTCTGTCTATGTTTGTAACATCCGCTCCAATTATGATTAAAGGGATGTTTGATAATTGTTAATTTGATGTTTAATGCTTGTGTATGTTGCATTAGTGCATATAGTTGCATTAGCCTAGGGACTAAATTGAAAGGAAATAAATGAAGGTTTAGTAAGAGGTGGTTACGAACTCAATTGAAAAGGGAAAAGTAAGTGAGGCCAAGAGTGCAAAACAACCCAGGGACAAAAGAGAAAATTCCCCAAACTTCCTTAAACCCTAGCTGCAGCCCTAAAATCCACACACTTCCAAACCTTCAAATTTTAGAGAGAGAAGCAAGAGAGGTGAGTAGAGAGATAAAGGGGCAGTTAAGGCAAATGAGGGAGATTTTTGCTGAAGGAAAGGGCTGATTGAAGCTATAAATTAGTTCTACAGCAAGGGGGGATCACTTCTAACACATCAAGCAGACACATTTGCAAGGAATCAAGGTAGCAGTCCATCCTAAACACCTATCTTTTTCTGAAATGTTACTGTTACTGAAAAATATGGATTTCTACATGTTTAAACTGAGATTGGGGTTAAACCTACATTCTGTATGCTTTTCTACTTTTATGGGATGTTGTGTTACTGAATGTATGCTCATATATATGCTTGTAATGGATTAGAAGGGTTGGGTTGTGTTCATCTAGAGATATAAACTAGTTTTACTTGAATGTACCATGTTTGAGCTAATGGATGAGAAATGTTTAATGAAAAGTAAAGTTTGTTGTATGGGAATTAAGCTCATATGCTTAGAATTGAAAATGGAATGCATTATGGAATGGGTATTATCAAAATCATGTTTTTTAAACTGCAGCAGAGCATAGCAGTCAACTGTTAAGTATGGGGAAGTCGACTGTCGTGTTCTTGGAAAACTCAGAAGTGCAAACAGAGGCTTAGCAGCTGACTGCCAGGTTCCTAGCAGTCGACTGTCGGGCCCATGTTTGTATTGAGCTTAGTAATTCTTTATACTAACTTAATTAAGGTCTCACAACATAGGTAAGCAAGGAAACTAGGAGTTTTGGGTGATGATACCCTTGGGATAGAGAAGTAAAGAGGGAGCAAAAAACACAAAAAGGGAAAGAGGAAAGTATTCTTAGTGTATGCTTTAGGATAGATAGGCTCATAATCGAGTGACCGATTTTCGGTATGGCACGGCCGTTGGGCATTCCACGGTTGTGCCATAAATTGGGATGGTTGAACATCCACTTGAACTTAGATGATTTCAAAAACACCATGATGGTTGTGAACTTTAAGTTAGTGTCATCTCCCAAAGTCCATATAAGAAACACATACTTAGGGTTAAGCATAACCATGAGCATGGGCTGATTCACCCCATAGTATATGTAGAGAATAGCGTACCAAGAGTGTGATCCATCGAAAAGGGATGGTGATTCCATAGTATTATGATCCACCTAAAAGCAGAGAGGAAATGATCCAGGTAGAGTTAATGGTAATGCTATGAGAGTCTACCAGCCCCGTTTGGGACGAAAGGGAGGAATCTCACTGGTCAGGGATGATCTGTCAGAAAGGGGCAGGACCATTACAGTACTTGGATCCACTAGGGGATGCCTCATAATGTACAAAAGTTAAGGCATGGCTAAATAAACATACGATCATTTATATAGATAGTGGTGCATGGAGTTGTTTCTGGGCAACTCTCTCGATTACTTCGAGGGTGTTTTACGTACTTCTCACATGTTATGGAAATAAAATGATGTTATGTTTACTATCCCACATGTGTTTTATAAGAAATGTTTTATGATGAGAATGATGATGAATAATCTTCCCATGTTTTAAAGTTGATATATTCTAAATGCATATGCATGCATATAAGTACATAACATGATTAAATGCTATACTCATTTCATCCCAATAGTATGTGATATGGTTTATGAAAGAATGTAGAGTTTTCCATTCAAGCACATCGGTACAAGTCAATGGATTTCGTAACTGGTTGTATTGCTACTGAGATTCATTTCTCACAATAGTGTTGGTATGTACCAGATGTGTAGGTCCCCTTGGGCTAGAGACGAAGGTAAAGTATGAAGAAGTGTCCAATTTAGGCATGTAGACTATTTAATTTGCATAGTATAAGTACATGGTAAGTCTGAGCTAGCCTTCATGATATATTGAGAAGGGCTAGTGTAGGATTATTTTGTATAGCCTGTTCTAACTTATCTGTATAGGAACTAGGCTGAATGGATGAATAGACTAATTAATGGGGTTATGAGTGGCAGGATTGTTGCCTCCATGCCCAATAGTTAACTAACTATATTTAATTAAGAATGCTTGTTTATGTATAGTTAATCCAGGTGTATTTTATAGATATATATATATTTATTCCACTGTGATATTGAGAGAACCCGAGAGTAGAGACCAACCCAAATGCACTCAATTAATCAACTTGGTAAAAAGTTTAAAATTTGCTCGGGTAGAAGTAATAGTAACACCAACACTCTGATAATTATTTTCATATTATAGTTTTTAAAATCTCTAAACAAAACTGTAGGATAGAAGGTGTTATAGTGTCACTACTCTGAAGCTATCACCTCTACTTGTGAGAGTATTTTCCATAATGGAGTAAAGATACCTCAAACCATCAGGGAGGCTAGTGGCCTTAACGTTGCTTAGGTTATACTAGCTAGGTTTGATTACGATCTGATTCCACATGGTGTGAGATGGAGATGATGGAGTGTAGATGCATCCTTTGTATGCACTTCCATTTAGTTCATCCGTTGTCCAAAGGCCTAGATGCCATCCAAAATGAGGTATAGACGTGGAGAAATATGTTCCTCCTAACCAAAATGATATGGTGTCTGGTTCAGCCCATTCAATGATATGATTATTCATAGTGAAGGTGTTGCAGAACTCTAAGGTTAGTTCCCTATATGTAAGTTCTCTAATGTTGAAGAACCTGGCAAAGGGAAGCGTGTCCAGGAGGTTATGTAACTCCTCAGCCAAGCCAAATGTCTAGGTGGCACTTTGACTGATGCAGCGTCCGAATCCTATTAGCTTAAAGTGGAAGGCTTGGTACTTTCTTTCTTATTCAGCATCTTGGAATTTCAGCAAACTATGTCTTAAAGGAGGCTAAGGAGTGACTTCAGGTGTCCTTCTTCTCTTTGATGTGACACTATGGACTGAGCATTGCAACATTGTCCTGGATAAGCATATGTTAGCTAAACAAATTTAATTTTAAAGGAAAATATGTAACATGATCCTTTATATATATAGATGTATTATTTATTATTTTTATTTACTTATATATTTTTTGGAATTTATTAAATTCATTTATTTTATTAAATTTGCACAAGAAATTGCAAGACAAGTGAAGTTCTTCACTAGAACTTGATGAATGCAAAAAGAACAAGAACTCACTTGGTCTATGCTTGATGATGAAGATTTACTTATGCTAAGAAAAGAATTATATTTTTGACTTTATTTTCAATAAGTATATGAAATATTTATTTACATAAAATTTGAATTTTTATCTCCCTACTTACGTGAAGTGAGTGGGAGTTTGCACATGTGATGTGTAAAGAATAAGCAAAGGAGAGGATTAGGGAATTCTATGTGATTATGAAAACACTTTATTTTATGTGCAAATGAGAGAATCAAAGATGAAAGATTTTTTTTTTTTGTGATTATTAAAGAATAAACATGAAAATGCAAAGAAAAATGATGGAATACTTACTTGATGAGAAGAGGGAATTATGCATGAATGTTGCTTCAAAAATGGCCGAGTACTCACACAAGAGAGCAAGAGAAATTAAGCTTAGAATTGGTGTGGGAGTCTCTTGGCTTAAGGGTTATTTATAGGCAAAGAAAAATGGTGTCCTAGTAGGAGAGTGATTCTTGCTTCAAGAAGGAGTTCAAATTGTGGTAGGATATGATTTGGGCATCTCATTGAAATTTACATGAAGGTGATCATAATTTTCAAATAGTTTTGAAAGATATGGATAATGCAATCATGTCTTTGAAAATTTTCACATTTTCTAAGAAGAGTTTTGAAAAGAATTTGAAAGTCTCATGATCATCCTTTAATTTTCAAATAGCTAAGGGATAGGGAAATTTTGAAATTAAAACAAATTTTGAATTGAAAGAGCATTTCAAAATTGTTTCCTAATTTTTTGAAAATTTTTAAGAAAACAAATTTTGAAAGTTTGAAAGTTTAAGACTTCATTAATTTTCAAAAAAAAAAATTTGAATTTTGAAACCAATTTTTTAAAATTTTGAAAGATTTAAAAAATGATTTAAACGAACTCAAATCCCTTAGTATTAGAATTCATTGGATAACTCTTAAGAGATAATTAAGAAATAATAGTGTTTCCATAAAAATATAATTATCTCTTATGATGAGTTATCATGGGAATATCCTAGTGACAACTTATAATGTGATAAGTTATCTCTTTTCATCCTAGTGATACATTATAACTTTGAGTGATAGCTTATCACTTGAAATGATAGCTTATTATTATAGTTTATCATGATAACTTCTCAAGCTGATAGCCTATCACGATAGCTTATCATAATAGCTTATAAACATGATAGCTTATCATGATAACTTATCATCCTTTGAAGTCTTTGGCCTATTTTCCTTTGAATTCTTTGGCCTATTTTCCTTTGAAGTATTTTGCCTATTTTCCTTCTTCAACTAGAAATCCTAGAAAAAGGATTCCTTCATCCTTCCAAGTATTTTGAAGCATTATTATATTTTTTGGAGTCCATTAAATGGACTTATTTATTTATTATATCATGAAGGGATATTACCTGGACTTCTAATGGGTCTTCATGGTAATGCTTGAGATGGTGCCTATTTACCTTAAAATTTCCTTGATCAGGGTGATAGATCTCATTGGCACCATAAGGAAATTCTTGACTAATTGTGTAAGGCTCTGACCATTGGCTCCTAAGCGTCCCTGGAAACTTGAGAATTTCTTAATTTATGCACTGAATGCAAGAAGAAAAGATGTATATATGTATATGTATATATGGGTATATATATATATGTATATCTATGTATATGTATATATATGTATATGTAGAGGAGTGGTTTAAATTTTGTCTTGTCTGGCAAAAACGAGAGGCGGGGGAATCTTGTAAACAAATACCCTGAGATTGTCTTTGAGAGAGGCCAAAATTGTATCCCCTGTAGTAGGCATTAGGTTATATGTGATAATCATTTGTATCGTCTCTACCTAATACAAATAAGTGCAGCTTAAATGCATAAGTGATTCCTTCAGTTTCAAGACCAGGGGGTCCTCTAGTGAAGGTTTCACCTCTTGCATCTCTGACCTCTCAAAAGAAAGAGAGAGGTTAGTATAGCTGTTGGGCTCAGTAGCCAAAAAATCAACTAGTTGTTCCAACACTTACTCGTTGGACAACTCTTCCTCATTTTCTTGCAATGCCATTTGTGAAGGGTTATTATGCAAGAATTCCTGAAGTTTATACTCAATAATGTCATTTAAAACATCCATAGAATAAACAAGATCATCATGATTTAAAAAATGCTTAAAGAAGTAGCTAAGTCAGAATAAACCTTCTCCTGCTTTAGTCAGCAAGGTATAGAATAGATGGTCGATACTTTATTATAGGACTCTTGTCCTCCACTTTCAATGGCCCTCTTACCTCAGTCTCTGGCTCCTTACTGACTATCATATCTTACATAATATTATCATCAGTCAATAGCAATGGGTTAGATACTTGCTTACTAAATTTCAGAGTGATAGCATTGTGTTGCTCCCTTAAATTAGACTCTGTGGTTCTAGGGAGCATCTATGGCTGTGTCTCAGCCAACATCTTAAAAATCTAGCTTGCTTGGTATTTCATGTTCTGAATGGAAGCTTGATAATTTCTAAGGATTGTGTCTATTTGTTGGAAATTATTCTATGAAGTAGATGTAGACTTCTTGATCATTTCCTCCAAATTGGATTCATTCTCTTGTAATTAAGAAAATTGATTTAGTGAACCCCGGGTATTGTTGTTCCATCCAAAATTTGGTAGTTACTCCACCCAGAGTTGTATGTATTATTGTAAGGATTGTTTTGCTGACGTGGGGAATTCCTCATATAATCAACCTGTCCAAAATTAGCAGAACCAATGTGAGGATTGAAAGAGTTAGCAAACATACCTCCTGCATTACATTGTACACTATAATGGGGGCCACCACAAATTTCACAGCCAAACTATGATGCTTGCTTTGGCATTAGGAATTTGTTAATCTCTTTAACCAGAAGCTCCCTTTGGGCTACCAAAAATGATGTATAGTTCATGGTCACAAACTACCAAAATGGTAAAACAACCCAACAACCAAATAAAAGAAGAAAGAAAGAAAGAAAATGAATAAAAACAAAAACAAAAATAAAATAAAACAAGTAAGAGTGGCTAAAGTAACAATTTACAAATTCACTCTAGTTTTCAAAAACAAAATTTCGCGGCAACGGCACCAAAAACTTGATGTGAGCACTACCAGTACTCTAATTATAGCCATACCTTAAGGCAATGCACTTGTTAGAGTAGCCTAGCATACTGATAAGTATCAAGGTCGTATCCCATGGGAATGAGAAAGCCCAGAGTTACTAATTACTCCTTGTTATTTAGCCTAAAATAATTGATGAATTAAACTATACTAATTCTAACTACTACCATCTAATTACAGAGGGAAGGTGAAACTCTCATTCAACAAAGTGAAATACCAAGCTCTAGAAAAGCAAACCCATTAGGGTCCTAGACTAGGTGATATTATTCAAAGAGACTTGAATTATGAAGTTGATCATGCTACTTGTGAGTGAATCCTAAATTAAACCCAAATTTTCTTTTGGTCTCAATGGATTTCTGAAACCTATAACCTCCCATTGGCTGGTTCTTCCTAATAGGTGATTCTAGATGAGCACTAGAGTTTTAATTTACTAGTATTAGGAATTCCTCCTAATCCAGCAATCAATCAACCTCTAGTTCCAAGTGAAGATTGTCTGTTCTCTTTAGTTTGTTTTCCAATTCCAAACATCATCAATTAGAGTTTTTGAGAGGGATCTAGAAAGTTTTCCCTACAACATCTCGTAATGAAAATTGAATTCACAATCTAATTCATAATTCAATCATATTAAACCAAAAATATCAACATAGTTAGGTACCCCAAATGGGTTTTACCAACCTAACTACTTATGTTTATGAATAAAACAACAAGAATTATAATTAAGAAAGAAGAAAATGGACATAAGAACACCCTCATCTGTTGAGTTTTAGGTGAATGCTCTAAACTCTGAATTTCTCCTTAATTATACTCCTAGTTGCCTCTTGGTGTTCCTCAATCTTTTTCTTCAAATCTTAGATGAATCTCCACAGCTCTTACCTTTGTGGAGAGACAACAGAATTGAAGTGCCAAGCTTTAGGGAATGGAAGGAAGTTATTACGTTCCAAACCACTCCTTATGCTCACCTTTCCTCTCTCTGAATGAATGCCTTTCTCTCTGTGTGCCTCCTCTTATTTATAGGCAAGGGAGGCGTGTTTTTAGGATAGGACATAGTCATGTGGTGGCTTGAGAATGGCACAACCGTATCGTAGCCTAGAAAATGGCATGACCATGTTGATGGTCATGTTCTATAAAAAGGAGCTTCCATGGTGTGTTTTTAGCCTTCTTTTGGTTGGAATTGGTTGCTATGGCCATGTAGGGAGGTGCATAAGGTGTCTTAGACATGTAGAGGGGGGTGTTCTAGAAGCTCTGAGGTAGCATGGCTGTGTGGTAGGGTGTGTTCTAGAAGATTTCATGCTTGGCCTTGCTACAAGGTGCGTTTTGAGCCTTTAGACACTTGGTTTCAGTCCATTTAACTTCAAAATTGGTTTGTACTTGATTAATAACCCATTTTATTTCCCAGCATCTTTTTATTCAGCCTATAATTCTTTCATTTGATAAAAAAAACTTGGCCTTTTGAAAAACATTTAATCTAGTTTCTGATTGGAATAATATTAATTCAATGGAATTATCACACATATAACATAAGGATACATCAGAGCTATATATATATATACACAAACACACATATGTATGTTAATCAAAATACATAGTTATTAGTTGGTCTTCTCATGGTTATAGTGATACATACAAGTCTACATAAACCTACACCCAAAATATACAAAATAGGAATTTTTTTGTCTATCTAAGAAGGTTTCATTCAAACTAGAGGAGGGAATGTGGGTAGGGGTGGAATAGGAGGTACTTTAATCATAGTGATAACCATTATGTCACGTATCATCATGAAAGTGCCCAAACATTGCACAGTAATAATCTCCACCTCAATGTCTAGTAGGAGGTAGTATGGAGGCATCTATAGAGTCAATAGTAGGGGTGAGAATAAAATTCTCAGTAGGAAAGCAATTCATACATATAGCCATCTCAACATGTGTAAGTTCGAATCCATGTACTCTTCCTTATCATAAAATATAACACATATAAGGAAAAGAAATGATAACATAACTGAAAAATTGTAATACTACCATGATCCATTGATTTCATATGAACATACAAAGCCTATCATTCTTTACCTCTAAGTAACATATACTAGTCCATTGACCTTGGTCACTAACTCTAGGGCATCCCTTAGTGTGTACACACGTCTTATGCCATCAAAATCGCCATGTCCCCAATCATATCAATTTTTCTTTCCATATAGCTCGAGTATATATCATCTCTCATCGTATTTAGAGTTACCAAAGAAATGATAATATAAGTAAAAACTGCCCTTAGGCCTTCGAGATAGTCCACATAACCCCTTTCTCCCGATATGCATTAACTAACTTTAGAGTTAACCAGAATCAGTAACCCACACAGGATAAACCATGGGCATCCCATACTATCTACGGCTATCTACTCTTAAATACTACAAAATGAAAAATATATTTAAGCAAAGAACTTATGGCAGCTTTCTCATAATCTTTCATAATAATCTTTCATAATAAAAGTTTAAGACTAGGTGATAGCCGTGAAAGTTTTATTATGAAAGATTATTATGCCATGAAAGTTTATCCTAATAATCTTTCAAGTCATAGATGATGCAATTACTACAACATCACATTTAATTTACACGCATAATTTCTTGAACAAAACATCACAAGTTAGCTCTTTAACATTATTTATTTTATTCAAGATTCCTTTATGGTTTTGTCCTAAATTTTCCTTTTCTAGGTTCCTTATACTTATCTTAGGTATTTCTTTAGGATCTCATAGCTAAACCACTACAAGAAATGAATCTAGGGCTTTAGGAAGATTTCCACAACCAAAATCATGGCTAATTACACAAGCAAGGAAAACTATAGGGTAGTTTGCTGTGACTAAGTACACTCCTCGCCGTGGTGAAGTGTAGAGTGTAGGGGAGGAGTTCACCGTAGCCGAATATGAACTTAGCTGCATCAAACTACACAACAATCACTTCTCTGAGTCTACAGTAAGGTGTTTTTTTTGGTATCTTTCATACCCTTATAAGCTTACCGAAGGCTCTTTTGGAGTAGAAAACTCTTAGGATTTACTCTATACAATCCACCAAACATGCCCTACCAACTATACAAGCAAAAACCCATGTCTTTGCACTCAAACCAACTTGCCATCCATGAGAAACATAAACACAAATCACAATACTCACATCAAAAGTTCCTCACACCCTTTATCAAAAGTTCTACAACACCCAACATGGTTGAGTAGTAGATCTATAAGATTTTTTGCAACATCCGCTACTCTTGTTTATTGAGCTGTTTGTTAGTTTTATATAAGTTAAATGCTTGTGTATGTTGCATTAGATTGTAAGTAGTTGTATTAGCATGATAGACTAAACTGAAAGCCAAAGAGGAGGGACTTGAATGAAAGAAAAGGTTTAGTGATGAAAGTTACATAGGTTTTCAATACTCTAAGGGTAGCAAGCCATAATTTTAGCTGAAAGAGTTATTGTAGCTACTAGATGTTTGAAACTTCCTGCCAATACTTTAGGGGCAAAATGGTAATTTGGCATATGGCTAGAAAAATTATTATTTTGAGTTGAATGATCAAGAATTAGGATCAGAATTACAATTTTTAGATCATCTATAAATAGGCCAAAACTAAAGAAGTCTCATTTTTCAACCTAAACTTATGACTTAGAGAGAGAAAGTGAGCCAAGATAGAGAGAGAAAGAGAGACAGTGAGAAGGAAGTTGAAATTTTAGAGTGAATAGTAGCAAAAAGCTTACAGCAGATAAACCTAGGAGAACATCTGAGACCTTTTTGTACAAAATAAGGTAGCAAATAACCTAATCCTCTCTATTTCAAAATAACTATTCATATATACTAAAAATTATGAATTTCATGTTATTTAAGTAAGAGAGGAAGTTAAAACCTACATTCTTGATTTCTTTAACTGCTATTGGGTGTTTTAAAATGCATGGATGTACTTATGTATGCTTAAATGAAATATGAAAAATAGGCTTTTACCTATTGATGAATATGAGGTTGAATCCAAGATTTTAGTGAGATTAAATGGTGGTTTAGGCTATTTATGTGTTAAATGATGCTTACATGCTGGTATTAAGTTGATGATTAATAGAAAGAGCTTACAAATAAGTTCTTGGGAAAAAATCTAGGTCAATAGCAAGTTTGAAAAATAGAGTATAACATAGCAGCTAACTACTAGCCTTTGAAAGTCGACTTTCGTGTTCTTCAATTACCCAGAAACGTATACCAAGTGCTAGCAACCATCTGCTATCCTTTGGAAGTTGATTGTTATACTCATCTTTTCCAAAAATTTGCTAAGAACATAATAGTCGACTATCAGATCCATGGCAGCCAATAGGTAGCCTTCGGGTTTGGATAATTTGGCAAGACAGTAAGCTGAAAGTCGACTACCAGGTGGGTCGAAGTCGACTTACCAGCCCCTGTTTTGGAATATTAACTCAATGACTTAGTTTGAAGCATGGTTAGCCTAAAACTTCACTCAAATAAGGGATCTAGGCTTGGATAGTGTAATGGGTAACATAAGGGTTGAAAATGAAAGAGAAAGAGCAAGAATGATATGAGAATTTAAAAGGAATGAGCATACGACATAAAATAGAAATGAGAAAGTATTCATAGTGTATAGGTATGTGATAGATAGGCTCATGTCGAGTGACTGCTTGTCGGTATGGGATGGCCGTTGGGCATTCTGTAGTTGAAATAAATGATTTTGAAAACATTGTGATGGTTATTAATTTTAAGTTAGTGAACTCCCCTATAGCCAATTAAAGGAGTCATATACATAAAATTAGACATAACTATGGTGTGAGCTGAATCAACCTAGTATATGTATTTGCAAATAGCATTTTGGAAAATGATCTATTAAAGACAATAATCCCATATATATAGAGGAATAAATGCTAGAGAGGTGGGCAAGGACTCTATTTTACTAGTGATACAAGGAAGGAACTACCAGAGAGGTGGGTAAGGACCCTACTGGACTCAGAGATAGGGAATAAATTGTCAGAGAGGTGGGCAGTGACATGATGTATTAATTGTTGATAAAAAAGAATGTAGTGTATTTCTATAATAGTACGATGGTACAGATAAGTAGTTTTAAAATAGGTTGTTATTGCTACTGAAAAATCATTCTCATATAAGTGCTGGTTTGTATCAGATTCCTAGATATCAGGTACTACTGGAGATGGAAATAAAAATAGTGGAGATACCCTTCTTAGGGTATTTCCCAGTGGTTATGGAGCTATGGATTATGTGTGTATTAGAAGTTGCTCCTACAGGCTAACTGCATGAGGTTGTAGGGTTTGTATAGTAAAATTTTGACATGCTTGATACCCTAATTCCTTATTATTATTTTGGGAAGGATCAGGATGGTGATTTTTAGGGTATAAAATGAAGGCATAATGTATCAGGATATGTGAGATAGGTATTCACTAGTAGGCTTTTTGTTAAATAGGTATGAGTAGCAAGTTTGTTGTCTCCTTACCCTAGTTGACAAATCTCACATATCTATAGGTATATGTCTGGTGTAAAAAAGTCACAACTATTGTAATTGAATGATGTATATATTACAAAAGTGAATGTATATATATTTTAACTTGGAAAAAGTTAAAATTTACTCAGGTAGAGGTAGTAGTAACTCACTAATTCTGTATTATATTGTATTATATTATTTTATTAACTAAAAGGAACCATAGGATTATGGGTGTTACATTTTGCTCCCAAACACTTAATCCAAGCAAGAAACAAAGCTTTCAACCACCAAACACAATCAAAGCATAAGACTAGAGAATATCTTACACCCACATAAAGGTATGAAAAAGCTTTCTATCTTGAAGATTTGTTGAAAGTAAAAGAAAACTTGCTAGGGTTGGTGCTACTTCTTCTTCCCAAGATGGAAATTTCTCACAAGCAAAGTAGAAGGTGTTTCTTCTCCACTTGTGAGGCTTGGGTCTTGAGTTTGAAGGAGGATATATATGAAATAGGGGAAGAGATGGAAGAGATGAAGCTTTCTCTCCCTAATTTTCCTTCTCTCTCTCTGTCTCTCCCAAGTATGAGTTTTTGTTTGTGAAGTGTGGTGTAGGTGTGTCAAAAGGAAGGAGATCAAGACTTAAAGGAAAGACTTGAAGAAGGGTTTGAGATAAGTAGTGGTATATAAAGGGAATAAAATTTTGTAGTAATTTAGTTAGGGAATTAAAATTAAATTATAGTTTAGATAGGGAATTTGTTCCTATACATGTATTTAACATTTTTCCTAAAATCTCCAATTTACCATTTTAAGATATCTTAATTGTTATTTTATCACTCTTTCAGTCTAAAGGTTAACATTTCATTGAAATCTTCCTGTAATTAAATTTTCATGAATTTAATTAGCTATAATTATATCTAGGCTTTATTTTTCTTGACTTAATAGCCTTATCAATACCAGTAACCAGAGATACCCTGAGGAAAACATGATCTCCTTCTGCAAATTCTAGTGGTCTCCTCCTCTTATCAGCATAACTTTTTTGTCTATCATAGGCCTTATCCATTTTCTCCCTGATCATTTTTATCTGATCATTAGTTTTTTGTATTAGTTCTAGCCCTAATATTTGTCTCTCCCCCACCTTGAACCAACATAAGGGTAATCTACACTTTCTCCTATACAAGGCTTCATAAGGAGCCATCCCTATACTGGAATGGAAAATATTATTATAGGAAAATTCCACTAAAGGAAAGTTCTTATCCTAACTTCACCTCTACTCTAACGCAGAAGCATTAAGCATATCTTCTAGATTTTTTATAGTTCTGTTAGTCTGCCCATCAGTTTGTGGATGATAATTAGTACTAAAGTTCAACTTAGTACCAAAGGCCTGTTGCAAGGCTCTCCAGAATCTGAAAGTAAGCCTAGGGTCTCCATCTAACACAATACTAGTGGGTACTCCATGGAGTCTCACTATTTCTTATATATACAATTAGGCTAACCTATCCAATGAGAAATTTTTTTTTATAGGTAGTAAATGTGCAGACTTAGTTAATCTATCTACAATTACCTAGATTTCATCATTTCCTAGTTGAGTTCTAGGCAATTCGACCATAAAATCCATGGAGATTTTCTCCCATATCCATTCAGGAATCTCTAAAGGTTACAACAATCCTGCAGGTTTCTGATGTTCAATCTTCACCTGCTGGCAAACCAAGCATTTAGCAACATACTCAGCTATGTTTTTTTTCATACTTGGCCACCAAAAATTTTCTTTCAAATCTTGGTACATCTCAGTGGCACCAGGATGAACAGTATAGTTGCTCTTATGAGCTTCCTCTAAGATTTTGTCCCTCAATCTCCTTGACACTAGAATATATAAACTATTCTAGAAGCTTATCACCCCATTAGCTTCTTTCTTGAATTCATTTGGATCCTTCAGGGACTTTAAGAATTCATCCTCTTGTTGGATTTCTAGGATCTGAGTTTTAAGATTATTCTCAATTCTCATTTCACTCAGATAGATTTTATATGGCAACACTAATGTGGATAGGCTCAAGTTTCTAAACTTCTCTAGTAGGTTCATTTCATTTATCATTAGTTGAGGCACATGAAGGGATTTCCTACTTAAGGAATCCACCACTACGTTTGCCTTTCCTGGATGGTATCTCAAATTAAAATCATAGTCATTAATAAATTCCATCCATCTCTAGTGCCTCATATTCAACTCTTTTTTATTTAAAAGGTATTTGAGACTTTTGTGGTCACTAAACACCTCAAATTTAGATCTATGGAGGTAGTGTTGTCTCTAAAGTTTTAAGGCAAACACTATGGCTACTAACTCTAGATCATGAGTAAAATCACTTCCCTCATGAGGTCTCAATTTCCTAGACGCATATGCTACCACTTTCCTATTTTGCATCATAACACACCCTAGGTTCTCTTTTTTTATGCGTCCCAATATACTTCAAAATTTTCTAAAGGATTGGGAATGATCAAGATAGGTGCAGTGGCTAGCTTTTCCTTCGAAGTTTCAAACCCTTGAATAAATCTCCTATAATAATTGGCTAATCTGAAAAAACTACGAATTTCAATCACTATTATGGGTCCTCCTAAATAAATACTGCCTCTGTCTTACTGGGATCTACTGATACTCTATCTTTTGTAATTACATGTCCTAAGAATTTTACCTCTTCTAACCAGAACTTACATTTCTCCAATTTGGCATACAATTGCTTTTCCCTAAACAACTACAGCACAATCCTAAGATATTGTTCATGCTCGTCACTACTTTTAGAATACAAAAGAATGTCATCAATAAACACTACCAAAAATTGATCAAGGTAGGGTTTACAGATACGATTCATGTAGTCCATAAAAAAAGTTAAAGCATTTTTTAAGCCAAATGGCATTACAAGAAATTCATAATGTCCGTATCTGGTTCTAAAGGCAGTCTTAGGTATATCTTATATTCTCACTCTGATTTGATGGCACCCTGACCTCAAATCAATATTGGAAAACAAAGTGGCTCCTCTCAACTGATCCAACAATTCATCTATTCAAGGTAGGGGATACTTATTTTTGACTGTCACCCTGTTCAATTGCCTATAGTCTATACATAAACTTAAGCTCTTATCTTTCTTCTTCACAAATAACACTGGTGCTCCCTATGGTGAAGCCCTAGGTCTTACAAATTGTTTCTCTAAGAGGTCTTCTATCTGCACCTTTAACTCTGTCAATTCTAAGGGAGACATTAGGGTTCTATAATGATCAGTCCCATTCTAGGAACTAACTTTATAGAGAACTCTACTTCCCTTTCAGGTGGAAGACCTAAGATTTCTTCAAGAAAGACATCCAAAAATTCATTAACTACATGGATAGTACTAAACTTATGCTGAATCTTAATCTCAGAAGAAAACAGAAAATGCATCCTTTGATTCTTTTCCTTAATACCCCTATTTACAAGTAAGGTATTTATAAAAGTTACAGATTTTTCTGAGCAATCCAAGATTACATTGTTTACAAACAACCAGTCTATCCTGAGAATAACATCTAACTCAATCAGTGGCAGACAAATAAGGTCAACAATGAAAGATTGGTTCTCAATAATGATTGGAAAATATAACTAGGTCAAAGAAGTCAAAATCTGTTCTCCCACAGGGGTAGAAATAGAAAACTCATATGGTAAATGGGATATAGGTGTAACATTCACTCCTCCTATTTATTGAGAGATGTATGTTAAATTCTAAAAAATTTGAATGTTTGTGCATGTTGCATTAGATTGCATGTGGTTGCATCAGAAGGAAGGACTAAATTGAAAAGAATAGAGTGGGGACTTGAATGAAAGGAAAAATTTTAATGGAATAAAGTTATGTAGGCTTTCAATATTCCAAGGTAGCAAACTGTAATTTTAGCCAAAATAGTTACTGTAGCTACCATAATTTTGAATTTTCTCGCCAATGGTTCAAGGGTAAAAGGTAATTTAGCATATGGACCAAAAATTATCATTTTGAGTCGAATGATCGAGAATTAAGATCAGAGTTGTAATTTTTGGACCACCTATAAATAGGAACAAAATATTAAAGGCCTCATTTCCATCTAAAATTCAAAAAATCTAAAGAGAGAAAGAGAAATTGAGTAGAGAGAGAAAGTGAAGGGGAAAGAATCAAATCTCTACTGAAATCTAGAGAGAGAAAGGAAGGCATCTAACACAATAATTAGCTTATAAGCAAGGAATTCAGGTAGCAAACAACCTAATCCTCTCTATTTCGAAATTACTATTTATCTATTGAAATTTGTGATTTTCATGTATTTAAGTTAGAGACGATGTTAAAACTACATTCTTGATGTTTCTGAATACTATTGGGTGTTTTAAACTACATGAATATACTTATGCCTGCTAAAATTAGATTGTGAGAAATGGAAACTACCTATTG
The DNA here is from genome assembly GCA_031216115.1 of Senna siamea. Lineage (NCBI taxonomy): Eukaryota > Viridiplantae > Streptophyta > Magnoliopsida > Fabales > Fabaceae > Senna > Senna siamea. The sequence continues at coordinate 4,355,883 of CM062360.1, forward strand.
AATGAGAATGGGGTTTAATCCAAGAATTGAGTGAGATAAAATGGTAGTTTGAGTTGTTTTCATGTGGTAAATGATGCTTATATATTGGTATTGAGTTAGTAATTATCAGAGATGGCTTACAAACAAGTTCTTGGGCAAAAATCTGAGTCAACGGCAAGTTTGAAAAATAGAGTATAACATAACAGTCGACTTGTTGCCTTTATCAATCAACTATAGTGTTCTTCGGTTGCCCAGAAATGCATATGGAGTGCTAGAATCCAATTGATAGCCCGTGGAAGTCGATTGTCATACTCATATATTTTGAAAAATTGCTGAGAACATAGTAGTCAATTGTCGGGTCCGTGGCAGCCGACTGATAGCTCTTGGGTTTAAAATAATTGACAAGACAATGAGAGGGAAGTTGACTTTCAGAAGGTAGAAGTCAACTTGCAGGCCTCTGTTTTGGAAAACAAACTCAATAACCTAGTTTAGGGCACTTTTAGCCAAAAACTCTACTTAAATAAAGGATTTAGACTTGAGGTGTAATGGTTAACATGTGATTTGAGAGTGAATGAGAAAGAACAAGAAAATATGAGATTTAAAAATAGATGAGCATGAACCATAAATGAGAATAACTATAAATGGTTAAAGACCATGAGAATACTATAACTGGTAAAAGACGGCAAGAATACTGCAAATGGTCAGTGCCACAAGAATATTGTAGACAGTTACAAACCACAAGAAAATTACATATGATCAAGGACCATGAGAAAACTCATTTATGAGCAAATTTTTTTAAAGATTTCTCTTTTATGATGCTTTTGCTTATGGCCATAGCAACATGCTCTAATCTCATTGTTATGCTTTATATTGATATGAGAATATAACTTTGTTACCATTACAATTTGATGAGAAGGATATATGATGAGATATAACTGTATAATTCATGCATGGCATCCCAATAGACATATGTTTTATCTGAAGATGAGAAGAATGTAGTGTTTTTTGTAAGAGTACAGTGGTACATATCGGTAAAATTTTAAATTAGGTTGTTATTGCTACTGGGATTTATCCTTACATAAAATGTTGGTTTGTATCATATGCCTAGGTACTAGATACTACTAGAAGTGGAAGTGGAGTTGATGGAGATACCCTTTCTGGGATATTTCCCAGTCATTAAAGAGTTATAGGTTATATATGTATGGGAAGTTCCTTCCACACTTTGACTGTATAAAGTCTTAGGATTGTATAGTATAATTTTTGTAACATCCGCTCCAATTATGATTAAAGAGATGTTTGATAATTATTAATTTAATGGTTAATGCTTGTGTATGTTGCATTAGTGCATATAGTTACATTAGCCTAGGGACTAAATTGAAAGGAAATACATGAAGGTTTAGCAAGAGGTGGCTAGAGACTCAATTGAAAAGGGCAAAATGAGTGATTCCAAGAGTGCAAAATAGATGAGGCACCAAGGAGAAAATACCCAAACTTTCTCATAAACCCTAGTTGAACCCTAAACCTTCTATACACTTCCCACTTTCATCATTTTTAGTGAGAGAAGTAAGAGAGCAACTAGAGAGAGAAAGGTGCAAGTTAAGGCACAAGAAGGGAGTTTTGCTAAAGGGAAGGGCAGATTATAAGCTAGAAATTAGTTTTACAACAAGGGTAGAGCCTTTTAACACATTAAACACACACATTTAGCAAGGAATTAAGGTAGCAATCCATCTTAAACCCCTCTCTTTTCTAAAATGCTTACTATTGCTAGAAAATATAAATTTCTAAATGTTTAAACTGAGATTGGGGTTAAACCTACATTCTGTGTGATTTTTTATCTCTATGAGATTTTGTGTTGCTGAATGTATGCTCATATATATGCTTGTAATGGATTGGAAGGGCTGGGTTGTGTTCATCTAGAGATATAGGCTAGATTTCCTTGAATGTACCATGTTTGAGCTAATGAACGAGAAATGTTTAATGAAAAGTAAAGTTTATTGTATGGGAATTAAGCTCATACTTTTAGAATTGAAAATAGAATGCATTTTGGACTGGGTATTATCAAAATCATGTTTTCTGAATTGTAGCAGAGCATAGAAGCCGACTGCTAAGTAGGGGTATTTGACTATCGTGTTCCTAGAAAACCCAGAAGCGTAGACAGAGGCTTACTAGCAGACCGCCAGATACCTAGCAGTCGATTGTTAAGCTCGGGTCTATACTAAGCAGTCGACAGGCCATCCTCGTAGTCGACTGTTGTGTTCTTGGAAACCCAGAAGTGCAGACAAAGGCTTAGCAGCCGACTGTCAGGATCCTAGCAGTTAACTGTCGAGCTCAGGTTTGCACTGAGCAATCGACTGCCGTGCTCATATTTTTACCCAAAATGCATTCTAGAAAGCCACCAGTCAACTGCTAGCCTTCCAACAGTCGACTGGCAGCCCTTTAGCTTGCGAAATGAGGTTTTTTATGGCAATTGAGCTTAGTAATTCTTCATACTAACTAAATTAAGGGCTCACAACATAGGTAAGCAAGGAAACTAGAAGTTTTTGGGGGATGATACCCTTGGGATAGTGAAAGAAAGAGAGAGTAGAAAATAAAAATAGGGAAAGAGGAAAGCATTCTCAGTGTATGCCTTAGGGTAGATAGGCTCATGATCGAGTGATCGATTATCGGTATGGGATGGCCATTGGGAATTCCACGGTTGTGCCATAAATTAGGATGGTTAAACATACACTTGAACTTAGATGATTTCGAAAACACTGTGATGGATGCAAACTTTAAGTTAGTGTCATCTCCCAAAGGCCATATGAGAAACACATATTTAAAGTTAAGCATAACCATGACCATAGGCTGATTCACCCTATAGTATATGTAGAGAATAACATACCGGGAGTGTGATCCATCGAAAATGGATGGTGATTCCACAGTATTATGATCTGCCCAAAAGCAGAGAGGAAATGATCTGGGTAGAGTTAACGGTGATCCTATAAGAGTTATACCAGCCCCGTTTAGGACGAAAAGGAGGAATCCCGCTGGTCAAGGATGATCTGCTATAAAGGTGCAAGGATCATTACAGTACTTGGATCCACTGGGGGATGCCTCAGAATGTACAAAAGTTAAGGCATAACTAAATAGACATGCTCTCATTCATATAGACAGTGGCGCATGGAGTTATTGTTGGGCGACTCTCCCGATTACTCTTAGAGTGTTTTATGTACTGCTCACATGTTATGGAAATGAAATGATGTTATGTTTACTATCCCATATGTGTTTTATAAGAAATGTTTTATGAAGAGAATGATAATGAATACACTTCCCATGTTTTAAAGTTGATATGTTTTAAATGCACATGCATACATATGAGTACATAACATGATTAAATGCTACACTCATGTCATCCCATAGTATGTTATATATTTTATGAAAGAATGTAGAGGTTTTTTGTGCGAGCACGGTGGTACAGGTCAACGGATCTTGGAACTGGTTGTATTGCTACTGAGATTCATTTCTCACAATAGTGTTGGCATGTACCAGATGTGTAGGTCCCTTTAAGCTAGAGAAAGAAGGTAAGGTATGAAGAAGTGTCTAATCTGGGCACACAAACTGTTTAGTTTGGATAATATAAGTACATGTTAGGATTGAGCTAGCCTTCATGATATTTTTAGAAAGGCTAGTTTAGGATTATTTTGTATAGCCTATTCTAACTTATATGTGTATAAATTAGGCTGAATTTGATGAATAGACTAGTTAATAGGGGTTATGAGTGACAGGATTGTTGTCTCCATGCCTAATAGTTAATTGATCATATTTAATTAAGAATGCATGTCTGTGTATAGTTAATCCAGGTATATGCTATATGTATTTATTTCGCTATGATGTTGAGAGAACTCGAGAGTAGAGACCAACCCAAATGGCAGTTAATTAATCAACTTGGTAAGTTTAAAATTTACTCGGGTAGAAGTGATAGTAACACTAACACTCTGATAATTATTTTCATATTGTAGTTTTTAAAATAACTAAAAGGAACCATAGGATAGAGGGTGTTACATGATCTGTCAAAAAGGGGTAAGGACCATTAAGGTACTTGGATCCACTAGGGGACGTCTCAGAATGTATAAAGGTTAAGGCATGACTAGATAAACATGCGCTCATTCATATAGATAATGGTGCATAGAGTTGTTGTTGGGTGACTCTCCTGATTACTTTCAGGGTGTTTTATGTACTGCTCATATGTTATGAAAGTGAAATAATGGCATGTTTACTATCACACATATGTTTTATATGAAAGTAATGATGATGAATGAACTTCCCATGCTTTACAGATGATATGTTTTGATGAATATGCATGTGTATGAATATATAACATGGTTAAATGCTACATGCACTACATCCCTATAGTATGTGATATGTTTTATGAAATAATGTAGAGGCTTCTGTGCGACCACGGTGGTACAGGTTAATTGATTTTATAATAGGTTGCATTGCTACTGAGATTCATTTTTCACGATAGTGTTAGCATTTACCAGATGTGTAGGTCCCCTTGGGCTGGAGAAGAACGTAAAGTATGAAGAAGTGTTCAATGTGGGCATACAGATTGTTTAATTTGATTAGTATAAGTACATGGTAGGATTAAGCTAGCCTTCATGATATTTTAAGAATGGCTAGTGTAGGATTATTTTGTATAGCCTATGTTAACTTATCTGTATAAGAATTAGGCTGGATTGATGAATAGACTGTTTGATGGGGTTATGAGTGGTAGGATTGTTGCCTCCATGCCTAATAGTTAATTGATTATATTTAATTAAGAATGTATATTTATGTATAGTTAATCTAGGTGTATTCTATACATATTTATTCTGTTGTGATATTGAGAGAACCCAAGAGTAGAGCCCAACCCAAATGGCACTCAATTAATCAACTTGGTAAAAAGTTTAAAATTTACTCAGGTAGAAGTGATAGTAACACACCATTATTATGATAATTATATACATTATTCCTTTAAACACGTATAAGGAACCATAGGCTAATAAGGGTGTTACAATTTTCAAATGCTTGGTATCCTGAATCCTTATTAATATTTTGGAAGGATCAAGAGGATGATTTTTGGTGTATAGGATAAAGGCATATATTTATTAGGATATAAGAGCAAGGAATCCACTAGTAGTTTTTGTTAAAAATAGGTATGAGTGATAGATTTGTTGTCTCCTTACCCTAGTTGACACACTCACATATTCATAGGTATATGTCTAATGGATAACACTTATAAATATTGTAAATGAATGTGGATGTATATATATATATATGGTTTATTTTAGTTGATTTAATTATTTTTTGCTGTGTTACGTGTGAGAATCCTGAGTGTAGAATTCCCAAACTAATAGCACCTAACTATTTAACTTGTAATTTACTCAAGTATAAGTAGTAACTCACCAATCTAGTAATATATTATATTACATTATTTAATTCACAAAAAGAAACCATAGGATTGGGGGTCTTACAATGTGTTGGTATCAGAGCACTGCTATCACAGCTAGTGAGTACTGGCTTGATAGTGAAAGGTAGATTCCTAAAGATAGAGACAAGTTTAGGTTAGTTAGCTGAGCCTAGGCAGTGGAATCACTTGTATTATGTTTTAACTTGAGGAATGAAGTGCTAGGTTTGGGTAGACGGTATTTCTTATTGGTGCCATATGATCTCTTATAAATATTATGTTATTAAGATAAAACACCTCGGTAATGTTTATTTTGTAGAGTGAAATATGGCACCACCTAGGAAGAATACTAGAAAGGAGAAGTAAGGTGAGAATAAAATAAAGAGAGTGATGCAAGTCATGATAGGAGTGGCAGAGGCTATGAGGGAGCAGATTGCCATTACTACCCAGGTCCTTAAGCAATTTTGGGAATAAGGGAATAACAATCATCCTAACCTTAATCCTCATGAAGGACAACCATAAAACTCGGTGTATCATGTTTTGGTGGAATTTCAAAAAGCTAAACCTCCTTCCTTCAGGGGTGAGTTTAACCCAAAGATGGTTGAGAAGTGGCTAATAGAGATGGAGAAGCTATTTGTAGTTCTCAGGATGACAGATGTCTAGAAGGTGCTATTTTCCACCTATATGTTGATGGGAGAAGCAAAACACTGGTAGAAAGGGGCAAAGTAGCTGATGGAAGCCCAGGGAGTCTAGATTACCTGGGAGTTATTCAAAGAAGTGTTCCTTGGGAAGTATTTTCCTTAGAATGTGAGGAATGAGAAGGAGATTAAGTTTACGCAAATTAAGCAGGGTAACCAGGCATTTGATGACTATTTGGCTAAGTTTGAGGAATTGTATAAGTTTTATTCCTATTTTAGACTTCAACCAGATGAGGCATGGAAGGCCATGAATTTAGAGGCTGGATTGAGGCCAGAGTTGAAGAGTGTTGTGGCTCTATTGGAGATAAGGAATTATTCCACACTAGCAAATAAGTGTCACATAGTTGCCAAGAATTTGGCCGAGACTGAGAAGGAAAAACAAAAATCCAATTTTCTCAAGCAAAAGCAACTAGGATCTTTCGAAGGGGGAGATAATAGGTTTAGAAAAGGCCAGGGAAGTAAAAGGCCAATGGTGGCATATGTAATGCCTAACGTTTGCCCTAGATGTCGAAAGAGTCATGAAGGGCCCTATAAGTGGCAACTAGATGTACCACAAGGTGTTTGTTATGAGTGTAGAAAAGAGGGACACTTTACCATGGATTGTCCACAGTAGAAGAAAAAGGGTGACACCACTAGACCTCCCACCACTGGAAAAAGGTCTATACCCTCAAGGTTAAAGAAGTGACCCAGTTTGATGATTTCATGAAAGGTAAATGTTTAATAAATGATGCATCCTTAATTGTATTATTTGATTCTGGTGCCACCCATTCTTTTATTTCATTGGAATGTGTTAAGAGATTAAACTTACCTGTATCCCAATTGATCTATATGTTGTCTATTTCTACCCCTGTGAGGAAATAGATTTTGACTTCCATCGTTTGTTTAAATTGTTCAATCACTGCTGAGAACCGACCCTTTATTGTTAAACTTGTTTGTTTACCTTTGATTAATTTAGACATTATTATTGAGATGAACTAGTTATTTGTAAACAATGTAATCTTGGATTGTTCAGGAAAATCTATGAATTTTATAGATACCATACTTGTGAACAGCAGTACTAAGGAGAAGAAGGAAAGAATGTATTTTCTGTGTTCTTCTAAGATTGAAATTCAACATAAACTTGATACTATCCCTGTAGTAAATGAATTTCCTGATGTCTTTCCCAATGAATTCTTAAGTCTTCCACCTGAGAGAGAAAAAGACTTTTTTGTAGAGTTAGTTCTTGGAACGAGACCAATCTCTATAGCACCCTATAGGATATCTCCCTTAGAGTTGACAAAATTGAAGGTGCATATAGAAGATCTCTTAGATAAATAATTTATTAGACCCAGTGCTTCACTATGAGGAGCACCCATGTTATTTGTGGAAAAGAAATATGGAAGCATGAGATTATGTATAAATTATAGACAATTGAACAAAGTGACAATAAAGAATAAATATCCCCTCCCTAGAATAGATGACTTATTGGATCAGTTGAGAGTCGCTACTATGTTTTCCAAAATTGATTTAAGGTCGAGGTACAATCAAATTAGAGTGAGAATAGAAGACATACCTAAGACTGCCTTTAGAATCAAGTACGGGCATTATGAATTTCTTGTAATGCCTTTTGGATTGACAAATACTCCTACTATTTTTATTGATTACATGAATCATATCTTTAGACCCTACCTTGATCAATTCGTGGTAGTGTTTATTGATGACATTCTTGTATATTCTAAAAGTAGGGAAGAGCATGAACATCATCTTAGAATTATGCTACAATTGCTTAAGGAAAAGTAATTGTATGCTAAACTTAAAAAGTGTGAGTACTGGTTGGAAGAGGTAACATTCTTAGGTCATGTAATTACTAGAGATAGAGTAGTAGTAGATCCTAATAAGACAGAGGCGGTAGTTGTTTGGGAGAAACCTATAATAGTGACTGAAATTCATAGTTTTCTCAGATTAGCTGGTTACTATAGGAGATTTATTCAAGGGTTATCACAAATAGCGTTGCCTTTGACTAAATTGACTAGGAAAGATGTTCCATTTGTGTGAGATTCCAAATGTGAACACAATTTCCAAACTTTGAAGGAAAAACTAACCACTACGCATGTCTTAACCATTCCAAATCCGTTAGAAAACTTTTAAGTGTATTCTGACACATCCAAGAAGGGCCTAAGGTATGTCTTAATGCAAGATAGGGAGGTGATAGCATATGCATCTAGGCAATTAAGACCTCATGAGATAAATCATCCTACCCATGACCTCGAGTGAGTAGTCATAGTATTTGCCTTAAAGATTTAGGTACATTACATCTATGGCACTAGATTTGAGGTATTTAATGACCACAAAAGTCTCAAATACCTTTGCAGCCAAAAAGAGTTAAATATGAGGCAGAGAAGATGGATGGAATTTATTAAAGACTATGATTTTGAATTTAATTACCATATAGGGAAGGCAAACGTAGTGATGGATGCTTTAAGTAGAAAATCCCTCCATGTAGCTAACATGATGGTGAGTGAAATGAACCTAATTGAGAAGTTTAGGAATTTGAATTTATCCACTTTGGTGTTACCAGATAGGTTGTACCTAAGCGAAATGAGAATCGAAAATAACCTTAGGACTCAAATCCTAGAAGCCTAAGGGGAAAATGAATTCGTAAAGTCCCTAAAGGACTCAAAGGAATTCAAGAAAGGAGCTGATAGGGTAGTAACCTTTCAAAATAGGTCGTATATCCCAGAATTAGGGAGATTAAGAGACTAGATATTAGGGGAAGCCCATAAGAGTAACTATACTATTCATCCTGGTGCCATTAAGATGTACCAAGATTTGAAAGAAAATTTTTGGTGGCCAGGCATGAAAAAGCACATAACTAAGTATGTTGCTAAATGTTTAACATGCTAGTAGGTAAGGATTGAACATCAGAAACCTGCAGGATTTTTACAACCTCTAGAGATTCCTGAATGGAAATAGGAGAAAATTTCCATGGATTTTGTAGTAGGTTTGCCTAGAACCTAGTCAGAAAATGATGCAATTTGGGTGATTGTAGACCGATTAACTAAATTTGCACATTTCCTACCTATCAAAATACATTTTTCATTGGATAAGTTATCCCAATTGTATATACAAGAAATAGTGAGACTCTACGGAGTACCCAGTAATATAGTATCAAATAGTGATCCTAGGCTTACTTCTAGATTCTAGAGAGCCTTACAAGAGGCATTTGGTACTAAGTTAAACTTCAATAAACTGATGGGCAGATTGAAAGAACTATCCAAACTTTAGAACAAAAAGGGAGTTGGGATAGAATTTTACCTTTAGTGGAGTTTTCTTATAATAATAGTTTCCATGCCAGCATAGGAATGACTCTATATAAAGCCTTGTATGGGAGGAAATATAGATCACCATTATGCTAGTTTAAGGTAGGGGAGAGACAATTATTAGGGGTGAAATTAGTACAACAAACTATTGATCAGATAAATATGATCACGGAGAAAATGGCTAAGGCACAGGATAGACAGAAAAGTTATGCTGATGAGAAAAGGAAACCAATAGAATTTACAAAAGGAGATCATGTTTTCCTCAGAGTATTTCTAGTTACTAGTATCGTTAGGGCTATTAAGTCCAGGAAACTAAATCCTAGATATATTGGACCATACCAAATTCTAAAAAGGATTGGTTCGTCTGCTTATAAGATATCATTACCTCTATTTTCGTCCAATTTCCATAATTTTTTTCATATTTCTCAACTTCGTAAATATATCCTAGATCCTTCTCACATTCTTGATTATAGTACTGTACAATTGAAAGATAATTTGACTTATTATCCTAGACATTTAAGAATCATTGGTACTAAAGTCAAACAATTGAGGAATAAGACTATTTCCATTGGTAAAGGTATTGTGGGATCAGTCATCATTGCAAGAGTCCACCTAGGAAAAAGAAGAAGACATGGGCAGAACCTACCCTAAACTATTCGAGTAGGTATGTTTTTTTAATTTTGAGAATGATTTTTTTTAAAAGGAGGGGATAAATGTAATATCCGCTCTTTCTATTTATTGAGAGATGTATGTTAAATTCTAAATAAGTTGAATGCTTGTGCATATTACATTAGATTGCATGTAGCTATTAAGATATTACATACTCCAGGGTAGCAAACCATATTTTTAGCCAAAAGAGTTACTGTAGCTACTAAACTTTTGAATTTGCCCGCTAATGGTTCATGGGCAAAATGAAAATTTGGCATATGGCAGAAAAAATTATCATTTTGAGCCAAATGATCAAGAATTAGGATCAGAGTTGTAATTTTTGGACCACCTATAAATAGGGCCAAAATATTAGAGGCTTCATTTCCATCTAAAATTCAAAAAATCTAGAGAGAGAAAGAGAAACCGAGTAAAGAGAGAAAGTGAAGGGGAAAGAATCAAATCTCTACTTCTAGCAGGATTTAAACTCAAAAAAGTGATTAGGAAGGCATCTAACACAATAATCATCTTACAAGCAAGGAATTAAGGTAGTAAACAACTAATCCTCTTTATTTCAAAAATACTATTCATCTACTGAAATTTGTGATTTTCATGTATTTAAGCTAGAGATGATGTTAAAACAACATTCTTGATGCTTTTGAATACTATTGGGTGTTTTAAATTGCATTAATATACTTATGTCTACTAAAATTAGATTATGAAAAATGGGTTTTCACCTATTCAATGAGAATGGGGTTTAATCTAAGATTTGAGTGAGATTAAACGGTAGTTTGAGGTGTTTTCATGTGGTAAATGATGCTTATATGCTAGTATTGAGTTAGTAATTATCAAATATGGCTTACAAACAAGTTCTTGGGCAAAAATCTGAGTCAACGGTAAGTTTGAAAAATAGAGTATAACATAGCAGTCGACTTGTAGCCTTTATCAGTCGACTATAGTGTTATTTGGTTGCCCAAAAATGCATCTGGAGTGCTAAAAGTCGATTGCTAGCCCGTGGAAGTCGATTGTCGTACTCATATTTTCTAAAAAATTGTCAATAACATAGTAGTCAATTGTCGGGTCCGTGGCAGCCAACTGATAGCTCTTGAGTTTGAAATAATTGACAAGACAGTGAGAGGGAAGTCGACTTCCAGAGGGTGGAAATCAACTTGCAGGCCTCTATTTTGGAAAAAAAACTCAATAACCTAGTTTGAAGCACTTTTAGCCAAAAACTCCACTCAAATAAATTATTTAGACCTAAGGTGTAATGGTTAACATGTGATTTAAGAGTGAATGAGAATAACTGCAAATGGTTGAAGACCACGAGAATACTACAACTGGTAAAAGATTACGAGAATATTGCAAATGGTCAGTGCCACGAGAATATTGCAGATAGTCAAAAACCACAAGAATATTGTAAATGGTCATGAACCACAAGAAAATTGCAAATGGTCAAGGAACATTAGAAAACTCATTTATGAGCAAGAATTTTTAAAGATTTCTCTTGTATGATGCTTTTGCTAATGGCCATAGAAATATGCTCTAATCTCATTGTTATGCTTTATATTGATATGAGAACATAACTCTGTTACCATTACAATTTGATGAGGTGAATATATGATGAGATATAACTATATAATCCATGCATAGCATCCCAATAGTCATAATGTTTTATCTGACGATGAGAAAAATGTCGTGTTTTTCATAAGAGTAAAGTGGTATATATTGGCAAATTTTTAAGTTAGGTTGTTATTGCTACTGGGATTTATCCTCATATGAAATGCAAGTTTTTATCAGATGCCTAGGTACCAGATACTACTAGAAGTGGAAGTGGAGTTGATAGAGATACCCTTCTTGGGTATTTCCTAGTCATTAAAGAGTTATGGGTTATATATATATGGGAAGTTCCTCCCACACCTTAACTGTATAAAGTCTTAGGATTTTATAGTAGAATTTTGACATGCCTGGTACCCTAAATCCTTATTAATATTTTGGAAGGATTAGGAGGATGTTTTTAGGTGTATAGGATAAGGGCATATATGTATTAGGATATGTGAGCTAAGAATCCACTAGCAATTTTTGTTATAAAGTGATATAAGTGACAGGCTTATTGTCTCCTTACCCTAGTTGACACATTCACATATCCAGAGGTATATGTCCAATGGATGGCACTTATAAATATTGTAAATGAATGTGGATGTACATATATATATGTATATATATGTTTTATTTCAGTTGATTTAATTATTTTTCGCTGCATTACGTGTGAGAATCCTGAGTGTAGAATTCCTAAACTAATAGCACTTAACTATTTAACTTGGTAAAAGTTAAAATTTACTTAGGTATAGGTAGTAGTAACTCACCAACCCAATAATATATTATATTACATTATTTAATTCACAGAAAGGAACCATAGGATTGGGGGTGTTATAAAAGTTAATTTTAATCTTTTCACGCATTCATGAGAAATGAAAGCATGAGTTGCGCTAGAATCAAACAATACAATTAGATATATATCGCATATCAAACCTTTACCTTTAATCAAATTGTCAAACTGAGCCGCTTCTTTACCTTTCAGAGTACAGAATCTCCCAGCGGTTTGAGGTTTACTGGTTTCCATCAGTTCCCCTATTGTGGACCATCCTTCAAAAAAGTCCCACCTTTCCACATCTATAACAAACATTTTATTGCCATCGGCAGGGTTCATCATGACTTTTCCCACATTTAAAAAAAACATTAGGTATTTCTAATATCACCATCAGCCTCTTACTTCCCTAACCTCGACCAAACTGATTATCCCTACCTCCGAAAAATCCTGGTTGTTTTTGTTTAAAGAGGTTGGTTTTTTGTTTTTCCTTCTCAATCTCCACTAGATTTTTGGCAACTATGCGACACTTATTCACCAATGTAGCATAATTTCTAATTTTAAACGAAGTCACAAAACTCTTCAACTCAGGTCTTAACAAAACCTCTAAATGCATGGCCTTCGATGTTTCATCTAGTTGAAGCTTCAAATAAGAAGAAAATTTAGACAACTCCTTAAACTTAGCATGATAGTCATCCAACGTCATTCTGCCCTGCTTAATTTGCATGAATTCAATTTCTTTCTCATTCTTCACATTCTGAGGAAAATAATTCTCCAAGAATACTTTGTTAAATAAATCCCCTAAGTAATTTGAATTCCTTAGGCCTCAATTAACTATTTTTCCCCTTTCCACCAATGCTCTGGTTCTCCAATCAGCATGTACATAGAAAAAGACACCTTCTGGGCATCTGTCGTCCTAAGAAATACACACAACTTCTCCATCTCTTGCAACCACTCTTTAGCCACCTTGGGTCAAACTCACTCCTAAAGGAAGGAGGTTTAGCTTTTTGAAACTTTGACCATCCATGATACATCGAGTTTCATGCTTATCCTTCTTAAGGGTTAGGGTTAGGATTACTATTATTCCCTTATCCTCAAAATTTTCTAAGGACTTGGGTAGTAGCAGTAGCTTGCTCCCTCATAGCCTCTGTCACTCCTATCATAGCTTGCATTATTCTATCCATACTACCCTCAACTTATTTCTCCTTTCCAGTATTCCTTCTAGTTAGGGCCATATTTCACTCTACAAAATAAAAATTATTGAGGTGATCAGTCTCAATAACATAATATTTATAAGAGCATATATGTTGCCAATAGGAAATACTTTATACCCCAAACCTATCACTTCATTCCTCAAGTTAAAACATAATACAAGTCAGTCAACTACCTAGGCTCAGCTAACTATCCTGCATTAGTCTCTATCTTGAGGAATCTATCCTTCATTACCAAGCCAGTACTCAACTAGCTGTGGTAGCCATGCTTTGATACTAACTCTATGTAATGCCCCTAATCTTATGGTTCCATTTAGTTAATTAAATAATATAATACAATATACTACAAGATTAGTGAGTTACTACTACCTCTACCCGAGTAAATTTTAACTTTTACCAAGTTAAGTAATTAAGTGCCATTAGTTTGGGAATTCTACACTTGGGATTCTCACTCTTAACGCAGAAGAAATAACTAAAGTAAGATATATAAATATATATTCATTCACATTCATATACACGATTCTTTTATAACAATTGTAACTTCTTTATGCCAGACATATACCTACAGAAATGTGAGTTGTCAACTAGGGTAAGGAGACAACAAGCCTATCACTCATATCCATTTAGCAAAGGCCTACTAGTGGATACCTATCTCACATATCCTAATACATATATGCCCTCATTCTGTACACCAAAAATTACCGTCTTGATCCTTCCCAAAAATAACAATAAGGATTCATAGTATCGGGCATGTCAAAATATGTAACCCACTAAACTAATCTTGGAATTCCACCCGTCTTGTGGCTGAAGGTGATGGAGGTACGTCAGCCACTGTAATAACCTATAACTCTTTAATGAAAGTAAAATGCCCCAAAAAGGGTATCTCTATCACCTCAACCTTGATCTCTAACAATATTTGATACCCAGGCATCTGATACACACCAGCATTTATATGAGAATAAATCTCAGTAGCATAATATTATACTTTAAATCTATTAGTTTGTACCGTCACACTTGTACAAAAATCTACTACATTCCCTTTCATCCTCAATTAGAGAAACAAAATCTATTAGGATGCAATGCATGATATATGTAATTATGCCTTCATAATTTCATGGTATATACTTATGGATGCATGCAAGCTATAGTTCACCAAATGTTCACAATGTAAAATATCTCATTTCATCATATATTCATGGTAAATAATCATATTCACATATAAAACATGAGTCAAGAAAAAAATCATATCATAATGGTCAGTGCCATACCATCATAAGAGATATCGGGAGAGTCATCTAGCGAACTGCTCTACATGCTTCACTCACACATGAATGAGTTCTAAGTCGAGTATCATGGTCCCTAACTATTTAGCAGCCCAACGTCTACCCTGTACTTTCTAAAGCATCCCCTAGTGGATCCCAAGTATACTATAGTCCCTGTCCTCTCTGACAGATCATCTTACACTTACTCATTGGTCCCTACCAACTTTGACAAATCATCCCATGACCACCGAAATCGATATCCCTTTGGATACTTCATTTTCCCTTCATCCCAAACAAGACTGGTATAACTCATGAGATCACTGCCACCTTTGAAAGATCATAGCTACTCTGCCCTTACAGATCATGAGGCTACAGAATCACCATCCTCACTGATGGATCACATTCTAGCATGCTATTCACAAGTATATATTTTAGGGTGAATCAGCTCATGCTATGGTTATGCTTAACCTTAAGTATGTGACTCCTTTTGTTAGCCATAGAGAAGTTCATTAACTTAGAATTCACAACCATCATGGTGTTTTCAAAATCATTTATAATTGAGTGGATGTCTTACCATTCCAAGTTTATAGCTTGACCATGAAATGTCCAACGACCATCACATACTGATAATCGGTCACTTAACCATAAGCCTATCTACCACTAATGCATAAAATTGTAATACTTTACTCTTTTCTCTTTTACGTTTTCCTCTCTTGTTACATGTTACCCAAAAACCATACTTTTCTTGTGTAATGACGTTGTTGTTGACTTTATTGAGCATAACCCTTAGGAAAGTAAAAAAATTGGACTCACAAACTCATTCTAGACTCTTGGGATTTCATTTTAAAGGCTAGGTAGCTCTTTCAAAGTAATTTCTCCATGAAAAACCATATTTTCCCACCTACCAGTTAACTTATACCTTATAGTAGTTGGCTTTTAGAATTAAAATCTTCAAAAACCAAAATAGAATGCTATCTGTCAGCTATCAGCCTTATATCAGATGGTTACTTGCTTATAGAAAGCTACCAGTCGATTGTCAGCCTTGTATCAGTCAGCTAGTGAGCTACTGTTTGCTAGTAGTCAGTTATTGAAGGCCCAACAGTCAGCTATTAAAAGCTATCAATCGACTATCACCTACAATTTTTGGAAAATATGAAGCTGAAGAACACGATAGTGAGCTGTCAAGAGCTATCAGTCGACTGTCACTTACATTTTCTGGAAAAATATGAAGCTGAAGAACACAAAAGTCAGCTGATAGGATCTTGAAGCTTCATTTTGCTTCTATGAAATACTACAATTCCATATTTTACCTCGCTTTCAAGTCTAGAAAAGTATGAGAGTATTTTTTAATATCAGATCATCATTTATCCTGCATCAAAAAACACATAGATGCTTAAAATCATCCATCACAATGGATTCAAACTCAAGTCAACCATGGTGAACAGTACAACCCACTTTTTAGAATCTGAAACAAGCAATCCTAAGTACATATAATTGGCACAAAACACCCAATATATGTTAAAAATACAAGGAATGTAGGTTTTAACTTCTCTCTCATTTAGACAATAATAAAATCACCAATTTTAGAAAATTAGTAGAAAATTTCAAAAGTGAGAGAATTAGATTGTTTGCTACCATAATTCTCATTAGATGATTTGTTGGTGGTAGTATGTGCCCTCTTACACTTCCCTGATGCAGATTTCTACTTCAACTTGCACTAAAATTACCACTAAACTCCTTCTTCTTTAAATTGTCTTTCTTTCTCTCTCTAAAAACTCTCTCTCTCTAGGAAGTTCTAAAAATTAGGGTGAAATGGTGGATTAATCTGGTTCTGGCCTATTTATAGGCAATTCTGCCTAGTCAGAACAACTGCAACCCTTATCTGATATCAAGCTTGAGTTTTGATCATCCGGCCTCAATTAGCAACTTCTCCAGCCATATGGAGAATTACCATTTTGCCCCTGAAAACTTTGGCAGAAAATTTCAAATTTTTGTTAACTACAGTAACCAATATTTTGGCTAAAATTATGGCTTACCACCCCTGGAGTATTGAAAGCATATATAACTCCCCTAACTAAACCTTTTCCCTTTCATTTCAGTCCCTGCTCTTTTCTTTTCAATTTAATCCCTCACTCTAATGCAACTATATGCAATTCATTATAATGCAACATACACAAGCAATTAACTTATTTGATAACTAGCAAACATCTCTTAATACGAAGAGCGAATGTTACATGTACGAAAATCCACTACATTATTTTCTCTTCAAATATTAAAGACAGTATCCATTGGGATGCAATGCATGATTTATGTATTTATGCCGTTATAACACCATAATATGTGTAGCATGTACTTATGTATGCATGTATAAATATAACTCTCTAGATGTCAATAGTACTGATGTGTCATTTCATCATATACATATTTGCCATAGTAACATGATCATATTCACATTTAAAACATGAGCAAGGAAAACAAAAAATATCATAATGGCCATTGCCATATTCATTGTATGAGCCATCGGGAGAGTCACCCAGCAAACAACTCCACACACTCCTCTAGCACTCATGAATGAGTTTTGAGTCGAGTATCGTGGTCCCTGACCATCTAGTAGTCCAACGCTTGCCCTGTATTATCTAAAGCGTCCCTTAATGGATCCCAAGTACACTATGTTCCTTGTCCTCTCTAACAGATCATTCCACACTCGCTTATTGTTCCTTGCCAACTCTGATAGATCATCCCCTGATAGCAAGATTGATATCCCTTTTGACACCTCATTTCCCTTTCATCCTATAAAAGGAATGATATAATTCATGAGATCACAGCCACCTCTAATAGATCATGCCTACTCTAACCTTACTGATCATGAGGCTATGGAATCACCATCCCTACTTACAAGTATATATACTTGGCTGATTCAGTTCATGCTATGGTTATGCTTAACTCTAAGTATGTGACTCCTTTTGTTGGCCATAGAAGAGTTCACTAACTTAGAATTCACAACCATCATGGTGTTTCCAAGATCATTTATGATTAAGTGGATGTTTTATCAAACCAAATTTATGGTTCGACCTTGGAATGCCCAACGACCATCCCATGCTGATAGTCAGTCACACAATCATGAGCTTATCTACCACTAATGCATACACTTGGAATACTCTTCTCTTTTCTCTTTTACATTTTCCTCTCTTCTTTTTAACCCATGTTACATGTTACTTGGGAAAAACCATACTTCCCTTGTGTGATGACACTATTGTTGACTCTATTGAGCATAACCTTAAGAAAATAGAAACTTAGACTATAACACCCCAATCTTATAGCCTTTCTCAAATTTTTTGGCATAAGCCATCTTACTACAAGACTGGTGTGTTACCTTTACTTTTATCCTTAATTATTACCTGAGTATAATTTTAATTGCCATTTAATATTTAATTAGGTTTGAGCTCCTTTACTTAGGTATTTTATTCATACATTGCACAATAGAAGACTAAACAATGAAAACATAATAATAATAATAATAATAATAATAATAATAATAATAATAATAATAATAACAATAATAATAACAATAATAATAATAATAATAATAATAATAATGACAACATAGCAGAAGATAAACATCATTACTATATATATATTGTTTAAATATAATGTCAGACATATCCTAAGGAGTGGATATTTGTTCTTCACTGTTACTTTGTTCAATTGCCTATAATATATGCACATTCTCATACTTCCATCCTTCTTTTTCACAAACAACACCAGTGCTCCCCATGATAAAGCACTGGCTCTAATGAATTACTTCTCTAGAAGGTCTTCTATCTGGACCTTGAGTTCACTCAACTCTAAGGTAGACATCCTATATAGTGCTATGGAGATCGATCCCACCCGAGGAACTAGGTCTATAAAGAATTCTACTTCTCTCTTTGGTGGAAGGCTAAAAATATCCTCAAGAAAGAAATTGGGAAATTCTCTAACTATAGGGACACTATCAACCTTATGCTGACTGTCAACCTCAGAAAAACACATGAAATGTAATCGGTGAATCTTTTCCTCCGTACCCATATTCACAGATATGGTATCCATAAAAGTCACAAACTTCTCATAACAATTTAAAACCACTTTATTAAAAAATAGCCAATCCATTACTAAGATAACATCTAAATCCACCAAAGGCAGACAAATAAGGTAAGTAGAAAAAGGCTTATTTTCAACAATAATGGGACGGTTTAGGTAAGTTAAGGAAGTCAAAACATGTTTTCCAGCTGCAGTAGAAATAGATAAATCATATGGTATTTTGGTCACAGGTAGGCTCAACTTTTCCACACATTCATGAGAAATAAAGGAATAGGTAACGTTAGAATCATATAGTACAATTAAAGGAATATCATTTATAAAACACTGACCTTTGATAAAATCATTGGATTGGTCCACCTCTTTGCCCTTTAGGGGCCTTATATAGTCTGTTCCACAACAGGCATTCTCTGCTATAGTGTCTTGACTTGCCACACTTTTAGCAGATGTTTTTTCTAAGCAAAAGGGCTTATTGCTATAATTCTTTCCACACTTTTGCCCGTCCATGGGCTTCTTCCTAGTTTGGACCTCTTTCCCCTTAGCAGGGTCTTGTGGCATTTTCCTCTTAAGGGGATTATACTTCTTTCTCCCCTTAGCAGCCTCTGCTAAGCCTTCCACCACTATGTGGCACTTATTTACTAATAGGGCATAGTTCTTTATCTCCATAGGAGCCACAACCTTTTTTAACTCCTGGTTCAGCCCAGCCTATAAGTGCATGGCCTTCTATGCCTCATCCTGCCTCACTTGCATGTAAGAGGAGAACTTAGATAGCTCCTTAAACTTAGCCAAATAGTCATCAAAAAACATACCTCCCTACTTGATCTTCATAAAATCAAACTCCTTCTCATTCCTCACACTTTAAGGAAAGTACTTCTTTAGAAAAGCATCCTTAAAAGAGCCCCAGGTGATCTGGACTCCTTGGGCCTCTATCAGCTGCTTGCCCCTTTTCCACCAGTGCTTAGCCTCTCCAGCTAGCATGTAGGTGGAGAACTGAACCTTTTAGGCCTCTGTATTCCCTACCACTATAAACAACTTCTACATCATAGCTAACCACTCTTTAGCAAGCTTCAGGTTAAACTAACCCCTAAAGGTTAGAGGTTTAGCCTTATGAAAATTAGATCATCCCTTGTAGGTCTAATCCCTCACTAGTTCTCCCTTAGGGTTAGGGTTATTGTTTACATTCCTATCATCCTGCATCTCCCTTAGTAATTCAATTGTGGTAGCCGCTATTGTGTGGCAGAAGCGGCCTGTTCCCTCATAGCCTCTACCATCCCCATCAAGGTCTACGTTACCCTAGCTAAATTTGCTTCTCCATCCTTGCCCTTGTACCATTTCTCCTAGGAGGCGCCATAACTTACTCTTTAAAACAAATATTATTGAGGTGATCATTCTCATTAACAGAATATTTATTAGAGAACATATGGCTTCACAGGAAATAAGGTACATTCCCAATCTAGCACTCCATTCCTTAAGTCAAAACATAACAAGTAGTTAACTGCCTAAGCTTTGCTAACTAACCTGTAATAGTCTCTATCCTGAGGAATCTACCTATACTACCTAAGTAGAATTTATCGCTATTGAGTCAACTATGTGCCAACCGTGGCAACAATGCTCTAATACCAACCAAATATAACACCCTTTTAGCTTATGGTTCCTTTTAGTTATTAATAGATATAGTATATGTGTATTGGTGTGTTACTATCCTTTTACCTGAGTGATTTTAAAACCTTTTACAATTTGATTTAGTTGAATGTATCTTGGGTCGGGTCTCTACTCTCGGGTTTCACTCACTTTTGTAGCAGAATAGAATATATATATATATAAATACAGTTAAACTAACTATACATAAACATGTATCCTTAGTCAAATATAGTTAAATAATTATTGGGCATGGAGGCAACAATTGTGCCATTCATGACCCCATCAGCTAGTCTAAACATTTTTTTATATACATAAAAAATTTAGATAGGCTATACAAGAGATATTCTAAACTAGCCTTTCCAAAAATCATAAGACTAATATAATGATAGCATGTGCCTATACCATCTCAAAACATATATTTCTATGTATCCTATGGTGGGTACTTCTTCCCACTTTACTTTCTCTTCTAGCACAAGGGAACCCACACATCTGATATATTCCAAGACTAGTGTGAGAAATTAATCTCAATAGCTATGTAACATATCTTTAAAAATTACCAGCCTATACCACTGTGCTTACACATAAAATCTCTACATTCTTTCATCATAATACATAATACATAGCATATACTATTGGGGTATAATGCATGCAAGCATACTTTTAATCATGTTCTTAGATTTATGCGTGTACATTTAAACATATCATCTTTCAAACATGGGATGTTCATTCATCACTATTACTTTCATATAAAATATATGTGGGATAGTAAACATGCCATCATTTCACTTTCATAACATGTGAGTAGTACATAAAACACCTAAAGAGTAATCGAGAGAGTCACCCAGCAACAACTCAAGGTACCACTGTCTATATGAATGAGCGCATGGCTATTTAGTCATGCCTTAACTTTTGTACATTCTGAGGCATCCCCCAGTGGATCCAAGTACCTTAATGGTCCCTACCCCTTTTCGAAAGATCATCCCAAAACAGTGGGATTTCCTCCCTTTCGTCCCAAGTAGGGCTAGTATAAACTTATGGGATCACCGTCAACTCTACCCGAATCACTTCCTCTCCACTTTTGGGCAGATCATAGTACTATGGAGTCACCACCATTCCTCTGAGGTGGATCACACCCCTGGTACACTATTCTTTACATATACTCTAGGGTGAATCGGCTCATACCCATAGTTATGCCAAACTCTAAGTATGTGTTTCTCATGTGGCCTTTGAGAGATGACATTAACTTAAAGTTTGCAACCATCACAGTGTTTGCAAAATCATCTAAGTTCAAGTGGATGTTTGTTTAACCATCCCAATTTATGGCAAAATCGTGGAATGCCCAACAGCCGTCCCATACCGACAATCGGTCACTCGATTAAGAGCCTATCTACCCTAAGGCATATACTTAGAATACTTTCCTCTTTCCTCTTTTGTATTTTCTACTCTCTCTTTATTTCACTATCCCCAAGGGTCTCATCATCCAAGGGATTCGTGACTCTATCTTATACACATTACCCACTACATCCCTAGTTTAGATCCTTAGCTTGAATGAAAATTTGGGCTAATTTCCTCTTAAAATGGTCAATTAAGCTCATGTTTTGAAACAGAGGGTTGGCAGTCAACTTCCCCCTTACTAGCAATCGGTTGCTAACTTACTGTCTAAAATTTCCTCTCTTGGCTAAGAGTTACCAATCAACTACTAGGGCTTAGTAGTAGGTTACTAGCCTCAACGGTCGACTTCCAGAGGTCTGATAGTCAAAAAATGAAGAATACGAGAGTCTACTTCTAGGGGTTGGCAATCAGCTATTAGCGTTCTCTCATGCTTTTCTAGGTAAAGGATGAGCATGGTAGTCGACTTCTAAGGCTGACAGTCGGCTGTTAGCCTTTACTTGAGAAATTATGGTTTTACCCAGAGTTTGGCCTTAAAAACATGCTCTTAAATCATTTACTTAAATCAGGAACTCAATGCCAATATTCAAACATCGTTTCTCATTCATAAAATGCGCATAACCTAACATGTTCAAACTAAGATTAAACCACATCTTTCTCACTTAAGGCAAAACCCAACTTCAAAATCAGTCACAAGCATAAATGAGCAAGGTAAATCAGCACACATTACCTAATAGCAGTTAAAAACACATAGAATGTAGGTTTAAAACCCTAAACTTAAATTAAAACATTTAAAATCACATTCAGAAAAAAAATTTCTACATAATTCAAAAATAGGGTTTAGGATGAATTGATACCTTGATTCCTTGCCAAATATGTGTGTTTGATGTGTTAGGAAGGCTTTCCCCTTGTTGTAGGACTAATGTCTAGCCTTAAATCTGCCCTTCCTTTAGCAAAATTCCTCCTTTCTTGCCCTAGCTCTCCCCTTTCTCTCTCTACTCGTCCCTTTACTTCTCTCTCTAAAACCTAAAGGTTTGGAAGTGTGTGGGAGGCTTATGGTTCAGTTAGGGTTTAAAAGAAAGTTTGGAAAATTGCTCTTTGGTCCTTGGTTTACTTTGCACATTTTGTCTCAACACATTTTCCCTTTTCACTTGGGTCCTTAGCCACACCCTTCACTTAGAACTTTATTTCTTTCAATTTGGTCCCTACACTAATGCAACTATATGCACTAACGCAACATATACAAACATTAAGATTAAATTAACAATCAACAATCATCTTTTTTAATCATAGTATGAGCAGATGTTACAAGAAATAACTTCCCAATAGCTAAAAAATCCATTCTTTTGAAAACCTCTGGCATATACCACTGTAATAATATGAAAATCATTCTACATTCTTTCCTTTAAAATACAATACAATCTATTGGGATATCATGCATGATTCATATATACAAGTATGGAATGTATTTATGATTGCATAAACATAATTCAATGTGAAGATAGTTCACCATTCATAATCCCATTTCATAACATCATTTCATAACGAAATCATTATATAGGTATCATAACCATATACATATTTCCATTCATCATCATAAGATCATAAAGATCATAAAATTATGGGAAAACATTCATAACATCATGGCTAATGCCACTTTCATAACATTGTGGCTAATGCCACTTTCCTCATAAGAGAAACATAAGAGTATTAGGAGAGTCACCCAGTGAACTACTCCATGTACCACTACTTATATGAGTGAGTTTCTATAAGTAAGAGCACCTTCAGTCATTACTTAAGTCCTTAAGCAAGAGCACCTTCGGTCATTGCTTAAATTTATGTTAGCACCTTCGGTCACAAGTACTATATAAGGAGTCTCTTAATAGATCTAAGTACTTCCTCTAAAACTTATGGGATCACTGTCACCTTTGTCCAGATCATATCCTCTCCACTTTTGGTTGGATCATAATGCTATGGAATCACAATCCCTTACTAGTAGATCATATTCCCAGTATGCTATCCTATACATATACTTTAGGATGATGTGACTTGTGCACATGGTTATGCTAAATTTTAAGTAAATGTCCCTTTTATGGCCTTATTAAGTTACACTAACTTAGAATTTGCAACCATCACAGTGTTTTCTAAAATTATTATATCCTAGTAGATGTTTTACCATCCAATTTTATGACAATTGTGGAATGCCCAATAGCCGTCCTATACTGATAATTGGTCACTCAGTCACAAGTCCATCTATCCTAAAGTATACATTAAGGATACTTCCTATAGTTTCTCTCCTTTCTTTTCTTTTAATGTTTTCCCTTTCATCACTTTAATTTTCACGATACCTTCCTCAAATTGCTAAAATTACCCTTTCTTGTTTGACAACCTTTTTTCATATAAAATGCATGGATATGGAAGGTCATTCCGTTCCTTTCATACAATTTATAAATTACATGATTAAAGTCTTTTGCCAAAGCCTTTTTTCCATAGCCACCCACTTCTTTTTCTCTTGCAATTGGTCAACATAAAGATTTAGCATTTTTCCTTCACAGTTACACTGATAAAATTCAGCCAATTCAAGGGTAATAAGAGGGGGTGGTCTCAACCAAGCTAGGAAAATGAGGGAAGAGATGGAGTTTCTAGCACATCAAGTTAAACATCACTTTCTCTCTCTTTCTTACTTGTGGCTTAAGAAAGAAACACATATAGGGATTTTATTCATGTAAAATTTTCCAATGGTGTCCGTTAAAGCTCTCAGCCAACATGTAAAAAGAGAGGAAATAAAGGAGTTTCACACCATTGCTTCCCTTTCTTCCATCTTTTCCATCATACAAGCGTAATATATAATTTTCCTTCCATTTCCATACCAATCTCTACACTTTATGCTATCAAACATCAAGGGTTTCAGCATAAACTTAGGTGAACTAATATTCCTTTCCTTCACAATTTCCATTTCAACATTCAAAAAATTCATAAATACATCAAAAATAATCATACAATCAATACCCAATAGGAAATTCATCATAAAAGAATATAAAGAGAAAAACTCTCACTATTCATAAAATCATGAAATTGTTCAATCCATCAAAGATACCATAAAACATGAATTAAGAGGGCTAGGATTGTTTAGCTACCTTGCTTGTGCAAGAAAAATGGGTGATTAGCCTTGGTTTCTTAGCTTTTCCTTATTCTTCTTGCCTTTCTCTTCCTCATGGCCTCCCTCTCTCTTTCTCTCCTATCTCAGCCTTCTCCCTTCCATGAATGAAATGGGAGTTTTAATTAGTTAATGGCAAATTAACAAAATGCCCTTGGTGTAAAATGGTTGTTTTACCCTTCCTTTCTCCTTTTTTTTTTAAAAAATATGGAGGAGTTTGCCCTTCTATGGAATTTCATGAATTATTAGAGTGAAATTTCCATTTTACCCTTATGTTAAAATTACCATTTTGACCTTGTGATAAATTACCATTTTACCCCTTTAGGAAAAATTACCATTTTGTCCTTGAGATATTTTCCTAGGGTAATCATGACTTTTAAGATATTTCCCTAGATATTTTTCAAAGTAATCATTACTTTTCAGATATTTTCTAACATCATTATTACGCCTTAGATATTTTTCTAACGTTATCATGACGTTGTAGATATTTTCTAAACTTTTCTCCGTTTCATTTTAGTCCTTCCAATTTTCTTTCAATTAGGTCCCTTTTCTACTTGGTAACACCCTAAAGTGACTTAAACATAAACATTTAGGTATGCAACCACCAAATTTAAGAATTAATAACATACTAGAAGATGTGAAAAGTGGATATTACATATACTCAAACACTTCTTATAGATGATTGAGGTGTTTATTCCAAGACTAGGTGGCCCTTTCAACACAAATTTTTTTTGTGAAAAATAGTATTTTTCCACCTAGCAGTCAACTTATACTTCATAGCAATTAGCTTATGGCAATAAAATAGTGAAAACTCTGACAAAGAACTACCTGTTAGGTCAGTTGGCTGGTAACTGACAGAGAGCTACCAGTCGACTTTCAGCTTCTTGGCAGTTGGCTGCTAGTCTATTGTAATCTAGAAATCTGTCTCATTAGCACCATAGTTGACTATTATAGGCTGGCAGTCAATTGCTACCATCCTGGATTGTAGAATTTTGACTTGAAGAACATAAAAGTCGACTAGTATGCCTTTAAAGCTTATTTTTACTACTATGAAAACTCACTTAGTCCTGTTTCCCCCTTTTTCAAGTTTAGAAAAAGTAATTAAACTCAATTTCTAGTGTTAATTCATCATTTCTCCCAACACATCACTCACTTTTCATGTTTAATATCACTAATCATAGAAAGTCAAACATAATGAACAGTGAAACCCATTCCATATAATCTAATATAGTTATGCATACGTACATTTATTCAGCATAAAACATCTAATAAAATTCAAAATAAAAAGAATGTAGGTTTAATCTCCTTTCTTATCCCAAACAACATCAAAATTAGCACTTCAAATCATGTTGGAATTCAAGTTAGAATCCTTCTCCTTCAAATCCTCTCCCTTTATCTCTCTAAAATGCTTTCTTTCTCTCTCTAAGAAGTTTGAAAGTATGGTTATGGTGGAGGGTTTCACATTTTTGGCCTATATATATAGGTAGTTTCGTGGAGTTAAGGAAACAATAATTTTGATCCAAAGCCAGGGTCGTGTTTTAGTCACCCGGCCTCAAATGGCAATTTCTTCAGCCATATAGATAATTACAATTTTGCTCCTAAATCACTAGTGGGAAATTTCAAAAATCTGTTAGCTATAGTAACTCGTATTTTGGCTAAAATTACATTTCTATCCCTAAGCTAATGAAAGTTACATAACTTTCCCAACTGAACCTTTTCCTTTTCATTCAAGTACCTATCCTTTTCTTTTCAATTTAATCCCTCACTCTAATACAACTGCATGCAATCTAAATGCAACATACACAAGCATTTAACTTATTTAATACATAGCAAACATCTCTTATAAAAAATCTGCTCCTTTTATTTATGAGAGATGTTTGCTAGTTATTAAATAAGTTAAATGCTTGTTTATGTTGCATTTAGATTGCATGTAGTTACATTAGAGTGAGGGACTAAATTGAAAGGAAAAGAGCAGGGACTAAAGTGTAAAGGAAAAGGTTCATTTGGGGAGCTTATGTAACTTTCATTAGTCCAGGGGGTAGCAAAATGTAATTTTAGACAAAAGAAAAGTTACTATAGCTAACAGATTTTTGAAATTCCCATCCATGGTTTTAGGGGCAAAATGGTAATTCTCTATATGACCGAAGAAGTTGCTACTTGAGGCCAAATGATCAAAACTTGACCCTGACATCGAATAAGGGTTGCAGTTTCCCCTAACACCCAGACCACCTATATATAAATGCAATTATTAAAACCCTGACCATTTTTACCCTAAATTCATTTCTTAGAGAGAGAAAGAAAATGAGTTAGAGAGAGAAGGATTGTGAAGGAGAAGGAGCTTAGAGTGCATTTCAGCATTTCTAGGAGTAAGAAAACGCATAAGGAAACTTTCAAACAAGCATCTACGTGTGTTAAACTAGCAACAAGGTAGCAAACAATCTGATTCCCTCTATTTTAAAAAATATTCTTCACTTGGTTGAAAATGGTGATTTTGATACTATTAAGTTAAGAGAGGGATTTAAACTGAAATTCTTTTTGTTTTTAACTTTTATTGGATGTTTTATGCCGATTAGATGTACTTAGAAATGCTTGTTTTAGATTTTTTGAAATGGGTTGCACTGTTCACCATGGTTGACTTGAGTTTGAATCCATTTTGATGGATGATCTTGAGCATATATGGATCCTACAAGTTGACTTCCATGTTCTTCAACCCAAAATTTTCCAGAACATGCAGGAAGCAACCAACCGCCAGCTCCTGTCAACCGACTGTCAGGCCTTTAACAACCTACTACCAATTTACAGAAGCTTAACAGTCAACTGCCATGCACCTACAAGTTAACTGGTAGGTCTCTGTTAGCCAATAGTTGATTGTTATTATTTTGACAATTAACTTGTAGCATCCTATTTATATTTTTTCAAAACTTTATGTCTATAAGCTAACTGCTATGAGGTGTAAGTTGACTAGTAGGTGGAAAAGTATTATTTTTCATGAAGAAAATGTTTGGAAAGAGTCACCTAGGCTTTAAGATGAAACCTTAAAATTTTAGAACAAGTTTGTGAGTCCAAGTTTCTATTTTCTTAAGATTATGCTCAATATAGTCAACAATAGTGTCATCACATAAGGAAAGTATGTTATTTTTGGGTAACATGTAACATGAGACTAAAAGGAAAAAGAGAAAAACATAGAAAAGAAAAATTCCAAGTGCATGCATTAGTGGTAGATAGGCTCATAATTGAGTGACCAACTATCGATATAAGACGGTCGTTAGGCATTACACAGTTGAACCATAAATTTGGAATGGTTAAACATCTACTCAATCATAAATGATTTTTAAAACACCATGATGATTGTGAATTCTAAGTTAGTGAACTCTTCTATGGTCAACAAAAAGAGTCAATACTTAAATTTAAGCATAACCATAACATGAGCCAAATCACCCTAGAATATGTGCTTGTCACTAGTGCGAGGGGAATGTGATCCATTAGTGAGAATGGTGATTTCGTAGCCTCATAATCCGCAAGGGTGGAGTAGGCATGATCTGTCAGAGGTGGCAGTGATCTCGTGAGTCTACTAGCCCCTTTATAGGATGAAAGGGAAATGAGGTATCCAAAGGGATATTGATCCCGCTAGTTTGAGATTATCTGTCAGAGTTGGTAGTGACTAGGGAGTGGGTTAGGGATGATCTATCGAGAGGACAAGGACCTATGTGTACTTGGGATAGACTGCAAGATGTTCCAGATAGTACAGGGCAAGCATTGGATTGCTATATGGTCGAGGACTACGAGACTCAACTCAGAACTCATTCATGAGTGCTATTAGAGCACGTGGAGTTTGTTTGCTGGGTGACTCTCCCGATGGCTCATATAATGATATGACTCTAGCCATTATGATATAATTATTTTCGTTACTCATGTTATGAATGTGACTATACTTATGTTACCATGGTTTATATATGTGATGAAATGACATATTTAATATTATTGATATCTGGTGAACTGTAACTATACATGTATTCATAAGTACATATTAAGAGGTTATGATGGCATAATTGCATAAATCCTACATTGCATCCCAATAGATACTATTTTCTAATCAATGATGGAAAGGAATGTAGTATATTTCCATATGATTACAGCGGTACAGACTAGTAGTTTTTAAAAAAGGTTATTTTGCTACTGAGATTTATTCTCACATAAATGCTAGTGTGTATCAGATGCCTAGATATCAGCTAGTGCTAGAGGTGGAAGTCCAGTTAGTAGAGATACCATTTTTAGAATATTTTATGCTAGTGAAGGAGATCTAGGTGATAGCAGTGGTAGACATTCCTCCATAGCCCCCACCTACGAGAGGGATAAACATGCAGGACTAGTATGGTAGTTTTTTTATTTTGACATGTGAGTATGTGAAGGGTACATGCCCTATTATCCTAACCCTTTTATTATATTTTGGAAAGGGTCAGGATGATGTATTTTTGGTGTATAGAGAATGAGGTCATATATGTATTAAGATATGTGAGAAATATAAGATTATCCACTAGTAAGTTTTTGTTAAATAGGTATGAGTGGTAGGGTTGTTGCCTCCTTACCCTAAATGATAAATAGTTAATAGCCTCACATATCTATAGATATATGTCTTTTGTAAAAGAATTATATATGTGAATGTATATGAATATATATATATATTATGTCATTTATTTTCTTTGCATTATGTGTGAGAACCTGAGTGTAGAAATCCCAAACCAATGGCACTTGATTATTTAACTTGGTAAAAGTTAAAAATTTACTCGGGTAGAGATAGTAGTAACTCACTAATCTTATGGTATATTATATTATATTAGTTAATTAACTAAAAGGAACTATAAGATTGGGGGTGTTATACCGTGGCTAAGTGTCCTCTTGTCGTGGCAAAAGTGCACAACAAGCACTTCTCTACGTCTACAGTAAGGTGTCTATTTTTCTACATCTTTCATACCCTTACAAGCTTATCTAAGGCTGTTTTGGTGTAGAAAACTATTAGGATTTACTCCATACAATCCACTAAATAAGCCCTACCAACTAAACAAGCAAAAACCCAAGTCTTTGCACTCAAACCAACTTGCCATCCATGAGATGCAAATACACACAACAAAATACCCACATTAAAAGTTCCCCACACCCTCTATCAAAAATTCTACAACACCTAACATGGTTTAGTAATAGATCTATAGGATTTTGCTTCCAAATACTTAATCCAAACAAGACAAAGCTTTCAACCACCTAACACAATCAAAACATAAGACTAGAGGATATATTACACCCACATGGAGGTATGAAAAGGCTTCCTTCCTTGAAGATTTGTTAAAAGTAAAAGAAAACTTACTATTGTTGGTGCAACTTCTTCTTCCCAAGATGGAACTTGCTCACAAGCAAGGTATAAGGTGTTTCTCTCCACTTGTGAGGCTTGGGTATTGATTTTGATGGAGGATATAGTTGAAATAGAGGAAGATATAGAAGAGATGAAGCTTTTTCTCTCTAGTTTTCCTTCTCTCTCTCTTTAAGGCATGAGTGTGTGGGTGTGTCGAAGGGAAGGAGAAGGAGACTTAAAGGAAAGACTTGGAGAAGAGGTTGGGATAATTAGTGGTATATGGAAGGAATAAAATTTTGTAGTAATTTAGTTAGGGAATTAAAATTAAATTATAGTTTAGATAGAGAATTTTTTTCTAGACAAGTATTTTACCTTTTTCCTAAAATCTCCAATTTACCATTTTAAGATATCCTAATTATTATTTTATCACTCTTTCAGTATAAAGGTTAACATTTCGTTGAAATCTTCGTGCAATTAAATTTTCATGAAATTAATTAGCTATAATTATATTTAATTATGTAAAATTTGACAATAGACTATTTTGTCAAATTTTTTGTTACATTAGCTAGGTATTACAGAAGGTTTATTCAGGGATTCTCTCAAATAGCCTTACCTCTGACCAAATTGACTAGAAAAGTAACCCCATTTTTTTGGAGTGTTTAATGTGAACATAACTTCCAAACCTTAAGGGAGAAATTAACCACATCCCTAATATTGACCATTCTCGACCCTTCAAGACCTTTTGAGGAATTCATTGATGCCTCTAAGAAAGGCCTAGAATGTGTGCTAATGTAAAATAAATAGGTTGTAGCATATGCATCTCAATAATTGAGACCGCATGAACAGAATTACCCCACCCATGACATGGGATTAGTTGCCATAGTATTTACCATGAAATTATGGAGACACTGTCTTTATGGAGTGAGGTGTGAAGTTTATAGTCATCAAAAGAGTTTAAAATACTTGTTTGATAAAAAAAGAACTTAACATGATTTTGAGCTAAAGTACAACCACGAAAGGCAAATGTAATGGCTAATACATTAAGTAGGAAATCCCAAAACAAACCCAATTAATGAATGGTGAGATGGAAATGATAAAGGATTTTAGGGATTTAAGTTTGAATGTGACCACTACAGATAAACTCACCTTGAGTGAATTCCAAATAGACTGTGATCACAGAAAACAAATCACAGAGTCTCAGGAAGGTAATGAGTTTTTGGAGAAAGTAAAGAACCAACCTGACTTTGATAAGGCACGAGATGGTTTAAGAACTGAATTGTTATTCCAAATGATCGGTGCCTTAAAGAGAAAATCACTACAAGAAAATTCACCACTAAAACTGTCATAATGCAATTAAATCCTAATTTTGTTATAAGAATGGAGTAAAATGCTATAAATTACGTGCTACCATATTCATGAAATAGAACATAAGTTGTAGGCCTAATTTTGCTATGAAAATGGAGTTCTGTTGTTGCCTAGAGATATGCTACTAATTATTACGTCTTGATCTTGCATTTTGACTTCTCTTTGCTAGCCAAATTAAAAGATAAATCTGTCCAAAATTTGGTTGTTCTTCTTATGGGTTATGGCCAAATTTTAGCTTGGTTTTAGGCTTCACTAGAGAAGTGAGTAGTATGCTTTCCAAACATATGCTTGCTGTGATTTTTAATATAAATTTAACCTGGTTTTTAGGTGGGAGAAACTATCCAATTTTTATCTGCTATCCTTATGGGCTTTTAATATGAAACTTAATTTGGTTTTAAACTTGAGAAGTGAGTGTTTTGCTATCTCAAAGTTACGAATTTTCGCATGATTTGTAATATGAATTTTAATGCAATTTTGTGTGAAAAATTTTAGTTTCAAAGCTATCCAAATTTTTCTGTCATGCTCTAGTCTCCATTGGCATGTAAATTAGCTTTGTTTTTCATGAGGTAGTGCAACTAAATGTTTTATAAACTTAGGACCTCATCTTCATAGCCTTTAGCATGCATTTTGATTGCATTTAACATGTGAAATTAAATCTTAATGCTGTCCAAACTTGTTATAGTGTTTCCTGTCTTGGTTAGGAGTATAAAGCCCAAAGCTGTGCAGAATATATTGTCCTGTCTTGGTTTCTATTTTCATGTAATTGGACTTGAGTGTGCATGATAAATCAGGTCTAAACCTGTCCAAAATTGTTGTTGTCATTTAAGCATTATAACATACCTTGCAAGACTTAATTTTTTTGAGTAAAATATGTCATAGGCTATCCAAGTTTGCTTCTTCAATTTAGGCATCATGATATCATAGGAATTTTTAGACATCATTTGGTCATATAATTAAGTCACGTGCCATCTAAATGTATGCTATACAAATTCTAGCTTGTGGTCTCATGGTTTCTGACATTAATTTGGCTTTAATTTTTATGTGTTTTTTAGTTGAAAGCCATCCAAATTTTTGGTTGTTATCATATAGGTTTTAGGATGGATTTGGTTTGATTTTGGATGAGGAAATGAACTGAAATATACTCAGGTTTGTCTAATTCTATTTTTAAGAACTTAAAATACATTTTGGCTTAATTTTACATGTGGAAATTGTAACACCCCTTATCTTATCTCAACAACATTATAACACTTATTTAGATAAATGGTTACATTATCTTTAGCTTTTAATTATATTAATTCCTCCTGAAAATTCAACCCATCGTGAATTTATTTTGCAATTAGGTCTAGTTCTTTTGCACAAGTAAAAGATGCTTTGGCAAAGCAGAAGAAATAAATAAATCAATAAATCAATAAATAAAATACATATACCACAATAGAATATATAAAAAATTTCCCACTACACATATATTTTCATAACTATCTTGTACATTGTTTTGTGTACATATACTGGGATAGATGAAGTACCTATCCATAAGGAGTAAGGAGACAACAAGCCTGCCACTCATACTCCTTTACAAAATATCGTGGGTGAATAGGTCCTTCACATATCCCTATACATATGCCCTTTTTCCTTCTATATACAGCTAAAAAAATGTTAGTCCTAACTCCAACCCAAAAAGAACATGTAGGGTTAGGACCCCAAAATGATCGGGCTATAGCTACATATTTAAGTACTTATCTACTCCAGAGGTAATTCGAAGACAGTTATAACATAAACATCTTTCACTATAGTGAAAGTTCCCAGAAAGGGAATTTCCGTTGTTGCCAGTTCAACCTCCATTATCAGGCAGTATCTAAGAATCTAATACATATCAGTCCAATATTGAGAAATACATTCCCAGTAGCTAAATAAACCAATTTATTTAAAATAACTGATATGTACCACTATAATAATACAGAAAACACCTATACATTCAATTAAAATTTCAACTCTTTTCATAAAGACCCTTGGGTATGACATATGTGAAACAGATGTGTATAAAGCTATATGCATGAGATATGCAGCAAATTATATCATTCATGGAATGAACAACAAGCTTTTAATGCTTATATGTCTAAATCATATTCACAAAAGTCACATTCATGCAATACAACTAATGGCCATACAAATATACTTTACTTTGGAAGGGTATACACTAGATCATTCCCTTCCACATCATGATGTTCTTTAGAGGTTTACACCAGATCATTCCTCCTACATTTTATCCTTGGGAGTATACATTAGATCATTCCCCACAAGGTAACTTACTATAGAGGTTTACATCAGATCATTCCTCCTCATAATTTTGGTCTCAGGAGGTATTCACCAGATCATTCCTCCTTGATCTTTAACTATGGCATTCATAATTGCATTTAAGCATTTTCATACTATTCAGTCACTTTCACATGAATTTAAACACCTTGCTATCAATGGCAAAATTTCATAGTATTTACTATTCATTCTTAACCATTACCTCTTTTTCCCTTTTGTAACTTAACATAGGCCAATTTTGATGGCACCTTAGGATATTTTCAACTCACATAGAAATTTAGCCATTCTAGGGAAAATCACACATAGCATTTGACCAAGGCAAGAAAATCATGGGAAAATGGCATTTCTAACTCATTTGGCTCATTTCTAGCCTTTTTCTTACCATTTAAACATTATGGTAACAATTCTCATAATTATGCCTAACACTTTCTCACACCCCAAAATTTGGTAAGTGCACTTTAGGCTATTCTTTCCCATGCTTTTATAGCCTATTTTTCATGCCAAACAAGGTCACACATCTAATCCCACAATTTCACATTATTAGGCACACTTTTAAAGTGAAATGGTAAGACTTTAAATTGGCAACATTGCTTGAAACATAAATTGCCATAATTTTCTCTCTCTTCCTTTCTTGGAACTAAATTTATATGGTTTCCAAGTCATTACTCAAGAGCAAACTCAGCACCATTTATATGTATCCATTCGGCCAAGGTGAATAAAACACACTTTTTTGGTTACTTGTGAAATTAGAAAATGGAAAAAGTACCTAAATGTAAATCTAACTAGATTTTCCCTCTCTTACCATTTTCTAACACTTTCTCTCACTCTTTCTAACACCAAAATTTGCCAAAATTCAGCCCCATTCCAAACCCTAGCATTTGTCCAAGAGGAGAAAGCAAGCTAAATGGGGTGGTTTCATCACCTTACTTACAATACCACAACATTCATGCAAAAACCATGCAAAAATACCATTTTCTCACCCTTACAAACATAAACTCAGCCTTGGTACAAGTTAGGGTTTGGCAAAATAAAAGTTCCATCCATGAAAATTTACCATTTCATGAGTTTCCATACATTCCAACATGTCTATATCCATAAACATAAGTTATTTTCAACATATTTCAAACCCAAGCATGCAAATCCACCATAAAAATGTAGAGAGAGAAATAGCCATCATTCTTGCAAATTGAAAACACCATAAACACA
This sequence comes from Senna siamea, assembly GCA_031216115.1. Classification (NCBI taxonomy): domain Eukaryota; kingdom Viridiplantae; phylum Streptophyta; class Magnoliopsida; order Fabales; family Fabaceae; genus Senna; species Senna siamea. The sequence goes on from CM062360.1 coordinate 4,391,253, forward strand.
CCATAAAACAATAAAAGAATGGCATAGGATTGTTTAGCTACCTTGAAAAGCCAATAAAAGTGTAATTTCCAAGTTGTTTTGGTGAGAACTCCTCCTTCTTCAAAGCTATGAAGCAATTCATCCTTCTCCCTCCTTCTCCACCTTTCACGACACTTCTAGCATATGGAGGAAGAAGAAGGCTGAAATATAGACTTTAGATTATTTACAAAAATGTCATTAGTGCAAAAATGTCCAATTTATCCCTTTTCTTCTCTTTTTCAACAATGGCATTGTCTCTCCTTAAGAATGTAATTTTATGCAACTTCCATGGGCTGGGACTATTCTGCCCTTCAAGAATTTTGAAATTGCATAGTGGTCCCTCAAATTTTTAGAAATTGCAATTTAGTCTCTAAGAAAAGTGCCATTTTACCATTAAATCCAAATTGGTCATTTTTGCTCCAATTTTCACCATTTTCGGCCTCATGGTATAAAAATCATTTAAATAAGATTTTATAAAACTTATTTTTGTGATTTTACTAATTTATCCTTATTTTATCAAAATTACAATTTTTCTCCTAAGGTAAAATTACCATTTTGCCCTTTATGCCAAAGATTGTCATTTCACCCTTTTTCCTTCTTCTTTGAAGTATACTTGAATAAGGATTTCTATTTTCTATTTTCCTAAATATTTAAGATCAAATTTAAATTTTCTACATTATGTAAAATTACTACTATGCCCTTAGGGTGAAATTATGATTTTGCCCTTCCTCAAGAAAATTGCCTTTTAACATCAAATGCAAGTAATCTCTTACATAACTAGATTCTTCTTCTCTTTTAAATTGAAATAATGAGAATCCTTTGATGTAAATTCATGAAATAAAAGGATTAAATAAATTTTTCCCTTCATGGTAAAATTACTATTTTACCCTTCCTTACCAAATTTCCAATTTCATTCTTTTATCACGAAAGTGATTTTATTATGATAAAAATGTCTCTTCTAACTCCTTAATAAATCATCTTGAACATCCCGCAAATAATACTAACAATAATAATGGTAACAATGTCATCATAAAAATGTAAGTGTTTGGAGCAGATGTTATAGAAATGATTTCCAAGTCGGCCAGAATATCTGGTTAATGTCTCTATGGTCTTTAATGTGAATTTGACTTGTTTCTCTTGTTAAAAAGGGGTCATATGTAATAACCTAATTTAAATTAATTAAAGAAATGAGATAAAATAATTGGAAACCTTGAAATATTATTGGGAGGTGATTAAGAAAAAATTTTTGAGCCTGTGGTTTAAATTTGAGAAATTTTTGAAGTAAAATTATATCTGATAGAGAAAATTTTATCTGCCTTGAGAAACTTTGCAGATAATTTTGGAAGGCTTGTGATAGTTTAAAATTTTCCAAATCCCTTCCATATCATTCTAAATTCTTGCCTAAATCAAAAAACACATCCAAAATTTATCTAAGGTGAAGTGAGAAAAGACCAAAATGCCTTTAGAAATTTTAAAACTTAATTTTTCCATATTTCCTCCCATTTCACTCTCTCTCCCTGCATCTCTCACCCTCTCTCTCGTGTTTTCCTTCCCTTCCCATTGCCACCATTGTTCATCCACCAAATGGCTGTTGCACTATCGTCTGTTATCGCCGGAAGGTGCAGCAACTCCGCTCAACACTGTAGCACGTCACCTGCAGCTCCACCGACCACCACAGCCGCTGAAAAATGGCATTTTTCTCCTCCATCGTGAATTTGGAAAATTTCTTCGATCCAGCTAATTTTGTGCCATTGGGCCACCGGTGATCGATGCTTGAGTTGCCCACCAACACCCCCGAGTTGTCGGTGACCTCAGTCGCTGCCAGTAGCCAGAAAAAGCCAAGGAAGGTGTAGGGACTAAAATATAAATTTTCAAAAATTTTTTTATACACTAAAAAACTCTAAATTAATTGATTTTTCTATAATTTCTAGCTTATATGATGCTATTAGGATTGAATTGAAGGGTTAGATTGGAGAAGAATGATGAAAATCATAAATTTGAAAATAAGGACTAAATTGCAAATTTTAAAAAAGTTTGGTATGAAGTAGAATTGCAAATTTGATGCATCCTTGTAATCCTTAGCTTAATTAGGACTCTTATTAATATATGGAATTAGAAAATGGAAGAAAATTGTTGGAAAATTTTCAATTTCAAGTTTAGGGACTAAATTGAAAAGATTGATATAGTTTGTTTAAGCAGTGTAAACCATGTACATTCTGAACTTTTGAGTGAATTAAGTTCATTTAGCCTCCTAGAAGCATCATAGAGTGAATTGGATAATTTTATAGCTAAATACCAACGTTAGGATAAATAAGGGATTAAAGTGCAAACTTATTATTTTTAGGCTTTGAAAATAAGTTTTAGTTCTAAACATTGGTTATAAAAATGTGCAGAGGTGACTTGAAGGATTAGTCCAAGGAAAAGAAGGAGAATCTTAAGTTAAGTGAAGGAAATCCCAATTTAAGGTAGAGTAATCTACACTTCCCTTTATTTTGATGAATGTTTAATGTGAATTGATTCTTGTGATTGTGTTTGTGAACATGTACTAGGAAATGTGTGCTGGATTACATAAGTATAAGAAAAGATCTGCATGTGTTTGAAATGTATTTGAAAATTCTTTTCTGCTAGTTTTGATTGGACTATTGGAATTATATGCTTATAGTGCAGACGAAACCTAGGATGGATACTTGATAACCGGTATGGGACGGTTGTCAAGTATTCTATATTTAGACCTGCTTTTAAACTTCCATTATTTGAATGCTGAAATGGTCTATATATGTTAGAGTTTACCCGTTAAACCAATACACCCCTATGAAAGACTATAAGGAGTAAAGGAGGAGAGTCTATACTGGAGAATGGATTGGTTTAAGAGTAAAGCCTTATGATCCTAAGTATTAGTCACCTATATGTATATGTTACTTTATAGTCGGCATAGAGAAATGAGACCTATTTGTAATTTTCACATGATGGGAGATGCCCCATATTGATATTAGGTTCTTAGTCACAAGGAGGACGGTCCTATGACAATCACTAGGAGGACAGTCCCTGTGATTTTAAAATGAGATTGGAAAATAGCAAGCAATAAATTGTGAATTAATTTATATGATTTTATGCATATATGTACAGATGTTTAAGATCCTTGCAGTAACGTAGGAATGTTACATAATGGATATGAAAAATTGATTGCAGGCATTTGAAAAATGATAGTTTTTCATAAATACTTATACTTTTTGTTTGAGTGAATGATTTTGATTTATACTTTCTAAATAGCCATTATATTTCCCATGTTTATTGATTTTTGATAAATGAAGCTTCAATTCACATGTTTGATTAATAGAATAAATTGGGGAGAGGTTTTCTATACCCGAATAAGGGTATAGCTGAACACTCAGCTATTTTGAATAAAATAAATTGTATATTACTCTATTGGGATTCAAAATCTCATTAAGTTGTGTGTTCAGGCAATCAAGGACGTGATGGCACCAGGAATTAGCCTAGGATTGAACATATTTACTGCGTAGAACTACAGAAATACTGAGAAGCTATGACGTAGCTTAGAGTATAAATTGTAAATGGCTTAATGGCCTTAATATGGTTTTTATTAATCACTGAATTTGTATTTAGAGATATTTATGTACTATTGTGATAAATGGTTAGGTTTCATATCCTGTAATTAGTGTCTCAAATGTAATGTATGAATGGTAATTTAGATGTATATTCCAGAGTATGTTGATGACTGTATTAGTGTAATGATTTGAGGTATTAGATTAGCTACGTAGGTATGAGGTTGAGTGAAATCTGAATAGGGACAGCTATTTGGGTTACACTCAACCAGTAATGAGCCCGAACGATGCATATTTTGAAAGCAAAAATTTTTCATGGCATTTCACGCTTCCTAAATTACATGCTATGGTAAGGGGGTCATTACATCATATATCATAAAAAGTTGCTGCCATGTTTCAATAATAATTAATGTGGTAATTTAACTTGAATTTGTACATGAGGCTAAGTCACAAAGCTGTTAAAACTTGCTTCCTTGTTTAGTGACTATTAACATGTAAGGTGACTTCAAATTGCATGTGATTTTGATCTAAAATGTTATCCTAGTTTTGTTATATTTTAGTGTGCTTGGAATGCAAACAACTGCATTTGTTTTATATATTTTTCGAAACAACCTAGTTGCTTGTAAATTGGGTCTATTTTCAAACTTAATGTTATATTATATTTGAAGTTTTGAAAATAAATAAAATTGATAATATTTAGTCATGATTTGCATGATGCTATAATCCTATGGATCGTAACTATTGTCAGAATCTTTGACTCAAATGTTTTCAAGCCACCGATTGTGCTTTTGAATGTAAAGCCTTCTAAAAGCTTTTGGCTTGTGATCTTTGCCTTTGAAGCTTGAATGCTTTTTAATGAAGAATTATTTAGCCCTAAAAAGAAAAAGAATGAACAACTGTAAATTCTAAAGACCATTGTTTTATTCTAAGGTTCTTTAATTTCCATTTTTTTTTTTAGGTATAGGTTGAATGGGGGTGCTAAAAAAAGATTCATTATTGATAAGTGAGGATACAATGGTTGATGATGAAATTAAAGATCTGAATGAGGAACTATTAACATCTGAATTAGAGTCAGAACTAGAGGAACTTCATTGATATTGATCAAGAGCAAGTATTAGATGTGAATGATGATTTGGCACGGGAGCTTACTTTCTACACATAGAAACTGGAGGGAATCGGGGTAGGCCTTTGAGAAGGTTCAATCAATAGGTGTCCCTTTTCTAAGACCTGCAGACTATTATGTAGAAATGGTGAAGAGAGATGCTCACATGCAAACTATTATGCAGAAATAGTTATATTATTAGTAATTATTGACAATAATAAAAATGTAACATTACTTTCGTATAATATAATAGTAATTTGTTCTACAATTTTGTTTTGTAATATTCTTTAGGTCACAGGAAATATAAAAATTTAAAAACATATCAAAAATAAAATAAATGTACAAAAATAAATAATTAAAAAATAAAATAAAAAAGACTTCAGTGTCAACGAAAAATTTTTCCACCAAAAAGAGCTTCAGTGGCGACCACTAAAAGTCGCCACTGAAGAAAGTTTCAGTGGCGACAAAAATGTTGCCACTGAAAGAGCCTTTAGTGGCAATAACCAGAAGTTGTCACTGAAACTTCTTTTGTGGTGAAATTTTATGTCTCCATTGAAAAATAGTTTTTGTGGCAACTTTTGAATTTTTAATTTCATCTTCTGTGGCGACACATTTTCCTCTTCTGTAGCGACAACTATCACCACTATATCTCTTTTTAGTGGCAAAACTTTTTTGTTGCTACAAAAGACTTTCAGTGGCAAAATTTTCAGTGGCAACAGGTTGCAACTATTTTTTTGCCATTGTAACTTTTCAACGGAGACTTTTCTGCTTTTAGTGGTGACTATTGTCGCCACTGAAAGTCAAAATTTTTGTAGTGAATCCTAGATAAAGCTCATAAGAGTAACTATGCCATTCACCTTGGTACCACTAAGATGTAGAGGGCACTAAAAAGAAATTTTTGGTGGGCAGGAATGAAGAGGGACACATCTTATGTGAGCTAGTGCTTGACTTGTCAACAAGTCACGATAGAACACAAAAAATCCTCAAGGACCTTGCTACCCTTGGAAATACTAGAGTGGAAATGGGATCGAACCACGATAGATTTCGTAGTATGATTACCTAGGACCCCATTAGGATATGATTTCATATAGGTAATTGTAGACATGTTGACCAAGTTGAAAGGTGTAACATCCCATAATTTAACAAAATAGTCAAATGTCAAAGTTTACATAATTAAATATAATTATAACTAATTAATTTCATGAAAATTTAATTGCATGTAGATTTGAATGAAATGTTAACCTTTAGACTAAAACACTAATAAAATAACAATCAGGATATCTTAAAATGTAAACTAGAGATTTTAGGAAAAATGGAACATACCTATCTATGAACAAATTCCTTATTTAAACATACCTTAACTATAATTTCCTAACTAAATTACTACAAAATTTTATTCCCTCCATATGCCCCTACTTATCCCAACCGCTTCTCCAAGTATTCTTTTAAGTCTTCTTCCCTTATTCCCTTCTTTAGCCCTTACCAAACTGAAGAACTAGCTTCATCAAGTAAAGAGGAAGCAAACTTCACTTTGCTTGTGAACTTCAAGTGAGAAAGAAGGAGTAACATCAACCCTAGCAAGTTCTTCTTGTCTTCCCACAAGTTTTCAAGGTAGGAATCTTTTTTATACCACCATGTGGGTGTAAGATATATCCTCTAGTCTTATGTTTTAATGGTGTTGAGTGGTTGAAAGCTTTGTTTCTTGCTTGGGTTAAGTGGTTGGGAACAAAATCCTTTATATTTTCTACTAAACCATGTTGGGTGTTGTAGAAACCTTAATGCAGAGTGTGAGGAACTTCTTGATACGGATATTGTAGTCTTTTCTATGAAGCTTGAAGATTTCATGCTTCTTGAAGATAAAGATTTGGATTTTTTCTTGGGAATTAATAGGGTGTGGTTGAGGATTTGTATGGTGTAAACCCTAACATTTTCCACACAAAAATGGCATGGGTAAGCTTAGAAAGGTGTGGAAAGTGCAGAAAATCAGTCACCTTGCTACAGAATGCAAAATATTTTCGCATGCACTTAGCCGCGGTGAAGTATGGCTGTGTAGTTCGCCGCGTCAAGAAGGGCACTTAGCCATAGTGAAGTGTCCCCCTAGTGTGCACTTTTGTGTTGTTAGCCATGTTTTTCACTATGGCAAACCTCCTAAGCCCTAAAATCTATGAATTGGAAATTTCATGAATGATATATGTGAAATGTGCGTACATATCGTGATTGTGAACATGTGTAATTAAATTGTAATTATGCCATGAAAGATTATTGTGAAATATCATGAAAGAGCTGTCATAGATCCTTTTCCTGAATATATGTTTCATTTTGGAGTATTTAATGGTGGATAGTTTTAGGTAGTATAGGATGCCCATGGTTTATCTTATGTGGGTGTCTCATTCTGATTATTTCTAGAATTAGTTGACGCATATCAGAAGAAAGAGGTTAAGTGGGTTATCCCGAAGGCTTAAGGGGTAGCTTACTTATATTCTCATTCCTTCTCTAACTCTGAATATGACAAAGATAATATATACTTAAGGTACACGAAAAAAAAAAAAAGATATGAACAGCAACATGGCAATCCCAATGGCACTAGACGCATGCACACACCAGGGGATGCTCTGGAGTTTGTGGCCAAGGTTAAATCACCAATATATGTTACTCAAAGGTAAAGGATGACAGGCTTTATATGTTCATATGAAATCAATGGATCATGGGAAGTGTTAAAATTTTCCATGTTATGACTTGTTTTTCTTACATGTGTTATATTCTATGATAAAGAAGACTTCACAGATTCTAACTTACAAATGTTGAGATGGCTATATATATAAACTACCTTTATACTGAGAATTTTATTCTAACCCCTACTGATGACTCTAAGATTCCTTAGTACTACCTCTTACTAGAGATTGATGTGTAGATAGTTATAGTGCCATGGTTGGGCACTTTCATGGTGATACACGACATAGTGGTCATCACTATGATTGAGGTACCTCTTATTCCACCCCCATCCACATTCCTTCCTCTAGTTTGAATGTAGATATGATGTGTGTGAAGATAGGCCTTCTTCGATAGACAAATAATTCCCATTTTGTATATATGTATATATCCTTATCACTACATGAAGGCCAAACTAATAAATATGTATTTTGATCAGTGTACATATATATATAACTTTGCTATAATATTATGTTAGAAGTGTGATAATTCAACTGGAATAATACTATTCCAGTCAGAAACCAGATTAAGCATTTTTTGGGAAAGGCAAATTTTATTTTATCAAATGGAAAAAAATTTATAGGTTGCCTAAGGAGATCTTAGGAAATAAAATGGGTCATTAATCAAATAGATTAATCAAAACACCTCGTAATAATTAATATGTAACTGGGCCATTACAAAAGGTAACTTGCTTCCTTCCTTTATTAGCTCGGGTTGCAGCTTGATTATTCTTCTCTAAAATGTGTTGTCTCGCCTCCTTATGGATTTTCTACACTAATTTGGCCTTTTGCTTTCCATCAAGAATATAAATCTCATTAACAGGTAAAGGCATCAAATCCAATAGGGTTAATGGATTAAAGCGATAAAAAATCTCAAAAAGGCAAAATTTTAGTAGAAGAATTCACATATCTTTTATATACAAATTCTATAAACAAAATGCAATCCTCCCAAGCTTTCATATTCTTTTTAATGATAGAATGCAAAAGAGTACCCAAGGTTCGGTTGACTACCTCAATTTCCCCATTTGTTTGCGAATGACAAGTTGTAGAAAATGATAACTTTGAGCCCAATTTACCCCACAAAACACACCAAATGCTACAAAAATAGGGTTTTTAGTAGCGATTATTTATGGCACTTATAAGTAATTTTAACTGCTGCATTAGCACTTAGCAACGGTTATAAAGCACTAAAGAATCATTCACCACAAAAGTTTTTAACAATGGTTATATTCAACCATTAGAAAAACCGCCTCAAAATGTTATTTAAGAATAGTTAATAAATGTCCTTAAAAAGATAAGAATATCAATTTTTGTTCACTTTATAGCAGTTGTTGGGCGCAGTCAAAGTTGTTGGCAATTATTTTTCACTCTAAGTAGCAGTTTTGAACCGCTGGTATATAATACAAACATTTATTTTCTTTTATTGCAAATATTATTATATTGCAAACAAAATATTAATTGTTTCAAAGAAAAATCAATTAAAAAATATAAAAGAATCTCCAAAATATATTCTAATTATTTAAATAGGTTGAGACATTGATAAATTAACAAAATATATGTTCATAAACCCAAGTTATATCCAAAATGTATAAAAAATTCATAATATAGCAATAAAGGATGTTCCTAAAATTTATAATAATAACTACAAATCATTGTTTAAGGGTGGCAGAGAATGACAACTTCAGGTGAGGAGTGTCCACTTCCTTCATCAAGTACCTATACTTTAAAATAAAATGTCGATATATGGAAGAAAATTTTCTTTTCTCAATAATAATCCTAAACCAAAATGAAAAATATTCAAGAAATAAAACACAAGTAATGAGTACATCACAAACAAAAAAAATAGTATCACCTAATGCTAAATATTATGTAGCAATTTTCAGGATAAAAATATTAGCATACTAGGCAATTTTTTAGCACATAATTAACAATACCAAAAATATAACCATCATTCTAACCTCAAAAACAAAATCAATACAACACCTTTTAACCCCAAAAATAGAACCAATTATAAAACTTTATATGTCTCTTCATTTCTCCAAAGTTGAGAAAATAAAAAACTTTGTATATCTCTTCATTGCTTCTAAGTTGGAAAATAAAAAGGCTTTATAAAGAAATTACAAAAAAATCAACAACATTAAACAATGCAACTCAGGTTGAGAACATTTAATTTTCCATTGTGAATCTATAAAATAAAATCAAAAGTATATTGTAATTAATGATCCAAATAGAAAAGCATGAAAAAATTTTCACCATAATAATCCAAATAGTTTGTCAAAAGGGGTTAAAGTTATTATAGTAATTCAATGTTATTAGTAACTTAATGTTATTTGTATCTAACCAAACACAAACTAATGAAATGAAAGCATAATTTCGTGAGCCTAGCTAGCTAAACATATATATTAAACAAGTTTAAGAAATCAAGATACATATGAAAAATCACATAATTAGGCAAGAAGAAGTTGCCAATTGCATCAATGTAATGTGCTCTTATTTTTTAATGATTTACAAACATCCTATCATCTTCTCTATCCAGAATATTCTCACATTTCCGTTGAGTTCATTTATATATATATTATTTACTACACTATACACATAAATATTAAGCATGACTGAGACAAAGCGGACAAAGAGTAAATTGATAAGAAGGTTAAGTGATTAGTAATTAGATAGCATATATAGACTTTTCTTGAGGATGTGTTTGTTCATAAATGTAACATATATATTTGAGATTCACAATTGTTTGAAAAATTCAAAGCAACTGATTAGTTAAGAGAATTTAAAATAACCAAAGGCCTCTAAACTTAAGTATTTGAAGGACCTAATGAACTGGAGTTAACTCCTATCATGGCCTCTATTGAACATCTAGATATATCATGGTAAATTATATTGAAAAAGGTATTTGAAATATTTACTGTTTATGTATAATAAACTCAGTCTATTTATCTTTTGCAGTCATTTAAAATTTTTTTAACACATAATTCAACTATCAATATGATTTTAAAAAAACATCAATAAGAGAAGTCCAAGGCTACATGAGCCACCAATCTAATTCCAAACCAGATTTGGTCAAATAAAAAACATGTCAAACACATAATTTGTGGCTGAATAAAGAAAATTTCTTTGATTAGTTAGTTAATTCCCTTTGTGAAGAAGTTTGATTATGATGATGAGGTCAAGCAATGAAGTATAACCAAATAATTTATTGACCATCAATATCCTAGGATACTCTAATGGCAATACACACAACTTCACATCCATACAACCATTATCACCCCACCATGGCACTTAGCACCTAGCTACCTATTCGTCAACCTACTGCACTATTATTTTATCTTCCCTTAATGCCTTACCAAATCTGCCTTAGTTGCTGCTACAGCTGATAGTAATTAGATTTGTTCAATCCCAAACTTTATAGTGAAAACCAAATATGATTTCCTAACCCCACTAAAACCCCTTCTTCTTTTTTCCAATCCAATCAAGACCCAATATATAAAGAGATATTTATAACACTGATTATGGATAGGTGGTTGAAATGGACATTATAGTTTTGCAATTATTAATGCAATAACAAATTAGAAGAGATAATAGTAACATAAATAAGCTTAAGCACACATTGTAGCATAGTTTACAATTTCTATAAAATCTATATCCAGTTCCCAAAAAGAAATGAAAAAAAAACCTTATAGATAATTCCATCTAAAATGCTTTTTTTTCAAAACTATAATGCTAATTAATGAACTAAGAGACAATATCAGTCATGTTAGTTAGTTGATAATGAGAAAGTCTTATTTCTTTGTCACACTTAATTTTTATTTCTTTATGTAAGTTGGTCTTGCTATTATTGGTTGAACCTAATTAAGAGATTATTAAAAAAGTTGGAACAGAGCATAGGAAATTTTCCCTATAATCACAAGTCACTTAACTAATTTATCATATATATTACTATTTTGTTCAAAAAAAGAAATGTTTTTCTTTAGTTGAAAGGAAATAATAATATTACACAGTCAATTCAAAAATGAAAAAAAATCATATACTTATTATATGCTGAATGAAAAATGCAGAGGAAACCCAAAATCTTACTTAGCCATTTTATACCTTTAGTAGTTTGAAACTTAAAAACCCAATGCCAAACAAACCGATCCCGTATAATCTCCATATTTGTATATTTCCAAGTTATGGATTGTGTTGACTCCATTAAGCATAGAGACTTCAATATTTTGATGATTACAAATGCATTGAAAGATTTTCAGGTTAAGGGTCAAAGTCCAATGATCCAACTACATACATATTGAAGAATTCCAGTTAATTAGGTATCTAAGACTTAAATTGTATAGGTAATTTAGTAACTTGAGCTCTAAAACTTTGTACATTCTCTTAGAAACTTCTCTTAAAATTTTTCTTAAAGACTTGATAGGTCACATATGAATTCGCCACTTAAAAACCTTTTCTTAAAGCTATAAGTCGACTGCTTGTTGATAGAAGTCGATTGGTACACTTCAAATTTTGGCGAATACGTGACAGTAAGCTGTACGTAGAATGTTAGGCCTCTAGCAATCAATTGCTAGCTTACTATGAGCTAATAGATGACCGCCATAACACAACAGTTAAGTGCTAGCCCTAGCAAAAAATTTATACAAAAACTATAGAGCACCTAGTTGACTTCCAGAAGGCCAAAAATCAACTGCCATAGCCTAATTCCAAAAAAATTTGAATTAAGAACATGATAGTCGACTACTATACTTCACCAAGTCGACTGTCATAGTACAAAACAATATAGTAAAGGTGTAAATGACTATTTTTCAAAAGACGCACAATGCTTTGGTTTCAAACGATAATCTTCCTGAAAAATCGATATATAGGGGGATTGGAAAGTCTAGAACAACTAAGAGAAAATCCTAAATTTGAAATTAAATTCTTATTCTAAGCTCTTGTTCTAAATCTTTCTATAACTCTTCATTTGTATCACCTACTCTAAAAGAGAGAGTTTCTTTTGATATATTTCTTTCTTCTACAAAATAAGTGTGTGAAAATATCAAGGAAAGGTTTTCCTTGAGTAAATTGAGAGAAACAAGTGCTAAGATTTTTGTAGTGGTTTACAAGTCCCCAGTTAAAACTTGTAAAGTTTAGTGGAAATATCAAGCTTTTCTTAGGGAATGGATGTAAGCTTTGTTGTATAACTTGAACCAAGATAAATACTTGTATCTCTTTACTTTACTACATTTATATTTCAACAATTTAAATTCCAATAAATTTAAATTTTGGCACTTTACATTTTCATGCTCAGTTTTGTTGTGTTGAACTCTACTTTGGTGGTTAATCTAATATTACTTCCATTCTAAATTTCTTACTTGTGCTTTAAAGTTTTACATACTTCATTTGTCTTAAATTTAGATTGATCTAAAATCTTGTAGCTTCCAAAAGTGAAAAAAAAAATTAAAAACCCAATTCACCCCCTCTTGGGTTCTAGCCATTCCCAAAAAATGATATCAGGGCTTGGCACTTAGTAATAGGACTTAACAGTCTGAAGACTTTTAAATGGCTAATTTTGGTGATAGTGTTTTATTTGAAGGGCTTTTTATCAATAAGCCACTAAGTTTCAATCGTGAAAATTACACATTTTGGAAGCTAAGAATGAAATTTTTTTTTTTAAGCAGTAGATGTAGATCTTTGAGAAGTAATCCTACTAAAGTAGAGAATGGTCAATTTGTAGAGAAACCTAAAGATGAATGGAATGAAGTAAATAAGATAAGCGTTCAACTAAATTCTAAGGAAAAACTAATACTTACAAGTGCTTTAAGTTAAGATGAATATTTTAAAGTCTCTAATTGTGAAACTACCAAAAAGATGTAAGAGGTCCTTAAAATAGCTCTTGAGGGAACTACTGGTGTTAAAGACACAAAAATAAATTTACTTGCTCATCAATATGAAATGTTTAGAATGAAACCTAGTGAGACTATTAAAGATATAAAAATGAGGTTCACTAACATCTTTAATCACTTGGAAACTCTTGGGAAGACTTACACTCCAAAGGACTTGGTGTCCAAAATTCTCAGATCACTTCCTTTAAAATAGCAGCCAAAAGTGACAAAAATTAAAGAAATCCATGGAGACTCCACAATATCAGTCTTTGTACTCTTTTGTAACCTTAAAGAACATGAGACGAAGCTCCAACAACTCATGTTGTTGAAGAACAAGATAAAAGGAAAAAGGGTTAGCACTAAAATAACCTCCTGATCTTCACATCAAGTAAAAGAATAAGACGATAGCTCAAACGCTCCTCTAAATAGCTTCAAATCAAAAGAATAAAAATTTTGTATGTTCTTCAACAATAGAAGACGAGGTGGAAGAAGACCACAAAAGAAAGAAGGAAACAAAAAGCCTCTAACTTTCTATAAATGCAGAAAAACTAGTTATATTAAGTGGGAATTTCCACAATATCTAAAGAAACAAGAAGCTCTTGAGAAAAAGAAGGGAAAATACAAAAACCAGGCATATGTCTCATCCAAAATAGGGAGATAGTGATGGAGAAAATGTTGAGGAAGATGGAGATGGGAAAGCTAATCTTTGTCTCTTGGCCAAAGAGGATGATGAGGTAAAAAAATTAAGACTTTTCCCCTTTTTATGATGAATTATTAGATACTTTTGAATAATTGTGTGATGAGTCTCTTAAAATTGCTAAAGCCCTAAGTTAATCAAAGAAGAAATTTTCAGCTTTAGAAAATGAATTACTTGCTTTACAAAAGGAAAACTCTTCATTGAAGGAAAGGAACTCTGGTTAAGAAAAGTAACTTCAAGTCCCATCATCAATATCTGAAAAATGTGATAAATGCGATAGGCTAGAAATAGAAAAAGTGGATTCAAATAACAATCTAGATAAGTTCACAAAAAGAATGAATAACTTGAATATAATTCTTAGACAACAAAGATGTGTTTTCAATAAAGTTAGTATAGGATATAATTCTAACACAAAACAAACGTACTAGAAAATTTTCTTTATTCCAGTTATTATGGCAAGTAGTCCTTTCATAACATGCTTTTATTGTGGCAAGAAAGGCCATAAATCTCAAACTTGGGCTTATAAGAAAAATGGACCTTTTGAAAACAAGAAAGTATGGATCCTAAAGGTAATAACTAACATTCAAGGACCAAAATGGTTTGGGTGCCAAAAACTAAAGGATAAACTACCTTTTAGGTTTGCATGAAGGCCAAAAATGACAAATGGTACTTGGATAGTGGGTGCTTAAGGCATATGACTGTAGACAAATCCAAGTTAATCTCTCTCCAACTAAAAAATAGAGGGAAAGTCACCTTTTGAGGTGATGGCAAAGGATACATCATTGTTATAGGTAAGGTTAGTAAGAATTCCTTTACTTCTATTGATAATGTTCCCTTAGTTGATGGCTTGAATCATAACTTGCTTAATATAAGTCAATTATGCGATAAGAATAATGAAGTAGTATTTAATTCAAGTCATTGCGTTGTTAAGAATAAAAGTAGTGATAAAAATATTCTAATAGGCCATTGAGTAAATAATGTATACATAGTCAACTTAGATGATGAACCTCCCTTAGATTCAAAATGTATCATTAGTGTTAGCAATGATAGTTGGCTATGGCATAGAAGATTAGCCCATGCTAGTATGAGTCTTCTAGATAAACTTGCAAAAGGGCATCTTGTCATTGGTTGGCCTAAAATACCTTTTGAAAAGAATAAACTATGTGATACTTGCCAAAAGGAAAATAAGTCAAAGCTTATTTTAAATCTAAAGAATTTGTTTCAACATCTAGACCCTTACGACTACTCCACATAGACTAGGTTGGTCCATCTAAAAAAAAAATCTTAGAAGCCAACTCCTATGTACTAGTTGTTGCAGATGACTACTCAAGATTCACTTGGATGCTATTTCTTGCACACAAAGATCGAGAATTTCCTTCCTTTGTTAGATTAGCCAAACTTATTCAAAATGAATAAGGCTTGACTATTGTGAAAATTAAATGTGATCATAGAGGAAAATTTGAAAATCTCTATGAAGAAAATGGAATTGAACATCATTTTTCAACATCAAGAACTCCTCAAAAACATAGAGTTTTTGAAAGGAAAAAAAGAAATTTAGAAGAAATGACAAGAACTATGCTAAATGAAATAGAACTCCCTATTTATTTTTGGGCTGATGCAGTAAGTACTACATGTTATGTAATGAATAAAGCCTTAATGAGACCCATTTTAAAGAAAACCCCCTATAAATTATGTAAAGGGAGAAAGCCAAATATCTCAAACCATCATGTGTTTGGATGTAAATTTATTTTTCACAATAATTGAAAAGATAATTTGGGAAATTTTGATGCAAAATCTAATGAAAAAAATTTCCTAGGATACTCTAGCTCTAGCAAAGCGTATAGGGTATACATTAAAAGAACTCTCACTGTCGAAGAATCTATGAATTTTTTTAATGAAACTAATCCTCTTGATTTAATAAATTCCTCAAGTGATATTAATATAAAGTTATAAAGGATGAGTCTCAATGACCAACAAGATATCAAAGAAAAAGAAGAAGCAACAACCAATCCAAGTGCTAAAAGATTTCAAGAAGAACAAGTACAGTAAGAAGAACAAAATCTTCCAATTCCATAAAGAAATGTGAGACATCATCCAATTGGTTAAGTCATTAGAGATGTTTCACATGGGGTAACTACTCATAACCTTCTTAGAAACTACTATAATCATCTTAGTTTGCTCTCTCATATTGAACCTAAAACCATTAATAAAGCCATAATGAATGAGTGTTGGGTCTTGGCTATACAAGAAGAATTACATTAGTTTGAAAGAAGCCAAGTATGGGATTTAGTCCTTAGACCTAATAATTATCAAACTATTGTCACAAATTGGGTTTTTAGGAATAAACTTGATGAATTTGACAATATAGTTAGAAATAAAGCAAGATTAGTTGCCAAAACATACAAATAAGAAAAGGTAATTGACTATGATGAAACTTTTGCACTAGTAGCTACATTAGAAGAAATTAGAATGCTATTAGCTTTTTCATGCATAAAAAACTTTAAACATTTTCAAATGGATGTTGAAAGTTATTTTTGTAACATCCACTCCTAGTATGATTAAAGAGATGTTTGTTAGTTGTTAATTTAATCTTAATTCTTGTGTATGTTACATTAATCACATATAGTTGCATTAGTGTAGGGACCTAATTGAAAGAAATAAAGTTCTAAGTGAAGAGTGTGGCTAAGGACCCAAGTGAAAAGGGAAAATGTGATGAGACAAAATTTGCAAAGTAACTGAAGGACCAAAGAGCAATTTCCCAAACTTCCTTAGAAACCCTAGCTAAACCCTAAACCTCTCACACACTTCCAGCAATAAAAAATTTTAAAGAGATAAAGGAGAGGGCGAGTAGAGAGAGAAAAAGCTGAGTTTGTGCATAGAGGAAGGGATTTTCAAAATCAAAGGTGAATTTGAGGCTGGGGATTTGTTCTATAGTAAAGGTAGAACCTTCCTAACATATAAAACACACACATTTTGCCAAGAATCAAGGTAGCAATTCATCCTCAACCCTATTTCTGAATTATGCAGAAAATTTGCTGATAAATGTGATTTTGAATTTTTTAAGTTGTTTGGGATTTTTAAACCTACATTCTATGTGTTTTTAACTATTATTGGGTAATGTGTGCTAATTTACCTTGCTCATTGATGCTTGTGAATGATTGTGAAGTTAGGTTTTTGCCCTAAGTGAGAAAGATGTGGTTTGATCTTAGTTTGAACATGTTAAGCTATGTTATGGGCATTTTATGAATGAGAAATGATGTTCAACGTTGACATTGAGTTCACGATTTAAGTAAATGATTTAAGAATATGTTTTTAGGGCCAAACTCTGGATGAAACCATAATTTTTAAAGTAAACTAAGCGCTAGCAGACGACTGCCAACCCTAAAAGTTGACTTTCATGCTCATCCTCTGCCCAAAAATGTGAGAAAAAAATACTAGTAGCCGATTGCCAGACCCTTGGAAGTCGACTGTCGTGTCCTTCCCTTTTTTAGAAATTTCCCAAAAAGGAAGCAGCCGACTGCCAGACCCTTGGGAGTCAACTATCGAGGCTAGCAACCTACTGGTAGCTCTGGGCTAAGAACAGGGATTTTAGACAGTAAGTTAACAACCAACTGCCAAAAAGGAGGAAGTCGATTACCTGCCCTCTGACATGGAAAATGAGCTCAATTAACCATTTTAAGAGGAAAATAGCCTAAAAACCTCATTCAAACTAATGATTTAAACCTAGGATGTAGTGGGTACATGCAAGAGATAGAGTCACGCATCACTTGGATGATGAGATCCTTGTGATAGTGAAAGAGAAAGAGCAGAACACATGAGAGATGAAAGAGGGGAGTATTCCAAGTGTATTCCTAGTGGTAGATAAGCTCATGATTGAGTGACCCAGTTGCTGGTATGGGACGGCCGTTGGGCATTCCACTATTATGCCATGAATTAGGATGGTTAAACATCCACTTGAACTAAGATGATTTTTGAAAACACTGTGATGGTTGAGAACTTTAAGTTAGTGTCCTCTTGCAACGGCCATTAAGAAACACGTACTTAGAGTTAAGCAGGACCATGGGCATGAGCCGAGTCACCCTAGAGTATATGTTAAAGAATAACGTACTGGGAGTGTGATCCATTAGAGAGGGATGGTGATTCCATATATTATGATCCACCCAAAAGCAAAGAGGAAATGATCCGAGTAGAGTTGATGGTGATCCCATGAGTTAATAACCAGTTTCGTAAAGGGAAGGGAGACGTTGGGTAGAGTTGATAACTATCCCACTAGTTATGAGAATGGTACTCAGATTCAGCTGAGGGATACCTCAGAATGTACAAAAAGTTAAAGTTAAAAGCTAGAGTTAGTTATATGGTGGCTAAATAGTCACAAACTCATTCATATAGATAGTGATACATAGAGTGTTCGTTGGGCCGTGCTCCCGATCACTTTTGTGATGTGTTGTTTACCTGCTCATATGTTTAAATTAAAGTAATGGCATGTTCATAGCCTACAATATATTTTATATATGAAGTTATAATATTGAGATAACGTCCCATATTTTAAAGTTTACATGATAAGAGCACATGCATAAATTTGAGCAAATGTTATGAGAATATGCTGCATGAATGTCATCCCAAATGGCACACAATATGTACATGTTTTATGATGAAAGAATGTAGAGATTTTCTGTGTGGTCACAGTGGTATAGGTTGGTAATTTTAAAGGTAAGTTGCATTGCTACTGAGATTTAATTCTCACATGAGTGCTAGTACGTATCAGATGTGCAGGCTTGATTGGGCTGGAGAGGAAAGTAAAGTATGAAGAAGTGTCCATTTTGGGCACATAGAATTGTTTATTTTGATAGTATAGGTATATGATAGAATTAGGCTAGCCTTCATGATATTTTTTAGAAAGGCTAGTAAATGATTATTTTGTATAGCCTATTTTGAATTATCTGTATATGGATTATCCTGAATTGATGGCTAGATATTGTGGTGGAAATTGAGTGGCAGGATTATTGCCTCCATTTCCCAATAGGTTGAGTTAAAATTAATAGTATTATGCATGTTGATGTATAGTTTATTAAGATAATTATGTATATGTATATGATATTTATTCCGCTGCATTGTTGAGAGAGCCAAGAGTAGAGACCAACCCAAATGGCACTCAATTAATCAACTTGGTAAAAGTTTAAAATTTACTCGAGTAGATGTAACAGTAACACACTACTATTAATATATATGTATGTATTATATCTTTTAAATAACTTAAAAGGAACCATACGCTAAGGGGTTGTTACGGGCATTACAATTTTCTTAATGGAGTTATAATGAAAGTGGTATATGTTGAGAAACCCCTAGGTTTTGAAAACTCATCTTTGCCAAACATTGTGTTTAAATTGAAAAGGGCTTTGCATTGTTTAAAGCAAGTTCCTAGAGATTGGTTTGAAAGACTACGTGATTTTCTAATAAAAAATGATTTTTCAATGGAGAAACTTTATACAACTCTATTTATCATGAAAAAGAAAGATGTTATCCTAATGGTACAAATATACATTGAATTAGCCAAGTTAATGCAAGAAGAATTTGAGATGTCAATGATGGGTGAGCTGAACTTCTTTCTTGGACTTCAAATAAAGCAACAAAATTATGAAACCTTTGTGAGCCAAACAAATCACATAAAGGAGATACTAAAAAAGTTTGGAATGGAGAAGGCAAAACCTATTGAAACTCCCATGATTCCATGCACTAAAATGGATAAGGATGAAGAAGGGGAATCCTTTGACATCACTAAATAAAGAGGTATGATTGGCTCTTTACTTTATTTAACAAAAAGTAGACCAAACATTATGTTTAATGTTTGCATGTCTGCTAGGTTCCAAATGGATCCAAAAATATCACATTTTACTACAGTAAAAAAAATTTTCAAATATCTAATTGGAACCTTAGATATGGGATTATGGTATCCCAAGGGATACCCTTTTAACTTAATTAGTTTTTAATATACTGCCTTTTCTGGTAACAAAATTGATAGAAAAAGTACTATTGGAACATGTCAAATTTCTAGAAACTCACTTGCATCTTAGTTTAGCATAAAAAAAAATTGTGTAGCCTAATCCACTACTGAAGTTAAGTATTTAGCAGCTAAAATTGTTGTGCCCAAGTTCTTTGGATAAAGCAAAAGCTCCAAGATATAGGTGTTACTCTTGAAAAATTTTCAATCAAATGTGATAACACTAGTGCAATTAACTTGAGAAAGGATCCCATCATGCATTAAAAAACTAAGCACATTGATATCAACCATCATTTTTTTAGAGATCATATGCTAAATCACAATGTCTCCTTAGATTTAATTCAAACAGAATATCATATTTTTGATATTTTCACAAAACCTCTTCCTGAAGAAAGATTTTGTTTCATAAGAAAGAACTTGGAATAAATAATCCTTAAAACCTTAAATTTTTTTCCCTATTGTGCATATCGTTATCTTTTCATCTTTATCCTTAGTTAATAACTTAAGCATCAGAGTGGCCCTAGATTTGTTTTTTTAGGTCTTGTTAATCTCCTAAGGTTCACTCATGAAGCTCACTTAGTTAAATCCTCCTTGAAAGATTGAAGTCAATCAAAATGGATGATAAAGGTTAACTAAAATGGGTTGAGAAAGCCATGCAAAGTAATGAAGAAAAAAGGGTTGAAAGAAAGAAAGGGCTTGGAGTCTCTTGAAACTCACTTTTGCACTTTGGAAATATGGAGGTTAACTTGCATAACATCATCCGTCGACTAGTAACTCTCAGGATTTTTGAAAATTTCCAATAGATAGCAACCAATTGACTAGTAGGTTAGTACCATTTAACTACGTAGATCTTCCCCTTTTTGGGTCTATTAAGAATGAGCAATCAATCGCTCAGTGGCACTAGTCAACTAGCAAGTCTCTAAATCTCGAAAATCGACTAGTTGGGGCATAACAATTGACTGGTAAGCCCTTGGGTGATTTTTTTAAAAGGCCTACTAGCCTGTAAGCTAACTACTACAACTGTAGAAGGCGAATGGCAAGCGTCTGGAGCTATTTTAAACATGAAGGGAACATCATTCTCACCTATTTTTCAAAAAGTCTCTCATTCTCTCTCAAAATCATCTTAATTTTTTCTTCAAAATCTCCCAATTTCACACTAATTAAGTCTTCCCTACCCTATCTATGATCAAAACACTTGTATTTCTCATAAAATTCATCTCCATTTCATCCTCTAATCTCCAAAATCCCTCTTTTCCCCTTTTTTAAAACCCTAGCGCCCTTCTCTAAAATCTTCCATTTTAAAGTATTTTTCTCAGGAATTACTCTAAATGGAAGGCCTCAAATCCATTTCCTAACCTCCTTAAACACTTTTCTTGATTCAATATCCACCAATCTATCTAATGGCTGAAAATATCCAAGAGGGTGTGGTCCATAGGCTCCAGCTCCCAATCTGCAGCACCATAAGGACTTTTCTCCACTACAGAACAAGAAAAGCATTATCAGGAGGAGTTTTCTCAAAGGAAAATAGCACCATATAGTGTAATATCCACCTTTTTATAGTCTCTGGTATGTTATTAATTCTTAAATTTGGTGATTGCATACCTAAATATTTATGTTTAAGTTACTTTAGGTTGCTACCAAGTTGAGAGGGACCAAATTGAAAGAAAAGTGGAAGGACTAAAGTGAAAAGGAAAAAGTTTCTAAAAATATCTATAAAGTCATGATAACATTAGAAAAATATCTTAGGCATAATAATGACATTATAAAATATCTAAAAAGTAATGATTACTTTAGAAAATATCTAGGAAAAATATCCTAAAATTTATGATTACCCTAGGAAAATATCTTAAGGACAAAATGGTAATTTTTCTAAAGGGTAAAATGGTAATTTTCCCATAAGGGCAAATGGTAATTTTTCCATGAGGGTAAAATGGACATTTTACTCTAATAATTCATGAAATTCCCTAGAAGGGAAAACTCCTCCATGTTTTTGAAGAAAGACGAGAAAGGAAGGGTAAAATGGTCATTTCACACCAAAGGCATTTTGGTAATTTGCCATTAACTAATTAAAACTCCCATTTCCTTTATAGAAGGGAGAAGGCTGAGAGAAGAGAGAAAGAAGGAGGGAGGCCGTGGGAAAGAAGAAGAAGGAAAAGCTATGCAACCAAGGCTAATAATCCATTTTTCTTGTAGAAACAAGGTAGCTAAACAATCCTAGCCCTCTTAATTCAAGTTTTATGGTTTCTTTTGATGGATTGAAAAATTTCATGATTTCATGAATAGTGAGGGTTTTTCTCTCTACATTATTTTATGATGAATTTGCTATTGGGTATTGATTGTATGATTGTTTTGGATGTATTTATGAATGTTTTGAATGTTATTGAAATGAGAATTATGAAGGAAAGGAATATTAGTCCACCTTGTGTTATGTTGAAACCCTTGATGTTTGATAGCATAAAGTGTAGAGATTGGCATGGAAATGGAAGGAAAATTGTCTATTTATGCTTGAATGATAGAAAAGATGGAAGAAAGGGAAGCAATGGGATGAAACTCTCTTTTTTCCTCTCTCTTGGCATGTTGGCCTAGAGCTCTAAGGGACACCATGTTAAAATTTTACATGAATAAAATCCCTATATGTGTTTCCTTCTTAGGAGACAAGAAAGAGAGAGAAAATGATGTTTAAAATGATGTGTTTGAAATTCCCTCATTTTCCTAGCTTGGTTGAGACCACCCCCTCTTATTTCCCTTGAATTGGCTAAATTTTGTTAGTGTAATTGTAAAGGAAAAATGCTAAATCTTTATGTTTACCAATTGCAAGAGAAAAAGAAGTGGGTGGCTATAGCAAAAGGCTTTGGCAAAAGACTTTAATGATGTAATTTATGAATTGCATGAAAGGAAAGGAATGACCTTCCATATCCATGCATGTTTATATGAAAAAGGTTATCAAACAAGAAAGGGTAATTTTAGCAATGTAAGGAAGGTATCATGAAAATTAAAGTGAGCAAAGGGAAAACATTAAAAGAAAAGAAAAGAGAGAAACTAGAGGAAATATCCTTAATGTATACTTTAGGATAGATGGACTTGTGATCGAGTGACCAATTGTCAGTATAGGACGGTCGTTGGGCATTCCATGATTGTGTCATAAAATTATATGGTAAAACATCCACTCAAATATAATAATTTTAAAAATATCGTGATGTGTACAAATTCTAAGTTAGTGTAACTTAATAAGGCCATAAAAGGGACATTTACTTACACTACAAGAAATATGACTTTCAGTGGTGACTTTTCAGTGGCGATAATTTTGTCACCACTGAAAATGGTTTTTCAGTGGCGATGAAATGTGTTTCCACTAAAAACCTACAACGATGACACTTAAATTGTTGCCACTGAAAATCTTCAATGGCGACAAAATCATCACCGTTGAAAAACTACAATGGTGACTTTTTACTTGTCGCCATTATAAATGGCTTTTGTGGCAACAGTATATGTCGCCACCTATAACACCCCCAATTCTATGATTCCTTTTAGTTAATTAAATAATATATTATAACATAATGTAAGATTGATGAGTTACTACTAATTCTACCCAAGTAAATTTTAACTTTTTACCAAGTTAAATAATTGAGTGCTACTAGTTTAGGAATTGGGATTCTCACACGTAACGCAGCAAAAATAATTACATTAAATGAAATAAAACACAAAACATATACATTTACAACCACATTCATTTATAATAGTTATAAGTAACATCCATTAGATATATATCTATGGATATGTGAGTGTTAAATATGGTAAAGAGACAACAAACATGTCACTCATACCCTTATGAACAAAAAACCGCTAGTGAATTCCTAACTCACATATCCTAATACATATATGCGCTCTATTTTTACACCAAAAATCTTCCTGACCCATTGCCAAAAGATATTAATGGTTCAAGGTGTTAGGCATACATATTTACAATTCAAGACATCCTACTAACACACTAGTCCTGCATGTCCACCCCTCTAATGGGTGGAGGAGTAGGGAGGATATCTATTACTGAAATGACCCATACTTCCTTTATTATCATGAAGTAACCCAAGATGGGTATGTCCACCTATTCCACTTCCACTTCTAATAAGATCTGGAACCTAGGAGTAATGACCCATTTGGTTCCCAAGGGGAAAAAGAAAAGAAAATTTCAGGAGAATTTCACGCTTATATATAGTTTTTTACTCTGATATTACATAAAAAATTAAGAGAGGTCGTTACACTAGGCATCTGATACAAATCAACATTTAATGAGAAAAGTTTCTCAGTAGTAATGATCACCTGAAATTTTAAAAACTACTGACTTGTACCACCATACTGGTATAGAAATACATTACATTCCTCTCATTATAAAATAATACATCATAACTGTTGAGATAATATGCATGAATTAGCTTGAATTTTCTCACATATACTTATGAATACACATGTATTTCATCACATATCCACCACACAGGAAATATTCTCAAATTATAATGGTAACAATATTATATCCACATATCATATAGAGCATAAACAGAAGAAATCAAAGCATTTTGCTATAGCCATAATAAAAGCATCATAAAAGAAATTTTTAAAAATTTTTCATTCATAAATGAGTTTTTCTCGTGGTCCTTGATCATCTGCAATATTCTCGTGTTTTTCATTATCTGCAATATTCTTATGTTTAACCGTCTACAATATTATTGTGGTCCATGACCAGTTGCAACAATTCTCGTAGTTTAACCGATTGTAGCAATTCTCACGGTTTAAACAGTTGCAGTATTGTCATTTATAGTTCATGCAAGTATAACTAGATGGGAGCTAAATAAATTAGAAGTTGCATGTGAGGGCTCGAATTGAAGACGCTTGCAATTATGTGCAATGAGCTAACCAATACACCACTAGCCGCGCTTAGTATGTCTAATTCAACATATGATATATGATTAGACAATGAATTAAAAGAGCATAAAATCCCCTTCACTTTTAAGTCTTTGCATGCTAGCCCCCAATTTCATATGTCTAAGAGTTCTTCACTACTTGTCGTCAGAGCCTCGCCATTCACTGACTTCTGTTCTTGACAGTGACATTCTTCCATCTTTTAGCTTCTGTCTTTCGTCAGTCCATTGTGCTTCGCGAAGCTCCACAAAATGTCACCATCCTCCATTGCGTGTCTACTACCTCTGTTGTAAGTCTAATACATCAAAAGTTTCATCAACTGCATCTCTAATCGTTCATCACCGGTCAACCTTCGCCTTTATTGGTATGTGATTTTTTTGACTGATTGAAGATATACTAGTACCTACACAGTCTAATTTCTTCCCTGTTTCAATTTCTATATGTTTATTTCCTGTAGAAGATTTTTCCCCTTTTCTAAAACTGAATAGAGAAGCATCTTCTACCCATTGGGATAGTGCAGACCAATTAACACCTATTGAAGCTTAGGAAAAATCTTCAAGCCACCAAGTAGGATCCCCTTATGTTCATGTAAACATGTATGAATATTTCCCAGATTGTGTGTAGGTTTTAAGAGGTATAAATTATACTGAAATACAAAGAAAATTCCCCTTAGTATTTATGCTAAATGCTGTGAATTCTTAGTCTGTAGTCATACTTGATAAACCATGATTTTAAGCTAAAAATTATACCTGTTCTATTTTTTGTTTTTGGGCTACATTGTATAGAAAATGTTGTAGTGCATGGACGATGTTTAGGGGTTGTATAAAGTGTAAATTCGATTCTAAGATATATTTGCTAATATATGTAACGCCCCTATTTAGTCTTATTGTTAACTCTGATATAAACAGATAAGTTTGGTACATTATCTTTATCCTTTATTTAATTAATGTCTGAGCAGTTATACCATTAAATTAATTTAAGCGGATTAGGTTCGGGATCTTTTGCTTAGATTAAAACTTACATGCACAGCAGAATAGATCAAAATATACTAACTACATAGCAAAATTAAAGCATCCATGTAATTCAATTAAATACATAATCAATAGTGTACATTACATTTCTATAAACACGTGTCAGGATATATGAAGTATCCATCCATAGGAAGTCAGGAGACAACAATCTTGTCACTCAGACCCCTTTAAGAATTTCAAAGATGAACCGGTCCTTTATATATCTTATGTCTGCTGCCTAAAAGAATAACCCTAGTTCTAAACCAAATAAATCTGAACTAGGACTCAAAAATAAAGGTTACAAGTTTTTCCTCAGACCAAAAAGAACTCCTATCTCCCTGCCCTGCTAAGTTTTCGTATCTAATACACATTAGCATAATAAAGAGAAACACAAGTTTCCCAGTAGTTTAACAATTTGAGTTTTAAAAATAACTAATATGTATCAGGGTGCAAGCACCAAAACATTTTCAATTTACATTCTTGATAATAAAACATAATGTTACCCATAAATGAAATCAAGCAAGCGTTAAGTGATACTTTAGATGTTAACATAAAAAATCAGACATTCTCTTTCAATGAAACGTATCGAAATGAAATGACACATTTTATCGTGGCATTAAGCAATTTAATTATGTATTAGCTTTTACTTTTTTTTTTGTAAGTTAATTAAGCGTCTGGGGTGTTATGTGGACACTAGGCCACTTTTATGAAATCACCGTGAGCCCTAGTTCATAGGTATGGAGCACCTCTGGCTACACCTCACTAGGCCATCCATGTGGAGCACCTTTGGCTACACATCGTAAATCGTGGTCACTCGGCTATGTATATAGCTTAATCGCGAACACTAGGTCATGGGTATGGAGCACCTTCGGCCACACCTCGCTAGGTCACCCGTGTGGATCACCTCTGGCCACACATCGTAAATCGTGATCACTCGGCCACGTATATAGCATAATCGTAAACACTAGGTTATGGGCATAGATCACCTTCGGCCACACATCGTAAATCATGTACCTATATATGAATTTCCCTATCAGTTGCGTTCCTTTTCTTTCTTTTTGTCAGTGTACAATATATCTTTATCACCTTTAGCTATGATTCTTCTTTACCTAACTTAATTTAACTCTATTTCCATGATTGTGGCCAACAAATGTAAATAATATCAAGAATGTAAAATTGCAATAATGTCCCATCAAAGATAGAAAAATAGACATACACAGATGCAATCGTGGACATTATTTTCCAAAATTGTCAAATTACTTGGAGAATGACTAGAAAAGTTGATCTTAGCCTTCCTTTGTAACGCCCCTTTCTAGTCTTGTCGTCTATTCCGATATCAATAGATAGGTTTGGTACATTATTCTTGTCCTTTTAAATATTTTCTGAGCAGTTAACCCATTCAATTTACGTTAAACGAATTAAGTTCGGGATCTTTTACTCAGATAAAAATAAAACTTACATGCATAGCAGAATAATGAAATTCTACACTACACGATGAAAATACAGTCTTTCATATGAATCAAATAATACAAGTCTGACAATAATCATTACATACTGATGTACATGTCCCTGGATATATGAAGTACCCGTCCCATGGAAGTCAGGAGACAACAGGCCTGCCACTCAGACTCCCGCACAAAATAGTTATGGACCGATCCTTCACATATCCATTTTCCCCGGTACCCCAGAACCACTCATGTATACAATCAAATCAATTATCCTACTCTAGCATAAGTGTACCTAAAACCCAAAAGTTAGGGGTTACAAAAAATCATACTTATCCAAAATGAATTGCAACCATGCGGCCCTGCTACACGTCTGTATCTGATACATATTAACACATAAATGAGAAACACACATTTCCCAGTAGTATAACCATTCGGAGTTTAAAATCCACTAATATGTACCAGGGTACAAGCACCAAAACATTTAGGCAACATCCTCGACATTAAAATATAAAGATATTCATAAGTAATAACAGGTTAGCATGGCATGATAATAGTAACAGTTAACAGAAAATAAGAATGACACTATTCTAAGGAATTCGTATTCCCATAGAGAGTAACATTTGTTCTTGCGAGGTTACTAAAGCGGTTAAACATTTCGTTCTTTCCTTTACTGTCATCGATTGGGTGAACATTCTTTGGATGATAAGCGAACCCTAGGTCACGGGCATGGAGCACCTTTGGCCACGCCTCCCTAGGTCACTCGTGTGGAGCACCTTTGGCTACACCTCGTGATTTGTAGACTCTCAACCGTGTGGACCCAGTCATTGGGACACTAGATCACTGGGGTGGAGCACCTTCGGCCACCCCTCACTAGGTCACCCGTGTAGAGCACCTTCGGCCACACTTCGTGATTTGCAGACACTCGGCCACGTAGACCAAGTCTTCTGGACACTAGATCATTGGTGTGGAGCACCTTCAGCCACCTCTCACTAGGTCACCCGTATGGAGCACCTTTAGCCACACTTTGTGATTCGCAGACACTAGCCACTTATATCGGGTCATCGTGGGCATCAGGTCCCAAGCATGGTCCTCCTTTTCGATGATCTCTAATGATCCTTAAGAGTAACTTTCTTTTTCTGGGAATTTCTTATTGTCATAGTTAGGGGAGTTGTCATTGAATTCAAGACTAAGTCGTTCTTCCTCATGGATTAGTGTAAGTGTCTACTTTCTATAGGAAATTCAACCTTTAAGGAAAATTTTTCATTTTTCTAGGGAATAATGGCTAGTGTAAGATCTAATGATCCCCTTCCAATTCTTTTTCTTCAAAATCATTTCCCAAGTGTGGTTTTCCTTCCGTGGAACTAAAATTTGCAATACAATTCCTTTCTAAAAGTAAGGACTATTGCCAATCAAATTGCTTTTCCTTTGGAAACTTGATTCCACTATAAATCCTTCCTAGAAATAATATTAATTTCCTTTCTTCTAGAAAATTAAATTCACCATAATTCCTTTCTAAAAATAATC
This sequence comes from Senna siamea, assembly GCA_031216115.1. NCBI lineage: Eukaryota > Viridiplantae > Streptophyta > Magnoliopsida > Fabales > Fabaceae > Senna > Senna siamea. The sequence goes on from CM062360.1 coordinate 4,420,096, forward strand.
ATTAATGACCATAAATTTCCCTTTCCTTTAAAACATTAATTCTACTATAATTCCTTTCTAAAATAATTAATTATGACACTAAAATTTTCTTTCCTTTAAAAATTAATTACATCATAATTCCTTTCTAAAAATAATTAATTGTGACATTAAAATTTCCCTTTCCTTTAGAAAATTAATTCTACTATAATTCTTTTCTAAAAATAGTTAATTATTACACTAAAATTTCCTTTCCTTTAGAGAATTCATTTCACCATAATTCCTTCCTAAAATAAAGGTTAACTACATAAGGTTTTTCTTTCTTGGAACAAATTACTCCAACATACATTTTTCTTATATGTATGAGTAATGACCCGAAGATTTTCTTTTTCTTGTGTCATCAAGATGGATTTCCCTTACTTTGAATTTAACTTCATGGTGTATAACTATCAAGACTTCCAAATCCTAACTCATAGTTCACAAGGTTCTCATGTCATTTCATTCATCAACTATTTATCACCCACACATGCTAGCCATTAATCATTCCATTTAAATCAAGAATGTGAGGATCACCTAGGTTCCATGGAAAACTTAAACATAGACATGGATTGCATAGTTAACACATGGAACAAAAATGAATGGTTAACCTACCTCAAGCGGTGGAAAAATGGGTGAAGGTCTTCTAGTGTTTCTCTTGTCCCTTGCTCCTTCTTCTTCTTCCTTCTTTTTTTTTTTTACTATCTCACTTCCTCACTCTTGCATATTTCTCCTTTCGTTGAGTGATCCAGTGCTCACCTCCCCTCTCTCGTCCCCTTCTAGTATGTGCCATCCTAACTAAAGGAAGGTTGCATTAGTGGATTAACCACTCACCTACGACAAAGGAAAGGAAGATGAGGGGGATACACAAGCTACTTCCTTCACGCAAACTACTCCTCTTTGTCACACCTTAGAGCATGTCGTGGTGTATATTTTAATTCCCAAGCTCCTCCATAAGTGGCATTCATTGGAATGAAGGAAGATGGCCCACCATTCTACACCTTAGTTGAAGTCATTTCTTAGTCACACGTGAAGTCCATGTACAATCCTCTTTGCTTGCCATTTCTCACACTCACTCAGTTGGATTAAAAATGGAAAGAATGGAGAACACATCACTTCTTGGCTGCACATAGTAGGTACGGTTCCAGAAGCTCACGTTTGCACTCTTTTTTTTCCTTTATATATATATATATATATATGATTCGTTCAGTGGATTCTAAAGGGAAAGAGGGATGGATTCACGTGCATGTACTTTGGTATTGAAGCTTTTTTCCTTTTACATGATGCACCTTCCTTGCCTTTCTCATTCACCACACACATATATATATACAATGGTATCTCTCTCTCTCTCTCATTTATCTACTTTATCCTATGGTCAAAAGTAAGATTCATGTTTCATGTAAACCCACCTAATGGAAAAGCTAGCAAGGGAATTTTGTCACATCTCTCTCTCTTTTCCCTTCTTCTCAATAATTATTGTGATTCACCTTATTGCCTAATGGTCTCCCTAGGTGGTCCCTAGTGTGCACCTCTTTCCTCTCTTGCTAACTTGTATATATATATATTTTTTCTACTCCATAAATCAAGCTATACTCTCTCCTACCTTGCGTGTGGCCCCCCCATGCTACAATTTATATGATTTTCTTTCCTTCATGGCTCACGTGTAGCTTGGAGATTTTATGCATGAGTTTGTCATTCCCTTTCATGTGGCTATACTCTCTCCTTTCATGTGGCTTCACCCATTTTTATGCAACAAAAATTCTGCACTATCCCATTGCATCCTTCATCACGTGAAGCCATGCACATATATAAAAATTGCATGCCTTCATCCCTCTTAACCTCACATGTGCCATTAATATTTTCATGCATGGAGGTTAGTGCTCCTTACTTTGGCATTTAGGCTAGATAACAAAAGAAAATAAGGGATTAAATTAAGCATCAAATCCTTAGGTAATTTGCCTTTGTAATCTAAAAAATTTGGCCATTTAATTTTGAAAGTGAAAATTTGCTTCCTTAGCAAATTCTCAAATTTATTAGCCACAAGAAATTTATTTATTAGTACCATAATTCTGTCCATTAAAATCATAAATTTAAGTTATTTAAGTTATGGGTGTTACACCCTTTGATCTCCTTCTACACCTCGTTTCCTTTAAATTCTTATTTCCCTACAATAATGCCAAGTTTTTGCTTCGATTCAATCATGAAGGAACAATCGGCATAAAAACTACAGGAAAATGTCAAATTAGGGTATTTTAATTATACCAGAGGCTCCGAGGGCTCGAGATCTAAATTCTGTGATTTTCCAGTAGCTCCAGCGAAGATGTACGGTGGCAGATGGTGGTGTACGGCAGTCGACAGCGGCTGGGGTCAAAAAATACACCAAAATGTAGCCCGTAACTCGAGGAGGCTGGATCTTAGGTCCGTTTGCTGAGACACGGACGTTTGGATGGCATTTTTCAGCGAAGAAGTTTAACGCATGGTGGACGATTTTTCCTCTGTTCCGGGCGTATGGTGGTAGCATTCACCGACTGGAAACTATCAGAGGAAATTGGCAGCTCAGGCTTCCCAACGGTGGTGGCGGTGTCGCTGGACGGCAGATATCACGATAATGAAGGAAAATGTGACGGGAAGGAAAAAGGGGCATTTTTTGGTGGCTGTGGTGGTCGTCGATCACTATAGTGGCTTTCTGTGGCGTCGGGCTAAGCTACTAGACCTTCCGGCAGCAACAAGCGACCGTAACTCAGTTGGACGGTGGAAGGTGGTGGACGTGGGTGATGTGCCTGGGAGAGGAGAGAGAGAGTGAGAAATGTTGCATGAGAGGGAAAAAATGGGAGAAATGAGAGAAAACGAGAGGGGTTTGAGTATTTAGGGCCCTTAGGGGCATTTTAGTCTTTTTCCCTTTCACCTTAGCTAAGTTTCAAATGTATCTCTCCAATCTAGGCAAGATCTAGGCAAAATTTAAGACGATATAGAAGGAAATTTGGAAATTTTCAAACGATCGCAAGCGTCGCAAAATTATCCGCAAAATTCCTTTAGCATATCAAAATCTCGCTATCAGATATAATTTAATTCCAAAAAATTCCCAAATTTTAGTTAAAAATTCAGAAAATTTTTCTTAATTCAATTTCAACAAAAATCAACATTTATCTTACCCAATTTAATTTATTTGAAAAATCAAGTTGTTACAATATACATGAAGTTTTGTGTTAATTTATAGTAGGTAAATAAGTGTTTAATAAGGAAAAAAAATTTGATTGTGTGGGATGCTAGAGCTGAGCAATTAGGACTGTTATATTATTTCATAATATCCTATTTGAGTGACCCCTATGCTGTGTATATTATGCCACAAACATACTCTGGAATGTCTTGAAATTATTAAAAGAAACAAATACTAACCCACAAGCTCATGCTTTGTGCTGCAATGTTGGTTAGGGAAAGAGTGTCTTAGTATTGGATCAATTTTAGTATTGGACCACTTAATAAGGGACATGTACAAGGCTATGATGAAAAGAAGATGCTACTTACTGTTTGATTTTTGTTTTATTTATTGTTATTACTATTTACAAAGTTGTTGGGTACTATGATCATCTCATTTTTCATTATCTTAATATGAAATTTTGATGCGAGTTTGAGAAGAGTAAGGGTTGGGTGGTGGCTAAAAGCACCTTTGGGTACGTGAATACCCTTAATAAAATTTTTAAGGCACAAATTGCAAGCTTGGTTTCACTTGTGTGGCATCTTTTTCTGCAATAAGGAAATGATCTACCCTTAAACCTCCTAAAACTTAGCAATATAATTACTTTTACATGTTATTCAAATGTAGGTAAAAAGAATGGATAAAAGTTAGCTAGATATAAAAAATAGAGGGGATCAAACATACATAAGAGGAATAGATGCATTTATTGAATGGGCATACAATTAACCAGGGGTGAAAACTTTGATTTGATGTCCATGCATGAGGTGTAGGAACGCAAAGTTAAAGCTAAAAAATATGGTGAGATTTGATCTATTGAAAAAAGGATTTTGGGATGGTTGCAAAGTGTGGGACTTACATGGAGAAGCCTTTTAAGAACTAATAGTCTTAGTCGTGATGGTCAAGGAAAAGATGACAATATTATGGTTGATGATATTAACGAGATGATACATGATGCTTGTGGTTTGCAAATATAGAGGAAAGGAATTGTGTTTCTGAAAAAAAAAAAAAAAGAAGAACCAAATGTACATATAAAAACGTTATTTGATTTACTAAAAGCTGTAGAGATAAAACTTTATCCTGGATGTAATGAAGTGTTGAAGTTATCTTTTGTAGTTAGGTTACCTCACTTGAAGTGTCTTAATCATATGACCAATAAATCTATTGATGTGATTCTTAGCTTCCTCAAAGAAATTCTTCTCGATGGGGCTTTCATACTTAATTCATACTATGAAGAGAAAAAGATTATTAGGGACTTGGGTTTGGATTATAGAAAAATATATGCATGCAAAAATGATTGCATCTTATATTGGCAAGAGCATGCCAATGCAAATTCATGTCCTGTATGTAAGAAGCCTAGATGGAAGTTAAGTGAACACAAAGGGAAGAAAGTACCAAACAAAGTGTTGCGTCATTTCCCAGCTAAACCTAGACTGCAAAGGTTGTTCATGGTAAAACACACAGCTAAACAAATGAGGTGGCATAAGGAGAAACAAGTTGATGATGGCATTTTAAGACATCCTTGCAACTCCTTGGCTTGGAAATCGTTTGACCAACAATACCCTGACTTTTCTAATGATCGAAGAAATGTTCAATTGGGCTTAGAAAGTGACGGGTTTCAACCTATGGAAATATGAGTGCTAATCATAGTATTTGGATCATTTTCCTTGTTCTATATAATCTTCCACCTAGGGATTGCATGAAAGACCCATATTGTATGATGACACTCTTAATTCCATGTCCTAAGTGTCCAGGAAACGACATAGATGTTTACTTGCAACCAATGATTGAGGAGTTGGAAGAGTTATAGGATAGAGGGGTAAAGACATACAATGCCTACTCAAAATCTAATTTTGTGTTATGGGTTGTTGTGATGTGGACAATTAATGACTTTCTAGCATATGGAGACCTTTCTGGATGGTCAACTAAAGGTAAGCTCGCCTGTCCTTGTTGTCATAAAGATACACACAGTGTTTCTTTACAGAACAAGCTATGCTACATGGGCCATCGCTATTTCTTACATACCAATCATCCATGGCGTCGAAATCAAAGGGCATTTGATGGAAAGGTGGAAAATTCCATGGCGCCTACTCCATTGACTAGTGATGAAACACTTGACCAATTAGAACAAGTACGAAACATGACTTTTGGGAAATGCAAAAAAAAAAAAGGTGACCAACCAACCAATTCTTATAATTGGAAGAACAGGAGTATATTTTTCCAATTTCCTTATTGGAAAAATCATCTGATACAACATAATCTTAATGTCATCCACATTGAGAGAAATATATCTGACAATCTTGTGTCAACAGTGATGGATATGTATGGAAAGACAAAGGATACATTAAAGATTCAGTATGATTTAGTGGATTTAGGTATAAGGCAAGGGTTGAATCTAATTCAATATGAAAGAAATATTTTGTTACCTGAAGCATGCTATGCATTGTCTTTGGATGAGAAGTTAAAAGTTTGCAACTTTTTTACTAATTTGAGGGTTCCTGATGCATTTGCTTTGAACATTTCACATTGTGTTAATTTTTGTGAAAGGAAAATATTTGGATTAAAGTGTCACGATCACCATGTCTTGTTGCAGTATATATTTCCAATTACAGTTCATGGCCTTTTACCTAAGGAATTTTACGAACCAATAGTAGGATTAGGCAATTTTTTCAAGAATCTTTGTTCTAAGTGCTTGACAATTGAAGATCTTGATAAACTAAAGACCTAAATTGTGATCACTTTATGCAAAATGGAGACCATATTTCCACCAGCATTTTTTGATGTCATGGTCCACTTGCCCATTCACTTGGCTAGAGAGGCAAAGCTCGATGGACCCGTGCAATATCGATAGATGTATCCAATTGAGAGGTAACACATTTTAGGTACTAACTCATTAATAATGTATTACTTTAATGGCAAATGTTATGGTAGTTTCAATTTATAGATGTAGGTAATTGCAAACTCTCAAATCACATGTCCATAATAAGACTTGTCTAGAAGGATCCATTGCAGAAGGTTACTTAGCTGAAGAATGTCTAACCTTTTGCTTGTGATACTTGAAGAACACCTCAACCTGTAACATCCCATATCTTATCTTAACAACGTTATAATACTTATTTAGATAAGTGGTTACATTATCTTTAGCCTTTAATTACATTAATTCCTCCTAAGCATTCAATCCATCATAAATTTATTTTGCAATTAGGTCTAGTTCTTTTGCTTAGGTAAAAGATGCTTTGGCACAGCGGAATATAAAATATCAACATTACAATAGAGTATATAAAAACTTTTCTAATATACATACATTAAAATAACTATTTGGTACATCGTTTTGTATACATATACTGGGATAGATGAAGTACCCATCCATAAGGAGTAAGGAGACAACAAGCCTGCCACTCATACTCCTTTACAAAATATCATGGGTGAATAGGTCCTTCACATATCCCTATACATATGCCCTTTTTCCTTCTATATACAGCTAAAAATGCCAGTCCTTACTCCAACCCAAAAAGAATATGTAGGGTTAGGACCCCAAAATGATCAGGCTATAGCTACATATTTAAGTACTTATCTACTCCAGAGGGAATTTGAAGACAATTATAACATAAACATCCTTTACTATAGTGAAAGTTCCCAGAAAGGGAATTTCCACTATTGCCAGTTCGACCTCTATTATCAGGCAGTATCTAGGCATCTGATACATATCAGTCCAATAATGAGAAATACATTCCCAGTAGCTAAACAAACTCGTTTATTTTAAAACAACTGACATGTACCCCTGTAATAATACAGAAAATAACTCTACATTCGGTTTAATTTTAAAACTCTTTTCATATAGATACTTGGGTATGGCATAATATGAAACATGTGTATATGCATCCATAGACATGAGATATGTAGCCAATTAAATCATTCATGGAATGGAATATAAACATTTAATGTTTAAATATCATAATCATATTCACCTAATTCACATCTTTGCAATACCATCATAACATGTAATAAAAACTCAACTCTGGGAAGGTATACACAAGATCATTCCCTCCCATATAACTGTGCTTTTGGAGGTGTACATTAGATCATTCCTCTTGCATGTCAATTCCTTGGGAGTTTACACCAGATCATTCCCCTCAAGGTAGCTTCCCTAGAAGGTATACATCAGATCATTCCTTTATAGGCTTTTAGTCTCAGGAGGTATTCACCAAATCATACCTCCTTTGGTCTTTACTTTGACATTCACAATTGCATCAAGCATTCTTTTCTATTCAATCACTTTTGCATGAATTTAGACATTTCACTATTTATGGCAAAAATGTATGCTATTATTCATTCCTTCTTGTCCCTTGCATCTTTTGGTCTCTTTTCCCTTAACATAGACCATTTAAATGGCACCTTAGGCTATTTCCAACTCATACATAAATTTAGCCACTCTATGGAAAATTTCACATAGTATTCGGCCAAGGTAGAATGAGCATGAATACTTTGCATTTCTAACCCTTTTGGCACATTTCTAGCCTTATTTCCATTAATTGAACATTGTGGTGACAATTCCCATAATTATGCCTAATACTTTCTCACACCTAAAAATTAGATAATTGCACTTTAGGCTATTCTTTCCCATGCTTTTCTAGCCTATTTTTCATGCCAAACATGATCACACATCTAATCCCACAATTTCACATTATTAGGCACACTTTTAAAGTGAAATGGTAAGGCTTTAAATTGGCAACATTGCTTGAAACATAAATTGTCATAATTTTCTCTCTCTTTCTTTCTTGGAACTAAACTTATATGGTTTCTAAGTCATTCCTCAAGAGCAAACTCAGCACCATTTATATGTATCCATTTGGCCAAGGTGAATAAAACACACTTTTTTGGCTACTTGTGAAATTAGAAAATGGAGAAAGTACCTAAATGTAAATCTAACTAGTTTGTCTCTCTCTTACCATTTTCTAACACTTTCTCTCACTCTTTCTAACACAAAATTTTGCCCAAAATTCAGCACCATTCCAAACCCTAGCATTCGGCCAAGAGGAGAAATCAAGCTAAATGGAGTGGTTTCATCACTTTACTTACAATACCACAACATTCATGCAAAAACCATGCAAAAATATCATTTTCTCACTCTTACAAACACAAACTCAGCCTTGGTACAAGTTAGGGTTTGGAAAAATCAAAGTTCCATCCATGAAAATTTACAATTTCATGAGTTTCCATACATTCCAACATGTCTATAGCCATAAACACAAGTTATTTTCAACATATTTCAAACCCAAGCATGCAAATTCACCATAAAAATGTAGAGAGAGAAATAGCAATCATTCTTGCAAATTGAAAACACCATAAACACATCATAAAACAAGAAAAGAATGTCATAGGATTGTTTAGCTACCTTGAAAAGCCAATAAAAGTGTAATTTCCAAGTTGTTTTAGTGAGAACTCCTCCTTCTTCAAAGCTATGAAGCAATTCGGCCTTCTCCCTTTTCTCCACCCTTTTTTCGACATTTCTAGCATATGGAGGATGAAGAAGGTTGAATTTAGGGTTTAGGTTATTTACAAAAATGCCATTAGTGCTAAAATGTCCATTTTATCCCTTTTTCTTCTCTTTTTCAACAATGGCATTGTCTCTCCTTACAAATGTAATTTTATGCAACTTCTATGGGCTGGGACTGTTCTGCCCTTCAAGAATTTTAAAATTGCATAGTGATCCCTCAACTTTTTAAAATTACAATTTAGTCCCTAAGAAAAAAGTCATTTTGCCATTAAATCTAAATTGGCCATTTTTGCTCCATTTTTATTTTTTTTCAGTTTTGATATGTAAAAACCACTTAAATAAAATTTCATAAAGTCTATTATTGTGAATTTTCTAATTTACCCTTATTTTAGCAAAATTATAATTTTGCCCCTAAGGCAAAATTACCTTTTTACCCTTTATGCCAAAGATATCATTTCTACCCTTTTTCTTTCTTTCTTTAAGCATAAGTGGGTAAGGGTTTCTAATTCCTATTTTCCTAAAATACTTAAGGTAATAATTAAATTTTCTAAATGATGTAAAATTACTAATATACCCTTAGGGTGAAATTATGATTTTGCCCTTCCTAAGGGAAATTGCCTTTTTGACCTCAAATGTAAATAATCTCTTACACAACTAGATTCTTCTTCTCTTTTAAATAAAAATAATAAGAATCCTTTGATATAAATAAGAGAATTAAATTATTTTTTCCCTTCATGGTAAAATTACTATTTTACCCTTCCTCATCAATTTTCCAATTTCATTCTTTTATCACAAAAGTGATTATATAATGATAAAAATGTCCATTCTAACTCCTTAATAAATCATCCTTAAAATCCCACAAATAATACTAACCATAATAATAATAACATTATCATAAAATGCAAGTATTAGGAGTGGATGTTACACAACCAAGTCAAATAAACCAACTAAAAATGATGATAGACCCTATAAGGATGTTGAGATGTCTATATTCAAATAAAATGGTCAACCAAGAAGGGGTTACAAAACAATTACTCTATCTCGTTCATAGTTTAACCAAGCTTGTATGTATGTGCTTCGAAATTGTGAGAAGGTTTAGCCATTTATAGAGTAAGTTCAAACAACTTCTATAATATAATTATTTACACTCTCTAATATAAAGAGTTCATAACATTTCTCTTGTAATATGTAGGGAGCACCAAAAGAAGCTTGAGATGCAAACATCAATAGTAGCTGAAAATAGTAGTAGGGAAATCCCTAATTGGTTTTGTACACATGTATTGGTTTATATAAACTTAAGGTCTAATGCATTATTTTTTAATTTATAATTTAGCTTCTTAGTGATGACCCAAGGCACCTTATTTATGTAGGTTTTTAAGTTATCTGCACAGCAATGTGTAAGTGAAGAGATCATAAGGTTAACTATAAGCCCTCTTCAATAGGTGCATAGATGTTCTACGTTTATGGTTAATGGATATAGATTTCACACAAAAGATTATGCCTCAAGAAGCAAAACACAAAATAGTGGATTTCTTGTAAAGGGTGATGATTCAAACCTTGAAAAGGAGTACTATGGTGTATTAGAGGATGTTGATGAACTTTCTTATGTCAAAAATTAGAAGGTATACCTCTTCAGGTGTCATTAGTGAGATGTTACTCATTTAGGAAGAGGATATAAAGTAGATAAATATGGATTTATAAGTGTCAATACTCAAGGTTCGTTGTATACAAATGAGCCATTTGTCTTGGCATCTCAAGTAGAACAAGTGCTCTACTTAGATGATATGATTGATCTAGGTTGGTTAGTTGTTGTCAAGACAAATCTGTGTGACCTATTTAACATGCCTCAAGAAGATGATGGTGACCATGTGTTACTCGATGAAGAAGCATATCAACAACTTGAGGTTAATCAATTAAATGCTTCAGCTGACAATGCAGTGGATAATGAGATTGTGGTTACTTTTCAAAGGGTAGATGTTGAACCACAAACTATCAATCAAGAAAGTGATGAAGCATGAAAAAATATGCATAACTTTGATGAAGTGAATTTCATTGATGATAGTGATATAGATATGAGTCTAAATGAGGAAAGTAAGGAAGAAGACTTCATATCTGATGATAACACACAAGACACAAACAATTCCAAAGACTAATTAAAGGTTGTTATAGCATATATATATCTTGTTATTCATAACTCTGGTTAGATTTTACCTTTTTTTTTTTAATCTAAGCATATATATCTCATTATTTATAACTTTAATTTATTGTTTACCATACGGATGAATTATTATTTATTTTTTTAAATACAATGTTGCAGGAAATTTCAGAACTTGGATGAGGTCTAGGCCTTAGAGGTGCAAAAGCTGGTACACATTGAGGAAGATGTCTCAATCAAGGAGAAGTGAGTTCGGCTTGGCAATTGTCACTACCACATGTTGATAGTGGTCTACAACGTCCTCATCAGCTAAATGAGGATTCTCCAATAGTGAAAGGATCAAGGAATCTAAGCAATGCAGGTAAATTTATCTTTCTAAGTATAATTTGATAATATCTAGAAGCAAGACTGTTAACCATTTCCCTTTTTTTACAGCTTCTTGCACTTCTAAGGCTGGTAGAGGAAAATATAAGTCCATTGTAATGGACATGAAGACAAAATTTAGAAGCAAGATCAAGATTGACATTCCTGAAGATATTCAACGAGTTGTAGGCCCAGAGGCTAAAGATATAGCCAACTACTATGGATTTGTTATGAGGCAAACTATCTCTTTCAGAGCTGGTAGATGACAAAATGTTTTTGCCACAAATGGAGGATGTCGTTGAAAGTAAAGGTAATAAGTTAAAAAAAGATATATAACTTCATAATTCTGAAATGTTTTTACAAGAAGAATATTTGTTTATATTTTAGGAGAAGTTTGAGATTGGCGATGATAGAAAGCATATGGTGATGGAAAAATTTGTCACTAGCACTATGAGTGGCTTTTCAGGGCATGGAAGACCCGTTTACACAAGCATTACAACCACTTTAGCACTATTGAAGAGAGACTGGCTCATCGGCCTACTGATGTTACTCCTAAAGATTGGGAGTGGTCGATAGCACATTATGGTTCAAATGAATTCAAGGTAATGTGAAATTATGTGTTATTAAACTATTTGAACTATAAGAGTTTTAATTATCATTGACATATTGATTCAGTTATTTAAACTATGAGAGTTTCATTCTTGTAGGCTGTTAGTGAAAGGAATAAAATAAATAGGGCAAAACAAACAACATTACATACATGTGGCCCACACTCCTTCGCTAAGATAGATGAATCTACAGTAAGTACTTTAAATATGGTTTTTAATTACTTAACTATGTGATGGCATTTGGTTACAAGTGTCTTTATTGTAGAGAGATCCTAAAATTGGAGAAAAGGCATCTACTGATAGAGTGTGGGAGCTACAACATACTCGTAGAACGAAAGAAGGAAAAGTGGTGTGGTCGAACCCAAAATCATAGGAAATTCATGTATATATACAATTTTAATTATCTTTCAAAGTTTTAATTTCATTTCTTGTAAGATATTATCATCATTTGAATTAATGTAGGAATGTATTCAAGAGTTCATGTCTTAGAAACAAAAAAAATGAGAACTCACTAATCAGAGATGAGATTTTAGCATTTGTGCTTAGGGAGAGGTTGGGATTTGTTCATGGAAAAGGCTATGGAAAGAAGCCATATGGTAAGAAACCTCAACAACAAGTAGATATGGAAGCTAGCGTGTCCTCTGTAATTGAATGTGTACGTGAGGAGATGCAAGCTAAGCTTCAAGAGGAGCATACCCAAATGCAATCTGAGATGGAGAAGAAGTTGCAAGAAGAGCTTAGCAAGAAGCTCTAGGAAGAGCGTGCTGGAATGCAAGATGAGCTTCAACGTCATATGCAAGCTAAGCTTGACCAAAGGATCCAAGCATAGTTGGATATGATAATGTCAAGATTTCATCAAGTATTGTGTTGTTGATGTATTGTTGATGGTAATAGGCTGAAATTTAATTTTTGATTGAATTTTTTGTGGTAATGGGTTGAAATTTAACTATTAATTGAATTGTTGATGGTAATGGGCTGAAATTTAATTGTTAATTAAATTTTTAGTGGTAATGGGCTGAAATTTAATTGTTGATTGAATTGTTAGTGGTAATGGGTTGAAATTTAACTATTAATTGAATTGTTGATGGTAATGGGCTAAAATTTAATTGTTAATTGAATTGTTGATGGTAATAGGCTAAAATTTAATGGTATTATGTTGAAATTTTATAGTTTTATGATATTTTGCTGCAATTTTGATATTGAACAATTAGCTTGGTTGGAGAGGTGGCCATTCTATTGTCAAAATTTATGATGCTAGATTTGTAATATGAATTTTGTGCACCAACATCACAGAAGGCTAGGTATTTAAGTGAATTTGAAGGTTAAGATTATCCTAACTTAATATTATAAACCATGTCTTTAGCTTGTTACAATGGATGCATTTTACAAAGATTTTCAATTGAATTGTGTGTCAAATGTTGTTCAAAGTGTTCCCCTACATTAGCGACGTTGAGTTTTCATGTTATCTTGTGTTTTGTCAGTGATATTGTTTTTTCTATAATCATGAGACTAATTATACTTATTCTTAATGTTTTTATTTTACATAGGGCTAAATTTCAAGAAGGAACAACAACTCTTCACAATAATGATGCGTTGAATGTTTTGTATTTTATTGTAATTAGTTGTGTAATTATTGTAATTTATGTCATTATCGACAACAATGTAACACTACTTTTGTGCAATATAATAGTATTTTGTTTTATAATTTTTTTTTGTAACACTCTTTAGGTCGTAGGAAATATGAAAAATACAAAAAGAATAAAAATCATAAGGAATTTTAACATAAGGAGGCTTCAGTGGGGACATTTACGTCACCACTGATTGGGCTTTAATGGCTACATGATCATGTCACCACAAAAATCAGATTTAGTGGCGACAAAATGCCGCCACTAAAGCCAAAATCAATGGTGAGATCCTTTTTGTCACCACTGAAGCCTCCATCAGTGGCAGAGTTTCAGTGGTGACATAAAATGTAGCCACTGAAGCATGCATCTACGACGACAATATGTGTTGCCACTGAAGTATGCTTCAGTGGAGATAATATATGTCACCACTGAAATAAGCTTAATTGCCGCTACTGAATCCTATTTCAGTGGTGGCAATCCTCATGTCTCCACTAAAGCTCTTTTAGTGGTGAAGATAATGTCACCACTAAATCCAAGATTCTATGGCAACTTTTAGCTTGTGAGTTTCATATTCTGTGGTGATAATTTCCCTTCTTTAGTGGTGACAAATGTCACTACTATACGTGTTTTTAGTAGCAACAATTTTTTGTCACCACCAAAGACCTTCAGCGATAAATCTTTCAATGGCGACATGTGACTATTATTCTTCAGTGATGACATTTTTACTTTTAGTGGCAACTTTTGTCGCCACTGAAAGTCAAAATTTTTCTAGTGTTGGAATTTGGCATAACCATATGCACAAGTCACATCATCCTAAAGTATATGTATAGGATAGTGTACCCGAAATGTGATCCACCGGTAAGGGGTGGTGATTCCATATCATTATAATCTGCTAAAAAGCAGAGAAGATATGATCTAAACAAAGATGACAGTGATCCCGTGAGTTTTAGAGGAAGTGAATCCACTGAGGGATTTCTCAGATGGTATTTGTGGCCGAAGGTGCTCACATACACTTAAGCAATAACCGAAGGTGCTCTTACTTAAGGACTTAAGTAATGATTGAAGGTGCTCTTACTTAAGGAAAACTCACTCATATAAGTAGTGGTACTTGGAGTAGTTCACTGGTGACTCTCCCGATACTCTTATGTTTCTCTTATAAGGAAAGTGGCATTAGCCACAATGTTATGAAGGTGGCATTAGCCATAATGTTATGAATGCTTTCTCTTGATTTTATTATCTTTATAATCTTATGATGATGAATGGAAATATGTATATGTCATGATACCGATATAATGATTTCATTACGAAATGAGATTATGAATGGTGAACTATCTTCACATTGAATTATGTTTATATAATCATAAATACATGTCATACTTGTATATATGAATCATGCATGATATCCCAAAAGATTGTATTGTATTTTAAAGAAAAGAATGTAGAATGATTTTTGTATTATTACGGTGGTACATGCCAAAGGTTTTCAAAAGAATGGATTGTTTGGCTATTGAGAATTTATTTCTCATAATTATCCCAGTATGTATCAGATGACTAGGTACACTGTGTGGCTAGAAATTGAAGTGGACCAAGTGGACATACCACTTTTAGGATCCTTTATTATACTGCAAGGAATTTTGGTGATAGCTGTTATGGAGGTCCCTCCTTCCCAGTGAAAATGAAAAGGCGTTTCTTTCATGGTGTCTATGAAAATAAGTAGATGATAGCCCTCTTTATCCTAATTCTGAATATGATTTTGGAATAGAATTGGCATAACTCATTTTCGATGTATATAATGAGAAGGGCATATATGTGTTAGGATATTTGAGAGTTATATCCAGATTAGGTGAATTTTGATAAGGGTCTAAATGGTAGGTTTGTTAGCTCATTACCCTGATGAACTAACTAAACCTCACATATCCATAGGTATATGTCTAACGTTGAAAATATTTAAAGAATGTATATATATAGTAATGATGTTTATCTTCCACTGTGTTATTATTATTATTATTATAGTTGTTGTTGTTGTTGTTGTTGTTATGTTTCCATTGTTTAGTCTTCCACTATGCAATTTATGAATAAAATACCTAAGTAAAGGAACCCAAACCTAATCAAATATTAAATGGCAATTAAAATCATACTCAGGTAATAATTAAGGATAAAGTGAATGTAACACACCAGTCTTATAGTGAGATGGCTTATGCCAGAAAAGTTAAGAAAAAGGCTATAAGATTGAGATGTTATATATAGTATGTGGTTGTTGATTTCTTTGATTAAGAAAACTTCGATATTTTTCCATTGCTAAAGGCTTCTAGCTATATAAATTATTGAAGTCAAATAAAAAATATAGTCCTAAGGTAGTGAGAGCACTTTTTGCTAACATGAAATGGGATAGTGATAACTTTTACCTATCTAGTGAATTTAAGGGAAAGACAATTAGCATAACCTAACAAACCTTAGGGCAATGGTTAGAAGCTACACCAATTGGGTACATGTTTATTGATCACATGCATTCCTGGAAAAGATTACCACTTATAACAAAGCAATCATTGTAGAATCATTCCTTCCATGAGAGCAATGTAAACCCTAGACCACTTTATCATGTGTAACATCCACTATTTAAAATTATTAGGAAATCCCCTAAATTCCAAATAGGAGCATTTTAGTATAATTAAATTATTCAATTATGCTAATTTTGTTATAAAAAAATTTTATTGTTTAAAATCACTAGAAACTACTAATAAATAACACAATTAAATCTTAAATGAGGAATAACCTTAATTATTAAAAGAAACAAAATTTAGAAAGGAAAACAACAAAATAAGATAAAGAAAAGAAAATACGAAAAATAAGAGTAAAAAAGAAATTGCCAAAGAGGAACACCACAAAGAAGAAAGCCCCAACCATACCAACTCAAATTCTTTTCCCTTAATTAACCCACCTAAAGAAACTTTTTCCAAGGCATAATCCCCCCTCATATCACCACGTAACACCCTCTCCTTCATGAAGAAGGAGCCACCTAACCTATGAGAAAAGGAGTGTGAGACAAATGCTCTTTATTACCCAACTACGTAAAAGCTCAAGGAAAGACCTCCTTAATTAAGCTATAGCCCCATCACCCTAAGAAGAAAAAGTGAGCTATGGCGAGAGGCATTAAGAGAGAGAGAGCTAGCAAGAGAGAAAGGATAAAGTAGAGTAGAGTACCATCCACCTTTATTTTCTTGGTCATCCAAAGGCAGGAAAGGAAGAAAACATTGGGGGAGGTTGAGAGGAGCCCAAATTTGCACTTTCATGAGGGTGTAGGACTAAAAAGGAGAGAGAACAACGTTAGGAAGATGGTGCAAAGCAAAGTTTAAAGCAACCTAGCCACCATTCAACCGAGTCGCTTGTGTTTTAAATGAGGTAGGGTCTTATCTTGTAGAACTTCTAAGATGATTTCCTTTATTATTTTATATAGATGCAAGCTGGTTATTTTTTGGGTTATGGTTAGAACTAACATTTAAATGCAAGGGAATACAGGGAGAAAAGAAACATGAAAATTAAGAGACAATTGAAAAAAAACTGCTGTCACACCCAAAATGTGATGCGAATGGTAAATGAAATGGAGTCGCCACTAAAATTTTATTCTTAAAAGGAAACTTTAAAAAAAACCCTATTTTAGGAAATAAATTAAAAATAGTCTTCAAAAACAAAGACAAATTCGGTAGTTGGTACACATGGGGAAGGTGTTAGGCACCCTACAACATCTGATATCAAAGATGTGTAAATCACATGTAAAAGCAAAAGAAAAATGTTTAGATGTTGTGACTTGACTAGGGAAGGTACCCTAGGGCCTATGTACCACTTATAAGGATCAAATTCCACGTAATTTGAAGGTAAGAAATATTTGTGTGTTGGTCTAATTTTAGAAAGAAAGAAATATGCATTTTGAGAGAATGTCAAAAGGAAATGACTTGAATTGGTGGATTTAATTTTTACTTTTTGAAAACTTTTCTTAAACTCACTTCTTTCTCTTTTTGATTTTACAACTCTTTTATCATTTTTGGGTTTTTCGAAAATAATTTGAAATTAAATGAAAGTCTAAGGGTAAGGAAATTAAAAACATTCTTTTTTGAGATTTTGAAAAATAAGGTGCCTAAAAAAATAAGAAAAGTTAAATTCCTATTTTTAGGATAACATTGGGCTGTTGGGACCCAAATATGAAACATGCAGGCAAACATATAATTCATAATTCAAATAAAGATGAAATTTAAATGTGCAATGTAAGTCTAACTCGTTCCTATGTTCATTCCCACTAGCATTGATAAATAGTCACATACAATGAGACAATCACTTATGCCATAGGGGAAAAGAACCGATCACCCTAACTTAAGGTCGACGACCTTCCCTCCCCATGGTAAGCATAAGCTCCTAGTGTAACGACCCCCTAATATAACATACGCGATGCTTATCTGATTAGCGGAAGCATATGGGTCTTTCTAAATAGTTATTCCCGATGTGGAAATGTCAGGGGATCACTACTGGTTGAGCGTAACCCAAATAGACTTCCTGTTGTCCATTCAGATTCCATTCAACCGTAATTCACACGCAGCTAAACTAATTATACATACATACATCATAAATTACTCTGGAATGAAATCTAAAATCCAGATATACATCACATCATACATTCATATACATTCCAACTTAAATTCATAGGTTTACAGTGGTAAACCCTACCGAAAATCTGGCAGAGTTTCCTCTATATTTCGAACATACCCAAAATACAATACTCACCTGTTTACAATTATATAGCCAGTCCAACAACAACAGAAAAAATAAATTTACAGAGACCAATTATACAGCATTATCATCAGAATATATACAATGTAATTCAAGCCTAGACTAAGCCGTTCTTTTGTCTATCATCAAATCATTATCCAGTTATCGTCTAGGTTCCTGTCCCTGTCCCTGTCCCTGTTCATCTGAGTAAATAACCTGGTGAGATATAAAATTCCAGTAGAATAATTTACAATTTAAGTACAATTCAAAAATTTGGTTGAATACTCAGCGGTGCAAGCACCGAAAACATTTTCCCGAAATCAGTTCGAAATCAGTGAAATACCTTATCTTTAAAATCGTTTTATCACATGGAAATTGCAGCAGATAATCAAAATCATAAAAATCCATTTCTTTTTAAAATCAATACTCGAAGTCAGATAAAATCCCATGCCAGTGTATTTAAATCCACATTGGCCACAAATTCTCTGTGACCCAGTCTAAATTGTCATCTAATTGCACGTCATCTAGAGAGAATACCTCTCTTATCATTGGGTGTGATCCGTAACACCAATCACCCGAATCGAGCCTATATTGTGAGTGTGATCCGTAACACCAATCACTCACTCAAGGACCGAGTGAGAATCAACATCTAGGGCATCCCCTAGCATGTGCACAAACGCCAATACTCATCCTCATACAGTCTATTCGAACTCACATGCTTACGGTCAGCTATTCCTTAGGGTTCTAGGGTATTACGCCTAAATCACAACGTTTCCCTGTGTAGGCTATTCCCCCCTTATACTCCTTAAACCTTTCTTAGGGTCATCCTAATTTATCGCGTGATCCCTAATGCAATACAAGCTAAATCTGATAAAAACAATCTCATTTTAAAACTCCCTGTACTCGGGATACTTAACGGCCGTCCCATACTGGCTATCAAGTACCCTACCCTAAGTAAATCCGTCCTAAGGGCATCTAAACTCGATAAACAAAATGTCTAACATGCAATTAGGATATCCAGCACACAGGCATGCAATTTATTCCATCGAAAGCAGCACGTAATTCCATGAAAATAATCCAAATCGTTCAGGTATCCACAAGGTCAATTCTAACGCTCGGGAAGCGTAAATTATCCTACCTGGTCTCCCGTAGCTCCAAATTGATTCAGAACTTCATGTAGTCTCAGTTTCTGAGCCCAATTAATTTCTTGGGCATTAAATTGAATATTCAAACTTGTCACGTCATCCGTTTAACAATTCTAAGTCCGGTTGCCCTAATACCTAGGTCAATTTATTGCCTAATTACGTTCGGCAGCTATTTCAATCAGATATCATCAGTTTTTGGGAAATCAGACCTTACCAATGTGATCGGATGGTGGAATTCTGTCTCGGGGTGATCTCGGTTTCTTCCGATGTATGTCCAGAAGCTCCGGCACGGCGGCGTACGGTGGTTCACCCTAACTCAAATTGCAGCTATGCTAATATACATACAATCACCATAATAAGCTTTGGAACATTAAAACTAATAACCGTAAATCAAGCATACATACATTCACATGTAGTCCATCAAAATTCTGAAATTCAGTTATAATTTTTTGCCGTAAATCTGACAGAGTTTTCCCTATATTTTAAACGTCACCCAAATACAAACAGTCATCTGATTCCAATATATACATCTAATACAATCCAATCCAACAGATAAAACCATTAACAGCCAAAAAACTACCAGTAAATACACGAATCCAATAACAGAATCACCAATATAATATATACAAAATAGATTCAAGCTTAGGACTAAGCTGCACGTCTGTCTGTGATCACATCTCTGCCCAGCTATCTTCTAGGCCCCTATCCCTGTTCATCTGACCAAACAACTTCTGAGATATTTAAATCTCAGTAGAGCAATTTACAGTAAATAGTTATTTAAAAACTAGTCGAATGCTCAGCGGTGCAAGCACCGAAAACAACTTCCCTATTTATTTCAAAAATCAATGAAATACCTTATCTTTTAAAGTCATTAAAATAGCACAAAAATTGATGTAATTATTCAATGAATATAAAAGTCTATTTTCTAAAAATTTGTAACCAAAATCAAATCAAATCCCATGCCCGATGTTTTTAAATACACGTTGGCCACAAATCTTATGTGACCATATCTGAATCCATCTAATTGCATGTCGTCTGGAGAAAATCCATCTCTTATCGTTGGGTGTGATTCGTAACACCAATCACCCAAAATCTCGCCTATATTGTGAGTGTGATCCATAACACCAATCACTCACTCAAGGATCAGGTGAGAATCAACATCTAGGGCGTCTCCTAGCATGTGCACATATGCCAATTCTAATCCTCATACAGTCTATTCGGAATCACATGCACATAGTCAACTAGTCCTCAGGGTTCTAAGGTATTACGCCTAAATCACAATGTTTTCCTGTGTAGGCTATCCTCCCTTATACTCCTTAAACCTTTCTTAGGATCATCCTGTTTTACCACGTAATCCCTAACGAATGCAGGCTATATCTGGTTAAAACGAAACATTTATAAAATCTCCTGCACTCGGGATACTCAACGGCCATCCTATACCGACTGTTAAGTACCCTATCCTAAGTTAATTCATCCCTATTGCATCTAAATCCAATAGCCAAATCGTCTAACATGCAATAGACAATACTAGCACACAGGCATACAATTATATCAATCGAAAGCAACACGTATTTCCATATAATCAATTTAAATCATTCAGGTATTCACAAAATCAATCTAAAGTTCAGGAAGCATAAATTACCCTACCTGGTTTCTGTTTGCTCCTAATCAATCTGATACTTCTCGTATTCTCAGAATCCAAGCCTAATCACTTTCCTGGGCAATTTAATTAATACTTTAGTCTATTACGTGATCAATTTCACTTTCCTAAGTCCAATTACACATTTTTCTAAGCCTATAAGTTTCTATACAGATTCGGCATCCAATTCAGTCAAAAATACAATGAATTAGGGCAATTTAGATAATACTAGGGGTTTCGATAGGTGGGAATTTGCTTCTGGCGTCTTTCTGACTTCTCCAGGGGTGACGCACGGTGGAGCACGGTGGTGCACGGCGAAGGGGTGCGATTGAGCTCAGAAATTACACCATAGTGAAGCCCTCAAGATGAGGAGTCCAAATGTGGGGTTGGCATGGCAGTTCTCGGCGTTACGGTGACATTTTTCGGTGACAAAACTTTACGCATGGCGAACAAAAATCTCCTCAATCCGGGCGCGTGGTGGCTCCGTTCGACGGCTGTAAGCTATGGGAAGAAGCTGGCAGCTCAGCCTTTACAATGGTGGGGGTTGTGACGGTTAACGACACTGGACGGTGCAGATCATAGAAGTGCACAAAAAATTACGATGAAGGAGGAAAATGGAGTTTTTTCGGCGAAGGTGGCGGTCGTTGGTGGTCATGGGTGGCTGTTGGAGGTTGAGGGTGGTGTGGTGCGTCGGTTGGTAGGTCAAACGGTGGCCCAGGGTGGCGGTGGTGGTCGTGTGTGGTGGTGAGAGAAGGAGAGAGAAGAGAGAGAAAATAGAGTGAAGAGAGAGAGTAGAGGTGGGAAAATGAGAAAAATTGTGACGTTTAGGAAGTTTAAAGCTTCCGGGGTCAATTTTGTCTTTTTCCACATCACCCGAGATAACTTTTAGATGTCGTCTTTAATCTAGTCATGGGCACAGTTTCCCATGCAATCGTTTCAGCCTCTGTTTGAGGAATCAAAGTCCGAAACTCTGTCTATTAGGTTCTTAACGTTGGGCTATGTTTTCTTACATCAGATCAGGTTTCTGACTCTAAAAAATTCCTCGATTTCAACCATCAACTCCAAAAATCGTGCGAAACTTAGTTTTAAAAAATCAAAATCAATTTTTATTCAGTTTAGCATTTTAAAAATTCTATTTATTACACCCAGTCTTCAAGAAGCACAAGAAAATCTCAAGTAGAGGTAGGACAAACTATACCTTTAACTTCATGTTTAATTAATAAAAATCATTGATGCCATATATATATAATTGATGAACTCAGATACCTGATCATGAATTTACCTGCATCTATGAATATTTTGATAAAAGATGATATTTACGATATGTGTTCTTCTTTGAAATGGTTAGGATGGGTATTGATGGCAAGTGTGGGATGGTCATTTGTATCTCGTGTGGTTTAATTAACACATATTGGAAAAGGAAAACTTAATCTAGCTATCTTAAAGGCCACTGAGATAACATGCTTACGTTAACCTTCTACCCTAATCCTAAACATATTAGGGGAACTTCATACATGGTGAATGGTAAAAGAGGGAAATGACTTGCAATAGAGGATTTTAATATATATTAAGCCAAAGGAAATGGGGAAATAACCTGTAATAGAGGATCCCAATAGATGATCAACCTCACTAAAATCAACATGCACACTCTGTTAAGACTTCATTATACTAAGAATACAGATGTATAGGTTCCAAAAATGAAGTCTAAAACAATGAGGTAGAAAAGGGAGCAAAGAAAGTATAGAGAGGCAACAAAAGCCCAATCAAAAGATAATCCTACACAAGAAGAATGACCCTCTTGTCAACCTCTTCCTATGTCCTTTGATCAATTTGATTTCATAGATGCCTTTTAAGAATTCCTAACTTCAATGAATGTATATTGGATACTATTGAAGGAAGGCTTCAAGCAATGGAAATCATTGGCTCTGACAACAATGACCTCCTCAAGCAGATTAAACATTAGCTAAGTGGCCATGGTTTTTGTTGTGACAACCTTCCTCAAGTCCTAAATTATTTTCTTTTAGTGTTTTTATCCATGAAGCTTTAATGGAATTTTAAAGAGGAGAAGATGGTAAAAGAGACTAAGGAGAAACCAATAACTTGAAAATGCTAACTTATTATGCTTCATTTATGAAATTATGTAATGTAATTGAATGTGACATTGTAATGAAACATGCTCTGTGAATTGAATGTTGTATGTATGACATATGTGAAATGTACATGCATAATACGAATGTGAGTGAACATGTGTAAATAAATTGTAATTATGCCATGAAAGTTTATTATGTTATAAATTTCCTCCAAGATGTGGTAGGTTGACTTGATGAGGGGAATGTATAAGGAAAAGCGACCCTTGGGTTGACTGACATCTCGTGCCCTTGTCTTTGGAATCTTTGGCGTTTACGAGTGATAGTTGAGAAAAAGGGGCCTAGGTGAAGGCCTTGTTTAATTATATATATATATATATATATATATATATATATATATCATTCTATTCTTTATCCTATTCTTTTTCCCTTTAATTGTCTTCCTTGCTTTTTCTCTCTTAGTTTTTCATGCTAAACACCTTAGGGAACTTGAAATTTTAATACTTTCCCTAAGTTGCCTACAACTTTGCATTTTAGTACCTATTTTCACTATTCTCAACATGCACCTACATATCTATGTTAAAAGTCCAATTTAAGGCAAAATAAAATGTGAAGACTATATCCAATTCATAGCATAAGATTTTGAATTTAGCTCACCAATTATCCATAATTAAAAATTCATTAAGGTTGTGTTTGGATGAGATAATTCAAGGAGAAAAAGTAAAGTTTTGAAGTATCTCAGTTACTTCATTCTAAAATCCCTTGTTTGGATTAAAAGTGAATGAAATTTGAAAATTCTATGATAATTTAATCAAGTAATTTAAGAATAAATTGAAATTTCACCTAACTAGGTGAAATTTCAAATTTTCCTTCTTACTTATATTTGTTATTTATATCATTTTTAATACACACACACACATATATATATATATATATATTTAGGTGCTTACATACATAGATATACACATGCATGAGTACACATATATGTGCATATATATACATGTACACACATGCAATTGTGTGCACACACACATATGTTTATATATGTATATATAAATTTTCAAATACATACATGTATATACACACTAATGTACATACAAATATGTTTACACGTATATACTTACTAATATATATATATATATACATACATATGTATATAAATACACTCATACATTATAGTTTGTACATATATTTATGAGTTAGAACAAGGAATTTTATAAATATTATGACTATCTAAACAACAAATTTAAAATTCAAGAAATTTAAATTTTATATTTTATATTTCCTGAAATTTAAAATTTTGCAATCCAAACACAACCTAAAAGTAAGAAAAACATCATCATTTATACATATAGAAAACTTGAAAATAATTAATAGTAGAAAGCCACCAAAATTTGCAATCAATTTTCACTTAAAAAAATTGTTTTAGCGACAGTTATTTTCAGCTCTAGCAGGCCGTGAGATATTTAATGATGATTTTAAGAAACCACTAGAATAACCATCACAATCCTATATCTAGTGATAGTTTAAAACTTGTAGAAAATTGAGCTCTTTTTCTGTTTTTATTTCAATGACGGTAGTATAATTGTCAATAAATTTGGTCATGTTATTTAGCGGCAGTTAAAACTGTCGTCAAGTATTTTTGTTAAATACAATGTAGTGGTTATGACCACCGTTAGATTATGTTATAGTAAATTTTAGTGGTTGTAGTGGCATTTGTAACCGCTGCTACATTCTTTTCTTTTTTTTATTTCAAATTATAAATTAACATGAATAAGTAAATTAATAATGTAATTAAATATTAAAAAAGTATCATAGCTCAATGGTATTTTGTTTTTCAAACAGCTATATATGTAAATTGGTCTTTAAATATTTCTAACTACACTTTATTATTTAAAATTCTTCTAACTACACTTTATTATCTAAAATTCTTCTAACTACAATTTATTATCTAAAATTGTGGTGTTTGTTGTGGAGATATCTTCTCACTTGATGCCGGAGACTTTTGGACTGCTCTAATCTATCCATGTTACTTATTTGATCTGATGTCTGAAACATAATTCAAAATATAATTATCAATATATAAAATATTTTAATTAACAAAAAAACTTAATATTACCTATTGAATATTGAATATAAATAAGGGAAAACTAGGATTACTCTCTACATTTTGCTATTTTGCACAACTTTTTTTTTTTTACTCTTGGTCAATTTCTCCTAGTATCATTCTTTTAAGGATTTGAATCCTCTCTAATTATGTTGAAAGACAAAATGACATAAATTTACTTTAGTAGTAAAGCCTATTTATATAATAAATACCATTATAAATTTTATGTACTCTTTGTTTATTTCTTTTTTATATGAGTATTTTTTTATTTTTTATATATAAAAATAATTCAAATCCTCTTTCTAAGGTTACTAGTTGTTCCTCAACCTAACCTCAACAGTTAATATTAATAAGAACATGTACTTACCTTAATCTTCTCTTCCAATTCTAAAATTCTCTAATGCATTAATTTTTACTACTAAAAAACACATTCATCTGTTAAGTTGCAATTAATTAGGAAGAAATTGTAATTGAAAGGAAAATTCAAAGTACAATAATGAATGATTAGTTAGAAAGTTATAGGCACTCAATTCTTTATGAGCAAGATCTCAAACCCCACCCACCCCCCCCCTTTTTGTTATTTTATGTGAGTTCTTTACCTCACGTTAATGTTTTTTAAAAGAGATTGAATCTATGTAGATTCGACCCTTCTTACATTATACATAAATTTAATTGTTAGAATGTTATTTATTTTGTTGATTTCGACATTCGACAAAATATTAATAATTTCAACCAAAAAAATACATCCAATATTTTACACATGATGTTAATAAAAAAAGTAAGTTAAATTATTCTTATAATCTTTATAATTTTACTCAATTTTTAATTAGGTTTCTATAGTTTAAAAATTTATATTTAAGTTCTTATAATTAAATAATTTTTTAAATTAGTCTCTATTATCAATTTTTTAAAATTTTGTTAATGTTGATTAACTACATATAGTATTTTAACACTCTAAATATATATGATGTATGTTAACAAAGAAAAGAAAAAATAAATAATAATATAAAAATAACTTAAATATTTTTTGTGACAAAAAAATGTCAATAAGATATGAATCAACTATCAAAAACAAAAGTAAACCAATGAGAAACTTTGTCAAAATTATGATAAAATTGCAATTTCCTTTAAATTTTATTTTCACAAATTATTACAATATAAATCTCGATGCTTTAATATATAACCAAAATCCAATGGCTAATGCTTCCCAAAACACCGATTTAGAATACTGTTATGCTTAGGTACATTAGAAACAATTAAGCCATTCCTTTTTCTTTTTCCTTTCTTTTTAGTGGTAAAGAACAATATAGTATTTAAGCCAATTAAGATGATAAATGAATTGCACGGTATCGAGTAGGAACAAAGAGTATTCCCAATATAAGAAACGAAGGGAGTGAAAGAAAGAACAAGATGAGTTAACTTTCCCTAAGGAACAGGTTAATTATGATTTCTACAATAGATATAACAATCAGTTGCCACATAGGGCTACAGACAAGTCTAAGTTAATTCTTTCTTTGCCAGCAGAAGAACTAGAGCAGTCCTTGTAATTACTGAAGGCAGGGCATGATGATGAGATTGCCTCACTGATCTCACTAGCTGAAGAAGCATTACTTCTCTTGGACGAAGGCTTGGGCAATGAGAGAGATAATGACAACTCACATCCTCTTTCTCCATCATCTCCTACACCTGTGTCTTCAACTGGTTTCATTGACAGTGAAATGGGCTTTCTGGTTAATAATTCACTAACCTGTCGATCGAAGGAACATACCCAAAAAATGTCATAAACGATTTTATAGCAAGCTTGATGCAATAATATAGAATGATTTGGGGGGATATTGACATTTTGATTAAAACTCAAAAAGTAGGTATATAATGTGCAAAAAGGTTCTCTTTTAACAACTTCAATTCCTACATGTACCTAGATAAAATGAGAAAAATCGAATCCTCAACATCTCAAAAAAAATTAAAACCTAAAATGCACGAAGCTAATTAGTAATGATACAATATATTTGAATTATAAAGAATGAATTAAAGGTAAGGAAAATGAAAATTTTAATTTATTTTTCAATTTAAATATAACATTTTAAATTCTTAAATTACATTTAAATTAATAAGTATAAATGAAGTGAAAAGGAAAAGATATTAAATTTAAATATAATTTAAAATAATATCAAGATAAAAACTTTCCTTCATCTTTATTCTCTTCAATCTAAACACACTCTTAACAATTTAAAAATTTCTTTACAATAAAGAAAAAAATCCAAAGACTTTAACCTCAAAAAACACTCCCCAAAACTTAAATGCCAAAAAGGTTGAGACACATTTGACTTTAAATATTTCTCCTTTTTATTCACACTCCAAACCTCGTACCCCTCTAATGTAACCCCTCTTATCAATATATCTTATCATTGAGCGTTATTACGTGCTACAAAAATTTAGAATGTGTTTAGATGAAAAAGAATATAAGAACAGAAGAGCTAAAATTCTAAATTTGATTTTTTTAATTTAAATTTAAAGTAAATGTTTTTAACCATTAAAATATATGCAAAATTATAAAAATAAATAAAAGTTAAGAAAATTTAAATTTAAATATAAATAAAAAATTGTCAAAATAAGATATCAGTACATGCAGCATGCTGATTATTCGTGAGTATTAAAACAAACCTTCTATCCAAAAAAAAAAAAAGGGGAAAATCCCATACTTTAGTAGAGGTTGTCCTTTTTCTTCTTTTTTTTTTTGGAGAAGGGGGATTTTGGACAGCTCCATTTAAAATAAGATAAATTTCTCTACATAGAATAATCTTTAAGGATAAAAATTTATACTGGATATATTAAAGGCCAAATCCTTTTTAATCTCTCTCAATACTAAAAAGATATACTATTTCTCAATGATCCTCAAATATAGAAGATCCCAACCCGAAGGAGGGGGACCTTAGGGGTTTCCCCAAGTAAAAACGCTTTATCACTTACTCCCGTTGAAGTAAGCAATAAAGAGCTATAATGAATTTCCATTTGACCAGCCATGTACAAGTCTCAATTTCAATAATTTGACAGGACCACCAAATGTCAAAACCGTACAAATTATAGGCATTATGACCCATTTTGGACACAATCGCTGGCCACAGTTAATGTTGGACGATCACATTTTCACTAGTTCCCACTAAATTATTTCAAAAGGACCAAAACATTTAGTTCTGCTAGAGTTTAAATTTTTTTTAACTGTTTGTAAGTTGTAACCAGACGTTTCAATAAAAATATAATGTGTAAAAAATAATTTTAAAAGTCACAATCATAGATCATTGAACTAAAAAAAAAAAAAATCATTTATCATGCTTGTATTGAAATCTCATAACTTCTACCATCTCTCTAATATTCTAGGTGATGGTAACCAGATGTTTTAATAAAAATAATTTAAAAAAATACAATCATATATCATTTAGCTAAAAATAAAATATTCATTTACTCTTTAGTATGTGTTATGAGAGTAAAGAGGGAAAATATGCCCAACAAAAAATGCAGTTGCAAAGTGCAAAACAGTTTTTTTAACAACTGTTAGAGAGTCTCACAAGCCTTACTTTCTAAAAGAAGGGGAAGAAAATGACAGTAGAACATTTTATAAAATAAAACGAACAAGTTAAAATTTGTGGAATAGAATAAGAAAAGCACAAGTAGCTGAAAGAAAACGGTTTCCCATTTACCACAAAATCGTAATCAGAAAAAGCTGTGAATATTTGACAGACAAAACGTAAAACCTCAATGGTCAAAAGCGTCGTGTTCGGAACATAGAAAGGGTTATATGATCGATCGCATGGTCATGATCTAAAACCCATAACCAATATCACTCTCCATCCCCAGCCAAAAAGACTAACAGTGCACATAAATTTTACTAATGGGTTTGAGTTTTGCTTAAGTAAAATCTGAGTCACTGAGTTTGAACTTCACACGGAGAGGCAATAAACTAAAAAAAATGCCCAAAAAACAAAGAATACCATTTAAAGAGTGTTGATACATAGGCAAAAGATCCAAGTTTGAATACCATTTTTAAAAATTAAAATTAAAAAAAAAAAAAGAGAAAGAGAGAGAGGAGAGAGACAGGTGTGTGATTTTTGCGGAATGGAGTACCTGAAGAAAATCAGATTCTTGCTTTGGACATTTGAATGAACTGAGGTTGCCAAAATTTGACAGAAGAGAGAAGGAATGGGCCTGCCATCTTGAAGCAGCAGCACAAGACTCCTTTATTCTCTTATGCTCAGCCATTGCCTGCACATAATCATAAAAGGAGTACGGATTCGGGACTACTGCTTCACATATTCTTTGGCTGCATTGCAGGCTGCCTGAGATGAAACTCGTCGTCTCATCGATTCTAGCTCTGGGGAGAGAATCCAAACGAAAAGGAATTTCAAAAGAAGCACAAAAGCAAAAGTAGGTTCAGAAGAAGCAAAAAGAAAAGCAAAAGATCAACAAAATACCAATCTTTTTGTTTTTTTCCCCCACCACTTTTTTGACATTTGAAAAGTCTGAAATCATATCAAAAAATAATAATAACAATAAAAATAAAGCTAAACTGACCTTTTTGGAGAGAAATTACTGTAGCTGAGGTGAGAATCAGATTCTTTCCCAACATGTTTTGATGGGTGAACACCACCACCTACATCATTCACTTCATCAACACACCCATCATCATGTTCCTCAAAAGATTGTTTTCTATGTTGGCTGGAAGTCCTTTCTGTCACAGGTAAACCAGCACAATATTGAGGATATATAGAGAAATTTGTTTAAAGAATTTAAAGTAAATGAGAACCTCACAAAAGGCGAGAGTAAAGTTTTGGGTTTCATCAAAATATTCATTAGAATAGGAATCAAAAGTACACTGGTTTCTCCCATTCTTCCTTTGTCTCTTTTGGCATTAACCAAGAACAGATTAAAAACGACTAATAAATGAGCTGCGAGCAATGCAGCTGCAGATTTCCCAAACTCGTGCATAAATGCCAGCTCTCACAGGGCTTGCTTTACGATCCAGATAAGCACCATTAGAGGAAACGGCAATAGATAGATAGATCTCATCTTCTTTAATGTACAAAGCAAATGGAGTATTTAATGTACGACAACGATAAGAGATCAGATTATAAATAGGACTTCCACAAGAAGCAGCTCATAGGCAGCTGAGAAAAAGGAAGGCAAACAACGTTTTTTTGTTTAGTACCTGATCTACCCAAATCACCTCTCATGCTTCTGTACATCTGATTCGAAAAGAGAAAAATCAAGGAAGCAGGAAAAAATGCTTCGTCAAGTTTTGATCACGCAGTAAAATTAAAAAAAAATAACAACAATAATAATAATAGTAGAAAGCAACCTGGAGATGGCTCTTGACGTGTGAAATAGTGAGCCCCTTGACATCCATCATCTGAAGAACAAGCTTGGGAGTGGCCTCTGCACAGCCAGAGAAATGACAAATATTTTCATCAAATTTTGTTGTTACAAAGGAAATCACAAGGCCTTTCTTGAGAATAGAGAGTGAGATTGAATACACATATAACATCATCATCATCATCATCATCATCATCATCATCAGGACTTCAGGACGAGTAAGAACGAACCCAGAAATCCAAAGTGAAAACCAGTTAGAAAGAAACGGGATTATTTGTGTGACACTTACTATGATGACCGCCAAGGCTGTCAATGGCATGGACAAAGCAGCGATGGAGCTCAGGGGTCCATCTTAAGCGAGGGACCTTCGATCTTATATATTGCCTCACTGATCCTTCCCTTCCACAACTACCCATTTATTCTCTCTGTCAGACAAATAACGTTATGGCTAGTCCCAAATTCTTCACTTTCTTCTTCAAAATCTCCTTAAGACGCTATTCGTTTTCTAAAACTCCCCTAGCTAGCTCTCTGGTATATATAGCAGAGAAAAGCCGAACCTTTTGCTTATTCGACAAACAGAAACAGAGAGTGAGAAGAAGAAGAAGACATAATCAAAGTGAGAAGGGAAATTCACGATAGAAAAGGAAAAGACGAAGATGGGAGAGGCTCTGCAAATGAAGGAGTCTCTCTGATTATACCTGGTGGTGCCACTGTTTCTACCCCCACCTGATTGCGTTGCCAATGGGATCACAAAATAATAATAACAAAAAGAAGAACAATAACACGGATACACAAAAACAAAACTTCGTCTTCATATACTTCGGCTCTTCATATTAAAATTTATTTTTTATCAAATCTAATTATATATTAACTCTAAATGAAATTAAATATAATCAGTGTTTTAAAAATATGTGATTTAATTCTTCAAAAAGTTTTTTCTTAGATAGTTATTAGCAAGTTAAAACTTATTAACAACTCAATTATTTTCACTTTACTTTAAAAAACGAAATCAATATATAAGGCTAAGCAAGTACATATAAAGCTTATGCAAACGTTAAAGACTAAAGCGAGAGGGAGAGAGAAATTGCAAAATTGAAAACCCAAAACCAAAAAGAAAAAATCCTTTTTTTCTTTTTACTCCAGATAATAATCACGAGGGTTCTGAAATTTGGCAGAGACCTTCCACGAAATCATTACAACCTACACAAATATATTATAGCACTATACCACGGTGTTACCACCCAACTGCTTTCCATTGACCTGTGTCTCTCTCTTGTCTCTCTCTCTGTAAGAGACTCCTTCGTCAGAGTAGCTGCACTGCTAATAGTATTCTTGCGCCAACGTCGTTCGTTGTGATCACACTTACCCCCATGAAAATACGTTCCCGATTTTTCTTTTGTTATTATGCGAAATAAAACGTCTCTTTTCTTTTTTTAACAAAAATCAAACATCATACGCAGCTAATGTAACGCGCTACTGAATGACATTCTTGACCTCGCTCCTACTGTTAAAAGACGGTCTCACCCTCCTAATAAAAGGCCCACCCATCTGTTTCCCGCCTTTTTTGGGTAACCTGAGGATGAGTGACAGCCAAGTTATATGCTGTTTGTCTCTCTGATAAAAGAATTTTGCCACTAATTATCTAATAACTATGATCTATTATTCTTCTGGGAGGCATTAAAAGATAAAAGCTCTTATTTTATTATGGTTCTTGATAATTAAGGTGAAAATAATTTTATGCTTTTTTTTAAATAAAGTCTGTTGTCATTTTGTCAATTTTATAATCATCTTCAATTTGCAATACAAAGAATTAAGAATTTGATTATTAAATAAAAATATGATGGCAGTGATCTAATTTTTTTTAAAGAGTTAAACAGTGAATATATAAAATTATCTTGTCAAGTTATTCAAATAGTAAATTACGTTAATTTTTTTCTTTTAAAAGTTGATAAAATTACAATTATCTTTCTAATTTCAAAAATTATGTTCAATACTATTGAAGTTTGAAACAATGTTATGCAAATATTATTTTTATTTTATTTTTATTAATAAATTTAATATTTTATACAATATATTTATTTTAAAATAATAATTATTTAATTTTCTTTTTTCTTATATTAATAATTTTATGTTAAATCTTAATATAAATTTAATTATTTTTATTTTTATATTAAAAATATGAATATAGTCTTATTTTATATAAAAATTATCTTTATTAATAAAAAATGAGCAAATATAATTTTTAAAAAATTAAAAAATAATAAATACATTTAACTAATATTAAAAATTTACTCCAAATAAAATAATTACTGTTAGATTTAATGAAAAACTAAATGTAATAATGAGGAATACACCACATTTGTGAGTCCAAAATGGATGAAAATCAGAAATTCCTGATAGTTTGTTGACTAGACATTTCGGCTAATTCCTATTGTCACCTTTCTTGTCAAAGAGTGAGAATATTTAGAGAGTCAAACACGCACACATGCAAAATATCAAAAAGATTTAAAAGAATGGATTTAGACGAGACTAACAGGGAAATCAATTTTTAAAATGAAAAATAAAGTAAAATAATAATAAATATTGAAAGCCAAACAAGGCAAGTAATTAAAGAGAAGGAGAATAATGGCTATGAAATTTCCCGACCTGTAAATTTAATCTCCTGAACCTCAAAATTCCACCCAATCAAAATCAACGGCCGAGATCGTTAGAAGAAACTACACGGCAACGTGAGAATGGAATTCCGTATGTGGAATTTCATTTCTCTGCTTTTGTCCACGAATCAAACAGAGCTACGTGCCATCAAAATCAATCAATCACGTTTCTCTACTTTCTAAATTTATTTATTTATTTATCTATACTGTTAC
The DNA here is from genome assembly GCA_031216115.1 of Senna siamea. Taxonomy (NCBI): domain Eukaryota; kingdom Viridiplantae; phylum Streptophyta; class Magnoliopsida; order Fabales; family Fabaceae; genus Senna; species Senna siamea. Next base: position 4,453,519 of record CM062360.1, read on the forward strand.
GCTATAAAGCAAACAATTTCATTCAATTTAGGTAGATGTATAATTATGCTCATATTTTTTTATTATTTTTATTTAAATATTTATTTCCATTAATAATTTAAATAAAATAATTTTTATAAAATTAAAAATTTATTGGAATATTTTCATCAAAATAAAAATTTTAAAATTTTTTGTCAAATTTATAAAATTAAAAAATAAATTGTACAAATTTAATAATACTTGGTAATTAAAAGATAGTGTAAATAATTAAAATTTTGAGATGGTTATCTGTTAATTTTTAAAACTGAATGTAATAAATTTTACAACCTTAGAATTAAGAGGAGATTCGTCGCAATTTAGCCAAATTATTCTAAATGATTTTTAGACTATAAAATAAGCACTTTAAGTTATATAAATCAATATATTAATATTTTTCAAATAATAAACTTATTTATTATCATTCTAAAACTACATACACCATGAAATAAAACATAAGGTGACAATAATAAATTAATTCTGGACAGACTCATCAAAGATGAAGTATGAAAGATATTGAAGACGATAAAATTCTTCAAAGGAAACAGATAAAGAATACAAAGGAGGAATAACTTTTTAAATAGATCTCGGATGCTAAAATTAAAGAGATTAGAGAATGTAAGAGCATAATAAACTTAGAGTGCAAGAGAGAGCTTTTTTGTGTCTCCCAATACAAGGTTATAGTGGGATATTTATATAGACCATAGGCCAATTATGGACATGTAAAAGTCAAGTAGGCGATCACCTTGGGCAATTTCCTAAGAATAGCCAAATTTAGTATTATCAATATTATATTAATTTTAAGAGGATGAATTATACAATTCTAGTGACACTTAGCAACAAAAATGTTAATTATAATTTTATATGTTGATCTTTACTAAGTCTTTTTAAAATGTTGTATAAGTTACAATGTTAGTAAAATTTGTGTAAAAATTTTTTAAAAATGTTTTCCACTAATAAACTCAGCATTAGTAATATTAAAGTCATTTGTAAAACCCAATGTTAAAACGATTAGACTGGATTGATTGGTTCAACAAAAAAATTAGTGAATCGATAAAATTGATTTAATCAACCAATCCAAGAATTAATCAAAATTAGCTCAAATTGATAAAAACTCGATAAAATTGATCAAAATAAATAGTTTAACTAGTTAGGCTATTCAAGGTTTATATTTTTTTTTGTAGTGAAACAATGTTGTTTCACTTAAGTTTTTTTTTTTAACTTTTATCATAATGGTAAAACGACATCGTTTTCTCTTCTATTTTCATCTCCTTCATTTAAGGTGCACAACAAGTTAGCAACGCAAAGGTTTTTTTTCTCATTTTTCTATTTCCACCTTCATTTCACGTTGGTTATTGTTGTGTTTTCGAAGGATGCCATGAAAACCTACTTCCATCGATGAGCTAAGCCTATCAAGTGCTACCGTAAAGCTCATTCGCCATAGCTAAGATAAGTGATCTATTTTTAATTTTTCTTCTCTCTCTTTAAATTTCATCTTACTTTTTTTTTATTTTGATTTGACGCTTTAAATTTGAATGGTGCTACAATCTTAGAGTTTTTTTTCTTAATGAAATATACTGTTTCTTTAGCTGGAATGTCGAATGGTGATTCTAATTTAAGGCGTTCGGATTCGCTGCCATTACTTTTCTTGCTATTACCCTGTCATTACTTTTAGCTACGGTTTTTTACGTTGCTAAATATTATTGCAACGAAAATTATTGCTGTAATAATTAATTATTTAAAAAAAAGTTATAACAGCAATACTTTTCGTTGCAATAATATTAAAAAATATTTTAGCAATGCAAAAAATCGCTGCTAAAAGTAATAGTAGGGTAATGAAAGGATTTTGGATCCTCTGCCGTAATCATATGCTTGGTGCCTGCTTGGCATTTTTAGCAGCGGTTTTATCCGTTGCTAAAGTATTTTTAATATTATTGCAACAAATATTATTTTGCTATAACTTTTGTTTAAATAATTGATTTATAGTGGCAATAATTTTGTTGCAAGAAACTTTAGCAACAGAAAAAATCACTGCTAAAAGCGCCAAGCACGCGCCGAGCAGAGAATGCCAAGCAGAGGATCCAGACGCTAATGAAAGCAAAGGTGATGGTAGCAGATCCAAAGGATAATTTAAGATATATTTTTGGGAAAATTCTAATTATATATATATTCTAAGGACAATCTGTAACAATCCAATTTTTGAAATAAATTAAATTAGAAAACATAAATGTTGATTTTATTGACATTAAATTAAGGAAAAATTTTTGAATTTTTAGCTAAAATTTGAGAATTTTTTGGAATTAAATTATATCTGACAGCAAGATTTTGATCTACCTGAGGAACCTTGCAGATAATTTTGCGAAGCTTGCAATCGTTTGAAAATTTTCGAATTTCTTCTATATCGTCCTAAATTTTTGCCTAAATCAGAGAAATGCATCTGAAACTTAGCTAAGGCAAAGGGAAAAAAGACTAAAATGCCCCTAGGGGCCCTAAATATTCAACCCCTCTCATTATTTCTCACATTTTCCCCTCTCATGCAACATTTCTCTCTCTCTCTCTCTCCTCTCTCGCGCACATCACCCACGTCCACCACCTTCACCACGCCTGTCCGCGGTCCGGCCGAAGTTACGCACGCTCTTGTCGCCGAAAGGTTCCCAGCTCGGCCGATCTTTGCAAAGAAGCCACCGCAGCGACTGACGACCGCCACAGCTATCGAAAAATGACCCTTTTTCCTTCCCGTCGCTTTTTTCCTTTGCCGCCGTGATCTCCGTCGTCCAATGTCGTCTGGTGACACCACCACTGCTGTTGGTAAGCCTGAGCTGCCAGCTTCCTCTAACAACTTTCAGGCGATGAACGCCGCCGCCACGTGCCTAGAATGGAGGAAAAATCATCCGCCGTGCGTCAAACTTCTCCGCTGAAAAACGCTATCCAAATGGCTGTGTCTTTCTAAAAGGACCCCAAATCTGGTCTCCTCAAGTTACGGGCTACATTTTGGTGTATTTTTCAACCCCAACCACCGTCGACCACTGTGTGCCGCCGTGCACCACCATTTGCCGTTGCTGAAGCTGTTGGAAAATCACAAAAATTAGATCTTGAGCCCCCGGAAGCTCTGGTATAATTTAAAATGCCCTAATTTGATGTTTTCCTGTAGATTTTGTGCCGACTATTCCTTGATGATTGAACCAAAGCGAAAACTTGGCGTTTATTGTAGGGAAATAAGAATTTAAAGGAAGCGAGGTGTAGAAGGAGATCAAAGAGAGGCCAAGATCAGCTTTTCTAGTCATTCTCCAGGTAGTTTGACAATTCTGGAAAATAATATCCCACAATTGCTTCTGTGTATGTCTGTTTTGCTAGCTTTGATGGGACATTATTGCAATTTTACATTCTTGATATTATTTACGTTCGCTGGCTGAAATCATGGAAATAAAGTTAAATTAAGTTAGGAAAATAAAAATCATAGCTAAAGGTGGTAAAGATATATTGTACACTGACAAAAAGAAAAGAAAAGAAACGCAACTGATAGGGAAATACATATATAGGTATATAATTTACGATGTGTGGCCAGAGATGATCTACACGGGCGACCTAGCGAGGTGTGGCTGAAGGTGCTCCATGCCCATGACCTAGTGTTTGTGATTACACTATGTACGTGGCAGAGTGACCACGATTTATGATGTGTGGCTAGAGGTGATCCACACAGGCGACCTAGCGAGGTGTGGCTGAAGGTGCTCCATGCCCATGACCTAGTATTCGCGATTACGCTATGTACGTGGCTGAGTGACCACGATTTACGATATGTGGCCAGAGGTGATCCACACGGGCGACCTAGCGAGGTGTGGCCGAAGGTGCTCCATTTCCATGACCTAGTGTTCGCGATTACGCTATATACGTGGCCGAGTGACCACGATTTACGATGTGTGGCCAAAGGTGCTCCACACGGGCGGCCTAGTGTGGTTTTGCCAAAGATGCTCCATACCTATAAACTAGGGCTCACGGTGATTTCATAAAAGTGGCCTAGTGTCCACATAACACCCCTGGCGCTCAATTAACTTAGATTGAAAATGTAAAAGCTAATACATAATTAAATTGCATAATGCTGCGATAACATGTATAATTTCATTTAGAAATGTTTCATTGAAAGAGAATGTCTGATTTTTCTTACGTTACCATCTAAATTATCCTGTACCACTTGTCTGATTTCATTTATGGATAACATTATGTTTTAATATCAAGAATGTAAAATAAAAATGTTTTGGTTCTTGCACCCTGATACATATTAGTTATTTTAAAAAAAAACTCGAATTGTTAAATTACTGGGAAACCTATGTTTCTCATTATTATGCTAATGTGTATCAAATACGGATGCTTAGCAGGGTAGGGAGATAAGAGTTTCTTTTTAGTCTGAGGAAAACCTTGTAACCTTTATTTTTGAGTCCTAGTTCAGATTTATTTGGTTTAGAACTAGGGTTATTCTTTTGGGCAGCAGACATAGGATATTTGAAGGACTGGTCCATCTTTGAAATTCTTAAAGGGGTCTAAGTGACAGGATTGTTGTCTCCTGACTTCCTATGGACAGGTACTTCATATATCCTGATATGTGCTTACAAAAATGTAATGGACACTATTGATTATGTATTTAATTGAATTACATGAATGCTTTAATTCCACTGTGGAGTTAGTATATTTTGATCTGTTTCACTGTGCATGTAAGTTTTAATCTGAGCAAAAGATCCCGAACCTAATCTGCTTAAATTAATTTAATGGTATAACTGCTCAGACATTAATTAAATAAAGAATAAAGATAATGTACCAAACCTATATGTTTATATCATATATAACAATAAGACTAGATAGGGGCGTTACACAATCATGAAATAGTGAATTTTGTCCATTGTTGGATGGTATGATTGGATCAAGATAAAAAAAAATTTCTATGATATGTTGAGATATGATCTTAATCTCGATAGTATCTTCTTTAGGTAGTTTGAAATCTTAAGTTAAATTATCTTTTAAAATCGTGTGTAACTATATCTAATGGTAATACATTTAAATAGATACATTATGTGGATTGTTGCTATATCTTATGGTAAACTACCATGTGCCCTGCACAGAGATAATATATTCTTTTATATGTTAGGACATGAAGCATAAACATTTTTTTTAGTATTAATATTATATAATAATTTAATAATGCATGACTTTGACATGGTGAAGATACCATAAAATACAAAAAAAAATTAGATGATCATTATAAGTAAAAAAAAAAAAAGAACATAAAAAATATGAGTTAAACATCAATAAATTCAACATAAATATTTGAGATATGGGAAAACTCCATGATGAAAATATCTTATTTTACATTCTCTGTACACCACATTATATGTTGAGTTGGTAATGTTCCCATTCCTATCGCATATAATAATTTTTAAACCTTTTTTTACTCTAGAAATTGCCAAATATAGTTGTCCATGACAAAATGTAGGCCTTCGAAGATATAATCTAATATTTTCCAAAGATTATCCTTGACTTTTGTTAATAGTCATTGCAAACGAAACAACAAAAGGAATTTTTCATCTCTCTAGTTGAAATGGTAATCTGGAATCAGATAGACTAATCACTATTTTTGGTATCAAAACCTTCCAACAAATATTGTTGCCTAATATAATTTTAGTTTCTAGAACATATCTGCCAGGATAACTAATTATTAGTCTAGTCCTGTTGTATAATGCTAATGATCTTTCAATGTTTCTTAATAACATAATAGGAGTACCAACCTTTAGTCTCAATTCATGATTAGGCAACTCTAAACTTTAACACTATTTAAGAAATCAGTGGTTTAAAGATCCTTAGGAGAGTTAGTATTAGAATCTGATTTGCAGACACTATCTAAACTTAAGTAAATCTCTTCATCACCTGGAAGAAGTCACAACATGTATTCATTTATTGCATCAAAATTCTCTAGTTTGGGACAAAGGATAGCTCTATCTTGAAAATATCTCAAGTCATTGAGGTGATCTAAGAAAGAAAGATATGTTGAATCAACAATAATTTGAATAAGATCTATTTTGTATTTTATAAGAAGATCTTTTCGAATTTGGATTTCAACTTCTCCATTATTAGGCTCTGAAATGCTCTCATAACCAATCTTCAAAATCCATTTTGAAAAATCTTTTAGGTCATCAAAGTTATTAGCTGTGAAACTTAATTGAAGTCTCATATTTCTTGTCAATTTGAACACTTTGTAAAAGCTCCATAAGTAGGAAGAATTAATAAAAGCTAGCACAATGTATTGTCTTGTGGCCTTTGGAGCTACTAGAAGGATTTGTTTGAAATCTCCTCCCAAAACCACTATTTTGCGTCCAAATGGCTTATTCAAACTATTGGGATTGTGAAAGCTCATGACATATCTAAGAATTTTATCTAATGCTTAAAAACAGTATCTATTTGCTAATGGAGCTCCATCCCAAATTATAAGTTTATTGTGAATAATTATGTTTGCGAATTCGAAACCTTGTTTGATATTTCATGTTGTTTGATTTGCGATTTGCAATGGTATACAAAATCTGGAATGAGCTGCCTACCACCTAGTATCAACAGAGATTCTATTCCACTTGATGTAACTGCTAAAACAATTTGTCCTTAAGATCTTAAGGTAGCTTTCAATATCCTCCAAATATATGTTTTTCCAATACCTCCAAAGCCATAAACAAAAAAGAATCCTCCTTTATTTGCATTGACTGCACCTATTATAGTATCAAATATGTCTTTTTGCTCCTTTGTTAGAGATGAAATAAGACTTGCAAGTTCTTTAGCCCAGGAATTCTTTTCATAATTTAATTCTTCATAAATAAGACCATTATTTTGATTATAAATCTCTAGATCACTTGGCACAAGAAATTTATCAAATTCTTTAAGGTTTTTACCTTGACTCCTCAACAGGTTTTTTATCTCAATCAAAGTAAGATTCTTGTAGTCCTCATCATTAAGATTCAGACCTAAAAACCAAAATAAATATTATAAATGAGAGATTATATTGATTTTCATGAAATACATTTGAAAAAAAAATAGCTTCCATAATTCAACAAAAAAAAAAACAATACCTTCGTGACAAATAATATTACGTTGTCTATGCAATACATCATCAGATAGATATCTCCACATTTTTTCCCACACATATTTTAGTCTAGACATACTTTGGAATAAAAAAAGTGTTACAAATAAGCGTCTCAAGTAATTAGCAGATGCCTAGTGGCTAGCTTTTACAATTTTGTCGACATACTCTTTATCATCATCAAGCAAACCCAAAGCATAATATGCATCTTGAAACATTGCATAGTAATTGTAACATCCACTACTTCTATTTATGAGAGATGCTTGCTAGTTTTTAAATAAGTTAAATGCTTGTGCATATTGCATTAGATGGCATGTAGTTGCATTAGAAGGAGGGACTAAATTGAAAAGAAAAAAGCATGGACTTGAATGAAAGGAAAAGGGTTAGTGAGGAAAGTTATATAGGCTTTCAATACTCTAGGGGTAACAAGATGTAATTTTAGCCAAAAGAGTTACTATAGCTACCAAACTTTTGAAATTCCCTTCCAATGGTTCAGGGGCAAAATGATAATTTTGCATATAGCCAGAGAAATTATCATTTTAAGCCGAATGATCAAGAACTAGGATAAGAGTTACAAATTTTGGACCACCTATAAATAGGTGTAAATGTTAGGGCTCTCAACCATTTCACCCTGAACTTTAGAATCTAGAGAGAGAAAAAGAGGTTCTAGAGAGAGAGAGAGTGAGAAGGAAGTGAAACTTTTAATGTGAATTGAAGCAAAAAGCTTGCAGGAGAAAAGTTTAGGAGTATATCTGAGATTAGCAATCCAACTTTTTACAAGAAACAAGGTAGCAAACAACCTAATCCTCTATATTTCGAAAATACTGTTCATATATTAAAAATTGTGATTTTCATGTTATTTAAGATAGAGAGGAGGCTAAAAACTACATTCTTAATATTTTTAACTGCTATTGGGTGTTTTAAACTGCATGCATGTACTTATGTATGCTTAAATTAGATTATGAAAAATGGGATTTTACCTATGGATGAAAATAAGGTTAAATCTAAGATTTGAGTGAGATTAAATAGTAATTTGGGTTGTTTATATGTGTTAAATGATGCTTATATGCTGGAATTGATTTTATGATCATCAAAAATAGGTTACAAACAAATTCTTGGGCAAAATTATAGGTCAATAGCCAATTTGAAAAATAGAGTATAACATAACAGTCAATTGATAGCTCCTACCAGTCGACTGTTATGTTCTTGGGTTGCTCTGAAACGTATACAGAGCTCTAGCTGCTAACTACCAGCCCTTGGAATTTGACTGTCGTGCTCAACTTTTCTAGAAAATCACCAAGAATGTAACAGTTGACTGTTGGGTGCATGGTAGCCGACTAGTAGCCCTCAGGTTTGGAAAAATTAGTAGGATAATGAGTGAACAGTCGATTGCCATATGGTGGAAGTTAATTGTCTAGCCTATGTTTTGGAAAATGAACTCAATGACCTAACTTGAAGTGTGATTAGCCTAAAACTTTACTCAAACAAGGGATCTAGGCCTGGGATGTAATGGGTAACATGTGGTTTGAAAGTGAAAGAGAAAGAGCAAGAATAATATGAGAGTTAAAAGGAATGAGAATGAAATATAAAAGAGAAATGAGAAAGTATTTCTAGTGTATGGTGGTAGATAGGCTCATGTCGAGTGACTGATTGTTAGTATGAGACAGTCGTTCGGCATTCCACGGTTGAACCATAATAAGGGTGGTGAAACTTCCTCTAAATGATTTTGAAACACCATGATGGTTACTAATTTTAAGTTAGTGAAATCCCCTATGGCCAGTTAAAGGAGTCACATACTTAAAATTAGACATACCATGGTATAAGCCGAATTGAAACACCCTTATCTAGTATTACAATCCCTCTGATGTAAACAGATAAGTTTGGTACATTATTCTTATCCTTTTATTATTAAGTCTAAGTAGTTATACCATTAAGTCTCATTTAAGTGGATTAGGTTCAAGATCTTTTTGCTCAAATTAAATCTCGTATGCACAGTGAAATTAAAAGCCTATACTACACAGCAAAAATTTAAAACTTTTATATTACAATTGATAAATGTCCAATAATAAATGTTCATTACATACTTCAGAGAATATATTCCGGGATATATAAAATACCCATCCATAAGGAGTCAGGATATAACAATCCTACCACTCAAACTCCTTTTACAAATACGGGATGAACATGTCCTTAACATATCCCTTCCCCAGAAATTTCCCATTCCCCTTTCATATACACAGGAAAAATGATCATCTTAATTTTAATCCAAAATATATTTAGAATCAAGATCCAAAATAAGAGGTTACAAAAACATTTCTTTTGACCAAAAAGAACTTCTAGCTTCCGTGGCATCGCTAAGTGTTCGCATCTGATACATATTAGCATATGAATGAGAAACACAAGTTTCCCAGTAGCTTAACAATTCAGAGTTTAAAAATCAAATAATATGTATCAGGGTGCAAGCACCAAAATATTTACTTCTACATTCTTGGTATTTAAAAACACAGCATTATTTATAAACACAAATTGGCAAGCATTGTATAATTATTGGATATGTTAATGTGGTAAAATAATATTCTTTTCCCGTAAAACATCCTTGCATGCTATTAACATGTTATCACAAAATGAACAAAAATCATTTGTACTTATCATTCTTAAAACTTATCTTTATACATTAGTTGTGCACACTTGGGCACTATGTGGACACTTGGCCACCTTTATAAAATTCTTGTGCACACTTGGGTACTTTTGTGGACACTTGGTCACCCCATAAAACTCTTGTGCACACTTGGGCAGTTTTGGGGATACTTCGCCACCTTATAAAATTCTTGTGTACACTTGGGCACTTTTGTGGACACTTGGCCACCTTATAAAATTCTTGTGCACACTTGGGCACTTTTTATCTCTTTTTAAACTCTTTGTTAGATTTATTTATGACAATGTTGCCTAAATCAATTTAATTCTCCATTCTTGAAAAATAATCATAATATGAATATCTTATGGAATTCTAATAAATTTCAAGAGTGAATTTCCCATCTTTGAAAAATACTCATAATATAAATCTCATATAGAATTCTAATAAATTTCAAGAGTGAATTTTCCATTCTTGAAAAATAATCATAATATAAATATCTTATAGAATTCTAATAAATTTCAAGAGTGAATTTTTCCATTCTTGAAAAATAATCATAACATAAATCTCTCATAGAATTCTAATAGAATTCCAAGAGTGCATTTTTTTCCATTCTAAAAACATAATCATAACATAAATCTCTCATAGAATTCTAATAGAATTTTCATGAACTTAGCCTAAGGGAAATTCAAGAAAATTGACTAAGTTGCAATTCAATTTTCCCTTTTCTATTCCTTGAATAACACCATTAAAATGGTGTACTCTCTTTCATCCATGGTCAAATTTTCCTTCTTTTTTTTTTTTTAACACCAATCATAGCTAAAAGTTCAACATCAATTTAATGTAATCTTTCATCTTCCAATCGGCCAAAAAGGGATGTTATGGAGAAAGATGGTTTTCAAAATCATACTTTCATTTCTAACATATTCAACCATGGCTCATCATACAACTAGCATTAACTAACCATGATTCTTCCATAAAAAAAAATATTCGTTACATCCCATCAACCAACATCCCAATCCATCATGCATGCTTAGCCAACACAACATTTATTTCATCAAGAATGTAGGGACCACCATAATGTTCCATGGAAGTTGTAAAAGCATGGTAATGGCATATACAAAAACATGGAACATAAATTTAGAATTGTTAACCTACCTTCATGATGCACTAGAGTGGCTTAGTTTGGCTTCCTCTTTGCCTTTCTCCCTTTACTCCTTCTTTGCTCCCTTACTCCTTTCCTTCTTGATCAACTTAACTCCTTCCTCCCCACAACTTTTGTATTTGGCTTAGACTCATGCTGCTTCCTCTCTCTTTCTCTTTTTTTTTCTCTCTTGACGTGAGGGTGTGGTGTGTGTAAGTCCAAATGAAAATCCTTTTCTCTTTTCTTTTTCTTCGTCATTTTCATATATTAAATTATTTCCTTTTTTCCCCTTGATTGAGGTGGCATGCTGCACTTTGTTTTTCCCCTTTAGTCACACCTCCCTCACTCTTACTTTCATTATTTCATGGGAACACATGCAATATACGTACAACCTCATTTTCCTTGCACTTTCACGTGATGCTAGCTCTCTTTTTCTTTGTTTATTGAGATAACTTCTGCACTTTTGCATTAACTATTTTCTTTTCTTACTTTTCAAGGCTGCTCTAAGTGTACTTTTAGGTACAACCTTTGCTTGTAACTTCACCTTAACCCACTTGTCACGCCCCTCTCACCTACACAAGGCTATATGGCTAGGCAAGCTCATGTTTTGTCCCTTTTGCATGCCTATTTTCTCTATGCGGTGACACCAAGGAAGAAGGGAATGAATTTATACAAACCACCTCCCTCATGTAACGCCCCTATCTAGTATTACAATTCCTCTGATGCAACTAGATAGGTTTGGTACATTCTTTATTTCCTTTTATTTAATTAATATCTGAGTAATTATACCATTCATTTGTATTAAGCGAATTAAGGTCAAGATCTTTTTCTCAGATTAAATCTCGTATGCACAGCGAAATAGATAAAAATATACTAAATTACACAGCAGAAATTAAAACATTCATGTAATTCAAATAAATACATGTTCAATAATGTCCATTACATTTCTGTACACATGTATCAGGATATATGAAGTACCCATCTATAGGAAGTCAAGAGACAACAATCTTGTCACTTAGACCCCTTTAAAATGTCTAAAAGGGACCAGTCCCTCACATACCCCTTCCTCGGTTCTTTCCCATTTACATCCCATGTCTATTGCCAAAAGAATAATTCTAATTCTAAGTTAAATATATTTGGACTAGGACCCGAAATAAGGTTACAGAAATCTCACATAAATCAAAATGGAACTGCTACCTCTCAACCCTACTATGCATCCGCATCTGATACATATCAGCATAATAATGAGAAACACAAGTTTCCCAGTAGCTTAACAATTCGAGTTTTAAAAATAACTAACATGTACCAGGGTGCAAACACCAAAAAATTTCTTTCTACATTCTTGATATTAAAAAATGTTATTCATAAATCTAAACAGGCAAGCATCGCGTGATAAATTTAGATGTCCACATAAAAATCAGATATCCTCTTTCAAATGAAACATATCCAAATAAAATTATACACTTTATCACTTGATTAAACAAATTGCTTATGCATTAACTTTTACATTTACCGATCCAGATTAATTGACCGCCCTAGGGTTTAGGTTACTCATGTGGAGCACCTTCGGCCACACCTCGTAATCCGTGGACACTCGGCCATGTATATAGTGTAATCGCGAGCACTAGGTCATGGACATGAAGCACCTTCGACCACACCTCATTAGGCTGCCCATGTGGAGCACCTTCAGCCACACCTTGTAATCCGTGGACACTCGGCCACGTACATAAAATCGTCGTGGACTCTAGGTTATGGGTATGGAGCACCTTCGGCCACACCTCACTAGGTCACTCGTGTGGAGCACCTTCGGCCACACCTCATAATCCTTGGACACTCGGCCACGTATATGGTGTAATCGCAAGCACTAGGTCATAGGCATGGAGTACCAGGTCATAGGCATGGAGCACCAGGTCATAGGCATGGAGCACCTTCGGCCACACCTCGTGAATCATGTATTTATCTATGATTTCTTTTTTCAGTTGCATTTCCCCTTTTTCTATTGGTGTACAATGTCTCTTTATCATATTTACTTATGACAATTCTTTGCTTAATTTAATTTAAGTCTCCATTAAATTGGAATAATTTAATAATACATTTCCCTTTATTTTGTTCTTAAAATATCACCATTAAAAGTTGAATCATTAAATACTACATTTCCTTTTTTCAAGTTCTTAAGATATCCCCATTAAATTGGGGTAACTTAGCAATGCATTTCTTTTTTTTTTTTTCTAATCTTAAAATATCACCATTAAGCTTGCAATCATCTAGTAATACAATTTCATTCTTTTTTTTTTTCTGTAGTTCTTAAAATATTAACCCTAAAATTGGAATCATTTATTGCTACATTTTGCTTTTTCTATTTAGGATCTAATGTATCCATAACACAATTAAACCTTGACAAAGAAATTGGTTTCATTGAGAAAATCGACATGTCTTCCCTTTCCTTGGAATATGGTTACCTCACTTGCATTTACACGGTTATAGCCAAAGCTTACACTTTCTATAATGACATCTCTAACACTCCCATTATGGAGAAATTAGTTTTCAAGGGGCATGCATCCATTTCTAGTATGCTTAACCGTGGTCTATCATGGTAACATTATTAACTAACTAGAATTTCCACAACATCAATGTTCATTTCATCATATACCCACATACCACTCTATCATACAGATTTGGCTAGCAAAAAATAAATAATATCAAGAATGTAAGATGGCAATAATGTCCTATGAAAGCTTGTAGAAACATGGCATACACATATGAAATCTTGGGACACTATTTTCAAGAATTGTCAACCTACCTTGCTTCCTTTCTCTTTGACTAACTCTTCCTCTTCTTCTTGATACATTTTCGAGCCCTTTTTCCTCGGCAATGGATCTCAATTAGTTTCCTGAGGAAATAATTAAATTCTTAGGTGGGATTTTCTTTTAATTATGCTTTCCTAGGTTAATTTATCAAATTCCTAAGTCGGTCTAATTCTTAAACATGTTCGGAGTCAATTTTGATAGGAAAACATCAAATTGGAGTATTTTAAATTGTATCGGGGGTTTTGGAAGCTCAAAATTTGATTTCAGAAACTTTCCAGAAATTTCAACGATGGCACACGGCGGAGCACAGCAGCGCATGGGGACGGATAGTGGTTGGGGTCAAAAGATACACTAAAATGTAGCCTGCAACTAGGGGATGCCAAATCTGGTGTCTTTTCGGTGAAACATGACGGTTTTGATGGTGTTTTCCTATGATGAAGTGCACGGTTGGACGGAACTATTTTCCTCTGTTCTAGGCGTGTGGCGGCGGCGTTCCACCAGCTAGAAGCTATCGGAGGAAGCTAGTAGCTCAGGATACCCACTGGTGGCGGTAGTGTTACCAGCCAGCGTCGAATGGCAGAGATCACGACGGAGCTTGGATTTCATGATGGGAGGAAAACGCGATTGTTTCCGACTGTTGTGGCATCCGTTGACGGTCGGGAATGGCAAATGGAGGCCAGTGACGTCGAGTTGCAGGGCTGAAAGGTTTCGGCGATAGCATAGGGTAGCATTTCTAGCGACTGGAGGTGGCGTGAAGATGAGAGAGATAAGAGAGAGAAAATGTGTGGAGGAGAGAGAGAGTAAAGGAAAAATGAGAGGAAAAAGTAGAGTTTTGGAGTTTTAAGGCCTTCAGGGGCATTTTAGTATTTTCTCACTTTACTCGGGGTAAATTTTGGATGCATTCTCCAATTTAGGCAAGAATATAAGCCCATATGGAAGGAATTCAAAATTTTTTTGAAGATTTTAAGCCTCCCAAAAATATCTGCTAAAGTCCTGAAAGCAAATAGAATTTTCTCTGTTAGATAAGATTTTTACTCCAAAAAATTCTCAAATTTTAACAACAAACTCAGGAAAATATTCTTAATTCAATTCCAACAAAATTTTAATTTATTTTACCTAATTTAATTTATTTTTAAATTGGGTTGTTACACCTCACGCAAGCCATATAAGCATGCATGTTTTCTTTTTATTTTTCTTCCTAATTCACGTGATGCTTTGGTGGTGGCTGCACTCTATTTTTTCCCTTTTCTCTCCTTAATTATTTCTTAGTTGTCATAAGTGTACTTTTAAGTACACTTTGCACTTCTTTGCATGGTTAGGTTAGCTACTTAAACAAGTTAAAGGAGAGGAGGAGGCTTGTAGTATTACACGTTTTCTCTTCTTCTAGCCGTGTAGATGCATTCTTTGTAAAAATTTTGCACTTTTTGTTTTACTTATTGCATGTATTTATATATAATTAATTCCCTCCTTGCTTGCAAATTTGGTAATTCCTTTCCTTGCACGTTAGTTACACCTCACAAACAACTACACTTGTATGTTAAATAAAAATTTTTGCACCCTTTTCCTTAGTCTATTCAGTCACGTAAGGAAGGAAGGGAAGTAGGTCACGAGTTGCTCCTCCCACACACCATACATACGCCACTTTTCCTCTTGTTTTGTGTCATTACCCAATTGGCACTTGTATATTATAATTTTTGAGGCTTCCTTGCTGCATATACAATCATATATTTAATTCCACCCTTGTACCTAAATCACTCCCCTCATGTAAGACCCATGCATGCAAAGCATACATGAGTTTTCCCCCTCGTTGAAGGCACACAAGGGATGGAAGAAATGTGTATCTCATGTTTCCTTTCCTAGCCATGTGGGTGCACTAGGTTAGAAAAAAAATTCTGCACTTCCCTTAGTCTCAAGAAAATCTCACTCTCCTCCCAAATACATGTGTGCCTTCATATATATTTTATTACTATACATTCCTTGCAATTCCATATGTTCCTATCCATGTGAATATATATACATTTTAAATTGAGTTTGCATACTTTAATCTACTCCTTGGGGTGCCTATTCGGCTAGCTCAGTGAAGGAGGAAGAGGATAAAGTTAAACACTCAACTTTTATACATGTATGTCAGGGAATTAAAAGTGTCACCCTTTAGAACATTATTCTAAATATTAAATCACACAAGCATAGTCACCTGATTAATGGAGGGAACATTAATTTAGACTAATTAAAATTATGGGGTGTTACACGAATCGCCTTAGTCTATATATTTGTGAATAGCATTTTGGGAGATGATTTGTTAAAATTAGTAATTCCATATATAGAGGGAAAGAACTACTAGAGAGGTGGGCAAGGACCCTGTTGTAAATGGTAGTCAGGGGAAAATTTACCAGAGGAGTGGACAGGGACCCTGTGGTTCTTGTTAATAAGGGAGTAACTACTAGAGAGGTGGGCTAGGATCCTTATGTGGGTGTTAAGGATGGTTGTACTTGGATTCTCTAGAGGACGCTCCAGATAGTACACAAATTGTTGTCAAGAACTGCAGGTAGTCAAGAATTATGGGTAGTCATGGACTATAAGAAATTCACTGATGGGTGATGATTTAATACAAGGAGTTGTTCGCTTGGTGACTTTCTTGATTTCTCTTGTTATGAAAATGATTTGGCAATGGCCATGATGATATGCTCTGAATTTCTTGTTTATGCTCTGTAACTATATGTCAATGTAACCATGTTACCATTATAATTTGATGATATCCTATGTGACAGATACGTGATGAGCTGTGTTTGCATTCACAAGTGTAATGCCCCTAATCCTATTGTTCCTTTTAGTGAATTAAATAATATAATACAATATGCTACAGGATTGGTGAGTTACTACTACCTCTACCTGAGTAAATTTTAACTTTTAGCAAGTTAAATGACTAAGTACTATTAGTTTGGGTCACTACACTTAGGTTCTCACCTGTTACGCAGCAGAAAGAATTAAAATAAAACACACACACACACACACACACACATATATATATATATTCATTCACGTACATGATAAGTCACATACACATCACTCACCTATCAAGACATATACTTATAGATATGTGAGTGTGTCAACTAGGGTAAGGAGACAACAAGCTTGTCACTCATACTAATTTAATAAAAACTACTAATGGATTCCTAGATCACATATCCCAATACATATATGCCTTCATGCTTTTCTTACCTCAAAATATCTAATTACATGTCCAAAATATCCAAAATATCCTTTACAGTATTGGGGGATTTTTACTACTAACAACATCCAAAATTCTTTAATGAAGGGGAAATACCCTAAGAAGGGTAGTTCCACATACTCCATTTCAACTTTTAGAAGGATCTAGTACTTAGGCATCTGATACGAACCAGCATATTTTTATGAGAATAAATGTCAGTAGTAGCAATAACCAATTTATAAAAATCACTAGTTTGTATCACTGTATTCATAAAAAAAATACTACATTCTTCTCACCATCATATAGAAGATTATAACTATTTGGTTACCATACACGAACATAATCTTATTTATACTTACAATTGCATGCACAACTCATTTAATATCCATCACATAGGATATACATATACTCATAAAATACAATCAGATTATACCGATAACATGATTACATTTTCACAAAGAGCAATAAGGAAATAAGAGCACTTCTTGTTGGCCTTAGCCAAAATCATAATCACCATTTAATAAGAAAAATCAGGAGAGTCGCCAAGTGAACCACTCCACATTTTAAAATCTTGTACTCATAACCTTTTGGCAACATATGACCATTGGTAGTCCTCAACTGCCATATCATATTTATGTACATTCTGGAGTGTCCTCCATTGGATCCAAGTACAAAAGAGTCCCCACAATAAGAGTCCACACAATATGAGTACATATAATAGGGTCCCTAAATCTTTGAGATCACCATCCCCTTTTTTGGATAGTTCATGTCTCAGTATGCTATTCATAAGTATATATATTAAGGTGATTCGGCTCATATTATAGTCATGTGAAATTCTAAGTATGTGACCTTTTTAAATTGGCCATTAAGTTCACGAACTTAGAATTTACCACTATCATGGTGTTTTCAAATGATATCTTAACCATGGAATAGCTAATTACTATCACATACCAACAACTAGTCATTCAATTATGAACTTACCTACCATTAATACTTATACAAAGAATACAATTCTCATTTATTTTATTTATTCTAGCTCTTTCCTTCTTAAATCTCATATCACTCTTGCTCTTTTTCATTTAATTTCAAAGTACATGTTACCCTTCACATTCTAGGTTCAAATCCCTTGTTTGAGTAGAGCTTTTAGGCTAAATATCTTTCAAACATGTTATTGAGTTCATAATACACTTATAGAGGCTGGAAGTCGGCTAATACCCTGCTACAAGTCGATTATTGACACTCTGTCCACTTTCAAAATTCTAACTCGAGAGATGTTAGTCGATTGCAATAGGGCTGGCAATTGGTTGCTAGCCTATGGTTAGGCCCGACAATCGATTGTTGGAGTGTGGCAGTTGATTGTTAACCTTATGGGAAAATTCTGGGAAATCAAGAACACAGCAATCGACTTCTAGTGGCTGGTAGTCGACTGGTAGAGCTATGTATGCGCTTCTAGGCAACTTATGAATGTGACAGTCAACTGATTCAAGCTACCAATTGGCTATTATGTTATGCTCTATCTTATAACTTGCTGTTGACCTAGAATTTTTATCCAACAACCAACTTAATAAACTAACATGTAAGCATTCTTTACCACACAAAACATAGCCCAAACACAACTCAATCTCTCAAATCTTGGATTTAACCTCATTCTCATCCATGAATAAAAAACCCATTTTTCATAATTTGATTTAAGCATGCATAAGTCTATTCATGCAGTTTAAAACACCTAATAATAATCAGAAATACTAAGAATGTAGCTTTTAAATCCCTTTTTCTCTTCAAACACTTTCAAAATCATGAAATTTAGCTACCTAAATAGTAACTTTGAAATAAAAGGGATTGGGTTATTTTGCTACCTTAATTCCTTACGTGCAAGCTATTTACTGTACTAAATGCCTTTCTAAACAATTTTCTGAATTCAACTCCTGCTGAAAGTGGAGATTTAATCTCTTCTTCCTCACTTTCTCTCTCTACTCGATTCCTTTCTCTCTCTAAAAGTTATGTTCTGAATTTTGGATAGCAAGAGAGTATGATTTTTAGCCTTATATAGCTGACCCAAAATTGGCAATTTTGATCATAATCTCTGGTCATTCGACTTTAAAATGGTAATTTTTCAAAATATATACATAATTACCATTTTACCCCTGAACCATTGGTGGGAGATTTCCAAAAATCTATTAGCTATAGTATATCTTTTGGCTAAAATTGTAGTAGTAACTCACTAATCCTATGTTGTATTATATTATATTATATTATTTAATCAATTAAAAGGAACTATAATATTGAGGGTGTTACAATAATACCATTAACGGTCCTTAAATCTACATATGAGAGGGGACATTTTGATATATTTAACAAAACACGAAGGTAGTGTAGCTCACCAGTGCATGGAGGGACGTAATGAAGGGCCAATAGAATACCCACTCTTTCTTGGAAGCCATTCTTATACCGATCTATTAAAAACAAATCTTGTGGGGAAATCTTCATAAGTTAAATCTTAAGCTTCACTATATTTCCTATTAGCATTAAACCATGCCAATAATTTGGTCTTCTTGAATGCTGCTTGAGTAACTACATCATCAATGGTGTCTTCATCACAAAACACAATATATTGTTGACCAGGTAAATGAAATTATAACCTTTCCACTATAGGAGTTCTATAATGTCAAAACAAAATATACATCATGCTACTTCACATGGGCAAATATATCTATAATCTAAATACATTTTTCTCTCATCATAAGCATGGTTTGAGCTATTTTCATTGGAGTTTTGATAAAAAGGCAACTGTAACCCTATCATGACCATTATTCACATAATTAAATATTTTATAAATCTAGACTGATTGCAACACTCTATGTTAATGTGAGCTTGGTATTTCATAATGAGTCGTGGATTATATGGCACCACAAAACTGTTGTTTAATAAATTACCAACTTATCAACATTAATACTAGTATTTGTAACACCCTAACCTTATAGCTTTTCTTTCAAATATTTCTTTTAATAACCATTAAGCCATAAGGTTAACACGTTACCTCTTCTTATTTCCTTTATTATTTTTCAAGTAAAATTTTTTTCATTTTTTCATTTATTATTTGATTAGGTTTGGGATTAATTACTCGGTATTACATTTTTATGTTTACACAGTGGAAGACTAAGTAAATTAGAAGATTAATTAAACAACAACGCAACGAAAATTAAAATGTCATTCGCATGATTTACATTCCATTAATATTTATAATAATTTACAACGTCATATCATACATATATTTCAGGATATACAAATTCATACTACTACTAGGGGGAGGCAACAAGTCTGCCACTTAGACCCTTTTATCAAAATTCCTATTAATGGATAATCTTTACATATCCTGATATATATGCCCATTCCTTATATACATAAAAAATGACTTATCTTGATTCTGTTTCCCAAAATAAAAATGGATCATGATAAATGGGCTATTTCTACTAATTATATTTTAAAAAAAGATTTATACTTCCATCATCTCCTATGAGGGGGGACCTTTATGACAGACACCATGTAGATTGCCTGAATGACTGTGAACGTGCCCAGGAAGGTTAAGTCTATGTAGGATACCTCAAACTCTAGCCAAACTAAAAACCTAGGCATCTTATACATACCAAATGCAACCGTGAGAAATAATTTATCAGTAGCTATACATTCCATTTTCTTTTTGAAAACACTGGTATGTACTACTATAGTGATACAGAAAACATTTCTACATTCTTTAATAAAAATTTATTTTTATTCTATGGGATTACATGAATAAATTTGATTTTATGTGTATGGTATACATTTAGGAGTGTAACACCCCATATTCCTTGATTAGTTATAAATTAAATAATTCATAATTAATTAGATGAGTTATCATAAAGTGGAGTGAATTTTCTTGCATAATTTAATGGCACAAAAATGGGTATGCTAAAAGATAATCTTGTATAAAATTAGGTGTTTAATTTAATTCCTTATTCTTCCTTTTGTATCACCTAGCTTAAGTGCCAAAAGAAAAGCAAAGCAAAAAGGCATATAAACCCACACGTGCAATTGGTTAAGAATATAAGTTTTATATTTCATGTATATACCCCACGTGGCCAAGACAAAAAGGGGAAAAGAGAGAAGAATGAAACAATCCAATATATATATATATATAAATATGCACCATTGGATGATTTGGCAAGTGGAACCATGTGTGCCTTGCATGAGATGCAAGTCTTGCATGAAGGTGGCCTCCATATCATATGTGTGTTACCTAAATATAAGTATGCATGCATATGTGTAGTGGGCAAGGTTAATCATGCATGGGTTTTACGTGAGAGGAGTGATTTAGGTACAAGGAAGGAATAAAATATAGGATTGTTCATGCAACAAGTAAAACAAAAAAAAAAAAAGAGAAGTGCAGAATTTTTTTAGTTTAAATATACATGGAGAAAGGAAATAATTTAATACTTTATATGCACAAGCTTTGGCCTTGCGTGATGTAAAAGGGAAGGTACCAAAAGCATGTGGCATTGTGAGGAGAAGAGGGAAGGTGCAACCATGAAATGGAAAAAAAAATGAATGCAAGTGGCGTCCTTCCCTTCATTTTGGCCGAATGGAAATTTGAATTTGAGAAGAAAGGAAGGTGGAGTGACCAATGGGATGAGGTAACTTGCAAGAAAAGAAAAGTGTACTTCCAAGTGCACTTAGTGCAGCCATGAGAATTAGGAAAAACAAAGAAAGCAATTAACAAAAGGGTTGCCACATTTGCAAGCAAGAAAGTACAAGGGCAGAATTCTTGATGCCTCCCACACACTAGAAGAAAGATAGGAGGGAATTATACACATAAATACACATGTGCATTTGAGAGGAGAAATTGTGATCTCCTTCCCTCCCTTCCTTAAGTGACCGAAATAGACAAAAGAAAGGGTGGAGAAATTTTTCTAAGAAAAACATACAATTAGGAAGGAACACTACTAAACTGTAGTTTGCTTGTGGGGAATAACGTGCAAGGGATGGAGTAACCGTACATGTATGCAGAAAATGCACATTTTCGAATAGAAAATGAAAGAGAGAATTGGAAATTTTATATTGCCTATGCACACACACACCCACACGGTAAGGAAAAGGAAAAAGGAAGCAAGTGCAGCGTGAATTTAGGAATAGGTAAATCAAAGTTGGCAAGAAGGGAAGTGCACATTGAGAACCACACATGGGACTTATGGATAACAAGAATAATCAAGAGTAAAAAGGGAAACATAATGGAAACTAGGAAGAGGGCTGCACATGGCTTCAACCACACGGCAAGCAAGGTCAATGGTACCAAAGCACACGTGTAACCGAATGGAAATGTTATCTAAAACACAAAAGTTGCAATAGAATAGGGCAGCATAAAACCATACGTGGGAGGAAAATTGAAATGGACTTTTGATATACATGTAACACACTCACACGACAAGAGAGAAGGAGAAAAAGAGAAAGGGAAAGTGAACAGCCCACAATTGAGAGGACCCCAACCCATTCGGTCAAGGCAAGGAGAGAGGGATTTAGTTAAAGAAAAAGGAAACAAGGTGTATAAGGAGATCAAAGGAAGGGCCAAGATCACTTCCTTCTAGTCATCCTTGAGGTAGGTTAACAATTTAAGATTGTGTTCCATGCTTTAGTATATGAAATCATGATGTTTTTAGTTTCCATGGAACATGATTGCCTTCCCTACATTCTTGATAAGATGTATGTCATGTTGGCTAAGCATGTGTGATTGATTGGGATGTGGGTTGATGTGAAGAAATGAATGTTGTTATTATGAAAGTAGTATAAATAGTTAGTGATATTGTCATGATAGAAATGGATGTATGAGTTTGAGAACCCTTATTCCCCATGAAACTCTTGTTAGCTGAGTAGAAGATGAATTTTTCATTAAATGGGTGTGAAAGTTTGGTGGTGATTAGTGAGAAAAAATGACCATGGAGGAAGTAGA
This sequence comes from Senna siamea, assembly GCA_031216115.1. Lineage (NCBI taxonomy): Eukaryota > Viridiplantae > Streptophyta > Magnoliopsida > Fabales > Fabaceae > Senna > Senna siamea. The sequence continues at coordinate 4,476,413 of CM062360.1, forward strand.
CTATCCCATTTGAAGGGGGTTAGTTAAGGAATAAAAGAGGGAATTAAATTGCAATCTAATCAATTTCCTTAGGCCAAGTCCATGGAATTTATTCTTGGAATTTATAAGCAATGCACCATAATATTATTTTAAAAGAAAATGGGAATTTATTCTTGAAGTTTATAAGAAATGCATAGCAATATTAATTTCCAATAAAGGAGAATTTATCCTTAAAGTTATTAAAACTTTATAAGAAATGTACATTAAAATTAATTTCCAAGAAAGGGAAATTTATGCTAGAAATTATTAGAATTTTATAAGAAATGTGCATTAATATTAATTTCCAAAAAAGGAGAAGTTATTCTTGAAGTATTTAGAATTTTATAAGAAATGTACATTAATATTAATTTCCAAGAAAGGGGAATTTATGCTTGAAATTATTAGAATTCTTCAAGAAATGCACATTAATATTAATTTTCCAAGAAAGGTGAATTTATTCTTGAAGTTATTAGAATTTTTAAGGGATGTACATTAATATTCTTTTTCAAGAAAGGGAAAGTCATTCTTGAAGTTTATTAGAATTTTAAAAAGATGTACACTAGTATTATTTTTCAAGAAAAGGAAAATTTTCTTTGAAACTTGTTAAAGATTTATAAAGGTGGGCCAAGTGTCCACATAGTGCCCAAGTGTGCATAAGAGATTTTATAAAGGTGGCCAAGTGTCCATATAGTGCCCAAGTGTGAACAAGAGATTTTATAAAGGTGGCCAAGTGTCCACAAGTGTCCAAGTGTGCACAAAGATTTATAAAGGTGGCCAAGAGTCCACAAGTGCCCAAGTGTGTACAAAGATTTATAAAAAGTGGCCAAGTGTCCACATAGTGCCCAAGTGTGTACAAGAGATTTTATAAAGGTGGCCAAGTGTCCACAAGTGCCCAAGTGTCTACAAGTGCCCAAGTGTGCACAACTATTATATAAAAGTAAGATTTAAGAATGATAAGCATAAATGGTTTTGTTAATTTCATGATAACGTATTTAATAGCATACAAAGATGTTTTAATTGAAAATAATAGTATTTTATCACATTGATATTTTAATTGATCATACAACGCTTGCCATTTTATATTTATGAATAATGCTGTGTTTTTTTTATACATACCAAGAATGTAGAATTAAATATTTTGGTGCTTGCACCCTGATACATATTAGTTGATTTTTAAACCCTGAATTGTTAAGCTATTGGGAAACTTGTGTTTCTCATTTATATGCTAATATGTATAAGATCCAGACGCTTAACAGGGTCGGGGAGATAAAAGTTTCATTTGATTAGAAGAAAAATTTTTGTAACCTTTATTTTGGACCCTAATTCTAGATATATTTTGGATTAGAATTAGGACTATTCTTTTGGATGTGTACATGAAATGTAAATGGGGAATTGTTGGGAAAAGGATATGTGAAGGATCGGTTCATTTCCATTATTCATAAAGGGGTTTGAGTGACAAGATTATTGTCTCCTGACTCTTGATAGATGGATACTTCATATATCCCGGATACATGTTTACAAAGAATGTAATGTACAATAATTGAACATTGTTATTTGAATCATATGAAGTTTTAAATTTCCAATGTGATGTGTAGTATTTTATTTCCGCTGTGCATTTAAGGTTTAATCTGAGTAAAAGATCTCGAACCTAATCCGCTTTAATAAAACTTAATGGTATAAATGCTCAGACATTAATTAAATAAAGGATAAGAATAATGTACCAAACTTATCTAGTTACATCAGAGGAGTTGTATTACCAGATAAGGGGCGTTACAAGGAGTATATTATATAATAGCGTTTTATGATAATTTATCGACAGTTCACCACATGTACCATTTAGTATCAAGATTATAGAAAATAATTCTAAATATAAATACATATAGGGAAACCATTCATCATTCATAAGAAAACATATATTAGTCATAAGGAGAAAGAATAATCATTTCTTGGCTAAAAGCCATCTCTGTGAAAGAAAGACCTAAGAGTATTGGGAGAGTCACCCATTAAACTACTCCACGTACTACTACTTACATGAATGAGATAATTTTATTCTATATGTGACAATTTTGCCACTGGCACTATCTGAGGTGTCCCTCGGTGGATTCAAGTATCGTGTGGTCATTTCCTTTACCGCAAATCATCCCATATACAGTGGGAGTTTCCTTCCCTTCCTACCCTATAGGGGACTGCCTTAAATCTTTAGAAAATTAAGCTCACAAGATCATTGCTAATTGCGCATAGCATTTCCTCTTCGCTTTTAGGGCGGATCATGCTACTATGGAATCACCACCCCTAACCGATCCTCTTCTTAATATGTTATTTCCTACATATAGTCTAGGATGACTCAGCCTGTACCCATGATTATGCCAAATTCTAAGCAAATGTCTCTTTTTTATTAGTCATTTAGGTTACACTAACATAGAATTTGCATCCATCACGATATTTTTATAAAATCTTTATTCTGAGTGGATGTTTAAAAATCCATATTTATGTCACATCCATGGAATACCCAACGGCCGTCCCATACCGACAAGTGGTCACTCGGTTATAAGCTTGTTTATCCTAGAATATACATTTGAAATACTTCCTATAAGTCTTCTTTCTCACCTTTCTATGTTTCCTTTCTTTTTTATGTATCCCTTCCATTCCTTTAACTTATCATGATACTATACTTTCATAAACTATGACCCTTATTTATACATAACAATTCCATGGCTAAATTGCATAGAAAAGGGAGTAACTTTCTCAGCCAAGAGAAGAAACCAAGAGGAAAATAATAATTTCCTACTTTAAATTCCCAATTCCCACTCTTGCCATTATATAACATAATTTCATAATTTTCCTTCCATTTCTATACAATTTTCCATGTTATGTTTCATCTCATATTAAGGGTCCTAAGGTGAACTTTTAATACTTTCCTATACCATTTCCATTCCATTAAATTTTCAATTTAACTATGCATACATATAAGGGTCTTTTCTTCCATAACAACTTGTATAAATGCATAGACACATTCCCCCTAAATACAACTCCCCTTTTAGGGTTATATTACTCAATTGCTCGGATTTTCATGATTATGGAAATTTATACACTAATCAATTCATTATCAGATCTTTTCTTTTTACTTCCATTCCTTGACCAAAATCATGCTAAAAGTTTATAAGTAATTTTCCATGAGGATTTTGTACATGTTTTCTGCCAAAGCACCAAAAATGAGAAAATGGGATGATTTTAACTACACATTAATTTTTCCTTTTTTCCTTTACTTATAACCGAAATGGCAAGGGACACTTTAAATCAATTTTAACAAAACTTCCATTGCCCTTTATCATGCTACTCTCGGCCAAGCAAGGAAAATTGAAGAAAACATACAATTTCATTACACTCTAAATTTTTGCTTCCCTTTTTATCCATAGCCAAGATAATGACATGTTGAATAGACAAGATTTAGACAAATTTTCCCTTCCTACACAAACATCCATTTTCGGCCAACCAAGGAGGTTAGGGGAATTAAAAAAAATTTCATACAAACTTCTCATCTATCCCATTTTCATCATCAATTTATCATGAAACATCATTTTCCCAACACAATCATGTCCATCCATGTATCATACAACCATCATTCAAGAATTTGGGGGTTTTTCATGGAAATGGAAACAAAATTGGAAACTAGTCATAAACACTTTAGCAATTTCAACCAACACTCAATAATGCATCCATACAACATTCTAAAAAAATCCCAATAGAGTTCAAAGCATTTCATGAATGTAGAGAGATTTTGGGTACTGTTCATGGCAGCCATGGAAGAGTTCTAAAAGCTTGAAAACCACCATGAAACATGAAGTCAATTACATAGGAATGTAGAGCTACCTTGGTTTTGCAATGGAAATGAGTATAGTTTTGATTTTCCTTCTCTTTTTCCACTTATTCTTCTCCCTTTCCCTTCTCAGCTGGAAGTCTTCCTCTCCTCTCCCCTGCACGTCGTTTTCTCCAGCCTAAAGGAGGAAGAAGCCATGAGTTTTAAATTAGGTGGCAAAAGACCACTTTCCCCTTTTTCTTCACTTTTTCTTTCACTTTTTGTTTCAAATTTTGGAAAAATGGCAGAATATAGATTCCATAAATATTTTCATGATGAAATGACAATTTTACCCCTAAGGTGTAAAATTACCATTTTGCCCTTTTTTTTATTTATCAAAATGACTATTTTATCCCTTTTCTTGTTTCCATAATTTTCAAAAATATAGGGGAATATCCTTGAGAGAATTTATCATAAATTTTTTCTAAGTAAAATAACAATTTTACCCTTGTGGTAAAATTACTATTTTACCCTTGAGTGAAATGACCATTGTACCCTTGGATAAAAATTGTCCATTTTACACTTGAATATTTTTCTAAAGTCATTATGACTTCCAGATATTTTTCAGGTGAATATTTTTCCATCATCATAATGATGTATCATAAATGCGCGAGATATTTTAATGCCATAATGATTACATTTTCATCTTTTAGTGAAACCTCTCCTCTTTTCACTTTACTCCCTAACTTTTTCTTTCAGTCTAGTCCCTTTCTCATTTTCAAAAATTTAGGGTAATTTAATTATAATATTTCAAACATAAATTTGCTAAATTCTTAAATTTAAAGTGTAACGACCCCCTAATACAACATACGCGATGCTTATCTGATTAGCGGAAGCATATGGGTTTATTTACATAGTTATTCCCAATGTGGGAATATCGGGGGATCGCTATTGGTTGAGCGTAACCCAAATAGACTTCCCGTTGTCCATTCGGATTTCGTTCAACCCTAATTCACACGCAGCTAACTAATTATACATACATACATCATAAATTACTCTGGAATGAAATCTAAAACTCATATATACATCACATCATGCATTCATATACATTCCAACTTAAATTCACAAGTTTACAGCGGTGAACCCTACCGAAAATCCGGCAGAGTTTCCTCTGTATTTCGATCATACCCAAAATACAATAATCACCTGTTCAAAATTATACAGCCAGTCCAACAACAACATAAAACATAAATGACAGAATTCCATATACAGCAACGTCATCAAAATATATATACAAGACAATTCAAGCCTAAATTAAATCATTCTCCCGTTTATCACCAAGGCATCATCAGCTATCGTCTGGGTTCCTGTCCCTGTTCATTTGAGTAAACAACCTGGTGAGATATAAAATCTCAGTAGAATAATTTACAGTTCAAATACAATTCAAAATCTGGCTGAATACTCAGCGGTGCGAACATCGAAATCATCTTCCCAAAATTAGTTCGAAAACAGTGAAATACCTTATCTTTAAAATCGTTTTATCACATGGAAATTGCGGCAGATAATGAAAGTCATAAAAATCCATTTCTTTTAAAATCATTACTCAAAATCAAATAAAATCCCATGCCCGGTGTATCTAAATCCACGTTGGCCACAAATCCTCTATGATCCAATCTAAATACTCATCTAATTGCACGTCATCGAGAGAATACCTCTCTTATTGTTGGGTGTGATCCGTAACACTAATCACCCAAATCAAGCCTATATTGTGAGTGTGATCCGTAACACCAATTACTTACTCAAGGACCGGGTGAGAATCAACATCTAGGGCATCCCCTAGCATGTGCACATACGCCAATTCTCATCCTCATACAGTCTATTCGAACTCACATGCTCACGGTCGGCTATTCCTCAAGGTTCTAGGGTATTACGCCTAAATCATAACGTTTCCCCGTGTAGGCTATCCCCCCTTATACTCCTTAAACCTTTCTTAGGGTCGTCCTGGTTTAACGCATAATCCCTAACGCAAGACAAAGCAACTCGATAAAAAAATCTCATTTAAAAATTCCCTGTACTCGGGATACTTAACGGCCGTCTTATACCGGCTATCAAGTACCCTACCCTAAGTAAATCTGTCCTAAGGGCATCTAAACTCGATAAAAAAAGTGTCTAACATGCAATTAGGGTTTTCAGCACACAGGCATGCAATTTATTCCATCGAAAGTAGCACGAAAATTCATGCAAATCATCTAAATCATTTAGGTATCCACTAAGTCAAATCTAGGGTTCGGGAAGCGTAAATTATCCTAACTGGTCTCCTGTCGCTCCAATTTGATTCAGAACTCCACGTAGTCTCGGTTTCTGAGCCCAATTAATTTCCTGGACATTAAATGGAATATTCAGGCTTGTCACGTCATCCGTTTAACAATTCTAAGTCCGGTTGCCCTAATACCTAGGTTCATTTATTGCCTAATTATGTTCGGCAGCTATTTCAATCAGATATCATTAGTTTTTTGGAAAATCAGACCTTACCAATGTGATCGGATGATGGAATTCTGTCTCGGGGTGGTCTCAGTTTCTCCCGATGCACGTTTAGAAACTTTGGCACGTCGGTGCACGCTGGCGTACATTGGCGCACGGCGGAGGGGTGCGGTGGTTCACGGTGAAGCCCGCAAGTCCAGGAGTCCGAATATGGTGGTGACGCGGTGGTTCACGGCTGTTTGGACGGCATTTTCTGGCCACAAAGATTCACGCACGGTGGAATGAGATTGCCTCGATCCAGGTGCGTCTGACCTCCGTTCGACGTCGGCGAGCTGCTGGAGGAAGCTGGCAGCTCAAGCTACACGGTGGTGGGGACGGTGACGGCCAACGATGACGGATGGCGGCAATCTGAGCTGGCAAAGTTTTCACGCGGTGGAAGAGAAAAGTGGCGTTTCTCGGCGGCGCTAGCGGCCGTTGGTGGCTGTGGGTGGTTGCTGGAGGTTGTGGGTGGTGAGGGCTGTCGATTGGTATGCCATGTGGCGGCCCACGGTGGCTGTAGTGGCGATGCACGGTGGAGGAAGGAGGAGAGAGAGGAGAGAGAAAGTGTAGTGAGGAGAGAGAGAGATTTGAGAGAAATAGAGGAAATCCAAGAAATTTAAAGCCTCTAAGGGTGATTCTGACTTTTCTCGAACGACCCGGGGATACTTTAGGGTGTCGACTTCCTTTCAGATATCAGCACGCATTTCCATGCAAAGGTTTTGGCCTCCGTCAATGAAATTGATGCATGAAACATTGTCTGTCAGTTTCTGATCGCCGGGTTGCGTTTCCTTCCATTTGCTTGTGTTTCTGACTTCGAAAGACCTTCTGTTGCCAATCCTCATCCTCAAAATATGTGCCAAACTCCGTTTAAAAGGAATTAGGGTTAAAATTTTAATTTTATCCTTTAAAAAGCTCTTTCGGTTGTTACATAAAGCGTACCTGAAAATAAGAAAAATGCAGATATTATAGTATCCCTTCTGAGGTACATAGGATAACCATGTTCATCTAAAATTGTCCTCTAATTAAATTTCTTGGAAGTGTTTAGAGCACCTTTTATCATTCATGCATGGAATGTAACATCCTCCTGCTCAGTTTAGTCTTCGAATGTTAGACACATGTTTGCTATGAATATGTGAAATAAAAAGCTAGAGAAGTAAGTTATGAATCAATTGATTGTGAAATCAGGCTAAAATGAGGTCTAGTAAGAGCAAATAAAGTTTTACGAAAATGGTACATTTTGAGAAACTAGGAGAGAGAAAGAGAGAATTTGTGAAGAAACCAGCACATCTGACCGTAGAAGTTGAACAAGGGAGTATTGAGATTACAGAACAAGGCTAGGAACATAGTAAATCATTCACAAACTTCTCATAAACAAGGTAATCAAGCTTAAATCTAATTTTTCTCTCTTGGTTTGAAACCCATCTCTCATCTTGAAAAAATTGATGAGTTAATGTTTTAATGACTTTAAGAGAGATTGAAACTTGCATTCTTCAATTTTTATGCTAGATATATGCTTTTAAAACCTTGTTAGAGGCTAATATATGCTGGAAATAGGATTATATGACTGTGGGTTAAAGTTTTGATTCATGAACATGCTTTTTATGCTGGGATAGATTCTTAGCTTAAGAGAATGGATTTTTTTATGTATGATGATGTTTTGGGAAGAAGAAAAGAGTCTATATTTGATTCCAAATAAAACCCTAAAGTTTCTTGAAGTTTTTGGGGCCACAAATGGTGTAAAAGATTGAGTTTAAATAAAATTTCACAGATACTTAAGAATTTTATGGCCATTAAATACTTCAAATTTAGATCCACAGTGGTAATTTCTCTAGATTTTTAAAGCAAATATAATGGCTGCTAATTCTAGATCATGAGTAGGATAATTTCTTTCATGTGGTCTCAATTTTCTAGAAGCATAAGCTACCACTTTTCCTTTTTGCATCAAAACACACCCAAGACCTTTCTTGGATGCATCACAATATAATTCAAATGTTTCCATAGGGTATGGAAGAATCAGGACAAGTGCTATGGTCAGTTTATCCTTTAAAGTTTGGTAACTTTGCTCACATTTGGTGTCCCATACAAACAGAACATCTTTTTATGTTAATTTAGTCACAGGCATTGTTATTTGCCAAGACCCTTGAATAAGTCATCTATAGTACACTGCTAACCCTAAAAAGCTCCTGACTGTAGTTGTAGTAGGGGGTCTTTCCTAGTTCACTACTGCTTTTATCTTACAAAGGTCAACTGACACTCCCTTCTTAGAAATCACATGCCCTAGGAATTTCACTTCTTCTAACCAGAACGCATATTTTTCTAATTTGGCATATAACTGCTTTTCTCTAAGTATTTGTAACACTATTCTAAGATGTTGTTCATGCTCTTGTTCATTTTTAGAATACACTAATATGTCATCAATAAACACTACTATGAATTGATCGAGGTAGGGTCTAAAGGCTTTTTGATCCCCTGCTAAGCGCTCCCTGCTGGGCTTTTTAGTGGCGGTTTTATCCGCCTCTAAAGTGTGTTTTAATATTATTGCAACGAATATTGTTGCTGCTATAACTTTTGTTTAAATAATTAATTTAACAAAAGTTATAGTGACAATAATATTTGTTGCAAAAAAATTTAGCAACGAAAAAAACCGCTGCTAAAACGCCCAGCAGCGCCCAGCAGGGACACGCCCAGCAGGGAATCTGGACGCGGTCTAAAGATGCAATTCATGTTATTCATAAAAATAGCTGGAGCATTTGTTAGGCCAAAGGGTCCTAAAGGCAGTCTTAGGTATGTCCTCACTTCTAACTCTTATTTGATGATACCCTGATCTCAAATCAATATTGGAAAAGACAGTAGCTCCTCTCAATTCGTAATTTCAGTTTCTGAGCATAATCTAATGAAACAAATGAATGGGTGGTGCTAGAATCATATAATACAATTAAAGGAATATCGTTAATAAAAAATGTACCTTTCATTAGATCCTCGGACTAGGCCACTTCCTTACCCTTCAGGGTATACACCCTTCCCTTGGTAGTAGGTCTTGTGGTCTCTAGTGGTTTCTTTAGGGTAGGACAAGTTTTAGAGATATGCCCCGACTTCCCACATTTATAACACATTTTGTCCCATCAGACACGGCCTATCTCCATAATTTCTTCCACATTTAGAATAATTGTTCTAAGAAATTGGAATGTTCATAGGCCTCCTCCCTATTTGATTTCTGGGAAACTTATTATCACGGCCCTTGTTAAATCTGGATGGGGTCTTTCTCTTAAAGAATCCAGATTTCCATTTCCCTCTCTTCAATGCTACTAAAGATTTGGAGGCTATGCGGCATTTATTAACCAAGGTTGGGTAATCCCTAATCTCCTGAGATGCTACCTCATGATACAACTCAGGATCCAAGCTATTTTCTAAATACATGGCCTTCCATGCCCCATCTAGTCTCTATTTCAGATATGAAGAGAATTTTGATAACTCTTCAAACTGAGCTAGATGTTCTTCAAATGGTCAGCCACCTTCTTTTATCTACATAAATTCACCCTCATTAGCATTTCTCTCACTCTGGGGAAAGTATTTTTCTAGGAATGCATCCTTAAAATTTTCCCAGGTAATCTAAGTCCCTTGGACTTTCATCAACTATTTCATTCCCTTCCACCAGTATTCAGCCTCTATTTCCAACTGATAAGCAGCAAAAGAGACTTTTTGTGGCTCAGTGCTTCCTAATACGTCAAATAGCTCCTCCATCTTCTGTACCCACTCTTCTGCTTTCTTTGAATTTATCACACCATTAAATACAGGAGGTCTGGCTCTTTAGAACTTAGTCCAGCCTCTATAGACTTAAGTTCTCATCTTTTTAGTCTCAGTCTGAGTATCCTTACTCTAATCAGTCTAGATCTGGCAGAGTGCTTCAACTGTAACTGCAGCCTACTAAGAGGAAGCTATAGCCTGAACCCTCATGGCCTCTACCATGCTTCTCATTGTCTATATAATCTCATTCAAGTCTACCTCAACGTTTTAAGCTTGTGATCCACTTCTCCTTGTTAGTGCCATACTGCTATTCTACAAAAAAAGTATTACCAAGGTGATTAGTCTCAATAACAAATTATTAAGCATATAAAATATAACACCAATAGGAGCTTTTATCTTCCCAAACCTAATACTCCATTCCTCAAGTCACAAGAAATTACAAATTAATCAACTGCCTAGGTACAGCTAACTAACCTGAACTAGTCCCTTCCTTGAGGAATTCTACCCCATTGCTATCCTAGGTAATTGTGCTCTGATACCAACTTAATGTAACGCCCTTATCTAGTCTCACAACACCTCAGATATAAACAGATAAGATCGGTACATTATTCTTAACTATAATTATTTATTAACAATGTTTGAGCATTAATACCATCACAATATTATTAAAATTGATTCGGTTCAGGTTCTTTTGCTCAGATCAAAACTTATAAGCACAGCAAAATAAAATGTAAGACATCAGAGATAAACTCATACAGTATTACATATCCTTTTGTAAGTATTACATCATTTCATCTAACAGAGAAATGTAAATAAATTTTTCACAGGGTCAGGAGACAACATCTCTATCACTTAAACCTTTATGATACAAAACACTCTTAATAAAAGAACTCTCCATTAATGCCACTTCCATCTCTATGAAAATGTTTAACATCTGCATCTAATTCATATCAGCACATAAATGAGAAAACTAGTTTCTCAATAGCTTAACAATTCAATATTTTAAATCTTACTGACATGTACCACTGTGCAAGCACAAAAAACAATTTCTTCTACATTCCAATCATTTAAATATAATCTCATTCACATACACACATTGGCAAGAATTGCATGATTTATTGGTATGTCAAGGTGACAAAGGTGTTCATTCCTATTTCAAATATGACATATTTTTAAGGAAAGCATACATATTAAAAATTAAACTAGACAATTATCATCTGTACATTTCATTCTTAAAACTTACCTTGCTTTAAAGTATGAAGCACCTTCGGTTACACTTTAAGAAATGTGGACACTTGGCCATTTCTATAAGAATTGTGAACACTTGGTCACATTGTGGACTCTTGGCCATTTTTATGAAAAATGGTGAACACTTGGTCACTTATACATACAAATAGCAATAATAGTAATCATAATTCCTTTTGCTATTACCATTCCAGTTGCCCTTGAATTTGGCTATTATAAGACACATTATAACTCGTTTACCAATAGCATAGTGCTTTAGCTACCATGAATAAAACAAGAGATTGATTTAGCCATTATGAGAAAGGAATAAAATCTAAGGTTCTTAATGTTCTAATGTTACATTATCACATTTTTGCATCCTTTCTACATTTCAACCTTAATTGTACCATGTATTAAAATTATTATGGTACTTTCTCCTACATTCAAATTATGTAACCATACAATTTGCTATTTCTTCTACCTAATTTCTTGGCTATTTTTACGTACTAGATTTAAGGTTACACACCTTTCTTCATTCTTACATCTCAATAATAAAGTAGACATTTATTATGTGCAAAAGGGTAAACCATTTACCATACCTTAATTTACCATATTCTCTCTCTTTTTCTTAGCCAGAACCAAATTGCACTTTTCTTACACATTTTTTAGCAAGCAATCTCATACCTTACAAAGGCCACTCTCGGGTTTGGTAAGCCAAAAATAATGCCATAGTTTTAAACCAACTTTTAACTAGCATACTTCATTTAGGTGTCTATAACCTAAAACATACTTTAACCATACAAGAACACCAAATTTCAGCACTTTCTCATTCTAGGGTTTTCCATTAAGCATGCTGAATTTTTCCAATAATCATTCCTTCATAGAAATACAACATCCACACCATTACATCAACACACATAACCAATTTACCATACAAACTTAGCCAATGAAAGAATTGCATCTTAAGGAATGTAGGAATAAAAATTGATGTTTCATGAAAGCTTGAAATCATAAAAAATAATTTAAACCATGAAAAAAAAACATAGAATTGCTAAGCTACCTCACTAATGCAAGAATGATGCAAGTGCCTTGGTATTTCCTTGAATCTCTCTTAGTCTTTGCTTCTTCCCATTTCGGTCACTTCTTGCCTCCCTTTCTTCTGAGTCCTCTTTTTGTTTTCCTTTCTTCTAATGTTTATTTCTGATAGTTTTATGTCACCGAATGCCTATGTGATGTAGCATTAATGCCAAGCTGCTCTCCCTCTCATCGAATTTTTATGAGTTATCCAAATGATATTTATTCAAAAATCCATTGTGTGTGCACGGTGGTGAGAATCATTAGGAGGAGCTTGATACTTATTAAAAAAAAAAAGCATTCAATGAGGAAGGGAATTATTTAGCACCTCGTTTATTATTCTCGGTCACATTGAAATTAAAAGCACAAGGGAAGAAAAGAAAGAAAGCTAAGATCACATGTCTCTCTTTCTCTCTTCCACCTCTTCACCGATTATATATATATACTTGAATGAATGCTAAACTTTCTTCCCTCTTTTCAATTGCCATTGCTGTAGGATTTTATATAGATTTAATTTAAATCCAAAATGCTCTTACCTACTCTTAATTGCCATCACCGAATTTATCCATCAATGCTCCTCTTTTTACCATTTGGTTAAACCAAGGAATAAAAGAAAGGAAATTAAGCACCGCACACTTATACTCTTTTGGCTAGAATAAAACAAACGAAGCCAATATAGTTTTTGTGCTATAATATCACTTCCCTTTTTCTCTTCCATCTTACTCACCGAGTAGATGTAGTCTTAATTATTAAAATAATGTTTGTAAAATTTTCTCTCCACTCACTTGTCTTCTCGGTTAAACTAAAGGAAGAGAAGTCAATTTTTGCTACATTTCATTCCTTTCCTTCTTTCCTTTAGACCGAACCTCATCATCCCTTTTTCTTTAATTTAACTTCAACAAAATTTCCTTTCCCAATTCACAAGCTTTCTTGGTTACAAGAAGGAACAAGCCAATTTTGTATGTCTCTTTCATTTTCCCTTTCCTTCCTCACGCATTACATTATCTTTCTTCTTGTAATCTTCTTGGTGGCTTGTAATAAAACACATGAATACTAATCAAGCCTCAAACATCTTAATTCGGCTAACATAAGAAAGAGAAGGGATAATTTTCACATGTTTTCTTGTTATGAACATTTCATGTTACTTAATGCCTGGGTCCATTCTTTCCCTTGTAACATTTATTCTAAACACTACATCACCAAAGCAATTTCATCACATCTTATAGCAAATTCATCCAAATAATTATGGAAATAAAAATTTAAAAATTAGGAGAACAAGGGGTGTTACAGTCACAATGTTTAGACATCATAAGCAAATTATTATGAGGCGACATATTCTCTGTAAAATGTACAACCAACATATATATATATTAGTGAACAACAAAAATAATAATTTTAGTTTTAGTGTTCTTTAAAATAAATTGAAAATATATTGATATCTAAAATAATTTTTGTTTTTTAAATAGCAAAACTAATTAGTTGAAATTTAAGTTCATAATTATTAGACAGATAAATCTTGGTAACTATAGAAAGTGCTAAACTATATTGCACATTAAAATCATTTAACAATACCAATTCAAGTAATATTGAATTCAAATCTTATTATAGTTTAAGTTAGATTATAAATCAATAGTGATTTTAGATTGAGTTAGATTTAATTTTGAGATATTTTTATTTTGTTTAAGAAAATTGTTAAATGATTTAAATTTTTTTAAAAATTTATATTTATTTAAATTATGGTGAAAAAAAACTAGAGTGCCACTTGCGAGTTCTAGAGCACCGCTTATCATAATTATAAATTGTCACTTGTGGCAATTCTAAGGAGGTGAAAGTGTTTTTATATATAAAATGATAATGATATATCTTACAATACATTTAAATAGATTCATTATGGTAATACCGAAAACAGGAAAGTTAGATATATTGTGTGGATTGTTGCATTTTTTTTTCAAAATAGAAAATAAAATTGCTTTCTTGTCATGTACTTTCAAAGTTAAAGTTATCTTGTTACTAAAAGCAAAACGATGAAATTATCTATTCTTCAAGAAATTAAATAAAAATGATAATTTTTTTCTATTTTAGAAAAATATTAGAGTAAATTACACTATTCTTCTCTTTCTTGAAAAATTATACTTCATTCTCTTGAAAAACAAGAAAAACTTATAATTTCACCCATTTTAACTAAATTATCCTTATATTTAATATTTATATAATTAAATATGTATTAGACCAATATAAAACATTATTTTTTAAAAAAATTCTAAATGAAAAACTTTGTCATTTTTAAATAAAAATCGCTAATAATTAAATAATATTTTTATAATAAATTATAATTTTTAAATTTTAATAATGTCATTAATTAAGGGTATTTTAGTCAAAATGAATGAAATTATAAGTTTTTTAATCTTTCAAAGAAGGGGATTTTAGGTTTTCAAAATAGAGGTAAGGATAGTATAATTTTGAAATCTCTCAATGGAGTGGAGGTAATTTACTCAAAATATTATTTACAGAATCACCAATTTTCATACTAAAGTTTTATGTTAAATGATGACTCTCATCATCATTCCTCATGTCACCAAGTTTTTTTGTAAGGTTTATGCAAGAAACCATTGACAGTAGTGTAGTGATCAACCTTCATGCTTCTTATTATGTGTCTTCATCACTAAGTGTAGATTAACACAAATCCTCCTTTGTTTGATCAGTTGGTCAGTCATAGAACCTTCAACCAATTTTTGGATAAAAGGATAAAACTACCTAAAGTTCCATATGATGCATGTACTAAGTCTTTCCTACATGGTACTAGGGATAGTCCTTAAAGTTACATGATTTGGGCCAAGGAAGCCTTAATTGAAGACAATGATAGTTTCCTAATTACATATAACGAGATACATGTTCAAAAAGGCTTTAAAAACTACTCTAATAATTGGATTATAGGGAAGATTATACATAACAAAGAAAAAAATTCTAAAAGTCCCTCTTAAGAAAGCTATGTATAACATCTAGGGCAACCTGAGGAATTTAGATTTAAAAGATCGAGACTAAGATCTTCTAGTTCTTCTCCAAGAAATTGTAGGATATGATGCATATTCTCCATTGGGAGACTAAAACCTTGGATTTATAGAAATAGCTAGATTATTTTTAAGCAATGGCAACACAAATAGAAATCCAAGAACTTAGATTTCGATCATGTTAACCTATAGGTGCAACTATGGGGAGTCCTTACACATTGTAGGAATATTAATTTGGTAGAATAATTGGAGAATTTGTACAAACTAATAATAAACCAAATGAAGAGAAAAGAAATCTTGAAATATGTATTGTTTTGATATTCTTTATAATTACAATGCTTGATAAGGCTCCTCATGTGGAAGCTCATGTGCTCAAACTAATTATCACCTGACCAAATAATATAGCTAACTAAGTAACTAATATAGCTAACTAAGAAAAACTAACTTGGCTACAATTCTCTGTACAATAAATTAACATCCCCTCCTCAAGTTGGAAAAAAATTGGAAAGGAGTCCCAATTTGGAAATGATTGCTTGAAACTGAGTGAATGGCAGGGACTTTGTGAAAACATCATCAAGTTGTATAATGGTTGGGATATATTGTGAAAGAACAAACTCCTCTTTAACATTGTTGTATACTATATGACAATCTACCTCTAGATGCTTAGTTCTCTCATGAAACACAGGGTTTGATGAGATGTGGATAGTGTAACACCCCTTATCTTATCTTAACAACGTCATATAACATGTTTAGATAAGTGGTTGCGTTATTCTTAGCCTTTTATCTTGTTAATTTTCCTGAGCATTTAATCCATTAGTAATTTAATATGTAATTAGGTTTGGGTCCTTTTGCTTAGGTAAACATACTTTTGCACAGTGAAAATAAAATCTCATACATCACAACAGAATTTATAAAAACTTTCATATCATATATGATGACTATCTGTTACATCATTTAGTATACATATACTAAGATATATGAAGTACCCATCCATAAGGAGTAAGGAGACAACAAGCCTATCACTCAAACTCCTTTTACAAAATACTATGGATGAACAGGTTCTTCATATATCCTTTCTCCCGTAATTGCCCTTTTTCCTTTTTCTATATACAATTAAAAAAATAGCAGTCCTAATTCTAACCCAAAAAAGAACATATAAAATCAGGACCAAAATGAAGGGCTACACATACATAATTAAAGTGCCCAATCTACTCTGGGGGAAGTTCTATAATAGACATAATATTTATATCTTTCAATATGGTGAAAGTCCTTAAGAAGGGGACTTCCACTATTGCTACCTTAATCTCTATAATCAAACAATATCTAGGCATCAGATACATATCAGTACAATAATGAGAAATATATTCCCAGTAGCTAAACAAACCATTTCCTTAAAATAACTGATATGTACCACTGTATGAATACATAAAACATTTCTACATTCTATTCGGTTCCAAAAATTCTTTTCAGATAGTTCTATGGGTATGTCATATGTGAAACATGTGTGCATGCATCTATGATCACAAGATATGCAACATATGAGATCATTAATGGAATATATGGTAAAAATTTCAATGTTCATATACATTAACAATTATTAACACTTATATCACATTAATGCATTATAATTAATCATAATATCCTCTCAATACTTTATTCTTTAGAGGTATACACTAGATCATTCCTCCACAGGGTTGTATTTTCTGGAGGTAGACAACAAATCATTCCTCCTTAAAGCTTAGTTCCTTGGGAGTATACACCAGATCATTCCCCACAAGGTGTTATTCTTGGGAGGTATACACAAGATCATTCCTCCTCAAGATTTTACTCTTTGGAGGTATTCACCAAATCATTCCTCCTCAGGGTTTTAGTCTTTCCTTCTTAAATGCAATAAGTATTTCTATGCCATTCAATCATATTCACATGATTTTGAACATATTTCTATCAATGGAAAAAATGCATGCTATTTATCATCCATAATTAATCATTTCATCATTTCTCCTCATTTCACTTAGCATAGGCCATTCTGGAATGCACTTTAGGCTACTTTCTATTAATACATAAATTAAACCTTTTAAGGAAAATTTCATATAGCATTCGGCTAAAGCAAGAAAATCATGAGAAATTGGCATTTCTAACCCATTTGGTTCATTTCTAGCATTATTTCTATCATTTGAACATTATGGTAACAATTTCCATAATTATGCCTAACACTTTCTCACACCTCAAAATTTGGTAAGTGCACTTTAGGCCATTCATTTTCATACTTCTCTAGCTCATTTTTCATGTCAAATATGACAATGCACATAATCTTACAACTTCACATTTTTAAGCACACTTTTAAGGTGAAATGGTAAAACTTTGAAATGGTACATTGGCTAAAAACATAAAAATACCATAACTTTCTCTCTCCTCCTTTCTTGTGACTAATCTTACAAGGTTTTCTAGCCATTTTCAAATGAAATTTCACCACCATTTACATGGGTCCATTCGGCCAAGATGGGTAAGCCTCACTTTCATGGTTAATGGTGAAGTTAGAAAATGGGAAAAGTTTCTAGACATTAGCCTAACCAAATTTTCTCTCTCTTACCAATTTATATCAAGTTCTTTCACAATTTCTAGACACATTCCAAACCAATTTCAGCACCCTCACAAAAGCAAAAATTCGGCCAAAGGGAAAAAGGCATGAAAATGAAGTTTTTTCACCATTTTGCTTGCAAGACAATCATAAACAAATAGATCTCATGCAAAATCACCATTTTCTAACTCTAATACACAACATTTCAGCCATGGAAACCGTTAGGGTTTTTCAAGAGTTAGGTTCCAACCTTGAGAAATTTCTACCTCTTATGTTATCAAGCATTTCAACATGTCCATAGCCATAAACACAACATGATTTCATCATACACAAAGCCTATTCAAGCAAATCTTCCATAAGAATGTAGAGAGAGAAAACCCATCCTTCTTACAAGTTTAAGAGCACTTTAATCACACCATAAAACAAGAAAAGAATGGTTTAGGCATGTTCAGCTACCTTAAAAATGCAAGATGAGTGAAATCTCCAAGTTGTTTTTGCCTTGAAATCCTTCTTCTCCAAGCCTAGATGTGTGTTCAGCCAGCACCCTTTCCTCTCCTCTTCTTCAACCTCTTCTTCTCCTAAAGGAAGAAGAAGACTTAAATTATGGTTTTAGTGAAATTACCAAAATACCCTTGGTGTGAAATGGCCAATTTACCCTTACTACTTCTCTTTTTCAAGAATGGTATCCACTCTCCTTAAGAATGTAATTTTGTGGAACTTCCATGGGTTGGGACATTTCTGCCCTTAAGGATTTTGAAATTCCATAATTTCCCCTCATATTTTTGGAAATTACCAATATGTCCTTAAAGAAATTACCATTTTGGCCTTTAAGTCTAAATGGCCATTTTAACCCCATTTTTCACCCTTTTCAAATTTAATGGGTAAAAATCACTTAAATAAAGTTTCATGAAAATTATTTTTGTGAAGTTACTAATTTACCCTTCTTTTGAAAAAATTACCATTTTGCCCTTTATGTCAATACCATTGTATTTAACCTTATTCTTTTTCCTCTTGAAAATATATGGGAAAAGACTTCTAAATTCAGTTTCCATTAAGTATTTAGGTAAAAATTAAAATTTCTACCTTATGTAAAATTACTAATATGCCCTTGGAGTAAAATTATGATTTTTCCCTTTTCAGGGAAAATTGCTATTTTGACATCAAAATGAACATAATCACTTCCAAAACTAAATTCTTCTTCTCTCTTAAATGAAAATGATGAAAGTCCTTTTAATGTAATTTCATTTAATAAGAAAATTGAACAAATTTTTCCCTTCATGGTAAAATTACTATTTTTCCTCTCCTTTACCAGATTTTTCCAATTTCGCTCTTTTATGACAAAAGTGACTCTATCTTGATGAAAATGTCCATTCTATGAAAAAAGTGACACATAATTATTAATAATAATAATGCCATTATAGGATGCAAATTATTAAGCGCGGGTGTTATAGATAGCAGACTGGTTATCACACTAGAATGGTATTGGCATAGGCACCTTAAGCTAAAAACCTTGTAGGATATAGGAGATCCACTAAAGTTCACATACTGTGGTAGCCATGCTTCTATACTTAGCCTTACATGATGAACGAGATACAGTGATTTGTTCTTTTGTTTTCCATGAGACTAATGAATCACCAAGGAATATACAGTATCCAGTGGTAGATCTTCATGTAAGTAGACAAGAGGCCCAATCACTATCACAATAAGCTGAAATAGAGAGATTGCTATCTTATTTGTAGAATAAGCCAAGTGAAATAGTTCTTTTCAAATATCTAACCACATGAAGAACAACTTCCTAATGGCTTTTTTTAGGGGTTTCCACAAGTTGACTGAGTTGTTTGATTGCAAAAGTAATATTAGGTTGTGTCATATTCAAATACACAAGTCTTCCCACCAATCTCCTATACTGATCTAAATTTATAAGATGAGGTGAATCTTCAAAAAATTTATGATTTCTTGGAAAAGGAGTGGCAACTAGTTTCATATCTTCAAGGCCACTGTTAGCTAGAGATATTTTTTATGAGAAAAGAAAAGTTCCATTGGCAAATCAAGCAACCTCAATACCAAGAAAATACTTGGCATTTCCAAGGTCCTTAATAGTGAAAGTAGAATAAAGGAAATCCTTGACCTTCTTTATCTCAAGTTCACATGACCCAACAACAAACACATCATCTACATAAACCAATAATTCAATAAAAAAATTATCAGAATTTTTAAAAAACAAAAAGTGGTCATTTGGGGACCATTCAAATCCAAGTTTATATTTTGAGTTATAAATTCTGAGTTGCACTCCCTAGAAGGTTGCTTCAAACCGTATAATGTTTTCTTTAGTCTACATACTTCATTTTCTTTAGCTTTCATTTATCCCTCTGGTGGCAGCAAATACACTTCTTCTTTTAAGTACCTATGAAGAAATGCATTGTTAATATCAAATTGGTAGATAAACCAGCCCTTCACAGTAGATATGGCAAAGAAAATTCTAAAAGTAAAAAGTTTAGGAACAGGAGGAAAACTTTCAAGATAATCAATTCCAGCTATTTAATTGTATCCTTTGGCAACTAATCTTGCCTTATATCTTTCTATGGTTTTATCAAGATTAATGTAGTCATTTCCCATGTTTGATTTGCTTCTAGGACTTGTAATTCCTTTCCATGGCTTTTACCCACTCTTTACTTTGTGCAGCCTATTTTTAGGAGTAAAGTTATTGGATTTTTGACATATTATACATGAATGAAGTATATTGATATGATTTAGGAACACTGTGCAATATGTATGGATTATTTGTGTGGGCATGACAAATATATTCACCTAATCATACAAGGGTTCTTTTAATTATGGAGCTTTTCCTTGGAAAATGATCTTAGGAATTTTGGTTTTCATGATGGGATATGCCAGTTTCAATGAGAGGATTAGGTTCAACAAATGAAGGTTCATTAGTTAAATGGGGTATTCTACTTTCAATGGGGATTTGAGGCTCAGTATATAAAGTCATTTCTAGTGTAGTATTGAATTCAGAATCAATTATTGGAGTGAAATCTAATGAATGGAGATTTGATGTCACTGGGATATTGGGCAAAGGATTTGATGTTTCTATTTGCATCATATCATTGTAAAGGAATTCCTTTTCATAATATTTCACATCTCTAGAGATGATTATTTTGTGATTATCAATATCATATAATTTATAAGCCTTTTGTGCATGCACATACCCTATCAAAATGCATTTATATGACCTGACATCAAATTTATCCTTTTGTGGAAGTGTAGTTATCGCAAAACATAAACAACCAAAAACTTTTAATATAGTATAATCAACTTAGAGACCATGGAAATTTTGAAAGGGTGATTTACAATTAAGTATAGTAGTAAGAAACAAGTTTATTATGTATATGGCAATAAGTATAGCTTCCCCCCAAAATTTCTTTGGCAAATTTGCTTGAAATAGAAGTGCTCTAGCAACTTGTGTAACAACCGAAAGAGTTTTTAAAGGATAAAATTGAACTTTTAACCCTAATTCCTTTTAAACGGAGGCTGGCACGTATTTTGAGGATGAGGATTGGCAACAGAAGGTCTTTCGAAGTCAGAAACAC
Organism: Senna siamea; assembly: GCA_031216115.1. Lineage (NCBI taxonomy): Eukaryota > Viridiplantae > Streptophyta > Magnoliopsida > Fabales > Fabaceae > Senna > Senna siamea. Next base: position 4,497,965 of record CM062360.1, read on the forward strand.
AAGCGAATGGAAGGAAACGCAACCCGACGATCAGAAACTGACAGACGATGTTTTGTGCATCAATTTCATTGACGGAGGCAAAAACCTTCGCATGGAAATGTGTACCGATGTTTGGAAGGAAGTCGACACCCTAAAGTATCCCCGGGTGGTCCGGGAAAAGTCGAAATCACCCCCGGAGGCTTTAAAATTCTCAGATTCCCTCCATTTCTCTCAAATCTCTCTCTCTCCTACCCTCACTTTCTCTCTCCTCTCTCTTCTCCTTCCTCCACTGTGCGCCGCCACCTAGCACACCAATCGACAGCCCTCGCCACCCACAACCTCCAGCAATCACCCACGGCCACCAACGGTCGCCAGTGCCGCCGAAAAATGCCACTTTTCTCCTCCACCGTGCAAAAACTTCGCCAGCTCAGATCGCCTTCGTCCGTCACCGTTGGCCGTCACCGCCCCCACCGTGTAGCTTGGTGCCCGACTTCTGCAGCTGACTCACTGACGTCGAACGCAGGTCGGACGCGCCTGAATCGAGGTAATTTTCATCCGTCGTGCGTAAACCTTCGTGGCCAGAAAATGCCATCCAAACGGCCATGAAGCGCCGCGCCACCAACATATTCGGACTCCTGCACTTGCAGGCTTCACCGTGGTGTAATTTTTGAGGTAAACTGCACCCTCTGCGCCGGAGCCACCAAATGCGCCATCGCCCGCGCTTGCGCCGCCCGTCGGAGTTTCTGGACGTGCATCGGGAGAAACCGAGACCACCCCGAGACAGAATTCCATCATCCAAGCACATTGTTAGGGTCTGATTTCCCAAAAACTGATGATATTTGATTGAAATAGCTGCCGAACGTAATTAGGCAATAAATTAACCTAGGTATTAAGGTAACCGGACTTAGAATTGTTAAACGGATGACGTGACAAGCCTGAATATTTAATTTAATGTCCAGGAAATTAATTGGGCTCAGAAACTGAGACTACATGAAGTTTTGAATCAATTTGGAGCGACAGGAGATCAGGTAGGATAATTTACGCTTCTCGAACCCTAGATTTAACCTAGTGGATACCTGAATGATTTAGATGATTTGCATGGATTTACGTGCTACTTTCGATGGAATAAATTGCATGCCTGTGTGCTAAAAACCTTAATTGCATGTTAGACGCTTTGTTTATCGAGTTTAGATGCCCTTAGGATGGATTTACTTAGGGTTGGGTACTTGATAGCCGGTATGGAACAGCCGTTAAGTATCCCGAGTACAGGGAGCTTTTAATTGACATTGTTTTTACTTGATTTAGCCTATGCTGCATTAGGGATTACGCGTTAAACCAGGGCGACCCTAAGAAAGGTTTAAGGAGTATAAGTAGGGATAGCCTACACGGGGAAACGTTATGATTTAGGCGTAATACCCTAGAACCTTAAGGAATAGCCGACCGTGAGCATGTGAGTTCGAATAGACTGTATGAGGATGAGAGTTGGCGTATGTGCACATGCTAGGGGATGCCCTAGATGTTAATTCTCACCCGGTCCTTGAGTGAGTGATTGGTGTTATGGATCACACTCACAACATAGGCTCGATTCGGGTGATTGGTGTTATGGATCACACCCAACGATAATAGAGGTATTCTCTCTGGATGACGTGCAATTAGATGATGATTTAGACTTGGTTACAGCAGATTTGTGACCAACATGGATTTAGATACACCGGGCATTGGATTTTATCTGATTTCAAGTATTGATTTTAAAAAGAAATGGATTTTTATGATTTTGATTATCTACCGCAATTTTCATGTGATAAAATGATTTTTCAGATAAGGTATTTCACTGATTTCGAACTGATTTAGGGAAAATGATTTCGGTGTTCGCACCGCTGAGTATTCAACCATATTTTTGAATTGTACTTGAACTGTAAATTATTCTACTGGGATTTTATATCTCATCAGGTTGTTTACTCAGATGAACCGAGACAGGGACAGGGACAGGAACCCAGACGATAGTTGATGATGCCTTGGTGATAAATAGGAGAATGACTTAGTTTAGGCTTGAATTGTCTTGTATATATATTTTGATGACGTTGCTGTATATGGATTTCTGTCATTTATGTTTTATGTTGTTGTTGGACTGGCTGTATAATTGCGAACAGGTGATTATTGTATTTTGGATATGATCAAAATGCAAAGGAAACTCTGCCAGACTTTCGGTAGGGTTTACCACTGTAAACTTGTGAATTTAAGTTGGAATGTATATGAATGCATGATGTGATGTATATATGAGTTTTAGATTTCATTCCGAAGTAATTTATGATGTATGTATGTATAATTAGTTAACTGCGTGTGAATTAGGGTTGAACGGAATCTGAATGGACAACGGGAAGTCTATTTGGGTTACGCTCAACCAGTAGTGATCCCCTGACATTCCCACATCGGGAATAACTACTTAGAAAGACCCATATGCTTCCGCTAATCAGATACAGGATTGTGTATATCGTATTAGGGGGTCTTTACAACTTGTAATAGGTTCTTGTGTTTTCTTTCAACTACATTATTCTGTTGATGAGTGTAAGGATAAGTTTTTTTTATAGGTAATTCCTAGTTCATAAAATAATTGGGAACATGTAAGGTTTATGAATCTAGTTTCTTTATCACTTCTGATAGATTTGATCCTACTTTGGTATTGGTTTTATGAGATCTTAATGAAATTTTCAATAATATGTACAACTTCACTTTTATGGTTTAATAGAAATGTCCATGTTACTTTACTAAAATCATCTACTATATTCAACACATAATGTGCTCCATTTAGGTTAGGTTTCTTATAAGGCCCCAAAAGATCAACATGTATTAGATCAAAAATGCATTGAGAGTGCATGGTACTTTTTGTGAAAGGTAACCTCTATTTCTTGGATAAATGGCAAGTATAACATATTTGATTAGAAGGTTGAGACTCTTTAATGTAATTAGTATTTTCTAGTACAATTTTTGAACCATGACCAATTCTTTGATGCCAAGTATAAGCAGAAATTTTATCATTAACAGTAAGACAAGCATTACAAGATGTTTTATTTAAATCTACAAAATATTTTATTATAGAATTATGAAATGAATAGGAATTCAAAATGTAGAGATTCCCTACAGTAGATCCTACAGAAAGTATTTCTTCACTCCCTTGGTCCTATATAAGGCAATAAGAGGGATGAAAGGTAACAATTATGTTAGCATCTTGAGTAAGTTTATTAATAGATAGTAGGTTGTAGTTGAATGAGGGTATATGGAGGACATTATCTAATTTTATTTTGGAATTAAAAAACATTTGGCCAGTTTGGTTAGCTTTCAATATGGTGTCATAAGGTAAATGTACAGATGTAGTTTTAGCTAAAGTATTAATATGCTACATTAAATTTTGGTTAAAGCACATATGTTTTGATGCTTCAGTGTCAATAATTCAAGTAAAGTTGTTCAACAAGCTATCACAAGTTAGAGTATTACCTACAAACTCTGTTATTCTAGCAAATTTAACATGCTCCTCAATGGCAGTAAAAGTACACGTATTTCCTTTGGTGTATTTGGCCATTTCCATTTTTATGAGAAAGGGAACCATAATAGTAAGATCTTATTTATCTTCTTGTGTCACTGAGTCTATTGGTGTGTCAGATACACTATTTGTAAAAGCGATATTCACCAGTGATTTCTTAGCAGTCCCAATCCCTTTCTTGGAATCTTTGAGTTATTTGTACCACTCAAGATACCCAATCAACTTGAAGCATGTTTGCTTTGTATGTCCAATTGTATTAAAATGGTAACAATATTGCTCCCCTTTCTTTCCAGCATCCTTTTTCTTCCCTTAATTCATCTTCTGTTTATTTGTTCTTGCCAACATTGCATTAGCCTCAACTCTACTTGGTGAATATGTCAAATTCACCTCTCTTTGTTTCTCCATTCTTAAAACCATAGAATATGCCTTGTTTACACTTGGTAGAGGATCCAAATTGAGGATCTAACTCCTTATGCCATCAAAAGTTTGATTCATCCCATCAAGAACTGATGTAACTTCTTAGAAGCACCCATTTCTTCCATTTTCTTATTAATTCCACAAGAATAATCGCTGCACTTGCACTTTGGGATAGGCATCATTCTATTCATCTCGTCCCAAAATTTGTATAATTTTTTATAATAAACAGTCATTGGACTATTCCCTTTCTCAACAGAGCTAGTTTCTCTCTAAATTTGATAAAGCTAAGGTTCATTATTAACCCCAAAATGCTCCTCAATTTCTTCCCACAAATTCTATATATGAACGATTATGAAATTTCCTTACTTATGGAATTCATAATCCAAGATTTAATCATAGAGTCTACCTTTTTCCACTTCTTGAAACCAATTACATCTTCAAGAGGCTTGACCAAACCATCAATGAGCCCAAGTTTATCCTTATCTTTGAGTGCAATTCTGATGGCAGTGCTCCAACTTAATAAATTGCTACTTGTTAATGGAGAAGTGACCAAGGTCATTCTAGGTTGATCAAAACTTAAAAGAGTGAGAAAGCTTTCATCAATCTGATTTAAGGTCGAAATTGGTTTGGCGTTTAGGAAAATAGAGGTATCACCATTTTCTTAAGCCATCTCAATGTATTCAGATTAGAAACTAATCTCCCAGAACATGCTTCAAGACTCCAATCTCCTAGATCTTACTTCACTCCAATCTCTCAAATCTTGCTTCAAGACTCCAATCTCCCACTTCAAATGATGCTCTGACAACATGTACGAACTGATAAAATACCAAATGAATAGAAAATAAATCTTGCAATATGTATTATTCTAATATTATTTATATATACAATGCTTGATAAGGCTCCTCATGTGGAAGCTCACATGCTCAAAATAATTATCACTTGACCAATTAATATAGCTAAATAAGCAAACTAACTTGGCTACAGTTTTTTGTACAATAACTTAGCAAAATCTTTGGTTGAAGTAGATGAATTGGCCTTATATAAATTCAATGGACATGATACTAAACCTATTTTAAAGGTCTAATTCAATGTTCAACAATCAATAAAGAAAGGAGTCAACATAGGGAACATGGAAAATGGTATTTACTAGATCGATTTTAGATATGAATATCTATTGCAATGATACTACTGTTTTGGCATAATTGGCCACGATGAGAATTCATATCCAAAAGCAAGCCAAGATAGAGAAAGGAAAAACCCAACTCCAAGAATCTTAGTCCTTAGAGCTATAGACAAGATACACCAGATAACATCCAAGTCAAACTTGACAAAATTCTAGCCAATCATGAATGTGTTAAACTTTTTCCCCTTTGTAAGCTTACCCATTTACCTTTTAAATCATCCGACCATGCTCACATACTACTCAACTTAAAACATTATGAAATAAATCCCCCAACCCGATGAGAAAACAAGAGGATTTTTCATTTTGAGGTATGTGCATGAGCTATGGTGACTACAGAAAAATAATTATTGTTGATTACTAGGGAAAAAATTCTCCTTCCAGTGCTAGTTGTATAAGCTTAGAACTATCAGAATGCTTAGGCATGAAACAAAGCAATTTAGCTTAATGGAATTCCTATGTGTTTGATCATTTAGGGAAGAAAATAACTAAACTATAGAGAAAATTCCTAATTCTATCATTGGAATACTTACAGGGAATAGTTTAGAGAGTTCAAAATTTAGAAATCAATTACACACTCTCCTCAGAAGAGAGGAGTGCATGTGGCGGTAGAGATACAAAGTCCACTATCTTACAAAAGGAGACATAAACACATGATTATTCCATGCCATAACATTGCTCAAAAGGAAAAAGAATCTCAAGACTCAAAAGAATGGGAGAATGGGTGGAAGATACCATTGAACTAAGTAAGATGGCCTTCAAGTACTTTTCTTCTTTATGTACATCAATCAAATTTACTCGACATGGTCCCTTGTAAAGTATCAAAATAAATGAATAATTTGTTATGAAAACCATTTAATTCTTCAAAGATAAAAAAAAAAACACAATGTTCCAAATGGGAGAAACCAAATCACTGAGACCAAATGGATTCCCAACTTTGTTCTATCATAAATACTGGAACATAGTTGGAAATAATGTTATAAACATGCCACTAAAATTCTTGAATGAACATTTATTACTAGAGAAAATTAATCGCACAAGGATTGTCCACATCCCTAAAAGGAATGACCTAGAAGACTTAACTTACTATAGGCCTATTAGCTTATGCAATGTATCTTACAAGATCATTGCAAAAACTCTTGAAAATAGACTAAAAATTATCCTATCCACAATCATTTCAAAGTTCCAAAATTCTTTTGTGCCAAAAAAAATTACTAATTATGTTCTAATTATTTACGAGATGATACATGCTTTAAATAATAAGTGCATTGGGAGTAGAAGTTTAGCTCTAAAGCTAGATATAAGCAAGGCATATGATCAAGTTGAAATGAATGGAGTTTCTTGAGAGCAATTATGAACTATTTTGGACTTAATTATTCATGGGTAAACATCATCATGAACTGCATCTCTATGGTTCTTTCTTCTTGTCGATGAATGGTAAAGACTCTAGAAATGTTATCCCCAAAAGGGGCATCAAATAAGGAGACCCGTTATCCCATATCTATTCCTAATTTGTGCAATAAAACTAAGTCACATACTATAAGAAACAAGAATCTATAACAAAATAAAAGGGGTTCATGTAAGCTATGAAGCTCTTAAAATAAATCTCTTATTTTTTTCTAACGATAGCATAATTTTTTTTTTTGTAAGGAAACATTAGATAACTCTATAGCTTTTTAGACAAAAGTCTCAAGGTTTTTGAAGAATGGTTAGGCTAGAAATAAATTTGGATAAATTAACAACTTTTTCTCTATCAGACCCCCTAAATCTAGGGAAAAATATTCAGTGTACTTTATATTTTTATGGTTGAACAAAGTGAAGAATATTTAGGGCTATCTACTATGGTGGGAAGAAGCAAGAAAAACTCCTTTAAATCAATAATTGATTTTTTATGAAAAAATTCCAAGGTTAGAAAGAGAGACTCCTAACAAAAGCCAACAAGGAAATCTTAATTAAATCAGTACCACGATCTATACTTATATACTCTATAAGTTGCTTTCCTCTCCCATTCTCTTTATGCCATAAATTGAGTATGACCATGGCAAGGTTTTGGTGGGGCTTCAACTCCAAAATTTGAAATATTCATTAGCTTAGATGGCAGAACTCACAAAACCAAAAGCAATAAGCGGCTAGCAATAATGGTAGTTAAGTGCTTCCTAACTTCATCCATAAAGTATAAAAAGGCCCTAGAAGCCAACTGGAAACTAGGGTTCTTGGATGTGATTATAGAAGGAGATGCTAAAAAAATTTTTGACCAATGTTCTTGAGAAGGAGAGAACCTATCCAAGATGGGAATTTTGGTAGAAAACTACATTAGACCTTGAAGGTAGATTTAGAAGTTTTGAGCTATCATAGACACTTCAAGCAATTAACCAAGCAACACACTAGCTAGCCAAGATTGGTTGCAAAATAATGGATGAAAAGTTTTGCTAAAGGAACCCCCTCTTAAAATCTACAATATAATTTTCACTAAGTCTAGTGCTTAACTTTGTTATTTCTATTATTTTTTATCAAAAGAATTAAAATTTCTAAACTATAAATTTATATGCATTTGATTTCATCATTTCTAACCAATTAAATCTCAACCATCAATATTAAATTTCGTCTTTAATATAATAAAATTAGTTTTAATATATATATAATACACTTTTATTATTGTTTTTTGCAATTAATACATGGTATTATGTAGTGTATATTTAAAATTTAAATATAAGTATACATTTAATGTAAACAATTTTAAAATTGATAATTGTTAATTACATTTCCAAAACATATATTTAATAAAAAACTAAAATCAACTTTTTATCCCTTAAGTTTGCATGAGATTTCAATTTTGTTCCCTATCTTTATTTGGTGTCAGTTTTGTTCTTTATTTTTATAAATTGATGTAATTTCTTCCTCTCTTCAAATATCGCCAGTTATATGTGAAGATCAAGTGAAGTTACTCTAATCAAAGAATAATTGAAGCTTAGAAGAGGCCAAAATTCTTCAATTTTTTTTTTGGAATTCTTCAATCAATTATTTGAAATGCAAAAATTAAGAACTTCAAAATAATCTTGAAGCTACATGAAGACTAACTTAACGATTGTTTTAGTCTCATATGAACTATTCTACTAGCTGAGCTATACTCTGGCAAGATTAATACCATATCATGTTCATATATAACTCTATTGTTAGTGATATATATATATATATGAAATTTGGTTAAAGAAATAAATTGCTTAAATTAGTAATAATAAAGGACAAAATTAAAATCTCGGGTAAAATTAAGAGACAAAAAGTTACTTTTATCCTTTAAAAAATCTAATATATATCTAGAGTTGAAATATATATATCTTTTTGTGTGTGTGCATGTGTTTAGGTCTCAATCCTCTCATTTTTCCTATACATTCTCATCTCCTTCCACTCCAACTAAACAACCTTCTTCTTTAAAAAAGATCTTCAAATAAGAAATATGCTTTGAATATATTTACCACATTAATAATTGGGAAATACCAATAAATACCAAACAATGGTCTTTACAATCTAGATAGAAGTTTCTTAAAAAAATCTAATTATGTCATCAGAACAGTTGAAGAAGTCGTTTCAATATACCCCTAAAATGACACTACCTTTTATCTCCTTTCTAAGAAATCTATCAAAGAGCACAAATAAAAATACAAATTTATCCATATAGGATATGTTCAAGTTTTTGTAAAACTTATAGTAAAAAAAGGTCTAAATGCGTCAGTCCTCTCTGTTTAAAGGATACTAGACACAATAGATTTCAAGATTCCTTATTAGGAGTTGTAGAAACAAGCCTATATTTTGAACCAATGTACTTCAATTGTTATCCATATAGGCTCACTAGCCTCAAGGATGAAAAAATAATGAGCAAATATCCTCCTCCTAAATGTTAAATTATCCATTTTTTACATGAAACCAGGATCAATCCCCTTTTCCCTTACATATAGGATTCAGTACAAGGTAATGGATTTGGATAAATTTAGTAGTCTAAAACCAAAAAGGTCAGGAGGTACTACCATGTTCCTTACTACTATTCAGAGCGAAGTAACGTTGCTTGAAACCTAGGTCCTCGACAAAGCTAACTCTACCTTGCCAAAACCATCCCCAAAATTAAAACAAATCATAAAAACCCAAACTAGAAGAGTCTAAGTGACCTTTGATAGAAGATCATTCATCATTGGAATTAGATTTGTAAGATGTAAAAATTTCAAATCTACTCTATCAAAAACACCAATAAAGTCTTCTTCAATGATACCATCAAGCATTCATTCAACCATCCCATCCAATATCATCTACAATGACTAGATACTTCTTCTAGCCTACCCAAACTCACTTACCATAAGGATGAGGAAGATCAAAGATCTATAAAATCTCTTACACACTTCTTAATGAATAAGCTGTATGAAATCAATGTATTAAGTTCATAATTTCAAGTTGATAAAAAATCATTACAGCTAGAATTCTATTCAAAAGACCACACAATCTTAAAAGAGTTGTTCTTTAAAAACTTTGGAAACATCCAAGTTTTAGACACAAGATTTGAATATCCATTCACAAGTTTAATTAATTCTACTTAACACACAACAAAAAGAGAAGTAACTAATTCTGAACTTCCTCCACCAAAATCTTTCAAGCTACCAAATATTCAGAATAGAAAAAACCTACCATACTTCGCTTCCTCATTCAAATTAAAAGATACATAAGTATAGATAAGTCTACTAGACATCCAAAATCTTATGGAACAAAACAAATACACAAATAAATATTTTCAAATATTGGGAGTGTTAAAATTAGAATAATCAAACTTGAGACATATATGAAATATAGAACATTGAATGAAGTTTTATTTAGATAAGAATCGCATACCTGTCTGTGACATATTCATGATGTTGGAGTTTCGCAATCACTGATGGCTAGGTATTCCTCTCTATTCCTTAGATGGTGTAGCAGCTACAATGGGGATGCTCACTTAGGATTAGGGTTAGAGAGGGGACCTGGCCTGTATAAATAGAATTGTCTTACTAGGCCCTCCCATTACGGGCTTAAGTAAAACTAAAAGGCCTACACTTAGCCGCTTATCAAACTTAGTTTAATGTGTGCCATGGCCCAATAATTTCTAATTGGGCCTTCTTTAATAGACCACTTATCAACCCACAATGTTTAAAGCATAATAGAATTAATATAAGCCCATATTTTCTAACAGGGAGAACATCTTACAAATAAGCCTAAGGATAAACCATATCAACATTTCTCTTTAAAACTTACTCAATTAAAAAAACCATTATTCAAGCCTCACCTTTTACCATTAAGGATAAAAAAAATTTGAAAATGACCACCATACCCCCCTAAAGTCAAAAATCTTAAGAAATATAGATGAAAGGTTAAAGAATTTAGTGGTCCCAAAAACTCCACAACCTTGCCTAGGGAACCAAAAATTGAAAATATTAATAAAGAAGCACTTTCTTCTGCTGAGTCTTTAGAACATCTAGAAATAAATCATTTTCAAACCTCTGCCCAAAATTGGTGAAATCCCTCAAAATACTATTATCCTATAGCAATAGTCCTTAACCTTCTTTTAAATGAACAAACCCAAAATTTTAAACATTTTAATTCCAAGAATATATATGAGTGGAACGTAGATGGTTAAACGAAATATAACATCCTCAATACCCTTCAAAACATGAAATGTTTAGCACTACTTATCAAACAACACGCCATTACTCTAAAGAGGAAATAGTACACATTTTAGTTTCAAGATTTTCTGGATAACTTAAATGTTGGTGGGATAATTACTTCTTGACTGAACAAAAAGAACATATTTTCAGAACCATCAAAACAAAAATTGACAAAATTCCTATGACTAATAATGGGGAATTCATTCCCAATGCCTTAAATAACTTAATCTTTATAATAGTTTAACACTTCATAAGAGGTACCTCATATTGAAAAGACAGATCTGCTGAACACCTTTCAAATCTTAAATGTTGAACCCTAAATAACTTTGGGTGGTATAAAGATACATTCCCAACAGGAGTCTGCACTAGGGAAGATAGTCACCAACCTTTCTAGAAAGAAAAAAATCTAAACGGAGTCCTTAAATTTTTAGGAAATAAGGTTAGAGAAAAGATATGAAACCGAACCACCAAAGGAGTCATCTCTTATAAGCATGTGAGTTATGGACAACTTACTACTTACATCCAAAAGGCAAAACTAAAAATTTGTTAAGACGACAAAATGCAACACCAACTAGCCACAGAAAAGGCTCAAAACTATAAGGAACAAGATCTCTTGTTTGAAGTCATTAACTCCTGACTCGACCCAAATGACAAAAAAAAAAAATTATCTTGGAAAATTCAAAGAAACCATACAAGTAGGTTTTTTAGACACTTTTCCCTGTAGTGAGTAAATATAATCTCACAAATACCCTTTTGAAAACAATCCAAAACTAGTCACCCTTCAAGATCTCCAACATGAAGTTCATAACCTTAAGATAATGATGAAGAGATGTCCAAACCCTTCCTCAATCTAATATCAAGAGTTAAAATTTAAAAATTTCACATCCACATCACTATTATATTTAATTATGAATTTTTCCTTGAGACAAATGAATTATTTGATATCAGTGTTGATTCCAATTATATTCAAGAAGGGCTTATCCTGACAAAATACTTAGAAAAAAAGCACTAAACTCAAAAATGCCAACAAGTTAAGATTAGCCATAACTGTAAACTTTCTAATGTTGTCGTTAAAAACCAAATTTTCAAAATGTCAACTCCATTCCTTCCCGTAAAGGGTATGGAAAATGAAGTTATCCTAGGAACCCCTTTCATAATGTCTACAAATTACAAAAGAAGGAGTGGTAACCAATTCCTTGGAAAATCCTTTTTCTTTGAATTTGTTAAGAAACCCATCTTCAAAAATCTCAATATGATTCAAAGTAAAGAAAACCATATCAATTTCATACAAGAAGAAATTTCTTATAAGAATATTGATTTGTAGCTTGCTCAACCAGTAGTGCAAACGAAGGTCCAAAATATCCTAAACCAAATCTAAAATTCAATATTTGCTACTCTCTTGAATGCACTTTAGAAAAGGAAGAAACATATTGTTGAACTTCCTTATGAAAATGATTTCCAAGAAAAATTCATTTCAACCAAGGTTAGGCCAATTTAGATAAACCAAAAACTCCTTGAATTTTTTCAACAAGAAATTCAAGATCTTCCTTACAAAAAAATTGATTAGGGAAATCCAAAGTCCTTGGTCTCATTTTTCTTTTTATGTTAATAGGAATGCTAAGATTGAATGACTATTTCCTAAAACTTGTTATTAATTACAAACCCCTATTTCAAATAAAAGTGATTTACTCAATTGACTAAATTCAACAAAAATCTTTTCAAAATTTGACATGAAATTTGGATTCTGACACATCCAACTAAAAGATGAAGATTGATGCAAAATGGCCTTCACCATTCCTTTTGGGAAATAATAATGGAATGTAATGTCTTTTAGTCTCAAAAATGCCCCTCATGAATAAAGAATCGTTAATTATATTTTCAATCCTTATTCAAAATTTATCATTTTCTACATAGACATGTTTTGATCTTTCCTCAAGCTATTGATCAACATTTTAAACATATACAAATCTTTATAAGTGTGGTCAAAAGAAATGGTTTAGTTGTCTCTAAACCTAAAATTAGCCTCTTTTTTTTCAAACAAAAGTCAAGTTCCTTGGACATGTCATTCATCAAGGAACCATATTGCCTATAGATAGAGCCATACATTTTGCCATAAGTTTCCAAATCCAATCACTGATAAGAATAATCTAAAAATGATTTTAGGTTGTTTAAATTATGTAGGAGATTTTCTCCCTCATCTAAGCAATTTAATGAAGCCCCTCCATGACTATCTAAAAAAGGATCCTTCTCCTTAAACTGATGTTCACACCAACATTTTTAAAAAAACTAAAATTCAAGTTAAAGACCTTCCATGTCTTTATCTTCCAAATCCACATGCCCTAAAGATAGTTGAAATAGATGCCTCCAATATCATATATGGTGGTATCGTTTAACAAGAGGAAAATAAGAAAGAGCATGTCATTGTATTTACATCTAACTATTGGCATTATACATAACAAAATTATTACACCATACAAAAAAAAAAATTTTGGAAATTGTCTTATCTACTACAAAATTTCAAAGTGATTTACTCAACCAAGAATTTTTAATACGAGTTGACTATAAGTTTGCAAAAGATGTTTTACAAAAAGAGATTAAAAACTTAGCATCCAAACAAATTTTTTGCTAGATGGAAAGAAATTTTAAGTTTTTTTTATTTTGATGTAAAATACGTCAAAGGCACTACAAACTCTGTTCCTAACTATCTCACTCAAGAATTTTTACAAGAAATAAGATTCTAAAAAATAAAGAAAAATACAAAGCCTTAGCAACTAATCAAAAAGCCAACCTCTGGGTTATCTACCCACAATCATGGGTCATCTACCTGTTTATTAAATTCATTGACCCTCCAAATAGATTCACCTGCACAAAAATATCAAACCATTAAAATGAAAGCCTTAACCTCACAATCTCATCCTCAGGAAATTGAGGCCTCATACACCTTCCATATCAAAACATTATAAGCTATATAAAACATCCATAAACCACTTTTACTCCCAACCAAATCATGAGCTAATATAGCTGATAAAGAAGAAAATGAGAATTTGTCTCTCATGATCAAAAACCTAAAAAACCATATGAAAAAAATCATCCAAAAAGCACTATCCCAGCCTCTCAATCCACCAAAGCCAAAAATACACAAGCAAATTTTTTTCCCAAAATCATATATGTAGAAATAATACAAATGGAATTAGAATTGTAAGACTAGAATCCAAAAAATGTCTCTCCCACAATACTACTAAAAAGGTTGCACTTCAAACCAATAACTCCAAATAAAACATAGAGCTTTTATAAATTCATCCTAGTGGATACGAATTCCATCTCTATTAAACATTAAAAGGATCCCAATTATCCCACTAGTTGGACACACTCAACCCTCCAGATTTTAAAGGTTTTAACCCTCTTTAAGTAGGGATAAGATCCAAAAAAATTTAGAAGTTTTCTCAAAATTTTGACCTTATAGGTTACAACTACTAGGATTATATAGATTTTTGGTATCGTATCTTTTGGTACCAAAATAAAAAATTGTCATTCTTGGCTAATATATTTCAAACATGATATGCAGTATTGCTTCTTGCAATGTGGTTCAACTAATGGTGGGATTTCTTTTGATCAATTTTATAAATTTATCTCAAACAAGTTCAAAATGGTTTACAAATATTCACCAAAAAAAGTTAACCTTTCTAGATATCCCTTTCCAATAGATCTTCATTTCTTTTCTAAACTTTCCCTTGCCTAGATATTCTCATGGCATTATAGGTATAGGAAGTCTAGCATTGCAAACACTCTAAGCATCCTACAACAGGTTCCTTACGTTAAGTGGTGGGTAAAATTTAAACTGAACAAAGGCAAAAATTGGGAACTTATGGTTCAAAAAGAATCCTAGGTATTTATCACACCATGATTTAGAAATTTGCACTTTCCTCAATTAAAAGGACCAAATCCAATCAAAGCTTCATCTAAAAACAAAGAAAGGCCACAATCCTATTTGACAACCTCCACTCTATTGCCCTCAAGACTACTAATGAAAGGTCAGTCTAATGCATATTATCACTGCTATAACCTTCTTCTTTTAATCCAGAATACATTCATGTATTGAATTGAAAGAAGTATCCCCTACTTATCTTCTTCCCTTTCTCCCTTCCCCTTTGGAATCTTTCTCCCAACGTCTAGCATATATATATAAATATATATATAATTTCATCATCTCTCACTTGTCACATCTATGGCCAAGTTGATGGTTGAAGGGTGAAGGGAGATAATTCTCAATATTAAGTGTAAATTGACATTTAATCCTTTATTCTATATGTAATAACCGAGACTGATTTTAAAAGATAAAAGTAAATTTTGATGTTAATTTCATGTAAACTAAGTCTGGCACAGATTTTAAGGTCGATGGTTGAAATCGAAAGGCAATTTAGAGTCAGAAACGCAATCTAATGGAAAGAAATGCGACCCAACGATCAAACACTGACAGACGAAGTTTCGGACTTCAACGTCTGGATGAATGACAACTTCCTGAAGTTTCCCCGAGTGGTCTGGGAAAAGCTAGAATCGCCCCTGAAAGCTTTAAATTTCCTGAAACCCCGCCATTTGCAACATTTCTCTCTCTCTCCTCACTCTATTTTCTCTCTCTTCTCTCTCCTCCTTCCTCCACCGTGCGCCACCACTTGAGCCACCATAGGCCACCACCTGACCTACCAACCGACACCCCTCGCCACCCTTAACCTCAGGCAGCCACCCACCGCCACCACCAGCGTGTAGGCCGAGCTGCCAGCTTCCTCCCTTAGCTAGCAGCCGTTGAACGGAGCCTCCACGAACGCAGATTGAGAGAAACTCTGTCTGTCGTACGTCGATCTTTGGGGCCAGAAAACGCCGTCCAAACGGCTATGAACCGCTGTGCCACCACCATATTCGGACTCCTTATCTTGAGGGCTTCACCATGGTGTGATTTTTTAGGCCAACCGCACCCCTCCATCATGCGCCACCACAGGAGAATCCAGATAGACACCCGAGAGACACCGAGACTGCCCTGAGACATATTTCCATCATCCGACAACCTCGGTAAGGTCCGATTCGCCTAAACCTAATGAATTTTGATTGAATTAGCTGCCGAACGCGAATAGGAAATAAAATAACTTAGGAAATAGGGTAATCAGACTTATGACTATAGAACCGATGACATGACGAGCTTAAATATTGGTGTAAATGTCCAGGGAATTAATTTGGCTCAAAATTCGAGAATACGATAAGTTCTGGATTGATTTGGAGCAAAGGAGACCAGGTAGGATAATTTACACTTTCTGAACATTAGAATTGATTGTGTGGATACCTGAACACTTAGATTTAATTGCATGGACTTGCGTGCTGCTTTCGATGGATTAAATTGCATGCCTGTGTGCTGGGAATTCCATTTGCATGTTAGATGCTTTGTTTATCGAGTTTAGATGCCATTAGGATGGGTTTACTTAGGGTAGGGTACTTGATAGCCAATATGGGATGACCGTTAAGTATCCCGAGTGCAGGGAGTTTTTAAATGATATTTTTTTTACCAAATTTAGCCTGCATTGCGTTAGGGATCACGCGATAAATCAGGACGACCTTAAGAAAGGTTAAGGAGTATAAGGGGGGATAACCTAGACAGGAAAAAGTTTTGATTTAGGCGTAATACCCTAGAACCATGAGGAATAGCTGTCCGTGAGCATATAAGTTCGAATAGAATGTATGTTTAACAACCCCCTAATCCACAGTATACTATCCTTATCTGTTTAGTGGAAGCATATGGGTTTCTCTAAATAGTTATTCCCGATGTGGGAATGTCAGGGGATCGCTACTGTTAAGCGTAACCCAAATAGACTTCCCGTTGTCCATTCAGATTCTGTTCAACCCTAATTCACATGCAACTAAACTAATTATACAAGCATTCATCATAAATTACTCTGGAATGAAAACTAAAATCCATATATACATCATATCAGGCATTCATACAGATTCCAACTTAAATCCACAAGTTTACAGTGGTAAACCCTACCAAAAATCTGGCAGAGTTTCCCCTGTATTTTGAGTGTATCCCAAAATACAACAGTCATCCAGTATACAGATATACAGCCAGTCTAATAATAATAGGAAACATAAATTACAGAAGACCAATATACAACAACATCAGTATAAATATATACAACACAATTCAAGCCTAGACTAAGCTGCTCTTCTGTTTATCACCAAAGCATCGCCCAGCTAACGTTTAGGTCCCTGTCCCTGTTCCTGTTCATCTGAGTAACAACCTGGTGAGATATAAAATCCCAGTAGAATAATTTGCATTTCAAAATCTGGTTGAATACTCAGCGGTGCAAGCACCGAAAATAACTTCCTGAAATCAGTTTAAAAACCTGTGAAATACCTTTTCTTTAAAATCAAGTTATCACATGGAAATCACGGATACTCATAATCATAAAAATCTATTTCTTTGAAAATCAGTAATCAAAATCAAGTTAAATCCCATGCCCGGTGTATCTAAATCCATATAGGCCACAAGTCCTCTGCGACCAAATCTAAAATCATCCAATTGCACGTCATCTAGAGAAATATCATCTCTTATCGTTGGGTGTGATCCGTAACACTAATCACCCGAATCTCGCCTATGTTATGAGTGTGATCCGTAACACCAATCACTCACTCAAGGACCGGGTGAGAATCAACATCTAGGGCATCCCCTAGCATATGCACATACGCCAATTCTCATCCTCATACAGTTTATTCGAACTCACATGCTCACGGTCAACTATTCCTTAGGGTTCTAAGGTATTACGCCTAAATCACAACATTTCTCCGTGTAGGCTATCCCCCCTTATACTCCTTAAACCTTTCTTAGGGTCGTCCTAATTTATCGCGTGATCCCTAACGCAGTACAGGCTAAATCTGGTAAAACTAATATCATTTAAAAACTCCCTGTACTCGGGATACTTAACGACCGTCCTATACCGGCTATTAAGTACCCTACCCTAAGTAAACCCGTCCTAATGGCATCTAAACTCGATAAATAATTCATCTAACATGCAAATGGAGTTTTCAGCACACAGGCATGTAATTTAATCCATCAAAAGCAGCACGTAAATCTATGCAATTAAATCTAATCATTTAGGTAATCACTAGGTCAAATCTAGAACTCGGGAAGCATAAATCATCCTACCTGGTCTCCTGTTGCTCCAAATCACTTCAGAACTTCACAAAATCTCAGATTTCGAGCTAATTTAATTCCCTGGACATTTACACGAATATTTAAGCTTGTCACGTCATTCGTTTTACGATTCTAAGTCTGATTACCCTATTACCTAGGTCAATTTATTTCCTATTCGCGTTCGACAGCTAATTCAATCAAAATTCATTAGTTTTTGGGGAATCAGACCTTACCAGTGTTACTGGATGATGGAAATCTATCTCGGGGTGGTCTCAGTGTCTCCTGGTGTATATCCAGATTCTCTGGCACGGTGGAGGGGTAGAGTTGACCTTGAAATTCACACCACGGTGAAGCCCGCAAGATGAGGAGTCCGAATATGGTGGTGCCGCAGCGGTTCATGGCCGTTTGAATGGCATTTTCTGGCCCCAAAGTTTTACGTATGACGGATAAAAAGTGCCTCGATCCAGGCGCATCGAACCTCCGTTCAACGTCAGCGAGCTAGTAGAGGAAGCTGGCAGCTCAGGCTACACGCTGGTGGTGGCAATGACGGCCAACAGTGGCTGACGGCGGCGATCTCAGCTAGTGAAGTTTTTGCGCGATAAAGGAGAAAAATGCCATTTTTCGGCAGCGCTGGCGGTCGTTGGTGGCCGTGGGTGGCTGCTGGAGGTCGAGGGTGGTGAGGGGAGTCGGTTGGTATGCCAGGTGGTGGCTCACGGTGGCTCAGGTAGCGGCGCATGGTGGAGGAGAGAAGAGAGAGAGGAGAGAGAAAATATAGTGAAGAGAGAGAGAGAATTGTGACAAATGGCGGGGTTTCGGGAAATTTAAAGCTTCCAGGGGCGATTTTGGCTTTTCCCAGATCACACGGGGAAACTTTGGGATGTCGGCTTCCATCCAAATGTTGGCATGAGTTCCCATGCAAAGCTTTTGGCCTCTGTCAGTGAAATTGAAGCACAAAACGTCGTCTATCAGTTACTGATCGCCAGATTATGTTTCTTTCCATTCGATTGTGTTTCTGACTTCGAACGGCCCTCCGTTTCAAACCGTCATCCTTAAAAGTCATGTCAGGCTTCGTTCACATGAATTTATCGTAAAAATTTGGTTTTATCTTTTAAAACAATTCTGGTTATTACAGTATGAGGATGAGAATTGGCGTATGTGCACATGTTAGGGGACGCCCTAGATGTTGATTCTCACCCGGTCCTTGAGTGAGTGATTGGTGTTATGGATCACACTCACAATATAGACGAGATTCAGGTGATTGGTGTTACGGATCACACCCAACGATAAGAGATGTAAATTCTCTGGATGACATGCAATTAGAGGATTTTAGATACGGTCACAGATGAATTGTGGCCAATACAGATTTAGATACACCGGGCATGGGTTTTGATTCACTTTTGATTACTAATTTTCAAAGAAATGGATTTTTGATGATTTTAGAACTTGCAGTGATTTCCATGCGATAATCTGATTTTTAAAGATAAGGTATTTCACAAATTTTGAACTGATTTCAGGAAATTGTTTTTGGTGCTTGCACCGTTGAGTAACCAACCAGATTTCAAAACTATGTTGTAAATTGTAAATTATTCTACTAGGATTTCATATCTCACTAGGTTATTTACTCAGATGAATAGGAACAGGGACCTAGACGCTAGCTAAGCAAGGTATTGACGATGGACAGAAGAGCAGCGTAGTTCTAGGCTTTAATTGTAATGTAAATATATACTAATGAAGTTTTGTATTGGATTCTGTAATTTCTGCTTTTCAATTGTTGTTGGATTGGTTGTAAATTTCTGATGGATGACTGTTTGTACTTTGGGATACGTTCGAGATACAGGGGAGACTCTGCCAGATTTTCGGCAGGGTTTATCGCTGTAAATTTATATAATTAAGATGGAATTTATATAAATGGATTGCATGTGTATGTATGGAATCTAGTTTTATCATTCCAGAGTATTTTGTAATGACTGTATGTGTAATTTTTATAGCTGCATGTGAATTAGGGTAGAACGGAATCCGAATGGACGACAGAATGTCTATTTAGGTTACACTCAACTAATAGCGATCCCCTGACATTCCCACATTGGGAATAACTATTTCTAAAACCCATATGCTTCCACTAAGCAAAAAGAGGATAGTATATTGTGGATTAGGGGGTCGTTACACTATAACCTTATTTATTATCATCATTTTATCACAAAGTCAAATTTTACTTTAAATCCTACAAACCTTAATACAAATGTAAAATTATCATCTCTAGATTTAAATTTTCACATCAAATTTTTTCATACTATTCGATTTTTAAAATTTTTTTTTATTTTCCTCTATTAAGATTGCATTTATATATATATAAATGATTGAAGAAAAACCAAAAAAAAAAAATAAATATATTATGTAGACTTGTATAAGAATCTCCAAATTTGAGTATGTTACTATCTAAAGGACTATATATGATAATTTAGAATCTAATTACTTACCCTTTCATTCATTTTTAGTATAACTTTTAATTAGGGTTTTAAAACCTAGACTAAACCCACTAATTCAACCAGTCAAACTAGTTAATTCATGATGAGTTATTGTCTAATTTAGATTTTTAAAAAGGACAAAATTGAAGTGTAGTTTTTATATATTTGTCATCAGATTCTTCAATATAAAATCAATACATATATAATGTATACAACTCATCCTTTATATGATTGGTTATTTTTTAAAAAAAATTCACATGTTTTATTTTGATTAGATTATGTGATAGCAAAGATATAAAGAACTATATTTTTTTCATTCTTCTTGTTTTTAAATAGACTATACTAGCAATTTAGTCCCTAGAAGATATTGACTATACAAATTAGTCTCTTTATCAGATGTTTTTTAAAAACATTTGATGGAAGTGCTGATGTGGATCGTTAATTTCCTATGTGAAAGAAATTGACTATACAAATTAGTCCTAAAAGTTTGAAATACTATACATGTTAGTCCCTCTATCAGCACGTCCGTCAAATATTTTTTACGACATCTGACGTAGGAACTAACGTGTATAATGTTTCAAACTTTCGAGGACTAATTTTCATAGTAAATATCTTATAGGAACTAAAGTGTTAGTAAACATATCTTTTAGGAATCAAATTGCTTGTATAGTCTTTTAAATAAATTAAACTTCCAAGCTTGCATAATGTATGTTTGAATTTAGAAAAGAATGGGAGAAAATAAGTGAAGTAAAATTTTAACTTCCATTTTTTTATTTTTAATCTTAATTAATATTTTTCCTTTAAAATATATTTTGATAATAAAAATTTATGAGAAGGAAAAGAAACAAAAAGACTAATTTAGATAAATTCTTTTTTTTTTATCATCTCTCAAAGAGAGTGTAATTTAAGTTATAGTGTCACTAATGCACATATAAAATTATTTTCACTCAAAAACTTTAGAATCCCAGATAATTAAATTAAATACCGAATGTCACTATAGTGAAAATCAAAATAATGTGCTTGAAATTGATTAACTTTTTTCTATGCAAAAAAATTAAATGCAACTTTTTTTATATTTTCTATTAAGTTTTCTGGTCACTAAATAATAAATAAATTTTTTTAACAACTGAGTACTATGTTGTTGGACCTTTTAAAAGTTTTTTTTTCACAATTTATTTTTTTATTGGAAGCCTCTAATAAACAAAATAAAGAATTTATCTAAATTACTCTTTTTGTTTCTTTTCCTTCTCATAAATTTTTATTATCAAAATATATTTTAAAGGAAAAATATTAATTAATGTTAAAAATAAAAAATGGAAGTTAAAATTTAAGAAATTAGAAAAACTTATAAATTCATTTATTTTGACTAAAATATCTTTATATGTATTATTTTTATAATTCAATATGTCTTTTAACGAATATGAAAAATTATTTTTTAAAATTTAAAATAAATTAAATGTATTATCTTAAACTCCAAATAAATAATGATGAAATAAATTAAGGGAGGAGAATGTAATTTTTTAAAATAAAGAGGATTAGAGTGTAATTTTGACATCTCTTAGAGGAAGAGAATATAATTTAATCTCTAACTTATTATCCATCAGTTTTTGGAGGAAGATATTAAAAAATAGCCAAAATACAAAAATAATTCTAAATTATAAGTTGTGTATAAATAATTCATCAATTATAAAAATTGAATTAGAACATCTAACCTTCATAATTCATTGAAGAAACCCTTCTATTAGCATTTTCATCCAAACCCTAGCACAATAGTAATACATAAAAAAAAAGTCATAAATTAAAATAAAAAATACATAAAACCCCATAAATTTCAAGTCTTGTACAAAGAAAATTCTCTTCAATTATTAAACTTGACCCAAAAAAATCTCACCTAATTTGAGGTGTTCACCCTCGACTAGGGTTTTACAAGAAAAAGTTAAAGAAAAAATTTTTAGAAAAAATACAAAATTTAAAAAATTTTAAGTTAATTTTTATAATTAATATAAATTATTTTTCATATAACTTATAATTTAGGATATATTTTCCTTAAATAATTGGATCGAGTGATATTTATTTTATGTGAGAGACCAATTAATTTATAATTTATTTATTACACAGGATTAAATTTGAGAATAACCTATTGAGTGATATACATTGAATAATATTATCTATTGTGGAGATTACCCTCTATAACTTTTATTGATATAAAAAGGTTGACATGGAAGGATAAACTACTTGCATATTTTTGGACTAACTTCATATACTATACATTAACTTGTAAAGTAACTTTAATTTTTTTAATCATTAGTATATAAAAATTTATTAGACTTGCTTTAATTTAATTTAAATTGACATAGAGTGCTTCTGTAATAAAAAAGAGCTTTCTCAACTATCATATTTTTGTATATAAAATTTGAACTTAAAATTTGTTTAAAATAATTAAATATTTATTACTTTAAATAATCATTTTTAATCAGTTTTTTTCAAAATAATTTTCAGTGATTTTATTAATATAAAAAAAATATGACTTTAGCCAAAAAAAAGTGCCATGGGATGGGGGAATGTCATGCATGGATTGTTAATAGGACATGATGAAGAACTCAGGCTTTTTGACCCTAGCATGACAACTAGGTTCCTTAATGCATAAAATAGGACATCTAGTCCTAAATTCTCCCACCATGTGATAAGTTACTATTTAGCCTATTTTTTTTTAAACCCTTGTGGGGTCATACCATAGGCCCCATTTGACCCTCGTGATACGGACTGTAACGACCCCTAAATCCACAATACACTATCCTCTATTTGAGTAGCGGAAGCATATGGGTTTTCAAAATAGTTTTTCCCGATATGGGGACATCAGGGGATTGCTACTGGTTGAGCGTGTAACAGTCCAGCCGCCCACTTGTAGATATTGTCCACTTTGGTGGTTATCGAGCCACCTCATGGTTTTGTTCTTCCCCTTGTCGAGGGGGAAAACGCGTCCACAAGGGAGAGGTATCCACACCCTTATAAGGCATGCTTCGTTCCCCTCTCCAACCGATGTGGGACATCACAATCCACCCCCCTTAGGGAGCCCAGCGTCCTCGCTGGCACACCGATCTGGGCCCCAGCTCTGATACCAATGTAACAGTCCAGCCACCCACTTGTAGATATTGTCCGCTTTGGTGGTTATCGAGCCACCTCATGGTTTTGTTCTTCCCCTTGTCGAGGGGGAAAACGCGTCCATAAGGGAGAGGTATCCACACCCTTATAAGGCATGCTTCGTTCCCCTCTCCAACCGATGTGGGACATCACAGAGCGTAACCCAAATAGACTTTTTTGTCTTCCATTCAGATTTCGTTCAACCCTAAATCAATTTGCAGCTATACTAAATATACATACAATCACCACAATAAGCTCTGGAATATTAAAACTAATAACCATAAATCAAGCATACATACATTCACATGTAATCCATCAAAAATTCCAATTTTCAACCATAAATTCTTGTCAAAAATCTGACAGAGTTTTCCCTATATTTTGAACTTTACCCAGATACAAATAGTCATCTAATTCCAATATATACATCGAATACAATCCAATCCAACAAATAAAACCAACAACAACCAGAACTACCAGTAAATACATAAATCCAGCAACAGAATCATCAACATAATATATATACAATCATATTCAAGCTACGTCTATCTATATCAAATATATGCCCAGCTATCTTCTAGGCCCCTGTCCCTATTCATCTGAGCAAACAACTTCATGAGATATTTAAATCCTAGTAGAGTAATTTATAGTAAATAATTATTTAAAAACTAGTCGAATGCTCAGCGATGCAAGTGCTGAAAACAACTTCCTTGATCATTTCGAAAATCAATGAAATACCTTATCTTTTAAAGTCATTAAAATAGCACAAAAATCGATGCAATTATTCAATGAATATAAAAGTCTATTTTCTGAAAATCTTTAATTAAAATCAAATCAATTCTCATGCCCGGTGTTTCTAAATACACATTGGCCACAAATATTATGCGACCATATCTGAATCTATCTTATTACATGTCATCTAGAGAAAATCTATCTCTTATCATTGGGTGTAATCCATAACACCAATCACCCGTAATCTCGCCTATATTGTGAGTGTGATCCGTAACACCAATCACTCACTCAAGGATCGGGTGAGAATCAACATCTAGGGCGTCCCCTAGCATGTACACATACGCCAATTCTCATCCTCATATAATCTATTCAGAATCATATGCACACGGTCGACTAGTCCTCAGGGTTCTAGGGTTTTAAACCCAAATCACAACGTTTCCCCGTATAGGCTATCCCCCCTTATACTCCTTAAACCTTTCTTAGGGTCATCCTGGTTTACTGTGTAATTCCTAGCGAATGCAGGCTAAATCCGGTTAAAACATAACATTTATAAAATTCCCTACACTCGAGATACTCAACGGCCGTCCCATACTGGCTGTTAAGTACCCTACCCTAAGTCAATCTGTTCTTATGGCATCTAAATTCGATAGCCAAATCGTCTTACATGCAACAGACAATACCAACACACAGGCATGCAATTATATCCATTGAAAGTAGTACGTATTTCCATGCAATCAATCTAAATCGTTCAGGTATTCATAGAATTAGTCTAAAGTTCGGGAAGCGTAAAATACCCTACCTGGTTTTCGTTTGGTCCTAATCAATCCAAGACTTTTCGTATCCTCAGAATATGAGCCTAATCAATTTCCTGGGCAATTTAATTAATACTTTAGTCTGTTACATAATCAATTTCACTTCGCTAGGTCCAATTACACGTTTTTCTAAGCCTATAAGTTTCTATACAGATTCGGCATCCAATTCAGTCAAAAATACATTGAATTAGGGTGATTTAGATCATACCGTAGGTTTCGACAGGTGGGAATTTGCTTATGGCGTCTTTCTGGCTTCTCCGGCGGCAGAGCACGGCAGAGCATGGCGGCTCACGGCAGCGCACAGCAGAGGGGTGCGGTTGAGCTCGAAAATTACACCAGAGTGAAGCCCTCAAGATGAGGAGTCCAAATCTGAGGTTGGCGTGGTGGTTCTCGGCCGTTACGGTGACGTTTTTCGATGACGAAACTTCACGCACGAGGGATGAAAATCTCCTCGATCCGAGCGTGTTACAGTTCTGTTTGACAGCTACAAGCTGTGGGAGGAAGCTAGCAGCTCAGCCTTCACAATGGCAGGGGCGGTGATGGCAAACGATGTCGAACGGTGGAGATCACGGCAGCGCAAGAAATTCGCAATGGAGGAGGAAAATGGAGCTTTTCCAGCGAAGGTTGTAACGACCCCCTAATACATCCTACGCGCTGCTTATCTGATTAGCGGAAGAATATGGGGTATTCTGAATGTTTATTCCCTATATGGGAACGTCAGTGGATCGCTACTGGTTGAGCGTAACCCAAATAGATTCTCCGTTGTCCATTCGGATTCCGTTCAACCCTGATTCACACGCAGCTAACTAAATACACATACATACATCATCAATAATAACTCTGGAATGAAATCTAAAACTCATATACATGTCACGTTATACGTTCATACACATTTCAATTCAAATCCATAAGTTTACAACGGTAAATTCTACCGAAAATCTGGCAGAGTTTCCTCTGTAATTCGATCATATCCCAAATACAGAATCACCTGTTTAAACATCAACAGCCAGTCCAACAACAGTAATAAACATAACCAATATGAATCCATACACAGCGACATCAATTCATCACTACAATCCATGCATACTATCTGAAACATTATATGTACATTCAGTCTAGTCCATACAGAATTTATAAGAAATAGAATCTGATAAATAACAGCGTCATCAAAGTATATATACAAATGATTCAAGCCTAAGCTAATCATCCTCCGGTCTATCCTCAAGTCAGCCTCGGCTATCGTCTGGGCTCCTGCCCCTGTCCCTGTTCATCTGAGTACACAACCTAATGAGATATGAATCCCAGTAGAATAATTTACAATTCAATTATCATTTGAAAAACCAGTTGAATACCCAGCGGTGCGAACACCGAAATTGTCTTCCCGAAATCAGTTCGAAAACAGTGAAATACCTTATCTTTAAAATCATTTAATTACATGAAAATCGCGGCAATATATCACAATCAAAAATCCATTTCTTTTAAAATAAATCATCAAAATCAAGTAAAATCCCATGCCCTGTGTACCTCAGTCCACGTTGGTTACAAATCCGCTGTAACCAAATCTAAATCGCCTTCTAATTGCACGTAGTCTAGAGAGAATACCTCTTATCGTTGGGTGTGATCCGTAACACCAATCACTCACTCAAGGACCGGGTGAGAATCAACATCTAGGGCGTCCCCTAGCATGTGCACATACGCCAATTCTCATCCTCATACAGTCTATTCGAACTCACATGCACTCGGTCGGCTATTCCTCAGGGTTCTAGGGTATTACGCCTAAATCACAACGTTTCCCCGTGTAGGTTATCCACCCTTATACTCCCTAAACCTTTCTTAGGGTCGTCCTGCTTTAACGCGTAATCCCTAACTCAATACAAAGCAACCGATAAAAATAGTTTCGTTTAAAAGTTTCCTGTACGAGGAATACTTAACGGCCGTCCCATAACGGCTATCAAGTACCCAACCCTAAGTAAATCCGTCCTAAAGGCATCTAAACTCGATAAATAAGGTGTCTAACATGAAATTAGGGTTTTCATCACACAGGCATGCAATTTATCCCATCGAAAGTAGCACGCAATTCCATGCAAGTTATCTAAATCAGTCAGGTATGCACTAAATCAATTCTAGGGTTCGGGAAGTGTAAATTATCCTACCTGATCTCCGAATGCTCTAAATCACTTTAGAATTCCACGCTTGATCTCGGTTTCTGAGCCTGATTAATTCCCACTGTGCTCGGATGATGGAATTCTACGTCACGGTGGTCTCGGTTTCTCGGGATGCACGTCCAGAAGCTCCGACAAGGCGGCACACGGTGGCGCACGGTGGCGCACGGCGGAGGGGTGCGGTTTGCCTAGAAAATCACACCACGGTGAAGCCCGCAAGCCCAGGAGTCCGAATACGGTGGTGGCACGGCGGTTCACGGCCGTTTGAGCGGTGTTTTTCGGCCACGAACTTTCTCGCACGGCGGATGACGTTCTGTTTCGATCCGGGCGCATCCGGCCTCCTTTCGACGGCGCCAAGCTACTGGAGGAAGCTGGCAGCTCAGGCTACACAGTGGTGGGGGCGGTGAGGGTCAACGGCGATGGACGGCGGCGATTCGAGCTGGAGAAATTTTGCGCGATGGAGGGGAAAAATGACATTTTTTCGGCGGCTCCGGCGGCCGTTGGTGGCCGTGGTTGGTTGCTGGAGGTTGTGGGCAGTGAGGGCTGTCAGTTGGTACCCTTGGTGGCGGCCCACGGTGGCTATGGCAGCCTTTCACGGTGGAGGAAGGTGGAGAGAGAAAAGAGAGAGGAGAGAGAGTGTGTGGTGAGGAGAGAGAGTGAAATGAGAGAAATGGAGGGAATTTGCGTAATTTAAAGCCTCCAGGGACGATTCTGACTTTTCCTGGGCCACCCAGGGATGTTTTAGGGTGTCGACATCCTTCCAGACGTTGGCACGCATTTCTATGCAAAAGTCTTGGCCTCCGCCAACGAAATTGATGCACGAAACTCCTTCCGTCAGTTTCTGATCGCCGGATTGCATTTCTTTCTATTTGATCGTGTTTCTGGCTTCGAACGACCTTCTGTGTCAATTCATTATCCTTGAAATTTGTGCCAGGCTTCATTTGATTGGGATTAGGGTTAAAAATTTGATTTTTATCCTTTAAACTCTTTTAAAATTCTTTCTGTTGTTACATTCTCCCCCCCTTAAAAGAATTTTGTCCCCAAAATTCATACACATGCTTGATTCACGGATATCTTTGCCTCATCTCATCTTCTTTCTCCCACGTCATCTCCTGCGACGCTACATCCTGCCAAAGTACCTTAACTAAAGGGATTATTTTACTTCGAAGTTGCTTAGTCTTATAGTCAAGGATTTGAACAGGAGTAGATTCATAAGTCAAATTTTCCTTTAATATTATCGGTTGATTCTCTAATACATGCGCAGGATCTAGGACATATTTACGAAGTTTGGAGACGTGGAAAAAATCATGTAGGTTAGACAAATGGGGAGGTAAAGCAATTTGGTAGGCAACGGGACCGACTCTTTGTAAAATTTGGAATGGTCCTACGAATCTAGGACTTAGTTTCTTAGTCCTTATCTGTCTACCAATACCCATGGTGGGGGACACTCTCAGAAATACGTGATCTCTCTCGTTAAATTCCAAAGGCCTTCTTCTCTTGTTGGCATAAGATTCTTGCCTCTGTTGGGCAGCTCTCATCTTTTCCCTGATCATCTTAATTTGATCAGTGGTTTCTTGTACCATTTCAGGTCCCAACAGTGCACTGTCCCCCATCTCTACCCAACTTAAAGGTGACTTACAACTCCTCCCATACAGAGCCTCATACAGTGCCATGCCGATGGTAGAGTGATAACTGTTGTTGTATGCAAACTCTATCAACGGCAGGTGTTTATCCCAACTTCCTTTCTGTTCAAGCACACAAGCCCTCAACATGTCTTCTAGGGTTTGAATAGTTCTCTCAGACTGCCCGTCAGTCTGAGGATGATAGGCCGTGCTAAATTTAAGCTGGGTTCCTAAGGCTTGCTGTAGGGATTGCCAAAATCTCGAAGTAAACCTAAGGTCTCGATCAGATACTATACCTAACGGTATTCCATGTAATCTTACAATTTCCCTAAGGTATACTTCGGCTAATTTCTCCATGGAGTAACGCACCTTAACAGGCAAAAAGTGTGCAGACTTGGTCAACCTATCCACTATCACCCAAATGGCATCAAATCCTACTGGTGTTCTAGGTAATCCAACCACGAAATCCATAGTGATCTGATCCCATTTTCTCTCTGGTATCTCTAATGGCTTAAGTAGCCCTGCGGGTTTCTGATGCTCTATCTTAACCTGTTGACAAGTTAAACAGGCATTCACATAATTCGTGATATCTCTCCGCATACCAGGCCACCAAAGATTTCTCTTTAAATCCTGATACATCTTAGAAATACCTGGGTGAATAGTGTAATGGCTTCTGTGAGCTTCTGCTAACACTTTTTCCTTTAGTTCCTGATGGTTCAGAATTACTACTCTCTTTCTAAAAATTAAGACTCCATCAGGTGCTAATCCAAAATCGGGTTGGTCTGCATATACCTCCAAGGATTCATCCTCAAGTTGGGCTTGTCTAATTAGTTCTCTCAATTCGCAGGTTATCAAAAAGTCACTCATCACTAATCTTTGCGGAAATGAGATTACATTGAGGCTAAGGTTCCCAAAATCCTCAAGTAACCTCATCTCACCAATCATTAAACTAGCTAGTTGTAGTGACTTTCGGTTCAATGCATCGGCTACAACATTTGCTTTCCCTGCATGATATTTCAACTCAAAATCAAAGTCTTTCAAATATTCTACCCACCTACGCTGCCTCATGTTTAATTCCTTTTGATCAAACAAATACCTAAGGCTCTTATGATCACTATATACCTCAAATACTGCGCCATACAGGTAATGTCTCCAAATCTTTAGGGCAAACACAACGGCAGCTAATTCTAAGTCGTGGGTAGGGTAGTTCTCCTCTGCAGGTTTCAATTGTCGCGATGCATAAGCCACAACTTTTCCATCCTGCATCAAAACACAACCTAGGCCTCTCAAAGATGCATCTGTGTATACCATAAAGGGTTCTAGGGGTTTCAGAATAATTAATACAGGAGCGGTGGTCAATTTCTCTTTCAGAATCTGAAAACTAGTTTCACACTGCTTGCTCCATTTGAAATCTATCTCTTTTCGAGTCAATCGGGTCAATGGCACAGCTATCTGCGAAAATCCTTGAATAAATTTCCGATAATAGCCAGCTAAACCCAAGAAACTCCTAATCTCAGTGACCATTCTAGGTCGATCCCAATCTAATACTGCTTCAATTTTCTTTGGGTCGACCGCTATTCCTTTTCCATTTACCACATGTCCTAAAAATTTCACTTCTTCTAACCAAAACTCACATTTCTCCAGCTTTGCATACAATTGTTTCTCTTTCAGTATCTGTAACACCGTGTTAAGATGCTGGGCATGCTCTTCGTGAGTCTTGGAATATACTAAGATATCATCAATGAATACCACAACGAATTGATCTAAATAGGGTCTGAAAATTCTGTTCATATAATTCATAAAGACAGCAGGTGCATTCGTCAATCCAAACGGCATCACTAAGAACTCATAATGGCCGTATCTCGTCCTGAACACTGTCTTAGGAATATCCTCCTCTCTAACCCTAATCTGGTGGTATCCTGACCTTAAATCTATTTTAGAAAATACAGTCACGCCTTGCAACTGGTCAAATAAATCATCAATACGTGGCAATGGGTATTTATTCTTAATGGTCACCTTATTCAATTATCGGTAATCAATACACAGTCTTAAACTCCCGTCTTTCTTCTTTACGAATAAGACCGGAGCTCCCCATGGTGATACACTTGGCCTAATGAACCCCTTCTCCAACATATCTTCAATTTGGACCTTTAATTCTCTCAATTCTGCGGGGGCCATACAATACGGAGTCATAGCTATTGGACCCGCTCTCGGAATCAGGTCAATGGTGAATTCTATCTCCCTAGGTGGTGGCAGTTTACTGATTTCCAAAGGAAATACCTCCGAAAAGTCACTAACAATTGGGATTTGACTTAGTCTATCCTGCAACTCTACCTCAGAAAGATTAAGGGACATATCACCTATCTCACAAGCCCTGTCACTCCCACGTACAGGTACGTTATCCAGATAAGTAATTGTCCCTTCGGAATAATTCAACAAGACCCGATTCCTAGTCAACCAATCCATTCCCAAAATAATGTCGATCCCTGACAATGGTATACACACTAAGTCCACAAGAAACAAAGTATCTTCAATGGTTAAGGGGCAATTTAGGCATATTCGTGGGGACATAGTGGCTTCTCCCAAGGGTGTGGATATGTATAGGTCACAGGGCAGGGTTTGAACAGGTAATCTCATTCTTTCTACGCATGCATCAGCGATAAATGAGTGCGTAGCACTCGAATCAAACAATACTATTAAAGAAAAATTATAAATTTTACCTCTACCCTGCATCAAGCCTGAGGACCTGTCGACATTGGCAGCATTCATAATAAAAACTCTCCCTAGAGCTTGTGGTCTTCGGCTACCAGAGGTCGGCTGATTCCCCGTGGAAGGGCAGTATCTGGCCATGTGTCCTGTGCCTCCACATCTATAACACTGGAGGGGAGTCTGATGCCTGCAGGGTTGATTTGGATGTCTGGTACCACACTTCTGACAAAGAGTATTATCAGGTTGCCTCCCACTGCTACTAGAAGCCCCTGGTTGCGGTTTAAACATACCGCTTCTTACATTCAGATTTCTGGGTGCTTGTCTGGGCCGGTTCCCTGTACGCTGTGTCATATTCTAAGTCTGTTTATGTTCTAAATTCTTGCTCAGAATTCGACACTTATTCACCAGTGTGGCAAAGTCTCGAATCTCCAGGGTAGCCAACTGAGTCTTCATAGGTAAATCGAGGCCTTCTTCTAATTGCTTCGCTTTCCAAGCCTCATCGTAATGCATTCGCAGGTAAGTAGAGTATCTTGATAATTCTTCAAACTGTTTCAGATACTCGTCAAACGGCCTGCCTCCCTGGGTGAGTTTCAGGAACTATGCTTCCTTTGCTTGTTTCACGCTCTCAGGGATATATTGATCGATGAAGACTCTCTTGAAAGATTCCCAAGTCAGTGGAATGCCTCGGCTCTCCATCAATTGATGGGCATCTGTCCACCAAAGTTTTGCTTCACCTTTCAGCATGTATGTTGCATATGTGACTTTTTGTTCATCGTCGCACTACAACAACCTGAAAATCTTTTCAATTCCTTTTATCCAAGCTTCCACAACAGCTGGATCGGAGGCACACAATAGCGGAGATGGACCTGCTCTCTGGAATTCAATCCATCCCTGATATAGTGGGTTCACATGTTGGGTGGCTCCGTCGTTTCTCATCTGTCGATCTTCCTACTGCTGTCTCATTGCATTGGCACTGGTAGTGGCCTGGTCTCTCATTGCATCGGCCATTAATCTGATAGATTCCATCATCTCTCGCATGTCAACCTCAGTCTCCATGCTACCACTACCTTAAGCACCCTGGTTTCTGTGCCTTGGCCTTCCCCTAGGCCTACGTGTGGCGTCCCTGCTAGATTCTGCCATGCTTATCTGACACAGAAACAAATAGATCACCACACAAAGAATAGTCAATGTAGTACATCAAATTCATTCCGTTCATTATCAATTCAAATCAGGTCCTATCATTCCAGAGTCAAATCAATCAAAACCCTAAAGCTGCAAGCCCAAAGATTTAATGTCCTAGGCCCACTAAACCAGAAGATCTGACAAACAGGGCTCTGATACCATAATTGTAACGATCCCCTAATACATCCTACGCGCTGCTTATCTGATTAGCGGAAGCATATGGGGTATTCTAAATGTTTATTCCCTATGTGGGAACGTTAGGGGATCGCTTTGGTTGGCGTGAACCCAAATAGATTCTCCGTTGTCCATTCGGATTCCGTTCAACCCTGATTCACACGCAGCTAACTAAATACACATACATACATCATCAATAATAACTCTGGAATGAAATCTAAAACTCATATACATGTCACGTTATACGTTCATACACATTTCAATTCAAATCCATAAGTTTACAGCGGTAAATTCTACCAAAAATCTGGCAAAGTTTCCTCTGTAATTCGATCATATCCCAAATACAGAATCACCTGTTTAAACATCAACAGCCATTTAACAACAAAGAATAAACATAACCAATATGAATCCATACACAGCGACATCAATTCATCACTACAATCCATGCATACTATCTGAAACATTATATGTACATTCAGTCTAGTCCATACAGAATTTATAAGAAATAGAATCTGATAAATAACAGCGTCATCAAAGTATATATACAAATGATTCAAGCCTAAGCTAATCATCCTCCGGTCTATCCTTAAGTCAGCCTCGGCTATCGTCTGAGCTCCTGCCCCTGTCCCTGTTCATCTGAGTACACAACCTAATGAGATATGAATCCCAGTAGAATAATTTACAATTCAATTATCATTTGAAAACCAGTTGAATACCCAGCGGTGCGAACACCGAAATCGTCTTCCCGAAATCAATTTGAAAACAGTGAAATACCTTATCTTTAAAATCATTTAATTACATGAAAATCGCGGCAATATATCACAATCAAAAATCCATTTCTTTTAAAATAAATCATCAAAATCAAGTAAAATC
Source organism: Senna siamea (assembly GCA_031216115.1). Taxonomy (NCBI): domain Eukaryota; kingdom Viridiplantae; phylum Streptophyta; class Magnoliopsida; order Fabales; family Fabaceae; genus Senna; species Senna siamea. The sequence continues at coordinate 4,531,806 of CM062360.1, forward strand.
CCATGCCCTGTGTACCTTAGTCCACGTTGGTTACAAATCCGTTGTAACCAAATCTAAATCGCCTTCTAATTGCACGTAGTCTAGAGAGAATACCTCTCTTATCGTTGGGTGTGATCCGTAACACCAATCACCCGAATCAAGCCTATATTGTGAGTGTGATCCGTAACACCAATCACTCACTCAAGGACCGGGTGAGAATCAACATCTAGGGCGTCCCCTAGCATGTGCACATACGCCAATTCTCATCCTCATACAGTCTATTTGAACTCACATGCACTCGGTCGGCTATTCCTCAGGGTTCTAGGGTATTACGCCTAAATCACAACGTTTCCCCGTGTAGGTTATCCACCCTTATACTCCCTAAACCTTTCTTAGGGTCGCCCCTTTTAACGCGTAATCCCTAACTCAATACAGTCTAAATCTGATAAAAATAGTTTCGTTTAAAAGTTTCCTGTACGAGGAATACTTAACGGCCGTCCCATAACGGCTATCAAGTACCCAACCCTAAGTAAATCCATCCTAAAGGCATCTAAACTCGATAAACAAGGTGTCTAACATGCAATTAGGGTTTTCAGCACACAAGCATGCAATTTATCCCATCGAAAGCAGCACGTAATTCCATGCAAGTCATCTAAATCAGTCAGGTATGCACTAAATCAATTCTAGGGTTCGGGAAGTGTAAATTATCCTACCTGATCTCCGAATGCTCTAAATCACTTCAAAATTCCACGCAGTCTCGGTTTCTGAGCCTGATTAATTCCCACTGTGCTCGGATGATGGAATTCTACGTCACGGTGGTCTCGGTTTCTCGGGATGCATGTCCAGAAGCTCCGGTACGGCAGCACACGGCAGCGTACGGCGAAAGGGTGCGGTTTGCCTCGAAAATCACACCACAGTGAAGCCCGCAAGCCCAGGAGTCCAAATACGGTGGTGGCACGGCAGTTCACGGCCGTTTGAGTGGTGTTTTCCGGCCACGAACTTTCTCGCACGGCGGATGATGTTCTACCTTGATTCGGGCACGTCTGGCCTCCTTTCGACGGCGCCGAGCTACTGGAGGAAGTTGGTAGCTCGGGCTACACGGTGGTGGGGACGGTGAAAGTCAACGGCGACAGACGGCGACGATTTGAGCTGGAGAAATTTCGCGCAATGGAGGGGAAAAACGGCATTTTTTCGGCGGCTCCGGCGGCCGTTGGTGGCCGTGGTTGGTTGCTGGAGGTTGTGGGAAGTGAGGGCTGTCGGTTGGTACCCTTGGTGGCGGCCCACGGTGGCTGTGGCGGCCGTTCACGGTGGAGGAAGGTGGAGAGAGAAAAGAGAGATGAGAGAGAGAGTGTGGTGAGGAGAGAGAGTGAAATGAGAGAAATAGAGGGAATTTGCGTAATTTAAAGCCTCCAAGGACGATTCTGACTTTTCCCGGGCCACCCGGGGATGTTTTAGGGTTTCGGCATCCTTCCAAACGTTGGCACGAATTTCCATGCGAATTCTTGGCCTCAGTCAATGAAATTGATGCACGAAACTCCTTTCGTCAGTTTTTGATCGCCGGATTGCATTTCTTTCTGTTTGATCATGTTTCTGGCTTCGAACGACCTTCTGTGTCAAGTCATTATCCTCAAAATTTGTGCCAGGCTTCGTTTGATTGGGATTAGGGTTAAAAATTCAATTTTTATCCTTTAAACTCTTTTAAAATTCTTTCTGTTGTTACAAAGGTGGCGGCCGTTAGTGGCCTGGGTGGTTGCTGGAGGTTGAGGGTGGTGAGGCGTGTCGATTGGTAGGTCAGATGGTGGCCCAGGGTGGCGGTGGTGGCCATGCGCGGTGGTGAGAGGAGGAGAGATAAGAGAGAGAAAATGGGGTGAAGAGAGAGAGTGTAGGTGGGAAAATGATGGAAATTGTGACGTTTAGGGAGTTTAAAGCTTCCAAGGGCGATTTTGTCTTTTGCCACATCACTCGGGATAACTTTTAGATGTCGTCTTCGATCTGGTCATGGGCATAGTTTCCCATGCAAGCGTTTCAGCCTCCGTTTGAGGAACCGAAGTCTAGAACTCTATCTATCAGATTCTTAACGCCGAGCTGCATTTTCTTCCATCGAATTAGGTTTTCTGACTCTGAAAAATTCCTTGATTTCAACTCAAATTTCAGAAAATCATGCCAAACTAAATTTTAAAAAAATCAACGTTAAATTCATAAAATTTATTATTTTTAAAATTTCTGATTATTACACGGACCCATGAGTACCAGTCAAACTGAGGGCTAGCTCTCTTGGTGACCAGGCTTTCAAATTTTTAATTAAAAAAAATGAACCCCCTCCCTTCATTTTCAACTCTCATTTTCTCCCAAATCACTCTCATTTCCACCTCTCACTCACTCTCATTCTCTCTAACTCTCATTTCCATCTCTCACTTATACACCTAAAGGCTGAAAATACAAAAGGGAGAAGCACACCTTGTATTCATTTGGAACTTCTCCAAATAGGTATGTAATCTATTTTGTGTGTATTCAGCTAAAGTTTAATTTATATTATGTAAGATCTATCTAGATGTACATTTGATATTTGTTTAATTAAATTTTTTTTTTATGTCTATTTGTTTGTTTGTTATCATTTAAAAATATATATTTGTTGATCTGATTTTTTGTGTTTTATTTAATTTTTGTTGTTTAGTATAACCCTTCTAAAAATAATAAACTTGTAAAAAGAAATAAAAACTTGTGTATTGCTCTTTGTTTGTATGACGTTAATATTAGTTAAAAACTAATTAAACTTGAAAATAAATATATTATTTACAAATATAAAGTAGAAAGAAAAAATTGATTATATTGTCATGAATATATATTTTTTAATATTTTTATTGTCCTTTTTAGCTTGTAATATACTCTTTCTAATTTTTGTAAATAAAAAAATATAATGAAATTTTAGTAAAAATAATATTTCATTAAAATTTGCTTTCTATTTTATGTAGTCCAAACATGCTTTATTTAAATATCTTTAGATGATACCTCCATCCCTCATCATAGGCTTGGCTCCACTATTCTTTTGGAACATCAGCTATCCAATTGGCAGCCATTTCGTGTTGTAGTAGCAGGTCTCCTAGTCATGAATCCACACATGTCAACTTGTTTTGTAACATGACCATGACAACCCAAAATATGATTAATATATGATGTGATATTTAAAAAAAAATTTATTCTATAACACACATATACCAATCTTTAAGAATAGCTTCTTCAGCCACTTCTCCCTATAAGTTGAATGTAGATTACTTGCTAGATGTTGAATGCAGGGCGACCATATGGCAGATGCCAAAGTATATCCGAATCCACCACAGCCAAAAACATGGCAGGATGATGGTCAGATATTAGACACAGCCCAGTTTTACTACCAGCCATAGAGATGTTGACATTCGTCAAGAACTAACGCCATGCACTCAATGCCTCACCCTCTACAATTGCAAATGCAATCAGAAAGACCTTTCTATCTCTGTCCTGAGATGTGGCTATTAAGAGTGTTCCTTTATATTTTTCATACAAAAATGTGCCATCTATTTGAACAATGGGCTTCACATGGCTGAAGCCATCAATGCACAGTTTGAATGTCCAGAAAATACAAAGAAACACATGCTGGTTGTCATCTTTAGGATGGTTAATTGTTTTCCAATCAATAATGGTCCCTTGCATAAAGCATTGCATTGCTGCCATCCATTGGGGGAGTAAGGCGTATGATGAATCCCAATTCCTAAAGGCTAATGCAATGGCCTTGTGTTTTGCTTTCCATGCCTTCTTATATATGACATTATATTTAAATTTGTCATTGATTTTTGTGATGATGGACTTAATAGCAAGGTTTGGCATCTCTGTCACCATATTCACAATATAGCCAGCAATAATTTCAAAGTCTAACTTACTATGATCCTGGGATAAAGAGAGATTTACATATGCATGTGGACCCTCTTATTTGGTTATCTCCCAAAAAAGTGGCCTCTTGCAAGCCAACTATGTACACCAATAGTCAAAATATCGATCAGATGATTTATTAACTTGATAATTACGGTGCATTCTAATTGAGTACAATTTGACTGCAATTCGGAGGGTAACCCTATTTGGAAAAATTGCATCCTCCTCCAACTCTTCTCGATCATACTTATTTTTTATATTAAGATCTGGTACCACTAATCGCTTCACATGGATCTCTCTCAAAAAAACGAGCAGCACATTTATGATATTCTCTTACCACCTGAGGACCTTCTGGCTGAGGAGCTTCTTCCCCTTCATCATTGTAATTCTCATCATCTTCCTCATTGTCACACCCTTTGATGTTTACTTCTACCATTTCATTATTGTCCTCAATATAGGCTGACACATAACTATACTCAGATAGCTCATATCTGGGCAATAATCAAGGTCTGTGCTCTGAGATTCATTTTCATCAAATATTCTCAATGTATGACTACTACAACTAATGTCTTCTTAAACATGTGGTGAGAAAACATTGATTGTCGTAGTAAAGTCAAGTGACACTTGTAGTATGGGAGTATTATCAGAAGTGGAAAATTTTGATGGCCCAACCTCATAATTTTTGAAAGTAGGAAAACTTGCTGGCCCAATCTCATAATTATCAAAAGTGCGAAAGCTTGATGGTCCAAAATCTAGAAGAAGTTATGATCCTGAATTTAGATTAGTGTCAAGGTGGATTGTCCTAGTTTGAACCAGTAGCTCCATAACACCAATTTGAGCACAATATGTGCTATGTGCCTTAGTCATCATTTCAATATTTTCTTCTTCATCAAGATATAACGTTCCGTACAGTAAAGGGGACAAAGACACTAGTATACAGTAAATAATATTTCTCACTTGCTCTATCTCAGATTAATCAAACTTTACTTTTACAAACTTTTTCAAGTCCTCTAACCTAATCCCTTCTCTAATAAATACGCCTTTAGGATGCAAACACTTAGAAGTTACTCCATTATTCCCTTGACATATATTTTCATCTTTATACAAAAGTGCACGATACCCCTGAATTATTTTCTCTGTTATACTAGGTCAAATATTTAAAGACAAACAAATTATACAGACAATTTAAAGAAAACAAAACAATAAATAATATAATATAAATTAACAAAAAAACTTAACTCAATCAAATGACAATATTTTCATCATATTTAATCTAAAAAAGATTTAAATATATAAAATTTTTTAAATTACCATCAAAAATTATACTACATTATTGAAATGTTAGAGTTTTACTTTCTTAAAATATTATTATTATTAAGAAATATATATTCAACACAATAATAATTTTTTAATTTTTATCTATATATAATATATTTATATTCAATTTTTAAAAGTAATATTTAAATTATTTAGACAAAAAACACTAATATTTAAATTATACCATCAATTTTTAATATTTTAAAACCCATATATATGTTTTTACTTTTTTTTACACGTATATTATTATTACAATGGTTACATTAAATATTTAAATAATAAAAAATTAAAAATATTCAAATAAATATATCAAGATCAAATTAATAACAAAAAAGTAATAAATATTTATGATTTTACCTTTTTTATACAACTTAGTTATTATTTTTGGAAAAATTATATTAACTATCCAAATAATAAAAAACAAATATACAAAAAATCAGAATATAAATATTCAAAAGAAATAAAACTAACAAAAAAAATATTTAGAATTTACTTTTCTCACAAGTTTATCATTACAAATCAAAACAACATAAAATATTATAACTAGTCAGTACATATTAAAAAAATAACCAAATATACATTTAGTAAAAAAAGTACATCATCTTCAATAAAATCATTTAAAAATATTAAACTTAAACATATTTAAATTATAAAACATAAACTAAAATATAAACAACTAATAAAATAATTAATTATATACCTTAAATGAAGATTTTTTTAATATTATTAAAATTAAATGAAGATTAAATCACTTAATATTTGAAGAAACTTGAAAGCTTGCAAAAAATTTTAATAGTATGTAAAATTTTTTTTTTTACTTGAGCATGGAGAGGCTCGATCACATCTTGATGTGACTAAGCGATGGGTCAATCAGTCAAATTAGTCCTCGTGAGTTCGTATTACAAGGATTAATTAATTTCATGGTATAAATCTATGAAGACCTTAAAAAAATAATAATAATAACTTATCACATGTGAAAGAATTTGAGACGAGGTATCTTAATTTGTATATTAAAAATCTCAACTGTTATATTAGGGTCAAAAAACCAAGAACTCAAGTAAGACACGACCAATAGGGATAAAATTTCAATATGTAGGATGATCTTCTTAACAGAAGGTTGACGTCAAAATGATAATGTTTAGATATATATTGTGTTATTGACTAAAAATTTCAAATTAATCATTTTATTTTATAAATTATATAAATTTTTTAATATAAAATAAAAAATTAATTAATTATTATTTATTGATATATAAATAAAATATTATATATATATATATATATATATATAGACACACACACAAACACACACAATTAGGAGTTTCAAAATTCGAACCTAAGTAGATGTGTAGTTGTCACAACAAATTGAAAACATTGACTTTTTAACTCTAGCATGAGAGTTAAAGTTCTTAACTATTAATCAATTTAGGACATCAGATCTCTTATTTCTTTTAAATGTAAAAAGTTATTATATTTTTTTCAATGGCCATCGTGGTTTGAGCTCATGATGGCCAACGTCCGATCATATTAATTAAACGAATATATAAAACAAATTCATACTACGTCTGGGGTCACACGCATAAATCAAATATTATTTTAAAAAAATCCATATATAGCCGTACCACGATGTTCTAATCAGCATTTGCAATTTCGCTGCTTTCCTCAACATTTGCCACTTCGCTGCTTCTTTCAAGCTCTCTCAAGCTTTCTCGAATTCTCTCCTTTCTCTCAAACTCTATCAAGTATTGTGTGACCTACTTCAGCAATTACATTGCATTATTCTTTCATCATTTCACTCTCACAATATTATAGATTATATGTAATAAATCAAAATTTTCAAAATAATTAAATTGGGCGAATTTAATCATGATTTTATTAAAACTGAATCTGACATAATTTTTTCTGAGTCTACGATTGAAATCTGAAAATTTTTTGGAGTCAAATCCGATCTGTTGAAGGAAAACACAACCTAACATTGGGAGATTGACAGATAAAGTTTCGGACGTTAAATCCTTTAAACGAAGGCCAAATCTCTTTCATGGGAATCTGTGCCCTTGCCCGGATCAAAGACGGCATCCAGAAATTCTGTCAGGAAAAGTGGCAAAAGACCTAATTGCTACTGGAGGCTTTAAACTTTCAAAAACTCTATTTTTCCTCTCATTTTCCATTTCCTCTCTCTCTCTTCCCTCCATTTTCTCTCTCTTCTCTCTCCTCCACCCTTGCCACCGTGCACGGCAAGCATCGCCGCCCTGCGCCGTCATCTGACCCAGCCACCGATGCAGCTCAACACCCTGAACCTCCCGCCACTATCCCCGGCCAACGAAGAACGCCACAGTCGCCGAAAAATGCCACTTTTCCCTCTGTCGTCGTTTTCTCCACGCGCCTTGATCTTCGTCGTTCGACATCGTCCAGAGACATCGCCCCCACCATTAGGAAGGCCGATCTGCCAGTTTCTTCCGACAGCTCCCAGCCGCCGAACGCCACGGCCATGCACTCAGATCGAGGCAAAAATCATCTGCCGTGCGTTGTTCTTCTTCACCAAAAAATGTCGTCCAAACAGCCGTGAACCACCAAACTAACCCCAGATTTGGCCTCCTCATCTTGCGGGCTTCATTCTGGTGTAATTTTTGACCTCAGCCGCACCCCTCCGTCTTACGCCACCGTGCGCTGCCGTGCGCCACTGTCGGAGAAGCCAAAAAGGGTCCAGAATCAGATTTCCACCTTTCGAAACCCCTGATACGGTCTAAATTTCCTTGATCTAATTTTTTCTAATTGAGATTGAATGCCAAACATCCGTAGGAATAGATCGACCTAGGAAAACGTGTAATCAAACGTAAGAAAATTTAATTGAATAGGTAACCGACTGAGACTTTAATTAAATTTTCCAGGATACTAACTAGGCTCAAATTCCGAGGAAACGAGAAGTCCCAGATTAATTAGGAGCAAACGGTAGATAGGTAGAGTGATTTACGCTCCTTAACTTTTAAATTGATTCTGTGGATGCCTGATTTAATTTAATTTTATTGCATAGGAATACGTGCTACTTTCAATGAGTATATCTATATGTCTGTGTGCTGTAAATGCCTGTTGCATGTTAGAACGATTTGGCTATCGGATTTAGATGCCATAGGAGCGAGTTGACTTAGGGTAGGGTACTTAATAGCCGATATGGGACGACTATTGAGTATCCTGAGTACAGGAGATTTTATAAATGTATCGTTTAAATTGGATTTAGCTTGCATTCGTTAGGGATTACGCGGTAAACCAGGACGACCCTATGAAAGGTTCAAGGAGTATAAGGGAGGATAACTTATATGGGGAAACGTTGTGATTTAGGCGTAATATCCTAGAACCATAGGAACTAGTCGACTGTGTGCATGTGATTTTGAATAGACTGTATGAGGATGAGGATTGGCGTATGTGCACATGCTAGGGGACGCCCTAGATGTTGATTCTCACCTGGTCCTTGAGTGAGTGATTGGTGTCACAGATCACACTCATAATATAGGCGTGATTTCAGGTGATTGGTGTTATAGATCACAACCAACGAAAAAGAATGATTTCCGTAAAATGACATGCAATTGGATGGATTTATACATGGTCACATAAGACTTGTGGATGATGTGGATGTGAGAACCACTGGGTATTAGATTTTAAACTAGATTTTCAATACAAATTTTAGAAAACAGATTTTATACTTATTCTTAAGCATTACATCGTTTTTCTTGCATTTTATGATTTTAAATGACAAGGTAATTCACTAATTTTTGAATTAAACATGGGGAGATGTTTTCGGTACTTTATCATCGCTGAGCATCCAGCTATTTTGAAATTATTTACTATAAATTACTCTACAGGGATTTAACTATCTCATGAAGTTTTTTGCTCAGATGAATAGGAACAGGGGCCTAGGAGGTAGTCAAGTAGATTGGATGACGATGACGTTGCTAAAGATAGTTTTTAGGCTTGAATTTTAATATGTAATTATTTTGTATTGTTGGTTTTGTTGGCTGTTGAATTTGATTAGATGTATATACTGATTTTATGACTATTTGTATTTTGGGAGACGTCCGGTTTACAGAGGAAACTCTGCCAAATTTTTGGTAAAAAGGAATGTGTGAATTTTAGTTTAAGTTGAATTACATATGGATGGTTTATATATTTTGATCTTATGGTTAGTAGAATTGATATTCCAGAGCGTTTTATGATTGTATGTGAATTTAGAATAGTTTCATAGAACTTCGGGTTGAGTGGGATCTGAATGGACAGTGGTAAAGGTCTATTTGGGTCACACTCAACTAGTAGCAATCCCCCGATATTCTCGAATCGGGAAAAATTATTTTGAAAACCTATATGCTTCTGCTACTCAGATATGTATTGTGAATTGGGGGGTCATTACAAATATGGTATCAAAGCCCGGTTCATCGATTGTCTGGTTTAGTAGGTTAGAAGTTGTGAATCCTTGGGCTTGCATCTTAAGGTTTTAAATTAAATTAACTCTGGAATATCTAGGACCTGATCTCGAATTAATATCTATTTGTATTTTGGGAGACGTCCGGTTTATAGAGGAAACTCTGCCAAATTTTTGGTAAAAAGGAATGTGTGAATTTTAGTTTAAGTTGAATTACATATGGATGGTTTATATATTGTGATCTTATGGTTAGCAGAATTGATATTCCAAAGAGTTTTATGATTGTATGTGAATTTAGAATAGCTGCATAGAACTTCGGGTTGAGTGGGATCTGAATGGACAGTGGTAAAGGTTTATTTGGGTCACACTCAACTAGTAGCAATCCCCCGATATTCCCGAATCGGGAAAAATTATTTTGAAAACCTATATGCTTCTACTACTCAGATAGAGGTAAGTGTATTGTGGATTGGGGGGTCATTATAAATATGGTATCAGAGCCTGGTTCATCGATTTTCTAGTTTAGTAGGTTAGAGGTTGTGAATCCTTGGGCTTGCAGCTTAAGGTTTTAAATTAAATTAATTCTGGAATATCTAGGACCTGATCTCGAATTAATAAATGAAGGAATAAATTTAGTATCTCACTATTAACTGTTGCTGTTAAAGATTGATCAATTTTCTTTCTGTGTCAGATAGCATGGCAGATCCTAGCAGGGATAACACTCAGAGACCAAGAGGAAGGCCAAGACACAGAGGTCAAGGCGCCTCAGGCAGTAGTAGCATGGAGACCAACGTTAATATGCGAGAGATGATGGCCGATGCCATGAGGGATCAAGCTACTACAAGTGCCAACGTTATGAGGCAGTAACAGGAATACAGGCAGACTAGGAATGACGAAAACACTTAAAATGCCAACCCAATGTATCAAGGATGGATTGAATTCCAGAGGGTAGGGCCACCTCCATTCTCAAGTGCTTCCAATCCAACCGCAGTTGAAGCATGGTTAAAAGAAATGGAGAAGATCTTCCATTTGTTGCATTGTAACGACAAACAGAAAGTGACATATGTGACATACATGCTTAAGGGTGAACCGAAACAATGGTGGACAGGAGCCCAGCAGGTAATGGAGAGCAGGGGCATTCCGCTCACTTGGGACTCTTTCAAAAGGGTTTTCCTAGATAAGTACTTCCCAGAAAGTGTCAGACAGTCCAAGGAGGTAGAGTTCCTGAAGCTCACACAGGGAGGTAGACTATTTGAGGAATATTTGGCACAATTTGAAGAACTGTCTAGATATTCCACCTACCTAAGAATGCACTACAATGAAGCCTGAAGACAAGTTAGTTGGAAGAAGGCCTGGATTTGCCAATGAAGACACAGATTGCTCCGCTCGAGATCAGAGATTTCGCAGTGCTAGTGAACAAATGTCAGATTTTGAGCAAGAACCTGGAACAGAAGTAAAACATGACACAGAGGACAGGTAACAGGCTGAGACCACCAGCCAGGAACCTCAACGTGAAGGGCGGAATGTTCAAGCCACAACTAGGGTCATCAAGCAGTGGCAGACGGCCCGATAGTGCACTTTGCTCGAAGTGTGAAACCAGACATACTAACCAACCCTGCTGGCATCAGACACTAATGCAGTGTTACAAGTGTGGGGGTACAAGACACCTTGCAAAGTACTGCTCATCAAGAGGAAGCCAGTAGACATCAGGTGGTCGAAGATCGTAAGCTCCAGGGAGAGTCTTTACTCTGGATGCGGCAAACGTTGACAAGTCGTCAGGTTTAATGCAAGGCAGAGGTAAAATTTATAATTTTTCTTTGATAATATTGTTTGATTCGAGTGCCACACACTCTTTTATTTCTAATGCATGCGTGGAAAGAATAAAATTATCCTTACAAACCATGCCCTGTAACTTGCACGTGTCCACACCTTTAGGAGAAACTACCATATCCCCATAAATATGCCTAAATTACCCCCTTACCATCGAAAAACCCCTCTTTATTGTGGACCTTGTATGTTTACCCCTGACTGGGATTGACGTTATTCTGGGAATGGATTGGTTGTCTAGGAATCGAGTTTTGTTAAATTTTTATGAGAGGACTATCACTTATTTGGATATCGTGCCTGTACGTGGGAGCAACAGAGCTTGTGAGATAAGTGATGTTTCCCTAAATATCTCTCAGTAGAATTGCAGGAAAGGTTAGACCTAATCCCAATTGTTAGCGACTTTCCAGAGGTGTTTCCTTTGGAAGTAAGTAGGCTACCCCCACCTAGAGAAATAGAATTTACCATTGACCTAATTTCGAGTGCAGACCCAATAGCTATGACCCCATACCGAATGGTGTAATGTCCCACATCGGTTGGAGAGGGGAACGAAGCATGCCTTATAAGGGTGTGGATACCTCTCCATTGTGGACGCGTTTTCTCCCTCGACAAGGAGAGGAACAAAACCGTGAGGTGGCTCGATAACCACCAAAGCAGACAATATCTACAAGTGGGCGGCTAGACTGTTACATTGGTATCAGAGATGGGGTCCAGATCAGTGTGCCAGCGAGGACGCTGGGCTCCCTAAGGGGGGTGGATTGTAATGTCCCACATCGGTTGGAGAGGGGAACGAAGCATGCCTTATAAGGGTGTGGATACCTCTCCCTTGTGGACACGTTTTCTCCCTCGACAAGGAGAGGAACAAAATCGTGAGGTGGCTCGATAACCACCAAAGCGGACAATATCTACAAGTGGGCGGCTGGACTGTTAACAACCCCCTAATACAACATACGCGATGCTTATCTGATTAGCGAAAGCATATGGGTTGATTTACATAGTTATTCCCGAGGTGGGAATGTCAGGGGATCGCTACTGGTTGAGCGTAACCCAAATAGACTTCCCTTTGTCCATTCAGATTCCATTCAACCCTCATTCACACGCAGCTAACTAATTATACATACATACATCATAATTTACTCTGGAATGAAATCTAAAACTCATATATTCATCACATCATGCATTCATATACATTATAACTTCGATTCACAAGTTTACAGTGGTAAACCCTACCGAAAATCTGGCATAGTTTCCTCTGTATTTCGATCATGCCCAAAATACAATAATCACCTGTTCGCAATTATACAGCCAGTCCAACAACAACATAAAACATAAATGACAAAAATCCATATACAGCAACGTCATCAAAGTATATATACAAGACAATTCAAGCTTAGACTACGTCATTCTCCCGTTTGTCACCAAGGCATCATCAGCTATCATCTGGGTTCCTGTCCTTGTCCCTGTTCATCTCAGTAAACAACCTGATGAGATATAAAATCCCAGTAGAATAATTTACAGTTCAAATACAATTCAAAATTTGGCTGAATACTCAGCGGTGCGAACACCGAAATCATCTTCCCGAAATCAGTTCAAAAACAGTGAAATACCTTATCTTTAAAATCGTTTTATCACATGGAAAATTGCGGCAGATAATCAAAGTCATAAAAATCCATTTCTTTTAAAATCATTACTTAAAATCAAATAAAATCCCATGCCCGGTGTATCTAAATCCACGTTGGCTACTAATCTGCTGTAACCAAGTCTAAATCATCATTTAATTACACGTCATCTAGAGAAAATACCTCTCTTATCATTGGGTGTGATCCGTAACACCAATCACCCGAATGAAGTCTATATTGTGAGTGTGATCCGTAACACCAATCACTCACTAAAGGACAGGGTGAGAATCAACATCTAGGGCGTCCCTTAGCATGTGCACATACGCCAATTCTCATCCTCATACAGTCTATTCGAACTCACATGCTCACGGTCGGCTATTCCTCAGGGTTCTAGGGTATTACGCCTAAATCACAACGTTTCCCTGTGTAGGCTATCCCCCCTTATACTCCTTAAACCTTTCTTAGGGTCGTCCTGATTGATCGCGTGATCCCTAACGCAGTACAGGATAAATCTAATAAAAATAATCTCGTTTAAAAACTCCTTGTACTAGGGATACTTAACGGCCGTCCCATACCGGCTATCAAGTACCCAACCCTAAGTAAATCCGTCCTAAGTGCATCTAAACTCGATAAACAAAGCGTCTAACATGCAATTAGGGTTTTCAGCACACAGGCATGCAATTTATTCCATCGAAAGCAGCACGTAAATCTATGCAAATAATCTAAATCGTTCAGGTATCCACTAGGTCAAATCTAGGATTCAGGAAGCGTAAATTATCCTACCTGGTCTTCTGTCACTCCAAATCGATTCAGAACTTCACGAAATCTCGGTTTCTGAGCCCAATTAATTTCTTGGACATTAAATTGAATATTCAGGCTTGTTACGTGATTCGTTTAACAATTCTAAGTCCGGTTGCCCTAATACCTAGGTCAATTTATTGCCTAATTACGTTCGGTAGCTATTTCAATCAGATATCATCAGTTTTTGGGAAATCAGACCTTACCAATGTGATCGGATGATGGAATTCTATCTCGGGGTGGTCTCGGTTTCTCCCGATGCACGTCCAGAAACTCCGGCATGGCAAGACTACAAGCGCATTTGGCACACTGCGGGCACATATTTGATCGTGTTTCTGACTTTGAAAGACCTTCTGTTGCAAATCCTTATCCTTGAAATATGTGCCAGCCTCAGTTTAAAAGAAATTAGGGTTAAAAGTTCAATTTTATCCTTTAAAAACTCTTTCGGTTGTTACAAATGGCCCCAGCGAAATTAAGGGAACTAAAGGTCCAAATAGAGGATATGTTAGAAAAGGGATTCATTAAGCTGAGTGTATCACCGTGGGGAGCTCCAATCCTATTCGTAAAGAAGAAAGACAAGAGTTTAAGATTATGTATTGACTATCAGCAATTGAACAAGGTGACCATTAAGAATAAGTACCCATTACCGCGAATTGATGATCTATTTGACCAGTTGCAAAGTGCGACTGTATTCTCTAAGATAGACTTAAAGTCAAGATACCACCATATTAGGTTTAGGGAAGAACATATCCCTAAGACAGCGTTTAGCACTAGGTACGGCCACTTTGAGTTTCTAGTGATGTCCTTTGGATTAACAAATGCACTTGCTGTCTTTATAGATTACATGAACAAAATTTTTAGACCTTACTTGGACCAATTTGTAGTGGTATTTATAGACGACATCTTAGTCTATTCCAAGACTCACGAAGAGCATGCCCAACATCTTAGCACGGTGCTACAGATATTGGAAGAAAAATAATTATATGCTAAATTCGAGAAATGTGAGTTTTATTTGGAGGAAGTGAAATTTCTAGGTCACGTGATAAATGGGGAAGGGATTTCAGTTGACCCTAAGAAGATTGAAGCCATATTAGATTGGGGTCAACCAAGGACGGTCACCGAAGTTATGAGTTTTCTGGGTTTGCCATTAACCCAGTTGACTTGGAAGGGTGTAAACTTTGAATAAAGCGAGCATTGTGAAGATAACTTCCAAACTTTAAAGGAAAAGTTGACCACCGCTCCAGTGCTAATAATTCTGAAACTCTTAGAACCCTTTACAATGTATACAGATGCATCAATGAAAGGTTTAGGATGCATCTTAATGCAGGATGGGAAAGTAGTTGCTTATACATCACGACAATTGAAACCTGGGAAGAAAACTACCCTACTCACGACTTAGAATTAGCTGCCGTCGTATTTGCCCTGAAGATTTGGAGACATTATCTATACGATACCGTATTTGAGGTTTTTAGTGACCATAAGAGCCTTAGGTACTTTTTTGATAAAAAAGAATTGAATATAAGGCAGAGAAGGTGAGTAGAGTATTTGAAAGACTTTGACTTCGAATTAAAATACCATGCAAGGAAGGCTAACTTTGTAGTCGATGCATTAAGCCAGAAGTCATTGCAATTAGCCAGCTTAATGGTAGATGAAATGAGGTTACTTGAGTACTTTAGGAATCTCAGCCTTAATGTAATTTCATTTCCGAAAAGATTAGTAATGAGTAACTTCCTAATAATCTGTGATCTGAGGGAAAAAATTAGGCAAGCCCAACTAGAAGATGAATCCTTGGAGATATATACAAATCAGCCTGATTTTGTACTAGTGTAACGACCCCCTAATCCACAGTATACTATCCTTATCTGTTTAGAAGAAGCATATGGGTTTCTCTAAATAGTTATTCCCGATGTGGGAATGTCAGGGGATCGCTACTAGTTGAGCGTAACCCAAATAGACTTCTCATTGTCCATTCGGATTTCATTCAACCCTAATTCACATGCAGCTAAACTAATTATACAAGAATTCATCATAAATTACTCTGGAATGAAAACTAAAATCCATATATACATCATATTAGGCATTCATACAGATTCCAACTTAAATCCACAAGTTTACAGTGGTAAACCCTACCAAAAATCTGGCAGAGTTTTCCCTGTATTTCGAGTATATCCCAACATACAACAGTCATCCAGTTTACAGATGTACAGCTAGTCCAATAACAACAGAAAACATAAATTACAGAACAACAACATCAGTATAAATATATACAACGTAATTCAAGCCTAGACTAAGCTGCTCTTCTGTTTATCACCAAAGCATCGCCCAGCTAAAGTCTAGGTCCTTGTCCCTGTTCCTGTTCATCTAAGTAAACAACCTGGTGAGATATAAAATCCCAGTAGAATAATTTATAGTTCGAAATCTGGTTGAATACTCAGCGGTGCAAACACCGAAAATAACTTCCTGAACTCAGTTTAAAAATCTATGAAATACCTTTTCTTTAAAATCAATTTATCACATGGAAATCACGGCAATTACTCACAATCATAAAAATCCATTTCTTTGAAAATCAGTAATTGAAATCAGGTTAAATCTCATACCCGGTGTATCTAAATCCATATAGGCCACAAGTCCTCTACGACCAAATCTAAAATCATCCAATTGCACGTCATCTAGAGAAATATCATCTCTTATCGTTGGGTGTGATCCGTAACACCAATCACCCGAATCTCGCCTATGTTGTGAGTGTGATCCGTAACACCAATCACTCACTCAAGGATCGGGTGAGAATCAACAACTAGGGCGTCCCCTAGCATGTGCACATACGGTCGGCTATTCCTCAGGGTTTTAGGGTATTACGCCTAAATCACAACGTTTTTCCGTGTAGGCTATCCCCCTTTATACTCCTTAAACCTTTCTTATGGTCGTCCTGATTTATCCCGTGATCCCTAACACAGTACAGGCTAAATCTGGTAAAACTAATATCATTTAAAAACTCCCTTTGCTCGGGATACTTAACGATCGTCCCATACCGACTATTAAGTACCCTACCCTAAGTAAACCCGTCCTAATGGCATCTAAACTCGATAAATAATTCATCTAACATGCAAATGGAGTTTTCAGCACACAGGAATGCAATTTAGTCCATTGAATGCAGCACGTAAATCTATGCAATTAAATCTAATCGTTCAAGTATTCATTAGGTCAAATCTAGAACTCGGGAAGTGTAAATCATCCTACCTGGTCTCCTGTTGCTCTAAATCACTTCAGAACTTCACGAAATCCTAGATTTTGAGCTAATTTAATTCCCTGGACATTTACAAGAATATTTAAGCTCGTCACGTCATTCGTTTTATGATTCTAAGTTCGATTACCCTATTACCTAGGTCAATTTATTTCCAATTCGCGTTCGGCAGCTATTTCAATCAAAATTCATTATTTTTTGGGGAATCAGACCTTACCAGTGTTACCAGATAATGGAAATCTATCTCGGGGTGGTCTCGGTGTCTCCCGGTGTATATCAAGATTCTTCGGCATGGCTGCGCACGGCGAAGGGGTGCACTTGACCACGAAATTCACACCACGGTGAAGCCCGCAAGACGAGGAGTCTGAATATGGTGGTGGCACGGTGGTTCATAGCCGTTTGGATGGCATTTTCTTGCCCCAAAGTTTTACGCATGGTGGATGAAAAATGACTCGATCCAGGCACGTCGGACCTCCGTTCAACGTCGGCGAGCTGGTGGAGGAAGCTGCCAGCTTCTGGGGGCAATTCCAACTTTTCCCAGATCACCCGGGGAAACTTCAGGATGTCAGCTTCCATCCAAACATTGGCATGAGTTCCCATGCAAAGATTTTGGCCTCCATCAGTGAAATTGAAGCACGAAATGTCGTCTATCAGTTACTGATCATCGGATTGCATTTCTTTCCATTCGATTGTGTTTCTGACTTCGAATGGCCCTCCATTTCAAACCGTCATCCGCAAAAGTCATGCCAAGCTTCGCTCACATGATTTTATCGTGAAAATCGGGTTTTATCTTTTAAAAAAATTTCGGTTATTATAACTAGCCCCTGATGGAGTATTGATGTTTAGAAAGAGAATAGTAATACCAAACCATCAAGAGCTGAGGGAAAAAGTGTTAGCAAAGGCTCATCGAAGCCACTATACCATCCATCCAGGTATTTCCAAAATGTATCAGGATTTGAAGAGAAACTTTTGGTGACCAGGTATGTGGAAGGATATCACGAACTATGTGAATGCTTTTCTGACTTGTCAACAGGTCAAGATAGAGCATCAAAGACCCGCAGGGCTACTGAAGCCATTGAAAATATCGAAAAGGAAATGGGATCAAATAACCTTGGATTTTGTAGTAGGATTACCTAGAACACTAGTCGGTTAAGATGCCATTTGGGTGGTAGTGGATAGATTAACCAAGTCTGCTCACTTTTTACCTGTCAAGATGAGATACTCCATGGAAAAACTGACTAAAGCATACCTTAGGGAAGTTATGAGGTTACACGGGATACCATTAGGTATAGTGTCAAACCGAGACCCTAGGTTTACTTCTAGATTTTGGCAATCCCTATAGCAAGCATTAGGAACCCAGCTTAAGTTTAGCACAGCCTATCATCCTCAGACTGACGAGTAGTCTAAGAGAACAATTCAAACTTTAGAAGATATGTTGAGGGCTTGTGTGCTAGAACAGAAGGGAAGTTGGGATAAATACCTGCCTTTGATAGAGTTTGCACACAATAACAATTATCACTCTACCATCGGTATGACACCTTATGCTGCTCTGTATGGGAGGAGCTGTAAATCACCTTTAACTTGGGTAGAAATGGGAGAGAGTACACTGTTGGGACCTAATATTGTACAAGAGACCACTGATCAGATCAAAATGATCAAAGAAAAGATGAAGGTTGCCCAACAGAGACAGGAAGCCTACACGAACAAGAGAATGAGACCTCTAAAGTTTAATGAGAGAGAACATATTTTCTTGAGAGTGTCCCCCACCAAGGGTATCAATAGACAAGTAAGGACAAAGAAACTAAGCCCCATATTCTTAGGACCATTCCAAATCCTGCAAAGGGTCGGTCCAGTCACCTACCAGATAGCCTTACCCCTATACCTGTCAAACTTGCATGACATCTTTCACGTCTCGTAGCTCCGCAAATACGTCATAGACCCTGCGCATGTATTGGGGAATCAACCCATAGTATTAAAGGAAAATTTAACTTATGAATATACACCTGTACAAATCCTTGACTTTAAGACTGTTGGAACATGTTTAAGTTCTTTTTTTTAATAATGGAAAATGATTTTTCAATTAATTAAGAATTTTTTTACCAAAATGACTATTCTTTGGAAAATGAAAAAAGGGCTTTAGTTTGGAATTACAAAATGGGCCAAAAGTCTTTGGTTAATTAAATTCGGGCCAAATTGTTCTTAATAATAAACCTTCTTTCAAAGGCCCATATGTATAGTAAATTAGTGAAGCCCAAGATAATGAATAACCCAAGCAGCCCATTAAGTCTTCAGCAAAATTTCAAATTTGGGTGCCAAGAATTTTTATTAAACAAAAAGTATTAGCCTCGCAAAGATACAAACAGCATGTGTCGAGGATAACAAAGTTATAGCGAGAAGCTACAAAGAACCATCGCCAGAGTAGGTACATCTCAAGAAAGGTGGCAGGTAAACTTTAGGTGTGATAGGGTACTTTTTTGATACAAAACAGAAATAAAGCAACTTCATGGATAATCATTAGGCTTCCTGCAACATCCCTACGAGATGAGGACTACTCCAGCAGTCAAAACAAAAGAACAGTAACCTGGAGAACTGCCATTAAGCTCCGCCGAACTGAGAAGTCTCGAAAATAAAGTATAGCGGTTGGGAAAGTTGTAACGTCTATCTCTAAGTCTTGGAGTGTGCTGGACAAAGCATTCATGGCATTTATTGCAACATTAATTACTTCCAACGGCTACAATCTTTGGAGAAATAAATAGAAGTTGATGAAGAGCATTCAAGACAAGAAAGAGAAC
Source organism: Senna siamea (assembly GCA_031216115.1). NCBI lineage: Eukaryota > Viridiplantae > Streptophyta > Magnoliopsida > Fabales > Fabaceae > Senna > Senna siamea. Next base: position 4,551,687 of record CM062360.1, read on the forward strand.
ACCAAGAGAGTGAATCAAGCAGAGCATTCAATTCAACTTCTGAGCATTTAATTTTTCTCCTTCTTCCCAGATTAAGCTTGAATGTTTTAATTGCTCTTAGTGAGATATTGAAAAACATAAGTTATTATTTTCTAGTTAATCTTTGTAGTTCTTACTGTCTGTAATTCTGGTTGGGGATTAGGAAGTAGGAACTCGAGTGGTATATGTTTAGCTTAAGTCAGTAGGTTACTGATTAACTGTTTGGTGTTTAGGTAGGTTAATACTAAGTGGAGTAAAAGCAGGTGTGCTGATCCTTCTTTGGGTTTCCAGGTGGTGTAAAAGTAGGTGTATGCTAAGCCCAGGTGTATGAAGGTTTCCCAGGTGTATTTTTGTGAATCACCCGTATAGTAAAATACCCTTGCTGTGTGCTTAGGGAGAAGACATAGGATCAAGAGTTATCTTGAGCATGAACCTCTATAAATATTGGGTGTGATTTTTCTCTTCCTTATCCTTATTATCATTAACCTAACCTTAGCTTCAATATTCAAAGTTTACGAGGGTGGTATTTTTTCTTTTAAGAAACTCTGAAACATACACCTAAAGATTTTTGAAAAAGAAAGTCTAATTTTAGAAGAACCAATTCAACCCCCCCTTCTTGGTTCATTATTTGGCTAACAATTGATATCAGAGCAAGTATCTATTGTTTGCAGGATTAACCTCCTAGGAGAAAAAGATCCTAGCCAGAATGAACCAACTAGCTGAGGGTCATTCCATCAATCGTCCACCTCTATTTGATGGAACTAATTACTCTTATTGAAAAATGAGAATGAAAATTTTTATTCAGTCCACTGATGTAAGAATATGGAGGGTAATTCAAAATGGACCATTTCCCATAACTAAAACAATTAATGGGACTGATGTGCCAAAACCTGAACCAGAATGGATGCCAAAGGATAATGAAAAATTTAAGCTTAACTATAAAGCTATTGACTATTTATTTTGTTCTCTGAATGCAGAAGAATACAAAAAGCTATCAAACTTTACGTCAGCCAAGGAAATATGGGACAAGCTTCAAGTATCCTACGAAGGAACCAAGGAAGTACGAAAGTAAAGAATAGATAAATTACTTCATGACTATGAAATGTTCAAGATGAACCAGAATGAAAATATTGAGGGGATGTTCCATCGCCTGGGGAAAATTCTCAATGATCTTGACTCACTTGGAAGAAAGTACTCCAATGAGGATGTAAACAAAAAAGTTCTAAGGTGCTTGACACAACCTTGCGATGCAAAAGTTGCAGTAATGCTTGAGTCAGGAAAATTGGAAACTATGTCATTTGATGAATTAAGAGGAAACCTAATGGCTTATGAAGGAAGCTTCCTAAGAGTCCCTAGTGATGACCAAAGCAAAAAGAGAAAGGAATAGCATTAAAAATAACTGAAGAAAAGGAAGATTATCCTGAACTAGAGGATGACAAAGAGATGGCTCTTCTATCCAAGCGCATGTACGGATTCTTTAGAAAAAGGTATGAAAACAAAAAGAAAGGATCCACCTCCAAAAGAGAACCTAGAAAGGAGGGAATCACATGCTATGAATGCAATAGACCAGGACATGTAAAGGCAGACTGTCCTCTACTAAAGACAAAGAAGAAAAAGAAAGTAATGATGGCTAATTCATCATAGAGTGATGATGAATTATTAGCCACCGATGAGGAAAGCAAAAATGATGAAAAAGATACAGCTAATCTTTGCCTAATAGCAAATTCAGAATCAGAAGAAGAAGAGGATCAATCTGAAGCCGAGGTAAATGATCAACCTTTCTCTTATAATGAACTATTACATGCATTTGATTTAGTTCTAGAAGACTCTAGGAAAATCATCATAAAATATAATCAACTTCAAACTTCTCATAAAAATCTCTTGGCGGAATATAACACAATAGATCATGAAAGAAACACTCTAAAGGAAAGAAACGAAAACAATGAAAATACATTATCTTCGTTAATAATAGAAAATAAAGAACTAAAAGAGAAAGTGACCACTTTAAGCCAAGATCTAGCTAAGTTTGTGAATGGACAAGAGAACTTAGATAGGATACTAGGAGTAGGGAAATGTTTTTTTGATAAAACAGGATTAGGCTTTCATAAAAGAAATTCAGAAAAACATTACAAATATTTTTTCAAGAAACATGAACCTACAAACATTCACCTGAACTGTATAGCTCCAGAATATGTTTTAAATGTAAACAAAAAGGTCACAATGTAGGAAAATGTAGAAAGAAAACAGTAAACATTAAGCAGGTATGGATTTGGAAAGATTCATTATACAAAAACATAATCTTGTGTATTAACCTTAACAGGACCCAAAGTATACTTGGGTACCTAAAAGAAATTTTGTGAACCAGGTATGTCTCAAGGTTAATATAGGAAGAGAACATTGGTTCCTTGATTTTGGTTGCTCTAGACACATGATAGGAGATGCATCAAACTTTTTATCCTACATTTTCAAAGATCTTGGTACAGTGACATTTGGAGACAACAAAAAGGGTAAGATCATTGGTCTAGGGAAAGTTGGAATCAATCCCTCTTTAACTATCAAAGATGTATATCTGGTTAATGGTTTAAAGCATAATCTACTAAGAATTAGCCAATTTTGCGATAAAGGACATAAAGTCTCATTTGAATCTTCAAAATGCTCTATCCATGAAAAAGGAAGTAATGATGTTTTATTTGAAGGAAAAATACATCATAATGTTTATATTCTTGAAAATGTATCTTTTTCATCTCATAAGTGTTTAGCATCAACCGAGGACATAGGTTGGATTTGGCATAAAAGATTGGGTCATATTAGCATGGATATCCTATCAAAACTGTCAAGAAAAGAACTGGTTAATGGTTTACCTACTATAAAATATGAAAAGAAAAAGATATGTGATGCATGTCAAAGGGGCAAAAAATTAAGATCTATATTCAAAACTAAAGAACATGTTTCAACTAGTAGGCCTCTCGAATTATTACATATGGATTTGTTTGGCCCTTTAAGAACTAGAAGTTTAGGTGGAAAATACTATGGCATGGTTGTGGTGGATGATTACTCTAGGTATACATGGGTAATGTTTCTTGCTTTAAAAAGTGATTGCTTTGAAAATTTTAAAACATTCTGTAATAAAGTTCAAAATGAAAAAGGTTATTTCATAACAAATATTAGGAGTGATCATGGAAAGGAATTTGAAAATAAACCATTCGAAGATTATTGTAATGATAAAGGAATTAGTCATAATTTTTCAGCACCTAGAACACCTCAACAAAATGGGGTTGTTGAAAGGAAAAATAGGTCTCTCCTAGACATGGCTAGAACTATGTTATGTGAAAATAACCTTCCTAAAAATCTATGGGTAGAAGCAGTTAACACAGCCTGTTACGTTCTTAATAGGTGTACTATTCAATCTATTCTAAAGAAAACACCTTATGAATTATGGAAAGGAAGAAAACCAAACATAAGCTATTTCAAGACATTTGGATGTAAATGTTTTATACTTAGTAATAAAGAAAATTTAGGAAAATTAGATGAGAAAGCTATTGAGGGGATATTTGTAGGATATTCTACCACTAGTAAAGCATATAGGGTATTTAATAAGCAAACCCTAACCATTGAGGAGAGTATACATATTGCATTTGATGAATCTAATGTTCAAATTGTAAAGAACATAACATATGAAGAAGATGAACCTAGTTACAACAGGCATGCAAGGGAACATGAGCCTCATGTTTCAGCGGAACCTGAACATGAACCTCACATTTTAGATGAACCTCATGCAAAAGACATGCTAGCTGATGAACAGAAACCTATGACTAATCCAAGAAACATCACACAACAGCTAGACATAGGGAATCTCCCTAGAGAGTGGAGACATTCATCTACCTACCCAATGGAGTACATTCTGGGTGATCCTCAAGAAGGAAGGAGAACGAGATCATCCTTCAGAAGCATGAACCACATGGCCTTCATGTCTCAACTCAAACCAAAAAATATTGATGAAGCTCTCAAGGATGACAGCTGGATAATGGCCATGTAGGAAGAACTCAATCAATTTGAACGAAATAAAGTGTGGACATTGGTTCCTGCTACAAATGATCAGTCAATCATAGGCACATAATGGGTGTTCAAAAATAAGATAGATGAAGCTGGTAACGTGGTAAGAAACAAGGCTAGACTGGTGGCTTAAAGGTATAATCAACAAGAAGGTATTGATTTCGAAGAGACCTTTGCTCCATTAGCTAGACTAGAATCAATTCGTATGTTGCTAGCCTTTGCATGTTCGATGAACTTTAAATTATATCAAATGGATGTCAAAAGTGCTTTCCTAAATGGATATTTGTAAAAGGATGTTTATGTAAAATAGCCACCTAGTTTTGAAAACTTAGATAAGCCTAATCATGTCTACAAACTCACAAAAGCTTTATATGGTCTTAAGCAGGCTCCTAGTGCATGGTATGAAAGATTAAGCTTGTTTTTAACAAAAAATGGTTTTAGGAAAGGAAAAATAGACACCACACTTTTTACAAAAATAACTAGTAAAGACATCCTTATAATTCAAATCTATGTGGATGATATTGTGTTTGGTTCTACTAATGAAATTTTGTGCAAGGAGTTTTATAAGCTAATGACTAGTGAATTCGAAATGAGCATGATGGGAGAAATGTCATTCTTTCTTGGGCTTCAAGTGAAACAAAGAAAAGAAGGAACCTTCATCTATCAAGAAAAATACACCAGAGAATTACTAAAGAGATTTGGAATGGAGAATGCTAAAGCAATCAGTACACCAATGAGCACATCCACCAAACTTGATAAAGATGAAAGTGGCAAGTCAATAGACCAAAAGGTCTATAGAGGTATGATAGGCTCTTTGCTGTACTTAACTGCTAGTAGACCAGACATAATGTTTGATATATGTTTGTGTGCTAGATTTCAGGCTAATCCAAAAGAGGTTCATCTTAGTGCTTTGAAATGAAATTTTAAATATTTGGTAGGCACAAAATCACTAGGTTTATGGTATCCTAATGATAACACTTGCAATCTGTTTGGCTATTCTGATGCTGATTTTGGTGGTTGTAAACTTGACAGAAAAAGTACAAGTGGTTTATGTCAATTTCTAGGTCATTGTTTAGTATCATGGCATAGTAAGAAATAGACTTCAGTTGCCTTGTCTACTGCTGAGGCAGAATACATTACAGCAGGAAGCTGCTGTGCTCAAATTTTATGGATGACCCAACAATTGAAAGATTATGGCTTAAAAATTGATCATGTACCCATCAAATGTGACAACACAAGTGCAATTAACCTTTCAAAAAATCCAATTTAGCACTTAAGAACCAAGCATATAGAAATTAGACACCATTTTCTAAGAGATCACATACAGAAAGGGGATATAACTTTAGAATTTTTGTCTAGTGATAAATAGTTAACGGATATATTTACAAAACCATTAGGATTAGATACCTTTTGTACAATTAGGCGAGAATTAGGATTAACCAACCTAGGTGAATGCTCCTCGTGATTAATGCTTTGTAGGTTAATCTTGACAATCAAAATTTAACTGACTATTTACATTTCCTAAAAATGCATTGATTAGATGTGTCAGAACTGTTCTCCCTGCAAACTGCACGCCTGCTCCATTAAAGCTTAATTTCTCCCTAAATCTTCCCATTTTCCACTCATTTCAACTTCATTAAAGCATACTTCACCTCTTCCTCAATCTTTTACTTTCTCTTCATCTTCCTTCGGACAATGGCTTCTAGAGTAATGGTAAAGAGAAAGAGCACTAAGTCATCTATAGCTCCTGGCTCGAAATGAGAACGGATAGGGAAACCTAAAACTTTTGACAGAGAAGAGGCTAAACGAAGGTATCTCAAGGACTTTCAACATAAGAATATTTGTCCTCCACGAGAGGTAAATTTTGAACTTTTTGTGTTTGAAGGCCTGACCTGCTTTGAAATGCTGAGTGCCATAGGGTGGAGAAACTATCTTGACCTTAAAGAACTAGTGTATCCACCTCTCATGTGAGAATTCTGTGCAATCTAACCTTTGAGGAAAGTAAGGATCCTGTAGGTTATTCCCTATTGAGAGGTTGAAGGATTACTTTAAATTGCCAAACTTTGAGCCAAATTATAAACTTTCCAGATGAGGGTATCAACCATTTTTCAAGTTATGAGGAAATCATTTATTAAAGGTTACTCTCATAAGGCCACTGTTAGGGAGTTAATCGGACTAGATGTACAATGTAGATCCAAACACTCTAGGGCTGAATAATAAGATCCTCCTGCACACTCTTAGCCAAGTTGTTATGCCCATGGCTGGGAAATCTAATAATGCTAATTAGCTAGAAATATTGTATATGTGGTTTGCTCTTCAGGGTCTCAAACTTAATCTATCCTTCATCATGTTAAATCATATGAAATCAGTTACACTTAGAGAGGGTGCTGAATTGCCATACGGGAGACTTTGTTTAATTTTTATTTTCTGAACCTTGTTAATTCTTATGCTCTTGCATCATCCTGCAGTATTTTTTTTTAAGTGGTTATTAATTCTGTGGCTTTATAATTTCTGCTTCTAATGTCTGGATCATATTGCTGCATTTCCACAATTATTTTTTATAATGTCAAAGGGGGAGATATATATATAGTTGAGAAATCTAGGAGAGCTAAATTGAAATATGCAGGGGGAGAAATAATTAAAATATATATATAGGGGAGAGCAATAATATATTGGATAGATTGCATGCTTAATATGTCTACTTAATATTTTTCTTAATTTCTACTGCGTAATATTGGAACATGTTGATTGTTTATTTTTTTTGATAATGTCAAAGATGGAGAAAAATCTTGAATTTATTGATATTGCTTGTGTATTGAATTTATTGATATTGCTGCTAAACTTACTGATATTGCTGGATGAATGTGTTAATGGAGTATAGTTTGCAAATTTATAAGCTGAACATTTTATGTACATAGAGAGGGGGAGCTCATATTATGGGGGAGCTTAATCAAAAATTTCAATACAAAATAATTTTGCCATTATCAAAAAGGGGGAGAATGTTGGAACATGTTTAAGTTCTTTTTTTTAATAATGGAAAATGATTTTTCAATTAATTAAGAATTTTTTTTACCAAAATGACTATTCTTTGGAAAATGAAAAAAGGGCTTTAGTTTGGAATTACAAAATGGGCCAAAAGTCTTTGGTTAATTAAATTCAGGCCAAATTGTTCTTAATAATAAATCTTCTTTCAAAGGCCCATATGTATAGTAAATTAGTGAAGCCCAAGATAATGAATAACCCAAGCAGCCCATTAAGTCTTTAGCAAAATTTCAAATTTGGGCGCCAAGAATTTTTATTAAACAAAAAGTATTAGCCTGCAGCAAGTATTTAGAATTAGCTGCAAAGATATAGCAAAGGCCTGTCAGAGGATAACAAAGGCAAAGAAGAAGCTATAGCAACCTTCAGCAGAGTAGGTACATCTCAGGTAAGGTGGCAGGTAAAATTTAGGTGTGACAGGGTACTTGTTTGATACAAAACAGAAATAAAGCAACTTCATGGATAATCATCAGGCTTTCTGCAACATTCTTACAAGCTGAGGACTACTGCAGCAGTCAAAACAAAAGAACAGTAACCTGGAGAACTGCCATTAAGCTCCGTCGAACTGAGAAGTCTCGAAAATAAAGTATAACAGTTGGGAAAGTTGTAACATCTATCTTTAAGTCTTGGAGCGTGCTGGACAAAGCATTCATGGCATTTATTGCAGCATTAATTACTTCCAATGGCTACAATCTCTGGACAAATAAATAGAAGTTGATGAAGAGCATTCAAGACAAGAAAGAGAACACCAAGAGAGTGAATCAAGCATAGCATTCAATTTAACTTCTGAGAATTTAATTTTTCTCCTTCTTCCCAGATTAAGCTTGAATGTTTTAATTGCTCTTAGTGAGATATTGAAAAACATAAGTTATTATTTTTTGGTTAATCTTTGTAGTTCTTACTGTCTGTAATTCTGGTTGGGGATTAGGAAGTAGGAACTCGAGTGGTATATGTCTAGCTTAAGTCAGCAGGTTACTGATTAAGCTGTTTGGTGTTTGGGTAGGTTAATACTAGGTGGAGTAAAAGCAGGTGTGTTGAGCCTTCTTTGGGTTGCCAGGTGGCGTAAAAGTAGGTGTATGCTAAGCCTAGGTGTATGAAGGTTTCCCAGGTGTACTTTTGTGAATCACCCGTATAGTGAAATACCCTTGCTGTGTGCTTGGGGAGAGGACGTAGGATCAAGAGTTATCTTGAGTCTGAACCTCTATAAATCTTGGGTGTGATTTTTCTCTTCCTTATCCTCATTATCATTAACCTAACCTTAGCTTCAATATTCAAAGTTTACGAGGGTGGTGGTTTTTCTTTTAAGAAACTCTGAAACATGCACCTAAAGATTTTTTAAAAAGAAAGTCTAATTTTAGAAGAACCAATTCAACCCCTCCTTCTTGGTTTATTATTTGGCTAACAAAGACTAAGCAACTCCAGAATAAAGTAATCCCTTTAGTTAAGGTACTTTAGCAGGATGTAGCATCGCAAGAAATGATGTGGGAGAAAGATGAGATGAGGCAACGTTATCCAAAACTATTCACAGGTATGAATTTTGGGGACAAAATTTCTTTTAAGGGGGGGGAGAATGTAATAAACCAAAATTTTTGAAATAATTAAATTGGGCAAATTTAATCATGATTTTATTAAAACTGAATTTGGCATAATTTTCTGAGTCAACGATTGAAATCTGGGAATTTTTTAGAGTCAAATCCGATCCGATGAAGGAAAACGCAGCCCAGCGTTAGAAAATTGACAGATAAAGTTTCAGACGTTAAATCCTTTAAACGGAGGTCAAATCTATTTCATGGGAATCTGTGCCCTTTCCCAGATCAAAGACAGCATCCAGAAATTCCCCAGTGAAGTGGAAAAAGACCATATTGCCCCTGGAGGCTTTAAACTTTCAAAAACTTCATTTTCCCTCTCATTTTCCATTGCCTCTCTCTCTTTTCCCTCTATTTTCTCCCTCTTATCTCTCCTCCACCCTTGCTACCATGCACGGCCAGCACCGTCGCCCTACCACCGGTGCAGCTCAACACCCTAAACCTCCCGCCACCATCCCTGGCCAACAACGGATGCCACAGCTACCAAAAAATGCCACTTTTCCCTCCGTCACGCATTTTCTCCACCCGTCATGATCTCTATCGTCCGATGTCGTTAGGTGACACTGCCCCCACCGTTGGGAAGGCCGAGCTGCCAGCTTCCTCTGATAACTCCCAACCGCCAAACGCCGCCGCCACGCGCTTGGATTGAGGCAAAAATTATCTGTCGTGCGTCATTCTTCTTCGCCAGAAAATGCTGCCCAAACGACCATGAACCACCAAACTAACCCCAGATCCGGCCTCCTCATCTTACAGGCTTCATTCTGGTGTAATTTTTGATCTCAACAGCACCTCTCTGCCATGCACCACCGTGCACTCTACCGCGTTCACATTGTCTTGCCGAAGAAGCCAGAAAGGGTCTAGAATTAGATTTCCACCTTTTGAAACCCCCAGTACGGTCTAAATTGCCTTGATCTAATGTTTTATGATTGAAATTGAATGCCAAACATCTGTAGGAATAGACTAGCCTAGGAAAATGTGTAATCAGACGTGAGAAAATTTAATTGAATAGGTAACGGACTGAGACTTTAATTAAATTGCCCAGGAGACTAACTAGACTCAAATTATGAGGAAATGAGAAGTCTCAGATTAATTAGGAGTAAACGGTAGATAGGTAGAGTGATTTACACTCCCCTAACTTTTAAATTGATTCTGTGGATGCCTGATTTGATTTAATTTGACTGCATGAGAATGCGTGCTACTTTCAATGAGTATATCTATATACCTGTGTGTTGTAAATGCCATTTTCATGTTAGAATGATTTGGCTATCGGATTTAGATGCCATAGAAGCGAGTTGACTTAGGGTAGGGTACTTAATAGCCAGTATGGGACAGCCGTTGAGTATCCTGAGTGCAGGAGATTTTATAAATGTATCATTTTAATTGGATTTAGCCTGCATTCATTAGGGATTACGCAATAAACTAGGACAACCCTATGAAAGGTTCAAGGAGTATAAGGGAGGATAACCTATACAGGGAAACGTTGTGATTTAGGCGTAATATCCTAGAACCCTAGGAACTAGTCGACTGTGTGCATGTGATTCCGAATAGAGTGTATGAGGATGAGGATTGGCGTATGTGCACATGCTAGGGGATGCCCTAGATGTTGATTCTCACCTGGTCCTTAAGTGAGTGATTGGTGTCACGGATCACACTCATAATATAGGCGTGATTTCAAGTGATTGGTGTAATGGATCACACCCAACGAAGAAGAATAATTTTCGTAAAATGGCATACAATTGGATGGATTTATACACGGTCACATAAGACTTGTGGCTGATGTGGATGTGAGAACCACTGGGCATTGGATTTTAAACTAGATTTACAATACATATTTTAGAAAATAGATTTTATACTTATTCTTAAGCATTACATCATTTTCCGTGCATTTTACGATTTTAAATGACAAGGTAATTCACTGATTTTCAAATTAAACATGGGGAGATGTTTTCGGTGCTTTGTCACCACTGAGCATCCAGCTATTTTGAAATTATTTACTGTAAATTACTCTACATAGATTTAACTATCTCATGAAGTTATTTTCTTAAATGAATGGGAAAAGGGGCCTAGGAGGTAGCTGGGCAGAGACTGGATGACAGACGGACGTTGCAGCGTAGTTTTTAGGCTTGAATTTTGATATGTAATTATTTTGTATTGTTGGTTTTGTTGGCTGTTGAATCTGATTCGATGTATATACTAATTTTATGACTGTTTGTATTTTGGGAGACGTTCGGTTTACAGAGGAAACTCTGCCAGATTTTTGGTAAAAAGGAATGTGTGAATTTTAGTTTAAGTTGAATTGCATATGGATGGTTTAAATATTTTGATCTTATGGTTATTAGAATTGATATTCCAAAGTATTTTATGATTGTATGTGAATTTAGAATAGCTGCATAGAACTTAGGGTTGAGTGAGATCTAAATGAACAGTGGTAAAGGTCTATTTGGGTCACACTCAACCAGTAGCGATTGTAACGACCCCCTAATCCACAATATACTATCCTCTATCAGAGTAGTGGAAGCATATGGGTTTTAAAATTAATTTTTCACTTTTTCCCTTTCAGGGAACGTCAGGGGATCGCTACCGGTTAAGTGTAACCCAAATAGACTTTTTCGCCATCCATTCAAATTCCACTCAACCCTACTTCTACTGCAGCTATTTTAAAATTTACCTGCAATCATCACAATAAGCTCTAGAATATTAAAACTAATAACCATAAATAAAATATACAATCCATTCACATGCAACCTTATCTTAAACAAACATTCTATCATTCATTCCTACCGAAAATCCAGCAGTTTCCCCTGTAATTTGGACGTCTGCCAAAATACAATCAGTCATCAAACCAGTATATACATCAAATTAAATCCATTTACAGCCAGAAACAACCAATAAAAATAATTACATATTAAAATTAAAGCCTAGAAACTATGCTGCATCGTCCGTCTGTCATCCAATCTCAACCCAGCTATCTTCTAAGCCCCTATCCCTGTTCATCTGAGCAAACAACCTCATGAGATAGTTAAATCCTAGTAGAGTAATTTACAGTAATTAAATTCAACACTAGCTGGATGCCCAGTAGTACAAGCATCAAAAACAACTCCTATGTTTACTTCAAAAATCAGTGAAATACCTTATCTTTTAAAATCATTAAAATGGCATGAAAAACGAAGCAATTAATCAATGAATATAAAAATCTATTTTTAAAAAAATCTATGGTAAAAATCCAAATCAAATATATTGCCCGGTGGTTTTCACATTCACATCCATCACAAGTATTATGTGACTGTATATGAATCTATCCAATTGCATGTCGTTTTACGAAAATCAATCTTTTATCGTTAGGTGTGATCCATAACACCAATCACCTGAAATCACGCCTATATTGTGAGTGTGATCTGTAACACCAATCACTCACTCAAGGACTGGGTGAGAATCAACATCTAGGGCACCCCCTAGCATGTGCACATACGCCAATCCTCATCCTTATACAGTCTATTTGAAATCACATGCACACAGTCAACTAGTTCCCAGAGTTCGGGGATATTACGCCTAAATCACAACGTTTCTCCGTATAGGTTATCCCCCCCTTATACTCCTTAAACCTTTCTTAGGGTCGTCCTGGTTTACTGCATAATCCCTAACGAATGCAGGCTAAATCTGATGAAAACAATACATTTATAAAATCCTCTGCACTCAGGATACTCAACGGCCGTCCCATACCTGCTATCAAGTACCCTACCCTAAGTCAACTCGCTTCTATGGCATCTAAATTCAATAGCCAAATCGTTCTAACATGCAATAGGCATTTACAGCACACATGCATGCAATTATACTCATTAAAGGCAACACGCATTTCTATGCAATCAAATTACATTTAGATATCCATAAAATCAATCTAAAATCAAGGGAGCGTAAATTACCCTACTTGGTTACTGTTTGCTCCTAATTAAATCCGAGGCTTCCCGTATCCTCGAAATTCAAGCCTAGTTAATTTCTTGGGCAATTTAATCAATGTCTTAGTCCGTTACTTATTCAATTTTCCTATGTCTGATTACACATTTTCCTAGGCTGATATCTTTCTTATGCATATTCGGTATCCAATTCAGTCAGAAAACATTAGATTAAGGCAATTTAGATTGTACCGGGGGTTCCGAAAGTTGGAAATCTAGGGTTGGTGTGGCGGTTCTCGGCCATTAAGGTGGTGTTTTTTTACGGCAAAGTTCCACGCACGGCGGACACTTTTCGCCTTAATCTGCGTGCGTGGTGGCAGCGTTCGGTGACTGGGAGCTATCGGAGGAAGCTGGCAGCTCGGCCTTCCCAATGGCGGGGGTGGTGACGTCGGACGGCACCAGACGGTAGTGATCACGGCGAGTGGAGAATTTCACGATGGAGGGGAAAAAGAAGCTTTTTTTGATGGCCGTGGGATCTGTGGGTGGCCAGGGTTGGTCGCTGGTGGTTGGGGGTGGTGAGCTATGCCAGCGGCTAGGTCAGGCGGTGGCGCAGGGCGGCGGTGGTGGCTGCACACGGTGGTGAAGGGAGGAGAGAGAAGAGAGAGAAAATGGATGGAAGAGAGAGAGAGAGAAAATGTGAAAATGGTGGAAAAGTGTGGGATTTTCGAGAATTTAAAGCCTCTAGGGGCAATTTGGTCTTTTTCCACTTCACCCGGGGAGATTTCTAGATGTTGTCTTCGATCCAGGCAAGGGCACGGGTTCCCGTGCGAGAATTTTGGCCTCCATTTAAGGAACTGAAGTCCAAGACTTTATTTGTCAATTTCCTAACGTCGGGTCACATTTTCCTTCATCAGATCGGATTTTGACTCCAAAAAATCCTCAAATTTCAACCGTAATCTCATAAAATTGCGCTAGGTTTAATTTTAACAAAATCCTAATTAAATTCATCCAATTTAATTATTTCAAAATTCCAGTTTATTACAGCGATCGCCCGATATTCCCGAATCGAGAAAAATTATTTTGAAAACCTATATGCTTCCACTACTCAGATAGAGGTAAGTGTACTGTGGATTGGGGGATTGTTACATTATATGTATTTAAGGTATGTAATTTATTTTTTTTTTTTATTTATTTATATTTTAGTTTATATTTTGTAGTTTTAACATGCTTAAGTTTAATATTATTAGATGACTTTATTAAAAATTATCTAAATATTTTTATTTTGGTAAATTTATACTTTTTTTTAAATATGTCTTGAATATTTTTATTTTTCTGTGTTATTTTTTTTAAGTAATGTTTAATATATCATTTTTAATAATAATAAACTTTTGTAAAAAAGTAAAACCTAAATATTTATCTTTTTTTGTTATTTTAATATGTTCTAAATATTTATATTCTCATGTGTTTTTTCATTTGATTATCTAATATAACTTTTTCAATAATAATAATAATACACTTGTACAAAAAAAGTAAAAATATAAATATTTATTCTTTGTTTGTTATTTAAATATGTGCTGAATATTTTTATTTTTCTGTGTTATTTAGTTTTTTTTTAACTTAAATATTCAATATACCATTTTTAATAAAGTTAAACCAAAATATTTATTGTTTGTTTGATATATTTATATGATATGAATATTTTTATTTTTATTAGATATTTAAAATAACCATTTTAATATTAATAAATTTGTAAAAAAATAAAAACATAAGTATTTATTTTTTTACTGTTTAAATATTAAATATAAATTTTTTTGTATAATTTAAATGTTACTTAAAAATAAAAAAAATGAACACAAATATATTATATATAGATAAAAGAAAAAAAGAAAAAAGTTATTATTATTGTTTTGAATATATATATATTGAAAAATTAATTTTTTAGTGACTTTTTCAAAATAAAGCTTTTATAAAAGGTAAAAGTGATTTTGCATTTGTTTACAATAATCAAAAGTACTTTATATTAAAAAAAAATTGTTTGTATGTAATATGTAGCAAGTAACAAAATACTTATTATGAGCAAATTTATCAATAAAGAAACATATATGAATATTATATTTTTTAAAAAAAATAGGATAAATTATACTTTCCTTCTTTGAAAAATATCAAAATTATATTTTTATTCTTTTTATTTTGAAAAATTGCACTCATTTCTAATGAGAGATAAGAAAATTGTATAATTTTACTCATTTTGATCAAAACATCATTTTATTATTTATATAATTAAATAGAGTAAGTTATGCCTAACTCTCTTGAAGTTTGGTGAAATTACGCTCACTTACGACCATTTAATTTCAAAAATTATACTTAATATCTCTAAGATTTGATACAATATACAAATATTCTTTTTAATTTATTTTCTTTCAATGAAGTTAATATTTGACATTATAATTATTCATTCCAAAAAAATATTATTATTTAATTGTCTTTATTGTTATATTAAAAATTTTATGGTTTAGTATAAATTTAATTGTATTTACTATTATATTAAAAATAAAATTACAATCTTATTATGTATAGAAAGTTACCTTCACTAACATAAAATAAGAAGAGAAACAAGTATAATTTTTGAAACTAGAGGGATAATAAGTGCAATTTAGCCAAACCTTAGGAGAATTTGATATAATTTATTTAATTAAATATGTATTATTTGACCAATATGAAATAAAGGAGAGAAGAGAATAATTTTTATATCTATAAGAGAAGAAAGTATAATTTTTAAAAATAAAGAGGAGAAGATTATAATTTTTATATCCCTCACAAAATTAAGTGAAATTTATCTTTAAAATACTTGATAGATAATAATTTTGTCTAAAATGATGTTAAAATATATTTTTGAATTTGTACTCCATGAGCACGAGCATGCGCTTTTTAGATATGCTAAAAAATATATCTTTTGAAAAAGCTCATTTTTGGCCTTTTTTTAATGTTTCTAATTTTTTAAGAAGCCAATTCAAACATTTTTTTTTTATTAGAGCTGATTTTTAACTAAAAAAGGTATTTTTTTCAAGGAAAAAATCCAATCGAAACGCACAGAGAATAAAACTCTGAAATTTTAATAACGTAATAAAATTTTGCATGAAAACTTAAATTTTTTTATATTTTTAAATCATTTTTATTAGTTATTTTAATTTGTAATATATACTTTCTAATATTTTTAAAATTTTAAAAAATACTGAAATTTTAATAAAAATAAAATTGAGCATAGAGGTATGTTTCATACCTTCTCATTAAATTTTGTTTTCTATTTTGTGGTCTAAACATGCTTAAGTTAAATATTTTTAGATGATAATTTTTTATAATATTTGTATTTATTAATCTGAATATTTCTATTTTTATAAATTTATTTTTATCCTTTTTTTGTTATTTTTATGATCTGACTATTTATTTTTCTTTATTCTTTTATTTAAATATTTAATATGTTATTTGTAATAATAATAAACTTGTATAAAAAAAAGTGAAATCCTAAATAGTTATATTTTGTTTGTTATTTAAATATGATCAAACTATTTTTTGTGTTAATTTTTTTATTATTTCAAAAGCTGGATATTAAATATGCATGTGTGCCTTTAAATTTTACATTAAGCAATTTGATTACATTAATTTATTTTCTTTAATTTATTCTTTTGTTTTCTTTAAATCGTTTTTATTTATACATGAATATTTAAATGATAAAAAATTAACACAAAAAGAAAATTTATCATATTTAAATAAAAAACAAAAGAATAAAATAGTCAAATTATAAAAGTAACAAAAAAGGATAAAATTAAATTTAGAAAAATATAAATATTCAGATTCATAAATATAGATATTATTAAAAAACTATCATCTAAATATATTCAACTTAAGCATGTTTGGACCACGAAATAGAAAACAAATTTAATGAAATAGTATGAAACATACTTCAAATTAGTACCTAATACAAATTGTGAGTTGTGAGAGTGAAGTGGCTGGCTGCCGCACGAAGCCTTCAACAATCCAAAATGAAAGTGAGAGAATGAGTTCAAAGTGAGAGAGAATTGAAACTGAAAGAAAGCTGAAAGTGAGTGTTAGAGTGAGGGTTTTGCCATTTATAGAGTTTTTTTTTTTTTTTTGGTACAAGACTGGTGATGTCAATTTGACATGATTAATCAAACTTTGGATTTTTTGTCTTAAGTTATTTGTATTCTTTTTAGCTGCGGTTTTTTTTGTTGCTAAAGTGCATTTCAATATTTTTGCAACGGATACTACTGCTGTTATAACTTTTGTTTAAATAATTAATTTAATAAAAATTATCATAGCCAAAATATTTGTTACAAAAAATGTTAGCAACGAAAAAACTCACCGCTAAAAAGTATGGCAGAAAGACTACAAAAAACTTGAGACAGAGGATCCAGACGTGACCAATGTTAGTCTAGTCCTTGTGTCTCAGAGTTAAAGGGATTGTTAAAAAAAAAATAATTACTCGTCACATTTAAAGAAAATAGGGGACTTAGTGTTTTAAATTGATTGATTAATAAGAACCCTAGCTATCATACTAGAGTAAAAAAGCTGAAAGAATTAATCCTAGAGCCACATTAGACTTGCATGGGACACGAGAGGTTCCATTGGTTAGCATTAGTAAAACAAATAGCTAGAATGATATTAAAGAGAATTTAACTTTAGGTTAAATTTCTTTGGGTCTATTTCGGAGGACATCAAATGGAGAAGAAGGGAAGGAAATTAAAAAAAATTAATATTTTTTGTTTAATTCTTAAAATTTTATAGAGAAAAGAATTTTAAAATTTTATATTAACTCTTATTAACCTTCTCTTTTGTTATTTTAATTATTTAAAAATAAAAAATTTTGAAGGATCTAAATAAAGAAAAAAGAAGCCATCACTTAACCTTTTTTTCCTCTCCTTCCCTTGCTCTTTAATTTCTTCTTTTCTTATCTTTATTTCCAAACACATTGTTGAATATTTTGTAATATATAAATATGTAAATAAAATTTCACATCAAATAGAAGAAAATAGGTTTAATAGTTTATTTAGTGAATTCTGGATGACTAGTTCAAGTAAATTTAATATATATACTAGAGGGCTTAAAATGTAATTTTTTAATTTTATTTTACATATAAGTGAAAAATTAAATAAATTTCTACTTTTTGTAACTTCCCTTCATAATTCCTCACTAGTTCATATATTTATATTATCTATCTATATTATAATGACTCTTTAGTCTTTCGGTCATTAATTTTAAAAATTATACATTATAAATTATAGAATATAAAACAAAATGTGTGATGTGAAGAAAAAGTAGAGAGAAAATAAAAATAATAAAAAGTTATAATATAATAGTTGAGAATTAAATACCTCCTCATATTAATTAATTTATTATTTTAAAATTTAATAATTATTATTTTATATTATATTACAAAAAGTAAAAAAAAAATCATATGCACTTTTGTACATGTGATGGTGATGAATCTTCTAATGACTAAACTTCAATTCTAAGGACCTGCAAACGAAGGATCTGTAATAACCTGAATTTTTAAAATAAATTAATTGGGTAAATTAAATTTTGATTTTGTTAAAATCGAATTCAGTGTAATTTTCTGAGCCTACGGTTGAAATTTAAAAATTTTTTGGATTCAAAATCTGATTTGATGGAGAAAAACTCGGTCCAGTGTCAGGGAATCAGCAGATAAATTGGAAGGCTTTAAATCCTTAAAAGGAGTCCGACTTCCTTCCATGTGGGCCGTATCCTTGCCTAAGTCAAAGAAGGCATCCGAGAATTTCCTCGAGCAAAGTGGTAAAGACCAAAATGCCTCTGGAGGCTTTGAAATTCAAAACCTCACTTTTTTCCTCCCATTTTCTCTTTTCTCTCTCTCTCCTCCCTACATTTTCTCTCCCTTCTCTCCTTTCACCTTCGCCATCGTGCATAGCCAGAAACGCCGCCCTATGTTGCCGCCAGTGCAGCTCGACGTCCCCGACCTCTAGCCACCATCCCCGGCCACCGACGGATGCCACAGCGACCGAAAATAGCTAGTTTTCCCTTCGTCGTGATTTTTCTCCTCCCACCATGATCTCTGTCGTCTGACGCCGTCCGATGACACCGCCACCACTGTTAGGAAGCCTGATCTGCCAGCTTCCTCCACCAGCTTCCAGCCGGTGGAGCACCGCCGCCATGGGGGGAAAAATTTCTCGACGTCCGTCACTTTCGTGGCTAGAAAACGCTGTCTAAATGGCCGTGTTTCGCCGAACGGACACCAGATCTGGCCTCCTCAAGTTTCGGGCTACATTCTGGTGTATTTTTCAACCCCAACCGCCATCCCCCGCCGTGCATCGCTGTCCGTCATCACCAGAACTAATGAAAAATCACAGAAATTAGATCTCAAGCTCCCGGAACCTCTGGTATAATTTAAAATGCCTTAATTTGATGTTTTCCTATAGATTTTGTGCCGACTGTTCCTTGATGATTAAATCGAAGCGAAAACTTGATATTTATTGTAGGGAAATAAGAATTAAAAGGAAGCGAGGTGTAGAAGGGGATCAAAGGAAGGCCAAGATCAGCTCTTTATAGTCATTTTCCAAGTAGTTTGACAATTCTTGAAAATAACGTCCCATGATTTCGTATATGCATGTTTGTTTTTACCAGCTTAGATGGGACGTTATTGCAAACTTACATTCTTGATATTATTTATGTTCGCTGGCCAAAATCACGGAAATAAAGTTAAATTAAATTAGGCAAATAAGAGTCGTAGCTAAAAGTGATAACGATATATTGTACACTGACAAAAAGGAAAAGAAAGGAAACGCAAATGATAAGAGAAAACATAGATAGGTACACAATTTACGATGTGTGGCCAAAGGTGCTCTACACAGGTGACCTAGCGAGGTGTAGGAAAAGGTGCTTCATGCCCATGACCTAGTGTTTGTGATTACGCTATGTACGTGGTCGAGTGATCACAATTTACGATGTGTGGCCAGAGGTGATCCACACGGGCGACCTAACGAGGTGTGGCCGAAGATGCTCCATGCCCATGACCTAGTGTTCGTGATTACGCTATGTATGTGGCCGAGTGACCACGATTTACGATGTGTGGCCAAAGGTGATCCACACGGGCGACCTAGCGAGGTGTGGCCGAAGGTGCTCCATGCCCATGACCTAGTGTTCGCAACTACGCTATGTACATGGCCAAGTGACCACGATTTACGATGTGTGGCCAGAGGTGATCCACACGGGCGACCTAGCGAGATGTGGCTGAAGGTTCTCCATGCCCATGACCTAGTGTTCACAATTATGCTATGTACGTGGTCGAGTGACTACGATTTACGATGTGTGGCCAAAGGTGATCCACACGGGCGACCTAGCGAGATGTGGTCAAAGGTGCTCCATGCCCATGACCTAATATTTGCGATTACGCTATGTACGTGGCTGAGTGACCACGATTTACGATGTGTGGCCAAAGGTGCTCCACATGGGTGGCCTAGTGAGGTGTGGCCAGAGGTGCTTCATACCTATGAACTAGGGCTCACGGTGATTTCATAAAAGTGACCTAGTGTCCACATAACACCTCAGGCGCTCAATTAAGTTAGATTGAAAAATATAAAAGCTAATACATAATTAAATTGCATAATGTCATGATGACATGTATAATTTCATTTAGATATATTTCATTGAAAGAGAATGTTTTATTTTTTTTATGTGTTAACATCTAAATTACCTCGTAATGCTTGCCTGATTTCATTTATGGGTAACATTATGTTTTAATATCAAGAATGTAAAATGGAAATGTTTTGGTGTTTGCACCCTGGTACATATTAGTTATTTTTAAAACTCGAATTGTTAAATTATTGAGAAACTTGTGTTTCTCATTATTATGCTAATATGTATCAAATACGGACGCTTAGCAGGGCAGGGAGATAGGAGTTTCTTTTTGGTCGGAGGACAAATTTGTAACCCCTAGTTTTGAGTCCTAGTTTAGATTCATTTGGTTTAGAACTACGATTATTCTTTTGGACAGTAGACCTAGGATATTTGAAGGACCGGTCCATCTTTGAAATTTGTAAAGGGGTCTGAGTAACAGGATTGTTGTCTCCTGACTTTCTATGGACGGATAATTCATATATCCTGATACATGTTTACAGAAATGTAATGGACATTATTGATTATGTATTTAATTAAATTATATGGATGCTTTAATTCCGCTGTGTAATTAGTATATTTTGATCTATTCCACTGTGCATGTAAGTTTTAATCTGAGCAAAAGATTCTGAACCTAATTTGCTTAAATTAATTTAATGGTATAACTGCTCAGACATTAATTAAATAAAAAATAAAGATAATATACTGAACCTATCTGTTTATATCAGAGTTAACAATAAAACTAGATAAGAATATTACAGGATCAAAGAGGGGGAATGAATCCTCTATTGAAACATTCCTTGCTAAAGTTAATTTTCAAAAAATTAGAATAACAATATGTATGCAAAATAATCCAATAAATCATACTTAGAAAAGAGAGGCTTTTATAAGTAAACTGAGGAGGTTAGGGGCTATACAAAGTAGCTTGGAATTAAGATGAAAAGAATTGGTTGCATGTATGTGGTAACGATTTTGGAACGAAAGTAGTTGATAGTAACAAAACAGATGATAGGAGCAGATATCTGATAACAACATCTGATTGAGTGAAGTATAAACACGATCATCCTACTTGATTGATTTGTAAAATATGAATATTATCAATATGTAAAATCTTAATATAATATAATATAAAATAGATATTAATATGAGTGATATATATATATTATTTAATTGATTTGGATTTTGAGACTTTAGATTTTCATCACTTTAATAATTTAATATTTAGATTTTCTCCACTTATACATTTTATAATTATTTTTTTCCATGCAGATTCTTTGCTCTATGATCTTCAGCATCAATATGAATACTTCATTAAATATACACAATTTGAAGTTACATGTTTCAATTTCTAAATTGAATTTATTACGAAAAAGTCTAAAATAAGGTTGCTTCAATTTAAAGGCACTCATTTATATAAAGGTTTTGCCCTTTCTCCTAATTTCTCTTTGTTTAAAAAAAAAAAACTAATTTCCATAATGAATCCATGCATAATTACTCAAATCTCAAAAGAAAGAAAAAAAAATCCTTGGACAATAAGCGAATAACTAATATAATGTTTACTAAAAATATATCTTAAAGAATAGTAAATTAAATATCTATGCTATAATATATAATTTTATGGCTGTATAAATTTAATATACAAAATTTTAAAATACAAGTGAAAAGAATGAAAAATTATATAATTTTTTAGTATTTATTTCAGAATATAAAGTATTATTTATTTATTTTACATTAAAAATTAAAAAAAAAATTATATTTACTAAACTAGTGGGTTATATATATATATTTATATTTCTACGAAAGAACTCACTAATAATTAAAATATTTTAAAAAAAAAAAAATGACTACCATTTTTTCTCCAAAAGTGAAAATCATTTCTAAATTCTAATGTACTATTTTTACAAATTGAGTAGACATGAATGCCATCGAACTTTGTCCATAATGACAAAGATATCCTTCCTGGTGTTCCTATCTGGCAAGCAATGTTGGAGACAAAGCGCATTTACTAAAACGTAGCCAGCTACTGCTCCTAGGTACAACTCTGGCCTCAAGAATATCCTGATCTTCTGTCTCCAAAGGAATGATCACTTCCCCTCATTGGGATACGCGCACTTTGTACGTTCTCTTCACGCGCATTTATCACTATTCCTTGCCCAGTTGCCAACTCCCTGATACTGCCGCGCGTGCAGACATAATCATACTCGTATCCAGCGCGTTGACATAAGTTGCAATCCCATGTGTTACAGTGTAGAGAGAGCTCGCGCTAGCCTCCCACAGAAGAAAGGTCTGTCAAATTAGCACTACTAGTCTACTACTACTCTAATAGGGCGGCCCCTACACGCCTGTCTAACCACCGCATTATTTTGAGGATAACATTACGTAGAGATTTACATTTACTCGTTTGAAAGGTGAAGTTTCTGTCATTACATTATTTTAAAATTTATATAATATAAAATAAAAATATATTTATAGCAAGTTAAAAAAGAAAAAGGTAAATTGCAGCTTATGTCCTGTGATTTGACTAAAATCAGTTTATCTCTTTGACTAAGCGAGTGTTACTTGATTTCTCTACAATTTGTTATGTTACGATTTACCCTATTTTTATTTAAATTTTAATCTAATTAATCAATATAAATAGTGATATATATATTTTAAAATATATATTATTAAAGACATTTGGTATGATATCATTTTGATATTATTATCTTAGATAATATATTTTAAAATATACATTATTATTATGTTATATAATAAAACAGGAACATTTGAAATAGCATTGTAAGAGAATTTGACACAATATCATCTCAAATATTATATTATCTTAAATAATATAATATTTTATAATATAATTTTATATATCATAATATTTATGATACTTATTTTAGTATGATAATTGATGATATCTTAAATAATAATGATATAAGATGTAAATATTTAATTATTTATACTAATTAATATTATTTATTTTTTTAATTTTTAAATTTATTTTTATAAATTTAAATAAATATCATATTATATGTATTATACGATTATTTTAAAAACTTCATAAATAAAAAAACTAACTTTTAAAAAATTCATAAATAAAAAAACTAACTTTTAAAAAATTCATGATTAATTTTAAATTTTAAAAAATAACCTTAAAAATTTATAATTAAATTTAAATTAGAAAAAATAATCTTAAAAAATTTATAATTAAATTTAAATAATTTAATGTAAAGTGATAACACATGAGGTTTTTGATATGATATCATTTTAAATAATTTTAAATAATATAATATTTTAGATGATATTATTTATTATAGTGTTATATAATAAAACAAAAATATTTAAAATAATATTAAATTATTACATGACACTATTAGATAAAATATATTTTTTAATGTATTAATTTTATTCATATTATATTCTATTTATTCTTTAACTTAAATTAATAATATCATTTATTTGCTTTTTCGCTTTTCTTCCCGCGTTTACTTTCAAATAAAAAGTATCTCATATATATATATAATCTCTCTAAAATATTCCCTTATCATTTAGATAATTATTTTTTAAAATAATTTTTAATATTTTTAATTACATTAAATTACTTAATCATGTAAAAATTAATTAATATTTTATTATAATAGTATGCTTTGCTAGAAAGATTGGTTTTCTAATTATGAGTTCACAGTTTCTCATATAAAGAAACTAACAATGTTCTAGCAGACTTACTATCCAAACCAAAGAAGCCTTCTAGATTTATTTGCTTGCCTCTCCTAAGCCTATCTCTTTTATATGTATAATGAATTCCATTCCTCCTCTACCACCTAACCTATACATGAATGCAGGAAAGCCGCTCCAGTTTCCTCCATCAGACTTCATTCTTACCAACCCTTCCATGGTTTTATACCTTGCAAGGCAGAAGATGTTTTATTACATGTTCAAATTTTGGCCAATCTAAAATAACCTAGAGTTCTATTTCAACCCAGACACTCCTTACTACAATCTTATCCGGATTAATGAACATTTCAAAGAAGATGAAATGTGGTATGTATGGTGTGTTTCCGTACAGTACTACATAGCCATAGAATTTGATCCTCTCAAAATTTATAAATACCTTTGCATATCCAGTTTAAAAAATTCCACTGTCTAGACTATACTTGAATGGTTCACTCCCCTTAGTGTCTAGA
This sequence comes from Senna siamea, assembly GCA_031216115.1. Taxonomy (NCBI): domain Eukaryota; kingdom Viridiplantae; phylum Streptophyta; class Magnoliopsida; order Fabales; family Fabaceae; genus Senna; species Senna siamea. The sequence continues at coordinate 4,576,107 of CM062360.1, forward strand.
GAACAAAGCTCAGAGACATTATCATGAGTCATAATGCCTGGAATAACAAACCTATTTTCATAGATAATCCTCATCTTATGTCTTCCATCTTCATTGTTCATAAACCTTACCAACTCATCAACACTCCTGAGGGTTACCAAACAATGACCTCTGAGACTTAGAGAATGAATGAATGGATGACCACTAAAAATTTTTATGTCCAAATTGAAGAAATTCACAAAAACTTAAGGTTTTTCTTAGGTCAGATTAATAATTATGACCCATTCAAGATAGTTATAACACTACTCTCAGACCTCTCCCAGGAGAGTTCATCCCAGGTGAGCCAAGGCTACCTGAATTTGACATTAGTCTTAATCTAATGCAAACTCAAGAAGCCAGTTCCTCCTCTTATATTCAGCCAACAAAAAAGAAAAGAGCTACTGATCATTATCCTGAATGTCAATGTTGACACTGCTCTCTCGACTCCCAAGATCCTAACTTAGATATTAAAGAAAATATTGAAGAACTACATGCCACATGAACCTCAGAATATGGCTCAAGGGATTCTCCAGATCCTAACCTATGCCCTTCACATGAGCCAATCTTATCAAGAAATAAAGATTAAAGTTTGATGCTAACAAGTCCAAGAAAAGATTTGTCTGCTAACAACTCCATGTGATATTATTTAAAACGTGACTTATGTGTTAGTGTGTCTTTTACGTTCACTAAGTGTGCTCTTAGTTGTAAAGTGATTGTATTATTAGACTTTGTTTGTTGTCTTATGTAAGGGTTTTCCTATAAAAAACCCCCTTTGTCTTTAGTTGTAGGTAGATTGAAATCAGAGTTCAATATATCTTGGAGTTTTTCTATCTATGTCTTTTTAAGCTTTCTTTCTTCTTCCTGAAATCATTCTTCAATAAGAGGGGTATTCTATTTTTTTTACAGAGAGATATGAATATGCTCTACACTTGCTTCTTTAGAGAATCCTGTATATCAAAAAATATTAGTCTCTAAAGATCTTTTCTGGTCCTGCAAAGGTTTATATTGTTAATAAATGATGAAGCTAAATTCAAGCAAAAGTTTTGAAACATAAGAGGGTCTTGACTTCCTTTGATACCCCAAGAGAGGGTTTGTTATAGTCAGTCATACTTTGTTCAGAACTATAAGTTTAAGTTTTATCAGAATCTGAAAGTTTTCAATATTCACGTTTCGCTAGCCTCGGAATGGATAAAAAATAATTAATGCTATTTATTTCTTGAATTTTTAAATATACTCTTTTCAGTTTAAATAATTTACATTTTAAAAATTTATACTATTACTATTTTTTAATGAAACAAAATTTAAAAATTAATGTATAATTTCTATCATATAAAAAAATATACATTATATATAATTTTTTAAATACTTTATTTATTATATTTTACATGCTTAATTTTTTATAAATAAAATCTATTATAAAGTTAATTGTTATTAAAAATAAGGATAAAATTAACAACTTGAAAAAAATTACCCTATTTGTTCATATAAATTATGATATGAAATGATAGAATATATTAACTATCATCAAATAAATACCATTTTGCCTGCAATATAAAATTGAGACGTTATTTCATATATCATCCTCTTGTTACATAATAATATACCAAATACTAATTATCTGTCTTAAGTTTTAAGATATTATAGTATGAGAGATCTCATGATCAAAATTGCCAATCGCCAGGATTATTAGATGTGACAAATGATGTGAGTTTCACACACTAGTTCTCTCTTTTAAGTTGAGGTATTTAGATGATCCGAATTCGTCAATTAGAGGCGTACAAGTACTATTTTGCAAGTTGCGTAATTAGTGGGCTTGTGAAACTAGTAGAGCTATTACACAGTTTTTTTTTTAGTGGAACAAAAACTTTTAAATAGATTATGCCTATTTAGTACATATTCCCCCCTCCCCAAAAAAAGATTTTTAGAAAATTTTTATCCTTTGAAAATTTAATACCCATTTTCAGTACTTTTTCTAAGTTTTTTTTTAATTTATTTCCACCTAAAATTTGTTCTTTGTTTGTTCATTTCAACCCAACATCTTATTTAGAAAATTTGGTACATTTTCTCAAGATTATGACACATCATGCGCTGGTTGAGAGCTAATTTAAAGTAAATTAGTAGTATTTCATCTCTGTAGAAGCTTTGAAATAATCTATAAAGCTTGGAAAAGGTACTGCAAACGAAGTATTGAATTTTTAGAAGATGAAAGTGTGAACTGCAAAAAAAACACGCGGCATGTAGGTCATACGCCCTTCGTTTTTTTTTTTTTTTTTCTGTTAAAAAATTAACAGCAAGGTAGCAATTTACTAATTTTTTAAATTTCAGGTCACTTGAATGTAAATTTTTAAATTACAAGATACTAAAGTAGAATCGAACCAAATCATAAGGTATCTAAGTGCACCTTGACTTAAAAAATATAGCATACTTCTAAGTAATAGTAAAAATAATATTTTTTAGGAAAGAAGCAAAAAGTTGGAGTTTTTAAAAGTGTGGAAAATTATTATTTTTAGAGACAACGTTCTCTACTTTTTCTTTTCTTGGCCAGAACAATGATCTCTCCCCGAAATCATTAGTTACTTTTTAACTTTATTTTTTTTTAACCTATCCTCATTGATACATGCTTTTTTTTTTGTTATTTAATTTAAAAAGTACATTTTTTTTAAAAAAATCGTCAAACATAAACTCTTTCTCAAATGTTAATAAAATTGCTTACCAAATAATTTTAACAAACACACAGAGTGCTTTTTTTTTATTTATAAAATCTCATTTTACAAAATATTTTAAGGAACCACAATTTAGTCTAACAAGCTCTAGAGAGGAATACCTAATTTGTTCGCCCAAGTTTAAAACTAAGAAATTAGGAATATACATATCTAAGTAAGTCAAATTAACTTATAATTTGTTTGGCCATGTTTATAGAGAGTAATAAATAATTTATTATTTTAAAAATATTTATTTTGAAAAATAGAAGTAATAGGCCAAGCTTGTTTTGCATAATAAACTGTTTTTGAGTGATAGTATAAACAAATTTTCAATCGCAAATAAGTTAAAAATTAAACCTTTTTTTAGAATAATTTATTAATACTTAGTAAATGATGTATATAATATTTAAATTATCATATTAAATCATATTAAATATTAAATATATATTATCTCCAGACACGTAAGCGAAGCATAGTATTTTGAAATACTTATGTTTTTAAAAAAATGCTTAAAATATTTATTGTGTTTTGATTCTTTATAAGGAATAAAATTTAATTTAAAATGACTATAATAAATATTTAAATTATCATGTATTTTAATAATATTAATTGAAATGTAAATCTCTATATGCCATTTTTAGTAATTTAATAGTAAAAAATATCTGAAAAACAAAAAATATCTTTTTCTCATTCTCATTCACAATACTTTTTTTTAGAAATTTTATTTAAAAATATAATTTCAAAATAACCAAAAACTTTTTAGTTTGTCCAAAAAGACTTTTAATATATCTATTTTTTGTTGGTTGGACCAATCTAAATATTTCTTTTTTTTTTTATATATATATACACTTTTGAAATTGAATATTAGAAAAAAATGAGTGGTACCAAGGATTTTGAGTTGATCGATTCCTTTGATTATTAATTGACGAAGTTATATTTATTTTTTTTCTTTTCTTGTTTAAAAATTTATACTGATTTTTTTAACATTTGTTATAGTTTTGTAAATGTTTTAAATTAATTAATTTTTTTACATAATGTGTTTCTTTTAAGTTAATAAAATTACTTGATTATTTTTTACTCACATTAATTAAAAATTTTATGTTAAATTAATATCAATTTCAATTTCTTTATTACTGCATTAAAATTATTAATATAATTTTATGTTGTGTAAAATGTTATGTTTATTATTAGAAAATAAATTGAAAATTATAATTTATTTAATTTTTTATCTTTGCTTGATTTACAAATCTATGACTATGATTCGTTGCTGCAAAGAGCACGAAATAAGAAAGGAAACAAGAAAAAGCGTGGTACGGCATTGAATCATAAATGAGATATTAAATTTGGGACCATTCATAACAAAGGAAAGAAATTCTCAGCTAATCAGAAGGAATTGTTCTAATAAGGACGCCAGAAACTGAAGACACTTGATGTGGCCTTGTGGGGGTATGATCGAGGAGAAGGCAAAAGGGATGAAGAATTGAAGATTGAAGATAGGCCACACAAAACTCTCTCTCTCTCTCTCTCTCACACACTGAGTGTGTCAGTATGATAATGATGAAAATTCAGAAGGTTTTAAATAAAAAGGAATCATGAAATTCCTGCACAAATGGAATGATGAGTATGAAACAGTCCAAATCTCATTAATTTTTCAAACCATGCCAATATTGCTACTGTTCTCGACTGAGGGTGCATGCATGAATTACAACTTTGTAATTTTCTGTATCGCTGACCAAGAAAATTTCCATCTTTCCCGTCAAGATTGAAGAAGCTTTTTCAACTTGTAAAAGCGTGAAGGATGAATAATGAACGAGGGCTCGGCTTCGAGGGCGCCGGTACTTTTGGCTTCTGCTGCCAGCAGCGTAATGGAGCATATGTGCCTTCTACCATGCTTCCACCAAAAAATTAGGTTAAATAACAAGCCCTACAAATATATTAATAATTTATTTTTTAAAAAATATCTTTTTTTTCTCTAGTCCATAAAAGATTGATTCTACTTAGTCAGGGTCTCTTTGGAAAAATTATCAAAATTTGCTTATTTTAAAATAAATTCTTTTTAAATAGAGTATTAAAAAGAGTGTTATAAAAATATAACAATTTGTGTTTGGTCAATTCCATTAAAAAAATACTATATTTGACAAATAATTTATGTTTGATTAATTTGTATAAAAAAATACTTTTGATTATCAAATTACTAAAAAGAGCATGTATAAATTTATTTTGCTATTAATATTATTTAGATAAATATTAGTTATAAATATTTATTATTTTTAAGTTTTATTAAATTATTATTATTAATTAAAATCTATACCATATTATATGATTTTAGGGCCTTTTGTTTCTTTGGTCTCTCAAATCATATAATATACAATATAAATATATAAAAGAGTAGAGAGTTAAGGGAGTAGAAGTTATACAAGAGCCGAAAGTTAATTAACTTTTTATTTATCTTTAAAATTAAAATTTTTAAAAAATTTCATGTGAGGCCCAGTAGTTTTAAGAATAAATCATAATAAATATTTTAAGGATAGATTATGAAGGTTTAGGAAGAAGAAGTTAAGGGGTATTATGGTAAAAAAAAATTTTGGTAAGGTTATTTTTGCTCTAAGATAATTAATTTTTAGCTTTTGCTTAGGATAAATTTTTTTTAACTTGTGCTATTTAGAAGCACTTTTTTTTTTGTAAGGAGCTTAGCCAAACATCTAACCTTTTAAAAATAAGTGCTTTAAAGAAAAATAAACAACCTCTTCATCCCAAGAAATTTAACCAAACATGTTTCACTAAGTTAGAGGTGTCAAAAAAAACTAATTTGACCAAACTTGGCCCAACCTTAACTCATTTTGATACTAACTTTTTAAAGTTTGTGGGTTGTCCTATTTTTAGTATATACCAGCTTAGGACCGTTCCTTGGGGATATTTTTCTATAAATTAAAAATTTTAATTTACTAAAATAATATTTACAAATATAAAAGGCATTATAGCTGATCTTAACAATAATAATTATTTTTAAGAAAGATAAATAATATACATTTCAAGTATATGAGTACATTGCATAAAAATTACAAAACAAATAACTTTTTTGATATGAGTTTATTACATATCAATTATCCCTGTGAGTAAAATATATATATATATATATATATATATATATATAAATTTGTCTTCATCTTCTTCATTTTCCACATATTAGCCTAGGGATAATATAGGACAGGAAAGGATTTTGGAAAACGTAGAAATGTATATAATTGTCACAGTTGGCTTCCTTTTATGTTCTTTGGATGTATTCATTATTTTTAGACTAAATTATTATTTTATTTTCTGAAAGATGAACTTTATTTTAATTTTGTCTTTAAAAAATGAAAAATATCAATTTAATTTCTAAAAGATGCATTATATTTTAATTTATTCTCTATGATAATGCTAATAACAAGATATTATTGGAATTACTTATGTTGTATTGATGGAGTATTATCTAGTCATTAAATACTAGATGTGGTGGTGAGTTACCTTTAAAATAAAAAGAAATTAAAAAAATCAGCTTAGTAGAAAAAGAAACAAATTACTCAAGATTTTAAGTAAAAATTCATAGATTTTAAAGACAATCTATTTTTTGTCCTTGAAAGATAGTTATTGGTACAATTTAGCCATTAGAAGATCATTATACATATTGTGGTCCTTGAAAAATTATAACAATTAACTCGTTAGTTTTTGAGTCATTGGTCATTAATGAAAAAGATAACAGATGACGTTAAATACTAAATAATCTCTAAAAGTTAAGAACTATATATTTTTTAGTTCTTAGTGTACCAACCCAAACAATAATAACAAATGGAAGAAATAAACTTATATATATCAGCATATAACTATAAATCAAAAAATAAACATGTGATATTTTTATATAATATTTTTTAATTTATCTAGCACTTATTTTTGAAGTATTAAAGTGAAAGAAAATCATAAAAGTGATAAAGAGAGACATTAAGATATTTTTACTATCCTAATAATTTTGGCTAAACATATGCAACATTCCAATTACATAATAAACAAACCAACAATGGTATATCATGTTTTTACCACATACACGTATCATATATTTTATTTCTCATTTACAAACCACACAAATTTAGACATTTTTCTAGTACCAATCAATTTCAGCCCAGAACTTATGTTTATTAAACATCTAATAACTTAAGCTTCATCTTGATTTGATTGTAAATTTTAAAGTATTATATAATATTTTATTCCAGAAAGCTTGTGCGTACATGCTTGGGTGATTTCATTTATGTTAGCTCCATTGAGAAAACACTTAAGAAAAGGTTTTGATGATTACTGATATGCTTTATTTTATACATATTTTTCTTGAGGTTAATTGTAAATTTTATAAGCATTTTATGTGTTTTAATCCCCAGAATCACTTGAGTTTGTGTCCTTTTTCATTTCAAGAGCTTACCATGTCATCATCAGCAATGAAGCCACTCTAGAGACCCAAATAGCCTAGAAACATGCAAATTAGGCCTTGAAGCAATCCATGGACTTTAAAACAACTCATGGGCCTCAAAGCACAACCACATTGGCTTTATGCAAAGTGGGCAACGTGAGGATTTTGGAAGAAAAAGGGAGAGAAGTCCAAAGGAAGAGAGGAAGCTGTGATTTTGACTTATCATAATCTCTTTTGAAAACCCTATCATCCCTCTTGGCCACTCATCATCTTTTATCTTATCTTATCTTATCTTATCTCATTTTATCTTATCTTATCTTATCCTATCTTATCATGTCCTATCTTATCTCTTATATTATCTTATCTTATCTTATCTCTTATCTTATCTTATATCCTATATTATCTTATCCTATCTTATCTTATCTCATCATATCTCATAATATTTTATCTTATCTTATCTTATCTTTTCCACACAACAACACGACCATGCTACCCTAAGGATTCTAGAACACGCCCTCCAATACACCCTTTACCACACCCTTGCCATTCTTCACACTAGCACACGGCCATGTTGCCTTTCACGCCACCCTTGTTTATAAATAGGGAGGTAGATGAAGAGAAAAGGGAGTGTGGAGCCGTGAGTGTGAAGTGGTTTGGAGAGTGATAATCCCTTCCATTTCGTGGACCTTGGAAATCCAATCTTCTTCTCTCTCTACAAAGGTAAAATCCGTGGAGATTCAACAAAGAATTGGAGGAAGAGATTGAGAAACATCAAGAGGAAACTAGGAGTGTAATCAAGAGAAAGATCTGAGCCAAGATTGTTCACCCAAAACTCGATAGATGAGGGTGTACTTGTTCCCATTTTGTTCTTCTTTCTTTTCAATTATCTTTTTTGTTGTTCTAGTCATGAACATACTAGCTAGATTGGTAAAACCCATTTGGGGTTCCTGAACTATGTTGATATTGTGATCTTAATTTACTTGAATTATAAATTAGATTGTGTGTTCTTCCTTTAGTTAAGAATTATTTCAATTTTCATTGCGAGACGTCATAGGGAAGACTATCTGAATTCCTCTCAAAAACTCAACAGACGATGATTGGAATTTAAAATTAACTAAAGAGAACGGTCGATCTTCGCTTAAAACTAAGGTTGATTGACTATTGGATTAAGAGAAATTCTTAATAGTAGTGAATTAGAACTCTAATGCTGATCTAGAATCACCCATTAGGAGGAACCAATCAATAGGAGGTTATAGGTTTTAGAAATCCATTGAGATTGACAAAGAATTTGGATTTAAATTAGAATTCACTCATAGGTAGTATAGTCTGTAATATTCGATAATTTAAAATTTATTGGTGAAGACAAATTGGTGTAATGTGAATGGAATAAAGAGGCTAAATCCTAAAGAAAAGTTTGAAAAAGGGTAAGTTTAGAATTTATCCATGCAAGTACTAAAATGAATAACTATTATGGGGCCAATGTGCATGGGAAATGGTTACTAAGGACACCTCATGAGATTTTTGAGCTCCAAGGATTTAAGTGCAATTTTTCCTATTTGCTAGGGGGTCCCTAAAGCTTCAGCTATTGCACTTTTTACTTCCTCTAATATGCCTCTTCCCTCTATACCAAAAGAGAGAAGAAAGGCTTCAGGAGAGAAGGGAAAGGAGAAGGAAACCGAGCAGAAGGGAAAGGAGAAGGAAATCAAATTGGAAGCATCAAGTAGTTGGATTCCAGGTGAGAGATCTTTTCTTACAGCTTAATAATCATCCTAGCCATCATCTAGGAGTAGATTACTTCACCTAAAATCCATTATGTCTGTTGAAATGCTTAGGATTAGTAAAAATGGGGAAATATCCTTTTCTTAAGAAATTTTTGGTTTTTTGGATTGAAATGATGATTTTGAGGTTGTTTGGAGACAGGAAAAGGTTCCTGAACCATAATGTTAGAGTTTTTAGCTTCCATTCAGTATTTTCTAGGCTTGAATTAGATTTTTCAAGTTAGGTTTTACTGTTCACCTGATTTGCATATGTAAATTGGCTGTGTATGATTGATATTTGAGCATGAAAATGGCTAGGATTTGGGAGAAAACGGTTAGAAACTAAGCTCATGCCTTTTAAATTTGTAATGGTGGAATTCTGAACTGGAAATTTTGAAAAATTGGGTTTTTCAAACTGTCGCAGAACATAATAGTCATTTGATAGAATGTACCAGTCGATTGTCTTGTTCTTGACAAACCCAGAAATTTATATAGGAATGCAGCAGTCAACTATCGGGTTCAATTTTTGCCTAGCAGTTAACTGGTAGCTTGCTAATAGTCGAATGGTAGGTTTCTAACAGTTGACTAACAGGCTACTGTCTTACAAAATCTAGAACTCCAGAGAGCCACCAGTGTAACACCCTATATTCTGTTGATTAGTCTAAATTAATGTTTTCTTAATTAATTAGATGAGTTGCCATAAAATATGATGCAATTGCTTTAGTAATGTAATGAAGAATAAATGTCACAAGAGAAAGAATGGACCTAGATATTAAGTAGCATGAAATGTTCAAAAAAAAAAGGAAGAAAAAAAAGGGAAACATGTGAAAATTTAGGTGCTTGATTTAATTTCCTATTTCTTCCTTTTACCTAACCGAATTACCAAAGGAGAAGAGTATGGCCAATTTAAATAAACATGCATGTGCAATTGGTGAAGGAAAGGAAAAGAGTTAGCATCCATTAAATATATATATACATACACACACACACATGCATTCGGTGGAGTGAAATGAAGGCAAGAGAGAGACGTGTGGCATTAGACCTCATTTCTTCCCTTTAGCCTTAATCTCAATGTGATCGAATGGGTAATACAAAAATTACAAGGATAATAGGCTGCACTTGATTACATGTGAGTCTATGAAATAATAATAATTAAGAAAGGAGTGTAATATCCATATATGCATTCGGTGAAAGAAGGAAAGTACAACGCTCAAGTGTAGCTTGCGTGGAGAGTGTATCTAACGTGAAGGTGCAGCTTGCATAAATCCATTTTTCCTTTCCTTTTGGCGCCATCGAGTGAAGAGTGTACATGGGAATTAAATTATAATCCCAACCCGTGTAGTTGCATGACGTACACCTTGCATGAGGGAGGAGATTATGTGACTTTCCCTTCCTCCCTTCCTTGGCATGACTGAGTGGAAATACAAAGAGTGTAAGCAATGTGAATTATGCTTAAAAGTACACGTGCAACCATGATTAATTAAGAAAAAGAGAGAGAGAAGGTAGCATTCCCTTTAGTCGATTAAACAAAATACAAGAAGGAGAGGGAATTAAATGTGATACAGCAATACCACTTGGCAAGAGAGGGAGAGAGCAACGTGAGTTTTAGATGAAACAAAAGCTTTTGTGAGGAGGGAAAGAGCTACTTGGCCGAGGAAGAAGAAGCAAGGAAATAAGGGGAAAATTCAAGAGGAAAGCCAAGATAATCTCATCCTAGTTCATCCTTGAGGTAGCTTAGAAATTCTTTTAAAGTTGTTCCATGGTTTAGAATATGTTCATTATATTTTTCCAAGCTTTCATGGAACATTAGTTTCCTCTCTACATTCTTGAACATGTGAATGTCTCCTTGGCTAAGCTTGTATGGTGAATTTGGTGTGTTGTTGATGTGCTAAAAAATGGATATTGTTATTAACATTGAAGAACTATTACTAGTAAAATTTAACATGTATCATGGAAAGCTTTAACATAAGATAGGGCTAAAATTTTGTATTTTTGGCATGAATAGTATATGTTTTGAGTTGTAAACATCAAAATGAAGGTTGCTAGCTAGAATTTGGTTTACAATTTATGACATTGCTCTTGTTAGCTTACCAAAACTGAAAGTGGCCTTTGTAAGGGGTGAAATGGCTTGATGAAAATTGTGCAAGAGAGATTTCACTTCAGTTTTGTCTAAAAGAAAGAAAGAAAATATGGCTAATTAAGGTATAGTTCATTAGTTCACCTTTTTGCACATAATAAGGCCCCACATTATTTTTAAGATGTAAAAATGGAGAAAAGTGTGTAAGCCTTAAACTTAGTGTGTAGTTAGAATTAAGAAAACAAGTAAAATAAATGGTTAATGGCAATGGTTGCACAAATTAAATGTGGGAGAAAGTACCCTAAAAAAATTAATGCATAAAGTCAAGAAGTTTAATTTATGGTAAGGAGGGAAAAATTTGACAATGTGGTATGAAAAACCTAAAGTATTATTATCCTATCATGGTGGCCGAAACTAATGGCTCATTTTAATTTTGGTGGCTGAATTACCATGCAAATTGTATACGAAATTATAAAGTGTAATGAATTATGGTTGCAAATTAAATTATAAAGGTGACCAAGTGTCCACAATGTGACCTAGTGAGGTGTGACGGAAGGTGCTTCATATAACCCCCCAATCCTACAGTTCCTTTTAAAGTGATTTAAATAATATAAACAATATACTATAAGATTAGTGAATTACTACTTCCTATACCTGAGTCAATTTTTAGTTATTTATCAAGTGAATTAAAAATTATTATTGGTTTGGGCTACTACACTCGGGATCTCACACGTTACGCAATGGAAATTAAAACATATTAGTTAAAATAATATACATGTGCATGCATACATTCATATACATCAACATTCATTTACAGTGTATACATGTCATTCATTAGACATATATTTATGGATATGTGAGAGTGTTAGCTAGGGTAAGGAGATAACAAGCCTGTCACTCATACCCATTTACCAAAAATAGCTATTGGATTCCTAGCTCATATATCCTAATACATATATGCCCTTATCCTATACATCAAAACTAGTCTCCTGATCCTTTTAACAAAATATCACAAGGATTCAGGGCGTGGGGTATACCAAAAACTTTCTAATCTAATACTTCATGTAATCAGGGTAGGGGAAGAACTTCCCATACATATATGATCCACAGTTCCTTAATAATAGGAAAATACCCCACTAAGGGTATTTCAACTAACTCCATCTTTATCTCAAGAAGGATTTGGTATCTAGGCATCTGATATAAACTAGCATTTTTTTTTATAAGAATAGATCTCAGTAGCATTAATAACCAGTTTTCAAAACAACTAGTTTGTACCACCGTAAACTCATATGGAAATTCTACATTCTTTTTCATAAAACAATACATCTATTGGGTTATCTTGTATAACATTTCATTTAACATTCATACTTGTATGCATAAATTCAGCTTGTAATACATATATCATAATTTCATCAGAACATATAGGTAACATAACATCATTCATATAATTTTCATCATATCATAAAGAGCAATAAGGAAATAAGAGCACTTCTCATTGGCCTCTGCCAATCATCATCATCATCATCATCATCATATAATTGCATAATAAGAGAAATCTAGAGGGGCAACATGTGCACCACTTCATGTTTTCGCATATGTACTGTGGCAACTCTGCCTGGCAGTCCTCGACTGTATATAACATTTGTGTACATTCTGGAGCATCCTCCAGTGGATCCAAGTACCATAAGGTCCCCAACTCTGGGTTCCACACATTAAGTACATATTGGGGTCCTCAAAACGCTATTCATAAACATATATATATGGGTGAATCGGTGCATAATATAGTTTTGTAAATTCTAAGTATGTGACTTTTCATTTACATTGGCCATTAAGTCACTAACTTACAATTTACAACTATCACGATAATCGCGAAATGTCCAATCATCGTCCTATACTAGCAATCAGTCATTCAGATATGAACCTATCTACCATAAATACATATATTAAGAATAAAATTTTCATTTCTTTTATGCATTCTTGCTCTTTCCTTTTTAACTTTCATCACTTTCATGCTCTTTCTCATTTACATTCAACGTATATGTTATCTTGCTTGTAATTTGAGTTTATTCTCTAGTTTGGATTTAGTTTTTGGGCTAGATATCATTCAAATATATCATTAAGTTCATCTTTTCATCATAAAAGGTGGCAGTCGACTAGTATCATGTTGTAAGTCAACTGATTGCATTTTGTCTAAATTTTCAAAATTCTAAACAGAGAGCCATTAGTCGACTGCCAGTGCCGCTGATTATTTGCTAGCTTATTGTTGGGAGACAATCGATCATTGGCCGAGGCGATCTGTGCTCGTTCTTGGGCATTTCTAAAAAAATGAAAAACACGGCAGTCAACTTCCAGGTGCTCGGCAATTGACTACTAGCATTCTGTATACGATTCTGGGCATCTTAAGAGCACGACAGTCGACTACTGCACCATGGAAGTTAGTTGCTGCGTCTTGCTTTATTTTATAAATTGCCGTTGGCCCAAATTTTCAATCCAAAAACTTGTTTTCAAATCCATTTTAAAATTGATGAACTCAAGATAAACTTCTCACCAACATTTAACACAAGAAAATAGCCCAAAAAATCATATAATCTTGTCCAAATATGAGATTAAAGCTCATTTTCGTTCAAGCTGAAAAACTCATTTTTCAAAAACAATTTTTAGCATACACAAGTATTTTCAATTGGTTAAAAATGCCCAATAGTGATTAAAAACAATAAGAATGTAGTTTTAAATCCCTTTTTCTTTCAAACAAGTTCAATTTCACAAATTTCAGTAGTATGAACAGTAAACTCTGAAATAAAGGGATTGGGTTATTATGCTACCTTTTTGCTGGTTTCTAATCGGTATTTGATGATTAGAAACTGTTCTGGAGTGATTTCCTAGCTCTTAGAATGCTTAGATTCATCCAAAAGCTTCCTTTCTTCACAATTCTAGCTCTTTCTCTCTGTAACTTGGTTTCCTTCTCTCTCTAAAATTTTAGAACTCAAGATGCCAAATGAAGGGTCTGAAGGATTGGCCTATTTATAGGTAGTCTGATCCTTTTGCAATTTTACTCCCAATTCCCGACCATTCGGCCTAAAATGATAATTCTTCCAACTATATGTTAAATTACCATTTTGTCCCTAACTCACTAGCGGGAAGCTTTCAAAATTCTATGGCTACAATAAATCCTTTAGCTACAATTGTGATTTTCATCCCTAAACTTTTTCACTTTTCAGTTTAGTCCTTTTCTTCATTCTAGTTAAATTTCTCACTCATTTCTAGTCCAACTCTTGCACTCATACAACTATATGCAAGCTAACATAACATAAATGCAGCATACACAAGCAATTAACTAAAATTATCAAAAATCTCTCAAAATTTAGGAGCGGATGTTACACTTCACACCCGTGACCTAGTGTTCACAATGATAAAGGTGGCCAAGTGTCCACAATTCTTGAGGTGTGACCAAAGGTGCTTCACACTTTGAGATAAGGTAAGTTTTAAGAATGAAATGTATAACTAATCATTGTTTATTTCAGTTTGAACATGTATAATCCCATGAAAAGATGTTATACCTGAAATGAGAATATCTACTTTTATCACATTGACATCTCAAATAATCATGCAATGCTTGCCAATCGGTATATATAAATGAGACTGGGTTTTAAATGACTAAAATGTAGATGAAAATGTTTTTGGTTCTTGCACCTTGGTACATATTAGTTTATTTTTAAAAGAATGAATTGTTAAGCTACTGGAAAACTTGTGTTTCTCATTTATATGCTAATATGTATCAGATACGGACATTTAGCAGTGCCGAGGAAAGATGGCAATACCTTTTGCTAAAAGCCTTTTGTATTCCTTTATTTTGGGTCCCGATTCTCTATATGGTTTATGGATTAAGAGTTAGGATTATTATTTTGGCCATATATAGTAAAGGAAAATGGGAAATTGCCAGGTAAAGGATATGTGAAGGACCTGTTCATCCTTAATATTTGTAAAAGGAGTTTGAGTGACAGGCTTGTTGTTTCCTGACTCCTTATGGACGGGTACTTCATATATCCTGGTATATGTTCACAGAAGGATGTAACAGACATTTATTATTTGTATTATATATATAAGTTTTATAAATTTTGTTGTGATGTATTTAATTTCATTTTTGCTGTGCGTATGAGTTTGATCTAGGCAACAGAACTCCAAACTAATCCACTTTAATAATACTTAATGGTATTACTGCTCAGACGTTATAAATGAATAATTAGGGGCAAGAATAATGTACCAAACTTATCTGTTTACATCGAAGGACTTGTAATACTAGATAAGAGTGTCACAACCAGCTGATTGCTAGCTTCACGATAATCAACTGGCAGCCTTTCAGTGAGCAACTAGTTGACTACTAGCTCTATAGTAGCCGACTGGCAGCATTTTAACATGGAAAACAATCTTTTAAACAAGAATTGAGCTTAGAAACCCCTAGTCTTGGTTGGAATGAGGCTCACAATGTCATCATACTTGAGAATTTTATAGGTTGGGTGATAAGTAACATGAGTGTAGGAAGGAAAAAAGAAGAGTTATCAAGTTACCAAAGCTCATAGTAGGAATTTAGAGGAATTCCATAGTAAAACTTTAAGCCTAGGTTGCATAGGAAGCATATTGCAATAAATTCATATTTGATAAGAACTAGTGTGAAAGTTGAGGTTTATTCTCAGGAAGTGAAAGAAGTGACTCCTGAGACTAAGCGAAAGAGGAAAAAGGAAAGCTTTGATCAAGAAAGGAACAAACGATTAAGGTAGAGTAATCTACACTCCCGTAATTTGAAAATTTGGACTTAATGGTAAAAAGGAACTTTTCTTAGGGACTAAAATGCAATTTCTAAAAAGTTGAGGGACCAATATGCAATTTCAAAATTCTTGAAGGGCAGAACAGTCCTAGCCCATGGAAGTTGCATAAAATTACAATTGCAAGGAGAGATAATGCCATTATTAAAACAAAAAAAGAAAAAGGATGAAATGGACAATTTAGCAAGAATGATATTTTTGTAAATAATTTAAACCTTAAATTCAGCCAACTTCTTCTCCCACATACTAGAAGTGTCGTGAAAGGTGGAGAGGAAGAGGAAGAGGTTGAATTGCATATCTACCTTGGAGAAGAAGAAGCTTTCATCAAAACAACTAGGAAATCACACATATATTAACTTTTCAAGGTAGATAAACAATCCTATGCCATTATTTTCATGTTTTATGGTATGTTTATGGTGTTTCCAAATTTGTAAGAAAGATGGCTATTTCTCTCTCTACATGTTTATGGTGGATTTGCATGCTTGGATGTGAAATATGTTGGAAACAACTTGTGGTTATGAATATAGACATATAGAAAGCATGGAAACTCATAAATGGTAAATTTTCATGGATGGAACTTGATTTTGCCAAACCCTAACTTGTGTCAAGGCTGAGTTTGTGTTTGTAAGAGTGAGAAAATGGTATTTTTGCATGGTTTTTGCATGAATGTTATTGTATTGTAAGAAAAGTGATGAAATAACTCCATTTTGCTTGTTTTCTCACCTTGGCCGAATTGCTAGGGCTATAATGGTGCTGAATTTTAGCAAAATTTTAGGCTAGAAAGTGTGCTATAAAGAATGAGAGAATGGTTAGAGAGAGAAAGTCTAATTGGATTAATGTTTAGACATTTTTCTCATTTTCTAGTTTCACCATAAACCATGGGAATGTGATATACCTATTTTGGCCGAATGAGTTCATGTGATTGGTGCTGAAATTTTTACTTGTAAATGGTTAGAAAGCCTTGTAAAGGTTAT
The DNA here is from genome assembly GCA_031216115.1 of Senna siamea. NCBI lineage: Eukaryota > Viridiplantae > Streptophyta > Magnoliopsida > Fabales > Fabaceae > Senna > Senna siamea. Next base: position 4,592,893 of record CM062360.1, read on the forward strand.
CATAAGGAAAGAGGAGAGAGAAAGTTATGGTAAATTTTATGCTTTAGTAAATTGTCCAATTTGAAGCCTTACCATTTCACCCTAAAAGTGTGCACAAAAATGTAAAGTTGTGGGATTAGATGTATTGCCATCATTGATATGAATAATGAGTTAGAAAAGTATGAAAAAGGATGGCTTAAAGTGCACTTACACAATTTTGAGGTGTGAGAAAGTGTTAGGCATAATTATTGGAATTGTTGCCAAAATGTTTAAATGATGAGAATGATGCTAGAATGGAATCAAATGAGTTAGAAATGCCATGTTCTCATGATTTCCTTGCCTTGGCCGAATGCAATATAGGATTTTCCCTAGAATGGCTAAACTTGTATGTCAATTGAGAGTAGCCTAAAGTGCCATCTAAATTAGCCTATGTTATGGGAAAAGAGGGAAAATGATGTAATGATCAAGAATGAATGGTAAATAGTATACATTTTGCCATTGATAGAAAAATTTCCAAAATCATGTGAATATAATTGAATAGCATAGAAATTCTTAATGTAATTGTGAAAGGCAAGGTTAAAGTTTCCTTGAGGGGAATGATCTAGTGTAAACCCCTAAGGAATTGAAATGAGGAGGAATGATCTGGTGAATACCTTCTGAGACTAAAAGCTTGTGAAGGAATGATCTGATGTATACCTTTCAGGAAAGTTACCTTGTGGGAATGATCTAATGTATACTCCCAAGGTATTAAATGAGGGGGAATGATCTAGTGTATACCTCCTAAGAAAGCTTCCTTGTGGGGAATGATCTGGTGTATACTCCCAAGGAAGGAAATGCAGGGGGAATAATCTAATGTATACCTCCAAAGAGCACAGTTAAGTGGGAGGGAATGATCTTATGTATACATTCCCAGAATTGAGTATTTATGAAATGTTATGTTATGTATTGCATGAACGTGATTTATGTGATTATGATTATGACATGTAAGCATTGAATGCTTGTAATCCATTCCATGAATGACTTAATTGACTTGTATTTCATTTCTATAGCTGCATCCACATATGTTTTCATGATAAGTCGCATCCAAGTATCTATATGAAAAGAGTTTTGAAATTAAACTGCATGTAGAGTGTTTTCTGTATGATTACAGTGGTACATGTCAGTTATCTTAAAATAAACTGGTTTTTTATCTACTGGGAATGTATTTCTCATTACTGAACTGATATGTATCAGATGACTAGATATTGCATGATAATCGAGGTGGAGTTGGACACAGTGGAAATTCCCTTCTTGGGAACTTTCACTATTGTCAAGAATGTTTATGTTATCACTGTTTTTGAGTTTCCTATGGAATAGATAAGTACATAAATATTTAGCTATAGCCTGACCTTTTGGAGTCCTAATTCTATGTGTTCTTTTTGGGGTTGGAATTAAGGCTGATATTTTTGGCTGTACATAGAAAGAAAAAGGGCATATGTATAGGAATATGTGAAGGACCTATTCACCCATGATATTTTGTAAAAGGAGTATGAGTGGTAGGCTTGTTGTCTCCTTACTCCTTATAAATGGGTACTTCATCTATCCTAGTGTATGTATACAAAATGATGTACTAAATAATTATTATAATGTATATATATATCTATCAGAAAAGTTTTTATATATTCTGTTGTAATGTTTAATATTTTATATTCCGCTATGCCAAAGCATTTTATTTGAGCATGAGAACCCAAACCTAATTGCAAAAAAAATCTATAATGGATTGGATGCTCAGGAGATTTAAATAAAATTAAAGACTAGAATTAATGTAACCACTTATTTGAAGAAGCAATATAACGTTGTTAAGATAAGATAAGGGTTGTTACAGAGAAAAGGATGAGACTAGCGATGTACACATGTTAGGGGACGCCTTGAAAGTTAGATTCTCATTTCACATGTATAAAAAGAAGTGTGACAATATTACATGGATAAAAGGAAGTGTAATGACTACTTGAGATTGGGAAACATCATGTAATGATAGTATGATTTTTAAGATGTTGTGATAATATGCATATTGATTTCTAAAAATATGCTAATTTATGATATTTTTGCATTAACATGAGTATTGTTATGCAAATGATGTTTGAAATGTAATTACAAGCACTATGAAAATGAGGTTTTGACCAAAACAATGGTCCTATACTCTTATGACTTGATATGAATTTTATGAACTATAGTTTTAATGAAATGTGCTAAATTCCCATGTGTTTGATGAAAATGGAATATGGAATGCAATTCACTTGTATGTTGATATGATACAGGGGAGAGGTTTTCTGTACCAAAAAGGGTACAACTAAACTTTCAACTATTTTTTTTAAGTTGTAAATTCGTAAATTACTTTACTGGAATAACCATATTTCATTGAGTTGTTTGTTTAGATGATCAGGGCCAGGATATGCCTAGAAATTAGCTGGGCTAGAGATGTATATTGGAGCTACAAGGCAACCTAGAAGAGTTGTAAATTTTGAAATTGTAAATAAGGGATTTAGAATGCATGTGGACCATAGAATGTATAATGAATGCTTATATGGTTATTGTGATGAATGCCATAGGATGCGAATTATGTAATGGAGATAAATACTTTGAGATGTGAAACATTTATGGGAAGTTAATTTCATTAGTGTTATTTTAAATTATATCTCAATTATTCCTAAACAGATGTGTTAGAATTTTATATTCCAGACTACATAGTAGTATAGATCTTGGTATTAGATATGCTGTGTGATAAAGGTAGTTGAGTGGAATTCAAATGGACTAATAGAAGAGTCTATTTGGGTTACACTCAACTAGTAATGAACCATTGGGTACCCAAAAAGGAAAGAAAAATTTTAGGGGATTTTTGTGCTTTCAAATTATTTTGACATGAGTATAAAGAGGGGTCGTTATATAGTTAATTTAATAATTCATGATTCTTCGTATATATATCATCTAGTTTAGGATCCCAGTGGGTTTACTTTTCTTAACTTGGTAATTCCCTTTCTAGATCAAGTCTCACCAGTTCCCTTTTCATTTAGTTAACCTTAGTTAGATACAATCAATCACCATTTATCTTAGGCTAAATAACAAGGAGTAAGTAGTAACTTTGGGCTTTCCTGTTCTCGTGGGATACGACCTTGATACTCACCATTACGCTAGGTTACATCAATAGGTATACTACCTTAGGTGTTGCTGCACATAGAGCATTGGTAGCCTATCAAATTTTTGGTGCTGTTGCTAGGGAGCCTTTATTGAGAAAACTAGAGTGAAATTAGGAATTGTTACTTTTGCCATTTTTTGGTTTTAATCCTTTTTTCTCAATACAGTAATTGGTGTTTATTTATCTTATTTCAATTGATCTTTTATTTAGATATTCCTTTCTATTCAAGTTTTAATTTTTCTACTTATTTCAGTACTGTATTGTTTGGTTGTTAGATGCGTGTTATTCTTGGTCTCGTGTAGTTTATGACCAGAAGTTCTGATCCTGCTCCCCTTGAACCTTTTTTCAAACCTGAAAGTTCTTTAAGACGTTTGAGGGCTCGTTTACTTGAGGAAGAGCTAGTTCATATTCCTGTTCATACATCGCAAGAAATGGCTAATAACAACAATAATAATGATGGTAACTGAATAATGTACGATTTTGCTATACCTTCATTGAAAGGAACACAAATATGCATTAGTCAGCTTACCATTAGTGCTAACAATTTTGAAATAAAGCCAAAAATAATCCAAATGGTGCAGTAAATGGTACAGTTTGGATGGTTTCCCAGTGAAGACCCCAATGCACATATTGCCAATTTATTGGAGATATGTGGCACCTTTAAGAACATGGGTAGCTAGATTGGTAAAACCCATTTGGGGTTCTTAAACTATGTTGATATTGTGATCTTAATTTACTTGAATTATAAATTAGATTCTGTGATCTTCCTTTAGTTAAGAATTATTTCAATTTTCATTATGAGACGTCATAAGGAAAACTATCTAGATTCCTCTCAAAAACTCGATAGATGTTGATTGGAATTTGAAACTAACTAAAAAGAATAGTCAATCTTCACTTATAACTAATGTTAATTGACTTCTGGATTAAGAGCAATTCTTAATAGTATTTGTAATAACCGAGATGTCTTTTATAGGTTAAAAATTGAAATTTTACGTTAATCTCATGTAAACTGAGTTTGGCATGAATTTCAAGGTCGACGGTTGAAATCGGAAGGCGATTTGGAGTTAGAAACGCAATCCAATGAAAGAAACATGTCTTAGCGATCAAAGATTGACAGACAGAGTTTAGGACTTCAGTTTCTCAAACAAAGGTAGAAACCTCTGCATGGGAACTCGTGCCAACATCTGAATTGATGGCAACGTCCTGAAGTTTCCCCGGGTGGTCCGGGAAAAGTCAGAATCGGCCCCGGGAGCTTTAAATTCCCTGGAAACCTGCCATTTTCATTAATTCCTTCTCTCTCCTCACTATATTTTCTCTCTCCTCCTTCCTCCACCGTGCGCCACCACCTGGGCCACCATGGGTCACCACCTGACCTACCAACTGACACCTCTTGCCACCCTCGACCTTAGGCAGCCACCCACGACCACCAACGACCGCCAGAGTCACCAGAAATGAAGCTTTCTCCCTCCGTCGCGTGAAATCTTCGCCAGCTGAGATCGCCGCCGTCAGCCACCGTTGTCTGTCACTACCACCACCAGTGTGTAGGCCGAGCTATCAGCTTCCTCCCCCAGCTAGTAGCCGTTGAAAGGAGCCTTCACGCGTGCAAATCGAGGGAAACTTCCTCTGCCGTGCATCATTTTTTGAGGCCAGAAAATGCCATCCAAACGGCCGTGAACCGCTGTGCCACCACCATATTTGGACTCCTTATCTTGTGGGCTTCACCGTGGGGTAATTTTTGAGGCCAACCGCACCCCTCTGTTGTGCGCCACCATGTTCTGCCACGAATCGCTGCCAGAGAATCCAGATAGACACCCAAGAGACACCGAGACTGCCCTGGGATAGATTTCCATCATCTGGTAACCCCACTAAGGTCTGATTCACCTAAACCTAATGATTTTTGATTGAATTATCTGTCGAATGTGAATAGGAAATAAAATGACTTAGGAAATTGTGTAATTGGACTTAGAATCGTAAAAAGGATGACGTAACAAGCTTAAATATTCGTGTAAATGTCCAGGGAATTGATTTGGCTTGAAATACGAGGATACGAGAAGTCCCGAATTGATTTGAAGTAAACGGAGACCAGGTAGGATAATTTACACTTCCCAAACATCAGAATTGATTATGTAGATACCTGAATGATTAGATTTAATTGCATAGATTTGCGTGCTACTTTTGATGGACTAAATTACATGCCTGTGTGATGAGAATTCCATTTGCATGTTAGATGTTTTGTTTATCGAGTTTAGATGCCATTAGGACGGATTTACTTAGGGTAGGGTACTTGATAGCCGGTATGGGACGGCCGTTAAGTATCCCGAGTGCAGGGAGTTTTATAATGATATTGTTTTTACTAGATTTAGCCTGTACTGCATTAGGGATCACGCGATAAATCAGGAAGACCCTAAGAAAGGTTTAAGGAGTATAAGGGGGGATAACCTACATTGAAAAACGTTGTGATTTAGGCGTAATACCCTAGAACCCTGAGGAATAGCCGACTGTGTGCATATGAGTTCGAATAGACTATATGAGGATGAGAATTGGCGTATGTACACATGCTAGGGGATGCCCTAGATGTTGATTTTCACCCGATCCTTGAGTGAGTGATTGGTGTTATGGATCACACTCACAACATAGGCGAGATTCAGGTGATTGGTGTTATAGATCACACCTAACGATAAGAGATGAAATTTCTCTAGACGACGTGCAATTGGATGATTTTAGATTTGGTCGCAGAGGATTTGTGGCCGACATAGATTTAGATACACTGGGCATGGGATGTAACTTGATTTCGACTACTAATTTTTAAAGAAATATATTTTTATGATTTCTGAGCAATTGCCATGATTTCCATGCGATAAACTGATTTTCAAAGATAATGTATTTCACGGAATTTGAACTAATTTTGGGAAATGGTTTTCGGTGCTTTCACTGCTGAGTAATCAACTAGATTTAAAACTATATTGTAAATTATTCTACTGGGATTTTATATCTCACCATGTTGTTTGCTCAGATGAATAGGAACAGGGACCTAGACGCTAGCTGAGTAAGGTATTGACGATGGACAGAAGAGCAGTGTAGTTCTAGGCTTTAATTGTAATGTAAATATATACTGATGAGGTTTTGTATTGGATTCTGTAATTTTTTCTTTTCTGTTGTTGTTGGATTGGCTGTAAATTTCTGATGGATGACTGTTTGTACTTTAAGATACATTTGAGATACAGGGGAGACTCTGCCAGATTTTTGGCAGGGTTTACCACTGTAAATGTATATAATTAAGATGGAATTTATATGAATGGATTGCATGTGTATGTATGGAATCTAGTTTTATTATTATAGATTTTGTTGTGATGTCGCATGTATAATTAGTATAGCTGCATGAGAATTAGGGTTGAACGGAATCCGAATGGATGACGAAATGTCTATTTGGGTTACGCTCAACCAGTAGCGATCCCCTGACATTCCCAGATCGAGAATAACTATTTCTAAAACCCATATGCTTTTGCTAAGCAGATAGAGGATAATATATTGTGGATTAGGGGGTCGTTACAATTATGGTATCAGAGCTCGGTTTGTCGATTGTCTGGTTTAGTGGGTTAGGAATTGTGAATCTTCGGGCTTACAACTTTAGGGTTTTAATTGATTTAACTCTGGAATATTAGGACCTGATCTTGAATCGATAAGTAATAGGGTGAATTGAATTCCTTTCTATTAACTGTTGCTGTTGAAACTAATCTGTTTGCTTTCTGTATCAGATAAGTATGGCAGAACCTAGTAGGGATAACACTCGCAGGCCCAGAGGAAGGCCAAGACACAGGAGCCAGGGTACTTCAGGTAGTGGTAACATGGAGACCGATGTCGACATGCGAGACATGATGGAATCCATTCGGTTGATGGCTGATACTATGAGAGATCAAGCCACTACTAGTGCCAACGTGATGAGACAGCAACAGGATGACAGGCAAACCAGGAATGACGGAGCCACCCAGCATGCTAATTCGTTGTATCGGGGATGGATTGAGTTTCAGAGAGCAGGTCCATCTTCGTTTGCAGGTGCCTTTGACCCAACCGTAGTAGAAGCTTGGCTGAACGACATGGAGAAGATTTTCAGGTTGTTACAGTGTGACGACGAACAGAAGGTTACATATGCAACATATATGTTGAAGGGCGAAGCAGAATAATGGTGGATAGGTGCCCAACAATTGATGGAAAGCAGGGGTATCCCGCTCACCTAGGAAGCCTTCAAGGGAGTCTTCATGGATCAATACTTCCCTGAGAGCGTCAAACAATCAAAGGAAGCACAGTTTCTAAAGCTCACCCAAGGAGGCAGGCCATTTGAGGAGTATTTGAGACAATTTGAAGAGCTATCCAGATATTCCACCTACCTGCAGATGCACTATGATGAGGCCTGGAAAGCAAAGCAACTAGAAGAGGGCCTAGACTTACCTATAAAGACTCAGCTAGCTACACTTGAGATCAGAGACTTCGCGACGCTGGCGAATAAGTGTCGAATCCTAAGTAAGAACCTAGAGCAGAGACAGGCTCAAAACATGATACAGAGGACAGGAAACCAGCCAAGACCAGTAATCAGGAATCTCAATGTGAGAGGCGGTATGTTCAAACCGCAACCAGGGGCTTCTAGTAGCGGTAGAAGACCTAATAATGCACCCTGTCAGAAATGCGGGACTAGGCACCCTAATCAACCATGTTGGCATCAAACTCCATTACAATGTTATAGGTGTGGAGGCATAGGACACATGGCAAGATACTGCCCTTCTAGCGGGAGCCAGCAGACATTCGGTGGTCGAAGACCGCATGCTCCAGGGAGAGTTTTCACTTTGGACGTAGCTAATGTCGATAGGTCATCGGGCTTGATGTAGGGTAGAGGTAAAATTTATAATTTTCCTTTGATAATATTTTTTGATTCGGGTGCGACGCACTCTTTTATTACCGATGCATGCGTAGAGAAAATAAAACTACCTATATAGACCCTGCCTTGTGATCTATACATATCTACACCCCTGGGAGAAGCCACTATGTCCCCACGTATATGCCTAAACTACCCCTTAACCATCGAAGATACCTTATTTATTGTGGACCTAGTGTGTATACCCTTGACTGGGATCGACATTATTTTAGGAATGGATTGGTTAACTAGGAATCGGGTCTTGTTAAACTGTTCTGAGAGGATAATCACTTACTTGGATAATGTGCCTGTGTGTGGGAGTGACAGAGTGTGTGAGATAGGTGATGTGTCCCTTAATCTCTCTAAGGTAGAGTTGCAGGATAAGTTAAGTCAAATTCCAATCGCTAGTGACTTTCCGGAGGTGTTCCCTTTGGAAGTAAGTAAACTGCCACCACCTAGGGAGATAAAATTTACTATTAACCTGATTTCGGGCGCGGGCCCAATAGCCATGACTCCATATCGTATGGCCCCAGCAGAATTGAGAGAATTAAAGGTCCAAATTGAGGATATGTTAGAGAAGGGGTTCATCAGGCCGAGTGTATCACCATGGGGAGCTCCTGTCTTATTCGTAAAGAAGAAAGATAGGAGTTTGAGATTGTGTATCAATTATCGGCAATTAAACAAGGTGACCATTAGGAATAAATACCCATTACCACGTATTGACGACTTGTTTGATCAGTTGCAAGGTGCGACTGTGTTTTCTAAGATAGACTTAAGATCAGGATACTATCAGATTAGGGTTAGAGAGGAGGACATCCCTAAGACAGCGTTTAGCACGAGATACGACCACTATGAGTTTCTAGTGATGCCGTTTGGATTGAAAAAAGCACCCGCTATCTTCATGAACAATATGAATAGAATATTTAGACCCTACTTAGATCAATTTGTAGTGGTATTCATTAATGATATCTTAGTCTACTCCAAGACTCATGAAGAATATGCCCAGCATCTTAGCACGGTGCTACAGATACTGGAAGAGAATTAATTTTATGATAAGTTAGAAAAATGTGAGTTTTGGTTAGAAGAAATAAAATTCTTGGGACACATGGTAAATGGGGAAGGAATACCAGTAGACCCTAAGAAGATTGAAGTAGTGTTAGATTGGGGTTAACCTAGAACGGTCATCGAGATTAGGAGTTTCCTGGGTTTGGCTGGCTATTATAGGAAATTTGTTCAAGGATTTTCTCAGATAGCCTTGCCATAAACCAGGTTGACTCGGAAGGGGGTGAATTTTGAATGGAGCAAGCAGTGTGAGAATAGTTTTCAGACTCTGAAAGAGAAATTAACCACCGCTCCTATACTAATCCTTCTGAAACCCCTAGAACCCTTCACCGTATATACAGATGCATCCCTGAAAGGCTTAGGTTGCGTCCTAATGCAGGATGGGAAAGTTGTGGCTTATGCATCACGACAATTGAAACCTGCAAAGGAGAATTACCCCACCCATAACTTAGAATTAGCTGCCGTCGTGTTTGCCCTAAATATTTGGAGACATTACCTGTATGGCACAGTATTCGAGGTGTATAGTGATCATAAGAGCCTTAGGTATTTGTTTGATCAGAAGGAATTGAACATGAGGCAACGTGGGTGGGTAGAATACCTGAAAGATTTTGATTTTGAATTGAAATATCATGCAGGGAAAGCGAATGTCGTGGTAGATGCATTAAGCCAAAAGTCACTACAATTAGCCAACCTAATGATTGATGAGATGAGGTTACTTGAGGATTTTAGGAATCTCAATCTCAACGTAATCTCGTTTCTGAAAAGATTAGTGATGAGTAACTTCTTGATAACCTGTGAACTGAGAGAATTGATTAGACAAGCCCAACTAGAGGATGAATCCTTGGAAGTATACGCCAACCAACCTGATTTTGGACTAGCTCCTGATGGAGTACTAATGTTTAGAAAGAGGGTAGTGATTCTAAACCATCAGAAGCTGAAAGAAAAAGTGCTAGCAGAGGCCTATAGAAGCCATTATACTATTCACCCAGGTATTTCCAAGATGTATCAGGATCTAAAGAGGAACTTTTGGTGGCCCAGTATGCGGAAGGACATCACGAACTACGTGAATGCCTGTTTGATTTTTCAACAGGTCAAGATAGAACATCAGAAACCCGCATGAATACTGAAACCATTAGAGATACCGAAAAGAAAATGGGATCAAATAACCATGGATTTCGTGGTAGGATTACCTAGAACCCCAGCTGGATTTGATGCCATTTGGGTGATAGTGGATAGGTTGACCAAGTTTGCTCTCTTTTTGCCTGTTAAGATGCGATACTCCATGGAGAAATTGGCCGAGGTATACCTTAGGGAAATCATAAGACTACATGGAATACCATCAGGTATAGTATCCGATCGAGACCCTAGGTTTACTTCAAGATTCTGGCAATCCCTACAGCAAGCCTTAGGAACCCAGCTTAAGTTTAGCACAGCCTATCATCCTCAGACTGACGATCAGTCTGAGAGGACTATCTAGACTTTGAAAGATATGTTGAGGGCTTGTGTATTAGAACAGAAAGGGAGTTGGGATAAACACCTATCGTTGATAGAGTTTGCATACAATAATAGTTATCACTCTACCATCGGTATGACACCCTATGAGGCTCTGTATGAGAGAAGTTGTAAATCACCTTTGAGTTGGGTAGAGATGGGGGAGAGTACTCTGTTAGGACCTGAGATCGTACAAGAAACCACTGATCAGATCAAAATGATCAGGGAAAAGATGAGGGTTGCCCAACAAAGACAGGAAGCCTATGCAAACAAGAGAAGAAGGCTTTTAGAATTCAATGGGGGAGAGCATGTATTCCTAAGAGTATCCCCCACCACAGGTATCGGTAGACAGATAAGGACCAAGAAATTAAGCCCTAGATTTCTAGGACCATTCCAAATCCTACAAAGGGTCAGTCCCGTCGCCTACCAAATTGCCTTACCTCCCAATTTGTCCAACCTACATGATGTCTTTCACGTCTCCCAACTTCATAAATATGTTTCAGACCCTGCGCATGTATTGGGGAATCAACCAATAATATTAAAGGAAAATTTGACTTATGAATCTACTCTTGTACAAATCCTTAACTTTAAGACTAAGCAACTCCAAAGTAAAATAATCCCTTTAGTTAAGGTACTTTGGCAGGATGTAGCATTGCAAGAGATGACGTGGGAGAAGGAAGACGAGATGAGGCAACGATACCCAGAGCTGTTCACAGGTATGAATTTTAGGGACAAAATTTCTTTTAAGGGGGGGAGAATATAATAATCGAGATGTCTTTTATAGGTTAAAAACTAAAATTTTACGTGAATCTCATGTAAACTGAGTTTGGCATGAATTTTGAGGTTGATGGTTGAAACCGAAAGGTGATTTGGAGTTAGAAACGTAATCCAATGAAAGAAATGTGTCCCGACGATCAGAGATTGACAGACAGAGTTCAGGACTTCAGTTTCTCAAATAAAGGTCAAAACCTCTGCATGGGAACTTGTGCCAACATCCAGATTGATGGCAACGTCCTGAAGTTCCCCCTGGTGGTCCGGGAAAAGTCAGAATCACCCTCGGGAGCTTTAAATTCCCTGGAAACCTTCCATTTTCACTATTCCTTATCTCTCCTCACTCTATTTTCTCTCTCCTTTCTTTCCTCCTTCCTCCACCGTGCACCACCACCTGGCCCACCGTGAGCCACCACTTGACCTGCCAACTGACACCTCTCACCACCCTCGACCTCAGGCAGCCACCCATGGCCACTAACGGCCGCCAGAGTCACCAAAAAATGAAGGTTTCTCCCTCCGTTGAGTGAAATCTTCGCCAGATGAGATCGCCGCCATCGGCCACCATTGTCCGTCACTGCCACCACCAGCGTGTAGGACGAGCTGCCAGCTTCCTCCCCTAGCTAGAAATCGTCGAATGAAGCCTCTATACACGAAGATCGAGAAAAACTTCCTCTGCCATATGTCATTTTTTGAGGTCGAAAAATGCCATCCAAACAGCCATGAACCACCATGCCACCACCATATTTGGACTCCTCATCTTGTGGGCTTCACCGTGGGGTGATTTTCGAGGCCAACCGTACCCCTCCGCCGTGCGCCGCCGTGCACCACCATATGCCGCCATGTTTTGCCGTGTGCCATCGCAAGAGAATCCAGATAGACACCCGAGAGACACTGAGAATACCCTGGGATAGATTTTCGTCATTCGGTAACCTCGGTAAGGTCTGATTCACCTAAACCTAATGATTTTTGATTGAATTAGCTGCCGAATGGAAATAGGAAATAAACTGACTTAAGAAATTGTGTAATAGGACTTAAAATCATAAAACAGATGACGTAATGAGCTTAAATATTCGTGTAAATGTCCAGGGAATTGATTTAGCTCGAAATTCGAGGATAAAAGAAGTCTCATATTGATTTGAAGTAAACGGAGACCAAGTAGGATAATTTACGCTTCCCGAACGTTAGAATTGATTGTGTAGATACCTGAACGATTAGATTTAATTACATGGATTTACGTGCTACTTTCGATGGACTAAATTGCATTCCTGTGTGATGAGAATTCCATTTGCATGTTAGATGTTTTGTTTATCGAGTTTAGATGCCATTAGGATGGATTTACTTAGGGTAGGGTACTTGATAGCTGGTATGGGATGACCGTTAAGTATCCCGAGTGCAGGGAGTTTTATAATGATATTATTTTTACTAGATTTATCCTGTACTGCGTTAGGGATCACGCGATAAATCAGGATGACCCTAAGAAAGGTTTAAGGAGTATAAGGGGGGATAGCCTACACGGGAAAACGTTGTGATTTAGCCGTAATACCCTAGAACCTTGAGGAATGGCCGACCGTGTGCATATGAGTTCGAATAGACTGTATGAGGATGAGAATTGGCATATGTGCACATGCTAGGGGATGCCCTAGATGTTGATTCTCACCCGGTCCTTGAGTGAGTGATTGGTGTTACGAATCACACTTACAACATAGGCGAGATTTGGGTGATTGGTGTTACGGATGACACCCAACGATAAGAGATGAAATTTCTCTAGACGACGTGCAATTGGATGATTTTAGATTTGGTTACAGAGGATTTGTGGCCGACATCGATTTAGATACACCGGGCATGGGATGTAACTTGATTTCGACTACTGATTTTTAAAGAAATAGATTTTTATGATTTCTGAGCAATTGTCATGATTTCCATGCGATAAACTAATTTTCAAAGATAAGGTATTTCACGGAATTTGAATTGATTTCAGGAAATTGATTTCGGTGCTTGCACCGTTGAGTAATCAACTAGATTTTGAACTATATTGTAAATTATTCTACTGGGATTTTATATCTCACCAGGTTGTTTGCTCAGATGAATAGGAACAGGGACCTAGATGCTAGCTGAGTAAGGTATTGACGATGGACAGAAGAGCAGTGTAGTTCTAGGCTTTAATTGTAATGTAAATATATACTGATGAGGTTTTGTATTGGATTCTGTAATTTTTGCTTTTCTGTTGTTGTTGGATTGGCTGTATATTTCTGATGGATGACTGTTTGTACTTTGGGATACGTTTGAGATACAAGGGAGACTCTGTCGGATTTTTGGCATGGTTTACCACTGTAAATGTATATAATTAAGATGAAATTTATATGAATGGATTACATGTGTATGTATGGAATCTAGTTTTATTATTCTAGAGTTTGTTGTGATGTCGCATGTATAATTAGTATAGTTGCATGAGAATTAGGGTTGAACAAAATCTGAATGGACGACAAAATGTCTATTTGGGTTACGCTCAACCAGTAGCAATCCCCTGACATTCCCAGATTGGGAATAACTATTTCTAAAACCCATATGCTTCCGCTAAGCAGATAAAAGATAGTATATTGTGGATTAGGGGGTCGTTACAGTAGTGAATTAGAACTCTAATGCTAATCTAGAATCACTTATTAGGAAGAACCAACCAATAGGAGGTTATAGGTTTTAGAAATTCATTAAGACCGACAGAGAATTTGGATTTAAATTAGAATTCACTCACAAGTAGTATAGTCAATTTCATAATTTATGATTCTTCGTATATATGTCATCTAGTTTAGGACCCTAGTGGGTTTGCTTTTCTTAACTTGGTAATTCCCTCTCTAGATCAAGTGTCACCTGTTCCCTTTTCATTTAGTTAGCCTTAGTTAGATACAATCAATCACCATTTATCTTAGGCTAAAGAACAAGGAGTAAGTAGTAACTTTGGGCTTTCCCGTTCCTATAGGATACAACCTTGATACTCACCATGGCACTAGGCTACATCGATAGGTATACTTCCTTAGGTGTAGCTACACATAGAGCATTGGCAGCCTATCAATTACAAATAAATTGAAATATTTAAGGTACACATCTAGTCCAAGAACTGACCAAATGATTGAAGAAAGAATACACTATCAGATAGTAGGCTAGGACTAAATGTGTGAAGATAAAATAGAAACTTGAGTTCGAAAACTTCTTCTAAACTTTTGAGTTTTCTTTCCAAAGACTAAATGGCTCTTATAAAATGAATTTTTCTTGAAAAATACCATTTTTACACCTAGCAGTTGACTTACACATCATAGTAGTCAATTGGTAGAAATAGAGCCTTAAAAAAATTCAAACAGAAGGCTACAAGTTGATTGTTAGGACTCTATCAATCGACTGCTAGCTAACAGAAAGCTACCAGTCGACTGTTATACCACTGTAAGATGGAAGCCTTTCACTGGAGGCACAATAGTCGACTGCCATGGGATTGCAGTCGACTGTAATAGCATTGTAATGTAAAAATTCTTTTCTAGAATGCCATTAGTCGACTACCAATAAAGTAACAGTCGAGTGCTACTTGCCATCACTATGAAATTTTTAACTGAAGAACATGGAAGTCGACTTGTAAGGTACATAGGTGACATCAAGAAAAGTACAAACATCTATTTTTGCAGAGATGCACTTTGATTTGTTTCTGAATAATTTTTTAATGTTTTCTCTTGCAAAAACTCTATAAATAAAGCCTATAGAAAACCTCAAAACAATCAAGTTACACATTCTGAATAAATCCTCTGAAAAATTATTTGAGCACTAATTTCTATTGTTATCTATAATTCTTCATCTTTAATATCTACTTTGAAAAAGAGAGAGTTTCTTTGATTAAGCAACTTATTTCATTTAGAAAGTTGAGAGATATTCAAGGAAAGGTTTTCCTTGAAAGAGCAGAAAAAGAGAAAGTGAGAAAGATTTGTAGTGGCTCACAAGTGCCCTATTTAAACTTGTGGTGATAGTGAAAATCCCAAGTTGTGCTTAGGGACTAGATGTAAGCTTTGTTGGATAAGCTGAACCAGGATAAATCCTTGTCTCCTTTACATTTTTGCACATTATTTTTTGATCTTACATTAAGCACTTTACTTTACTTCTCTTACTTTGACTTGCTCTATTTTAGTTAATCTAACTGAACTATTCCCTGCATCTGATATTTAAACTGATTAGATTTCAAAAGGAAAAAATTTTATAACACCCAATTCACCCCTCTCTTGGGTGCCAGCCATTCTTAACAATTTATGATTTACTATTATTTTTTCATGTATACGAGTGTTAGTAATTTGGATGGATTAAATATTTTTCTGTGTAATTTAAAATTTTAAATAAGTAAACAAAGACAAACTTAATCAAATAAGTAAAAAAAAAAACAAAGAGACAAGGGAAGACCACACAAACAAATATTTTTTTTACTAAAATTTCATTCTTTATTGAAAAAAGTAACTTAATTAACCTTATAAAGAAAGGTCATGAGTAAAATTCTATAAGTATAAAATTATTTAACAAATAACCAATATTAGTAGAGAACCACATCTGATTGAAAGATTATTTCCATGAGAGCCATTTGATTGAAAGATTATTTCCATGAAAATTGTTTCCATTAATTATAATATGAAATGTCTATATTACTATAAATTGATCATGTGAAGCATGGATATATTTAGCATTGCCCACTAAATGATGTATTTGACATGAAATAGCAAAGTAGTTACATATTATCCAGTGAAATTGTATTTATGATTTTGAAATAACTATGAATGCAAGAGTTTTCTTTGTTTTCACAATTGGTACCATTGACCGTGAATTTAAACTTGATTTCTTTTGATTACTGAGATTTATGTCTCACATGTGCGTTGATGTGTGCAAATGCCTAGGTATTCAATTATTGTTGAGGTGGAGATTAAGGTAGTCCATGTTTCGAGAATAGGATATTATATAAGAATTCGAGAAATCATGATCTATATTGTTGATGTACCACTGACCTTAGTGGGTTAGAGTGGGAACAGAAATAGCTATCCTTTTGGTTGTTCCACCATCCCTGCCTTGTATGATAAGGCCCTTGGGAACCTGTATGTATGTATAGTAAATAAAGGGCAAAACCTACTTGAAATACGTGTATAGGCTACTAACTTGTATCATAAGAACATGTATCCCATAATGAGTTTTGGGTGGTCTTGTGGAATGTTGATATCATTTTCCCAAGTTTGCACCTAATATTTTGAGAACCATGTACAGATGTGTATATGACGTAAATAGAAATTTTTATAAGTATATTTTTTGTTTTTTTATACTTCCACTGCCATGTGCATTTATAATAAATACACATATACATACGAGTGAGAATTCCTAGTGTAACTTTAAACCTAAAACTAAATTAATTAAGGATTATGGGCATTAATTTAAAGATTAAACTCGGGTAGATAAGAAAAGATGTATAGTAGTGCACCATCTTTATGGGACTAGTATATATTGTACCTGTAGAGATGAGGTGTTACAAGTTTTGGTATCAGAGCAATGGTTCTAATTTAGGTAGTATTCCTCATGAGAAGGTTGGGTGCTAATCCTATAGTTTATTTTAGTTATTTAGATGATATAATATAATATACTATAAGATTAGTGAGTTACTAATTATCTCTACCTGAGTAAATTTTTAACTTTTACCAAGTTAAATAAATAAGTGCCATTAGTTTGGGTTTCTACACTCGGGTTCTCACACATAACGCAGCGAAAATAAAATAAATAAAATAGTACATAGATTTATACATAATAATTAGTGATATACATAGTTACACACATCATTTTTTTTTCTTTTCCAAGACATATACCTATAGATATGTGAGTTTAGTAATAGTTGGGGTAGGGAGGCAATGACCCTGCCACTTATACCCTTCTGAAAAATCCTATTAATGGATAATATAATTTCCTCACATATCTTGGATACATATATTCCCTCATTTCTTTATACATCAAAATTAATCATCCTGACCCTCTCTAAGAATATAATAAGGGATCAAGGTAATGGGCATATACACTGTATACCAACTATTTACATGTCAAAATATTATGATTACTATTCTAATCTTGCAATTCCACCCCTCTTGTAGGTGGAGGTGATGAAGGAACTTCTATAATTGCAATAACTCATAACTTCTGGACTACATAAAATACCCCAAGATGGGTATCTCTACCAGTGCTACCTCCATTTCTAGCAAGATTTGAAATCTAGGCATATGATAGACACCAACATTTATATGAGAATAAATCTCAGTAGTAGAACAACTTATTTAAAAAACCATTGGCTTGTACCACCGTAATCATATGGACATATGCTACTTCTTTTTCCTATAAAGTAGAAAAATAGTATCTATTGGGATACAATGCATGATTTATACAATTATACCATCGTAGCGTCATAGCATTTACTTATGAATGTATGTATAGTTACAGTTCACTAGATGTCAACAATATAAAATATATCATTTCATCACATATATTTGCCATGGTAACATGATCATATTCACATTAAAAATATGAGTAAGGAAAATAAGCATGTCATATTGGCCAATGCCAAATCAACACAAGAGCCATTGGTAGAGTTGTAACACCCCTTATCTTGGCGTAACAACGTTATAATATGTAATAAGATAAGTGGTTACATTATTCTGTACCTTTTTATCTCATTAATTTTCCTGAGCATATAAATCCATCATTAATTATTATTTGATTAGGTTTGGGTTCTTTTACTCAGGTGAACATACCTTAGCACAGTGGAAATAAAATTTCATACATCACAGTAGGATTCATAAAATTTTTCATATCATATATATAAATTTTCTGATACATATTCCAGCATATATGAAGTACCCATTCATAAGGAATAAGGAGACAACAAGCCTGTCACTCAAACTCCTTTTACAAAATACTATTGATGGACAGGTCCTTCAAATATCCTATCTTAAGTATGTGCCCTTCTCCCTTTTATATACATCCAAAAAATATAAGTCATAATTGTATCCCAAAAAGAACATATAGAATTAGGACCAAAATAAAAGGGCTATAAGTACATATCTAAATTTTCTATCTAGGTTTGCAGATCATTCAGGGGGGATTTCTATTATAGACATAATGTAAATATCCTTTAATATAGTAAAAGTCCCTAAGAAAGGAACTTCTACTGTGGCCACTTCAATCTCCATAATGTGACAGTACCTAGGCATCTGATACATACCAATACAATAGTGAGAAATAATTTTTCATTAGTTAAACAAACCATTTTCTTTCAAATAGCTGATATGTACCACTGTACGAACACAGAAAATATTTCTACATTCCATTCAGTTCAAAACCCTTTTTAATCAATTCTATGGGTATGCTATATGTGAAACATGTGTGTATGAATCTATGAATATGAGATATGCAAAATGTTATGTCATTAATGAAATATCTGGTAAAATATTAACATTCCACATACATTAACAACTCACATTTATAAACATTCATGTTTGGCAACTACCACAACATCATACTCTACTCAGAGCCATCTTTTGGTATCATTCTTGCTTGACCACTAGGTGACTCATTATAGTGCCATGGAGTCTCACCACTAGGGTATCATTAAATGTCATCAAGTGATTACCACTAGGGTGACTCATTATAGTGCCGTGGAGTCTCACCACTAGGGTATTATATGATGCCATTACATAAAACTCGAGGGTGATCTAAAAGTGCCATACTCCACCCTTTATTGGTGACCTTTAAGAGGACATAGAAAGCACCGTGGTCCTTTCATTCAGGTAACATTCATTGCCTTTTTCATTGTCTCTAGGGGAAGATATAAAAGTGCCGTGCTCTTACCCCTAGGATAACATTCATAACTTTGACATGTTCACCTCAAGGGGAATATAAAAGTGCCATGCTCCACCCTTTATTAGTGACTTTTCATGCCCTTTCTTTCACAATTGCAAGGAGCATTTCAAGCCATTCAATCACATTCACATAACTTTGAACATATTCTCATCAATAGCATAATGCATGCAATTTATCATTCACATTTAATCATTTAATCATTTTTCCCTATTTCACTTAGCATAGTCCATTTTAAAATGCACCTTAGGCTACTTTCCATTAACACATAAATTTATCCATTCAAGGGAAAAAGGTATATAGCATTCAGCCAAGGCAAGAAAAACATAAAGAATTGGTATTTCCAAGTTATTTGGTTCATTTCTAGAATTCTTTTTACCATTTAGACATTATGGCAACATTTTCCATAATTAAGCATAACACTTTCTCACACCTCAAAATAGGTAAGTGTACATTTAACCTTTCTTTTCTACACTTTTCCAGCTCATTTTCAAACCAAACATGAAAATACACATAATCTTACATCTTCCCAATTTTTAGGCCCACTTTCAAGGTTAAATGGTAAAACTATAAAATGGTAAATTTGCCAAAATCATGAATATACCATAATTTTCTCTCTCCTCCTCTCTTATGACCAAACATATGAGTTTTTCTAGTCATTTTCAAGTAGATTTTAGCACCATTTTCCATGGGTGCTCTTGGCCAAGAAGGGTAATGGACACTTTCAAGTTAATGGTGAAGTTAGAAAGTGGGAAAAGTGCCAAAACATTAACCTAACATAATTTTCTCTCTCTTACAGACTCATAACAAGTTCTTCCACCATTTTTTTGACACATTTTCAAACAAATTTCAACACCCTCACAAGAACAAGCTCTCGGCCAAAGAGAGAAAAGCAAGGAATTGAAGTTATTTCACCATTTTGCATATAAGACTTTCATATTCAAGTAGCTCTCATGCAAAATCACCATTTTCTCACTCTTTTCCATACCATTTTAGCCATATTAAGAATTAGGGTTTTTCAAGAGTTAGGTTCTAATCATGAAAAAATTCAATCTCTTATGTTTTCAAGCATTCCAACATGTCCATATTCATAAACACAACAAGATTTCAATAGAAGAAAAACCCATTCTAGAAAATCAACTATAAGAATGTAGAGAGAGAAAGCCCTAAGTTTCTTGAAGCATTAAAACACTTTAAACATACCATAAGGCTTTAGGAATGTTTAGCTACCTTGAAAATGCAAGAAGTGTGTGATCTTCCAAGTGTTCTAGCTTGTTTTTCCACTTCTTCTTCCCTAGTGAGTGTCTCGGCCAACTTCTCTTCTCCCTCTCTTGTTTGACTATTTTAGCATCTAAAGGAAGAAGAAGACCTAACTTAGGGTTTTGGTAAAATTACTAAAATGCCCTTAGCGTAAAATAACCAATTTACCCTTACTACTTTTCTTTTTCAAGAATGGCATCCACTCTCCTTAGAATTGTAACTTTGTGGAACTTCCATAGGCTAGGACAATTCTACCCTTATAATTTTTAAAATTCCAGATTTGCCCTTCATCTTTTTGGAAAATTACCATTATGTCCCTAAAGAAATTACCATTTTACCCTTTTTGTCCAAATGGCCAATTTAACTCCATTTTTTACCCTTTTTGAGTTTAATGGGAAAAAAATCCTTACATAAAGTTTCATAAATCTTATTTTTATGAAATTAATAATTTACCCTTCTTTGAAAAAATTATCATTTTGCCCTTTATGCCAATACTATTATATTTACCCTTATTATTTCTCCTTTTTAAAATAAAAGGGTAAAGACTTTCCAATTCTATTTCTATACAGTATTTAGGTAAAAATTAAAATTTTCTATCTTATAAAAAATTGCTAATATGAACTTAGGGTAAAATTATAACTTTCCCCTTAAGGAAAAATTACCATTTTGCCATCAAAGTGGACATAATCACTTCACACTAAATTCTTCTTCTCTCTTAAATGAAAATGGTAAAAGTCTTAATGTAATTCCATGAAATAAGAAAATAAAATTTATTTTCTCCTTGATAGTAAAATTACTATTTTTCCCTTTACCAAATTTACAATTTTGCCCTTTTATGACAAAAGTGGTTCCATCTTGATGAAAATGTCTATTCTATCCCTTTAATAAACCATCCTTGTAACACCTCATATTCTCTTAATTAGTTTAAATTTATGTTCCCTTAAGTAATTGGAGGAATTTGCTTGTGTAACTTAGTGGTTAGAATAAATAAGAACACTTTCTTCCTTGTGGTAACCGAATTATAATGTGAGTGGGAGGAAAACACCACATAAAAATTTTTAGGTGCTTGAGGTGGTTGAAGTGCTTACATAAAAGTTTAGGTGCTTGATTTAATTTTTCCTTCCTTCTTTCCTTTTCTAGCCGAATTGCCAAAGGAAAGAGTGAGTGAAATAAAATATACATATATGATAAGTGAATGTGAATTTGGTCAAAACTAGATACACTTATATACACGACAATATAGAAATTGAGAAGGGAAAGAAAAGAGGTTAACATCCAATAAATATATATATGTATATATATATACACACATGCATTCGGTGGAGTAAAATAAAAGCGAGAGGGAATTATTACATGAAGGAAGCAAAAGGGGAAAACCAAATTAAAAATCTATTTATATACATGCACGACAAGGACAATTGGGAAATGAAAGAATTTAAATATATATACATGTATGTGCATTCGGTGGAAGAGAGAAAGAGAGAGGCGTGTAAGGATAACCTTCTTCCTTTCCTTCCCTAGACTTTTTCTTTAAGGTAACCGAGTAATCATGAGATAGGTGGAGTTAAATAGATATATATGCATGCAGCAAGTTAGGGAGGAGAGTGCAGAATTTATTTAAAATAAAATATACATGTAGGTGTATGGTGGAAGCCACTTAGGGAATAGATGTAACAATTAAATGATGAGGGACCGTGCAACCTTATGTGAAGTGGGAGATTTGCATTGCGTGACTTCCCTTCCTTTAATGTAACCGAGTGAGAATACCAAAATTGCAAGCAATGTAAATTGTACTTAAAAGTACATGTGCACCCATGATTAATAATAATAATTAAGAATGGGAAAGAGGGCAGCGTCCCACTTAGCCGAGTAGAAAACATACACAAGAGGAGGGGGATTCCATAAAATATACGCATGACATGGCAATTGTTAAGAGAGTGAGAGTAGCTTGAGAATTAAAGAAAAACAAAAAAGTGTTGTGAAGGGCGGAAGACCTAAGTTGATTGAGGAAAGAAGCAAGGAAGTAAGGGAAAAGATTCAAAGGAAGTGCTAAGACAACTTCAATTGAGTTCATCCTTGAGGTAGCTTAGCAATTCTATAGTTTTGTTTCATGATTTAAAGTATGATTATCCTAATTTAAAGCTTTCATGAAACATAAACTCTCTCTCTACATTCTTTAAGATGCAAACCTTTCATTGGCTAAGCTTGTATGATGATTTGATGTGTTGTTGATGTGATGATGTGGATGTATTTGTTTTTCATAGAAGAGTAATGGTTAAAAAGAAAATTTAGCATGCTTCATAAAGAACCTTAGAATAAGAAAGTGTTGAAATATCATGTTTTGCATGGCTAATGTATCCTTGTGTTAAAGTAGCTAATGTGGCTTCCATGAAAGAACTATTGTTGGTAAAATTTAGCATGTATAATGGAAAACCCTTACTTAAGATAATGCTGGAAAATTTGGATTCTTGTAAAGTTAAAATATGTTTTAAGTTGTAGATACCAAAATAAATATGGCTAGTTAGCATTTGATTAAAAAGTTGACCTTCCCTTGTGGTCATGCCAAAATCGATAATGGCCTTTGTAAGGAATTAAATTGCTTGCTAAATATTGGGTAAAGGAGATGACCATTCGAATTTAGCTATGAAAGAGAGAGAGAATATGAGAAATTAATGTATGGTAATTAGTCTTCCTTGTTGCACAAAATAAAGGTCCCTATCATATTGAAATGTAAGGGTGAAGATAGGTGTATTCTAAATTCTAGTAGGTAAAAGAAAAGAAGATTGAGTCATGAAAGTAAGTAAAAGAAATTGCCAATGATGTGATTACATGATTTAAAGATGTAAGAAGATGCCATAGAAATTTTAATGCATGGTGTCATTTAGTTTGAATTATAGAAAAGAGGTAAAAGTGTGACCATGTAACATGAAAAACCCTAGGTTGCATTCCTCCCCCATGGTGGCCGAATGTAACCTAGTAGGTTAATTGGGATAACCGAACCACTATGCCATTGGTAAATGAGTCATAAAGTGCCTTATAATAGTAAAGTTAAGGGTAATAGCAAGATGAATTATGGTTGCTAATTATTTTATAAAGGTGGCCAAGTGTCCACAATTCTTAAAGTGTGATTGAAGGTGCTTCACACAAGTGACCTAGTGAGATGTGACTAAAGGTGCTTCACACTCGTGACCTAGTGATCACAATTATAAAGGTTGCCAAGTGTCCACAATTCTTGAGGTGTGACCGAAGGTGCTTCACACATGTGACCTAGTGAGGTGTGACCAAAGGTGCTTCACACTCGTGACCTAGTGTTCACAATTATAAAGGTGGCCAAGTGTCCAAAGTTTTTGAGGTGTGACCGAAGGTGCTTCACACTTTGAGATAAGGTAAGTTTTAAGAATGAAATGTATAACTGATCATTGTTTATTTCAATTTTTTACAGGTGTGATCCCCTGCAAAGATGTTATGCGTGAAATAAGAATATCCACTGTTATCACATTGAGATTTCAAATAATCATGCATTGCTTGCCAAATCTGTATATGTGAATGAAACTATGTTTTAAATAATGGGAATGTAGATGAAAACGTTTTTGTGCTAGCACACTGGTACATATTAGTAGATTTTAAAATAATGAATTGTTAAGCTACTGGGAAACTTATTTTTCTCATTTATATGCTAATATGTATCAGATTCAGACGTTTAGTAATGCCAGGGAAAGATAGAAGTCCCTTTTGTTAAGAGCATTTTGTATTCCTTTATTTTGGGTCCTAATTCTATATATTGTTTTTGGAATAGAGTTAGGACTGCCATTTTTAGTTGTAGATAGTAAAGGAAAAAGGGAAATTTATGGGGAAAGGATATGTGAAGGACCTGTTCATTCCCATTATTTTGTAAGAGGAGTTTGAGTGATAAGCTTGTTGTCTCTTGAATCCTTATGGGCGGTTACTTCGTATATCCTAGGATACGTTCACAAAAGAATGTAACAAACATTTATTATTTTGACATTATTATTTGTAATACAAAAGTTTTAGAAATTTTGCTGTAATGCATGAAATTTATTTCTGCTGTGTTTATAAGTTTTAATCTGAGTAAAAGAACGCGAACCTAATCCACTTTAATAATACTCAATGGTATAAATGCTCAGACATTGTAAATGAGTAACTAAGGTTAAGAATAATGTACCGAACTTATCTGTTTACATCAGAGTAGTTGTAATACTAGATAAGGGCGTTACAATCCTTATCATTATATAAATAATAACATCTGCATGTTCAACCAATGATAAAAATAATGTGACAATAAAACTCAAAGTATTAGAGGTGGATGTTACAAGAGTTACTCAACGAACAACTCCATGTGCACTTACAGCACTCATGGATGAGTTTCAAGCTGAGTTTTCATGGTCCTCAACCATATGCAGTCCTCTGCCTGCCCCGTACTATCTGGAGTATCCCTCAGTGGATCCCAAGTACATTGTGGTCCCTATTCTCTCTGACAAATCATTCCATAACTCAGTCAATGGTCTCTGCCAACTTTGACAGATCATCCTTTGACCAGCGGGATCGATATCCCTTTGGATATTTCACTTCCCTTTCATCCCATAAAGGGGCTGGTATAAATCATGAGATCGCTGCTGTAATAGCTCAATTTTTTTAAAAATAAATTAATTGGGCAAAATAAATTTAGATTTTATTAAAATCAAATTCAGTGTAATTTTCTAAGTCTGCGGTTGAAATTTGAGAATTTTTCAGAGTCAAAATCTGATCTGATGGAGAAAAAACTCGGTTCAGCTTCAGGGAATTAGCAGGTAATTTGGAAGGCTTAAATTCTTCAAAAGACCTCCGAATTCCTTCCATGTGGGCCTGTAATCTTGCCCAGATCGGAGAATACATCCGAAATTTACCCTGCGCGAAGTGAGAAAAGATCAAAATGCCCCTGGAGGCCTTAAAACTCCAAAATCCCTATTTTCCTCTCATTTTTCCTTTCCTCTCTCTCTTCCCTACATTTTCTCTCTCTTCTCTCTCGTTTTCGTGTCCCACCTTGCGCTACCGGAACCGTTGCCCTGTGACACCGCCGGTGCAGCTCAACGCCCTCTACCTTTAGCCACCATCCCCAACTGTCAATGGATGCCATAGCGGTTGAAAATAGCCTATTTCTCCCTCTGTTGTGAAATTCCTCCTCCGCCATGATCTCTGCCGTCCGACGCTGTCCGGTCACACCGCCGCCACCGTTGGGTAGCTTTGAGCCGACTTCCTCTGCCGACTTCCACCAATAGAGCGCCATACATGCCCGGAATGGGGGAAAAATAGTCCATTGTGCGTCGTATTTCGTCACCAAAAAATGCCATCTAAATGGCCATGTTTCGCCAAACGAACCCCGAATTTGGCATCCTCGAGTTACGGGCTACATTTTGGTGTATCTTTCGACCCCTACTACTGTCCACCGCCGTGAGCCACCGTCAGCCGCTGTGCTCTACCGTGCGCCATTGTCGGAGTTGCCGAAAAGTTTCCAGAATCATATTTCAAGCTTCTAAAACCCTCGGTACAGTTTAAAATACCCCAATTTGATATTTTGCTGTTAAAATTGACCCTGGATATGTTTAAGGATTAGACTGGCCTAGGAATTTGATAAATTGATGTAGGAAAGCCTAATTGAAAGAAAAACCCGCCTGAGAATTTAATTATTTGCCTAGGGAATTAATTAAGAGCAATTGTCGAGGGAAAAGGCTTGGAGATGTGCCAAGAAGAAGAGAGAGATTTAGTCAAAGAGAAAGGAAGCAAGGTAGGTTAACAATTTAAAATTGTGTTCCATGTTTAAGTTTATGCAACCAACATGCTTACAATCTTTCTTAGGAACATAATTATGTACCTAAATTCTTGAAAAAATGTATATCTGTTGGCTAGTATGTGTGGTTTATTGAAATGTTGATGGATGAGATAGCATGAGTATGTTGTTGGAAAAAGAATAGAGTTGCATGGTGTAGATTCAAGGTGACCACAAAGAAAGAACCCTACCTATAAGTATATTAAGTAAAGAACCACAAGAAAGGAAAGGGAATTGCCAAGTGGATGAAACTCCCTAGGCCGAGTCCATGGAATTTATAACACCCATAAATCAATTAGCTTAAATTGATGATTTTAATGGATAGAATTATGGTGTTAATAAATAAATTCCTTGTTGCTAATAAATTTAAGAATTTTCTTAAGGAAGAAACATTTTACTTGCATAATTTAATGGCCAAATTGTTTAAATTAAAAAGACAAGGTACTTAGAATTTGATGTTTAATTTAACCTTATTCTCTTTTTTCTATCTAGCCTAAGTACCAAAGGAAGGAGATTAAAAGCATTCAAATTAAATCTTATAGATATATGCATGGGTTTCACGTGCAATGAGGGAAAGAAGAAGAATTTGCATGAAATCCAATGCAAGGCCCACGTGAAAGGAGAAAGAGACGAAGGATGCAACAAATATATATATATATATAGATGTATAGGTGACACGGCAACTAAGGGAAAAGCTAGCATAAAACCAATCCTTCCCTTTCAATTGTTAGATGCCACACGTGAAGGAAATGAGGGGAAATATGCAACAATTAAAAAATGCGGAATTTTTATAAGTGGGGTAGACACATAGGATCACATGAGACATAAAGAAAAGCAAGGGAGAAGAATTTAAGAAAGTGCAAAATTTTATTTCATTTGTGGAACTTGGGACCACATGCAAGGTAGGAAATTTTGGTGAGAAAAGGAAGATACAATGTGCAGAAATTTTGTTGCTTGTTGGAGTGGATAATCTAAAGTTGCAAGGAAGGGAAAAACCAAGTGTGCAAGCAAAGGCAAGGTGTACTTGTAAGTACACTTTGTGCAAAAATATATGCATGTATGTATGTTAAAAGTGTGTAGAATTATTTTTAAAATGAAAGTGGAATGTAAGGAAACTACACACACCCACATGCCACCTAGGCTAAGAAAGAAACAAGTAGGAATTGAGAATTTGTTGTATATGCTACAAACCACACGTGAAGTAGGGAAGAAAAGAAAAATAAATAAATAAATGTATATATACAAAGAGGAAAACAAGGAAGGGATGGTGTGAAGTAAGGAAGAAGTAAGGGAGAATGGCATAAAATTTCTTTTTAAGCTTTGGAAACCAAGACATGTTACAAGGAATGAAGGGGGGAAGTTTAATTTTTTGCATATTCCACCCCATTCACGCATGAAAGGAAGGGAGAGGAAAAAATTTCACTCTTCATGTAACCTACACATACACACACACGTGAGGCACCAAGGTTTAGAGGGAAGAAGACACAAGGTGATCAAAAGAAAAAGGGAAGAGCAAAGGAAGCAAGGAAGGTTAGCAATTTCTTTATTTTGGTTCCATAAGTTAGTATATGTAGTTCACAATGTTACTTCATGGAACTAGAATAATCCTCTCTGTAACGACCCCCTAATACAACATACACACTCATAGCGGAAGCGTATGGATTTTCCAAATAGTTATTCCCGATGTGGGAATGTCAGGATAAGCTCTTTGGTTGAGCGTAACCCAAATAGACTTCCCGTTGTCCATTCGGATTCCGTTCAACCCTAATTCACACGCAGCTAATCTAATTATACATACATACATCATAAACTACTCTGTAATGAAATCTAATATCCATACATACGGCATACAATCATACATACAAATTCCAACTTAAAATCACAAGTTTACAGCAGTAAACCCTACCAAAAATTCGGCAGAGTTTCCTCTGTATTTCAGAAATATCCATAATACAATAGTCACATGTTTACAGATACACAGCCAGTCCAATGACAACAGAAAACATAAATTACAGAAGACCAATATACAGCATTATCATCAAAATATATACAATGTAATTCAAGCCTAGACTAAGTCGTTCTTATTTCTATCATCAAGTCATCTTCCAGCTAACGTCTAGGTTCCTGTCCCTGTCCCTGTTCATCTGAGTAAACAACCTGGTGAGATATAAAATCCCAGTAGAATAATTTACATTTCAAATACAATTCAAAATCTGGTTGAATACTCACCAGTGCGAGCACCAAAAACATCTTCCCCAAATCAGTTCGAAATTAGTGAAATACCTTATCTTTAAAATCATTTTATCACATGGAAATTGCGGCAGATAATCATAATCATAAAATCCATTCTTTGAAAATCAATAATCAAAATCAGGTAAAATCCCATGCCCGGTGTATCTCAATCCATCTAGGCCACAAGTCCTCTGCGACCCAATCTAAAATCGTCATCTAATTGCACGTCATCTAGAGAGATTACCTCTCTTATCGTTGGGTTGATCCGTAACACCAATCACCCGAATCTCGCCTATATTGTGAGTGTGATCCATAACACCAATCACTCACTCAAGGACCAGGTGAGAATCAACATCTAGGGCGTCCCCTAGCATGTGCACATACGCCAATTCTCATCCTCATACAGTCTATTCGAACTCACATGCTCACGGTCGGCTATTCCTCAAGGTTCTAGGGTATTACGCCTAAATCACAAGTTTCCCCGTGTAGGCTATCCCCCCTTATACCCCTTAAAACTTTCTTAGGGTCGTCCTGATTTATCGCATGATCCCTAACATAGTACAGGTTAAATCGGATAAAAACAACATCAATTAAAAGCTTCCTGTACTCGGGATACTTAACGGTCGTCCCATATCGGCTATCAAGTACCCTACCCCAAGTAAATCCGTCCTAATGGCATCTAAACTCGATAAACAAAACGTCTAACATGCAATTAGGATATCCAGCACATAGGCATGCAATTTATTCCATTGAAAGTAGCACGTAAATCCATGCAATTCAATCTAATCATTCAGGCAATCAATAGGTTAAATCTAGGATTCGGGATGTGTAAATCATCCTACCTGGTCTCCTATTGCTCCGAAACAATTTAGAACTTCACGAAATCTTGGTTTTTGAGCCAATTAAATTCTGTGGACATTTAAATGAATATTCAAGCTCGTCACGTCATCCGTTTTACGATCCTAAGTTCGATTATCCTAATTCCTAGGTCAATTTATTCCCTAATTACGTTTGGCAGTTATTTCAATCAAAATTCATCAGTTTTTGGGAAATCAGACCTTACTAGTGTTGTCGGATGATGGAAATCTATCTCGGGGTGTTCTCGATTTCTCCTGGTGTATATCCAGATGCTCCGACACGGCAGCACACGGCGGCCGTGGGTGGTTGCTGGAAGTTGTGGGTGGTGAGGGCTGTCGGTTGGTATGCCTAGTGGTGGCTCACGGTGGCTCTAGTGGCAGCGCGCGGTGGAGGAAGGAGGAGATATAAGAGAGAGAAAGTAAGGTGAGGAGAGAGAGAAAATTGATGGAAATGGAAGGATTTTGAGAAATTTAAAGCTTCCGGGGGAGATTCAGACTTTTCTCGGATCACCCGGGGAAACTTCGGGATGTCGGCTTCCTTCTAGATGTGGGCACGAGTTTCCATGCAATGATTTTGGCCTCCGTCTGTGGAATTGATGCACGAAACATCGTCTGTCAATTCCTGATCGCCGGATTGCGTTTCTTTCCATTCGCTTACGTTTCTGACTTCAAACGACCTTCTGTTTCAAATCATCATCCTCGAAAGTTGTGCCAGGCTTCGCTTACGTGAATTTATCATAAAAATTAAGTTTTATCTTTTAAAAACATTTTCGGTTGTTACACTCTCCATTCTTGATTTAGGATGTAGTTTGATATAGTATGCATGATAAACTTAGGAGTTGGCTATGTTGAATGAGATTCATAATGTGTTAGACATTTATGCTTGTAAATAAATACAAATAAAGATGAAGTAGGATGGATGAAGTTAGCATTGGAATTTTATTGCCATGACCACATAAGAAAATAATAAATGATGAATACCATGATGAGGAATGAAATTGTAAGAGTTTAAGGTGAATAATGTTCATGGATAGGAGGAATATTATCATAGGAATTATTAAACCTTTAGAAGGAAACTTATGTGAGGAATGAACTCTAAGAAAATAGAAAATATTATGTCCATAATTAATATTATGAAGGGAGAATTTATGTAAGATTAAACTCTAAGAAAAATAGAAAATATCATATCCATAATTAATATTATGGAGGAAAATTTATGTAAGATTAAACTCTTAGGAAAATAGAAAATATCATATCCATAATTAATATTATGGAGGAAATTTTATGTAAGATTAAACTCTAAGGAAAATAGAAAATATTATCTCCATAATTAATATTATAGAGGAAAATTTATGTAAGATTAAATTTTAAGGAAAATAGAAAATATTATGTCCATAATTAATATTATGGAGGGAAAATTTATGTAAGATTGAATTCTAAGGAAAATAGAAAATATTATATCCATAATTAATATTATGGAGGGAAATTTATGTAAGATTAAACTCTAAGAAAAATAGAAAATATTATACCCATAATTAATATTTTGGAGGGAAATTTTTATGAGAATTAAATTCCAAGAAGAATAGAAAACATTATATCCATGATGAATATTTTTGGAGGGAAACTTATGTGGGAATTAATTTCCAAGAAAAATTGAATGTCATGGCCATTGCCAGTATTTTAAAAAAGGAATCCATATCAAATTCCCCAGGAAAAAGTAAAATAGTGTGGAAGCTTCGAATTTATTCGAAAGCTTGAGAAAATGAAACCTTTCCCTGGATATTTGAAAAGGGGGGTAGGGTAACACCGTGCCCTGCGGGGTTTCGAATGTATACTAGTGGCCTAGCGAGGCATGGCCAAAGGTGCTCCATGCCCGTGACCTAGCGTCCACGATCATGCTGAAATTGTGGCCGAGTGTCCACGCATTACGAGGTGTGGCCGAAGGTGTAATGCCCCTATCTAGTCTTGTTGTTCATCCCGATATCAATAGATAGGTTTGATACATTATTCTTGTCCTTATAATTATTGTTTGAGAAATTAAACCATTCAATTTACGTTAAACGAATTAGGTTCGGGAATTTTTGCTCAGATAAAAATAAAATTTACATACACAGCGAAATAATGAAATTCTACGCTACACGATGAAAATACAGTCTTTTATATGAATCAAATAATGCAAGTCTGATAATAATCATTACATACTGATGTATAGGTCCCCAGATATAGGAAGTACCTATCCTGCAGAAGTCAGGAGACAACAGGCCTGCTAGTCAGACTCCTGCACAAAATAGTGATGAAGCGGTCCTTCACATATTCGTTTTCCCCCGATATCCCCAAAACCACTCATGTATACAATCAAAATAGCTGTCCTATTCTAATTTGAGTACATCGAGGATCCAAAAATAGGGGTTACAAAAACCTTACTTGATCAAAAGGTACTGCCACCAAGTGTCCCTGCTACGCGTCCCTGCTACGTATCTATATCTGATACATATTAGCACATAGATGACAAACATAGGTTTCCCAATAGCTTAGCAATTCATAGTTTAAAAGAAACTAATATTTACCAGGGTGCAGGCACCAAAAACGTTCAACCTACATCCTTGATTTAGGAGTAAAATACATAACTATAAACAGGCAATTATTGCATGATAAATTTAGTAGTTAGCAACATTTAGAGATCTTTTTCACATAACCAGTATTTTCTTAAGCATACCAGTTTATTATTACAAAGTTATTAGAACGTACATACATGTTGTGTGAACACTAGATGAAAGGGGTGGCTCAACCTTCGGCCACACCTCCCTAGGTCACCTATGTGGAGTACCTTTCGCCACACCTTGAAATATATGGATACTTGGCCACTTATATAGTGTGATCACAGGCACTAGGTCCTGGGCATGGAGCACCTTCGGTCGCACCTCGCCAGGCCATCTGTGTAGAGTACCTTTGGCCACACCTCGCAAATTGTGGACCCTTGGCCCACGTACATGAAATCTTTGGGATACTAGATCACGGGTATGAGGCACCTTTGGCCACACCTCCTTAGGTTGCTTGTGTGGAGCACCTCCGGCCACACCTCGTAAAGCGTGGACACTCAGCCACGGTTTCAGCGTGATCGTGGACACTAGGTCATGGGTATGGAGCACCTTCGGCCACGCCTCACTAGGCCACTAGTATACACTTAGAACCCCACAGGGCGCGGTGTCACCCTACATCTCCCTTTTATTATCTAGGGAAAGGTTGCATTTCCTTAAAGCTTTCGAATAAATTCGAAAGTTCCATACTATTCCACTTTTTCCTGGGGAATTAGATCTAAGTTCCTTTTTAAAATATTAACAATGGACATAATATTTTCTACTTTTCTTGGAACTTATCCTCACGTAAATTCCTCCCCAGGAATATTAATAATGGACATGATTTTTTCTATTTTTCTTGGAATTTATTCTCACATAAATTTCCTTCCAAAAATATTATTAATAAACATAATATTTTCTATTTATTACATAAATTTTCCTTTCAAAATATTATTAATGGACATAATATTTTCTATTTATTCTTACATAAAGTTCCTTCCAAAAATATTATTAATGGACACAATATCTTCTATTTATTCTTACATAAATTTCCTTCCAAAAATATTATTAATGGACATAATATTTTCTATTTATTCTTACATAAATTATTTTCTATTTATTCTTACATAAATTTGCCTCCAAAAACATTAATCATGGACATAATATTTTCCACTTTTCTTAGAATTTATTCTCACATAAACCCCCCTCTAAAAATATTAGTAATGTCCATAAGAAGTTCTACTTTTCTTGAAATTTATTCTTCACCTTAAACCCTCACCATTTCGTTCCTCATAAAGGTATTCATCATTAATTATTTTCTTATGTGATCATGGAAATAAATTTCCAATACTAACTTAATCCATCTTATTTCATCTTCACATGTATTTATTTTAGCAAACATAAATGCCCAATAACTTTATTAATTCCATTCCACTTAGCCAACTCCTAAATTCATCATGCATATTATATCAAATTTCCTCCTAAATCAAGAATGAAGAAAATTATTCTAGTTCCATGGAAGCAACATTTTTTTTTTGAAACATACATGCTAACTTATGGAACTATACCAAAGAAATTGCCAACCTACCTCAAAGATGGCTAGTATGAGATGATCTTAGTCTTTCCTTGGTTCCTCTTTTGCCTTGTGTATATGCCCAACTTAGCTATTCTTCCCCTCTCTCCTTCTTCTTTCCCCTTTCATCCAAGTGGTGTGGGTGTGGGTTTTCGAAATGCTTCTCCTCTTGGTTCACGTATGTGTGTGTGTGGTGGTGCATGGAAAAATTCTCAACCTTTCCTTTTGTTCCCTAATCCACGTGTGGCCTCCTCTCTCATTTGTTTTTGGTTTATTTTATTCCACATGTAAGCTTTACTTCTCTCACACTCTATCTTGGTCATTTGCTTCATGCCACCCCACCCTCTTTTCTCTTGTTTCCCTTCATCCAAGCCAAGGAAAGAGGGTTCCATAATTTTTCCATTTTTCTCTTCTCCTTTACACCATTTCCCTTCCCTTGTCAATTCTTATTTTATGTACATATGGTAGCCTAGGTGGCGTGTGCCTCTCATCCCTCTCTCTCTCTTTTCCTCATTTCAAATTCCCATTTGGATGGCTAGAAGGACATGGATGTTACACTTGATTTCCCTTTGGATGGAGTTGCCATGTAGCATGCATTCTTGCCTATTTTGCCTTTTTATTTCCCACATGCTCATGCATATATATGTATAAAATTTTTTTGCACTTGTACTCCCTTACTTGCAACCTTGGTCTTGCTTTTCCTTGCAAGTTTATCTTTCTCACTTCCACAAGCAACCTTGGTATTTCCATTTTTTTTTCTTTTTCTATTCTCTCTTTTCCTCCCTCTCTCATGAAGTCTTATGTGTGCCTATATAAAAAATTCTACACTATCCCATTGCTTCCTTCATCACGTGTGGCATCCAATTCAAGGGGAAAGTTGATTTATTTGTTAGTTTTCCCCCTTTGCTCATGTGGCACTCATGTATAGGTGTATACATATATTTTATTCCACCTTACTTCTCCTTCTTCTTCACGTGAAAACCATACATATATATATATATATAAAATTTGCATGCCTTCATCCCTCTTAACCTCACATATGGCATTAATATTTCCAGGCATAAAATTTAATGGTCCTTCCTTTGGTACTTAGACTAGATAACAAAAGAAACCAAGGGGTTAAATTAAGCATCAATTTTCTTAGGTAATTTGCCTTTTGAATCTAAACAATTTAGCCATTTAATTATACAAGTGAAATTTTCCTTCCTTAAGCCAATTCTTAAATTTATTAGCTACAAGAAATTAATTTATTAGCACCATGAATTAAAATCATTAATTTAAGCTACTTAAATTAGGGGTGTTACAGGAGGTGCTCCACACAAGCGACCTAGGGAGGTGTGGTCGAAGGTGCTCCATACCCGTGATCTAGCATCCCAAGGATTTCATGTATGTGGGCTAAGTGCCCACAATTTTGTGAGGTGTGGTCAAAGGTGCTCCACACGGGCGGCTTGGCGAGGATCAGCCAAAAGTGCTCCATGCCTAAGACCTAGTGCTCACGATTATGTTACATACGTGGCCGAGTGTCCACGAATTTTGAGGTGCGGCCGAAGGTGCTCTACACGGGTGACCTAGGGAGGTGTGGCCAGAGGTACTCCACTCCTGTGATCTAGTGTACACGCAACATGCATAAATGCTCTAAAAATTTTGTAATAATAAACCGGTACACTTAAGGGAATACTTGGCATGTGAAAAAGATCTTCGACTTTTGTTAACTACTAAATTTATCATGCATTAATTTCTTGTTTACAGTTATGTATTTTACTCCTAAATCAAGGATGTAGGTTGAACGTTTTTGGTGCCTACATCCTGGTACATATTAGTTTCTTTTAAACTATGAATTGCTAAGCTACTGGAAAACCTGTGTTTCTCATCTATGTGCTACTATGTATCAGATACAGACGCGTAGCAGGGACGTGTGGTGGCAGTACCTTTTGATCAAGTAAGGTTTTTGTAACCCTCATTTTTTTTTGGATCCTAGATGTACTTAAATTAGAATAAGATAGCTAATTTGATTGTTTATACGATTGGTTTTGGGGATACAGGGAAAACAGATATGTGAAGGACCGGTCCATCACTATTTTGTGTAGGAGTCTGAGTGGCAGGCCTGTTGTCTCTTGACTTCTGTGGGATGGGTACTTCATATATCCGGGGACATGTACATCAGTTTGTAATGATTATTATCAGACTTGTATTATTTGATTCATATGAAAGACTGTATGTTCATCGTGTAGCGTAGAATTTTTATTATTTCGCTGTGCATGTAAGTTTTATTTTTATCCGAGCATAAGATCCTGAACCTAATGCGTATAACATAATCTGATGGTTTAACTGCCTTAGATGTTGATTCTCACCTGGTCCTTGAGTGAGTGATAGGTGTTACGGATCACACTCACAATATAGGCTTGATTCGGGTGATTGGTGTTACGGATCACACCCAACGATAAGAGAGATATTCTCTCTAGATGACGTGTAATTAGATGATGATTTAAACTTGGTTACAACGGAATTGTGACCAACGTGGACTTAGCTACACCGGGCATGGAATTTTACTTGATTTTGATTATTGATTTTAAAAAGAAATGGATTTTATGATTTCGATTAATTGCCGCGATTTCCATGTAATTAAATGATTTTTAAAGACAAGGTATTTCACTGTTTTTGAACTGATTTTGGGAAGATGATTTCGGTGTTCGCACCACTGGGTATTCAACCAATTTTCGAATGATATTTGAATTGTAAATTATTCTACTGGGATTTTATATCTCATTAGGTTGTTTACTCAGATGAATAGGGACAGGGACAGGAACCCAGAAGATAGCGGTTGTGGCCTTGGTGATAAGTAGGAGATTAACTTAGCTTAGGCTTGAATCATTTTGTATATATATACTTCGATGACATTGCTGTTTATTGGGTTCTGTCTTTTATGTTTTCTGTATGGATTGGATCGATTGTACATGTATAAATCAGGTGTTATGTGATGACTGTCGTGGTGGGATTGACGTTGTTGTATATGGATTCTGTTAATTATGTTTATGTTGTTGATGGACTGGCTGTATGATTGTAAATAGGTGATTATTGTATTTTGGATATGATCGAAATACAGAGGAAACTCTACCAGATTTTTGGTAGGGTTTGCCGCTGTAAACTTATGAATTTGAGTTGGAATGCATATGAATGTATGATGTGATGTATATACGAGTTTTAGATTTCATTCCAGAGTAAATTATGATGTATGTAAGTATAATTAGTTAGCTGCATGTGATTTAGGGTTGAACGAAATCTGAATGGACGACGGGAAGTCTATTTGGGTTACGCTCAACCAGTAGCGATCCCCTCACATTCCCACATCGGCAATAATTCTGTAAAAGACCCATATGCTTCCGCTAATTAGATAAGCATCGTGTATGTCGTATTAGGGGGTCGTTACACTAAGTTTTGTTCTATTTAAAATGTAGAGATATCTCTTTAACCTTATAAGGGTGACTATTACCTCCCAAACCCTCTATTTATAGATTTTTTAGGAAGCTGATAGCTATTTAAAACTAAATCATTGCATATCTTTTGAAAATAATTGTTTTGTACCTTCACTATACTATTATGTACTCTGGTAGTTGACTTGAAGAAACCTTGCAGTCAACTATCATATTATTAATTCAAATTTCTATAAAACTAGGTTGTGGCAATGGACTGCTGGGCATCTAGGGGTGCTTTTGGGTTTCTTTATAAGTTTTGTCCTAGGGTTAGCAGTCAACTATTAGCTCACAGTAGGCTAGTAATTGACTGCTAGGGTCATAGAAGTTGAATTGTAGCTTACTGTCATGGATTTTCCAAAATTCATGTATATTAGTCGACTTCTATCATCAAGCAAGTTGACTTGTAGCTCAGAAAAATGGTTAAGTGGGAAATTCATGTGAGAGCTACTAAGTCTTTAGGGAAAAAAGTTTAAGAAAAGTTTCCAAGAGAATTTTAAAAGATTTAGAGCTCATGTTACTAAATTACCTTTACAAAATAAGTCCTAGGCACCTCACTAACTTGAATTCTTCAATATATATGTTGTTAGGCCATTAAACTTTTACTTTTAACCTAAAAATCCTTTAATGTGTTTGTAATCATCAAAAACTTGGAGAGTTTGTGCTTAATGGGATCAACAGAATTTAAGGTGGTGAATTTCATAAAATTTCCACTAGAAGTCTTTTTTTTTAAATAATATATAGATATATTTTTTGGTGGAAACTATAGTTTCTATCAAATGTTACTTCTTGTGGCAACTTTGAAGAGTGCCATTAAAAAATTGTCTTTTAGTGATAAATTTTTACGTCACCACCAATGGTCTCACTTTTTGTGATGACATTTAAAAGTCATTGGTAAAGGTCTATTTTTTTTTTGTAGTGCTAGTTATAGCCATAAGTATCTAGTTAACATGATGATATTTAAGATTAAGTAACTTAATAACCATGGCAGGGACATGGAAAAGTTAACAAAACCAACTGTCTAAAATCTATTATTGATTCCTTTACCAAACTTCGTCTATGCACCAAAACTTGTGCTAGTCAACTATCTATTTTGAAATTGCAATTATAGAGACTAACAACCAAGTGCTTGTATGTAGTTGATTGTTACTGGAAAACTTCTAATTATGAATAATTAAAATTATTTAGAACTATTCCCTAATTAAAGTGCATAATGGTTTTTATTATTGTTACAATATGAGGCATATAACTATTTGAAAGAATCCTTATAAATGGATGTTGAACTTACATAAAATATTTAAGCAACAACTAATGATGGAAAATTTCAAAATTTCCCTTGTTAATATTAATTTTACACTTACTTTTCCTTAAAATAGTTGGTGTTGATTAAAATTATAAGGCAGAGAGGGAACAAAATGAGATATTTAATAAGGAACATTTTAGGCTAAGCTCACCTCAATAACTTTATGGGTTGAGCCTACCTCACTATTCAAGGCCTAAAATCTATATAAATGTAACACCCACCTATACAGGTACCACACATATTAGTCCTGTAGAGATGGCGTGCTATCCCTATTCTTTCTTGGCTACCTAAGTTCAATTTTAGATTAAAGTCTAAAATCCTTAATTAATTCAGTTTTAGGTTAAAGGGTACACTGTAATGACCCCCTAATCCACAATATACTATCCTCTATCTACCTAGCGGAAGCATATGGGTTTTAGAAATAGTTATTCCCTATGTAGGAATGTCAGGGGATTGCTACTGGTTGAGCGTAACCCAAATAGACGTTCCGTCATTCATTTGGATTTCGTTCAACCCTAATCCTTAAGCAGCTATACCTAATTATACATACATTCATATAAATTACTCTGGAATGAAAACTAAAATCCATACATACATTATATCATTCATTCATGCAAATTCCAACTTATTTACACACGTTTACAGTTGTAAATCCTGCTGAAAATCCGACAGAGTCTCCCCTGTATTTCGAACGTATCCAAAAGTACAACTGGTCATTAACACAACATATTACATCCATTCAACAGTAAAATACATCATAATTACAAAATATAGTACAACAACCACAGGATACATATATATACATCATTATTCAAGCCTAGACTACGCTGCTCTCCTGTTTATCACCAATGCTTTGCCCAGCTAGCGTCTAGGTCCCTGTTCCTGTTTATCTGAGTAAACAACCTGCTGAGATATGAAATCCTAGTAGAATAATTTATAATTTACAATATAGATCAAAATCTGGTTGATTATTCAGCGGTGCAAGCACCGAAAACATCTTCCTGAAATCAATTCAAAATTCGTGAAATACCTTATCTTTAAAAATCAGTTTATCGCATGGAAATCGCGGCAAATGCTCAAAAATTATAAAAATCTATTTCTTTAAAAATCGATAATCGAAATGAGGTTAAATCCCATGCCCGGTGTATCTAAATTTTGTGTCAGCCACAAATCCTCTGCGACCGAATCTAAAATCATCCAATTGCACGTCGTCTAAAGAAATTTCATCTCTTATCGTTGGGTGTGATCCGTAACACTAATCACCCGAATCTCGCCCATGTTGTGAGTGTGATCCGTAACACCAATCACTCACTCAAGGACCGGGTGAGAATCAACATCTAGGGCGTCCCCTAGCATGTGCACATATGCCAATTCTCATCCTCATACTGTCTATTCAAACTCATATGCTCACGGTCGGATATTCCTCAGGGTTCTAGGGTATTACGCCTAAATCACAACGTTTTCCCGTGTAGGCTATCCCCCCTTATACTCATTAAACCTTTCTTAGGGTCATCCTGATTTATTACATGATCCCTAATGCAGTGTAGGCTAAATCTGGTAAAAACAATATTATCATAAAACTCCCCGCACTCGGGATACTTAACAGCTGTCCCATACCCGCTATCAAGTACCCTACCCTAAGTAAACCTGTCCTAATGGCATCTAAACTCGATAAACAAAACATATAACATGCAAATGGAATTCCCAGCACACAGGCATGCAATTTAGTGCATTGAAAGTAGCACGTAAATCTATGCAATTAAATCTAATCGTTCAGGTATCTACACAATCAATTCCAACGTTCGGGAAGCATAAATTATCCTACCTGGTCTCCGTTTGCTCTAAATAAATTTGGGACTTCTCGTATCCTCGGATTTCAAGCCAATCAATTCCATGAACATTTAAATGAATATTTAAGCTCATTACGTCATCAATTTTATGATCCTAAGTCCAATTACACTATTTCCTAAGTTGATTTATTTCCTATTCGCGTTCGGCAGTCAATTTGATAAAAAATCATTAGGTTTAGGTGAATCAGACCTTACCAGGGTTGCCGGATGATGGAAATCTGTCCCAAGGCAGTCTCAGGTGTCTATCGGGTGTCTTTCTGGCTTCTCTGGCAGTGGCAGACGGCAAAGCACGACGGCGCACGGCAGAGGGGTGCGATTGGTCTCAAAAATCACACCATG
Organism: Senna siamea; assembly: GCA_031216115.1. Classification (NCBI taxonomy): domain Eukaryota; kingdom Viridiplantae; phylum Streptophyta; class Magnoliopsida; order Fabales; family Fabaceae; genus Senna; species Senna siamea. The sequence goes on from CM062360.1 coordinate 4,633,460, forward strand.
GTAAAGCCCTCAAGATGAGGAGTCCGAATATGGTGGTGGCACGGCGGTTCACAACCGTTTGGACGGCATTTTTTGGCCCCAAAGATTAACACACGACGGTTGGAAATTCTCTCGATCTGCACTCGTGGAGGCTCCGTTCGGCGGTTGCGAGTTGAGGGAGGAAGCTAGCAGCTCCACCTACACGCTGGTGGTGGCGGTGACGGTTAATAGTGGCCGACGATGACGATCCCAACTAGCTAAAAATTTATGCGACGGAGGGAAAAAACTTCTTTTTTCGGCGACCCTGGTGGTCGTTGGTGGCCAGGTTGACTGCCTGAGGTCGAGGGTGGCAAGGGGCGTCGGTTGGTAATTCAGGTGGTGGCCCACGGTAGCCCAAGTGGTGGTGCATGGTAGAGGAAGGAAGAGAGAAAGGAGAGAGAAAGTGGAGTGAAGAGAGAGAGAAATGGTGAAAATGGCAGGATTTCAGAGAATTTAAAGCTTTCGGGGGCGATTCTGACTTTTCCCGGACCACCCGAGGAAACTTCGGGATGTCGTTTTCCATCCGTATGTTGGCATGGGTTCCTATGCAGAGGTTTTGGCCTTCTTCTGAGAAATCGAAGTTCGAAACTTTGTTTATCAGTATTTTATCGCCGAGTTGCATTTCCTTTCAACAGATCACATTTCTTACTCCGAAAAGCCTTCCGATTTCAACCATCGACCTCAAAATTCATGCTAAACTTAGTTCACATGAAATTAGCGTCAAAATTCGATTTTTATCTTTTAAAAATTAGTCTCGATTATTACATACACTCGGGATTCTCACTTGTTGATATATGTATATATATATAGATATATATATGTATGTATATATACATATACATATACACATGGCAATGGAAGCATGTAAGGCTAAGGTATACTTATATACATTTCTATCTACAGTTGATATACATATATACATACTTCTCAAAATGCTAAGTGAGGACTTTGGAAAATGATGTCAACATTTCCCAAGATCACCTAAAACCCAATATGCGATACATGTTTATATAATCCAAAGTTAATAGCCTACACATATATTTCAAGTAGGTTCCACCCTTTATTTACTATACATACATACAAGTTTCTGAAAGGCCTTCTCATGACGACTAGGGATGTTGGAACATCTAAAAAGACAGTTATCTCTATTCCTGCTCTAATCCATTGGAGGTAGCGGTGCATCCACAATATGCATCATTATTTCTCTAATTCTTATGCACTATCCTACTCTCGGTGCATGGAGTACTTCGATTTATACCTCAACAGTATATGAAAATCTAGGCATCTAGGCACATTAGCGCGCATGTGAGATATAAATCGCAGTAATCAAAAGAAATGAAGTAAAAAAACCGTCAATGGTACCATATATGAAAAACGTGGAAAATTGTTGCATTTACATTCATTTCAAATTATAAACACAATTTTACTGGATAATAAGCAACTGCCATGCTATCAAATGCATCATTTTGTGGGCAATGCTAAATATCTTCATTCTTGACATCATCAAAACATAGTAATATGGACATTTCATATCATAAATAATGGAAATAATTAACAATCAAATGGCTATAATGACCATTTATAAAACGACTACATATGGATCTTCGTGGCCATTCATAAAGCAGTTCCATATGGCTCTCCATTGCCATTCATAAAATAATCATCCAACAAACATTATATGAGCTCTTTATTTTATCAAGGTTAGCTAGCTTTTACCTCTAGGGCATCCCCTAGCCATATATTTTGAAAGACCACACTACCAGATGGAGATCACTGTGCCTTTCTATGGATCACAGGTCATTTCTACTCACCAGATCATTGCACCTTGTCGTGGGTTATAGATCATATCCACTCGCACTATGCCAAGGGGGGCTAATTTTTCCTTTATACAATACTCTCTAATATATACCCTAGTCTAACACGTTCCCTGATCATGATTAATTTAACTCTAAGTAGGTCACTCCGTAGCCATTTGGGGACTAACTTAGGATTAGCCATAAACACATTGTTTTCTAATCATTCTTTGAAAATTTAAGTGGCTATTTTAATTTTTAGTAATCATCCCAAATGAACCACCAATCCTTCAATCTAAAACTTATCTAGGCTATACTATATAATCAAAGTATTTACATTTAATCTTTCTAGTTATTTCCATTCAAAATTTATCCCATATTACTTTTCAAATACCATATCAAAACTTTAAAATGATTCCCTAGCCTTTACATGATGTTTGGAAAAATAAAAGAGGCATGAAAACAACAATTAAAAATGAATTTCGAAGGGCACTGCATAGCTCAATGTGGCAAACTGGCCACTTAGCAGTGGCTAACTACACAGATACATTTCATTGCAATAAGAAACCAAGTTTGCCATGGCAAAGTTGCCAGAGACATTTAGCTACAATGAAAATGCATTATAGCGGAGAATTCTCGAGAACTTCATAATTTTCAAGAAAAATTTGCAGAAAATATAGTTTAAACCATTTTTGGCCCAAAAACACCTCATGGTAACTTTAAGAGTTTGTTTATGACCAACTTTGGACTCTTTTCCTTTTTCAAAACATCACCATACAAAAAAAAATCAAGTTTTCATGGGCTAGAAATCAAAATCCATCACCAAGAGCATGTTCATGGAGAAAATTGGTTAACCCACTCTTTCAATAATGTTTTCAAGCATAGATTAGACTAAAAAAGACTCCACAAGCATATATCCAGCATATAAATCAAAGAATGCAAGCTTAAATCTCCTTATCTCATACCTAAGGGTGAATGAGAAGATTTCTTTGATTACCTTTAAGATTTGTGCATGTTGATGTTCCTAAAAGGTAGATTGCTATCCTTTACTTCAGATCTTCCAAGTTTGAAGGCCTAAATCCTCTTGGTTCTTGATCTCTCTCTTAACCCTCATACCTCTATCTCTCTTTTTGTCTTTGAGTATGATGAATAAGATGATGAAATGAGAAAAGATGGAGACCTCACCTTACTTAAGTCACGTTGGGTTACATGGGGACCAAAGGATAGTTATGTAAAATTGAAAAGTAATTGCTAACTAGTCCTTGGGTCAAAAATAGTTTTCACTATCTTAAAAAGTTTTTTTCTCTTATGTACCACTTTCACAATAAATTCCCTAAATGTTCCATTTCTGATTACCAGGTCTTTAATTTCTTATATGTTCTTTGGGTTAAATTATCTAAATGTTTCATTTCTATAAAACTTGATTTTCACCTGATCTAGACCTCATTTTGACCCGTTTTCAGAGTTAGTTGACTTGTTACTTAATTCTCTAACTTTCTATATCACTTTCTCACAACAATTATGTCTTTTAAAAATTAAAGACTAAATGGCTTAGAGGGATGTTACAATAAATACACTAAAAAGAGATCGAGATACTGACATGTAAAGTTCCAAGTTTTTTATTTTGCTTTTCTATTTAAAAAAATTATTGGATGGAGAGGCTGATAAGTGACACTCTACATTTTTTCTTTTCCTTTTCTATTTAAATAAAATTGATAAAAGCCTCTTAAAGGACATGTTGACATATGTAAAAAAAGATTGACTTTTTTCTACACTTAAATAATTTTTCAAAATATTAATTAGAAATATCAAATTCTATATGCATTAAAGGAGTATTTTATAATTGGTTTAATCTTGAAAATTTTCATTACTTTTAGATTTTTGAAAATATACATGTATGAATAAAAATTTTAATTGGAAATAGAAATAAGTTTATTGGAATTTTGAAGTTATTGTTAGTTATTTTAAAAATCCACTAGCAAAAATAGAGTCTCTTTTAAAGAAAAATATGCATACTTGGAATGCGTTGGTAAATATGAAGACTGGTGGAAAATATGAAAACATAAATTTGGTGGGAAATATGAAGATATAATTTCAAACTCTTTCTTCATCAACATTGGAATGTGTGATTTTTATTCATTTCTGGTGAGATTACCAAGAGTTTTCTAGGGCCTTTATATAAGAAGCTTGTTGTTGATTTATAATGGCTTAATTAGGAGCTACCATGAAAATTTTCATTATTTTAAACTAACAATATGCCTTTAAAATATGACAAGGCTATTGATTGAACCCTCTAAAGAAAATCTATATGATTAAAGTAAGGGTTGTACAGTTGTGAAATATGCCTTCATTTATAGATCCTGTGATGTAACATCATCCTAAGCAATTTACTCCTTAATTGGTAGAGATATCTTTGTTGTGAAATTGTGATAGAAAAAGCTAGAGAAGTAAGATACGAGTCACTTGACTGTGAAACTAGACTAAAATGAGGTTTGGCATAAGAGAAATAAAGTTTTTCAAAAATGGTACATTTGGCTAATTTAACCCAAAGGATAGATAAGGAATTAAAGACCAAGTAATCAGAAATGGAACATTGAGGGAATTTAATGAGAAAGTGGCACATTGGAGGAAATTTTTTTTAGGATAGTTAAAATTTATTTTTAACCCAAGGACTAGTTAGCAATTTTTTTTCATTTTAACTAAACTGCATTTTAATCCCCATGCAACTTATGTACACATTAGGAGGCTTGAGCCTCCATATTCATCATCTTCATCTTCATTTACTAAAGAGATAAAGAGAGAGAGAGAGAGAGTTAAGCTTAGGGAAGAGAAAGTAGGAAAATATGAAGAACAAGGTGTAGATTTGAATTAGAGCTTACAGGGAATTGTTAGAACAACCAAATCTCAACTAGAAAAGAGCCAAATGAACACATAAAACTTCAAGGCAATCAAAAAAATCTTTTCTCCCTTGGGTGCAAGAACCCATGCTTTTTCAAAAATTTTTGAAAAATATTTGTTTTGAATTAAGTTAGGGAGATGTAAACTTGCATTCTTTGATTTACATGCTAGATATATTCTTGTGGAGCCTTATTTTAGGTTAACCTATGCTTGACACATGATTAAAAGGGTGGCTTATGAGAGTTTCTTCTATGAACATGCTTTTTATGGTGGGTTTTGATTCCTAGCTCATGGAAACTTGATTTTGTTGTATGGTGATGTTTTGGGGAAGGGAAAAGAGTTTAAAGCTGCTCCCAAATGAATTCTTAAAGCTTTCTTGAAGTGTTTTGGGCCAAAAAAGATGAAAAACCAGATTTTATGTAGTTTTCCCCTGAGAATCGTGAAGATCTAGAGTCTTTGATACAACTAAGATGTATTCTTGCCACGGTGAACTCCCACAGGATCTTCACTACGAAAAATGTGGCTTCTCATTGCAGCAAACTTCCTCTATGCACTTTGTTACAGCCAAGGGTTTAGTTCATCATGGCGAGCTATTCAGCTCTTGTTGAAGTTTTTAAACTTGATGTTTAAAGCCTCTTTTATTTCCCAAACATTATGTAAAGGCTTAGGAATCATTCCAATTCTATGATATTGTATTTGAAAAGTAATATGGGATAAATTTTGAAGGGAAATAACTAGAAAGATAGAATGTAAGTACTCTGATTATATATTCTAACCTAGATAAGTTTGCCTTTGGATCCACTGCCATTACCTTTGCTGCCATTAGCCTTCCATTACTTTTAGCAGCGGTTTTTTTCGTTGCTAATGTGTTTTTTAATATTATTGCAACGAAACGTATTGTTGTTATAACTTTTGTTTAAATAATTAATTATAACAGCAATAATTTTCGTTGCAATAATATTTACCAATGCAAAAAACTGCCGCTAAAAGTAATGGCAGGGTAATGGCTCCAAAAGTAATGGCAGCGAATCCGAACTCGATAAGTTTCGAGTTGAATGAATGGTGATTGGTATGGGACAATTACCAGAAATTCCACATTTTCTAAATTAAAATAGTCATTTAATTCTTTAAAGAATTATCAAAAAACAATGTGTTGATGGTTAACCATAATTTAGTACCCAAATGACTACGAAGTTACTTGCTTAGAGTTAAATCAATCATGATTATGGAACTTATCAGACTAGCGTATATAATAAAGGGTATTAAGTGAGCACAACATTTATCCCATCTTAGCATAGTATGGGTGGACAAGATCTGCAACCCAAGTAGAGGTTCAATGATCCAGTGTGTAGAAATGATTTGTGACCCACAAAGAGGCACAATTATCTCCATTAAGCAAAATGGTCTTTCAAAAAAGACTAGGGGACTCCCTAGAGGTAAAAGCTAGCTAACCATTATGAAAGAAAGAACTCATACAAGGTTTGCTAGAACAAAAGATGTATTGGCTAAGTAGAGCCAAATGAAAATAATGTTATGAATGGCCAAGTAGAGCCACATGAAAATTGTTTTGTTATTGGCCAAGTGGAGCCAAATGAAACTTATTTTTTGCTTGGCTATGTGAGCCATATGAATGAAAGTTATTTGCATTATTTATGATGTGAAATGTCCATATTACTGTATTTTAATAGTGTGAAGCATGAACATATTTAGCAATGCCCAGTAAATGATGTACTTGACATGACATAGCATAGTAATTGTATATTATCCATTGAAATTGTGTTTATGATTTGAAATGAAATTAAATGCAAGAGTTTTTTTAGTATTTTCACAGCTGGTACCATTAATGGTAATTTTGAACTTAATTTCTTTTAATTATTGAGATTAATGTCCCACATGTGCGTTGATGTGTTCAGATGCCTAGATATCCAATTATTGTTGAGGCAGAGATTGAAGTAGTGCATGTGCATGAAATAAGGTATTATATACGGATCGACGAAATAATAATCTATATCATGGATGCACCACTGCCCTCAATGGGTTAGAGTGGTGGAGGAGATAAACTTCCTTTTGGTGTTTCACCACCCCTAACCTATTTTGTAGAGGCTATAGGAAACTTATGTGTATGTATAATGAATAGAAGGTGAAACCTACTTGAATTATACATAGAATTTTACTAACTTTTTATTATAGCAAGTGGTATCCCATAATGGGTTTAGGTGGTCTTGGGAAAGTTGACATCATTTCTCAATTCTCACCTAGTAGTTTGGGAACTATGTATAGATGTGCATGAGTTGTAAATAGAAATGTATAACCTATATATATATATCTATATATACATAAATATATCTCATAGTTTTTATACTTTCGCTGTCATATATATATATACACACACAGACACACACATACAAGTGAGAATCCTAAGTGCAACCTTAAACTTGAAATTCAATTATTTAAAGATTCTAGGAATTTAACTTAAAATTGAACTTGAGTAGATAAGAAAAGTTATGAAGTAGCCCACCATCTCTATGGGGTTGGTATGTGTTGTACATATAGAGGTGGGGTGTTACAAATGACATTAATAGTTTAAACATAGTGTTTTGTGATTGTTTAATTCTTTTGCATTATTGTTTCTTATTTTCTTTTGTTATTTACTTGTGATTAGTTTGTTTTACAAATTTTATGCTATCCACTATTATTCTCGTAGACATTTTTTGGTCAATAGAATGGGATTATACATGCAAAAATGAAGAAATGCTTTGTTTCCAAATTTAGGAAAGATCTTTTTGAGGATAATGTTTATGTCATTTCTCAATTTTTAATTGGTCAATATGGTGGATTTTATAGAACATGTAGGGTTATTCAATATAAAATTCAAATATTTTACATTGGTTAAACATAGTGAGGATGATCATGAAATTCCATTGTATGGATTTAGTTTCATTCCATTTCAAGATATTACTTGCAGGGTTCATGATGAAAAATGTTTTGTTGGTGAGTTTTCATGTCATTTATAAATTTGGTTATCATTGTCTATATTCACTTTTATTGTAACAACCTGCCCCTCAGGTGTTATACATATGTTATTCCATAGAGGCGATGTGATACTATCTTGTCTCTTTACTTTAACTACCTGAGTTCAATTTTATTTCATGCCTAAGATCCTTAATTAGTTTAATTTTAGGTTTGAGTTTCTCTTGAGTATCCCTTTTGAGTACATAACGATAGCAAAAGCATATCTAAATTAACATACATATACATAAAGATGGCTAGTCATGATGTACATAACTATACACATACACACACATATATATATTGATAATACTATTTACATTATCCAAAATAATAGGTAAGAGCCTCGGAGATAGGAAGTCCAACTCTCAAAGTACACCTACCCATTATGGGATATTTAGTTCCTACCACTAACAGTTATATATATATATAAAGTATATACACATATCTAATAAAAAATGAAACCCACTTCTCTTATACATTATATATTGTCCCTTCAGCTATCTACAAAACAAGCTAAGGGCCTAATGGGTCATGTCAAAATAAAGAACTTCCATGTGGGCTGGTTGCAAGTGGTCCATGCACGATCTATATAAGAATCTCTCCTAAAATTATGAAATACCCGAGGCCAGGTACCTCATATAGCTCTATCTTTACCTCCAATGTTAGTGTTTACCTAGTCATCTGAACACATCAACGCATATGTGAGAATAATTCTTAGTAATTAAGAGAAATTAGGTTAGAAAATACTTTTAATGGTGCCACCTGTGAATCACATAGAAAATCCTTGTATTCAATTCATATTTCATAAGTAAAATATTCATAAACGTATTGGATATTATGCAGTTACTATGCTATTCCATGTCATGTATTGAAAATGTAGTATAATAATCATATACTTAGTAGGTATGCTCATGCTTCTTATCATTCAGAACACAGTAATATGGTCATTCATATAGTTGGGCAGAAAATAACTCATAACTTTTATACATATGGCTCACTTGGCCAATCATAACATTTCATTGACTTATAGATCATCTTTATCATTATTGAGAGCTTGGGAACTTGTTGGTCGATAGTTCCTAAAAGGATACCCAAAGGACAAATTAGTGGCAATCACTCCTTCCTAATAACCATAATGTGCCTTTCCTGTCTAACATACATTGTATGAGTTTCCTTTAATGATTAGCTTGCTCTTTACCCCTAGGGTGTCCTCTAGTTTTATGCATCATTATAGGATCACCATTCTACTATGATGGATCATGTCCTCCTATCGGATCATTGTGACTCTACTTTGGGTCATAGTTCATATCTATTCACTAAATCACTGTACCTCTACTGTGGGTCAGATCATATCCACTCGTTCTACTGTGACAACACAATTTTGCTTAAGAATCATCATTCTTACTTGGTGAATCATCTTTTAGGTACATGACTCTCAAATATATACACAAGACTAATAGGTTCTTAAATAATGGTTTGTTTAACCTTAAGTATGTAACTCCATGGCCACTAGAGTAAACAAACTTAGGTTTAACCACTAACCTAGTGTTTTCATGATAATTCTAGGATTAAATGGATGTTTTACCATCCCATTTTATGGTTCAAATGAGGAACTCGCAGCTTTTATCCCATATCGACTATCAGTCATTCAATCCAGAACCTATTTAGACTAAAGCATATAGTAAGAGTACTTTAAGATCTCTTTTCCAGTTATTTCCTCTCAACCCATTGTCTCACACTACTCTTTATGTGTTCCACTATTTGATTCGAATAAGTTTCTAGCCCTTTTTGTCTTTACCTAGGTGAGAAAAGAGTTCATTCTTCATTTTACAAAATAGGGGCCTACTATCACTATAAGAAAAAAGAGATTCAGTGGCGACAAAAAAAGTCGCCACTAAAACTCCTCTTTTAGTGGCGACATTTTATGTCACTTCTGGAGGTCTTCAGTGGCGACAATATTGTCACCACTAATGCACTTTCTGTGGTGACAATATTGTCACCACTGAAGACCTTTAGTGGCGACATTTAAAATGTCCTACTAGAGACCTTTGGTGGTGATAAATATTGTTGCCACTGATGAACTTACTGTGGTGATAGTTTATATGTCACCATTAGAAGTCTTCATTGGTGACGCATTTTGTCACCACTAAAAATATTTCATGGTGGCTTTATTATTGTCGCCAATAATGCACTAAGTTGAAAATTTTCTAAAGTTTCAGATCTTGTGTAGTCTTATATTTTTCATCTCTTGCTTTATCTTTTCATTCATTTTTCCCCTTTTAAATATGAGAGAGAGGAAGAGCATCCATAAAAATTCAAAGAGTGAGAGAGCTTGAGAACCAATGTTGTGCCAAAGAAGATTCTGCCATGATCATGCTTCCGCCGTTGACCTCTACCGCAGCTGCCATTGTTGTCTACCATAATCGTCACCACCGCCTCAAACTTCCATTTAACAACAGTCAGCTGATCTCATCATCGTTCGCCAAGCCTCTGCCATTGCCCATTGAGTTCAGCTTCAAAGGTAAAAAGAAATTCCCCTAGGAAATTTGTGTTGTGTCTATGGTTTGAACTCATTTCTATATTTTGTGAGCTTCAAGGCTATATCAGAATTGAACCTAATAATTTTCATATTGTTCTCTACTTTGGTCTGATTTTCTTCTGGGTTATTTTGATTCATGGGTATTGTGAATTTGGGATGAAGAATTAAGATGTGTCTAAATTTTTTTTTTTGATATCTTACCATTACACTTTAAGGATTTGATATCCACCTACACTTCCAATCTCTGCATTCACTTCTTAGCTGTTTTACTTTGGATTTATTTCAGAAACAGGAGGAAAGAGAGTGTTATATGCTTCCATCTATCCATCCTGCTTTGATGTTATCCATTGCTAACAGAACTGAGCATAAGAGGCTTGTTCTCTCTTCCTCTTTACCCTCTCTCACTTATATTTGCTTTCTCTTTATATATTTATTATTGAGAATCATTCTTATTTTCAATAATCATATGCATGTCTTATCTACATCTTTACTGGATGAACTCTTCTATTTAACCCTACGCCATGCTTGTTCTATATACATTGGATTAACATGGATGGAACCTGCCACCACTACCTTCTTGCTTGGGTTATGCACAAAAAACCTCTTACATCACAAAAGCTATTTTTAAGGTTGTGATATTTTTAGTAAAGTTATTATTTTTGTTAATTAAAATATATATATATTTATTGTCTATTGCATGGTGATGCTAAACTACACCCTGTGAATGTATAGGTTGTGATATCTTTAGTAAAGTAAGTTGTTATTTTGGTTCATGGGTCTCAGTGTGCTCTTGGAATACAACCAATTTTAGAATAAAAAACAAAAAACAAACAACAACAACAAAGAATACAAATGGAAATCACTTTAAAATGTATACAAATGGACTAGAATATTATATGGAAGTTGATCAAAAAATGAAAAATGAGGAAAATACATGAGTATAATATACTATTAAATAATTAAATAATATAAAAAAAAGGTAAACTATTTTTTTTCCTAGATGAGATTCCTCTTGGCTATCATGGTTTCATGGTCTTATAGCTTTTGGCTTTACTTATTTTGCTTGGATATGCTATTTTAGTAGTAGCTAGCTACCAGGGACTTTCGGAGTTGAATTTTTTTAAGCATTGCTTGTTAGGAGGAGGAAGGATTTTTTAGCTCACCTATTATATAGGATATTTGTCTATATCTGATTAATTGTTAGAAAATTTTTTTCTAGGTACATGGCTTATATAATGGACATAAATGAAGAGGAGAGGGTAAAGGTATGAATTATGAATTGATTTGCTAAAATTTAAATAGTTTATTCCATGTGCTTAGTTCCCCCTTTTGGCTGTTTAGTTATTTGAAGCTGTTTAATTAGTATTATTAATAAGTAATTTTAAATGCAGGGCTATGGTTGAAGTTGGAAGAGCACATTTTGAGACAAAAAAACAAGGTTTAAAATTTTGGATGCTCCCATGAGTACTTCTATTTCATGATTCTTTTTCAATTTTTTTTGCATGCCATCAACTTTCATATTCTATACAGTAATAATTGTTTGTCTTAGAGGTTCCTTTTTCTAGCAAATTTATATGTAGAGTTTGGTTAAATTTTCTTGGTTGACTATGTCTTTATCCTTTTGGTTGATTTTTTCCCCCATGGGGATTATATCTTATCATCTGCTGTTGTGTTATGCTACATATAGTTTCTTGTCTTTTAAGAAAGAAACTTCTGATTTGATAATAGGGAGAGGTAATTCTTTTTGTGTACTATTTTACATGTGAGGGTCTAGCTTCATGATATAAGGGTTAAGTATGGGAAAAGAAAATTTTTTGTAGTAAAGGTGGTCGAGAAGGCCTACCCACTACACTCCCTATTGATTTGGTTCTTTTGTTCTAATTTTAGATTGAATTGTTGATGATAATGGGCTGAAATTTAATGGTATTGTTTTTTTTTCTATAATCTATACTTATCCTTAATCTTTCCATTTTAAACAGGGACATAATTCAGGAAGGAACATTAATTTTATACAACAATGATGCTATGAATATTTTATATTTTATTGCAATTAGTTGTGTAATTATTGTAAATTACGTCATTATTGATAGTTGTAATATTAGTAATTATTGACAGCAATGTACATGTAACATTACTTTTGTGCAATATTATAGTATTTTGTTATATAATTTTATTTTGTAATACTCTTTAGGTCATAGGAAATATAAAAATTAAAAAATATCAAAAAAAGTAAAAAATAAAAAATAAAAAAAAATAAAAAATAGGGCTTTAGTGGCAATAATTAAAAAGTAAAGTCGCCACTGAAGAAGGATTCAGCAGTGACAAAATTGTGACTGCTAAAGCCGTCTTTAATGGTGACTACCATGTTGCCACTAAAGCTCCTTTTAGCGGTGAAATGTTTCATCGCCACTGAATACAAGTTTTTGTGGCAACTCTTGGCTTTTAAATTTCAATTTTTGTGGTGACAAATTTCCTTTTTTAGTGGCAACTAATGTCGTGACTATATGCATTTTCAGTGGCGACATTTTTTTGTCGCCACCAAAGACCTTCAACAATGAAAGTTTTAGTGGCGACAAGTGACGACTATTTTGTCGCCACTGTATCTTTTTAGTGGTGATTTCTCTTCTTTAAGTGGCGACTTTTGTTGCCACTGAAAGTGAAATTTTTTGTAGTGATATAGGTGAATTCCAGGGTCTTGCTAGTCGACTTGTGTAACACCCATAACACTCTCGTTAGCCTATGGTTCCTTTGAAATTAATTAAGGACTATAATTTATAAATATCATAATAATGGTGTGTTACTATTACTTCTACCTAAGTAAATTTTAGACTTTTATCAAGTTGATTAATTGAGTGCCATTTGGGGTCGGGTTCTCACTCGAGAATCGTAGCGGAATATCAATCATATATATATAATGTACTCTAGAGAACTATACACATATATGCATAATTACTCATTAGTCAATTTGAAAATTTGCTATTGGGGTATGGAGGCAATATCCCTACCACTCAAAGCCTCATTAAAATATCTACTGACAATTTCTAGTTAATCCATTTACATCTTAGTTAATATAGGCTATACAAGAGATAATCTATACTAGCCTTTCTCAAAAATCATAAAGACTAGTACAAAATGGATATATGCCTATACTACTCAAAATATATACTTCTATGTACCCCCATAGTGGGTACCTCTTCCAAATTACCTTCTTCTCTAACCAGGGACCTACACATCTGGTACACACCAGTATTTATGTGAGAAATTAATCTCAGTAGTAATGCAACCTATACCACCATACTCATATGAAAAATCTCTACATTCTTTTCATCATAAAACATAATACTGACTATTGGGATGCAATGCATGTAACATACTGTCATGTAGTGTGCTCAAATTTTGATGTGTTGTGCGCCAATGCTACCTAAGCAACTATACATAAGGCAGTGAACCTATCGATGTAGCCTAGCGCAATGGTGAGTATCAAGGTCGTATCCCACAGGAACGGGAAAGCCTAGAGTTATTACTTGTTTTCTGTTATCTAGCCTACAATGCAAAGTGATTTCGGTTCTAATTAAACTAATAACTAAGCTAAATGCAATAATAACTAGTCAGCGCTAATTGACAGGAAGAGGAATTAATCAAGACAGAAAAGCAAACCCAATGGGGACCTAAACTAGTTGGTAAACACGAAAGATAATGGATGACTGAATTTGATTCTGCTACCTATGAGTGAATTCAATTCAAATTTAAATTCTTTGTCGGTCTTAATGAATTTCTTAAACCTAAAATCTACCACTGGCTGGTTCTTTCTAATGGTTAATTTTAGTTCAACATTATCGGTCTAATTCACTACTATTAAGAGTCGTTACTTCTTAATCTAGCAATTTATTAACCTTAGTTCTAAGCGATAACAAATTGTCCGTTACAATTAGGTGTCCAATTTCAATTAAAATCTGTCGATTATTAAAAGAAATCTAAAGAGCTTTCATTACAACATCTTGCCAATGAAAACATAAACAGTCATTCATAACAGTAACGGAGATCATATAATCAATATTCAATCATCCATGCAAATTAAATTCAGGATACCAACATAGTTCAGAATCCAATGGGTTTTACAAGTTTAGTTACACAGAAACATCATCCAACAGTCTAGGAAATCCACAATTTAGAGAAATAACGGTGTAAAAATTATATACGTTCCTCTTCTCTTGAACGGCAGATGGAACAGTGCAGAATAATCACCGAAAAGCTGTCGAAAAAGAACCAGAAAATACAATTTCAAATCTATCCAACGGGTTACAATCAGGTCGGGTCGCGGGTCGCGGGTCGCAGGTTGCGAATCCCTGACAAAAAATGGCTCCACAGACCATCGGAGCTGTAACGGAAGGTTGTAAGAGAGGTGCCGCATGATGGAGGAACAATTTTTGGTGGCCAACAGGATGGACGACGTCGGACGGGTCGCGAAACATGACTGGATTGCGTCACTTGGGTCTGTCTCGGGTCGCACGATCCATCACTGTTCGGTGGCTGATGATGGGTGGGAAGGTGTGACTGGGTTGCCTGAAGCTGCAGGGAGTGACGGCGAGTGGTGGGTCGGCCAAACAATGCCGCGAACTAGAACGGATTTCCTCTCGGATCACGCGGCTTTTCTCACCATTTTGCTGCTTTTCGACGGCAATGGGCAGTGGTGGTAGGTTGGCCGTCGTCTCCTGCTACCGGGGTGAGGTCACGCCACCGCGGAGCTCCGATCAGACGCTCTGTTCAGGTCTTTTCTCCCTCAGGTTTCCAACGTATGGTGGGTTCTCGTGTGCACTACTGCTCGCGTTCTTCTCCTCAAATTTCACTATTCCAAGCTCTCTTTGCACTCTACTCTGGTATGCCTCACTTGGACGTACGCTCAAAAGGCCCATTAAAGGCTTGGCTCGGCCCAATAAGAGAAAAATGGCCCAAATGACCCAAAATGGTTGTTTTGACTCCAGAAAAGCCGTTTGCTGATGATAGATTGATAAAATTCCTGAAATGCAATAAGATACACATTTAGGTGATTCGTAGAATAAAAATACATAAAATACATATAAAATGGACAGAAAATATTAGGTAAAATTGTGTAAAATAAGACATATCAGATTTATGCATATGCATTTAAACATCTAAACTTTGAAATATGGGATGTTTATTCATCATCATTCTTGTAACATCCGCTCCAATTATGATTAAAGAGATGTTTGATAATTGTTAATTTGATGTTTAATGCTTGTGTATGTTGCATTAGTACATGTAGTTGCATTAGCCTAGGGACTAAATTGAAAGGAAATACATGAAGGTTTAGTAAGAGATGGCTAGGGACTCAATTGAAAAGGGAAAAGTAAGTGAGGCCAAGGTTGAAAAGTAGCTCAAGGACTAAAATGCAATAACCTAAACTTTCTTAAATCCTAGTTGAAGCCCTAAACCCCACACATTTCCAACCTTTAGCATTTCTAGAGAGAGAGATAGAAGGAGCAAGTGGAGAGAGAAAAGGGCAAGTTAGGGAAAGGAGGGAGATTTCTAAAGGCAAAAGGGCATATTCAAGGCTAGGAATTAGTCTTGCAGCAAGGGGATAGTTTTCCTAACACATCCCACACACACCTTAGCAGGGAATAAAAGTATCAATTCATCCTAAACCCCTTTCTTTCTAAAAAGTTTACTATTGTTGGAAAAGTATGAATTTCTGAATGTTTGAATTGAGTCTGGGGTTAAACCTACATTCTGTATGCTTTTTTATTTCTATGTGATGCTGTGTTGTTGGAATGTATGCTCATATATGTGCTTATAATTGATTGGAAGGGCTGGGTTGTGTTCATCTAGAGATATAGACTAGTTTTCCTATAATGTACCATGTTTAAGCTAAATTAATGAGAAATGTTCAATGAGAAACCAAGTTTGTTATATGAAAATTAAGCTAATGTGTTTAGAATTGGAAATGAAATGCATTTTGTACTGGGTATTATCAAAATTATGTTTTTTAAAATGTAGCAGAGCATAACAGCTGACTACTAAGTATGGGGCGGTTGATTGTCATGTTCTTGGACAAACCAGAAGTACAGACAGAGGCTTAGCAGCTGACTGCTAGATTCCTAACAGTCGATTGTCAGGCCCAGGTTTGCACTAAGCAGTCAACTAGCTATCCTAGCAGTTGATTGTCGTGCTCTTATTTTTACCCAAGACATATTCCAGAAAGCAACCAGCCAGCTACCAGCGACTGCTAGCTTACTGTTTGGCACTTGAGGAATATAGAGAGCCACTAACAGACTAGTAGCCTTCTAGCAGCCGATTGGCAACCCTCTAGCTTGCGAAATGAGGTTTTTAATGATAATTGAGCTTAGTAATTCTTCATAGTAACTTAATTAAGGGCTAACAACATAAGTAATCTAGGAAACTAGGAGTTTTGGGTGATGAGACCCTTGTGATAGTGAAACAAAGAGAGAGCTCAAACACAAAAAGGAAAAGAGTAAAGTATTCTCAGTGTATGCCTTAGGGTAGATAGGCTTATGATCAAGTGACCAATTGTCGGTATGGGACGACTGTTGGGCATTCCACGATTGTGCCATAAATTGGGATGGTTTAACACCCACTTAAACTTAGATGATTTTGAAAACACCGTGATGGTTGCAAACTTTAAGTTAATGTCATCTCCCAAAAGGCCATATGAGAAACACATACTTAGAGTTAAGCATAACCATGGGCATGAATTAATTCACCCTAGAGTATATGTAGAGAATAGTGTACCGGGAGTGTGATCCACCTCAAAGGAATGGTGGTGATTCCATAGTACTATGATTCGCCCAAAAGCGGAGAGGAAATGATCTAGGTAGAGTTGACAATGATCCCATGAGTTTGTATTAGCCCCGTTTTGGACCAAAGGAAGGATTCCCGCTAGTCAGGGATGATCTACCGAAAAGGGGCAGGGACCATTAAGGTACTTGGATCCACTAGGAGACGCCTTAAAATGTACAAAAGTTAAGGCATGACTAGATAGCCATACGCTCATTCATATAGACAGTGGTGCATAAAGTTGCTTTTGGACGACTCTCCCGATTACTCTTGGGGTGTTTTATGTACTACTCATATGTTATGAAAGTGAAATGATGGCAAGTTTACTATCACACATATATTTTATATGAAAGTAATGATGATGAGATTGATGATGAATGAACTTTCCATGTTTTAAAGATGATATGTTTTAATGAATATACATATGTATGAGTATATAACATGATTAAATGCTACATGCACTACATCCTAATAGTATGTGATATGTTTTATGAAAGAATGTAGAGTTTTCTGAGCGAGCACGATAATACAGGTCAATGGATTTCATAACAAGTTACATTGCTACTGAGATTCATTTCTCATTTTAGTGTTCGCATGTATCAGATGTATAGGTCACCTTGGGCTAGAGAAGAAGGTAAAGTATGAAGAAGTGTCCAATCTGGGTATACAGATTGTTTAGTTTGAATCGTATAAGTACATGGTACGATTGAGCTAGCCTTCATGATACTTTGAGAAAGGCTAGTGTAGGATTGTTTTGTATAGCCTATTCTAACTTATATGTATAGGAATTAGGCTAGATTGATGAATAGACTAAGTGATGGGGTTATGAGTAGCAGGATTGTTGCCTTCATGCCTAATAGTTAATTGACTATATTTAATTAAGAATGCATGTTTATATATAGTTAATCCAGGTGTATTCTATATATAATTATTCCACTACGATGTTGAGAGAACCTGAGAGTAGATACCAACCAAATGGCGCTTAATTAATCAACTTGGTAAAAAGTTTAAAATTTACTCTGGTAGAAGTAATAGTAACACACCATTATTATGATAAGTATATACATTATACCTTTAAACACTTAAAAGGAACCATAGGCTAATAGGGGTGTTACAATGCTCATCATAACTTTCATATAAAACCCTCATATAAACATATTGTGGGTTAGTAAACATGCCTTTACATTTAACATATGAGTAGGAGAAGCAAACATATCCTAAGATATATTCATCCTTTTTAAACTTGTAGTACTATCTAAGGCATCCCTCAGCTGGATCCGAGTACCATCTCATAACTAGCGGGATAGTTTTCATCTCTACCCAGCTTCTTCCTTTCCCAAATGAGACTGGTTATCCACTCATGAGTTACTGTCTGAATCTGGACAGGTCCTATCCACTCCACTTTCGTAGAATATGGGGCTATGGAATCACCACCCCCTTCTGATGGATCACACTCCTGGTACACTATTCTCTAACATATATACTAGGTTGATTTGGTTCATGTCCATGGTTATGCAGAACTCTAAGTATATGTTTCTTAAATGGTCTTTGGAACATGACACTAACTTAAAGTTCACAACCATCATGACATTTTCAAATAATTTATGTTTAAGTGGATGTTTAACCATCCTAACTCATGGCACAATCGTGGAATGTTCAAAGGCTATCCCATACTGACAATCGGTCACTCGATCATAAGCCTATCTACCACCAATGCATATGCTTAGAATACTTTCTTCTTTCCCCTCTTATGTTTTTCGCTCTCTTCATTTCACTATCACAAGGATCCTCTCATCCTAGTGACTCATAACTCTATCTCTTGCATGTTACCCACTACATCCCAAGTTTAGATTTGGGCTCATAAATGAAAATTTTTTTTAACAAACTAAGGCCCATCATGGACAAAATAATCAAGTGGATCTAGATAATTTCATAGAAATATCTAGAAAAGGTTTCTACAAAATTCCTAAGAAAAATCTAAGCAATCTGTAGAAAAATATTGTATAAATATCTTGGATATTTGATTAGAAGTTTCTAGGTAGTAAATGATAGCCATTAGATCAAAAAGTGTTGGAGTAGGTGCCCAACCATAAATAAGGATGTTACCTCTCATTTTGTAACAAGTCAATAAATCAAGAGAAGTTTGTAAGAAAAATTGTCTCATCTCTTCCTTGTTTCTTTCTTTAGTTATCCTTCTTTCGAAATATTTTCTCTTCCAAATATCAATTTTCTAAATAAACACCTTCCAAATTAAATTAAAACAATCTCTCCTCCAACAAAGTGGTATCAAAGCCACAACATATAAACATACATGGCAGCTGTGGGCATGGCTTCATTTCAAGTCCTATGCTCAATCAGAGCAACTATGATAATTGGAGTATCAAGATGAAGGCCCTCTTACGTGTACATGATGCTTGGGATATTGTAGAGAAAGTGTAACATCCACTCCTAACATTTATAAGAGACATTTGTTAGTTGTTAATTTAAATTTAAATGCTTGTGTATGTTGCATTAATTTCATATAGTTACATTAGTGTAAGGACCTAGTTGAAAGAAAGAAATGTTGAGTTAAGTATGACCAAGGACCCAATTGAAAAGGGAAAGTGTAGCTAAGCCAAAGTCATAAATGAGCTAAGGACTAAAATGCAAATAGGGAGACTTATATTTTAGAAACCCTAAAACCTTAACATAAACCAAACTTTAGCCAATTTTCTAGAGAGAGAAAGAGAAGGGGTGAGTAGAGAGAGAAAAGGGTGAGTTAAGGCAAAGAGGAGGAGATTTGCTGAAGGAAGAATAGATTTGAGGTTGGGAATTAGTTCTACAGCAAAAGGAGGACCATTCTAACACACTATACACGCACATTGCTCAGGAAATCAAGGTAGAAACTTAACCTAATCCCATTTCTAAAATGTTTGTTTTTGTTGAGAAATGCTATTTATGAATGATTTGAACTATGTTTGGGGTTTAAACCTACATTTTATATGTTTTCCTACTTCTATTAGGTGCTGCTTACTGAAATGTTGTGCTTATTTGTGCTTGTAAATCATTGAAAGGATTGAGTTGTTGTTCACCTAGTATAATATGCTAGTTTTCCTTGGATGCATATTGTGTGAGCATATTGATGAGAAATTTCTAGAGAAAAGTGAGGTTTTTGTCATGGAAACTAAGCTCATATGTTTTAAACTTGAAATGAACTGAAATCTGGGCTGGGTAACCATGAAAATGTATTTTTAGAACTGGTGTAGGATATAATAGTCAACTGGTAGCATGTGGTAGTTGACTGTCGTGATCTTGAAAAACTCAGAAATGCATACTTAGGCGTGGCAGCCAACTAGTAGCCCAATCATTCGACTGTTGAGTCTGAGTTTTCTACATAGCAGTTGACTGATAACTCTAGTAGCCAACTGTTGTGTTCTTCATTTTGCCCAAAAAGCATTCCAGAAAGTCAGTAGTCGACTACTCGCCTTTCATCAGTCAACTGGCAACCCACTGTGTCGTGACCCAAGGATTTCAGAGAGCCACTAGTCAACTGCCAGCCTTTCATCAGTTGACTGGCAGCCAACTGTATTGCAAACCATGATTCCAAAGAGTAATCAACCGATTGCTAGCCTTCCACCAGTCGACTGATAGCCCTCTAACATGAGAAACATGATTTTTATCAAAGAATGAGCTTAGTAATCCTCCATACCACTTTGTTTAAGGCTCACAATGTAACCATACCAGGAAACTACATAATTTTGGGTAATGTGAAAAGGATAAGGTAATGTGTCACTTGGATGAGAGGACCCTTGTGATAGTGACAAAAAAGGGAGTGAAAAAACATTAGAAAAGGAAAGAGTGAAGTATTCTAAGCATATGCATTAGTGGTAGATAGGCTCATGATTGAGTGACCAATTGTCAGTATGGGATGACTATTAACATTCCACGGTTGTGCCATAAACAGAGATGGTCAAACATCTACTTGAGCATAGATGATTTTGAAAACACCATGATGGTGGCGAACTCTAAGTTAATGTCATCTTCCACAGGCCATTTAAGAAACACATACTTAGGGTTAAGCATAACTATGAGCATGAGTCGAATCACCCTAGTAAGGATAGCGTACCAAGAGTGTGATCCACCAACAGAGGGTGATGACTCCATAGTCTTATGATCTGCGAAAGCAGAGAGGATAGGACCTGTGCAAAGGTTTTACAGTGATCTCATGAGTTATTGAGATTGTGAGTTGGATCTGGCTGGGGGACGTCTCAGTTGTAACGACCCCCTTGTCTTACCTGACATACTTCAGAGTATATAATAGTGGAAGCATAAAAATGTACAGAATAAAATTTTCCATTTCCCACATTAGGGAACGTTAGAGGGCTGCTACTGGTTAAGTATAACCCAACTAGACTCTTTCTCTGTCCATTCAGATTTCACTCAACCACCTATCTGGTGCAGCATTTCTAGTACCACACCATATTATCACATACTAATCTAGAATATAAATTCTAACAGCCATTCAGAAACATTTGAGATATGCTAAGTCAAAATTACTAAATCCATATATACATCAACCATTTGATTAACAATTTATCATACAATTTCTAAAATCCCAGAAATTAAATACATATACAACTCTTGAGCTTATTTTAGCCCTAACTTTGAACTATACACTTCTTTTATCTTGCCTGGTAGCCTTGGCATTCTTCTTATGCCCATCTATCTCCTAGGCATCCCCTGCTCTTAGTCATCTGAGTAAACAACTTCATGAGATTTTATAAATCCCAGTAGAGCAATTTATAGTTAAATAATTTTAAAAATCGTTGCATACTTAGCTTTGACTAAGCACAGAAAACATTTCCCCACAATTCATTTCAAAAGCAAGTGAATTACTAGATACTTTAAACTCATAAGAAACACGGGAAATAAATGCAAAAAAAATCACGAGTATATCATTGAAATCTAAAAATCATACATAAAATCATGCCTGAAAAATCTCATATATTACTCTATCACACATCTCATGTGATCAATCATCTCAAATTGCATGCTATTTTACCAAAAACATGGTTTTGGTTGGGTGTGATTCGTAACACCAATCACCCGAAAACAACACCCTATTTTGTGAGTGTGATCCTAACACCAATCACCCACTCAAGGATAGACGAGAGCCAACTTCCAGGGCATCCCCCGGTATGTGCACATTACTAGTCTCATCCTCATATAGTCTATATGGCAATATATACACATAGTCAACTAATACTCAAGGTCATAGGATACTATACTTAAACCACAACTTCACCTTATATAGACTATCCACCCTTTACTCCTTAAACCTTTCATAAGTTATCCTAGTTTAATGTATAATTCCCAACAGATGTAAACCAATTCAATTAAAACAATCAATTTATAAAATGGTTTGCATAGGGGATACTCAACGGCTATCCCATACCAGCTATTGAATATCCACCCTAAGTTAGTCCACCCTATGGCGTATAACCCAATAGCCAAATCTAGCAAACATGCAATGAGCATCTCATACATAGGTAAGTTTTCCCTATACTCATGTGAGAATCATAAATAAATCAATCATGTTTAGCAATCATTCCCATTCAATTCACAAATCATACTTAAAATAGTAATCTATAATCATAAGTTAAAAGCCAGGGAAGTGTAGATTACTCTACCTTTTACCGTTTGCTCCTCTTATGAACAGGGTTCTCCTCTTTTACCTTTGAATTGTCCTCACAAATTGTTTCCTAAGGCAATAGGTAAGGTTTATATTCTAATTTTCCTCAAATGTGCATTTATGAAATTCTATTTCTTAAGGTTTCACTAAGGTTCTCTTATTTTTCTCACTATTCCTTTGGTTCTCTACCACTCTTCTCATGTAATTCTCATATAGGATAATGTTTGAACCTTATTCAAATCAAATCTAGGGATTTCTAAGCTCAAATCATGTTTTTAAAACTAATTTCGCATCAGGGGAGCTACCAGTCGGCTGCCAAGAGTTGGCAGTCGGCTGATTACTCTTTGGAAGACTAAATTTCTCAAGACAGGGACCCGACAATCGACTATCGCATGCTTGGCGGTTGACTGGCACACCTCTGTGTGTGATTTTGAGCTTGAAGTGGCTCGATAGTTAACTAGTCCATGCCTGATAGTCAACTGTTAATCTGCTGAGTGTAGTCCTGGGCTTGCCAAGAACACGACAGTTGTAACGCCTTTATCCAGTATTAGATTCCCTCCAGTGTAAATAGATAAGTTTGATACATTATTCTTATCCTTTTATTTAAATTGTCTAAGCATTTATACCATTAAGTTTTAGTAAAGTGGATTTGGTTCGAGTTCTTTTGCTCAGATCAAATATCATACATCACAGCGAAAATTTATGAAACTTTTATATTATAAATAATAAATGTCCAATAAATGTCTGTTACATCCTTTGTAAACATGTACCCAGATAGATGAAGTACCCATCCATAGGGAGTCAGGAGACAATAAGCCTGTCACTCAAACTCCCTTTAAAATAGTAGGGATGGACCGGTCCTTCACATATCCTTTCCCCTGTAATTTTTCATTTCCCTTTCATATACACAGCCAAAATAATAGTTCTAATTCTAATCCAAAAATATATCTAGAATCAGGACCCAAAATAAGGAATTACAAAATGCCTTTAACCAAAAGGACTCTTATCTTCCCCATCACTGCTAAATTTCTACATCTGATACATATTAGCATATAAATGAGAAACACAAGTTTCCCAGTAGCTTAAGAATTCATTAGTTTAAAATATAATAATATGTACCAAGGTGCAAGCACCGAAACATTACATCTACATTTTTAGTATTTGAAAACATAACCTTATTCATAAATACAAATTGGCAAGCATTGCATGATTATTGGAAATGTCAATGTGATAAACATAGGTATTCTCTTTCAAGTAAAACATTTTTCATGGGACACATGTTAAAACTAGAATAGACAATAATCATTTATGTATTTCATTCTTAAAACTTACCTTATCTCAATTTGTGGACACTTGACCACCTTTGTAAATTAATTGTGCACACTTGGGCATGTTGTGGACACTTGGCCACCTTAATTAATTAATTGTGCACACTTGGGCACTTTGTGGACACTTGGCCACCTTTATAAAATTAATCATGCACACTTGGGCACTTATGGACACTTGGCCACCTTTATAAAATTAATTGTGCACACTTGAGCACTTCGTGGATGTTTGGTCACCTTTATAAAATTAATCGTACACACACTTGGGCACTTCGTGGACACTTGGCCACCTTTATAAAATTAATTGTGCACACTTGGGCACCTTGTGGACACTTGGCCACTTTTATAAATTAATTGTGTTTTAATTGTCTATTGGTATGTGGTCATAAATTAGCCATCCATAATTTCTTAAATTTTTCAACATAAGGACATTAATGAGTAATCATTACCATTAACCATTTATTTTCCTCACTTTCTTGATTCATACTACATGCTAATTTAAGGTTACATACCCTTCTCAATTCTTATATTTCAATGCTAATGTGAATCTTTATTAGTCAAAGCCAAATTTTTGATATCTTAATTTATCATGATTTCTCTCTTTCCCTTAGCCAAACCAAATTGCAATCTTATTTAAACAATTCCCAACAAGCAAATTTATATCTTACAAAAGCCATTTTCGGGTTTAGTATACCAACAAGAAAAACATTATAATTTTAAAACTAAATTCTAACTAGAATCTTTTGTTTAGGTGTCTATTACTTAACACATATATTAACCATTCAAGAATGCAATATTTCAGCCCTATCTCATGCTAGGATTTTTCATTATGCAAGCTGAAATTTACCAACAATAGTTCTTTCATGGAAAGGGCAACATATACTTTATCACATCTACAACATAACAATTTATCATACAAGCTTAGCGAACATGACATCCATTTCATCAAGAATGTAGAGTAGAAATTAATGTTCCATGAAAGCTTGGAAAAACATGGTGAATATATATAAAACCATGGAACAATTTGCAAGAATTGTTAACCTACCTCAAGTGGTGCAAAATAATGGAATTGTCTTGACCCTTCCTTTGAACTTTCCTTTACTCCCTTGCCTCCTCTCTCTCTCTCGGCCAAGTAGCTTTTTCTCCCTTCACAAACACTTGGTTCCTCTTCCAAGCTGCTCTCACTCTCTTCCCAAAATGTTATTGCCATGTGTTTATCTATGTTTTATGAAATCCCCCCTTACCTTATGTATGTTGCCAACTCAGCTAAAGATGGGACGTTGCACTCACCCTCTCCTCCTTGCCATATCAAATTCCACTTCTTTCCCTCATGTATATTGTCATTTGGTTCATGGGATGCTACTTCTCCTCATTATTATTAATTATTATTAAGTACAACCCATTTACTTGCACTCTTACTTTACCCACTCATCACGCTAAAGGAAAGGAGAAGGAAGGTCTACGCAAGCTTCATTCTCTAAGCAAGCTGTATGACTCTTTATTCTCCTTCCTCGGGCACTTTAAGGTAGCACAAGGAAAGGGAAAAAGGAAACGTGCACCACACACCAATGTCCTTCCACACAAGCCTTACCTCATGCAATCCATATGGCTTGGCGTTTCTAATTTCATGAAGTTGTGAAGCCATTTCCCTAGCTTGCTGCATGCATATTTACATACTTAACTCCATCCCTCACAAGTAGGTTTCTCCCTTCACGCAAGAAATCACGTTCCATGCAAGGCACACGTGAGTCTCCCACTTTGAGCACATTGGAGGCAACATAAGGTAAGGGAAGGAGACTTTTCCCACACATCTCTTTTCTCTCTTGCACTCTTGCTTCACTGTACCCACACACATATCTAAATATTATCATTTTCCTTTGTTTATTGAAATTAAATTTTGCACTCTTGCATTAGCTATTTTCCTTTCGTATATCTAAATGCTACACCCTTCTTTTATTTCCCACTTGCCTAGCCGTGTGGTTATAAATATATATACTTTAAAAACTCCCATCATTCTCCCCTTCACCATTTGCTTGTGCATATATTCAAATTGGCTATACTCTTCTTTCCTTTAGTAATTCGGCTAGCTAAGTGAAAGAAAAGAGGAATTAAATCAAGTACCTCAATTTTATGCAATATTATCCTTTAACACATTTATTCTAGCCATTAAATTACACAATCAATTCACCACACTTTATGGCAACTCATCTAATTAATTAAGGGAACATCAATTTAGATTAATCAAGAAAATGTAGGGTGTTACAACAGTCGACTTGTGCATGCTAGTAGTCAACTGTTTTGTTCTTTGACAGTCCAAAAATGCTAGTTTTTCAAGAATGCAACCTAGATTACCAGTCTATAACATCTAAAAATTATATGAACTTAGTCCCCAATGCATCAACTAAATTAGAGAATCCACATGCAAACCGAGTGGAAGAAAAACCTAACTTTAACATTTTGATTTAAGCCTCACAAATGCTAAATGGAAGTAGATAATCTCAGCATTTTAGTTTAGAAACCTATTTCTAACCTCAAACAAACCTTAGAATCAGTTTATCTAGTTTAAATCTTAGAAAATCTAAAATTCCCTATGTTTTTCCTATTTTTATATTCTCCCAAATTTTGACAGATTCAAGTTAGAAATCTATTCTTATATGATGTTTAAGTGATTCTCTATGGCTTGGGAGAAGGATTCTTACCTCAAATCTGGGTTCAAAGACTTCAATATTGATTTCCTCAGCTTTTTCCCTTCCTCTCCTTTTGCCTTTGCAGTTCCCTTCCTCTCCAAATGTGGAAATGAGCTAATATGGAGGGAGGGAAAACATATAGGGCAGTCTACAAGGGTGGCACTATTAGAGCCTCAGGGTGTAATAACCATAATTAATTTTAAAAGAAAGAAACTCGATTTTCATGATAAATTCATGTAAGCGAAGCCTGGCATGACTTTTGAGGACAATAATTTGAAACGGAAGGTTGTTCGAGGTCAGAAACACGATCGAATGGAAAGAAATGCAATCCGACGATCAGGAATTGACAGACGAAGTTTCATACTTTGATTTCGCAAACGGAGGCCAGAATCATGGCATAGAAACTCATGCCAATGCCTGGAGGGAAGATAATGTCCTAAAGTTTCCCCGGGTGATCCGAGAAAAGTCAGAATCGCCCTCAGAAGCTTTAAATTTCCTGAAACCCCACCATTTGTCACAATTCCCTCTCTCTCCTCACTCCACTTTCTCTCTCCTCCTTCCTCCACCGCGCGCCGCCACCAGAGCCATTGTGAGCCACCACCAGGCATACAAACCGATAGCCCTCGCCACCCACAACTTCCATCAACCACCCACTGCTGCTAGCGCCGCCGTAAAACGGCATTTTCTTCCTCCATCGCACAAAAACTTCGCTAGCTGAGATCACCGCCGTCCGCCACCGTTGGCCATCACCGCCCCCACCATGTGTAGCCTGAGCTGCCAGCTTCCTCCACCAGCTCGCCGACATTGAATGGAAGTCTGACGTGCTCAGATTGAGGCTTTTTCTGTTTGTCGTGCGTCGTTCTTCGTGGCCGAAAAATGCCATCCAAACGGCCATGAACCGCCGTGCCACCACTATATTTGGACTCCTCATCTTGCGGGCTTCACCATGGTGTAAATTTCGAGGCCAACCGCACCCCTCTGCCGTGCTCTGCCGTACGCTTCCGCGTCGGAGAATCTGGATATACACCGGGAGAAACCGAGATCACCCCAGGACAGATTTCCATCATCCGACCACACTGGAATTTAATTAGCTCAAAAACTGAGATTTGAAGTTCTAAATTGGTTCAGAGCAACAGGAGACCAGGTAGGATGATTTATGCTTCCCGAGTCCTAGATTTGACCTAGTGATTGCCTGAGTGATTAGATTTAATTGCATAGATTTACGTGCTGCTTTCGATGGAATAAATTACATACCTATGTGCTGGATATCCTAATTGCATGTTAGACACTTTGTTTATCGAGTTTAGATGCCCTTAGGATGGATTTACTTAAGGTAGGGTACTTGATAGCCGGTATGGGACGGCCGTTAAGTATCCTGAGTACAGGGAGTTTTCAAAGGACATTGCTTTTACCAAATTTAGCCTGTACTGCATTAAGGATCACGCGATAAATCAGGATGACCCTAAGAAAGGTTTAAGGAGTATAAGGAGGGATAGCCTACACGGGGAAACATTGTGATTTAGGTGTAATACCCTAGAACCCTGAGGAATAGCCAACCGTGAGCATGTGAGTTCGAATAGACTGTATGAGGATGAGAATTGGCGTATGTGCACATGCTAGGGGATGCCCTAGATGTTGATTCTCACCCAGTCCTTGAGTGAGTGATTGGTGTTACGGATCACACTCACAATATAGGCGAGATTCGGGTGATTGGTGTTACGGATCACACCCAACGATAAGAGAGGTAATCTCTCTAGATGACGTGCAATTAGATGACGATTTTAGATTGGGTCGCAAAGTACTTGTGGCCAAGATGGATTTAGAAACACTGGGCATGGGATTTTATCTGATTTTGATTATTGATTTTCAAAGAAATGGATTTTTATGATTTTGAATAATTGCCGCGATTTCCATGTGATAAAATGATTTTAAAGATAAGGTATTTCACTGATTTCGGAAAGATGTTTTCGGTGATTACACTGCTGAGTATTCAACCAGATTTCAAACTGTATTTTGAATTGTAAATTATTCTACTGGGATTTTATATCTCACCAAGTTGTTTACTCAAATGAACAGGATCAGGGACAGGAACCTAGACGTTAGCTGGACGATGACTTGATGATAGACAAAAGAACGGCTTAGTCTAGGCTTGAATTATATTGTATATATTTTGAGGATGATGCTGTATATTGGTTTTCTATCATTTATGTTTTCTGTTGTAATTGGACTGGCTGTATATCTGTAAACATGTGACTGTTGTATTATGGATATGTTCGAAATACAGAGGAAACTCTGCCAGATTTTTGGTAGGGTTTACCGCTATAAACTTGCAATATTAAGTTGGAATTTGTATGAATGCTCGATCTGATGTATATATATGGATTATAGTTTTCATTCCAAAGTAAATTTATGATGTATGTATGTATAATTAGTATAGCTGCATGTGTATTAGGGTTGAACGGGATCCGAATGGACAACGGGAAGTCTATTTGGGTTACGCTCAACCAGTAGCGATCCCCTACCATTCCCACATCGAGAATAACTATTTAGAAAAGTTCATATGCTTCCGCTAATCAGATAAAGGATTGTGTATGTCGTATTAGGGGGTCGTTACACAAGGACTATCTTGCAAAAATCAAAAATTTACACTTCAGTCCCTTCTATTTCAACCCCTATTTCCTTATTTCATTTAAATCTAAATAATAATTCCCACATTATTATCATCACAGAAAATTTCCTAGGGAGGTGGGTGTTACATCGATAGTACTATGCAGTAGAGTTTTCGTAGTTGCGCAGTAGTCACCAGGATAGCTCATTCATATATGTAGTGGTATGTGGAGTTATTGCTGAGCGAAACTCCTGATAGCTTGTATGTTATGATTGTTTTCTCTTGCTCATAGGTATAATCAAAAGGCATGTTTATTACCCTAGGAAAATGTTTTGTGATGAAAATGATGTTGAATGAACATCCTATGTTATAAAGTTAATATGTTTTATATGTACTTGTATAAATATGAGCACATAACATGATTGTATGATACATGCACTGCATCACAATAGTCTATACTATATTTTATGATGAGAAAGAGTGTAGAGATTTTTCATTTAAGTATGGTGGTACAAGTCAGTGGATTTCAAATAGGTTGCCTTACTACTGAGATTAATTTCTCACCCTAGTGCTGGCGTGTACTAGATATGTAGGTCCCTAGCTAGAGATGGAGGTAACCGGAAGAGAGGTACCTTTCTATAGGGTACAGTGAATGTTTATTTTGAATAGTATAGGCACATGTTTAATTTGTACTAGTCCTTATAATTTTTGGAAAGGCTAATAAAGAATATCTCTTGTATAGCCTATATTGATTAGATGTATATAGATTAGTTTGAATTTATGGATACAAAATTTGATGGGGTTTGAGTGACAGGGTTGTTACCTCCATACCATAATGAGTTAAATTAAAGTTAATGAATGAGTATTTATGTATTTTTGTGTATAGCTACTTAGGATAAATTATGTATATATATTTGACCCAATATTTCGCTGTGACATTATGAGAGCCCGAGTGTAGAACTCGATCCCAAATGGCACTCAATTAGTCAACTTGGTAAAAAGTTTAAAATGTACTCAAATAGAAGTAATAGTAACACACCATTATTATGATAATCATATATTATACCTTTTAAATAATTAAAAGGAACCATAGGCTAACGAGCATTACAAAAAGCTATGTCGAGTCGGCAAATGAAACTATTATATCCCAAACTCAAATGAATGATTTAAAGGATGCAAGAAATAGAGCAAGAAGGCTTTGGATAATGATGGCTTTAAGAAAATTTCAAGTGCCACGTTTGCCAAAGAAATATGGGAGAAGCTTCAAACCTCGTGCAAAGGAACTAAGCAAGTAAAGAAGGTACGTCTTCAAACTCTATGGGGTGAGTTTGAATCTTTGCATATTAAGGAATCTGAGTCTATCTCTGATTATTTTTCTAAAGTATTGGCGGTTTTCTAATCAAATGAAAAGAAATTGTGAAAAATTAGATCATGTAAGAATTATGGAAAAGTAATTTGTTCTTTAAGTCCCAAATTTGAGCATATTGTAGTAACAATTGAGGAAACAAAAAATTTGGAGGAGATGACTATTGATCAATTATTGGGGTCATTATAATCATATGAAGAAAAACATAAGAAGAAACAAGATATTGTAGAGCAACTTTTTAAAATGCAAATTAAGGAGAAAGAAGAGAGTACAACCAAGGACCATGCTCAATATGGAAGAGGTCGTGGCCAAGGACATGGTCGTGGACGTGGACGTAAAGGCTTCAATAATGAAGATAAAAGAGATTTCTCAACAAATGGTCATGGGAGAGCAACCTGAGAGCAAGATATGATAAATCACAAGCTAAATGTTATAATTGTCATAAATTCGGACATTATGCTTTTGAATGTAGAGCTCCAACTAAAGTTGAAGAAAAAGCAAACTATGTTGAGAATAAGAGTTAAGAAGATGTCACTCTATTACTAGAATACAAAGTGAAGATGGAAGGAAAGAAAACACTCGATATCTCGACACAAGGGTGAGCAATCACATATGTGGAAAAAGAAACATGTTTTTGGAGCTTGATGAAACAATAAGTGGCAATGTTTCTTAAGGAGATGAGCCTAAAGTTCCAATAAAAGGAAGAGGTAAGATCCTGATTCACCTAAAAAATAGAAGTCATCAATTTATTTCAAATGTTTATTATATGCCCAGTATGAAGAATAATATATTAAGTTTGGGACAACTCTTAGAGAAGGGCTATGACATTCACATGAAAGATCATAGTCTTTCGATAAGAGGTAGTAAACATAATTTGATAACTAAGGTGCCAATGTCCAAAAATAGAATGCTTTTGTTGAATATACAAAATGATTTAGCAAGGTGTCTCAAATCTTGCTACAAAGATACGTCTTGGCTTTGGCATATTCGATTTGGGCACTTAAATTTTGGAGGCTTGGAACTGCTCTCAAAGAAAGAGATGGTCAAAGAACTGCCTTCCATCAATCACCAAGAATAACTATGTGGAGGCTGTTTGATGGGAAAAAAATTTAGAAAATGTTTCCCGAAGGAATCAAACTTGAGATCTTAGAAGCCTTTGGAGCTCATACACACAGATGTTTGTAGACCAATCAAGCCAAGTTCTCTAGATAAAAGTAACTATTTCCTTCTCTTTATTGATGATTTTTCTAGAAAAACATAGGTGCATTTTTTAAAGCAAAAGTCATAAGCATTTGAGACATTCAAGAAGTTTAAATCTGTGGTGGAGAAGGAATATGGGTGAAAAATTAAACCAATGAGAACAGATCGAGGAGGAGAATTCACATCCAAAGAGTTTCAAGAATACTGTGAAGCTAATGGAATTTAGTGTCCATTAACTATTCCAAGATCTCCCCAACAAAATGAAGTGGCCAAGAGGAAGAATTGAACAATCCTAGACATGGCTCGAAGCATGTTGAAGAGCAAGAATCTACCAAAGGAGTTTTGGGTGAAAGCAATTGCTTCTGTAGTCTACTTATCAAATTGTTCACCAACTAGAAATGTGTGGGGAAAGACACCACAAGAAGCATAGAGCAGAAGGAAGCTTATAATATCTCATCTATAAGTGTTTGGAAGCAAAGCATATGCACATGTACCAGATGAGACAAGAAGCAAAATCAATAACAAGAGTGAGACATTTATCTTTATCGGGTATGACTCTAACTCTAAAGGCTACAAGTTATATAATCCTAACACTTAAAAGATCGTGATAAGCCAAGATGTAGAGTTTGATGAGGAAGGAGTATGGGATTTTGGTTCCAGAAGTGATTCCAACTTTACTCCTCAATTCGAAGACCTAAGAATGGTCAAGTAAGCAGAAGATGTCCAAGAAGTGCAAGCAACTCTACTCACTTCACCTACAAGGGCAGTTGACAAGTCGCCACCATCTTTCTTATATGAAAGGGCCACACCACATGCATAAAATTTACATGAGACCTACAACAAAACTAAAAGGTTAGAAGATCTTACCTTATTATGCTTATTTACTGATTGTGAACCTATAATTTTTGAAGAAGCTGATCACTGAGGAAATTAAAGCCATCAAGAAGAACGATACATGGGAGCTCACAACACTACCACAAGGACATAAAGCTATTGGAGTCAAGTGGGTATACAAAGCAAAGAAGAACTCTAAAGGAGAAGTTGAGAGATACAAATCAAGACTAGTTGTGAAAAGATATAGCCAAAGAGTAGGATTTGACTATGACAAGATATTTGCTCCAGTTGCTTGATTAGAAACTATAAGACTCACCATTTCCATTGCAGCTCAACATAGGTGAAAGATTTATCAAATGGATATCAAGTTTGCCTTTTTAAATGGAGTGCTTGAAGAAGTCTACATCTAACAACCAATGGGCTAAGAGGTGAAAAATCAAGAAGAAAAATTTTTAAAGTTAAAGAAAACATTGTACGGGTTAAAGTAAGCCTCAAGAGCTTGGAATAACATAATCAACTCATATTTACAAGATAATGGATTTACAAAATGCTCACACGAGCATGCACTCTATGTCAAAATTAAAAGAGAAAACATATTAATTGTGTTTTTGTATGTAGATGACTTAATATTCATAGGGAACTGTCAAAGTATGTTCGATGAGTTCAAGAAAGAAATGAAAAAGGAGTTTGAGATGACTAACATTGGGCTTATGGCGTATTATCTTATAGTCGAGGTCAAGCAAAGAGACAATGGAATTTTTATCTCTCAAGAAGGCTGTGCAAGAGAAATTTTAAAGAAATTCAAGATGAAAGATAGCAATTCTATTGCCACTTGAATAAAGTGTAGGATCAAGTTATCAAGACACGATGAAGGAGAAAAGTTAGATCTAACATTTTTCAAGAGTCTGGATGTAACATCCACTCCTAATGTGATTAAGAGATGCTTGTTAGTTATTAATTTAAGTTTAATGCTTATGTATGTTACATTAATAGCATATAGTTGCATTAATGCAGGGACCTATTTGAAAGGAAGGAAAGATGAGTTAAAACATAACTCAGGACTAAATTGAAAAGGGAAAACTGAGTGAGGCCAAAGTCATAAAATGGGACAAGGGCTAGAATGAAATTAGTTAGCCTTAAATATTTAGAAACCATAAACCCTCACACAACACACTTTAGCATTTCCTAGAGAGAGGGAGAGAAGGTTTACTAGAGAGAGAAAGGGGCTGAACTAAGGCAATAAGAGAGGATAAGCTTGAAGGAAGGGTGATTTGAGGCTAAGGATTAATCCTACAACAAGAGGAGGACCATTTTTACATATCATACACCCACATTTCTTTAGAAAATCTAGGTAGCAACTCAACCTAACCTCATTTCTGAAAAGTTTACTTTTTCTTGAAAAATGTGTTTCTGAATGTTTTGAGACAAGTTTAGGTTTAAAACCTACATTCTCTATGCTTTTAACTGCTATTGGGTGATGCTTACTAAATAGTTATGCTCATTTATGCTTGTAATTGATTGTGAAAGTGGGCTTATGCCCTAAGTCCAAAAATGTGGTTTGATCTTAGTTTGAAGTGTTGTTAAGTTGAGTTTTAGGTAGGCTATAAAGGCTATTGTTGTCTAAGTATTGCTTTGGAGTTCATAGCTTAAGAAATTGTTTTGTAAACATGTTTTTAAAGCAAAATTTTAGGTTTAGTAGTGAGTTTTACTACAGATAGAACGCCAGAAGTCGACTACCAAACCCTAGAAGTCGACTACTATGTTCTTCATTTTCCAAAAAACATTTTCGAAGGCGAGCAGCCAACTGCCCTACTCTAACAATTGACTGTCGGGCCCAGTTTTTCCCAGAAATGCTTCAAAGAAGGCTAGTAGTCGACTGCCAAGCCTTTAGCAGCCGACTGGTAGCCCTCAACCAAGACAAATTTAGAAGGGCAGTGAGCTAGCAAGTAACTGGCAGCATGGGATCAGTTGACTGCCAGCCCTCTGACTCAAATAATGAACTCAATGACTATTTTAAGAGGTAATGGTCTAATATCTCACTCAAACTAAGGATCTAAACTTGGGATGTAGTGGGTAACATCCAAGAGATAAAGACACGAATCACTAGGATGAGAGGATCCTTGTGATAGTGAAATAAAGAGAGTGAAAAAGATAAAAGAGGAAAGAGGAAAGTATTCTAAGCATATGCATTAGTTGTAGATAGGCTCATGAAAGATTAACCAATTGTTGGTATGGGATGGTAATTGGGCATTCTATGGTTATGCCATGAATTTGGATGGTTAAACATCCTCTTGAACTTAGATGATTTTGAAAACACCATGATGGTTACAAACTTTAAGTTAGTGTCATCTTCCAAAGGCCATTTAAGAAACATATACTTAGAGTTAAACAAAACCATGGACATGAGCTGAGTCACCCTAGTGTACATGTTAGAGAATAGCGTACCAAGAGTGTGATCCATCAAAAAGTGATGGTGATTCCATAGTATTATGATTCACCTAAGGGAAGAGAGGAAATGATCTGGGTAGAGTTTACAGTGATCCCATAAGTTGATAACCAGTCTCATAAAGGGAAGGGAGAAGCTAGGTAGAGTTGATAATGATCCCACTAGTTATAAGATAGTAATCGGATCTGGCTGAGGGACACCTTAAAATGTAAAAAAATTTAAAGTTAAAGTTAAAGTTAAAGTGTGGCTAAATAGTCACAAACTCATGCATAGAGAAAGTGGTACATGGAGTTGTTTGCTAGGTGGCGCTCCCGATAACTCTTATGATATGTCATTTTTCCTGCTCATATGCTAAATGTAAAGGTATGTTTATTACCCCACAATATGTTTTATATGAAAGTTATGATGAGAATGATGATGAATAGACATCCCATATTTTAAGGTTTATATATTTTAAATGTACATGCATAAATCTAAGCACATGATATGAGAGTATACTTGCATGCACTGCATCCCAATAGTATGTACTATGTTTTCATGATGAAAGAATTTAGTGATTTTCCACATAAGTACGGTGGTACAGGTTAGTAGCTTTCAAAGCAGGTTGCATTGCTACTAAGATTAATTTCTCACATGAGCGCTGGCGTGTACCAAATGTGTAGTTCCTTGGCTGAAGGAGAAGGTAAGTAGGAGAGAGGTACCCTTCTTGGGGTACATTTAAATGTTTATTTTGGGATAGTATAGGCATATATTCATTGGTGCTAGTCTTTATGATTTTGAGAAAGGCTAGTATAAATTATCTCATGTATAGCCTACATAGTAAGTATGGACACAGATACATTGATAGGGTTTGAGTGGCAAGGATGTTGCCTTTATACCCTAATTAGTTAAATTAAATTGAATTAATGAGTATTTATGTATGCTTTTGTATAATTATTTAAGGTGAATTATGTATATGTAATTAATATGATATTCCACTGCGATTCTCGAGTGGGTACTTGAGTGTAGAACCTGACCCCAAATGGCACTCAATTAATTAACTTGGTAAAATTTAAAATTTACTCAGGTAGAAGTAA
Organism: Senna siamea; assembly: GCA_031216115.1. NCBI lineage: Eukaryota > Viridiplantae > Streptophyta > Magnoliopsida > Fabales > Fabaceae > Senna > Senna siamea. Next base: position 4,669,746 of record CM062360.1, read on the forward strand.
TAGTAACACACCATTATTATGATATATATATATTATACCTTTTAAATAACTAAAAGGAACCATAAGCTAAGGGGGATGTTATTATAACATTCCTAATCCTATGGTTCATTTTTTAATTAATTAAATAATATGATATAACATGCTACAGGATTGGTGAGTTACTATTACCTCTACCTGAGTAAATTTTTAACTTTTACTAAGTTAAATAATTTAGAACTACTAGTTTGGGAATTCTACACTCGAGAATCTCAAACATAATGTAAATGCTGTGAAAATAGTTAAAATAATATACATTTATATACCATGATTTAATTACATACACATCCAGAGTTATATACAGTAGTTAAAACTCAGTCATATTAGACATATACCTATAGATATATGAGGCTAAGTAGAGTAAGGAGCAACAGACCTACCACTCATACCCCTCTACTCACTTACAAACAGGTGTTCTTCACATATCTTGAATACATATATACCCTTCTTCGTACACCAAAAATCCGCTTGACCCGTTTCTAAAATGATAATAAGGGATCAGCGTATCGAGCATCACATATTTACCTATCAAAAGAAAATACTACCAACTAGTCCTGCATGTCTACCCCTCCAGTAAGTGGGGGAGTAGGGGGAATATCCACAACTAAAATCACCCATATTTCCTTTATCACCATGAAATAACCTAGAATGGGTATATCTACCTAATCCACCTCCACTTCTAGTAGGATATGAAATCTAGGCATCTAATACAAACCAGCATTTAATGAGAATAATTTCCTAGTAGCAATAACAACTTGATTTTTTAAAATTACTAACTTGTAGTATGAAAATACACTACATTCTTGTCTCATCAGGTAATACATTATGATTATTGGGATAACATGCATGAATTAAACAATTTTCTCACATATACTTATGAATACATATGTATCTCATCACATATCCATCAGATAGGATATATTCTCAAATTGTAATGGCAATAGGATCACATTCTCATATCAATTCAGAGTATAAACAAGAAATTAATGCATATTGTTATGGCCATAAACAAAAGCATTATAAAAGAAATCTTTAAAAATTCTCATTCATAAATGAGTCTTGCTCGTGGTCCTAGACCATCTACAATATTCTTGTGTTTTATGACCATCTGCAATATTCTCGTAGTTTTTAACTGTCTGCAATATTCTCATAGCACTGACTAGTTGCAGTATTCTCATGGCCTTTATAGACCATCTGCAATATTCTCGTGGTACTAGCCATTTGAAGTATTCTCGTAGTTTAACCAATTACAGTATTCTCATGGTCTTCAGCCATTTGCATTTATTCTCATTTATGGTTCATGCTATTCTCATTTAAAATCTCATATCTTTCTCATTCATTCTCAAATCACATGTTAACCATTACATCTCAGGTATAAATCCCTTATTTAGGTGAAATTTTGGGCTAAAAATGCTTCAAACTATGTTATTGAGTTCATTTTTCTGAAATAGAGGCTTGCAAGTCGACTTCCAACCCTTGGCAGTCGACTTCCAGCTCACTTCCTTACAAGTCAACTACTATGTTATACTCTATTTTTCAAACTTGCTGTTGATCCAAACTTTTGCCCAAAATTTAGTTTGTAAAACATTTTTGATAATTATCCACTCAATAATAGTATATAAACCTCATTTAGCACATGAAAACAACCCAAGTTATCGTTTAATCTCACTCAAATCTTGGATTCAACCTTATTCTCAACTTTAAAGAAAAAACCCATTTTTTTACAATCCGAATTATGCATTCACAAGTGTATCTATGTAGTTTAAACACCCAATAACAATAAAAAATGTCAAGAATGTAGGTTTTAGTTCCTTTCTAGTTCAAACATTATAAAAATCAAATTTTTCAGCATATGAACAATAAAATTCAAAATTGAGAGGTAAGGTTGTTTGCTACTTTGTTGTTGATTTCAAGCTTGTAAAATGACTATTTTGGAGTATGCTGGTGTATTTTCCTAGCTTCTGGGATGCTTGGCTTCTTCCTATAGCCTCTTTCCTTCACAATTTCCACCATTTCTCTCTCTAGAGCACCTTAACTTCTCTCTCTAGAATTTAAAACTAGGATTCACAAATGAGGGTTCTAGAATTTGGGTATATATGGGGTAGGAAACATTACAACCCCTATTTGATTTCCAAGTTGAGTTTTAATCACCCTGTTTCAAGTAGCAATTTCTCATGCCATGCGAAGAATTACCATTTTGCCCCTAAAGCTTTGGCTAAAATTTTTGAATTTCTATTAGCTATAGTAACCCATATTTTGGATAAAATTATGGCTGACTACCTTGAAGTATTGGAATTTTATATACCTTCCCCAAGTAAACTTTTTATAGTTCATTTTAGTCCCTGCTCTTTCTCTTTCAATAGAACTCTCCTCCTAATGCAACTACATTAAGTCTAATGAAACATACACAAGAATTTAACTTATTTAAAATTAACGAAACTCTCTTAATAAATAAGAGGAGCGAATGTTACAGTTACAGTTACAGGTGTTGCATCGGTTGGAAGCTTACAATATTTAACTTGCATGAGACTAGACATTGTCTATTCTATAGGGCTCATGAGTCGTTATATGGAGAACCAGACTACAACTCACTTCAAAGTTGCCAAACAAATTCTTCGTTATATCAAAGGTACAATTGATTATGGAATGTTTTATTCTCCAACTAATGAGTACAAGCTTATTGGTTACAGCGATAACAATTAGGGCAAAGATGTCGATGATCGAAAGAGTACTACAGGATTTGTGTTTTTCATGGGTCACATTGCCTTCACATGGATGTCAAAGAAGCAACCAATTGTCACTCTCTTAACATGTGAAGCTGATTATGTGGCTACTATATCAATTATTTTTCATGCAGTTTGGCTAAGAAGTTTGTTGAAAGAGCTTGGATGGACACAGGAAAAACTAACAAAAATTTGTGTCGACAACAAATCAGCTATGACGTTAGCAAATAATCCCATATTTCATGATTGAAGTAAACACATTGATACTCGATACCACTATATAAGAGAATGGGTTTTGAGAAAAGAAGTCCAAGTAGACTACGTGAAATTAAAGGATCAATTCACTGACATATTCACCAAGCCACTCAAGCGTGAAGCTCACTCAGAATGACAAATCAAGTTTAAGAGAGGGTGTTGGAAATTAAACTTGATTGGGCCCATAAATCAAAAGTTCTTTTTTTACAAACTAAGGCCCATCATATAGATAATTTCATAATAATCAAGTGGATCTAGATAATTTCATATAAATATCTAGAAAAAGTTTTTACAAAATTCCTAAGGAAAATCTAAGCAAGTTGTAGAAAAATATTGTATAAATATCTTGGATATTTGGTTAGAAGTTTCTAGGTAGTAAATGATAGCCATTAGATTAAAAAGTGTTGGAGTATGTGCCCAACTATAAATAAGGGTGTTACCTCTCATTTTGTAACAAGTCAATAAATCAAGAGAAGTTAGTAAGAAAAATTGTCTCATCTCTTCCTTGTTTCTTTCTTTAGTTATCCTACCTTTAAAATATGTTCTCTTTAAATATCAATTATTTGAATAAACCCCTTTCGAATTAAATTAAAAACTTCTCTCCTCCAACAGCCTTCTTCCATCAAACCTTAAGGATGTGCTTTTTTTCTAACATATGACATGCTATGTACCCATTTGGATTGGAAAAGCTATAAAGATTAACATTTTGAACATACATAAAATGAAAGCAATAAGAATTAATCATCCAATAGAATATACCTCTCTATAGGATACATCCATCGATCATGAACTAGGTCTCCAAGTTTGGCTTTTATCTACCAAATGGTTTATTAAGTGAACCATTATTGTAAAGAAAGATGGTGGGAATAACATTTATATCTAACATAGTGTAATCACTATATGATTTGGATTTTGTCAAGCTCTCGAACATCCAAAACTTTACCACATATTTTTTTAAAGAACAAAAAAAGATCAAGAACAACAACAGCAACTTTTGGATTTAAGTTCACATTTGTTAATGCAAATGGAAGTAATTTTTCCATAAGTATATGTGAGTCTTGACTTTTCAAGCCTGAAATCTTCTTTTATTTAATATTAATACATCTAGAAATATTAGATGCATACACACTCAGTACCACTACATCCATCAATGTCTGTAAAAAGACATCTTTTTGTGCAATATTCATAGTAAAAAAAGCTGTTTTAAACCTATTCTTGCACTCAAGTTGTCTTTTTTCTTCTCAGTCTTATTCAAAAAAGTGTATAATACTTTGTCACAAACATTTCTTTCAATGTCCATTACATCTAAGTTATGATGCAACTTCATGTCAACCTAATATGGAAATTGAAAAAAAAAATGCTTTTCTTCCCTTATTGTTGGTTTTCACTTTCACCCTTTTTCTTGCATGATCCTTTTCTCTTAGAATCTAGATCTAAATTCTTATCAAGTATGATAGTAAAATCTTCTTGTTGCTTAAGTATTTCAGTGATAGATCTTTGTATTAGTGGGCCTCTTATTTTTGAGATTTCTATTAAAATGATTTTGATTAGATTTATAGTAGTGAATTGGTTACAAAATCCTTTTATGACTCATAAAGCATAATTTTCTACCATGAGAAGTCTATAAGGTTCAAATTCAAAATTACATGATGGACATGCAGGAAAGTCACTAATAGTCCATAATAATTCAGCTCGCACGTTAAACATCTGATTTGTTAAAGCATCAAGGGTTTCTATACCATCAAGCCATAAGTCTTGTAGTTCCTTTACTATAATGGTTGTAAATAGACAACAATTTCATTTCCTCGCATCCCTTTTTCTTGGTATAATCATGGGTAATAGAAATGATGTTTTCTTCATGGATATCCATGGTGGAAAGTTATATGAAATTACATTTACAAGCTAAATACTGTAATTGGTATTCATTGCTCCAAATGGGTAAAAGCTATAACTAGCTAAGCCTACTCTCACATTTTTTAGATCTGTAGAAAATTTGGGTAATGAATATCAAAGGATTTTCAAACTTTGCCCTATCTAAGATATCTTTAGAGGCCATCAGAATTAGGGTATTAACAATTCTATCTTATGAATTCAGCTATTTTGGATGACATATAAAGCCTCTGCAAGCTTCTTTTATTGTCTTTTATTTCTGGTAAAAGCATTACTATTAGTCACCCTTGAATTGTTCTTACATCTAAGAGTGTTACAAACTTTACAACATTAATGATCTTTATCCTCTCCCCAATAAAGTATACAATCATTTGGTCAAGAATGAATCTTATCATAATTAAAGCCTAACTTGTTGATTGTCTTTTTGGCATCATAAAAAAGACTTTGGAAGTTTTGAATTTTAAATGCATCATTCAACAACTCAAGAATCATTTCCATTGCTTTATCACTAACTCAACATAAACACTTTATGTGATAAGGTTTTACCAAAAATGACAACGTATACTTTAAACAACCATCATATAACTCTTCATGCAATAAATCAGGAATAAAATTTTCAACTTACACCATTGGTTCACTAATTGTAGGAATAAAAATGGTTTCTTTCTTGTGTGGTCTCTCCATGTCTAATCTAATTATTATATCTTAATAGATGTAATACCCTTATCTAGTATTACATTTCCTCTTATATAAATAGATAAGTTCGGTACATTATTCTTATCTTCTTATTATTAAGTCTGAGCAGTTATACCATTAAGTTCTATTAAAGCGGATTAGGTTTGGGATCTTTTGCTTAGATTAGACCTTAAATACAGAGCGAAAATAAAATACTACACATCACAGCAAAAATTTAAAACTTCATATCATACAAAATAATAATGTCCCATCAATGTCCATTACATTCTTTGTAAACATGTATTCGGATATATGAAGTACCTGTCCATCAGGAGTTAGGAGACAACAATCCTGTCACTTAGACCCCTTTACAATTAACAAGAATGAACTGGTCCTTCATATATCCTTTTCCCCAACAATCACCCATGTACATCTCATATACCCAGCCAAAAGAATAGTCCTAGTTCTAAACCAATATATATCTAGAATAGGACCCAAAATAGGTGTTACAAAAAATTTTCTTCTAATCAAACGCAAATTCTATCTCCCTGGCCCTACTAAGCGTTCGCATATGATACATATTAGCATATAAATGAGAAACACGAGTTTCCCAGTAGCTTAACAATTCGAAGTTTGAAAATCAACTAATATATATCAGGGTGCAAGCACCAAAACATTTAATTCTACATTCTTGGTGTATATATAAAAAATAGCATAATTCATAAATATAAATTGGCAAGCATTGTATGATCAATTTAAATGTCAATGTAATAAAATACTATTCTTTTCAAATAAAATATCTTTGTATGCTATTAAACACATTATCATAAAAATTAACAAAACCATTTATGCTTGTCATTCTTAAAACTTACTTTTATATAATAGTTGTGCACACTTGGGCACCATGTGGACACTTGGTCACCTTTATAATTCTTTGTGCATACTTGGGCACTTGTGGACACTTGGACACCTTTCTAGAATCATTGTGCACACTTGGGCACTATGTGGACACTTGACCACCTTTATAAATCTCTGCGCACACTTGGACACTTGTGGACGCTAGGCTACCTCTATAAAATCTTTAACAAGTTTCAAGAGAAAACTTTCCTTTTCTTGAAAAATAATACTAGTGTACATCCCTTTTTAAAATTCTAATAAACTTCAAGAATAACTTTCCCTTTCTTGAAAAAGAATATTAATGTACATCCCTTATAAAATTCTAATAACTTCAAGAATAAATTACCCTTTCTTGGAAAATTAATATTAATGTGTATTTCTTATAAAATTCTAATAATTTCAAGCATAAATTCCCCTTTCTTGGAAATTAATATTAATGTACATTTCTTATAAAATTTCTAATAACTTCAAGAACAATTTCTCCTTTCTTGAAAATTAATATTAATGCACATTTCTTATAAAATTCTATTAACTTCAAGAATAAATTCTCCTTTCTTAAAAATTAATATTAATGTACATTTCTCATAAAATTCTAATGACTTCAAGAATAAATTCTCCTTTCTTAAAAATTAATATTCATGTAAATTTCTCATAAAATTCTAATAACTTCAAGAATTAACTCTCCTTTCTTGATAGGTAATATTAATGTACATTTCTTCTAAAATGCTAATAACCTTTAAGAATAAGTTCCATGGACTTGGCCTAAGGAAATTGGTTAATTTTACAATTCGAATTCCCCTCTTTTATTCCATAATTACAACCTTTAAAATGGTATTGTCCATTTCCTCCATGGGTATCATGTTCTCACCAAGTACAACTAGAAATTTTACACTCAATCTCATATAAACTTTCCTCTTCCATTTGGCGAAAGGGAGTTTTTATGGAGGAAGCATGGTTTTCAAAAGTATCCATCCATTTCCATCATATTTAATCATAGTTCATCATGAAATAACATTATCTAGCCCTAATCCTTTCACAACAACAATATTTATGTCATCCCCTCAACCACATTCCATTCAATCACACATTCTTAGCTAACATAACATGCTTTTTATCAAGAATGTAGGGAAGACAATCATGTTCCATAGAAAGCTTGTAAAAACATGTTGATTGCATATACTAAAGCATGGAACACAATCTTAAAATTGTTAACCTACCTCAAGGATGACTAGAAAGAAGTGATCTTGGCCCTTCCTTTGATCTCCTTCTACACCTTGCTTCCTTTTTCTTTGACTAAATCCCTTCCTCCTTGCTTTGACCAAATGCAAGTGATTGTGGCCTCTCCCTTTTCTTTTTCTTTGTTGTGTATGTGTGTGTGATTTTCACCCACACTATTGGATGCTCTCTCTCTCTTTTCTTCTTTTCTCTTTCTCTCCTTTTCTCCTTTTATCTCTCTTTTTTTTCCTCCTCCCACATGTGCGTGATGCTTGTATCCCAAAATGAAACTCTCAATATCTTTTGGATGCTATACGTGTGCTTTCTCTACAACTCACTTGCATGCTCTTGTTTCCTAGTCTTTCGTGTGTGTGTGATGTATATGTCCACATGCAACTCTCAATTGCACTTTTCTCTTGGCTTAGGTGGTGTGTGCATGTATCCAAAAATTAAAATTTCTAATTCCATTCCCTCATGCCACTTTCCTTTTTCCCCTTTTGCCTTGTGTGTGGTTTGAGTGCACACTCCCTTGCTTGCACACATGGATTTTCTTCTTCACAATTCAACACTGTACCTTCCCTCCTTCTTCTTTTCTTTCTTCTTTTTCTATTTTCCTTACACCACATGATGCACTCTTTCCTTTGTAATTATCATGGTTGTTGCATGTGTACCTTCAAACAAAATCCTGCACCTTTTTTCCCTTATCCACATGGTCACGTAAGGAAGGAAGGGAATGAGACCATGTATTATTTCTTCCACATGCCACACTCACTTGGTTTCTCCCTTCTTTCCTTTTTCCTTGCTTTGTGTCATTACCCCACTAGCATTTTTTTTAATTTTTGAGGTTTCCTTATAGCATACGTGTCTTCTCCAAATTAATGCTATAAGTCCTTCTTTTGTTCCTTTCCTTTGCCGTGTGAGAGCATGAAAAATCCTGCACCCCTTTTGCTTTACTTGATGTATGCATTATAATTCCCTCCTTTCTCTCTTCTTCTAGCATGTGGGAGGCATAGAAATGGTGCACATTGTACTTTCTTGCTTTCAAATTTGGTAACTCTTTTGTTAATTCCTTTCTTTCTTTTTCCTAATTTTCATGGCTGCACTAAGTGTACTTGGAAGCACACTTTCCTTTTCTTGCAAGTTACCTCCTCCCATTAGTCACTCCACTTTCCTTTATTCTCTTATTCCAATTCCCATTTAGCCATCATGCCACCTCCCTTTCTTCTCTAATTCAAATTTCCATTCGGCCAAAATGAAGGGAAGGACACCACATGCATTCATTTTTTTCATTTCATTGTTGTTCCTATTGTACTTTAAGTAAAATTTGCACTTCCTTGCAAGCTTAGGTTAGCTACTTAAACAAGCTAAAGAAGAGAGGAAAAGCTTGCATTCATACATGGTTTTAATTTAATTAAATGCTACACTTTTTGTTTTCTTTTCTTAATTATATTTCCCTAACCTCACGTGTGCTTTAGAGAATTATGCACTCTTTCTTCCCTTTTTCTCCACCAAATATACATACAAGATACATAGATTTAATTGTTGCATCCCTTCTTCCCAATTGCACATGTGCCTTCCTCTATGTATGTTTATTTCTATACATTCCTTGCAATTCCCCATGTTCCTAGCCGTGTACCTATATATATATTTACTATGCCACACTTTTATTCCCTTCCTCAATTCAGCTAAAATGTAGAGGTAATCTAAATCAAACACCTTAACAAATTGAAGACATATTTATTCTAAATACCAAAATCACACAAGCAATTTCATCCAATTAATTAAAGAACATTAATTTAGACTAATTAAAATTATAGGTTTTACAATGGACACCTATTACAGATTAAATAATAAAAAACATTACCTCTTGTAAGCCATTTTTGAAAGTCACAAGAATTACATGTGCACTTGATAACCTCCCTTAGTACTCCAGTCTAGAGAAAGAAAACTCAATAAAGCTTTTAACCCCAAAAATAGACTTAAATGAAGCTCTTGGCTTGCAAATCCAACTTTTATCCATAATTATATACCAATTCAAAAGCTCTATAAAAAATATTAATTTGTATTGACATAAGAAGAATTTTATTTACATAATATTAATGCATGTTAAAGAACTTCAATGGAAAATAATGAAATCACATTATCTTCAAGTTATAGTTAATTTAAAGAATTAATTCAAATTATTCATTACATTTAAATAAAATTCATTTTTAAAGTTGTTATCATATATACAATAGACAAAAAAAGTTGTTTATAACTAGTTACATCTTAATATTGACACTCACAATCACAAACTTTCATTCTGTAATATACCTTAGTAATTGTTCTTGAAGAAGCTCTTTATCATCCAACAATTTATCCTTGCCAACTTGTTAGCCTTCCATCTCCATCAAATTGATATTAAAAAATATCTATCAAAGCAAGTTCTAGATTTTTGTTAAGCAATACCGGCACTGAATCCCACGTGATAACATCATCGTCATCACACACTATTGATATTAATTTTGCCACATGAAATATATATATATTGAGCCTTTAATTTGCAGGTTATTTGGGATATATTTATTATTACCCCGTCAATGAACATAACCTTCAATTAACACAAAAAGGCCTTAATTAATATACGAGAGCAAATACATTTTGTCTAGAGTTTGTTTAAATTGAGGGAATTACAATGAAAAAGGGAGGATGAAAGAGCTTATTATCTATTGTAGTCATTTTTTTAAGATTTGAAGTTATGCTTAGTATATACATAATGAGATTTATAGGAATTTTAGAACCATGAATAAATTTTCAAATTTTTAACTATTAATTTTACGAATATTTTTATCAACTTATTCAAGTATTAATCATGATTCATATCCATAAAATGCCAGATATCAAACTCACTACCTCCCAGAGAAATGAAATTCACAATTTTATTAATTCTCGTTAATTATTTTCCATATCATTTTTGCTATTCTTTGATTTCTTTTCTCCCAAATTTCAAAACAAGGAGTAATGGGTCCATATACAGTTGGTGATATTAATGAGTGTCCTTAACTCAAGCAACTTCGTAAAATCAAAGTGTATATAATTACTTCATTCAAGATCTCGTCAATAAGAGTCAATATATATAATGAATGGGAAAAATAAGCATTTTGGATATGATGTGCAATGAAAAGAAAGAAAAAGAAAGCAACCTATAAGAGAATACAGTGCGTCCCAAATATTTGGGAAAATGACAATTTGAGATAAATGCAAATAAAATATAATAGTAACACTTATTTAAGGGAAGTAAATTTACAACACAAAGTTATTACTTATTCTCAATGCCAATAAGGTCCAAGAAAAAGGTATTATTCATTAATGCAAAGGTTGAAAGTGTAACGCCCTTATCTAATATTACAATTCCTTCGATGTAAGCATATAAGGTCGGTACATTATTCTTATCCTTTTATTTACAACGTCTGAGCATTTATACCATTAAGTTTTATTAAAGTGGATTAGGTTTGGACTCCTTTGCTCAAATCAAATCTCATATGCACAGCGAAAATAAAATACATCACAGTAGAATTTAACACTTTCATATAATACAAATAATAAATGTTCAATAAATTTCTGTTACATCCTTTGTAATTATGTGCCAGGATTATGAAGTACCCGTCCATAGGGAGTTAGGAGACAACAAGCCTATCACTCAAACTCCCTTTAAAATAATAGGGATGGACCGGTCCTTCATATATCTTATTCTCGACAATTTCCCTTTCCCTTTCCTATACATAGCCAAAATAATACTACTAATTCTAATTCAAAAATATATCTAGAATCAGGACCCAAAATAAGGAATTACAAAAATGCTTTTGACAAAAAGAACTCCTATCCTCCCCGGCACTGCTAAGCATCCGCATTTGATACATATTAGCATACAAATGAGAAACATGAGTTTCCTAGTAGCTTAACAATTCATTATTTTAAAATCTACTAATATGTACCAGGGTGCAAGCACTAAAACATTTACGTCTATATTCTTGGTAGTTGAAAACATAATCTTATGCATAAATACAAATTGGCAAGCATTGCATGATTATTGGAAATGTTAATGTGATAAAAGTAGATATTCCCTTTTAAGTAAACATTTCTTTCATGGGATGCATGTTAAAACATAAAAATAAATAAAAATTATTTATGCATTTCATTCTTAAAACTTACCTTTATAAATCGATTGTGCAAACTTGGACATCTTGTGGACACTTGGCCACCTTGATAAATCAATTGTGCACACTTGGGCACTTTATGGACACTTGACCACCTTTATAAAATTTATTGTGCACACTTGGGCACCTTGTGGACACTTGGCCACCTTTATAAAATTTATTGTGCACACTTGGGCACCTTGTGGACACTTGGCCACCTTTATACAATTTACTGTGCACACTTGGGCACCTTGTGGACACTTGGCCACCTTTATAAATTTTATTGTGCACACTTGGGCACTTTGTGGACACTTGGCCACCTTAATAAATTTTATTGTGCACACTTGGGCACTTTGTACATACATATGGCAATTACATTTTCTTTTATTTTAGCATTTTAATCTATCTTGCATTTAATCCTCATAAAATACATTTTAATGCATTCCTTATTAGATTTGGCCACCAAGGATTGAAATACCATGTGGCTTCAGCCACCATGGAGAAATAATCCAATTTAGGATTTTCATGCCACGTTATTCTACTTACCTTTTTGGGTTCAAGTTACATACTAAGATTTCAATTACATATATTTAAATATTCTTACATCACATTAGCCATGAGAATCTTTATTAGCCAAGGCCAAATCTTCTATATCCTAATTTTTCATAATCTTTTTCTTTTTCTTCTCCTTTCTTTAGCTAACCAAATTTCTATATTTCTTACAAAGATTTTTAGCAAGAAATTTACTATCTTACAAAAGCCATTGTTATTTTGATATCTATAACTTGTAACCTTCATTTGCCATACATAATGTAAATTTTCCATCCTTATCATGCCTTAAGGTTTCCACTATACATGCTACAATTTCTTTTTAAAATTATTATTTCATAAAACAATAATATCCATTTTAGCACATCCACAAACACATCTATTTACTATGAAAGCTTAGCCAAGAGACATTTACACTTTCAAGAATGTAGACAAGCAACTAATGTTCCATGAAAGTTGGAAAACCATGATGCATATATTCTAAAACATGGAAAAAAAATCCATATGAATTGCTAACCTACCTCAAGGATGAGCACAAGTGGACTTGTTTTAGCTTTCCTTTGAATTTCTCTTGCTCCTTTGGTCCTTTCTTCTCTTTCTTTCTTAGCCAAATTTCCCTCTCAAAATGCTATCCCCTTCTAAATACTCTTCCCTTACCAAAGCTTTTGCATTTCCTTTAACACTTATGCCACTCTATCTCCCTTTTTTTTTTGGATGTACTTCTGTGTGTGTGTGGTTTTTCCCCCAAAGTATTGAGTGCTCTCTCTTTCTCTTGCCAATGCGCCTTTTCTTTTTGATCTCCCTCTCGTGTATGGTGTAATTAACTAGAAGGGAATGCCACATCCCATCCTTATTTTCCTTTATTATTGTTTAATCTTTTTCTTTATGGCCTTATGTGTTCCTCTAATGCAGCCTCATTCCCATGTTGCACTGTTTCTTTTTCTTGGATATACTTTCGTGAGTGTGTGTGTATTTTCTAAAATCTGAAGTGCTTCCTCTCTCCCTTGCCATGTCCCTTTTCTTTATTCTTGATTGTCATTATTTACTAGCCACATATGTTCTTGAAGTACAATTTACTTACCTTACACTCTTGTTTTAGCCACTTGGTCACGTTAATGGGAAGGAAGAGGGAGGTTACACTTAATTCTCATCTCTTACTATTCTTATTTAATCATGGTTGCACATATTTCTTAATACACTCCACATTGCTTCAACTTGCGTAATTCCACTCGGTCACATTGAAGGCAACACAATGGAGGAGAAGAAGACTTGTTTTACATGTTCCCTTCTTCTTCACGCCAAGCGTACGGTATGCAACTACACGATTTGGGGATTTTAATTAAATTCCCATTCAACTCATCACTTGGTGGCGCTAAAAGGGAGGAATGCAAGAGATGCACACAAGATGTACGACCATGCAAGCTTTCCTTGGTTGCTGCACTTCCCTTCCCTTCACCGAATATGAATATGATACTCTTTTCTCTCTTCCCAAAATCTATTGCCGTGTGGATATGGATTTCCATTGTATCAAGTAATCTCAACTCTCCCTTCCCAATGCACACCCCGTATGCTTGTATTCATGTCTATTAGAATGCAAGTTCTTCGTTATATCTAATGGTTAAATGGGAGGCTATGTGTAATAACCGAGATTATTTTTAAAGATAAAAACTGAATTTTGATATTGATTTCATTTAAACTAAGTTTGGCATAATTTTCGAGGTCGATGGTTGAAACTGGAAGGCTTTTTGGAGTCAGAAATGTGATCTGATGAAAGGAAATGTGGCCCGGCAATAAGATGCTAACAGACAGAGTTTTAGACTTCAGTTTCTCAGATGGAGGCTAGAATCTCTGTATGGGAAACCGTGCTTAAGTCTAGGTGGAAGACGACATCTCGAAGTTTCCCCGAGTAGTCCGGGAAAAGTCAGAATCGCCCCCAGAAGCTTTAAATTTCCTGGAACCTCACCATTCCCTGCCATTTTCACCATTTCCCTCTCTCTCCTCACTTTCTTTTCTCTCTCCTCTCTCTCTTCCTTCCTCCACTACACGCCATCACCAGGGCCGCCGTGGGCCACCATCTGACCCACCAACTGACACACCTCACCACCCTCGACCTCCATTAGCCACCCATGGCCACCAACGGCCGTTACAGTCGCTGAAAAATGTTGGTTTTTCTCCTCCATCGCGTTAATTTTTGCTTACCGTGCTCTCTGCCGTCAGCCACCATTGGACGTCACTGCCACCACCAGTGTGTAGGCTGAGCTGCTAGCTTCCTCCCCTAGCTCGCTGCCGCTGAACGGAGCTCCAACATGCCTGGATCAAGGAAAATTTTGTCCACCTTGAGTCGACTTTCAGGGCTGAAAAACACCATCTAAACGGCCGTGAACCGCCGTGCCACCACCAGATTTGAACTCCCCATCTTGAGGGCTTCACCGTGGTGTAATTTTTGAGGCCAACCGCAACCCTCCGCCGCGCGCCACCGTGAGCAGCCGTGCGCTGCCATACTCTGTTGTGCGCCACCGCCGGAGAAGCCAGAAAGACACTCGAGACTGTCCTAAAACAGATTTCCATCATTCGGCACCCCCGGTAAGGTCTGATTCACCTAAACCTAATGTATTTTGATTGAATTGGCTGTTGAACTTGAATAGGAAATAAACTGGCTTAGGAAATTGTGTAATTGAACTTAGGACCGTAAAACTGATGACGTAACGAGCTTAAATATTCATTTGAATGCCTAGGAAATTGATTAGGCTCGAAATCTGAGGATACGAGAAGTGTCGAATCGATTTGGAGCAAACAGAGATCTGGTAGGATAATTTACACTTCCCAAACATTAGAATTAACCTTGTGGATGCCTAAACTATTTAGATTAATTGCATAAATTTACGTGCCACTTTTGATGGATTAAATTGCATGCCTCTGTGCTAGAAATACCATTTGCATGTTAGATTATTTTCCTATCGAGTTTAGATGCCATTAGGATAGATTTCCTTAGGGTAGAGTACTTAATAGCCGGTATGGGACGACCATTAAGTATCCTGAGTAGATGACGGAACAATATATTTGGGTTACACTCAACTGGTAGCGATCCCCTAACGTTCCCTGAATGGGGAAAAGTGAAAAAAATTATTTTGAAAAACCCATATGCTTCCGCTACACAGATAGACGATAGTGTATTGTGGATTAGGGGGGGTCGTTACAAACTAAGTATTAAGAGATAACTGCAAGATTAAGTTACACACTTATAACTACAACAAACTAATTGTAAACTAAGAAATAAAGCATAAATTGTAATTCATCCTAAAAATAATCATATCTAATTTAAATGAGTTTTGTAATTATACTCTTAATAATTAAAAATCTATATAAATAAATTTTTATTTTAGTAATTTACATATATAATTGAAGTTAGACTTAACTTTTAATTTAGATGGTGAGAAATTTATTGCAATAAGATTGAGATTAATAACTCAAGGGACAGGTTATAATATTGTATAAATTAAATATGATATTGTAATATCAATTTACATTAGATCTAACGTAAAGGGTTAATTTTTTATAACGTGATGAACTAATGTTTGAATTTTCATTGAGAGAGGTGTCCTAACAATTCTTTGAATAAAACTACATCTAATAAAAAAATACATATAAAAAATATAATATTGTAATCAAGGGAAAATTACCATGAATAAATTTACATTTATTCATAAGGAATTGATATGTATTTTGGTGTTCTCTCTTTCTCACTATTCATAAGGAATTTATGACTAAGTAATACAATTATTCACACACCAATCATAACTTTCCATGACTTTTTGTGATATTATAGAGCTATAATCATAGTCTTTAGACTCAGGCCACC
The DNA here is from genome assembly GCA_031216115.1 of Senna siamea. Classification (NCBI taxonomy): domain Eukaryota; kingdom Viridiplantae; phylum Streptophyta; class Magnoliopsida; order Fabales; family Fabaceae; genus Senna; species Senna siamea. The sequence goes on from CM062360.1 coordinate 4,686,020, forward strand.
ATTGATTCAATAAAGAGACTGGGTCATTAGGTCATTAGTTCAACTGACGAGTCATTAAAAAATCATGGTACAAATGTAATAAATTGGAATTTTTGAAATAATTAAATTGGGTGAATTTAATTAATATTTCTTTAAAATTGAACCCGACACAATGTTCTGAGAATACAGTTGAAATCTGAGGATTTTTTGGAGTTAAAATCTGATCCGATGAAGGAAAACGCGACTCGACGTTAGGAAATTGACAAATAAAGTCTCGAACTTCAATTCCTTAAACGGAGGCCAAAATTCTTGCATAGGGATCTGTACCCTTGTCCGGATCGAACACAGCATCCAGAAGTTTTCCCGGGTGAAGTGACAAAAGATTGAATTACCCTTAGAGGCTTTAAACTTCCCAATATTCCACAAAATCCCACCATTTTTGCATTTTCACTCTCTCTCCTCCCTTCCACTTTCTCTTCCCTCTCTCTTTCCTTCACCACCTCGCGTGTAACGACCCCCTAATACATCTTACGCGCTGTTTATCTGATTAGCGGAAGCATATGGGGTATTCTGAATGTTTATTCCCTATGTGGGAACGCGTCAGGATCGCTCGGTTGAGCGTAACCCAAATAGACTCTCCGTTGTCCATTCAGATTCCGTTCAACCCTAATTCACACGCAGCTAACTAAATACACATACATACATGCATCATAAAATTCTCTTGAATGAAATCTAAAACTCATACACGTCGCGTTATACATTCATACACATTTCAATTCAAATCCATAAGTTTACAGTGGTAAATTCTACCGAAAATCCGGCAGAGTTTCCTCTGTATTTGGATCATATCCCAAATATGAAATCACTTGTTTAAAAATCAAACAGCCATTCCAATAACAACAATTAACATAACTAACATAAATCTATATTCACTACCTGAAACATTATATGTACATTCAGTCTAATCCATACAGAATTTATAAGAAACAGAATCCGATAAATAACAGTGTCATCAAAGTATATATACAAATGATTCAAGCCTAAGCTAATCATCCTCAGGTCTATCCTCAAGTCAGCCTCGGCTATCGTCTGGGCTCCTGCCCCTGTCCCTGTTCATCTGAGTACACAACCTAATGAGATATGAATCCCAGTAGAATAATTTACAATTTATTTATCATTCAAAAATCAGTTGAATACCCAGCGGTGCGAACACCGAAATCGTCTTCCCGAAATCAGTTCGAAAACAATGGAATACCTTATCTTTAAAATCATTTAATTACATGGAAATCGCAGCAATATATCACAATCAGAAAATCCATTTCTTTTAAAATAAATCATTAAAATCAAGTAAAATCCCATGCCCTGTGTATCTCAGTCCACATTGGCTAAAAATCCGCTGTAACCAAATCTAAATCGTCTTCTAATTGCACGTAGTCTAGAGAGAATACCTCTCTTATCGTTGGGTGTGATCCGTAACACCAATCACCCGAATCAAGCCTATATTTTGAGTGTGATCCGTAACACCAATCACTCACTCAAGGACCGGGTGAGAATCAACATCTAGGGCGTCCCCTAGCATGTGCACATACGCCAATTCTCATCCTCATACAGTCTATTCAAACTCACATGCACTCGGTCGGCTATTCCTCAGGGTTCTAGGGTATTACGCCTAAATCACAACGTGTCCCCGTGTAGGTTATCCACCCTTATACTCCCTAAACCTTTCTTAGGGTCATCCTGGTTTAACGCGTAATCCCTAACTCAGTACAGGCTAAATCTGATAAAAATAATTTCATTTAAAAGCTTCCTGTACGAGGAATACTTAACGGCCGTCCCATACCGGCTATCAAGTACCCAATCCTAAGTAAATCTGTCCTAAAGGCATCTAAACTCGATAAAAAAGGTGTCTAACATGCAATTAGGGTTTTCAGCACACAGGCATGCAATTTTATCCCATCGAAAGCAGCACGCAAATCCATGCAAGTCATCTAAATCAGTCAGGTATTCACTAAATCAATTCTAGGGTTCGGGAAGTGTAAATTATCCTACCTGATCTCTGAATGCTCTAAATCACTTCAGAATTCCACGCAGTCTCGATTTCTGAGCCTGATTAATTCCCTGGACATTAAATTAAACATTTAGGCTCGTCACGTCATCCAATTTTCAATCCTAAACTCGGTTACATAGTTACCTAGGTTAATTAATTGCCTAATTACGTTCGTGACCATTTTGATCATATATCATTAGTTTTTGGGAAATCGAACCTTACCACTGTGCTCGAATGATGGAATTCTACGTCACGGTGGTCTCGGTTTCTCGGGATACACGTCCAGAAGCTCCGGCACGGCAGCGCACAGTGGCGCACGGCGGAGGGGTGCGGTTTGCCTCGAAAATCACACCACGGTGAAGCCTGCAAGCCCAGGAGTCCGAATACGGTGGTGGCACGGCGGTTCACGGCCGTTTGGGCAGTGTTTTCCGGCCACGAACTTTCTCGCACGGCAAACGACGTTCTCCCTTGATCCGGGCGCGTCCGGCCTCCTTTCGACGGCGCTGAGCTACTGGAGGAAGCTGGCAGCTCGGGCTACACGGTGGTGGGGGCGGTGAGGGTCAACGACGACGGACGGCGGCGATTCGAGCTGGAGAAATTTCGCGCGATGGAGGGGAAAAATGGCATTTTTTCGGCGGCCGTTGGTGGCCGTGGTTGGTTGGTGGAGGTTATGGGCAGTGAGGGCTGTCAGTTGGTACCCTTGGTGGCGACCCACAGTGGCTGTGGTGGCCGTTCATGATGGAGGAAGGAGGAGAGAGAAAAGAGAGATAAGAGAGAGAGTGTGGTAAGGAGAGAGAGTGAAATGAGAGAAATGGAGGGAATTCGCGTAATTTAAAGCCTCCAGGGACGATTCTGACTTTTCCCAGGCCACCCGAGGATGTTTTAGGGTGTCGGCATCCTTCCAGACATTGGCACGTATTTCCATGCAAAAGTCTTGGCCTCCATCAACCAAATTGATGCACGAAACTCCTTCTGTCAGTTTCTGATCGCCGGATTGCATTTCTTTTTGTTTGATCGTGTTTTTGGCTTCGAAAGACCTTATGTGTCAAGTCATTGTCCTCGAAATTTATGCCAGGCTTCATTTGATTGGGATTAGGATAAAAAAATTTGATTTTTATCCTTTAAACTCTTTTAAAATTCTTTCTGTTGTTACATCACGCGGTCACCGCAGTAAGCCTCTGTTCTTTGCTGACCCGACCATTAGCGCACGGTCGCCACCCCTGACCTCCAAGAACCATCCCCGGCCACCAACGGGTGCCACCGTTGCCGAAAAAGGCTTCTTTTTCCCCTGCGTCGCAAAATCCTCCACCCCCACCATTGGGAAGCCCGAGCTGCCAGCTTCCTTTGACAGCTCCCAGCCATCGAACACCGCCACCACATACCCGGATCGAGGCGAAAAGCATCTGTCGTGCATGAAACTTCGCCACCAAAAAATGCGACCTTAACGGTCGAGAATCACCAAACCAACCCCAAATCCAGACTCCTCATCTTGCGCGCTTCATTCTAGTGTAATTTCTTAGCCGCACCACTCCGCTGTGCGTCGCCATGAGCCACTGTGCGCCACCGTGTGCCACTATTGGAGAAGCTAGAAAGGGTCTAGAATCAGATTTCCACTTGTCAGAACCCCCAGTATGATCTAAATTTCCTTAATCTAATGTTTTTTGACTAAATTAGATGCCAAATATGTATAAGAAAATTCATCGACCTAAGAAAATGTAAAATCAGACGTAGGAAAGTCAAATTGAATACGTAACAAACTAAAACTTTGGTTTAATTGCCCAAGAAATTAACTAGGCTCAAATTTTGAGGATACGGGAAGCCCCAAATTTAATTAGGAGCAAACAGTAACCAAGTAGGGTAATTTACACTCCCCTGATTTTAGATTGATTCTGTGGATACCTAAATGATTTAATTTGATTGCATGGAAATATGTGCTACCTTCAATGAGTATAATTGCATGCCTGTGTGCTATAAATACCTGTTGCATGTTAGAACGATTTTGCTATCAGATTTAGATGCCATAGGAGCGAGTTAACTTAGGGTAGGGTACTTGATAGCCGGTATGGGACGGCCGTTGAGTATCCCGAGTGCAGAGGATTTTATAAATGTATTGTTTTCATTAGATTTATCCTGCATTCGTTAGGGATTACACGGTAAACTAGGACGACCCTAAGAAAGGTTTAAGGAGTATAAAGGGGGATAACCTATATAGGAAAACGTTGTGATTTAGGCGTAATATCCTAGAACCCTGAAAACTAGTCAACTGTGTGTATGTGATTCTGAATAGACTGTATGAGGATGAGGATTGGCGTATGTACACATGCTATGGGATGCCCTAGATGTATGTGAAAACCACCGGGCAATGTATTTGATTTGGATTTTTATCATAGATTTTCAGAAAAATAGATGTTTATATTCATTGATTGATTGCCTCATTTTTTATGCCATTTTAATGATTTTAAAAGATAAGGTATTTCACTGATTTTTGAAATAAATACGGGAGTTGTTTTCGGTGCTTGCACCGCTGAGCATCCAGCTAGTTTTGAATTTAATTATTGTAAATTACTCTTCTGGGATTTAACTATCTCATGAGGTTGTTTGCTCAGATGAACAGGAACAGGGGCCTAGGAGATAGCTGGGCTGAGATTGGATGACAGACGGACGATGCTGCGTAGTTTCTAAGCTTGAATTTTAATATGTAATTAATTGTATTGGTTGTTTCTGGCTGTTGATGGATGTAATGTAATGTATTTATTGGTTTGATGACTGTTTGTATTTTAGGAGACGTTCAAATTTCAAGGAAAACTCTGCCAAATTTTTGGCAGGAATTAATGTCTGAATTTCTGAGTTTGGATGGAATGCATGTGAATGGATTGTATATTTTATTTATGATTATTAGTTTTAATATTCCAAAGCTTATTGTGATGATTGCATGTGAATTTTAGAACAGCTGCAGTAGAATTAGGGTTGAGTGGAATCTAAATGGACGGCGGAAAAGTCTATTTGGGTTACACTCAACCGGTAGCGATCCCCTGAAGTTCCTTGAAAGGGAAAAAGTGAAAAATTATTTTGAAAACCCATATGCTTCCACTACTCTGATAGAGGATAGTGTATTGTGGATTAGGGGGTCGTTACAAAATATATATATTGAAAATTTTAGAGACTAAATATATATTTTTTCTCATTTTATAACTAAAAAATCCATTAAAAAAATATATTAAGCCCTAAGTTCATACTTCAAATTATAAAAGGAAAACCAAAGAAATTTAATCATTAGTCAAATGCGCTTAACTCCCAAACTAAATTTAACGATATATGAAATAACCACACTAATTCATAATTAAAATTAATCCAAAAAGTATAACAATTTTTGGATTCTAAGATTGTGTATCAACTTTGCTAAAAGGAACAATAAAACTAATCAAGTAGTGGTATATTGTTTAGGTTAGCAACTTCATTTTCATTATCATCATTCCCTTGATTTCTTTCAGTGTCACCCTCCTACTCCTCGTCATCATCAATAAGCTCATCCAAATTTAATTTTGCAAGAGGTAATAAATAATTCTTACTTTAATTGAAGTAATATAAGTATATATATATAATATAACAATTACGAGATACGAACCACAATCGACAAATTCACTATTAAGGACTTCCAGTTCCTTAATAGTTCTACCTTCAATATCCAATCAGCAAGCTCAGAAAAAGTTACAAAGCTAATGGATCATAATTATATGTGTACCCAAGAATTAAATGGCAACAAGAACATAATAATACTATTTTTGTAGCCTTAAATTGTAATTCACATAAACAAGATCATTAAGTCGTTGATCTTATAATCTATTTCTCTTTTTTGAATGGATATGCTCAAAGACACTCCAATTTCTCTCACAACTAGAAGAACTACACGTTTGGCTTAGAATTGCAAGTTTTTTTTGTAAATTTGGTTAACTAGATCCATAGAATTTTCACCTTTGATCTAAAATGTCACACACATACAATTTAATGAAATAATCAAATCAAAAAGTAAAAACAAACATTATACATATTTAATACACTATTATTAAAGATAAATATAATATGGCATCACTGTTTGATAATTATTTATTGCAAGTCTTCTTCCAAAATTCCCTTATACATTTGTAAAGATCATTATCTCTTGAGACAACTTATCTTCTAAAATCTATTATTGTTCTCAATGACATCTATAACTTCAGAAATAGAATTCTCATGTTTTTTTCCATTTCATTTGTGTCATATTATTAATTTGGATTAAATGAATAACCAACAACAGGGAGATTTTTAAGAAGTTGATTATCTCAATGCTTGTCAAGGATTTTCTAGTAAGGCTAAAATACTCTTTTCCTTCTTTGAAACCTCTTAACGATTTCATATTTTTCCTTGTGAGATGCTGCATACAAAAACCCATAATAGGTTTATCTTCACTATCCACAATATGCAACACACGAATGAGTGGCACTGTAAGTTTCACAATACTAGCACACTCTTTCCAAAAATTCAAATTCAAAATAGAATCTACAAATTTTTTGTTTACCTTGTTGTCCCTTATGAAAAATGAAGTTTTACATTCTTTAGATGTTACCATAAGTCTTAGAGCATTCTTTTGAGCTAATATACTTTGCAATGCAAGGAAATTAGTGGAAAAATGAGTTAGAGTTATTCGGAGCATGTCTCTTTTGTAATATCTGCCTCCAATATTCTTGATTATTATTATTATTAATGATTATTTATGTAGATGTTATTATTTATGTTGTGTTCAAAATGATTTACCAAAGGGGTAGAATGGACATTTTCGTCAAAGTAGAACTAGTTTTACCAACAAGGAGTAAAAATAGAAATTTTATTAAAAGGGTAAAGTAGTAATTTTAATACAAAGGAGAAGGTAAAAATTTTACCTAAATATTTCATGGAATTGCATTTGAGGGCTTTTACCCTTTTCATTTTAAAGAAGAGAAGGAATGAGGGTAAAAATAATTATGTTGACATAAAGGGCAAAATGGTAATGTTACCTAAGAAGGGATAAAATAGAAATTTCATAAAGGAGACTTGATGAAACTTTATTTTAGAAGTTTTTGCCTAACAATTTCAAAAAAGAGGAAAAGTAAAGGTAAAATGGGCATTCGAACATAAACGGTAAAATGATAATTTTACTCAAGGAAGAATTGGTAATTTTTGAAAAAGTGGAAGGGAAAAAAGGTAATTTTACTTAAAGACACATTGGTAATTCTCAAAAATTGGAAGGATAAAATGGTAATTTTACTCAAGGACACATTGGTTATTTTCAAAAAGTGAAAAGGTAAAATGGTAATTGATGAGCTTTATTTTATACACATTTATCTGATCTTAATTGTCCATTTTTTGAGCATTTTATGTAATTTTATTCTTAAAATCACCTAAGTTTGTTTTATTTTTATTTTCAAGCATTTTATCAAGTCCTCATCAGCAAATGAAGCAATGTTTGAGCATGGACAACCTTTAGAGCACTCAAAATAAGCCATTTGGGCCAATTTTGCTTATTGGGCCTTGGATCGGCTTTATTGGGCCTTGGATGTAATAACCTAATTTTTTTAAAATAAATTAATTGGGCAAAATATATCTAGATTTTGTTAAAATTGAATTCAGCGTAATTTTCTAAGCCTACGGTTGAAATTTAGGAATTTTTCGGAGTCAAAATCTGATCTGATGGAGAAAAAACTCAGTCCAACTTCAAGGAATTAGCAGGTAATTTTGAAGGCTTAAATTTTTCAAAAGACATCTGAATTCCTTCCATGTGGACCTGTAATCTTGCCCAGATCGGAGAATACATTCAGAATTTACCTCGGGCAAAGTGGGAAAAAACCAAAATGCCCTTGGATGCCTTAAAACTCTAAAATCCCCATTTTCCTCTCATTTTTCCTTTCCTATCTCTATCTTCCCTACATTTCTCTCTCTTCTCTCTCATTTTCGTGTGCCACCTTGCCCTGCCGGAATTGTCGTCCTATGCCACCACTGAACCCTGCCGCCAATGCAGCTCGACGCCCCCGATCTCCAACCACCATCCCCAACCGTCAACGAATGCCACAGTGGCCAAAAATAGCCCATTTCTCCCTCTATCGCGAAATTCCTCTTCTGCCTCTTCCGCCGCCACCGTTGGGTAGCATGAGCTGCCAGCTTCCAATCCGGTGGAGTGCCACCGCCACGCGTGTAATAACTAAAACTATATGTTGAAAGGCGAAGCAGAACTCTGGTGGACAGGTGCCCAATAATTAATGGAAAGCAGAGGTATCCCGCTCACCTAGGAGACTTTCAAGAGAGTTTTTATGGACCAGTACATCCCTGAGAGCGTCAAACAATCAAAAGAAGCACAGTTTCTGAAGCTCACACAGGGAGGTAGGCCATTTGAGGAGTATTTGAAATAGTTTGAAGAATTATCCCGATACTCCACCTACCTGCGAAAGCACTATGACGAGGCCTGGAAGGCAAAGCAATTAGAAGAAGGCCTAGACTTACCCATGAAGAATCAGCTAGCCATATTGGAGATTCGAGACTTTGCCACGCTGGTAAACAAGTGCCGAATCTTGAGTAAGAATCTGGAGTAGAGACAGGCTCAAAAAATGACCTAGAGAACAAGGAACTGGCCAAGACCAGCCACCAGAAATCTTAATGTGAGAGGTGGTATGTTTAAACCGCAACCAGGGGCTTCTAGCAGCAGTGGAAGATGACCTGATAACACACCCTGTCTGAAGTGTGGAACTAGACATCCGAATCAGCCTTGTTGGCATTAGACTCCACTTCAGTGTTACAGGTGTGGAGGTACAAGACATATGGCCAGATACTGCCTTTCCACCAGGAACCAGCCGACATCCGGTAGTCGAAGACCACAGGCTCTAGGGAGAGTTTTCACTTTGGATGCGGCTAATATTGACAGGTCTTCGAGCTTGATGCAGGTTAGAGGTAAAATCTACAATTTTTCTTTGATAATATAATTTGATTTGGGTGCTACGCACTCTTTTATTGCTGATGAATACGTAGAAAGAACAAAACTACCTGTTCAAACCCTGCCCTGTGACTTATACATATCCACACCCTTGGGAGAAGCCACTATGTCCCCACGTATATACCTAAATTACCCCTTAACCATTGATGATACCTTGTTCATTGTGGACCTAGTGTGTATACCCTTGACTGGGATCGACATCATTTTGAGAATGGATTGGTTAACTAGGAATTGGGTCTTGTTAAATTGTTCTGAAAGAACAATCACTTACTTGGATAATGTGCCTATGCGAGGGAGTGACAGGGCTTGTGAGATAAGTGATATGTCCCTCAATCTCTCTGAGGTAGAGTTGCAGGATAGACTAAGCCAAATTCCAATCGCTAGTGACTTTTCGGAGGTATTTCCTTTGGAAGTGAGTAAACTGCCACTACCTAGAGAGATAGAGTTCACCATTGACCTGATTACAGGCGCAGGCTTAATAGCCATGACTCCATATCGTGTGGCCCCAGTGGAATTAAGGGAATTAAAGGTCCAAATTGAAGATATGTTGGAGAAGGGGTTCATTAGGCCAAGTGTATCGCCATGGGGACCTCCGGTCTTATTCGTAAAGAAGAAAGACGGGAGTTTAATATTGTGTATTGATTACCGACAATTGAATAAGGTGACCATTAGGAACAAATACCCATTACCATGTATTGATGATTTTTTTGATTAGTTATAAGGCGCGACTGTGTTTTCTAAGATAGATTTAAGATCAGGATACCACTAGATTAGGGTTAGAGAGGAGGACATTCCTAAGACAGTGTTTAGTATGAGATACGACCACTATTTATTTTTGGTGATGCCGTTTGGATTGAAAAATGCACCAGCTGTCTTTATGGATTACATGAACAGGATCTTCAGACCCTATTTAGATCAGTTTGTAGTGGTATTAATCGATGATATCTTAGTCTATTCCAACACTCATGAAGAGCATGCCCAGCATCTTAGCACGGTGCTACAACTACTGGAAGAGAAGCAATTGTATGCAAAATTAGAGAAATGTGATTTTGGTTAGAAGAAGTGAAATTCTTGGGACACGTGGTTAATGGGGAAGGAATAGTGGTAGACCCAAAGAAAATTGAAGCAGTGTTAGATTGGGGTTGACCTAGGATGGTCACCGAGATTAGGAGTTTCCTGGGTTTGGCCGGCTATTATAGGAAATTCATTCAAGGATTTTCTCAGATAGCTTTGCCATTAACCCGGTTGACTCGAAAAGGGGTAGATTTCGAATGGAGCGAATAGTGTGAGAATAGTTTTCAAACTTTAAAGGAGAAATTGACCATCGCTCCTATAATAATTCTTTCGAAACCCCTAGAACCCTTTACCGTATATATAGATGCATCCATGAGAGGCCTAGGTTGCATCTTGATGCAGGATGGGAAAGTTGTGGCTTATGCATCATGACAATTGAAACCTATAGAGGAAAACTACCCCACCCATGACTTAGAATTAGCTGTCGTTGTGTTTACCCTAAAGATTTGGAGACATTACCTGTATGGCGCTGTATTTGAGGTGTATAGTGATCATAAGAGCCTTAGGTATTTGTTTGATCAAAAAGAATTGAACATGAGGCAGCGTAGGTGGGTAGAATACCTTAAAGATTTTGATTTTGAATTAAAATATCATGCAAGGAAAGTGAATGTCGTGGCAGATGCATTAAGCTGAAAGTCACTACAACTAGCTAGTTTAATGATTGGTGAGATGAGGTTACTTGAGGATTTTAGGAATCTCAGCCTCAACATAATCTCGTTTCTGTAAAGATTAGTGATGAGTGACTTTTTGATAACCTGCGAGTTGAGAGAATTGATTAGACAAGCCCAACTTGAGGATGAATCCTTGGAAGTATACGCAGACCAACCCGATTTGGGACTGGCACCTGATGGAGTCTTAATGTTTAAGAAGAGGGTAGTGATTCCAAATCATCAGGAGCTGAAGGAAAAAGTGTTAGCAGAGGCTCATAGAAGCCATTACACTATTCACCCGATATTTCCAAGATGTATCAGGACTTAAAGAGGAATTTTTGGTGGCCCGGTATGCGGAAGGATATCATGAACTACGTGAATGCCTGTTTGACTTGTCAACAGGTTAAGATAGAACATCAGAAACCCACAAGGCAACTAAAACCATTGGAAATACTAGAAAGAAAATGGGATCAAATAACTATGGATTTTGTGGTAGGATTACCTAGAACACCAGTAGGATTTGATGCCATTGGTGTGATAGTGGATAGATTGTCCAAGTCTACGTACTTTTTACCTGTAAAGATGTGTTACTCCATGGAGAAATTAGCCGAAGTATACCTTAAGGAAATCGTGAGATTGCATGGAACACCGTTAGGTATAGTATCCGATCAAGACCCTAGGTTTACTCCGAGATTCTAACAATCCCTACAGCAAGCCTTAGGAACTCAACTTAAATTTAGCACAGCCTATCATCCTCAGACTGATGGACAATCTGAGAGGACTATTTAGACCCTAGAAGAAATGTTAAGGGCTTGTGTGCTAGAGCAGAAAGGAAGTTGGGATAAACACTTGCCGTTGATAGAGTTTGCATACAATAATAGTTATCACTCTACCATCGGTATGGCACCTTACGAGGCTCTATATGGGAGAAGTTGTTAGTCACCCTTAAGTTGGGTAGAAATATGGGAGAGTGCACTGTTGGGACTTGAAATTGTACAAGAAACCACTGATCAGATTAAAATGATCAGGGAAAATATGAGAGTTGCCCAGAAGAGACAAGAATCATATGCAAACAAGAGAAGAAGGCCTTTAGAATTTAATGAGGGAGAGCATGTATTTCTGAGAGTTTCCCCCATCATGGGTATCGGTAGACAAGTAAGAACCAAGAAACTAAGCCCTAGATTCCTAGGACCATTCCAAATCTTATAAAGAGTCGGTCCCGTTGCCTACCAAACTGCCTTATCTCCCTATTTGTCCAACCTACATGATGTCTTCCACATCTCTTAACTTCGTAAATATGTCTCAGATCCTGTGCATGTATTAGGGAATCAACTGATAATATTAAAAGAAAATTTGACTTATGATTCTACTTCTGTACAAATCCTTGACTTTAAGAACAAGCAACTCCGGAACAAAATAATCCCTTTACTTAAGGTACTTTGGCAGGATGTAGCATCGTAGGAGATGACATGGGAGAAAGAAGAAGAGATAAGTCAACGATACCCAGAACTGTTCACAGGTATGAATTTTGGGGACAAAATATCTTTTAAGGGGGGGAGAATGTAATAACCGAAACTATTTTTAAAAAGATAAAACTCGATTTTCATGATAAATTCATGTAAGCGAAGCTTGGCATGACTTTTGAGGACAACGGTTTGAAACGGAAGGCCGTTCTAGGTCAGAAACACAATCGAATGGAAAGAAATGTGATCCGGCGATTAGGAACCGACAGACAATGTTTCGTGCTTCAATTTTACAGACGAAGGTCAAAATCACTACATGAGAACTCGTGCCAATGTCTAGAGGGAAGCTGACATCCTGAAGTTTCCCCAGGTGATCCGAGAAAAGTCAGAATCGCCCTTGGAAGCTTTAAATTTCTCGAAACCCCGTTATTTGTCACAATTCTCTCTCTCTCCTCACTCTATTTTCTCTCTCCTCTCTCTCTTCTCTCCTCCATCGCGTGGTGCCACTTGAGCCACCGTGAACCACCACCTGGCATACCAACTGACTCCCCTCGCCACCCTCGACCTCCAGCAGCCACCCACGGCCACCAACGGCCGCCAGCGTCGCTGGAAAATAACATTTTTCTCCTCAATCGCATGAGATTTTTGCCAGCTGAGATCGTCTCCGTCAGCCACTGTTGGCCGTCACCGCTACCACCAACATGTAGCCTGAGCTGCAAGCTTCCTCCACCAACTCACTCATGTTGAACAGAGGTTCGACGTGCTCGGATCGAGTCATTTTTCGTTCACCATGCGTAAAACTTCAGGGCCAAAAAATGCCATCCAAACAGCCATGAACCATCGCGTCACCACCATATTCAGACTCATTTTCTTGCGGGCTTCATCGTGGTGTGAATTTCGAGGTCAACCGCACCCCTCTACTGTGTATCGCCGTACGTTGCCGTGCCAGAGATTCTGGATATACACCGAAAGACACCGAGACCACCCCGAGATAGATTTCCATCATCTAGTAACACTTGGAAATAAATTTGGTTTGAAATCTAGGATTTCATGAAGTTCTGAATTAATTCGGAGCAATAGAAGACCAGGTAGGATAATTTATGCTTCCCGAGTTCTAGATTTGACCTAGTGAATATCTGAATGATTAGATTTTATTGCATATATTTTCGTGCTACTTTCGATGGACTAAATTGCATACCTGTGTGCTAAAAATTGCATTTGCATGTTAGATGAATTGTTTATTGAGTTTAGATGCCATTAGGACGGATTTACTTAGGTTAGGATACTTAATAGCCGGTATGGGATGGCTATTAAGTATCCCGAGTACAGGGAGTTTTTAAATGATATTAGTTTTACCATATTTAGCCTGTGCTGCGTAAGGGATCACGCGATAAATCAGGACGACCCTAAGGAAGGTTTAAGGAGTATAAAAGGGGATAGCCTACAAAGCAAAAGGTTGTGATTTAGGCGTAATACCCTAGAACCCTGAGGAATGGCCGACCATGAGCATGTGAGTTCGAATAGACTGTATGAGGATGAGAATTGGCGTATGTGCACATGCTAGGGGACGCCCTAGATGTTGATTCTCACCCGATCCTTGAGTGAGTGATTGGTGTTACGGATCACACTCACAACATAGGCGAGATTCGGGTGATTGGTGTTACGGATCACACCCAACGATAAGAGATGTAATCTCTCTAGACGACGTGCAATTGGACGATTTTAGATTTTATCGGAGAGGACTTGTGGCCTATATGGATTTAGACACACTGGGCATGGGATTTAACCTGATTTTGATTATTGATTTTCAAAGAAATGGATTTTTATGATTGTGAGTATTTGTCGTGATTTCCATGTGATAAATTGATTTTAAAGAAAGGTATTTCACATATTTTTAAACTGATTTTGGGAAGTTATTTTCAGTGCTTGCACTACTGAGTATTCAACCAGATTTCGAACTTTATTTTCAATTGTAAATTATTCTACTGGGATTTTATATCTCACCATGTTGTTTACTCAGATGAACAGGAACAGGAACAGGGACTTAGACGTTAGCTGGGCGATGCTTTGGTGATAAACAGAAGAACGACTTAGTCTAGGCTTGAATTACATTGTATATATTTTAATGATGATGCTATATATTGGTCTTCTGTAATTTATGCTTCCTGTTGTTATTGGACTGACTGATATATATAAAAATTGGATGACTGTTATACTTTGGATATGTCCAAATTACAAGGGAGTCTCTGCCGGATTTTTGGTAGGGTTTACTGCTGTAACCTATGTAATTAAGTTGGAATTTGCATTAAATGATTGTATGTCGTATGTATGGTTATTAGTTTTCATTCCAGAGAAATTTATGATGTATGTATGTATAATTAGTATAGCTGTATGTGAATTAGGGTTGAACGGAATCTGAATGGACAATAGGAAGTCTATTTGGGTTACGCTTAACCTGTAGCGATCCCCTGGCATTCCCACATCGGGAATAACCATTTCAAAGACCCATATGCTTCCGCTAGGCAGATATAAGATTGTGCATGTTGTATTAGGGGGTCATTACAACGCGCCCAGAATGGTGGAAAAATAGTCTATCGTGTGTCGCATTTCGTCACCAGAAAACTCCATCTAAATGGCCATATTTCATCAAACGAACCCCAGATCCAGCATCCTCGAGTTACGGGCTACATTTTGGTGTATCTTTCGACCCCAGTTGCCATCCACTGCCGTGAGCCACCATCTACCGCCATGCTCTACCGTTCGCCGTCGCCGAAGTTGTCAAAAATTTGCCATAATCAGGTTTCAAGCTTCTGAAATCCTCGGTACAATTTAAAATACCCCAATTTGATATTTTCCTGTTGAAATTGACCCCAGATATGTTTAAGGATTAGAATAGCCTAGGAATTTGATAAATTGATGTAGGAAAGCCTAACTGAAAGAAAAACCCACCTAAGAATTTAATTATTTGCCTAAGGAATTAATTAAGAGCAATTGCCGAGGGCAAAGGGCCTGAAGATGTACCAAGAAGGAGAGAGAGATTTAGTCAAAGAGAAAGGAAGCAAGGTAGGTTAACAATTTGAGATTGTGTTCCATGTTTTAGCTTATGCAACCAACATGTTTACAAGCTTTCTTAGGAACATAATTATGTACCTACATTCTTGACAAAATGTATGTCTGTTGGCTGGCATGTGTGGTTTATTGAAATGTTGATGGATGAGATAGCATGAGTATGTTGTTGGAAAAAGAATAGAGTTGCATGGTGTAGATTCAAGGTGACCAAAAAGAAAGAACCTTACCTATAAGTATATTAAGTAAAGAACCACAAGAAAGGAAACGAAATTGCCAAGTGAATAAAACTCCCTAGGGCGAGTCCATGGAATTTATTCTTGTCAATTATAAGCAATGCACCTTAGTATTATTTTTCAAAAAATATGGGAATTTATTATTGGAAGAAAGAAAATTGTTTTTGAGTCAGTAGAAGTTTATAAGAAAGGATATTCTTATTATTTTCAAGGAAGGAAATTATTCTTGAAAATACTAGAATTTTTATAAGAATGGTATGTTAAAGTTAAATTCCAAAAAAAAGAGAAATTATTCTCAAAAATATTAGTATTCTTTTACAAGAAATGTACTTTTGTAGTAATTTCCAAAGAACGGGGAAATCAATCATGAAAATAATAGAATTCTTATGAGAAGTGTACATTAATTTCCAATTTCCAAGAAAGGGACAATTATTCTTAAATTATTTAGAATTTAACAAAAGATATACACTAGCATTATTTTTCAATAAAAGGAAAATTTCCATTGAGAATTGTTAAAGATTTTTATAAAGGTGGCCAAGTGTCCACAGAGTGCCCAAGTGTGCACAATTACCCTAGGTGGTGGCCCAGTGTCCACGTAGTGCCTAAGTGTGCACAATGACCCTAGGAAGGTGGCAAGTGTCCACAGAGTGTCTAAGTGTGCACAATTACCCTAGGTGGTGGCCTAGTGTCCACGTAGTCCCCATGTGTGCAAAATGACCCTAGGAAGGTGGCCAAGTGTCCACAGAGTGCCCAAGTGTAACAATTAACCCAGGAGGTGGCCAAGTGTCCACATAGTGCCCAAGAGTGCACAATTGATATATAAAAGTGTGATTTAAAATGATAAGTATAAATATTTTGTAAATTTTATGACTTTGAACAAGAGATTTTTATAAAGGTGGCTAAGTGTCCAAAAGTGTCCTAGTGTGCACAAGAGATTTTTATAAAGGTGGCCAAGTGTCTACATAGTGCCCAAGAGTGCACAATTGTTATACACAAGTATGTTTTAAGAATGGTAAGCATAAATGCTTTGTTAATTTGATGATAACGTGTTTTATAACATGCCAAATGTTTTACTGGAAAGAAAATTATTTTTAATTCATTGACATTTAAATTGATCATACATTGCTTGCCAATTTTATTTATGAATTATGCTCTGTTTTATTTTATTATCGAGAATGTAGAATTAAACATTTTAGTACTTGCACCCTGATACATATTAGTTGTTTTGAAAAACCCAAATTGTTAATCTACTAAGAAACTTGTGTTTCTCATTATTATGCTAATATGTATTAGATACAGACGCTTAGCAGGGCCGGGAGATAGAAGTTCCACTTTGATATAAGTGAGATCTTGTAACCCTGATTTTTGGGTCCTAGTCCAGATAAAGCTAGGACTATTTTTTTTTGCTGTAGTCCTAAGATGTAGTTAGGAAAGAATTAGGGAAGGGATATATGAAGGACCGGTCCACCTTGGAAGTTTGAAAAGGGGGTCTGAGTGACAGGATTGTTGTCTCCTGACTCCCTAGGGATAGGTACTTCATATATCCTGATATATGATGACTGTAATGCAATGGACATTATTGGACTCGTATTGTTTGAATTGTATGAAAGTTTAATTTTTCGCTATGTAGTATAGAATTTATGTTATTTCGTTGTGCTTGTAGGTTTTTAATCTAAGTAAAAGTTCCCGAACCTAATCTTCTTGTTATAATTTTAATGGTATAACTGCTTAGACATTAATTAAAGAAAGGATAAAGATAATGTACCAAATCTATCTGTTTATCTCAGAATTAATAGTAATACTAGATAGGGGCATTACATTAAGTGGTATCAGAGTATAGCTACCTAGGTTAGGAACAGGGTAGAATTCCTCAGGTAACGAACTAGTTCAGGTTAGTCAGTTGTATCTAGGCGTTTGACTAGCTTGTATTTTGTTTTGAACTTGAGGAATAGAGTTTTAGGTTTGGGAAGATAAAAGCTCCTGTTAGTGTTATACGTTACTTGCTTAATCAATTGTTATTGAGCCTGATCACCTCGGTAATACTTGATTTATAGAGTAACGATATGGCACTGACACAAAGAATCAGATCACAAGACAAAAACACGAAAGTGGCTTTGAATGAGGTTATGGGGACCATGAGACAAATGGCAGAAGCCACGAGAGCTCAGGCTGTAGTCATAGCCGAAGCACTCCGTCAGACTCAGACTAATCGAAGTGAAGATACTTAGAATGGGGCTGAACTAATGAGAACTCAAGATGGGAGAGGTTGGAATGAATTCCAAAGAACCAGACCTCCTATCTTTATTAGGTGTGATGAACACAAAGAAGGCAGAAGAAAGGGTATAGAAGATGGAGGAGTTATTTTGAGTACTAAGTAGAGCTGAGCCACAAATAATCTCCTTTGCTACATATCAGCTAGAAGGAGAGGCTAAATATGAGTGGAAGGGTTTATATCCTCTAAGGTGGAGAAGCAATCAGTCTAAGGATTTGATAAAAGATTGTACCCAAAAATTGAAGTTACCGATGACTAACTTATCTTGGAAATTATCTATAGTAGTCCCAATCGATAAACATGTGTTCAATATCACGAATTAGTTTGTGGTAGTATTTATAGAAGATATCATGGTGTATTCTAAGAAAAGACAAGAGTGAGAACACTCAGCCTAAAAATGATCCAATAAGGAACTAGACTATTGGTCGGTGGACTGGATTTTAAAGGGCTAGGCTCTCTACATTTAAGGGTGATAGACTTAGTGAAGCCAATGAAATTTTTTTGAACTGTTTCCAAGGAGAACTCCAAGAGAGGCTTAGCATCATTCCTATAGTAAGGGAGTTTCTTGCAGTGTTTCCCTTAGAGATAGAGAAGTTACCCCCATATAGGGAAATTGAATTCACCATTGATCTAGTGTCTGGTATAAACCGATCTTAATTTTTCCTTATAGGATGACACTCATAAAATTGAGGGAATTGAAGTACAAATTGAGGACCTATTAAAAAGGGGTTTATTATACCCAATGTGTCACCTTCGGAATCTCTTGTTCTATTTGTGGAAAAGATGGCAGCAAGAGGTTATGCATAAACTATCGTCAGCTAAACAAAGTGACCATTAAGAACAAATACCCCTACCCAGAATAGATGACTTGTTTGACTAACTACAGGGAGTAACTGTGTTCTCCAAGATAGATCCAAGGTCGGGATACCACCAGATTAGAGTCAGGGAGGAGGATATCCCTAAGACAGCTTTAAGCACCCGATATAGCCACTGAGTTTATTGTCATTTGGCTTAACCAATACCCAGCAGTGTTTATGGACTACATGAATAGGATTTTCTGACCTTACTTGGATCAGTTCGTGGTGGCATTCATAGATGACATTTTGATCTATTCTAAGACTCTTGAAGAGCATGCACAACATCTTGGGATGGTGTTACAGATATTGGAGAAGCAGTTGTGTGTGAAATTGGAGAATTGTGAATTTGGGTTAGAGGAGGTCAAGTTCTCAAGTCATAAAGTGAATGCAATAGGGATTTTAGTAGATCTCAAAAAGATTGAGGTTGTGTTAAGTTGAAACCAACCAAGCACAGTTACAGATATTAAAAGCTTTCTAGGTTTGGCAGGCTATTATTGAAAATTTATACAAGGATTTTCTCAAATAGCTTTGCCATTAACCTGGTTGACTAGGAAGGGTGTTAATTTTGAGTGGAGTGAGCAGTGTAAACATAGTTTTCAAACCCTGAAGGAAAAGTTAACCACCGCTCCAGTGTTAATAATTCCAAAACCCTTAGAGCCCTTTTTAGTTTATACAGATACATTAATGAAAGGTTTAGGATGCATCTTAATGCAATATGGGAGAGTAGTTGCTTATGCATCAAGACAATTGAAACCTGCAGAGGAAAATTATCCTACCCACAACTTGGAATTAGCTGTCGTTATATTTGCCCTAAAGATTTAGAGACATTACTTATACGGGGCTGTATTCGAGGTCATTAGTGATCAGAAGAGCCTTAGGTAATTATTTGATCAGAAGGAATTAAATATGAGGCGGAGAAGGTGGGTAGAGTACTTGAAGGACTTTAACTTTGAGTTAAAGTACCATGCAGGGAAAGATAATGTAGTAGCTGATGCATTAAGCAGGAAGTTATTACAATTAGCCCCTGATGGAGTGTTAATGTTTAGGAAAAGAATAGTAATCCCAGACCCTCAGGAACTAAAGGAGAAAGTGTTAGCAGAGGCTTATCAAAGCCACTATACCATCCATCCAGGTAATTCCAAGATGTATCAAGATTTGAAAAGAAACTTTTAGTGGCCAGGTATGCGGAAGGATATCCCAAAGTATGTAAATGCCTGTCTTACTTATCAACAAGTTAAGATAGAGCATCAAAGACCCGCAGGATTACTGAAGCCACTGGAGATACTGGAAAGGAAATGGGATTAAATAACCATGGATTTTGTAGTTGGACTACCTAGAACACCAGTTGGTTATGATTCCATTTGGGTAATAGTGGATAGATTAACCAAGTCTGCTCACTTTTTACCTATTAAGATTAGGTATTCCATGGAAAAATTAGCCAAAGTATACCTTAGGGAGATTGTGAGACTACATGAAGTACCTTCCGGCATAGTATCAGACTGAGACCCTGGGTTTACTTCCAGATTTTGGCAATCCTTACAAATAGCATTAGGGACCCAATTGAGGTTTAGCCCCGCATACCATCCTCAGACCAATGGACCGTTGGAGAGGATAATATAGACCTTGGAGGATATGTTAAGAGCGTGTGTGTTAGAACAGAAAGGAAGTTAGGATAGGTACCTACCTTTAATAGAGTTGCTTATAATAATAGTTATCACTCTACAATAGGTATGGCATTGTATGCTACTTTGTATGGACAAAGTTGTAAATCATCCTTAAGATAGGTAGAAATGGGAGAGAGCACATTGTTGGGACCTGATATAGTTCAGGAGACCACTGAACAGATAAAGATAATTTGAGAGAAAATGAGGGTTGCCCAATAGAGACAGGAAAGTTATGCTAATAAGAGGAGGAAACCTCTTGAGTACAATGAAGGGGATCATGTGTTTTTGAGACTATCCCCTACCACGAGCAGAGGCAAACAAATGAAGACTAAAAAGTTAAGTCTTAGATTTTTAGGGCCATTCCAAATTCTAAAGAGAGTCGGCCCAATCATATATCAGATTGCCCTACATCCTTACTTGTCTAACTTGCATGATATTTTTCATGTTTCTCAACTCAAAAAGTATGTTCCAAATCCTACTCATGTATTGCGGAATCAACCTATATTATTAAAGGAAAATCTAACTTATGATTCTACCCCTGTCAGGATCCTTGATTTTCAAACTAAGCAACTTCGAAATAAAGTAATCCCTTTAGTTAAGATACTTTGGCAGGATGTAGCATCACAGGAGATTATGTGGTAGAAGGAGGACGAGATGAGGCAACGTTATCCAGAGTTATTTTACAGGTATGAATTTTGGGGACAAAATTCCCTTTTAAGGGGGGAGAATGTAATAACTCAATTTTTTAAAAATAAAATTAATTGGGCAAAATAAATCTAGATTTTGTTAAAATCGAATTTAGTGTAATTTTTTGAGCCTGCGGTTGAAATTTGAGAATTTTTTGGAGTCAAAATCTGATCTGATGGAGAAAAAAACTCGGTCTGACCTCAAGGAATTAGCAAGTAATTTGGAAGGCTTAAGTTCTTCAAAAGACCTCCGAATTCCTTCCATGTGGGCTTGTAATCTTGCCCAGATCAGAGAATACATTCGAAATTTACTTCAGGCTAAGTGAAAAAAGACCAAAATGCCCCTAAAGGCCTTAAAACTCCAAAATCCCCATTTTTCCTTTCATTTTTCCTTTCCTCTCTCTCTCTTCCCTACATTTCTCTCTCTTCTCTCTCATTTTCGTGTGCCACCTTGCGCCACCAGAACCGCCGCCTTGCGCTACCACTAGACCTACAGCCAGTGCAGCTCGACAACCCCGACCTCCAGCCACCATCCCCGACCACTGACGGACACCACATCGGTCGAAAACAGCCCATTTCTCCCTCCATCTCGAAATTCCTCTTCTGTCGCGATCTCCACCATCGACGTCGTTCGGCCATACCGCTGCCACTATTAGGTAGCCTGAGCTGCCAGCTTCCTCTCATAGCTTCTAACCGGTGTAGCACCTCTTCCACGTGCCCGGAATAGGGGAAAAATAGTTCGTCGTGTGTTGCATTCGTCGCCAAAAAATTCCATCTAAATGGCCATGTTTCGCCAAACGGATCCCAGATTTGGCATCCTTGAGTTACGGGCTACATTTTGGTGTATCTTTATCAAAACTTTAAAATGATTCCCTAGTCTCTACATAATCTTTGGAAAAGAAAAGAGGCATGAAACCATCCAATTAACAAAGAATTTTGAAGGACACTACGCAGCTCGCCGTAGCGAACTAACTACTTAGTCGCGGCTAAGTGCACAGAGGCACTTTGTCACTACGAGAAACCAAGTTTGCTTTGGTGAAGTTGCCAGAGACATTTAGTCGTGTTAAAGATGCATTTTAGCCATGGTGAAATCTCCAGAACTTCGCAATTTTTAGGAAAATTTTGCAAAAAATCTGAGTTCAAGCCATTTTTTGCCCAAAAACACTTCATGAAAACTTTAGGAATTTTTTTAATACCAACTTTGGATTCTTTTCCTTTTCCAAAACATCACTATACAACAAAAATCAAGTCTTAATAGGCCAAAAATCAAAATCCATCACCAAAAGCATGTCCATGTAAAAAATTGGTTAAGCCACTCTTTTAATCATATTTTCAAGCATATATTAGCCTCAACAAGGCTCCACAAGCATGTATCCAACATATAAATCAAATAATGCAAGTTTAAATCTCCTTATCTCCATTGAAATAGATATTTTTAACTAAGAAGAACATGGGTTCTTACCCCCAAAGGGGAAAGAGAAGATTTCTTTAATTATCTTAAAGATTTATGCAAGTTGATGTTCCTAGAAGGTAGATTACTATCCTCTACTTTAAATCGTTTCAAAGCCTAAATCCTCTTACTTCTTGATCTCTCTCTCAACCATCATGTAACATCCGCTCCTAATGTAAATAAGAGATGCTTGTTAGTTGTTAATTTAAGTTTAATGCTTGTGTATGTTGCATTAATTGTATCTAGTTGCATTAGTTTAAGGACTTAGCTGAAGGGAATAAAAGCTAAGTTAAAGTGTGACTAAGGACTAAATTGAAAAGGGAAATTTTAGTTAGGCTACAATCACAAAATGGCCCAAGGGCAAGAGTGTAATTAGTGGGAGTTACTAATTCAAGAACCCTAAATCTAAAACACAATTCCAAGTTCAGCCCCTTCTAAAAGAGAGAAAGAGAAGGGCGAGTAGAGAGAGAAGGTGATGAGTTAGGGTAAAAGGGGAAGAGAATTGCTAAAGGAAAAAATAGATTTAAGGCTAGGGTATGGTCTTACAACAAGGGGATAACCATTTTAGCACATTATACATGCACATTTCTCAGCAAATCAAGGTGGCAACTCAACCTAACCACATTTTTGAAATGTTTAGCTCATAGCTGAAAAATGTTGTTATAAATGTTCTGGGTTATGTTTGGGGGTTTAAACCTACATTCTCTATGTTTTTTACTTCTATTGGGTGTTACTTGTTGAATGGTTGTGCTCATTTATGCTTGTTATTGATTGTGAAAGTGGGCTTATGCCTTAAGTATGAAAATATGGTTTGATCTCAATATTAAGTGATGCTAAGTTGAGTTTGGGTTGGTTATAAGTGTTATATGATGTTTAAATGTGGGTGTTGACTTCATGGCCTAGAAAAATGGTTTGAAAACATATTTTTAAGGCAAAACTCTGGATGTAGCAATAAGTTTTAGAGCAGACAAGATGCTAGCAGCTGACTGCCAGCCCCTGGAAGTCGACTGTCAGCCCCTGGAAGTCGACTGCCAGCCCCTGGAAGTCGATTGCCATGTTCTTCATCTACCTAAAAAGCATCACAGGCACAGAACGCTAGCAACTGACTGCTAGCTCTGGAAGTTGACTATTGTGTTCCTTGTTTGCCAAAAAAATCTTCAGAAAACTAGTAGCCGACTGCCCATTCTAGCGGTCAACTGTCGGGTTTAGTTTTTTCTAAAAAAAAGGCTATCTGTCGACTACCAAGCCTTTACCAACTGACTGGTAGCTCTCGGCCAAGATAGATTCAAGAGGGCAGGGAGCTAGTAGCGACTAGCAACATGGAATCAATTAACTACCAGCCCACTACTTCAGAAAAGGAACTCAACAACCTATTTTGAGAGGAAATTAGCCCAAAATCTCACTCAAACTCAGGATCTAAGCCTAGGATATAGTGGGTAATATGCAAAAAGTAAGGTCATGTGTCACTAGGATGAGAGGATCCTTGTGATAGTGATACAAAGAGAGCGAAAAAACATAAGAAAGGAAAGAATGAAGTATTCAAAGCATATGCATTAGTGGTAGATAGGCTCATGATCGAGTGACCAATTGTCGGTATGGGACGACTATTGGGCATTCCATAGTTGGGTTATGAATTAGGATGGTTAAACATCCACTTGAACATAAAGGATTTCAAAAACACTATGATGGTTGTGAACTCTAAGTTATTGTTATCCTCCAAAGGTCATTTAAGAAACACATACTTAGGGTTAAGCATAACCATGGACATGAGCTGAATCACCCTAGTATGTATGTTAGAGAATAACGTACCGAAAGTGTGATCCATCGAAAAGGGATGGTGATTCCATAGCCCTATGATCTATGAAAGCGCAGTGGATAGGACCTGTCCAGAGTCAAACAGTGACCCATGAGTGATAACCAGTCTCGTTTGAGGAAGGGAAATAAGTTGGGTAGAGTTGACAATGATCCCGCTAGTTATGAGATGGTACCTAGATCCGGCTGAGGGACACCTCAGATAGTACAATAAGTAATGAGTGGCTAAATAGTCATGAACTCATACATGTATGTAGTAGTACGTAGAGTTGTTCACTGGGTGGCGCTCTTGATAACTCAGATGATATGTTATTTATCCTACTTATATATTAAATGTAAAGACATGTTTGTTACCCCATGAAATGTTTGATATCAAAGTTATGATAAAAATGATGATGAATAGACATCCCATATTGCAAAGTTATATGTTTTAAATGTACATGCATAAAATATGAGTACATGACATGAAAGTATGCTTCATGTACTGCATTTCAATAGTATGTATTACATTTTTATGATGAAAATAATGTAGAGACTTTTTGTATGAGTACGGTGGTACAAGTCAGTGGTTTTCAAGACAGGTTGTGTTGCTATTGAGATTAAATTCTCACATAATTGATGGCGTGTACCAGATGTGTAGGTCCTTGGCTAGAGATGAAGGTAACTTGGGAAGAGGTACCCATCATGGGGGTACTGAAAGTGTATATTTTGAATAGTATAGGCATATATATTTTGGTCTAGTCTTTATGATTTTTTAGGAATACTAGTATAATTTATTTCATGTACAGCCTATATTACATAGATTTACCTAAACTTGTCAATAGATACATTGATGGGGTTTTGAGTAGCAGGGATGTTGCCTTCATGCCCTAATTAGTTAATTTTAAAGTTAATCAATGATTAATTATGCATTATTGTGTATAGCTACTTAAAGTAATTAAATGTATATATATGATGTGATATTCCATTGCGAGTCTCGAGTGAGAACCCGAGTGTAGAACCTAACCCCAAATGGCACTCAATTAATCAACTTGATAAAAGTTTAAATTTACTCGGGTAGAAGTAACACTCCATTATGATACATATATATATTATACTTTTAAATTAACATAAAATGAACTATAGGCTAAGAAGGTGATACATACGGAGTTGGTATCAAAGCATGGCTACCACAGTTAGCACATAGCTGACTAGATGGTAAGGGTAGATTCATTAGGATAGAGACTACTACAGGTTAGTTAGCTGAGCCTAGGCAGTTGTCTACTTATGCTATGTTTTGACTTGAGGAATGAAGTGCTAGGTTTGGGGGTGTACAATATTTCCTGTAGAGCCATATATTCTCTTATAAATATTCTGTTAATGATACTGATCACCTTATTAATGTTTATTTTGAAGAGTAAGGTATGGCACCTCCTAGGAGAAATGGTACATGGGATAAAGATAGTGACATGGACTTAGCCAGGGTTAAGCAAATCCTAATAAGGATGGTAGGGGCGATGAGGGAACAGGATGTTGTTGCCACTTAATAGGCGGCTACTACAGCTGAAATACTTTAGCAAATGTAGGAGGGCCGACAAGTAAGGGATCAGGCCTATAAGGGATGGTCTAAATTTCATAAAGCCAAGCCTCCTTTCTTTAGAGGTGATTTCGACCCGAAAGTGGCAAAGGAGTGTTTGAAGGAGATAGAGAAGTTATTTGTAGTACTAGGGAGTATAAAGGCCCAGAAGGTTAAATTCTCCACTTACACGCTCGCTGGAGAGGCCGAGCACTAGTGGAAAGGGGCCAAGCCATTAATGAAGGCCCAGGGAGTCCAGATCACTAGGAATTCTTTCAATGAGGTTTTTTTGGGGAAGTATTTCCCCCAAAGTGTGAGAAACAAGAAGGATATAGAATTTATGAGGATAAAATTGGGTGACATGTCTTTTGATGAATACTTGGCAAAATTTGAGGAACTGTCCAAGTTTTTCTCCTATCTGCAGTTGAGATAGGATGAACCATGGAAGGTCATACACTTATAGGCCAGGTTGAATCTAGAATTGAAGAATGTTGTGACTCCGTTAGAGATACATAATTATGCCACATCGGTAAATAAATGTCACATAGTCTCAAAGACTTCATGGAGACTGAGAAGGGGAAGAAAGAGTCAAACCCGCTTAAGAATAAATCACTGTCGAGTTTTGCCAAGGGAAAGTAGAGCAAGTTTGGTAAAGCCAAGTCAGGGTAGAAGCCTATGGTTGGGCAAACTGCTTCAAAAAACTGCCCAAAGTGTGGGAAGAATCATGGGAATAAGCCATGCTAGCTGGGATAGAATGTTTGTTGCAAGTGTGGTAAGCCAGGACATTTCATTAAGGAGTGCCCATTGTGGAAGAAAACAATTAAGGCCTCTAAGCCTCTGACTAGAGGGAGAGTCTACACCCTCAAGGGCAAAGAGGTAGACCTATCCAACAATTCAATTAAAGGTCAGTGTTTTATAAACGATGCTTCTTTAATTGTATTATTTGATTCTAGTGTCACTCATTCCTTCATTTCCCTTGAATGTGTGGAAAGATTGAACTTACCTATAACTAAATTGCCCTATGAGTTATCCATTTCCACTGTTGCGAGAAAGCAAGTTTGAACTTCTTTAACTTGCTAAAATTGCCCAATCATTATTGAAAGTAAACCTTTTATTGTTGACCTTATCTTTCTATCATTGGTAGATTTAGATGTCATTCTTAGGATGGACTAGCAGTCTTTTAATAAGGTGGTCCCAAACTATTTTGAGAAATCTATGACTTTTATGGACACTATACCTGTGAATAGGGGTACAGAGGAAAAGATCCAACGATTATGTTTCCTATATTCTTCTGAGGTTGAGTCAACATAAGCTTGATAGTATCCCTATAGTTAGAGAGTTCCCTAATGTCTTTTCCAAGGAGATCTCTATTCTTCCATCAGAGAGAGAAGCAAAATTCTCCATAGAGTTAGTTCCTACAGCGGGACCGATCTCTATAGCATCTTATAGGATTTCTCCCTTAGAACTAAGTGAATTGAAAGTGCAATAGAAGACCTTATAGAAAATCAATTCATTAGGTCCAGTGCTTCATCATGGGGATCAACGATGTTATTTATGAAGAAAAAGTATGGAAGTATGAGAATGTGCATAGATTATAGGCAACTGAATAAAGTGACAGTGAAAAACAAATATCCCCACCCTAGTATTGATGACCTATTAGATCAACTAAGAGGCTTAGCCATGTTTACTAAGATTGATTTGAGGTCGGCGTAGCATCAAATCAGAGTGAGAAATAAGAATACACCTAAAACCGCTTTTAGGACTAGGTATGGGCATTATGAATTTCTTGTAATGCCATTTGGGTTGACAAATGCTCTAACTATTTTCATGGATTACATGAACGGCATCTTTAGACCCTACCTTGAACAGTTCATGGTAGTGTTCATTGATGATATTCTTGTATATTCTAGAAATAGGTAGGAACATGAACAACAACTTAGGATTATGTTACAAGTGCTTAGAAAGAAATAGCTATATGCCAAACTTGAGAAGAGTGAGTTTTGGTTAGAGGAATTGAAATTCCAAGGGCATGTGATTACCAAGGATGGGGTAGCAGAAGAT
The DNA here is from genome assembly GCA_031216115.1 of Senna siamea. Taxonomy (NCBI): domain Eukaryota; kingdom Viridiplantae; phylum Streptophyta; class Magnoliopsida; order Fabales; family Fabaceae; genus Senna; species Senna siamea. The sequence continues at coordinate 4,713,889 of CM062360.1, forward strand.
CCAAGACTGAAGCGATGGTTCATTAGGAGAGACCTACAACGGTGACTAAAATTCGTAGTTTCCTCAAACTAGCCGATTACTACAGGACGTTTATCTAAGGGTTTTCGCAAATAGTGATGCTAATGACCAATTTAACCTCGAAGGATGCTGCATTTATATGGGATTCTGAATGAGAACATGGTTTCCAAACCTTGAAGGAAAGGTTAACCATTGCACCTATATTAATTATCCTAAATCCTTTGAAAAGGTTTGAGCTATATTGCGATGCATTCAAGAAAGGTCTAGTGTGTGTCTTAATGCAAGAGGGGAAAGTAGTGGCCTATGCTTCCAGACAATTAAGGCCCCATGAGATAAATTATCCCACTCATAACCAAGAATTAACAGCTATAGTGTTTGCCTTAAAAATTTAGAGACACTACCTTTATGGGTCTAAGTTTGAGATATTCAGTAACCACAAAAGTCTCAAGTACCTCTTTGATCAGAAGGAATTAAACATAAGACAGAGGAAATGGATAAAATTCATCAAGGATTATGATTTTGAATTAAGATACCATCTAGGTAAAGCCAATGTTGTGGCAAATGCCCTGAGTAGAAAATCACTCCATGTAGCTTAGATGATGGTGAGTGAAATGAGTTTGATAGAAAATTTCAATAATTTGAGCTTATCTACATTGGTGCTACCAAATAGTCTTACCTCCATTCTTGTCAAACCTTCACAATATTTTCCATTTCTCACAACTTCGGAAATAAATCCATAACCCATCAAAATTTTCGATGCCAGTACAATACAGTTAAAATAAAATTTAACTTATCATCCAAAACCTTTGAGAATCATCAGGAATGGCGTCAAGAAATTAAAGAACAAGATCGTCCCTTTGGTTAAGGTATTATGGGATCATTCATCTCCACAAGAGGCAACATAGGAGAAAGAAGAAGACATGAGGAAGTATTTATTGACCTATTAAGCATTGGCTTTTAAAGATCTTTTGATGCTAACAAACAAATTGAATTGTTTTAGGAAAAGTTAAGTCCAAGAGCTCATCAAGGTAAACCAAGAAGAATAAAGAATTAGATAAAGTTTTGAATTATAAAAGGTATAATAAGAACTTTAGCTCAAAATTCTTTTCCAAACCTTTGAATTTGCTTTCTAAAGACAAAGCGGCATTTACAAAATGAATTTTACCCTATTGCTATTTCTTGTTCTTACTGTTATTACCTTATCTTGCTGATTTTACTTTGTGTTGCTCTGTTTCTGGGTTAACTTAACTGAACTACTCTTTACATTTGCTATTTAAATTGAAATCAATATTCTATACATCTACTTTAGCTATGCACCAAATTTTTCGAAAGAAAAATTTTATAACACCCAATTCACCCCTCTCTTGGGTGCCAGCCAATTCTAAAATTCTTACCCAAAGTTATTCCAATAGGTTTGTTCTAATTTCGAGGACGAAATTATTTTTAAAAAGGGGAGAAATGTAACATCCGCTCATATTGCGAATAAGAGATGCTTGTTGTTAATTTAAGTTTAATGTTTGTGTATGTTGCACTAATTGCATATAGTTGCATTAGTTTAGGGACTTAGTTGAAAGGAATAAATGTTAAGTTAAAGTGTAATTAAGGACTAAATTGAAAAGGAAAAGTTTAGTTAGGCTAAAGCCACAAAATGGCCTAAGGACAAGAGTGTAATTAGTAGGAGTTACTAACTCAAGAACCTTAAACCCTAAAATACAATTCCAAGTTTAGCCCCTTTTAGAGAGAGAAAGAGAAGGACAATAGAGAGAGAAGGTGGTGCGTTAAGGCAAAGGGGAAGAGAATTGTTGAAGGAAGAACAGATTTGAGGCTAGGGATTGGTCATATACCAAGGCAAGGACCATTTTAGCACATCATACATGCACATTTCTCAACAAATCAAGGTAGCAACTCAGCCTAATCTTATTTTTGAAATGTTCATCCCTTAGTTGAAAAATGTTGTTATAAATGTTCTGGGTTATGTTTGGGGGTTTAAACCTACATTCTCTATGTTTTTTTACTTCTATTGAGTGTTGCTTGCTGAATGGTTGTGCTCATCTATACTTGTAATTGATTGTGAAAGTGGTCTTATGTCCTAAGTGCGAAAATATGGTTTTATCTCAATATTGACTGATGCTAAGTTAAGTTTGGGTTGGTTATAAGTGTTATATGATGTTTAAATGTTGGTGTTGAGTTCATGGAATGAGAAAACAATTTGAAAATATGTTTTTGAAGTAAAACTCTGGATGTAGCAGTAAGTTTTAGAGAGTAAGTTTTAGAGCAAATAAGACGCTAGCAGTTGATTGCCAGCTTTGGAAGTTAACTCACGTATTCCTTGTTTTTCAAAAAATTATTCAAAAAGCTAGCCCACTCTAGCGGTCAACTTTCGGGTCTAGTTTTTTTCTAGACAAAATGCTAGCAGTCGACTGCCAAGCCTTTAGCAGCCGACTGGTAGCTCTCAGCCAAGACGAATTCAAGAGGGCACCGAGCTAGCAACTGACTGGAAACATAGAATCAATCGATTGTCAGCCTACTATTTTAGAAAAGGAACTCAACAACCTATTTTGAGCAAAAGTTAGCCCAAATCTCACTCAAACTAAGGATCTAAACATGGGATGTAATGGGTAACATGTAAAAAGTAAGGTCACGTGTCACTAAGATGAAAGGATCTTTGTACTAGTTATACAAAAAGAGTGGAAAAACATAAGAAAGGAAAGAGTAAAGTATTCTTAGCACATGCATTAGTGGTAGATAGGCTCATGATCGAGTGACCGATTGTCAATATGGGATGGTCATTGGGCATTACAAGTTGGGCCATGAATTAGGATGGTTAAACATTCACTTGAACTTAGATGATTTTGAAAACACCGTAATGGTTGCAAACTTTAAATTAGTGTCATCTTCCAAAGGCCATTTAAGAAACATATACTTAGAGTTAAACATAACCATAGATATGAGTCGAATCACCCTAGTATATATGTTAGAGAATAGTGAACTGGGAGTGTGATCCATCGAAAAGGGTTGGTGATTCCATAACCCCATGATCTGCAAAAGCAGAGAGGATAGGACCTATCCATAGTCGGATAGTGACCCATGAATGATAACAAGTCTCGTTTGAGGAAGGGAAATAAGTTGGGTAAAGTTGACAACGATCCCAATAGTTATGAGATAGTACTCAGATCTGGCTAAGGGATATCTCAAATAGTACAATAAGTAATGAGTGGCTAAATAGTCATAAACTCATGCATGTATGTAATGGTACGTGGAGTTGTTCACTGTGTGATGCTCCCGATAACTCGAATGTATGTTGTTTCTCCTGCTTATATGTTAAATGTAAAGGCATGTTTGTTACTCCATGAAATGTTTAATATGAAAATTATGATGAAAATGATGATGAATGGATATCTCATATTGCAAAGTTATATGTTTTAAATATACAAGCATAAAATATGAGTACATGAAATGAAAGTATTCTTCATGCACTGCATCTCAATAGTATGTATTACATTTTTATGATGAAAATAATGTAAAGACTTTTCGTATGAGTACAGTGGTACAAGTCAGTGGTTTTCAAGACAGGTTGATTTGCTACTGAGATTAAATTCTCACATAATTGCTAGCGTGTACTAGATGTGTAGGTCCTTGGCTAGAGATTAAGGTATCTTGGGAAGAGGTACCCATCATGGGGGTACATGAAAGTGTATATTTTGGATAGTATAGGCATATATATTTTGGGCAAGTTTTTATGATTTTTGGGGAAGGCTAGTATAATTTATTTCATGTATAGCCTATATCATAAGTATAGACCTAGATTTACCCAAACTTGTCAATAAACACATTGACGGGGTTTTGAGTGGCAGGGATATTGCCACCATAGCCCAATTAGTTAATTTTGAAGTTAATCAGTGGGTAATTATGAATGTTTTTGTATAGCTACTTAGAGTAATTATGTGTATATATATGATGTGATATTCTGCTGCGAGTCTCAAATAAGAACCTGAGTGTAGAACCCAATCCTAAATAGCACTCAATTAATCAACTAAGTACAAATTTAAATTTACTTGGGGTAGAAGTAATAGTAACACACCATTATAATATATATATTATACTTTTAAATTAACATAAAAGGAACTATAGACTAAGGGAGTGTTACTCCTCAGGCCTCTCTCTCTCTTTCTCTCTCTAAGTGTGATGAAGAAGATGATGAAATGAGAAAAGAAGGAGACCTTACCCTACTTAAGTCACATAGGGTTGCATGGGACCAAAAGACAGTTATGAAAAATTGAAAAATAATTGCTAATTAGTCCTTGGGTCAAAAATAAATTTTCATTATCTTAAAAGTTTTTTCTCTTATGCACCACTTTGCAAATGTTTATTTCTAATTACCAGGCCTTTAATTCCTTATCTGTCCTTTGGGTTAAATTACCCACATATATCATTTCTATAAAACTTGATTTTCTCCTAATCTAGACCTCATTTTAGCCTATTTTCATAGTCAATTGACTTGTTTCTTACTTCTATAGCTTTCTATATCACTTTCTCAAATCAAGTATGTCTTTAACAATCAAAGACTAAATGGCCTAGGGAATATTACAATTCCCTCCTCCCAAAATAAATTTTATCCTCAAAATTTAGAAACGTACCTATTCAAATAATTTTGGATAGGTTGTTCTCATGTTCAGTTCCTTTTCCCAATAGCTTCCTGTGCACTTTCACTAATAGAATGATCTTGTTTCTCAATTGCTTAGTGTTAGACTCAATAATTCTTATAGGTTTTGATGATAAGTTAGGTTATCATTTAATTTCATAACTTAGGCATCCAATACATGAGAAGAATTAGGCACATATTTTTTGAGTTGCAATACATAAAAAACATCATAGAGGTTTGAAAGAAATAGGGATAAAGTTATTTGATATGTGGATGAACCTATTCTTTTCAAAATTTGATATGGTCCCAAATATCTTGGACTCAACTTTCTGAACTTTATAGCTCTACTAACATTGGTGATAGGAGATATCTGGAAAAACACATATACTCCTTCCTCAAATTCAAGGGGTATTCTCCTTTTACTAGCATAGCTCTTCTCTCTATCCTAAGCCTTAAACATCTTTTCTCTAATCATCTTGATTAGATCAGTTGTTTCTTATACTAGCTCTAGTCCTAAGAGTTTTCTTTCACCCACTTTAAACCAGCAAATAAAAGATTTGCATTTTCTCCCATACAAGGCTTCATATAGAGTCATTCCTTTTCTAGAGTGATAATTATTGTTATAGGCAAATTTCACTAGAGGTAAATTTCTATCCCAACTACCTTTCTACTCTAGTACACAAACCTTCAATATATCTTCTAAGGTTATAATAGTTCTCTCAGATTAACCATCGGTTTGAGGATAATATGTAGTAATAAAAGTTTAGGGACAAAATGATAATTATGTATATAATTTGAAAATTACTATTTTGAGGCCGAATGATCACATATTATGATCAAAATTTACAAATTTTGGGTTACCTATAAAAGGCCAGAAGTTAAACCTCCTTATCCAACTTTAGAACCAAAATTCTAGAGAGAGAAAAGATGAGTAGAGAGAGACAGTGTGGGAGAAGAGGCTAAATCTCCACTTCCAGCAAGAGTTGAATTCAGAAAGGTGTTTAGAAAGGTATCTAATACAAGAATCAGCTTGTAATTAAAGTAAAACAAGGAATTAAGGTAGCAAAATAACTCAATCCCTTTTATTTCAAAGTTACTGTTCATGTGACTAAGTTTCATGATTTCTAAAATTTTTGAAGGGGAAAAGGGATTTAAAACTACATTCTTAGTGTTTTTTATTATTATTGGGTGTTTTGAATCGTATGAATATACTTAAGCATACTTAAATCAAATTATAAAATATGGGTTTTTATTTATGAATGAGAATGAGGTTAAATCCGAGATTTGAGAGAGATTGAGTTGTGTTTGGGCTGTGTTTTGTATGGTAAATGAAGCTCACATGTTAATTTTAAGTTCATGAATTTCAAAATGGGTTTACAAATAAGTTTTTGGATAAAAATTTTAGGTCAGCAGCTAGTCCAAAGCAGAGTATAACGTAACAATCAACTGGTAGCATAAAGCAGTCGAATGTCGCGTTCTTGAATTGCTCAGAAACACATACAAAGTTCTAGCAGTCAACTATCAGCCCCTGGAAGTTTACTACCATGTTCTTCATTTTCTAAAATTTTTTTTAGAAAGCTAACAGCCAACTGTAGGACCCAACCAAAGCCTAGCAGCCGATTGCCAGCCCTGTAGCAGTCGATTGATAGTTCTCAGGCTAAAAATTTGAAAGTGGATAGAGTGTTAGCAGTCGACTGATAGAAGGGTACCAGCCGATTGCCAACCTCTGTAAGTGTATCATGAGCTCAATGGCATGTTTAAAAGGTATTTAGCCCAAAAACTCTACCAAACAAGAGATTTAAACCTAGGATGTGAGAGGTAACATGTACTTTGAAATTAAATGAAAAAGAGCAAGAAAATGATGAGATTTGAGAAGGAAAGAGCAAAAATAAATAAGAAAAATGAGAATTATATTCTTAGTATATGTATTAGTGATTGATTGCCAGTATGGGACGGTGATTAGACATTTTACAGTTATCGTAATAGTTGTAAATTCCAAGTTAGTGAACTTAATGGCTAATTTAAAAAGGACCACCTACTTAGAATTTCACATGACTATAGTATGAGCCGAATCACCCTATTATATATGCACATAAATAACATAAATTTTGGGACCCTTATTATGTAATCATGTGTGGACTCTTATTGTGGAGACTCTATTGTACTTGGATCCACTAGAGGACACTTTAGAATGTACATGAATATGATATAGTATTCGAGGACTGCCAATGGGCATATGTTGCCAAAAAGTTATGAGTACAAGATTTTAAAATGTGGAGATGTTCGCTTAGCAACTCTCTTGATTTCTCTTATTATCATCATTAGTTGATGATTGTTATGATTTTGGCAAAGGCCAATGAGAAATGCTCTTATTTCTTTAATGCTCTTTGTGGGAATAAAACATTGTTACTAGTGTAAATTGATTTTATATAATATGATTATGTTTTATGAATATATGCATATCCTGTGGGATGGATGTTAAATGAGTTTTGCATACAATCTTAAGTATAAAATGTGAATATGTTCATGTATGGTGAACCAATAGTTACAATATTTTCCATGATGATGAGAAAAATGTAAAATTTTCTGTATGGGTTTACGGTGGTACAAACTAGCGATTTTATAAATTGGTTATTAATGCCACTGAGAGTTATTCTCATTAAAAATATTGATTTGTATCAAATGCCTAGGTACTAGATCTTACTAAAGGTATAGGTAGAGTTGATGGAGATACCCTTCCTAGGGTATTTCCTTACTATTAAAGAATTATGGATTGTGTATGTGTGAGAAGTTCTTCTCACACCCTGATTGCATAAAGTATTAGGGTTGTATAGTATAATTTTGACATACCTGGTACCCTGAATCCTTTTTAATATTTTGGAAGGATCAGGAGGATGATTTTTTGTGTATAGGGCAAGGGTATATATGTATTAGGATATGCGACTTAAGAATTCACTAGCAGTTTTGTTCAATGGGTATAAGCGACAGACTTATTGTCTCCTTACCCTAGTTAACATACTCACATATCCATAAGTATATGTCTTATAGATGACACTTATAAATATTGTAAATGAATGTGAATGTGTGTGTGTGTGTATGTAATTTTTATTCCAACTAATTTATTTTATTTTCTATTGTGTAACGTATGAGAACCTGAGTGAAGTAACCCCAAACTAATAGCACTTAACCATTTAACTCGGTAAAAATTTAAAAATTGACTCGGGTAAAGGTAATAGTAATTCATCAATCTTGTATATATTATATAAATAACTAAAATGAACTATAGGATTGGGGGGTTATACTTAGTTAGTGTCAGAGCACTGCTACCAATGTTAGCATATGGTTGACTCGGTAGTGAAGGGTACAATCCTCAGGATAGAGATCAATGTAGGTTAGTTAGCTGAGCCTAAGCAATTGACTGGCTTGTATTATATTTTGACTTAAGGAATGAAATGTTAGGTTTGGGTTGACAGTATTTCTTGTTGGTACCATATGATCTCATAAATATTATGTTATTAAGATTGATCACCTCAATAATGTTTGTTTTGTAGATGAAATATGGCCCCACCTAGGAAGAATACTGGCAAGGAAAAGGTGAACGAAGGTAGTTTAATTGGGGTTATGTAGACTCTGCTAGGAATGGCTGAAGCCATTAGGGAGCAGCCTGCTGCCACCACCCAACAAGCTACTGCTCCTACTCAACAAGTTGTAGCTACTACTGAAGCATTCCGACAATTCCAAGAGAATAGTCCTATGAATCACAACCCAAATTCCAAGGGTGGACAAGTGGGAAACCAAGCTTACAATGGATGGCCTGAATTTTAGAGAAACAAACCTCCTTTCTTTAGGGATGAGTTTAACCCACAGGTAACTAGGAATGGCTTAAAGACATGGAAATTTGTTTGTGGTTTCAGAAAACACCGATGAGTAAAAGGTACTATTCACCACCTATATGTTAATTAGAGAAGAAGAATATTTGTGGAGAGGAGCTCGACAATTATTGGAGGCTCAAAGAACTCTATCACCTAGAAATCATTTAAGAGAGTGTATCTGGAAAAGTACTTTCCTCAGAATGTGAGGAATCAAAAAGAAATTGAATTTATGCAGATGAAGCAAGGTAATATGATTTTTTAAGATTACCTAGCTAAGTTTGAAGAGTTGTCTAAGTTCTCTTCTTATTTGGAGCTTCATCCAAACGAAGCATGGAAGGCCATGCATTTGGAAGCTAGGTTAAGATCAAAGTTAAAGAATGTTGTTGCTCCTTTTGAAATCAAAAACTTTTGTATGTTACTAAACAAGTGTCGCATAGTTTCTCAAAACCTAGCTAATACAGAAAAAGAAAGGCAGAGAACTAACTTTCTTGAAAGGAAGCAACCTAGATTCCTTAGAGGAAGGGACAATAGGAATGAAGGAACCCAAAAAAGGAAGAAACCTATGGTAAGGCAAGTGGTGCCCAATGCTTGTCCAAAATGTGAAAAAAATCATGACGAACCTTATAGATTCTAACCGGGTGTATGCTACAATTGTGGAAAACAAGGTCACTATATTAAAGATTGCCTGAGTGGAAAAAGTCAACTGAACCCACTAGACTTCCCACTATTGGAATAGTATATACTCTCAACGGTAAAGAAGTGATCTACTCTAATGATTTGATGAAAGGTAAATGTTTGATTCTAGTGCCACTGATTCTTTCATTTCTTTTGAATGCGTGGAGAGACTGAATTTACCCTTATATGAGTTACCTATGAGCTATCTATTTCCACTGCCGCAGGAAAGCGGGTATTGACTTCTTTGGCCTATTTAAATTGCCCAATTGTTGTTGAAAGAAAGCCTTTCATGGTTGACCTTATTTGTTTACCTCTAGTGAGATTGGACATTATTTTTGGGATGGACTGGTTGTCTATAAATAATGTAGTATTGGACTATTATTCTAAGAAATCTGTGATTTTTATATATTTCATACCAGTGAATAGGAAAAATAAAGAGGAGATCCAAAGAATAAGTTGTCTATGTTCTTCTAAAATTGAATTCCATCATAAACTTAGTGTTATCCCTGTAGTTTATGAATTATCAGATGTCTTTTCTAAAAAGATTTTAAGTCTTCCACCTGAGAGAGAGATAGAGTTTTCTATAGAATTGATTCCTAGAATGGGACCAATTTTTATAGGCCTTATAGGATGTCTCCCTTAGAGTTGAACGAATTGAAGATCCAAATGGAAGACCTCTTAGGGAAACAATTTATTAGGCCCAATACGCCAGCATGGAGAGCACCAGTCTTTTTTGTGAAGAAGAAAGATGGAAGCTTGAGATTTTGCATAGATTATAGGCAATTAAACAGGGTGACAGTGAAAAATAAATACCCACTCCCTAGAATTGATGACTTTTTGAATCAATTGAGAGGGGCTACTATGTTTTCTAAGATTTTTTTAAGGTCGAGGTACTATCAAATCAGGGTAAAAATAGAAGATATACCTAAGATAGCATTTAAAACCAAGTATGGGCATTATGAATTTCTTGTAATGCTATTTGGACAGACAAATGCTCTAGCTTTTTCATAGATTTCATGAATCGTATCTTTAGACCCTACCCTGATCAGTTCATAGTAGTGTTTATTGATGACATTATTGTATATTCTAAAGGTAGTGAAGAGCATGAACATCTCCTTAGGATTGTGCTACAATTGCTTAAAGAAAAGCATTGTATGCCAAACTTGAGAAGTGTGAGTTTTGGTTGGAAGAGGCAAGATTTTTAGGCCATGTAATTACAAAAGATAGAGTAGTAGTAGATCCCCGTAAGACAGAAGTAGTGGTTGGCTGGGAGAGACCCACAACAATGACAAAGATCTGTAGTTTTCTTAGATTAATCGAGTACTATCAGAGATTAATTTAAGGGTTTTCGCAAATAACATTGTCTTTGACTGAATTGACCAAGAAAGATGTTCCACTTGTGTAGGATTTCAAATGTGAACATAGTTTTTAAATTCTAAAGGAAAAACTAACCACTACCCCTATCTTAATCATCCCAAATCCATTATAAAGTTTTGAATTATATTGTGATGCATCCAAAAAGGGGCTAGGATGTGTCTTAATGCAAAATAGAAGAGTAGTAGCGTATGCCTCTAGACAGTTAAGACCTCATGAAAACAATTGTCCTATCCATGATTTGGAGTTAGTAGCCAGTGTTTACCCTGAAGATCTGGCGACAATATTTGTATAGGTCGAGGTTTGAGGTATTTAGTGACCACAAAAGTCTTAAATATCTCTTTGACCAAAAAGAAATAAACACGAGGTCGAGAAGATGGATGAAATTTTTAAAAGATTATGACTTTGAGTTTAAATACCATTTAGGAAAAGCCAATATAGTGGCTGATGCTCTGAGTAAGAAATCTCTTCATGCAACTCACATGATGGTGAGTGAAATGAACCTGATTAAGAAGTTTAGGAGTTTGAGTTTGTCCACTTTGGTGTTGGCAGATAGGCTGTACCTGAGTGAAATAAGAATAAAAAATAACCTTATGACTCAAATCCTAGAAGCCTAAAAGGAAGATGAATTCTTAAAGTCCTTGAAGGACCCAAAAAAATTAAAGAAAGAAGTTAAAAGAATAGTAAATTTCCATAATAGGATTATGTTCCAGAGTTAGGGGGACTGCGGGACATAATTTTAGAGGAAGCCCATAGGAGCAACTATACTGTTCATCCTATTGCCACTAAGATGTACCAAGATTTGAAAAAGAAATTTTAGTGGCCAGGTACAAAGAAGCACATAGCTGAGTATGTTGCTAGATGCCTAGTATGCTAGTAGGTGAAAAATGAACATCAGAAACCAACAAGATTACTACAACCTCTCGAAATCCCTGAATGGAAATGAGATAAGATTTCTATGAATTTTATGGTAGGTTTACCTAGAACTCTGTTCAGAAATTATACAATCTGGCTAATAGTACATAGACTAACTAAGTCTACACATTTCCTACCCATAAAAATAAATTTTTCATTGAATAAGTTAGCCCAATTGTATATAGAAGAAATAGTGAGACTCCACAAGTTCCCACTAATGTAGTATCTGATAGAGACCCTAGGTTTACTTCTAGATTTTGGATAGCCTTGCAAGAGGCGTTTGGCACAAAACTTAGTTTCAATATTACTTATCACCCACAAACTAATGGGCTGACTGAACGAACCATACAAACTTTAGAAGATATACTTAGGGCATGTACATTAAATCAAAAGGTAAGTTGGGATAGAAATTTACCTTTAGTAGAATTTGCTTATAATAATCGTTTCCACTCCACCATAGGGATGGCTCCTTATGAAGCCTTGTATGGGAGGAAATGTAGATCACCCTTGTGTTGGCTTAAGATAGGAGAGAGACAACTATTAGGGCCAGAGTTAGTTCAGCAAACTACAGATCAAATTAAAATGATCAAAGAAAATATGGCTAAAGCCCATAATAGGTAGAAAAGTTATGCTGATAAAAAGAGAAGACCACTAGAATTCAGTGAAGGGAATCATTTTTTCCTTAGGGTTTCTCCAATTATCGATATTGGTAGGTCTATTAAGTCTAGAAAGTTAAATCTGAAATACATTGGACCCTTTCAAATCCTGAAACAAGATTGGTCCATCAGCCTATCAGATTTCTTTACCCCTATTTCTATCCAATCTCCACAATGTATTTCATATTTCTCAACACCGTAAATATCTTCCCGATCCTTCATAAATTCTTGATAACAATACAGTACAATTGAAAGATAATTTAACTTACACTTCAAGACCTTTAAGAATAATTAATACGAAGATCAAATAATTAAGAAATAGGACTATTCTCTTAGTAAAGGTATTGTGGGATCAATCATCACCACAAGAGGCAACATGGGAGAAAAAAGAAGAGATGAGAAGAAATTTTTCAAAAATTTTTATATAGGTATGTACAAATTTTGAGAACGAAATTTCTTAAAAGGTAGGGAGAAATGTAATATCCGCTCCTATTTTTATAAGAGATGTCTGTTAATTTTAATTAATTTTTTGTGTATATTGCATTAGACTGCATATAGTTGAATTAGTACAAAAATTTGATTAGAGAAGAGTGAAATAACTGCCCTGAAAGACGATAGGGACTAAACTAAAAAATGAAAAAGTTTATTGTAGCCAACGAATTTTTGAAAATCTCCTGTCAATGGTTCAGGGAAAAATAGTAATTATGTATATAATTTGAAATTTACCATTTTGAGGCCGAATGATCAGAGATTATGATCAAAAATTTACAAATTTTAGGTCGTCTATATAAGGCCAGAAGTCAGAACTTCTCCTTATCTAACTTCAAAACCAAACTTTTAGAAACAAAGAGAAGCTGAGTAAAGAGAGAAAGTGTGGGAAAAGAAGAAAAATCTCCACTTCTAGCAAAAGTTGAATTCAGAAAGGTGTTTAGAAAGGCATCTAATACAAGAATCAGCTTGTAAACAAAGGAAAACAAGGAATTAAAGTAGCAAAACAACTCAATCCCTTTTTATTTTGAAGTTACTATTTATGTGACTGAGTTTCATGATTTCTAAAATTTTTGAAGAGAAAAAGGGATTTAAAATTACATTCTTAGTGTTTTTGATTACTATTAGGTTTTTTGAGCCATATGAATATACTTATGTATGCTTAAATCAGATTATAAAATGAGTTTTTATTTATGAATGAGAATGAGGTTAAATTTGAGATTTGAGAGAGATTGAGTTGTGCTTGGACTGTGTTTTATGCAGTAAATGAAGTTCACATGTTAATTTTAAGTTTACGAATTTCAAAATGAGTTTACAAACAAGTTTTTGTATAAAAATTTTGGGTCAATAGCAAGTCTGAAACAGAGTACAACGTAACAGCTGATTGGTAGCATAAAACAGTTTATCATTTTGATAGCTCTCAGGCTGAAAATTTGAAAGTGGACAGAGTGTTAGCAATTAACTTCTAGCAAGGTACCAGCTGACTGCCAGCCTCTGTAAGTGTATCATGAGCTCAATGACATGTTTATAAGGTTTTTAGCCCAAAAACTCTCTCAAATAAGGGATTTGAACTTAGGATGTGAGAGGTAACATGTACTTTGAAATTAAATGAAAAAAAAGCAAGAATATGATGAGAAATGAGAATTGTATTCTTAGTATATGTATTAGTGGTAAATAGGTTCATAACTGAGTGACTGATTACTGATATGGGACAGTGATTAGACATTCAATGGTTATTGTGATAATTGTAAATTCTAAGTTAGTAAACTTAATGGCCAATTTAAAAAGGATCACCTGCTTAGAATTTCACATAATTATAATATGAGCTGAATCGCCCTATTATATATGCTCTCGAATAGCGTAAATTTGGGGACCCTTATTGTGTACTCATGTGTGGACTCATGTACGAAATCTTATTATGGGGACTCTATTGTACTTCAATCCATTGGAAGACGCTCCAGAATATACATGAATATGATATAGCAGTCGAGGCCTGCCAATGGGCATATGTTGCCAAAAAGTTATGAGTACAAGATTTTAAAATCTAGAAATGTTCGCTTGGCGACTCTTCTGATTTCTCTTATCATCATTAGTTGATGATTGTTATGATTTTGGCAAAGGCCAACGAGAAATGCTCTTATTTTCTTAATGCTCTTTGTGGTAATGAAACCATGTTATTGGCGTAAATTAATCTTGTATAATCTAATTATGTTTTATGAATATAGGTATATCATATGGGATGGATGTTAAATGTGTTATGCATGCAATCTTAAGTATAAAATGTGAATATGTTCATGTATGGTAACCCAATAGTTACAATATTTTCTATGATGATGAGAAGAATGTAGAATTTTTCGTATGGGTTTACGGTGGTACAAACTAGCGATTTTATAAATTGATTATTATTGCTATTGAGAATCATTCTCATTAAAAATACTAGTTTGCATCAGATACCTAGATACCAAATCTTACTAAAGGTGGAGGTGGAGTTGATAGAGATAACCTTTCTAGCGTATTTCCCTATTATTAAAGAATTATAGGTTGTGTATGTATGGAAAGTTCCTCCCAGACTCTGATTGCATAAAGTATTAGGGTTATATAGTATAATTTTGACATACCTGGTACCTTGAATCTTTTCTAATATTTTAGAAGGATCTAGAGGATGATTTTTGGTGTATAGGACTAAGGCATATATGTATTAGGATATGTGAGTTAGAAATTTACTAGTAGTTTTGTTAAATGGGTATGAGTGACAGGCTTGTTGTCTCCTTACCCCAGTTAACACACTCGCATATCCATAGGTATATGTCTTATAGATGACACTTGTAAATATTGTAAATCAATGTGAATGTGTGTGTGTATATATATATGTTTTATTCTAGCTAATTTAATTTATCTTTCGTTGTGTAACGTGTGAGAACCTGAGTATAGTAACCGCAAACTAATAGCACTTAACAATTTAACTCAGTAAAGTTAAAAATTGACTCAAGTAAAAGTAGTAGTAATTCACCAATCTTGTATATATTATATAAATAACTAAAATGAACTATAGGATTGCAGGGTTGCAATTAGCAACTCACCAATCTTATAGTATATTATATAATATTATTTGAATAACTAAAGGGAACTATAGGATTGGGGGTGTTACATCTGACTAGCGGGATCGATATCTATTCCAATATTTTACTTCCTTTTCGTCCCAAATAGGGCTGGTATAACTCACTCATTAGTTCCTGCCCACTCTGATAGATTGTCCCTGACCATCGGATCGACATCTTTTTAGATACTTCATTTTCCTTTTGTCCCAAATGGGGTTGGTATAACTCACGAGATCATTATCAATTCTGATAGATCACACCTACTTCGCCCTTAAGGATCATGAAGCTATGAAATTACAATCATTCTCTGATGGATCACATTTTCGACATGCTATTCACTAGCATATATTCTAGAATAATTCGTCTCATGCTATGATTATGCTTAACTCTATAAGTACGTGACTCCTTTTAGTTTGCCATAAAAGAGTTCACATACTTAGAATTTACAACCATCATGGCATTTTTGAAATTATTTATAATTGAGTGAATTTTTACCATCCCAATTTATGGTTCGACCATGGAATGTCCAACGACCATCCCCTATCAATGGTTGGTCACTCAATCATGAGCCTATCTACCACTAGTACATACACTTGAAATACTCTTCTCTTTTCTCTTCTATGCTTTTCGCTCTTTCTTTTCACTTCATGTTACACCCAAAAAAAACCATAATTTCCTTGTGTAATGATATTATTGTTTACTCTATTGAGTAAGCCCTTAAGAAAATAAAAACTTAAACTCAAAAACTTTTTTATAAACTCTTGAGATTTCTTTTCAAACACTAGGTGACTCTTCCAAAATGAATTCTTTATGAAAAATACTATTTTCCTACCTAGCAATTGACTTACACCTCATAACAGTTGGCTTATAGAAATACAACCTTGAAAACTCAAACAGAAGGCTACAAGTCAGCTACTAAAACTATATCAATTGACATTGGCTAACAGAGAGCTACCAGTTGACTGTTAAGCCTATGGCAGTTCGCTAATAAGCTACCGTAAGCTAATAGTCGTGCATAGGAGGCCCGACAGTCGGCTGTCATAAGCCAACAGTCAATTGGTGCCTGCCTATTTTATAAATTTTTGGGCTAAAGAACATGAAAGTCAACTTGTAGGTTCTTAAAGCTTAATTTTTACTGCTATGAAGGGTTACTTATACTTAGTCCATATTTCACCTCTTTTCAAGTCTAGAAAAGGAATAAGCTTAGTTTCAGACAATAATTCATCATTTACTCCACTTATCACTCAACTCTCAGGCTCAATATCACCTATCATATAAAATTAAAATACATTCAAACATGGTGAACAGTAAAGCCATTTCTCATAATCTGAATCAAACATATATAAGTACATCTATTCAGCATAAAACACCCAATAGAAGTTAAAAATACAAAGAATGTAGGTATGAATCCCTCTCTTATCTCAAAGAACATTAAAATTACCACTTTCAGTAAAATGAATAGTACTTTTCATAAGGGATATTAGATTTTTTTTATTACCTTGATTCTTCTTAAATAAGTGTGTAGATGATGTTATATGCCTTCCTAAACTTTCCTGCTGCAAAACTTTCCTCTAAATCGTGCTAGTATTCACACTAGATTCCTTTTCCTTCACAATCTCCCTCTTTCTCTCTCTAAAATGCCTTATTTCTCTCTCTAAGAGGTCTTAAAGTGATTTTTGTGGTGGAGAGTTTCTTGATTTGAGGTTTATATAGGTGATTTTATATAGTTAGGAAAACTGCAACCCTTGTCCAAAGTCAAGGTCAAATTTTTGGTCACTTGACCTCAAATGGCAATTTCTCCAGTCATATAGAGAATTACACTTTTGCCCATAAAATACTGGTGAGAGATTTCAAAAATCAATTAGCTATAGTAACTCCCTTTTGGCTAAAATCATATTTTCTCCCCTTGAGCTAGTGAAAATTTACATAATTCCTTTAACTTAACCTTTTCCTTTTCATTCTAGTCCCTATTCACTCTTTTCAATTTAGTCCCTGCACTAATGCAACTATATGCAACTAATGCAACATGCACAAGCATTTAACTTATTTAATAACTAACAAACATCTCTCATAAATAGTAGGACCAGATGTTACAACAAGTATCGGTGCTGGTTGTAGGACTAGTGATCTTTGTAGTGGTGGAATTGCCAAGATTGGGTGTTGCATCAATGCTAGCTTTGCTAGTTATTACATAGTATGACGCAACGTGGCAAGTTATTAACGAAAATTCAAGACCTTTTATCAGAGGTTGTTTACATTTTTTCAACGCCTTGACTAAGAGGTGCAAAATAGCTAAACCTACTCCTTTCCCTTCATAAACTGACAAAGGTAGAGTTGGTTAAAGGTGTATTTGTCCTGTCGTTGATCATTTGATCGTTAGCTGCGAGTTGTTAGACCATGGGCTTAGGCAAGGCAATATCTTGTTGTCCTCTAAAATGATGTAGGGGCTCCTTTTTGGAGGGTTGAGTGCAGTGGGTGGTGCACTATATGTGGCAAGAACTGAAAATATCTGCATCTTGATGAATCTTTAAAAAGAAACGAAGAAGACATGTAAAAGATGGAAAAAAGAAGCTTTTTAGTGGTCATGGGAAGACCATGGTAGTGCCACTAATGTTCTTAGAAATGGTCAGAAACACGATTGAGGCTGAAGAACCTAAAAAGGAATGCACAAAGGGAGAAGGCCTCTGTAACATCCGCTCTTAGTATGATTAAAGAGATGTTTGTTAGTTGTTAATTTAATCTTAATGCTTGTGTATGTTGCATTAATCCATATAGTTGCATTAATGTAGGGACATAATTGAAAGAAATAAAATTCTTAGTGAAGAGTGTGGCTAAGGATACAAGCGAAAAGGGAAAATTTGCTTAAGACAAAATGTGCAAAGTAACTCAAGGACCAAAAAGTAATTTCCCAAACTTTGTTAAAACCCTAGCTGAACCCTAAACCTCTCATACACTTCCAGTAATCAAAAGTTTTAGAGAGAGAAATGAAAGGGTGAGTAGAGAGAGAAAGAACTGAATTTGTGCATAAAGGAAGGGATTTTCATAAGGAAAGGCGAATTTGAGGTTGGGGATTTATTCTACAACAAGGAGAGAACCTTTATAACACATCTAAAAAACACATTGCAAGAATTCAGGTAGTAATCCATCCTTAACCCCATGTTCTAAAAAATGCAAAATTTTTCTATTAAATGTGATTTTGAATGGTTTAAGTTAAGCCTAGGGTTTTAAACCTAGATTCTCTATGTTTCTTACTGCCATTGGGTAACTGATTTATTATACTCATTTATGCTTTTTGATGATTTTAGAAAGTGGGCCATTGCCCTAAGTAAGAAAATTTGGTTTGATCTTAGTTTGAGAAAGGTTAAGCTAAGTTTTTGGCATGTTATGGATGTGAGATGATGTGTAACTGCTAGCATTGAGTTCATATTTTGAGAAAATATTTTGAAAATATGTTTTTGGGCCAAACTCTAGGTAAGACTATGAATTTTTGAACAAATTGAGCACTAACAACTGATTGCCACCCCTGGAAGTTAACTATCGTGCTCATCCTCTGTAACGACCCCCTAATACGACATACACAATCCTTTATCTGGTTAGCGGAAGCATATGGACTTTTCTAAATAGTTATTCCCGATGTGGGAATGTCAGGGGATCGCTAATGGTTGAGCGTAACCCAAATAGACTTCTCGTTGTCTATTTGGATTCCGTTCAACCCTAATTCACATGCAGCTAAACTAATTATACATACATACATCATAAATTACTCTGGAATGAAATCTAACATTCATACATACGGCATACAATCATTCATACAAATTCTAACTTAAAATCACAAGTTTACAGCGGTAAACCCTACCGAAAATCTGGCAGAGTTTCCTCTATATTTCGAACATATCCATAATACAATAGTCACCTGTTTACATATACAGTCAGTCCAATAACCACAACAGGCAGAAATTACAGAAAACTAATATACATCATCCTCAGTAAAAATATATACAATGATATTCAAGCCTAGACTAAGCTTCTCTTCTGTCTATCACCAAGTCATCGTCCAGCTAACGTCTAGGTTCCTGTCCCTATTCCTGTTCATCTGAGTAAACAACCTGGTGAGATATAAAATCCTAGTAGAATAGTTTACAATTCAAATATAGTTCAAAATCTGGTTGAATACTCAACGGTGCGAGCACCGAAAACATCTTCCCGAAATTAGTTCGAAATTAGTGAAATACCTTATCTTTAAAATCATTTTATCACATGGAAATCACGGTGAATAATCATAATCATAAAAATTCATTTCTTTAAAAATCAATCATAGAAATTAGGTTAAATCTCATGCCCAGTGTTTCTAAATCCATCTTGGCCATAAGTTCTCTATGACCCAATCTAAAATCGTCATCTAATTGCACGTCATCTAGAGAGATTACCTCTCTTATCGTTGGGTGTGATCCGTAACACCAATCACCCCGAATCTAGCCTATATTGTGAGTGTGATCCGTAACACCAATCACCCCGAATCTAGCCTATATTGTGAGTGTGATCCGTAACACCAATCACTCACTCAAGGACCGGGTGAGAATCAACATCTAGGGCGTCCCCTAGCATGTGCACATACGCCAATTCTCATCCTCATACAGTCTATTCGAACTCACATGCTCACGGTCGGCTATTCCTCAGGGATCTAGGGTATTACGCCTAAATCACAATGTTTCCCCGTGTAGGCTATCCCCGCTTATACTCCTTAAACCTTTCTTAGGGTCATCTTGATTTATCACGTGATCCCTAACACAGTATAGGATAAATCTGGTAAAAACAATATCCTTTGAAAACTTCCTATACTCGGGATACTTAATGACCGTCCCATACCGGCTATCAAGTACCCTACCCTAAGTAAAATCATCCTAAACGCATCTAAACTCAATAAACAAAGCGTCTAACATGCAATTAGGATATCCAGCACACAGGAATGCAATTTATTCCATCAAAAGCAGCACGTAAATCCATGAAATTAAATCTAATCGTCCAGGTAATCACTAGGTCAAATCTAAGACTCGGGAAGCGTAAATCATCCTACCTGGTCTCTTATTGCTCTGAATCAATTCAGAACTTCATGAAATCTCAATTTTTGAGCCAAGTAAATTCCCTGGACATTTACATGAATATTCAATCTCGTCACGTCATCCGTTTAACGATTCTAAGTCTGATTATCCTAATTTCTAGGTCAATTTATTTCCTAATTACGTTCGACAGCTAATTCAATCAGAATTCATCAGTTTTTGGGAAATCAGACCTTACCAGTGTTGTTGGATGATGGAAATCTATCCCGGGGTGATCTTGGTTTCTCCCGTTGTATGTCCAGATTCTCCAAGACCTTTGTGGCGTCTGGCAGACAACGCACAATGAGGGGTCTTTGTTGGCCTTGAAATTTATACCACGGTGAAGCCTGCAAGATGAGGAGTCCGAATATGGTGGTGGCGCGGCGGTTCATGACCATTTGGACAGCATTTTTCGGCCACGAAGAATGACGCATGACAGACAGAAAAAGCCTCGATCTGGGCACATCGGACCTCCGTTCAACGTCGACGAGCTGGTGGAGGAAGCTGGCAGCTCAGGATACACGATGGTGGGGGCGGTGATGGCTAATAGTGGCGGACAGAGGTGGAAAACATCATTTTTCGGCGGCACTAGCAGCCGTTGGCGACCGTGGGTGGTTGCGGAAGTCGAGGGTGGCAAGGGGGAGTCAATTAGTGTGCCTGGTGGTGGATCACAGTGGCTCTGGTGGAAGCGCGCGGTGGAGGAAGGAGGAGAGAGAGGAGAGATAAAGTGGAGTGAGGAGAGAGAAGAAATTGTGACAAATTGTGGGGTTTTAGGAAATTTAAAGCTTCCGAGGGTGATTTTGACTTTTCTCGGATCACCCAGGGAAACTTCAGGATGTCGGTTTCCCTCCAGACATTGGCACACATTTCCATGCAATGATTCTGGCCTCCATTTGCGAAATCAAAGTACGAAACTTCATCTTTCAGTTCCTGATCGCCAAATCGTGTTTCTTTTTGTTCGCTTGTGTTTCTGACCTCGTATGACCTTCCGTTTCAAATCATCATCCTCAAAATTCGTGTCAGGCTTCACTTACGTGAATTTATCGTGAAAATTGAGTTTCTTTCTTTTAAAATTAATTCTGGTTATTACATCCTCTACCCAGAAATGCAAGATAGAACCCTAGCAGCCGATTGCCAGACCCTTAAAAGTCGACCATCGAAACTAGCAGCCGACTGCCAAACCCTAGCAGCCGATTAGTAGCTCTCGGCCAAGAACAAGGAGTTTAGACAATGAGCTAGCAAACGACTACCAGCAAGGGGAAAGCTGACTGCCAGCCCTCTGACATGAAAATTGAGCTCAATTAACCATTTTAAGAGGAAAATAGCCCAAAATCTCACTCAAACAAATGATCTAAACCTGGGATGTCGTGGGTACATGCAAGAGACAAAGTCATGCGTCACTTGAATGATGAGATCCTTGTGATAAGTGAAATGATAGAGCCACAATTCACTTGGATGATGAGATCCTTGTGATAGTGAAAGAGAAAGAGCAGAACACATAAGAGAGGAAAGAGGGGAGTATTCCAAGTGTATGCCTAGTGGTAGATAGGCTCATGATCGAGTGACTCATTTGTTGGTATGGGACAGTCATTGGGCATTCCACAGTTGTGCCATGAATTAGGATGGTTAGACATCCACTTGAACTAAGATGATTTTTAAAAACATCATAATAGTTGCGAACTTTAAGTTAGTGTCCTCTTTCAATGACCATTAAGAAACATGTACTTAGAGTTAAGCAAGACCATGGGCATCAGCCGAGTCACCCTAGAGTATATGTTAGAGAATAGCATACCTGAAGTAGGAGACAAATTGAATCACCAACTTGTTTTTCTTCAAGCTTTCCATGGAACTTAAGTGGGTTCTACATTCTAGACAAAATGTATGTATGTTGGCTAAGCATGTGTGGTTAGTTTGAATGTTGGTGGATGAGATGGCATGCATATTGTTGTTAGAAAAAAAAATTAGGGTTAGATGGGGTTAATTCATGATGACCATAAAGAAGAGAAATCCTACCACTTAAGGGTGTTAGTAAGGAATAAAAGAAGGAAATTGATTTATTAATTTAACCAATCTCCCTAGCCCAAGTCCATAAAATCTATGCTTGGAAATGATAAGCTATGCACCATGATATTGATTCAAAATATGGAAATTTATTTTGAAAGTCATAAGAGAGGATATTATTATTAATGCAATAAAAGAAAATATTTTTTTATAGAATTTTATAAGAAATGTACCTTAGAAATAAATGCCCAAGAAAGGAGAAATCATTATCTAACTATGAAATTTTTCACAAGAAATATGCATTAGAAATTATTTCTAAGAAAGGAGAAATTATTCTTTAAATATGAAATTTTTCATAAGAAATATACATGAGAAATTATTTTTAAGAAAGGAGAAATTATTCTTTAAATATGAAATTTTTCCTAAGAAATATACATTAGAAATTATTTCTAAGGAAGGAGAAATTATTCTTTAAATATGAAATTTTTCATAAGAAATATACATGAGAAATTATTTCTAAGAAAGGAGAAATTATTCTTTAAATATGAAATTTTTCCTAAGAAATATACATTAGAAATTATTTCTAAGGAAGGAGAAATTATCTTTGGAAATATTAAAATTTTTCATAAGAAATATACCTTAGAATTTATTTCCAATATAGAAAAATTTATTCTTGAAATATTAAAATTTTCATGAGGAATGTATATTAGAATTTATTTCCAATAAAGGAGGAATTATTCTTGAAATATTAGATTGTGTCATAAAAAATGTACATTTACATTAAACTACAAGAAAGGGGGAATTATCCTTGAAATTAATAGCATTTTTCAAATGAAGTACATTAATAATAATTTCCAAGAAAGAGGAATTTTATCCTTGAAGTTATTGAAATTTTAAAAGGATGTACACTAGTAATGATTTTCAAAAAAAGAAAATTTTCCTTGATAATTGATAAAGAATTTTAAAGGTGGCCAAGTGTCCACATGTGCCCAAGTGTGCCCAAAGAAATTTTAAAGGTGGCCAAGTGTTCACATATGTCCAAGTGTACACAAAGAACTTTAAAAGGTGGCCAAGTGTTCATGGAGCCCAAGTGTGCACAACCAATGAATAAAAGTAAATTAAGAATAATAAGCATAAAATGGATTTGATAACTGTATGATAATGCAATTTTATAGCATGCCGATATTTTATTTGAAGGAATTAATATTTGATTACAATGGCATTTAAATTAATCATATATATTGCTTGTCAATTTATATTTATGAATTATGTTGTGTTTTCTTTCAAGAATGTAGAATTAAATATTTTGGTGCTTGCACCCTGATACATATTAGTTGTTTTAAAATCCAAATTGTTAAGCTACTGGAAAACCTGCGTTTCTCATTATATGCTAATATGTATCAGATGCGGACGCATAGCCGGGCCAAGAGATCGAGTTCTTTTTGGGTTTAAGAAATTTTTGGTAACCCCTATTTTTAGGTCCTAGTCCATATATAATTATTTTAGAACTAAGATTATTCTTTTGATAGTAGACCTGGGGTGTAATTGAGAAAGAACTGGAGAAGGGATATGTGAAGGACCAATCCATCTTGAAAATTGGTAAAGGGGTCTGAGTGACAGGATTGTTGTCTCCTGACTTCCTAGGGACGAGTACCTCATATATCCTGATACATGTTTACTGTAATGTAATAGACATTATTGAACTTATATTATTTAAATTAATGAAATTTTAAATTTTCACTGTGTAGTATAGAATGTCTTTTATTTTGCTATGCATTTAAGTTTTTAATATGAACAAAAGATCCCGAACCTAATCCACTTAATATAACTTAATGGTAAACTGCTCAGACATTAATGAAATAAAAGGATAAGAATAATGTACCAAACCTATCTGTTGCATTGGAAGAATTATAATACTAGATAAGGGCGTTACATTAAGTATGAATTAACCCCATCTAACCCTAATTTTTTTTTCCAACAACAATATGCATACTATCTCATCCACCAACATTCAAACTAACTACACATGCTTAGCCAACATACACACATTTCGTCTAGAATGTAGAATCCACTTAAGTTCCATAGAAAGCTTGAAGATAAACATGTTGGTTGCATAAACTAAAGCATGAAACAAAAGCTTAAATTATTAACCTACCTTGCTTCCTTTGCTCTTTCCTTTTTTGGGTCAAGCTCCCTCTTTGACTTCCTCCCTTGCTTCTTCCTTTCTTGATCCCCTTAGCTCTTTCCTTCTTCAAAGCCTTAGTGATTCACTCAACTCACGTTCTCCCCCTTTCTCTCCTTTTTTTTTCACGTATGTGTGTATGTGTAGATTGCATGAAAAATGAACTTTCAACCTCTCTTCTCCTTCCATGCGTGAATGTTGTATTGCATACATGAGAAATGAAACTTCCACCTTTTCTTCCTTTGGTAACGTGTGCTTGTGTCCATAAAGAAAACATATCATTCCCAATTGCTTTTCCCCTACTTTATGCTACACCACCTTCCTTTCCTTCTTCACATGTGGCTTTGTATGTATTTCCCACACAAGAGATTTCAATTCCCTTTTCTCCCTTCATGTGTGGGTCTTGCATGACATTCACAACCTTCTTGTCTCTTGCTTAGGTGGCATGTCATACAAAATTTTTTTTATTCTATCTTCCCTCATTTTCATGCCACATTTTCCTTTCCTTCTTAATTATTATTGATTATCATTCTTGTCCAATGGTGTTTATGGTTGGCTCCTAATGCATACCTTCTCCCTTGCAAATCTTGATTTACTTCTCCTAAACTCACGCTGCACTTATCCTTTTTTCTCCACGTGAACTCCTTGCCAAGTGGGTGTGAGTGTGTGTGCATATAAAATTCCTAATTCTCTCTTTCATTCCACTTTGTATTCGGTCAAAAGGATGCTGCACTCTTCCCTCTTTTTTTCTCCCCTTTTTCCTTGTCTTTGGCATGTGGGTGCAAGAAAAATTTTGCACATTTTTCCCTTTTTTTTTATAATGTGTGGGACTTTCTTATTGCACACACAAGCTCATTTCCTTACACAAAATTCTGCACTAAGTGTACTTGCTAGTACACTTTTCCTTTTCTTGCAAGTTACCTTTCTCCCATTGTTTACTCCATCTCTTTTTTTTCAAATCCCATTCTCCATTCGGCCATCTAGGGGGAAAGGACGCTGCACTTGGTGTTTTCTCTTCTTAATTATAATCCCATACCTCACGTGGCTTTAGCAGCTTTTGCACTCTTGCTTCCTTTTTACTCCACCTTATGTGCATGTATATCTATATTTTAATTGTTGCATCCCTTGAAGTCTCCATGCATATTAAAAATTCTGCACCATTTTTTTTCTTGTAGCATGCTTATAAAATTAATTCTCATCCTCTTTCCTATTATCCTTTGGTCCCACTCAAGGCACATGTATTTTCTTTCCTTCCTAGTGCACATGAACCCTCCTTTGTATGCAAGACTCACCCATGAATTCTTAAAATTTTGCACTTCCCTCTTTCCTAACATCACACGTGTTCCTTTCCCTTTAACTATTCTCTCTTTTCTCTTCCAATTTGTACGTACCCACACACACATACATATATATGCATTTTTAATGTTGCACACCTTCTTTCCTTCCTCAATTCACGTAAGCCATGCATGCAATTCATACCAAATTTTTCCCTCCTTCTTCCACCCATTTGCACGTGTCTTTATTTCCATGCATTCCTTGATCTTTCATGCATATTTAAATTAGAAATTCTGCACACTTTTGGTTTTTACTTGTTGCATGCATTGATACATAATTAATTCCTTTGTGACAACTATAATTTATTTCATTACTAAAAAAATTGCATCATATTTTATGGCCACCTATCTAATTAATTGAACAAGCATTTAATTGAAAATCAATCAAGAGAATATGGGGTGTTACATGATCCATCGGAGAGGGGTAGTGATTCTATAGTATTATGATCCGCCCAAAAGTGGAGAGGAAATGAACTGAGTAGAGTTGATGGTGATCCCATGAGTTGATAACCAGTCTCTTTAGAGGAAGGGAGACGTTGGGTAGAGTTGACAACTATTTTGCTGGTTATGAGAATAGTACTCAGATCCAGCTAAGGGATGCCTCAGAATGTACAAAAAGTTAAATTTAAAAGCTAGAGTTAGCTATATGGTGACTGAATAGTCACAAACTCATTCATATAGACAGTGGTACATGGAGGGTTTGTTGGGCGACACTTTCGATAACTCTTGTGATGTGTTTTTTACAGGCTCATATGTTTGAAGTAAAGTAATGTTATGTTCGTATCCCACAATATGTTTTATATGTGAAGTTATGATATTGAGATGACATTCCATAATTTAAATTTTACATGTTTAGAGCACATGCATAAATTTGAGAAAATGTTATGAGAATATGCTGCATGCATGACATCCTAAATGGAACAAGATATGTACTATGCTTCATAATGAAAGAATATAGGGCTTTTCTGTGTGAACACAGTGGTACAGGCTTGTAGTTTTAAAACAAGTTGCTTTGCTACTAAGATTCATTTCTCACATGAATGCTGG
This sequence comes from Senna siamea, assembly GCA_031216115.1. Lineage (NCBI taxonomy): Eukaryota > Viridiplantae > Streptophyta > Magnoliopsida > Fabales > Fabaceae > Senna > Senna siamea. The sequence continues at coordinate 4,740,787 of CM062360.1, forward strand.
CATATACCAGATATGTAGGTTCCATGGCTGGAGAGAAGGTAACGTGGTACAAAGTCCCTACAAGGGGACACGTGGAATCAAAATTTTTTGAGATAGTATAGGCAAATGTATTTATTATACTAGTCTTTATGATTTTGTAAAATGCTAGTATAGAATATCTCTTGTATAGCCTTTACTAATTTTGAATGTATAGGAATTGAATAGAAATTATTGGTAAGTAGTTTGAAAGGGCTCATGAGTGGCAGGATGGTTTCCTCCATGCCCAATAGTTATTGAACTACACTTAAGTAAGTCTGCATGTTTGTGTATATTCATTTTAAAGTAAACTATATCTATATACTTTATTTCGCTACGAGAGTGAGTGAAACCCGAAAGTAGAGACCCAACCCAAAGTGCTATCAATTAAAGCAACTTGTTAAAATTTAAAATTTCTCAGGTGGAAGGATAGTAACACACCAATATACATATATATATATTATACCTTTTGATAACTAAAAAGAACCATAGGCTAAGGGGGTGTTACAAAGGGAGAAGGCCTCCTTGATGCACCTCCGACGAGCAAGTTAGTAGTGAATACAAGAATATGGGTAAGAGAATTTTAAGAGAATTAAGATTGTCGTACCGAAGGAGGGACAGAGACCCCTCCTTATATAGCCTTTGTGTGAGGGAGTATCAAGGAGTTAAGTGAAGGTGATCGCAGGGATCGCTTGCCTAAAGGCGATATGCCACCACATGGTAATGCCTTACTGGCAGACCAATCTGGATATACCAAAATCATTTTTAAAATTATGAAAATTACATTTAATAAAAAATAAAATTTCAAAACTAAATAAAACTCTATAAGGACTAAAAGTGAAATATTGTCTTTAAATAAATATGCTTAACATTTATGCACCATGTAACATCTCAGTCTCAGACAAGGAGAAATTAGTTTATTTATCTTTTTTTACATGGTGATTACTAATTTTGAAGGAAATTTTTTAAAACTTTTCTTAACCAATTTCAATATATTTTTAAATCTAATACTGGAATGTCATTGCCTATATAAGAATTCTGATTCTATCAACTAAGTTAAATTATTCTAGACTGTAACCAAATGATATTATTAGTTATGCTAGTACCTTCATATAGGCGTTTAAGCTGAGTGGAGATTCTAACAATTACACAATAACCAAAATTTAGACCTATTATATTATGTGAACTAGAAAATTACTAAACGTTGGGCATATAGCATTTACAATCTTAGCCTTATATAAGCTTATAGAAATACCAACAAGTTTCGTTATATCTGAGCATACACAACACAATAGATGTACAACCTATACAAAATTCAATAAAACATTTTTTCTGACAATCCAGTTGCATAGAAATTCAAAAACACCTCAACTTTATATTATACAAACTTTTTGATACTCAATCATAAATACATATCATCAATACATAAATCTTACCTTTTAGAAGTATCTTATCAGAATAATTACCTCTGGATCACATTCCAGGGATCATATATACTCCTATAGTACCTTTTACTTTGATTCTTTACCTTTCTTTGAGTTCATATTGGTCTACTGCGACCTTTGCCATTAACCCTAAGGCGTCCCCTAGCATGCACATGAGTCTAGTGCCATCTTTAACCTTTTAGGATCACTGTGTCTCCTTTCCCTTAATATTCACAATGTATGAAGTTTACTTGATATATTTAGGATTATGATACAAGATAAATGTAAGTGAGTTATCTTTAAAGCCCTTTAAGATAACTAGCTTTATTTTTCCTCTTTCAATATATGTTCATTGATACCATATTGACATTAACTAAACATATAAATACCAATAACCATCATATACTAGCTACTGGTACCCATCCTCAATATTTCAAAGAAGAATACATATATCGAAAATAACATATTTCATCATCAAATTCATAGATGTAGATAATTTCATGATCAGATATGTGAGTTCAACAATATCATATACATAGCATCAATCTTTCTTATCAATTAAATATGAGTTAAGGGTATAGGTTGTCCTACCTCTACAGTGGGTTTTTGCTTAACTTCCTAAAGGCCGAATGTTGCTTTTCCAACCTTAGTCAACCTTGCCATGCATTTTACATTGGGTTTTTTTATTTTATGAAAATAGTTGTAATCAAAACCTTCAAATACAATGAAATTTCACTAATCTCAATACACATACCAAAACACATCTCCACATTTTACTAGTCAAATATGGCTCTTGGCCAACAACACACAAGCAAGAACTTCAACATTTCAATCATACCTTCTGTCATTTTCTCTTTTGTCTAAATACATATCATTTAAAAAGGTTTCCTATTCAATTTATTCCTATCTTTTACAATTCTTCCATGACAAAATTGCAATTTAATACATGTATATATATCAAATCATAAAGTATGCATGGGACCCATAATTTGCTCAATTTAAAAGGAAGTTCCATCTTATAGCCTTTGCATTTCCGTATATCCTTAGATAGTGTTAATCCTCTACCTCTAAATTTTTAGAACTATTTGAGTTCCAATTACCTATTTTAAATGAAGAATCAATGTTTATGGATCTTCACCTTTCCCCTATAATTCTCTTCGTTTATTTTTTGCACCACTATGTTTAATTATTAAGCTCAATTATTAGTTTTTTGTCAAGTCTCTTTCCCTTGAAAATCCCTTGAGATTTTATTACTAATTTTGCTTATTTATCATTACATGTTACTCTTTCTAGTATATGCATTTCACCCAATTTTACAACATTACTATTTACTTTAAGGCTATTATGACTAAGTTTCTCCCTAAGATTTCCTTTCCTTTTTATGGGGATTTTATGTGGAATTTTCCCCCATGTTTTTCTCTATTCCTTTCTTTTGATTTGCCTTCACACCCCCCTTATTTTCCACTCACTATGATCTTATGGGTGTTCTTTATTCCCTTCTCACTTTAACATACAAATCTTCCTACATTCTTCCAAGGTGACCAGTGAAAGTGGCATATGATGTCTCCCAATTATTCATGTGCGTGGAAGGTATTTACCCTATTTCTTTATGGGTTAGCATGTTTACTCCTCTCCGCTTCTTTGTTGGTTTCAATTCTGAATAAATCTTACAATTTCCCTTACACAAATACCCAAGGTTTCACTCCAAACTACCCCATTTAACATTCTTTAGATGTGATATTCTCTCCTTTCGGGTTCAGACCGTTTACTGCAGTCTTTCCTTAATATTTTCACCCCTAAAACATAGCAATGTATCCTATTAAACCCCTGTTAATCCTTATTATCAACCCATTAATTTTATACAGAATCATCCCCCATAATTTTGTCCCATAGTCACCATAATTCAGCACTCAATTTCCCTCAATGTTTGCATCTAATCGAGATTATATCAGAAAATTGGTTCTGTTCTAAGTGTACTAATTTCATCATAATTCTTGGTCATAAAGTCCCTATAATTTTTGCAATTTTATACTAATTTACAGTCACCAAAAATGATATATAACAGCCCACATTTCAGCACAAAAAAACAAGTTTTACAAGGCTTTTGTCCTTCTAAATTTCTAATATGTTCTATTATAGTTCTGCAGTATTTTTCCCAAAATTTCTTGGACATCCAGCCATGTGAGCCTCTAATTTGTATGAAGTTAACTTTAGTTCAGACCACTTAAAAAACCCATAATAGTCCTCATATTGTGGCAAGTTCTCGGTTTATGTTTCCTAAAATTTACGACTCATCGATCACAATGTTTCTTTCTAACATCTGTATGTTTTTTCTCAAATTTACAATAGCGTTTTCACCAGCATGCATGTACAAATAGACAAGCAAAGTTATCCAAAAATTCATGCACAAATGAATAAATTTTCCCTACCTTGGTCTTGAAATACTTCTATTAACTTCCTTGCCCAAAATCGAGATTCCTTCCAGCTACTGCAGCATTTTTCTTCCCACGATTCTACCCAACACTCTCATGCAAGTGAAACCTTAGCCTCCACTTGTTTTCATCTACTTAGGACTCCACCTGTCCATCTCGGTTGCAAGAAAGGAGAAGAATTTTGGTTACTTCCTTCCCTTGCCCTATTTTTTTCCTCTTGCTCGTGTTCTCTCTCTCACTTTATTTCTTTCTATTACATTGCAATTGCATTATATTTACATTAGATTCACATTACATTACCTTTCATTTACATTTTCATTTTATTTACCTTTACATTTCATTTACATTTATATTGTATTGTATCATATCACATATTATATTATATCATATCATATTTTATTTTATTTAGGCACATGAGGATACGTTCGAATTTTACAATGTTTTAGATAAAATATTTATTTTCCTTCCAAAAATTAGGTGCTTGTCTATTTCAACTTTTTTTTTATTTCACATTGTAACGACCCCCTAATACAACATACACAATCCTATATCTGCATAGCAAAAGCGTATGGGTTTTCTAAATAGTTATTCCCAATGTGGGAATGTCAGGGGATCGCTACTGGTTGAGCACAACCCAAATAGACTTCCCGTTGTCCATTCGGATTTTGTTCAACCCTAATTTACATGCAGCTAAACTAATTATACATGCATTCATCATAAATTACTCTGGAATGAAAATTAAAATCCATATATACATCATATCAGGCATTCATATAAATTCTAGCTTAATTTCACAAGTTTACACCGGTAAACCCTACCAAAAATCTGGCAGAGTTTCCTCTGTATTTCGAGCGTATCCCAAAATACAACAGTCATCCAATTTACAATTATACAACTAGTCCAATGACAACAGAAAATAAGGAATTACAGAAAACCAATATACGACAACATCAGTATAAATATATACAACGCAAATTCAAGCCTAGACTAAGCTGCTCTTCTATTTATCACCAAAGCATCGCCCAGCTAACTTCTAGGTCCCTGTCCCTGTTCCTATTCATCTGAGTAAACAACCTGGTGAGATATAAAATTCCAGTAGAATAATTTACAATTCAAAATACAGTTCAAAATTTGGTTGAATACTCAACGGTCCAAGCACCGAAAACAACTTCCCGAGATTAGTTCAAAATCCGTAAAATACCTTATCTTTAAAATCAATTTATCGCATGGAAATCACGACAAATTCTAAAATCATTAAGAATCTATTTCTTTGAAAATCAGTACTCAAAATCAGGTTAAATCCCATGCCCAGTGTATCTAAATCTATGTTGGCCACAAATCCTCTGTGACCAAATCTAAAATCATCCAATTGCACGTCATCTAGAGAAATCTCATCTCTTATCGTTGGTTGTGATCTGTAACACCAATCACCTGAATCTCGCCTATGTTGTGAGTGTGATCCGTAACACCAATCACTCACTCAAGGACCAGGTGAGAATCAAAATCTAGGGCATCCCCTAGCATGTGCACATACGCCAATTCTCATCCTCATACAGTCTATTCAAACTCACATGCTCACGGTCGGCTATTCCTCAGGGTTCTAGGGTAATACGCCTAAATCGCAATGTTTTTCCGTGTAGGCTATCCCCCCTTATACTCCTTAAACCTTTCTTAGGGTCGTCCTGATTTATCACGCGATCCCTAACGTAGTACAGGCTAAATCCGGTAAAAACAATATCATTTAAAAACTCCCTGTACTCGGGATACTTAAGGGTCGTCCCATACCGGCTATCAAGTACCCTACCCTAAGTAAATCCGTCCTAATGGCATCTAAACTATATAAACAATTCATCTAACATGCAAATGGGATTTTCAGCACACAGGCATGCAATTTAGTCCATCGAAAGCAGCACAAAAATCCATGCAATTAAATCTAATTGTTCAGGTATTCACTAAGTCAAATCTAGAACTCAAGAAGCGTAAATCATCCTACCTGGTCTCCTATTGCTCCAAATCAATTTAGAACTTCTCGTAGTCTCAAATTCTGAGCTAAATCAATTCCTTGGATATTTACCCGAATATTTAAACTCGTCACGTCATTCGTTTTACGATTCTAAGTCCGATTACCCTATTTCCTAAGTCAATTTATTTCCTATTCGCATTCGGCAGCCAATTCAATCAAAATTCATCATTTTTAGGCAAATCGGACCTTTCCAGTGTTGCCGGATGATAGAAATCTGTCTCGGGGTGGTCTCGGTGTCTCCTAGTGTATATCCAGATTCTCTGGCACGTCGGCACACAGCGGTTCACGGTGGCATACGGCCGTTTGGATGGTGTTTTCCAGCCTCGAAGTTTTACGCATGGCGGACGGAAAAACCTTCGATCTGGGTCCATCGGACCTCCGTTCAACGACAGTTAGCTGGTGGAGGAAGCTGGCAGCTCAAGCTACACGCTGGTAGTGGCAGTAACGCTAACGGTGGCTGACGGCGGCGATCTCAACTGGCGAAGTTTTCACGTGATGGAGGAGAAAAATGCCATTTTTTGGCTGCGCTGGCGGCCGTTGGTGGCCGTGGGTGGCTGCTGGAGGCCGAGGGTGGCGAAAGGAGTCAGTTGGTATGCTAGGTGGTGGCTCACGGTTGCTCAGGTGAGGAGAGAGAGGGAATTGTGACAAATGGCGGGGTTTCAGGAAATTTAAAGCTTCCGGGGGCAATTTCGACTTTTCTCGGATCACCCGAGGAAACTTCAGGATGTCGGCTTCCATCCAGATGTTGGCATGAGTTTCCATGCAGCAATTTCGGCCTCTGTCTATGAAATTGAAGCACGAAACGTCGTTTGTCAGTTCCTGATCGCCAGATCGCGTTTCTTTCCACTCGATTGTGTTTCTAACTTCGAACGGCTTTTCGTTTCAAACCGTCATCCTTAAAATTTATGCCAGGCTTCGCTTACATGAATTTATCGTGAAAAATCAGGTTTTATCTTTTAAAAAAAATAGTTTCGGTTATTACATTCTCCCCCCCTTAAAAAAAATTTTGTCCCCAAAATTCATACCCATGAATAGTTATGGGTATCGTTGCCTCATCTCTTCTTCTTTCTCCCATGTCATCTCCTGCGATGCTACATCCTGCCAAAGTACCTTAACTAAAGGGATTATTTTACTTCGGAGTTGCTTAGTCTTAAAGTCAAGGATTTGTACAGGAGTAGAATCATAAGTCAAATTTTTCTTTAATATTATCTGTTTATTCCCTAATACATGTGCAGGATCTGGGACATATTTACGAAGTTGGGAGACATGGAAGACATTATGTAGGTTGGAAAAATATGGAGGTAAGCCAATTTGGTAGGTAATATGACCGACTCTTTGTAAGATTTGGAATGGTCCTAGGAATCTAGGGCTTAGTTTCTTGGTCCTTACCTGTCTATCGATACCCGTGGTGGGGGACACTCTCAGAAATACATGCTCTCCCTCATTAAATTCTAAAGGCCTTCTTCTCTTGTTTGCATAGGATTCCTGTCTCTGATGGGTAACTCTAATCTTTTCCCTGATCATTTTAATTTAATCAGTGGTTTCTTGTACAATCTCAGGTCCCAACAATGCACTCTCCCCCATTTCTACCCAACTTAAGGGTGACTTACAACTCCTCCCATACAGAGCCTCATAAGGTGCCATACCGATGGTAGAGTGATAATTGTTATTGTATGCAAACTCTATTTACGGCAGGTGTTTGTCCCAACTTCCTTTCTGCTCTAGCACACAAGCCCTTAACATGTCTTCTAGAGTCTAAATAGTCTTCTTAGATTGCCCATCAGTTTGAGGATGATAGGTCGTGCTAAACTTAAGCTGGGTTCCTAAGGCTTGTTGTAGGAATTGCTAGAATCTCAAAGTAAACCTAGGGTCTCGATCGAATACTATACCTGACGGTATTCCATGCAATCTCACGATTTCCATAAGGTATACTTCGGCTAATTTCTCCGTGGAGTAACGCATCTTTACAGGTAAAAAGTGAGCAGATTTGGTCAACCTATCCACTATCACCCAAAATGGCATCAAATCTAGCTGGGGTTCTAGGTAATCCTACCACGAAATCCATGGTTATTTGATCCCATTTCCTTTCTGGTATCTCCAATGGTTTTAGTAGCCCTACGAGTTTCTGATGTTCTATCTTAACCTGTTGACAAGTCAAACAGGCATTCACGTAATTCATGATGTCCTTCCGCATACCAGGCCACCAAAAGTTTCTCTTTAGATCCTGATACATCTTGGAAATACCTGGGTGGATAGTGTAATGGCTTTTATGAGCCTCTGCTAATACTTTTTCCTTCATCTTCTGATGGTTCGAAATCACTACCCTCTTTCTAAACATTAAGACTCCATCAAAGCCGCCTAAAATCAAAGTTAGTCAGATACTTCCAAGGATTCATCCTCAAGTTGGGCTTGTCTAATCAGTTCTCTCAACTCGCAGGTTATCAAAAAGTCACTCATCACTAATCTTTGCGGAAATGAGATTACATTGAGGCTGAGATTCCTAAAATCCTAAAGTAACCTCATCTCACCAATCATTAAACTAGCTAGTTGTAGTGACTTTCAACTTAATGCATCTGCCATGACATTCACTTTCCCTGTATGATATTTAAATTCAAAATCAAAATCTTTCAGGTATTCTACCCACCTACTCTGCCTTATATTCAATTCCTTCTGATCAAACAAATACCTAAGGCTCTTATGATCACTATACACTTCGAATACTGCGCCATACAGGTAATGTCTCCAAATCTTTAGGGCAAACACAATGGCAACTAATTCTAAATCATAGGTGTGGTAGTTTTCCTCTTCAGGTTTCAATTATCGTGATGCATAAGCCACAACTTTCCCATCCTGCATCAAGACGCAACTTAGGCCTCTCAGGGATGCATCTGTATATACGGTAAAGGGTTCTAGGGGTTTTGGAAGAATTAATACAAGAGCGGTAGTTAATTTCTCTTTCAAAGTTTGAAAACTATTCTCACACTACTCGCTCCATTCGAAATTTACCCCTTTCTGAGTCAACCGAGTTAATGGCATGGCTATCTGAGAAAATCCTTGAATGAATTTCCTATAATAGCCGGCCAAACCCAGGAAACTCCTAATCTCGGTGACCGTCCTAGGTTGACCCCAATCTAACACTGCTTCAATCTTCTTTGGGTCTACCGTTATTCCTTCCCCATTTACCACGTGTCCCAAAAATTTCACTTCTTCTAACCAAAACTCACATTTCTCTAACTTTGCATACAATTGCTTCTCTTCTAGTATCTGTATCACCATGCTAATATGCTGGGCATGTTCCTCATGAGTCTTGGAATATAATAAGATATCATCGATGAACACCACTACAAACTGATCTAAGTAGTATGAAGATCCTGTTCATGTAATCCATAAAGACAGCTGGTGCGTTCGTCAATCCAAACGGCATCACTAGAAACTCATAGTGGTCGTATCTCGTACTAAACGCTGTCTTAGGGATGTCTTCCTCTCTAACCCTAATCTGGTGGTATCCTGATCTTAAGTTTATCTTAGAAAACACAGTCGTGCCTTGCAACTGATCAAACAAGTCATCAATACGTGGTAATGGGTATTTGTTCCTAATGGTCACCTTATCCAATTGTCGATAATCAATACACAGTCTTAAACTCCCATCTTTCTTCTTTACAAATAAGACAGGAGCTCCCCATGGCGATACACTTGGCCTAATGAACCCCTTCTCCAACATATATTCAATTTGGACCTTTAGTTCCCTCAATTCCACTGGGGCCATACGATATGGAGTCATGGCTATTGGGCCCGCGCCCAGAATCAGGTCAATGGTGAACTCTATCTCCCTAGGTGGTGGCAGTTTACTTATCTCCAAAGGAAATACCTCTGGAAAGTCACTAGCGATTGGAATTTGGCTTAGCCTATCCTACAACTCTACCTCAGAGAGATTGAGGGATATATCACCTATCTCACAAGTCCTGTCACTCCTACACACAAGCATGTTATCCAAGTAAGTGATTGTCCTCTTGGAACAATTCAACAAGACCCGATTCCTAGTTAACCAATCCATTCCCAAAATGATGTCGATCCCAACCAAGGGTATACACACTAGATCCACAATAAATAAGGCATCATCAATGGTTAAGGGGCAATTTAGGCATATAGGTGGGGACATAGTGGCTTCTCCCAAGGGTGTGATATGTATAGATCACAAGGCAGGGTTTGAACAGGTAATTTTATTCTCTCTACGCATGCATCAGCAATAAAGGAGTGCATAGCACCCGAATCAAACAATACTATCAAAGAAAAATTGTAGATTTTACCTCTACCTGCATCAAGCCCGAAGACCTATTGACATTAGCCGCATCCAGAGTGAAAACTCTCCCTGGAGCCTGTGGTCTTCGGCCACCGGATGTCTGCTGGCTCCTGCTAGAGGGGCAGTATCTGGCCATATATCCTGTACCTCCACACCTGTAACACTGAAGTGGAGTCTGATGCTAGCAAGGCTGATTCGGATGTCTGGTCCCACATTTCGGACAGGTTGTATTATCAGGTCATCTTCCACTGCTGCTAGAAGCCCCTGGTTACGGTTTAAACATACCGCCTCTCACATTAAGATTTCTGGGTGCTGGTCTTGGTCGGTTCTCTGTTCTCTGAGTCATATTCTGAGCCTGTCTCTGCTCCAGATTCTTACTCAGGATTCGGCACTTTTTTACCAGCGTGGCGAAGTCTCTAATCTCCAATATAGCTAGCTGAGTCTTCATGGGTAAGTCTAGGCCTTCTTCTAATTGCTTTGCCTTCCAAGCCTCATCATAGTGCATTCGTAGGTAGGTAAAGTATCGGGATAATTCTTTAAATTGTTTCAAATACTCTTCAAATAGCTGCCTCCCTTTGTGAGCTTCAGAAACTGTGCTTCTTTTGATTGCTTGACGCTCTCAAGGATGTACTGTTCCATAAAGACTCCTTTGAAGTACTCCCAGGTGAGCAGAATACCTCTGCTTTCCATTAATTGCTGGGCACCTGTCCACCATAGTTCTGCTTCGCCCTTCAACATGTATGTTGCATATGTAACCTTCTGCTCGTCGTCACACTGCAACAATCTAAAAATATTTTCAATATCTTTCACCCAGGCTTCTACCGCAGCTAGATCGGAGGCACCTGTAAATGAGAATGGACCTACTCTCTGAAACTCAATCCATCCCTGATACAATGGGTTAGCGTGCGGGGTGGCTCCGTCATTTCTAGTTTTCCTATCTTCCTTCTGCTGTCTCATTGCATTAGCACTGGTAGTGGCTTGATCTCTCATCGCATCAGCCATCATACGAATGGATTCCATCATATCTCGCATGTCGACATTAGTCTCCATGCTACCACTACCTGAAGCACCCTGGTTGCTGTGCCTTGGCCTTCCTCTAGGCCTACGAGTGCCATCCATGCTAGATTCTGCCATACTTATCTGACACAGAAGATAAACAGATCAGTCATAACAGTAACAGTTATCAGAAAGGCATTAAATTCATTTCGTTACTTATCGATTCAAGATCAGGTCTTAACATTCCAGAGTTATGCCAATCAAAACCCTAAAGCTGCAAGCCCGAAGATTTAAAATCCCTAACCCACTAAACCAGACGATCAAACAAACCGGGCTCTGATACCATAATTGTAACGACCCCCTAATACAACATACACAATCCTATATCTGCATAGCGAAAGCGTATGGGTTTTCTAAACAGTTATTCCCGATTTGGGAATGTCAGGGGATCGCTACTGGTTGAGCGCAACCTAAATAGACTTCCCGTTGTCCATTCAGATTCCGTTCAACCCTAATTCACAAGCAGCTAAACTAATTATACGTGCATTCATCATAAATTACTCTAGAATGAAAATTAAAATCCATATATACATCATATAAGGATTCATACAAATTTTAATTTAATTTCACAAGTTTACAGCGGTAAACCCTACCGAAAATCTGGCAGAGTTTCCTCTATATTTCGAGCGTATCCCAAAATACAACAATCATCCAATTTACAATTATACAGCTAGTCCAATGACAACAAAAAAGTAGGAATTACAGAAAACCAATATACAACAACATCAATATAAATATATACAATGCAAATTCAAGCCTAGACTAAGCTGCTCTTCTATTTATCACTAAAGCATCACCCAGCTAACGTCTAGGTCCCTATCCCTGTTCCTGTTCATCTAAGTAAACAACCTGGTAAGATATAAAATCCCAATAGAATAATTTATAATTCAAAATATAGTTCGAAATCTGGTTGAATACTCAGCGGTGCAAGCACCGAAAAAAACTTCCCAAAATCAATTCAAAATCCCTAAAATACCTTATCTTTAAAATCAATTTATCGCATGGAAATCACGACAAATTCTAAAATCATTAAGAATCTGTTTCTTTGAAAATCAGTACTCAAAATCAGGTTAAATCCCATGCCCAGTGTATCTAAATCCATGTTGGCCACAAATCCTCTGCGACCAAATCTAAAATCGTCCAATTGCACGTCATCTAGAGAAATCTCATCTCTTATCGTTGGTTATGATCTGTAACACCAATCACCTGAATCTCGCCTATGTTGTGAGTGTGATCCGTAACACCAATCACTCACTCAAGGACTGGGTGAGAATCGACATCTAGGGCATCCCCTAGCATGTGCACATACGCCAATTCTCATCCTCATACAGTCTATTCAAACTCACATGCTCACGGTCGGCTATTCCTCAGGGTTCTAGGGTATTACGCCTAAATCACAACATTTCCCCGTGTAGGCTATCCCCCCTTATACTCCTTAAACCTTTCTTAGGGTCTTCCTGATTTATCGCATGATCTCTAACGTAGTACAGGCTAAATCTGGTAAAAACAATATCATTTAAAAACTCCCTGTACTCGGGATACTTAAGGGCCGTCCCATACCGGCTATCAAGTACCCTACCCTAAGTAAATCTGTCCTAATGGCATCTAAACTCGATAAACAATTCATCTAACATGCAAATGGGATTTTCAGCACACAGGCATGCAATTTATTCCATCGAAAGTAGCACGTAAATATATGTAATTAAATCTAATCGTTCAGGTATTCACTAGGTCAAATCTAGAACTCGGGAAGCGTAAATCATCCTACCTAGTCTCTTGTTGCTCCAAATCAATTCAGAACTTCTCGTAGTCTCGAATTCTAAGCTAAATCAATTCCCTGGATATTTACACGAATATTTAAACTCATCACGTCATCCGTTTTACGATTCTAAGTCCGATTACCCTATTTCCTAAGTCAATTTATTTCCTATTCGCGTTCGGCAGCCAATTCAATCAAAATTCATTAGTTTTAGGCAAATCGAACCTTTTCAGTGTTGACGAATGATAGAAATCTGTCTCGGGGTGGTCTCGGTGTTTCTCGGTGTATATCCAGATTCTCCAGCAGGACAGTGCACGGTGGCGTACGGCAGAACACGACGAAGAGGTGCGGTTGGCCTCAAAATTCACACCACGATGAAGCCCGCAAGACGAGGAGTCTGAATATGGTGGTGGCGCAGCGGTTCACGGCCGTTTGGATGGCGTTTTTCGACCCTGAAGTTTTACACATGGCGGACGAAAAAACCTTCAATCTGGGCACGTCGGACCTCCGTTCAACGGCAGAGAGCTGGTGGAGGAAGTTGGCAGCTCAGGTTACACGCTGGTGGTGGCAATGACGGCCAACGGTGGCTGACGGCGGTGATCTCAGTTGGCGAAGTTTTCACGCGATGGAGGAGAAAAAAGCCATTTTTTGGCGGCGCTGGCGCCCGTTGGTGGCCGTGGGTGGTTGTTGGAGGCCGAGGGTGGCGAGGGGAGTTGGTTGGTATGCCAGGTTGTGGCTCACGGTTGCTCAGGTGGTGGCGCGCGGTGGAGGAGAGTAGAGAGAGAGGAGAGAGAAAATAAAGTGAGGAGAGAGAGGGAATTGTGACAAATGGCGGGGTTTCGAAAAATTTAACGCTTCCAAGGGCGATTTTGAATTTTCGCAGATCACCCGGGGAAACTTCAGGATGTCGGCTTCCATCCAGACATTGGCACGAGTTTCCATGCAGTAATTTCGGCCTCCGTCTGTGAAATTGAAGCACGAAACATCGTCTGTCAGTTCCTGATCGTCGGATCACGTTTCTTTCCACTCGATTGTGTTTCTGACTTTGAACAGCTTTTCGTTTCAAACCGTCGTCCTCAAAAGTTGTGCCAGGCTTTGCTTACATGAATTTATCATGAAAAATCAAGTTTTATCTTTTAAAAAAAATAGTTCCGGTTATTACACACATCATTGCTTTTCCTGTATATATTCTTGTACTTAAATTTCATTTAATTTACTCAAAATTTTTACTTTTAATTTGTACCAGAGTTTCTCACATCATTCGAAATTATGAGACATGTATAGTCTCACATTATTATAAAAATTTCATTAATTAATTAATTTATATATTTAAGGAGTAGATAGTATACATCCATATCGTTAAGAAGTAACTAATTGATTATAAATATAATTTTATTATGATATTGTTAAAAAAACATTTATATTAAAACAAAAGGTTCTAACTATGGTGAATACATTTAGAAATTTGATTTTTCTTTTCTGGCATACTCTGTCGTTATTTGCTAAAGGTGGTCAATACCTAGACTATTATAGCCAAAATAAATAAATAAATAAAATATTCTATTCAAAGAAAAATTATGTATGGTTTAAGGAAAATAATTTGATGAAGACCAAAACAAATAAAATATTGAAGATAAATTTTTTAAGCCGTTTTACCTTTGGAAGATTGTTAATCTTGACACGATAATTTTACTTTGAGTGTTCTATTTTGTTTGACAGATAATAAGGACCTTTGGATACTAGATTATTTATACATGGCCACATAGATATATAGATTATACTGTAATATAATTTTTTGTTACATTCAATAAAAAAAATTTTACTTTTAGTTTTACTATGAAAAGTGTTGTGTTTTTTTACCTTAAATTACTATTTTTGTCTAGAAATGATCATTTATTAAAAAAATAATAAAATTGAAAGTACTAAACCTCTCTAGTCTCAACAAAGCTTTTTAAAGCAATCAATGTTACCAACCTTGAGATTTTAAGTAAATTTTTAGAAGCAATATGATAGACACAAAATAGTAAATTATTACAGAAGAAAGAAATATAGGGAAAGGAGGAACCACCAACCAATAAAGGAAGACTGAGTGGAAGGAATGGGAGGGGAAATCCTAACTGTCTAGCAAAAAGGAGAGGGGGGGACCATAGCTACAGATTTAAGGAGGAAGAAGATGTGAGGAAAGGCAGGCATTAATTTGGAAAGAAATTGGGAGAGACTGGCCTCTCAGATGTCAGAGTTGTGTTATTGTTTTCCGTGTATTTTATTTTTTGCTTTCTCTGTTTTTCTGTAACCAACTCAGCAACCTATTCTGCTAATTTTTTTTCTATTTTTATTAATCTCACAGCTCTATCCTTTGAAAGAAGGGCTAGCATATTTCTAGTACTGGTTTCCTAACTGTTTAGGGTGTAAAAGCAGTGCAGGGTCCTATCACAATATAAACTTGATACTTAAACTCAACATATAAATTCGACTTGTAATGCCCACGAAGCTAAAGAGGAACCTTTGCATTTTATTAAGAGAAATCTAATAATATAAAATCTGTAAAATTGTTTTTTCTGCTTAACATGAATTTTTAGTTGTTTGATTTTCGGTGAATTTTATAATTGTGGGTTTGTTTGAGTTCTCTTAGGAAATTGTTGAGTATTATGAGCATGTTAAGGTTGAGTGAACTAAAATTTAGGATTTTGGGACAAACGAAAGGGAAATCCAAATAAAAAGAAAAAAAAATGAAAACTTTATGAAAGAAAAACTAATTTAAAATTTTAAAAATTAGGAATACCCCTAATCATTAGGAAGAATTAGATTAATGCTATGTAAGCTTGAAGTAGGAGGAGGAAAATCACATAAAGCAGTGAAAGAACAAAGAAGAAAATAATAATAATAATATAAGTGGGGAAAAATACTAATAAGAGGCACCCTATAAGGAAAACCCCTACCCATGCCAGCTAAAACCTTATTTCCTTAGTAAGCCACCTAAGGAAAAATTTTCCCAACTATACTGGACCTGACCTGCGTCCCGGATCCTCTGCCTTTAAGTTCTTTTTGCCATACTTTTTAGCTGCGATTTTTTTCGTTGCTAAAGTTTATTGCAACAAATATTTTTGCTGCTATAACTTTTATTAAATTAATTATTTAAACAAAAGTTATAGCTGCAGTATTATTCGTTGCAAGAATATTGAAATGCACTTTAGCAACGAAAACAATCGCCGCTAAAAAGCATGGCAAACTGTGAACTGAAGGCAGAGGATCCAAAGTAGACCTTATACCACCCCTATGCCTTATTATTCTCACGACAGACACGGGAGAGGAGAAATGGCACATTAACCCACCATTTCCCTTCTTACAAAGCACATGCATGGGCTAGGGATAGGGTGGGAAGGCCTTAGAAGTTGGGGGACCCATCGCATGTGGAAGGAGAGCTGCATCGCGGGGAGAAAACGTGACAGAGAGGAGGAACTGCAGCTATAGCGAGTAGGTAGGATTACACTGAGATGAATTAGAAAAAACTCTAAGGTAGGACAATTTTGTTGTTGTGTAAAGAAATTGAGCAATTTTCATGGATTTAAATTCACATGCAAGTGTGTTCTGTGATTGGGTGCTGCTGTAAACCGAGGGGAAAAACCATGGAAACTTAGGCTTGAAATGTTGTAGAACCGAGAGAAGGGGATAGGGTATAAGACGTGTTAAATTGTAGGAAAGGAAAGAATAAAACTGATGTAGTGGGGCGTGAATTAGGAGGGTTTCCATAGAATACCTAAGTTTGCTTGTAATATACTAATGACAAGGTAAAAATGAGAAGTTAGGGACTGTTTCAAACCAGAATTTAGGCATATAAACCGGAAAATGAACTCTGTTTTGGAGCAGTTTTAATGTCGGGTTGAGATAGGTATAAATGGGTTTTCTCAGGACTGGGGAGAAACTAAGGGAATAAGTCTGCATGTTTGGGGAAAATAAAGGTTTTGAGTGAAGAACAAGAAAATAAGTTGCTGCAGTTATAATCAGAGAGTTGGAGTAGTGAAAATCTGCAGAAAGATTCAGTGAGCAAAGGGTAATGAACCTAGTGTTAAAGGTTGGGAATTGGCTAAACAATGAGGCAACAAAAGGAGTCATGGTGTAGGCAAATTGTTGGGACATGAGAGAGGAGTAGCCAGAGTCCATAACACAATAAAGTTATCGGAAGAACCTGAGAAAAATGGGAGGAACCAAGAAGAGAAAAATTGGGGAAGAAAACCAACCTTATTCCACTCGATATTATGAGAAAATCATGGCTAAATTTCAAAGAACTTTTTAGTGAGTAAAAGGGGTTGATGACCGAAGTAGTGTGGGAATAGGGAGGCCCTATTGAAGGTTATTAGATGGAAAGGTAAATCAAAAGAAAAATAAAGAGAGAAGCACTTGACAAAAAGGAAGACAATCACACATACACCAAATTTAGAATTTTCCCTTCCTCTAGCGCAAACCCTCGTTGTTCCAAGATGGTGAATGGAAAGAAAATTTTAAAGGAGGAAAAAGGGAAAATAGAGTGAAGAAGAATTTAATTCAGACATTATATAACAACCTACATAAGCAAAAAATAAGAAAAATAAAGGGAAATAAAATATACATATGGGTAGGATTTCTTCTTTGGTTGAAGAAGTATCTATCTAAAATAATGATTAATAGTGATATTAGAAATAGGTTGGAAAACCATTCCTAGAATAAATATATTTGTTAGTAGATAGGAAAGCCTAGATTAAAGGAAACAAACATAGAACATTTTTGGGAAAACCTATAGGAATTTACAAAAAAAGAATTTTAAAGGTATATTAAATAGGATGCTATAAAATTTTAATTAAACCACCATATGAAAGGGAGTAGTAAGTTGATGAAAAGAATTACAAGCTTAGAATCTAATAAAAAGAAGAGAAAGGGATTTGCCTTGCCATATAAATACGAAATTTCAAAAAGGACCAAAGAAACCCTATGAATGATACCATTTTTGTATATGTTGCATTTGATTTTGGATCCTCTGCCATAAGTCGGTGCTGCTTGGCGTTTTTAGCCTCGATTTTATCTATTGCTAAAGTATGTTTTAATATTATTACAACGAATATTATTGTTGTTATAACTTTTGCTTAAATAATTAATTTATAGTGACAATAATATTTGTTACAAAAACTTTAGCAACGAAAAAAAAAAACCAATGCTAAAAATCTCAAGAAGACGCCAAGCAAAGACCTCCGAACAGAGAATCCGAATGCGTTGCATTTTGGCTTGCTTAGAATGAATATCCGTAATTAGTATGAGATAATCATCTGGTGAATTGGTTGCTGATTTATTTAGAATCAATTGTCATGTAACAATGAAAAGGGAGAGGCAAGTCCAAGGTTCTAACTAAGCCTTAAGGATACTGTACTTAGACTTCAATCTTCAGTGTGATTTCAAACAAGCTGAAATGATAATATATAGTTGAGTTGTAATTATATGTCAAAGATGTAAGTTTTACGCTACACAATATAAATGGTGACTAAGGTCACAAAATTGATGTTTTCATCAACTCAAAGTCAAGTAAAGCATTTTTTTTTCTACTAAGCCCACAAAGGTAAATTGGCAGGTTCTAACTATGTATTTTGACCACTTATATGTGAATTGCTTGTAAAAGTGTTTGATTGCTTTACACATGTGATTGTGATAATAACTTTATCATACTGAGAATTGTTCTAGTTCTCACTCCTACTAATACATTTTAGATGCCACATTATCATCTAATACTGGAGATTGAAGTCGTGATAGTTAGTGTTTCGCTTCTGGAAACATTCATCATCATCCAAAACATCATTGTGGTCGCTTTTATAGAAATACCCTAGTCCCATCTACTTATATGTTATATGGTTTTGTAATTATCTTCCTGATGTTTTGATGTATTTTGATATAGTTACATAATTATAGAAAGGATGTAAGGCTAGAAGCCTATGATACTTCCGATATAATAAAAATCAGGCAGAAAGTTAAACTTGTACATATGTATATATGTATCTTTTGTATGAATGAAGGGTGTACTACTTGTTATTGCATTTAACATGTGTATATATATATATATATATTTAAGTGTGTATGTGTTTAATTTAAATAACAAAGAAATATGAGAAAGAAGCTAAAAGAAACTTTCAAAACAATATTTATATACAAGAAATAAAAGTAAGTAAGGGTTATTAAATTTTAAAAAGGAAAAAGAAGAGGGCTGAATGTTAGACCAGGTAATGTAAAAGCATAAAAGAAAAACAAAGTGATGAGCCAACTTAATGAGTGTTTAATTAGCTAAAATAAACAACCTGTTGGGTAAGAAAACACAGGGTAGATTCAGTTGAGATGTTATACGTTTACTTATATATCAATAAATAATTATAAAAAATATATCTCTTATTATAATTAGTATTCAATTAGAATAAAATTGAAATAACATAAATTTAAATGCATAAATATTTAATATAAGTTCACTTAAATCATAAAATTTAATATATAATCCTTAAACATAACCAATTCAAATAAAATAAAATATTATAGTCTCCATCATCAGCTTCAATTAGATTAAGTATGTTTGAATGATGTGTTTTCTTATGAATTAGGTCAAGTGGATAAAATTACTTAAGGATAAACATGCATTGATGAAAGAAAAAAAAAAAAAAAAGCACAAACAAATGAACTCCTTTTATAGTGGCAAAAAAAAAAAAACAAAAAAGTAAACTTAAAGCTAAAATCAAGACTTATCTCTTCATTTGTCGGTTTTACACAAATTTAACCAAGTTTAAGTGAGTTTACTTGAATTTGTTAAATTCTAAATTTTGCTATAATTTAACATTTTTTTCCTATTTAAATTCATAAAATCGTATAATTTTACGATTTAAAACTTAATTTTAACGACCATAATAACAACGTCACTTTACTTGAACCTCTAGAGGAACAAAATTATGGCTGATACGGTAAAAGATACCCTCATAGTGGATTGTTTTCATTAGGCATGCTCAAAAATTGTTGCTATAATTTTATTGATTTTAATTTTTTTTTTTATAGGCCTAACATTCATAACCTAACCCAATTTGCACAATCTCGTTAACAAAGTTTTATTTCAATTTTATCAAATATTCCCGATGGACATCTCATTAACAAATGACAAAGTGGTCACTAATTAAACTCAATTCATATTTAGAATTATTAAAATGAACTTTGACTACACGGCCGGCCTAGGCCTACCGTGCAATTTTTTTTAATTTATTTTTTTTCAAATGTCCAAATTAGTTATATAATTATTTTATTATGATAAATTTTAGATGAAAATTTAAATTTAATGTAGTTTAAAGAAGCAAATGAAGGTCGAATATTATTTAAAACCTTTTGATACATTGTACCATGCATCTTTTAATTGGAACTTGGTTAATAAAATTGATACTATTGTGTTGAAAGCAGCATATTTTATATGGATAATTTCATTTTATTTTCTAAATTTTTGAAAAACTAGAGTCTCTTGTAGGATACTTCCATTCAAATGGAAACTTATAAGGCCCTTCCCTCGAGAAAATCACTAAAGAAACATAATTTCAAGATAAAATGGGCATTGTAGCTCCAAATCAGAATGAAACTATGAACCACTCATTCCTCCTCCAGTGTCCCTTTGTAAAGCATTATGGTTTGGACTCAACCCTAACAAAATTAGACTCGTTACCATCACCAGAAATAAGGGACTAGTTGCAAAACCTCCATAGAAATAACACCACAGCAGCTCTCCTGAACCCAATCACATTCAAAGACACTCACTTTCTATTGGTGCATATACCAATGAAGAAAAACAAAACAGAATTGTTCTTATCGTCATATATTAATTTGTTAGAGGATGCTGATACATATAGATATAGGTATAACTTGACCACATGTCTAGTAAGTTACCACAAGTCTAGTAAGTTAAATCCCATGAAATCAGGAAAAGATAATTATCCTAATATTTAGAATCAGATTCCTTAAACAAAGGAATATAAGATAAAGACGATAGCAACTACATCTTGCTAAAAACAAGGAATTAATCTATTGAAAATAAAAAAAGGATATTAATACTAAAAACTAAGGAAAGAGAAAAATAACCATATCCTTATCGCAGAAAAACAGAATCTTGTCCTAGCAACAATTTCATG
Source organism: Senna siamea (assembly GCA_031216115.1). Lineage (NCBI taxonomy): Eukaryota > Viridiplantae > Streptophyta > Magnoliopsida > Fabales > Fabaceae > Senna > Senna siamea. The sequence goes on from CM062360.1 coordinate 4,761,961, forward strand.
TAGATTCTTCAACAACCAACAACCATCACAGAAACAAAGTAACTTTTGAACGGGAATCTAAACATAGAAAAAGTTATCCAAATGTTTATTAGGGCAGAAAAAATATTCACAGGGCAAATATTATAGACACCATTAATCAAATGTGAAAGCAAAAAACCCCTGAAAAAATATTGAATAACAGGACATAATCAGCAGAGGACACTGATGATTTCAACAACACAATTATTTGCCCTTAGAACAAATCACGCTGTAAAAGCAGACACAATATATTCTTTTTCAAGAGAATGGACGGTAGAATCATAATACAAGCAATTTTCTCTTAACTAGCTACCTCAGCTATCAAAACAACCACTCTCAAGGGCAATACTGACCTTAAGAGATCCCACCACCAAACAAGGAGAAGCCTTTAGAATATTTATACCAAACAAAAATATCATCCAACATCTCACAATAGGAGTAGATTTCACTCGAGGTTGCTACATATGGTGAAGACATGATCATAGCATCTAAATTGAATTGTAAATTCATTACATCACAGTCACACACACCTTTAATCAGAAGATAGATGTTCGTTTACTCATATCCCTTATCTCGGGATGGTTTGTATTTTTTTCAGATTTATCTACTATTTTCTTCAAATAGAAAAAGAATTACTATATTTATGAGACAAATATAGACCATATATTTTATTTAAGGAAACAAAATTGGTGGGTTGGCCCTCCTAAAAACCATGACCCTTAAAGGGTTTGGGTGGACCAGCCATATGAAGTCTGATTTGTTCCAACCTATCAAATATGAAGCCCTTTAAGAGCTAAACGCCCCTTTTCAAAGTTCTATACTCAACTCAAGCAACATATTGCTCACTATGTAGAGAGCTTACAGTTAGTGTTCGCACTTTTCAGAACAAGGCACTATTTTCTTACAGATGTGACCTACAGAGGTACCACTTCGGTATTCTGTTTGGTTCATCTCTATATCTATCACCAAAGGTTGTATTGTTTGATTTCTGGCCCAGAGTTCTAGGATAATTACATCTAACTGTATTTCGAAATTGTCAAGTGCAATTGAGAGGCAGGGAAAGAAGCATGTCAAAACAATCGGAAAGTAATTCAGTATCAGTGTTAATTAGGAAATTTATTCCTTTATGAAGAAACATGTCCCCAAAACAGAGAATATAACAAAAACAAAATGACAGCTTGTGACAATCTCTGGACAATTCATTCCCAGGTAACTTTGCATCAGTACAGTAGAAAAACATGAAAGTAACATCCAACCCAAGCAAAGGTTCCTGTCAAAAGTTGAGTGTGTCAAATATTGAAAAACAATTAGGAGCTGTACAAACACAAATCAAGTTGAGAAGGATAAGTTAAAGTATCCGATAACAGTTATAAATGGCATATAACACTGACTCCTTTCTAATCACTTATAGAGCAGAAAGAGGCAACTTACATTCAAGATTTTGTTCAACAAAGCACAAGTCCAACATGAAGCACATTATCTAAATACTACCTTCAAATCAGAACCGAGGATGGACCAAGTTACAACTAATATTTACACTCTGCAGTCTGCTAAACTCATCATTCACACAACAATTTTGTGCAATGCAGAGTTATCAAAAATGGCAAAAGGTGAATGTTTGGTTGGGAAAATCCATTTTAAAATCTAAAGCTTCTTCAAGAAGTTAAAACTTCCATTTGGACAGCAATACTCAGTAGAACCATGAAAAATGCCATATTGCAAATTCCAAGATCTAACACAACATTATACCCTGCCATTGGTATTCATGAATGAGTACTGTAGAATCTAGAGCTCATTTATTTACAATGCTGACTAGCTGATTTCTTGTGGAATAAGTTGTTCAGGGTCTTTCATAAGATTGAGAATTGGGTTATCCACAGGATTTACAGCAGTTTCTTATTAAACAGTTCAAAGATCTTGGCCTCACAAAGGAAGGTAGAACTTAGTGGCAATGCATGATTTATGTAGTGATTAGGACTATTTATACAGCGATACTAGTTTGAATTGACACAAATGGCATGTTGCAAATTCAATGACCTAACAATTGTTTTTTGTGAATGAGTACTGCAAACACTGGAGCTCATTTATTTGCAATGTTGAGTGGCTGATTTCCTGTGTTATAAGTTGTTCAGGATCTCTGGTGAGATTGGGATATGGGTTTCAAGTAGGATTTGAAGCAGTTTATTCTTATACCGTTCAGAGGTCTTCAACTTACAAAGGAAGGTAGAACTTTGTGGCAATGCATAATTTATGAAGTGAATTGGAATACTTAGTGGGCGAGAAAGCTTGTATTTATGGATGTTCGGAGATTCTTTGAGGTTTTCAGCTTAGAGTTTGTTTGAGTCTCCCTTTGGCATAAGCAGAGAGAGGGATTTGGTAGCATTATTGCTTGTTTATTTTGTTGTCATCTTGTTCTGATCTTCATCCTTTTCTTCGGAGAATATCCAATCATCCTCATTAGAATCATTCTTCTTTCTACATATAATTTTCTTTATCAAAAATGTTTTTGATAGCCCAAGTTAGGAAAATGGGAGCCAATCAATTCCCCTTTCAGCACTAATGCATGATACTGACCCAAATTTCCAGTAGAATTATATATCTTCATAACAAAGTTGATCAAATGCCACGTCTCTAACATAGAGCATATTGATACAGGTAAGGATTTCTGCTGCAAATCAAAACATGCCTAATCATGTTGAGCTAGCAGTCACATACCATACACTAACACTGGACTTCACAATGTGAACATATGCTGCTTAAAGTCAAACCATATATGTCCCTTTGGTTACCCATATAACAAACCATTGAAAAAGTTATTTTTATCATTTTTCTAAGTAAAATTTCATTAGAGTCTGTAAGACATAAGCTTAAAGATCAAAAGATCTTATTAAATTCGTTTTCAATTGATATTATAGGCAATAGTAATTTCTCATAGCTCTGCTTATTCATAGCTATAGAATAATTAGGCTTACTATGTAGTCAATAAATTAGTGTTACTTTAGTTCATGTCATATTTTCAGTTCCGGGGATATATAAGTAATTAGTTGTTAGGACATCGAAGTTGGGCGCTTCATTGCATCTGTGCATGTTTTACAGGCCTTGATTCAGTTATATGGGCCTTCATTAAGGCTCACTAAGGATTCATTAATCTCAAGCTGAGCTTCAGTCATGAACTACTTGTCCCCATGTTTTGGCCCAGCCCAACTTCATGACTTTATTTGGCAATGAAATTTCTTCAGGTCATGCAATGCCACCAAACCTAGGTATGATGTCTAAAGAGCCTTAGGTCTTTAGTCGGCCCAGAAAAACTAACCCAAACCACTTAAACAACCAAAACCCACTACTATATAAGCCTTTATGGCCTAACTCTTTAGACCCGAATTACTTTGGGTTAAATCAAAAACTTAACTAACAAACTTTGGGTTTGCATAGCCAACCTGTAGGTTATCTATTGACTTATGCAACCTTTCATATCAATGACACATAATGCTAGCTCTGTTGATTTACACTCACATTATTGCATGTAAAGATGACCTTAGGCCTAATAGCCTATTGGAAAATTGATACAACCAAGTATAAGCAGTATAAAAGAAAGGAGAATGAAAAAAAGAGGGTCGGGGAAAGGATCCTCCCATATCAGCAACGTTAAAAGTATATTTGATGGTGCTTTAGGATAATATGAGATGTCCTTAGGGCAGTATAAGCTATCCAAATCCCACATCGAGTTGTATGCAATGCTCGATGGGATACTTCAGTGGCTTGGTTCTTCTCCTTCAATGGCTAACTTTCGATGAAGGGTTCTCCTAGTCATTTGGGCTCTATTGTTTGGTATCAAAGCTCGTTTTCCAATGGCACAAAGAGGGCTACTGGCATAGGGGCTAACTCTAGTAGACTGAAGCAACACTGAGTTAAGTGTCACAAAGTGCAGCTGTTAGAACATCAGCTCTTCAAAGGCGGTGCTACGAGGGGAACTAGGGGTAGCATGGGATGTCTTTCGGGTAGTATGAGCTACCCAAGTCCCACATTGAGTAATATGCGATGCTTGATAGGATCCTTAAGTGGCTTGGTTCTTCCCTCAAAGTCAAGCTTTTGAGTAAGGGTTATCCAAGTCACTTTGGGTTCCATCAATACTCTAGAAGGAATAAAAGGATGAGAGAGAAGGGACTCCGAACTAATTTGGCAAAGAAAATTCGTGTAAAGTGGGGCCCTAGCATGAGAGGAAGGTTTTAGGGTATGGAGTAGGCAAGGAAGATTTTGGCAGGGTTTTGGGAGAGTGCTAACCTCTCAAATGCTAGTGTGTCTTTGCTTTCTTCCCTATTTTTTATTCTATGCTATTGTGTGGTGCCAGTGTTGTCTATTCTTGTTTCTTTTGTTCTCTATACTACTTTCTTCTCTTATGGTAACCTACATCTGTAAGAGAATAGGAATAGCTAGTATAATAGTGGAGTTTCCAAATAGATGCTAGGTACCTTTAAAAATTCTTTCAAAGAAAAAATTTTTAATAACTTTTGTGTTTGTGAAAAGTTTTTTTTTTTTTGGGAAAAACTTTTTAAGGATTTACAATTTTCTTCACTTTTTCAAAGAAAATTTTTCTTAAAATAAATACAAGTACACAAATGTACAACAACAAACAAAGCCTTTCCCACTAAGTGAGGTTGGCTACCTGGATCAAGAGACGTAGTGTTCTATCTTAGCCTATTTCTATAGTTAGATTATTTATAGTTAAATTCATCCTAATAATTTTTTCTATTGTCATTTATTTATTTAGTTATTGTCTCTCCTTACCTCTAGTTATTGGACTATCTTTTATTTGGTTAATTCTTCGTATAAGAACCTCTATTGATCTCCTCTATACATAACCAAACCACCTAATGTAAGTATACAAACATGTGCTTATATAAATATATGTACACACATGTGCATGCACAAACACATGCAAGTACACAAAAATGCATTGGTATACATATATGCCCATGCATACATGTAACACATATTTACATAAATAAACATGCATATATATATAGAGACACGCATATGTGTATATGAGTATGCATATATATATATGTACACACGCCCATGCATGCACATACAAATAATATAAGTCGTTTTTTATTAAATAAAATAAAGCAAGTAAAAAAATAATAGGTTAATGGTTGGGTTGGGTTGGGTTGGGTTTGAACCTTAATTAGGGCAAAGTGGATCACATAGGACCTCAAAAATTGAGCATGGGTCTTAAGTAGTTAATTAAGTTATAAGTGACTCGACTATTTTGAATCCAACCCAAAACAACCCATTTGCTAGGTCTATTCCTTAGGCATAAGCCCTAGTAGGTTTATTTCTTGTCCTACAATTTTCTAATTCTTTTCAATATATTTTATCAAGTGCTAGATCAGATTACTTTGATAGACATCATTAAATATCTTTCTTCAAATAAACCTAGTTGATTCCTACTTATGTCAACCCTAGAGCCCTTCAAATTCCCAAGCCCTATTTCGCAAAGACTGTTAATAATAGAACCCAAACATCCCTTGCAAAATACCTTGCCCACACATCACATGCCCTCAATAATCTTTTCAACCCACCAATCTTATACCCTTAAACTGTCCAAGAAACACTAACCCTTACCCATTAAATCCAAATTTTATTGACACAAACATGTTATGGCACCAACAGACATATAACCATATGGAAGACAACAAGTTTAATGTTTCCACCAACAATAAAGCCACACTGGGTCTTTAATGCACATGATATAGCCACCATCTCCGTAAGCAGTCATCCATTTGAATGATTTGATATTAAATTTAAAAGGCTCGATGTATATCGCTGAATTCTATATTCTATGACAAGAGATTTATGTGAAAAATCATTTATCAATTCAATAACAATACTCAAAGTTTAATGTTTTTTTCATATGTATAATGCCATTTCCTTGTTGTTTTCTTAAGATGAAAAAAGATTATATTGATGAAGAAAGAAACTCAGCCTATGCTAAGTTTGGCTTTCATAGTCGGTCCCAAGCCCGGATAAAAGAGGAGGGTTGTGTCAGTTAGTCAACAACCAGCGTAAAACTTTGTCGAATCTTTATGAATATGGATCAACAACGTGAAAATGTTAAGAATACGTTGGCGTCGCTTGAACCATATAGTCGACCCCATTGAGTAGAAAAAGACTTTATTTGTTGTATTGATGAAGAAAGAGAAAGTACAAGACAATTACAAAAATAGAAGACAAGGGATCCTCTACAAAGAAACAAAAAAGAGAAAAACTAGCTCAACAAGTTTCCTTGCTTTTTAGTACTCATAAGATGTAGATTAAATCCAATACTTGAACAGAACTATTATACAATTTAAGATAGATGCCATTATGTTCCTTTCTGATTTTATAGTTTCAACAAAAATCATATTGCTTAGAATCTCATAGCTTTTCTTTCTTTTTCCTTTTCTGATAAAATGGAATCACACAACTTATTTATCCAACAGAAATAAATAAAGAAGAATGATTTCTTTTTTGAAGGATAAAAACCAAATAGATCACCAATGACATAGGAGTTAAGAATCACTGTGCCAGTAAATTTTCCATATTGCAAAAGATCTAAAAGAAAGTGAAGTAGTCTGGCAAAATTAGAAGTTTGTGTGGAAAAGGAATCTCTAACCATGTAAAAAAAGATTAGGTTTGTGTATTAGAAGTTACAGTTTCTAAAATTCAGCATGAAAACTGAAATATGATGAATGGGGAAGGCTTACACACACATTCCTCTCATGGCAGCCACCTCTCTTCTCTTATTTATAATACTTTGAAAATTAAGTTTAAGTAAAAATACAGACTTAAAGATAATGACAAGAGAAAATTGCAAGACTCATAGAGAATAATAAACTTTTAATCCTTTAGGACTTCAACTTAGACAAGTTTCTCAAAACTTCCATCAATCTGAATATTATTCAAACTTCAATTTATTACAAATAAAACCCAATTAAAGAAAAAAAAAACCGACAACAACAAACCAAGCCTTTTCCCACTAAGTGGGGTCAACCATATGGATCAAGTAACGCCAACTATTCTATCTTTGCTCATTTCTATAGTTATGTTATTAATACTTAAGTCCATCCTAATAATTTCTCCTATTATTTTCTTTGGTCTTCCCCTCCCTCTAATTACAAAAAAAAAAAAAAAAAAAAAAAAAACTCAGGTAAAAGAACTCAACTTAATAATAAAAAAATTAATTTTAAAAAATATATATCAAGCATTCCCAATTCAAAATCCAGTGTCCATGACTGCCAGAACCCTTTAGGCACCAGGTAGCTTACTCGAAAGTCACTCCTTGCCACTCTTTTGCAGCCTACTCTGAGTGCCTTTCATTCATATGGTCCTGGATCCTTTAGGAGAACTATCCATGAATAACTTTCAATTGAACAACGATCACAAACTTTAACTTGCAAACAAACACCGACCTGAAAACTTCAACCTATGACAGCTTGCCACATACTTCAGCCAGAACTTTACAAATTTTCCCTTAAGTTTAAGTGGTACTTTTTTATCACAAATGACACCTGAAACCTTCCTCCATTTCATCTACCCTGCTTGGACACTTTAGAAAATATATAATGTAACAATAAATTTTAGACTAGCCTTAATTCCCTAAGTTACCCAAATTTAAATTAACAATAAATACCCATACTTGTCTGTATGTGTGAGAGAGAGAGAGAGAGAGAGAGAGAAATCTGAAAATTATTTATGGTCTTTAAAAATTAGCCAAGATCTCCTCGTATTGGTTGGTAAGGATAACACAACAAGAAAAAAGTCTTACTAAATGCTTCCACTACACGAGTCCATTAAATGGGCCTACTCTAGTATAACCTAGCTGCAAGCCTGCCACTGCATATCCAGCGGACACCACAAAAAGGGGGAGGGGGTGGATTAAGACATGAAAAATAAAGGAAGAAATTATGATGCACACAAGTCAAATTTCTAATAAAAATTAGACTTACATACAATTTCTTATATCTTTGCTATCAGATTTAAAATAAAGCAAGTGAATTTCTTTTTAAGTATAAACCAATATATTTGTCAGTTTCTAATTGAAAAACTTGATGAAAAAGATAAAACCTGCACCTAAATTTTTTCTTTGAGATCAATGTCTCATTCTATTTATTCAAAGGTACATGAAGCTCAAAGGGCTCCATACTTTTCATTTATAAAATTAGACACATACAAAGAAGAAAATGCCATTTTCAAAAATCCCATTAATTCACTCGTTTCAAAATCCTATATCAGTCCTACGGCCTAATTGTTTATTGATAAATTAGAGTATAATATCTTTTTTCAGAAACGCACCATGGAAATTCGGAAAATAAGTTTAATTGGGAGACAGATAACCGTTAACAACCACGATTCAGTAATCAAACATACATTTTCGCATTAGACCGGTGAGTAATAATCTAAGATCACCTCAGTAGTAGCAAAGCACCATAATTCGGTGACTTCAAATCCACAACAAAACCCTAGATCATGTAGCACCCACAGGAAAAGTAATCAATAATCGCCAACGCAAATATAGAAGAACAAATTCACAGTCATAAACGAGCTAACCTTGCAGAGAATCAGACATTGGCAGTTTTGGAGATGAGTGGAATGCCCTGCTTCTGTGCCAGCTTCAATTTGGGCTCTCCCTCACGGATCTTCTGCATCTGGAGCATTCTCTCCATCACGAGCTCGTATTCGCACTTCTCATAGGCATGACGCTCGGTCTCGCACTTCCATGGGAGGTAGAACTCTGCTTGTCTACACTTGTTGAGAGGGATGAGCAAGTGGGCACACTGATCTCTGTAGGGTAATGGAACCCTAGCTTCCACCATTTCCTCCTGTGTCGCTATCATCTTCTTCGATGATCCTTCCACTTCCATTGGGCCTGGTCTTCCTTCCTCGCTTTCTTCCCTCGTTCTGTTAAAATGCCTTTTTAGGCTTTTTCAGGCTGTCGTAGTTCGTTCTTGGTGTAACACTTCAGCCACACAGAATATCCTATGATTTGCCGGTGGTAAGGTGGATTCACGTTAAAATAGGCAAAACTCGGCTTTTTTCCTTTATTAAAACTTACTTTTGATCATAATGTACATTTTGCATCAGATGACTTTAACGTGAGTAAATCGTTAGTCCTTGAGTTAATACGTTAATTCTACAACCGTTAACTCATGACATACCCTCTGACTTTGGTAAACAATGTTAGATGTTGGAGCATCTTATAAAATATTAACGAAAAGTCACGTCAAACTAAAAGGTAAGTTAATAAGTCTTTAAAACATTAAAATATATATCAATTAATCTCTAAACAAAATTAAAAATATACTCATTCCTCAATAAAAGATTAATATATATATATATATACACACACACTGATTGATCGTTAAAATAGAATAATTCACTACCTTCATTAACATTTTATGATTAAACTACAATGACAATAGAATGTGTTAAACCTTTTTCTTTTTTTAATTCTTTACTTATTTCATGTAATGTCTCTCATTTTTAACACATTAACTTGCATAATTATTCTTTGCAATCTCATTATGACAAATGAGCATCAACGAAGATGATGGTCAAGGCATGTACTTCACAAATAGTTTAGTGAGCAGTACTAAGAAGGTCAAGTTTTAAATAAGTTGGATTAGGTAAGAAGAATGGGATGGTGATATACCAAAAAGATATTGTAATACAACAACTTTAAAGATATAACACGTACCAGTCTCATAAAAATAGTGTACTACTACATAATTTTTCTTAACTACTCAAGTTAAATTTTAAATTAATTGCTCAGAATCTTTAAATAATTTAATTTCAGGTTTAATGTTGTACTTGGAATTTTCACTCATGTTTATATGTATATATGGCAGTGGAAGTATAAAAACTCTAAGATATATATTTATATATACAGGTTAGATGTTTTTAAGTACAACTAATATACATATACCATGTTACAAGTAAGCTCCACCCTCTTTTCGCTATACATACATATAAGTTCCCTATGGCCTTCTCAAAACAAGCAAGAGATGGTGGAACACCAAAAAGTTATTTTGCCACCACTGGAACCCATTTGGGGATGGTGGTGCATTCACAATATAAATCATGATTTCTGTAACAACCGAAATCATTTTAAAAGAAAGAAACTCGATTTTCGTGATAAATTCATGTAAGCGAAGCTTGACACGACTTTCGAGGATGATGATTTGAAACGAAAGGTCATTTGAAGTCAGAAACACAAGCGAATGAAAAGAAACGCGATCTGACAATCAGGGACTGACAGACGAAGTTTCGTACTTTGATTTCACAAACGGAGGCCAGAATCACTGCATGGAAACTTGTGCCAATGTCCTAAAGTTTCCCCAGGTGATCCGGGAAAAGTCAGAATCGCCCCTGGAAGCTTTAAATTTTCCAAAACCCCACCATTTGTCACAATTCCTTCTCTCTCCTCACTCCACTTTCTCTCTCCTCTCTCTCCTCCTTCCTCTACTGCGCTCCGCCACCAGAGCCACCGTGAGCCACCACCAGGCATACCAACCGATAGACGTCGCCACCCACAACTTCCAGCAACCACCCACGGCCGCCAGCCCCGCCGGAAAATGGCATTTTCTTCCCCCATCGCACGAAAACTTCAGCAGCTGAGATCGCCGCCGTCCGCCACCGTTGGCTGTCACCGCCCCCACCATCGTGTAGCCTGAGCTGCCAGCTTCCTCCAGTAGCTCACCGACGTTGAACGGAGGTTCGACGCACCTGGATCGAGGATTTTTTCGTCCGCCATGCGTCGTTCTTCGTGGCCAGAAAACGCCATCCAAACGGCCGTGAACCGTCGCGCCACCACCATATTCGGACTCCTCGTCTTGCGGGCTTCACTGTGGTGTAAATTTTGAGTCCAACCACACCCCTCCGCCGTGCGTCGCCGTATGCCGTCGTGCTCCACCCTGCGCCGCCGTGCAGGAGAATCTGAACATACACCAGGAGGAACCGAGACCACCTCGGGACAGATTTCCATCATCCAACCACACTGGTAAGGTCTGATTTCTCAAAAACTGATGAATTCTGATTGAAATAGCTGCCGAACGTAATTAGGAAATAAATTGACCTAGGAATTAGGATAATTGGACTTAGGATCGTAAAATGGATGACGTGACAAGCTTGAATATTCATTTAAATGTCCAGGGAATTTAATTGGCTCAAAAACTGAGATTTCATGAAATTCTGAATTGTTTCGGATCAACAGGAGACCAGGTAGGATGATTTACGCTTCTCGAGTCTTAGATTTGACCTAGTGATTACCTGAACGATTAGATTTAATTGCATGGATTTACGTGCTACTTTCGATGGAATAAATTGCATGCCTGTGTGCTGGATATCCTAATTGTATGTTAGACGCTTTGTTTATCGAGTTTAGATGCCCTTAAGACGGATTTACTTAGGGTAGGGTACTTGATAGCCGGTATGGGATGGCCGTTAAGTATCCTGAGTATAGGGAGTTTTTAAATGAGGTTATTTTTATCAGATATAGCCTGTACTGCATTAGGGATCACACGATAAATCAGGACGACCCTAAGAAAGGTTTAAGGAGTATAAGGGGGGATAGCCTACACGGGGAAACATTGTGATTTAGGCGTAATACCCTAGAACCCTGAGGAATAGCCGACCGTGAGCATGTGAGTTCGAATAGACTGTATGAGGATGAGAATTGGCGTATGTGCACATGCTAGGGGACGCCCTAGATGTTGATTCTCACCCGGTCCTTGAGTGAGTGATTGGTGTTACGGATCACACTCACAACATAGGCGGGATTCGGGTGATTGGTGTTACGGATCACACCCAACGATAAGAGAGGTATTCTCTCTAGATGACGTGCAATTAGATGACAATTTTAGATTTGGTCACAGAGGACTTGTGGCCAAGATGGATTTAGAAACACTGGGCATGGGATTTAACCTGATTTCTATGATTGATTTTAAATAAATGGATTTTTATGATTATGAATATTTGCCGCTATTTCCTTGTGATAAAATGATTTTAAAGATAAGGTATTTCATTGATTTCGAACTGATTTCAGGAAGATGTTTTCAGTGCTCGCACCGCTGAGTATTCAACCAGATTTTGAATTGTATTTGAACTGTAAATTATTCTACTGTGATTTTATATCTCACCAGGTTGTTTACTCAGATGAACAGGAACAGGGACAGGAACCTAAACGTTAGCTAATGATGCCTTGGTGATAAACAGAAGAACGACTTAGTCTAGGCTTGAATGTCATTGTATATATTTTTACTGAGGATGATGTATATTAGTTTTCTATAATTTTTGCCTGTTGTGGTTATTGGATTGACTGTATATGTATAAAACAGGTGACTGTTGTATTATGGATATGTTCGAAATACAGAGGAAACTCTGCCGGATTTTTGGTAGGGTTTACCACTGTAAATTTGCGATTTTAAATTGGAATTGGTATGAATGATTGTATGCCGTATGTATGGATGTTATATGTCATTCCAGAGTAATTTATGATGTATGTGTATATAATTAGATTAGCTGCGTGTGAATTAGGGTTGAACGGAATCCGAGTGGATAATGGGAAGTCTATTTGGGTTACGCTCAACCAATAGCGATCCCCTGACATTCCCACATTAGGAATAACTATTTAGAAAAGTCCATATGCTTCCGCTAATCAGATAAAGGATTGTGTATGTTGTATTAGGGGGTCGTTACAATTTCTCCAATACATATATAGTACCCTACCCCGGGTATGTGAACCACTTCTATTTCTACCTCCACAGTCACAAAGTATCTAGGCATCTAGACACATTAACACACAGGTGAGATAAAAATCTCAACAAGCAAACGAAATCAAGTTCGAAATAACTGTTAATGGTACTAATTGTGAAAAAACATAGAAAAACTCTTGCATTCAAATTCATTTCAAATCATAAACACAATCTCATAAGATAATATGCAACTATTATGCAATGTCATGTCAAGTACATCATTTAGTCAACATCTTTAAATGTAATCATGCTTCATATCATCAAAATATAGTAATATAGACATTTCATATCATAGATAATGGAAATAAGTTTCATTCATATGGCTCACCAGTCCAATCATAAAACAACTTTCATATGGCTCTACTTGGCAATTCATAATACTCTTTTCATTTGGTTGCCAATACATTCTTTTTTTTTCTAGCAAACATTATATGAGTTCTTTCTTTCTAAATGGTTAGCTAGCTTTTACCTTTAGGGCGTCCCTTAGTCTCTTCGAAAGACTATTCTATTATGATGGAGATTATTGTGCCTCTATATTAGGTCACAGATCATATCCACTCATTGGATCACTGCACCACTATCTTGGGTTACAGATCATGTCCACTCGTACTATACTGAGACAGATAATGTTGCCTTAACTCAATACCTTCTACTATATCCCCTAGTCTGACAAGTTCCCTGATCATGTTTGATTTAACTTTAAGTAGGTAACTCTGTAGCCTTTCAAGTACTAACTTTGGGTTAACCATCAACACAACATTTTCTCATGATTCTTTGAAGAGTTAAATGGCTATTTTAATTTAGAAAACATGGAATTTTCGATAACCATCCCATACTAATTACCGGTCATTTAATCTGAAACTTATCTAGGCTAGAACATATAATCAGAGCACTTAAATTCTATCTTTTTAGTTATTTCCCTTCAAAATTCATCCCATATTACTTCTCAAATACAATATCACAAAATTGGAATGATTCCCTAGCCTTTACATGATGTTTGGGAAAGAAAAGAGGCATGAAATCATCAAATTTAAAACTTCAAAAGGGATGAGTAGCTCGTCGTGGTGAAATGGACTCTTGGTCGCGACAAAGTATAAAAAGGCAGCTCACCGTAGTGAGAAGCCACGTTTACCACGACGAAGATGCCAGTGGGAGTTCTCCATAGCGAAGAGACATTTTGGCCACAATGAAGACTCCAGATCTTTGCATTTCTCAAGGAAAAATGCATAAAAATTTGGTATTTGGCTCATTTTTGGCCCCCAAAACTTCAAGAAGACTTTAAGGATTCATTTGGGACCGCTTTTAGGCTCTTTTTCCCTTCCAAAAACATCATCATACAACAAAATCAAGTTTCCATGAGTTAGGAATCAAAACCCACCATAAGAAGTATGTTTATGGAAGAAAAATTGATATCCCACCTCAAGCATAGTTTAGCCTCAAATAAGGCTCCACAAACATATATCCAACATGTAAATCAAAGAATGCAAGTTTAAATCTCCCTAACTTAATTCAAATCAAAGATTTTTAAGAAACTTCTTGGAAAAAGCATGGATTCTTGCACCCAAGGAAGAAGAAGCAGATTTCTTTGATTACTTAGAAGTTTTGTACATTGATTCTTCTAGCAATTCTCTGCAAGTTCTAATTCAAATCTGCACCTTGCTCTTTAGATTTTCTTAATTTCTCTCTCCTAAGCTTAACTCTGACTCTCTCTCTTGTTGATGAAGATGAAGATGATGAATGTATAGAGGTTCCTTCACTCTTTAGCTTATACATAGGTTACATGGGGATCAAAATGCAATTAAGTGAAATTGAAAAATAATTGCTAAGTAGTCTTTGGGTTAAAAATAAATTTTAGCTATCCAAAAAAGTTTTTTCCCTTACATGACACTTTCACAATAAATTCCCTCAATGTTCCATTACTAATTACTTGGTCTTTAATTCCTTATCTATCCTTTAGGTTAAATTACCCAAATATAGCATTTTTGTAAAACATCATTTTCTCTTAAACTAGACCTCCTTTCAGCCTGGTTTCACAGTCAATTGACTCGTTACTTACTTCTCTAGCTTTCTATATCACTTTTTCACAATAAATGCATCTCTACCAATCAAGGACTAAATTACTTAAGAGGATGTTACAATTCTCCCCCCTAAAATAAATTTTGTCCCCAAAATTTAGAAATGTACCTATTCAAATAATTATGGATAGGTTGTCTTTATATCTGCCTCCCTTTTCTCATATAGCTTCTTGAGGCAAAGATTCATCCCATTACACACTTTTACTAATAGAATGATCTTGTTTCTCAATTTCGTAGTGTTAGAATCGATGATTCTTATGGGTTTTGGACAATAAGTTAGGTTATCATTTAATTGCAGTACTTAGGCATCTAATACATGAGAAGGATCAAGCAAAAACTTTTGAAGTTGAGAGACATGGAAAACATCATGAAGGTTTGAAAGAAGTAGGGGTAAAGTTATTTGATATGAAAAAGAACCTATTCATTTCAAAATATGATATAGTCCCAAATACCTTAAACTCAACTTTCTGGAATTTATAGTTCTACCAATATCTATGATAAGAGATATCCGGAGAAACATATGCTCTCCTTACTCAAATTCAAGGGGCCTTCTTTTTTTATTAGCATAGTTCTTCTGTCTATCCTGAGCCTTAGCTATCTTTTCTCTAATATCTTGATGAGATTAGTGGTTTCCTGAACAAGATATGGGCCTAACAATTATCTTTCACCCACTTCAAACTTGGAAATCTGAGATTTACATTTTCTCCCATATAAGGCTTCATACGAAGCCATTCCTATACTAGAGTGATAACTGTTGTTATAGTCAAATTCAAAGAGAGGTAAATTTCTATCCTAACTAGCTTTCTGGTCTAGTGCACATGCCTTCAACATGTCTTCTAGGGTTTGAATAGTTTTCTCAAATTGACCATCAGTTTGAGGATGATATGCAGTACTAAAGTTCAGTTTTATATCAAACAATTCCTGTAGTGCTCTCCAAAACCTAGAACTGAACCTTAGATCTTTATTCAACACAATATGGGTATAAATACCATGCAACCTAATTATTTCTTGGATATATAGCTAAGTTAGTTTTGTAAGGAATAATTTATCTTGATAGGAAGGAAATGTGCAAATTTGGTTAACCGATCCATGATTACCCAAAATGCATCATAACTCGACTGAGTCCTTAGTAAACATACTATAAAATCCATTGTCAATTTATCCCATTTCCATTCAAGGAAGTCTAATGGTTGTAACATACTAGTAGGTTTTTGATGTTTTATCTTCACTTGCTAACACACTAAGCACTTAGCAATAAACTCAACAATGTCACTCTTCATACCTGGCCACCAATATCTAGACTTTAAGTCTTGATACATCTTAGTTGTAACATCCCCTTAAGCTATTTAGTCATTGAATATTAAAGATATATTTGTTTATGAAAAAGTGATATAGGAATCTAGAGAATTAAGTAACGAGTCAACTGATAGTGAAAACAAGTCAAAATGAGGTTTGAATTAAGAGAAAATCAAGTTTTACAAAAATGATACATTTAGGTAATTCAACCTAAAGGGTAGATAAGGAATTAAAGACCCAATAATCAGAAATGGAATGTTTAGGGAATTTATTGTGAAAGTGGTACATGAGAGGAAAATCTTTTTAGGATAGTGAAAAATTCATTTTTAACCCAAGGACTAATTAGAAATTATTTTTTAATTTTATTTAATTGCCTTTTAGTCCCCATAAACTTATGTACACCCTAAGAAGTGTGAAGACTTCATCTCATTTCTTCATCTTCTTCATCACTTAGAGAGAGAAAAAGGAGAGAAAGACGTGAAGGTGGAGAAAAGCCAAGAAGCAAGAGGATTTACTTGGAAGATCTAAACTAGAAACTAGTAATCCAACTTCTAGGAACATTAACTTGCACAAATTTTCAAGGTAATCAAGATAAATCCTTCCTTTCTCCTTGAGGTGCAAACACCCATCTTCTTATGTTGGATATATGCTTGTAAGTTCTTGCATGTGATTGTTTTTGCTACAAAAATGGATTTTTAGATGTGGGATTGCCTTCTTTCAACCATGAAAATTTTCTTAAGAATTTTGGGTGGATTCCTAGTTTGATTGTGTTTAGTAGAAATATAATGATTCGTTGGGAAGGAAATAGAGTTTATGAATGCTATTAAATAAAACCTAAATGTTTCCTTGAAGATTGGGGGGCCAAAAATGCATTAAAACATGAATTTTATGTTTGGAAACCTTGAAATTGCGAAGAATTGGCTTCTTCACTGAGGTGAACTCTTGATGTTTTTTTGAAGTGGCTAAAACAATTTTTAATTGTGATTAACTACACAGAGAGCATGGTTCTACGTTCTTTACCTTGGGACTTCTCTGTGTTGAATTTTTTCACAGTTATAGCTCTCATCTTTGTATTTTAGCCCCTTTTCTTCCTCCAAACATCATGTAAAGTCTAGGTAATCATTGTAAATCCATAATAATGCATTTAAGAAGTAATATAGGACAAGATTAAAGGAAAATAACAAGAAAATCAAAGTGAAAGACTACTATTGTATGCTCTAGTCTAGATAGGTTATAGATTGAAGGATTGGTATTGGTATAGGATGACCATCGAAAATTTCCATGATTGGATCATAATATAGGATGGGAAAACATCCATTCAATTCTGAAAAATGTTGAGAAAACACTGTGATGGTGGTTAACCCTAAGTTAGTTTACCCAATGACCTAAAAGTAACTTACTTAAAGTTAAACTTACCATGATTTAGGAACCTGTCAGTTTAGTATATATAATAAATAGTTATATGATTGAAAATGGTATCTAAAAATCATTGGCTCGCCATGGAGAGTGAGTGAAAATGATTTGTAATAGAGGGGTACAGTGATCCAATGAGTGAGAGATGACCTGAAACAAAGGAGTATAGTGATCCTATTATGATAAAGGGAGACTGAGGCATGCCCTAAAATCCTAATGCTAGCATTATCTTATTTGAATGAAGCTCATGCAATGTATGCTTCGTAAAGAAAAATATAAACATGAGTCAAAGGAGCCTCATGAATAAAAGAATAAATAATGCTTACTTGTAAATGGGCCAAAGGAGCCATTTGAATGAAAAATGAATGTTATTTACCTTATATGATTATGAATGTCCATATTACTATGAAATGAATAATTATGAAGTGAATGAATGTGAAAGAATGACTGATGATGAGCATACCCATTGAGCATGACATTATTATGATTATTTGAAGCATGATCTTACATAACATAAGCATTGCATATTCTCCAGTAAGTTTTACATTGAAATGAACTAAATGCAATAGTTTTTCAAGTGATTCACGACTGGTACCATCAATGAAATTTTATAACATGGTTCCTTTTGATTACTGAGATTATGTCTCAGATGTGCATTGATGTGTCCATATGTTGAGATTCTCTATGAAGAAAACAATGGATGTGCCTCTGGCACCTTTAGTAGGTTAGAATGGCACAAATAGAAGCTGTTTCTTTTTTTTTTTTTTGGTTCCACTACCCTTGATCGATTCTGTAGTGAACATAGGGATTAAATACACTGTATAAGATATGATACTTACTTCTATTTACTTTATATGTAAATATTTATAGTTATGATATAAAATGATTAGTTACATCTAGTTAATTTACCTTTATTATACTTCTGCTGTTGTACTTATACGAGTGAGAATCCCAAGTGTAACCTTAAGCTTGAAATTGAACTATTAAAGGATCCTGAGAATTAATTTAAAATTTAAACTCAGGTAGTTAAACAAAGAGACAAGATAGTAGCACACCATCTATAAGGGATAAGGTATGATATGTACCTGTAGAGTTGGGGTGTTACATTAGTGGTGCTAGGATGGGTAGTATAATCACTTTTATGAGCTTCCTCGAAGATTCTGGTCCTTAAATTCTCACTATCCGAGACATAAATCCTATTTTGAAACTATACTACTCCATCAGTAGCTTTGTTGAATTCCTTCATGTCTTTGAAGGACTTTAGAAATTCATCATCTAATTGAGCTTTAAGGATTTGAGCCCTAAGATCACAATTTATCTTAGAATTTATTAGGAGAATCCTATTAGATAATTTTAAGGTAGTTAGATTTAAATCCCTAAACATCTCTTTCAATTTCATCTCATTCACCATTATGTGAGCTACATGCAAGGATTTCCTACTCAAGGCATGTGCAACCACATTTGCCTTACCTGGTTGCTATTTAAGCTCAAACTCATAGTCTTAAGAAATTACATCCACCTTCTTTGTCTTATGATTAATTCCTTCTAATTAAAGAGATATTTGATACTTTTATGGTTACTAAGTACCTCAAACTTTGCACCATAAAGATAGTGTTGCCAAATCATTAGGGCAAAAATGATGGTTGCTAATTCCAAATCATAAGTACAATACTTCTCCTCATGAGGTCTTAATTATTTTAAAGCATAGGCAACTACCCTCTTGTCTTGCATAAGTACACAGTGTAACATCTGCTCCTAATATGATTAAGAGATGTTTGCTAGTTGTTAAGTTGAGTTTAATGCTTGTGTATGTTGTGTTAATTGCATATGGTTGTATTAGTGTAAAGACTTAGTTGAAAAGAAGAAAAGTTTAGTTAAAGTATGGCCAAGGACCAAATTAAAAAGGGAATGTTCAACTAGGCTAAAATCATAAAATGGCAAAGGACTAGAATGCAATTAGGGAGAGTTAATATTTTAGCAACCTTAACCCTAACCCACATAACTCAAACTTCAAAAGATTTTTACAAAGAGAAAGAGAAGGACGAGTATAGAGAGAGTGTGCTGAGTTAGGGAAAAAGGGAGGAGATTTTCTAAAGGAAAGGCTGATTTGAGGCTAGGGATTGATCCTACAATAAGAGGAGGATCATTTAAACACAGTGTACATGCACATTTTTGGATTAATCCAGGTAGCAACTCAACCTAAACCCCTTTTTCTGAGATGTTTAGCTTTTGTTGGAAAAATATGATTTATGAATTTTTGAGTTAATTTTAGGGTTTAAACCTATATTCTTTGTGTTTTTAACTACTATTGGGTGATGCTTGATGATTAAGTTCTGCTCATTTATGCTTGTCATTAATTGCGAAAGTACACTTATGCCCTAAGTGCGAAAATGGGGTTTGATCTTAGCTTGAGAAATGTTAGGTAGAGTTTTGGGTCTGTTATAAGGGTTATATATTGCCTAAATGTTGGCTTTGAGTCTATAGTTTGAGAACAAGGTTTGAGAACATGTTTTTGGGGTAAAACTCTAGGTGAAATACTGAATTTTAGAACAGACCAGACACTAGCAGCTGAGTATCAACCCTAGAAGTCGATTGCTGTGTTCATCATCTACCTAGAAAAGTAAGACAGAATGTTAACAGTCGACTTTCAGTCCTCTGGAAGTCGGCTGTCATGTTCTTTATTTTTCAAAAATTTTTTTAGAAAGCTAGCAACCGACTGCCAGCCCCTAGGAGTCGACTGTTGAGGCTAGCAGTCAACTGCCAAGCCTTTAGCAACTGACTGGTAGCTCTCAGCCAAGATAGGAAAATTTGGACAGTGAGCTAATAGTCGATTGCTAGCAAAAGATTAGTCGACTGCCAACCCTCTGACTTAGTTAATAAGCTTAAATGACTATTTTAAGAGAAAAATAGCCCTAAATCTCACTCAAACTAATGATCTAAACCTGGGATGTAGTAGGTACATGAAAAGGATAGAGTCACGAGTCCTTTGGATGAGGAGATCCTTGTGATAGTAAAATAAAGAAAGCAGAACGCAGAAGAGAGGAAAGAGGGGAGTATTCCAAGTGTATGCCTAGTGGTAGATAGGCTTATGATAGAGTGACCGATTGTCAGTATAGGACGGTCGTTAGGCATTCCACGGTTGTGCCATGAATTAGGATGGTTAAACATCCACTTGAACTTAGATGATTTCAAAAATACCGTGATAGTTGTAAACTTTAAGTTAGTGTTATCTTCCAAAGGCCATTTAAGAAGCACAAACTTAGAGTTAGCAGAACCATGGACATAAGCTGAGTCACCTTAGTGTATATGTAGAGAATAGTGTACCAGGAGTGTGATCCATCATAAGGGGATGGTGATTCTATAGTATTATGATCTACCCAAAAGCAGAGAGGAAATGATTCGGTAGAGTTGAAGGTGATCCCATTTGATAGCCAGTCTTATTCGAGGTAGGGAGACGTTGGGTAGAGTTGACAACTATCTTGCTGGTTATGAGATGGTACTCGAATTCGGATGAGGGATGCCTCAGAATGTACAAAAAGGTTAAAGTTAAAGTTAAAGCTAAAGCTACAGTTAAAGCTAGAGTTATAGCTAAAGGGTGGCTGAATAGTCACAAACTCATGAATATAGACAGTGGTACGTGGAGTTGTTCGTTGGGAAGTGCTCTCGATAACTCTTATGATGTGTTATTTTTTGCTCATATGTTTAAAGTAAAGGCATGTTTACTATCCCACAATATATTTTTTACGAAAGCTATGATGAGAATGATGATGAATGCACATCCCATACTGTAAAGTTTATATGTTTTAAATGTACATGCATAAATCTAAGCACATGACATGAGAGTATGATGCATGCATTGCATCCCAATAGTATGTATTATGTTTTATGATGAAAAGGATGTAGAGATTTTTCATATGAATACGGTGGTACAAGTTAGTATTTTTCAAAGCAAGTTGCATTGCTACTGAGATTTAATTCTCACATGTGTGCTAGCTTGTACTAGATGTGTAGGTTCTTGACTGGAGAGAAAGGTAAATTAGGAAGAGGTACCCCTCATGAGGGTACATGAAAGTGCATATTTTGAATAAGTATAGGCATGTATTAAATTGATGCTAGTCCTTATGATTTTTGAGAAAGTCTAGTATAGATTATCTCTTGTATAGCCTATCTTGACTTGAATGTATATGGATTAACTAGTAAATATCGATAGGAAATGTGATAGGGTCATGAGTGGCAGGGTTTTTGCCTCCATGCCTAATAGTTATTTAAGAATATTTATCGAATTAAGTGTGCATGTTTATGTGTAGTTATTTAGAGTAATATATATATATTTTGATATGATTATTGAGTGAGAACTCGAGTATAAAACCTAACCCAAATGGCAATCATTAATACACTTGGTAAAAGTTTAAATTTTCTCGGGTAGAAGTAATAGTAACACACTCAATTAAGATATTTACATATTATACCCTTTTAATTAATATAAAAGGAGCTATGGGTGTTACACATAACCTATCCCTTTCTTAGAAGCATCAGTGTATACTTCTAAGGATCCTAATGGGTTAGGAATTACTGACATAGGAGTGGTGGTTAGTTTATCCTTAAGAGTTTGAAAACTTCATTCACACTTTTTGGAGCACACGAAGGGCACATCTTTTTTGGTCAGCTTGGTTAATGGTCAAGCTATCTGGGAAAATCCCTAGATAAAACTATGATAGTATCCTGCCAAACCCAGGAAACTACAAATTTTAGTCACCATCCTAGGGTCTCCTACTTCACCACTACTTCTATTTTTTAGGGTTTACAATTACCCCATTTCTAGTTATAACTTTCCCTAGAAATTTCACCTCCTCAAGCCATAAATCACATTTCTCTATCTTGACATACAATTGCTTCTCTCTTAAGATTTGAAGTATAATTCTAAGGAGCACTTCATGTTCTTCTCTACTTCTGGAATTTACAAGAATATCATCAATAAACACCACGATGAATTTATCAAGGTAGGGTCTAAAGATGGGATTCATGTAATCTATGAAAATAGCTAGAGCATTTGTCAAACCAAATGGCATCGCTCTAAATTCAAAGTGTCCATACTTGGTTCTAAAAGCCATCTTAGAAATGTCCTCCCCTCTTACACTAATCTGATGATACCCTAATCTTAAGTCAATCTTGGAGAATATTGTTGCTCCTCTAAGTTGATCCAATAAATTATCTATCCTAGACAACGGGTATTTTTTTTCGTAATCACTCGGTTTAACTGCCTATAATCTATACAAATTCTCAGGCTATCATCCTTCTTCTTGACAAACAGAACTGGTGCTCTCCATGGTGAAGAACTAGGTCTAATAAATCCCTTAGACAAGAATCCTCTATTTGGGCTTTAAGTTTCCTCAACTCTACAACAGACATCCTATAGGGTGCTAATGAAATAGATCTCCTACCAGGAATTAGCTTAATAAAAACTTCAATCTCTCTCTTTGGGGTTAAACTAGACACCTCTCCTGGAAATACATCAAGAAACTCTCTAACAACTGGGATTCGATCAATTTTACTTAAACAAGTATACTTCAAAAGATGCCAGAAAATCCACTTTTTATTTCTTTCTTTTAATACCCCTATTCAAAGTTATGACATTTATAAAAATCACAGACTTATTACTACAATCTAGGAACACATCATTGTCAAATACTCCATATCAAATATGTATGTTCTCAATAATAACTGACAGTGTAAACTAACTTAAGAGACAACAACGTGGTCTCCCATAGGGGTGCAAACATTCAAATCATAAGGAATTGAAGTCATAGGCAAGTTTAAATCCTTTATAAGCTTATCAGATACAAAGGAATGAGATGCACCAGAGTCAAATCATGCAATTAAAGATTTACTACCTATCACACACTAACCCTTAAGCACATCACCAGATTCTGATGCTTCCTTACCCTTCATTGTGTATACTATTTCTTATGTCATAGGTCTAAGCCTATAATTGGGTTTCTTTGTAACGACCCCCTTATCCTACTTTACATATACCAGAGTATATCTTAGCAGAATTATAGAAAATCACAATAAAATTTTCACTTTCCCACATTAGGTAACGTCAGAGGGTCACTACTGGTTGATTGTAACCCAAATAGACTCTTCTCATAGTCCATTCAAATTCCACTCAACCACTTACCCTGTGCAGAATTTCTAATATCACAATATACTGTCATATAATACTCTGGAATATAAATTCTAATAGCCATTCAGTGACAATTGAGATATACTATGTCGTCATGCTCAATCCATACATACATTAGTAATTAAATCACAATTCATCAAGTTCATTATAAAATTCTACATTTCGTAACATTCACCAAGGGATAACATCATTATATATATATACAATTTTGAGCCTACTACAAATGCAATTCAATACTATACACTTCTTCTAGTATTGCCTTGTAGCCTTGGCATCTCTCTCATGCCCAACTATCTCTTAAATATCCCCTGTTCCTGGTCATCTGAAAAAACAACTTGATGAGATATATAAATCCCAGTAGAGCAATTTATAATTCAATACTTTTTAAAATTAGTCGTGTGTTCAGTTGTGTCAAACACAGAAATCGTCTCACCAAAATCAATTCAAATACTTGTGAATTACTAAATACTTTCAATTTAGAATAAATATGGGAAATCAATTCAAAACAACATGAGTATAGCATCTTAAATCTGTAAAAATCATACTTTTAAATCATGCCTATAAATCTTATACATATATATCTATCACAAGTCTCATGTGATCATCTTATCACTTGTATGCCGTTTTATCAAAAATCATAGGTTTTAGTTGGGTGTGATCTATAACACCAATCACCTGAAAACATTGTCCTAATTTTGTGAGTATGATCTATAACACTAATCACCCACTTAAGGATAGGCGAGAGCTAACTTCTAGGGCATCCCCCGGCATGTGAACATTGCTAGTCCCATCCTCATACAGTCTATATGGCAATACATATGCATAGTTGACTAATACTAAGGGTTATAGGACATTACACTTAAACTAATACGTCACCCCGTATAAACCATCCACCCTAACTCCTTAAGTCTTTCATAGGGTTATCTTGGTTTAATGGCTAACTTCTAATATATACAGACTAGTTCAAATAAAATGATTAAGTTTATAAAATCATCTGCATAGGGAACATTCAATGGCCGTCCCATACTAGCTAATGAATGTCCACCCTAAGTTAGTCCATCCCTATAGCATATAACCCAATAGCCAAATCTAGTAAACATGCAACGAGCATCTCAATACACATAGGTAATAATTCTATACTCATGTAAAGATCTCATACTTATCAATTCAGTTTCATCATTCATTCCCATTTCAATACAAAGATTTCATTCGAATGAGTAGTTCACAACACCAATAAAAATCAGGGGAGTGCAGATTACTCTACTTTTACTGTTTACTCCTCTTTTGACTAGGGTTTTCCTCTTTTAACTTTGGATTGTCCTCACAACTCGTTTCCTAAGGCAATAGGTTAAGTTTATGCTCTAGTTCTTCTCAAATATGCATTTATGCAATTCTATATCTTAAAGTTTCACTAAGGTTTTCCCCCAATTTCCCTTCTCCTTGCCATTCCTATGTTACCTATCACTTAACACATGAAATTCCTATGTATGATGATATTTTAAACCTTATTCAAATCAAAACTAAGGGTTTCTAAGCTCAATTCATGTTTTCAAAAACCTTTTCTCACATCAGGGGAGCTACCAGTCGATTGCCAGGGGCTGGCAGTCGGCTGATTGCTCTTTAGAAGGTTGAATTCCACATGACAGTGGCTAGACAGTTGACTGGCGCACCTCTGTGTGATATTCTGGGCTTTACAGTGGCTCGACAGTCGACTGATGCATGCCTGGCAGTCGACTGCTAAGCTGCTATATGCATTTTTGGGTTTTTGAAGAACACAACAGTCGAATGATGCGTGCTGGCAGTCGGCTGCCCTGTTCTTCAATGATTTAAAATCACTGGTTTTCATCAATTCTAGCCTAAATTTCCAATCATAAAAAATAAAAATTATATGAGCTTAGTCCCTAATCATTTTCGTGCAAAACCCATGAGTTTTTATGTCTAAAATATCAACCAAATCAGATAATCCACATGCGAATGTAGCAAAACACAACCATAACATGAAAAATATGATTTAAGCCTAGAAATCGATAAATAGAAGCTATAAATCATGCATCTTAATGTGAAAATCACTTCTTAACCTTAAGAAAACCTCAAAATCAGTTTATCTACTCTAGAAATCTAAAAATTCAAAAATGCTCAAATTTTCCTATTTTAATTTCCTCTTTCAGATTTCAGCCGATTTAGGTATTCTAATTGCAGAAGATTTTGGCTAAATAATGTTTGAGATGCTTATAAAGTTATAGATGAGGAATTCCCTACCTCAAATCTAGCTATGGATGTTTTCTAGCTTGCTTTCTCCTCTTCTCCTTTTCCTCCACTTCTCCTTCTTGCTTCCCTCTGATAACTAGTTCTTTCCTTTGGTATGGGAAGATAGAGTATATATATATATGGAAGGAAAGGGTGAAGTAGCTGAACTTTAGGGACCTCCTAGCAATTTAAAAGAACTTTGCACTTTAGTCCCTCTTTACTAACATTTCATCTTCCTTAGTTCATTCAAGTTCTTGAAGAAATTCTGAAATTATCTTTAAAAATAATAATTCAGGGAAGTGGTTATTACATTCTTGGGTTGGAAAAAATTCTTGGAAAAGTGCCCTATCTTACCATAGTTGCAGCATATAGGTTGGCCCATTAGACAGGGTCTGTTTCCATGGTACTTCCCACATTTTTGGCATGGATTGGGGGTAGGCAGTGTCACCATTAGTTTATTCCCTTCATTAACTCTTTGAAATTTAAGGTTTCTACTAACTGGAAAATTTCCAAGTCTCTTACTGAAAGTTCAGGGTTGATTTCTTATTCTTTCCTTCTTTTCCAAACTCCTAGCTATAATTTGACACTTATTCACTAAAGTGGCATAATCTTGAATCCAGCCCTACCTCCAGGTGCATGGACTTCCAAGCTTCATCAAGGTGATACCTAAGGTAAGAAGAAAATTTGAATAGCTCTTCAATTTGAGCTAGGAATTCCTCAAAAGTTTTTCCATTATGTTTGAGTTGCATAAACTCAATTTCTCTCTCATTCCTTACACTTATAGGGAAATAATCAAAGAAGGATATCTTAAAGTTATCCCAGGTTAAAGGGGTTTGTTGGGCTTCTAGGAGTTTTTGTGCTCCTTGCCACTAGTACTCTGCCTAACCTTCCAAAAAGTAGTTGGCAAACTCCACCTTCTATACATAAGCACTCCCCAAAACTCTAAAAATCTTCTCCATACCCTTAATCCACTCATAAGCTAAATTGGGATTATACTCACCCTTAAAGGTCTTAGACTTAGGCTTTTGAAATTCTAACCAAGCCTTATGGTTATGGTTACCTTTTACTTCTTCTGGTTAAGGCACATGGTTTCTTTCTTCTTGGAGATGCTCCAACAATTGAGTAGTGGCGTCAGCCTGACATCTCATGGCCTCTACCATACCCTGTAGAGTCTGTATAACTCTATCCTCCCCATTAGCCTTATTCCTAGGGACATTCCTACCATTCCTTCTACATGGTGCCATAGTTTACTTTTACAAAATAGATATCACTGAGGTAATCAGTCTCAATAACATAATATCTTGTAGAGAAAACAAAGTATACCATAAAATACCAGTTACCTAAACCTAAACTTCATTCCTCACATCAAGCTAGAAAGAAACTAGAAAACAAGCATACCATAGTTTACCAGTTGAACTCTAACCTTCTTATGAGGAACATTACCTAAATCAGAACCATTGCTCTGATATCAAAATTTATAACACCCCACCTCTATAAGTACAAAACATATCGGCCCCATAGAGATGGTGTACTACATAACTTTTCTTAACTACCAGAGTTAAATTTTAAATTAATTACTCAAAATCTTTAAATAGTTCACTTTCAAGTTTAAGGTTGCACTCAAGATTCTCACTCATATATATAAATACACACAAACACACACAGAGGATAGATGTTTCTATATAGAACATATATACATATGCTAGGTTATAAGTAGGTTCCACCCTCTATTCGCTATACATACATTTAAGTTTCCTATGAATTTCTCAGAATAGGCCAGGGATGGTGGAATACCAAAAAGTTAGGTCACTTTTTCCACCACTTTAACCTATTGGGGGCAGTGGTGCATCCAAAATATAGATCATTGATGTGTCTTATTTTATTCATATTTACTTGATGTTAATTGCCCATTTTATGAGCATTTTATTCTAAAAATCACCTAAGTTGCATCATTTTTCATTTTCAGACATTTTATCAAGTCATTATCAGCAAACAGAGTAATTTTGAGCCTAGACAGCCTTTAGAGCACCTAAAATAGGCCATTTAGGCCTATTTTGCTAATTAAGCCTTGGACTGGGCTAATTGGGCCTTGGACCAGGCTGATTAAGAGGAAAAAGGAGCAGACCAGCGTGCATTAGGAGAGACCCACGCACTTGGAGCTAGGAACAAATCTGAAACTCGTTCTCCATTGCGAGACCCGAGTGTCCATTTTCCATCGCGTGAGAGAGAGAGATCGTGTGCATCGTGTGAACCTTCGGTGGACTTCCATAATGGCACGGTGATGTTTCGGTGTCAGGGGACAATGAGCGGGACACCGCCATCGACGGCAGCTATCGAAACACGCTAGAACGGTAGAGATTTGTGAGAAATTCGAGCCAACCCATTTTGTGACCCGTCCACAGATCAGCCTTTCCACGGCGTTTTCCAGGTAATCCACCATCCGCCATCGCCTCCTACAACTTTAGGCAGCTCAACCGCACCTTCCCCCAGCTTATCGGCCACCGCAACACCCTAGATCATGAGATTCACGATGGAACCGAGAGACTCGATTTGGTTGCATTTCGTGAGTCATCTGTGTTTTTCATAGGGTTTTCATTCATTTTCGCTATCTGTGTGTTGTCCTTGGTGTTCCCCAGCTGTCCGCCACCGTCCAACTGACCAGAAGGGTGCAAATCCGTTGGGTACCCAAGAACTCGAGATCCGACCTATTTAACCTGACCCACGATCCGTGAAGCTTTTGGATAACATTGGTTTTGATTTTTCTGGTAATTTTCTGTCAAGATTTTGGAGGTTTTCTGGCGACCATTCTGTATAGAGACCATTGGGCAATTGAGAAGATAGGACTTGCATGAATTTTTACTATTTTTATCTGCTATTTAATTAATTATTTGATGGATTATCTGTTGTTGGGATTGTCTACTGTTGTAAATATGTGCGGCTGAATTTGTAAAATTCATTGGGTCCCTGACTGTGTTGGATTGCTGTTTTAATTGCATGGATGTTGAATTTAGTTGTGTGATCTTCTTTACAGTTATGAATGCATGTCTTAGCTTTATTTATGAGACATTGTGATAATGCTAATTAGATTCCTTTTTGAGATCGACGGATAATAATTGGAATTGGAAAACTAATTGTAAGGAACAATTAATTATCACTTAGAACTAAGGTTAATTAATTTCTGGATTAAGGGTAGCTAAAAGTTATTTCTTAATAGTGGTGAATTAGACCGATAATGCTGATTTAAAATTTACCATTGAGAAGAACCAGCCAGTGGTAGATTTTAAGTTTAAGAAATTCATTAAGACTGACAAAGAATTTGAATTTAAATTAGAATTCACTCACAGGTAGCATAGTCAAATTTAGTAATCCATTATCTTTTGTGTGTTTGCCAACCAGTATAGGTTCCCTGATGGATTTGCTTTTCTTGCCTCTGTATATTTTCTTTCGTTCCTTGTCATTGGCATTTTATTATTGCACTTAATTAATTATTATTTTAGTAAAAAAAAATCAATCACTTTAATTGCTAGGCTAGATAATAGAGAACAAGTAGTAACTCTAGGCTTTCCCATTCCCGAGGAATACGACCTTGATACTCACCATTGCACTAGATTGCATCGATAGGTTCACTGCCTTAGGTGTAGTTGCTTAGGTAGCATTGGCAGCAACACATCAAGTTTTTGGCGCCGTTGGCGGGGATTGTTTTTGAAAACTAGAGTAAAATTGCTATTTGTTACTTTAGCCACTTTTATTTGTTCTATTTTATTTTTTTTTTTGGTTAGTTGTGTCTTTCTTTTCATTCAGCTATTGGCTTCTATTAGTTTCATTTTGCCTTTATTTTATTTTATTTTGATTAATTATTTTTTTATTTTAGTCATTTTTTTTGCTTCTGTTGTTGGTTTTTATCTATTTTGTTTTGGTTTATTACTCTTTATTTAGTTGTTGGGCTGTTTTCGCTATTGTTGGATTTAGGTAGTTTATGACTAGGAGGTCCAATCATGTACCTGTAGACCCTCTGTCCGATCCAGAATGATTGTTGTGGACGCATGCACACTGTCGTCAGGAGGAGGTGCCAGTTGAGATATTGGAGGAGGAGCCAATTGAGATCCCTGATCCTACATCACCAAAGATGGCAGCTACGAATAACAATCATGATGCCAACCAAACAATGTACAAGTTTGCTAGACCTTCATTGGAAAGGACACAAACGTGCATCACTCGGCCTACAATAGCAGCTAACAATTTTGAAATCAAGCCAAATGTGATTCATATGGTGCAGCAAACTGTACAATTTGGAGGGATGCCCAGCAAAGACCCTAATGCTCACATAGCCAATTTCTTGGAGATATGTGATGCTTTTAAGATTAATGGAACTACTGATGATGCCATTCAGCTTAGATTATTTTCATTTTCCTTGAGAGACAGAGCAAAGAGATAGCTACAATCCCTACCTCCTAACTCCATCACTACTTGGGATACTTTGGCTTAAAAGTTTTTGTACAAATATTTTCCACCAGCTAAGACTGCAAAAATACGTAATGACATTTCTTCTTTTGTGCAAATGGCTGATGAGAGTATGTATGATGCATTAGAGAGGTACAAAGACTTGTTGAGGTGTTGTCCACATCATGGATTGCCTGTGTAGATGCAGGTGCAGACTTTTTATAATGGTTTAAATACAGCCACAAGGCAGATGGTGTAACACCCCATATTTTTTTCTTTCTTTCTTCTTTTAAATTATTGATTCCTCAGTTAATTGGATGAAATTGCTTGTGTGATTTAATAAATATCCTAAAGGATAACCCTTTCAATTCCTTGAGGTGCATGATTTAATTTTTCTTTAGACAGCCAAAGTGCTAAAGGAAAGAGGGAATTAAAGTTAAATCCTCATGGCAAGCACAATAAAGGAAGGAAAGAAAATAGGTTAGCATCCACTAGATATGCACATGCATTCAGTGGAATAAAATAAAATCAAAGGGGAAAATGTGACATGAAGGAAGCAAGAAGGGAAAAACCAAATTTAATATCCATATATATATATGTATACGTGCATGGCAAGAACTATCAGGAAAGGAAAATGTAAATTATATATATGTATATGCATTTGGTAGAAGAGAAAAGGAGAGAGGGACCAAATGGTTTTACCAATCATTGGATAAAATACATAAGAGGGAAGCAGCCAAATATGTGTGTAGGTGTACTGTGGAGGCTAAGGGGGAGACGAGACATAGGGAATTAAAATACAAAACTAAAAGGGGGCTTAGCATCCCATTTAACCACTGGATATAAGGGAGAATTTGCATCCTAATTTACATGTACACAAGCATACGAGATGGTGCCTAACGTAGATTAGAAGATTTGCATGGCGGGAATAGAATAGCCTACGTGCAAGGGGGGAGTTAATTATATGTAAATGCATGCAATAAGTTAGGGAATAGAAGTGCAAAATTTACCTAAAATACAATATACATAGTGTGTACTGTGAGACAAAGAGTGGAGAAGTTGTGTGACGTAAACACACGAAGATAGGCATAAGGCAAGGACCATTAGGAATGGAAGGGTACGGCTGGTAGGAGGTAGAAGAGAGGAAGAAGAGATGTGGAAGGACACTTGTCGTGGGATGCATGTTTCCCTTTTTTTTCTTTTCCTTCCCTTGTGCTACCTTAACGTGCCCGAGGAAGGAGGACGAAGCGCCGTACAACTTGCTTGAGTATGAAGCTTGTGTAAACCTTCCTTTCTTTCTTTCCTTTAGCGTGATGAGGGGGTAATTGCAAGAGTACAAGGAAGATAAATTGCCATTAAACACATGTGCAACCATAACCAATTAAGAAAAAGAGAGGATAGACAGTAGCCAAATGGGTAAGGAAAAATTGCAAGGATAATGGGCTACAATTACTTACACGTAAGGTGCATGAATTCACCTTTATCCTTTCCTTGTTGTGACCAAATGGGTTAGGAGGAGATTGCAAGAAATGGTTGTACTTAAAGTACACATATGGCAAGTAATTAATAATAATTGAGGATGAAAAGAGAGAATAAGGAGTAGCGCAGCACGCCACCTAAGAAAATAGAAAAGAGGAATTGAGATTTAAATTTTGACATACATGCATCACACACACAGTAAGAGAGAAAGAGAAAAAGAGAAAGGGAGAGAGAGCAGTGTGAGTCTAAAGAAAATACAAAAGTTTGTGAGGAGGGAAGGAGCTAAGTTGATCAAGGAAAGAAGAGGCAAGGGAGTAAGGGAAAGAGTCAAAGGAATCCAAGACAATCCCACTTGTGTTTATCCTTGAGGTAGGTTAACAATTCTAAAAAATTTTGTTCCATGGTTTATTATATGTATTCCCCATGTTTTCACAAGCTTTTATGGAACATTATCTTCTTCCTTACATTCTTGATGAAATGAATGTTATGTTGGTTAGGCTTGTATGATAGCTTGGTATGTTGGTTGATGTGATAAAATGGATATTGTTGTTTATGGAAGAATTATGGTTGCATGAAAAACGCAGCATGCATGATAGAAAGCTCACACCTAAGATGGTGCTAAATTTTTATTTTTGCATGACTAGTATGGGATTTAAGTTAGAGACATTCAAAATGAAGCTTGGTAGCTAGAAGTTGGGTTACAATATATGGCATTGCTCTCGTGTCTTGTTATGAATGGCTTGATGAAAATTTGTTTAAAAGAAATTACGATTCGGTTTTAGCCAAGAGAAAGGAAGGAAATATGGTTAATTAAATTATAGCTAATTATTTCACCTTTGCACACATAATAAAGCCCACATTATTATTAAAATGTGTGAATTTAAATAGTATGTAACCTTAGTGGGTAGCATGAACCAATAAAGCAAGGGAAAAAAATTATTAATGGTAAGGGCTACACTAATTAAATGAAGAAGAAAGTATCCTAGAATTTAATGCATAAGCTCATTGAAGAGTAAAGTATAGAAACAAGGGGAGAATTTGACAATATGGCATGAAAAACCTTAGGGATTATGGACCTATCATCATGGCCAATCACAATTTTCACCCTTTTCCTTCTAGTATCCGAATGCATAAGTAAAGGATAATGACTTATAAAATGTCTTTTAATGGCTAAAGTCAAGGAAAAATGAGAAAGTTAGAATTAAAGAAAGGGTGAATGCAATTTAGTCCTATTTATACCATTAGTGTTCCTAAGTTGAAAAATTTAAGAGATTATGGATGGTTAATTTAAGACTACTACTAATAGGCAATTGCAACACAATAAATTTTATAAAGGTGGCCAAGTGTCCACAAAGTTTCCAAGTGTGCACAATATTTTTATAAAGGTGGCCAAGTGTCCACAAAGTGCCCAAGTGTGCACAATAATTTTATAAAGGTGGTCAAGTGTCCACAAAGTGCCCAAGTATGCACAATTAATTTATAAAGGTGGCCAAGTGTCCACAAAGTGCCTAAGTGTGCACAATAATTTTAGAAAGGTGGCCAAGTGTTCACAAAGTGCCCAAGTGTGCACAATAATTTTAGAAAGGTGGCCAAGTGTCCACAAAGTGCTCAAGTGTGCACAATTAATTTATAAAGGTGGCCAAGTGTCCACAAAGTGCCCAAGTGTGCACAATTAATTTATAAAGATAGCCAAGTGTCCACAAGGTGCCCAAGTATGCACAATCAATGTATAAAGGTAAGTTTTTAAAAAATAAAATGCATAAATGATTTTTGTTTATTTTGTGACAACATGCATAATCCCATGAAAATATGTTTTACCTGAAAGAGAGTATCTACTTTTATCACATTGACATCTAAATTGACCATGCAATGCTTGTCAATTTATATTTATGAATAAGGCTATGTTATCAAATACCGAAAATGTAGATGTAAATGTTTTGGTGCTTGCACCCTGGTACATATTAGTAAGTTGTAGAATGATGAATTGTTAAGCTACTAGGAAACTTTTGTTTCTCATTTGTATGCTAATATGTATCAGATGTGGACGTTTAGGGGTGCCCAGGAAGATAGGAGTTCTTTTTGTCAAAAGAAATTTTTTTGTAACTCCTTACTTTAGGTCCTAATTCTAGATATATTTTGGGTTAGGATTAGGACTATTATTTTTACTGTGTATATGAAAGGAATACGAGAAACTACTAAGGAAAGGATATGTGAAGGACCTATTCGTCCTATTATTGTAAAAGGAGTTTGAGTGACAGGACTGTTGTCTCCTAACTCCTTATGGATGGGTACTTCATATATCCTAGTATATGTTCTCAAAAGGATGTAATGGACATTCATTATTGAACACTGATGATTTGTATTGTATGTAAGTTTTATGATTTCCATTGTGTTGTATGAATTTTAAATTTTTGTTGTGCATAAGGAATGATTATCTTAGCAAAAGAACCCAAACCTAATCCATCATAATAAAACTTAATGATATGAATGCTCAGACATTGTGAATAAAATGATAAGAATAATGTACTAAACTTATCTAATTACATCAGAGGAATTGTAATACTAGATAAGGGCGTTACAGATGGTGGATGCAGCAATAAGGGGTGCATTAAATAATAAAACCCTTGAATAGGCACAAAATTTAATAGAGGAAATGACCATGAACAATTATCAGTGGCAATCCTCAAGGGATAGGTTAGGACGGCAGGGAGTGGTCAATGAGTCAGACTCTATATCAACCTTGGCAACTCAAGTGGAGCTTCTGGCTAAGAAGATTGACTAACTCCAGATGCCAATGCAGTACCCATCCATAAGGACTATTTTTTCATATTACAAATAATAAATGTCTGTTACATCCTTTTGTGAACATATACCAGGGTATGTGAAGTACCCATCCATAAGGAGTCAGGAGACAACAAGCCTGTCACTCAAACTCCTTTTACAAAATACTAAGGATGGACAGGTTCTACACATATCCTTTCCCCAGTAATTTCCCTTTTTCCTCTACTATATGCAGCCAAGTATAACAGTCTTAATTCTAATCCAAAAACAATTTATAGAATCAGAACCCAAAATGAAGGACTACAAAAATGCTCTTAACAAAAGAACTTCCTCTAAGGCTACTTCCATCTTTCCCAGAATTTGCTAAATGTTTGCATTTGATACATAACAAAGCACAAATGAGAAAACTAGTTTCTCAGTAGCTTAACAATCCTATATTTTCAAATCTACTAATATGTACCAGTGTGCAAGCACAGAAAACATTTTCATCTACATTCTAGTCGTTTAAAACATAGTCTCATTTATGTGACAGATTGGCAAGCATTGCATGATTATGTGGAATGTCAGTGTGATAAAGGTGGTCATTCTCATACACCATATTTTCAGTAAAAGCATACACATAACCATTAAAAATGCTAATGATCATCTATATATTCTCATTCTTGAAACTTACCTTGCCTCAAAGTGTGAAGCACCTTTGGTCACACTTCAAGGAATATGGACACTTGGTCACCTTTGTAAGACTTGTGAACACTTGGTTACATTGTGGACTTTTGGCCACCTTTATGAAAACTTGTGAACACTTGATCACATTGTGGACTCTTGGCCACCTTTATGAAACTTGTGAACACTTGGTCACATTATGGACTCTTGGCCACCTTTATGAAAACTTGTGAACACTTGGTCACATTGTGGACTCTTAGCCACTTTTATGAAAAAAGTGAACACTTGGTCACTTATACATATACATAAAAACTACAATTCCTCCCATTATTATTATCATTTCTATTTCCTTTTCATTTATCCATTACGAGGTACATTCTAATGCATTCACAATTAGCATGGTGATTCAGCCACTAAAATTAAAATGAGACATTGGTTTCAGCCACCATGATAAAATAATAATCCTTAAGGTTTTTCATGCCACATTGTCAAATTTTTCCTTCTTTCTATGGTTTACACTTGATGGTACCATGCCTTAGAATTTCTAGGGTAATCTCTCCCACCTTCCATTTTTGTAATTAAATCATTACCAATTTATTTTACTTGTTCTCTTGATTCATGTTACATACCAAGTCTAAGGTTACACAAATTCTCAATTCTTACATTTAAATACCAAGGTGGGTTCTTGTTATGTGTAAAAAGGATAAACAATTCACCATACCTTAATTTACCCTACATTTTTTCCTCCCCTTAGCCAAAACGAAATTGTACTCTCTCTTACCTAATCTTCATCAAATCATTTCCTACCTTACAAAAGTCACTTTCGGATTTGGTAAGACAACAAGAGCAAATGTCAAAATTTTAAATCTAATTCTAGCTAGCAACCTTCATTTTGGTATTTATAAATTAAAACACATACTAACTATACAAGAATAC
The DNA here is from genome assembly GCA_031216115.1 of Senna siamea. NCBI lineage: Eukaryota > Viridiplantae > Streptophyta > Magnoliopsida > Fabales > Fabaceae > Senna > Senna siamea. The sequence goes on from CM062360.1 coordinate 4,798,284, forward strand.
CACTATTTAACATTATCATAAGTTAAATTCTTCCATTATACATGCTAAATTTTACCAATAGTAGTTCTTTCATGGAAACAACAATATTTACTTTAACACATCACTAAACATAGCCAAATTACCACACAAGCTTAGCCAACATGACATTCATATCTTCAAGAATGTAGAGAAAGAGTTATTATTCCATGAAAGCTAAAAGAAAAAGGGGTTTATCTTAAATCATGAAAAAAAATTAAGAGAATTTCTAAGCTACCTCAAGGATAAACTAAAAATGGAATGGTTTTAGCTTTTCCTTTGAATTTTCCCTTACTTCCTTGCTTCTTCTTCTCTCGGTCAACTTAACTCCTCCTCCTCTCACCAAATGTGCCTTTATGTTTTTGTTAAACTCTCAAGCTGCTCCCTCTTTCCCAAGACACGTCTATATGCATGTATATATATGTATTTTAATGCAATTCCTCTCTTATATCTAACCAGTTAAATGGGATGCAAGATGCTATGCCTCCTTCTTATTCCTAATTATTATTATTCTATAGTCACACGTGTACTTAAGTACACTCATTTCCTTGCAAGCTTGTATTAATTAATCCACTCGATCACGCCAAAGAAAGGGAAAAAGAGAGGGTCATGCAAGCTTCCTACTTCACGCAAGAGGTACGGTCACACAAGGAACCCTTGGATGCTGCACTTTCCTTCTCATTAGTTGTTGCCGTGGGTTTCTATAAGTCTAATTAAAAATTCTAATTCTCTTACCTATTCTTGATAGCTTTCACGTTTGGCTAAGTCAAGTTCCTTTTCTCTCCCTACATGTCATGATCCTCTCTCCCTTTCATTTCCTCCACTGAATGCATATATGTATATTTAATGGATGTTAGCTCTTTTCTCTCTTCTTAATTCCTATTATTCCTTGATATAACCAAATGGATTTTTATATTATATAGATGTGAAGCTACTTCCCTCAATTACTGCATGTATATATGTTTTTAAATCAATTTCTCATGTAGCTATTCGGTTAGGAAAAGAAGAAAGAGAAAGGAATAATTCAAGCACCTTAATTTCCATTCTCAGTCATATTGCAAATAATGTAACGAAAGGAAAGAAGAAACTAACATCACACGTCTCTTTTTTTTTTTCTTCCTTCTCTCATTCATTGCCGAGTTAAGGGAAATCATTTCACTTAAATTATATATGTGTATCACCTTCCTTTCTTCTCCTTTATTATTGCCATAGGTTTATATAATTTAATCTAATCCATGGGATGCCTATTTGGTTGAATCAAAAAGGAATAAAAGAAAAGAATTTAAGCACCTCAAGCACCTCATAATCAAGCTTACTTCTAATGCACTTTTCACTCACATTCTAATTCAGTTAACACAAGGAAGAAGGTGTTATTCTTTAGCATATTTATTCTAAATATTAAATTACACAAGAAAATTCATCATCCTTTATATCAAACTCATCCAATTAATTAAGGGAACATTAATTTAAAACTTATCAAGAGAAAATGGGGTGTTACAAGCAGGCTTTTAATGTTCTATCTTGACCTGCTGATACACCAGACACCTATTGTAAATTCTAGTGGTGCTAAGATGAATGATGGTTTTGCTCTTATAAGCTTCTCTTACGATTCTAATCCTTAAGTTTTTGTTGTTAGGGATATAAATCTTGCTTGAAATTGTGCTATCATATATGAGATTTTGTTGAATTCCTTCTTGCCCTTTAGAGACTTTAGGAACCCTTTATCTAATTGTGTTTTCAAGATTCAAGACCTAAGATCATATTTTACCTTCAGATTATGAAAACATAATATGTCAAAAATACTAGTGTGACCAAATTCATATTCCTAAACTTTTCTATTAAGTCTATTTCATTCACCATCATAGTAATTATTAGTAGGAATGCTCTATTCAAGGTATCTAGACTATATTTGTTGTTTAAGCTCATAATTTTCCAAGAATACTACTCATCCCTTTTTCCCATGCTCACTGTCTTTGGATCAAAGAGGTATTTGAGACTTTTACTGTCACTAAATACCTTGACTTTGGTGCTATATAGGTAATGTCTCTAAATTTTTAGAACAAATACTATAGTTGTTAATGTTAACTCACAAGTAGGGTAGTTTTCCTTGTGAGGTCTTAATTGCCTAGAGGCATAAGCTATCACAATCCTATCTTGTGTCTATCTTATGGTAGTATACAGCCTAACCCCTTTTGGGAAACAATATTGTTGCATACCTTAAAGGATCATAATGGGTCAGGAATTACTAACACATGAATTGTAGTAACCCCTTCTTTGAAAGTTTGAAAACTTCTTTTGCATTCTATTAACCAACAAAAAGGTACATCCTTTTGGGTCAACTTGGTCAAAGGAAGTGCGATTTGGGAAAACCCTTATATGATCCTTTGGTAGTAACTTGCTAATCCCAGGAAACTATAGATCTTAGTGACAATCTTAGGTCTCTTCCAAGTTACCACTACCTTCGTTTTACTAGGGTCTACTATTTCTCCTTCTTTGGTTTCAGCATACCCCAAGAAATTACACCACTTTAAGCTAGAAATCAAATTTTTTGACTTAACATACAATTATTTCTCCCTCAGAACTTAGAGTACAATCCTAAGATGTTTTTCATGCTCTTCTCTGTTTTTGGAATATACAAAAATATTATCAATAAATGCTACTATGATTTCATGGTGGTAGAGTCTAAAGATATAATTCATGTAGTATACAAAAATAGATGGAGCATTGGTTAGATCGAACAATATCATTATGATCTAATGATATCCTGATCTCATGTTGATCTTGGAGAATATAATTGCTCCTCCAAGTTGGTTTAGCATATCATCTATTCTAGGGGAGAGGATATTAGTTCTTTATAGTTTCCTAGTTCAACTATCTATGATATATGCACACTCCAAAGCTTCGATCTTTCTCTTCCTAATCATTACTTGTGCTCCCAAAAGCAAGGCACTAGGTCTAATAAAATTTTGAAACAAGAGGGTTTCTATTTTGGGCTTTATGTTCGCTAAGTTTTATAAGGAACATCCTACAAGGCATTATAGAAATTGATCCCATTCTAGGAACTAGTTCAATCAAGAATCCTAATTTCCTCTTAAATAGTACTTTGACACCTCATTAGTAAAAAGCATCGACCAAATCTATCACTATGGGAATCTAATTACTCTTATGTCATAGCTACTGTGGATGAACCTAGAAAACCTATGGTTGGTTTCTATTCTCAAATTCCCTATTCATAACCTGGTATCTATACAAATCACAATTTTTATGGTTGCAGTCCAAGACCACATCATTTCCAACCAACTAGTTCATCCCAAGACTATTAACCATATCATACATAAACAATGAAACCAATTCAAAAAGGAAAGGTCGAGACTTCCACTAAAATAGAATAACTCAAATAGGATAAAGTTACAAAAATAAAATCTTTTATAGGTGTAGAAACATTCAAATCATAGGGGACAAAGTCACAGATAGGTTTTGATGCTTTATAGGTTCATCGCAGATAGATAGGTGAGATGCATCAGAGTCGATCAATGTAATTAAAGATTTATTACTTGTAAAACATTTACCTCTAGTAAGATCATTGGAGTCAACTACCTCTTTACCCTTTAGGGTACATACTTGACTTTGTATTTAAAGCTTAGACTCATCATTAGCTTGACTATTCTATGGATACTCCCAGAAGAGATGTCCTGGCTCTCCACAGGTATTACAAGTTCTTACCCTAAATTGGCATGGTTTGTTCCTTGTTGAGTCCTCCTACTTGAACAAGGAACGAGTGTAACTCATTCAGTTAGGTTTTCATCAAGTAATTAGTTATAATGATATTTAATTACACAAAATTTAACATTTAACCATCTTGCCAAATTTTTGGATGTCACACTTCACCCATGAGAGCTCGTCTACAAGAGTTTTGTCCATGTGGCTCACCCATGAGGGCTTCGCCCATTGGGGTTCATCCATGAGGACTGCTTAAGACCTACCATGAGTTCGCCTCTCAGGGTTTGGCCATTAGGATTACCTTTAAGGGCTAGTTTCAATGAATTATTTTTAGAAGGTTCATCCTAAGGTTGGCCTTAGAAAATTAAGTCATTGGTTAGCCTTAATAGGTCTGTTAGTAGGGTTCACTCCGTGGCTCAAACTCCTGGTTTGTCACTCAAGCCTTCCTAATAAGTCATCTCTAAGGGTTCATTTAGTGGAACTTGCCCTAAAGGAGTTTGTCTCGGAGAAGCTCACCCTTGAGGAGCTTGCCGCTAGGGTGGTCACCCCTACAGAGGTAGCCCAACATCCTAAAAAGTACACCAACTTTTGCTACATTACCCAATTTTTTAATAAACATACTCTAAATCTAAAATCACTTTAAAATATCTAGTTTCACATGATTTTAATTCATAAATAAATTTATAAACTCTTTTCCTATCCTTAGGCCAACAATATACTCAAATTCCATGACTCTTTTAGTTAGAAATAATTTAAATCAAATCTTGAAAATTCTTAGAGGAAAGAGAAAATAGCAAACTTCTTGAATCTTCATTTCTTCTTCATATATGCATGACAAAGCATAAATCTAACATACAAAACATAGAATTTAAGCTTACGTCTCTCTCAAAGTCATTAAAACACAAAACTCCTTCATATACCCAAGTTTAGAAAAATGGGTTTCCAAACTAGAGAGAGAAAATTATATTTCTACTTGATTACCTTGTTTTTGATGATTTTTGTGTGCTAATGCTAGTGTTCTAGATAGTGATTCAAGCCTTTTGACACTTTATTTTAAGATTAGACTATGCCTTTTTCCCTTCTTCTTTCTCTCTCTTCTTATGTTTGTATTTCTAGGCTTTCTTTCTCCACTTTCATTCTTATCAAGTTTTTATGATGAGTCATTTTATTATTAATTAAAGTTCAAACTTATTTGTTAATCAATCATTAGAAGAGATTACAAATTTTAAAAGTTTACAAAAGTTCTTTCCTTTATATATTATATTTTTACTTTATTTTTTACTAACTCTTCAGGCTTTAATACTCCAAATGTGTTTTTTATTAAAAAGTTTTCTTTCTCTTAAACTAGACTTTATTTTTACTTAATTTTTTAATCAAATTTTCAATCTAACTACTAACTTCCTTTACACACTATGCTTAACCCTACAAATAAGCATAATATAATAATAAAATCTCGAACTTTTTATAATTTTAACCCTTTATAAGTCCTATAATTTTGACGATTCATTCTCTAACACCAATCAAATATAAAATTATTATTTTTATTAAAAAATTTATTATGATTATTAATAAAGACAACAAAAATTATTTTTAAAAATTTTAAAAATTGTATTAAATTAAAATAAATTTTTGGACTAAAATTGTGTTTTACCAACAAAATCATTACAAGAATTTATCCTTGCGCCGCCGCACCTTATTTTGATTAGGTTAAGTTGATTCCCTCCCGTAATCCTTGCGGCGCCGCACCTGGCAAACACATTGGAGTGAATCTTTGTCCTCGCCCACCATCACCATAAAAATAGTTTTTGAAGAATTCTTATGTGCTGCCGTCGCTGATCTGCACATTAGAAATTGGAGGTTGCTCCAATGGAACCACCCGCAGAAGTTATGGAATCTTTGTCCGCGTCCAACCCAGAGAACGCGGAATCATCTGGCACATCAAATCCAAATCCTGCTGCTCAGTAATTTTCTTCGACAAGTTAGCTTTTGGATTTCGGTTTCAATGGATTTATTCATTCTCATTTCCGAAGTTTTCTACGCAGATTAAGTTTGGAGCAGAGGTTTCAGATTGTGAGGAGTGTTGGGGAAGAATGCATTCAAGAAGATCAGCTCCGAAATTTGCTGGAGAATAAGCCTGAACCTGTTTGTTATGATGGGTTTGAACCCTCTGGTCGGATGCACATTGCTCAGGTACCTCGAATCTCTAAGTAGTCTGTATTTTCTTTTTTTTCTTTTTTAATTTTTAAATCTTTCAATATGCCGAAGATATAGTCCGTGTGAGTCTCCTTGTTTCAATTTTAGATCTTAAGTCCATTACATTGGAGCTATTCATCGAAAATTTGGATTTATGATAAAGCATATTTAGCGTTTTTTTCCCCCAATAAATGGTACTGTACATGGAGAATCAAGAAATAAGGGAAGAATTCATTATTAAACTGTTTTTTTGGTCTTTTATTTTCCTTCAAGAAACGGAAGTAAGAAAATTGGTGCTACAGTTTATTTCAGAAAGCTTGTGGATGGTAGCATATCTATATCTTTACACTTCTCTTAAAATATGCATTCGGTTGATAATTAAGTGATAAATTTTGTGGCTACAGGTGAGTCTTCCATAATATTTCCTCTCATGATCATCAAAGTGATCTTTTATAATTTTTCCTTCTTCCTTCAGAGCAGAAGTTATGAACCATTCGTGCAATTTATTTATGAAAAGGTCCTTTCAACATTAACGTAAATAAGTAATTTTTATGTTTTATGATCTCTTATCTTGGGGAAAGTCTAAGAGGTAGACATGATCTTGCATCTGATACCTTCAAACTGTTAGATCAATAAATGGAGAAAGACGGGCCAATGGTGCCTCTTCTATGTCTCTGCGGTCCTAAATTTTCTAATCATTAAACAAATTAGATGACATTGATGGTGGTTCTTGATTTTTAGTGGAATTAAATCTGGTTTGGCTGATGTCTCTTGTACAGGGAGTCATGAAAACAATAAATGTGAATAAGCTGACATCTGCTGGGTGCAGAGTTAAAATATGGATTGCTGATTGGTTTGCAAAGCTAAACAATAAAATGGGTGGAGATTTGAAGAAAATTGAAATAGTGGGCCGTTATTTGATTGAAATTTGGAAAGCTGTTGGCATGGATTTAGAGGGAGGAAAAGTAGAGTTTTTATGGTCATCAAAGGAGATTAATACTAGAGCCGATGAATACTGGCCTCTTGTGTTGGATATAGCTCAAAAGAACAACCTCAAAAGGATAATCAGGTGAGAATTTGTATGATGCTTTCAGTTGCTTATTTGGTGTATTTGGAGTCGGACTTGATGTGTTATTCTATATTTCTTCTTCCAAGTTACAGGTGTAGTCAAATCATGGGTCGAAGTGAACAAGATGAATTGACTGCAGCCCAGATCTTTTATCCGTGTATGCAGTGTGCTGACATATTTTTTCTCAAGGTTCATTTTTCATTTTTTGCTAAACATCTCCGTAGGTGCTTGCTTCCATTATTTTAACATGCCAATATATCAATATCCCGCATAAAATCACTCCAGGATTATAAGATAGTGCCTAATAGATGTTGATATTCTGATGAAGTCTGTTCCCATGAATTGATGCCTAATTATTATAATTTTAGAAGTGATACTGGCATTTCAAGATCATAATAGTAGTTTCTATACTAGAATGTCTTATATACAATCATCAGAGGCTTCACTATTCTTTGTTATTACATAATTATGAAGGACAAAATGGGATGTCTTGATATTATAAGGATTCCATTCCAAATGAGATGCAGATATGTATGCAGGTTGTTTCTCAATCAAGGGCATCAGGCTTTTATGTAATTATCATGTATTAAATGATAATTTTGCATACTGAGCATCGTACAAAAAAAAAAAAGTTCCTACGAAAAATAGGGAGAGGAAGGGGAAGAAAAAAGGACTGAGAGGAACGCTGAACCTTCTATGCTTGTTGTATAATTTTGACTAAATAATCTAGCTTTTAGCTGTTAGTTTGGAATCTGCCAAGATAAATATGTAATATACATGCAAGTTAATATGTTAAAGGAGAGTCTGAGGTGTAAAAACGTGCTCCATGTGTAGTGTACATTAGTTTTGACATTTTACTATAATAATTCTTGCTTAGTTTGATCCTATTTATTAATTGTTATGACTATGTTAATCATTGCTCAAGCATGTACTTGACAATGATTGGCTTATATTCCTCCAATTTTTCATCAATTTGAAAAAAGCTTATGATAGAGTGTTGAGAGATGTATTGTGGAAGACTTTGAAATAGAAAGGAGTCAGTGTTGCTTATATTCAAGCAATCAAAGACATGTATGATGAGGTTATAACTTGTGTGAGAACACAAAGTGGGGTTATCAAGGATTTTCGTATAACTGTAATATTGCACCAAGGTTTAGCTTTGAGCCCTTAACTCTTGAACTTGGTATTAGATGTGTCTAGTGAACATATTTAAGAATTGGTGCCACAATACATGTCTTTTGGCTGACAATATAGTCCTTGTTGGAAATTCAAAAGTAAATGAGAAATTAGAGTTGTGGATACAAGTTTTCATATAAGTTGAAGTAAAAGAAAATATATGAAATGTGACTTTAGTGAGATGCACAATAATTCTTGATTAAAGGTTAAAGTTGGAGATCATTCTATACATGAAGTCACAAATTTTAAGTATTTGAGAATTATCATACAAAATAATGGAGCAACAGAGGGAGATGTAAATCATAGGGTTCAAATTAGGTGGATAAAATGGAGGAATCCTTCTATTGTCATTTGTGATAGAAAAGCACCATTCAAATTTAAAGAAAAATTTTGTCACACAACTTTAAGACCTGTAATTTTGTATGGTATTGACTGTTAGACGGTGAAAAGACAACATGATTAAAAATTCAATATTGAAGAAATGAGCGTTGGATGAATGGATATACTAGAAAGGATAAGATTAGGAATGGATGCATTAGAAAGAAAGTTGAAGTAGTACCTATCATAGAAAGGATGGTAGAAGCTTGCCTTCGGTGGTTTGGCTATGTACAAAGGAAGACCTAAAAAGGCTTTTGTAAGAAGAGTAGATCAAATAGAAGATAGTCTAATAACTAGAGGTAAAGGGAGACCAAAAAAAAAAAATAATAAGAGAAACTATTAGAATAAATTTAACTATCAACTGTCTTTCTATAGAAATGAGTCAAGATAGAATATATTAATGTTACTTGATCTAAGTAGCCAACCCCACTTGGGAGAAAAAGGTTTTATTTGTTGTTGTTGTTTTTTGTATCTCTTATTTTGCCTTTGGCTGTTATACATAAACTACAGTTGTTGATACTTTTATTATTCATATTTTATGTTGCTTCTAGAATCCTCTACCTTGAAATTATATTTTCCAGTTTGCTTGAAACGTATTGGTGAATATTGCATTAATTTCTACTCTTAAATCAGGCTGACATCTGCCAATTGGGAATGGATCAGCGGAAAGTGAATGTACTTGCTCGAGAGTATTGTGATGACATTAAGAGGAAGAACAAGCCTATCATCTTGTCACACCGTATCTTCCTTATTTCCATTGTAAATCAGTTTTGTGTTTCGATGTTATATATCTCTTGATGATTGTTTCAGTGTTGATTTGTAGATATGCTACCTGGCCTTCAGCAAGGGCAAGAGAAAATGTCAAAAAGTGACCCATCATCTTCCATATTCATGGAAGATGAGGAGGTAAGGTGGTAAAGGGTTATAAATTTGTCATATGGAAAAGTGAAGATGAACTGTCACATAGTTGCATTTAGTAATGTTCATTAAGTTGTTTTATTTTAAACTTATATTCTGACTTTTCAACTTTTTGTTTGGATATCATAGGCTGAAGTGAATGTGAAGGTAAAGAAGGCTTATTGCCCGCCTAAGATTGTCGAAGGAAATCCTTGCTTGGAGTATATTAAGTATATTATCTTACCATGGTTTAATGAGTTCACAGTGGATCGTAGTGCAGAGAATGGTGGGAATAAGTAAGTTTTGCTTCCTTATGTTCAAATAGTTAGTGGTTACTGGTTATATTTGTGGATGAGTGGGCTTCTATTGTTTCTCCTGATGTGAACTTCTCTTGTGAAATACTATTTTTTTGATCTATTTTGGTTTTCTTGAGCGTGCTTTCTAACTACTCAGGTCTTGAATGATTCTTATGGTTTATTATCTGTATTCATGCTTGTTTTAAATGTAGGACATTCAAAACCTTTGAAGAGCTTATTGTTGACTATGAAAGTGGGGAGCTACATCCAGCTGATCTTAAACCAGCTTTAGCAAAAGCATTGAATAAAATTCTGGAGGTGATGTTTTGTACTTATGCGTATTATTTTTTTCTCTCACTCAAGTTTCAAAAGAACTGTTTGAACTAGGTGTGACAATACTCTCTTTCTGCATTCAAACAATGATTAAGAAAGATTTTGCTTGCATGTCGTGGCCATATTTCTTGTGCCTGTTATTCATGATTTTTTTTTGTTAAGATATATATCAATTAAAATGTCTCTTTTTTGGAATAAAAAAAATTATTAGAGAAGAGAGAGAGAGTAGTAGTACAAGAGGATAAATATCCTCTCAAAAGAAGCCTGAAAGCATAAATGCCAGAACAAACCAGAAAATCATATCAGCTGAGTAAAGCGTTCTGGTCTCTCTGCTTGTCCAACTAAGAATCCCCTTTAAATATAATTGAGCTGTGAATAGACTATAGAGATTAAAAAGACAATTTAATTAAAGAAGCAACATCAAAATAAATATCCTTGAAAGTTCTGGAATTTCTCTCCAACAAAAAGGACTTAATAACAGCATACATTCTAGAATGCACCAAAACAATCTCTTTGTTCATGACTTCAAAATTTTCACCTTTGTTCTGACTTCTGTTAATTTTCTACTGTGTTGAATTTCAGTGGTGGTTGGTTAATCAATCATCATCTGTAAGATTCTACTATTCATCATTTTAATCCAGTTGCTGGATTGATTAAAATTGGATGGTCTATTAGACTGGCTAATGTCTATAGAAGCCAAATTCTTTTATCTACCATTAGAAGAAAGAGAAAGTGGGGTGGGTTCTTGTCTTTGTTTGAGAGTGGTTGAATGAGAACAGGGATTTAATCAGTTAGTAGTCCTTGGTTAAGACAGTGCACTCTGGTTGGTATTTACCTTTCAAGAGATGAAAAGAGCTTCATTAAAGAAGGTAAAGTTCTTATAGCATGCAGGAGGCTGAATACAAGGGGCAATTACTTGATAGCAATTAAGTTTTCTAGGAGAGTGTCACGTATAGTTTCTAGAAGGTTTAGAACACTCTGGACTACTCCGGAAGGGACAAGATTTTAGAAGTTTCCAGACTGTTCTGGAGAAGTCCATTAAATTCCAGAATGTCCTAGAAGGATCAAGAATGTTCTAGGTCCCTCTAGAACATTGTGGAACATTCTAGAACCTTATGGAGATATGTATATAATTCTAGAATATTGTAGAACTCTCTAGAGAACTCTTAAACTTTCTAGAGAACTCTTGTACATACTAAAGTCTTAGGATATTCTAGAACCTTCTTTGAGGAAGTGGAAGACTAGGATAGAACTATAAATAGGGGAGGAGTTTCATTTGCTCCAACCAACCAAGAGAGATCCAAGCAATCTAAGAAAACACTCTCTTGAAAAGCTCTCTTGTGTAATATAAGTTTTTTGCTCACTTCTCTTCAAACCTTTGCCTTCATAATCTTTAGTAGTTTTCTAAGGAGTTAGTTTGCCTGACTTAGCCCTCGATCTAAGGAGTAAGCTAGGTGGCACATGGATTGGCTTAAGAAAAAGAACTCGTCCCATGACACATGGTATCAAAGCTAGGTTCTGCTTGATAGAGATTATGGCTGGATAGGAGGGAAATGTTAGTGAAGTCATCACCAACGTAGAGGGAGTTGTTGAACGAGGAAGGACGGAGACTATCCTCAAGAAAGGCCAAAGCAAGAGTGTGTGGGATTAGTCAATGGATGTTTTGGGCAGCTTTAAGTCAAGGTTGAATAAGCTGGAGATTTCCATGGGGAGTCCATTGAAAGGATGGATACTATGGAAGACATAGTGGAGGGTATAAAGGAGGAGATCCTTGCAATCCTCAATGCCCTAAAGGCCGAGTTCAAGGCGGAGAGAGCGTGACATCAAGAGGCGTTCAACACCCAAGGAAAGGAGGTGAAGTTGTGCAAGGCAGCAATAGCGGGTGGGGCTATTGCAAAGGAGATGTCACGCACCAAGGCGCCAGAACCCTTGAAGTATGGAGGTAAGCGCGATCCTAAAGAACTCGACGAATTCTTTTGGTCACTAGAATGCTACTTCAATGCTGTTAGAGTCAAGGATGATGTATCCAAAGTGGATACAACTGTACTTTATTTAAAAGAGAATGCAGCATTATGGTGGAGAAGGAAGCATGGTGATATCGCCTAGGGGCTATGTGAAATAAACACTTGGGATGAGTTTAAGAAACAACTCAAGAGATAATTTTGCCTCCAAAATGCTAAGGACGTAGCTATGAAGAAGCTACATGGGTTGAGGCATAGTGGGAGTACCAAGGAGTATGTTGCTGAGTTCATATCCTTGATGCTAGAGTTGTTTGATTTGAAGGAGGAAGACAAGCTTTTCTACTTCTTGGATGGTCTACAACCTTGGGCCAACTTAGAACTCGAGGGAGGAATGTTCAAGACGTGGATGAAGCTATAGCCGTGGCGGAGGATCTTGTAGAATTCAAAAAAGACTTCAGCGGCAAGAAGAAAAGTGGGGGAAACAAACTCCAGAAGAAGGAAAAACAAGATAAGAAGGGTGACAAGCTGTTCAAAAGGGATAAGTCTCATGCGAAGGGAAGCAAGAAAAGGGAACCTGAATGCTACTTGTGTAGTGGACTTCACTATATTCGAGATTGCCCGAAACGAAAGGCTCTCAATGCTATGGCTTGTCAAGCTGAAGAAGAAACGCACGTTAGCTTAATGCGAGCTCCAACAACCAATGTGGTTTGATATGATAAGGAGGTTGATAAGATATTGGTTGATCGAGTTGTTCGCAAGCGGGAAACACATAACTGGACCGAGTACTATGTTCGATGGAAGAATCAACCTGAGAGTGAGTCCAGTTTGGAGCGTGAACAAGACCTTTGGCAGTTCTGTGACAAGATTGAAGAATTCAAATCTAAGACTTGACGAGGACGTCAAGGACTTAGGTGGGGGAGGATGTCACAGACAATTTTTAGAAGGTTTCAGAACACTCTGGAATACTCTGGAAGGGACAAGATTCTAGAAGTTTTCAAACTGTTCTAGAGAAGTCTAGAACATTCCAAAATGTCCTAGAAGGATCAAGAACGTTCTAGGTCCGTCTAAAACATTGTAAAACATTTTGATACCTTATGGAGATATGTACATAATTCTATAATATTGTAGAATTCTCTAGAGAACTTTTGTACATACTAAAGTCCTAAGATATTATAGAACCTTCCTTGAGGAGGTGGAAGGCTAGGCTAGAACTATAAATAGGGGAGGAGCCTCATTTGTTCCTCTAGAAGGAAGAATTTCTGTGTGTATTACAATAGAAAAGTGTAGGGTATTTATACAAGAAGAAAGGACCTATTCTAGGAAACCATAATAAATACAATAAATACAATTAAATGACAATCCCTAATGTCTAGCCTAAACTTTAGGCTAACTTCATTCTAATTGATATACTCTGATTCTAATTGATACACAACACTCCCCCTCAAGCTGGAGCATATAAGTCATATGCACCAAGCTTGTTACATATATATTTTATCCGAGGGCATCTTAGAGACTTAGTGAATATATCTGCCAATTGATCATTTGAGTTGACAAATCGAGTAACAAGACACCCAGATTGAATTTTTTCCCTAATAAAATGACAATCAATTTCAATATGTTTGGTCCTCTCATGGAACACAGGGTTTGAGGCAATGTGCATTGCTGCTTGGTTATCACAGACCAGCTCCATCTTTTCCGTGTTCCCAAATTGTATCTCTTGAAGAAGTTGCTTTAACCATAGTAATTCACAAGTTGCTAAAGCCATAGCACGATACTCAGCTTCTGCACTGGATCTTGCAACTACGTTTTGTTTCTTGCTTTTCCAAGAGATTAGGTTACCACCAATGAACACACAGTATCCTGACGTGGATCGCCTATCATTAGGTGAACCGGCCCAATCTGCATCAGTAAAGCCAACAACCTGGGAGTTCCCCTTATCTTCATATAATAATCCTTGGCTTGGTGCTTCTTTAATATATCGAAGGATTCGAACAACTGCATCCCAATGACTATCACACGGTGATTGTAAGAACTGGCTTACTATACTCACAGCAAAAGATAAATCTGGACGAGTGATGGTGAGATAATTAAGTTTCCCAACAAGTCTTCGATATCTTTCAGGATCTTCAATCAGTTCTCCCTGTCTTGGATGGAGTTTGACATTTGGATCCATTGGAGTGTCAGCCGGTTTGCAGTTTGTCATGCCTGTCTCTTCTAATAGGTCAAGTGCATACTTTTGTTGTGAAATGGCAACACCAGTACTGGATTGGGCAACCTCAATTCCCAGAAAGTATTTAAGTTTCCCCAAATCTTTGGTTTGGAAGTGGTTACATAGATGTTGTTTGAGTTGGACAATGCCTAAATCATCATTGCCTGTAATAACAATGTCATCTACATAAACAATAAGATATATGCACTTGCCTTGTGATGTATGGCGAAAGAAGACTGAGTGATCAGCTTCACTGCGAATCATTCCAAAATTTTGAACCACGGAAGGCTGAGCAAGCCAAACCAAGCTCTAGGTGATTGTTTGAGTCCGTAAAGAGAACGACGGAGTCGACATACTTTCCCAGACTCCCCCTGAGCAACAAAGTCAGGTGGTTGCTCCATATAGACTTCTTCCTCCAAGTCACCATGAAGGAAGGCATTTTTAATGTCAAGTTGATAAAGTGGCCAATGACTTATAGCTGCAATTGATAAGAAGACGCGAACTGAAGCAATTTTAGCAACGGGAGAGAAGGTATCACCATAATCCAAGCCAAAGATTTGAGTGTATCCTTTTGCCACCAAACGGGCTTTTAGTCTTTCAACTTTACCATCCGAACCGACTTTAACCGCATATACCCATTGGCAACCAACCAGAGATTTTCCAGGAGGGAGAGGAACCAAGTCCCATGTACCATTAGAATGCAAGGCAGTCATCTCATCAAGCATGGCTTGCCTCCAACCAGAATGTGCTAAAGCCTCACTAGTAGTCTTAGGAACAGAAATAGAATCCAAAGAAGACATAAAGGCATAATATGGAATAGATAAACGATGATAGCTCAAAAAATTATAAACAGGGTGAGGATTACAAGTGGAGCGAGTACCTTTACGAATGGCAATTGGAGGAGTAGTAGGCAAATGTTGGACCGGAGCAACGGGCAATTCGGACGAAGGTAGTGAGTCAGCAAGAGCATCTGTGAACTCAAGACGCAGGCGACGATGATAAGTCTGGAGAGGAGGACTATGGGGACTCAGGTGAAGCTTCTAAAGAAGCAAGGGAAGGAACAGGAAGGGTCACAGAGGTACTGTCAGGTATAGTAGTCACAGAATGGAGAAGACTCAAAGAAGGTCACATCAGGAGAGGTGAAACATCGTCGAGTGGTTGGACAATAACATCAGTAGCCCTTTTGGAGACGAGCATATCCGAGGAAAACACACTTGATGGAGTTGGCAGCAAACTTATCTTTTCCTGGGGTCAAATCATGAACAAAGCAGACACAACCAAAAACACGAAGAGGAAGATGATAAAGAGGGTCATTGGGAAACAATAGAGAATGAGGAATTTGATCATTTAATACAGAAGAAGGCATGCAATTAATTAGATAACATGCAGTGAGAACAGCATCACTCCAAAAAGAAGTAGGAACATTATGATGGATGAGTAAAGTACGAGCTGTTTCAATAAGATGACGATTCTTACGTTCGGCTACCCCATTTTGTTGTGGAGTATAGGGACAAGAGGTTTGATGTAAAATTCCTTGAGAAGTCATAAATGTCTTAAAAGAGGTAGATAAATATTCTTTAGCATTATCAGAACGTAAGATAGAGATGTAGGTATTAAATTGAGTCTTTATTTCAGCACAAAAATTTTGAAAAATGTTAAATACCTCAGAACGAGTTTTCATCAAGTACAACCAAGTACAACGAGAATAGTCATCAATGAAGGTTACAAATTATTGAAAGCCAAAAGTAGAAGACACACAACTAGGACCCCAAACATCAGAGTGAACAAGTTGAAAAGGAAATGTAGACCTATTATTAAGACTAGTAGGAAAGGAACTACGTGGTTGTTTACCCAACTGACATGACTCACAAGGGAGGGAGGACAAGGTAGAAAGAGAAGCATCCATTTTGCGGAGTTTGGAAAGGCTTGGATGTCCCAAACGATTGTGGATGAGAGATGGGGAGCAATTGGATGTGCAGGCAACTGGAGATGTTGTAGGCGAAAGATGGTATAAGCCTTGTGACTCACGTCCTACGCCAATCGTCTTCCCCGTACTCCGGTCCTGGACATAAACACTTTGATTAGAAAAGGTAATAGAACATTTGTAAGAGTGAGTCAATTTACTAACAGAAATAAGATTGAAAGGAGACTCAGGAACATAAAGGACAGAATCAACATATATGGAAGGAAGAATTTGGGCTTGCCCAATCCTCAGAAAGTGCAGTTTTAGAACCATTGGCCAGAGTTACTAAAGGAAGAGAAGAGGAACTAGAAAGATAAGAAAATAGATTTTTATTACCAGAGATATGTTCAGAGGCACTCGAGTCAAGAACCCATGGTCTAATGTCAGGGGAACGGGCAAAGCAAGCAGTTACATTACCATTTTGAGCAACCGAGGCAGCCACAGATGACTGTTTAGCTTGTTGGTACTGTAGATACTTGTTGTAATCTTCACCAGTTAAACAGATAGACTGTGAAGAATGATTATTGGTCAATGATATGTCAGACTGAGCAACATTGACAGAACGAGATGGTCGACCATGGAGCACCCAGCAGCGGTCGCGAGTATGTCCCAACTTATTGCAATGTGTACATTGAGGACGTTTACGTCCACTATTACGCTCGCTTCCTCCACTTGGATTCCCTTTCTCACCAATTTAAGATACCAAGGCTGAAGAGTCAACAACTGGAGGAACAGTATTATGAATAGTTGGGGTCTGTGATACAGAGATGCGCACCAAACGGGCAAGGACATCATCTAATGTGGGAATATTAGAACCTCCCAAAATTTGATCTCTAACTGCATCAAGATCAGGACGTAAATTGATTAGTGTCATAACCATAAAAAATTTGTCCCATTGTGCTTCTTGATCAGAAGTTGAGGCTGTGGCAAGCATTAATGATCTAAACTCATGTTTGAGAGCCTCAATTTTGCTCACATATGTGGTAGTGTCCAAGTCCTGATGCTTGAGATTGACAAGATTAGATAAAACATCATAATAGCGGCGAATATCATTACTATATATTGAGGCTGCCTTGTTCCACACATCATAACATGTTTCATAAACTTGGTATGTCGGAAGTAATCGAGAGTCCAGAGAATGCCATAATAAGGAACAAAGTTGAGCATCAATTTTTATCCAATCTGGTCTATTAATTTCAGCTATATCAATGTCACGCTTAGTTAAATGTTCTAAATATCCTTGTCCTTTAAACCATAAACGAACTGATGCAGCCCAAGATTTGTAATTGGATGCTCCATGTAATTTTTCAGAAGTAATGGTAGGTGTTCCACTAAGGGTGGAAAAAGTACCTGACGTAGAGTGTTCATCACCGTTTTTTGTGGTTTGAAGGAAACTCTACTTGAAAAATAGGAAGAGGACAGTACGGCAACCACCAGAAATGAGAAGAGGGCAGCACGACGATCATGACGGCAGAAACAACGGCGGTCGACGAAGACGGAGGTGACGTCACGCGCTGGCGCGTGGCAAAACGTAGTTCTGGTCGGCGGTGCGTGGCAGCGCGTGGCGGAGGCGACGGCGACGGCGTTCCGGCTTCTGACCGATCGAAACCTTCTAAACACGGTGGTGGGGCGCGTGTTTCAAGAAAATTCCAGGAAGTGGCTGGGTAATGAGTGACCAGAATTGAAAAAGAATAGAAAAGTGTTTGGGCTGGAAAGAAACACAGTCCAAAAAGAAATCCTACTGGATAGTAGGCTCTGATACCATGTAGAAGGAAGAATTTCTGTGTGTATTACAATAGAAAAGTGTAGGGTATTTATACAAGAAGAAAGGACCTATTCTAGGAAACCATAATAAATACAATAAATACAATTAAATGACAATCCCTAATGTCTAGCCTAAACTTTAGGCTAACTTCATTCTAATTGATATACTCTGATTCTAATTGATACACAACAGTTCCAACCAACCAAGAGAGATCCAAGCAATATAAGAAAACACTCTCTTGTAAAGCTCTCTTGTGCAATATAAGTTTCTTTCTCACTTCTCTTCAAACTTCTGCCTTCATAATCCTCAGTAGTTCTCTAAGGAGTTGGTTTGCTTGAACTAGCCCTCGATCTAAGGAGTAAGTTAGGTGATACACGGATTGTCTTAAGAAAAAGAAGTCGTCCCGTGACACAAGACTATTGGGATAATGTTGTTCTTGTTGGTCCTTTTGGGAAAGGATGGTGGCATTTGGAAATATTCTCATGGAGCATATTGTGCAAGCTCCTAACTAACATAATTATCTCATGCGAAAAGACCATATACATCATATGCTATTGGATTGAGCTTTGCTGATGTTGCGAGGAAGCATAATGTCAGAAGCTTGTTTGCAGGTCACTAAAGATGCAGAGGCAAGGAGTTGCCAACTACTTAGTCTATTTTGGTGAAAGATCCATCTAAATTAGGGGCTTTGAATTCAATGAGACTCTAAAGATAGAACAGGCCTGGATCAGAAGACTGGTTCAAAGGGGCCCTATAAGTAAGGAAGTTGAATATTTTGGTTAGCCTTGTTGGGCTGTGATTCCAAGTTTTTTTCAAGATTACAGGCCCCAAAGTCCAAGAGGATAGATGTGTTTATGAGTGAATAGCCCAGCCCAATAGTTAGGGGGGACTTTATAGGAGAAGACTCGAGCTGACCCACTAAATAGATCGGTTTCAAAGAGGCTGGTCCTAGCAGAAATTGGTAAGCAGAAACTTGAATGATAGAGAAAGTAGTAAGATACATTCCCTTGTCTTTAATTGATCTTGTTCCTTTCTCTTCTAGTTGAGATACGAGAGTTTGGTGTCTTTTTTCGTATAGTACTTTTTCTAGCTAATCCTATTTCCAGTTCCTTGCTTATTCTCCTAGAAGGGAAGTGTTTGTTCTTCACAAGCCAATTTGGAAATTTGATACAACACTACTCATATATTCATTCATAACCAGAAAAGGGCTCAAACCAGTCCTTAATACAACCAAACTAGTATCAGACCACACAAAACATCTAAGAAAAACACAAAAATATAAACCAAAACAACGAGGAAAAATAAAGATAGTTTAGCAATTTGAGAAGCTAGAATTCGCCCACTTCACTATAAGTTCTTGACTGTCTATTACCTTTAACCTCCAACCTCATATATCTCCTCTCCCACTTTGCCACTGTCCGAAGGGTATGGTAATCTTGTTGAGTGCTCTAGTCTACACAAACAAAACCTCCAACTCCTGTCCTTCAGAGTGAGTAATACTGGACTAGAGAAGGGATTGTTACTTGGTCTAATTATACTGGCTTTTCAATCTCGTCCTTTTGTGACTGGGGGTACTGATAAGGACTGATGTTTAGAGGTTAACTTCCTGAGTTGAGTTGCATGGCATGGTCCTTCACTTTACTTATAGGTAACCCTTTGGGTTGCTTGAATAAATCTTCAAATTCTTCTAAGAGCTGCCTTATCTCATTGGGGTATTCCTAGTCCTCCCTGCTTGTCTCCAAACACCACCAAATATCCTTCACATCCCTCTTTTGTGGCTTTCAGCATGGGATTGAGAGAAATCAATGCTTTATTTAGTGCTTGGTCCCTGATTAAGCAAACTTCTTGCTAATTTGAGTTGAACCTCATTGTCAATTTTCACCAATCCACACGCTCCTCACCCAATGACTTCAACTTTTGCTGACCATTACTCCAATATTTCTACAAAACTCATTTCTTTACACGTGATATCCATTGCTGATCATTACTCCAAAGTTTCAAGTTTTACACATTGGAATTTTCAGCTTTTGCATCACGTCAATAGACACAATTGTGTGATGCATCACTGTTAATGAGCACCATTACTTCTCCTTTAATTTTTCCTTTGAGCTTCATAGTATTGTTTGAAGAAATTCCAACAACAGAATTAAGTGATAATTCCATTGGAACTGTTTCCTCCTGTCGAGTTTTACTTTCCCCTTTTGATGTGTTTCTCCTCAGTATTTCCCTCCATCTCATCATCCTCGGCCAGCAGCAGTACTTGCAATTGGCGGCTCTTGCAATGGTGGTTCGGCTCGAATTTTTCGTCACATCTTCAACATAATCCTAATTCTCTCTCTTCCGTTCGGCATCTGTCATCTTCTCTTATACTATCCAGCCCCTTCGTTTGAAGATGAAGATGATGCTAGCTCCCCATTCTTAGTGTTTGTGTTGAGCCCCGATCTCCCTTCTTCTCCCTTGCTATCGTGGGGTCTATTTGGGCTATTTAATGAAATTGTTTTAGGTGGTTCTAGCTGGTTGGACACTCTTGTAAGGAGAGGCTCAATATTTTTAGCCTAATTTCTAGCCTTGGCTTTTGCTAGTTTAGCTTCCCTGGTCCTATCCAAAGTCATATTTCTCTCTTCTATTCTATGGGCTTGGCCCATTAGGTCTTTTAATGAAGTAACGCGACCCATTCGAACATCTGCCCAAATCTCCTCCTTCAACCCATTCCGAAACACTCCCACGAGCATCTGTTTGCTGGCGTCCTTCAATGGTGCTGAGAGTAGTTCGAGCTCCTTCCTGGATTGTGTTATTTAATCCGTCTTATTCAAGGTAATCAAACTCTCATATCCATCTCCTTCTTGAGACTGCTGGAACCATTCAATCACCTATACTTTAAATGCCTCCCATGAGCCAATAGGAGCACTTATCTCCATCCATTGGAACTAATTAAGAGCTTTCCCTTCTAGACAAATTGCTACAGCATCCATCTTCTCTTCCTCCCTCACTCCATTCTCCTAAAAGTATCTCTCCACACTAAAAATCCATTCGATAGGGTCTTACTAGAGAAAAGTGGAATCTATAGTTTTCGGTATTTATTCCTATCTTTTTCATTCGCCACTCCACTGCCTCTAGCTTGCATATTTACTCTTGGTGCTGCTGTCCACGGTGGTGGTGGTTGTTCATTGTTAGCAACCACTTTTACGGAGTTTCTAAGAGCCACCTGAATTTTGGTGATGGTGTCCTTCAATTCTTGCACATATTCTGTTATTAATCCCATTTTTCCCTTTTTATCTCCTCCTTCTCTAGTCTTCAACACTTCTTTTTTAACCCCATCTAGTCTGCTTTCCATTCTTGTGTTGACCATTCCCCGAATTTATTAATTTGTTCTGATGCCAAAAATGATATAATTGCTCATATTCATTTATAGTCAGAAAAGAGCTCAAACCAGTCCTCAATATATCCAAACCAGTATCAGATTGCACAAAACATCCAAGAAAAATAGAAATATGAACCAAAACAACAAGGAAAAATGAAGATAGTCTAGCAATTCGAGAAGCTAGAATTTTCCCCCTTCACCATAAGTTTTTGCCTGCCTATTACTTTCAACCTCCAAACTTATATATCTCCTCTCCCTTCCTCTCCCACTCTACCACTGTCAGTTTCAGTTACGTTGTTAATTTCCTTTGCTATCCTTCTTGCCATCTGTCCCTTTCTCCTTATAGAATAAACTTTCAGCCCAGTTTTTATGGTAGGCCCATCAAAATCTAAAATTCCTATTTCCTTCTAAGGTTGACTCCCTTGTTTGGATTGTAGTACTCAAAAGGATGAACACATAACCTATTGTAGGTTCGATGAACCCATATAGCTGTATCTCCTGACATTGTGCAGTAACGAGTTACCTTTATAGGCTTTTTGATATTATTGGAGAGTGTTGGGTGTTTCTGGTACTTTGCGTCAGTTCCACCAAATATGTTTTGAAGAGTTTGGTAAAAACAAGGAAAACAGAACTTTATGGCCATGCACAGTGATATTATATGATTTGCGTGTTTAGAGCAAAATGCCTATTCAAGGGCATTTCTTTGCTTTCTCTTTTGGTGAAGCAACAGGGCCAAAGGCCCTTTATTTGCATTTAAATATGTTATGGAATTGAATTATGTTCATGACATCTTTTTGGTGCTTTTTGCATAGTCTTTTTGAGGAATAGCTATCTCTAACTTGCAAAGAGATTGGATATCTCTTTATTGATTACTTTTACAGGACTTTTTTTTCTTTATTCTATTTCAGTTTTTATTTTTATGTTATATTTTGATTATTTTTTCTTGTCCAAAATTTTATGCTTTCTTCTTTTGGAGCAGCTTGTCACGAGACGACTTATTTTATCTAAGTCAAATCATGTGCCACCTAGTTTACTCCTTAGATTGAGGGTTAAGTCAGGCAAACCAACTCCTTAGAGAACTGTTAAGGATTATGAAGGCAGAGGTTTAAAGAGAAATGAACAAAAAACTTATATTGCACAAGAGAACTTTACAAGAGAGTGTTTTCTTAGATTGCTTGGATCTCTTAGTTGGTTGGAGGAAATGAGATCCCTCCCTTATTTATAGTTCTAGCCCAGCCTTCCATCTCCTTAAGGAAGGTTCTAGAATATCTTAGGACTTTAGTATGTATAAGAGTTTTCTAGAGAGTTAAAGAATTCTCTAAAGAATTTTACAATATTATAGAATTATGTACATATCTCCATAAGGTTGTAGAATGTTTTACAATGTTCTAGAGGGACCTAGAACGTTCTTGATCCTTCTGGGACATTTTGGAATGTTCTAGACTTCTCTAGAACAGATTGAAAATTTTTAAAATCTTGTCCCTTCCAAAGTATTCCAGTGTGTTTTGAAACCTTCTAAAAATTGTCTGAGACATCCTCCCCCACCCAAGTCCTTGACGTCCTTGTCAAGTCTTAGATTTGAATTTTTCAATCTTATCATGGGAACTGCCAAAGGTCTTGTTCACGCTCTCAACTGGACTCGTTCTCGGGTTGATTCTTCTATTGCACATAGTACTCGGTCCAGTTAAGTGTTCCCCGCTTGTGGACAACTCGATCGGCCAATATCTTATCAACCTCCTTATCATTTGAGATCACATTGACTGTTGGAGCTTGATGAGACTTGTTCCTCGTCGAGTCCTCCTCGTCCCTAATATAAGGTTTGAGAAGACTCACGTGGAACATTGGGTGGATCTTCAAGTGTGACGGTAAAGTCAACTTGTATGTGACCCTTTGCTAGCTCTTGAGGTGTAATTGGTTGTTGTCCGATTACTAACTCAAAGGGACTTTTTCCCGTAGCCTCACTCTTCTATAGATTATAGGAGAATTGGGCTACATTAAGCAACTTAGCCCAATTTCGCTGGTTGGCACTTACATAGTGCCGAAGATATATCTCCAATAAGCGATTCACCCTCTCAGTCCGACCATCAGTTCGAGGGTGAAAACTTGTAGAGAAGTGGAGATCCGAACCCATCGACTTAAAAAATTCTCTCCAAAACTTATCCGTAAAATGTGGATCTCGATCACTTATGATGGCCCGAGGAAGTTCCCAATATTTTAACACATGTTTAAAGAATAGTCTTCCTGCTTCCTCGGTCGTGCAATCCCTTGGGGCTAGGATAAAGGTTCCATACTTAAGAGAATCGATTCACTACAACCAATATGGAACTGCATTCCTCTGACATAGGCAACGCTGAAATGAAATCCATGGATATGGTCTGCCATCGATGCTTTGGTACAGGTAGTGGTTTCAACAACCCAGTTGATTTATCTTGTTCTACCTTATCTTGTTGGCATACAAGGCAAGTCTTCACATAAGTTTTCACATCATCTTTCATGCTAGGCCAGTAATATGATCGTTCTACTAATGCTCATGTACGATGCATGCTTGGATATCCAGCCCATTTTGAATCATGACATTTTTTCAAAATATAGAGACGATTACCCACTGTGAGGAGAAGTCCATCCTCCACCCAAAATCGGCGTGTCTTGTCCTCCTTAGTCATATTCACCACGTTCATGGCTAAAGGATTATGACTTAACCCCTCCTTGATGCGTGTGGCAAGATCGCACTATACTTGAGTGATGGCCGCAAACTCGACTTTGCAACTTAAGGCATCAGCTACCACTTTGGCCTTGCTTGACTTGTACTCCAACATGTAGTTGAATTCTGCTAAGAAGTCTTGCCAACGTGCTTATTCGGGACTTAGTTTCTTTTGATTTTGAAAGTAACTTGTAGCCATATTGTCGGTCTTGATCACAAACTGACTTCCAAGCAAGTAATGCCTCCATACCCATAGACAATGGATAATAGCCGTTATCTCCTTGTCATGCACTAGGTACCTCCGTTCTGTCTCATTTAGCTTCCGACTCTCATAGGCCACTGGGTGATCATCTTGTTTAAGTACCCCTCCTATTGCAAAGTTAGATGCATCTATTTGTACCTCGGACGACTTCGAAAAATCAGGAAGCCTCAAAACTGGCTCCTCCATAACAGCCTGCTTTAAGTCCTCAAAGACAATTTGTCATTTGTCTGTCCATTTCCATATGGCCTTTTTCTTAAGCAGGTTGGTGAGTGGTGTGGCTCTGGTTAAGTATCCCAAGATAAACTGCCTATAATAATTCACAAGGCCTAGGAACGACCGTAGTTCGGTTATGCTTTTTAGCGGCTCCCATTTTGCAATAGCCCGCACCTTGGATTCATCCATGTAAATCTTTCCATTAGCTATATTGTGCCCTAAGAACTTCACATTTCGTTGAGCAAAGGAGCCCTTTTCTAACTTAATATAGAGTTTGTTCTCTCTTAGTACTTGGAAGACTTGTTGTAGGTGTTCAACATGTTCTTCTAATGAATCCGAATATACCACAATGTCATTCAAGTACACCACTACGAACTTATCCAAAAATGGATGGAAGATCTTGTTCATGAGGGTGCAAAATGTTGCAGATATCAGCTTGTCAAGGGTGACTATGCGTACTTGCCAATAACCCCTCCTCAAATCTAACTTTAAGAACCATTGTGCCTTTCCAAGTTGGTCAAAGAAATCGGTAGCCAACGGTATGGCGTACTTATTCTTTATTGTCACCTTGTTGAGTGCCCGGTAGCTTATGAACATTTGTAAACTTCCATCATGTTTCTTTTGAAACAGCACCGAGGCACCATAGGGAGCTTTTGAAGGTCTGATGAGTCTATCATCAAGCAACTCCTTTAACTCCTTTCTTAATTCTTCCAACTCAGCGGAGCGATCCAGTAAGGTCCCATGGGTAGGGGTCTTGCACCCGGTTCAAGCTCTATGACGTGGTCCACTTCCTGTCTCGGAGGTAGCTTCTTTGGCAACTCCGGTGGCATCACATCTTTGAACTCTTCCAGTACTTCCTTTACTTTGGTTGACACCTCGGTCTTGGTTGGAATATCATCCTCCTTTAAAGCAGCCAAATATGTAGGTTCTCCCTTCTTGAGGCCCCTTTTGAGTTGCATGGCTGATAACACTCGACTCCATCTTCCTCTCTCTAAGGGTACTACATGGATAGTAGACTCCTTGGTAATACCATGGTTGAGTCTTTCTCAAATGATAAAGGACGTACCTTGTTGATGAACTCCATGCCCAATACCTTGCAGTAGTCATCCATAAGGACCACTATCAGGTCCACAGTACCTTCCCATCCTCCAAGCTTGATAGGTACTTCTCGAGCTACCCCAAGGAGGGGTTGTGATGAAGAGTTAACTGCCTTCATCCAACCTAGCTCCTTGGTGTACTTGATCCCTAACTTTTAAACCTCTTCTTCAAAGATGAAGTTATGAGACGCACCTGTGTCTACTAATGTCTTGGTAAATCCTCCATTCACCTTGGCTTCCACGAACATTAGGCCACTGACATTGGCCTCGTTATTCTTCTTGGACACCTTGGCTGTCTCATCCTTAGCCTTTAGGGAATTGAGGAGATTGCATTGAGCTAACGTGCGTTTCTTCTTCAGCTTGATAAGCCATAGCATTGAGAGCCTTTCATTTCGGGCAATCCCGAATATAATGAGGTCTACTGCACAAGTAGCATTCAAGCTCCTTTTTCTTGCTTCCCTCCACATGAGGCTTATCCCTTTTGAACGGCTTGTCACCCTTATCTTGTTTTTCCTTCTTTTGGAGTTTGTCTCCCACACTTTTCTTCTTGCTGCTGAAGTCTTTCTTAAATTCTACAAGATCCTCCACCACGGCTAGAGCTTCATCCGCATCTTGGACGTTCCTCCTCTTGGGTTCTAAGTTGGCCCAAGGTTGTAGACCATCCAA
Organism: Senna siamea; assembly: GCA_031216115.1. NCBI lineage: Eukaryota > Viridiplantae > Streptophyta > Magnoliopsida > Fabales > Fabaceae > Senna > Senna siamea. The sequence continues at coordinate 4,824,559 of CM062360.1, forward strand.
GAAGTAGAAAAGCTTGTCTTCCTCTTTCAAATTTGGCAACTCTAGCATCAAGGATGTGAACTCAGCAACATACTCCTTGATATTCCCACTATGCCTCAACCCACGTAGCTTCTTCATAGCTACGTCCTTAGCATTTTGGGGGCAAAATTGTCTCGAGTTGCTTCTTAAACTCATCCCAAGTGTCTAATTCACATAGACTCTTGGCGATGTCAGCATGCTTCCTTCTCCACCATAATTTTGTATTCTCTTTTAAATAAAGGACGGCTGTATCCACTTTGGATACATCATCCTTGGCTCCAATAGCATTGAAGTAGCATTCTAGTGATCAAAAGAATTCGTCAAGTTCTTTAAGATTGCACTTACCTCTATACTTCAAGGGTTCTGGCGCCTTGCGTGGCATGTCCTTTGCAACAGCCCCACCCGCTATTGCTGCCTTGCACACTTTCACCTCCTCTCCTTGGGTTTTGAATGCCTCTTGAAGTGCGCTATCTCCGCCTTGAACTCGGCCTTTAGGGCATTGAGGACTCCAATGATCTCCTCCTTAGATCATCGGCATCCTCCTTTAAACCCTCCACTGTGTCTTTCATAGTATCCATCCTTTCAATAGACTCCCTCATGGAAATCTCTAGCTTGCTCAACCTCGATTCAAAGCTGGCCAAGACATCCATTGACTGATCTCGCACACTCTTGCTTCGGCCTTTCTTAAGGATAGTTTCCGTCCTTCCTCGTTCAACAGCTCCCTCTACGTTGGTGGTGACTTTACTCACGTTTCCCTTTTGTCCTGCCATAATCTCTGCCAAGCAGAACCTAGCTTTGATACCACGTGTCATGGACAACTTCTTTTTCTTAAGTCAAGCAGAACCTAGTAGAACCTAACTCCTTAGAGAACTGCTAAGGATTATGAAGGCAGAGGTTTGAAGAGAAGTGAGCAAAAAACTTATATTGCACAAGAGAGTTTTACAAGAGAGTGCTTTCTTAGATTGCTTGGATCTCTTGGTTGGTTGGATTAAATAAGGCTTCTCCCTTATTTATAGTTCTAGCCTAGCCTTCCACCTCCTCAAGGAAAGTTCTAGAATATCCTAGGACTTTAGTATGTACAAGAGTTCTCTAGAGAGTTCTACAATATTCTAGAATTATGTACATATTTCCATAAGGTTCTAGAATGTTCCACAATGTTCTAGAGGGACCTAGAACGTTCTTGATTCTTCTGGGACATTTTGGAATGTTTTGGACTTCTCCAGAACAGTCTGGAAGCTTCTAGAATCTTGTCCCTTTCGGAGTATTTTGGAGTCTTCTAGAACTTTTTAGAAACTGTTCGTGACAAGCTGGACTGTAAGAAAAAAGGTTTGATTTGCAAAACTAGAACCTAGAGTCTGTATTAATCCTATTAAGTCTTGTAGTGCAAAAGACAATACTTTGTGACTCTAGAAGGTGGCTTTGACTTTTAAAAATGTTTAACAAGGCATTCCTTGTTTGAAGAATGTGTGCACAATTGGATGTAATTTCTTAGGAATTTTTATTAAAAAAAATACTCACGGGAATACACTTGTGGAATCCAGAGCATCTTCAATGTGGTAGCTCTACTTCAGAAATTGACAAGGCAATATAAAGTGGGAAAAATTCTTAGATATATATGTTGTACCATATCATCCATGCATTATCAAATGATAACAAGGCAACTCATTGACTTTTATACTTCATATGGGCCCCACAATTCAGCAAACAACTAAATAGTAGGAGAGTTGTCTTATTATCATTTGATAATGCATGGATGACATGTTACAACACGTGTACACAAGAATTTCTCTATAAAGTGGTTAGGTCTGTGTTTCAAATTGTTTATATGTCGGACACCAAAGAAAATTGTTTAATACATAAAGTTCAAATAGAATAAGCTCACCATTTGTTTAGAGAGTTTATTTATAGCCCTTTGCCTTTCTGCATTTATATGTACAAACCACAAAATTCTTACAGGGGCTTCTCATGAAAAGTTACATATTCTAGATTTTCTATGTTATGTTTATTTCTCAATTATATTTATCCAATCTGGAGAGGAAAGAGTTAAATAAGAGCTTCTACCTATATACGTCGCATTGGGTATAGTAGCTGTGGTGACTGCTTTTCCCAAGAAAGTGTTCTGTCTCATTTTATTATTTCCTACTAGCTGGTTATAGTGTGATAGAGCCCTGTCTAGTTGACTGAATAGTGCTGGTATAATATTAGGGAAATCCTCAAATGAGGGAAAATACACCAAAACACAATAGCTACCACACTGAAAAATGGAAAATAGCGGCACAGAACGCTAGAGAAAACAGAACAATACAGCATCAACTGAGATAGCAGAAAATAAAGAAAATAAAATGGCAAAGCTAGCTTTCGAGAGGCTAGCACTCTCCCAAAGTGCCTTCAAAATTTTTCTTACCGCCCCAAGCAGTCTGCTCTCCCATAATATCCCCCTTCAGCCAACATCCATGTGAGGGTTAGTTATATCTTTCTCGATTTCCATCTCTGCCTCTCTTTTCTCTCTAGAGTGAGCACTGATATTATCGTTAATTGGGCTGGGCTCTCCATCCTTATATTTTCTTCTCCTCATACTTTTCAATGGGGGTTCCATCATTTCCCTCCCCTACAACTTTCACCTTGTCCTCAAGGACAAGATGAAACTGGGGAAATTGCTTATCAATAGCCTCATAGTCTTCCCAAGTATTCTCATAATTAGGTAGCCCTACCCATTTGGTTAATATCTCCCACTTGCCATTTGTAAGCTTCCTTACTTTCACAACTTCCTTCAACTGCACATTCAGTTCCATCCTTTCCGAAAGGAAAGGTGGCACTTCCTTAGCTCCTATCTCAAGCTGGACTGACTTTTTTAACTGAGATACATGAAACACTGGATGAATTGGATACATTGGTGGTAGCTTTATCCTGTAAGCTACTTCTCCATTTCTAGTCAGCACCTTGTAAGGTCCATAAAGTCGTGGGTTTAATTCTCATTCTCCCTTTTAATCAATGCTTGCATCTTATAGGGTATCAACTTCAAATATACCTAGTCCCCTACTTCAAATGAGCTGTTTCTACTGTGTTGGTTAGTCTGACACTTATTTCTTCCTTGAGCTTTCTCCAATTGGCTCTTCAACTCCAGTAGCATAGCACCTGATTTCGATCTGAAATCTGTTGATTGACTTCTTCTATTGGTGAAAAACAATGCTCCAATTTAGAGATGGTAGGTGGATCTCCTCTTAGGCATACCACCTCATCTCCCACTTTAATCTTCATAGTAAGTTGCTTCCAATCCACCCGCACTTCTCTTAATGATTCCAACCACTCCATTCCCAAGATCATATCTACTCCTTCCAAAGCAAATAGGTGGAAGTTTTGATAAATAACCTTGTTTGGCATTGCTACCTCCAACTCTTCACATTTTCCATTTCCCTGTGCTCTGTATCCATCTCCCAACATGACTTCGTATCTGTTAATCCTTTCCACTGGTAGTGACAATTTCTCCACCAGCTCAGTAGATATAAAATTATGCGTCGCCTGGCTGTCTATCATGATGACAACTTCCTCTCCTTTCACTTTCCCCTTCAGCTTCATTGTTTTTCCCTTTGTGATTCCAAACACAAAATTCAAGGATAGAGACATCATTGCCCTGGCATCTCAGATTTCCTTCATCACTTCCATCTCTGGCTCTTCTTTTGCCTCTTCATCTTCTTCATCTGCTACCAATACAAGTTGTCGAATTTTACCCCAATAGTGTGTGCCAAGCCTCTCATCACAGCAGAAATAAGCATCCAGATCTAGCTGACATGCCAATTTTAAATCAGATAGCTTTGGATATCCAACTAATGTTGAATTTGTCTTGGCCCTTGCATAGAATGGATGCGTCTTCTGCCCTACATAAAACAGACGCGTCTTCTCCTAAATTATACACTGCTTTTTGCTGAGTTTGGATGGGCTGAGTAATTCGGGTGGGTTCAGCCAATTGGGTTTCTTTGAAATAAAGGTTTGATAAACTCCAAGCTTTGTGCCTCTTTGGAATTGGATCCTCGTTCAGCGTACTCACCTTAGCCGTTAGGTTTTCTTTCTTCAGTTTATGGGCCAATCCCATTAACCTTAATTGGGTGGATGGTTTGGACAGATTAAAATAGGTGATTAATTGGGCCAAACTACTACAATAGGTGATTATTAAATAAGGCCCAGTAAGTAGGCCTTCCTCAAGTGTTTTGAGCTTATTCCCCACATAATTCTCCTAACCTCATCTGTCAAGATATGACTGGATTTATGTGGATATAATTAATTTAAATTTAGAAATAATTAGAATAAAAATCTGGTGTATTTAAATCCCTTAAATCAAGGGATTAGGATAGGTTGATTTGTTTCCTAGAATTTTGGGATTAGATTAGATTATTTCCTTTTTCTTCTCTTCTGTAACTCTATATATTTCCTGTACAACAGCCCAGAAAATAAGAATCAGTTTTCCCATTTATTTCGTGACATGGTATCAGAGCCTGGTTCAAAAGGAACCTTCTTATTGCCTCCAGCATAGCATTCTAGTTGTGCCTTCATCGCCAACCTCCACCCTCCATTTTAGCCTTAATTGCTAAAACTTACTGCAACCTTAATTGCTGTTTTTCTCCCATCATGTCAACATTTGAGACATTTAATAGTGAAGAAATCGAGCAACTAAGGAATTTGTTAGGCTCCCTTGAAAAGCCTTCTGGAGCTTGTTCACTTACTTTTTCAGGTAAACCCTCATCCTCTTTTTTCATAAATGCCTCAAAATTGTGTTATGATTGCAATTGGATTATAGACTCTGGAGCCACAGATCATATGACCCCTACCTCTCAATTTTTTCATACATACTCCTTGCTCAAGTAATCGAAAAATTATTGTGGCTAATGGTTCTCTTGCCACTGTTGTTGGAATTGGTAATATCTATATAACTCCTAACTTTGTCCTCAAGATGTTCTTCATGTCCCTAAAATTTCGGCCAATCTTGTATCTATCCAAAAACTCACTCATGACCTGAACTGTTATGTTACCTTTTTTCCAAATCACTGTGTTTTTCAGGAACAAGGCACGGGGAAGAGGATTGAACTTGCTAAGGAAAGAGGCAGCCTTTACTATCTTGAACCATCCCAAGGAAGCAGAAGTAACCTATCTTTCTCACTGTCTTGCCAAAAGTTTTCCAATCAAAGGTCCATTTGGATGTATCACTTACAACTTGGTCATCCTTCCTTTAAAGTTTTAAGAGTCATGTTTCCCCATCTATTTCAAGGATTAGATATTTCAGAATTTCATTGTGATGTATGTGAATTTGCTAAACATACTCGTGTACCTTTTCCTATTAGCAATAAAAGAAGCTCTAATCCTTTTGATTTAATTCATAGTGATGTTTGGGGACCTTCATCAATCCCAAACATTACTGGAGCTAGATGGTTTGTTTCCCTAATTGATGATTGCACTTGGGTTACATGGCTCTTCCTCCTTAAACAGCAATTTGATGTTAGTTCTATCATTCCCAATTTTCATTCTATGGTCCAAAATCAGTTTGGGGTCAAAATAAAAAGGTTTAGAACAGATAAAGCTAGGGATTACTTCAACCAAACCTTACTTCCCTTTTTTCAGTCCCAAGGAATTATTCATGAGTCTTCTTGTGTCAATAGCCCCCAACAAAATGGGGTGGCAGAAAGAAAAAATGGGTACTACCTCTTTCTTTCCTAAATCCCCACCTCAACAAGGGCAGTCTCCTACTCAAGAAACTAAAGAATATTTTGAACCCATAAATAACCTTGATCTCCCTTCTAGCCATGAACCAAAAATGTCAAAATCACCTACTGTGACTGATCCCATTCCTCTTCCTACTCCTAATTTCACTACTCCTACAAAACACTTTCCTAGCTTCCCAAAGGTGTATTCAAGGAGGAAAGCTGCCCCTGAACTGACTTAAGTCCAAGAATCCAACCTAGAACCTGTGAATGAAGCCACGGTAAGCTCTTCTTTACATGCTGAACCTACTAATTCTTCTGATATTGATATAGACCTTCCCATAGCAATAAGAAAAGGCATTAGAGAGTGCACCAAGAGACCTCTATACCCATTATCTAATTATGTCTCTCTCAACCACTTGTCTCCAACCCATAAAAACTTTATTGTGAGTCTAAATACTATTGCTATTCCTAACACTGTTTCTGAGGTAGCTTCAAAAAGGGAATGGAGAGATGCCATGAGAGAGGAGATGACAGCTCTAGAGAAAAATAAAACATGGGAGATAGTTGACAAACCGAAAGGGGTGAATATAGTTGACTGTAAATGGATTTTTTCAGTGAAGTATAAAGCCGATGGGTCCCTTGAGAGGTATAAAGCAAGGCTGGTGGCAAAAGGATACACTCAAACCTATGGCATTGACTACTAGGAAACTTTTGCTCCAGTAGCCAAGACGAACACTGTTAGAATTCTATTGTCCCTAGTTGTACATTTTGATTGACAACTGCTACAATATGATGTAAGAAATGCCTTTCTCCATGGGGACTTAACGGAGGAGATCTACATGAATATACCATCTGGATTTGAGGGTGAACTGGGTAAAGTATGTAAGCTTAAGAAGGCTCTCTATGGCTTGAAACAGTCACCAAGAGCTTGGTTTGGTCGTTTTGCTAGAGTTATGAAATCCTCTGGTTACCACCAAAGCCAAGGAGATCACACTCTCTTCATTAAGCATTCGGCTAGAGGGGGTAACTGCTCTTATAGTCACTGGAAATGATGAAAAAGAGAAGATGGAGCTGAAATGTAGATTACTAAAGGAGTTTGAAATAAAAGAGTTGGGAAAGTTGAAGTATTTCCTTGGCATTGAAGTTGCATACTCATCCCAAGGAATTTTTATATCACAGCAAAAATATGTCACAAATTTATTGCTGGAAACTGGAAAAGGAGGATGTAAACCTGTCTCATCTCCCATGGACCCGAATCACAAGTTATGTGAAGCTAAGGAAGAACCAACTGTTGATAAAGCTATGTATCAAAAGTTGGTTGGCAAACTTATATATCTTGCCCATACTAGACCTGATATAGCTTATTCAGTGAGTGTTATAAGCCAGTTTATCTACAGGCAGCATACAGAGTACTACACTACTTGAAGGGCAGTCCGGGAAAGGGAATTTTGTTTAGAAGACACAATGCTCTCACTCTAGAAGCCTATACTGATGCAGACTATGCTGGGTCTCTGGTGGATAGAAGATCAACTACCGGGTACTGCACTTTTCTTGGAGGAAACTTGGTAACATGGAAAAGCAAGAAACAGAATATTGTAGCAAGGTCATCAGCAGAATCTGAATTCAGAGCTATTGCTCAAGGAATATGTGAATTAATTTGGCTTAAAATAATTCTGGATGATTTGAAGATTAAACTTGAAGGTCCTATGAAGCTGTACAGTGATAACAAATCTGCTATCAACATTGCTCATAACCCCGTACAACATGAGAAGACAAAACACATTGAAATAGATAGACATTTCATCAAAGAAAAGCTGGAGGCAGGATTGGTGTGCATGTCTTACATTCCCTCTGACTTACAACTAGCTGATATCCTAACTAAGGGACTTCACAACTCAAGATTTATGGGACTCCTATCCAAGCTGGGAATGGAAGACATTTATTCCTCAACTTGAGGGGGGGTGTCAAGATATAGCTGGATTTATGTGGATATGATTAGTTTAAATTTAGAAATAATTAGAATAGAAATCTGGTGTATTTAAATCCCTTAAATCAAGGGATTAGGATAGGCTGATTTATTTCCTAGAATTTTGGGATTAGATTAGATTATTTCCTTTTTCTTCTCTTTTGTAACTCTATATATTTCTTGTACAACAGCCCAGAAAATAAGAATCAATTTTCCCATTCATTTCGTGACATCATCCCATACCCAATACCTATTTTTCCCATTAACCTCATCTTCCTCTCCTCCTGCTGTCAACAGTTGCAGGCAACTACTGCACTTGCATTTCTTGGGCATCCCATCACCATGGCAGCCATTCTCTGACTTTTCTATCTATTTCGGCATTTGGCAAGTAGAGGATAACCTCTAGAAGGTTTGACTCCGGTTCTAGGAATGGATTTCTCTTTTTTGATTTTTCATTTGCCTCCATAGAAGTTGTAGAGTCTAGAGTTATCTTCTGAATTCTCTAATTTGCTCTGACTTGAAGACCATTTAATGGGTTCCATCTCCATTTTTCCCATCTCTTTTTCTTCTTTTAGCCTATTCATAGCATCTCTTAGTTCCCTCATGCATTCCTTGAGGGTTCTTACATCCTCCTTCATCCCTGTCATCTCTCTCTCCAAGTTAGTCATTCCCAGATTGTCACTGCTCTGATACCAAGTTGATAGAGCCTTGTCTAGTTGATTGAATAGTACTGGTATAATATCACGGAAATCCTCAAATGAGGGAAAATACACCAAAACACAGTAGCAACCAACACTGAAAAGTGGAAAATAGCAGCACAGAACACTAGAGAAAATAGAACAATACAACAACAACTAAGATAGCAGAAAATAAAGAAAATAAAGAAAATAAAATGGCATAAGCTAGCTTTCGAGAGACTAGCACTCTCCCAAAGCGCCTTCCAAATTTTTCTTAAACAACCACGCCCCCCCCCCCCCCCCCCCCCAGTCTGCTCTCCCATAATATCCCCCATCAACCAGCTTCCGTGTCAGGGTTAATTACATCTTTCTCAATTTCCATCTCTGCTCCTCTTTCTTCTCTAGAGTGAACACTGATATTATTGTTAATTAGGATGAGCTCTCCATCTTTATATTTTCTTCTCCTTATATATGTCTTTTCAATGGGGGGTCCATCACAGTGAATAAGAATGGATCTTGTAAGAGAAAAGAATAATGAGATATGGACTAGGAGAACATAGCTCAACCCTAAAACCCCATATACTTATGTGCTCATTGCATATATGCTTTGTGTCCTTAAGAGTATAGCTTTTACTGTTTCTCAATATAGCATGGAAAAAATTATAGATGCAGTTTTTATATTTTTGTCATTAAGTTCTCTAGTTAGAAAACTTCAAGTAGATAATTTATATAATCCATCACCTCCATAATTGATTCTTTATAAAAGTTTTTTTTTTCCAAATGCTCTATTTTTATTTGAGAACTTGATAGTAAAACTAAGAATTATATCTAAATATAGTCCTGTAGCATTTTGTATAAGATAAATTATTTTATGTTTACTTATGCAGCCTGTAAGAGAACACTTCAAAAAGGATAGCAATGCTAAAGATCTGCTAAAAAGGGTCAAGGTGAGCCTCATTCATTTGTCTGGAATCGGTAAAATACATCAAACAATCATTTTGATTCTACTTAGAGATATAAACTTACTTTTTTTTTCTAATGTTTTGTTGAGGCCATTTACATTATCTATTAATTTCATAATGTGATTTTTACGGCATTGGTCTTTTGTTTGCAGTCTTACAGAGTCACCAAGTGATACTGGCTGGGAATTCCAGGCTGATTCTATTATTTTACTAAGCAGACATCAAAGTTCACATCACCTTGTTTACCACCTTTTTGTAAAGAATGGTGGTATCTCTTTAGTATCCAATTACGATAAAATGTTGGTCTAGGATTGAATTTTGAATATGGTGCTATGCATTTTTGGGGTTTCGTGAACCCTGCTGTTACATTGAATTTTTTGCTTGTCTCTTTCTTTTTTGTACGGGGTCAATTTTATTATTGCTAGAGCAATTTATACTGTATTTATTGGACTTGCTCACTTTTGTTGACTTCAAGTTATGCTTTGCTCTACATTTATCATAATTTCCAGCCCTAATGCTTTGAAGAAAAATTCTGCTAGTGTAGAAGCTCTAAACTCAACTGTCAAAAGCTTTCTCTTTTGTAGATTTTAAAGTGATTAACGGGAGTTATCTATCATATAGGACCAGAAAGGTTTTAGATTAAATTATTGATTTGGTTCTTTAAATATATATATTCTTTCAATTTAGTTTTTTAAAAAGTAATGTCTTAAGATTAATTTTTAATCAATTTAGTCATTGGTTAGTAAATTAAAAAAAATTGACAGTGATATTGATAAGTGTTAACTTAACTATTAAATTATGAATTATATTTTATTCAATAAAAAAAATAAAACACATTGTATTTATAAATTAATCATTATTAGAATATGCAGTTTGTGTATTTTATGTGTAATTTATAAATTTAATATATTTTATTTTATAAATTAGATATCATCAAAATTTATTGTTTGTATTTTATTGCTAAATATGATTTAATTGATTATTTAATAGTCAGTTAATATTCGTTAATGTTACTGTGAATTAATTATTTATTAATTTTATTAATTAAAAAATTAAATTAATTAAGAGTTGATATTTTAAATATTAATTTTAAATATTTTATCTTTTAAATATTAAATTAAAAAAATATATATGTTTTGATGATTAAATTATTAATTTATTTAAAATTTTATTCCTATTAACTTATTGGAAAATTGATGCCTTCAATCCTAATGCCATTGAGTTCCCCATGGCTGATAGTAGAATTGTGGCCTAACTGATGCAAGTTTGCACCTGCTCCACGCGATAGGAGGAAAGAGCTTGCCTCCTCAATGTATATTGCAAAACGTTTGATCAAATGGAGCAGTTGAAGCGTGAGAGTAATGATAATGTCCGTGCTGTTGTGATCCTTTATTTAGCCTTCTCAGTGCATTTAGTAGTAATTTCATAATTAAAATAAAAACAAGCGGGTCATATATGGTTTGTCGAGAGATCTTTTTTTTCGAGTAACATACAGAAGAGCCTCTTAAACTTTAGTCTGTGTAAAAAAACTCCTTCAACAATATATTTTGATATATAATCCCTTAAAACTTCAATTTGAGTGCAAAAAACTCTAAATGTTATCATTTTCAAACATTCAATTTACACAAAAAAAATGACACACAAGTAAGGGTAATTTTGTCATTTTTATTATCATCTAAATTATTAAAATATTCAAATTTCACCCCTTTTTTCTCTTGTCAACATGATCTAAATTCCAAATTTCTTGGACGTAGCAGCACGCCGAACGGATAAGACAAATGCAAGTAACAATTAGAGATTGCTGTTATAATTCTTTAATGATGAGAGATAGAAAACATTCAAGGATGAGATAATAAAGAGAGAGGAGAGATTAGGGTGTTTTATATAGCAATGCTCGTTCTATCATAGCAACTTACATGTTTTATATGGCGTTGTTCATTCATTGTTTAGAGTAGGGAAGATAACGTGAAATTTTTTTTTTTATTTGATTTGGACCTAACCGGTGAATCCATAGTAACTTGATAAGCATGAGAACTAACTTGGACAAATTGAGAGTATTAGAAGTTATACCATGTTTGGTAACTTGGCATACACGCAAATAGCGTCATGGTTGAGCAGATTAGAGGGGTTTGAGGTTTGGGTATGAAGTTGAGAGATAAAAGGGGTGTAAAGAATTTGGATATTTTGATAATATAGATAATAATAAAAATAACAAAATTACCTTAGGGATGATGAAAATACTTATACTTTATGAGTACTTATAAAATTTATCTGTTGGGTTCGAGTCTGGATCTAGGTAGGGTGGTACTCATTTTGAATCCAGACCTGCTTTATATAAATTATTTAAATATTATTTTTATAATATAAATACATATATTTAATTTATTATATTGAAAAAATATATTTAATTAATTTCATCAACAAGATAATTTAACTTTAATATAAATATATAAATTATTATATTTTATAATTTTATAAGGATAAATTCATTAAAATTTTATATATTAGAAATTTCCAAAATTGATGTAATTTGTATGTCTTTTTTATGAATTTATATGTAGATAAGTCATAATTTAAAGAAAAAAAATTAAATATTTTTAATTTTTTGTTAAATGGATATGGTGTAACGACCTCCTAATACAAAATACACTATCTCCTATCAGTCTAGCGGAAGCATATGGGTCCTTGAAATGATTATTCCCGATGTGAGAATGTCAGGAAATCGCTATTGGTTGAGCGTAACCCAAATAGACTTCCCGTTGTCCATTCGGATTCTGTTCAACCCTAATTCACCTGCAGCTATGCTAATTATACATACATACATCATAGATTACTCTGGAATGAAAACTAAAATCCATAGATACATCATACAAGCATTTATACAAATTTCAACTTAATTTCACAAGTTTACAGCGGTAAACCCTATCGAAAATTTGACAGAGTTTCCTCTATATTTCGAGTGTATCCCAAATACAACAGTCATCCTGTTTACAGATATACAGCCAGTCCAATAACAACAGAAAACATAAATTACAGAAGACCAATATACAACAACATCAATAAACACACACATATATACAATTCAAGCCTAGACTAAGCTTCTCTTCTGTCTATCACCAAGTCATCGTCTAGCTAACGTCTAGGCTCCTGTCCCTGTTCCTGTTCATCTGAGTAAACAACCTGGTGAGATATAAAATCCCAGTAGAATAATTTACAGTTCAAATACAATTCAAAATCGGGTTGAATACTCAGCGATGCAAGCACCGAAAATAACTTCCAGAGATCAGTTTAAAAATTTGTGAAATACCTTTTCTTTAAAATCAATTTATCACATGGAAATCGCGGCAATTACTCACAATCATAAAAATCCATTTATTTGAAAATCAGTAATCGAAATCAGGTTAAATCCCATGGCCGGTGTATCTAAATCCATATAGGTCACAAGTCCTCTGCGACCAAATCTAAATCGTCCAATTGCACGTCATCTAGAGAGATTAGCTTTCTTATCGTTGGGTGTGATTCGTAACACCAATCACCCGAATCTCGCCTATGTTGTGAGTGTGATCCGTAACACCTGTAACAACAGAAAGAATTCTGAAAGAGTTTTAAAGGATTTTAAAAGATAAATTTTGATTTTTGAAGCTAATTTTCATTAAACGAAGCCTGGCACGTATTTTGAGGATAATGACTTGACAAAGAAGGTCGTTTGAAGCCAGAAACACGATCAAACAGAAAGAAATGCAATCCGGCGATCAGAAACTGACGGAAGAAGTTTCGTGCATCAATTTCGTTAATGGAGGTCAAAAATTCTACATGGAAATGCGTGCCAACGTCTGGAAGGATGCCGACACCCTAAAACATCCCCAGGTGGCCTGGGAAAAGTCAAAATTGTCCCTGGAGGCTTTAAATTACGCGAATTCCCTCCATTTCTCTCATTTCACTCTCTCTCCTCACCATACACTCTCTCTCTTCTCTCTCTTCTCTCTCCTCCATCCTCTACCGTGAACGGCCGCTACAGCCACCGTGGGTCACCACCAAAGGTACCAACCGACACTCATCGCCACAACCTCCAAAGAACCAACCACGGCCACCAACGGCCGCCGTAGCCGCCGAAAAAATGCCGTTTTTCCCCTCCATCACACGAAACTTCTCCAGCTCGAATCGCCGCCGTCTGTCGCCATTAACCGTCACCGCCCCCACCACCGTGTAGCCCGAGCTGCCAGCTTCCTCCAGTAGCTCGGCGTCGTCGAAAGGAGGCTGGACGCACTCGAATCGAGGAAGAACGTCGTCCACCGTGCGAGAAGCTTCGTGGCCGAAAAACGCCGCCCAAACGACCGTGAACCGCCGTGCCACCACCGTATTCAGACTCCTGGGCTTACGGGCTTCACCGTGGTGTGATTTTTGAGGCAAACCGCACCTCTCCGCCGTGTGCCGCTGTGCCGGAGCTTCTGGACGCGCATCCTGAGAAACCGAGACCACCGTGACGTAGAATTCCATCATCCGGACACATTGGTAAGGTCCGATTTCCCAGAAACTAATGGTATATGACTGAAATGGCTGCTGAACGTAATTAGGCAATTAATTAATCTAGGTAATTGTGTAACCGAGTTTAGGATTGAAAATTTGATGACGTGACGAGCCTAAATGTTTAATTTTATGTCCAGGAAATTAATCAGGCTCAGAAACCGAGACTGCATGGAATTCTGAAGTGATTTAGAGCATTCGGAGACCAGGTAGGATAATTTACACTTCCCGAACCCTAGAATTGATTTAGTGGATACCTGACTGATTTAGACGATTTGCATGGAATTACGTGCTACTTTCGATGGGATAAATTGCATGCTTGTGTGGTGAAAACCCTAATTGCATGTTAGACACCTTGTTTATCGAGTTTAGATGCCTTTAGGGCGGATTTACTTAGGGTTGGGTACTTGAAAGCCGGTATGGGACGACCGTTAAGTATCCCTCATACAGGAAGCTTTTAAACGAAACTATTTTTATCAGATTTAGCCTGTACTAAGTTAGGGATTACGCGTTAAACCAGGACAACCCTAAGAAAGGTTTAGGGAGTATAAGGGTGGATAACCTACACGGGGAAACGTTGTGATTTAGGCGTAATACCCTAGAACGCTGAGGAATAGCCGACCGAGTGTATGTGAGTTCAAATAGACTGTATGAGGATGAGAATTGGCGTATGTGCACATGCTGGGGGACGCCTTAGATGTTGATTCTCACCCGGTCCTTGAGTGAGTGATTAGTGTTACGGATCACACTCACAATATAGGCTTGATTCGGGTGATTGGTGTTACAGATCACAGCCAACGATAAGAGAGGTATTCTCTCTAGACTACGTGCAATTAGATGATGATTTAGATTTGGTTACAACGGACTTGTAGCCAACGAGGATTGAGAGACACAGGGCATGGGATTTTACTTGATTTTGATGATTGATTTGAAAAGAAATGGATTTTCTGATTGTGATATATTGCCGCGATTTCCATGTAATTAAATGATTTTTAAAGATAAGGTATTCCACTGTTTTTAAACTGATTTCGGGAAGACGATTTCGGTGTTCGCACCGCTGGGTATTCAACTGGTTTTCGAATGATAATTGATTTGTAAATTATTCTACTGGGATTCATATCTCATTAGGTTGTTTACTCAGATGAACAGGGACAGGGGCAGGAGCCCAGATGATAGCCGAGGCTGACTTGAGAATAGACGGAGGATGATTAGCTTAGGCTTGAATCATTTGTATATATATATACTTTGATGACGCTGTTATTTATCGGATTCTGTTTCTTATGAATTCTGTATGGATTAGACTGAATGTATATATAATGTTTCAGATATTATACATGGATTGTAGTGATGAATTAATGTTGCTGTGTATGGATTTATGTTAGTTATATTTATTGCTGTTGTTGGAATGACTGTTTGATTTTAACAGGTGATTTTGTACTTTGGGAATGTTCGAAATATAGAGGGAACTCTGCCAGATTTTCGGTAAAATTTACCGCTGTAAACTTATGGATTTGAATTGAAATGTGTATGAATGTATGACGCGACATGTATATGAGTTTTAGATTTCATTCCAGAGTATTATTGATGATGTATGTATGTGTATTTAGTTAGCTGTGTGTGAATCAGGGTTGAACGGAATCCGAATGGACAACGGAGAATCTATTTGGGTTACGCTCAACCAGTAGCGATCCCCTGACGTTCCCACATAGGGAATAACTATTTAGAATACCCCATATGCTTCCGCTAATCAGATAAGCATCGCGTATGACGTATTAGGGGGTCGTTACAACACCAATCACTCACTCAAGGACCGGGTGAATATCAACATCTAGGGCGTCCCCTAGCATGTGCACATACGCCAATTCTCATCCTCACACAGTCTATTCCTCAGGGTTCTAGGGTATTACGCCTAAATCACAACGTTTCCCCGTGTAGGCTATCCCCCCTTATACTCCTTAAACCTTTCTTAGGATTTTCCTGATTTATCGCGTGATCCCTAACGCAGTACAGGCTAAATCTGATAAAAACAATATCATTTAAAAACTCCCTGTACTCGGGATACTTAATGGCCATCCCATACCGGCAATCAAGTACCCTACCCTAAGTAAACCCGTCCTAATGGCATCTAAACTCGATAAACAATTCATCTAACATGCAAATGGGGTTTTCAGCAGACAAGCATGAAATTTTATCCATCGAAAGTAGCACGTAAATCCATGTAATCAAATCTAATTGTTCAAGTATTCACTAGGTCAAGTCTAAGATTCGGGAAGCGTAAATCATCCTACCTGGTCTCCTGTTGCTCCAAATCAATTCAGAACTTCACGAAATCTCGATTTTGGAGCCAATTAAATTCCCTAGGTAGTTGCACGAATATTTAAGCTCGTCACATCATCTGTTTTACGATTCTAAGTCTGATTATCCTAATTCCTAGGTCAATTTATTTCCTAGTCACGTTCTGTCATGGCGGCGCACGGCGGCACGCAATGGCGTACAACGGTGTAGGGCAGAGGGGTGCGGTTGGCCTCGAAATTTACACCACTGTGAAGCCCGCAAGATGAGGAATTCGAATATGGTGGTGGCGTGACGATTCATGGTCGTTTGGATGGCATTTTTTGGCCACAAAAAATGACGCATGGCAGACAAAAAATGTCTCGATCTGAGCGCGTCGGACCTCCATTCAATGTCAGCGAGCTGGTGGAGGAAGCTGGCAGCTCAGGCTACATGCTGGTGGTGGCGATGACGACCAACGGTGGCAGACGGCGGCGATCTTAGCTGGCGAAGTTTTCGCGCAATGGAGGAGGAAAACGTCATTTTTCGGCGGCGCTGACGGCTGTTGGTGGCCGTGGGTAGCTGTTGGAGGTTGAGGGTTGTGAGGGGAGTCAATTGGTATGCCAGGTGGTGGCTCACAGTGGCTCAGGTGGCAGCGCGCAATGGAGGAAGGAGGAGAGAGAAAATAGAATGAGGAGAGAGAGAGGATTGATAGAAATGGAGGAATTTTGGGAAATTTAAAGCTTCTGGGGGTGATTCTGACTTTTTCCAGACCACCCGAGGAAACTTTAGGATGTCGGCTTCCATCCAGACATTGGCACGAGTTCCCATGCAAAGCTTTTGGCCTCCGTCAGTGAAATTGAAGCACAAAACATCGTCTGTCAGTCACTGATGGCCGGATTGCGTTTCTTTCCATTCGATTGTGTTTCTGACTTCATATCGCTTTCCGAGTTCAACCATCATCCTCAAAAGTCATGCCAGGCTTAGTTTAAATGGAATTGGTGTCAAAAGTTTGATTTTATCTTTTAAAAACATTTTCGATTATTACATATGGGTATAGTGATTAAAAAATTTTACAAATCTAGGGATGGGAATTGATTTTACTAGCTCAAGTCTGGTCAAGGTATGGAGATTATATTATCCTGTCCATACCCAACTCATGATCATCCTCAGTCATCTTTTTCTTATATGTAAATAATATGGATGAAAATAGTAGTATGTAAGGTTTTTTTCACTTAAATGAGTTTTTTGAACTAATATTTTTTAGACTAAAATTAATGCACATAACCTCTTGAACTATAAGTCATGTGTAGATAACCCCCTTTAATGATAAAAATTGACCTAGAACCCCCTCAAACTTTGCAATTTGTGCCAAAAAAAACCCCCATTTGTCAATTTTTCCATCCAAAACCCTAACAGAAGGTAGAAACATGAAATTATTTAAGGGATTTTTCTGCATAAAGCCTAAAGGTCATGGGAGTTTTTTACACAATACCTAAATTATAGAGGAATTTTATACTCAATGGCTAAAGTTCAAAGAGGTTTCATGAATTTTGGTATGACTTGATTTTGCAGATGTGTCACTATTATGTCAAGATTTTGGATGAAAAAATAAATAAATTTTTTTTTTGCACAAATTGCAAAGTTTAGAGGGGTTCTAGGTCAATATTTATAGTTGAGAGAGGTTATTTTCACATGAACAATAGTTCAAGGAGTTTTCTTCATTTTAACCTATTTTTTATTAATTGTATTTCATTTAGTGATGGCCTTGTATTTGTTCTCTCTAAACTAAGAAAATATTTCAAGACTGTATTTCTCAACCAAATCAATTAGGAAAGAGATAAATATGTTCCACATTCATCCCCCTTCTTGTATTGTGTATTGCTTACATATATATTGCATTTTTATTTTTATTTTTGCAAAAATTATCTATTTTTTAAATACTTAAATATACTTTTGGTCCTTATAGTTTCATAAAAATATTAATTTGGTTTCCTACTTTAAAAATAGACAATTTATTCTTTGTATTTTATAAAATAATTTATTTTTATCCTTTCATCATATTGATGTTCTCCCTTTTTCATGGATAATCGAGTGTTTGATCTTCTTCTTAGATTGTGACTGAGATGTCCCCTTTTGGATGTTTCTCTCGATCACATCGGTCATCGGTCATGTGGGTGGATTACGATCATCTTGGTGATTGCACCGGTCAGTCTGACGATGGTCGGTGATTTCTGCCCAAAGGAGTGTCCACTTAGACCTTCAATTGTCTTTCCTCACATAATTGCTCAATTTTCCACATTGGAACAAGTATTCAATTTCGTCCTTCAGCTGGGGTACATTCATCTGTGGTATACCCATAATCTTTATGAAATTTGCAATACTTGTTTTTGTTTACTCTCACACTTCTCTTGTGTTGGCAAAAAAGTGAAAATTAGAGGATGTCAGTATTGTAGATTTCGTCCAAAATTTAGGACAAAGGTTTGGTCAACAAGGTGTAGGAGGAGAAACGACCCTTAAAGGGAAATCACCTCTTCCTATCTTTGGAGTCTTGCTCTTTCTTACTTTCGTCTTCTTTTTCTTTCTTACTGTCTTCCTCATTGTTAGTCTTTATGCCTTTCTTGGCAAGATAGGCATTTTCCCTGATGATGTATCTATCGGTGAGTTTGAAGAGCTCCAAAAGGGTAGTTGCGAGATTTCCCAAAATGGAGAAATAGAAGAGTGTGGTTCGTAACCATTGTTTGATGGTATGTATTGCCAAACTATTCTCAATATTGGGGATCCAGAGGGCTAGTTTGCTAAATCTTGAAAGGAAGCTCTGCAAGGTTTTTGTCTTTCCTTACGTAAGGCTAAGTCAGTTTTTGATGGTCTTCTTGTACTTTTTTCTTGTGGCAAAGTTATTAAGAAACTCGTTGGAGAGTTCATCAAAAGTGTTGATCAAGTTGACCAGTAACTGTGAGTACCAATGAAGGGTTGGGCCCATTAGTGTTCTTGAAAAGATTTTGAACTGACTAAGTGTCAAACATGCTTAGGATGGACAATTCTGAATTAAAAGTATTAATGTGATGGCTAGGATCTTTTTCTCCATCCTAGGGATGGATCTTCATTAGAATTTTAAAGTCGATTAAGATATGCTCCTCCATGACATGGGGGAGGAATAAATGGTGACCCTTTTTCTGCAATATTCCTAAGGTGGCCTCGATATTGACGGTGATGGTTTGATTAGCGATTGGCGTAGGCATAGCTGGATGAGTGCCCTATGGTGGCAGATACTTGTACCATCCATTATAATAGAGATGATAGGGGTTGAATGGTGGTGATATAGTCGATTAGCCAACTAGGGTGGTGGATGCTAAAGGAAAATCCATAGGAGGTAGCATAATTAGTGCTAGTAATGGTGTATTGACAATGGTAAGGGGACCTGTTTTGGTTGATCCCAGGAGAATGTGGCTTCACTAGCATCAGTGTTGGTTGAGGAAATGGCGGTCTTGACAGTTAAAAAATAGCCAAGACTAGATTGGCATCATAACTATTGGATCTGCAGGCTGCTCTAGGGCTTGATACAACATGGTGAGTTCATGATGGAGTGTCAAGACTTCTTTTTGAAGGTTATTCACCTCCTTTTAACACTTAGACTGTGGTTTTATTAGGTCATTAAACCCACTTATCTCTCTCTGGGAACCAACAAGGGTTGAGTTAGTAGATGGTGAGGCTGTCTTGTCGTCGACCGTTTGATCATCAACTGGGAGATTTTGGATGACAGGCTTAGGATCAAGCAAGGTGGCATCTTGTTGCCCCCTATAACGATGTGTAACATCCCCATCCCAAGCACCTAGACCCTTTAGTGTGTAAATTAATTACCCTTCCTTGCATATGTTTGAAATTAGTTGTTAGCTAGACCAAAGCTAGTTAAGATAGAAAGAAAGACTGCAAAATAAAACCTAAATGAGGTATGGTTTATGGGAAAGGAAGAATTAAACATAGGTGGTACATTTAGAGGAATAAAACCCAATGGAGATGCAGTACAATTGGGTAGAAAATAGCTAAGGGTGGTACTAAGGGGTAAAATGTCCCAATTATTTGGAAAAACTTTCTAAGGAAGTTAACCAACGTATATGTTGGCTTAGAGGAGTGAGAGAAACTTCAAAGGATCTGACGTTAGAGAGAATAAAGGAAAAGTTAGAGAAAATAGAGAGAGAGGAAGAGCAAGGGGAAGATTAGAGCTAGAAACTCAAAGGGAATCAAGGGATTTTTTTGGAGGAACAACCTAGGAGACACCTGGACCACTCAAATGCACGAAATCACCAAAGGAATAAAGGTAATCTGTAACGCCTGTGACACCCCCTTAGCCTATGGTTACTTAAAAGATATAATACATAAATATAATACATAAATATATATTAATAGTAGTGTGTTACTATTACATCTACCCGAGTAAATTTTAAACTTTTACCAAGTTGATTAATTGAGTGCCATTTGGGATCAGGTTTTACACTCGGGCTTTCATAACATAGCAGTAGAATATTGGATCCAAGACATATACATAATTCATCCTAAGTAGCTATAAACAAACATACATAAATACTCATTCATTAACTTTAATTTAACTTATTAGGGTATGGAGGCAACAACCCTGCCACTCATAACCCCATCAAATTTGGTATCCATAAATTCAGACTAACCTATATACATCTAAATCATTATAGGCTATACAAGAGATATTATTTACTATCCTTTCCAAAAATTATAAAGACTAGTACAATTTAAAAATTTGCCTATAATATCCAAAATAAAAATTTTCAGGTACCCCCACAAAGGGTACTTCTTTCCTGCTTACCTCTCCTCTAGCCAAAGGAACCTTCACATCTGGTACACGCTAGCACTCATGTGAAAAATGAATCTCAGTAGCAATGCAACCCGTCTTAGAAAACTACTAACCTATACCATTGTATTTATATGAAAATCTCTACATTCTTTCATACTAAAACATAACACATACTATATACCATTGGGATGCAATGCATGCAACATACTCTCATGTCATATGCTCAGATTTATGCAAGTTCATTTAAAACATATAAGCTCTAAAATATGGGGTGTTCATTCAACATCATCTCATCATAACTTCTCATATAAAATATATTGTGGGATAATAAACATGCCATCTCTTTACTTTAAACATGTGAGCAGGATACAAAACACCATACAAGTAATAGGGAGCGTTGTCGAGCAACAACTCCACGCACCACTGTCTATAATGAGTTTGTGACTATTTAGTCACCATATAGCTAACTCTAGCTTTTAACTTTAACTTTTTGTACATTCTGAGGAATCCCTCAGCCGAATTCGAGTACCATCTCATAACTAATGGGATAGTTCTCAGCTCTATCCAACGTCTCCCCCCTTATAGGACTGGTTATTAACTTATGGGATCACTATCAACTCTACCCAGATCATTTCCTCTCCACTTTGGGGCAGATCATAATACTATAGAATCACTGTCAACTCTGCTTGGATCATGCTCTCGGTGCACTATTCTCTACATATACCCTAGGGTGACTTGGCTCATGTCTATGGTTTTGCTTAACTCTAAGTATGTGTTTCTTAAATGTCCTTTGGAAGATGACACTAACTTAAAGTTTACAACCATCACGGTATTTTCAAAATCATTGAGGTTCAAGTGGATGTTTGACCATCCTAATTCATGGCATAACCGTGAAATGCCCAACGACCGTCCCATATAGACAATCTGTCACTTGACCATGTGCCTATTTACCCTAAAGCATACCCTTAGAATACTTTTCTCTTTTTCCTTGTTGTGTTTTCTGCTATCTCTTTGTTCATTATCACAAGGATCTCATTATCTGAGTTATCGTGACTATCTCTCACATGTTACCCATTACATCCTTGGTTTAGATTCTTAGTTTGAGTGAGAATTCGAGTTAATATGTTCTTAATATGATCAATTGAGCTCATTTTCCATGTCAGAGGGCTGGTAGTCGACTTCCCCATTACTGGTAATCGGCTGCTCGCTTGCTATCTAAAGTCCCTTTTCTTGGCCGAGAGCTACCAATCGGTTGCTAGGGGCTTGATAGTTGGCTGCTAGCCTCGACAGTTGACTCCCAGGGGTCTGGCAGTTGGCTACTCCCTTTCTAGAAATTTTTTTGAAAAAATGAAAACAACAGTCGACTTCCAGGGGTTTGGCAGTTAGTTTCTAGCCTTCTGGAAAACTTGGAAAATGAAGAACACGAAAGTCTGTAATAACCAAGATTATTTTTATAGATTAAAATTGAATTTTGATGCTAATTTCATGTAAACTAAGTTTGGCATGAATTTTAAGGTCAATGGTTGAAACTGGAAGGCTTTTCAGAGTTAGAAATGTGATCTTTTGAAAGGAAATGTGACCCGGTGATAAAATACTGATAAACGAAATTTCAGACTTTGATTTCTCAGACGAAGGCTAAAACCTCTGCATGGGAACCCATGCCAACGTCCGGATGGAAGACGACATCCCAAAGTTTCCCTAGGTGGTCTGAGAAAAGTTAGAATCGCCCCCGAAAGCTTTAAATTCTCTGAAACCCCGTCATTTCCACCATTTCTCTCTCTCCTCTCTCTCTTCCTTCCTCCACCGTACACCACCACCTGGGATGCCGTGGGCCACCACCTGACCCACCAATCGACACACCTCGCCAGCCTCGACCTCAGGCAGCCACCCATGGCCACCAACAACCACCAGAGTAGTCGAAAAACGCAGCTTTTCCTCCTCTATCGTGTGAAACTTTGCTCGCCAAGATCTCCACCGTCAGCCACTGTTGACCGTCACCGCCACCACCAGCGTGTAGGCTGAGCTGCTAGCTTCCTCCCATAGCTCGCCACCACTGAATGGAGGTCCGACGCGCTCGGATCGAAGGAAAATTCGTTCGCCGTGCATCAATTTTTGGGGCTGGAAAATGCCATCTAAACGGCCGTGAACCACCGCGTCACCACTAGATTCAGACTCCCCATCTTATGGGCTTCATCATGTTGTAATTTTCGAGGCCAATCACACCCCTCCGCTGTCCGCCACCGCCGGAGAAGCCAAAAAGACACCCGAGACTACCCTGGGAAAGATTTCCATCATCCGGTAACCCCGATAAGGTCCGATTCACCTAAACCTAACGATTTTTTATTGAATTGACTGCCGAACATGGATAGGAAATAAACCAACTTAGGAAATTGTGTAATCGAACTTAGGATCATAAAATTAATGACGTAACGAGCTTAAATATTCATTTAAATGCCCAGAGAATTGATTAGGCTCGAACTCCGAGGATACGAGAAGTCCTGGATTGATTTGGAGCAAACAGAGACCAGGTAGGATAATTTATGCTTCTTGAACGTTAGAATTGACTATATGGATACCTGAATGCTTAGATTTAATTTTATGGATTTGCATGCTACTTTCGATGGATTAAATTGCATGCCTGTGTGCTAGAAACCCCATTTGCATGTTAGATGATTTTTTTATTGAGTTTAGATGCCATTAGGACGGATTTACTTAGGGTAGAGTACTTAATAGCCGGTATAGGACGACCGTTAAGTATTCAGAGTACAGGGGATTTCATGAACATATTATTTTTAAACAGATTTAGCCTGCATTTTGTTAGGGATCACGCGATAAATCAAGACAACCCTAAGAAAGGTTTAATGAGTATAAGTGGGGATAACCTAGACGGGAAAACGTTGTGATTTAGGCGTAATACCCTAGAACCCTGAGGAACAGCCGACCGTGTGCATATGAGTTCGAATAGACTGTATGAGGATGAGAATTGGCGTATGTGCACATGCTAGGGGACACCCTAGATGTTGATTCTCACCTAGTCCTTGAGTGAGTGATTGGTGTTACGGATCACACTCACAACATAGGCGAGATTCGAGTGATTGCTGTTACGGATCACACCTAATGATAAGAGATGTAATTTCTCTGGATGACGTGCAATTGGAGGACTTTAGATATGGTCACAGATGATTTGTGGCCGATACGAATTTAGATACACCGGGCATGGGTTTTGATTCACTTTTGATTATCGATTTTCAAAGAGATAGATTTTGATGATTGTTAGAACTTGCTGTGATTTCCATGCGATAAACTGATTTTTAAAGATAAGGTATTTCATGGATTTTGAACTGAATACGGGAAGTTTGTTTTCGGTGCTTACGCCGCTGAGTAATCAACCAATTTTTGAACTATATTATGAATTGTAAATTATTCTACTGGGATTTCAGTATCTCACTAGGTTGTTTGCTCAGATGAATAGGAATAGGGACCTAGACGCTAGCTGGGCAACTGTATTGATGATAGACAGAAGAGCAGCGTAGTTCTAGGCTTGAATTGTAATGTATATATGTATACTGATGATGTTTATATTGGATTCTGTAATTCCTGCTTTTCTTTCGTTGTTGGACTGAATGTACAATTTCTGATCTGGATGACTATTGTACTTTGGGATATATTCGAGATACAGGGGAGACTCTGCCAGATTTTTGGTAGGGTTTATCGTTGTAAATGTATGTAATTAAGTTGGAATTTGCATTAATGAATTGTACATTGTATGTATGGATTTTAGTTTATCATTCCAGAGTATCTTGTGATGAATGTATGAAAAATTAGTATAGCTGCATGAGGATTAGGGTTGAACAAAATCTGAATGGATGATGGAATGTCTATTTGGGTTACGCTTAACCAGTAGCGATCCCCTGACATTCCCACATCGGGAATAACTATTTCTAAAACCCATATGCTTCTGCTAGGCAGATAGAGGATAGTATATTGTGGATTTGGGGGTCGTTACACAGTCAACTTCTAGGGGTCTGACAATCAGTTGCTAGCATTCTGTCTCAAATTTTTAGGCAGATAGAGGATAGTATATTGTAAGGAAATTAAGCTCATGTGTTTAGAATTGAAAATAGAGTGCAGCCTGGATTGGATATTATCAAAATTATGGTTTTTGAACTACAACAGAGCATAGCAGCCGATTGCTAAATATGGGACAATTGACTGTCATGTTCCTGGAAAACCCATAAGTGTAGATAGAGGCTCAGTAGCCAACTACCAGATTTCTAGCAGTTAACTGTTGGGCCTAGGTCTACATTAAGCAGTCGACTGGCCGTCTTCACAGTTGACTGTCGTGCTCTTAGAAACCCAGAAGTGCAGACAGAGGCTTAGCAGCCGATTGCCAAATTCCTAGCAGTTGATTGTCGAGCCCAGGTTTGCACTAGTAAGTCAATTGATAGCTTGTTGTTTGCCACTTAAGGAGTATAGAGAGCTACCAGTTGATTGCTAGCCATCTAGCAGTCGATTGGCAGCCCTCTGGCTTGGAAAATGAGATTTTTAGTGGCAATTGAGCTTGGTAATTCTCTATACTAACTTAATTAAGGGCTTACAACATAGGTAAGAAAGGAAACTAGGAGTTTTGGGTGATGAGACCCTTGTGATAGTAAAACAAAGAGAGAGTAGAAAACATAAAAAGGGAAAGAGGAAAGTATTCTCAGTGTATACCTTAGGGTAGATAGGCTCATGATTGAGTGACCGATTGTCAGTATGGGACGACCGTTACGCATTCCACGGTTGTGCAATAAATTGGGATGGTTAAATGTCCACTTGAACTTTGATGATTTCGAAAACACCATGATGGTTGTGAACTTTAAGTTAGTATCATTTCCCAAGGGCCATATGAGAAACCCATACTTAGAGTTTAGCATAACCACGGGCATGGGATTCACCTTAGAGTATATGTAGAGAATAGGGTACTGGGAGTGTGCTCCACCTTGAAGGAATGGTGGTGATTTCATAGTTTTATGATCCGCCCAAAAGTGGAGAGGAAATGATCTGAGTAGAGTTGACGGTGATCCTATGAGAGTTATAACAGCCCCGTTTGGGATGAAAGGGAGGAATCCCACTGGTCAAGGATGATCTGTTGGAAAGGGACAGGGACCGTTAAGGTACTTGGATCCACTAGGGGATGCCTTAGAATGTACAAAAGTTAAGGCATGGCTAACTAGACATGCCCTTATTTATATAAATAGTAGTGCATGGAGTTGTAGCTGTGTGACTCTCCTGATTACTCTTAGGGTGTTTTATGTACTGCTCATATGTTATGGAAATGAAATGATGGCATGTTTACTATCAAACATGTGTTTTATAAGAAATTTTTTATGATGAGAATGATGATGAATGCACTTCCCATGTTTTAAAGATAATATGTTTTGATGAATATGCATATTTCTTAGTACACAACATGGTTAAATGCTATATGCAATACATCCCAATAGCAAGTGATATGTTTTATGGAAGAATGTAGAGTTTTTCCTTGCAAGCATAGTGGTCCAGGTCAATGGATTTCATAATAGGTTGCATTGCTACTAGATTCATTTCTCACGATAGTGTTGGTATGTACTAGATGTGTAGATCCCCTTGGGCAGGAGGTGAAGGTAAAGTATGAAGAAGTGTCCAATCTGGGCATACAGATTGTTTAATTTGGATAGCTTAAATACATGGTAGAATGAAGCTAGCCTTCATGATAGTTTGAGAAAGGCTAGTGTAGGATTATTTTGTATAGCCTATTCTAACTTATCTGTATATAAATTAGGCTAGATTGATGAATAGACTAATTGATGGGTTATAAGTAGCAGGATTGTTGCCTACATGCCCAATAGTTAACTAATTATAGTTAATTAAAATGCATGTCTATGTATAGTTAATCTAGGGTTATTCTATATACATATATATATTTATTTCGCTGCGATGTTGAGAGAACCCGAGAGTAGAGACCAACCCAAATGGCACTCAATTAATCAACTTGGTAAAAAGTTTAAAATTTACTGGGGTAAAAGTGATAGTAACACACCATTATTATGATAATTATATACATTATACCTTTAAACACTTAAAAGGAACTGTAACGACCCCCTAATACAACATACACACTCATAGCGAAAGCGTATGGGTTTTCCAAATAGTTATTCACGATGTGGGAATGTCAGGGGATCGCTACTGGTTAAGCGTAACCCAAATAGACTTCCCGTTGTCCATTCAGATTTCGTTCAAACCTAATTCACACGCAGCTAAACTAATTATACATACATACATCATAAATTACTCTGGAATGAAATCTAATATCCATACATACGGCATACAATCATTCATACAAATTCCAACTTAATTTCACAAGTTTACAGCGGTAAACCTTACCAAAAATTTGGCATAGTTTTCTCTGTATTTCATACATATCCACAATACAACAGTCACCTGTTTACAGATACACATCCAGTCCAATAACAACAGAAAACATAAATTACAGAAGACTAATATACAGCATTATCATCAAAATATATATACAATGTAATTCAAGCCTAGACTAAGTCGTTCTTCTGTCTATCATCAAGTCATCATCTAGCTAACGTCTAGGTTCCTGTCCCTGTCCCTGTTCATCTGAGTAAACAACCTGGTGAGATATAAAATCCCAATAGAATAATTTACATTTCAAATGCAGTTCAAAATCTGGTTGAATACTCAGCGGTGCGAGCACCGAAAACATCTTCCCGAAACCAGTTCGAAATCAGTGAAATACCTTATCTTTAAAATTATTTTATTACATGGAAATTGTGATAGATAATCATAATCATAAAAATCCATTTCTTTGAAAATCAATAATCGAAATCAGGTAAAATCCCATGCCCGGTGTATCTAAATCCATCTAGGCCACAAGTCCTCTACGACCTAATCTAAAATCGTCATCTAATTGCACGTCATCTAGAGAGATTACCTCTCTTATCGTTGGGTGTGATCCGTAACACCAATCACCCGAATCTCGCCTATTTTGTGAGTGTGATCCGTAACACCAATCACTCACTTAAGGATTAGGTGAGAATCAACATCTAGGGTGTCCCCTAGCATGTGCACATACGCCAATTCTCATCCTTATACGGTCTATTCGAACTCACATGCTCACGGTCGGCTATTCCTCAGGGTTCTAGGGTATTACGCCTAAATCACAATGTTTCCCCGTGTAGGCTATCCCCCCTTATACTTCTTAAACCTTTCTTAGGGTCATCCTGATTTATCGCGTGATCCCTAACGCAGTACAAGCCAAATTAGGTAAAAACAATATCAGTTAGAAACTCCCTATACTCAGGATACTTAACGGCCGTCCCATACCGGCTATCAAGTACCCTACCCTAAGTAAATCCATCCTAAGGGCATCTAAACTCGATAAACAAAACTTCGAACATGCAATTAGGATATCCAGCACACAGGCATGCGATTTATTCCATCGAAAGTAGCACATAAATCTATGTAATTAAATCTAATCGTCCAGGTAATCACTAGGTCAAGTCTAAGATTCGGGAAGCGTAAATCATCCTACCTGGTCTCCTGTCGCTCCAAATCGATTCGAAACTTCATGAAATCTCAGTTTTCGAGCCAATTCAATTCCCTGGACATTTAAATGAATATTCAAGCTCGTCACATCATTCGTTTAACGATTCTAAGTCCGATTATCCTAATTTCTAGGTTAAATTAGTTCCTAATTGCGTTCAGCAGCTAATTCATTCAGAATTCATCAATTTTTAGGAAATCAGACCTTACCAGTGTTGTCGGATGATGGAAATCTGTCCCGAGGTGGTCTCGATTTCTCCCAGTGTATGTCCAGATTCTCCGGCACGGCGGCACATGATGGAGCACGGCGGTAAACGATAGATCACGGCGGTGTATGGCGGTGCACGGCGAAGGGGTGTGGTTTACCTCAAAATTTACACCACGGTGAAGCCCGCAAGATGAGGAGTCCGAATATGGTGGTGGTGTTGCGGTTCATGGTCATTTGGACAGTGTTTTTTGGCCACGAAGAACAACGCACGTCAGAAAAAAAAATCCTCGATCTGGGCGCGTCAGACCTCCTTTCGACGTCGGCGAGCTGATGGAGGAAGCTGGCAGCTTAGGCTACACGATGGTGGGGGCGGTGATGGACAACGATGGCGGACGACAGCGATCTCAGTTGATGAAGTTTTTACGCAATGAAGGAAGAAAACACCATTTTTTGGCGGCGATAGCAGCCGTTGGTGGCCGTGGGTGGTCGATGGAGGTTGTGGGTGGCGAGGGCTGTCGGTTGGTAGGCCAGGTGGTGGCTCACGGTGGCTCTGGTGGTGGCGCACGGTGGAGGAAGGAGGAGAGAGAAGAGAGAGAAAGTGAGGTAAGGAGAGAGAGAGAGAATTGATGGAAATGGAGGGATTTCGAGAAATTTAAAGCTTCCTGGGGCGATTCTGACTTTTGCCGGATCACCCAGGGAAACTTTCGGATGTTAGCTTCCTTCTAGACGTGGGCACGAGTTTCCATGCAATGATTTTGGCCTCCGTATGTGGAATTGACGCACAAAATGTCGTCTGTCAGTTCCTGATCGCCGGATTGCATTTCTTTCCATTCGCTTGCTTTTTTGACTTTGAACGACCTTCCGTTTCAAATCATTATCCTCAAAAGTCATGCCAGGCTTCGCTTACGTGAATTTATCATGAAAATCAGGTTTATTTCTTTTAAAATTAATTTTGGTTATTACAGGAACCATAGGCTAATGGGGGTGTTACAATGATGGTTATGCATATGTAGCATGTGTAAGTGACTCGTAGGGCATTTTTGGAATTTGAATAATGTACATGTAGGGGCTTTTTGGTCTTCACACCTTGGTACACTTTGCATTCCAACTAGTTAGGTATTTAAATTTCTTTCGTCTATTCATACTCCCTCATTTTCCATTTCTAGGAGTTTCTAAGAGGGGTTTCTACCATTCTTGAAAGCTCATTTTGCTTCCAAGATTTCTTTTCACAGTTCTCATTATATAAATACTCTATTCCTTACCTTTTACAATTTCTTGTTAGTTTTATGGTTTTTTTAGTGACTATTCTTCCCCCTTTTGATTTCTAATAGAACTCTCCCTTGACTCGAGCTTCCTAGGAGTTTTTGACAGTCGACCATGTCTTCTTTAGGTATGCACACTTCTTTTTCAATAATGATGGTTGTGAAGGAAAAGGGTACGTTTAGGATTACTAATTTGGATGAGGAAGAGAGGGAAGTTGAGCCCTTGTCAGCCATTCTATCTGGGGAAGTTCAAGAGGGGGTTTTGTTGAGAATGTTGAAGGGAAAGTGTGGTGTCCTTCATTAGAGTCTAGGAAGATCTTGGGGTGAGGATGATTGGGAAATATATGAGTGAGCCCAGAGTGTTATTGATATGATTATACATAAGAGGGTACAAGTTGACCTATCGAGGGTTCACTACTGGAATTTTATTAGTAAAGCTACGGAGGAGGATTTGTCTCCTTCTAACAAGGAAGGGAATGTGCTAATAAGGAGTTTTATTAGTTGGGGTCGTAAAGCCTTCGAGGAAGAAGTCAGCAACTAATGGTAAGGAGCTCATCTTAAACCTATATTCGACATAGGGTCCAAAATACAGGCCACAAAGAATTAATGCACCACTCAAAGTATTAGGCGCATGACAAAGCCTCGTGAAGGTGTTCGAAAGTTTATTGGCACTCCATGAAAACTTCTTCGTAGTCAAGGTAGGTTTCTTATTTGCATTTTTCTTGAATTTTAGTGTTCGTTTTTCTAAGTTATTATTTTTACAGGGAGGGCAAAACTCCCTCAAGGGTTGTATCATCGAAGCAAACAATACCAAGGAAGAGGTGGATAAGAAACTTGCCAGTATTTTTGATCTATCAAAGAAGCCTTGCAAGTAGCGGTAGACGATCGAGAACTTTCAAAAGAATGTGAAGTTTGACGCTAAGGCTCATGAAGCTAAGTAAGAGGAAGCGTCAAGCTAGATAAAGGTGCTCTAGAAAGGTTTGAAGGAGGTGTGTTAATGGGCTGAGGGCTGAGTCACTACAAGATGATGTTGTAAGTCATGAGGCTGAGATTCAAACCTCAAGGCAGATGCTCCTCAGGAATTGGCTTGCCCTAGATAAATAAGTTGGGAAAGGAGGTTCGCAAGGAGGAGAAAGATGTTGAGGATTGGAGGTAGCTTTCCCATGGGTTGCTTCAGTTTAATTGGAAAAATTATCTTACTTTAGAAAGAACTAGAGGGATGGATCTTCTTAAGGAGGTCTTTGGTGGATCCATTTGTGGTTGTGTTGAAATGGTAGATGGTGAGCTTAAACTTGATGTTTTTATCCCTCTTGATTCTAATGAGGATTTGGATTTTTTCAAGGAGGGAGATGAGGATGTGGGCTAGCAAAGTGTTGCGGCTCTTAGGGATGTTCTATCAGATGAGGGTGCAGCGTGTAACACCCCATAACTTCATTAGCTTAAATTAATGGTTTTCAATTAAATGGATGGAATTAATGGTGTCATTAATGAATTAGTATGAATTTCTTGCTTATATAATTTAATGGGCTAAATGGTTATATTAAAAAGTAAACTTGCATGAAAATTTGGTGCTTAAAATTAATTCTTTAATTTCCTAGCCTAAGTACCAAGAGAGAAGCAATGTAAGATGCAACTATTTAAATATGTGCATGAGTCTGCCTTGCATGTATCTTGCATGAGAGAAGTGAATGAAAATTTTATTTCCATGCATGAAAAGTCAAGCCTCACATGAAGTTGATGATGGAAGTAAGCTTTGTAAAATATATATATATATGTGTGTGACTTGCATTCATCGTGAAGGGGGATGGAAATTTTTCTTTTGTGCAAAGGAGTAAGCACACGGCAAGAGGAGGATAGGAAGCACACCCACACATGAGGGAAGGTGATGTAAAGTATGCTTCAAGTGGTGCAGAATTTTTATATTTAATTATTGCAATGAGAAGCTTACGTAGGGTAGGGTAGTATGGTTAGGAAAAAGAGACAAAAAGTGCAGCACTTTCCTCTCCACCTTGGCCGAATGAAATCTAAGAAAATAAGAAGGGAAGGTGACGGAAGGCTGCAAAGAAGAGAAGAAACAAGTAAAAAGGGTTGCCATAATTGGAAGCAAGGAGGTACAAGGTGCATGATTTTTTATGTAAAATTAAACATACACAAGGAAGAAGATGGCAGCTTGCAACACGTGATTCTCTCTTTCTCTCCCCCCTTGCGTGATCTTGTAGTTAACTTAGGCTAACGAGGAAGTGCAAATGGTACTCTCATGGCACTTAAATAACACTAATGGAATAAATAAAGGAGAGTGCATCGTCCATTTGTGATGACCAAATAAGAGATAAAATTTGGAACAAGAAAAGGGAGTTGTGTGACCAAGTACTCCTAGGAATAGAGTGCAAAATTTCTTTAGAAAATTAAACATGTATGGGAGAAGAAACACATGAAACAAATAAATAAATAAAGGAAAGGAAGATTGAGGAAAAATGTGCAGCCCTTTAACCAAATACAAAATGCAATAAAAGAGAGAATTAGGAGTGCACCCACACGGCAAGGGAAAGGGAGAAGGAAGCAAGTGCAGCTTGACTTATGGAATAAGAAAATCCAAGTTGGCAAGGAAGAGAAGAGATGCACATTAGGAACCACCCATGGATACCATTAGACAATAAGGTTAATCACAATAATTATTAAGAAGAGGAGAAAAGAGAGAGAATGCAACATGTTGATATAGCCATGTAACAAGTTCACAAGAGGGAGGGAAAAAAAAGAAAAATTAAAAAGAAGTAAAGTTGCGTGAACACCAAGCAAAGGGAAGGAGAGATAATTGAGACGCACATGTGGCACCTAATACCAAAAAGCCAAGTAGAAAAAGAAAGGGAGAGCACTTAACCCATACACACACCTACTCGGAAGGAAAGGAAAAGAAAAAGGAGAAAAGGAAGAGTAACTGAATTGGCAAGATACACAAGGAAAGAAAGGAATCAAGGAGCAAAGTAGCAAAGGGAATTTAAGAGAAAACCCAAGATAATCCATGTTGGCTTCATCCTTGAGATAGGTTAACAATATAAGCTTTTGTTCCATGTTCTAGTTATGCAATCCAATATTTATGTTTAAGTTTTCCATGGAACTTAAGTTATCCCTAAATTCTTGACCTAAATGTATGCATGTGGCTAGCATGTGTGGTTTAATGGAAGGTTGATGGATGAGACAGCATGATCATGTTGTTAGAAAAAGAATTAGGATTGGATGATGTTAACTTCATGATGAACACAAAGAAAGAACCCTAACCTTTTAAGTTTACTAAGTAAAGAACAAAAAGAAAGGAAATGGAATTGTCAAATGAATAAAACTCCCTAGGGCAAGTCCATGATATTCATTCCTGGAATTTATAAGCTATGTGTAACAACAGAAAAAAATTTTAAAAGAGTTTAAAGGATAAAAATCAAATTTTTAACCCTGATCCCAATAAACCAAGCCTGACACGTATTTCGAGGATAATGACTTGACACAGAAGGTCGTTTGAAGCCAGAAACACGATCGAATAGAAAGAAATGCAATCCGGCGATCAGAAACTAACGGAAGGAGTTTCGTGCGTCAATTTCATTGACAGAGGCCAAGACTTTTGCATGGAAATGCGTTCCAACGTCTGGAAGGATACCGACACCCTAAAACATCCCCGGGTGGCCTGGGAAAAGTCAGAATCATCCCTGGAGGCTTTAAATTACGCGAACTCCCGCCATTTCTCTCATTTCACTCTCTCTCCTCACCACACTCTCTCTCTCCTCTCTCTTTTCTCTCTCCACCTTCCTCCATTGTGAACGGCCGCCACAGCCACCGTGGGCTGCCACCAAGGGTACCAACCAACAGCCCTCACTGCCCACAACCTCCAGCAACCAGCCACGGCCACCAACGGCCGCCGGAGCCGCCGAAAAAACGCCGTTTTTCCCCTCCATCGTGCGAAACTTCTCCAGCTCGAATCGCCGTCGTCCGTCGCCATTGACCGTCACCGCCCCACCACCGTGTAGCTCAAGCTGCCAGCTTCCTCCAGTAGCTCGGCGTCGTCGAAAGGAGGCCAGACGCGCCCGGATCGAGGCAGAACGTCGTCCGCCGTGCGAGAAGTTTCGTGGCCGGAAAACACCACCCAAACGGCCGTGAACCGCCGTGCCACCACCGTATTCGGACTCCTGGGCTTGCGGGCTTCACCGGGGTGTGATTTTTGAGGCAAACTGCACCTCTCCGCCGTGCGCCACCGTGCGCCGCCGTGCCAGAGCTTCTGGACATGCATCCCGAGAAACCGAGATCACCGTGACGTAGAATTCCATCATCCTAGCACAGTGGTAAGGTTTGTTTTCCCAAAAACTAATGGTATATGACTGAAATGGCTGCCGAACGTAATTAGGCAATTAATTAACCTAGGTAACTGTGTAACTGAGTTTAGGATTGAAAATTGGATGACGTGACGAGCCTAAATGTTTAATTTGATGTCCAGGAAAATTAATCAGGCTCAGAAACCGAGACTGCGTGGAATTCTGAAGTGATTTAGAGCATTCGGAGACCAGGTAGGATAATTTACACTTCTCGAACCCTAGAATTGATTTAGTGAATACCTGAATAATTTAGATGACTTGCATGGATTTGCGTGCTGCTTTCGATGGGATAATTTTCCAAGAAAAGAAATTATTATGGAAATTATTAGAATTTTTAGAAAGAAATTGTTCATTGGAATTAATTTTCCAAGAAAAGAAACTATTATGGAAATTATTAGAATTTTTAGAAAGAAATTGTACATTGGAATTAATTTTCTAAGAAAAGAAATTATTATGGGAATTTTTAGAAAGAAATTGTTCATTGGAATTAATTTTCCAAGAAAAGAAATTATTATGGAAATTATTAGAATTTTTAGAAAGAAAATGTACATTGGAATTAATTTCCAAGAAGAAAAAATTATTGTTGAAATTGCTAGAATTTTGGAAAGAAAATGTACATGGGAATTGATTTCCAAGAAAAAAGAATCTTAATCTTGAAGTTATTATAATTTTAAAGGGGATGTACACTAATAATGATTCTCAAGAAAAAAACTTTTCCCTGGATAATTAAAGAAATGTTAAAGGTGGCCAAGTACACACCTAGTGCCCAAGTGTGCACAATGACCCTAAGTGGTGGCCAAGTGTCCACATAGTGCCTAAGTGTACACAATGACCTTAGGAAGGTAGCCAAGTGTCCACATAGTGCCCAAGTGTGTACAAAGACTATTAAAGGTGGCCAAATGTCCTCATGTGCCCAAGTGTGCACAGTTAAAATACAAAGAAAATTTAAGAATAACAAGCCTAAATAATTTGTTAATGTATGGTAATGTATGTCACAACATGCTTTATTTGAAAATATATTAGTCCCACCCTATTGAAATTTTAATGGACCACATATTGCTTGCCAATTATATTTTGAAATTATACTGTATTTTATTTCAAGAATGTAGAATTAATTATTTTAGTGCTTGTACCCTGATACATATTAGTTGTTTTTAAATCAAATTGTTAAGCTACTGGGAAACTTGCGTTTCTCATTATGTGCTAATATGTATAAGATGCGGACACATAGCCAGGCCTGGAGTTTGAGTTCTTTTTGGGTTAAAGAAGTTTTGTAACCCTATTTTTTTTGGGTCCTAGTCTGGACATACTTCGATTAGATCTAGGATTATCCTTTTGGTAGTAGTCCTAAGATGTATTTAGGAAAGAACAAGGGAAGGGATAGGTGAAGGACCGGTCTGTCTTGGAAATTTGTAAAGGGAGTCTGAGTGACTAGATTGTTGTCTCCTGACTTCTTATGGATGGATACTTCACATCTCCTAATTCATGTTTACTGTAATGTAATGGACATTATGGAGCTTATTTCATTGAATTGTATGAAAGTTTAAATTCCGTAATGTAGCATAGAATTTTTTTTATTCCGCTGTGCATGTAAGTTTATTTAATCTGAGCGAAAGATCTCGAACCTAATAAGCTTAATATAATTCAATGGTATAACTGCTCATACTTGAATTAAATAAAGGATAAAGATAATGTACCAAACCTATTTGTTTATATCAGAATTAATGATAATACTAGATAGGGGCGTTACATAGCGGTCCTTCTCAAGGCCTTGGGGATGCCCAATGTTAAATTTTGTATTTTTTTAATTTTAAAATTTTTGTAATTTTCATAAGTTTTTGTTGATTTTAGGGTGTGATTCCCTTTTTTTTTTTTACTCTTGAAGCATAGCCCTATTTTGTTAACTTTGGGGGCATGCCCTATTTCTTTGAATTAAGCTTTATTTTTCTTGATTTCTATTATGGAGGGTTTGCTAAGAGGCAGGTTCTATATCATTTATGCTTTTGCGTTGTAAATGACTTATTTAGGGGAGTGTTGAAAGACAATCTAGATTTTGCCCTATGCTGCTGGCTAGGTCCTAGGTCACATGCCAATTTGGCCATTTTAGCCTATTAGTTTTTGGCAAGGTTAGGGCCAAATAGACATTTTAGGGGTGAGAGCACTATTTTTGTTTTTCTTAAGTTAATGAGGGAGGGATTGTGAGTGTGAGTGAAAACTCAAATTTATTCTTCATAAATTTTGTTTGTACATAAGTAAGAAAGTGAAATACAATTTTTCAAGTAAAATAACATTTAAGACTTGTTGTGTTCCAAGTATTGGGTATTGGTTCATCGTCAAGTTGGGCGAGATAGTATGCTTCTACCTCTTTATTTTGAAAACTTGGGCTCTCTGTAACACCCTTAACACTCCTTTAACCTATGGTTCCTTTTAAGTTATTTTAAATAATATAATATGTAAATATCATAATGATGGTGTGTTACTATTATTTCTACCCAAGTAAATTTTAAACTTTCACCAAGTTGATTAATTGAGTTCTATTTGGGTTGGATTCTACACTTGGGTTCCCACTCGAGACTCGCAGCATAATATCTTATATATATACATACATACATACACAATTACTCTAAATAGCTATACACAAACATACATAATTTACTCAATGTTTTAACTTCAATTAACTAATCGAGGTATAGAGACAACATCCCTGCCACTCAAAACCCCATCCAGTGTCTGCTGAAAGATTCAGGCAAAGTTATATCCATACATATAATATAGGTTGTATATGAAATAATCTATACTAGCCTTCCTCAAAAACCATAAAGATTAGCACAAAATAAATATATGCCTATACTATCCAAAATATATACTTCAATGTACCCCCATGATGGGTACCTCCTCCCAAATTACCTTCCTCTCCAGTTAGGAATTAATCTCAGTAGCAATGCAACCTGTCTTAGTATCAATGTACCCACATCTAGTACACGCCAACACTTACATGATAAATTAATCTCAATAGCAATGCAACCTGTCTATGAAAACTACTAACCTGTACCCCCATTTTTATACAAAAATCTCTACATTTGTTCATCATAAAAACATAGTACATACTATTGGGATGCAATGCATGGAACATACTCTCATATCATGTGCTCAGATTTACACATGTACACTTAAAACATATAAACTTTGAAATATGGGATGTCTATTTGTAACGCCCCTATCTAATATTACAATTCATCTTATGCAAACAAATAGGTTCGGTACATTATTCTTATCCTTTTATTTAATTAGCGTCTGAGCAGTTAAACCATTAAGTTTCATTAAGCAATTAGGTTTGAGATCTTTTGCTCAGATTAAAACTCGTATGCACAGCGGAATAAAAGAAATACTATACTACTTAGTGAAAATTTAAACTTTCATGTAATTCAAATAATACAAGTCCAATAATGTCCATTACATGCTGATAAACATGTCCCCAGATATATGAAGTACCTGTCCATTAGAAGTCAGGAGACAACAGATCTGTCACTTAGACTCCCTTACAATTTCTAGGGATGGATCCGTCTCTCATATATTCATCCCCAGGGATTCCCATGAACATCTACTATATAGCCAAAAGAATTGTCCTAAACAATATGTCTAGACTAGGACCCAAAATAAGGGTTACAAAAATTTTCTCTAAACCTAAAAGAACCTTCTATCTCCCGGCCTTGCTATTCGTTCGCATCTGATACATATTAGCATATAAATGAGAAACACAAGTTTCCCAGTAGCTTAACAATTCAGTTTTTAAAACTAATATGTATCAAGGTGCAAGCACCAAAGTATTTAATTCTACTTTCTTGGAATAAAGACATAGCATCGTGCATAAATATAAATTGGCAAGTAATGTATGATCAATTAAAAGGTCAATGTGATAAAATAATATTCATCTCAAATAAAGCATCTTTACATACTATAAAACGCATTGTTGCAGAATTAACAAAACTATTTATGCTTGTCATTCTTAAAACTTACTTTTATATAATAATTGTGCACACTTAGGCACTATGTGGGCACTTCGCCACCTTTATAAAAATCTCTTGTGCACACTTGGGCATTTATGGACACTTGGCCATCTATCTACGGTCATTGTATAAACTTGGGCATTATGTAGACACTTGGCCACCTTTCAAGGGTCATTGTGCACACTTGGGCACTATGTGGACACTTGATTACCTTTATAAAAATCTCTTGTGCACACTTGGCACTTGTGCACACTTGGCCACCTTTATAATTCTTTATCAAATCTCAAGGAAAAATTTTCATTTTTCTTAAAAATTATTACTAGTGTATATTCCTTTTTAAAATTCCAATATCTCCAAGGAAAAAATTCCCCTTTCTTGTAAATTAATGTAAATATACAATTCTTATGAAAATTCTCAAATTTAAAGAATAATTTCTCCTTTATTGGGGATAAATTCTAATTGTACATTTCTTATGGAAAATTCCAATATTTCAAGGATAATTTCTCCTTCCTTAGAAATAAATTCTAATATTTGTAATAATATTTTCTTCTTTCTTGGGAATTTATTCTAATGTACATTTTCTTTTTCTAAAGATTCTAATCTTTCCAAGAAGAATTCCTCCTTCCATTAAATCTTTATGTATATTTCTTATAAAATTCCAATATCCTTAAGAACAAATTCTCCTTTCTTGGAAATTAATATGAATGTATATTTCTTATAAAAATTTTAATATTTTCCATAATAATTTCTTCTTTCTTAAAAATTAAATCTTTATGTATATTTCTTATAAAATTCCAATATCCCTAAGAATAAATTCTCCTTTCTTGGGAGTTAATATCAATGTATATTTCTTATGAAAATTTTAATATTTTCAATAATAATTTCTTCTTTCTTAAAAATTAAATCTTTATGTATATTTCTTATAAAATTTCAATATCTCTAAGAATAAATTCTCCTTTCTTGAATGATAATGATAATATCATTTCTTATGGAAGTCTACCAAATTCAAGAATAATTTTGGCTTCAGGGAAAATTCTTTAACCCAATCATAATATTTCAATATCAATTTAGTATTAAATCCCATCTTCTATTTGGCCAACAAGGGAATTCCATGGAAAAATGATGGTTCTCAAAATCATTCCCCCCTTTTTCTCATACTCAAGCCTAGTTCATTATGAGCATGTTATTAACCATATATCACCTCTACATAATACAATACTCATTTCATCACATCAACTTAACATACAAACTTAGCCAATAAAGAATGCATTTTATCAAGAATGTAGGGTGTAACGCCTATATCTAGTATTACCATTAACTTTGATATAAATAGATAGGTTTGGTACATTATCCTTGTCCTTTATTTAATTAATGTCTGAGCAATTACACTACTAAATTATATTAAGCGAATTAGGTTCAAGATTCTTTTGTTCAGATTCAAACTTACATACACAGCGGAATAATATAAATTTTATGCTACAAAAGAAATATAAACTTTCATGTAATTCCCATAATACATGTCCAATCAAGTCCATTACATATTAATAAACATGTCCCCGGATATATGAAGTACCCATCCATCAAAAGTCTGGAGACAATAGGTCTGTCACTCAGACTCCCTTATGAATTACGGATAGACCGGTCCTTCACAAATCTGTCCCTCAGGATGCCCACATACATCTCATGTATACAATTCAGAATAATTGTCCTATTCTAAATCAAATCTAGCTAAGACCCAAAATAGGGATTACAAACTCTCACCTAAAACAAAAATAACTGCTACTTCTCGGCCCTGCTATGCGTCCGGATCTGATACATATTAGCACGTGGATGAGAAACACAAGTTTCCCAGTAGCTTAACAATTCAGGGTTTTAAAACACAACTAATATGTATCAGGGTGCAAGCACCAAAACATTTGATCTACATTCTTGATTTCAAACATAATATTACACATAAATGCAAACCAGCAAGCACTGCATGATAAATTTAGAAGTTGACAGAAAATTAGATAACCCCTTTTTCAAGTGACATGTATTCTCATAAAATTACATTTGTTATTAAGAAATTATCAGAGCGCGTAGGCATTTAATTCTTACTCTTACCGTTACGGATTAAATGAACATTCTTTGGTGTTACGTGAACACTAGGTCACGGGAATAGAGCACCTTCGGCCATACCTCGCTAGGTCACTTGTGTGGAGTACTTTTGGCCATACCTCGTAAATCATGGACACTCAGCCACGTATATAAGATCATTGGTACACTAGATTATGGGTACGGAGCACCTTCAGCTACACCTTCCTAGGTTACTCATGTGGAGCTCCTTTGGCCACACCTCGTAAATCGTGGACACTCGGCCACGTATATAAGATCATCGGTACACTAGATCACAGGTATAGAGTACCTTCGGCCACACCTCCCTAGGTCATCCCTTTAGAGCACCTTCAGCCACACCTCAAAATTCATGAATGCTTCTATATTTTTCCTATGTTTTTTGTCTTTCTTTTCCCTTGGCACACATTACCCATTTGTCATATTTATTTATGACAAATTGACTTGAATCAATCTAATTCTTCATTTTTGAATAATATGTTTCAATTATAAAACCTTAATAATTTTCAGGGAGAAATTTCCATGATTTTGGCCTAAGGAAAATTCAAGAGAATTTCATATCTTATCATTTAAATATTCTCTTTTCCATCCTTTAAATCATATCATTGAAATGGGGGAATTTCTCTTCCACAACATTAATGTTTATCATTATTAATTAACATCATTCAACCTTGCTAACCACAATTTCCCACAGTAAAGGTCATCATTATTTAGCCATAAATTTCCCATAAATATGGTCATCATTAATTAGTCTTAAAGTTAACCATAACAACAATACCCATCACTAATACAGTCAATTAATTTCCCATAATCATATGCATCATTATTAATAATCATAAGTTTTCCCCAATCACTTTGGGTATGGTTTTCTCTCTTACTAGTGTTACACTTACTAACATTAATTTCATTATGAAAATACCAAGTCTACTTTAATATTAAGAGTAGTGAGCCAAGCCACCCAATCATTGAAATGAGCTCTTATTCTAAGTTATTTCATGATCTTAATAAAATCACATTTTAGGTTTAAGCATTAACCATCTCCTAGATTTATCATGCAAGCTAAGTCATTTGTTATTTCTAAATCAAGAATGTAGACAAGAATCCTAATTCCATAGAGGCAAAATCAATAATCATACATGCTAGATCATGGAACTAGAATTTAATAAATGCTAACCTACCTCAAAGAGTGAGTCCCTCTTGGCTTTTCTTTTCAGTTCTTCCTTGCTTCTTCTTTCCTTGGTCTTTTAGTCCTTCACCTCCTCAAAATTTTGTGTATTTTTCACTAGCACTCACACCCCACCTTCTTCTTGAATTGTCCTTCCTGTGTGTGAGTTGTTTCCCAAACTATGAAGTGTTCTCTCTTCCCTTCTTGTCGTGTGTGAATATGTGTGTGTTACTAATTCCAATTTTTAATTCTATTCCCTCTTTTTATTGTCCAAACCCGATCATGGCATGCTACCCTCCCCCTTTTTAATTATTCTTATCATCATCTAGCAGCCTTTCATGTAGCTTAGGTGTAGCTGTTTCTTTCTTGCAAGTTTTGTATTACTTACTCCCCTCACAATATTTTATTTCCCTAAATCCTTATGCTGCACTCATTCGGATGAAGGGAGGTTTCCCACTATTATAATCCTTAATTAGACCACACATGGATTCCAAGTACCATCCTTATTGCTTGCAATTTAATCACTCCCACTCAGTTGAATTGAAGGTGGAAAGGATAGAGAGACACGCCATTTCTTGGTTGCATGCAAGATGTAAGTTCCCAAGTAGCTCACGTTTTGCACCCTTATTAAATTTCTATACATACTCCTTTCAGTGGTGCCAAACGAAAGGAAGGGAATAAGTTCATGCAAGCTTCTCCCTCACGTAAAGCGTACGGCCACGCAAGGAACCATTTGCATGCTACACCTTCCTTCCTTCCTTTTTTTTAGTTGTTGCCGTGGGTTTCTTTAAATCCTAATTAAAAATTCTAATTCTGCTTTCCATTTCCCCAATCAAAAGCACATATGTATATGCAATTCCACCCACTTAATGCTTACTCGGTTAGGACGTTAAGCACTCTATTGACTGAACATTTGGAATGGATTCCACATTAGCATTTCCTTCACTCATCTCTCGGCCACATTGGAAATAAAATAAAGAGAAGAAAAGAGAGAAAGCCATTGCACTTGTCTCTCTTTCTCTCTCTTACCTCTTCCCATATATATATATACTTAAATAATGATAACTCTCTTCCCTCTTCTCAATTGCCGTATGGTTTTTGAATAAGGTTTACATCCTCTTTCCTAATGATTCTCACCATGCACACTCATATGTATTTAAATAGATTTCCAACTCTCTCTCCACTTACCATACCATATATATATATTAAGGTACTCTTTCTTTTAGTGATTCGGTTAGGCAAAAGGAAGGAAAAGAAAATTAAATCAAGCACCTTAAACACCTCAAGCACCTCAAGCACCTCAAGCACCTTACGCACCTCAAAATTCATTGAAGCACCTCAAGCACCTCAAATTCATTGAAGCATCTCAAGCACCTCAAAATTCATTGAAGCACCTCAAGCACCTCAAAATTTATGCAATGTCATCCTTTCCAATATTTATTCTAATTATTACATCACACAAGCAA
The DNA here is from genome assembly GCA_031216115.1 of Senna siamea. Taxonomy (NCBI): domain Eukaryota; kingdom Viridiplantae; phylum Streptophyta; class Magnoliopsida; order Fabales; family Fabaceae; genus Senna; species Senna siamea. Next base: position 4,867,660 of record CM062360.1, read on the forward strand.
TTGGACACAATTCACAGTGATCTATCTATTTTAAATCATGGATTTAAATATGCTTGTAAAAATATAGGGTGTTACATAGGGCAATAGCATCATGATTCATGGAAGACTTACAAAACATGTTAGTTACACATACTAAGACATGGAACATGATTTTGTTGGAATTGTTAACCTACCTCTTTGGTGCCCTAAGATGGTTTGCTTGGCTTCCTCTTTGATTCTTTGCTTCCCTTGCTTTTTTTATTGATCTCCTTCATTTTTTCCTCTTCAAATTTTTGATGTTTCACGTGCTTCCTCCTTTCCTCAAAGTTCTCTCTTTTCCTTTCTTGATTTTTCTCCTTTCATGTGAGGTTGTGTAGCATGCATGAAAAATAAACTTTAAACTTCCTTTTGTTTCCCTTCACATGTGGTTTGTTGTATTCATAAAAAGTCAACCTTTCAACTTCCTTTTTGTCTCTTTTCTTTGGGTTACGTGTGCATACATTAAGAATACAATTTCAAATTTCAATTATCTTCTCTTCCTTCACGTGTGGGCATGCATACTATTTTTTTTTTCTTTTCCTTCACTCTCATGCTACATCCCCTCTTCTCCTTAGTTGTTATTGTGATTATCATTATTGTCCAATGGTCTTCATGTATGGCTCTCAATATGCTTTTCTCTTCTTGTCAATTTTGATTTACTCATTCCTAAAGTCACACTGCACTTCTTGTTTCCTCCTTCCTTTTCCTTGCCGTGTGGGTGTGAGTGTATATAGGCAATATAAAATTTCCATTCCCTCATATATTTTACTTGATCACTATGAGACGTAACCCTTCCCACTTTTGTCTCATGAATTTGTGCAGTCCATTTCTTCCCTCTTTCTCTTGTCTTTGACGTGTGGGTGCAAGAAAATTCTGCACCTTTTATTTCATGCATGGCTACACCTTTTACATTTAACTAATTCCCTTTTGTTTACTTGGAATTGATCTTCCTTCCCTTGCACGTTAGTTGTATCCCACAAGCAACAACATTTATATGTTGCATAAAATTTTTGCACCCTTTATATATGTATATATATATTTTTATATTTTTCTTGCACTAAGTGTACTTTCAAGTACACTTTTCCTTTGCTTGCAATCTTGGCATTACTTGTAGTTTAAGTATAGTCCTCCTTACTTGTCAAATTGGTTTTACTTCTTCCCACTTTTCACATGTTCATTTCCTTGCAATTTCCATGTCCCTAGTCATGTGGTGCATGGAAAAATTCTTCACCTTGTTGGTTTTGTTTGCTGCCTTCATTTATTAAATTCTCTCTATGCATACTTAAACTAAACATAATAAAATTCTGTACCCTTTCCTTTTACCTCACGCAAGCCACATGTCTTGGTTTCTTTCTCCTTGCCGTATACCCACATACTCATTGTACATATATTTTTTTTGAATGGTTTTAGTCTTCTTCCCTTTCCACTTCACGTGAGGCTTGAAATTTTCATGCATAAAAATAGATTTTCCCTTCCCTTCTCTTACGTAGGATGCATGCAAGGCACACTTATGCATATATATTTAAATTCTTCCCTTTCCCCTGCATGCTTACTCTTCCCTAGGTGCACACACACACATGCACATATTTTAAATGTTGCATCCTATCTTGCTTTTCTCTTGGCACTTAGGCTAGGTGTCTCTGGAAGATAACACTAACTCTAAGTATGTGTTTCTTAAAAGGCCTTTGGAAGATAACACTAACTTAAAGTTCGCAACCATCATGGTGTTTTGAAAATCATCTAAGTTTAAGTAGATGTTTAATCATCCTAATTCATGGCATAACCGTCGAATGCCCAATGACCATTCCATACTGACAATCGGTCACTCAATCATGAGCCTATCTACCACTAATGCATATGCTTAGAATACTTTCCTCTTTCCTTTCTTATGTTTTTTTCTCTCTTTATTTCACTATCACGAGGACCCTCTCATCCTAGTGACTCATGACTCTATCTCTTGCATGTTACCCACTACATCCCAAGTTTAGATCCTTAGTTTGAGTGAAATTTTGGGCTATTTACCTCTTAAAATGGTCGTTGATCTCATTATCTAAGTCAGAGGGCTGACAGTCAACTGATCCTATGCTAGTAGTCTGCTACTAGCTTTATGTCCAATTTCCTATGTCTTGGATGAGAGCTATCATTCAGCTGCTAGAAGCTTGGTAGTCAACTGCTAGCGAAAACTGGGCCTGACAGTCGTCTGCTAGAGTGGGGTAGTCGACTGCTAGCTTTTTGGGAAATTTTCTAGAAACGAAGAACATGGTAGTCAACTTCTAAGGTCTGGCAGTCGACTACTAGCATTCTTTAAGGCTTTCTAGGTAGACGAAGAACACTGATCAACTTCGAGTATCGGCAAATTCTTTGGCTTTCTATTTGTTGTAAAACTCACTGCTAAAACTAAAGTTTTACTCCAAAATCATGTTTTCAAACCAATTTGTCAAACTATGAACTCAACACCACTACTTAGACATTATATAGCATTTATAACAGATCCAAAACTCAACTTAACAGCACTCTAAACTAAGATCAAACTATATTTTCCTACTAAGGGATAACCCAACTTTCACAATCAATGACAAGCATAAATGAGCATAACTATTCAGTAAGCATCACCCAATAGCAATTAAAAATATAGAGAATATAGGTTTAAATCCTAACTTAACTTAAAACATTCATAAATCACATTTCTCCAACAAAAAGCTTAACATTTCAAAAATGGGGTTTAGGTTGAGTTGCTAACTGGTTTAATCTAAAAATGTGCGTGTATGATGTGCTAAAAAGGTATTTCCCTTGCTGTAGTACCAATCCTTAGCCTCAAATGTGTTCTTCCTTCAGAAAATCCCTTCCTTTTTTGCCCTAACTTAGCACTTTCTCTCTCTAATTGCCATTCTCTTTCTCTCTCTAGAAATGCTAAAGTTTGGAAATGATGTTTTAGGGTTTAGGGTTTCTGAATTAGTAACTCTTGCTAATTGCACTCTAGTCCTTGGCCATTTGTGACTTTAGCCTCACTCAATTTTCCCTTTTCAATTTAGTCCTGAGTCATGTTTTAACTCAGCTTTCTTTCCTTTCAACTAGGTCCCTGCACTAATACAACTATATGTAATTAATGTAACATACACAAACATTAAACTTAAATTAACAAATAACAAACATTTCTTAATCATATTAGAAGCAGATGTTACACTCCCCTCTTTTGAGAGATAAGAAAATTTTAAAATTTTATTTATTTTGACCAAAATACTCTTAGATTCATTAAGTATATAAGTAAATATATATTTAACCAATATAAAAATTATTTTAAAAAAATTTGAAGTAAAATAAATTTATCATTTTAAGTTAAAATGTGTAATTTTGAAATAATTAAAATGTCTTGCATTTTAAATTTCTTGTTTGAATAAACATATTAATTTGGAAACCCCTTGTATAAATAAATAAACATACTTATAAATGTATTATATACATAAGTTTGTGTGTGTGTGTGTATATATATATTAACTGTATTTAGCTGCTATAGCTTTCTATATTTTAATTTCATAGTAAATGGATCTCTTACATTTTTTCTGTTTGAATGCAATTTTCATGAATGTTATATGTGTCCATATTACTAATAAAATAATGTTATGATGAGAATATCCATTTAGCATAGCATGAATGTGAAATGTTTGATGCATAACTTTAGATAACATGAGCATGATTGATGTACACTGCCAATGCAACTGCACCTAAGGCAGTGAACCTGTCAATGCAATCTAGCATAATGGTGAGTATCAAGGTCGTATCCCACGAGAATGGGAAAGCTCAGAGTTACTACTTGTTCTTTGTTATCTAGCATAAAAGTTAAAGTGATTGATTTCTAAATAGCTAATGTCTAACTAAATGTAATAATAACTAACAAGCGACAATGAATAAGAAAGAAATTACTCAAGACAAGGAAAGAAAACCCACTGGGGACTTGTACTAGTTGGCAAACATATAAAGGGTAATTGACTAATGAATCTAATAATGCTACCTGTGGGTGGATTCTAAACCAAATTCAACTTCACTGTCATTACAATTGAATTTATTGAACCTAAGAACCTATCATTGGAATGTCTTCCTAATGATTGATTTTAGATCAGCATTACTATTTTAATCCATTACTATTAAAGGTCGTAAGATATTTATGTCTTAATCTAGCAATTAATTAGCCTTATCTCAAAACAAAAATTAATTGTTCTCTGTGATTAGGTTTCAATTTCAATTATCATCTCTTGATCTCAAAAATAGATCTAATTAGCATTCATAACGACATCTCGTAATGAAAATTTAAACAATGCATTTATAATCACAAAGAAGATTACATAATCAGAATCAACAATCCATATAATTTAAGATAGAATACTAACACAGTTAGGAACCCCAATGGGTTTTACAGATTTAGCCACACATAACAAAAGGCAATTCCATCAGATAATCCATCAAACAATTAATTATACAGGAGATAAAAATAGTGGAAATTATGCACACCCCTATCTTCTCAAATGCCCAACAGTAGCTGTATGGAATGGTAGCCAGAAAACCACCGAAAAAGCACTAAAAAATTGCCAGAAAATTCAAATTCTCTGATTGCCCAGTGGAAGCATCGCAAATTAGGTCGAGTCCTTGGGTACCTGATGAAAATTACACCACAGACCATTGGTGAGCAGGTAAAAGGTCGCGGTTGAGTAATTGAGGGATAGATGAACAATTTCCAATGGTAGATCAGATGAAAAATGTTAACGGGTCACGAAATCCCAACTGGATCGCGTCTTAGGTCTGTTTTGGGTCTGTTACGAATCTTTGGATTTGTCACTATATCTATGGCAGAATCGATGTCTGAAGGCAAAAGTGGTGTCCCTGTAGTCTTCCCAGTCACTGAAGCCTATTGTGCCACTGCTTTTGATTGAAATCACTGAACCCTAGCAGAGCAAGTCACTTTTGTCTCTTGTGAAACTCTTTTAGGTTACAGCTCGCGTCTTGTGGATCTTGTGGTTGCATTGACAGTAGTGTCCCTAGTCGGCATCCCCACACCTCCTGGAGCTGCTTCACCTCTGTCTAGAAACTTCTCCACCTCAACATCTCAGTTCTCTCCCTCACGATGCGCTATCTGCTCCTTTCTTTTCCCTTGCCTGAATCTCCTCTTTTTCATGGGTTACCCACTCCTTTTTGGTCTATTAAGGGCATTAGCTTGGCCCAATAAGTGAAATTAGCCTAATTGGTCCATTTTGGGTGCTCTAAAAGCTGTCTAGGCCCAAATTTGCTCTATTTGATGATAAAGACTTGATAAAATGCCTAAAAATGAAAAAGGATGCAAGCTGATGTGTGCTGCCAATGCTACCTAAGCAAATACACCTAAGGCAGTGAACCTATCGATGCAGTCTAGTGCAATGGTGAGTATCAAGGTCATATTCCTCGGGAACAAGAAAGCCTAGAGTTACTACTTGTTCTCTATTATTTAGCTTGGCAATTAAAGTGATTGATTTCTTTTAATAAACTAATAATTAATTAAGTGCAATAATAAACTACCAGCAACAAGGAACAAAAGAAAATATACGGAGGCAAGAAAAGAAAATCCATCAAGGAACCTATATTGGTTGGCAAACACACAAAGGATAATGGATTACTGAATTTAACTATGCTACCTGTGAGTGAATTCTAATTTAAATTCAAATTCTCTTTCAGTCTCAATGAATTTCTTAAACCCAAAATCTACAATTGGCTGGTTCTTCCTAATGGTAAATTTTAAATCAGCATTATCGGTCTAATTCACCAATATTAAGAAATAACTTTTAGCTAACCATAATCCAACAATTAATTAACCTTAGTTCTAAGTGATAATTAATTGTTCCTTACAATTAGTTTTCCAATTCTAATTATCATCTGTTGATCTTAAAAAGGAATCTAATTAGCATTATCACGACGTCTCATAAATAAAGTTAATACATGCATTCATAACTATAAAGAAGATCACACAATTAAATTTAACATCCATGCAATTAAAATAGCAATCCAACATAGTCAGGGACCCTAATGAATTTTACAAATTTAGCCACACATATTTACAATAGCAGGCAATCCCAATAGCAGATAATCCATCAAATAATTAATTAAACTGTAGATAAAAATAGTAAAAAATCATGCAAGTCCTATCTCCTCAATTGCCCAATGGTCTCTATACAGAATAGTTACCGAAAAACCACCAAAATCTCATTGAAAAACTACCAGAAAAATGCCAAAAAAAATCAAAACCAAAGTTGTCCAAAACTCCACGGGTCACTGGTAGGGTTAAACGGGTCGAATCTCGAGTTCCCGAGTACCTGACGAATCTGAACCCTTATGGTCACTTAGATGGCAGCAGATAGCTGGGGAGCATCGAGGACGACACACGGATAGCAGAAACAAATGAAAACCTAACAAAAAACATGGACGGGTCACGAAATGCAAGCAAATCATGTCTCTCTGGTCTATCGCGGATCTCATGATCCTGATTTTTGAGAAATACTAGTATAAATTATCTCTTGTATAGCTTATATTAACTTATATGTAAATGGATTAACTAAAAATTGTTAGTAGATATTTTGATGGGGCTTTAAGTGGTAGGGATGTTGCCTCCATACCTTAAAAGAAAACTTTAAAGTTTACTAATGAGTAATTATGCATGTTTGTATATAGTTATCTAGAGTACATTATATGTATATATGATTTGAAATTCCACTGCGATTCTCGAGTGAGAACCCAAGTGTAGAACCTGACCTTAAATGGCACTAAATTAATAAACTTGGTAAAAATTTTAAATTTACTCGAGTAAAAGTAATAGTAACACACCATTAATATGATATTTATATATTATAGTCTTTAATTAACTTAAAAGGAACTATAGGCTAAGTGGGTGTTACAGGTGTTACATTTAGTTGGTATCAGAGCATGGCTACCACGGTTAGCATATAGCTGACTCGATAGTGAGGGTAGATTCCTCAGGATAAAGACTACTATATGTTAGTTAGCTGAGCTTAGGTTGTTGACTATTTGTGTTATATTTTAATTTGAGGAATGGAGTGCTAGGTTTGGGTGTGTACAATATTTCCTGTAGAGCCATATATTCTCTTGTAAATATTCTATTAATTGGATTGATCATCTTAATAATGTTTGTTTTGAAGAGTAAGCCATGGCGTCTTCTAGGAGAAATGGTACACGGGATAAGGATGGTGAAGGAAACTTAACTGGGGTTATGTAAACCCTAATGGGAATGGTAGAGGCTATGAGGGAACAGGCCACTATTGCTACTCAATAGGCAGCTGCTACTATTCAATAGGCAGCTACTATAGCTGAGGTGCTCTGGCAAATATAGCGGGACTAGGAAGTGAACATCAACCCTAACCCTAAGGGAGGACAAGTAAGGGATCAAGCCTATATGGGATGGTCTAAATTTTAGAAAGCCAAGTCTCTGACCTTGAGGGGTGAGTTCAACCCAAAAGTGGTAGAAGAGTGGTTAGAGGAGTTAGAAAAGTTGTTTGTAGTGTTGGGGAGTATAGAGGCCTAGAAGGTCCAAACTCCACATATATGTTGGCTGGAGAGGGCGAGCATTAGTGGAAGGGGGACAAGCAGTTAATGGAGGCCCAAGGAGTCCAAATCACCTAGGAATCCTTCAAGGAGTTATTTCTGGAGAAATAATTCCCCAAGAGCATGAGGAATGATAAAGAAGTAGAATTCATGAAGATCAACCAGGGCTCCATATTCTTTAATGATTACCTGGCAAAGTTTTAGGAGCTGTCCAAGTTCTTTTCTTATTTGCAGTTGGGGTATAATGAAGCTTGGAAGCCCATACACTTATAGGCTGGGTTGAATCTGGAATTGAGGAGTGTTATGGCTCTATTAGAGATACGAAACTATGCCATATTAGCTAACAAGTGCCACATAGTTTCAAGGGGCCTAGTAGAGACTGGGAAGGGGAACAAAGAGTTTAACCCCCTTAAGAGGAATTCATAACCATATTTTTCCAAGGGAAAGTAGAGCAAGTTCAGTAAGGCCCAGTTAGGGAATAAGCCCATTGTTGCTTTAGAAAATTGCCCCAAACATAGGAGAAATCATAGGAATAAGCCATGCTTGTTGGGACAGAATGTTTGCTTCAAGTGTGGTAAGCCTGATCATTTCATCAAGGATTGCTCATTGGGGAAGAAAGTAACTGAGGCCTCTAAGCCTCTGACTAGGGGGAGAGTCTACACCCTTATGGGTAAAGAGGTAGAACAATTCGATGATTCCATTAAAGGTTAGTGATTTATAAAAAATGTTTCCTTAATTATACTATTTTATTCTGCCACTACTCATTCCTTCATTTCCCATGAATGTGTGGAAAGATTGAGCTTACCTATAACTAAATTTCCATATGAGTTATCCATTTCTACTATGGTTAGAAAACATGTTTTGACTTCTTTAACTTGCCTAAATTGCCCTATCATTGTTGAAAGTAAACCTTTTATTATTGACCTTATCTGTCTACATTTGGTGGATTTAGATGTCATTCTTGGGATGGATTGACTGTCTTTTAATAAAGTGGTCTTAAACTATTTTGAGAAGTCTGTGACTTTTATAGACACTACACCTATGAATAGGGGTATAGAGGAAAAGATCTAATGATTATGTTTCCTATGTTCTTCTGAGGTTGAGAGTCCGCATAAGCTTGATAGTATCCCTATAGTTAGAGAGTTCCCTGATGTCTTTCACAAAGAGATCTCTAGTCTTGCACAAGAGAGAGAAGTAAAATTCTCTATAGGGTTAGTCCCTAGAGCAGGTTGGATCTCTTTAGCACGTTATAGGATGCCGCCCTTAGAATTAAGTAAGTTGAAAATGCAAATAGAAGACCTCCTAGAAAAGTAATTCATTAGGCCTAGTGGTTCATCAAGGGGAGCACCAGTGCTATTTGTGAAGAAAAAGGAGGAAGCTTGAGAATGTGAATAGATTATAGGCAGTTGAACAAAGTGATAGTGTAAAACAAATATCCCCTCCCTAGGATTAATGACTTGTAAGATCAACTAAGAGGATCAGTTGTAACACCCCTTATCTTATCTTAACAATGTCATATAACATATTCAGATAAGTGGTTACATTATTCTTAGCCTTTTTTGTTCATATTAATTTTCTCGAGCATTTAATCCATCAGTAATTGAATATATAATTAGGTTCGGGTCCTTTTGCTCTGGTAAACATACTTTTGTACAGTAGAAATAAAATATCTCATACATTATAGTGGAGTTTATAAGAGCTTTGATATGATATATATATAAGAACTGTTTGATACATAGTTCCACATACATATTCTAGGATATATGAAGTACCCATTTGATGAACACATAATTATACATATTTAATGGCTAAGTTTCGCTCACTTTAGGGTTGTATTTTATGTGTTTTATGTATAATTTCCTATGTTTTCACTCGAATGCATGTTATCAAAGATTTTCCCAGGTATAAAGCAGTTTTGAAGAGAAATGGATCAAAACTAAGAATCCAAAGGCTCAAAGCACCTCAAAATGCACCTTTTTGCATGGGCACTCATGAAGTCTTCTAGAACACACCCTACCACACACCTATTTTGCCTTAAATCTTCTAGAACACACCTCTCCACATGACAAAGACATCTTATACACCTTCCTACATGGCTAGAGCAACAATTTTCAACCAAGAAATGGCCAAAAAGTCATCACAGACAGATGTCTTCTAGAACATGGCCTACAACACGACCATGTCATCCACTTAGGCTACCACAAGGCCATGCCACTTTCTAGGCTGCCACATGGCTGTGTGGAAGCCTAGAGAGGTGGCACCCTTGCCTATAAATAGGAGAAGGCACAAGGGAGGATAGGCATCACTTCTATGCGTCTAAGGAGAAGGAAATTAGGAGCACTTGGAGTAGCTTGGAAGGTGACGATCCTTGCTAGTCTTTGGAGCCTAAAACTTCAATTCCCTTGCCTCCTCACAAAGGTCACAAGCCGTGGAGAGCTAATCCAGAGTTAAAGAAAGAGATTGGGAAGCATCAAGAGGTAATTCAAAGCATAATCAAGAAGGGAGTTTAAAATCTAAACTAGTCATCCAAAACTCGACAGATGAGGATGTTTTTGTTTCCATTTTGTTCTTCTTCCCTTGATTTAATTCTCATTGTTTTATTCACGAACATGAGTAGCTAGATTGGTAGAACCTAATTGGGGTTCTTAGACTATGTTGATACTTTGATTTGAATATGATTGGGTTATAAATTGAATTGTGTGATCTTCCTCTAGTTAAAGATTAATCAAGTTTTATTACGAGACATCATAAGAAAACTATCTAGATTCCTCTCAAATACTCTAACCGATGATGTTTAGAATTGAAAAACTAACTAGAGAGAACATTTGATCTTTGCTCAGACCAAGAGGTTGACAATTGCTAGACCAAGAGAAACTCCTAATAAGCCTTAATGCTGATCTATACTTGACCATTGGACACGAATAGCCAATGGAAGGTATAGGTTTTAGAAATCCATCGAAACCAACCAAAAATTTGGATTTACTTTACATAGGTAGCACAATCAATTTTATAACTCATTACCTTTTATTTACATATCATTTAGTCTAAGATGCCAATGGGTTTACTTTTCTAGAACTTGATAATTCATCGTCTTAACACTTGCTTTGCTTTCCCTCCAAAATCAAGAGAGTGATAATTAGATTTAGATAATTAAAAATCCATCATTATTCTTCCTAGGCTAGATAACAATGATTAAGTAATAACTCTGGGCTTTCCTGCTCCTGTGGGATACGACCTTGATACTTACCTTTACACTAGACTACACTGACAGGTGCACTTCCTTAAGGTGTGGCTACATATAGTTCATTGGTAGCACATTACCATTCATAAGGAGTAAGGAGACAACAAGCCTGTCACTCAAACTCCTTTTACAAAATATCATGGATGAACAGGTCCTTCACATATCCCCATCCATCTGCCCTTTTCCCTCTATGTATAGCCAAAAAATGACAATCCCAATTCCAATCCCAAAAAGAACATATAGAATTAGGACCAAAATGATAGGCCTACACATACATAGCTAAAGTACCCTGTTCACTCTAGGGATATTTTTATAACAGTCATAACATAAATATCCTTCAGTATGGTGTAAGTTCCCAGGAAGGGAACTTCCACTGTAGCTATTTCGATCTCCATAATTAAGCAATATCTAGACATCTGATACATATCAGCACAATAACAAGAAATATATTGCCAGTATCTAAACAAACCATTTTCTTTAAAATAACTGATATGTACCACTGTACGAATACAGAAAATAATTTTACATTCAATTCAGTTCCAAAATTCTTTTCATACCAGATCTATACATATGCCATATGTGAAAAATGTGTGTATGTATCTATGAACATGAGATATGCAGCATATAATATCATTAATGGAATGTATAGCAAGCATTCAATGTTCACATACATTAACCATTCATACTTATAACACAATCAAGCGATATAAATCATAACATCTCCTAAATGTTTTGCTCTTTGGAGGTATTCACCAGATCATTCCTCCACATAGTTATATTCTCTGGAGGTGTACACCAGATCATTCCTCTATAAAACTTAATCCCTTGGAAGTATACACCAGATCATTCCCCACAAGGTGTTATTCTTGGGAGGTATACATTAGATCATTCCTCCTCAGAATTTTAGTCTTTGGAGGTATACACCAGATCATTCCTCCTCAGGGTTTTCATCTTGCCTTTCTCAAATACTATAAGCATTTCTATTCCATTCAATCATATTCACATGGTTTTGAACATATTTCTATGAATGGAAAATTTTCATGCTATTTATCATTCATACTTAATCATTTCATCATTTCCCTTCATTTCACTTATCATACGCCATTTTGAGTGGCACCTTAGGCTACTTTCTATTAATACATAAGTTTAGCCATTTAAGGGAAATTTTACATAGCATTCGTCCAAGGCAAGAAAATCATGAGGAAATGGCATTTCTAACCCATTTGGTTCATTTCTAGCATTATTTCTATTATTTATACATTATGGTAACAATTTCCATAATTATGCATAACACTTTCTCACACCTTATTTAGGGTAAGTGCACTTTAAGCCTTCCTTTCACACACTTTTCTAGCTTAATTTTCATGCTAGATTAGACCATACACATTATCTTATGTTTTCACATACTAAAGCACATTTTTAAGGTGAAATGGTAAGACTTCTAAAATGGTACAATTGCTAAAACATAAAATACCATAGTTTTCTCTCTCCTCCTTTCTTAAGACTAAACCTATATGGTTTCTTAGTCATTTTTCAAGAACATTTTCAGCACCATTTGTATGGGTCCATTTGGCCAAGATGGGTAAGTTACACTTTCATGGTTTAGGGTGAAGTTAGAAAATGGGAAAAGTGTCTAGACATTAATCTGACTAAATTTTCTCTCTTTTACCATTTCATGACACTTTCTCTCACCCTTTCTAGCGCCATTTTAAACCAATTTCAGCAGCATCACAAGAGCTAGCATTCGACCAAAGAGAGAAAAACAAGAAAATGGAGTTATCTCACTATCTTGCTTACAATACAACCATATTCAAGTAAATCCCATGCAAGACTATCATTTTCTCACTCTTTAAGACACCATTTCAGCCATGATACAAGTTAGGGCTTTTCAAGACTAAGGTTCCAATCTTGAAAAATTTCTATCTCTTAGGTTATCAGGCATTTCAACATGTCCATAGCCATAAACACAACAAGATTTGAACATATTCCAAACCCATTCAAGCAAATCTTCCATCAGAATGTAGAGAGAGAAAAAGCATCCTTCTTGCAAGAGTAAGAACACTTTAAATAAACCATAAAACAACAAAATAATGGCATAGACATATTTAGCTACCTTAAAAATGCAAGATGAGTGGAATCTCTAAGTTATTTTGGTAGATTTTCTCTTATCTTCTTCCCTTGGAAAGCTTCGGCCAGCACCCTCCTTTCCCCTTCTCTTTGACTTCTTGTTCTCCTAAAGGAAGAAGAAGACTTAAATTAGGGTTTTGGTGAAATTACCAAAATGCCCTTGGTGTGAAATGACCAATTTACCCTTACTACTTCTCCTTTTCAAGAATGGCATACATTCTCCTTAGGAATGTAATTTTGTGCAACTCCCATGGGCTGGGATGTTTCTGCCCTCAAGAATTTCAAAATTATAGAATGGTCCCTTTTCTTTTTGGAAATTGCTAATATGCCCCTAAAGAGATTACCATTTTTCCATTCAAGTCCAAATGGCCATTTTAACTCCATTTTTCACCCTTTTCAGATTTAACGAGTAAAAATCACTTAAATAAGGTTTCATAAAACTTATTTTTATGAATTTACTAATTTACCCTTCTTTTAGCAAAATTACCATTTTTCCCATAAGGCAAAATTATCTTTTTGCCCTTTATGCCAATGTTGTTATTTTCACTCTTATTCTTTCTCCTTTTTGAACATAAAAGGGTAAAGACTTCTAATTTCTATTTCCTTGGAATATTTAAGGTAGAAATTAAATTTTCTACATTATGTAAAATTGCTAATATGCCCTTGAAGTAAAATTATGATTTTGCCCTTTTTAGGGAAAATTGCCATTTTGCCACCAAAGTGAACATAATCACTTTCCAAACTAAATTCTTCTTCTCTCTTAAATGAAAATGATGAAAGTCCTTAAATGTAATTTTATGAAATAAGAAAATTAAATTAATTTTTCTCTTCATGGTAAAATTACTATTTTGCCTTTCTTTACCAGATTTTCCAATTTCACTCTCTTATGACAAAAGTGACTCTATCTTGATGAAAATGTCCATTCTATCTTTCTAATAAACCTTCCTTATCATCACATAATGAATAATAATAATAATACCATTAAACATGCAAATTATTAGGGTCAGGTGTTATATTTCTCCCCTCCTTTAAAATAATTTTGTCCTTGAAATTGATACATACCTTATGTGAAAAGCTCTAGATAGGTTCTCCTTATGTCTTCTTCCTTCTCCCAAGTAGCTTCCTGAGGTGATGTTTTGTCCCACAAGACCTTTACCAGGGGAATGGTTTTATTCCTCAGGTTCTTGACCTTAGTACTAATAATTTGTAAAGGTTTTGGCTTATATGTTAGATTATCCTTTAATTGTAATGTACCCGCGTCAAGAATGTGAAAGGGATTAGGGATATATTTTTTGAGCTAGAATACAGGGAAAACATTATGGACGTTTAACAGTGAAGGTGGTAAGGCTATTTGGTATGTAAATGGACCAACCCTCTTCAAAATTTGAAAAGGTCCAATGTATCTTGGAATAAGCTTTCTAGACTTCAGAGCCCTACCAATCCTAGTAGTTGGGGATATTTTAAGGAAAACATGGTCTCCCTCATCAAATTCTAGTGGCCTCCTCCTTTTATCAGCATAACTCTTTTGTCTATCCTGAGCCTTTGCCATTTTTTCTCTAATCATTTTAATTTGATTAGTGGTCTGTTGCACTAACTCAGGTTCTAACAGTTGCCTCTCACCCACTTCATACCAATATAATAGGGATCTACACTTCCTCTCATATAAGGCTTTATAGGGTGCCATACCTATACTAAAGTGGAAACTATTGTTGTAAGAAAATTCAATCCATGGTAGACTCCTATCCCAATTTCCTTTATACTTTAAAACACGAGCCCTAAGCATATCCTCTAAGGTTTGAATTATTCTCTTTATCTGTCCATCAGTTTAAGGGTAATATGGTGTACTAAAGTTTAATCTAGTCCTAAAGGCTTCTTGTAAGGCTTTCCAAAATATAGAGGTAAATCTGGGATCCCTATATGAGACTATACCACCATGAAGAAATCAGAGGAGACCACAAGACCACTTACTAAGGGAAGGGTGTATACTCGAAAGGGTAAAGAAGTGGCACAGTCCAAGGATCTGACGAAAGGTACGTGTTTTATTAACAATGTTCCTTTAATTGTATTGTATGATTCCAGTGCCACCCATTCCTTTGTTTCAGTAGACTGTGTTCAGAAATTGAAATTACCCACAACCACCTTGCCTATGAACTTTCCATAGTAGTACCTACTAATGAACATGTGTCAACTTCATTGATTTGCTTGAACTACTCAATTGTGATTGAAAATAGAACCTTCATTGTAGATCTTATCTATTTACCCATGATTGAACTGGATATTATCCTTGGTATGGACTAGCTCTCTTCAAATAATGTCATCTTGGACTGCTTAGCTAAGTCTGTGACTTTTATAGATACTAAACCAGTAAATATAGGGATAAAGAGGAAAAATCAGAGAATAGGTTTCTTGTATTCCTCAGAAATGAAAAGTCAGCAGAAGCTAGAAATCATTCCTAAAGTCAATGAATTTTTGGATGTATTCCTAAAAGAGATTACAAGTCTCTCACCAGAGAGAGAAATAGAGTTTTTCATAGAGTTAGTCCCTGGGGCAGGACTAATTTCCATAGCACCCTATAGAATGTCCCCGATGGAATTAAATGAATTAAAGGAGCAAATAGAGGACCTCTTAGCAAAACAATTTATCTGACCCAGTGTGTCATCATAGGGGCTACCTGTGTTGTTTGTCAAAAATAAGGATGGGACCATGAGGATGTGTATAGATTATAGACAGCTAAATAAGGTGACTGTGAAGAATAAGTATCCTCTTCCTAGAATCGATGACCTGTTAGACCAATTAAGAGGGGCCACTATCTTTTGTAAGATTGATTTGAGATCAGGGTATTATCAAATCAGAGTTAGAAATGAGGACATACCTAAGATTGCCTTTAGGACTAGATATGGGCATTATGAAGTTCTCGTGATGCCCTTTGGCTTGACAAATGATTCGGCTATTTTTATGGACTACATGAATCGCATCTTTATTGATTACATACTAGTATATTCTAATAATAGATATGAGTATGAACAGCACATCAGGATAGTGCTACAAATACTTAGAGAGAAGCAGCTATATGCTAAGTTAGAGAAGTGCGAATTTTAGCTGGAAGAAGTGAAATTCCTAAGGCATGTGATTTCTAAAGAAGGAGTGTCAGTGAATCCTAGTAAGACTGAAGCAGTAGTAAACTAGGAGAAACCTACTACTGTGATGAAAGTCAAGATTTTTTTGGGTTTAACAGGATATTATAGACGTTTCATCTAGGGATTTTTGCAGATAGCGATGCCTATGACCATGCTAACCTGGAAGGATGTTCCATTTGTGTGGGACACGAAGTGTGAACAAAGTTTCCAAACTTTGAAGGAGAAATTGACCACTGCACCTATTTTAGTTATCCCAAATCCTTTAGAAAAATTTGAATTACATTGTGATGCATCCAAGAAAGGGTTAGGATGTGTCCTGATGCAAGGAGGGAGAGTAGTAGCCTATGCTTCTAGGCAGTTAAGATCGCATGAGAGAAACTATCCTACCTATAACCTAGAGTTAGCAGTCATAGTATTTTCCTTGAAGATTTGGAGACACTACCAATATGGGTATAGGTTTGAGGTATTTAATGACCATAAAAGTCTCAAGTACCTCTTTGACAAGAAGGAATTGAATATGAGGCAGAGGAGATGGATGGAATTCATTAAGAACTATGTTTTTGAATTGAAGTACCATCGAAGCAAGGTAAACATTATGACAAATGCGTTAAGTAGGAAGTCCCTCCATGTAGCTCGACTAATGGTGAGTGAAATGGGCTTAATAGAGAAAGGAATATGAGGTTGTCTACTCTGGTGTTACCTATAAAAATTGCTTGGGTGAATTAAGAGTTGAGAACACTCTTAGGGCCTAAATCTTAGAAGCTCAGAAGGGTGATGAATTCCTAGAGTCTCTAAAGGATTCAAAGGAATTCCTAAGAGAGGCGGATGGAATGGTAATCTTCCAGAATAGAATTTATGTTCCTAAGGTAGGTGAACTGAGGGATAAGATATTAGAGGAAGCTCACCAAAGTAAATACACTATTCATCCTGGAGCCACTAAGATGTATTAGGATTTGAAGGAGAGGTTTTGGTGGCCAGGTATGAAGAAACAGATAGCAGAGCACATAGCTAAATGCCTAGTTTTTCAGTAGGTAAAGATTGAGCACCAAAAACCTACTGGGTTGTTGCAGCCATTAGACATTCCTGAGTGGAAGTGGGAAAAAATTTCAATAGATTTTGTAGTAGGTTTACCTATAACCCTATTAGGGAAGGATGCTATCTGGGTAATAGTGGATAAGCTAACCAAGTCTCTCATTTCCTACCCATTAAGATTAACTACTCCTTAGATAAATTAGCACAGCTATATATTCAGGAGATAGTGAGACTTCATGGTGTACCCATTAGCATCGTCTCAAATAAGGATCCCAGATTTACCTCTAGGTTTTGGAAAGCCCTGCAGGAAGCCTTTGGGACTAGATTAAGTTTCAGCACAGCCTATCAACCTCAAATAGATGGACAGACGAAGAGAACAATTCAGACCTTAGAGGATATGCTTAGGGCTTGTGTTTTAGAGTATCAGGGAAACTGGGATGAGAGTCTACCATTGATTGAGTTTTCTTACAACAATAGTTTCTACTCTAGCATAGGTATGGCACCCTATGAAGCCCTATTTGGGAGGAAGTGTAGGTCCCCATTATATTGGTATAAAGTGGGTGAGAGGCAACTGTTAGAACCTTAGTTAGTACAACAGACAACTGATCAAATTAAAATGAACAAAGAGAAAATGACAAAGGCTTAGGACAGATAAAAGAGATATGCTGATAAAAAAAGAAGACCACTAGAATTTAAGGAAGGGAACCATGTTTTTATAAAGGTATCCCTGACTACTGGTATCGGTAGAGCTATAAAGTCCAAAAAGTCGAGTCTTAGATATATTAGACCTTTCCAAATATTGAAAAAAGTAGGCCTAGTAGCATACCATATAGCCTTACCCCTACACTTGTCAAACCTCCCTAATGTTTTCCATGTATCCCAGCTCAGAAAATACATACCTAATCCTTCACATATACTTGACGCCAGTACTCTACAATTAAAGGATAATCTAACTTATCAGCCAAAGCCTTTACAAATCATCGATACTGAGGTCTTGTGGGATCGGACGTCACCACAAGAAGCCACTTTGGAAAGAGAGAAGGACATGCGTAGAGCGTTTCCAGAATTATTTACATGAGGTATGTATAAATTTTGAGGACAAAATTATTTTGAAGGAGGGGAGAAATGTAACACCCCATATTCTCTTGATTGGTTTTAAATTAATGTTTCCTTAATTAATTAGATAAGTTGCCATAAAATGTGATGCAACTGCTTTAGTGATGTAATGAAGAATAAATGTCACAGGGGAAAGAATGGACCTAGATATTAAGTAGCATAAAAAGGGGACATGTGAAATTGAGGTGCTTGATACATTTAGCATGCTTGAATTAATTTTCCTTTTACCTAACCGAATTACCAAAGGAGAGAAAAGTATAGCAAATTAAATATGCATGCATATGCAATTGGTAAAGGGAAGGAAAAGAGTTAGCATCCATTAAATATATATATGCACATGCATTCGGTGGAGTGAAATGGAAGCAACGGAGAGACATGTGGCATTAAACCTCCTTTCTTCCCTTTAGCCTTAATCTCAATGTGATTGAATGAGTAATACAAAAAATTGCAAAGATAATGGGTTGCACTTGATTACATTGAGGCTATGAAATAATAATAATTAAGAAAGGAGTATAATATCCATATATGCATTCTATGAAGAAAGGAAAGTATAACACTCAAGTGTAGCTTACATGGAGGGTGTATCTAACATGCAGGTACAGCTTGCATAAATCCATTTTTCCTTTCCCTTTTGGCATCACTAAGTGAAGAGTTACAAAGGAATTAAATTAGGGTGCCAAAACGTGAAGCTCATGGACCTTATCCCTTGCATGTAAGTATGAAGATGGCGTGACTTCCCATCTTTCCTTCCTTCAACTTAGCCGAGTAGGATTACCAAGCAAGTAATGAGAATTGTACTTAAAAGTACACATGTGGCAATTAGGTAATAATAATGATTAAAAATAAGAAGGAGGAGTAGCTTCCCATTACTCGAATGGATAAAACACATGAGGGAATGGAATTAAAATTTCATACGACAAGTAGGAGAGGGAGAAAGCAACATGAATATTGGATAAAACATAAAATTGCAAGGAAAATGGAGCTGCACTTAAATTACACGAAAGACTATTAGATAAGAATAATAAAAGATGAGAATGAGGTGTCATTCCCTTTAGTTGATTACGCAATATACAAGAGGGAAAGGGAATTAAATGTGATACAATAATAACACTTGGAAGGGAGAAAATAGAGTAGCTTCACATTGAGAAGACACATAAACACAGTTGGTTTGGTTAAGTAAGAGGGAGTGAATTTGGCCAAGAAAGAGAAGGGCAAGGGAGAAAGATAAGATTCAAGAGAAACACTAGAAGACCTTCATCATTTTTACACCACTTGAGGTATGTTAGCAATTCTTTGACTTTTGTTCCATGTTTTAGAATATATGCATCATGATTTTCCAAGCTTTCTTGGAACATTAGTTTTTTCTCTACATTCTTGATGATATGAATGTCATGTTGGCTAAGCTTGTATGATTAATTGGTATGTTTGTTGATGTGCTAAAATGGATATTGTTGTCATATGGAAGGATTATTGTTAAAAGAAAAATTCAGCATGTATGATAGAAAGCCCTAACTAAGGATGATGCTGGAAAAATTTATGTTTGTGCATGGTTAATATGGTGTTTATACTAAAAAGGGAGTACACTATCTAGATCTTGGCTTGAAACCATGGTATCACCCTTGCTCACCTATCAAACCTGAGAGTGACTTTTGTAATGCATGGAAAGGCTTGTTGAAAAATGTTGAGGAAGGTTATATTTCGATTAGGGTAGGAAAGAGGGAGAACATAATGATAAATTAGTCTATGGTAAATAAATGACCCTTTTTCATATGATAAATGTTTATGTTAGATGTGAGAATGATGGAATGAGTGTAATCATAAATTGTAGCATGTAAAATAAGCTAATGAAATTATTAAAAAAAAAAGAAAAAGAAATGGCTAATGGAATGGTTACATAACTTGGATGTGAGGGAAAGTACCATAATAATTTTTATATTTGGCATCATTAGTCTTGAAATGTAGGAAGGATGGAAGAATGTGAAAAATTGAACACGAAAAACCTTAGATTCCACCCGTTCCACATGATGGCCAATAACAACCCCTCATTTAGTCATGGTAACCGAATCCATGTAATAAGTGTAAATGACTTATAATGTGTCATACAAGAGCAAAATTCAAGAGAAACTGGAAGGGTAATAGTAAGATGAATTAAGGTTAACAATTAATTCATAAAGGTGCTCCACACATGTGACCTAGTAAGGTGTGATCGAAGGTGCTTCAAATCCAAGACCTAGTGTTCACAATGATAAAGGTGGCCAACTGTCCACAATTCTTGAGGTGTGGCTGAAGGTGCTCCACACATGTGACCGAAGGTTCTTCACACCTGGGACCTAGTGTTCACAATGATAAAGGTGGCCAAGTGTCCACAATTCTTGAGGTATTGCCAAAGGTGCTCTACACATGTGACCTATTGAGGTGTGACTGAAGGTGTTTCACACTTGGGACCTAGTGTTCACAATGATACAGGTGGCTAAGTGTTCACAATTCTTAAGGTGTGGCCGAAGGTGCTCCACACATGTGACCTAGTGAGGTGTGATTGAAGGTGCTTCACACTTGGGACCTATTGTTCACCATGATAAAGGTGGACAAGTGCCCAAAATTCTTGAGGTGTGGCCGAAGGTGCTCCACACATGTGACCTAATGAGGTGTGACTGAAGGTGCTTTACACCCAGGAGCTAGTGTTCACAATGACGAAAGTGGCCAAGTGTCCACAATTCTTGAAGTGTGACCAAGGGTGCTTCACACTTTAAGACATGGTAAGTTTTAAGAATGAAATGTATAACCGATCATTGTTTATTTTAGTTTTACCATGTATGATCCCACATAAAGATGTTATACTTGAAATGAGAATATCTACTTTTATCACATTGACATTTCAAATAATCATGCAATGCTTGCCATTCGGTATATATAAGTGAGACTGTGTTTTAAATGACTTGAATGTAGATGAAAATGTTTTTGGTGCTTGCATCCTAGTACATATGATTTCATTTTTAAAATAATGAATTGTTAAGCTACTGGGAAACTTGTGTTTCTTATTTGTATGCTAATATGTATCAGATGCAGACATTTATCGATGCAGGGGAAAGATGGAAGTCCCTTGTGTTAAGA
Source organism: Senna siamea (assembly GCA_031216115.1). Lineage (NCBI taxonomy): Eukaryota > Viridiplantae > Streptophyta > Magnoliopsida > Fabales > Fabaceae > Senna > Senna siamea. The sequence goes on from CM062360.1 coordinate 4,889,020, forward strand.
GCATTTTGTATTCCTTTATTTTAGGTCCTGATTCTATATGTGTTTTTGGGATTAGAATTAGGACTATTATTTTAGTTGTATAAAAAATAAAAAGGGGAAAAATGGCAATCATTGTGGAAAGGATATATGAAGGACCGCTTCATCCCCAGTATTCTGTAAAAGGAGTTTGAGTGACAGGCTTGTTATCTCCTGATTCCTTATGGATAGGTACTTCATATATCCTGGTATAAGACCAAAGAAGGATGTAATGAACATTTATTATTTTGTATTATATGTAAGTTTTATAAATTTCGCTGTGATGTAATGAATTTAATTTTCACTATGCATAAAGTATGGTTATTTGAGCAAAATAACCCAAACCTAATCCGTTTTAATAATACTTAATGGTATAACTGCTCAGATGTTGTAAATGAATAATTAAGGTGAAGAATAATGTACTGAACTTATCTGTTTACATCGGAGGACTTGTAATACTAGATAAAGGTGTTACACTTACCTCTATTTTTTTTTTGAACCCTCACAATGTTTACCATGTTTCATAACTTTGGAAATATATCCTTGATCCATCACACATTCTCAATGTGAGTATAGTACAGTTAAAAGAAAATTTAACTTATCCAAAACCTTTAAAAATCATCAAGAATGAGGTCAAGCAACTGAGGAACAAGGTTATCCCTCTGGTTAAGGTCTTATGGGATCAGTCATTTCCATAAGAGGCGACATAGGAGAAGGAAGAGCATACGAGAAAGTCTTACCTGAAATTGTTTAAATAGGTATGTTCTAATTTTGAGGACAAAAAATTTTAAAGGAGGGGAGAAATGTAACTTATGTTCTTAATATGATTAAGAGATGCTTGTTAGTTGTTAATTTATGTTTAATGCTTGTGTATGTTGCATTAATTGCATATATTTACATTAGTGCAGAGACTTAGTTGAAAGGACAGAAAGTTGAGGTAAAGTATGACTTAGGACCAAATTGAAAAGGGAAAAATGAGTGAGGCCAAAGTCATAAAATGGGATAGGGACCAGAATGTAATTATAGAGACTAGATATTTTAGAAAACCTAAAACACTAACATAACCCAAACTTCAACAAATTTTAGAGAGAGAAGGAGAAGGGCTAGTAGAGAGAGAAAGAGGTGAGTTAGGGTATAGGGTAGAGATTTTGTTGAAGGAAGAATGAATTTAAGGCTAGGGAATTGTCCTACGCAAGGGGAGGACCATTCTAACACATCATACACTCACATTTTTTGGAAAATCTAGGTAGCAATTCAACCTAAACTGCATTTCTAAAATGCTCACCTCTTTGTTAGGAAAATGTGATTTATGAATGTTTTGAGTTAAGTTTGAGGTTTAAACCTACATTCTCTATGTTTTTAACTATTATTGGGTGATGCTTGTTGAATAGTTATGCTCATTTATGCTTGTAATTGATTGTGAAAGTGGGCTTATACCGTAAGTGCGAAAATGTGATTTGATCTTAGTTTAGAGTGTTGTTAAGTTAAGTTTTGGGTTTATTATTAATGCTATATGATTATCTAAACGTTGGCTTTGAGTTCTTATTTTGAGGAAATAGTTTGAGAACACATTTTTAGGGAAAAACTCTAGTTATAGCAGTAATTTTTAGGGCAAGACTGATTGCTAACAGCCGATTGCCAGACCTTGGAAGTCGAGTGTCGTGTTCTTCTTTTCCTAGAAAATTTTCCTTAAAGCTAGCAGCCAACTGCCTCACCCTAGTAGTTAACTATCGAGGCTAGCAGTCAATTTTCAAGCCTATAGTAGCCAACTGATAGCTCTCGGCCAAGACAGAGTAAAATGGAAATTACACTAGCTACCGACAGCCAGCATAGGAGCAGTTGACCGGCAGCCCTCTAACTTAGATAATGAGCTCAATGACTATTTTAAGAGGTACATAGCCCAAACTTTCACTCAAACTAAAGATCTAAACCTAGGATGTAGTGGGTAACATGCAAGAGATAGATTCACGAGTCACTAGGATGAGAGGATCCATATGACAGTGAAATAGAGAGAGAAAAAAAATAGAGAAAGGAAATAGGATAGTATTCTAAGCATATGTATTAGTGGTAGATAGGCTCATGATCGAGTTAACAATTGTCAGTATGGGACAGCTGTTTGGCATTCCACGGTTGTGCTATGAATTAGGATGGTTAAACATCCACATGAACATAGATGAATTTGAAAACAACGTGATGGGTTTGAACTTTAAGTTAGTCTTCTCTCCCAAAGGCCACTTAAGAAACACATACTTAGAGTTAAGAATAACTATAGACATGAGTCGAATCATCCTAGTCTATATGTTAGATAATAGAATACTGGAGCATGATCCATTAGGAAGTGATGGTGATTCCATAGCCTATAATCTGCATAAGAAGAGTGGATGAGACTTGTCTAGAGTTGGATAGTGATCCCATGAGTTGACATACCAGCCCCGAAAGGGATGAAAGGGATATCAACCTGCTAGTCAAGAATGATCTGCAACAAGGCTAGTGACCATTAAGGGGTACTCGAATCCAACTGGGGACATTGCAGATAGTGCCAGTGGCAGAATTGTCACATATGATGTTAAGTGAACTCATGCATGAATGAAGTGGTACGTGGAGCTGTTCGTTGGGTGATGCTCCCAATAACTCATATGAAATGTTTATTTCTACTGCTCATATGTTATATGAAAATTCATGTTTGTTACCCCTTGGATTGTTTAAGATGAAATTTATGATAAAAATGATGATGAATGCACATCCCATATTGAAAAGTCTATATATTCAAATGTAAATGCATAGATATGAGCACATGATGTGAAGTATGTTGCATGCACTCCATTTTAATAGCATATGTATCATGTTTTATGATGAAAAGAATGTAGAGATTTTTTGTATGAGTATGGTGGTACAGGTTAGTAGTTTTCAAAGTAGGTTGTATTGCTACTAAGATTAGTTTCTCACGTTAGTGCTGGCGTGTACCAGATGTATAGGTCCCTGGCTGGAGATGAAAGTAACTTGGGAAGAGGTACCCATCCTAAGGGTCCAAAGGAATATCTATTTTGGATAGTATAGGCATAGCTTCATTTTGCACTAGTCTTTATGATTTTTGAGAAAGGCTAGTGTAGATTATCTCTTGTATAGCCTATATTAACTTATATGTAAATGGATTAACTAGAAATTGTCAATAGATATTTTGATGGGGCTTTGAGTGGCAATGATGTTAACTCTATACCCCAATAGCAAACTTTAAAGTTTACTAAAGAGTAATTATGCATGATTGTGTATAGTTATCCAGATTATATTATATATATATGATTTGATATTCTTCTAAGATTCTTGAGTGAGAACTCGGGTGTAGAACCTAACCCTAAATGGTACTCAATTAATCAACTTGGTAAAATTTTAAAATTTACTCAGGTAGAAGTAATAGTAATGCACCATTATTATGATATTTATATATTATAGTCCTTAGTTAATTTAAAACTAACACAAGCTAAGGGGGTGTTTACAGGCATTACATTATTTGGTATCAAAGCATGGCTACCATGGTTAGCACATAGCTGACTCAGTAGTAAGGGTAGATTCCTCAGGATAATGGCTACTATAGGTTAGTTAGCTGAGCCTAGGCAGTTGACTACTTGTGTTATGTTTTGACTTGAGGAATGGAGTGCTAGGTTTGGGTGTGTGCAATATTTCTTGTGGAGCTATATATTCTCTTATAAATATGTTGTTAATGAGACTGATCACCTTAATAATTTTGTTTTGAAGAGTAAGCTATGACGCCTCTTAGGAGAAATAGTACATGGGATGAAGATGGTGAAGCAAACTTAGTTAGGGTTATGCAAACCCTAATAGGGATGGTAGAGGCCATGATGGAATAGGCCACTGCTACAACTCAATAGGCAGCTGTTGCCACTCAACAGGCAGCTACTATAGCGGAGGTGATTGGGCAAAATGCGAGGCCACTGGGAAGTGAACCATAACCCTAACCCTGAGGGAGGACAAGTAGGGGATCAGACCTATATGGATGAGTTCAACCCGAAAGCAGTAGAAGAGTGGTTGGAGGAGTTGGAAAAGTTGTTTGAAGTGTTAGAGAGTACAAAGGCCCAAAAGGTCTAATACTCCACATATATGCTGGCTAGAGAGGCCGAGCACTGGTGGAAGGGAGCCAAGCAGTTAATGGAGGCCCAAGGAGTCCAGATCACCTGGGAATCAAGGAGGTATTCCTAGAGAAATACTTCCCCTAGAGTGTGAGGAACAATAAAGAAGTAGAGTTCATGAAGATTTGACAAGGCGCCATGTCCTTTAATGATTACTTGGCAAAGTTTGAGGAGCTGTCTAAGTTCTCCTTTTATCTGTAGGTAGGATGAAGCATGAAAGGAAATGTACTTATAGGCTAGGTTGAATTTGGAATTGAGGAGTGTTGTGGCTCTATTAGAGATACGAAACTATGCCATATTAGTTAACAAGTGCCATATGTAACGCCCCTATCTAGTATTACAATTCCTCCGATGCAAACAGATAGGTTTGGTACATTATTTTTATCCTTTTATTTAATTAATGTCTAAGCAATTATACCATTAAGTTTCATTAACCATATTAGGTTTGGGATCTTTTGCTCAGATTAAAACTCGTATGCACAACGGAATAAAAAGAAATACAACACTACACAGAGAAAATTTAAAACTTTCATGTAATTCAAATAATACAAATCCAATAATGTCCATTACATTCTGGTAAGCATGTCCCTAGTATATGAAGCACCCGTCCATAGGGAGTCAAGAGACAACAGGTCTATCACTCAGACTCCCTTACAAATTTCTAAAGATGGACCGGTTCTTCACATATCCTTCCCCAGGGATATCCCATGTACATCTCATATATGCAGCCAAAAGAATAGTCCTAAGTCTAACCCAAATATGTATGGACTAGGACTCAAAATAGGGGTTACAAAATTTTTCTTTAAACCAAAAAGAAACTTCTATCTCCCGACTCTGTTAAGCGTCTGTATCTGATACATATTAGCATATAGATGAGAAACACAAGTTTCCCAGTATGTTAATAATTTGGGTTTAAAATCAACTAATATGTTTTAGGGTGCAAGCACCAAATATTTAATTCTACATTCTTGAAAATAAAAATATAGCATTGTTCATAAAGATAAAATTGGCAAGCAATGTATAATCAAGATAATGTTAATGTGAAAAAATAATATTCTTTTCAAATAAAACATATTTTCATGCTATAAAACGCATTATCAGCAAAATTAATAGAACCATTTATGCTTACCATTCTTAACTTAATTTTATACATTAGTTGTGTGCACTTGGACACTGTGGACAGTTGGCCACCTTTTAAAATCTTTGTGCACACTTAGGCACATGTGGAGACTTGGCCACCTTTAAAATTCTTTGTGCACACTTGAGCACATGTGGACACTTGGCCACCTTTAAAATTCATTGTGCACACTTGGGCACATGTGAACACTTAGCCACCTTTAAAATTCTTTGTCAATTTTCAAGGGAGATTTTCTTTTCTTGAAAAATAATACTAATGTACATCTCTTTAAAATTCTAATATCTTCAAGAATAAAATTCCTCTCTCTTGGAAATTATTATTAATGTACATTTCTTATGGAAATTCTATTAACTTCAAGATTAATTTTCTAGTCCTTGGAAATTAATGCTAATGTACATTTCTTGTAGAAATTCTAATATTTTCAAGAATAATTTTTCTTTTCTTAGAAATTAATTCGAAGGTACATTTCTTATAAAAATTCTAATAATTTTGAGAATAATTTATCCTTTTTTGGAAATTAATTCTAATGTACATTTCTTATAAAAATTCTAATATTTTCAAGAATAATTTCTCCTTTCTTGGAAATTAATTCTAATGTACATTTCTTCTAAAAATTCAAATATTTTCAAGAATAATCTCTCCTTTCTTGGAATTATTTTTTTCCCATATAATTCTACTAAGTTCAAGAATAATTCCCTTCCTTGGAAATAATAATATCCTTTCTTATAAAATTCTACTAAGTCAAGAACAATTTCCTTTCTTGCAAACGATAAAAATATTCTCTCTTATAAACTTCAATAATAAATCTCACTTTTTTTTCAATTAATATTATGGTGCATAGCTTATACATTCCAAGAATAAATTTCATGGACTTGGCTTAGGGAGATTTGTTAATTTGGAATTCAATTTTCCTCTTTTATTCTTAAACTATGACCCTTAAAATGGTAAGGTTTCTTTCCTTCATGGTCATCATGAATTTCTAACCCTAATCCTTTTCCTACAATGATATTCATACCATCTCATCCACCAACATCCCAATCAATCACACATGCTAACCCAAGATACATGCATTTTGTCAAGAATGTAGGAAACAATCATGTTCCATAGAAAGTTTGTAAAGACAACTGGTTGCATAAACTAAAGCATGGAACACAAATCTTAAATTGTTAACATATCTTAATGGTGGATTAAGATAGACTTCGTTTGACCCTTCGTTTGACTTTTCCTTGCTTCCTCCTTGTTCCTTTGCTTCCTTTGCTTTCCTTCTTGATCACCTTTACTTCTTCCTCCTCACAATTTTGGTGTTTCCTTTAAACTCACGCCCTCCCTCTCTCTTTCAAAAGGGCTCTCCTTTTCTTTTCTATTTTTCTCTTTTTCTCTCCTTCTCCGCGTGTGTGTGTTGCATGCATGTAAAAAAAATGAACTTCCTACTCTTTTATCTCTTATTTAGGTGGCATGGGCATACATTCATAAAAATTTTTATTTTCTTTCCTCACTTTCACGCTACACTTTCCCTTCTCTCTCTCTTCTCCCTTTTTTTTGTGCATTATGTATTTACTTAGTCATCTTGTACTTGTAAGTACCATTTTACTTCTCTTGCACTCTTCCCTTGTCCACTAGCTCATGCCACTTCTCACCTTCACATAAGGTTATGTGTTTTGGCAAGGCTCACATGTTGTCCTTCATGCATGCCTATTTTTCTTCATGTGTTATCATCAAGGAAGGAGAAAATGAGTTCATGCAATCCACCTTTATGTATTCAGTCAAGGGCTGCATATTTTCTAACTCCTAATTATTTATTAGACACCTTGTACTTGTACAATTTGCCTTGCTTACAAGCCTTGTGTTACTTCTTCCCTAATTCACGCTGACTTCCCTTTTCTTTCTTCACGTGTGTATGTGTAATTCTCCATGTTGCATGCTCTCCTTCACTTTTCTTAGTCCTAAATAGTGAGATTACGTGTTATTGGGTGCAGCTATCATTGCTTGCCCATTTTGCTTTATTTCCTCCCATTTTCATCATATTTCCATTCGGCTAAAGAAAAGAACGCTGCACCCCTCCTTGTTTTTATTTCCTTTGTCGTGTGAGCATGCAAAATTCTGCACCAAGTGTACTTGGAGGTACATTTTTCTTTGCTTGCAAGTTACCTCTTCCCATTGTTTACTCCACCTTCCTTTCTTCTCTTATTTCAAATTCCATTTAGCCTTTATGCCACCTTCCCTTCTTCTCTTCTTCAAATTCCATTCAGCCAAAATGAAGGGAAGATGCCACATTCTTTATTTCTTTCCATTTCATGATTGTTCCCGTTGTACTTTAAGTAGAATTTTCACTTCCTTGCAAGTTTAGGTTAGTTGCTTAAACAAGTTAAAGGATAGAGGGAAAATCTTGCATTCTTACATGGTTTTTTATTTAAATAAAGGTAGCACTTTTTTTCTTCTTTTCTTAACCATATTTCCATACCTCACATGTGCTTTAGATACTTTTGCACTCTTGATTCCCTTTTTTTATTCTACCAATTGCACTTGTGTCTTTATTATCATGCATCCCTTGAAATCTCCATGCATATTTAAAAATTTTGTACTTATCTCTTTCCTAGTTTATCTAACTTACACGTGTTCCTTCCATGTGTTTTATCTCTATACATTCCCATGTCCCTAACCGTGCACCTATATATATTTGTTACACTCTCCTTTCCTTTCCAACTTGTACGTGCACACACACACATGTGTATATATTTTTGGAATACCTTATTCCTCATTCCTTTCCCTTGTATTAGCCGTGTGGGTATATATGCATTTTGACTTGCTTTTCTTTTGTCACTTAAGCTAGGTGGCTCAAAAGGAAAAAAATGGAGAATTAACTTAAACACCTAATTTTGTGCAAGATTATCATTTAGCATACCCATTTTTTTAAGCCATTAAATTATGCAAGAAAATTCATCCCACTTTATGATAACTCATTAATTAATTATGAAGCATTGAATTTATAACTAATCATTAAATGACACAAGTAATTCCACCCAATGTAAAGGATATTAATTTAGACTAATTAAAGTTATGAGGTTTTACATTTCTCCCCTCTGTAAAAATAATTTTGTCCTCAAAATTCATACATGCCTCATGAGAATAATTCTGGATATGCTTTGCACATGTCTTCCTCCCTCTCCGCCATCTGATACCACAAGATCTTTACCAAGGGAATGACCTTATTCCTTAGGGTATTGACCTCAATACCAATGATTTGTATAGGTTTTAGCTAATAAGTTAGATTATCCTTTAATTGCAGAGTACTGGTGTCAAGTATATGTGAGGGGTCAAGTATGTACTTTCTAATCTGGGAGACATGGAAAACATTGTGAAAGTTTGACAAATGAGGGGGTAAGGCTATTTGGTATGCTGATGGACCCATTCTCTTTAATATTTGGAAAGGTCCAATGTATCTAGGACTTAGCTTTCTAGACTTCATAGCTTTACCAATCCTAGTAGTTAGGGATACCTTCAGAAAAACATGGTTCCCTACCTTAAATTCTAGAGGCCTTCTCCTCTTGTCAGCATAGCTCTTTTGTCTATCCTGAACCTTTGCCATTTTTTCTTTAATCTTCTTAATTTGATCAGTTGTCTGCTACACCAACTCAGGACCTAATAGTTGCCTCTCACCCACTTCATACCAACATAAATGTGACCTACATTTTCTTCCATATAGGGCCTCATAGGGTGCTATACCTATGCTAGAGTGAAAACTATTGTAAGAAAATTCAATCAATGGTAGACTCCTTTCCCAGTTCCCTTGGTACTCTAAGAAACATGCCCTAAGCATATCCTCTAAGGTCTGAATGGTTCTTTCTGTTTGTCCATTCGTTTGAGGATGATATGATGTACTGAAACTTAGCCTCGTTCCAAAGGCTTCTTATAGGGCTATCCAAAACCTAGAGGTAAACTTGGGATCCCTATCTGAGACAATACTAACAAGTACACCATGGAGTCTCATTATCTCCTGAATATATAGCTGCGCTAATCTACCTAAGGAGTAGTTAACCCTAATGGGTAGGAAATGAGCAGACTTAGTCAGTCTATCCATTATTACCTAAATAGCATTATTCCCTGATTAGGTTCTTGGTTGTCTTACCATGAAGTCCATAGAAATCTTGTCCCACTTCCACTCAGGGATGTCTAAGGGTAGTAATAACCTAGCAAGTTTCTAATGTTCAATCTTAACCTGTTGGCACACTAGACACTTGGCTACATACCCAGCTATGTATTTCTTCATTCTTAGCCACCAGAACTTCTCCTTCAAGTCCTAATACATCTTAGTAGCTCCAAGATGGGCAGTGTACTTGGTCTGGTAAGCTTCTTCCAAAATCTTATCTCTCAGTTCACCGGTCTTAGGAACATCCTATTATGGAAAATTACCATCCCATTGGCCTCCCTTATGAATTCCTTTGAATCTTTTAGAGATTCTAGGAATTCATCTTCCTTCTAAGCTTTCAAGATTTGGGCCCTAAGGGTGTTCTCAATTCTTAACTCGCTCAGGTAAATCTTATTAGCTAACACCAGAGTCGACAACCTCATGCTTTTGAATTTCTATATTAAGTCCATTTTGCTCACCATCAATTGAGCTACATGGAGAGACTTCCTACTTAAGGCATCTGCCACGTTGTATGCCTTGCCTGGATGGTACTTTAATTCAAAATCGTAATCCTTGATGAATTCCATCCACTTCCTTGATCTCATATTCAATTCTTTTTTGTCAAAGAGGTACGTGAGACTTTTATGGTCACTAAATACCTCGAACCTAGACCCATAGAGGTAGTGTCTCCAAATCTTTAAGGTAAACACTATAGCTGCTAACTCTAGGTCATAAGTAGGATAGTTTCTCTCATATGGCCTTAATTGCCTAAAGGCATAGGCTATTACTCTTCCCCTTTGCATCAGGATACATTCTAACCCCTTCTTGGACGCATCATGGTATAACTCAAATTTTTCCAAAGGGTTTGGGATAGCTAGAATGGGTGCAATGGTCAACTTCTCCTTCAGATTTTGGAAGCTTTGTTCACATTTCATGTCCCACACAAATGGAATATCCTTCCAGGTCAACTTGGTCATTGGCATTGCTATTTGTGAAATACCCTGAATGAACCGTTTATAGTATCCTACTAAACCCAGAAAACTCTTGATTTCAATCACTATAGTAGGCCTTTCCTAGTTTACTATGGCTTCAGTCTTACTTGGATCCACTGACACTCCCTTATCAGAAATCACATGGCCCAGGAAATTGACTTCTTCCAACAAAAACTCACACTTCTCTAACTTAGCATATACTTGCTTCTTCTTGAGTATTTATAGCACTGTCTTGAGGTGTTGCTCATACTCCCATCTATTCTTGGAATACACTAATATGTTATCGATAAACACTACTACGAATTGATCAAGGTAGGGTCTAAAGATACGGTTCATGTAGTCTATGAAAATAGCTATAGTATTTGTCAGTCCAAAGGGCATTACGAGAAATTCATAGTGCCTATACCTAGTCTTAAAGGCAGTCTTAGGTATATCCTCCTTCCTAACTCTGATTTGATGATACCCCGATCTTAAATCAATCCTAGAAAAGATAGTGGCCCTTCTCAATTGGTCTAATAGGTCATCAATCCTAGGGAGAGGATACTTATTCTTTATCATCACCTTATTCAGCTGCCTATAGTCTATGCACATCCTCACACTCTCGTCCTTCTTCTTGACAAACAGCATTAGAACTCTCCATGATGACACACTGGGTCTAATGAATTATTTTGATAAGAGGTCCTCTATCTACTCCTTCTATTCCTTCAACTCCCTTAATTCCATTAGGGACATCCTATAGGGTGCTATGGAAATTGATCCTACCCTAGGGACTAGGTCTATGGAAAACTCTATCTCTCTCTTAGGTGGGAGACTAGTAACCTCTTTCGAAAACACATCTAGGAATTCATTGACTATAGGTATAGTTCCTAGCTCCTATTGACTTTCCACCCTTGAGGAATATAAGAAACCCATTCTTTGGTTTTTCCTCTCTATCCCCTTACTTACTGGTCTAGTGTCTATGAAAGTCAAAGACTTAGCTAAGCAGTCCAAGATAACATTGTTTGAAGAGAGCTAATCCATACCAAGGATGACATCTAATTCGTCCATGGGCAAATAGATAAGGTCTATAATAAAGGTTTTATTTTCAATTACCATGGAACATTTCAAACAAATCAAGGATGTAGACAAGTGTTCATTAGTAGGTACTGCTATAGAAAGCTCATAAGGCAGAGTGGTTGTGGGTAATTTCAATTTTTGAACACAGTCTACTGAAATAAAGGAATGGGTGGCACCAGAATCATACAATGTAATTAAAGGCATATCATTAATAAAACACGTAGCTTTCATCAAATCCTTGAACTAGGCCATTTCCTTCCCCTTTAGAGTATACACCCTTCCCTTAGTAAGGGGTCTAGCGGGTTCCTCTGTCTTCTTCAGTGTTGGACATACTCGAGAGATGTGCCATGGCTTCCCGCTCTAGTAACACACGTTCTGCACCATCATGCATAGTCTGTCTCCATGATTTTGCCCGCACTTCGAGCAATTAGTCTGGACACCTAGAGCATTCATTAGCTTCTTCCCGGTCTGATTCCTTGGGAACTTTCTATCTCGGCTTCTGCTGAATCCGGTCGGGCTCTTCCTCTTAAGGAAACTAGCTTCCTGTCTCTTCTTCTGCAGTGCTGCCAAAGACCTGGGGGTGATGCGACACTTTTTGACTAGGGTGGGGTAATCTCTGATCTATTAGGCCACTACCTCATGATACAGCTTTGGGTCAAAGCTGTTCTCCAAGTGTATGGCCTTCCATGCCTCGTCTGGTCTCCACTTCAGGTAGGAAGAGAACTTTGACAACTCTTCAAACCTAGCTAGATGTTCTTAAAATGACCTGCCTCCTTGTTTAATCTGCATAAACTCGCTTTCCTTGGCATTCCTCTCACTCTGGGTGAAATGCTTCTCTAAGAATGCATCTTTGAAGCTCTCCCAAGTGATCTGGGTCTGTTGGGCCTCCATCAGTTGCATTATTCCCTGCCACGAATATTTTGCCTCTCCTTCTAGTTGGTAGGTGACGAAGGAAACCTTTTATGGTTCTGCACTTCTTAATACCTAGAATATCCCCCCTATTTTTTGTATCCATTCCTCAGCCTTCTTTGAGTTCACTGCCCTAGTAAAGACAAGAGGCCTGAACCTTTGAAAGTTAGACCAACCCTCACCAACTTAGGTCCTTATCTGCTCTGACCCTATCTCAGTATCTTTGCTCTGATCTGTCTGGGCCTGACGGAGTGCCTAGGCTATAATTGCAGCCTAGGCTCTCATAGCTTTGGCCATATCTCTCATGGTTTGAATGACTTCATTCCCATCTACTTCTATGTTTTGGGCCTGTGCTCTGCCTCTCTGTTTTGGTGTCATATCGTCACTCTACAAAATAAGTATTACCGAGGTGATCAGGCTCAATAACAAATGACTAAGCAGGTAACATATATCACTAACAAGAGCTTCTATCTTCCTAAACCTAATGCTCTATTCCCTAAGTTTAAAACAAAATACAAGCTAGCCAACAGCTTAGGTACAACCGATTAACTTGAACTAGTCCCTTACTTGGGGAATTCTAACTCGTTTCTAACCTATGTAGCTGTGATCTGATACCAACTCATTGTAACGCCCCTATCTAGTATCACAATTCCTCCAATGCAAATAGATAGGTTCGGTACATTATTCTTATCATTTTATTTAATTAATGTCTGATCAATTATACCATTAGGCTTTATTAAGCAAATTAGGTTCAGGATCTTTTACTCAGATTAAAACTCGTATGCACATCGGAATAAAAAGAAATACTACACTACACAGTTGAAATTTAAAACTTTCATGTAATTCAAATAATAAAAATCCAATAATGTCTATTACATTCTGGTAAGCATGTCCCCGAATATATGAAGTACCCGTCCATAGGGAGTCAAGAAACAACAGGTCTATCACTCAGACTCCCTTACAAATTTCTAAGGATGGAACGGTCATCCTTCCCTAGGGATATCCCATGTACATCTCATATATGCAGCCAAAAGAATAATCCTAAGTCTAACCCAAAGATATCTAGACTAGGACCCAAAATAAGGGTTACAAAATTTTTCTTTAAACCAAAAAGAAGCTTATATCTCGCGGTCCTTTTAAGCGTCCGTATTTGATACATATTAGCATATAGATGAGAAGCACAAGTTTCCCAGTAGCTTAACAATTCGGGTTTAAAATCAACTAATATGTATGAGGGTGCAAGCATTAAATTTTAATTCTACATTCTTGAAAATAAAAATATAGCATTGTTCATAAAGATAAAATTGGCAAGAAATGTATGATCAAGATAAATGTTAATGTGAGAAAATAATATTCCATTAAAATAAAACATCTTTGCATACTACAAAATGCATTATCATAAAATTAACATAACCATTTATGCTTATCATTCTTAACTTACTTTTATACATTAGTTGTGCACACTTAGGCACTGTGGACACTTTGCCACCTTTTTAAATCTTTGTACACACTTGGGTACTTGTGGACACTTGGCCACCTTTAAAATTCTTTGTGCACACTTGGGCACATGTGGACACTTGGCCACCTTTAAAATTCATTGTGCACACTTGGGCACATGTGGACACTTGGCCACCTTTAAAATTCTTTGTCAATTTTCAAGGGAGATTTTCTTTTCTTGGAAAATAATACTAGTGTACATCTCTTTAAAATTTTAATATCTTCAAGAATAAAATTCCTCTTTCTTGGAAATTATTATTAATGTACATTTCTTATGGAAATTCTATTAACTTCAAGATTAATTTTCCAGTCCTTGGAAATTAATGCTAATGTACATTTCTTGTAGAAATTCTAATATGTTCACGAATAATTTTTCCTTTCTTGGAAATTAATTCTAATGTACATTTCTTATAAAAATTCTAATATTTTCAAGAATAATTCTTTATTCTTAAATTGAGACCCTTAAAATGGTAGGGTTTCTTTCCTTCATGGTCATCATGAATTTCTAACCCTAATCCTTTCTTTGCTTGCAAGTTACCTCTTCCCATTGTTTACTCCGCCTTCCTTTCTTCTTTTATTTCGAATTCCATTCAGCCTTCATGCCACCTTCCATTCTTCTCTTCTTCAAATTCCATTCAGCCAAAATGAAGGGAAGACACCACATTCTTTATTTCTTTCCATTTCATGGTTGTTCCCATTGTACTTTAAGTAGAATTTTCACTTCCTTGCAAGTTTAGGTTAGCTACTTAAACAAGTTAAAGGAGAGGGGGAAAATCTTGCATTCTTACATGGTTTTTAATTTAAACAAAGGCTGCACTTTTTGTATTCTTTTCTTAACTATATTTCCATACCTCACGTGTGCTTTAGAGACTTTTGCACTCTTGCTTCCTTTTTTTTATTCCACCAATTGCACGTGTGTCTTTATTGTCATGCATCCCTTGAAATCTCCATGAATATTTAAAAATTTTGCACTTCTCTCATTCCTAGTTTATCTAACTTACACATGTTCCTTCCATGTGTGTTTTATCTCTATACATTCCCATATCCCTAACCGTGCACCTATATATATTAGTTACACTCTCCTTTCCTTTCCAACTTGCACGTGCACACACACATGTGTATATATTTTTGGAATACCTTATTCTGAATTCCTTTCCCTTGTATGAGCCGTGTGGGTATATATGCATTTTGACTTGCTTTCCTTTTAGCACTTAAGCTAGGTGGCTCAAAAGGAAAAAAATAGAGAATTAACTTAAACACCTAATTTTGTGCAAGATTATCTTTTAGCATACCCATTTATTTTGAGCCATTAAATTATGCAAGCAAATTCGCCCCACTTTATGATAACTCATTAATTAATTATGAAGCATTGAATTCATAAATAATCATTAAATGACATAAGGGGCCTAGAAGAGACTAGGAAAGGGAAGAAAGATTTTAACCCCTTAAGAGGAAGTCACAATCAAATTTTGCCAAGGGAAAGGAGAGCAAGTTCGGTAAGGACCAGTCAGGGAAGAAGCCCATGGTTGGGCAAACTGCTCAAGACAACTGCCCCAAATGTAGGAGAAATCATGAGAATAAGCCATGTTTGCTGGGATAGAATGTCTGCTTCAAGTGTGTTAAGCCAATAAATTTTATCAAGGATTGCCCATTGGGGAAGAAAGTAACTGTGGCCTCTAAGCCTCTAACATAGGGGAGATTTTACACCCTTAAGGGCAAAAAGGTAGACTAATCTGATGATTCCATTAAAGGTTAGTGTTTTATAAATGATGTTTCCTTAATTGTACTATTTAATTTTGGCGCCACTTATTCCTTCATTTCTCTTAAATGTGTGCAAAGATTGAGCTTACCTGTAACTAAATTGCCCTATGAGTTATCTATTTCTACTGCTGCTAGAAAACATGTTTTGACTTCTTTAAATTGCCTAAATTCCCTTATCATTTTTGAAAGTAAACCTTTTATTATTGATCTTATCTATCTACCTTTGGTGGATTTAGATGTCATTCTTGGGATAGATTGACTGTCTTTTAATAAAATGGTCCTAAACTATTTTGAGAAGTCTATGACTTTTGTGGACACTATACTTTTGAATAGGGGTATAAAGGAAATGTTTCCTATATTATTTTGAGATTAAGAGTTAGCATAAGCTTGATAGTATCCCTATAGCTTGAGAGTTCCCTCATGTATTTCTTAAGGAGATCTCTTGTCTTCCACCAGAGAGAGAAGTAGAATTCTCTATAGAGTTAATCCCTAGAGCAGGACTAATCTTTATAGCACTTTACAAGATGTCTCCTTTAGAATTAAGTGAGTTGAAAATGTAAATAGAAGACCTCCTAGAGAAGTAATTCATTAGGCCCAACGCTTCATCATGGGGAGCACCGATGTTATTTGGAAAGAAAAAGAATAGAAGTATGAGAATTTGCATAAACTATATAGGCAGTTGAATAAAGTGACCGTGAAAAACAAATATCCCCTCCCTAGGATTGAAGACTTGTTAGATCAATTAAGAGGAGTGGTAGTGTTTACTAAGATCGATTTAAGGTCGAGATACCATCAAATCATAGTAAGAAGTGTGGATATACAGAGTAAGACCGCTTTTAGGACTAGGTATAGGCATTATGAATTTCTTGTAATGCCATTTGGTCTGACTAATGCTCTAACTACTTTTATGGATTACATTAATCATATCTTTAGACCCTACCTTGATCAATTTGTGGTATTGTTCATTGATGATATTCTTGTATATTCTAGAAATAGGCAAGAGCATGAAAAACACCTTAGGATTGTGTTGCAAGTGCTTAGAGAGAAACAACTGTATGCCAAGCTCGAGAAGTGTGAGTTTTGGTTAGAGGAAGTGAAATTCTTAGGGCATGTGATTACCAAGGATGGGGTAGCAGTAGATCCAAGTAAGACTGAAGCAGTGGTCCATTGAGAGAGACCTACAATAGTGACAAAAATTCATAGTTTCCTCAGACTAGCCAGTTACTATATAAGGTTTATCTACGGGTTTCGCAAATAGCGATGCCAATGACTATGTTGACCTAGAAGGATGTTCAATTTAGGTGGGATTCTAAATGTGATCATATTTTCCAAACCTTGAAGGAAAGGTTAACCACTGCACCTGTGTTAATCATCCCAAATTCTGTGGATAAGTTTGAGATATACTGTGATGCATCCAAGAAAGGTCTAGGGTGTGTCTTGATGCAAGAGGCAAAAGTAATGGCTTATGCTTCTAGACAATTAAGGCCTCATGAGAGCAATTACCCCACTCACGACCTGGAACTAGCAGCAATAGTTTTTTCCTTGAAAATTTGGAGACACTACCTTTATGGGTCTAAGTTTGAGGTATTCAGTGACCACAAAAGTCTCAAGTACCTCTTTGATAAAAAAGAGTTAAACATGAGACATAGAAGATGGATGGAATTCATTAAGGATTATGATTTTGAGTTGAGGTACCATCTAGGAAAAGCCAATGTTGTGGCAAATGCCCTGAGTAGGAAATCCCTCCACATAGCTTAGATGATGGTGAGTGAGATGAGTTTGATAGAAAATTTTAGTAATTTGAGCTTATCTGCATTGGTGCTACTACATAGGAAATATCTAGGTGAACTTTGGACTAAGTGTGGCCTTAGAACTCAGATCTTAGAGCCCAAAAAGAAAATGAATTCTTAAAATTCCTAAAGGACCCAATGGACTATTATAAGGAGACCAATGGGATCATAACCTTCTAGAACAGGGTCTATGTCCTGAGTCTAGAAGAATCGAGGGAGAAAATCTTAGAGGAAGTCCATAAGAGAAACTATACCATTCACCTTGGTGCCACTAAAATGTATCAAGACTTGAAGGGAAAATTTTGGTGGCTAGGCATGAAAAAGCACATCACTGAGTATGTTGCTAAATGCTTAGTGTGTCAGCAGGTGAAGATTGAATATCATAAGCCTACTGGGTTGTTGCAAACTCTGGATATCCTTAAGTGGAACTGGGATAATATTTCTATGAACTTTGTGGTAGGTTTACCCAGGACTCAATCAAGAAATGATGTTATTTATGTGATAGTAGACCGATTAACTAAGTCTGCGCATTTCCTACCCATTAAGATCAATTTCTCCTTGGAAAAATTAGTCAATTTGTATATTCAAGAGATTGTGAGACTTCATGGGATCCTTACTAGCATTTTCTCAAATAGAGACCTTAGGTTCACCTATAGATTTTGGAGAGCCTTCTAAGAAGCTTTTAGTACTAGGTTAAGTTTGAGTATCGCTTATCATCCTCAAATAGATGGATAGATCGAGAAGACTATCCAAACTTTAGAGGATATGCTTAGGTCATGTGCCTTGGAGCATAAGGAGAGTTGGGACCAAAGCCTAGCATTAATAGAATTCTCATACAATAATAGTATCCATTATAGCATAGGGATGGCACCCTATAAAGATTTGTATAAGAGGAAGTTTAAAACACCTCTATCTTGGTTTGAGGTAAGGGAAAGACAATTGCTTAGACCAAATCAGGATGATCGAGGATAAGATGGCTAGAGCCCAAGATAGGCAAAAGAAATATATTGAGAAAAGAAGGAGACCATTGGAATTTGATGAAGGGATCATGTTTTCCTTAAGGTATCACTGGTCACTAGTATAGGTAGAGTCATTCAGTCTAGAAAGTTAAATCTTAGATTTATTGGGCCATTCTAAATTTTGAGAAGAGTTGGTCAATCAGCCTATTGCTATCGAACCTTCATTATTTTTCATGTTTTGCAACTTTGGAAATACAACCATGATCCATCACACATTCTTGGTGCCAGTACAGTACAGTTAAAAGAAAATTTAACTTATCATCCAAAGCCCTTGAGAATCATCGAGAATGAGGTCAAGCAATTGAGGAACAAGGTTATCCCTCTCGTTAAGGTCTTATGAGATCAGTCATCTCTATAAGAGGTGACATGGGAGAGGGAAGAGGATATGAGGAAGTCTTACCTAGAATTGTTTGAATAGGTACATTCTAATTTTGAGGATGAAATTTTTTTAAAGGAGTGGAGAAATGTAACATCTGCTCTTAATATGATTAAGAGATTTTTGTTAGTTGTTATTTTAAGTTTAATGTTTGTGTATGTTGCATTAATTACATATAGTTGCATTAGTGTAGGGACCCAGTTGAAAAGAAAGAAAGCTGAGTTAAAACATGACTCAGGATTAAATTGAAAAGGAAAAACTGAGTGAGGCTAAAGTCATAAATGGGTAAGGACTAGAGTGTAATTTGCTAGTGTTACTAATTTAGAAACCATAAACCCTAAAACACCATTTCCAAACTTCAGCATTTCTAGAAAGAGAAGCAGAAGGGAAATTAGAGAGAGAATTTGTTGAGTTAGGGCAAAAATAAAGGGATTTTCTAAAGGAGGAACGGATTTAAGGCTAGGGATTAATCCTACTGCAAGACGAGGATCATTTGAGCACAATTTTGAGTTAAGTTTGGGGTTTAAACCTACATTCTCTATGTTTTAACTGCCATTGGGTGATGGTTGTTGAATAGTTATGCTCGTTATGCTTGTCATTGATTATGAAAGAGGGCTTATACCCTAATTGCAAAAATATGGTTTGATCTTAGTTTAGAGTAGTGTTGAGTTGTGTTGAGTTGAGTTTTGGGTCTGTTATGAATGCTAGATGATGTCTAAATGTTGGCTTTGTGTTCATAGTTTGAGGAAATATTTTGAGAACATGTTATAGGGAAAAACTCTAGTTATAATAGTAAGTTTTAGATTAAGACCGAATGCTAGCAGCCGACTACCAGCCTTGAAAGTCAACTGTCGTGTTCTTCGTCTACCCAAAAACCAGTTTTGAATGCTAGCAACCAACTGCCAGTCCCTGGAATTTGATTATCGTGTTCTTTATTTTCTAAAAAATTTTCCAAAAAGCTAGCAGCCAATTGCCCCACTCTAGCAATCAACTGTCGAGGCTTGTAGTCAACTGGCAAGCCTTTAGCAGCCAACTGATAACTCTTAGCCAAGACAGAGTCGAATGGACAGTGAGCTAGTAGTTGACTGCCAGCATAAGACCAGTCAACTACCAGCCCTCTAACTTAGATAATGAGCTTAATAACCATTTTAAGAGATAAATAGCCTAAAATTTCACTTAAACTAAAGATCTAAACCTGGTATATAGTGAGTAACATGCAAGAGATAGAGTCACGAGTCACTAGGATGAGAGGATCCATGTGACAATGAAATGGAGAGAGCAAAAAACATTGAGAAAGGAAAGAGGACAATATTCTAAGCATATGCATTAATGGTAGATAGGCTCATGATCGAGTGACTGATTGTCAGTATGGGATGGCCATTAGGAATTCCACAGTTGTGCCATGAATTGGGATGGTTAAACATCCACTTGAACTTAGATTATTTTAAAAACACTGTAACGGTTACAAACTTTAAATTATTGTCATCTTCTAAAGGCCATTTAAGAAACACTATCTTTGAGTTAAGCATAACCATGGACATGAGCAAAATCACCCTAGTCTATACGTTAGAGAATAGTGTACCAAAGTGTGATCCATCAAATAGGGATAGTGATTCCATAGCCTATGATCTACATAAGTAAAGTGGATGAGACCTGTCCAGAGTTGGATAGTGATTCCAGGAGTTGACAACCAACCCCGCAAGGGGAAAAGGGATATTCTCCCATTGGTCAAGAGTGATCTATTAGTCTAACACCCCCTTTCTTATGACTACCTTTATGTTGTGTTTGCTTAATTAATTGGATGAGTTTGCTATAAAGTATGACAAATTTGCTTGTGCAATTTAGTATTAATAATAAATAAGTTAAGAGAACACTTTCTTCCTTGTGGTGACCAAATTATAATGTGAGTGGGAGGAAAACACCACATAAAAATTTAGGTTCTTGAGGTACTTACATAAAGAATGAGGTGCTTGATTTAATTTTTCTTTTCCTTTTATCTAGCCGAATTGCCAAAGGAAAGAGTGAAGTAAACTTATATAAACCCATGACAAGGACAATTGGGAAAGGAAAGAAGAGTATAGCAATTAAATATATAGGCATTTGGTGAAGGAAATGAAGGCAAGAGAGAACGTGACATGTAAGTAGACAAAGGGAAATTGACTACTTATTCTCCACCTTTAACCGTGAAACCAAAGGAAATTAGGAAGAAGAATGTGAATTTTATATTAACCCACACGATAATAGAAAGTGAGAAGGGAGAAAAGAATTTAACCTCCATTAAATATATATATATACACATGTGCATTCGGTGAAGCAAGAGTGCATAATTTAGTTAAGTTAATATACATATATGTGGGTGTACAATGGAAGCCATTTAAGAAATAGATATAGGAATTAAATTGTAACGCCAAACCGTGTAGCTTGCATGGTCGTACGTGTAACACCCCATAATTTTGATTAGTCTAAAATAATTTTTCCTCAATTACTTGCATGAATTTGCTTGTGTAGCTTGGTGTTTAGAATAAGTAAGAATACTTTTGCCCCAGATGCTTAATAAATTTAACATGCTTGCATTAATTTCCTTTTTGACTAACGGAAGCACTGAAGGAGAGAAGAGTATAGCCAATTCAAAAAGAATGCATGCACGTCCAAATTGGTGAAGGATAAGAGTCTTTAATGATTTTATATATATATACACCCATTGAATGAAGTGACAAAGTGGGACCCACATGTTCCTTGCATAAAATGCAAGTCTTACGTGAAGCGTGGAAGGAAAGAAGAATAAAGCACCTCAAATATATATATATGCCTATGTGTATACACGTGCAAGTGGGAAAAGAAAGACAAGTGGCATTAAGCCTCCTTCCTTCCGTTTAACTTTAACCTTAAGTGGCCAATGGGTAATAGGAGAATGGCAATGGATAATGGGCTGCACTTGATGACATGTGAGACTATGCAATAATAATCAAGAAAGGAAAAAGAGTGCATAATTTTAAATACACAATATAATTCAACATGGTGTGCGGCATGTGGAAGGAGAAATTCATGATCTCCTTCCCTTCCTTCCTTACGTGACCGAATAGACAACAAAAAGGTGCAAAATTTTCTAAACATGCATAGAGAAAGGAAGTAATTTAATACTTATATATGCATAAGACTTTGGCCTTGCATGAAGTAAAAGGAATGTCTATATGCACGTGGTATGGTAAGGAGAAGAGGGAAGGTGCAGCCATGAAATAAATAAAGGAAAAGGAAGTGCAACGTGATTACCTCCTCCCTCCCCATTAACGTGACCAAGAAGCTAGGATAAAGGGTGTAGGAGAAGTAAATCATACTTAAAAGTACAATTATGACAATGATCAAGTATGATGAAGGAAACACTCCACCTTAAACAAAGGAAAAAGACGAATTGAAGTGAGAAAAGGGAGAAAAGTGGTTGAAAAAAAAAGTGCAGCATTCCATTCTTCTTGGACAAGTAGGATAACCCAACTAACAAGCAATATAAGGTGTACTTATAATTACACATGCAGCAGCCATACTAATTTAACAAAAATAAAGAGTGCAGCGTGAGGTTCATGTGAATAAAGAAAAACAAAAGTTTGTGCTTCCCTTCCTCCTTCCCATTAACGTGCCCAAATAGGTAAACCAAGGAGTGCAAGAAATGTAAATGACACCTGTGGCTGTAATAGACAAAATGGAATGGAATTGGAAATTGTATATTTTATATGCACACTTACACATACACACAACAAGAGAAGGAAAAGAAGGGAAGATACAGCATGAAATTGGGTCAAGTAACATAAAATTAGCAAGGAAAGTATGCTGCACTTAGGCTATATGTAATAAAGGAAAGAGAAGGAGGAAGAGGGCAGCATGGATATTAAACAATAATAATAATAATTAAGGAAGGGAGTGCAATGTCCCATGTAGCCAAGAGGTAAGATAAAATAACAAGCAAGAGAAGGGACTTCATTAAACATTAAGACTAATGCACATGGAAAAAAAAAGGAGGAGAGCAGCTCACATCTTGAAAAAGAGACACACCCATTCGGTCAAGGCAAGGAAAGGGAGATTTAGCCAAAGAAAAAGGAAGCAATGTGTAAGAGGGAGTTCAAAAGAAGGGCCAAGATCAAACCACTCTAGTGCATCATTGAGGTAGGTTAACAATTCTAAATTTATGTTCCATGTTTAGTATATGCCATCACCATGCTTTTACAACTTCCATGGAACATTATGGTTTTCCCTACATTCTTGTTGAAATAAATGTTGTGTTAGCTAAGCATGTATGATAGTTTGGGATGTTGGTAGATATGATGGAATGAATATTGTTGTTATGGAAGGATTATGGTTAGTTAATGATGCTTTCATGATGAACTATAGTTGAATATGATAGAAATAGATGTATGATTTTGGAAACTAATTTTCCTCCATAAAAACTCCCTTTTGGCCGATTGAAAGATGAAAGCTTACACTAAATTAATGTGAAATTTTTAGTTGTGATTGGTGAAAAAAATGACCATGGATGAAAGGGAGTACACCATCTTAATGGCGTTAGTTAATGAATAGAAACGGGAAATTGAATTGCAACATAGTCATTTTCCTTGAATTCGCCTTAGGCTAAGTCTATGAAATTTATTCTTGAAGCTTATTAGAATTTTAAAGAGATGTACATCAGTATTGTTTTTCAATAAGGGGAGTTTATTCTTGAATCTTATTAGAATTTTAAAGGGATGTACATTAGTATTATTTTTCAAGAAAGGGAAATTTATTCTTGAAGCTTATTAGAATTTTATAAGAGATGTACATTATTATTATTTTTCATGAAAGGGAAATTTATTCTTGAAATTTTATTAGAATTCTACAAGAGATTTATGTTATGATTATTTTTCAAGAATGGAAAATTCACTCTTGAAATTTATTAGAATTCTCTAAGAGATTTATATTATGATTATTTTTCAAAGATGGGAAATTCACTCTTGAAATTTATTAGAATTCCATAAGATATTCATATTATGATTATTTTTCAAGAATGGATAATTTTATAAAGGTGCCCAACTGTTCATAATAATTTTATAAAGGTAGCCAAGTGTCCACAAGAGTCCCCAAGTGTGCACAAGATTTTATAAAGGTGGCCAAGTGTCCACAAAAGTGCCTAAGTGTGCACAAGATTTTATAAAGGTGGCCAAGTGTGTCCAAGTGTGCACAATGAATTTATAAAGGTAAGTTTTAAGAACAATAAGCACAAATGATTTTTTTTCATTTTGTGATCATATGTTAATAGCATACAAAGATGTTTTACTGAAAAGAACATTATTTTACCACATTGAAATTTCCAATGATTATACAATGCTTGCCAATTTGTAATTATGAATAATGTTATGTTTTTAAATACCAAGAATGTAGAAGTAAACATTTTGGTGCTTGCACCCTGATACATATTAGTTGATTTTTAAACTTTGAATTGTTAAGCTATTGGGAAACTTGTGTTTCTCATATATATGCTAATATGTATCAGATACAGATGCTTAGCAATGCCAAGGAGATAGAAGTTTTATTGGTTAAAGAAAATTTTTTGTAACCATTTATCTTGGATCAAGATGCTAGATATATTTTGGATTAGAATTAGGGTGATTATTTAGTTGTGTATAAAAAGGGGAAACAAGTAATTGTTAGGGAAAAGGATGTGTGAAGGATCGGTTCATTCCCATTATTTGTAAAAGGGGTCTGAGTAACAGGATTGTTGTCTCTTAACTCCTGATGGACGGGTACTTCATATATCCTGATACATGATTTTAGAGGATGTAATAGACATTATTGGACATTTTTTTATTGTAATATAAAAGTTTTAAATTTGTGCTGTGTAATATAGCATTTTATTTTCGCTGTGCATATGAGATTTAATTTGAGCAAAAGATCCCGAACCTAATCCACGTAATAAAACAAAAATGGTATAACTGCTCATACTTATTAATGAAAGGATAAGAATAATGTATTGAGCTTATCTATTTATATCAGAGGAAGTGTAATACTAGATAAGGGCATTACAGTACGTCTTGCATGAATCCCTTTCCTTCGGCACCACCGAGTGATGGAGCTACATATACATGCATAATGCTAAATGTGGGTCTTGTGGGAAATGTGCAGTTTACGTGTAATGGTATCTTGCGTGAACCTCTCCCCTTCCCTTCCCTTAACGTGGCCAAGTGGTTAATCCACTAATACAAGATTTCCATTAAGGTGAATTGTACTTGAGTACACATGTAGCTATTAAACAATCACAATTAAGAATAAGAAAGAGGTGTAGCATTCCATTACCCTATTAGACTACATACAAGAAAGGGATGGCATTGGATTAAAGGGGGCTTACGACAATAACATTTGGGGAAAGGGGTAGAGTAGCTTAACATTAGAGAAAAACACACAAGCTTCCGTGAGGAAGGAAAGAGCTAACTTAGCCGAGAAGGGGAGAAGTAGTGGGGAAAGATAAAATCCAAGAGGGACACCAAGATACCTTCATCATTCTTGCACCCTTGAAGTAGGTTAGCAATTCTCTTAATTTTGTTTCATGATTTAAGATAAACTCTTCTTGCTTTTAGCTTTCATGGAACAATAACTCTTTCTCTACATTTTTGAAGATATGAATGTCATGTTGGCTAAGCTTTTGTGGTAATTTGGCTATACTTAGTGGTGTGTTAAAGTAAATATTGTTGTTTCCATGGAAGAACCACTATTGGCAAATTTCAGCATGTATAATGGAAGACTCTAACTTATGATAATGTTAAATATTGGTGTTCTTGTATAGTTAGTTTGTGTTTTAAGTTATAAATACCAAAATGAAGGTTGCTAGCTAGAATTAGATCTAAAATTTTGACATTGCTCTTGTTGTCTTACCAAATCCAAAAGTGACTTTTGTAAGGTAGGAAATGGTTTGATGAAGATTAGGAAAAGGAGAGTACAATTCGGTTTTGGCTAAGGGGAGGAAAGAATATAGGGTAAATTAAGGTATGGTGAATTGTTTATCCTTTTTACACATGATAAGAACCCACCTTGGTATTTAAATGTAAGAATTGAGAATTTGTGTAACCTTAGACTTACTATATAACATGAATCAAGAAAAAAAAGTAAAATAAATTACTAATGATATAATTACAAAAATGGAATGTGGAAGAGAGTACCTTAGAAATTCTAAGGCATGGTACCAACCATATAAAGA
Source organism: Senna siamea (assembly GCA_031216115.1). NCBI lineage: Eukaryota > Viridiplantae > Streptophyta > Magnoliopsida > Fabales > Fabaceae > Senna > Senna siamea. The sequence continues at coordinate 4,915,057 of CM062360.1, forward strand.
AGGAAAAATTTGACAATGTAGCATGAAAAACCTTAAGGATTATTATCTTATCATGGTGGCCGAAACCAATGTCTCATTTTAATTTTAGTGGCCGAATCACTATGCTAATTGTGAATGCATTAGAATGTACCTTGTAATGGATAAATGCAAAAGAAATAGAAATGATAATAATGAGAGGAATTGTAGTTGTTATGTATATGTATAAGTGACCAAGTGTTCACTATTTTCATAAAAGTGGCCAAGAGTCCACAATGTGTCCAAGTGTTCACAAGTTTTCATAAAGGTGGCCAAGAGTCCTCAATGTGACCAAGTGTTCACAAGTCTTACAAAGGTGGCTAAGTGTCCACATTCCTCAAAGTGTGACCAAAGGTGCTTCACACTTTGAGGCAAGGTAAGTTTTAAGAATGAGAATATATAGATGATCATTAGCTATCTTAATGGTTATATGTATGCTTTTACTGAAAATATGATGTATGACCATCTTTATCACACTGACATTCTAAATAATCATGCAATGCTTGCCAATCTGTACATATAAATGAGACTATGACTGGAATGTAGATGAAAATGTTTTCAGTGCTTGCACACTAGTACATATTAGTAGGTTTTAAAATATTGAATTTTTAAGCTATTAAGAAACTAGTTTTCTCATTTGTGCGCTGATATGTATTAAATGCACACATTTAACAATATCGAGGAAAGATGGAAGTAGCATTAAAGGAAGTCCTTTTGTTAAGAGCATTTTTGTAGTCCCTTATTTTGGGTCCCGATTCTATATATTATTTTTGTATTAGAATTAGGACTGTCATTTTGGCTATATATAGTAAAGGAAAAAGGGCAATTACTGGGGAAAGGATATGTGAAGAACTTGTTCACCCTTAATATTTTGTAAAAGGAGTTTGAGTGATAGGCTTGTTGTCTCCTGACTCCTTATGGATAGGTATTTCATATATCCTGGTATATATTAACAGAAGGATGTAATAGATAGTCATTATATATAATATGAAAGCTTTAGAAATTTCGCTATGATGTATGAGATTTTAATTCCGTTGTGCATAAAGTATGGTTACCTGAGCAAAATAACATTGAACCTAATCAATTTTAATAATATTGATGGTATGAATGCTCAGACGTTGTAAACGAGTAATTAAGGTTAAGACTAATGTACCAACCTTATCTGTTCACATCGAAGGAATTGTAATACTAGATAAGGGAATTACAGTCAGAGTTGATAGGGACTATATAAAGAGTTATAGCAACCCTGCAAGGGACAAAAGGGATACCAACCCACTAGTCAAGGAATGATCTGCAACAAGGGCAGGGACCATTAATGGGTACTCGGATCCAACTGGAGGATGCCTTTGATAGTGCTAGTGGCAGAATTATCACATATGATGTTAAGTGAACTCATGCATGAATGAAGTGGAACATAGAGTCGTTTGTTAGGCAATACTCCTAGTAACTCATATGAAATGTTTGCTTCTCCTGCTTATATGTTATATGAAAATGCATGTTTGTTGCCCCATGGATTGTTTAAGATGAAAGTTACGTTGAAAATGATGATGAATGCACATCCCATATTGAAAGGTTTATATGTTCAAATGTACATGCATAGATATGAGCACATGATATGATGTATGTTGTATGCATTCCATTCCAATAGCATATGTATCATGTTTTATGATGAAAAGAATGTAGAGATTTTTTGTATGAGTATGCTGGTATAGGTTAGTAATTTTCAAAATAGGTTAAATTGCTACTGAGATTAATTTCTCATGTAAGTGCTGGCGTGTACCAGAAGTGTAGGTCCCATGATAGAGATGAAGGTAACTTGGGAAGAGGTACCAATCCTAGGGGTACATAGGAATATCTACTTTGGATAGTATAGGCATATATTCATTTTACACTAGTAGCTATAATTTTTAAGAAAGGCTAGTATAGATTATCTCTTGTATAGCCTATATTAACTTAGATATAAATGGATTAACTAAAAATTGTCAGTAGATATTTTGATGGGGCTTTGAGCAATAGAGATGTTGTCTCCATGCCCCAATAGCAAACTTTAAAGTTGACTAATGAGTAATTATGCATGATTATGTATAGTTATCTAGAGCATATTATATGTACATATGATTTGATATTCCATTGTGATTCTCAAGTGAGAACCCAAGTGTAGAACCTGGCCCCAAGTGGCACTCAATTAATCAACTTGGTAAAATTTTAAAATTTACTCAGGTAGAATTAATAATAACACACCATTATTATGATATTTATATATTATAGTCCTTAATTAACTTAAAAGGAACCCTAGGCTAAAAAGGTGTTATGGGTGTTACAACAATTCTACCACTGGTACTATCTGAGGTGTCCCCTAGTGGATCCAAGTACCCTTCAATGGTCCCTGCCATCTCAGCAAATCATCCCTGACCAGTGGAATTTCTCCTTTCGTCCTAAATAGGGCTGGTGTAACATTCTAAATTAAGCTCACGAGATCACTGTCACCTTTGTCCACATATATCCTTTCCGCTTTTGGGTGGATCATGATGCTATGGAATCACCATCCCTTACTGGTGAATTACATTCTCAGTACTCTATTTCCTATATGTAGACTAGGATGATTTGGCTTGTACCTATGATTATGCTAAATTTTAAGTAAATGTCCCCTTTTTATTGGCCAAACTAAGGTACACTAACTTAGAATTTGCAATCATCACGGTGTTTTCAAACTTCTTATTCCCAAGTAGATGTTTAACCATCCAACTTTATGACACAACTGTGGAATGCCCAACGACCATCCCACAATGACAATTAGTGGCTCAGTTACAAGCCTATCTATCATAGAACATTTATTGGAAATACTTCCTCTTAGTTCTCTTCCTTTCCTTTCTGTGTTTTTCTTTCTTTTCTTTCATTTTTCATGATACTCCTTGAATACATACATATATATATGTATACACACACATAACACATTTTTGTTCTTTCATTTTCATGATGTTTCTTTCATGATGCATATATATATATCCTCCCTTTCTTTCATTCTTATATTTTCACAATATATCTATATATAGATATAAATGTCCTTTTCTCACACTACATATATATGTATATATAAATACATTATTCCCTTATTATTGGAACACTCTTTCAAGGTCAGAATCTCATGGCTATAGAAGGTAATCCATCAATCAATTTATCATAAACATCAATTTCTCTCTCTTTTCCATTTATAACCAAAATATTACACTCCATGGTGCTCTCGGCCAATATGCAAGAAATGACAAAATAAGAGATTTTATCATAAACATCATTTCCTCTCTTTCCCCCACTTATGTCCAAAAGCATTACTCACACACATGGAATTTATTAATGCAAATTTCCTCCATGGTACTCTGGGCCAAAATGCAAGAAAAGGGGAAATAAGGGAGTTTCATCATAACATCAATTTCTCTCTCTCTCTCTCTCTCTCTCTCTCTCTTGCTTATGGCCGAAGCAATAAAAACACACATGGACTTTATTCATGCAAAATTTCCTCTATGGTGTGTCATGAGGCTCTTGGCCACCAAGCAAGGAAAGGGAAATTAAAAGAGTTTCAAACCATTTCTTCCCTTTTTCCCATTTTCATCAACATATAAGGATGAAAACATCATTTTCCCTCCATATTCATGTCAATCATAACCTTAAACAATCAATCCAACAAAAAGGGCTTGTCATGAAATATGGTGAACCAAACCATAAACTTTCAAAATCTCATTCAAACAACAATTCTAGCCTCCAATCAACCTCATATTTTCGAAAAGTGTAAGGAAATAGCCTTCAAGGAAATTGTCACGAAATTTCTAAGTGAAATTACTATTTTACCCTTAAGATAAAAATTATCATTTTACCCTTAGGTGAAATTACCATTTTGCCCTTGGATTATAATTACCATTTTGTCCTTAAGATATTTTCCAAAGGTAATCATAACTTTTAGATATTTTTTCCTAGATATTTTCTAAAGTAATCATTAATTTTTCAGATATTTTTAAACATCATTATTATGCCTTAGATATTTTGCCAACGTCATCATTACACTTAGATATTTTCTAAAATCTTATTCCTTGCATTTTAGTCCTTTTACTTTTCTTTCAATTTAGTCCCTCTCTACTTTAAGAAAACCTATGGCAATTTAAACATGGACATTTAGGTATGCAATAACCAAAATTTAAGAATTAACATACCTAAGGATGTAAAAAGTAGATATTACTGGTGCCATATGTTTTCTTATAAATACTATGTTATTGAGACTGATCACCTTGGTAATGTCTATTTTGTAGAGTGAGATATGGCCTTAGCTAGGAGGAATACTAAATGTGAGGGAAAGAATGCTGCTAGCTTGATAAGAGTAATGCAGGCTATGATGGGAGTAGTCGAAGCTATGAAGGAGCATGCTACTGCTACTACCCAAGTTCTCAGACAATTTTAGGAGAATAAGAACAATAATCGCCCTAACCCTAACCCTAATGGAGAACAAATAGGAAACCTAGCTTATCATGGATAGTCAGAGTTTCAAAAAGTAAAACCTCCTTCCTTTAGGGGTGAGTTTGACTCAAAGGTAGCAAAAGAGTGGTTGAGAGATATGGAGAAGTTTTTTATAGTCCTTGAGAGTACAGATACCTAGAGGGTGTTTTTTCCACTTACATGCTGGTTAAAGAGGCAGAGCATTAGTGGAAAGAAGCAAAACAATTAATGGAGGCTCTGGGAGTCTAGATCACCTGGGAATCATTTAAAGAGGTGTTCTTAGAGAAATATTTTCCTCAGAATGTGAGGAATAAGAAGGAGATCGAATTCATGCAAATTAAGCAGGGCAATATGACTTTTGATGAATATCTTGCCAATTTTGAAGAGTTGTCAAAATTCTCTTCATATTTGAAGCTTCAATCGATAAGGCATGGAAGGCCATGTATTTAGAGGCTGAGTTGAGGCTAGAGTTAAAGAGTGTGGTTGCTCTTTTGGAGATCAGGAGTTATACCACACTAGCAAATAAGTGTCGCATAGTTGTTAATAATCTGGCAAAGATTGAGAACGAGGAACAGAGAGTCAAATTCCTAAAAAAGGAAGCAATTAGGATCTTTTAGAAGAAGGGACATCAAGTTTGGCAGAGCCCAAGGAGGTAAGAGGCTAATGGGGAAGCAAGTGGTACTGAATACTTTTTAAAATGTGGGAAGAGTTATGATGGGCCTTGTAGGTGGCCACAAGGTGTTTGCTATAGATGTGGACAATTAAGACATTTTCTTAGGGATTGTTCGCAATGGAAGAGACTAACTATAACCATTAAACCTCCAACTACTGTGAGAGTCTATACCCTTAATGGTAAGGAAGTGGCTCAGTCTAATAATCTGATTAAAGATAATTATTTAATAGGTGATGTATCTTTGATTGTATTGTTTGATTCTGGCACTACTCATTCTTTCATTTCTTGTGAATGTGTGAAAAGATTGGACTTAACTGTATCTAGTTTACCTTATGAGTTATCTGTTTCCATCCCTGTGGGAGATCAGGTTTTGACTTCTTTAGCCTGCTTAAATTGTCTAATCGTTGTTAAGAACAAACCTTTTGTGGTTGATCTCATTTTTTTACCATTAATTGATTTAGATATTGTCCTTGGGATGAACCGGTTGTCATTAAACAATGTAATCTTAGATTATTCTAAAAAATCTAACTTTAATAGATACCATACTTACGAATAGGGGTATTGAGGAAAAGATCCAAAGAATTTTTTCTTTTGTGTTCTTCTGAGATTGAAATTTAGCATAAGCTTAATGATATCCCTGTGGTTAGTGAACTTCCAGATGTCTTTCCAATGGGTCTTCAACTTGAGAGGGAAGTAGAATTCTCTATAGAGTTAGTTCCTGGGAGGGGACTGATTTTTATAACACCTTATAGGATATCTCCCTCAGAGTTGACTGAGTTGAAAATATAGATAGAGGACCTCTTAGAGAAACAATTTATTAGACCTAGTGCTTCACCATAGGGAGCATCAGTGTTATTTGTGAAAAAGAAAGGTGGAAGTTTGAGATTATACATAGATTATAAATAATTAAATAGGGTGACCATGAAAAATAATACCCCCTCCCCAAAATTGATGACTTATTAGATTAGCTGAGAGGAGCTACTGTATTTTCTGAAATTAATTTGAGGTTGGGGTACCATAAAGTTAGAATCAGAGCCGAAGATGTACCTAAGACTGCCTTTAAGACTAGGTATGGGCATTATGAATTTCTAGAAATGCCATTTGGATTGACGAATGCTCTAGATATTTTTATGGATTACGTGAATCATATCTTTAGACCCTACCTTGATTAGTTCATGGTAGTGTTTATTGATGATATTCTTGTATATTCTAAAAGTAGGGAAGAGCATGAGCAACATCTTAAGATTGTGCTATAGTTTCTTAGGGAAAAGCAATTATATGCCAAATTAGAGAAGTGCGAATTTTGGCTAGAAGAGGAAAAGTTCTTAGGACAAGTGGTTGCCAAAGATGGGGTAGCAATAAAACCCAATAAGATAGAGGCAGTAGTTGTCTAGGAGAGACCAACAACAATGACCAAAATTTGTAATTTTCTTGGATTGGCTGGTTATTTTAGGAGATTCATTCAAGGGTTTTCACATATTGCGTTGCCTTTGACTAAGTTGACCAGGAAGGATGTTCCGTTTGTGTAGGATTCCAAATATGAACATAGTTTCCAAACCTTAAATGAGAGACTAATGACTGCACCTATCTTAAGTATCCCTAATCCCTTAGAGAACTTTAAATTATATTGTGATGCATCCAAGAAGGGTTTAGGGTGTGTCTTGATGCAAAAGGGAAATTATCCTACTCACGATCTAGAATTAGCAGCCATAGTGTTTTCCTTGAAGATTTGGAGACAATATCTTTATGGGTTTAGATTTAGGGTATTTAGTGACCATAAAAGTCTCAAATATCTCTTTGATCAGGAGTCGAATATAAGACAAAGGAAATTGATGGAGTAAGAAATCCCTATACATGACTCAATTGATGATAAATGAGATGAACCTAATAGAGAAGTTTAGGAACTTGAGCCTATCCACACTAGTATTGCCAGATAGGATATGTCTGAGTGAAAGGAGAATTGAAAATGACCTTAGGACTCAAATCTTAGAGGCTTAAAGAAAGGATGAATTATTAAGGTTCCTAAAGGACCCAAAGGAATTCAAGAGAGGGACTGATGGAGCAGTAACATTTTAAGATAGGGTATATGTCCCAAAATCAGGGGGACTGAGGGACAAAATCTTAAAGGAAGCCTATAAGAGCAACTACGCTATTCATCTTGGTGCCACAAAGATGTACTATAAGAGCCGCCTCCAATATGTTTGATATTATTATTACTAATGATGATGATTCTTTGTGTAAATGTTTGTGTGTTATGTGGTGTCAATAATAATACAATAAAGGGGTAGAATAGACATTTTCATCAAGTAACACTAGTTTTACCATAAAGGGGTAAAATTGGAATTTTTCTAAAGAAAGGGAAAAATGGTAATTTTACCTAAAGAGGAATAAATTATTAATTCCGTAAAAGAGACTTTATGAAACTTTATTTGTGAACTTTTGATGTTATGGCCGAAAAGAGAAGAAAATAAAAGTGAATTGGCCATTTTGGGTATAAAGGGTAAAATGGTAATTTTACCCAAGGACCTAAAGGTAATTTGTGAAAATTTTGAAGGGCAAAATGGGAATTTGAAATTTGAAAGGGCAAGGTAGTCATTTACCATGAAAGTTTCATGAAATTACCATTGAAAGGAGAGAATATGCCATTCTTGAAAAAGAGTAGTAAGGGTAAATAGTCACTTTACACTAAGGGAATTTTGGTAATTTCACTTGAACCCTAATTTTAAGTCATCTTCTTCCTTAAGCAGAAGAAGAAGTTGAACAAGGGGAGAAGAAGGAGGCTTGGTTGAAAACATCTTTAAGCTTGGAGGAAGAGAAAAATCAATGAAACCATTTGTAAGATTCCACTTTTCTTGCATTTTCAAGGTAGCTTAACAATCCTAAAGCCTTAGTTTCATGTTTTATGGGAAGATTAAAGTGTTTTAATTTTCAAGAAACCTAGGGCTTTCTCTCTCTACATTCTTATGGTGGATTTCTTTGAATGGACTTTTTAACATACACCCCTATTTTCTATGAGAGACATTTGTTAATTTTAATTAATTGCTTGTGCATGTTGCATTAGACTGCATATAGTGGCATTAGTGCCAGAATTGGACTAGAAAAGGATGAGGGAATTGATTAGAAAGAATAAAATTAAAATTGGAAAAGTTTAGGTATGACAATTTCAATTTTGGCCAAAAGAAGTACGTAGCCCACTGATTTTTGGAATTCTCGTACTAATAGTTCAGGGTCAAAATGATACTATATATATAGTTTGAAACTTACCAATTTGAGGCCGAATGATCAAAGATTAGGATCCAAATTTGTAAGTTTGGGTCGCCTATATATAAGGCTGGAACCAGAGTTCCCCATTACCTAAAATTCAGAACCACTTCTAGAGAGAGAGAGAATAGTCAGTTAGAGAGAGAGAGTGAGGGAGAAGAAGAAGAATCTTCACTTTCAACAAGAGTTGAATTTAGAGAAGTGTCTAGAAAGGCATCTAATACATTAGTCAGCATCTAAACAAGCATTTAAGGTAGCAAAATAACCAATCTCTTTTTGTTTTTGAAGTTACTGTTCATATAACTAAATTTGATGATTTTGAAGTTGTTTTAAGGAAAAAAGGATTTAAAACTGCATTCTTAATGTTTTTACTTACTATTAGGTGTTTTTAATTGGTTGAAGATACCTATGCATGCTTAAAATTGATTCTAAAAAGTGGGTTTTTCTACTTGAACAAAAATGAGGTTTAATCCTAGATTTAAGTGAGCTTAAATGGTGTTTTAGACTATTTTTATGTGGAAAATGATGCTTAGAAGTTTATCTTGAGTTTGTGAATTTTAAAATGGCTTTACAAAAAAAATCTTGTATCAAAATTTTGGGTCAACAAGTTTTAAAACAGAGCATAATGTACCAACCGACTGGTAGCCTCCAGTAGTCAGTTGTCATGTTCTTGAGTTCCCCAGAAATTTATACAAAGTTTGAGAAGTCAACTACTAACCTCTAGAAGTCAACTGCTATGTTTGAAATTTTCTAGAAAATTCATCCGATGAATAGTGCATGTTCATCCTTTTCCTAAGAATCTTGCTAGAAAGGTGACAGCCAACTAGTGGCCTCTAACAATCGACTGTCAGGACCCAACAGTAAGCTAGCAGCTGACTACAATCCCTGTAGCAATTGACTGATAGCTCTCATATTTAAATTTTGAAAATTGGATAGAATGCTACTAGTCGACTGTCAGCAAGGTATCAGCTGACTGCCAGCTTCTGTGAATGAACTATGAACTCAATGACATATTTGAAAGATATTTGGTCTTCAAACCAAATTCAAGTAAGGGATTTAAACCTAGAATATGAGAAGGGTAACATGTATATTGAATTTAAATAAAAAGGACAAGAGTATGATGAAATTGATAAGGAAAGAGCATGAATACATAAGTGAAATGAGAATTGTATTCTTAGTATATGTATTAGAAGTAGATAGGTTCATAACTGATGACTGATTGCTTGTTGGGATGGTAATTAGACATTCTGCAATTATCGTGATAGTTGTAAATTCTAAGTTAGTGACTTAATGGCCAAGTTAAATAAAAAGTCACATACTTAGGATTTCACATAACTACAGTATGCACCGAATCACCCTAATGTATATGCTTATGAATAACATTTTGAGGACCCTATTATATACTCAATGTGTGGTCTCAATGTGGGGACTCTGGTACTTGGATCTATTGGAGGACGCTTTGAAATGTACACAAATGTGATATTACAACCGAGGAATACCAATCGGATATGTTGCCAAAAGTTATGAATACATATTTGAAAGTATGGAGTGGCTCAGTCGACTACCCTCCTGATTTCTCTTATTATTGTTATTACATGATGATTATCATGATGATGGCAAAAGCCAATGAGAAAGGCTCTTAATTCCTTACTACTCTTTATACGAAGTTATATAAATGAAATTATGTTACCTGTATGGTTTGACTATTTTATGAGATATATGCCCTGTGTGGTATATATAGAGTAAGTAATGCATGCAATTATGAGTATCAAATGTAAATTATGAAAGGTAACCCAATAGATATATCAATTATATGACGATAAGAAGAATGTAGCATTTTTTGTAAAGGATTATGGTGGTTCAAAATAGCTGTTGTATAAACTGGTTATTATTGCTACTAAGATTTATTTTCATTAAAAATACTGGTTTGTATTATATGCCTAGGTACCAGATATTACTAGAAGTGGAAGTTAAGTTGATGTAGATACCGTTTATGGGGTTTTTCCCTGTTGTCAAGGAATTGTGGGTCATATATGTATAGGAAGTCCCTTCCATACCATAAACATATAAAGTTTTAGAAACATTTTGACATGCCCGATACCTTGCATCCTTGTTAAATTTTTGGAAAGGATCAAGAGGATAATTTTTGGTGTATAAGACAAGGGCATATATGTATTAGGATATGTGAGCTAGGAATTCACTAGAAATTTTGTTAAATGGTTATGAGTGACATGCTTTTTGTCTCCTTATGTAACGCCCTTATCTAGTATTACAATGTCTCAAATGTAAATATTATCCTTGATTATTTATTAATAACATCTGAGCATTCATACCATCGCAATAGTACTCAAGTTAATTAGGTTCGATTTCTTTTACTCAGATAAAAAATTATATGAACAACGAAAATAAAATGTAATACATCGAAAATAAATTCCTAAAACATTACACATCCTTTCATAAGTATTACATTATTTCATTTAACTAAGGATTGTCAAGAAACTTTTCATAGGGTCAGGAGAAAACATCTCTGTCACTCAAACCCTTGTGATACAAAACACTCTTACTAAAAGAAACCTCCATTAATGCCACTGCCATCTCTATGAAAATGCTAAAAATTTGCATCTAATACATATCAACACATAAATGAGAAAACTAGTTTCTCAGTAGCTTAACAATTCAACATTTTAAGTTTTACTAACGTGTATCACTGTGCAAGCATAGAAAACATTTTTGTCTACATTTCAATAATCTAAAACATAGTCTCATTCACATACATATATTGGCAAGCATTGCATGATTATTTGGTATGTCAAGGTGATAAAGGCATTCATTCTCATTTCAATTATAACCTATTTTCATGGAAAGTATACATATAAAAATTGAAATAGCCAATGATCATCTATATATTTCATTCTTAAAACTTACCTTACCTAACAGTGTGAAGCACATTCGGTTACACTACAAGAAATGTGGACACTTGGCCACTTTTGTAAGAATTTTGAACACTTGGTCACATTGTGGACTCTTGGCCACTTTTATGAAAGATGGTGAGCACTTGGTCACTTATTCATACAAATAGCAACCACAATTTATCTTGCTATTACCCTTTAATCTAGTTATTATAAGAAACTTTATGACTCATTTACAAATAACATAATGATTCGGCTATCATAAATAACCTAAGAGATTACATTCGGCCATCATGGGAAAGAAATGAAATCTATGGTTTTACATGTCACATTTTTACATCCTTTCTATAATTTAAACCTAATGGTACCATGCATTAAAATTATTTTGGTATTTTCTATCACATTCAAAATTAAGTAATCATATAATTGGTAATTTCTTCTACTTAACACCTGCCCCTAATACTTTGCATTTTTAATGGTATTATTATTATTATTATTAATTATGTGATGATAAGGATGGTTCATTAGAAAGATAGAATGGACATTTTCATCAAGATAGAGTTACTTTTGTCATAAAAGAGTGAAACTAGAAAATCTGATAAAGAATGGCAAAATAGTAATTTTACCATGAAGGGAAAAATTAATCTAATTTTCTTATTTCATGAAATTACATTTAAGGACTTTCATCATTTTCATTTAAGAGAGAAGAAGAATTTAGTTTGGAAAGTGATTATGTTCACTTTGGTGGCAAAATGGCAATTTTTCCTAAAAGGGCAAAATCATAATTTTACTCCAAGGACATTTTAGTAATTTCACATAAGGTAGAAAAATTTAATTTTTACCTAAATACTCAAGGGAAACCGAATTTAGAAACCTTTAGCCATATATTTTCAAGAGGAGAAAGAATAAGGTTAAAAACAATGGTATTGACATAAAGGGCAAAAAAGTAATTTTACCCTAAGGGAAAAATGGTAACTTGTCAAAAGAAGGGCAAATTAGTAATTTCACAAAAAAAGCTTTATGAAACTTTATTTAAGTGATTTTTACCCATTAAATCTGAAAAGGGTGAAAAATGGGGTTAAAATGGCCATTTGGGCTTAAATGGCAAAATGGTAATTTCTATAGGGGCATATTGGTAATTTCTAAAAAGATGAAGGCCCATTTTGCAATTTTGAAATTCTTAAGGCGCAAAAACGTCCCAGCCCATGGAAGTTCCACAAAATTACATTCTTAAGGAGAGTGGACGCCATTCTTGAAAAGGAAAAGTAGTAAGGGTAAATTAGTCATTTCACACCAAGGGCATTTTGGTAATTTCACCAAAACCCTAGCTTAAGTCTTCTTCTTCCTTTAGGAGAAGAAGAAGTCAAACAGAAGAAGAAAGGAGGGTGCTAGCCGAAACATTCCAAGGGAAGAAGAGAAGAGAGAATCCACCAAAACAACAAGGAAATTTCACAAATCTCACACTTTTAAGGTAGCTAAGCATGCCTAAACCATTCTTTTCTTGTTTTATGGTTTGTTTAAAGTGTTCTTACTCTTGCAAGAAGGATGGTTTTTCTCTATCTACATTCTTATGGATGATTTGCTTGAACGAGTTTGGAATATGCTAAAATATTGTTGTGTTTATGGCTATAAACATGTTGAAATGCTTAATAACCTAAGAGATAGAAATTTTTCAAGATTGGAACCTTAGTCTTGAAAAACCCTAGCTTGTACCATGGATGAAATTGTGTCTTAAAGAATGAGAAAATGGTGGTTTTGCTTGGGATTTACTTGAATATGATTGTTTTACAAGCAATATGGTTAGACACTTCCATTTCCATAGTTTTCTCCATTTGACCGAATACATGACCTTATGTGGGTGCTGAAATTTGCTTGAAGATGTACCAAGAAAGAGTGACAGAAAGGGTCATAAAATGGTAAGAGAGAAAATTTAGTTAGATTAATGTGTAGACACTTTTCTTTTTTTCTAACTTTACCATTAACCATGAAAGTGTGGTTTACCTTCCTTGGCCAAAAAGAGTCATGCATTTGGTGCTGAAAATGTTCTTGAAAAATGCCTAAGGAACCATATAAATCTAGTCTTAGGAAAAGAGGAGAGAGAAAATTATGGTATTTTTATGATTAGAAAAATTTTACCATTTTAAAGTCCTACTATCCTACCTTCAAAATGTACCTAAGTATGTGAAATTGTAAGATAATGTGTATTGTCATATCTAGCAGGATATGTGAACTATTGATCAATCTTTTCCTGCTTCAATCTAGTAGGACATGGAATGAGTGATTGATATTCTGCCACAGGGCTTTTATGCCTTTCACCATGAACTGGTTCATCTTTTTTCGCTTTATGTTCTTTATCTAACCTCAGAGTGATAGCTTTGCATTGCTCTCTCGGATTAGATTCAGTGGTGCTCGGGAGCATGCTTGGCTGTCTTTCTGTCAACATCTTAGACATTTAGCCTACTTGGTTTTCCAAATTTTGGATTGAGGCCTATTGATACCTAAAAGCTGTATCTGTCTATTGTTGTTTATCCTCTGAAGCGGATATGAATTTAGTTAGTAGTTCCTCAAGGTTTGGTTTCTTTTCTTGTCCTTGAGAGAATTAGGTTAGAGGATTTTGCTCAGGTTACTGCTAATATAGCTTCTGAAATCCTGGTAGTCCCTGATTATTATTTTTTTTCCATCCAAAGTTTATATGGTTCCTCTATCCGAGGTTTTATATATTGTTGTATAGGTTATTTTGCTATCTTGGGGCAATCCCCATGTAATCTACCTATTCTAATTCAACCGACCCATAGTTAGATAAATAAGGAGTTGAGGGATTTGCAAACATTCTATCTATATTAAAATTTAAACTATAGTGTGGACCACCACAGAATTCATAGCTTAGCTATGCTACTTGTACTGGCATCTGTAGTTAGTCTATTTTCTTGGTCAGAAGCTCTACTTGAGCTGCCAAAATCTATGTAGCATCTACTTGATGGGCTACTCCTTGCCGTATTGATCTTTCTCTAGAGGATTACCATTGGCAGTTATTCATGGCCATCTCTTCTATTAAATTTTGTGCCTACTCTGGGGTTTTGTTGTTAAGAGCTCCCCCTACTACTGTATCTATCATTTGCCTAGTGGCTAGGTTTAGTCCACTGTAAAATGTCTATACCTGCATCCATACGGGCAGTCTGTGGTGTGGGCAACATCTTAGCAGGTCCTTGTACCTCTCCCATGTATCATACATGCTCTCATCATGCATCTGCACAAAAGAAGAAATATATTGCGCATTTGTGTAGTCTTAGCAGGAGGGAAGTACTTGTATAAAAAAAAATTTTCCAACTTATCCTAAGTGGTGATAGAATTAGGAGGGAGGGATTGTAACCATCTTTTGGCCCTATCCCTTAAGGAAAATGTAAACAACCTAAGCCTAATGGCATCATCGATGGTTTTATTTATCTTAAAGGTGTCACATATCTCCAAAAAGTTGGCGATATGAGAATTGGGGTCCTCACTAGGCAAACTCCAAACTGTACTATTTGTTGCACCATTTGGATGATGTTTGACTTGATGGTAGGTCGACTAATGCATGTTTGTGTCCCTTCTAATGAAGGTCTAGCAAAATCATACATTATTAGGTTATCATAATTGTTATTGTTGTTGGCCATCTCTTGTGGTGTATGACAAGGAATTTGAACTGGTTCCTCCTCAATGTGACTTGAACATGATATTGAGTTAAGACATCATTCAGGTTCATGAAGAGGATTAGTCAATTTTGAGTTTGTACTCCTGGTCATAAACTATTAGAGATAATTGATAATTAAAAAACTGAAAGAACCAAAACTTAAAGAAAAATAACTAAACAAATTAAATGGTAAAAGAAAAATAATAAAATAAAATAAAATGGCTAAAGTAACAATTCCTAATTTCACTTTAGTTTTCACACAAATGTCCCCAGCAACGGCACCAAAAACTTGATGTGCTACCTAGCCACACCTTAAAGCAGTGCACTTATTAGTGTAGTCTAGTGCAAAGGTGAGTATCAAGATTGTATCCCATGGGAACAGGAAAGCTCAAAGTTACTACTTACTCGTTGTTATTTAGCCTAAGACAATTGGTTATTTAATTAAACTAAGTCTAACTACTATTGGCTATTTACAGAGAGAAAGTGAGGCAAGTGTTAAGATAGTGAATTATCAAGTTCCAAAAAAGTAAACCCATTGGGGTCCTAAACTAGGTGATATGTCACTAAAGGATAGTGAATTATAAAATTGATTGTGCTACCTATTGTAACATCCACTCCAATTATGATTAAAGAGATGTTTAATAATTGTTAATGTGATATTTAATGCTTGTGTATGTTGCATTAGTGCATATAGTGAAAGGAAATACATAAAGATTTAGTACGAGGTGGCTAGGGACTTAATTGAAAAGGGAAAAGATGAGGGAGTCAAAGAGTTCAAAATAGCTCAAGGACCAAATAGAAATTTCCCAAAATCCCTTAAACCCTAGCAGCAGCCTGAAACCCTCCCACACTTCCAACTTTCAGCATTCCTAAAGAAAGAAGCAGGAAGGGCAAGTAGAGAGAGAAATGGGTGAGTTAGGGCAAAGGAGGGAGATTTTGCTGAAGGAAAGAGTGGATTGAAGCTAAAAATTAGTGCTACAGCAAGGGAGGGTCATTTACAACACATTCAACACACATATTTGCAAGGAATCAAAGTAGCAATCCATCCTGAACCCCTCTCTTTTCTAAAATATTTACTTTTACTGGGCAATGTGAATTTCTAAATGTTTGAATTGAGTTTGGGGTTAAAACTACATTCTATATGCTTTCCTTTTTCTATGGGATGTTATGCTGCTAAATGTATGCTCATATATGTGCTTGAAATGTATTGGAAGGGTTGGGTTGTGTTCATCTAGAGATATGGATCAGTTTTCCTTGAATGTACCATGTTAGAGCTAATGGATGAGAAATGTTTTATGAGAAGTAAAGTTTGTTATATGGAAATTAAGCTCATGTGTTTAGAATTGAAAATAGAGTGCATCCTGGACTAGGTATTATCAAAATTATGTTTTTTGAACTGCAGCGAAGCATAGCAACCGACTGCTACATAAGGGGTAGTTGACTACCGTGTTCTTGGAAAACCCAGAAGTGTAGACAGAGGCTCAGCAGCCGACTACCAGGTTCCTAGCAGTTGACTGTTAGGCCCGGGTCTACACTAAGCAGTTGACTGGCCATCCTCGCAGTCGACTGTCGTGCTCTTGGAAACCCAAAAGTGCAGACAAAGGCTTAGCAGCCAACTGCCAGATTCCTAACAGTCGATTGTCGAGACCGAGTTTGCACTAAGCAGTCGATTGGCCATCGTAGCAGTCAACTGTCGTTCTTTTATTTTTCCCAAAATGCATTCCAAAAAGCCACCAGCTGGCTGCCAGCGAGCTTTTTGTTTGCCATTTGAGGAATATAGAGAGCCACCAACAGACTACTAGCCTTCCAACAGTCGACTGGCAGCCCTCTAGTTTGCAAAATGAGGTTTTTAATGGCAATTAAGCTTGGTAATTCTCCATACTAACTTAATTAAGGGGTCACAACAGAGGTAAGCAAGGAAAATAAGAGTTTTAGGTGATTAGACCCTTGTGATAGTAAAACAAAGAGGGAACAGAAAACATAAAAAGGGAAAGAGAAAAGTATTCTCAGTGTATACCTTAGGGTAGATAAGCTCATGATTGAGTGACTGATTTTTGTTATGGAAAGGTCATTGGGCATTCCATGGTTTTGCCATAAATTGGGATGGTTAAACATCCACTTGAACCTAGATGATTTCAAAAACATCATGATGGTTGCAAACTTTAAGTTAGTGTCAACTCCCAACGGCTATATGAGAAACACATACTTAGAGTTAAGCATAACCATGGGCATGGTCCAATTTACCCTTGAGTATATATAGAGAATAGCATACCAGGAGTGTGATCACCTCAAAGGAATAATGGTGATTCCATCATATTATGATCTTCCAAAAGCAAAGAGGAAATGATCTAGGTAGAGTTGACAGTGATCCCATAAGAGTTATACTAGCCCCATTTAGGACGAAAGGGAGGAATCCCGCTGGTTAGGGATGATCTGTCGGTAAGGGGTGGGGACCATTAAGGTACTTGGATCCATTGGGGGATGGCTCAGAATGTACAAATGTTAAGTCATGGCTAAATAGACATATGCTCATTCATATAGATAGTAGTGTGTAGAGTTGTTGTTGGGCGACTCTCCCGATTACTCTTAGGGTGTTTTATGTACTGCTCATATGTTATGAAAGTGAAATGATGGCATGTTTACTATCACATATGTGTTTTATAAGAAATGTTTTATGATGATAATGATGATGAATGCACTCCTCATGCTTTAAAGATGATATGTTTTGATGAATATGCGTATGTATGAGTACACAACATGAATAAATGCTACATGCATTACATCCCATTAGCATGTGATATGTTTTATGAAAGAATGTAGAGTTTTTTTGTGCGAGCACGGGATACAGGTCAATGGATTTCGTAATAGGTTGTATTGCTACTGAGATTCATTTCTCATGATAGTGTTGGCATGTACTAGATGTGTAGGTCCCTTTGGGCAGGAGGTGAAGGTAAAGTATGAAGAAGTGTCCAATCTGGGCATACAGACTATTTAATATTGGATAGCTTAAGTACATGGTAGAATGAAGCTGGCCTTCATGATATTTTGAGAAAGGCTATGTAGGACTATTTTGTGTAGCCTATTCTAACTTATCTGTATATGAATTAGGCTGGATTGATGAATAGACTAATTGATAGATTATGAGTGACAGGATTATTGCCTCTATACCCAATAGTTAACTATTTATATTTAATTAAAATGCATGGCTATGCATAGTTAATCCAGGGTTATTCTATATACATATATATATTTTTATTCCACTGTAATGTTGAGAGAACCCGAGAGTAGAGACCAACCCAAATGGCACTCAATTAATCAACTTGGTAAAACTTTTAAAATTTACTCGGGTAGAAGTGAGAGTAACACACCATTATTAGGATAATTATATACATTATACCTTTAAACACTTAAAAGGAACCATAGGCTACTGGGGGTGTTACACCTATGGGTGAATTTTATAACAAATTCAGATTCTTGGTTGGTTTCAATGGATTTCTAAAACCTATACCTTTCATTGGCTATTTGTGTCCTATGGTCAAGTATAGATCAACAGTAGTGCTCTACTTCACTACTATTAAGAATTCCTCCTAATCTAGCAATCGTCAACCTCTAAGTCTGAACGAAGATTGGCTGTTCTCTTTAGTTAGTTTTCCAATTCCAAACATCATCAGTTAGATTTTTGAGAGGAATCTAGATTGTTTTCCCTATGACATCTTGTAATAAAAACTTGATTAATCTTTAACTAGAGGAAGATCACACAATTCAATTTGTAACTCAATCATATTTAAATCAAAATATTAACATAGTCTAAGAATCCCAATTGGGTTCTACCAATCTAGTTACTCATGTTCATGAATAAAATAACAAGAAATATAATAAAGGAAGAAGAAAAAAATAGAGGCAGAAACACCCATATCATCAAGTTTTGGATGAATAGCCTTGACTCTGAACTCCTTGATTATACTCCTAGTTGCCTCTTGATGCTTTCCAATCTCTTCCTTCAATTCTTGATTTAATCTCCATGACTTGTGACCTTTGTGAAGAGACAAGGGAATTAAAGTATTAAGCTCCAAAGACTAGCAAGGACTGTGATGTTCCAAGCTACACCAAGTGCTCCCAGTTTTCCTCTCTTGAACGCCTTCGAAGTGATGCCCTTTGTCCTTGCATTTTCTCCTATTTATAGGCAAGGGAGTTGCCTATCAAGGCTTCCACACTGCCGTGTGGCAGCCTAGAAAGTGGCATAGCCGTGAGGTAGCCTATGTAGGGAGCATGGCCATGTTATAGGCT
The DNA here is from genome assembly GCA_031216115.1 of Senna siamea. Lineage (NCBI taxonomy): Eukaryota > Viridiplantae > Streptophyta > Magnoliopsida > Fabales > Fabaceae > Senna > Senna siamea. Next base: position 4,934,354 of record CM062360.1, read on the forward strand.
GTGTTCCAAAAGGAATCCATTCGCAATGTGATTTTGGCCATCTCTTGGTTGGAGATTGGTGCTCTGGCCATGTAGGGAGGTGCATAAGATGTCTTTGGCATGTGGAGAGTTGTGTTCTAGAAGCTTTAAGGTAGCATGGAAGTGTGGTAGGGTGTGTTCTATAAGACGTCATGTGTGGCCATGTTGAAAGGTGCTTTGAGCCTTTAGACACTAGGTTTTTGTCCATTTTGGTTCAAATTTGCTTTGTACCTGGGAAAAGCTTGGATAACATGAAAACAAGTGGAAACATAGGTAATTATACATAAAACACATAAAATATACTCCTAAAGTGAGTGAAATTTAGCAAATAAATATGTATAATTATGTGCTTATCAATTGAATTAGAACTTGTAGAGGTTGTTAGGATAGCTAAATCTTAACTTAGTATAGCCAAATCAAAGCACAAAACTTCAAGGTGATCAAAGAAATCTTCATCTTCTCCATGGGGTGCAAGAACCCATTCTTTTATTTGAAAAATCTTTGTTTAGAATTGAGTTAGGGAGATTTAAACTTGCATTCATGGATTTATATGTTGGATATATGCTTGTGGAGCTTAATTTAAGGATAACCTATGTTTGAAAACATGATGGAAGGGTGGATATGAGATTTTCTTCCATGAACCTACTTTTTGAGACGAGTCTTGATTCGTAGCATATAGAACTTGATTTTTGTTTTATGGTGATTTTTTGGCAAACAAAAAGAGTCTAAACTTGGTCCCAAACAAATTCCTAAAGTTTCTATGAAGTATTTTTAGGCAAAAAATGGTTGCCATTGCCAAAATGACTCTTCGTTTTGGCTAACCATCTCTGGCAACTTCACCATGGCTAACATGGTTTCTCATCACATAAAAGTGCCTCTGGGCACTTAGCTGCCACTAAGTGTTCAGTTCACCACGGCAAGCAGGCTAGCCCTTTAAAAAATGTTGTAATTTGATTTTTATGCCTCTTTTTTTTCCTAAACATCATGTAAAGGCTAGGATATCATTCCAAAGTTATGATAATGTATTTGAAAAGTAATATGGGACAAAGTTTTGAAGGGAAATTGATATGCTGCCAATGCTCTATATGCAACTAATATAGCCTATTGCATTAGTGAGTATCAAGGTTATATCCCATGGGAACTGAAAAGCTCATAGTTATTACTTACTCCTTGTTATCTAGCCTAAAACAAATGGTGATTGATTTTATCTAAACTAATGTTAACTATGAAACTATAAAGTGTAAAAGCTAGTGATACTTGAACGAGAAAGAGAATTACCAAGTCAAGAAAAGCAAACCCACTGGGGTTTTGAACTAGATGATGTATACACAAAGGATCATGGACTATTAAATTGATTATGATACCTATAAGTGAACTCTAAATTAAATCCAAATTTTCTGTCGATCTCAATGGGTTTCTCAAACCTATTACCTTCCATTGGTTGGTTTTTCCTAATGATTGATTTTAGATTAGCATTAGTGTTCTAATTCACTACTATTAAGAAGTGCTCTTAATACAGCAATCAATAAACATTAGTTCTAAGAGAGGATCGATTGTTCTACTCAGTTAGTTTTGAATTCCAAATATCATCTGTTAACTCTTTGAAAGGAATCTAGATAGTCTTCCCTATGATGTCTCGTAATGAAAACTTAAAATATCCTTAATTGAAAGAAGATCACATTACTTAATTTATAATCCATGCAATTTAATATCAAGTCACCAACATATTTTAGGAACCCCTAATGGGTTTCACCAATCTAGCTACTCATGTTTATGATTAGTACAACAAGAAGGACAAATGCAAGAAAGAAAGAAGGAAATGGGAACAAATATACCCTATTTTGTCAAGTTTTGGACGGATAGCCTCAGTTCTAGTTTCACTTGAAAATTCTTATTATTGCCTCTTGATTCTTCTCAATCTTCTTTCCCAATCTCCACTTTATCTCTATGGCTATTGCATTTTATAGATCTTCGAGGATAATTAGAGATCAAGACACAAGGATGGAAGGGAGTATCATTGTCCAAACCACATACGCTCACTGCTCTACTCCCCTCTCTTTTTCTCTTCGTCTTCCTCCCTATTTATGGACAAGGATGGTGTGAGAGGTAATATGGTCGTGTCCTAGTGTGAAAAATGGCAAAGGCGTGTTTGAGGGTGTGTTCGATACTAGGCCATGTTCTTGGATGTCTTGGAGGGCATGTTTTAGAAGGATTTGGTCATCATTGCTATGCTTGAGGGTGTATTCTACACTATTGAGGTAGCATGGCTGTGGTGAAGGGTGTGTCATGGAACTTTCTCAACATGGGCATGCTCCAGGGTGTGTTCTAGAATCTTCTCTCAACATGGGTGTAACACCCCCTTAGTCTATGGTTCCTTTTGATTAGTTAAAAGGTATAATATATAATTATCATAATAATGGTGTGTTACTATTACTTCTACCCGAGTACATTTTAAAATTTCTACCAAGTTGATTAATTGAGTGTCATTTGGGTTGGGTTCTACACTTGAGCTCTCATAATGTCATAGTGGAATATTGGATCAATTACATATATATAATTCATCCTAAGTAGCTATACCTAAATATACATAAATACTCATTCATTAACTTTAAATTAACTCATTAGGGTATGGAGGCAACATGTAACCCCCAATCCTACATTTTCCTTTTAAAGTGATTTGAATAATATAGACAATATACTATAAGATTGGTGAATTACTACTTCTTTTAGCCAAGTCAATTTTTAATTGTTTATCAAGTGAAATAATGAGTATTATTAATTTGGGTTACTACACTTAGGATATCACATGTTACGCAGCGAAAAATACATTAAATTAATTGACATAAACATACAAACATATATATATTCACATTCATTTACAGTATATACATATCATTTAGTAGACATATATCTAGGGATATGTGATAGTGTTATCTAGGGTAAGGAGACAACAAGCTTGTCACTCATACCCTTTTAACAAAAGTAGCTAGTGGATTCTTAGCTCACATGTCCTAATACACATATGCCCTTATCCTATACATCAAAACTATTCTCTTGATCCTTTTACCAAAATATCCTAAGGATTTAGGGTATCGGGTATACCAAAAACCTTCTACTCTAATACTTCATGTGATCAAGGTGAAGGAAGGACTTCCTATACATATATGATCCATAGTTCCTTAATAATAGGGAAATACCCTAGGAAGGGTATTTCAACCAACTCTATCTCTATCTCAAGAAGGATCTAGTATCTAAGCATCTGATACAAACAAGCATTTTTATGAGAATAAATCCCAGTAGCATTAATAACTAGTTTTCAAAACAGCTAGTTTGTACCACCATAAACTCATAAAAAAATTCTACATTCTTCTTCATAAAACAATACATCTTTTAGGTTATCTTGCATAACATTTTTATTATCGTTCATACTTGCACGCATAAGCTCAATTCATAATATATATTTCATACATTCATCAGAACATATAGGTAACATAACATCGTTCATATAACTTTCATTATAAAATAAAGAGCAATAAGGATATAAGAGCACTTCTCGTTGGCCTCTGCCAAGTACATCATAATCATCATCATATAATTGCATAATAAGAGAAATCTGGAGGGGCAACATGTGTACCACTCCATACTTTTGAATAAGTACTTTTGCAACTATACCTGGCAGTCCTTGACTGCATATCATATTTGTGTACATTCTAGAGCGTCCTTCAGTGGATCCAAGTGCAATAGAGTCCCCACATTTGGTTTCTACACATTAAGTAAATACTAGGGTTCAAAAAATGCTATTCATAAACATATATATATGGGTGAATCGGTGTATACTATAGTTCTATAAACTCTAAGAATGTGACTTTTCATTTATATTGGCCATTAAGTCACTAACTTACAATTTACAACTATCACGACAATTGCGGAATATCCAATCATCGTCCCATACCAGCAATCAGTCATTCATATATGAACCTATCTACCATGGATACATATATTAAGGATACAATTTTCATTTCTCTTATGCATTCTTGCTCTTTCCCATTTACATTCAAAGTATACGTTGCCTTGCTTATAATTTAAGTTTAATCTCTAGTTTGGATTATGTTTTCAGGCTAAATATCATTCAAATATGTCATTAAATTCATCTTTTCATCACACAAGGTGGCAGTCGACTGGTATCACACTACAAGTTGACTAGTTGCATTTTGCCAAATCTTAGAAATTCTAAAAAGAAAGCTATCAGTCGACTGCTAGGTGCCTGGTAGTTGGCTACTAGCTTACTATTGGGCCCGACAATCAATTGCTGAGTCGGGGCAGTTGGTTACTTTATTCTTGGGCATTTCTGGAAAAATGAAGAACACAACAGTTGACTTCCAGGTGCCCAACAATCGACTGTTAGCGTTCTATATATATTTCTGGGCACATCAAGAGCATGACAATCGACTGCTACGCTGTGGCAATTGGCTGCTGCGTCTAGTTCTATTTTAATAATTGCCATTAACCCAAATTTTCAATCCAAAAACTTGTTATTAACCCATTTTGAAATTGATGAACTCAAGATAAACTTCTCAGCAACATTTAAAATAAGAAAATAACCCAAAACATCATATAATCTAGTCCAAATCTAAGATTCAAACTCATTTTTGTTCAAGCTAAAAAACCCATTTTTCAAAAACAATTTTTAGCATGTACAAGTATTTTTAATCAGTTAAAAATACCCAATAGTGATTAAAAATAATAAGAATGTAGTTTTAAATCCCTTTTTCTTTCAAACAAGCTTAATTTTGCAAATTTCAATAGTATGAATAGTAAACTCTAAAATAAAGGGATTGGGTTATTATGCTACCTTAATCCATGTTTAAACGACGTTTGAATGTTGATTTATGTTGTAGATGCCTTCCAAATCACTTTTCTAACTTCAAATCTTGCTAGAATTGAAAATCACTGCCTTTCTCCTTTAGCTTCTCTCTCGGCCATTGTCTCTCTCTAGAAATGGGAGCCTGAGCTGTTCAATGAAGGAGTTTGACTCTTGTCCCTATTTATATGACAATCCAACACTTACATTGATTCATAATTTTTGATCATTTGGCCTCAAATTGGTAAATTTCAAACTATATGGGAAATTCCCATTTTATCCCTAGCTCACTAGTGGGAGAATTAAAAAGTTCTGTTAGCTACAGTAATTCTTTTGGCCAAAATTGTGATTGTCATGCCTAAAATTTTTCACTTTTTAGTTTAGTCCTTTTCTTCATTCTAGTCAATTTTCTCACCCATTTTTAGTCTAAGTGTTATACTCATGCAATTATATGCAAGCTAACATAATATAAATGCAACATACACAAGCAATTAACTAAAATTAACAAACATCTCTCAAAATTTAGGAGCGGATGTCACACAACAACCCTGCCACTCATGCTCCATCAAATTCACCTAATCATATCTTTTAATCCATTTATATACAGCTGAGTCAATATAGGTTATACAAGAGATGTTCTTTACTAGCCTTTCTAATTTTTATAAGGATTAGTAAAAATTAAACATGTGTCTATACTATCTAAAATAAACATTCACTATACCCCATAAAAGGGTACCTCTCTTCCGATTACCTCCATCTCCAGATAGGGACCTACACATCTGGTACATGTTAGCACTAGGGTGAGAAATTAATCTCAGTAGCAATGCAACTTGTTTGAAATCCATTGACTTGTACTTATACAAAAAAATCTCTACATTCATTCTTATCATAAAATATAGTACAAACTACTGGGATGCAGTGCATGTATCATACATTCATGTCATATGCTCATATTTATGCATGTACATATAAAACATATTAACTTTATAACATGGGATGTTCATTCAACATTATTTTTATAACAAAATATTTTCCTAGGGTAATAAACATGCCTTTTGATTGTACTTATGAGCAGGAAAAAACAATCATAACATACGAGCTATCGGGAGTGTCACTCAGCAACAACTCCATGTACCACTACATACATGAATAAGCTATCTTGGTGGCCTACTACGCCACTATAGTAATTGAGCTAACCTAGTGACTACTGTGCCACTACAAAAATTCTATTGCATAGTACTACCGAGCTGTCCCCTAGCCGGATCCAACATACAATCTCAATAACTCACGGGATCTGTAACATCCCCATTAGCCTACGGTTCCTTTTAAGTGTTTAGAGGTATAATGTATATAGTTATCATAATAATGGTGTGTTACTATCACTTATACCCGAGTAAATTTTAAACCTTTTAGTTGATTAATTGAGTACCATTTGGGTTGGTCTCTACTCTCGAGTTCCCTCAACATCGCAGCGAAATAAATATATACATATAGAATGCACTTGGGTTAACTATACATAAACATGCACTCTTAATTGAATATAGTCAATTAATTATTAGGCATGGAGGTAACAATCCTGCCACTCATTATGCCACCCCATAACTTTAATTAGTCTAAAATAATATCCTTTAAATTGGAAGGAATTACTTGTGTCATTTAATGATTAGTTATAAATTCAGTGCTTCGTAATTAATTAGATAAGTTAGCATAAAGTGGGGGAATTTTCTTGCATAATTTAATCACTCAAATGGTGCTAAAAGATAATCTTGCACAAAATTGGGTGTTTAAGTTAATTCTTTATTTTTCCTTTTGTATCACCTAGCTTAAGTGCCAAAGGAAAAGAAAATAAAAAATGCCTATATACCTACATGTGCAAAGGGGCAAAAGGAAAGAAGAATGAAGCACTTAAAAATATATACATGCACTCATCAAAGGAAGTGACAAGGTGGAGCCCACGTGGACCATGCATAAAGTGCAAGTATTACGTTAAGTGAGAAGGGACGGAAGTAAGGAAACAAAGGAGTGCAGAATTTTTAATTTAAAATATGCATAGAGATTTCAAGGGATGCATGGCAATGAAGACACACGGGAAATTGGTGGAGGAAAAAAAGGAAGCAAGAGTGCAGAATTTTTTTAGTACAAATGTAGTTGATTGTGGGGGTGACTAACATGCAAGAGAAGGGATTACCAACTTGCAAGCAAGGAAGGAATTAATTATACATATAAAAGCATGCAACAATTAAAACAAGAAGAAGTGCAGCATCCTTCCCCTCATATTGGCCAAATGGAAATTAGAATTTGAGAAAAAAAGGTGATGGAGTAAACAATGGGAAGAGGTAACTTGCAAGAAAAGAAAAGTGTACTTACAAGTACACTTAGTGCAGAATTTTATGTGAGGAGTGGAAAATGAGATTGTGTATGCAACAAGAAAGCCCCACACATTATAAAAAAACAGAGAGAGAAAGAAGAGCAGGGGTGCAGCCATGAAATAAATAAAAGAAAAGGTGCAAAATTTTCATGAACCCATACGGCAAAGACAAGGAAAAAAGGGTAGGAAGTACAACGTGAAATTGGGAGGAAGTAAGCCAAGGTGTACAAGCAATGGGAATGGTACACGAGGAACACGTGTAACTGAATAGCTAAGAGGAAATAGAAAAGAATGCAGCATGAATGAGGGAAGAATGAGGAGGGAGAGTGGTGTGAGAGAATGGAATGGAAATTATATTTTTTCTTATGCATGGAAGCATACACATGGAAAGAGGAGGAATGAGTGGCGTGAGAGAAAGAAATTGGAAATTTTATGAATACATGCCATTCAACCTAAGCAAGAGACAAAAGAGTTGGGAATTTCATTTTTGCATGCATACAACACACACACACGTGGAAGGAAAGAAAAAGAGAAAACATCCCACACCTTAGCACACATACACATGGGACCATGTCCAAAAGGAGAAGGGGAAGAAAAGAGAAAGCATTCCACACCTTATAGCATACACACCCACACATTCGATTAAGCCAAGGAGAGAAAGAGAAAAAGAGAAAGAAAGAGAGAGAACGTGAGAACACATCATTAGTCAATAAGGAGAGTGGAGTTGATCAAGAAAGAAAGCAAGGAAGCAAAAGAACAAAGAAGAAGTAAGGAAAATAGTCAAGAGGAAGCCAAGTTAATCCCACTTAGTCCACTATCAAGGTAGGTTAACAATTTAATATTTTTGTTTCATGCTTGAGTTTATGGAACCAACATGTCTTTACAAGCTTTCTATGGAATGTGACTATTTTCCTACATTCTTGACAAAATGCACGTATCTTGGCTAAGCATGTGTGATTAATTAGGATGTTGGTGGATGAGATGGCATGAATGTTGTTGTTGGGAAAGGATTAGGGTTAGAAATTCATAATGACCATGAAGGAAAGAAACCCTACCATTTTAATGGTCTTAGTTTAAGAATAAAAGAGGGAAATTGAATTGCAAATTAACAAATCTCTCTAGGCCAAGTCCATGAAATTTATTCTTGGAATCTATAAGCTATGCACCATAATATTAATTCAAAAAAATATATGAAAACTTATTATTGAAGTTTATAAGAGAGGATATTAATATTGTTTGCAAGAAAGGAAATTGTTCTTGACTTAGTAGAATTTTATAAGAAAGGATATTATTATTTCCAAGGAAGGGAATTATCCTTGAACTTGGTAGAATTATATAGGAAAAATTAATTCCAAGAAAGGAGAGATTATTCTTGAAAATATTAGAATTTTTTGAAGAAATGTACATTAGAATTAATTTCCAAGAAAGGAAAATTATTCTTGAAAATATTAGAATTTTTACAAGAAACGTACATTAGCATTAATTTCCAAGGAATGGAAAATTAATCTTGAAGTTAATAGAATTTTCATAAGAAATGTACATTAATGATAATTTCTAAGAAACAAGAATTTTATTCTTGAAGATATTAGAATTTTTAAGAGATGTACACTAGTACTATTTTCCAAGAAAAAGAAAATCTCCCTTGAAAATTGACAAAGAATTTTAAAGGTGACCAAGTGTCCACATGTGTCCAAGTGTGCATAAAGAATTTTAAAGGTGGCCAACTGTCCACATATGCCCAAATGTACACAAATAATTTTAAAGGTGGCCAAGTGTCCACAAGTGCCCAAGTGTGCACAAAGATTTAAAAAGGTGGCCAAGTGTCCACATGGTGCCTAAGTGTTCACAACCAATGTATAAGAACAAGTTTAAGAATGATAAGCATAAATGTTTTGTAAATTTTATGATAATGTGTTTTATAGCATGCAAAGATGTTCTACTTGAAAAGCATATTATTCTATCACATTGACATTTAAATTGATCATACATTGCTTGCCAATTTATAGTTATAAACAATGCTGTATTTTTATTTTCAAGAATGTAGAATTAAATATTTAGTACTTGCACCCTGATACATATTAGGTGATTTTAAACTCGAATTGTTAAGCTACTAGGAAACTTGTGTTTCTCATTTATATGCTAATATATATCAGATGTGGATGCTTAGCAGGGTCGGGAGATAGAAGCTTCTTTTTCATTTAGAGAAAAATTTTTGTAACCCCTATTTTGGGTTCTAGTCTAGATATGTTTGATTTAGAATTAGGACAATTCTTTTGGCTGCATGTATGAGATGTACATGGGAAATCCCTGGGGAAGGATATGTGAAGCACCAATCCATCCTTATAAATTTGTAAGGGAGTCTAAGTGAAAGACCTGTTGTCTTCTGACTTTCTATGGATGAGTACTTTATATATCTGGGGACATGTTTACCAAAATGTAATAAATGTTATCGGACATGTATTATTTGAATTATATGAAAGTTTAAATTTTTGCTATGTAGTATAGTATTTCTTTTTATTTCACTGTGTATATGAGATTTAATTTGAGAAAAAGATCTCGAACCTAATTCACTTAATGAAACTTAATGGTATAATTGCTCAGAAATTAATTAAATAAAAGGATAAGAATAATGTACCAAACCTATCTGTTTGCATCAGAGGAATTGTAATACTAGATAGGGGTACACTCATAACCCCATCAATTAGTCTATTCATCAATCCAGCCTAATTCCTATACATATAAGTTAGAATAGGTTATACAAAATAATACTACACTAGCCTTTCAAAAAATACATGAGGGCTAGCTCTATTCTACCATGTACTTATACTATTCAAACTAAACAGTTTGTATGCCCAATTGGACACTTCTTCATACTTTACCTTCTTCTCCAACCTAAAGGGACCTAGACATTTGATACATGCCAACAATGAAATGAGAAATGAATCTCAGTAGCAATGCAACCTATTATGAAATCCATTGACCTGTACCACTGTGCTCACACAGAAAACTCTACATTCTTTCTAAAACATATCACATATATTGGGATGTAGCACATGTAGCATTTAATCATGTTCTATAGTCATACATACGTATATTCATCAAAATATATCATCTTTAAAATATGGGAAGTGTATTCATCATCATTCTCATCATAAAAAATTTCTTATAAAACATATATGGGATAGTAAACATGCGATCATTTCATTTCCATGACATGTGAGCAGTACATAAAACACCCTAAGCGTAATTGGGAGAGTCGCCCATAAACAACTCCATGTACCACTGTCTATATGAATGAGCGCATGCCTATTTAGTCATGCTTTAACTTTTGTACATTTTAAGGTGTCCCCAGTGGATCCAAGTACCTTAATGGTCCCTGCCCCTTTCTAGCAGATCATCCCTGACAAGCGGGATTCCTCCCTTTCATCCTAAATAGGGCTAGTATAAACTCATATAATCATGGTCAACTCTACCTGGATCATTTCCTTTGCGCTTTTGAGTAGATCACAGTACTATGGACTCATCGCCATTCCTTCAAGTTGGATCATACTCCCAGTACGCTATTCTCTACATATACTCTAGGGTGAATTGGCTCATGCCTATGGTTATGCTTAACTCTAAGTTTGTATTTCTCATATGGCCTTTGAGAGATAACATTAACTTAAAGTTTGAAACCATCACAATGTTTTCAAAATCATCAAAGTTCAAGTGGATGTTTAACCATCCCAATTTATGGCACAACTGTGGACTGCCCAATAGCCATCCCATACCAACAATCGGTCACTTGGTCATGAGTCTATCTACCCTAAGGCATAAATTGAGAATACTTCCCTCTTTCCCTTTTTGTGTTTTCTGCTCTCTCTTTGTTTCACTATCACCAGGGTGTCATCACCTAAAACTCTTTGTTTCTCTGCTTACCTATGTTGTGAGCCCTTAATTAAGTTAGTATGAAGAATTGCTAAGCTCAATTATCATTAAAAACCTCATTTCGCAAGTTAGAGGGCTACTAGTCGACTGCTGGAAGGCTAGCAGTCAATTAGTGGCTTTCTATATTCCTCGAGTGCTAGACAGTAAGCTAGCATTCGACTACCAACGGGTTGGCAACCAGCTGGTCACTTACTGGAATGCATCCTGGGCAAAAATAAGAGCATGATAGTTAACAGCGAGGATGGCCAGTCAATTGCTTAGTACAAACCTGAGCCCAACAGTCGATTGCTAGAAATTTGGTAGTCAGTTGCTAAGCCTCTATTTGCACTTCTGGGTTTCGAGGAACATGATAGTCGACTGCCCCATACATAGCAGTTGGCTGTTATGTTCTCTTGCAGCTCAGGAAACATGATTTTGATAGTACCCAGTCCAAAATGCATTCCATTTTCAATTTTAAACACATGAGCTTAATTTTCATACCACAAACTTTACTTCTCATTAAACATTTCTCATCTATTAGCTCAAACATGATACATTCCAGGAAAACTAGACTATATCTGTAGATAAACACAGCCTAGCCCTTCTAATCAATTACAAGCACATATATGAGCATACATTCAGTGACACAACATCCCATAGAAATAAAAAAGCATACAGAATGTAGGTTTAACCCTAAACTTAGTTCAAACATTTAGAAATTCATAATTTTCCAACAACCGTAAACTTTTCAAAAAAGAGAGGGGTTTAGGATGAATTGCTATCTTGATTCCTTGCAAATGTGTGTGTAGGATGTGTTAGGAAGACTATCCCCTTGCTGCAGGACAATTCCTAGCCTTTAATCTGCCCTTTTCCCTTTAGAAATCTCCTTCCCTACCCTAACTTGCCCCTTTCTCTCTCTATTCACCCCTTGTGCTTCTCTCTCTAGAAATACTGAAGGTTGGAAGTGTGAGAGGGTTTAGGGCTTCAGCTATGGTTTAAGTGAGGTTTGTGTATTTGCTCTTTGGTCCCTCATCTATTTTGCACTCTTGGAATCACTCACTTTTCCCTTTTAAATTGAGTATCTAGCCACCTCTTGCTAAACCTTCATGTTTTTCCTTTCAATTTAGTCCTTAGGCTAATGCAACTATATGCACTAATGCAACATACATAAGTATTAAACATTAAATTAACAATTATCAAACATCTTCGTAATCATAATTGGAATGGATGTTACAAGATCACTCTAAAACCTCTTCATAGGTCCTATCCTCTTTGCTTTCGTGGATCATGAGGCTATGGAGTCACCACCCTTTGTTAGTGGATCACACTCCCGGTACACTATCCTTTAAAATATATACTAGGGTGAGTTGGCTCATGCCTATGGTTATGCTTAACCCTAAGTATGTGCTTCTTAAATGGCCTGTGGAAGAAGATACTAACTTTGAGTTTGCCACTATCACGGCATTTTCAAAATTATCTATACTTAAGTGGATGTTTGACCATCTCTGTTTATGGCACAACCATGAAACGCTAATGGCCGTCCCATACTGACAATCGGTCACTCGATCATGAGCCTATCTACCACTAATGCATATGCTTAGAATACTTCACTCTTTCCTTTTTTTATGTTCTTCCACTCCCTTTTGTGTCACTATCACAAGGATCCTCTCATCCAAGTGAACACGTGACCTTATCCTTTTCATATTACCCAAAAGCATGTAGATTCTTGGTATGGTTACATTGTGAGCCTTAAAAAAAGTGGTATGGAGGATTACTAAGCTTATTCTTTGATAGAAATCATGTTTCTCATGTCGGAGGGCTATCAATTGACTAGTGGAAGGCAAGCAGTCAGCTGACTGCTCTTTGGAATCATACTTCGCAATACAATAGGCTGGCAGTCAACTGGTGGCTCTCTAAAATGCTTTCTGTGCAAAATGAAGAACATGATGGTTGGTTGCTAAAGTTATCAGTCAACTGCTATGTAGAAAACTTAGACCAGATAGTTGACTGATATGGCTACTACTCAGCTGCCATGCCTAAGTATGTGTTTCTAGGTTTCTCAAGAACATAACAGTTAATTGCCACATGCTACCAGTTGATTGCAATGTCCTATGCTAGTTCTAAAAATACATTTTCATGATTACCCTGCCAAAATTTCAATCCATTTCAAGTTTAAAAATATATTAGTTTAGTTTCCATGCTAAAAACCTTACTTTTCTCTAGACATTTCTCATCATTATGCTCACACAATATGCATCCAAGGAAAACTAGCATATTCTACTAGATAAACAACAACCCAATCCTTCTAATCATTTACAAGCACAAATAAGCACAACATTTCAGTAAGAAGCAGCCAATAGAAGTAGTAAAATATATAGAATGTAGGTTTAAATCCTAAACATAGTTCAAATCATTCATAAATAGCATTTCTCAGCAAAAACAAATATTTTAGAAATGGGGTTAGGTTGAGTTGTACCTTGGTTTCCTAAGTAATGTGTGTTTATAGTGTGTTAGAATGGTCCTCTTCTTGCTATAGAACTAATTCCCATACTCAAATATGTTCTTCCTTCAACAAATCTCCTCCTCTTTACCTTAACTTGCCCTTTTCTCTCTCTATTTACACCTTCTCCTTATCTCTCTAGAAAATTGGCTAAAGTTTGGTCTATGTTAGGGTTTTAAGGTTTCTGAAATATAAGTCTCCCTATTTGCATTTTAGTTCTTAGCCCATTTATGACTTTGGCCTAGCTATACTTTCCCTTTTCAATTGGGTCTTTAGTCACACTTAACTCAACTTTTCTTTCTTTCAACTAGGTCCCTACACTAATGTAACTATATACAATTAATTCAACATATACAAGCATTTAAATTTAAATTAACAACTAACAACTTTCTCTTATACATGTTAGAAGTGGATGTTACATTTCTCCCCTTCTTTAAAATAATTTCATCCTCGAAATTAGAATGTACCTATTCAAACAATTTTGGATAGGACTTCCTTATATCCTCTTCCTTCTCCCATGTTGCCTCTTGTAGATATGACTGATCCCGTAAGACCTTAACTAGAGGGGTAACATTGTTCATCAATTGCTTGACCTCACTCTTGATTATTCTTAAGGGTTTTGATGATAAGTTAAATTTTCTTTTACCTATTTTGGCACTAGCCTTGTTATCCCTAATCATCCTGATTTGGTCTGTAGTTTGCGGGACTAACTCTGGCTTAAGCAATTTTCTTTTCCCCTACCTCAAACCAACACAATGGTGATCTACACTTTCTCCCATACAATGTAACACCCCTTTAGCCTATGGTTCCTTTTAGGTATTTAAAAAGATATAATATGAAAATAATTATCAGAGTATTGGTGTTACTATTACCTCTACCCGAGTCAAATTAAAACTTTTACCAAGTGAATTAATTAACTGTCATTTGGGTTGGTCTCTACTCTCGGGTTCTGTCAATATCACTCCGGAATAAACACATATAGCATACACCTGAATTAACTATACATAGACATGCATTCTTAATTAAATATAATCAATCAACTATTGGGTATGGAGGCAACAATCCTACCACTCATAACCCCATTAAATAGTCTAATCATCAATCCAGCCTAATTCATATACAGATAAGTTAGGATAGGCTATACAAAATAATCCTACACTAGCCTTTCTCCAAATATCATGAAAGCTAGCTCGATCCTAACGTGTACTTATACTATCCAAAATAAACAGTTCGTATACTCAGAATGTATACTTCTTCCTACTTTACCTTCCTTCAGCCCAGGACCTACACATCTGATACATGCCAACAATAACGTGAGAATTAAATCTCAGTAGCAATGCAACCTATTTCAAAATCTGTTGACCTGTACCACCGTGCTCACACGGAAAACCTCTACATTCTTTCATAAAATGTATAACATACTATAGGGATGAAATGAGTGAAGCATTTAATCATGGTATATACTCGTGTGTATGCATGTGCATTTAAAACATATCAACTTTAAAACATGGGAAGTGCATTCATCATTGTTTTCATCATAAAACATTTTCCATAAGGTAATAAACATGCTTTTTGAGTAGAAGGAAATAATTATAAGATACGAGTTATCAGGAGTGTCACCCAACAACTACTCCACGTACCACTACATACATGAATGAGCTATCCTGGTGATAACTGCACCACTATAGTAATTGAGCTATCCTCGTGACTAACTGTGCCACTATGGTAACCTTACTTCATAGTACTACCGAGGCGTCCCCCAGCCGAATCCAACGTACAATCTCAATAACTCACGGGATCACTGTAAAACCTATGTACAGGTTCTATCCTCTTCGCTTCCACGGATCATGAGGCTATGGAATCACCATCCCTTTTCTAGTGGATCACGCTTTCGGTATGCTATTCTCTAACATATACACTAGGGTGATTTGGCTCATGCCCATGGTTATGCTTTAACCTTAAGTAAATGTTTCTTTATGGCCCTTGGAAGACACACTAACTTAGGGTTCGCAACCATCATGGTGTTTTCGAAGTCATCTATGTTCAAGTGGATGTTTAACCATCCTAATACATGGCACAACCGCAGAATACCAACGGCCATCATCGACAATCGGTCACTTGACTCATGAGCCTATCTACCACTAGTGCATATACCTAGGATACTTCACTCTTCCTTTTTGATGTCTCTCCACTCCCTTTTGTATCACTATCACAAGGACCATTCTCATCCAAGTGAAAAGTTACTCTATCCTTTGCACATTACCCAAAACTCCTAGTTTCCTTGCTTACCCTTGTTGTGAGCCCTCGTTTAATTTAGTATGAATAATTACTAAGCTCAATTGCCATTAAAAACCTCATTTCTCAAGTTAGAGGGTTGCCGGTCGATTGATGGAAGGCTAGCAGTCAACTGGTGGCTCTCTGTAATCCTCTGTGCCAATTAGTAAGCTAGCAGTCGGCTGCCAGGGTTCTAACAGCCGGCTGGTGGCTTTCTAGAATGCATTCTGGTTAAAAATATTAGCACGATAGTCAACTGTTAGGACTGCCAGTCGACTGCTCAGTGCAAACTTGGGCCCAACAGTCGACTGCTATAAACCTGGCAGTTGGCTACTAAGCCTCTGTCTGCACTTCTGGGTTCTCAAGAACACAATAGTTGATTGCGAAGATGGCCAGTCGACTACTTAGTGCAGACTTACGCCTGACAGTTGACTGCTAGGTGTCTAACAGTCGGCTGCTACGCCTCTGTCTACACTTCTGGGTTTTTCAGGAACACGGCAGTCGACTGCCCCTACTTAGAAATCAGCTGCTATGCACCACTACAGTTCAAAAAACATGATTTTGATAAAACCCAGTCCAGCATGCATTCTATGTTCAAATCTAAACATATGAGCTTAATTCCCATACAATAAACTTTACTTTTCTTTAAACATTTCTTGTTCATTAGCTCAAACATGGTACATTCAAGGAAATCTAGTTTATATATCTAGATGAACACAACCCAACCCTTCCAATCCATTGTAGCACACATATGAGCATACATGCATCAACAAAACACCCCATAGAAATAGAAAAACATACAGAGTGTAGGTTTTAACCCCAACTCAACTTAAAACATTCAAAATCACATTTTATCAGAAAAGTTCTGCACATTTCAAAAATGGGGTTTAGGATGGATTGCTACCTTGATTCCTGCGAAATGTGTGTGTTTGATGTGTTAGGAATGACTCTCCCTTTGCTATAGGACGAATTCCCAGCCTCAAATTCTCCTCTCCCTCTTGCCTTAGCTCTCTCTCTCTCTACTTGCCCTTGATTTCTCTCTCTCTCTAAGTTTCTAAAGTTTGGGCATTATGGGAGGGTTTAGGGCTTCAGCTAGGGTTTAAGAGAGGTTTTGGAAATTGCTATCTAGTCCCTAAGCTCTTTTGCACTTTTAAACTCGCTCATATTTCCCTCTTCAATTGAGTCCTTAGCCACCTCTTGCTAAGCCTTCATGTATTTCCTTTCAATTTAGTCCCTAAGCTAATGTAACTATATGCACTAATGCAACATACACAAGCATTAAACATCAAATTAACAATCATCAAACATCTCTTTAATCATAATTGGAGCGGATATTACATACAAAGCTTCGTAGGGTACCATTCCTATGCTAGAATGGAAGCTGTTATTGTATGAGAATTCTATCAATGCTAGGTTTTGGTCCCAACTCCCCTTATGCTCCAAGGCACAAAACTTAATCATATCCTCTTAGGTCTACATAGTCCTCTCAGTTTGTCCATCCGTTTAAGGATGATAAGCAGTGCTCAAACTTAACCTAGTGACAAAGGCATCTTGGAAGGCTCTCTAAAATCTAGAGATAAATCTAGGGTCTCTATTTGAGACAATGCTAGTAGGGATCCCACAAAGTCTCATTATCTCTTGAATATACAAACGAGCTAACTTGTCTAAGAAGAAATTTATCTTAATGGGTAGGAAATGTGCAAACTTAGTTAATCGGTCTACTATCACCCAAATAGCATCATTCCTGACTGAGTCCTAGTAATCTTACCATAAAGTCTATAGAAATATTATCCCATTTCCACTCAGGGATATTTAGAGGTTGCAACAATCCAGCAGGCTTCTAATGTTCAGTCTTTACCTGCTGACACACTAGGCAGTTAGAAAAGTACTCAATAATGTGCTTCTTCATGCCTAACCACCAAAATCTTCCCTTTAAGTCTTGATACATCCTAGTGGCACCAAGATGAATAGTATAGTTGCTTCTATGGGCTTCCTATAAGATTTTCTCCCTTAATTCCCCTAGACTCAAGACATAAACACTACTTTGGAAGGTCGTTAACCGATCAGCCTCTTTATGGAATTCCTTTGGGTCCTTTAGGGACTTTAAGAATTCATCCTTGTTGGGCCTCTAAGATCTGAGTCCTAAGGTCATTCTCAATCTACAATTCACCTAGACATATTCTATCTGGTAGCATCGATGTAGATAAGCTTAAATTGCTAAAATTTTCTATTAAACTCATCTTACTTACCATCATCTGAGCTATACAGAGGGATTTCCTATTCAAGCCATCCGCCAAAACATTGGTTTTGTAAAGTTCCACATCAGTTTGAGAGTGGAACGAAGCATGCCTTAGAAGGGTGTGTATGCCTCTCACTTGTAGACATGTTCTCCTCTCTTGGAATGATCTGGTGTATACCAAGGGGGAGGAACAAAACCTTGAGTCCCCAAAGGTTAGGACAAATAGGACAATATCTCCAGGTGAGACTAGGGCCCCACATTGTCGTTACACAACCCTAAAGATGTGTTTTCCCCCCTTAGGTGGGGAGAAGTAAAACGTGAGGTGGAATGATCTGGTGTATACAACCAAAGAAGATAATATCTGCAAGTGGGTAACTTGGACTATTACAAATAGAATCAGAGCTGGGACCTAGATTGGTGTGCCAGCAGGGATGCTAGGCTCCCTTAGGGGGGTGGATTGTAAAGTCCCACATCGATTGGAGAAGGGAAAAAATCATGCCTTATAAAGGTGTTGATACCTCTTCCTTGTAGACATGTTCTCTTCTCTTGGAATGATCTGGTGTGTACCAAGGGGGAAGAACAAAACCTTGAGTCCCCAGAGGTTGGGAAAAAGAGGACAATATCTCCAGGTGGGATTTGGGTCGTACGTTGTTGTTGCGCAACATCGAAGATGCCTTTTCCCCTCTTAGGCGGGGAGAAGAAAAATTGTGAGGTGGAATGATTTGGTGTATACCATTAATGCAAACAATATCTACAAGTGGGTAGCTTGAACTATTACGGGCTTTGCCTGGATGATATTTCAACTCAAAGTCATAATCCTTAATAAACTCTATCCGTCTCCTCTATCTCATGTTTATCTCATTTTTATCAAAGAGGTACTTGATACTTTTATGGTCACTAAATACCTTAAACCTAGACCCATTACGGTTGTGTCTCCAAATCTTCAAGGAAAACACTATGCTTCAAATTCTAGGTCATGAGTAGGGTAATTAGTCTCATGGGGCCTTAATTGTCTGCAAGCATAGGTTATTACTTTCCCTCTTACATTAGGATGCACCCTAAACCTTTCTTGGATGCATCACAATACAACTCAAACTTATCTAGAGCACTTGAGATAATTAACATAGGTGCAGTGGTTAACCTTTCCTTCAAGGTTTGAAAAATTTATGTTCACATTTGAAATCTTATCCAAATGGAACATCCTTCTAAGCTAACTTGGTCATAGGATGTGCTATTTGGAAAATCCTTGTATGAATCTCAAATAGCAATCTACTAATCTCCCTAGGTTAAAGCACTAAGTCTAATAAACTATTTAGGTTTAGGGTTTCTCTCTTGCTTTATCTTCCTTAAGGCTTATTGGGAACATCCTCTAATGTACTATAGGAATTGGTGCCATTTTGGGAACCCATTCAATCAAGAATTTTGCTTTCCTCTTAGATGGTAAACTGGACTTCTCATCAAAATAGAAAACATTCTCGCTATAGGGATATACTAAATCTTAGGTTCTATCCCTACATTAGACGAACCCCATTCTATCGTTTCTACCCTCAATATTCCTGTTAACCACATTGACATCCCAGCCTTATTATTATAGTCCAGGGCCCCATTAGTTTTAGATAGCTAGCTCATCTCAAGAACATTACCCATGTCGAACATAGGCAAACCATAAAACCAACAAGAAGGGATTTGTCCCCCATTATGGTAGAACAATGCAAACAAGTTAATGTCACTGCAACATGATCTTCCTCTAGTGTGGAGACAATCAGACTATAGGGAAGAAAAGTTACAGATAATCCTAAATGCTTCCCAAGTTCATTAGAGATGAATAAATGAGACCTACTAGAATCAATCAATAAATTTAAAGATTTATTACTTATCAAATAGTTACCTTCAGTAGGATCATTGGAGTCAGCTACCCCTTTGCCCTTCTGAGTATTCACTCTTCCAATAGTTGGAGATTTAGTGGGTTCCACTGGTTGATTCCACAACAAGCACCTCTTGATGAAATATCTCAACCTACCACACTTGTAACAAACATTATGTTCCAATAAAAATGGCTTATTCCTATGATTCTTCCCACATATACAACGTTTACCTTGTTGAAATCTCAATTTCTTACATTGGTAACACACACCTTAGTGGAATCTACAAGGTCCATTATGGTTTCTCCCCATTGTTGGAGGTTTAGAGGTCTCAACTAGCTTTTTCTACAGTGGGCACTCCTTAATATAGTGTCCCAACTTACCACACTTAAAACAAATGTCTTGTCCACTTAGATATGGTCTATCCCCATGGTTCCTCCCACATTTTGGGCAATCATTTGGCATCTCTTGCCTCACCATTGGCTTTTTGCCTCCCCAGCCTCTACTTCTTCCTCTACTGTGCTTAGGGGTAAGGCATATGTTATTTACACCTTCCTGTAACTATCTAAGGAGAACTTGGGTAGTAACAGCAATCTGTTCCCTTATAGCTTTGGCTACTCCTATCATAGCCCAGCAACAACTCCACATACCACTACATACATGAATGAGCTATCCTGGTAACTAACTGCCCCATTATAGTAACTATACTGCATAAGTACTATCTGAGGCATCCCCCAGCCAAATCCAAGTACAATCTCAATAACTCATAGGATCACTCTAAAGCCATTGTACAGGTCTTATCCTCTTTGATTTTCATAGATCATGAGGCTACGAAATCACCATCCCTTATTGATGGATCACACTCCTAGTACGGTATTCCTTAACATATATATTGGGGTGATTCGGCTTATATTCATGATTATGCTTAACCTTAAGTATTTCTTTCTTAGGCTTTTGGAAGATGACACCAACTTAGAATTCACAACCATCAAGGTGTTTTCAAAATCTTCTAGGTTCCAATAGATGTTTGACCATCCCTATTTATGGCACAACCATGAAATGCCCAACGGCTATCCCATACCAACAATCAGTCACTCGATCATGAGCCTATCTACCACTAGTGTATACATTTAGAATACTTGACTCTTTCCTTTCTCATGTATTTTTGCTCCCTCTATATCACTATCACAAGGATCATTCTATCTAAGTACATTACCCAAAATTATGTAGTTCCCTTGTATGGTTATGTTGTGAGCCATAAATAAAGTGGTATGGAGGATTACTAAACTCAATCTTGTATAAAAATTAATTTTCACAAGTTGGAGGGCTATTAATTGACTAGTGGAAGACTAGCAGTTGGCTGATCGCTCTCTGGAATCCTTGGTTTGCAAAAAAGTGGGCTGCCAGCTACCTAATGAAAGGCTGGCAGTCGATTACTCACTCTCTAGAATGCTTCCTGAAGAAAACGAAGAACATGACGGTTAAATGCTAGGGTTACCAATTGACTGCTATGTATAAAACTCAGACCCAACTGTCAATTAATAGGGCTATTAGTCAGCTGCTACATCTAAGTATGCATTTTTGGGTTTCTCAAGACCACGATAGTCGGCTACCACATGTTACCAGTCGACTATTAAGACCTACACCAGTTCTGAAAATTTATTTTCAAGATTACCCAGTCCAGATTTCATTCAATTTCAAGTCTAAAAACACGTAAGAGCTTAGTTTTTATGCCAAAGCCTCATTTTCTCTAAAGAATCCTCTTCATTATGCTCAACATTATACATCCAAGGAAAATTATAATAGTCTACTACATGAACAACAACCCAATCCTTTCCATCGTTTACAAGCACAAATAAACACAACATTTCAACAAGTAGCATCCAATAGAAGTAGAAAACAAATAGAATGTAGGTTTAAATCCCAACTTAACTCAAAACAATCATAAATCACATTTTTCCATCAAAAGCAAACATTTCAAAAATGAGGCTTAGGTTGAGTTGCTACCTAGATTTCCTTGAAAATATGCTAGATTAAGTGTCCAGATGATCCTTCCCTTGCTATAAAAAATTTTCCTTAGCCTCAGATCATGCTTCCTTCAAGCTTATCCCTTTCACTTTGCCTTAGCACTTTCTCTCTCTACTCACCCTTCTCCTTCTCTCTCTAAGAAATGCTGAATTTTGGAATTTTATTTTAGTGTTTAGGGTTTTTGAATTATCAATTATCCCTATTTGCACTCTAGTCCTTGGCCACTTTATGAATTTGGCCTCACTCAATTTCCTTTTTCAATCTAGTGCTAAGTTATGTTTTAACTTAGCTTTCTTCCCTTTCAATTAGGTCCCTGAACTAATGCAACTATATGCAATTAATGCAACATATGCAAGCATTAAACTTAAATTAATAACTAACAAGCATCTCTTAATCACATTAGGAGTGGATGTTACATTTCTCCCCTCCATTAAAATAATTTCATCCTTGAAATTAGAATGTACCCATTCAAACAATTCTGGGTAGGACTTCCTTGAGTCCTCTTCTTTCTCCTATGTAGTCTCTTGTGGAGATGACTGACCACGTAAGACCTTAACTCAAGGGATAACCTCATTCCTTAGTTGCTTGACCTAATTCCCGATGATTCTTAAATGTTTTGGATTATAAGTTAAATTTTGTTTTAACTGTACTATACTAGTATGAAGAATGTGTGATAGGTCACTCTTAATCTATAATTCACCTAGAGAGATCCTATCTGGTAACACCAACGTAGATAAACTTAAATTTATGAAATTTTCTATCAAATTCATTTCACTTGCCATCATCTGAGCTACATGGAGGGATTCCCTACTCAGGGCATCTGCCACAACATTGGCTTTGCCTAGATGGTATCTCAATTCAAAGTCATAATACTTTATGAATTCTATACATCTCATTAGTCTCATGTCTAGCTCCTTTTGGTCAAAGAGGTACTTGAGACTTTTATGTTCATTAAATAGCTCAAACCTAGTCCCATAAAGGTAGTGTCTCTAAATTTTCAAGGCAAATACTATTGTTGCTAATTCTAGGTCATGAGTAGTGTAATTGCTCTCATGGGGCCTTAATTGTCGAAAGCATAGGCTACTAATTTCCCCTCTTGCATCAAGACACATCCTAGACCTTTCTTGAATACATCACATTACAACTCAAACTTTTCCAAAGGATTTGGGATAATTAATTCTGGTACAGTGGTCAACCTTTCCTTCAAGGTTTGGAAACTATGCTTACATTTAGAATCCCACCTAAATGGAACATCCTTCCGGGTCAACTTGGTCATTGGCATCACTATCTACGAAAACCCTTGGTTAAACCTTTTGTAGTAACTAGCTAATTCGAGGAACTATGAATTTTAGTCACCATTGTAGATCTCTCCCAATGGACCACCACTTTAGTCTTACTTCGATCTACTACTACCTCATCCTTGGCAGTCACATAGCCTAGGAATCTCACTTCCTCTAACCAAAAGTCACACTTCTCGAGTTTGGCATACATTTGTTTCTCTTAAAGCACTTGCAACACAATCCTAAGGTGTTGTTCATGTTCCTACCTATTTCTAGAATATACAAGAATATCATTAATAAACACTGTAATATCCATATTTTTCTAATTTCATATATGTTTTAAATTCCTAAATTAATACTTTCATGCTTGAATAATTGTATTTAAATTGTCTTAATTTTCTATGAACAAAGGACGGACTAAACTGAAAGAAAAGAAAAAGGACCAAAGTGAAAAAGAGAAAAGATTATTAAAATAATAATCCTCTCATGACTTTGCACGTAAATTGAAGCACATTTATTATGCGTAATCATAACGCTTGAAAATATCTAGATATTTTTAAATAGTAATGATTACTTTAGATAATATCTAGAGAAAATATCTAAAGGTAAAATGGTAATTTACCACTAGGGGTAAAAAGATAATTTTACCAAAAGGAAAATTTTGAAATTCGAAACAAATCCCTCCTCTCATCTCATGGGTATTTTAGTCATTTTTCCACCAAGGGCAAAATGGTTATTTACCATCCAAATTAAAGCCACGTCCTCTTCTTCCTTATTTTGGAAAAACTGACATGAAGCAAGGTGAAGTAGAAGCAAGCTGTGAAGGTGAAGAAGCTAGGAAGAGAAGAACAAGTGAAGAAAAAAACCAAGAAAGTTCATTTTCATTGCAAAACTAAGGTAGTTAGACAATCCCTTGCTATTATTTTCATGGAATAAATTATTTTCAAGCTTTCAAGCTTCATTAATGGTTGCCATGAATTAAGCAAAAATTTTCTACATTCTTGTTTTATTTGATTTTCTATTGGAAAAGTGTTTGAAGTGTTGTATGGATGCATTTTTAAGTGTTCTTTGAATAGATTAAAGTATTATTAAGATTTTGAGAATTTTCCTTCCATTTTCAAGAAAAACTTATTTTTCATGAAAGTAATCTTATAATGCATGGATTGTCATGAATTCATGGGGTAAAAGATGTTCTGTAGCTATTTGATGATGAAAATGGGATAAATAGCATGATTAGATGAAAAATAGTAAATTTTCCCTAAATTCTCATACTTAGCCGAGAAAGTATATAGATGTAAGAAAGGGAAATTTTGTTTGGAATTGACTTAATAATGATGATAAGGATTCGGTCATGAGAAAAGAAAGAAGGGAAAGTGACATTTTATTACAATTTTATTGGTTTCCCTTTTCTTTTCATTTGGCCAAGAACGACATGGTGAGTGGGAAGAGAAATTGTGCATTTATTTTGTTTTATAATGACATACATGTTCTGTTATGACATGGAAGAAGAAGGAAAAATGTTATTTAAATGAAATCATGTTGTCTTTTCCTTTTTCCTTCCATTTGATCGAGAAGTCATTATAATGGGATAAAAGAAAATTTTTTAATTTTGCTAATTTATTTTGCTAGCTCTCGATTTCAAGCAATGGGAAATAGAAAAATTTATACTTTGTTGAATTTATCCTATTTTCTTCATTTCGGGTACTTTGGTCAAGACATAAAGGCATTTCTATGAAAATTTTATTATGTTTATTTAAATCTTGGCCAAGATAGAATGAAAAAGAGAAAGAAGATATAAAAAAAATTACCCATTGTGTAAATTATTATTATCATGACATCCTTGTATTAAAAATATGTAGTTATGAAATGGAAGGATATATATATGTATTTATGTAAATTATTTTGAGAGAAATATGTTTAGAAATGCATATATGATTATAACAGAATGATATGACAAAAGAAAATATGGAAAGTTCACCTTAGAATCCTTAATGTGAGATAAATAGAATATGGAAAGTTTGTGGAAAAAGAATGAAAATTATGAAATTGTGATTTATAAAATGGTAAGAGGAAGAATTAGGGAACTTAAAGTTAGAAATCAATATTTCTCCCTTGAATTCCCTCTTGATCGAGAATGGTACTTTCCATATTTATACAATTTGACTATGAAATTTTAAGAGACATAAGGGTTATAGAAATAATGAAAAGCATACTATCATGATAGATTTATAGAATAAAGAAGGGGAAACAAAGAAAAGATAAAGGAAAATGTACAAGGAAAGGAAAACACAGATGCAATGAGGGGAACTTAGAGGAAGTATTTCTAGTAGATGTTCTAGGATAGATAGGCTTGTAACTAAATAATTGACTATTGGTATGGGACAACAGTTAGTTATTCCACAAAATATGGAATTACAGTGGTGATTGTAAATTCTAAGTTAGTATAACCTAAAATGACCAATAAAAAGGAGACATTTACTTATAATTTAGTATAATCATAGGTATAATCCAAATCATCCTAGTTCATATATTAGAGATAGCGTACTGGGAATATGATCCATTAGAAAGGGGTGGTGATTCCATAGCACCATGATCAGCCTAAAAGCAGAGAGGAAATGATCTATCTATAGGAAACTGTGATCCTGTGAGCTAAATTTTCAACATATTATCAATCTGCCCAAAGGGCAGTATTTATCATATAAAGATACTTGGATCCACTGGGGGATGCCTCATATTGTACCGGTGACATTTGTCACACCACATATATAGAGAAAATTATCTCACTCATGTACATAGTAGTATGTGGACAAGTTCACCTAGTGACTGTCTTAATACTCTTAAGTGTCTCTATCATTGTATGTGGCTTTTAGCCAATGACATATGCCTATTTTCCTTTTGTATTATGATTATTTTCCTATGAATCTTGATGTTGTTTCCCTATGTAAGACTCATATGTCTTATGCTCATGATACTATGAATATGGTGAACTTACATGATATACTAATGTAGTTTTTACTCTAAAATGCATGCCATACATGTTGATGAATTATACTTGAATTCTAATAGAAATAAATGTATTTGAAAATAAAGAATGTAGAATGGTTTTTCGTGTCACTATGGTGGTACATACTAGTGTTTTAAAAGAAAATGGAATGTCTAACTAATAAGAATTTATTTCTCACTATAATAATTGGTGTGAATCAGATGACAAGATATCTAATTTGGCTTGAGGTTGACATAGCATTGGTGAAAATACCTTAGTTAGGCCCCTTCACCTATGTACAGAACATACATGTAGTGCATGTAATAGAGGCTCCTCCTATATAGAGGAGCCAGACTATCTATCTTTTGATACTAGATGTAAATAGTTAGAATATAGCCCTATCGTCCTGTTTACATATATTTTTTGAGAAAGAGTTAGGATGAATCATTTTTGGTTGTACATAATAATGAGGGCATATATGTCTGGATATGTGAAAGTACTGGTAGATGATGAATATTTTGTAAGGGGTTTGAGTGGCAGGTTTGTAGCCCCCTTACCCTAGAATATTGTAAACACTAAACATATCTAGAAATATATGTATGATGTTGTATATGTTGTATGGGAATATACAAATGACATTTATAGAGTATAAATATTTTTAATATTCAATTTCTGCTGCGATATAAATAAGTAAGAAACCTAAGCACCGAGTCCCAAACCTAATGCAATATAAAATACAAAGTTAATAATGTTATTCAGGTTATAAGTAAGGATAAAGATAAATATAATATCCCAGTCTTTTAGTAAATGAATTATTGTGTAAATATTCATATAAAAAGCTATAAGATTGGGGTGTTATATTAGTTGGTATCAGAGTAGTGGTTACCTAGGTAGAAATGAGGTAGATTCCTCAAGAAAGAGACTAATTCAGGTTGGTTGACTAAACCTAGGCAGTTAGCTAGCTTATTTTTGTTTTGACTTGAGGAATGGAGTATTAGGTTTGGGAAGATGGTAGCTCCTATGGATGTCATAGATTTTGTATTAAATGATATGTTATTGAGATCGATCACCTCAATAATATTTGTTTTGTAGAGAAAGACATGGCACACATTAGGGGGAGTAGTGGACAGAATTAGGACACAAATGCTAATATGGCTGGTGTGATGCAAGCATTAATGAATATGGCAGAGGCAATAAGAGAATAGGTTGTTGCCACTAGCCGACAAGTAGATGCTGCTACACAAAAAGCTACTACTATTGTAGAAGCTATTAGGCAAGCAGAAGCTGCTACACAACAAGCTGCAGCTACAGCTGAAATTTTTAGACAAACTAATGTAAACAAGGAGTTATGATATAAAGTTTGCCGAGGAATGGTTAAATGAGCTAGAGAAGATGTTTGTAGTCCTAGAAAATACAGATGAGCAAAAGGTATCTTTCTCCACTTATATGTTGAAAGGTGAGGTACAACACTGGTGGAAAGGAGCTAAACAATTGATGGTGGCAAAAAGAATTCCGATTACTTAGGAATCTTTCAAGGAAATACTTCTAGAAAAATACTTCCCACAGAATCTGAGAAATGCAAAGTAAATTGAATTCATGCAGATTAAGCAAGGCGATTTACCTTTTGAAGAGCATCTAGCAAGATTTGAGGAATTGTTAAAATTTTCTTCTTAACTCAAATACTGACCAGATGAGGCTTCGAAGGCTATGCATCTAGAGGCTAGCTTGAGCCCTAAATTGCAAAATGTCGGAGCAACCTAGGAAATTCGAGAGTATTCTACTTGGGTGAACAAGTCTAGAATTGCTTCCAAGGTTCTGACAGTGATGGAAACAAAGAAGTAAGAGTATAGTTTTCTAAAACAAAAAGTGCCACCAGGATATGCTAAAGGGAGAGGAAGTAAATTTACCAAGAAACAAAAAGGTAATTTCTTTTGGAAGATGACACTAACTTAGAGTTCGCAACCATCATGACGTTTTCAAAATCTTCTAGGTTCCAGTAGATGTTTGACCATCTTTATTTATGGCACAATCATGGAATGCCCAATGACTATCCCATACCGGCAATCGGTCACTCGATCATGAGCCTATCTACCACTAGCACATACATTTAGAATACTTCACTCTTTCCTTTCTCAGGTTTTTCTGCTCTCTTTGTATCACTATCACAAGGATGCTTCTATCCGAGTGACACATGACCTTATCTCTTGCTCATTACCCAAAAGTATGTAATTCCCTTGCATAGTTACGTTGTGAGCCTTAAACAAGGTGGCATGCAAGATTACTAAGCTCAATCTTGGATAAAAATCATGTTTCATATGTTGGAAGGCTATCAGTCGACTGGTGGAAGACTGGTAGTCGGCTCACTCTCTGGAATCCTTGGTTCGCAAAATAATAGGTTATTATTCAACTAATGGAAGGCTGGCAGTCTACTGGTCACTCATATGAATGCTTCCTGGGTAAAATGAAGAACATAAAAGTTGGCTGCTAGGGTTACTAGTCGAGTGCTATGTAGAAAACTCAGACTTGACTGTCAATTGATAGGGCTAATAGTCAACTGCTACATCTAAGTATGCATTTTTGGGTTTCTCAAGACCATGACAGTCGGTTGCTACATGTTACCAGTTGACTATTATGTCCTGCGCTAGTTTTGAAAATGCATTTTCAAGATTGCCCAGTCAAGATTTCAGTCCATTTCAAGTTTAAAAACACATAAGAGCTTAGTTTCCATGCCAAAGCCTCATTTTCTCATAAACATTCCTCTTCATTATGCTTAGCATTATGCATCCAAGGAAAAGTATCATATTTTACTCGATGAACAACAACCCAATCCTTTCCATTATTTACAAGCACAAATAAGAACAACATTTTAGCAAGTAGCACCCAATAGAAGTGGAAAACATATAGAATGTAAGTTTAAACCCCAACTTAACTCAAAACACTCATAAATCACATTTTTCCATCAAAAGAAAACATTTCAGAAATGGGGTTTAGGTTGAGTTGCTACCTAGATTTCCTTGAAAATATGCTAGATTGAGTGTCCAAATGATCCTTCCTTTATTGTAAAACATTTTCTCTAGCCTTAGATCACCCTTCCTTCAAGCTTATTCCTTCCACTTTTCCCTAACTTAGCACTTTCTCTCTCGACTCGCTCATCTCATTCTCTCTCTAGGAAATGCTGAAGTTTGAAATTGTGTTTTAGAGTTTAGGGTTTCTAAATTATGAAAACTCCCTATTTACACTCTAGTCCTTGGCCATTTTGTGAATTTAGCCTCACTCACTTTTCCCTTTTCAATCTAGTCTTGAGTCATATTTTAAATCAGCTTTCTTCCCTTTCAACTAGGTCCCTGCACTAATGCAACTATATACAATTAATACAACATACACAAGCATTAAACTTAAATTAATAACTAACAAGCATCTCTTAATTACATTAGAAGCGGATATTACATTTCTCCCCTCCTTTAAAATAATTTCATCCTCGAAATTAGAATGTACCTATTCAAACAATTATGGGTAGGACTTCCTCGTGTCCTATTCTTTCTCCAATGTCACCTCTTGTAGGGATGACTGATCCTATAAGACCTTAACCGGAGGGATAACCTTGATCCTCAATTGCTTGGCTTCATTCCCAGTGATTCTTAAAGGTTTTGGATGATAAGTTAAATTTTGTTTTAACTGTACTATACTAGCATAAAAAATATAGAATTGGTCATGGATGTATTTTCAAAGTTGCATGACATGGAAAACATTGTAGAGGTTATAAAAAAATAGTGGCAAAGCTATTCGGTAGGCTGATTGGCCAACTCTTTTCAAAATTTGGTATGGCCTAATAAATCTAGGGTTTAACTTTCTAGACTTAGTGGCTCTACTTATACCAGTAACAGGTAATACCCTAAGGAAAACATTACCCCCTTCATTGAATTTCCAGTGGTCTCCTTCTCTTGTCAGCATACTTATTTTTCCTATCTTGTGCCCTATCTATCCTATCAATAATCATCCTAATTTGGTCTACAGTTTACTGAACCAACTCTGGTCAGAGCAATTATCTTCAAGGTAATCGAAGAAATCTTCTCCTTCTCCCTTGGGTGCAAGAACCCATGCTTTTCTATGAAAAATCTTTGTTTTGAATGGAGCTGGGGATATTTGAACTTGCATTCTTTGATTTATACAATGGATATATGTATGTGGAGCCTTATTTGAGGCTAAACTATGGTTAATATGGGATTAAAAGATTGGTTATCTAATTTTCTTCCATAAGCATGCTTTTTGAGTTGGATCTTGATTATTGGCATAGAGAACTTATTTTTTTTTGTATGGTGATGTTTTAGAAAAGGAAAAGAGTCCAAGGTTGGTCCCAAAAAAATTCTTAATCTTTCCTTGAAGTGTTTTTGAGCTAAAAATAGTTTAAACTTAGTTTTTATGAAAGTTTTTCTTGAAAATTACAAAGTTTTAGAGACTTTACCACAACCAAAATGAATCTTCACCATGGCCAACATGGTTTTTCGCCATGGCGAAGTGCCTCTGTGTACTTAGCCACAGCTAGGGTACCAGTTCACTGCATTGAGTTATGCAACAACCTTGAAATACTTTTCTAACTTGATGTTCATGTCTCTTCTCTTTTCCAAACATCATGAAAAGGCTAGAGAATCATTTCAAAGTTTTGATATCGTATTTGAAAAGTAATATAGGACAAATTATGAAGGGAAATAAATACAAAGATTAAATGTAAGTACTTTTATTATATGGTCTAGACTAGATAAGTTCTAGATGGAATAACCTGTGGTGGGTATTGGACAATTACCAAAAATTCCATGTTTTCTAAATTAAAATAGCCATTTAACTCTTTAAAGAGTGATTAGAAAATAATATGTTGATGGTTAACCCTAAGTTAGTCCCCAAATAGCAATAGAGTGACCTACTTAGAGTTAAACCAATCATGATCAGGGAAATTGTTAGACTAGAGTATATATTGAGAGTATTAAGCGAAGGTAACATTGTCTTGCCTCAGCATAGTGTGAGCGGATATGATTTGTAACCCAGGGAGAGGTGTAGTGATTTGGTAAGTGTAAATGATTTGTGACCCACAAAGAGGTATAATGATCTCTATCATGATAGAATGGTCTTCCAAATGAGACTAGGGGACGCCCTAAAGGTCTATGGTAGCTAACCATATGAAAAAAAGAACTCATACAATGTTTGCTGGATGATTATTTTATAATTGGCCAAGTAGAGCTAGATGAAAAGAATGTTATGAATGGCCAAGAAGAGCCATATGAAAAATATTTTATTATTAGCCTTGTGAGCCATGTGAATAAGGGTTATTTGCATTTTTTATGATATGAAATATCCATATTACTGTAAGTTTATAAAGTAAAGCATGAATGTATTTGGCATTACCCACTAAATGATGAATGTGACATGACATAGCATAGTAGTTGCATATTATCCAGTAAAATTGTGTTTATGTTTTTAAAAGAATGTAAATGCAAGATTTTTATGTTTTTTTCACATCTAGTACCATTGATGGTGATTTTAAACTTGATTTCTTTTGATTACTGAGATTTATGTCTCACAAGTCCATTGTTTTATCCAGATGCCTAGGTATTCAGTTACCTTTGAGGTAGAGATCGAAGTAGTACATGTGCTGGGAATAAGTTACTATATAAGAATTGGAGAAATTATGATCTATATTGTAGATGCACCACCACCTCTAGTGGGTTAGAGTGGGAATAGAGATAACTATCTTTTTGGTGTTGCACCATTCTTGGCCTATATGAGAAAGCCTTAGGGAACTTATATGTATGTATAGTAAATAAAGGGTAGAACCTACTTGAAGTATGTATATAAGTTAACCAACTTTGTATTAGAGCAACACATACAACATTTTGAGAACCACGTAAATATGTGTATAAGATGTAAATAGAAATGTATATAAGTACATCTTAGTTTCTTTTATATTTCCACTACTATATAAATATATATAAATATATCTACAAGTGAGAATCCTGAGTGCAACCTTAACCTAAAATTGAATTAATGAAGGATTCTAGGCATTAATCTAAAATTGAACTCGGGTAGATAAGAAAATATATGTAGTAGTGCACCATCTCTATGGGACAAGTATGTGATGTACCTGTAGAGGTGTGGTGTTACATCCAGTATCAGGTGATACTCGGCATTTGTAACATGTTAAAAAGGGTGAGAATTATACAATTCTAAGTAGGATGTAAATTCATACATTAAAGCCACATAACATGCACATGTTTCTAAATTACATTAGGATATATACATAATTAAAGCTTTATTGTACTTAAAAAATTCCATGATCTTGGATTTTTCTTCAAGATTTACCCTTTTTTCCATTCTATAGAGCTTATGTAGGTCTTCCATGACCCTGGGCCACCAACCTTGATGCCTTCTCCTCGGGTGTGTACACAAATTTGGTGCCATACTTTACATTTTTAGGATCACCATGGCTCTTTTTACATTTTAAGCTCTGTCCATTGGGATTATCATGTCCCATTTTCTTCTACCATCTTAAGTGTATAACATTACCTAAATGCACTTAAGGCTATGAAAGAAATTAGACTTTAAATCAGATGCCTTTGGGGTATCCCCTTCAAGCTATCTAGAAAGATTTCCCTCTCTACTAATACATGTTGCTTCATATTTAGTATGGAGCAAGCTATTAACACCATCCCATACTAGAAATTAATAGCTACCTAAGTTATTTAAGGTGAAATACATGCACTTAAATTAGCTCCTTTTCATGGTATAGGTTTAGTCTCTTTTCTTATTGTCTTTAATATATTAAGAAGGTAAAGATTTCCTTTTCCTAAAAATAAATAACAATATTCCATGGGAATTTTCATTTAGTACCTATTTCATACAAGAAATGATTGCTAAATATTTTTCCTAAATAATTATCAATTCACCTCTTATATATATAGAGGTATAGTTCTCACTCCTTATTAACCTAAGCATGATTTTCTAGGTTTTCTTACTCCTACTAGCCCTCTTAAGATAATGTAAAGTTTATTTTAATGGTAAATGTGGTATGTTAAATAAGGGAAATGGGGAGATAAACTTACAAGACTAAGAGTTGAGTGCCAACTAAATTCCAATTCCATTTCTAAATTTCTAATTCTTCTTTTTTATTCTCTATATACTACTTGCCTTGGCATGTGTAATCCTATTATTAGCTAATTTCTTCCCAATCCCATGACCTCTTCCTCTCAATTCACCTATTTTAGCCATATTTACTTCATAAGGCAATTTAGTGTAAAATTCCCCCACCTTGTCTTCTTGCCTGTGGCTTTTGGGACACACTTCTTCATGCATTCATGAAGGTGTCTTTGTTGCATAAGGTACTATAAAATTTTCCCAATCTCATAACTAAACTATAAATTCTAGGAGTTGTAACTTAGCTTTCATTCCCACTAACTTCATCCCTACCTGAGGCTTATCAACCCAAAATTTTCATATTTGCTACCCATATTCTTTTCATGAATTCCCTGCATTTTCTTCCTTCACTTATATCCCTTTTTACCTTATACTCCCAATAGACTACTTCCAATTTTGGTTTTCGTTTTGCATAAGTAGGTTTACATCTATCATGATACTATAAACCATCATCAGAGCCTTAAAATTTTGTTCACCTTTTTTTTTCTCTCACTTTTAGTTTCTTTGCCAACATCTCCCATTTGTGCCCTGATTTCTCCCTATTTTTCTATATGTCCTATGTAGCATCTGCTCCTTTGATGTATTAAGAGATGTTCGCTAATTTTAAATGAATTAAATGTTTGTATTTGTTGCATTAAATTGTATGTTGTTGCATGAGAATGAGGATTTTAAGGGAAAAGAAAGAATAGGGACCAAACTGAAATGAAAAAGATGGAGTGAGAAAAGTTGTGTGAATTTCCAATACTTTAGGTTAGCAAATTGTAAAACTTCACGCCAATGAGTCAAGGATAAAATGGTAATTTAGCATATAGTCGAGAAAATTATCATTTTAGGCTAAATGGTCAAGAATTAGGAGCAAAATTGCAAATTCTGGGATCACCTATAAATAGGTGAAAATACTAGAACCCTCACTTTGGCATCTGAGTTCTAAAGTTTAGAAAGAGAGAGGATGAGTTAGAGAGAGAAAGGGAGAAATTGTGAAGGAAGAAAGTTGTAAGATGAATCTGAGTGTTTTAGGAGCTAGGAAAACATTCCAACATACATTAAAACCAACCTTTGCATGCTTTAGATCAACAGAAAGGTAGCAAATCACCTAAACCTCTCAATTTTGAAATTTAGTATTCATAACTAGAAATTTTTTATTTTCATGTCGTTTAAACTTGAGAGGGAATAAAACCTACATTCTTGATGTTTTTAATTATTATTGGATATTTTAAACTACTTGGATGTAACTATGAATGCTTAATTTCAATTTTGAAAAATAGAGTTCTTCCTTATGTTTGAGAATTGGGTTAAATCCAAGATTTGAGTAAAAATAATCAGTAGTTTGGGCTATTTTTTTTGTGAGAAACGAAGCTTTTGGACTGGTATTAAGTTGATGATTGTCAAAAATGATTTATAAATTAATTCTTAGGTAGAAATTTTGGTCAACCGCAAGTCTTAAAAATAGAGTATAACGTAGCAGCCGACTACCAGCTCCTAGCAGTTTACTGTCATGTTCTTTGGTTGCCTAAAAATGCATCTAGAGTGCTAGCAGTTGACTGCCAATCTATGGAAGTTAACTGCCGTGTTCATATTTTTTAGAAAATTACCAAAAACATAATAGTCAATTATCGGGCTTGTAGTAGTCGAATAGTAGCCCTCGGGTTTGACAAATTTTTATGACAGTAAGCTGTAAGTCAATTGCCAGGAGGCTAGAAGTCGATCGGTAGGCCTCTGTTTTGGAAAATGAACTCAGTGACCTAATTTAAAGTATAATTAGCTCAAAAATTTGCTCAAATGAGGGATTTAGACCTAAAAAGTAATGGTTAACATAATAATTGGGAAATTTTTAAGAATGAATGAGAAAGAGAAGAGAAATATGAGATTTTAAAATGAGATGAGCATGAACCATAAATGAGAATTACTATAATTGCGTAAACTGTGAGAATCACTGCAACTGGTTATATCGCAAAAATCGCAGCAACTGGTTATACTACGAGAATCGTTACAACTGGTTAAACTGTGAGAATTGTTACAACTGGTCACAGACCACAAGAATAGTGTAGATGGTTAACCACGAGAATATTGCAAACAGTGAAAGCCACAAGAATATTGCAGATGGTCATGGACCACGAGAAAACTCATTTATGAATGAGAAATTTTTGAAGATTTATTTTATGATGCTTTTGATTATGGCCATATCAAAATGCTCTGATTTCTTTTGTTTGTGTAGATATAACCTTGTTATCATTACAATTTGAGAATATATCCTGTGCAGTGGATATGTGATGAAATTCATGTATATTCATAAGTATATGTGAGAAAATTATGTAACTCATGGAATAATATGTTGATTGATGAGAAAAGAATGTAGGGTATTTTTGTACTAGTACGGTGTTACAAAGCAACAATTTTTTTTAAATTTCAAGTGATTATTACTACAAGAAACTTTTCTCATTAAATGCTAGTTTGTATCAAATGCCTAGTGTAATGCCCTTATTTGTAACGCCCCTATCTAGTCTTATCATTAACTCTAATATCAAGAGATAGGTTTGATACATTATCTGTA
The DNA here is from genome assembly GCA_031216115.1 of Senna siamea. Classification (NCBI taxonomy): domain Eukaryota; kingdom Viridiplantae; phylum Streptophyta; class Magnoliopsida; order Fabales; family Fabaceae; genus Senna; species Senna siamea. The sequence goes on from CM062360.1 coordinate 4,970,406, forward strand.
TCCTTTATTTTATTAAAGTCTGAGCGGTTAAACCATTGAAATATATTATATGCATTAGGTTCGGGATCCTTTTCTCAGAATAAAAAATTACATGCACAGCAGAATAAAATCACTACATTACACAGCAGAAATTGAAACCTTCATGTTATTCAAATAAATACATGTCTAATAATTTCCATTACATGTTGATAATACACATTCCCAGATATATGAAGTACTTATCCCTCAGAAGCCAGGAGACAACAGGCTTATCACTCAAACTCCTTACAATTAAGGGGGACCGGTCCTTCACATATCCGTTTCCCCTATATACCCCAATTACAACTCATGTATACAGTCAAAAAATGTCCTATCCTAAATCAGATCTAGCTAGGACCCAAAATAGTGGATTACAAAAATCATACTTAATCAAAAGAAATGCAACCACATAGCCCTGCTACGCGTCTGTATCTAATACATATTAGCACATAGATGAGAAACACAAGTTTCGCAGTAGCTTAACAATTCAAAGTTCAAAATCAACTAACATGTACTAGGGTACAAGCACCAAAACATTTAGTCTACATTCTTGATATTAGTAATGATATGCATACATGTAAACAGGCTAGCATTGCATGATAAATTCAATAGTCAACAGAAAATTAAATAACTCTTTTCCAAGGAATACGTATCCTCATAGAATTACATGTGTTCTTGCATAATTATCAGAGCAGTTGTATATTTAGTTCTTTCCCTTACTGTCATCGATTGGGTGAACATTCTTGGATAATACGCGTACCCTAAGTCATGGCATGGAGCACCTTTGGCCACACCTCCCTACGTCACTCATGTGGAGCACTTTCGGCCACACTTTGAAATTCGTGGACACTTGGCCATGTAGATAGAATCGTCTGGACACTAGATCACGGGTATAGAGCACCTTCGACCACACCTCAATAGGTCCCTTATGTGGAGCACCTTCAGCTACACCTCGTGATTCGTGGACACTCAGCCAGATGGACAAAGTCAACTGGACACTAGATCACTAGTGTGGAGCACCTTTAGCCACACCTCACTAGGTCACTCGTGTGGAGGAACTTTGGCCACACTTCATGATTCATGGACACTCGGCCACGTACCTCGAGTCATCGTGAGTACCAGGTCACGGGCATGGAGTCCCTTCCAGATGATTTCTAATGATCTCTAGGAATAAACTTTTATTTCTTTTTCTTGGAACTTCTTATCGATGTATTTTGTTGGAATTGTCATTGGATTCAAGGATAGGTTTTTTTTTCTTTCTCATGGATTAGTGTAAGTGTTTACTTTCTATGGGAAATTCAATCTTTAAGGAGAAGTTTCTACTTTTCTTGGGAATAATATCTAGTGTATGGTCTAGTAATCCCCTTACTAATTTCTTTTCTTCGAAATCATTTCTCATGTATGTTTTCTTCCTAATAATTTCAATAATAGTTTCCCTTTCTTGGAACTAAAATTCCAACGTCCCCTTTCTTCTCAAGAATTATCCTAATATAATTTCTTTCTAAAAACAAATAATAATGGCCATAAAATTGCCTTTCACTTAGAAAATGTATTCCAATACAATTCCTTTCTAAAAACAATTAATAATGACCATAAAATTGCCTTTCCCTTAGAAAATTTATTCCAATATAATTCCTTTCTAAAAAAAATTAATAATGACCATAAAATTGCCTTTCCCTTAGAAAATTTATTCCAATATAATTCCTTTCTAAAAACAATTAATAATGACCATAAAATTGGCTTTCCTTTAGAAAATTTATTCCAATATAATTCCTTTCTAAAAACAATTATTAATGACCATAAAATTGCCTTCCCTTTAGAAAGTTTATTCCAATATAATTCCTTTCTAAAAACAATTAATAATGACCATAAAATTTTCCTTTTCTTGTGGCATCCAAAATAGATTTCCAAGCTTTGAATTAAATTCATGGTGCATAGCTTATACATTTCCAATAATGACTATCATGGACTCAACCTAGGAAAAATTTTTTCTTCATTTGGCCATGCCATTCCTTTCCTTTGTTCTATGCTTAATACACTTAAAGGATTAGAGTTATTTTCCTTGATGATTATCACAATTTTAAAATCCTAATCCATAGTCTAACAATATCCTCATGTCATTCCATCCATCAACCATTTATTAACCACACATGCTAGCCATTAATCATACCATTTAAATCAAGAATGTAAGGATCACCAAGGTTCCATGGAAAACTTGAAGATAGACATTGATTGCATAGTTAATACATGGAACAAAGAATTGAATGGTTAACCTACCTTGATGGTGTGCTAGAAAGAATACTCTTGGCCCTTCCTTTGATCTCCTTGGTTCTTCCCTTTTTCTTCCTTACTCCTTCTTCCCTTGTCTCTTAATCCTTCCCTCCTCACAATTTTTGTATTATAAATTTTTTTCCCCGATCTTAAGTGTTCCTACTTCCTTTTTGAGTTTCATTTCGGCTAAGCCCCCCTCAAAAATTTGGCACCTCCCCTCTCTCTTCCTTTTATTATTATTATCATGTACCATTCTAAATAATGGAAGCTTGCCTTAGTGGATTAACCACTCATCCACGGAAAAGGAAAGGAAAATGGGAGGGATACGCAAGGTACTCTCTCCACGTGAAGTCCACGTACTACTCCTTTTTCTTGCAATTCACTCACTCTCACTCAGCTAGATTGAATGTAGGAAGGAAGGAGAACACGCCACTTCTTGATTACACGTAGGATGTACAGTTCCAAGCAGCTCACTTTTTGCTCCTTTATTAACTATATATATATACTCCATTTGGTGGCGCCAACGCAAGGAAGGAAATGAATTTAAGCAAGATTCTCCCTCACGTAGCATGTACGGCCACGCAAGGAACCATTTGCATGCTACCTTTCCTTCTTTTCTTGTTATTAGTTGTTGCCGTGGATTTCTTTAAATCCTAATAAAATGAAAATTCCTTTTCCCCTTCTTGATGGTTTTCATGTGAGGCTACATCGAATCCCCCTTTCTCATTCCACAAGTCACGCTTCACTTTCACCTCCTCCACCAAATACATGGTTGCACCTACATCTCTATTACCTCATGGTTAAGTGTGTTCCACATCCATGCAACTCTTCAAGTTTCTTCTTTGTCTATATGGATTTCTTCAAGTGGCGCCACCAAGAGAACGAAATGGATTCAAGTAAAATGCTGCATGTGTACGTGGCTTCCATTGCATTTTCTCATACTTCTTGCTTCTCCACTTGCATACGTAAGCTTCTTATTTTTCATGCTTCACGCCTATGTAATTCTCCTCACTCGGTGCAGCCCTTGGTTCCACACTAGTCCATGTCTCAACCATACACCTTGATGTATATTAATTTTAATTCATGTGGGGTCTTGTGGGGTCCAAGGAAAAAGGCTAAGCACCTTAACTCTATTTCAAATTATCCTACTTGTCCCACCTTGCCAGGCCACTGAGTCCACATATACATTTAGGTGCAATGCTTTTCTCCCAATTCATAATTATCCTTGTCGTGATTTACCCCATTTTAACTAAAACCTAAATTTACTCCTTCCCTTGGTGTCTCGGCTAGATAAGTAAGAATGAAAGAAGAATTTATTGAAGCACCTCAAGATTTATTGAAGCACCTCAAGCACCTCAAAATTTATTGAAGCACCTTAAGCACCTCAAAATTTATTACAGCACCTCAAGCACCTCAAAATTTATTGAAGCACCTCAAGCTCCTCAAAATTTATTGAAGCATCTCAAGCACCTCAAAATTTATACAATGTCATCCTTTTCAATATTTATTTTTAGTATTAGCTCACACATGTAATCGGGCATAGTTCATGGCAATTTATTTGATTAATTCATGAGTTTAAATGTACTTACAGAATATGGGGTGTTACATTATCTAGTATTACAATTCTTCCATTGTAAATAGATAAGTTTGGTACATTATTCTTAACCTTATTCATTTTTAACGTCTAAGCATTTATACCATTAAGTATTATTAAAGTGAATTAGGTTTGGGTTCTTTTGCTCAGATCAAACTCATACGCACAGCGGGATTAAAATACCATACATCACAACAGAAATTTAAAACTTTCATATTACATACAATAAATGTCCAATAAATGTCTATTACATCCTTTGTAAATGCGTACCAGGATATATGAAGTACCCATCTGTAAGGAGTTAGGAGACAATAATCCTGTCACTCAAACTTCTTTTAAATAATAGGGATGAACAGGTCCTTCACATATCCTTTTCCCAGTAATTTCCTATTTCCCTTTTCTATGTACTGCCAAAATAATAACCCTAATTCTAATCATATCTAGAATTAGGACCCCAAAAGTGTAGGACTACAAAAATATTTATAACAATAGTATGCCCTCTAATGCTATCTTTATCCTTCCTTAAGGTTTCTAAACAGCTAGATTTGATACATATTAGCATATAAATGAGAAAATGAATTTCCCAGTAGCTTAGCAATTCATTCTTTTAAAATATACTAATACATACCAAGGTGCAAGCACCAAAACATTTTCATCTACATTTTCAGTATTTAAAACATAGTCTCATTCACATATACCAATTGGCAAGTAGTACATGATTAATTGAAATTTCAATGTGATAAAAGTAGATATCCTCTTTCGAGTAAAACATTTTTTCATTGGATTATACATGTTATCACTAAATAAACAACAAGGATCAATTATGTATTTCATTCTTAAAACTTACCTTTATAAATTGATTGTGCCTTTATAAATTAATTGTGCACACTTAGGCACTTTATAGATGTTTGGCCACCTTTATAAATTAATTGTGCACACTTGGGCACTTTGTGGACACTTGGCCACCTTTATAAATTAATTGTGCACACTTAGGCACTTTGTGGACACTTGGCCACCTTTATAAAATTTATTGTGCACACTTGGGCACTTTGTATATACATATAGCAACTAAATTTCCTTTTATTTTTATCATGTTAATCTCTCTTGCATTTAGTCCTTATAAGATACATTCTAATGCATTCATTATTAGATTCCGCCACCAATATTTGAATTAACATATGGTTTTGGCCACCATGGGAAGATAATTCTAATATAGGATTTTCCCATCCTTGCCATAAGTTAAACTTCATGACTTATGCATTGATTTTTTAGGGTACTTTCTCCCACATTTAATTGGTGTAACCATTGCCATTACTTATTTAATTTACTCATTCTCTTAATTCATGTTACATACTAGGTCTAAGACTACACAATACTTTTAAGGTCACACCCTTACTCCACTTTTACAATTTAATATTAATGTGGGCTTTATTATGTACAAAGAGATGAACTAATTAACTATACCTCAATTGGCTATATTTTCTTTCAAAACCGAATGGTAGCTTCCTTTGCACAATTCTCATAACAAAATTTCCTACCTTACAAAGAATATATACATATGCTCCCTTAGAACATATGCTAACCGTACAAGCATACAAATTCTAGCATTAATATAATTTAAAGTTTTCCATTATTCATACCAAATTTTACCAACAATAGTTCTTCTATAGAGGCCATATTAGCCACTTTAACATAAGGATATATTAGCCATGCAAGAAGAAAAATTTTAGCACTATTTTATGTTAAAAATTTCCATATTAAATGCTAAATTTCACTAGCAACAGTTCTCTCATGATAATACAATATCTATTTTAACACATCCACAAACACATCCATTTGCCATGCAAGCTTAGCCAAGAGGCACTTACATTTCAAGAATGTAGACAAGTAACTCATGTTCCATGAAAGCTTGGAAAAAATCATGATGCATGTACTCTCAAACATGGAACAAAAGTTAATGAATTGCTAACCTACCTCAAGGATGAACTCAAGTGAATTTATCTTAGCTCTTCCTTGCTCCTTCTTTTCTCGGTTAGCTTCCACCTTCCAAAAACTTTTTGTGTTGTTTCTAATGTTCACGTTGCACTCTCTCTTTATCTTCGATGAAATTGCCATGTGTGTGTATCTTTACTTCCCTCCCTCACTTACACATTTTTTTTATTCGGCCAAGAATGGACGCTACATTCCTTCTCATTCTCATTAGTTCATGGTCTTACGTGCAATTAAGTGTAGCCCCTATTTCCTTGCAATTTGTGTTTTATCCAATAGTCATCCTGCCCTCTCCCTCTTTCTCTCACTTAACCATGGTTGCAAGTGTACTTTTAAGTGCAATTCACCTTGCTTACCCTCTTGGTATTTCCATTTAATCACTCTAAGGAAGAAGGGAAGGGGAAAGCCATGAAATCTCCTCCCTCATGCAAGCACACGGTCATGCAAGTCATGCGTTAGCTTCCATTCTCATGCATATTGAAGATAACATAAGGGAGGGGAAGAAAACTTGTGCCACACGTTTCCTCCTCCTTTCTTCCATCTTCCCCAACCAACCGTACTGCTTCATTCCCAATTGTCCTTGTCATATGTCCACCTAGGTGTATGTTTATTCACACAATTCTGTACTCTTACTTCACCATACCCACCATGTATATTTTATTTTAGGTAAATTCTACACTCTCCTCCTTAACTTGTTACATGCATATACATATAATTAACTCCCCCTTGCACATAAGCCATTCCCTTCATGTAAGACTCATGTTTTTAGCATTATACATGCATGTCTAATTCCTCTCCTCGATGGCGCCAAGAGAAGGAAAGAAAGGGATTCACATAAGCCACTCTCTCATGTGATAGCCTCCCCCATGCAAGACATATTGTTTTGCATTCTAATTCCCTATGTCTAGTTTCTAAATTGGCCTCCACCGTACACTTACATGTGTGCATGTTAGTAAAAAAAAATTCTGCACCTTTAGCCACTTCACTATATATATTGCAATGCTACACTTCTTCCCTTTCCCAATTGCACGTGTATGTATATATGTATATTGTTTTTTTTGTTTGCTTTTCTCCTTTGGCAAGTAAGCTAGGCCAAAGGAAGAAAAATTAAGAAATCAAATTAAACACCTCAATTACCCATGTTCCCTTGTTATGAACATTATATCACTACAATAATTGCATCACATTTTATGGCAACTTATCCAATTAATTAAGGAAACATTAATTTAAAACCAATCAAGAGAATATGGGGTGTTACACATAGATACCAGGTGTTGTTGGAGATGGAAGTAGAAATGGTGGAAATACCCTTTTTGGGATATTTCCTAGTGACTAAGGAAGTGTGGGTTATTTTTGTATTTGAAGTACCTCAACACCTTGATAGCATGAAGTGTTAGATATTGTATAGTGTTTTGATATGCCCTACACCCTAATTCTTGGTTATTGTTTTTTTTCTAAAAGGATCAGGATGATGATTTTTGGGTGTACATAGAGAGGGCATATATGTATTAAGATATATAAGCTAGGAGCCCACTAGCAGTCTTTTGTTAAAAGGGTATGAGTGACAGGTTTGTTGTCTCCTTATCCTGGTTAACACTCTCACATATCTATGGGTATATTTCTTGTATAACTAAGAAACAATTATTGTACATTATTCATGTATGTGAATGTAAGAATATAAGAGAATATAAGAATACATATATATTTGTTTTTAGTTATTTTCACTAAGTAACGTGTGAGAACCCAAGTGTAGTAACCCAAACTAGTAGCACTTACTTAATTAACATTTACTCAGGTAGAAGCAATAGTAACTCATCAATCCTACATTATGTTACATTATATTATTTAATTAACAAAAAGGAATCATTGGATTGGGGGTGTTACACGGAGTTGGTATTAGAGCACTGCTACCACAGTTAGCATATAGCTGACTTGGTAGTAAAGGGTAGATTCCTTAGGATAGTGACTAATACAGGTTAGTAGCTGAGTCTAGGTAGTGGGCTAACTTGTATTATGTTTTGGCTTAAGGAATGGAGTGCTAGCTTTAGGGTAGAAGGTATTTCCTATTGGTGTCATATGATCTCTTATAAATATTATGTTATTGAGTCTGATCACTTTGTTAATGTTTGTTTTGTAGATTAAAATATGACTTAACTTAGAAGAAATACTGGTAAGGAGAAGGAAGATGAGGGACATATGGAAAGGGTGATGCAAGTAATGATAGGAGTGGTAAAGGCAATGAGGGACCAAGCTGTTGCTACTACCTAGGTTCTTAGGAAATTTTAGGAGTAGGGGAATAATAATCATCCTAACCCTAACCCTTCTGGACAAGTAGGAAACCCATTGTATCATGGTTAGACAAAATTTCAAAAAGCTAATCCTCCTTCCTTTAGTGGTGAGTTTGACTCAAAGGTGACTGAGGAGTGGCTGAGAGAGATGGAGAAGCTATCTGTGGTTATTGGGATGACTAATGTCCAGAAAGTTGTTTTCCACCTATATACTAATGGGAGAAGCATAATATTGGTGGAAAGGGGCAAAAAAATTAATGGAAGCTCAAGGAATTTAGATTACCTGGGATTCATTCAAAGAAGTGTTCCTTTGGAAGTATTTTCCTCAAAATGTAAGGAATGAGAAAGAGATAGAATTTATGTAGATTAAACAGGGCAATATGCCATTTCATGATTACCTGGCTAAATTTGAGGAATTTTCTAAGTTTTCTTCTTATTTGAAACATTAACCAGATGAGGCGTGGAAGGCAATACATCTAAAGGCGAGGCTGAAATCTAAGTTGATGAATGTTGTGGCTCCATTGGAGATTAGGAATTATGTCACGTTAGCAAATAAGTGTCCTATAGTTGCCAAGAATCTGGCAGAGACAGAGAAGGAAAAACAAAATACTAATTTCCTCAAAAGAAAATAACCAGGATCTTTTTGCAGGGAGAGATAATAGGTTTAGTAGAGGTCAGGAAGGTAAAAGGCCAATAGTGAGACAAGTGATGTCAAATATTTGCCCTAAATGCTGAAAGAGTCAAAAGGGACCTGTAAGTGGCAACAACCCAAGGTACTGCAAAGTGTTTGTTATAAGTGTGGAAAAGAAGGACATTTTATTAGGCATTGTCCACTATGGAGGAGATAGGGTGATAGCACTAGACCTCCTACTATTGGACGTGTCTATACCCTTAAGGGTAAGGAAGTGGCTCAGTCTAATGATTTAATAAAAGGTAAACATTTAATAAATGATATATCTTTAATTGTACTATTTGATTTTGGTGCTACTCACTCATTCATTTTCATTGGAATATGTCAAGAGATTAAATTTACTTATGACTAGCTTACCTTACCATTTGTCTATTTTTATTCCAGCTAGAGAGCAAGTTTTGACTTCTTTAGCTTGCTTCAATTGTTCTATTTTTATTGAGGATAGATCTTTTGTTGTTGATCTGATTTGTTTGCCTTTAGTGGATTTGGACATTGTACTTAGAATGAATTGGTTAGCTATAAATAATGTAATCTTGGATTTTTCAGAAAAGTCTGTGCCTTTTGTATATACCTTATCTGTAAATAAGAGTATTGAGGAAAAGAATGAGAGGATGCAATTTCTATGTTCTTCTGAGATTAAAACTCAGCATAAGCTTAGTATTATCCCTGTGGTAAGTGAACTTTTGGATGTCTTTCCCAATGAAGTCTTAAGTCTTTCCCCAAAAAGAGACATAGAATTCTCTATATAATTGATTTTAGGCATGCAGCCAATCTTTATAGTACCCTATAGGATGTCTCCCTTAGAGTTGACAGAATTGAATGTGTAGATAGAGGACCTCTTAGAAAAATAATTTATTAGGCCCAACACTTCACCCTAGGGAGCACTGGTCTTATTTGTGAACAAGAAGGATGGGAGTTTGAGATTATGTATAGATTATAGGCAATTTAACAAAGTAACCACTAAGAATAAATTTCCCCTCCCTAGAATAGTTAATCTGTTGGATCAATTGAGAGGAGCTACTATGTTTTCCAAAATTGATTTGACGTTGGCGTACCATTAAATCAAAGTGAGAAAAGAAGATATACCTAAGACAGCCTTTAGAACTAGGTATGGGCATTATGAATTTCTTGTAATGCCATTTAGACTAACAATTTTCATGGATTACATGAATTGTATCTTTAGACCCAACCTTGATCATTTCATGGTAGTGTTTATTCATGACATTCTTATATATTCTAAAACTAGTGAAGAGCATGAACATCATCTTAGGATTGTTATGTAGTTGCTTAGAGAGAAGCAATTGTATGCTAAACTTGAGAAGTGTGAATTCTGGTTGGAAGAGAAAAGATTTTTAGGTCATGTGATTACTAGGATTTTAGATCCTCTGCTTGGCACTTCCCTGCTTGGCACCTACTTGGCACTTTTAGTAGTGATTTTTTCTGCTGTTAAAGTTGTTTTAATATTATTGCAACCAATATTACTGCTGCTATAAATTTTTGTTTAAATAATTAATTTTGAAAAAGTTATAGTAGCAATACTTTTTGTTGCAAGAAATTTTAGCAGCGGAAAAAACCACTGCTAAGTGCCAAGCAGGTGCCAAGCAGAAAAATGCCAAGTAGAGAATCTGGCCTGGATTACTAGAGATGGAGTAGCAGTAGATCCTAGAAAGACAGAGGAAGAGTTAGTTAGGAGTGACCTACCACAGTGATGGAAATTCATAGTTTTCTTGGGTTAGCCGGTTACTATAAGAGATTTATTCAAGGTTGTTTGCAAATAGTGTTGCCTTTGACTAAATTGACTAAAAAGGATGTTCCATTTGTGTGGGATACCAAATGTGAACATAGTTTCCAAACTATGAAAGAAAGACTGACAACCACACCTATCTTAATCATTCCAGATCCATTAGAAAATTTTGAAGTGTATTGTGATTCATAAAAAAAGGGCCTAGGGTGTGTCTTGATGCAGAATAGGAAAGTGGTAGCATATGCGTCTAGGCAATTGAGGCCCCATGAGAAGAATTATCCTATCCATGATCTCGAGTTAGCAGCCATAGTGTTTACCTTAAAAATTTGGGGACATTACCTCTATGGGTCTAGATTTAAGGTATTTAGTGATCATAAAAATCTCAAATACCTTTTCAACCAAAAAGAGTTGAATATACGGTAGAGGAGATGGATGGAGTTTATTAAGGATTATGATTTTGAATTGAAGTACCATCTGGGAAAGGCAAACGTAGTGGCCGATGCTTTAAGTAGGAAATCCCTTCATATAGCTCACATGATGGTGAGTGAAATGAATTTAATTAAGAAATTTAAGAATTTGAGTTTGTCCATTCTAGTTGTGCTAGATAGGTTGTACCTGAGTGAAATAAGAATTGAAAATAATCTTAGAACCCAAAAACTAAAAGCTCAAAGGGAAGATGAATTCTTGAAGCCACTTAAGGATCTAAAAGAATTCAAGAGAGAAACATATAGGGTAGTAACCTTTCAAAACAGATTGTATATCTTGAAATATAGAGAATTGAAAGGTCAAATCTTAGAGGAAACCAATAAGAGCAATTATAATATTGATCTTGGTGCCACTAAGATGTACCAAGACTTCAAGAAAAAATTTTAGTGGCCGAGTATGAAAAAGCACATAGCTGAGTATGTTGCTAAATACCTAGTGTGCCAAAAGGTGAAGATCGAACATCAAAAACCTACAGACATGCTACAACCTTTAGAGATTCCTAAATAGAAATGGGAGAAATTTTCCATGGATTTTGTAGTAGTTTTACCTAGAAATCAGTCAGGAAATGACGCAATATGGGTGATTGTTGAAAGATTAACTAAATCTACACATTTCCTGCCTATTAAAATAAATTTTTCATTGGATAGGTTGACCCATTTGTATATACAAGAAATAGTGAGACTCCATAGAGTACCCACTAGTATGGTATTTGATAGAGACCTTAGGTTTACCTCTAGATTTTGGAGAACCTTATAAGAGGCATTTGGTACTAAGTTGAATTTTAGTACTACTTATCACCCTCAAAGGGATGGGCAGACTGAAAGGACTATCTAGACTTTAGAAGATATGCTTAGGGCCTGTATATTAGAATAGAAAGGAAGTTGGGATAGAATTTTTCCTTTAGTGGAGTTTTCCTATAATAATAGTTTCCACTCTAGCATAGAAATGACTCTTTATGAAGCCTTTATATGGGAGAAAGTGTAGATCACTATTATGTTGGTTCGAGGTGGAAGAGAGATAAATATTAGGGTCAGATTAGTTCAACAAACTATAAACCAAATAAAGATGATTAGGGAGAAAATGGATAAGGCCAAAGATAGACAGAAGAGTTATGCTAATAAAAGGAAGAGATCATGTTTTCCTCAAAGTATCTCTAGTTACTAGTATTAGTATGGCTATTAAGTCTAGGAAATTAAACCCTAGATACATTGGACTATACCAGATCCTGAAAAGAATAGGTTCATCTACTTATCAAATAACTTTACCTCCATTTTTGTCTAATCTCCACAATGTATTTCATGTTTATCAACTTAGTAAGAGATTTTTGTCAAATAGCTTTACCTTCGATGTATTAAGAGATGTTTGCTAATTTTAAATGAATTAAATGTTTGTGTTTGTTGCATTAAATTACATGTAGTTGCATGAGAATGAAGACTTTATGGGAAAAGAAAGAATAAGGACCAAACTGAAATGAAAAAGATGGAGTGAGAAAAGTTGTGTGAATTTCCAATACTTCAGGGTAGCAAACCATAATTTTAGCCAAAAGAATTATTGTAGCAACCAGAACTTTGAAACTTCCCACCTGTAAGTCAAGGCAAAATGATAATTTAGCATATAGTCGGGGAAATTATCATTTTAAGCCAAATGGTTGGGAATTAGAAGTAGAATTACAAATTCTGGGATCACCTATAAATAGGTGAAAATACCAAAACCCTCACTTTGGCATTTGAGTTCTGAAGTTTAGAAAGATGGAGAGGATGAGTTAGAGAGAGAAATGGAGAAATTGTGAAGGAAGAAAGTTGTAAGACGAATCTGAGCATTTTGGGAGCTAGGAAAACATTCCAGCATACTTCAAAACCAACCTTTACAAGCTTTGTATCAACAGAAAGGTAGCAAATCACCTAACCTCTCAATTTTGAAATTTACTATTCATGACTAGAAATTCTGGTTTTTCATGCTGTTTAAACTTGAGAGGGAATAAAACCTACATTCTTGACGTTTTTAATTACTATTGGATATTTTAAATTGCATGGATGTACTTATGAATGCTTAATTTCAATTTCAAAAAATGGGTTTTTCTTTATGTTTGAGAATTGGGTTAAATCCAAGATTTGAGTAAAAATAATTGGGAGTTTAAGCTATTTTTATGTGATAAATAAAGCTTTTGTATTGGTATTGAGTTTATGATTGTCAAAAATGATTTATAAATTGATTCTTGGGCAAAAATTTTGGTCAACTGTAAGTCTTAAAAATAGAGTGTAACTTAGCAGTTGACTATCAGCTACTAGCTGTCGATTGTCATACTCTTCGGTTGTCCAGAAACGCAACCAGAGTGCTAGCAGTCAACTACCAATCTATGGAAGTTGACTGTCGTGTTCATATTTCCAAAAATTGCCAAGAACAGAACAGTCGACTATCGAGCTTGTAGTAGTCAACTGTAGCCCTCAAGTTTGACAAATTTTCAAGATAGCAAGCTATAAATCGACTGCCAAGAGGTTGGAAGTCAACTGGTAGGCCTTTGTTTTGAAAAATGAACTCAATGACCTAATTTAAAGTATAGTTAACCCAAAACTCCACTTAAATGAGGGATTTAGACCTAAAATGTAACAGCTAACATGAGAATTGAGAAGATTTTGAGAATGAATGCGAAAGAGAAGAGAAATATGAGATTTTAAAATGAGATAAGCATGAACCATGAATGAGAAGAACTGTAGCTGGTTAAATTGCGAGAATTGCTATAACTAGTTATACCGTGAGAATCGTTGCAACTAGTTATACCATGAGAATTGTTGTAAGTGGTTAAACCATGAGAATCGCTGCAAATGGTTAAACCACTAGAATTGCTACAACTAGTCACCAACCACGAGAATATTACAAACGGTGATAACCACTAGAATATTACAGATGGTCAAGGACCACGAGAAAACTCATTTATGAATGAGAAATTTTTGAAGATTTCTTTTATGATGCTTTTGATTATAGCCATATCAAAATCATCTGATTTCTTTTTTTTATGCCCTATATTGATATGTGGATATAACCTTGTTACCATTACAACTTGTGTAATTCATTCATGTTATTCCAATAGTTATAATATATTGATTGATGAGAAAAAAATGTAGCGCATTTATGTACTAGAACGATGGTACAATGCAGTATTTTTTTTTAAATTCAAGTGATTATTGCTACTGAGAAACTTTTCTCATTAAATGCTGGTTTGTATCAGATGCCTAAACACCAGATGTTGTTATAGATGGGAGTAGAAATGGTGAAAATACCCTTTCTAGGATATTTCCCAATGATTAAGGAAGTATGGATTATTTTCATATTTGAAGTACCTCCCACACCCTAAAAGCATGAAGTGTTAGATATTGTACAGCTTTTGATATGCCCTACACCCTGATTCTTGATTATTGTTTTGTTTTTAAAGAATTAGGATGATGATTTTTGGGTGTACATAGAGAGGGCATATATGTATTAAGATATGTGAGCTAGGAACCCATTAGCAATCTTTTGTTAAAAAGGTTTGAGTGATAGGTTTGTTATCTCCTTGTCCTGGTTAACACTCTCATATATCTATAGGTATATGTCTTGTATAACTAAGAAACAATTATTGTACATTATTCATGTATGTGAATGTAAGAATATAAGAGAATATGAGAATACCTATATATATTTTAGTTATTTTTTGCTGCGTAATGTAACGACCCCCTTACTCATACTATACAGTCATCTATAAGAGTAGCGAAAGCATACAAAGTTCTGAATAAAATTTTCACTTTTCCCATATTAAGGAACGTCAGAGAGTCACTACTGGTTGAGTATAATCTAAATAAACACCTTTTGCAGTCTATTCAAATTTCACTAAACCCCAAATATTGTGCAACATTTCTATTATCATACAGATTTATATATATATTTAAGCCTAATTTCTACATACATAACACAGCGTTATCCTGACATCCTTCTTCGACCCAACTATCTCCTAGGCATTCCCTGTTCTTGGTCATCTGAGCAAACAACTTAACGAGATGATTAAATCTCAGTAGTGCAATTTACAATTAAATATTTGTAAAATAGTTGCTCAGCTGTGACAACGCATAGAAAATATCTCCCTAAATTGGTTTAAATGCATGTGAATCACTAAATACTTTTAAATTTAAAATGAGTATGAGAAATCGATGCAAAGTGTAACACCCCTTATCTTATCTCAACAACGTCATATAAAATGTTCAGATAAGTGGTTACATTATTCTTAGCCTTTTTTTCTTATTAATTTGCCCGAGCATTTAAATCCATCATTGATTTAATATATAATTAGGTTTGGGCTCTTTTGCTCAGGTACATATGCTTTTCACAGTGGAATATAAAATTCTCATACATCACAACGGAATATATATAAACTTTCATATTACATATAAAGAAACTGTCTATTACATCATTCAGTATACATTTACTAGGATATATGAAGTATCCATCCAGAAGGAGTAAGGAGACAACAAGCTTGTCACTCAAACTCCTTTCCAAAATATTGTGGATGAATAGATCCTTCACATATCCTTACCCGAGGTAATGCCCCTTTCCCTTTTTATATACAACCAAAAAATAGTAATCCTAATTCTATCCCAAAAAGAACATGTAGAATCAAGACCAATATGAAAGGGCTACAGATACATACTAAGAAGGGGACTTCCACTGTTGCTAGCTCGATCTTCATGATTAAGCAATATCTAGGCATTTGATACATATCAGTACAATAATAAGAAATATATTCCTAGTAGCTAAACAAACCAATTCTTTGAAATAATTGATATGTACCACTGTATGAATACAAAAAACATTTCTATATTCTATTTAGTTCAAAATTCTTTTCATACAGATCTATGGGTATGACATATGTGAAACATGTGTGTATGCATCTATAAACATGAGATCTGCAACATATGATATCATGAATGAAATGAATTACAAGCTTTCAATGTTTGCATACTTTAAACATTCTCACATAGAACACATTCATACAATACAAATCATACTATCTCATAAATGCTTTACTTTTGGGAGGTATACATCAGATCATTCCTCCAACTGATTGTATTCTCTAGAGGTATACACCAGATCATTCCTCCTAAACTTAATCCCTTGGGAGTATATGCCAGATCATTCCCTACAAGGTGTCATTCTAGGGAGGTTTACACTAGATCATTCCTCCTCAAAATTCTAGTCTCTGAAGGTATTCACCAGATCATTCCTCCCTTTAGTTTTGATCTTGCCTTTCACAGGTACAATAAGCATTTCCATGTTATTCAATCATATTCACATGATTTTAGACATATTTCTATCAATGGCACAATTTCATGCTATTTATCATCCATAATTAATCTATTCATCATTTCCCTCATTTCACTTATCATAAGCCATTTTGAATGGTACTTTAAGCTAGTTTCTATTAACACATAAATTTAGGCATTCAAGAGAAAATCTTACATAGCATTCTTCCAAGGCAAGATAAGCATGAAGGATTGGCATTTCTAACCCATTTCGTTCATTTCTAGCATAATTTTTGCCATTTAAACATTATGGTAACAATTTCCATAATTATGGATAATGCTTTCTCACACCTCATTTTCTTGTAAGTGTACATCAAGCCTTTCTTTCACACACTTTTCTAGCTCATTTTTCATGTTAGATATGACAATGCACATTATCTTCCAACTTCACATACCTATGCACCTGTTTAAGGTGGGATAGTAAGACTTTTAAAACCGTAAAATGGTTAAAGCATAAAAATACCATAATTTTCTCTCTCCTCCCTTCTTAAGACTAAATTTATATGGTTCCTAAATCATTTTTCAAGAGCATTTTCAGCACCATTTACATACATCCATTCGGCCAAGATGAATAAATCACACTTCTTGGATTAATGGTGAAGTTAGAAAATGAAAAAAGTGCCTAAACATTATTCTAACTAGATTTTCTCTCTCTTACCATTTCATGACACTTTCTCTCACTCTTTCTAACACCATTTTAAACCAAATTTCAGCACCATTACAAGAGCTAGCATTTGGCCAAAGAGGGAAAGACAAGAAAATGGATTTATCTCACCATCTTGCTCACAATACAACCATATTCAAGTAAATCCCATGCAAGAACATCATTTTCTCACTCGTTAAAACACCATTTCAGCCTTGGCATAAGCTAGGGTTTTTCAATACTAGGGTTTCATTCTTGAGAAATTGCTATCTCTTAAGTTGTCAAGCATTTCAACATGTTTATAGCTATAAACACAAGTAGTTTCCAACATATTTCAAACCCATTAAAGCAAATCAACCATAAGAATGTAGAGAGAGAAAGATCATCCTTCTTCCAAGAGTAAGAACACCATAAACAAACCATAAAACAAGAAAATAATGACATAGACATATTTAGCTACCTTGAAAATGCAAAACAAGTGGAATCTCCAGTTGTTTTGGTTTGAAAATCCTCTTCTCCAAGCCTAGGAAGCTATTCGGCCAGCACCTCCTTCTCCTCTCTTCTTCGACCATTCTAGCATCCTAAGGTGGAAGAAGACTTAAATTAGGATTTTGGTGAAATTACCAAAATGCCCTTGGTGTAAAATGACCCATTTACCCTTACTACTTCACCTTTTCAAGAATGTAATTTTGTGCAACTTCCATGGGTTGGGACATTTCTGCCCCTCAATAATTTCAAAATTGCAGAATGGTCCCTCAACATTTTAGAAATTACAAAAGTACCCCTAAGGAAATTGCCATTTTGCCATTCAAGTCCAAATGACCATTTTAGCTATATTTTTCACCCTTTTCGGCTTTATTGTGTAAAAATCACTTAAATAAGATTTCATAAAACTTATTTTTGTGAATTTACTAATTTACCTTCTTTTAGAAAAATTATAATTTTGCCCCTAAGGCAAAATTACCTTTTTGCGCTTTATGCTAATGCCCCTAAGGATTTCTAACTTCTATTTCTTTGAAATATTTAAGGTAAAAATTAGATTTTCTACATTATGTAAATTTACTAATATGCCCTTAGGGTGAAATTACAGTTTTTCCCTTTTTAGGGGAAATTGCCCTTTTTGACATCCATTGCACATAATCACTTACATAACTAGATTCTTCTTCTCTCTTAAATGAAAGTGATGAAAGTCCTTTAATATAATTTCAAGAAAATTAAATTAATTTTCCCCTTCATGGTAAAATTACTATTTTACCCTTCCTTACCAAATTTCCAATTTCATTCTTTTATAGCAAAAGTGATTATGTATTGATAAAAATGTCAATTCTATCTCCTTGATGAACCATCATTAGCATCCCATAAACAATAATAACAATAATAATAATAACAACGTCATCATAAAATGCAATTGTTAGGAGCGGGTGTTACACAAAGCAATATAATGAGCATATTATCTTTAATCTAAAAAATAAAGCATACTTAATGTAACGACCCCCTAATACGACGTACAAAATCTTATATCTGATTAGCGGAAGCATATGGGTCTTTTTACGTAGTTGTTCCTGATGTGGGAATGTTAGGGGATCGCTACTAGTTGAGCGTAACCCAAATAGACTTCCCATTGTCCATTCAGATTCCGTTCAACCCTAATTCACATGCAGCTAACTAGTTATACATACATACATCATAAATTACTCTGGAATGAAATCTAAAACTCATATACACGTCACGTCATACATTCATACACATTCTAACTCAAATCCCCAAGTTTACAGCGGTAAACCCTACCAAAAATTCGGCAGAGTTTCCTCTGTATTTCGAACATACCCAAAATACAATAATCACCTGTTTACAATTACACAACCAGTCTAACAATAACAGTAAACATAATGACAAAAATTCATATACAGCAACGTCAATCCCATCAGTACAGTCAACATAAAACACCTGATTTATACATGTACAGTTAACGCAATCTCCACAGAAAATATAGAAGATAGAACCCAATATACAGCAACGTCATCAAAGTATATACACAAGATGATTCAAGCCTAAGCTAAGTCATTCTCCTGTTTATCACCACGACATCATCATCTATCGTCTGGGTTCCTGTCCCTGTCCCTATTCATCTGAGTAAACAACCTGATGAGATATAAAATCCCAGTAGAATAATTTATAGTTCAAATATCATTCAAAAATTGGCTGAATACTCAGCGGTACGAACACTAAAATCATTTTCCCGAAATCAGTTCGAAAACAGTGAAATACCTTATCTTTAAAATCGTTTTATCACATGGAAATTGCGGCAGATAATCAAAATCATAAAAATCCATTTCTTTTTAAAATCAATACTGGAAATCAAATAAAATCCCATGCCCGGTGTATCTAAATCCACGATGGCTACAAATCTGCGGTAACCAAGTCTAAATCATCATCTAATTGCACGTTGTCCAAAGAGAATACCTCTCTTATCGTTGGGTGTAATCCGTAACACCAATCACCCGAATCAAGCCTATATTGTGAGTGTGATTCGTAACACCAATCACTCACTCAAGGACCGGGTGAGAATAAACATCTAGGGCGTCCCCTAGCATGTGCTCATACGCCAATTCTCATCCTCATACAGTCTATTCGAACTCACATGCACACGATCGGCTATTCCTCAGGGTTCTAGGGTATTACGCCTAAATCACAATGTTTCCCCATGTAGGCTATCCCCTCTTATACTCCTTAAACCTTTCTTAGGGATGTCTTGATTTATCGCGTGATCCCTAATGCAGTACAGGCCAAATTAGGTAAAAACAATATCAATTAAAAACTCCCTGTACTCGGGATACTTAACGGCCGTCCCATACCGGCTATCAAGTACCCTACCCTAAGTAAATCCGTCTTAAGGGCATCTAAACTCGATAAACAAAGTGTCTAACATGCAATTAGGGTTTTCAGCACACAGGCATGCAATTTATTCCATCGAAAGAAGCACGTAAATCCATAAAAATCATCTAAATCATTCAGGTATCCACTAGGTCAAATCTAGGGTTCGGGAATCGTAAATTATCCTACCTGGTCTCCTGTCGCTCCAAATCGCTTCAGAACTTCACGTAATCTCAGTTTTTGAGCCCAATTAATTTCCTGGACATTAAATTGAATATTCAAACTTGTCACGTCATCCATTTTTCGATCCTAAGTCCGGTTGCCCTAAAACCTAGGTCAATTTATTTCCTAATTACTTTCGGCAGCTATTTCAATCAGATATCATCAATTTTTGGAAAATCAAACCTTACCAATGTGATCGGATGATGGAATTCTGTGTCAGGGTGGTCTCGGTTTCTCCCGATGCACGTCCAGAAACTCCGGCACGGCGACGTATGGTGGCGTATGGCAGAGGGGTGTGGTTTGCCTCGAAAATTATACCACGGTGAAGCCCACAAGTCCAAGAATCCGAATATGGTGGTGGCGCGGCGGTTCACGGTCGTTTGGATGGCATTTTCTGGCCACGAAGATTCTCGCATAGCAGACAGAGATTCCCTCAATCCGAGCACGCTCGCACTCGCTTGGCGTCGGCAAGCTCTTGGAGGAAGTCGGGCAACAGGCTACACGGTAGTGGGGGTGGTGATGGTCAACGGTGACGGACGGCGGCGATCTGAGCTGGTGAAATTTTCATGCGGTGGAGGAGAAAAGTGGCATTTTTCGGCAATGTTGGTAGCGTTGGTGGCCGTGGGTGGTTGCTGGAGGTTGTGGGTGGTGAGGGCTGTCGATTGGTGTGCCAGGTGGCAGCCCACGGTGGCTGTGGTGGCGGTTCACGGTGGAGGAAGAAGGAGAGAGAGGAGAGAGAAAGTGAGGTGAGGAGAGAGAGAGATTTGAGAGAAATGGAGGGAATTCAGGAAATTTAAAGCCTTCAAGGGCAATTCTGACTTTTCTCGGACCACCCGAGGATACTTTAGGGTGTCGACATCTTTTCAGACTTTAGCACGCATTTCCATGCGAAGGTTTTGGCCTCCGTTAGTGAAATTAATGCACAAAACGCCTTCTATCAGTTTCTGATCGCCGGATTGCATTTCTTTCTGTTTGATCATGTTTCTGACTTCGAACAACCTTCCATTTTGAATCACTATCCTTGAAAGTCGTGCCAAGTTTTGTTTAAAAGGGATTAGGGTTAAAAATTCAATTTTATCCTTTAAAACTCTTTCAAAATCCTTTTGGTTGTTACATTCTCCCCCCCTTAAAAGAAATTTTGTCCCCAAAATTCATACCTGTAAACAGTTCTGGATATCTTTGCCTTATCTCTTCTTCTTTCTCCCACGTCAACTCCTGCGACGCTACATCCTGCCAAAGTACCTTAACTAAAGGGATTATTTTACTTCGAAGTTGCTTAGTCTTATAGTCAAGGATTTGAACAGAAGTAGATTCATAAGTCAAATTTTCCTTTAATATTATTGGTTGATTCCCTAGTACATGCACAGTATCTGGGACATATTTACGAAGTTGGGAGACATGGAAAACATTATGTAGGTTAGACAAATAGGGAGGTAAGGCAATTTGGTAGGCAACGGGACTGACTCTTTGTAAAATTTGGAATGGTCCTAGAAATCTAGGGCTTAGTTTCTTGGTCCTTACCTGTCTACCAATACCCGTGGTAGGGGACACTCTCAGAAATACGTGATCTCCCTTGTTAAATTCCAAAGGCCTTCTTCTCTTGTTGGCATAGGATTCTTGCCTCTGTTGGGCAATTCTCATCTTTTCCCTGATCATTTTAATTTGATCAGTGGTTTCTTGTACCATTTCGGGTCCCAACAGTGCACTTTCCCCCATTTCTACCCAACTTAAAGGTGACTTACAACTCCTCCCATACAGAGCCTCATACAGTGCCATACCGATGGTATAGTGATAACTGTTATTGTATGCAAACTCTATCAATGGCAGGTGTTTATCCCAACTTCCTTTCTGCTCAAGCACACAAGCCCTTAACATGTCTTCTAGGGTTTAAATAGTCCTCTCAAACTGCTCGTCAGTCTGAGGATAGTAGGCTGTACTAAATTTAAGCTGGGTTCCTAAGGCTTGCTGTAAGGATTGCCAGAATCTCGAAGTAAACCTAGGGTCTCGATCAGATACTATATACCTGACGGTATTCCATGCAATCTCACGATTTCCCTAAGGTATACTTCGACTAATTTCTCCATGGAGTAACACACCTTAACAGGTAAAAAGTGAGCAGATTTAGTCAACTGATCCACTATTACCCAAATGGCATCAAATCCTGCTGGTGTTCTAGGTAATCCTACCACGAAATCCATAGTGATTTGATCCCATTTTCTCTCTGGTATCTCCAATGGTTTTAGTAGCCCTGCGGGTTTCTGGTGTTCTATCTTAACCTATTGACAAGTCAGACAGGCATTCACATAGTTCGTGATATCCTTTCGCATATCGGGCCACCAAAAATTCCTCTTTAAGTCCTGATACATCTTGGAAATACCGGGGTGAATAGTGTAATGGCTTCTATGGGCTTCTGCTAACACTTTTTCCTTTAGTTCCTGATGGTTCGGAATCACTACTCTCTTCCTAAACATTAAAACTCCATCAAGTGCTAGTCCAAAATCGAGTTGGTCTGCGTATACTTCCAAGGATTCATCCTCAAGTTGGGCTTGTCTAATTAATTCTCTCAATTCACAGGTTATCAAAAAGTCACTCATCACTAATCTTTGCGGAAATGATATTACATTGAGGCTGAGATTCCTAAAATCCTCAAGTAACCTCATCTCGCCAATCATTAAACTAGCTAATTGTAGTGACTTTCGGCTTAATGCATCGGCCACGACATTCGCTTTTCCTGCATGATATTTCAATTCAAAATCAAAGTCTTTTAGGTATTCTACCCACCTACGCTGCCTCATGTTTAATTCCTTCTTATCAAACAAATACCTAAGGCTCTTATGATCACTATACACTTCAAATACAGCGCCATATAGGTAATGTCTCCAAATATTTAGGGCAAACACTACGGCAGCTAATTCTAAGTCATGGGTGGGGTAGTTCTCCTCTACAAGTTTCAATTGCCGCGATGCATAAGCCATAACTTTCCCATCCTGCATCAATACACAACCTAGGCGTCTCAAAGATGCATCTGTGTACACAGTAAAGGGTTCTAGGGGTTTCAGAATAATTAGTACAGGAGCGGTGGTCAATTTCTCTTTCAAAATTTGAAAACTAGTCTCACATTATTCGCTCCATTCAAAATCTACCCCTTTTCGAGTTAACCGGGTTAATGGCACAGCTATCTGTGAGAATCCTTGAATGAATTTCTGATAATAACTGGCCAAACCTAGGAAACTCCTAATCTCGGTGACTGTTCTAGGTCGATCCCACTCTAATACTGCTTCAATTTTCTTTGGGTCGATTGCTATCCCTTCCCCATTAACCACGTGTCCTAAGAATTTCACCTCTTCTAACCAAAACTCACATTTCTCTAGCTTTGCATACAATTGCTTCTCTTCCAGTATCTGTAGCACCGTGCTAAGATGCTGGGCATGCTCTTCATGAGTCTTGGAATAGACTAAGATATCATCGATGAATACCACGACAAATTGATCTAAATAGGGTCTGAAAATCCTGTTCATATAATCCATAAAGACAGCGGGTGCATTCGTCAATCCAAACGGCATCACTAGGAACTCATAGTGGTCGTATCTTGTCCTAAACGCTGTCTTAGGAATATCATCCTCTCTAACCCTAATCTGGTGGTATCCTGATCTTAAATATATCTTAGAAAATACAGTCGCGCCTTGCAACTGATCAAAAAAGTCATCAATATGTGGAAATGGGTATTTGTTCTTAATGGTCACCTTATTCCACTGCTGGTAATCAATGCACAGTCTTAGGCTTCTGTCTTTCTTCTTTACGAATAAGACCGGAGCTCCCCATGGCGATACACTTGGCCTAATGGACCCCTTCTCCAACATATCTTCGATTTGGACCTTTAATTCTCTTAATTCTGCGGGGGCCATACGATATGGGGTCATAGCTATTGGACCTACTCCCGGAATCAGGTCAATGGTGAACTCTATCTCCCTAGGCGGTGGCAGTTTACTTATTTCTAAAGGAAATACCTCTAGAAAGTCGCTAACGATTGGAATTTGACTTAGTCTATCTTGCAACTCTACCTCAGAGAGATTGAGGGACATATCACCTATCTCACAAGCCCTGTCACTCCCTCGCACAGGCACGTTATCGAGATAAGTAATTTTCCCTTCGAAAAAATTCAACAAGACCCGATTCCTAGTCAACCAATCCATTCCTAAAATAATGTCAATCCCTGACAATGGTATACACACTAAGTCCACAAAGAATAAAGTATCTTCAATGGTTAAGGGGCAATTCAGGCATATTCATGGGGACATAGTGGCTTCTCCTAAGGGTGTGGATATATATAGGTCACAGGGCAGGGTTGGAATAGGTAATCTTATTCTTTCTACGCATGCATCAACGATAAAGGAGTGCGTAGCACCCGAATCAAACAATACTATCAAAGAAAAATTATAGATTTTACCTCTAACCTGCATCAAGCCCGAAGACCTGTCGACATTGGCAGCGTTCATAGTAAAAACTCTCCCTGGATCCTGTGGTCTCCGGCTACCTGATGTCGGCTGATTCCTGGGGGAAGGGCAATATCTAGCCATGTGTCCCGTACCTCCACATCTGCAACAATGAAGTGGAGTCTGATGCCAACAGGGCTGATTCGGATGTCTGGTGCCACACTTCGGACAGGGATTATTATCAGGTCTCCTCCCACTGTTACTAGAAGCCCCTGGTTGTGGTTTAAACATACCGCTTCTCACGTTAAGGTTTCTGGTTGCTTTTCTGGGCCGGTTCCCTGTTCGCTTGTCATATTCTAAGTCTGTCTCTGTTCTAAATTCTTGCTCAGAATTCGGCACTTGTTGACCAATGTGGCGAAGTCTCGAATCTCCAGGGTAGCTAACTGAATCTTCATAGGTAAATCTAGGCCTTCTTCTAGTTTTTTTGCTTTCCAGGCCTCGTCATAATGCATTCGTAGGTACGTGGAGTATCGCGATAACTCTTCAAATTGTTTCAAATACTCATCAAATGGCCTGCCTCCCTGTGTGAGCTTCAGAAATTGTGTTTCCTTTGATTGTTTCACGCTCTAAGGGATGTATTGATCCATAAAGACTCTCTTGAATGACTCCCAAGTAAGTGGAATGCCTCGGCTCTCCATCAGTTGCTGGGCATCTATCCACCAGAGTTCCGCTTCGCCTTTCAACATGTATGTTGCATATGTGACCTTCTGCTCATCGTCGCACTGCAACAATATGAAAATCTTTTCAATTTCTTTTACCCAAGCTTCTACAACAGCTGGATCGGAGGCACCTGCAAATGGAGATGGACCTGCTCTCTGAAACTCAATCCATCCCTGATATAGTGGGTTTGCATGCTGAGTAGCTCTGTCATTTCTCATCTGTCTGTCTTCCTGCTACTATCTCATTACATTTGCACTGGTAGTGTCCTGATCTCTCATCGCATCAGCCATTAATCGGATGGATTCCATCATATCATGTATGTCGACATCAGTCTCCATGCTACCACTACCCGAAGCACCCTGATTCCTGTGCCTTGACCTTCCTCTAGGCCTGCGAGTGGCATCCCTGCTAGATTCTACCATGCTTATCTAACACAAAAGCAAATAGATCAGTCATCACAGCAACAGTTAACAGAAATGCATTAAATTCATTTCGTTCATTATCGATTCAAAATTAGGTCCTATCATTCCAGAGTTAAATCAATCAAAACTCTAAAGCTGTAAGCCCGAAGATTCAAAATCCTTAACCCACTAAACTAGATGATCCAACAAACTGGGCTCTGATACCATAATTGTAACGACCCCCTAATACAACGTACACAATATTATATCTGATTAGCGGAAGCATATGGGACTTTTTACGTAGTTGTTCCCGATGTGGGAATGTCAGGGGATCGCTACTGGTTGATCGTAACCCAAATAGACTTCCCGTTGTCCATTCAGATTCCGTTCAACCCTAATTCACATGCAGCTAACTAGTTATACATACATACATCTTAAATTACTCTGGAATGAAATCTAAAACTCATATACACGTCACGTCATACATTCATACACATTCCAACTCAAATCCCCAAGTTTACAGCAGTAAACCCTACCAAAAATCTGAAAGAGTTTCCTCTGTATTTTGAACATACCCAAAATACAATAATCACCTATTTACAATTACACAATCAGTCCAACAACAACAGTAAACATAATGACAGAAATCCATATACAGCAACGTCAATCTCATCAGTACAGTTAACATAAAAAACCTGATTTATACATGTATAGTTAATTCAATCTCTACAGAAAACATAGAAGACAGAACCCAATATATAGCAACGTCATCAAAGTATATGCACAAGACGATTCAAGCCTAAGCTAAGTCATTCTCCTGTTTATCACCACGGCATCATCATCTATCGTCTGGGTTCCTGTCCCTGTCCCTGTTCATCTGAGTAAACAACCTGATGAGATATAAAATCCCAGTAGAATAATTTACAGTTCAAATATCATTCAAAAATTGGCTGAATACTCAGCGGTGCGAACACCGAAATCATTTTTCCGAAATCAGTTCGAAAACAGTGAAATACCTTATCTTTAAAATCGTTTTATCACATGGAAATTGCGGCAGATAATCAAAATCATAAAAATCCATTTCTTTTTAAAATCAATACTGGAAATCAAATAAAATCCCATGCCCGATGTATCTAAATCCACGTTGGCTACAAATCTGGTGTAACCAAGTCTAAATCATCATCTAATTGCACGTCGTCTAGAGAGAATACCTCTCTTATCATTGGGTGTGATCCGTAACACCAATCACCCGAATCAAGCCTATATTGTGAGTGTGATCTGTAACACTAATCACTCACTCAAGGACCGGGTGAGAATAAACATCTAGGGCGTCCCCTAGCATGTGCATATACGCCAATTCTCATCCTCATACAGTCTATTCGAACTCACATGCACACGGTCGGCTATTCCTCAGGGTTTTAGGGTATTACGCCTAAATCACAACGTTTCCCCATGTAGGCTATCCCCTCTTATACTCCTTAAACCTTTCTTAGGGTCGTCCTGATTTATCGCGTGATCCCTAATGCAGTATAGGCCAAATCAGGTAAAAACAATATCAATTAAAAACTCCCTGTACTCGAGATACTTAACGGCCGTCCTATACCGGCTATCAAGTACCCTACCCTAAGTAAATCCGTCCTAAGGGCATCTAAACTCGATAAAAAAAGTGTCTAATATGCAATTAGGGTTTTCAGCACACAGGCATGCAATTTATTCCATCGAAAGAAACACGCAAATCCATGAAAATCATCTAAATCATTCAGGTATCCACTAGGTCAAATCTAGGGTTTGGGAAGCGTAAATTATCCTACCTGGTCTCCTGTCACTCCAAATCGCTTCAGAACTTCACGTAATCTCAGTTTCTGAGCCCAATTAATTTCTTGGACATTAAATTGAATATTCAAACTTGTCACGTCATCCGTTTTTCGATCCTAAGTCTGGTTGCCCTAATACCTAGGTCAATTTATTGCCTAATTACTTTTGGCAGCTTTTTCAATCAGATATCATCAATTTTTAGAAAATCGAACCTTACCAATGTGATCGGATGATGGAATTTTCTGTCGAGGTGGTCTCGGTTTCTCCCGATGCACGTCCAGAAACTCCGGCACAGTGACGTACAGTGGCGCACGGTAACGTACGGTGGCCCATGGCAGAGAGGTACGGTTTCCCTCAAAAATTACACTACGGTGAAGCCTGAAAGGCCAGGAGTCTGAATATGGTGGTGGTGCGGCGGTTCACGGCCATTTGGATGACGTTTTCTGGCCACGAAGATTCTCACACGGCGGATGAAGATTCCCTCAATCCGGGCGCGTCCAGCCTCCGTTCGACGTCGACGAGCTACTAGAGGAAGCTGGCAGCTCAGGCTACACGGTGGTGGGGGCGGTGACGGTCAACGGTGACGGACGGTGGCGATCTGAGCTGGTGAAGTTTTCACGCGGTGGAGGAGAAAATGGCGATTTTCGGCGATGCTGGCGGTCGTTGGTGGCCGTGGGTGGTTGCTGGAGGTTGTGGGTGGTGAGGGCTGTCGATTGGTGTGCCAGGTGGCGACCCACGGTGGCTGTGGTGGCGGTTCACGGTGGAGGAAGGAGGAGAGAGAGGAGAGAGAAAGTGTGGTGAGGAGAGAGAGAGATTTGAGAGAAATTGAGGGAATTCAGGAAATTTAAAGCCTTCGGGGGCGATTCTGACTTTTCTCGGACCACCCGGGGATACTTTATGGTGTCGGCATCTTTCTAGACGTCGGCATACATTTCCATGCGAAGGTTTTGGCCTCCGTCAGTGAAATTAATGCACGAAACTCCTTCTGTCAATTTCTGATCGCCGGATTGCATTTCTTTCCGTTTGATCATGTTTCTGACTTCGAACAACCTTCTATTTCGAATCACTATCCTCAAAAGTCATGCCAGGTTTTGTTTAAAAGGGATTAGGGTTAAAAATTCAATTTTATCCTTTAAAACTCTTTCAAAATCCTTTTGGTTGTTACACTTAAAATTATGACTGAAAATTCTTATATATTTATCAGTCACACATCTCATGTGATGATTCATTGTTCATTTCAAGTTGCATGCCATTTTAACTGAAAACATGGTTTTAGTTTGGGTGTGATCCGTAACACCAATCACCCAAAAACAATCCCTATATTGTGAGTGTGATCCATAACACCAATCACCCACTCAAGGACTAGGTGAGAATCAACATCCAGGGCATCCTCCAACATGTGAACAACAGCTAATTCTCATCCTCATAAAGTATATATAGCACTACATATGCATAGTCGACTAATACTCAAGGTTATAGGATATTATACTTAAACAAAAACATTACCCCGTATAGGTTATTTGCCCTTTACTCCTTGAACCTTTCATAGGGTTGTCCTAGTTTAATGAATAATCCCAAATAGATGCAAACCAATTTCAAAAAAATCAATTAATTTACAAAATTGTCTGCATAGGGGATGTTCAACAGCCGTCCCATACCAGCTATTGAATATCCACCTTAAGTTATTTTTTCCCTATGGCATATAATCCCAACAGCCAAATTCTAGCAAACATGAAACAAGCATTTGCAATTCACAGGCAATCTTGTATACTCATGTAAAATTCTCATGCAAATCAATTATTTTCAGCACTCATTCCCATTCAATATAATTCATACTTAAAACAGTAATTCACAACGTCAGTTAAAAGTTAGGGGAGTGTAGATTACTCTACCCTTTACCGTTTGCTCCTATTCAGATCGGGGTTTTCCTTTTTCCTAAGAGATTTTTCTCCCAATTAGTTTCCTGAGGAAACAATTCAAATCTTATGCGAGTTTCCTTTCAATTATACTTTCCTACAGTTAATTACCTAATTTTTACTTCGGTCTAATCCTTACGACATATTTGGAAAAAAAATCAACAAGAAGCTCAAAATTTGATCCCTGCTTCTTTCTAGCAACTATGGTGACAACGCACAGCAAAGCACGATGACGCACAGTGGCTCATAGTGGTGCACGGCGGTGAACGATGGCTAGCATCAAAAATTACTCCAAAATGTAGCCCAAAGCTCAAGGATCCAGGATCCAGGGTTAGTTCGGCGAAAAATGGCAGTTTAACTATGATTTTCTAGCAAAAATACGATGGTGCATAGAAAATGTTTCTCCTTCATTCATGGCGTGTGGCGGCAGTTCTTGCTGGCTAGTAGCTAGCGGAGAAAGAAGGCAACTTTAGCTAGCTGTTAGTGGTAGCGGTATGGTTGGATGGCAACTTTTTTTGACCGAAACAAAGAAGAGAAGCGGGTAGCCGAAGATGGAGAAATCTGGAGTTTCCCGTCGTTGTGGTGGCTGTCGGTCTCTATAGTGGCTTGCTGCAGCATCGATCTAAGTTGCTGAACCTTTCGAAAGTGACGGGCAAAGATGACTTGGCTGGACGACAAACGAGTGTGGTGAAGATGGCAGATGGAGGGGTACGCGTGCGAGAGAGAGAGAGAAAAAAGGGCAAAATGGAAGGAAGTGAGGGAATTTTGAACATTTAAGGCATCTAGGGGCATTTTGGTCTTTTCCCACTTTGCCTTAGCTAAATTTCCGATGCATTTTCTGATCTAGGCAAGAATATGGGATCATATGGAAGGGATTTGGAAATCTTTTGAACATTTTAAGCCTTCCAAAAATATCTGCTAAATTCCTGAAGCAGATAAAATTCTCTTCGTCAGATAAAATTTAATTCTGAAAAATTCTCAAATTTTAACTGCAAGCTCAGAAAAATTTTCTTAAATCAATGCCAACAAAATTTCAATTTATTTTATCCAATTTAATTTATTTTTAATTTAGGTTATTACACGTAATGTGTGAGAAGCTGAGTGTAGTAACCTAAACTAATAGCACCTAATTAATTAACTTAGTAAAAAGTTAAAATTTACTCAAGTGGAAGCAGTAGTAACTCATCAATCCTACATTATGTTATATTATATTATTTAATTAACAAAGAGGAATCTTAGGATTGAGGGTGTTTACATTCTATGGCTCTCTTCCTTCAATTATTCTTTCTTTTCGTTCTTCTCTCTTTCTTACCTATTATAGAAATTTTTTATCGCCTTAAGAACTACCCAAATGACCTCAATTTTCTCTATAAATTGAGACCATTTAGTGTGTGTTTAGCAGAATTTTCTACATTATATACTGAGTTCCCTTTTTAATCTTTAAGCACCTATACATGCTAGCATTCCTATAAATTTATATTTTTTTATAGTTAATAGAAGTTAGCATCAACCTACACTATTGCCTCTTAGTTCTTCCCTTCTTACAGTCTGCCAACTGTTCCCTTCATATATTTTCCCTAACCATTTTTTTTTCTAGTTACATGCAGAATTTCCACTAAACCCATCCCACGATTCTGCATCATTTTCATTCAAAGAATGCTTGATTTCTCCCAATCAAACAACACCATAGTAGAAAGTATACAGAATAATTTGAAAATGCAACACCCAAAGTGAAACTTTCATGAAAGAACATCCTACCTTAAATATAATGTAAGTAGCTCAGGTTGACAAGATTGGTTTTCCCTAAATTCTATTTTGCAATGTCATCTCAAGGCTATCCTCTTCATAATTCATCCTTGTACTTACATGCAAGTGCAGCTTTGGTTTCGCCCTAGTCTCCACTAGCGTCTTGTCTCTCTTCCCACACTTACATGCAAACGGTAATGGAGGTAAATGACCCTTTTTGGTGCTTAATTTCCTTGTTGTCTTTTCTTCTCCCTCGATTTTCTCTCTTTTAAAATTGGGAAGTCTCCTTCTATATGAAGAAAAGGGGTGAATGTAGGCTATATAAGGGTTTACACATGGGGAGAATTTATTTGATGGGTAGATGACTAAGGGGATTTTCCTAGGGGTTGGTATATCCTGGGTATTTTAGTTTTCTTCATCCCCTTTATGTCCTTTTTCCTTCACTCCTTACCCATAAGAGGTTTTTATCCCTTTGTTCTTAACTTTCATTCTTTTTGGATTTCATTTTCATTCCTTCCCCTAATTTACACCACATTTTAAAATTTATTTAAATTTCTTCTAGCATCCATGTAACCTCATAAAATTCACACATACACATGCAATTCACAATAATTAATTAAACCAATGTTTTTAACAATTTAATTCATTTAAATAGTCACTTTTCCTTTTCTAAATTCCTTAAAATTTAAGATTTGAAGCAAAGAAATTCCTCTTCAATTCAAAATGAGGGATATTAGAATCCTCCCCTTTTAAAAAGTTTTTCGCTCAAAATTCAAACATACCTGTAAAAAAATAGGTTATTTTCATCTTATTGTTCCCAAGTTGCTTCCTGAATGTTCAAATCTTGCCATAGCACCTTAACGATGCGATTGGTCTTGCTTCATAGTTGTTTGGTTTCAAATTTTAGAAGTTTAACAAGCTTTAACTAGTAAGTTAGATTTTCCTCTAACTTTTCAGGACTGTATTGAAGAATATGTGTAATAACCCACCCCGATAGGTGCTTAACATATACTAGCCCATAAAGGTGGAATGCTACTAACTTGCCTTTCTAATTAACTACCTAAGTTCAATTTTGCATTAATGCCCAGGATCCATTAATTAGCTTAGTTTCAAGTTAGGTGATAAACACATAATTATACATATTTAACGGCTAAATTCCACTCACTATAGTAGTATATTTTGTGTGTTTTATGAATAATTACCTATTTTTTCACTTGAGTTCATGTTATCAACGCTTTTCCCAGGTATAAAGCAGTTTTGAAGAGAAATGGACCAAAACCAAGCATCCAAAGGCTTAAAGCACCTCAAAATGCACCTTTTTGCATGGGCACTCATGAAGTCTTCTAGAACACACACTGCCACATGCCCATACTGCCTTAAATCTTCTAGAACACACCTCCCACATGACAAAAACATCTTATACACCTTCCTACATGGCCAGATCAACAATTTTCAACCAAGAAACGACCAAAAAATCATCGCAGATAGATTTCTTCTAGAACATGGCCTACAACACGGCCATGTCATCCACTTAGGCCATCACATGGCCTTGCCACTTTCTAGGCTACCACATGGGTGTCTGGAAGCCTAGAGAGGTGTCTCCCTTGCCTATAAATAGGAGAAGGCGCAAGGGAAGAAAGGCATGACTTCAAAGGCGATCAAGAGAGGGAACTGAGAGCACTTGGAGTAGCTTGGAGTGTGACAATCCTTGCTAATCCTTGGAGCTTAATACTTCAATTCCATTATCTTTTCACAAAGGTCACAAGCCGTGGAGATTCAATCAAGAATTGAAAGAAATATTGGGAAGCATCAAGAAGCAATTAGGAGCATAATCAAGGAGGAGTTCAGAGTTAAGGCTATTCATCCAAAACTCGACCGATGAGGGTGTTTCTGTCTCCATTTTGTTCTTCTTCCTTTATTATATTTCTTATTGTTTTATTCATCAACATGAGTAGCTAGATTGGTAAAACCCAACTGGGGTTCTTAGACTATGTTGATATTTTGATTTGAACATGATTGAGTTATGAATTGAATTGTGTGATCTTCCTCTAGTTAAAGATTAATCAAGTTTTTATTACGAGACGTGGTAATAAAAACTATATAGATTCCTCTCAAATGCTCTACCCGATGATTTTTGGAATTGGAAAAATAACTAGGGAGAACAATTGATCTTTGCTCAGACTAAGAGGTTGACAACTGCTAGACAAGGAGGAACTCCTAAAAAGCCTTAATGCTGATCTAAACTTGACCATTGGACATGAATAGCCAATGAAAGGTATAGGTTTAAGAAATCCATTGAAACCAATTGAAAATTTGGATTTTTTTTAGACAGGTAGCACAATCAATTTCATAACTCGTTATCTTTTGTTTACATATCATCTAGTCTGAGACCCCAATGGGTTTACTTTTCTGGAACTTGATAATTCACTTTCTTAACACTTGCCTCACTCTCTCTCTGTAGCTCAATAGTAGTAGTTAGATTTAGTTTAGATAAATCACTATTCTTCTTAGGCTAAATAACAACAAGTAAGTAGTAACTCTGGGCTTTCCCATTCCTATGGGATACGACCTTGATACTCACCTTTGCACTAGACTAAACTGAAAAGTGCATAGCCTTAAAGTGTGGCTACATATAGTTCATTGGTAGCACATCAATTTTTTGGCGCCGTTGCCAGGGAACTTTATGTGAAAACTAAAGTGAATTTGTGAATTGTTACTTTAGCCACTCTTGTTTTATTTTAGTTTTTGTATTTATTTGTATTCATTTTTTTTCTTTCTTCCTTTCTTTATTTCTTCTTTTATTTGGTTGTTGGGTTGTTTTGCTAATTTGGTATTTTTAACCATGAACTATACAGCATTCTTGGAAGCCCAAGGGGAGCTTCTGACAGCTCGAAGTAATCTTCTGGCCAAGGAGATTATCGAACTCCTGAAGCCAAAGCAAGCATCATAGTTTTTTTGTGAAATTTGTGGTGGCCCACATTATAGTGAACACTGTAATGCAGGGGGTATGTTTGCTAACACTTTTGATTCTTTTTATCCTTACATTGATTTTGCTGATTTTGAACAGGTCGATTATACGGGGAATTCCCCAAGTCAACAGAATAATCTATACAGCAATACATACAGCTCTGGGTGGAGTAACTATCCAAATTTTGGATGGAATAACGATACCAAAGGTTCACCAGATCTTTAGTGGTTACACCAGAAGCAACCCCAACAATAAACTTCTCTGAATTAATTTTCTCAATTGCAAGAGAATGAATCTGATTTGGAGAAAATGATCATGAAGTACATGTCCACTTTAAAGAGCAGTTTCCAACAAACGGACACAATCCTTAGAGATCAACAGGTCTCCATTCAGAACATAGAATACCAAGTAGGCCAGATGTTTAAGATATTGATTAAAACGCAGCCAGAGACACGCCTCAGCACCACAAAGTCTAATCCAAAGGAGCAATCCAATGCTATCACTCTGACATCTAGTAAGCAAGTATCTAACCCTTAGCTATTGACTGATGATAACATTATTGTACAGGATGTGCCAGTCAGTAAAGAGCTAGAGCCTGAGGTAAGTAAGCCTTTGAAAGTGGAGGACAAGAGTCATATAATAGAGTACCAGCCACCTATTCCATGCCTTACTAGACTGAAGCAGGAGAAGGTTTATTCTAACTTAGCTACTTCTCTAAGGAATTCCTTAGATCATGATGATCCTATTTATTCTATGGATGTTTCAGATGATGTTATTGAGTCAGAACTTCAAGAATTCTTGTGTAATAACCCATCACAAATAGCATTGCAAGAAAATGAGGAAGAACTGTCCAGAAAGTGTTGGAACAACTAGCCAATTTAATGGCTACTGAGCCTAGCAATTATAATAACCTCTCTCTTTCTTTTGATAGGTCAGAGGTACATATGGTCAAAGCCTCAATTGAGGATACCCAAGAGTTAAAATTGAAAGAATCACCTATGGACTCAAGCTATACTCATTTGTGTCGAATAGAAAAACTACAAATGATTATCACAGATGACCTAATCCTTACTGAACGAGATACAATTTTGGCCTCTCTCAAAGACCATCTCAGGGCACTTGTTTACAAAATTCCCTTGCCCCTCTTGTTTCCACCAAAACAAGACAAAACTTAAACCACTCCTCTACATATACATATATACATGTACATAGATATACAGACACACTCACACACACACACACACATATATATATACGTATACATCTTTTCTTCTTGCATTTAGTGCATAAAATTAATAAATTCTTAAGTTTCTAGGAAAGCTTAGTAGCCTTACACAATCAAACAGGTAAATAGTCACCATCTCAATCATTACCATAGGGACCCTCTTGAGGACCAGGTAATCTTCCTTCATGACTTCATAAATAAATGAGTTCAAAAAAAAAAACATGTTCTTATTTTGTTTTTAGTTTTATCTTATTCAGCTCACATGCGAATAAAATTTTCCCAACTTACTTGGAGAAACAAAGAAAGTGCCCCAAGGATTCCAGCTAAAAGGGGAACAACTAGGATTAAAAGATTCATGACAACCTATCATGAAAATGATAAGTTACCATGACTTCAAATGATAAGCCATCATGATAAACTATCATAGTTTCAAGTGATAAGCAATCATGGTATGAGTAATAACTTATCAATGATAAGCTGTCATTCAATAACCAAACTCACATAATAGCCTATCACTAAGATTATGATAGTCTATCATAAGAGATAACCTTTTGAAATAAATTTCATGAAAGCAAATTTGAATTTTAAAGATCTTCAAACCTTTCAAAAATTTTGAATTTTCTTTTTCCTTATATAAAAGTCTCAAGTTTTTGAAAAATTGAATTGATTTCCTAATTATCTTATACTTTTCGAAAAATTAAAAATTTCCCTTAAAAAGTAATTTTGGTCTTAAAAGATTTTAAATTAGGATGAAGGGATTTTGAATTCTTTTTCATCTTAAAAACTTTCAAAAACATAAGACATAAATTTTGAAAAGTAAGGCAATTTGAATTTCTTTAAACTTTGAAAATTAAAGGCTTATCATTAAAATTTTCATATAAAGATTCTTTGAATTATTTTACATTATTTTAAAACTTTCAAACAAATTCAAAGTTGCTTTATCCTTAAATTTTTAAAAATGGTAGGCCTTTGAATTAATTTCAACTTGTTTCAATTTTGCCTTTTCCTTAATTTTTGAAATTACAAATAAGTAGGGAGCTCTTTTAAATTGTTTCAATTCTTTCAAAAGTTTTAATTATCCTTTAAATTATCCACAAGTTCTTGAGGATAATGTGATCATGAAAATTTTAAACATATTCATAAATCAACTTATCCTTTGGATCTTTCAAACATTTTTCAAAAAGAGCATGATCAATTCTAAAAAATTCAAAGAGTTATCAAGAATCCTTTTAATTTCTTTTCAAAAGATATGGCTTATCCAAATTTAATTTCAAAAGCTTATCTCTCCCCCCTCTTCACACTTGGAATCCTTCTCCTAAGAGGACACGGTTTCCTTTGCCTATATAAAGGCTTAGTCGTGATACTCTCCCACACCAATTGGCAAGCTTCAAATTCCTTTAATCCATTGTGTGAATTCTCGACTACTCTAAGCAAAAATCTCACACAAACATCGTCCATTCCAAGTAAGTTCTTCAATCTTCTTCTATTATTCTTCTTTGATCTCAACTTTCAATTAAAAAAAAAAAAGTTCTTCATTTAGTTTCACATAAACTTCAAGATTCATTCTTTTCAATTAATGTGTTTAGAAATTTCTTTTTCATTCTGTTTCATAAATAAGATTCTTTTTCATAAATAAAGAACCATTCATTATTTCTTCTCTTCTATGTATATGAAACTCATTATTTCATAAGAAAGACTCATAAAAGAAACTCTCTTTATAGGCACACAAAATTCTTTGGTTGTTTCGTTTCATGTAGTTTACATTTGAAATATATAAATAAATAAATAAATAAATAATATATACATATATATTAATTCATATAAATATGAAATAAAAATAAAATAAAACAAAATAAATAAATAGATAAAGGACCATGTTACATATCTTCCCTTAAGCTTAAAATTTTGTAACTAACATTTATTTATCTAGGGAAATGTCGCAATCTTTAACACACAGTGTATCTTCAAAGAGAAGAAGGGACCCTGAAGAAAACCCTTCTCCCCCGCAACATAGATTGCTGACATTCCGTAAAGCAAAGCAAGAGAAGAAGTACCAAGTCTTTTGCTATAAGATGATAGGAGTTGGGCGCTGCATCAACCTAAAAGACATCCTAACAATAGGATTAACTGATGAAATCCATGAACTCTTAAATCCACTACCTTTTGCAAGGCTCTTCACCATCAATGAACCTACGTATAGGGAGTTGACCTTGGAGTTTTGTAGCACCTTCTCCCTAAAGAAGCTTATAGTTGAGTGGACTGAGCCGGATACCATTTCATTTTGATTAGGGGGAGTAGATTTCTCTATGTCCATACCTCACTTTGGAAGGTATTTAGGCCTATGGACAATGGAGGAATTACATGAAAATGAGTACAAAGGATGCCTTTACGCTCCAATAGCTCCTTCCCACATAATATAGAATCAGATAGCACTCAAACCTAGCCGGTACAACCCAAGCAGCTTTAAGGCCACTAACCTCCCTGATGGCTTAAGGTACCTTCATTCCATCTTAGTTTATAATATTACAAGTAGAGGAGATAGCTTTGGAGTAGTCACCCAGATGGACTTGTTCCTCTTATGGGCCATGCATCAACAAAATAAAGTGGATCTTGGTTTCATTTTAGCAAAATAGATCTCCACTTTCATAGAAGATGTCAAGAAGAGTACAATATGCTTTGGCCCATACATTACTCAGCTAGCAAGGAAGATAGGAGTCCTAGATGATTACATAAATGACCTCACTCAAGTGGGACGCATACAGCCAGTAGGTTTAAAGCAGATGATGAATATACGAATGATATACACATCCCGTGGCCATAATGGTCTAGCGTATAAGTTGGTAAGCCAAAAATAGGTCATACAGCCCAGAGACACAACAAGAAATGATGCACAACTCACAAGAACAGATGATCCACCATCTCTTGTAGCAATAGAAGTCCCTAGGTCAAAAAACCTCAGCATCTCATTTAATCAATTAGCCAAGTTAGCAGAAATTTAGCAACATCATATTATTGAATTTAGAGCTTTTCATCAAGAAATTAGAGAATGCCAGGATACCATTTAAAGCACTCTCAGACATATCTCAGTTAGATTAGAGAGCCATATTCAATAATCACATCAAATGATCTCTTAGATCCAGAGGCTAGTTGATGCACTACCACTATCCCTTGCTGACTTAGACAACCTGGACATCTACTTTGAGGATCTTCTACCACCATCTCCTAAGAATCCACCAGCACAGTAAATCAGTAACATTCTCCTTCGTCTCATTTTATACTTTCAGTTTGTCAATGAGTCCTCCCCATTTTATTATACACTGAGCATAGTGTTTGTCTCAAGTGTGGGGTGACTCCTTTCGATTTATTTTAGTTTATTTCAATTTTATTTTGCTTTGTTATAAAAAATTCAAATAAAAATTTCAATTATTTTATTATATTCTTCAACCATTTTATATCTTCTCTATATTATATTTCTTTGTTTATTGCCTAATTTCTCTAAACAAAATTTAGTTATTTTTATTTATTTTTTGTTCATTTATTTAATTTCATTACTTTCAAATAAATTACTTTACACTAATCCAGAGCATTGATAGGACTTAGAAAACACACAAGTGCCTACAAGTAAAACTTTTATTTCAATTTATATTAAACAATAATTGTAATTCATAGCTTATAATGAAAAATAGTTCTATAACACTTAAATGCTCTAATATCTTTAATCATGTCCTACATTGCATACACTCTTAGCTGATAATACAGATAGGAAGACATGCATGCATTACTTGACTGGCAATTTTATTGGAAATTTTAGGAACCTATAAAACCACACCCTATAAATGTGAGGACTTGAGCCAAGAGAGCATTCAATACAAACATGCTCTAAATTTTTCTTGTAGAGGGTGCATTTCATTTTATTATGTCTCTAGAACTTGCTTTGTAATACTTGTCAAAATTACATAAATTTTTGAATATCAGATATGATTTGGGTAACTTAGGATACACCACTATTGACCAAAAAGCCTACCCTATGTGTTTCCCTTAGTTGACCATCATTGAGCCTTAACTTGTTCTTCCATGTATACACCTCTACACCCCATATTCCACTTCTTTCTACACTATATTCCTTTGCCACCCTATATGTTGAAATTTGTGTGGTCTATTCTTCATATCTAGATTAAAATGCAATATCTCAATAGATAAGGATTCACTGACTCTCCTCTTTATTTTGAGATACCCCTTTAGTTCAAGACTGAATATTAGAAAGACTGCAAAAAGAAAACAAAATATATATATAAGAAGAAGAGAAAAATGAAAGAAAGAAAGAAATAAAAAGGAAGAAAGAAGAAAGAAAAAGTATCAAAGTAGTCTCTGTACTATCTTTAGAAAGGGTATTCTCTGAAAAAGAAAAAAGCTTAGTGAAAACTACGTTTACCGCATTTAATCCTTGAATCTTCTTAGAACTATATATATTTTCAACATATTTGTACCCTTTTCTCCCAAATTCTTCACCTACCTCTACCTCAAGCCCTATTACAACCCTGTCAAGACCCTCTGATCATGATATTCAAATTTTTGCAAGTAGTAGAGATGAGATTTATAAGCAAGCATATGGAAGGCATGGTACTATGAAATTGCTTGAGAGATTTCACTCCACCTATATACACTTCTGAGCGACATTGAGTGATCTCTATGAGGTAGTGGTTCCTAATCAAATAATGAAATGCTTGTTAAGGAAGTGCATTCAATCTAACTATCTCTGTTATTTGTGAAGAGCCTGCAATGCTAATAATCATGGTTAAGATTCATATAGCATCAAGTTGCATAGACTATGGAGTATGTATTGACTATGAAAAGCTATTATTGTTTCTTATGAACAAAATGAAATTTTGCTTGAGGACAAGAAAAGGTTTAAGTGTGGGGTATCATGATGAACACATAATTATACATATTTAATGGCTAAATTGCACTCACTTTAGCGGTATATTTTGTGTGTTTTATGAATAATTACCTATTTTTTCACTTGAATTCATGTTATCAAAGCTTTTCCCAAGTATAAAGCAATTTTAAAGAGAAATGGACCAAAACCAAGCATCCAAAGGCTCAAAGCACCTCAAAATGCACCTTTTCGCATGGGCACTCATGAAGTCTTCTAGAACAGACCCTGCCACATGCCCATGCTGCCTTAAATCTTCTAGAACACACCTTATAACATGGCCAAAGCAACAATTTTCAACCAAGAAACAGTCAAAAAATCATTACAGACAGATGTCTTCTAGAACATGGCCTACAACACGGTCGTGTCATCCACTTAGGCTACTGCATGGCCATACCACTTTCTAGGCTGCCACATGGCCATGTAGGAGCCTAGAGAGGCACCTCCCTTGCCTATAAATAGGAGAAGGCGTAAAGGGAGAAAGGAATGACTTCAAAGGCGATCAAGAGAGGGAACTGAGAGCATTTGGAGTAGCTTGAAGTGTGACAATCCTTGCTAATCCTTGGAGCTTAATACTTCAATTCCATTGTCTTTTCACAAAGGTCACAAGCCATGGAGATTCAATCAAGAATTGAAGGAAAATATTGGGAAGCATCAAGAGGCAATTAGGAGCATAATCAAGAAGGAGTTTAAAGTCAAGGCTATTAATCCAAAACTTAACCAATGAGTGTGTTTCTATCTCTATTTTGTTCTTCTTCCTTTATGATATTTCTTATTGTTTTATTCATGAACATGAGTGCTAGATTGGTAGAACCCAACTGGAGTTCTTAGACTATGTTGATATTTTGATTTGAATATGATTAAGTTATGAACTGAATTTTATGATCTTCCTTTAGTTAAAGATTAATCAAGTTTTTATTACGAGACGTGGTAATAAAAACTATCTAGATTCCTCTCAAATACTTTACTTGATGATGTTTGGAATTGGAAAACTAACTAGAGAGAACAGTTGATCTTTGCTCAAAGCAAGAGGTTGACAATTGCTGGACTAGGAGGAACTCCTAAAAAGCCTTACTGCTGATCTAAACTTGACCATTGGACACGTATAGCCAATGGAAGGTATAGGTTTAATAAATCAATTAGAACTAACTGAAAATTTGGATTTGTTTTACACAGGTATCACAATCAATTTCATAACTTGTTATCTTTTGTTTACATATCATCTAGTCTAAGACCCCAATGGGTTTACTTTTCTAGAACTTGATAATTCACTATCTTAACACTTGCCTCACTTTCTCTTTGTAGCTCAATAGTAGTAGTTATATTTAGTTGAGATAAACCACTATTCTTCTTAGTTTAAATAACAACGAGTAAGTAGTAACTTTGGGCTTTCCCGTTCCTGTGGGATACAACCTTGATACTCACCTTTCCACTAAACTACACTGACAGGTGCACTGCCTTAAGGCGTGGCTACATATAGTTCATTGGTAGCACATCATTAAGGTTTAACTCGGGTATCACACTCATATACAGACATTAGTAGAAGCACATAACATACATAATATAAAATTAATGTTTATATACATCCAGAATAAAAAGATGATAGCTTATGAGGCAATGTGCTCACCCATAAGACCGTTTAACCCATTATGGGATATTAGCATTGTACTTACATGCAGTTATATAACTATATACATGTATGAACAAAAGAAATACCCACTTGTTCTATACATCAAATACTAAATGTAACAACTTACCCTTAAAGGTGCTAAATATAGATATATACCTCATAAGGGCGTTGTATTACTATCTTGTAACTCTAATATAGTTACCCAAGCTCAATTTTAAATTATGCCTAGGATCTATTAATTAGTTCAATTATTATGTGCAGGTTTGTTTTGGATTTGCTCGAGTATCTCACTCGTATACATAGCGTTAGCAGAAGCTTAAACTATAAAACTATTAATTACATAAAATTGAGTATATATATATATATATGAGCTAGAATTATCTACAAACATCAAAATAAAGAGGTGAGAGCTTGAGATTAGGGTGACTACTCTAAAAACCACCTTACCCATTATAGGATAGGTTGTTCTTCAACTAATCAGATCCATATTCAAATATATATATATAAATTTCTATACATAATAGTAGTTAAAAGTAGACCCCACATGCTATACAATGTTCACTAATCCCCTAGAGCCATCCGCAAAATAGGCCAGGGAAGTGGGGTACCAAAAGAAAGAAAACTTATCCTCCTTCCACCTTAACCCCCTGAGGACACCAATTGTAACACCCACCTCTACAGGTATAAACATACATGCCCCATAGAGATAGTATGCTACTAACATTTCTTTATTGTGGATTCCCTATAAAGTTCCTTCCTTCAGGCACTAGAGATGGATTGTTTTGATTATGAACATTCTCTTGAGCCTATCTTAGTAACTAAGTAGTGACCTAGGATTACTCTCTCATGGCCTCAGC
Source organism: Senna siamea (assembly GCA_031216115.1). NCBI lineage: Eukaryota > Viridiplantae > Streptophyta > Magnoliopsida > Fabales > Fabaceae > Senna > Senna siamea. Next base: position 5,013,200 of record CM062360.1, read on the forward strand.
CATGTTCTGAAAAGTATGCATCATCTCCTATGTACAATCCTCTATAGTCCCTTGGTTCCCATCAACAGTGCTTCTCCTTGTTAATGCCATATCTCATTTCTCAAAAGTGATATTATTGTTATGATCAATCTTAATAACATAAATTTTGATAGAGAAGAATATAGAATAACATGAGAATCATTTTTTTTCAATACCTAACAGTAATCAAAAGTAGACCTCACATCCTATATAGTATTCGCAAATCCCCTAGAGCCATCTAAAAGCAAGTTGAGGAAGTGGGGTACTACAAGAAAGAAAACTTTATCCTCCTTTGATCATAACACCCCTGGGGACGTTGGTGGCATGTTAATAACCCATAGCAGAACATCACCTATCCTTATGAAGTACCTGAGGCTAGGCACATTAATGCACATGTGAGAAATTATCTCATTAAGCAAGAGAAATCAAGTTTAAATCACATTAATGGTACAAGCCATGAATGACATGAAAAATATCTTGCATTCAGATAAACTTATAAGTAAATGATAAATATATTGGATATAGGTAATAATCACGCTATGCTATGCCATGTGGTGTGAATTTAATATAATACTTACATAATTTTGTGGGATACTCACACTTTATATAGACAAGAAAATAACTTCTAATATTAATAATATGGCACAATTTGAGGCCAATCTTAACTTACTAGCATGCACTGGGTGAGTTCATTGTTCAGTGCTGACCTTATATGCCTAGAGCATCCTCTAGTCATGGGTACCAACATTATTTCATCTCATTGAATCCCTAGACCACAATTTGAGGGCTTAGATTGCCTCCAATTATACGAATTAAGATGAGTCAATGATGCTTAAGGATCATCACATAAGTTAAGGTGAATCCCTTCCTTCTTATAAGTCTCCCTAACATATACTCTAGACTGATAGGTACCCAAATTATAGTTGGTTTAACTCTAAGTAAGAAACTCCTTAGCTGTCAGTTACTAACTTAGGGTTCATTACCAACATGATGTTTTCATAATTCTCCTTTTAGAGTGGAATGAATGTTTAATCATTCCATTTTATGGCTTGACAGTGGAATTTTCGACGGTTGTCCTAGAACCAATCTAAACTAGCTATAATGTAACACTCCCTTAGCCTAGAGTTCCTTTTATATTAACTTAAAGATTATAATATGTAAAAGTCATAATAATGGTGTGTTACTATTACTTCTACCCAAGTAAATTTAAACTTTTTACCAAGTTAATGAATTAAGTGCCATTTGGGTTGAGTTCTACACTCGGGTTCTCAGTCAAAACTCGTAGCAGAATATCACATCATATATATATACATAATTTACTCTAAACATCTATACAAAAATATTCATAATTACTCGTTGGCTAACTTCAAATTAGCTAATTGGAGCATGGAGGCAACATCCCTACCACTCAAAGCCCCATCAATGTATGTACTGATAAACTTTGGTATTTCTTTATCCATGCTTACAATATAGGTTGTACATAGAATAATCTATACCAGCCTTCCTCAAAAATCATGAAGACTAGGACAAAATAACTATATGCCTATATTATCCAAAATAAAAATTTTGATATACCCCATAAGGGTAGTGTTTCCAAGTTACCTTTATCTCCAAATAAGGACCTAACATCTGGCACACGCTGGCATTTATGTGAGAATTTAATCTTAGTAGCAATGCAACCTGTCTTGAAAAATACTAATCTGTACCACCATACTTATATGGAAAATCTTTACATTCTTTTCATTATAAAAATGTAATACATACTATTAGGTGTAATGCATAGAGCATACTTTCATGTTATGTGCTCTTATCTATGCACGTACATTTAAAACATATAAACTTTGCAATATGGGATGTCTATTCATCATTATTTTCATCATAAATTTCATATCAAACATTCCATGGGGTAACAAGCATACATTTACATTTAACATATGAGGAGGAGCAACAAACATATCATACGAGTTATCAGGAGCGTCGCCTAACAAACAACTCCATGTACCACTACATACATGTATGAGTGTGAGACTATTAACTGTTGTACTATTTAAGGCATCCCTCAGTCAAATTCGAGTACAATCTCATAACTAGTGGGATCATTGTCAACTATACCTAACTTATCTCCCTTCCTTAAAGGAGAGTGGTTATCAACTTATGGGCTTACTATCCAACTATGGATATGTACTATCCTCTCCGCTTTTATAGATCATGAGGCTATAGAATCACTATCCCTTTTTGATGGATCACAGTCCCGGTACGCTATTCTCTAACATATATATTAGGGTGATTCGGTTCATGTCCATGGTTATGCTTAACTCTAAGTATGTGTTTCTTAAATGGCCTTTGGAAGATGACACTAACTTAGAGTTCGCAACCATCACAGTGTTTTCAAAATCATCCATGTTAATGTGGACGTTAACCATCCTAATTCGTGGCATAACCATGGAATGTCCTATGGCTGTCCCATACCATCAATTGGTCACTCAATCATTAGCCCATATACCACTAATGAATATGCTTAGAATGCTTTCTTATTTCCTTTCTTATGTTTTTCACTTTCTTTATTTCACTATCACAAGGATTCTCTCATCTTAGTGACACGTTACCTTACATCTTACATGTTACCCGCTACATCCTAGGCTTATATCCTTAGTTTGAGTGAGATTTTGGGCTAATTATCTCTCAAAATAAGTCATTAAGCTCCTTATTTAAAATAGTGGGCTAGTAGTTAACTAATCCCAAGCTAGCAGTCAGCTACTAGCTCGTGGCCATTTTGAATCTATCTTGGCCAAGAGCTACCAATCGGGTGCTAGAAGCTTAGCAGTCGACTACTAGCCTACTATGAGACATTTTTGAGAAAAATTAGGCTCGACAGTCGATTGCTAGAGCGAGTATTCAGCTTCTAGCTTTTCAAAAAGTTTTTTGGAAAATGAAGAACACGGCAGTCGACTTCCAGGGCTAGTAGTCAGCTGCTAGCATTCTGTAATGCTTTTTAGGTAGACAAAGAACACGGTAGTTAACTTCCGTTGTAATATCCACTTTTCATATCCTCAAGTATGTTCTAAATTCTTAAATTTAGCAATTGCATACTTAAATGTCTTTATCTAAATTGCCCTAGGTTTTCTTAAAGAGGAGAAGGACTAAATTGAAAGAAAGTAGAGGGACTAAAATGAAAAAGAAAAAAGGTCCCTAAAATATCTAAAGTGTAACCATTCTATCGGTAAAATATCTAGGCGCATTAATGATGACGCATAATCATGGTGTTTGAAAATATCTAAAAAGTAATGATTACGCTAGAAAACATCTAGAGAAATATATCTGAAAGCCATGATGGCCCTAGGAAAATATCCTAAGGGTAAAATGGTCATTTTTACCCAAGGGCAAAATGGTCATTTTGCCTAAGGGTAAAATGGAAATTTTTACCTTAAGGGTAAAATAGTCATTTCACCTAGAAACATCATGACAATTTTCATTAAGTCTATTCCCACACACTATTTAAAATTTTGAAGGTAATTGGAGGGCAAAATGGTTAGTTTTTCTTGAGGGGTAAAATGGTCATTTTTCCCCTTAATTGATAAACCATCTTCTTCATGAGAAAAGGGGAGAAAGTGATGAAAGGGGATAGTGAGGAGAGTAAGGCCAAGAAGAAGAGAAGGAGAAGAAGAAGAGGAGAAATGAAGGAAATGCCAAGCTAAATCAAGGTAGCTAAACAATCTTACACCCTTGATTTCATATTTCATGGATTCTTTTAAGCGATTGAACAATTTTCATGGCTTCCATAAATAGTGAAGGTTTCTCACTCTACATTCTTTCATGCTTAAATTTCTATTGGGTTATGCTTGTATGGTTGTATGGATGTGTTTAAGAGTGCTAGAATGATTGATTGAATGAAGTATGGAAAGTTTGTAGTTTTGGTTCACCACATGCATGATAAGCACTTCTTTAGATTGATTATGTAATGTTAGGATATATAGTTCATCTAGATGCATGTTACAACCCTTGATGTGCAATAGAATAAAGTATGGAAATTGTATGGAAATGGAAGGAAACTTATGTAATTGTGCTTGTATGATGAAAAGGATGAAAGAAAGGGAATATATGGTATGAAAACCTCATTTTCCCTTACTTCTCTCCCTTAGCCGAGACCATCCCTCCTTGATTCCGTTGGACTTGGCTAAATTTTGGTAATGTAATTGCAAAGAACAATGTCAAAGATATTATGTTAACCAATTACAAGGGAAAGAGAAGTGGATGACCAAGGCATGGGATTTTAATAATGTATGTTGTATATTGTTTAAAAGAAATGAATGGCCTTCCATATCCATACCACCCAATTATGAGAGTGTCATCAAACATGTAAGGGTTATAGTTTTCAATGAAAACACAGTATCATGAAAAATGAATGAAAGAGTAGGAATTGGAAATGAAATAAATGAAAGCAAAACATAGAAAAGAAAGGAAAACATAAAATGGAAAGAAAGAGAACTTAGAGGAAGTATTTCCAATATATGTTCTAGAATAGATAGGCTTGTAATCGAGTGACCAATTGTCGGTGTGGGACAGTAGTTGGGCATTCAACAAAAAGTGTGAAAACATCATGATGATTGTGGATTCTAAGTTAGTGTAACCTAGAGTGGCTAATAAAAACGGTACATTTACTTAGAATTTAGCATAATCATAGGTACAACCCAAATCATCCTAGTTCATATATAGGAAATAGCATACTAGAAATGTAATCTACTGGAAAGGGGTGGTGATTCCATAGTATCATGATCCACCCAAAAGCAGAGAGGAAATGATCTGGGTATAGTTGATAATGAGCCTGTCAGTTATGAACGATCTGCTTAAAGGCAATAACCATTAAATGGATACTTGGATCCATTGAGGGAAGCCTCAAATAGTACCAGTGGTAGAATTTTCACATGACTAGAAAGAGAAATTATCTCACTCATGTAGGTAATAGTACGTGGATTAGTTCACTAGGTGACTCTCCCGATATTCTTAAGTTTCTCTTAAATTAACTGTGGCTTTTAGCTAATGACTAATAAATGTTTTCCTTATGAATGATGAATGTTTTCCTTACTTATAAATGGAAATTTTTTTATGATCATGATACTCAGATGTAATATGTGGTTGATGTGGTGCTACCAATGCTATCTCGGCAACTACACCTAAGGTAGTGAAACTATCGATACAGCCTAGCGCAATGGTAAGTATCAAGGTTATATCCCACAGGAACCGAAAGGCCTAGAGTTACTACTTGTTTTCTATTATCTAGCCTACAATTCAAGGTTATTGGGTTCTAATTAAACTAATAACTAAACTAAATGCAATAATAACTAGTCAACAATAATTGGCAGGAAGAGGAATTAATCAAGACAGAAAAGTAACCTAATGGGAACCTAAACTAGTTGGTTAACACAAAAGATAATGGATGACTAAATCTGATTATGTTACCTGTGAGTGAATTCTAATTCAAACTCAAATTCTCTGTCGGCCTCAATGAATTTCTTAAACCTAAAATCTACCACTGGCTGGTTCTTCCTAACGGTTGATTTTAGATCAGAATTAACGGTCTAATTCACTACTATTAAGAGTCATTACTTCTTAATCCAAAAATTTATTAACCTTAGTTCTAAGCGATAATAAATTGTCCGTTACAATTAGGTGTCCAATTTCAATTAAAATTTGTCAATTATTAAAAGAAATCTAAAGAGCTTCCATTACAACGTCTTGTCAATGAAAACATAAACATTCATTCATAAACAATAACGGAGATCACATAACCAATATTCAATCATCCATGCAAATTAAACTCAGGATACCAACATAGTTCAGACCCCAATGGGTTTTACAAGTTTAGTTACACATAAACATCATCCAACAATCTAGAAAATTCATAATTCAGAGAAATAACAGTGCAAAAATTATATACGTCCCTCTTCCCTCGAACGTCAGATGGAACATTGTAGAATAGTCACCGGAAAACTATCGAAAAAGGATTGGAGAATATAATTTGAAACATGTCTAGCGGGTTGCAAACGGGTCGAGTCATGGGTCACCGGTACCTGACAGAAAATGACTCCACAGACTATCGAAGATGCGGCAAAAGGTTGCAGGAGACCACTACACGACGGAGGGATGATTTCCAGTGGCAGTTCAGCCAGACGGCATTGGACGGGTCTCGAATCGCTCCTGGATCTAAGCTCTTAGGTCTATCTCGGGTCAGCTGATCTGGGATGCTACAGTGGCTGATGAGCTTCGAGGAGGTTGTGGATGAGTTACCTAATGTTTCAAGGGTGGCCACGGGAGGTGGGTCATCTAGAAAACATCGTACAATGGTGTGTTCTCTCTCAGGTTGCGAATCGGGTTGGTTCGGGTCTTACGGGTCACGCGTAAAAAAGGCCATAGACAGCTGTGATTTGGTGGCTCAGGTCGATGGCAATGTTCCACTTGTTGTCCCCAGGTCATCGAAGGTTCGCTTGTCGCCTCTACTGGTCGAAAGTCACGGGCCCTTCTCGGTCATGCATTCTCTCTCATGTGCACGCTACTACTTAATTTCTCTCCAAATTTCACTGTTCTCCCATGAATTGCACGCTACCCGAGTCTCCTCACACGATCCTCTTCATTCAAGCCTGGTCCACACACTTTCAAGGTCCAATAAGGGCAATAGTTGGGCCCATTTTGAGTGCTCTAAAGACTTGTCAAGTCCAAAATTATTCCATTTGCTGATGAGGACTCAATAAAATGCCTGAAATGTAATAAGATACAAATTTAATTGATTCTTAGGATAAAAATACACAAAATACATATAAAATGGACAGAAAATATTAGATAAAATTTTGTAAAAAAAGACATATCAGTGGTGAACTATCATGATGAACTATTATATTGCATATTCATAAATACATGCCATACACATATATAATATATATATTTCATACTAATAGAATAAATGATGTTTTAAAGTAAAGAATATGGAACTATTTTCCATATCTCTACGGTGGTACATGCGAAATTTTTTTTAAAAGTGGATTGTATAGCTATTGAGAAATTATTTCTCATAAATGTATTGGTATGTACCAGATGACTAGGTACATGGTTTGGCTAGAAATAGAAGTGGGATTAGTAGAGATATCTTTCCTAGGACCCTTCACTGTGATTCAAGCCATATATGTGGTGACCATCATGGAGATCCCTCCCCTTTAGATAGGGTGGGAAATATGCCTCTTTTTGGACAGTTATGTAATTAAATAGATAAGAGCCTAATTTATCCTAATTCTCATATGTTTTTGGAATAGAGTTAGGATAAATTATTTTTGGATGTACATAATGAGATGGGCATACATGTCTGCATATGTGAAAGATATATCTACTAGTAGGTAAATTTTGTAAAAGGGTTTGAGTGACAGGTTTGTTGCCTCCTCACCCTACAGAACTTCACATATCCTGAAATATATGTATGACGTTGTAAATATTGATGTATGGAAATATATATAAATGACGTTTATTTTTCACTGTGTTGTCATTAAAATAATTTTTTTATTTATTTAGTCTTCCACTATGCAATGTATGAATGAAATACCTGAGTAATGGCTCCCAAGCCTAACCCAAATTTTAATTGGTAATTAAATTCATACTCGAGTAATAATAAAGGATAAAAGTAAAGATAACATGCGAGTCTTATAGCTAAATGGTCTTCAAAAGAAAATATTTAAAAGAAAGGCTATAAGATTGGGGTGTTATATCTAGGGGCAAGCAGTTGGTTGATAGCATTCTGTCTGCTCTAAAACTTATTATTACATCTAGAGTTTTGCCCAAAACATGTTTTCAAACCATTTTCACAAGCCATGAACTCAACACCTACATTTAAACATAATATATAACTTATAACCAACCCAAAACTCAACTTAACATCACTCAACACTAAGATCAAACCATATTTTTTGCACTTGGGGCATAAGCCCACTTTCACAATCAGTTACAAGCATAAATGAGCATGACCATTCAGCAAGTAGCACCCAATAGAAGTAAAAAACATAAAGAATATAGGTTTAAACCCCTAAACATAGCTCAAAATATTCATAACAACATTTTTCCAGCAAAGAGCAAAATATTTTAGAAAATGGGTTAGGTTGAGTTTCTACCTTGATTTCCTAAGGAATGTGCATGTATGATGTGTTAAAATAGACCTTCCCTTACTGTAATACCATTCCCTAGCCTCAAATCTATTCTTCCTTCAGCAAAATCTCTTCCCCTTTGCCCTAACTCACTACTTTCTCTCTCTACTCACCCTTTTCTTTCTCTCTCTAGAAAGTGTGTGAAGTTTGAGTTGTGTGTTAGGGTTTAGGGTTTCTAAATTCTTAAGTTTAACTATTTGTACTATTACCCTTGGGCCATTTTGTGACTTTAACCTAACTAAACTTTCCCTTTTTGATTTAGTTTTTAGTCATACTTTAACTTAGCTCTTATTCCTTCCAGCAAAGTCCCTGCACTAATGCAACTATATGCTATTAATGCAACATACATAAGCATTGAACTTAAATTAACAACTAACAAGCATCTCTTATTCACATTAGGAGTGGACATTATAGATAAGGTGAGAAACCTTCTAGTTTTCTTAGTTAATTGTTTCCTTTCAATCTTTACTTCATGTTACTCTTTCTGTGTTCCTTACTTTGATTTGGAAATGATTATAGCACTATTGTTAAGCCTAGTAGGAAAGTAAATACATCTTCAATTTTTGCAAAGTAGGGGTTTAGCAATCAAGTTCCAATCTCTTAGTAGTCAACTGATTACTCTTTAACCAAAAGTAGAATGTTAACTTGAGAGTTAGCAATCGACTGTTAGGGGTCTAGTAGTTGAATGTTAGGTTCTCAGATTTCCATGGGAATTCTGGAACACAATAGTCATTTGCTAAATACTTGTAGTCAGTTGTTATGTTTTGGGTTTGGATTTTCTAGAAATTCAAGAACATAGTAGCTAGCTACTATCTATAGTGGTCAATTGGTACATTCAAAATCTAGATTCCCAAACTGAGATAGAACATGATGGTTGACTACTTTTTGCTAGAAGTTAACTATCATATCTATGGTCTATTTTCTAAAATCACTATTCAATCCATTTTGTTGTGCAAATAATATATTTAAACCCCTATTTAGTTCATAAACTAGTTTCCTACATTAGGACCAATAACACAGAATTCTCTAGCATTCTATGCTAGATAATAATCCAAATTAGTCGATTAGAGTGTCTAAAGAAAAGAGAAAGTAAACCCACAATTATCCAAAATGAATTATGGCATTTCACACACATGAAAGCCTTTCTACTCATGCATCTAGTAGTAAAAAGCATAGAATGCAAGTTAAAAATCTCCAGAACAACCTAAAATCCAGATGACAACTTTTATAAAAAAAAGAATGGGTTTCTTCATAAAATAAGGATAAGAAGATTTTCCTTGATTACCTTGATATGGTGCGTGATGAACGTATCTTAGAGGTTGTTTCGTGCTTTTCCTAGTTGATTTTCCTTTTCTATAGCTGAGCTTGGCCTTTCCTTATGATCCCTTTTAGTTCTTTAAAATATAATATATATATTAATAGTAGTGTGTTACTATTACATCTACCCGAGTAAATTTTAAACTTTTACCAAGTTGATTAATTAAGTGCCATTTAGGTTGGGTTCTACACTCGAACTCTTGTAATGTCACAGCGGAATATCAGATCAAATACATATACATAATTCATCCTAAGTAGCTATACACAAAAATGCATAAATACTAATTCCTTAACTTTAATTTAACTCATTAGGGTATAGAGGCAAAAACCCTACCACTCATAACCCTATCAAATTTTGTATCCATAAATTTAGACTAATTCATATACATCTAAATCAATATAGGCTATACAAGAGATATTCTTTACTAGCCTTTACAAAAATTACAAGGACTAGTATAAATTAAACATGGGCCTATACTATCCAAAATAAATAGTTTTGGTTACCCCCATGAAGGGTACTTCTCTCTTACTTACCTCCTCCTCTAGCCAAGGAACCTATACATCTGGTACACACCAGCACTCATGTGAGAAATGAATCTCAGTAGCAATGTAACCTATCTTTGAAAAAAACTAACTTTTACCACTGTATTTATATAGAAATCTCTACATTCTTTTATCATAAAAACATAACACATACTATTGGGATGTGATGCATGCAGCATATTCTCATGTCATGTACTCATATTTATGCATGTACATCTAAAACATCTAAAATTTGAAATATAGGATGTGCATTCATCATTATTCTCTTCAAAACTTTCATATAAACATAATGTGGGATGGTAAGTATGCCTTTACTTTAAACATATGAGTAGGAAAATAACACATCATAAGAGTTATTAAGAGTGCCTCCCAGTGAACAACTCCACATACCTCTGCCTATCTGCATGAGTTTGTGACTATTCAGCCACCATTTAGCTATAACTCTAGCTTTAACTTTAACTTTATCTCTTTATACATTCTGAGGCATCCCTTAGCCAAATCTAAGTACCATCTCATAACTAGAGGGATAGTTGTCAACTCTACCCAACGTTTCCTTTCCAAAAATGAGACTAGTTATCAACTCATAGTATCACCATCAAATCTACTTGGATCATTTACTCTTTGCTTTTAAGCATGTGTTTCTTAAATGGCCTTTGAAAGATGACACTAACTTAAAGTTTGCAACCATCACAGTGTTTTCAAAAATCACCTAAGTTCAAGTGGATGTTTAACCATAATAATTCGTGGCACAACCGTAGAATGCCCAACGACCATCCTATACTGACAATCAATCATTTGATTATGAGCCTATCTACCAGTAGGCATACACTTGGAATACTCCCATCTTTCCTCTCTTATGTGTTTTGCTCTCTTTATTTCACTATCACAGGGATCTCCTCTTCCAAGTGATTCGTGACTCTATCTTTTGCATGTACCCATTACATAATAGGTTTAGATCATTAGTTTGAGTGAAATATTGGGCTATTTACCTCTAAAAATGATCATTGAGTTCATTATCAAAGTCAGGGGGCTATCAGTCGATTACTCTCTCACTGGCAGTCGGCTGTTAGCTTACTGTCCAATTCCCCTTGTCTTGGTGAGAGCTACCAGTTGGCTGCTAAGGGCTTGGCAGTTGACTTCTAGCCTCAAAAGTTGACTCTTAGGTGCTGGCAGTCAGCTACTAGATTTTCAGAAAATTTTTTGGAAAACAAAGAATATGATAGTTGACTTCCACAGGATGGCAACTACCAGCATTCTGTCTTGCTTTTCTAGGCAAAAGATGAGCACAGCAGTCGACTTCCTCAACTGCTAGTGCTCGGTCTATTCTAAAAATCATTGTTTTAGCTAGAGTTTTGTCCCAAAAACATGTTCTCAAACTATTTTCTCAAGCCATAAACTCAAAGCCAACATTATAGCATCATTTAGCATCTATAACAGACCCAAAACTCAACTTAACATATCCCAAAGCTAAGATCAAACCACATTTTCGCACTTAGGGAAAAAAGCCACTGTCACAATCAATGACAAGCATAATGAGCATAACCATTCAGTAAGCATCACCTAATAGCATTTAAAAACATAGAGAATGTAGGTTTGAACCCCAAACTTAACTTAAAATATTCATAAATCGCATTTTTTTAGCAAATAACTGCATATTTTAGAAATGGGGTTTTAGGTTGAGTTGCTACCTAGATTTAATCAGAAATGGGATTTAAATCTCTCCTTCGCTCACTAAAGGTCAAATCAAATGTAACATCCACTCCTAGTATGATTAAAAGAAATGATTATTGATTATTAATTTGATCTTAATTCTTGTATATGTTGCATTAGTACATATGGTTGCATTAGTGTAGGGACCAAATTGAAAGAAATAAAGTTCTAAGTGAAGAGTGTGGATAAGGACCTAAGTGAAAAAGGAAAATGCGTTGAGACAAAATGTACAAAGTAAATCAAGGACCAAAGAGTAATTTCCCAAACTTCCTTAAAAACCCTAGTTGAACCCCCTCTCACACACTTTCAGCAATCAAAAATTTTAGAGAGAGAAAAGGAAGGGCGAGTAGAGAGAGAAAAAGCTGAGTTTGTGTAAAAAGGAAGGGATTTTCAAAAGGAAAGGAAAATTTATGGCTAGGGATTTGTTCTACAGCAAGGGGAGAGCCTTTCTAAAATATCAAACACACACATTATGCCAGGAATCCAGGTAGCAATTAATCCTAAACCCCATTTTTGAAATATACAGAAAATTTACTGGTAAATGTGGTTTTAAATGTTTTAAGTTAAGTCAAGGGTTTTAAGCCTACATTCTCTGCGTTTTTAATTGCCATTGGGTAATGTGTGCTGATTTACCTTGCTCATTTATGCTTATGAATGATTGTGAAGTTGGGCTTTTGCCCTATGTGAGAAAGATGTGGTTTGATTTTAGTTTGAACATGTTAAGCTATGTTATGGGCCTTTTATGAACGAGAAATGGTGTTTAAATATTGGCATTGAGTTCATGACTGAACTAAATGATTTAAGAACATATTTTTAGGGCCAAACTCTAGGTAAAACCATAATTTTTTGAGTAAATCGAGCGCTAGTAGCCGACTGCTAGCCTTGGAAGTTGACAGTCATACCCATCCTCTACCAAAAAATGTGAGATAAAATGCTAACAGCTGATTGCCAGACCCTGGAAGTCGAATGTCATGTTTTTCATTCTCTAGAAAGTTTTTAGAAAGGGAGTAGTCGATTGCCAGAACCCTGGAAGTCGACTATCAAGGCTAGCAGCCAATTGCCAAGCCTTAGCAGTCAACTAGTAGCTCTTAACCAAGAATAAAAAGATGAGACAGTGAGCTATCAGCCAACTGCCAACAAAGAGGAAGTCGATTGCCAGCCGTTTGATATGGAAAATGAACTTAATTGACCAATTTAAGAGGAAGATAGCTTAAAATCTCACTCAAACTAATGATCTAAACCTGGGATGTAGTGGGTACATGCAAGAGGTAGAGTCACGCATCACTTGGATGATAAGATCCTTGTGACAAGTGAAATGATAGAGTCAAAATTCACTTAGATAATGAGATCCTCGTGATAGTGAAAGAGAAAGAACAGAATACATAAGAGAGGAAAGAGGGGAGTATTTCAAATGTATGCCCAATGGTAAATAGGCTTATGATCGAGTGACCCATTTTTCAGTATAAGACAACCATTGGGCATTCCACGGTTGTGCTAGGAATTAAGATGATTTTTGAAAACACTGTGATGGTTGCAAATTTTAAGTTAGTGTCCTCTTTCAACGGCCATTAAGGAACACATACTTAGAATTAAGTAGGACCATGGGCATAAGCTGAGTCACCCTAGAGTATATGTTAGAGAATAGTGTACCAAGAGTGTGATCCATCAGAGAGGGATAGTGATTCCATAGTATTATTATCTGCCCAACAATGAAGAGGAAATGATCTAGGTAGAGTTGACAGTGATCCCATGAGTTGATAACCAGTCCCGTAAGGGGAAGGGAGACGTTGTGTAGAGTTGACAACTATCCCGCTGGTTATGAGAATGGTACTTAGATCCAGTTGAGGGATGCCTCAGAATGTACAAAAATTTAAAGTTAAATTTAAAAGCTAGAGTTAGCAATATGGTGGCTGAATAGTCATAAACTCATTCATATAGACAGTGGTACGTGGAGTGTTCGCTGGGCAATGCTCCCGATAACTCTTATGATGTGTTGTTTACCTGTTCATATGTTTAAAGTAAACTAATGGCATGTTTATACCCCATAATATGTTTTTTATGCGAAGTTATGATATTGAGATGACATCTCATATTTTAAAGTTTACATGTTAAAGGCACATACAAAGATTTGAGCAAATGTTATAAGAATATGTTGTATGCATGGCATCCCAAATGTCACACAATATGTACAATTTTATGATGAAAGAATGTAGAGATTTTTCATGTGGCCATGGTGATACAGGCTAGTAATTTTAAAGGTAGGTTGCATTTATACTAAGACTTAATTCTCACATGAGTGCTGGCATGTATCAGATACGTAGGTTTCCTTGGGCTGGAGAGGAAGGTAAAAGTATGAATAAGTGTCCATTTTGGGCACATATAACTATTTATTTTGGATAGTACAGGTATATGATAGAATTGTGCTAGCCTTCATGATATTTTTAAGAAAGGCTAGTAAAGGATTATTTTGTATAACCTATTTTGAATTATTTGTATATGGGATTAGCCTGAATTGATGGCTAGATATTTTAGTGGAAATTGAGTGGTAGGATTATTGTCTCCCTTTCCCAATAGGTTGAGTTAAGATTAATTTATGACTATTATGCATGTTGATGTATAGTTAATTAAGATAACTTTGTATATGTACATGATATTTATTCCACTGTGATATTAAGAGAGCCCAAGAGTAGAGGCCAACTCAAATGGCACTCAATTAACAACTTGGTTAAAAGTTTAAAATTTACTTGAGTAGATGTAACGGTAACACACTATTAATATGATTCTTATACATATATATTTGTGCATTATATCTTTTAAGTAACTTAAAAGGAACCATAGGCTAAAGGGGTGTTGCGGGCGTTACATTAAATGGGTGCTTGAAGAATTCATTGGAAAGTTCATCAAAAGAGTTAATTGAGCTGACTGATAACTATGTACAACATCATAAGGATGGATCTTCACTGGCATTTTAAAGCACATTAGGATGTACTCCTCTATGACTTAGGGGAGGAAATGATGGCAACCCTTTTTTTGGTAACCTTCCCAAGGTGGCCTCTATGTCGATCGTGATGGCCTAATTAACGGTTGGTGTTGGTATGGCTGGGTGAGGGCCCTGTGGTGGTGGATATTTGTACCACCTATAATAACCAAGATGGTAAGGGTTGAACGGTGGTGGTCCAACTAGTTATCCAACTGGAGTGGCAGATGTTGAAGGACAATTTGGAGGAGGAGGCTCTATGGCTGCTTGCAGTGGTTCATTGATAGCAATAGGGGGCCTATTCTTATAAACCATAAGAGAAGGTAGCTCCATTAACATCGATGCTGGTTGAGGTAGTTGTGGTCTTAGAGGCAGAAGACTGTTGAAAACGAGTTGTGATAATATAATAGTTAGATCTATAAGCTACTACAAAATTTGGCATAGCTTGGTGAGCTCTTGATGAAGGGTCAAGACTTCTTCTTGGAGGTTTTCACCTCTATTCGGTTCTTGGATTGGGGTTTTGCAAGGTTACTAGACCCGCTTCTCTCCCTCCTTAAGCCAACAGGGGTAAAGTGAGTGGATGGTGAGGCTGTCCTACCATCAACTATCTAACCATCAGCTGAGAGCTATTTAATGATAGGCTTGAGGCTTGGCAAAACGGTATCATGTTGCGCCCTTTGATGACGAGTGATACGAGGGCTCTTGTGGAGCATTGGTTGTAATGCCCATAACACCCATCTCCCCTTAGCCTATGGCTCTTTTTAGTTCTTTAGAAGATATATTACATAAATATTATAATAATAGTGTGTTACTATTACATATACTTGAGTAAATTTAAAAATTTTTACATGTTAATTATTGGAGTGATATTTGGGTCAAGTCTCTACTCTCGGCTCTACACTCAACCTCGCAGTGGAATGAAATAATGTGATACATTAGTTACTCTAGCTAGATATACAAACTTCATGCATATTTACTTCTATAAGTAACATAGAATAACTATCAGGGTATGGAGGCAACAACTCTGCCACTCGAACCCCATCAAACATGTTTATTCGTAAATTCTAGCTACTCTATATACATCTAATCAATATAGGCTATACATGAGATAAATTATGCTAGCACTTCCTCAAAAATCATGAAGGCTAACCTAATAAATTAAAAGCCTATACTATCCAAAATAACTTTCTTAAAATAACCATGGAGGGTACCCCTCCTCAGGTTACCTCCATCTCTAACTAGTACCAACACATTTGATACATGCCAGCATTTATGTGTGAATTGAATCTTAGTAGCAAGCAAACCTATGTTAAAATCTACTAACTTGTACCACCGTAATTATATGAAAATACTCTGCATTTTTTATTTCAAATTCAAAATATACCATGTCCTATTGCGATGTAATGCATGAATTATACTTTCATGGTTTATTCTTAGGTGGGATGCCATCTCAATATCCTGCTTTATCATAAAAACTTTCATCTCATACATTTCATATGGTAACATCAATATATTCATCTTTAAAACATAACAGGAATCATACTTATACATTGAGAGTTATCAGGAGTGCTGCCCAGTGACTACCTCCAGGTACCACTTCATACCTCCTTATGTAACATCCGCTCCTAAAATTTGAGAGATGTTTGTTAATTTTAATTAATTGCTTGTGTATGTTGCATTTATGTTATGTTAGCTTGCATATGGTTGCATGAGTGCAAGAATTGGACTAGAAATGAGTGAGAAAATTGACTAGAATGAAGAAAAGGACTAAACTAAAAAGTCAAAAAGTTTAGGTATGACAATCACAATTTTGGCCAAAAGAATTACTGTAGCTAATAGAATTTTGTAATTCTCCTGCCAATGAGCTAAGGGCAAAATGGAAATTTAACATATAGTTGGAAAAATTATTATTTTAGACCGAATGGTTGGGAATTAAGAGTAGAATTGCAAAGAGCCGAATCACTTATAAATAGGTGAACACCTCAGAACCCATCCATTTCATCTGAATCTTGAGTTTCTAGAGAGAGAAAGTGTTGACAAGCTAGAGAGAGAAACTAAAGGAAAAGGTAGAGAATCTCACTTCTAGCAAGGTTTGAGGTCAGAAAAGTTATTAGGAAGGAAACTACAACACTAATCAGCATTCAAACATCAATTAAACACTGATTAAGGTAGCATAATAACCGAATCCCTTTATTTCGGAGTTTACTGTTCATACTACTAAAATTTGTGAAATTGAACTTGTTTGAAAGAAAAAAGGATTTAAAACTACATTTTTATTATTTTTAATCACTATTGGGTATTTTTAACTGATTGAAAATAATTGTGCATGCTAAAAATCATTTTCTGAAAAATGGGCTTTTCAGCTTGAACGAAAATGAGTTTTAATCTCAAATTTGGACAAGATTATATGATGTTTTCGACTACTTTCTTGTTTTAAATGTTCCTAAGAAGTTTATCTTTAGTTCATCAATTTTGAAATGGGTTTAGAAACAAGTTTTTGGATTGAAATTTTGGGTCAATGGCGATTCTTAAAACAGAGCAAGACACAGCAACCAACTGCCATAGTGCAGCAGTCAACGGTCATGCTCTTGATGTGCCTAGAAATGTATACAGAATACTAGCAATCGACTTCTGGGCACCTAGAAGTCAACTTTCGTGTTCTTCATTTTTCCAGAAACGCCCAAGAATAGAAGCGTGCCGCCAAACCCATCGATTGGTATCGGGCCTAATAGTAAGCTAGCAGTCGACTGATAGCTCTCTGTTTAGAATTTTAAAGATTTGGACAGAATGCAATCAGTCGACTTGCAGCGTGATACCAGTTGACTGCCACCTTTTTTGATGAAAAGATGAACTTAATGATATATTTGAATGATATCTAGCATAAAAAATAAATCCAAACTAGAGATTAAACTCAAATTACAAGCAACGTAACATATACTTTGAATGTAAATGAGAAAGAGCATGAAAGTGATGAGAGTTAAAAGGAAAGAGCAAGAATGCACAAGAGAAATGAAAATTGTATTCTTAATATATGTATTTGTGGACAGTGATTAGACATTTCACGATTTTCGTGATAGTTGTAAATTGTAAGTTAGTGACTTAATGGCCAAAGTAAATAAAAAGTTACGTACTTAGAATTAACAGAACTATAGTATGCACGATTCACCCATATATATATGTTTATGAATAGCGTTTTGAGGACCCCAGTATGTACTTAATGTGTGAGACCCAGAGTTGGGAACCTTATGGTACTTGGATCCACTAGAGGACACTCCAGAATGTACACAAAGATGATATGCAGTCAAGGATTCCAGACAGAGTTGCCACAGTACATATGCAAAAAAATGGAGTGGTGCACATGTTGCCCCTCCAGATTTCTCTTATTATGCAATTATATGATGATGATGATGATAATGATTGGTAGAGGTCAATGAGAGGTGCTCTTATTTCCTTATTGCTCTTTATGTTATGATGAAAGTTATATGAATGATGCTATGTTACCTATATGTTTTGATGAATTGATGAGATATATGTACTATGAGTTAAGTTTATGCATGCAAGTATGAATGTTAAATGAAATGTTATACATGATAACCCAATAGATGTATTGTTTTATGAAAAAGAATGTAAAATTTCCGTATGAGTTTACGGTGGTACAAACAAGCTGTTTTGAAAAATGGTTATTAATGCTACTAAGATTTATTCTCATAAAAAAATGCTGGTTTGTATCAAATGCCTAGATATCAGATCCTTCTTGAGATAGAGATGGAGTTAGTTGAAATACCCTTCCTAGGGTATTTCCCTGTTATTAAGGAACTTTGGATCATATATGTATGGGAAGTTCTTCCCTATGCCCCATACCCTGAATCCTTGTGATATTTTGGTAAAAGGATCAAGAGAATAGTTTTGATGTATAGGATAAGGGCATATATGTATTAGGATATATGAGCTAGGAATCCACTAGCTACTTTTGTTAAATGGGTACGAGTGATAGGCTTGTTGTCTCCTTACCCTAGCTAAAACTCTCACATATCCATAGATATATGTCTAATGAATGATATGTATACACTGTAAATGAATGTTGATGTATATAAATATATGTATGCACATGTATGTTATTTTAACTAATATGTTTTAATTTTCGCTGCGTAACATGTGAGATCCCGAGTGTAATAGCCCAAACCAATAATATTTTTATTTACTTGATAAATAATTAAAATTTTACTAGGGTAAAGGGAGTAGTAATTCACCAATCTTATAGTATATTCTTTATATCATTTAAATGACTTGAAAAGGAACTATAGGATTGGGGAGGTTACACCTTACATAACTTTGTGACTATTTAGCCACCATACATTTTTTATTTGTACTATCTAAAGTGTCCCCCAGTGGATACGAGTACCGTGTGGTCACTATCCTCTCACATATCATTCTAATACAACGGGATTTAAATTTCCCTTTCTACCTCATAAGGGACTACTCATGATGTGGTCACTGCCCTTTTGCAGATCACTCCATGTACAGTGGTAATTTATTTCCCTTTCTACCCCATGAGGGACTACTTATTTAACTCATGGATCATATCCTGGTATACTATTCACTAATGTATATACAAGGATGATTCGGATCATGCCATGGTTATGCCTAACTCTAGGTACGTGTCTACTTTAATAACCTTGAAAATTGCACTAACTTAGAGTTCACAACCGTCACAACATTTTCAAAATTATCTAAGTTCAAATGGATGGTTATCTACCCAGCGCAGGGTACAATCGTGGAACTCCCAATGCTGTCTCATACCAACCATTGGTCACTTAATCATGAGTCTAACTATCCTAATACATATCCTAGGAATACTCCCCTCTTTTTGATCTTTCATGGATTCCTTTCTTTTTCTTTCACTATCATAAGGATCACCATGTCCAATGTGATTCTTACAAGGACTACCATGTCCAATTAAGTTGTATCTCGAATATTTCATGTTACCAATACATCTCCAGTTTCAATCTTGTGTTTAGGTGAGTTTTGGGCCAGTTCTCCATCAAAATCAAGGTATAGAGTTCATTTTTTGTCATTTTGGGCTGGTAGTTAACTACCCTTGAGCTAGCAGTCATCTGCTAGCTCTCTATCTAAAATGGGAAGCCAACTCGAGAGGAACCAATCAACTATTCCAAGCTTGACAGTTGATTGCTAGCTCATTGTGAGCCCAACAATCGACTACTAAGGTCTAGCAATTGGCTGATGCATTATGAGTACATTTTCTGGGTAACAAAGAACACAACAGCCGACTTCCAAGGTTAGCAGTCGTTGCTAGTGCTCTATTTTGCATAAAACCTTCTGATATACCTAGATTTTTAGCCCCAAAACATGAATACAACTCGTATAAAAGATTGATGAACTTAATGTTAACATCTAAGCGTCATTTAACATCAACAAATAGCTTATATTTTCATTACATTTCGCCCAACACCAAGATTAAACCTCATTTTTCCAATTAAGGCAAAATTAACTTTCAAACATCATTTACAAGCATAACAAGCGCACCCATTTAGTAAGCAATACCCAATAGACATTTAAAACATAGAGAATGCAGGTTTAAACCCCAATACAACTTAAAACATTCATAAACATCATTTTCATTAAGAGCAAACATTTCATGAAAATAGGGTTTAGGTTTTATTGCTACTTGGATTTTCTTGCAGTTGGATGTGTATATGATGTTTAAATGGTGCCTTCCTAGCTGTTGGATGCTTCCCTAGCTTTCAAATCCAGCCTTCCTTCCAGCCAAGTGCCCTTCTCTCTTGCCCTAAGTCACCCTTTCTCTACTCAACCTTCCTTTTCTCTCTATAAGTTTACTGAAGTTTGAGTGATGTGAGGGTGTTTAAGGTTCAGCTAAGGTTTTAGTGTAGTTTATTTTATTGCATTTTGGTCCTTCAGTCATTTTACAACCTCAGCCTTAATACTTTTTCCCTTTTCAATTTGGTCCTTAGTCACACTTTAACTAAACTTTCATTTCTTGCAACTAAGTCCCTATACTAATGCAATTATATGCAACTACATGTAAGTTAATGCAACATATACAAGCATCTAAATTTACAATTAACAAACATCTCTTAATCATATTAGGAGCAGATGCTACATTAATTGCAGTGAGTGTTCTACCAGTAGTAGCAATAACTGAGCAGGTCATCATCTTGACTATTTCTTGGAATGAAAGAACTTATATGCAAAGGTAAAGAAGAAAGGGGAATTTGGTGGCCAGGGAAAGACCATGGTGGACGCAACTAATGTACTCCAAACTAGGCAAGAGCACTATAGAGAATGAGGAACCTGAAACAAGAATATACAAAGGGAGATGACCTCCCTAAAACACCTCTAATAGTCAAGTTAGTAAGGGAATACGAGGATACAAGTGAGAGAGTTTTAGAATACTAAGAATTTCATACTTGAAGGAGGCCAAGAGAATCTCTTTATATAGGTGTTCCAGTGAAAGAAACTATTATGGGGTTAGTTGTGAGCGCAAGGGCGATCAAATGGATCACTGGCCTAGAGGGACATCTGCATTGTTTGTTGGCTTAGCTAGTGGTCATATGTTATGTGGTAGCATATCATTGGTGGGACCAATCCAGATATGCCAATATCGATTATCCAATACTTGAAAAATAGCACCTTGTTACCTAAGAGAAATGAAGCTTAAAAAATACAATAAAAATTTTCCTAATGTTATATTTGGGATACCAATATATACAAAATAGGCTTCTTAGACCCTTATCAAAAGTGCATAACTCTAGAAAAAGGCGAAGAGGAACTCTGCGAACTTTATAAAGGGATATGTTGTACCCATCAATCTGCGATTGTAACATCTACTCCTACAATTTATAAGGAATGTTTATTAGTTATTAAATAAGTTAAATGCTTCTGCATTCTACATTAGTCTATAGATAGTTGCATTAGTGCAGGGACTTAATTAAAATAGGGTGAGGGGCTAAATTGAAAAGGAAAGAATAGGGACTAAAATGAAAAGGAAAGAATAAGGATTGAAATTAAGAGGAAAAAGTTAAGTTCAAGGGAGTTACTGTAGCAAAATGATTTTTGAATTCTCCCTCTTGTATTTTAGGGGCAAAAATGTAAATTTTCACCTAATCAGAAAAATTGCCATTTGAGGTCAAGTGACTGAAAACTTGATCTTAACTTCAGATTAAGCAGAAGAAAGCCAAACAAAGTGGTAGTTTTCCCCAACTCCATGGAACTCCTTATATAAGCCAAAAAACTAGAGAGAAACCCTCTACCATAAATCACTTTCTGACCTTTTAGAGAGAGAGAATGTTTAAGAGAGAGGGAAAGAGAAGTGGGATTCCAACGTAATCAATATTATAAAATTACAAAAGGAGCAGCTAGGAAGGCATCTAACACTACCAGCACACTTGTAACGAGAATCAAGGTAGTTAACAACCTAATCCTATTATTTTTGAAAAATAATAATCACCTTACCAAAAGTAGTGATTTTAATGTTGTTTAAGAGAGGGGTTCAAACCTACATTCCTTGTATTTCTAACTTTTGTTGGGTGTCTCATGCTAAATGAATGAACTCATACATGCTTGCTTTAGATTTTGAGAGATGGGTTTACTATTCACCTTTTTGAATATGTTCACATTTTCTTTGATTGATGATGTTTGAGTATGAGCATGAGTAAAAGTTGGGGTAAATGATGAATTGATGTTGGGAAACTAAACTCATGCCTATTTTTAAACTTGAAATAAGGTAGAATCCAAACTTGAGTAATCCTCCACATTAATGGAACTAAGGCTCATGAACCTACAAGTCGAATTCCATGTTCTTCAGTTTAAAATTTTGAAGTAAAGATAGGTAGTCCACTAGTTGACTGCCATGTCTCTAGCGAAAGGCTTCCAGCTTACAGTAGACTACCAATTGACTGCTATAAGTTTAACACTCAACTGATAGCTCTCTTATAGCCAACAGTCGACTGATAGAATTTTAGCAGCTGAATTGTAGCCTTCTATTTGAATTTAAAGGCTCTATTTATTCTACCAATTGCTATGATGTATAAGTCAACTGCCAAGTGGAAAAAAAGTGTTTTCATGAAGAATTTATTTTGAAAGAACCACCTAGTCATTGAAATGAAACCTCAAAAGTTTAGAAGAAGTTTTTGAGACCAAATTTCTAATTTACACTTACACATTATTGTGTGTTTGTTTAATAGAGCCAACAATAATGCTATTACATAAAGAAATTATAAATTTTGGGTAACATGTAACATGAGATTGAAAACAAAGGGTGCAAAACTAAAAGAGAAAAGAGAAAAGTATTCCAAGTGTATGCACTAGTGGTAGATAGGCTCATGGTTGAGTGACCGACTACCAGTATGGGACAGTTGTTAGGCATTCCATGGTTAAACCATAAACTGGGATGGTACAACATCCACTCGACTATAAATATTTTGAAAATGCCATAATGATTTAAATTATAAGTTAGTGAACTCTTCTAAGGCAAACTAAAGGGGTCACATACTTAGAATTAGGTATAACCATAACATGAGCTAAATCACTCTAGAATATATGCTTGTGAATAGTGTGCTGGGAAGGTGATCTATCAGAAAGGGATGGTGATTCCATAGCATGATGATCTGCAAGGGCAAAGTAGGGCGTGATTTGTCAGAGTTGACAATGATCTCATGAGTTATACTAGCCCTGTTTAGGACGAAAAGGGAAGTGAAATATCCAAAGGGATATTAATCCCATTAGTCAAGAAAGATATGTCAGAGTTGGCAGGGACCATTGAGTGAGTTATACCAGCCCCGTTTGGGATGAAAGGGAAATGAAATATTTATATGCATATCAATCCCGCTAGTTAGGGATGATTAGCAGGGACCATTGACTACTTGGATCCACTTAGGGATGCTTCAGATAGTACAAAGTAGTTGAGGACTGTGAGTGTCGAGGATCACAAGTAACTCATCTCGAAACTTATCCATGAGTGCTATAGGGGCACATAGAGTTATTCACTAGGTGACTCTCCCAATGGCTCGTATGATGATTTTGGCATTAGTCATTATCATATGCCTTATTTTTCTTGCTTATACTTTAAATGCAAATATGTTCATGTTACGATGGCTTATATGAATGAGATGACATACTCTATATTATTGAAAAATGGTGAACTATAACTATACAAACAATCATAAGTACATGCCATAATTGTATAATTCATGCATTACATCTCAATAGATGTCATTTTCTATTTGATGATGAAAAGAATGTAATGAAATTTCTATATGAGTATGGTGGTATAGGCCAGTGGTTTTTAAACAGGTTGTTTTGCTATTGAGATTTATTCTCACATAAATGCTGGTGCGTATCAGATGCCTAGATATCACGTCATTCTGGAGGTAGATGTAGCTATAAGAGAAGTACCCTTTATGAGGTATTTCATAATTTTCAAGGTGGTACGAGTGATTGTAGTTATAGATATTCCCCCATTGCCCTCAACTATATGGGGTAGAGTTTTAGGAGTAGCCTAATTGCTATTATATTTTGATATTTAAATATTTGGAGTAGAACTGTACATGCCCCAATACCCTGATCCCTTATTATTTTTTTGGAGAGGATCAAGATGCTTTATTTGGTGTATAAGAAAGAGGAGGGCATATATGTATTCAAGATATGTGAAAGGGACAATATTATCTACTAGTAGGATTTTGATAAGGGTATGAATGGCATGGTTGTTGCCTCCTTACCCTAACTGACGAACTGTTATCAATCTCACATATTTATGGGTATATTTCTTATAAAGGAATCAATGTATGTGATTGTATATATATAAATAATTAGTATGCATATTGAAATTTGTATTATTTTATTTATTTCTATTGCGTTACGTGTGAGAACTCGAGTGTAGAGACCCAAACCAATGACGTTAATTATTCAAGTTGATAAAAATTAAAAATGTTACTCAGGTAAAGATACTAGTAACTCACCAATCTTATGGTATATTATAATATATTATCTAAATAACAAAAAGAACTATAGGATTAGGGGTATTACACTTTAGTTGGTATCAAAGCATAGTTACCTAGGTTTAGAAGGGTAAAATTCCTCAAAATAAGGACGGATTCAGGTTAGTTGGTTGAACCTAGGTAGTTAATTGACTTGTGTTGTATTTTAACTTGAGGAATGGAGTGATAGGTTTGGGTAGATAGTATTTCCTGTTGATACCATAGTTCTCTTATAAATACTTTGTTATTGAGACTGATCACCTCGGTAATGTTTGGTTTGTAGAGTGAGATATAGCCCCACCTAAGGGGAATACTAAATAGGAGAGAGAGAATGAGGTTAGCCTAACAAGGGTAATGCAGGCTATATTTGGAGTAGCCAAAACTATAAGGGAGCAAGCTATTACTACTACCTAAGTTCTCAGACATTTTCAAGAGAATGGGAATAGTAATTAACTCGAAGGTAGCAGAAGAGTGGTTGAGAGAGATGGAGAAGTTGGGACCTTAAGCGTGTAGTTCCTAGAAGGTGTTATTTTCCACTTACATGCTAGTGGGAGAGGCAGACCATTGGCAGAAAGGAGTGAAATAGTTGATGGAGGCTCAAGGAGTCCAGATCACCTGGGAATCTTTTAAAAAGGTGCTCCTGGAGAAATATTTTCCTCAAAATTTGAGGAATGAGAAGGTGATTGAATTCATGTAGATCAAGCAAGGCAATATGACTTTTGATGAATATCTTGCCAAATTTGAAGAGTTGTCAAAATTCTCTTAATATTTGAAGCTTCAACCAAATGAGGTATAGAAGGCCATGCATTTAGAGGTTGGGTTAAGGCTAGATTTAAAGAGTACAGTTGCTCTATTAAAGATCATGAGTTATGCCACACTGGCAAATAAGTGTTGCATAATTGCTAAGAAACTAGCAAAAATTGAGAAAGAGAAACAGAGAGTCAACTTCCTTAAATGGAAGCAATTAGGATCTTTTAGAGGAAGGTACAACAGGTTTGAGAGAGTCTAGTGAAGCAATAGTCATGATGGGTCTTGTAGGTGACCACAAGGCATTTGCTACAGATGTGGCAAACTGAGGCCATTTTCTTAGGGATTGTTGTAACACCCTTATCTTCACATTGCAACATCATAAAATGTAATAAGATAGGTATGTCACATTTAGCTTTACCACATTAATTTATAAATTTTCCTGAGCATTTAATCCATCAATAATTAATGATTTGATTAGGTTTGGGTTCTTTTGCTCAAGTTAACATACTTAAGCACAACAAAAATAAAATTTCATCCATTGCAACGAAAGTTATAAAAACATAATATATATATATGTTTACACTGTCTGATACATAATCAGGATATGTGAAGTAATCACTCAAAGGGATAAGGAGGCAACGAACCTGTCACTCAAACCCTTTTTCAAAAGAATACTATTAATGAATGAATTCTTCACATATCCTATTTAATACATATGCCCTTTTCCATCATATACATTCCAAAAGAATAGTAGTTCTAATTGTATTCAAATGTAACATGTGTAGAATTAGAACAAAAAGGCTACAGTTACACAATTATAACTATTCCTTAAATTTGCTAGTTTGTTGCGGGGATTCTCAATTATTGCCATCATGCATCTGATACATACCATTACAATAATGAGAAATAATTTCCCAGTAGCTAAACAAACCATACATTTTCAAAATAACTGGCATATACCACTGTACAGATACAGAAAACATTTCTACATTCCTTTTCTTTTTCAAAAGATTTTCATTCAATTCTATGGTCATGCTCTATGTGAAATATATACATGTGCATTTATGAAAATGAGATTATTAACATTACATGTCATGGACATAATATATGATATTACATTGTCATGCTTCATTCATCAACAAAACACATCTTTAAGCATTCATACATCATCTATCATCACATATTCATACTTGATTTGTATTAATAATTTAGTGCCATTTATTCCTTACCATTAGTGCCATTAAGTCCAACACTAGGATATCATATAGTGCCATCAAATACACTTTAAGGAGGATCTAATAGTGCCATTCTCCACCCTTTCTTAGTGACCTTTAGGGTAACTTAAATAGTTACATTGACCCTTCCTTCAGCTAACATTCATTGGCTTTTTATTTATCTCTAGGGAAAGATGTAATTAATGCTATTCTCTCACCCCTAGGATAACATTCACAATCTTTACATATTCAGCTCAAGGGGGATTTAATGGTGCTATTCTCCACCCTATCTTGGTGTCATTCAATCTCAATTGCATGTAATGTCAAACTTGGCATTCATAATGTATGAAATTGAAAATAAAGGTATCAATGACACAAATACATGCAATTATCATTCACATTTCATCATTTCATCCTTCTCCCCATTTTTCTTGAGATTAACCATTTTTAAACACATTTTAGATTCATTTCCAATAACATGAATTCAGTCATCAAGGGAAAAATGGGGTGATGTGTAACATCTGCTCTTTTCGTATTCAAGAGATGTTTGTTTATTTTAATGAATTGAATGTTTGTGTTTGATGCATTAAATTACATATAGATGCATTAGAATGAGAGTTTTAGGTGAAGAGAAAGAATAGGGACTAAATTGAAAGGAAAAAGATAAAGTGAGGATGGATGTGAGAATTTCTAAAACTTTAGGGCAATAGGCCATAATTTTAGCCAAAAGATTTACTGTAGCAGCATAATTTTGAAAACTTCCCGCTAGTGAACTAGGGAAAAAATGGTAATTTAACATATAGTTGGAAAGATTATCATTTTAGGCCAGATAGTCGGGAATTAGGAGCAGAATTGCAAAGAGTCGGATTACCTATAAATAAGCTAACCCTTCAGACCCTTCATTGTGCTTCCTAAAAGTTTGAACTTCAAAGAGAGAGAGGGTGAGCTAGAGAGAGAAAGAGAAGGAATTGTGAGCAAACAACACTGTTACTTGGATTTAAGCAATCAAAGAGCTAGGAAATCAATCCAGAACACTTCCCAATCATCAAACACCAATTAGAAATCAGCGAAAAGGTAGCATAATAACCCAATCCCTTTATTTCAGAGTTTACTATTCACATTACTGAAATTTGTGAAATTGAACTTGTTTGAAAGAAAAAGGGATTAAAAAAAACATTCTTATTGTTTTTAAATTACTATTGGGTATTTTTAACCAATTGAAGATACTTGTGCATGATTAAAATTACTTCTAAAAAATGAGTTTTTCAGCTTGAATGAAAATGAGTTTTAATCTCAGATCTGGACAAGATTAGATGATGTTTTTGGACGTTTTCTTGTGTTAAATGTTATTGAGAAGTTTATCTTGAGGTTATAAATTTCAAAATGGATTTAAAACAAGTTTTTGGATTGAAAATATAGGTCAACGACAATTTATAAAATAGAGCAAGATGTAGTAGCCGACTACCACGGTGCATCAGTCGATTGTCATGCTCTTAAGATGCCTAAAAATGTGTACAGAATGCTAGCAGTGGACTTCTGGGCACTTGGAAGTTGACTACCATGTTCCACCTTTTTCTATAAATACCCAAGAATAGAGCAGCCGACTGCCTAAACCCAGTAGTCGACTGTCAGACCTAATAGTAAGCTAGCAGTCGACTGCCAGGCACCTAGTAGTCGACTGATAACTTTCTATTTGGAATTTTGAAGATTTGGACAGAATGCAATCAGTCGACCTGTAGCGTGGTACCAGTTGACTACCACCTTTTTTAATGGAATAATGAACTTAAGTACATGTTTGAATGATATTTAACCCAAAAACGTAATCCAAACTAGAGATTAAACTTAAATTATAAGCAAGGTAACATAGACTTTGAATGTAAATGAGAAAGAGTATAAAAGTGATGAAATTTAAAAGGAAAAAGTAAGAATATATAAGAGAAATGAGAATTGTATTCTTAATATATGTATCATGGTAGATAGGTTCATATTTGAATGACTAATTGGTATTATGGGATGGTGTTTGGGCATTTCATGAGTATCGTGATAGTTGTGAATTGTAAGTTAGTGACTTAATGGCCAATGTAAATGAAAAGTCACATACTTAGAATTTATGAAACTATAGTATACACCAGTTCACCCATATATATATGTTTATGAATAGCATTTTGGGGACCCCAATATGTACTCAATGTATGGAACCAAAATGTGGGGACTCTATTGTACTTGGATCCACTGAAGGACGCTTTAGAATGTACACAAATGTGATATACAGTCGAGGACTGCTAATGGGCATAGTTGCCAAATTACATATTCAAAAGCATGGAGTGGTGCACATGGTGACCCTTCAGATTTCTCTTATATTATGTAGTTATATGATGATGATTATGATGATATTTGGCAGAGGCCAATAAGAAGTGCTCTTAATTCCTTATTGCTCTTTATTTTATAATGAAAGTTATATGAATGATGTTATGTTACCTATATGTTTTGATGAATTTATGTGATATATATTATGAGCTGAGCTTATGCATGCAAGTACAAATGTTAAATGAAATGTTATACAACATAACCCAATAGATATATTGTTTTTATGAAAAAGAATGTAGAATTTTTGTATGAGTTTACGGTAGTACAAACTAGCTATTTTGAAAATTGGTTATTAATGCTACTGAGATTTATTGTCATAAAAATGCTGGTTTGTATCAGATGCCTAGATTTCAGATAGTGTTGTAAATGGAGGTGGAAGTGGTGGAGATACCCTTCTTAGGTTATTTTCTTGTTATTCATGAAGTGTGGGTCGTGTATATATGGGAAGTTCCTCTCACACCTTGAGGATGTAAAGTTCTAAGAAAGTTTTTGGTATGCCCAATACCCTGAATCCTTATGATATTTTGGTAAAAGGATCAAAAGAATAGTTTTAATGTATAGGATAAGGGCTTCATATATGTATTAGGATATTTGAGCTAGGAATCCACTAGCTATTTTTGTTAAATGGGTATGAGTGACAGACTTGTTGTCTCTTTACCCTAGTTAACACTCTCACATATCCATAGATATATGTCTAATGAATGATATGTATGCACTATAAATGAATGTGGATGTATATATATATATATGTATGTTTTATGTCAATTAATTTAATATATTTTTCACTGCATAACGTGTGAGATCCCGAGTGTAGTAGCCCAGACCAATAATACTAATTATGTCATTTGGTAAATATTTAAAATTTGACTCAGGTAAAGGAAGTGGTAATTCACCAATCTTATAGTATATTGCTTATATTATTTAAATCACTTAAAAAGGGACTGTAAGATTGGGGGGTCACATGATGCTCTCGGCCAAGGTTAGAAAGAGGTGGAAGCTAGGGATTTTCATGCCATTTGTTCCCTTTCTTCCATCCTTTCTACCATTTAAGCATAATAGAAAAATTTCCTTCCATTGCTCATAACACTTTCACATTCTTGAAATGTGCATCTATATATTTAGTCATTCTTTTCCTACATTTTCATGGCTCATTTCTCATTCTAAACATATATTTACACATATTCCATCATCTTCACACTTTAAGAACACTTTCAAGATTGAAAGGCATAACTAGAAAAGGTAAATTTGTCAAAATCATCAAAAAAACATAATTTTCTCTGTCTTCCTCTCTCATGACTGAACACATAAACATTTTTAGACAATTTTAAGCAAACTTCAACACCATTAAGCTTAGGTGCTCTCGGCCAAGAGAGAAAGTGGGAGAAAATGGATGGGTTTCCATCTAACACTTACAAAGCTTTTATTTTTAAGTAGTTCTCATGCAAAATCACCATTTTCTCTTTCATTTCCATACCATTTCAACCATTTCAAAAGTTAGGGTTTTTTCATGAAACAAGTGCCATCCATGGAAAATTCCAATCTTTTATGATTTCTAGCATTTTAACATGTTTATATTCATAAACACAACAATATTTTAACATAAGCAAAACCCATTCAAAGAAATCTACCATAAGAATGTAGAGAGAGAAATTCCTAGGTTTCTTGAAACATTAAACACTTTAATCTTTCCATAAAACATGAAACTAAGGCTTTAAGATTGTTAAGCTACCTTAAAAATACAAGAAAAGTGGAATCTTCTAAGTGGTTTCCTTGATTTTTCTCTTCCTCCAAGCTTGAAGATGTTTTTGGCCAAGCCTTCTTCTTCTCCCCTTATTCAACTTCTTCTTCTCATTAAGGAAGAAGATGACTTAAATTTAGGGTCTAAGTGAAATTACTAAAATGCCCTTGATGTAAAATAACTATTTTACCCTTACTACTCCTTTTCAAGAATGGCATCCTCTCTCTTGTGAATTCACTTTTATTTTCTTCTCTTTTCGGCTATAACATCAAAAATTCTCAAATAAAGATTCATAAAGTCTCTTTTATGGAATTAATAATTTATCCTTATTGAGGTTAAATTACCATTTTGCCCTTCATGGCAACATATTTATTTTTACCCTCATTTCATCTCCCTTTCTAAGATAAGAGAGTAAAAGCCTTCAAATACCATTTCCTAAAGTACTTGTATGAAATTATTGTCTTTTCTTTCATTATAAAATTACTATTTTTTCCTTTCATTAGAAAAATTCCAATTTTAGCCCTTTATGGTAAAACTAGTGTTACTTGATGAAAATGTCCATTCTACCCCTTTATTGCATTATTCTTGACACCACATAACACACAAACATTTACATAACGAATCATCATTATTAATAATAATATTATTAAACATATTAGAGGCGAGTGTTACAATTGTCCACAATGGAATTGATCGACTAAGACCTTTAAACCTCTAACTACTAGGAGAGTCTACACCTTTAAAGGCAAAGAAGAGGCTCAGTCCGATGATTTAATTAAAGGCAATTGTTTAATAGGTGATGTACCTTTGATTGTATTATTTGATTATACCGCTACTCATTCTTTCGTTTCCTGTGAGTGTATGAAAAGATTAAAATTACCTATATCTAATTTACCCTATGAGTTGTTTGTTTCCATCCATGCAGGAGAGTAGGTTTTGACTTCTTTAGCCTGCTTGAATTGTCCAATCATTGTTAAGAATAACCTCATTTGTTTACCATTAGTTGATTTGGATATTATTCCTGGGATGAACTGGTTGTCTTTAAAAAATGTAATCTTGGATTATTTAGAAAAATTTGTGACTTTTATAGATACCACACCTGCAAATAAGGGTATTGTGGAAAAGATCCAAAGAATGTGTTTTCTGTGTTCTTTTGAGACTATAATTCAGTATAAGCTAAATGATATCCTTATGGTTAGTGAATTTCTAGATGTCTTTCCAGAGGAAATCTTGAGTCTTCCACTTGAGAGGGAAGTAGAGTTCTCTATAGAATTAGTTCCTGGCACGAGACCAGTTTCTATAGCACCATATAGAATGCCTCCCTTAGAGTTAACTGAGTTGAACATACAAATATAGGACCTCTTAGAAAAACAATTTATTAAACCTAGTACTTAACCATGGGTAGCACCAGTGTTATTTGTGAAAAAGAAAGATGGAAGTCTGAGATTATGTATAGATTATAGATAATTAAACAAGGTAACTATGAAGAACAAATATCCCCTCCCTAGAATTGATGACCTATTAGATCAACTAAAAAGAGCTACTATATTATCCAAAATTGATTTAAGGTTGGGTACCATCAAATTAGAGTTAGAGTCGATGATGTGCCTAAGTGTAACATCTGCTCTAATTATGATTAAAGAGATGTTTGATAATTGTTAATTTAATGTTTAATGCTTGTGTATGTTGCATTAGTGCATATAGTTGCATTAGTCTAGGGACTAAATTGAAAGGAAATACATGAAGGTTTAGCAAGAGGTGGCTAAGGACTCAATTGAAAAGGGAAAAGTAAGTGAGGCCAAGGTTGCAAAATAGCTCAGGGACTAAAATGCAATAACCTAAACTATCCTTAAATCCTAGCTGAAGCCCTAAGCTCTACACACTTCCAACCTTCAGTATTTCTAGATAGAGAAGCAGAAGGGGAGAGTGGAGAGAGAAAGGGGCGAGTTAGGACAAAGGAGGGAGATTCTAAAGGCAAAAGAGTAGATTCAAGGCTAGGAATTAGTCCTACAGCAAGGGGATAGTCTTCCTAACACATCCTACACAAACATTTGCAAGGAATCAAGGTAGCAATTGATCCTAAATCCCTCTCTTTTCTAAACGTTTACTATTGTTGGAAAAGTATGAGTTTCTGAATGTTTGAACTGAGTTTAGGGTTAAACCTACATTCTGTATACTTTTTCTATTTTTATGGGATGTTTTGTTGCTTAATGTATGCTCATATATGTGCTTGTAATGGATTGGAAGGGATGAGTTGTGTTCATTTAAAGATATAGACTAGTTTTCCTAGAATGTACCATGTTTGAGCTAATGGATGAGAAATGTTCAATAAGAAATAAAGTTTGTTATATTGAAATTAAGCTCATGCATTTAGAATTGAAAATGAAATGCATTCTGAATTGGGTATTATCAAAATTATGTTTCCTGAACTATAGCGGAGTATAATAGCTGACTGCTAAGTATGGGGCAGTCAACTATCGTATTCCTGGAAACTTAGAAGTACACACAAAGGCTTAACAGCCAACTGCCAGATCCCTAGCAGTCTACTGTCGAGCTCAAGTTTGCACTAAGCAGTCGACTGGTCATCTCGCAATCGACTGTTATGCTCTTATTTTAGCCAGGACGCATTCCAAAAAGCAACCAGCCGACTGCCAGTGACTGCTAGCTTACTTTTGAGCACTTGAGGAATACAAAGAGCCACCAGTCAACTACTAGCCTTCCAACAGCTGACTAGCAGCCCTCCAACTTGCAAAATGAGGTTTTAAATAGTAATTGAGCTTAGTAATTCTTCATACTTACTTAATTAAGTGCTAACAACATGGGTAAACAAGGAAACTAGGAGTTTTGGGTACTGTGCAAAGGATAGAGTCACTTTTCACTTGGACGAGAATGGTCCTTGTGATAGTTATACAAAAGGGAGTGGAGAGACATCAAAAAGGAAGAGTAAAGTATCCTAGGCATATGCATTAGTGGTAGATAGGCTCATAAGTTGAGTGATTAATTGTTGATATGGGATGACCATTGCCATTCCTCAGTTGTGCCATGTATTAGGATGGTTAAACATCTACTTAAACATAGATGATTTTGAAAACACTGTGATAGTTACGAACCCTAAGTTAGTGTGTCTTCCAAGGGCCATTAAGAAACATATACTTAAGGTTAAAGTATGAGCTGAATCACCCTAGTGCATATGTTAGAAGATAGTGTATCAGGAAGGTGATCCACCTCGAAGGAAAAGTGGTGACTCCATAGCTCTATGATCTTTAGAAGCGGAGAGGATAAAGTCTAGTAGGTAATCTACCTCGAAGGAATGGTGGTGACCATAGGGCCTCATGATCCGTGGAAGTGGAGAGGGTAGGATCTATTCAAAGGAATATAGTGATCCTACGAGTTATTGAGAATGTAAAAGTGGATCCAACTGGGGGATGCCTCAGATGTACTAGAGCAATATTTTATTGTAGTGACACAGTAGTCAGCAGGATGGCTCATTCATATATGTAATGGTATATGGATTTATTGTTGGGCGACACTCCCGATAGCTCATATGATGTGATTATTTTTCTCCTACTCAAAAGGCATGTTAATACCCTAAAGAAATGTTTTATGATGAGAATGATGATGAATGCACTTCCCATGTTTTAAAGATAATATATTTGATAAATATGCATATGTATGAGTACATAACATGATTAAATGCTACATGCACTACATCCCAATAGTATGTAACATCTTTTTTGAAAGAATGTAGAGTTTTTCGTGTGAGCACAGTGGTACAGGTCAATAGATTTCATAATAGGTTGCATTACTACTGAGATTTATTTCTCATGATAGTGTTGGCATGTACCAGATGTGTACGTTCCCTTGGGCTGGAGAAAGAGGTTAAGTATGAAGAAGTGTCCATTTTGAGCATACAGACTGTTTAATTTGAATAGCTTAAGTACATGGTAGAATGGAGCTAGCCTTTATGATATTTTGAGAAAGGCTAGTGTAGGATTACTTTGTATAGCCTATTCTAACTTATCTGTATAGGGATTAGGCTAGATTGATGAATAGACTAATTGATAGGGTTATGAGTGACAGGATTGTTATCTCCATGCCAATAGTTAATTGACTGTATTTAATTAAGGATGTATGTTTATGTATAGTTAATCCAGGTATATTCTATATATATTTGTTCCGTTTCAATGTTGAGAGAACTCGAGAGTAGAGACCAACCCAAATGACACTTAATTAATTAACTTGGAAAAAAAAGTTTAAAATTTACTCGGGTAGAAGTGATAGTAACACACCATTATTATGATAATTATATACATTATACCTTTAAACACTTAAAAAGAACCATAGGCTAATGTGGGTGTTACACTAAGATTGCATTTAGGACTAGGTATAGGCATTATGAACTTTTAGTAATGCCATTTGGATTGACGAATGCTCCAGCTATTTTTATGAATTACATGAATTGTATCTTTAGACCCTACCTTGACTAGTTCAAGGCAATGTTTATTGATGATATTCTTGTATATTCTAAAAGTAGGGAAGAGCATGAATAACATCTTAGGATTGTGATGTAGCTGCTTAAGCAAAAACAATTGTCTGTTAAACTAGAGAAGTGTGAATTTTGGCTAGAAGAGGTAAAGTTCTTAGGACATGTAATTACCAAAGATGGGGTAGCAGTAGATCCCAGCAAAACAAAGGTGGTAGTTAGTTAGGAGAGACTAACAATAGTGATTGAAATCTATAGTTTTCTCAAATTGGATGGCTATTATAGGAGATTCATTCAAGGGTTTTCAGAGATTGCATTGCCTTTAACTA
Organism: Senna siamea; assembly: GCA_031216115.1. Lineage (NCBI taxonomy): Eukaryota > Viridiplantae > Streptophyta > Magnoliopsida > Fabales > Fabaceae > Senna > Senna siamea. The sequence continues at coordinate 5,048,839 of CM062360.1, forward strand.
ATTTTACCAAGAAGGATGTTCCATTTGTGTGGGATTCCAAATGTGAACATAGTTTCCAAACCTTGAAGGAAAGACTAACAATTGCACTTGTCTTGACTATTCCTTATCCTTTAGGAAACTTTGAATTGTACTGTGATGCATCCAAGAAAGGTCTAGGGTGTGTCTTCATGCAGAATGGAAAAGTAGTAGCCTATGCCTCTAGACAGCTAAGACCTCTTGAAGGAAATTATGTAGCTCATGAGAAATTATCTTTTTAAGTCTAAATTTAAGGTATTTAGTGACCATAAAAGTCTCAAGTATCTCTTTTATCAGAAGGAGTTGAATATGACACAAAGGAGATGGATGGAGTTCATTAAAGATTATGACTTTGAGCTAAAATACCACCCAGGGAAGGCCAATGTAGTGGCAGGTGCCTTAAGTAGGAAATCCCTCCACATGGCTCAATTAATGATAAATGAGATGAGCCTAATAGAGAAGTCTAGGAACTTGAATCTGTCCACACTAGTGTTGCTAGATAGAATATGTCTAAATTAAATGAGAATTGAAAATGACCTTAGGACTCAAATCTTAGAGGCTTAAAGAAAGGATGGATTCTTAAAGGACCCAAAGGAATTCTAGACAGGGACTGATAAGGTAGTAACATTTTAGGATGGGTATATGTCCCATAATCAGAGGGACTGAGGGACAAATTTTTAGAGGAAGCCTATAAGAGCAACTATACCATCCATCCTGGTACCATTAAGATGTACCAAGATTTCAAAAAAAAAACTAATGGCCAGGCATAAAGAAGCACATAGCTGAGTATATTGCTATATGTTTAGTATGACAATAGGTAAAGATCAAACATCAGAAGACTACAGGGCTATTACAACCTTTTGAAATCCCTAAATAGAAATGGGATAAAATTTCTATGGAATTTATGGTCAGTTTGCCTAGAACTCAGTTAGGAAATGATGTAATTTTGGTGATAATGGACCAATTAACTAAGTCTACACATTTCCTACCCATTAAGATAAATTTCTCACTAGATAAGTTAGCTCAGTTGTACATTCAAGAAATAGTAAGACTTCTCAGAGTGCTCACCAGCATTACATCGGATAGAGACCCTAGGTTTACTTCTAGATTTTGGAAAGCCTTGCAAGAGGCCTTCGATTCCAAGCTTAATTTTAGCATTGCTTATCATCCACAAACTGATGTACAGATTGAAAGAACCATATAGACTTTAAAAGATATGCTTAGGGCTTATGACTTAGAACAGAAAGGGAGTTAGGATAAGAATGTGCCATTAGTGGAGTTTACCTATAATAATAGTTTCCACTCTAGCATAGGAATGGCTCCTTATGAAGCCTTGTATGGCAGAAAATGTTGATCACCCTTATGTTGTTCTGAAGTAGGAGAAAGATAGTTACTCGAGCTTAAGTTAATGGAAAAAACTATAAACCAGATAGAATGATCAAGGGAAAGGTGACTAAGTCCCAGGATAGAAAAAAGAGTTATGCTAATAAGAGAAGAAAACCACTTGAATTTAATGAAGGAGATCATTTTTTCCTCAGGGTTTCCCCATTTACTGATATTGGTAGAGCTATTAAGTCCAGAAAATTGAATCCTAGATACATTAGACCATTTTAAATTTTGAAAAGAGTTGGTTTATTCGCATACCAAATAGCTTTACCCTTATTTTTGTCCAACTCCATAATGTTTTCCATGTTTCTCAACTTTAAAAATATATTCCAAACCCTTCACATATTCTTAACGTCAACACAGTATAGTCAAAAGATAATTTGAATTACCATCCTAAACCTTTGAGAACCATTGGTACTAAGGTCAAGCAGTTAAGGAATAAGGTTATTCTGTTGGTGAAAGTATTATGGGATCAGTCATTGCCATAAGAGGCCACGTGGGAGAAAGAAGAAGATATGAGAAGGACTTACCTAGAATTATTTAAATAGGTACGTACTAATTTTGAGGAAAAAATTATTTTAAAGGAGGGGAGAAATGTAACATCTACTCCTACTATTTATGAAGGATGTTTATTAGTTGTTAAATAAGTTAAATGCTTGTGGATGTTGCATTAGTTTGCATATAGTTACATTAGTGCAAGAACTTAATTGAAAGAGGGTGAGGGGCTATGTAACACACACCTCCAATATATTTGATATTATTATTATTAATAATGATGATTCTTTATGTAAATAGTTGTGTATTATATGGTGTTATGAATAATGCAATAAAGAAGTAGAATGAACATTTTCATCAAGTAGCACTAGTTTTACCATAAAGGGGTAAAATTAGAATTTTCCAATAGAAAGGGCAAAATAGTAATTTCATTATGGAAGAAAAGACAATAATTTCATCTAAGTACTTTAGGAAATGGTATTTAAAGGTTTTTACTCCCTTATTTTAGAAAGTGACATGAAAAGAGGGTAAAAATAAATATATTTCCAAGAAGGGCAAACTAGTAATTATACTTACAGAGGAATGGAGTATTACTTCCATAAAAGAGACTTTATGAAACTTTATTTAAGAATTTTTGATGTTATTATCGAAAAGAGAAGAAAATAAAAAAGAATGGCCAATTTTGGGCAATTTTACCCAAGGACCTAAAGGTAATTTTTAAAAAAGTTAAAGGGTAAATTGGGAATTCAAAATTTGGAAGGGCAAGGTAGTCATTCACTATGAAAGTTTCATGAAATTACCATTGTAAGAAGAAAGGATGCCATTATTAAAAATGAGAAGTACTAAGGGTAAAGTGGTTATTTTACATCAAGGGCATTTTGATAATTTCACCAAAACCCTAATTTAAGTCATCTTCTTCATGAAGAAGAAGACATTTTCAAAAGGGAGAAGAAGAGAGGGCATGACCGAGAGCTACCAAGGGAAGAAGATAAGGGAAAATCAAGCAAAAAATCAAGGAGATTTCACTTATCTTGCATTTTTAAGGTATCTTAACAATCTATAACCTTAGTTTCATGTTTTATAGAAAGATTAAAGTGTTTTTATGTTCATGAAACCTAGGATTTTCTCTCTCTAGATTCCATAAGACTTGCTTTCTATACTTGGCTATGCTTGTTTAGAAATATGGTTGTGTTTGTAAGTATGGGAATGTTTGTATGCTAGAAATCATGAAAGATTGAATCTTGGCATGTTTGGTACCATTTTCATGAAAAACCCTAAATTTTGAAATGATTAAAATGGTATGGAAATGAAAGAGAAAATGGTGATTTTGCATGAAAGCATCTTGAAATTGAAAACCTTGAAAACAAAAGAGTGAAACACTCCCATTTTCTCCAATTTTCTCTCTTGGTCGAGAGAACCCATGACAAATGGTGCTGAAATGTACTAAAAAAATGACTAGAAATGCTTATATGTTTGGTCATAAGAGAGGAAGAGAGAGAAAATTATGCTATCTTCATGATTTTGGCAAATTTACCATTTTCTAACGATGCCATTTAACACTTGAAAGTGTGCTTGTAAATGTGAAGATGAAAGAATATGTGTATTTATATGTTTGGCATGATAAATGTGTTATGAAAGTAGAGAAAAGAAATTCTAAACATATATATCCATATTTTGAGTATGAGAAGGTGTCATGATTAATGAATGAAAATTGTACCATAATGCCTAAATGGTAGAAAGGATAGAAGAAAGGGAACAAATAATTTGAAAATCCCTATCTTTCACCCATTTCTTACCTTGGCTGAGAGCATTACCCCATTTTTCCCTTGATGGCCAAAATTATATGATAATGGAAAGAAGTTTAAAGTATGTTTTCAAATGGCCAACGTCAAGAAAAATGGGGGGAAATGATTAAATGATTAAATATGAATGAAAATTGCATGTATTATGCCATTGACATGAGTATGTTTTAATTTATATGAATATGAATGAATGGCTTGAAATTTACATGAAAATGAGAAATTAAAGGCATTGACGGTCACCAAGAAAGGGTGGAGAATGACACCATAATATCCCCCTTGAGGTGAATATGTAAAGGTTATGAATGTTATCCTAGGGGTGAGAGAACGACACTATTACATCTTTCCATAGAGATAAATGAAAAGGAAATGAATGTTACTTGAAAGGATGGACAACAGCACTATTTAAGTCCTCCTAAAGGTCACCAAGAAAGGGTGGAGAATGGCACTATTAGATCCCCCTTGAGGTGTATGTGATGGCACTATATGATACCCTAGTGGTAATTACTCAATGGAACTATAAAGAGTCACTTTAGTGGTAATGAATCAATGGCACTATAAAGAGTCACTTTTATGGTAATGACTTGAGGGCACTAAGGTATCCCTACAGATATAAAAAGTTTGAATGATGTGATGACATATCTAATGACAGATTATGTATGAATGCATGACAATGTGATGCCATATAATATGTTCATGGCATGAAACAATGATAATCTCATATTTACAAATGCATATGCATATGTTTCATATAAAGCATGCCTATAAAATTGAATGGAAACAATTTTGAAAGAAATAGAATGTAGAAATTGTAACACCCCATAATTTAATTGACCTAAATTAATGTTCTTTAATTAATTGGGTTCAATTGCTCGTGTGATTTTGGTAATTAAATTAATTATGCTCTCAACTTGCAAAATATTGGATTTTAAATTACCTCTCCATTTTAGTCAAATTAGGTGCTTAATTTGATTCTCTAATTCTCCTTTTAAGTCACCTAGCCTAAGTGCCAAGAGAAAAGCAAGATAGGTTGCAACATTTAAAAACATGTGCATGTGTGTGTGCATTCAAGTAGGGAAGGTTAAGCATGCATGGGAAGGGAAGGAATTTAAATATATGCATGTGTGTGCCTTGCATGCATCCTACATGAAAGAAGGGAATGGAAATCATATTTTTATGCATGAAAACTCCAAGTCTCATGTGAAGTGGAAAGGAAAGAAGACTAAAGGCATTGAAAAAATATATGTTAATTAAATAAGCACATGAAGTCACACGTGAACTAAGGAAAAGAAAAAAAAATAGCGAGAGAACACATGCATGACATGTGGCTTGCGTGAGGTAGAAGGAAAGGGAGCAGAATTTTATTGCAAATATATGTGTATCACTACACGGCCATGAAGAAAGAAAGGGGGGAAACAATTAAACCAAGGTGTAGAATTTTTCTAAGTGGAATATGCAGATGGGAACACACGTGAGGCATGAAAACATGGCTAAGAAAAGAATTTTAAAGGTGTAGAAATTTTTATGTAACATTTGAATTTAGTTGCTTGTGAGAGTAGATAACCTTAACTTGCAAGGAAAAGAATTGCCAAGATTGTAAGCAAAGGATTAGGATGTGTACTGGTGTAAGGAGGGTAAGTAGTAGCCTATGCTTCTAGGCAGCTAAGGCCGCATGAGAGAAACTACCCTACCCACGACTTGGAGTTGGTAGCCATAGTATTTGCTTTGAAGATATGGAGGCACTACCGCTATGGGTCTAGGTTCGAGGTATTTAGCGACCATAAAATTCTCAAATACCTCTTTGACCAAAAGGAATTGAATATGAGACAAAGGAGGTGGATGGAATTCATTAAGGACTATGATTTTGAGTTAAAGTACCACCCGACCAAGGCAAACATGGTGGCTGAAGCACTAAGTAGGAAGTCTCTCCATTTAGCCCGATTGATGGTGAGCGAGATGGATTTAATAGAGAAATTTAAGAACATAAGGTTATCCACTTTAGTGTTACCTAATAAGATTTTCCTAAGTGAGTTAAGGATCGAGAACACCCTTAGGGCCCAAATCTTAGAAGCCTAGAAGGAGGATGGATTCCTAGAATCCCTAAAGGATTCAAAGGAGTTCACAAGGGAGGCAAACGGAATGATAACTTTCCAAAATAGAATGTATGTTGCTAAGATTAGTGAACTAAGAGATAAGATTTTGGAGGAAGCTCACCAAAGTAAGTATACAGTTCATCTTGGAGCCACTAAGATGTATCAAGACTTGAAGGAGAAGTTTTGGTAGCCAGGAATGAAGAAGAATATAGCAGAACATGTAGCTAGGTGCCTAGTGTGTCAGTAGGTCAAGATTGAGCATCAGAAGCCTGCTGGGTTGTTACAGCCCTTGGACATTCCTGAGTGGAAATGGGACAAGATTTCTATGGACTTCGTGGTAGGACTACCTAGAACCCAATCAGGGACTGATGCTATTTGGGTTATAGTGGATAGGTTAACCAAGTCCGCTCATTTTCTCCCCATTAGGATTAACTACTCCTTGGATAGAATAACACAACTGTATATTCAAGAGATAGTGAGACTTCATGGGGTACCCATTAGTATTATCTCGGATAGGGATCTTAGTTTCACCTCTAGGTTTTAGAGAGCCATACAGGAAGACTTCAAGACCAGGATAAATTTTAGGATAACATATCATCCTCAAACTAATGGACAAGCGGAGAGAACCATTTAGACTTTAGAGGATATTCTTAGGGCTTGTGTCATAGAGTACTAAGGGAACTAGGAAAAGAGTCTACCACTGATTGAGTTCTTTTTACAATAATAGTTTCCACTATAGCATACGTATGGCACCTTATGAGGCCCTGTATGGGAGAAAATGTAGGTCACCATTGTGTTGGTATGAAGTGGATGAGAGGCAATTACTAGACCCTAAGTTAGTACAACAAACAATTGATCAAATTAAGATGATCAAGGGAAAATTGGCAAAAGCTTAGGAAAGGCAAAAGAGCTGTGCTGATAAGAGGGGAAAACCCCTAGAAGTTGAGGAAGGGAATCATGTTTTTCTAAAGGTATGCCCGACTACTGGGATTGGTAGAGTTATGAAGTCTAGAAAGTTAAGTCCCAGATACATTAGACCTTTCTAGATATTGAAGAAAGTAGGTCCATGAACATACCAGATAGCCTTACACTCACATTTGTCCAATCTTCACAATGTCTTCCATGTCTCCCAACTCAGAAAGTACATACCCAACCCCTCCCATATACTTGACGCCAGTACTCTGCAATTAAAGGATAATCTGACTTATCAGTTGAAACCTATTCAAATCATCGGTACTGAGGTCAAAACCCTAAGAAATAAGGCCATTCCCTTGGTAAAGGTCTTGTGGGACCTGACGGCACCACAGGAAGCTACCTGGGAGAGGGAGGATGACATACGTAAGGCCTACCCATAATTATTCTCCTGAGGTATCTATGAATTTCAAGGATGAAATTATTTTAAGGATGGGATAAATGTAACATAATTTAATTGGTCTAAATTAATGTTCTTTAATTAATTGGGTGCAATTACTTGTGTGATTTTGGTAACTAAATTAATTATACTCTCAATTTGCAAAATATTGGATTTTGAAATTACCTCTCCATTTTAGTCAAATTAGGTGCTTAATTTAATTCTCTAATTCTCCTTTTAAGTCACCTAGCCTAAGTGCCAAGAGAAAAGCAAGATAGGTTACATCATTTAAAAGCATGTGCATGTGTGTGTGTGCAAGTGGGGAAGGTTAAGCATGCATAGGAAGGGAAGGAATTTAAATATATGCATGTGTGTGCCTTGTATGCATCCTACGTGAAAGAAGGGAATGGAAATCATATTTTTATGCATGAAAACACCAAGTCTCACATGAAGTGGAAAGGAAAGAAGATTAAAGGCATTCAAAAAATATATGTTAATTAAATAAGCACATGAAGTCACACGTGAACTATGGAAAAAAAAAATAATGAGAGAACACATGCATGAAATGTGGCTTGCGTGAGGTAGAAGGAAAGGGTGCAGAATTTTATTGCAAATATATGTGTATCACTACACGGCCATGAAGAAAGAAAAGGGGGAAACAATTAAACAAAGGTGCAGAATTTTTCTAAGTGGAATATGCTCATGGGAACACACGTAAGGCATGGAAACATGGCTAGGAAAAGAATTTTAAAGGTGTAGAAATTTTTATGTAACATGAATTTAGTTGCTTGTGAGAGTAGATAACCTCAACTTGCAAGGAAAAGAATTACCAAGATTGTAAGCAAAGGAAAAGTGTACTTGCAAGTACACTTAGTGCAAGAAAAAATATATATATATAAATAAATAGGGTGTAGAATTTTCTTGTAAGAAAATGACAGCATGAATCATTCAAAGATGGCTAATCAAGGAAGAGGATACACGTGCAATTGGAAGAAGGGATGCCACAATTGGATATCTATTTAATGTGAACATATATGCATATCATATGCACAATTAGTGGAGTAAAAGGAAAGCAAGAGTGCAGAATTTTTTTTACAAATATAGTTGCTTGTGGGAGGGCGCTAACATGCAAGAGAAGGGATCCCCAAATTGCAAGCAAAGAGGGAATTAGTTATACATACAAAAGCATGTATCCATTAAAAAAATAATAATAAATAAATAAAAAGGGAAACATGCATGAATAGGTAGCTTACACAAATTCATTTCTTATTTCCTTGGTGCCACCACGTGAAGAGAGTAGGTGGGCACAAAGGGCAAAATGTGAGCGTTGCCAACCATGTAGCTGTGTTTGTAGGTGAGGGTGGTGTGAATTGTGGAGAAAGGAAAGAGAGCCACATGGGAAAAATAAGGTACACGTGAAGGGAAAGAAAACAAAAAGGAGTGGAGAGTTTCATTTATCTTATGATTGAAACATACCCATACGTGAAAATAGAGAAGAAGAGAGAAAGAAGGGAGAGGGAGGATGTGAGTTGAAGAAGAAGTGAAGACATCAAGAGGGAAGTTGATTAAGAAAGGAAACAAAGGATCAATAGGAAGCCAAGCACACCACCCTAGTACACCAAAGAGGTAGGTTAGCAATTCTTAAATTTTAGTTCCATGATCTAGTATACATGTATGATGATTTTGCTTCCATGGAACTTAAATTCTTGTCTACATTCTTGAATTAAGAAGGACACATGACTAGGCTTGCATGATAAATATAGGAGGTGTTGATGCTAAAAAAAAAAGAAAAATTTAAAAATTAATAATGTATTTCCTTAAATCATGAAAGAGCCTAGAATAAGAGAACATGGTAATTGCATGTGTTGTTGAGTTATAACTCGTAGCATTGAAATATACTCATGATTCCCATTATGAAAATTATTGTTAATAAATGTAACATGTACAAGAAAGGAGACTTTGACCTAAATTAATGTGGAAAAGATTATGGTTTTAATAAGGTTACACATGATTATGGAAAAATATTTGACTAGATTCATGAGAAATATTGATATTCAGAATTTAAGAATAATAATGATGACCATTGATATGGGGAAAGTATGGCTAAATTAACGGTGAATGTTGTCATGGAAAAAATCATGCTTAGCAATGAGGAATAATGGAGTTATGGAAAATTATGAGTAATGAATGATGAACATTATTATGGGAAGTTTATGGGTAGATAATGATGACCATTGTTGTGAAAAATTATGGTTAGTAATGTTGAATAGTGTTGTTAGGGAAAAATCATGGTTAATAATGATAAACATTATTGTTATGGAAAAGGAATTACCCCATTTCAATAATATGATTTAAAGAATGGAAAGAGTAAAATTAAAATAATAAAATATGAAATTCTCTTGAACTTTCCTTAGGCCAAAATCATGGAAATTCTTCCTTGAAAAATTATTAAGGTTTTATAATTGAAACATATTATGCAGAATAGAGAATTAGATTGATTTAGGCAAAATTTTTCATAAATAAATATGACAAAAAGGTAATGTGTGCCAATAGAAAAAAGGAAAGGCAACTAAAATAGAGAGGTGTGGCTGAAGGTGCTCTATACCCGTGACCTAGTGTCCACAGTGATCCCATAAAGGTGGCTTAATGGCCCCGTAACACCCCAGAGCGTGTAATTAATCCATAAAGGTAAGAGTAGGAATTTAAAGCATAAGCACCCTGTTTAATTCCACAATAACCCATGTAATTTTATGATAATATGTGTCACTTGAAAAGGGTCATCTGATTTTCTATTGCCCTATAAATTTATCATGCAGTGCTTGCCTACTTACATTTATGAATAACATTATGTTTTAATACCAAGAATGTAGATTAAATGTTTTGGTGCTTGCACCCTGATACATATTAATTAATTTTTTTTAAACCCTGAATTGTTACACTACTGGGAAACTTGTGTTTCTCATCTATATGCTAATATGTATTAGATACGGACGCGTACCAGGGTTGCGAGGTAGCAGTTCTTTTTCATTAAGTAAGATTTTTGTAACTCTTATTTTGGGTCCTAGATATATTCGATTTAGAATAGGACAATTATCTTGACTGTATACATGAGATGTATATAGGGTATACAGGGGGAATGGATAAGTGAGGACCGATTTATCCTTTGTACGGGAGTCTGAGTGACAGACCTGTTGTCTCCTGACTTCTGAGGGATGGGTACTTCATATATCTGGGGACTTGTTTATCAGTATGTAATGGACATTATTAGACTTGTACTACTTGAATTACATGGAAGTCTATATTTTCATTGTGTAGTATAGTATTTCTTTATTCCGCTGTGAATGTAAGTTTTTAAGCTGAGTAAAAAAACCCAAACCTAATCTGCTTAATATAAATGAATGGTATAATTGCTTAAACATTAATTAAATAAAAGGATAAGAATAATATACCAAACCTATCTGGTTGTATCGGAGGAATTGTAATACTAGATAAGGGCATTATAGAAATATTTTCTGTATCCATATAGTGGTACATGCCAGTTATTTTGAAATTGTATGGTTTGTTTAGCTACTGGGAAATTATTTCTCATTACTGTACTGGTGTGTATAAGATGCCTAGATATAATATTATGATGGAGATAGAGATAGCAGTGGTGGAGGTTCCCTTTTTAGGAACCTTTAATGTTTTGAAAGACAAGTATATAGTAGAAATATTTGAAATCCCTCTTGCGAATTAGCATGTTAAAGAAGTATATGTGAGTATGTAGTGTAGCCTTTTTTGGTCCTAATTCTCAACATGTTCTTTTTAGGATAGAATTAAGACTACCATTCTTTTTTAGTGTACATAGAAAGAAGGGCACACACACGTTTGAATTAGGATATGTGGATCCTTATCCGTTAGTAGGATTCTTTTTGGAAAGGGGTTTGACTGAAAGGTTTGTTGTCTCCTTACCCCTCTAAACAAATATTTCACATATCCTGACTTGTGTATTAAACAATGTAATGATATATATATGTATTATGTTTTCTAAATTTCGCAGTGATGTATGAAAATTTTATTTTTCAAAGCTAAAGTATGATATCTTGAGCAAAAGAACCAAACCTAATCAACAATTCTTGATGGATTTTAACGCTTAGGCAAATTAATGAATTGAAAAGGTAAAGTTAAATGTGACTTTCTCATCTTATTACATTTTATGAAGCTATAATATAAAGATAAGGGTGTTATAGGCTAAATTGAAAAGGAAAGAATAGGGACTCAAATGAAAAGGAAAGAATAGGGACTAAAATAAAAAGAAAAGAATAGGAACTCAAATGACAAGGAAAGAATAGGACTAAAATGAAAAGGAAAGAACAAGGACTAGAATGAAAAGGAAAAAGTTAAGTTAAAGGGAGTTGCTATAGCTAAGTGATTTTTGAATTCTCTCGCTAGTATTTTATTGGCAAAAATGTAAATTTTCACCTGATCAGAGAAATTGCCATTTGAGGCTGAGTGACAAAAAACTTGATCTTGACTTCAGATTAAGTGGAAGGAAGTTGGACAAAGTGGCAGTTTTCCCTAACTCTATGGAACTCCCTATATAAGCCAAAAAACAAGAGAAAAACCCAATACCATAAATCACTTTCTGACTTTTTAGAGACAGAGAGAGAGGTAAAGACAAGTGGGAATCCAGGGCAATCAACAGTAGAAAATTGCAAAGGGGAACAGCTAAGAAGGCATCTAACACTACTAGCACACTTGTAACAAGAATCAAGGTAGCTAAAAACCTAATCCCCTCATTTTTGAAAAATACTATGCATTTTACTAAACATAGTGATTTTGATGTTGTTTAAGAGAGGGGTTCAAACCTACATTCTTTGTATTTCTAACTTCTGTTAGGTGTCTCATGCTGAATGGATGAACTCATACATGCTTGCTTCAGATTTTGAGAGATGGGTTTACTATTCACTTTTTTGAATATGTTTAGATTTTCTTTGATTGATGATGTTTGAGTACGAGAATGAGTAATAATTGGGGTAAACAATGAATTAATGTTGGGAAACTAAGCTCTTGCCTATTTTTAAACTTGGGATGAGGTAGAATTTGGACATAAGTAACCCTCCACATCAAAGGAACTAAGGCTCATAAACCTACAAGTCCACTTCCATGTTTTTTAATTCAAAATTTTGTAGTAAAGGCAGGCAGTAGCTGACTACCCATCCATGAAAGTCGACTGTTGTGTAACTAGTGAAAGGCTTCTATCTTACAATAGACTACCCGTTGACTAATAGAGTTCTAGCAGTCGACTTGTAGCCTTCTGATAAGCACATGATTATACATTTTTATTTGATGATTTCTATTTCCATCAGGAGCCTTTTCTATGTGTTTGATTAAGAATTACCCAAGTTTTCACCCTGTTTTCATGTTTTCCAAGTTCTAATCAATCGTAAAATAGTTTTGGAGCAAAATGGGGCAAAAAAAAAATGTCCAAAGGCTCAAAACACCCTAGAGCATGCCTATCCTGAAGCAAGGATTCTAGAACACACCTTAAAGCATGGCCAAGCATGGAAGCTTCCACGACACACCTTCCACCATGCCCTTGCCACTTTCCACACAACAACATGACCATACTACCCCAAGGATTCTAGAACATGCCCTTCAACACATCTAAGAACATAGCTGATGTGCTATGCTTGTTATCTATGCAATTACCCCTAAGGCAGTGAACCTATCGAAGCAATCTAATGCAATGGTGAATATCAAGGTCGTATTCCATAGGAATGGGAAAGCCTAGAGTTACTACTTGTTCTCTGTTATCTAGCCTAGCAATTAAAATGATTGATTTTTAACTAAAATAAAAATTAATTAAATGTAATAATAAACTACCAGCGACAAGGAACGAAAGAGAATATACTGAGGCAAGAAAAGCAAATCCATTGAGGACCTGTACTAGTTGGCGAATACATAAAGGGTAATGGACTATTGAATCTAATGATATTACTTGTAAGTGAATTCTAAGTTAAATTCAATTTCTCTCTCGAGACAATTAAATTTCTAAATCTAAGAATCTACCATTGGCTGGTTCTTCCTAATGGTTGATTTCCTTATCGTTCTAATTCACCACTATTAAGAATAGCTACTCCTTAATCCAGCAATTAACCTCATCTCTAAGCAAAAATTAATTATTCTCTACGATCTCAAAAAGAAATCTAATTAGCATTCACAATGACGTCTCGAAATGAAAACTTAGGCAGTACATGCATAATCACACAGAATGTCACAAAATCAAAATCAATGTCCATACAAATTAAAACAAAATACCAACACAGTCAGGGACCCCAATGAATTTTACAAAGTTAGCCACACATAACCATAGACAATTCCAATAGCAGATAATCCATAAGATAATTAATTAAATAGAAGATAAAAATAGTAGAATTTATGTAAACCTTATCTTCTCAAATTTCTAATGGTCACTGTACAAAATGGTCGTCGAAAAACCACCGAAAAAGGATTGAAAAACTGACAGAAAAATGAGATTTTCAGACTACCCAATTGATGCTTCGTGGGTTGGGTAGAATCCTTGGGTTCTCGGGTACCTAACGAAACATGGCTACAACAGCGGGTGGAGATGAGACAGAAGGTCGTGGACGAGGCATCGAGCAACAGAGGAGTGATTTCTAGTGGTAGCTCAGACGGACAGCGTCAACGTGTCTCGAATCGCTCTTGGATCTAAGCTCTTAGGTCTATCTCAGGTCTACCTCAGATCTCCCGATCTGGGGCTTTACAACATCGGCGAGATGAGGGAAGCTCGCAGTTGAGTCGTCGAGGGACGGAGGAGTGGCTGAGGACAGTAGGTTGACCAGAAAATGCTACAGAACAACCTATTCTCTCTCCATTCACGAATCGGGTTGTGCAGTTTGATCATTAAAACTCCATGATTTTTGTGGTCCTTTAGTGACTAAAGCCGACGACGATGTCCTGCTCGTCATCCCCCGTCATCAGCAAACTGTCGTACCACCGCAGAGCTCTAGTTGGAAGCTTCAAAATTTTTGTTCTTCTCCTTCTCACGCACGCACACAAGTCTGGTTCTCCCTTATTGTTCCAAGCTTTTTCTCCTTTTTCCTCATGTGGGCTGCTCACTCAAGCCCGATTCACCCTCTTTCAAGGCCCAATAAGAAAAATTGGCCCAAATGGCCCATTTTGGGTGCTCTAAAGGCTATCCAGGCTCAAAATTGCTTTATTTGCTGATGATGACTTGATAAAATTCCTGAAAATAAAAATAATGCAACTTAGGTGATTTTTATGATAAGATTACATAAAATGCTCATAAAATGGACAAGTAACATCAAGCAAATATGTATAAAATAAGACACATCAAATCACCCCACACTTAAGCTTTTGCTTGTCCTCAAGCAAACACTAACTCAGTCTTTAAACAAATAGCTATAGTTCCTCAAAAATCATATCTAATCCATAATTAATGATACCTAACACATCCCAAGTGAAACTCAATCATAAATCAAATTGCATAACCTTAACACAGGATGGAAATAATAACAACGCATACACAACTTAACTTACAATTCAATGACAAAAATTTAAGAACCAAAGCTTCATAGGGATCACTCAAATCAATCAAAGTGTATAAGGGTAAAGCACAAATCCCTCAAGCTATTTCACAAGAATCTGCCTACCATATACTTGCTTATAAATCTTATCTCTACTACTGTAAAAAATTGAATACCAAGATCAAACAGTCTTGACAATGTTGTAATGGGGTTAACATAAAGGTGGGGAAATTTTAGGAAGAGGTGATAGATATGCTAGAACTCATGTAATTCCAACATCATGAATACTTAAAGGATTAAAAGCAACAAATTGCTAAACACAAAAATTTTCACCCAGTTTTAAATGAGTAAATGGATGCTCAATTTATCCAAAAGTCAAAGAGAGTAAAGACTGCTCTAATTTTAATAATGTTTTTTATAGGCTTTTTTCTTATCATTTTCATCATCATTTTTTTCATCATTTTTTTTTTCATTCTGTAGTCTTCTTAATATACAACTTTGGATAGAAATGAGCATCTAAATGAAGAAAGGACTTAGTGAACTATACTCAGTCAAGACAATGCATTTTAATCCAAATATGAAGATCAAATCACATCTATTCCAGCATATATGGTGAATAAGAAGACAATGCAAAGAAAGAAAATGTGAAGTGTAAAGATGTATATAATGAAGAAAATGTCAAGGCTCAACAGTGGTCAACTAAGGGAAACGTAGAGGTGGCTTTTTGGCTAAAAGTAGTGTATTTGAAGTTACCCAAATCATTTTCTGATATTCAAAAGTCCATGCAACCTCAACAAACATTATAGAGCAAGTTTTGGAGGTAAAATCAAACAAAATACACACTCAAACAAGAAAGTTAGGAGCATACTTGTAATGAATGCTCAAAATAGGCTTAAATCTCACATTTAGAGTGTGGTAAAATCACATTTGGTTTTAAAAAAATTTCAACTGAATTGTAAGTTAAGTAGTGCATGCAGTTTTCATTATCAACATACTAAAT
Organism: Senna siamea; assembly: GCA_031216115.1. Taxonomy (NCBI): domain Eukaryota; kingdom Viridiplantae; phylum Streptophyta; class Magnoliopsida; order Fabales; family Fabaceae; genus Senna; species Senna siamea. The sequence goes on from CM062360.1 coordinate 5,064,528, forward strand.
CAAAATTTTCACAATTTAAAAAATAATTAAGTATCACCTGCATAAACTCGACCGGGATGATCAGCATGACTCGATCGAGACGATACATTAAACATCACTAACTGTTTTCCAAGATGAATTAAGGGAAAAAATTTTGCCAATCAGTAAACTAAATTATAAATGCTTCGAAGACAAACAAAACTTAAGTGCATATAGTTAAGAAAAATCAAGTATCCTATCTAATATCCACTATCAGCATAAATACAACATCAACAAAAAGTAGCATCAATATTTAGTATCCTAAACTGACAAAAGAAAAAGGGGTCAAAATAATATAAGCACACCACCCCACACTTGAGGATAACACTGTCTTCAGTGTATAGCAAAAAGGTATCCCAAAAGAAAAAAGAAACAAAAATAAATAAATGACATATACCCACCCCAGACTTGAGGGTCATATTGCCCTCAGTGTACAGCTGGGTTAGTATCCCAAATTAATAATATAAATTAAAAACAAACAGAAAATCCAATAGTCTTAAATTATTATTAGTAGAAAATAAAATGAAATAAAATAAAATAAATTGCTTAAGTTTTATCCTCCTCTGGTGAAAACAACAGAGGAGGAGGAATCTTGTAAACAAGTGCCTTGAGATGGTCTCTGAGAGATGCCAAAATTATATCCCCTACAATAGGGATCAGGTCAGCTGTTATAATCATTTGTGACTTCTCCACCTTATACAAATGAATGTAGCTTAAGTGCTTAGGTGATTCTTTCAATTTTGGGACTAGAGAGTCCTCTATTGAAGGTTTCACCTCCTGTAACTCTAACTTATCAAAAGAAACAGAATGGTCAGTATAGCTGCTAGGCTCAGTAGCCAATACTTGCTCATTGGACAACTCTTCCTCATCTCCCTACAATGCTACCTATAAAGGGTTATTAAGTAAGAATTCTTGCAACTCAAACTCAATAACGTCATCCGAGACATCCACAGGATAAACAAGATCATCATGATCTAAAGAGTGTCTTAAAGAAGTTGCTAAGTTAGAATAAACCTTCTCCTGCTTCAGTTTAGCAGGGTATGGAATAGATGGGCTTTATTCTCTCATTGGACTCTTGTCCTCAGGCTCTGACTCTCTACTAACTGGCACATCTTATTTAATAGTATAATCATCAGTCAATGGTAAAGGGCCAGATACTTGCTTACTAAATGTCAGAGCAATAGCATTGCAATACGCCCTCGGTTTAGACTCTGTGGTGCTGGGGAGTGTCTCTGGTTGTGTTTCAGCCAACATCTTAAAAATCTGGCCTACTTGGTATTCCATGTTCTGAATGGAGGCCTGCTAATTTTTAAGGATTATGATAGTCTGTTGGAACCTGGTCTCTAAAGTGAACACAGACTTCATGATCATTTCCTCCAAATTAGATTCATTCTCTTACCCTCAAGGAAATTAATCTGGAGCAGTTTGTTGTTGAGGTTGTTGCTAGTACAACCATTCAAAATCAGGTGAATCCTGGGTAGTGTCATTTCTTTAGTTGAAATCTGGATAGCTCATCCACTCAAAGTTGTATGTATTGCTATAAGGATCATTTTGCTGACTTAGGGCATTTCCCATATAATCGACCTATTCAAAATCAGCAAAAATAGTGTAAGGAGAAAAAAGAGAAGTGGAAGGGTTAGCAAACATAACTTTAGCATCACAGTGTTCACTATAATATGCATCACCACAGAACTTACAACCAAATTTTGTTGCCTGTTCTGGCATTAGGGATTGGTAAATTTGCTTGATCAGAAGCTTCCTTCATATTTAAGCATCTAATACTGATATAGAATCCATGGTAATAAATTATCTAAAACCAACAACAACGAAACAGCCCAACAACTAGATTAAAGACTAATAAATTAAAACAAAAATAAAACAAAATAGATAAAAACCAACAATTGAAACAAAACCTAAACAAATAAAAACCAACTACATATCAAAATAATTAATAAAAAATAAAAGAAACAAAACACAAAATATAACTAATAAAAGTTAATAACTGAATGAAATAAAAGAAACAACTAACCAAAAACAAAAACAACATAGAATAAATAAAAGTGGTTAAAGTAACAAATAGCAATTTCACTCTAGTTTTCACAAATAAGTCCCCAGCAACGGCACTAAAAACTTGATGTGCTATGCTTGCTATCTATGTAACTACACCTAAGGCAGTGAACCTATCGATGCAATCTAGTGCAATAGTGAACATCAAGGTCGTATTCCATAGGAATGGGAAAGATAAAGTTACTACTTGTTCTCTATTATCTAGCCTAGTAATTAAAGTAATTGATTTTTAGCTAAACTAATAATTAATTAAATGCAATAATAATTTACCAGCGACAAGGAATGAAAGAGAATATACTGAGGCAAGAAAAGCAAATCCATTGAGAACCTGTACTAGTTGGCAAATACATAAAGGGTAATGGACTATTAAATCTAATGATGCTATCTGTGAGTGAATTCTAAGTTAAATTCAATTTCTCTCTCGAGACAATTAAATTTCTAAATCTAAGAATTTACCACTGGCTGGTTCTTCCTAATGGTTGATTTCAAATCAGCCTTATCGTTCTAATTCACCACTATTAAGAATAGCTACTCCTTAATCCAACAATTAATTAACCTCATATCTAAGCAAAAATTAATTGTTCTCTGTGATTAGGTTCTAATTTCAATTATCATCTTTTAATCTCAAAAAGAAATCTAATTAGCATTTACAACGATGTCTCAGAATGAAAACTTAAATAGTAAATGCATAATGGCACAGAAGAATACATCATCAAAATTAATGTCTATACAAATTAAAATAGAATGCCAACACAGTCAGGGACCCTAATGAATTTTACAAAGATAGCCACACATAACAAAAGACAATCCCAACAGTAGATAATCTATAAGACAATTAATTAAACAAGAGATAAAAATAGTAGAATTTATGCAAGCCTTGTCTTCTCAAATTCCCAATGGTCACTATATAAAATGATCATCGAAAAACCATCGAAAAAGGACTGAGAAAATGCCAAAAAAATGAGATTTTTGGACTGCCTAGTTGATGCTTCGCGAGTTGGGTCAGATCCTCGAGTTCTCGGGTAACCAATAAAAAATGGCTACAACGGCGGTCGAAGCTGAGAGGTAAGGCCACGACGAGGCGTTGAGCGAAAGAGAAGTAACTTTTGGCGATAACTTTAATAGATGGCATCAGATGGGTCGCGACTCTCTCCTAGATCTAAGTTCTTGGGTCCATCTCAGGTCTGCCTCAAATCTCCCGATCTGGGCTGTTACGGTGGCCGAAAAGCTAAGGAAAGGTTGTAGTTGAGTCACCAAGGGACGGAGGAGCAGCCACAGATAGTGGGTCAGCTAGAAAACACCGTAGAATGGCCCGTTCTCTCTTGGGTCTCGAATCGGGTTGCATGGATTTCTTGATGAAACTCTACAACTTTTATGGCGTTCTAGTGGCTAAAGTCAATGGTGGTGTCCTGCTTGTCATCCCCCATCATCGACATGCTTTCGCGCCGCTGTAGAGCTCTAGTTAGAAGCTTCAAAATTTCTAATCTTCTCCTTCTTGTGAATGCACACGGGTCCTGTTCCCTCTTACTGTTCCAAGCTTTTTCTCCTTTTTCCTTTCATGGATTGTCACTCAAGATTGGTTCACCCTCTTTCGAGGCCTAATAAGGTCATTAGCTTGGCCCAATAAGCAAAATTGGCCCAAATAGCCCATCTTGGGTGGTCTAAAGGCTATCCAGGCTCAAAATTGCTCTATTTGCTAATGATGACTTGATAAAATGCCTAAAAATAAAAATAATGCAACTTAGGTGATTTTTAGAATAAAATTACATAAAATGCTCATAAAATAGACAATTAACATCAAGCAAATATGTATAAAATAAGACATATCAATGGCCTAGCGTCCAATACACCCTCTACCACACCTCTGCCATTCTTCACACTAGCACATGGCCATATTGCCTTTCGCGCCACCTTTGTCTATAAATAGGGTGGCAGATTAAGAGAAATAAGAGGGTGGAGCCCTGAGCATGTGTGGTTTGGAGAGTGACACTCCCTTCCATCTGTGACCTTGGCAATCCAATATGCTTGTCTCTTTACAAAGGTGATAACTGTGGAGATCTAACAAAGAATTAGATGAAGAGATTGAGAAGAATTAAGAGGCAACTAGGAATATAATCAAGGAGAAGATCAAAGCCAAGGTTGTTCACCTAAAACTCGACAGATGAGGGTGTACTTGTTACCATTTTGTTCTTTCTTTACAGTTATCTTTTTTTTTTGTTCTAATCATAAACATGAGTAGCTAGATTGTTAAAACACATTGGAGTTCCTAAACTTTGTTAGTGATTTGATATTAACACACTTGAGTTATAAATTAGATTATGTGATCTTCTTTCAATTAAGAATTATTGCTTAAGTTTTCATAATGAGACATTGTAGGGAAGACTATCTATATTCCTTCCAAAGACTTGATAGATGATGGTTGGAATTCAAAACTAATTGAAAAGAACATTTGATCCTTGCTTAGAACTAAGGTTGATTGACTTCTAGATTAAGAGCAATTCTTAATAGTAGTGAATTAAAATTTTAACGCTAATCTAGAATCAACCATTAGGAAGAACCATCCAATGGGAGGTTATAGGTTTTAGAAATCCATTAAGACCGATAGAGGATTTGGATTTAAATTAGAATTCACTCACAGGTAGCAAAGTCAATTTAATAATTCATTATTCTTTGTGCATACATCATCTAGTTTAGAACCCTAGGGGGTGTTCTTTTCTTAACTCGGTAATTCCCTCTCTTGATCAAGTGTCATTGGTTCCTTTTGTAGTTAGTTAACATTAGTTAGATGCAATCAATCACTAGTTATCTTAGGCTAGATAACAAGGAGTAGGTAGTAACTCTAGGCTTTCCTATTCCCATGGGATACGACCTTGATATTCACCATTGCACTAGGCTACATCAATAGGTACATTGCCTTAGGTATGGTTGCATATAGAGAATTGGCAATCCATCAAGCTTTTGGCGCTGTTGTTAGGGACCTTTTATGTGAAAATTATAGTGAAATTAGGACTTGTTACTTTAGCCAATCCTTTTTTTTTTCTAGCCCTTCTCTCTCACTTCAATAACTAGTGTTTGTTTGTTTTTGTTTAAATTGATCTTTTGTTTAATTATTCCTTTTTATTTAGTATTAACCTTAGATTTCTAATTTTTTTTACTTATTATTTTAGTATTATATTGTTTGGTGGTCAGCTAAATGTTATTGGTCTCGTATAGTTTATGTGTAACATCCGCTCCAATTATGATTAAAGAAATGTTGATGATTGTTAATTTGATGTTTAATGCTTGTGTATGTTGAATTAGTGCATATAGTTGCATTAGCCTAGGGACTAAATTGAAAGGAAATAATAGAGATTTATTAAGAGGTACGTAGGGACTCAATTGAAAAGGGAACAGATGAGGGAGTCTAAGAGTGAAAAATGGTTTATAGACTAAACAACAAATTCCCCAAAATCCCTTAAACCCTAGCTGTAGCCAAAAACCCTACACACTTCCACCATACCAGATTTTAGAGAGAGAAGCTGAAGGGGGTGACTAGAGAGAGAAAGGGGTGAGCTAGGGCTTGAGGAGGGCATTTTACTGAGGAAAGTGTAGATTTGAGGCTAGGAATCGGTCCAATAGCAAGGAATCAAGGAAGCAATCCATCCTAAACCCCTTTCTTTTTTGAAAAGTTTCCTGTTGCTGCAAAATATGAATTTCTAATTGTTTAAACTGAGATTGGGGTTAAACCTACATTCTATATGCTTTTCTATTTCTATGGGATGTTGTGTTTCTGAATGTATGCTCATATATGTGCTTGAAATTGATGGGAAGGGATGGGTTGTGTTCACTTAGACCTATAGACTAGATTTCCTTGAATGTACCATGTTTGAGCTAATGGATGAAAAATGTTTTATGAGAAGTAAAGTTTGTTGTATGGAAACTAAGCCCATGTGTTTAGAATTGAAAATAGAGTGAATCCTGGATTGGGTATTCTCAAAATTATGTTTTCTAAACTACAGCGGAGTATAGCAATCGACTGCTAAGTAAGGGCAGTCGACTGCCATGTTCCTGGAAAATCCAAAAGTGTAGACAGAGGCTTAGCAGCTGACTACCAAATTCCTAGCAATCGACTGTCGGCCTCAGGTCTGCACTAAGCAATCGACTGTCGTGCTCTTGGAAACCTAGAAGTACAGAAAAAGGCTTAGTATCCGACTGCCAGATTCCTAGAAATCGATTGTCGGGCCTAGGTTTGCAGTAAGCATTCGATTGGCCATCCTAGCAGTTGACTGTCATACTTTTATTTTTCCCAGGATGCATTCTTGAAAGCCACCAATTGGCTGCCAATGTGTTGTTTGCCACTTGAGGAATACAGAGAGCCACTAGCCAACTGCTAGCCTTCCAGCAGTTAACTGGCAGCCCTCTGGTTTGTGAAATGAGGTTTTAATGGCAATTGAGCTTGGTAATTCTCTATACTAACTTAATTAAGGGCTCACAACATAGGTAAGCAAGGAAACTAGGAGTTTTGGGTGATGAGACCCTTGTGATAGTAAAACAAAAAGAGAGCAGAAAACACAAAAAAGGAAGAGGAAAGTATTCTCAATTTATGCGTTAGGGTAGATAGGCTCATGATCGAGTGACCGATTGTCAGTATGGGACGGCCGTTAGGCATTCCACAGTAGTGCCATAAATTGAGATGGTTAAACATCTACTTAAACTTAGATGATTTTGAAAACACTGTGATGGTTGCGAACTTTAAGTTAGTGTCATCTCCCAAGGGCCATATGAGAAACACATACTTAGAGTTAAGCATAACCATGGATATGGGCCAATTCAACCTAGAGTATATGTAGAGAATAGCGTACCGGGAGTGTGATCCACCTCGAAGGAATGGTGGTGATTCCATAGTATTATGATCCACCCAAAAGTGGAGAGGAAATGATCCGAGTAGAGTTAACGATGATCCCATGAGAGTTATACCAGCCCTGTTTAAGATAAAAGGGAGAAATCCCACTGGTCAGGGATGATCTGCCAGAAAGGGGTAGGGAATATTAAGGTACTTGGATCCACTGGGGGACTCCTCAGAATGTACAAAAGTTAGAATGTACAAAAGTTAAGGCATGACTAAATAGACATGCGCTCATTCATATAGACAGTAGTGCATGGAGTTATTACTGGGCGACTCTCCTGATTACTCTTAGGGTGTTTTATGCACTGCTCATATGTTATGAAAGTGAAATTATGGTATGTTTACTATCACACATGTGTTTTATGAGAAATGTTTTATGATGAGAATGATGATGAATACACTCCCCATACTTTAAAGATGATATGTTTTAATGAATATGCTTATGCATGAGTACACAATATGATTAAATGCTACATGCATTACATCCCATTAGCATGTGGTATGTTTAATGAGAGAATGTAAAGCTTTTTTGTGCAAGCATGGTGGTACAGGAAATGGATTTCGTAACATGTTGTATTGCTATTGAGATTCATTTCTCACGATAGTGTTGGTATTACCAGATGTGTAGGTCCCCTTATGCGGGAGGTGAAGGTAAAGTATGAAGAAGTGTCCAATCTGGGCACACAGACTATTTAATATTGGATAGCTTAAGTGCGTGGTAGAATGAAGCTAGCCTTCATGATATTTGAGAAAGGCTAGTGTAGGACTTTTGTATAGCCTATTCTAACTTATCTATATATGAATTAGGCTAGATTGATGGATAGACTAATTGATGGGTTATGAGTGGCAGGATTATTGCCTTCATGCCCAATAGTTAACTAATTATATTTAATTAAAATGCATGCCCATGTATAGTTAATCTAGGGTTATTCTATATACATATATATATTTATTCCGCTGCGATGTTGAGAGAACCTGAGAGTAGAGACCAACCCAAATGGAACTTAATTAATCAACTTGGTGAGAAGTTTAAAATTCACTCGGGTAAAACTGATAGTAACACACCATTATTATGATAATTATATACATTATACCTTTAAACACTTAAAACGAACTATAGGCTAATAGGGGTGTTACATTATGACCAAGTTCTAAACCTACTCCCCTAGAACCTTTTCCCAAACCTGAACATTCTTTAAGATGTTTGAAGTCTTGTTTACTTGAGGAAGAGCCAGTTTACATTCCTATTCATACACAACAAGAGATGGCCAACAATAATAATAATGACGATGGTAACCAAACAATGTACAATTTTGCTAGACCTTTGTTGGAAGGAACACAAATGTACATTAGTTAGCCTACTATAGCTACCAAAAGTTTTGAAATAAAGCCAAACATCATCCAAATGGTGCAGCAAATGGTACAGTTTGAAAGGCTACCCAATGAAGACCCCAATGCATATATCGACAATTTCTTAAAGATATGTGACACCTTCAAGATCAATGGAACTACCGATGATGCCATTAGGCTTAGGTTGTTTCCATTCTCTTTGAGGCACAGGGCCAAGAGATGGTTACAATCCCTCCCTCCTAATTCTGTCACCACTTGGGATGCTTTGGCAGAAAATTTTCTATATAAATACTTTCCTCCCACTAAAACTGCATAGATGCACAATAATATTTCTTCTTTTATGCAGATGCATGATGAAAGTATGTATAATGCTTGGGAGAGGTACAATGACTTGCTAAGATGTTGCCTAAATCATAGACTACTCGTATGGATACAAGTAGAGACCTTTTATAATGGTTTAAACCCAGCTACTAGGAAAATGGTGGATGCAGCAGCAAGGAGGTGCTCTAAATAATAAGACCCTTGAGCAAGTACAAAATCTGATAGAGGAAATAGCCATAAACAATTACCAATGGCAATCCTCTAGGGATAGATATAGACGACAGGGAGTCGTCCATCAAGTAAACTCTACATCATTCTTGGCAGCTCAGGTAGAGCTTTTGGCTAAGAAAATTGATTAACTCCATATGCCAGTACATGCAACATAGTCAGGCTGCAATTTTTGTGGTGGCCCATATTATGGCACAAACTATAATGCAGGAGGTATGTTAGATAACTCCTCATCTTCATTTTCTTCTAACTTAGGTTCTATCGAGTATGAATAGGTAGATTATATGGGGACTGGCCCAAGATAGCAGAATAACCCTTACAGCAATACATACAACCCTAGATGGAAAATGTAACACCCCTTATCTTATCTTAACAACGTCATAATACTTATTCAGATAAGTGGTTACATTATCTTTAGCCTTTAATTACATTAATTTCTCCCAAGCATTTAATCCATCATAAAATTTATTATGCAATTAGGTTCAAGTTCTTATGCTCAGCTAAATATCCTTTGGCATAGCGGAAAAAAAAATACATACACCACAACAGAATATATAAAAACTTTTCCATTATACATATATTATCATAACTATTTGGTACGTTGTTCTATATACATATACTAAAATAGATGAAGTACCTATCCCTAAGGAGTAAAGAGACAATAAGCTTGCCACTCATACTCCTTTTACAAAATATCATGGAGGAATAGGTTCTTCACATATCCCCATACATATGCCTCTTTTTCCCTCTATGTACATCCAAAAATAACAGTCCTAATTCCAACCCCAAAAGAACATATAGAATTAAGATCCTAAAATAATAGGGCTATAGCTACATATTAAATTGCCAATCTACTCCAGAGGAAATTCAAAGATGGATATAATATAAATATCCTTTATGATAGTAAAAGTTCCTAAAAATGGAATTTCCACTGTAGCCAGTTCGATCTCCATTATAAGACAGTATCTAGGCATCCGATACATATCAGTATAAAAATGAGAAATATATTCCTAGTAGCTAAACAAACCATTTTATTTAAAATAACTTATATGTACCACTGTAATAATATAGAAAACATCTCTACATTCAATTAAAATTCCAAACTCTTTTCATATAGACCCTTGGGTATGACATATGTGAAATAGGTGTGTATGCATCTATAGACATGAGATATGCAGCAAATTATGTCATTCCTGGAGTGGATAGCAAGCTTTCAATGCTTATATGTCTTAATCATATTCACAAATGTCACATTCATGCAATACAACTTATAACCACATAGAAATACTTTACTTTGGAAAGGTATACACTAGATCATTCCCTTCCACATCCTTATGTTCTTTGGAGGTTTACACTAGATCATTCCTCCTGCATTTTATCCCTTGGAAGTATACATTAGATCATTCCCTACAAGGTAACTTACTAGGGAGGTATACATCAAATCATTCCATAATTTTGGTCTCAGGAGGTATTCACCAGATCATTCCTCCTTGATCTTTAACTTTGGCATTCATAATTACATTAAGCATTTTCATGCTATTCAGTCACTTTCACATGAATTTAGACATCATGCTACCAATGGCAAAATTTTCATGCTATTTACTATTCATTCTTGACCATTACATCATTGTCCCTCTTGTCACTTAACATAGGCCAATTTTGATGGCACCTTAGGCTATTTTCAATTAACATAGAAATTTAGCCATTCTAGGGAAAATTATACAAGGCATTCGGGCAAGGCAAGATAAGCATGAAGGATTGGCATTTCTAACCCATTTGGTGCATTTCTAACATTAATTTCACCAACTAAACCTATGGTAGTAATTTCCATAATTATGCTTAACCCTTTCTCACACCTAAAAATTAGGTGAGTACACTTTAAGCCATCCTTTCTCATATTTTTCTAGCTCATTATTCATACCAAACATGACAATACACCTAACCTCACAACTTCACATGTTTATACACACTTTTTAGGTGAAATGGTAAGGCTTCAAATTGGTAAAATGGCTAAAGCATAGAATTACCATAACTTTCTCTCTCTTCCTTTCTTGGAACTAAATTTATATGGTTTCTAGGCCATTTTAAGCAAAATTTCAGCACCACTTACATGCATCAATATGGCTAAGATGAGTAAGTCACACATTCATGGTTAATGGTGAAATTAGAAAATGGAAAAAATGCTTAAACACTAACTCACCTAGATTTTCTCTCTCTTACCATTTTCTAACACTTTCTCGCAATTTTTCTAACACCAATTTAATGAAATTTCACCAAATTTCAACACCCTTACACAAGCAATAATTTGGCCAAAGTGAAGAATGCAAGGAAATGGAGTTATTTCACCATCTAGCTTACAACACAATCATATTCAAGCAAAAACCATGCAAAAAATCATTTTCTCACTCTATACAATACCATTTCAGCCTTGGTATAGGTTAGGGTTTTGCAAGACTATGGTTCCATCCATGAAAATTCACCATCTCTTAGGTATTCAAGCTTTCCAACATGTATATAGCCATAAACACAAGTAGTTTTCAACATATTTCAAACCCAATCATGCAAATCAACCATAAGAATGTAGAGAGAGAAAAAGCCATCATTCTTGCAAGATTGAAAACACCATAAACACACCATAAAACAAGAAAAGAATGGCATAGGCATGTTTAGTTACCTTGAAAAGGTAAAACAAGTGCAATCTCCAAGTTATTTTGATCTGAAAATCTTCTTCTCCAAGCCTATGTAGCAATTCGGCCAGCCTCTTTCTCTCCACTCTTCTTCAACACTTCTAGCATATGGAGGAAGAAGGTTGAAATTTAGAGTTTAGGTTATTTACAAAAATGCCATTAGTGTTAAAATGTCCAATTTGTTCCTTTTTCTTCTCTTTTTCAACAATGGCATTGTCTCTCCTTAGGAATGTAATTCTGTGCAACTTCCATAGGCTGGGACTTTTTTGCCCTCAAGAATTTTGAAATTGTAGGGTGGTCCCTCAAATTTTCTGAATTTACACATATGCCCAAAAGAAAATTGCCATTTTTCCATTTAAGTCTAAATGGCCATTTTAGCTCCAATTTTCACCCTTTTCGGCTTCATGGTGTAAAAATCACTTAAATAAGATTTTATAAAACTTATTTTTGTGAATTTACTAATTTACCGTTCTTTTAGCAAAATTACAATTTTGCCCGTAAGTGCCAAGGTTACCATTTTCACCTTTTTTTCTTCCTTCTTGTGAGCATAAATGGGTAAGGATTCCAAATTTCTATTTTCCTAAAATTTTTAAGGTAAAAAATAATTTTCTACATTATGTAAAATTACGAATATGCCCTTAGGGTAAAATTACAATTTTGTCCTTCTCGGCATCCATTGCCATAATCACTTATGTACTCAGATTCTTCTTCTCTCTTAAATGAAAATAATGGAAATCCTTTAATGTGATTTCATAAAATAAGAGAATTAAATAAAATTTTCCTTTCATGGTAAAATTACTATTTTATCCTTCCTCACCAAATTTCTAATTTCATTCTTTTATCACAAAAGTGATTATATAATGATAAAAATGTCCATTCTAACTCCTTAATAATTCATCCTTAGCATCCTATGAATAATACTAACAATAATAATAATAATAATAATAATAATAATAATAATAATAATAATAATAATAACAACGTCACATAAAATGCAAGTGTCAGGAGCAGATATTACAGAGAAACCATCCCAATTTGGGTGGAGAAACAATAATACCCAGGGTTCATCAGGTTTTCAGTGGTTGCACCAACACCAACCCTAGCAACATGCTACCCTAAATCAATTTCCTCAAGGGCAAGAGAAGAAGCCTAATCTGAAGGATCTATTGATAAAGTTTGTGTTAACTTCAGAGAGTAAATTTCATCAAATGGACACTGCCCTTAGAAATTAGTAGACCACCATTTAGAAACTAAAAAATCAAATGGGCTAGATTTCTAAGATGCTAACTAAAAGGCAGCCAGGTATACTTCCTGGTACCATAAAATCCAATCCAAGGAGCACTACAAAGCCATTGCTTTGATATCTGGCAAGCAATTGACTGAACCTTTACCCTCGATTGGGGAAAATAAGAAGGCATACACAAAATTAGTCAATAAAGAACTAGAATTGGATAAAAGAGAGCTCGTACTTGACAAACGGTAGAAAAGGCCAGTGGTAGAATACTAACCACCCATTCCATACCTTACTAGATTGAAGTAGGAGAAGGTTGATTAGTAGTTCGGTGAGTTCCTTGACTTATTTAAACAACTAACAATCAACCTCCCTTTTGTTGAATCCATTTTGTAGATGCCTCGATATGCAAAGTTCTTGAAGGAAATCTTAAGCAGCAAAAGGAAATTAGAAGATCTTTGACTAGTAACTCTAAATGAGGAATGCTCAGTGACCTTATAGAACAAGCCGCCAACAATGAAATGTGATCTAAGAAGTTTCACCCTACCTTGTGTCATTGGTAAACTTCCAATAAAGGATACCCTAGTTGACTTGGGAACTAGCATCAACATGATGCCCACCAGCTAGTTTGATAAATTAGGACTGAGCGAGGAAAAACCTACGAGGATGAGTATAGCTAACAGACATAATCGTTAAGTATCCTAGGGGTATAATAGAAGATGGACTTGTAACGGTCGACAAATTTATCTTTCCTATGGATTTCATTGTAATGGATATGGCAGGTGAAAGTAACATACCACTGATATTAGGGAGACCATTCCTCGCAACCTCTAGAGCTCTTATAGATGTTTACAATGGAAGACTACAACTCAAAGTGGGGGATCAGACAGTCACCTTCAACCTAGCTAAGTCCATGAGACAATCCATAGATCACGATGATGTTGTTTATTTGATAGATGTCCTGGATGATGTAATCGAATCCTATTTGCAAGAATTTCTCCTAAATAACACTTTGCAAGGTGCCTTACAAGAAAAGGAAGACGGTTTAAGTAACGAGCAAGTGTTGCAACAACTAGCTTGCTTATTGGCTATTGAGCCTAGCAACCCTGTTAATACTGAGCCTAATAAATTGGCATATCATATCTCCTCTATAGATAGGCAAGAGATGAAAGCAGTAAAACCTTTAATTTAGAACCCTATAATCCTATAATTAAAGGAACTACCTAAAAATTTGAGTTACACCTATTTGAAAAAGGCAAAAAAAGCTGCTAATGATTATAGCAGTAGATATGACCCCTGAAGAGAGAGAAATGACTCTAGCCTCTCTCAAAAAGTACCCCTAAGTCTTTGCTTATAAGAGTGTAGATGTCCCTGGGATGAATCCCAACTATTGTTCACATAAAATTTTAATGAAGGGTAGATATAAGCTGGTGGTATAACTACAGAGACGATTGAACCCCAATACAAAGAAGGTGGTAAAAGAAAGAGCTGATTAAACTTCTTGATGCTAGTTTAATCTACCTTATTTTTGATAGCTCTAGGGTAAGTCCTGTGCAGATAGTGCTCAAAAAGGGGGCACGAAAGTGATAAAAAATGAGAAGGACAAACTTATATCGACAAGGATGGTAATATGTTTTTGAGTGTGTATAGACTACCAAAGATTGAACAATGCAACCCAAAAAGAACACTTTCCCATTATGTTTATCGATCATATGCTTGAACGCCTAGCAGGTCACATGTTTTACTGTTTCCTTGATGGCTTTTCAAGATACTTTAAGATTCCTATTACTCTTAAAAACCAAGATAAGACAACTTTGACTTGCCCTTATGGAATGTTAGCATATATGAGGATGCCCTTTGAACTGTGCAATGCACCACCCGCTTTTCAATGGTGCATGATGGCAATCTTCCATGATATGATTAAAGAGTCAATGGAAGTGTTTTTTGACAACTTCTTAGTTTTTAACAATTCCTTCACCCATTGTCTGAACAATTTGGAACGAATGTTGGCTTGATGTGTAGAGTCAAATCGAGTTCTTAATTGGGATAAATGCCATTTATGGTCAAAGAAGGGATTGTTCTAGGACATAAAGTATCACATGCAGGAATAAAGGTAGACAGAGTAAAAGTTGAGGTCATATCAAAACTACCACCTCCTAGTTTTGTAAAGGCTATAGCATTTAACATCATTTTTTTTCAAATAATTACTTTACACTGATTTATAACATTGGTAGAATCTAGAACACAAACACAACCTCACAAAAGTCAAAACTCTTGTTTGAATTCATAATAAAATAATAATTGCATCTCATAGCTCATATAGAAAAAAAACTCTATAACACTTAATGCTCCAATGTGCTTAATCATGTTCTACATTGCATAAACTCTTAATTCATAATATTAATAAAGAGAATTGCGTGCATTACTTGATTAACAATTCAATGGAAAATTTTAAGAACTCTATCCAACTCTTTCACTTCAAAATGTAAGATATTGAGCCTAAGTTAAGCATTCATTATAAATATGCTCTTAATTTTATTGTTTGATTATGCATTTCACTTGATCATGCCTCTCGAAGTTGCTCTATAATACTTGTTGAAGTTACATAAACCTTTGAATGCCATAAGATGATTTGGACAACTTAGGATACATTACTCATGGCCAAAAAGCCTACCCTCTGTTTTTCCCTTTATTAGCCATTATTGGGCCTTGACTTTTTCTTCATTACATAGACCTTTACACCCGGTATTCCCTTTCTCTAACACTATCTTTCCTTGTCAACCTATATGTTGGGATTTGTGTGATCTGATATTCATATCTAGATTAAATTGAATTGTCTTAATGGATGGCAGTTCACTAAGCTTTCTCTAGTTTAAGAAGCTCACTTCAAGGCTATATTTAGAAAGACTGCAATGTTGCAATGGAAAAAAATTGAGAGAAAGAAACAAAAGAAAATAAAATAATATCAAAGCAGTCTTCATTCCCTCTTTGGATATGGTACTCCTCAAGCAGCCTTATTTCATTAAGGACTTGATGAGAATTATGCTGCATTTAATCCTTAAAGTTTTTATAGATCACATGAGTTCCCAGTATGTTTGTACCCCATTTTCCCAAAGCTCTCTCCTACCTTCACCTCAAGCCCCATTACAAGCTTGTCAAGACCCCTTGATTTTGGTATCCAATTGTTCACAGTAGTGGAGATAGGATTCATGAGCAAGCATATGGTAGGCATGGTTTTTGAAATTGTAACACCCCATGTTCTTACAAGCATATTTAAATTTATGATTTAATCAGAAAAATTTCCATAAACTTTGTCTAATTGTTTGTACGATGTAATGTCTGGAATAAATATTGGAAAGGAAGACACTGCATAAAATTTGTAGGTGCTTGAGGTGCTCCAATAAATTTTGAGGTGCTTCAATAAATTTTTAGGTGCTTGAGGTGCTTCAATGAATTTTGAGGTGCTTGAATTAATTTCCTTTCCTTTCAATTGGTTAGCCGAATGGCCAAGGAAAAGAGTGGGTGAGAAAAACCATAAAGCTACATGTGCATTCGGTGAAGGGGTTTGGTAATTGATTTAGTAAGCCATTAGTAAAATATATATATACACATTGGTATGCAGTAAATTGGGAAGAAAAAGAAGACTTGACTTCTTACTCTAGCCACCTGTGAGAGCTATTAAGAATAGGTGAGATAAGGTGAAATTTTAATTAAACTTACATGAATTCACGGCAAGGAATAATGGGAATTGAAAAGATGGGAATGTGACATTAAATATAGATATATATATATATATAGAGTGAGGTGGCAAAAGGAGAAAGAGTATTGCAATGACTTCTTCCCTTTCTTTTCTCTAACCGCATAGCCATATGAGATGCCAATTTAAAATATATATACATATATGTGTGTACGGTGGGAGCCTTCACTAAGAGAGCTTGATAAAAACTTGAAGAACAATGCACTAACCATGAAACAATAGAGATCCCATTAGCCATTTGGTGACGAAAAATAATTGAGGTGCTTGCTTAATTTTTCTTTTTAGCCGAATTGACAAGGATAGAATGGTATGGTAAATGAAACGTAGGCATGTGCAAGTGATATAGAACATGAGTTTTTTAATATATATGTATATACTCACATGACAAGCACACTTGGAAAGGGAAAGAGGAAAGTGCAGCACTTTGCATTGTTAGTGGAATAAAATATATGTATATATGTACATGGAAAAGGGAATGAAGTAAAGAGAAATTGAATCTTTAATCAAGATTAAATGGAATTGACATGCCTTGCATGAGGGAGGCTATCACATAAAATAATGGCTCACATGAACCCTTTGATGTCACCGAGTGGTGAGCTTACATGGACATGTGAATCCCTTTTAACCATGAAGCAATAAAGATGGATAAGGGAGAGACCACTAAATACAATCATGCATTCAGTGAAGGAAGGAAAGATGCATCGCTCAATGTCCCTCACATAGCCGTGCAACTTTCATGGAGAAGGGAGATTACGTGACTTCCCTTCCTCCCTTCCTTGGTGTGACCGAGTGGTAATGCAAAGCTTGCAAGGAATTGAGTGTACTTGAGTACACGTGTAGCTGTAACATGAAGATGATTAAAAATAAAAGAAAGGGAGGCATGGGATCACCTTCACCGAAAGGAAAATATGCAAGAGAGAGAGAGAGTTAACACTTCACACGGGGAAGAGCATTTGGAAAGGGAGAGAGAGTGGCTTCATAATAGGAAAAAACCACACCCATATTCGATCAAGAGAGGGGGAGTGAATTAGCCAAGAAAGAAAGGAACCAAGGAGCAAAGTAGCAAAGGAAATTCAAGAGAAAACCCAAGACAATCCACGTTGGCTTCATCCTTAAGGTAGGTTAACAATTGATTTTAGTTCCATGATCTAGTATGCATATTTAATGATTTTGCTTCCATGGGACTTGAAGACTTGTCTACATTCTTGATTTAGGAATAACACATGACTTAGCTTGCGTGATAAATCTAGGAAGTGGTTAATGCTTAAACTTAAAATTTTATGTTCTTAAGCTCATGAGAGAACCTAGAATAAGGGATCATTTCAATGGTTTGGGTTGCTTGGCATACTACTCTTAATATTGAAGTAGACTTGTGATTTCCATGATGAGATTAATGTCAATAAATGTAACATATGTAAGAAAGGAGACTTTAAACCAAAATAATGAGGAAAATTCATGGCTAATAAAGATGATACACATGGTTACGGAAAATGTTTGGCTAGATAAATGATGAATCTTTTTATTCAAAATTCTAGGGCTAGTGAATGATGACCATTTTTATGGGAGAATTATGGCTAGCTAGTGTTGAATGCTTTTGGATCCCCTGCTGGGCGCCTCCTTGCTAGGCACCTGTTGGGCTTTTCAGTGGCAGTTTTATTCATCGCTAAAGTGTGTTTTAATATTATTACAACGAATATTATTGCTGCTATAACTTTTGTTTAAATAATTAATTTAACAAAAGTTATAGTGACAATAAAAACTGTTGCAAAAAACTTTAGCAACGAAAAAAATCGCTGCTAAAACAACCAGCAGGGACGCGTCCAACAGAGGATCTAGACGCGTGTTGAATATAGTGATAGAAAATTATGGTTAGCAAGGATGAATATTGTTGTTATGGTTAAACTTTATGGTGAGTTAATGATGAATATTATTGGAGAAAAATTAAGATTAATTAATGATGAACATTATTATGGAAATTTATGGCTGGATAATGATGACCATTATTATGGAAAATTATGGTTAGTAATGGTGAATAATGTTATTAGGGAAAAATAATGGCTAATAATGATGGAAATTATTGTTTTGGAAAAGGAATTACCCCATTTCAATAATATGAGTTAAAGAATGGAAAGAGTAAAATTTAAATGATAAAATATGAAATTCTCTTAAAATTTCTTTAGGCCAAAATCATGGAAATTCTCCCTTAAAAATTATTAAGGTTTATAATTGAAACGTATTATTCAAAATGGAGAATTAGATTGATTTGGGCAAAATTAGTCTCAAATAAATATGACCAAAAGGTATTGTGTGGCCGAAGGTGCTCCACACGGGCGGCCTAGCGAGGTGTGGTCGGAGGTGCTCCATACCCATGACCTAGTGCTCATAACTACTCTATACACGTGGCCGAGTGTCCATGAATTACGAGGTGTGGCCGAAGGTGCTCCATACAGGCACCTTAGTGAGGCATGGTTGAAGGTACTGCATGCCCATGACCTAATGCTCACGATTACTCTATACACGTGGTCGAGTGTTAACAAATTATGAGGTGTGGCTGAAGGTGCTCCACACAGGCACCCTAGCGAGATGTGGCTGAAGGTGCTCCATGCCCATGACCTAGTGCTCGCGACTACTCTATACACGTGGCCGAGTGTCTACGATTTACGAGGTATGGACGAAGGAGCTCCACACGAGTGACCTAGAGAGGTGTGGATGAAGGTGCTCCACACCCGTGACTTAGTGTCCACAATGATCTCATAAAGGTGTCTTAGTGGCCACATAATGCCCCAGAGCATGTAATTAATCCATAAAGGTAGGAGTAGGAATTTAATGCATAAGCACTCTGTTTAATTTCGCAATAACACATGTAATTTTATGATAATATGTTTCACTTGAAAAATGGTTATTTGATTTCCTATTGATCTCTAAATTTATCATGAAATGCTTGCTTGTTTGTGTTTGTGAAGAGTGTTATGTCTTAATATCAGGAATATAGAATAAAATATTTTAGTGTTTGCACCCTAATACATATTAGTTAATTTCTAAACCTTGAATTGTTAAGCTATTGGGAAACTTGTGTTTCTCATCCATGTGATAATATGTATCAGATTCGGACGCATAGCAGGGTTGAGAGGTAGCAATTCTTTTTTATTTAGGTGAGTTTTTGTAACCCTTATTTTGGGTCCTAGATACATTTTACTTAGAATAGGACATCTATTTTGAGTGTATACATGAGATGTATATAGGGTATACCAGGGGACGGATATGTGAAGGATCGGTCTATCCTTAATTTGTAAAGGAGTTTGAGTAACAGAACTGTTGTCTCCTGACTTCCGATGGTTAGATACTTCATATATTCGGGGACATGTCTATCAGCATGTAATGGACATTATATTATTTGAATTACATGGAAGTTTAAATTTTTGCAAATTTTCACTATGTAGTATAGTATTTCTTTTATTCTGCTGTGCATATAAGTTTTATTCTGTGCAAAAGATCTCAAACCTAATCCACTTAATATAATTTAATGGTACATATGCTTAAACATTAAATAAATAAAGGATATGGATAATGTATCGAACCTATCTATTTATATCAGAATTGATGAAAATACTAGATAGGGGCATTACAGAAATCACTTGAGAGCATTCACTTCACCTACATACACTTCTGAGTGATAGTGAGTGACCCTGTGAGTTAGCAGTTCTTAAATTAATGACAAATTGTTTGTTAAAGAATTGCATGCAATCTTGCTATTTCTATTATTTATCAAGGTTTTGTAATTATAATTATGATTGAGATTCATTTGGGAAGCATTAGGCTTTATAGACTGTTGAATAAACATTAGTTGTGAGAAACTATTATTGCTTTAAAGGATTAAAAAATGGTTTGGTTGAGGACAAGCAAAAGCTTAAGTTTGGGGTAATTTGATAAGCACATGATTATATATTTTTATTTGATGATTTCTATTCAAATAAGGAGCATTTTCTATGTGTTTGATTCAAAATTACCCAAGTTTTCACCATGTTTCCATGTTATCCAAGTTCGAATCAGTCGTAAAATAGTTTTTGAGCAAAATAGGGCAAAAACAAATGTCTAAAGCCTCAACACACCCTAGTAAAGTATGCCCATGTTGAAGCAAGGATTCTAGACCACACCTTGAAGCATGACGAAGCATGGAAGCTTCCATGACACACACTCTACTATGCCCTTGCCACTTTCCATACAAAAATAAGGCCATGCTACCTTAAGGATTCTAGAACACACCCTTCAACACATCCAAGAACATGGCCTAGCCTCTAACACACCTTCTACAACACCCTTGCCATTCTTCACACTTGCACACAGCCATGTTGCCTTTCACGGTACCTTAGTCTATAAAAAGGAAGGCAGATGAAGAGAAATAAGAGGGTAGAGCTATGAGTGTGTGTGGTTTGGAGAGTGACACTCCCTTCCATCCATTACCTTGGCATTCCAATATCCTTGTCTCTCTACAAAGGTGACAGCCGTAGAGATCTAACAAAGAATTGGAGGAAGAGATTGAGAAGAATCAAGAGGCAACTAGGAGTATAATCAAGGAGAAGATCAAAGCCAAGACTTTTCACCCAAAACTCGATAGATGAGGGTGTACCTATTCCCATTTTGTTCTTCTTTC
Organism: Senna siamea; assembly: GCA_031216115.1. Taxonomy (NCBI): domain Eukaryota; kingdom Viridiplantae; phylum Streptophyta; class Magnoliopsida; order Fabales; family Fabaceae; genus Senna; species Senna siamea. The sequence continues at coordinate 5,085,723 of CM062360.1, forward strand.
TTTATAGTTATCTTTTTTATTGTTTTAATCATAAACATGAGTAGCTAGATTGGTAAAAACCATTGGGGTTCCTAAACTATGTTGGTGATTTGATATTAACATGGTTGAGTTATAAAATAGATTATATGATCTTCTTTTAGTTAAGAATTATTGTTTAAGTTTTCATTACGAGACTTCATAGGGAAGACTATCTACATTCCTTCCAAAGACTTGATAGATGATGGTTGGAATTCGAAAATAACTGAAAATAACAGTCGATCCTCGCTTAGAACTAAGGTTGATTGACTGATAGATTAAGAGCAATTCTTAATAGTAGTGAATTAGAACTTTAATGTTGGTCTAAATTAGGAAGAACTAGACAATGGGAGGTCATAGGTTTTAGAAATCCATTGAGACCAACTGAGAATTTGGATTTAAATTAGAATTCCCTCATAAGTAGAATTGTAAATTTAATAATTCATTATTCTTTGTACATACATCATCTAGTTTAAAACCTTGGTGGGTTTGCTTTTCATGACTTGGTAATTCCCTCTCTCGATCAAGTGTTGCCGATTCCTTTTTAAGTTAGTTAACATTAGTTAGATACAATCAATTGCCATTTATCAGGCTAGATAACAAGGAGTAGGCAGTAACTATGGGCTTTCCTGTTCCCATGAGATATGACCTTGATACTCACTATTGCACTAGGCTATGTCGGTAGGTATACTGCCTTAGGTGTAGCTACACCTAGAGCATTGGCAGCCCATCACCTTCTATTTGAATTTTAAGGTTTTATTTATTCTAGCCAACTGCTATGATGTATAAGTTAATTGCTAGGTAGAAAATTAGTGTTTTCATGAAGATTTTATTTTGAAAGAACCACCTAGTCATTAAAAGGAAACCACAAAAGCTTAGAAGATGTTCTTGAGCCCAAATTTCTAATTTAACCTTACAAATTCTTGAGTGTTTGGTCAATGGAGCAAACAATAATGTCATCACATAAGGAAATTACAAATTTTGGGTAACATGTAACATGAAATTGAAAAAAAGGGGTGGAAAAATTAACAGAGAAAAGAGAAGAGTATTCCAAGTGTATGCACTAGTGGTAGATAGGCTCATGTTTGAGTGATCAACTACCGATATGGGATGGCCATTCAACTATAAATGATTTCAAAAATGTTGTGATGGTATTCCTTGTTTTTCTTGCTCATGTTTTAAATGTAAATATATTCTTGTTACGATGGCTTATATATGAATGAGATGACATACTCTATATTATTGACAAATGGTGAACTGTAACTATACGTACATTCATAAGTACATGCCATAACTGTATAATTTATGCATTGCATCCCAATAGATAGCTTTTTTTATTTCATGATGAAAAGAAAGTAGCAAAATTTTCATATGGGTATGGTGGTAAAGGCTTGTGGTTTTTAAACAGGTTGTTTTGTTATTGAGATTTATTCTCACATAAACGCTGGTGTGTATCAAATGCTTAGATATCATGTCATTCTAGAGGTGGAAGTAGCTTTGAGAGAAATACCCTTTTTGGGGTATTTCATGATTGTCAAGCAAGTATGGGTGACCGTAGTTATGGAAGTTCCCACATTGCCCTCACCTACAGGAGGTAGAGTTTTATGAATATCCTGATAGTTGTTATATTTTGATATGTAAATATTTGGAGTAGAACTAGACATGCCCCAATACCTTAATTCCCTATTATGTTTTTGGAGAGGATCGAGATGATTTATTTTGATGTATAGGAAAGAAGAGCGCATATATGTATTCAAGATATGTGAGAGGGACAGTATTACACGAGTATGAGTGGCAGGGTTGCTGTCGATCTCACATATTTTGACAGAATTATCGATCTCACATATCTATAAGTATATATCTTATAAAGGAATTAATGTATATGGTTGTATATTTATAAATAATTAGTATGCATATTAACATATGTATTATTTTATTTATTTCCACTACATTATGTGTGAGAACCTAATTGTAGAGACCTGAGCCAATGGCACTTAATTATTCAACTTGTTAAAAATTAAAAATATTACCCGAGTAGAGTTAAAGTAACTAACCAATATTATGGTATATTATATTATATTATCTAAATAACAAAATGGAGCTATAGGATTGGGGGTGTTACAGTGATCGCTCTAAGGCATAAAACCATAAGGGCATGCCTATATTTTCCTACCTTAATAAAGGATGCCGATCGATTAGTTCAATACAATGATGCATGTAAAAATCAAAACTACATTCACATGCCATCTAATGAGCTTCATATTATCTCCTCCCCATGGCATTTTGATATTGGGGTATGGACATCTTGGGACCCTTCTTATCACCTCTGATCAAAGGACTTTCTTAATAGTAGCAATGGATTACTTTATCAAATTGATTGAAGCAGAACCACTAGTAGCCATAACCTTACAAAAGATATAGAAAATTCTGATGGCATAGTATAATCTACGGCACATAATAATCATAAACAATGGCAGGTAATTCGTGAGCAAATCCTTCAAGGATTACTATCATCAGTGGTACATGATCCTGCGACAGGCTCTAGTTGTGAGCCTAGATGCATTAGAAAAAAGAGAGAGAAAGTGCAAATTTAAGCCACAACATATTGATAACGAGTCACCCATATACATGATTAGGGGATCAGACCTAGACGTTTCTAGGAAGGAGACTTAATCCTGCGAACAGCCATTAACAATCAAACTATGTAATATCCACTTTTGATATCTTTAGGTATGTCCTAAATTCTTAAATTTAACAATTGCATACTTAAATGTCTATGTATAAATTGCCCTAGGTTTTCTTAAAGTGGAGAGGGACTAAATTTAAAGAAAAGTGGAAGTACTAAAGTGAAAAGAGGAAAAGCTCCCAAAATATCTCAAATATCATCATTGCGTTGGCAAAATTTCTAGACACATTAATGACACATAGTCATAACATTTGAAAATATCTAAAAAGTAATGGTTACATTGGAAAATATCTGGGGAAAAATGTAACACCCCAAAATTTTGATTAGTCTAAATTAATGTTTCCTCCATTAATTGAGTGACTTTGCTTGTGTGATTTAATATTTAGAATAAATGTGCTAAAGGTTGACACTTTCAATTCCTTGAGATGCATGCATAAAAGTTTGATTTTTTGACTTTACCCTCTTCCTCCTTCATTTAGCTAGCCTAATAGGCACCCCATAGAGTAGATTAAGGTATGTAAACTCAATTTAAAATATATATATAATCACATGGCTAGGAACATGTGGAATTGCAAGGAATGTATAGCAATAAAATATACATATGGAAGCACACGTGTATTTGGGAGGAGAGTGAGATTTTCTTGAGACAAAGGGAAGTGCAAAATTTTTTTTTTCTAACCAATTACACCTGCACGGCTAGGAAAGAAAACGTGAGATACACATTTCCTCCCCCTTCCCTTGTGTTGCCTCCAACATGGGGGAAAACTCACGTATGCTTTAAGGAAGCCTCACAAATTTATAAAAATGCTAATTGGGTAATAACACAAAGCAAAGGAAAAAGAGCCGTGTGTGTGGCGTGTGGAAGGAGTAATTTATGATCTCCTTCCCTTCCTTCCTTACATGACCGAATGGACAAGGGAATAGGGTGCAGAATTTTTCTAAACATATATGGAGAAAGGAAATAATTTAATACTCCTATATACATAAGACTTTAGCCTTACATGAAGTAAAAGGAATGTCCATAAGCATGTGGTATGGTGAGGGGAAGAGGGAAGGCACAGCCATGAAATAATATTAAGGAAAAGGGAGAGTAGCCGCAAATGGAACAAATAATACAAACTTGCATGGAAGTTAAGGTATAGCTTGCAATACGTTGCTTTCTTCCCCTCTCCCTCTTACGTGATCTAGTGGATAATTTAAGCTTGCAAGGAAGTACAAATTGTACTTAAAGTACTCTTATGGCAATTAAACAACAATAATTAAAGAAAAGGAAAGTGCAGCGTGATTTCCCTCCTCCCTTCAAACATGGCCAAGTGAAATTGCAAAGGTGGAAGCAATGTGAAGTAAGAGTACACATGTAGTCATAGGAATAAAAAAGTGACTTCCCCCCTCCTTTCCATTAACGTGGCCGAGTAGCTAAACCAAGCAGTGCAAGAAAATGTAAATGGTACCTAAAGGTACACATATGGCATAAGTAATGATAATTCGAAATAAACAAAAAAAAAAAAATACAAGACAACAGTGCAACGTGAATATTGGAAAAAGGGGGGCTGCACTTAATTTATCCTCTTTCCCTTCCTTTAACATGTCCATATGGTTAACCTAAGACTACAAGGAAATGCAAATTTGTGCTTAAAAGTACACTTAGTGCAGCGTGAGGTTTAAGGAAGAAAGAAAGTTGAGTAAAGGGACCAAGCATCACGTGAACTAGGGAGAAAAAATAAAGGAAAATATGCATGTGACTTCCGTGAGCCTTGCCAAGCTTACAAGGAATGGAATTGCACATGGGATACATATGTGGCACCCATTACCCGAATAGCCAAGAGGAAATGAAATTGAAATTGGATTTGTTGCATACATGCACACACATACATAGATGTGTCCCTAAAAAGAGAGAGAGAGAGAAACGGGAGCTTTGGGAGAACACACAAAATTGGGAAAAAGAAGGGTTGAGTTGGCCAAAGGCAAGAAGAAGCAAGGCAGAAAGGGAAACTCAAAGGAAGAGGCAATACAACCTCATCATCTAGTTTATCCTTGAGGTAGGTTAGCAATTCATTAATGTTGTTCCATGATTTAGGGTACATGCATTTTGATTCTTTCCAAGCTTTCATGGAACTTCAATACTTTTTTACATTCTTGAAATGTGAATGTAACTTGGCTAAGCTTGCATGATAAATAAATGTGGTTGTTGATGTGCTAAAATTAATATTGTTATTTTTATGAAAGAACCTAGAACAAGACATTATTGAAATAGCATGTGTTGCATGGTTAATGTCTCTTTGTATTTGAATATATGTTGAGTTTCCCATGAGAGAATTATTGTTGGTAAATGTAATATGTATAAAAAAAGCTTTAACCCAAGTTAACATGGGAAAATTGTATCCTTGTAAGATCAATAAATATGCTAAGTTCTGGATATCACCATAGAACAAGGAAGCCTAAGTAGCATGCAATGAAAATTTGACATTCTCGTAGTTACTTTGCCAAAACCAAAATGTCATGATTGCCTAACTTAAATGTAATAAGACACTATAAGAACTTTAATGCATAGTGTCATTTAGTGTGACCTAGTGAGGTGTGGCCGAAGGTGCTCCATGCCTGTAACCTAGTGTTCACGATGATTTTATACAGGTGGCTGTCCACAATTTATGAGGTGTGGCCGAAAGTGCTCTATACCTGTGACCTAGTGTTCACAATGATTTTATACAAGTGGCTAAGTGTCCATGATTTATGAGGTGTGGCCGAAGGTGCTTCATACCTATAACCTAGTGTTCACAATGATTTTATACAAGTGGTCAAGTGTCCACTATTTATGAGGTGTGGTTGAAGGTGCTCCATACCCATGACCTAGTGTTCACGATGATTTTACAAAGGTGGCCAAGTGTCCACAAGGTGCCCAATTGTGCACAAACTAGGTGTAAAGGAAGGTTTTAAGAATGAAATGCTTAATAATTTTGTTAAATGGAATGCATAAATGATTTTTGGTTTACTTTATGATAACATGCATAATCCCACGAAAAAAGACTTTACTTTACAGAGCATAATTATTTTCCCCACATTGGCATTTCCAATAATCATGCAATGCTTGCCAGTTTGTATTTATGAATAAGACAATGTTTTTTATACCGAGAATGTAGATGTAATTGTTTTGGTGCTTGCACCCTGATACATATTAGTAGTTTTTTTGAAATGATGAATGGTTAAGCTACTGGGAAACTTGTGTTTCTCATTTATATGCTAATGTGTATCAGATACAGACAATTAGCAGGGTTGAGGAAGACGAGAGCCCTTTTGGTTGAAAGCATTTTGTAATTTCTTATTTTGGGGTCTTGATTTTAGAGATATTTTGAGTTAGGATTAGGATGATTATTTTGGCTATGTACATGAAAGGGATACGAGAAATTATTGGGGAAAAGAATATGTGAAGGACCTATTCGTCCCATATTTGTAAAAGGAGTTTGAGTGATAGGATTGTTGTCTCCTGGCTCCTTATGGATGGGTACTTTATATTTCTTGGAATATATTCTCTGAAGGATGTAATGGACATTCATTATTGTAAGCTGATTATTTGTATTATATGTAAGTTTATGATTTCTATTGTGATGTATGAATTTTTAATTTTCGCTGTGTATAAGTTATGGTTATTTGAGTGAAAGAACTCGAATCTAATCCACTTGAATAAAATTTAATGGTATAGACACTAAGAATCTAATAATAAAAGGATAAGAATAATGTACTGAACTTATCTGTTTACATAAGAGGAATTTTAATACTAGATAAGGTTGTTACAAAAAATATCTGGAAGCCATGACTAGCCTAGGAAAATATCCTAAGGGAAAAATGGTAATTTCACCTAAGGATAAAATGGTAATTTTTACCTTAGGGGTAAACTAGTCATTTCACCTAGAAACATTATGACAACTTTCATGAAGTCCCTTTCCATATGCTTTTCAAAAGTATAAGGGTAAATGGAGGGCAAAATGGTCATTTTCCCCTAACACTAATAAACCATCTTCTTCCATGGAAAGGGAAAGAAAGTGATGGGAAAAGAGAGAGAAGGGAGAGATCGAGAGAAAGAGAAGAAGAAGAAAAGGAAAGGTGACAGAAAAGCCAAGAAGATACCACTTTTCTTACTAATTCCAGGTAGCTAAACAATCTTAAACCCTTTACTTCATGTTTTATGGATTATTTTGAATGATTGAAAAATTTTCATGGCTTCCCATGAATAGGTCTAAATTCTTTCATGCTTAAATTTCTATTGGGTTATGTTCATGTGGTTGTATGGATGTGTTTGTAAGTGCTAGTATGATTGATTGAATGAATTATGGAAAGTTTGTGGGTTAGTTCACCATGTTCATGAAAAACCCTCTTGTTTAGATTGATTATGTAATGATATGATTGGTATGGTTATGGAAAGAAAATGATGTTTTCATGCTTGTATGTTGATGAATATGGGAAAGAGGGAAGAATTGGTTTGAAACCCCTTTGATTCCCCTCATCTTGCTTCTTGGTCGAGAGCATGATAAATTCCCATGAAGGGAATTTTGCATAATTTTAGTCCATATGTGTGTCTAATGTCTTAGCCATAAGCAAGAGAGCGAGAGAAATTAATGTTTTGATGAAACTCCCTTGTTTCCCTTTTTCTTCTATTTGGTAGAGAGCTTGATTGCATGCCATGGCTGAAGTTTTGTATGAGTTTAGTTCAAATATGTGTCCATTGTTTTGGCCAAGAGAGGAGGAAGATAAATTGATGTTTATAATAAAATTCCATTTTTTATTCCTTACTCTTGCATTTGGCCGAGAGCATTATAGAAAGAATTTGCAATATTTTAGACCATGTGCATGTTTATGGATTCAGTTATAAGCATAGGAAGAAGAAAACTTTATATTTGTTATGAAGCTTCATTGTTTCCTTTTTTGTCACATGTTGGCTAAGAGCATCTTAAGGAAAATTGCATGAATCAAATTCATATATGTATTCATTGCTTTTGCCATAAGTAGGAAAAAGGGAGGAAATGATGATTATGATAAGTAGAGTGATGATTTACCTTCCATAACCATGTCATTCCAATCATGAAAGTATATGCCAACAAAAGGGGAAGGATTTATTTATATATACATACAAGTATAATGTGAGAAAGGAATATTTATATGTATATGTAGATATATTGTGACAGTATGAGAATGAAAGAATGAAAGGTTATATATATGTATATATATGTCTATGTGTCTTGAAAGAAGCCTTATGGCAATAAAAGAAAGAAAAGGTATATACATATATATATAAGTAAGAAGTATCATAAAAATGAATGAAAGGAAAGGAAAACATAGAATGGAAAGGAAGAGAACTAAGAGGAAGTGTTTCTAATGTATGTTCCAGGATAAATACGCTTGTAACCAAGTGACTCATTTTTGGTATGGGATGGCCATTAGGCATTCCACGATTTTGTCATAAATTTAGATGGTCAAACATCCACTCGAGTATAAAAGTGTGAAAACACTGTGATGATTGTGAATTATAAGTTAGTGTAACTTAGTATGGCCAATAGAAAAAGGGACATTTACTTAGAATTTAGCATAATCATGGGTACAAGCTAAATCATCCTAGTCTATATATAGGAAATAACATATTGGGAATGTGATCCACCGATAAGGGATGGTGATTCCATAGCATCATGATTTGCCCTGAAAGCGAAGAGGAAATGATCTGTTTGATGACAATGATCCTATGAGCATAATTTTAAAATGGTTAAAGGGAGAAATCTCGTTGAATGGGGGATAATCTGTCTATATGGTATTGACCATTAAATGGGTACTCAGATCCACTGGGGGATACCTCAGATAGTACCAGTGGCAGAATTGTCACATGACTAGAAAGAAAGTTATCTCACTTATGTAAGTTGTAGTACATAGAGTAGTTCACTAGGTGATGCTCTCGATACTCTTAAGTTTCTTTTACATTGACTGTGGCTTTTAGCCTATGACTGATGAATCTTTTCCTTATGAATGATGAATGTTTTCCCTATTTATGAATAGAATGTTTTTATGTTAATTATACTCAAACGCCATATCTGGTGTGTGACACCCCCTTAGTATATGGTTCCTTTTAGTTATTAATAGATACAATGTATACATATATACATATACTAGTGTGTTACTATTCTTCTGCCCGAGTGATTTTAAAACTTTTTACAAGTTAGCTCAATTGAGTGCATTATGTAGTGTATGACACCCCCTTAGTCTATGGTTCCTTTTAGTTATTAATAGATACAATATATACATATATACATATACTAGTGTGTTACTATTCTTCTCTCGAGTGATTTTAAAAAATTTTTACAAGTTAGCTTAATGGTGTGCATTATGGGTCATGCCTCTATTATCAGAGGCTATGTTCACATTCAAAATCCCATCTGAATGGAACATCCTTCTTGGTCAGCTTAGTCATAGGCATTACTATCTGCGAAAACCCTTGGATAAACCTTCTATAGTAATCGGCTAATCTGAGGATGCTACAGATTTTAGTCACCGTTGTAGGTCTCTCCCAATAAACCACAGCTTTGATTTTACTGGATCTACTGCTACCTCATCCTTAGTGATTACATGTCCTAGGAATCTCACTTCCTCTAACCAAAACTTACAAATCTCAAGTTTTGCATACAGCTACCTCTCCCTAAGAACTTGCAACACAATCCTAAGGTGTTAGTCATGTTCTTCCCTATTTTTAGAATATACAAGAATGTCATCAATAAACACTACCATGAACTGATCAAGGTAGGGTCTAAAGATGTGATTCATGTAATCCATGAAATAACTGGAGCATTCGTTAGACCAAATGGCATCACAAGGAATTCCTAATGCCCATACCTAGTCCTAAAAGTTGTCTTAGGTACATCCTCACTTCTCACTCTGATTTGATGGTACCCCGACCTCAAATCAATCTTGATGAATACAGCTGTTCCTCTTAATTGATCTAACAAATCATCAATCCTAGGGAGGGGATACTTGTTCTTCATTGTCACCTTATCCAACTGCCTATAGTTTATGCACATTCTCATACTTCCATCCTTCTTCTTCATAAACAACATCAGTGCTCCCCATGATGAAGCACTGGGTCTAATGAATTGCTTCTCTAGAAGGTCTTTTATCTAAACCTTGAGTTCACTCAGCTCTATGGGACACATCCTATATGGTGTTATAGAGATCGATCCTACCCCGGGAACTAACTCTTTAGATAATTCTACTTCTCTCTCTGGTAGAAGGCTAAAAATCTCCTCAGGAAAGACATCAGAAAAGTCTTTAACTACAAGGATGCTATCAAGCTTATGCTGACCCTCAACCACTAAAGAACACAGAAAACATAATCTTTGGATCTTTTCCTCAGTACCTCTATTCATAGGTATGGTATCCATAAAAATGACAGACTTCTCATAACAATTTAAAACCACTTTATTAAAAGATAACCAATCCATTCCTAAGATAACATATAAATCCACCAAAGGCAGACAGATAAGGTCAACAGCAAAAGATTTTCTTTCAACAATAATGTGACAATTTAGGCAAGTTAAGGAAGTCAAAACATGCTTTCTAGCCGCAGTAGAAATAGACAAATCATTTGGTAGTTTGGTCAAAAGTAGGCTCAAATTTTCCACACATTCATGAGAAATAAAGGAATGAGTAACACCAGAATTATACAGTACAATTAAAGGAATATCATTTATAAAAAACTGACCTTTAATGGAATCATCGAATTAGTCCACCTCTTTACCCTTGAGGGTGTAAACTCTCCCTCTAGTTAGAGGCTTAAGGGCCTTATCTGGTTTCTTCCATAGTGGGCACTCTCTGCTAAAGTGTTGCCACTTGTCACACTTGTAGAAAACATTTTGCCCTAACAAACAGGGCTCATTCCCATGAATCTTCCCACACTTATAGTAGTTACCTGAAGCAGTTTGCCCACCTATGGGATTTTTTCCAGACTGGATCTCTTTCCCTTTAGCAGGGTCTTATGGCATTTTCCTCTTAAGGGGGTTATACTCCTTTCTCCCCTTAGTAGCCTCTACTAGGTCTCTTGCCACTATGCAACACTTTTTTACTAACAGGGCATAGTTCTTTATCTCTATAAGAGCTATAACCCTTGTCAATTCTTGGTTTACCCAGCTTGTAAGTGAATGGCCTTCCATGCCTCATCTTGTCTCACTTGGAAGTAAGAGGAAAACTTAGATAGCTCCTCAAACTTAGCCAGATTGTCATAGAAAGACATACTTCCCTACCTGATCTTTATAAAATCGACCTCTTTCTTATTCCTCACACTCTGAGGAAAGTACTTATTTGGAAAAGCATGCTTAAAAGGGCCCTCGGTGATTTGGATTCCTTAGGCCTCCATCAATTGCTTGGCCCCTTTCCACCAGTGCTCGACCTCTCTAGCCAGAATTTAGATGGAGAACTGAACCTTCTAGGCCTCTATATTCCCCATCACTACAAATAACTTCTCTATCTCAAGCAACCACTCTTCAGTAAGCTTATAGTTGAACTCACCCTTAAAGGTTGGAGTTTAGCCTTTTGAAACTCAGACCATCCCTTATAGGTCTGATCCCTTACTATTTTCTCTCAGGGTTAAGGTTTCTGTTTACATTTCTATCCTTCTGCATCTGCGTTAGTACTTCAATAGTGGTAGCCGCCTGTTGTGTGGCAACAGTAGGCTATTAGGTGGCGGCAATAGCCTGTTCCCTCATGGCCTCCACCATCCCCATCAAGGTCTGCATTACCCCCAACCAAATTTGCTTCCCCATCCTTGTCCCTTATACCATTTCTCTTGGGAGGCATGATAGCTTACTCTTCAAAACAAACATTATTGAGGTGATCAGTCTCAGTAACAGAATATTTATCAGAGAATATATGGCTTCACAGGAAATACTATACATCCCCCAGCCTAACACTTCATTTCTCAAGTCAGAACATAACAAATAGTTAACTGTCTAAGCTTAGCTAACTAACCTGTAATAGTATCTATCCTAAGGAATCTACCCATATTACCTAATTAGCATCTATCACTACTGAGTTAGCTATGTGCTAACTATGGTAGCCATGCTCTGATACCAACAATTTGACACCCCCTTAGTTTATGGTTCCTTTTAGTTATTAATAGATACAATATATACATATATACATATGATGGTGTGTTAGTATTCTTTTGCCCGAGTGATTTTAAAACTTTTTACAAGTTAGCTCAATTGAGTGCATTATGGGTCGGGCTTATACTCTCGGGTTTCACTCGTTCTCACAAAGAAATAGAATATATAGAATATACCTAGATTAGCTATACATAAACATGCATTCTGAGTTAAATATTGTTAAATAACTATCAGGCATGGAGGAAACAATCCTACCACTCATGACCCCATTAAATAGTCTCAACATTAGTTTATATACATCCAATTTAAGATAGACTATACTAAAGATATTCTATACTAGCCTTTCCAAAATTCACTAAGACTAGTACAAATAAACATGTACCTATACTATCTCAAAATAACTACTATCATGTACCCCAAGGATGGTACTTCTTCCCATGTTACCTTCCAATCCAGCTAGAGGACCTATACATCTGATACATGCCAGCACTAAAGTGAGAAATAAATCTCAATAGCAATGCAACCTATCTTTTCAAAATAACAAGCCTATACACCATGCTTACATGAAAAATCTCTACATTCTTTCATCATGTAACATAATGTATAGCATATACTATTGGGGTATAATGCATGCAACATACTTTCAATCATGTGCTCAGATTTATACAAGTACATTTAAACATATCATCTTTAAAGCATGGGATGTTCATTCATCATCATTCTCATCATCACTTTCATATAAAACATTTGTGGGATAGTAAACATGCCATCATTTCATTTTCATAACATGTGAGCAGAGCATGAAACACCTTAAGAGAAATCGGGAGAGTCGCCCAGTAACAACTCTATACACCACTGTCTATATGAATGAACACATGGCTATTTAGTCATGCCTTAACTTTTGTACATTATGAGGTGTCCCCTAGTGGATCCAAGTACCTTAATAGTCTCTGTCCCTTTCTAACACATCATCCCTGACCAGCGGGATTTCCTCCCTTTCGTCTCAAAAAGGGGCTAGTTTAAACTCATAGGATCACCATCAACTCTACCCAGATCATTTCCTCTCCGTATTTGGGCAGATCATAGTACTATAGAATTACCACCATTCCTATAAGGTGGATCACACTCTTAGTATGCTATTCTCTATATATTCTCTAGGGTGAATTAGCCTATGCCTATGGTTATGCTTAACTCTAAGTATGTATTTCTCATATGGCATTTGAGAGATGATACTAACTTAAAGTTTGCAAACATCACGGTGTTTTTAAAATCATCTAAGTTCAAGTGGATTTTTAACCACCCTAAATTATGGCACAACTGTGGAATGCCCAACAGCCGTCCTATACCAATAATTAGTCACTCGATCATCATCCTATCTACCTTAAGGCATACACTTGGAATACTTTCCTCTTTCCTCTTTTGTGTTTTCTACTCTCTTTTATTCAATGTCATAAGGGTCTCATCACCTAAGTTGTTCATGACTCTATCTCTTGCATGTTACCCACTACATTTCAAGTTTAGATCTTTAGTTTGAGTGAGAATTTGGGATAATTTCCTCTTAAAATGGTCAATCGAGCTCATTTTCCATGTTAGAGGGCTAGCAGTCAACTTCCCCCTTGCTGGTAGTTAACTACTAGCTTATTGTCTAAAATTTCCTCTCTTGGACAAGAGCTACTAGTCGGCTACTAGGGGCTTAGCAGTCAGCTGCTAGCCTTGATAGTCGAATTCTAGGGGTCTGGCAGTCGGCTGCTAGCTTCTGGAAAATTTTTTGTAAAATGAAGAACACGATAGTCGACTTCTAGGGCCTGACAGTTAGCTGTTAGTGTTTTGTCATGCTTTTCTAGGCAAAGGATGAGCACGGCAGTTGACTTCTAGTGTAATGCCCTTATGTAGTATTACAACTCTGATATAACCAGATAAGTTCGGTACATTATTATGAACCTTAATTATTCATTTACAATGTTTGAGCATTCATACCATCACAATATTATTAAAGTGGATTAGATTCAGGTTCTTTTTCTCAAATCCAAAACTCATAAGCACAGTGAAAATAAATTATTATATAGCGAAAATATATTCATGTAGTGTTACATATCCTTTATAAGTATTACATTGTTTCATCTAATTGAAAATTTTTTAGAACTTTTCACAGGGTTAGGAGACAACATCTCTGTCACTCAAACCCTTATGATACAAAATACTTCAAAAAGAAACCTCCAACCATGCCCATTTCAGTCTCTATGTCAATGTTATACCTCTGTATTTGATACATATTAGCATACAAATGAGAAAACTAGTTTCCTAGTAGATTAACAATTCCACATGTTTAAAACCTACTAATATGTATCAGTATGCAAGCACAGAAAACATTTTCATCTACATCCCAATCATCTAAAACATAGTCTCATTCACATATACATATTGGCAAGCATTGCATGATTATTTGGTATGTCAATGTGATAAAAATGGTCATTCTCATATATCATATTTTTAGCAAAAGCATACATGTAATCGTTGAAATAGCCAATGACCATCTATATGTTCTCATTCTTAAAACTTACCTTTCCTGAGAGTGTGAAGCACATTTGGTTACACAGCAAGAAACATGGACACTTGGCCACTTTGGTAAGAATTGTGAACACTTGGTCACATTGTAGACTCTTGGCCACTTTATAAAATAATTGTGAACACTTGGTCACTTATACATACAATTAGTAACCATAATTTATTTTGCTATTGCCCTTGACCTTAGCTATGGTAAGACACTTTATAATTCATTTACAAATAGCATAGTGATTTGGCTATCATAAATAACATAAGATATTATATTTGGCCATCATGGAAAAGGAATGAAATCTAATGTTTTACTTGTCACATTGTCACATTTTCACATCCTTGCTATAATTTAAACTTAATGGTACTATGTATAAAAATTATTTTATTATTTTCTATAACATCTAAAATTATGTAATCATACTATTAGCACTTTTTCTACTTACTTTCTTGGCTTATTTTACATACTAGACTTAAGATTACACATTCCCCATTCTTACATTTCAACATTAATGTGGACCCTTATTATGTGACAAATGGTAAACTAATTACTTTTTATTAATTTACCATATTTTCTCTCCTTTTATTAGCCAAAATCGAATGGTAATCTTCTTTCTACCATTTTTCAGCAAGCAATTCCTTACTTTACAAAAGGCACTCTTAGGTTTGACAAATCAACAAGAGCAATGTCAAAATTTTGAACCCACTTCTAGCTAGCAACCTTCATTTTGGTGTCTATAATTTAAAATATATTCTAGCCATATAAAAATACCGAATTTCAACACTATCTTATGCTAGGGTTTTACATTATACATATTGAATTTTTCCAACCATGGTTCTTCCATGAAATTAACAATATCTACTTTAGCACATCAACAAACATACCCAAATTACCATACAAGGTTAGCCAACATGACATTCATATCTTCAAGAATGTAAAGAAAGAGTTATTGTTCCATGAAAGCTAAAAGCAAGAGGAGTTTATCTTAAATTATGAAACAAAATTAAGAGAATTGCTAAGCTACCTCAAGGATGCAAGGAAATGGAAGTGTCTTGATCTCTCCTTGAATCTCTCTTGGTTCTTGGCTTCTTTCTCCCTTCGGTTAAGCTCTCTTTTCCTTTTCTCCTTATGTTTTTCCCTTCCTTCCTTCTACACTTTGTTTCTTTTAATTTCAATTGCTATTAATATTTCTAACTGATTTGACCAATTCATTTCTTCAATTCAGCCAAAAGGAACAACACATGTTAAAGGTTCATTAACACTTTATTTCCTATTATTTCTTATCATCAACGAATGGGTATCCACATTACATAAATGTTATGTTACTTTCCTCAAGTGTTGCATGCATATATGTGTATATTTAATTCTACACATTTAATGCTTATTCAGTTACCCCAAAAGCAAGTGAGGAATGAATTTCACATTGCCAATTCCTTCACTCATCTCTCGGCTGCATTAGAAATAAAACAAAAAGGAAAGAAAAGGGGAAAAGGGATTCAAGTAGCTTATTCACTATTCTTGGTCACACCACATTGGAAGGGAATTAAAACACAAGGGAAGAGAAGAAAGAAGACTAATAGCACACGTCTCTCTTTCTCCCTTCCACCTCTTAACTGCATGCTTTCTTCCACTCCCATTTCATGATTGGTTAAAGTGAGAAAAAGGAATGAGAATATAAAGAGCACAATTGGTACACATTTCTTCCTCATCCCTTCTTTTCTCCATTATCGAATCACTCTTATGATTATACTTCATTTCCCATGTTACAAGCTTCTTGGTCATTTTTCTTTCTCATTCCTTCATGAAGTATATATACACTTGAATGCTATATTTTCTCCCTTTCCTCTCATTTTTTGTTGCCATATATATTTCTATCATTTAATCTAATTTGGGTAATGTTTATTTGGTTGAATCAAAAGGAACAACAGAAAGGAATTTAAGGACCTCAACTTTAATGTAAGCACCTCATTCTTTATGTAAGCACCTCAAACACCTCAATTCTTATCTCTCGTTCACCTTGAATTGCCAAAGCATCTCAATTACATTCTTTCCACTTGTCTTCTTATTAAAGTAAAGAAATGGAATACAAGAGATGGAATAAAGTCCAACACATCTCTTACTCTTGTCTTCCTTCCTTCATTGCCGATCCACTTTTAAATTTCATAATACATCACATCTTCCTTCATTCATACACTACACTTATACGTCTCTCTTAATGTTAATCAAGCTTCACTTCTAATGCTCTTTTCACTAACATTATAATTCGGTTAACACAGAAAAGAAGGTATTCTCCTTTAGCATATTTATTCTAAATATTAAATTACACAAGCAAATTCATTATACTTTATAGCAAACTCATCCAATTAATTAAGGGAACATTAATTTAGAACTAATCATGAAAATAAGGGGTGTTACATCCAGGGCTGGTAGTCGGATGCTAATGCTTGATTTACTTGAAAAATTATGGTTTTACCCAGAGTTTAGCCCTAAAAACATGTTCTTAAATCATTTACTTAAATCATGAACTCAATGCCAACATTCAAACATCATTACTCGTTCATAAAATGCCCATAACATAGCTTAACATGTTCAAACTAAGATTAGACCACATCTTTCTCACTTAGGGCAAAAACCCAACTTTAAAATCATTCACAAGCATAAATGAGCAAGGTAAATTAGCACACATTACCCAATAGCAATTAAAAAACATAGAATGTAGGTTTAAAAACCCCAAACTCAACTTAAAACATTTCAAAAATCACATTTGTTAATAAATTTTCTACATATTTCGGAAATGGGGTTTAGGATGAATTGCTACCTTGATTCCTTGCTGAAATGTGTGTGTATAATGTGTAGAAATGATTCTCCCTTGCGGTAGAACTAATTTCTAGCATCAAATCTGCTCCTTCCTTAGTAAAATATCCTCTTCAAGCCCTAGCTCACCCTTTTCTCTCTTTAGTTGCCCTCTTCAGCTTCTCTCTCTAAAAATATGGTATGCTGGAAGTGTGGGGGTTTAGGGCTTCAATAAGGGTTTAAGGAAGTTTAGGTATTTGCCATCTGGTCCCTAAGCTCTTTTACACTCTTAGACTCCTTCATTTTTCCCTGTTCAATTGAGTCCCTAGCCACCTCTTGCAAAACCTTCATGTATTTCCTTTCAATTTAGTCCCTAGGTTAATGCAACTATATGCACTAATGTAACAAACACAAGCATTAAGATTAAATTAACAACTAGCAAACATCTCTTTAATCATACTAGGAGCGGATGTTACATGGTGAACTGTCATGATGCATATTCTTAAATACATTCCATACACGTATATAATTTATATGTTGCATTCCGATAGAATAAATTATGTTTTAAAGTAAATAATGTAGAAATGATTTCTTTATCACTATAGTGGTACATACTGAGAAATTATTTCTCACACTATACTAGTATGTGCCAGATGACTAGATACATGATCTGGCTGGAAGTAGAAGTGGGATTGATAGAGATACCATTCCTAGGATCCTTTATAGTGGTTCAAGGCATATAGGTTGTGACCATGATAGAGATCCCTCCTCTCATGTGAGGATGGGAAGTCTATTTCTTGTTCGAAGATCATGTAATTAAGTAGACAATAGCCCATTTTATCCTAATTCTCATATGTTTTTGGAATAGAATTAGGATAAGTCATTTTTGGATGTACATAGTGAAATGGGCATATATATCCGGATATGTGAAAGTTGTATCCATTAGTAGGTAAATTTTGAAAAAAAGGTTTGAGTAGTAGGTCTGTTGCTTCCTTACCTTAAAAAATTGAAAGAACTTTACATATTTAGAAATATATGTATGATGTTGTAAATATTTAATGAATGAAAATATATGAATAAAGTTTATTTTCTGTTGCGTTGTTATTAAAATGATGTTTTTATTTATTTAGTCCTCTTTTGTGCAATGTATGACCAAAATACTAGAGTAATGAATCCAAAGCCTAATCAAACTTTAATTGGTAAATAAGATCAAACTCAGGTAATAATGATGGATAAAAGTGAAGATAACATGCTAGTCTCATAGCTAACTAATTTATACAATAAAATATTTAAAAGAAAAGCTATAAGATTGGGATGTTATAAATTGACCCTTCTCAAGAAAAATTAGCCCAAAATTGGGAAGGACCACACCAATCATCCAAGCTCTACGTAATAGAGCTTATCGCCTATCAACCATCATTTGTGAACCATTTCCCATTACAGTGAATGTATTAAGCCTTGGGCTCCATTTCTTGTAAATTATAAACTGGGTTCTACCCTTCTATCAATCAAGCAAAATTTGTTGCAATTGGTCTATCTCTCTCTCCCCCTCTATAAAATGAACTAAAGGGAAATAATATAAATTCCTAAAAATTTGACTCTTAGCCTTCGATAGGCAATTGATGGATGATCCCTGTAACACCCCTTGTTCTCTTGATTTTTAAATTTTTTTTCCTTAATTAATTGGATGAGTTTGTCATAAAGTGTGATGAAATTGCTTTGGCGATGTAGAGTTTAGAATAAATATGTTAAAAGGGAACACCTTTCTTTCTTGTTAGCCGAATTGAGATGTAAGTATAAATAGAAATAGAAGTGAGGCTTAAATTCTAGTCATGTGTTTCGTTTCAAGCCACCAAGGAACTTGCAAGAAGGAAATAATAATTGGCTAAAGAGAGATGATGTGATGCGTGAAGAAAGAAAGAAGAAATAAAGGAGATGTGTTGGACTTTTGTTCCATCCTTTGTCTTTCATTTCTTTGTTTTACTAAGAAAACAAATAGGAAGAATGTACTCATGGAAACTATGTGGAAAAGGAATTGACTTTGCAATGTAGGAATGTCAGTTGTTTCTGTTTGTCATACTGATGTGTGTAACACCCTTATCTAGTGTTACAATTCCTCCGATGTAATTAGATAAGTTCAGTACATTACTCTTATCCTTTTATTATTAATGTCTGAGCATTTATTCCATTAAGTTCTATTAAAGTGTATTAGGTTCGGGTTCTTTTACTCAGATAATCATACCTTATGCACAGCGAAAATTAAAATTTCAGTTAGCATAACAGAAATCATAAAACTTCATGCAATACAAATAATTTTTGTTCAATAATGAATGTCCAGTACATCTTTCTGAGACCATATACTAGGATATATTAAGTACCAGTCCATAAGGAGTTAGGAGACAATAATCCTGTCACTCAGACTCCCTTACAATTAATGGGGATGAACAGGTCCTTCACATATCCTTTTCCCAACAATTTCCCGTTTCTTTTTCATATACACAGCTAAAATAATAATCCTAATCCTACCTAAAAATATATCTAGGATTAGGACCCCAAAATAAGGATTTACAAAAAACTTTGGACAAAAAGAACTCCTATCTTCCCCATCTTTGCTAAGCGTCTGCATCTAGTTCATAATAGCATATAAATGAGAAACACAAGTTTCCCAGTAGCTTAACAATTTAGGGTTTAAAAACTCACTAATATGTACCAGGGTGCAAGCACCAAAACATTTACACCTACATTCTCAATTTTTGAAACCATAGCCTTATTCATAAATATAGATTGACAAGCATTGCATGATAAATTTAGACATCAGTGTAATAAAAATAGATATCTTCTTTCAAGTGAGACATATTCTCATAAAATTATGCATGTTATCAGGAAATTAAACAAAAATAGTTTATACGCTCCATTCTTAAAACTTACTTTTATACCTTGATTGTGAACACTTGGAAACTATATGAACACTTGGCCACCTTTATAAAGTCATTGTGCACACTTGGGCACTATATGGACACTTAGCCACCTTTATAAAGTCATTGTGCACACTTGGGCACTATATGGACACTTGGCCACCTTTATAAGATAATTGTGCACACTTAGGCACTATGTGGACATTTGGCCACCTTTATAAAATCATTGTGCATGCTTGGGCACCATGTGGACACTTGGCCACCTTTATAAAATCATTGTGCACACTTGGGTACCATGTGGACACTTGGAAACCTTTATAAAATCATTGTTCACACTTGGGCACTATGTGGACACTTAATCACGTTTATAAAATCATTGTGCACACTTGGCACTATGTGGACACTTGGCCACCTTTATAAAATTTCTTTTGTATCTTTCTATGTTTTCTTTTGTTCACAATGTTTTCCTTTGTTCATTATGTTTCCTCTTTTTATCAGGATACCATATTTCTATTTCCCTATTTTACTATCAAGGCACCATATTGGAATTGTTTGAATATGGCAAACTTTTATCCCTTTTAAAACTCTTTGTCATATTTAGTTATGACAAGGTTGTCTATATCAATTTAATTCTCCATTTTTTGAGAAATAATAATAATATAAATTTCTTATAACATTCTAATAAGTTTCAAGAGTGAATTTCCCATTCTTGAAAAATAATCATAATATAAATCTCTTATAAGATTCTCATAAGTTTCAAGAGTAAATTTCTCATTCTTGAAAAAATAATAATATAAATCTCTTATAAAATTCTCTTAAGTTTCAAGAGAGAATTTCATGAACTTGGCCTAAGGGAAAATTAAGAAAATTGACTATTTTGCAATTCCAATTTCCCTTTTCTATTCCTTAAATATCACCATTAAAATGGTGTAATCTCTTTCATCCTTGGTTAATTTTTAACACAAATCACAACTAAAATTCAACACCTATTTAGTGTAAACTTTCATCTTGCACTCGGCCAAAAGGAAGTTTCATGGAGGAAAGATGGTTTTCAAAATCATACATCCATTTCTATCATATTCAACCATAGTTCATCATGAAAATATCATTATCTAACCCTAATCCTTCCATAAATAACAATATTCATTTCATCACATCAACCAACATACCAATTTATCATACAAACTTAGCCAACAAGACATTCATAATATCAAGAATGCAGGGAAGAACTAATGTCCCATGAAGGCTTGTAAAAAAAATGGTGCATACATATGAAACCATGGAACACAAATTTAGGAATTGTTAACCTACCTTAATGATGGACTAAGTTGGATTTCCCTTTGAGTTATCCCTTTGCTTTTTCTCTTTTTCAGCCAACTTAGCTCTCTCCTTGCTCCCAAGCTTTTGTGTGGGTTCAAAGATTCATGCCACTCTCCCTCTCCCTTTAGAATACATGTTCGTGTGTGTGTGATGCATATGTCAAAATGAAAACTCTCAATTCCACTTTTATCTTTGCTTAGGTGGCGTGTGCATGCATCAATGTATTAAAAATACAATTTCCAATTCCTTTCCCTCATGCATTTTGTCATTCGGTCAATGGGATGCTACTTCTCCTCTTTACTCTTAATTATTCCTATTATCCACTAGCCCCATGTGTGATTTTGGTGTAGCTTTAGTGTAGCCCCCTTTTTCCTCCATTATTTTTTTTCATTATTAACTAACATTGCTTATGTCATATGTGTACTTTTATGTACAATTTCCTTTGCTTGTAAGTTTAGCTTATCCCCTCTTGTCACGCCATCCCTCATGGGCTGCACTTTTCTTTTTCTCTTCTTAATTTTATCTTCATCTTTTGGTATACTTATTTAAGCATGGTGCACGTGTACCTACTTAGGAAAATTTTTGCACCCCTTCTTCTTTGGCTATTCGATCACGCTAATGGGAGGGAAGAACGGAGAAAATCACGCTGCACTTCCCTCTTCTGGTCATCATTCTATGGCTGTTGTATGTGTACTTGGAAGTACACTTACATTGCTTACACTTTTGTGCAAGTCCACTTAAGCATGTTAAAGGGAAAGGAGGAAGATGAATTGGTTCCCCATGTGTAGCCTCATTTCTCACACTGCATTTGCCTTCTTTTCTCCCTTTATCGTGTGTATGTGCAGTATATTAAAAAGACAAATTTCAATTTCATTTCCTATTGTCTATTGACCAATGGCTCATGGAATGCTGCCCTCCTTCTCCTTAACTATTGTTGTTATTAACATTATTGTCCAATGGCCTCTCGTGTGACTTTTAGTGTAGCCTTCCTTACTTGAAATCTTTGGTTTACTTCTCCCCAAATTCATGTTGCATGCATATATATATGTGTGTTCATTTCTCCATTTGGTTGTGTTTGAGATGACACAAGGGAAAGAAGAGAGAAAAACTTGCTTCACATGTCTCCTTCCTCTCTTGCATCCTTGCTTCACCATACACTTACATGCTTCCTTGTTTTTGCAAATTCAATTCTGCACTCCTTGCTTAACTATCTCCTAATTATCATGGCCGCACATCCTTTCCCTTCTCACTTCACATAAAATACCCCTTTCATGCAAGACTCACACATGCATGCTTAATTCTCTTACTTGGTGGTGCCAAAAGAAGGAAAGAAAAGGGAAATACGCCACCCACAATGTTGCATTATATTGTGTATTTAAATTCGGCACTCTTTTTCCTTTCTTAATTATTATTCTATAGTCTCACATGTCATCAGGTGCAGCCCATTATCCATTGCCATTCTCCTACTACCCATTGGTCACTTGAGGTAAAGGCTAAAGGGAATGCTATTTTCTCTTTGGCCATGTGGGTATATATATATACATATATTTTAAAACTCACACCCTCCATCAAATCCACATGTATATATTAAATTGCCATACACTTCTCTTCTTGGAAATTCGGTTACTAACAAGGAACATTAATCAAGCTCTTCAATTTTTTGGCAATGTTATATTTAGCACCTTTATTCTAATCATTACATGATGCAAGAAATTTACCACACTTTATGGCAATTTATCTAATTAATTAAGAAAACATAAATTTAAATATAACTAAAAGAACTTGAGGTATTAAATTTCTCCCCTCCTTACAAATAATTTCATCCTCAAAATTTATACATACCTCATGCGAATAGTTGTGGATACGCTCTGCGCTTGTCCTACTCTCTTTCCTTGGTAGCTTCCTGTGGTGTCGTCCGATCCCACAAGACCTTTACTAGGGGAATGGTCTTATTCCTTAGGGTCTTGACCTCAGTACCAATGATTTGTACAGGCTCTGGCTAATATGCTAGATTATCCTTTAACTGCAGAGTACTGACATCAAGTATATGTGAGGGGTTGGGTATGTACTTTCTGAGTTGGGAGACATGGAAAACATTATGAAGGTTGGATAAATGTGGCAGTTGGGCTATTTAGTATGCTGATGGACCTACTCTCTTCAATATTTTGGAAGGTCTAATGTATCGAGGGCTTAGATTTCTAGACTTCACAGCTCTACCAATCCCAGAAGTTGAGGATACCTTCAGGAAAACATGGTTTCCTTCCTCAAATTCTAGGGGTCTTCTTCTCTTATCAGCATAGCTCTTTTGTCTACTCTGAGCCTTAAGCATATTTTCTCTGATCAATTTGATTTGATCAGTGGTTTGTTGAACCAGTTCAGGCCCTAACAATGGTCTCTCTCTCACCTCATACCAACACAAAGGGGATCTACACTTTCTCCCATACATGGCTTCATATGGCACCATTCTTATACTAGAGTGGTAGCTATTATTATAGGATAATTCTATTAATGGCACACTTTTTTCCCAATTCCCTTTGTACTCCAAAGTACAGGTCCTATGCATGTCTTCTAGATTTTGGATAGTCCTTTCTATCTGCCCATCAGTTTGGGGATGGTAAGCAGTACTGAAATTTAGCCTAGTACCGAAAGCTTCTTGTAAAGCTCTCTAAAATCTAGAGGTGAATCGGGGATCTCGATCCTAAACAATACTAGTGGGAATTCCATGCAGCCTCACTATCTCCTGAATATATATTTGGGCTAATCTATCTAAGGAGAAATTGATTCTCATAAGTAGGAAATGCGTTGATTTGGTTAATCTATCCACAATTACCTAGATAGCATCTTTCCTCGACTGGGCTTAGGCAATCCCACTATAAAATCCATTGAGATCTTATCCCATTTCCACTCAGGAATGTCTATATGTTGTAGTAACCCATCAGGTTTCTGATGTTCAATTTTAACTTTCTGGCACACTAGACATTTGGCTACATACTCTGCTATATTTTTCTTCATACCTGGCTACCAAAACCTTCTCTTAAGATCTTGATACATCTTAGTGGCTCTAGGATGGATAGTAAACTTGCTTTGGTGAGCTTCCTCTAATGTCTTATCTCTCAATTCTCCTGCCTTAGGAACATACATTTTATCCTAGAAGGTTACCATTCCATCATCCTCCCTTATGAACTCCTTTGAATCCATTAGAGACTCTAGGGATTCATCACTCTTATGGGCTTCTAGGATTTGGGTCCTAAGACTGTTCTCAATTCTTAACTCACTTAGGCAGATCTTATTAGGTAACATTAGAGTAGACAACCTCATGTTCCTAAATTTCTCTATTAGGCCCATTTCACCCACCATCAGTCAGGCTACAAGGAGGGACTTCCTACTTAATGCATCTGTCACAATGTTTGCCTTACCTAGATGGTATTTTAGTTCAAAATCATAATCTTTAATGAATTCCATCCACCTCCTTTGCCTCATGTTCAACTCTTTTTGGTCAAAGAGGTATTTGAGACTTTTATGGTCACTAAATACCTCAAATCGA
Organism: Senna siamea; assembly: GCA_031216115.1. Lineage (NCBI taxonomy): Eukaryota > Viridiplantae > Streptophyta > Magnoliopsida > Fabales > Fabaceae > Senna > Senna siamea. The sequence continues at coordinate 5,110,681 of CM062360.1, forward strand.
GACCTATAGAGGTAATGTCTCCAAATCTTCAAGGAAAATACTATGGCTACTAACTCTAGATCAAGGGTAGGATAATTTCTCTCATGTGGTCATAGCTGCCTAGAAGCATAGGCTACCACTCTCCCCCCTTGCATCAGTACACATCCTAACCCTTTCTTAGATGCATCATAGTATAACTCAAATTTCTTCAAAGTGTTGGGGATAATCAAAATGGGTATAGTAGTCAATTTTTCCTTTAGGGTTTGGAAGCTTTGTTTGCATTTTGTGTCCCACACAAATGGAATATCCTTTTGGGTCAACTTGGTCATGGGCATCACTATTTGTGAAAATCCCTGAATGAATCGCCTATAGTACCCTACTAACCCCAAGAAACTCCTGATCTCAATCACAATAGTGGGTCTTTCCTAGTTTACTACTACTTCCATCTTACTAGGACCCATTGACACTTTTTCCTTATAAATTATATGCCCCAAAAACTTTACTTCTTCTAGAAAAAATTTGCATTTTTCTAGCTTATCATACAACTACTTCTCCTGAGTATTTGCAGCACCATCCTAAGGTGTTGTTCATACTCTCATGTATTCTTGGAATATGTCACTGATGCTGTGTTGCCAATGCTACCTAAGCAACTACACCTAAGGCAGTGAACCTATCGATGCAGCCTAGTGCAATGGTAAGTATCAAGGTCGTATTCCTTGGGAATGAGAAAGCCCAGAGTTACTACTTGTTCTTTGTTATCTAGCCTGGCAATTAAAGTGCTTGATTTCTAGCTAATCCTAATAATTAACTAAGTCCAAATAAACTACCAGTGACAAGGAACAAAAGAAAATATACAGAGGCAAGAAATGCAAATACATCAGGGAACCTATACTGGTTGGTAAACACACAAAGGATAATGGATTACTGAATTTGACTATACTACCTGTGAGTGAATTCTAAGTTAAATTCAATTTCCCTCTCGAGACAATTAAATTTCTAAATCTAAGAATCTACCACTGGAATCTCTTCTTAATTATTTATTTTAAATCAGACTTATCGGTCTAATTCACCACTATTAAGGATAGCTACTCCTTAATCCAGCAATTAATTAACCTCATCTCTAAGTGAAAAGTAATTGTCCGTTACAATTAGGTGTCCAATTTCAATAATCATCTCTCAATCTCAAAAAGAAATCTAATTAGCTTTCATTGCAATGTCTTATCAATGAAAACATGAGTGTTCATTCATAAAATTAACAGAGATTACATAACCAACATTCAATTATCCATGCAAATTAAAAGAGCAATCCAACACAATTAGGAACCCTAATGAATTTTAAAAGTTTAGCCACACAAATTTATAGACAGCACACAATCCAACAACATAAAATCCATCAGAAAATTCATTAAACTACAGATAAAATATAGTAAAAATTTATGCAATCCTGTCTTCTCAATTGTCCAATCGTTACTGCACGAATTGGCCATCAAAAAACCATCGAAAGAGGACCAAAAAACTACCAGAAATTCAAATCCAATTCTATCCAACAAAACGGGTTGCCAAATCGGGTCGGATCCTCGGATCAACGGGTACCAAATGAAAAAATCCTAGATCAGTGGCCGGAGATGGGGCAGAGCGTCATGGAGGAGTTGCTGGAGGTTGCAGGGGTGACAATGACCAGTGGGCTGGCTGAAAAATGCTCATAGGAGCTCGATTACTAACAAATCGCGTATCGGGTCGCGAATCAAGTCTATCCTCAAATCTCTCGATTTGAGGAGCTACGGCATCTGGTGAGCTGAAGGAAGGCGGTGGAGGAGTTTTTGGAGGTTGTAGGGGTGACGGTGAGTGGTGGGTCGGTCGAAAAATGCCACAAAATGTCACAAACTTAAACAAAACTCCTCTCAGATCGCACGCCTTTTTCTCACTGTTTTACTACTTTTTGACAGTAATGGACAGTGGTGGTGGCTCGCCCATCATCACCTGTTGCTGAAGGGAGGTCGCGCTGTCATGGACTCTACCCAGAACTACCTCCATTTGTGCTTAGCTTCCACAGGTCTCCTTCACGAGATGGATCGGGTTTTCACTATTCCAAGCTTCAATTTTTCCACTCTTGCGCGCTGCATGGACCTCATAAGCTTTTTCCACATAGGTTCTCACTTTTTCCACATAGGTTCTCACTTTTTCCTTCAATTAGCCCAGTCCAAGGCCCAATTAGCCCAGTCTAAGGCCCAATAAGTAAAATTGGCCCCAAATAGCCTATTTTGGATGCTCTGAAGGCTACTTAGGCTCAAAATTTCTCCGTTTATTGATGATGACTTGATAAAATGCTTGAAAATGAAAAATAACGCAACTTAGGTGATTTTTAGAATAAAATTACACAAAATGCTCACAAAATGGACAATTTACATCAAGCAATTTTGTATAGAATAAGGCACATCAGTCATCAATAAACACTACTACGAACTGATTGAGGTAAGGTCTAAAGATGCGTTTCATGTAGTCTATAAAAACAATTGGAGCATTTGTAAGGCCAAAGGGCATCACTAGAAATTCATAATGCCCATACCTAGTCCTAAAGGCAGTCTTAGGTATGTCTTCATTCTTAACCTTAATTTGATGATACCTTGATCTCAAATCAATCTTAGAAAAGATAGTGGCCTCTCTTAGTTGGTCTAACTGGTCATCGATCCTAGGGAGTGGGTACTTATTCTTCACAGTTACCTTATTTAGTTGCCTATAGTCTATACACATCCTCATACACCTATTATTTTTCTTGACAAACAAAACTGGTGCTTTCCACAATGAAATACTAGGTCTGATAAATTATTTTGCTAAGAGGTCCTTTATTTGTACCTCCAATTCATTTAATTGCACCAGGGGTATCCTATAGGGTGTTATGAAAATTGGCCCTGCCCCAGGGACTAGGCCTATGGAAAACTCTACCTCTCTCTCCATTGGGAGACTTGTAATCTCCTCTGGAAACACATCTGAAAATTCATTGACTAGAGGGATGGTTTCTAGCTTCTGTTGACTTTCCACTTCTGAGGAACACAAGAAAACTATTCTTTGGTTTTTCTTCTCACCATACCTACTGGTCTAGTATCTATGAAGGTCACAGACTTAGCTAAACAGTTTAAGATGACATTGTTTAAAGAGATTCAGTTCATACCAAGGATGACATCTAGTTCAATCATGGGTAAACAGATAAGACCTACGGTGAAGGTTATGTTTTCAACCATAATAGAATAATTCAAGCAAACCAAGTAGACACATGTTCATTAGTGGGTACTGCTATGGAAAGCTTATAAGGCAGGGTGGTTGTTGGTAGTTTCAATCTTTGAACACATTCTACTGAAATAAAGAAATGGGTAGTACTAAAATCATACAATGCAATTAAAGGAACATCATTAATAAAGCACATACCTTTCATTAGATCCTCGGACTGGGCCCCCTGTTTACCTTTTAGGGTATACACCCTTCCCTTGGTAAGGGGTCTTGTGGGTTCCTCCGGCCTTTTCAAGGTTGGACAAACTCAGAAGATGTGCCCTGGCTTCCTACATCGGTAACATATGTTCTATCCCATTAGGCACGGTCTGTCTCCATGGTTCTGCCTACACTTCGAGTAGTTGCTCGGGGAAGTTGGAGCGTTTATTGGCCTCTTCTCGGTCTGATTCCTCAGGAACTTCCTATCATGGCTCCTGTTGAATCCGGATGGGCTTTTCCTTTTGAGAAATCCAAATTCTTGCCTTCCCTTCTTCAACGTTGCTAGGGATCGGGAGGCTATGCATCACTTGTTGACCAATGATGGGTAGTCCCTAATCTCCTATTCTGCCACCTCATGATATAGCTCTGGGTCCAAGATATTCTCCAAGTGCATGGCCTTCCATGCCTCATCCGGTCTCTACCTCAGGTATGAAGAGAACTTGGACAACTCTTCAAACTTGGCTAAGTGTTCTTCAAAGGGTCGACCACCTTGTTTAATCTGAATAAATTCCCTATCATTCGCATTCCTCTCGCTCTAGGGGAAGTACTTCTCCAGGAATGCGTCTCTGAAACTTTCCCAAGTGATCGGGGTCCCCTAGGCTTCCATCAGCTGATTCATTTGTAACGACCCCCTAATACAACATACACAATCCTTTATCTGTCTAGTGGAAGCATATGGGTCTTTGAAATGGTTATTCCCGATGTGGAAATGCCAGGGGATCGCTACAGATTGAGCGTAACCCAAATAGACTTCCCATTGTCCATTCGGATTTCATTCAACCCTAATTCACATGCAGCTATACTAATTATACATACATACATCATAAATTACTCTGGAATGAAAACTAATATCCATACATACGGCATACAATCATTTAATGCGAATTCCAACTTAATTACATAGGTTACAGCGGTAAACCCTAACAAAAATCTGGCAGAGTCTCCCTTATAATTCGGACATATCCAAAGTACAAAATTCATCCAATTTATACATATACAGCCAGTCCAATAACAATAGAAAGCAAAAATTTTAGAAAAAACCAATATACATCATCATCAGTAAAAATATATACAATGCCATTCAAGCTAGACTAAGCTGTTCTTCTATCTATCACCAAAACATCGCCCAGCTAACGTCTAGGTTCCTGTCCCTGTTCCTGTTCATCTGAGTAAACAACCTGGTGAGATATAAAATCCTTGTAGAATAATTTACAATTTAAAATACAGTTCAAAATCTGGTTGAATACTCAGCGGTGTAAACACCGAAAACAACTTCCTGAAATCAGTTCAAAATCCGTGAAATACCTTTTCTTTAAATCAATTTATCACATGGAAATTATGGCAAATACTCACAATCATAAAAATCCATTTATTTGAAAATCAATAATCGAAATCAGGTTAAATCCCATGCCCAGTGTATCTAAATCCATATAGGCCACAAGTCCTCTGTGACCAAATCTAAATCGTCCAATTGCATGTCATCTAGAGAGATTACCTCTCTTATCGTTGGGTGTGATCCGTAACACCAATCACCCGAATCTCGCCTATGTTGTGAGTATAATCCGTAACACCAATCACTTACTCAAGGGCTGAGTGAGAATCAACATCTAGGGCGTCCCCTAGCATGTGCACATACTCCAATTCTCATCCTCATACAGTCTATTCGAACTCACATGCACACGGTCGGCTATTCCTCTGGGTTCTAGGGTATTACGCCTAAATCACAATGTTTCCCCGTGTAGGCTATCCCCCTTTATACTCCTTAAACCTTTCTTAGGGTCATCCTGATTTATCGTGTGATCCCTAACGCAGTATAGGCTAAATCTGGTAAAAACAATCTCATTTAAAAACTCTCTGTACTCGGGATACTTAACGGCCGTCCCATACCAGCTATCAAGTACCCTACCCAAAGTAAACCCATCCTAATGGAATCTAAACTCGATAAACAATTCATCTAACATGCAAATGGGGTTTTTAGCACACAGGCATGCAATTTAGTCCATCGAAAGTAGCCCGAAAATCCATACAATCAAATATAATCGTTCAGGTATTCACTAGGTCAAATTTAGAACTCGGGAAGCATAAATTAACCTACCTAGTCTCCTGTTGCTCCGAATCAATTCAGAACTTCACAAAATCCTAGATTTTGAGTCAATTTAATTCCCTGGACATTTACATGAATATTTAAGCTTGTCACATCATCTTTTTTACGATTCTAAGTCCAATTATCCTATTTCCTACGTTAGTTTATTTCCTAATCGCGTTCAGCCGCTATTTTAATCAAAATTCATTAGTTTTTGGGTTATTGGACCTTACCAATGTTACCAGATGATAGAAATCTGTCTCGGGGTGGTCTCGGTGTCTCCCGATGTATATCCAGATTCTTCGGCACGGTGACGTATAGTGGCGCACAGCAGAGGGGTGCGGTTAACCTCAAAATTCACACCACGGTGAAGCCCACAAGACGAGGAGTCTGAATATGGTGGTGGCGCGGAGATTCACAGCCGTTTGGACAACATTTTCTAGCCCCAAAGTTTTACGCATGGAAGACGAAAAATGACTCGATCTAGGTGCATCGGACCTCCATTCAATATTGGCAAGCTGGTAGAGGAATCTGGCAGCTCAGGCTACACACTGGTGGTGGTGCTGACGGCCAATAGTGGCTGACGGCGGTGATCTCAGCTGGCGAAGTTTCCACGCGATGGAGGAGAAAAATGCCATTTTTCAGCGGCACTGGCGGCCGTTGGTGGCAGTGGGTGGTTGATGGAGGTCGAGGATGGTGAGGGGAGTCGATTGTTATGCCAGGTGGTGGCTCACAGTGGCTCAGGTGGCGGTGCGCGGTGGAGGAGAAAAGAGAGAGAGGAGAGAGAAAGTAGAGTGATGAGAGAGAGGGAATTGTGACAAATGGCGGGGTTTCAGGAAATTTAAAGCTTCTGGGGGCGATTTTGACTTTTTTCGGATCACCCGGGGAAACTTCAGGATGTCGGCTTCCATCCAGATGTTGGCACGTGTTTCTATGCAGTGATTTTGGCCTCCGTTTGTGAAATTAAAGTATGAAACTTCATCTGTCATTCCCTGATCGTCGGGTCGCATTTCTTTTTGTTCGATCGTGTTTCTGACTTAGAACTACCTTCCGTTTTAAACTGTCATCCTCAAAAGTCATGCCAGGCTTCGTTTACCTGAATTTATCGTGAAAATCGAGTTTTATCTTTTAAAAAATAGTTTCGGTTATTACGTCATTCCCTTCCACCAATATTTTGCCTCCCTTTCCAACTGATAGGCAGTGAAGGAAACTTTCTGCGGCTCAACACTTCACATCACTTTAAACAGTTCCTCCATCTTCTAAACCCATTCCTCAGCCTTTTACGAGTTCATCGCCCTGTTAAAGACAGGGGGTTTGGCTCTTTGGAACTCGATCCAGCCTCCACCAAAAAATTAAGGATGTAGAAACATGTTCCTTAGTAGGTATTGCTATGGAAAGCTCATAGGGTAGGGTGGTTGTGGGTAGTTTTAGTTTCTAAACACAGTTTATCGAGATAAAGGAATGGGTGGCGCCAGAATCATACAACAAAATTAAAGGAATGTCATTAATAAAACATATACCTTTCATCAAATCTTCGGACTGGGCTACCTCTTTCCCCTTTAGGGTATATATATACCCTTACCTTAGTAAGGGCTCTTGCGTGTTCCTCCGGCTTCCTCAGCATTGGACAAACTTGGGAGATGTGCCCTGGCTTCCTGCATCGATAGCACACATTTTGACCCATAATGCATGGTCTGTCTCCATGGTTATGCCCGCACTTCGAGCAACTAGTCTGGGAAGTTAGAGCTTTCCCCAACCTCTTTTCGGTCTGATTCCTTGAGAACGTCCTATCTCAGCCTCTATTGAATCTGGCCGGGCTCTTCCTCTTGAGGAAACCAGCCTCTTGTCTTTTCTTCTGTAGTACTATCAAGGACTTAGAGGCTATTCTACACTTATTTACCAACGTCAGGTAGTCCTTGATCTCTTGTGTGGCCACCTCATGGTACAACTCCAGGTCCAAGCTGTTCTCTAGGTGTATGGCCTTCCATGCCCCATCAAGTCTCCACATCAGGTAAGAAGAGAACTTTGACAACTCTTCGAACCAAGCCAGATGCTCTTCAAATGGCTTTCCACCTTGTTTAATCTACATAAACTCTCCCTCCTTCGCATTCCTTTCGCCCTCGGGGAAGTACTTTTTCAGGAATGCGTCTCTGAAACTTTCCCAAGTGAGCAGGGTCCCCTAGGCCTCCATTAATTTCTTCATCCCTTTCCACTAATGTTTTGCCTCCTCTTCCAGCTGGTAGGCGGCAAAGATAACTTTCTGTGGCTCTATGGTCCCCAATACATCAAATAGTTCTTTCATCTTCTAGACCTATTCTTTAGCCTTCTTTAAATTCGCCAAGCTATTAAAAATGGGAGGTCTGGCTCTATGGAAGTTGGACCAGCCTCTACCAACTTAGGTCATCATCTGTTTGACCTCATTCTGCGTATCTTCACTTCTGTCAGTTTGGGCCTAACGAAGTGCTTTGGCTATGACCGTCGCCTGGGCCCTCATAGCTTCTGCCATATCCCTCATAGTCTGCATTACTTCATTCAGATATACTTTAGCATCCTGGGCCTGTTCTCTATCTCTTTGTGTTGGTGCCATACTGCCAATCTACAGAACAAGTATTACTGAGGTGATCAGGTTCAATAATAGATTATTAAGCAAATATCATATATCACCAACAAGAACTCCTACCTTCCCAAACCTAATACTCCATTCCTCAACTTCAAAACAAAATACAAGCTAGCCAACCACCTAGGTACAACCAACTAACCTAAACTAGTCCCTTACTTGAGGAATTCTACCCCATCTTAACCTAGGTAACTGTGCTCTGATACCAACTTAATGTAACATCCCTATCTAGCAATACAATTCCTCTGATGCAAATAGATAGGTTTGGTACATTATTCTTATAATTTTATTTAATTAATGTTTGAGCAGTTATACCTTTAAATTTCATTAGGTTCTGGATCGTTTGTTCAGATTAAAAACTTGTATGCATAACAGAATAGATAAAAATATACTAATCTACACAGCGGAATTTAAAATCTTCATGTAATTTAAATAAATACATATCCAATAATGTCAATTACATTTCTATAAACATGACCAGGATATATGACCTATCCTTAAGAAGTCAGGCGACAACAGTCCTGTTACTCAGACCACTTTACAAATTACTAAGATGGACTGATCCTTCACATATCCCTTCCCCGGTTCTTTCCTATTTACATCCCGTTTCTACTGCCAAAAGAATCATCCTAATTCTAAACTAAATATGTCTAGACTAGGACCCAAACATAAGGGTTACAAAAAATTCCTTTATCCCAAAAAGAACTTCTATCTCCCGACTCTGCTATGCGTCTGCATCTGATGCATATTAGCATATAAATGAGAAACACAAGTTTTCCAATAGCTTAACAATTCAGTTTTAAAATAGCTAATATGTATCAAGGTGCAAAAACCAAAATATTTAATTTTACATTCTTGGAATAAAACATAGCATCGTGCATAAACATAAATTGGCAAGCAAGGTATGATCAATTTAAATGTCAATGTGATAAAATAATGTTCATCTTAAAAAGAACATCTTTGCATACTATAAAACACATTGTTACAAAATTAAAAAAAGCATTTATGCTTGTCATTCTTAAAACTTACTTTTATATAATGGTTGTGCACACTTGGGCACTATGTGGACACTTGGCCTCCTTTATAAAATCTCTTCTGCTCACTTGGGCACTTGTGGACACTTGGCCACCTTTCTAGAGTCATTGGGCACACTTGGGCACTATATGGACACTTGGCCACCTTTAAAGTTCTTTATCAAGTTTCAAGGGGAAATTTTCTTTTTCTTGAAAATAATATTAATGTACAATTCTTATAAAATTCCGATATCTTTAAGAATAAATTCTCCTTCCTTGGGAATTAATCTCAATGCACATTTCTTATGAAAATTCTAATATTTTCAATAATAATTTCTTCTTTCTTGGAAATTAATTCTAATATACATTTTTCTTTCTAAAAATTCTAATATTTTTAAGAATAATTTCTCCTTTCTTGAAAATTAATTTTTAATGTACATTTCTTATAAAATTCCAATATCTTGAAGAATAAATTCTCCTTTCTTGAGAATTAATATCAATGTACATTTCTTATGAAAATTCTATAATAATTTAATCTTTCTTGGAATTAATTCTAATGTGCATTTTTCTAAAAATTATAATAATTTCAATAATAATTTCATCTTTCTTGGAAATTAATTCTAATGTACATTTTTTTAAAAAATTATAATATTTTCAAGAATAGTTTCTCCTTTCTTGAAAATTAATTTTTTTATGTAAATTTCTAATGAAATTATAGTGACTTCCCTTTTTAAGAAATAATGTCTTCTCTTAGAAAAATTTCTACTAGGTTCGAAATAATTCCCTTTCTTGAATAATAGCAATAATATCATTTCTTATGAAAGTCTACCAAGTTCAAGAATAATTTTGGCTTAAGGGAAATTCTATAACTTAATCATATCAAAGGTTCAACATCAATTTAGTATCCAATTGAATCTTCTATTCGGCTAAAAAGTTTAATTGGAAAAATGGTTCTCAAAATCATAACTCCCTTTGTCTCATACTCAAGCCTAGTTCATTATGAGTATGCTATTCACTATATATTACTTTTACATAATAACAACACTCATTTCATCACATCAACCTATCATACAAGCTTAGCCAATAAAACATGCATTTTATCAAGAATTTAGTAACATTATGCTCCTTGCAAGACTTATGAAAACAGGGCGATTACACATACTAAAATATGGAACATGATTTTGTTGGAATTGTTAACCTACCTCTTTGGTATCCTAAGATGGTTTTAACTTGACCTTTCCTTTGCCTTCTCCTTGCTTCCTTATTGTTTCTTTGATTCCTTTGTTTCCCTTTTGATCCCTTCACTTCTTCCTCTTCAAATATTTGGTGTTTCTCTCAAACTCACGTCCTCCCTCCCTCCTTTCTTCCTCTCTTCTTTTCTTTTTCTCTTTTTCTCTCTTTTCACGTGTGGGTGTGTTGCATGCATGAAAAATGAACTTTCAACCTCTCTTCTTCTTTCCACACGTTGGTGTTGTACGTATCCCCCACACAAGAAATTTCCAACCCTTTTGTCTCTTGCTTAGGTAGCATGTTATGCATCAAAATTTTTAATCTCTTTTCCCTCACTTCCATGCCACATTACCCTCTTCTTCTTAATTATTATTGTGATTATCCTTATTGTCCAATGGTCTTCATGTGTGGCTCCTAATGTACATTTCTCTTCTTGTCAACTTTGATTTACTTATTCCTAAAGTCACGCTGCACTTGCTTCCTCCTTCCTTTTCTTTGTCGTGTGGGTGTGAGTGTGTGTACATAGTCAACCTAAAATTACCAATTCTCTCTTTCACTTTACCTTGCATTCGCCTAAAGGGCTGCACGTGTTTCTTCTCCCATATATGTTTAATTTATAAAAAGAAATTTTGCCATCTATTCTTTTTCCCCTCACATGAAATCCCTCTTCCTCTCTCATTTCCATTTCAATTTAGGCATCATGTGAAGTTTGGCCTTTTTCAACTTTGTTTTGTTGTGTTGGGGAGTAGAAAAATTTTGCACCCTTTATATATATACATATATTTTTCTTGCACTAAGTGTTCTTGCAAGTATACTTTTCCTTTGCTTGCAAGTTACTTCATCTCTTTGGTTACCCTACCTTTACCTACACTCTCCTTCCTCACCCACTTTTTGGTGTTTTCTCCTAAAGTCATAGTGCACTCTATTCTTTTCTTATTTTCATTTCCTTTTGTCCAAGACAAGGAAAGGATGTTACACCCTTTCTCTCTCATTTTTTCATGGTCGTGGGTTCATGCATATATATTATTTTGCAAAAAAATTCTGCACTCTTACTTTTCTTTTACTCCACCTTATGTGCATGTGATATATGTTTAATTGTGGCATCCCTCTTTCCAATTGCACATGTACCTCTCATGCATAAGAAAAATAGAATTTCCATTCCCTTCTCTCAATGTAGGATGTATGCAAAGCACACATATGCATATATATTTAAATTCTTTCCTTTCCCATGCATGCTTAATCTTCCCCACTTGCACGTGCACACACACACATGCACATATTTTAAATGTTGCATCCTATCTTGCTTTTCCCTTGGCACTTAGGCTAGTTGACTCAAAAGGAGAAATAGAGAATTAAATTAAGCATTTAATTTTATGCAAGATCATCTTTAAATATACCCATTTTGAGCCATTAAATTAGGCAAGCAAATTTGCCCTTCTTTAAGCTAATTCATTTAATTTAATTATGAAGTATTTAATTTATAGCTAATCATTAAATGACACCAATAATTCCATCCAATTCAAAGAACATTAATTTGGACTAATTAAAGTTATGGGGTGTTACACTTGATGCCAGTACTCTACACTTAAAGGATAATCTAACCTATCAGCCAAAACTTATACAAAGCGTCAGTACTGAGGTCAAGACCCTAAGGAATAAGACTATTCCCCTGGTGAAGATCTTGTGGGATCCAACGTCACTGATGGAAGCCACCTGGAAAAGAGAGGAGGACATGCGCAGAGCGTATCCAGAGTTATTCTCCTAAGGTATGTATAAATTTTGAGGACGAAATTATTTTAAGGAGGGGAGAAATGTAACACCCCATGTCTTTCAATTATATTTAAATTTATGTTTTCTTAATTAATTAGATAAATTGCCATAAATTATGGTAAATTTCTTGTGTCATTGTCAAAAATTGAAGAGCTTGATTAATGTCCCTTATTATTAGCCAAATTCCCAAGAAAAGAAGTGTATGGCAATTGGGAACATGCACATGAAGTTGATGGGGCATGTGAAATTTAAAAAGATATGTATGTATATATATATTAAACTACACAACCAAGAAGAATAAAGCATTGAAAAAAAGTGTATATATATATGTAGGTGTGTGTACACGTGCAAGTGGGAAAGGAAAGAGTGTAACAAATATATATGGTCACAAGGCTAGGAACATAGATATTTCAAGGAATGCATGTCAATAAAATACACATGAATGCACACGTGAAAAATGGGAGGAAGTAAAACAAAATTTACAAGTAAGGAGGGCTACACCTAAACTACAAGTAATGCTAAGATTGCAAGCAAAGAAAAGTATACCTGAAAGTACACTTAGTGCAGCCATAAAATATAAGAGGGCACATGTATTTGAGAGGGATTGAAGTGCAGAATTTGATTTCTAACCAAGTGCACCCACACAGCTAGGAAAGGAAATGTGAGATACACGTTTCCTTCATCCCTTGAATTACTTCCAAGTGGGGAAAAACTTATGTGTGTGCCTTGCATGCATGAGTCCAACGTGAAAGGGAGTGACTTAGGTACAAGGGAGGAGTTGAAAATACGATTGTGTATGCAGCAAGAAAGCCTCACAAATTATAATATAAAAATGTCAATTGGGTAATAACCCAAAGCAAGGGAAAAGGGCTATATGTGTGGAGTATGGAAGAAGTGATTCATGATCTCCTTCCCTTCCTTCCTTACATGACTGAGTGGACAAGGGAAAAGGGTGCAGGATTTTGTTGAAGGTACACATGTAGCAACCATAATAATAATTAAAAAAAAAGTGCAACATGTGAAGTAAGGAAAATAGAATGTTTGAAGGGAAAAGAGGAAGAGTGCAGCGTTCCATTCTCCTTTAGTTGAATGGGATTATCCAATTTTAAAAACAAGGGTGCAAGGAAGAAATTAAAATACACCAAGCACATGTGCAGCCATGTAAGAGGTGGCGTGACAAATGGGATAGGTTAGACTTGCAAGCAAAGCAAATTGTACTTCAAGTACATGTAGAGCAGCCATGAAATAGCATTAGGAAAAAAAAAGTGGTGTGAACACTAAGTAGCTACCCATGGCTAATAGAAAATGAAAAGGGAAGAGAGAATTGGAAATTTTATTTTTAAAATACATGGATGCATGCACACGGCACCTAAGCTAAGAGAAAAGTGTAATTGAGAGTTTGCATTGGGATATATGCATCACACACACACGGACGTTCATCCTAAAGAAAAAGAGAGAGAGAGCCTTCAATATTTGGGAAAACCACACACCTCACGATAAGAAAGAAAAGAAAAAGAGAGAGAGAGAGAGAGAGAGAGAGCATCCTACACTTAGAACATACACACCTACACATTTGGTTAAGGCAAGAGGAGGGATTTTTAGCCAAGAAAGAAAGGAAGCAAGGTGTAGAGGGAGATCAAAGGAAGGGCTAAAATCACTTCATCCTAGTCATCATTGAGGTAGGTTGACAATTCTTAAACTTGTGTCCCTAAGGTTTCATATGTATACACCATGTTTTTATAACCTTTCATGGGACATTATTGCTTTCCTACATTCTTGATATTATTAATGTTATGTTGGCTAAGTTTGCATGATAGATTGGTATGTTGGTATATGATAAAATGAATATTGTTGTTATGGGAAAATTTTGGTTAGTTAATGATATTATCATGATGGACTACGTTTGAGCATGATAAAAGTGGATGCATGTTTCTTGAAAACCATTTTCTCCATAATGGAAGTGATAGAATTATTTTTTATGATTATTGAAAGTGTGAAATTTTGCTATAATCATGTAAATTCAAGTGAGGAAAAAAAATATTCCCATGAGAGGGAAAATATGTCCCTTTGCACATTGCAGCAAATTTTTGAAGAATTAATGTTTAATTATGCTTTATGGATATATTAGAAATTGAATAAAATAGGATTGGTGAAATAATAGAAAGTGTTCACCTAGCATCCCTTTGGGTAATGATTAGATGAGGAGATATGTGTTAATTATGGTAAAGAAATCATCCCAATTTAATAGTAATATTTAAAGAATAGAACAAGGGAAATTTAAATGGTAAAATATTCAATTCTCTTGAGTTTCCCTAGGCCAAATCATGGAATTCTCTTTGAAAATTATTAAAGTTTTTAAGAGATCTACACTATTAAATTATCCCACTTTAATGGTAATATTTAAAAAATAGAAAAAGGGAAATTTTAATGGTAATATTTAAAGAATAGAAAAAGAGAAATTTTAGTGGTAATATTTAAAGAAAATTTTATAAAGGTGGCCAAGTGTCCAAAAGTGCCCAAGTGTGCATAAGAAATTTTATAAAGGTGGCCAGGTGTCCACAAGTGCCCACGTGTGCACAAGAAAATTTTATAAAAGTGGCCAAGTGTCCACAAGGTGCCCAAATGTGCACAATTAGCAAGGTAAGTTTTAAGAATGAAATGCACAAGTGATTTTTGTTTATTCTATGATAACATGTATTTTTCCATAAAAAGATATTTTATTTAATATAGAAGTTTTACTTTATCAACCAGCATTTCCATTAATCATGTAATGCTTGCCAACTTATATGTGTGTTAAAGATTATGCTTTAAAAATTGAGAATGTACAGGAAAGCATTTTTGGTGCTTGCACCCTGATACATATTAGAAAATTTTAAACCCTGGATTGTTGAGCTACTGGGAAACTTGTGTTTCTCATTGGTGTGCTAATATGTATCAAATGAGGACATTTAGCCATGCCAGAGGAGACAGGAGTTCTTTTGTTAAAAGCATTTTGTATTCCCATATTGTGCCCTGACTCTAGATATATTTTGGGTGAGAATTAGGACTATTCTTTGGCTATGTACATGAAATGTAAATGGGAAATTACTGGGGAAAGGATATGTGAAGGACCGGTCTATCCTTAGTAATTTGTAAAGGGGTCTGAGTGGCAGGATTGTTGTCTCCTAACTCCTGACAAATGGGTACTTCATATATCCTGGTGCATGTCTTTAAAGGATGTAATAGATATTATTGGACATTTATCAATTGTTATGTAAAAGTTTTAAATTTCCACTTTGTTGTATAGTATTTTAAATTCTGCTATGCATACAAGATTTAATCTGAGCAATAGATCCCAAACCTAATCTATTTTAATGAAACTTAATAGTATAACTACTCAGACTTATTAATCAAAAGGATAAGAATAATGTACCGAACTTATCTGTTTACATTAGAGGAATTGTAATACTAGATAAGGGCATTACAGTGAACATATACTACGATATATGAAGTACCTGTCTATAAGGAGTTAGGAGATAAAAAGCCTGTCACTCAAACTCCTTTTACAAAATACTAGGGATGAACCGGTCCTTCACATATCCTTCCCCCAATAATAGCCCTTTTCCCTTTTCTATATACAGCCAAAAATAATAGTCCTAATTCTAATCCAAAAATAATACATTGAATTAGGACCCAAAATGAAGGACTACTATAATGCTCTTAACAAAATGACTTCCATCTTTTCCCGACAGTGTTAAACGTCCACTTATGATACAAATTAGCATATAAATGAGAAAACAAGTTTCCCAGTAGCTTAACAATTCATCATTTAAAATCTACTAATATGTACCAGTGTGCAAGCACAAAAAACATGTTGATACACATTCCCATTATTTAAAACATAGTCTCATTCACATATACAATTGGCAAGCACTGCATGACCTTAGAAATGTTAATGTGATAAAAGTGGATATTCTTAATTCAGGTATAACATCTTTACATGTAAAAATTGAAATAGGCAATGATCAGCTATACATTTCATTCTTAAAACTAACCTTGTCTTAAAGTGTGAAGCACCTTTGGTCACACTTTGAAGAATTGTGGTCACTTGGCCACCTTTATAAAATGATTGTGAACACTAGGTCACCAGTGTGAAACACATTTGGTCACACCTCACTAGGTCCGAAGTGTGAAGGACCTTCGGTCACAATTCAAGAATTGTGGACACTTGGTCACCTTTCTAGAATGATTGTGGACACTAGGTCACCGGTGTGAAGCACGTTCGGTCACACCTCACTAGGTCCTAAGTGTGAAGCACCTTCGATCACACTTCAAGAATTGTGGACACTTAGTCACCTTTTTAGAATGATTGTTGACACTAGGTCACTGGTGTGAAGCACCTTCAATCACACCTTACTAGGTCACAAGTGTGAAGCACCTTTGGTCACACTTTAAGAATTATGGACACTCGGCCACCTTTATAAAATGATTGTGAATGCTAGGTCACCGGTGTAAAGCACCTTCAGTCACACCTCATTAGGTCACAGGCGTGAAGTACCTTCGGTCACACTTCAAGAATTGTGGACACTTGGCCACCTTTATAAAATGATTGTGAACGCTAGGTCACCGTTGTGAAGCACCTTCGTTCACACCTCACAGAGTCACAAGTGTGAAGCACCTTCGGCCACACTTCAAGAATTATGGACACTTGGCCACCTTTATAAAATGATTGTGAACACTTGGTCACATGTACATACATATAGCAACTACAATTCCTTTTATTTTTATCATTTTAATCTCCCATGCATTTAGCCCTCATAAGGTACATTCTAATGCATTCATTATTAGCATAGTGATTTAGCCACTAAGATTTGAAATAAAATATAGGTTTCAGCCACCATGAGAAAATAATCAAACTTAGGAATTTTCATGTCACATTGCCATATTTTTCCCATCCTTACCATAAGTTAAACTTCATGAAATTATGCATTGATTTTTAGGGTACTTTCTCCCACCTTTAAATTGTGTAACCATTGCCATTAATAATTTATTCCACTTGCTTTCTTGGTTCATGCTACATACTAAATTTAAGGTGACACGCCTATATAATTTTTTTCATTTTAATAATAACGTGAGCTTTATCATGTGCAAAAAGTGAACTAGTTAATTATACCTTAATTAACCATATTTTCTTTCTTTCTCTTAGCAAAATTGAAGTGTAATCTCTCTTACACAAGTTTCATTAAGCCATTTCATACCTTACAAAGGCCACTTTTGGATTTGGTAAGCCAACAAGAGCATTGTCATAAATTGTAAACCAAATTCTAGCTAGCAACCTTAATTTTGATGTCTATAATTTAAAACATATACTAGTCATGCAAAAATAAAAAATCTCAACACCATCTTATGTTAGAGCTTTCCATAGTGCATGCTCAATTTTACTAACGATAGTTCTTTCAAGGTAACAACAATATCCATTTTAGCACATCAACAAACACATCCATTTATCATACAAGCTTAGCCAAGAGACATTCACATTTTCAATAATGTAGAGAGGAAACTAATGTTCCATGAAAGATTGAAAAAACATGATGAATATATTCTAAAACATGCAACAAAATTAAAAGAGTTGCTAAGCTACGTCAAGGTGAAACAAAATGGAATAGTCTTGGCTTCTCCTTTAAACTTTTCCCTTACTCCTTTCCCTTCTTCTCTTTTGGCTAGACTAACTCCTTCCCCCTCATGAGAGTTTTTCTATTTCCTTGGCAAGCTGCTCTCTTTCTCTCTTGCCGTATGCAACTTTGATTCCCTCTCTCTCTTGTATATGGTTTAATTGACTAAAGGGAATGCTACCTTCTCTCTCTTTTGTTTTCTTAATTATCATTAGTCATGGATACACTCTTTTTTAATCCTTAATTGTCATTTTTTAAGACCACATGTGTACCTAGTACAATTTACTTTCCTTGCATTCTTGCATTAGCCACTTGGTCATGCCAAGGAAGGGAGGAAGGGAAGTCACACAAGTCTCCCACTTCATGCAAGGCTGTATGGTTCATGTAATAGACCTTGAGTGCTACACTACCCTTCCATCTCATTAGTTATTGTCATATGCCTCTATTTATTTAGTCCAATCCATGTATTGTTTATTTAAACCAAATTTTGCACTCTTGCTTCACCGTAATCACACATATTTAACTACTTTTTCCTTTGTATATTTCATTTATTTTGGTTTGGCAACACCACTCAGTCACGTAAGCTTCTCACCTTAGCATTATTCATGCCTAGGTAAGCTCCTCACTCGATGGCGTTGATAGATTCACACAAAGTCCACATTTTAGCAATTGTGCCTTTATGTATTTTAATTTAGTCCACGTGTGGCCTATGTGGGGTTAAAGGAAAAGGGTTAAGCACCTTAATTCCATTTCAAGCATGTCAATTGTCTCATCTTTTAGTTACCTTGAAGATAACACAAGGAAAGGAAATGAAAGCTAATAGTACACACCTCTTCCTTCCTTCTTCCCTCTTGCCACTTCACTAAGTCTATATCTATTAAATGCTATACTCTTCTTTACTTTCCCAATTGCCTTTGCCATGCATTTATATACATTTTTAATTTGGTTTTTCCCCTTTGGCAATTAGGATAGGCGCAAGGAAGAAAGGAAAAATTAATTCAAGCACCTAAAAAAAATTTTATGTAGTATTTTCCTCCCACTCACATTATAATTCGGTTACCACAAGGAAGAAAGTGTTCTCCCTTAATTTATTTATTTCAAACACTAAACTACACAAGCAAATTCATCATATTTTATAGCAAACACATCCAATTAATTAGGGGAACATTAATTTAAACTAATCAAGAGAATATGGGGTGTTACACGTGTGCTGTCCTCGATGTTCCCTAGCTGTCTGTCATTATCCAACTGACCGAAAGAGTGCAAATTTGTCGGGTACTGAGAACTCAGGATATGACCCATTTGACCCTACCAGCTACTCGTGGAGTTTTGGATAGCTTTGGATTTGATTTTTCTGGCATTTTTCTAGTAGTTTTCAATGAGATTTTGATCATTTTTTGGTGACCATTCTGTACAGAGACCATTGGGCAATTGAGAAGATAGAGAACTTGCATAAATTTTTACTATTTTTATCTTCTATTTAATTAATTGTATGATGGATTATTTACTGGTGGAATTATCTGTTGTTGTAAATATGTGTGGCTGAATTTGTAAAACTTATTGGGGTTCTTGACTGTGTTAGATTGTTGTTTTAATACTTTGGATGTTGAATTTAGTTATGTGATATTCTTTATAGTTATGAATGTATGTATTCGCTTTATTTACGAGACGTCGTGATAATGCTAATTAGATTCCTTTTTGAGATTGACAGATAACAATTGGGATTAGAAAACTAATTGTAAGGAACAATTAATTATCACTTAGAACTAAGGTTAATTAATTGTTAGATTAAGAGTAGCTAAAAGTTATTTCTTAATAATGGTGAATTAGACCAATAATGCTGATTTCAAATTTACCATTATGAAGAACCAGCCAGTAGTAGATTTTAGGTTTAAGAAATTCATTGAGACCGACAGAGAATTTGAATTTGAATTTGAAATCACTCACAGATAGCATAGTCAAATTCAATAATCTATTATCTTTTGTGTATTTATCGACTAGTGTAGGTTCCCTAATGGATTTGCTTTTCTTGCCTATGTATATTTTCTTTCGTTCCTTGTCGCTGGTAAGTTATTATTATTTGTAGTTAGACATTAGTTTAGATAAAAATTAATCACTTTAATTACTAGGCTAGATAATAGAGAACAAGTAGTAACTCTAGGCTTTCCAGTCCCCGAGGAATACGACCTTGATACTTGTAACATCCGCTCCTAACACTCAAATGTTATGACGATGTTATTATTATTATTATTGTTAGTAACATTCATGGGATGTTAAGGATGATTTATTAAGGAGTTAGAATGAACATTTTTATCATTATATTATCACTTTTATGATAAAAGAATGAAATTGGAAATTTGGTAAGGAAGGGTAAAATGGTAATTTTACCATCAAGAGAATAATTAGTTTAATTCTCTTATTTCATGAAGTTATGTCAAAGGACTCTTATTATTTTCATTTAAGAGAGAAGAAGAATCTAGTTATGCAAGAAATTACTTACATTGATGTTGAAAGACAATTTTCCCTAAAAAGGGTAAAATTGTAATTTCACACTATAGGTATGATAGTAATTTTAGATGATAGTTTTTACCCTAAATATTTTATGAAGGTGGGAATTAGAAATCCTTACTCATTCTTGATCAAAAGGAGAAAGAATGAGAGTGAAATGATAGTTTTAATATAAAGGGCAAAAAGGTAATTTTTCTTTAGGGGCAAAATTGTAATTTTGCTAAAATAAGGATAATTTAGTAAAAACATAAAAATAAGCTTTATGAAATTTTATTTGAGTGATTTTTTCCTCTTAAAACCAAAAAGGGGTGAAAATGGAGCAAAAATAGCCAATTTGGACTTAATTGCAAAATGACACTTTTCTTAGGGACTAAAATGCAATTTCTAAAAATTTGAGGGACCACTATGCAATTTTGAAATTTTTGAAGGGAAAAACAATCCCAGCCCATGGAAGTTGCATAAATTTACAATTGTAAGGAGAGGCAATGCCATTGTTAAAAAAGAAAAGAAAAAGGGAAGAAATGGACAAATTAGCACTAATGACATTTTTGTAAATAATCTAAACCTTAAATTCAGCCTTCTTCTCCCACATGCTAGAAGTGTCGTGAAAGTGGTGGAGAAAAAGGGAGAGGCTCAATTGCTTGTCTACCTTGGAGAAGAAGAAGTTTTCATCAAAACAACTTGGAAATCACACTTTTATTGGCTTTTCAAGGTAGCTAAACAATCCTATGCCATTCTTTTATTGTTTTATGGTGTGTTTATGGTATTCTTAAATATGTAAGAAAGGTGGCTTTCTCTCTCTACATTTTTATGGTGGATTTGCATGCTTGGGTTTGAAATATGTTGGAAACAACCTATGTTTGTGACTATAGACATCTTGGATTGTATGGAAACTCATGAAATGGTAAATTTTTATGGATGGAACATTGATTTTGCCAAACCCTAAATTGTACCAAGGCTGAGTTTGTGTTTGTAAGAGTGAGAAAATGGTATTTTTACATGGATTTTTCCATGAATGTTGTGGTATGGTGAGTAAGATGATGAAACCATTCCATTTAGCTTGATTTCTCATCTTGCCTAAATGCTAGGGTTTGGAATGGTGCTGAATTTTTTCTCTTGAAAAATGATTTAGAAACCATATAAGTTTAATTCCAAGAAAGGAAGAGAGAGAAAATTATGGCAAATTATGTTTCAAGAAATGTTGCCAATTTAAAGTCTTACTTTTTCACTTTAAAAGCATACCTAAAAATGTGAAATTGTGGGATTAGATGTGGGATTATGTTTGGCATTAAAAATAAGCTAGAAAAGCATGAAAAAGAATAGCCTAAAATGAACTTACCTAATTTTTAGGTGTGAGATAGTGTTAAGCATAATTATGGGAATTATCACCATAATGTTCCATTAATGAGAATAAGCCTAGAAATGTGCCAAAAGGGTTAGAAATGCAAAGTATTCATGTTCATTCTACCTTGGCCAAATACTATGTGAAATTTTCCCTATAGTGGTTAGATTTATGAATGAGTTAGAAATAGCCTAAGGTGCCATCTAAATGGCCTATGTTAAGGGAAAAGAGACCAAAAGAGGCAAGGGTCAAGAAGGAATGAATAATAGCATACATTTTTGTCATAAATAGTGAAATATTTAAATTCATGCAAAAGTGATTGAATGGCAAAGAATGCTTATTATAATTGTGGAAGGCAAGGTTAAAGCTTCCTTATGGGGAATGATCTGGTGTAAACTCCCAAGGAATTAAATAAGGAGGAATGATTTGGTGAATACCTCCTGAGACTAAAAGTCTGTGAAGGAATGATCTAATGTATACCTTCCAGGGAAGTTGCCTTGAGGGGAATGATCTGGTGTAAACCCCCAAGGAATTGAAATGTAGGAGGAATGATTTGGTGTATACCTCTAAAGAGCACAGTTAAGTGTGTAAACCCCCAGAATTGAGTATTTATGAAATGTTATGTTATGTATTGCATGAACGTGATTTATGTGATTATGATTATGACATGTAAGCATTGAATGCTTGTAGTCCATTCCATGAATGACTTAATTGACTGTGTATTTCATGTCTATAGATGCATACACACATTTTTTCATAATAAGTCATACCCAAGTATCTATATGAAAAGAGTTTTGAAATTAAATTGAATGTAGAGTTGTTTTTTGTATTATTATAGTGGTACTTGTCAGTTGTTTTAAAATAAACTGGTTTGATTAGCTACTGGGAATGTATTTCTCATTACTGTATTGATATGTATCAGATGACTAGATATTGCATAGTAATGGAGGTGAATTGGCCACAGTGGAAATTCCCTTTCTGGGAACTTTCACTATTGTCAAGGATGTTTATGTTATTACTATTTTTGAGTTCCCTATGGGATAGTTAAGTACATAAATATGTAGCTATAGCCCAACCTTTTTGGAGTCCTAATTCTACATGTTCTTTTTCGGTTGGAATTAGGGTTGATATTTTTGGCTGTACATAGAAAGAAAAAGGGCATATGTATAGGGATATGTGAAGGACCTATTCACCCATGATATTTTGTAAAAGGAGTATGAGTGGCAGGCTTGTTGTCTCCTTACTCCTTATGGATGGGTACTTCATCTATCCCAGTGTATGTATACAAAATGATGTACTAAATAGTTATTATAATGTATATATATATCAAAATTTTTTTTATATATTCTATTGTAATGTTTAATACTTTATATTCTGCTGCGCCAAAGCATTTTACCTGAGCATGAGAACCCAAACTTAATTACAAAAAAAATCTATAATGGATTGGATGCTCAGGAGATTTAAATATAATTAAAGACTAGAATTAATGTAACCACTTATCTGAAGAAGCAATATAACGTTGTTAAGACTTTAAATTGGCAACATTGCTTGAAACATAATTTGCAATAATTTTCTCTCTCTTCCTTTCTTGGAATTAAATTTATATGGTTTCTAAATCATTTTTCAAGAGCAAATTCAGCACCATTTATATGCATCCATTTGGCCAAGGTGAATAAAACACACGTTTTTGGTTACTTGTGAAATTAGAAAATGGAAAAAGTACCTAAATGTAAATCTAATTAGATTTTCTCTCTCTCACCATTTTCTAACACTTTCTCTCACTATTTCTCACACAATTTTGCCAAAATTCAGCACCATTCCAAACCCTAGCATTCGACCAAGATGAGAAATCAAGCTAAATGGAGTGGTTTCATCATCTTACTTACAATACCACAACATTCATGCAAAAATACCATTTTCTCACTCTTACAAACACACACTCATCCATAGCACAATTTAGGGTTTGGCAAAATCAAAGTTCCATCCATGAAAATTTACCATTTCATGAGTTTCCATACAATCCAAGATGTCTATAGTCACAAACACAAGTTTTTTCCAACATATTTCAAACCCAAGTATGCAAATCCACCATAAACATGTAGAGAGAGAAATAGCCATCATTCTTGCAAATTTGAAAATACCATAAACACACCATAAAACAAGATAATAATGGCATAGGATTGTTTAGCTACCTTGAAAAGCCAATAAAAGTATGATTTCCAATTTTGTCCTCCTTCTTTAAAGCTATGAAGCAATTCAGCCTTCTCCCTCTTTCTCCACCTTTCATGACACTTCTAGTATATGGAGGAAGAAGGCTAAAATATAGACTTTAGATTATTTACAAAAATGTCATTAGTGCTAATTTTTCCATTTCATCCCTTTTTCTTTTCTTTTCTAACAATGGCATTGTCTCTCCTTACAATTGTAATTTTATGCAACTTCCATGAGCTAGGACTATTCAGCCCTTCAAGAATTTTGAAATTGCATAGTGGTCCCTCAACTTTTCAGAAAATTGCATTTTAGTCCCTAAGAAAAGTGTCATTTTGCCATTAAGTCCAAATTGGCTATTTTTGCTCCATTTTCACCCCTTTTCAATTTTAAGAGGTAAAAATCACTCAAATAAAATTTCATAAAGCTTATTTTTATGTTTTTACTAAATTATCCTTATTTTAGAAAAATTATAATTTTTCCTCTAAAGAAAAATTACCTTTTTGCCCTTTATGTTAAAACTATCATTTCACTCTCTTTCTTTCTTCTTTTGATCAAGAATGAGTAAGGATTTCTAATTCCCACCTTGATAGAATATTTAGGGTAAAACTAAATTTTTCTCACATCATATAAAATTACTATCATACCCATAGTGTGAAATTATAATTTTACCCTTTTTAGGGAAAATTGTCTTTCAACATCAATGTAAGTAATTTCTTCCATAACTATATTCTTCTTCTCTCTTAAATGAAAATAACAAGAGTTCTTTGACATAACTTCGTGAAATAAGAGAATTAAACTAATTATTCCCTTCATGGTAAAATTACCATTTTACCATTCCTTACCAAATTTCCAATTTCATTCTTTTATCACAAAAGTGATCATATAATGATAAAAATGTTCATTCTAACTCCTTAATAAATCATCCTTAACCCTCCATAATTAACACTAACCATAATAATAATAACAACGTTATCATAAAATGCAAGTATTAGGAGCGGATGTTACACATAGCAAGATCCTTTATCCACTTTGCACCTCATCAAGAGCCTTTGTGATAATCCAGGTCACGAAAATGGATATCTCCATTACGATCTAGGTCACGATCCAATTTGGAAGACTATGAGGGCCAGGGAACTCAGCAATCCAAAATGTAATTTTGCAAGGAATATGCTAAAATAATTCCTCCCATAAGCCACAAAGTTCCTCATTAGTATATATTTTATTTCAACCTGCCTTAGCAACAACATTAGCATTCTCCAATGAGCTCGATTGCTACATAAATACAGCATCCAAGCGACCAGAGTTATCAAAGCAAGGGGTCTTCATTTTATCCAGCTCATATACCCTAGACACCCTAATAACCCTAGATAGTTCAATGTGTGACCATTGGTTTACCAGCATGTCCTGAACATAGGTCAACCTAAAGGGATAATCAATACTTACTCTCTCATTTTCCTCCCTCTCATTACAACAATTAGTAATGGCCTCTTTGTCCCCAGGTGAAACCCTAACCATAGTCAAGGCCTCCTCGCCACTACGCTCTCTCTCGTCTCCAGAAGAAACAACCAAACTAGGATTTTGAGCATCATCTTCATCTTCAAGAGGCATATCAATAATGATGACCTTTAGTCCATGATTTAGTCATACTAGTCGCCTCACCATTTTTACAGAAGTGAGAAAAAAGAAGTGTACCTAAAGAAAAAGACATCTTCAAAAATTAGAAAAATCCCTAAAATATTATATAGAGTAAAAAGAGGGAGTGACCCAATAGACAAAACCAATCGAAGGAAGGGGAAGAAGGGAGAAGGAGTACTTATAAAAGCATAAAGAATAGAGAGTAAAACTATGAACCATAGAGAGAATGTAATAACTCAATTAAATAATTAAATAATTGGGATAAAAATAATGGAAAACCTTGAAATATTGTTAAGAAGTGATTAAGAAAATTTTCTTAAGCTCATAATTTAAATTGGAGAATTTTTTGGAATGAAATTTTATCTAATGGAGAAAATTTTATCTGCCTTTAGAAACTTAGCAGATATTTTTGGAAGGCTTAAGATACTCAAAAAATTCCCAAATTCCTTCCATATTATCCCATATTCTTTTCTAAATTAGAAAATACATCCAAAATTTATCTAAGGCAAATTGAGAAAAGACCAAAATGACCTTGGATGCCTAAATAGCCAAAAATCCCTTATTTTCCTCTCATTTTTCCCTCTTCCTGCAACTTCCCTTTCCCTTTCACTTTCACCACACGTCTTCTCTTTCCTTTCGCCTTCATCATTGTGCGCGACTTCTTCCTCAACTTCAGGCCGCCACACTGCGCCATTACTGGACCGCACCCCCGTCAAAGTACGTAGCTCGTCACCATCAAGCTCTTATTGCCATTCCCTACCGTCGACGGATGCCATAGTCATCAAAAATGACATCTTTTCTAACTGGCATTGTATCTTTGATTCGGCCACAAAATTATCCCATCTGACCATATCGCTGTCACTAACGGCTAGCCCAATCGTGCTCTTCCTCTATCATCTGTCAACTGATGAAGAACTGTTGCCATGTGCCAGGAATGGAGGAGAAACATTTCAAAGCACCATCTTCATTTTGCCAAAAAATTGTATTTAAACTGCCATTTTTTGCTGAACCGGTTCCAGATCTGGCATCCTCGTGCTTTAGTCGACATTTTGGACTAATTTTTGACATCAGCTACTATCCGCCACCATACGCCACTGTATGCCACCGTGCTCCTCCATGCACCATTGCTGGAGTAGGTGGAAAGAATCAGGGATCAATTTGCAAACTTTCAAAAATTTCAGTATAATTAAAAATACTCCAATTTGATGTTTTCTTGTAGATTTTGATTTCAATTATACCTTGATGATTAGACATAAGTAGAAAGTAGGCATTTAATTATAAGAAAGTATAATTTAAAGGAAACTTGCATAAGACTTGAGTTGTTTACTCAAGAAATTAATTGTGAGAACAACCTCCAAGGAAAAAGGAAAACCTTGGTTTGAATAGGAGCAAATGGTAAAAGGTAAAATAATCTACACTCCCCTGACTTTTAACTGACGTTGTGAATTACTACTTTAAGTATGATTTGCATTGAATGGGAATGAGTGCTGAAAATGATGATTTACATGAGAATTATATATGATTATAGAAGATTGCCGGTGTATTGAGAATGCTTATTACAATTTGCTAGATTTGGTTATTGGGATTATATGCCATAGGGATGGACTAACTTAGGGTGGATATTCAATAGCTAGTATAGGACGACCGTTGAATATCCCCTATGCAGATTGTTTTATAAATTGATTTGCTTTATTTGAATTGGTCTGCATCTATTGGGAATAATTCATTAAATCAAGACAACCCTATGAAAGGTTTAAGGAGTAAAGGGCGGATAACCTATACGGGGTGATGTTTTGGTTTAAGTATGATATCCTATACCCTTGAGTATTTGTCGACTATGTGTATGTATTGCTATATAGACTGTATAAGGATGAGAACTAGCTACTGTGCACATGCTGGGGGATGCCCTTGATGTTAGCTCTCAACTGGTCCTTGAGTGAGTGATTGGTGTTATGGATCACACTCACGAAATAGGACATTATTTTTGGGTGATTGGTGTTACGGATCACACCCAACCAAACCACGTTTTTTAGATAAAACGGCATGCAACATGAAATGAATAATCACGTGAGATGTGTGATAGATGAATATATAAGAATTTCAGACATGATTTTTAGTATGACATTTCAAATTAAAATATTATACTCATTATATTTTTTTTCATTGATTTCCCATATCCATTTTAAATTTAAAAGTATTTAGTAATTCACATGTCTTTAAACTGATTTGTGGGGAAATGTTTTCTGTGCCTTGGTATAGCTAAATATTCAACTATTTTTTAAGTATTTAATTGTAAATTGCTCTACTCGGATTTAATAATTTCATTAAGTTGTTTGCTCATATGACTAGGAACAGGGAATGATTAAGAAATAGCTTGGTTGAAGAAGGATGTCAGGACATCCTTAGAGAATTTTAAACTTGGGATGTAGATTTTGAAATTAGGCTTGAATTTATATATATGAATCTGAATTGCTGACTTTTGGTTATATTGATGAAATTGCTAGATTTTGTTGAATTTAGGCTATTGTATAAATGGGGAAATGTCCAATTTTTAGGGGAAACTATGCCAAATTTTTAGTAGGGAATGTTTGGAGAATAGATTTTTATAATGAATCTAATAAATTATGATTTTATTTACTAATGTATGAATGGATTTAGTGGTATCATATAGTATATCTCAATTGTATCTGAATGGTTGTTAGAATTTTATATTCCAAAGTATGATATGGTTTATAATGTGATAATAGAAATGCTGCACAGGATTTATGGTTGAGTGGAATTTGAATGGACTGTGAGAAGAGTCTATTTGGGTTATACTTAACCAATAGTGACTCTCTGACATTCCCTAACATGGGAAAAGTGAAAATTTTATTTAGAATATTGTATGCTTCTGCTATTCTGATAGACAAATGTATATCATGATTAAGGGAGTTGTTACAGAGAATCCCTTTTCTTCGCAAACAGAGCATTCAAAAACACTCAAAGTAAGACCCTCATAGAGAAAGTGTCTCAGAGAAGTTGAAAAAATGAAAGGACACTTTTGAATACCAATCGATTTGAACCTTAGCCACCAATCCTAAGGAAATGACTAAAATGCCCATAAAAATTGTTGAGATACCTCAACAAACACCTCCATTGCCAGAGATACATGGTGACATGCTCAAAAATATGGCTAGCAAGAACCCGAAGAGATAAGAATTTAAAATGCGTGCACCTTACGCTTGGGGGCTTGTATGCCCATGTGTCAAGCATAATCCCTTATTCTCTAAAGCCTAAGTCCCAAGAACACAAGTACTCTTATGCTTGGGCGATTTGTGGTGTATTTGGATTGGCTTGACCAATGATATGATACCACATAGCATACGACCACTCATCCAGCCAGTGATCCATGCGATCATCCTTATAGGACAACAATCCCTGTGATTGCCTCCTATGTTAGGTGATCCCTGCAATCGTCCATAACTAACCAAGTAATAGTTTCCCTCACTTAAATTCCTATATAAAGAGTTACCTTAGTCTACCTTAGGTACAAAGTTCTTAGTACTTTAAAACCCTCTCACTTGCATCCTGGTATTCTCTCTACTAACTTAACAATCATAAGTGAATTAGGGAGGCCACCTCCCTTTTTGCATTCTTATTTCTGGTTCCTCATCCTCAGTAGTGTTCCTGCCCAATTTGGAGAACATTAGTTATTATCTAAAAATTTTGAAAATGTCCCTTAGACATTTTTTATTTTTGGCCTATTTTTGAAAATGATTTTAAAAAAAATTTTATGTCAAATTTTACAAAATATATTTTTAGTCACATTTTCTATTTTAATTATAAATGAAAACAAGAAATGCACCCTTTAACTTCCTCTCATTTTCCCCATTGTTAAACCCTAAACATTTCCCTCTTCCTTCTTGCAAACCCATTTTTCATTTTGAACCCATTTTCATGCAAACACATTAGAATTTTAGCCAGTTCATCTCCAATCCCATTTCATCCTTTAACCTTAAATCCCATAGGTCTGTGTTGGATGGGCATCTTCGCTGGATGTTATCATAGTGGTTGTTCATCGTTGTGCTGGTTGGGTGTTTATGTGCAGGTTGGTCAGTATTGTGTTGGCTCTCATCCTCCTTGTTGAGGCATTTTCGGTGAGAGTTCCATTTCTACCATTTTGTTGTCTTCTGTAGAGATTAATTTTTTAGAGGAAAGTGGGCATTTTTATTTTGCAATTCTCGGTCATTGTGGAAGATTATTGAAGTGTGGATCTTTTCTTTACAATTTTTCATCTACTACTTTCTTGCTCTGTGATGTTATTTTCTAGCTTTATGTTATGTTCATACATATATTATAGATATTTTGAGGGAGATCATTTTGTTTTATCTTTGGTGCTAAAAAGTCTTGCATTGTGTATTATAAAGAAGAACCAAATCAAAGTGAGAGAGACAAGTCTCGCTAGACTAACTATGCATATTGGTGTTTTTTTTTTTTTTGGGAAGACTATAGAATGTTAACTCATTTTGATCCCAAATTAGGTTGTGTCTACCTTAAGATTAGTCTCTATTTGCTGTAACTCTTCTTAATAAGAATAATTAAAAATGAGCTAAATCCCATTGTGAAATTGAGATACAAGGATAGTAGAATCTAATTCATTCAACCTATGGGTAAAGAAAATAAATAATAGGCTATTAATCAAGAACCAGCCTATATATGCTATACATTCTATATTTCTGTAAGAATGTGAAACTGTAAAAATTCTTATTATAATCAAGAGCAAGCCTATATATGTTGTACAAGTACAAGTCGTACCAAGATTAACGTAATTGTAGAAGCATTAAATATTAAAGAAATAATAGGTTATTAATATGTGAACTTTGAAGAAATCATATAAAAAAAGGTAGTCAAAAGATAGCTTTACAGATTTGGTTGAAAAGGCAAATTGTAGGATTTTCCATAAAAAAGTCTATATGGTGTGAATCCAATAGATGTTCTATAGGCTATCCTAAAGGCCCATAATGCATCATCTAGCTTAACTGCCCAATCTTTTCTGTTCAGTCCCATAGGTTTCTCTAATATTCCTTTTAACCCCCTATTGGTTACTTAAACTTGCCCATAGTTTGTGGGTGATAGGGTGTAGCAAATATGTGGGATACTCCATAGCGTTTGAGAAGTATTCAACAACTACTAGAATATATCTACTACCATAGAAAGGAGAAAAAGGTCCCATGAAATCTATACCCAATACATCAAATTTTTTTGCGATATGTATGCTTGTTTGGGGCATTTCATTTCGAGCAAAGATGTTACCTAACCTTTAACATGTATCACAAACTTGGACATACTTTCATGTATCTTGGAATATAGTTGGCCAATAAAACCCTGCTTCTAGCACCTTCTTGGCAGTATGGTTAGTTGCTTGGTGTCCTCCTATTGGTCCCTTGTGACAATGGTTTAAGATCTAGTTGATCTCTTCCCCATTTACACATCTCCTAATTACCTGGTTTGCACAAATATGAAATAAAAATGAGTCTTCCCAAATGTAATATTTCATCTCAGCAAAGAATCTCTTCTTTTACTGAGTTGTCATATCCTTTGGTAAGACTCTAGCGACTAAATAGTTAGCATAATCTGAAAACTAAGTGAGGTCAGTGAATATGTGCATTACCTCCAAGTGCTCTTTTAGAAAGTTTTCCTTTATTAAATTTTTGTCCAAAGCCTCAAGGTTTGGGTTCTCTAGTCTCAATAGGTGGTCTATAGCTAAATTCTCTTTGCCCTTCTTGTCTTTGACCTCTATGTCAAACTCTTGTAGCAATAATATCCATCTGATTAATCTAGGTTTAGCATTATTTTTCCCGAATAAGTATCTCAGAGCTGAATGATCTGTGTAGACCACGGTGTTTGAAAGTACTAAGTAGCTCCGAAATTTATCAAATGCATATACCACCATAAGTAATTCTTTCTCAGTAGTGGTGTAATTCTGTTGGGTGTCAGTCAATGTCTTGTAGGCATAGTAGATGGGTTGGAACTTCTTTTCAATTCTCTGGCCTAGAACTACTCCAACCGCATAGTCATTGGTGTCGCACATAAGTTCAAAGGGTAGTCCCCAATCAGGTGATATTATAATAGGGGTTGTGGTCAGTCTTTTTTTCAGTAACTCAAATGCTTGCATGTAGTTGTCATCAAATTCAAAGGGTGTGTCATTAGCAAGCAACTGAGTCATGGGTCTGGCAATCTTAGAGAAGTCCTTGATGAATCTTCTGTAGAATTCGGTGTATCCTAGGAAACTTTATATTGCTTTGACAGAGCTAAGAGGTGGAAGCTTTGATATAACTTCAAATTTTGCCTTATTTACCTCCAGACTTGGATGAGATATTTTATGACCTAGAACAATACCTTCCTTTACTATAAAATGGAATTTTCCCCAGTTTAGAACTAAATTCACCTCTACACATCAAGCCAACATTCGTTCTAAATTGTTTAGGAAATGTGTGAAAGAATTTCCAAAAATAGAAAAATCATCCATGAATTGTAATACCCGCCTTCCTGAAAATGTTTGTGAGGATAATAATGTGAAAATTATTGTTAAAATTTAAATGGAATAAGGAAGTTGAGGTTGTAACAAGAGGGACTAAAATGCAAATTTTTGTAAATTGCAAGATGGTCCCTAAGCAATTTCATAATGCCATTCCCTTTCTCTCTTCATATATACCATTTCCTGCCATGGCACCATATTTCTGCATTTTGGGAAAGGGAAGAAGGAGAATGGGCAGAGGAGAAGGAGAAGGAAAGTAAGGTGGAATCTTCCCACAACTGGATTTAAGGTAGGAAATTCCTCAACTACAGCTTGTTTAGCTTTTCAAACATCATTTAGCTAGATTTTCTATAATGAGGACACCCAAATCTATCAAATCTAGGAGAAAAAGAAAATAGGAAAAATTTAAGGCATTTCAAGTTTTCTGAGATTTAGACTAGATGAATTGATTTAGATGTTTTTTGAGGTTAGGAAATGATTTTTTAGACTAAGATGAATAATTTATAACTTTCATTTGTTGATTTCTAGGCTTAAATTAGAATTCTAAAGTTAGGTTTTTCTTCCACTCATTTTGCATGTAGATTCTCTGATTTGAGTGATGTTTTGGACATAGAAATTTATGGGTTTTACTCAAAAACATGTAGGTAATAAGCTCATGTAATTTTCATATATTATGGACTAGTAATCTGGGCTATATTGGTTGAAAACTAGCACTTCTGGACTGTCAAAGAATAAAACAATCGACTGCCAGCATGCACTAATCGACTGTCATGTTCTTCATAAACCCATAATTTTACTCAGCAGCTTAGTAGCTGACTGCCAGGCATTCGCTAGTCGAGTGTTGAGCTACTGTGAACCTAGAATCGCACACAGAGGTGCACCAGTCAACTGCCAGGTGCACGCCAGTCAACTGTCAAGTCCCTGTCTTGTGAAATACTGCTTTTTAGAGAGTAATCAGCCAATTGCCAGCTTTTAGCAACCGATTGGTAGCTCCCCTAATGCAAGAAAATGATTTTTAAACATAATTTGAGCTTAGAAATCCCTGGGTTTTAGTTGAATAAGGTTCACACATCATTCTAAAGGGGAATTACATGAGAAGAGTGATAGAAAACAAAAGAAATAGTGGGAATTCAGGGGAAACCTTAGTGAAACCTTAATATAGGGTTTGCATAAATGCATAATTGAGGAAAGTTAGAATATGAACCTTACCTATTATCTCAGGAAATAAATTTTGAAGATAACCTTAAGGTAAAGGAGGAAAACTCTAATCAAAAGAGGAACAAATGGTAAAGGTAGAGTAATCTACACCCCCTGACTCTTATTAGCAATTGTGAATTTCTGTGTAAAATAAATATGATTTGTAGATTGACTAGGAATGATCGCTGAACATGATTAATTTGATTTAGATTTTTTTTAGTATATAAAAGACTTGCCTGTAATGCTCTTTGCATGTTTGCTAGTTTGGCTATTGGGTTATATGCCATAGGGATAGACTAGCTTAGGGTGGACATTCAGTAGCTGGTATGGGACAGCCGTTGAATATCCCTTATGCAAACAGTTTATAAATTGATTGTTTTGATTGAATTAGTTTGCATTTTTTAGGAATTATACATTAAATTAGGACAACCCTATGGAAGGTTTAAGGGGTAAAGGGTGGATAGCCTATACGGGGTAGAGTTGTGGCTTAAGTATAGTATCCCATGAACTTGAGTATTAGTCGACTATATGTATATATTGCCATATAGACTGTATGAGGATGAGACTAGAAGTGTGCACATGCTAGGGGATGCCCTGGAAGTTAGCTCTCACCTGCCCTTGAGTGGGTGATTGGTGTTATGGATCACATTCGCAAAATAGGGCACATTTTTGGGTGATTGGTGTTACTGATCACACCTATCCAAAACCTTATTTTCAGATAAAAAAACATGCAATTGAGATGATTAATCACATGAGATGTGTGATAGATTAATGTATGAGATTTTTCAGGCATGATTTCAGTATGATTTTTAGACTTGAGATGCTATACTCCCTGTATGTTTTGTATTGATTTCCTGTATTCATTTTTGTTAAAGTATTTAGTAATTCACTTATTTTCTAAATTGATTTTAGGGGAAATTGTTTTTTCTGCTTAGTCATAGCTGAGCCAGCAACTACTTTTGGAAAGTATTTATTTGTAAATTGCTTTACTGGGATTTTTATATTTCATTAAGTTGTTTGCTCAGATGATCAGGAACAAGGGATGCTTAGAAGATAGCTAGGAAAGATAGTAGATGCTAAGACTACCAGGAAACGCCAGAGGATCTGTATAGAGTTGGATTGAAATTGTAATAGGTTAATGGATTATATATGTTTTGGTTTTAGAAATTGTACCATTAAGTTGATAAGTTATGGATGTATATGTATATGAATTTGTTTTATGGCAATAGAATATCTTAATTTGTTGTTGAATGGCTGTTAGAATTTTATATTCTAGAGTAATATGTTGTAATATATTATGATATTAGAATTGCTGCACAAGATAAGTGGTTGAGTGGAATTTGAATAGATTACGAGGAGAGTTTATTTGGGTTACACTCAACCAGTAGCGACCCTCTGACATTCCTTAATTTGGGAAAGTGAAAATTTATTTAGTATATTTTTATGCTTCTGCTAGTATATACTCTGATATATAAACAGTAAAATAAGGGGGTTGTTACATGAACAATTCCATCGAATCCTCAATCATGTCATGGAAGATTGCCATCATGCACCTTTGAAAAGTGGTAGTTGCATTACATAGTCCAAAGGGCATTCTCCTATAGGCAAATGTTCCATAGGGGCAACTAAAGGTAGTCTTCTCTTTATCCTTAGGAGCAATAGGTATCTAAAAGTATCTTGAAAAACCATCAAGGAAACAATAAAACATATGACCTGCCAATTGCTCAAGTATCTAATCAATGAATTGAAGAGGAAAATGGTCTTTTCGGGTTGCGTCATTTAATCTGAAATAGTCTATACAAACCCAATAACCTGTTACCGCCCTTGTTGGTATAAGCTTATCCTTCTCAATCTTTACTACTATAGTGCCTCCTTTCTTTAGCACTACCTACACAGGACTAACCCAGGAGCTATCAGAAATGGGGTAGGTCAAACCTACATTTAGAAGCTTAATCACCTCCTTCTTTACTACCTAATTCATATTAGGGTTCATATGTGTCTATGGATGTACCATCAGCTTATAGCTATCTTCCATCAAAATCTTGTAAGAGCAGTAGTTGGGGTTTATCCCAGGGATATCTGAGATTTTACATGTAAAAGCTTAAGGGTATTTCCTGAGAGAGGTTAGGGTCATGTCCCTATCTTCAGGAGTTAAATTTGCTGCTATAATTACTGGCAGCTTCTCTTCCTTGTCCAAGTAGGCATAATTTAAATGTTTAGGTAACTCTTTTAATTGTAGGGTTGAAGGTCCTCAATTGAATGTGTTACCTCTTTTTCTTCTGGCCTGTCTATGGAAAGGATATGGTTTATAGTTTCATCGGGTTGGGCAAGGTTGTTGGGCTCCACATCTAATAAACTTTGTAATTGTTGCAACACCTGTTCATTTGTTAGACCATCATCTTTCAGTAGAGTCTCTTGAGAAGAGTCGCTCAATAGGAATTCTTATAAATATGCTTCTATTTCATCATCAAGGACATCCATTGAGTAGATAGCATCATCATGATCTATGGATTATCAAATGGAGTTAGCTAGGTTGAAGGTGGCTATCTCATCCCCTACTTTGAGTTGCAACCTTCCATTACAAACATCTATAAGTGCTTTAGATGTTGCAAGGAATGGTTTTCCCAAGATCAATGGTATGTTGCTTTTACTTGCCTTATCTATCACCACAAAGTCCACGAGAAGGATGAATTTGTCAACTCTCACAAGTACATCTTCCACTATACCTAACTATTTTGTTTGCCAATTGTTTGCTCATCCTAGTGGGTTGTAGTTCACTTAACCCAAGTTTATCAAACAAGCTGGTTGGCATTAAGTTGATGCTAGCTCCTAAATTGGCTAAGGCATCCTTGATTAGGAGTTCACCAATTACACAAGGTATGGTAAAGCTTCTTAGATCATATTTCTTTGTAGGTAACTTGTTTTGCAAAATGGTTGAGCATTCCTCGTTTAGGGTTAGTAACCCAAGATCTTTCAATTTCTTTTTGTTGCTCAAAATCTCCTTTAAGAACTTCGCATAATGAGGTATTTGCAAAATGGCTTTAACAAAAGGTAGATTTATCATTAGTTTTTTAAATAGGTATAGAAACTTACCAAACTATTGATCAATCTTTTCCTACCTTAGTTTAGCAGGACAAGGAATGGGTGGATGGTATTCTGCCACTGGGTTTTTTTGCCTTTCACCAAGTACTGATTCTTCTTTTGTTGTCTCAGTTTCTTTATTGATTTGTTTAGTCGGCATCTTTTCACTATCCTTAGGTAAGGGTAAAGGCATAATTAATTCCTTGGCTGACCTCATAGTGATAGCTTTGCATTGCTCCCTAGGATTGGATTCAATGGTGCTCAGGAGTATGCCTAGCTGCCTTTTAGTCAACATTTTAGACATTTAGCCTACTTGGTTTTCCAAATTTTAGATTGAGGCCCGTTGATTCCTAAGAGTTATATCTATTAATTGATGTCTATCCTCTGAAGCAGATATGAATTTAATTAGCAGTTCCTCAAGATTGGGTTTCTTTTCTTGTCCTTAAGAGAACTGGTTTGGAGGATTTTGCTAAGGTTGCTACTGGTGCAGCTTCTAAAATCCTGGTGGTCCTTGATTATTGTTGTTTCTCCATCTGAAGTTTGGATGGTTCCTCCATCTTGGGTTGTATGTATTGCTATAGGGGTTACTCTGCTATCTTAGGGCAGTACCATGTGATCTACCTATTCTACTTCAATAGACTCATAGTTAGATGAATCAGAGGTTGAAGGATTTTCAAACATACTACCTGTATTACAATTTGAGCTATGATATGGACCATCACAAAATTCACAGCTTAGCTGTGTTACTTGTACTAGCATTTAGAGTTGGTCTTTTTTCTTGGTCAAGAGCTCTAATTAAGCTGCCAAAAGCGATATGGTATCTGCTTGATGGGCCATTCCTTGCCGTACTGATCTTTATCTATAAGATTGCCATTGGTAGTTATTCATAGTCATCTCTTCTATTAAATTCTGTGCCTGCTCTGGGGTTTTGTTGTTAAGAGCTTCCCCTAATGCTGCATCTACCATCTGCCTAGTGGCTAGGTTCAATCCACTATAAAATGTCTATACTTGCATCCATATGGGTAGTCCATAGTATAGGCAACATATTAGCATGTCCTTATACCTCTCTCATGCATCGTACATGCTTTTATCATGCATCATCACAAAAGAAGAAATCTTGTTGCGCATTTGCGCAATCTTAACAAGAGGGAAGTACTTGTATAAAAAATTTTCTGCCAACTCATCCTAAGTGGTGATAGAATTTGAGGGAGGGATTGCAACCATCTTTTTGCTCTATCCCTTTAGGAAAATGGAAATAGCCTAAGCCTAATGGCATCATTGGTGGTTTCATTTATCTTAAAGGTGTCGCATATCTCCAAAAAGTTAGCGATATGAGAATTTGGGTCCTCACTGGGCAAAC
Source organism: Senna siamea (assembly GCA_031216115.1). NCBI lineage: Eukaryota > Viridiplantae > Streptophyta > Magnoliopsida > Fabales > Fabaceae > Senna > Senna siamea. The sequence goes on from CM062360.1 coordinate 5,148,358, forward strand.
CTCCAAATTGTACTATTTATTGCACCATTTGGATGATGTTTAGCTTGATTTCAAAATTGTTGGCCGCTATGGTAGGCTAACTAATTCATGTTTGTGTCCCTTCTAATGAAGTTCTAGCAAAATCATACATTGTTTGCTTACCATCATTGTTATTATTGTTGGCCATATCTTGCTGAGTATGAACAGGAGTCTGAACTGGCTCTTCCTCAATAGGATGTTAACGAGACCTTGAATTATTGAGATATCGCTTGGGTTCAGATAGAGATTCTCAAGGAGTAAGGTCAGAACTTCTAGTCATAAACTATTAGAGATTAATATATACTGATAATTTAAAATTTGAAAGAAACAAAAATGGAATATAAAAAGATTTTAAAAAAAACTAACTAAACAAAACACAATAAAATGGCTAAAGTAATAATTCCTAATATCGCTCTAGTTTTCTCACAAAATTCTTCAGCAACGGCACCAAAAACTTAATGTGCTACCAATGATCTATATGTTGACACACCTTAAGGCAGTGCACCTATCAGTGTAGCCTAGTGAAATGGTGAGTACCAAGGCTGTATTCAACGGGAACGGGAAAGCCCAGAGTTACTACTTATTTGTTGTTATTTTAGCCTAAGACAAATAAGGGTTTATCTAAACTAAATTTAATTACTTCTAATTGGCTACAAAGAGAAAGTGATGCAAGTGTTTTAATATAGTGAAATATCAAGTTCTAGAGAAGCAAACCCATTGGGGTCCTAAACTAGATGATATGCAAACAAAGGTAATGAATTATTAAATTGATTGAGCTACCTGGGGGTAAATTCTACAATAAATCTATATTTTTGGTTGGTTTCGTTGGATTTCTAAAACTTATAACTTTCCATTGGCTGGTTCGTCCTAATGGTCAAGTCATAAATTAGCAGAAATGCTCTAATTCACCACTATTAGGAATTCCTCCTAATCCAGCAATTGTCAACCTCTAGGTACGAGTGAAGATCGATTGTTCTCTCTAGTTAGTTTTCCAATTCCAAACATCATCAGTTAGAGTTTTTGAGAGGAATCTAAATATTTTTCCCTACGATGTCTCATAATGAAAAGTAAATTAGTCTTTAACTAGAGTAAGATCACACAATCTAATTTATAATTCAACCATGTAAAAACTCAAAATATCAATACAGTTTAAGAACCCCAATTGGGTTTTACCAATCTAGTTACTCATGTTCATGGAAAAAAACAACAAGAATTATAATAAAGGAAGAGGAACAAAATGGAAACAAAAGCATCCTCATCTGTTGAGTTTTGGATGAATAGTCTTGATCTTGAACTCCTCCTTGATTATGCTTCTAGTTGCCTCTTGATGCTTCCCAATCTCTTTCTTCAATTCTTGAATGAATCTCCAACACTTATACCTTTGTAAAGAGAGAAAAGAATTAAAGCGTTAAGCTCCAAAGACTAGGAAGGATTGTTACGCTCCAAGTTACTCCAAGTACCCTCAGTTTTCCTCTCCTTAAATACCTCTTGAATGCCCCTTATTCTTGTGCGCCTCCTCCTATTTATAGGTGAAGGAGGAGTGCTTTTGGTTGCCTAGAAAATGGCATAATTGTGTGGTGGCCAAGTGAGGGATCACGGCCATGTGGTTGGCCTATTCTAGAGGCTAAGCCTTTTTTGTGCATTTTCAGCCTTCTTTTGATTGGAAATGGTTGTTATAGCCCTGTAGGGAGGTGCACAAGATGTCTTTCAGGTGTGGAAGGGCATGTTCTAGAACATCTAAGGTAGCATGGCCATGTGGTACAGTGTGTTCTAGAAGACTTCATGCTTATCTTAGCTACAAGATGCCTTTTTGAGGTGCTTTGAGCCTTTAGACACTTAGTTTTGGTCAATTTTGCTTCAATTTTGCTTTATACCTAGTGAAAGCTTGGATAACATGTAATGCCCCTATCTAGTATTACAATTCCTCCAATGTAAATAGATAAGTTCAGTACATTATTCTTATCCATTTATTTAATTAATGTCTGAGCAGTTATACCATTAAGTTTCATTAGGCGGATAAGGTTCGAGATCTTTTGCTCAGATTAAAACTTGTATGCATAGCGGAATAAAAAGAAATACTACACCACACAGCAGAAATTTAAAACTTTCATGTAATTCAAATAACACAAATCCAATAATGTCTATTACATTCTGCTAAGCATGTCCCCGGATATATGAAGTACCCATCCATAGGGAGTAAGGAGACAATAGGTTTGTCACTTAGACTCCCTTACAAATTTCTAAGGATGGACCGGTCCTTCACATATCCTTCCCCAAGGATATCCCATGTACATCTCATATATGTAGCCAAAAGAATAGTCCTAAGTGTAACCCAAATATATCTGGACTATAACCCAAAATAGGGGTTACAAAAATCTCACTTTATACCAAAATAAAACTTATATCTCCCGGCCCTTCTAAGCATCCATATCTGATACATATTAGCATATACATGAGAAACACAAGTTTCCTAATAGCTTAACAATTCGGGTTTAAAATCAACTAATATGTTTCACGTTGCAAGCACCAAATATTTAATTCTACATTCTTGAAAATAAATATATAGCATTGTTCATAAAGATAAATTGGCAAGCAATGTATGATCAAGATAAATGTTAATATGAGAAAATAATATTTCATTCAAATAAAACATCTTGGCATACTATAAAATGCATTATCACAAAATTAACATAACCATTTATGCTTATCATTCTTAACTTACTTTTATACATTAGTTGTGCACACTTGCCCACCTTTTAAAATCTCTGTGCACACTTGGACACATGTGGACAATTGCCCACCTTTAAAATTCTTTCTGCACACTTGGGCAAATGTGGACACTTGGCCACCTTTAAAATTCTTTTTATACACTTGGGCTGTAACACCCCCTATCTAGTATTACAATTCCTCCGATGCAAATAGATAGGTTCAATACATTATTCTTATCCTTTTATTTAATTAACGTTTGAGCAGTTAAACCATTAAGTTTCATTAAGCAAATTAGGTTCGAGATCTTTTGCTCAGATTAAAACTTATATGCATAGCGGAATAAAAGAAATACTATACTACACAGCAGAAATTTAAACTTTCATGTAATTCAAATAATACAAGTCCAATAAGTCCATTACATTCTGATAATGTCTATTACATTCTGACTTCTTCCAACTAAGACTCACACTTTTCTAACTTAGCATACAGTTACTTCTCCCAAAGTATCTACAACACTATCCGAAGGTGCTGTTCATGCTCCTGTCTACTCCTGGAATACACTAATATGTCATCAATAAACACAATTACAAACTGATCGAGGTAGGGTCTGAAGATGCGGTTCATGTAATCCATGAAGAAAGCTAGGGCATTTGTCAATCCAAAGGGCATTATGAGAAATTCATAGTGCCTATACCTAGTCCTAAAGGCGATCTTAGGTATGTCCTCCTTCTTAACCCTGATCTGATAATACCCCGATCTCAAATCAATCTTAGAAAAGATAGTGGCCCCTCTCAATTGGTCTAATAAGTCATCGATCCTAGGGAGAGGATACTTATTCTTTATTGTCACCTTATTTAGATGCCTATACTCTTTGCACATCCTTATACTCCCATCCTTCTTCTTGACAAACAGTACAAGAGCTCCCTACGATGACACACTGGGTCTAATGAATTGTTTTGCTAAGAGGTCCTCTATCTGCTCCTTCAACTCCCTTAATTCCATCGGGGACATCCTATAGGGTGCTATGGATATTGGTCTTACCCTAGGAACTAGATCTATGGAAAACTCTATTTTTCTCTCAGGTGGGAGACTAGTAATCTCTTTCGAAAACACATTTGGGAATTCATTAACTGCAAGTATGGTTTCTAACTTCTATTGACTCTATACCTCTGAGGAAAATAAGAAACCCATCCTTTGGTTTTTCCTCTCTATCTTTACATTTATTGCCTTGATGTCTATGAAAGTCACAGACTTAGCTAAGCAGTCCAAGATAACATTGTTTGAAGAGAGCTAGTCCATACCAAGGATGGCATCTAATTTGTCCATTGGTAAATAGATAAGGTCTATAAAAAAGTTCTATTTTCAATTTCAAGGGAACAATTCAAACAAATTAAGGATGTAGAAAAGTGTTCATTAGTGGGTACTACTATAGAAAGCTCATAAGGTAGGGTGGTTATAGGTAATTTTAGTTTTTGAACACAGTCTATCGAAATAAATGAATGGGTGGAGCAAGAATCATACAACAAAATTAAAGGAATATCATTAATAAAGCATGTACCTTTCATCAAATCTTCAGACTGGGCCACCACTTTCCCCTTTAGGGTATATACCCTTCCCTTGGTAAGGGGTCTTGCAGGTTCCTCTAACTTCTTTAGCATTGGACAAACTCAGGAGATGTAACATGGCTTTCCGCACCAGTAGCACACGTTCTGACCCATCATGCATAGCCTGTCTCCATGGTTCCGCTCATACTTCGAGCAACTAGTCTGGCAGTTGGAGCATTCACTAGCCTCTTCCCAGTCTGATTCCTTCGGAACTTCCTATTTCGGCCTCTGCTAAATCCGGCTAGGCTCTTCCTCTTAAGGAAACCAGCCTCTTATCTCTTTTTCTACAGTGCTGCTAGGGACCAGGAGGCTATTTTATACTTATTTACTAGTTTCGGGTAGTCCCTGATCTCCTGTGCAGCCACCTCATGGTACACCTTTGGGTCTAAGCTGTTCTCTAGGTGCATGGCCTTCCATGCCCTGTTAGGTCTCCATTTCAGGTAAGAAGAGAACTTAGACAACTCTTCGAACCTAGCAAGATGCTCTTCAAATGGCCTGCCCCCTATTTTATCTACACGAACTCTCCCTTCTTCACATTCTGCTCGCTCTAGGGAAGTACTTTTCTAGTAATGCGTCTCTGAAACCTTCCCAAATAAGCGGGGTCCCCTGAGCCTCCATTAGATACTTCATTCCTTTCCACTAATGTTTCACCTCCCCTTCCAGCTGGTAGGCAATGAAGGAAACCTTTTGCTGCTCTGCGGTCCCCAATACTTCAAATAGTTCTTCCATCTTCTAGATCCATTATTTGGCCTTTTTTGAATTTGTCAAGCCATGAAAATAGGAGGCCTGGCTCTTTAGAAGATGGACCAGCCTCTACCTACTTGGGTCCTTACCTGCTCCACCCCTGTCTGAGTATATTCACTTCAATCCGTCTGGGCCTGATAGAGTGCCTCGACTGTAACTGCAGTCTGGGCAATCGTTGCTTTGGCCATGTCCCTCATAGTCTGGATAACTTCGTTCACATCCACTTTTGCATTTTGGGCCTGTGCTTTGCCTCTCTGTGTCAGTGCCATATCGTCACTCTACAAAACAAATATTATCGAGGTGATCACGCTCAATAACAAATGACTAAGCAGGTAACATATAACATCAACAGGAGCTCTAATCTTCCCAAGCATAATGCTTCATTCCCTAAGTTCAAAAACAAAATACAAGCTAGCAAATCGCCTAGGTATAGCTGACTAACTTGATCTAGTCTGTTACCTAAGGAATTCTACCTCGTTCCTAACCTAGGTAGTTGTGCTCTGATACCAACTTAATGTAACATCCCTATCTAGTATTACAATTCCTCCCATGCAAACAGTAGGTTCGGTACAATATTCTTATCCTTTTATTTAATTAACATTTGAGCAGTTAAACCATTAAGTTTCATTAAGCAAATTAGGTTCGGGATCTTTTGCTCAGATGAAAACTCATATGCACATCAGAATAAAAGAAATACTATAGTACATAGCAAACATTTAAAATTTCATGTAATTCAAATAATAAAAGTTTAATAATGTCTATTACATTCAGATAAACATGTCCCCGAATATATGGAGTACCTGTCCATCAGAAGTCAAGAGACAATAGGTCTATCACTCAGACTCCCTTACACTTTCTAGGGATGGACTAGTCCCTCACATATCCATCCCCAGGGATTTCCTATGAACATCTCCTATACAGCCAAAAGAATCATCCTAATTCCAAACAATATGTTTAGACTAAGACCCAAAATAGGGGTTACAAAAATTTTCTCTAAACCCAAAAGAAACTTCTATCTCTCGGCCCTTCTAAGCGTCTACATCTAATACATATTAGCATATAATGAGAAACACAAGTTTCCCAGTAGCTTAACAATTCGGGTTTAAAATTAACTAATATGTATCAGGGTGCAAGCACCAAAATATTTAATTTTACATTTGTAACATCCACTCCTATATTTTGAGAGATGTTTGTTAATTTTAATTAATTTCTTGTGTATGTTCCATTTAGGTTATGTTAGCTTGCATATGGTTGCATGAGTGCAAGAAATTGACTAGAAATAAGTGAAAAAATTGACTAGAAAGAAGAAATGGACTAAATTGAAAAGTGAAAAAGTTTAGATATGACAATCGTAATTTTGGCCAAAATATTTACTGTAGCAACAGACATTTGAAAACTTCCTGCTAGTAAGCTAGGGACAAAATGGTAAATTAACATATAGTTTGAAGAATTATCATTTTGGACCGAATGGTCAGGAATTAAGAGCGAAATTGCAAAGGGTCGGATCACCTATAAATAGGCCAATCCTTCAGACCTTTCAATTGCTTCCTGAAAGTCTAAATTTTAGAGAGAGAGTAGATGATCTAGAGAGAGAAGGAGAAAGAATTGTGAGAAAACAACCTTGATGCTTGGATTTAAGCATTCTAGGAGCTAGGAAATCACTCCAGGACACTTCCCAATCAACAACCACCGATTAGAAACCAACAAAAAGGTAGCATAATAACCCAATCCCTTTATCTCAAAGTTTACTATTCATACTATTGAAATTTGTGAAATTAAACTTGTTTCAAAGAAAAAAGGATTACAAACTACATTCTTATTTTTTTTAATCACTATTGGGTGTTTTTAACTGATTGAAAATAGTTGTGTATGCTTAAAATTTCTTCTGAAAAATGGGTTTTTCTACTTGAATAAAAATGAGTTTTAATCTCATATTTGGACAAGATTATATGATGTTTTGGGCTGTTTTCTTGTGTTAAATGTTGCTAAGGAGTTTATCTTGAGTTCATCAATTTAAAAATGGGTTTAGAAACAAGTTTTTGGATTGAAATTTCTAGTCAATAGTGATTTATAAAACAAAGCAAGGCCTTGCAGAGACTACCACGGTCTGGCGATTGGTATCGTGCTCTTGAGATGCCCAAAATTGTATATAGAATACTAGCAGTCGACTGTGGGGCACCTAGAAGTCGACTACCGCGTTCTTCATTTTTCTATAAATGCCCAAGAACGGAGCAGCCATTCGCCTGACCCAAAGAATCGATTGTCGGGCCTAACAAGAAGCTAGCAAATAATCACAAAGACTAGCAGTTAACTACCAGCACCTAGAAGTCGACTACTCGCTCTCTGTTTGGAATTTCAAAGATTTTGACAGAATGTAATCAGTCGACTTACAATGTGATACCAGTCGACTGCCACCTTTTATAATGAAAAGATTAACTTAATGTTATATAAGATAACCCAATAAATGTATTGTTTTGTGAAAAAGAATGCAGAATTTTTGTATGAGTTTACGGTGGTACAAACTGGCTATTTTGAAAAATGGTTATTAATGCTACTGAGATGTATTCTCATAAAAAAATGCTGGTTTGTATAAGATGCCTAGGTTCCAGATAGTACTAGAAGTAGAGGTGGAAGTGGTGGAAATGCCCTTCTTAGGGTATTTTCCTATGATTCATGAAGTATAGGTTGTGTATATATGGGAAGTTCCTCCCACACCTTGAGGATGTAAAGTTCTAGGAAAGTTTTTGGGTATGCCCTATACCCTGAATCCTTGTAATATTTTTGGTAAAACGATCAGGAGAATAGTTTTGATGTATAGGATATGGGCATATATGTATTAGGATATGTGAGCTAGGAATCCACTAGCTATGTTTGTTAAATGGGTATGAGTAACAGGCTTGTTGTCTCCTTACCCTAGCTAACACTCTCACATATCTATAGATATATGTCTAATGAATTATATGTATACACTGTAAATGAATGTTGATGTATATGAATATATGGATGCACATGTATGTTATTTTAATTAATATGTTTTTATTTTCGCTGCGTAACATGTGAGATCCCCAGTGCAGTAGCCCAAACCCATAATACTAATTATGTCATTTGGTAAACAATTAAGAATTGACTCGGGTAAGGGAAGTAGTAATTCACCAATCTTATAGTATATAGTTTATATTATTTAATTAACTTAAAAGGAACTGTAGCATTGGGGGGTTACAACATTCTTGAAATTAAAACAGCATCGTGCATGAGCATAAATTGGCAAGCAATGTATGATCAATTTAAATGTCAATGTGAAAGAATAATATTCTTTCAAGTAAAACATCTTGCATGCTATAAAACACGTTATCATAAAAATCACAAAACCATTTCAACTTCTCATTCTTAAAATTTACCTTTATATACTAGTTGTGCACACTTGGGCACTATGTGGACAATTGGCCACTTTTATAAAAATCTCTTGTGCACACTTGGGCAATTGGCCACCTTTATACAAATCTCTTGTACACACTTGGGCACTTGTGGACACTTGGCCACCTTTATAAAAATTTCTTGTGCACACTTGGGCACCTGTGGACACTTGGCCACCTTTCTAGTCCACACTTGGGTACGATGTGGATACTTAGCCACCTTCCTAGGGTCATTGTGCATGCTTGGGCACTATGTAGACACTTGGCCACCTTCCTAGGGTCATTGTACACACTTGGGCACATGTGGACACTTGGCCACCTTTAAAATTCTTTGTCAATTTTCAAGGGAAATCTTATTTTTCTTGAAAAATAAGATTAGTGTACATCTCTTTAAAATTCTAATATCTTCAAGGATGAAATTCCTCTTTCTTGAAAATTAATATTAATGTGCATTACTTGTGAAAGTTCTATTAAATTCAAGAATGATTTCCCTTTCTTGGAAATTAATGTAAATGTACATTTCTTATAAAAATTCTAATACTTTAGGAATAATTTCTCCTTTCTTGGAAATTAATTCTAATACACATTCTTATAAAAATTCTAATATTTTCAAGGATAATTTCTCCCTTCTTGGAAATTTATTCTAGTGCACATTTCTTATGAAAAATTCTAATATTTCAAGGATAATTTCTCCTTTCTTGAAAATTAATTCTAATGTACATTTCTTATGAAAAATTCTAATATTTCAAGGATAACTTCTCCTTTCTTGGAAATTAATTCTAATGTACATTTCTTATGAAAAATTCTAATATTTCAAGGATAACTTCTCCTTTCTTGGAAATTAATTCTAATGTACATTTCTTATGAAAAATTCTAATATTTCAAGGATAATTTCCTTTCTTTCAATAATAAATTCACATATACTTTTGAACATATATAGTGGTGCATAGCTTATAGAATCCAAGAGTAAATTTCATGGACTTGGCCTAAGGAGATTTGTCAATTTGCAATTCAGTTTCCTTCTTCTATTTCTTACTAACACCATTACCCTTCCTTCATGGTCATTATGAATACAACATTATATAACCCTAATTTTTTTTCAACAACAATATTCATGTCATCTTATCCACCAATATTCCAATCAATCACACATGCTTAGCTAAGGCACATACATATTGTCAAGAATGTAGGAAAATAATCATGTTCCATAGAAAGCTTGTAAAGACATGTTGGTTGCATAACTAAATCATAGAACACAATCTTAAATTGTTAACCTACCTCTTTGGTGCCCTAAGATGGTTTGCTTGGCTTTCTCTTTGATTCTTTGCTTCCTTTGCTTTTGTTCTTGATCACCTTCACTTCTTCCTCTTCAAACTTTTGGTGATTCTCTTAAACTCATGTCCTCCCTTTCTCTTTTCTTTCTCTCTTCTTTTCTTTTCACGTATGGTTGTTGTATGCGTGCAAAATGAAGTTTTCAACTCCCTTTTGTCTCTTTTCTTTTGGTTACGTGTATACATCCTTGCAAGAATAAAATTTCCAATTTCCATTCTTTTTTCTTCCTTCATGTGTGGGTATTGCATGAAATTCCCAAATCTTTCTTTTTTTGTTTCTTGTTTAGGTGGCATACATCCATATTAGAAAAAACCATTCTAATTTCTTCTCCCTCATGCAACTCTATACTTTTCCCTCACTTTCACGTTAACTTCCCTTTTCTTCCTTCATGTGTGTGTATGTGTGTAATTCTCCATGTTTCATTCTCTCTCACACTTGAAAATTTCAACTCCTCTTATCCCTTCTTGCTTAGGGGGCGTATACAAGCATTTATTAATAATAAAAATGCGAATTTCCAATTCATTCACGCTATGCTTCATCTCCATCTTTCCATATTGTACATTTCTTATCTTTTCTTTCTTCTTTATGTTGCACCCCCTCTTTTCCCTCATTATTATTGTGATTATCATTTTTATCCAATGGTCTTCATGTGTGGCTCCTAATGTACACCTCATTTCTTGCAAATCTTGGTTTACTTCTCCCAAACTCACGCTACACTTTTTTTCTTATTTTCTTTTTCCTTGTTGTGTGAGTGTGTGTGTGCATAGGCAATATAAAATTTCTCATTGTCTTTCTCCCAATACGTGAACCACATGCTACCTTCCCCTTTTTTTTCTAATTAATATGGCTGTTGCATGTGTACTGGTAAGTACACCTTAGGTTGCTTGCACACTTGGATTTTCTCCTTCCTAATCTAATGCTGCACCCTCCCTTTTTGTTCCACTTGGTTTTCTCTCCCTACTCCTTGTATTTTTCATTCCACTACACGTTAAAGGAAGGGATTCATGCACCCTCTTCACACCACCTCTCTTCATGCCCAACGTACATTCTTCTTAACTGTATGTTGAATTTATATAAGCAAAATTTTGCACCCTTTATATATATATTTATATTTTTCTTGCACTAAGTGTACTTTCAAGTACACTTTTCTTTGCTTGTAATCTTGGTATTACTTGTAGTTTAAGTATAGCCCTCCTTACTTGTCAAATTAGTTTTACTTCTTCCCACTTTTCACGTGTGCCTTCCTTGCAATTTCCATGCTCCTAGCTGTGTGGTGCAAGGAAAATTCTTCACCTTTTTGGTTTTTCTTGCTGCCTACATTTATTTGTATATTAAATTCCCTTCTTGCAATTAAGCCATACCCATTATGCTTGCATGTCTAGTAAACCAAGGACTTAACTTCTCTCCCTTCTTTCTTCCCTTTTGCCACGTCATGCAAGTAATATATATGTATATATATACTTTTTAAATGTTTCCCTCTTTCCTTCCCCTCTCACTTCACGTAGGACTTGCATTTTATGCAAAGCCCACGTGAATCCACTTTGCCACTCCCTTTGATGAGTGCATGTTTATATTTTTAAGTCCTTCATTATTCTTTCCTTTTCTCCATTTGCACGTGTAGTTAGATAGGTAATTTTAATTTGCTTTTTTCCTTCAACAATTAAGCTAGGTGACTCAAAACGAAGAATAGAGAATAAAATTAAAAACCTAATTTTATACAAGATTACCTTTTAGCATATGTAATAAAGTGGAATTTTTGAAATAATTAAATTGGGAGAATTTAATTAGGATTTCATTAAAATTGAATCTGGCACAATTTTTTGAGTAGACGGTTGAAATCGGGGAATTTTTCAGAGTTAAAATCCGATCCGATGAAGGAAAACACGACCGGCGTTAGGAAATTGACAGATAAAGTCTCAAATTCTAGTTCCTTAAACGGAGGCCAAAATTTTTGCCCGAATCAAAGATGGCATCCAGAAATTCCCCCGGGCGAAGTGGCAAAAGATTGAATTGCCCTTGGAGGCTGTAAATTCTCAAAAATCTCACACTTTCCCACCATTTTCACAATTTCTCTCTCTCTCTCTTTCCTCTATTTTCTCTCTCTTCTCTCTCCTCCCTTCACCACCGCGCGCAGCTACCACTGCAGCCCTGTGCCGTCGCTTGACCCACCCACTGGCGTAGCTCACCACCCCCGACCACTAACAACCAACCCCAGCCACCCACGAATGCCACAGCCGATGAAAAAAACTTCTTTTTCCCCTCTGTCGCGAAATCCTCCATCTGCCGTCACCTCCCCTGCCATTGGCAAGGCCGAGCTGCCAGCATCCTCCGACAGCTCTCAGCCATCGAATGTTGCTGCCACACGCCTGGATCGAGGCAAAAAGCGTTCGTCGTGCGTGGAACTTCACCACTAGAAAACACCACCTTAACGGCCAAGAACTGCCACACCAACCCTAAATTTGGACTCCTCATCTTGCAGGCTTCATTCTGGTGTAATTTTTGACCTCAACCACACCCATCCGTCGTGTGCCACTGTGAGTCACCTTTCGCCGCCATGTGGCTCTGTCGAAGAAGCCAGAAAGGGTCTAGAATTAGATTTCCACCATTCAGAACACCCGGTACAATCTAAATTACCCTAATCTAATGTTTTCTAACTAAATTGGATGCCGAATATGTATAGGAAAATTTAATGGCCTAAGGAAACGTGTAATCAGACGTAGGAAAGTGAAATTGAATAAGTAACGGACTAAGACATTGGTTTAATTACCCAGGAAATTACTTAGGCTTGAATTTTGAGGATACGGGAAGCCCCGAATTTAATTAGGAGCAAACGGTAACTAGGTAGGGTAATTTATGCTCCCCTAATTTTTGATTGATTTCATGGATACCTAAATGATTTAATTTAATTGCATGAAAATACGTTCTACCTTCAATGAGTATAATTGCATGCCTGTGTGCTGTAAATGCCGATTGTATGTTAGAACAATTTTGCTATCGGATTTAGATGCCATAGGAGCCAGTTGACTTAGGGTAGGGTACTTGATAGCTGGTATGGGATGGCCATTGAGTATCCCGACTGCAGAGGATTTTATAAATGTATTATTTTCATTAGATTTATCTTGTATTCATTAGGGATTACGCGATAAACCAGGAAAACCTTAAGAAAGGTTTAAGAAGTATAAGGGGGGATAACCTATACGGGGAAACATTGTGATTTAGGCGCGATATCCTAGAACCCTGGGAACTAGTCGACTGTGTGCATGTGATTCCGAATAGACTGTATGACGATGAGGATTGGTGTATGTGCACATGCTAGGGGACGCTCTACATGTTGATTCTCACTCGGTCCTTGAGTGAGTGACTGGTATCACGAATCACACTCACAATATAGGCGTGATTTCGGGTGATTGGTGTTATGGATCACACTTAATGATAAAAGATTGATTTTCGTAAAATGACATGGAATTGGATAGATTCAGATACAGTCACATAAGACTTGTGAAGGATGTGAATGTGAAAACCACCGAGCAATATATTTGATTTGGATTTTTACCACAGATTTTTAGAAAAAATAAATTTTTTATATTCATTAATTGATTACCTCATTTTCCATGCCATTTTAATGATTTTAAAAGATAAGGTATTTCACTGATTTTTGAAATAAAAAAGGGAGCTATTTTCGGTGCTTGCACCACTAAGCATCCGGATAGTTTTGAATTTAATTACTGTAAATTACTCTACTAGGATTTAACTATCTCATGAGGTTGTTTGCTTAGATGAACAGGAACATAGGCCTAGGAGATAGCTGGGCAGAGACTGGATGACAAACAGACGTGCAGCGTAGTTCTAGGCTTGAATTTGATATGTAATTAATTGTATTGGTTGTTTCTGGCTATTGATAGATGTAATGTAACATATTTATTGGTTTGATGACTGTTTGTATTTTAGGAGACGTCCAAATTTCAGGGGAATGTCTACTGAATTTTTGGTAGGACTTAATGTCTGAATTTCTAAGTTTGGATGGAATACATGTGAATGCATTGTATATTTTATTTATGGTTATTAGTTTTAATATTCCAGAGCTTATTGTAATGATTGCATGTGAAATTTAGAGCAGCTGCAGTAGAATTAAGGTTGAGTGGAATCTGAATGGACGGTAGAAAAGTCTATTTGGGTTACACTCAACTGGTAGCGGTCCCCTGACGTTCCCTAAAAGGGAGAAAGTGAAAAAATATTTTGAAAACCCACGTGCTTCTGCTACTCTGATAGACGATAGTGTATTGTGGAATAGGGGGTGGTTACAAATATGGTATCAAAGCTCAGTTCGTCGGTTGTTTGGTTTAATGGGCTAATGGTTGTGAATCTTTAGGCTTATAGCTTTAGGGTTTTGATTGATTTAACTCTGGAATACTTATGACCTGATCTTGAATTGATAAGTAAAGGAATGAATTTAACATCTTTCTACTAATTGTTGCTGTTAATGATTAATCAATTTTCTTTCTATGTCAGATAGCCATGGTAGAGCCTAGTAGGGATAACACTCGGAGGCCAAGAGGAAGGCCGAGACACAGGAGCCAGGGCGCCTTAAGTAGTAGCGCACGACGCCATGATTAATCAATTTTCTTTCCATATGGATGATGGCTGACACCATGAGGGACCAAGCTACTACAAGTGCCAATGTAATGAGGCAACAACAGGAAGATAGGCAGGCCAGAAATGATGGAAAAAATCAGAATGCCAACCCAATGTACCAAGGGTGGATTGAATTTCAGAGAGCAGGTCCACCCCTATTCTCAGGTGCTTCCAATCCAGCTGTATTTGAAGCATGGCTGAAGAAGATAGAGAAGATCTTCCGTTTGTTGCATTGTGATGATGAACAGAAAGTGACATATGCAACATATATGCTTAAGGGTGAAGCACAACAATGGTGCACAGGAGCCCAGCAGCTGATGGAAAGCAGGGGTACTCCTCTCACTTGGGAATCTTTTAAGAGGGTTTTCCTGGATAAATACTTCCCTAAAAGTGTCAGAGAGTCCAAGGAAACAGAGTTCCTGAAGCTCACAAAGGAGGTAGACCATTCGAGGAATATTTGGCGTAATTTGAAGAACTATTTAGATATTCCACGTACCTGAAATACATTATGACGAAGCCTGGAAGGCAAGTCAGTTGGAAGAGGGCCTAGATTTGCCAATGATGACACAACTTGCCCCACTTGAGATCAGAGACTTTGCAGTGCTGGTGAACAAATGTCAGATCCTGAGTAAGAACCTAGAATAGAAGCAGAATATGACGCAGAGGATTAGTAACAGGCCGAGACCACCAGCTAGGAATCTCAATGTGAAAGGTGAGATGTTTAAATTGCAGTCAGGGCCTTCAAACAGCAGCAGACGGCCCGATAGTGCTCTTTGTTAGAAGTGTGGGACCAAACATCCTAACCAACCCTGCTGGCATCAGACTCCAGTGCAATGTTACAAGTGTGGGGCTACAGGACACCTTGTAAAGTACTGCCCCTCAAGCAGAAGCCAGTAAACACCAGGTGGCCGAAGACCGCAAGCTCTAAGGAGAGTCTTTACTATGGATGCGGCGAACGTCGACGGGTCATCAAGTTTGATGCAGGGTAGAGGTAAGATTTACAATTTTCCTTTGATAATATTGTTTGATTCGGGTGCTACGCACTCTTTTATTTCTAATGCATGTGTGGAAAGAATAAACTTACCTTTACAAACCATGCCCTGTGACATACACATTTCCACACCCTTGGGAGAAACCACTATATCCTCACAAATATGTCTAAACTGCCCCCTAACCTTTGATGACACCCTGTTTATTGTGGACCTAGTGTGTATACCCTTGATTGGAATCGATATCATTCTGGGAATGGATTGGTTGTCTAGGAATAAAGTTTTGTTAAACTATTCTAACAGGACTATCACTTACTTGGATACCGTGTCTTACGTGGGAGTGACAGAGCATGTGAGATAGGTGACGTGTCCCTAAATCTCTCTCAGGTAGAATTATAAGAAAGGTTGAGCCTAATCCCAATTGTTAGCGACTTTTTGGAGGTGTTTCCTTTGGAAGTAAGTAGGCTGCCCCCACCTAGAGAGATAGAATTTACCATTGACCTGATTCTGGATGCAGGCCCAATAGTAATGACCCTATACCGAATGGCCCCAGCGAAATTAAGGGAACTAAAGGTCCAGATAGAGGAATTATTAGAAAAGGGATTCATTAGGCCGAGTGTGTCACCGTGGGGAGCTCCTGTCTTATTCGTAAAGAAGAAAGATGGGAGTTTAAGGTTATGTATTGATTATCGACAACTGAACAAGGTGACCATTAGAAATAAGTACCCATTACCACAGATTGATGACTTATTTGACCAGTTGCAAGGTGCGATTGTATTCTCCAAGATAGATTTAAGGTTGGGATACCACCAAATTAGGGTTAGGGAAGAAGATATCCCCAAGACAGCGTTTAGCACTAGGTACGGCCACTATGAGTTTCTAGTGATGTCGTTTAGACTGACAAATGCACCTGTTATCTTCATAAACTACATGAACAAAATCTTTAGACCCTACGTGGATCAATTTGTAGTGGTATTCATAGATGACATCCTAGTCTATTCCAAAACTCACGAATAGTATGCCCAATATCTTAGCACAGTGCTACATATATTGGAAGAAAAATAATTGTATGCTAAATTTGAGAAATGTGAGTTTTGGTTAGAGGAAGTGAAATTCCTAGGCCACATGGTAAATGGGGAAGGGATTGCAGTAGACCCTAAGAAAATTGAAGCAGTATTAGATTGGGGTCAACCAAGGACGGTCACTGAGGTTAGGAGTTTTCTAGGTTTGGCCAACTATTACAGGAAGTTGATCCAAGGATTTTCCCAAATAGCTTTGCCATTAACCCAGTTGACTCGGAAGGGTGTAAACTTTGAATGGAGCGAGCAGTGTGAAGATAGTTTCCAGACATTGAAATAAAAATTGACCACTGCTCCTGTGTTAATAATTCTGAAACCCTTAGAACCCTTTACGGTGTATACAGACACATCAATGAAATGTTTAGGATGCATCTTAATGTAGGATGGAAAAGTAGTGGCTTATGCATCACGACAATTGAAACTTGCAGAGGAGATCTACCCTACCCACGACTTGGAATTAGCTGTCGTTGTGTTTGCCCTGAAGATTTGGAGACATTATTTATACGGGGCCGTATTTGAGGTTTATAATGATCACAAGAGCCTTAGGTACTTGTTTGATCAAAAGGAACTAAATATAAGGCAGAGAAGGTGGGTAGAATACTTAAAGGATTTTGATTTTGGAGTTAAAATACCATGCAGGTAAGGCTAATGTTGTAGCAGATGCATTAAGCCGGAAGTCATTATAATTAGCCAGCCTAATGGTAGATGAGATGAGGTTACTTGAGGACTTTAGGAATCTTAGCCTCAACGTAATCTCATTTCCGAAGAGATTAGTGATGAGTGACTTCCTGATAACCTGTGATCTAAGGGAATAAATTAGGCAAGCTCAACTAGAGGATGAATCCTTGGAGATTTATGCAAACCAACCTGATTTTGGACTAGCCCCTGATAGAGTATTGATGTTTAGGAAACGATTAGTAATCCCAAACCATCAGGAGGTGAAGAAAAAAGTGTTAGCAGAGGCTCATCGAAGCCACTATACTATCCACCTAGGTATTTCCAAGATGTATCAGGATTTGAAGAGAACTTTTTGGTGGCCAGGCATGTGGAAGGACATCACGAACTACGTGAATGCTTGTCTGACTTGTCAACAGGTCAAGATAGAGCATCAAACACCTACAGGTCTATTGAAGCCACTAGAAATACCAGAAAGGAAATGAGATCAAATAACCATGGATTTTGTAGCAGGATTACCTAGAACACCAGCTGGTTATGATGCCATTTGGGTGATAGTGCATAGATTAACCAAGTCTGCTCACTTTTTACCTATTAAGATGAGATACTCCATGGAGAAACTAACTGAAGTATACCTTAGGGAAATCGTAAGATTACACGGAATACCATCAAGTATAGTATCAGACCGAGACCCTAGGTTTACTTTGAGATTTTGGCAATCCCTACAGCAAGCATTAGGAACCCAGCTTAAGTTTAGCACAACCTATCATCCTCAGACTGATAGGCAGTCTGAGAGACCAATTCAAACTTTAGAAGATATGTTGAGGGCTTGTGTGCTAGAACAGAAAGGAAGTTAGGATAAACACCTATGTTTGATAGAGTTTGCATATAATAATAGCTATCACTCTACCATTGGTATGTCACCCTTTATTGCTTTGTATGGGAGAAGCTGTAAGTCACCTCTAAGTTGGGTAGAAATGGGGGAAAGCACACTGTTGGGACCTGATATTGTACAAGAGACCACTGATCAAATCAAAATGATTAGAGAAAAGATCAGGGCTACCTAACAAAGACAGGAAGCCTATGCCATTAGGAGAAGGAGATCTTTAGAGTTTAATGAGGGAAAACATGTTTTTCTGAGAGTGTCCCCCACCATGGGTATTGGTAGACAAGTAAGGACCAAGAAACTGAGTCCCAGATTCTTAGGACCATTCCAAATCCTGCAAAGAGTCAGTCCAGTCGCTTACCAGATTGCCTTACCCCCATACCTGTCCAATTTGCATGACATCTTTCATGTCTCGCTACTTCATAAATACGTCCCAAACCCTGCGCATGTAGTGGGAAATCAACCCATAATATTAAAGGAAAATTTCACTTATGAATCTACACCTGTACAAATCCTTGACTGTAAGGCTAAGCAACTCCAAAATAAAGTAATCCCTTTAGTTAAGGTACTTTGGCAGGATGTAGCATCACAAGAGATGACATGGGAGAAGGAAGACGAGATGAGACAACGATACCCAGAGCTATTCACAGGTATGAATTTTAGGGACAAAATTTCTTTTAAGGGAGGAGAATATAGTAAACTGGAATTTTCAAAATAATTAAATTAGGTGAATTTAATTAAGATTTCGTTAAAATTGAATTCGACACAATTTTCACAACCGCCCCTGCCATTGGGAAAGCTGAGCTGCCAGCTTCCTCTGATAGCTCCCAGCCGCCGAACACCGCTGCCACGCGCCCAGATCGAGGCAAAAATCGTCCACCATGCATGGAACTTCGCTGTTGGAAAATGCCACCTTAACAGCCCAGAATCGCCACACCAACCCCAGATTTAGACTCCTCATCTTACGGGCTTCATTTTGGTGTAATTTTTAACCTCATCTGCACCCCTCTACCTGTGCCACCGTGAGCCGCTATGCGCCGCTGTGCTCCACTGTGCGCCACCACTGGAGAATCCGAAAGGGATCCAGTATCAGATTTCCACCTTTCGGAACCCCCGATACGATTTAAATTGACTTAATCTAATGTTTTCTGACTGAATTATATGCCGAATATGTATAAGAAAATTTACTGGCCTAGGGAAACATGTAATCGGACATAGGAAAGTGAAATTGAATAAGTAACAGACTAATACATTGGTTTAATTGCCCAAGAAATTAATTAGGCTTGAATTCTGAGGATATTGGAAGCCCCGGATTTAATAAGGAGCAAACGGTAATCAAGTAGGGTAATTTACTCTCCCCTAATTTTAAATTGATTTCGTAGATACCTAAATTATTTAATTTGATTGCATGAAAATGCGTGCTTCCTTCAATGAGTATAATTGCATGCCTGTGTACTATAAATGCCTATTGCATGACAAAACGATTTGGCTATCAGATTTAGATGCCATAGGAGCGAGTTGACTTAGGGTAGGGTACTTGATAGCTAGTATGGGATAGCTATTAAGTATCCCGAGTGCAGAGGATTTTATAAATGTATTATTTTTATCAGATTTATCCTACATTCGTTAAGGATTACGTGGTAAACTAGGACAACCCTAAGAAAGGTTTAAGGAGTATAAGGAGGGATAACCTATACGAGGAAATGTTATGATTTAGGCATAATATCCTAGAACCCTGGGAACTAGTCGACTGTGTGCATGTGATTCCGAATAGACTGTATGAGGATGAGGATTGGCGTATGTGCATATGCTAGGGGACGCTCTAGATGTTGATTCTTGTAACAACGGAAAAGATTCGAAAGAGTTTTTTTTTTAGGATTTTAAAAGATAAAACTTGATTTTAACCCTAATCCCAATCAAACGAAGCCTGACACGTATTTTGAGGATAATGACTTGACACATAAGGTCGTTTGAAGCCAGAAACACGATCAAACAGAAAGAAATGTAATCCGGCGATCAGAAACTGACGGAAGGAGTTTCGTGCGTCACTTTCGTTGACGGAGGCCAAGACTTTCGCATGGAAATGCGTGCCAACGTCTTGAAGGATGTCGACACCCTAAAAGATCCCCAGGTGGCCTGGGAAAAGTCGGGATCGCCCCTGGAGGCTTTAAATTACGCGAAAGCCCACCATTTCTCTCATTTCACTCTCTCTCCTCACCACACTCTCTCTCTCTTCTCTCTTTTCTCTTTCCACCTTCCTCCACCGTGAACGGCCACCACAGCCACCGTGGGCCGCCACCAAGGGTACCAACCGACAGCCCTCACTGCCCACAACCACCAGCAACCAACCACCGCCACCAACGGCCGCCGGAGACGCCGGAAAAATGTTGTTTTTTCCCTCCATTGCGCGAAGCTTCCCCAGGCCAATCTGCCGCCGTCCGACGCCGTGGACCCTCACCGCCCCCACCACCGTGTAGCCGCCCGGCTACCTCCGATGGCTTCGGCCGTCGAAAGGAGGCCGGACGCACTCGGATCGAGGCAAAATGCCGTCCGCCGTGCGAGACTCTTCGTGGCCGGAAAACACCGTCCAAACGGCCGTGAACCGCCGTGCCACCACCGTATTCGGACTCCTGAGCTTACGGGCTTCACCGTGGTGTGATTTTCGAGACAAACCGCACCTCACCGCCACCGCCACCGTCGGCGCCGCCGCGCCGCGTCGGAGTTCTGGACGTGCATCCCGGCGAGATCAAGGACGTAGAATTCCATAATCCGAGCACGATGGTAAGGTTCATTTTCCCAAAACTAATGTTATATGATGAAATGGGTGCGAACGTAATTAGGCAATTAATTAACTTAGGTAAGCGTAACCGGGTTTAGGATTGAAAATTGGATGACGTGACGAATCTAAATATTCAATTTCATGTCCAGGAAATTAATTGGGCTCAGAAACTGAGATTTCGCGGAGTCCTGACTTGAATTGAAGTGACCGGAGACCAGGTAGGATAATTTACGCTTCCCGAACCCTAGAATTGATTTAGTGAATACCTAACTGATTTAGACGACTTGTATGGATTTGCGTGCTGCTTTCGATGGGATAAAATTGCATGCACGTGTCTTTGAAAACCCTAATTGCATGTTAGACACCTTGTTTATCGAGTTTAGATGCCTTTAGGACGGATTTACTTAGGGTTGGGTACTTGATAGCCGGTATGGGACGGCCGTTAAGTATTCCTCATACAGGAAGTTTTTAAACGAAACTATTTTTATCAGATTTAGCCTGTACCGAGTTAGGGATTGCGCGTTAAACCAGGACGACCCTAAGAAAGGTTTAAGGAGTATAAGGGTGGATAACCTACACGGGGAAACGTTGTGATTTAGGCGTGATACCCTAGAACCCTGAGGAATAGCCGATCGAGTGCATGTGAGTTCGAATAGACTGTATGAGGATGAGAATTGGCGTATGTGCACATGCTAGGGGCGCCTAGATGTTGATTCTCACCCGGTCCTTGAGTGAGTGATTGGTGTTACGGATCACACTCACAATATAGGCTTGATTCGGGTGATTGGTGTTACGGATCACACCCACCGATAAGAGAGGTATTCTCTCTAGACTACGTGCAATTAGAAGATGATTTAGATTCGATTCTGATGGATTTGTAACCAACGTGGATTGAGATACACAGGGCATGGGATTTCATTTGATTTTTATGACTGATTTTAAAAGAAATGGATTTCCTGATTGTGATATATTGCCGCAATTTCCATGTGTTTAAACGATTTTAAAGATAAGGTATTCCACTTGTTTTCAAAGCTGATTTGGGAAGACGATTTGGTGTTCGCCGTGAGTATTCAAGCGGTTTTGAATGATATTTAAATCGTAAATTATTCTCTTTGGGATTCATATCTCATTAAGTTGTGTACTCGGATGAACAGGGACGAGCGAGAGCAGGCGATAGCCAAAGCTGACTTGAGGATAGACAGAGGATTATTTAGCTTAGGCTTGAATCATTTGTACATATACTTTGATGACACATTAATTATCAGTTACATTTCTTGTAACTTATGTATGGACTAGGCTGAATGTATATATGACGTTTGAGCGGTATGTATGGATTGTAGCGATGAATTAATGTTACGGTGTATGGATTTATATTAGTATGTTTCTTCTTTGTTGTTGGGTGGTTGTTACGTTTTAAACAGTGATTCTGTATTTGGGATATAACCAATTCTACGAGGAAACTCTACGATTTTCAAGAGAATCTACCAGTAAACTTATGGATTTGAATTGAAATGTGTATGAATGTATAATGAGACATGTATATCAGTTTTAGATTTCATTCAGTATTATTGATGATATATGTATGTGTATTTAGTTAGCTGCATGTGAATCAGGGTTGAACGGAATCTGAATGGATAACGGAGAATCTATTTGGGTTACGCTCAACCAGTAGCGATCCCCTGACGTTCCCACATAGGGAATAAACATTCAGAATGCCACATATGCTTCCGCTAATCAGTCGAGCATCGCGTATGACGTATTAGGGGTCGTTACAATTATGGTATCGAGCCTGTTTGTCGGATCTTACGGTTTAGTGGACTTAGGACTTTAAATCTTTGGGCTTGCAGCTTTAGGATTTTGATTGATTTGACTCTGGCATGATAGGACCTGATTTGAATTGATAATGAACGGAATGAGTTTGATGTACTACATTGGTATTACGTGTGACTGATCTGTTTGTTTTACGTATCGGATAAACATGGCGAGAATCTAGCGAGGGCGCCACACGTAGGCCTAGGGAAGGCCAAGGCACGAAGCGAGTGCGTCGGTAGTGGTAGCATGGAGGCGAGGTTGACATGCGGGAGATGATGGAATCTATCAGTTTAATGGCCGATGCGATGAGAGACCAGGCCACTACCAGTGCCAATGCAATGAGACAAAGAAAGCAGACGATAGACGACGAGAAATGACGGAGCCACCCAACAGGTGAATCCACTATATCGAGGATGGATTGAATTTGAGAGCGAGTCCATCTGTTTCACAGTGCCTCCGATCCAGCTGCTGTGGAAGCTTGGATAAAAGGAATTGAAAAGATTTTCAGGTTGTTGCAGTGCGACGAAGAACAGAAAGTCACATATGCAACATATATGCTGAAGGACGAAGCTGAACTTTGGTGGACAGATGCACAACAATTGATGGAGAGCCGAGGCATTCCATTGACTTGGGAATCTTTCAAGAGAGTCTTCATGGATCAGTATATCCCTGAGAGTGTGAAACAAGCAAAGGAAGCACAGTTCCTGAAGCTCACCAGGAAGCGGCCGTTTGACGAGTATCTGAAACAGTTTGAGGAATTATCAAGGTACTCTACTTACCTGCGAATGCATTACGATGAGGCTTGGAAAGCGAAACAACTGGAAGAAGGCCTCGATCTACCTACCTATGAAGACTCAGTTGGCTACCCTGGAGATTCGAGATTTTGCCACACTGGTGAATAAGTGCAGAATTCTGAGCAAGAATTTAGAACAGAAACAGGCTCAGAATATGACACAGCGTACAGGGAACCGGCCCAGACAAGCGCCCAGAAATCTGAATGTAAGAAGCGGTATGTTTAAACCGCAACCAGGGGCTTCTAGTAGCAGTGGGAGGCGACCTGATAATACTCTTTGTCAGAAGTGTGGTACCAGACATCCAAATCAACCCTGCTGGCATCAGACTCCCCTTCAGTGTTATAGATGTGGAGGCACAGGACACATGGCGACATCGCCCTTCCACGGGGAATCAGCCGACATCTGGTAGCCGAAGACCACAAGCTCCAGGGAGAGTTTTTACCATGAATGCTGCCAACGTCGACAGGTCCTCGGGCTTGATGCAGGGTAGAGGTAAAATTTATAATTTTTCTTTGATAGTATTGTTTGATTCGGGTGCTACGCACTCCTTTATTGCTGATGCATGCGTAGAACGAATGAGATTACCTGTTCAAACCTTGCCCTGTGACCTATACATATCCACACCTTTGGGAGAAGCCACTATGTCCCCACGAATATGCCTAAATTGCCCTTTAACCATTGAAAATACCTTGTTTCTTGTGGACTTAGTGTGTATACCATTGTCAGGGATCGACGTTATTTTGGGAATGGATTGGTTGACTAGGAATCGGGTCTTGTTGAATTGTTCCGAAGGGACAATTACTTATCTAGATAACGTACCGGTGCGTGGTAATGACAGAGCTTGTGAGATAGGTGATATGTCCCTCAATCTCTCTGAGGTAGAATTGCAGGATAGATTAAGTCAAATCCCGATTGTTAGTGACTTTCCGGAGGTATTTCCTTTGGAAATCAGTAAACTGCCACCACCTAGGGAGATAGAATTCACCATTGACCTAATTCCGGGAGCGGGTCCAATAGCTATGACCCCGTATCGTATGGCCCCATGAATTGAGAGAATTAAAAGTCCAAATCGAAGACATATTGGAGAAGGGGTTCGTTAGGCCAAGTGTATCACCATGGGGAGCTCCGGTCTTATTCGTAAAGAAGAAAGATGGGAGTTTAAGACTGTGTATTGATTACCGACAATTGAATAAGGTGACCATTAAGAACAAATACCCATTGCCACGTATTGATGATTTGTTTGATCAGTTGCAAGGCGCGACTGTATTTTCTAAGATAGATTTAAGGTCAGGATACCACCAGATTAGGGTTAGAAAGGAGGATATTCCCAAGACAGCATTCAGGACAAGATACGGCCATTACGAATTTTTAGTGATGCCGTTTGGATTGACGAATGCACCTGCTGTCTTTATGGATTATATGAACAGAATTTTCAGACCCTATTTAGATCGATTTGTTGTGGTATTCATTGACGATATCTTAGTATATTCCAAGACTCACGAAGAGCATGCCCAGCATCTTAACATGGTGTTACAGATACTGGAAGAGAAACAACTGTATGCAAAGCTGGAGAAATGTGAGTTTTGGTTAGAAGAAGTGAAATTTTTAGGACATGTGGTAAATGGAAAAGGGATAGCGGTTGACCCAAAGAAAATTGAAGCAGTATTAGATTGGGATCGACCTAGAACGGTCACCGAGATTAGGAGTTTCTTGGGTTTGGCCGGTTATTATCGGAAATTCATTCAAGGATTTTCACAGATAGCTGTGCCATTAACCCGATTGACTCGAAAAGGGGTAGACTTTGAATGGAGCGAACAGTGTGAGACTAGTTTTCAGATTCTGAAAGAGAAATTGACCACCGCTCCTGTATTAATTATTCCGAAACCCCTAGAACCCTTTACTGTATACACAGATGCATCTTTGAGAGGTCTAGGTTGTGTTTTGATGCAGGATGGGAAAGTTGTGGCTTATGCATCGCAACAATTGAAACCTGCAGAGGAGAACTATCCCACCCATGACTTAGAATTAGCTGCCGTTGTGTTTGCCCTAAAGATTTGGAGACATTACCTGTATGGCGCGATATTCGAGGTATATAGTGATCATAAGAGCCTTAGGTATTTGTTTGATCAGAAGGAATTAAATATGAGGCAGCGTAGGTGGGTAGAATACTTGAAAGACTTTGATTTTGAATTGAAATATCATGCAGGGAAAGCAAATGTTGTGGCCGATGCGTTAAGCCGAAAGTCACTACAACTAGCTTGATTTAATGATTAGTGAGATGAGATTACTTGAGGATTTTGGGAACCTTAGCCTCAACGTAATCTCATTTCCGCAAAGATTAGTGATGAGTGACTTTTTGATAACTCGAACTGAGAGAATTAATTAAACAAACCCAACTCGAGGATGAATCCTTGGAGGTATATGCAGACCAACCCGACTTTGGATTAGCACCTGATGGAGTTTTAATGTTTAGAAAGAGAATAGTAATCCCAGACCATCAAGAATTAAAGGAAAAAGTGTTAGCGTAAGCTCACGTAAGCCATTACACTATCCACCGGTATTTCCAAGATGTACCAGGATTTAAAGAGAAATTTTTGGTGGCCTGGTATGCGGAAAGATATCACGGATTACGTGAATGCCTGTTTGACTTGTCAACGAGTTAAGATAGAGCATCGAAACCAGGAGGCTACTTAAGCCATTGGAGATACCAGAAAGGAAATGGGATCAAATCACTATGGATTTCGTGGTTGGATTACCTAGAACACCAGCAGGATTTGATGCCATTTGGGTGATAGTGGATAGGTTGACCAAGTCTGCACACTTTTTGCCTGTTAAGGTGCGTTACTCCATGGAGAAATTAGCCGAAGTATACCTTAGGGAAATTGTAAGACTACATGGAATACCGTCAGGTATAGTATCAGATCGAGACCCTAGGTTTACTTGAGATTTTGGCAATCCCTACAGCAAGCCTTAGGAACCCAGCTTAAATTTAGCACGGCCTATCATCCTCGGGTGACCCAGGCGTCTGAGAGGACTATTCAAACCCTAGAAGACATGTTGAGGGCGTGTGTGCTTGAACAGAAAGGAAGTTGGGATAAGCACCTGCCGTTGATAGAGTTTGCATACAATAACAGTTATCACTCTACCATCGGCATGGCACCGTATGAGGCTCTGTATGGGAGGAGTTGTAAGTCACCTTTAAGTTGGGTAGAGATGGGGGAAAGTGCATTGTTGGGACCTGAAATGGTGCAAGAAACCACTGATCAAATTAAAATGATCAGGGAAAAGATGAGAGCTGCCCAACAGAGGCAAGAATCTTATGCCAACAAGAGAAGAAGACCTTTGGAATTTAACGAGGGAGATCACGTATTTCTGAGAGTGTCCCCCACCACGGGTATTGGTAGACAGAAAAGGACTAAGAAACTAAGTCCTAGATTCCTAGGACCATTCCAAATTTTACAAAGAGTCGGTCCCGTTGCCTACCAAATTGCTTTACCTCCCCATTTGTCCAACCTACATGATGTTTTCCACGTCTCCCAACTTCGTAAATATGTCCCAGATCCTGCGCATGTATTAGAGAATCAACCGATAATATTAAAGGAAAATTTGACTTATGAATCTACTCCTGTTCAAATCCTTGACTATAAGACTAAACAGCTTCGAAGTAAAATGATCCCTTTAGTTAAGGTACTTTGGCAGGATGTCGCATCGCAGGAAATGACGTGGGAGAAAGAAGATGAAATGAGACAAAGATATCCAGAACTGCTTACAGGTATGAATTTTGGGGACAAAATTTCTTTTAAGGGGGGGAGAATGTAACAACGGAAAAGATTCGAAAGAGTTTTTTTTAGGATTTTAAAAGATAAAACTTGATTTTAACCCTAATCCCAATCAAACGAAGCCTGACACGTATTTCGAGGATAATGACTTGACACATAAGGTCGTTTAAAGCCAGAAACACGATCAAACAGAAAGAAATGTAATCCGGCGATCAGAAACTGACGGAAGGAGTTTCGTGCGTCACTTTCATTGACGGAGGCCAAGACTTTCACATGGAAATGCGTGCCAACGTCTGAAAGGATGCCGACACCCTAAAAGATCCCCAGGTGGCCTGGGAAAAGTCGGGATCGCCCCTGGAGGCTTTAAATTACGCGAAAGCCCACCATTTCTCTCATTTCACTCTCTCTCCTCACCACACTCTCTCTCTCTTCTCTCTTTTCTCTCTCCACCTTCCTCCACCGTGAACGGCCACCACAGCCACCGTGGGCCGCCACCAAGGGTACCAACCGACAGCCCTCACTGCCCACAACCACCAGCAACCAACCACCACCACCAACGGCCGCCGGAGACGCCGGAAAAACGCTGATTTTCCCCTCCATCGCGCGAAGCTTCCCCAGCCCGATCTGTCGCCGTCTGACGCCGTGGACCCTCACCGCCCCCACCACCGTGTAGCCCGAGCTGCCAGCTGCCTCCAGTAGCTTGGCGCCGTCGAAAGGAGGCCGGACGCACCCGGATCGAGGCAAAATGCCGTCCGCCGTGTGAAACTCTTCGTGGCCAGAAAACACCGTCCAAACGGCCGTGAACCGCCGTGCCACCACCGTATTCGGACTCCTGAGCTTACGGGCTTCACCGTGGTGTGATTTTTGAGACAAACTGCACCCGCCGCAGTGCCACGCGTGCGCCGCGCCGCCGCCGTGCCGCGTCGGAGTTCCTGGACGTGCATCCCGAGAAACTGAGTTCACCGGACGTAGAATTCCATAATCCGAGAAACCGCAGTGGTAAGGTTCGTTTTCCCAAAAACTAATGTTATATGATCAAATGGTCACGAACGTAATTAGGCAATTAATTAACCTAGGTAACTGTGTAACCGGGTTTAGGATTGAAAATTGGATGACGTGACGAATCTAAATATTCAATTTCATGTCCAGGAAATTAATTAGGCTCAGAAACTGAGATTTCGCGAGTCGACTTGAATTGAAGCGGCCAGGAGACCAGGTAGGATAATTTACGCTTCAGAACCCTAGAATTGATTTAGTGAATACCTAACTGATTTAGACGACTTGTATGGATTTGCGTGCTGCTTTCGATGGGATAAAATTGCATGCCTGTGTGCTGAAAACCCTAATTGCATGTTAGACACCTTGTTTATCGAGTTTAGATGCCTTTAGGACGGATTTACTTAGGGTTGGGTACTTGATAGCCGGTATGGGACTAGTTAAGTATTCCTCGTGCGAAGTTTTTAAACGAAACTATTTTTATCAGTTGCTTTGTGCACTGAGTTAGGGATTGCGCGTTAAACCAGGACGACCCTAAGAAAGGTTTAAGGAGTATAAGGGTGGATAACCTACACGGGAAACGTTGTGATTTAGGCGTGATACCCTAGAACCCCGAGGAATAGCCGACCAGAGTGCATGTGAGTTCGAATAGATCGTATGAGGATGAGAATTGGCGTATGTGCACATGCTAGGGACGCCTAGATGTTGATTCTCACCCGGTCCTTGAGTGAGTGATTGGTGTTACGGATCACACTCACAATATAGGCTTGATTCGGGTGATTGGTGTTACGGATCACACCCAGCGATAAGAGAGGTATTCTCTCTAGACTACGTGCAATTAGAAGATGATTTAGATTCGATTCTGATGGATTTGTAACCAACGTGGATTGAGATACACAGGCATGGGATTTCATTTGATTTTTATGGTGATTTTAAAAGAAATGGATTTCTGATTGTGATATATTGCACGCAATTTCCATGTGTTTAAACGATTTTAAAGATAAGGTATTCCACTTTGTTTTCAAAGCGATTTCGGAAGACGATTTCGGTGTTCGCCACGAGTATTCAAGCGGTTTTGAATGATATTTAAATCGTAAATTATTCTACGGGATTCATATCTCATTAAGTTGTGTACTTTCGGATGAACAGGGACAAAAGCGGAGCCCAGACGATAGCCAAAGCTGACTTGAGGATAGACAGAGGATTATTTAGCTTAGGCTTGAATCGTTTGTACATATACTTTGATGACACTGTTAATTATCAGATTCATTTCTTGTAACTTATGTATGGACTAGGCTGAATGTATATATGGCGTTTGAGCAGTATGTATGGATTGTAGCGATGAATTAATGTTACGGTGTATGGATTTATATTAGTATGTTTACTGCTGTTGTTGGACTGGTTGTTACGTTTTAAACAGGTGATTCTGTATTTGGGATATAACCAATTTACAGAGAAAACTCTGCCGGATTTTCAGTAGAATCTACCGCTGTAAACTTATGGATTTGAATTGAAATGTGTATGAATGTATAATGAGACATGTATATCAGTTTTAGATTTCCTTCCAGAGTATTATTGATGATATATGTATGTGTATTTAGTTAGCTGCGTGTGAATCAGGGTTGAACGGAATCTGAATGGATAACGGAGAATCTATTTGGGTTACGCTCAACCAGTAGCGATCCCCTGACGTTCCCACATAGGGAATAAACATTCAAAATGCCACATATGCTTCCGCTAATCAGACGAGCATCGCGTATGACGTATTAGGGGGTCGTTACAATTCTCATCCGGTCCTTGAGTGAGTGACTGGTGTCACGGATCACACTCACAATATAGGCGTGATTTCGGGTGATTGGTGTTATGGATCTCACCCAATGATAAAAGATTGATTTTCATAAAATGACATGCAATTGGATAGATTCAGATATAGTCACATAAGACTTGTGACGGATATGAATGCGAAAACCACCAGGAAATAGATTTGATTTGGATTTTTTCCACAAATTTTTAGAAAAAATAGATTGTTTATATTCATTGATTGATTGCCTCATTTTTTGTTCCATTTCAATGATTTTAAAAGAAAGGTATTTCACTGATTTTTGAAATAAAAAAGGGAGTTTTTTTCGGTACTTGCACCGTTAAGCATCCAGTTATTTTTGAATTTAATTACTGTAAATTACTCTATTAGGATTTAACTATCTTATGAGGTTGTTTGCTCAGATGAATAAGAACAGGGGACTAGGAGATAGCTGGGCAGAGACTGGATGACTGAAAGACGTGCAGCGTAGTTCTAGGCTTGAATTTGATATGTAATTAATTGTATTGGTTGTTTCTGGCTGTTGATGGATGTAATGTAACGTATTTATTTGTTTGATGACTGTTTGTATTTTAGGAGACGTCCATATTTCAAGGGAAACTTTGCCAGATTTTCGGCAGGAATTAATGTCTGAATTTCTAAGTTTGGATGGAATGCATGTGAATGGATTGTATATTTTATTTATGGTTATTAGTTTTAATATTCCAGAGCTTATTGTGATGATTGCATGTGAAATTTAGAACAACTGCAGTAAAATTAGGGTTGAGTGGAATCTGAATGGACAGCAGAAAAGTCTATTTGGGTTACACTCAACCGGTAGCGATCCCCTGACATTCCCTGAAAGGGAAAAAGTGATCAATTATTTTGAAAACCCACATGCTTTCGCTACTCTAATAGAGGATAGTGCATTGTGGAATAGGGGGTCGTTACAACATACCCATTTGAGCCATTAAATTATGCAAGCAAATCCCCCTCCACTTTATGCTACCTTTTCTAATTAATTATGAAGTATTTAATTTATAGCTAATCATTAAATGACACAATTAATTCCACCCAATGTAAAGGATATTAATTTAGACTAATTAATGTTATAGGGTGTTACATGGGCACATGTGGACACTTAGCCACCTTTAAAATTCTTTATCAATTTTCAAGGGAAATCTTCTTTTTCTTGAAAATTAATTCTAGTGTACATCTCTTTGAAATTCGAATATCTTCAAGAATAAAATTCCTCTTTCTTGGAAATTAATATTAATGTACATTTCTTATGAAAATTCTATTAAATTCAAAATTAATTTTCCATTCCTTAGATGTTAATGCTAATGTACATTTCTTGTAAAAATTCTAATAACTTCAAGAATAATTTCCCTTTCTTGGAAATTAATGTAAATGTACATTTCTTATAAAAATTCTAATAATTCAAGAATAATTTCTTCTTTCTTGGAAATTAATTCTATTGTACATTTCTATAAAAATTCTAATATTTTCAAGAATAATTTCTCATTTCTTGGAAATTAATTCTAATGCACATTTCTTATGAAAATTCTAATATTTTCAAGGATAATTTCTCATTTCTTGGAAATTAATTTTCTTATATAATTCTACCAAGTTCAAGAATAATTTCCTTCCTTGAAAATAATAATATCCTTTCTTATAAAATTTTACTAAGTCAAGAACAATTTCCTTTCTTGCAACAATAATAATATCCTCTCTTATAAACTTCAATAATAAATTCCCATATTTTTTGTATTAATGTTATGGTTCATAGCTTATAGATTCCAAGAATCAATTTCATGGACTTGGCCTAGGGAGATTTGTTAATTTGCAATTAAATTTCCTTCTTTTATTCCTTACTAACACCATTAAAGGGTAGGGTTTCTTTCCTTTATAGTCATCATGAATTTAACATTACCTAACCCTAATCCTTTCCAACAACAACATGCACGCCATCTCATCCACCAACATCCCAATTAATCACACATGCTTAGCCAACATACACACATTTTGTCAAGAATGTAGGGAGACAAGTATGTTTCATAGAAAACTTGTAAAGACATGTTGGCTGCATAAACTAAAGTATGGAACACAATCTTAAATTGTTAACCTACCTCAAGGATGACTAGAAGGAAGTGATCTTGGCCCTTCCTTTGATCTTCTTATACACCTTGCTTCCTTTCTCTTTGACTAAATCCCTTCCTCCTTGCTTTGACTGTATGTGTGATTGTGTATCCTCTAGAGTGTGGAATGCTCTCTCTTTTCCTCCTTTTCTCTTTCTCTCTTTCTTTTTCCTTCTTCATGTGAGGGTGTGATGTGTATGTATAAATGGAGTCTCTCTTTTCTTTCTCTTTTTCCTTTCTTTCCTCACGTGTGTTTGTTGTATGCATGTGAAAATGAAATTCCAAACTCTTTTTGTCTCTTGCTTAGGTGGCATGACATGTATTCATAAAATTTCTAATTTCTTTCTCTCACGCCACCCCTTTCCTCCTCTTGTCGTGTGCAAGCTTCCATGCATAAGAAAAATATAATTTCCATTCCATTCTCTCACGCCACTCTCCCTCCTCATGTAACATTCCTATTTCTTGTACACCTTGGCTTACTTCCTCCCAATTTCACGTTGTCCTTCCTTCCCTTTTTTCCTTGTCTTTGGCATGTGGGTGCATGAAAATTTTGCACCTTTTCTTCTATCTATTTCATGGCTGCACCCCTTTTATTTTTATATAATGTAGGGCTTTCTTGTAGCATACACAATCTCATTTTTCTCACATAAAATTTTGCACTAAGTGTACTTGCAAGTACACTTTTCTTTGCTTGCAAGTTACCTCTTCCCATTGTTTACTCCACATTCCTTTCTTCTCTTATTTCAAATTCCATTAAGCCTTCATGCCACCTTCCCTTCTCTTCTTCAAATTCCATTCAACCAAAATGAAGGAAGACGCCACATGCTTCATTTCTTTCCATTTCATGGTTGTTCCCATTGTACTTTAAGTAGAATTTTCACTTCCTTGCAAGTTTAGGTTGGCTACTTAAACAAGTTAAAGCAGAAAGGGAAAAGCTTGCATTCTTACATGGTTTTTGATTTAAATAAATGCTGCACTTTTTGTCTTCTTTTCTTAACTATATTTCTATACCTTACATGTGCTTTAGAGACTTTTTCACTCTTGCTTCCTTTTTTTTTTCTTTACCAATTGCAGACGTGTCTTCATTGCCATGCATCCCTTGAAATCTCCATGCATATTTTAAATTAAAAATTATGTGCCTTTTGTGTTACTTGTTGCATGCATATATATGTATATATATAATTAATTCCCATCATTCTTCCTATTGTCCCTTGGTCTCACGGAATACAGATGCTCTTTAGCATTATGCATGCATGTCTAATAAACCAAAGATTCAACTTCTCTCCCTTCTTTCTTCCCTTTTGCCATGTCATGCCAAGTATATATATATATATATATCTTTTTAAATGTTTCCCTCCTTCCTTCCCTTCTGTCACAAACTAAAAATCCTACCACCTTAATCTTAAAAGAATGGAGATAATGATGGAAAATTCCATAATGATACAGAAGGATCTAGAACTCTCTAGAAAGTTCTAGAATACAATGGAATATTCTAGAAAGATCTAGAATGTTCTGGAATATTCTAGAATACCCTAGAAGGCCTTGGAAGATTCTAAAAGGTTCTAGAATATTGTGGAAGCTCTAAAACTTTTTGGAAGAACCTAGAATAATATGGAAGACTACGGAACATTGTGGAGGCTTATGGAACATTCTAGAGACTTATGGAGAATTCTCCAAAGAATAGTCTATTCTAGATTTATATAGAATTCTCTAGATACAAAATATTAACCATAAGATTGGATTGATCTCCACCGTCCATTGAGGAGGTGGAAGGCTATAAATAGGTAGCCTTGGCCATTTGCCAAGACATCTTAGAAATCCCAGTAATCCAGAAAACCAAAAACTTGTAAAGCATTCTCCAAGCCAATAATATTCTCCTTTCAAGTATCCAATACTTGAGTTCTCTTCTTTCCTACTTCAGCATAGTTGCCTTATTACTTTTCCACTAGGCTTAGCTTGTGCCTAACATATCTTCAAGGGGTTTAGGCTGACTTAGTCACTAGAATGAGAGTGTCTAAGTGCTGCACGGGCAGGAGAAAAAGTAAGTCCTTAACACTTCTTACTTCACATAGGGCTTGCATTTTATGCAAGGCCCACATGGGCTCTACCTTGCCACTTCCTTTGATGAGTGCATGTATATATTTTTAAATGCTTCATTCTTCTTTCCTTTTCCCCATTTACACGTGTAGGTATATAGGCATCTTTGATTTGCTTTTCCTTTGGCGCTTAAGCTAGGTGATATAAAAGGGAGAATAAGGAATTAAATTAAACACCTAATTTTATACAAAATTATCTTTTAGCATACCCATTTTTGAGCCATTAAATTATGCAAGCAAATTTACTCCACTTTATGATAACTCATTAATTAATTATGAAGCATTGAATTTATAACTAATCATTAAATGACACAAGTAATTCCACACAATGTAAAGGATATTAATTTAGACTAATTAAAGTTATGGGATGTTACATAACATGAAAACAATGTAGAAACATGGGTAATTATACATTAAACACATAAATATGCTCCTAAAGTGAGTAGAATTTATCAAATAAAAATGTATAATTATGTGCCTATCAGTGGGCCAATATTTCCTTCAATTAATACTCTCTAATATATACCCTAGTCAGATAAGTTCCCTATTCAAGATTGATTTAACTTTAAGTAGGTCACTCTATAGCCATTCGGGGACTAACTTAGGGTTAACCATTAACACATTGTTTTATAATCATTCTTTGAATAGTAAAATGGCTATTTTAATTTAGAAAATGTGGAACTTCTAGTAATTATCCCATAACAACCATCGGCCATTCAATATAGAACTAATTTAGACTAGAGCATATAATAAAAGTACTTACATTCAATCTTTCTAGTTATTTCCCTTCAAAATTTGTCCCATATTAATTTTCAAATACAATATCAAAACTTTGGGAATGACTTCGTAGCCTTTACATGATGTTTGGAAAATAAAAGAAGCATGAAACATCAAGTTAGGAAAAGAACTTAAAAGGTACTATGTAGTTCACTGTGGTGAACTGGTCACTTAGCCATAATGCACAAAAGCACTTCGCTGCAGCAATAAAACATGTTTTTTGAAGTGAAGATGCACTTTGGCAGTGGCAAAGTCTCAAGAACTTGGCAATTTACAAGAAAAATCTCCATGAAAATTTGGTTTTCCACCATCTTTGGCCTAAACACTTTAAGAAAAACTTTAGGGATTGATTAGAACCATTTTTAGACTCTTTTTTCCTTTCCCAAAAGATCACCATCCAAAAAAAATCAAGTTCTCATAGGCTAGGAATCAAAACTCATCTCAAAAGCATGTTCATGGGGAAAAATCATACACCCACTCTTTCAGTCATGCTTTTCAAGCATAGGCTAGCCTAAAAAAGGCTCTATAAGCATATATCTAGCATGTAAATCAATGAATGCATGTTTAAATCTCCATAACTCCGTTCAAACAAAGATTTTTATCAAAGAAGAACATGTGTTCTTGCACCCAAAGGAGTAAGAGATGATTTGTTTGATTACCTTGAAGATTTGTGCATTGTTTTGGCTATATAGAGTTGGAATTCAACTATCCTAACAATCCTCTACAAGTTTTAATTCAAATCTACTTCTTTTTTCCAAGTTTCTTACTTTCTCTGTCCTAGTTCTCACTCTCTCCCTAGGATGACGAAGAAGATGAAGATGAGTGCATATGGAAACTTCACACTTCCTAGGGTATGCGTAAGTGCATGGGGATCAATATTCAATTAAGTAAAATTGACAAATAATTGCTAACTAGTCCTTAGGTCAAAAATGAATTTTCAATATCTTAAAAAGTTTTTCCTCTTACCTGCTGGTCCTTTGGTCAAAAATGAACTTTCAATATCTTAAAAAGTTTTTCCTCTTATATGCCACTTTTACAATAAATTTCCTAAACTTTCCATTTCTGATTACCAAGTCTTTAATTCCTTATCTATCCTTCGGGGTTAAATTACCTAAATGTACCATTTCTGTAAAATGTTATTTTCTCTTAAATGAAACCTCATTTCAGTTTGGTTTCATAGTCAATTGACTCGCTACTTACTTCTCTAGGTTCCTATACCACTTTTTCACAACAAATACATCTCTAACATTCAGAGACAAAAGTGGCTTAGGGGTTTGTTACAAAATGTGTGTTAATATATTAGGAGAATTCAAATACTTGATTTGGTTCGATTAGTTGTACTTTAAAGAAAGTCAATATTATCAGTTATCAAAATGAATGAACCATATTTGTTTGATTTTTAGTTGGTTTGGTTCAGATTTTTAAGTCAATTTAATTCATGATAACTTACTTTTTCATTTAAAATTATATTCAATACAAAAATTAACTTACAAACATATTTTATGTCCCATTCTAAAGTCCAAAATAATAATTTAAAAAGTTCAAAAATACAATACTATGTCATTATAAATAACCAAGTGACAAAAAGCTTATGTTTGTCCGATATGAATGAGCATATAAGGTACCCGATGCCCGATACCCAAATAATATATATTATAAAATATAATATACATTATTAAATAAAACTTCATACTTTTAGTGTTATTGGAATTGTTTTTAATTTTAGTTTATAATAATTATGTAACATTTTTAATTGTAAAATAATTTTTTATATTCATTTATAATATTTGAAATTTTTTAATAGGGTGTATATTAGGCATTGGATAAATTACTTGATTATAGGGTATCCAATATCTATTATCCATTACTTTTTTCAAGTATTTCAAGTACTTTAGGTGTTTAGAGTATCTGGTAGTTTTGGATATAAATGTTAAAAATGATATTTTTTTTGGGATTTGGTTAGGGTTTGGATATTAGATATTTTGGCCAAATATGGATACAAATAGTGAAAAATTAGATGTTTACCCACCCGCTACTATTCCTAATTACCCTAAACTTTGGGGGAGAAAAAGGTACTTTTGTCCATTCTTGTTTATTCTCTTTTCAAAGTTTGAGTGCCAAATTCCTTAAATCCTAAACCCTAACACATAATGCTATCCCCATTTTTTATCCACTTTAAAGTAATCAAATTATCTCATTCCTAAACAAGAATATAATTAGCCTTTTTTCTTAATGGTAAACCCCATAATTCAAAATTTTTTTCAACATTTTGCTTTAACCAAATACTAGCCTTCCATAGCATTTCGTTTGAAAAATACATTAAATAAATAAAGGAAGAGAGAGAAAAAAAAGGAAAACAAGAAGAGGAAAAAGTAACTTACAAAAGATTAAATAAAAAACATCCCATAGAAATATATATCAAGAAAATCACCAAAGCTAGAGTCTTAAACTTGAATTAAACTTTATCAAGATTATATTTTTAAGCTCACTCTCCCTCTCTCCTTCTATCTCTAAGATTATGCTAATGATATGGTCCTTGTTAGAAATTCAAAAGAAGAAGTAAATGAAAAATTAGGGGAGGTGGAGAGAAGCTTTGGAGACATACAAATTCTATATAAGTCAAAGTAAAAAAAAGTATATGAAATGCAAATTTAGTTAAAGGTACACTGATTCTAGGGTGGAAGTGATACTTGGAGTTCATTCTATACAACAGATTATGAGTACTTTTAAGTATTTGGTGACTATTAAAAAAAAATAGAGAATTAGATGAGGAAGTAAATCACAAGGTTTAAATTAGGTGGATGAAATGGAGGAAGACTATAAGTGTCATTTGTGATAGAAAAGTATCAGTCAAATTTAAGGGAAAATTTTATGTCACAGCTGTAAGACATGCATTGTTGTATGTTATTAAATGTTTGGCAATAAAAAGTCATCAACATGAGAAAAATTTCAACATCGTAGAAATGAAAATAGTGTTGGAAGAGTGGACACACTAGAAATGATGAGATTAGGAATGATTGCATTAGAGAGAAAGTTGGAATAGTAGGTATCTTAGAAAATTTAGCAGCAATATATCTTAGGTAATTTGGTCATGTACAAAGGAGACTATTAGAGATTCATATACCAAATGTTGACCAAATAGTCTAATAACTAGAAGTAGAGAGAGATAAAAAAAAATAACAGGAGATTATTTAAATTTCATATGGTCATGTGCTACTTTGAGAAATATTATTAATTTGTGTCTATCTATTTTTCATATGATCGTGTATTACTTCAACTTTTCACATAAGACCATTTAAATTTCTATAGAGATAATATTGTGTATATTTGTCAATATATATGGATGTATCAATGAAATATAATTTAGATATATTAAATTTATATCTATAAGTTCAAAGATGACGTTTCCTCTTTTGTACATCCGTGTTATGCAGGAAAATG
The DNA here is from genome assembly GCA_031216115.1 of Senna siamea. Taxonomy (NCBI): domain Eukaryota; kingdom Viridiplantae; phylum Streptophyta; class Magnoliopsida; order Fabales; family Fabaceae; genus Senna; species Senna siamea. The sequence continues at coordinate 5,186,849 of CM062360.1, forward strand.
TATAAAGATATTGAGGGAATCCTTTAAGAAATGATTATTGCTAATAAACACCATTGTAAATTAATTTGTGATAAATTATTTAGAAACTAATAATGTGAATATCATTTTTAATGGGAAAAAATCAATTCTAATTAATGAAAAATGAATCCAATTTATGAAATTTGTAAAGAAAGAAATCAAATTTAAAGAAAAAGTAAAAAATTAAAATGAAATTCAAAACAAAAATATATTGAAATAATGGTTGGAAAGGAAATAAATAAATCGCATGTGATATAAAACAAAAATTATGACAATTATTGACTTATTATTTTTCTAATTAATAAAGTTTCAATATATACCACTAAATATTTTGCTGTTAGAAACAAAAAAGGAAAAGAAAAATATAATTTCATTGCAGTGATATGTTCTATATATTGACCGAAACAATAATGTGGGGGAAATGTTTCTATACCTGACTTAATTTGGTTAGAAATAATATCTCTCCTTATTAATATCATTTCAATATCTATGTTACTAATATCCTTATGCATGTAAGATACTAACGAATTAAATCCATGATATATCTATTAATTCGGTACACGTATTTCGACGATAAACATAGACCATTAATATTTAAAATCAAATGAGAACAGTGCTCCTTAAGCATTATAAATTCCTCCTGCACTTTCATAATACTATCAGAAGCCATAGATCGATGATTGCATACTGTTGATTGAAACTATGGAGGTGTCTTTCACAAAATGCTTCCTTCTTGCTCTGCTTGTTATTCCAAGTAATTTTTTTTTTTATCCTTATAATTGTTAATTAATCTATCTTCTAATAATACTGAAGAAGCAATTAATGCTTCATTTGTTCATTTCATCACAAAATGCTTCCTTCTTCTAATCATTTCATCACTTTGATATATATATATTTTGTTTTGGCAGTTTTGTCGATGGCAAATCAAACAGTGGCACAAAAAACTTGCGATGATTTACTGCACTACTCTACTACTTGTAATATTATCACTTGTCAGAAGGACTGCTCCAAAAATTACCCTAAACTCTCACCTATAGGACAATGCTTTCCTAACGGATGTCATTGCATTTATAACTGTCATTCTTGAAATATATGTCTCAGCACCAAGTTTTTATATATATATATATATATATATATATATGAAGAATAAATAAGGTCTTGGCCTTGTAAGCATTATATTTATTGGAAAATAAACTTTCGAGTGGAGCAAAATGTCTCGTATATATCCATATAGCTCTTAAGCTTTATATGTCTAAGGAATATGATAGAGTTCAATGGAGATTTCTACATCGTGTACTAGTGACCATGAATTTTCCTTCTCATTTTGTGGACCTAATTTATGAGATGTGTTACCTCAATTTCTTGTTTTCTGTTGCTTAATGTACATCCTAGTAGCTAATACAAAATTTACTCCTTAGAGAGGTCTTCGATAGGGGGACCCATTATCTCCATATTTATTTATTATTTGTGTTGAGTTGACTGAAAAACAATTTATTTCGGAGATCTTAATGGTATTAAAACAGGAAAGAGTTCTCCTTTGATCACTCATTTATTCTTTACTAACAATAATATTGTAAGATCCACTATTTTAAACTAAGGAAATTCCCTAAATTTCAAATAGGAGAAATTTAGCAAAATTAAATTGCTTATTTATGCTAATTTTATTCTAAATATTTATATTTTAAAATTATTAGAATTCATTACTATATAATACAACTAGATTTTAAAAGAGGAATAGCCTCAATTATTAAAAGAAACAAATTTTAAAAGGAAACCAACAAAATAAGATAAGAAAAAAATAAGTAATTGCAAAGAAACAAGACAATTAAATTAAAATAGATAAACACCTAATTGTTAACAGGGAAATGAGGACTTTATTCAAAATATTGTAAAATTAAGATGTAGCCTCACATGCCAAAAAAAATGAAATAAATAAGATAAAATACATAGGAATATAATATAATATAATATAACACATGAAATATACTTACGTGGAGCTAAAAAAGGGGCAATACTTACCCACTAAGTATGATAAAAGGGAGAGGAGATGTGGAGAAAAGAGAAAGAAGGAAAGAGAGGGAAGAAATGAGAAAGAGAGTATTATTTGAGGGAAGAGGAAATTGAGTAAATTCTAATGAAATGAAACAATAGAAATTTATAGTGAGTAAATTATTTAATCACTAATAGGAAAAATGGAAACCTTCTAAAATATTTAAAGGGGAGGATATAACCCCATATTTCTATAGTAATTACATAAAGAAAATTAAACACATAAGAGGAAAATAAAATAAAACCTCATAAAAAAAGGGAAAAATAAGATAAGAGGATAAGAACCAAGGGAAAATCTTAGTCACACCAATCCCCAATAAATTTCCCCAAATAAACACCTAATGAACTAATTCTCCAAGAGCCCTACCCCTACTTAACCCTACATTCCCCAACTCCTTCATGAATAAGAAACCCATTTGAGAGGGAAGCCAAGAATCCATAGCTAGAGAATATGGAGCTTCAATCCATGGTGGAAGACACAGATGTGAGAAAGCAACCATAGTTGTAAAGAAAGAAAGCTAGGAAAAGCCTTCATAGAAGCTCTAATTTTAAAGAAAATGGAAAGTCACTTGAGATAGGCTTGCTTGTACCCTTATTTGTACATTTTTTTTTTCATCCATTTAGCTTCTTCTCCCCTTCAATTTCTTCCATGGTGGCTAGTGTTTGGGTTGGTTTTGAGTGATTTTTATGCCCAAGAACCTTGTGGAAGCATTTCATGTCTTGAATTAGGCCTAGAAAACACATTGGATGCATTTTAATGGAATTGGAGCCAAATTGTAATATTTTGAAATTTAATGCTACTTCTTTAATTGCTAGAATTCATTTATGCTATTGGAAAGTTCAAAACTTACATGATAGAGATGAAATTTTGGGTAAAAACCATATGAAACCAAGAATTTAAGTGAATAGGGACCAAAATGCAATGTTCTAAAATTTTGGGTGATGAATGAAAACTCTAAAAAAATTGTAATTTTTATATTTTCTGGTTATTGTGAGGGTTTAGTATGAATTTGGGAAAATTTGGGAACTTCCTATGGTCTTTTTAATATGATGGATTGGATGCTCAGGAGAAATAAAGGTAATTAAAGAATAGAATTAATGTAACCACTTATCTAAATAAGCATTATGACATTGTTAAGTTATGATAAGGGGTGTTACACTAACTACTGAGTTTTCTCCCATTTCAGTTCTATACTGTCCAGTAACTATCAATATCATAGATATTTGGTGATTTTATGAGTTAACCTAAATTTGAAGTTATTTTCATTTTAGTCCATAAATCTATCTTTTTTTCTAAATCAACCCTAAACATATTCAAATCTTCCTCAATTTATTCAAATATTATTTGAAAGTTTATAAACATAGAAATGCCTTAATTTTCTATGTTTTACACTATTTGCCCAAAACTATGAATCTTCACAATACTATCAAAGAAAAATTATAGATTTTACCTCTACCCTGCATCAAGCCCGAAGACCTGTCGACATTGGCCGCATTCAAAGTAAACACTCTCCCTGGAGCCTGTGGTCTCCGGCTACCGGATGTCGGCTGGTTCCCGGTGGAAGGGCAGTATCTGGCCATATGTCCTGTACCTCCACACCTGAAACACTGAAGTGGAGTCTGATGCCAGCAGGGCTGATTCAGATGTCTGGTGCCACACTTCGGACAAGGAGTATTATCAGGTTGCCTCCCACTGCTACTAGAAGCCCCTGGTTGCGGTTTAAACATACCACTTCTCACATTAAGGTTTCTGGTTGCTTGTCTGGGCCGGTTCTCTGTTCTCTGTGTCATATTCTGAGCCTGTCTCTATTCAAGATTCTTGCTTAGGATTCAACACTTGTTTACCAGCGTGGCGAAGTCTCGAATCTCCAGGGTAGCTAATTGAGTCTTCATGGGTAAATCTAGGCCTTCTTCTAATTTCTTTGCTTTCCAGGCCTCGTCATAATGCATTCACAGGTAGGTGGAGTATCGTGATAATTCTTCAAATTGTTTCAAATACTCCTTAAATAGCCTGCCTCCCTGTGTGAGCTTCAGGAACTGTGCTTCTTTTGATTGTTTTACGCTCTCAGGGATGTATTGATCCATAAAAACTCTCTTGAATGACTCCCAAGTAAGTGGAATGCCTCTGCTTTCCATCGATTCTGGCATCCGCCCACCGAGTTCTGCTTCGCCTTTCAACATGTATGTTGCATATGTAACCTTCTGTTCGTCGTCACACTGCAACAATCTGAAAATCTTTTCAATATCTTTCATCCAGGCTTCTACAACAACTAGATCGGAGGCACTTGCAAATGGAGATGGATCTGCTTGCTGAAACTCGATCCATCCCTGATGCAGTGGGTTTGCATGCTGGGTGGCTCTGTCATTTCTCGTCTGTCTGTCTTCCTGTTGCTGTCTCATCACATTAGCGCTGGTAGTGGCTTGATCTCTCATCGCATCAGCCATCAACCTAATGGATTCCATCATATTGCACATGTCGACATCAGTCTCCATGCTACCACTACCCAAAGCACCTTGATTCTTGTGCCTTGGCCTTCCTCTGGGCCTGCGGGTGTCATCCCTGCTAGATTCTACCATACTTATCTGACACAGAAAATAAACAGATCAGTTATACAACAACAGTTAACAGAAAGGCATTAAATTCATTCCTTTACTTATCGATTCAAAATCAGGTCCTAACATTCCAGAGTCAAATCAATCAAAACCCTAAAGCTACAAGCCCGAAGATTCAAAGTCCTTAACCCACTAAACCAGACAATTCGACAAACTGGGCTCTGATACCATAATTGTAACGATCCCCTAATACGACATACACAATCCTGTATCTGATTAGCGGAAGCATATGGATCTTTCTAAGTAGTTATTCCCGATGTGGGAATGTCAGGGGATCGCTACTAGTTGAGCGTAACCCAAATAGACTTCCCGTTTTCCATTCAGATTTCGTTCAATACATATACAGTCAATCCAATCATCACAGCAGATAGAAATTATAGAAAACTAATATACAACATCGTCAAGAAAATATATACAATGCATTTCAAGCCTAGACTAAGCCATCCTCCTGTTTATCACCAAGGCATCTTCAGCTATCGTCTAGGTTCCTGTCCCTGTCCCTGTCCCTGTTCATCTGAGTAAACAACCTGGTGAGATATAAAATCCTAGTAGAATAATTTACAATTCAAGTACAATTCAAAAATCTGGTTGAATACTCAGCGGTGTGAGCACCGAAAACATCTTCCCGAAATCAGTTTGAAATTAGTGAAATACCTTATCTTTGAAATCATTTTATCACATGGAAATTACGGCAAATAATCATAATCATAAAAATCCATTTCTTGAAAATCAATAATCAAAATCAGGTGAAATCCCATGCCCGGTGTATCTAAATCCACGTTGACCACAAATCCTCTGTGACCAAGTCTAAATCATCATCTAATTGCACATCATCTAGAGAGAATACCTCTCTTATCGTTGGGTGTGATCCGTAACACCAATCACCCGAATCGAGCCTATATTGTGAGTGTGATTCGTAACACCAATCACTCACTCAAGGACCGGGTGAGAATCAACATCTAGGGCGTCCCCTAGCATGTGCACAAACGCCAATTCTCATCCTCATACAGTCTATTCGAACTCACATGCTCACGGTCGGCTATTCCTTAGGGTTCTAGGGTATTACACCTAAATCATAACGTTTTTCGTGTAGGCTATCCCCCCTTATACTCCTTAAACCTTTCTTAGGGTCGTCTTGGTTTAACGCGTAATCCCTAACGCAGTACAGGCTAAATCTGATAAAAACAATCTCATTTAAAACCTCCCTATACTCGGGATACTTAACGGCCGTCCCATACCGGCTATCAAGTACCCTACCCTAAGTAAATCCGTCCTAAGGGCATCTAAACTCGATAAACAAAGTGTCTAACATGCAATTAGGATATCCAGCACACAGGCATGCAATTTATTCCATCGAAAGTAGCACGCAAATCCATGCAAATAATCTAAATCATTCAGGTATCCACAAGGTCAATTCTAACGTTCGGGAAGCATAAATTATCCTACCTGGTCTCCTATCGCTCCAAATCGATTCAGAACTTAATGTAGTCTTGGTTTCTAAGCCCAATTAATTTCCTAGACATTAAATTGAATATTCAAACTTATCACGTCATCCGTTTAACAATTCTAAGTCTGGTTGCCCTAATACCTAGGTCAATTTATTACCTAATTACGTTCGGCAGCTATTTCAATCATATTTCATCATTTTTTGGAAAATCAGACCTTACCAATGTGATTAGATGATGGAATTCTGTCTCGGGGTGATCTCGGTTTCTCCTGGTGTATGTCTAGAAGCTCCGTCATGGCGGCACATGGCAGAGGGGTGCAGTTTATCTCGAAATTTATACCACGGTGAAGCCCGCAAGACCAGGAGTCCGAATATGGTGGTGGCGCGGTGGTTCACGGCCGTTTGGACGACGTTTTCTAGCCACGAAAGTTTATGCACGGTGGATAAAAATTACCTCGATCTGGGTGCGTCGGACCTCCGTACGACGTCGACGAGCTGGTGGAGGAAGCTGGCAGCTCAGGCTACACGATGGTGGGGGCGGTGATGGCCAATGGTGGCGGACGATGGTGATCTCAGCTAGCGAAGCTTTCGCACGATGGAGGTGGAAAACGCCATTTTTCGGCAGTGCTGGCGGCCGTTGGTGGCCGTGGGTGGTTGCTGGAGGTTGTGGGTGGCGAGGGCTGTCGATTGGTGTGCCAGGTAGTGGCCCACAGAGGCTATGGTGGCGGTGCATAGTGGAGGAAGGAAGAGAGAGAGGAGAGAGAAAGTGAGGTGAGGAGAGAGAGAGATTTGAGAAAAATGGAGGAATTCTGGGAAATTTAAAGCCTCCGGGGGCGATTCTGACTTTTCTCGGACCACCCGGGGATACTTCAGGGTGTCGACTTCCTTCCAGACGTTGGCACGTGTTTCCATGCGAAGCTTTTGGCCTCCGTCAGTGAAATTGACACATAAAACGTCATTTGTCAATTCCTAATCGCCGGATTGTGTTTCTTTCCATTCAATCGTGTTTCTGACTTTGAACAACCTTCCGTTTCAAATCACCATCCTCAAAAGTCATGCCAGGCTTCGTTTGATTGGAATTAGCGTAAAAAATTAGGTTTTATCTTTTAGAAAACTTTTCAGTTGTTACAAATAGGTCCTTCACATATCCCTATACATATGCCATTTTTTTTCTTTCTATATACAGCCAAAATTATCAGCCCTAATTCCAAACCCAAAAAAATAAACGAAGAATTAGGACTTCAAAAGGTCGGGCTATAGCTATATATTTACGTACTCATATATTCTATAGGAAATTCAAAAACAGTGATAACATACACATTCTTGATAATAGTGAAAACTCCTAAGAAAGGAATTTCTACCGTGTCCAACTCCACCTCGATTACCATGCAATATCTAACCATCTGATACATATTAATTTAGTAATGAGAAATACATTCTCAGTAGATAAACAACCAGTTTATTTTAAAATAACAGACATATACCACTGTAATAATACAGAAAACACTCTACATGTAGTTAATTTTCAAAACTATTCTCATAGATACTTGGATATGACATATCACGAAAACATATGTGGATGTAGCTATAGAAATGAAATACAAATTCAATTAGGTCATTCAAGGAATAGGCTACAAGCATTCAATGCTTACATGCCATAATCATAATTACATAAATCACGTTTATGAAATACATACATAACATTTCATAATTACTCAATTCTGGGAAGGTATACATGAAATCATTCCTTCCTACTTAACTGTGCTCTTTCGAGGTATACACAAGATCATTCCTCCCACATTTCAATTTATTAGGGTTTACATCATATCATTCCCCTTAGGGCACTTCCCTAGAAGGTATACATTAGATCATTCCTTCACAAGCTTTTAATCTCAAGAGGTATTCACCATATCATTCCTCCTCATTTAATTCCTTGGGATTATACACCAGATCATTCCCCATAAGGAAGCTTTAACCTTGTCTTTCACAATTACATTAAGCATTCTTTTCCATTCAATCACTTTTGCATAAATTTAAACATTTCACTATTTTATGGCAAAATGCATGCTATTATTCATTCATTCTTGACCCTTGCATCTTTGGTCTCTCTTCCCTTAACATAGGCCATTTAGATGGCACTTTAGGCTATTTCCAACTCATTCATAAATCTAGCCACTCTAGAGAAAATTTCACATAGTATTCGGCCAAGGTAGAATGAACATGAATACTTTGTATTTCTAACCCTTTTGGCACATTTCTAGCCTTACTCTCATTAATGGAACATCATGGTGACAATTCCCATAATTATGCCTAACACTTTCTCACACCTAAAAATTAGGTAAGTGTACTTTAAGCCATTCTTTTTCATACTTTTCTAGCTTATTTTTCATGCCAAACATAATCAGATATCCAATATCACAATTTCACATTTTTTATGCACACTTTTAAGGTGAACAAGTAAGACTTTAAATTGGCAACATTGCTTGAAACATAAATTGCCATAATTTTCTCTCTCCTCCTTTCTTGGAACTAAACTTATATGGTTTCTAAATCATTTTCAAGAGCAAATTCAGCACCATTCATATGCATCCATTCAGCCAAGGTGACTAGAGCACATTTGCTTGGCTACTTGTGAAGCTAGACAATGAGAAAAGTACCTAAATGCAAATCTAATTAGACTTTCTCTCTCTTACCATTTTCTAGTACTTTCTCTCACTCTTTCTAACATAAAATTTGGCCAAAAATTAAGCACTCTTGTAACCCTAGTAATTCAGCCAAGGTGAGAGAAACAAGAAAAATGGAGTTGTTTCATCACCTTGCTTGCAATACAACAATATTCATGCAAAATCCATGTAAAAATACCATTTTCTCACTCTAACAACCACAAACTCAGCCTTGACACCAATTAGGGTTTAATAAAATCAAGTTCCATCCATGCAAATTCACCATTTCATGGGTTTCCATGCTTTCTTACATATCTGTAATCATAACCACAAGTTATTTCCAAAATATCTCATATCCAAGCATACAAATCTACCATACACATGTAGAGAGAGAAATTGCCATCATACAAGTTTGAAAACACCATAAACATACCATAAAACATGAAATTAATGGCATAAGATTGTTTATCTACCTTGAAAAGCTAATAGATGTGTGATTTCCTTATTGATTTGGTGGAAGCTTCTTCTTCTCCAAGGAAAGATGCAATTCGGCCACTTCTCCTTCTTCTCCACCTTTCACGACATTTCTAGTAATTAGGAGAAGAAATAGGCTGAATTAAAGTTTGACTTATTTAGAAAAATGCCACTCTTGCTAATTTGTCAATTTCATCCTTTTTCTTTTCTTTTTTAAAAATGGCATTGTCTCTCCTTTCCATTGTAATTTTATGCAACTTCCATGGGTTGGGAATATTCTGCCCTTCCAGAAATTTGAAATTGCCTAGTGGTCCCTTAAATTTTTAGAAATTGCATTTTAGTCCCTAAGAAAAGTGCCTTTTTGCCATTAAGTCCAAATTGGCCATTTTTGCTCCCTTTTTCATTCTTTTCGGTTTCAAGGAGTAAAATTACTTAAATAAAATTTCATAAGGCTCATTTCCATGAATTTACTAATTTACTTCTATTTTTGGTAAAATTACAATTTTACCCCTAAGGCAAAATTACCTTTTTGCCCTTTATGTTAAAACTATCATTTCACTCTCTTACTTTCTTCTTTTGGTCAAGAATGAGTAAGGATTTCTAATTCCCACCTTCATAGAATATTTAGGGTAAAAACTAAAATTTGCTCACCTCATATATGATTGCTATCATACTCATAGTGTGAAATTAAAATTTTACCCTTTTTAGGGAAAATTGCCTTTCAACATCAATGTAAGGAATTTCTTACATAACTAGATTCTTCTTCTCTCTTAAATGAAAATAATAAGAGTCCTTTGACATAACTTCATGAAATAAAAGAATTAAACTAATTATTCATTTCATGGTAAAATTACCATTTCACCCTTCCTTACCAAATTTTCAACTTCATTCTTTTATCACAAAAGTGATTATATAATGATAAAAATGTTCATTCTAACTCCTTAATAAATCATCCTTAACCCTTCACAATTAATGCTAACAATAATAATAACAATAACGTCATCATAAGATACAATTGTTAGGAGCGGATGTTACAGTTAGCCCAAATAAATTAATGTAATTCAAAAAATTCCATAATAGGGACTAAAATGCAAAATTAAGGAAATTAGAACAAATACTGCTGTGCTGAATTTTTGTAATTCATAATGTTAAAATAAATGTTAAAATTTTTTTGGGTAAAATCTAAATAGGCTAGGGAATGTATTTTAGATTTTTTGAAAACTAAGGACTAAATTGCAAAGAAATAAAACTTTGGGAAAACTAATAGAATGCATGAAATTAAAAATGAATTAATTAGTGGACAGAAGGACGTAAAGTAGTGGAGATGGTTATAGAATCCAAATGGTTAAGCATGAAACAAAGGAAAAATGTTAAGTAGGGGACTAAAATGAAAACAATAATTGTCATATGTAATTGTATTAAAAATATGAACAATCCAGAGGGTGAACATATAAAACACAGTGTAGTCAAGAGTTAAACTTAGAAAAGGAAGGTGTTGATTTCCTATTCTCCATGTGATCCAAGCTTGCAAGAGCAGATTTTCTATTAAGGGGGCGAGTGTAATAGCCCAATTTAAAAATAAATTAAATTGGGTAAAATAAATCAAAATTTTGTTGGAATTGATTTAAGAAAATTTTCCTGAGCTTGCAGTTTAAATTTGAGAATTTTTTGGAATAAAAATTTTATCTAACAGAGAGAATTTTATCTGCCTTCAGGAATTTAGTAGATATTTTGGAAGGCTTAAAATCTTCAAAAGATTTCTAAATCCCTTCTATATGGGCTTATATTCTTGTCTAAATCAAAGAATGAATATGAAATTTAGCCCGAGCAAAATAGAAAAAGACAAAAATGCCCCTGGATGCCATAAAATGCCAAAATTTCCATATTTCTTCTCATTTTTCCTTTCCTCTCTCTCTCTCTCTCTCGTGCGACCTCACTCTCTCCTTCCCTCTCACAATCGCGCACCACCCTTCATTGTAACGACCCCCTAATCCACAATACACTGTCCTCTATGTGAGTAGCAGAAGCATATGGGTTTTCAAAATAATTTTTCACTTTTTCTCGTTTTGAGAACATCAGGGGATTGCTACCGATTGAGTGTAACCCAAATAGACCTTTACCGCTGTCCATTCAGATTCTATTCAACCCTAAGTAAATTGTAGCTATACTAATTTCACATGCAATCACAACAAGCTCTGGAATATCAGACCTAATAACCATAAATCAATAATACACAATCAATTCACATGAAATCTATCATAAACTAAAATTAAGTCATTCATTTCTGCCAAAAATTCGGTAGAGTTTCCCCTATAATCTGGACGTCTCCTAAAATACAAACAGTCATCAAACCAATAAATACATTACATTACATCCATCAACAGCCAGAAACAACCAATACAATTAATTACATATTAAAATTCAAGCCTAGAAACTACGCTACATCGTCCGTCTGTTATCCAATCTCAGCCCAGCTATCTCCTAGGCCCCTGTCCCTGTTCATTTGAGAAAACAACCTCATGAGATAGTTAAATCCCAGTAGAGTAATTTACAGTAATTAAATTCAAAACTAGATGGATGCTCAGCAGTGCAAACACCAAAAATAACTCCCATGCTTATTTTGAAAATCAGTGAAATACCTTATCATTTAAAATCATTAAAATGGCACAAAAAATGAGGTAATCAATCCATGAATATAAACAATCTATTTTTCTAAAAATCTATGATAAAAATCCAAATCAAATTTATCGCTTAGTGGTTTTCACATTTACCTCCATTACAAGTCTGATGTGACCGTATCTGAATCTATCCAATTACATGTCATTTTACAAAAATCAATCTTTTATCGTTGGGTGTGATCCATAACACCAATCACCTAAAATCACACTTATATTTGTGAGTGTGATCCGTAGCACCATTCACTCACTCAAGGACTGAGTGAGAATCAACATCTAGGGCGTCCCCTAGCATGTGCACATATGCCAATCCTCATCCTCATACATTCTATTCAGAATCATATACACACAGTCGATTAGTTCCCAGGGTTCTAGGATATTACGCCTAAATCACAATGTTTCCCCGTATAGGTTATCCCCCCTTATACTCCTTAAACCTTTCTTAGGGTCATCCTAATTTACCACGTAATCCCTAACGAATGTAGGCTAAATCTAATGAAAACAATACATTTATAAAATCCTCTGCACTCGGGATGCAATACCAACTATCAAGTACCCTACCCTAAGTCAACTTTCTCCTATGGCATCTAAATCCGATAGCCAAATCGTTCTAACATGCAACAGGCATTTATAGCACACAGGCATGCAATTATACTCATTGAAGGCAACACGCATTTCTATGCAATCAAATTAAATCATTTAGGTATCCACGGAATCAATCTAAAATCAAGAGAGCATAAATTACCCTACCTGGTTACCATTTGCTCCTAATTAAATCTGAGGCTTCCTATATTCTCAAAATTTGAGCCTAGTTAAGTCCTGGGCAATTAAACCAATGTCTTAGTCCATTACTTATTTAATTTTACTTTCCTACGTCTGATTACACATTACATTAAGGCAATTTAGATCGTACCGGGGGTTTCAAAAGGTGGAAATCTGATTCTGGACCCTTTCTGGCTTCTCCGGTGGTGGCACACAGTGGAGCACAGCGGCTCACAACGGTGTATGGCGGAGAGGTGCAACTGAGGTCAAAAATTACACCAGAATGAAGCTCGCAAGGTGAGGAGTTCGAATCTGGGGTTGGTTTGGTGGTTCTCGGCCGTTAAGGTGGAATTTTTTAGTGGCGAAGTTCCACGCATGGCAAACACTTTTTACCTCGATCTACGCATGTGGTGCTGGTGTTCGACTATTGGGAGCTGTCGAAGGAACCTGGCAACTTGGCCTTCCCAATAGCAAGGATGGTGACGTCGGACAGCACGAAACCACAGAGATCACAACGGGTGAAGGATTTGATGACAGAGGGGAAAAATAAGCCTTTTCCGACGGCCGTGGCGTCTGTGGGTGGCCGGGGTTGGTCACTGGTGGTCAGGGGTGGTGAGCTGTGCCAGCAGCGACGCAGGGCGACTGTGGTGGATGTGCATGGTGGTGAAGGGAGGAGAGAGAAGAGAGAGAAAATAAAGGGAAGGGAGAGAGAGAAAATGTTAAAATGGTGGGAAAGTGTGGGATTTTTGAGAATTTAAAGCCTCCAGGGCAATTTGGTCTTTTGCCATTTCACTTGGAGGAATTTCTGGATGCCATCTTCGATCCGGATAAGGGCATGGGTTCTCATGCAAGAATTTTGGCCTCCGTTTAAGGAACTAAAGTTTGAGACTTTATCTGTTAATTTCCTAACGCCGGGTCGCGTTTTCCTTCATTGGATCGAATTTTAACTCTGAAAAGTCCTCATATTTCAACCATAATCTCAAAAAATTATGCCGAATTCAATTTTAATGAAATCCTGATTAAATTCACCCAATTTAATTATTTCAGAAATTTTAGTTTATTACATTCTCCACCCCTTAAAAGAAATTTTGTCCCTAAAATTCATACTTGTGAATAGCTCTGGGTATCGTTGTCTCATCTCGTCTTCCTTCTCCCATGTCATCTCCTGCGATGCTACATCTTGCTAAAGTACCTTAACTAAAGGGATTACTTTATTCCGGAGTTGCTTATTCTTAAAGTCAAGGATTTGTACAGGTGTAGATTCATAAGTTAAATTTTCCTTTAATATTATGGGTTGATTCCCCAATACATACACAGGGTCTGGGACATATTTACGGAGTTGCAAGACGTGAAATACGTCATGCAAATTGGACAGGTATAGGGGTAAGGCGATCTGGTAAGCGACTGGACTGACTCTTTGCAGGATTTGGAATGGTCCTAAGAATTTGGGGCTTAGTTTTCTAGTCCTTACTTGTCTACCAATACCCATGGTGGGGGACACTCTCAGGAAAACATGTTCTCCTCACTAAACTCTAAAAGGTCGCCTTCTCCTATTGGCATAGGCTTCCTATCTTTTTTGGGTAGCCCTCATCTTTTCTCTGATCATTTTGATTTGATTAGTGGTCTCTTGTAAAATCTCAGGTCCCAACAGTGTACTTTCCTCCATTTCTACCCTACTTTCCCCTATTTCTACCTAACTTTAAGGTGACTTACAGCTTCTCTCATACAGAGTAGCAAAAGGTGCCATACCAATGGTAGAGTAATAGCTGTTATTGTATGAAAACTCTATCAAAGGTAGGTGTTTATCCCAACTTCCTTTCTGTTCTAGCACACAAGCCCTCAACATATCTTCTAAAGTTTGAATTGTTCTCTCAGACTGCCCGTCAGTCTAAGGATGATAGGCTGTGCTAAACTTAAGCTGGGTTCCTAATTCTTGCTGTAGGGATTTTCAAAATCTCGAAGTAAACCTAGGTCTTAGTCTAATACTATACCAGATGGTATTCCGTGTAATCTTACAATTTCCCTAAGGTATAATTTAGTTAGTTTTTCCATGGAGTATCTCATCTTAACCGGTAAAAAGTGAGTAGACTTGGTTAATCTATCCACTATCACCTAAATGGCATCATAACCAGCTGGTGTTCTAGGTAATCCTACTACAAAATACATGGTTATTTTATCCCATTTCCTTTCCGGTATCTCCAGAGGCTTCAGTAGCCTTGCGGGTCTTTGATGCTCTATCTTGACCTGTTGACAAGTCAGACAAGCATTCAAATAGTTCGTGATGTCCTTCTGCATGCCTAGCCACCAAAAGTTTCTCTTTAAATCCTGATACATCTTGGAAATACCTGAGAGGATAATATAGTGGCTTCGATGAGCCTCTGCTAGCACTTTTTCCCTCAGCTCCTAATGGTTTTGGATTACTATTCGTTTCCTAAACATCAATACTCTATCAGGGGCTAGTCCAAAATCATGTTGGTTTGCATATATCTCCAAGGATCCATCCTCTAATTGAGCTTACCTAATTTGTTCCCTCATATCGTAGGTTATCAGAAAGTCACTCATCAATAATCTCTTCGAAAACGAGATTACATTGAGGCTGAGATTCCTAAAGTCCTCAAGTAACCTCATCTCATCTACCATTAGGCTGGCTAATTGTAATGACTTCTGGCTTAATTCATCTGCTACAACGTTAGCCTTTCCTACATGGTATTTTAACCCGAAATCAAAATCCTTTAAGTATTCTACCCACCTTCTCTGCCTCATATTCAGTTCCTTTTGATCAAACAAGTACCTAGGGCTCTTGTGATCACTATAAACCTTAAATACAGCCCTGTATAAGTAATGTCTCCAAATCTTCAGGGCAAACACAACGACAGCTAATTCCAATTCGTGGGTAGGGTAGTTCTCCTTTGCAGGTTTCAATTGCCTCGATGCATAAGCCACTACTTTCCCATGCTGCATTAAAATGCATCCTAAACCTTTCATTGATGCATCTGTATACATCATAAAGGGTTATAAGGGTTTCAGAATTATTAATACAGGAGCGGTGGTCAATTTTTCTTTCAAAGTCTGGAAACTATCTTCACATTGCTCGCTCCATTCAAAGTTTACACCCTTCCGAGTCAACCGGGTTAATGGCAAAGCTATTTGGGAAAATCCTTGGATGAACTTCTTGTAATAGCCGGCCAAACCCAAAAAACTCCTAACCTCGGTGACCATCCTTGGTTGACCCCAATCTAATATTGCTTCAATTTTCTTTGGGTCTATTGCAATCCCTTCCTCATTTACCATGTGGCATAGGAATTTCATGTCCTCTAACCAAAACTCACATTTCTCAAATTTAGCATACAATTATTTTTCTTCCAATGTTTGTAACACCATGCTAAGTTGCTGTGCATGCTCTTCGTGAGTCTTGGAATAGACTAAGATGTCATTTATGAATACCATTACAAATTAATCCAAGTAAGGTATAAAGATTCTGTTCATGTAGTCCATGAAGACAGCAGGTGCATTTGTCAGTCCAAACGGCATCACTAGAAACTCATAGTGGCTGTAACTAGTGTTAAACGCTATCTTTGGGATATCTTCTTCCCTAACCCTAATTTGGTGCTATCCTGACCTTAAGTCTATCTTGGAGAACACAGTCGCACCCTGTAACTAGTCAAATAAGCCATCAATCTGTGGTAATGGGTACTTATTTCTAATGGTCACCTCGTTCAGTTGCCGATAATCAATACATAACCTTAAACTCCCTTCTTTCTTCTTTACGATAGGACAGGAGCTCTCCACGGTGATACGCTCGACCTAATAAATCCCTTTTCTAATAATTCCTCTATCTGGACCTTTATTTCCCTCAATTCAGCTGGGACCATTCAATATGGGGTCATAGCTATTGGGCCTGCACTCGAAATTAGGTCAATGGTAAACTCTATCTCTCTAGGTGGGGGCAACTTACTTACTTCCAAAGGAAACACCTCCAGAAATTTGCTAACAATTAGGATTAGGTCTAACCTTTCCTGCAATTCTACTTGAGAGAGATTTAGGGACACATTACCTATCTCACATGCTCTGTCACTCCCACGTACAGGCACGGTATCCAAGTAAGTGATAGTCTTGTCAGAACAGTTTAACAAAACTCGATTCCTAGACAACCAATCCATTCCCAGAATGATGTCGAATCCCATTCAGGGGTATACAAACTAGGTCCACAATAAACAGGATGTCATTGATGGTTAAGGGGCAGTTTAGACATATTTGTAGGGATATAGTAGTTTCTCCCAAGGGTATGGAAATGTGTAAGTCACAGGGCATGGTTTGTAAAGGTAAGTTTATTCTTCCCACGCATCCATTAGAAATAAAAGAGTGCGTGGCACCCGAATCAAACATTATTATCAAAGGAAAATTGTAAATCTTACCTCTACCCTGCATCAAACCTGATGACTTGTCGATGTTCGCTGCATCCATAGTAAAGACTCTCCCTGGAGCTTGCGATCTTCGGCCACCTAGTGTCTACTGGCTTCTGCTTGAGGGGCAGTACTTTGCAAGGTGTCCTGTACCCCTACACTTGTAACATTGCATTGGAGTTTGATGCCAGCAAGTTTGGTTAGGATGTCTGGTCCCACACTTCTGATAAAGAGCACTATCGGGCCGTTTGCTGTTGCTTGAAGACCCTGGCTACGGTTTGAACATCCCACCTTTCACATTGAGATTTCTAGCTGGTGGTCTCAGCCTGTTATCAGTCCTCTGCGTCATATTCTGCTTCTGTTCTAGGTTCTTACTCAGGATCTGACATTTGTTCACCAGCATTGCAAAGTCTCTGATCTCTAACGGGACAAGTTGTGTCTTCATCGGCAAATCTAGGCCCTCTTCCAACTGACTTGCCTTCCAGGCTTCGTCATAATGCATTCTCAAGTATGTGGAATATCTGGACAGTTCTTCAAATTGTGGCAAATATTCCTTGAAAGGTCTACCTCCCTGTGTGAGCTTTAGGAACTCTGCTTCCTTGGACTGTCTAACACTTTCAAGGAAGTACTTATCCAGAAAGACCCTCTTAAAAGATTCCCAGGTAAGCGGAATACCCCTGCTGGGCTCCTGTCCACCATCGTTTCGCTTCACCCTTAAGCATATATGTTGCATATGTCACTTTCTGTTCATCATCACAATGCAACAAACGAAAGATCTTCTCTATCTCCTTTAGCCATGCTTCAACTGCGGCTGGATCGGAAGCAACTGAGAATGGGGGTGGACCTGCTCTCTAAAATTCAATCCACCCTTAATACATCGGGTTGGCATTCTGAGTGTTCCCATTATTTCTGGTCTGCCTGTCTTCCTGTTATTGCCTCATTAAATTGGCGCTTGTAATAGCTTGGTCCCTCATGGCGTCAGCCATCATCTGTATAGAGTCCATCATCTCTCACATGTCGACGTTGGTCTTTATGCTACCACTTCCTGAGGTGCCCTGGCTCCTGTGTCTCGGCCTTCCTCTTGGCCTTCGAGTGTTATCCGTGCTAGGTTCTGCCATGGCTATCTGACACAGAAAGAAAATGAATTAGTCTTTAACAACAATAGTTAGCAGAAAGATGCTAAATTCATTCCTTCACTTATCAATTCAAGATCAGGTCCCAAGTATTCTAGAGTTAAATCAATCAACACCCTAAAGCTGCAAGCCCAAAGATTCACAACCACTAGCCCACTAAACTGGACAACTGACGAACTAAGCTCTGATACCAAACTTGTAATGACCCCCTATCCACAATACACTGTCCTCTATCTAAGTAGCGAAAGCATATGGGTTTTCAAAATATTTTTTCACTTTTTCCCGTTTCGAGAACGTCAGGGGATCGCTATCGGTTGAGTGTAACCCAAATAAACCTTTACCGCTGTCCATTCAGATTCCACTCAACCCTAAGTAAACTGCAGCTATACTAATTCCACATGCAATCACAACAAGCTCTGGAATATCAGATCTAATAACCATAAATCAATAATACACAATCCATTCACATGTAATCCATCATAAACTAAAATTCAATCATTCATTTCTGCCAAAAATCCAGTAGAGTTTCCCCTGTAATCTGGACATCTCCTAAAATACAAAAAGTCATCAAACCAATAAATACATTACATTACATCCATCAATAGCGAAAAACAACCAATAAAATTAATTACATATTAAAATTCAAGCCTAGAAACTACACTGCATCGTCTGTCTGTTATCCAATCTTAGCCCAGCTATCTCCTAGGCCCCTGTCCCTGTTCATCTGAGCAAACAACCTCATGAGATAGCTAAATCCCAGTAGAGTGATTTACAGTAATTAAATTCAAAACTAGCTGGATGCTCAGTAGTGCAAACACCAAAAATAACTCCCATGCTTATTTTGAAAATCAGTGAAATATCTTATCATTTAAAATAATTAAAATGGCACAAAAAATGAGACAATCAATCAATGAATATAAACAATCTATTTTTTTGAAAATCTGTGATAAAAATCCAAATCAAATTTATTGCCTGGTGGTTTTCACATTAACGTCCGTTACAAGTCTTATGTGACTGTATCTGAATCTATCCAATTACATGTCATTTTACGAAAATCAATCTTTTATTGTTGGGTGTGATCCATAACACCAATAACCCGAAATCACACCTATATTGTGAGTGTCATCCGTAACACCAATCACTCACTCAATGACCGGGTGAAAAACAACATCTAGGGTGTCCCCTAGCATGTGCACATACGCCAATCCTCATCCTCATACAGTCTATTCAGAATCACATGCACACAGTTGACTAGTTCCTAGGGTTTTAGGATATTATGCCTAAATCACAAAGTTTCCCCGTATAGGTTATCCCCATTTATACTCTTTAAACCTTTCTTAGGGTCGTCCTGGTTTATTGCGTAATCCCTAACGATTGCAGGCTAAATCTGATGAAAACAATACATTTATAAAATCTTCTGCACTCGAGATACTCAACGGTCGTCCCATACCGGCTATCAAGTACCCTATCCTAAGTCAACTCGCTCCTATGGCATTTAAATCTAATAGCCAAATCGTTTTAACATGCAACAGGAATTTATAGCACACAGGCATGCAATTATACTTATTGAAGGTAACACGTATTTCTATGCAATCAAATTCAATCATTTAGGTATCCACAGAATCAATCTAAAATCAGGGGAGCATAAATTACCTTAGCTGGTTACCGTTTGCTCCTAATTAAATCCGGGGCTTCTCGTATCCTTTGAATTCGAGCCTAGTTAAGTTCCTAGGCAATTAAACCAATGTCTTAGTATGTTACTTATTTAATTTCACTTTCCTGCGTCTAATTACACATTTTCCTAGGCTAATAAATTTTCCTATACATATTCGACATCCAATTTAGTAAAAAAAACATTAAATTAGGGCAATTTAGATCGTACCCGGGGTTTCGAAAGGTGGAAATCTAATTTTAGACCCTTTCTGGCTTCTCCGGTGGTGGCACATGGCAGAGCATGGTGGTGCATGGTGGCTTACAGTGGCGCATGGTGGAGGGGTGTGGCTGAGGTTAAAAATTACACCAGAATAAAGACCGCAAGATGAAGAGTCTGAATCTGGGGTTGGTTTGGTGGTTCTCAGCCGTTAAGGTGGCATTTTCTGGCAGCGAAGTTCCACGCACGACAAAAGATTTTTGTCTCGTTCCAAGCACGTGGCGGCAGTGTTCAGCGGTTGGGAGCTGTCAGAGGAAGCTGGTAGCTCAGCCTTCTCAATGGCGAGGGCGGTGACGTCAGACGGCACTGGATGGTAGAGATCACAGCGAGTGGAGGATTTCGCAACGGAGGGGAAAGAGAAGCTTTTTTCGATAGAGGAATTTTTGAGTATTTAAAGCCTCTAGGGGCAATTTGGTCTTTTGCCACTTTGCCCTGAGGAATTTCTGGATGTCGTCTTCGATCCGAACAAGGGCACAGGTTCCCATACAATAATTTTGGCCTCCGTTTAAGGAACTAAAGTCCGAGACTTTATTTGTCAATTTCCTAACACCGGGTCGCGTTTTCCTTTATCGGATCAGATTTTAACGCCGAAAAATCCTCAGATTTCAACCGTAATCTTAGAAAATTATGTCGGATTCAATTTAAACAAAATCTTGATTAAATTCACCCAATTTAATTATTTCAGAAATTCCAATTTATTACATCATTGCTAGAACTACCATGCTGCGCCATCACCAAACCACGCCACCTGCGCCACACGTCACCGCCGACCTCTTGCGGCCATCCGCCACCATTGATAGCCATTGTAGTGGGCACATTTCCCTGTTTTCTTTCCATTTTCCATTCGGCATTCTCTTCCTTGTTTCGGTCAAAAAACATTGTCGTCTGACCACACCGCCACCACCAATAGCTAGCCTAAGCTGCTTTCTTCCTCTTCCTACTGCCAACCGGTAAAGAATTGCCGCCACGCGCCGTGAACGGAGGAGAAATATTTTTTGAAGCTCTGTCATGTTACTCAGGAAAATCACAATTAAATTGCCAATTTTTGTCGAACCGAATGAGGATCTGGCATCACCGAGCTGTGGGCTACATTTTGGATTATGTTTCGACGCCAACCGCCATCCGTCGCTATGTGCCATCGTGAGCCATGGTCTGCCACTGTGCTTCGCTATGTGCCATCACCGGAGTAGCTGAAAGGATATAGGAATCAATTTTCAACCTTTGAAACATCCAGTATAATTTAAAATACTATAATTTGATGTTTTCTTGTCAATTTTGTTCAAAATATGTGGTAAGGATTATACTGACGTTTTGTGGGAAAGTATAACTAAAAGGAAACCCGTATAAGATTTGAATTTTTTTCCTCTGGAAACTAATTAGGAGAACAATATTTGAAGAAAAATGAAAACCCCAATCCGTATAGGAGCAATCTGTAAAAGGTAGATTAATTACACTCCCCTAATTTTTAATTGACATTGTGAATTGATGTTTTAAGTATGATTTGTATTGAATGGAAATGAGTGCTGAAAATAAATAATTTCCATGAAAGCTATATATATGAGTATATAAGATTACCTGTGTATTGAGAATACTTTTTACATGTTTGATAGAATTTAGCTATTGGAATTATATGCCATAGGGACAGACTAGCTTAGGGTGGATATTCAATAGCTGGTATGGGATGACCATTGAATACCCCTTATGCAGAAGGTTTTTAAATTGATTTATTTTAATTGAATTGGTTTGCATCTGTTAGAAATTATTGGTTAAACCAGGACAACCCTATGAAAGGTTCAAGGAGTAAAAGGGTGGATAACCTATACAGGGTGACGTTTTGGTTTAAGTATAATATCCTATAACCTTGAGTATTGGTCAGCTATGTGTATGTATTTCTATAGAGACTGTATGAGGATGAGAATTAGCATTTGTGCACATGCTGGGGTATGCCCTGTATGTTGATTCTCACCCAGTCCTTGAGTGGGTGATTGGTGTTATGGATCACAGCCAAACAAAAACCATATTTTTAGTTAAAATGGCATGTAACTTGAAATGACGAATAGATGATCACATGAGATGTGTGACTAATAAGTATATAAGAATTTTTAGGCATGATTTTAAGTATGCTTTTTAGCATGATTTTTCAATTAAAGATAATATGCTCATTGTATTGCTTTGCATCAATTTCCCATATTCATTTTAAATTTAATAGTATTTAGTGATTCACATGCATTTAAAATGATTTAGGGAGATATTTTCTGTGCGTTGTCACAGCTAAGCATCCAACTATTTTACAAATATTAAATTGTAAATTGCTCTACTAGGATCTAATCATCTCATTAAGTTGTTTGTTCAGATGACTAGAAAACAGGGAATGCCTAGGAGATAGCTGGGCAGAAGCAAGATGTCAAGATAATGTTGTGATGTGGATGTAGAATTAGGCTTGAATATATATTTGTGAATTTGTATTGTTGATTTTTGGTTTTATTGATGAAATTGATGGATATATATGTTGATTGGGCTATTGTATAAATGGGAAACATCCAATTTTTAGGGGAAACTCTGTTCAATTTTCAGTAGAAAATGTTTTGGGAGAATAGATTTTTTTTATAATGGATTGTAGTTTTATATACTAATGTGGGAATGAATTTAATAGTATGAAATAGTGTATCTCAATTGTATCTGAATGGTTGTTAGAATTTATATTCCAGATTATTATATGGTTTATAATGTGATAATAGAAATGCTGCACAAGATTTAGGGTTGAGTGGAATTTGAATAGACTATGAGAAGAGGCTATTTGGGTTACACTCAACTAGTAGCGACCCTCTGACATTCCTTAACATTGGAAAAGTGAAAAATTTGTTCAGAACCTTGTATGCTTCTGCTACTCTGATAGATGAGTATATAGCATGAGTAAAGGGGTCGTTACTAGGTGGCATCTGAGCTCGGCTTACTAGTTTACTGGTTTATTGATTTATTGGTTATGAATTTTTCGATTTTGCAGTTTTAGGACTTGAAATTGATTTGACTTTGGAATATATAGGATTTGATTTTTAATTGAGATATTAAGAATAAATTTGCTGCTATGCTAGTAATTTATTGCTATTGAAGGCTAACTAATTCCTTTTCTGTGTCAGTTAGCTATGGAAAATGCTAGCAGATAATACGAGGAGGCCAAGAGGAAAACCAAGAAATAGAAGTTAAGGGGCACAAGGGAGTAGTAGCAGGGAGGATAATGTTGAGATGAGGGACATGATGGACTTCATAAGAATGATGGCAGATGCTATGAGAGAGCAAGCTACTACAAGTGCTAATATAATGCAGCAGTATCAGGAAGATCATTAGAATCGAGACGACGAGATTAACAGGAATAACAATAAGATGTATCAAGGCTGCATAAAGTTTCAAAGGGTAGGACCACCAGTGTTCTCAGGCACATGTGAGCCATTAGTAGTAGAAGGGTGGTTGAAGGAGATAGAGAAGATCTTTCAATTTTTGCATAGTACAGATGATCAGAGGGTCACTTATGCAATGTATATACTAAAAGGAGAGGCAGAACATTGGTGGACCAAAGCCAAGCAACTCATAGAGAGCAGGGGCACTCTACTCACATGAGAGTCTTTCAAGAGGATATTCTTGGAGGAATACTTCCTTGAGAGTGCAAGATAGGCTAAGGAAACTGAATTTCTGTAACTCAGACAAAGGTGTAGACTGTTCGAAGAATACTTGGTTAAATTTGAAGAATTGGCTAGATATTCCACCTATATAAGGTTACATTATGATGAAGCTTGGAAATCAAGCCAACTAGAGGCAGGGTTAGACTTTCAGATGAGAACGTAGATAGCCCTAATGGAGATAAGGGACTTTGCAATACTAGTAAATAAATGTCAAATCCTTATTAAAAATATGGAGGAAAGGCAGAATATAAATCAGAGAACTAGTGGAAGACAAAAACAACTAGCCAAGATTTTAAATGTGAAGGGTGGAAATTTTAAGCCACAACAGGGATCATCTAGTAGCAATAGACGTCCTGAGATTGCTAACTGCCCTAAATGTGGGATCAGGTATCCTAATCAACCCTGTTGGCATCAGACACCAATACAATGCTACAAATGTAGAGGTACAAGGCATTTTGCAAAGTACTGTCCAACCGGTGGAAACTAGCAGAATCTAAGTGGCCAAAGACCGTAAGCACGGGGAAAGTCTTTACTATGGATGGAGTAAATGTTGACAAGTAGCCCGGATTGATGCAAGATAGAGGTAAGATTTATAATAATCCTTTAATAGTATTGTTTGATTCGGGTGCTACGCAATCTTTCATATCAATACATGCGTGGAAAAAATAAACTTACCTTTGCAAACCATGCCATGTGATCTACGCATTTCCACACCGTTAGGAGAGACAACCATATCCCCATAAATATGCCTAAACTGTCCTCTTTCTATTGATGACACCCTATTCATAGTGGAACTTGTGTATTTGCTTTTGACTAGGATTGACGTCATTCCAGGAATGGACTAGTTATCTACAGATCGAGTTTTGTTGAATTGTTCTGAAAGGACTATCACTTATTTGGATACCTTACCAGTAGGTGAGAGTGAAAGGGTATGTGAGATAAGTGATATTTCCCTTAATCTCTCTCAGGTAGAATTGCAAGAAAGGCTAAACCTAATTCCCATTGTTAGCAATTTCCCAGAGGTGTTTCCCTTAGAGATTAGCAGGTTACCCCTACCTAGAGAGATAAAATTCACATTGACCTGGTTCTGGGTATAGGCCTAATAGCAATAACCCCATATAGAATGGCCCCAACAGAATTAAGGGTATTAAAGGTCCAAATAAGAGATCTATTGGAGAAAGGATTCATTAGGCCGAGTGTGTCACCCTGGGGAGTTCCTATCCTATTTGTCAAAAAGAAAGATGGGAGCATGAGACTATGTATAGATTATAGATGTAACATCCCCAAACCTATATTCCTTTTTGGTGATTAAATAATATAATATAGGATCAGTGAGTTTACTACTGCCTCTACCCGAGTATATTTTTAACTTTTTCTAAGTTAAATAATTTAGTGCCTCTAGTTTTGGTTACTACACTCAGGTTCTCACACTTTACATAGTAGAAATAAATAAAGTAATTTAAATGAAATAGATAGATATAGAGATATTCACGTTCACATTCAACTGTGCATAATATTTATACATGCATAACTATAGTGTGTGCAGACATATATCTATAGATATGCAAGCCTGAGAAGGGTAAGGAGATAACAATCCTGTCACTCATACTCTGTTTTAAGCAAAATTCTCTATCTCACATATCTTAATACATATATGCCCTCCTTACTTACACCAAAATCATTCTCCTGATCCTTTCAAAATATTAATAAGGATTCAAGGAAATGGGCATGTCAAAGTACTATATATTCTTGGTTATGCATACAGTCAAGGGGAAGGTGGTAACTCAAATACAAACAGGACCCATAGCCCAGTGATCACAGGAAAATACCCCAAAAATGGTATCTTCACTACTTCTATCTCTACCTCTAACAGCACCTGGTACCTAGGCATCTGATACAAACCAGCTTAAATAAGAAAGATTTCTCAATAGCAATAATCACCTGTATTTAAAAATAGCTAATTGTACCACTGTACTGATACGAAAATCCACTACATTCTTTTTCATAATAATTTAAAATATTATGCTATTGGAATAATGTATATGGATTATACACATATCTCATACATATACTTATGATTACACATACACCTCAACAGATATTCATCACACATGATACATTCTTAGATTGTAATGGTAATAACTCATATTCCTATGTCAGTATATAGAGCATAAACAAGGAAATCATACAATTTGATATGGCCATAGTCAAAATCATCATATAAGAAATCTTATAAATATTTCCATCCATAAATGAGTTTTCTTGTGGTTATAAGCCACCTGCAATCATTCTCGTGGTTTTCACCATTTGCATTCATTCTCATGGTTAACCATCAGCATTTATTCTCGTGGTTAACTGTCAGCATTTATTCTCATGGTTAACTGTCAGCATTTATTCTCGTGGTTAACTGTTAGCAATTATTAGTGTTACCCATCTGCAAAACTTTTCCTAGATTAAAGTCAGTTACAGCTATTCTCACAGTATAACCAATTGCATCCCTTCTCGCGGTATAGCCAAATGCATCCCTTCTCGCAGTATAACTAAATGCATCCCTTCTCGTGGTATAACCAAATGCAGCTATTCTTGCGGATTAACCATTTGTAGTTATTCTCATTTACGGTTCATGCTCAATTAAAACCTTTTATTTTTTGTCTCTTTCTCATAATTTCTCAAATATTCTCAATTCTCATGTTACCCATTACAATCTAAGATTAAATCTTACATTTGAGTGAAGAATTAGGCTAATTATGGATTAAAATAGGTTATTGAGTCAAATTTCCCAAAACAAAGAGCTACAAGTTGACTTCCAGCCTCCTAGAAGTCGACTTCTAGCTTGCTACCCAAAAAATGTTTCAAACATTGAGCAATCAATCGACTTCTAGGACTCTGACAATCGACTGCTCTTTTCTTAGCTAATTTCTAGAAAATAAGAACAAGACAGTCGACTTCCAGCCCTTGGCAGTCGACTACTAGCATTCTAGATACGTTTTTGGGCAACTCAAAAGCATGACAGCCAACTGGTAGAGCCTACAAGTCGACTGCTACGTTATGCTCTGTTTTAAAACTCACCATTAACCAATTATTTTAGCCCAAGAACATGTTTTTAAAATAGTTTTGATTATCAAAAACTCAATAACAATATAAAAGCTTTATTTACCACTCAAAAATAGCCCAAACCACCGATTATTCATTTTTAAATCTTGGATTTAACCTCTTTCTCAAAAACCATGAAAAACCCATTTTTTAGATTTACATTCATGCATTCATAAGTATATTCAATCAGTTTAAAACTTCCAATAGCAATCAAAAACACTAAGAATGTAGGTTTTAATCTCCTTAGAGTTTAAAATTATGAAAACTCAGAATTTACGAACCATACACAGTAAATTTCGAAAATAAGGGAGATAGGTGATTTGCTACCTTTCTGTTGATTTAAACTTGGTATTTGATGATAGTGAAGTGTTTTGGTAAGTCTTCCTAACTTTTGGAATGCTTTAATCCTCCTAATAGCCTTCTTTCTTCACAATTTCTGAACTTTCTCTCTCTAGCTCATCCTCTCTCTCTCTAAGATTTTGAACTCAGAATGCAAAATGAGAGGTTCTGGAGACTTCACCTATTTATAGATGATCTGTCCTTTTGCAATTCTACTCCTAATTCTCAATCATTCGTCTTAAATTGATAATTCTTCCAACTTTACATTAAATGACCATTTTGTCCCAAACTGCCTGGTGGGAAATTTTCAGAATTCTATTGCTATAGTAAATCATTTGGCTAAAATTATGGCCTATTACCCTAAAATTTTAAAAATTCACATCTCTATCCTCACTTCATTTTTTTCCTTTCAATTTGGTCATATTCTTTCTCTTTACTTAAAATTCTCATTCTAATGCATCTGTATGCAATTTAATGCAACAAACACAAGCATTTAATTCATTTAAAATAAAAAAAACATCTCTTAATGCATAGAAAGGGCAGATGTTACAATAGAAAGCTAAACAAGGTAACCATTAAGAATAAGTACCCATTACCTTGAATAGATGACCTGTTTGATCAGTTACAAGGTACAATGGTATTCTCCAAAATAGACTTAAGGTCAGGATAACACCAGATCAGGGTTAGGGATGAAGATATCCCTAAAATAGCATTTAACACTAGGTATGGTCACTATGAGTTCCTGGTGATGTCATTTGGATTGACTAATGCACTTGCTATCTTTATGGATTACATGAAAAGGATTTTTAGACCCTACTTGGACCAATTTGTAGTGGTATTCATAGACAACATCTTAGTTTATTCTAAGACTCACAAAGAACATACACAACATCTTTGCACGGTGCTATAGATGTTGGAGGAAAAAAATTGTATGCTAAGTTAGAGAAATGTGAGTTTTGGCTAGAGGAAATTAAGTTCTTAGGTTATGTGGTAAATGGGGAAGGAATTTCAGTAGACCCTAAGAAAATTGAAGCAGTATTAGATTGGGTTTGGTAGTAAAGTTCTTAGGTTATGTGATAAATGGGGAAGGAATTTTAGTAGACCCTAAGAAAATTGAACGGTCATTGAGGTTAGAAGTTTTCTAGGTTTGGCAGGTTATTATAGGAAGTTTATACAAGGATTTTCTCAAATAGCCCTGCCATTAACCCGATTGACTAGGAAGGGTGCTAATTTTGAATGGAGCGAGCATTGTGAGCATAGTTTTCAAATCCTGAAAGAAAAGTTAACCACCGCTCTAGTTTTTGTAATCCCAAAATCCCTAGAGCCATTTACGGTCTATAAAAATACATCAATGAAAGGTTTAAGATGCGTCTTAATGCAAGATAAGAGGGTTATGCATTAAGACAATTGAAACTTGTAGAGGAAAACTATCCTACCCATGACTTGGAATTAGCTGTGATGGTATTTGCCCTAAAGATTTGGAGACATTATCTGTACAAGGCTATGTTTGAGGTTTTTAGTGATCACAAGAGCTTTAGGTATTTATTTGATCAGAAAGAGTTAAATATGAGGCAGAGAAGGTGGGTAGAGTATCTAAAGGACTTTAACTTTGAGTTAAAGTACCATTTAGGGAAAGCAAATGTAGTAGCTGATGCATTAAGCAAGAAGTCATTACAAGTAGCCAGTTTGATGATGGATGAGATGAGATTACTTGAGGACTTTATGAATCTTAGCCTCAAAGTAATTTCATTTCCAAAGAGATTAGTAATGAGTGACTTCCTAGTTAATTGTGATTTGAGGGATTAGATTAGACAAGCCCAACTAGAGGATGAATCATTAGGAAGTAATTTATGTGAATCAACTTTATTTTAGGTTAGCCCCTAATCGAGTACTAATGTTTAGGAAAAGGATAGTAATTCCAAACCATTAGGAACTAAAGGAGAAAGTGTTAGCAGACACTCATTGAAGCCACTATACCATTCATCCAGGTATTTCCAATATGTACCAAGACTTAAAAAGAAATTTTTGGTGGCTGGGTATGCAAAAGTACATCACGAAGTATGTGAATGCTTGTCTTACTTTTCAGTAAGTCAAAATAGAGCATCAAAGACTCGTAGGATTATTAAGGCCACTGGAGATACAACATAGGAAATGGGATCAGATAATCATGGATTTTGTAGTTAGACTACCTATAACACCAGCTGGTTATGATTCCATTTGGGTAATAGTGAATAGACTAACCAAGTTTGCTCACTTTTTACCTATCAAGATTAGGTATTCCATGGAAAAATTAGCCCAAGTTTACCTTAGGGAGATTGTGAGACTGAAGGGGTACCATTGAGTCTAGTATCGGACCAAGACCCTAGGTTTACCTCAAAGATTTTAGCAATCCCTATAGTAGGCATTAGGAACCTAACTTAAGTTTAGCACCGCCTATCATCCTCTGACCAATGGACAGTCTAAGAGAACAATTTAAACCTTAGAAGATATTTTGAGGGCTTGTGTGCTAGAACAAAAGGGAAGTTAGGATAAATACCTACCTTTGATAGAGTTTGCTTACAATAACAGTTATCATTCTACCATAGGTATGGCACCATATGCTTCTCTATATGGGAGAAGTTGTAAATCGCCATTAAGTTGGGTAGAAATGGGGGAGAGTACTTTGTTGGGACTAGAGATTGTACAAAAGACTACTGATCAGATCAAGATGATCAGGGAAAAGATGAGGATTGCCCAACAGAGACAGGAAACCCATAATATTAAAGGAAAATTTGACTTATGAATCTACTCCTGTCCAAATCCTCGACTTTAAGACTAAGCAACTTCGGAATAAAGTAATCCCTTTAGTTAAGGTACTTTGGAAGGATGTAGCATCTCAGGAGTTGACGTGGGAGAAGGAGGACGACATGAGACAACGTTATCCAGAATTGTTTACAGGTATGAATTTTGGGAACAAAATTCTTTTAAAAGGGGGAAAATATAATAACCTAATTTAAAAATAAATTAAATTGGGTACAATAAAGCAAAATTTTGTTGGCATTGATTTAAGAAATTTTTCCTGAGCTTGCAATTTAAATTTGAGAATTTTTTGGAATAGAAATTTTATCTGACGGAGAGAATTTTATCTGCCTTCAAGAATTTAGCAGATATTTTTGGAAGGCTCAAAATCCTCAAAAGATTTCCAAATCCCTTCAATACGGGCCTATATTCTTGCTTAAATCGAAGAATGCATATGAAATTTAGCCCAAGAAAAGTGGAAAAAGACCAAAATTCCCCTAGATGCCATAAAATGCCAAAATTTCCATGTTTCTTCTCATTTTTCCTTTCCTATCTCTCTCTCTTCCATGCAACCTCACTCTCTCCTTCCCTCTCACCATTGCGCGCCACCCTTCATCACTGAAACTGCCATGTTGCGCCACCACCGGACCCTGCCACCTGTGCCACTTGTTGCCGTTGACCTCTTGCGGCTATCCCTCACTGTTAACAGCCAATGTAGCAGCCACATTTGCCCATTTTTTGCCCATTTTTTGTTCAAATTTCTCTTCCTTATTTTTTCCAGAAAACATCACCGTCCGACCACACCACCGCCACCAATAGCTAGCTCAAGCTGCCTTCTTCCTTCGCCAGCTGCCAACTAGCGAAGAACTGCCGCCACGAACCGTAAAAGGAGGAGAAACATTTTTCAAAGATCAATCGTGTTTTGCCAAAAAATCATGGTTAAATCGCCATTTTTCACCGAGCTGACCCTGGATCCAATATCCTCAAGTTGTGGGCTACATTTTGGACTAATTTCAACACCAACTGCCGTCCCCCGCCATACTCTACTGTGCGTCATCACTGGAGTAGCTGAAAGGACACATGAATTAATTTTCAACCTTCTAAAACATCTAGTATAATTTAAAATACTCTAATTTGATGTTTCTGAAACGTCCGGTATGTTGTAAGGATTTGACCGACGTATAAATTAGGCCATTAATTGTAGGAAAGTATAACTGAAAGGAAACTCATATAAGATTTGAATTGTTTCCTCAGGAAAATAATTGGGAGAACAATCTTCAAGGAAAAAGGGAAACCCTGATCCGTATAGGAGCAAATTGTAAAAGTTAGAGTAATCTACACTCCCCTAATTTTTAATTGACGTTGTGAATTGCTATTTTAAGTATGATTTGTATTGAATGGGAATGAGTGCTGAAAATAAATAATTTACATGAAAGCTATATATGTGAGTATATAATGTTGCCTGTGTATTGAGAATACTTGTGGCATGTTTGATAGAATTTGGTTATTAGGATTATATGCCATAAGGACAGACTAGCTTAGGGTGGATATTCAATAGCCAGTATAGGACAACCATTGAATATCCCCAATACAGATGGTTTTGTAAATTGATTTATTTTAATTGAATTGGTCTGCATTTGTTAGGAATTATTGATTAAACTAGGACAACCCTGTGAAAGGTTCAAGGAGTAAAAGGGTGGATAACCTATACGGGGTGACGTTTTAGCTTAAGTATAATATCTTATAACCTTGAGTATTAGTCGATTATGTGTATTTATTTCTATATAGACTGTATGAGAATGAGAATTAGCGTTTGTGCACATTCTGGGGGACACCCTGGATGTTGATTCTCACCCAGTCCTTGAGTGGGTGATTGGTGTTACGGATCACACTCATAATATAGGCGTTATTTTCGGGTGATTTGTAACACCCTTATCTTATCTTAATAACGTCATAATACTTATTCAGATAAGTGGTTACATTATTTTAGCCTTTAATTACATTAATTTCACTTGAGTATTTAATCCATCCTGAATTTACTATGCCATTAGGTCTGAGTTCTTTTTCTCAGGTAGTCATGCTTTTCCACTGCTGAATATAAAAATAATATACATTACAACAGAATATATAAAAACTTTTCCACTATACGTATATTATCATAACCATTTGATACATTGTTTTGTATACATATACTAGGATAGATGAAGTACCCATCCCTAAGAAGTAAGGAGACAACAAGCCTGCCACTCATACTCCTTTACAAAATATCAAGGATGAATAGGTCCTTCACATATCCTTATACAGATGCCTTTTTCGCCCTATGTACAGTAAAAAATATAGTCCCAATTCTAACTCCAAAAATACTATATAGAATCAGGACCAAAAAGAAAGGGCTATGACTACATGCTTAAGTATCTAATTTACTCCAGAGGGAATTCAAATATAGATATAACATAAACTTCCTTTATAATAGTGAAAGTCCCCAAAAAGGGAATTTCCACCGTTGCCAGTTCGATCTCCATTATAAGACAGTATCTAGGCATCTGATACATATAAGTATAAAAATGAGAAATATATTCCTAGTAGCTAAACAAACCAATTTATTTAAAACAACTTATATGTACCACTGTAATAATACAGAAAATCAACTCTACATTCAGTTTAATTTCAAACTCTTTTCATATGGACCCTTGGGTATGACATATGTGAAACATGCGTGTATGCATCTATAGACATGAGATATGCAGTAAATTATGTCATTCATGGAATGGACAACAAGCTTTCAATGCTTAAATGCCTTAATCCTATTCACATAATCACATTCATACAATACAACTTATGGCTACACAGAAATACTTTACTTTGGAAAGGTATACACCAAATCATTCCTTTCCACATCATTATGTTCTTTGGAGGTTTACACCAGATCATTCCTCCTGCATTTTATCCCCTGGGAGTATACATTAGATCATTCCCCACAAGATAACTTACTAGAGAGGTATACATCAGATCATTCCTCCTCGTAATTTTGGTCTCAGGAGGTATTCACCAGATCATTCCTCCTTTGATCTTTAGCTTTGCCATTCACAACCACATTAAGCAATTTTATGCTATTTAGTCACTTTCACATGAATTTAGACATCTTGCTATCAATGGCAAAATTTCATGCTATTTACTATTCATTCTTGACCTTTACATCATTTTCCCTCTTGTCACTTAACATAGGAAAACTTTGATGGCACCTTAGGCTATTTTCAATTAACATAGAAATTTAGCCATTCTAGGGAAAATTATACATAGCATTCGGCCAAGGAAATTTAAGCATGAAGGATTGGCATTTCTAATCCATTTGATGCATTTCTAGCATTAATTTCACCAATAAAACATTATGGTAGCAATTTCCATAATTATGCTTAACTCTTTCTCACACCTAAAAATTAGGTGAGCATACTTTAGGCCATCCTTTCTCATATTTTTCTAGCTCATCATTCATACCAAACATGACAATACACCTAACCTCACAACTTCACATGTTTATACACACTTTTTAGGTGAAATGGCAAGGCTTTACATTGGTAAAATGGCTAAAGCATAGAATTACCATAACTTTCTCTCTCTCCCTTTCTTGAAACTAAATTTATATGGTTTCTAGGCCATTTTCGACAAAAATTTCAGCACCACTTACATGCATCAATTTGGCCAAGATGAGTAAGTCACACATTCATGGTTAATGGTGAAATTAGAAAATGGGAAAATTGCTTAAACACTAACTTACCTAAATTTTCTCTCTCTTACCATTTTCTAACACTTTCTCACACTTTCGTAACACCAATTTAACCAAATTTCAACACCCTTACACAAGTAATAATTCGGCCAAAGTGAATAATGCAAGGAAATGGAGTTATTTCACCATCAAGCTTACAACACAATCACATTCAAGCAAAAACCATGGAAAAACATCATTTTCTCAATCTACACAATAACATTTCAGCCTTGGTATAGGTTAGGGTTTTACAAGACTAGGGTTCCATCCATGAAAATTCATCATTTCTTAGGTATTCAAGCTTTCCAACATGTATATAACCATAAACACAAGTAGTTTTCAACATATTTCAAACCCAATCATGCAAATCAACCATCAGAATGTAGAGAGAGAAAAAGCCATCATTCTTGCAAAGTTGAAAACACCATAAACACACCATAAAACAAGAAAAGAATGGCATAGGCATGTTTAGCTACCTTGAAAGCCAATACAAGTGTAATTTCCAAGTTATTTTGATGAGAAATTCTTCTTCTCCTTGCCTATGAAGCAACTTGGCCTCTCCTTCTTTCTCCATTCTTCTTTGACACTTCTAGCATATGGAGGAAGAAAAAGGCTAAAATTTAGGATTTAGGTTATTTATAAAAATGCCATTGGTGTTAAAATGTCCAATTTGTCTCTTTTTCTTCAGTCTGGATTCTCTGCTCGGCAGTTCCCTGCTCGGCACCTACTTGGCACTTAGCAGCGATTTTTTTTGCTGCTAAAATTTGTTGCAACAAAAAGTATTATCACTATAATTTTTTCAAAATTAATTATTTAAACAAAATTTATAGCAGCAGTAATATTCGTTGCAATAATATTAAAACAATATTAACAGCAGAAAAAATCGTCGCTAAAAGTTTCGAGCAGGTGCCGAGCAGAGAACTGCCGAGCAAAGGATCCAAAATCTTTTTTCTTCTCTTTTTCAACAATGGCATTGTCTCTCCTTAGGAATGTAATTTTGTGCAAGTTCCATGGGCTGGGAATTTTTTGCCCCTCAAGAGTTTTAAAATTGCAAAGTGGTCCCTCAAATTTTTAGAAATTGCAAATAAGCCCCTGAGGAAATTACCATTTTTCCATTTAGTCCAAATTGGCCATTTTTGCTCTATTTTCACTCCTTTCGGTTTTATTGTGTTAAAATTACTCAAATAAAATTTCATAAAACTTATTTTTATGATTTTACCAATTTACCCTTATTTTAGCAAAATTACAATTTTGCCCTTTATGCCAAGGTTACCATTTTCACCCTTTTCTTCCTTCTTGTGAGCATAAATGGGTAAAGATTCCAAATTTCTATTCTCCTAAGATATTTAAGATGAAATTTAAATTTTTTACATTATGTAAAATTACAAATATGTCCTTAGGGTGAAATTACAATTTTGCCCTTCCTCAGGGAAATTGTCTCTTGACATCAAATGCAAGTAATCTCTTCCATAACTAGATTCTTCTTCTCTCTTAAATGAAATTAATGAGAATCCTTTGATGTAATTTCATGAAATAAAAGGATTAAACTAATTTTTACCATCATGGTAAAATTACTATCTTACCCTTCGTCACCAAATTTCCAATTGCATTCTTTTATCACAAAAGTGATTATATAATGGCAAAAATGTCTATTCTAACTCCTTGATAAATCATCCTTAACATCCCATAATTAATACTAACAATAATAATAATAACGCCATCATAAAATGCAATTATTAGGAGCGGATGTTACATGATTGGTGTTACGGATCACACCCAACCAAAAACCATGTTTTTAGTTAAAACGACATGCAATTTGAAATTAACAATAAATGATCACATGAGATGTGTGACTAATAAGTATATGAGAATTTTCAGGCATGATTTTAAGTACACTTTTCAGTATGATTTTCATATTAAAGATAATATGCTCATTGTATTGCTTTGCATCAATTTCCCATATTCATTTTAAATTTAAAAGTATTTAGTGATTCACATGCATTTAAACTGATTTGAGGAGATGTTTTTGTGTGTTTTCACAGTTGAGCATCCAACTATTTTACAAATATTAAATTGTAAATTGTTCTACTGGGATCTAATCATCTCATTAAGTTATTCGCTTAGATGACCAGAAACAAGGAATGCCTAGGAGATAGCTGGACAGAAGCAGGATGTCAGGATAACGCTGTGTTATGGATGTAGAATTAGGCTTGAATATATATATTTGTGAATTTTTATTGTTGATTTTTGGTTTTATTGATGAAATTGTTGGATATATATATGTTGATTGGGTTGTTGTATAAATGGGAAACATTCAATTTTTAAGGGAAACTCTACCAAATTTTTGGTAGAAAATGTTTCCAGAGAATAGATTCTTTTATAATGAATTTAATGGATTGTAGTTTTATTTACTCATATGGAATGAATTTAATAGTATGAAATAGTGCATCTCAATTATATCTGAATGGTTGTTAGAATTTATATTCCAGAGTATTATATGGTTTATAATGTGATAATAAAAATGCTGCACAAGATTTAGGGTTGAGTGGAATTTGAATGTACTATGAGAAGAGTCTATTTGGGTTACACTCAACCAGTAGCGACCCTCTGATGTTCCCTAACATAGGAAAGGTAAAAAATTTATTCAGAACTTTGTATGCTTCCACTTCTCTGATAGATGGGTATATAGCTTGAGTAAGGGGGTCGTTACAGTAAGAACAAGTTGAGAATACTTTTGCATATAGAGTTATTACAAAAAAAGAAAGAGAATTGAGAGCTACCTAAGGAAACAAACTACACTTTAATAGGTAGGATACCTTTCTTTATTTCTTAGTAGTTCAACAAGCATGTTTTAGACATTTTTCTTCACTATATTAGGTTGGATTCTGAATACAATGATAATTTTTGGCTGAAACAGATAAATTAGAACAAAATTGGAATGAAGTATATGATTTTTTATATATTTGAAACTGATGTTGTTATGCATTGGTATGACTATGAATGATTATGTGAATACAATTATAAATAAGCTATGTTTTCATATTGGTCTATGTGATTATACTTACCATACGATGGCAGATTGTGGAAAATTGTGAAAGGGGAAAATAAAATTATTTCATATGATTTTATCTTAATATATGTTTCATTTCAACTATTTGGAGCAGATAGCTATGGTTAGTATGAGATGATCATGGTTTATCCTAAGTGAGTAACTGACTTTGGATAACATTAGCGTTAGTTGATGCATATGAGGAAAAAGCAATTTAAGCGAACTATCCTAAAGGTCTTAGAGGTAGCTTCATTACATTCCTATTCTTCTATATTTCTAAATGTGGCAAAAGATAATATATATTAGAGATAATGAAAGATATAAGCAGGGACATGGCGATCCCAAGGACAAGTCGATCTCAACGGCACTAGACTTGTGTACACACTAGGGGATGCCCAGGAGTTAGTGGTCAAAGGTTAGAGACCTAAGATTTGCTCAATGGGTACCATGAATGACATATAACAAAGGAAAGACCCTAAAAATATATGAATAGTAAGTATAACCAAAATGTGTATGAATTAATGATTTATGAATTTACTTGGATATAAAGTCTTATACTAATGCTTTATAAAATGATTTGACATATGCTTGTGGTATGTACTATATGTTCTATAGACTTGTATGCTACTGAGCATCATAGATTCTCACTCCTACTAACATGTGTACAGATGCTATGCTACTATGTAACCCTGAAGGTAGAAGTCATGACGGTTAGTGTCCCACGATCAGGAACTTTCACCACCATTCGAGGCATAGCAGTTGTCACTAAAATGGAAGTACCATCTTCCTCGCCTCATGTGTGCTTAGGAAAGTACTTGTGTGATAGGTTAGGCCCGTTGTTGTAATAATTTTTACAATGTAACATTTAGTGAGTTAATTTGTTGTACTCACATATTTATAAAAAATTACACTCCCCTCCCTAGAAAGATTAAAAAACCTATAATTTCACTTATTTTAACCAAAATACCTTTAATTACATTATCAATTTTCTAAAAATATTATAGTTTATTATAAAATATATTTCCAGAAATTACAATATTTTATTATTATTTATTTTGAGTTAAAAAGAATAAATTTATTTTATTTTTAGTTAATATATATTTATATTATTCAAACACATATTTAATTATATAAATAATAAACATAAGGGTATTTTGGTCAAAATGGGTTAAATTGTAGGTTTTTACATCTCTCCAGGGAGGGGAGTATAATTTTAGAATCTCTCAGGGGAAGGGAGTGTAATTTATTCTATATATATATTCACATAAATTTTATTTGACACAAAAGGGGTAATCCGCCTTATTTGGGAATAACATAAACAAGAAAAATTTGAAGAGCCACTGCGCAAATTTTTAAAATTCAATGTATAAACCCCTAAATTGAGTTGGGATGCTAAAAGTACTATATTCTCTCAAGCTACCACTAAATTTGTGGAGAGTATTCTTTCTATAATCCATGCTTGTAAGCTTGCTTTAAGGCAATATATTAACTTAGAGGAAAAAATTCTTTCATTTAACAAAAATGTTCTTGCAAGCCATTTTTCACCAAAGAGGAAAGATACAAGAAAGGGATTATAGTAAAGGGGACACGGCAAGAGGGAGAGGACACTCCATATTTTAGAAAATCCACACACGGCAATTTCCTCTTAAAGGGAAAAAGAGCAGCTTGGAAAATTAAAAGCATACCACAAATGTGTTGGGTAAAGGGAGAGGGACCTTGACTGAGAAAGAAAAGAGCAAAGGAGCAAAGAATCAAAGACGAAGCCAAGAAAAATCCATCTTAGGGCACCATTGAGGTAGCTTAGCAATTCATTAATTTTGTTCCATGATCTAGAGTACATGCATGATGACTTTTGCTTTCATGGAACTTGAGTACTTATCTACATTCTTGAAATAGGAGTGACACTTGACTAAGCTTGCATGATAAATAAATGAGGTGGTTGATGTTTAAAACTTAATATTGTTGTTTTCTTTAAATCATGAAAGAACCTAGAACAAGAGATCATTAAAATGGCATGTGTTGCTTGGCTTAGGTCTTGCAGTATTGGAGTAGACTTGTGATTTCCATGACAAAATTATTATTGTTATGGGAAAACTATGGTTAGTTAATGATGAACATTGTTATGGGAAAATTATGGCTAGTTAATGATGAATGTTGTCATGGGAAAAATTATGGCTAGTTAATGAGGAATATTGTTATGGGAAAATTAAGGCTAGTTAATGATGAACATTGTTATGGGAAAATGATGGCTAGTTAATGATATGTTGATTATGGAAAAGGAATTACCCATTTTAATGGCATTATTAAAAGAATGGAAAAAGGAAAATTTAATTGATAAAATATGAAATTCTCTTGAGTTTTCTTAGGCCAAAATCATGGAAATTCTCCATTGAAATTTATTCAAATTTATAAGAGAAATATATTATTCAAGAATGTAGAATTAAATTGATTTAGGCAAAATTTGTCATAAATAAATAGGAGGTTTGGCCACGAATTATGAGGTGTGGCCAAAGGTGCTCCACACGGGTGACCTAGTGAGGTTTGGCCAAGGGTGCTCTATACCCGTGACCTAGAGTTCACGATGATTTTACATACGTGGCTGAGTGTCCATGAATTACGAGGTGTGGCCGAAGGTGCTCTACACGGGTGACCTAGTGAGGTGTATCTAAAGGTGCTCCATATTCGTAACCTAGAGTTCACGATGATTTTATATATGTGGCCTAGTGTCCATGAATTATGAGGTGTAGCCGAAGGTTCTCCACACAGGTGACCTAGTGAGGTGCTATTGAAGGTGCTCCATACCCATGACCTAGTGTTCATGATGATTTCATAAAGGTGGTCTGGTGTTCACATAACACCCCAAGTTACTCAATTAATCTATAACAATAAGTGTAAGAATTTAATGAATAAGCAATTTGTTTAATTCCACAATAACACATATAATCTTATGAGAATATGATTCACTTGAAAAAAGGATATCTGATTTTTACATTGACATCTAGATTTATCATGCAATGCTTGCTTGTTTGTATTTATGAATAATTTTATGTTTTTAATATCAAGAATGTAGAAGTAAACATTTTGGTACTTGCACTCTGATACATATTAGTTGATTTATAAACCCTAAATTGTTAAGCTACTGGGAAACTTGTTTCTCATTTATGTGCTAATATGTATCAAACGCAGATGCATAGTAAGGCCGAACATGGTTATGCCTAACTCTAAGTACGTGTCCACTTTAATAGCCTTGAAAATTGCATTAACTTAGATTTTGTAACCATCACAACATTTTCAAAACTACCTAAGTTCAAGTGGATGTTTAACCATCCTAATTCGAGGTACACCCATGGAATGCCCAACGGCCATCCCACATCGACAAACGGTCACTTGATCATAAGCTTATCTATCTTAATGCATACCCTGGGAATACTCCCCTCCTTTTTTTCTTCCATGGATTTCTTTCTTCTCTTTTCACTGTTACAAGGATCGGCATGTCCTATGTGATTTTTACAAGGGCCATAATGTCCAAACTTGAATGCTACATGTTATCAGTACACCCTAAGTTCCAATCTTGTGTTAAGGTGAGGTTTTTGGGCCAATCTTTTATCGAAATCGAGGCATAGAGTGTATTTATTTTCATTTCAGGCTAGCAGTCGACTATCCCCTCACTGGCAGTCGGTTGCTAGCTCTTTGTCTAAAATGGGAAGCCAATCCGAAAGCAACCAGTCGACTGTTACAGACTTGGCAGTCGACTGGTAGCTCATTGTGAGCCCGAAACTGACAGTCGGCTGCTAACGTCTACCAGTCGGCTAATGCGTTCTGGGTACATTTTATGTGTAACGAAGAACACGATAGTCAACTTCCAAAGTCTCGCAGTCAGATGCTAATACTCTATATTGCATAAAAACATATGATATAACCAGATTTTTGGCCCCAAAATGTAATCACAACTCATGCCAAAGGTTTTATGGACCCAATGCCAACAGCTATACATCATTTACATCGCTAAATGTCTTGTATACCAGCTAAATTTCACCCAACATATAGATTTAACTTCATTTTCACATTTAAGGCAAAACTCAACTTTCATGCATTATTTACAAACATAACAAACACACCCATTCAACAATCAATACCCAATAGACATTTAAAACATAGAGAATGCAAGTTTTAACCCTAATACAACTCAAAATATTCATAAACATTAATTTTCATTTAAGAACAACATTGCATGAAAGACGCGTTTAGGTTTTGCTGCTACCTTGGATTTTCCTTGTAATGGACATGTATTTAATGCTTAGATCCTTGCAATGGACATGTATTTGATGCTTAGATGACACTTCCTCATTGTAAAACACTTCTTTAGCTTCAAATTCGGCCTTTCTTCAAGCCAAATGCCTTCCTCTCTTGCCCTAAGTCACCCTCTCTCTCTACTCGCCCTTCTTCTTCTCTCTCTCAGTTTGCTAAAGCTTGACTAATATGAGGGTGTTTAGGGTTCAACTAAGGTTTAAGTGTAGTTTAGGTATTTTTATTTTGGTCTTTGAGTCATTTTACAACCTTTTCTTGGCTGAAATTTCCCTTTTCAATTGGGTTCTTAGTCACCTATTCACTTAGCTTTAATTTATTTTCATCTAGGTCCCTACACTAATGCAACTATATACGATTAATGCAACAAACAGAAGCATTAAACTTGAATTAACAACTAACAAGCATCTCTTAATCATATTAGGAGCGAATGTTACATTTCTCCCCTTCTTTAAAATAATTTCATCCTCAAAATGAGAATGTACCTATTCAAGAAATTCTAGGTAGGACTTCCTCATATCTTCTTCCTTCTCTCATATTGCCTCTTGGGGAGATAACCGATCCCACAGCACCTTAACCAGAAGGATAGCCTTGATCCTCAATTGCTTGACCTCATTTTTTATGATTTGAAAAGGTTTTGGATGATAAGTTAAATTTTCTTTTAACTGTACTGTGCTGGCATCAAGAATGTGTGATGGGTCATAGATATACTTTTGAAGTTATAAGACATGGAAAATATTGTCGAAGTTTGATAAAAATGGTGGCAAAGCTATCCGATAGGCTGATTAACTAATTTTTTTCAAAATCTAGAATGGTCCTATGGATCTTAGATTTAACTTTATAGACTTTATGGACCTATCTATACCAGTAACTGACAACACTCTGAGGAAAACATGATCCCCTTCATTGAATTCTAGTGGTCTCCTTCTTTTGTTAGAATATTTCTTTCTCCTATCTTGGGCTATAGCCATTTTATCTTTGATCATCTTGATTTGGTCTGTAGTTTGCTGAACTAACTCTGGCCCGAGTAATTTTCTTTCCCCTACCTCAAACCAGCATAGAGGTGATCTATACTTCCTGTCATACAAAGCTTCATAAAGTGTCATCCCTATTCTAGAATGGAAACTATCTATCAATGCTAGGCTTTGGTCCCAACTCCCCTTAAGC
Source organism: Senna siamea (assembly GCA_031216115.1). NCBI lineage: Eukaryota > Viridiplantae > Streptophyta > Magnoliopsida > Fabales > Fabaceae > Senna > Senna siamea. The sequence goes on from CM062360.1 coordinate 5,229,187, forward strand.
TCCAAGGTACAACCTAAGCATATGCTCTAATGTTTGGATAGTTCTCTCTGTTTGTCCATCCATTTGAGGATGATAAGCGGTACTTAAGCTTAACCTAGTACCAAAAGCTTCTTGGAAGGCTCTCTAAATTCTAGAGGTAAATCTAGGGTCTCTATCTAAGACAATGTTGATAAGGATCCTATGAAGTCTCACTATCGCTTGAATGTACAATCGAGCTAGCTTGTCTAAGGAGAAATTAATCTTAATGGGTAAGAAATTTGCAAACTTAGTTAATTGGTCTACTATTACCCAAATAGCATTATTTCTTAACTGTGTCCTAGGTAAACCTATTGCAAAGTTTATAGATATCTTATCCCATTTCCATTCTAGGATATCAAGAGGTTGCAACATCCTAAAAGGTTTCTGATGTTTAATCTTCACTTGCTGACACACTGAGCACTTAGCAACATACTCAACGATGTGCTTCTTCATGCCTGGCCACCAAAACCTTCCCTTTAAGTCTTGATACATCTTAGTGGAACCAGGATGAATAGTATAGTTGCTTCTATGGGCTTCCTCTAAGATTTTCTCACTTAATTCCCCCAGACTCAAGACATAAACCCTGCTCTAGAAGGTCATTAACCCATTGGCCTATTTATGGAATTCCTCTGGGTGCTTTAGGGACTTTAAGAATTCATCCTATTGTTGGGCCTCTAGGATCTAAATCCTAAGGTTATTCTCAATCCGTAATTTACCTAGACATATTCTATCTGGTAGCATCGATGCGAATAAGCTCAAATTGCAAAAATTTTCTATTAAATTCATCTCATTCTCATTCCTTGTGCTCTATGGAAAATATTTCTCCAGGAATACCTTGTTAAATGAATCCCAGGTGATTTGGATTCCTTGGGCCTTTATTAACTACTTAGCCCCTTTCCATCAATTCTTTCCCTCTCTAGCCAGCCTGTAAGTATAGAACTGAACCTACTGGGCCTTTGTACTCCCTAGAACTACAAAATAAATTTTCCATCTATGCAAATAACTTTTCCATATCTGCTAGCCACTTATCCGCTAGCTTTAGGTTAAAATCACCTCTAAAGGAGGGAGGTTTGGCTTTCTGGAACTCAAACCATCCCTTGTAAGTCTAATCCCTCATTGGTTCGTCCTTAGGGTTAGGGTTGTTGTTTACGTTCTGGTCCTCCTACATCTGCCAGCTGTTGAGTGGCAGCAGCGGCCTGTTGGGTGGTAGCTATATCATCCACTAATACTTTGGCATTTATTATGACATTATTGTTATCATGGAATAAACATAAAGATGTTATTATTTATGTAATGATAAGAATAGATCATTAAAGGGATAGAATGGACATTTTCATCACAATAGAACCACTTTTATCATAAAAGGATAAAATTGGAAATTTTGTAAAGAAGGGTAAAATAGTAATTTTACTACAAAGGAGAAAATATATTTTATCTAATTATTTAATGGAATTACATTTAAGGACTTTTACCATTTTCATTTAAGAGAGAAGAAGAGATAAGTGTGGAAGTGATTATGTCCACTTTGATGGCAAAATGGTAATTTTCCCTAAAAAGGGCAAAGTTATAATTTTGTCTCAAGGGCATATTAGTAATTTTTCATAAGATAGAAAAATTAAATTTTTACCTAAGCATTTCACAGAAATAGTATTAGAAGGCCTTTACTCTTTAATTTTAGAAAGGAGGAAGAATAAGGGTAAAAACAATTATATTGACATCAAGGGCAAAATGGAAATTTTTCCTAAGGGTAAAATGGTAATTTATCAAAGAAGGATAAATTAGTAATTTCATAAAAGAAGTTTTATGAAATTTCTTTAAGGAGTTTTTGCCTACCAAACTCGAAAAGGATGAAAAATGAGGTTAAATTGGCCATTTGTACATAAAGGATAAAATGGTAATTTTACTTAAGGATATATTGGTAATTTCTTAAATAGTTGAAGGACAAAATTATCATTTGAAAATTATGAGGGCAAAATGGTCCTAACCTATAAAAGTTCCATAAAATTACATTTCTAAGTAGAGAGAATGCCATTCTTGAAAAAGAGAAGTAGTAAGGGTAAAATGGTCATTTTACACCAAGGGCATTTTGATAATTTCACCTAAACCCTAATTTAAGTCATCTTCTTCCTTTAGAAGATGGAGAAGTTGAGCACAAGGAGGAGAAGAGGGGCTGGCCAAAACATGAACCAAGGAAGAAGAAGTGGAAAATCAAGCTAGAACATTTCGAAGATTACACTTTTCTTGCATTTTTAAGGTAGCTTAACAATCCTATAACCTTAGTTTCATGTTTTATGGCAAGATTAAAGTGTTATTATGTTCATGAAATCTATGGTTTTTTCTCTTTACATCCTTATGGTGGATTTCTTTGAATGGGTTTTGCTTATGTTGAAATATTGTGTTTGTGAATATGAACATGTTGAAATGCTTGAAACCATAAAAGATTGAAATTTTCCATGGATGGCACTTGTTCATGAAAAACCCTAATTTTTGAAATGGTATGGAAATGAAAGAGAAAATGGTGATTTTGCATGAGAACTACTTGAAAATGAAATCTACGCAAGTGTTGGATGAAAACCCATCCATTTTCTGTCTTAGCCAAAAGCACCTAAGCTTAATGGTGCTGAAGTTTGCTTGAAAAATGTCTAAAAATGTTTATGTGTTTGGTCATGAGAGAGGAAGAGAGAGAAAATTATGGTATCTTGACGATTTTGGAGAATTTACCATTTTCTAGTCATGCCATTTAACCTTGAAAGTGTGCTTAAAATGTGAAAATGATGCAATGTGTGTAACTATATGTTTAGCATGGTAAATGAGTTATTAAAATGAAGAAAAAGACTGGCTAAATATATAGATGCACATTTCAAGAATGAGAAAGTTTCATGGGTAATGGAAGGAAATTATTTTATTATGCTAAAATGGTAGAAATGATGGAAGAAAGGGAACAAATGGCTTGAAAATTATAACACCCATGATTTAATTAGCCTAAATTAATGTTATTCAATTAAATGGATGGAATTAATGGTGTTAATAATTCCTTAGTATGAATTTCTATCTTGCATAATTTAATGGGCTAAATGATTACATTAAAAGTAAACTTGCAAAAAATTTTGGTGCTTAAAAATTTATTCTTGAATTTCTTTCTCATTTGCCTAGCCTAAGTACCAAGAAAGAAGCAATGTAAGATGCATTTATTTAAACATGTGCTTGAGTGAGCCTTGCATGTATTCTATATGAAAGAAGATAATTTTGCATGCATTTCATGCATGATCCACGTGAAAGGAGAAAGGGAGGAAGGATGCAACAAAAATATATATAAATATGTGTATAGGTGTCACGTGAACTAGGAAAGAAAAGAGAGAATAGAAAAAGGGAGAGAGAGGACACGTGAATTAGGCGAAAAGCTAATATAAAACCAATTTTTCCTTCCTTTTTGGACACCACATGTGATGGAAAGTGGTGGCAAGTGTGAAATAATTAAACAAAGGTGCAACACTTTTTTTTTGTTTGCTTGTGAGAGTGGACAATCTAAACTTGCAAGGAAAAGAAAGACCAAGGTTGCAAGCAAGAGAGTACAAGTGCAGAATTTTTTTCTATTTTATGAGCATATGCATGTGGGAAATTAAAGGGGGAATGGATGAAAGAGCAAGGGAACAAGGAGTGATTTTCTTCTCCTCTCCCTCTTGTGTAATTTAGTGATTAATCTAGGCTTTCAAGGAAGTACCAATTATACTCTTAGGATAATTAAAGAACGCTAGTTAAAGAAAAAGAAAGTGCAGTACTTTGCATAAATAAATGCATATATGTGCACGGCAAAGAGGGAATGAAGGAAAGAGAAATTGAATCAAGAATTAAATGGAATTAAGGTGATTAATCTTCTTTCCTATGACCCCACGTAGGCCTTACATGGATTAAATTCCAATGCATCAAGGAGTATGGCTAAAATGTGGACTAGCATGGGCTACACCGAGTGAGGAAAGTGCATGGGCGTGAAGAAGGCAAGTTGAGAAGCTTGCATGAATCATGGGAAGTTGTACATTTCTTGTGTGTAAGAAAGGGGTGGCGTGACTTTCCATCCTTCCTCTCTCAATTTAGCCTCCCTTTATCCAAATGAGTGTTATACATGAGGGAATTGGAAATTAAAATACACACATGCATGGCATAGCATAGGGTGAGGGAGTAAGGAGCTTACGTGAACAAAAGATAAGTGGTACTTGATAATAATAATAATAATATAAGAAGAAAGAAAAAAAACTAATTCATGATGGACAAAAAGAGAAGGGCAGCATCCTTATCAACGTGTGGCCGAGTGTGTAATGGAAATAAGAAAAAGGGAGGGGAAGAGAAGGATCTAAAATGGCATGAAAGGCAATGAAAAGAGTAACTTGCAAGAAGAGATTAAATGGTACTTGAATATACCTATGTGGCATAAGAAATGCTAATATAATAAAACAAAAAGATAAAGAAGAGAGATATGTGTGGGTTGCACGATAGCATCAGTGGAAATGAGAATATAATGGAATTGGTAGCCTAAACACACCCACACGTTACCTAAGCCAAGAAAGAAAAAGAGGGCAATTGAGAGGTTTCAATAGACATACCTGAAACAAGAGGGAGAAAGGGAAAAAGAAAAGAAAAGAGGATTTGCAAGAGTCTTGGGAGAGCAATAGAGAAGGGAAGCATGTGAAGCACAAAATTTAGAAGGAGGAAGAAACAAAGGTGATCTAAAGAAGAAGGAAAGGGTAAAGGAATCAAGGTAGGTTAGCAATTTATTGAATTCTAGTTCTATGATCTAGTATGCATGTTTAATGAGTTTGCTTCCATGGGATTAGAATACTAGCCTACATTATTGATTTAAGAAAAAACCATGATTTAGCTTGCATGATAAATCTAGGAGATGGTTAATGCTTAAACCTAAAATGCTACTTTATTAAGATCATGAAACAATTCAAAGTAAGAGTTTGTTTCCAAGATTGGGTTGCTTGGTTTACCACTGTCAATATTAAAATGGAATTGGGATTTTCATGATAAAATACCATGCCCAAAATGATAAGGGGGAAATTATGATTATTGATAATGATGCATATAATGATGAATATTGTTGTTATGATTAGACTATATGATTAAGTTAATAATGAACATTATTGGAGAAATATTGAATTTTAGAATTTAAGACTAAGAATGATGACCACTACTATGGGAAATTTATGGCTAATTAATAATGACCGTTGTTGTGGGAGAGGATGGTTTGTAATGTTGAAGAATGTTGATTAATAATGATAAAAATTAATTCTATGGAAAAAGAAATTACCCCATAATATGGTTTAAAGAATGCAAAGGGAAAATTTAAATAGTAAAATATGAAATTCTCCACTGAAAACTATTAAGGTTTTCTTTATAATTGAAATATCTTATTCAAAATGGAGAATTAAATTGGTTTAGGCCAATTTGTCATAAATAAATATGACGACTAGATAATGGATGCCAATAAACAAAAAAAAAAAGAGAGATAAAGGTAACAAACATAGGAAAATCATAGAAAGATTTATGAGGTGTGGCCAAAAGTGCTCCACACGGGCGGCGTAGCGAGGTGTGGCCGAAAGTGCTCTATGCCCATAACCTAGTGTTTGTGACTGCGCTATATACGTGGCTGAGTGTCCATGAATTACAAGGTGTAGCTAAATGTGCTCCACACAGGCAGCCTAGCGAGGTGTGGCCGAAGGTGCTCCATACCCATGACCTAGTGTTCCCGACTACGTTATATATGTGGCCGAGTGTCCATGAACTATGAGGTGTGGCTAAAGGTGCTCCACACAAGTGAACTAGTGAGGTGTGGTAAAAGGTGCTCCACACCCCTGATTTAGTGTCCTGATGATTCTATATATGTGACTAAGTTTCCACGAATTACAAGGTGTAGTCGGAGGTGTTCCACATAGGCGACCTAGGAAGGTGTGGTTGAAGGTACTTCATACCTGTGACCTAGTGTTCACATAACACGCATAAGTGCTCCAAATAATTTTATAGTAACACTGGTAAGTTTATGAAAATACGTGAAAAAGAGATTACCTAATTTTCTGTTAACTTCTAAAGTTATCATGTAGTGCTTGCCAGATACAATTATGTATAATATTATGCCTAATATCAAGAATGTAGATTGAATGTTTTGGTGCTTGCACCCTAGTACTTATTAGTTGGTTTTAAAACTTTGAATTGCTAAGCTACTGGGAAACTAGTGTTTCTCACCTATGTGCTAATATGTATCAAATACAGACGTGTAACAGGGCTACGTGGTAGCAGTTCTTTTTTACTAAGTAAAATTTTTGTAACCCCCTATTTTGGGTCCTAGATGTATCTGATTTAGAATAGGACATTTATTGACTATATACATGAGAGGTATAGGGAAAATCCTGGGGAGTAGATATGTGAAGGACCGGTTCAACATTATTTGGAAGGAAGTTTAAGTGACAAACTTGTTGTCTCCTGACTTTTGATGGACAGGTACTCCATATATCCGAGGATATGTTTATCAACATGTAATGGAAATTACTGGATATGTATTATTTAAGTTATATGATAGTTTAAATTTTTGATGTGTAGTGTAGTATTTTTATTCCGCTATGCATGTAAGTTTTTATTTTGAGCAAAAGATCCCGAACGTAATCCACTTAATATAATTGAATGGTATAACTGCTTAGACATTAATCAAATAAAGGATAAGGATAATGTACCGAACCTATCTATTGATATCGAAATTAACAATAAGACTAGATAGGGGCATTACATTAAGTTGGTATTAGAGCATAGCTACCTAGGTTAGGAAAGTGGTAGAATTCCTTAGGTAACGGACTGTTTCAGCTTAGTCGACTGTACCTAGGCGGCTGGCTAGCTTGTATTTGTTTTAAACTTGGGGAATGGACCATTAGGTTCGGGAAGATGGAAGCTCATGTTGGTGTTATATGCTATCTGCTTAATAATTTGTTATTGAGCCTGATCACCTCGGTAATACTTGTTTTACAGATTGGCAGCATGGCATTGGCAAGGAGAGGTAGACCATGGACCCAAGATACTGGAGTAGATGTGAATGAAATTATGTAGACCATGTGAGACATAGTAGACGCCATGAGAGCCCAGGTTGCAGTTATAGCTGAGGCACTCCGTCAGGCCCAAACGGACCGAAGCGAAGATACCAAAACAGGGGCAAAACAGGTGAGAACCCAAGCAGGTGTAGGCTGGTCTTATTTCCAAAGAGCCAGGCCTCTCATTTTCAATGGTTTGGCAAATTTAAAGAAGGCTGAGGAGTGGGTTCAGAAGATGGAAGAACTGTTTGAAGTACAGGGATCAAAGAGCTGCAAAAGGTTACCTTCACCGCCTGCTAGCTGGAAGGGGAAGCGAAACATTGGGGGAAAAGGACGAAGCAACTAATGAAGGCCTAGAGGACCCCGATCACCAGGGAGAGCCTTAGAGATGCATTCCTCGAGATGTAATTCCCCCAGAGCGAAAGGAATGTTAAGGAAGGTAATTTTATGTTGATCAAACAGGGTGGCAGGTTGTTTGAGGAACACCTAGCTAGGTTCAAAGAGCTGTCAAAGTTCTCTTCCTACCTAAAATGGAGGCCGGACGGGGAATGGAAAGCTCTGCACTTGAAGAACACCTTAGACCTAGAGCTGTACCATGAGGTGGCAGCCCACGAGATCCAAGACTACCTGACTCTGGTCAACAGGTGCAGAATTACCTCTAGGACCCTGACAGCCCTGCAGATGCAGAAAGAGGAAGATAGTTCCCATAAGAGGAAAGGACCAACCAGTTTTAGCAGGGGCCATGACAAGAAGTTTTAGAGGAGCCAGACCAGGAAGAAGACAGTGGGCACTTTGACACCCCAACGCAACTGTTTGAAGTGTGGGGAGAATTATAGGGATAGGCCATGTCTGATGAGGCAGAGCGTATGCTACAGATGTAGGAAGCCAGGACACATTGCTCAGAACTGCTCCAACTTGAGGAAGCCAGAGGAACCTGCTAGACCTCTTACCAAGGGAAGGGTGTATACCCTAAAGGGGAAGGAGGTGGCCCAGTCTAAAGATTTGATTAAAGGTACGTGCTTTATTAATGATATTCCTTTAATTATGTTGTATGATTTTGGCGCCACCCATTCCTTTATTTTAGTAGACTGTGTTCACAACTTGAAATTACCCACAACCACCCTACCTTATAAACATTTCATAGTAGTACCCACCAATGAACACGTGTCTACGTCCTTGATTTGCTTAAACTGTTCCATTGTAATTGTAAATAGAACCTTTATTGTAGACCTTATTTGTTTACCCATGGTTGAACTAGATGTCATCCTTGGTATAGACTGGCTCTCTTTAAACAATGTTTTCTTGGACTGCTTAGCTAAGTCTGTGACTTTCATAGACACTAAGCCAGTAAATGTGGGGATAGAGAGGAAAAACCAGAGGATGGGTTTCTTATGTTCCTCAGAGGTAGAAAGTAAGCAAAAGTTAGAAACCATACTTGTAGTCAATGAATTTTCTGGATGTGTTTTCAAAGGACATTACTAGTCTCCCACCGGAGAGAGAAATAGAGTTTTTCATAGACCTAGTTCTTGAGGTAGGGCCAATTTCCATAACACCCTATAAGATGTCCCCAATAGAGTTAAAGGAGTTGAAGGAGCAGATAGAGGATCTCTTAGCAAAATAATTCATTAGACCCAGTGTGTCATCATGGGGAGCTCCTGTGCTGTTTGTTAAGAAGAAGGACGGGAGCATGAGGATGTGCATAGACTATAGACAGCTACATAAGGTAACAATAAAGAATAAGTATCCTCTCCCTAGGATCGATGACCTATTAGACTAACTAAGAGGGGCCACTATCTTTTTCAAGATTGATTTGAGGTCGGGGTATCATCAGATTAGGGTTAAGAAAGAGGACATACCTAAGATAGCCTATAGGACTAGGTATGGGCACTATGAATTTCTTGTAATGCCTTTTGGACCGACAAATGCCCCAGCTATTTTTATGGATTACATGAACTACATCTTTAGACCCTACCTCAATCAGTTCATAGTAGTGTTTATATATGACATATTAGTATATTCAAAGAATAGACGGGAGCATAACCAACACCTCAAGATAGTGCTGCAATTACTCAGGGAGAAGCAGCTGTATGCTAAGTTGGAAAAGTGCGAGTTTTGGTTAGAGGAAGTTAAGTTCCTAGTGTAACACCCTCTGTCCTACGATTCCTTTTTGAGATTTTAAAAACTATAATATGAAAATAATTATCAAAGTGTTGGTGTTACTATTACTTCTACCTGAGCAAATTTTTTTAAAAAACTTTTTACCAAGTTGATTAATTGAGTGCATTTGGGCTAGTCTCTACTCTCGGGTTCTCTCAATATCACAACGGAATAAATACATATAGCATACACCTAGATTAACTATACATAGACATGCATTCTTAATATAATCAATTAACTATTGGGCTTGGAAACAACAATCCTGCCACTCATAACCCTATTTATTAGTCTATTCATCAATCTAGCCTAATTCATGTACATATAAGTTAGAATAGGCTATACAAAATATTCCTACACTAGCCTTTCTCAAAATATCATGAAGGCTAGATCAATCCTAACATGTACTTATGCTATCCAAACTAAATAGTTTGTGTCCCAGATTGGACACTTCTTCATACCTTACCTTCTTTCTCCAGCCCAAGGAGACCTACACATCTGGTACATGTTAACACTATCATTAGAAATGAATCTTAGTAGCAATACAACCAGTTATGAAATCCATTGACCTGTATGACCGTGATCACACGAAAAAACTCTACATTCTTTCATAAAACATATCACATACTATTGGGATGAAATGAGTGTAGGGTTTAATCATGTTCTGTACTCATATGTATGCATGTGCATTTAAAACATATCAATTTTAAAACATGGGAAGTGTATTCATCATCATTCTCATCATAACACATTTCTTATAAAACACATGTGGGATAGTAAACATAACATCATTTCATTTCATTTTCATAACATCCGAGTAGTACATAAAACACCCTAAGAGTAATCGGGAGAGTCACCCAGCAACAACACCACGCACCACTATCTATATGAATGAGTGCATGTCTGTTTAGCCATGTCTTAACTTTTATACATTCTGAGGCATCCCACAGTGGATCTAAGTAACTTAATGGTCCCTGCCTCTTTCTGGCACATCATCCCTGACTAGCGGTATTCCTCCTTTTCATCCTAAACAAGGCTTATATAACTCTTATGGGATCACCATCAACTCTACCCGGATCATTTACTCTCTGCTTATGGGCATATCATAATATTATAGAATCACCACCATTCCTTCGAGGTGGATCACATTCCTGGTACGCTATTCTCTACAATACTCTAAGGTGAATCAGCCTATGCCTATGGTTATGCTTAACTCTAAGTATATGTTTCTCATATGGCCCTTGGGAGATGACACTAACTTAAAGTTTGTAACCATCACGGTATTTTTGAAATCATCTAAGTTCAAGTAGAGGTTTAACCATCCCAATTTATGGCACAACCGTGGAGTAACCAACGATTGTCCCATACCGACAATCAAGCACTCGATTATGAGCCTATCTACCCTAAGGTATACATTGAGAATACTTTTCTCTTTCCCTCTTTGTGTTTTCTGCTCTCTCTTTCTTTCACTATCCCAAGGGTATCATCACCCTAAAACTCCTAGTTTCCTTGCTTACCTATGTTTTGAGCCCTTAATTAAGTTAGTATGAAGAATCACTAAGCTCCATTGTCATTAAAAACCTCATTTCGCAAGTTAGAGGGCTGCTAGTCGGTTGTTGGAAGGCTAGCAGTCGACTGGTGGCTCTCTGTAATCCTCAGATACCAGACAATAAGCTAGCAATCAGCTGCCAGTGTGCTGGTAGTCGGCTGATGGCTTTGTGGAATGCGTTATAGGTAAAAATATGAGCACGACAATTGACTGCTAAGGCAGCCAGTCGATTGATCAGTGCAAACCTGGGCCCGATAGTCGACTGCTAAGAACCTAGCAGTTGGCTGCTAAGCCTCTGTCTGCACTTCTGGGTTTCCAAGAACATGACAATTGACTTCTTGGATGGCTAGTCGAGGGACTGACAGTCGACTGCTAAGTATCTGGCAGTCAGCTGCTAAGCCTCTATCTACACTTCTGGGTTTTCTAGGAATACGGTAGTCGATTGCCTCATACTTAACAGTCGGTTGCTATGCTTTGCTGCAGTTCAGAAAATAGGATTTTGATAATACCCTGTCCAGAATGCATTCCATTTTCAATTCTAAACATGTGAGCTTAATTCCCATACAACAAACTTTACTTTTCATTAAACATTTCTCATCCATTAGCTCAAACCTAGTACATTTAAGGAAACTAGTCTATATCTCTAGATAAACACAACCCAGCCCTTCCAATCCATTACAAGCAGATATATGAGCATACATTCAGCAACACAACATCCCATAAAAGTAGAAAAGCATATATAATGTAGGTTTAACCCCAATCTCAGTTTAAACATGTAAAAATCCATATTTTCCAGCAACAGTAACATTTCATAAAAAGATAGGGGTTTAGGATGGATTGCTACCTTGATTCCTGCGAAATGTGTGTGTTTGATGTGTTAAAAATGATCCTCCCTTGCTATTGGGCTGATTCCTAGCCTTAAATCTATTCCTTCCTCAATAGAATTCCCTCCTCAAGCCCTAGCTCGCCCCTTTCTCTCTCTAGTCGCCCCCTTCAGCTTCTCTCACTAAAATTTGGTATGGTAAAAGTGTGTGGGGGTTTTGGCTACAGCTAGGGTTTATGAGAAAGTTAGGAAATTACATTCCAATCCCTGGCCACTTTGTAGTTTTAGTTTCTATATATTTTCCCTTTTCACTTGGGTTTTTAGCCTCACTCAACTAAGGAATTGTAATTCTTTCAAGTTGGTCTCTATACTAATGCAACTATATGCACCAAAACAACATACACAAGCATTAAACATCAAATTAACAATTATCAAACATCTCTTTAATCATAATTGGAGCGAATGGTACAAGATAGTTGTGGGTACTATGGGATGCCCATGGAGTATCCTATGTGTAACGCCCTTATCTAGTATTACAATTCATCCAATACAAATAGATAGGTTCGGTATATTATTCTTATCCTTTTATTTAGTTAATGTCTGAGCAGTTACACCATTAAATTATATTAAGCAAATTAGGTTCAAGATCTTTTGCTTAGATTAAAAACTTGTATGCATGGTGGAATAAAAGAAATACTATACTTCACAGTGGAAATTTAAACTTTCATGTAATTCAAATAAATACAAGTCCAATAATGTCCATTACATTTCTGTAAACATGTACCCAGATATATGAAGTACCCGTCCATAAGAAGTCAGGAGACAACAGGCCTGTCACTCAGACTCCCTTACAAATTGCTAATGATGGACCGGTCCTTCACATATCTCGTCCTAAGAATTTCCATGTACATCTCATCTATTCAGCCAAAAGAATAGTCTTAAGTCCATACCACAACATGTCTAGACTAAGACCCAAAATAAGGGTTACAAAAGTTTCTTTAACCCAAAAAGAACTTCTATCTCCCGACCCTGCTAAGTGTCCGCATATGATACATATTAGCATATAATGAGAAATACAAGTTTTCCAATAGCTTAACAATTCAGGTTTTAAAAATAACTAATATGTATTAGGGTGCAAGTACCAAAATATTTAATTCTACATTCTTGAAATAAAAACATAGCATAATTCATAACTATAAATTGGCAAGCAATGTATGATCAATTTAAATTTCAATGCGATAAAATAATATTCATCTTAAATAAAATATCTTTGCATACTATAAAACACATTGTGGAAAAATTAACAAAACCATTTATGCTTGTCATTCTTAAAACTTACTTTTATATAAAATTTGTGCACACTTGGGCACTATGTGGACACTTAACCACTTTTATAAAATTTCTTGTGCACACTTGGGCACTTGTGGACCCTTGACCACCTTTATAAAAAATCTTTTGTGCACACTTGGGCATTTGTGGACACTTGGCCACCTTTCTAAGGTCATTGTGCACACTTGGCCACTATGTGGACACTTGGCCACCTTTGTAAGTCTTTGTCAAGTTTCAAGGGAAATTTTCCTTTTTCTTGAAAGTTATTACTAGTGGACATCCTTTTTTATTTTCTAATATCTTCAAGGATAAAATTCCTCTTTCTTGGAAATTATTATTAATGTACCTCATTTGTGAAAATTCTATTAATTTCAAGGATAATTTTCCCTTTTTTTGTAAATTCATGTAAATGTACATTTCTTATGAAATATGCTAATATTGCAATAATATTTTCTCCTTTATTGGAAATAAACTCTAATATACATTTATTATGGAAAATTCCAATAGTTCAAGGATAATTTCTCCTTCCTTGGAAATAAATTCTAATGTATATTTCTTATGAAAATTCTAATGTTTAGAATACTTTCTCCCTCATTGAAAATTAATTCTAATATACATTTCTTATGGAAAATTCCAATATTGCAAGGATAATTTCTCCTTCCTTGGAAATAAATTCTAATGTATCTTTCTTACAAAAATTCTAGCATTTTAAAATATTTTCTTTTCTTGCAATAATAATCATAATCTCCTCTTATGACTTCAAAAATAAATTTCATATTTTGAATCAATATCATGGTGCATAGCTTATAATTTCCAAGAATAAATTTCATGGACTTGGCCTAGGGAGATTTGTTAAATTGGAAATTCAATTTCCTTCCTTTACTCTTTACTAACACCCTTAAATGGTAGGGTTTCTTCCCTTTGTGTTCATCATGAATTTAACACCATGCAACCATAATCCTTTTCCAACAACATACTCATTCTATCTTATCCATCAACATTTCAATAAACCACACATGCTAGCCAACATATATACATTTTGGTTAAGAATGTAGGGAGACAATTTATGTTCCATAGAAAGCAAAAAGAAACATGTTGGTTGCAAAAACTAAACATGGAACACAAATCTCAAATTGTTAACCTACCTCTTTGGTGCCCTAAGATGGTTTGCTTGGCTTCCTCTTTGATTATTTGCTTCACTTGCCTTTCTTCTAGATCACCTTCACTTCTTCCTCTTCAACTTTTGGTGTTTCACGTGCTTCCTCCTTTCCCTCAAAGTGCTCTCTTTTTCTTTTCTCCTTTTTCTCTCTTTTCACTTGAGGTAGTGTAGCATGCATGAAAAATGAACTTCCAACCTCTCTTCTCCTTTCCACACGCGAGTGTTGTATGTATTCCCCACACAAGAAATTTCCAACTCTTTTGTCTCTTGCTTAGGTGGCATGTCAAGCATAAAATTTTTAAATCTCTTTTCCCTTACTTTCATGCTACACTCTTCCTTTCTTTACTTCATTTTCTTCTTTCCTTGCGTGTGGGTGTATGTATGTCACCAATCCAACTTCATTTCCATCCCCACGTGTAGTACATTCTTCATTTAGTTTTGGGTTTATTCTTGTTTATGCCACATGTGTACTTTCAAGTACACTTTACTTCCTTTGCACTCTACTTTAGACACTTGCTTGATGCCATCTCTCACCTTCACACAAGGTTATATGTTTTGGCAAGGCTCATGTGTCCCACATCTTGTCTTATGCATATATATTTTCTTTGGTGCGTTGGCACCAAGGGAGGAGAAAAATGAATTTATGCAACCCACCTTCATGCCCAAGCGTATGTCTTTCACAAAAAAATTTGCTGCACCTTTTCCATTGTCCACTTGGTCACATAAGGAGGAAGGGAAAGAGGATGAGTTCATGTGTCCCATGAGTAATCAGGTGCTGCCATTTTTCTTCCAATGCTCTTCTCCCTTTTGCATGTAAGTCATTTCTTCACACTAAGCACACACCCACCTAATGTATGTTTGTTTTAAGTAAATCCTACACCTTTGCCTTTGGCCACTCGGTTACGCCGTGCATGTCCCATTTAATAAATTTTACACATCCTTATTTTTTTTTCTTTCTCCACTGAAAGCATACTTAATATATCTACCTATTTTTATTGTTGCATTCATGCTACAAATTTTGCACTAAGTGTACTTGCAAGTACTTTCCTTTGCTTGCAAGTTACCTTCCTTTTCCTTTCTATTTCAACCCTTCCTTTGGCTAAAAGGATGTTGCACCTCCTCTCTTCATGTAAGGCCCTAGCCTATGCATGTAAGGTGTTAAAATATTCCCTCCCTCCATGCATACTTAAACTAAACAAAATAAAATCCTGCACCCTTTCCTTTTACCTCACGTAAGCCATATGTCATGCATGTGTTCTTTTATTTCTTTCCCTTAATTCATGTTTTTCTTCATGTGCTTATTTAATTGCTATTTATTCATGGCACTCCTAAGTGCTCCTAGCCGTGTGACTCATGGACTCCTTGAAAAAAAATTCCGCACTCTTGCTTTCCTTTTACTCCACCTTATATGCATCTGATATATGTTTAATTGTGGCATCCCTTCTTCCAATTACATGTGTACTTTTCATGCATAAGAAAAATAAAATTTCCATTCCCTTCTCTTATGTAGGATGTATGCAAAGCACACACATGCATAATATATTTAAATTCTCCCCTTTCCCATGCATGCTTAATCTTCCCTACTTTCACGTGCACACACACACATGGACATAATTTACATGTTACATCCTATCTTGCTTTTCTCTTGGCACTTAGGCTAGTTGACTAAAAAGGAGAAATAGATAATTAAATTAAACACCTAATTTTAGGCAAGATTATCTTTTAGAATACCTATTTGATCCATTAAATTATGCAAGCAAATTCTCCCCTCTTTATGCTAATTCATTTAATTAATTACGAAGTATTTAATTTATAGCTAATCATTAAATGACACAAGTAACTTCATCTAATCAATTAGTTTAGACTAATTAAAATTATTGGGTGTTTCACTATGTGAGTAACTGATTTGGGTTAATTCTAGAACTAGTTAACCCATATAAGGAGAAAGGGATTAAGTGAGCTATCCCAAAGGCCTAAGGGTTAGTCTTTACTTGCATTCTATTTCTCTTGTAACTCTAAATACAATGAGAGATAATATATAATTGAGGTACATGGAAAGAAAATATGATATGAGTGGGATGTGGCGATCTCGAGAACATGGTGATCCTGATGGCACTAGACATGTGTATACACCAGGGGACGTCTTGGAGTTAGTAGCCAAGGTCAAAGGACCAATATATGGTGCTCAAAGGACCAATATATGGTGCTCAAAGGTAAAGGATGATAGGTTTTATATGTTCACATGAACTAAAGGTACCATGATAGGCATTACAATTTTCCAATTATGATGTATTTTTAAGGTATGGCATAAGCTGTCTTTATTTATTATGTGACAGTTTGTTGCATGAAAGGCTGTATGAAATTTTTATTTGCACATAATGCAATTGATATTTGTATAAATTTTATTTCCTACTAAGAATATCTATTCTCACCCATACTGACAATTTTCAAATTCCTCACTACTACCACATCACTATGGTCAAAGTGCCTCATATCCCATCCCCACCTATTTTCCAACCTCCTCTTGTATGATTATATGTGTGTTGTAATGAATGTTAGGCCTTATGAGGCAGATAATTAAATCTATATTTTAAATATTTTGGGTGGATGTATGTAAATATTTCTGTAACTATAAGAAGGATAATTAGCGACTATGTATTTTGATCATGTATATATGTATGTACATAAATAGCTTTAAGGTAGCGTTTGATTATCTAAGTCTATTTAAGTATTACAATTCTGCTTGACTGCATAAATTTAAGTTTATATCTGGCAAAGATAATATTTTATTCAAAAATAAAGAACAAATGTTTTGAAATATATATATATAATAAGTATATTAAGCTGCCTAAGGAGATCCCAGGGAAAAAGATTGAAATGGGCCAATGAGATAAATAAACTTATTAAATACCATGCAATAGGTAATTAGCAAGCAGAGCATTACACCATCCATGAGATGCATGCAAAACAACACAATACCTACATCAAGAGCTCACACCCTCTATTAAAATTTCCTCACACCCAACCTAATTTAGTAGTAGATATAAGAGATTTGGCATCCAACTCATTTAAACCAAACAAGAAACAAGGCTTCCAACCACTCAACCTAATCAAAACATAAGACTATTGGATATCTTACACCCACATAGAGGTATAAGAAAGCTTACTACCTTGAAGATTTATGAAAAATTGTAACATCCACTCCAATTATGATTAAAGAGATATTTGATAATTGTTAATTTGATGTTTAATGCTTGTGTATGTTGTATTAGTGCATATAGTTGCATTAGCCAAGGGACTTAATTGAAAAGGGAAAAATGAGGGAGTCTAAGAGTGCAAAATAGCTCAAGGACAAAATAGCAATGTCCTAGAATCCCTTAAACCCTAGCAGCAGCCTTAAACCCTCCCACACTTCCAACGTTCAACATTTTTAGAGAAAGAAGCAAAGGGATAAGTAGAGAGAGATAGGGGCGAGCTAGGGCAAAGAAAGAGAGATTTTGCTGAAAGAAAGGTAGGTTTGAGGCTAGGAATCAATCATACACTAAAGGGAGAGCCTTTCTAACACATTCAACACATACATTTGCAAGGAATCAAGGTAGTAAGCCATCCTAAACCCCTTTCTTTTCTGAAAAGTTTACTATTGCTGCAAACTATGAATTTCTAACTGTTTGAACTGAGATTGGGGTTAAACCTACATTATGTATGCTTTTCTATTTCTATGGGATGTTTTGTTGCTGAATGTATGCTCATATATGTGCTTGTAATGGATTGGAAGGGCTGGGTTGTGTTCATCTAGAGGTATAGACTAGTTTTCCTTGAATGTACTATGTTTGAGCTAATGGATGAGAAATTTTTAATGAGAAGTAAAGTTTATTGTATGGAAATTAAACTCATGCGTTTAGAATTGAAAATGGAATGCATTCTAGACTGGGTACTATCAAAATCATGTTTTTTGAACTGTAGCGGAGCATAGCAGCCGACTACTACGCTTGGGGCAGTCGACTGCCATGTTCTTGGAAAACCCAGAAGTGTAGACAGAGGCTTAGCAGCCAACTTTCGTGCCCAAGTTTACACTAAGTAGTCGACTGGCCATCCTCATAGTTGACTGTTGTGCTCTTGGAAACCCATAAGTGCAGACAGAGGCTTAGCAGTCGACTGTTGGGTCCGAGTTTGCACTAATTAGTTGATTGGCCATCCTAGTAGTCGACTATCGTGCTTTGATTTTTGCCCAGGACACATTCCAGTAAGCCACCAGCTGGCTGCTAGCTTGTTGGCAGCCAACTGCTAGCTTGCTGTTTGCCACTTGAGGAATACAGAGAGCCACCAGCTGATTGCTAGCCTTCTAATAATCGACTAGTACCCTTTTAGCTTGCAAAATGAGATTTTTAATGGCAATTGAGCTTGGTAATTCTTCATACTAACTTAATTAAGGGCTCAAAACATAGGTAAGCAAGAAAACTAGGAGTTTTGGGTGATGAGACCCTTATGATAGTAAAAAAGAGAGAGAACAGAAAACACAAAAAGAGAAAGAAGAAAGTATTCTTAGTGTATGCCTTAGGGTAGATAGGCTCATGATCGAGTGACCTATTATCGGTATGGGACGACTGTTAGGCATTCCATGGTTGTGCCATAAATTGGGATGGTTAAACATCCACTTGAACTTAGATGACTTTGAAAACACCCTGATGGTTTTGAACTTCAAGTTAGTGTCATCTCCCAAGGGCTATATGAGAAACATACTTAGAGTTCAGCATAACCATGGGCATGGGTCGATTCACCTTAGAGTATATGTAGAGAATAGCGTGCTGGGAGTGTGATCCACCTCGAAGGAATGGTGGTGATTCTATAGTATTATGATCCACCCAAAAGTCGAGATGAAATAATCTGGGCAGAGTTGACGGTGATCCCATGAGTTATACCATCCCCTTTGGGATGAAAGGGAAGAATCCTGCTAGTTAGGGATGATCTATTGGAAAGGGGCAAGGACCATTAAGGTATTTGGATCCACTGGGGGATGCCTCAGAATGTACAAAGTTAAGGTATGGCTAAATAAACATGCACACATTCATATAGACAATGGTACGTGGAGTTGTTGCTGGGCGACTCTCCTAATTACTCTTAGGGTGTTTTATGTACTGCTCATATGTTATGAAAGTGAAATGATGGCATGTTTACTATCACATATCTATTTTATAAGAAATTTTTTATGATGAGAATGATGATGAATGCACTTCCCATGTTTTAAAGATGGTATGTTTTGATAAATATGCATATGTATGAGTACACAACATGATTAAATGCTACATGCATTACATCCCGTTAGCATGTGATATGTTTTATGAAAGAATGTAGAGCTTTTCTGTGCAAGCATGGTGGTACAAGTCAATGGATTTCATAAAAAGAGTTGCATTGCTAATGAGATTCAATTCTTACGTTATTGTTGGCATGTACCAAATGTGTAGGTTCTGGGCTAGAGAGAAGGTAAAGTAGGAGTAAGTACCCGCTATGGGGTGCACAAAAGTGACCATTTTGAGATAGAATAGGCACTTATTTTATTTGCACTAGCTTTCATGATATTTTGGAAAAGGCTAGCAATGATGCATTTTATATAGCCTAGTTAGACATATGTAAATGAAGGGATGCTTAGATGAAATTATAGTGGCACGAATGGCAAGATTGTTACCTCCATGCCCAATAGTTAATTGACTATATTTAATTAAGAATGCATGTTTATGTATATTTAATCTAGGTGTATTCTATATATACTTATTCTGCTACGATGTTGAGAGAACCCGAGAGTAGAGACCAATCCAAGTGACACTAAATTAATCAGCTTGATAAAAAGCTTAAAATTTACTCAAGTAGAAGTGATAGCAACACACCATTATTATGATAATTATATATATTATACCTTTAAACACGTATAAGGAACCATAGGCTAATGGGGGTGTTACAAAAACAAGGGAAATCTTGTTAGGTTTGATGCTACTCCTTCATCCTTATGTGGAGCTAGGGCCCAAACCAAGTGAGGTTTGCCTCCTCTTCACTTGATGAAGCTCAGTCTTGAGTTTGATTGGGGATAAAAAAGAAATGGAATAAGAGATACAAGAGATAAAGCTTTCTCTCTTTCTCTCTCTCTCTTTAGGGCATGAGTTTGCGTTTTGATGAAATGGGGGTGAAGGCTTTGAAGGGAGGGTGAAGGCTTTGAAGGGAAGGAGAAGGAGAACTTAAGGGAAGACTTGGAGAAGGGACTGGGTTAATGATGGTACATAAAGAGAATAAATTTTTCTAGTAATTTAATTAGGGAATTGTAATTAAATTGTTGTTTATATAGGGAATTTGTTCCTAGGGAGGCAATTTTTTAACTTTTTTCCCACAATCTCTATTTTGCCCTTTTTAAGACATCCTAGATAGAATTTTATCAATCTTTCAGTCTAAATGTTAAAATTCCATTGAGGACAACATGCAATTAACTTTCCATCAATTTAATTTGTTATAATTATGTTTAATTATTCAAAATTTGACATTTAATTATTCTTGTCAAATTTTGGGATGTTATAGGTTCCACTCGAGTAACTCACTAATATGTATAGCACTAGCAGGAGCATAAAATATACAGTAAACGTAACTAGGCATATATATATATAGTGACTATACAATATGTACATTTACAAAAATAATAGGTACGAGCTTGAGAAAACATTCCCATTACTTAGACCACTTGTCCCTTTAAGGGAAATGTTGTCACTATAGTCAGAGGAAGTTACTATATATATGCACATGTGCATATACATGCTAAAGAGAAACTCCCACTCATATTTATACATCAACTCCTAATCCTCTGGCAATCAGCAAAACAAGCCAAGGGTATGAGTGAGTCCCCAAAAAAATCATTAGCCTTCCTCCACCTTAACCCATTGTGGGTTTAGGTTGAATATCCACGATCTATATTAGAACATCCTCAATCCTAAGGAAGTTCTTGAGGTTAGGCACCTCAAATATCTCTACCTCCAGCTCTATTGTCACCTTGAAACTAGGCATCTGGACACATCAATGCACATGTGAGATAATAATCTCAGTAATCAAGAGAAATCAGGTTAGAAATTACTGCTAATGGTACCATCAGTGAACCGCATGAAAAACTCTTTCGTTCATATCATGTCAAACACAAAAAAATACTAGATAATGTACAATTATCATATTGTGTTTTGTCATGCACTGGATATGAATCATAACAATCTCATACTTAGTGGGTACACGCATGCTTTACATCTTTTAGCATAGTACTATGGACATTCATATAATTTAATGGAAATAACTCATAACCTTATTTATAAGGCTTATTTAACCTATCTTACTATATCTTTCTTTTAGAGAAAACATTGTATGAGCTCTTACTGAAAATGGTTAGCCAACTTTAACCTCTAGGTTATCCTTTAGTCTTTGCTCATTACACTAAGGAAGACCATTCTACTATGATGGAGATCACTGTGCCTCTCCTTTTTTTTTTAATGTCCACTCACAAGATCACTACACCTCTACTGTGAGTTATATGTCATTTTCACTCATTTTATTGTGATGAGAAAATGCTACTTAAAATTTATCCCTCTTTTGTGGGGTGGACTAGCTTTTAGCTACAAAGATTATCCCTCTTCTATAGTGTAACACCCCTAATCCTATGGTTCCTTTTAGTTAATTAAATAATATAATATAATATACAGGATTGGTGAGTTACTACTACCTCAACTTGAGTAAAAAAATTTTTTAACTTTTACCAAGTAAAATAGTTAAGTGCTATTAGTTTGAGAATTGTACACTTGTGATATTCACACGTAATGCAGTGGAAAATAATTAAAACCATTGAAATAAAAATATAGATATATGTATTTACATTCACATACATGATTAATTTACATTCATTTTCTATGTAATAGACATATACCTATAGATACGTGAGAGTGTCAACTAGGATAAGGAGATAACAAGTGTAACATCTGCCCCTATTTCTATGAGATGTTTGTTAATTTTAATTAATTTCTTGTGTATGTTGCACTGGATTGCATATAGTTGCATTAGTGCCATAATTGGACTAGAAAAGAGTGAGAAAATTGATTAGAAAGGGGAGAAGGACTAAACTAAAAAGTGTAAAAGTTCAGGTATGAGAATTTCAATTTTGATCAAAAGAATTACTGTAACCAACTGATTTTTGGAATTCCCCCACCAATGGTTCAAGGAAAAAATGGTAATTATGTATATAGTTTGAAACTTACCATTTTGAGGCCAAATGATAAGAAATTAGGATCAAAATTGTAAGTTTTAGGTTGCCTATATAAGGGCGGAAGCTAGAGTCCCCTATTACCCAAAATTTAGAACCACTTTTAGGGAGAGAAAGAGTAGTTGGGTAGAAAGAGAAAGTAAGGGAGATGAAGCTAAATCTCCAATTTTAGCAAGGGTTGAATCCAGAGAAGTGTTTAGGAAGGCCTCTAATACGTTAATCAGCATTCAAAGAAGAATTTAAGGTATCAAAATAACCCAATCCATTTTTATTTTTGAAGTTACTATTCATAAAACTGAACTTGATGATTTTGAAGTTGTTTGAAGGAAAAAGGGATTTAAAACTACATTCTTAATGTTTTTACTTATTATTGGATGTTTTGAATTCATTGAAGATACTTATGCATGCTTAAAATTGATTCTGAAAAATAAATTTTTCTACTTGAACAAAAATGAGGTTTAATCCCAGATTTGAGTGAGATTAAACGGTGTTTTAGGCTGTTTGCACATGTTAAACAATGCTTGGAAGTTTATCTTGAGTTTATGAATTTCAAAATGGCTTTACAAACAAGGTTTTAGATAAAAAAATTCTAGGTTAATGGAAAATTTTAAAACAAAGAATAACATAGTAGCCGACTAGTGGCCTGCAACAGTTGACTATCGTGCACTTGAGTTGTCCAAAAATGCATACAAAACGCTAGCAGCCGATACCAGCCCCTGGAATTCGACTGTTGTGTTCTTCATTTTCTAGAATTTTTCCTAAAAGTCCAACAGCCCATAGCCATACTCTAACAGTCGACTGTCGGGACCAACAGTAAGCTAAAAGCCGACTACTAGCCTGTAGCAGTCAACTGATAATTCTCTGGTTGAATTTTTGAAATTGGACCGAATACTACCAGTTAACTGGTAGCAGGGTACCAGTTGATTGCTAGTTTCTGTGAGTGAATTATGTAACACCCCTTATCTTATCTTAATAACATCATAATACTTATTCAGATAAGTGGTTACATTATCTTTAGCCTTTAATTACATTAATTTCACCTGAGCATTTAATGCATCCTGAATTTACTATGCAATTAGGTCTGGGTTCTTTTGCTCAGGTAGTCATGCTTTGGCACAACAGAATATAAAAATAACATACATTACAATAGAATATATAAAAACATTTCCACTATACGTATATTATCATAACCATTTGATATATTGTTTTGTGTACATATACTAGGATAGATGAAGTACCCATCCATAAGGAGTAAAGAGACAACAAGCCTGCCACTCATACTCCTTTACAAAATATCAAGGGTGAATAGGTCCTTCACATATCCTTATATAAATGCTCTTTTCCCTTTATGTACAGCCAAAAAAATGATAGTCTCGATTCTAACCCTAAAAAGACTATATAGAATCAAGACCAAAAAGAAAGGGCTATGACTACATGCTTAAGTATCTAATTTACTCCAGAGGGAATTCGAAGATAGATATAACATAAACGTCCTTTATAATAATGCAAGTCACTAAAAAGGGAATTTCCATCGTTGCCAGTTTGATCTCCACTATAAGACAGTATCTAGGTATCTGATACATATCAGTATAAAAATGAGAAATATATTCCCATTAGCTAAACAAACCAATTTATTTAAAACAACTGATATGTACCACTGTAATAATACAGAAAATCAACTCTACATTCAGTTTAATTTCAAACTCTTTTCATATAGACCCATGGATATGACATATGTCAAACATGTGTGTATGCATCTATAGACATGAGATATGCAACAAATTATGTCATTCATGGAATGGAAAATAAGCTTCCAATGCTTATATGCCTTAATCATATTCACAAAATCACATTTATATGTTACAACTTATGGCTACACAGAGATACTTTACTTTGGAAAGGTATACACCAGATCATTCCTTTCCACATCATTATGTTCTTTGGAGGTTTACACCAGATCATTCCTCTTGCATTTTATCCCTTAGGAGTATACATTAGATCATTCCCCACAAGGTCACTTACTAGGGAGGTATACATCAGATCATTCCTCCTTATAATTTTGGTCTCAGGAGGTATTCACCAGATCATTCCTCCTTGATCCTTAACTTTGGCATTCATAATTACCTTAAGCATTTTCATGCTATTCTGTCACTTTCACATGAATTTAGATATCTTGCTATCAATGGCAAAATTTCATACTATTTACTATTCATTCTGGACCATTACATCATTTTCCCTCTTGTCACTTAACATAGGCCAACTCTGATGGCACCTTAGGCTATTTTCAATTAACATAGAAATTTAGCCATTCTAGGGAAAATTATACAAGGCATTCGGGCAAGGCAAGATAAGCATGAAGGATTGGCATTTCTAACCCATTTGATGCATTTCTAGCATTAATTTCACCAATTAAACATTATGGTAGCAATTTCCATAATTATGCTTAACTCTTTCTCACACCTAAAAATTTGGTGAATACACTTTAGGCCACCCTTCCTCATATTTTCTAGCTCATTATTCATACCAAACATATCTATACACCTAACCTCACAACTTCACATGTTTATACACACATTTTAGGTAAAATGGTAAGGCTTTACATTGGCAAAATGGCTAAAGCATAGAATTACCATAACTTTCTCTCTCTTCCTTCCTTGGAACTAAATTTATATGGTTTCTAGGCCATTTTCAAGCAAAAATTTCAGCACCACTTACATGCATCAATTTGGCCAAGATGAGTAAGTCACACATTCATGGTTAATGGTGAAATTAGAAAATGGGAAAATTGCTTAAACACTAACTTACCTAAATTTTCTCTCTCTTACCATTTTCTCACACTTTCTCACACTTTTTCTAACACCAATTTAGCCAAATTTCACCAAATTTCAGCACTCTTACACAAGCAATAATTCGGCCAAAGTGAAAAAATGCAAGGAAATGGAGTTATTTCACCATCTAGCTTACAACACAATCACATTCAAGCAAAAACCATGCAAAAACATCATTTTCTCACTCTATACAATACCATTTTTGCAATACTAGGGTTCCATCCATGCAAATTCACCATCTCTTAGGTATTCAAGCTTTCCAACATGTATATAGCCATAAACACAAGTAGTTTTCAACATATTTCAAACCCAATCATACAAATCAACCATAAGAATGTAGAGAGAGAAAAAGCCATCATTCTTGCAAAGTTGAAAACACCATAAACACACCATAAAACAAGAAAAGAATGGCATAGGCATGTTTAGCTACATTGAAAGTGTAAAACCAATGGAATCTCCAAGTTGTTTTGATAGGTTTTCTCTTATCTTTTTCCCTTGGAAAGTTTCGGCCAGCACCCTTTCTCTCCACTCTTCTTCGACACTTCTAGCATATGGAGGAAGAAGGCTGAAATTTAGAGTTTATGTTATTTACAAAAATGCCATTGGTGCTAAAATGTCCATTTTTTCCCTTTTTCATCAATGGCATTCACTCTCCTTGGAAATGTAATTTTGTGCAACTTCTATGGGCTAGGACTTTTCTGCCCCTCAAGAGTTTGAAAATTGCAGAGTAGTCCCTTAACTTTTCAAAAATTGCAAATAAGCCCCTATGGAAATTGCCATTTTGCCATTTAGTCCAAATTGGCCATCTTTGCTCCATTTTCACTCCTTTCGGTTTTATTATGTTAAAATTACTCAAATAAAATTTAATAAAACTTATTTTTATGATTTTACCAATTTACCCTTATTTTAGCAAAATTACAATTTTACTGCTAAGGCAAAATTACCATTTTGCCCTTTATGCCAAGGTTACCATTTTTACCCTTTTCTTCCTTCTTGTGAGCATAAACGGGTAAAGATTCCAAATTTCTATTTTCCTAAAATATTTAAGATAAAATTTAAATTTTCTACATTATGTAAAATTACTAATATGCCCTTAGGGTGAAATTATGATTTTTTCCTTCCTCAGGGAAGTTGTTTCTTAACATCAAATGCAAGTAATCTCTTACATAACTAGATTCTTCTTCTCTCTTAAATTAAAATAATGACAATCCTTTGATGTAATTTCATGAAATAAAAGGATTAAACTAATTTTTCCCATCATGGTAACATTATTATCTTACCCTTCCTCACCAAATTTCCAATTGCATTCTTTTATCACAAAAGTGATTATATAATGGCAAAAATGTCCATTCTAACTCCTTAATAAATCAACCTTAACACCCCATAATTAATACTAAGAATAATAATAATAATAACGTCATCATAAAATGCAATTATTAGGAGCAGATGTTACAAATTATGAACTCAATGACATGTTTAAAAGGTATTTGGCCCAAAACCCCAATTCAAGCAAGGGATTTAAACCTAGAATACAAGAAGGGTAACATGTACTTCGAATGTAAATGAAAAAGAGCAAGAGTATGATGAAATTAAGGAAAGAGCAAGAATGCATAATAGAAATTGTAACCCCCCAATCCTACAGTCCTTTTTTAAGTGATTTAAATAATATAAGCAATATTTATGTGCTACTAATGAACTAAATGTAGCCACACCTTAAGGCAGTGTACTTGTTAGTGTAGCCTAGTGCAATGGTGAGTACCAAGGTCGTATCCCACGAAAATGGGAAAGCCCAGAGATACTACTTATTTGTTGTTATCTAGCCTAGGAAGAATCATGATGGATTTTTAATTATCTAAATCTAATTATCACTCTCTTTACTTAGCCTAGTGTAACCTAAGTTGCCTAAATAATATCCAATATTCAAAAATTCATGTAATTTTGACAAGTATTACAAAGCAAGTTCTAGAGACATAGTAAAATGAAATACACCCTCTACAAGAAAAATTTAGAGCATGTTTGTAATCAATGCTCTTTTGGCTCAAATCCTCACATTTATAGGGTGTGGTTTTATAAGGTTCCTAAAATTTCTAATAAAATTGTCAGTCAAGTAATGCATGCATGTCTTCTTATCTATATTATCAACTAAGAGTGTATGCAGTGTAGAACATGGTGTAAGATGTGGGAGCATCTAGGTGCCATAGAATTATTTTTCTATATGAACTATGAAATGCATTTATTTTCTAATATGGATTTAAAAGAGTTTGACTTGCAAAAGTATAAGTGTGTGTTATATTTTATCCATGTTATAACTTAATATAAAGCAATGGTGAAGAAAATGACAATCACTAGTATTCTACCCTTTGGAATGCATATAGGAAAGCACTTATTTGCATTATGAACAAAGTAAAAAAATAAAGTAAAGAAAAAAGACTAACATAAACTAATGAACAAAGGAGAATGTAAACTAATCAAACTAAAAACTACTATACTAAAATTTTTTTGAAAAAAAAAATTTATTTGAGATCAAATCAAATTGTATTCAAAAATTAGATTGAAATTGAATTAGAAAATTTATTTTAGAAGAAAGAAAACTTAAATTAAACTAGGAGTTGCTCCACACTCAAGACAAACATTGTCCTCAATGCATAGCAAAGGGGATATCTCAAAAGAAAATAAATAAGTTGGAAAGATACATAGTAAAAAAAAAACTAAGGTACATGAATGAAAATAAAGTTAAAGAGAAGGATGAAGAAAAAGGGAAGTTTAATTACTGCCCTGATCAGGCGGAGCTAGAGGAGGTGTAGGGCTTCTGAATAGAAGGTCCCTAGGGTGTTTCTGGCGAGCGGGTGAAGTTAATTCCTTCTTATCTAGTGTTAAATCAGCTGTTATGATCATAGGCTGCTTCTTCACTGCATCCACATATGTGTACCTAAAGTGCTTAGGTGGTTCTTTTGGTTTCAGGACAAAGGGGTCCTTAATTAAAGGTTTCACCTTTTGCACCTTTGATCTGTTAATAGCAATAGAAGGGTTAGTATCACTGCTAAACTCATTAGTTACCTGAAAAGGGTCGGGAAGCAAGTTCTCATATAGTTGCTTTTGCAAAGAGTTATTAGGTGATATTTCCTGTAAGTGAGGAGTGGTTATATCAAAAGTTATAGTTTCATCCCTTACTCTAAGCGTTAACTTTCCATCAAAAACATCTATAAGAGCCTTGGATTTTGTGAGGAAAGGTCTGCCTAGAATCATGGGTATGCTACTTTTACCTTCCATATCCATTACAATAAAAGTCAACAGGAAATGTAAAATTTCCAACTCTTACCACGACTCTCAGTTATACCCCTAAGATGTTAATAGTCCTATCAGCTAATTGTACAGTTATCCTAGCAGGTTTTAGTTTATTCAATCCTAATCTATCAAACAAGCTAGTAGGCATCAGATTAATTCCAGATCCTAAATCGACTAAAGCATCTAAATAGGTAGTTTATTAATTACATAAGGTATAGAAAAACTCCTAGGATTATGCCTCTTAGCAGGTAGATTGTTTTGTAGGATTGATCTGCTCTCCTTAGCAATGTTACCAGCCTTAAATCCTTGGGTTCCTATTTGTTACTTTTCAGCTGTTCAAGTGGGTTAATATACTTACCCAGCTGTCGAAATAGTTTTTCCTGCTTTAGTCTAACAGGGTATGGAACAGGTGGCTGGTACTCTTTCATAAGATTTTTCTTGTCCTCAACTTGAACTAGTTTGCTAACCTCTGATCTTGGTTCCTTACTGATTAGCCCATCCTATACAATTATAGTATCATCAATCAATTGTAAAGAATTAGGTGTTTGCTTGTTTGATAGCAGAGTGATAGCATTGCAATATTCCCTTAGGTTTGGCTCTGTGGTATTGGGGAGCGTCCTTGGCTGTCTTTCAACCAACAACTTAGACATCTGGCCCAACTGAGTTTCTAAGTTTTGAACAGAGGCCTGTTGATTTCTAAAGATTGTGTCTATAGAGGATATATACTTCATCATAAATTCCTCAAAACTAGGCTTCTTTTCCTGCCCTTGAGGAAATTGATTTAGGGCAGCTTGTGACTGGGGTTGCTAGTGCTGCCACTAGTAGTCTGGTGGACCTTGGGTGTTATTGTTTCTCCAAATGAAATTTGGATTATTTTTCCACCCAGGGTTGTATCTATTGTTGTATGGCTTATTCTGCTATCTTGGGGTATTATCCATGTAATTAACCTATTTTGAGTCAACAAAACCCAAGTTAGATGAAAATAAAGTTGATGAGTTTGCATGCATACCTCCTACATTATAGTTTACACCATAATGTGGGCCACCATAAAATTCACAACCTGACTGTGCTGCCTGAACTGGCATCTAGAGTTGATATATTTTGTTGGCCAGAAGCTCCACTTAAGCTGCCAAGACTGATGTAGAATCTAACTGGTTGACCACTCCTTGCCGTCTGTCCCTAGAGTTTTGCCATTCGTAATTGTTTATGGCCATTTCCTCTATCAGATTTTATGCCTGCTTAGGGGTCTTATTATTCAGAGCTCCTCCTATTGCTGCATCAACCATTTCCCTGGTGGCTTGGTTCAAACCACTATAAAAGGTCTGCACCCGCATCCATACGGGTAGTCCATGGTATGGGCAACATCTTAACAGGTCTTTGTATCTCTCCCAAGCATCATACATGCTTTCATCATTCATCTACACAAAAGAAGAATTATTATTGTGCATCTGTGCAGTCTTAGTAGGAGGAAAATATTTATTGAGAAAATTTTCTTCCAAAGCATTCCAAGTGGTGATAGAGTTAAGAGGGAGAGATTGCGACTATCTCTTGGCCCTGTCCCTTAGAGAGAATGGAAACAACCTAAGCCTAATGGCGTCATTGGTGGTTCCATTGATTCTAAAGGTGTCACATATCTCCAAGAAATTGGTGACAAGTACATGAGGGTCTCACTAGGTAGCCTTCCAAACTGTACAGTTTGTTGCATCATTTGGATGATGTTTGGCTTTATTTCAAAATTATTAGCAGTAATGGTAGGCTGATTGATGCACGTTTGTGTTCTTTCCAATGAAGGCCTAGCAAAATCGTACATTATTCGGTTACCATCTTCATTATTATTGTTATTGGCCATCTCTCATGGCGTATGAATAGGAATTTGAACTGGTTCCTCCTCAATGTGACGTGAACGTGATCTCAAGTTAAGATATTGTTCAGGCTTAGAAAAAGGATTAATTGGTTCAGGGTTTGTACTCCTAGTCATAAACTGTTAGAGATAATTGATAATTTTTAAATACTGAAAGAAACAAAAATTAAAGAAAACTAAACAAATTAAAATGGTAAAGGAAAAATAAAATAAAATGGCTAAAGTAACAATTCCTAATTTCACTCTAGTTTTCACAAATATTCCTCGACAACGGCGCCAAAAACTTGATGTGCTACCAATGAACTAAATGTAGCCACACCTTAAGGCAGTGCACCTGTCAGTGTAACCTAGTGCAATGGTGAGTACTAAGGTCGTATCTCATAGGAACAGGAAACCCCAAAGATACTACTTAATTGTTGTTATCTAGCCTAGGAAGAATAATAATGGATTTTTAATTATCTAAATCTAATTATCACTCTCTTGACTTTGGAGGGAAAGTAAAGTAAGTGTTAAGACGGTGAATTATCAAGTTCTAGAAAAGCAAACCCATTGGGGTCTTAGACTAGATGATATGTAAACAAAAGGTAATGAGTTATGAAATTGAGTGTGCTACCTATGTAAAGTAAATCTAGATTTTCGGTTGGTTTCGATAGATTTCTAAAACCTATACATTCCGTTGGCTATTCGTGTCCAATGGTCAAGTATAGATCAGCATTAAGGCTTATTAGGATTTTCTCCTAGTCCAGCAGTTGTCAATCTCTTAGTCCGAGCAAAGATCAACTATTCTCTCTAGTTAGTTTTCCAATTCCAAACATCATCGGTTAGAGTATTTGAGAGGAATCTAGATAGTTTTCTTACGACATCTTATAATAAAACTTGATTAATCTTTAACTAGAGGAAGATCACACAATTCAATTTATAACCCAATCGTATTCAAATTAAAGTATCAACATAGTCTAAGAAACCCAATTGTGTTCTACCAATCTAGCTACTCATGTTCATGAATAAAACAATAAGAATTAAATCAAGGGAAGAAGAACAAAATAGAAACAAAAACATCCTCATCTGTCGAGTTTTGGATGACTAGTTTGGATTTTGAACTCCCTTCTTGATTATGCTTCGAACTGCCTCTTGATGCTTCCCAATCTCTTTCTTCAACTCTGGATTAGCTCTCCACGGCTTGTGACCTTTGTGGGGAGGCAAGGGAATTAAAGTTTTAGGCTCTAAAGACTAGCAAGGATTGTCACACTCCAAGTGCTCCTAGTTTCCTTCTCCTTAGACGCTTAGAAGTGATGCCTCTCCTCCCTCACGCCTCCTCCTATTTATAGGTAAGGAAGGTGTCTCCTTAGGCCTCCACATGGCCATGTGGGTGACATGGCCATGTTATAGGCCATGTTCTAGAAGACATCCATCTGTGATGATTTTTCGGTCGTTCCTTGGTTGAAAATTATTGCTTTGGCCCTGTAGGAAGGTGTATAAGATGTCTTTGTCATATGGAGAGGTGTTTTCTAGAAGATTTAAGGCAGCATGAGCATGTGGTAGGGTGTGTTCTAGAAGACTTCATGAGTGCCCATGTGAAAAGGTGCATTTTGAGGTGCTTTGAGCCTTTGGATGCTTGGTTTTGATCCATTTCCTTTCAAAACTGCTTTATGCCTAGGAAAAGCTTTGATAACATACATTCAAGTGAAAACATGGGTAATTATACATAGAACACATAAAATATACTCTTAAAGTGAGTGGAATTTAGCTGTTAAATATGTATAATTATGTGTTCAGCAAATATACTATAAGATTGGTGAATTACTACTTCCTTTACCTGAGTAAAATTTTAAATATTTACCAAATGACATAATTAGTATTATTGGTCAGGGCTACTACACTGGGGCTCTCACATGTTATGCAGCGAAAAATACATTAAATTAATTGACATAAAACATATATACTCATATATATATATACATCCACGTTCATTTACAGTGCATACATATTATTCATTAGACATATATCTATGGATATGTGAGAGTGTTAACTAGGGTGAGGAGACAACAAGCCTGTCAATCATACCCATTTAACAAAAATAGCTAGTGATTCCTAGCTCACATATCCTAATACATATATGCTCGTATCCTATACATCAAAACTATTCTTCTAATCCTTTTACCAAAATATCATAAGGATTCAGGGTATTGGGCATACCAAAAACTTTCTTAGAACTTTACATCCTCAAGGTGTGGGAGGAACTTCCCATATATACACGACCCACACTTCATGAATAACAAGAAAATACCCTAGGAAGGGTATCTCCACCACTTCCACCTCCACTTCTAACACTATCTAAAATCTAGGCATCTAATACAAACTAACATTTTTGTGAGAATAAATCTCAGTAGCATTAATAACCAATTTTCAAAATAGCTAGTTTGTACCATCGTAAACTCATATGAAAATTCTACATTCTTTTTCATAAAAACAATACATCTATTGGGTTATCTTGTATAACATTTCATTTAACATTTGTACTTGCATGCATAAGCTCAGCTCATAATATATATCTCATAAATGCATCAGAACATATAGGTAACATAACATCATTCATATAACTTTCATTATAAAATAAAGAGAAATAAGGAATTAAGAGCACTTCTTGTTGGCCTCTACCAATTATCATCATAATCATCATCATATAACTGCATAATATAAGGGAAATCTGGAGGGTCACCATGTGCACCACTCTATGCTTTCGAATATGTACTCTGGTAACTATGCCAATTGGCAGTCCTTGACTGCATATCACATTTTTGTACATTCTGGAGCATCCTCTAGTGGATCTGTAATGCCCCTATCTAGTATTACAATTCCTCCGATGTAACCAGATAGGTTCGGTACATTATTCTTATCCTTTTATTTAATTAATGTCTAAGCAATTATACCATTCATTTATATTAAACAGATTAGGTTTGGGATCTTTTAATCAGATTTGAAACTTACATGCACAGCGGAATAAGAGAAATTCTATGCTACACAACAGAATTTAAACTTTTATACAATTCAATGATATAAGTCCAATAATGTCCATTACATTACAATAAACATGTATTAGGGTATATAAAGTACTCATCCACAAGAAGTCAGGAGAAAACAATCTTGTCACTCATATCCCTTTACCAATTTCTAAGATGGTCCAGTCCTTCACATATCCCTTCCCCAATTCTTTCCCATTTACATCCCATGTCTACTGCCAGAAGAATAATCCTAATTCTAAACTAATATATCTGGACTAGGACCCAAAATAGGGTTACAAAAATTTTCTTTAAACCAAAAAGAACTCAAACTCCCGGCCCTGCTAAGCATCTGCATCTGATACATATTAGCATAGCAATGAGAAACACAAGTTTCCCAGTTAACAATTCAGGTTTTAAAAATAACTAATATGTATCAGGGTGCAAGCACCAAAATATTTAACTCTACATTCTTGAAAATAAGAATATAGCATTGTCCATAAATATAAACTAGCATGCAATGTATGATCAATTTATATGTCAATGAGATAAAAATAATATTCTTTGAAGTAAAACATCTTGCATGTTATAAAACATATTATCATAAAATTAACAAAGCATTTATCTTATCATTCTTAAAACATACTTTATATAAAAGTTGTGCACACTTCGCCACCTATATAAAATCTCTTGTGCACACTTGGGCACTTGTGGACACTTGGCCACCTTTATAAAAATCTCTTGTGCACACTTGGGCACTTGTTGCACACTTGGGCACTTGTGAACACTTAGGCACTATGTGGACACTTGGCCACCTTCCTAGGGTCATTGTGCACACTTGGGTACTATATAGACACTTGGCCACCTTCTAGGATCATTGTGCACACTTAGGCACTGTGTGGACACTCAGCCACCTTTATAAAATCTCTTGTGCACACTTGGGCACTTGTGAATGCTTGGCCACCTTTAAAATTCTTTGTCAAATTTCAAGGGAAAATTTTATTTTTCTTAAAAAATAATACTAGTGTACATCTCTTTAAAACTCTAATTTCTTCAAGAGTAATTTCACTTTTCTTAGAAAGTCATATCAATGTACATTTCTTATGAAAAGTCTAATATTTTCAATAATACTTTCTTCTTTCTTGGAAATTAATTCTAATGTACATTCTCTCTAAAAAAAAATTCTAATATTTCAAGAATAATTTCTCCTTTTTTGGAATTAAAATCCAATGTACATTTCTTATAAAAAATCTAATAACTTCAAGAGCAATTTCTCTTTCTTGAAAATTAATATCAATGTACATTTCTTATAGAATGTTAATAAACTCAAGAATAAATTCCCCTTTTTTTTTGAAAAATCACATTGATGAACATCTCTTATAAACTTCAAGAATAAATGCTTATGATTTTTTTTAAAAAAATAATATTAAGGTGCATTGCTTATAAATTACAAGAATAAATTCCATGGACTTGGCCTAAGGAAATTGGTTAATTTGCAATTCAATTTCCTTCTTTATTCCTGAACTAGCACCTTTAAGATGGTATTATCCTTTTCCTCCATGGGTATCATTTTCTCACCAAGTACAACTAGAAGTTTTACACCCAATTTTGTGTAAACTTTCCTCTTCCATTCAGCCAAAGGGAGTTTTTATGAAAGAAACATGATTTTCAAAAATATCCATCCATTTCTATCATATTTAATCATAGTTCATCTTGAAATAACATTATCTAACCCTAATCCTTTCACAACAACAATATTCTTGTCATCTCATCAACCACATTCCAATCAATCACACATGCTTAGCCAACATAAGATGCTTTTTATCAAGAATGTAAAGAAAACAATCATGTTCCATAGAAAGCTTGTAAAACATGTTGATTGCATATACTAAAGCATGGAACACAATCTTAAAATTGTTAACCTACCTCAAGGATGACTAGAAGGAAGTGATCTTGGCCCTTCCTTTGATCTCCTTCTACACCTTGCTTCCTATCTCTTTGACTAAATCTCCCTCTTCTTCTTGGTACATTTCCAGGCCCTTTTTTAGCACCAATTTCATGGCACGCTCTCGGCCAAGTGGAGAGATCATGAAAATGCAAGAGATATTTTATCCCACAAGACCTTTACTCCTTGAACCTTTTACAGGGTTGTCCCGATTTAATGAATGATTCCTTTTTTCGTTTGCTCCTATCCGAGTCGGGATTTTCCTTTTTCCTCAACAATTGATCCCAATTAATTTCTTGAGGAAATAATTCAAATCTTAGACAAGTTTTCCTTTCAATTATGCTTTCCCACGTTAATTTATCTAATTCCTAGGTCGGCCTAATCCTTAAACATTTTTGGAGTCAATTTTGATAGGAAAACATCAAATTAGAGTATTTTAAATTGTACTGAGGGTTTTGGAAGCTCGAAATTTGATTCTGGGAACTTTCTAGTAACTCTGATGACGGTGCACGGCGGAGCATGGTGGTGGACAGCAGCTCGTAGTGGCGCATGGCGGCTGGGGTCAAAAAATACTCCAAAATGTAGCTTGTAACTTGAGGATGCCAGATTCGGGGTCCGTTCGGTGAAACACGGTGGTTTAACAGTAATTTTTTGGCTGAGAAAGCAGCGGCCGTCGAAGTTATTTTCCTCTGTTCATGGCTTGTGGCGGCGGTGTTTCACCAGTTGATAGCTGGCAGAGGAAGCTAGCAACTCAGGCTAGCTGATGGTGGCAGTGGTGTGGCCGAATGGCATCGGACGGCAGAGATCGCGTTGGGTCTTCAAATTTGCAATAGGACGAAACATGGCTATTTCTAGCCGCTGTGGCATCCATTGACGGTCGGGGATGGCAGCTTGAGGTCGGCGGTGTTGAGTTGTATAGGTGACGGGGTCTGGTGGTGGCATAGTGTGGTGGTTCTAGTGCTGGATAGTGATGCACGAATGAGAGGGAGAGGAGAGAGAAAATGTGTGAAGGAGAGAGAGGAAAGGAAAATTGAGAGAAAAATGTGAGGTTTTGAGATTTTGTGGCCTCTATAGGTATTTTGGTCTTTTTCCACTTTGCCCGGGGTAAATTTTGGATGCATTCTCTAATCTAGCCAAGAATATATGCCCATATGGAAGGAATTTGGAAATCTTTTGAAGATTTTAAGGCTTCCAAATTATTTGCTAAATTGTTAAAGTCAAATCGAGTTTTCTCCATCAGATAAGATTTTTACTCCAAAAAATTCTCAAATTTTAACCGCAAACTTAGAAAAATACGCTTAATTCAATTTGAACAAAATCTAAATTTATTTTACCCAATTTAATTTATTTTAAAAGTCAGGTTATTACAGGATCCAAGTAAACTAGAGTCCCCACTTTTCAGTTTCACACATTGAGTACATATTGGGGATCCAAAAATGCTATTCATAAACATATATATATGGATGAACCGATGCATACTATAGTTCCATAAATTCTAAGTATGTGACTTTTCATTTACATTGGCCATTTAGTCACTAACTTACAATTCAAAACTATCACAATGCTCATGGAATATCCAATCACTGTCCCATACCAGTAATTAGTCATTCAGATATGAACCATCTATCACAAATACATATATGAAGAATACAATTCTCATTTCTCTTATGCATTTTTGCTCTTTCCTTTTAAATTTAATCACTTTCATGCTCTTTCTCATTTACATTCAAAGTATATGTTACCTTGCTTATAATTTAAGTTCAATCTCTAGTTTGGATTATGTTTTTGGGCTAAATATCATTCAAACATGTACTTAAGTTCATCATTCCATTAAAAAAGGTGGCAGTCAACTGGTATCACACTACAAGTCGACTGATTGCATTCTGTCAAAATCTTCAAAATTCCAAACAAAAAGCTATTGGTTGACTGCTAGGTGCTTAGCAGTCGGCTGCTAGCTTACTGTTGGGCCCGACAATCAGCTACTAGGTCAGGGCAGTCGGCTACTCTGTTCTTGGACATTTCTGGAAAATAGAAGAACATGGTAGTTGACTTCCAGGTGCCCAGCATTCGATTGCTAGTATTCTGTACACATTTTTGGGAATCTCAAGAGCATGGCAGTTGACTACTGCACCGTGGCAGTCGGCTATTGCATCTTACTCTATTTAATGAATTCTCGTTGACCCAAATTTTCAATCCAAAAACTTGTTTTTAAATTTATTTTGAAATTTATGAACTCAAGATAAACTTTTCAGCAACATTTAACATAAGAAAATAGCCCAAAACATCATATAATCTTGTCTAAATCTAAGATTAAAACTCATTTTCGTTCAGGTTGAAAAATCCATTTTTCATAAGTAATTTTAAGCATGCACAAGTATCTTCAATCGATTAAAAATACCCAATAGTAATTTAAAAACAATAAGAATGTAGTTTGTAATCTCTTTTTCTTTCAAACAAGTTCAATTTCACAAATTTTAGTCTTGTGAATAGTAAATTCTGAAATAAAGCAATTAGGTTATTACGCTACCTTTTTGCTAATTTCTAATCGGTGTTTGATGATTGGGAAGTGTTCTGGAGTGATTTCCTAGCTCCTGGAATGGTTAAATCCAAGTAACAGTGTTGTTTTCTCACAATTCCTTATCCTTCTCTCTCTAGAGTTCAAACTTTCAGGAAGCACAATGAAGGGTTTGAAGGGTTGGCCTATCTATAGGTAATTCGACTCTTTGCAATTCTGCTCTTAATTCTAGACTATCTAGCTCAAAATGATAATTTTTCCAACTATATGTTAAATTACCATTTTGTCCCTAGTTCACTGGCGAGAAGTTTTCAAAATTCTATTGCTATAGTAAATCTTTTGGCTAAAATTACGGCCTATTGCCTTGAAGTTTCAAAAATTCTCACTTCCATCCTCACTTTATCTTTTTCCTTTCAATTTGGTCCTTGTTTTTTCTATTCACCTAAAACTCTCATTCTAATGCATCTATATGTAATTTAATGCAACAAACACAAACATTCAATTCATTAAAATAAACAAACATCTCTTGAACACGAAAA
Organism: Senna siamea; assembly: GCA_031216115.1. Taxonomy (NCBI): domain Eukaryota; kingdom Viridiplantae; phylum Streptophyta; class Magnoliopsida; order Fabales; family Fabaceae; genus Senna; species Senna siamea. The sequence continues at coordinate 5,267,539 of CM062360.1, forward strand.
GAGCAGATGTTACATTTCGCCCCTCCTTTAAAAAAATTTCATCCTCGAAATTTATATGTACCTATACAAATAACTGTGGGAAATTTCTTCTCATCTCTTCTTCTTTCTCCCAAGTTGCCTCTTGTGGTGACGTTTGATCCCACAAAATTTTTAGTAAAGGAATAGTTCTATTTCTCAATTGTTTAATCTCAGTACCAATAATTGTACTGTTGTGGCATTGAGAACATGTGAAGGATTAAGAAGATATTTTCAAAGTTGAGAGATATGAAACACATCGTGGAGATTGGATAGAAATAGGGGTAAAGCAATTTGATAAGCAGATTGACCAACCTTTTTCAAGATCTGGAAAGGTTCAATGTATCTTAGGCTCAGCTTTCTGGACTTAATAGCCCTGCCAATACTAGTAATAGGAGAAATTCTAAGAAAAACGTGATCTCCTTCATCAAATTCTAGTGGTCTTCTCCTTTTATTAGCTTAACTTTTGTGCCATCTTAGGCCTTGGCCATCTTTTCTTTAATTATCTTAATTTGATTTATGGTTTGCTGAACTAAGTCTGGTCCTAATAGTTGTTTCTCCCCCACCTCAAAATAACACAAGGGTGACCTACATCTTCTTCCATATGAGGCTTCATAAGGAGTTATCCCTATGCTAGAGTGAAAACTATTATTGTAGACAAATTCCACGAAAGGTAAATTTCTATCCCAATTTCCTTTTTGTTCTAATGTACATGCTCTCAGCATATCTTCTAGATCTGAATAGTTCTTTCAGTCTGCCCATCAGTTTGTGGATGATAAGTAGTACTGAAACTAAGTTTAGTACCAAAAGCCTCTTGCAGTGCTCTCCAGAATCTAGAAGTAAACCTAAGGTCTCTATCAGATACTATATTAGTAAGAACTCTGTGGAGTCTTACTATTTCTCGTATATATAATTGGGCAAACTTATCTAATGAGAAATTTTTTTTATAGGTAAGAAATGCGCAAATTTGGTTAATTTGTCTACAATTACCCAAATTACATCATTCCCTAATTGAGTTTTTGGTAAACCTACTATGAAATCCATAGAAATCTTATCCCATTTCCATTCACGGATTTCAAGAGGTTGTAGCAGTCCTGCAGGTTTCTGATGTTCAAATTTCACCTGATGGCACACTAGACATCTAGCAACATACTCAGCTATTTGCTTCTTCATGCCTAGCCACCAAAATTTCTTTTTCAAATCTTGACACATCTTGGTAGTACCAGGATGAATAGTATAGTTGCTCTTATGGGCTTCTTCTAGAATTATATCCCTCAATCCTCTTGAATCCTGGATATAAATCCTATCTTAGAAAGTTACTACCCCATTAACACCTCTTTTGAATTCTTTTGGGTCCTTTAGGGACTTTAAGAATTCATCCTCTCTTTGAGCTTCTAATATATGAGTTCTAAGGTTATTCTTAATTTTTAACTCACTCAGATATATCCTATTTGGCAACACCAATGTGAATAGGCTCATATTTCTAAATTTCTCTATCATGCACATTTCTTTTATCATTAGTTGAGCCATGTGGAGAGATTTCCGACTTAGTGCATCTGCCACTACATTAGCTTTTCCTGGACGGTACTTTAATTCAAAATCGTAATCCTTTAAGAATTCCATGCATCTTCTGTGCCTCATATTTAATTCTTTTTGGTCAAAAAGATATTTGAGACTTTTATGGTCACTAAATACCTCAAACCTTAACCCATACAAACAGAGTCGCTACATTTTTAAAGCAAACACTATGGCTGCTAATTCTAAATCATGGGTAGGATAATTTTCTTCATGAGGCCTTAATTATCTAGAGGCATATATGATAACTCTCCCATTTTGCATTAAACATCCTAGGCCCTTCTTGGATGCATCACAATACAATTCAAAATTTCCTAAGGGATCATGGATTATTAAGACAGGTGTTGTAGTCAACTTTTCCTTTAAAATTTGAAAGCTATCTTTACATTTGTAATCCCACACAAAAGGAATATATTTCCTAGTCATTCTGGTCAAAGGCAACGAAATTTGCGAAAACCTTTGAATGAATCTCCTATAATATCCTACTAATCTAAGAGAACTCTAAATTTTGGTCACTATTGTGGGTCTCTCCCAACTAATTACAGCTTCTATCTTACTGGGATCTACTGTAACTTCATCTCTAGTGATTACATGACCTAAGAATTTCACCTCTTCCAACCAAAATTCACATTTTCCTAATTTTGCATACAATTGCTTCTCCCAAAGTAACTGCAATACAATCCTAAGATGATGTTCATGCTCTTCACTACTCTTAGAATATACAAGAATGTCATCAATAAACACTACCAAAAATTGATTAAGGTAGGGTCTAAGGATACGATTCATGTAATCCATAAAAATAGCTAGAGCATTCGTTAATCTAAATGGCATTAACAGAAATTCATAATACCCATATCCGGTTCTAAAGGCTGTCTTAGGTATGTTTTCTGTTCTCAATCTGATTTGATGGTATCCCGACCTCAAATCAATTTTGGAAAACACAATAGCTCCTCTCAATTGATCTAACAGCTCATCTATTCTAGGGAATGGGTATTTATTCTTCATAGTTACCCTGTTTAGTTGTCTATAATCTATAAATAGTCTCATACTTCCGTCATTCTTCTTTACAAACAAAACTGGTGCTCCCCAAGGTAAAGGACTGGGCCTAATAAATTGCTTCCCCAAAAGATCCTCTATCTGCACTTTCAATTCTATTAACTCTAAGGGAGACATTGTATAATGCGCTATAGAAATTGGTCTCGTGCTAGGAATCAATTCTATAGAAAACTCTATCTCTCTTTTTGGTAGAAGACTTGAAATTTCATTGGGAAAGATATTTGGAAATTCACAAACTACAGGAATAGCATTAAGTTTATGCTGAAGTTCAACTTTAGACAAACACATAAAACTAGTTCTTTGGATCTCTTCCTCAATTTTCCTAACTACTGGCATGGCATCTATAAAAGTCATATATTTCTTAGAACAATCCAAGACTACATTGTTTGAAGACAACCAATCCATCTCGAAAATGATATCCAATCCCACCAAAGGTAAACAAATGAGGTCAACAATGAAGGGCTTATTTTCAACAACAAGGGAACAATTTAAGCAGGCTAAAGAAGTTAATACCCGCTCTCCTACGGCAGTAGAAATAGATAACTCATAGGGCAATTTAAATAAAGGTAAATTCAATCTTTCCACACATTCACAAGAAATGAAAGAATGAGTGGCGCCAAAATCATACAGCACAGTTAAAGATATATCATTTATCAAACATTTACCTTTTATCAGATCATCGAACTGGACCACTTCTTTACTTTTGAGAGTGTAAACTCTTCCCATAGTAGGAGGTTTTGTGGCTCAGTTGACTTCTTCCACTCAAGGCAGTCTTTAATGAAGTGACTCTATTTTCTACGCTTATAACACACACCCGATTGTAATCTACAAGTTCCGCCATGACTTTTCCCACACTTTGTACAAGCATTAGGTACTGCCTATCTCACCATAGGTTTCTTCCCCTTATGGTTTCTCTCATTTCTACCATCCCTTCCTCTAAAGGATCTAGGTTGTTTCCTTTTAAAGAAATTGGCTCTCTATCTTTCTTTCTCTGTATCAGCCAAGTTCTGAGAAACAATAAGACATTTTTTCACTAACATAGCAAATTTCCTAATTTCAAATGGAGCAACAAAATTCTTTAGCTCCAATCTCAACCCAGCTTCTAGATGTAATGATTTCCATGTCTCATTTGGATGATGCTCTAAATAAGAAGAGAATTTAGACAGTGCCTCAAATTTTCTAAATACTCCTCAAAAGACATATTGCCCTGCTTTAATTGCATAAATTCAATTTCTTTTTTATTTCTCACGTTATCAAGGAAATACTTTTCCAGTACACTTTTTTAGAAACTTCCCAGGTAATCTGGGTCCCTTGAGCTACCAATAATTGCTTCTCTCCTCTCCACCAATATTTTGCTTCCCTAACAAGCATGTAAGTGGCAAAAAATACCTTCTGTTCATTCGTGTTCCCTCGGACCTCAAACAACTTTTCCATTTCTCGCAACCATTCTTCAACTGCCTATAGGTTAAACTCACCCCTAAAGGAAGGAGGTTTATTTCTTTGAAATTCATACCAACCATTATAAGCTTGGTTTCCCACTTGTCCAACTTTAGGATTTGGGTTGGGATTCATAGGTCTATTCTCTTGAAATTGTCTAAGTGCTTTAGCCATAGTTATAGCTTGTTGAGTAGTGGCAGTAGCTTGTTAGGTGGCAGCAACAGCCTGTTGAGTGGCAGCAATAGCTTGTTCTCTCATAACCTCTGCCACTTTCATCATCACTTGCATAACTCTTTCCATACTGGTTTAACCTTCCTTTTCCTTCCAAGTATTCCTCCTAGGTAGGGCCATATTTCACTCTACAAAATAAACATCATTAAGGTGATCAATCTCAATAACATACTATTTATAAGAGATCATATGGCACTAATTAGAAATATCATCTATCCAAACCTAATACTTCATTCCTTAAGTCAAAACATAATACAAGACAGTCAACTGCCATAGCTCAGCTAACTCTCCTGCATTAGTCTCTATCCTGAGGAATCTACCCTTTCACTAACGAGCTAGTTCTAACTAGCCGTGGTGGTCTAATACTAACTCAGGGTAACCCCCAATCCTACAATCCCTTTTTAAGTGAGTTAAATAATATAAGCAATATACTATAAGATTGGTGAATTATTACTTCCTTTACCCAAGTCAAATTTTAAATATTTATCAAATGACATAATTAATATTATTGTTCTGGGCTACTACATTCAGGATCTCACACGTTATGCAGTGGAAAATACATTAAATTAATTGACATAAAACATACATATATATATACATCCACATTCATTTACAGTGCATACATATCATTCATTAGACATATATCTATGGATATGTGAGAGTGTTAATTAGGGTAAGGAGACAACAAGCCTGTCACTCATACCTATTTAACAAAAGTAGCTAGTAGATTCCTAGCTCACATATCCTAATACATATATGTCCATATCCTATACATCAAAACTATTCTCTTGATCCTTTTACCAAAATATCATAAGGATTCAGGGTATTGGGCATACCAAAAACTTTCCTAGAACTTTACATCCTCAAGGTGTAGGAGGAACTTCCTATATATACACGAGCTACACTTAATGAATAACAAGAAAATGCCCTAGGAAGGGTATCTCCTCCACTTCCACCTCCACTTCCAACACTATCTGAAATCTAAGCATTTGATACAAACCAGCATTTTTATGAGAATAAATCTTAGTAGCATTAATAACCAATTTTCAAAATAGCTAGTTTATACCACCGTAAACTCATATAAAAATTCTACAATCTTTTTCATAAAAATAATACATCTATTAGGTTATCTTGTATAACATTTGATTTAACATTTGTACTTATATGCATAAGCTTAGCTCATAATATATAGCTCATAAATTCATTAGAACATATAGGTAACATAACATCATTCATATAACTTTATATATAAAAAAAGAGCAATAAGGAATTAAGAGCACTTCTCATTGGCCTTTGCCAAATACCATCATAATCATCATCATATAACTATATAATATAAGAGAAATCTGGAAGGTCACCATGTGTACCACTCCATGCTTTTGAATATGTACTCTGGCAACTATGCCCATTGGCAATCCTCGACTGCATATAACATTTGTGTACATTCTGAAGCATCCTCCAGTGGATCCAAGTACAACAGAGTCCCCACATTTTGGTTCCACACATTGAGTACATACTGAGGTCCCCAAAACGCTATTCATAAACATATATATATAGGTGAACCTATGCATACTATAGTTTCATAAATTTTAAGTATGTGACTTTTCATTTACATTGGCCATTAAGTCACTAACTTATAATTCAAAACTATCATGATACTCATGGAATGTCCATTCACTGTCCCATACCAGAAATTAGTCATTCAGATATGAACCTATCTAGCACGGATACATATATTAAGAATAGAATTCTCATTTCTCTTATGCATTCTTGCTCTTTCCTTTTAAATTTCATCACTTTCATGCTTTTTATCATTTACATTCAAAGTATATGTTACCTTGCTTATAATTTAAATTTAATCTCTAGTTAGGATTATGTTTTTGGGCTAAATATCATTCAAACATGTACTTAAGTTCATCATTCCATTAAAAAAGGTGGCGGTCAATTAGTAACATGCTACAAGTCGACTGATTGCATTCTATCAAAATTTTTAAAATTCTAAATAGAAAGCTATCATGAAGATCGTTAGTGCTTGGTAGTCTCCGCTAGCTTATTGTTGGGCTGACAATCATTCTTTGGGTCAGGGCAATTGGCTACTCTGTTCTTAGGCATTTCTAGAAAAAGGAAGAACATGACAGTTGACTTCTAAGTGTCTGGCAGTCGACTACTAGCATTCTGTACATGTTTCTGGGCATTTCAAAAGCACGACAATAGGCTCACACCATGGCGATCATTTGTTATATCTTCTTGCTGTATTTGATGAATTGCTATTGACCCAGATTTTCAATCTAAAAACTTGTTTTTAAATCCGTTTTGAAATTTATGAACTCAAGATAAACTTTTTAGCAACATTTAACACAAGAAAATAGTCCAAAGCATAATATAATCTTGTCCAAATCTGAGATTAAAACTTATTTTTGTTCAAGATGAAAAACCAATTTTTCAGAAGTAATTCTAAAGCATGCACAAGTATCTTCAATCGGTTAAAAATGCCTAATAGTAATTTAAAAACAATAAGAATGTAGTTTTTAATCCCTTTTTCTTTCAAACAAGTTTAATTTCATAAATTTTAGTCATATGAATAGTAAACTCTGAAATAAAGGGATTGGGCTATTATGGTACCTTTTTACTGATTTCTAATCAGTGTTTGATGATTGGGAAGTGTTCTGGAGTGGTTTACTAGCTCCTAGAATGCTTAAATCTAAGTAACAGTGTTTTTTACTCACAATTCATTCTCCTTCTTTCTCTAGCTTGCCCTCTCTCTCTTTCTAGAGTTCAAACTTTCAGGAAGCACAATGAAGGGTCTGAAGGGTTAGCCTATTTATAAGTAATTCGACTCTTTGCAATTCTGCTCCTAATTCTCGACTATCCAGCCCAAATGATAATTTTTCCAACTATATGTTAAATTATCATTTTATCCCTAGTTCACTGGCGGGAAGTTTTCAAAATTCTGTCACTACAGTAAATCTTTTGGCTAAAATTATGGCCTATTGCCCTTAAGTTTCAGAAATTCTCACATCCATCCTCTCTTTATCTTTTTCCTTTCAATTTGATCCCTATAAAGCTCTACACCTAAAACACTTATTCTAATGCATCTATATGTAATTTAATGCAACAAACACAAACATTTAATTTATTAAAATAAAAAAAATATCTTGAATACGAAAAGAGTGAATGTTACAAAAATGAGAATTGTATTCTTAGTATATGTATTAGTGGTAGATAGGTTCATAACTGAATGACTGATTGCTAGTATATGATGGTGATTAGACATTCTGTGAGTATCGTGATAGTTGTAAATTCTAAGTTAGTGACTTAATGACCATGGTAAATAAAAGGTCACATACTTAGGATTTCACATAACTATAGTATCTACCTAATCACCCTAATGTATATGATCATGAATAGTATTTTGGGGACCCTATTATGAACTCAATGTGTGGACTTCATGTGGGGACTCTATTATGCTTGGATCCGCTAAAGGATGCTCTAAAATGCACACAAATATGATGTTGTAGCCAAGGACTGCCAATGAGCATATATTGCCAAAAGTTACAAGTACATATTCGAAAGTATAGAGTGGCTCGCTTGACAACCCTCTTGATTTCTCTTATTGTTATTATATGATAATTATTATGATGATGGAAAAGGCCAATGAGAAATGCTCTTATTTTGTTGCTACTCTTTATATGAAGATATATGAATGAAATTATGTTACCTATATGATTTGACTATTTTATGAGATATATGCCTTGTGTGGTGTATATGCAGTAAATGATACATGCAATTATGAGTATCAAATGTAATTTTATGTAAGACAACCTAATAGATATATCATTTGTATGGCGATAAGAAGAATGTAGCATTTCCGTATGGGATTACAATGGTACAAATTAGTTGTTTTATAAATTAGTTATTATTGGTACTGAGATTTATTCTCATTAAAAATGCTGGTTTGTATCAGATGCCTAGGTACCAGATATTACTAGAAGTTAAAGTTGAGTTGATGGAGATACCTTTTCTAGGGTATTTCCCTGTTGTCAAGGAATTGTGGGTTATATATGTATGGGAAGTCCTTTCCACCTTGAATATATGAAGTTTTAGAAACATTTTGACATGCCCGATACCCTGAATCCTTGTTAAATTTTTGGAAAGGATCAGGAGGATAGATTTTTGATGTATAGGATAAGGGCATATATGTATTAGGAATGTGAGCTATGAATTCACTAGCAATTTTGTTAAACGGGTATGAGTGACAGGCTTATTGTCTCCTTACCTTGGTTAACACACTCGCATATCCATAGGTATATTTCTGATGGATGACACTTAGGAATATGGTAAATGAATGTGAATGTATCTGTAAATGTATATTTGTTTCATTTCCATTACCTCATTCTATTTTTCACTGCATAACGTGTCAAAACCCGAGTGTAGTGGCTAGACTAATAGTACTTAATCATTCACTTAGTAAGAATTTAAAATAGACTCGGGTTAAGGAAGTAGTAATTCACTAATTTATATAGTATTATTATATTAAGTAAATAACTAAAAAGGAACTATAGGATTGAGGGGTTACACTTTGTTGGTGTCAGAGCATTGATACCACGGCTAGTGAGTACTGGCTCGGTAGTGAAGGATAGAGTCATTAGGATAGATACTAGTGCAGGGTAGTTAGCTGAGCCATGGAAGTTAACTATCTTGTATCATGTTTTGACTTCTAGAATGAAGTACTAGGTTTAGGTAGACGGTATTTCTTATTGGTGCCATATGATCTCTTATAACTATTATGTTATTGAGACTGATCACCTCGGTAATGTTTATTTTTTAGAGTGAAATGGCCCTACCTAAGAAGAATACTATAAAGGAAAAAGAGAATGAGGGTAGCTTGATTGGGGTTATGTAGACTTTGGTAAGAATAATAGAAGCCATGAGGGAACAGATTGTTGCTACCACCAAACAGGCTGCTGCTGCTACTAAACAAGCTATTGCTACTGCTGAAGTATTCTGACAATTATAGGAGAATATACCTATGAATCATAATCCAAACCCTGAGGTTGGACAAGTGGAAAAACAAGCTTATAATGACTGGTTTAAATTTGAGAGAAATAAACCTCCTTCCTTTAGAGGTGAGTTTAACCCGCAAGCAGCTGAAGAATGGGTTCAAGAGATCGAGAAACAGTTTGAAGTCCTAGGGAATACTGAGGAACAAAAAGTATTGTTCGCTACCTACATGCTCATTAGAGAGGCAAAATATTGATGGAGAGGGGCTAGACAACTATTGGAAGCCTAAGGAACCCAGATTACCTGGGAATCATTTAAAAGAGTGTATTTAGAAAATACTTCCCTGAGAATGTGAGGAACAGAAAGAAATTGAGTTCAGACAGTTGAAACAGGGTAGTATGACTTTTGAGGACTACATAGCTAACTTTGAAGAGTTGTATAAGTTCTCTCCTTATTTGGCATTTCATCCAAATAAGGTGTGGAAAGCCATGCATCTGGAAGCTAGGTTGCGATCAGAGCTAAAGAATGCTATTGCTCCATTTGAAATTAGAAACTTTCCTATGCTAGTAAACAAGTGTCGCATAGTTTCTCAGAACCTAGCCGACACGGAAAAAGAAAGATAGACAACTAACTTCGTTAAGAGGAAACAACCTAGATCCTTTAGAGGAAGAGACAATAGGAATGAAGGAAACTAGAAGGGGAAGAAGCCCATGGTGAGGCAGGTGGTACCCAATACTTATCCAAAATGTGGGAAGAATCATATTGGACCTTGTAGATTCCAATCAAGGTTATGTCTATTTCTACTATCACAGGAAAATGGGTATTGACTTCTTTGGCCTGCTTAAATTATTCCCTTGTTGTTGAAAATAAGCCTTTCATTGTTGACCTTATTTTTTTACCTTTGGTGGAATTGGATATTATTTTTGGGATGGATTGGTTATCCATAAACAATGTAGTCTTGGATTATTCTAAGAATTCTATTACTTTGATAGATGCCATGCCTGTAAATAGGAAAATTGAGGAATAGATCAAAAGAACAAGCTTTTTGTGTTATTCTAAGATTGAATTCCAACATAAACTTCATGTTATTCCTGTAATTTTTGAATTCTCATATGTCTTTCCTGATGAAATTTCAAGTCTTCCACCTAAGAGAGGGATAAAATTTTCTATAGAACTAATTCCTATTGTAGGACCAATTTCTATAGCGCCTTATAGAATGTCTCCCTTAAAGTTGAATCAATTGAAGTTACAAATAGAAGATCTCTTAGGAAGATAGTTTATTAGGCCCAGTGATTCACCTTAGGGAGCACTATTCCTATTTGTAAAGAAGAAAGATAGAATTTTGAGATTGTGTATAGACTACAGGCAATTAAACAAGGTAACTATAAAGAATAAATAACCACTCCCTAGAATAGATGATCTGTTGGACCAGTTGAGAGGGGCTACTATTTTTTTCTAAAATTCATTTGAGGTCGAGGTACCATCAAATCAGAGTGAGAATAGAAGACATACCTAAGATAACCTTTAAAACTAGATATGGGCATTATGAATTTCTTGTAATGCCATTTGGATTAACAAATGCTCTAACTATCATTATGGATTACATGAATCGTATCTTTAGACCCTACCTTGATCAATTTGTGGTAGTGTTTATTGATGACATTCTTTTGTATTCTAAAAATAGCGAAGAGCATGAACACCATTTTAGGATTGTATTGCAGTTTCTTAGAGAAAAGTAATTGTATGCCAAACTTGAGAAGTGTGAATTTTTGCTGCAAGAGGTGAAATTCTTAGGCAATGTAATTTCAAAAGATAGAGTAGCAGTAAATCCCGATAAGATAAAAGCAGTGGTTGGTTGGGAGAGACCCATAATGGTGACTGAAATTCATAGCTTTCTTGGATTAGCCGGTTAATATAGAATATTTATTCAAGGGTTTTTGCAGATCTCACTGCCTTTGACCAGGTTGACTAGGAAAGATATTCCATTTGTATGGGATACCAAGTGTGCACATAGTTTTCAAATTTTAAAAGAGAAATTAACTACAACACCTATCCTAAAAATTCCCGATCCCTTAGGAAGTTTTGAACTATGTTGTGATGCATCCAATAAGGGCCTAGGATGTGTCTTAATGCAAAATGGAAGAGTAGTAATATGCCTATAGACAACTAAGACCTCATAAAGAAAATTACTCTACCCATGACTTAGAATTAGTAGATATAGTGTTTGTCCTAAAGATATGGAGACACTATTTGTATAGGTCTAGGTTTGAGGTATTTAGTGACCAAAAAAGTCTTAAATATCTCTTTGATAAGAAAGAATTAAACATGAGGCAAAGAAGATGGGTGAAAATTTTAAAGGATTATGATTTTGAACTAAAGTACCATCCAGGGAAGGCCAATGTAGTGGCCGACGCTTTAAGTAAGAAATCCCTTCATGTAGCTCACATAATGGTCAATGAAATGAGCCTAATAAAAAAATTTAGAACCTATCCACATTGGTGCTACCAGATTGGGTATATCTGAGTGAATTAAAAATTGAGAACAACCTTAGAACTCAAATTCTAGAAGCTTAAGGGGAAGATAAATTCTTCAAGTCCTTAAAAGACCCAAAAAAATTCAAGAAAGACATTGAGGGAGTAACCTTCCAAAATCAGTTATATATCCCAACATAAGGAGAATTAAGGGATAAAATTTTAGAGGAAGCCCATAAGAGCAACTATACTATTCATCCTAGTGCCACCAAGATGTATCAAGACGTGAAAAAGAAATTTTGGTGGCCAGGTATGAAAAAGCAAATAGCTGAGTATGTTGCTAGATGTCTAGTATACCAACATGTAAAATTGAACATCAGAGACCTGTAGGATTGCTACAACCTCTTGAAATCCCTGAATGGAAATGGAATAAGATTTCCATGGATTTTGTAGTTAGTTTACCTAGAACTTAATCAGGAAATGATGCAATCTGGGTGATTGTAGATAGATTAAATAAACCTGAACATTTTCTACTTGTCAAAATAAATTTTTCATTAAATAAGTTGGCCCAATTATATATACAAGAAATAATGAGACTCTACAGAGTTTCCACTAATATAGTATCTGATAGAGACCCTAGGTGTACTTCTAGATTCTAGAAAGCCTTACAGGAGGCTTTTGGTACTAAACTTAGTTTTAGTACCGCTTATCATCCACAAATTGATGGGCAAAATGAGGGAACTATTCAGACTCTAGAAGACATGCTTAGAATATGTACATTAGAGCAAAAGGGGAATTGGGATCGAACCCTTGATAGAATTTGCATATAATAATAGTTTCCACTCCAGCATAGGGATGACTCCTTATGAAGCCTTGTACGAAAGAAAATGTAGGTCCCTCTTGTGTTGGTTTGAGGTGGGGAAGAGACAACTACTAGGGCCCGAATTAGTTCAACAAACCACAGATCAAATTAAGATGATCTAAGAAAAAATGGCTAAGGCCTAGGATAGACAGAAAAGTTATACTAATAAGAGCATAAGACTAATAGAATTTGTTGAAGGGGATCATGTTTTCCTTAGAGTTTCTCCTATTACTGGTATTGGTAGCGATATTAAGTCTAGGAAGTTGAACCCGAGATACATTAGACCTTTTCAAATCCTAAAAAAGATTGGTCCATCTACCCATCAAATTGCTTTGCCCCCATTTCTATCCAATCTCCCCAATGTATTTTATGTTTCTCAAATCCAAAAACATCTTCTCGATCCTTCACATATTATTGATACCAGTACAGTACAATTAAAGGATAATTTGACTTACACACCAAGACCTTTAAAGATTATTGCCACTGAGACCAAACAATTGAGAAATAAGACTATTCCCCTAGTAAAGATATTATGGGATTAGTCATCACCACAAGAGGTAACTTGGGAAAAAGAAGAGGAGATGAGGTAACCTGGGGCAAATTGCTTTGCCCCCCATTTCTATCCAATCTCCACAATGTATTTCATGTTTCTCAACTCTAAAAACATCTTCCCGATCCTTCACATATTATTGATGCCAGTACAGTACAATTAAAGGATAATTTGACTTACACACCAAGACCTTTAAAGATTATTGGCACTGAGACCAAACAATTGAGAAATAAGACTATTCCCTTAGTAAAGATATTATGGGATTAGTCATCACCACAAGAGGTAACCTGGGAAAAAGAAAAAGAGATGAGAAGAAAATTTCTAGAAATTTTTATATAGGTACATATAAATTTTGAGGACAAAATTTCTTAAATGAAGGGGAGAAATGTAACATCCGCCCCTATTTCTGAGAGATGTTTGTTAATTTTAATTAATTGCTTGTGTATGTTGCATTAGATCGCATATAGTTGCATTACTGCTAGAATTGGACTAGAAAAGAATGAAAAAATTGATTAGAAAGGGGAGAAAGACTAAACTGAAAAGTGTAAAAGTTTAGGTATGAGAATTTCAATTTTGATCAAAAGAATTACTATAGCCAACTAATTTTTGGAATTCTCTCGCCAAGGGTTCAAGGGTAAAATGGTAATTATGTATATAGTTTGAAACTTACCATTTTGAGGCCAAATGATCAGAGATTATGATCAAAATTGTAAGTTTTGGGTCGCCTATATAAGGCCAAAAGTTAGAGTCCCCTATTACCCAAAATTTAGAACCACTTTTAGAGAGAGAAAGAGCAGTCGAGTAGAGAGAGAAAGTAAGGGAGAAGAAGTTAAATCTTTACTTTCAGCAAGGGTTGAATCCAGAGATATGTCTAGGAAGGCATCCAATATGTTAATCAACATCCAAACAAGAAATTAACCATGTTAATCAGCATCCAAACAAGAAATTAAGGTAGTGTAACATCCGCTCCTAATGTGACCAAGAGATGTTTGTTAATTATAAATTAAATGCTTATCTATGTTGCATCTAGTTGCATTAATGCAAGGACTTAGTTGCAAGAAATGAAAGTTAAGCTAAAAGTGTGAATATGACCCAACTGAAAGGGGAAATTTTAGCCAAGTAAAAGTTATAAAATAACTCAAGGACCAAAATGTAATTACCTAAACTACCCTTAAGCTTTAGCTGAACCCTAAACACCCTCATAACACTCAAGCTTCAGAAAACTTAGAAAGAGAAGGAGAAGGACAAGTAGAGAGAGGGTGACTTAGGGCAAGAGTAAAGGGCATTTGGCTTGAAGGAAGGCCGAATTTGAGGCTAGAGAAGTGTTCCACAACTAAGAAGGCATCATCTAAACATCATATACATGTCCAATTCCCAAAAAATCCAAGGTAGTAGCAAAACCTAAACCCCACTTTCTTGAAATGTTTGCTCTTAATTGAAAATGACGTTTATGAATTTTTAAGTTGTATTAGGGTTGAAAACTTGCATTCTATATGTTTTAGATGTCTATTGGGTCTTACTGAATGAATGTGCTTTTATGCTTGTAAATGACGTTGAAAAATGTAGTTTTGCCTTGAGTGCAAAAATGGGGTTAATCTTTGTGTTTGGTGAAATGTAATGGAAATGTGGGGTGTTTATTGATGTTAAATGATGCCTAGATGATAGCATTGAGTTCATAAATATTTAGCATGAGTTGTAACTACGTTTTGGGACAAAAAATTTGGCTTTATCAGATATTTTTATGCAGTACAGAGCACTAGCAGCCAACTGCCAGACCCTGAAAGTCAACTGTCGTGTTTTTTATCACCTAGAAAACGTACAAAATGTATCAGCCGACAACCAGACCTTAGTAGCTGACTGTTGGGCTTAAAGTGAGCTACCAGTTAACTACTATGCCTGTAACAGTCGATTGACTACTCTCGGGTTGGCTTCTCATTTAGACAGAGAGCTAGCAGCTGACTGCCAGTCAGAGAACCGTTGATTGCCAGCCTAAAATGAAAAGAAATGTACTCTATGCCTTGATTTTGATGGAGAATTAGCCCAAAACCTCACCTAAAAAAAAAAGATTGAATCTTAAGATGTAATGGTAGTAGGTAACAATCAAGTTATGACTTACTCAGACATGATAGTCCTTGTAAGAATCACATTGGACATGGCGATCCTTGTGATAGAGAAAGAAAAAGAAAGGAATCCATGGAAAAGAAAAGGAGTGGAGTATTCCTAGGGTATGTATTAGGATAGATAGGCTCATGATTGAGTGACCAATGGTTGGTAACGAATGGCCTTGGTAGTTCCATGGTTGTACCATGAATTAGGATGGTTAAACATCCATTAAATTTAGATAATTTTTGAAAATGCCATTATGGTTGTGAACTCTAAGTTAGTGCAATTTTCAAGGCCATTCAAGTGGACACGTACTTAGAGTTAGGCATAACCATGGTGTGAGCCAAATCATCCTAGTGTATACCTTAGTGAATAACGTACCGTGATATGATCCCATAAGTTAAATAAGTAGTCCCCTATGGGGTAGGAAGGGAAGTAATTCCCACTATATATGTAATGATCTGTGGTAAGGGCATTGACCACTATCATAGGCAGTCCCTATGAGGTAGGAATAAAAGTAAATTCTCGCTGTATATGGAATGATTTACTGTAAGGCAGTGACCACATGGTACTTGGATCTACTGAGGGATGCTCCAGATAGTACAAAAATGTATGGTGGCTGAATAGTCACAAAGTTATGCATATAGGTATGAAGTGGTACTGGAGGTAGTCATTGGATGACACTCTAGATGACTCTCATTATATGTTTGATTCTTATTCATGTTTTTAAAATAAATATGTTGGTGTTACCATATGAAATGTATGAGATAGAAGTTTTACGATAAAGCATGATATTGAGATGACAATGCAGAGTATTTCCATATAATTCAGTGGTACAAATTAGCATATTTTAAAATAGGTCGGCATGCTACAGAGATTCAATTCTCACATAAATGTTAGCGTGTATCAAATGTGTAGGTACCAACTAGAGATGGAGGTAACTTGAGGAGAGGTACCTTCCATAGTTATTTTACGTTAATTATGGAAGTATTTATGCATGATGCTTGTACATATAGCTAGAGTAACTTATGTACCACATTGTTTTATTCCACTGCAAGATTGAGTAGAGACCCAACCCTAAACCACACTCAAATAATTAACTTCAAAGAAGTTTTAAATTTTATTGAGTAGATGTAACAGTAACACACTACTATTATAATATACAAATTATACCTTTTAGAGAACTAAAAGAACCATAGGCTAAGGGGGTGTTACGAGCATTACAGGTAGTAAAATAACCCAATCCCTTTTCATTTTTGAATTTACTGTTCATATAACTGAACTTGATGATTTTGAAGTTGTTTGAAGGAAAAGGGATTTAAAACTACATTCTTAATGTTTTTACTTACTAATGGGTGTTTTCAATTGGTTGAAGATACTTATACATACTTAAAATTGATTCTAAAAAATAGGTTTTTCTACTTGAATGAAAATGAGGTTTAATCCTATATTTGAGTGAGATTAAATGGTGTTTTGGACTATTTGCATGTGTTAAACGAAGCTTGGAAGTTTATCTTGAGTTCATGAATTTCAAAACGGCTTTACAAACAAGTTTTTGGATAAAAATTCTGTGTGAACAGCAAGTTTTAAAATAGAGCATAACATAGCAGCCGACTGATGGCCTTTAGTAGTCGACTGTCATGCTCTTGAGTTGCCCGAAATGCATACAAAATGCTAGCAACCAATTGCCATTCCCTGGAAATCTACTACTGTGTTCTTCATTTTCTAAAATTTTTCCCAGAAGGCCAACAGTCGACTATCATGCTCTAACAGTCGACTGTCGGCCCAACAGTAAGCTAGAAGTTGACTGCTAGCCCTGTAGTAGTCAACTAATAGCTATCTGGTTGAAATTTTGAAATTGGATAGAATGCTACTAGTCGACTGGCAGTAGGGTACCAACCGACTACCAACTTCTGTGAGTGAATTATGAACTCAATGGCATGTTTAAAAGGTATTTGGCCTAAAAACCTAATTCAAGCAAGGGATTTAAACCTAGAATAAAAGAAGGGTAAAATGTACTTTGAATGTAAATGAAAAAAAGCAAGAGTATGATGAAATTGAGAAGGAAAGAGCAAGAATATATAAGAAAAATGAGAATTGTATTCTTAGTATATGTATTAGTGATAGATAGGTTCATAACTGAATGACTAATTGCTGGTATGGGACAGTGATTAGACATTCTGCGAGTATCGTGATAGTCGTAAATTCTTAGTGACTTAATGGCCAAGTTAAATAAAAGGTCACATACTTAGGATTTCACATAACTATAGTATGCACCTAATCACCCTAATGTATATGCTCATGAATAGCATTTTGGAGACCTTATTATGTACTCAATTTCTAGACTCTTAATGTGTGGACTCAATATGGGGACTCTACTGTACTTGGATCCACTAGAGGACGCTCCAAAATGTACACAAATATGATGTTGTAGCCGAGGACTGCCAATGGGCATATATTGCCAAAATTACAAGTACATATTCGAAAGTATGGAGTGGCTTACTTGATGACCCTCCTGATTTCTCTTATTGTTATTACATGATAATTATTATGATGATGGCGAAGGCCAATGAGAAATTCTCATATTTCCTTACTGGTCTTTATTTGAAGATATATGAATGAAATTATGTTACCTATATGATTTGACTCTTTAATGAGATATATGCCCTATGTGGTGCATATCAAGTAAATGATGCATGCAATTATGAGTATCAAATGTAATTTTATGTAAGGCAACCCAATAGATATATCATTTGTATGATGATAAGAAGAATGTAGTATTTCCCTATGGGATTACAGTAGTAAAAACTAGTTGTTTTATAAATTGGTTATTATTGGTACTGGGATTTATTCTCATTAAAAAAGCTAGTTTGTATCAATGCCTAGGTGCCAGATATTACTAGAAGTGGAAGTTGAGTTGATGGAGATACCCTTTCTGGGGTATTTCCCAGTTGTCAAGGAATTTTGGGTCATATATGTATAGGAAGTCCCTCTCACACCTTGAATATATAAAGTTTTAGAAACATTTTGACATACTTGATACCTATCCTTGTTAAATTTTTGGAAATGATCATGAGGATAGATTTTTTATGTATAGGATAAGGGCATATATGTATTAGGATATGTGAGCTATGAATTCACTAGCAATTTTGTTAAACGAGTATGAGTGACAAGCTTGTTGTCTCCTTACCCTGGTTAACACACTAATGTGTCTTATTTTGTACAAAATTGCTTGATGTGAATTGTCCATTTTATGATCATTTTATGTAATTTTATTCTAAAAATCACCTAAGTTGCGTTATTTTTCATTTGCAGGAATTTTATCAAGTCATTATCAGCAAACAGAGAAATTTTGAGCTTAAATAGCCTTCAAAGCACCCAAAATAAGCCACTTGGGCCAATTTTGCTTATTGGGCCTTGGACTAGGCTAATTGGAGGAAAAAAATTAAGGACCCATGTGAAAAAAGCATAGGAGGCTCGTGCAGTGCGCATATTGGGGGAGAATAGCTTGGAACAGTGTTTTTTAGTAGGATACCCAAACCCATTGCGCGAGAGGTGATAGACCTGTGGAGCTTCGCGTGAACGGAGATGGTTATGGGTGGAGTCCACAGTGGCACCACCTCACTCCGCAATAGGGGACGACTAGCAAGCCACCACCATCGTGCATTGTCGTCGAAAAGTAGTAGATCGGTTAGAGAAGACACTCAACCTGAGAGGAAGACCCGTCCACATCGCTCCATGGGTTGCTCCCAATCGCAACTTCCCTTTGCTCACTGGCCGTCAAAATAGCCCAGATCGACGAGATCCACAATGGACCTGATTCGTGACCCATCCGCGTTTGGAGCTAATTCCAGCATGTTAACACCTCCCCAGCAACCTTCTACCCCACCTCCAGCCGTTGTTGTAGTCATTTTTCGTCGGGTACCCGAGACCCCAAGGATACGACCCGTTTTAACCTGGTTTCGCTACTCGTTTCTGGACAGCTTTGGATTTAAATTTTTTGGTGAATTTTTGGCAATTTTTTGACGAGATTCCAGTGGTTTTTCAATGACCAATTTGTGCAGCTACCATTAGGTAATTCAGAAGATAGGGGCATGCATAATTTTTACTATTTTATCTCTGTATAATTGATTTTCTGATGGATTTTCTGATGCAACTGACTGTAAATATGTGTGGTTAAATTTGTAAACTCCATTGGGATTCCTGACTGTGTTGGCATTCTGTTTTAATTTGTATGGATATTGATTCTGATGCTATGATCTTCTTTGCAATTATGCATGTAATATTTATGTTTTCATTATGAGACGTCGTTGTGAATGATAATTACATTTCTTTTTTAGATCAAGAGATGATAATTGAAATTGGAATCTAATTACAGGGAACAGTTAATTTTCACTTAGAGATAAGGTTAATTAATTGCTATATTAAGGAGTAGTTATTCTTAATAGTAGTGAATTAGAATGATGAGGCTGATTTGAAATCAATCATTAGGAAGAGATTCTAGTGGTAGATTCTTAGATTTAGAAATTTAATTGTCTCGGGAGGGAAATTGAATTTAACTTAGAATTCACTCATAGGTAGCATCATTAGATTCAATAGACCATTATCCTTTGTGTTTGCCAACCAGTACCGGTCCCCAGTGGGTTTGCTTTTCTTGCGTCAGTATATTCTCTTTCATTCCTTGTAGCTAGTTATTGTTTATTGCATTTAACTTAGTCATTAGTTTAATTAGAACATAATCAATCGCTTTAATTTCTAGGCTAGATAATAGAGAACAAGTAGTAACTTTGGGCTTTCCCGTTCCCATGGGATACGACCTTGATATTCACCATTGCGCTAGACTGCATCGATAGGTTCACTGACTTAGGTGTAGTTGCATAGGTAGCATTGGCAGCACACATCACACACTCGCATATCCATGGGTATATGTTTGATGGATGACACTTATGAATATGGTAAATGAATGTGAATGTATCTATAAATTTATATGTGTTTCATTTCCATTACCTCATTCTATTTTCCACTGCGTAACGTGTGAGAACCTGAGTGTATTAGCCAGACTAATAGAACTTAATCATTTCACTTGGTAAGAATTTAAAATGGACTCGGGTGAAGGAAGTAGTAATTCACTAATCTTATAGTATATAGTATTATTATATTAATTAAATAACTAAAAAGGAACTATAGGATTGGGAGGTTACAACATGCCTGTCACTTATACCCATTTAACAAAAGACTACTAGTAAATTCCTAGCTCACATATCCTAATACATATATGCCCTCATTACACCAAAAATCTTCCTAATCCATCCCTAAAAAGATACCAAAGGATCAGGGTAAGAAGATAACAATCCTGTCACTCAAACCCCTTTTTCCAAAAGAATAGTAGTCCTAATTCTATCTCACAATACATATGGTAGAAATTAGGACTAAAAGTGCTACATTACATAATTTCTATTTACTCCTTAAATCTGCTAGTACTGTGCATCACCACACTGGATCTATGCATCTGATACATACCAGTACAATAATGAGAAATAATTTCCCAATAGCTAAACAAACCATATATTTTGAAAATAACTGGCATGTACCATTGTACAGATACAGAAAATATTTCTACATTTCATTTTTTTTTTAAATAGTTTTCATTCAATTATATGAGCATGCTTTATGTGAAACATATACATGTGCATTTATGAATATGACATTATTAACATTTTAGGTCATACTTCATTCATCATTAAACACATATATAAGCATTCATACATCATCTATCATCACATCAGTCATACCTTATTTGTAATAACAATTAAGTGCCATTTATTCCTTACCACTAGGTGTCGTTAAGTCCACCACTAAGGTACCATATAGTGTCATCAAATACACTTCAAGGGGGATCTAATAGTGCCATTCTCCACACTTTCTTGGTGACCTTTAGGAGGACTTAATTAGTGTCATTGTCTGTCCTTTCAGGTAACATTCATTACCCTTTTTATTTATCTCTAGGGGAAGATATATATAGTGTCGTTCTCTTACCCCTAGGATAACATTCATAACCTTTACATATTCACCTCAAGGGGGATCTATTAGTGCCATTCTCCACCCTTTCTTGGTGACCTTTAATGCCTTTCTTTTCTCATTTACATGTAAATTTCAAGCCATTCATTCATATTCATATAAATTAAAACATACTCATGTCAATGGCATAATACATGCAATTATTATTCATATGTAATCATTTCATCATTTCCCCCCATTTCTCTTGATATAGGCCATTTGAAAACACACTTTAAACTTCTTTCCATTAACATATAATTTTAGCCATCAAGGGAAAAATGAGGTGATGCTCTCGGCCAAGTTGAGAAATGGGTGAAAGATTGGGATTTTCAAGCCATTTGTTTCATTTCTTCCATTATTTTTATCACTTAGGCTTTACGGTAACATGTTCAACAATTAAACATAACACTTTATTATACCCCAAAATATGCATAGGTACATTTAGCCTTTCTTTTCTACACTTTTCTAGCTCATTTTTCATATCAAACATGTAAATGAACAAAATCTTTCATCTTCACATTTACAAGTACACTTTCAAAGTTAAATGGTGAAATTAAAAAGTGGTAAAAGTGCCAAAACATCAACTTAACATAATTTTTTCTCTCTTACTAACTCATAACAATTTCTTCCACCATTTTTAGGCACTTTTTCAAGCAGAAATTTTCACCAATATACATGGAACCATTCAGCCAAGTGAGAAAGTAAGGGAAAATGGAATTGTTTCATCATTTTGCTTTCAAGGCTTTCATATTCAAGTAGGTCACATGAAAAATCACCATTTTCTCTTTCATTTCCATACCATTCAACCATTTTAAAGGTTAGGATTTTTCATGAAAGTGGTACCAAATGTAACGACCCCCTAGTATAACATACGCAATCCTTTATCTGATTAGCGGAAGCATATGGGTTACTCTAAATTGTTATTCCCGATGTGGGAATGTCAGGGGATTGCTACTGGTTGAGAGTAACCCAAATAGACATTCC
Source organism: Senna siamea (assembly GCA_031216115.1). Taxonomy (NCBI): domain Eukaryota; kingdom Viridiplantae; phylum Streptophyta; class Magnoliopsida; order Fabales; family Fabaceae; genus Senna; species Senna siamea. The sequence continues at coordinate 5,289,881 of CM062360.1, forward strand.
TTTGTCCATTCAGATTTTGTTCAACCCTAATTCACATGCAGCTATACTAACTATACATACATTCATCATAAATTACTCTGGAATGAAAATTTAAAATCCATCGATATGTCATACAAGCATTCATACAAATTCTAACTTAATTCCACAAGTTTACAGTGGTAAACCCTACCAAAAATTAGCAAAGTTTCCTCTGTATTCTGAGTATATCCCAAATACAACATTCATCCTATTTACAGATACACAGTCAGTCCAATAACAACAGAAAACATAAATTACAGAAAACCAATATACATCGTCATCAGTGAAAATATATACAATGACATTCAAGCCTAGACTAAGTCGTTCTTCTGTTTATCACCAAGGCATCATCAGCTAACGTCTAGGTTCCTGTCCTGGTTCCTGTTCATCTGAGTAAATAACCTGGTGAGATATAAAATCCCAGTAGAATAATTTACAGTTCAAATACAATTCAAAATCTAGTTGAATACTCAGCGGTGCAAGCACCGAAAACAACTTCCCGAAATCAGTTCAAAATCAATGAAATACCTTATCTTTAAAATCAGGTTATCACATGGAAATCGCGGCAAATACTCAAAATCATAAAAATCCATTTCTTTGAAAATCAGAAATCGAAATCAGGTTAAATCGCATGCCCAATGTATCTAAATCCATCTTGGCCACAAGTCCTTTGCGACCAAATCTAAAATCGTCCAATTGCACGTCATCTAAAGAGATTACCTCTCTTATCGTTGGGTGTGATCCGTAACACCAATCACCCGAATCTAGCCTATATTGTGAGTGTGATCCGTAACACCAATCACTCACTCAAGGACTGGGTGAGAATCAACATCTAGGGCATCCCCTAGCATGTGCACATACGTCAATTCTCATCCTCACACAGTCTATTCAAACTCACATGCACACGGTCAACTATTCCTCAGGGTTCTAGGGTATTACGCCTAAATCACAACATTTCCCCATCTAGGTTATCCCCCCTTATACTCCTTAAACCTTTCTTAGGGTCTTCCTGATTTATCGCGTGATCCCTAACATAGTACAGGCTAAATCTGGTAAAAACAATATCATTTGAAAACTCCCTGTACTCGGGATACTTAACGGCCGTCCCATACCGGCTATCAAGTACCCTACCCTAAGTAAATCCATCCTAAGGGCATCTAAACTCGATAAACAAAATGTCTAACATGCAATTAGGATATCCAGCACACAGGCATGCAATTTATTCCATCGAAAGTAACACGTAAATCTATGCAATTAAATCTAATCGTTCAGGTATTCACTAGGTCAAATCTAAAACTTGGGAAGCGTAAATCATCCTACCTGGTCTCCTGTTGCTCCAAGTCAATTCAGAAATTCATGAAATCTCAGATTTCGAGCCAATTAAATTCCCTGGACATTTAAATGAATATTCAATCTCGTCACGTCATCCGTTTTACGATTCTAAGTCTGATTATCCTAATTCCTAGGTCAATTTATTTCCTAATTGCGTTCGGCAACTATTTCAATCAAAATTCATTAATTTTTGGGAAATCAGACCTTACCAGTGTTGTCAGATGATTGAAATCTGTCTCGAGGTGGTCTTGGTGTCTCTCGGTGTATATCAAGATTCTCCAGCACGGCGACGCACTGTAGCACACGGCGGTGTACAGCGGTGCATGGCAGAGGGGTGCGATTGACCTCGAAATTTACAGCATGGTGAAGCCTGCAAGACGAGGAGTCCGAATATGGTGGTGGCATGGCAGTTCACTGCTGTTTAGATGGCATTTTCTGGCCACGAAGAACGACGCATGGCGAACAAAAATTGTCTCTATTCGGGCGAGCTGGTGGAGGAAGCTAGCAACTCAGGCTACACGCTGGTGGTGGCAGTGATGGCCAATGGTGGCGGACGGCGGCGATCTCAGCTGGCGAAGTTTTTGCGTGATGGGGGAGGAAAACGGCGTTTTCTGGCAGCGTTGGCGGCCGTTGGCTGCTGTGGGTGGTTGCTAGAAGTCAGGGGTGGCGAAGGGAGTCAATTGGTATGCCAGGTGGTGGCTCACGGTGGCTCAAGTGGCGGCGCGCGGTGGAGGAAGGAGGAGAGAGAGGAGAGAGAAAATAGAGTGAGGAGAGAGAAGGAATTGTGCCAAATGGCGGGGTTTCAAAAAATTTAAAGCTTCCAGGGGCGATTAGACTTTTTTCGGATCACCCAGGGGAACTTTAGGATGTCGGCTTCCCTCCAAACGTTGGCACGAGTTTCCATGCAACAATTTTGGCCTCTGTTAGAGAAACTGAAATACGAAACGTCGTCTGTCAGTTCCTGATCGCCAGGTTGCATTTCCTTTCATTCGATCGTGTTTTTGACTTCAATCGTTTCCTGATTTCAACCCTCGACCTCAAAATACGTGCCATCCTTAGTTTAAATGGAATTAACATCAAAAATTTGATTTTATCTTTTAAAAACATTCTCGGTTATTACACCAAACATGCCAAGATTCAATCTTTCATGATTTCTAGCATACAAACATTGCCATACTCACAAACACAACAATATTTCCTTACAAGCATAGCCAAATATAGAAAGCAAGCATTATGGAATGTAGAGAGAGAAAACCATAGGGTTCATGAACATAAAAACACTTTAATCTTTCGATAAAACATGAAACTAAGGTTATAAGATTGTTAAGCTACCTTAAAATTTCAAGAAAAGTGGAACTTCCCTAGTGTTTTACCTCGTTTTCCTCTTCCTCCAAGCTTAAAGATGTTTCAGCCGCACACTTTCCTTTCTCCCTTGTTCGACGTCTTCTTCTCCTTAAGGAAAAAAATGGCTTAAAATTATGGTTTAAGTGAAATTACCAAAATGCCCTTGGTGTAAAATGTCCATTTTACCCTTACTACTTCTCTTTTTCAAGAATGGCATTCTCTCTGCTTAGAATTGTAATTTTATGGAACTTCTATAGGTTAGGACCATTCTACCCTCATACCTTTTGAAATGACAATTATGCCCTTTAACTTTTTGGAAAATTACCAACATGTCCTCAAGGAAAATTACCATTTTACTCTTTATGTCCAAATGGCCAATGTAACCTCATTTTTCATCCTTTTCGAGTTTGGTAGGCAAAAACTCCTTAAATAAAGTCTCATAAAACTTCTTTGATGAAATTACTAATTTACCCTTCTTGGTAAAATTTTGATTTTGCCTTTTATGTCAATATAATTATTTTTACCCTTATTCTTCCTCCTTTCTAAAATAAAAGAGTAAAGGCCTTCCAATACTATTTCCATGAAACACTTGGGTAAAAATTTAATTTTCCTATCTTATGAAAAATTACTAATATGCCCTTGAGACAAAATTACAACTTTTCCCTTTTTAGGAAAAATTACCATTTTGCCATCAAAGTGGACATAATCACTTCTACACTTATTTCTTCTTCTCTCTTAAATGAAAATGGTTAAAGTCCTTAAATGTAATTTGATGAAATAATTAGATAAAATTTATTTTCTCCTTTATAATAAAATTGCTATTTTGTCCTTCTTTACAAAATTTCTAGTTTTAGCCTTTTATGATAAAAATGGTTCTATCTAAATGAAAATGTCCATTCTATCCATTTAATGAACCATTCTTATCATTACATAAATAATAACATCTTTATGTTTATTCCATGATAACAATAATGTGATAATAAATCCCAAAGTATTAGTGGATGTTACACATAACATCCCTATAAGGGTCTCTACCCACCGCTTTGACAGATCATTCCCTACCTCCAAGAACCCCAGGGTCTTTGTCTACCTCTCTGTAGATCCTCTCCTGTATAATTGAGATTACTATTTTCCATAGATCATATCCTAAAATACTATTCACAAGTGTATAGATCAGGGTGATTTGGTTCATATCATGGTTACATCTAACTTTAAGTGTGTAACTCCTTTAATTGGCCATAAAGGGAGTTTACTAACTTAAGATTAATAACCATCACAGTGTTTTTAAAACCATTCAATTCAACTACAGAATGTCCAATGGTCATCCCATACCGATAATTGGTCACTCGACATGAGCCTATCTACCATTATTCATACACTGGGAATACTTTCTCATTTCTCTTATATTTCTCATGCTCATTCGTTTTCAATCTCACATCATTCTTGCTCTTTCTCTTTCATTCTCAACCCTCATGTTATCCATTACATATTTCTAGGTTTGAATCCCTTATTTTAGTGGAATCTTGGGCTACTAAGCTTCAAACTAGGTCATTGAGCTTATTTTTCAAAACAAAGGCCTGCCAATCGACTTCCACCCACCTGGCAGTCAACTTGCAGCTCACTGTCCTAAAAGTTTTCCAAACCCGAGGGCTACCAGTTGATTTCCCCAAGCCCGATATTTCTAGAAAATATGAGCATGACAGTCGACTTCCACAAGCTGGCAGTCGACTGCTGGCACTCTATATGTGTTTCTACGCAATCGAGGAACACGACAGTCGACTTCCACCCTGTGGCAGTCAACTACTATGTTATGCTCTATTTTTCAAGCTAGCTGTTGACTTAAATTTTTGCCCAAGAACTTGTTTATAAACCCTTTTTGATAATCAACAACTCAATACCATCATACAAGCATCATTTTACACATAAAAATAGCCCAGACTACTATTTAATTTCACTCAAATCTTGGATTAAACACTATTTTCACTCAATAAGTAGAAACCATTTCTCATAATCTGATTTCAGCATGCATAAGTATATTCATGCAATTTAAAACACCCAATAGCATTTAACAACATCAAGAATGAAATTTTGGTCCCTTTTTCTTTTCAGAACACCTTAAAATCATAAAATTCGGTAACATGAATAGTAACTTCAAAATAAAAGGGATTGGATTATTTTGCTACCTTATTTTATGCAACAAGCTATATTTTCACTCTCAGATACCTTCCTAGGCTCCTCTGCTGTGAGTTTTCACTTTAACTTGTACTAGAATTCACACTAGGTTGCTTTTCCTTCACAATTTCTCTCTTTCTCTCTCTAGCTCGTCTTCTCCTTTTCTCTCTAAATTTTGAAATGTAAGTGAGAAATGAGGCTCCCAGGACTTTGTTCTATTTATAGGTGGTTTGGCAATTACCATTTTACCCCTTAGCCATTAGCGAGAAATTTCAAAAGTCTGGTAGCTACAGTAATTCCTTTGGCTAAAATTATGGTTTGCTACCCTGGAGTATTAAAAGCCTACACAGCTTCCTCCACTAAAACTTTTCCTTTCATTCAAATCCCCGCTCTTTTCTTTTCAATTTAGTCCCTCATTTTAATGCAACTACATGCAGTCTAATGCAACATACACAAGCATTTAATTTATTAAATAACTAACAAACATCTCTCATAGATTAGAGAAGCGGATATTACATATAGGATGGCTAATTTTCTAGGTATAAGGATTATGCATCTTTTGTGGGGTGATTGCTTCTTTAAATACTTAACTCTCTAATATATACACTAGACTGTCAGTTTTGAATCATGATTGGTTTAACTCTAAGTAAGTAACTCCATAACTGTCAAAGTAAACTAACTTAGGGTTAACCACCAAAATAGTATTTTCACAATTCTTTGTAAGGTTTTATGGATGTTTTACCATCCTATTTTCTAATTCAATTGTGGAATTCCCAATGATTGTCCCATACCAACCATCAGTCATTCAAGCTACCATGAGTTCGCCCATAAAGGTTTGCCCACAAGGATTGCCTATAAAACCTACCATGAGTTTAAACATTGAAGTTTGCCTATGAGGATTGCCTATAAAGGCTTGTCCTGATGGATTATTTTAGAAGGCTTTCCATAAGGTTGGCCTTATAAAAATAATTCATTAGTTCACCTTTAAAGGTTTATCCACGGGGTACACTCTGTGGGTTGCCTCTTGGTTTGTTCATTCAAGCTTTCTTAATGAGTCGCCTCAGAGGGGTTTGCCTAGTGGATAGTACTCGACATTTGTACCTACAATAAGGAAGAACACGACAATCAACTTTTAAATGCTAGGAGCTGCCTGCTACATTACTTCCCTATTTTCGAAAAGCATTCTGGATCTAGAATCACTCCAAAAACACTTAGTTTCATAAGGATTTGATTCATGGATTAATTCATAGACTCATTTTCTACATCTAGGCCAATAACATACTTAAATTTCATGACCTTTAAAGCTAGAAATAATCCAAATCAGTTAATTGAAATACTTGGAGGAAAGAGAAAATAAAACCTACTTCTCAATCATCATTTCAGAGTTATCCATACACATAAAAGCATGACAAAGCATAAATCTAGCATACAAAACATAGAATGCAATTTTAAATCTCTCTCAAAGTCATTAAAAACACACTCATTCATTTGCCCAAGTTTGAGAAATGGGTTTCAAAGCTAACAAAGAGAAAATCATATTTCAACCATATTTCCTTGTTCTTGCTACTTTTTTGCGTTGATTCAAGTTTCTTGGGTGTAAATTTAAGCTTTCCTACAACTTTCTTGCAAGGGAGGAATCCCGCTAGTCAGGGATGATCTATCAGAAAGGGGCAGGAACCATTAAGGTACTTGGATCCACTGGGGGACACCTCAGAATGTACAAAAGGTTAAGGCATGGCTAAATAGACATGCGCTCATTCATATAGATAGTGGTGCGTGGAGTTGTTGCTGGGCAACTCTCTCGATTACTCTTAGGGTGTTTTATGTACTGCTCGCATGTTATGGAAATGAAATGATGTTATGCTTACTATCCCACATGTGTTTTATAAGAAATGTTTTATGATGAGAATGATGATGAATACACTTCCCATGTTTTAAAGTTGATATGTTTTAAATGCACATGCATACATATAAATACAAAACATGATTAAATGCTACACTCATGTCATCCCATAGTATGTTATATGTTTTATGAAAGAAGGTAAAGGTTTTCCGTGCGAGCATGGTGTTACAGGTCAACAAATTTTGTAACTGGTTGTATTGCTACTGAGATTCATTTCTCACAATAGTGTTGGCATGTACCAGATGTGTAGGTCCCCTTAAGCTAGAGAAAGAAGGTAAGGTATGAAGATGTGTCCAATCTGGGCACACAAACTGTTTAGTTTGGATAGTATAAGTACATGTTAGGATTGAGCTAGCCTTCATGATATTTTGAGAAAGGCTAGTGTAAGATTATTTTTTATAGCCTATTCTAACTTATCTGTATATGAATTAGGCTTGATTGATGAATAGACTATTTAATGGGGTTACGAGTGGCAGGATTGTTGCCTCCATGCCCAATAGTTAATTGATTATATTTAATTAAGAATGCATATCTATGTATAGTTACTTCAGGTGTATGCTATATGTATTTATTCTGCTGCGATATTGAGAGAACCCGAGAGTAGAAACCAACCCAAATGCACTCAATAAATTAACTTGGTAAAAAGTTTAAAATTTGCTCAGGTAAAGGTAATAGTAACACCAACAATTTGATAATTATTTTCATACTATAGCTTTTAACTATCAAAAAGGAACCATAGGATAGAGGGTGTTACAATTACATACACCTCAAGGGGGATCTAATAGTGTCATACTCCACCCTTTATTGGTGACCTTTAAGAGGACATAAAAAGTGTCGTGGTCCTTTCCTTCAGGTAACATTTATTGTCTTTTTATGGATCTCTAGGGGAAGATATAATAGGGTCGTGCTCTTACCCCTAGGATAACATTCATAACTTTGATACGTTCACCTCAAGGGATCTAAAAGTGCCATACTCCACCATTTATTGGTGACTTTTCATGCCTTTCCTTTCACAATTGCAAAGAGCATTTCAAGCCATTCAATCACATTCATATAATTTTGAACATATTTCTATCAATGGCATAATGCATGCAATTTGTTATTCACATTTAATCATTTCATCATTTTTCCCCATTTCACTTAGCATATGGCATTTTAAAATGCACATTAGGCTACTTTCCATTAACACATAAATTTAGCCATTCAAGTGAAAAAGAGACATAGCATTCGGCCAATGCAAGAACAACATGAAAGATTGGTATTTCCAAGCACTCAGCCAAAGAGAGAAAAGCAAGAAAATGAAGTTATCTCACCATTTTTCTTACAAGAAATTGATATTCAAGTAGATCTCATGCAAAATTACCATTTTCTCACTCTTTTCCACACCATTTTAGCTATGTCAAAAATTAGCGTTTTTCAAGAGTTAGGTTCTGATCATGAGAAATTGCAATTTCTTATGTTTTCAAGCATTTCAACATGTCTATATTCATAAACACAAGATTTCAACATATGCAATACCCATCAAGGAAATCTTCCATAATAATGTAGAGAGAGAAAACCCTAACCTTCTTGCAAGTTTAAGAACACTTTAATCAAACCATAAAACAAAAAAAATAAGGGTTTAGGCATGTTTAGCTACTTTGAAAATGCAAGTATGAAATTTCTTAGTTGGTTTGCCTTGTAATCCTCTTTCTCCAAGCTTGAAAATGTTTTGGCCAACCCTTTCTTCTCCCCTCTTGCACGACTTCTCTCCCTTCTCAAGTTAGAAGATGGCTTAAATTAGGGCTTAAGTGAAATTACCAAAATGCCCTTGGTGTAAAATGATTAATTTACCCTTACTACTTCTCTTTTTCAAGAATGGCATCCACTCTCCTTAGAATTGTAATTTTGTGAAACTTCCATAGGCTAAGACAATTCTACCCTTATAATTTTTGAAATTTCAGATTTCCCTTCATCTTTTTGGGAAATTACCATTATGTCACTAAGGAAATTACCATTTTACCCTTTATGTCCAAAAGGCCAATTTAACCCCATTTTTCAACCTTTTCGAGTTTAATGGGCAAAAATTCCTTAAATAAAGTTTCATAAGACTTATTTTTATGAAATTACTAATTTACCCTTCTTTGGAAAAATTTGCTCTTTATGCAAATACAAATATTTACCCTTATTCTTTCTCCTCTTTAAAATAAAAGGGTAAAGACTTTCCAATTATATTTCTATGAAGTATTTAGGTAAAAATTAAATTTTCTATTTTATGAAAAATTACTAATATGCCCTTGGGGTAAAATTACAACTTTGTCCTTTTTAAGGAAAATTACCATTTTGCCATCAAAATGGACATAATCACTTCACACTAAATTCTTCTTCTCTCTTAAAGGGAAAATGATAAAAGTCCCTAATATAATACCATTAAAAAAGAAAATACAATTTATTTTCTCCTTTATAGTAAAATTACTATTTTGCCTTTCTTTACCAAATTTCTAATTTTGCCCTTTTTATGACAAAAGTGGTTTCATCTTGATGAAAATGTCCATTCTATCCCTTTTATAAACCATCCTTATCATTACATCAATAATAACATCTACATGTCCAATTGATGATAACAATAATGTCATAATAAATCTCAAAGTATTAGAGGTGGATGTTACAACAAAAGTCTCAAATACCTTTTTAATCAAAAAGAGTTGAATATGAGGCAGAGAAGATGGATGGAGTTTATTAAAGATTATGACTTTGAACTAAAGTACCATCTAGGGAAGGCAAACATAGTGACAAATGCTCTAAGTAAGAAATCCCTTGATGTAGCTCACATGATGGTAAGTCAAATGAACCTAATTGAAAAGTTTAGGAATTTGAGTTTGTCCACTATGGTGTTGCTAGATAGGCTGTACTTGAGTGAAATGAGAATTGATAATAATCTTAGGACTCAAATCCTAGAAGCTCAAGGGGAAGATGAATTCTTGAAGTCCCTAAAACACTCAAAGGAATTCAAGAAATAAGCTGATGGGGTAGTAACCTTCTAGAATATATTGTATATCCTAGAATCAAGAGAATTAAGAAATAAAATCTTAGAGGAAGCCTATAAGAGCAACTATATTATTCATCTTAGTGCCACTAAAATGTATCGAGATTTGAAAGAAAATTTTTGGTGGCCAAGTATGAAGAAGTGCATAGATGAGTATGTTGCTAAATGCCTAGTATGCCAACAAGTGAAGATTGAATATCAAAAGCCTGTAGGAACATTATAACCTTTAGAGATTCCTAAATGTAAAAAGGAGTGAATTTTCACAGATTTTGTAGTTGGTCGACCTAGAACCCAATTAGGAAATGATGCAATCTAGGTGATTGTAGACAGATTAACTAAATTTGTATATTTCTTACCTATTAAAATAATTTTTTCATTGGATAGGTTAAACCAATTTTATATACAAGAAATAGTGAGACTCCATGGAGTACCCACTAGTATAGTATCTGATAGAGATCTTAGATCCACTTCTAGATTCTGGAAAGCCTTGCAAGAGGCATTTGGGATTAAGTTGAATTTTTGTACTGCTTATCACCCACAAACTGATGGGCAGACTAAAAGGACTATCCAGAATTTAGAAGATATGCTTAGAGCTTGTACATTAGAACAGAAAGGGAATTGAGATAAAATTTTACCTTTAGTATAATTTTCTTATAACAATAGTTTCCAGTCCAATATATGAATAGCTCCATATGAAGCCTTACACGGGAGAAAGTATAGATCACCATTACATTGGTTTGAAGTGGGAGAAAGAAAAATTTTAGGGCCATAATTAGTTCAACAGACTACTGATCAAATAAAGATGATCAGGGAAAAGATGGATAAAGCCCAAGATAAACAAAAAAGTTATGTTGATAAGAGGAGGAGACCACTAAAATTTACAGAAGGAGACCATGTTTTCCTCAAAATGTCTCCAGTTACTAGTGTTGGTAGGGCTATTAAGTCCAGAAAACTGAATCCTAGATACATTGGATCATACCAAATTTTAAAAAGAATTGGTTCATCCGCTTATCAAATAACATTACCTTTATTTTTGTCTAATCTCCACAATGTTTTTCATATTTCTCAACTTCGTAAATACATTCCTGATCCTTCACCTATTCTTGATGCTAGTATAGTACAATTGAAAGATTATTTGACTTATCATCCTAAACCATTAAGAATTATTGGTACTAAGGTCAAGCAGTTGAGAAACAAGACTATTCCACTGGTAAAGGTAATATGGGATCAATCTTCACCATGAGAAGCAACATGGGAAAAGGAAGATGATATGAGAAAAATGTATCCAGAAATTTTTGAATAGGTATGTACAAATTTTGAGGACAAAATTTTTTAAAAGGAGGGGAGAAATGTAACATTCGCTCCTCCTGTTTATTAAGAGATGTTTTGTTAATTTTAAATAAGTTAAATGCTTGTGTTTGTTGCATTAGATTACATGTAGTTGCATTAGAATCAGGGACTAGATTGAAAAGAAAAGAGCGGGGACTTAAATGAAAGGAAAAGGTTGAGTGGAGGAAGCTCTGTAAACTTCCTATAATTGAGGGAAGCATGTCGTAATATTAGCCAAAAGAATTACTGTAGCTACCAGCATTTTGAAATTTTCCACCAATGGTTTAGGGGCAAAATGGTAATTTGGCATGTGGTTAGAGAAATTATCATTTTGAGCTAGATGATTAAGAATTATGATTAGAATTGGCAATTCCCAAACTGTCTATAAATTGGGCCAAGTTCTAGAAGCTCATTCCTCACCTTGCATTCTGAAATATAGAGTGAGAAAGGGAACTAAGGAGAGAGAGAAAGTGAAGGAGAAAAGATCAAGTCTCCACTTTCAACAAGGATTGAATACAAAAAAGCATTTAGGAAGGCATCTAACACAAAAATTAGTTCACCAGCAAGGAAATAAGGTAGCAAAACAACCTATTCCCTCAAAATTTAAATTTACTGTGCATATGCTGAAAGTGAGATTTTTCTATTATCTGAAGTAAAAGAGGGATTAAAAACTACATTCTTGATGTTTATGATTGTTATTGGATGTTTTAAACTGCATGAATATACTTATGCATGTTGAAATCAGATTATGAAAAATGGTTTTTTACCTATTGAATGAAAATGGGGTTTAATCCAAGATTTGAGTAAGATTAAATAGTAGTTTGGGCTATTTTTGTGTGATAACTGATGCTTGCACACTGGTATTGAGTTAATGAGGGTCAAAAATAAATTACAAACTGGTTCTTAGGCAAAAATTTGGGTTAATGAAGGATTTGAAAAATAGAACATAACGTAGCAGTTGACTTGTAGCCCTTACTAGTCGACGATCGTTCTCTTCATTTGCCCAGAAATGCATCTAGTATGCTAGCAGTCAATTGCCAAGAGGGTAGAAGTCGACTGTCGTGCTCATATTTTCCAAAAAATTACCAAGAAATAATTGATTGGTAACCCTCAGGTTTAGAAAAATTTTGAGGTAGTAAGCTGCAAGTCGATTGCCAGGAAGGTGGAAGTCGCCTGGTAGGCTTTTATTTTGGAAAAATGAACTCAATGACCTAGTTTAAAGCAGGTTTAACCCATAATTTCACTCAAATAAGGGATGTAAACCTAGAAAGTATAATGGGTAACAAGAGGGTTGAGAATGAAAGAAAAAGAGCAAGAAAGAGATGCGATAATTGAAAAGGAATGAGCATGAGAATTACCAGAGAAATGAGAAATTATTCCTAATTTATGGATAGTGGTAGATAGGTATATATTAAGTGACCAGTTGTTGGTATGAGACAACGATTGGGGGCACTCCACGACTAAATTAAATGGTTTTGAAACCATCATGGTGGTTATTAATTTTAAGATAGTGAATTCCTCTATGGCCAATTAAAGGTTTCACGTAATTAAAGTTATACATAACCATGGTATAAGCCGAATCACCCTAGTCTATAGACTTGTGAATAGTACTTTGGGGAAATAATCTGTTGAAAATAGTAATCCAGGATATACAGGGGGGATCTACCAGAGAGGTAGGCAGGGACACTGTGGTTCTTGGAGGTGGGGAATGATTTGTAATGCCCTTATTTAGTATTACAATTCCTTCGATGTAATTAGATAAGTTTGGTACATTACTCTTATCCTTTTATTATTAATGTATGAGCATTTATTCCATTAAGTTTTATTAAAATGTATTAGGTTTGGGTTCTTTTGCTCAGATAATCATACCTTATGCACAGCGAAAATTAAAATTTCATTTAGCACAACGAAAATCATAAAACTTCATGTAATACAAAAAATATGTGTTTAATACAAATAATCAGTGTTTAATAATGAATGTCCAGTACATCTTTCTGAGACCATATACTAGGATATATGAAGTACCTGTCCATAAGGAATCAGGAGACAACAATCCTATCACTCAAACTCCCTTACAAATAATCGGGATGAACAGGTCCTTCATATATCCTTTTGCCAACAATTTCCCATTTCTTTTTCATATACACAATTAAAATAATAGTCCTAATCCTACCCAAAAATATATCTAGGATTAGGACCCTAAAATAAGGATTTACAAAAAAAAAAATTGGACGAAAAGAACTCTTATCTTCCTCGGCTTTGCTAAGCATTTACATCTGGTACATAATAGCATATAAATGAGAAACACAAGCTTCCCAGTAGCTTAACAATTCAGGGTTTAAAAACTCACTAATATGTACCAGGGTGCAAGCACCAAAACATTTACACCTACATTCTCAATTTTTGAAACCATAGCCTTGTTCATAAATATAAATTGGCAAGCATCGCATGATAAATTTAGATGTCAGTGTAATAAAACAGATATCTTCTTTCAAGTGTATTCTCATAAAATTATACATGTTATCAAGAAATTAAGCAGAAATAGTTTATATGTTCCATTCTTAAAACTTACTTTTATACCTTGATTGTGCACACTTGAGTACTATGTGGACCCTTGGCCATCTTTATAAAGTCATTGTGCACACTTGGGCACTATGTTGACACTTGGCTACCTTTATAAAATCATTGTGCACACTTGGGCACTATGTGGACACTTGGCCACCTTTATAAAGTCATTGTGCACACTTGGGCACTATGTGGACACTTGGCTACCTTTATAAATCCTTGTGTACACTTGGGAACTATGTGGACACTTGACCACCTTTATGAAATAATTGTGCACACTGGGGCACTATGCGAACACTTGGCCACCTTTATAAAATTCTTGTGCACACTTGGGCACTTGTGGACACTTGGCCACCTTTATAAAATTTCTTGTGCACACTTGGCCACTTGTGGACACTTGGCCACTGTTATAAAATTTCTTGTGTCTTGCTATGTTTTCCTTTGTTCACTATGTTTCCCTTTCTTTATTGGAATACAATATTCCTATTCCTCCATTTATGTTATATTGGAATTGTTTGAATATGGAGAGCTTTTTATCCCCTTTTAAACTCTTTGTCTTTTTTTTTATTTATGGCAATGTTGCCTAAATCAATTTAATTCTCCATTCTTGAAAAATAATAATATAATTCTCTTATAAATTTTAATAATCTCAAGGGAGAATTTTATGGTTTTAGCCTAAGGGAAGTTCAAGAAAATTGAATGTCTAATGATTTTAATTTCCTTTTCCATTATTTAATTATGACCATTAAAATGGTATAATTTCTTTTCTATAATCAACAAATATTCCCTCATCTAGACATTACACAATAGGATGCTAGGTGAACACTTTATATTATCTCACCAATCTTATTTTATTCAATTCTTAATACATCCATAAAACATAATTAAAAATTAATTCTTCAAAAATTAGCTTCAATGTGCAAATGGACATATTTTCCCTTTTCATTGAAATATTTGTAAATCACTTGGTTTGGCATGGTTATGGCAAATTCTCACACTATCAATTTAACAAAATTATTTCCATCCCTTTTATTATTATAGCCTTGTCTAAAGCCTTAATTTAGATAGAAAATTCCCAATGAATTTCCTTCCTTTTCATTCATGGCCAATTTTAACACCAATTACAAACTAAAAATTTAACATCAATTTTGTGTAAACTTTCCTCTTCCATTTAGCCAAAAAGGGAAGTTCATGGAGAAAAATGGTTTTCAAAATCATACTTCCATTTCTATCATATTCAACCATAGCTCATCATGCAACTATCATTAACAAACCATAATTCTTCCATAAACAACAATATTCATTTCATCCCATCAAACAACATCCCAATCCATCATACGTGCTTAGCCAACACAACAATCATTTCATCAAGAATGTAGGGAAAACAATAATGTTCCATGGAAGTTGTAAAAGCATGGTGATGGCATATACTAAAACATGGAACATAAATTTAGAAATTTTTAACCTACCTCAAAGATTACTAGGATGGGATGATCTCAGCCCTTCTTTTGAACTCCCTCTTACACCTTGCTTCCTTTTTCTCCGGCTAGAACTCTCTCTTTCCTTGCCTTGACCGAATGTGGGTGTATATGTGTCCTCAATTATGGGCTGCTCCCTTCCTCAAAATGTTCTCTCCCTTTTCTTTATTTTCTTAGCTAATAGGCATCAAGTGTAGTTTAGGTATCCCTCTCATTTTTCATCTTTTCCTAATTGCCTCATGCATATTCTAAGTGAAGGTCATTTCCTTGTCCCTCGCGTTATCCATTCGGCCATGGGAAGGAGGGAGGTTCACGCAAGGCTCCACCCCTACGCAAGGTCTCTCCCTCATGTAAACCTCATTCCCATGCACTCTTGTGTTTGTTTGATCGACTCCAAGGGATGCTATCCTCTCTCTCTCTTTTCTTAATTACTCATAACTGCATGTGTACTTGCAAGTACACTTTATCTTGCTCGCACTCCCCTCCTAACCTATTTGGTCACGCCAAGCTCACTCCTCTTGGTTATGTTGTATTGAAAAAAAATAGAATAAGTTAGGAATTACGTGTAACCCAAGTGCACCCTCATTTTCCTTGCAACTTTGGTGTTTCTTAACCTAACCCTTACACTAGCTTCCCTCTCTCATCACATTTTCTATTTAGCCAAAGGGAATGGGACGCTGCCTTCTTTTCCTTCACATTATTTTATGGTTGCTCCAAATGTACTTTCAAGTACAATTTGCACTTCCTTGTAAGCTTAGGTTAGCTACTTAGACAAGTTAAAGGAGAGGAGGAGGAAATTCATAGTCTATCTTCATCTTTTGTTATTCTTATAGCTGCACGTGTACCTTCCTAGATGTATGCTTAATTTAGAAAAATTTATGCACCTTTCTCCCTTTTCCATTCGGTCACGTAAGGAGGGAAAGGAAGGAGATCATGAATTACTCCTTCCACATGCCACACACACGGCTTTTTTTTCCCTTGCTTTGTGTCATTACCCAATTAGCATTTTTATATTATAAATTTGTGAGGCTTCCTTAAAGCATACGTGAGTTTTCCCCCACGTTGGAGGCAACAAAAGGGAAGGGGACGAAATGTGTATCTCACATTTTCTTTCCTAGCCATGTGGGTGTACTTGGTTAGAAAAAATTTTGCACTTCCTTTTGTCTCAAGAAAATCTCACTCTCTTCCCAAATACACGTGTGCTTCCATATGTATATTTTATTGCTATACATTCCTTGAAATTCCACATGTTCCTAGCCGTGTGATTGTATATATATATATATATATTTTAAATTGAGTTTACATATCTTAATCTACTCCATGGGGTGCCTATTCGGCTAGCTAAATGAAGGAGGAAGAGGAAACTTTTATACATGTATCTTAAGGAATTGAAAGTGTCACCCTTTAGCACATTTATTCTAAATATTAAATCACAAAAGCAATTTATCCCATTAACTGAGGAAACATTAATTTAACCCAATCAAGAAAATACGAGGTGTTACATGATCTATCAAAGCAGTGGACAGAGACCCTTGTGGGGGTGTTGTGGATGGATGTATTTGGATCCACTTGGGGACGCTCCAACATGTACATATATTGCAGTTAAAGACTTCCAGATTATGAATAGATTGCAGTTGAGAACTGCGGGTAGTTTCGAACTACGAGATACTCACCTATGAGTGAGGGTTATATATGAGGAGTTATTCGCTTGACAACTCTCCTGATTTCTCTTGGTATGATCTTATGATGATCATGATTTGGCATTGGCCATGAGAATATGCTCTGATTTCCTTATGTATGCTCTTGTTTCTATGTGATGCCTTGTTACCATTGTGATGTGATATATATCCTCTGTGATGGATATGTGGTATGATATATTGCATAGTATGATTATGAGATGATATAATTGTATAATTCATGCATTGTATCCCACTAAGAATAATGTTTTATTTTATGATAAGAAGAATGTAGTGTTTTCCGCATGAGTACGGTGGTACAGGCCAGTGTATTTTAAAAGATAGGTTGTTTATTGCTATTGAGATTCATTATCATTTAAAGTACTGGTTTGTATCATATGCCTAGGTACTAGATCCTAATAAAGATGGAAGTGGAGGTAGTGGAAATACCATTCTTAGGGTATTTCTTGGTTGTGAAGGAACTGTGGATTATTTTTGTAGTAGAAATTCCTCCTACACCTTAGTTGCATGATGTATAGGTTCTATGTAGTGCATTTTTGGACATGTCCAATACCCTAAATCCTTATTATTATTTTTAGAAAGGATTAAGATGGTGAATTTTGGTGCATAAATTGAGGGCATATATGTATTAAGATATGCGAGATAGGTATCCATTAGCGGTCTTTGTTAAATGGGTATAAGTGACAGACTTGTTGTCTCCTTGCCCTATTTGACACACTCACATATCCATAGGTGTATATCTGTTGCACAAAAACTATAATGAATGTAAATGGATCATGTATGTGAATGAAAATATATGTATATATATATTATCTATATATTTTATTTTAATTATTTTCTGCTGCAATCTTACGTGTGAGCATCCCGAGTGTAGAATTCCCATACTAGTAGCACTTAATTATTTAACTTGGTCAAAGTAAAAAATTTACTCGGGTAGAAGTAGTAGTAACTCACCAATCTATATTATTTTATTTAAATAATTAAAAGGAACCATAGGATTGGGGGTGTTACATCTGTCCTGCTAATTTGCTCAAAACTGAGGGCTACAAGTTGACTGCCATGGGCCTGACAATTGACTGCTTTATTTTAGGCAATTTTCTATAAAAGATGAGCATGGTAGTTGACTTGCAAGGGCAGGAAGTTGACTTGCAAGGGCAGGCAGTTGACTGCTAGCACTCAGTATACGTTTTTGGGAAACTGAAGAACACAACAGTTGACTTCCTAGAGCTGGTAGTCTGCTACTATGTTATACTCTATTTTTTAAACTTGCAATTAACCCAGATTTTTGCCCACGAGCTTGCTAGTAACCCATTTCTGATAATCATCCACTTAATACCAATATATAAGCATCATTTAACACATATGAATAGCCCTAACTACTGTTTAATTTCACTCAAATCTTGGATTCAACCTCATATTCATAAATAGGTAAAAACCCATTTTTCATAATCTGATTTAAGCATACATAAGTACATCCATGCAGTTTAAAACACCCAATAATAGTTAAAAACATCAAGAATGCAGTTTTTAAGCTTCTCTGTTGTTGGATAACATGAAAATCACAATTTTTAGTTTATGAATAGTAAATTTTGAAAGAGAGAGGATTAAGTTGTTGCAACCTTATTTCATGTAACAAAATGGATTTTCAATCTTAGATACCTTCTTGGATTCCTATGCTGCTAGCTTCTTGTTTCAAATCACTTTAAAAATTCCATTTCCTTTTTAATCCCTCACTTTCTCTCTTTAAAACCTTTCTCTTTTGTTGACCCATTGAGCATTTGGCTCTTAAAGATATTTTGATGATAACAAACAAATTAAACCATTTCAAGAAAATCAAGTCTAAAAGCTCATCAAGGAAAATCAAGAAGAACAAGAATATTAGATAAGAAATTAGGACTTGAAAGTGTAACAAAATAATAGAAACTTGAGCCCAAAACATTTTCCAAAACATTTAGGGTAGCTTTCCAAAGCTTAAGTGGCTTTTCAAATAAAATTTTTCATTCAAAAGACAAAACTCTTACCTATCAGTCAAATTGCATGATCTAGCAGTTAATTGATAGATGTGGAGCTTTGAAAATTACTAAAAAAAAAGCCACCAGTCGACTGCCATTGAACTAACAGTCGATTGATAGCCAACAGTATGATACCAGTTGACTACTAGACATTAACAGTTAACTGATAAACCATTGACAGTTAAGAAACTTACACTGGAGGCACGACAGTTGACTACCAGGGCGTAGCAGCCGCCTGCTAAGTTACAATTTTTAAAAAAATCTTCCCTCCAGAATGTCACCAGTCGACTGCCAGGGTATAGCAGCCGACTGCCATGGCATTATTTTGAAACGTAAATATTTCCATAATGTCACCAGTCAACTGCCAGGGTATAGCAGCCGACTGCTATGAAACTGTTTTGAAAAGTAAAGATTTCCAGAATGTCACCAGCCAACTGCCAAGTGAGCACTAGTCAACTGCTGAATACTGCACTACAAAAATTTGAATTTAAGAACACGACAGTCGATTGGCATAGCATAGCAGTCGACTTGTAGGTTGCAGAGATGACATCAGACTAAGTATAAAACAGCTCTTTTTGCATATATTACATCTGATTTGTTTTCTGAATGGATTTTTAACCTTTTCTCTTACAAAAACTCTATAAATAGAGCCTCTGGAAAGCCTCAAAACACAGAGAAAAAGTAAGAACAAAAATCATCTTCTAAAATCATTTGAGCTCTATTTACTATTGCTTTCATTAGCTCTTCTTCTGTAAAATCTACTCTGATTGAGAGAGTTATCTGAGCTGATAAATTTTCTTCCTCTAAACTGACAGATATCAAGGAAAGGTTTTCTTTGTGAGGATTAAAAGAGTGAAAATCTGTAGTGGCTCACAAGTGTCCTTGTTAAACTTGTGGAAATAGTGAAAAATCTCAAGTGTTAACTTGGAGACTGGATGTAGGCTTGTTAATAAGCTGAACCAGGATAAACCTCTGTTTATTTGTTAACTGTTGCACATTATCTTCTGCATTTACTTTCAAATAGTTTATCTACTGTCATAACTGATACTTGCTGCTAAAATTTTCCTCTTGATAAAGCTGCTCTTGTTGCTCTTTTTTGAGTTAATTTAACTGAATCACTTTCTGCTCTTACTATCAAAAGATAAGCTATCTACATTTCTGCTAGAGCTAAGTTTAAATTCTCCAAAAATTTTCAAACACCCAATTCACCCCCCTCTTGGGTACCAACCATTTCTAACAAGTGGTATCAGAGCCAGGTTCTTAGTAAAAAGACCTAACAGTCTTAAGAGTTAAATATGGCTGGTTTTGGTGATAATGTGTTACTTGAAGGACTTTCCATCAATAAGCATCCAGGTTTTAATGGAAAAAATTATATTTTCTGGAAATTGAGGATGAAAATATTTTTTGAAGCAATAGATGTAGACCTATGGGAAGTGATTGAAGATGGACCCTATATTCCTTTGAAAGAAGAGAATGGCCTCACAATCACTAAATCCAAGAGTGAATTGTCTGATATAGATAAAAGAAAGATTCAGTTAAATTCCAAGGCTAAATTAATTCTTACTAGTGCCCTCAGTTAGGATGAATACTTAAGAGTATCCAATTGTGACAGTACAAAAGAAATGTGGGAAGCCTTAGAAATTGCTCATGAGGGAACTTCAGGGGTTAGAGAAAACAAAATAAATCAAGTCACCCATCAATATGAAATGTTTAGAATAAAGAAATGTGAGTAGATCAAAGAAATGCAAATGCGATTTACTCACATTGTAAATCATTTGGCTACTCTAGGTAAACATTACTTAACAAAGGAGCTAGTAGCTAAGATCCTAAGATCTCTCCCCATGGAATGGCAACCTAAGGTGACAACCATTGAAGAGAGTAGAGGAGAATCAATTAAATAAGTATTAGCTCTATTTGGAAATCTTCAAGAGCATGAGTCAAAATTATAGCAGCTCATGCTTTATAAAGAGCAAGATAAAAAGAAGAAGAGTTTGTCTCTCAAGGCAACCTCCTCATAGCAAATAGAAGAAGAAGATGATGATGATAGCTTGAACTCTCTTCCTGAAGGAATAGAGATGAATGAAGAAAACTTTGGCCTATTCGTAAAGAAATTCAGCAAGTTCTTCAACAACAGAAAAAAGAAGTCATTTAAGAGAAATCAAGATAGGAGTAAAGAACCTTCAACATGCTATGAGTACAGAAAAATTGGACACATTAAATGGGAATGTACCCAATATCTAAAGAAGTAAGAAACAATGGAGAAAAAGAAGGAAAAGAAGAAAGCTTTTGTCTCATCAATCTGGGGAGACAATGATGAAGACAATGATGGAGAGTAAGAATAAGAAAATCTTTGTTTGATGGAAAAGGAACAAGATGAAGTAACAAACTTAAACTCCTCTCCTTCATATGATGAATTATTAGATGCTTTTGAGGAACTACATAGTGAATCACTGAAAATAGCCAAAACCTTATCTTTATCTAAAAGAAAAATTCTTGATTTTGAAAAGGAAATTGGTACTTTAAAAGAAGAAAATCTAGTTATAAAACAAAAATTTCCACTTTAGAAAACCTAAAATATGTATCAATATTTGTGAAGAGTGTGAAAAATTGAAAGTTGAAAAGGAAGATTTGACAACCACTCTAGTAAAATTTACAAATGGGAGAGATAATCTAAATATACTCCTTGGAAAACAAAGATGTGTATTCAACAAAGCTGGTATTGGACATGAATCCCATACAAAACAAAAGTATTACAAAAATTTCTTTGTGCCTATTGTCCAATCTAGTAGTCCCTATACCACATGCTTTCATTGTGGTCTAAAAGGTCATAGCTCTCATACATGTGCCTACAAGAAAAATGGACTCTTTGAAACCAAGAAAAAGTGGGTTCCCAAAGGAATGACTAACTCACAAGGACCCAAAAAGATTTGGGTACCTAAGATCAAAGTTTGAAATTTTTTTTTGCAGATTTGTCTGAAGGCAAATGGTGACAAATGGTACATGGATAGTGGATGCTCAAAACATATAACTAGAGACAAATCCAAGTTCATATCCCTTTAACCCAAAGATGGAGGAAAAGTAACCTTTGAAGGAGATGGCAAAGGAAGAATCATTAGAATAGGTAAAGTTGGTAAGAATTCATCCACTACCATTGATAATGTCTTACTAGTAAAAGGTTTAAATCATAATCTCTTAAGTATTAGTCAATTGTGTGACAAAAGCAATCAAGTAATCTTTGATTCAAATCATTGCATTGTAGAAAATAAGGCTAATAATAAAGTCATATTAATAGGACATAGAATCAACAATGTATACATGGTTAATTTAGAGGAAGAACCCCCTTTAGACTCAAAATGCTTAATTAGCATAAGTAATGATAGCTGGATATGGCATAGGAGATTAGCTCATGCTAGTATGAGCCTTCTAGATAAACTTGCCAAAAAGGATTTAGTAATAGGTTTACCTAAAATTAGCTTTGAAAAGAATAAAATCTATGATGCATGCCAAAGAGGAAAATAAGTCAAAGCATCCTTTAAGTCAAAAGATATTGTCTCTTCCTCTAGGCCCTTACAACTCTTCCACCTAGATTTATTTGGTCCAGCCAGAACCAAAAGCTTCGGAGGAAATTATTATGTGCTTGTTGTTGTGGATGACTTCTCTAGATTTACTTGGACTTTGTTCTCTCTCAAAAGGATCAGGCCTTTGTAGCTTTTTTCAAATTAGCTAAACTTATTCAAAATGAACAAGAATCAACTATTGTGAAAATCAAAAGTGATCATGAAGGAGAATTTGAAAACAATCACTTTGAAAACATTTGTGAAGAAAATGGAATTGAACACAATTTCTCTTGTCTAAGAACTCCACAACAAAATGGGGTAGTAGAAAGAAAAAATAGAACCTTAGAAGAAATGGCTAGAACAATGCTTAATGATAGACAACTACCTAGCTATACTGCCTGATACATCATGAATATAGCATTAATAGACCTATTTTGAAGAAAACCCCCTATGAACTATACAAAGGAAGAAAACCAAATATCTTTCATTAGCACGTATATGGCTATAAATGTTTTGTTCACAATAATGGAAAAGATAATCTAGGAAAATTTGATGCTAAATCTGATGAAGCAATTTTCTTGGGTTATTCTAGCACTAGCAAAAGGTACAGAGTATTTAATAAAAGAACATCTGCTGTAAAAGAATCTATTCATGTTGTCTTTGATGAATCTAACCCTCTTGAATCAAGAGATATATCTAGTGACATTATAGTTAGACTTGAGAACATAAGCATTTAAGACAAAGAAAACAGCAAAGAAGAAAAAGGTCAGTCATCAAGCCTAAAAATTAAAGAGACAAATGCAGAGACAAATCTTCCACAATCCTGGAGAAATGTAAGGCATCATCCAATTGATCAGGTAATAAGTGATGTTTCACAAAAGGTAATGACTAGGAATTCCCTTAAGAATACTGGTTGTGATGTTGGTCTTTTTTCTGAAATTAAACCTAAAAATGTAGAAAAAGCCTTAATGGATGAATATTGGGTACTAGCCATGCAAGATGAATTAAATCAATTTGAAAGGAACCAAGTTTGGGACTTAGTTCCTGTCCCCAATGATCACCCTATTATTGGCACTAAGCGGGGTTTCAAAAATAAACTTGATGAATCAGGAAAGGTTGTAAGAAATAAAGCTAGGCTAGTTGCAAAAGGTTATAACCAAGAAGAAGGAATAGATTATGATGAAACCTTTGCACCTGTAGTAAGATTAGAAGCTATTAGAATGCTACTGGCTTTTGCATGTTCTAAAAACTTTAAACTATTTCAAATGGATGTAAAGAGTGCTTTTTTAAATGGGTTCATAATGGAAGAAGTTTATGTAATGCAACCTCCTGGCTTTGAAAATCCAGACTTACCAAATCATGTTTTCAAATTAAAAAAGGCCCTGTATGGGTTAAAACAAGCTCCTAAAGCTTAGTATGAAAGGCTAAGTAATTTTCTAATTGAAAATGATTTCTTTAAAGTTAAAGCTGACAACACATTATTCATTAAAAAGAGAGACAATAATTTATTAATTGTTCAGATATATGTGGATGACATCATTTTTGGTTCTACTAATGAAACTCTCTGTGAAGAATTTGCCAAGCTTATGCAGGGAGAATTTGAAATGTCAATGATGGGAGAACTTAACTTCTTCCTTGGGCTTCAAATAAAACAACTCAAAGAAGGTATCTTTGTTAGCCAAACAAAGTATACCAAGGAGTTACTTAAGAAGTTTGGCATGGAGAATGCAAAATCAATTGGAACTACTATGAGTCCAGCCATTAAAATAGACAAGGATGAAGAAGGTGAACCATATGACATTACTAAATACAGAGGTATGATTGGTTCACTACTTTATTTAATTGAAAGTAGACCTGATATAATGTTTAGTGTATGCATGTGTGCTAGGTTCCAAACCTGTCCTAAAATTTCTCATTTCACTGCTATAAAAAGAATTTTCAGATATTTGGTTAGAACCTCAAATATGGGATTATGGTATCCTAAAGGATATCCATGTCAGTTAATAAGTTTTTCAGATTCTAACTTTGCTAGTAGTTCAACTAACAAAAAAAGCACAAGTGGGACATGTCAATTTCTTGAAAACTCATTAGTATCTTGGTTCAGTAAAAAGCAAAACTGTGTAGCTCTTTCAACTACTGCAGCTGAGTATTTAGCAGCTGGAAGTTGTTGTGAACAAGTTTTATGAATGAAGCAACAACTCCAAGATATGGATGTGAATCTTGAAAAAATTCCAATTAAATGTGACAATACTAGTGCCATCAATTTAACCAAAAATCCCATCATGCATTCACGAAATAAGCACATAGATATAAAACATCATTTCATTAGAGATCATGTGCTTAACCATAATGTCTCCTTAGAATTCATTCAAACTAAATATCAACTTCCTGATATTTTTACAAAACCTCTTCCTGAAGAGAGATTCTGTTACATAAGAAAAGAACTTGGTCTATCATCTCCCCATTGAGCATATTTATAGCTTTGTTTACTCTTTTTCAATTGAACTAACTTAAGCTACAAAGTGGCCTCAAATTTGTTTTGTAGGATCCCCTTTGATCCCAAAAGACTGTTTGAAAGTTGACAAGGAAAAAGGTACAAGATTGCTGCTGTAATGCCAAAAGTTTGTGAAGGTCTTTACCAAGGAAGAACAATTGAAATTAGATCAGCATAAGACACAAAATTGGACCTCAAATTAGGGCAAAAAAGGTACCAGTTGACTACCACAATGATAGAATTTGACTGCTATCCCTCTGGATCGAAGAAATTCCATCACAGAGAGTAAGCAGTTGAATGACACATCGATACCAGTCGACTGATAAGCTGCAAGTGCTTAACAGTCAACTAATAAGTCATGGCGGTGGTAGTAAGCCGATGGAGCCTCAACGAGAAAAATTTGGACCCCAAACGGTCATTGTCACACTAACAGTCAACTGATACGTTCTTCCCAAATTTTGGGTTGTTAAGAGCATAGCAGTCGACTGATAAGTAGCTGGTAGTCGACTAATGAGCTACAGGAACTAATTTTTGCCTAAATACCGTCGACAGTCGATTGCTAAGGACACGATAGTCAATTATCGAGGCTCTGAACAACGTTATTTAGCCAGAAAACCCTTGTTTCTTGCATAAACCCTTCGTTTTCCTTCCAAATTCTCTCAATCCTCTCTTCCTCAAAGATTAAATCTTTAAAAATTACATCGTGCTTCCAAACGTGATTGTGACCAAAACCCTTTATTTTTCTTACAAAATCAAGTGCAATTTGTCTCCAAATCTTTGAATTACTTCGCTCGACAAACCCTAACCCCCAACTGAGAATCTTACAATTTTGGTGTAAATTCCACCATTTTGACTCACTAAGCCTCCGCTGAACATCCTCTTTGAACAATTTACCATCAATGGCTGCCAGAATAAAGCAATTGAAGACCAAGGGATCCTCTTCACAAGGCCATGCTTTCTCAACATTTTTTTCCTCTACATCACAAGAACAAGTCTTCATGGAAAACTTTGCAAATCGCTCTATGGCCATTAGTAAGTATGTAAACATTCCCTTCTTTGAACAAGAGAATTTTCCAATCTTTCCATTGCTGAAGTCTACTAGATTATACAAACTTATGAAACTAAAGAAAAAGTGGACCCCCAAGGTGGTTAAGATTTTTTATTCAAATATAAAATGGGATGAAATTGAACATTGTGTCACAACTTAAGTTAGAGGAAAGACCATTTGATTCAATCAGCAACAATTAAGAACTTGGCTAGAGGCTAAACGTAGTGGACATATGTTTAGAGATCACCCTTCTTCCCTAAGTTCTATTCCCAACTATGATGCCAGGATAGTATTGAATGCCTTGCTTACCCAACCTACAGCCCATCTCACTGCTAATTTTCCCACCACTCAGTTTAGTCTAGACAACAGACTACTTTATTATATAATTGCTAACTGTTTGGTGAACAAAGGGGGAAATTTGGCCTATGCTAGTGAGCCAGAGCAATTTTCTATGTACTGTGTATTAACTGATGATGCCTTTAACATCCCATACTTCATCATAGAAAAGATGCTCAAATGTTCTCAGATTAAGAAGGTCTCTCTCTCTTTTGGCTCACTAATAACCTAGATGTTGGAGAAAAATAGCATCGATCCATTTGATAAGGAAGTCCTCCGCCCCACTATCATTGATGAAACCTGTAACAACGGGAAAGATTCGAAAGAATTTTTAAAGAATTTTAAAAGATAAAACTTGATTTTAACCCTAATCCCAATCAAACGAAGCCTGACACGTATTTTGAGGATAATGACTTGACGCAGAAGGTCGCTTGAAGCCAGAAACATGATCAAACAGAAAGAAATGTAATCCGGCGATCAGAAACTGACGGAAGGAGTTTCGTGCGTCACTTTCGTTGACGGAGGCCAAGACTTTCGCATGGAAATGCGTGCCAACGTCTGGAAGGATGCCGACACCCTAAAAGATCCCCGGGTGGCCTGGGAAAAGTCGGGATCGCCCCTGGAGGCTTTAAATTACGCGAAAGCCCGCCATTTCTCCCATTTCACTCTCTCCTCACCACACTCTCTCTCTCTTCTCTCTTTCTCTCTCCACCTTCCTCCACCGTGAGCGGCCACCACAGCCCACCGTGGGCCGCCACCAAGGGTACCAACCGACCTCATCGCCCACAACCACCGGAACCAACCACCGCCACCAACGGCCGCGAGACGCCGAAAACGCCGTTTTCCTCCATCGCGCGAAATTTCCCCGGCCGATCTTGCCGCCGTCCGGCGCCGTTGGACCGTCGCCCCCACCACCGTAGCCCAGCCGCCCTGCCTCGATGCTCGGTAGCCGCCGAAGGAGGCCGGACGCGCCCGGATCGAGGCAAAACGCGGTCCAGCGTGCGAGACTCTTCGTGGCCGGAAAACACCGTTCAAGCGGCCGTGAACCGCGTGCCACCACCGTATTCGGACTCCTGAGCTTACGGGCTTCACCGTGGTGTAATTTCGAGACAAACCGCACTCACCGCGCGCGCCGCCGCAGATGCGCCGCCAGTGTCTTGGCCGTCGTCGGAGTTCTGGGCGTGCATCCCGAAACCGAGATCACCGGACGTAGAATTCCATAATCCGAGCACGATGGTAAGGTCCGCTTCCCAAAAACTGATGTTATATGATTGAAATGGTGCCCGAACGTAATTAGGCAATTAATTAACCTAGGTAAGCGTATGCTTAGGGTTTAGGATTGAAAATTGGATGACGTGGCGAATCTAAATATTCAATTTCATGTCCAGGGAATTAATTGGGCTCGAAACCGAGATTTCACAGAGTCCTGATTTGAATTGAAGCGACCAGGAGACCAGGTAGGATAATTTACACTTCCTAACCCTAGAATTGATTTAGTGAATACCTAAGCGATTTAGGCGATTTGTATGGATTTGCGTCTTTGCTTTCGATGGGATAAAATTGCATGCACTGTGTCTTGAAAACCCTAATTGCATGTTAGACACCTTGTTTATCGAGTTTAGATGCCTTTAGAGGCGATTTACTTAGGGTTGGGTACTTGATAGCGGTATGGGACTAGTTAAGTATTCCTCGTACAGGAAGCTTTTAAACGAAACTATTTTTATCAGATTTAACCTGTACTGAGTTAGGGATTGCGCGTTAAACCGTGGCGACCCTAAGAAAGGTTTAGGGAGTATAAGGGTGGATAACCTACACTGAAACGTTGTGATTTAGGCGTGATACCCTAGAACCCCGAGGAATAGCCGGCCAGAGTGCATGTGAGTTCGAATAGGCTGTATGAGGATGAGAATTAGCGTATGTGCACATGCTAGGGGCGCATACAGATGTTGATTCTCACCCTGGTCCTTGAGTGAGTGATTGGTGTTACGGATCACACTCGCAATATAGGCTTGATTCGGGTGATTGGTGTTACGGATCACACCCAACGATAAGAGAGGTATTCTCTCTAGACTACGTGCAATTAGAAGATGATTTAGATTTGATTCTGATGGATTTGTAACCAACGTGGATTGAGATACACAGGCATGGGATTTCATTTGATTTTTATGACTGATTTTAAAAAGCAGATTTCAGATTGTGATATATTGCCGCAATTTCCATGTGTTTAAACGATTTTGAAGATAGGGTATTCCACTGTTTTCAAACTGATTCCGGGAACACGATTTCGGTGTTCGCACCGCTGAGTATTCAACTGGTTTTTGAATGATATTTAAATTGTAAATTATTCTACTGGGATTCATATCTCATTAGGTTGTGTACTCAGATGAACAGGGACAGGGGCAGGAGCCCAGACGATAGCCGAGGCTGACTTGAGGATAGACAGAGGATTATTTAGCTTAGGCTTGAATCGTGTGTACATATACTTTGATGACACTGTTAATTATCAGATTATATTTCTTGTAACTTATGTATGGACTAGGCTGAATGTATATATGACGTTTCAGACAGTATGTATGGATTGTAGCGATGAATTAATGTTACGGTGTATGGATTTATATTAGTATGTTTTATCTTTGTTATTGGATGGTTGTTCACGTTTTAAACGGTGATTACTCATTTGGGATATGACCAAATTACAGAGGAAACTCTGCCGATTTTCGGTAGAACTTACGGTAAGTAAACTTATGGATTTGAATTGAAATGTGGATGAATGTATGATGAGACATGTATATCAGTTTTAGATTTCATTCCAGAGTTATTATTGATGATATATGTATGTATATTTAGTTAGCTGCGTGTGAATCAGGGTTGAACGGAATCTGAATGGATAACGGAGAATCTATTTGGGTTACGCTCAACCAGTAGCGATCCCCTGACGTTCCCACATAGGGAATAAACATTCAGAATGCCACATATGCTTCCGCTAATCAGACGAGCATCGCGTATGACGTATTAGGGGGTCGTGACAATTATGGTATCAGAGCCCTGTTTGTCGGATCTTCTGGTTTAGTGGACTTAGGACTTTAAATCTTCGGGCTTGCAGCTTTAGGATTTTGATTGATTTGACTCTGGCATGATAGGACCTGATTTGAATTGATAATGAACGGAATGATTTTGATGTACTCCTGTTAATTATTGCTGTGTGACTGATCTGTTTGTTCTGTATCAGATAAACATGGCAGAATCTAGCAGGGACGCCACACGTAGGCCTAGGGGAAGGCCAAGGCACAGAAGCGAGTGCGTCAGGTAGTGGTAGCATGGAGACTGAGGTTGACATGCGTGAGATGATGGAATCTATCAGATTAATGGCCGATGCCATGAGAGACCAGGCCACTACCAGTGCCAATGCAATGAGACAGCAGCAGGATGATAGACAGACGAGAAACGACGGAGCCACCCAACAGGTGAATCCACTATATCAGGGATGGATTGAATTCCAGAGAGCAGGTCCATCTCCGTTCACAGGTGCCTCCGAACCAAATTTGTGGAAGCTTGGATAAAAGGAATTGAAAAGATTTTCAGGTTGTTGCGGTCTGACGAAGAACGTAAAGTCACATATGCAACATATATCTTTGAAGGACGAAGTGAACTTTGGTGGGCGGATGCACAAAGAATTGATGGAGAGCCGAGGCATCCCACTGACTTGGGAATCTTTCAAGAGAGTCTTCATGGATCAGTATATCCCTGAGAGCGTGAAACAAGCAAAGGAAGCTTCGGTTCTGAAGCTCACCAGGGGAAGCGAGCCGTTTGACGAGTATCAAAGCGGTTTGAGGAATTATCAAGGTACTCTACTTACTGCGAATGCATTACGATGAGGCTTGGAAAGCGAAACAACTAGAAGAAGGCCTCGATCTACCTATGAAGACTCAGTTGGCTACCCTGGAGATTCGAGACTTTGCCACACTGGTGAATAAGTGCGAATTAGAGCAAGAATTTAGAAACAGCAAAGCTCAAAATATGACACACAGTCTGAGGCAGAACCCCAGACAAGCGCCCAGAAATCTGAATGTAAGAAGCGGTATGTTTAAACCGCAACCAGGGGCTTCTAGTAGCAGTGGGAGGCGACCTGATAATACTCTTTGTCAGAAGTGTGGTACCAGACATCCAAATCAACCTGGCGGCATCAGACTCCCCTCCAGTGTTATAGATGTGGAGGCACAGGACACATGGCCAGATACTGCCCTTCCACGGGGAATCAGCCGACATCTGGTAGCCGAAGACCACAAGCTCCAGGGAGAGTTTTTACCATGAATCTTCAACGTCGACGAGTCCTCGGGCTTGATGCAGGGTAGAGGTAAAATTTATAATTTTTCTTTGATAGTATTGTTTGATTCGGGTGCTACGCACTCCTTTATTGCTGATGCATGCGTAGAACGAATGAGATTACCTGTTCAAACCTTGCCCTGTGACCTATACATATCTACACCCTTGGGAGAAGCCACTATGTCCCCACGAATATGCCTAAATTGCCCTTTAACCATTGAAGATACCTTATTTCTTGTGGACTTAGTGTGTATACCATTGTCAGTGATCGACGTTATTTTGGGAATGGATTGGTTGACTAGGAATCGGGTCTTGTTGAATTGTTCCGAAGGGACAATTACTTATCTAGATAACGTACCTGTGCGTGGTAATGACAGAGCTTGTGAGATAGGTGATATGTCCCTCAATCTCTCTGAGGTAGAATTGCAGGATAGATTAAGTCAAATCCCGATTGTTAGCGACTTTCCGGAGGTATTTCCTTTGGAAATTTGTAAACTGCCACCACCTAGAGAGATAGAATTCACCATTGACCTAATTCCGGGAGCGGGTCCAATAGCTATGACCCCGTATCGTATGGCCCCCGCAGAATTGAGAGAATTAAAAGTCCAAATCGAAGACATGTTGGAGAAGGGGTTCGTTAGGCCAAGTGTATCACCATGGGGAGCTCCGGTCTTATTCGTAAAGAAGAAAGACGGGAGTTTAAGACTGTATTGATTACCGACAATTGAATAAGGTGACCATTAAGAACAAATACCCATTGCCACGTATTGACGATTTGTTTGATCAGTTGCAAGGCGCGACTGTATTTTCTAAGATAGATTTAAGGTCGATACCACAGTTAGGGTTAGGGAGGAGGATATTCCCAAGACAAAGATTCAGGACAAGATACGGCCATTACGAGTTTTTAGTGATGCCGTTTGGATTAACGAATGCACCCGCTGTCTTTATGGATTATATGAACAGAATTTTCAGGCCCTATTTAGATCAATTTGTTGTGGTGTTCATTGACGACATCTTAGTATATTCCAAGACTCACGAAGAGCATGCCCAGCATCTTAACACGGTGTTACAGATACTGGAAGAGAAACAACTGTATGCAAAGCTGGAGAAATGTGAGTTTTGGTTAGAAGAAGTGAAATTTTTAGGACATGTGGTAAATGGGAAAGGAATAGCGGTCGACCCAAAGAAAATTGAAGCGAGATAGATTGGGATCGACCTAGAAACGGTCACCGAGATTAGGAGTTTCTTGGGTTTGGCCGGTTATTATCGGAAATTCATTCAAGGATTTTCACAGATAGCTGTGCCATTGACCCGGTTAACTCGGAAAGGGGTAGACTTTGAATGGAGCGAACGGTGTGAGACTAGTTTTCAGATTCGAAGAGAAATTGACCACCGCTCCTGTACTAATTATTCCGAAACCCCTAGAACCCTTTACTGTATACACAGATGCATCTTTGAGAGGCCTAGGTTGTGTTTTGATGCAGAATGGGAAAGTTGTGGCTTATGCATCGTGACAATTGAAACCTACAGAGGAGAACTATCCCACCCATGACTTAGAATTAGATGCCGTTGTGTTTACCCTAAAGATTTGGAGACATTACCCAGTATGGCGCGGTATTCGAGGTATATAGTGATCATAAGAGCCTTAGGTATTTGTTTGATCAGAAGGAATTAAATATGAGGCAGCGTAGGTGGGTAGAATACTTGAAAGACTTTGATTTTGAATTGAAATATCATGCAGGGAAAGCAAATGTTGTGCCGATGCATTAAGCCGAAAGTCACTACAACTAGCCAGTTTAATGATTAGTGAGATGAGATTACTTGAGGATTTTGGGAACCTTAGCCTCAACGTAATCTCATTTCGCAAAGATTAGTGATGAGTGACTTTTTGATAACCTGCGAACTGAGAGAATTAATTAAACAAGCCCAACTCGAGGATGAATCCTTGGAGGTATATGCAGACCAACCCGACTTCGGATTAGCACCTGATGGAGTTTTAATGTTTAGAAAGAGAATAGTAATCCCAAACCATCAAGAATTAAAGGAAAAAGTGTTAGCAGAAGCTCACAGAAGCCATTACACTATCCACCCCGGTATTTCCAAGATGTATCAGGATTTAAAGAGAAATTTTTGGTGGCCTGGTATGCGGAAAGATATCACGGATTACGTGAATGCCTGTTTGACTTGTCAACAGGTTAAGATAGAGCATCAGAAACCCGCGGGGCTACTTAAGCCATTGGAGATACCAGAGAGGAAATGGGATCAAATCACTATGGATTTCGTGGTTGGATTACCTAGAACACCAGCAGGATTTGATGCCATTTGGGTGATAGTGGATAGGTTGACCAAGTCTGCACACTTTTTGCCTGTTAAGGTGCGTTACTCCATGGAGAAATTAGCCGAAGTATACCTTAGGAAATTGTAAGACTACATGGAATACGTCAGTATAGTATCGATCGAGACCCTAGGTTTACTTGAGATTTTGGCAATCCCTACTGACAAGCCTTAGGAACCCAGCCTTAAATTTAGCACATTGACTACCATCCTCGGTGACGCGATCTGAGAGGACTATTCAAACCCTAGAAGACATGTTTAGGCGTGTGTGCTTGAGCAGAAAGGAAGTTGGGATAAACACTGCCGTTGATAGAGTTTGCATACAATAATGATTATCACTCTACCATTGGCATGGCAATCGTATGAAGCTCTGTATGGAAGGAGTTGTAAGTCACCTTTAAGTTGGGTAGAGATGGGGGAAAGTGCATTGTTGGGACCTGAAATGGTGCAAGAAACCACTGATCAAATTAAAATGATCAGGGAAAAGATGAGAGCTGCCCAACAGAGGCAAGAATCTTATGCTAACAAGAGAAGAAGGCCTTTGGAATTTAACGAGGGAGATCACGTATTTCTGAGAGTGTCCCCCACCACGCGTATTGGTAGACAGATAAGAACTAAGAAGCTAAGTCCTAGATTCCTAGGACCATTCCAAATTTTACAAAGAGTCGGTCCTGCTGCCTACCAAATTGGCAAGCATTACCTCCCATTTGTCCAACCTACATGATGTTTTCCACGTCTCCCAACTTCGTAAATATGTCCCAGATCCTGCGCATGTATTAGAGAATCAACCGATAATATTAAAGGAAAATTTGACTTATGAATCTACTCCTGTTCAAATCCTTGACTATAAGACTAAACAGCTTCGAAGTAAAATGATCCCTTTAGTTAAGGTACTTTGGCAGGATGTCGCATCGCAGGAAATGACGTGGGAGAAAGAAGATGAAATGAGACAAAGATATCCGAACTGTTTACAGGTATGAATTTTGGGGACAAAATTTCTTTTAAGGGGGGGAGAATGTAACAACGGGAAAGATTCGAAAGAATTTTTAAAGAATTTTAAAAGATAAAACTTGATTTTAACCCTAATCCCAATCAAACGAAGCCTGACACGTATTTTGAGGATAATGACTTGACACAGAAGGTCGCTTGAAGCCAGAAACATGATCAAACAGAAAGAAATGTAATCCGGCGATCGTAAATCGACTTTAAGGAGTTTCGTGCGTCACTTTCGTTGACGGAGGCCAAGACTTTCGCATGGAAATGCGTGCCAACGTCTGGAAGGATGCCGACACCCTAAAAGATCCCCGGGTGGCCTGGGAAAAGTCGGGATCGCCCCTGGAGGCTTTAAATTACGCGAAAGCCCGCCATTTCTCCCATTTCACTCTCTCTCCTCACCACACTCTCTCTCTCTTCTCTCTTTTCTCTCTCCACCTTCCTCCACCGTGAACGGCCACCACAGCCACCGTGGGCCGCCACCAAGGGTACCAACCGACAGCCCTCACTGTCTACAACCACCAGCAACCAACCACCGCCACCAACGGCCGCCGGAGACGCCGAAAAAAAGCTGTTTTTCCCCTCCATCGCGCGAAATTTCCCCAGCCCGATTTGCCGCCGTCCGACGCCGTTGACCGTCACCGCCCCCACCACTGTGTAGCCCGAGCTGCCACCGCTCCAATGGCTCGGCGCCGTCGAAAGGAGGCCGGACGCGCCCGGATCGAGGCAAAACGCCGTCCGCCGTGCGAGACGCTTCGTGGCCGGAAAACACCGCCCAAACGGCCGTGAACCGCCGTGCCACCACCGTATTCGGACTCCGAGCTTACGGGCTTCACCGTGGTGTAATTTCGAGACAAACCGCACCTCACCGCTGCGGCGCCGCCGCAGACCGCCGCCGCCGTGTCTTGCCGCGTCGGGAGTTCCTGGACGTGCATCCCGAGAAACTGAGATCACCGGGACGTAGAATTCCATAATCCGAGCACAGTGGTAAGGTCCGTTTTCCCAAAAACTGATGTTATATGATTGAAATGGCTGCCGAACGTAATTAGGCAATTAATTAACCTAGGTAATCGTAAATCGGGTTTAGGATTGAAAATTGGATGACGTGACGAATCTAAATATTCAATTTCATGTCCAGGGAATTAATTGGGCTCGAAACCGAGATTTCACGAGTCCTGATTTGAATTGAAGCGGCCAGGAGACCAGGTAGGATAATTTACACTTCCCGAACCCTAGAATTGATTTAGTGAATACCTAACTGATTTAGACGATTTGTATGGATTTGCGTCTTTGCTTCGATGGGATAAAATTGCATGCCTGTGTCTTTGAAAACCCTAATTGCATGTTAGACACCTTGTTTATCGAGTTTAGATGCCTTTAGGGCGGATTTACTTAGGGTTGGGTACTTGATAGCCGGTATGGGACTAGTTAAGTATTCCTCGCAGGAAGCTTTTAAACGAAACTATTTTTATCGATTTAACTCATCTTGAGTTAGGGATTGCGCGTTAAACCGGGCGACCCTAAGAAAGGTTTAGGGAGTATAAGGGTGGATAACCTACACGGGGAAACGTTGTGATTTAGGCGTGATACCCTAGAACCCTGAGGAATAGCCGACCGAGTGCATGTGAGTTCGAATAGGCGTATGAGGATGAGAATTAGCGTATGTGCACATGCTAGGGACGACCCTAGATGTTGATTCTCACCGGTCCTTGAGTGAGTGATTGGTGTTACGGATCACACTCGCAATATAGGCTTGATTCGGTGATTGGTGTTACGGATCACACCCAACGATAAGAGAGGTATTCTCTCTAGACTACGTGCAATTAGAAGATGATTTAGATTCGATTCTGATGGATTTGTAACCAACGTGGATTGAGATACAGGGCATGGGATTTCATTTGATTTTTATGGTGATTTTAAAAAGCAGATTTCAGTTGTGATATATTGCCGCAATTTCCATGTGTTTAATCGTTTTTAAAGATAAGGAATTCCACTGTATTCGAACTGATTTCGTGAAGACGATTTCGGTGTACGCACCGCTGAGTATTCAACTGGTTTTGAATGATATTTAAATTGTAAATTATTCTCTTGGGATTCATATCTCATTAGGTTGTGTACTCGTGATGAACAGTGGACAAAAAGGCAGGAGCCTGCATTTATAGCCGAGGCTGACTTGAGGATAGACAGAGGATTATTTAGCTTAGGCTTGAATCGTTTGTACATATACTTTGATGACACTGTTAATTATCAGATTATATTTCTTGTAACTTATGTATGGACTAGGCTGAATGTATATATGACGTTTCAGACAGTATGTATGGATTGTAGCGATGAATTAATGTTACGGTGTATGGATTTATATTAGTATGTTTATCTTTGTTATTGGGTGGTTGTTACGTTTTAAGCAGTGATTACGTACTTGGGATATGACCAAATTACAGAGGAAACTCTGCCGGATTTTCGGTAGAACTTACAGCCGTAAACTTATGGATTTGAATTGAAATGTGGATGAATGTATGATGAGACATGTATATCAGTTTTAGATTTCATTCCAGAGTTATTATTGATGATATATGTATGTATATTTAGTTAGCTGCGTGTGAATCAGGGTTGAACGGAATCTGAATGGATAACGGAGAATCTATTTGGGTTACGCTCAACCAGTAGCGATCCCCTGACGTTCCCACATAGGGAATAAACATTCAGAATGCCACATATGCTTCCGCTAATCAGACGAGCATCGCGTATGACGTATTAGGGGGTCGTTACAAAACCACTCTCTCTAGGTTTCATACACTAAGCGTGGTGGTCCATAGGTTCAAAAACCAATGTCCTTTGCTCAAAGTCAGAGTCAAGAAGAAAGAGAGCAAAGAGAAGGTGCTCAGACACAGCCTGCACCTACTCCATCCTCACCGCTATTAAGCTTGCCTGCTCTATCGACTAACTTAGATGTTCTGGATGCCATCCATAGCCTTCAAGCTTCTATCACAAACAACTTTAATTCCTTTAGGACTCGAATGGATGAGTTAACTAAGCAAGTAGCTGAACTTGGCACCTGAGTTACCTCTCTTGAATTTACCTCTGTAGAAAACACTGAGTTGTTAAAGGCTCTTCTATAGTCCTAGGGATCAAAGGCTAAACTATAGCATGCTTTATTTTATTTTTTGACTTACCCTTCCTCCCTTTTTGTTGATGACAAAAGGGGGAGAAGTAGTTAGCTAGGACTTGAAATTAATGTTACATTTATCTTAGCTAGGATTTGAAATTATTGCTCTTAACCTTGATGGATTTGAAATTTATGTTACTACTATTTTTAACCTTGATCAAATTGACTGAACTTGATTATATTGACTGAATCTGATTGAACCTAGTTTCCTAAGGTTGACAACCTAGGCTTATTCATACAGATTATGGGATACAAACTATTTTTAAGGAATTGCTATAAGTTTTTTTATATGCATAAATTTAAGGGGAGCCTTATGATAAAATTATTACTTGCAACTAACTCCATTTTCAAAGTGCTTTTTATCAATGTGTTTGTAATCATAAAAAAGGGGAGATTGTTGACCCATTGAGCATTTGGCTTTTAAAGAAATTTTAATGATAGCAAAAAAATTAAACCATTTCAGGAAAATCAAGTCTAAAAGCTCATCAAGGAAAATCAAGAAGAACAAGAATATTAGATAAGATATTAAGACTTGAAAGTGTAACAAAATAATATAAACTTTAGCTCAAAACATTTTCCAAAAAATCTGAGGTAGCTTTCTAAAGCTTAAGTGGCTTTTCAAATAAACGTTTTCATTCAAAAGACAAAACTCTCGCCTAGCAGCCGACTTGCACGATGTAGCAGTCAACTGATAGATGTGGAGCTTTGTAAATTACTAAACAGAAAGCCACCAGTAGACTGCCATTGAACTAACAGTCAACTAATAGCCAATAGTATGCTACCATTTGACTACTAGACATTAACAATCGGCTGATAGACCATTGACAGTTAAGAAACTTACACTAGAGGCATGATAATCGACTGTCAGGGTGTAGCAGCCGACTGCCAAGTTACAATTTTTGAAAAAATCTTCCCTCTAGAATTTCACCAGTCGACTACCAGGGTATAAGAGCCAACTACCATGGCATTGTTTTGAAAAGTAAAGATTTACAAAATGTCACCAGTTGACTGCCAGGGTATAGCAGCCGACTACCATGGCACTGTTTTGAAAAGTAAAGATTTCCAGAATGTCACTAGTCGACTACCAAGTGAGCACCAGTCGACTGTTGAATACTGCACTGCAAAAATTTGAATTTAAGAACACGACAATCGATTGGCATAGCATAGCAGTCGACTTGTAAGTTGCAGAGATGACATCAGACCAAGTACAAACGGCTATTTTTACAGACATTACATCTGATTTATTTTTTGAACGGATTCTTAACCTTTTCTCTTGCAAAAACCCTATAAATAGAGCCTCTGGAAAGCCTCAAAACACAGAGAAAAAGCAAGAATGAAAATCATCTTCTAAAATCATTTGAGCTCTGTTTACTATTGCTTTCATTAGCTCTTCTTCTGTAAAATCTACTCTGATTGAGAGAGTTATCTGAGCTGATAAATTTTCTTCCTCTAAACTGACAGATATCAAGGAAAGGTTTTCCTTGTGAGGATTACAAGAGTGAAAATCTGTAGTGATTCACAAGTGCCCTTGTTAAACAAGTGGAAATAGTGAAAAATCTCAAGTGTTGACTTAGGGAGTGGATGTAGGCTTGTTAATAAGCTGAACCAGGATAAACCTCTGTGTATCCTTAACTCTTGCACATTATCTCCTACATTTACTTTCAAATATTTTATCTAATGTCATAACTGATACTTGCTACTAAAATTTTCCTCTTAATAAAACTGCTCTTATTGCTCTATGTTGAGTTAATTTAACTAAATCACTTTCTGCTCTTACTATCAAAATATAAGCTATCTACATTTCTGCTAGAGCTAAGTTTAAATTCTCCAAAAAAATTTCAAACACCCAATTTACCCCCCCTTGGGTGTCAACCATTTCTAACATCTTTCTCTTTCTAATTGCTAGAGATCAAGATGAAATGGGTGATGGTTCTGATATTTTCACCTATTTATAGATGATCCAGAAACATTCAATTTTGATCTTAATTCTCGATTGTTCAGCTCTAAATGATAATTTCTCTAATACCCTAGATTCTCTTGATTAGTTTTAAATTAATGTTCCCTTAATTAATTGGATGGGTTTGCTATAAAGTATGATAAATTTTCTTGTGTAATTTAATATTTAGAATAAATATGCTAAAAGAGAACACCTTCTTTCTTGTGTTAATCAAATTAGAATGTGAGTGAAAAGTGCATTAGAAGTGAAGCTTGATTTCAAGGTTGTAAGAGTGAAGTGGCAAAGAAGAAAAGAATAATGGGAAGGAGATGTGTAGCATTTTACTCTTAATCTTTCCTTCATTCCTTCATTTCCTTTTTCATTGTTTTGACCGAGAATGCAAGTGAGATGCTTTGGCAATTCAAGGTGAATGAGAGAAGAAATTGGGGTGGTTGAGGTGCTTAAATTCCCTTCTTTTGTTTTAACCAAATAAGCACCACATGGAGTAAATTAAGGCATATAGATACATACGGCAACAATAAATGAAAGGAAGGGAGAAAGTGTGGTATTCAAATATATATATTTTATGAAGAGGTGAAAAGGAGAACAAGAGGTGTGTGGCATTTGTTTCCTTTCTTTCCTTCTCTTTGTTTTATTTTCAATATGACTGAAAGTAGTAAATGAGATGTTGGATTAATTCTTTCTCTTTCTTCCTTTTTTTTTTGGTTAAACCGAATAGATAAAAGAAAACAAAGAAAGGTGATTCAAATATATGTGTGTACGATAAAATTTCTTACGTTAAGAAAGGTGCTTGACCTTTTTACTTGCTTTTGAGTTCACCAAATAGGAACTAGATGTGGGTGGCATTAAATATACACATATATATATTCATGCAACAATTGAGGAAAATAACTTCACAATTATATAATATAGAAATGTCATTTGGTGATGCCAAGACACAATAGAAATTGCTTTGGGTTATTCATTAGCATGATTTCCTCACTTTGGCCGAATTAATGGGAATAAGGTGGCTAAGTCAGTTAAAGGCCTTGACAGCAATAAAACTAGACAAATGCAAGCTTAGGAGGGAGAAAAGCATTTGGTGAAACAAGAGAGTAGCTTGGCAAGGAAAAACAAAAGCTTTCGTAAGGAGAGAAAGAGTTAGCTTTGCCGAGAGGGAAAGAAGCAAAGGAGTAAGTGAAAATTCAAAGGGGAAGCTAAGACAATTCCATTTTATTTCATCCTTAAGGTAGCTTAGTAATTCTATGTTTTGATTTCATGATTTAAATTATGTAGTATGATTTAAAGTCTTCATGGAATCAAATTCTCTAACTCTACATTCCTTAAGATGTAATGTTTCCATTGGCTAAGTTTGTATGATAAATGGAATTGGTTGTGGTTGTTGATGTGTGGTGGTAGATGTAGCTAAATTCATGAGGGAATGGTTAATGGAAAATTTTAGCATGCATATTGAGAAACCTTTGAATTATAAAGTGTGGAAATTTCATGTTCTTAAAGGGTCCATGTATGTGTTTATGTTAAAAGTACTCAAAGGAATCATGTTAGCTAAAATTTGGCATGAAACCATGATATGGCTCTTTTTAACCTATTTAGACCGAGAGCATTTCTTTTGACATGTAAAAGTGCTGCTAAAAAATATATGGGAAAAAGTTACCTTTTGGTTTTAGTAAGAGAAGAAAATAAAGAATGATAAATGGATAGGAAAAGGACTCTACTTCGATTTTGGTAAAAAGGGAAAGAAAATATATAGTAATAAAATAACATATGGAAAATGGTTATCTTGTTACATAATAGATTAATACATGGTAAATTGTTTAACCTTTTGCATAAATACAAGAATGGCAAATTATGGGTAACCTTAAATTTAGTATGTAACATGAGCCAAGAAAGTAAGTAGAATAAATTGCTAATGGCAATGGTTACATAATTTGAATGTGGGAGAAAATGCCCTAGACATTAATGTATGTTACCATTTAGCTTAAATTAAGGAAAGGATGGGAAAATATGACAATGTGACATGAAAAATCCTAAGTTTGATTACTTTTTCATGTTGGCCAAAACCAATGCTTCATTTTAATTTTGGTGGTTGAATCACTACGCTAATTGTGAATGCATTAGAATGTACCTCGTAATGGCTAAATGCAAAGGAAATGGAAATGATAAAAATGAGAGGAATTGTAGTTGCTATGTGTATGTATAAATGACCAAGTGTCCACTATCTTTATAAAAGTGGCCAAGAGTCCACAAGGTGACTAAGTGTTCACCTCTTCTATAAAAGTGGCCAAGAGTCCACAATGTGACCAAGTGTTCACAATCCTTACAAAAGGTGGCCAAGTGTCCACATATCTTTGAAAGTGTGACCAAAGGTGCTTCACACTTTAAGGTAAGGTAAGTTTTAAGAAGGAAATGTATAGATAAGAAGTATCTATTTTAATTTTTAATATGTATGTTTCCCATGAAAATATGTTGTATTTGAAATAAGTATGTCCACCATTGTCACATTGACACACACCAATGAATTGTACAATGCTTGCCAATGTGTATATATGAAAGAAAGTATACTTTAGATAATTGGAATGTAGATGAAAATGTGTTTGTGCTTACACACTAGTACATATTAGTAGATTTTAAAATATGGAATTTTTAAGCTACTGGGAAATTTGTTTTCTCATTTATATGCCAATATGTATCAAATACAGAGATATAGCATTGACATAGAGACTAAAAGGGGCATAGGTGGAGGTTTCCTTTTGAAATATTTTGTAGCACAAGGGTTTAAGAGACAGAGATATTGTCTCCTGACCGTGTGAAAAGTTTTGTAAAATTTTCAATTAGACGAAACGATGTAATATTTACAAAGGATATGTAACACTGTATGAAGATATTTTTGCTGTATAATAGTTTATTTTCGCTATGCTTATGAGTTTTGGATCTAATCAAAAGAACTCGAACCTAATCTGCTTTAATAATGTTTCGATGGTATGAATGCTCAAAAGTTGTAAATGAATAATTAAGGTTAAGAATAATGTACTAAATTTATCTGTTTACATCGGGCGATACAATTTCTTTGGCCCAAATTACTATTTTGCCCTTGAACCATTGGCGGGTAAATTCAAAAATCTGGTAGCTACAGTAACTATTTTGGCTAAATTTACAGTTTGCTACCCCTAAAGTATTGAAGGCTTACATAGCTTCCTTCACTAAACCTTTTCTTTTCACTCAAGTCCCTACTAATTTCTTTTCAGTTTAGTCCTTCTTTCTAATGCAACTACATGAAATCTAATGCAACATACACAAGTATTTAACTTATTTAATAACTAACAAACATATCTCATAATTAGGAAGAGCGGATGTTACAGATATCAAGCCCTCTATTTTCAAAACCAGTGGGAGATGGTGGGGAATTCTATCTGCACACTGATCAAGAGAATCTTTGATGAACTAAAGTACATAAAAATTAATGAAATTCTCATTGTCCTCATTGCTCAAATTGAAAACCCTTGGTCTATTACTCCATTTTCACTGACAAGCCTCTGTAATGTCAACTTTAAGGTGGTTACTAAAATTGTTGCCACTAGAATAAAATCTATTATGCAGGATATTATTTCCCCAACACAGTTGAGCTTCATCCCTGGATGTCATAGCAACAACAATATTATTATAGCTCACGAAGCAATTCATTCTATAAGAAATAAAAAGGAAGGAAGGGCAACATGGCTATCAAAGTAGATCTAGAAAAGGCCTATGACTAGATTAAATGGAGTTTCTTATGTGAAACTCTTCGGGAATTTGGATTTAATGCTCATTTTATTAATATTATTATGGATAGTGTCTCTATATGCAAAATATATGTTCTTTAGAATGGTAAAAGAACGGAGGTCTTTTCTCCCTCTTGAGGAATGCGCCAAGATGACGCCCTCTCCCCTTAACTTTTTGTTTTGTGTATAAAGAGATTATGTCATTGCATTGATTTAGCTATAAACTATGGATATTGAAGACCGTGTATTTTATCTAGAAATGGTCCCCCTATCTCTCACCTTTTCTTTACAGATGACCTCATCCTTTTCGTAAAGGCATTCTGTTACCAAGATGTAGTTATCTAAGAATGTCTAGAAAGATTATGTGCTAGCTCCACTCAAAGAGTGAGCAAGGAAAAAACCTAAGCTTTCTTCTCCAAGAATGTGAACCATAACAGGAGAATGGAGATTTTTAATGACTTTGGCTTTAAACTGACATCTGATATAGGCAAATATCTGTGGATTCTTATTTATCATAAGATGGTTACTCATAGCATATATAATTAAATTCTTGAAAAAGTGTCTACAAGGCTTAGTTCTTGGAAAACACTAACTCCCTCTTTTGCAGGTAGAATCACTCTTGCTAGATTGGTAATTAC
This sequence comes from Senna siamea, assembly GCA_031216115.1. Lineage (NCBI taxonomy): Eukaryota > Viridiplantae > Streptophyta > Magnoliopsida > Fabales > Fabaceae > Senna > Senna siamea. The sequence continues at coordinate 5,333,360 of CM062360.1, forward strand.
TACTATGCCTAGCTATGCTATGCAAATTTTTATTATTCCAAAAGGAATATCTAATTAGAATGAAAATTACACTAGACAATTTATTTGGGGACTCCACACCAGACAAAAAGAAGGTTCATTTGGTTGACTGGAATATAGTTTGCTCTCCCAAAAAAGTAGGCAGCTTTAGCATGAGAAATCTGCATAATTATAATGAAGATTTTATCATGAAAGCAGTGTGGGGTCTTATTTAGAAAAGGGAAGACCTTTGGGTTAGGGTGATGAGAGGCAAATATAATTGTGGAAATGATTTAATCCCCAATGTGACAAATAGGAAGAACTACTCTAACATCTGGAAAAGGATAAATGCTTGTTGGAATGATATTAAAAAGAACATTTTGTGGAATGTGGGTAAAGGAGATAAGGTTCGTTTCTATAAAGACAACTGGCTTATGGATGTGGGATGTCTCATAGAGAGAGCCACCACACAACCCCTAGCAAGTATGCTTGATGAGATGGTTGACAATTATAATTCTCCAAGTGGAGGATGGCTATGTCACAAATTCCAGTCTTTCCTTCTTCAGGATATCTGCAACATAATGGTTGTTAGCTTGTCCTTGAATAACATAAGTGGCAATCATTTTATCAAATGAAATCCTACCAAGGATGGTAACTTTACTGTTAAAACTGCTTATCATGCTTTAACTAATTCTAATTTGCAGGAAAGCACCAGTATCTGGAAATGCATTTGGAAATGGCCTATCACAGAAAGAATCCATTCCCTTCTTTTGATGGTTGCCTATAAGAAGTTGCTCATGAATAGTCATAGATACCTCAGGTACCTTTCAAATAGCAGCATATGCTCCCAATATGGGCAAGGTACCGAATCAGTGCTTTATGCCCTTAGAGATTGTTGTGTTGTGTCTAATTTATGTCTTTTCTTTGTTAAACCCAATAAATGGGCTAATTTCTTCTCAAAGAATCTGATAGATTGGTAAGAGTGGAATTATAAGAATAATACTAGGAAAGATTTCATTGAAAATTGGAAGAGTACCATTTTTTGGAAAATTTGGAGCAATTGCAATGATATTATTTTTAGTAAAGGAAGCCACATGAATGACCTTTTCTTTTCTACCATGTTTTCTATTAAAGAAAAGACTCATAGTATTCTTGATTTGAAAGCCTAGCGTACTCTGATACAAACCAAAAAACTAGAAACAGTAAGCCTAGAAAGAATATTAGACCCATGCACGAAGGGGACGCTCAGATACAAATAAGGATGAATGCAATAAACAGAATTTTTCCAAATAATTTAATTGGGAAAATTAAACCTCGATTTTATTAAAATTGAATCCGCCGTAATTTTTCTGAGTTTACGGTCAAAATTGGGAATTTTTCAGAGTTAAAATCTGATCTGATGGAGGAAAACTCGGCCAGCGTCAGGGAATTGACAGATAAAGTAACGCGCTTAAATTTTCTTAAACGGAGCTCAAATTCCTTCCATGGGGATCTGTGCCCTTGCTTGGATCAGAGAAGGCATCCAAAAATTTCCCTAGGCGAAGTGGCAAAAGAGCGAAGTGGCAAAAGACCGAAATGCCCCTAGAGGCTTTTAAGTTTCAAAACTCCATTTTTCCACCTACTTTCCCTTTCCTTTCTCTCTCTTCCACGCTCACTACCGTGCACGGCTGAAAATGCCATCCTGCACCGTTGCCCGACCCAACCATCGGTGTAGCTCGACATCCTCAACCTCTCGCCACCATCCCCAGCCACCGGGACGCCAAAGTTGTCAGAAAACGCCACATTTCCTCCTCCATCGCGTTTTCCTTCACCGTCGTGATCTCCACTGTCTGACGTCGTCTGGCGACACTGCCCCCACCACTGGACAAACCGAGCTGCCAGCTTCCTCTGACAGCTCCCAGCCGGTGAATGCAGTCGCCATGCGCCCGGAACGATGCAAAAATAGTTCGTCGTGCGTCATTCTTCTTTGCCAAAAAATACCGTCTAAACAACCGTGAACCACCAAACAAACCCCAGATCTAGCCTCCTCGACTTGCGGGCTACGCGCTGGTGTAATTTTTGACCTCATCTGCATCCCTCTACCATGCACCGCCGTCCCCCATAATGCACCATTGTTGGAGCTGCCAGAAACTGTCTAAAATCAGAATTTCATCTTCTGGAACCCTCGGTATGATTTAAATTTCCCCAATTTGATGTTTTCTGATTGAAATTAAATGCCGAACATATGTAGGAATTAGACCGGCCTAGGAAAATGTGTAACCGGAAGTAAGAGGTTTAATTGAATTAGAAAAGCCTGAGATTTTAATTAAATTGCCCACAGGACTAACTAGGCTTGAATTTCGAGGAAACGGGAAGCCCCGAATTATTTAGGAGCAAACAGTAAACAGGTAGAGTGATTTACGCTCCCCTGACTTTTATTTGACGTTGTGAATGCCTAATTTAGATTAATTTGACTGTATGAGAGTGCGTGCTGCTTTCGATGGGTATATTTGTATGCCTGTGTGCTGTAAATGCCTGTTGCATGTTAGATTGATTGACTGTCGGACTTAGATGCCATAAGAAGGGGTTGACTTAAGGTAGGGTATTCAATAGCCAGTATGGGACGCTCGTTGAGTATCCCGAATGCAGATGATTTTGTAAACGCATCGTTTTTAATCAGATTTAGCCTACATTCGTTAGGAATTACGCGGTAAACCATGACGACCCTATAAAAGGTTTAAGGTGTATAAGGGGGGATAACCTATACAGGAAAACATTGTGGTTTAGGTGTAATCTCCTAGAACCTTGAAAACTGGTCGACTGTGTGCATGTAGTTCTGAATAGACTGTATGAGGATGAGGATTGGTGTATGTGCACATGCTAGGGGACACTCTAGATGTTGATTCTCACCCGGTCCTTGAGTGAATAATTGGTTTCATAGATCACACTCACAATATAGGCGTGATTTTGGGTGATTAGTGTCATGGATCACACCCAACGATAAAATATGATTTCCGTAAAAACAGCATGCAATTGGATAGATTTGTAAACAGTCACATGAGACTTGTGACTGAAATGTATGCGAAAAACCACCGGGCATGGATTTTAAACTAGAACTTCAGTATGAAATTTCAGAAAATGCATTTTATACTCATTTAATTATTGCATCATTTTTTGTGCGATTTCACGATTTCAAAAGATAAGGTAATTCGCTAGCTTTTGAATTAAAAACATGGGGAGATGTTTTCTGTGCTTTGTCATAGTTGGGCATCCAACTATTTTGAAATTATATACTGTAAATTACTCTACTGAGATTTAACTATTTCATGAAGTTATTTTCTCAAATGAACAGGAATAGGGGCCTAGGAGATAGCTGGGCAGGAGCTAGGTGACTGAAGGACATTGCAACGTAGTTTAGGCTTGAATCTATTTATGTAATTGTCTGTATTGGTTGTTCTGGTTGTTGATGGATTTAATTAAATGTATATATTGGTTTTATGACTGTTTGTACTTTGGGAAACGTCTGAATTACAGGAGAAACTCTGCCGAATTTTCGGCATATATGAATGTTTGAATATTGGTTTAAGTTGAACTGCATGTGAATAGATTATGCATTTTGATTTTATGGTTATTAGAATTGATATTCCAGAGCGTGTTATGATTGTATGTGAATTTAGAATAGCTGCGTAGGACATAGGGTTGAGTGAAATTTGAATAGGCAGTGGTAAGAGTCTATTTGGGTTACACTCAACCCGTAGTGACCCTCTGAGATTCCCTGACACGAGAAAAAGTAAAAAAAAAAATTGTTTTGAAAACCCATATGCTTCCGCTACTCTGATAGAGGTAAGTGTATTGTGAATTAGGGAGTCGTTACACTGAAGACGAAGGAGAACGAGCATTGGGCCACGACAGACGACATAGGAACCAACTGGGATGGACCAAGGATTACATAATGGACAACATGCAAGTAGAATCAAGCCCAATACCAAAAGATGGAGGGACGTATGTAGTAAGTGGAGTCCCATGCAACGTATGAGACGTAGACGTCCGTAGGTGCTGTACGAGATGTAGACGTTTGCGGGAGTGGTAGGTCGAGAAGCCACTAGAGTGCTGAGGTGTCTCTAACGGCAAGAATATTCTTGGTACGAAAGAGTTAGTTACGGAAATATAAGAAGGAGGAAGCGAGAAGGAGCGGCATCATGAATGAATTGAGTGTTTGGCAATTTGGCTGCTGGAGTGGAGCTTCCGACTTGAACAGGAGGCATTTTCTTTGTTCAGTTTATTTCATTTTCATTTATGTAATTTCCATTATAGTTCAGAAGCTGGTGGCGTGAACGTTGCATTTGGGTTGCGCACTGTGAGGAAGTATTAGAAGCTGTTGACACTATTTTCTATTAGCATTTTCTGTTCTGTTATCTTTCTTTTTGCTGCTACGATTTAGTTCTTCATTTAGTGACGTCTTGTACTCAAGTTTCTATTGTGATAAATCTACGTTCTTAACATACTCACTAGCAGAAAGTGAATCGTCATCTCAACTGGGAGCCACCTAAAGCCAGTTGGGTCAAGTGCAAGATGGATGGGTTAGTCATTGGGACAGATACAAGAGCTACTGCTGAGGAATTATTATAGATGCACGCGGTCATCATTTCATGTGTTTTTGCAGAAACATCGATGCTTGTAGCATTTTAATTGCTGAGCTTTATGGAATTTTGGATGAAGTGAAGTTACTTCATTTATAATGGGTGGTCTCATGCAGTCCTCGAATTATACTCCAACACAGCAGTGGAAATCATTACACAGGAAGTTCCTACCAATCACCGCTATTCCCATATTGTGAGGAGGACTAAAGAGATTACTTCCAGGAAAAAGAATTAGCACATCTAATATGTTCCTAGAAATAGGAACTGTGTTGCTGATAAGCTTGGTCGCTCCCTGATGCATGGGCTTCATATCTTTGATGAGCTTCCCTATGATTGCGGACATGCTCTTGATGAAGACCTATATATATATATATATATATATATATATATAATACTAAAATAATGCTATAAATTGTAATTGAAACACATTTAATGTAATAAAAAACACATACACATGTCGTTGTGATCAGAGATTTTTACATCATTTTTACATTTAAATACATTATAAAAAAATTAAAATATTTTTATTTTTATACACTCATAATAATCAAGTATTAAAAATTTGATATTTAATATCATGCATTGATAAGTATTAAATTACTTGAGGGTTTGAATGATAATTTTAAAATTTCATAGACAAATTATTTTTTAAAAAAAAGAATTTCAATTGAATAATTCAGTTAAATTTTGAATAGAAAATTGTACAGGATAGTTAAGTGATGATGGAACAAATTACGGCGGGTCAAGTTGCACACTTTGAACTACAGAGGATATATTGATTTTAAGTCAAATCACAAGAAGGTAAATAATTTACCGTAAAATTTTAATATTTATTTGCCAGCAGTGCAACATAAATAATTAGGAAAATCCTTGCATTAATTAATGCTTTAAGATCTAATTAAATGAGAACAATAGACAAAATCTCATGTATTAAATTCTTTACATTAATGTATACCAAATAATTACACATTTACCCTTAAAATTTTAATATTTACTTGCCAGCAGTGCAGCATAAATAATTAGGAAAATCCTTGCATTAATTAATGCATTAAGATCTAATTAAATGAGAACAACAGATAAAATCTCATTTATTAAATTCTATACATTAATGTATACCAAATAATTACACATTTTATCAATATTCTCCTTAAAAAGCAGTGTATCTTTTATGATGAACCAAAATAAGTTTTGAAACTTTTTTATATTCACGAGTATTATAAGGTTCACTTTAGTCACAAAAAAAATATACGGTTCACTTTGTTTCTTTGGATTGGTGATTGTGATATACTGAGCATGTAAATCTCTCTAATATAAGCTGCAAAATCGTGACTTGATGAGAAGTCTTCTATGGTGCTTTTATGCTTCTTTTTTTTTTTTTTTTTTCCTTACTTTCAATGAACTCAAACTATTTTGTTGATCCATTGTAGTAGGATCTCTGAAGCTTGGAAAAAAAAAAATGAGTCTCCTTGTCGTGCTCTGTATCATTCTTTTACCAGGTACGGTGTCCATAACTGTTTGGAATTTAAAGTTCTATTGATGAATGTGGCTATTTACGTAATTCATTGAAAACAATTTATCATTAATTTTCTTTTTTACTTTTTTGACAAGCAGAACTTTTTCAGTTAATTAATTAATTATATGTGTTTGCCAAATTTCAAAACCTGATGTAATTTAATTTCATAAGTAATTATTATACGGGGAATGAGGGTTTCAACGTATACTAAAGTATACATTAAGTAATTTTTTAACATATATTAAGGAATACATTAATTTTTAAAATTTTTAATAAAAATTTAAATTATATCATTTTGATATTAAAATATAATATTTGAACATGAGAATTACTTTTATTCTTTTAATTCAAAAGACTAAAAGTACTATGACAGCTAAAACTATGGATATATAATCACAATAGGAAAAAAAAAAAGAGAGTAAAAAAACCTTACACTATCGTCTTGAAATATATCCACTTACCATTTAGTCTCTAAAAAAATTATAAAAATTAACTCAGTTTATGGTTCACGGCCATTAATGAGTAAGTTAATGTGATACATTAAATATTGAGATATATTATTAAATGGTAATAGATTCATCATTTTAAAAGATATACTAATTAATCAGTTTATTAAAAAACTATTTTCACCTCCTTCACATCTACTTTCTACAAGTCAAACTATAAGTAGAACTGGTTAAAGTTTCTTATTTTTTTAATTATGTATTTATTTTTATATCGTTTTGCTTAATGTCTCATTCTCAACACATTCATTCACAAAGTCACTTTTTGCCATTGTTTTTAAAAATCAAACTGGCTATTTTGAATCGATAAAAAGAGTGATTTATTATTTATTGGTCCAACCATAATTAAATTGTGGTCAAACCAATATAAATATTAAAAATTATTTATATATAATAAATATATAGTTATCATATTAAATAAATAAATAAAATATATATTATTTTATTATATAAAATATATATTTTTAAATCAATATACATTTAACACCTTAAAAGATTTTAAATAATTTTATAATAAAAAATAAATTTAATTTATATCATTTTAATATACCTATTATTATTTTCTACCTAACTATTTCAACTTTTAATAATACATAAAAATTGTTTTTAATTAATTAATTCTTTTTCTTTTCTCTTTCTTACATTACTTTTTTTTTCTGTATTTTAAGACGTCTATTCTCTCTCTCCATTTCTTTCCTTTAATTTTTTTCATTCTCTCTCTCTCTCTTTCTTTTTGTGTGTGGGGTAACTCATTCTTCTTCTTCTTTTTTCTTTTTCATTGGTGAATCGTTTAAATCGTTAACTTTTACTCAACTTGTAAGTTAGAATCTCTAGGTTGCCGCATCATAAAAATTGTGACGGTGAGTGAACAAAATTTGTTTTCTCCCAATTCAATCCCACTTGTTGCCTCAGTAATTGTTTTCAAGTCAAAAGGGTTCTCATCTTTTCTTTAATTTTTTTTTATTGGTAATTCAGCATATTAAATCTTGGATATAAATTAGTACGTGTTTGTCAATTAGTTGTGATTCAGAATGAAATGTTTGGTTGACTTTTTTGCATGCATATTCGGTAATTTTTTCGTAGTTTGACAAAAAACAACCAGTAATATTGCCATTCATTTTTCAATAAGTGAGTATTAACTATTAGTATTAGGCATCAAATATTTCATTGACACTGATTTCTGCAGGGCAAAAATAGATATTTAACGCGGATATTAACGGCAATCCAGAAAGCAATTTGTAAACACAATCTTTTTTTTTTTTCTTAATCAGAAAGCAGATTGAGAAGACAGCATTGTATTTCTTAAAAAATACAGGCATAAATTTCATTTAAAACAAATTAATTCAACTAATATAACTAAAGAAGACTGTCATATTAGAACTAATAGCCCAAATAATCCCTCCACAGGATTTGAAGCCCAAGTTGTCTCCTATGATTACACAGCCAGCATCGAAGTGAGCACTACAAGCAACATTTCTATTTTCAGTGAAATATAATATTATGTTATATTCAAATGTTACTAATAACGTAATAAGTGAAAACTCTCATGTTTTCAACTCTAGTGTTTGGAAATCCCTCAAAAGCCTCAGTACGGTGGTGGAATAATCCGAAACCCAGAATTCAATAATGGACTGGAAGGTTGGACTGCCTTTGGGGACGCTAAAATAGAACACAGAGAATCAAAAGGCAACAAATTTATCGTGGGTCATACCAGAAATCAACCATATGATAGTGTCTCCCAGAAGATTTACCTGCAAAGGAATAAGCTCTATTCATTATCTGGTAAATTTTCTCCTGTCCCCACGTTTCGATTCTTGTCATAGTTGTCGTCCTTTCCTTTTACATATTTGGTAATGGATTGTCTATTTTGCAGCTTGGATACAAGTTAGTGAGGGAAGAGCTCCAGTGTCAGCAGTTGTCAAAATAAGTGAAGGTCTCAAACATTGTGGTGCCATTTTTGCGGAGTCTAATTGCTGGTCCATGCTCAAGGGTGGCTTCACGGTTGATATGTCAGGACCAGCTGAACTCTATTTTGAGGTATTATTTATTGGGGTTTCAAATATTATATCCTTCAATTATAGTTTATAATCTGAGGAAATTACACTCCCTCTTTTCATATGGAAAACTATGTTACAATAATAAAAATAAATAAAATATTTTTTAAGACCACGATGGTCACCTCTTAAAAAAGGTTTACAATTTCACCTATTTAACTTTCATTAAAATATTTTTATATTTATTATTTATATAATAAAATATATATTTGATCAATATAAAAAATATTATTTTTTAAATTTACATTAAAATAATTTTATTATTTTTAATTCAAAATAAATAATAATAAAATAATAATTTTTAAAATATGTTATTTTAATATATTATATTTTTAAAAAAATTTTAATTATATCATCAAGATATTTTAATTAAAATGAATAAAATTATAAATCTTTTAATTTTTTTAAAAAAAACTGTAAGTTTTTAAAATATAAAAGTGAATGTAATTTACTCTTGTTTTGAAACTGAAAAGGAAAATTTAACTGTTAAATGTACCCAATTAATGAATGGCCAACCTTGCTTCACTCCACCAAACGTTAAAACTCTGCAGAGCAATAACACTTCGGTGGAGATATGGGTCGACAGCATTTCCTTAAAGCAATTCACGCAGAAGCAATGGAGATTTCATCAAGAACAAAGCATTGCGAAGGTAATCGATTTGTCATAGTTTCGTATTCGGCATTCTGATATTATATATAACAAGAAAGATTGAGTTAAAAGCTGTTCTAATTCTGGCTTGGCAGACACGCAAGAAAAAGGTATTAATTCAAGCAGTTGATGAAAAAGGCAATCCTTTACCAAATACAAGCATATCCATTGAACAGAAGAAGTTAGGCTTTCCATTTGGCAGTTGCATAGGCAAATACATCCTCAACAATAATGCATATCAAAATTGGTTCACCTCTAGGTTCACAGTAACTGTATTTGGCAACGAAATGAAGTGGTACAGCACTGAATATGCACAAGGCAAAGAGGACTACTCCAACGCTGATGCCTTGCTCAAGTTTGCTCAGCAACACAAAATTGCTGTCCGCGGTCACAATATATTCTGGGATGATCCTAAATTCCAGCCTAGTTGGGTTCGTCGACTCTCATCAGACCAACTTAACTCAGCAGTTCAAAAGAGACTAAATTCTGTTGTGTCAAGGTTCAAGGGCCAACTTATTGCTTGGGATGTTGTTAATGAAAATCTTCATTATTCATTCTTGGAAAGTAAACTTGGACAAAATGCTTCAGCCAAGATTTACCATGATGTTCACAACATTGATGGACAAACCACTTTGTTCATGAATGATTATAATACCGTGGAAGATAGTAGAGATGGTTCGTCAACCCCGACTAGGTACCTCCAGAGGCTACGAGAAATCCAAAGCTATCCCGGAAATAGTGGATGGCCAATTGGAATTGGGCTTGAGTCCCATTTTACCACTCCCCCTAATCTGCCTTACATGAGAGCTTCTATTGATACTCTTGCTGCCACTGGTTCACCGATTTGGATTACAGAACTGGATGTTACAAGTCAACCTAAACAGGTAAAAGTCAACAAGATTAAATCCCAAGTTATTTGCTTTCTAGAAAAGCTCATTATTTACCCTTGCAACAGTTTAAGGAGCAAGAAAACCAGCATGAGCAACTAGACCCTAGCAGTTAAAAGTGTGCCTTACCCACTTATGACTTATGCATTCATTAATTGCATTAGTTGATTATTATTTTCTCTTATGATTTGTTTAGGCAGAGTACTTAGAGCAGATTCTTAGAGAGGCACACTCCCATCCAAAAGTTCAAGGCATTATTATGTGGACGGGATGGACTCCTCAAGGGTGTTATCGTATGTGCTTAACAGATAATAATTTCAAGAACTTGCCTACAGGGGATATTGTGGACAAGCTGCTTCATGAGTGGGGGTTTACAAAAGTGGCAGGGACGACAAACCCAAATGGGTTCTTTGAGGCCACCCTCTTCCATGGTGATTATGAAGTGAAAATCAGTCATCCTATCATGAAGAACTCTTCAGCTCAACATTTGCAAGTGATGACAACCGATGAACCAAAGCAAGCAAGACAAATTATACAACTTCGTGTATAGGATTTTTCTTCTGCTTATTAGACTTAGTATAGAGTGGATTAAAGGGGCCAAAACTTTTAAGCAAGTGATCTTTATTAGAAAATGGCCAAGAAAGCAGGGTTGAATTGAGTATTTGAAAAACACTTGGGATTTGTAAAACACAGTTCCTTCTATAAAACTTGTTATTCAGGTTTCTAGCCAGGAATTGATTACCTTAAGAAAATATGAATTAAGACCTTTTTCAAAATGTTTCTATAAAATCAGATTTTAAGTAATTGTAAAGGTGGCAAGGAGAGATCACACACAGATTTATAGAAGTTCACATCCAAGGGAACTTGAATCTTACATCCTCTCCTCTCAAACACAAAGCAAGAGACTTCTACTATAACAAGGGAAATCTCACTACAGTATGGCAACTCACACTTCGAGATCAGCACAAGTGCTTTTAAAACCTACAACAATTACATTTTTCACACACAGGAACCTAGCTAAACCTTTACATCAACAAGGAAGGCTATTATCTTTACAAACTTAGCAACTAAGGATCAACTCTCATTGACTTTTACAACCTTTTACACAATCTAGGATCATCCAGATTCCTAGTCACCACTCAAGGAGAAAATAGATGAAGAGAGAATACACTATTAGCTTATATGCACTCAAGCTCACCAAGAGGGATTGATCATACTTAATGTTCAATAAATGTTGTGGAGAGAAATCAGTGTAAATGCTCAACTAAATTTTTTCTTGTTTTTCTCTATCTCTCAACAGCTGAAGAGGCAGCAATAAATATCTTGAGGAAATTTGTCATTTGCACTTGAGCTTCTCTTCCATAAGCAACAATTGATTTTCATTTAATATTGCTGGTTCTATCAACATTCTTCAAACTTTTCTCTTGTTGCCTTTTGATTCATTTTCCTTTTATTTTTCTGAATGGGCCTATAATCACACAAAGATTTTGTCTCCAAAAGAAACGGCCTATTAAGTCATGAATAACTTATTACAGATTGTTGTGGCAAGGTTTTTAAATCTAGTTCCCAAGGTTTTATTAAATGTGTTCAAAGGAATTTTTGAAATGGGCCAACTATTTTTTATTAAATGCGCTTAAGCATTTAGAAAATGGTTGCCACATTATTAAGCCCAAAAAAATGAACCATTTGCATTTTATCATATTTTGGTTAAATGAGATTATGACTTTTGATAAAAATATGCATCACATGACCAAGCCTGAACTTAAAGTTTGCATATCCTGATAAAATGGATTTCAGCATCATTAAGGAAGAATGTTAAATGGCCTATATAGCTTATTAACAGCATATTGTTTATTGAGCCAAACAAAAGAAAGAATATAAGGGTAGCTTACTTTGCCTCTTTAATATTTTGAACACTTTGCAAGAATGAATTTTCCATCCTTCTACCAAAACAAGTTGACCAAGAAATAAGTGAGTTTGTGTGTGCAGGTGGAAAAGCAAATAGATAGGACAAAGTAGATTGCTATAAAACAGTACTACTTCTTAAAAAAAACCTATATCTCTTATTTGAACTCATTGGTATGAAAAAGAAGAAAAAGGGATTGTGCATGAAGGGGTATTAAAGTTGGTTTGAATTAAAAAGAAGACAAGATTTATTTATGCAGTATTAAATAACTTCAAAAAATTGTAAAAATAGATGTTCAAATACCAATAAGAACTAGAATGTTTGAGCTGAGAAGCTGGTGGTGTCTTGTGGAGAATAAGATGAAAGAAAACGCTTTTGGAAGTCATAAATGCACAGAAGATGAGCGTTGTAGTTTCCAAATATTACTTTCTTCTCTATCATCTCCACTTGAAGAGTGAAGACTAAGGTAGAAAAGTGACAATAGAAGAAATAGTAGGTTGTCTTCATCTCCTACTTCTTGTTGAGCTTTAAATGGGATATTTAATGAGATAACCTATATTAATTTGGTCCTTGAAAGAAAAGAAACAATACGATTTAGTCCCTAGAAGATCACCTTATTCGAAGCAATTGTAGTGACTTTTTCCATCAATTGTAACACTTCTAATTAGTTAGAAAACTCTACCATTCTCTTTGAGCACTTGGAATGCTACACAAGGCTATTTGGTTCTAGCACTCTCATTCTCCAACATTTTTTTTAACAAGAACCTCTAGTGTTGGCTATGGTTGAAGGTTAGTAATGATCTCTTTTGTTGCCTAATGGAATATTGAATATCTGCGATTGGTTTTTGTGAACTTCCATGTGTTTGTATTATAAGAAGCCTATGACTATGTAGATAAATTCCAAATTTATTTTTTCTTACATGTGGTTTTAGAACCAATGGCTCTTAAAAGCCTTGGCGTAGCTGAATAATCTTAGTTTATTGTTTAAAAATTAAATTAAGTAATGTTTTCATAAAGATCCATTTGATATTAAATTCATTAAATTTTTCAAAAGTTTTTTTTGCAATTTCTTGGACATATTTTCTAATTTTTGACACTAGAAAAGTGTTCTTTGTTAAATTCTAAGAATTTTGGTGCTTAACTCGTCCAAAATAAAGGCCTATTGAGGGAGATATGGTCAAATTATAGAATAGGTCCGACATGGATTCGGGTTGAGTCACACAAACCCATATAAGGTTAGGGACAACCATGCAATGCCGTTTTGGTAGCCTATTCTATTTTGTGCATCTAATTCCTTTTATGCATTTGATTGTATTTGAATGATTTTATTTGTTTATTTCATATGCCTTATAGGCCATTTGCTTGTTGTGTTTTATGGGTCATTCATGTTATTATTTTTGGGCTTGAAATACACTTTGGTTTTTTTTTTTTTTGAATTTAGGCTGAGCCTTGATACGCTAAAACTCATTAAAAATGAAATTGGAAGCCTTACCTGAATCAAACCCACACCCTTTGGCTTTGAGATAAGACGCTCCACTATTGAGCTAGGGTTGTAACTTTGTTATGATGTTTCATTTTTTGTAATATGGAGACTTTCAAGAAGTCTTGAATCACATGAAATACTTGTTTATGAGTATATTTGGATTTTATAATTTTTAATTATATGGTTAAATAAATATTTATAATAAAATTTCTTGTGTTTATTTGAACATAATTTGGACTAATAAATACTGCATATATGTAACACCCCATTGCCAGAATCCCTTATATAGTCTGGCCTATAGAGGTGGTGTACTACTAACTACCCAAGTTCAATTTTAGTTTATTACCTAGGATTCATTTATTAATTTAGTTATAGGTTTAAGTTTCACTCGGGCAACTCATTCATATACACAACCTCAACGGAAGCACACAAAATAAACACATTCAGATAACATTACTATGTATATATATATATATATTCATAAAAGTAGATAAATCTATCCATAAGTATATATACACACACACACACACAACAAACAAAACTCTGACTCATCTCATTTATATACAACAACTTTTATCCCACCGACTATCCACAAAATAAGTCATTCATATGAGTAGGTGCTCCAAACCGCTGTCTACCAATCCTACCTTAACCCACTAGGTGTGTAAGTTGTATGTCCACATTCAAGACAATCACACCCACAACGCGAAGGAAGTACTCAAGCTTAAGCACCTCAAACACCTCAACCTCCAACTCCATAATCACTACAAAACTAGGCATATGGGCATATCAACGCACATGGTGAGATAAAAATTTCAGTAATCAAGGAAATCAAGTTTAAAATATCGTTAATGGTACCAGCTTTGAATCACATGGAAATTCTTACATTCAATTTACTTCTCAAAGTCATAAACATATTGGACAATGCATTGATATCAAGCTATGTTATGTCATATACAAAAACTAAAACATAATAAACTGAGGTATAAGGGTTATAATCATGATTTAACTCTTCTTTTCAAGTAAACATTGTATGAGTTATTCTATACTTTGGTTAGCTAGCTATAACCTCTAGGGCATCCCCTAGTCTTTGCACATTATACTTAGAAAGGTCATTCTACTCTGATGGAGATCACTTTGCCTCTACTAGGGGTCATAGAACATATCCACTCACTGGATCACTGTACCTCTATCTTAGGTTACGGGTCATTTCCTCTTGTTCCTTTGTGACAAGACAATATTTCTTAAACTTAACCCTTTTCTATGGGGTGAATCATTATCTTGATACATTGTTTAAAAATCCTCCCTCTTCTTTGGGGAGAATTATTTTTAAACATATATAACTCTTCAATATTTACCCTAGACTGATTGGTTCCCAGACCATGGTTAGTTTAACTCTAAGTAGGCAACTCCACAACCATTAGAGTAAGATAACTTAAGGTTAACAACCACAACTACTTTTTCACAATTCTTTTTAAGGTTAAATGGACTCTTTAACATCCGATTCTGAAATTCAATCATGAAATCTCAAATGATCGTCCCATACTGACCACTGGTCATTCAATTATGAACTAATCTAGAGTAAAGTATATAACAAGGCTTCTTCTTTTTTACTTAGGATTTATTTCTAGCATTCTTATTGCACCATGTAGGAAAATGACTAAGTTCTAGAGTTTTCCTAGGATTTTAAAGAATAAGATAGTTGGTCATTAGAACTCACCTATCGGGCTTAGCTAATGAGAGCTTACTTGCAATAGGTTTGTCGATATGGCTTACCCAGGAAGGCTTCGCCCATACGGCTCACCCAAGAGGGCTTTGCCCATAAGGCTCACCCATGAGGGCTTCACCCATATGACTCACCCAAGAGGGCTTCACCCATAACGATTACCTAAAACCTACAATGAGTTCGCCTCTTAGGGTTTTCCCTTAAGGATTACCCATAAGGGTTGGTTCTAATGAATTATTCTTAGAAAACTTATCCTAAGGCTGGCTTGAGAAAACTAAGTCATTGGTTAGCCTTTACAGGTTCCTCAATAGGGTTAACTCCATGGCTCGCCTCTTAGTCTATCACTTAGGCCTTCCTAATGTGTCATCCTAAGGGTTCACTTAGTGAACTTTGCCCCAAAAGAGTTCCTCACCTGTGAGGGATTAGTCCATGTGGCTCACCCATGAAGGCTTAGCTTGTGTGGCTTACCCATGAAGGCTTCACCCATAGGTAGGTTGCCCCTTAAGAAGGTTTCCCACCATCCTGAAGAACACACCAACTTCTACTATGTTACCTAGTTTTGTTCAAAATCATACCTTGGATATGAAATTGTAACACCCCTTAGCCTATGGTTCCTTTAAGGTTAATTTAAAGAATATAGTATATAAATATCATGAAATTGGTGTGTTACTATTACTTTTACCCGAGTAAATTTAAACTTTTTACTAAGTTGATTAATTAAGTGCCATTTGGGGTTGGTTTCTACTCTCGGGTTCTCACTCAAGAATCGCAGCGAAATATCAATTGTATATATATATATAATATGCCCTAGATAATCATACAAAAACATACATAATTACTCATTAGCTATCTTTAAATTAACTATTGGAGTATGGAGACAACATCCCTGCCACTCATAATCCCATCAAATGACCTACGGATAGTTGATAGTTAATCCATATACATTCAAGTAAATGTAGGCTATACAAGGGTTAATCTATACTAGCTTTTCCTCAAAATTATAAAGGCTAGTATAGAATAATTATATACCTATACTATCCAAAATAAACATTCATTATACCCCATAGAAGGGTACCTCTCTTCTGGTTACCTTCATCTCCAACTAGGAACCTACACATCTAGTACATGCCAACACTAGGGTGAGAAATTAATCTCAGTAGCAATGCAACCTATTAAAATTCATTGACCTGTACCACCGTACTTATATGAAAATCTCTACATTCTTTCTCATCATAAAAATATAGTATAGACTATTAGGATGCAGTGTATGTATCATACAATTATGTCATGTGCTTATATTTATGCATGTACATCTAAAACATATTAACTTTATAACATGGGATGTTCATTTAGCATCATTTTCATCAAAAAACATTTTCCCAAGGGTAATAATCATGCCTTTTGATTATACCTATAAGAAGGAGAAAATAATTATAACATACGAGTTATCGGGAGTGTCACCCTGCAACAACTCCACTTACCACTACATACATGAATGAGCTATCCTAGTGACCTACTGAGCTACTGTAGTAATTGAACTATCCTTGTGACTAATTGTGCCACTATGGTAACTCTACTACATGGTACTACCAAGGCATCCCACAACCAGATCCAATGTACAATCTCAATAATTCACGCGATCACTATAAGTCCTCTGAACAGGTCCTATCTTCTCGTCTTTGGCAAATCATAAGGCTATAAAGTCACCACCCTCTGTTGATGGATCACACTTCTAGTACGCTATTCTCTAACATATATCTAGGGTGATTTGACTCATGCTAATGGTTATGCTTAATCCTAAGTATGTGTTTCTTAAATGGCCTTTGGAAGATGACACTAACTTAGGTTCGCCACCATCACAACGTTTTCAAAATCATCTATGCTCAAGTGGATGTTTGACCATCCCTATTTATGACACAACCATGGAATGCCCAATGGCCATCCCATACTGACAATCGATCACTCAATCATGAGCCTATTTACCACTAATGCATATTCTTAGAATACTTCACTCTTTCCTTTCTGATGTTTTTCACTGCCTTTTGTGTCACTATCACAAGGATCCTCTCATCCGAGTGACACGTGACCTTATCCTCTGCATATTACCCAGAAGTATGTAGTCTCCTAGTATGGTTACGTTACAAGCCTTAAAAATGTGGTATAGAGGATTACTAAGTTCAATCTTTAATAAAAATCATGTTTCTCATGTTGTAGGGCTATCATTCGATTGGTGGAAGGTTAGCAGTTGGCTGATTGCTCTTTGGAATCCTTAGTTCGCAACAAAGTGGGCTACCAGTCGATTAATGAAAGGCTAGTAGTCGACTGGTGGCTCTTTGGAATGCTTTTTGGGCAAAATAAAGAACATAACAGTTAGCTGGTAGAGTTATCAGTCAATTGCTATGTAGAAAACTCATACTAGATAATTGATTGATAGGGATACCAATCGGTTGCCACACCTAAGCATGCATTTCTGGGTTTTTCAAGAACATGACAGTCGGCTGCCACATGCTACCAGTCGACTATTATGTCTTGTGATAGTTCTAAAAATGCAATTTTGGGATTACCTAGCCCATATTTCAGTTTATTTCAAGTTTAAAAACATATGAGCTTAGTTTCCATGCCAAAAACCTCACTTTTGTCTAAACATTCCTCATCATTATTCTCAAACATTATGCATCCAAGGAAAATTAGCAAGTTCTACTAGATGAACACTAACCTAATCCTTCCAATCATATACAAGCACAAATAAGCACTAGATTTCAGCAAGTAGCACCCAGTAGAAGTCAAAAACATAAAGAATGTAGGTTTAAAACCCTAAACATAATTAAATCGTTCATAAACAACATTTCTCAATAAAAACAAACATTTCAAAAATGGGGTTAGCTTGAGTTGCTACCTGGATTTAATCTAAAAATGGACGTGTACCTTATGTTTAAATGGTCCTCCTCTTGCTATAGGACTAATTCCCAGCCTCAAATCTGTTCTTTCTTCAGTAAATCTCCTCTTCTTTGTCCTAACTCATCCCTTTCTCTCTCTACTTGCCCTTGCTCCTTCTCTCTCTAAGAAATTAGCCGAAGCTTGGTTTATGTTATGGTTTTAGGGTTTCTAAAATATAAGTTTCCCTATTTGCATTCCAGACCTTGGCTCATTTGTGACTTTAACCTAGCTGAACTTTCCCTTTTCAATTAGGTCCTTGGTCACACTTTGGCTTAGCTTTTCTTTCTTTCAACTAAATCCCTACACTAATGCAACTGTATGCAATTAATGCAACATACACAAGAATTTATATTTAAATTAACAACTAACAAACATCTCTTAATCATATTAGGAGTGGATGTTACAAAAATCACTCCAAAACATCTAGTTTCTCATGATTTTAATTCATAAATAAATTCTTAGACTCTTTTCCTACACTTAGGCCAACAACATACTCAAATTCCTTGAATCTTCTAGCTAGAAATAATCAAAATCAAATCTTAGAAATTCTTAGAGGAAAGAGAAAATAACCCACTTCTTGAATCTTCATTTTTCTCTTTATACAAGCATGAAAAAGCATAAATCCAGCATAAAAAAACATAGAATGCAAGCTTAAATCTCTCTCAAAGTTACTAAACCACAAAAATCATTCATATACTCAATTTAGAAAAATGGTTTCTCAAGCTAGAGAGAAAATCATATTTCCACTTGATTACCTTATTCTTGGTGCTTCTTGTGCATTGCTACTAATGTTTTGGGTAGTGATTTAAGCCTTCCAACACCTTACTTCAAGTTTGGACCATGCTTCTTTCTCTTCTTCTTTCTTCTTCTTTCCCTCTCTACATCTCTTTCTCTCTCTTCCTACATCCAACTTCTAGACTTTCTTTCTCCTCTTTCTTTCTTATCAAGTTTTCATGAAGGGTTATTTTGCTATTAATTAAAGTTCAAAATTATTTGCTATTAGCCCTTGAAAGAACAAATTTATAAAGTTCCCAAAAGTTCTTCCCCTCATGTACCACGTTTTCACTTTATTTCCTTACTAACTCTTTGGGTTTTATTTCCCCAAATATGCTTTTTACTAAAAACTCCCTTTCTCTTAAACCGAACATCATTTCGTCTTGGTTTCTCAGCCAAAATTTCAATCTAACTGCTAACTTCCTTTATAAACCATGCTTAACCCTTCAAACACACATCATATCATTAAATTATTAATTTGTTTTTTAGGTGATGTTACAATATAAATGTTAAATTGCACATTAATGGGTGTTTTGTGATTATCATATTTAAATAAAGAGTATCCACAACATCTTTATATTATTGTAAAAAATATGCATTCTTGGTTTGATTACATCAAACATAGAAAATCACATATAGCTTTAAAAACACAATACAATTTATCTTTGCCCACAAGGAGATAACGATATTTTTTTATTTAACTATGATGAAAGGATATTGCTTTTTATTTTATAAGTAGCCCGCAGGTATTATGAAGTATAAATGATATCTATTTTCATCATTTAATGCACCAACTTCTATGTATGCTAGGTTCTTGGCCCATGGGTAGAATTTTAGTGATACGTAATTGTGAAGTATGTTTTGCATTGGTGAGAAGACATTTTGTTATAATTGATGGTTGCCTCATACTTGTTTTTTGTGAGCATTTCTTAATAATTGAAATGTATCTTCTTCAAATTTATCTCTTTTATTGGTTAATACAAGTAACAAAATCATACTAGGAAAGAGTAACTATAAGGCTTGGAAGGAGGATGTTCTCCTCCAATTAGGATGCCTTGACATGGATTATGCTCTTCATAACAATGAGTTGGCTGTACGCACTAATTGAAGGAGAACATCCTTTCTAGTTGGAACGATCTAATTGCCTCATCCTAATGTTAATCAAACAACACATTAAGAACAAAATTCGTGGGTCGATACTTGATTGTTGAAATGCCAAGGAATACATGAAGGCTATAGATGAATAGTTTTCTACCTCCGAAAAGACAGCATCTAGCACATTAATGACCCAATTATGCTTTATGAAACTGACTAGCATTAGAGGGGTCTGTAAGCATATCATGCAGATGATAGATATTGTAACATCCCTTAAGGAACTCTATTTTTATCTATAATTTAATTAAATTATGGACATGCTTTTAATATTGATTTGGTGTCTAGGGCTAAACATGCCATTTCTAGAGAAATTGGTTCAACAACCATACTGAAAAGAGGATCAATTTATGATAAATGGAGTTTTGTCGACAGGTGGCACGATTAGGAAATTTAGATATAGGTAAGTGTCACATTAAGGGAAAATTTCCCAAAGAATAAAAATATAATAAAAAATTATTAGAGGATGGAATTTTAAGGAAATTAAAATTCAAGAGTGGCACTAAGGAGTGAAATATATGAAATTTTTTTTAAATTGCAAATTATCCTAGAGACCAATAGGCAATTAGTCTTGAATAAATGCTTAAAATCTTCCTTAAGAAGTCAAGAAACATTCATATAGGCTATAAAAGAGAGAGAGTGTTCAAAAAACACTCACTTAGAGAAAGAAGAACTTGAAAGAGAGATAAAAGAGAGAGAATGAGAAATGAGAATATTAAAGCTAAAGATTTCAAGGATTTAGCTAGAAAGACTCAACAGCTAAAGTAAAGACACAAATTATGCACATAAACCTCTAAGACAACGAGGTAATCAAGTAAAATAAATGCTCTTGTTTTGGTTTTGGAAAAATGTGTGCTTTTGGGTGAATTTTGAAGTCTAGTAATTTTAATGAAAAACAAGAGCTATAAACTTGCATGCTATAATAAAATAGATTGGATGTGTGTATGTATGAGCATGCATCTGATTGATTTGCCCAAATTTGAGGATTTAAGTATTGGGTTTTGGTTTTCTCTTTTTCTAAGTATGATTTTGCTTGGTTTGAATGGGAGAGGGCCTAGAAACCTACTATTTTTTTATGTACATTGCTCATTTCATGGAGGAAAATGATTGTATAAATGGAATCCTCGTGAAACTGGGTAATTTTGAATCAAATAATGATTTTTGAAAACAGAGTAGGAGCATAACAGTAGACTTCTAGCCACTAGAATTTGATTGTCTTATTCTTCAGCGTTAAAAAAACCCAGGTCTAGAACCTAGAAGTCGACTGCTAGCCTCCTACAAATCGACTTCCATCTCTTAGACTTGTCTCCTTGTTTTGGTTAAAGAGCTCCAAGTCGACTGCTAGGCTCCTAGAAATCAACTTACAGCCCCCTATCTTTGAAAATGAAGAGTATACTTAGAATTTCTTTAAAAGCTATAAAAGGGCCCTAAATCTAATCAAACTAAGTAAATTGAACATTTAAGAGTAGTAGGGGACTATGGGATGAGAGGAAATAATAGCAAAGGAGAGCTGACAAGTATTCTTAATATATGCACTAGGATTAAATAGATTCTGGATTGGATGATTGATAGCTAGTATGGGGCGATCATTGTGAATCCCACGATTGAATCCAATCTAGAAAGATTTGAGAAAACAATGTGTAGGTTGTAATATCCGCCTTTTTCTATTCTCCAATATGTTATTAATTCTTAAATTTGGTGATTGCATACCTAAATGCTTATGTTCAAGTCACTTTAGATTGTTACCAAGTAAAGAGGGACCAAATTGAAAGAAAAGTGGAAGGACTAAAGTGAAAAGTGGAAGGACTAAAATGAAAAGAAAAAAGTTTTTAAAAATATCTAAGTGTAATGATGACGTTGGCAAAATATCTAAGGCATAATGATGACGTTTAAAAATATCTAAAAAGTAATTATTACTTTGGAAAAATATCTGGGAAAAGAATCTAAAAGTTATGATTACCCTAGGAAAACATCTTAGGGACAAAATGGTAAATTTTACCCAAGCAGAAAATGGTAATTTCACCCAAGGGTAAAATGGTAATTTTTACCTTAAGGATAAAAAATGTAATTTCACTTAGAAACTTTATGACAATTTCCTTGAAGGCTATCTCCTTACACTTTTTGAAAATTTGAAGACAAATGGAGGGTAAAATGATCATTTTAACAAAAAGGGCAAAATGGTCATTTGTCCCCCTAATCTAATTAATCGTCTTCCTTTCACGAAAAGGGAAGGAAAGTGACGGAAAGGAAAAGGAAGGGAGAAGGCCAAGAGGTGAAGAAGAAGAAGAAGAAGAAGGAAAAAACTAAGGAAAAAGGCAAGAAAGAACTCAAATTTCTTCACTTTCTAAGGTAGCTAAACAATCATAATACTTTTAATTCATGTTTTATGGTCTCTTTTGATGTATTGGACAAATTCCATGGTTTCATGAATAGTGAGGGTTTCTCACTCTACATTCTTTTAAGCTTGAATTTCTATTGTGTTTTGCTTATATGATTGTATGGATGTGTTTATGAATGCTAGAATTGTTGTTTGAATGAGATATTGAAATTTTATGGTTGGTTCACCATATTTCATGACAAACCCTTTTTGTTGGATTGATTATGTAAGGTTATGATTGACATAGATGTGGAAGGAAAATGATGTTCTCATGCTTAATGGGAAAAAGGGAAGAAATGGTTTAACACTATCTTGTTACCTCTCTTCTTACTTGGTGGGCAAGAGTTTGATGAAATACCATGGAGGCAATTTGCATGATTTTAGTCCATATGTGTGTTTGTTATTTCGGCCATAAGCAAGAGAGAGAGAAGAGAAAATTGATGTTATAATGAAACTTCCTTATTTCCCCTTTTCTAGCCTTTTGGCCGAGAACACCATGGAGAAATTTTGCATGATTTTAGTCCATGTGTGTGTTTATTGTTTCGGCCATAAGCATGAGTAAGTGAGGAAATGATGTTTATAATGAAACTCTCTTATTTTCCCATTTCTTGCATGTTGGCCAAGAGTACCATGGAGAAAATTTGCATGAATAAAGTCTATGTGTGTGAGTAATGCTTTGGCCATAAGTGGGAGAAAGAGGGGAAATTTATGTTTATGATAAATTGATTGATGGATTACCTTCCATAACATGAAATTTTAACCTTGAAAGAGTGTTCCAATAAAAAGGTGATAAGGTATTTATATATACATATATATGCATTGTGAGAAAAAGGACATTTATATGTATATATGGATATATTGTGAAAATATAAGAATGAAAGAAAGAAAGGATATATATATACACATATGTATCATGAAAAAAAATTCATGAAAATGAAAGAAAGAGAATGTGTGTGTGAGTGTGTGTATGTATGTATTTAAGAAGCATCATGAAAATGAATGAAAGGAAAGGAATGAGAAATAAAGGAAAAGAAAGGAAAACATAGAAAGAAAAGGAAGAGAACTAAGAGGAAGTATTTCTAATGTATGCTCTAGGATAGATAGGCTTGTAACAGAGTGACTAATTGTCGATATGGGACTGTCATTGGGCATTCCATGGTTGTGTCATAAATTTGGATGGTTAAATATTCACTTGGATATAAAGAATTTTGAAAACATTGTGTTGATTGCAAATTCTAAGCTAGTGTAACTTAGTAAGGTCATGAAAAGGACATTTACTTAGAATTTAGCATAATCATGGGTACAAGCCAAATCATTCTAGTCTATATATAGGAAATAGCATACTGGGAATGTGAACCACTGGTAAAGGGTGGTGATTCCATAACATCATGATCTGCTCAAAAGGTAGAGAGGAAATGATTTGTGTGAGATAATAGTGATCCTGTGAGCTTAATTTATAAGATTAAACCTCAACCAACCCTATTTGGGACAAAAGGGAGTAATCCCACTAGTGGGATCAGTTTAAGAGACGGTCCATCGAGGTTATACTAGCCCCATTTGGGATGAAAGGGAGTAATCCTACTGGTGAGATTGACCTAAGAGATGGTCCAATGAGGGGTACTTGGATCTACTAAGGGACACCTCAGATAGTACTAGTGGCAGAATTGTCACATAGAATGGAAAGAAATCAACTCACTCATGTAAGTAGTAGTACGTGAAGTAGTTCATTGGGTGACTATCTCGATACTCTTAAGTTTCTCTTACAGTGATTGTGGCCAATGGCTAATGAATGAATGAATGATGAATTTTTTCCTTATTCATGAATGAACTATGATATGAATTATTATGAATAGAATGTGATTCAGTTCGTTTATGAATGAAATATGATTATATTCATGATACTTAAATGTGGACAATGTACTATATAAATGCTATATGTGGTGAACTATTACTCTGCATATTCATGAATACTTACCATACACATATACATGATTCATATATTGCATCCCAATAGAATAAATTATGTTATGTAAAGAATGTAGAAATTCTTTTTGGTGTAAATAGATTAGGGGATTGGTATATATGTATTAGGATATGTGATGCTTTACCTACTAGTAGTCCACCAGTGGAAGGCTAGTTGCCTCCACTTCTCATGTTGGATTTTGTATATATGTAATCATCAAATATCCATATATATATATATATCTAGCAGGAAGAACTTTTTTTAGTACTTTCCTTTAAGGAATTTGTAGCCTTGGCTTATGCTAAAATGCCAATATATTGTGCAGGGACTAAATTGAAAAGCAAAAGGCTAGTCAAGGGTAGATTAGGGAATTTTTTCAGGGGAGGTTACTGTAGCTAACCGAATTTTGAAGTTTCCTCACCAAACTTGTAAGGGCAACAAAGTAATATTTGCATCCTTAACTAAGGTGGCTTGAAGTGTGAGCTTAAGGACTAAACTACAAGAATTGTTTCGTCTGTAACACCCCATAATTTTGATTAGTCTAAATTAATGTTTCCTCCATTAATTGAGTGACTTTGCTTGTGTGATTTAATATTTAGTATAAATGTGCTAAAGGGTGACACTTTCAATTCCTTGAGATGCATGCATAACATTTTGAGTGTTTGACTTTACCCTTTTCCTCCTTCATTTAGCTAGCCAAATAGGCACCCCATGGAGTAGATTAAGGTATGTAAACTCAATTTAAAATATATATATAATCACATGGCTAGGAACATGTGGAATTGCAAGGAACGTATAGAATAAAATATACATATGGAAGCACACGTGTATTTGGGAGGAGAGTGAGATTTTCTTAAGACACAAGGAAGTGTAGAATTTTTTTTTTTGAACCAAGTACACCCACATAGCTAGGAAAGAAAACATGAGATACACGTTTCCTCCCTTTTCCCTTGTGTTTCCTCCAATATGGGGGAAAACTCACGTATGCTTTAAGGAAGCCTCACAAATTTATAAAAATGCTAATTGGGTAATGACACAAAGCAAGGGAAAAAGAGTCGTGTGTGTGTGGCATGTGGAAGGAGCAATTCATGATCTCCTTCCCTTCCTTCCTTACGTGATCGAATGGACAAGGGAATAGGGTGCAAAATTTTTCTAAACATAAATGGAGAAAGGAAATAATTTAATACTCCTATATGCATAAGACTTTGGCCTTGCATGAAGTAAAAGGAATGTCCATAAGCATATAGTATGTTGAGGAGAAGAAGGAAGGGAAAATGGAGAGTAGCCGAATGGAACAAATAATACAAACTTGCATGGAAGTTAAGGTGTAGCTTGCAATACGTGGCTTTCTTCCCCTCTCCCTCTTGTGTTATCTAGTGGCTAATTTAAGCTTGCAAGGAAGTACAAATTGTACTTAAAAGTAATCTTATGGCAATTAAACAACAACAATTAAAGAAAAGGAAAGTGCAGCGTGATTTTCCTCCTCCCTTCAAACATGGCCCAGTGAAATTGCAAAGGTGGAAGCAATGTGAAGTAAGAGTACATGTGCAACCATAGGAATAAAAATGTGACTTCCCTCCTCCTTTCCATTGATGTAGCCGAGTAGCTAAACCACAGAGTGCAAGAAAATGTAAATGGTACCTAAAGGTACACATGTGGCATAAGTAATGATGATTAGGAATAAACCAAAAAAAAAAAAAGAAGACAAGACAAGAGTGCAGCATGAATATTGGATTGCACTTAATTTATCCTCTTTCCCTTCCTTTAACGTGTCCAAATGGTTAACCTAAGACTACAAGGAAATGTAAATTTATGCTTATAAGTACACTTAGTGTAGCGTGAGGTTTAAGGAAGAAAGAAAGTTGAGTAAATAAATGTGGTTGTTGTTCCCTGATTTAGGGTACATGCATTATGATTCTTTCCAAGCTTTCATGGAACTTGAATACTAGTCTACATTCTTGAAATGTGAATGTCACTTGGCTAAGCTTGCATGATAAATAAATGTGGTTGTTGATCTGTTAAAATTAATATTTTTGTTTTTATAAAAGAACCTAGAACAAGAGATTATTGAAATAGCATGTGTTGTATGGTTAATGTCTCTTTGTATTGGAATAGATGTTAAGTTTCCCATGATAGAATTATCGTTGGTAAATGTAACATGTATAAAAGAAAGTTTTAACCCAAGATAACATGGGGAAATTATATCCTTGTAAGATCAATAAATATGCTAAGTTATGGATATCACCATAGAAAAAGAAAGCCTAAGTAGCATGCGATGAAAATTTGACATTCTCCTAGTTACTTTGCCAAAAATGAAATAGCCTTAGCAAGGTAAGAGATCTTTTAATGGAAATTGTGTAAGAGAGATGTTAATTCGGTTTAAACTAAAAGAAGAAAATAAAATGTGGCAATGTATTATGAAAAGTCCTAGATTTGATCATTGTATTTTATGGTGGCCGAATTACCATGGCAATAATGAGTGCATGACAATGTGCCTTATGGGGGCTAAATGCACGGGATAGCAAAATGATAAAACTAAAATAAATTATTAATGTCATGATTGCCTAACTTAAATGTAATAAGACACTATAAGAACTTTAATGCATAGTGTCATTTAGTATGGCCTAGTGAGGTGTGGCCGAAGGTGCTCCATACCTGTGACTTAGTATTCACAATGATTTTATATAGGTGGCCAAGTGTCCATGATTTATGAGGTGTGGCCAAAGGTACTCCACACATGTGACCTAGTGAGTTGTGGCCGAAGGTGCTCTATACCTGTGACCTAGTGTTCATGATGATTTTATACAGGTAGCCAAGTGTCCACGATTTATGAGGTGTGGCCAAAGGTGCTCCACATATGTGACCTAGTGAGGTGTGGCTGAAGGTGCTCCATACCTGTGACATAGTGTTCACGATGATTTTATACAGGTGTCCAAGTGTCCATGACTTATGAGGTGTGGCCGAAGGTTCTCCACACATATGACCTAGTAAGGTGTGGCCAAAGGTGCTCCATACCCGTGACCTAGTGTTCACAATGATTTTATAAAGGTGGCCATGTAATAACCGAAACTATTTTTTTAAAAAAAAAATATAAAACCCAATTTTCATGATAAATTCATGTAAGCGAAGCCTGGCACGACTTTTGAGGACGAAGGTTTGAAAAGGAAGGCCATTCAAAGTCAGAAACACAATCGAATGGAAAGAAACGTGATCCGGTGATCAGGAATTGACAAACGACGTTTCGTGCTTTAATTTCACAGACGGAGGCTGAAATTGCTTTATGAAAACTCGTGCTAACGTTTGGAGGGAAGCCGACATCTTTAAGTTTCCCTGGGTGATCTGGGAAAAGTCAGAATCGCCCCTGGAAGCTTTAAATTTCCAGAAACCCTGCCATTTGTCACAATTCCCTCTCTCTCCTCACTCTATTTTCTCTCTCCTCTCTCTCTTCTCTCCTCCACCGTGCGCCGCCACCTGAGCCACCTTGAGCCACCACCTGGCATACCAACCGACTCCCTTCGCCACCCTCGACCTCTAGCAGCCACCCACGGCCACCAACGGCCGCCAGTGCTGCCAGAAAATGGTATTTTTCTCCTCCATCGAGTGAAACTTTTGCCAGCTGAGACCGCTGCTGTCAGCCACTGTTGGCCGTCATCGCCACCACCAGCGCGTAGCCTGAGCTGCCAGCTTCCTCCACTAGCTCACCGACGTTGAACGGAGGTCCGATGCACCCTGATAGAGGCATTTTTCATCCGCCATGCGTAAAACTTTGGGGCCAAAAAATGCCATCCAAACGGCCGTGAACCACCACGCCACCACCATATTCGGACTCCTCGTCCTACGGGCTTCACACTGGTGTGAATTTCGAGGTCAACCGCACCCCTCTACCATGCGCCGCCATACGTCATCGTGCGCCGCCGTGCACCACCGTGCCAGAGAATCTAGATATACACTGGGAGACATCGAGACCACCTTGAGATAGATTTCCATCATCCGGTGACACTGGTAAGGTTCGATTCCCCAAAAACTAATGAATTTTGATTGAAATAGCTACCAAACGCGATTAGGAAATAAACTAACGTAGGAAATAGGGTAATCGAACTTAGAATCATAAAACGAATGACGTGAAGAGCTTAAATTGTTTAGTGAAGTTCTAGGATTTCGTGAAGTTCTGAATTGATTTGGAGCAGCAGGAGACCAGGTAGGATAATTTACACTTCCCGAGTTCTAGATTTGACCTAGTGAATACCTGAACGATTAGATTTAATTGCATAGATTTGCGTGCTACTTTCGATGGACTAAATTGCATTCCTGTGTGCTGAAAACCCCATTTGCATATTAGATGAATTTTTTATCGAGTTTAGATTCCATTAGAACGGGTTTACTTAGGGTAGGGTACTTGATAGCCGGTATGGGATGACCGTTAAGTATCCCGAGTACAGGGAGTTTTTAAATGATATTTTTTTTACCAGATTTAGCCTGTACTGTGTTAGGGATCACGTGATAAATCAGGACGACCCTAAGAAAGGTTTAATGAGTATAAGGGGGGATAGCCTACACGGGGAAACATTGTGATTTAGGCGTAATACCCTAGAACCCTGAGGAATAGCCGACCGTGAGCATGTGAGTTCGAATAGAATGTATGAGGATGAGAATTGGCGTATATGCACATGCTAGGGGATGCCCTAGATGTTGATTCTCACCTGGTCCTTGAGTGAGTGATTGGTGTTACGGATCACACTCACAACATAGGTGAGATTCAGGTGATTGGTGTTACGGACACACCCAACGATAAGAGATGAGATTTCTCTAGATGACGTGCAATTGGACGATTTTAGATTTGGTCGCAGAGGATTTATGGCCAACATGGATTTAGATACACCGGGCATAGGATTTAACCTGATTTTGAGTACTAATTTTCAAAGAAATGAATTCTTAATGATTTTAGAATTTGTCATGATTTCCATGCGATAAATTGATTTTAAAAATAAGGTATGTCATAGATTTTGAACTGATTTCAAGAAGTTGATTTCGATGCTTGCACCGATGAGTATTCAACCAGATTTTGAACTGTATTTTGAATTGTAAATTATTATACTGGGATTTTATATCTCACCAGGTTGTTTACTCAGATGAACAGGAACAGGGACAGGGACCTAGACGTTAGTTGGGCGATGCTATGGTGATAAATAGAAGAGCAGCTTAGTCTAGGCTTGAATGGCATTGTATATAATTTTACTGATGATGATGTATATTGGGTTTTCTGAAATTTCTGCTTCTGTTGTTATTGGACTGGTTGTATATGTATAAATTGGATGACTATTGTACTTTGGATATGTCCGAATTACAGGGGAGACTCTGCCAGATTTTTGGTAGGGTTTACTATTGTAACCTATGTAATTAAGTTGGAATTCACATTAAATGATTGTATGCCATATGTATGGTTATTAGTTTTCATTCCAGAGTAATTTATGATGTATGTATGCATAATTAGTATAGCTGCATGTGAATTAGGGTTGAACGGAATCCGAATGGACAATGAAAAGTCTATTTGGGTTACGCTCAACCTGTAGCGATCCCCTGGCATTCCCACATCGGGAATAACCATTTCAAAGACCCATATGCCTCCGCTAGACAGATAAAGGATTGTGTATGTTGTATTAGGGGGTCGTTACAGGCCAAGTGTCCACAAGGTGCCCAATTGTGCACAAAACCAGGTGTAAAGGAAGGTTTTAAGAATGAAATACTTAATAATTTTGTTAAATGGAATGTATAAATGATTTTTGGTTTATTTTATGATAACATGCATAATCCCACAAAAAGAGGCTTTACTTGAAAAAGAATACTTATTTTCACCACATTGGCATTTCTAATAATTATGCAATGCTTGCCAGTTTCTATTTACGAATAAGACTATGTTTCCTATAGTGAGAATGTAGATGTAACTATTTTGGTGCTTGCGCCCTGATACATATTAGTAGTTTTTTTGAAATGATGAATGGTTAAGCTACTGGGAAACCCATGTTTCTCATTTATATGTTAATATGTATTAGGTACAGACGCTTAGTAGGGTCGAGGAAGATGGGAGTCCTTTTTGTTGAAAACATTTTGTAATTTTTTTATTTTGGGGTCTTGATTCTAGAGATATTTTGAGTTAGGATTAGGATGATTATTTTTGGCTATGTACATGAAAGGTATACGGGAAATTATTGGGGAAAAAGATATGTGAAGGACATGTTCATCCCATATTTGTAAGAGGAGTTTGAGTGGCAGGACTGTTATCTCCTGGCTCTTTATGGATGGGTACTTCATATATCCTGGAATATATCTCTGAAGGATGTAATGGACATTCATTATTGTACATTGATTATTTGTATTATATGTAAGTTTTTGATTTCCGCTGTGATGTATGAATTTTTAATTTTTGCTATACATAAGTTGTGGTTATCTGAGCGAAAGAACCCGAACCTAATCCACTTGAATAAAATTTAGTGGTATAGACGCTCAGACTCTAATAATAAAAGGATAAGAATAATGTACCGATTATCAGTTTACATTAGAGGAATTGTAATACTAGATAAGGGTGTTACATCCTCTCCTTTCTCTCATCATATTTTCCTCTTTTTCCTTACCTAACCAGACTATAATAGCCTTGAATAGAGAGTGTAACACCCCCAACCCTATGGTTCCTTTTAGTTAATTAAATATTTTAATATCATATACTACAGGATTGATGAGTTATTACTATCTCTACCTAAGTAAATTTTTAAATTTTACCAAGTTAAATAATTAAGTGCCATTAGTTTGGGAATTCTATACTCGGGATTCTCACATGTAACGCAATGAAATATAATTGAAATAAAATATAGATATACTTATACATTCACATTCAAAATATATATGTTCATGATTCATTTACAAAGATTACAAGTTCTATATGTCAGACATATACCTATGGATATGTGAGTGTGTTAACCAGGGTAAGGAG
The DNA here is from genome assembly GCA_031216115.1 of Senna siamea. Taxonomy (NCBI): domain Eukaryota; kingdom Viridiplantae; phylum Streptophyta; class Magnoliopsida; order Fabales; family Fabaceae; genus Senna; species Senna siamea. The sequence goes on from CM062360.1 coordinate 5,364,885, forward strand.
ACAATAAGCCTGCGACTCATACCCCTTAAACAAAAGACTACTAGTGGGTTCCTAGCTCACATATCCTAATACATATATGCCCTCATTTTATATAACAAAAAAAATTATCCTCTGGATTCCTTCCAAAAATAATAACAAGGAATCAGGGTATTGGGCATAACGAAAGTTCACTATACAGACCCTAAACCCCATACCTTCAGGGTATAGGAAGGACTTCCAACACAAAAGTAACCCAGAGTTCTTTGATGACTAAGAAATACCCCATGAAGGGTATCTCTACTATCTCTATTTTCACCTCTAGAAACACTTGGTACCTAGGCATCTGATACAAACCAGCATTCATATGAGAATAATTTCTCAGTAGCAACAACAACCTATTTTAAAAAACTACTAATCTGTACCACTGTACTCTTACGAAAATATACTACATTCTTCTTATCATCAAAACTATATCATATCTATTGGGCTATTATGTATGAATCACATAAATTTCATACTTATGAATGCAATTACAATTCATTACATATTGATCACACAGGATATATTATCCTATATCCATTTCACAGGATATTTCATTAAATCATAATGGCAACAGGGTTATATTCACATATAGACAATGTAACCCCCCAATCCTATAGTTCCTTTTAAGTTAATTAAATAATATAGACAGTATACTATAAGATTGGTGAATTACTACTTCCCTTACCCGAGTCAATTCTTAAATGTTTACCAAATGAATTAAATTAGTATTATTGGTTTGGGCTACTACACTCGGGATCTCACACGTTACGTAGCGGAAATAAAAACATATTAGTTAAAATAACATACATGTAAATACATATATTCATATGCATAAACATTCATTTACAGTGTATACATATCATTCATTAGACATATATCTATGGATATGTGAGAATGTTAGCTAGGGTAAGGAGACAACAAGCCTGTCACTCATACCCATTTAACAAAAATAGCTAGTGGATACCTAGCCCACATATCCTAATACATATATGCCCTTATCCTATACATCAAAACTATTCTCCTGATCCTTTTACCAAAATATCACAAGGATTCGGGGTATAGGGCATACCAAAAACTTTCCTAGAACATTACATCCTCATGGTGTGCGAGGAACTTCCTCTATATACACAACCCACACTTCATGAATCACAGGAAAATACCCTAGGAATGGTATCTCCACCACTTATACCTCCACTTCTAGTACTATTTGGAACCTAGGCATCTGATACAAACCAACATTTTTATGAAAATAAATACCAGTAGCATTAATAACCATTTTTCAAAACAGCCAGTTTGTACCACTGTAAACTTATATAGAAATTCTACATTCTTTTTCACAAAACAATACATTTATTGGGTGATCCTGTATAAAATTTCATTTAACATTCATACTTGCATGCATTACTTACTTTATATGTTCAGCTCGTAGTATACATCACATAAACTCATCAAAACATATAGGTAACATAGCATCATTCATATAACTTTCATTATAAAATAAAGAGCAATAAGGAAATAAGAGCACTTCTCATTGGCTTCTTCCAATCATCATACATTGACCTTTGCCAATCATCATCAAAATCATCATCATATAATTACATAATAAGAGAAATCTAGAGGGGCAACATGTGCACCACTCCATGTTTTCGCATATGTACTGTGGCAACTCTGCCTGGCAGTCCTTGACTACATATAACATTATGTACATTCTGGAGCGTCCTCTAGTGGAACCAAGTACCATAAGGTTCCCAACTCTGGGTCCTACACATTAAGTACATACTGGGGTCCTCAAAACGCTATTCATAAAAATATATATATGGGTGAATCATTGCGTACTATAGTTCTGTAAATTCTAAGTATGTGACTTTTCATTTACATTGGCCATTAAGTCACTAACTTACAATTCACAACTATCACGATAATCGCGGAATGTCTGATCACCGTCCCATACCATCAATTAGTCATTCAGATATGAACCTATCTACCACAAATACATATATTAAGAATACAATTTTTCATTTCTCTTATGCATTATTGCTCTTTCCTTTTAACTTTCATCACTTACATGCTCTTTCTTGTTCACATTCAAAGTATATGTTACCTTGCTTGCAATTTGAGTTTAATCTCTAGTTTGGATTTAGTTTTTGGGCTAGATATCGTCCAAATACATCATTAAGTTCATCTTTTCATCACAAAAGGTGGCAGTCGATTGGTATCATGCTACAAGTCGACTGATTGCATTCTGTTTAAATTTTCAAAATTTCAAATAGAGAGCTAGCAATCGGCAGATAGGTGCCGGAAGTCGACTGCTAGCTTACTGTTAGGCCCGACAGTCGACTGCTAGGTCGAGGCAGTCGGCTGTTCTGTTCTTGGGCATTTTTGGAAAAATGAAGAACGCAGCAGTCGACTTCAAGGTGCCCGGCAGTCGACTGCTAGACGATTCTGGGCATCTTAAGAGCATGATACGATCACAGACTTTGAGGCGATCGGTCAAGGCGTCTTGCTCTGTTTTGTAAATTGCCGTTGACCCAAAATTTCAATCAAAAGCTTATTTCTAAATCCATTTTGAAATTAATGAACTCAAGATAAACTCCTTAGTAACATTTATCACAAGAAAACAGCCCAAAACATCATGTAATCTTGTCCAAATTTGAGATTAAAATTCATTTTTGTTCAAGCTAAAAAGCCCATTTTTCAGAAATCATTTAAAGCATGCACAAGTATTTTCAATTGGTTAAAAACACCCAATAGTGATTAAAAACAATAAGAACGTAGTTTTCAATCCCTTTTTTCTTTCAAACAAGTTCAATTTTGCAAATTTCAATAGTATAAATAGTAAACTCTGAAATAAATGGATTGGGTTATTATGCTACCTTTTTGCTAGTTTTTAATCGGTGGTTGTTGATTGGGAAGTGTCCTGGAGTGATTTCCTAGCTCCTAGAATGCTTAAATCCAAGCAACAAGGTTGTTTGCTCACAATTCCTTCTCCTTCTCTCTCTAGCTCATCCACACTTTCTCTTTCTAAAATTCAGACTTTTAGGAAGCAATTGAAGGGTCTGGAGGATTGGCCTATTTATAGGCAGTCTGGCCCTTTGCAATTTCGCTCTTAATTCCTGACCATTTGGTCCAAAATGATAATTCTTCCAACTCTATGTTAATTTACCATTTTTTCCCTAGCTCACTGGCAGAAAGCTTTCAAAATTTTATTGCTACAGTAAATCTTTTGGCCAAAATTACAATTGTCATACCCAAATTCGTTCACTTTTTAGTTTAGTCCTTTTCTTCTTTCTAGTCAAATTTCTCACTCATTTCTAGTCCACTTCTTTCACTCATGCAACTATATGCAAGCTAATATAACATAAATGCAACATACACAAACAAGTAATTGAAATTAACAAACATCTCTCAAAATTTTAGGAGCGGATGTTACATTTCTCCCCTCCTTTTAAGAAATTTCGTCCACGAAATTTATACGTACCTACGCAAATAACTCTGAGAAATTTCTTCTCATATCATCTTCCTTCTCCCACGTAGCTTCTTGGGGCGATGACTGATGCCATAATACATTTACCAGGGGAATTGTCTTGCTTCTCAATTGTTTAGTCTCAGTGCCAATAATCTTTAAAGGTCTTGGTGTATAAGTCAAATTATCTTTCAATTGTACTGTTCTGACATCAAGAATATGTGAAGGATTGGGAAGATATTTTTGAAGTTGAGAAATATGAAACACATCATGGAGATTGGACAAAAATAGGGGTAAAGCAATTTGATAAGCAAATTGGCCAACTTTCTTCAAGATTTGGAAAGGTCCAATATATCTTGGGCTCAACTTTTTGGACTTAATAGCCTTGCCAATACCAGTAATAAGAGAAATTTTAAGGAAAACATGGTCTCTTTCATCAAATTCTAGTGGTCTTCTCCTTTTATCAGCATAACTTTTCTGCCTATCTTGGGCTTTAGCCATCTTTTCCTTAATCATCTTAATTTGATTTATGGTTTGTTGAGCTAATTCGGGCCTTAGTAATTGTCTCTCTCCCACTTCAAATTAGCACAACGGTGACCTAAATTTTCTTCCATACAAAGCTTCATAAGGAACCATCCCTATGCTGGAGTGAAAACTATTATTGTAGTCAAATTCCACTAAAGGCAAATTTCTATCCCAATTTCCATTCAGGGATTTGAAGAGGTTGTAATAGTCCTGCAGGTTTCTGATGTTCAATTTTCACCTGCTGGCACACTAGGCATCTAGCAACATACTCAGCTATTTGCTTCTTCATACCTGGCCACCAAAATTTCTTCTTTAAATCTTGATACATCTTGGTAGCACCAAGATGAATAGTATAGTTGCTTTTATGGGTTTCTTCTAGAATTATATCCCTTAATCCTCCTGAGTTTGGGACATAAATTCTATCTTGGAAAGTCACTACCCCATCGACACCTCTTTTGAATTCTTTTGGGTCCTTTAGGGACTTTAAGAATTTATCCTCTCATTAAGCTTCTAATATCTAAATTCTAAGATTACTCTCGATTTTTAACTCACTCAGACATATCCTATCTTGTAACACCAGTGTGGATAGGCTCATGTTTCTAAATTTCTCTATCAGGCTCATTTCATTTATCATTAGTTGAGCTATGTGGAGAGATTTCTGACTTAGTGCATCTGCCACTACATTAGCTTTTCCTGGATGGTACTTTAATTCAAAATCATAATCCTTTAAGAATTCCATCCATCTTCTTTGCCTTATGTTTAATTCTCTTTGGTAAAAGAGATATTTAAGACTTTTGTGGTCACTAAATACCTCAAACCTTGACCCATACAAATAATGTTGCCAGATTTTTAAAGCAAACACTATGGCTGCTAATTCTAAATCATGGGTAGGGTAATTTTCTTCATGAGGTCTTAATTGTCTAGAGGCATATGCAACAACTCTCTCATTTTGCATCAAGACACATCCTAGGCCTTTTTTGGATGCATCACAATACAATTCAAAATTTTCTAAGGGATCAGGGATTATTAAGACAGGTGTTGTGGTCAAATTTTCCTTTAAAATTTGAAAACTATCTTCACATTTGTGATCCCACACAAAAGGAATATTTTTCCTAGTCAGCCTAGTCAAAGGCAACGCAATTTGCGAGAACCCTTGAATAAATCTCCTATAATACCCTACTTATCCAAGAAAACTTCAAATTTTAGTCACTGTTGTGGGTCTCTCCCAACTAATTATAGCTTCTATCTTACTAGGATATACTGTTACTCCATCTTTAGTGATTACATGACCTAATAATTTCACCTCTTTCAACCAGAATTCACATTTTTCTAATTTTTCATACAATTACTTTTCTCTAAGCAACTGTAATACAATCCTAAGATGATGTTCATGCTCTTCACTACTCTTAGAATATACAAGAATGTCATCAATAAACACTACCATGAATTGATCAAGGTAGGGTCTAAAGATACGATTCATGTAATCCATAAAAATAACTGGAGCATTCGTCAATCCAAATGGCATTACAAGAAATTCATAATGCCCATATCTGGTTCTAAAGGCTGTCTTAGGTATGTCTTCTGTTCTGACTCTGATTTGATGGTATCCTGACCTCAAATTGATTTTGGAAAATACAGTAGCTCCTCTCAATTGATTTAAAAGATCATCTATCCTAGGAAGTAGGTATTTATTCTTCATAGTTACCCGATTCAATTTTCTATAGTCTATATATAATCTCATACTTCCATCTTTCTTCTTTACAAACAGAACTGGTACTCCCCAAGGTGAAGCACTTGGCCTAATAAACTGCTTCCCTAAAAGATCCTCTATCTGCGCCTTCAATTCAGTTAACTCTAAGGGAGACATTCTATAAGGTGATTTAGAAATTGGTCTCGTGCCAGGAATCAATTTTATAGAAAACTCTATCTTTCTCTCAGGCGGAATGCTTGAAATTTCATGGGCAAAGACATCTGGAAATTCACAAACTACTGGAATAACATTAAGTTTATGCTGAAGTTCAACTTTAAAAGAACACATAAAACTAGTTCCTTGGATCTCTTCCTCAATTTTCCTAATTACCAGCATGGCATCTATAAAAGTCACAGATTTCTTAGAACAGTCTAAGACTACATTGTTCGCAGACAACCAATCCATCCCAAGAATAACATCCAATCCCACCAAAGGTAAACAAATGAGGTCAACAAAGAAAGGCTTATTTTCAATAACAAGGGGACAATTTAAGCAAGCCAAAGAAGTTAATACCTGCTCTCTCGCGGCAGTAGAAATGGATAACTCATGGGGCAATTTAAATAAAGGTAAACACAATCTTTCCACACATTCATAAGAAATGAAAGAATGAGTGGCACCAGAATCATACAGTACAATTAAAGATATATCATTTATCAAACATTTACCTTTTATGAGATCATCGGACTGAACCACTTCTTTACCTTTGAGAGTATAAACTCTTCCCATAGTAGAAGGTCTTGTGGGCTCAGTGGACTTCTTCCACTCAGGGCAATCTTTAATGAAATGACCCAGTTTTCCACACTTAAAACACACACCCGACTGGAATCTAAAAGGTCCGCCAAGATTTTTCCTACACTTTGGACAAGCATTAGGTACTGCATGTCTCGCCATAGGTTTCTTCCCTTTCTAGATTCCCTTATTTCTACTATCTCTTCCTCTAAAGGATCCAGGTTGTTTTCTTTTAAAGAAATTGACTCTCTGTCTCTCATTCTCTGTGTCAGCCAGGTTCTAAGAAATAATGCGACACTTGTTAACTAACATAGCAAAGTTTCTAATTTCAAATGGAGCAACAACATTCTTAAACTCCGATCTCAACCCAGCTTCTAAATGTAATGCTTTACATGTCTCATTTGGATGATGCTTCAAATAAGAAGAGAATTTAGATAGTGTCTCAAATTTTGCTAAATACTCCTCAAAAGTCATACTTCCTTGCTTTAGCTGCATAAATTCAATTTCCTTCTGGTTTCTCACTTTCTCAGGGAAATACTTTTCTAGATACACTCTTTTAAAAACTTCCCAAGTGATTTGGGTCCCTTGAGCTACTAGTAATTATTTTGCTCCTCTCCACCAATATTCTGCTTCCCCAACAAGCATGTGAGTAGCAAACAATACTTTATGTTCGTCCGTATTCCCTACAACCTCAAACAATTTTTTCATTTCTTGCAACCATTCTTCAACTGCTTGTGGATTAAACTCACCCCTAAAGGAAGGAGGATTATTTCTTTGAAATTCAGACCAATCGTTATAGGCTTGGTTTCTCATTTGTCCAACTTCAGGATTTGGACGGGGATTCACCAGTCTATTCTCTTGAAATTGCCTAAGTGCTTCAGCCGTAGCTGCAGCTTGTTGAGTAGCAGTAGTAGCCTATTCCCTCATAGACTCTGCCACTCCCATCATGACTTGCATTATTCTTTCCATATTGGTCTCACCTTCCTTTTCCTTCCCAGTATTTCTCCTAGGTGGGGCCATAATTCACTCTACAAAACAAACATTACTGAGGTGATCAATCTCAATAACATATTATATATAAGAGATCATATGGCACCAATCAGAAATACTATATACCCAAACCTAATGCTTCATTCCTCAATTCAAAACATAATACAAGTCAGTCAACTGCCATGGCTCAGCTAACTACCCTGCATTAGTCTCTATCCTAAGGAATCTACCATTTTACTACCGAGCCAGTTCTAACTAGCCGTGGTAATAGTGCTCTGACACCAACTCAGTGTAACCCCCCAATCCTATAGTTCCTTTTAAGTTAATTAAATAATATAGACAGTATACTATAAGATTGGTGAATTACTACTTCCCTTACCCGATTCAATTCTTAAATGTTTACCAAATGAATTAAATTAGTATTATTGGTTTGGGATACTACATTCGGGATCTCACACGTTACGCAGCGAAAATAAAAACATATTAGTTAAAATAACATACATGTACATACATATATTCATATGCATAAACATTCATTTACAGTGTATACATATCATTCATTAGACATATATCTATGGATATGTGAGAATGTTAGCTAGGGTAAGGAGACAACAAGCCTGTCACTCATACCCATTTAACAAAAATAGCTAGTGGATACCTAGCCCACATATCCTAATACATATATGCCCTTATCCTATACATCAAAACTATTCTCCTGATCCTTTTACCAAAATATCACAAGGATTCAGGGTATGGGGCATACCAAAAACTTTCCTAGAACATTACATCCTCAAGGTGTGCGAGGAACTTCCTCTATATACACAACCCACATTTCATGAATCACAGGAAAATACCCTAGGAAGGGTATCTCCACCACTTCTACCTCCACTTCTAGTACTATTTGGAACCTAAGCATCTGATACAAACTAGCAATTTTTTGAGAATAAATCCCAGTAGCATTAATAACCATTTTTCAAAATAGCCAATTTGTACCACCGTAAACTTATACAAAAATTCTACATTCTTTTTCACAAAATAATACATCTATTGGGTGATCCTGTATAACATTTCATTTAACATTCATACTTGCATGCATTACTTACTTTATATGTTCAGCTCGTAGTATACATCACATAAACTCATCAAAACATATAGGTAACATAGCATCATTCATATAACTTTCATTATAAAATAAAGAGCAATAAGGAAATAAGAGCACTTCTCATTGGCTTCTGCCAATCATCATACATTGGCCTTTGCCAATTATCATCATAATCATCATCATATAATTTCATAATAAGAGAAATCTATAGAGGTAACATGTGCACCACTCCATGTTTTCACATATGTAGTGTGGCAACTCTGCCTGGCAGTCTTCGACTACATATAACATTGTGTACATTCTGGAGCGTGCTCCAGTGGATCCAAGTACTATAAGGTTCCTAACTCTGGGTCTCACACATTAAGTACATACTAAGGTCCTCAAAATGCTATTCATAAACATATATATATGGGTGAATCGGTGCATACTATAGTTCTGTAAATTCTAAGTATGTGACTTTTCATTTACATTGGCCATTAAGTCACTAACTTACAATTCACAACTATCACGATAATCGCATAATGTACGATCACCGTCCCATACCAGCAATCAGTCATTCAGATATGAACCTATCTACCACAAATACATATATTAAGAATACAATTTTTTATTTCTCTTATGCATTCTTGCTCTTTCCTTTTAACTTTCATCACTTCTATGCTCTTTCTTATTCACATTCAAAGTATATGTTACCTTGCTTGCAATTTGAGTTTAATCTCTAGTTTGGATTTAGTTTTTGGGCTAGATATCATCCAAATACATCATTAAGTTCATCTTTTCATCACAAAAGGTGGCAGTCGACTGGTATCATGCTGCAAGTCGACTGATTGCATTCTGTTTAAATTTTCAAAATTCCAAACAGAGAGCTGGCAGTCGGCTGATAGGTGACGATAGTCGACTACTAGCTTATCACAGTTGTGCCGACAATGATCATTGAGTTGAGGGCAACGCTATTCTTAGGCATTTTTGGAAAAATGAAGAACGTGGCAGTCGACTGCTAGCATTCTGTATACGATTCTGGGTATCTCAAGATCACGACAATCGACTACTGCACCAGGGCAGTCGGCTGTTGCGTCTTGCTCTGTTTTGTAAATTGTCGTTGACCCAAAATTTCAATCCAAAAACTTGTTTCTAAATCCATTTTGAAATTGATGAACTCAAGATAAATTCCTTAGCAACATTTATCACAAGAAAACAGCCCAAAACATCATGTAATCTTGTCCAAATCTGAGATTAAAACTCATTTTTGTTCAAGTTGAAAAACCCATTTTTTAGAAATCATTTTAATCATGCACAAGCATTTTCAATCGGTTAAAAACTCCCAATAGTGATTAAAAACAATAAGAATGTAGTTTTCAATCTCTTTTCCTTTCAAACAAGTTCAATTTCGAAAATTTCAATAGTATACATAGTAAACTCCAAAATAAATGGATTGGGCTATTATGCTACCTTTTTGCTGGTTTTTAATCAGTGGTTGTTGATTGGGAAGTGTCCTGGAGTGATTTCCTAGCTCCTAGAATGCTTAAATCCAAGCAACAAGGTTGTTTGCTCACAATTCCTTCTTTTTCTCTCTCTAGCTCGTCCATACTTTCTCTCTCTAAAAGTCAGACTTTTAGGAAGCAATTAAAGGGTCTGGATGATTGGCCTATTTATAGGCAATCTGGCCCTTTGCAATTTCGCTCTTAATTCTCGACCATTTAGTCCAAAATGATAATTCTTCCAACTCTATATTAATTTACCATTTTGTCCCTAGTTTACTGGCGGGAAGCTTTCAAAATTTTATTGCTACAGTAAATCTTTTGGCTAAAATTACAATTTTCATACCCGAATTCTTTCACTTTTCAGTTTAGTCCTTTTCCTCTTTCTAGTCAAATTTCTCACTCATTTCTAGTCCACTTCTTGCACTCATGCAACTATATGTAAGCTAATATAACATAAATGCAACATACACAAGCAAGTAATTGAAATTAATAAACATCTCTCAAAATTTTAGGAGCGGATGTTACAGACAAGAGCATACATATGGACATCCAGAGCATATCATGGCCATCACCAAATCAATTTCATAACAAGAGAAACCAGGATAGTTGCCAAGCAAACAACTCCTCAAATTGAACCCTTACTTACCGGTGAGTTTCTCGTAGTCCACGACTACCGTAGTTTTTAATTGCCTGCAATTTTCAACTGCAATTTGTATGTTATCCAACAATCATTAACTGTAATTTATGTACGTGCTGGAACATCCTCTAGTGGATCTAAGTACATCTAGCCTCAACACCCCCATGAGGGTCATTACCCACCTCTCTAACAGATCGTTCCCCATCACCGAGTCCAATAGAGTCCTTACCCACCTCTCTGGTAGTTCCTTCCCTGTATCACCAGTAAAATAGAGTCCCTACCCATCTCTTTGACAGCTCCTCCTCTGTGTATATACGGGATTACTATCTTTAACTGATCATTTCCCAAAATGCTATTCACAGGTATATAAACTAGGATAATTCGGCTCATATCATGGTTATGTCTAACTTTAAGTATGTAACTCCTTTAAATTGGCCATAGGAAAGTTCACCAACTTAAAATTAATAATCATCACGGTGTTTTTAAAATCATTTAGTTTAACCATAGAATGCCCAATGGCCATCCTATACCACTATCAGAAACTTGACATGAGCCTATCTATCACTATCCATACACTAGTAATACTTTATCATTTCTCTTGTATTTCTCATACAGATTCCTATTTAATTCTCATATCCTTCTTACTCTTTCTCTTTCATTCTCAACTCTCACATTACCCATTATACAAATCTAGGTATATATCCCTTATTTGAGTGAAGGATTGGGCTAATTATGCTTTAAACTAGGTTATTGAGATCATTTTCCAAAACAAGGGCCAACAAGTCGACTGCCCCTTGCTTGGTAGTCAACTTTTCACTCTATGTCTTGCCAATTTTCTCAAACTCGAGGGCTACAAGTCTACTACCATGTGCTTGACAGTTGATTACTCTATCATGGGCAATTTTTTGGAAAATATGAGCATGGCAGTTGACTTGCAAAGGCTGGTAGTCGGCTGCAATGTTATACTCTATTTTTTCAAACTTACTGTTGACCCAAATTTTCACCCAAGACCTTGTTAGTAACCCATTTTTTATAAGCATCAACTCAGTACCAGTATAAAAGCATCATTTAATACATATAAATAGCCCAAACTATCACTTAATTTCACTCAAATCTTGGGTTCAACCTCATATTCATCAATAGGTAAAAGCCCTTTTTTCATAATCTGATTTAAGAATACATAAGTACATCCAAGCAGTTTAAAATACTCAATAGCAATTAAAAACATCAAGAATGTAGTTTATAATCTCCTCTCTTGTTTAAATAACATGAAAATCACAATTTTCAGTTTATGAATAGTAAATTTAGAAATATAAAAGATTAGGTTGTGTGCTACCTTATTTTGTGTTAGAAAGCTAGATTAAAATTCTTAGAGGTTCTCCTAGCTTCCTCTATTATTAGCTTTTTACTGCTATTCGTGCTAGAAATGCAACTTCCTTCTCACTATCTCCCTTTATCTCTCTATCTTGGCTCTCTTTCTCACTCTAAGATTATGAAGTTCAACATGAAAATGAGACCCCTAAAGTTTGGCCCTATTTATAGGTGGTCCAAAAATTGCAATTCTACTCCTAATTCTTGATCATTTGACTCAAAATGATAATTTCTTTGGTCATATTCTAAATTTCCATTGTGCCCCTAAACCATTGGCGAGAAGTTTCAAAAATCTAGTACCTACAGTAATTCTTTTGGCTAAAATTACGGTTTGCTACCCCTAGAGTATTGAAAACCTATATAGCTTTCCTCACTAAACCTTTACATTTCATTTAGGTCCCTACTCACTTCTTTTCAGTTTAATTCCTCTTTCTAATGCAACTACATGCAATCTAATGCAACATACACAAGCATTTAACTTATTTAAAACTAACAAACATCCTTTATCCATAGGAGGAGCGAATGTTACATTTCTCCCTTCTTTTAAAAGAATTTCGTCCTCGAAATTAAAACTTACCTAATCAAATAACTCAGGGTAGGTCTTCCTTATATCCTCTTTCTTTTCCCATGTGACTTCTTGGGGTGATGACTGACCCATAATACCTTTACTAGTGGAATAATCTTATTCCTTGATAGGCACATAATTATACAGTTTTAATTGACAATTTTTACTTGCATAAGAGGTATGCTTTATGTGTTTGATTTAAAATTACCCAAGTTTTCATCTTATTTCCATGATATCTAAGCTTTAACTAGGTACAAAATAGTTTTGAAGCAATATAGACCGAAACCAAGTGTCTAAAGACTCAAAGTACCTCAAAATGCATCTTGTAGCAAGGCCAAGCATGAAGTCCACTAGAACACACCCTACCACATGGCCATGATGCCTTAAAGCTTCTAGAACAGACCCCTTCACACATCCAAGACACCTTATGCACCTCCCTACACGACCATAGCAACTAATTCCAACCAAAAGGAGGCTAAAAACACACCATGGAAGCTCTTCTTCTAGAACACGCCACTAATACAGTCGTGCCCCTTTTATAGGCTACCACACGACCGTGCCATTCTTCAAGCCACCACACAGCTATGTTTTAGCCTAAAGTCGTGCCTCCCTTGCCTATAAATAGAAGGAGCTGCATGAAGAGAAAGGTAATTTGTTCAATGAGAGAAAACGTGAGCACAAGAAGTGTTTTAGAGTGTGGCAACCCCTTCCATTCCTTGGGGCATTAATACTTCAAGTCCCTTGTCTCTCCACAAAGGTAAGAGTCGTGGAGATTCATCCAAGATTTGAAGAAAAATATTGAGGAACACTAAGAGGCGACTAGGAGCATAATTGAGGAGAAGTTTAGAGTCTAGAGCATCCACCCAAAACTCGACAGATGAGGGTGTTCTTGTGTCCATTTTCTTCTTCTTTCTTAATTATAATTCTTGTTGTTTTATTCATAAACATAAGTAGCTAGGTTGGTAAAACCCATTTGGGGTACCTAACTATGTTGATATTTTGGATTTAATATGATTGAATTATGAATTAGATTGCATGATCTTCCTTTAGTTAAAGATTAATTCAGTTTTCATTATGAGACATTGTAAGGAAAACTATCTAGATTCCTCTCAAAAACTCTAATTTATAATGTTTGGAATTGGAAAACTAACTAAAGAGAACAATCAATCTTCACTTGGAACTAGAGGTTGATTGATTGCTAGATTAGGAGGAATTCCTAATAATAGTGAATTAAAACTCTAAAGTTGATCTAGAATCACCTGTTAGGAAGAACCAGCCAATAGAGGGTTGTAGGTTTTAGAAACCCATTAAGACTGACAGAGAATTTGGGTTTAAATTAGAATTCACTCACATGTAACATAATCAATTTCATAATTCACAACTTCCTTGTTTATATATCATCTAGTTTAGGACCCCAGTGGGTTTGCTTTTCTAGAACTTGGTATTTCACTTTCTTGAATAAGAGTTTCACCTTCCCTTTGTAATTAAAGAGTAGTAGTATAATTTAAACCACTATTTGTCTTAGGTTAAATAACAAGAAGTAAGTAGTAACTATGGGCTTTCCTGTTCCTGTGAGATATGACCTTAATACTCACCATTGTGCTAGGCTACGTTGATAAGTGCACTTGCTTAAGGTGTGACTGCATATAGAGCATTGGCAGCACATCAAGTTTTTGGTGTCGTTGCCAGGGATGCTTTTGTGAGAAAACTAGAGTAAAAATCCCATATTATTTTTGGTCTCTTGTTGTTTATGTTCAGAAGTTCTAACCTTGCTCTCTAGATCTCCTATCTGAACCTGAATGATATCTCAATAGCTTAAGGTCTCATTAACGTCATATTAAGGAAGAGCCAGTTCAAGCTCCTATTTTTACTCCACAAGAGATGGCCAACAATAATAACAATAATGATGGTAACCAAACAATATATGACTTTGCGAGACCTTTATTAGAAGGAACATAGACATGCATTAATAGGCCTACCATCATTGCAAATAATTTTGAAATCAAGCTAAACATCATCCAAATGGTACAAAAAACTATATAGTTTGGAGGATTGCCCAGTGAGGACCCCAATGCATATATTGCCAACTTCCTGAAAATATGTGACACTTTTAAGATAAATGGAACCACCGATGACGCCAATAGGCTTAGGTTGTTTCCATTCTCTCTAAGAGATAGGACTAAGAGATGGTTGCAATCTCTCCTTCCAAATTCTATCACCATTTGGGATGTGTTGGGAGAAAAATTTTGATACAAGTACTTTCTCCCCATTAAGACTGCACAGATGCGCAATAACATTTCTTCTTTTGTGCAGATGCATGATGAGAGCATGTAGAATGCGTGGGAGAGGTACAAGGATCTGCTAAGATGTTACCCACGTCATGGACTACCCGTATGGATGTAATTATAGACCTTCTATAGTGGTCTGAACTTAGCCACTAGGCAGATGATGGATACAGCAGCTGGGGGTGCTCTAAATAGTAAAACCCTGAGCAGGCACAAAATCTAATAGAGGAGATGGCCATGAACAATTATCAATGGCATTCTTTTAGAGATAGATTTGGATGGTAAGGAGTTACCAACAGACTCTACATCACTCTTGGCAGCTTAAGTAGAGCTTCTGGCCAAGAAAATAGACTAACTTCAAATGTCAGTACAATCAACACAGTCAGCCTACAAATTTTGTGGTGGCCCACATTATGGTGTGAATTATAATACAGGAGGTATGTTTGCGAATCCCTCATCTTCATTTACTTCTAGATCTTTGTAGATACGAAGATTACTTGGAAAACTCCTTAAACTTAGGTAAATACTCCTCAAACAGCATACTCCCTTGTTTAATCTACATAGACTCTATCTCCTTCTCATTTTTGACATTGAAAGGAAAGTATTTCTCCATAAATGTCATCTTAAAGGAGTTCCAAGTGAGGGGCATCCCTTAAGCCACCATTAATTGTTCATCTCCCTTCCACCAGCAATCCACTTCATCCATTAACATGTAAGTAACAAACTGTACCTTCTGCTCGTCATTGCTCCTCAAAACCTTAAACAACTTCTTCATTTCTCTCAAACACTCGTTAGCGACCTTTAGGTTAAACTCACCCCTAAAGGAAGGTGGTTTTGCTTTCTGAAACTTGACCCATCCATGATAAACTTGGTTCCCTTCTTGTCCTTTTAGTGGAACAAAATTAGAGTTATTATTGTTATTGTTACTATTGCTATTCTCCTGAAATTTCCTTAGGACTAGATCAGTGGTGATGACTTGTTCCCTCATAGCCTCGGCCATGACTTAAAGGGTTTGCATGATCCCTTTTGTCAATCTTAGCCCTTTTTCTTGACCAACATTTCTCCTTGGTGGGGCCATAATTCACACTACAAAAAAACATTTTATAAGAAAATATATGGCATCAAAAGGAGACACTTCCCTCATAAACCTAATACTTTATTTCTCAAGTCATACTACAACTTTAGTTGGTCAAATACCCAATTTCAACCAACCTAGTCTATTTTTAGAGGAACACTACCCTTTGTACCTAGGTCACACAATGTTCTGATACCACCTATAGGGTGTAACACCCCTAGCTTGTGGTTCCTTTAAGGTTTGATTAAATTTATAATTTACATACATAGATAGATGTGTTACTACCTCTTCTACTAGAGTAAATTTTAGGTTTTACCAAGTTAATTATATTTAGCTAAGTTAGGCTTGGGTCTTTACACTCAAGTTCTCACAAATATATGCATTAACGCAACTGATTGAATAAAATAATAAATAAATAATTAGTGTACAAATATACATGACACATATATCGATATCATAACCTTCCCATTACTTCTTAACATATATATATAGAAAAAATTCTTCCTATTAGACAAATATATGAAGATATATGACATCCAAACATATATATGTACAATTAGTCATGAGAATATGAGGCAACAAGTCTTCCAATCAATCCTATTTCCTAAAAAGTTACCTATTAGTGGATATTCCAAGTTACATATCCAATCATCTATATATCTATCCTTTCTATACATAGCAAAAGAATATTATGGGTCACTACAAAAGTACTATAGGACACTGGCCAAGGATAGAATCACCAAAGTACTCAAAATAGCTATATCCTAATGAATCTACTAATGTGGAGACTGCTCGATTACTGTTCCACCTACTGAAGGTACTATCGAAGGTACCTCTATTACCAACACGACCCATACGTCTCTTATAAAGGTAATTGATCCCATAAATGGATCCTCCACTACTATGGTCTCAATATATAGAAGTACGTGATATCAAGATATTTGGAAATAGCAATAAAAATGTGAGATTGATAATCTTTGTAGCCAAATCACTTGTTCAAAACCATTGATGGTACTAGTTGTACTAATATAGAAATCTATACATTCTCTCCATTCTCATTACAATAATCAGCTATTGGATGCAATGCGTGTTCATGACATGTACTCATTGTTGGATGTACAATTAAATAATCCTCTCAAATTTAAAACAAGTTCATGCATTTCACATAACACCATCGTAAACATAACATCAGTAAACATTGTAACATAAAAAGTTTTAATTACACATGTAGGGAAATTACAAAAATTAATAGACCCCATGCCCCTTTTCCTCATCTCATGAAATAGTGAGCATTTTCTTGAAGGTTTCACTCAGCGAATGACCTTCCTTTACCTCTTTGACGTACTCCTAAGCTTTACATGAATGATCACTCGAGTGGTCCCAGACCACAGAGTTATTTGACCATAATACTGTTTAAGGCATCCCCCAGCAGATCCAAGTACGAACATATTGATCACCATCCCTCTCTTTATGTGACCCTCAATTGGCCATACAAAGTATGCTAACTTAGAATTCAAAACCATCATGGTGTTTTGAAATCCCTTTTAAGAGTCAAGTGGATTTTTTACCATACTAATTTATAGCTTAACCATATAATGACAATGGTCATCCCATACTATTGGTCACTCGATCGTAATCCTATTTACCACTAATGCATACACTAGGAATACTTTATAGCTTTTCTCATGAGCTCTCATCTTCTTCTCCTTCTTTATTCATGTTACACGTTACTTAAATCTCTTGATCATTCTGGGCAAAGTAAAGAACATAGCAGTCAACTTCCATAAGCCTAACAATCAGTTGCTACATTTAACTCTACTTTACATGGATCTATTTTTGCCCTTGTTTACATCATTTCACAACCTATTTTCATGTTTTATCAATCAATCATAATTCCCTCTATTCTTACAAGTAATCTGACCTCTCTCTCTTCTCAAGGCTATTTATAGGGGTGGTAGGTAACAAAGGTGGGGAAAATATAGTGTGAGGCAAATAAAAGATGAATCTTGCAATTTAGTCCCTGACCTTACTCCTCTAACCTCCTTAGTTTTTAAATAGTGTAATTACTTTATTGCCCTTACAACATAAACATGGAGTTTTCAAAATTCAATTAGCTACAACAACCTTCACTAGCTAAATTCCCAAATCTGCCTCTGGTTTCCTTTATTCTTTTCACTTTAGTCTCTGCACACTTCTATGCAACATGTAAGGACTTCTTTGAAATTCCCTGCACTAACAAAAGCATTTTAGCATAACTTAAATGCTATAGATCATTGAAAGGCAAGTGTTACATTTGTCCCCTCCTTAAAAGAATTTTGTCCTCAAAATTCAAACTTATGTAAATAATTCTCGGTATGATTGTCTCATATCTCTGTCCTTCTCCCATGTTGCTTCTTGAGGTAATCACTTGTCCTATAACACCTTCACCAATAGGATAACCTTATTTCTAAGTTTCTTTACCTAAGTCCTGATGATTCTTATATATAGGCTTAGGGTGATAAGTTAAATTATCCTTTAATTGTATTATTATGGCATCAAGAATATGTGAAGGATCTGGGATGTATTTACAAAGTTTTGAAACATGAAAAATATTATGGAGCTTAGAAAAATACGGTGGTAACGCAATGTGGTATGTAGATAAACCAACTCTTCAAAATCTAAAAAGGTCTAATGTATCTAGGATTTAATTATCTAGACTTTATAGCTCTACCAATTCTAGTTACCGAGGAAACTCCAAGACCTAACAGGGACAAAGTTGGTTGAAGGGGTAGCTATCTTACTATCAATCGTCTGATCGTTGACATGGAGTTGTTGGATCACTGGCTTTGCCAAGGCAACATCTTGTTGTCCTCTGAGGCAGTGAGTGATGTACAAGCTCCTTTGTAGGGGGTTAGGTGTAGCGGGTGGTGTACCACAGGTAGGAAGGATCGAACATGTCTACATCTTAAAAATTCTTGTGAAACTAATTAAGAAAGATTGTGTTAAAGATGGCAAAAGAAACTTTCTAATGGTCAAGGGAAGACTATAGTGGGCATCATTAATGTTCTCTGATGTGGTTAGGAAAGGAACGAGGTGGAGAACCTAAAAAAGGAATGAAGGCCCCTTTGATGCACCTCTGACAAAAAAGTCAATAGGGAATAAAAGAATTTAGGCTTGAGAGCTTTGAGAGAATTAAAAATGTTGTACCTATAAAAGGCCAAAGACTGCTCCTTATATATAGCCTTTGAGTGAGGAAGCCTTTAGAAGTTAGGTGAAGGTGATCGATATAGGCAATTAGCCACCATGGTAGCCCATCTTTGGTCGACCTATCCGAGTATACCAAAATGTTTTATCAAACTCTGAGAGATTGATTGGTAGCTATCCTGCTAGGTCAGGCTTATCAAGGATTTTCTTAAGGGACTGATCTGATTGAATGATAATGGAATGTTGTTGAAAGTATGTTCGGAGTAGCCTTATGAAATTGGTGTTGACATCAGTTGTCTGGGGTGGGGTTCCTAACATCACCTTTGTTTTGATGGTGCCCTTAGTTGGGACTTGTGCGCCTAAGAATCCAATGAGTTTCTTGAAGGCTTTATAATAGAGGACGGCTGCTGAGGATTTTTGATCGACCAGGACTTGGTTAACCTCGTAATTGGCTATGATTTTTGTGATTACCATGGTATCATCATAGTCTAAATCGATCTCGACAAAATCTGAGAATGTAAAAGTGATTACTTCTATTCTATTGGATGATGTTCTTCCTTTCTTTGATGCGTAATCAAGCGCCATAATTAGTCGTTTGATTTTCTTTTTTCATTGGGACTATGAGGTATCCTTTTGTATGCCACCTGCAATTACGTCAATCATCCCTCGAGGTGGTGGGTTACAATTATCCTCTTTTTGGTTATCACACCTATCCATTTGTCAGCAATTAGAGGAGTCATCCTAAGGGGGTGTTTGTTCAGACCTTCTATCCTCTTCCTTGATGTACTTGCTAAACTTTTCCCTTTGGATTAATTCTTCAGTTTCATCTTTGAGTTGGATGTATCCATCTGTGGTTAATCTTTATGAAACCGATAATACTTATTCTTGTTCACCCTTACATTACTCTTGCATTGACAAATGGGAGGAAAGCAGAGGATGTCTATAAACCTCATCCAAAATGTAAGATAAGGCTTTTGTGAGCAACCTATAGGAAGAGAAGCGACCTTTGGGAGGTGATTGCCTTTCCCTATATTTATGGTACCACTCTTTCATTGGATCTTCTTTCTTCTTTTCCTTTTCATTGTTGATCTTGATGCCTTTATTGAATAAATAGGCATTCTCCTTGATGATATATTTGTCTATTCGATCAAGTAGTTTAGAGAAGGTGGTTGGCCGATTACTCAAGATGGAAAAATAGAAGGAGGTGGCATGTAGCCCTTTCTTTAGCATGTTTATTGGTAAACTATCTTCAAGATTGGGGACCTAAAGAGCTAGTTTGTTGAATCTTGAGAGAAAAATTTGTAAGGTTTTTATCTTTTCTTGCATAAGTTTGACTAAATCATTGATAGTCTCTTTGCACTTCTTGCTAATGGTGAAGTACTTCAAGAAATCATTGGAGAGTTTATCACAAGTCTTAATAAAGTTGACCAGTAGTTGTGAATATCATTATAGGGTTAAACTCGTCAATGTGCTAGAAAAGATGTGACATTGTTGTGCATCAGACATGCTTAGAATAGACATGGCTGAGTTGAATATATTTATATGGTCTCTTGGATCATTCTCTCTGTCGTACGAGCAAATATTCATTAACATCTTGAAATCGATCGAGATATGCTCCTCTATAATGTGTGGGAGGAATGGATTGTGACCCTTATTTTGCATCCTTTTAAAGGTGGCCTTTGTGTCCATGGTGACTACTTGGTTAATTGTTGGAGTTGACATGGCAGGGCATGGGCTCTGAGGAGGAGAACACCTAACTACTTGGTTAATAATAAGGATGATATGGGTTGTGTGGAGGTGGGCCAACTGGTTGGTTGAATGTGGGGGGTGGATTTCATTGGAAACACTAAGGGTATGAACGTTGCTTAGGCCTATAGTGGTGTATTAGGTGCAACAAGAGATCAATATTGGTCAACCCCAAGGGGTGGTGGCTCCTGTAACACCCTTATCTAGTATTACAATTCCTTCGGTGTAACTAGATAAGTTTGATACATTATTCTTGACCTTAATTATTCAGTTACAATGTTTGAGCATTTATACCATTAAGTATTATTAAAGTGGATTAGGTTTGGGTTCTTTTGCTCAAGTAACTATACTTAATGCACAGTAGAATTAAAATTGCATACATCATAGTGAAATTTATAAAACTTTCATATTACAAATAATAAATGTCTATTACATCCTTCTGTGAACATATACCAAGATATGTGAAGTACTCATCCATAAGGAGTCAGGAGACAACAAGCTTGTCACTCAAACTCCTTTTACAAAATACTAGGGATGGATAGGTTCTGCACATATCCTTTCCCCAATAATTACCCTTTTTCCTTTACTATGTATAGTCAAGTATAACAATCCTAATTCTAATCCAAAAACAATATATAGAATCAGGACCCAAAATGAAAGACTACAAAAATGCTCTTAACAAAGGACTTCCTCTAAGGCTACTTCCATCTTTCCCCAAATTTGTTAAACGTCTGCATCTAATACATATCAGCGCACAAATGAGAAAACTAGTTTCTCAGTAGCTTAACAATCCTATATTTTAAAATCTACCAATATGTACCAGTGTGCAAGCACAGAAAATATTTTCATCTACATTCTAGTCGTTTAAAACATAGTCTCATTTATGTAACAGATTGGCAAGCATTGCATGATTATTTGGAATGTCCGTGTGATAAAGATGGTTATTCTTATACACTATATTTTCAATAAAAGCATACATATAACCATTAAAATAGCTAATGATCATCTATATATTCTCATTCTTAAAACTTACCTTGCCTCAAAGTGTGAAGCACCTTCAGTCACACTTTAAGGAATGTGGACACTTGGCCACCTTTGTAAGAATTGTGAACACTTAGTCACATTGTGGACTCTTGGCCACCTTTATAAAAATTTGTGAACACTTGGTCACATTGTGGACTCTTGGCCACATTTATTTTTGAACACTTGGTCACATTGTGGACTCTTGGCCACCTTTATTTTTGAATACTTGGTCACATTGTGGACTCTTTGCCACCTTTATGAAAATTTGTGAACACTTGGTCACATTGTGTACTCTTGACCACCTTTATAAAAATTTGTGAACACTTGGTCACATTGTGGACTCTTGGCCACCTTTATGAAAATTTGTGAACACTTGGTCACATTGTGGACTCTTGGCCACCTTTATGAAAATTTGTGAACACTTGGTCACATTGTGGACTCTTGGCTACCGTTATGAAAGCCACCTTTATGAAAACTTGTGTTACAATTATCTATTGTTATGTGAACTTAGATTAGCCATCCATAATCTCATAAATTTTTTAGCATAAGAACATTAATAGCATAAATAGGAATAAATTGCAATCACCATTCATCAAACTATAACTTTCTCATTTTCCCTTGACTTTAGCCATTATAAGATACCTTATAAGTCATTTACCATTGTATATGTATTCGGTCACTACAATTTAAAATGAGGGATTGTTTTGGCCATCATGAAAAAAAGGTGGGATCTAAAGTTTTTCATATCCCATTTATCACATTCTTCCATCCTTTCTATATTTTAAATCTATTAACACAATAACTTGAAATTATTATGTTACTTTCTCTCACATTTAAGTTATGTAGAAATAAAATTTGCCATTTCTTTTACCTCTTTTCTTGGCTTATTTTACTTGTTACACTTTATAATTGCATACATGTTCTCCCTCCTACATTTAAAGGACACTACTATATACAAATTTATGATATGAAAAGAATAAACAAGGTAAAACACATCCATTTATCAGTTTTTTTCTTTCTTTTTTTTACCCAAAATCAAAAGGTAACTTTTCCCACATATTTTTCAACAACACTTCCATATGTCAAAAATGGATGCTCTCGGTTTAAGTAGGTTAAAGAGAGTAATATCATGATTTCAAGTCAAATTTCTAGCTAGCATGATTCCTTTGGGTAATTTTAAGCTAAAAACATACATGGACTATTTAAGAACATAAATTTCCACACTTTCTAATTCTAAGGTTTTGCATTAGGCATGCTGAAATTTTCTATTAACCATCCCCTCATGAATTTAGCTACATTTACCACTATATATCAACAATCACAACCCATTCCATTCATCATGCAAACTTAGCCAGTAGAAACCTTACATCTCAAGCAATGTAGAGCTAGAGAAATTGAGTCCATGCAAACTTTAAATCATACTACATAGTTTAAATCATGAAATCAAGACATAGAATTTCTAAGCTACCTCAAAGGTGAAATAAAATGGAATTATCTTGGATTCTTCTTTGAATTTCCCTTTGCTCCTTTACTCCTTCCCTCTCAGCTAGCTCTTTCTCCCTTCAAAAGCTTTTGTGTTTTGTTTAATTCTCATGCTGCTCTCCCTCGCCCCCTTGCCATATGCATGTATATCTATATTTTATGAAATTCTTCTCTTGTGTGTTGCCTAGTCGGCTAAATGGGATGTTACACCTCATTCTTACTCCTAATTGCCATTATTTTATCGCTACACATGTACTTAAGTACACTTCATTTTTTCATGCAATCTTGTACCCATTAATCTACTCAGTTACGTCAAGGGAAGGGAAGGAGGGAAGTTTATGCAAGGTGCCCATTTCAAGTAAGATGCACCCTTCACACAAGACCAACATTTTATGCATATGCAACTTCATCACTCGGTGCCGCCAAAAGAAAGGAAGGGAAGGGATTCACGCAAGACATACAGCCATGCAGGCTATATGGTTTGGCATTAAAATTTAATTCCTATATCTATTCCCTAAATGTCTTCCACTGTACACCCACATATATGTATATTAACTTAACTAAATTCTATACTCTTGCTTCACCAAATGCAAGTGTGTATATATATATATATATATTTAATGGAGGTTAAATTATTTTCTCCCTTCTCACTTTCTATTGCTATGTGGGTTTATATAAAATTCACATTCTTCTTCCTAATTCCCTTTGGTTTCATGGTTAAAGGTGGAGAATAAGTAGTCAATTTCCTTTTGTCTACTTACATGTCACGTTCTCTCTTGCCTTCATTTCCTTCACCGAATGCCTATATATTTAATAGATATACTCTTCTTTCCTTTCCCAATTGTCCTTTTCGTGGGTTTATAAAGGTTTACTTCACTCTTTCCTTTGGCAATTCGACTAGATAAAAAGAAAAGAAAAATTAAATCAAGTACCTCAAAATCAAGCTTACTTCTAATGCACTTTTCACTCACATTCTAATTTAGTTAACACAAGAAAGAAGGTGTTATTCTTTAGCATATTTATTCTAAATATTAAATTACACAAGCAAATTCATCATACTTTATATCAAACTCATCCAATTAATTAAGGGAACATTAATTTAAAACTTACCAAGAGAATATGGGGTATTACAGCTCCACAAGCATTCGATCTAGGTATGGAATTGGTAGTTTTGGCACTAGCAGAATTGTAAAGGCTTGTTGACGAATCGATGCGAGCTCAATTGGAGGCTGTATGTAACCCCCCAATCCTATAGTTCTTTTTATGTTATTTAAATCATATAAACAATATACTATAAGATTGGTGAATTACTACTTCCTTTACCCAAGTTAAATTTTTAAATATTTATCAAACAACATAATTAGTATTATTGGTCTGGGCTACTACACTTGGAATCTCACACGTTTCGCAGCAAAAAATACATTAAATTAATTATCGGTATAGGATGGCCATTGGTCATTCCACGGTTGTGCCATAAATTGGGATGTTAAACATCCACTTGAACTTAGATGATTTCAAAAACACCGTGATGGTTGCGAACTTTAAGTTAGTGTCATCTCCCAAGGGTCATATGAGAAACACATACTTAGAGTTAAGCATAACCATTGGCATGGGCCGATTCACCCTAGAGTATATGTAGAGAATAGCATATCGGGAGTGTGATCCTCCTCGAAGGAATAGTGGTGATTCCATAGTATTATGATCCACCCAAAAGCAGAGAGAAAATGATCTAGGTAGAGTTGATGGTGATCCCATGAGAGTTATACTAGCCCCATTTGGGACGAAAGGGAGGAATCTCGTTAGTCAGGCATGATCTGTTGGAAAGGGGCAGGGACCATTAAGGTAATTGGATCCACTAGGGGATGCCTCAGAATGTATAAAAGTTAAGGCATGGCTAAATAGACATGCGCTCATTCATATAGACAATGATGCATGGAGTTGTTGTAGGGCGACTCTCTCGATTACTCTTAGGGTGTTTTATGTACTGCTCATATGTTATGAAAGTGAAATTGTGGCATGTTTACTATCACACATGTGTTTTATGAGAAATGTTTTATAATGATAATGATGATGAATGCACTCCCCATGCTTTAAATATGATATGTTTTGATGAATATGCTTATGTATGAGTACACAATATGATTAAATGCTACATGCATTACACCCCATTAGCATGTGATATGTTTTATGAAAGAATGTAGAGTTTTTCGTGCGAGCATGGTGGTACAGGTCAATGGATTTCGTAACAAGTTGTATTGCTACTGAGATTCATTTCTCATGATAGTGTTGGCATGTACTAGATGTGTAGGTCCCCTTGGGCGGGAGGTGAAGGTAAAGTATGAAGAAGTGTCCAAGCTGGGCACACAAACTATTTAATATTGGATAGCTTTAGTACATGGTAGAATGAAGCTAGCCTTCATGATATTTTGAGAAAGGCTAGTGTAAGACTATTTTGTATAGCCTATTCTAACTTATTTGTATATGAACTAGGTTGGATTAATGAATATACTAATTTATGGGTTATGAGTGGCAGGATTGTTACCTCTATGCCCAATAGTTAACTAATTATATTTAATTAAAATGCATGTCCATGTGTAGTTAATACAGGGTTATTCTATATACATATATGTATTTATTCTGCTGTAATGTTGAGAGAACCCGAGAGTAAAGGCCAACCCAAATGGAACTTAATTAATCAACTTGGTAAAAAGTTTAAAATTCACTCAGGTAGAAGTGATAGTAACACACCAGTATTATGATAATTATATACATTATACCTTTAAACACTTAAAAGGAACCATAGGCTATTCATAAACATATATATATGGGTGAATTGGTGCATACTATAGTTTTGTAAACTCTAAGTATGTGACTTTTCATTTATATTGGCCATTAAGTCACTAACTTACAATTTACAACTATCACGATAATCGCAGAATGTCCAATCATTGTCCTATACCAGTAATCAGTCATTCAGATATGAACCTATCTACCACAGATACATATATTAAGGATACAATTTTCATTTCTCTTATGCATTCTTGCTCTTTCCTTTTAAATTTCATCACATTCATGCTCTTATTTACATTTAAAGTATATGTTACCTTGCTTATAATTTAAGTTTAATCTCTAGTTTGCATTTAGTTTTTAGGCTAGATATCATTTAAATATGTCATTAATTTCATCTTTTCATCACAAAAGGTGCCAGTCGACTGGTATCACACTGCAAGTCGATTGATTGCATTCTTTCCAAATATTTGAAATTCCAAACAGAGAGTTACCAATGATCAAGCTAGGTGTCTGGCGCTTGGCTACCACTCATGTTGGGCCGACAGCTTGATCGCTGGGTCGGGCAAGAGGGTCGCTCTATTCTTAGGCATTTCTGGAAAAATGAAGAACACGGCAGTCAACTTCCAAGTGCCCGGCAGTCGACAGCTAGCATTCTATATGCGTTTCTAAGCATCTCAAGAGCACGACAGTCGACTGCTGCACCGTGGTAATTGACTACTGCATCTTGCTCTTTTTTATGAATTGCCGTTGACCCTAATTTTCAATCGAAAAACTTATTTTTAAACCCATTTTGGAATTGATGAACTCAAGAGAAACTCCTTAGCAACATTTAACACAAGAAAATAGCCCAAAACATCATATAATCTTATCCAAATCTAAGTTTAAAACTCATTTATGTTCAAGCTGAAAACCATTTTTTAGAAACAATTTTTAGCATGCACAAGTATTTTCAATCGGTTAAAAATACCCAATAGTGATGAAAAATAATAAGAATGTAGTTTTAAATCCCTTTTTCTTTCAAACATGTTCAATTTTGCAAATTGTAGTAGTATGAATAGTAAACTCCAAAATAAAGGGATTGGGTTATTATGCTACCTTAATCCGTGTTTAACTGATGTTTGGATGCTGGTTAATGTTGTAGATGCCTTTCTAATCACTTTTATGGCCTTAACTCTTGTTAGAAACGAGATTTACTGCCTTTCTCCTTCAGCTTCTCTCTCTACTCATCACACTCTCTCTCTAGAAATGGGTGTCTGAGTTTTAGAATGAAGGAGTCTGACTCCTGGCCTTATTTATATGACAATCCAACACTTGCATGGATTCACAATTTCTGATAATTTGGCCTCAAAATTGGTAAATTTCAAACTATATGAGAAATTCTCATTTTGTCCCTAACCCATTGGCAGGAGAATTACAAAATCCTGTTAGCTATAGTAATTCCTTTGGCCAAAATTACAATTGTCATACCTAAACTTTTCCACTTTTCAATTTAGTCCTTTTCTTTATTCTAGTCAATTTTCTCACTCATTTCTAGTCCAGTTCTTGTACTCATGCAACTATATGCAAGCTAACCTAACATAAATGCAACATACACAAAGAAATTAACTAAAATTAACAAACATCTCCCAAACTTTAGGAGCAGATGTTACATTTCTCCCCTCCTTTTAAAAAATTTTGTCCTTAAAATTTATACGTACCTATACAAATAACTCTGGGAAATTTCTTCTCATTTCTTCTTTCTCCTAGGTTGCCTCTTGTGGCGACGTTTGATCCCACAAAATTTTCACTAAAGGAATAGTTTTATTTCTTAAATGTTTAGTCTTAGTACCAATAATCTTTAAAGGTCTTAGTGTATAAGTTAAATTATCTTTTAATTGTACTGCTCTGGCATCGAGAATATGTGAGGGATCGGGAAGATATTTTCAAAGTTGAGAAATATGAAGCACATCATGGAAATTGGAAAGAAATGGGGGTAAAGCAATTTGATAAGCAGATTGGCTAACTTTTTCAAGATTTAAAAAGGTCCAATGTATCTTAGGCTCAATTTTTGGGACTTGATAGCTCTGCTAATACCAGTAATAGGAGAAATTTTAAGGAAAACACGGTCTCCTTCATCAAATTCTAGTGGTCTTCTCCTTTTATCAGCATAACTCTTCTGCTTATCTTGGGCCTTAGCCATCTTTTCTTTAATCATCTTAATTTAATCTGTGGTATGTTAAACTAATTTGGGCCCTAGTAGTTGTCTCTCCCCCACCTCAAACCAACACAAAGGTGACTTACTTTTTTTTCCATACAAGGCTTCATAAGGAGTCATCCCCATGCTAGAGTGAAAACTATTATTGTAGGCAAATTCTACTAAAGGTAAATTTCTATCCTAATTGCCTTTTTGTTCTAATATACAAGCTCTAAGCATATCTTCTAAAGTCTGAATAGTTCTTTTATTCTGCCTATTAGTTTGTGGATGATAAGCAGTACTGAAACTAAGTTTAGTACCAAAAGCCTCTTGCAATGCTCTCCAGAATCTAGAAGTAAACCTAGGGTCTCTATCAAATACTCTATTAGTAGGAACTTCGTGGAGTTTTACTATTTCTCGTATATACAATTAGGCTAACTTATCCAATGAGAAATTTATTTTGATGGGTAGGAAATGTGTAGATTTAGTTAATCTATCTACAATCACCCAAATTGCATCATTCCTTAATTGAGTTTTTGGTAAACCTACTATGAAATCCATAGAAATCTTATCCCATTTTCATTCAAAGATTTCGAGAGGTTGTAATAGTTTTGCAGGTTTCTGATGTTCAATTTCCACCTGTTGGCACACTAAGCATCTAACAACATATTCAGTTATTTGCTTCTTTATACCTGGCCACCAAAATTTCTTTTTCAAATCTTGATACATCTTGGTAGTACCAGGATGAATAGTATAATTGCTCTTATAGGCTTCTTCTAGAATTATATCCCTCAGTCCTTCTGAATCTGGGATATAAATCCTATCTGTACCTTTAATTCAATTAACTCTAAGGGAGACAACAAGCCTGTCACTCATACCCATTTAACAAAAATAACTGGTGGATTCCTAGCTCACATATCCTAATACATATATGCACTATTCCTATACATCAAAACTATTCTCCTGATCCTTTTACCAAAATATCACAAGGATTCAGGGTATGGGGCATACCAAAAACTTTCTACTATAACACTTCATGTAATCAGGGTAGGGAAAGAACTTCTAATACATATATGATATATAGTTCCTTAATAAGGAAATACCCCAGGAAGGGTATTTCAACCAACTCCATCTCTATCTCAAGGAGGATCTAGTATCTAGGCATCTGATGCAAACCAGTATTTTTATGAGAATAAATCCCAGTAGCATTAATAACTAGTTTTCAAAATAGCTAGTTTGTACCACCGTAAACTCGTACAGAAATTCTACATTCTTTTTCGTAAAAACAATACATCTATTGGGTTATCTTGAATAACATTTCGTTTAACAATCATACTTGCATGCATAAGCTCATCTCATAATATATATCTCATAAATTCTTCATAACATATAGGTAACATACATCATTCATATAACATTCATTATAAAATAAAGAGCAATAAGGAAATAAGAGCACTTCTCGTTGGCCTTCACCAATCATCATCATAATCAACATCATATAATTGCATAATAAGAGAAATCTGGAGGGGCAACATGTGCACCACTCTATGTTTTCGAATATGTACTTTGGCAACTATTCCTGGCAGTCCTTGACTGCATATCATATTTGTGTACATTTTGGAGCATCCTCCAGTGGATCCAAGTATAATAGAGTCCCCACATTTAGATTCCACACATTGAGTACATTCTGGGGTCCACAAAATGCTATTCATAAACATATATATATGGTTGAATCGATGCATACTATAGTTCAGTAAACTCTAAGTATGTGACTTTTCATTTATATTGGCCATTAAGTCACTAACTTACAATTTACAACTATCACAATAATTGCGAAATGTCCAATTACCATCCCATACCAATAATCAGTCATTCAGATATGAACCTATCTACCACAGATACATATATTAAGAATACCATTTTCATTTCTCTTATGCATTCTTTCTCTTTCCTTTTAAATTTCATCACTTTCATGCTCTTTCTCATTTACATTTAAAGTATATGTTACCTTGCTCATAATTCAATTTTAATCTCTAGTTAAGATTTAGTTTTTGGGCTAGATATCATTTAAATATGTCGTTAAGTTCATCTTTTCATAACAAAAGGTGGCAGTCGACTGGTATCACACTGCAAGTCGACTGATTGCATTCTGTCCAAATCTTCAAAATTCCAAATAGAGAGCTACCAGTCGACTGCTAGGTGCTTGGCTGTAGGCTGCTAGCTTATTATTAGGCCCGATAGTCGACTGCTGGGTCAGGGCAGTCGGCTGCTCTATTCTTGGGCATTTCTGGAAAAATGAAGAACATGGCAGTCAACTTCCAAGTGCCCGATAGTCGACTACTAGCATTCTGTATGTAGTTTTGAGCATCTCAAGAGCACGATAGTCGACTACTGCACTTTGGCAGTCGACTGTTACATCTTTCTCTGCTTTATGAATTGCCGTTAATGCAAATTTTCAATCCAAGAACTTGTTTTTAAACCCATTTTGAAATTGATAAACTCAAGATAAACTCCTTAGCAACATTCAACACAAGAAAACAGCCCTAAACATCATATAATCTTGTCCAAATATGATATTAAAACTCATTTTCATTCATTCTAAAAAACCCATTTCAGAAACAATTTTTAGCATGCATAAGTATTTTCAATCGTTTAAAAATACCCAAAAGTGATGAAAAATAATAAGAATGTAGTTTTAAATCCCTTTTTCTTTCAAACAAGTTTAATTTCAAAAATTTCAATAGTATGAATAGTCAACTCTAAAATAAAGGGATTAGGTTATTATGCTACCTTAATCTATGTTTAACTGATGTTTAGATGTTGGTTAATGTTGTAGATGCCTTCCTAATCACTTTTCTGGCCTTAACTCTTGCTAGAAATGAGATTCACTGCCTTTCTCCTTCAGCTTCTCTCTCTACTCGGCCACACTCTCCCTATAGAAATGGGAGTCTAAGTATTAGAATGAAGGAGTCTGACTCCTGGCCTTATTTATATGCAATCCAACACTTGCATGGATTCACAATTTCTAATCATTTGGCCTAAAATTGGTAAATTTCAAACTATATGAGAAATTGCCATTTTGTCCCTAACCCATTGGCGGGAGAATTACAAAATTTTGTTAGCTACAGTAATTTTTTTGGCCAAAATTGCGATTGTCATACCTAAACTTTTTCACTTTTTAGTTTAGTCCTTTTATTTATTCTAGTCAATTTTCTCACTCATTTCTAATCCAGTTCTTATACTCATGCAACTATATGCAAGCTAACCTAACATAAATGCAACATACACAAGCAATTAACTAAAATTAACAAACATTTCCCAAAATTTAGGAGCAGATGTTACATGTAGGGTCTTACACAATGCACAAAAAGTTCTTGGCAAAGAGCCAAGACATTGTCTTGGAGGTCATTTTTCTCCATTTGGAGCCTTGACTATAACAAGGTTGAATCACTCGAACCACTCCTCTCCCTGCGAGAGCCAATAGGGGTGGAGTTGGTCGAAGGGGTTGCAAATGGATGAAATAAATAAATGTTGTTATATTTTTTTACTTTTAATTTGAACAAAATACCATGTTGACAATAACTTTAATGAGATCCTCATTATCATTCTTAGGTAAACCTTTTTTTAAATTCTTAGATCGAACCAACTGAAGGTCCCTCTATATAAGAAAGGTTTCAATGTAAAAAAGGAATAAAGTTACGACATCATCACCAAAAAAAAGAATTGAATCCTTTGAAATACGCATTCTATGAGGTGCAGCAAAGTATGCTGAAATATACCATTTTACACATTAACTCACTATTGCGTTAATATGTAAGTAGGAATAAAAATAAATTACCATTTTGCATATTAACTTGTTAGTGGGTTAATGTGTACTTTAGTGCATTTCACAAGATGCATACTTCAAAGGATCTGATTTCCACTAAAACCATCTATTGGGAATAACTAGCACCTACGAAATGGGGGTGAATTGAGTGCTTTAAAAATTTTAGAAACTTTGGAAGATTTTTAAAGTAGATGAAGCAAGCTAGAATAGTAAAGAGTAAAGACTATGCAACAAGTAAAGCTTAAACCAGTAAAAAAATAGTGTAGTAAAGTAAAGAGCAGAAACTCAAAGTGCAAAAAGATAAACAGCTTGAGATTTTCACTATCTCCTCAAGCTTCAAATAGGTACATGAAAACCACTACAATGCTCTTAGCACTTTCTTTCACTCTTTTCTACTCAAGGAAAACCTTTCCTTAAGATTCTAGCTCTCTTCTAATGTAGAAGGAAGAAATTTTATGAAAAGTCACTCTCTTTTAGAGATATTACAAATGAAGAATAGAAGTAATCTTAGAACAAAGAGCTCAGAAGGTTTAAATTAAATTCAAAGTTGAAGTTGTTCTCTTAATGTTTTCAGACTTACCAATACCCCTATTTATAGATTTTTTAGGATATATCCTTACATATCACTAGACAAAGAGACGTTTTGTACCTTCTATACATCATTATGTAAGCAAGGCAGTCAACTTGCAAAAGGTTGACAATCAATTGTCATGTTCTTGAATTCAAATGTTCTGACTTCTGAGTAGTGGTAGTCAACTTCCTTGAGGCTGGAAATCGACTTACTGCTCTCAAGTTTCTATACAATTTGAATTCCTAGTCTAGCAGTTGACTTATTACTTTAAATCAGTCGACTTGTTCCTCTCAAGTTACCTTATTTGTTAACTACAATCTGGTAGTCGACTTCCTGCATGAGGTTGTCAACTTCTTACTCTTAGGTTCCCATGGATTTTGAATCTGTAGTATGGCGATCGACTGCTAAGTTTTTAGTAGTCAACTTGCAACTTACTATCTTGGTTTCTTCAGGTTTAAAATGTACCAATCGACTTCCCTTATATGCCATTTGACTTGTTGCTTTGAAAAAGTCTTTTAAGTGAAGAAAACTAAGAGAAAGAGCTACCAAGCCTTTGAGAGAATGAAGAACATCGTTAAAGAGATGAGGAATTGAAGTATGAACATGGAAGCTAACTTATAGAAGCATAGGAGTCAAGTGCTATGTTGAAATTATGGGTTTTCTAAATGAGGATGAACACAACAGTCGACTGCCTCCCTTGGAAGTCGACTGCTACGTGTATACTTTATTTTCTCAACTATTGTTTGATTCATTTTGTTCCCCAACTCATGTATTTTAATTGTAAATCAATTCATGGATTTTTCCTCTACTCTAAGGTCAACAGTATACTTTAATTCTAGAGCATTTAAAGCTAGAAACATCTTTAAAGTTAGACAAAGAAAGTCAGAGAGCGTGAAAGAGAACTATTAGAGCTAGAATATTCCCATATCTGGGTATTAGGGTGTAGGCCTATATTTATGCTTCTAAATTGGTTTGGGATATGCAATTTCGGTTTAGGCAGACCTTATGAACAACTCTTAGCCATGGTAAGGCATAGGCCTATGTGAGCCAAGTGTATAAGGATGATTGTCCATTGATGGTCAGATACGGTATTATCAAATGTTGATTTTAGCCACTTCATCATTTGGATGAAACCAAAACTCAAGGATATTTGGTAAAACCTTGGGGATGGAGAATGTGTTAGCCTTCCAAAACTCCCTAATGTTCCCTTCAACCATCCTCACACCTAGGTATAGGTTCACAACTTCACCTTAGAAGTAGAATTGACAATGCCCCTTCCAAATATGCCAACATACATGTACAAGAAAAAAATTTCTCTATTGTAGCATTAAGCCATTGATCTTTGTCACAGACTGACTTCTCTCCTGCTTGTGCAGCACTTAGACACTCCTATTCTAGTGACTAAGTCAGCCTAAAACCCCTTAAAGATATGTTGGGCACAAGCTAAGCGCAGTGGAATAGTAAGGCAAGTATGCTTTAAGGAGGAAAGAAAAGAACTCAAGGATTGAATACTTGAAAGGAGAATGTTATTGGCTTAGTGAATGATTTACAACTGTATACAAAGTGTTCGATTTTCTAGGATGTCTCCAAGGCCACCTATTTATAGCCTTCTACCTCCTTAATGGACGGTGGACATCAATCTAATCCTATGGTTAATATTTTGCATCTAGAGAATTCTATATAAACCTAGAATGGACTATTCTTAGAGAATTCTCCATAAGTTTCTAAAACATTCCATAGGCCTCCACAATGTTCCATAATCTTCCACATCATTCTAGATTCTTCTAGAATGTTCTAGAGCTTTCCATAATGTTTTAGATCCTTCTAGAGTCTTCCAGAGTCTCCACAACATCCTAAAACCTTCTAGAATCTTCCAGATCCTTCTACAATATTCTAGAACATTCCAAAACATTCTAGATCTTTGTAGAGAATTCTAGAGAGTTCTATATCCTTCTGTACCATCCTGAAATTCTCTGCCAATATCTCCATTCTTTCCTAGTTAATATTAAGATTAAGGTGGTAGGATTTCTAGTCTGTGACATCCTCCTCCACGTAAATAGGCGACATCCTAGTCACTTCGTCCCAATATGACCAAATCTTACCTTCATAGTTCCACAAAGTTAACTCATGTTCCCAAATTGCCTCATTGTCGAGAGTGCTTTCCATTTTACAAAGTACTCTATGTAGCTTGGATGTGCACCCCTTCTCAAAATGACTCTATGTGCCAATATCTCCTCAACATCACGATCTGGCACACTTGTGATGACGGTCGACGCTCTTCTTGAAACACCCCTACTTTGGTCTTCCTTGTCTTCCTTATAAGGTTTCAGCAAGCTTGCATGAAACACAACATGTATTTCTAAGTGAGGGCAGAGTTAGGTGATAAGCTAACTTACCTATCCACTTTTCCATAGGAAACGGACCCTAAAATTTTTGAACTAATCCCTTGTGCAACTTTGTAAATGTATGCTTTTGTTGGGAAAGGAGCTTTACCAACACTAGGTACCTTCCCTAAACTCTAAGTTCCTCCTCTTAGCGTCGGCCCATTTCTTTATCTTCTTTGAGGCCTTAGCTAAGTATGATTTTGTTATGTCTGCCTTTTCATGCCACCCTTTGGCAAACTTGAATGCATATGGACTTAGACCTTTGTATCCCATGGCTAAGGAATATGGAGTCATAGGTTGCTGCCCTATAGCAATCTCAAATGGACTCGCCCCTGTTGACTCACTCCTCTACAGATTATATGACAATTGGGCTATGTCAAGAAGCTTTGCCTAATCTTGTTGGTTGGAACTTATGTAATGTCTTAAGTATAACTCCAATAATGTGTTCACCCTCTCAGTTTTTTTATTAGTTTGGGGATGAAAGCTTATGGAGAAGTTGAGTTTAAACCCCATGATTTTGAACAACTCCATTGAAAATCTTCCCGTAGAGCAGGTGTCCCTATGGCTCACTATGGTCTTCGGTATGCCTCAATACTTGACACATGCTTGAAGAATAGGCATGCAGCATCTTCAGTATTGAACTTGGTAGCCACGGGAATGAACATGCCATACTTGCTAAATCGATCCACTACCACCATTATGTTGTTACATCCCTTAAACTTTGGAAAGCAAGTAATGAAGTCCATAGAAATGCTTTCCCATGGTCTTTTAGGCATGGGTAGTGGCTCTAGCAATCCTGCTGGTTGTTGTTGCTCTACCTTATCTTGCTGGCACACAAGACAAGTGTTCACGTATAGCTCAATGTTGTCTCTCATTTGAGGCCAATAGTAAACACGTTCCATGAGTGCCAATGTATGTTGGATTCCAAGGTGTTCATCCTATCTTGAATCATGACACTCTTTAATGATTTACTTCCTCAAGCCTTGCCACTTCGACACTTATACTCGGTCTCCCTTGGTCATGAGCAACCCTTCTCTTAACCAAAACTAGCGAGTCTTCCCTTAACTTGCCAACTCTATCGAGTTTTTGGCTCTTAGGTCATACTTTAGTCCCTCATTGACTCGATCCACCAAGGGGAAACTTGGACTTGTAATGGTGACTAACTTAGCTTTTTAGCTTAAGGCATCAGCCACGGTATTAGCTTTACTGGGCTTATACTCTATCACGAAATCAAACTCTGCCAAGAAGTCTTGCCATCTTACTTACTTTGGTGTCAACTTCTTTTGGTTGAAGAAATAACTAGTCACCACATTGTTTGTTTTTACTATGAACTTGGACCCTAACAAGTAATGTCTTTAGGTCCTTAGACAATACACCACAACTGTCATCTCCTTCTATTGTATAATGTAATGGTGCTCGGCATCATTTAGCGTACGATTCTCATAAGCAATAGGGTGTCCTTCTTGCATTAGAACATCACCAAGTGCGAAGTCTGAATCATTAATATGTACTTCATATGTTTTAGTGTGATTGGGAAGTGCTAACACTGGTTCCTTGGTCACAACATGCTTTAGTTGATTAAATGCTTGTTGGCATCTCTCATCCCAGTTCCATGTTTCTTCCTTCTTCAGAAGATCGGTGAGTGGAGATGTTATGGCAAAATATCCTTGGATGAACCTTCGGTAATAGTTGGGGAGGCCAAGAAAGGATCAAAGCTCGGTTACCTTCTTGGGTGGTTCTCATTCACATATAGCTTGTAACTTGGACTTGTCTATGTGTAGCTTGCCCTCTCTAACAATGTTTCCAAGGAATGTAACCTCTTGTTGAGCAAAGGAACATTTCTCTCTTTTTATATAGAGCTCATTCTCCCTTAGCACTTTAAACACTTGTCGTAGGTGCTTGATGTGTTCTTCTAAGGCCTTGTTATCGACAACTATGTCATCCAAGTACACTACAACAAACTTGTCTAAGAATGGCTCGAAAACTCTATTCATAAGGGTGCAAAATGTTGTG
The DNA here is from genome assembly GCA_031216115.1 of Senna siamea. Taxonomy (NCBI): domain Eukaryota; kingdom Viridiplantae; phylum Streptophyta; class Magnoliopsida; order Fabales; family Fabaceae; genus Senna; species Senna siamea. Next base: position 5,402,070 of record CM062360.1, read on the forward strand.
GGTGCATTCATAAGTCCAAATGACATAAATAGGAATTGAAAGGAGCTATACCTCGTCACATAGGTTGTCTTTGGTTCATCTCCCTCGGCTATCCTTACTTGGTTGTAGTCAAACCTTAAATTAAGCTTCGTGAACCATCTATCTCCTCCAAGTTGATCAAACAAGTCCCCAATGAATGGAATAGGGTATTTGTTCTTTACGGTTATCTTATTAAGTGCTCTATAATCGATGCACATATAGAAAGACCCATCATGCTTCTTCTGAAAAAGAACGGGTGTACCAAATGGGACCTTTAATCATTGGATGTAACCAGCGTCCAACAATTCCTTCAATTGTTTACTCAATTCCTCCAACTCAAGAGGTGTCATTCTATATGGCACAACTACAGGTAAGGTAGAAATAGGCACCAACTCAGTCTTGTGGTCTACCTCACACTTAAGAGGCAGCTTCTTTGGCAACTTAGGCAGCATGATGTCCTGGAATTCTTCTAGAGCATTTGCAATTCCTTTTGGCATGTTAGACTCTATTTCCCTAGTTTCTTCCTTAATAGCCATAAAAAAAGTAGGCACTCTTTTCTTAAGCCCCTTGGAGAGTTGTATGGTAGATATTATAGGTACTTGACCCCATTTTCCCCATGATAAAGGTACCATGCACGAGTGTCTTTCCTCCAATATGCATATCATATTGGCAAAGGGTATTGGTATGATCTTTACTTTGTCTAAGAACTCCATGCCAAGTATGATAGAATAGTTATCCATAGGAACAATAGAAAAGTTAATAAGGCCAGACCACTCACCAAGGCTTATCTTAACATTGCGGACAGTACCAAGGATGGGTTTTGGTTGAGAATCTATTGCCTTGAACCATCCTTTTTCTTCAACAAAGTTGATACCCAAGAACTTCACTTCTTCCTCTTTGATGAAGTTGCTTGTTGCTCTAGTGTCGACTAAAGCACGCACATCTTGTCCACTAATCTTTATTTGTACGAACAACAACCCTTTCTTATTAGGCTTGGGAACCTCAACATTGGCCTTAATGGAGTTGAGGATATGGAGTGATCCCATGCTCATCTTTGCTTGTTGCCGAGAATCTTGTTCCCTTTCTTCAATTATGGCTAAGAGTTGGATTCTTTTTGAACACTCTCGAGCTAAGTGTGGACCCTCGCAAAAGAAACATTTAAGAGGTGGGCACTTACCTCTTGTGTCATCCCTTTCTCCTTTGAAACTCCCTTCCTTATAGGTTGGCGTTAAGCTTCCCTCTTTGTGTGGTTTGCTTCCTCCCTTGCCATGGCCTTTGTTTTCCTTTTGCTTAGTGCTCTCTCTTCTCTTGTGCACCTATTCACTCGATCTCCAACTTGGCTTAATTTTGTAAACCATCACAAAAGCATAGAAAGCCTCATTATCGGGGTAGTCAGGAATTTCCAAAAGCACTTCAGAGATTTCCTTCATGTACTCTCAGATACTACTCTTTTAAGTAAGTCGCCTCAGTTTTGCTCAAGCCTCTTTTTCCACATTCTCAAGATAGAATTGGCACTTGAGCTCTTTTTTGAACTCATCCCAAGTAGCAATGGTATAAACTCCCTTCTCGATTTCACCATGCCTACGACTCTACCATAGCATCGCAATATCTTCTAAATAAGGGGAGGCATAGTCAATCTTCTTAGCATCCTCTATGATACTTAGAGCCCAAAATTATTGTTCCAAGCTCCACAAGAAATTATCTACCTCTTTAGCCTTCCTAGGTCTTTTGCAAGCCTTGGGCTTAGGAACCTCTACTCTTGAATGAGTTGGAGTTAGGATGGATGAGGTAGCTCCCCTATCATGAGATAATGCCTTCCTCATAATGACCATCTCCTCCCTTATGTTTCTTAATTCCATATATACCCCCTCAAGTTCTTCCTTTAGAGTTTTGTTCTCTTTTTTAAGGGTAAGGATTTCATTAGAAAGAGAAGTTAAAGAAGTCTTACATTGTTGTGAACACTTACCAGTAGCCTCATTCATGGCTCTCAACATTTCCTTGCGGATTCGTCAAGCTCCTTTAGAAGGGAGTCCACCTCCTTGAACTTATCCTCTTCATCGGCTATCGAAAAGCTCCACCCTCATAAGCCTTGTGTCTACATCCTCATTTCCTTCCCTCCTTTGGAAGGTTCTCGAGACTTCGATCTCCCTCTCTTTTCTCCTCCTTACCCCTCGCTACAAACATTGCCAACAATAGTGATCTCGCTGCTTCACATACTTGTATAATGCTAGCTTTGCCTCTCGAAGGAAACCTACTTTAATACCAACTGTCACGGAATGATTTTTCTCCTGCTCGTGCGACAGTTAGACACTCCTATTCTAGTGACTAAGTCACCCTAAAACCCCTTGAAGTATGTTGGGCGCAAGTTAAGCGTAGTGAAATAATAAGGCAAGTATGCTTTAAGGAGGAAAGAAGAGAACTCAAGAATTGAATACTTGAAAGGAGAATGTTATTGGCTTGGAGAATGCTTTACAAGTGTATAAAAAGTGTTTGATTTTCTAGGATGTCCTTGGCAAATGTCCAAGGTGTAATATCCTCAATCTTATGATATCAGGTTTGTCTTAAAATCCTAGACTCAATATTTTTATGCCTAGAAAATAGTCCAAAAATCATTTTTATTGCCTTAAACAATGGAAGGACTAAATTGAAAGGAAATGATTAGGGACTAAAATGAAAGGAAATTCGTTTCACAAAATATCTTGATAGCAAGACGTAAATTGAGGTATATTTATGGTGCACATTTATGAGATTTGAAAATGGTGCCAAAGTCATGAATGCTTCAAGAAAAATATCTAGGGACAAAATGGTCAAATTTTATCTGAAAATAAGAATAAAATATTTATTTATCAGATAAAATGACTAATTTTTATCTGAAAAATTATGAAATTGCCTCTAGAATATTTTTTCAAAATTTTTCAAAAAAAAAAAAAAAATTGGTTCGACACTTAAGAGGGGTAAAATGATCATTTTACCATGAAGGGCAAAATGGTAATTTTGACACCAAGGGTAAAAAGGTAATTTTACCACAAGGACATAAGGAAAATTTTACCTAAAGAAACACTTTGAAAATCCCTAAAATACCCTTGCATGTCAAGGTTTTAAGAAGGAAAAAGTGAAGGGTATTTTGGTCATTTTGCCACTAAGGGCAAAATGGTCATATTAGCCATTTTAAATAAGTCACACTTCTTCTTCTTCTCCTCCTTAGCAAAGACGACGTGAAGGCTTTTGGAAGGGAGAAAAATCATAGACTTCATAAGGGAGAAAAGGGAGAAGAAGGCAAGCAAACTTCAAGGTTTATCCACCAAAAATTATAAATTAAGGTAGCTTAGCATTCTTCCATCACTTATTTCATGTTTTAATGGATTTTTTCAAGCTTTTGAGATTTTTATGGCCGAATGAACAGTATATGAATAGTGATATTCTTAAGTTTACATTCTTAAATTCTCAAAATATCTATGGATTAATGCTTAGAAAGTAGTATGGAGTTGTTTGTGATGGTTAATTTCAATTTATGAAAGTGTTTAGGTTCATTTCCCAAATTTGTTTCATTTGCCCTAAAACCTCCAAATTCATGAATGTCATGCCAAATTGTTTGTTTTGCCTTGATTGTTATGGATAAATGGTGATTGATGGTTTATGGATGATGAAAATGGGATTAAAGGAATGATTATATGAAAAATGATGAATTTTGCACAAAATTCCTCTTTAGGCCATGGCTAGAAAAATGAGATTTGAAAAATTGTTTGAAAAATTTTAAAGTAGCTTATTGGTAATTCAAGTTATGGCCAATGGAGGATAGAATAGATGTCAATTGGTTGAAATGCCCAATTTTGCCTAAAAATCCCATCTTAACCAAGAGTATGCAAGTTTTTGATGAAGGAAATGTGCTGAAATTTTTATGTGTGTGTTTCGGTTGAAACAAGATTTATTGGCAATTATTTTTATGCAAAATGATCCCATTAAATTCCATGTAGCCTACTTGACCAATTTTATGACATGGAAATATTTATGAAAAAAATTTTGTACACAAATGTAATGAAATTGGTCAAAGTATACAAAGGAAATAATATGATGTTGCAATTAAATTTTAATGAATATTTTGTGCAATCTTGGCAATTCTAGCAATTTTTGTGCATGCTTAAGTGTGGGAAGACAATGATTATACACATCTTGGGTATGTATAATTAGGTGAGAAAGAGGGAAAATAGAATAATAAGTAGGAAAGAGAAAAGGTTCACCTTTGAAACCCTTTAAATGCAATAAAATGTGAAAAAGGGGATTTAGTGTAAATGAAAAGGAAAATTAATTTATTTTTCTTATTATATGGCAAGAATGACAAATAGAAATTTTAAGTATGAAAATCTTAAATTTCTTAAGGATTCTTCTTGACCAAGAATGAACCTTCCTTTTTATACAAATTAAAGAATGGAATTGTTATTGAGATTTAAAGGTTTTCTTTTTAGAAAGTGAGAATAACAGTACCATCATGAATTAGGAAAGAAAAGGATTGATTTATGACATAGATAAGGAAAAACATAGAATGGTATTGGAAAACATTGAATGGAAGGAAAACATTTGAATGTTCAATAAAGAGAAACATAGAGGAAGTGATTCCAATATATGTTCCAGGGTAGATAGGCTTATAACCGGTGACCAATTGTCGGTATGGGACGGCTGTTGGGCATTCCACTGTTGTATCATAAATTTGAATGGTGAAACATCCGCTCAGAATGAAAGATTTTTGAAAACACTGTGATAATTGCGAATTTTAAATTAGTGTAACCTAGATGACCAATTGAACAGGGGACATTTACTTAGAATTTGGCAAAATTATGGGATTAAGCCTAATCGTCCTAGTTGATATATATAGGAAATAGCATACTGGGAAATGATCCATGATGTAGGTTTTGGTGATCTATGGCATCATGAACCGCCCATAAAGCGGGGAGAAGATGATCTGTGTGAATAACAGTGATTCCATGAGCTTAGTTTGACTGAACCCTGGGAGAAATTCCCACTTAGATCTGTCTTTATGACATGATCACTGAATGTGAATGGGTATTTGGATCCACTGAGGGACGCCTCAGATGTACCAGTGACAGAATTGTCACACACTTGATACAGCGGTTATCTCATTCATGCACGCTGTAGTATGTGGAGTAATTTATACTTCCGATACTCTTGTGTCTCTCTGAATTGAAAATATGGCTTTTAGCCAAATATAAATATTTATTTTCCTTATAAATAATACAGTTTTCCATGAATAGTAAATGTTGTTTCTCCTAAATTATCTATGGCTGAATGGAAATTTAATGAATGTACTTTCCTGATTATGGTACTAAACGGTATACGGTGAACTATGGTTGCGACTGAAATTGATACTATTTTTATTTTATAACTGATATATTACTGATATACCTCATAAACTTCATCCTATACATTTGACTGGTTTATTTATAGCATTTCCTAGAAATAATGGAATTTAAGAATAAAGAATGTAAACTGTTTTTCGTACCTATACGGTGGTATATACCATAGCTCAAAAATGAAATATGGAATGCGTAGCTACTGAGAAATTATTTTCTCATTATTTTCTGGTATGTATTAGATGACTAGGACCATTATGGAATGGAATAAGACAGAAGGGATTAGCTATCCATCCCAAGAAATGGAATAATATATATATTATGCTAGAAATACATATAAGTATATGGATATGTAAAGCATACATATTAGGTTTATGAAAAATAGTTGAGAAGGGTTTGAGTGGCAAGTTTGTTGCTTCCTTACCCTATGAAAACAAGAAAACTACATATATCCTGCAGTATATGTAACAACGTTGTAACGTTGAACTGGATGTAAATGTATTTAAAGGAAAAAGTTTAAATTTATCTTGAATTTTTATGGATTATGGTGTATGATTATTAGACTTCCGTTGTATTGATAATTGAATGTGATACTTGAGTAAGGATCCGAACCTAATGAAATGTATACTATAAATGGATATTTAAAGAACTCAGGTAAGAAATAAAGGATAGAAGTGTATATAACACACCAGTTTCTTAAGTAAAAGATTTTTCAATAAATAATATTTTAAATATGATTATGAAATTAAGGGTGTTATATAAGGCCACCTATTTATAGCCTTCTACCTCCTTAATGGACAGTGGACATCAATCTAATCCTATGGTTAATATTTTGCATCTAGAGAATTCTATACAAACTTAGAATGGACTATTCTCGGAGAATTCTCCATAAGTTTCTAGAACATTCCATAGGCCTCCACAATGTTCCATAATCTTCCACATCATTCTAGATTCTTTTAGAATATTCCAGAGCTTTTCACAATATTTTAAATCCTTCTAGAGTCTTCCAAAGTCTCCACAACATTCTAGAACCTTCTAGAATCTTCTAGATCCTTCTACAATATTCTAGAACATTTCAAAACATTCTAGATCTTTCTAGAGCATTCTATATCCTTCTGTACCATCCCAAAATTCTCTGTCAATGTCTCTATTCTTTCCTAGTTAAGATTAAGATTAAGGTGGTAGGATTTTTAGTCTGTGACATCTTTCATGGCAGCGAACCAAACTTTAAAAATAGACATTTGCTGGTTATCCGCCTAGAGACCGAGGCTACCACTGAGCCAAGCACGTTTTGCCCTGTTAGAATAGGATCACATGCTTAATTGTTTCTACTTCCTAGGAAGAGAGGTTACATAAAATTTTTTTGAAATTGCTAATTAACTTGTCTTTAATTAAAGACAGTAAAAATTAACATATTATATATTAATAAATTGAAAACAAATGAATAGAACAATATTTGCGTGAACCAACTTTTAATATATCAAATTAGATTCCTAAATATATGGATGATGCTTTTATGGTATGTCTAAAAATTCTAAATTTAAATCTTACCTTTAAACTGTCAATAATTTGTTGAATTTTTTGGTTAATTATATACTAGTTTAACATTTTAAATATACATAATTTAAACTAATTTATTTAAATTATTTAATATAAATTATTGTTTTATGATAATTTTACTTTACTATATATAATTTTTCTTTTATTTTCACATAAATTATACCTATTTTTTTACCTATTAAATTGTTATGATAGTAAAAGATATCGATCATATAAACAAAATTTAACATAATTCTAACAAAAAATTGAATAACATGACTAAATTAAAAAGATTGAAATTGTAAGAACTTAAAGTTAAAATAATAAAAATTAAGTGAAATTATAATATTAAAATAATAATTTTAAAAAAATTAAACAAAAGTGGAGGTGGACTCCACAATAATTAGAATCAAATGCTTATTGGGATTCGCATTGTCAACATCCACAACCATTCACAAATATCATCGTATATCTGTCAAGCAAAGTTAAACTGCCTACACTATTTTCGTTTCTCTTGTTCTATTGGCCGAGGTCTCAGCCATCCCTTGTCCCTCTAGTCTAAGAGCGAGAGAGTGCGTGTGAAAGAAAGCAGAATATGAATACCCCACAACCGAGAAAGGAGCGAATGCCAAATGGTTGTGTAGTAATAACGTTATAGTGAGAGAAAAAGGTAGCCTCAATACAAGTGCTCAGTCGGAAAGTTGATGCCAAAAAGGTAACGCTCTCTCTCCAAGTCCTCTCCTGCTACGACACGTCCGATTTGCTGTTGTAGGAGCTTTTATCATTTGTCATTTGGAGTTGCTTTGCTCCATAATTGACAGCTTTTGAAGATGAATGGTTCTTCTTGTTTTGGAGATTGATTTGGGATTTTATGGGTTTCAACTTCTGGAGTTGTCTTGATTGCTCTCTACTTCTCTTGGCTCACCATTTCTGAGCTCAATTCTGGAATTTGGTATCCCTTCCTTACGAATTGCTGGGTTCTGTTTGAGAAATTTGTGAGGTGTATATTTGAATTGAATAAGCTTGACATAGGGTGTTTCCACTCTAATTACTGGTCGGTTTTATTATTTAAATGATTCAGAAGCAGTAATCGGTGTAGACTTTGCTACTGGTATTGTAAAATCTGTTTGAAAAATGCTTGTCGTAAACCAGAGTCTTTGGATTTTTGAAACAGCTTGTGGCTTAATGGTAATTTGGGGAAATCGTTAGATACAAGTTGCTACAAGGAAAAGATGGCCGCAGAGTCAAATAGTGGGTTTCGCAATGAAGATATCGATCCTGCTTTGAATCGGCATGCAATATCATTTCAATCTGGTGCTATTAATAGCTTGTCCGAGATGGTTCCGATGGGTAATTTTTTTGGGGTAAATAGTACGTCTGGGATGATATATTCTGGGAATTCAAGCATCACTAACAACAACCCTGTCATAAGTCAAGCTGGTGATCCATCTGGTTCTTCTTTTCTTCTTGATTCAGTCCCAGGGCTGAAGCAGGATACAGCAGTTGAGTGGTCAGTTGATGAACAGTACAAATTGGAGGAGGGCCTTGTTAAGTAAGCAGTTTGTTTTTGGGTTGGTTTTTCTTGTGCATCTATCTGTAACATTCGTGCATAGTAACTTGTTTGAAGCTTCGTACTTTCTTGTCAAAGTTATTTTCATTGGCTCATGCCTCTTTCCTTTTCCTGCCATTGTCACCTAACTACAGTATCGGCAATTAATGAATCTGGTTCTGTTTATGACTACACGTTTATTTATGAAAAAATATTGACGTTCAACAAAAAATAAAAAAATAAAAAATTTTCTTAAGAGAAAAATATAATAAAAATTCGTAGCTTTACTTGTTTTATAGTAAAAGTTAAAAATGGAATAGTAGAGGTTGGACGGATGATCAAGAACGTATAATTCTTGTATATGTGTATGCTAGGGATTGCTTGTTGCTTTTGTTACCTTTTTCTATAATGCCTGCAATGTAAAATCTGTTTTGTTTATAACTTAACCCATAATTTACTGAAAGCTTCAGGTATTATAAGTCGACTGTTGGAAGATTCTAGGAGTCTTAGGATTTTAGCCAATCCATCATATGACCTAGGGGTAACATAAGGTTGACGTTAAAATTTCAGATCTTAGATAGTCAGAATCTTACTGGGGGATGAAAACAATTGTTTTTGTGGTGTCCATTGACTTTATAACGGCATGCTTTTTTGCTTCTTGTTTTTTTTTTTTCTTGTTTTTTTTCTTCTTATGGCCTTCTTTACTTCCATATGTGATGTTATTTCAAAATTCAGTTCCTGCATAAAATGCTGCAAAAGTCTTATTTTCTTGGCCATCATATTATTAGTATATACTTCTCTTGTTTTAGACTTACTTAGATCACAGTGGATATCCTAAATCCATCGTTGCATGGAACATTTGTACATTTTTGTGCTGATATTCTTTCTATATCCTTACTTTATATTTCATAACCTTGTTTTGATTTTTGACCTTCATGAGTAGATTTGCTGATGAGCCAAGTATCATGAGATATATTAAGATTGCAGCCACCTTGCCTGATAAAACTGTTCGTGATGTTGCTTTGAGGTGTAGGTGGATGACAGTAAGCCCTCTTCTCATTCTGTTTTCATATTTTAATAATTTCTATAGATAATACATATGACATGATTGACTATTATATTTTAATAGTTGCTTTTAATTTATTAAAATATTGAATATTTCTTCTACTTTTAAATAATCTTTTAAGTATAAATTGTAATAAAGAATAATATTTGGAGATCTATGCAGAAGTTGAGTGAGACTTGAGAGCAACTTAATATGTTTACATCTCATCCTCCTTCCTTTTGCCTTTCAGTATTAAATCCTTTACATGTAACATAATGGTTGAAATTTTACATTCTTTATTCTGCTTTAACTGTTTCCATCCTTTACTGCTTTCCTTTATACAATATCTTCTTTGCCCAGTTGAAATTTCAATTTTTTTCCTTTTAAACCTCTTTTTGTTTATTATCTTTGATCTCTTACTTTTGCGGACAAGGTCTCTTGTAGTTTGTAATTTGTTACAAACTATTTTTTTTTGCTGGCTATTACTTCATAAATAAAAAGTTTTTCTGCCTTCTGGTAATCATCTAGAATGCATTTAAATATTGTAAAGGATGTTCTTGAAGCCGAATTACTGAGTTAGCACGTCAATCACTGATTAGCACATCAATCACTGATTAGCACATCAATCACTCTTACCCTTTTCATTTATTGTTTAGATTGCTTGCTATTACAGCTGCACTTTCAGTGCGAGAAAATCTATTTATATTATTCTTCTTGTTGTTGTTTATTTGATAGAGAAATAAATTTTATTAGAAACAAAGAGATGTATACGAATGGAGGATAAGGAATCCTCCAAATGGAGGAGAATCAAAATGAGAAAAGAAAGGTTAAAATACATTGTTTTAAACGTATAACAATGCTGTCCAACTCCTATCCGTATCAGAAAGAGAATTTACTAAAATATCCTATTAATCTTTTATATCATCATTTCAATATGTTGGAGATGGACTTTTATCTATTAAAAAAAAAAAAGTTGGACCATTTAACAGTTACTTAGCATCCATTAACGTTACTACAAGTTAACTTTCTATTAATCCTATTAATCAAAGGACCAAATTGATTGAAAATTGATCTTTTAAGGACCAAATTGAGACATTTCATCTTTCAAAGACTAAATTGAGAGAACATGCATTTTTTAAGGACTTAATCATTAATTTACTCTATTGGTTATGTTATGCTTTCCAATAATTACTTAAAAATGATGAAAAGTATGGCTGTTGGAGATCCAAACTGGGCCAAACTGGCGTTACATTGATGGCTTCTAGAACGATGGAGTGCAGTGTGTGGCAACATTAAAGTGTGGTGGACATATTATACAATTCAAAATAGGTATAATAGACAAGTAAAATAGCACATTTATATGAAAAGCTGAACTCATTAACACCACAACTTATGATAACTGCCCCAATAATCCAAAATCCTAATTTAACAAGCATAAATTGCATAAACACTTAAAGCATAACCATGTCCAAGGTCTTAACATTATATTCAAAAGCAAATATCGTAAAAAATATCTTTCATTTTTCAATGGTGTTTGGATTTTCTTCTTGATGGTTTCAGACAAAATTATGCAATTTAATTTTTCATGGTGTTCCAAAACCACACACATCCTATGTTGATTCGGAGGAGGAAACGTCCAATTTAATATTTCATATGGCACAAATGCTGAAGGAGCACCCTTTCAGCAGTGAGCCCCACAACCATAAATGTAACATATATGGAGAATCAGAATAAAGAAACAGACTGGGAGAGATAGAACATATAAGAACAGGGAAAGTTGAGATGGAAGAACAGAGAGACTGAGAAATATAGAACAGATCTGAAGAAGTTATGTGCCATAGCACACTGGCATCAACAACTTGGACTGTCGCAGCAATTGCCCTTATAGACTGTAATTTAAAGCATTCTTTATATATTATGCTTCATCTTGTGATTTTTTGGGGGGAGAGTGTGAGAATTTTCTGAAGTATTGACTTTACTTATCAATCTCCTAAATTATCTTGGTTACAGGTACAGTGTTTAAATCTTATTAATTTGTATTACACCCATAGTCAGATAGCTTAGGAGATTGAGATGTCAAATAAGTGCTTTCCAAACTATCTTGACTACTGGCTTAGAACATTTACTTATGCATCCTATTCCTTCTAGTTCCACTGGGAGCACTGATCTTACTTGCACTAGATACATTACACACCCAAAGCAAAATGCCCATAAAGCCATAAACTTATATACTCCTATCATGATCAAATTGATGGTTCTAATTTAATTAAACAAACAAAATATACTTTCTTTTCCTCTCTCTCTGTCTCTTTCCGTTCCCCTACTTTAAAGTGGAAAGTTTTCATGTGATGCAACAACATACTGCAAAAATTGTTGGATGCTGGTACTTAAGTAAATTGTGCCTTTACATCTGTTTTCAGGACCTTAAAATACTGTTTATAACTTTTTGCAGAAAAAGCGAAGAAAACCAGACGAGTACAATGTGGTAAAGAAGGTTAACAATAGAAAGGTCTGTGAAATTTGGGAAGAATTGTTTCTTATAATTTACTACTTCTTGAAGCACTGTTATAGTGATTCTAGTCAACCTAAGTAATCACTGGGATGGAGTTCTCATTTCATTATTATCAGTAGGTCTTCTAATTACATAAATATTTTTCCTCATAAGATTGGAGATCTATGATGTCGGATGTATGCCTAAAATAACTTGCATTTGAAAATTGGCACCAGCATAGTTATTAATAATGTGCAGTGCACGTGTATTGCCAAGGGCTTCCAAAATTCTATACTGTATAGTTGATAGCATTGTGCAAGCTACGTAACAATGTGGTGGTACAAACCATTGATTCTGTTATTTTGCTACTCAAACTTTTTGTCTCCTCTTGTGTGTCTGTGGTTCTAATTTTTTTTTTCCTTCAAAAAGAATTTGCTAGAAGAAAAAAGAAAAGAAAGAAGTCGAGGGCAAGGTATGTTACACAGATTTTTAATTAAACTATTGACGTGCCTTCACTTAATAACTTAAGCATTGATATGATCTTTGCCATGGTATTAAAGCCTTTTTAATTATGGAAAAGTGGTCAAGAGTTTGATCCTGCTAGCCCCCATTCTCTTAATTAAGGTTTTGCTCAAGGCATGATGGGCCTGTGATTTTTTGACACTTCAAGCCCATGGGCTTTCATGTGAGGTGGCATGTTAGAAATGATAATAAAAACTTTATGGGATTTCACTTAATAGCTTAATTTTTTAAGTTAAAAGTGGTTTCGACAAAGTAAATTCTATAACAATGCAAAACATTAGCTCTAGATTGCTTTTCTGCTTTGCAAGTTGATTGAAGAAATGGCTTGAGAAGAACAATACATAAACTACAGTGGAGAAGCCTGTATACTACCCTTTCCTATAAAAGTTGCAAAGTAAAAACTTATTTCCTTGTCTTTGTTGTAACATCCTTATCTTTACATGACAATTTCATAATATGTAATAAGACAAGTAGTTACATTATTCTTTACCTTATTATGTTAAAAAAATGAGCCTGAGCATTAAATCCATCAATAATTAATCATTTGATAAGGTTTAGGTTCTTTTACTCAGGTTAACATACTTTAGCACAATGGAGATAAAATTTCACACATCATAGCGGAATTAGTAAAACATTCTATAATTATATGTATATTTTTTAAACCTTCTGATACACATCCTAGGAGATATGAAGTATTCATATATGGGGGTAAAGAGATAACAATCCTGTCACTCAAGCCCTTTTTTCCATAAGAATAGTGGTCCTAATTCTATCCTAAAATACATATGGCAAAATTAAGACTAAAAGTGCCACATTACATAATTTCTATTTACTCCTTAAATTTGCTAGTTCGGTGCATCACCACATTGGATCTATGCATCTCATACATACTAGTATAATAATGAGAAAATAATTTTCCCAGTAGCTAAACAAACCATATAATGTCAAAATAACTGACATGTACCACTGTATAGATACAGAAAATATTTCTATATTCTATTCTTTTTAAAATAATTTCCATTCAATTCTAGGGGCATACTTTATATGAAAAATATACATGTGCGTTTATGAATATGAGATTATTAACATTTCATGTCATGCTTCATTCATCAACAAAACACATCTTTAATCATTTATACATCATCTATCATCACATCAGTCATACTTTATCTGTAATAACAATTGCATGCCATTTATTCCTTATCACTAGAGTGACTTTTATTAGTGTCGTTAAGTCCACCACTAGGGTATCTTACCGTGCCATCAAATACACCTCAGGGAGATCTAATAGGAGAACTTAAATAGTGTCGTTGTCTATCTTTTTAAGTAACATTTATTGCCTTTTTATTTATCTCTAGGAGAAGATATAAATAGTGTCGTTCTCTGACCCCTAGGATAATATTCATAACCTTTACATATTCACTTCAAGGGAGATCTAATCATGTCATTCTCCACCCTTTGTTGGTGACCTTCAATGCCTTTCATTTCTGATTTTCATGTAAATTTTAAGCCATTCATTCATATTCATATAAATTAAAACATACTTATGTCAATGGCATAATACATGCAATTATCATTCATATTTAATCATTTCATCATTTTCCCCATTTCTCTTGATGTAAGCCATTTGAAAACACATTTTAAGCTTCTTTCTATTAACGCATAATTTCGGCCATCAAGGGAAAAATGGGGTGATGCTCTCGGCCAAGGTGAGAAAGAGGTGGAAGCTAGGGATTTTTGTGCCATTCTTTCCCATTCTTCCATCCTTTTCATCATTCAAGTATAATGGTACCATATGCTTAAATTTTCATGACACTTTTTCTTATATCCAAAATGTGCATCTTTATGTTTATCCTTTCTTTTTCTTCATTTTCATAACTTGTTTACCATCCTAAACATATAGTTACACACTTTGTATCATTTTCACATTTTAAGCACACTTTCAAAGTTAAATGGCATGACTAAAAAATGGTAAAATGGCCAAAACTCAATTTAGCATAATTTTCTCTCTCTTCCTCTCTCATACCAAATGCTTCCACCATTTTTAGACACTTTTTCAGGCAAATAATTTTACCAAGACTTGTGGATGCTCTCGGCCAAGAGAGAAAGTGAAGGAAAATGGAAGTGTTTCATTCTTTTGCTTTCATGACTTTCATTTTCAAGTCATTTTCATGCAAAATTACCATTTTTTCTTTCATTTTCATACCATTTCAACCATTTCAAAAGTTAGGATTTTTCATGAAACAAGTGCCATCCATAGAAAATTTCAATCTTTTATGATTTCAAGCATTTCAATATGTTCATATTCACAAACACAACAATATTTCAACATAAGCAAAACCCATTCAAAGGAATCCATCATAAAAATGTAGACAGAGAAAGCCCTAGGTTTCTTGAAACATACAAACACTTTAATATTTTTATAAAACATGAAACTAAGGCTTTAGGATTGTTAAGCTGCCTTAAAAATGTAAGAAAAGTGGAATCTTCCGAGTGTTTTGCCTTGATTTTGCTCATCTCCTAGCCTTGTGAAGCTTTCGGCCTTCCTCCCTTCTTCTCCCCTTGTTCGACTTCTTATCTTCCTTAAGGAAGAAGATGACTTAAATTTAGGGTTTCAGTAAAATTACAAAAATGCCCTTGGTGTAAAATGACTATTTTATCCTTACTACTTCTCTTTTTCAAGAATGACATCCTCTCTCCTTTCAATGGTAATTTCATGAAACTTTCATGATAAATGACTACCTTACCCTTTCACATTTCAAATTCCCATTTTGCCCTTGAACTTTTTTGGAAATTACCTTTAGGTCCTTAGATAAAATTATCATTTTACCCTTTATGTCCAAAATGGCCAATCCACTTTTATTTTCTTCTCTCTTCGGTCATAACATCAAAAATTCTCAAATGAAGTTTCATAAAGTCTCTTTTATGGAATTAATAATTTATCCTTTTTAGGTAAAATTACCATTTTGCCCTTAGGGTTAAAATTACCATTTTGCCTTTCATGGCAACATATTTATTTTTTCCCTCATTTCATTTCTCTATCTAAGATAAGAAAGTAAAAGCCTTCAAATATCATTTCCTAAAGTACTTAAATGAAATTACTGTCTTTTCTTTCATAGTAAAATTACTATTTTGCCCTTTCTTTGGAAAAAATTTCAATTTTATCCCTTTATGGTAAAACTAGTGCTACTTGATGAAAATGTCCATTCTATCCTTTTATTGTATTATTCTTGACACCACATAACACATAAACATTTACATAAAGAATCATCATTATTAATAATAATAATATCGAACATATTGGAGGCGGGTGATACATTTATTGTTTATCATCTTTACAAAATGTTCTAATATTTGAGTTTTTATTACGTCATAGTGACCAAATTTGTTGGAATTTTCATTTTTTTAGAAATCTTAATGATAGACTTGCAAATGATGTTGCTTCGGTGCTAGAAATTCTTGCTCTTTTTTGTGCTTCATCTATGCTTGATAGAAAGATTTGGAACTTAGATTCTTTGGGCTCTTATTTCTGCTCTTCTTTTTTTAAATATTTGACTTGAAGCCCAAATTCTGGTTCTTTTCTTTTGCCTAAATCTTTCTAGAAAAATTAAGACCCCATTAAAGTAAGGTGACCAAACATTTTTTTTTTTATGATTATTATTGACTAAACAACGGGAACCGTAGTTTGAATTCCTGTGTTTAGCATCCTCTTCTTTCTTAAATATCTTGTCAAAGAAGTTGATGGTAATTCTAGTTATATTCATAACAAGATCTGCTTATGATGCAACCCATAAATGCGATTCTTGTGTTGATATATTGAATCAATTAATGTCTTTAGGATCTAATGTTGATTGAAGATCCAGTATTCTAAAGTCATGCTTCTTCAGGATAAGCCAGTGGAGTTGTCCGCAAAGACCAATTTGCATTCAGCAGCAGCTCCAAGCTTGGCCACGTCTTCTCATTTTACACCCCATATGGACCCAAGTGAACGACTTCTATATGACGGTTAGTGTACTATTGTTATTATTATTATTTTGTTTTGTTTTAAGTTACATAAATTTCAGTGCAGCTACAAATTCTCTTTACATGTTTGCAACTTGACCTTTGATATTTAAGTCACTCAAACTGAAATTCAAAGCTTTTAACTAGCAGTTTAAAAATCAATTAGAAAACAGTAGTGATTGCATTTTGAAGCTGTTTGGAAATCACCTAACAGTCGAAAAGATTGTGCACGAGACTGAAATTTTCAGCAGTAAGAATCGCACTGATTGATGAACACAAATTGGTCATACACATTGGCCTATTAAATTATGGAGCAGATGTTTTTTTTTTGCCACTCTGGCATCCTTCTATTAATAGTAATTACAATATTTGAAGCACTATTGTCCTGCTCTGTTGTTTAGCTCACTGCATTCCATTATAATGACAATTCTGTTGAAGCAGTTGAATGTGAATTTATTTAGTTTCTACATCTGAATTTGCCATAAAATTTATGTGGTCAGATTGGATTGATAGCTATTCTGGAATGGTAAGGAGATGGTAAGAGGAACTTGATAGTTTTAGATCGGGTAGGCAAGAAACTATGCCAATATATGACATGGAACTCAGAACTTGGTGAAAGAGGGAGAAAAGCAGGTTTCTCTTCCACCAAAGATCATTTGAGAAAGTGTGAATAAATTATCTTGTGGTTTTTGATTCCACAATTTTATGTTGATGGAGAAGTGCTTGCCCTATATGCCTCTGCTTTGCTGTTTTTGCTCTTCTCAGAATTTCCTTCTTAGCATGCATATTTTTCTATTGTTTGTCATTTGTACAACTTAACTTTTGTTTCCCATCATTACATCCAAGTCCTTGTCCTTGTCCCTACCCTTGAGTTTAATGTCTAGCAAGCATGGTTTGCTTCTGAAAGGAAAATGACTAAAATTTATCCTGGATAATGAATACTTTCAACAATACTTTTACTTAAATGCATATAAGTGGTATCAATAAAACGATTTTGGGTAAATTACAATTTTCCCCCTTGTGATTTGAAGCATGTGATTCAACACTATTGTGGTTTGTCCAATTAGTACTAAACCACCAAGTGGTATTTTACAACCAAAATTTAATGATATGATTAACACGAATGTTAAAACAAAAATAAAATTAACTCTTGTTTCACTTATGTATTGAACATTTATAGTGTTTCGAAGCTACTCTAAGATTAAGTGGGCAGTTTCAATTTAGAATGTTACCTTCATTCCAGTGATACCCAGAAAAGATGATAAATCTGTTCAAGTTATAGGTAAAACATACTTTGAGCAATTAAATTATTCATTATTTTAACATGTGTTATCTCACCAAGAGTTTAAAACCCATCCAAATTTTGTTGATAAATGAGTGTGAAGGCTGAGAATTCTAAGACTGATAGTGAGCCTGATATAGGCGATTCATACAATTATAAATGTAATATGACAATCAGCCCAAACTGAAGAAATCCTGATTTAGAATATGAACTAGAATCCTTAATCCAACTAGTTTATAAGGAAATATATAGTTCATTTTTCAGTTTTACTTAGTTTTATAATTCTTTTACCATTTAACTTTTCTAATTCTTTTGCCATTTAACTTACTCTCTCAGTATCCCATTCCTTGTTTGTTTTTCATTGTATCATGGCCCCCAGTTTCCAGATTACCTCTAATACATTTTTTCCTTGTGTGCTATCAGGAATTTGTGGTCCTGTGAGGCAACTGTTGGAGAAGAATGCTCAGACTTTTAGTCAAATCACTGCCAATTTATCCATTTACAAGGTGAATATCAAAATCCAACCTTTAATAGTATTTACCATTGGTGCTTGTTTGCAGGTTTACGTATTCATGTTTATGATTATGAATGAAGAGAGAGCAAAGCGAGATGAAGAGAAAACCTTTGTGGGAAATGTAATCAGTGTATTTTGACCTACATGAGCATAGTATTAATAGTACAATGTACAAGAGAATGCATTAAACTCTAGCATTTAAAACTCCTAATTAAAAATCATATTATAGTCATATCGTAGTCATTATACAGTTATTCCTGCCCTCCTCAAGCTGGAGCATATAAGTCATAAGTACCAAGCTTGTTACACATATATGTGATTTGCAGTTTTCTTAGGAACTTGGTAAGAATGTAAGCTAACTGATCATTAGAGTTAATGTAGCTAGTGGTAAGAGTCCCTGAAAATATCTTCTCTCTAATGAAATGACAATCAACTTCTATGTGCTTGGTTCTCTCATGGAAGATTGGATTGGAGGCAATATATAGTGCAGCATGATTATCACAAACCAATGTCATTTTACTAAAATTTCCAAATTGCAGCTCTTTAAGCAATTGTTTCATCAAGACTAATTCACATGTTGCCATGGCCATGGCATGATGTTCTGCTTCGGCACTAGATCTGACCACAACTTCTTGTTTCTTAACTTTCCACAATACAAGATTCCTCCAATAAAGACACAATATCCTGTAGTGGATCATCAGTCTAAAGGAGATCCTGCCCAATTAGCATCAGCATACCCAACCACTTGAGTATGTTTGTGATCTTCATTCAAAAAACATTTTCCAGAGGCTCCCTTGATATAATTGAGAATACAAGTTACCATACCACTACATTTTCTGCAAGCAAGAATAGCCTAAGAAAATGCATTTAAAGGACTTAGAATAAAGCTTATCCCGTCCTAAAGTGAGATTGACCTACAACACACCTCTCAACTAACCAAGTGATCTGTCTTACTCTCTCTAACCCTAGACCACAAGTGAACATTTTTATTCTCTCCATTTGCTTTATGTTAATCTATTTTGGTATTCCATGATCTGAAAGAAAGTTGTAAACTTGACTTGGATTGAATGGTCAGCCAAATTGCTTGAACCATTAACCAAGCTTCTTTCACTGCCAAATAATTACAAATTTTTTTCCTATAGAAAATGTAACACCACGCACCTTCAGGTGCTTAACTTGTCTCTTTGTTTTGACTACTTGAGTTTAATTTTAATTAATGTCCTAGGATCATTTAATTAGTTCATTTATTGGTTTAGATATCTCAAGTATCTCACTTGTTTTTATTACACCACGAAAGCATTAAAACACATTAATTTACCTTTTTCCTTTCATTGGTTATCCACATAAATATATTTGCAAATAAAGGCAATAGCTTATGAGAAGATAACTCATCCCATAAGACCACCTACCCATTATGGGATATTAGGACTCCTATCACTACGAATCATATACATGTCTCATATATATATATATATATATATATAAAACCAAAATATTTCCACTCTTCCTATACATTATATACTTGCCCAATAGTCATAACAAAACAGGCCATAAGTTTGGGAGTGGAAGACAAAAACAAAAGGAAAGAGCTATTCCAGCTGTTGCCTTAACCCGCTGGTGGTATAGGCAGTATATCTATGATCCAAAGTAGGACTTCTCCATTTGAATGAAGTATCTGAGGCCAGGCACTTCAAATGCCTCAACTTCCACCTCCACAGTCAACTTGAACCTAGTCATTAGGACACATCAACGTACAGGTGAGTTTGAAACTCAATAATCAAGTAAACCAGTTAAGAAAATTTTACTGTTGACAGTACCAACTGGGAATCACCTGGGAAAAACATGCATTCTCTATCGTCTTTCAAGAGAATGGATGCTATGTAGTATATGCTATGCCTTGTACAATGAAGTGCATTGAATAAATAATATCATAGGCAATTTCCACAAAAATCATGGTGAGCAAAGCATTATGGACATATATTTAAACAGGAGAGAGAAATAACATATAATAATATAGGCACTCAGGCTAGTAAATTCACATTACCGAGGGCTAGGGAACTTATTGACAATTTCCAAGAGGGGGGCTACCTAAAGGAACACACCAATGTCAGTTGCCCCTCATACTAACCATAATGTACTCCTGGTCATAGCACCCATTGAATGAGTTTCGTTGCGTGACAACTGGTCCTATACACTTAGAGCGTCCCCTAGCTTGGGTACTAACATTCCTCATCTCACTGGTCCTTGAGCTCTCATTTTTCGGTAGGCCAGATCTACCCACTCACCGGTCATTTACACAATGAGTCAATGTCGCTAAAAGAATTGCCACCTTCTAATGATGGATCATTTTCTAGATACATGATTTCTAACCATATATACTAAGGAAATAGATTTCAGGTCAATGTGAGCTTAACCTTAAGTAAGTAGCTCTATGACCATGAGAGTACACTAACTTAGAATTAGTTGTTTTCACAATACATTTCAAGATTAGATAGATGTTTTACCATCAAAAGACATGGTTCAACTGTGAGATTCACAACAGTTGTCCCATACCGATTATTGGTCATCCAATCCAAAATCTATTTAATCTTAGTGCATATATTTAAGAATGCTTTCAGCTCCCCTTTATTGTTATTTCCTCTCATCCCATTATCCCTTACTACTCTCGAGTGTTCTACTTATTACTTGATTTGATTGGATTTATAGCCTTGTTATTGCCTTTGAAGAACTATGTAAAATGTTCATTTTCCAAAACAAGGGCTGCAAGTTGACTTTTAGGGGCTTGGCTATCAACTTGTAGCTCTTTGCCAAAACAGGGAAGAATGTTCGAGAGTTGGCAGTTGACTTCCACGTCCTGGGCCTAGGTTTTTTGGGCTCTGAAAAACACAGCAGTCGACTTTCTAGTTGATTGCCACATCTCTGCCCTGTTTTCCAAAGTCACTATTTGATTTGAAATCATGCAAAAAACACCCAAATTTACAAGGATTTAGTTCATAAACTCATTTTCTCCCTTTAGGCTAAGAACACACATCAAAAACAGCATAGCACTAGGCCTTGTCCACATCAAACCAAGCAATTTCATACTTGATAGAAAGAGAAACTAAAACTCACGATTTAAATCCTCAATTTTAGGTAAATCAATCACATGCAACGACATATATGCACCCATCCAACATTATTTAGCATTGAATGCAATTTTATGGCCCCCCAAAACATTTAAAACATTTAGATAGACAGATTTGGTTCAAAAGATGAGGAAGAGAAACCCATTTGCATTTTCAAAAGAAGGGGACCTCAGTTTACATGATTACCTTATGTTCCTCAAGAATTTTGTGCGTTGAAATGCTTCTAATCTTGATTGTTAGCTTCCTACTTGGATTCTTCCCTTATAATCGGTCCTTTGGTCACTTTCTCTCTCTAAAACTCAATCTCTCTTTCTAAGATGGGTTGTTCTCTCTCTCTAGCTCAAAGTTTCTAAATCCTCTCTCTCTCTTTAGCCTATTTAAACGTTAGGCTACTTCTAGGGAAAGATTTTGAATAATTGTTTGAAAGTATTTACCAATTGGTCCTTGGACAAATTTGCAAATTAAGAAACTCTTAGGGTATTTTATCCCTTAGTGCCACTCTTAATTTTTAATTACTTTAAAATGTCATCTCTTACAATTTTTCTTTTTTATTATGTTATTTATTCCTTCGAAAAAATTTCTCTTAATGTGACATTGTTATATTCAAATTGTCACGTTGAGCCACTCACCTTTATACTTCTATTTCTCACAAATCGGAAATCGTTTTAGTATGGTTTTTTAGCTAATCTCTTTGGGACTAGCATGTCTAGCTCTAGACCACTCAATAGCGAAACCATATCCACAATTTTTGAAGATTTTGAGTGACTAAATATTTTTGGATTACTCAAATTATGGGTTTACACATGGACAACAAATTTATACATAATGTTCTGATTCTAAATTAGGAAATAAATCAAATCTACAATAATTACATAATCAACTTAATAAAGCTTTCTTATAATCATGATATCAGAGTAATAGCCTAATTAAGATAGTCAACACTCCCCCTCAAGTTGGTGCAAATATGTCACACATGCCCAAATTGCAAATGATTGTGTATATGTAAACTGCTTTTCACATAAAACAGGCTTAGGGTTCCAGTAGTAACCTCTTTAATAAAGTGCCTGTCAATTTCAATTTGTTTGGTTTGATTGTAACACTCTGCCCTTACAAGTGTTGGTCATATGCTAGCCCATGAATGTTGTGGTACTATCTTATCCTTTCAATTAACTAATCGAGTTCAATTTTAAATTCATTTCTAAGATCCTCTATTAATTCAGTTTCAGACTTAGATTTTGCTCGAGTATCTCACTCGTATTATAACAATAGCGGAAGCATAAATAATAACATACAATCTCATGATAATTCAAATCTATATACGTTATATACATAGGCATATACATTTAGATATATGCGTAGCTAGAACCCTATGTACACAAACCAAAATATAAGATGCGAACTTAGGAGGTAGCAAGTCTATCTCATAAGAACACATACTCATTATGGGATACGAGGTTTCTGCTATACTAAGTTATATACACACACACACAAAAACAAAAGAACCAACGACTCATCCTATACATTACATATTAAACCCTTTGAGCTATTCACAAAACAAGATAAGGGTATGATTGGAAGTACAAAAGAAAGGCTAACTATGTCATTAGCTCCTCAACCCACTGGGGGTGTCAGAGGTGCAGAGACTATCCACATGATGATCTCCCCAATCACCAAGAGATAACCTAGCCCGGGTACCTCTAGGAGATCCATCTCTACCTCCACGGTGAATATACATCTAGCCATCTAGACGCATCAACACACTTTAGTTTTGGACTTAGTAATCAAGAGAATCAAGTTATAAATTACCGTTAATGGTACCAGCTGTGAATCATAAGAAATCTCTTACATTCATGTAATAATCCACAATTAGTGATAAACATACTCTTAAACAGACTGGATAATATGCAGTGTTATGCCATGCCATGTCATGTATTGTGAATGCTATACAAAATTTCTATTTGGTGGCCATACTCATGCATCATATCATGTAGAACATAGTAATAGGGTTATTTATATAAATGGGTAGAAAATAACTCAACATTTTCATAAATATGGGTCATTGGGCCCATCATACTTTCTAACATACATTGTATGAGTTTTTGTTGTACGGTGCTAGCCCTGTACTTCTAAAGCATCCCCTAGACATAACATTTTTATCCTCACTGAATCACTGACCTCACTTGGGGCCAGATCATTTCCACTCGTTCACTTGGATGAGACAGTTGCTTAAGAATCATCGTTCACTAGGGTGAATTGTTTTCTAGGTATAAAATTCTCAAAGATACTTTTGGATCATCTTCTCAGTTATTTTCCTTTAATCCGCTATTCCATATTACTCTTTAAGTGTCCTTTTACTTGATTTGAATAAGTTTCTAGCCCTTTGCTTGTGCCTAGGAGAGGAGGGATTCCATTCTTCATTTTACAAAATAGGGGCCTACCAATCAATTTTCAGAACCTTGGCAGTCGACTTGTAGTTCTCTATCTAGATCGGGGAAAATAAACCCGAGAGCTGGCAGTCGACTTCTAAAGGTATAGGAGTCAACTGTTATGTTCTTGAGATTTTTGGAAAAATATGAACACGGAAGTTGACTACTAGAAGCCTAGGAGTCGACTGCAATGTTAAAATTTTGGGTTTTTGAAACGAGGATGAACATGACAGTCGACTGCCTCCCTTGAAAGTCGACTGCTACGTGTATACTCTGTTTTCTCAACTACTGTTTGATGCATTTTGTTCCCCAAATAATGTATTTTAATTCTAAATCAATTCATGGATTTTTCCTCTACTCTAATGTCAACAATATACTTCAATTCTAGAGCATTTAAAGCTAAAACAACTTGAAATCAAGGTTTTACAGTCACAGAGGAAAGAGAAAATATGACTCACTATTGAATCATCAATGAGAGGCAATCCATACGCATGCAAGCACAGTTACACATCAGTCTAGTATAGAAAATACTGAATGAAAGCTTATTTTTCCCCAAACAAATCAGAAAACACTTATTTGCCCAAATTTCAGAAAAGGAAAAATGGGCTTTAGCTAAAATGGGGAAAATATGATTTTCTTGATTACCTTAGCTTTTTGTTGATTTAAGTGCGTTGATTTGGTGTCCTAGACTTATTTTAAGACTTCCTTTGCTTCAGTTCCCTCTTCTTCCTCTGGATTCCTTTCTTTCTCTCTCTAGTTTCTCTCTCTCTACTTAACTTTCTCTCTCTAGTTTGGGTTATCTGGACCCTTTCTCCTCTCTTTCATCCTTCACACTGTTTCCATACGCTAGTAATTCAGTTTATAAAAATTCAAAAATATTTGCTAAATAGTCTTTGTAATAAAATTGTAATTTTAAAGAATTTATGAAAGTCCTTCCCTTCCTATACCACATTTCCATTATAAATCTTTCAAGATTCCTTTCCTTTCCTTTTGGGTTTATTTATCCAAAGATAACATTTTCCCTAAATCTTAATTTCTCTTAAATCGGACCTCATTTGGCCTATTTTTTAGTCAAATTTCCTATCTAGGTCCTAACTAACTCTATGTGATAGCTATATTTCAAACACATGCATAAAATTATACAAAAGATAGTTAGCCACTTGGAGGATGTTACATCGATCATGCTGAACTAGATTATGAGCTATACTAATAGCAGCCTTGTTATCACAATACAAGGAAAACTTTTTCTCTTCCATCAGTCTCAATTCTAATAACTTTGTAGCCACAGAAGTTCACAAACTCCTTGTGTCATAACTCTGTATTCAGCTTTTGCAAGGTATTAGCAACAACACTCTGCTTCTTACTTTTCCAAGTAACTAAGTTTCCTCTTACAAGCGTACAGTATCTGTATGTAGATCTTTTGTCACCTAGTGATTCGACCCAATTTGCATCTATAAAGGCTTTTATCTGGAGATGACCATACTTAGAAAAAAGTAATCCTTTCCCTAAGCTAGATTTTTTATATCGCAGGAAGCAAAAGGTAGCCTGCATATGGGATTCTCGAGGATCATGCATGAACTGATTGATCAAACTAACAATGTAAGCTATATATGGTTTAGTGTGAGAAAGTTAAATAAGTTTCCCAACTAATCTTTGATATCTCTCCTTATCAACTGACTCTCCAACCACTGATTGTAGTTTGTGATTACTTTCAATAGGAGATTATGCCGGTTTATTCCCTATCATGCCAGTCTCTTTTAAGAGATCTATAATATATTTTCTCTAAGAAATAAAGATTCCTTTCTCTGATCTAGCAAACTCAATCTCCAAGAAGAACTATAGTTTACCAAGATCTTCGATCTCAAATTCTTGTGCCAGTATCTTCTTTAACCGAGATATCTCTTTACCATTTCTAGTCATTACTATATCATCAACATAAACAATGAGAAGAGTGCGTTTGCCCTTTTGATATCTTATGAAGCGGGCATGATCAACATTGCTTTGTTGATAGCTACAGGAAATCATGGCGTTACTAAATTTGCCAAATTAGGCTTTCGGGGATTGTTTCAGTCTATATAGTCTTCTTTAGTTTACACACCTAGACACAAGGACAACTTTGATCATCTATGAGATGATCTTCAAAACATTTCTTTTAATTCAAACAATCAGGATTGCCTCCTCACATTGGTAAAGGCAGAGAAGACGATTCAGCGCATGCAGACGATTTGGCGCATCAATTCTTTGTTGTCAAACCCGGTGGGATCTCCATATACACTTCCTCTTCCAAGTCTCGATGAAGAAATGCATTCTTCACATCAAGTTGGTGTAATTCTCAATCAAGATTAGCTACACAGGATAACAAAATTCGAATGGAGTTCATTTTTGCAATAGGAACAAAGATTTCCTGGTAATCCACTCCATAAGTTTGTGTGAATCCTTTGGCCACCAATCTAGTTTTGAACTATTCTATCAAACCATTAGCTTTATAATTCAAAGTGGAGACCTATTTGTAGCCCACGAATTTCTTATTTGGTGGAGGAGGGACCAAGCCCCAAGTCCTATTTTTGGATAAGGCTTTCATATCTTCAACCATTGCTTGCTTTCACTTGGGATCTATAATAACTTACTTCCAATTCTGTGGAATAGAAACAGAGGAAATAGAAAAAGCAAAGGCTTTATATGATGGGAATAGAGAGTCATAGTAAACAAAGTTAGACATAGGATGTTTGGTACAAGACCTAACTCCTTTTCTGTGAACAATAAGTAAATCTAATTCATTAGGGAATATAGATAACTCACAAGTGGAGGAGAATTCAGAGGATTCGGCAAATTGCATGATGGCTTCTTCAGCTTTGTCCACCCGGTTCCTCTTTAAGTATGTCAACAAGTCAAGTTTGTCCAATCTCTCTAATTTCCCAATAGTCTCCCCCTGAATTTCATTTCCCTTATGTCTTCCAGATCAAAGAGCACCTCTTTATGGTATTAGTCTCCCCCTGAAGAGATGATGAGGGTGTGCTAAAGTAGGGTTCAATTTCCCGAAAGATAACATTCATACTAACAAAGGTTTTTCTGGAGGGAGGATGGTAACATTTGTAACCTTTATGAGTAGGGGAATAACTTATGAAGACACATTTAAGGGCTTTAGGATCAAGTTTTGCAGTATTCCTATGGTGAACAAAACAGATACAACCAAACACTTTAGGGGGAATAATATAATCGGTTTTACCTTTTAGAACTTCAAGAGGACTCTGAAAATCAAGAGTTTTTAAAGGCATTCGGTTGCTAAGGTATGCAGTGACTAAAACAATATCCCCAAATAAGGCTTGGGCAAGTGCATACTGAACATAAGGGATTGGGCCACTTCTAGTAGGTGTCTGTGTTTCCTTTCAGCCACTCCATTCTGAGTAGTAGTGTAAGGACAACTGGTTTGATGGATAATTTCATGATTTTCCAAGTAAGTCTCGCAGTGTTTATCCATGTACTCAGTGTCATTGTTAGTTTTCAAAATTTTGATTTTAGCACCAAATTGAGTACAAACCATCTTATGAAATGACTAAAAGTAAGAAAAAAACTTCATTTTTGCCTTTAACAAATAAACCTAAGTGGTACGAGCACAACGGTCAATAAAAGTGTCAAACCATCAACAACCAAATAAGAAACAGTTTGAGCAGGACCCCAGACATCATAATGAATTGTCATAAATGGAATCAAAATTTAATTATTACTTTGAGGATAAGAGTTTCTAGTATGTTTGGCAAATTCACAAGCATTACAAAACAAAGTTTCAACATGAAGGTTTGAAAACAAACTATGAAAGAGTTTCTTTAAAACAAAACACGATGGATGTCCTGACCGCCTATGCCATTAGATTATTTCTCAATTGACATCCTCATTAACTCCAAGAAAGGCTTGACATGAGTCTTGAACACCATCGACCACAAACTAGCCATCAAGCAACCTACCATTGCCAATCCTCCTCCTAGTGTGAAGATCCTTAAAGACACAATGATCAGGGAAGAATACAATTTTATAGTTTAGATCTTTGGTGATGGAATTGACAAATAAAAAATTAATAAAAAACTCAGGTACATGAGGTCTATGATCAAGAAGACATACGAGATAATGAAGTTCAGGGGGAGACTATTGAGAGATTGGATGTCTCAACGGTTTCAACTATATTCGCCTGACCTTTGGATGAGGTGATCTGATTACCTCCACGAAATTGAGTGGGTCGATCATGTATCTTCCAACAGGTCTCCTTGGTATGCCTCAGCTTACCACAGTAATCGCACTACAAGTAATTTTTATTAGAGGTGGTTGCCTTGGATTTCTCATTGGAGATGGTCATAGCGGACTTCTCAATTCGTGCTTGATAAAGCATGACACCACGTCGACTTTCCTCTTATAGGACATAGGAGAAAGCATCCTTAACAAAAGGGAAAGGAGTTTTTCCTAGAATTTGAATCCGGATCTGATCATATTCTGGATTCAAACCAGCTAGAAAATCATAAACCCTCTCCTTTTGAATCTCCTTGTGAAAAAAAATAGCATCCTCCGTACACTTGGTGTGGAGATCTTGATAGTTATCCAACTCTTGCCATGAACTACTCAATTCATAATAGTAATCAATAGCTATCAACTCTCCTTGTTTAATGACATGGATCTTTGTCTTAATCTCAAACGCCTGGGCATCATTCCCTTTGTGAGAATAGGTACATTTGGTTGAAGTCCATATTTTTTTAGCAGTATCAAGTAGTAAATATTGTTTAGAAATTCAAGGATTTATAGTATTTATCAGCCATGTCATAACAATAGAGTTTTTAGAGTCCCATTGAGCGTAGGTTTCATCAGAAATAGTGGGAGGTTTTTGATCTCCAGTAATATAGCCAAGTAATTTCTGGGATTTGATATATAGTAAGTACGCTCTTGACCAAGCAAGATAGGTACTAGTCCAACTTAACGGTACTAATCTAGGTAAGTGAAGTATTCTCTAATGCCTTGGTGTCTCTCATAATAAAGAATTGGCACAAAAAAAGTGGGCAGAAGAAGAAAAAGAGGCCCAAAAAAAGGGAGAGAAACAGCTCAAAAAAAAGCAAACAGCAAAAACCAAAATAAGTGGCCGGTACGTGGCGTTACGTATGGCGGTGGATGGCGGCCGGGTTTGTTGGGTTTTGTCGGTGAGACGATGGGCTCTCCAACTGTGGCTGGAGTGAGACAAACGGAGGCACAGAACACACGGGATGTAAGGCGAAACACAACATGTCCAAAACAGATTGGACAACGTGTGCAGCTACAACTGGCGTTTGGGAAGAGGGCGTCAGCCAATCGGATGGTGGGCGGTAGTTCCGGTGGGGCGGTGAATGAAGGGAGAACACTTGACCTTCGAGATGTGGATAGTGAAGGGAAGAGAACTCAACCCCCTTAAGTATACCCAAGCACCCTAGTGTTGTAGAAGGAGAAACATACTCACTTCAGGGCAGCGCAAGCTTTGATACCATGAAGATTTCGAGTGATTGAATATTTCTGTATTACTCAAATTGTAGGTTTACAGATGGACAATGAATTTATATACAATGTTCCTATTCTAAATTAGTAAATAAATCAAATCTATAATAATTACATAATCAGCCTAATAAAGCTTTCCTATAATCACACTATCAGAATAATAGCCTAATTAAGATAGTCAACAATTTTAAATTAAAAATACAGATGAAAATAGAGTTGCTTAGGGAGAATGTTACAGAAAAGGAATTAATTAACTGAAGGGTAAAACTATGCATTAATGGAGGACAAGTAATCCTTTATAGAAAACATTTGCTGAAACATAAAGGATGGCCAAGAAAATAGTTCTTTGCCAAAGAAGACTTGACCGAAGATAGTTCTGATTAAAGCTCTTGCATTCTGTTCTAACCATAGACATCAGAAGCCTGCAAACACACAAATCTACTAAAATATTACTCTCAAATCCTTGGACTTAGTAGCCAAAAATGGTCCCAAGTCCGCTGGACAAACCCACTGCTCATTAGTGATACCAAATAAACTATTCCAGATCTGCCATGCCACATCATAATGCAGGAAGAGATAACCATTTGTCTTTTGGGTTAGGGCAAAGACTTGAGCTGGTTTAGTGAGACACCAAATCATGTTCTGTTAACACCTGGATTATCAATTTGCAAAGTTTTCAGCAACAGCAAGGAAAGGCTTCAGTCTGTTAGCCTGAAAAAGAAAAAACAAAAATTAATGCTCAACAGGTTCCATTAGTAGTAGTTTGTTGATTATCTGAATTGAGCATTAAATTGAATGAAACAGTTTTGTACTTGCTGTCTTATAGTTACATTATTATAAATCTACTCCTTAGCTTCTTCCTATGCATTCTCATCTCAGGTCATTATATTATTCATTTATCAAATAAGTTTTTGGTCTTCCTGCTGCCATAATGATCTTGTGCTTTGATAAACAGTTGCAGGATAACATTGAACTCTTTTACCACACAAGGCAAAATATTAGTACCATCCTTCATGAGTATGTGATTATTCTAAATAAGCCTACATTTAATAGTTAATATCATGTTAGTCCACTCTCATTTTGATTTGTATTTATTGTCTATTTCTTTGTGATGTTTACTAACAAAGTTTGCACAGCATGCAAGAAATGCCAGGCATAATGAACCAAATGCCACCATTGCCTGTTTCCATTAATGAGGATCTTGCTAGTAGTATTTTACCCAATAAAACTTTGGTAAGCTCTTTTTCAGTTTATCTCATCTTTTGTACTCCATTTTGAGATTGCATCATGCATCTGTATTGTGTGCAATAATATGATTAATAGAAACACAATGGCCATGGACGAAGAAGAGTAGGTTGAACATATTATAAAGGGAAATAGATAAAAGTGGAAAAAAAAAAAAAAAAGAAAAGAGTACAGAGAACATATGATAAGCATCACACTGCATTGATTTCTTACTGATGGAAGTTTTGAAAAGTAAGGTTTAGTTTTGATGACACTTGATTATTAAATATACCAGTAATAAGATAATTGCACTATCCTTCGCCTGATAATGTAGGTACTTGGTTAGTAAATGCATAGTAAAATATGTCTTTAACGTATTGTAGATTGGATTCTGCCAACAAGCTAATAGCTTGCTTGGCACCAAGCATGGTCTATAGTATTGAGCTATGCTAAATGTACATGAGTTTGATCCATATCTCTTCCCACTCCCCACTCCTGAGTACCTCCTATATTAAAAAAAAAAATATATATTATGATTGAATTTCTCTTTCCTTTGTCTCCTATAGTGTATGTTAAATATATATATATATATATATATATATATATTATGATTGAATTTCTCTTTCCTTTGTCTCCTATAGTGTATGTGATTCATTTGAAGACATGAACATAGTTAAGGAAGGGCACTATAATATGTAGAAGACTAATGCTTAATTGTTTATTGTTTCTCCATAGGACTTGGCTAAACCTAATTAACACTTAAAACATAAATTATTATTGTTATTATTATGTTAGAGCCCTGATTATAGAACTGAATAATACTTTTATTATAGATTAAACACTAAAAACCATATACCAATCCACGGAATATACTGGAAAGACAAACAAAACAGCACACCAACTTCACAGCTCCAAAACAGAACACAATCAAGGAAAAAGAACAAAGGAAATAATACAATAATACAATAAACAGCAACACTCTAGCAAACACAGAATGCAACCATATTGCTAGCTTTCGTGAGGCTCCCAAGTCCCTTCCAAATTTTCCTCCCCCTTCGGCTCTCTCTTCCGTCACTCTTTATTGAGAATTGCCTAACCAACTCCTTCTAGAACTTTCTCTCGAGCCTATACGTGTCCCTCATCTTTTCTACTTATTCCCAATCTTGTCCTTCTGTAGAATTTTAACTGACTGAATGTTTACTTGTTATTATTCAATCGAATGTTACAAATATATAGACAATGAATTCCCTATTCTAGGGTTGGGAAGGTAATTAAGATACAATAATTACATAATAAATAAAAGCC
Source organism: Senna siamea (assembly GCA_031216115.1). Taxonomy (NCBI): domain Eukaryota; kingdom Viridiplantae; phylum Streptophyta; class Magnoliopsida; order Fabales; family Fabaceae; genus Senna; species Senna siamea. Next base: position 5,433,983 of record CM062360.1, read on the forward strand.
TAATTAGGCCCAATAAGCCTAATAGAGCCAGTCAACACTCCTCCTCAAGTTGGTGCAAAAATGTCACACATGCCCAACTTGTAAACGAGCGTGTGAAATATTTGTTTGCTAAGACCTTTGGTACATACATTAGCAAACTGCTTTTCTGACGTTACATAAACCAGGCTTAGTATTCCACTGGTAATCTTCTCTTTGATAAAGTCCCTGTCAATTTCAATGTGTTTTGTTTGATCATGCTAAACTGGATTATGAGCTATACTAATGGCAGCCTTGTTATCACAATACAAGGACAACTTCTTTTCTAGTAGCCTCAGTTCTTTTAATAGCTTCTGTACCCACATAAGTTCACAAACTTCCTAGGTCATAGCTCTGTATTCAGCTTCTGCATTAGATCTAGCAATGACACTTTTCTTTTTACTTCTCCAAGTAACCAAGTTTCCTTCTACAAGTGTACAGTATCCAGATGTAGACTTTCTATCATTTAATGATCCTGCCCAATCTGCATTTGTAAAGGCTTTTATCTAGAGGTGACCATGTTTGGAAAGACAGCCTACATATGGGATTCTTGAGGGTCATGCATGAACTGACTAATTAGATTGACCGCATAGGCTATGTCTGGTCTAGGGTGAGAGAGGTAAATAAGTTTTCTGACCAACCTCTGATATCTCTCCTTATCAACTGACTTCCTAACCCCTGATTGTAGTTTATGATTACTCTCAATAAGGGATTCTGTCAGTTTACACCCTGACGTGCTAGTCTCTTCTAAGAGATCTAGAATATACTTCCTTTGGAAAATGAAGATTCCTCTCTCTGATCTAGCAACCTCAATTCCCAAGAAGTACTGTAATTTACCGAGATCTTTAATCTCAAATTCTTGTGCCAATAGCTTCTTCAATCGGGACATCTCTTTTTTATCATCTCTAGTCATTACCATATCATCAACATAGACGATGAGAAGAGTGACTTTGCCCTTTTGATGTTTTATGAAGAGGGTATGGTCAGCATTGTTTTAATGATAGTCAAAGGAAACCATAGCATTATTGAATTTGTCAAACCATGCTCTTGGAGATTGTTTTAGTCCGTATAGAGCCTTCTTCAGTTTACACATCTTTCCTTGACTCTATTCATTATTAAACCCAGGTGAGATTTTCATATACATTTCCTCTTCCAAGTCCCCATGAAGAAATGCATTCTTGGCATCAAATTAGTGCAAGTCCCAATCGAGATTAGCTGAACAAGATAACAAAATTCTAATGGAGTTCATTGTTGCAACTGGAGCAGAGTTCTCTTGATAGTCTACTCCATAAGTTTGTGTGAACCCTTTGGCCACCTGTCTAGCTTTGAATCGTTCTATCGAACCATCAGCTTTATGTTTCACAGCGAATACCCAGTTGCAACCCACCAATTTCTTATCTGATGGAAGAGAGACCAAGGCCCAAGTCTCATTCTTAGATAAGGCTTTCATTTCTTCAATCATCGCTTACTTCCAGTTGGGATTAGTAATAACTTCCTTTCTGTGGAATAGACACAGAGGAAATAGACAAGGCAAAGGCTCTATACAATGGGGACAGGGAGTCATAAGAAACAAAATTAGACATAAGATGTTTAGTACAAGATTTGACTCCTTTTCTGTGAGTAATAGGTAGATCTAAATCATTAGAAAATATAGATAACTCACCTGTGGAGGAGGATTCAGAAGATTCGGCAGATTGTATGATGGCTTCTTCAGCTTTGTCTGACTGGTTCCTCCTTGAGTATGTCAACAAGTCAGGTCTATCTAATCTCTCCAATCTCCCAACAGTTTCTTCCTGAACTACATTCTTCCTTATGTCTTCTAGACCAAAGAGTGCCACCTCTTCTACTTTATTAACCTATCTCTAAAGAGGTGATGAGGTTGTGCTAAAGTAAGGTTCAAATTCCCGAAAGGTAACATCCATACTAAGAAAAGTTTTTCTGGAGAGAGGATGATATCATCTGTAACCTTTTTGAGTAGGGGAATGCTCTTTGAAGACACATTTAAGGGCTCTGGGATCAAGTTTTCCAATATTCCTAGTATAAACAAAATAGACACAACCAAACACTTTGGGTGAGATAACACAGTCTCTTTTACCTTTTAACACTTCAAGTGGACTCTGAAAATCAAGGATTTTTTGAGGCATGCGGTTTATAAGGTATGTAGCAGCTAAAATAGCATCCCCCAATAAGGCTTGGTTAAGTGCATGGTGAACACAAGGGACCGGGCCACTTCTAATTGGTGTATAAGGACAATTGGCTTGATGGATAATTCCATAATTTTTCAAGTAAGTCTCAAAGTGTTTATTCATGTACCAGTGTCATTATCAGTTCTCAAGATGTTTATCTTAGCATTAGATTGATTGAGTATAGACCATCTTTTGGAAGGACTAAAAGCAAGAAAAACCTTCATTTTTTGACTTTAGTAAATAATCCCAAGTGGTGTGGGTGCAACAGTCAATAAAGGTAACAAACCAGCGACAACTAGACAAAGAAACAGTTTGAGTAGGAGTAGGACCCCAAACATTAGAATGAATAGTCATAAAAAGAATCAAACTTTTATTATTACTCAAAGGATAAGAGGTTCAAGTATGCTTGGCAAATTCACAAGCATCACAAAATAAGGTTTCAACATTGAAATTTGAAAACAAATTGGAAAAAAGTTTCTTTAAAACAAAAAATGATGGATGTCCTAACCGCATATGCCACTAGATTATTTCATGGTTGACATCATTATTAACTCCAAGAAGGGCCTGTCTTGAGTCTTCAATACCATCTATCACGTACAAAGGATAAGTCATAAAACATCAGAAAATAAGGATGAATAGTCATTAAAAAAATCAAACTTTTATTATTACTCAAAGGATAAAGGGTTCGAGTATTCTTGGCAATTCACAATCATCACAAAATAAGGTTTCAACATTAAAATTTGAAAACAAATTGGAAAAAAGTTTCTTTAAAACAAAAAATGATGGATGTCCTAACCGCTTATGCCACTAGATTATTTCATGGTTGACATCCTTATTAACCCTAAGAAGGGCTTGTCCTGAGTCTTGAATACCATCTATCACGTACAAGCCATCACACAACCTACCACTGCCAATCTTCCTCCCTGTGTGAAGGTCCTGAAAGACACAATGATCAGGGAAGAACACAATTTTATAATTTAGATCTTTGGTGATGGAACTAATAGATAAAAGATTAATAGGAAACTCAGGTACATGAAGCACGGATAATAGTGTAATATCAGGTGTACAAACCCTAGAACTTGTCCCACAAACAAAAGATACAGACCCATTGGCTATTTGAAGATTCTCCCCTTTAGGACATGAAGAGTAGTTGGACATGCCTTTAGAAGAGTCGAACATATGTCTATTTGCACCAAAATCAACAATCGAAGAGGGAGAATAAGCAGTAAAAGCTATACCTAAGTGTATATAATTAGAAGTGTCAGTTATAGAGGGGTCAAGCTTGTTTAGGAGACGATGGAGGTGTTGAATTTCATCAGAAGAGAGAAAGGCTCCTGAATCTACATCCTTGGCTGGCTCAACAGTATCAGCCATGTTCGCCTAACCTTTGGATGATGTGACTCGTTTTACCTCTATGGCCTCGAGTCGGCCAACCATGTATCTTTCAACAAGTCTCCTTGGTATGCGTCGGCTTACTACAGTAATCACATTGCAAGTGATCTTTATCAAAGGCTGTGGCCTTAGGTTTCTCATGGGAGGCGGTCAAACCAGACTTTTCAATCGGTGCTTGATAAAGCATGACACCGTTATGACTTTCTTTCTGTACAACACAAAAGAAAGCATCCTCAACAGAAGGGAGAGGAAAATTTTCTAGAATTTGAACCCAAATCTGATCATATTCTGGATTCAAATTAGCTAGACAATCATAAACCCTGTCTTTTAAATCAACTAGCAAAACAAAACTGCATCCAGCATATTTGGCGTGGAGATCTTGATAGTAATCTAACTCTTGCCATAACCTACTCAATTCAAAATAATAGTTAGTTGCAGTCAACTCTCCCTGTTTAGTGGCATGGATCTTTGTTCTAATCTCAAACACCTGAGCATCATTCCTTTTGCGAGAATAAGTACGTTTAGTTAAGGTCCAAATGTTTTCGATAGTATCAAGTAACAAATACTACATAGAGATCCGGGGATGCATAGTATTTATCAGCCATGTCATAACAGGAGAGTTTTCAGAGTCCCATTGAGCATAATTATCATCAGAAATAGTAGGGGGTTTCGTATCTCCAGTAATATAGCCAAGTAGCTTTCGAGATTTAATGTATAAAAGATAAGACCTTGACCAAGCGAGATAGGTACTAGCTCTATCCAACTTGACAGTGCAAATATAGGCAAGTAAAGTATTTTCTATTGCCTTAGTGTCTCCCATAAGAAATAATCAGCACCACAAAGAAGACAGAAGAAGAAAAGAGGCCAAAAAATGAACAGTCTATAAACAAAGCAAATAAGAAAAGCCAAATCAGCGACCGGTGCGTGGCGGCGGACACTGGTCTTGGTGGGTTTTGCCAGCGGGGCATTGAGCTCTCCAAATATGGTGGCGGTGAGGCAAACGATGGGGCAGAATGGCAAGGATCGGAGAAAAAACGCAGATTTGTCCAAAACGGCTTGGTGGCGTGTGTGGCGGCTACCTGCGACTAGATTTCGGGAGGCGGCAAATCGGACCGTGGGCATCAGCTCTAGATGGGCGGTGACGGTAAGGGAGTGAGAAAACTCGACCTCCAAGATGTGGATAGCGAAGATAAGAGAAGAACTCAACCCCCTTCATATACACAAAAGCCCTTGTGCTGCGGAAGGAGAGAAAATTACTCACTTAAAGGTAGTGCGGGCTCTGATACCATGTAGAATTTTAATTGACTGAATATTTACTTGTTATTATTCAATCGTATGTTACAAATATATAGACATTGAATTCCCTATTGTAGGGTTGGGAAGGTAATTAAGATATAATAATTACAGAATAAATAAAAGCCTAATTAGGCCCAATAAGCCCAATAGAGCTAGTCAACACCCTCACAACATTTCTTTCTTCTACCTTTGCTTATATTTTCTAGTATATATCAGGGCTCATCATTACTTGGTCTTGGAAGCTCACCTTCCCTCAAGATGAGAATTAGAATTTGAGACAAGTGACTTCTTTCCAGTAGGTCTTTGCTCTTGCTTCCCAAAGAACGTAGCCCAACACATTGGACCAACATCTGTTGTTCCAAATTCAAATGGAAGGAAACATTCCACAACTTGGATCCCTTCTTGTTTAACTTCCTTTGCACCCTCCCGCTTGTTATAATCATCCAAGCAATGAGCATAAAGACTAAAATATAGAAAATTATGAATTGACTTCAAAGTGCTTAGGGACTCAGATGTAGGTTCCCTTCTTAGAGTGTTCAAGCATATTAAATGGCCCATCAAAAGAAGAAAAGGCTGTAAAAAGTAAAATAGGAACTCCCTAAAGTTGATAAACCATAATATTCTCTTGAGTCAGTGTTTCCTTCCCATTATCTTCTTCCTTTTCATCTTTTTCCATTATTTGTTGATAAACCCTATGATTTTTGCCCAGAATAGAATATGAGAATTTTAATTGGTGGCTCTCTGTTTTCCTAACTTTGGATCTCTCTTTGGTGCTTTCCCTTCTTGTCTTCATTGTCTTCTTCACCAACAGAATTGAATAGAGGCCAGAAGGTGGAGAATGGATGAAAGCGAGCAAAGAAATTGCATCACAAAGAAGAATACCAAAGCTGGATGATTAAGACGCTGCTGCCACGTGTGCTTGAATGAGGCTGTGATGACTTTGAAATCCTTACACAATCACACTCATTCTCCCACGCTTCAACTTGCTCTTTCTCCCCTGAAAAAAGCTGCGCTTCAGATTGCTTAAGAAGAGTCACGGCATGGATGATTTTTCCTTGGCCAAATAGTAGTGTAAATAGAATTTATGGGTTTGGTTGCCCCGAAGGTTTAATAAACCTAAATTCTTTTGGGCCCTTGTTCAGCCTATGTTCCTTAGCCTTATCTAAAATTAGGTTTCTCTCATCTATCATATGGGCCAAGCCCATTAACTTTAATGATTTGTAGGTTTGATTGTTGAAAGTTGGCCCAATAATATAAGTGTAGGAATTTATGGGCCTAATAATTTTTTCTTCTCCATTTAGTATTGGGCCTCTTCCCCACTTAATTTTCCTAACCCGATGCATGACCCAATTATCTTTCTTTACATTACCCTCATCTTCCTCATCTTCTGCTGTCAACCAAAAAGAATGCCACCTACTCCATCTATACGCACCAGACTTCACATCTCCTTGACAGCCCAATACAACTCTCTTAACTTGGCTGTATCCAACTTGAAAGGGTAATAAATACCTTCCAGATAGCTTGATATCAGCACTGGGATTGAGATCATCTCCTCTTCTGACTTCCAATCTGCTTCCATAGGGGCTGTCAAGCTAGAAACCAGTGAGGTCTTCATGGGCTCAGAAAATTGGATAAGCTTTGACTTCATCTTCTCTTCTGTCTCATTCTTGAAGGCAAATACTGATACATTGTTCAACTCAAGCTTCTCCTCTTCTTCACCTCTCTTTGCTTGGCAAAGCCAAGAATTCTCCAATCTGCTCCAACTAACAGTCCATTTGATAGGCTTCTTCTGTATTTCCCCCAATTCTTCTTTACCTAATCTAACTAGAACATCATGAAGCTCTCTCATGCACTCTTTGATGATTCCTTTGTCCTTCTTCACAACTGTCATCTCTCTCTCCAAACAGTCCATCCTATTCTCCAAATTAACAGCACAAGTCATTTAGAAAAGGTCACAAAATCTCACAAATTAACTCTAGTTATAGATCTATAAAGTGATGATATCCATACAACAAACAAGTCACTTCTTCTTAGCTCTTGGTTCTCGCTGCTGCTTGCTATTGGGAGTTGGGACTAGAATCTATTCTCCTCCTCCTCATAAACCAAAAAATTAGAATCCATTCTCATTCTCCTCCCATGTTGCCACTGCCCACTTCTGTGAAACCATAATGAAGAGAAGGGTGGTGTATTGTGGTTCTATGCATGCCGTAAAGAAGCTAGAACTTATGTATGCAAATTGGAATTTTCGGGTGAGAGGGAACTGCGATTTTGGTGATACCTAGAAGCCAGAATGCATAGTTCTGGTTTTGATTTAATTTTTTTCAGAAGCAGGTTTGCAAGATTTAATAGGATCATGAGATTGTGTGATCGTACAATTTGGAATCCTGGTAGATTTCAATCTTTCCTAAGATCTGGATTGATTATTATAGGTATTGTTAGCTTTAAGTGTAAATAGTAGGTTAAGTTGTATATTTTATAGTCCAATATTGCTTATTTTATTCATTTTGTAGTATTTTGTTCATTGTAAATATAATATGGCATGAGCCTAGCTCTTCACACTTTCAAAAGTATTTTGTCTCTTGCTTTAGTTTCTACTTAGTATCATGGCTTGGGGAGAGAGAAAACTGGATTTCCACTGGACCTTTCATCAATGGAACTTTTTTGGTGATGGAGTGAATATGCAATCACATTTTAAGCCATGCCATTCAACCTCTACTGCAGTAGTACACCCTGGCATCTGACACTGGCATACACGCTGCTGCTTTCAAAACTAGCCAGCGGAACTTCCCAGACCTATTCCTGTTGTGTGCCTATGCCTTTTGTGGTGTTCTTTCATTATGCCTCAGCATTTTTGGATTTTTCTGGTGAACCATCAGAGTCCATTTTTGTTCTGATGACCATGCATCTTACTAGAAACTGCTTACTCCATCTGAGGTTTTTTTGCTAGTTTCCAGAACTACCTTCCATCCAAAAGCATTATGACTACACAACCATTTTAAGTTGCTTTGTGGCTCAAATTAGTGATTCTGTCACTTTCTTTGCATCGACTTTTTCACATGGCCCATGGGTTCTTGACTTTGGGCATCCGATCATATGTCTGGTAACAAGCACCTTTTTACTTGTCTTTATACTAATGCTCACCTTCTTCCCACTGTTAGCTAATGGCTCACAAACTATTACTAAGGTCATTGGCCAAGTTCATCCTATTTCCTCTGCCTATAGATTTGGTTCTATATGTTCCTGAAAACCCATTTAGCTTGACTTCTGTTAGCTGATTGATTCATACCCTTCATTGTTCCATTACTTTTTCTGATAAATCTGTTATAGTGAAGAAGCGGGGTAGGGGATGGATGATTGATGCAAGCCATGAGTCACACAGGTTATATTACCTTCCAGCACCTTCATAATCTATTGCTGCACCCTTACTGACTCAGTGGCTCTTATTTATAGTCACCTAGGGCATCCTATTCTTTCAAAGCTTTAGAAGTTGATTATTGATTTTTCCCACTTTTCCTTTTGAATATGAATCATGTGAACTTAGTAAACATACTAGAGCTTTGTATCCTAAACTGGTCAATATTCAATTTGTGACTCCTTTTGAACTTGTTCATTCTGATGTTTCAGGTTCAAGTCATGTTAGTTCTATTCTTGGTTATCAATATTGTCATGTTCATTGATGATTATTCTTGTTGTACATGATTTTTTTTTAATGAAAAATTGCTCAGAGTTTTCTATTTTTCTACATTTTTTTTTCAAATTAAAACAATTTGGTATCCCTATTTGTATTTTATGCAATGATAATGAATCACTCTTCTTTGCCATTTCAAATATTTATGGCTTCACAGGCTATAAAGTACGAACACATTTATCTTTGGGCATGTCACGTGTAAAATGACACGCCATAACATTGTAGACATGCTTATGACACGTACAGGTGTGTTAAAATAAAAAATTTTATTTTTTCAGTCTAGACACTTGCCGTACATAACTCATACTTGAGCCAAACGTAGGATGACCTGAAGAAGACAAGAAAATACAATAAAATAAGTAAATGAAAGTCTTGAGAACTCATTTTAATGAGATTATTAAAGTTTTTTTAATTGCTTTTGTTATATATGACATTTAGTAAATTTGATTTAGAAAAATAATAGCTTAAGTTGCTTAAAATATAGAATAATATTGGTTATGTTTCTTTTTTATAAGTATATTACTAAAGGGAAACTTAAAATATATACTTGTTGTATCGTGTCTAAGTTCTATATTTTCTAAAATTTGACGTTTCAACGTGTCTGAGTTGTGTCAGTGTTTGTGATTCATAGTTCAAAGAGAATTATTTGTCAGTCATCATGTGCTCATACCCTTTCAACAAAATGGGTTTGTTGAATGTAAGAATCATCATCTCATTGAGATAGCCCAAACTTTGCCTCTTCATAATAATGATCTTGTCTGTTTTTGGGGGGATGTTGTTCTTACTGTATGTTATTTGATTAACTGCATGTGTTCTGAGTTGGAACATCAGATACCTCATTCTCTTACATTCTCAAATAAGCCTATTTTGATTGTTTTGTTCCACATGTTTTTGGCTGCATTTGCATTGTTCATATCCTGACCTCTGGACAATATAAACTTTCCACTATGGCACTATTCTCGTATATAAAGGGTATTGTCATTACTCTTTAGACACATACTGCTTCTTTGTCTTAATCATTGTTACTTTTGTTGAGAGCTCTCTTTTCTTTCTTTCATCTGTTGAAAGCTATAAGATGTTTGAGGTTCTTCCTATTCCATGCATTTTTCCTCTTGCTAGTCTCTAGACATATCAATGTCGTCCATGGCCAGATCATCTCTTGCAATCAACTGCAGCCCCGACGATTAAAATCCTGCTCCAATGCATTTAACAACCATGAATTTGGCTTTAGATTATAATCTCCTAGTTGCTTTTCCGAAAGGTATGTGTTCTACTCAAAACCCCCATCCCATTTATAGTTTCTTATTCTATCATTGTTTAACTTCAAGATATGAAGTCTTTGTTTCCTGTTTGTCTTTTGTTTTTGTGCCTAAAACTACTGAAGTGGGCCTTTCTGTTTATCTTTACTGTTTATTTCTGGTGGCTTTTTCTGTGTACTGGTTAGTGTGTGGCTGTTAGTGTTTAGTTGTGTTTTGAGGAGCTGATATTGATTATGTTTTGGGTGGTGAACCTATAACAGTATAGTATTCCATCATGTTACCTTATCTTTCTCTCTATGGCTGCCATGTGCAATTGGCCTCTACAAACTAGATTTCTGAAGAGGCTTATATGGTCTTCCTTGTACATGACCAAACCACTTAAGGAGCATTTCTATTAACTTTTTCATGATAGGTGTTATCGTAACTTTCTTTTTAATGGAATCATTTCTAATCCTATCCTTTCTAGTGTATCTACTCAAACAACACAACATTTTCATTTCTGAGACATTGAATTTTTGCTCTTGTTGACTTTTTATCGTGCATCATTCAATCTCATACAACAATGTAGGTCTTATAGTTGTGCAATAAAATTTTCCCTTATGTTTGAGTGGTATTTTTTTTATTACAAATAATATATGAAGCCTACTTCCATTTCATTCACCCAGCTTGGACTCTATGATTTACGTTTCCCTCTATTTTTCAAAGATTTTGTAGTATAGTACTCATATACTTAAAACTTGTGACTTTTTTGTATGCAATGATCTCCAAGTTTTACCTCCACCCCAAAATCAGTATACCTTTCACTAAATTTGCATCATATATTTTGTTTTACTTTGACTTGTATGGAAACCATATGTCTCCTAAGCTTTCTACACTTCTCTAATTTTTCGTTTACTTCTTCTTTGGAACCTTCAAAGACTATATTATAACCAAAAAGCATGCTCCTTGTTGCCGCTTCTTGGATATATTCAGTGAGCACATCCAATACCAAGTTGAAAAGGTAAGGGCTCAAAGTTGAACCTTGGTGTAGTCCTATGGTTATAGGGAAACTCTTCCTGGCTCCACCTTGTGTTCTCAAACAAGTCATGGCCCCATCATACATGTCTTTGATTGCTAGAATATAAGCTACATGAATTCCTTTCTTTTCTAAAGCCTTCCACAATACCTCTCTCAGTATTCTATCATAGATAGGCCTTTTATAAATAAATGAAAATCATATGTAGATCTTTAAGAGATCTCTAATATCTCTACATAAATATATTTCTTCTATAGTTGACCTCCCTCACATGAAACCAAATTGGTTCTTTGTAATTCGCAAGTCTAAAGCCTTCCATAATACCTCCACTCAATAACCTTCTCCCATAACTTCATGATACGGCTCATGAGTTTGATTTCTTTATAATTTGTACAGTTTTGTATATCACCCTTGTTCTTATATACTAAGATTAATGTATTTTTCCTCCATTAATTCAACATCTTCTTGGATCTTAATATCACATTAAACAATTTTGTGAACCAATTTACACCTTTTCTTCCTAAACTCTTCCACACCTCAATGGGTAAACTCTTCCTAAAACCTAAACCCTAAACCAAAGACTTGGGTAAACTTAAATATTTCCTAGGTATTGAGGTTGCTCAATCTAGTACTGGTATTTCTATTTCACCAAGAAATTATGCTTTGGATATATTGGAGGAAATTGCCATGGTGGATTGCAGACCAGTTTATACACTTATGGATCAAAATGTCAAAATTTTACCATGACAAGGGGAGCTGAATAATCTTAATGACAAGGGGTTCATTTGCTTTTCTGTTTGTGTACAATCTTTTTGTGCTAGTCATTGGAATACAATGGCTCGTATTCTTTGATATCTTGAGGGAGAACAAAGTAAAGGGCTCTTGTGTTAAGATAAGGGTAATACACCAGTGATTAATTACATTGATCTAGATTGGGTGGGTCATACCTCTATGAAGTTATTCAACTTCTGGGTACTATGTTCTGACTGGATGAGATTTGGTTTCCTGGAAGACTAAGGAACAAGATGTTGCTAGACAAAGTGCAGAAGCTTAGTACTGTGTTGTAGCTCTAACTACATGTGAACTTATTTGGTTGAAGCAATCACCTCAATAGTTAAGTTTGGGAAAATACTCAGATGCAACTGATTTGTGACAATCAAGCTGCTTTACATATTGCCTACGATCCTATTTTCCAAGGGAGGACCAGGCACTTAGGGCTAATTGTCATCTCATCAAGTGCAAATAATATGCTAAGTTGTAAATTTCTTATTTCTTTGTTACTTATTTCACCCATTGTATGATCTTTGTTTTTTCATTATAAGTGAGTAAAATCTTTTTGTTCGTTATAAATATAATACAGCATTAGATTATCTGTTCACGTTTTAAAAAGTATTCTCCCTATTTCTTTAGTTTCTACAGGTGGGATAGTAAGATAAGATTGAGAACTTCACAACAGACATATGACTTATCTAAAAAACATCATTTTTCTGTTAGTCCTCCTTGTCCTGTCTGTTATGTTGTTGATTGAGATTTATGAGCACCAAGACGATGCCGTCACTGTTTTTGCCACAAAAAATCAAATTATAAAGTTTTTCCTTAAGATCACCTAGAAACTACTAGGCCCCTCCCTACTGGAATACATTTGGGGTATGTTAGGGAGTGGAAAAATATAGGGAAAGGGAATGGAAGAGTATATCATAAACTTCCCTTTGATTAGAACTTCAATTTTTGTAGGGAAGATAATTAGGAAATTTAGATTAATCCTCCTTAACTTGCTTCTCAAGGAGACTAGGGATAGTATGGGCTACCCATGTCCCATACTAGTAACATGGGATGCTTGATAAGGGACTTAAATGGCTTGCCTCTTCCTTTTCATTGGTTAGCTTTTTGAAGGAGGGCTTTCCAAGTCCTTTGGATTCTATCATTTGGTATCAAAGCTCATTCGTCGACAACACAGAGAGGGCTACCTACAAAGGGTTTTGACTGGTGGAGGGGCTAACTATGGTAAAATAAAGCAACACTAAGTGTTGCAGAGTACAATCGCTAAGATGTTAGCTCTTCAAGGGTGGTGTTATGATAGAGATTGGGGATAGTATGGGCTACCCGAGTCCAACCTTGGATAGTATGGGATGCTCAATGAGATATTTAAGTGCCTTGATTTTTTCCTTCAACGGCTAGCTTTTGAGGGAATGTTTCTCAAATTACTTGGGTTCCATCAGCTTCATTCAATATTTCTAATTACTCTAAATTGACGGATTTTGAATGAACTTCTAATACAAATACCATTGCACCCATACTTAACAACACTACACACTAGGGGTGTGTTTGGCAAGATAGAAATGAAGGGCAAGGGAAAAAAAAAAAGGGAAGAGAATGAGATAATCTTCTTGTTTGATTTTTTAAAAATTTTGAGGAAAAAAAGAGAGAGAAGATTTTGTATTAATCCTCCTTAATTCCCTTCTTCATTAATTTAATTATTCCAAATTAGGGGATTTTGGAGAAATTTCAAACATGGAGAAAAAAAACTACCACTTAATCTTTCCTTTCCTTTCCCTTTAATTCCTTTCCTTCTCTTCCTCTCCTCATTTCCAAATAGACTCTATTGCATATATATCATTACTCTATATAAGGATCATTACTTACTAACAGATGAATTTATGGAAATCTAACTAATAGATCTTTCTTAGGCCCAAAATATACATGTATAAATATATACATGAATGCACAATATATATATATATATATATATAATATGCACACGCATACACATACATGTGCACATATGCAGATACACATATATATAGAGGCATGTATTTTTACATATATACACATACATATCTATGTACACATATTTGAATATACATATACATATACATATACACATATAAACACAAATAGGCACACAAATGAATGTATGTACATATGCATAGCTATATACACATCTGTGGATGTACGTGTATGTGTATCTATAAAATTATGCCAATTTTAGTAAAATTATCGAAATCATGAAGTACATTGTTCACTTTTTCCAATAATATCAAAATTCTACATATTACTAGAGCCATATGGCCCATATATACTTGCTCACATGATAGAAATGAAGTGTTCATACAAAGGACAAAATGGTAAAGTAATATTATAACCAACTATTTAATTTTCTGTTTCATTCTTGTTTATTTTAACATCCAAACAAGGAAAAGTGAAATTTGCTATTAACCTTCTCTTCCTTTCCCTTCCTTCAACTCTCAAACAAACCCTTAGATGGAACAACAATATTTAGTATGACCTTATAATCATGCTGCTCAGTAGAGTGAAGTTATTGGCAGAGCATCTTTCAAAACAAATTCAATAATATCTAAACAAATTCATCTTGGCTGTTGGTTTAGTACCAGTTATCTTTTTTATTCTGATAGTTATTAATCAAAGTATAGAAAATTGTACATAAAAAATTGATTGATTTTTGCGCTAACAATTCTTGCAGAAAAATTGCTGACTCCGTCAAAGATTGTATACACAAGTGCATCAGAGAAAGTCTAACTGCGAACGTTTTGGTGCTTCATGTGGTTGGGAAACTAGGGCATAACTTGATGTTTACACAACCTCGATAATTCCAGGGTTCGTAGTCCACATTTGATCCTATTAATTTTTTTTCTGAAGAAACGATAGTGCTCGTTGTATAAATAAATTATTTTTCATTTCGAAAGATAAAAATAGCAAAGTGATTAATATAACAGCAGCTTGAGATGAATGCATCTTATATTTGTTCAAAGTATTGGTTTTGTTTATGGGCCGTAGGGTTTGTTGTAGATCTGATATTACTTTACCTTGAATTGCATTACATGATTACTTGCATAAATGTGCATGAGAGAAGTAGGAGACGAAAGCACTAGGCAGGCTGTTGGTCTATAAACAGATTCTGCATAGAGGGATCAACTCCTTTATTTGCTACCAACCTGTGACTGACACCCCGATATTCAAATTATGCCATATTTGGATGATAAATATATCCATATATTATGGGTACTCAGAAGATTTATTATAAGTTTGAGTATGGATATTATTTTAAGAATTTTTATGGATCTACGTTTATATCCAATAAACTACTCTTGGATTTAGACCTGTTGTATAAAGTATTTAAATATTTATTTATATATTGTAACTAGAAATTTTTCGTATACAAAAGTGAATGTCAATGTTTTTAATTTTTAAAATATAGTATAAAAAATATTTATTATATTTTAAAATAATAAATTAAATAATTGATAGTCATTTAATTTTTTATTCTTCTGTTATAATTTTTTGATTATCTTTATTCTCTTATGTTTTTACATTGTATTTTTTTTTTATAATTTATGTTATATAATATATAACTTTAAAAATAATTAATCAAAAGACTTTGTAGTAATATATATATATATATATACATACATACATACATACATATATATATATAGATTTAACATTTTTATCAACTCTCAATAAAATTATTTTATTTTAATATTAATATGTAAATTATTATATTTGATAATATTATAGTGATAAACTAATAAATATTTTATATTAATTATATATTTAAAAATTATATAATATAATTTAAAATTTGATCATTTTGAATATTTTTCTAACAAATAGGTCCTTATTACTAGCTTGAGCCAGGTCCAGAGCTTGTTTTTTTAAAAATAAAAACAATTAGACAGAGGATGACATTTATAGTGCTCAATTCATGATTATCCCTAACTGATATTTATGGTTTTGCTATGATATAGTAAAATAATAATTTGCCAAAATAATATAGTGGTAGAAAAAAAAAAGCTAATGTTTTAAAAGTCTTGGAAGAAAAAATTGAAAACTGACAATAGGCTAACGAAACAATCTTGACTTTTGTATCAATATATATTTTTTAAAATATTAATTACCAAATTATATTTACTTTAATTTTATTTACCGATTTAAATTTATCTTGGTGACAAAAAAATTCTTTTTTTAAGCCTTTATTTATTTTGCTACTTAAGACAAATTATACTCAAGAACGTGACACGTTAATATGTCTAACGTGTTGTATTGGCTCAGTCAATGCAAGTTGAGTATGCCACGCTGAGTTAGCGTAATATGCAAAATTTCAAAAAAGAAAAACAACGTAAAACAAGCCATTTTTTCTTCCTTCATTCTTCGCATATTTACTCTCATTTTCACTCTTCTATGATTTTCACTCTCATTTTCACCATTTCCATTCATCCCTACTTCTCATTTTCTTATTCAAGACTACTTTTAAATCAGTCTTCCTCCATTTTTTGCTTTTTATGTCTTTCATCTCATTTATTATTACTCCAACTTTAACTTTCTCCTCCTCTTATTTCATTTTCAACTTAGATTCTTCTCATAAGATTAGTATAATTTATTTTTATCTAAATTTATTTTATACATGTTTTATTGTTGTTAGTAGAATATTAATATGTCTGTGGTATTTTAATTTTTTTTGTAATATATATATATTGGTAATATAATTTAATTGTATTTTATTGATATTTTTAATATATGTTTTGTTTTTTAATAGAAATTATTTTTATAGGTATTTTTTTGTTTTATGTTGATTAATTTTAATAAATATATATGTCTATTGCATTTTTTTGTTGTCAAAATTTTATTAAATATATATTTACTTGTTATAACATATTTTTTAAAATATTAATTGTAATATATATATTTATTATTTTTTATAATATAAATTAATATTAGTTGATTGATATTTGTTTTGTTTTTAGTTAAAAAATTATGTTTGAAAATTCATATATATTTTGAAAATAAGATTCTTTTGGTAATATTGGTAATGTTAAAAATATATTTATTTGTTATAATATTTTTCATGTTAGCTTTTTTTAATATATATTAAGTTCATCTTTTTGTAAAATAAAGTAATATTAGTTTATTGTTATTTATTTTGTTTTTAGTTAATAAAATATGTTTGAAATTTTGTATATGTTTTGAAAGTGATTTTTTTTTTAATGTTGGGAATTTAAAATATATATATTTATTTTTATAATAATTTCCTTGTTAATTTTTTTATAATATAAATTAATATTAGTTTATTGATATTATTTTCTAATTAATAAAATATGTTTTCAAATTTTATATGTTGTGCAATTAATGTTTGTTTTTGTAATGTTGGTGATAATTTTTTATTTATAATTATTAGAATTGTGATAATATTAAATATATATGGCTAGACCGTCAAATCTTAATTTAATCCACCCAAGACTTAACGACCCAACACTAGTGGGCCTAAATTGAAAACATGTTGAAGCTGCGTTGTAAGGATATGTGTGTATGTTAATTATTATTTTATTTTTTATATTTTGGCAATACAAATGATAATATTAAACTAACATTTGTCTCACCTTTGTAGCCCCCCTCGAAGATTGTTTACTTGAAAGTGTGATGATACACTCATATTTTATCCTCCATTTTAATTGATTCCATACCTAAGACAAGATGGATTCTATGGAGAAGCATTATCTAGCTTTTTCTCCATAGATAATGTGCTTATTTCTACACTGGTGGAGCGATGAAGACTAGAGACTCACACCCTCCATATGCTGATAGGGGAGGTGATAATTACTCTTCAAGATGTGGTAGCGCAATTGGGCTTACCAATGGATGGTGAAGGTGTGGTTTGCCAAACCAACTTAGACTAGCCTAATATTTTGAGAGCCTACTTGGATGTCAACCACGCAAGGTTGCTATAAAGTACCAGAGGTTGTCTCTAAAATGGTTGCATCACATATTTAGTCATATTCTAGAGGATGCAACCATTGAACAATTACAACAGTACACTTTTGCATATATTTTGATGTTGATCAAGGGTGTACTATTGGGCGACAAATCATCAACAAATGTGCAATGTATGTACCTACCCCTACTTAAGTACTTAGAGCAAGTTGGTCGCTATAGTTGGGGTTCTCATCACTAGCCCATTTGTATCATGAACTATGTACAACCACTGATTGGATAAGAAGTGATAATGGCGATTGTGTACAATTAATCACATGTGGGCATGGCATATATTTCCATGTATTGCTCCTAAAATTTGTGGTCATCACTAAGGTTGACTCAGTGTAGAGGAAGAGTGGAAAGCACTTCCTTTGCCTCCATCATTGGGGTTTAGGTATTTCATTAATGCTTAATCATATAATAGTAATGTTCTTTAAATAATTTCTTGAACTTATTGCTTAATACAATAATCTCTCTTTATGTAGGTGAAGTAATTATCAAGGGTTAATGAAAGCCCTCAGCATTTTATAGGGTATTAGAGGGACATTTTATATAATCTTAAAGATAATGATGTAAGCTCAAATGATTTAGTTTAAATTTATGTGTTTCTAGATGCATAATCTAATTGAAAGTTTGTTGACGTTGTTTTGTTGCAGATTGTATGGTATCCATACTATAGTCTTGTGATGCACTGCCAATGCAACTACACCTAAGGCAGTGAATTTATCCATGCAGCCTAGTGTAATGGTGAGTATCAAGGTCGTATGCCACAAGAATGGGAAAGCCTATACCTACTCCTTATTCTTTGTTATCTAGCCTAAGAAGAAGAGTGAGTGATTTCTAACTAAACTAATGATTAAAAGCAACAATAAAAGTACAAAGACAATGAGAAAGAAAGGAATTTAATCAAGACAAGAAAAGCAAACCCAAAGGGGAGCTATACTAGTTGGTAAACGCACAAAAGATAATGAATTATTGAATCTGATTTTGATATATGTAAATGAATTTTGAATTAAATCCAACTTCACTATCGTTACAATTAAATTTCTTAAACCTAAAAGGCTACCACTGGAATCTATTCCTAATGATTGATTTTAGATCAACATTATTATTCTAATTCATCACTATTAAGAGTCATTACTTCTTAATTCGACAATTAACTAACCTCATCTCTAAGCGAAAATTAACTATTCTTTGCAATTAGATTTCCAATTTCAATTAGAATCTCTTGATTACTAAAAGAAATCTACATATCATTCCATACAACGTCTTGTAAAGAAAATCAAACATTCATTCATAATTGCAAGGTTACAAAACCAAATTCAATGTTCATAAAAATTAAAGCAAAAATACCAACATAGTAAGGAACCCAAGAGGTTTAACAAATCTAGCTACACATGTTCATGAATAATACAATCATAAAATCAAATACAAAGAAGAAATAAGGAAACGGAAACATGTACACCCTTATTCTCTCAAATAGCAGATGAACTACTTCAGTCTTCATTCTCCAAGTGAACGAAATTCTAATTGCCTCTTGATGTGCTTCCGATCTCCTCCTTCAATCTCTAACGAAACTCTAAGGGTCACAAACTGGATGTTTAATGTAACACCCCTTATTTTCTTGATTATTTTTAAATTAATGTTTCCTTAATTAATTGGATGAGTTTGCCATAAAGTATGATGAAATTGCTTTGGTGATGTAGTGTTTAGAATAAACATGTTAAGAGTGAACACCTCTCTTTCTTATGTTAGCCGAACTAAGATGTGTGAGATTTGATTAGTATTAAGGTGTTTCCTTACAAGTCACCAAGGAGCTTACAAGAAGGAAGATAATGTAATGCATAAGGAAAGAAAATAGAAATGAAAGAGATGTACAATGTACAAAATATGACTTGTTCTTTCTTTCATTTAACCGAGAAGACAAGTGAAGGGAGAGAAAGTTTTACATTACAAAGAAGTGATATTACAATACAAAATTGTATTGGTTTCTTTCGATTTTATTCTAGCTAAAAGAGTATAAGAATGATTGGAGACAAGGACGTATGCAATGAATAAGAATTTATGGCATTCGGTGGAGAAATTAGAAAGAAGAATGGAAGGTGATATGTTAATTAAGTGAAGTAATTTATTTTTACTAAGGAGTTTGTAACATTGGAAAGAAAATGAAATCAAAAGAGTGACTCGGTAGTGGAGAAAAGAAGAGAGGAGAAAGAGACATGTGGTACTTTTATTCTTAATTTTCCTTGTCATTCCTTTTTCATTGTCTTGGTTGAGAGTGCAAGTGAGGTGCTTGACTTCAAGGTGTTTGACCTCCTTCCCTCCTTTTTGGTTTAACCGAATAGGTAATACATGGAATGGATTGAATATATATATAGATGCATACGGCAGTAACAAATGAGAAGAGAGAGGAAAGTGTACCATTCAAGTATATATATATATATATAAATATACTAGGTGAAGAGGTGGAAGAGAGAAAGAGAGATGTGTGATATTAGTTTTCCTTCTTTTCTTCCCTTTTGCTTTTTAATTTCAATGTGACCGAGAATAATAAATGAGGTGCTTGAATTATTCCCTTCCTTTTCTTCCTTTTTTCCTAAACGAATAGCTACAAGAAAAGGTTGATTAAATATATATGTGTGTGTGTGTGTGTGTGCACGACGAGAATCATTAAGAGGAGTTTGATAACCATACACAAACCATACACATTCGGTAAGAGGGAGAGTAGGTTAGCATTAATGCTACATCACATAGACATTCGGTGACATAAGAACATAGGAAATAAACATTAGAAGAAAGGAAAACCAAAAATAGAACTCAGAAGAAAGGGAGGCAAGAAAGTGACCGAAATGAGAAGAAGCAAAGACTAAGAGAAATGCAAGGAAATACCAAGGCACTTGCATCATTCTTGCATTAGTGAGGTAGCTTAGCAATTCTATGGTTTTTGTTTCATGAATTTCAAGCATACCTATCATGATTTAAAGCTTTCATGGAACATTAACTTTTCTCTCTACATTCTTCAAGATATAATTCTTTCTTTGGCTAAGCTTGTGTGGTAAATTGGTTATGCTTGTTGATGTGATGATGTGGATGTTGTTATTCCATGAAAGAATAATTACTGGGAAAAATTCAGCATGCATAATGAAAAATCCTAAGATGAGAAAGTGCTGAAATTTTGTATTCTTGGATGGTTAATGTATGTCTTAGGTTATAAACACCTAAATGAAGGTTGCTAGATAGAATTTGGTTTAAAAGTATGACATTACTCTTTTTGGCTTGCTAAACTTGAAAGTGGCTTTTGTAAGGTATGAATTTGCTTGCTGAAAATTGTATAAGAAACATTTCAATTTGGTTTTTGCTAAGAAAAAGAGAGAAAATATGGTAAATTGATGTATATACAATTTGGTTTTGGCTAATAAAGGTCCATGTTATTATTGGGGTGTAAGAATGGAGAACTATGTGTAACCTTAAATCTAATATGTAATATGAACCAAGAAAGTAAGTAGAATAAATTGGTAATGGCATGGTTACATAATTTGAATGTGGGAGAAAGTACCATAGAAATTTTAATGCATGGTACCATTAGGTTTAAATTATAGAAAGGATGGAAAAATGTAACAATGTGACATGAAAAACCCTAAGTTTTATTCCTTCCTCATGGTGGCCAAAACCAATCTCTCATTTTAATCTTGGTGGCCGAATCATTATGCTAATTGTAAATCAATTAAATGTACCTTATAATGGTTAAATGCAAAGGAAATTAGAAGGATAATAATAAGATGAATTGTAGTTGCTATATGTATGTATAAGTGACCAAGTGTTCACCATTTTCATAAAATTGGCCAAGAGTCCACCATGTAACCAAGTGTTCAAAAGTTTTCATAAAAGTGGCCAAGAGTCCACAATGTGACCAAGTGTTCACAATCCTTACAAAAGTGTCCAAGTGTTCACATTTTTGAAGTGTGGACAAAGGTGCTTCACACTTTAAAACAAGGTAAGGATTAAGAATGAATTGTATAGATGATCATTGTCTAGTTTAATTTTTAATATGTATGCTTTCCCTTAAAATATGTCATATTTGAAGTAGAAATAAACACCTTTGTCACATTGACACACCAATATATCATGCAATGCTTGCCAATATGTGTATGTGAATGGAACTATATTTTAAAGGATTTGAATGTAGAAGAAATTGTTTTCTGTGCTTGCACAGTGGTACATGTCAATAAAATTTAAATTATTGAACTGTTAAGCTACTGAGAAACTAGTTTTCTCATTTGTGTGTTAATATGTACTAGATGTAGATGTTTAACATTTTCATAGAGATGGAAGTGGCATTAAAGGAGGTTCTTTTATTAAGAGTGTTTTGTGTCACAAGGGTTTGAGTAATAGGGATGTTGTCTCTTGACCTTGCGAAAAATTTCTTTAAGACGTTGTTAATAAATAATTAAGGTTAAGAATAATGTACTGACCTTATCTGTTACATCTGAGGTGTTGTAATACTAGATAAGGGCGTTACATTTAAGGTCGAAGGCAGCTGCCCCTTAGTCACTGGAATGTGTCTCTCTAGAGCTCCAAGAAAACTAAAAGGTCAAAAATTGCAGAAATCGTTCTCTCTGTCATCTTCTCCCTTTTATAGCCAAACTCCAACATGATTGTTTTTATGGCCAACATGACTATTTTCATGGCTAACATGGCCATGCTCAGCCTAAAACGATAATGTTTGAGGCCAACACAGCCGTGCTAAGTGTAACATTCGCTCCTCCTACTTATGAGAGATGTTTGTTAGATATTAAATAAGTTAAATGTCTGTGTATGTTGCATTAGATTGCATGTAGTTGCATGAGAATGAGAGATTAAATTGAAAAGAAAAGAGCAGGGACTTAAATGAAAGAAAAAGGTTTAGTGAATAAATTTATATAGGCTTTCAATACTCCAGGGGTAGCAAACTAAAATTTTAGCCAAAAGAGTTATTGTAGCTTCCATATTTTTGAAACTTCCTACCAATGGTTTAGGGGAAAAATGGTAATTTGGCATATGGCCAGAGAAATATTCATTTTGAGCAAAATGATTAGGAATTAGGATCAGAATTACAATTTTTAGACCACTTATAAATAGGCCCAAACTTCAAAAGCCTTATTTTTCACCTTGAACGCCAGAAGTTAGAGAGAGAGAGAAATAGAGGCAGTGAGAACAAAGTGGAATTTTTAGAGTGATTGAGAGCGAGAAGCTTTCAGCAGAGGAATCTAAGACATTTAAGATTAATACTCTAGCTTTTGACACAAAATAAGGTAGCAAACAACCTAATCCTCTTTATCTCAAAATTTACTATTCATGTGCTGAAAATTGAGAATTTCACATCATTTAAGCCAGAAAGGAGTTTAAAACCTACATTCTTGATGTTTTTAACTGCTATTGGGTATTTTAAACTATATGGATATACTTATGTATGCATAAATCAAATTATGAAAAATGGGTTTTAACCTATTGATGCAAATGATGTTAAATCCAAGATTTGAGTGAGATTAAAAAGTACTTTGGGCTATTTATATGTGCTAAATGATGCTTACATGCTAGTATTGAGTGGATGATTATCAAAAATGGTTTATAGACAAATTCTTGGACAAAAATCTGGGTCAACAGCCAATTTGAAAAATAGAGTATAACATAGCAGTCGACTCCCAACTGTTGGACGTCAACTATCATATTCTTGGGTTGCTCAGAAACGCATACTAAGCGCTAGTAGCTGATTGCTAGCCTTTGGAAGTCAACTATCATGCTCATCTTTTCCAAAAAATCACCAAGAATGTAATAGTCGACTATCGGGTCCATGGTAGCCAACTAGTAGCCCTTAGATTTGGAAAATTTAGTAGGACAAAGAATGGAAAGTTAACTGCCAGATGGGTGGAAGTCAACTTGCCAGCCCTTGTTTTGGAATATGAACTCAATGAACTCATTAAAAGCATAATTAACCCAAAACTATACTCGAACAAGGGATTAGAACCTAAAATGTGTAATAGGTAACATGTGGGTTGAGAATGAAAAAGAAAGAGCAAGAATGATATGAGAATTTGAAAGGAATGAGCATGAGACATAAAAGAGAAATAAGAAATTATTCCTAGTGTATGGATAATGGTAGATAGGCTTATGTCGAGTGATCGATTGTCGGTATGGGATGGTTGTTAGACATTCCACGATTGAACTAAATGATTTTTTAGAATACTGTGATAGTTATTAATTTTAAGTTAGTAACTCCCCTATGGCTAGTTTAAAGGAGTCATATACTTAAAATTAAACACAACCATGGTATGAACTGAATTACCCTAGTCTATGTACATGTAAAGAGTGTTTTGGGAGATGATCTGTTGAAAAATAGTAATCTCGTATATACAGGGGAGGAGTTGCTAGTGAGGTGGGTAGGGACTCTGTTTTAATGGTGATATAGGGAAGGAACTACTAGAGAGGTGGGTAAGCACCTTGTTAGACTCAAAGATGGGGGATGGACTATCAGAGAGGTGGGCGGGGACCCTTTCCTGAGCATTTATACCATTAAATGTTATTAATAGTGGATTAGGTTCGGGTTCTTATGCTCAGATCAAATCTCATATGCACAGCGAAAATAAAAATAAATCACAATAGAATTAAAAACTAATATATTACAAATAATAAATGTCCAATAATTGTCTATTACATTCTTTGTAATCATGTACTAGGATATATGAAGTACCCATCCATAGGGAGTTAGGAGACAAAAAGCCTGTCACTCAAACTTCCTTTAAAATAACAGGGATAGACCGGTACTTCACATATCCTTTCTCGACAATTTCCCATTTCCCTTTTCTTATAAATAGCCAAAATAATTACCCTAATTCTAATTCAAAAATGTATCTAGAATCAGGACCTAAAAATAAGGAATTAAAAAAAAAAAGCTTTTGATAAAAGAACTCCTATCTTTCCCAGTATTGCTAAGCGTCCACATCTGATACATATTAGCATATAAATGAGAAACACGAGTTTCCCAGTAGCTTAACAATTCATTATTTTAAAAAAACTATCTACTAATATATACCAGGGTGCAAGCATCAAAAACATTTTCATCTACATTTTCAGTATTTAAAATATAGTCTCATTTATGAATACAATTGGCAAGCATTGCATGGTTATTGAACATATCAATGTGGTAAAAAAAATTATTCTCTTTCAAGTAAAACATATTCTCATGGGATTTCTGCATGATGTCACAAAAATAAATAAAGCTCATTTATACATTTCACTCTTAAAACTTACCTTTATACATTGGTTGTGCACACTTGGGCACCTTGTGGACACTTGGCCACCTTTATAAAATCTATTGTGCACACTTGGGCACTTTGTGGACACTTGGCCACCCTTATGAAACTTTTTATTCACAATTGGGCACTTGTGGACACTTGGCCATCTTTATAAAAGAATTGTGCACACTTGGCCACCTTTATAAAATTTACTATGTACAATGGTCTACTAGTATGTGGTCTTAAATTAACCATCCATAATCTCTTAAATCTTCAACATAGGAACACTAAAATAGGATAAATTGCATTCATCCTTCATTTTAATTTTAACTCTCTCATTTTCCCTTGACTTTAGCTATTAAAAACATTTTATAAGTCATTTTCATTTGCTTATGCATTGATATTATTAGGGTAATTTTCTCCACATTTAATTTGTGTCACCATTACCATTAACCCTTTATTATACTTATCCTTTGGGTTCAATTTACATACTAAAATGTCGGTTATACATATTTAATTACTCTTACATCTCATTAGCAATGTGGATCTTTGTTAGCCCAAGCCAACTCTTTTATGTTCTAATTGCTATATCTTAATTTATAATAATTTCTTCCCTTCCTTTAGCCAAAATAAATTGCAATCTAACTTAAACAAGTTTAGGTAAGCAAATTCATATCTTGCAAAGAGCCATTTTTGGGTTTAGCATGCTAACAAGAAAACATTATAATTTTAAAACTACATTCTAACTAGAGTCCTCCCTTTAGGTGTCTATAACTTCACACATATATTAACCATTCAAAAGTGCAATATTTCAGCCCTATCTCATTCTAGAATCTTTCATTATGCAAGTTGAAATTTACCCACAATAGTTTCTTTCATGAAAGTGGCAACATACACTTCATCACATCTAAAACATAACCTAATTTATCATACAAGCTTGGCCAACATGACATTCATATCATCAAGAATGTAGGAAAGAAAATAATGTCCCATGAAAGCTTGTAAAAACATGTTGATCATATATTAAACCATGAGACATAATTTTAAGAAATTGTTAACCTACCTCAAGGCTAAACTAGGAGGGGATTGTCTTAGGTTTTCTCTTTAGTGTCTCTTGCTCCTTTGCTCCTTTGCTCCCTTCCTTGATCAACTTCACTCCCCTTCCTTACAAATTTTGTGTGTTCTCCACAACTCATGCTACTTCCTCTCCTTCTTGGATACATGTCCATGTGGTTGTGTATTTTCTAAGTTGTGAAGTGCTCCCACTTTTTCTCTCTTGTCTTTTGTGTATCTATCTTTGTATGAAAATTTCAATTCATCTTTTCTCTTTTGTCTATCCTCCTTACATTGTAGCCACATGTGTACCTAAGTACACTTCACCTCATGCACTTTGTTTACTTGGCCAAGGGAATCCTACACCTTACTCTCATCTTAATTATTATTATTATTATCCAATAGTCCCACGTGCAACCCCCTTTTTCCTTGAAATTTTGTATCTTATCCATCATTCATGCTGCCCTCCCTCTCTCTTTTCGTGTCCAAATGGAATTCCCTCCTCATTCCATTCATCTTTTCTAATTTAGCTAAGGTTTCATGCTGCACTTTATTTCTATTATTATTGTTTAATTTCCATAAGTTTACTCTCAAGTACAATTACATTTCCTTGCAAGCTTAGGTTAGCCCCTTGGATATGTTGAAGGAAAGAAGGAAGGAAAAGAACTCATGCAGCCTCCTCACGCAACACACTTCATGCCAAGTGAATACCTAGCTCAATGTATGTTTATTTAAAATAAATTCTGCACCTTTTTCTTTGATCACTCGGTCACGTTTGGAGAAAGGAAGGAAGGAAATCACCATCCTTATGCTTACACACAAGTTACATGCATATTTTCTTTCATCATTTTTTGTTCACATGATGCTTAGTCCCCTTACTAAACTTCCTATCTTCCTTAAACCTCATGCTGCACTAAGTGTGCTTTAAGTACAACCTTTTCTTACAATCTCACCTTAACCCATTTGTTATGCCACCTCCCTATGCACGCTGCACTTGTCTTTCCCCTTCTCCATTTTTCTTGCTTTGTGCCATTACCTAATTGGCATCTTTTTATATTATGGACTTATGAGGCTTCCTTGCTGCATACACACACACATATATATATTTAATTCATTCTCTTTCATGGTTACTTGGTTGCTTAGAAGAAAGGTCAAGGGAAGGAAATCTAGCCTCACACGTTTCCTTTTCCCTAGCTATGTGAGTGTAGTTCATGTTAATTAGCTCCTTGCTTAGCTAATTTATTCTCTTAATTATCATGGTTGCACGTCTTTTCCTTTCTCACTTCATGTAAAACTTGTATTTCATGCAAGACACACGTGGGGTTCCATTCTTTGAATGTGTTAAAGGCAATACAAGGGAGGGAAGAAACTTGTATCACACGTTTCCTCTTTCCTTCTTCCATCTCCCTACCAACCGTACACACACATATGCATGTTTTATGTTAATAAATTCTGCACTCTTACTTCACTATACACATAAACCTTTGGCTATTTTTCCTTGTCTTATTTTACTTATCAATTGGCAAAGCTATCCGGCCATTGGAATTAAAGGGAAGGGAAGGAAGTTTAATTCCACACGCCAATCTCTATTGCTTCCATTACACTCTACCAAATGCATATGCGTATATATATATTTATATATTGGATGCTAACCCTTTTTCTTCCCTACATCACTTGCACGTGCATGTATCTTAAGTTGGCCATACTCTTTACCTTTGGTAATTTGGTTGGAAAAAGGAAGGAAATAAGAAATTAAATCATTCACCCAAATTCTCACATACTTCCCTTGTGACATTTATAATTCATTACATCACTAAAGAAATTGCATCACATTTTATGGCTACTCATCGCATTAATTAAGAAAGTATTTAATTGAAAGCCAAATCAAGAGAACATAGGGTGTTACATTATGGGGGTGTTGTGGATAGTTGTACTTGGATCCACTAGAGGACACTCTAAAATGTACACAGAATTGCAGTCACAAACTATCGGAGGACTATAAGAAATTCACCTGTGAGTGAGGGTTTGAGATAAGGAGTTGTCCGCTTGGCGACTCTTCTAATTTCTCTTGTTATGATCATGATTTGGTAGAGGCAATGATAATATGCTCTGAATTCCTTGTTTATGCTCTTGTCTATATGTGATTATAACCCTGTTCCCATTATAACTTGATAATATATCCTGTGTGATGGATATATGATATAATTTGATGCTATATCCTGTGTGATGTGTATGTGAGATGATATATCCTTTGTGATGGATATGTGATAAATTGAAATTGCATTCATAAGTATGAAATTTGTATAATTCAGGCATAGTATCCCAATAGACATGATGTAGTCTTTCATGATAAGAAGAATGTAGTGTATTTTCGTAAGAGTAAAATGGTAAAGATCAACAGTTTTTAAAACAGGTTGTTATTGCTACTGAGAAATTATTCTCATTAAATGCTGGTTTGTATCAGATGCATAGGTACTAGGTACTGGTGGAGAAGGAAGTAGAGATAGTGAAGATACCTTTCTTGGGGTATTTCCCAGTGGTTAAGGAACTGTGGATTATTTTTGTATTAAAAGTTCCTCCTACACCCTGATTGCATGAGGTTTAGGGTCTTTATAGTAAATTTTTGACATGCCCGATACCCTGATTCCTTATTATTTTTTTAAGAAGGATTAGGATGGTGATTTTTGGTGTACAAAATGAGGGCATATATGTATTAAGATATGTGAGATAGGTATCCATTAGTAGGCTTTTCATTAAATGGGTATGAGTGGAAAGGTTGTTGTCTCCTTACCCTAGTTGACAAATCTCACAAATCTATAGGTATATGTCTGGTGTAAAGAAGTTATAATTATTGTAAAAGAATTATGTATATGAATGTGAATGCATGTATATCTATATATTTTATTTTAATTATTTTCGTTGCGTTACGTGTGAGAATCCTAAGTGTAGAAATCCTAAATCAATGACACTTAATTATTTAACTTGGTAAAACTTAAAATTTACTCGAGTAAAGGTAATAGCAACTTACCAATCCTATAGTATATTGTATTATATTATTTAATTAACTAAAAAAGAACCATAGGATTGGGGGCGTCACACTGAGTTGGTATCAGAGTATGACTACCATGACTAGTTGAGTACTGGCTCAGTAGTGAAGGGTAGATTCCTCAAGATAGGGACTAACGCAGGCTAGTTAGCTAAGCATAGACAGTTTGACTAACTTGTATTATGTTTTGACTTAAGGAATGATGTGCTAGGTTTAGGGTAGATAGTATTTCTTATTGGTGCCATATTGTCTCTTATAAATATTATGTTATGGAGACTGATCACCTCGGTAATGTTTATTTTGTAGTGTGAAATATGGCCCCCCTAAGAAGAATACTGGAAAGGAGAATAAAGGTGAGGATAGTATAAGTAAGATGATGCAGGCTATGATAGGAGTGGCTGAAGCTATGAGAGAACAAGCTACAACTAATACCTAAGTTCTCCAATAGTTTCAAGGAGATAACATAATAACCACCCCAACCTAAACCCTATTAGAGGACAAGTAGGAAATCTAGCTTATCAGGGATGGTCAGAATTTCAAAAGTCAAATCCTCCTGCCTTTAGGGGTGATTTCAATATTTAGTTAGCCAAAGGATGGTTGATGGAGATGGAGAAACTATTATGGTCCTTAGGAGTACTAATGCTCAAAAGGTTTGGTTTTTTACATATGTGTTAATAAGAGAAGCTGAACATTGGTGGAAAGGAGCCAAGCAATTCATAAAGGCTCAGGAAGTCCAGATTACCTGAAAGTCATTTAAGAGGATATTTTTGGAAAAGTACTTTCCTCAGAATGTGAGGAATGAGAGAGAAATAGAATTCACGCAGCTTAAACAGGGTAGTATGACTTTTGAAGACTACCTTGTTAAATTTGAAGAGTTTTCCAAGTTCTCTTCATATCTAAAGCTTCAGCCAGATGAGAACTAGAAACTAATGCATTTGGAGGCTAGATTGAGCCCATAATTGAAAAGCACAGTTGCTCTAATGGAGATAAGAAATTATGCCACACTAGTAAATAAGTGTCGCATAGTCACTAAAAATTTAGCAAAGGCTACGAAAGAGAAGTAGAGAATAAACTTCTTGAAAAGGAAACATCTTGGACCTTTTAGAGGTAGAGATAATCGATTTAAGGGACCTCAAAAAGGGAAGAGGCCAATGTTGAGGCAGTTTTTAAAACAGGTTGTTATTGTTATTGAGAAATTATTTTCATTAAATGTTGGTTTGTATCAAATTCCTAGGTACTAGGTACTGTTGGAGATGGAAGTAGAGATAGCTTCTTGGGGTATTTCCTAGTGGTTAATGAACTATTAATTATTTTTGTATTAGAAGTTCCTCTTACACCCTGGCTGCATGAGGTTTAGGGTCTGTATAGTAAATTTTTGACATGCCCAATACCCTAATTCCTTATTATTGTTTTGGGAAGGATCAGGATGGTGATTTTTGGTATACAAAATGAAGGTATATATGTATTAAGATATGTGAGATAGGTATCCATTAGTAGCCTTTTTGTTAAATAGATATGAGATACAAGATTGTTGCCTCCTTACCCTAGTTGAAAAATCTCACATATCTATAGATATATGTCTGGTGTACAGAAGTTATAATTATTGTAAAAGAAATATGTATATCTATATTTTCATTGCGTTATGTGTGAGAATCCCAAGTGTAGAAACCCCAAATCAATGGCACTTAATTATTTAACTTGGTAAAAGTTAAAATTTACTCGGGTAAAGGTAGTAGTAACTCACTAATTTTGTAGTATATTATATTATATTATTTAATTAACAAAAAAGGAACCATAGGATTGGGGGTGTTACACTAAAGGCAACATAGCTATGTTCAGGGCAAACAAGCACACCATGGCCATGTCTAAAGCCAACACAGTTGTTTAAGGCTAACACGGCCAACACGGCCATGTCCAAAGCATACTCGGTCATGTTCAAGGCAAAAGTCTCCAACACGGCTGTGCCAAGGCCAAAGTCTTCTATATGGCCGTTTTCTTGCATGGTATAGGTTATTTGGGACTCCAGAATGGCTCCACTACTGATGATGACTTGGTAAAACTCTTAAAATGAAAAATGGATAAAATACATAAAATGCTTATAAAATGGACAAATAACATCAAGCAAATATGTGTAAAATAAGGCACATCAAATCACCTCATACTTAAGCCATTGCTTGTCCTCAAGCAAACACTAACTCAGTCATCAAAAAAATAGCAACAGTCCCTTGAAAATCTATATGTAGTCCACAGTTAACAATACCTAACACATCTCAAGTGAAGCTTAATTATAAATCAAATTACAAAATCTTAACATCGAATGGAGATAATAAAAATGCATACACAACTTAACGAACAACTCAATATCAATTATTTAAGAACTAATGCTCGTAGGGATCACTCAAATTCACTCAAAGTGTTTCAAGGTAAAACACAAGTCCCTTAAGAAAGTTCACAAGAATCTGCCTGCCATATGGTTGCTCATAAATCTTATCTCTGCCACTGCAAACAATTGAATACCAAGATCAAAGGGTCTTGACAAGGTTGTAATGTGATTGAGGTAAGGTTAAGAAAATTTTATGCAGAGGTGACAAATATACTGGTAACTCATGCAATTCAAACATCATTCAAAGGATTAAATGCAGTAAGGTGCTAAACACAGAAGATTTCCACCATATTCTTAATGAAATAAGGGATGCTCAAAAGGTAACATACCTAAAGAGAAAGAGAATAAAGACTGCTCCAATATTCATTCTTTTATTTTCTTTTTCTTTTTCTTTTTCATAATTGTAGTCTTCCTAATATAAAAATTTGGATTTAATGGAGCATCAAAAAAGACTTGGTGAACTATAATCCATCAAGACAATGCACTCTAATCCAAATATGAAGAGAAGATCACATAAATTCCAGCATATAAGGTGAAAAGGAAGATAATGTAAAAAGAGGAAATGTGAGGTATAAAGGTGTATATAATGAAGAAAATGTCAAAGCTGAACAGTGGCCAACTAAGGGAAACACAAGTAGGCTTTTTGGTTAAATGCAGTGTAGTCTAAGTTACTCAAATCTTCTCATGGTATTCAAAATTCGTGTAAACGAAACACGTATTATAGAGCAAGTTCTAGAAGCAGAAACAAGAAAAATGCACACTCATAAAAGAATATCAGGAGCATAATTATAATGAATGCTCAAATAGGCTCAAATCTCATGTTTGAAGTGTGGCAAATTTGCATATGGTTCTAAAAAATTTTCATTTGAATTGTCAATCAAGCAGTGCATGCATTTAGCATTATCAACATCCTAAATAAAAAATGAGCAATTTGAAGAACAATTAGTTAACGTCGGTATAACCTGATAGAGGTGATGCATTAGACATCATTAACTTCTTTCCAACATACACCAAGAGAAACAATCACTACTTACTTAAGCAAACTAAATCATATATACTTAAAATACAAACAAAAACTCAATTGTATCAAATCAAGTATCCTATCATATCTCTAATTTCAGCATTATTACAGCATCAGCAGCATGTATTATCAATATATATAGTCATATGAAGCTAACAAAAGAAAAGAGTTCTAAATAAAAGCACAACACTAGATAAAATAAAAACAAAACAATAGATGCCCACCCCAAACTTGAAGAACACACTATCCTTAGTGTGTAAAAAAAGGGACATCTCAAAATAAAGACATAAAGTGCAGAAATAAATAGAAAAATCGAACAGTCTTAATGTACATCATAAATTAAAATGGAAAGAAAATAAGAGAGAAAAAAAGAAGATTACTTAAGTATTGCCCCGATCTAGAGAATTTGGGGGAGGAGGAGGGATCTTGTAAGCATAGGCCCCAGGGTATTTCTTGAGGAAAGTCATCTTCCCTCTCATCAGTGTCAAGTTAGCTACTATAATTACTGGCAGTTTCTCTGCCTCATCCAGATAAGTGTAGCTTAAGTTCTTAATTGATTCCTTCAATTCTAAGACTAGGGTTCCTCAATTGAAGGTCTCACCTTCTGCACCTTTGACCTGTCAAGAGAAAAAAAAGGGTTAGTAGAAGAAGGGCCAGTACAGCAGATGGGCTCATTCGCCAGTAAATAAGCTAGTTGCTCCAACACTTGCTTGTTGGACAACCCATCCTTATCTTCTTGAAATGCTAACTGCAAAGGGTTAGTAAGCAAAAATTCCTACAATTTCACCTATAAAGAGTCATCAAGAAACATTTCCTACAAATGAGACTCAACAACATCATCCAAAACACCCACAGAATATATAATATCATTATAATCTAGGGATTGTCTCTTAGAAGTAGCTAAGTCAAAAGTGACAGTCTCATCACCTACTTTAAGTTTCAACTTTCCATCACAAACATCTATTAAAGCCCTAGACATTGCAAGGAAAGGTCTACCTAAAATCAAGGGTACGCTACTCTCACCTTCCATGTCCATCACAACAAAATCAAGAGGAAAAATAAACTTGTCAACCTTTACTAGTACATTCTCAATTATACCCATAGGATATTTAACAATTTGATTAGCTAATTGTATAGTTATCCTAGTATGTTTAGGCTTACGCAATCTTAGTCTATCAAATAAGTTAGTAGGCATCAAATTTATACCAGCTCCTAGATTAGCTAAAGAATCTATAATAGCTAGTTTACCAATTACACAAGGTATAGAAAAACGCCTTGGATAATGCCTCTTAACAAGCAACTTGTTTTGTAGAATTGTTGTGCACTCCTCATTTAGTGTCACTAGCCCTAAATCCTCTAGTTTACTCTTTTTAATTCTCATTTGTTCGAATGGATCAAGAAACTTATCATACTGCTGATAGAATTTCTCCTACTTCAGTCTAGCAAGGTATAGAATAGGTGGCTAGTATTATTATTAGTCAATAGAGAAGGACCAGATACTTGCTTACTTGATATCATGGTAATAGCATTGCATTACTCCCTTGGATTAGACTTTGTGGTGTTGGGGAGTGTCCTTGGCTGTCTCTCAGTCAACATCTTAGATATCTCACCTATCTGATTCTCCAAGTTCTAAATAGAGGCCTACTAATTTCTAAGGGTTGTGTTCATCTGCTATAACCTGCTCTCTGAAGTGGACACAAACTTCATCATTAATTCTTACAGATTGGGCTTCTTCTCTTGCCCTTGAGGAAATTGATTTGGAGTAGCTTGTTGTTGGGGTTGCTGCTGATGCAATTTTTGAAAACCTAATGGACCTTGGGTATTATTATTTCTTCATCCAAATTTTGGATGGTTCCTCAACCCAGGGTTGTATGTGTTTTTTTATGGGTTATTCTGCTATCCTAGGGCATTCCTTATATAATCTAACTATTCAAAATCAGCAGAACCAATGTTATAAAGAAGGGAAAGGCTTAGTAAACAGACCTCCTGCATTATAGTGTACACCATAATGCGGACCACCACAGAACTTGCAACTAAGTTGGGCTGCTTGCACTTGCATCTGGAGTTGGTTGATCTTCTTAGCCAGAAGCTCCTCTTAAGTTTCCAAGACTGACGTAGAATCTACCTGGTTAACCACTCTCTGCTTTGCCGATCTATCCCTAGAGGATTTTCACTGATATTTGTTCATAGCCATCTCTTTTATCAAATTATATTCCTGTTCAGGAGTCTTATTATTTAGTGCACCTCTTGTTGTTGCACCCACCATCTGAATTGTGGCTGGGTTTAGACTGCTGTAAAAGATAAGCACCTTCATCCACACAAGCAATTCATGATGTAGGCAACATCTTAGCAAGTCTTTATACCTTTCTTAGGCATCATACATGCGTTCATCTACCATTTGCATAAAAGAAGAAATGTTATCATGCATCTGTAGAGTCTTAGCCGGGGGAAAATATTTATACACAAACTTTTCAATCAGAATCCTAAGTAGTGATAGAGTTAGGGGAAGGGATTACAGCCATCTCTTTGCTCTGTCTCTCAAAGAAAATGGAAACAACCTAAGCCAAATGGCGTCATTGGTAGTTCCATTAATCTTGAAAGTATCACATATCTCTAAGAAGTTGGCTATGTGATCATAAGGGTCCTCACTGGGCATCCCTCCAAATTGTACCATTTGCTACACCATTTGGATTACATTTGGCTTGACCTCAAAGTTATTTGCTGCTATTACAGGGAGAGCAATGCCCGTCTTCCAAGGAAGGTCTAGCGAACTCTTACATCATTTGGTTGGACTCATATTATTATTGTCAGCCACCATCTCTAGTGGTGTATGAATAAGGACCTGAACTGGCACCTCTTCCACATGGCGTAAATGAGACCTCAATAGTTTAAGAGATTGTTTTGGTTTAGACAAAGGGTCTATAGGCTTAGGATCAAAATTCCTGGTCATAAACTACGTGAAACCAAAAACAAAAAGAAAAACTACCCTATAGTAGAATAAAAGACCAAGTAATCAAAAACAAAAGTAAAATAAAACAATTAAAAGAAAGCAAAAAAAAAAAGTGAAGCAACCAAAAAGCATAATAAAATAAAAAGAAGAATAATCAATAGATCAAAATAAAATAAAATCAAAATAAATAAAATATATGAAAATAATTAAAATAAAATAAAAATAAAATAATGCAATTTAACAAAAAAATAAAAAGAGAAATAATCAAAAAATAAAAAATAAAAAATAAAAATGATTAACGGTGGCTATAGTAACTAATGGAAAATTCTATCTAGTCATCTCACAAAATGGAAAAGGAAAAACAACCAAAGGGAGAAAATAAAAGGACAAATAAAACCGAAAGTAAAACAAATAAAAATTGGCTAAATTAACAAATAGCAAATTCAGTCTAGTTTTCTCAAAAAAATTCCTTGGCAACGGTGCCAACTACACCTAAGGCAGTGAACCTATCGATACAACCTAGTGCAATGGTAAGTATCAAGGTTGTATCCCACAAGAACAAGAAAGCCTACATGTACTCCCTTTTCTTTCTTATCTAGCCTAAGAAGAAGAGTGAGTGATTTCTAACTAAACTAATGATTAAAAGCAACAATAAAAGTTTAGCGACAATGAACAAGAAATGAATTTAATTAAGACAAGAAAAGCAAACCCAAAGGGAAGCTATACTAGTTGGGAAACACACAAAAGATAATAAATTACTGAGTCTGATTTTGATACCTGTGAATGAATTCTGAATTAAATCCAACTTCACTGTCACTACAATTGAATTTCTTAAACCTAAGAACTTACCACTGGAATCTCTTCCTAATGATTAATTTTAGATCCGCATTATTGTTCTAATTCATCACTATTAAGAGTCGTTACTTCTTAATTCGACAATTAATTAACCTCATATCTAAACAAAAATTAACTATTCCTTACAATTAGATTTTCAATTTTAGTTAGAAATTCTTGGTTATTAAAATAAATCTACATAGCATTCCACACAATGTCCTGTAAATAAAACCAAACATTCATTCATAATTGCAAGAAAGGTTACAAAACCAAATTCAATGTTCATACAAATTAAAGTAAAAAGACCAACATAGTAAGGAACCCCAAGGGGTTTAACAAATCTAGCTGCACATGTTCATAAATAATATAATCATAAAATTGAATACAAAGAAGAAAGAATGAAATGGAAACTTGTACACCCTCATTCTCTTGAATAGCGTACGAATAGCTTCAGTCTTAAATCTCCAAGTGAACAAAATTCTGATTGCCTCTTGATGTACTTTTGATCTCCTCCTTCAATATCTAATAGAACTCCAAGGGGTCACAAATTGGATGTATAAGGTTGAAGACAGCTACCCCGTAGTAGTCAGAATGTGTCTCTTTATAGCTTTAAGGAAAGTGAAAGGTTAAAAATCACAAAAATCGTTCTCATTGTCAGCTTCTCCCTTTTATAGCCAAACTCCAACACGACCATTTTTATGGCCAACACGACCATTTTCATGGCCACACACAGTCGTGCTCAGCCCAACATGGCCATGTTCAAGGCCAACATAGCCAACATGGTCGTGGTAAGGCCAACATGGCCATGCTAAGGCTAACACGGTTGTACTAAGGCTAACACGACCGTTTTAGGGCAAACAAGCCTAACATGGCCATGTCCAAAGCTAACATGGTCGTGCCCAAAACTGACACAGCCATGTCCAAGGCAAATCTGTCCTTGTTCAAGACAAAAGTCTCCAACATGGTCGTGTCTGTAACATCCGCTCCTACTATTTATGAGAGGTTCTTCTCAATTATTAAACAAGTTAAATGCTTGTGTATGTTGCATTAGATTGCAAATAGTTCCACTAGAGTATGAGACTAAATTGAAAAGAAAAGGATAAGGACTAGAATGAAAAGGGAAAAATTTAAGTTAAAAGGAATATATAAATCCCTATTAGTCCAGGGGAAGAAAATGTGATTTTAGTCAAAAAAGGGAGTTACTATAGCTAACTAACTTTTGAATTTTCCCACCAATATTTCTGGGGCAAAAGTATAATTCTTCAAATGATGGGAGAAATTGCCATTTGAGGCTAGGTGACCAAAACTCGACCATGATATTAGACAAGGATTGCAATTTCCCTAACCACACGAAACCACCTATATAAACCCAAAGTCAGGGACCCTCCACCCTAAAACCTAATTTTAGACCTTCTAGAGAGAGAAAGGAAGGGTAAGTTAGAGAGAGAAATAAAGAGATTATGAGGGAAGAGCAACCTAGTGTGAATTCTAGTGCAATTTGAAGTGAAAATTTGTAGTAGAGAAGTTTAGTAAGGCCTATAACACCACTAGCACACTTTGTAGCAAGAAAAAAGGTAGCAAACAATCTAATCCCTCTTGCTTTTGAAAAACACTATTCATTTTCAAAAAATAATGATTTTGAGATGATTTGAGTGAAGAAAAGGGTTTTAAACCAACATTCTTTGTATGTTTAACTTCTATTGGGTGTTTTATACTGAATAGATGTACTTATACATACTTGTTTTAGATTATATGAAATGGGTTTAATGTTCACCATGAGTGAAAAGTATTCTGATTCCATGGGATGGATGATGTTGAGCATGAAAGTAAGGGATAATTGGAGTAAATGATGAATTAATGCTAGAAACTAAGTTCATAACTTTTTCTATGCTTGATAAGAGGTGAAATCCAAACTTAGTAACCTTATATTGCAATAAAATTAAGTCTTAAGATCCTACAAGTTGAATTCCATGTTTTTAGCCCAAAGTTTCCTAGAAAATACAGGTAGCTATCGACTCCCAGCTCTTGGCAGCCGACTGTCGGGCCTCCATTGTGTGACTACCAGCTTACACTAGGTTATCAGTCGATTGTCATGTGCCTGAAAGTTGACTGGTAGCTCTCTATTATCCAATAGTTTACTGGCATAGTTTTAGCAGTCGACTTGTAGATTCCTATTTATGTTTTTCAAAATTTTATTCCTATAAGCTGACTGCTATGAGATGTAAGTCAATTGCTAGGTGGAACAAATATTGTTTTTCATGAAGAAATAGTTTTGATAGAGCCACCAAGTCTTTAAAATGAAACCTCAAGAGTTTAGAAGAAGTTATTGTTTCCAAGTGTCTATTTTCTTAAGGTTATGTGAGTAGAGTCAACAATAATTTCATTACACAAGGAAATTATAGTTTTTAGGTAACATGTAGCATGAGGTTGAAAAAAAAGAGAGTAAAACATAGAAAGTAAAAGACAAGAGTATTCCAAGTGTATGCATTAGTGGTAGATAGGCTCATGATTGAGTGACTGACTATCGATATAGGATAGTCGTTGGACATTCCACTGTCTAACCATAATATAGGATGGTAAAACATCCACTTAATCATAAAGGATTTTGAAAACACCATGATGGTTGCAAATTCTGAGTTAGTGAACTCTTCTATAGCCAAAAAAATGAGTTACATATTTAGGGGGTTAAGCATAACCATAGCATAAGCTGAATCACTCTAGAATATATGCTTGTGAATAACATGCTAGGAATTTGATCCACCAGTGAGAATGGTGATTCCATAGCCTCATGATCTGCATGGACAGAGTAGGTGTGATATATCAAAGGTGGTAGTGATCTCATGAGTTACACCAGTCCCTTTATGGGATGAAAGGGAAATGAGGTATCCAAAGGGATGTCGATCCCATTGGTCAAGGGATCATCTATCAGAGTTGGTAGGGACCATTGAGTGCATTATGGGATGATCTTTTGAGAGGGCAAGGACCATTGTTGGGGACCACAGTAGTACAGGGTAGGCTAGGACTGCTAGTGGTCAGGGACCACAGTAACTCAACTCGAAACTCATTCATGAGTTCTATAGGAGCATGTGGAGTTATTTGCTGGGCAACTCTTCTGATGGCTCTTATGGTGACTCTGGCATTGGCCAATATGAGATGCTTTGTTTTCCTTGGTCATGTTTTAAATGTGAATATGATCATGTTACCATGGCAAATATATGTGATGAAATGGCATATTGAATATTGTTGATATCTGGTGAATTGTAACTATGCATATACTGCTATAACTATATAATTCAAGTATTTCATCCCAATAGATACTATTTTTTATTTGATGAGGAAAAGAATGTAGCAAATTTCTATAAAAATATAATGGTACAGGCCAATGATTTTTAAACAGGTTATTCTGCTACTGAGATTTATTCTCACATAAATGCTGGTGTGTATCAAATGCCTAGATTTTAAATCTTACTGGAGGTAGACGTAGCTTTAGGAGAAATACCTTTCCTAGGATATTTTATGACAGTCAAAGAGATATGGGTAATTACTATTATCGAGGTTCCCCTGTTGCTCCCACCTACAAGAGGAGAGGAGTTATCATATTTTGACATGTTAACAGTTGGCATTTGGTGTAAACGCCCCAATACATTGTTCCCTTATTATATTTTTAGAGAGGGTCAAGATGATTAATTTTGATATATAGAGAAATTAGGGCATATGTGTATCCAAGATATATGAGAGAAAGGATATTATCCACTAGTAGGATTTTTTATGAGGATATGAATGGTAGGTTTGTTGCCTCCTTACCCGACGAACTGACTATTACTAAACTCACATATCTATAGGTATATGTCTCAGAATAGGAATTAATGTATGTGACTGTGTATATAACTAATTATTATATATAGAAATCTAGAAATCTATATATTGTTTTATTTATTTTTATTTCTACTGCATTACGTGTAAGAACCTGAGTGTATAAACCTAAACTAATGGCACTTAATCACTTAACTTGGTAAAAGTTAAAATTTTACTTGGGTAGAGGCAATAGTAACTCACCAATCTTATAGTATAAGATATTATATTATTTAATTAACTAAAAGAAACTATAGGATTGGGGGTGTTATAGTACTAACTTCGGCACGGCCATGCCAAGGCCAAAGTCTTCCATGTGGTCATTTTCTTCCATATTCTAGGCTATTTGGGACTCTAGAATGGCTCCACTTTTGATTATGACTTGGTAAAACTCCTGAAATGAAAAAGGATACAAAATTAGGTGATTCTTGGAATAAAAACACATAAAATACTTATAAAATGGATAAATAACATTAAGAAAATATGTGTAAAATGAGGCACATCATCTTGACCATCAAGTAGAAATACCTGCCTATTGCTTAGCCGATTCACATGTTTAGCAAGCCATGTCCCGTTGGTCTGCATTCACATTATTGAGTGGCACCAACCCTATCGGGTGCTTTGAAAATTCAAGATGAACTAGGCCATTTTGGATATGCCTGTAGACTTGGATTAAGAGCACACTTAAACACTTAAAGGCAAGACATAATTAAACTAGGCCATGGAGCATTGACCATACATAGAGCTATGGAACCAGTGACACAGTAGGATGTACATGTCAATTCCATTGTACAAACAAGTAAATATTATCAATTTTGAATATATGTTATTGTATAAATGAATTACTAGTAGATAGATGCGCGAAAAATGCTAAAATATATAGCTTGTTAAAAATTTATTAATGTTTAAAATTTATATTTGATTAAATTTATGAATTTCTAATAGTGTGTTGTATATTGTAGACTATTGCAATTGGCAGAACACACAAAATGATAACCTGTCGATGTCTGAGGGTTAATGAATTGCATTATTAAGATGGAAAACCCTCATTTATTAAACCCCTTTGATTTTCCTCTCCAAAATTCTCTCAATTCTCCCTTTTTCAACGTCTAAATCTTCAAAAATTACATTGATTACTTGCTTTTAGCCTCTATTCCAACAAAAAACCATAGGTCTTTCAACCAAATCAATCGAAACTCATCTCTAAATCTCTCAATTCCTTTGCTCGACAAACCCTAGCTGCCCTAATTGAGAATCTTACGATTTTAGTGCCAATCCCACATTATTCACCCACCTAGCCTCCGCTGAATATCCTTTTTCATCAATTTATTATCAATAGCAGCCAGAACAAAGAGATTAAGGACCAAGGGATCCTCTTCCAAAGGCTCTACTCCCTTAACACTATTTTCCTCAGAATCTCAAGAGAAAAACTACCTAGAAAACTTTGCTCAGCGCTCAGTGGCTACCATTAAGTATGTTAATATTGAATTTTTTTTAGAAAGAGAAAATTCCTGTATTTCTGCTCTTGAAGAAAGTTGGATTATACAAGTTAATAAAACTTTAGAGGAAATGGAGTCCTAAGGTAGTTAAATTTTTTTATTCTAATCATCAATAGGATGAGGTAGATCACTGTATCTCTATAGAGGTTAGAGGCAAACCTATCAAATTCACTCAAAAACAATTAGGAGATTGGTTGGGTGCTAAACCTAATGGCCATCTGTTTGGAGACCATCCTACCTCCTTAGGAACCATTCATAACTATGATGCTAGGATGTGCTGAATGCCTTGCTTCCCCAACCTGCAGCCTATCCTACAGCAAACTTTCCTACCACTCAGTTTACTCTACACAATAGGTTGTTACATTATGTAATAACAAACTTTTTGGTTAACAAAGGGGGTAACCTACCATATTCAAGTTAGTTTGAGCAATTTTCAATGTACTGTGTGTTGACAGAAGACCCTTTCAATGTCCCCTATTTCATAGTGGAAAAGATGCTTAGATGTAACAAGATTAAAATGGTTGAATTATCCTATGGTTCACTTATCACTTGGATATTGGAAAAGCATAACATTAATCCCTTTGATGAAGAGGTCCTTAGCCCCACTGTCATTGATGAAACCACTCTCTCTAGGTTTCATTATATAAAGCATGGTGATGCTTAGGTCCAAAAACCACTATCTTATGCTCAAAGTCAGAGGTAGGAAGAAAGAGAGTAAAGAGAAGTTGCTCAAACACAGGCTACAACTGCTGCATCACCTACTTCTCTGCTGTTAAGCCTACCTGCTCTACCAACTTCTTCAAAAATCTTAAATGCCATCCATAGCCTTCAAGCCTCTATCAGGCACTGCTTTAATACCTTTGAGGCTACTCTCACTTCTCGCATGGATGATTTAACTGAGCATGTGGTTGAACTTGGCACACTAGTTACAGCACTTGAGCTAACATTTGCAGATAACAATAAGCGGTTAAAGGCCCTTCAACAATCTTCGGGATCAAGGGATAAAGCATAACATATTTTTTATCTGTTGGACTTACCCTTCCTCCTTTTTTGTTAATGGAAAAAGGGGGAGAAGTAGTTAGCTAGGAATTGAATATAATTTAATTTTAGTTATGTGTCTTTGATTTTGATTACATTATATTCTTAATGACTAAATCTAACTATTTGAATTTGAATATCCGAATTTGTTGCATAATGATTATAAGATAAGAATTACTTTTTAGGAATTGCTAAACAAAATTTTTTACAAAGATGTGCATAAATTTAAGGGGAGTATTTTGATAAAAGTAACACTTGTAACTAGCCTCATCTTCAAGTGCTTTTATGAATATCAATATGTTTGTCATCATCAAAAAGGGGGAGATTGTTAACCCATTGAGCATTTGGCTCTTAAAGATATTTTGATGATAACAAACAGATTGAATTATTTCAGGAAAATAAAGTCCAAAGGCTGATTAAGGCAAACCAAGAAAGAACAAGAATTGGATAAGTTTTTAGGACTTGAAATTGTAAGGATACAATGGAGACTAGAGCTCAAAATTATTTTCCAAACTTATTAGGTTGCTTTCTAAAAGTTTAAGTGGCTTTTCAAAGTGATTTTTAAATTCAAAAGACAAAACTCTCATCTAGCAGTCACCTTGCACAATATAGCAGTCAATTGGTAGATATAGAGCTTTAAAAATTGCAAATAGAATGCAACCAGTCGACTGATAACTAACAGAGAGCTACCAGTCAACTGTTAGAGCATAACAATCGACTGATAGACCACTAGTAGATGAAAATTCTACACTGGAGGCACGATAGTCGACTGTCAGGAAGTAGAAACTGACTACCATACCATTATTTTGAAAAATTAACTTTCCAGAATGTCACCAGTCAACTGCCAACTAGGCACTAGTTAACTACTGCTTGCTGCACTGCAAAAAATTTGAATTTAAGAACATGACAATTGATTGGCAGATTATAGCAGTCGACTTGTAGCTTGTAGAGATGACATCAGGCTAAGTACAAACGACTATTTTTGCAGAGATTTCATTTGATTTGTTTTCTAAGCAGATTTCTAACCTTTTCTCTTGCAAAATGTCTATATATAGAGCCTTTGGAAAGCCTCCGAACAAGCAAAATAACATAGAATGAAAATCATCTTGAGCTCTATAAAATTGAAGTCTGATTGAGAGAGTTTCTTAGATGATAGAATTCCTTCTTCTAAAATGAGAGATATCCAAAGAAAGGTTTTCCTTGAGAAGGGAGAAAGTTGG
Organism: Senna siamea; assembly: GCA_031216115.1. NCBI lineage: Eukaryota > Viridiplantae > Streptophyta > Magnoliopsida > Fabales > Fabaceae > Senna > Senna siamea. Next base: position 5,477,769 of record CM062360.1, read on the forward strand.
TAGTGGCTCACAAGTTCTCTCTATTTTAAACTTATGGTCATAGTGAAAATCCCAAGTTGTGCTTGAGGACTGGATGTAGGCTTGTTGATAAGCTGAACTAGGATAAACTTCTATGTGCTTCAAATTTTCGCACATTATCTTCTGCATTTACTTACATTCATCTATTTTACTGTCATTACTGGTTCTTGTTGCTAAAATATTTATCTTGTTGATACTGCTCTTGTTGCTCTTTTTTAGCTTAACTTAACTGAATAACTTTCTTCAATTGCTATCTAAAAAATTACCATATACATCTGCTTTGAGCTAATTTTTAAAATTTTCCATTAGCATTTTTTTTATAACACCCAATTCACCCCCTCCCCTTAGGTGCCACCCATTCCTAACAATTTGGTTGAAATCTCCAATATTAACCAAGGCTCCCTTTCTACTTTAACATGGTTTAAAAAATTCTAGAGAATGTATCTATTTGTTTGTATAGGGGGACCATACATTCCAATGAAGAAGAAAATCCTACCATTTTGTAAATTCTTTGATTTCCTTTGAGGATAATTCCTTTGTTTTCCTTAGTACTTCAGTTTAGTGTTCCTTTCCTATCCATTCAAGAAGATAATCTCCATATCATAAACTTTACTTTTTTCCTACTTCTTTTCTGCTTCCATTTTGCTAGGTTGTAGTATGGTGATTGTTAGAGTAGAGCTATCCCATTCAAATTTAATCTCTAATCTCTAATTCATACTTCCTTTGTCAATTTCCATGACAGACTTTCAAAGTTCTTGGCTTAGTTAAATGTAAGCTAGGTTGATTAGATTCTGAAATTCTATAATGCTACTTTGTTAGGGAATTAATTCTTCTTGGGGTAAGATAGGAGGATCTTGAATGTCTGGTAGGAATTCTAGTTCCTATTTGTTATTGAGAAAAATATCCTCAAGGGTTCCATACCTTATAGGGGGAATCAGGGTTCTTATGATAGATAACTACTCCTGGGATCTCTTGAATATTGCTAACTGTGATTCCTTCATCAACTATTCCATTATGTGGGTCATTCTTTTAGAGCTTTGATCTGCTTTAGTCCTCTACCTCAAAAGATCTCTTAGTTCCATTAAGTGGTTGTCCTTCTTAAATATTAAATATTTCATACATGTCCACCCAATCTTCTTCTAGCATAGGTCCTTCCCAAACATCTTCAAAAGGAGTTATCTTTGATTCCACTCTCACCATCTCTTCTAGTCTAAGGATTCCATCAATTAGCCAAAACACACCAACACTAAATTTGACCCATTTGAGACCATAATCATTAGTGTGTTGGTTAGGTCCTTAGGCTTCTAGTATGATTCTTAGAAGAGGATGAAGCACTTGAGCTTGAGTTTACAAAAAGTGTCAACCAAATTCTCTCGCTCCAGATCCAAGTTATTTGTATTAATGAGCTCATTCATTTTTTGTTGCATATCCATTCTTGTTCCTTCATTTCTCTGCATCAAATCTTCCTCTGGGTCCGAGTTTATCAATTGGCTTAAGTCAATGAGAGGGTCCTCCAACTCAATCCCTCCCTCTTAGAGGCCATCTTCAACTTGGTGTACTGGCATTTAGAACTTGTTCCCTTGCTCATCCATCCCATATAGGGTTATGAGGGCTACCATGTAAGTTATCCTTCTATAAGGTTGACTATAGAATCTTCTTGCTTCTAGAACAAAGTAGGCTCGTGATAAGAGTAAACCATATTCCACTCCAAATTATTGTTGAACCCTTAGCATTTGGTGTAATATCCGCTCCTTCTACACATTAAGAGATGTTTGTTAATTTTAATGAATCAAATGCTTGTGTTTTTTACATTAGGCTACATGTAGTTGTATTAGGAAAAGATTTTTAAGGGAAAAGAAAGAATAAGGACTAAATTGAAAATGAAAATGATATATAGGGAAATTGTATGAATATCCAAAACTTTAGGGCAATAAGCCATAATTTAAGCCAAATGAATTACTGTAGCAATAGAATTCTGAAAATTTCTCGCCAGGCAGTTAGAGACAAAATGGTTATTTAACATAAAGTTAGAAGAATTATCAATTTAGACTGAATGGTCTAGAATTAGGAGAAAAGTTGCAAAAGGTCAAATTGCCTATAAATAGACCAGCCTTCCATAACTCTTCATTTGCATCCTAAAGTTTGAGAATCTAGAGAGAGAAAGAGTGAGAATTGTGAAGGAAGAGAGCAGCTAATTGAATTTAAGCATTCCAGGAGCTAGGAAAACTTACCAGAACACTTTACCTTCATCAAATACCAAGTTTAAACCAGCAGAAAGGTAGCAAATCACCTATCTCCCTTATTTTCAAAATTTACTGTGCATGGTTGAAAAATTGAGTTTTCATAATTTTGAACTCCAGGGAGATTAACACCTACATTCTTAGTGTTTTTAACTGCTATTGGATGTTTTAAAGTGCTTGAATATACTTGTGAATGCATGAATGCAAATCTAAGAAATGGGTTTTTCACAATTTTTGAGAAAGAGTTTTAATCTAAGATTTGAGCATGAATAATTAGTGGTTTAGGCTATTTTTGAGTGGTAAATGAAGCCCTTATGCAGTTATTGAGTTTTCAATCATCAAAACTATTTTAAAAACATGTTCTTGGGCTAAATTAATTGGTCAACGATGAGTTTTAAAACAGAGCATAACGTAGAAGTCAACTTATAAGCTCTACCAGTCAACTGTTGTGCTCCTGAGTTGCCCAAAATCGTATCCAGAATGCTAGTAGTTGATTGCCAAGGGTTGGAAGTCAACTGCCGTGTTCTTATTTTCAAGAAATTAGCCAAGAACAGAGCAGTCAATTGTTGAGGTCCTGGAAGTCGACTGATTGCTCACTATTTGAAACATTTTTGGGGCAACAAACTGAAAGTCGATTGCCAAGAGGCTGGAAGTCGACTTGTAGCTCTCTGCTTTGGGAAATTGGACTCAATAACCTCTTTTTATACACAATTAGCCCAATACTTCACTTAAATGTAGGATTTAATCTTGACTTGTAATGGGTAACATGAGAAATGTGTATGCTTGATAAATCATGGGAAAAAGAATAGAAACAAGAGAATTTTAATGAGCATAAACCATAAATGAGAATAACTGCAAATGGTTGATCTATGAGAAGGGATGCATTTGGTTATTCCACGAGAAGGGATGCAATTGGTTATACCACGAGAATAGCTGAAACTGGCTTTAATCCAGGAAAAGTTTTGCAGACAGTTAACCACGAGAATAATTGCTGACGAATAACCTGAGAATAAATGCTTACGGTTAATTTGAGAATAAATGCTGACAATGAAAACCACTAGAATGATTGCAGGTAGCTTATGACCACAAGAGAATCTCATTTATGAATAGAAATTTGAAAGAATTATTTTGTGATGCTTTTGAGTATGTCCATATCAAATTGCATGATTTCTTTGTTTATGCCCTATATACTAACATAAGAATATGAGTTGTTACCATTACAATTTGAGAATGCATCCTGTGTAATGAATATCGGTTGAAGTGCATGTGTAATCATAAGTATATGCATGAAATATTTGTATGATCCATGTACATCATTCCAATAGCATAATATTTCAAACTATCATGAAAAATAATGTAATAGATTTCTGTATCTGTACGGTGGTACAAGTAGCTATTTTTAAACACAATTGTTATTGCTACTGAGAAATATTTCTCATTTAAGCTGATTTGTATCAGATGCCTAGGTACCAGGTGGTGTTGGAAGTAGAGGTAGAAGTAGTGGAGATGCCCTTTCTGGGGTATTTTCCTGTGATCACTGGACTTTGGGTCCTACTTGTATTTAAGTTACCACACTCCCCTTGACTGTATGCATAACTAAGAGTATATAGTATTTTGACATGCCTATTTCCCTGAATCCTTATTAGTATTTTGAAAGGATCAAGAGAATGATTTTGGTATAAGGAGGGCATATATGTATTAAGATATTTAAGATTAAGAATTTTGCTTAAAAACAAGGTATAAGTGGCAAACTTATTGTCTCTTTACCCTGCTCAGGCTCACATATCTATAGGTATATGTCTGGCACACACTATTGTTTATGTATGTATAAATATTATGTACAGTTGAATGTGAATGTGTATATTTATCTATTTCATTTAAATTACTTTATTTATTTTCACTGCGTAACGTGTGAGAATATTAGTGTAGTAACCTAAACTAGTGGCACTCAACTATTTAACTTAGAAAAAGTTAAAAAGATACTCAGGTATAGGTAGTAGTAACTCACCAATCCTATATTATATTACCTTATATTATTTTATTACCAAAAAGGAATATAGGGTTGGGGGTGTTACATTTAGGAGCTCAAGGCTATTGTCACTTGACCTTGTATCCAATCACAATCAAGGAAAGTATGGCCGATTCTTCTACATCCACAATAAAAGCTTGAAAATACATTCATATCAACACTAAACCCATAACAGTTTACTATCATCAATGGTTAGGATAATTCCCATTAGGAGAGGGTGGTGGATTGGGACCCTAGCTCTAACATACATGGACCTAATGTTCCTAGGGAAGGAAGGAGCCCAATAGATATCCCTTTCTCTAATGAGTTCTTTTATTCTGTTAACTACTCTTAGGGTTTGGTATTCTAATGGGAGGCCCCACAATTAGACCTAAACTGAAACCTTTATCACTATTAGGGTATTAAAAACCATATTTAGTTCCCAGTGGAACACTGCTAAGAGACCTCCTTGTATAGCCTAAGGACCTCCCAATACCATAAAGTGTAAATCTTCTAAGTATTCAAAATGGAAAACATAGTGACATATATCACTCCCAACAACACGAAAATTCCCTCTAAGTCACCAATAGTTACTAATAATATCAAATTTGGGCACCATCGAGGACTGCCCCGTAGGCGCCCACTCGCCCTCACGAGGCCTGCCCCTCAACTAAGGATTGCCCAATGGTAAAAATCCACTAAACTCCATGTTTCCATAACAAGTAGGACTCATCTATAAATACTATAACACCCTTTGGTACTAAGTATGAAAATTCTATTGCACTCTTAGGTCATTATGTTATTACGCTCTCCCATTCTCTCTGACTTTAGGCATCGAAGGTGCATTTGGAGAGCCTTTCCCCCTTGTGCATTCTCTGTCTATTCAAGGTGCAGGAGCCTTTCACTCTTAACGATTTCCCTGCTCCCTCACGATGAGTCTCTCCTGACTAGATTCATCATTAGCGCCTACCATGGTCTTACTCAGAGTACTGCACTTCCTATCAATGCCTCTGATTATTTCTCAAGAATCTATAACTCAAAGAAATTCAATTCTTGAGAAATCAAAATAATCTAATAGTTCAAATAAGTTTTTCACTTTCTTGGGGATTATCCATCATGTCCACTACCATTTTCTTTCTTTAAGAACAAATATTTCCTTTCTTTTTTTCTAATAACTCAGCATCCTAGCTAAATTAGGCAAAACTTGCCATTATAAGCCATTATTCTTGCGATTTTTGGCAATTAACGAAGCTCCTCCTTCCCATGATCATGAAAGAACGGAAAACACATGAACATTAAACATTTGGCCTTAATCTTTTTAGAACAATTTCCACTTATAGAATCTCGATCACTGATACACCAATCAATACAGTCTCGTTCAAATATCTTTGATTAACCATTGTCATTCACCATTCTAGTAGGATACAATACAATCAAGAAGTTCTTCTTTGGACACCTCTAACCTTTCGATCTTTAATATTTTGGATGAACTTCAAAATTCTCAATCATTATAGCTCTAATCTTTGGACTTGCCAGCATCGCTTGAACTAGTTTTAGGCCACTTGGGCAACGTCCTCAAGCCACCCTGGTAGCATCTTCATACCAAGATAAATTCACTAATCTTTAATGATATTTTTAATCTGCATCATCTTGGACATCTTGTGATTCACCATCTTGGACCTCTTGTGATGCTTCATCATCATCTTCTGCTAGATACAGAAATATTTTTTGAAGAAAGCAACATTTCTTTATAAAACACTTTTTACAATGCATCATTCATGCCTTTTTTTTACATTTTATAATGTATCATCTATGCTTTTGTGCACCCTCACCGAGTTGTGAAAGCACACCCATGCAAACTTGCATGTCACCTTAATTTTTTATCACCCACACTATGCGTTGCTTTAATCTTATACCAAGAAAATTTTGCTTCTAGCTAACTTGGGTAGTTACAAGCAATCTTGAGATTACACTCACAAAAACACTATCACAAGGCATTTTACCCACCAGCCTTCGCATCCCAAACACCATTTATCCCAATTGCAACCATTACTGCATGCCCCATGCAACAAAAGACCAGAACTCTAAAAGTCGTTCACAATACCATGATTACCATTTACGTCAATCCAAATGCCACTCACAACTCCTTCATTGCCTCTTACGGCTCACCAATCACCTCATATAGTTTGATGATTGCCTCTTACAGCTTGCCAATTGCTTACCGCGATGTCTGAACATACCAAGCATCCTTTTCATAATACTTGGATTGCCTCTTGATTGTTAAAATTTGAACTCATGGTTAGAACCATGTTTTTCAAAGCAAGACTAACCATGAAAACTAGCACTACCATTAAACGCTACTATAGATTCCATTCATTCGATCGTTAATATGGAGAGTATTTAACACTACTACATGGGCACTTATTAACATCCTCCTATGTCATTTAGTCCTTGAATGATAGAGATATGTTTGTTATGAAAATGTGATACAAAGAGCTAGAGAAGTAAGTTATGAATTGATTGACTGTGAAACCAGGTCAAAATGAGATCTGGATTAGGAGAAAATTAAGTTTAACAGAAATGGTACATTTAGATAATTTAACCTAAAGGATTGATAAAGAATTAAAGATAGATAATCAAAATAGGACATTTAGGGAATTTATTGTGAAAGTGGCACATTAGAATAAAAACTTTTGAGGATAATTAAAATTCATTTTTGACCCAATGACTAGTTAGCAATTATTTTTCAATTTTACATAAATGCATTTTGATCCCCATATAACCCTATGTATGCTGAACCTTCATCCCCTCCTCATATCTTCATCTTCTTCATCACTTAGAGAGAGAGAGAGAGAGACTTGAGGGTAGATAGAGAAGTCAAGAAGCAAGAAGATTTATGCTTTTATACTTGGAAGATCTGAAGTAGAGAATAGCAGTCTAACTTCTAGGAACATGAAACTACACAAATCTTTAAGGTAATTAAAGAAATCTTCTCTTTCTCCCTTGGTACAAGAACCAATGCTTTTCTTTGAAAAATCTTTTTGTTGAATTGAGTTAGAGAGATTTAAACTTGCATTCATGGATTTATATGATGAATATATGCTTGTGGGACTTATTTAAGGCTAACCTTTGCTTGAAAAACATGATTGAAAGAATGGGTGTGAAATTTCCTTCCATGAACATGGTTTTGTGATGGGTTTTGATTCCTAGCATATGAAAACTTGATTTTATTGTATGGTGATGTTTTGGGAAAGGAAAAAGAGTCTAAAGATGGTCCCAAATCAATCCCCAAAGTTTTCCTCTAAGTTTTTGGGCCAAAAATGGTGAAAAACTAGATTTTTATGCAGTTTTTCCTTAAAAACCATAGAGATCTAGAGTCTTCACTGGGGCCAAAGTGACTTTTCACTATGGCTAAACTTCTTTGGCATCTTCACCGTGGCAAAGTGCCTTTATGCACTTAACCATAGCTAATGGACCAATTTGCCGTAGCAAGCTATCTAACCCCTTTCAAAAATTTTCAACTAGATGTTTTATGCCTCTTTTCTTCCTTAACATCATGTAAAGGCTAGGGAATCATTCCAATGTTATGATATTGTATTTAAAAAAGTAATATGGGACAAAGTTTTGAAGGGAAATAATTGGAAAGATCGAATATAAGTTGTAACAACCCTTATCTCTATGTTACAGCTTTATAATATGTAATAAGATAAGTGGTTACATTATTCTTTACCTTATTCTATAAAAATGAGCCTGAGCATTAAATCCATCAATAATCAATTATTTCATTAGGTTTGGGTTCTTTTGCTTAGGTTAACATACTTCAACACAGCGAAAATAGAATTCCATACATCACAGCGAATTTTATAAAAATTCCATAACCATATGCATATCATTTAAATCTTTTGATACACATCCCAGGAGATATTAAGTATTCATATATAGGGGTAAAGAGACAACAATCCTGCCACTCAAACCCCTGTAATACTTTGCTATTACCATACATAACTTTTACATACTAACAAAACCCATATTCTTGGCAATACTCTGCTTGATTCTAGAAAAGATATTTCAGTCCACGTTACCTTTATCTCTGGTAGTAAGGTGTGCCTGGTCATCTGATACACGCCAGGATAATTATGAGAAATAAATTCCTAGTAGCTAAAGAATCCATTCTTTTGAAAAACCTCTAGCATGTACCACCATGATAACACAAAAAACATTCTACATTCCTTTCTTTAAAATATCATATTATCTATCGGGATATCATGCATAGTTCATAGATGTCAATATGGCATGTATTTATGAAAGCACAATATAGTTCAGTAGAAGAATGAAGTTCATAGTCATTATCATTTTTTAACATCATTTCATAATGAAAGTATCAAATAGGTGTCATAATAGATATGCATAAATCATTCATCATTGTAAGATCATACAAATGATAAAATTAGGAAAATAGGAAAACAATCATAACATTATGGCTAATTCCATTCTTTATAGAAGAGAAACCTAAGAGTATTGGGAGAGTCAGTCAGTAAACTACCCCATGTTCCACTACTTACATGAATGAGTTAATTTAAACACATAAGTAACAATCCTATCAATGGTATTATCTGAGGCGTCCGTTAATGGATCCAAATACCGTGTGGTCACTGTCCCTTTTGTAGATCATCCTATATACAGCAAGAGTTTTCTTCGCTCTCTACCCCATAGGGGACTGCTCTTATCTTTAAAAAGAAAATTAAGCTCATGGGATCACTACTAACTGCACAGGTCATTTCCTATCTGCTTCTCAAGTAGATCATGATGCTATGGAATCACCACCACTTTTTCGGTGGATCACACTCCCAGTATGCTATTCCTCATATATAATCTTGGATGACTCGACTTGTACCCATGAATTTGCTAAATTCTAAGTAAATGTCCCCTCTTTCTTAGTCATCTAGGTTACACTAACTTAAAATTTGTAACCATCATAGTGTTTTCTAAACTTCTTACATCGAATAGATGTTTAACCATCCAAATTCATGACACAACCGTGGAATGCCCAACAGTAGTCCCATACCAACAATTGGTCACTCGGTTACAAGTCTATCTATCCTAGATCATACATTAGAAATACTTCCTCTAATTCTCTTTTCTTTCATTCTATGTTTTTCCTTTTCTTTCAATGTTTCCCTTTTCCTTTCTTTCTTCCATTTTTATGATACATATTTGACTCTTTCACAATATAGCCCTTTCTTGGTTGGCAACACTTTCCAATTGACTTACATGAATATGGAAGGTTACATATGAAATTTATAACATATACCATGGATATGGAAAACTAGAAATTTATTCCATAAAATGCATAGCACACATCACTATACCCCTTTGCCACACTAACCCCTATTTTCTTTTTCTCTTAAAATTGGTTAGCATAAAAATTTTACATTTTCCCTTCACAATATGAATAACAAGATTTAATCAATTCCAAGAGAAACAAGAGTGGTGGTCTTAGCCAAGGTGAGAAAAGAGTGGAAGCTAGGGATTTTTATACTATTTATTCCCTTTCTTCCATCCTTTCTACCACTTAGACATAATGGTAAAATTTCCTTCCATTATTCATGGCACTTTCTTATACTTAATATGTGTATCTATATGTATAGCTTTTATGTTCTTCATTCTCATGACTTAAGTTCCTTGCCATACATATATTTACATATATATTTTCATTTTCATATCAAAGACACTGTTCAAGTTTGGATTCCATGAATAAGAAAGGTAAATTCATCATTTTGACACCATGTACCTTGCTTTCTTTCTCTTCTTCACTCATGGCCATTTCATTTACATATATTCAAGAGCATTTTTATGAAAACTTCAGCCATACAAGTGCATAGTGCTCTCAACCATAAAGGCGAAAAGGAGAAAATGTAAGGATTTCATTCCTTTGCTTACCTAGCTTCCATTTTCAAAATATATGAGTTCAAAATCATATTTTATCTTTCATTTTCATGTAATTTCTAGCAATCTTTAACCCTTTCAAAATTAGGGTTTTTCATCAAAATGGGTACCATTCTTGAAAAACTTCATTTTCTCATTATTTCAATCATACAAACATTCCAACATCCATAAAAACAACCATATTTCTATGCAACCAAAACCCAATAGAAAAACAAGTCATAAGGAATGTAGAGAGAGAAAACCCTAACTTTCATGAAACTTTAAAACACTTAAATCAATCCATAAAACATGAAAATAAGGGTTTAGGATTGTTTAGCTACCTTGAAAATGCAAGTTGAATTTCTTAAGTGTTTTGCCTTATTTTTGCACTTCTTCTCCTTCCCTTGTGAGTATTTCAGCCAAGCCTCCCTTTGCATGACTTCTCCCCCTTCTTAAGGAAGAAGATGCCTTAAATTAGGGGTTAGGTGAAATTACCAAAATGCCCTTGGTGTAAAATGACCATTTTACCCTTACTACTTGTCTTTTTCAAGAATGTCATTCCCTCTCCTTAGAATTGTAATTTTATGAAACTTCTATAGGTTAGGACCATTCTACCCTTATGATTTTTCAAATTACAGTTTTTCCCCTCAACTTTTTAGGAAATTACCAATATGTCCCTAAGGAAATTACCATTTTACCCTTTGTGTCCAAATGGTCATTTTAACCGCATTTTTCATCCTTTTCAACTTTAGTGGGCAAAAACTTCTTAAATAATGTTTCATAAAATTTTTTATGAAATTACTAATTTACCCTTCTTTGGTAAAATTATCATTTTTCCCTTTATGTCAATATAATTTTTTTTACCCTTATTTTTCCTCCTTTCTAAGATAGAAGGGTAAAGGTCTTCCAATGCTATTTTCATTAAATATTTAGGTAAAATTTAATTTTCCTATCTTATGAAAAATTACTAATATGCCCTTGAGACGAAATTACAACTTTGCCCTTTTTAAGGAAAATTATCATTTTGTCATCAAAGTAAGCATATTCACTCCCACATTTAATTCTTCTTCTCTCTTAAATGAAAATGATAAAAGTCCTTAAATGTAATTATATGAAATAATTAGATAAAATTTATTTTCTCCTTTATAATAAAATTACTATTTTGCCCTTTCTTACCAAAATTTCAATTTTACCCTTTTATGATAAAAGTGGTTCTATCTTGATGAAAATGTCCATTCTATCCCTTTAATGAACCATTCTTATCATTACATAAATAATAACATCTTAATGTTTCAATCAATGATAACAATGATGTCATAATAAATCCCAAAGTATTAGAAGTGGATGCTACATAAGTACCTTTATTATATGGTCTAGCTTAGATAAATTCCAAGTTGAGGTGAAGATCAAAGTACTACATGTGCCAGGAATAGGTTACTATAAAAAAAATAGTGAAATCATGATTTAGATTATAGATGCACCATTGCCCCCAATGAGTTAGAGTGGTAACTGAGATAACCATCTTTTTGGTGTTCCACTATCCCTAGCTTGTATGAGAAGGCCCTAGGAAACTTGTATGTATGTATAGTAAATAGAGGGTGAAACCTACTTGAACTATATATAATGAGCTTACCAACTTTGTATAAAGCAACAGGTATCCCATAATGGGTTTGGGTGGTCTTGGGGAATGTTGCCATCATTTTCTCAAGTTCTCACCTATTATTTTGAGCACTATGTATATATGAATATAAGATGTAAATAGAAATGTTTAGCTTTTGTGTGTGTGTGTGTGTATGTGTTTGTGTATCTTTGAGTTCTTACAATTCCACTTCCATATATATATATACATATATATATACACATATATACAAATAAGAATCCCGAGTGTAACTTTAAACCTAAAATTGAATTAATTAAGGATTCTAGGCATTAATCTAAAATTGAACTCAGATAGTTAAGAAAAGATATGTAGTAGCACACTATCTTTATAGGACTAGTGTGTATTGTACCTATAGTGGTAGGGTGTTACACTCGTGGGTCCTTCATTCACCACCCAAACACGCACATTCACCTGAGTACAAACCCATTTGGGTAAGTCTCTCTTACATAAAAAAATGCACAAGGGTCGTCCATTCTACTACAAATGTGACCAAAATGCCACTTTGATTAATAAAATTATTATTCATACATCTCTCTCCTCATCTACCATTTTTCATGGATGTCTTTTCTATTTTAAATTTGTCTAAGTTGACTGATTGATGCCTTCATTTTTACAACATAGTAAAAGTACTTCTTGCTTTCCAGTGGACAGACGAATGTCAACATTCATTCCAAGAGATCAAAGCTTATTTAATAAGGCCCAGGTCCTATTCTTAGCTAAGTTGGATCATGAGGTCAACTCTGCCCTAATAAGGGAAAACGAATTGGAATAAAGCCCAATATTACATGAGCCACACTTTGTATAGAGCTTAATTATGGTACCAAAAGATAAAAAACCTAGCACTCGCTCTAGTTCATTCTTCAAGAAGTTTGCGCCTATACTTTCAACAACATACTATTTCTGTTCATATGGACCAACCCCTTTGCCAAATCTTGTAGAAGCCAAACTTAGCAGGATGAATGATTAGTTGCGCAATCAAACTATTAAGTTCAACATCAAATTTGAACCATGAAAAGTGATGAAAGAACAAGTTTTCATCGACTTCATAGTCGAAATGACCCCACCTAAAAATCCAACCATAGATCAACCAAAAATCACCACCCAAGAGTATCCTTCATGGATAACCCATGTAGATGTATCTTCCAATGGAAAGTGCTTTGGCGCAAGAATAGTCATAGAAAAGCCCGAGGGAATAACAGTCAAACAAGTAATTCGATTTGCCTTTAAAGCATCCAATAATCAAGCCAAATACGAATCATTAATATCTTGACTAAAGCTTGCCAAAGATCTTGTAGCAACTCGAGCCAAGGTCTTCAACGATTCCCAACTTGTAGTAAACCAACTTAATGATGACTATGACGCAAAATACGAAACAGTCAAAAATATCACAAAATCATTCAAAACATAGCAGAGGCATTTCAAATTTGTTCAATACAAGAAAATCCCGAGAAATATGAACACTTGAACCAAAACCCTCTAAAAAATAATACGATCAACAGGTCACCCCAGGCACTGCTCAGTCCTAAAGATAACCTTGGCTGAACTAAGCATCACCAAAGAGGTACTACTAATCCAAGTGGATGAATCTTGGATGGCACCTATCAAAGACTACCTAACCAAAAGAACCCTCCCTGATGATAGAAACCAAGCAAGTAAAATCCAAAGGCGAGCCCTAGATACTTTATCAGAGGTGAAGATGTAATAACCCAGCTAAATTAATTAAAGAAATGGGATAAAATATTTGAAAACTTTGAAATATTGATGGAAGGTGATTAAGAAAATTTTTCTAAGTCAGTGGTTCAAATTTGAAAATTTTTGTTAATAAAATTATATCTTACAGAATAAAATTTTATCTGCCTTGAGAAACTTTGTAGATAATTTTGGAAGGCTTGTGATAGCTTAAAAATCTTCAAATCCCTTCCATATCATCCTAAATTTTGGCCTAAATGAAAAAACACATCCAAAATTTATCTAGGTTGAAGTGAGAAAAGACCAAAATGCCCTTAGAAACTTTAAACTCCATTTTTCTTTCTATTTTCTCTCAATTTTCTCTCCCTCCCGTTCACTCTCTCTCTCTTTCGTGCGTCTCTCTTCCCTTCCCACTGCCTATTACCGTTTGTCCACCAAACGGTTGCTGCACCATCGCCCGTCACTACCAGAAGGTGCAGTAGCTCTACCCGACACCACAACACGTCACCTGCAGCTCCGCCGACCACCACAGTTGTCGAAAAATGGCATTTTTCCCTCTCCATCGTGATTCCAAAAGCATCTTCGATCTGGCTGATTTTATGCTGTCGGACCACCAGTGATCGATGCTTGAGCTACCCACCAACACCCCTGAGCTGTCGGTGACCTTCGCCGAGCTTCCCACCGCTGCCAATAGCCAGAAAATGCCACCAAAGGTGAAGGGACTAAACTGTAAATTTTTAAAATTTTTGGTATACATTGAAATACTTTGAATTAATTGCTTTTTCTGCAATTTCTAGCTTCTATGATGTTATTAGGAATGAATTGAAGGGATAGATTGGAGAAGAATGATGAAACTCATAAATTTGAAAATAGGGACTAAATTATAAATTTTGAAAAAATTTGGTATGAAGTAGAATTGTAAAATTTGAGGCATCCCTGTAATCTTTAGCTTAATTAAGACTCTTATGAATATATGGAGTTGGAAAATGGAAGAAAATTATTGGAAAAGATTCAATTTCAAGTTTAGGGACTAAACTAAAAAGACTAATATAGTTTGTTTAAGCAGTGTAAACCATGTACATTCTGAACTTTTGAGTGAATCAAGTTCATTTAGCCTCCTAGAAGCATCATAGAGTAAATTGGATAATTTTATAACTAAATACCAACATTGGGATAAATGAGGGACTAAAGTGCTAACTTATTATTTTTAGGCATTAAAAATAGTTTTAGTCCTAAATGTTGGTTATAAAAATGTACATAGGTGGCTTGAAGAATTAATCCAAGGAAAAAGAGAAGAATCTTAAGTTAAGTGAAGGAAATCCCAATTAAGGTAGAGTAATTTACACTCCCCTTTATTTTGATGAATTTTTAATGTGAATTGATTGTTGTGATTGTGTTTGCGAACATGTACTGGGAAATGTGTGCTGGATTAGATGAGTATAAGAAAAGACCTGCATGTGTTTGAAATGTATTTGAAAATTCTTTGCTGCTAGTTTTGATTGGATTATTGGAATTGTATGCTTATAGTGCAGAAGAAACCTGGGATAGATACTTGATAACTGGTATGGGATGATTGTCAAGTATTCCATATTCAGACCTAGTTTTTAAACTCTCACTATTTGAACACTGAAATGGTCTGTATATGTTAGGGTTTACCTGTTAAACCAATACACCCTTATGAAAGACTATCAGGATTAAAGGAAGAGAGTCTATACAGGGGAATGGATTAGTTTAAGAGTAAATCTCTATAATCCTAAGTATTAGTCACCTATATGTATACGTTACCTTATAGTCGACAAAGAGAGATGAGACCTATTTGTAATGTGTACATGATGGGGGATGCCCCTTATTGATATTAGGTTCTCAGTCACAAGGAGGATGGTCTTATGACAATCACCGGCCGGACGGTCCCCGTGATAGCAATAATCTCAGTCACATAGAGGACAGTCCAGTGACAATCACCGGGAGGACAGTCCCCGTGATTTTAAAATGAGATTGGAAAATAGCAGGCAATGAATTTTGAATTTATTTATATGATTTTATGCATATATGTACAGATGTTTGAAATCCTTACAGTAACATAAGAACGTTACGCAATGGATATGAAAAATTGGTTGTAGGCATTTGAAAATTAATGGTTTTTCATAAATACTTATACTCTTTAATTGAGAGAATGATGTTTGATTTATTGTATCTGAATAGCCAATAGATTTCCTATGTTTTTTTTTTTTGATAAATAAATCTTCAATTCACATGTTTGATTTAATGAATGAGTTTAGGGAGAGGTTTTCTATACCCAGCCGGTTGAATAAAATAAATTGTATATTACTCTACTGGGATTCAAATCTCATTAAGTTATGTGTTTAAGCAATCAATGGCGTGATGGCACCAGGAATTAGCTTGGGATTGAACGTATTTATTGTGTAGAACTGTAGAAAGACCAAGATGCTATGTTGTAGCTTATGATATTAATTGTATATGGCTCAATGGCCTTAATATGGAGTTTATTATTCACTGAATTTGTATTTAGAGATATTTATGTACTATTATGGTAAATAATTAAGTTATATCCTGTAATTAGTATCTCAAATGAAATGTAGTTTAGATGTATATTACAGAGTATGTTGATGGCTATATTGTTTAATGATTTGAGGTATTAGATTAGCTGCACAGGTATGAGGTTGAGTGAAATCTGAATAGGGACGATTATTTGGGTTACACTCAACCAGTAATGGCCCCGAATGATGAATATTTTGAAAGAAAAAATTTTTCATAGCATTTCATGCTTCCTAAATTACATGCTATGGTAAAGGGGTCGTTATAATTTTGTATCAGAGCTTGATTTTGAGTAATTGTAGGAAATAAGAGATTGATTTTAGGTTGATGATTGAATTATAGCTTTAGGAATTTCTAATTTTGAAATCTTAAACTTTGGAATATATAGGCTTCATATTTGACATTTGAGATATTAGGGATAAATTTGCTGCCATGGTTTTATTGCTGTTGCTAAAAGTCTATTTGATTTTTTTTGTATCAGAAAGCCATGGAAAATGCAGGAAGTGGTGCTACTGGAAGATCAAGAGCAAGGTCTAAAGGAAGAAGTAATAGAGATAAAGAAATAAGGGAAATGATAGATTCCTTCAAGATGATGGCAGTGGCAGTGCGAGATCATGCTGCCACCAGTGCCAACCTCATGAGGGAAAACCAAAGAAGTCCTAATCCTGGACATGGACACGGGACTAATGAATAGGGTGACTATAACATGTACCAAGGCTGGTTAGAGTTTCAAAAAGCAAGACCACCGGCGTTCAAGGGTACATATGAACCTTTGGCAGTTGAAGGGTGGCTGAAAGAAATGGAAAAGATTTTTCAACTGCTTCACAGCACAGATGAGCAGAAAGTCACCTAGGCTACTTATATACTAAAGGATGAAGAAGAAAACTGGTGGAGTGGTGCAAGGCCACTAATGGAAAGCAGAGACATTCCGCTGACATGGGAAACATTCAAACAAGCCTTTCTAGAGAAGTATTTTCCTGAGAATGTCAGACAAGTTAAGGAAACAGAGTTCTTATAGCTTAAGCAGAGTGGGAGACCGTTCGAGGAGTATCTGGCTCATTTTAAAGAGTTAGCCAGTTATTCCACATATCTGAGGTTGTATCCATATAAGGTTTGGAAGTCAAGATAGATGGAGGTAGGCCTAGACTGGCAGATGAGAAACCAGATAGCTCTGATGGAGATTCAAGATTTTGTAGTATTAGTGAACAAGTGTCGAATTCTGAGTTCCAGTTTGGAGGAGAGGCAGCATATGAATCAGAGGTTTGCTAACCGACAAAAATAGCCTGTTAAGAATTTAAATGTCAAAGGCAAGGGAGGAAACTTTAAACCACAACAAGGGTCATCTAGTGGTAACAGATGACCTGAAGTAGCTAACTATCCCAGGTATGGTAGTAGGCATGGAAATGAACCCTGTAGATACAGAGCACTTGTGACTTGCTTTAAGTGTGGGAAGATAGGGCAAATGGCATGGTTATGCCCATTTGAAGAAAATCAACAAGGTCCTGGTGGATGAGGAGGGCCAAGACCACAAGTCCCAAGGAGAGTCTTTACCTTAGATGGGGCGAACATCGAGGAATCACCAGGACTGATACAGGGTAGAGGTAAAATTTATGGTTTTCCTGTAATAGTATTGTTTGATTCGGGTGCTACACACTCTTTTATAGCTAATACATATGTGAGAAAATTTGATTTACCTTTTCAAACTATGCCTGTTGACTTATGCATTTCCACTCTTTTGGGAAAATCAACTATTTCTACCCAAATCTATTTGAATTGTCCCCTATCCATTGATGACCACTTATTTGTTGTTGATCTGGTATGCTTGTCTTTGACTAGGATTGATGTCATATTAGGAATGGATTGGCTGTCAAAGAATAGAATTATGTTAAATTGTTTTGAAAAGAAGGTAGTCTATTTGGATGCCTTGCCGGTGGATAAGGGTGATAGACTTAGTGAAGTTAATGAGATATTTCTGAACTGTTCCCAGGGAGAACTCCAAGAGAGGCTTAGCTCCATTCTTATAGTAAGGGATTTTCCTGTAGTGTTCCCCTTAAAGATAGAGTGGTTACCCCCACATAGGGAAATTGAATTTACCATTGACCTAGTGCCAGGCATCGGACTGATTTTAATCTTGCCCTATAGGATGGCACCCATAGAATTGAGGGAATTGAAAGTCCAAATAAAGGACTTATTGAACAAAGGGTTTATTAGACCCCGTGTGTCACCTTGGGGAGCTTCTATTCTATTTGTGAAAAAGAAAGACAGGAGCATGAGATTGTGCATAGATTATCGTCAGCTGAATAAAGTAACCATTAGGAATAAATACCCCTACCTAGAATAGATTACTTGTTTGACTAATTACAGGGAGCAACTGTGTTCTCCAAGATAGATCTGAGGTCAAGATACCATCAAATTAGGGTCAGGTAGGAAGATATGCCTAAGATAGCTTTTAGCACTCGATATGGCCACTATGAGTTTTTAGTGATACCATTCGACTTGACCAATGCCCTAGCAGTGTTTATGGACTACATGAACAGGATTTTTCGACCCTACTTGGATCAATTTGTGGTGGAATTCATAGATGCCATTCTAATCTATTTTAAGACTCCCGAAGAGCATGCACAATATCTTAGGATGGTGTTACATATATTGGAAGAGAAGCAATTGTATGCGAAGTTGGAGAAATGTGAATTCTCATTAGAGGAGGTCAAGTTCTTAGGTCATGTAGTGAGTGCAGCATGGATTTCAGTAGATCCCAAAAAGATTGAGGTGGTATTAAGTTAGAACTGGCCAAGCACAGTTACGAAGATTAAAAGCTTTTTGGGTTTGGCAAGCTATTATTAAAAGTTTATACAAGGATTTTCTCAAATCACTTTACCATTAACTCGTTTAACTAAGAAGGGTGTAGAGTTTAGATGGAACGAGAGATGTGAGAGGATTTTCCAAACTCTTAAGGAGAAATTGAGTATCACTCTAGTGTTAGTTATACTAGACCCTATAGAACCATTTGAGGTTTACACTGACACATCAAAGAAAGGTTTAGGATGCATGTTAATACAGGCTGAGAAGGTAGTAGCATATGTATCTAGGCAATTGAAGCCTGCAGAGGAAAACTATCCCATCCATGACTTAGAGTTAGCTGTCAGTCTTTGCCTGAAATATTTAGAGACACTATCTATACAGAGCAAGATTTGAGGTTTATAGTGATCATAAAATCCTTAGGTATTTATTTGATCAGAGAGAGTTGAAAATGAGGTAGAGAAGGTGGGTAGAGTATTTGAAAGACTTTAATTTTGAGTTGAAATATCATGAAGGGAAAGCAAATGTTGTAGCTGATGCACTGATTAGGAAACCCCTACAGGTGGCTTATCTGATGATAGATAAGATGAGATTACTTGAGGACTTTAGGGATTTGAGTCTCAATGTAATTTCACTGCCAAATAGGTTAACCATGAGTGATTTTCAAATAAGCTGTGATTAAAGGGAATAGGTAAGACAAGCCCAATTAGAGGATGAATCCTTAGAGATTTATTTGAATCAACCTGATGTTAGGTTAGCTGAGGATGGGGTATTATTGTTTAAGAATAGGGTAGTAATCCTGAACCATCAAGGACTTAGAAAGAAGCTATTAGCAGAAGCCCATCGTAGCCACTATATCATCCACCTTGGTATTTCTAAGATGTATCAAGAACTAAAGAGAAACTTCTGGTGGCCAGGTATGAGGAGAGGCGTCACAAATTATGTGAATGCTTGTCTTACTTGTCAACAGGTAAAGATAGAGCACTAGAACCCTGCAAGTTTATTGAGGCCACTGGAAATACCAGAAAGGAAATGAGATCAGATAACCATGGACATTGTAGTGGGATTACCTAAGACACTTGCTGGTTATGATTTCATTTGGGTGATAGTGGATAGATTAACCAAGTCTGCTCACTTCTTACCAATTAGGATTAACTATTCCTTAGAAAAGTTAGCCCAAATTTACCTTATGGAGATAGTGAGGTTACATGGGGTACCGTCTAGCATAATGTCTAACCGAGACCCTAGGTTTACCTCTAGATTTTGGCAATCCTTACAAACAGCATTAGGAACCTAATTGAGGTTTAGCACCGTATACCATCTTCAGACCAATGGATAGTCTGAGAGGACAATACAGACCTTGGAGAATATGTTAAGGGTGTGTGTGCTAGAACAAAAAGGAAGTTGGGACAGATACTTACCTTTGATAGAGTTTGCTTATAACAATAGTTATCAGTCTACAATAAGTTTGGCACCGTATACTGCTTTGTATGGACGAAGCTGTAAGTCACCCCTAAGTTGTGTAGAGATGGGAGAGAGCACCTTGTTGGGACTCGATATAGTTTAGGAAACCACTGAGCAGATAAAGATGACTCAAGAGAAAATGAGGGTTGCCCAACAGAGACAGGAGAGTTATGCTAATAAGAGGAGGAGACCTCTAGAGTTCAATGAAGGGACCATGTGTTTTTGAGAGTATCCCCTACCACGGGTATAGGCAGACAGATAAAGACTAAAAAGTTAAGTCCTAGATTCTTAGGGCCATTCCAAAATCCTACAGAGAGTCGGCCCAGTCACCTATCAGATCGCCCTACCTCCCTACCTGTCTAACTTGCATAATGTTTTCCATATTTCCCAACTCAGAAAGTATGTTCCGGATCCTACTCATGTATTGGGGAATCAACCTATAGTATCAAAGGAAAATTAAACTTATGATTCTACCCCTATCAAGATCCTTGATTTCTAGACTAAGTAACTCCGAAATAAAGTAATCTCTTTGGTTAAGATTCTTTGGCAGGATACAATGAACAGGATGTGACTTGGAAGAAGGAAGATGAGATGAGGCAAGAATATCTAGAGTTATTCACAGGTATGAATTTTGGGGCCAAAATTCTTTTTAAGGGGGAGAGAATGTAATAACCCAACTAAATTAATTAAAGAAATGGAATAAAATATTTGAAAACTTTGAAATATTGATGGAAGGTGATGAAGAAAATTTTTCTAAGTCCGTGGTTTAAATTTGAAAATTTTTTGAAATAAAATTATATCTGATAGAAAAAATTTTATCTACCTTGAGAAACTTTGTAGATAATTTTAGAAGGCTTGTGATAGCTTAAAAATCTCCAAATCCCTTCCATATCATCCTAAATTCTAGCCTAAAATGGAAAACACATTCGAAATTTATCTAAGGTGAAGTGAGAAAAGACCAAAATACCCTTAGAAACTTTAAAATCCATTTTTCTCTCTATTTTCTCTCAATTTTCTATCCCTCCCGTTCACTCTCTCTCTCTCGCGCGCACATCTCTCTTCTCTTCCCACTACCCACCATCGTTAGTCTACCAAATGGCCACCGCACTGTCACCCATCACCATCGGAAGGTGCAGCAGCTTTGCCCGACATTGCAGCACATCGCTTGCAACTCCGTTGACCACCACAGCCACCGAAAAATGGCGTTTTTCCCTCTTTGTCATGATTCCAAATGCATCTTCGATCTAGGAAATTTTATGCCATTAGACTGCTGGTGCTCGGTGTTTAAGCTGCCAAGCAACACCCCCAAGCTACCAGTGACCTTCGTTGAGCTTCCCGCCGTCGCCAGTCGCCAAAAAATGCCACTAAAGGTGCAGGGACTAAATTGTAAATTTTTAAAATTTTTGGTATACACTAAAATACTCTGAATTTATTGCTTTTTCAGTAATTTCTAGCTTCTATGATGTTATTAGGAATGAATTGAAGGGATAGATTGGAGAAGAATGATGAAAATCATAAATTTGAAAATAAGGACTAAATTACAAATTTTGAAAAAGTTTGGTATGAAGTAGAATTGCAGAATTTGATGCATCCCTATAATCCTTCGCTTAATTAGGACTCTTATGAATATATGAAATTAGAAAATGGAAGAAAATTATTGGAAAAGTTTCAATTTCAAGTTTAGGGACTAAATTGAAAAGACTGATATAGTTTGTTTCAGCAGTGTAAACCATGTACATTCTGAACTTTTGAGTGAATCAAGTTCATTTAGCCTCCTAGAATCATCATAGAGTAAATTAGATAATATTATAACTAAATGCTAACGTTGGGATAAATGAGGGACTAAAGTGCTAACTTATTATTTTTAGACATTGAAAATAGGTTTTAGTCCTAAATGTTGGTTATAAAAATATAGGTGGCTTGAAGAATTAATCTAAGGAAAAGGAGAAGAATCTTAAGTTAAGTGAAGGAAATCTCGATTAAGGTAGAGTAATTTACATTGTCCTTTATTTTGATGAATGTTTAATGTGAATTGATTGCTGTGATTGTGTTTGCGAACATGTACTGGAAAATGTGTGCTGGATTAGATGAGTATAAGAAAAGATCTGCATGTGTTTGAAATGTATTTGAAAATTCTTTGCTGCTAGTTTTAATTGGACTATTAAAATTTTATGTTTATAGTGCAGACGAAACCTGGGATGTATACTTGATAACTGGTATGAGACGGTTGTCAAGTATTCCATATTCAGACTTACTTTTTAAACTCTCACTATTTAAATGCTGAAATGGTCTGTATATGTTAGGGTTTACCCATTAAACCAATACACCCCTATGAAAGACTATCAAGAGTAAAGGAGGAGAGTCTATACAGGGGAATGGATTGATTTAAGAGTAAAGCCCTATGATCCTAAGTATTAGTCACCTATATGTATACGTTGCCTTATGGTCGACAAAGAGAGATGAGACCTATTTGTAATGTGCACATGATGGGAGACGCCCCTTATTGATATTAGGTTCTCAGTCACATGGAAGACGGTCCTGTGGCAATCACTGGGAGGACGGTCCCCGTGATAGCAACAATCTCAGTCACATGGAGGACAGTCTAGTTACAATCACCGGGAGGATAGTCCTTGTGGTTTTAAAATGAGATTGGAAAACAACAGGTAATAAATTTTGAATTGATTTATATGATGTTATGAATATATGTATAGATGTTTGAAATCTTTGCAGTAATGTAGGAGCATTATGCAATGGATATGAAAAATTGGCTCCAAGCATTTGAAAAATAATGTTTTTCATAAATACTTATACTCTTTGATTGAGACCTGATGTTGATTTATTGTATCTGAATAGCCACTAGATTTTCCATGTTTATTGATTTCTGATAAATAAAGCTTTAATTCACATGTTTGATTTAATGAATAAGTTTGGAGAGAGGTTTTCTATACCCAGACGGGGGTATAGCTGAACACTCAGTTACTTTGAATAAAATAAATTGTATATTACTCTATTGGGATTCAAATCTCATTAAGTTATGTGTTTAGGCAATCAAGGGCATGATAACATCAGGAATTAGCCTGGGATTGAACGTATTTACTGCGTAGAACTGTAGAAAGACCAAGAAGCTATGTTATAGCTTATGATATTAATTGTAAATGGCTCAATAGCCTTAATATGGAGTTTATTATTCACTGAATTTGTATTTGGAGATATTTATGTACTATTATGGTAAATGATTAAGATATATCCTGTAATTAGTATCTCACATGCAATGTATGAATGGTAGTTTAGATGTATATTCCAAAGTATGTTGATGGTTGTATAGTTTAATGATTTGAGGTATTAGATTAGCTGTGCAGGTATGGGGTTAAGTGAAATCTCAATAGGAACAGTTATTTGGGTTACACTCAACCAGTAAGGGCCCCGAATGATGCATATTTTGAAAGGAAAAATTTTTCATAGCATTTCATGCTTCCTAAATTACATGTTATTATAAAGGGGTCGTTATAAAAGACATATACAAAGAAGGTTTTTCCTTGCCACACCTACGTTAACTCTCGAAAAAAGAGAGAGAATAAGTCTTAATAGAACTCCAAGAAGGTATCTGTGGAAGCCACCAGTCGACTTGGGCTCTCCATTGAAAAAGCTTGTGAGCCAGGTTCTACTAGCCTACCCTAAGGTCAAACACCGAGGAAATGGTGAGGAACTGTGATCAATGTCAAAAATACATCCACTATATACACCTCCCAGCTAACAGGCAAAAGGTAATCCACTCACTATAGCCCCTTGATATTTGGGGTTTAGACATCCTTGGTCCTTTTCTGGTCGCCATAGGACAAAGGAAGTTCCTAATAGTGGCTATCGACCATTTCACAAAGTGGATAGAGGCTGAACCCCTCACCACGATCACTATTAAGAATATGCAAATGTTTCTCTTGGAAAACATAATCTATCAATTCAGCTTACCCTTCACCATTATTACAGACAATGGGTGACAATTCATTAGCAAAAGTTTCAAAACCTTTTGCCTATAATAGAGAACAAACCTAAAAAACACATTAGTGGAACATCCTGCAATCAATGGCCAAATCAAGCTCGCCAACTGCATTATCTTGGAGGGCTTATGTAAATGACTCAATTCCGCCAAAGCCAAATGAGTCAACGAACTCCCATTAATACTATGGTCATACCACATGACCATTCAAACCTTAACAGGAAAGACACTACTTGCCATTACATACGGTCATAACACCATGATCCCAGTAAAAATCAGTTACCTTTCTAATCCAGTATTACATTAGTACGATGAAAATCATAAAAAATTGCTCCTAAAATTAAATATTCTAGAAGAAGTAAGAGAGACTGTTAGTCTACGAGCAGCAGTTTATAAGCAAAGAGCTGCCAATCAATTCAACTGTCTCGTAAAAAGACAAGTTTTTGAAAGGCGACCTCGTTATTCAGATGACAATTAACAATTGTGTAGACCCATTACAAGGGAAAATTGCCCCCAATTAGGAAGGGCTATATAGAGTCGTACAAGCCACAACTAGTAGAGCATATCACCTTGCCAAACAAAATGGCAAACTGGTCCCTAACACTTGGAACTCATTAAGTCTTAGGCATTATTTCATTTAACTTGTAATTCATTATTTTTACATTACCTTGTAAATTTAATGTTCAATTGATAAAAGGTGTGGTTTCGTCCACAAATTTCCCATGAAAAAAATAATAGCAAAATCCACAGCAAAAAACTAAAATGATAATAAAAGCATCACACAAAATGCGAAAAAACAAAAATTATACCATATATGGGCAATAGGGAAACTAGGGCAACCAGCCCTTGTAACTTTTTTAAAAAAAGGAGGGCATATGTCCCAGCAAAAACCTAAAGGCTATTACAATTAAACCTGGGCATTCCCAAGACCTTTATAACCTTGGTGGGAAAAGCTTCGAGCAGAGCTCCCACTAAGACCTTCAGGAGTACAATCTTGTGAAGAGAATGAGTCCTCATTGGAGTCATCAGATTCACCCCTAAACAATGACATATATTCATTAGAACCAGGGGGACCATACATGTCCAACTTTATGTCCTCATCTATGGCATATTGCTCACGAATGAGGTCCCCAAACACCTCCATGGTAGGATCTATCCCCTCTAAGATATTGGCCATCACCAAACCAGGACACAACCCTCAACTAAGAAAAACAATTATACCAACCGAAGTGAATAAGCCAGTTCGCCTTTCGCTTGAAAAAATATGTTAAGTCCTTAGCATCTTGAAGATAGCTCTAAAGATCTTTAATCTTTTTTTTAATTGTTTGATCTTATCACAATGATCATTCACCCTTGGGTGAGTTCACAACACCTCTTGAGCCTGCTTCACCTCTTGGCGAGCTCACTTTGCCTATTGGCGAGCCTGCTCTACCTCTTAGAGAACCTGCTCCGCCTCTTGGTGAGCCTACTCTGCCTCTTGATGAGGTTGCTCTACATCCTAAAGAGCCCATTTTGCCTCTTGGAAAGCAGTCTCAGCCTTTGTATGCTAAGAATCATCCTCCCAATCCTCTTCCTCCCACCCCTATGACC
Source organism: Senna siamea (assembly GCA_031216115.1). NCBI lineage: Eukaryota > Viridiplantae > Streptophyta > Magnoliopsida > Fabales > Fabaceae > Senna > Senna siamea. Next base: position 5,503,712 of record CM062360.1, read on the forward strand.
CAAGCTCAGACATTGGGGAACCAGTCCCATCCTCTCCACCATTGACGACAACCATACTCTAGAGGACAAAACAACCCTATCCTCTTCAACCTCAAACATCCTTGCACCACCAACTTGATTAAGGAGCCATTTTTAGAAGCAGAGGAAATGAGCATACTTGGAGAAGACATGAGAAAAATAATTAGATCTCTTGAAACATTGAAGTGGGGAGAGGAGAAGCATATCTACAAAAACCCAAAAGGCAGGAATCAACCATTAAAACCTAAAAATAAAAAAAAAATCATTTAGAAAGTTAGAATACTTACGGAGAAGACAAATGAATGTAAGGAAACCTTAAGGCACAAAAAGCTCTAAAATGGACAAAAGTTCATCTCTCAAAACATTCATAGATACAAGAGTGAAGGAGAAAGCTAAAAGAAACCCCCTTTAAACCCTCCATAGGCATGAAATCAAAAGGCGCCAAGAGAAAAGAGGATAATATCCTTCCACAAAAATGTATGAATCCCAAATGTTTTCCCTATAATTACCATTGTGCCCTCTTAGGTAGCCCGACGTGCCCCTGTGAACCTAACCATAAGAAATAACTATCGCCTATCCTTTAACACCCCTCTATGAAATGACGTCACCTATAGGACTAGGGGACTCAAAGCAAAATGAAAAAAACTAACTATCGAGCAAAGAAAAAAGGCCACCCAAAATCAAAATCTGAGGTACGCATTCATCACTTGAAAAAAGAAATCTTCGCCAAACTAGCAAAAAATGCGACATAACCTAAAGTCCACAAGCGCACGCACTTATAGACTAGGGGGACTAGTGATAATATCATATCTAGGCACCATTGGGGATCGCCCTTTAGGTGCCTGCTTGCCCTCGGCTAGGGATCGCCTAATGGTAAACATCCACTAAACGTCACGTGTCTACAACATGTAGATCTCATCCATAAATACTAAAACATCCCCTGGTACTAGGTACACAAACTTTGTTGCACTCTCAACTCACTATACTATTATACTCTCTCACTCGCTTTGATTTAGGCATTGGAGGTGCATTTGGAGAGTTCTTCCCCCTTGTGCATTCCCTATTTGTTCTTGGTATAGGAACTTGTCTCTCTCAGTGATTCCCCTAATCTCTCATGGTGAGTCGCTCTTGACTAGATTCATCAGTTACCAATTATATTTTGCATTCTAGTAACAATAAATCTTCTCATATATACCAGAATGCCAATCAAGCAATACTCCTAGAAAGTTCTATTGGCATGGATGCGGTTGTTGTTGTTGTTGATGCTCCCCAAGGGAGCCCTTGTTGCCTCCTAAGAGGTGGAGGACGTGGTTCAAGGTTATTTTCAAAATCCTTCCTCAACGTCTTCCCCATAATCTAATTCACTCAATTCTGTCCACCCTATTTTCGTAAGATTACTTCCCATTTTCCTTAAGTGGATAAGACTTTAGTACCAAGTATTCTTTTGATTTTACAAGAAAGTTATTTATATCTTACTTAGTGAGGGATAAGAGAGATTGAGAAACGGATATTCACTCCAGGTGGTAGTCTAACACCTATAGAATCCTATTATGAAGGTGCTCCCAATTGTTCAAATACCCAATAAGGATTAAGATTATAGGACACATTATTTCCTCTATCAGATAGTGACTTGTAAAAGTAAATCAATAATTGGATAGCAGTAGTGATCAAAGAAGACAAAAGCTCACACCTTTAGTGATGCTGTAATGAAAGGATGGTGGTCACATAGAGGGAGCTTGACTTTTGATTGGGGATGGAAGGAAATGCCCATTGATTCTTTACTCAAAAATTGAAGTTCCCATAGTTCTTCTATAATGGAATCGGATAGTGTTTTCCGTCTATTGCCTACTTTCGATGGGTGAGTGGGATAAATTTATCCTAGGCTACGAGAAGGTAAACTAAGCTGAAGGGAATGGAATAAGTAACATTTAGATTTGGTGAAAATGATTATTTAGGGATAGGGGTCTACTCGAAGATGAACCGATAGGGTTAAGGTACAACTCACACGAAATGGAGCTTTAGAAGATTCTTCTCAAATTATTTTGCTTGTGGACAACTTCTATGGGACATTCTAATTAATTAGTGTAATTTAGTCTCTATATTTTTAAACTAATTGAAAATTGGTCTCTATCATTAAATTTTATTATTTTTTCATTATATCCTTGATGATGTGGTAGTCACATATGTTTTAAAATTAAAATTAGGATATATTTATTTTTTAAATCAAATTGTAAAAAAAAAAAAAGAGAAAACATTAATCTTGCTCTACTAACACAAATAATTTTTTTTCATAATGTAAGATGACATCACTTTACAAATTTTTCTTATTGTATAATCCACCATGCATCATTCTCACACTATCATTTTTTTTTCATGAAAATCCAAAAAGGAAAATAGGAAAAAAAATCCCCAATAGGACAAAAAAAAAAAAGAGAAGAAATAGGGAGGAAGAAGAAGAAATAGTGAAAAGTTTCATTAGAAACCAATTAATTTTGCACAATAATTTCCAATGGCCATTGTTTTTTCTCTTTTTTTAAGAATTTGATTTTAAAAGAAAAATGTTTACTTGTGTAAAAAAATGTGGCTGCCACATCATTAAAAAAATAATAGAGAGCTAACAAAGTTTGATGATAAGGATTAACTTTTAATTAGTTTAAAAGTATAGGGACTAAATTACACCTATTATAAATATAAAGACCAACTTATAATTGTAGTAAAATTATAAAGACTAAATGTTTAATTTAACCTAAAAATTAATAATAAATTACGAAACAAGTTATTTTATTTTTGTTTTGTTATTCCTTTTGTAGTCAAATAAAAAGAATAGAAATTAATAGAAATTAAATCTAACACAAGAAATTAGTTTTTCAATAATAATTAAAAATTTGAAAAAAATTTGCAAACATAAAAAACAAAAAGAGAAAAACAAAAAGTGCTATTTTATTTTTGGTGTCAGTAGTTAACCAACAAACCAAAAAATGTATCAACCAAATTAATATTCTTGCATGACTTAAATATCTTAATTTTTTTTTTCTCCGTTAATTATGGTTATCAAGGCCAGTTTGAATCCATGATGTAGCAAACCCTGAACCTGAAGGCTTTGTTGTCACCTAAAAATCTATAGAATTCCAATTTCGAAAACATGAGTCGAGCAACAAACGCATTATCTTACGTTCAACAAACCTTCATTGGTCAACTAGGACTTGCGACAATCCCGACAAATTCACGAACTCTTACGAGTCTCAGCTGTAACGGTCATCTTCAAGAAGCCCTGCTAGAAATGGCCCTTCGGGGCCCTCACATGAAGTTCGAAGACTACAATCCACTCTTGAATGAGTGTGTGAACCAAAGGGCCCTTAGAGAAGGTCAGAGAGTGCATGCTCACATGGTTAAAACTGATTACTTCCCCTCTGTATTCCTCAGAACAAGGTTGATTGTGTTATATACGAAATGCAAGTCATTGGATGATGCGCGGCGAGTGCTTGATGAAATGCCTGAACGAAATGTTGTGTCGTGGACGGCTATGATTTCTGCTTATTCTCAGAGGGGATATGCCTCACAGGCCCTCAGTCTCTTTGTACCGATGTTAAGATCAGGTATGCTTAATTTGATCATGTTTACACTAACATTAAAAGAAAAGGATCATGAATGTTTCTGATGCATCTCCGACACTTGAAGTAGATACTATGTAACACTTTAAATTATCTATATTCTATGGACAATTCTGATTTTGCAGTGTCGCCGTGTCCACACTAGTGTTGTGCCCCCATGTCCATGTGTTTACTAGTGTAAACTGACTGTGGGATTATTCTAATATGTTCAATGGGCAATTTATATTTATATTATTTTCTTTTATTTTTTTTGTGGAAGTGTCATTTTTATGTGGAAATGCTGGAGTCACTGGTGTATTGGTTAGAAATTCTTCATAGACATCATTGTGATATGTGGAAAATTATCTTACCTATGCACCTAAGCTGGTCTCCTTGTTATCAAGATCTTCAAAAACAAAAAAACATAACGTGGAATAAATTTTTTTAAGGCCACATCATGTAGTGCTTAGCTGAAAAAAAATAATCTCTACTTGTCATATTTTTTATTGGAGAAACTGATCTGCACTCAAGTTTTCTCCAATCACAAAAGAATTTTTTAAGAAAAACTATAAATTATTGCCAAATATATGGAAACACCATTGTTGAATTTAGAAGAGCTTGCTGAGCCAATTATACTAAAGAGATATTAAAAGCTTATGTTAACAAGGAAAAAAAAAAACAAAAAAGAAAAACTCTTTCAGTCATCCCAATATTAATTATTTAATTTATTTTTCCTTTTATCTGTTATCTCAATGTTTTCCCTATGTTGATGGTAACTCTACAAACCCTTTGGCAGGAACAAAACCAAATGAGTTCACTTTTGCAACTGTACTTACTTCATGCACGGGTTGTTCTGGTTTTGTTTTAGGAAGGCAAATCCACTCACTTATCGTAAAATCAAGTTACATATCTCATGTCTTTGTTGGAAGCTCACTCCTTGACATGTATGCCAAAGCTGGTAAAATTCATGAAGCTCAAAATGTATTTGAATGCCTGCCAGAAAGGGATGTAGTTTCTTGTACTGCCATAATCTCTGGGTATGCTCAACTAGGTTTTGACGAAGAGGCATTGGAGCTATTTCGCCAATTTCAAAGAGAAGGAATGCCCTCAAATTATGTTACTTACGCTAGTGTTTTAACTGCACTCTCCAGGCTTGCTGCTCTAGATCACGGTAAGCAAGTGCATAATCATGTTCTTCGCTTTGAAGTTCCCTCATTTGTTGTCCTTCAAAACTCTTTGATTGACATGTACTCAAAGTGTGGAATCCTCACTTATGCAAGAAGGATCTTTGACACCATGCTTGAGAGAAGTGTTATATCTTGGAATGCAATGCTTGTAGGGTATAGCAAACATGGAATGGGCAGAGAAGTGCTTGAGATATTCACTTTAATGAGAGAAGAAAATAAAGTCAAGCCTGACAGTGTCACAGTTTTGGCTGTGTTATCTGGTTGCAGTCATGGAGGACTGGAAGACAGCGGACTGGATATCTTTTATGATATGGCCAATGGAAAAATAGGAATTGAGCCAGAGATTGAGCATTATGGGTGTGTAGTTGACTTACTTGGTCGTTCAGGTCGAGTAGAGGAGGCTTTCAAATTCATCAAGAAAATGCCTTTTGAACCAACAGCTGCTATATGGGGTTCGCTCCTAGGTGCTTGCCGGGTTCATTCGAATGTTGACATTGGTGAATTTGTGGGTCGTCGGCTTCTAGAAGTTGAACCTGGAAATGCAGGGAATTATGTTATTCTGTCTAATCTCTATGCTTCAGTAGGAAGATGGGAAGATGTAAGATCATTGAGAGAACTGATGTTGAAGAAGGCTGTACTGAAAGAGCCTGGAAGAAGCTGGATTGAGCTTGATCAAATACTTCACACTTTTCATGCAAGCGATCGCTCCCATCCAAGAAGAGAGGAGGTATTTGCAAAGGTGAAGGAGTTAGCAGTCAAGTTTAAAGAAGTTGGTTATGTTCCTGATTTGAGTTGTGTTTTACATGATGTAGATGAAGAGCAGAAGGAGAAGATACTTCTAGGCCACAGTGAAAAATTGGCTCTGACTTTTGGGATAATTGTTACTCCTGAAGGTGGGGGAATCCGGGTTATTAAAAACCTCCGCATTTGTGTTGATTGCCATAATTTTGCTAAATTCATCTCAAAGATTTATGGAAGACAAGTGTCTCTAAGGGATAAAAACAGGTTTCATCGAATTGTTGAAGGAAAATGTTCTTGTCGAGATTATTGGTGAGAAGACCTTGGACAGTCATAATTATCATAAGAAATCTGCTCTAAGTTCACTATTAGTACTGGGATCTCAATTTATTGATGACATGAAAGCCCACCATGAAGTGGGAGACAAAGGAAAATAATGAAGATATATCAAGCAGATTTACAAGGTCAAGTTGGCCAGAGATTATTGTTTGACCTGTGATGATCAAATAGTGACTTGAACGCATGGAATGAACAGTGGGAATCTATGTACGTGTTTCCCTCGGTTAATTATACTCTTTTTAGGAGATTATTTAAGAAATATCTATATAGAGAATTTGTATATTGATGGAGAAGCAAGTGGAGCCATGAAAGCAGGATATACATACTCTCTTGGAATGAATAATGTTCCATGACTCCTGCAACGCCTTTTGTCTTGAATTTGTATTATTTAAAACGTCAACTCAAGAACATGAAAATTTATTAAAGCACTTAATATGTGATACAAGAGTGAGATTTAAGTTCCTTTGATCCTATGATGACTAACCATTCAAATTTTTAGTACTCCAGATGGGTAGTTTAAATTGACAAAGTTGTCTTATACAGAAGTCAGTTGAGACGAAAGTTTGAAAATGTGGTGTGAAGAGTACATTAAGATTTAAGCCTCTTCGTTTGCTCTGCTAGTGTTGGACCGAGTTTGCCGTTTCTGGTGAACTGGTAATATAAATTTATTGTGACTGAAAGGCTGGATAATCTTGAATCTATTTATCATTTGTAAGATAATCTTGTTGGTTTGTTTGACACGGTTTTTGGTTTTTCTAGTTGTTTAAGTTGGCATCTTAGTTGGACAAAGATTATATTATTTGCATCTCATTAGAGTAACCAGCATTTCTTCTTAGGATGTCTTGTCTTAGGTCATAAGTTTTCTTTGGTTTAAGATGTTCCTAAGATGAACTAGTTTAATGAGTCCTCAGTTTTATCTCAATTTATGTCTATTGAACCCTAGGTTTAGATTTTCCGTACTAAATTTTTACTAGGTTGTTTTAGATTTCTTAGGTTATGCAGAATCTTAGGTCAAGTTTTGCGGCTTTAATAACATGTTTTGATATGAACTAGGTTTAGCTTTATCAATTAGGAAATTTTGTTATATTTAATGTATATTAGAATAAATTTTAGATAGCTTTTATTTAATATTGTTTTTCTATTTATTCTTAATAGAGTGATTCCTATGCTAAGCATGGGTGGTGGCATAATAATACATTAACACATGCTATAAATTATAATAGTTCTTTTATGGCCAAAATGAACATCGAGACTTTTCTTTACTAATTGATGCAATTTTTTTCTTTTTGTCCAAACATCATCTTTATTTGATTCTAATAGCACAATCATATATAAAATCCACATGGAATTATTGTTGGCGGAGCATGATTGAATTGATAAAAAAGCTTAGAGGAGATTGAAATGATGTGCTGAGTAGTCACTATAGAGTGCCAACAAATTTTCGACATGGACATTCTTTATTCGAAGTTTCAAATGCCCAAGGCTTCATTTGAGTTTCTCTACTAGCTTAGACCTGCTCTAATTAGAATTATCTCACTTGAACTCTACATATGATGGATAATATTTAATGAGGAAAAAAATTGCAGCTATTAACAAAGATAAGAAACAAAATTAAAACATCATATAAAGTTAAGAAGCAAAAAGTTAACTTTTACTGTTCAGGGCCTTGGTCAAGGCCTCAAATTGCCTATGATGGATCACCCACTTGTCGCCATGTATCCATAACCGACATGTGACACCTATAAATACTACCTTACACCTTGGTACCCAAGTATGCTAATACTCTTGACTATGCTCTCTAGCTTTCATACCCGCTCTCTCACCTTCCTTGTTGACTTTAATATCAGAGGTGGAACCATCTGCCCTTGTGCATTCCTTGTTTGTTATTTCTGTATAAGATCTTGCCACCTCCGGTGATCTTCTTACCCTATCTTGGTGAGTCTATCTAAAACTGATTCATCATTGGCACCCACTATGGTCAACCCTGGCCACCACTACAAGTATTTGCTTCTTTCTTGCCCTTCTTGCTTTTCAAGAATCATTCTTTCCTACACCATGGCCATGATCAATGTCTTTGCCGCCCCTCTCACTGGTGCGCCACCGACAAACCCTATCTTCCCATGTAATACATGCAATACCTACCACTACAGGGGTGAAGAGGTAGTCGATGAAGCAATCATGCCTAGCCCTCAATGGGTTGCAAGCCTTCTCTTAGAAATTTAGGGGAAGACTAGTTGAATCAATAGGAGCTGCCACAACCCTCCCAAGAGGAGGAAAAGGCCTTGAGTAGCAACGTTCAAAAGAGACAAGTTATTCATGACCTCTAGAAGGATATCATACTTCTTAGGGCAGAATTCAACTAGGTATGTTATCGGGCGAGATATCTTTTCATAAACCCATCTATCTACGGCATACCCATGACAACCCCACTATTCCAACAACTGCAACTAATCTTGGCCCCGCCACTATCTGCATTACTCAACCCACCCACAGGGGCAAATTCCACACCTAACCTCCAATGGATTCCACATACCACCATCAGGCACTCCTAACTTCCTGGTGCCTCAGGCAACCATAACACAAGCAACACAAACAGCTTTCACCACCATAACACCCATGCATCCATTACCACGAGTGTGCTCTCATCAAACTCGGCCTCTGACATAAGAAGCCCAAATGCCACCACAATTCATGAGGTACCCGCAACCTTACAATCCGTACAATCCACACTATGGATGTTACCCACACTAGTAGTACATACAGATGTAATAGCCAGCTCACCCGCCTTAAGGGCTCTCTTATGCTTCGCTACCAGAGGTCAACCTTGTGACTTACCAAGGAAGAGTCACCATCCTTTCATATAGTCCATTATGGACGTATACATTCCTATAGGGTTTAAGATGCCCTAGAAAATTAAACCCTATGATGGGAAGAAAGACTCCCAAGACCATCCCAAAACTCTAAACTCTGTCGTGTCCATATGTAATATGCCAGACACAGCATTGCTTGCTATTCTCCAATACACTAATAAGGCCTGCCCTAAAATGGTACTCACTCTTACCCTTAGGCTCTATCATCTCTTCTATGAACTATCAAGCTTATTTCTTAAGCACTTCACAACCAGTAAGGTGTACAGGAAGATTTTAGATGACCTGATCGGCTTTAATCAAAGGAACAATGAAACACGTTAGAGTTGCCTCACTCATTTTAACAAAGTTACCATTAAAATTAAGAATCTCCCTGACCTAATGGTGGTACATATTATGAAATATAGCCTTCTCACATGTCCACTATTACATGCTGACCTTCGAGATGTTGGGTGAACTCCTTAGACACATAGATCGGTACATAGTCTAGGAGCATGCCTACCTCACCAAAATCGAAAACACTTTAACTGAATGTGATGATCACCCCAGGGATAAAAAGGATGAAAAGCAAGGATCCAAGCCCAACAAGGAAAAAGGTTCAACTTCTAAGTTTCTTTCCAAAAGCTTACCCAAGACACCCTCGCCCAAGGTTACAACCAGCTCCCAATCCCTAATTCTTGGCCTCTTCTTTTGAGTCTCAGGAGTGACTTCAATCTCTTGAACCCTTAAAGACCATTTCCCTTCGTCTTCCCTAGTCGACCCCTCATCTCTTTGAGGGAAGAACACAGCACAATCAGGGGACTTTGACCTTGGAATTTTGCCAACCTCCAAATGTGAAAAGAAAGGCATGTTTAAAACTTCAAAATCCAAAGGAGGAGAAGGGATAAAAGATACCTCCTCTAGAAGTATAGGATCATCTAAGGTCCCCTCAAGTGTGGTAGCCCCCACCACAAACGCTTCGATTATCGTCTCTTGAACCTCGACAACCGTTTCTTCAGTCAAGGTAGCCCCTACCTCTAAGGTCTCATTCGCCATCTCCAGAGCCTCATAAACCACCCTTCTAAACTCGCCAGCCTTATCCTTAGGAACTCCAACAACTTTCCCCCTGTGAATCAGTAATTTTGCTTGGCACCTTTTTGTGAGCCTCTCTACGAGATTCTTTGTGAGACTTCTTATAAGCCTCCCTATGAGACTCCTTGCGAGACTCATTGCCAACCTCTTTATGGGATGATTTCTGAGATCCCTCCCACTTATAGCCATAGTGATGATTGCTTCACTCATGGGCCAAGTCCTTGAGATTGAAATCTATAAAAAAAAAAAAAAAAACACACACACACACACACACATACATAATCAACAAATAATATGGTTGCCCTATTAGTATCCCTCACCTACCAAGGGCGCACCCTTACTATTGGAACTATCCAAAAAAAGGTTACCTGCCAATCTTTCAAATAGCTAGGAAAACCTTGTACCAAAAAGGGCAATGCCCCTTGTTCTTAAAGTGTACCCAACCTTTCCTACGACACACTACTACATAAAAATTATAATGAAAAAAAGACATTTGCTAGCGCCTCTACTTTCTCCTTATCATAGATGACACCAAAATTCCTTATAACAGCCCAGGCATTCACTGTTAGCTACATCAGAAAGAAGTGCAGAATATTCATCATGTCCATCTTAAACTTAGTAAAAGCAGGGATTTACCTATATTCAAAAGATATAGGTACATCACAAAACCCAGGTCTTATGCCCAAATAACATTGGTAGGCTCCTTCCAAGCAGCCACCCCAAAATCATAGCGACCAAGAAGGGCAAAATAATCCTCCCACAAATGCTTCAAATGCTCTCTCTTAGTCATCTAGGAAGTGAATATTTCTTCAAATCCTTAAAAATCCCCTTCACTGCTTCCTCACTTAGCATAGGAATAGGCATCACATTTCTATCACCATTGTGCAGAGGCAAATCTTCCTTTGTGGCACCACCAATAAAACTATGGCGGCGAACCCAAGATAGTTCTACTAGATCCCTCTCATGAATAATATCCCAATTATACTATTGGCCCTGTCATAAGCCTTCAAATCCTCCTCGTCCCAACCAAAGGACCAAAACTTTGACTCAAGCGACCAAGCCCCTTTAACACCACCTTGGTCACCCCCAACAATGGCACTCCCTTCCACCTCCCCAGATGGCATAGTCGTCAAGGTCTGAACTACTTTGTCTTCCTACACCTCAGAGATCCTAACCCCTCCTCTTGGAATAAAGAACATTGTGAGAAAGGGAAATCGAAACACTTACCTAGAGAAGGCTTAATTAAATAGTTAGAAAACCTTGAAAGCTTTGAAGGGAAAGGAGAAGAATATCTACAATCCAACATTTATAAAAATTCAACCAAAAAAATAAAACAAACATAGGAAAACTATGAAAGGAAAATGAAATGCTAAAAAAATGCAGAGAAGTGAACAAGAATCTTGAAGGAAAAAAGATTTCGAGATCAACCTAGAAAAACCTCTCAAAACCCTCAAGAATGTAAAGTGAGGAAAACAAAGAGGTTAGTGATTTTAAATATCCTTAAAAATAGGAACGTAAAATTTTTCCAAAAATGAAAAGACCAAAAGGTCCTTAACCACAAGCTGCACAAATTCTAAACACCTCTTGGAAGTTACCAACGTACCCCTATTAAGTACCTCAACCCATTGCAAGCGTTTAACCATCATGATAACCATTATAATGTTTTGGCAAATATGAAGGAAATGAAAGTACATGAAACAAAATAGGCATGGCATACCAATGCCTTGCCAAATAATATCACCCCTAGATTAGGGAACTCGACAAATAAAATAGGTCGTTCATCCACCTTGCTTAAATACGAGGTTCGCCCCCTACCCTATAAATAACGAAAAGGGCATTAGCCCTCCAAATTTCATTTTGCACTCATGACAAACCATACACTCTTGCCTTTTAAGTCCATAGGTGCTCACACCTATAAACTTAGGGGGATTAGTGATAAAACTGCATCTAACGATCATGGGCGATCGCCCTTATATAGCTGGCTCTCCTTATCCAAGGCCTTACCAAAGGCCTCAAATCACCTATGATTGATCACCCACTTATCGCCATGTGTCCATTGACATGTAACACCTATAAATACCAACACCCTAGTACCCAAGAATGTTAATACTCTTGCTCACGACCTTGTCTAACTTTCATACTCACTCTCTCACTTTGCTTACTGACTTTAGCATTGAAGGTGCATCCAGGGGGCCACCTCCCCTTGTGCATTTATCATTTGTTCTTTTTGTGCAGGATATTACCACCTTTGATGATCTTCCCACCTTGTTCAGGTGAGTCTGTCCAGAACTAATTCATTAGTATAAAAAAGAATTTAGTGTAATGTCTCTTGAAATTTTTAAATATTAAAATTATATAAATAATAATAATAAGTATAAAATCTTAATTAGTTTTATTGTTTACTTAGAATAATCATGATAAAAATTAAAAATAGAAAATAAAAACTAAAATGAAGGGAGATGAGACAAATACTTTCTATTTTATATCAATATCATATAACTATTTCGTATGCAATTAATTTATTATATATCTTTCAAATAATGAAAATTGTATTAAATAATCATATATATCACATCTTAAATAACTATCTCTAAATTAGTCAAGTAAAAGAACTATTAGGGCCTATTTTGGAAGGAGGAGAATGGAGAGGAAGGAAAGAGAATTTAACAACTTTTTCTTTATTTGGTTCTTAAAATTTTGAAGGAGAAGGAATTGGAAAATTTTCTATTAACTCTCATTAATCTTTCCCTTTTATTAATTTTAGTTACTCTAAATTGAGAAATTTTAGAGGATTTAAATAACAGAAAGAAAAATCATCACTTAACATTCCATTCTCTTCCTTTCCCGTTAAATCTTTCCCTTCACTTCCCATTCTCGTTCCCAAACACACCTAGTAAATATTTGAATTTCTTACCTTTGATGTTATATATATACTCACACACATAGAGACACACACACACAGAGTTAGGGGGTTAACATTGATTATATAAATTCACAATGTTTGAGCAAGTGATGATAACTAAAATAGTAAATACTTAAATAAAAGAACTATTAAATATATGATTTTTTTAATTTTATATTATATTAAAATATTAAATTGACTTTGACATGTTATTTTAAAATTTGTTATAAAAAACTTTCAAATTATAATAATTTTAAATAAAATTAAAGAATATCTCAAATTATATTTGAAAAAATTTGGTAATATTTGTTTAGTATTTTAAAATATAATATAAATATTTTTTAATCTGAAAATTTTATTAGAGAATTAGATGAGAGTATAAACAATTTGAATTTTAAAATTATAACAAAATTTGTAGTTAAACTTGCCAGTATCAAATAAGTGACACCAAGTCTCGCCAAAAAAAAAAAGTGACATCTAGATAAATACATATCTTACAAAAATAAAAATAACAAATTAGTAAATAATGCTTTTTCTTCTTTAGATATTTGATTTGAATATTTTATTTACATTCATATAATTCTATATTTTATTTTAAAATTTATTTCATTATTTATTATTTTTTTTAACAAAAAGTAAATTAGTTATTTCAATAGACTAGACTAATATACAATTTTTTATATCTGTATTATTAGATTTTTAATTAAAATAAAGTATATAAAAGATTTTCTTTAAAAAAATTAATCATGAGAAAGATAAATTATGTAATCTATGCATATGTCAATTTTTTATTAAAGAACTTCACAACAAAAATATACAAATCACGTCTAATTTTTTTCCTATTTTAACAAAACTAAGATTGCAACCCCGTCAAAAACAAACAAAAATAGACATAATATTCCAATTCGAAGGGTATTTTACATCTTTAACTGCAGTTACATTCCAAGAATAAACCATAGTTACCCAAAATTAGTAGTAAATACAAAAAGAAAGAATATATGATTAGGGAAGCATGATTTACGCAACGGTAATTACATTCTACTTTTACAAAGCCTAACTTACAATGTATAAGAATTGAAATAATTACACGCCAAAAAAAAACTATAAAATTGTACATAGTTATTCTATATACTACCTTCTGGTTATGCAAAGAAATTTTCTTAAAAATAGTCAAGTCATTTGCATTCACCATTCCATTGAGAATACATCTTCAATCATTGGGTGACTCTAGCTACTTGTAATAATAATTTCCAACCTCTGCACCAATCCATTAATGGTACATTCACTAGGTGGGAATATGAGTTGAGAATGAAGATTTTTACATGCTTTTTATAGTCCCTCTAGTAACATTCCAACTTAATTTTCTAGGGCTTTTCACCTTGCAAATTCCAAATTTTCATTTCATTTTATTTAAGTCCATATGCCACTTTTACTTTGCTTGACTTTGTCAATTTCCCTTTATTTATTTATTTACTTTCTCTTCCCTTTTTTTTTTCCTTTGAAATCCTTTTATTTTTCTCTTTCATGTCTCTATTACATGTTAAATTCATCATCAACACTCTTTGAGGAAGGTTAATTCTATTGATTTAGGTTTTCTTACAATTTGTTGTATTTCATTATTTAATCTCTTTTTCTTGGGCAAACACATAGGCAAAAGTAGTTATTTCTTCATTCACATATACATACACATATCTTTACATTCAGAGTTAAGTTTTCTACCTAATTGCTACTGTACCAAAAGATACATAGGCCCTTAGCCTTACAACATGACTTTACATACATCAGTATACCAAAATACATCAAAAGTATCAAAATACATTAGGAAGACAAGTACAAAACTACATCACAAATTCTAAGAAGGTAAGGGCAGGGGCGGGGGCGGGGGCGGGGGCAGGGGTAAGGGCATCTCTATAACAGCTACTACTATGATGTCCTGAATGATAGTAAAGTTCCCCTTGAGAGGAATGCTAACCATCACGATCTCTACTTCCAGTACCATGTGATATCGAGGTATCTATAAAATGTTAGTATGGGTGAGAATTATAAAATTCTCAGCAGGGCGTAATCCATTATTTCAATCCAAAAAATGCATGTAATTTAGATACTTTTCCAGCTATTCACATGGAAGGTGCTAAAGTTAAAAACAGATAAAAATTCTATACACACTTAGCTTACCAAAATTTGCCTGCCACCTTTTCTTGTCTTTGGGCTTAGGACATATCAACACATTGATTTGGTCTTAGCTCATGCATTCAAATTTGTGACCTTGTCACCATATACATTGCTTAATTTTATCATGCTTTCACCACTTGTATTATATACAAGTACAGTGTCCTTAAGGCCTAATTAGGACCCTGAACTTATCTGCCCTTTTACTATTATATGATAACTAATTTTCAAAATTCAAAAGTCAATTTATCATATAGAATATTCACAATTATCCCATACTAATCATAGATATTCATTCCAAAACAATCCAAGAATGTAGTATATATTAAAGTGATATCATTCATAAAATCCATTAGCCCATTTTTCATAGTTCTTGTGTAGTAAAATATTACCATAAATTTGACACTAAGTATGCCATATATTCTTATCAATTTACCCCTTTCTATTAGCCTCTTTTAGTAGGAAAAATTAAGTGTTCCCCTTCCCTTTGAAAGTCATATAGTTTCATGCTTAAGGGCCTTACTCTACTTAGATTTCTAGGTTGTATTACTTGACTCTTCCACCATAATTTCCTTTAATATTTTCATGAAGTTTCCATAGGTTCTTCTTGAGTATATCTAAAGGTTTTTTTCTTTTGGGTATAATTATCCTAACTCCTAAAAATGCACTTATCTTGTAGGTATTTTAAAATTTCCATAGTTTTTCATATGCACCATTACATATGTATATATGTATTTCTCAAGTTTTTTTTTCTTTCTCTAGAAACTTTTCTTGTTTTACTTAGTATTATAGCTTCATGAAATAATTTGGGTTAAATTTCTTTTTCACTTACCTCTCTTTTATTTTTTTCTAGGAATTACCCTAACCCTATTCATGATTAAAAGGCCTTAAGTGGTAACATTTAGATAGATGAGTTCTAGGATTAGATCTACTTAACGTATCTTCTTCCCTTAAGTGTGTAGCCATTCAGTGCTTGTTTATTTTCTCCTTTTTATTTTCCTTCCCATCTCAATTTTCATCATCCTCACTTCCCACAAGGTCCTCATAATTCTATCTTATATTGGTTGTACAATTCTCCATATTTTAACTAGTCATTTTTCTTAAAATTTTCATAGTGCATTACTTATGTTTCTAAGGTTCAAGTGTATCTCTCCCCCAAATTTATTTTCATCATTCCAGCCTATATTTTTCTCCTTTCCTTCCTATATCATACTGCCCATAAACCTCTCTTTGCACTACCCACATGCCATGCTAAAATGCACTCATAAATAGCCCTATCTTGCACCTATAAACACCTTATTTTTGCATATTGAGTGCAGGTTTTCTCCCATTTACCATAAGACCATTTTTGCAGTTCTATACTATAGAATTTTCATACCTAATCACCTAATAACAATCCCACTTCCCTCATTTTCACACCTATTTTACCTATATATATTTAGGCCTTTAATGCTACATTTTTCTCATGTTTACATATAAAAATCATACAAAACTGAACTATAGCCAAATTTTTGCATCTATTCACCTAATATCCCCACAACAACCTATACATGGCAGCAACTTCTCTATTTAAATTTTCTAAAGGTATAGACACCTAGCCACCTATTTTTTCCCTCACCATTTTGCAATATTTTCTCTACTAAATTTGTACATTTTTCTCTCAATTATACAGAAAGATTCTAGACATTTAATCAACTTGCATGTGAAAGATAAACATGGAAAATCAAGTCAAATTTTTGGTACACAACAATAGAAAATTGCCCTACCTTAAATATATTCCAGAAACCCAATCGGTTCTACCCAATTTCTTTTGACTTTGTTGTATACTTTCACTGAAGACGAAAATATGTCGCCACAAAAGTTAAAATTTAAAAGTAAAAAGTTGCCACAAAAACTTATATTCAATGGTGATACATTGGTTACCATTGAATCAACATTTAGTGGAGACAAAAAATATCGCCACCAAAGGAAGCTTTGGTGCCAAAAAATTGAGTTGCTACTGAACGTAGCTTTAGTGGCAACTTAGGACTATCACCACTGAAAGTTGATTCAGTGGCGACACTTTTATCACCACCTAATCAATGTTCAGTGGCAAAGTAAAAAAGTCACCACCAAAAGGTTCTATAGCGACGACCCTTTTTGTCACCACTGGAGACACTTTTGGTGGTGACTTTTTTTGTCGCCACAAAAATTTGGTTCAGTGGAATTGGCTTTAGTGGCAACATTTTTGTCACCACTAAAGACCCCTTCAGTGGCATCTTCCATTAGTTGCCACTGAATCATATGTATCTACATTTATATAGTTTTTGATTTTTTTTAATTTTTATATTTCTTGTCACCTAAAAAGTATTATAAAATAAAATTATAAAACAAAATACTATTATATTACACAAAAGTAATATTACATAGTTGTCAATAATTACTAATGTATTACAACTATTAACAATGTCATAATTTTCAATAATTACACAACTAATTGCAATAATTAAATTACTAATGTAATACACAACTATTATATTACACAAAACATTCAAAGCATCATTGTTTTCGAATTGTTGCTCCTTCCTAAATTTTGTCCTTGTTTAAAATAGAAACATTAAGGATAAGTATGATTAGTCTCATGATAATAAAATTACAAGAGTCATAGATTATAGAAAAAACCAAAAAAATTTTTGTGGAACCATTTTCAAGTAGCATTTTTAAACCAAAATTTGAAATATCAAAGCGCCATAATCTCACACCCAATCAATATTTTACCATGTCATTATGAGACATCTTCTAAGCATTGACGAAAAATACTTAAATGAATAAAATAATAAATAAATCCAAGCTAACAAGATGGATTCAATTAGAATGGTTTCAAGTCTCTACCCCTCCCTCCCATAACTCTTCCAACTCTTCAATCATTGGTTACAAGTACACATCTATGCCATTGCCTAGACACTTATGGCCTGGAATTAAGAGTTTCATCATAAAGTATGGGTCTTTCACGCAATCCCAAGGTGAAAGATTATATGGAACAAGAACAACGGGCCAAATACTATGATTAGCACTCATATTTCCATAAGGTTGAAACCCATCACTTGCTAAGCCCAATCGAACATTTCTAGGAACATTAGAGAAGTCAGGATATTGTTAGTCAAAGGATTTCCAAGCTAAGGAGTCACAAGGATGTCTTAAAATGCCGTCATTAACTTGTTTCTCCTGATGACACCTCATTTGTTTAGCTATTTGTTTTGCCATGAACAACCTCTATAGTCTAGGTTTAATTGGAAAATGACGCAAGACTTCGTTTGCTACTTTCTTCCCTTGGTTTTCACATGACTTCCATCTAGGCTTCTTACATGTAGGATATGAATTTACATTGGCATGCTCTCGCCAATATAAGATGCAATTATTTTTAAATTCATCTATTATTCAGTTGCCACTGAATCATATGTATCTACATTTATATAGTTTTTGATTTTTTTTTAATTTTTATATTTCCTGTCACCTAAAAAGTATTATAAAATAAAATTATAAAACAAAATACTATTATATTACACAAAAGTAATATTACATAGTTGTCAATAATTACTAATGTATTACAACTATTAACAATGTCATAATTTTCAATAATTACACAACTAATTGCAATAATTAAATTACTAATGTAATACACAACTATTATGTTACAAAAAACATTCAAAGCATCATTGTTTTAGAATTGTTGCTCCTTCCTAAATTTTGTCCTTGTTTAAAATAGAAACATTAAGGATAAGTATGATTAGTCTCATGATAATAAAATTACAAGAGTCATAGATTATAGAAAAAACCAAAAATTTTTGTGGAACCATTTTCAAGTAGCATTTTTAAACCAAAATTTGAAATATCAAAGTGCCATAATCTCACACCCAATCAATATTTTACCATGTCATTACGAGACATCTTATAAGCATTGACGAAAAATACTTAAATGAATAAAATAATAAATAAATCCAAGCTAACAAGATGGATTCAATTAGAATGGTTTCAAGTCTGCATCTTTTAGTAAATCAAAGAACTTTTTTTCATTCACATTTGGTTCTTCGTTGTTATCAAAAACATGATTCATTTTCTCTATATTTGCAAAACCACACGCATCATTTATAATATCATTAATATCATCCACCATAATATTGTCATCTTCTCCTTGACAATCACGACTAGGATTGTGTGTTCTTACAGAGGCTTCTCCATGTAAGTCCCACACTTTGTAACTATTCCAAAATCCTTTTTTCAGTAAATCCAATATCACCATATTTCTTAGCTTAAACTCTGTGTTCCTACACCCCTTGCATGGACATTGAATCAAAGTTTCCAACCCTGGTTAATTGTATGCCTATTCAAGAAATTCATCTATTCCTTTTATATATGTTGGATCTGCTCTATTTTTTATATCTAGCCAACTTCCATCCATTCTTTTTTCCTACATTTCAAAAAGATGTAAAAGTAGTAATGGATGAAAATTTTTGTCATAAAAATGTATGGTGAGAACTTTATTTTTTTGGGCTCTTTAGGGTGACTAAATTATGCTAAAGTGTTGATATGATGATCAGATTTTAAAGCATAAAAGTGTAACCTTAGCTGTACCAATGTAAGGAAATTTTAATGGAAATATGTAGAGTAAACGTGCACAAATATAAGCAAAGATGATAGCAACTTCCTATAACTATTTTGTATAAATCGAGTGCCATCAATATAGGGCCTGCTTTCTTGATGAAAAAGGGAAATTAGAGAAAAGTATGTGAGCTGCTTGAGGTTT
The DNA here is from genome assembly GCA_031216115.1 of Senna siamea. Lineage (NCBI taxonomy): Eukaryota > Viridiplantae > Streptophyta > Magnoliopsida > Fabales > Fabaceae > Senna > Senna siamea. The sequence goes on from CM062360.1 coordinate 5,523,376, forward strand.
TAGTAAAGAGATTTATAGGGAATAAAAGTGGGTTGTAGGTAACCCAAAACCCATAGTTAAGGGTGGGAAATATGGGTTACACCAAGAAGGTCATTTTAGAAATGAACCCAAGAATTAGATAATGTCCATCATTAAGGTTTAGACAATGGCACTAAAAAAGGATGAGCGAAACCTTGTAAAATATGATTAGCAAAAATTTAGAATAAGAGGGAAAATAAAAGAAGGGAAAACATAAATAAGTAAATTTAGAGGGAGGAACTTCCCCTTAAATAACTAACTACATAGTTCTTGAAATTCCTAATTGGCAAGGTGTTTCCAAAGAAAATGGTAGGAACTATAATTTAAATCCCCCATGTTACATACACACAATATAAGTTCACATCAAAGGAACTCTCCTAGGTGAAAGTATACCTCAAGGAAAATGTAACCCCACGTCAAAATTAAGGAGAAAATAATATAGGTCATAGAAGGTTAAGAATTTCCCTACATATCCAACCATATAAAGGCGAAGGCCACTGCATCCAAGTTTAAGGCTTTGGTACAGTATTTCGATAAAAAAAAAAAAAAAAAAGACAACCACAACATTCAAAATTTTTGTAATGTGAAATCTATTGAAAGAAACACAAATATGCATTTGTCAAAGTCACCTAAATAATTATAATCGCCAAAAAAAATAGCAGTAGAAGGAAAATTACATAACAATAAGAGCAGAAATTACATACCAGTAATCAAAGGTTATCAACAAAAGGAAATCACAACTGCATCAACAAAAATTACATATCAATATTAAACACAAAAATTACAGCTATCAACGAAAGGAAACCATAGTTGACAAAAATCACATATCAATATTAAACATAGTGTAACAACTGAAAGGATTTTTAAAGATAAAATTTGATTTTTAACCCTAATCCCTATTAAACGAAGCCTGGCACAACTTTCAAGGATAGTAAATCGAAACGAAAGATTATTCGAAGCCAGAAACACAATCAAACAGAAAGAAATGCAATCCGGCGATTAGAAATTGACGGAAGAAGTTTCGTGTGTCAATTTCATTGATGGAGGCCAAAAATTTTTCATAGAAATGCGTGCCGACGTCTGGAAGGATGCCGACACCCTAAAGTATCCCCGGGTGGTCCAGGAAAATTCGGAATCGCCCCCGGAGGCTTTAAATTACACGAATTCCCTCCATTTCTCTCATTTCTCTCTCTCTCCTCACCATACTCTCTCTCTCCTCTTTCTCTTTTCTCTCCTCCTTCCTCCACCGTGAATGGCTGCTACAACCACCGTGGACCACCACCAAGGACACCAACCGACAGCCCTCACTACCCACAACCTCCAGCAACCAACCACGGCCACTAACGGCCGCCGGAGCCACGAGAAAAATGCTGTTTTTCCCCTCCATCACGCGAAATTTCTCCAGCTCGGATCACCGCCGTCCGTCGCCGTTGACCGTCACCGCCCCCACCACCATGTAGCCCGAGCTGCCAGCTTCCTCCAGTAGCTCGTCGCCGTCGAAAGGAGGCTGGACGCGCCTGGATCGAGGAAAACTCTGTCCACCGTGCGAGAAGCTTCGTGGCTGAAAAACGCCGCTCAAACGGCCGTGAACCACCGCGCCACCACTATATTCGGACTCCTGGACTTGCGGGCTTCACCGTGGTGTGATTTTTGAGGCAAACAGCACCCCTCCGCCGTGTTCCGCTGTATGCCATCATGCGCCGCCGTGTACCGCCGTGCTGGAGCTTTTGGACGTGCATCGGGAGAAACTGAGACCACCGTGACGCAGAATTCCATCATCCGGACACATTGGTAAGGTCCGATTTCCCAAAAAAATGATGGTATTTGATTGAAATGATTGTCGAACGTAATTAGGCAATTAATTAACCTAGGTAGCTGTGTAACCGGGTTTAGGATCAAAAATTGTAGGACGTGATGAGCCTAAATGTTTAATTTTATGTCCAGGAAATTAATCGGGCTCAGAAACTAAGACCGCGTGGAATTCTGAAGTGACTTGGAGCATTCAGAGACCAGGTAGGATAATTTACACTTACCGAACCCTAGAATTGATTTAGTGAATACCTGAATGATTTAGATGACTTGCATAGAATTACGTGCCACTTTCAATGGGATAAATTGCATGCTTGTGTGCTGAAAACCCTAATTGCATGTTAGACACCTTGTTTATCGAGTTTAGATGCCTTTAGGACGGATTTACTTAGGGTTGGGTACTTGATAGCCGGTATGGGACAGCCGTTAAGTATCCCTCATACAAGAAGCTTTTAAACGAGATTATTTTTATCAGATTTATCCTGTACTGAGTTAGGGATTACGCGTTAAACCAGGACGACCCTAAGAAAGGTTTAAGGAGTATAAGGGGGGATAGCCTACACGGGGAAACGTTGTGATTTAGGCGTAATACCCTAGAACCCTGAGGAATAGCCGACTGAGAGCATGTGAGTTCGAATAGACTGTATGAGGATGAGAATTGGCGTATGTGCACATGCTAGGGGACGCCCTAAATGTTGATTCTCACCCGGTCCTTGAGTGAGTGATTGGTGTTACGGATCACACTCACAATATAGGCTTGATTCGGGTGATTGGTGTTACGGATCACACCTAACGATAAGAGAGGTATTCTCTCTAGACTACGTGCAATTAGATGATGATTTAGATTTGGTTACAGCGGATTTGTAGCCAACGTGGATTGAGATACACAGGACATGGGATTTTACTTGATTTTGATGATTGATTTTAAAAAGAAATGGATTTTATGATTTTGATTCATTGCCGCAGATTTCCATGTAATTTAATGATTTTAAAGAAAAGGTATTTCATGTTGAATCGATTCGGGAAGATGATTTCGGTGTTCGCACCGCTGGGTATTCAACCAGTTTTTGAATGATATTTGAATTGTGAATTATTCTACTGGGATTCATATCTCATTAGGTTGTTTACTCAGATGAACAAGGACAGGGACAGGAACCCAGACGATAGCCGAGGCTGACTTAAGGATAGACCGGAGGATGATTTAGCTTAGGCTGGAATCTTTTGTACATATACTTTGATGATGTGTTGTTTATTGGGTTCTATCTCTTATGTTTTCTGTATGGATTGGACTGAATGTACATGTATAATTCAGATAGTGTATGTGGACTGTAGTGATGGATTGACGTTATTGTATATGGATTTATGTTAATTATGTTTACTGCTGTGTTGGACTGGCTGTGTAAATGTAAACAGGTAATTTTGTACTTTGGATATGATCGAAATACAGAGGAAACTCTGCCAGATTTTTGGTAGGGTTTTACTGCTGTAAACTTGGTAAATTCAGTTAGAATGTATATGAATGCTTGACAGTATATGTATATGAGTCTTGGATGTTGAGTTTAATGAATGTATGCCGTATGTATGGACTTTAGTTTCATTCCAGGGTTATTGATGATGTATGTATGTGTATTTAGTTTAGCTGCGTGTGAATCAGGGTTGAACAGAATCTGAATGGACAATGTGAAGTCTATTTGGGTTACGCTCAACCAGTAGCGATCCCCTGACATTCCCACATAGGGAATAATTATGTAAACTAACCCATATGCTTCCGCTAATCAGATAAGCATCGCATATGATGTATTAGGGGGTCGTTACACATAGAAATTACAGCAACAGGCCACTTAACAGTGGGTCCAGTTAAGTAGCCTGTTGACACCAATAATAGCGGTAATCCATTCGTTTGCTTAATTTTGAGGCCATAAACTAGTCTTTTAATTCGTTCGTTCACTCTAGTTCACTCAATACTGGCAAGGGATTCATGGTAAAGGACGGTGAAGGGCAATGAAGGACGAAGAAGCACAATGAAGTGATAAAACATGGTGAAGGGCATGGAAGCACGATGGAGAATGTCTTCTAAAGCACAGAGGATGGTGAATGGTGACGGATCAGGACAGTGTCTCCTAAAGCACGGAAGCACGAAGGAAAATTTTTAGACGCAAAAATTTAGTTCAATGACTAAATGATGAAAGTGATTTGGCACTTTTTTTACTTCTAAAATTATATTATATATTTTATATATATATCTTTAATCATATAATATTAAAGCTATTTTTGTGTACTGGTTGGTTTATTACTTATTATTGCTAATGTCTTGTGTTCAAACCGCCTATTGCAACTTTAAAATTTTATTAGTTTTGCAAAATTAAAGTCGTTTGCTAGTACATTAATGGCAACAATTTAAAAGCCACCACTAGAGGTCTTCAATGCCGACATTATTTATTGCTACTAAAGATCTTTAGTGGCAACTCTATAATTGTTGTCACCAAAAGACATTTATAGCACCATTTGTGTCGCCGCTAAAAGATTTTTAGTGGCGACATTTAAACAATCACCACAAAAAGATCATTAGTGGCAACAATATCGTTGCCACTAAAAGTTTTTCAGTGTTGACATTTAAACAGTCACCATAGAAAGATCATCAGTGGCAACAATATTGTCACCACTAAAGACCGTTCTATGGTGACAAAAAATGTCGCAATTAAAAGAGGAGGTTCAGTGGCGACTTTTACTATCGCCACTAAAAAGTTGCTACTGAAAGTCCTTTTTCTTGTAGAGAATTAAGATGTCCTTAAATTTAAAATTTAACTTATTTCATTTTTTGGAGTTTCTAATATGTTATCTTATTCAAAAATAAATTCTAATCCTTATCAATTCCTAAGAAATTATGCACATTCACAAAATTCACAGAAAATTCAAATAATTACGAATTCATGTTAAGCAGAACAATTAACACACAAAATTTCATATTGTTAAATTCATTTTAAGTCTCTCTTTAGCTTCCTAAAGGAGAGTATTACAATCCTACCCACCCAAAAAAAATTTTGTCCTCAAAATTTTAGACATACCTATGAATAAAGTGTGATATTTCCATATCATTTCATCTTTTCCTTCCCAAGTTGCTTCTTGAATAGTTGATTCTTGGCATAGTACCTTGACTAAAGGAATAACTTTGTTTTGAAGTTTGGTAGTTTCAAATTTTAGAACCTCAACAGATTTTAACTGATAAGTCAAGTTCTCTTCTAACTGTACAGGGTTGTCTTGAAGAATATGGGTGGGATCGGGAATGTATTTACAGAGTTGGGATACACATAAGGCATTATGGATGTTAGAAAATTTTAGGGGTAAGGCTAATTGATAGGCAACAGGGTTGACTCTTTTAGGATTTAGAAAGGCCTTAAAAATTGAGGACTCAGTTCTTAGGTCTAATTTTCTAGCCTATCCCAATAGTAGGAGTGACTTTTAAAAACACATGTTTTCTTTCCTGAAATTCCAAATGCTTCCTTCTTTTATTTGCATCAGTAGCTTGCCTATGTTGAGCTACTCTTAATTTTTCCCTAATCATCTAAACTTGTTCTGAGGTTTGTTGCATTAATTTAGGTCCCAAAAACTTTCTTTCCCCCATCTCAAACCAAAAAAGATGAGACCTACATTTCCTTCCATATAGTCCCTCATAGGGTGCCATACCTATACAAGAGTGATAGCTATTGTTGTACAAAAATTCTACAAGAGACAAGTTGTTGGTTTATGCCCTAGAGGCAAATCATAAGACGAGTAATAGTATACATTTTATTACGTTTAATATAAAGGCATTTCAGTTATTATATTTTTGATATATCTGCACATTATATCTAAATATATTAATTATCCCTAGAATCACTACAAAAAAATATGCACTAACAATAATTTTAACCGTTGTTAGGTGTAGCATTGTGACTGCATGTAACGATGGTTGTAACATCTGCTCCTGATACTTGCATTTTATGATGACGTTGCTGTTATTATTATTGTTAGTAATATTCATGGGATGTTAAGGATGAATTATCAAGGAGTTAGAATGGACATTTTCATCAACATATAATTATTTTTGCCATGAAAAGAATGAAATTGGAAGTTTAGCAGGGAAGAGTAAAATAATAATTTTTCCATAAACGAAAAAATTAGTATAATTCTTCTATTTCATGAAATTACATCAAAGAACTCTTAATATTTTCATTTAAGAGAGAAGAAGAATCTAGTTATGTGCTTTTGTTGTCAAGAAGACAATTTTCCCTGGGAAGGGTAAAATCATAATTTTACTCTGAGGGCATATGAGTAAATTTACATGATGTAGAAAATTTAGTTTTTATCTTAATTATTTCAAAAAAAAATAGAAAATAGAAATCTTTATCCAACTATGCTTCAAAGAAGAAAGAAAAAGGGTGAAATGATAATTTTTGGCATAAAGGGCAAAATTGTAATTTTGATAAAATAAGGATAAATTAGTAAAATCACAAAAATAAGCTTTATAAAATCTTATTTAAGTGATTTTTATACCATGAGGCCGAAAAGGGTGAAAATTGGAGCAAAAATGGCCAATTTGGATTTAATGGCAAAATGACACTTTTCTTAGGGACTAAATTGCAATTTCTAAAAAGTTGAGGGACCACTATGCAATTTCAAAATTATTGAAGGGCAAAACAGTCCCAGCCCATGGAAGTTGCATAAAATTACATTTTTAAGGAGAGACAATGCCATTGTTGAAAAAGAGAAGAAAAAGGGATAAATTGGATATTTTTGCACTAATGGCATTTTTGTAAATAATCTAAAGTTTATATTTCAGCCTTCTTCTCCCTCCATATGCTAGAAGTGTCATGAAAGGTGGAGAAGGAGGGAGAAGGCTGAATTGCTTCATAGCTTTGAAGAAGGAGGAGTTCTCACCAAAATAACTTGGAAATTACCATTTTATTGGCTTTTCAAGGTAGCTAAACAATCCTATGCCATTCTTTTCTTGTTTTATAGTGTTTTCAATTTGCAAGAATGATGGCTATTACTCTCTCTACATTTTTATGGTGAATTTGCATGCTTGGGTTTGAAATATGTTGAAAACAACTTGTGTTTATGGCTATAGACATGTTGGAATGTATGGAAACTCATGAAATGGTAAATTTTCATGGATGGAACTTTGATTTTACCAAACCCTAACTTGTACCAAGGCTGAGTTTGTGTTTGTAAGAGTGATAAAATGGTATTTTTTTCATGGTTTTTGCATGAATGTTGTGGTATTGTAAGTAAGGTGATGAAACCACTCCATTTAGCTTGATTTCTCCTCTTTGCCAAATGCTAGGGTTTGGAATGGTGTTGAATTTTGGCAAAATTTTGTGTTAGAAAGAGTGAGAGAAAGTGTTAGAAAATGGTAAGAGAGAGAAAGTTTAGGTAACTTAGTGTTTAAGCATTTTTCTCAAATTCAAATTTCACTATTAACCATGAATGTGTGACTTACTTATCTTGGCCAAATTGATGTATGTAAGTGGTGCTGAAATTTTTCTTAAAGATGGCCTAAAAACCATATAAATTTACTTACAAGAAAGGATGAGAGAGAAAGTTATGGTAATTCAATGTTTTAGCCATTTTACCAAATTTAAAGCCTTACCATTTTACCTTAAAAGTGTGCATAAAAATGTGAAGCTGTGAGATTGTGTGCATTATCACATTTGGCATGGAAAGTGAGCTAGAAAAATGAGAAGAAGGATGGCCTAAAGTGCACTTACCAAATTTTGAGGTGTGAGAAAGTGTTAGGCATAATTATAGGAATTGTTACCATAATGTTTAAATGGTAAGAAAAAGGCTAGAAATGAGCCAAATGAGTTAGAAATGCCATTTGCCCATGATTTCCTTGCCTTGGCCAAATGCTATGTGTGATTTTTCCTAGAATGGCTAAATTTCCATGTTAATTGCAAATAGCATAAGGTGCCATCAAAATTGGCCTATGCTAAGTGACAAGAGGAAAAATGATGTAATGGTCAAGAATGAATAGTAAGTAGCATGAAATGTTTTCCATTGATAGCAAGATGTCTAAATTCATGTGAAAGTGACTGAATAGCATGAAAATGCTTAAATGCAAGTATGAATGCCAAAGTTAAAGATCAAGGAGGAATGATTTGGTGAATACCTCCTGAGACCAAAATATTGAGGAGGAATGATCTAATGTATACCTCCATAGTAAGTTATCTTGTGGGGAATGATCTAATGTATACTCCCAAGGAATAAAATGTAGGAGGAATGATATGGTGTAAACCTCCAAAGAACATCATGATGTGGAAGGGAATGATCTAGGGTATACCTTTCCAAAGTAAAGTATTTTTGTATGGCCATTAGTTGTATTGCATGAATGTGACTTTTGTGAATATGATTTAGACATATAAGCATTAAAAGCTTGTTGTTCATTCCATGAATAATATAATTTGCTGCATATCTCATGTATATAGCTGCATATACATTTGTTTCACATATGTCATACCCAAGGGTCTTTATGAAAAGATTTTGAAATTTTACTTGAATGTAAAGGTGTTTTCTGTATTATTACAGTGGTACATATCAGTTATTTTAAATAAATTGGTTTGTTTAGCTACTGGGAATGTATTTCTTATTGGACTGATATGTATCAGATGCCTAGATACTGCCTAATAATAGAGGTTAAACTAGCAACAGTGGAAATTCCCTTTATGGGAACTTTCACTATAGTGAAGGATGTTTATGTTATAACTGTCTTCGAATTCCCTCTGGAGTAGATAAGTACTTAAATATGTAGCTATAGCCCGATCATTTTAGGGTCCTAACCTTACATTTTCTTTTTGGGTTGGAGTTAGGACTGACATTTTTTGGTTGTATATAGAAGGAAAGAGGGCATATGTATAATGATATGTGAAGAACCTATTCACCCACGATATTTTGTAAAGGAGTATGAGTGGCAGGCTTGTTGTCTCCTTACTCCTTATGGATGGGTACTTTATCTATCCCAATATATATGTATACAAAATGATGTACCAAATAGTTATTATAATGTATTTATATCAGAAAAGTTTTTATATACTCTGTTGTAATGTTTGATATTTTATATTCTGCTATGCCAAAGCATGTTTACCTAAGCAAAAGAACCCAAACCTAATTGCATAATAAATCTATGAGAGATTGGATGCTCAGGAGAAATAAATATAATTAAAGATTGAAATTAATGTAACCACATATCTGAATAAGCATTATGACGTTATTAAGATAAGATAAGGGGTGTTACAATGGTTATCACAACTGTGGGAATAACCATCGTTAGATGCAATTTTTACATTCACAACGATTAAAATGATAGCTAAAAAAGAGTTTTCATTATAGTTTTAAGTTTATTGACGGTCACAACCACTGCTATTGTTTCTTAACCACGACGATTACGGCCGTTGTTAACTTCAATAACTATGCAAACCATCGTCAAATAATACTTACATTGTTAATCTATAAAGAAATCCATAGATGAAAGGAATGAAAATGATAAGAAAAGATTCTAGCTAAATGCTAAAGCAAAACTAATACTTACAAGTGCTTTGAGTCAAGATGAGTATTTTAGAGTCTTTAATTGTGAAAGTGTCAAAGAGATGTAAGAGGCCATAGAAATAGCTCATGAGAGAACTATTGGTGTTAGAGACACCAAAATTAATTTACTTACTCACCAATATGAAATGTTTACAATGAAACCTGATGAGTCCATTGAAGATATGAAAATAAGGTTCACTCATATTATTAACCATTTGGCAGAATTAGGGACTACTTACACTTTAAAGGACTTGGTGTCCAAAATTCTAAGATCACTTCCATTAGAATGGCTGCCAAAAGCGACAAACACTGAAGAAAGCCAAAGAGACTCCACAAAATTAGTTTCTACATTCTTTGGAAACCTTTAAGAGCACGAGAATAAAGTTTAACAACTCATGTTGTATGAAGATCAAGATAAGAAGAAAAAGAGACTATCACTAAAAGTAACCTCCTCATCTTTACATCAAGTATGAGAAGAAGAAGATGATGATGATGACAGCTCAAACACCCCCATGGACAACTTCAAATTAAATGAAGAAAACTTTAAGCTATTTGTTGAGAAGTTTGATAAGTTCTTCAACAATAGAAGACAAGGAGGAAGGTGACCACAAAAGAAATAAGGAAACAAAGAGCCTCCTACCTACTATAAATGCAGAAAACTTGGCTATATTAAGTGTGAATTCCCATAATAGATAAAGAAGCAAGAGGCTCTTGAGAAAAAAAAAAGGGAAAAGACAAGAAGAAGGCATATGTCTCATTTATACGGGGAGATAGTGATGGAGAAAATGATGAGAAGGATGGGGTTAAGGAAGCCAATCTTTGTCTCATGGTCAAAGAGGATAAAGAGGTAAAGGATCAAAATGTATATCTTTCTTATGATAACTTATTAGAGGCCTTTGAAGAAGTTCATGATGAGTCTTTAAAAATTACTGAAGTCCTAACACAATCAAAGAAGATAATTTCAGCTTTAGAAAATGAATTACTTGCTTTAGAAAAGGAAAAATCTTCTTTGAAAGAAAAGAATTATGATTTAGAAAAGCAACTTGTAATCTTATCTTCAATGTCCGAAAAATGCAATGAGTGTGATAAGCTGAAACTAGAAAATAAAGATTTAACTAATACTCTAGCTAACTTATACTCCTTGGGCAACAAATATGTATCTTCAATAAAGTCGGTATAGGAGATAACTCTAATACAAAATAAAAGTACTACAAGAATTTCTTTTTTCCAACTATTATGTCCAATAGTCCCTTTACAACATGCTTCCATTTTGTTCAAAAAGGTCATAATTCTCAAAATTGTTCTTATAAGAAAAAAAAGACCTTTTGAAAACAAGAAAGTATGGGTTACAAAGGGAAAAAATAACATTTAAGGAAGGATAAACTACTTAATAGGTATGCTTGAAGGCCAAGAGTGATAAATGACACTTGGATAGTGGATGCTCAAAGCATGTGACTAGGGACAAATCCAAGTTCATCTCTCTCCAACCAAAGAATGGGGGAAAAGTCACCTTTTGAGGTGATGGCAAAGGAGACATCATCGATATAGGTAAGGTTGGTAAGAATTCCTTTACTTATATTGATAATGTTCTCTTGGTTGATGGTTTAAATCATAATTTGCTAAGTATAAATCAATTATGCGATAAGAATAATGAAGTAGTCTTTAATTCTAATCATGGAATTATTAAGAATAAAAATAGTGATAAAATTATCCTAATAGGCCATAAATTAAATAGTGTATACATAGTTAACTTAGATGAAGAACCTCCCTTAGATTCCAAATGTCTCAAGAGTGTTAGTGATGATAGTTGGATATGACATAGAAGATTAGCCCATGCTAGTATGAGTCTTCTAAAAAAACTTGGCAAAATGGGATCTTTTCATTGATTTGCCTAAAATTCTTTTGAAAAGAATGAACTTTGTGATTCTTGCCAAAAAGGAAAACAATTCAAAGCCTTTTTTAAATCTAAAGGCTTTCTTTCCACCTCTAGACCTTTACAACTACTTTATATGGACTTCTGGACCATCTAGAACAAAAAGCTTGGGAGGTAACTCCTATGTGTTTGTTGTTGTAGATAACTATTCATGTTCACTTGAACACTATTTCTTGCACACAAAGATCAAGCCTTAACTTCCTTTGTTAAAGTAGCTAAACTCATTCAAAATGAACAGGGCTTGATCATTGAGAAAACTAGAAGCGACCATGGAGGAGAATATGTGAGGAAAATGGAATTGAGCATCACTTTTCCACATCAAGAACTCCTCAACAAAATGGAGTAGTGGAAAGGAAAAGTAGAACACTAGAAGAAATTGTAACACCCTCCCTAGTAACTTTACTTTGATAGTAATTTTCGTTATAAATATCTTTAATATAAGGTAAATGTAGGGAGACAGACATGTTAGTTTCAAAGGGGTTGGTTAAGAAACTAAAATGAAAAGCAGTTCTATTTACGAGGAGTAGTAATTTTTTGAAAGTGGTATATTTAGATAATTTAACCCAAAGGAATAACAGATAAATTAAATAAAATTCTAGTAAGTGGAACCCTAAGAGGTGTAAGATGGGGAAGTCGTATAAGGATGGAAATAGTCCATTAAGTTACTGAAATTACACTTTTATCTCTAGGGACTAATTAGCAATTATCATTGAATTTTAACTAACTGTGCTTTTCTCCCCAAACATAATATATTCATATAAGGGAGGGAGAAGAGAGAGAAGTTAGAAATTTGGCTGGAGAGAGAGAGAGGAAGAGTGCACAAAAGAGAGAGAGTAAGAGAAAAGTGGAACTTAGCAAGAAATCTAAGGAGACTAACTTGGAAGCTGAAAATCTAGTAGGGAAACACACAATAAGCATAAGATATATCTAAAACACAAGGTAATCAAGCTAAACCTCACTCCCCTGTTTCATTTCTCTTTTTCAAGAAAGTGGGTTTATGCCCTATGTGATTATTTGAGTTAAAAAAGGCAGTGTAAACTTGCATTCTTGCTTGAAATATGATAGATGTATGCTTATATGATTATGTATGCTGTTGAAATGGCTTGAAAAACGAGATTGAGGAAGTGGGTATTTTCTCTTTCCTCTAAGAATGGTTTTCATGCATTTTGATGTGAGATTGGCCTTATTTTCTTATGCTTTAACTGGAAAAATAATAAATTTAAGCTATGGAAGTCTTTTGTAAATTGATTTGGGGTTAAAATTTGAGTATTAGGAGATTTTGGAAATAAAAAATGGCTTTTCGAAGTAGGGCAATAACAAGGAAGTCGACTACTTTCCCTAAGAAGTCAACTGTCATGTTCTTGAACATTGAAACCCAAATTTGGAACAAACTAGTCAACTGCTTCCCCCAAGAAGTCAATTACTTACTCTCAGTTAAATATTCTTTTTTGGACAATAAGCAACCAATTGATTACTTTCCCTAAGAAGTTGACTGCTTTTCCATTGTTTTGTAAAAATGTTGATTTTACTTAGTTCTTCCCTAGAAACATCCCCCAAGTGCAAATCACTCAAAGTAAATGAGATGAACACATGTAAGTAGTGAGGGACCATGAGATAAGAGAAATAACAAAATGAAAGGAGAGCTAAAAGTATTCTATAATATATACACTATGATTGAATAGATTTTGAATGGGATGACCGATAGTCAGTATGAGATGACCATTGCCAATTCTCTGATTAAATTGTGATTTAGGATGGTAAAACATCTATCTAATCTTACAAGATATTGTGAAAACATCGTGTAGGTAGCTAATCTTAAGGTAGTGCACTCTTATGGCCATAGAGTTACTTACTTAGGATTAGGCTCACCTTGACCTGGAATCTATTTACTTAATACATATTTTTTCGAATCATGTACCTAGTAAAATAATCCATCATAAAAATGATAATAGTTCTCTTGGCAACATTGACTCATTACGTGAATGACCGTGAGTGGGTAGACTTAACCTAAAATGAAAAGGGGCACAACGATCGATGAGAAGATAAATGTTGGTACCTAATCTAGAGGATATTAAAATTTGTAAAGAAATGACATCGTCCCCTATCCAAATCCATGTGCCACACAAGAGCTTGTTCAAGCTCTTCACTTTCAACAAGGACACATTTTACAAAAATCTCTTAATGGACATTTTTTTATCTATCCACCACTTTCTTTTGTATAGTTTTCAACCAACTTCCTTGGATACAACAACCCCCCAAACTACCACTAGGACAGATATGTTAAGCTAGAACATTTTCTCTCTCTAATCTCTTGTTTGTCCAAAACAAAAATAAATAAATAAATAAAATGCCACATATCAATGAGGATCGCCTTTAAACCATATCTGAAGTTTTCACATTATAAAATTATATAATATTTTTTTAGTCAATTAAATGGTATACCATGCTATATCTACATAACTTCATGTTTTATTGAAAAAATCCAAAAAAAATTGAATAACTCAATTAAGATTCCATAGTGATAGAGTGACAATATTTATAAAGGCTTCATCTCAAAATTTAGGTTCAAGCTCCTATAGAAAGAATTTATTTTTTTAATAAAAAATTACTACATGTCATGAAAACTTTATGAAAGTTTGAGCTTTTTAAAATCACGCCATTTATAAATGAATGACACTACACACTTCGATTGGTTTTGTTTATTGAAGAAAAAAAAATTGCTATTTTTTCAAAACTTCTTTTCTTTATTAAATAGGGGAGGGGGAGAGGGGGAAATCGAGTGAAGGAATCTCCAACTTTAACAAGATCTACCATCCCAAATAGTCAACAAAACAGGCCAATCCAGACTTGTATGAGTTGGTTCACTGTGGGTCGACAAAAAATTAGTCTGGTCAGGTTGGCTCATTTTTTAAACAAGTTATAAAAGAGACAACCCAACTTGTATTGCTCGTCAACCTGCCAACCCACTTTTTTTTTTTAACTTTTTTGTTAATTTTTGTTTCATATTTTTAATTATGAGCATTTGATTTTTTAAAGATTATTTTAAAATTTTTACTTATGCTTAATCTAATAAACTTTTAATTAGTGAATTGAATTTATTGATGTTTGATGCTATACTATGGTAAGTATTTAAAAAATATACAATTACAAGTTTAATGATTTGGTCTAAATGCATGTCTTATAGAAGTTAATTATAAAAGACTAATAGAATATATAATATTATAGTGGCACCATACAATTTTTATGTAATATTACATTAAATAAAACAAGTTTTTCTTACACTTGAAAAGACAACAAATTTAAGCATTATTCACACAAACACAAGTCCAAATAATACTTATTTTTAGCTTAATTATTTAATCTATGAATTAATAAAATTTTGAATTGGTAAAAATAAGAACTTAATTATTTATAATTAATTTTATATTATTTTTTAATTAAATTAAATTTTAAAAATTAATTCTATGATAGTAAAAAAAAAATATAATTAATTTATATTACTTTTAGAATAAATCTATTACATTAATTAAAATTAAAAATAAGATAAATAGATGAAAAAAAATTTCTTCTAATAATTTATTTTTATGATAATAAAAAATAAAAATTTATTTATTAAATTATAAATTTTTTAACGTATAATATATTATAAATTAAAAAATTAAGAAAAAATAAGTTAAACAAGTTACCTATTAGAAACGCAACCCAATTATCCATGCGATTGATAAAGTCAAAATTCACTTGCGTGTTTATACGAATTGACATTTTGTGAATCCAATTCACCACTTTTAATGATTTATACGATCCAATCCGCTTACTGACAACTCTCGTATCACTTCCCAGATAAATAACGAAACTAATAATTAAAAATTAAAAACAGATCACAATGAGTGAGTATATATCCCGCAAAGAACGAGTGAGAGTTGATTAACTACAAAACCAGAAATGGCCAGACGCTTCCTCTTCCTCTTTCCTATCATCTTATTCACCCTCATCCGATCATACTTCGCCACCTCACTCCCCCTCAGCCCAACCATCGTTACAGTTTCTGTCACCGACTACGGCGCCGCTGGCGACGGCGTCCGATACGACACCCGAGCCATTCAATCGGCCATCAACTCCTGCCCGACCGGTGGTCCCTGCCAAGTCACCTTTCCGGCGCCGGGGAAGTACCTGACAGCGACGGTGTTCCTGAAATCAGGGGTGGTACTGAACGTGGAGCCCGGATCCACGATCCTTGGGGGCACGAAACTGGAAGACTACCCCCGGGATCCGTCGCGGTGGTACGTTGTAGTGGCGGAGGATGCGACCGATGTGGGGATTGGCGGCGGCGGAGTGGTGGGTGGACAGGCGATGAAGTTTGTAGTGAGAAAAGATGCGAGGAAGAACATAATGGTGAGCTGGAATCAGACAGGGGCTTGCTTAGGGGACGAGTGTAGGCCCAGGTTGGTTGGTTTCTTGGGTTGCACAAATGTTAGGATCTTCAACATCACTCTCCATGAGTCCGCTTACTGGAGGTGCGTACGTTATCCCTTTCATTTAATTATTTGCCCAAAACTCTTTTCTTTTTGATCTAATTCTTATGTCAAAGATTTTTTATTTCACTTTATGGCTTTCTAATTATGTTCTTAATTATCCGGCTAAACAAAGTAGTTGTCATTTTTTAATATTTTTAATTATATTTTAATAAAAAATAAATATTATTAACTTTTTATTTTCTACAATTAATCAAATAAATAAAAATTATTATAATAAAAACATCACGTTTAATTCTTTATTTAACTTCAAAACTAATATTATCTTTATTTTGAATTAATTCTCTATTAAAATTTTTATGTACTAATTTTTTTAATCACATCATTAAAGGAAAATATTATTTTAATATATAAAGTTATTTGATTATTTTTAAATGAATTTTTTTTATTGATATAGAAAAAAAAAAGTGATAGTTTTCAGTCATTCTAAAAGTCTGCCGCCGCCCCCCCCCCCCCCGCCCCGGCGGGAAAAAAAAGGT
The DNA here is from genome assembly GCA_031216115.1 of Senna siamea. Classification (NCBI taxonomy): domain Eukaryota; kingdom Viridiplantae; phylum Streptophyta; class Magnoliopsida; order Fabales; family Fabaceae; genus Senna; species Senna siamea. Next base: position 5,539,707 of record CM062360.1, read on the forward strand.
TATATTAAATTTAATTCATTAGTTTGTGTAATTTATAAAAATTGTGATGTTGATTAATAATTGTTATCGTTTTCATGAGTAATTATTATTATTTTATTATCTTATTATCGACATTACTAAATCAATCTTATGCTTAGGAGTAAATTTTTCTCTTTCATGTTTTAATTATAAATTTCTTCTTTTTTTTTGGTCTTGATAATATACATAAAGTTTTTAGAATTAACAAATTATAAAATATCTTTAAAAATATTTATTTATTTTATCAACAATATAACTTATTAAAAAATATATTTTACAATTTTTCGTTTCAAATTTAATTAAAATAAGTTGCGAACATCAATTTAATTTAATATATATTAAAATAATTATTTTATATTGATCAAATATATATTTAATATTTTTTATATTAAATAAGTAATAAATATAATAGTGAAAATTTGGGATGAATAGATAAAACTATAACTTATATTTTATTGTAAGAAATATAAGTATAATATATATATATTTTTTTGAAAAAGTATGATACAATGTTTAAATTTAAGAGTAAATTATACTCTTGTTTTTAGACATAATAAAATTACATTTTTTTATTTAAAAATAACACTTCAATTTTGTTTAAGAATAAAAAATTTTATAATTTCATTCATTTTAACAGGAATATCTTCGTATTTATTATTTGTATGATTAAGTATATATTTAATCATTATAAAAAGTTATTTTTAAAATTTAAAATAAAATAAATTTATCATTTTTAATTTAAAATAAATGATAATAAAATAATAACTTTTAAAATATATCTTTTGATGAATTATAATATTTTCAAAATTTAATAATGGTATTAAAATATTTTAATCAAAATGAGTGAAATTATAAGTTTTTAAAAAATTAATTTTGACATATCTTAAGAGAAGATAATACACAATTATTTTGAATATCTCTCAAAAAAAGGAGTAGAAGCCTTCCTTGAATGTCATTTTATTTATTCATTATTTAAAAGTGTTTTATAAAATTAGTTCTGATAATTTATATTAGTATTATTTGTATGTATTTATATACATATTATTAATAAAAATAATTATTTTTTATATTTTATTTGTTTTAAAAAATTAAAGTTCAGAATATTTTTTAATTTTTATATACTTTTTGTTCCTAATATATATATATATATATATATATATATATATATATATTTGTCTTCAATTACAAATAGTAATTCAAACAGTTTTTATATTTTTTTTGTTTTTAAAAAATAAAAAAATAAAAAATTATTTTAAAAGTTGAAAATAATTTTTAAAAATTAAATTTAAAAAATCTCAATTTACTCTAAATTTATAAAAAAAAAAGTTTAAATTTTTTGAAATACTAAAAACAATAAATGTAATTACGCCGAGTGTAAATGAGAAGAATCTGACATGGACATTTTGGGGACCAACTAGTTGACATGTTTAGACAATTTAGAGAGATTTTTAAAATTAAATTATTCATATCAATTTAACATAATAGTGTATATATCGATTTAAGATTATAATGTTAAACTAAATTATAAATAATCAATTTTGAACAATTTAAATTTTTTTAACTTGTCAATTTTATTCATTTAAGTTTATCAAATAAAAAAAATTATTATTATTTTTAATATGTAAATACAAACAAATAACAACAAAATACAATAATATTTTGTTCATTAATAAAATAAAATCATAGATGTTCTTAATAATTACATATTTAAACAACATTACAAAATAAGTAAATAATAATTACATTGTTCTTTTAAATTTAGTCTAAATAATTATAAAATCAAACAAATTTTTAAGTTCGTAGAAAAAATATAATATAAACTAATTAATTTAATTTTTTAAATATAAACCAAAGAAATCAACTTAGTATAAGTGAAAAAAAATGAAATATTAAAGTAAAATAATTTGATACAATTTATTTCAAGATTATAAACATTAAATATACATATGCATTACATAAAAAAAAAAATTAAACAATCACAAGTTGAAGAAGAAATCTTACAGAGAATATATTTAATAAAGAAAGAATTTTTAAATATAAATAACATACATACTACAATTATATATATATATATATATGCCATTTGGTTGAAGTTTTTGACATACTAAATTATAAACCAAACTAAATCACTAAAAATATATTTAAACTAAATTAATTCAAATTTAATTTAATTAATTTTATTTGATTTTTACTATGTTCAATTTAGTTTAGCTAGGAGTCATCGAATTTGATTCGTTTTGAATAGCCTCAAGTGATGGGCAATAGTCAATAGATGATAGCTATCATTTAAATATGAAAGATATTGAACTAATTGTATAAGAGCGAAAGGTACATTTTTTGGCCAACCCATCTGAATAATTTAATTTGGTTGGGCAAATAGATGTCAATATTAGAGAAGTGGTTAGTAGTATCTATTATATTATTTTATTATATTGAGTAATAATATTTATTTAATTTTTTATTTTAAATTAGAGAATTCAAATAATATATAAAATATAAATATTTTGTTAAATTTTATTGGTCAAATTTATAGGCGAATTTTTCTTAAAATATTTTTATTTTAAATGTGTTTTGAGAATTTTTTATAAACTTATAATAATCATTAACTTATTAAAATTAAATAATAATATCAATTATTTAATAATCTTATCTCGAAGAATATATAATATTAAGATAATTTTGTATTAAAGTTCATCATTTTATAGCGTCATCTCTGTATATTTCTTTTTTGTTAAAAATACATTTTACCTTCTTACTCTCAAATGTTTTGTGTTTTTCTTTTGGTCATTTATTTTCTATAATTTTACTCAAATTTAATTTAATTTTTATAATTTAAAAATTTATATTAAAAATTTATAATTTTAAAAAAATTTTATTAAGTCTCTATCCTTAAACTTTGTCAATATTTTGTTAAATTTTGTTAATATAACTAATGATCTATTATTATAGTACTTTAATATGCATGATCCATCCCAGTTTAATCAAATAATTTAACATAAGGTACATTTCATTCTATATACATAAGTTATTTTTATTTCATTATTTTTTTATTGACATAAATAATGCATATTAAAAAAAAAGAGTGCTAATATAATATAGGCATCCAAATTTACACAATTTAAAATAATTTTACCAAAAACTTAACAATAAGGACTAAATTAAAATTTTTTAAAACTATAAGAACGTAATTATAAATTTATAAAATTGTAACAATTAAAAAAATAATTTATGATTTTTCAAAAAAAAAATCATAACTATTTTGTTATATTAGTAGAAGAACCAAAAAAAAAAAATGTTGGATTTTGAGAAGTCTTTCTACTCTCACAAACAACTTAACGTTGCCAAACTAATCGCCACTTCTTTCATCACCCACTTGTTCCACATGGGACATTCTCAATTGCAAAAGGCCTTTTGCCTCTGTTTTATGTATTAAAGAACAAGTTTTTGGTTCCGGTTAGTATTTAGGGCAATGTGGTTGTTGAAATTAATCGCCAGAATGGTAACCTTGTTGTTGCTTCGGATTGGGATTTATGAATGAAAAAAATTTAAGTACAACTTTTATATATTCAACACAAGGTTTTCTAACAAAAAATTAACATGTACATAGTTTATACAACTCAAAATTTTTTAACAAAAAATTAATATGTGTATAGTTTATACAATTTATTTTACTTATAATTGATTCTTCTTAAAAGTTTTTTTTGACATGTTTTATTTTAATTCTTGTTCGGCTAGATTTTAAAAGATAGAACAAACAATACCAACTAATGGTTTGCTGTTTTTTCTTTTTCTTTTACATTATTTTATATGGTAAGGTTGGATAGAACAAGAGAAAAAGCCTATTTCTCTTTCATTTTATTAACAGCTTTAAAAAAATCCCAATTCATAACTTTAACTAATTAACTAGAGATAGCTGGAACCCATTTTAAAATACTCAACATAGATATTTACATTCTTGATTAAATTTGGATATTTAACATGCAGTTAGTAATAGAAATTATAGTGTTACAAACTTGAACTACCGATATTTACATTTTCCCTATGAATATGTATGTTCAACAACTGTTATCTTTTGCAGTTTACACCTAGTCCGTAGTAACAACATATTAATTGACAATATTTCAATTTATGGAGACTTCAACATTCCGAACAATGATGGGATAGACATCGAGGATTCAAATAACACAATAATCACTAGATGCCACATTAACACTGGGGACGATGCCATATGTCCCAAGTCATCCACAGGCCCTGTGTTCAACCTCACAGTCACTAACTGTTGGATTCGAACAAAATCTTCTGCAATCAAACTTGGCAGTGCTAGTGTGTTTGATTTCAAGCACTTCATCTTTGACAATATCACAATTGTAGATTCTCATAGAGGCTTGGGATTCCAGATACGAGATGGAGGTAATTTTTAATAAACTCTTGGATCTCCTTTGCATTTTTCTCTTTCCAAAACAAGATAGTATTGGCAGGTGCATATGTAATGAGAACCTATGGTAATCAGAATGATGGGATTGATATACTTCTTTTCTTTAGACAGATAAACTTTATTTTTATCCATGATTTATAAGTGTATTTTAAATTTTGTTCTTTATATATTATTTACTTTAATTTAGTCTCTTAATTATTAAAATATTTTCTATGTTATCCTTCATGCAGTTTCCATCCAAAAATTAACGCCAAACAAAACCAATAATATTTAGATTTGGCATTTTGCTTTAGATGGTATTAAGAATAAATGGCAACATTGAAAGCATTTAATGATTGAATGATTGTTGTCGGGAACTAAAGTAGAGTTTTCCTGTTTCTGAAAATATATATTGAAAAAGAGAAAACTTTGAAGTTAACGTTATCTTTTGAAAATCAAGTTACTTATAAAATTATGAAGTAAGGACACTGCAAATTAAAATATGTCGTGTCTGTGTTCAAAATTTGGGACACTTTACGTAAACACGGTGTGGCTGTTCAAATTGTAAATGGACATTTTATATTTGATTGTGTCATTGTGTCTTTTCTGGTATCTGTTCTTTCCACTTATTCAATGTTACATTCTCGTTTTTCTGACATAATATGTTTATATTTATGATTAATTTAATCTATTTTTTAATAAACTAAATCTATTTAAGAATTTCTCATCGAAAAGTAGGCCATGACATGGATCTGAGATGTTTTGAACTTCTGGTGCAGGAAATGTAAGTGACATTGTATTCTCAAACATAAATATCAGCACAAGATATTACGACCCATCATGGTGGGGTAGAGCGGAGCCTATATATGTGACAACCTGCCCACGAGACTCAAAAACGAAGGAGGGTTCAATCTCAAATTTACTTTTTATTAACATCACAGCAAATTCAGAAAATGGTGTCTTCCTTTCTGGTTCAAAAGGAGGGCTCTTAAGAAATCTGAGATTCATCAACATGAATCTCACTTACAGAAGGTTGACTAATTATTCTGGTGGTTTATTTGACTATAGACCTGGATGCCAAGAACTAGTTAAACACAGAACCGCCGGCATGATGATAGAGCACATCGAAGGTCTTGAGGTTAAAAATGTGGAAATGAGATGGTCAAATGGTCATTTGAAGGAGTGGAATAATCCTTTGGAATTCAGGCCTTCTACTGTGAATAACATCTCTTTCCTTAATTTTAATTCTCGGGTGTATACAAATAGTATATAAAGCCAGTTGCTTCTTCAATAACAGGATGGGTATAGCAATCACAAATCAAAAGCCCTTGGGAAGAGACAATTTCTTTGAGATATCTTCAATGGTAAGGAAAATAACAAAAATAAGAAGGGCAATTTCTTTGGGAGTTCAAAAAATTCCACGTTGCATCATTTGGAAGTGTGATAGGAAGCGACGCAATAATTTGTTTGTTCTTGCAAGAGTGAATTGAAATTTTAGCCTTTACCCATGAGGTTTGGTAAATTTATACTAATTACTATTTTAATTTTAAAAGTTACACTTGAAAGTTTAATGTAATATTATTGCAAACTTTCTTTTTAATTCATTTTCTGTATTTAGTATTTTATATCGTGTGTGTTACTTTCAAAGTAATAAAATTATCTAATTGTATTTACCATTTTATTAACAATCTCATGTTGAACTTTAATAAAAATTTAATTATATTTATTGTTATATTAAAAATAAGATCAAAATTTTATTATGTGTAAAAAATTATCTTTATTGACAATTTTTTTCAAATTACAAGGCTAATAAGAAATGTTTTAAAAATTAAACCGTTACTAAACTGTAGTTCATTAGTTCAATTATAAATGAATTATAACTAAACCAGTATTAATATATATATATTGATTTTATATTATAAATTAGTTAATTAAAATAAATATACAATATCTCTTATATATTTTTTAAAATATTATTGTATCATTAATTAACCAAATGTTTTTAAAATAAAATTAAAAATATATAAAAATATGTAATATTTACTATAATAAATTTTTATCCATTCTTATTTATTCCCTCAATTTTTCTAACAATTTGTGGCTCTCTTCTATTTTTTATTACTCTACTTGTTTTTCTAAAAAAGACATGAAAAATGATAGCATTTATTAAACTTATATTATTATTATATTTTTTTTTATATTTTTCCTTCTTTCCTTCTCTATTAATTTTTCTCCCTCTTTCTTTCCATTTGCACGCTTCTCCACTTTGTTCTTTTTTTCTTCTTTTTAGTGTTACCTTCTTTTATCTTGTTTGTAAGTCTTAACCTCATTCTTTCTCTTTCTTTCTTCTTTTTTCACTTGTGCAATAAGCTGGTATGTTCGATTTCTCCCTCTCCTCCTCCTCCTCCTCTTCTTCTTCCTTCTTTTCTATAATTTATTTTCCTCCATTCTTAAGTCCAGGATTTTAATTTGATCTCTTTTCACTTTTTCTCTCATTTTTTCTCCTTCCTTCCTTCAAAGCATCTTCCAAGGTCCAAAAATGAAAGCTTCAAATGTGTAATTTTTAAATTGTTGAATCGCTCAACCGATTAGTGATTTTCAATTTCTTTGAGTTTTGATTAGTTCTTTTTATTGTTGATTATTTGTTTATATAACCAATTTTTAAGATTATCTAAATTTGTGTTATAGTCAATTTATCAATTTTTCGATTCAACCAACTAGTCCAATTTAAATTTTAGATCACCAGTAATAACTGTTGTTTAGCCAAACCTTAGAGGAGGTAACTATAATTATTACTCAATTGTTTAGCTAAATGATAGAACTTCTGATTATTTTGTATTGATATTTGAAAATGGAGTTTAATAAAATGTGGTGTAGGAAAGAAATAGTTTTTATTCTACAGATCTTCAGAAGTGCTACACAACGCTCTCACTCTAGTCTCCCACCAAATATGTTAGATCTTAACTAACTTTTTATCTTCCTTCTTCAAGTGTTGCATGACTCCTCCTCCTACTTCTCTTCTTCTTCCACCAATCTGTTTTAGATCTCAATCCTATCAACTTTATTTATAATATATTTATCATTGATAGGGGATAATTAACATTCGGTCCTTGAGAATAATATTTTGTGAAATATACTCCGACTTATATGCTTGTGTTTAACATTGACCATTGCATTAGTTAGCATGTAGTTATATTATAACTCCTATAAGAGACTACAGTGAAAAGGAAGTTAGAAACTTGGGATTTAGATAGAATTTTTTTGAAAAGAAAAAGAATTAGAATTTAATCTTAAGGGGTAGAAATGCAATTTTATCCAAAAGATTAAATGCAATTTAAAAATTTCTTGCTAGATATTTCAAGGGTGAAAATATAATTTTCCCTTGAAGTTAAAAAATTGCACTTTGACTCCAAGAGGAGACAATTGCAAATATTTATCAAATGGTTAAAATTGTAAAAGTGATCCTAAAGATTGAATTCTAGTTTTCCCCTAGTAAAATTTAATACAAATTTCTCCTTAATAAAAAGAGATAAGGGCTGAGAGAGGGAAAAGCTTCAAAAAAGAAACTCAAAGGAAAAGAGCTAGAGAGAGAGAAGAGAGCTGAGAGAAGGAGAGAAAGGGGAAGTAGCAAGAAACTAGAGAATTGAACCGAGAAACAATAATAAATCACATCCAAACCACTAGCCATCAACTTAACCAAAATTCTAGCTTGGAATTAAGGTAGGCATAATATCCAACCTCTTCTTTTATATAACTCATGTACTGTTCACAAAGTGAGTTTGAATTTGGATTTGAGTTGTTTGGACTAACTATGTGAATTAGAGGGTTGAAAACCTACATTTCATGCTTGTAAGAATCTTATTGGGTGTTGAATACTTATTAAAAGTACTTATTTATGGTTGTAAGTTCATTTGGAATATGAGTTTTCACCAAACCATGGGTGTGAATTGAGGTCATAGCTTGAATGGTTTTGAGTTGTATTTGGGTTGTTTTAAACATGCATGATGCAACATAATCTTAAGCAACTAAGTTCATGACTCAAAAATATATCAAAAGGGAATTTTTCAAGTGAGAAAATGGTGTATTTCAAACATAGTACAATGTAGAAATTGAATTCTAGGCTCTAGCAGTTGACTATCATGTTCTTTGTTGCCTAGAAACATGAACAGAGAGCTAATAATTAACCAATTGGCCCCTACCACTTAACCATTAGCCCCAGGTTGAAATAGAGAGCTACTAGTAGACTTCTAGTCCCTTGATTTAAAAAGGGTTATCCAAAGAGCTATCAGTTGACTTTCAAACCCCTAGTAGTCGACCATTAACCTTCCAAAATGTGTAATGGACTTAGTTTCCCTCCAATTTTGATGTTTTAATGCTAAATACCATTCAAGTATTATAAGTGTGATTTATAAAGAAATATGGGTAATATAGAACTCATGAATTGAGTATGAATGAGAACTTATGATAGAGTATTTAAAGTAAGTACCTATATTGTATGAACTAGTCATAGATAAGCCCATGATCAAGTGATCAATAGTCGAGATAGGAAGATCTTTGGGCATTCCATGTTTGAGCTATAATTTAGGGTGGTAACACACACACTTGATTAATTAGTGTTTTGAAATAAATATTTGTTCACCGTGATGGATGTGAATTCTAAGTTAGTGAACCCTTCATATCGGTTAACTCAAGGGTCAAGTACTTAGAATTAAGCATGACTATGGCCTGCTCTGAATCATTCTAGTCTATATACTTATGGGTAGCATACTAGGAAAGTGATTCATCATATGGTGGTGATTCATTAGCATTATGATCTAGCAGAAAGTGAAGCAAAAATGAACCATCACAAGGTGGGCATCTTGTGAGCTTGAGATGACCCATCATAAGGCAGTGATCTATTGAGTACTATTAGATCCACTGGGGGACATCTTAAATAGTAACTCAAACATAGGGATAGGTCACAAATAGACTAAGTTAGTAGCTCATTCATTAGTACTAAGAAAGAGTATGTTAAAGAGGTAAATGAAAGGATAGTATACTAGTGACACATTCTAGGGAGAGGTTCACTAGGTGATTCTCCCAATGCTCTCAAATTTTATAAAAGAAAGGCTTAACTCCTATGAATGTGATGAACAATCATCTATGTTATGAAATCATATTACCCTAATTCAATAATTGATATATGTATTATGATTTTGAGATATGAGAATTATGATATGAATACATGCATCCTATAAGTACTAGCTTATGAAGTATGATACATGCATTGCATCCAACAGACATTGCATTATTTATATGAAATATGAGCATGAATGTATGGATTTTTCATAGTTTATACGACTAGTACCATTTTGGATTTCAAAATAAGATATTATAGCTACTGAGATTATAAATCTCATTATATGCATTGATGTGTTCAAATACCTAAGCTTCATGGGTTGCTAGAGATAGAAGTGGTTTGGGTGGACATCCCATTCCTAAGTTACTTATTGGTAATTCGAGATGTGTGGGTGCTGGCTATTATGAATGTTCTTACCCACCCCTTGGTGGTGGACATTTACATGGTTAGGATAGCATCTTCAAGTAGATGTACATATTACTTATTTGTATTTAAATATATATATATATATACCCTCGATGACATAGCCTAGCTTTGTTGTTTTAGAAAGGCTAGAGTGGCTTAGTTTTAATGTATAAGGAAGGGGTAAAGATATGCACATGTATGTTTGCCTTGTAGTGCTTATCCACTAGTAGGAAATTGACTTAAGTCAAGTGGTATACAATGATAACTCTAGACCATCTCTTTTGGATAATTTTATATATATATATATATATAAGCATATCAAATATATAAAGTTACTAAAGACATTATTTATGTTGCTATTTATTTATTTTATTTATTTTTGCTGACGTAATAAATTTATGTATACAAGTAAGATGTCTGACTGTAGTAGCCTCAATCGAATCCTCTTAATTAATAACTTGGTCAAAATTAAAAATTAAACTCAAGGTAGAGGTATAGTAAATACTAGCTTATGAGCCATATCTACATATATATTATTAAACTAACTTAGAAAAGGACTATAGGTTGTGTTGTTACAAGATAATCTTTGTCTTTGAAAGCGCAATAGTCTAGATAAGGCTCCAAATGATCACTTATGAGGCATTTGGTATACTATAATCTCATTTACCACGATATCCTACATACTATCCATGCTTTATTCGCATTAGTGTTCTTCTTCTCTAGAAATCTCACTATGGTTTTCACTTTTCTTACTACTCCTCTTTTGTACTGTCATATTCCCAAGTACCCAAGAACTCTCCCTCTTTTTTGAGACACTCACTTGTTAAATTTGTGAGGGTAATTCCCTAATCAACTTCCCAAAATTTCACATGGTATATTGCCCCTTTTCTCTTATTTTACCACTTTGGTTTTCCCTGCACTCAAAGCATTTCATAACAGAATTTTCGTAAGGCTTTTGGTTCTTTTTGATAGCCAAGAGAAGAGCAAAACAGGTTCACAATAGCAGCAACATCATTCCATAATAATAGTAAAATAATTTCCTACTAAACTAAATGCATAAGATCAAATTTTCTACCTACATGCATACATAGGGTTTAATTTACACCTACACGATGATCTCATTTTACATCAAGTAACCTAGAAAATTCAAAGCATTTTCAACAAAATTCTCAAAATAAAACATACACACATATGTACAGCCAAGAAACCCAGAAATACATGAAGAAAGTTCTTAGTTTCTTAAGAAAAATGATCCAACTATTATACACAAGGGTATGAAGCACTCCCTACCTTGATTCCTAGTAAAAATGAAGGTTTTTCTTTAGTGGCTCACTTACATTCGCGTTCTACTGCATAATCCATCCGGCATGGTGGTGCTCAACTACATGCAACGATGGAGGGGAACCCTCCTTTCCTTGGTGTAGCGTGGGGCCAAGTTGGTGAGGAGTGGTAGAGATTAGAGAGGTTGATAGAGGCTCCTTCTTCCTCAATTCTCTCCCTCTCTCTCTTCATGAGCCTCTCTCTCCCACTCTCTCTAGTTTATCTCCAAATGGTAGTTGCCTTCGAAGGGAAGGATAATAAGTGTAAGGGATATCAACTTCGGTACACAGAGAGAATACCTTTCAAATTATGGTATGTATGGGAAATTTGTTCTCTTTTCTTTTTATTTTATTATTTCATTTTATTCCTCGTCCTTCTTTATAATTTTTCCCAACTCTTCCCCTTTAATTTAAATAGTTACACATTTTAGTTGTTAAGAAAAGTTTCCTAACATATTATTATACCAACGTGTTTAATTTATTCTAACAATTTAATTAATTTATTATATATATATATTAACCTTCTTAATTTTTAGGATGTTACACCCCTAGCTCGAGAAAAGCCCACAAGGCACCTAGTGACAAATCCCCCTGGCCAAGTGAAGCACTCTAGGGTGCCTAGTGACAAAGCCCCCTAGCAAAGTGAAGCCCCCATGGCACCTAGTGAACCCCCTATTGAGTGAAATCCCTCCAGGGCACCTACTGAATCCCCTGTTGAGTGAAGCGCTCCAGGGCTCTATATGAATACCTTGTAGAGCGAAGTACTTTAGGGTACCAATTGAATCTGTCCTTTGGGTAATAAACTAAGATACTTCGCTTACCTCCTCTTAAGAAGTATGAGGTAGTGGAAAGTATGATGGGGTCATCCCCTCCCTTAAGACCAACAAAGAACTAACTTGAGAAGAACCATGCTAAGGTTACTCCGACTTCGCGAGAAAGTAATACTCTCAAATTAGGTTTAGTGTAGGTTTAGTGCCACCTTCGATGCCCAACTTAGACAAGGTTAGGCTCGCCATAAAGGAGTAATCTTCATCCTCCTTTCCCTGGGAGTAGTCCTAAGGAGGGGTTTGGTAGGATTGAAGTGAAGGTCCTTTGTGCCTAAGCATGATCACTCCAAGTAACCTAGGTAAGAGTTTAACACATAGTAAACTAATTGTTGTTCTATTGAGCTCAAACCCCCTTGTGAACATTATATTCTATTCGAGCCCAATTCAAAACTCAATAAAAATAAAAATAAAAAATATACAAAAACAAAAAAAAATAAAATAAAAATAATAAAGCCTCATATTCTTGAGGGTTTGGTTTAAAATAAGAAAAAGGATATAATGATAGTAACCTAATTAAAATAAAAAGCCTAAAAAAAAAAATAAGCCCAAAATAGGTAGAAAAAGCCCAAAAGGATTAATGAAAAAAATGAAAAATAAAAATATAATAATAAGAAAATAGAAATTAAATCAAAATCCCCATTCTTGTGCAACATCTCCTCTCTATCATCTCTCCATCATTTTTTCACAAAATCTCTCCATCATTGTCCAATCTGTAATCAAATCCCATTCCCTTCCATCATCTTCTCGATCCCATTTATTCCAAATCTCCTCTAAATACAATCCCATTAATTCCTTCATTAATGCCATAAATCAAAATTCCTATTTCCCTTTTTAGTCCCCCACTCCCTCCTATATAAAGAGCATCACACATAAGAAAAAAAAAGGGAAGAAATGTAACGACCCCCTAATACATCATACGCGATGCTTATCTGATTAGCGGAAGCATATGGGTTAGTTTACATAATTATTCCCTATGTGGGAATGTCAGGAGATCACTACTGGTTGAGCATAACCTAAATAGACTTCCCATTGTCCATTCAGATTTTGTTCAACCCTAATTCACACGCAGCTAAACTAAATACACATACATACATCATCAATAACCCTAGAATGAAATCTAAGACTCGTATATATATATCGCATCATGCATACATATTCGTTCCAAGTCAAATTCACAAGTTCACAGCGGAAACCCTACCAAAAATTTGGCAGATTTTCCTCTGTATTTCGATCATATCCAAAATACAAAGATCACCTGTTTACATTTACACAGCCAGTCCAACACAGCAGTAAACATAATTAACATAAATCCATATACAACAACGTCAATCTATCACTACAGTCCACATGCACTATCTGAATTATACATGTACATTCAGTCCAATCCATACAGAAAACATAAGAGACAGAACCCAATAAACAACACGTCATCAAAGTATATGTACAAACGATTCAAGCCTAAGCTAAATCATCCTCCGGTCTATCCTCAAGTCAGCCTCGGCTATCGTCTGGGTTCCTGTCCCTGTCCCTGTTCATCTGAGTAAACAACCTAATGAGATATGAATCCCAGTAGAATAATTCACAATTCAAATATCATTCGAAAACTGGTTGAATACCCAGCGGTGCGAACACCGAAATCATCTTCCCGAATCAGTTCGAAAACAGTGAAATACCTTTTCTTTAAAATCATTAAATTACATGGAAATCTGCGGCAATGAATCAAAATCATAAAATCCATTTCTTTTTAAAATCAATCATCAAAATCAAGTAAAATCCCATGCCCGGTGTATCTCAATCCACGTTGGCTACAAATCCGCTGTAACCAAATCTAAATCATCTTCTAATTGCATGTAGTCTAGAGAGAATACCTCTCTTATCGTTGGATGTGATCCGTAACACCAATCACCCGAATCAAGCCTATATTGTGAGTGTGATCCGTAACACCAATCACTCACTCAAGGACCGAGTGAGAATCAACATCTAGGGCGTCCCCTAGCATGTGCACATACGCCAATTCTCATCCTCATAAAGTCTATTCGAACTCACATGCTCTCGGTCGGCTATTCCTCAGGGTTCTAGGGTATTATGCCTAAATCATAACGTTTCCCCGTGTAGGCTATCCCCCCTTATACTCCTTAAACCTTTCTTAGGGTCGTCCTGGTTTAACGCGTAATCCCTAACTCAGTACAGGCTAAATCTGATAAAAATAATCTCATTTAAAAGCTTCCTATACGAGGGATACTTAATGGTCGTCCCATACTGGCTATCAAGTACCCAACCCTAAGTAAATCCGTCCTAAAGGCATCTAAACTCGATAAACAAGGTGTCTAACATGTAATTAGGGTTTTCAGCACACAGACATGCAATTTATCCCATCGAAAGCAGCACGCAATTTCATGCAAGTCATCTAAATCATTCAGGTATTCACTAAATCAATTCTAGGGTTCGGGAAGTGTAAATTATCCTACCTGGTCTCCGAATGCTCCAAGTCACTTCAGAATTTCACGCAATCTTAGTTTCTGAGCTCGATTAATTTCTTGGACATAAAATTAAACATTTAGGCTCATCACATCCTCCAATTTTTGATCCTAAACCTGGTTACACAGCTACCTAGGTTAATTAATTGCCTAATTACGTTCGACAATCATTTCAATCAAATACCATCATTTTTTTGGAAAATCGGACCTTACCAATGTGTCCGGATGATGGAATTCTGTGTCACAGTGGTCTCGGTTTCTCCCGATGCACGTCCAGAAGCTCCGGCACGGCAGCACACGGCGGTGCACGGCGGAGGGGTGCGATTTGCCTCAAAAATCACACCACGGTGAAGCCCGCAAGTCCAGGAGTCCAAATACGGTGGTGGCACGGCGGTTCACGGCTGTTTGAGCGGCATTTTTTAGCCACGAAGCTTCTCGCATGGCGGATGGAGTTTCCCTCGATCCGGGCGCGTTCGACCTCCTTTCGACGGTGGTGAGCTACTGGAGGAAGCTGGCAACTCAGGCTACACAGTGGTGGAGGCAGTGACGGTCAACGGCGACGGACGGTGGCGATCCGAGTTGGAGGTTGTGGGCAGTGAGGGCTGTCGGTTGGTGTCCTTGGTGGCGGTCCACGGTGGCTGTAGCGGCCGTTCATGGTGGAGGAAGGAGGAGAGAGAAGAGAGAGAGGAGAGAGAGAGAAATGATAGAAATGGAGGGAATTCGTGTAATTTAAAGCCTCCAGGGGCGATTCTGACTTTTCGCAGACCACCCAAGGATACTTTAGGGTATCGGCATCCTTCCAGACATTGGCACGTATTTCCATGCAAAAGTTTTGGCCTCCGTCAATGAAATTGACGCACGAAACTTCTTCTGTCAGTTTTTGATTGCCGGATTGCATTTCTTTCTGTTTGATTGTGTTTCTGGCTTCGAATAATCTTCCGTTTCGATTTACTATCCTCAAAAGTCATGCTAGGCTTCGTTTAATAGGGATTAGGGTTAAGCATTCAATTTTATCCTTTAAAATTCTTTCGAAATGTTTTCGGTTGTTACAAGAAACACTTGAAAACTAGGGAAAAAGAGAAAAATACAGAGAGAAGCACCGAAGCAAAAGGGAAGCTGCATGGATTTTGAGTTAAGTGAGGTTTGGTTTCCCCTCTCTTTTCGTGTAGTCATAGTTCTATAGCTACCAATTGCCTATGACACTAGTGTTCTAGTTTTATTTCATTAAGTGGACATGCATGTAGTATGGCACCCTTTTTTCTTTGTTGTATGATTTCATGCTTCCAAGTAGTGATACAACAATAAGACCCTTTTCTTGATAATGGGAGGAATGGCATGAAGCACTTGACACTTGATTTTGAAAGACATAATTTTCTTTATTTGCCATTTGGTTGATTGATTAAGAGGAAAAAAAATGTTGATTTGAAAATTCCATGCCTTTAATGTGTTTTTTAAATGCCCACTACTAAAATGAAACGAATGACCATTGTTTGATGGGGTTATTCTTTTAAGCTTCTAATCAAAAACGTCAAAAGGCTTGAACTACAGTCAAGAACTAATCATGACTAAAATAAAAGGTCTTAATGTTGATAATGTATTAATGAGAGATAATTGAAGCATCTTGGCCATATTTTTTTATCATAGTTCTTACCTTATACTGCACTCTCAAAAATTTATATTCTTTATTTCTTAGAATTTCTGCACTTATAGATTGACAATATTTTTTAGTTAAACGTGGGGTTAATCAACAAGTTGCAATGTAGTGAGGCATTGTAATAAAAAATAAGCATGGTGGTTAATCATTTTTTTTCTTTTGGTGTTATGAATGTTAAATTTCATATAATAAAAAAAAATGAAAGAGAGAGAAAAAGATAAATAAAACTAATTTTTATTTTATTGCTTTTTTCTTACTTTGCTATCTTAAAAGTTGTCATTAATTTTTCTTGAAATTTTAAATTTATCTCTAAAGATGTTCTTATTATAAAATATTAAAAACTTAAGTCAAAACTAAATAAAATACAATAAAAATAATTCAATGCTAAGTATGTTAAAAAAAAATATAAAAATGAAAAATATATAATGATAATGAAGGATTGAAAGTTGATTGAGTGTTGCGTTTCATACTTAAAAAAGAAAGAAATAGCACAATTCCAAAGATGTTTTCCTAAAAAAATAAAATAAAAATAAATAAGTATTAGGGTAATTTAAATCATTATTAGGCTAATTTATTTTATAAATTTAATTTACGGTAATCATCCTTTGGATGGGATTCTTAGGGTGCCTAAAACCTTCCCTATGAATCAATTAGACTTCCAAACTCAATATTTATTTTAAGACTAGTTTTGAGTCTTATCCACCATATTTTTGAAAATCGTTTCCAAATATAAATTTATTTATTTTTTCAAATTTTTCTTTAAAATTTGGTGGAGAATTTGCATTTTCTGATTTCATTTTAAATATCAGACTTGATTGTTTGACGACTCTATTAGGGTTAGTTTGAGATTCAAGCTCAAGAATAAATTATTTTTGTAAAATTGTGTGGCCTTTTATTTATTTTAATTACCCTAACCTTTTGCTTATTTGCATTGTTTTTTTTTTTTGCTTGGGCCTTGGACCATGCATGCAACATATGTATTAGATTGTTTCTCTTACTTTTGTTTGGGTCTTGGACCATGTTGCAATATATGTGTTGAATTGTTTCTCTTTATTTTGTAGTCTAATCCACTTTGTGGATGGGGATCCTCGGAGTTGATCTCATCACACACAAACACTTAGAACAAAAACCTCACTCACTTTATTGGGCTTTATACTCGAGCCTGAGTTTCCTTAGGCTATAAGAGATCATTAGTGGTTTCCCTGTGATAACTTGAACTCTCTTGAGGTTGTCTGCTATGATCTCACTTAGATTATAACCTATCACGTGGACCTAGCTAGTGTGAGACTAAATTCTCCACTTGGCTTGATCCATATGATGGGGTCTCTACCTTGAAGGGATGGAGGCAATCTAAGGACCTTGAATCTTCTATAACTTTAGACCTACCCTAACAAACATGCAGTTAATGGGTCCTTAGTGAACCGCCTTGTTAGGTAGGCTTATAGTTGTAAACATTAGGAGCCCATTCTTTTAGGACACATAATAGCTAAGATATCCCTTGCATTGCATGTGTATCATAGTCACACCACGTAAATAAAAACCCAAACCATAAAATAATGAACAAAAATTCCTCTATTTGCGAAACACCGTTACGTCGATAAGGCTAAATCTTTTCATATGTTGTGGTTACTTGTTCTTTCCTAGAAAGTTAAAATATTTCCTAAGGAAAATGGGTTTAAAAACACCCCTTTCTGTGAAAACACCGCTATGTCAATAAGGCTAAACCATTCTATATGTGGTGTTTGATCGTTCTTTCCTAGTAAAGCCAAAATGTTTCCTAAGAAAAATAGATTTCAATGTCAATAAGGCTAAATCCTTTTGTAGGAGGTGGTTGATTGTTCTTTCCTAGTAAAGCCAGAATGGTTCCTAAGGAAAATAGATTTTAAAAAAAACCATTTGTAAAAACACCATAACTTTGATAAGGATAAATCATTTCGTGTGTTATTGGGTGATTATACTCTTAGTGTGAACAAAACGTCTCTTGATGGGTAATTTTGACAATATAAATAACACAATGATGTTATAGGCTTCCTTTTTCGAAAATGATATTACATCGTTAAGGCAAAATCCTCACATGTGAGCAGTTGCTTATCTCTCTCTGAGTGGCCAAAATGCCTCCATTAGGGAACTAGTTTTAAAATTTTGGGTTTAGGGGCATCTTTTCTAACAAAATCCAATTGATAAAAGCTCACTAATAGATTAAAGGTAAAATCCTTTCTCACATTAGTGATAGTTCAAACTTGCTATGCAGCTAAAATGTTGTTAGTTGGAGGGTAAAACTCTGCCTAAATTTTTGAAAAAACCATTGGGCAATTTTTTTAAACTTGTGTGAGCAACGTTAAGATACAAAATTTGAGTTATGGTCATCCTAATAAAGATGCGAAATAATAAAAGTTAACCTCATATGCATGACGAATTTCTTTGTTGCACAAAATTACTCGATAAAATGAAGTCATATCCCTTAATTTTTCTTGGATCAAGTGGTTGCTTTGAATAAAAACAATTTATGTCAATAGCTTTAGATGCAAGATTGGCTTTCTACTCACCCAACGATTTATCACTATCAAGAAAGTTGGCACAAATCAAGGTATAGCCAAATTTTATGACTAAATTGGTTTGTATGAGAACTAAACTCGATAGAGATCAAAGGTGAGACTTTCGATTGAGATATGGGGACATATTGGATTTATTGGATATTCCAGTTCAGACAGAAGTGGTTGTAGTCTTAGGGCAATATTGGGACAATGAACTGAGATGTTTTACATTCTCTTAGTTCCATCTTTCACTGACCCTAAAGAATTTTTTTGGATTATTAAGAATGCCTCTCCATAAAGACTCGACGATGTACACATATTTAGGCCATCTGCCTTCTAAGAGGTCCATTTCTTAATTATTGGGGAAATTACTCGAGCGAGTTTAGTTTATGACACATGGGCAGACTGAGTAATGTCGTTGGCCTACTTAATTAATTATATAAAGATACTCGATGAGAAACAAGAGTGGGTACTTTTCAACTGAGTTCTGGCATTAGCAACATATGGGATTACACTCTTTCCATCAACAACAAGCTTTATAGAATTCGCCACCATTAGTGATTTTATGGCTGTGAAGCATCATAAAGTTAATCTAGTCCTAACCATCCTAGTTAACACTTACTTGACCCTCTCGTAATGCCAAGAGAAGGGAGAATGAAAGGTAAATTGTTGTCCTTAGCTCCTTATAGTATGGATGGTAAATCATCTATTTGGCAAGAGGTGGTTTAGAGGTGTATAGCGCAATAACATCCATCATCCACTAATAGATTTCACTACGAGGGAAGGCCTTATCCCAAGCGATTCGAGAGAGAAAAGGGCTTAGCTTTGACAGAATACCAAGATTGGGTTTTTTTTTTAACCATTTGACCAATAAAAAGATTAAATGGAAGTCGGCTTGGTGGGAAAACACATATCTTGTACACTTTGTGGGGAATGCTAGGGGAGGAGTCAACTACAACTCATCTTTAGTGTAACATCCACTCCAATTATTATTAAAGAGATGTTTGATAATTGTTAATTTGATGCTTAATGCTTGTGTATGTTGCATTAGTGCATATAGTTGCATTAACCTAGGGACTAAATTGAAAGGAATTAAATGAAGGTTTAGTAGGAGGTGGTTAGGGACTCAATTGAAAAGGGAAATTGTGCTGAGACAAAATGTGTAAAGTAAGCCAAGGACCAAAGAGCAATTTCCCAAACTTTCTCCTTTAACCCTAGCAGCAGCCCTAAAACTCTCACACATTTCCAAACCTTCAAATTTTAGAGAGAGAAGCAGGAGGGACAAGTAGAGAGAGAAAGGGGTGAGTTAGGGCAAAGGAAGGAGATTTTGCTAAAGGAAAGGGTTGATTGAAGCTAAAAATTAGTTCTACAGCAAGGGGGGATCATTTCTAACACATCAAGCACACACATTTCACAGGAATCAAGGTAGAAATCTATCCTAAACCCCTATCTTTTTCTAAAATGTTACTATTTGTTGGAAAATATAGATTTTTACATGTTTGAACTAAGATTGGGGTTAAACCTACATTCTCTATGCTTTTCTACTTTTATGGGATGTTGTGTTGCTGAATGTATGCTCATATATATGCTTGTAATGGATTGGAAGGGCTGAGTTGTGTTCATCTTAGGATATAGACTAGTTTTCCTTGATGGTACCATGTTTAAGCTAATGGATGAGAAATGTTTAATGAAAAGTAAAGTTTATTATATGGGAACTAAGCTCATGTATTTAGAATTAAAAATAGAATGCATTCTGGACTCGGTATTTTCAAAATTATGTTTTCTGAACTACAGCGGAGCATAGCAGCCAACTGCTAAGTAGGGGCAGTCGACTGTCGTGTTCCTGGAAAAAGCAGAAGTGTAGACAGAGGCTTAACAGCCGACTGCCAGATACCTAGCAGTCAACTGTCGGGCTCGAGTCTGCATTAAGTAGTCAACTGATCATCCTCGCAGTCGACTACCGTGTTCCTGGAAAACCCAGAAGTGTAGACAGAGGCTTAGCAACCGACTGCCAGGTTCCTAGTAGTCGACTGTCGGGCCCAGGTTTACACTGGGTAATCGATTAACAGTTTTAGCAGTTAACTGTTGCGCTCATATTTTTACCCAGAACGCATTCCAGAAAGCCACCAACCGGCTGCCAGCACGCTAGCAGCTAACTGCTAGCTTACTGATTGGCACCAGAGGATTACAGAGAGCTACCAGTCGACTGCTAGCCTTCTAACAGTCGACTTGCAACCCTCCAACTTGCGAAATGAGGTTTTTAAATGGCAATTGAGCTTAGTAATTCTTCATACTAACTTAATTAAGGGCTTACAACATAGGTAGACAAGGAAACTAGGAGTTTTGGGTGATGATTCCCTTGGGATAGTGAAAGAAAAAGTGAGCAAAAAACACAAAGAGGGAAAGAGGAAATATTCTTAGTGTATGCCTTAGGGTAGATAGGCTCATGATTGAGTGATCGATTATCGATATGGGATGGCTGTTGGGCATTCCACGGTTGTGCCATAAATTAGGATGGTTAAACATCCACTTGAACTTAGATGATTTCGAAAACATCATGATGGTTGCTAACTTTAAGTTAGTGTCATCTCCTAAAGGCCATATGAGAAACACTTACTTAGAGTTAAGCATAACCATGACCATGGGCCGATTCACCCCATAGTATATGTAGAGAATAGCGTATCAAGAGTGTGATCTAGGTAGAGTTGACAGTGATCCCATGAGAGTTATAACAGCCCTATTTGGGACAAAAAGGAGGAATCCCGTTGATCAAGGATGATCTGCCAGAAAGGGGCAAGGACCATTAAGGTACTTGGATCCACTGGGGGACGCCTCAAAATGTACAAAAGGTTAATGCATGGCTAAATAGACATGCGCTCATTCATATAGACAATGGTTCGTGGAGTTGTTGCTGGGCAACTCTCCCGATTACTCTTAAGGATTTTTATGTACTGCTCACATGTTATGAAAATGAAATGATGTTATGTTTACTATCTCAAATATGTTTTATAAGAAATGCTTTATGATGAGAATGATGATGAATACACTTCCCATGTTTTAAAGTTGATATATTTTAAATGCACATGCATACATATAAGTATATAACTTGATTAAGTGCCACACTCATTGCATCCCCATAGTATGTTATATGTTTTATGAAAGAATATATAGGTTTTTCGTGCGAGCATGGTGGTACAGGTCAATAGATTTCGTAACTAGTTGTATTGTTACTGAGATTCATTTCTCACTATAGTGTTGACATGTACTAGATGTGTAGATCCCCTTGGGCTGGTGAAAGAAGGTAAGGTATGAAGAAGTGTCCAATCTGGGCACACAAACTATTTAGTTTGGATAGTATTAGTATATGTTAGGATTAAGCTAGCCTTCATGATATTTTGAGAAAGGCTAGTGTAGGATTATTTTGTATAGCCTATTCTAACTTATCTGTATATGAATTAGGCTGGATTGATAATTATAATACTTAATGGGGTTATGAGTAGAAGGATTGTTGCCTCCATACCCAATAGTTAATTGATTATATTTAATTAAGAATGCATGTCTATGTATAGTTAATCTAGGTGTATGCTATATGTATTTATTCCGCTGTAATGTTGAGAGAACCCGGGAGTAGAGACCAACTCAAATGACAATTAATCAATTTGGTAAAAATTTTAAAATTTACTCGGGTAAAAGTGATAGTAACACCAACACTCTGATAATTATTTTCATATTATAGTTTTTAAAATAACTAAAGGAACTGTAGGATAGAGGTGTTACATTTAGCCTATCTTCAATTTTCCCACATTCAGAAGGTATCATCTTAAGATTTAGTGGAGCCTTTCTTCTTCCTTCATGATGGCAAATCCACTTAGTTGAATGCTCATGTCTTAAAAGCTTGGCAAAGCATTCAGTTCAAGGAAAAATTTGAACTGGGGACACACTAGGTGAAGGTCACACCCAAATATAAAGATGGATTCAAGAAAGGCTTGCACAAGGGTGATGCATTGCATATGGACCCTAAGACCCACTGGTGAGTAACAACCTATAAGAGATAAAACAGGCTCTTTCTATCAAGATTGAATAGCAAAAGACCCAATTGGAAAAACTGAAAGGAGGAAGAAAGAAGCAACATGATGAGGTAAAGAAATCCAAAAAAGAGTATATGCTTTTGTACAAAGAGGTTTTTGGCCTCAAGAAGCACCAAGGGTCTTCCAACTCTGGCAATGCATCCAAGTTGTAAGAGGAAAATAAGAAGGTGAAGGCCAAGAATGAAGAGCTTTATCGCACTTGTCGATAGTGAAACTCTCAGTTGTATGAGGAACGAGAGGCCTATTAGGTAAAATATATTGAGGGTTAAGCTTATATCTAGGCTTTATAAAAATATATTGCACAATTAAAAGAGCAGCTAGACAAAAAAAGATGAGTCATTTGTTACTGTCTAAGGGGAGTTAAATTATATGAAAAACTTGTATTTGGAAAAATTAACCCAAGACGTTGAGTTAGGCATGACATTACGCTCCCAGAGTGAGCAAGCCGAAGTAGATATGTGGAAAGGACAATATGTTCAAACTGTGAGGCTGATCAACACTATGATTCCAACATTCATAGATAGTTTTGAATGGGCAAAGAATAAGATAACCGTGTATAATATGCTACTCAAAGTACAAGATTTTCTCGTGCTCAACCATCATATTATTGAGCGTTAGGATGAAATTAATAAAGCCTAGTAGATGTAGCCAAATGCTCAAAAGCATTGTAAAGAATTACTAGTCCCCACATCTCTCTCTTCTCTTTTATGCTTTCTCACTCAATACCAATCACTTGAGGTAAAATCCTTGGGGATTGGCTATCAACTTTGTTTCTTATTGTGAAACTAAAATGTTTTCAGTAAGATTCAAAGGGTCAACGATAACCCTCGATGAAGTGATACAATAATACATGACCACAGACCAATCACTAATGATACTAAAAGCATGAAGCAAAATCTTCTATAATTTGGTCATCAACTTTAACGTCCTCTGTGGAATCTAAATGTTCTTGGAAAGGGTTAAAGGGTCTAACCATATGCCAAACACCAAAGTAACCACACACATAGTTCTATCATTTAACTCTCTTGTCATTGAGGTGTCACAATAGCTCGTGTAAGAAGAAATGTGAGAGGTCGTGCAAGAGCAATCACTTGGCACTATAACACCTAGTACAAAACTTAGGCCGCAACACTAGCAAGCATGAATTCCTAAGGAGCAAAAAATAGCTAACCCTAGGTCCCTATTAATAATGAGTTGGCTGATCTATGCAGTTAGTTGTAAAACCAAATGATCAAGATGGCATACATGTGTATGCAAATAACAGACATGGCCAATATGGTGAAGGTCATGATCAAAATGATACATGCTAGGGGAGCCAATCCTCCAGAACCTGCTCAAGTTACTAAGGAGAATGTCCATAATGCCGCTCTAGTTTCACTGGCTATACCTGTTCCTGTTGCTTGAATGAAATACTCCACCTGCAATCTTTGAGCCCAAAATGCCACAACCAACCATACAGGCGGGGTTTTACATATGACGTACTTGAGGTTGAATCAAAAGTCACCTCTACCATCCTCCTAGTACCTCAGGGAAGTTTCTCAGCTCCCTTTCTCCTTCATTTATTGTTGCATTGAGGACAATGCAACATTTAATTATGGGGGAAGCCTATATCATTCTTTTTTCTTCTTCTTATCCCTAAATTCATTTTTTGTACATTTGTTTTTTATTATTTTTGTAGTTTAATTCTTTTTACTTTTTCCATCCATTTCCTTCATTTTCAAATTCTTAAAATAGATCAATAGTCATTGATTAATCTAATGACTCACATTCCCCAAGATTCTCTATGATCCCTTTGTAAAAGTTTTTGTCATAGATGCCTTGTAAATTAAAAGGGTTACTAAATATATATGACTTGCTTGCTTAATATATAGTGAATATGCATCCTTCTTTCTTGATTTTTCTACTATTTTGGTTACTAGATCTACTCATAGGATGACTATCCTAGAAAGAAACTTACCTTAAGACCACTTCTTAAATATGCCCCTTTAGTCCCCTCTCTTGCAACTCTTGCTAAAGAGAGAGAGAGAAAGAGAAAGAGAAAGGAAAAAGGGAAAGAATTGTGGGATAGTTAAGTAATGGGATTCGTGTGCTAAAAAGCATGCAATTTTGCGTCAGAAGGCTAACTCCTAAATCATTCATAGGAAATATTGAATAAATTATGCTCCTCTAATCAAAATCAGATTATGAGCAGTGCTAGTAGCCACATAGTCTTGTGATAGTTGAGTAACTGGGTACAAGTGCTGTCAACAGTTGTCCTCACATAAAAAGGCATGAAAAACTAGGCAAGAGTCAAAATATTTCTTGAAAAATTGCCAAAAAAAGAAGAAAATTTTTTTTTGGTAAGAAGAAAAAGGAGCAATCCCTTTATTGAGAAGGGGGAAAGCTTATGCAAGTGCTCTTAAGAATAGTTTTTGTTTGGGAATAGCCAATCTTGAGGGTAAATCTTGGAAAAGTACAATAGGACACTCTTGGGAAGAAATGCTAACTAATGAAATTAACCATCATTGCTGAACTAGGCCTGTTTGATTACTCAACATTCTATGGCAAATTTTTTGACGATGGGATTTCTTGGTAGCCCTTGGTTAAGCTCTACTATTGATCAGTGTACTATTGAAGTTTTGATGACAATTCTTGAGGGTAAGCATAAGACAAGTGTAGGGGAACTTGTTCTTAGCCTTTTGGCTAGCCAGTACAAACTTGGTTTTTTGTTTAGTGCAACTCTTATCATGCCTCTAAAATCCTTTTCATCCACGTTGTGGGACCAACATGACAATAGGTCTATTGATATATTACTAATGCATTGTAAAGCATTGAGGGTTACACAAAAATAAGAAAGAAAAGGAAATCAATAATCAAGAAAAATGAGAAAAAGAAAAAGAAAAATTAAATTATATAAGAAAATAAGGTGAAAACAAGACTACGTTCTGAACTTCATCAACCTCTAAACTGGGGCAATTTTATTTGCATCACATGCATCCTTGAGCGATTTTTGAGGGTATCTTATATGACATCTTTCATCTTCCCATCTTTGCACTCTAAGTGCTCATATTCATATAAAACATTTTTCTCAATTATCTTAGTAGTGTCTTTGCACTAATGACATGCCACTATCAAAATCAATCTCATACTTACTTGTTGTTCCCCTATTCCGAAAGGAAACATAATCTTTTACCTTGTGAATACTGGGGCAGGCTATGAAGGCCAAACTTTGTGAAGATAGGGCCATGTCGAGACGCGATGATTTTCTCCTATGACTAACACAGGGCATACTGTGAAGGCTACATCTCATGAAGACATGGGCAGGCCAAAAAGTGAGGATTTTCTCCTACGACCGACAAGGGGCACGATGTGAAGGCAAAACTTTGTAAAGACTGAGGCATGCCGAGAAGCAAGGATTTTCTCTTATGACTAACATAGGGCACGTGTGATGGTCAAACCTATTGAAGATCGGGGCACGCAGGAAAGCGAGGATTTTCTCAAACGACCGACCTTTTGAAACCCAAGGCATGCTAGGAAATAGGGTTTTACTTGAATACCTGAAAAAAAATATGTTCTTATCTTTACTTATCCCTAAATGAGAAATCAGATAATTCTTATCCACTTCACTCACTTAAGGAATAAGTAAAGAAGGGCGACTGTGAACACAATATTCAGTTCGGGCCTAATTTGAAACCTAATAAAAATAAAAATAAAAATAATATACAAAAGTAAGATATCATGATAGTAGTCTAATTAAAATAAAAAGCCCAAAATAGGTAAAAAAAAAAAAAGCCTAAGAAGATTAATGAATAAATGAAAAATAATAATAATAATAATAATAAGAAAATAGAAAGATGGAAATTAAATCAAAATCTCTATTCTTGTGTAGTATCTCCTCCCTATCATCTCTTCATCATCTTCTCAAAAATCTCTCCATCATCTTCCAATCTTCAATCAAATCACATTTCCCTCCATTATCTTCTCCATCTCATTTATTCTAAATCTCCTCCAAATATAATCCCATTAATTCCTTCATCAATGCCATAAATCAAATTTCCTATTTTTCCTTTTTCAATCCCCCACTACCTCCTATATAAAGAGCATCAAACATAAAAAAAAGGTGAGAAACACTTGAAAATTAGGGCAAAAGAGCAAAATACAAAGAGAAGACGAAAGTTGCGTGGATTTTGAGTTAGGAAGTAAGGTTCGTTTTCCCATCTCTTTTCATGTAGTTATAGTCCTATAGCTACCAATTGCCTATGCCACTAGTGCTCTTGTTTTTTTTTTTTTAAGTGGACATGCATGTAGTATGTCACTCTTTTTTTTTTTTTTTATGATTTCATGCTTCAGAGTAGTGATACAACAATAAGAACCTTTTCTTGATAATGGGAGGAATGACATGAAGCATTTGACACTTGATTTTGAAAGGCATAATTTTCTTTATTTTCCATTTGGTTGATTGATTAAGAGAAAAATTGTTGATTTCAAAATTCCATGTCTTTAATGTGTTTGTTTAAATGCCTTAAAATTGAAATGAAACAAATGACCTCTATTTGACGGGTTATACTTTCAAGCTTTTAATAAAAAATGTCAAAAGGCTTAAACTTCAGTCAAGAACTAATCATGACTAAAAAAAAATCTTAATGTTGATAATATATTAACATGAGACAATGGAAGCATCTTGGCCATATTTTTTATCACCTTATGCTACACTCTCAAAAATTTTTATTTTATTCTTTATTGCTTAGAATTTTTGCACTTATAGATTGTGTAACACCTCTTATCTTATCTTAACAACGTTATAATATTCATTCAAATAAGTGGTTACATTGTCCTTAGTCTTTAATTTCATTAATTTTTTTCTTGAGCATTTAATCCATTAGAACTTTATTATGCAATTAGGTCTGGGTTCTTTTTCTTAGGTAAACATGCTTTGGCACAGTGGAATAAAAATATATACACCACAACAGAATATATAAAAAAAAAAAAACTTTTACACTATACATATATTATCATAACTATTTGGTACATTGTTCTGTATACATATACTAGGATAGATAAAGTACCCAATCCTTAAGGATTAAGGAGACAACAAGCTTGTCACTCATACTCCTTTTACAAAATATCATAGAGGAATAGGTCCTTCATGTATCCTTATATATATGCCCTCTTTCCCTCTATATACAGCCAAAAAAATGATAGTCCCAATTCTAACCCAAAAAGACTATATAGAATCAGGACTAAAAAGAAAGGGCTATGACTACATGCTTAAGTGTCTAATTTACTCCAGAGGAAACTCAAAGATAGATATAACATAGATATCCTTTATAATAGTGAAAGTTCCTAGAAAGGGAACTTCCACAGTGGCTAGCTCAATCTCCATTATCAAATAGTATCTAGGCATCTGATACATATCAGTACAATAATGAGAAATATATTCCCAGTAGCTAAACAAACCAATTTATTTAAAATAACTGATATGTACCACTGTAATAATATAGAAAAAACCTCTACATTCAATTAAAATTTCAAACTCTTTTCATATAGACCCTTGGGTATGACATATGTGAAACTGGTGCGTATGCAACTATAGACATGAGATATGCAACAAATTATGTCATTCACAGGATGGACAACAAGCTTTCAATGCTTATATGTCTTAATTATATTCAAAAAAGTCACATTCATACATTACAACTTATGGCCACCTAAAAATACTTTACTTTGGAAAGGTATACACCAGATCATTTCCTTCCACATCATGATGTTCTTTGGAGGTTTACACTAGATCATTCCTCCTACATTTTATCCCTTGAGAGTATACATTAGATCATTCCCCACAAGGTAACTTACTATGGAGGTATACATCAAATCATTCCTCCTCATAATTTTGGTCTTAGGAGGTATTCACCGAATCATTCATCCTTGATCTTTAACTTTGGCATTCATAATTGCGTTTAAGCATTTTCATGCTATTCAGTCACTTTCACATGACTTTAGACATCTTGCTATCAATGGCAAAATTTCATGCTATTTACTATTCATTCTTAACCATTATATCATTTTCCCTCTTGTCACTTAACATAAGCCAATTTTAATGGCACCTTAGGCTATTTTCAACTAACATAGAAGTTTAGCCATTCTAGGGAAATTTATACAAGGCATTCGGCCAAGACAAGATAAGCATGAATGATTGGCATTTCTAACCCATTTGGTGCATTTCTAGCATTAATTTCACCAATTAAACATTATGGTAACAATTTTCATAATTATGCTTAACCCTTCCTCACACCTAAAAATTAGGTGATTACACTTTAGGCCATCCTTTCTCATATTTTTCTAGCTCATTATTCATACCAAACATGAAAATACACCTAACCTCAAAACTTCACATGTTTATACACACTTTTTAGGTGAAATGGTAAGGCTTCAAATTGGTAAAATGGCTAAAACATAGAACTACCATAACTGTCTCTCTCTTCCTTTCTTGGAACTAAATTTATATGGTTTCTAGGCCATTTTCAAGAAAAATTTCAGCAGCACTCACATGCATTAATTTGGCCAAGATGAGTAAGTCACACATTCATGGTTAATGGTGAAATTATAAAATGGAAAAAAATGCTTAAACACTAACTTACCTAGATTTTCTCTCTCTTACCATTTTCTAACACTTTCTCACAGTTTTTCTAACACCAATTTAACCAAATTCCACCAAAATTTCAGCACCTTTACATAAGAAACAATTCAGCCAAAGTGAAGAATGCAAGGAAATGGAGTTATTTCACCATCTAGCTTACAACACCATCATATTCAAGCAAAAACCATGTAAAAACATCATTTTCTCACTCTATACAATACCATTTCAACCTTGATATAGGTTAGGGTTTTGCAAGACTAGGGTTCCATCCATGAACATTCACCATCTCTTAGGTATTCAAGCTTTCCAACATGTATATAGCCATAAACACAATTAGTTTTCAACATATTTCAAACCCAATCATGCAAATCAACCATAAGAATGTAGAGAGAGAAAAAGTCATCATTCTTGCAAGTTTGAAAACACCATAAATACACCATAAATACACCATAAAACAAAGAAAAGAATGGCATAGGCATGTTTAGCTACCTTGAAAATGCAAAATAAGTTAAATCTCCAAGTTATGTTGGTCTGACAACCTTCTTCTCCAAGTCTATAAAGCAACTCAGCCAGCCTCTCCTTCTCCCCTCTTCTTCGACACTTCTAGCACATGGAGGAAGAAGAAGGCTGAAATTTAGAGTTTTGGTTATTTACAAAAATGCCATTGGTGCTAAAATGTCCATTTTGTCCCTTTTTCTTCTCTTTTTCATCAATGGCATTGTCTCTCCTTGAAAATGTAATTTTGTGCAACTTCCATGGGTGGGACTTTTCTGCCCCTTAAGAGTTTCAAAATTGCAGAGTGGTCCCTCAACTTTTCAAAAATTACAAATAAGCCCATAAGGAAATTGTCATTTTGCCATTTAAGTCCAAATGGCCATTTTAACTCCAATTTTCACCCTTTTTGGCTTCATGGTATAAAAATCACTTAAATAAGATTTCATAAGACTTATTTTTATGATTTTACCAATTTACCCTTGTTTTAGCAAAATTACGATTTTGTCCCTAAGGCAAAATTACCATTTTGCCCTTTATGCCAAAGATTATCATTTCGCCCTTTTTCTTTCTTCTTTGAAGCATACTTGGATAAGGATTTCTAATTTCTATTTTTCTTGAAATATTTAAGGTAAAATTTAAATTTTTTATATTATGTAAAATTACTAATATGCTCTTAGGGTGAAATTACGATTTTACCATTCCTCAGGGAAGTTGTCTCTTAACATCAAATGCAAGTAATCTTTTACATAACTAGATTCTTCTTCTCTCTTAAATTAAAATAATGAGAATCCTTTGATGTAAATTCATGAAATAAAAGGATTAAACAAATTTTTCCCTTCATGGTAAAATTACTATTTTACCCTTCCTCACCAATTTTCCAATTTCATTCTTTTATCACAAAAGTGATTATATAATGGTAAAAATATCCATTCTAACTCCTTGATAAATTATCCTTAACATCCCACAATTAATACTAACAATAATAATAATAATAATAATAACGTCATCATAAAATGCAATTATTAGAAGCGGATGTTACATATTGACAATATTTTTTTAGCTAAGCGTGGGTTTAATCAACAAGTTGCAATGTAGTAAGGCACTGTAATAACAAACAAGCATGGTGGTTAATCATTTTTTCTTTTGGTGTTATGAATGTTAAATTACATATAATAAAAAAAAAAAAGAAAGAGTGAGAAAAAGATAAGTAAAAAAAATTTTGCTTTATTCCTTTTTTCTTACTTTGCTATCTTAAAATTTTTCATTAATTTTTTCTTGAAATTTTAAATTTATCTCTAAAGATGTTCTTAATATAAAATAATGAAACACTTAAGTCAAAACTACATAAAAAAAAATAAAAATAATTCAATGCTAAGTATGTTAAATATATATATATATAAATGAAAAATATATAATGATAATAAAGGATTGAAAGTTGAATAAGAGTGTTGTGTTTCTTACCAAAAAAAAAAAAATAGCACAATTCCAAAGATGTTTTCTTAAAAAGAACAAAATAAAAATAAATAAGTATTAGGATAATTTAAATCATTATTAAGCCACTTTATTTTATAAATTTAATTTAGGGCAACCATCTTTTAGATGAAATTTCAAGGTTGCCTCACACCTTATCTAGGAATCAATTAGACTCCTGAACCTAATCTTTACTTTGAAACTAGTTTTGAGCCTTATCCACCATAGTTTTGAAAATTGTTTTCAAATATAAATTTATTTATTTTTTTAAATTTTTATTTAAAATTTGGTGGTGACTCCATATTTTCTGATTTTTTTAAAAAACATTAGACATAACACCCCTTTCCCCAACTAAGCCCACTACTACTAGGCGCTCTCTAGCCTTTTAGGGGAGTTAGCCTCCTGGCGTTGATCGCCCCACATCTTACTACCAGGCGCACTCTTAATGATTAGAGAAGCCTACCTATCTCTACGCCCTAATCACCCACGATCTGCCTTCCACCCACCTATCTTCATACCTTAACCATCCATGATCTCCCACTTCCCTCAACTTAAGGCCACTACCTAATCTCACTCATATTATAGAACGAGCATATAGTTACTCACCTTTTCAAGATGTGACTTATCAATTAGTAATTGGTCACTCCTCTCTCTACTGTAAATAAACCCCTATCAAATGAGAAAGGGACGATTTTTCAAGAGGTGGGAGAACTTTTAGACTTTCTACACTGAGACTTTGAAGATTTCCTGAATCCTGAAGCTCAATAAGAATAGATTAGATTTACTCAAATTTAAGCCTTCTTGTCTTGTTTACGGCTTGCATGGAGTGCTTCACTTCTCACTTATTGAGAGCTTTCCAGTAATTGGTCCTCTAATTACCCTATACTTTTAAATTCGAAAGTACAAATCCCAGTTCCCCAAATAATCATGTAACAACATAATTATTATTTAGATTTTAGATTTTAATATAAATGAATTAAAATATTTTTAAAATTTAATTGGCGTTTGAATTAATATCTTACATATTACAAAATACCTTAGAATTAGATCATTTTAATTTTCTGTGCCTAGATCTAAATTAGCCCACATTTTTTTATTTAAATATGTATTAAGTATGAGTAAATTATATTTTCCTTTTTAGAGATAAAAAAGTTTATAATTTCACTTATTTTGATTAAAATATCTTTATATTTATTATTGATATAATTAAATATGTATTTGAGTAACATAATTTTTTTAAATTTGAAATAAAATAAATTTATTATATTTAACTCAAAATAAAAATAATGACATAACATATTTTAAACTAGATTTTTTAATAAATTATAAATTCTTAAAAAATGATGATACGATATTTTTATTAAAATAGATGAAATTATAAATATTTTAACTTTTAAGTATTTAACCATTAGTAATTGTTATCTCTGTGAATTAAATATTGAATTGAATTTGAAAATTTGATAGAGTTTCGTTATTTTACCTTTTTCTCTTTTCCTGTCTTGCTTCAATTTTGTTATTTTTCTCCTTTTTCCGTTCTTGTTCTTTTCCTTTTGGTACCAATTCGAACCTACGCCCTCTCATCAGTTCACACGAAGTACTGAACCGCGAAGGCAAGGACGAATCGGTTCCTTTCCCGTTCTTGGGTGACACAACTGCAGCACCGTCGTCATCTTATTTCTTTACAGCTTCGAATCGCTACGAGTTGTGTTCTTCTTGTTGCTTTGTTGGGGTTTTGCTCCGAATAGAAATCGGTGAACGTTTGGTACGTGAATCCTGTATGATTGAAATTTTTTTGTTTCCTGTTAGATTGATTCAACTGAAAGTCTTGTAGTTTTAAAATTTTCCACAAAGAGTGACACAAAATGCCTGATATCCTTATAAATAGGAATGTGCGATAATAAACGGCAATTACCACCGTGGATGCTGCCGAAGGTTGGTGTTGCTTCCACCCCTGCGAGAAAATCTGACAATGCTGAAAACAATTGCTCTTTAGAGAAGGGAGTTTTAGCTAAGGTTCCTGACTTGACGGCCAGTGCTGGAAGTGCACCGAAAAAGGAAGCAGGAACGGGTCACAAGAGGGAAACTTCAAGGAGGAAGTCTCAGTCCCATGCACAATGTGAAGTTAAGAGAAGAAGAAAGCTAAGTCAACAGGATGTAAGCAGCGGTAAAGATACTACTCAAAGGGACAAGAAAAAAATTGATAGTTCTAAGGACTCAATTCGGAAGACTTCTTCAAAGAAAAGCCAAATTGTAGAAGACCCTATACGTGGTAGCTCTGATATAAATTCAGTTCAAGCTTTTATTGATGATGACATGGAGCTAGCAATTGAAGATATGATGGCCATTGCAGAGGAGGTAATTTTCTTTCTCATCATATTACAAGGAGAAAAATAACACCTTGTCTTGTTTTAGGGTTTTAGCAATGTGAATATAAATATTTTTATCATTTCTATCATAAAGTGCTTGACTGCATAAAGAATATAGTGGCCCAATTCAAATTTGAAAGTCGTTGTAGTTTCATGTTTCATCCTAGTTCCCCTGCAACACTAGAAATTTAGAATTATGTCATCTTCATGTTTGCTAGTATAAATTTCCTGTATCTGTATGCAGTATGTCAAAGATTATGACAACAAGGAGCAAACGGAAGCATCACGTACCCAGTGTGAATCAGTAAAGAAATTTCCAGTGACAAGTGAATTAGAAAGTTTTCTTGATTCCCATTATGAGAGAAAAAGATCATCTACTCCAGCAAGTGAGGCTCTCCATGATTCTTTGAATAAAAGTGCTGAATTGGTTGTCACTGGAACCTCTCAAACAGGTGATCCTGCTCAAGACATGCTGGACCTTTTCTTGGGTCCCTTGTTGAGGAAACCTCTTCAGGAGAAGAACAAATCTATGGTAGAAGATATGGAGTTTGCCTATGAGTTCACTAGGAAAAGTCAAGAGGAATCTGTAGGAGAAGAAATGGTTCCCTTGATGAAGAAGAAAAGCAGTTTGAAAGACAAGGTAGCAAAGTTTCTTCACTAAGATATATCTCATAGCAAAGCAATGAGCTGAAGTTTCTGTATGACTTGAAAAGGTAACTGAACCTGTGAATCGTTCTTTCATTAAAGTCTCATTTTAGCTGCTCAAAGTCTTGTCATGGTAATGCTCAACTCAGTATATAATTTATGGATCAAATTCTGATGAAGTGAAATTAAACCAATCACAAGGAGTTTACATTTCAATGCAATAAAGAATTTCCATTGACATATCATAGGAATAGTAAGTAGGTGTTGTGATAATTGATAAAAGAGTTTATCCTGGGTTATGATTGTACAATGCATAGAAACAAACATAAGAACTTCTGCATTTAAAAGTCTGTTTTTCTATGTTGACAGTGGGTTTAAAAGGAATATGTTAGAGGCTGGCTGAGGAGTGAATAAAATAGGAAGAACTTGGAGAAATTAGGTGCAAGGATCTTAAACACAATAATAACTCCAAGCACTAGCCCTTTGTTAGGACTTAACCCAATACAAAAGCTGAATTAAATCTGTCTTCCATTTAAAATGCAGAACCTATGGGTATTTATAGAGATATACCCTAAAATTAAGGAAAGTGCTAAAGACATGGGCAGTAAAATAGAACATGGGAATAGTGCATAGTGCTGAAAGTAGTTCAGCTAAGTGCTCTCATATCGTGCTCTCATATCCTTAACTACTAGAAGCAAAACTCTAATGCTTCTGCTTGTTCACACTTGGGGATCCCTTGCAGCTTGTTTTTTTTTCCCATTCACGTGAAAAATGAGGAACATTTTGATCCATTTGGCTTCCAAGCCAGGTAATCAAGATTGAGATTTTGCATAGGATCGGGAGAGGCATAAGATAGATTGAATTAATAATCGCATGATCCTATCAATTTTTTCAAAAAATAATTAACATATATATTTAGTACTATATAACTGTAGAAATGAGTCAAGATAGAACATGTTAGCGTTGCTTGATTCATATAGTCTATCCCACTTAGTGGGAAAAGGCTTGGTTTGTTGTTGTTGTATATATTTAGTTCTATAAATTTTTTTTTTTTTTTTTTGTAAACATAAAATTATCCAGATTTCATCACATTTCCATAAACTGGTTCATCATATTTCATCCTCCCTCTTAATTTCTTGTCTATTTTGTGTTCTATTATCTCTCAACATGTTCTTTTCTTAAAATAGCAACCACCCATACAAAAAATAACAGAAAAACGATGAAAGCACAAAACAGAATGGAAAATAAAGAAAACAGAACAGTACCAGATGCTGCATGAAGAAATCAGAACCAGCTGCTAAAGCACTAAGAAAACAGAACAGAAAAATGAAGAAAACAGAACAGCACACACCCACTGCAGAAACAGAGTAAATATCACAGAAGCAGAACAGATAACAATGACGAAGCACAAAACAGAAGACCAGAAGAAAAACGGCCTCAGCACAGCCCACAACCCACCACCAAAGCGCCACAGCAAGCACAAAGACACACCCATCATGATGAACCAGTATGGTTTGATGCATTTAGGATAGGGCATCAAAATCCTATCCTAAACACTGTTTCATATTTTAAATAAAAAGAAGTTCTGCATTTTCTTGGATCGGATGGGATCGAACAATCCTGCGATTGCACAATCCAGATCGAAATCCTGTCGCAATCTTACTTGCCTCAAATTCTGCATCCGATTTAAATCAGAAAAGGGGCATAAGATCGCAATTTTGAGCAATCTTATGAACAAGATTGCAATCTTGATAACCATGTTTGCAAGGTGTTGAAAGAAGCTAACCATTTGATACGTAATACCAAATCTGCCCCACCTTGGGAAAATGGATTGTAGTCTTTAATAATGATTAATCCCAGAAGTTTAACTTCAACTTGGCAACATATAGAGTTGCATTTGATAATATCACCATTACCCAATTGAACTCTGAAAGCAGAAACTTGCTGTATAGGGATGAGTAGTTTGCTGACCAATGCCTCTGCTATGAAATTGTGGGTGGATCCACTGTCTATAAGGATGTACATGTCCCTATCCCTCAACTTGCCTTTGTGATTGTGCCTGCTGTCTTGCACAGTATAGCATGGAAAGAAATCTCCGCCAAGTCTTCTGCATAATCTTCTTTTTCTGTTTCTGCTTAAGGATCCATAATTTCCTCCCCTTCTGTGTTAATCTCCATCAAAGAAAATGCATAATTTTTGCAACGGTGGCAGGGAGAAAATTGCTCCCCACATCTGAAACACAGCCCCTTATCCCTTCGTAATGAATGCCCATCTTCAAAGGAGCGTTGCGTGTTCTGCGGTGCTGTATAGGAATTTGAAATATGTAGGATTGTGTGTGCGTTAGGCTGGCAGCAGCTTTCTTGAGGGTTGGTGCATTATTGGGTATGGGTTGACCCATATTGAGTTTCTGGCTGCCTTTAGTGAAATGAGCTAGGCTGGATTTAGTTGTTTCAAACTCTATAGATAAACTCATAGCTTTTTATACAGTCCGGGCTTATGAATTCTCACATCAGCGTCCAATTCCTCTTTCAGTTCATTTAAGAATACACCCAATAAACAATGCTCAAGCCAGTTTTTAACCCTAGAAGACCTCTTTGCAAACTACTTCCTATACTCCTGAATTGACGTTGTTTGGCGAAATGGAGACGCTCGTCTGGGTTTTGAAATTTTGCAGGGCCATAGTTCTCTTGCAATGCCTTTACCAACTCTTCCCAATACAAAATTGTTCTTTTGGAATTAATCCAAGCAAAGAGATCCAAGGTGTCACCTTTAAGATACATTGCTGCCACATCAACTTTCAAATCATCTGGGGTTGGGTAATATCTGAACTCAGCCTTTTGGGAATTCCATCTTTGTGTAGGGCAGCTGTGTGTGCCCTCTACTCCGCCAAGATGGTTCGCAGTCCTCTTCTTCATCATCTCCCCAATGTGAACTTTTCTGCCCCTCATACCAGAACTGTTCTCTGGTAATTTCCCCTTGCTGGTGTGGGCCTTGAGGGCTGCCAACTCTGCTGCCAACATTTCCATGGCCTCCAATGTTGCTGATATGGTGGATAATTGCTGAGCTACAGGGTCATTGGGAGGTTCAGGGTTGTTTTGGGATGGATTTGGGAGTGCGTAAGATGAATGTGTGTCCACCATCATTGCAAACCAGGCTCTGATACCAAAATGTTAGAGGCTGGCTGAGAAGTGAATAAAATAGGAAGAAGAACTTGGAGAAATTAGGTGCAAGGATCTTAAACACAATAATAACTCCAATTACTAGCTCTTAAGTAGGACTTAAACCCAATACGTAAGCTGAATTAAATCTGACTTCCATTTAAAATGCAGAACCTATGGGTATTTATACAGACAAACCCTCTAAATGCTGACCTAAATTTAAGGAAAAGGCTAAAGACGGGTGCAGTAAAATAGAACATGGGAAAAGTGCATAAAGTGCTGAAAGTGGTTGAGCTAAGTGCTCTCATATCCTTAACTACTAAAAAGGTGTGGGGTGGCCAATTGCTTGTTGTTAGTTGTTTGGTCCCTCCTTCCTACTCACTATCGATAAATTCCTCTTCCTCTTATGTAACATCCCAAAAATTTGACGGGATATTAAATGTCAAATTTTGTATAATTAAGCATAATTATAATTATTTGATTTGATGAAATTAAATTGTATTTTTGTTCTCAATGAAATTTTCACATTGAGACTGAAAAATTGATAAAATAGCAATTAGGATGTCTTAAAATGGTGAACCAGAGATTTCGGGAAAAATTAAAATACCTGCCTAAGAACAAAATCCCTATATAAACCACAACTCCATAAAAATTACCAAAACTAAATTACTACAAAACTTTATTCCCTCAATGTGCCACCACTAACACTACATTAGAAACTCGTTCCCTTCCCTTCGAAGAAAACATACCCACACACACATGAGAAGCAAACTCAAGCTAGAGAGAGAGAGAGGGAAACAGGAGACAGAAAGCCACCATTCACCTTCCATTTCTTCTCCATTCTCTACCAAACTTGGACTGGAGCTTCACCAAGAGGAGGGGAACCTACTTCCACCGTTGCATGTAGCTGAGCTCCACCGTGGAGGGAGGAGCAGCCCTGATTGAGAAGCCTCAAGTGGGTCTGCACCGAGAGGAACCCCAGAAACCTTCTTATCTTGGTAGAAAGTCAAGGTAGGGAGTTTGTTTCATACCCTCGTGTGTGTGTGAGGCATTCTCTAGACTTGTTTGCTTCTTTCTTGGGCTGAGTGGCTGTAAGGGAAATTAGAAACATCTGCTGCTAAAATATGTTGTGGTGTTGAAATCTTATTAGAAAGTGTGAGAAATTCCCTGATATGGGTATTTTGACCTCTTGTGTGAAATCCATTGGTTGCATGTGTGTTTGAGTGCAAAAGTTTGAATTTTGCTTGCTGGGTTAAGTGGGTATAACTGATGAACACTTGCTGCAAATGAAATGAGGCAAAAGGTCATTTTCCTACAACAAAGTAAATAGGATCTGATCTTGGTAGTATAGTTGTCTAAGTTTGATTTTGTAAGGGTGATGGCAGTATAATGTGTTATTCAATGTGGGTGTTTGGGAAATTCATATGGGATTGAGAAATTTTGTTAGAAGTACAAGGTTATGAACTACCTTGTGTAAATCCTAGAAGCTTTCTGCCCTAAAATGGTCATAAGTTAGGCATGAAAGTGCGGGTGAAGTGCATGTAGTTGCTGCCTTGTTTCAGGCCAAGAAATCGAGCTCGCTGTGTACTTCTCTGCTAAGATGGCATTTTTTTGCAACACATTGTCCCCTCGCACACTGTGCACTTTGCTGCGCCAAAAGGTGCACTTTGCCACGAAGAACTGTACCACACCCCCTATGTAGTTTGTCGTGGGTTTTTGCCATGGCAAAGTCCTTGAAGTCCTGAATTCACTTTCCTTAGTATTGTTAGCCACGAAACTTTAATGGAGTAACTAGGATGGGAATAGAGAAGTTAAAAATGGGATTTTTAGAAGATTCCTGGAGAGGAAAACTGTAAGGAAGTTCAGAACCCAATTGGAACCAATAAACACAAATCCTTGTAATAGAAAGGAAATTGGGACACAGATAACTCCAAAGAGCTAACTCACCATTTTATGTTTATGAATTGATGCATTGCAATTGAATGAGATGTTGTAGTGATTGAATCTTATGAAATGGAATTGTATGAATTGCGTATGTAAAATGTATATGCATATAATAATTGCATACATGTGTGACCAAATTGTAATTCTGTCATGAAAGTTGTGAAACATTATGAAAAGCTGTCATGAAATCTTTACCTGAATATATGTTTCACTTCGGATTATTTAAGAGTAGATAGTATGGGATGCCCATGATTTATCCTATTTGGGTGACTAATTCTAGTTAATTCCGGACTGAGTTGACGCACATCAGGTGAAAGGGGTTAAGTGAGCTATCTTGAAGGCTTAATGGACACTCTAATTACATTCCCATTTTCCTTGTGACTCTGAAAGCTCTCAAAAAAAAGAAAAAGAGAAAAGCAGGGACATGGTGATCCCGACGGCACTAGATTCGTGTACATGTCAGGGGATGCCCTAGAAATAGTGGCCAAAGGTCAAAGGACCTAGATTATGCTCTGATATAGTAAGACATGACAGGTATTATCTTAATGTACTTGGTATGCCATACTTGTTTACATGAATTATATGCTTTTGTGAGTAAACTAGATGGTTACTCAATTACACATGTTGTATGAGTTGCTTGCCTACTGGGAATGTAAATTCTCACCCTTGTTGATGATTGTACAGATGCAACGTTACATTCTGATCGTAGAGATTGAAGTGTTAACTATTCCGTTCCATGGCTGGGCACATTTACCGTCATGCGGGACATCATTGCGGTGTCCATGATAGAAGTACCACCAGTTCCACCCTCGCCCCCATTTACCCTGACTGCGTAGTTTTCTAGTAGGGTAGTACATGATAGGCTTTTCTTGATAATCAGATGACTTATTGGGATATTTTGATGTACAAGGGCTGTGACCCTTGATCAGCTTCTGTTGGATGTATACATATATGTATATATATGTATGCTTGATAAGGGAAAGCTAGGTTACTTGTTGTATTACCTACTTCCAGTTTGAACTTTGATGAAGGTATGTAATAGTTGTAGCATTTTGATCAATATATCTACTAAGTTGTAGTATTTTAATTAGTATGACCATTTGTGCTGTAGAATTTTCACTCTATGTAGCGAAGAAGTTAAATATTCTTCTGATTTTATAAATACAAGTAAACAAATTATAGACTGTCTAAGGAAATTCAAGATATTATAATTCAAAATATACGTCAAAATTGAATTTTCACCACGCAAGTAGTTAAAAGTAACCACGGTGTTACATCTTCTATGGCCCCCTTTTTATGGGATTAGTAAGATTAATGAGTTTTTGAATCTTACCAGAATAATTATGAATCTTTATGACATGTGGGAACTGTGATTATGAATGTTGTGTGTAACTTGGCAATTAGTGATTGGTTGTTTGGACGTTGATAGTTTGGATTTCCTTTCACTTCATTGGGTTATAATTAGTTAAGAATTTCTTGTTGTAGTAAAATTAGGTTTTGTTGAATATTTAGACATGGACTTTTTCAATCTTCAGTTTTGTGTTATATTATTAATAAATGGATACCGAGTTTTCTCATTGTCTTCTAAGTGGCTCGTGTGTCATGTATATATACTTGTAACTAGTGTATAAGTTTAAAGAGGATTGAGGAAATACACTTGCAGAGAAAAATATTGAAACATGGTTTAATCTTGATACTGATCTCATTCTGTTTTTCCATAAGCTATATTGGTGACTTCGCCTTACTAGTGTGTTAGATTATTAGGACAGTGAGAGTAGCGTAAACTTTTGGCTT
This sequence comes from Senna siamea, assembly GCA_031216115.1. Taxonomy (NCBI): domain Eukaryota; kingdom Viridiplantae; phylum Streptophyta; class Magnoliopsida; order Fabales; family Fabaceae; genus Senna; species Senna siamea. Next base: position 5,581,050 of record CM062360.1, read on the forward strand.
TGAAGGTGTTTTATTGACTTCCATAGCTACTCATTAGACTGACAATAACTTCTGTTATTTAGGTATTTTTTGGGCCTTGTGAGTTTTTGCGGAAAGTTTCTTTCTGAATCCATATAGGATTCAAATGCGTAAAAAGTTGAATGGTTTGGTTTGAGCGGCGGCCAATTTTTGGAAAAACTTGATGATTTCACCTTTCATCTTGATTCTTGCCTATCCTGTGCTGAAATCAAAACCACCTTACAGGATTAATGTTACATTTCCCCAGCTTACAGGATTAATGTTACATTTCCCCAACCTGACTTAGTAGGATTATGCTTTCCCTACACTTAACTTGAGGGTCCATTGTGCAAGTCTTGTCATTTACTATATTTCAGTTTTTATCATGAATTTTACGTAGTACCAGCCTTCATCTCCAACTGATTTAGAATTCTATCCTTGCTTCCCCACCGCCCCCCAACTCCCCCCCAACCCCCCAAAAAAAAAAAGAACAGAAAGAAAAAAAATCTAATTAAAACTAACTTTCAGCAAAAGGCGGGGTTGGTTTGTGCTTTGCGTACCCGTAAACTTGAGGATCTTTTGTGTTATAGGTGTGTCAGAGATTATCATAGGCCTTCACTTTCTAACTTAGGCTTTTGGGTTGAAATAGTGCTGTAATTAATACTGTAACAAAACTATTCCATATATTTGACTTTCTAATTAGCCTCAACTTATAAAGAAGCTGCTGGACACCAGATCCAAGGATCCACATTTCACTAGTTGAAATGGTGTCAACAATCATATTCCCTGACGATATGCTAATATTTGATGGATCTGTGCTAATGAATAGTGTATGAAATAAACCAAAATAGAAGAGAAAGTATGGTAACACAATTGCTCTTTGATTCAACCCATAGATTATAAAGAGTTATATGTACCTCTATCCCAGAGTCGATTGTGCTGTCTAGATAAATAAAGTGGTAAGTTTATTTCAATCTTCAAAAGCATAATGTTCTTCCTTTGGTCATATAATTTGCACTGACAATTTGGTTTGCTTAGCATGAATTTTTTAGCACAACTCTTCTTGAAGAATAAGAAATTCTGTAAAACAGCGATTGTTTTCTGCATGTTTTTCCTTGAAATGTAGACTGGTTCTGTTACGTAAGCTTCATTTCTGAAATCTTTTGGAAGATCGGTGAAAACTTGTTTGCTAGTGTTATGTCATTTTAACAAACTCAATTGTAAGCTGGAAGGCTAAAGATAGTCCAAGCACTAGAAATAATGGTAATTTTCCTTTTCTTTCTTTTCTTATCGTTTTTTCTTCTCGGATAAATAGTTTTTTTATTCTAATGTTTCAGTTTAAAGATTGTTATTTATGTCTTCTTTTGTTAGCTTTTACATATTGAATAATTTGTGTTTTAACGAACCTTCTGATAAGTTCGCATCTTAAGGACTTGTGCATGATGATAATATAAGCCCAAAATAAAGGAAAAAATATAATGAAAAATGAAATGACTTTTTATTCTTTCATACTTTATGAGCGTATTATTGTAAACCTTCACTTGAATACAGTAGAACTCTTTTTACTCTTATCTGTTTGTGCCTCTTTCTCCTCTGAAGATATATATAAAGGTGAAAAAAAAAAGTATCGGAGCCATTACTTTTTTCCATTTCCCAAGGCATTATAGCAGTAATCCCTCCGGGTTAATATGATGGCGATTAATGCTTATTCATTATCAATATATCTGTATCTTAAAGAAGAAATCTTGATAGTCCAATTTTGTGTCCAATTTTTTTGACATCATCTTGAATTTGGCTTCGGTACTCTCCAAAAGTGAACTTCCTATATATGGAAGGTTCTTTGCAGCTCCCTATTAAAGTATCGTAAGATGGGCACAGAAAGTATGCTGTTGAGTATCTTTCCAACTTGTTATTCGCCATGACCTTGTGCTCTACGCTTTTGTACTCATCATTGCTCCATGCCTGGATTCGGTTTTGCCAATAAAGGACCTTGTTAGTGAATATTGTATTAATATTTGCTGCTGAAATAGTTGTTCTGGTCTTCACTGTATTTTCTTGATATTGTTTTCGTGACTATAATAACAATTTTAGTCCTTACAAGAATGAAACACTTCAAATGTTTAGATGATAGAGGAGTTAACTTGTGATGAGGTTAGAACTAGTAAGGATACTAGTTGACAATTTTTGTGGTTGCAGCGTTCTCGAGATTTACTTAAAATTTTTAGGTTGTATTTGAATGTCGTAATTTAAGGAAAAAAAGTAATATTTAAAAATATTTTAATTATCTCGTTACAAAAATTTTTTGTTTGGATTAAGGTAAAATGAAAATTAAAAATTTTATGGTAATTTAATCAAGTAATTCAAAAAAAATTTAAAATTTTTTTGTTCTTATTTTTAGAATATTAATTATTTATACCATTTTTAATACGTATATAAATATAAATACACACACACAAACTAACATAAATATATAACAATAACAACAAATCAAGCATTTTTTCACTAAGTAGAGTCAGCTATATGAATCAAGTAATGTCAATGTGTTTTATTTTTGTTCATTTATATAGTTAAGTTATTAATATTTAAGTCTAAAATAATAGTTTCTCTTTTTGTTTTCTTTGATTTTTTTCTATCTCTAATTATTAGGCTATCTTTCATCTGATTAACTCTATATATAGGAATTTTTAATAGTCTTTTCTATACATAACCAAATTATTTAAGGCGCGTTTTTACTAACTTATCTACAATAGGTGTTACCCTGACTTTCTTTTTAGTACACTTGTTTCTAAAATTATTTTCTCTAGTGTAACCACTCATCAAATGCAACATTTTTATTTTTGTATCATTGAATTTTATTCATGTTGATATTTTATCACCCAACATTTAGTATCATACAATTATCACAAATAACATCTAAACTCTTTTCCCATTTCACCACCTAGTTTGAATCCTATGATTTACCTCTTTCTTTATTTCTCTATTATTTTATATTATCGTTTCTATATATTTGACACTTATGACTTTTTGTTTGGGATGATCTTCAAGTTTTATCTCTGGCTTAGAATCAGTGTCCATTTCATTGAAATTACATTCCATATATTTTATTTTACTACAACTTATAGAAAATCCGTTTTGCTACAAACTAACATAAATATATGTATACATATATACCTATATGTATATATATAGTGATACATATGTACACACATGTGCATATACATAGAGAATGGGTAGATAAATGCAATTGCATATGTATATAGTTACATATATACGTAATATTAAATATACCTTTATGCGCATATATACACACACATGTATTTCTGTATGCATATACTTACTTGCATATACACACATTCACATTTAGGTGCACATACACAAGCATAAATTTATATATATATGTACTTATTTAAATATATATACATATATATTTATATATATATAAATTAATACACACACATGTAAGTTCATACATTCACATGCATACAAATATATGTACACATACAAGTAAAAAAGTGTAGGCACATGTAGTATGTATACATTACATATATATATAAATACATATATAAACACTCACATATATATATATTTATATATATGTGCTTGCATATATACATATACATGTATGAGTATATTGTATACATATATTGATACATTATACACATTTATTAGTTGCAATGAATTCAAATTTTTTATTTTTAAATTCTATAGAATTTAAAATTTCAAAATTCGAACACAACCTTAAAGGTTTGTTGTTAATTAAGTTCCATAATAAAAATGTAGTACTGAGTTGTAAAAAAGTTTTACTTTTCATATTTTATCAAAACTTGAAAAAAAAAATACATAATTGTATCTAATGCTTCTTTCTTCAGCTTGTTTTTTATTTATTTATTTCCAATTGTAGTTTTTAAAGAGACGAAAGTATACTAAAAAGGATTCTTAGATTCGTAGAGTTTAGAACCGAAGTATTCATGATGAATTTATTTTCTTAACTGATGTAGCTCAGTAATATCATATTTTGTAAATAAACAAGGTATATTAAGTTTCACCTGGAAGAGGTCTCCAATGTTTACAATCAGAGCATCTGGATTTGGTCTAACGGCCACCCATTTGGAATCTTTCATGAGTTGGAGTCCACCGACTTGATCTTGGTAAAGGATCGTTAGGAAATCGCTATCAGTGTGAGGCACTAACCCAAATGTTTCCTCTGCGTATTGTGGGCACAAAGGGTAGTGATTCAATCGAAGAAAACATGTGCTTGCGTCACAAATTTCTTCAACCGCATCCTTCGGGTACCTCAAATTCTCTGCTAGAATACCTGCTAATAACCCTGACAGTCTTGACATTGCTGCTGCAAATTCATTTATCACTTCCCTATAGGCACAGTTAGAAACCAAAGTATGTTGTATTTAAAAGGATTGAAAAACCTTTGGACTATTGCCGAAGGAGTTCAAATCATAAAAAAATCTGATCAAAACTTGTAATTTGTTTTGGTTTTCTTTTTAGTCATTTTATAAAAATCAAGATAGTTCCAATATGTTGGCAAATGGATTGGTTCAAGTCCAAAAATGGATCAAATTGAACCCATGAGAACACGGAATTTGACTCGCTTGAGCATAAATTTTGTTTTTATTATAATGTTCTTGAAGGCCTCCTGGACATTTGCAAAACAATAAAGAAAATAGAAAAATAAGAAAGCCAGTTTCAAAAATTTATTCCTTAGAATTGTCTTCTCTCTCTCTCTCTCTCTCTCTCTGTATATATATATATATATAGAGAGAGAGAGAGAGAGAGAGAGAAAGCATAGAGTAGAAGACATAAAATTCCAAAGTTGCTCTCTGGTTTTTATTTTAAAATCCAGAAAACAAATACTATCGATATAAAAAGTTGTACCAGACTTTTTTCTTATTTTAAACAACAACCTTTTAAAAGAAGTAAACAGACAAACTTTAATGCCTTAAACCCTAACTAATCTTGACTTTTATGACACAATTCAAAATACTTCTCATTCACAGAAAAATAAAAGATTTTTGTTGTGGGGTCGACACCTTTAAAACTACCAAAAAGCTCTTATTTGTTTACAAGCGCAATTAATTTATTCATGTGTGTAATGTATACCTATTTCGTTCTTCTTCACTTGTATGGAAAGGAAAATGGAGCTAGAAGAGAGATAAGAAACAATACTCACATATTCACATAGACATAGAATACAACATAACACAAATATTATTGCAAGACAAGATATATAAGTGTCAGATTTGCAAGAGACACAGAGTGTTTCATTTATGAAGTACCAATAGCTAATGGGAAGAGAGGGATTTGAACTAATATAGATATATATGGCTACCTCAAAGAACTGAAGTCACCCCAGCAAGCTGGTTCTGAAATCTTGGTGAGGGGAATGTGGAAAGCTTCTGACCATGAGAATTGATTGGAACGAGTAGCTGTTGGTGTTCCCCACCTGTAAGAGTTATTCAGAAGCCCACATGTTGCCTTCTTCTCGAAAGGCATATCAAACAACTTTACTTGCTTTCTCCTCATCCTTCTTAATAACTGAGGGTTTATTCCATGATTCACTACTTGGAAGAATCCCCATTCGGACGCAGCCTTGCATATTGCTGCAGAGCAAGCTAGTCTTTCTTTTTCATTACAGCTCTTAAGACCATCAAGGTCTATCAATGGCATTTCACATTCCTTTATTGCAGGATTAGTATGAGTGTGATCATAGAAGAAACTTTTATTCTGGGGCGATTTAGCTGATTTTTGTACTAGTACTCCATAATGGTGCTGGAGGGGTGGATTTGATTCAATCATTTTGCACCTAGTTGTTTTGATAAAGAAGGGTGAGAAGAAGGAAAACCAGTAGGAGATTATGAGTTAGTAGATGTATTTATATGGGAGGGGACAGATGAGAATGGAAAGAATACACACGAGGTACGGGATTGAAAAATGAACCTCAACTCTAAAAAGTTGATAAAACATTAAATTTTTTATTTTGCGCAATATGCTCCTTTATTTATATATTTTTATTCAAACATTTGTTGACTTTAGTAAAATTGATGGGATATTTTACTCTAAATTATGAGCTTGAGAGGGTTCTTTATACCACATTATGAGTTTGATGGTTTTCTTGTTAGAATTTAAAAACTGAGAAGGTAAATTTTTTAACTTTGAAAGTTGAGACAATACTTCCTTAAAATATATTCTATCTATTTATATTTTTATCCAAACACTCATCTACTTTAGCAAAATTGATGAGATAATATTGCACTAAATTGTGAGTTTGAGAAGGTATTTTGTACAAAATTGAATATTCGAGATTTTTTTGTTAAGATTTTAAGATTTTAAAGTTTTTTTTTACCAAAAAAAGTCAAGATTTTAAAGTTATATAAGAGGATAAATTTTACAACTTTAATAATACTTTTTGAAAAAAATATCAAAGGAATGAGGTATATAATGCACAAATTTAAAAGTTTGATGCATCTTTTGTTAATTTTTAAAGTTTCAGATAAATTGTTCAACCGTCTAAGTTGAGGAGGTCTTTTGTTTTTAGCCATTTAGCCAATATATATATATATATATATATATATATATTTATATATGCAACATGTTCCATCTGATTTTTGTATGTTTGGGTCAGAAAATATTTTTGGACTAAATTTAAGTAAAATTTTTTACATCCTTGCTAATTATTATCAAATTTTTCAATAAAAATATCTTGTAATAAAATTTTTTATAAGATCTAATTATATAATATTGAATTGTAAAAAAGCTTATTTATTATTTTTATTAAAAAATCAGAAAAAATATATCTTAAAAGGAAAGTCTAGTCCAAGAAGTGGACAACCATTAAGGACAAACTGGAGTTTTTGGGGCGATGACATTTGTCAGAGAGATAGCGTTTTTGAGCTATCTTCAGAACGAGTCTAGACAAATAAACTCAAAAAAATAAAGGAGGTCAAAACAAGAGAAGTTGGCAAATGAGACCAAAACAGGATTCAGAACTCTAGACCTGGCTATAGGATGAATTAAAATATATTAATTAATAAATTAAATAATTTTATATTATATTATTATTTTAATTCATGTAATAGTTTATTTTTAAAATTTCAATTATGTCCCTTATCAATTATTTAGAAAATAGTAAATATAATTTAAGTTTAATTAATTAGAGTGAAAAAAATAATTTTTTTTATAGAAAGAATATTCTCTTTAGTCAGTTGAAAAGGTTTCTAATTAAAAATGCTCAATCATTTTTTTTCTATTATTTTTTACAACTGCTTTATAGTAAAAAAAAACCTGGATTTGGTAAGAAGTTTTGAATATGATTGTTTATTTTTCTTTTATTTGGTCTGGACTCTGGATTTTATATGCTAGTTGGGCCATCCTTGTATTATTTAATATTATTTATCAGACTGGTTCAATAACGTGTGGGCCCTCCATTGGTTTGGATTGTCAATGTTGTGACATGGAAAGCAAAATTGTAGCGTCGACTGCAGTTGAACTTGAACCCATGCACTAAACATTGTGCCGAAAATTTGTTAATTATAATGTATGTTTTATTTTATATAACCTATTTTGCAAGTATATTGAATGTGTAAAACAATCATTTATGAATATTTTGGCTTCAGTAATTTATAATTTTACGCTGAATGTAAATATGTATAATAAAAAACAATTTTGGACTTAATTTAACCATATTTTTAGACTTAAATATAGTGCATACAAATGTTGAAATCGAATTAAAGGTAACAAATCAGTCTATTTAACTCGTCAATTGGATATATTTGTGAAGCCAAAAATAAGTCCGTTTAAAAAGGGGCATGAGGCAAGCTGCTCACCAGCAGGCTTGCTAGAAAACAAAAAAAAAAAAAATAATTAATACATATTAGTATAGTTATTTTAATTCAGACGAGTAATTGAATTAGTGAAGGGTTTTGGATCATCGACCCTAATCATTCAGTCAATAAAAAATTAATTGAATCAGTAAAATAAATAAAATTTAAAAATTTCATTATAAATTTACCTATCCTATTAAATAAAAATAAATCTAATAAAAAAAGGAAAATAAACAATTTATGTTGTTTCATGTTACAAATTTACTTATTATAATTATAAAATAAGATAATTATATTAATTTCTATCACAATAAATATCTAAAATTATATCTAAAAAATAAAACTCACACAAATTACATATAATTAGTATTAAATTCCAATCATTCAACATGGAAGGAATTTGTAATTGTTCTCAAACATAAGGAATAAATCACCACCGCCCCTCTTCATATCCTTGACAAGCTAAAACAATTATTGCAACTAATGTAGTAGACAACTATGAAAAAGTAACGTTGAAGGACTCAAGAAATTTAACCGTAACTTCTAAAGCAAAAGCCTAAGGAATATGGAGCTTAAGCCTAAGATGTTTAAGATCAAAACATCAAGGCCCAATTGATTATCAAAGGCCTATAAGAAATAGCCCAAACATCTAAAATCAAATATCATAAAGTTATAAAGACATTAAATTAATGTCTATTAGCTTTTAAGATGTAAAGGTTATTGATTATCTCTAGAATTAGTTATTACATATCAAACTAACTTATTAATAAGACATCTATTATATTGAGTCAGATTAGTCAAAATTTAATAAATTTTTAAATTTTAGTAATTTTGACAAAAAAAAAGAATATAAATAAGATCTCTAGTCACATTTACGAGAGTTTCACTTTACCACATACAATTTGCAAAGCAATATAGCCATAACAAAGCTTAAGTTTTAAGTTTTTCTTTTTCTTGTATTGACTCTTAATATTCGATAATGATCATTTTGATTTAATTATTTCTTTGTTATTGTCCTAACCACAACAGCTCCTTTCGTGCATTCGTGCATATGTGTGTATGCGAAGCATACCAAGTGAGAGTAATAGTTTTATGAAAATGGAGAGAAGAGTAATTAATTATTTTTATATGACAAATTAATGGTCAATATTAGTGCTATCAAATCCCTAACTAGGACGAGTCACTGACATAGGATACTAGGAAAATATCAGCCTCACAAGCTCCTAGACACAAAAGGCATTCATATCTAGATAGAATAAATATAACATTGTATACAATAAAGGACAAGATCTTGCTAGTTGATTACGCCGCACTTCTAAAGTATAAAATATGGTTTACACAACCAATACGTTTACCTCTCCTCTCATGTATCCTTTATTTGAAGGGATAAGATATGAATGATCTTCTCATCCTTTGTCTTTATGTACATGATATGATTTATATGGGTTCCTATTTGTTGGAACATGTTTTAAATTACTTATTTTTTATTAATAGAAAATTATTTTCAACAAAGAATATTATTTCAGTTTGTAGAATTATTGGAAAATGTTTAAATTTGATCAAGTCCTAAAAATATTGCAATAGGAAATTATTTGATGAAATATGGCCTTTAATTGGTAATTTGTTAAGCCTATAAAAATATTACTGAAGGCCCAAAGTATCTCAGCCCAATGCTTTTCAGATTAATATTTTAAAAAGCCCAATAATTCAATCAACCCAATCTATTTTTTGGTTAATATATGTGTAAGCCCAATCTTTCATAAAACTTAGTTCGGCCCAAGTCTAAGCTGATACCCATGTTGATGAAATGAAAATGTTCAAATGGGATTAAGCGGGAAAAATAAAATGATGCTACTACACGTTTCCTTAAGTTAGAATATATTAGGCAATTGCAAAAAAGCAGGTAAAAGCATGGCAGAAAGAACAGTACAAAAAAAAATAAAGTGGAGCAGAAGACATCAGAAAAGTACAGCAGGCTAAAGTAAAAGTCTGCAACAGTACAGTAAGATATAGAGTATGATAGTAAGCTAAAATAGTGCAATAGGCTAAAGTAAAAATCTGTAACGATACAGCAAGACAGTAAGATAATGTCAGAAGTTATAATAGTATAGTAAAGCCGAAAAAGATGAAGGAGTTAGTGCAGTATGTAACGACCCCCTTACCATAGCATATAATTTAGGAAGCGTGAAATGCTATGAAAAATTTTTTCTTTCAAAATATACATCGTTCGAGGCCATTACTGGTTGAGGGTAACCCAAATAGCCGTCCCTATTCAGATTCCACTCAACCCTATACTTGTACAGCTAATCTAATACCTTAAATTATCAAACGATACAACCATCACATATTCTAGAATATACATCTAGATTACCTTTCATACATTACATTTGAGATACTAATTACAGGATATAAAATTTAAACATTTACCATACTCATACATAAATATCTCCAAATACAAATTCAGTGATTAATAAACATCATATTAAGGCCATTAAGCCATTTACAACTAATGCACTAGGCTACGTCATAGATTCTTGATCTCTCTGCAATTCTACATAATAAACATAGCCAATTTTAAGCTAATTCCTGGTGCCATCACGCCCTTGATTGCCTAAACACAACTTAATGAGATTTGAATCCCAGTAGAGTAATATACAGATAATTCCATTCAAAATAGCTGAGTGTTCAGCTATACCCCCGTCCGGGTATAGAAAACCTCTCCCCAAACTCATTCATTTAATAAAACATGTGAATTGAAGCTTATTTATCAAAAGTCAATAAACATAAGAAATATAGTGGCCATTCAGAAATTATAAATAAAAAAATCATTCACTTAATCAAAGAGTATAAGTATTTATGAAAAATCATCATTTTTCAAATGCCTGCAACTAAATTTTCATATCCATTGCATAACGCTACTATGTTACTGCAAGGATTTTAGTCATCTGTACATATATGCATAAAATCATATAAATAAATTCACAATTCATTGCCTGCTATTTTCTAATCTCATTTTAAAATCACGGGGACCATCCTCCCAGTGATTGTCACAGGACCATCCTCCTTATAATTGAGATTGTTGCTATTGTAACATCCGCTCCTAAATTTTGAGAGATTTTTGTTAATTTTAACTAATTGCTTGTGTATGTTGCATTTAGGTTATATTAGCTTGCATATAGTTGCATGAATGCAAGAAGTGGACTAGAAATGAGTGAGAAATTTGACTAGAATGAAGAAAAGGACTAAACTTAAAAGTGAAAGAATTTGGGTATGAAAATTGTAATTTTGGCCAAAAGATTTATTGTAGCAATAGAATTTTGAAAGCTTCCCGCCAGTGAGCTAGGGACAAAATGGTAATTTAACATATAGTTGGAAGAATTATCATTTTGGACTGAATGGTTGGGAATTAAGAGTAGAATTGCAGAAGGGCCGGACTGCCTATAAATAAGCCAATCCTTCAGACCCTTCAATTGCTTCCTGAAAGTCTGAACTTTAGAGAGAGAGAGAGTGGACAAGCTAGAGAGAGAAACTGAAGGAAAAAGACAGAGAATCTCACTTTTGGCAAGAGTTGAAGTTAGAAAAGTGATTAGGAAGGCATCTGCAAAATCAATCAGCATCTATACATCAGTTAAACACGGATTAAGGTAGCATAATAGCCCAATCCCTTTATTTCTGGGTTTACTGTTCATATTACTAAAATTTGTGAAATTGAACTTGTTTAAAAGAAAAAGGGATTACAAACTACATTCTTATTGTTTTTAATCACTATTGGGTGTTTTTAACTGATTGAAAATACTTGTGCATGCTTAAAATTTCTTCTGAAAAATGGGTTTTTTAGTTTGAACGAAAATGAGTTTTAATCCCAGATTTTGACAAGATTACATGATGTTTTGGACTGTTTTCTTGTGTTAAATGTTGCTAAGGAGTTTATCTTGAGTTTATCAATTTCAAAATGGATTTAGAAACAAGTTTTTGGATTGAAATTTTGGGTCAATGGCAATTTGCAAAACAGAGCAAGACGCAGCATCCAACTACCCGGTCGCAATGATCATTGTGCTTTGAGATGCCTAGAATCGTATCTGAGAATGTTAGCGATCACGGGCACTTGGAAGTCGACTGCCGCATTCTTCATTTTTCCAGAAATGCCTAAGAACGGAGCAATGATCGCCTTGACCCAAAGAATGACTATCGAGCCCAACAAAGAAGCTAGCAATGATCGTTCGGCACCTATCAGTTGACTGATAGCTCTCTGTTTGGAATTTTGAAAATTTAGACAAAATGCAATCAGTCGACTTGCAGCATGATACCAGTCGACTGTCACCTTTTGTGATGACAAGATAAACTAAATGATGTATTTGAATGATATCTAGCCCAAAAACTAAATCCAAACAGGAGATTAAACTCAAATTATAAGCAAGGTAACATACTTTGAATGTAAACAAGAAAGAGCATGAAAGTGATTAAAGTTAAAAGGAAAGAGCAAGAATGCATAAGAGAAATGAAAATTATATTCTTAATATATGTATTTGTGGTAGATAGGTTCATATCTGAATGACTGATTGCTGGTATGGAACGGTGATTGGACATTCCACGATTATCATGATAGTTTTAAATTTTAATGGGTGAGATCCCGAGTGTAGTAGCCCAAACCAATAATACTAATTATGTCATTTGGTAAACAATTAAGAATTGACTCGGGTAAGGGAAGTAGTAATTCACCAATCTTATAGTATATAATTTATATTATTTAATTAACTAAAAAGGAACTATAGGATTGGGGGGGGTTACAGCTATCATGGGGATCGTCCTCCCAGTGATTGTCACAGGACCGTCCTCCTTGTGATTGAGAACCTAATATCGAAAGGGGCGTCCCCCATCATGTGCACATTACCAATAGGTCTCATTTCTCTATGCTGACTATAAAGCAACGTATACATACAGGTGACTAATACTTAGGATCATAGGGCTTTACTCTTAAACTAATCCATTCCCCTATATAGACTCTCCTCCTTTACTCCTTATAGTCTTTCATAGGGGTGTATTGGTTTAACGGGTAAACCCTAACATATACAGACCATTTCAGCGTTCAAATAATAATAATAGTTCAAAAGCAGGTTTGAATATGGAATACTTGACAACCGTCCTACACTAGTTGTGACATTTGCTTCTAAGTTTTGAGAGATGTTTGTTAATTTTAATTAATTGCTTGTGTATGTTGCATTTAGGTTATGTTAGCTTGCATATAGTTGCATGAGTGCAAGAAGTGGACTAGAAATGAGTGAGAAATTTGACTAGAATGAAGAAAATGACTAAAATAAAAGGTGGAAGAGTTTAGGTATGATAATTGCAATTTTGGCCAAAATAATTACTGTAGCTAATAGACTTTTGTAATTCTCCTGCCAATAGGTTAGGGACAAAATGGAAATTTCTCATATAGTTTGAAATTTACCAAATTGAGGCCAAATGATCAGAAATTGTGATTTCATGAAAGTGTCGAATTGTCATATAAATAGGGGCAAGAGTCAGACTCCCTCATACCAAGTTCAGACTTCCAATTCTAGAGAGAGAGTGTGTGGGTGAGCTAGAGAGAGAAACTAAAGGAAAAAGGCAGGGAATCTCCCTTCTAGCAAGGTTTGAGGTCAGAAAAGTGATTAGGAAGGCATCTATAGCACTAATTAGCATTTAAATAATAGTTAAACACGGATTAAGGTAGCTTAATAACCCAATCACTTTATTTCAGAGTTTACTATTCATATTATTGAAATTTGTGAAATTGAACTTGTTTGAAAGAAAAAGGGATTACAAACTATATTCTTATTGTTTCTAATCACTATTGGGTGTTTTTAACCGATCAAAAATACTTGTCCATGCTTAAAATTTCTTCTAAAAAATGGGCTTCTTAGTTTGAACGAAAATGAGTTTTAATCATAGATTTAGACAAGATTACATAATGTTTTGGGCTGTTTTCTTGTTTTAAATGTTGCTGAGAGGTTTATTGTGAGTTCATCAATTTCAAAATGGATTTAGAAACACGTTTTTGGATTGAAATTTTAGGTCAACGACAATTCACAAAATAGAGCAAGATGTAGCAAATGACTGCCCCGGTATAGCAGTTAATTGCGTGTTCTTGAATACCCAGAAACGCATATAGAATGCTAGTAGTTGACTGCCAGGTACTTGGAAGTGGACTGCCATGTTCTTCATTTTTCTAGAAACGCCCAAGCATAAAGCAGCCAATTGCCCTGACCCAAGAATGATCGTTTGCCTAACAAGAAGCTAGCAATGATCGACGCAGACCTATCGGGCCGATCGACGGCCTATCGGGCCGATCACAAAGACTTATCGGTCGATCGATAAATGCTTGGAATTTTGAAAATTTAGACAAAATGCAATCAGTCGACTTGCAGCGTGATACCAGTCGACTGCCACCTTTTGTGATGAAAAGATGAACTTAATGATATATTTGAATGATATCTAGCCCAAAAACTAAATCCAAACCAGAGATTAAACTCAAATTACAAGTAAGGTAACATATACTTTGAATGTAAATGAGAAAGAACATGAAAGTGATGAAAGTTAAAAGGAAAGAGCAAGAATGCATAAGAGAAATGAAAATTGTATTCTTAATACATGTATTTGTGGTAGATAGGTTCATATTTGAATGATTAATTGCTGGTATGGGATGGTGATCGGACATTCCACGATTATTATGATAGTTGTAAATTGTAAGTTAGTGAATGAATGGCCAATGTAAATGAAGAGTCACATACTTAGAATTTACAGAACTATAGTATGCACTGATTCACCCATATATATATGTTTATGAATAGCATTTTGAGGACCCCAGTATGTACTTAATGTGTGGGACCCAGAGTTGGGAACCTTATGGTACTTGGATCCACTAGAGGACGCTCCAGAATGTACACAAATGTTATATGCAGTTGAGGACTGCAAGGCAGAGTTGCCACAATACATATGCAAAAACATGGAGTGGTGCACATGTTACCCCTCCAGATTTCTCTTATTATGCAATTATATGATGATAATTATGATGATAATTGGCAGAGGCCAATGTATGATGATTGGCAGAGGCCAATGTATGATGATTGGCAAAGGCCAATGAGAAGTGCTCTTATTTCCTTATTGCTCTTTATGTTATGATGAAAGTTATATGAATGATGCTATGTTGCCTATATGTTTTGATGAATTGATGAGATATATACTATGAGTTAAGTTTATGCATGCAAATATGAATGTTAAATGGAATGTTATACAGAATCACCCAATAGATGTATTGTTTCATGAAAAAGAATGTATAATTTTCGTATGAGTTTACGGTGGTACAAACTAGCTGTTTTGAAAAATGGTTATTAATGCTACTGATATGTATTCTCATAAAAATGCTGGTTTGTACTAGATGCCTAGGTTCTAGATAGTACTAGAAGTGGAGGTGGAAGTGGTGGAGATACCCTTCCTAGGGTATTTTCTTGTAATTCATGAAGTATGGGTTGTGTATATATGGGAAGTTCCTCCCACACCTTGAGGATGTACACCTTGAGGATGTAAAGTTCTAGGAAAGTTTTTGGTATGCCCCATACCCTGAATCCTTGTGATATTTTGGTAAAAGGATCAGGAGAATAGTTTGATGTATAGGATAAGGACATATATGTATTAGGATATGTGAGCTAGGAATCCACTAGTTATTTTTGTTAAATAGGTATGAGTGACAAGCTTGTTGTCTCCTTACCCTTGCTAACACTCTCACATATCCATAGATGTATGTCTAATGATGATATGTATACACTGTAAATGAATGTTGATGTATATGAATGTATGTATGCACATGTATATTATTTTAGCTAATATGTTTTTATTTTCGCTGCGTAATGTGTGAGATCCCGAGTGTAGTAGCCTAAACCTATACTAATTATGTCATTTGTTGAACAATTAAGAATTGAATCGGGTAAAAGAAGTAGTAATTCACCAATCTTATAGTATATAATTTATATTATTTAATCAACTTAAAAGGAACTATAGGATTGGGGGGTTACACCAGTTATCAAGTATCCATCCCAAGTTTCGTCTGCACTATAAGTATACCATTCCAATAGTCCAATCAAAACAAACGGCAAAGAATTTCCAGGTATATTTCAAACACATGCAAGTCTTTTCTTATACTCATCTAATCAGCACACATTTCCCAATACATGTTTGCAAACAAAATCACAGCAATCAATTCACATTAAACATTAATCAAAATACAAGGGAGTGTAAATTACTCTACCTTAATCAGGATTTCCTTCACTTAACTTAAAGATTCTCCTTCTTTTCCTTAGACAAATTCTTCAAGCTACCTCTGTACATTTTTATAACCAACATTTAGAGTTAACACTTATTTTCAATGCCTAAAGACAATAAGTTTGCACTTTAGTTCCTCATTTATCCCGAAGTTGGTTTTTAGCTATAAAATTATCCAATTCACTCTATGATGCTTCTAGGAGGCTAATTAAACTTAATTCACTCGAACGTTCCAAATGTACATGGTTTACGCTGCTTAAACAGGCTATATCAGTCTTTTCAGTTTAGTCCCTAAACTTGAATCGAAACTTTTCCAACAATTTCCTTCCATTTTCCAATTCTATACATTCAAAGGAGTCCTAATTAAGTTAAGGATTATAGGGATGCATCAAATCTTGCAATTCCACTTCATACCAAACTTTTCCAAACTTTGCAATTTAGTCCCTATTTACAAATTTATGATTTTCATCATTCTTCTCCAATCTAAACTTTCATTTCATCCCTAATGGAATTATAGAAGCTAGAATTTGCAAAAAAATTGATTAATTCAAAGTTTTTCAGTGCATACTAAAGATATTGGAAATTTACAATTTAGTCTCTACACTTTCCAAGGCTTTTTTCAGCAACTGGCGGTGGCGGCGGCGACGACGACGACGACAGCGACTGAGGTCACCGGCAGCTCGGGGATGTTACTGGGCAGCTCAACCATCGATCACTGGTAGTCGAACAGCGCCAGAACAGCCAGGTCAAAGATGTCTTCAAAGTCGCGACGGGAAGAAGAAAGTGTCATTTTTCAACGGCTGTGGTGGTCTAGTTAAACTCCTGGTGGCATCGACGATGTTAAGCGGAGCTGCTGCACCTTTCGGTGGTGACGGGCGGCAGTGCAGTGGTTGGTGGTGGCAGTGAGGAAGGAAGGAAAATGTGAGAGAGAGAGGGAAAGAAGAAAGGATGCACAGGGAGGAAGAAGAATGAAGTGAATAAAATGAGGAAATATGAATTTTAATATTTCTAAGGGCATTTTGGTATTTTCTCACTTTACCCTAGATAAATTTTGGATGTGTTTTCTGGTTTAGGCAAGAATTTAGGATGACATGGAAGAGATTTGAAAAATTTTAAACTATCACAAGCCTCTAAAAATTATCTGCAAAGTTTTTCAAGGCAGATAAAAATCCTGCTATCAGATATAATTTGATTCTGAAAAATTCTCAAATTTTAGCTACAAGCTTAGAAAAATTTCCTTAATCGCCTTCCACTAATATTTCAAGGTTTCCAAATATTTTATCCCAATTCTTTAAATAAATTAAAATTGGTTTATTACACAGTATGCAGCTAAAATTCAGGAACAAAAGTAGAAAAGTGCACGTCTCAAGAAAAGCTCAGACCAGTAGACATCCTTCAGTCTAATAATATACACAAAACGGCTACAACAAATGGCTAACCTTCTAACCTCCTGCATTAACCTCGACCTTCACAAAGAAGCAAAGTTAACTCAATACATTCAAGCTCGAGGAACAACACGCTCCACAGCATTAATGGTTGCATTAAATGAAAGCACAACGACTATATTTGAAGGAGATTTAAATATAAAAGTGTTCAGCATAAAATCAAGGACCTACAAGCTATAAATAAGTAGCCTTTAGCATAATACAGCAGAACAAGTAGCAGGTGGCATAACAGGCTAAAAATAGTAGCCTTCAGAATAAAGTAGATGTGCAGGTGTAAAAAAGTAAATATGGAGAAAAGCATTAGAGTTGGCAGTGCACTTAATGGAACAAAAATAGAATGGTGCACATCTCAAGGCATAAAATCAAGTTGCACAGCATTCCTCTTCCAAGAAAAACACAAGGCCAACAGTCACCAAGGGTAGAAGAGCTACTGGACAATAAACATTAACCTTCGTCATCCAGTAAAGATAAAGCAAAGCATTAAATGCAGCCTGTAATGTCCCTATGAGCAAAGGAGCGTCCTGGACAGCATGCTTCATGGCATTTATTAGTGCATTTAATGAAGGTCTCAACAGCTAGTTTTAAATACCATTAAATAAGAGGTGAATGGCACAACATTGAGGTTAGGCGAGTTATTGAGCTGAAATAGAGAAACCATTTTCTTGAGTTAATTCTCTCCATCTCTTTATGGTCTTAATGTCTATTTTCTCTTAGTGAGTTATTATTTGTTAATGAAGGTTATAAAAACTAAGTTGAAATCCTCATCTTCCTTTAGATAGGTGTCTTGCTAAGAATCTAGAAGTAGGAATTGTTAAGGTGGATGTTAGCTTAAGTCGGTAGGTTACTGATTAAGATGTTTGAGGTTTAGGTAATTTTAGGAGAATAAAAAGTGGAGTAAAAGCAGGTGTGCTGAGCCTTCATTGGGTTGCCTAGAGGAATAAAAGCTGGTGTATGCTGAGCCCAAGTGTATGAAGGTTTCCCAGGTGTATTTTTAATAATTACCCTTACTGTGGTTATTAGCTTAAGTCAATAGGTTACTGATTAAGCTGGGTCAGGTTATGGGTAAGATTATAAAAATACTAAGTAGAGTTAAAGTAGGTGTGCTGAGCCTTCATTGGGTTGCTTAGAGGCATAAAAGCAAGTGTATGCTGAGCCCAGGTGTATGAAGGTTTCCCAAGTGTTTTTTTGGTGATTACCCTTTTAATGAAATACCCTTGCTGTGTGCTTGGGGAGAGGATGTAGGATCACGGTAATATTGGATCTGAACCTCTATAAATCAGCTGTGTGATTATCTTCTCTTTTGTTCTTACATCTACCATTAACCTAAATTTTAAACTGGTTATTGTTTTAAAAAAGGGTATTTGTTTTGGGTCATTGTAAAATTCTAACATCTACCTAACATTATTTTGAAAAAGTTTTCAAAAACTAAAAAGAACCAATTCAACCTCCCTTTCTTGGTTCATTATCTGGCTAATACTATTCTCTTTTTTATTAATTCTAAGCTTGTATGAAGAAAAAAAGTTTCAAATAGGTATGCTACATTATTTTATAGGGTTGGAAGAGCAGCAAGTTGATGATGGGATCTCTGTATCACAAAGGAAATATGCTATTGATTTACTTAAACACTTTAACATGTTAATATGCACATTTTCAGCAACACCTATGAATTTAAAATAAGAAATTACAAGTTACAATGATACTAAATGTGCAAATGCAAGTTATTTCATGAGTTTGGTTAGTGATTTAACATGAATCACACGTGATCTAATATTTCTTTCTCAATTGGATTTATTTCCAAATTTATGAATTTCCCTTCAAAACATCATTTTGGTGCTATAAAAGGAGTATTGAGATATATTGTTGGACATGTTGATTTTGGTTTATGGTATGGTTGTGTTTTAGAGTTTAAATTGTTTGGTTACGTGGACAGGAATTAGGATGGATTCTTGGAGGATAGAAGAATCTCCTTGAGTTATATCTTTAATCTTGGATTAGGTGCTATTTTATAGAGTTCGAAGAAGGAAACAACAATAGATTTGTCCTTGACTTAAGAAAAATATGTAGTAGAAACTTTTTTAGCATGTTAAGTAAGCTGGTTAAGGCAAATTCTTGCACATATAAGCCAAGAACAAAGAGTGGTAACTAAAATTTATTGTGACAACAACAAAGTAGCAATCATGTTGACTAAGAATCTAGTATACCATGGAAGAATAAACCATATTCATATCCAATTTTTTCTAGAATTTTAAGTGATGAATTTGACTCATGAATTTTATCTGGATTTGACTCAAAGGACTGATGAATTTGACTTATGAATTTTAAGCATATTAACAAAGAATATTGATATCTTAAATCATGAATTTTACTCAAAGGACCCTTCATATTTTATCTAGATTTGCTAGAATCCAAACTTCATATTGAACTTTGAGAAGATTTTTGCAAAATGTAAGCAATTTAGTAAATCTTTTTTGTTTGGAATTGGATACTTGATTAAGAGGTTTGTAGTTAATAACAAGCTTTGGAGTTCCTCTTCCTATCTTAGCATTTTTATTGACATGAAAAGAAGAGCAAGACCAAGGGCTCCTACTTTTTCTAATTAATTTTTTTGTTAAGAAGATCCTTAATTTCTTGTTGGCAAAATTCAAGGAGTTCTTGGTTCATTTGGATTGGCATAGCTTTGGTTGGAATGAGGTTTTCATGAATATCCTTTTCATAAGGAAGTTTAAAAATATGTTTCTTTCTTTTCAAAAATGCATTTGGGAGCTGATTTGTCTTTCTTTATTTTCAATTACATTACAATCTTTGAAGATGAGTTTTTTTAACAAATTCAAATAAAATTGATTTTCTAAGAAATTGGGTGCACACCCCTTCCTTAGTAATTTTTAAAGGGAAAAGATGGTTTATGAAAAGAGTTCTTAATATGACTTCATTTGCCTCTAAACAATATGATAAAACCTCTGCATGATTGATTAAGGAAAGATCCTCCTCCTTGGACTAATGTCCACACTAATATTGTCAAACAAATCAAAACCCAAGTAAAGGATCTTCCTTGTCTCTCTACCTCCCAAATCCTCATGCACCAAAAATAGTTGAAACTGATGCTTTTGATTTTAGATATAGTGGTTGTAACGACCCCTATCTATTTACATATATCAGAGTGACTATGAAGCATGGAATTTTTTACTAAATTTTTTTTCCTTTTAAAAACTTATACCACTTGGGCCGTTACTAGTTGAGTGTAACCAAAATAGACTCTTCTATTAGTCCATTCAAATTCCACTTAACTACCTTTATCACGCAGCATATCTAATACCACGATCTATACTAGTATGTACTTTGGAATATAAAATTCTAACACATCTGTTTAGGAAAAACTGAGATAAAATTTAAAATAACACTATTGAAATTAACTTCCCATAAATGTTTCATATCTCAAAGTATTTATCTTCATTACATAATCCACATCCTATGCCATTCATCATAATAACTATATAAGCATTCCTTATGTAACACCCCTTATCTTGGCTTAACAACGTCACATATTGTAATTAGATAAGTGGTTACATTATTCTTTACCTTTGTATCTCATTAATTTGCCTAAGCATTTAATCCATCAGTATTTAATATATGATTAGGTTTGGGTTCTTTTGCTCAGGTAAACATACTTTATGCACAGCGAAAATAAAATTTCATACATCATAGAGGAAGTCACAAAAAATTTCATATTATATATATCAACTGCCTGTTACATCATTCAGTACACATATTCCAGGATATATGGAGTATCCATCCATAAGGAGTAAGGAGATAACAAGCCTGTCACTCAAACTCCTTTTACAAAATACTATGGATGAACAGGTCCTTCATATATCCTTTCCCATGTATTTGCCCCTTTCCCATTATATATATATACAGCCAAAAAATAGCAGTCCTAATTCTAACCCAAAAAGAACATATAGAATCAGGACCAAAATGAAAGAGCTATAATTACATAACTAAGGTGCCCAGTTCACTCGGAGGGAATTTCTATAACAGACATAATGTAGATATCTTTCAAAATGGTGAAAGTCCCTAAGAAGGGAACTTCCACTATTGCTACTTCTATCTCCATGATCAGGCAATATCTAGGCATCTGATACATATCAGTATAATAATGAGAAATATATTCCCAGTAGCTAAACAAACCATTTCTTTTAAATAACTGACATGTACCACTATACGAATATAGAAAACATTTCTACATTATATTCAGTTCAGAATTCTTTTCATATAGTTCTATGGGTATGCTACATGTGAAATAAGTGTGTATGCATATATGAATATGAGATATGCAGCAAGTGATATCATTAATGGAATATTTGATAAGATGTCAACATTTCAAATGCATTAACAACTCACATTTATAATACATTCATGCATTATAAACAATCATAATATTATGCTCGTCTTAAAGCCATCCTTTTAGTATCATTCTTGCTGGACCACTAGGGTGGCTCAATATAGTGCCGTGAAGTCTCTCACATTAGGGTATCTTTTAATGTCATCAAGCTATCACCACTAGAGTGACTCAATATAGTGCTGTGGAGTCTCACTGCTAGGGTATCATATAATGCTATTACATGTACCTCAACGGGGATATAATAGTGACATGCTCTACCCTTTATTGGTGATCTTTAGAAGGACATATAGTGCCATAGTCCTTTCCTTTAGGTAGCTTTTATTGTATTTCTCATTATCTCTAAGGGAAGATATAATAGTGCTGTGCTCTTACCCTTAGGATAACATTCATATCTTTGATAGATTCACCTTAAGGGGGATATAATAGTGCCGTGCTCCACCCTTGTTTGGTGACTTTTCATGTCTTTCCTTTCACAAATGCAAAGAGCATTCCAAGCCATTCAATCATACTCACATGATTTTGAACATATTCTCATCAACGGCATAAGCATGCAATTTATCATTCATATTGAATCATTTCATCATTTTTCTCCATTTCACTTAACATAGGCCATTTTAAAATACATCTTAGGCTACTTTCTATTAGCACATAAATTTAGTCATTCAAGGGAAAAATCTACATAGCATTTGGCCAAGGCAAGAAAAGCATGAAGGGTTGGCACTTCAAACCCATTTGGTTCATTTTTAGCATTATTTCTATCATTTGGACATTATGGTAATGATTTCCATAATTATGCCTAACACTTTCTCACACCTCAAAATTAGGTAAGTACACATTAAGCCTTTCTTTTACAGAATTTTCTAGCTCATTTTTCATGCCAAATATAACAATGCACATAATCTTACAACTTCACATTTTTAAGCACACTTTTAAGGTGAAATGGTAAAACTTTAAAATGGTACTTTTGCTAAAAATATAAAAATATCATAAATTTCTCTCTCCTCCTTTCTTATGACTAAACTTATAAGATTTTCTAGTCATTTTCAAATGCAATTTCAGCACCATTTACATGGATTCTCTTGGCCAAGTTTGGTAAGGCACACTTTCTTGGTTAATGGTGAAGTTAGAAAATGGGAAAAGTGTCAAGACATTAACCTAACTATATTTTCTCTCTCCTACCATTTTATGGCAAGTTCTCTCACTATTTTTGGACACATTTTCAAGCCAATTTTAGCACCCTCACCATGACAACCATTCGGTCAAAGGGAGACAAGCATGGAAATGAAGTGTCTTCACCATTTTGCTTATAAGACAATCATAAACAAATAGATCTCATGCAAAATCACCATTTTCTCTAATACACAACATTTTAGCCATGGAAAACATTAGGGTTTTTCAAGAGTTAGGTTCCAATATTGAGAAATTTCTATCTCTTATGTTATCAAGCATTTCAACATATCCATAGTCATAAACACAACAAGATTTCATCATATGCAAACCCCATTCAAGTAAATCTTCCATATGAATGTAGAGAGAGAAAATCCTAACCTTCTTACAAGTTTAATAACACTTTAATTAAACCATAAAACAAGAAAATAAGGGTTTAGGCATGTGTAGCTACCTTGAAAATGCAAGATTAGTGAAATTTCCTAGTTGGTTTACCTTGAAATCCTTCTTCTCCAAGCTTGGATGTTTTTCGGCCAGCACCTCTTCTTCCTCTCTTCTTCAACTTCTTCTCCTAAAGGAAGAAGATGACTTAAATTAGTGTTTTGGTGAAATTACCAAAATGCCCTCGGTGTGAAATGACCAATTTACCCTTACTACTTCTCCTTTTCAAGAATGGCATCCACTCTCCTTAAGGTTGTAATGTTGTGGAACTTCCATAGGCTAGGACAATTCTGCCCTTATGAATTTTAAAATTCCAAAAATTGTCCCTCATCTTTTTGGTAAATTACCAATATGTCCCTAAAGAAATTACTATTTTACCTTTATGTCCAAATGGCTAATTTAACCCCATTTTTCACCCTTTTCGAGTTTAATGGGCAAAAATTTCTTAAATAAAGTTTCATAAGATTTATTTTCATGAAATTACTAATTTATCCTTCTTTTGTAAAATTACCATTTTGCCCCTAGGATAAAATTATCTTTTTGTCCTTTATGCCAATATCATTACATTTACCCTTATCCTTTCTCCTTTTTAAAATAAAAGGGTAAAGACTTTCCAATTCTATTTCTATGAAGTATTTAGGTAAAAATTAAAATTTTCTACCCCATGTAAAATTACTAATATGCCCTTGAGGTAAAATTACAACTTTGCCCTTTTTAAGAGAAAATTACCATTTTGCCATCAAAATGGACATAATCACTTCACACATTCAATTCTTCTTCTCCCTTAAATGAAAATAACAAAAGTCCTTAAATATAATTTCATGAAATAAGAAAATAAAATTTATTTTCTCCTTCATGGTAAAATTACTATTTTGCCCTTTACCAAATTTCCAATTTCACTCTTTTATGACAAAAGTGATTCTATTTTGATGCAAATGTCCATTCTATCTATTTAATAAACCATCCTTATCATCACAATAATAATAATTACAATAATGCCATGATAAAATACAAAGTATTAGAGGCAGGTGTTACACCTTACATATATATTCTAGGCTCCACATGCCATTCTAAATCCCTTTTTTACACTTTCAGAATTTACAACTCTTCTAGGTTGCCTTGTAGCTCCAATATACATCTCTAGCCGAGCTAATTTCTAAGCATATCCTGGTTCTGATCATCTGAACGAACAACTTAATGAGATATGGTTATCCCAGTAGAGTAATTTACAAATTTTCAATTTCAAAAAGAAGTTGAAAGTTCAGTTGTACCTTTTTTGGTACAGAAATCCTCTCCCCTGTATCATATCAACATACAAGTGAATTGTGATTCCATATTCCATTTTCATCAAACACATGGGAATTTAGCACATTTCATCAAAATTATAGTTCATAAAATTCATATCAAGTCATAAGAGTATAGGACCATTTTGGTCAAAACCTTATTTCATAGTGCCTGTAATTACATTTCAAACATCATTTGCATAACAATACTCATGTTAATGCAAAAATACCATAAATCAACATATTTTCAAAAATCAATATGCATATTATCACAACATCTTAAAAGTCATACTCTCATTGGATGTTGTTTCCCAATCTCAGGCAGTCATCACACTTCCTTTTATCCATGTGATATTGTCACTCTTTCTTTTATCCATATGACACGAGATTCTAAGATGACTAATACTTAGGGTAATAAATTTTTACACTTAAACTAAAATGTTTTCCTTATTTAGATTATCCTCCCTTTACTCCTTAATGTCTTCCATAAGGTTGTATTAGTTTAAAGAGTAATTTCTGACAAATACAGACCAATTAAGATGAAAGCCATTACATTTTATAAATTGGTCTGCATAAGGAACACTTAATGACCGTCCCATACCAGCCACTAAATGTCCACCCTAAATTTCATCTTTCGTATAAGCATACAATCCAATAGCCAAATTAAAACAAGCAGGAAAGAGTCCATTTCATGCTTTTCATCATACACAGGCAAATTTCTCTATACTCATTTGAAAACTTTCTATTTCACAAATAATTTCCTTAATTAATTCCTATTCCATAAAACAATTTTGTTTCATATTAAACAATTCACAACATTATTTTAAAATAAGGGAGTGTATAGTACTCTACCTTAGCCGATTGTTCCTCTCTTGATTAGAGCTTTACTCTTTCCTCCTTGACTTGATCTCACAAGCTACTTCTTGAGAAATAGCTTAAATTTCACACTAATCCTTCTCAATCTGTATCTATAGCAATATGATTTCCATGCAACCTAGGCTTGGAGTTTTACTATAGAATCATTATCCTCTTTCCTTTCTTATTTCAGTGTTACTCATCACCCAACCTATGCAATTCTCATGTATGATGAAATTTTGAGCCTTATGTCAATCGATCTTAGGGGTTTCCAAGCTTATATCTCACAAAGCAAGCAGTTAGCTGATTGCTATCTAGAGGGTTGCTAGTCGACTATCGCGAAACTAGCAGTCGACTGGTGGATTTCTGGAATCCTAAGCTTTGCAAGATAGTAGGCTACCAGTCGATTGGTAGGAGGCTATCAATCAATTGCTAGGCAGAAATTTAGACCCGAAAGTCGACTGATGAGGCTACCAGTCGACTGCTGCATCTCTGTATCAATCAATTGATAGTGCATGTTGGCAATCGGCTGTTATGTTCTGCTATAGTTTAAAAACTCAGGTTTTCACAATTATCCAGTGTAAATTCCACTACAATTCAAACTTAAAAGGTATGAGCTTAATTTCCAACTATTTTCCCCCAAATCCTAACCATTTTCATGCTCAAATATCCATCATATAAGCCAATTTACATATGTAATCTAGGTGAACAGTAAAAACTAGCTTGGAAAATCTAGAAACCAAGCTTGGAAAATTGAATTCAGGCCTAGAAAATGCTAAATGGAAGTTAAAAACTCTAACATTATGGTTCAATAACCTTTTCCTATCTCCAAAAAACCTCGAATCATCATTTGAATGCATAAAACTAGAAATTTATTAAGAAAAGGAGATTTTCCCATTTTTACTAATCATAAGCATTTCAACAGATAAAATGGATTTTTGGTGAAGTAATCTACTCTTAGATGATGGCTAGAATGATTATTAAGCTGTAAGCAAAGATCTCTCATCTGGAATTCTGCTACTTGATGCTTCCAATTTAATTTCCTTCTCCTTTCCATTCTACTCGGTTTCCTTCTACTTGAAGACTTTGTTCTCTCTTTTGGTATTGAGGGAAGAGGCATATTAGAGGAAGTAAAAGAGTGCAATAGTTGAAGCTTCAGGGACCCCCTAACAAATAGGAAAAATTACACTTAAGTCCTTAGAATTCATATATCTCATGAGGTGTCCATAGTAACCATTTCCCATTCACATTGGCCCCATAATAGTTATTCATTTTAGTCCTTGCATGGATAAAATTCTAAAATAACCCTTTTTCAAACTTTGCTTTACGATTTAGCCCCTTTATTCCATTCACATTACACCAATTTATCCTCACCAATACATTTTAAGGTATCAAATATTACAATCTTCTTTCCCTAAAAAGAATTTTGTCCTCAAAATTCATACCTGTAAACAAGTCTGGATAGTGTTGCATCATCTTGTCTTCCTTCTTCCACATCATTTCTTGGGTTGCGACATCCTGCCAAAGTACCTTAACTAAAGGAATTAATTTATTTTGGAGTTGCTTAGTTTGCAATCTAGGATCTTAACAAGAGTAGACTCATAAGTTAAATTTTCCTTTAATACGATAGGTTGATTCCCTAATACATGTGTGGGATCTGGAACATATTTTCAGAGTTTCAAGACATGGAAGACATCATACAAATTTGAAAGGTAAGGAGGTAAGGCAATTTGGTAGGCAACTAGATTAACTCTTTTTATGATTTGGAATGGTCCTAAGAATCGTGGACTTAGTTTTCTGGTCTTTATTTGTCTACTAATACCCGTGGTAGGTGACACTCTCAAAAACACATAGTCGCCCTTATTGTACTTTAAAGGCCTTCTCCTCCTATTCGCATAGTTTTTTTTGTCTTTATTGGGCAACTCTCATCTTTTTTCTGATCATTTTTATCTGATCAGTGGTTTCTTGTACAATCTCGAGTCCTAATAATGTCTTCTCCCCAATCTCTACCCAACTTAAGGGTGATTTAAAACTCCTCCAATACAAAGCAGCATACAGTGCCATACCTAGTAGAGTGATAACTATTATTGTATGCAAACTCTATCAAAGGTAGGTAGCTATCTCAATTTCCCTTTTACTCTAACACACATGCTCTCAACATATCCTCCAGGGTTTGTATTGTTCTCTTAGACTGTCTATCAGTCTGAGGATGATAAATAGTGCTAAATTTTAGTTAGGTTCCTAATGCTCTTTGTAGGGACTGCCAAAATCGGGATGTGAACCTAGGGTCTCGGTCCAACACTATACTAAAGGGTACCCCATGCAACCTTACAATTTCCTTAAGGTATAATTGGGTTAACTTTTCCATGGAATATCTAATCTTGATAGGTAAGAAATGAGCAGATTTGGTCAGTCTATCCACTATCACCCATATGGAATCATAATTGGCCGGGGTTCTAGGTAGTCTTACTACAAAATCCATGGTTATCTGATCCCATTTCCTCTCTAGTATTTCTAGTGGCCTCAATAACCCAAAAGGTTTTTGATGCTCTATCTTAACTTGCTAACAAGTAAGATAGGCATTTACATACTTCACGATATCCTTTCTCATACTTGACTACTAGAAGTTTCTCTTTAGCTCTTGATACATCTTAGAAATACTTGGGTGAATAGTGTAATGGCTACGATGTGCCTCTACTAACAGTTTCTCCCTTAGCTCTTGATGGTTTGGAATCACTATTATGTTCCTAAACATCAATATTATCAGTGGCTAACCCAAAATCTGGTTGATTTGCATAGGTTTCTAAGGATTCATCCTCTTGCTAGGCTTTTCTAACCTATTCCCTCAGGTTACAACTAATGTGGAAGTCGCTTATTGCTAACCTATTCGTGAGTGAAATCACATTGAGACTAAGATCCTTAAAGTCTTCAAGCATTTTCATCTCATTTATCATAAGGCTAGCTACTTGCAAGGACTTTATACTTAATACATCAGCTACAACATTAGCTTTCCCTACATGATACTTCAATTCAAAGTTAAAATCCTTTTGATACTCTACCCACCTTCTCTACATCATATTTAAATTCTTTTGATCAAACAAGTACCTAAGGCTTTTATGATCACTAAAAGCCTCAAATTTAGCCCCATATAAGTAATGTCTTCGGATTTTTAGGGCAAAAACCACAACAGCTAACTCTAAATCATGGGTGGGATAGTTTTCCTCTATAGGTTTGAGTTACCTCGATGCATAAGCAACTACTTTCCTTGCTTGTATTAAGACACATCCTAAACCTTTCTTTGAAACATCTGTATATACCTTAAAAGGCTCTATAGGGTTTGAGATTATTAATACCAAAGTAGTAGTTAGTCTTTCCTTCAAGGTTTGGAAACTACGCTCACATTGTTCACTCCACTCAAACTCAATGCCCTTTCTGGTCAATCGGGTTAATGGCAGGGATAACTGAGAAAACCCTTATATAAATTTATGATAATAACCTACCAAACCCAAAAAACTCCTAATCTCAATGACCATTCTTGGTTGACTCTAATTCAATACAGCCTCAATTTTCTTAGGATTTACTGAAATCCTTTCTCTATTCACCACATGACCCAAAAATTTGACCTTCTCCAACCAAAATTCACATTTTTCTAAAGCATACAACTGCTTTTCCTTTAACATCTGTAGCACCATCCCCAGATGTTATACATGCTCTTTATGCATCTTGGAATAGATTAAGATGTCATCTATAAATACCCCACAAGTTGATCCAAATAAGGTTAAAAAATTCTATTTATATAATCCATAAAAATAGTAGGGGCATTAGTTAGTTCGAATGACATCACCAAAAACTCATAGTGGCTATATCTAGTAATAAATGCAGTTTTAGGAATATCTTCACTCCTAACCATAATTTGGTGGTATCCTGTCCTCAAATTTATCTTGGAGAATACCTTTGCTCCTTGTAATTGGTCAAATAGATCATCTATTCTGGGCAAAGGGTACTTATTCTTGATGGTCACCTTATTCAGTTGTCAGTAGTCTATGTACAATCTCATGCTCCCATATTTCTTTTTCACAAACAAGACAGGAGCTCCCTATAGTGACACGCTAGGCCTAATAAACCCTTTCTATTGGAGCCATCCTATAGGGTTTCATGGATATTGGGCTCGTACTAGGAATCAAGTCTATGGTGAATTTAATCTCTCTTGGTAGGGGTAACTTGACTATCTCTAAAGGTAATACCTCTGGAAAATCTCTTATGACAGGAATTGAGCTAAACCTCTCTTGGAATTTTGCTTGAGAAAAGTTAAGGGAAATATCATTTAGCTCGCCCACCCTATCACTTCTATCCACTGGTAAGGCATCCAAATAAGTAATAGTCTTGTCAAAAGAATTTAAAAGAACTCGATTCATAGTCAAACAATCCATTCCAAAATGAAATCAATCCTAGTTAGGGGTAAACACACGAGGTCCATAAAAAATAGATGGTCATTAATAAAACGAGGACAGTTCAAGTAAATTTAAAGACTTATTATGGATTCTCCCAAGGGTGTCGAAATATGTAAATCATACGGCATGGTTTGAAAAAGGCAAGTTTATTTTTCCAACACATGTATTATGCATTCTCCCAAGGGTGTGGAAATATGTAAATCATATAGTAGGGTTGATTTCCATGTCGGTTTCCACACTTTGGGTACTTTGCAACCTGTAGACGTCAATTATTACTAGATTTCCTTGAGGTGCCTTGAAGTTTCCCCTTTTTACACTTAAATTCTTGGCGGGTTATTTCTGACGAGCAGCGAATCTCTAATTTATTTGTTGCTTTTCTTCTAAACTCTTGCTCAGGATTTGACACTTGCTCACCAATATTGCCAAATCCCTGTCTTCATTATGGCTATTTGTGTTTTCATATGCAAATCTAAGCCTACCTCCAGTTAGCCTGACTTTCAAGTTTCATTCGGGTGTAGCCTCAAGTACGTAGAATATTGAGCTAACTCTTCAAATTTGGCTAAATATTCTTCAAATAGCTTGCCCCTTTGTCTAAGTTATAGGAATTCCATCTCCTTGGCTTGCCTCACATTCTCAAGGAAATACTTCTCCAGGAAAATATTCTTGAAGGATTCCTAGGTTAAAGGAAACCCCTACTCTCCATTAATTACCTTGCCTCGTTCCACTAGTTTTCAACCTCCTCTTTCACCATATAAACTGCACAAGTAACTTTCTGTTCGTCAGTACTATGCAGTAACTAAAATAACTTCTCCATCTCCTTTAGCCATCCTTCTACCAGCAATGGTTCATAAGTGCCTCTAAATGCTGGTGGTCCTGCTTTTTGAAATTCCAACTAGCCTTGCTATAGGTGGTAATTATTCTTGTAACATCTGCTCCTAATATGATTAAGAGATGTTTGTTAATTGTTAATTTAAGTTTAATACTTGTGTATGTTGCATTAATTTCATATAGCTGCATTAGTGTAGGGACTTAATTGAAAGGAAATAAATGGAAGTTTAGTTTAGATGAGATTAGAGACTAGATTGAAAAGGGAAAATTGAGTGAGGCAAAGGTTGCAAAGTAGTTCAAGGACCAAAGTGCAATAATCTAAACTACCCTTAAACCCTAGTTGAACCCTAAACCTCCTACACACTTTCACCCATCAGACTTTCTAGAGAGAGAAGCAGAAGGGCAGGTAGAGAGAGAAAAGGACAAGTTAGGGTAAGAGATAGGAGTTGTGCTGAAGAAAAGCAGATTTAAGGCCATAAATTGGTCTTACAGTAAAGGGAGAACCTTTCTAATGCATCACACACACATATTTGCAAGGAATCAAGGTAGCAATCCATCTTAAACCCATCTCTTTTCTAAAATGTTTAATGTTGCTAGAAAAACATGATTTCAAAATGCTTAAACCAAGTTGGGGTTAAACCTACATTCTATATGCTTTTCTATTGCTATTGGATGCTATTTTGTTGAAATATTGTGCTCATATATATGTTTGCAAATGATTGGAAGGGCTGGTTATGTTCATCTAGAGATATAGGCTAGTTTTCCTTGGCTACATAGTACTTGAGCATTTTGAGGAGAAATGTTTAAAGAAAGAGTGAAGCTTTTGGTATAGGGACTAAGCTTAGATGTTTTAAACCTGATATAGAATGGAATATTGGTTAGGAAATCTTGAAAATACCACTTTTTGAACTAGTGCAGAGCATAATAGCTGATTGCTATCATACCACAGTCGACTGTCATGTTCTTGGTAAACCTAGAAATGCATACTTAGACTCAGCAGTTTACTTGTAGCTCCAGAAGTTGACTGTCAGGTTTGGGTTTTCTTCTTAGTAGTCAATTGGTAGACCATGTAGTAGACTATTTTGTTCTTCATTTTGCCAAGAACGTATTCCAGAGAGTAACCATGATCACAAATTTTCTAACAATGATCGACAGCTTACTACTTTGCAAACTGAGGATTCTAGAGAGCCACCAGCTGACTGCTAGCCATCCAATAGTCGACTGTCATCCCTCTAACTTGAAAAATATAATTTTTAATGGCAATTAAGCTTAGAAATCCTTCACAATGATTTGATTAAAGGCTTTCAACATAGGTAGGAAAGAAAACTACACATTTTTAGATAATGTGCAGAGGATAAGGTCACTTTTCACTTGGATGAGAATGGTCCTTGTGATAGTGATACAAAAAGAAGCAGAGAGACATATAAAAGGAAGAGTGAAGTATTCTAGGCATATGCATTAGTGGTAGATAGGTTCACGATTTAAGTGACTGATTGTTGATATGGGATGGCTGTTGGCATTTCACAATTGTTTTATGAATTAGGATGGTTAAACATCCACTTGAATATGAAGGATTTTGAAAACACCATGATGGTTGTGAACCCTAAGTTAGTGTATCTTCCAAGGGCCATTAAGAAACACGTACTTAAGGTTAAAGCATAACTATGGGCATTAGCTGAATCA
Source organism: Senna siamea (assembly GCA_031216115.1). Lineage (NCBI taxonomy): Eukaryota > Viridiplantae > Streptophyta > Magnoliopsida > Fabales > Fabaceae > Senna > Senna siamea. Next base: position 5,613,732 of record CM062360.1, read on the forward strand.
CCCTAGCGTATATGTTAGAAAATAGTGTACCAGGAGGGTGATCCACCTCAGAGGTAATGATGGTGACTCCATAGCCTCATGATCTGCTGAAGCAGAGAGGATATGATTTGTTCAAAGGTTTACGGTGATCCTGTGAGTTATTGAGATTGTACAAGTGGATCCAGTTGGGGGATGCCTCAGATGTACTAGATCAGTATTTTATGTAGTGGTGTAGTAGTCACCAGGATAACTCATTCATGTATGTAGTGGTACGTGGAGTTGTTACTGGGTGACACTCCCGATAGCTCATATGATGTGATTGTTTTCTCCTACTCAAAGACAAAATAAAAGGAGCACATTTATTACCCTGGGAAAATGCTTTATGATGATAATGATGATGAATGAACTTCCTATATTTTAAAGTTGATATGTCTTAATTATACATCCATATGTATGAGTACATAACATGATTAAATACTACATGCACTGCATCCTAATGGTAAACATTATATTTTATGATGAGAAAGAATGTAGAGCTTTTTCATGTAAGCATGTGGTACAAGTCAGTGGATTTTGAAACAGGTTGCATTGCTACTAAGATTCATTTCTCACATTAGTGCTGGTATGTATCAGATGTGTAGGTCCCATGGCTGAAGAGGAGATAACATGGGAAGAGGTACCTACTAAGGGGTATATGAAATTGGTTAATTTATTTCGAGATAGTATAGGCACATGCTATTATTGTACTAGTCTTTATGATTTTTGGAAAGGCTAGTATAGGATATCTCTTGTATAGCCTATCTTAACTTGGATGTATATGAACTGATGTTTAGACTAGTTGATGGGGTCATGAGTGGTAGGATCGTTGCCTCCATGACCAATAGTTATGTAACTATATTTAACTAAGAATGCATGTTTATGTATAGTTAATTAAGGTATATTTTATATATTCTATTTTGCTGCGAGAGTAAGTGAAACCCGAGAGTAGAAACTTGACCTAAGATGCACTTAACCCAATCAAATTGTAAAAAGTTTAACATTAATTGGGTAAGGATAATGGTAAAACACCAATATATGTATATATTACACCTTTTAATAACTATAAAGAAACATAGGCTAAGGGGGTGTTACAATTCTGATTATTCCCCTCATTAGGATTTTGGCGATTCTCTTAGTGCTGCCTCATAACGTTGGCACTAGTGGTAGCATGATCCCTCACTGCCTCTGCCATAATCCTGAATGAGTCCATCATATCTCTCATTTGATCATCCATGCTACTCCTCCCTTATGACTTGCCAGTAGTACCTCTTCTTATGTTTGCCATAGTTTGTTGATACAAAAGGGAAAAAAGTTAGCCTTTAGTAACAGCACCTAACTATAACAGTAAGTTTACTCCTAATATCCCAAGGGTTTTGAACATGATCCTATGTATTCCAGAGTCTAAAATTCAAATAAAAAATTCCTAATGTTGCAAACCTGGCCATTCCCTAATCCAAACCACACTAACCCATAAAATGACTACTATGATACCATTATGTAACGACCCCTTTCTATTTACATATATTAGAGTGACTATGAAGCATGGAATTTTTCACTAAATTTTTTTTTCCTTTTAGAAACTTATACCACTTGGGCCATTACTAATTGAGTGTAACCCAAATAGGCTCTTCTATTAGTCCATTCAAATTCCACTTAACTACTTTTATCATACAACATATCTAATACCATGATCCATACTAGTATGTACTATGGAATATAAAATTCTAAGACATTTGTTTAGGAACAATAGAGATAAAATTTAAAATAACACTATTGAAATTAACTTCCCATAAATGTTTCACATCTAAAAGTATTTATCTTCATTACATAATCCACATCCTATGGTATTCATCACAATAACCATATAAGCATTCCTTACATATACATTCTAGAGTCCACATGCCATTCTAAATCCCCTGTTTACAATTTCAGAATTTACAACTCTTCTAGGTTGCCTTGAAGCTTCAATATAGATCTTTAGTCTAGCTAATTTCTAGGCATATCCTGGTCCTGATCATCTGAACAAAAAACTTAATGAGATTTGGCTATCCCAGTAGAGTAATTTACAAATTTTCAATTTTAAAAAAATAGTTGAAAGTTTAGCTGTACCCTTTTTGGTACAGAAATCCTCTCCCCTGTATCATATCAACATACAAGTGAATTGCAATTCCATATTCCATTTTCATCAAACACATGGGAATTTAGCACATTTAATCAAAACTATAGTTCATAAAATTTATATTAAGTCATAAGAGTATAGGACCATTGTTTTGGTCAAAACCTTATTTTCATAGTGCCTGTAATTACATTTCAAACATCATTTGCATAACAATACTCATGTTAATGCAAAAATATCATAAATTAGCATATTTTTAGAAATCAATATGCATATTATCACAACATCTTAAAAATCATACTCTCATTGCATGCTATTTCCCAATCTCAAGAAGTCATCACACTTCCTTTTATCTATGTTATTGAGATTGTTGTTGTCACAGGATTGTCCTCCTAGTGATTATCACACTTCCTTTTATCCATGTGACATGAGAATATAACTTTTAGGGTATCCCCTGATATGTGCACATCGCTAGTCTCATCCATTTCCTGACTATACAGTAATATATAAAAATAGGTGACTAATACTTAGGGTTATAAAGTTTTAACTTAAACCAAAATGTTTTTCCCGTTTAGACTATCCTCCCTTTACTCCGTAAAGTCTTTTATAGGGTTGTATTGGTTTAAAGAGTAGTCTCTAACAAATACAGACCAATTAAGATGAAAGCCATTACATTTTATAAAGTGGTCTGCATAAGGAACACTTAATGACCGTCCCAGACTAGCCACTAAATGTCCACCCCAAATTTTGTTTGTCCTATCAGCATACAACCCAATAGCCAAATTAAAATAAGTAGCAAAGAGTCCATTTCATGCTTTCCATTTTACTTAGGAAAATTTCTCTATACTCATATGAAAAATTTATATTTCATAAATAATTTCCTCAATTAATTCCCATTCAATAAAATAATTTCGTTTCATATCAAATAATTCACAACATTATTTCAAAATAAGGAAGTGTAGATTACTCTACCTCAGCAATTATTCCTCTCTTGATCAGGGTCTTCCTCTTTACTGCTTGACTTGATCTCACAACCATTTCTTGAGAAATAGCCTAAATTTCACACTAATCCTTCTCAATATGTATCTATAGCAATATGCTTTCTATGGAACCTAGGCTTGGAGTCTTACTATAGAATTTTTATCCTTTTTCCTTTCTTATTTTAGTGTTACTCATTACCCAACCTATCCAATTCTCATGTATGATGACATTTTGAGCCTTATTTCAATCGATCTTAGGGGTTTCCAAGCTCATTTCTCAATTTAAAACCATTTTTCATGTTATAGGGCCATCAATCGGCTGCTATGAAGAAAGTAGTAAGCTAATTGCTCTTTGAAGGGTTGCCAGTCGACTATCGCGAAGCTAACAGTCGGCTGGTGGCTCTTTAGAATCTTGGGCTTCATAAGATAGTAAGCTACCAGTTGATTAGTAGCAGGCTATCAGTCTACTACTAGGTAGAAATTCAGACATGAATGTAACGCCTTTATCTAGTATTACAATTCTTTCGATGCAAATAGATAGGTTCAATACATTATTCTTATCCTTTTATTTAGTTAATGTTTGAGCAGTTACACTATTAAATTTCATTAAGCGGATTAGGTTTGGGATCTTTTGTTCAGATTAAAAACTTGTATGCATATTGGAATAAAAGAAATACTATACTATACAACAGAAATTTAAACTTTCATGTAATTCAAATAATACAAGTCCAATAATGTCCATTACATTCTGATAATCATGTCCCCGGATATATGAAGTACCCGTCTATCAGAAGTCAGGAGACAACAAGTCTGTCACTCAAACTCTCTTACAATTTCTAGGGATGGACCGATCCCTCACATATCTGTCCCCAGGGATTCCCATGAACATCTCCTATAAAACCAAAGGAATTGTCTTAATTCCCAACAATGTGACTAGACTAGGGCCCAAAATAGGGGTTACAAAAATTTTCTCTAAACCCAAAACAAACTTCTATCTCCTGACCCTGCTAAGTGTCCACATCTGATACATATTAGCATATAATGAGAAACACAAGTTTCCCAGTAACTTAACAATTCGGGTTTTAAAAACAACTAATATGTATCAGGGTGCAAGTGCCAAAATATTTAATTCTACATTCTTGGAATAAAACATAGCATCGTGCATAAATATAGATTGGCAAGCAAAGTATGATTAATTTACATGTCAATGTGATAAAAATAATATTCTTCTCAAATAAAACATATTTGCATACTATAAAATGCATGATTGCAAAATTAACAAAACCCTTTATGCTTGTCGTTCTTAAAACTTAATTTTTTATAATGGTTGTGCACACTTGGGCACTATATGGACACTTGGCCACCTTATAAAAATCTCTTGTGCACACTTAGGCACTTGTGGACACTTGGCCATCTTTATAAAAATTTCTTGTGCACACTTAGGCACTTGTGGACACTTGGCTACCTTTATAAGAATCTCTTGTGCACACTTGGGCACTTATGGACACTTGGCCACCTTTCTAGGGTCATTGTGCACACTTGGCCACCTCCTAGGGTCATTGTGCACAGTTGGGCACATATGGACACTTGGCCACCTTTAAAATTCTTTGTCAAGTTTCAAGGGAAATTTTCCTTTTTCTTGAAAATTATTACTAGTGTACATCCTTTTAAAATTCCAATATCTTCAAGGATAAAATTCCTCTTTCTTGGAAATATCATTATTGTACTTCATTTGTGAAAAATTCTATTAATTTCAAGGATAAGTTCCCCTTTCTTGTAAGTTAATGTAAATGTCCATTTTCTTATGAAAAATTCTAATATTTCAAGAATAATTTCTCCTTCCTTGGAAATGAATTCTAATGTACATTTCTTATGGAAAATTCCAATATTTCAAGGATAGTTACTCCTTCCTTGGAAATAAATTCTAATGTATATTTCTTATGAAAAATTCTAAAATTTCAAGAATAATTTCCCCTTTATTGGAAATAAATTCTAATGTACATTTCTTATGGAAAATGCCAATATTTCAAGGATAATTTCTCCTTCCTTGGAAATAAATTCTAATGAATATTTCTTATGAAAAATTCTAGCATTTTAAAATTTTTTTCTTCTCTTACAATAATAATAATATCCTCCCTTATGACTTTAATAATAAATTCCCATATTTTGAATCAATATCATGGTGCATAGCTTATAAGTTCCAAGAATAAATTTCATGGACTTGGCCTAGGGAGATTTGTTAATTTGCAATTCCATTTCCTTCTTTATTTCTTACTAACACCATTAAATGGTAGGGTTTCTTTCCTTTATGGTCATCATGAATTTAGCATCATCTAACCTTAAACCTTTTCCAACAATAATACATATGCCATATCATCCACCAACATCCCAATTAATCACACATGCTAGCCAACATACATACATTTTGACAAGAATGTAGGTAGACAATTATGTTCCTAAGAAAGCTTATAAAACATGTTGGTTGCATAACTAAAACATGGAACATAATCTTAAATTGTTAACCTACCTCTTTGGTGCCTTAAGATGGACCTAGCTTCTCTCTTTCTTTGACTTTTCCTCTACACTTTGCTTCCTTTTTCTTTGACTAAGTCTCTCCTCTTGCTTGACCATGTGTGATTGGGTGTGTAGGTTAAATTGTTGAATGCTCTCTCCTCTTCCCATTTCTCTTTCTCTCCCTTTTTTCCTTTTCTCTTTTCTTGCTTGCCAAGAGGGTGAGGTGTGTGTGTAGGACCAAATCAGAGTCTTAACTCCCTTTTTCTTTATGCTTAGGTGGCATGTGCATGCAAAATAAAATTTTCTAATTCCATTTCCTCATATTCGATCAAGGGCTGCATACTTCCTCTCTCTCTTTCTCCTCTCTTTCACGCTAACTTCCCCTTTCCTTCTTCACGTGTGTGTGTATTTTCCTTGAGTGGGACGCTGCCTCCTTTTCCTTTTTTTTTTGGTGTTATTAGTGCAGCACCTTTTCATTTTCTCTTTCCCTTGTCATGTGTGGCCTAAGTGCAGCCCACTTCACTTGTAAATTTTAGTTTACTTCCCCTAAACTCATGTTGTATTTTTCTTTACTTGTTTCATGCATGGCTGCACCTTTTTCTTTTCTCTTCACCATACCACATGCTTTGTACCTTCACTTCTACCTCACACAAGTCCAAAGCATCATGCACATAGGAGTAGTAAATTATTTCCTTCCTCTATATCGGTTTAGAAAATTCTACACCCCTTTGTCCTTTTTTTGCCTAGCTACACATGTTTATTCATTTATTTTATGGCTGTACCTTTTCTTTTTTGTCTTTCCCACCGAGTGCATAAGTAATATGCATGAATTCTCTTTTGCTTCCTTGTGCACGTTAGTTGCACCCCACAAGCAACTACATTTACATAAAATTTTTGCACTCCTTATATGTAGATATATATATTTTCTGCACTCTATTTCTTGAAGCATTCAGTCATCACATGAAGCTTAGTTTTTTTTTCAAATCTCTCCCTCTCCCTTATGCAAGGCCAAAGTTAGTGCATATAGAGTATTTATTTATTTCCCTTCTCTATGCATGTTTAGAGAAAAGAAAAGAAAAGAAAAAAATTCTGCACCTTATACTTCCTTGCTTGCAACCTTGGTAATTCTTTTCCTTGCAAGTTTAGGTTAGCTACTTACACAAGTTAAAGGAGAGGGGGAAAAGCTTGCATTCTTACATGGTTTTTGATTTAAATAAAGGCTGCACTTTTGTCTTTTTTTCTTGACCATATTTTCATGACTTCACGTGTGCATCTATACAATTGCCATGCATTCATTGCGTTTCCATGTGTAATAATCGAGATTGTTTTTACAGATTAAAACTAAATTTTGACGATAATTTCATGTGAACTGAGTCCAACATGATTTTCGAGGTTGACGGCTGAAACTGAGAGGCTTTTAGGAGTAAGAGATGCAATCTGATAAAAAGAAACGGGACCTGGCGATAAAATACTGATAGATAAAGTTTCAAACTATTGTTTCTCATACAGAGGTCGAAACCTCTGCATGGAAACCTGTGCCAACATCTGGATGGAAGACAACATCTCGAAGTTTCCCCGGGTGGTCTGGGAAAAGTCAGAATCACCCCCAGAAGCTTTAAATTCTCCAAAACCCCGCCATTTCCACTATTTCTCTCTCTCTCTCTCTCCTCACTACACTTTCTCTCTCCTCTCTCTCTTCCTTCCTTCACTATGCACCACTACCTGGGCTACCGTGGGCCACCACCTGACCTACCAATCGACACACCTCGCCATCCTTGACCTCAGGCAGCCACCCACGGCCATCAACGGCCGCCAGAGTCATCGAAAAATGCAGCTTTTTCTCCTCCACCACGTGAAATTTCGCCGGCCGTGATCTCCGCCGTCAGCCACCGTTGACCATCACCGCCACCACCAGCATGTAAGCTGAGCTGCCAGCTTCCTCCCCTACCTCGCTGCCACTGAACGGAGCTCCGACGTGCCCCAATTGAAGAATCTATTTTTGGGGCTAGAAAATGCCTTCCAAACGACCGTGAACCACCGCGCCACCACCAAATTCGGACTCCCCATCTTGCAGGCTTCACCGTGGTGTAATTTTTGAGGCCAACCGTATCCCTCCACTGTGCACCGTCATGAGCCATCGTGCGCCACCACCAGAGAAGCCAAAAAGACACCCGAAACTATCCTAGAATAGATTTCCATCATTCGGCAACCCCGGTAAGGTCTGATTCACCTAAACCTGATGATTTTTGATTGAATTAGCTACCGAACTTGAATAGGAAATAAATCGATTTAGGAAATTATGTAATCAGACTTAGGACCATAAAATGGATGACGTAACGAGCTTAAATATTCATTTAAATGCCCAGGAAATTGATTAGGCTCGAAATCTGAGGATACGAGAAGTCTTGGATTGATTTTGGAGTAAACGGAGACCAGGTAGGATAATTTACGCTTCCCGAACGTTAGAATTGACTATGTGGATACCTAAACGCTTAGATTTAATTGCATAGATTTATGTGCTGCTTTTGATGGATTAAATTGCATGCTTGTGTGCTGGAAACCCCATTTGCATGTTAGATGATTTTTTTATCGAGTTTAGATGCCATTAGGACGGATTTACTTAAGGTAGGGTACTTAATATCTGGTATGGGACAACCATTAAGTATCCCGAATGCAGGGAATTTCATGAATACATTATTTTTAAACAGATTTAGCCTGCATTGTGTTAGGGATCACGCGGTAAATCAGGACGACCCTAAGAAAGGTTTAAGGAGTATAAGGGGGGATAGCCTACACGGGGGAACATTGTCATTTAGGCGTAATACCCTAGAACCCTGAGGAATAGCCGACTGTGTGCATATGAGTTCGAATAGACTGTATGAGGATGAGAATTAGCGTATGTGCACATGCTAGGGGACGCCCTAGATGTTGATTCTCACCCAGTCCTTGAGTGAGTGATTGGTGTTACGGATCACACTCACAACATAGGCGAGATTTGGGTGATTGGTGTTATGGATCACACCCAATGATAAGAGATGAAATTTCTCTAGATGATGTGCAATTGGATGATTTTAGATATGGTCGCAGATGATTTGTGGCCGATACGGATTTTGATACACTGGGAATGGGTTTTGACTCACTTTTGATTATCGATTTTCAAGGAAATAGATTTTGATGATTTTTAGAACTTGCCGTGATTTCCATGCGATAAACTGATTTTTAAAGATAAGGTATTTAACAGATTTTGAATTGAATACGGGAAGTTTGTTTTTGGTGCTTGCACAGCTGAGTAATCAACCAGATTTCGAACTATATTATGAATTGTAAATTATTCTACTGGGATTTCAATATCTCACTAGGTTGTTTGCTCAGATGAACAGGAACAGGGACCTAGACACTAACTGGATAACGACACTGATGACAGACAGGAGAACAGCGTAATTCTAGGCTTGAATTGTAATGTATATATGTATATTGATGATGTTTATATTGGATTATGTAATTTCTTCTTTTCTTTTGTTGTTGGACTGGTTGTAAATTTCTGATTTGGATGACTGTTGTACTTTGGGATACATTAGAGATACAGGGGAGACTCTGCCAAATTTTCAGTAGGGTTTATCGTTGTAAATGTATATAATTAAGTTGGAATTTGCATGAATGGATTGTATGCCTGATGTATGGATCTTAATTATTATTCCAGAGTATATTGTAATGACTGTATGTGTAATTAGTATAGCTGCATGTGATTTTGGGTTGAACAGAATCTGAATGGACGATGGAATGTCTATTTGGGTTACGCTCAACCAGTAGCGATCCCCTGACATTCCCATATCGAGAATAACTATTTTTAAAACCCATATACTTCCGATAGGCGGATAGAGGATAGTATATTGTGGATTAGGGGGTCGTTACACCATGTGTACCTTTCCCTTCTCCCTTCACGTAAGGCCCTAGCTTATGCATGTAAGGTGTTAAAATATTTCCTCGCTCCATGCATACTTAAACTAAACAAAAGAAAATTCTGCACCCTTTCCTTTTACCTCACGCTACTCCACACTTCCTTTTTTTTTTTCCAATTGCACATGCACAGCCACACATATACACATATATTTTATGCTTCATTCTTCTTTCCTTTCCACTTCATCCAATGGGTGCACATCTATAAAACATAAAACTTATATTCTTTACCCACTTGGTCATGTAAGAGGGAAGGGAGAGAGGATGAATTCATGTATCCTATGGGTAATTAGGTGCTGCCATTTTTTTCCCTTTATTCTCTTTTCCTCCCTAGCTCACATGAAACTTCCCTTTTTTTCTCAAATCTCACATTGCACTAAGTGTAAGCCATTTCAATTTCCATTTCTCCCTTCACGTAGGATGCATGCAAGACACACACACATGCATATATTTTAAATATTTCATCCTATCCCCTTTCATGTAGGATGCATGCAAGACACACATGCATGCACATATTTTAAATATTACTCCCTATCTTGCTTTTCTCTTGGCACTTAGGCTAGGTAACTCAAAAGAAGAAATAGAGAATTAAGTTAAGCACCTAATTTTTTTGCAAGATTATCTTTTAGTATACCCATTTTGAGCCATTAAATTATGCAAGCAAAATTTGTGCCTCTTCAAGTTAATTCATCTAATTAATTACAAAGTATTTAATTTATAGCTAATCATTAAATGACACAGGTAACTTCATCCAATCAATTAAAGAACATTAATTTAGACTAATTAAAATTATGGGGTGTTACAATGACAATCGACTGATGAGGTTACTAGTCGACTGCTGCGTCTCTGTATGCATTTTTGGGTTTGTCAAGAACACGACAGTCGACTGGTGCATGCTAGCAGTTGGCTTTTATGTTCTGTCATAGTTCAAAAACTCAAGTTTTCACAATTATCCAGTGCAGATTCCACTATATTTCAAACTTAAAAGGTATGAGCTTAATTTCTAACCGTTTCCCCCTAAATCCTAACCATTTCCATGCTCAAATATCCATCATACAAGCCAATTTACATATGCAATTGGGTGAACAGTAAAAACTAGCTTGGAAAATCTTATTCAAGCCTAGAAAATACTAAATAGAAGTTAAAAACTCCAACATTATGGTTCAGGAACCTTTTCCTATCTCCAAAAAACCTCAAAATCATCATTTCAATCCAAAAAACTAAAAATTTCTTAAGAAAAGGAGATTTCTCCATTTTTACTAATCCTAAGCATTTCACCAGATAAAATGGATTTTAGGTGAAGTAATCTACTCTTAGATGATGGCTAGGATGATTATTAAGCTGTAAGAAAAGATCTCTCAATTGGAATCCAGCTACTTGGTGCTTTCAATTTGATTTCCTTCTCTTTTCCCTTTTGCTCGATTTTCTTCTCCTTTCCCTTCTCTCCTGAAGCCTTTGTTCTCTCTTTTGGTATTGAGGGAAGAGGCATATTAGAGGAAGTAAACGAGTGCAATAGCTAAAGCTTCAAGGACCTCATAGAAAATAGGAAAAATTACACTTAAGTCCTTGGAGTTCCTAAATCTCATGAGGTGACCTTAGTAACCATTCCCCATTCACATTGGCCCCATAATAGTTATTCATTTTAGTCCTTGCATGGATAAAATTCTAAAATTATCGTTTTTCAAACTTTGCTTTAGGATTTAGCCTGTTTATGCCATTCAAATTACACTAAGTTATCATCTCCAATAAATTTTAAGGTATCAGATATTATAGTGGCATCTTCAAATAGGTAGAAAATAACAAAGAGCATGTCATTGAATTCCCATCCAAACATTGGAATCGTGCAAAAAAAAAAATATTCTATAATAAAAGTAGAAGTTTTGGAAATTTTTTTATGTGTCACAAAATTTCAAGTGATATACTAAATCAAAAAAAATTAATAAGAGTTGATTGCAAGATTGCAAAAGACATTCTCTAAAAAATGTTAAAAATTTAGCATCCAAAATTTTTTTTTCTAGATGGAAATCTTTTTTAAGTGTTTTTTATTTTCAAATTGAATATCTCAAAGGAACTTCAAACTCTCTTCCTAATTATCTTACTTAAGAATTCTCACAGGACCGATAAAATGTCGAGAAAGAAGGACAAAGATAAAGGAAGGGATAAAGACCTCGACAACAACTAGAAATCAACTGGGTCATTAACCCAAAATTAAGGTCACGTACCCTTCAAACATACCCAACTCAAAAACCCCAAAATACCAAAGCCAAAGCATCAGCCTTTCAAACCCAACAAAAGAAAACTAAGGCCTCATATGCCTTTCCCATTGAAACCTTCCAAGATATAGCAAATACCCACAAAGCATTCTTACTTCCAAACAAGTCATAAACTAACATAGTCAATGGAGAGGATGAGAACCTATCCTCCATGATCAAAACTCTAAAAATTAAAATAACTAAACCAAAAAAAAAAATCTCTATTTTCCCAATTGCCAAATCCAAAAGTGGAAAAACCAATTATTTTCTCAAATCTATAACCATGAATATAATCCAAATGGAACTAAAAGTTGGGATAAAAATCCAAACACTAACTCCCCAAAAATATTCCTAAAAGCTTTTCATTTCAAACCAATAGCCCCAAATAATACCCAATAATTTTCAAATCCATCTTAGTGGATTTAGACTCAATCTCATTTAAACATTATAAAGATCTTAATGATCCCACAATATGGATATATTCAACCCTATAGATTTTTAAAAATTTTAACACCCTTTGAGTGGGGACAAGACCCCAATAAAATACAAAAAGTTCCTCAAAATTTTGATCCAATAGGCTATAATTATTGGGATTATATGGATGCCTGAAATTGTGTATTTTGGTACCACAACAAACAGTTTCACCACAACAAATACTATAGTATTTTTTTCCTCAATGTCTCAACCAATGGTGGAATTTATTTGGGCCAATCCCCAAAATCAACGTAAAACAAATCAAGAATGGATTTCAAGTTTTTACCAAACGAATTGATCTATCAAAAATCTGTCTCCAATAAACTTGCACTTCTGATCCAAACTTTCTCTTTCCTAGATATTTTCCTGGCATTACAAATACTCAAAGTCTAGTATTGCAAATGCTTTGGCCATTCTACAACAATGAATGTATATCTCACACCATGAATCTGAGACATGCATTTTCCTCAACCAAAAGGCCCAGATACAGTCTAGACTGGTCTGTACACAAACAAAGATGATTTTGCAAGAAAATTGAGAAATGTGCTGCTATTGTTAGAAAATGAAGAAAGGCCGCAATCGTCATCGACAACCTCCACTTCATCATATTTAGGATTAATGAAAAATGAAGACGATTGTTTTGGAATTAACCTTAATAATGATTAGGGGCTAAAGATTTTAGAAACAAAAGATTAGTTGAAATCAAACTTTGTAACCTGCTTGACTGGTTGTAGGTAAACCTCCTGGGTTTATAAAAGGAGCCTTTCTTGCTCCCTCAAACAACATTTCAGGGAGAGAGAATACTTTTTAGACAGAGAGTGAGAGAATTCTAAAGAGAGAGTTTTCCATTGTAAGATTTCTTTTATGTAATCTTTCCTTCTTTGAGAAATAAATTATATTTTTGATAGTCTTTTACTTTCATCTTCTGCATTCATCTCTTTCCCCTCCTGCCCTATTCTGGCATTTTTGTAAATTTTTCTTACTTATACATATTTGCATTCATATGTTTATGATATGCATTCATATGTCTTAATATTGTACAGAAACTAGTCTTCTCCCTTACTTCTCTTCTTTTTTCTCCTTCTACCTTCCCCTTCAGTACCTTTTCCCAACTCTGGTATTAGAGCTGCTATAGGGTTATTATGAAAAACAACATACTTCAAGAACTTTATGGGAAATTGTTGAAGCACATAAAATGGCCTATAATTTCTTCTCAATATGGTTGTGATATCTTCTTTAAGAAAAATAAAAAAGTTAAAAACATATTTTTTAAAATAAAAAGAAGTAATTTGATTTGTGAGGTGAAGTTTTAAAAGCCCTACTTCTTACTATTGTTCTCTTTTATTGAAAAGAATATAGGCTTTTCCTTATGTCTTTTTCTCTTTTCAACAATCTCTTTTTCCCTCTCTTATTCTCCAATTCTATTGACCCCGCTCTTTTTTCACCCTTTCCGAATTTATCTCAACAATAAATAAAGTCTTTTTTCACTAAGTATAGTCAATTATATGAATCAAGACTTAAGAGGGTAGGGTACTATCATCCTACTCTTGAAAACTAGGGATGATCATGGATAGGGTATGAGTAGAGTACTATAATTCCCATATTCGAACCTAGACTTAAGCAGGTAGTAAAATTCCCATCCACGGTCCCATAAAATTCCCAATAACTGAACTTGAACCCGTTTACCTAAAAAAAAATTCAAAATTATTAATTTTTTCTTCAAATTATGACTTATTTACATATAACTTTATTAAAAAAAACATACAAGTTACATCAAGTATATTATGTAAACTTCAATTATATAAGAATTATAAAATTTTAACAAATTATGCTTACAAAATTATTAAATATAATAATTTATAGATCTATATTAAATTTAAACTATCTTATTATTGAAATTAAAGAAAATAAAATAATTTACATATATTTTATTTAATATAATAAATTAAATAAATGTATTTATAATATAAAAATAATATTTAAATAATTTATATAGAATGGTTCTGGTTTTGGGTAGGGTAACACCATCTATAGACCCAATCTTGTTTCTTTAATACTTAGACTCGGACTTAGACCCAACAGATAAATTTTGTAGGTAACCATAGGGTACGGGTATTATGAGAGATTTGGTCTAACTTAGATGAGGTTGAGGAAAGGGGTGTTCGAGTTGAAGCAAAGGGGGTAAGGAGGTACTTTGTGTGTTGGGCAAAATCTATAAAGGCATGTAAATATACCTTGTTTGGGAAGGCTTAGGATTAAAGCTAGCTCAGTTGGCATAAATGATGCAGGAGGGAATTGGAGGGTTTTTCCTATTTTCATGTATAAGTTAGGTGGCAAGATGGTATGGTATTCATGGCTAAAATGAAAGGGACTGGCTTGAGTGGGGTGATGAGATATACCAGGTGAGGTTTTTTGGGTCTGGACATTAGGTCAACTAGGTAGACGTTGGTGGTTCCTTTTATGTGCAAGATGGTAAAATCATACTTTCAGAACCAATCTTTCCAATGAAGCAATTGCTTGTCTGGGACTATCTTCCACTTGAATTCTAGCATGTGTGGAAAGGAAGAGTTATCCATCTGTACTTCAAAATGACACGAGCTCAAATAGAACTCAAATTTCTCTATTCCTTCCTTTAAAACTAGGATTTCCTCGTAGGTGGTGTGATAGTGCTTCTCTAATTCGTTGTCATCTAACATGTCTATGTAAAACTTCTATTGATTCATGTCCTTTATGAGTATGGCTCCCTAATACTCATCACTCGCATTAGTCTACAAAATTCTTTTTCCTTCACCAGGGATTTTACGTGGGGGAGGATCTTGCACGATCTTCTTTAGTTGTTGAACCACCTTGGTGTGAGCTATAGTACGAGAAGATAGATTCTTCTTTAATAAGCTAGAGAGATGCCATGTGGGGGATGCATTTTTGAACAAAATTGATGATTCCTAATAATTGTTGGACCTCTCTTTTGGATAAATTCTCATCATAAAATTTAAGGAGGTCTTCTATGAGATGTAGGCCTAGCTGGTGATGTCCATTGGAAATTTTTAGCATAATAAATTTAATTTGGTTTTGGCCTATACTACTTTTCGAATCTGATAGCAAGAGATCGTGTTTCTTTATGATTGCGGCAAACTTCTTGAGTAAGCTTATGTGCTCTTCTTTGATTAGGGAGAAAAGAAGGATATCTTCTATGTGCACCAGGGTATTCTTGATGATGGGCTTAAGTATTATGGCTATTGCCTTTTGGAATATAGATGGTGCAGTCTTGAGACCAAAAGGCATGATTGTCCATTGGTAATGGCTATTAGGTGTGAAGAAAGCTGTCTTGGGTATATCTTTGGGCTTAATCCCAAGTTTCCAAAAGCCAGCTTTAAGGTAAAATTTTAAGAAGAATTGGGATTCCTTAAGAAGGTTGAATTGGGAGTCTATTCTAAGCTCTATTATAGGCTCAGAAGACGATTTATGGTATCTGTAGTGTGTTGTTGTCCGGTATTGGGTTGTAATTGAGTTTTTCCAAATCATAGCCCATACAAATCTATACAACACGAGAAATAAGGACTTTAAATTATGGACAATGCTAAAATGGTTTAGCCCTCTCAGAACATGGAGGAACAATCTAAGGGAGATCATCATTTCTCCTATAATCTGTGGTATTCTAATACGAATCCAACTTGGTGTCATCCATCTTCATAGTCTACAAGCTATACTATCTCCATAATACACCTGAAGGTACAAGACGATGATCTCAAAAACATAGAGGATGAATGAATGGTTGACCGCTAAGAAATTTGCCACAGAAACCCAATACATTCTTGGGAACATGAATTTCTTCTTATGTCATATTAACAATTACAATCCCACAGGCTAGTCTACTACAACTCCATCAAGCCACACCCAGAACTTTTATACCAGGTGAGCCCAGGATGCTTAACTTTGATGTTGGACCAGACACCATCTTTGTGAAAGGAGAATCCTCCACAGTAAACCTAAAAAGAAGCCCAAAGAGGAAAAGACCATCTCCTCCTCCCCCAGAAGAGTACCTCAACTTAGACCATATGGACCACCACTGCTGGAAAGAATTTCAAGGCCTAAACTTAGACTTAGAAGACTTTTGGGAACTCTGGAGATTAAAGAAATGGAGGTTCCCACATGACCCAAATCTCTCTCCCCCTCACGAGCCTATAATGAAATGAAAAGACAAGACCCTAATTCACCCATGTGAAAATTTTGAAGAGCCTTATGAATATCCTGTAATTTACTTTAACTTTATTTGAGTACGTTAGTTGTAAAAAAATTTAAATTATTGTCCTTTGTGTCAGATTTTTTCATCATTTTGTAAGAGAGTTTGTCTATAAAAACCCTCAAAGTCCCTTGTTGTAACCAAGTTGAGTTTCCTCTCATGGCTTTCTAAACTCTTCCCTCTTTTTGAAATCTTTCCTCAACTCAATGATGCTCTAAGCCTCATGGAGATATAAGTATTCTATGCACTTGCCTCTCTCGAGGATCCTGTGCATCAGAAAGCATTAGTCCATACATGATATATTTCTAGTTCCAGAGTAGATACGAATCATAAGATAAATAATGAAGCTAAATCCAAGTAAATATATTTTGTGCATAACTAGTGTAACACCCCCTAGCCTATGGTTCCTTTTAGTTATTTATAAGGTATAATATATAAATATCATAATAATGATGTGTTACTATTAATTCTACCCGTGTAAGTTTTAACTTTTTCCAAGTTAATTAATTGAGTGCTATTTGGGGTCAAGTTCTACACTCGGGTTCTCACTTAAGAATCACAGCGAAATATATATATATAGTCTACTTTCCATATCTACATACACAAACACACATACTTAAATTGTAAATATCATTAAATTACTATTGGGCATGGAGGCAACAACCTTGCCACTTATGACCCCATCAAATTACCTATTGATAGTTACTAGTTAATCCATATACATTCAAGTTAAGATAGGCTATACAAGAGAGAATCTATACTAGCCTTTCCCAAAAAAATAAAAAATAGTACAAAATAAATGAATGTATGTGCTATCCAAAATAAACATTTTAGTGCACCCTAGAAAAGGGCACCTCTCTCCCACTTACCTTCTCCTCCCACCATGGACCTACACATCTGGTACACGCCATCACTTATGTGAGAAGTTAATCTCAGTAGCAATACAACCTACTTTGAAACTATTAACTTGTACCACCATACTTATATAGAAAATCTCTACATTCTTTCATCATGAAAACATAATATATACTATTGGGATGCAATGCATGCAACATACTTTCATGTCATGTGCCCATATTCATACATGTATAAGTAAAACATATTAACTTTATAATATGGGATGTCTAGTCATCATCATTTTTATCACAAAACATTTCCTAGGGTAATAAACATGCCTGTTCATTTTGCCTATGAGCAGAAGAAATAATCATGACATACGAGTTATCGAGAGTGTCGTCGAGCAACAACTCCACGTACCACTAGATACATGAATGAGCTGTCTTGGTGACTAATTGTACCACTACAGTAACTCTACTGCATAAGTACTATCTGAGGCATCCCCCATCCGGATCCAAGTACAATCTCAATAACTAATGGGATCACTATAAAACCTCCATACAATTCCTTTCCTCTCTACTTCCCGGATCATAAGGCTATGGAATCACCACCCCTTACTAGTGGATCACACTCTTGGTACATTATTCTTTAACATATATACTAGGGTGATTTGGCTCATGCTTATGGTTATGCTTAACCCTTAGTGTGTGTTTCTTAATGGCCTTTGGAAGATGACACTAACTTAGAGTTTACAACCATCATGGTGTTTTCAAAATCGTCTAGGTTCAAGTAGAGGTTTGACCATCCCTATTTATGACACAACTATGGAATGCCCAATTGCTGTCCCAAAGCAACAATTGGTCACTAGATCATGAGCCTATCTACCACTGGTGCATACATTTAGAATACTTCACTTTTTCCTTTCTCATGTTTTTTCACTCCCTTTGTATCACTATCACAAGGATCCTTCCATCTGAGTGACACGTGACCTTACCTCTTTCACATTACCCAAAAGTATGTAGTTACTGTGTATGGTTACATTGTGAGCCTTAAATAAATTGCTATGGAGGATTAGTAAGCTCAATCTTGGATAAAATCATGTTTCGCATGTTATAGGGCTATTAGTCGACTGGTGGAAGATTGGCAGTTGGTTGATCGCTCTCTGGAATCCTTGGTTCGCAAAATAGTGGGCTAGCAATCGACTGATGGAAGGCTGGAAGTCGATTGGTCGCTCTCTGGAATACTTCCTAGAAAAAATGAAGAACACGATAGTCAGCTACTAGGATTACCTGTCGACTGCTATGTAGAAAACTCAGACCTGACAGTCGACTGATAGGGCTACCTGTAACATCCGCTCCAATTATTATTAAAGAGATGTTTGATAATTATTAATTTGATGCTTAATGCTTGTATATGTTGCATTAGTGCATATAGTTGCATTAGTATAGGGACCAACTTGAAAGAATTACAATTCCTTAGTTGAGAGTGAGGCTAAGGACCTAAGTGAAAAGGGAAATTGTGCTGAGACAAAATGTGTAAAGTAAACCAAGGACCAAAGATTAATTTCCCAAACTTTCCCTTAAACCCTAGCAGCAGCCCTAAACTCTCTTCATTCTTCCAAACCTTTAGCATCCTAGAGAGAGAAGTAGAAGGTGGAGAGTTAGGGCTAAGAAGGGAAGGTTTCTGAAGTAAAGGGTGATTTATGGCTGGGATTCAATCCTACAGCAAAGGAGAATCATTCCTAACATATCAAACACACACATTTCACAGGAATCAAGGTAGCAATCCATCCTAAACCCCTATCTTTTTCTGAAATGTTACTGTTTTTGGAAAATATAGATTTCTACAGGTTTGAACTGAGATTGGGGTTAAACGTACATTCTGTATGCTTTTCTACTTTTATGGGATGTTGTGTTGTTGAACGTATACTCATATATGTGCTTGTAATGGATTGGAAGGGCTGGGTTATGTTCATCTAGGGATATAGACTAGTTTTCCTTGAGTATACCATGTTTGAGCTAATGGATGAGAAATGTTTAATGAAAAGTAAAGTTTGTTGTATGGGAATTAAGCTCATATGTTTAGAATTGAAAATAGAATGCATTCTGGACTGGGTATTATCAAAATCATGTTTTCTTAACTATAGCAGACCATAGTAGCCGACTGTTAAGTATGAGGCAGTCGACTATCGTGTTCCTAAAAAACCCAAAAGTGTAGACAGAGGCTTAGTAGTCGATTACCATATCCCTAACAGTCGACTGTCAGGCTCGGGTTTGCACTAAGAAGTCGACTGGCCATCCTTGCAGTCGACTGTCATGTTCTTGGAAACCCAGAAGTGCAGACAGAGGCTTGGCAGTCAACTGCCAGGTTCCTAGCAGTCAACTATCGTGCCCAGGTTTGCACTGAGTAGTCAACTGGCAATCTTAGCAGTCGACTGTCGTGCTCATATTTTTACCCAGAACGTAATACAGAAAGCCACCAATTGGGTACCAACACTCTTACTATTTAGCACCAGAGGATTACAGAGAGCCACCAGCCAATTGCTAGCGTTCTAGCAGTCGACTGGCAGCCCTTTAACTTGCGAAATGAGGTTCTTTAATGGAATTTGAGCTTGGTAATTCTCCATCCTAACTTAATTAAGGGCTTACAACATAGGTAAGCAAGGAAACTAGGAGTTTTGGGTGATGAGACCCTTGTGGCAGTAAAACAAAGAGAGATCAGAAAACACAAGAAGGGAAAGAGGAAAGTATTCTCAGTGTATGCCTTAGGGTAGATAGGCTCATGATCGAGTGACCGATTGTCATTATGGGATGGCCGTTGGGCATTCCACGATTGTACAAAAAATTGGGATGATTAAACATCCACTTGAACTTAAATGATTTCGAAAACACCGTGATGGTTGTGAACTTTAAGTTAGTGTCATCTCCCAAGGGCCATATGAGAAATACATACTTAGAGTTAAGTATAACCATGGGCATGGGCCAATTCACACTAGAGTATATGTAGAGAATAGCGTACCGAGAGTGTGATCCACCTCTAAGGAATGGTGGTGATTCCATAGTATTATGATTCGCCCAAAAGTGGAGAGGAAATGATCTAGGTAGAGTTAACGGTGATCCCATGAGAGTTATACCAGCCCCATTTGGGAAGAAAGGGAGGAATCTTGTTGGTCAGGGATGATCTGTCAGAAAGGGGCAGGGACCATTAAGGTACTTGGATCCACTGGGGGACGCCACAGAATGTACAAAAGGTTAAGGCATGGCTAAATAGACATGTGCTCATTCATATAAACAGTGGTGCGTGGAGTTGTTTCTGGGCAACTCTCCCGATTACTCTTATGGTGTTTTATGTACTACTCATATGTTATGAAAGTGAAATGATGGCATGTTTACTGTCACAAATATTTTATATGAATGTCATGATGAGATTGATGATGAATAAACTTCCCATGTTTTAAAGTTGATATGTTTTAAATACACATGCATACAAATGAGTATATAACATGATTAAGTGCCACACTTATTGCATCCTATTGTATATTATATGTTTTATGAAAGAATGTAGAGGTTTTTTGTGCGAGCACGGTGGTACAGGTCAATGGATTTCATAACTGGTTGTATTGCTACTGAGATTCATTTCTCATAATAGTGTTGACATGTACCAGATGTGTAGGTCCCCTTAGGCTAGAGAAAGAAGGTAAGGTATGCAGAAGTGTCCAATCTGGGCACACAAACTGTTTATTTTGGATAGAATAAGTACATTTTAGGATTGAGCTAGCCTTCATGATATTTTAAGAAAGGCTAGTGTAGGATTATTTTGTATAGCCTATTCTAACTTATCTGTATATGAATTAGGTTGGATTGATGAATAGACTATTTAATGGGGTTATGAGTGGCAGGATTGTTGCCTCTATGCCCAAATAGTTAATTGATTATATTTAATTAAGAATGTATGTCTATGTATAGTTAATCCAGGAATATGCTTTATGTATTTATTCTGTTGTGATATTGAGAGAACTCGAGAGTAGAGACCAACCCCAAATGTACTCAATTAATCAACTTGGTAAAAAGTTTAAAATTTACTTGGGTAAAAGTGATAGTAACACCAACACTCTAATAATTATTTTCATATTATAGTTTTTAAAATAACTAAAGGAACTGTAGGATAGAGGGTGTTACACTACCAATCGGCTGCTACGTCTAAGTATGCATTTCTTGGTTTCTAAGGAACACAACAGTCGGCTGCCACATGTTACTTGTAATAGCCTAATTTTTAAAATAAATTAAATTGGGTAAAATAAATTTAGATTTTGTTAAAATTAAATTAAGCGTATTTTTTTGAGCTTGTAGTTAAAATTTAAGAATTTCTTGGAGTAAAAATCTTATCTGACAGAGAAAACTCGATCTGGCTTTAGGAATTTAGTAAGTAATTTGTAAGGCTTTAAATCTTTAAAAGAATTATGAATTCCTTCTATATGGACCTGTATTCTTGCCCAGATCAGAGAATGCATCTGGAATTTACCCTAGGTGAAGGAAAAAAGACCAAAAGGCCCCTAGAGGCCTTAAAACTCCAAAACCCCACTTTTCCCTCTCATTTTTCCTTTCCTCTCTCTCTCCTTCACAAATTTCTCTCTCCTCTCCCTCTCATTTTCGCACCACCTTTAGCTGCCGGAATTGCCGCCATGTGCCGTCACCAGACCTTGCCACCGGTGTAGCTTGACGCCGTCGACCTTCACCTGTCATTCCCGATCACTGATGGATGCCACAACGACCAAAAACAGCCGCATTTTCCTCCCATCACGAAATCCAACCTTCATCATGATCTCTGTCGTCCGACGCCATCCGACCACACCACCGCCATTGTTGGGTAGTTTGAGCTGCTAGCTTCCTCTCACAGCTTCCAGCCAGTGGAATGCTGCCGCCATGCGCTCGAAATAGAGGAAAATACTTTCGTCATTCGCTGCCTTCGTTGCCCAAAAAATGCCATCAAACCGCCATGTTTCGCTGAACAGACCCCGTATTCGGCATCCTCGAGTTGCAGGCTACATTTTGGTGTATTTTTTGACACCAACCGTTATGCGCCACTGTCCGCCGTTGTGCTCCATTGTGCACCATCGTTGGAGTTGCTAGAAAGTTGCCAAAATCAGATTTCAACCTTCTGAAACCCCTGGTACAGTTTAAAATACTCCAATTTGATGTTTTCCTATCGAAATTGACCCCGAACATGTTTAAGGGTTAGATCGGCTTAGGAATTTGATGAATTAACGTAGGAAAGCATAATTAAAAGGAAAACCTGCCTAAGAATTTAATTATTTCCTTAGGAAACTAATTGGGATTAATTGTTAAGGAAAAAGGGCCTGAAAATATACCAAGAAGAAGAGAGAGGTTTAGTCAAAGAGAAAGGAAGCAAGGTAGGTTAACAATTTAAACTTTTGTTGCATGTTCTGGTTATGCAATCTAATGTTTATATTTAAGCTTTTCATGGAATTTAAGTTGTCTCTACATTCTTGACCTAAATAGATGTATGTTGGTTAGCATGTGTGTTTTATTGAAATGTTAATGAGTGAGATAACATGAATATGTTGTTAGTAAAATGATTAGGGTTGAACGTTGATTAACATCATGGTGACCATAAAGAAAGAACCCTACCTTTTAAGTATATTAAGTAAAGAACAACAAGAAAGGAAATGGAATTTCCGAGTGAATAAAACTCCCCAGGTCGAGTCCACAAAAATTTTCTTGGAATCTATCAGCTATGCACCAATATATATTTTCAAAGAAATATGGAATTTATTATTAGAAGAAAGGAAATTGTTTTTGAGTTAGTAGAATTTTATAAAAAGGGATATTATGATTAATTTTCAAGAGAGGAGAAATTATCCTTAAAAATATTAAAGTTTTTTGTAAGAAATGTACATTGGAATTAATTTCCAAGAAAAGAGAAATTATTCTAAAAAATATTAGTATTTTTACAAGAAATGTACATTTATGGTAATTACTAAAGAAAGGGGAAATCATTCATCAAATTAATAGAATTTTTATGAGAAGTGTACATTAATATTAATTTCTAAGAAAGGGACATTTGCTCTTAACTTATTTAAAATTTTAAGGAGATGTACACTAGTACTATTTTTCAATAAAAGGAAAATTTCCCCTGAGAATTGTTAAAGAATTATATATGTGGCCAAGTGTCCACGATTTATGAGGTGTGGCCAAAGGTGCTCCCACGGGCAGCCTAGTGAGGCGTGGTCGAAGGTGCTCCATGCCCATGACCTAGTGCTCGCGATTACGCTATGTACGTGGTCGAGTGTCCACGAATTATGAGGTGTGGCTGAAGGTGCTCCATACCCATGACCTAAAGTTTGCGATGATTTTATGTACATGGCTGAGTGTCCACGATTTACAAGGCATGGCTAAAGGTGATATACATGGGCAGCCTAGCGAGGCGTGGCCGAAGGTTCTCCATGCCCATAACCTAGTGCTCGCAATTATGCTACGTACGTGGCCAAGTGTCCACAGATTATGAGGTGTGGCTGAAGGTGCTCCATACCCATGACTTAGAGTTTGAAATGATTTTATGTACATGGTTGAGTGTCCACAATTTAAAAGGTGTAGCCAAAGGTGCTCTATATAGGCAGCCTAGCGAGGCGTGGCCGAAGGTGCTCCATGTCTATGACCTAGTGCTCGCAATTACGCTATGTACGTGGTCAAGTGTCCATAAATTATGAGGTGTGACTGAAGTTGCTCCACACAAGTGACCTAATAAGGTGTGGCCGAAAGTGCTCCATACCCGTGACCTAGAGTTCACGATGGTTTTATGTACGTGGCTGAGTGTCCAAGATTTACGAGGTGTGACCGAAGGTGCTCCACACGGGCAGCCTAGCGAGGAGTGGCTGAAGGTGCTCCATGCCTATGACCTAGTGCTCGTGATTACGCTATGTACATGGTTGAGTGTCCACGAATTATGAGGTATGGCCGAAGGTGCTCCATACCTATGACCTAGAGTTTGTGATGATTTTATGTACGTGGCCGAGTGCCCATGATTTACAAGGCGTAGCCGAAAGTGCTCTACATGGCCAGCCTAACGAGGCATGGCCGAAGGTGCTCTATGCCCATGACCTAGTGCTCACAATTACGCTATGTATATGGCTGAGTGTCCATGGATTATGAGGTGTGGCCGAAGGTGCTCCATACCCATGACCTAGAGTTCGCGATGATTTTATATACGCGGCCGAGTGTCCATGATTTATAAGGTGTGGCCGAAGGTGCTCCATGCCCATGACCTAGTGCTCGCGATTACTTTATATACATGGCCGAGTGTCCATGAATTATGAAGTATGGCCGAAGGTGCTCGACATGAGTGACCTAGTGAGGTGTGGCCGAAGGTGCTTCATACCTGTGAGCTAGAGTTCACGATGGTTTTATGTACGTGGCCGAGTGTCTACAATTTATGAGGTGTGGCCGAAGGTGCTTTATACCCGTGACCTAGAGTTCACGATGGTTTTATGTACGTGGCCAAGTGTCCACAATTTACGAGATGTGGCCGAAGTTGCTTCACACGGGCAGCCTAGCGAGGTGTGGCCAAAGGTGCTTCATGCCCATGACCAAGTGCTTATGATTATGCTATATACGTGGCCGAGTGTCCATGGATTACAGGGTGTGGCTGAAGGTGCTCCACACGGGTGACCTAGTGAGGTATGGCCAGAGGCGCTCCACACCCATGACATAGTGCTCACGATGATGTCATAAACATGGTCTAGTGACCATATAACACCTTAGGGTGCTCAATTAATCTAGATCGATAAATGTAAAAGTTAATGCATAAGCAATTTGTTTAATCACGTGATAATGTGTGTAATTTTAATTGGATATGTTTCATTTGAAAGAGGATAGCTGATTTTTATGTTGTCATCTAAATTCATTATGCACTGCTTGCCTGTTTACATTTGTGAATAACATTATGTTTTAACATCAAGAATGTAGAATGAAATGTTTTGGTGTTTGCACCCTAGTACATATTAATTATTTTTAAACTTGAATTGTTAATCTTCTAGGAAACTTGTGTTTCTCATTACTATGCTAATATGTATCAGATGCGGATGCATAATAGGCCAGGAGATCAAGTTCTTTCTTGGGTTTAAGAAATGTTGTAACCCCTATTTTTGGGACTTAGTCTAGACATACTTCATTTGGAGCTAGGATTATCTTTTTGGCAGTAGATCTGAGATGTAACTGGGAAAGAACCAGGGAAGGGATATATGAAGGACCGGTCCACCTTAGAAATTTGGCAAGGGGGTCTGAGTGATAGGATTGTTGTCTCCTGACTTTCTAGGGACGGGTACGTCATATATCTTGATATATGTTGATTGTAATGTAATAGACATTATTGGACTCTTATTATTTGAATTGTATGAAAATTAACCTTCTGCTGTGTAGTATAGAATTTCTATTATTCTACTGTGCATGTAAGTTTTTAACCTGAGCAAAAGATCCTGAACCTAATCTGCTTGTTATAATTTTAATGGTATAACTGCTCAGACATTAATTAAATAAAGGATAAAGAAAATGTACCAAACCTATCTGCTTATATCAAAATTAATGGTAATACTAGATAAGGGCGTTACATTATCAATCGACTGTTATGTCCTGCGCCAGTTTTGAAAATACATTATTAAGATTACCCAGCCCGAATTTCAGTCCATTTCAAGTTTAAAAACACATATGAGCTTAGTTTCTATGCCAAAGCCTCATTTTCTCTAATCATTCCTCATCATTATACATCAAGGAAAATTAGCATATTCTACTAAATGAACAACTACCCAATCCTTTCCATCATTCACAAGCATAAATAAGCACAACATTTCAACAAGCAACACCCAATAGAAGTGGAAAACATATAGAATGTAGGTTTAAAGCCTAACTTAACTCAAAACACTCATAAATCACATTTTTCCATCAAAAGCAAAAATTTTAGTAATAGAGTTTAGGTTGAGTTGCTACATGAATTTCCTTGAAAACATACGGGACTAAGTGTCTAAATGATCCTTCCCCTGTTGTAAAACATTTTCCCTAGCCTCAAATCACCCTTCCTTCAAGATTATCCCTTCCACTTTGCCCTAACTCAGCACTCTCTCTCTACTCACCCTTCTCCTTCTCTCTCTAGGAAATGCTGAAGTTTGGAATTGTGTTTTGGGGTTTAGGGTTTCTGAATTATCAACTCTCCATATTTACACTCTAGTCCTTGCCATTTTGTGAATTTGGCCTCACTCAGTTTTTCCTTTTCAGTTTAGTCCTGAGTCATGTTTTAACTCAGCTTTCTTCTGTTTTAACTAGGTCCCTGAACTAATGCAACTATATGCAATTAATGCAACATACACAAGCATTAAACTTAAATTAATAACTAACAAGCATCTCTTAATCACATTAAGAGCAGATGTTACATTTCTCGCCTCCTTTAAAAGAATTTCATCCTTGAAATTAGAATGTACCTATTCAAACAATTCTTGGTAGGACTTCCTCATGTCCTCTTCCTTCTCCCATTTCACCTCTTGTGGAGATGACTAATCCCATAAGACTTTAACCAGAGGGATAACCTTGTTCCTCAATTGCTTGACCTTATTCCTGATGAACCTTAAAGGTTTTGGATGATAAGTTAAATTTTCTTTTAACTATACTATACTGGCATCAAGAATGTGTGATGGGTCATGGATATATTTTCGTTGTTGCGAGACATGGAAAATATTGTAGAGGTTTGACAAAAATAGCAGCAAAGATATTCGATAGGCTAATTGGCTAACTCTTTTCAAAATTTGGAATAGCCCAATAAATTTGGGATTTAACTTTCTAGACTTAATGGCTCTACCTATACCAGCAACAGGCGATACCCTAAGAAAAACATGATCCCCTTCATTTAATTCTAGTGATCTCCTTCTTTTATTAGCATAGTTCTTTTGTCTATCTTGAGCCTTAGCCATCTTATCCCTGATCATCCTGATTTGGTTTTTAATTTACTGAACCAACTCTGGTTCGTGTAATTGTCTTTCTCCTAACTTAAACTGACATAGAGGTGATTTACACTTCCTCCCATATAAAGCTTCATAGGGTGCCATCCCTATGCTAGAATGGAAACTATTATTGTATGAGAATTATATCAAGGCTAGGCTTTGGTCCCAACTTTCCTTATGCTCTATAGCACATGACCGAAGCATGTCCTCTAAAGTCTGGATAGTCCTCTCTGTTTATCCATCCATTTAAGGATGATAAGCGATACTCAAACTTAACCTAGTACCAAAAGCTTCTTGGAAGGCTCTCCAAAATCTAGAGGTAAATCTTAGGTCTCTATCTGAGAAAATTATAGTGGGATCCCATGAAGCTCACTATCTCCTCAATATATAAACGGGCCAATTTGTCCAAGGAGAAATTGATCTTAATGGGTAAGAAATGTACAGACTTAGTTAATCAGTCTATTATCATCCAAATAGCATCATTTCCTGAATGAGTCTTGGGTAAACCTACTATAAAGTCTATGGAAATCTTATCCTATTTCCACTCAGGCATATCAAGCGGTTGCAACAACCTAGCAGGTTTCTGATGTTTAATCTTCACCTACTGACACACTAAGCACTTAGAAACAAACTTAGCAATGTGTTTTTTCATACCTGGCTACCAAAATCTTCCTTTTAAATCTTGATACATCTTAGTGGTACTAGGATGAATATTATAGTTGCTCTTATGGGCTTCTTTTAAGATTTTCTCCCTCAATTCCCTTAGACTCAGGACATAAACCCTGTTTTAGAAGGTCATTGGCCCATCGGCCTCCTTACAGAATTCCCATGGTTCCTTCAAGGACTTTAAGAATTCATCCTCCTTTTAGGCCTTTAAGATTTGAGTTTTAAGGTCACTCTTAATCTGTAATTCACGTAGATAGATCCTATCTGGTAACACCAATATGGATAAGCTTAAATTCTTGAAAATTTCTATCAAACTCATTTTACTCACCATCATCTGAGCCACATAGAGGGATTTCCTACTTAAGGAATCTACCACAACATTGGCTTTTCCTGGATGGTATCTCAATTCAAAGTCATAATCCTTTATGAATTCCATCCATCTCCTCTGTCTTATGTTTAGCTCTTTCTGGTCGAAGAGGTATTTAAGACTTTTGTGGTCATTTAATTCCTCAAACCTAGTCCCACAAAGGTAGTGTCTCTAAATTTTCAAGGCAAACACTATTGATGCTAATTCTAGGTCGTTTGTAACACCCTATTTAGCCTATGGTTCCTTTTAGGTATTTAAAAAGATATAATATGAAAATAATTATCAGAGTATTGGTGTTACTATTACCTCTACCTGAGTCCAATTAAATCTTTTACCAAGTGAATTAATTAACTGTCATTTGGGTTGGTTTCTACTCTCGGGTTCTCTCAATATCACAGCAAAATAAACACATATAGCATACACCTGAATTAACTATACATAGACATGCATTCTTAATTAAATATAATTAATTAACTATTAGGTATGGAGGCAACAATCTTGCCACTTATAACCCTATTAAATAGTCTAATCATCGATCCAGGCTAATTCATATATAGATAAGTTAGAATAGGCTATACAAAATAATCCTACGCTAGCCTTTCTCAAAATATCATGAAAGCTAGCTCAATCCTAACGTGTACTTATACTATACAAAATAAATAGTTTGTGTGCCTAGATTGGACACCTCTACATACCTTACCTTCTTACTCTGGCTCAAGGGAACCTACACATCTGGTACATGTCAACACTATTGTGAGAAATGAATCTCAGTAGCAATACAACTAGTTACAAAATCCGTTAACCTGTACCATTGTGCTCACACAGAAACCTCTACATTCTTTTATAGAACATATAACATACAATGGGGATGCAATGAGTGAAGCATTTAATCATGGTATATACTCATATGTATGCATGTGCATTTAAAACATATTAACTTTAAAACATGGGAAGTGCATTCATCATCGTTTTCATCATAAAAAATTTTCCATAGGGTAAGAAACATGCCTTTTGAGCAGGAGGAAACAATCATAAGATACGAGCTATCGGGAGTGTCGCCTAGCAACTACTCCACGTACCACTACATACATGAATGAGCTATCCTGGTGATTAACTGCGTCACTATAGTAATTGAGCTATCCTCATGACTAACTTCGCCACTACGGTAACCCTACTGTATAGTACTACCGAGGCGTCCCCTAACCGGATCTAATGTACAATCTCAATAACTCACGAGATCATTGTAAAACCTATGTACAAGTCCTATCCTCTCTTCTTCCATGGATCATGAGGCTATGGCATCACTACCCATTTTCTAGTGGATCACGTTCCCGGTACGCTATTCTCTAACATATACACTAGGGTGATTCAACTCATACCCATGGTTATGCTTTAACCTTAAGTATGCGTTTCTTTATGGCCCTTGGAAGACACACTAACTTAGGGTTCGCAACCATCACGGTGTTTTCGAAGTCATCTATGTTCAAGTAGATGTTTAACCATCCTAATACATGGCACAACCGCAAAATGCCAATGGCCATCCCATACCGACAATCAGTCACTCGACTCATGAGCCTATCTACCACTAGTGCATATGCCTAGGATACTTTACTCTTCCTTTTTGATGTCTCTCCGCTCCCTTTTGTATCACTATCACAAGGACCATTCTCATCCAAGTGAAAAGTGACTCTATCCTTTGCACATTACCCAAAACTCCTAGTTTCCTTGCTTACCCCTGTTGTGAGTCCCCATTTAAGTTAGTATGAAGAATTACAAAGCTCAATTTCCATTAAAAACCTCATTTCACAACTTATAGAAATTTGTGATCATTCTTTGGAAGGCTAGCGATCATTTGGTGGCTTTTTGGAATGCGTTCTAGTCAAAAATATGAGCACGATAGTTGACTGCTATGACTGTTAGTCGACTGATCAGTGCAAACCCGGGCCCGACAGTTGACTACTGGGAACCTGGCAATCTGCTGCTAAGCCTCTGTCTGCACTTCTGGGTTTCCAAGAACACAATAGTCGACTGCGAGGATGGCCAGTCGACTACTTAGTGCAGACCCGGGCCCGACAGTTGACTACTAGGTGTCTGGTAATCGGCTACTGAGCCTCTGTCTACACTTCTGGGTTTTACAGGAACATGGCATTTGACTGCCCCTGCTTAGCAGTCGGCTGCTATGCTCTGCTGCAGTTTAGAAAACATGATTTTGATAAAATCCAATCCAGTATGCATTCTATTTTCAAATCTAAACATATGAGCTTAATTCCTATACAACGAACTTTACTTTCCATTAAACATTTCTTGTTCATTAGCTTAAACATGGTACATTCAAGGAAATCTAGTCTATATATCTAGATGAACACAACCCAGCCCTTCCAATCCATTGTAGCACACATATGAGCATACATTCAGCAACACAACATCCCATAAAATTAGAAAAGCATACAGAATGTAGGTTTAACCCCAAGCTTAGTTCAAACATGTAAAAATCCATATTTTACAACAACAGTAAAATTACAGAAAAATATGGGGTTTAGGATGGATTGCTACCTTGATTCCTTGCAAATCTGGGTGTTTGGTGTGCTAGGATGACTCTCCCCTTGCAATAGGATGAATTCCCAGCCTCACATTTGCCTCTCCCTTCAAAAATTCTTCCTCTTCCTCTTGCCCTAGCTCTCTCTCTCTCTACTCGCCCTCGATCTCTCTCTCTCTCTCTAAGTTTATGAATTTTGGGCATTATGGGAGGGTTTAGGGCTTCAGCTAGGGTTTAAGAGAGGTTTTGGAAATTGCTATCTAGTTCCTAAGCTCTTTTGCACTTTTAGACTCGCTCATCTTTCCCTTTTCAATTGAGTCCCTAGCCACCTCTTGCTAAGCCTTCATGTATTTACTTTCAATTTAGTCCCTAAGCTAATGCAACTATATGCACTAATGCAACATACACAAGCATTAAACATCAAATTAACAATCATCAAACATCTCTTTAATCATAATTGGAGCGGATGTTACATCGTGGGTGGGGTAACTACTCTCATGGGACCTTAATTATCTAGAACCATAGGCTACTACTTTCCCATCTTACATCAAGACACACCTTAGACCTTTCTTGGATGCATCGACTATGCTCACATTCAGAATCCCACCTAAATGGAACATCCTTTCGGGTCAACTTGGTCATTGGCATCACTATCTGTGAAAACCCTTGGATAAACCTTTTGTTCATTGATAATATTCTTGTAAGTCTCTCCCTATGAACCACCGATCCAATCTTACTTGGATCTATTGCTACCCCATCCTTGCTAATCACATGTGCTAGGAATGTCACTTCCTCTAACCAAAACTCACACTTCTCGAGTTTGGCATACAACTATTTCTCTCTAACAACTTGCATCACAATCCTAAGGTGTTGTTCATGTTCCTACCTATTTCTAGAATATACAAGAATATCATCAATGAACACTACCACGAACTAGTCAAGGTGGGGTATAAAGATGTGATTCATGTATTTCATGAAAATAGCTAAAGCATTCGTCAAACCAAATGGCATTACAAGAAATTCATAATGCCCATACCTAGTCTTGAAAGCGGTTTTAGGTATATCCTCACTTTTCACTCTGATTTGATGGCACATTGACCTCAAATCAATCTTAGTAAACACAACTGCTCCTCTTAGTTATTTAACAGGTCATCAATCCTAGGGAGGGGATATTTTTTTTTCACTATCACTTTGTTCAATTGCCTATAATATATACACATTCTTATACTTCCATCCTTTTTCTTCACAAATAACACTGATGCTCCTCATGAATTGCTTATCTAAGAGGTCTTCTATGTGCATTTTTAACTCACTTAGCTCTAAAGGAGACATCCTATAAGGTGCTATAGAGATCGGTATCGCCCCAAGGACTGACTGTATAGAGAATTCTACTTCTCTCTTTGGTAGAAGACTAGAGATCTCCTCAAGAAAGACATCAAAGAACTCTCAAAATACAGGGACACTATCAAGCTTATGCTGAATCTCAACCTTAGAAGAACATAGGAAACATAAATCATTGGATCTTTTTTTTCGTACCCTTATTCACAAGTATAGTGTTCATAACAATCATAGAATTTTCAAAATATTTTAGGACCACTTTATTAAAAGACAACCAATCCATCCCAAGAATGACATATAAATCCACCAAAGGCATACAAATAAGGTCAACAATAAAAGGTTTACTTTCAACAATGATAAGGCAATTTAGGCAAGTTAAAGAAGTCAAAACATGTTTTCTACCCATAGTAGAAATGGATAACTCATATGGAAATTTTGTTACAAGTAAGCTCAATCTTTCCACACATTCATAGGAAATAAAGGAATGAGTGGCGTTAGAATCAAACAGTACAACTAAGGAAATATCATTTATAAAACACTGACCTTTAATAGAATCATTAGATTGGTATACTTATTTGCCTTTGAGGGTGTAGACTCTCCCCCTAGTTAGAGGCTTAGAGGCCTTAGTCAATTTCTTCAACAATGGGCACTCCCTGTCGAAATGTCTTGGCTTGCTACACTTGTAGCAAACATTTCGTTCGAGCAGATAGGGATTAGTCCCATGATTCCTCCCAAATTTGGGGCAGTTGTTTGAAGCAGCTTGCCCAACCATAGGCTTCTTCCTTGACTGGGCTTTATCAAATTTGCTCTCCTTTCCCTTGGAAAAATCTGGCTGTGATTTCCTTTTGAGGGGGTTGAACTCCTTCTTCCCCTTCCCAGTCTCTGCTAGGCCCTTTGAAACTATGTGGCACTTGTTAACCAATATGGCATAGTTCTGTATCTCTAATAGAGCCACGATGTTCTTCAATTCTGGATTTAACCTGGCTTGCAAGTGCATAGCCTTCTATGCTTCATCCTGCCTCAATGGCAGATAAGATGAGAACTTAGACAGCTCCTTAAATTTTGCCAAATAGTCATCAAATGACATAGAGTCCTGTCTTATCTTCATAAATTCTATCTCCTTCTCGTTCCTTACATCCTGGGGGAAATAATTCTCTAGGAATGCCTCCTTGAAAGAATCCCATGTGATTCAGACTCCTTGGGCCTCTATTAACTGCTTAGCCCCTTTCCACCAATGGTTGACCTCTCCAGCCAGCATGTAGGTAAAGAACTGAACCTTTTGGGCCTCTGTACTCCCCATTACTTCAAACAATTTCTTTATCTCTACCATTCACTCTTCTGCCACCTTCAAGTTGAACTCACCTCTAAAGGAAAGAGGTTTGGCTTTCTGAAACTTAGACCATCCCTTATAGGCCTGATCCTTTACTTGTTCGCCCTCAGGATTAGGGTTTTGATTTACATTTCTGTCATCTTGCATCTGCCAGAGTACTTCAGTAGTAGTAGCCGCCTGTTGGGTGGCAACAGTTGCCTGTTCACTTATGGCCTCTACCATCCCCATAAGGGTTTGCATAACCCTAGCTAAATCCACTTCTCTATCCTTGTCCCGTGTACCATTTCTCCTAGGAACTGCCATAGCTTTCTCTTCAAAACAAACATTATTGAGTTGATCAGTCTCATTAACAAAATATTTATAAAAGAATATATGGCTTCACAGGAAATATTGTACATTCCCAAACCTAGCACTCTGTTCCTCAAGTCAAAACATAGCACAAGTAGTCAACTACCTAGGCTTAGCTAACTAATTTGAAGTAGTCTCTATCCTGAGGAATCTACCCTTGCTACCTAATTAGCATTTATCACTACCGAGTCAGCTATGTGATAACTGTGGTGGTCAAGCTCTGGTACCAACTAATGTAACACCTGTAACACACCCTAGCCTATGGTTCCTTCTAGTTATTTAAAAGGTATAATATATAAATATCATAATAATGGTCCATTACTATTACTTCTACCTATGTAAGTTTTAAATTTTACCAAGTTAATTAATTGAGTGCCATTTTGGGTCAGGTTCTACACTCAGGTTCTCACTCAAGAATTATAGCGAAAAATATATATATAGTATACTTTAAATATCTATACACACAAACACGTATACTTAATTTGTAAATATCATTAAATAACTATTGGGCATGGAGGTAACAATCCTGCCACTCATAACCCCATCAAATTGCCTATTAATAGTTTCTAGTTAATCCATATACGTTCAAGTTAAGATAGGTTATATAAGAGATAATCTATACTAGCCTTTCCTAAAAAAACATAAAGACTAGTACAAAATAAATGAATGCCTATACTATCCAAAATAAACATTTCAGTGCACCCCAACTATTGAAACTTATGTGAGAAGTTAATCTCTGTAGCAATGTAACCTGCTTTGAAACTACTAACTTGTACCATCGTACTTATACAAAAAATCTCTACATTCTTTCATAATGAAAACATAGTACATACTATTGAGATGCAATGCATGCAACATACTTTTATGTCATGTGCTCATATTCTTGCATGTACAGGTAAAACATATTAAATTTATAATATGGGATGTCCATTCATCATCTTTTCATCACAAAACATTTCCTGGGGTAATAAACATGCATTTTCATTTTACCCATGAGAAGGAGAAACAATCATGACATATGAGTTATTGGGAGTGTCACCGAGCAATAACTCCATGTACCACTACATACATGAATGAGCTATCCTGGTGACTAACTATACTACTACAATAAGTCTACTGCATAAGTACTATCTAAGGAATCCCCCAACCAACTCCAAGTACAATATCAATAATTCATGAGATTATTGTAAAACCTTTGTACAACTCCTCTCCTCCCTACTTTTGCAGATTATGAGGCTATGGAATCACCACCCCTTACCATTGGATCACATTCCCAGTATGTTATTCTCTAACATGTATACTAGGGTGATTTGGCTCATGCTCATGGTTATGCTTTACCCAGGTATGTGTTTCTTAATGGCCTTTGGAAGATGACACTAACTTAGAGTTCGTAACCATCATGACATTTTCAAAATCATCTAGGTTCAAGTAGAGGTTTGACCATCCTTATTTATGGCACAATCGTGGAATGCCCAATGGTCATCCCATACCAAAAATTGGTCACGCAATCATGAGCCTATCTACCACTAGCGTAAACATTTAGAATATTTCACTCTTTCCTTTCTCATGTTTTTCTACTCCCTTTGTATCACTATCACAAGGATCCTTCCATCCAAGTGACATGTGACCTTATCTCTTGCACATTACCCAAAAGTATGTAGTTCCCTTGTATGGTTTTGTTGTGAGCCTTAAACAAAAGTGGTATGGAGGATTACTAAGCTCAATATTGGATAAAAATCATGTTTCACATGTTGTGCGGCTATCAGTCGACTGGTGGAAGACTGGCAGTTGGCTGATTGCTCTTTGGAATCCTAATTGCATAACAGTGGGCTGCTTGTTAACTAATGGAAGGCTAGCAGTCAGCTTGTCACTCTTTGGAATGCTTAGTGGAAAAAATGAAGAACACGATAGTTAGCTACTAGGGTTACCAGTCAACTGCTATATAGAAAACTCAAACCCAATAGTCAACTGATAGGGCTACCATTCGACTTTTACGTTTAAGCATGTGTTTCTGGGTTTCTCAGGAATACAATAGTCGGCTGCCACATGTTACCAATCGACTGTTATGTCCTCCGCCAATTCTAAAAATAAATTATCAAGATTACCCAACCTAGATTTGAGTTCATTTCAAGTTTAAAAACACATATGAGCTTAGTTTCCATGCAAAAGCCACAATTTCATTAGACATTCCTCATCATTATGCTCAACCTTATGCATCCAAGGAAAACCAGCATATTCTACTAGATGAAGAATAACCTAATCCTTTCCATCATTTACAATCACAAATAAGTGTAACATTTTAGCAAGCAGCACCAATAGAAGTGGAAAACAAATAGAATGTAGGTTTAAACCACAACTTAACTCAAAACACTCATAAATCACATTTTTTCATCAAAAGGAAACATTTCAGAAATGGGGTTTAGGTTGAGTTGCTACCTGGATTTTCTTGAAAATATGCTGGATTGAGTATCTAGATTATTCTTCCCTTGCTGTAAAACATTTTCCCTGCCCTTAAATCACCCTTCCTTCAAGCTTATCCCTTCCACTTTGCCTTAACTCAGCACTCTCTCTCTACTCGCCCTTCTCCTTCTCTCTCTAGGAAATTTTGAAGTTGGGAATTGTGTTTTAGGGTTTAGGGTTTTTGAATTATCAACTCTCCTTATTTGCACTTTGGTCCTTTGCCATTTTGTGAATTTAACCTCACTCAGTTTTCCCTTTTCAATTTAGTCCTGAGTCATGTTTTAACTCAGTTTTCTTCCCTTTCAACTAGGTCTTTGCACTAATGCAACTATATGCAATTAATGCAACATACACAAGAATTAAACTTAAATTAATAGCTAACCGGCATCTCTTAATCACATTAGGAGCGAATGTTACACATAACAGGGCCTTGACTCTTTGTCATAATATAGTTGTGTTGGATCTAGATTGATCTTCACTTTAACAGCACTTGCATAATGGTATGAAAAAAGGAAAGAAAATCATGGAATTTGATCAATAATTACATATTCAATTTCTTGTATGAAATAAAAGGAAAGAAAATCATGGAATTA
The DNA here is from genome assembly GCA_031216115.1 of Senna siamea. Taxonomy (NCBI): domain Eukaryota; kingdom Viridiplantae; phylum Streptophyta; class Magnoliopsida; order Fabales; family Fabaceae; genus Senna; species Senna siamea. Next base: position 5,650,761 of record CM062360.1, read on the forward strand.
AAAGAAAATTTAGTTAGCCCATATGAATGCAAAGGGTTCTTCAATTTCAAATTTCACCTTAAAGCAAAGAAAAAGAGAGAGAGAGAGAGAGAGATATGAATGTTAGAATAAAATAGAGTCGTGGTGGTACACCACAAGGGACACAGGATAGGAAACTTAACTAATTTGACTTGTGTTTATTGTATTTTTACTATTTTCAAATTTTGATCTCTCCTATTATGCTTCTATGGCTTCTCGCTCTCATTCTCTTCAATAGTTTCTTCTGATTTGTTAATCTCTAATTTGCAGTTATAAAGGTATATGTCCAAGATTCTAATGATCCTATTCCATTTTCTAGAAATTAGGCTTCTCTTTCGTTCGTTCGTTTATTATTGTTGTGATCATGGGTTTTGATTTTCCTTGGTTTCATCTTATAGCTATCAACTGGAAGGAAAATGAGCATGTGAGTATGGAAGTAACGTGATTTCCTTCTTCTTTTCCTTAAAAGTAGTTGAGTGAAATGCACAAAATGAACAAGCAATAAAAAAGTGGCAGAGGGAAAAAGGCTTGCACATAATCAAACATAAGGCATGGAAGGAGTAACGTGGGAATTACAAGAAATGGCCTGCACTTGGAATTCACATGATGCAATTAAATAAGAGTAATAAAAGGTGGGAATGGTACCTATAGTACACATGGGACACTCAAGAACAAGGGACTAAATAACAAAAGAAAGGATTTCCTTAAACCAAAAGACGCACACGGCAATTGGACCCTAAGAGAAAGAGTGCAACGTAATCCTTGAGGAATGACATTAAAGTCTTGGAAGAGAGGAAGAGCTAGGAGACCAAAGACAAGAAAGGAGTAGAGAAGCAAAAGAGCAAAGGAAAAATTCAAGGAAGAGCTAAGAGTAATAACCAAAACTATTTCGAAAGATAAAATCGAATTTTTGATGCTAATTCCATTTAAACTGAGGCTGGCATGTATTTCGAGGAGATGGTTGAACTCGGAAAGCAATTTGAAGTCAAAAACACGATCGAATGAAAAGAAATGCAACCTGGCGATCAGGAACTGACAGACAACGTTTCGTATTTCAGTTTAACTGACGGAGGCTAAAATCGTTGCATAAAAACTTGTGCCAACATCTGGAGGGAAGCCGACATCCTAAAGTTTCCCCGGGTGATCCGAGAAAAGTCAGAATCGCCCTCGGAGGCTTTAAATTTCCTGAAACCCCACCATTTGGCACAATTCTCTCTCTCTCCTCACTCTATTTTTTCTCTCTTCTCTCTCCTCCTTCCTCCACCTCACGCCACCACCTGAGCCACCGTGAGCCACCACCTGGCATACTAATCGACTCCCCTCGCCACCCTCAACTTCCAACAACCACCCACGGCTGCCAGCGCTGACGAAAAATTTCATTTTCCTCCCCCATTGTGTGAAAACTTCGCCAGCTGAGATCGCTGCCGTCTGCCACCGTTGGCCGTCACTGCCACCACCAGCGTGTAGCCTGAGCTGGCAGCTTCCTCCACCAGCTCGCCGACGTTGAATGGAGGTCTGATTGCCTGGATCGAGACATTTTTTGTCCGTCGTGTGTCTTTTTCGTGGCCAAAAAATGCCATCCAAATGGCCGTGAACCGCTGCGCCACCACCATATTCAGACTCCTCGCCTTGCGAGCTTCATCGTGATGTGAATTTTGAGGTCAACCGTACCCTTCCATTGTGCACCGCCGTGCCGGAGCATTTGGATATACACTGGGAGACACTGAGACCACCCCGGGATAGATTTCCATCATCCGACAACACTGGAATTTAATTGGCTCAAAATTTGGGATTTCGTGAAGTTCTGAATTGATTCGGAGCTACAGGAGACCAGGTAAGATGATTTACGCTTCTCGAGTTTTAGATTTGACCTAGTGAATACCTGAATGATTAGATTTAATTGCATGGATTTACGTGCTACTTTCGATGGAATAAATTGCATGCCTGTGTGCTGGATATCCTAATTACATGTTAGATGTTTTGTTTATCGAGTTTAGATGCCCTTAGGATGGATTTACTTAGGGTAGGGTACTTGATAGTCGGTATGGGATGACCGTTAAGTATCCTGAGTACATGGAGTTTTTAATTGACATTTTTTTTACCAAATTTAGCCTGTACTGCGTTAGGGATCACGCGATAAATCAGGACGACCCTAAGAAAGGGTTAAAGAGTATAAGGGGGGATAGCCTACACGGGGAAACGTTATAATTTAGGTGTAATACCCTAGAACCCTGAGGAATAGCCGACCATGAGCATGTGAGTTCGAATAGATTGTATGAGGATGAGAATTGGCGTATGTGCACATGCTAGGGGACGCCCTAGATGTTGATTCTCACTCGGTCCTTGAGTGAGTGATTGGTGTTACAGATCACACTCACAATATAGGCGAGATTCGGGTGATTGGTGTTACGGATCACACCCAACGATAAGAGAGGTAATCTCTCTAGATGACATGTAATTGGATGATTTTAGATTTGGTCGAAGAGGACTTGTGGCCAAGATGGATTTAGATACACTGGGCATGGGATTTAACCTGATTTCTATGACTGATTTTCAAAGAAATAGATTTTTATGATTTTGAATATTTGCCGCGATTTCCATGTGATAAAATGATTTTAAAGATAAGGTATTTCATTGATTTCGAATTGATTTCGGAAAGTTTTTTTCGGTGCTCGCACCGCTGAGTATTCAACCAGATTTTGAATTGTAATTGAACTGTAAATTATTCTACTGGGATTTTATATCTCACCAGGTTTTTTACTCAGATGGACAGGAACTGGGACAGGAACCTAGACGTTAGCTGATGATGCCTTGGTGATAAACAGAAGGATGGCTTAGTCTAGGCTTAAATGTCATTGTATATATTTTTACTGATGATGATGTATATTGGTTTTCTTTAATTTATGTTTTCTGTTGTTTTTGGACTGGCTGTGTATCTGTAAACAGGTTGACTGTTGTATTTGGGATATATTCGAAATACAGAGGAAACTCTGTCAGATTTTTGATAGGGTTTACCACTGTAAACTTGTGGAATTAAGTTGGAATTTGTATGAATACTTGTATGACGTATCGATGGGTTTTAATTTTCATTCCAGAGTAATTTATGATGAATGTATGTATAGTTAGTAAAGCTGCATGTGAATTAGGGTTGAACGGAATCCGAATGGACAACAAGAAGTCTATTTGGGTTACGCTCAACCAGTAGCGATCCCCTGACATTCCCACATCAGGAATAACCATTTCAAAGCCCCATATGCTTCCGCTATGCAAACGTAGGATTGTGTATGTTGTATTAGGGGGTCGTTATAGCTAAGACACCTCCCTTTGGTTTCATCATCAAGGTAGGTTAGCAATTTATTATTCTAGTTCCATTATTTAGTATGCATGTTTAATGATTTTTCTTCCATGGGACTAGAACACTTGTCTACATTCTTGAATTAGGAATAACACATGACTTAGCTTGCATGGTAAATCTAGGAGGTGGTTAATGCTAAAACTTAAAATGTTATTTTTTAAGATCATGAAAGAACTTAGAACAAGAGATCAATGGCTTGGGTTGTTTGGCTTATGGCTCTCAATATTGGAGAGGATTTGTGATTCCATGATGAAGTTAATATTAGTAAATGAAACACATGTAAGATAGAAGACCATACTCAAATTAATGGGGAAAATTTATGATTATTTATAATGATGCATGTGATTAAGGGAAATAATTGACTAGAATAGTGATGAATATTATTGTTATGGTTAAACTCTATGATTAAATTAAGGATGAATATTATTGGAGAAAAATTTAGGCTAATTAATGATAAACATTATCATTGAAAAATATTTGACTAGATTCATGAGACACATTGATTTTAAGAATTTAAGATTAATAATGATGACCATTGATATGAGGAAATTATGGCTAAATTAAGGGTGAATGTGGTCACGAAAAAATCATGCTTAGTAATAAGGAATAATGGTGTTATGAAAATTTATGAGAAATTAATGATGAACATTATTATGAGAAATTTATGGCTAAGAAAATTATGACCATTATTGTGATGGAGAAGGAAATTACCCCATTTCATTAACATGATTTAAAGAATGGAAAGAGTAACATTTAAATGATAAAATATGAAATTCTCTTAAATTTTTCCTTAGGCCAAAATCATGGAAATTCTCCCCCTGTAAAATTATTAAGGTTTTATAATTGAATATATTACTCAAAATGGAGAATTAAATTGATTTAGGCAAAATTTGTCATAAATAAATATGACAAAAGGTAATGTGTGCCAATAGAAAAAAAAGGGCAACTAACATAGGAAAAATGAAGAAAGATTCATAAAGTACGAGGTATGGCCAAAGGTGCTCCACAACGGTGACCTAGGGAGGCGTGGCCAAAGGTACTCTATGCCCGTGACCTAGTTTTCACGATAAATTCATATATGTGGCTGAGTATCCATAATTTATGAGGTGTGGCTGAAGGTGCTCCACACAGGCAGCCTAGGGAGGTGTGGCCAAAGGTGCTCTATGCCCATGACCTAGTGCTTGCGACTACCCTACCTATGTGGCCGAGTGTCCATGGATTACGAGGTGTGGCTGAAGGTGCTCCACACGGGCGTCCTAACGAGGTGTGGTCGAAGGTGCTCCATGTCCATGACCTGGTGCTCGCTATTACTTTATACACGTGGTCGAGTGTCCATGATTTACAAGGTGTGGTCAAAGGTGCTCCACACGAGGGACCTAAAGAGGTGTGGCCAAAGGTGTTCTATACCCATGACCTAGTGTCTATAGTAATCTCATAAAGGTGGCTTAGTGGCCCGTAACACCCCAAAGCATGTAATTAATTTAATGCATCAGCATTCAGTTTAATTCCACAATAACCCATGTAATTTTATGATAATATGCGTCTCTTGAAAAAGGGTTATCTGATTTTCCATTGCCCCCTAAATTTATCATGCAGTGCTTGCCTGATTACATTTATGAATGACATTATCTTTTAATATCAAGAATATAGATTAAATGTTTTGGTGCTTACACCTTGATACATATTAGTTGATTTCTAAACCTTGAATTGTTAAGCTATTGGGAAACTTGTGTTTCTCATCTATGTGCTAATATGTATCAGATACAAAAACACAGTCGGCCGCAAGGTAGCAGCTCTTTTGATTAAGTAAGATTTTTGGTAACCCCTATTTTGGATCCTAGATATATTTGATTTAGAATAAGACATTTATTTTGACTATATACATGATATGTATATGGTGTATATAGGGGAAACGGATATGTGAAGGACTGGTCTATCCTTAATTTGTACCAGAGTCTGAGTGATAGACCTGTTGTCTCCTGACTTCCGACGAGAAGGTACTTCATTTATCCGGGAACATGTTTATCAGTATGTAATGGACATTATTGGACATGTATTAATTGAATTATATGGAAGTTTAAATTTCCGCTGTGTAGTGTAGTATTTATTCCGTTGTGCATTTGATTTTTAATCTGAGCAAAAGATCCCGAACCTAATCCACTTAATAAATTAAATAGTATAACTGCTTAGACATTAAATAAATAAAAGTTTGAGAATAATGTACCGAACCTATCTATTTACATCGAAATTAGTTGTAATACTAGATAGGGGCGTTATAGATCATGCTTCTTCAAAGCTATGTATATCTACTTCAAAAGACTTTGGAACTCTAGCACGACCCCAAGACTATATATAATTGCACACTATGGAAGAGGGGCGAAATATAATGATTAAGTTATAACTTTGAATATCTAAACCCTCTTCAAGAATTGATTTTGCCACAATGATGTTTACTTGAAAATTAAATTTGTTCTTATAATCATATATTGTATTCCATCATAACCATACAAAGCAGACAAGAAAACATCATACCATGCCCATACAAGAAATTAATAACATTGTAGGAAACAATTCTCATTTGAAAAATCAAACAAGGAAAAAAAAATGAAATTGTGGCAATGTCAATTCATGAAGAAGGTTTAGATGTTCAAAGTTGTAATCTAGTCTTTAGATTTGACCCCTATGTCACAATGTGTATTTTTATACAATCCCAGGGTTGTGTTAGAGTTCCTAAGTCTAATTTCTTATTAACGGTTGACAAGTAATTCATTTTATTCTTGTATACTTGCTTTCATGTTGATTTTTGTAGGATGTCTTTACCCCATGTTTTCTTGATTAGAGGTTTTTAGCACCTAGATGATTGCAAATAAACATGTTATATAGAAATTTGATATATGATGCTATATCTAATGATGTTTTAATATGTGAGTTTTCTTCTGGATTTCCATCTTCAACTCCAGGAGTGTGGCAATTACCAAAAGAACACTTCTATAAGTTTAATTGATGCTGTCAGATTAACGATTCTGAATAGAGCCTTGGCTTTGTGATTAGAGATGGTAGAGGAGGTTTGGTGATGGTTACTACTGTTTGAATAAAATCCATTGGTGATCCACTCTTGCCAAGGAATTTGTAGTTAGATGGAGTCTTCATCTTCCTATACAATGTAATATAAAAAAGGGACTCACTTTCAAACCATCTCAAAGGTTTTCAACTATGGATAGCCTCTCATTATTAGATAGTCTCTCATGATCAAATTGTTTTAAGCCTTTCAACATTTTTCATGTTCCTAGATCATGTAATACTATACATGTTGCTAAGTCTCTTATAGTTTTTTTACCATGTTTATGGTTTGCTAATTTTCTTACCTCTGATACTTAGACTAATGTATCTGTGAATGTTCTCTTTGTTTATTGAATTATCGGTTACTTGCTTAAAAAAAAGACTTCAGTTTGGAGAATGAGTATGAAAATGGCTTACTAATTCACCATAGGAAATTTCCCGTTCCATTCTTTGCAGTATAAAAAATATGAACAAATGTATGGTAATAGATTTACCTAAATTTCGGTTAATGTTTGCAATTTACAAATAGAAAGGGACTAGGCACACATTTACCTGATTGCGAGTTAATGAATCAACAGGACTCGTTGACTAAATTTTTTCTACTTAGAGAATTGTAGAAGATCCAAAATGAAAAAAAAAAAAAACAAATCGGTTTAGTTTAATATAATCTTTTATAAATTCTTAAATTTTTAGAGGATAATCATTAATTACATAGTTGCACTTTAACCCGCTTCAGGTAAATATGTACACAAGTACAATTCATTCCAGTCTCGATTACACATTTACCCACTTTCGGGTTAAAAATTTATCCTCTAAACCATGTTGTCTATGATCTCAAGACTTCAGTTTGGACAGACTCAATATGAAATAGCGTACAGATTAACTGCAGTTAATTTCCCCTGTTGTTCTCTGCAGTATGGGAAAAATATGAAGAAATGTATAGTAACAGATTTACCCGAATTTGGGTTAATGTTTGCAATTTACAAAATAGAAAGATTAACGTATGAACATGACTCTTTGACTAAATTTTTTCTACTTAGAGAATTGCAAAGGAATGATAATAAATTATCGCTTGAGTTTAATATAATCTTTAATAAATTCTTAGATTTAGAGAGGATAATAATTAATAACAAAGTTGCACCTTAACCCACTTTTAGCTAAATGTCTACACAAGTTGAATTCATTTCGATCTTGTTTGCACATTTACTCACTTTTGGGTTAAAATTTTATCCTCTGAACCACGTTTTCTACGATCTCAATACTTCAGTATGGACAAAATAAATATGAAAATGGTGTATGGATTCACTACAGTTAATTGCCTAACAATATGGGAAAAATATGAATAACTATATTATAACAGATTTGCCCGAATTTGGGTTAATATTTGCAATTTAAAAATATAAAGAGAGTAGTCACACGTTACTATATTATAACAGATTTGCCCGAATTTGGGTTAATATTTGCAATTTAAAAATATAAAGAGAGTAGTCACACGTTTACCAAAATACTAGTTAATTTATCAATAGGACTTGTTGAAAAAATCCTTTCCACTTAGAGAACTACAAAGGATCTAAAATGAAAAAAAAAAAAAGTCAGTTGATTAATATAATATTTTATAAATTATTAAATTTTGAGATGATGATCATTAATAACATAGTTGAACTTTAACTCACTTTCGGGTAAATGTGTGCACAAGTAGAATTTATTTCGTTCTCAATTATACATTTATCCACTTTTGGGTTAACATTTTATACTCTAAACCACCTTGTCTATGATCTTAAGACATCACTTTGGTCAGACTCAATATGAATGGCATACAAATTCAGTATAGTTAATTTCCCTTGTCAATCTCTATAGTATGAAATAAAATATGAATAAATGTATAGTAACAAATTTACCCAAATTTTGGTTAATGTTTGCAATTTAAAAATAGAAAGAGAATAGGAACACATTTACTTGATTGCGAGTAAATATATCAACAGGGCTTGTTGAATAATTTTTTTTCGCATAAAGAACTGCAGAGGATCCAAAATGAAAAAAAAAATTATTAGTTGAGTATAATTTAATCTTTCATAAATTCTTAAATTTTGAGTGGATAATCATTAATAAAATTGTTGCACTTTAACCTACTTTCTGGTAAATGTGTACACAAGTAGAATTCATTCCATTCCCATTTACACATTTACTCGCTTTTAGGTTAATATTTTATCCTTGGAACCACGTTGCCTATGATCTCAAGACTTCAATTTGCATAGACTGAATATAAAAATGGCATACAGATTCAGTACAGTTAATTTCCCTTACCATTCTCTACTTTATGAAAAAAAAAATGAACAAATAGATAGTAACAAATTTATTTGAATTTGGGTTAATATGTATAATTTAGAAACATAAAGAGAATAAGAACACATTTACCTGATTACGGGTTATTGTATCAAAAGGACTCATTGACTAAATTTTTTCCACTTAGAGAACTGCAAAGGATCCAAAATGAAAAAAAAAAAAGTAATATTATCTTTTATAAATTCTTAAATTTCGAGAGGATAATCATTAATAATAGTTGCACTTTAACTTTATTTTGGGTAAATGTGTACACAAGTGGAATTTATTTTGTTCTCGTTTACACATTTACCCTATAACATCCCCCTCCAAGAACTTAATGCTTTTGTTTAGAATTTAATTGAATCATCATGAATGTGTTTGAAATTGACTGCAATGTAGCTTTAATATAGAGATTGGTAAGGAAATTAGATTGAAACGAGTTTTGATTTATGAGAAATAAAGTTTTAGGGAGAAATGGTATACTTGGGCAATCAAATCTAAGGTAAATTTCACTTAGGGATAGAGAATAGTTAGGAAAATGGAACCTTGAGGGAAATAAAATCAAAAGGTAGTATGTGGGAGATGATTTTCCCAATAATCTATGAAATTGCAATTGGCCCCAAGGACCAATTGGCAATTAAATTTGAATAGCTACTGAAATCCTTCACTTAGAAGTAGTCTAATGTTAAAATAAGCAAACAAAAGAGAGAGGGTTCAGGGTTTCCCTAGTTAGTGAGACAGAGAGTGGTTGCAAAGCAGAGATAGGAAGATTTTGAGGCAAATCTGTGAAGGAGTTGGCTAGGAAATTTCTTAATGAACTTCTAAACACTCTTAATGCACAAGATTAAGCTTGAAAAATAAGGTAATTAAGTAAAACCTAACCCCTACATTTATGAAACCCATTTTTTCTCTTTCATTAGAAACTTGTAATTTTGGATTTTTTAATGTTGTTGTGGGGTGTCAACTTACATTCTGTGAATTGGATTCTGGGTGTGTGCTTAAGTATGCTTGCATCTGCTTGATTTGCTCGAGATTGATTGTTAAAATATGGGTTTTGATTCTCTTTCCTCTAAGCTTTAAGTTACTTGGTTTGAGTGGATTAAAGTGTGAAATTCCTTTGTTTTTTGTGTGTGTATGTATTATGCCTTAAGGTAGGGAATGAGTTCGTTATTCAATTTTTTATTAAAACACTATATTAGGGCTTAAATGAATTAAGCAATAGTTTCAAAAATAGGGCATGAACATTGTAAAAACTGGGACTATTTTTGAAAGATAAAAATCAAAATTTTGACGCTAATTCCATTTAAACAGAGTTTGGCACGGATTTTGAGGTCGATGGATGAAATCGGAAAGCGATTTGGAGTCAGAAACGCAATCGAATTGAAAGGAATGCGTCCCAGCGATCAAAAACTAACAGACAGAGTTCCGGACTCGTGCCAACGTTCGGATGAATGAAAACGTCCTGAAGTTTCACCGGGTGGCCCGAAAAAAGCCAAAATCGCCCCTAGAAGCTTTAAATTTCCCGAAACCCTGCCATTTGCCACATTTCTCTCTCTCCTCACTCTATTTTCTCTCTCCTCTCTCTCTTCTCTCCTCCACCGCACGTCGCCACTTGGGCCATCATGAGCCACCACTTGGCCTACCAACAGACTCCCCTCGCCACCCTCTACCTCCAGCAGCCACCCACAGCCACCAACGGTCGCCAGAGCTACCAAAAAACGGCATTTTTCTCCTCGTCGCATGAGATTTTTGCCAGTTGAGATGGCCATTGTCACCCACCGTTGACCGTCACCGCCACCACCAGCGTGTAGGCTGAGCTGCCAGCTTCCTCCAACAGCTTGCCGCCGTTGAACGGAGGTCCAACGCGCCCGGATTGAAGAAATTTCCCTCCGTCGTGCATCATTCTTCATGGCTGGAAAACACCATCCAAACGGTCGTGAACTACCGCGCCACCACCATATTTGGACTCCTCATCTTGCGGGCTTTACCGTGGTGTGATTTTTGAGGCCAACCGCACCCCTCTGCCGTGCGCTACCGTAAGCCACCTTGCACCGCCATGCTGGAGAATCTAGATATACACCGAGAGACACCGAGACCACCCCGAGACAGATTTCCATCATCCGGCAACCTTGGTAAGGTCCGATTCACCTAAAACTAATGAATTTTGATTAAATTAGCTGCCGAACGCGAATAGGAAATAAATTAACTTAGGTAATAGGGTAATCAAACTTAGGATCGTAAAACAGATGACGTAACAAACTTGAATATTCAATTAAATGTACAGGGAATCGATTTAGCTCAAAATTTGAGACTACGAGAAGTTCTGAATTGATTTGGAGCAACAGGAGACTAGTTAGGATGATTTACACTTCCCGAGTTCTAGATTTGGCCTAGTGAATACCTGAACGAATAGTTTTAATTGCATGCCTATGTGCTGGATATCCCATTTGCATGTTAGATGTTTTGTTTATCGAGTTTAGATGCCATTAGGACGGATTTACTTAGGGTAGGGTACTTGATAGCCGGTATGGGACAGCCGTTAAGTATTCCGAGTGCAGGGAGTTTTATAAAGATATATTTTTAAACAGATTTAGCCTGCATTTCGTTAGGGATCATGCGGTAAATCAGGATGACCCTAAGAAAGGTTTAAGGAGTATAAAGGGGGATAACATAGATGGGGAAACATTGTGATTTAGGCATAATACCCTAGAACCCTGAGGAATAGCCGACCGTGTGCATGTGAATTCGAATAGACTGTATGAGGATGAGAATTGGCATATGTGCACATGCTAGGGGACGCCCTAGATGTTGATTCTCACCCGGTCTTTAAGTGAGTGATTGGTGTTACGGATCACACTCACAACATAGGCAAGATTCAGGTGATTCGTGTTACGGATCACACCCAACGATAAGAGATGAAATCTCTCTAGACGAAGTGCAATTGGATGATGTTAGATTCGGTCGCAGATGATTTGTGGCCGACACGAATTTAGATACACCGGGCATGGGATTTAATCTGATTATTGATTTCTGATTTTTCAAAGATATAGACTTTATGTTTTATGAGCATTGGCCGCAATTTTCCATGTGATAAATTAATTTTTAAAGATAAGGTATTTCACGGATTTTGAACTGATTTCATGAAGTTATTTTTTATATTTTAAACTATAAATTATTCTACTGAGATTTTATATCTCACTAGGTTGTTTACTCATATGAATAGGAACAGGGACCTAGACGCTAGCTGGGCGATGCTTTGGTGATAGAAAGAAGAACAGCTTAGTTTAGGCTTGAATGGCATTGTATATATTTATACTGATGATGTTGTACATTGGTTTTCTGTAATTTTTGCTTTCTGTTATTATTGGACTGGTTGTATATTTCTAAATTGGATGTATACTGTTTAATGGATATAATCTGTTGTGTTGATGACTAGTTGTACTGTTGGGACATGTTCGAATTACAGGGGAGACTCTGTCGGATTTTTGGTAGGGTTTACCGTTGTAAACTTGTGAAATTAAGTTGGAATTCGCATTAAATGATTGTATGCCATATGTATGGATGTTAGTTTTCATTCCAGAGAAATTTATGATGAATGCATGTATAATTAGTTTAGCTGCATGTGAATTAGGGTTGAATGGAATCCGAATGGACAACGGGAAGTCTATTTAGGTTACGCTTAACCAATAGCGATCCCCTGACATTCCCACATCGGGAATAACTATTTCAAAAACCCATATGCTTCCACTAAACAGATAAAGGACAGTATACTGTGGATTATGGGGTCGTTACAATTATAGTATCAGAGCTCGGTTTGTCAGATCGTCTGGTTTAGTAGGCTAGGGATTGTGAATCTTCGGGCTTGTAGCTTTAGGGTTTTGATTAACGTAACTCTGGAATGTTAATACCTAATCTCAAACCGATAAGTAACGGAATGAATTTAATGCCTTTATGATAACTGTTGCTGTTATGGTTGATCTGTTTGTCTTCTGTGCCAGATAAATATGGCAGAATCTAGTAGGGATGGCACTCGCAGGCCCAGAGGAAGGCCAAGGCATAGGAACCAGGGTACTTCGGGTAGTGGTAGCATGGAAACTAACGTCGACATGCGAGACATGATGGAATCCATTCGAATGATGGCTGATGCGATGAGAGATCAAGCCACTGGAAATGACTGAGCCACCCCGTATGCTAACCCATTGTATCAGGGATGGATCGAGTTTCAGAGAGCAGGTCCATCCTCATTTGCAGGTGCCTCCGATCCAGCTGCGGTAGAAGCTTAGGTGAAATATATTGAAAAGATTTTTAGATTGTTGTAGTGTGATGACGAGCAGAATATGCAACTATATGTTGAAGGGCGAAGCAGAACTATGGTGGATAGGTGCCCAACAATTAATGGAGAGCAGAGGTATCCCGCTTACCTGGGAGTCTTTCAAGAGAGTCTTTATGGAGCAGTACATCCATGAGAGCGTCAAAAAATCAAAGGAAGCATAGTTTCTGAAGCTCATATAGGGAGGCAGGCCATTTGAGGAGTATTTGAAACAATTTGAAGAATTATCCCGATACTTCACCTACCTGCGAATGCACTATGACGAGGCCTGGAAGGCAAAGCAATTAGAAGAAGGCCTAGACTTACCCATGAAGACTCAGCTAGACACACTTGAGATTAGAGACTTTGCCACGCTGGTAAACAAGTGCCAAATCCTGAGTAAGAATCTAGAGCGGAGACAGGCTCATAATATAACCCAGAGACTAGAGAACTGGCTAAGACTAGCAACAAAAAATCTTAATGTGAGAGGCGGTATGTTTAAACCGCAACCAGGGGCTTCTAGTAGCAGTGGAAGACGACCTGATAATACAACCTATCTGAAATGTGGGACCAGACATCCGAATCACCCTTGCTGGCATCAAACTCCACTTCAGTGTTACAGGTGTGGAGGTACAGGACATATGGCTAGATACTGCCCCTCTAGCGGGAGCCAGTAGACATTCGGTGGCCGAAGACCACAGGCTCTAGGGAGAGTTTTCACTCTGGATGCGGTTAATGTCAATAGGTCTTCAGGCTTGATGCAGGGTAGAGGTAAAATCTACAATTTTCCTTTGATAGTATTATTTGATTCGGGTGCTACGTACTCCTTTATTTCTGATGCATGCGTAGAGAGGATAAAACTACCTGTTTAAACCCTGCCCTGTGATCTATACATATCCACACCCTTGGGAGAAGCCACTATGTCCCCACATATATGCCTGAATTGCCCCTTAACCATTGAGGATACCTTATTTATTGAGAGAACAATTACTTACTTGGATAACGTGCCTATGCGAGGGAGTGACAGGGCTTGTGAGATAGGTGATATGTCCCTCAATCTCTCTAAGGTAGAGTTGCACGATAGGCTAAGCCAAATCCCAATCGCTAGTGACTTTTCTGGAGGTATTTCCTTTGAAAATAAGTAAACTGCGACCACCTAGGGAGATAGAGTTCACCATTGACTTGATTTCGAGCGCGGGCCCAATAGCCATGACTCCATATCGTATGGCCCTAGTGGAATTAAGGGAATTAAAGGTCTAAATTGAAGATATGTTGGAAAAGGGGTTCAATAGGCCAAGTGTATCACCATGGGGAGCTCCGGTCTTATTCGTAAAGAAGAAAGACGGGAGTTTGAGACTGTGTGTTGATTATTGACAAGTGAATAAGGTGACCATTAGGAAAAAATACCCATTACCATGTATTGATGACTTGTTTGATCAGTTGCAAGGTGCGACTGTGTTTTCTAAGATAGACTTAAGATCAGGATACCACCATATTAGGGTTAGAGAGGAGGACATTCCTAAGACATCGTTTAGTACGAGATATGGCCACTACAAGTTTCTAGTGATACCATTTGGATTGACGAACGCACCATCTGTCTTTATGGATTACATGAATAGGATCTTCATACCCTACTTAGATCAGTTTGTAGTGGTGTTCATTGATGATATCTTAGTCTATTCCAAGACTCACGAGGAGCATGCCCAGCATCTTAGCACAGTGCTACAGATACTGGAAGAGAAGCAATTGTATGCAAAGCTAGAGAAATGTGAGTTTTGGTTAGAAGAAGTGAAATATTTGGGACACGTGGTAAATGGGGAAGGAATAACGATAGACCCAAAGAAGATTGAAGCAGTGTTAGATTGGGGTCGACCTAGGACGGTCACCGAGATTAGGAGTTTCCTGGGTTTGGCCGGTTATTATAGGAAATTCATTCAAGGATTTTCTTAGATAGCCTTTCCATTAACCCGGTTGACTCGAAAAGGGGTGAATTTCAAATGAAGCGAGCAGTGTGAGAATAGTTTTCAAACTTTGAAAGAGAAATTGACCACCGCTCCTATACTAATTCTTCCAAAACCCCTAGAACCCTTTACTGTATATACAGATGCATCCCTGAAAGGCCTAGGTTGCATCTTGATGCAGGATGGGAAAGTTATGGCTTATGCATCGCGACAATTAAAACCTGCAGAGGAAAACTACCCTACCCATGATTTAGAATTAGCTGTCATCGTGTTTGCCCTAAATATTTGGAGACATTATCTGTATGGTGCAGTATTCGAAGTGTATAGCGATCATAAGGGCCTTAGGTATTTGTTTGATCATAAGGAATTGAACATGAGGCAGCATAGGTAGGTATAATACCTAAAAGATTTTGATTTTGAATTGAAATATCATGCAGGGAAAGCGAATGTCGTGGAAGATGCATTAAGCCGGAAGTCACTACAACTACCTACCTTAATGATTGGTGAGATGAGGTTACTTGAGGATTTTAGGAATCTCAGCCTTAACGTAATCTCGTTTTCGAAAAGATTAGTGATGAGTGACTTTTTGATAACCTACGAGTTGAGAGAACTGATTAGACAAGCCCAACTTGAGGATGAATCCTTGGAAGTATACGCCAACCAACCCAATTTTGGACTAGCACCTGATGGAGTCTTAATGTTTAGGAAAAGGGTAGTGATTCCGAACCATCAGGATTTGAAGGAAAAAGTGTTAGCAGAGGCCCATAGAAGTCATTACACTATTCACCCAAGTATTTCCAAGATGTATCAGGACCTAAAGAGGAACTTTTGGTGGCCCTGTATGCGGAAAGATATCACGAACTATGTGGATGCCTGTTTGACTTGTCAACAGGTCAAGATAGAACATCAGAAACCCGCAGGGCTACTAAAACCATTGGAGATACCAGAGATAAAATGGGATCAAATAACTATGCATTTCGTGGTAGGATTACCTAGGACACCAGCAGGAATTGATGCCATTTGGGTGATAGTGGATAGATTGACCAAATCCACTCACTTTTTGCCTGTTAAGATGCGATACTCCATGGAGAAATTAGTCGAAGTATACCTTAGGAAAATCGTGAGATTACATGGAATACCATCAGGTATAGTATCCAATCGAGACCTTAGGTTTACTTCGAGATTTTGGCAATCCCTACAACAAGCCTTAGGAACCCAACTTAATTTTAGCACGGCCTATCATCCTCAAACCGATGGGTAGTCTGAGAGGACTATCCAAACCCTAAAAGACATGTTAAGGGCTTGTGTACTAGAGCAGAAAGGAAGTTGGAGTAAACACCTGTCGTTGATAGAGTTTTCATATAATAATAGTTATCACTCTACCATCGGTATGGGAGGAGTTGTAAGTCACCCTTAAGTTGGGTAGAGATGGGGGAGAGTGCACTGTTAGGACCCAAGATTGTACAAGAAACCACTGATCAAATTAAAATAATCAGGGAAAAGATGAGAGTTGTCCAGCAGAGGCAGGAATCATATGCAAACAAGAGAAGAAGGCCTTTAGAATTTAATGAGGGAGAGTATGTATTTTTGAGAGTGTCCCCCACTATGGGTATCGGTAGACAGGTAAGGACCAAGAAACTAAGCCCTAGATTCCTAGGACCATTCCAAATCTTACAAAGAGTCGGTCCCATTGCCAACCAAATTGCCTTACCTCCCCATTTGTCCAACCTACATGATGTTTTCCACGTCTCCCAACTTCATAAATATGTCCCAGATCTGCGCATGTATTAGGGAATCAACCGATAATATTAAAGGAAAATTTGACTTATGAATCTACTCCTGTACAAATCCTTGACTTTAAGACTAAGCAACTCCAAAGTAAAATAATCCCTTTAGTTAAGGAACTTTGGCAGGATGTAGCATCGCAGGAGATGACGTGGGAGAAAGAAGAAGAGATGAGGCAACGATACCCAGAGCTATTCACAGGTATGAATTTTGGGGACAAAATTTCTTTTAAGGGGGAGAATGTAATAATCGAAACTATTTTTGAAAGATAAAAATTGAAATTCTAACACTAATTCCATTTAAATTGAGCTTGGCACAGATTTCAAGGTCGATGAATGAAATCATAAAGTGATTTGGAGTCAGAAACGCAATCGAATGGAAAGGAACGCGTCCCGGAGATCAAAAACTGACAGACAGAGTTCCAAAATTTGGTTTCTTAGACGGAGGCTGAAAACTCTGCATGGGAACTCGTGCCAACATTCGAATGAATGACAACGTCTTGAAGTTTCCCCGGGTGGCCTGGGAAAAGCCAAAATCGCCCCTGGAAGCTTTAAATGTCTCGAAACCTTGCCATTTGCCACATTTCTCTCTTTCTCCTCACTCTATTTTCTCTCTCCTCTCTCTCTTCTCTCCTCCACCGCGCGCCGTCACCTGGGCCATCGTGAGCCACCACCTGGCCTACCAACCGAATCCCCTCGCCACCCTCGACCTCCAGCAGCCACCCACGGCCACCAACGGCCTCAAGAGCTGTCGAAAAAAGGCGTTTTTCTCCTCCGTCGCGTGAGATTTTCACCAGCTGAGATCGATGCCGTCAACCACCATTGACCGTCACCGCCACCACTAGTGTGTAGGCTGAGCTGCCAGCTTCCTTCACCAGCTCACCGTCGTTGAACGGAGGTCTGACGTGCCCAAATCGAAGAAATTTCCCTCCACCGTGTGTCGTTCTTCGTGGCCAGAAAACACTGTCCAAACAGCCGTGAACCGCCGCGCCACCACCATATTCATACTCCTCGTCTTGCGGGCTTCACCGTGGTGTGATTTTCGAGGCCAACCGCACCCCTCCGCCGTGCACCGCCCTACACCACCGTGCACTGCCGTGCTAAAGAATCTAGATATACATCGAGAGACACCGAGACCACCCCGAGATAGATTTCCATCATCCGGCAACCCTGGTAAGGTCCAATTCACCTAAAACTAATGAATTTTGATTGAATTAGCTACCGAAAGTGAATAGGAAATAAATTGACTTAGGTAATAAGGTAATCGAATTTAGGATCATAAAACGGATGACGTAATGAACTTGAATATTCAATTAAATGTACAAGGAATCAATTTAGCTTGAAATTCGAGACTACGAGAAGTTCTGAATTGATTTGGAGCAAGAGGAGACCAGTTAGGATGATTTACACTTCCCGAGTTCTAGATTTGACCTAGTGAATACCTGAACAATTAGTTTTAATTGCATGGATTTGCGTGATGCCTTCGATTGACTAAATTGCATGCCTGTGTGCTGGATATCCCATTTGCATGTTAGATCTTTTGTTTATCAAGTTTAGATGCCATTAGGACAGATTTACTTAGGGTAGGGTACTTGATAGCCGGTATGGGATGGCCGTTAAGTATTCCGAGTGTAGGGAGTTTTATAAAGATATATTTTTAAACAAATTTAGCCTACATTTCGTTAGGGATCATGCGGTAAATCAAGAAGACCCTAAGAAAGGTTTAAGGAGTATAAGGGGGGATAACCTAGACGAGGAAACGTTGTGATTTAGGCGTAATACCCTAGAACCCTAAGGAATAGCTGACCGTGTGCATGTGAATTCGAATAGACTGTATGAGGATGAGAATTGGCATATGTGCACATGCTAGGGGACGCCCTAGATGTTGATTCTCACCCGGTCTTTGAGTGAGTGATTGGTGTTATAGATCACACTCACAACATAGGCAAGATTCGGGTGATTGGTGTTACGGATCACACCCATTGATAAGAGATGAAATCTCTCTAGACGACGTGCAATTGGATGATGTTAGATTCGGTTGCAGATGATTTATGGCTGACACGAATTTAGATACACCGGGCATGGGATTTAATCTGATTATTGATTTCTGATTTTTCAAAGATATAGACTTTATGTTTTATAAGCATTGGCTGCAATTTTCCAGGTGATAAATTGATTTTTAAAGATAAGGTATTTCACGAATTTTGAACTGATTTTGGGAAGTTATTTTCGGTGCTTGCACTGCTGAGTATTCAACCAGATTTCTAATTGTATTTTGAACTTTAAATTATTCTATTGAGATTTTATATCTCACCAGGTTGTTTACTCATATGAACAGGAACAGGGACCTAGACGCTAGCTGGGCGATGCTTTGGTGATAGAAAGAAGAACAGCTTAGTTTAGGCTTGAATGGCATTTTATATATTTATATTGATGATGCTGTACATTGGTTTTCTGTAATTTCTGCTTTCTATTGTTATTGGACTGGCTGTATATTTCTAAATTGGATGTATACTATTTAATGGATATAATCTATTATGTTGATGACTGGTTGTACTATTGGGACATGTTCGAATTATAGGGGAGACTTTGCCAGATTTTTGGTAGGGTTTACCACTATAAACTTGTGAAATTAAGTTGGAATTCGCATTAAATGATTGTATGCCGTATGTATGGATGTTAGTTTTCATTCTAGAGTAATTTATGATGAATGCATGTATAATTAGTTTAGCTGCATGTGAATTAGGGTTGAACAGAATTCGAATGGACAACAGGAAGTCTATTTGGGTTACGCTCAACTAGTAGCGATCCCCTAACCTTCCCACATCGGCAATAACTATCTCAAAAACCCATATGCTTCCACTAAATAGATAAAGGATAGTATACTGTGGATTAGGGGGTCGTTACAAACATAGTAGTCGACTTTCGATGATAGCAATCGACTGTTGCATTCTAACTCTACCCATAAACTCAATTTTAGAACATAACATTCAACTGCTAAACTCCTAGCAGCCGACTACCATGTTCATAATTTCTAGGGTATCCAAGAACATAACAACCGATTTATAGCTTCCTACACCTGACTGCTAACTCTTGGGTTCAAGCCCCTATAGGTAGTGAACTACATGTTGATTTCTAGGTCTTTAGTGGCTGACTGTTAGGCCCCTGTTTTCACTAATGAAGAATAGGCTTAATTCTTTACTTGGTGTAGAAACAAGGTTAGAAAGCCACTCAAGATAAGAATTAGAACACTTGAGAGTAATGTAAAACCATGGGTTGAGAGGAAATAACAAGAAAGGAGAGATGAAAGTATGCCTAGGCTATGTATTAGAGATAGACAGGTTGTGGATTAAATGATTAGTAATATGTATGGGACGACTATCTCAAGTTCCATGGTTGAACCATGAGTTGGTATGGTAAAACATTCATTCAATCCTAGAATTATTTTTGAAAACACTGTGTTGGTGGTTAACCTTAAGTTAGTGTACTCTAGTGGACATGGAGTTTCTTACTTAAAGTTAAACCTACAATGTCCTAGAACCTATCATCCTAGTATATATGTTAGAGAATTATGTACCTATAAATTGATTCACTACTAAAGGGTGATGATTCTTAAGCAACATTATCTCGTCACAGAAGAACGAGTGGAAGTGATCTAATCCACAGAGGAGGTACAATGATCTAGTGAGATGATAGAGGTTGGTACCCCAAAACTAGGGGACAACCTCGGGGTAGAGGGCTAGCATCACACAACAAACTCATTAAATGTGTGATAGGACAATAGGTACATTATAGTTAGTGGGAAGGACTAGCTGCCTTTGGTGTATTCCTTTGGGTGGCTCCTTTTGGGAATTGTTGATTGAAAAGTCTCCCAACTCTCAGTTGTTGATAAGAGATGGCTTGTATGCCTATATGATTCAATGATTTCCCAATGTGCCTATATGAGTTATGATTATGTGTTATTCCTTGTCCATGTATATGAATGTCCATATTATTATGTTCTATTGAGATAAATACTGAGCATGCCCATGAAAATATGTGAACAGTGTTTAATGCATTCTACATAGCATAACATGACATTGCATAACTATATGAACTTGTTTTGAAAATTACAGTGAGGATGCATGATTGTCATGTGATTCATGGCTGGTACCTTCTATGGTTTCTTTGAATTTGCTAAGATAATTTTTTTTATTCATTTGGGTCAGGCAAAGAGTTAATAACCTCAAATAAGAGGTCTTGTTCTTTAGTAATAGCATTAATTTATGTTTTTAGATTTTGAAGAAGGGACATTATCTTCTTGGATTAGATTATCCTCTCCAAAAGAGTGTTTTTCTTCTAAATAATTTACTATGACGTTATTAAGTTGTTCTAAAACATATTCTTTTTAATTTTAGGGCTATAATTTTTCTATTTAATCTACAGTTGTGAACACCATATCCTATTTAGATTTTAAATAAAAAATGTAATAATAAAAAATACAAATAGAAAAAAAATATTTACATAAAAAACAAAAATAATAAATGAAATGAAAACTAAAAATAAAAAGGTCTAATTAAATCCAAAGAAATTAAAATAAGAGTCCAAGAGTGCCCAAAATCATGAATCAATAACTCAAAAAGGCCTAAAAATATGTATATATAATAAATAAATAAGTAATAAATAAAATAAAACAAAATAAAACAAAAGGCAAAACCAAACACTCATAACGCACAACATCGCACTATCTCCATCATCTTCAATCAAATCCTATTCCTCAAATCTCCTCCTCCATCAAATTCAATGCTATCAACTCCCTAAAATCACACCTTCATTTTTCCTTTTTTTTTTCTACTTTTCCCTCCTATTTAAGGGCATTTCATGGTAGCAAAAGAGTACTATAAAAAAAGAGAGAACAGAGACGCATGAAAAAATAAGCAAGAGAGAATGGAGCAAGGGGAGAGAGAGCTGAGAAGGGAAAAGGGAAGCAGTCGTCGCCGTCGACCTTTACAACAGTTTCCTCTGCCACCGCCAGCATCTGTGTTTTTGTCGTTTGCGTTGTTGCTACTTTCACCCGAACAAGATGGGTTCTCAACTTTGAGGTTGAAGTGATGACATTTCATGTGAGCAGAGTAAATTTTGGGTTTGATTATTTTGAGCCTTTTGCAATATTGGAAGTGTAGATAATTTCTCTTTCATAATTAACATCACAAATGAACCCATAACTGTAGCAGCCAAGTTCATATTGAATAGATTGGATTGGAAGCATTTCAAAATATATATCATTGAAGAAATTGATCCGAAAAGGCTATATGAATTTATTGGAATATAAATCGTAAGTTGTGAAGTGGGATCCTTTTATGAACTTTAACAATGAGTTGTTCAATGTATGAGCCTGTGAGGTTATACAATATTTTTGCTATAATCAAAATTCAATTTTGCTCAAAAGAAAAAAAGAGAGAAATAAAAACATGTTTTCATTTTATTCTTTTTTTTTCATACTTTTCTTCCTCAAAAGTTTCGATTAATTTTTTTTTTGAAAATTTAACTTTATCTCTAAGGATGATTTTAATATAAAATAATAAAAAACTTAAGTCAAAACAAAATAAAATACAATAAAAATGGTTCAATGCTAAGCATTTTTTTAGAAAAGGAGAAATATGTAACGACCCCCTAAATCATACTATATATTCCTCTATCAAAGTAGCGGAAGCATATAAAGTTTTGAATAAATTTTTCACTTTTCACATGTCAGGGAACATCAAAGGGTCGCTACTGGTTGTGTGTAACCAAAATGGACTCTTCTCACAGTCCATTCAAATTCCACTCAACCCTAAATCCTATGCAGCGTTTCTATTATCACATTATAAACCATAACATACTTTGGAATATAAATTCTAATAACCATTCAAATACAATTGAGATATGCTATTTCAGAGTACTAAATCCATTCATATATTAGTCAGTAAAAACCATAATCCATTAAGTTCATTATAAAAAAATCCATTCTCCCAAACTATCTTTCTACCAAAAATTTGATAGATTTTCCCCTAAAAATTGGATGTTTCCCTTTTATACAATAGCCCAAAAAACATATACAGCCAGAAAATTCATCAATAAAACCAAAAATATAGACATATATAAAAATTCAAGCCTAATTCTATGCCATAGTGTTATCCTGACATCCTTCTTCTTCCTAGCTATCTCCTAGGCATTTCCTGTTCCTAGTCATCTAAGCAAACAACTTAATGAGATGGTTAAATCCTAGTAGAGAAATTTACAGTTAAATACTTATAAAATATTTGGATGCTCAGCTATGACAACGCATAGAAAACATCTCCCCAATTCAATTTAAATGCATGTGAATCACTAAATACTTTTAAATTTAAAAAGTGTGGGAAATCGAAGCAAAACAATATAATGAGCATATTATCTTTATTCTAAAAAATTATACTAAAAATTTTACTTAAAATCATGTCTGAGGATTTTCATGTACTCATCTGTCACAAGTCTCATGTGACTATTTATTATTCATTTCAAGTTGCATGCCATTTTAACTAAAAACATGATTTTTGGTTGGCTGTTATCTGTAACACCAATCACCCGTAAGCAACGCCTATATTGTGAGTGTGATCCATACCACCAATCACCCACTCAAGGATTGGGTGAGAATCAACATCCAGGGCATCCCCCAGTATGTGCACAAAGACTAATTCTCATCCTCATACAGTCTATATAGAAATACATACACATAGTTGACCAACACTCAAGGTTATAGGATATTATACTTAAACCAAAACGTTACCCCATATAGGTTATCCCCTCTTATACTCCCTGAACCTTTCATCGGGTTGTCCTGGTTTAACGAATAATCCCTAACAAATGCAAACCAATCCAATTAAAAAATAAATCAATTTACAAAGCCGTTTGCATAGGGGATATTCAATGGCTATCTTATACCAGCTATTGAATATCCACCTTAAGTTAGTCCGTTCCTATGACATATAATCCCAATAGCCAAATTATATCAAACATGCAACAAATATTCTCAATACATAGGCATTCTTATAAAATTATATATGTATTTCCAGCACTCATTCCCATTCAATACAATTATGCTTAAACTAGTAATTCACAACGTCAATTAAAAGTCAAGGGAGTGTAAATTACTGTACCTTTTACCGTTTGTTCCTATTTGGGTCAGGATTTTCCTTTTTCCTCGGAGATTAGTCACAATTAGCTTCCTGAGGAAATAATTCAAATCTTAGGTGGGTTTTCCTTTTAGTTATGCTTTCCTATAGTTAATTACTAAATTTCTAGGTCGATCTAATCCTTAAACATGTTTAGAGTCAAATTCGATAGGAAAATATCAAATTAGAGTATTTTAAATTCTACCAGAGGTTTTGGAAGGTTAAAAATTAATTCCTGCATCCTTTTGGCTACTCCAGTGATGGCGTATGGCAAAACACATCGGCTCACGGCGCCCAACAGCGATTGGGGTCAAAAATTACTCCAAAATGTAGCCCGCAGCTCAAGGATGCTAGATCCATGGTCAGTTTGGCAAAACATGGCGGTTTAACTGTGATTTTTTGGTGAAGAATGCAGCGGCCTTCAAAATTGTTTTTCCTCCATTCATGGCTAATGGCGGCGGTTCGTCTCAGGTTGGCAATTGGCAGAGGAAGCTGGCAGCTTGGGCTAGCTGATGGTGACGGCAGTGTGGTTGGACGGCGTTGAACAGCAGAGATCAAAGTTGGCCTTTGAACTCGTGACGAAGGGAAAACATAGCTATTTTTGGCCATTGTGGTGGCTCTCAACGGCGGGGGATGGCCTCAGGAGGTCGACGGCGACGAGCTGCACATGTAATATGGTTCAGTGGTGGCACAGCATGGCGGTTCTGACAATGGAGGGTGGTGCGTGAAGGTAAGACGAAAGATAGAGAAATTGTGCGAGAGAGAGAGAGAAAAGGAAAAAATGAGAGAAAATAATGGGGTTTTGACATTTTGTTGCCTTTAGGGGCATTTTGGTCTTTTTTCGCTTTACCCGGGATAAATTTCAAATGCATTCTTTGATCTAGGAAAGAATATAGGTCCATATGGAAGGAATTTGGAAATATTTTGAGGATTTTAAGCCTTCCAAAATATTTGCTAAATTCCTGAAGCCAAATCGAATTTTCTCCATCAGATCAGATTTTTATTCTGCAAAATTCTCAAATTTTAACTGCAAGCTCAGAAAAATATGCTTAACTCAATTCCAAAAAAATTTAAATTTATTTTACCCAATTTAATTTATTTTAAAAAAATTAGGTTATTACAAAATACATAATAATAATAATAAAGGATTGAAATTTGAGGATAATAAGAGTGTTGAGTTTCATACCAAAAATAAAAAATTCAAGGATATTTTTAGAAAAAGATAAAATAAAAGTAAATGATTATTAGGGTAATCCGAATTATTATCAGGCCACATTATTTCAAAGATTTAATTTAGGGTAACCATCCTTTGGATGAGTTTTTAAAGGTGCCTAACACCTTTCGTAGGAGTTAGTTAGACTTTCAAGTTCGATCTAAGCTTCGAGACAAGTTTTCTAAAATTTGAGCATTGTCCACCACTTTGTTTTTCAAAAATATTTTTTTTTATGGTTTTCCAAATTTTTCTTAAAATTTTGGTTGCGAATCCATTTATCTAAAGATTAGATGTGATAGTTTGGTGACTCCACTAAGGAATATTTAAGTGTCAAGCCCAACAATAAATTATTTTTGAAAAATCTTGTGGCCTTTTATTTATTTTAATTACCCTAACCTTTTAGTTATTATTTTTTTTATTCTTTTTTTGGGCCTTGGGCCATTTATGCAATATATATGTGGGTTCGTTTTGCTTTGTTTTGTGGCCCAATCCACCATGTGGATGAGGGGGTAGATCCTAGGGTTTTGCTCTCATCACACACAGACACTTAGAACAAAAATCTCATGCACTTTATTTGGCTCTATACTTGGGCCTGAGTGTCCTTAAGCTAGAAGAGGTATATGGTGGTTTCTAGTGAGAACTTGAACTCTCTTGAGGTTAACTACTACAATCTTGCTTGGTTTGTAATCTATCATGCGAGCTTGGCTAGTGGGATTAATTTTTTAACTTGGCCCAGTCCATGTGGTGGGGTCTCCATCTTGAAAGGTCGGAGACAATCCAAGGACTTTGAATCCTTTAGGACTTTAGAACTACCCTAACAACCATGCACTTAATGGGCCTTTAGTGGATCACCTTGATAGGAATTCCTACAGTTGTAAACCATAGTTAGACCATTCGATTAGGACACATAGGAGCTAAGATGTCTCTTGCATCACGTATGCATCATCCAACATCACACCTTGTAAATAAAAATCCTAAAAATAAAATCATGATAAAAATTGACAAGAAAAACCTTATGTTTAGAAAAGTGCCGCTACATCGATAAGGTTAAATCTTTTTGTACATAGTGGATGACCTTTCTTTCCTAGTTAAACCAAAATGTTTCCTAGGGAAAACAAATTTCAAAAACTCTATGCTTGCAAAAGCACCACTACATCGACAAGGCTAAGTCCTTTCGTATGTAGTGAATGGCCATTCTTTCCTAGTAAAACAAAAATGTTTCCTAGGGAAAATGGATTTTGAAAAACCCCTTTGGTTTTGAAAACATAGTTACATCAATAAGGCTAAATCCTTTCATACATAGTGGATGACTATTCTTTCTTAGTAAAATCAAAATGTTTTCGAGGGAAAATGGATTTCAAAAAACCCTCTATTTGTGAAAACACTGCTACTTCGATAAGGCTAAATCCTTTTATATGTGGAGGTTGGCTGTTTTTCTTAGTAAAGCCAAAATGTTTCCTAGGGAAAATGGATTTCCTTAAAAAAATTAAAAAACCCTTTGTTTTTGAAAAAACTGCTATATAGATGAGGCTAAATTCTTTCGTACGTTATCAGTTGTCCAAGCCCTCAATGTGACCAAAAAGTCTCTTGATGGGTGATTTCAAGAAATATATGGTGTCATGGGCTTTCTCCTTCAAAAACACCGTTTCATCGTTGATGCAAAATCCTCGCTTGTGAATAGTTCCTTGTCTCTCTGAGTGGCCAAAATGCCTCCATTAGGGAAGGAGTTTTAAATTTTGGGCTTTGGAACATCTATTCTAGCAAAACCCAATGGATAAATGTAACACCTACCTCTAGTAATTTTGATATATTATCATTTTTATTATTAATGAAAGTTTATGTAGATGTGATGGTTTATGTGGTGTTAAGAATGAATTACCAAAGGAGAAAAATGGATATTTTTATTAAAATAGGACTAACTTTACTAGATGGGTAAAATGGTAATTTCACTTAAGGATATGTTAGTAATTTTCAAAAAAGTGAAAGGTTAAGATGGTAATTTTTGACAAGTGGAAGGGTAAAATGGTAATTTCTTAGAGGAAGGGTAAAGTGTTCCATAAGAGTTACATGTGTAACGACCCCCTAATACATCCTACGCGCTGCTTATCTGATTAGCGGAAGCATATGGGGTATTCTGAATGTTTATTCCCTATGTGGGAACGTCAGGGGATCGCTACTGGTTGAGCGTAACCCAAATAGATTCTCCGTTGTCCATTCGGATTCCGTTCAACCCTGATTCACACGCAGCTAACTAAATACACATACATACATCATCAATAATAACTCTGGAATGAAATCTAAAACTCATATACATGTCACGTCATACGTTCATACACATTTCAATTCAAATCCATAAGTTTACAGCGGTAAATTCTACCGAAAATCCGGCAGAGTTTCCTCTGTAATTCGATCATATCCCAAATACAGAATCATCTGTTTAAACATCAACAGCCAGTCCAACAACAGTAATAAACATAACCAATATAAATCCATACACAGCAACATCAATTCATCACTACAATCCATGCATACTATCTGAAACGTTATATGTACATTCAGTCTAATCCATAAAAAATTTATAGGAAACAGAATCCGATAAATAACAGCGTCATCGAAGTATATATACAAATGATTCAAGCCTAAGCTAATCATCCTCCGGTCTATCCTCAAGTCAGCCTCGGCTATCGTTTGGGCTCCTACCCTTGTCCCTGTTCATCTGAGTACACAACCTAATGAGATATGAATCCCAGTAGAATAATTCGCAATTTAATTATCATTCAAAAACTGGTTGAATACCCAGTGGTGCGAACACCGAAAACGTCTTCCCGAAATCAGTTCGAAAATAGTGAAATACCCTATCTTTAAAATTGTTTAAACACATGGAAATTGCGGCAAGTATTCGAAATCATAAATCAATTTATTTAAAAATCAGTCATCAAAAATCAAGTGAAATCCCATGCCCTGTGTATCTCAATCTACAAATCCGCTGTAACCAAATCTAAATCATCTTCTAATTGCACGTAGTCCAGAGAGAATACCTCTCTTATTGTTGGGTGTGATCCGTAACACCAATCACCCGAATCAAGCCTATATTGTGAGTGTGATCCGTAACACCAATCACTCACTCAAGGACCGGGTGAGAATCAACATCTAGGGCGTCCCCTAGCATGTGCACATACGCCAATTCTCATCCTCATACAGTCTATTCGAACTCACATGCACTCGGTCAGCTATTCCTCAGGGTTCTAGGGTATTACGCCTAAATCACAACGTTTCCCCGTGTAGGTTATCCACCCTTATACTCCCTAAACCTTTCTTAGGGTCGTCCTGGTTTAACGCGTAACCCCTAACTCAGTACAGGCTAAATCTGATAAAAATAGTTTCGTTAAAAGCTTCCTATACGAGGGATACTTAACGGCTGTCCCATACCGGCTATCAAGTACCCAACCCTAAGTAAATCCGCCCTAAAGGCATCTAAACTCGATAAACAAGGTGTCTAACATGCAATTAGGGTTTTCAGCACACAGGCATGCAATTTTATCCAATCGAAAGTAGCACGCAAATCCATGCAAGTCATCTAAATCTTTTAGGTATTCACTAAATCAATTCTAGGGTTCGAGAAGTGTAAATTATCCTACCTGATCTCCGAATGCTCTAAATCACTTCAGAATTCCACGCAGTCTCAGTTTCTGAGCATGATTAATTTCCTGGACATCAAATTAAACATTTAGGCTCGTCACGTCATCCAATTTTCAATCCTAAACTCGGTTACACAGTTACCTAGGTTAATTAATTGCCTAATTACGTTCGGCAGCCATTTCAGTCATATATCATTAGTTTTTTGGGAAATCAAACCTTACCACTGTGCTCGGATGATGGAATTCTATGTCACGGTGGTCTCAGTTTCTCGGGATGCACGTCTAGAAGCTCTGGCACTACGGCTGACACGCAGACGCGGCAGAGGTGCAGTTTGCCTCGAAAATCACACCACGTGAAGCCCGCAAGCCCAGTAGTCCGAATACGGTGGTGGCACGGCGGTTCACAGCCGTTTGGGCGGTGTTTTCCGGCCACGAACTTTCTCGCATGGTGAATGATGTTCTGCCTCGATCCGGGCGCGTCTGGCCTCTTTTCCACTGGCCAGAGCCATCGAGGAAGTGGCGGCTCCTACACGGTGGTGGGGGCAGTGAGGGTCAACGGCGACGGATGGCGGTGATTCGAGCTGGAGAAATTTCGCACGATGGAGGGGAAAAATGGCATTTTTTTGGCGGCTCCAGCGGCCGTTGGTGGCCGTGGTTGGTTGTTAGAGGTTGTGGGCAGTGAGGGCTGTCGGTTGGTACCCTTGGTGGCGGACCACGGTGGCTGTGGCGGCCGTTCACGGTGGAGGAAGGTGGAGAGAGAAAAGAGAGAAGAGAGAGAGAGTGTGGTGATGAGAGAGAGTGAAATGAGAGAAATAGAGAGAATTTACGTAATTTAAAGCCTCCAGGGACGATTTTGACTTTTCCCAGGCCACCCGGGGATGTTTATGGTGTCCGTATCCTTCCAGATGTTGGCACGCATTTCCATGCGAAAGTCTTGGCCTCCGTCAATGAAATTGATGCACGAAACTCCTTCCATCAATTTCTGATCGCCAGATTGCATTTCTTTCTATTCGATCGTGTTTCTGGCTTCAAACAACCTTCTGTGTCAAGTCATTATCCTCGAAATACGTGTAAAGCTTCGTTTAATTGGGATCAGGGTTAAAAATTAAGTTTTATCTTTTAAAATCCTTTTAAAACTCTTTTAGATCTTTCCCGTTGTTACATTCTCCCCCCCTTAAAAGAAATTTTGTCCCAAAATTCATACCTGTAAACAGTTCTGGATATCTTTGTCTCATCTCATCTTCTTTCTCCCACGTCATCTCCTGCGACGCTACATCCTGCCAAAGTACCTTAACTAAAGGGATTATTTTACTTCGAAGCTGCTTAGTCTTATAGTCAAGGATTTGAACAGGAGTAGATTCATAAGTCAAATTTTTCTTTAATATTATCGGTTGATTCTCTAATACATGCGCAGGATCTGGGACATATTTACGAAGTTGGGAGACGTGGAAAACATCATGTAGGTTGGACAAATGGGGAGGTAAAGCAATTTGGTAGGCAACGGGACCGACTCTTTGTAAAATTTGGAATGGTCCTAGGAATCTAGGACTTAGTTTCTTAGTCCTTATCTGTCTACCAATACCCGTGGTGGGGGACACTCTCAGAAATACGTGATCTCCCTCGTTAAATTCCAAAGGCCTTCTTCTCTTGTTGGCATAAGATTCTTGCCTCTGTTGGGCAGCTCTCATCTTTTCCTTGATCATTTTAATTTGATCAATGGTTTCTTGTACCATTTCAGGTCCCAACAGTGCACTCTCCCCCATTTCTACCCAACTTAAAGGTGATTTACAACTCCTCCCATACAGAGCCTCATATGGTGCCATACCGATGGTAGAGTGATAACTGTTATTGTATACAAACTCTATCAACGGCAAGTGTTTATCCCAACTTCCTTTTTGCTCAAGCACACACGCCCTTAACATGTCTTCTAGGGTTTAAATAGTTCTCTCAGACTGCCCGTCAGTCTGAGGATGATAGGCCGTGCTAAATTTAAGCTGGGTTCCTAAGGCTTGCTGTAGGGATTGCCAAAATCTCGAAGTAAACCTAGGGTCTCGATCAGATACTATACCTGACGGTATTCCATATAATCTTACAATTTCCCTAAGGTATACTTCGGCTAATTTCTCCATGGAGTAACGCACCTTAACAGGCAAAAAGTGCGCAGACTTGGTCAACCTATCCACTATCACCCAAATGGCATCAAATCCTGCTGGTGTTCTAGGTAATCCAACCACGAAATCCATAGTGATCTAATCCCATTTTCTCTCTGGTATCTGTAATGGCTTAAGTAGCCCTGCGGGTTTCTGATGCTCTATCTTAACCTGTTGACAAGTCAAACAGGCATTCACATAATCTGTGATATCTCTCCGCATACTAGGCCACCAAAAATTTCTCTTTAAATCCTGATACATCTTGGAAATACCGGGGTGAATAGTGTAATGACTTCTGTGAGCTTCTGCTAACACTTTTTCCTTTAATTCCTGATGGTTCGGAATTACTACTCTCTTCCTAAACATCAAAACCCCATCAGGTGCTAATCCAAAGTCGGGTTGGTCTGCGTATACTTCCAAGGATTCATCCTCCATTTGGGCTTGTCTAATTAGTTCTCTCAATTCGCAGGTTATCAAAAAGTCACTCATCACTAATCTTTGCGGAAATGAGATTACATTGAGGCTAAGGTTCCCAAAATCCTCAAGTAACCTCATCTCACTAATCATTAAACTAGCTAGTTGTAGTGACTTTCGGCTTAATGCATCGGCTACAACATTTGCTTTCCCTGCATGATATTTCAATTCAAAATCAAAGTCTTTTAAATATTCTACCCACCTACGCTGCCTCATGTTTAATTCCTTCTGATCAAACAAATACCTAAGGCTCTTATGATCACTATATACCTCGAATACCGTGCCATATAGGTAATGTCTCTAAATCTTTAGGGCAAACACAACGGCAGCTAGTTCTAAGTCAAGGGTAGGGTAGTTCTCCTCCGCAGGTTTCAATTGTCGCGATGCATAAGCCACAACTTTCCCATCCTGCATCAAAACACAACCTAGGCCTCTCAAAGATGCATCTGTGTATACAGTAAAGGGTTCCAGGGGTTTTGGAATAATTAGTACAGGAGCGGTGGTCAATTTCTCTTTCAGAATCTGAAAACTATTTTCACACTGCTCGCTCCATTCAAAATCTACCCCTTTCCGAGTCAGTCGGGTTAATGGCACAACTATCTATGAAAATCCTTGAATGAATTTCCGATAATAGCTGGCCAAACCCAAGAAAATCCTAATCTCGGTAACCGTTCTAGGTCGATCCAATCTAATACTGCTTCAATTTTCTTTGGGTCAACCGCTATCCCTTTCCCATTTACCACATGTCCTAAAAATTTCACTTCTTCTACCCAAAACTCACATTTCTCCAGCTTTGCATACAATTGTTTCTCTTCCAAAGATCTCGTAGAATAATCGCAGTTAAGATCTTTGGGCATGCTCTTCGTGAGTCTTGGAATATACTAAAATATCGTCAATGAATACCACAACGAATTGATCTAAATAGGGTCTGAAAATTCTGTTCATATAATCCTTAAAGACAGCGGGTGCATTCGTCAATCCAAACGGCATCACTAAGAACTCATAGTGGCCGTATCTTGTCCTGAACGCTGTCTTAGGAATATCCTCCTCTCTAACCCTAATCTGGTGGTATCCTGACCTTAAATCTATCTTAGAAAATACAGTCGCGCCTTGCAACTGATCAAACAAATCATCAATACGTGGCAATGGGTATTTGTTCTTAATGGTCACCTTATTCAATTGCCGGTAATCAATACACAGTCTTAAACTCCTGTCTTTCTTCTTTACGAATAAGACCGGAGCTCCCCATGGTGATACACTTGGCCTAACAAACCCCTTCTCCAACAAATCTTCAATTTGGACTTTTAATTCTCTCAATTCTGCGGGGGCCATACGATACGGGGTCATAGCTATTGGACCCGCTCCCGGAATCAGGTCAATGGTGAATTCTATCTCCCTAGGTGGTGGTAGTTTACTGATTTCCAAAGGAAATACCTCCGGAAAGTCATTAACGATTGGGATTTGACTTAGTCTATCCTACAACTCTACCTCAGAGAGATTGAGGGACATATCACCTATCTCACAAGCTCTGTCATTCCCACGCACAGGTACGTTATCCAGATAAGTAATTGTCCCTTCAGAACAATTCAACAAGACCCGATTCCTAGTCAACCAATCCATTCCCAAAATAATGTCGATCCCTGACAATGGTATACACACTAAGTCCACAAGAAATAAGGTATCTTCAATGGTTAAGGGGCAATTTAGGCATATTTATGGGGACATAGTGGCTTCTCCCAAGGGTGTGGATATGTATAGGTCACAGGGCAGGGTTTGAACAGGTAATCTCAATCTTTCTACGCATGCATCAGCGATAAATGAGTGCGTAGCACCCGAATCAAACAATACTATTAAAGAAAAATTATAAATTTTACCTCTACCCTGCATCAAGCCTGAGGACCTGTCGACATTGGCAGCATTCATAGTAAAAACTCTCCCTGGAGCTTGTG
Source organism: Senna siamea (assembly GCA_031216115.1). Taxonomy (NCBI): domain Eukaryota; kingdom Viridiplantae; phylum Streptophyta; class Magnoliopsida; order Fabales; family Fabaceae; genus Senna; species Senna siamea. The sequence continues at coordinate 5,684,163 of CM062360.1, forward strand.
GTCTTCGGCTACCAGATGTCGGCTGATTCCCCATAGAAGGGCAGTATCTGGCCATGTGTCCTGTGCCTCCACATCTATAACAATGGAGGGGAGTCTGATGCCAGCAGGGTTGATTTGGATGTCTGGTACCACACTTCAGACAAAGAGTATTATCAGGTCGCCTCCCACTGCTACTAGAAGCCCCTGGTTGCGGTTTAAACATACCGCTTCTTACATTCAGCATTTACGGCGCTTATGCGGGCGGTTCACTGTCTGTTGTGTCATATTCTGAGTCTGTTTCTGTTCTAAATTCTTGCTCAGAATTCGGCACTTGTTCACCAGTGTGGCAAAGTCTCGAATCTCCAGGGTAGCTAACTGAGTCTTCATAGGAAAATCGAGGCCTTCTTCTAGTTGCTTCGCTTTCCAAGCCTCATCGTAATGCATTCGCAGGTAAGTAGAATATCTTGATAATTCTTCAAACTGTTTCAGATACTCGTCAAACGGCCTACCTCCCTGGGTGAGTTTCAGGAACTGTACTTCCTTTGCTTGTTTCACGCTCTCAGGGATATATTGATCCATGAAGACTCTCTTGAAAGATTCCCAAGTCAGTGGAATGCCTCGGCTCTCCATCAATTGCTGGGCATCTGTCCACCAAAGTTTCGCTTCACCTTTCAGCATGTATGTTGCATATGTGACTTTCTGTTCATCGTCGCACTGCAACAACCTGAAAATCTTTTCAATTCCTTTTATCCAATCTTCCACAACAGCTGGATCGGAGGCACCTATAAACGGAGATGGACCTGCTCTCTGGAATTCAATCCATCCCTGATATAATGGGTTCACATGTTGGGTGGCTCCGTCGTTTCTCGTCTGTCGATCTTCCTGCTGCTGTCTCATTGCATTGGCACTGGTAGTGGCCTGGTCTCTCATTGCATCGACCATCAATCTGATAGATTCCATCATCTCACGCATGTCAACCTCAGTCTCCATGCTACCACTACCTGACGCACCCTGGCTTCTGTGCCTTGGCCTTCCCCTAGGCCTACGTGTGGCGTCCCTGCTAGATTCTGCCATGCTTATCTGACACAGAAACAAATAGATCAGTCACACAGCAATAGTTAACAGCAAGACATTAAATTCATTCCTTTCATTATCAATTCAAATCAGGTCCTATCATTCCAGAGTCAAATCAATCAAAACCCTAAAGCTGCAAGCCCAAAGATTTAAAGTCCTAGGCCCACTAAACCAAAAGATCCGACAAACAGGGCTCTGATACCATAATTGTAACGACCCCCTAATACATCCTACGCGCTGCTTATCTGATTAGCGGAAGCATATGGGGTATTCTAAATGTTTATTCCCTATGTGGGAACGTCAGGGGATCGCTACTGGTTGAGCATAACCCAAATAGATTCTCCGTTTTCTATTCGGATTCCGTTCAACCCTGATTCACACGCAGCTAACTAAATACACATACATACATCATCAATAATAACTCTGGAATGAAATCTAAAACTCATATACATGTCACGTCATATGTTCATACACATTTCAATTCAAATCCATAAGTTTACAGCGGTAAATTCTACCAAAAATTCGGCAGAGTTTCCTCTGTAATTCTATCATATCCCAAATACAGAATCACCTGTTTAAACATCAACAGCCAGTCCAACAACAGTAATAAACATAACCAATATAAATCCATACACAGCAACATCAATTCATCACTACAATCCATGCATACTATCTGAAACGTTATATGTACATTCAGTCTAATCCATACAGAATTTATAGGAAACAGAATCCGATAAATAACAGCGTCATCAAAGTATATATACAAATGATTCAAGCCTAAGCTAATCATCCTCCAGTCTATCCTCAAGTCAGCCTCGGCTATCGTCTAGGCTCCTGCCCCTGTCCCTGTTCATCTGAGTACACAACCTAATAAGATATGAATCCCAGTAGAATAATTCACAATTTAATTATCATTCAAAAACCAGTTGAATACCCAGTGGTACGAACACCAAAATCGTCTTCCCGAAATCAGTTCGAAAACAGTGAAATACCCTATCTTTAAAATCGTTTAAACACATGGAAATTGCGGCAAGTATTCGAAATCATAAATCAATTTCTTTAAAAATCAGTCATCAAAAATCAAGTGAAATCCCATGCCCTGTGTATCTCAATCCATGTTGGCTACAAATCCGCTGTAACCAAATCTAAATCATCTTCTAATTGCACGTAGTCTAGAGAGAATACCTCTCTTATCGTTGGGTGTGATCCGTAACACCAATCACCCGAATCAAGCCTATATTGTGAGTGTGATCCGTAACACCAATCACTCACTCAAGGACCGGGTGAGAATCAACATCTAGGGCGTCCCCTAGCATGTGGACATACGCCAATTCTCATCCTCATACAGTCTATTCGAACTCACATGCACTCGGTCGGCTATTCCTCAGGGTTATAGGGTATTACGCCTAAATCACAATGTTTCCCCGTGTAGGTTATCCACCCTTATACTCCCTAAACCTTTCTTAGGGTTGTCCTGGTTTAACGCGTAACCCCTAACTCAAGACAAAGCAAATCGATAAAAATAGTTTCGTTAAAAGCTTCTGTCATTTAGGGATACTTAACTAGTCCCATACCGGCTATCAAGTACCCAACCCTAAGTAAATCCACCCTAAAGGCATCTAAACTCGATAAACAAGGTGTCTAACATGCAATTAGGGTTTTCAGCACACAGGCATGCAATTTTATCCCATCGAAAGTAGCACGCAAATCCATGCAAGTCATCTAAATCTTTTAGGTATTCACTAAATCAATTCTAGGGTTCAAGAAGTGTAAATTATCCTACCTAGTCTCTGAATGCTCAAATCACTTCAGAATTCCATGCAGTCTCGGTTTCTGAGCCTGATTAATTTCCTGGACATCAAATTAAACATTTAGGCTCGTCACGTCATCCAATTTTCAATCCTAAACTCGGTTACACAGTTACCTAGGTTAATTAATTGCCTAATTACGTTCGGCAGCCATTTCAGTTATATATCATTAGTTTTTTGGGAAATCAGACCTTACCACTGTGCTCGGATGATGGAATTCTACGTCAAGGTGGTCTCAGTTTCTCAGGATGCATGTCCAGAAGCTCTGGCACGGCGGCACACGGCGGCGCACGGTGGCGCAAGGCAGCGCATGGCGGAGAGGTGCGGTTTGCCTCAAAAATCACACCACGATGAAGCCCGCAAGCCCAGGAGTCCGAATACGGTGGTGGCACGGCGGTTCACGGCCGTTTGGGCAGTGTTTTTCGGCCACGAACTTTCTCGCACGGCGGACGACGTTCTGCCTCGATCCGGGCGCGTCCGGCCTCCTTTCGATGGCGCCAAGCTACTGGAGGAAGCTGGCAGCTCGGGCTACACGGTGGTGGGGGCGGTGAGGGTCAACGGCGACGGACGGCGGCGATTCCAGTTGGAGAAATTTCGAGCGATGGAGGGGAAAAACGGCATTTTTCCGGCGGCTCCGCTGGCCGTTGGTGGCTGTGATTGGTTGCTGGAGGTTGTGGGCAGTGAGGGCTGTCGGTTGGTACCCTTGGTGGCGGCCCACGGTGGCTGTGGCGGCCGTTCACGGTGGAGGAAGGTGGAGAGAGAAAAGAGAGAAGAGAGGGAGAGTGTGGTGAGGAGAGAGAGTGAAATGAGAGAAATAGAGGGAATTTGCGTAATTTAAAGCCTCCAGGGACGATTTTGACTTTTCCCAGGCCACCCGGGGATGTTTTACGGTGTCGGTATCCTTCCAGACGTTGGCACGCATTTCCATACAAAAGTATTGGCCTCCGTCAATTTCTGATCACCGGATTGCATTTCTTTCTATTCGATCGTGTTTCTGGCTTCAAACGACCTTCTTTGTCAAGTCATTATCCTTGAAATACGTGTCAAGCTTCGTTTGATTGGGATCAGGGTTAAAAATCAATTTTTATCTTTTAAAATCCTTTTAAAACTCTTTTAGATCTTTCCCGTTGTTACAACATGAATTTACAATTTGAAGGAGAAAGGATGCCATTCTTGAAAAAGAGAAGTAGTAAGGGTATAATGGTCATTTTACACCGAGGGCATTTTGATAATTTCACATAAGCCCTAATTTAACCTTCTTCTTCATGAAAGGAGAAGAAATCGAACGAGGGAGAAAGAGAGGGAGTGTCCGAGAGCTTCACAAGGCAAAGAAGAAGAGGAAAATTAAGGAAAACACTTGGAAAGTTCCACTTTTCTTGCATTTTTAAGGTAGTTAAACATTCCTAAACCCTTGATTTCATGTTTTATGATTTGTTTAAAGTGTTTTAAAGATTCATGAAAGCTAGGGTTTTCTCTCTCTATATTCTTGTGATGGATTTCTTTGAATGGGTTTTGCCTATGTTGAAACATAATTGTGTTTGTGAATATTGACATGTTGAAATGCTTGAAATCTTGAAAGATTGAAATCTTGCATGAAGGGCGTTTATTTCATGAAAAACCCTAACTTTTGAAATGGTTGAAATGGCATGGAAATGAAAGGAAAATTGGTGATTTTGCAAGAGAATGTCTTAAAAATGAAAGCCATGTAAGCAAAAGATGGAAGCTCTTCCATTTTTTCTCACTTTCTCTCGTGGCCGAGAGCACCTAGGGTTTCTATAGAAAGTGGTTGCTTGAAAAGTGTCTAATAAATGTTATAGGTGTTCGATCATGAGAGAGGAAGAGAGATAAAGTTACGTTATGTTGATGAATTTGGCAAATTTACCATTTCCTAATTATGTCATTCAATCTTGAAAGTGTGCCTAAATTATGAAGATGAAGGAATATGTGTAACTGTATGTTTGGCATGAAAAATGAGCTATGAAAATGAAGGAAAGAAGGCTAAACATATAGATGCACATTTTGAACATAAGAAAGTGTCATGAGTAATGAAAGAGAAATGGGCCATTAATGCTTAAAAGTGGAAACGATGGAAGAAAGGGAAGAAATGATATGAAATTCCTTAGCTTCCACTCTTTCCTCACCTTGGCCAAAAGCGTCATCCCATTTTTTTTTCTTGATGGCCAAATTTATATGTTAATGAGAAAGTAAAGAAAATGTGTTTTAAAGTGGCCAATATTTAGAAAAATGGAGAGGAAGGATATAGATGATTAAATGTGAATGATATTTGCATGTATTGTGCCATTGACATGATTATGTTTTAATTCACATGAATATGAATGCATGGCTTGAAATCTACATGCAAATGAGAAATAAAAGGTATTGGAGGTCACCAATAAAGGGTGGAGAATGGCACTATAAAATCTCCCTTGAGGTGAATATGTAAAGGCTATGAATGTTATTCTAGGGCTGAGAGAACGACATTATTTACATCTCCCTCTAGAGATAAATAAAAAGGAAATGAATGTTACCTGAAGGGATGAACAAAAATACTATTAATGTCCCCCTAAAGGCCATTAAGAAAAGGTGGAGGATGGCACTATTAGATCCCCCATGAGGTGTAAGATGGTACTATATAATACCTTAGTGGTGGACTTAATGGCACTAATAAAAGTCACCCTAGTGGTAATGAACTGATGGCACTAAAGTATTACTGCAAATATAAAAAGTATAAATGATGTGATGATGTATTTATTTGGTAAATAAAGCATGATTATGTAATGCCATGTAGTATGTTCATGACATGAAATATTAATAATTTCATAATCACAGAGACACATGCATATGTTTTATATAAAGCATGCCATTAGAATTGAATGGAAACTATTTTGAAAAGAATGGAATGTAGAAATATTTTCTAAATTCGTACAGTGGTATACGCCAGTTATTTTGAAAATGAATAGTTTGTTTAGCTACTAAGAATTTATTTCTCATTATTGTACAAGTATGTATAAGATGTCTAGATGTTGTGTAATCCTATAAATTGAGGTTGCTGTGATAGAGGTTCCTTTCCAAGGAACTTTTGCATCCTGAAGGATATATGCACATTTATTATATTTGAAATCCCTACAATAGATATGTAGACTTAGAGAGAAAATATCATTATGTATCCGCAGCCTATTTTATTAGTCCTAATTCTATATATGTTCTTTTTGGGGGTAGAATTTAGACTACTATTCATTTTGGTTGTAGATAATGGGAAAAGGGCAAATACTTGAAATGGAATATGTGAAGGATTCTTTTTGGAAGAAGGGTTTGAGTGGCAGGTCTATTGCCTATAATGTCCTTATATAGTATTACAACTCCTCCAATATCCAGATAAGTTCGGTATGTTACTCTTAACCTTAATTATTCATTCGCAACATTTGAGCATTTATACCATTAAGTATTATTATTATGGATTAGGTTGGGGCTTCTTTTGCTCAAATAACCATACTTTATGTACAGTGAAAATTTAATTCAATACATCACAGTAGAATTTATAAAACTTACATATAATACAAATAATAAATGTCCAATAACAAATGTCTGTTACATCCTTCTATAAGCATATACCAGGATATATGAAGTACCCATCCATAAGGAGTCAGGATACAACAAGCCTGTCACTCAAACTTCTTTTACAATTAATAGGGATGAACAGGTCCTTCACATATTCTTTCCCCAGCAATTTCTCATTTCCCTTAACTATATACAGCCAAAATAATAGTCCTAATTCTAATCCAAAAACTACATATAAAATTAAGACCCAAAATAAAGGACTACAAAAAAATGCTCTTAAAAAAAGGGCTTCCATCTTTCCTCGACATTGCTAAACATCCTCATCTGATACATATTAGCATATAAATGAGAAAACAAGTTTCTCAGTAGCTTAACAATTCGTCATTTTAAAATCTAATAATATGTACCTGTGTGCAAGCACAGAAAAACATCTTTCCATCTACATTTCAGACACTTAAAACATAGTCTCATTTATACACATGCAGATTGGCAAGCATTGCATGATTATTTGAAATGTCAATGTGATAAAAGTAGATATTCTGTAATAACCGGAACTATTTTTAAAAGATAAAACCTGATTTTTATGATAAATTCATGTAAGCGAAGCCTGGCATGACTTTCGAGGATGATGATTTGAAACAGAAGGTCGTTCGAAGTCAAAAACGCAATCTTAGTAACTGACAGACGACGTTTCATGCTTCAATTTCACTAACAGAGGCCAAAAGCTTTGCATGGGAACTCGTGCCAATGGCTGGATGGAAGCCGACATGAATTTATCATAAAAATCGACTCCCCTGGCATACCAATCGACTCCCCTCGCCACCCTCAACCTCCAGCAGCCACCCACGGCCACCAACGGCCGCCAGCGCCGCTGGAAAATGACATTTTCCTCCTCCATCGCGCAAAAACTTTGCCAGCTAAGATCGTCGCCGTCAGCCACCGTTGGCCGTCACCGCCACCGCCAGAGTGTAGCCTGATCTGCCAGCTTCCTCTACCTGCTCGCTGACGTTGAACAGAGGTTCGACACGCCCAGATCGAGGCATTTTCTGTCCATCATGCGTAAAACTTTGGGGCCAGAAAATGCCATCCAAATGGCCGTGAACCACCGCGCCACCACCATATTCAAACTCCTCATCTTACGGGCTTCACCGTGGTGTAAATTTTGAGGCCAACCGCACCCCTCTGCAGTGTGCCGTGCCAGAAAATCTAGATATACACCGAGAGACACCGAGACCACCCCGGGATAGATTTCCATCATTCGACAACACTGGTAAGGTCCGATTTGCATAAAACTAATGAATTTTAATTGAATTAGCTATCAAACGTGATTAGGAAATAAATTGACCTAGGTATTAGGGTAATCGGACTTAGAATCCTAAAACGGATGACGTGATGATCTTAAATATTCGTGTAAATGTCTAGGGAATTGATTTAGCTCAGAATTCGAGACTACGAGAAGTTTTGAATTGATTTGGAGCAACAGGAGACTAGGTAGGATGATTTACACTTCCTGAGTTCTAAATTTGACCTAGTGAATACCTGAATGATTAGATTTGATTACATAGATTTACGTGTTTCTTTCAATGGACTAAATTGCATGCCTATGTGCTGAAAACCCCATTTTCATGTTAGATGAATTGTTTATCGAGTTTAGATGCCATTAGGATGGGTTTACTTAGGGTAGGGTACTTGATAGTCGGTATGGGATGGTCGTTAAGTATCCCAAGTACAGGGAGTTTTTAAATGAGATTATTTTTACCAGATTTAGCCTGTACTGCGTTTGGGATCACACGATAAATCAGGACGACCCTAAGAAAGGTTTAAGGAGTATAAAGGGGGATATCCTACATGGGGAAACATTGTGATTTAGGCGTAATACCCTAGAACCCTGAGGAATAGCCGACCATGAGTATGTGAGTTCAAATAGATTGTATGAGGATGATAATTGGAGTATGTGCACATGCTAGGGGATGCCCTAGATGTTGATTCTCACCTCGTCTTTGAGTGAATTATTGGTGTTACGGATCACACTCACAACATAGGCGAGATTCGGGTGATTGGTGTTACAGATCACAGCCAACAATAAGAGAGGTAATCTCTCTAGATGACATGCAATTGGACGATTTATATTTGGTCACAGAGGACTTATGGCCTATATGGATTTAGATACACTGGGCATGGGATTTAACCTGATTTCGATTACTAATTTTCAAAGAAATGGATTTTTATGATTTGAGTATTTGGCGCGATTTTCATGTGATAAAATGATTTTCAAGATAAGGTATTTCACTGATTTCAAATTGGTTTTGGGAAGTTATTTTTGGTGCTCGCACTGCTGAGTATTCAAACAGATTTTGAATTGTATTTGAATTGTAAATTATTCTACTGGGATTTTATATCTTACCAGGTTGTTTACTCAGATGAACAGGAACAAGGGCAGGAACCTAGACGTTAGCTGGACGATGACTTGGTGATAGACAGAAGAGAAGCTTAGTCTAGGCTTGAATTGTATATATATGTTTTTATTGATGTTGTTGTATATTGGTCTTCTGTAATTTATGTTTTCTGTTGTTATTGGACTGGCTGTATATTTGTATACTAGTTGACTGTTGTATTTTGGGATACACTCGAAATACAGGGGAAACTTTGTCGAAATTTTAGTAGGGTTTACCACTGTAAACTTTTGGATTTAAGTTGGAATCTGTATGAATGCCTGATATGATGTATATATGGATTTTAGTTTTCATTCTAGAGTAATTTATGATGAATTCTTGTATAATTAGTTTAGCTGCAGGTGAATTAGGGTTGAACAGAATCCGAATAGACAACGAGAAGTCTATTTGGGTTACGTTCAACCAGTAGCGATCCCCTGACATTCTCATATTGGGAATAACTATTTAGAGAAACACATATTCTTTTGCTATGCAGATATAGGATTGTGTATGTTTATTAGGGGGTCGTTACAATTATGGTATCAGAGCCCGGTTTGTCAGTTTTTTGGTTTATTAGGTTAGGGACCTTGAATCTTCGGGCTTGCAGCTTTAGGGTTTTGATTGATTTAACTCTGGAATGTTAGGACCTGATTTTGAACCAATAAGTAACGGAATGAATTTAATGCCTTTCTGATAACTGTTGCTATTATGACTAATTTGTTTGTCTTCCGTGTAAGATATCTATGGCAGAATCTAGCAGGGATGCCACTCGCAGGCCCATAGGAAGGCCAAGGCATAGGAACTAGGGTGCTTCGGGTAGTGGCAGCATAGAGACTGATGTCGACATGCGCGATATGATGGAATCCATTCGGTTGATGGCTGATGCGATGAGAGATCAAGCCACTACTAGTGCTAATGTGATGAGACAGCAACAGGAAGACAGACAAACCAGAAATGATGGAGCCACCTAGCATGCTAACCCATTGTATCAGGGATGGATCGAGTTTCAGAGAGCAGGTCCATCCTCATTTGCAGTTGCCTCCGATCCAGCTGCGGTAGAAGCCTGGGTGAAAGATATTGAAAAGATTTTTAGATTGTTGCAGTGTGACGACGAGCAGAAGGTTACATATGCAACATACATGTTGAAGGGCGAAGCAGAACTATGGTGGACAGGTGCCCAGCAATTAATGGAAAGTAGAGGTATCCCGCTCACCTGGGAGTCTTTCAAGAGAGTCTTTATGGAACAGTACATCCCTGAGAGCTTCAAGCAATCAAAGGAAGCACAATTTCTGAAGCTCACACAGGGAGGCAGCCCATTTGAGGAGTATTTGAAATAATTTGAAGAATTATCCTGATACTCCACCTACCTGCGAATGCACTATGACGAGGCCTGGAAGGCAAAGAAATTAAAAGAAGGCCTAGACTTACCCATAAAGACTCAGCTAGCCACACTAGAGATTAGAGACTTTGCCACACTGGTCAACAAGTGCCAAATCCTGAGTAAGAATTTAGAGCAGAGACAGGGTCAGAATATGACCCAGAGAATAGGGAACTGGCCAAGACCAGCAACCAAAAATCTTAATGTGAGAGGCGGTATGTTTAAACCGCAACCAGGGGCTTTTAGCAGCAGTGGAAGACGACCTGATAATACATCCTGTCTGAAGTGTGGCACCAGACATCCGAATCAGCCCTTTTGGCATCAGACTCCACTTCAGTGTTACAGGTGTGCAGGTACAGGACATATAACCAGATACTGCCCTTTCGCTAGGAACTAGCCGACATCCAGTAGCCGAAGACCACAGGCTCCAGGGAGAGTTTTCACTCTGAATGTGGCTAATGTCGACAGGTCTTCGGGCTTGATGCAGGGTAAAGGTAAAATTTACAATTTTTCTTTGATAGTATTGTTTGATTCAGGTGCTACGCACTCCTTTATTACTGATGCATGCGTAGAGAGAATAAAACTACCTGTTCAAACCCTGCCCTGTGACCTATACATATCCACACCCTTGGGAGAAGCCACTATGTCCCCACGTATATGCCTGAATTTCCCCTTAACCATTGAAGATACTTTATTCATTATGGACCTAGTGTGTATACCATTGACTGGGATCGACATCATATTGGGAATGGATTGGTTAACTAGGAATCGGGTCTTGTTGAATTGTTTTGAAAGGACAATCACTTACTTGGATAACGTGCCTGTGTGAGGGAGTGACAGGGCTTGTGAGATAGGTGATATGTCCCTCAATATCTCTAAGGTAAAGTTGCATGATAGGCTAAGCCAAATCCCAATTGCTAGTGACTTTTCGGAGGTATTTCCGTTGGAAGTAAGTAGACTGCCACCACCTAGGGAGCTAGAATTCACCATTGACCTGATTCCGGGCGTGGGCCCAATAGCCATGACTCCATATCGTATGGCCCCAGTGAAATTAAGGGAATTAAAGGTCCAAATTGAAGATATGTTGGAACAAGGGTTCATTAGGCCGAGTGTATCGCTATGGGGAGCTCCGGTCTTATTCGTAAAGAAGAAAGACGAGAGTTTGAGATTGTGTATTGATTACCGGTAGTTGAATAAGGTAACCATTAGGAACAAATACCCATTACCACGTATTGATGACTTGTTTGATCAGTTGCAAGGCACGACTGTGTTTTCTAAGATAGACTTAAGATCAGGATACCACCAGATTAGGGTTAGAGAGGAGGATATCTCAAAGATAGCATTTAGGACAAGATACAGCCACTACGAGTTTCTAGTGATGCCGTTTAGGTTAACGAATGCACCAGCTGTCTTTATGGATTACATGAATAGAATCTTCAGACCTTATTTAGATCAGTTTGTAGTGGTATTCATCGATGATATCTTAGTATACTCCAAGACTCACGAGGAGCATGCCCATTATCTTAGCACGGTGCTACAGATACTGAAAGAGAAGCAATTGTATGCAAAGCTAGAAAAATGTGAGTTTTAGTTAGAAGAAGTGAAATTCTTAGGACACGTGGTTAATGGGGAAGGAATAGCAGTAGACCCAAAGAAGATTGAAGCAGTATTAGATTGGGGTCGACCTAGAACGGTCACCGAGATTAGGAGTTTCCTGGGTTTGGCTGGCTATTATAGGAAATTCATTCAAGGATTTTCTCATATAGCCGTGCCATTAACCCGGTTTACTCGAAAAGGGGTAGATTTCGAGTAGAGCGAACAGTGTGAGAATAGTTTTCAAACTTTGAAGGAGAAATTGACCACCTCTCCTATACTAATTATTCTGAAACCCTTAGAACCCTTTACCGTATATACAGATGCATCCCTGAGAGGCCTGGGTTACGTCTTGATGCAGGATGGGAAAGTTGTGGCTTATGCATCGCGACAATTGAAACCTGCAGAGGAAAACTACCCCACCCATGACTTAGAATTAGCTGCCGTCATGTTTGCCCTAAAGATTTGGAGACATTACTTGTATGGCGCTGTATTTGAGGTGTATAGTGATCATAAGAGCCTTAGGTATTTTTTTGATCAAAAGGAATTAACCATGAGGCAACATAGGTAGGTAGAATACCTGAAAGACTTTGATTTTGAATTGAAATATCATGCAGGGAAAGCGAATGTCGTGGCCGATGCATTGAGCCGAAAGTTACTACAACTAGCTAGTTTAATGATTGGTGAGATGAGGTTACTTGAGGATTTTAGGAATCTCAGCCTCAATGTAATCTCGTTTCTGCAAAGATTAGTGATGAGTGACTTTTTGATAACTTGCGAGTTGAGAGAACTGATTAGACAAGCACAACTTGAGGATGAATCCTTGGAAGTATACGCCGATCAACCCGATTTTGGACTGGCACCTGATGGAGTCTTAATGTTTAGGAAGAGGGTAGTGATTCTGAACCATCAGGAACTGAAGAAAAAAGTGTTAGCAGAGGCCCATAGAAGCCATTACACTATCCACCTAGGTATTTCCAAGATGTATCAGGACTTAAAAAGGAATTTTTGGTGGCCCGGTATGCGGAAGGATATCACGAACTACGGTAATGCCTGTTTGACTTGTCAACAGGTTAAGATAGAACATCAGAAACCCACAGGGCTACTGAAACCCTTGGAGATACCAGAAAGAAAATGGGATCAAATAACCATGGATTTCGTGGTAGGATTACCTAGGACACCATCAGGATTTGATGCCATTTGGGTGATAGTGGATAGGTTGACCAAATCTGCTCACTTTTTACCTGTAAAGATGCGTTACTCCATGGAGCAATTAGCCGAAGTATACCTTAGGGAAATCTTGAGATTGCATGGAATACCGTCAGGTATAGTATCCGATCGAGACCTTAGGTTTACTTCGAGATTCTGGCAATCCCTACAGCAAGCCTTAGGAACCCAGCTTAAATTTAACACAGCCTATCATCCTCAGACTGACGGGCAGTCTGAGAGAACTATTCAAACCTTAAAAGATATGTTGAGGGCTTGTGTGCTAGAGCAGAAAGGAAGTTGGGATAAACACCTGCCGTTGATAGAGTTTGCATACAATAACAGTTATCACTCTACCATCGGTATGACACCTTATGAGGCTCTGTATGGGAGGAGTTGAAATTCACCCTTAAGTTGGGTAGAAATGGGGGAGAGTGCACTGTTGGGACCCGAGATTGTACAAGAAACCACTGGTCAAATTAAAATGATCAGGGAAAAGATGAGAGTTGCCTAACAGAGGCAGGAGTCATATGCAAACAAGAGAAGAAGGCCTTTATAATTTAATGAGGGAGAGCATGTATTTCTGAGAGTGTCCCCCACCACGGGTATTGGTAGACAAGTAAGGACCAAGAAATTAAGCCCTAGTCCTAAGACCATTCCAAATCTTACAAAGAGTCGGTCCCATTGCCTACCAAATTGCCTTATCTCCCCATTTGTCCAACCAACATAATGTTTTCCACGTCTCCCAACTTCGTAAATATGTCCCAGATCCTGCGCATGTATTAGGGAATCAACCAATAATATTAAAGAAAAATTTGACTTATGAATCTACTCCTGTACAAATCCTTGACTTTAAGACTAAGCAACTTTGAAGTAAAATGATCCCTTTAGTTAAGGTACTTTGGCAAGATGTAGCGTGGCAGGAGATGACGTGGGAGAAAGAAGAAGAGATGAGGCAACAATACCCAGAGCTGTTCACAGGTATGTATTTTGGGGACAAAATTTCTTTTAAGGGGGGGAGAATGTAATAACTGAAACTATTTTTAAAAGATAAAACCTGATTTTTACGATAAATTCATGTAAGCGAAGCCTGGCATAACTTTCGAGGATGAAGATTTGAAACGGAAGGTCGTTCGAAGTTAAAAACACAATCGAATGGAAAGAAACGCAATCCAGCGATCAGTAACTGACAGACGACATTTCATGCTTCAATTTCACTAACGGAGGCCAAAAGCTTTGAATAGGAACTCGTGCCAACGGCTGGATGGAAGCTAACATCCTAAAGTTTCCCCGGGTGGTCCAGGAAAAGTCAGAATCGCCCCCGGAAGCTTTAAATTTCCCGAAACCCGGCCATTTGGCACAGTCCTCTCTCTCTCCTCACTCTATTTTCTGTCTCCTCTCTCTCCTCCTTCCTCCACTGCGCGCCACCACCTAAGCCATCGTTAGCCACCACCTGGCATACCAATCGACTCCACTCCCTACCCTTAACCTCCAGCAGCCACCCACGGCCACCAACGACGGCCAGTGCCGCCAAAAAATGACGTTTTCCTCCTCCATCGCGTGAAAACTTCGGCAGTTGAGATCGCTGCTGTCAGCCACCATTGGCCATCACCGCCACCACCAGAGTGTAGCCTGAGCTGCCAGCTTCCTCCACCAGCTCGTCGACATTGAATGGAGATCTGACGCACCTAGATCGAGGCATTTTCCATCCGCCATGCTTAAAACTTCGGGGCCAGAAAATGCCTTCCAAATGGCCATGAATAGAATCCGAATGGACAACGGGAAGTCTATTTGGGATACGCTCAACCAGTAGCAATCCCCTGACATTCCCATATCGGGAATAACTATTTAGAGAAACCCATATGCTTTCGCTATGTAGATATAGGATTGTGTATGTTTATTAGGGGGTCGTTACATATTCTCTTTCAAGTAAAACATCTTTTCATGGGATTTTAAATGTTAAAACTGGAATAGACAATAATCATTTATACTATTCATTCTTAAAACTTACCTTGCCTTAAAGTGTGAAGCACCTTTGGTCACACCTCAAGGAATGTGGACACTTGACCACCTTTATAAATGAATTATGAACACTTGGTCACATTGTGGACACTTGGCCACCTTTATAATTTAATTATGAACACTTGGTTACATTATGGACACTTGGCCACCTTTATAATTTGATTGTGAACACTTGGTCATATTGTGGACACTTGGAAACCTTTATAATTTGATTGTGAACACTTGGTCACATTGTGGACACTTGGCCATCTTTATAATTTAATTGTGAACACTTGGTCACATTGTGAACATTTGGCCACCTTTATAATTTAATTGTGTTACAATTGTTTATTGGTATGTGGTCTTAATTTAGCCATCCCTAATCCCATAAATTTTTTAGCATAAGAGCATCAATGACATAATGGTTTGGTTATCATAATTAACCTAATAGGTTACATTTAGCCATCATGGAAGAGGAATGAAATCTAGGATTTTTCATGTTACATGGTCACACTTTTACCTCCTTTCTATAATTTAAACTTAATGATACCATGCATTAAAATTTCTATGGTACTTCCTCCCACATTCAATTTTTGTAACCATTGCCATTAGGAATTTATTCTACTTATTTTCTTGGTTCATGCTACATACCAACTTTAAGGTTACAAACTTTTCTCAATTTTTACCTTTTAATATTAATGTGGGGCTTTGTTACAAAAAGGTAAACTAATTAACTATACCTTAATTAACCATATTTCTTTCTTTCTCTTTGCCAAACCGAATTATAACCTCCCTTACACAATTCTCATCAAAAGATTTCCTATCCTGCCAACCATTTTTAGATTTAGCAAGACAACAAGGGAGATGTCAATTTTTTTTTCATCACACACTAGCTAGGGATTTTTAGTTTGGTATCTCTAACTTAAAGCATTTATTAACCATACAAGAACACAAATTTCCAGCATTATCTTAAGTTAGGCTTTCTATTATACATGCTGAATTTTTCTTTCAACAATAACCCTTCCATAAACAACAATATCCATTTTAGCACATCAACAACATACCAATTTACCATACATGTAATGCCCCTATCTTGTATTACCATTAATTCTGATATAAACAGATAGGTTCGATGCAATATCTTTATCCTTCATTTAATTAAAGTCTAAGCAGTTAAACCATCAAATTATATTAAGCAGATTAGGTTCGGGATCTTTCGCTCAGATTAAATAAACTTACATACATAGTGGAATAAAAGAAATTCTATGCTACACGTCGAAATTTAAACTTTCATGCAATTCAATAAGTTTCATAATGTCCATTGCATTACAGTAAACATGTATTAGGATATGCAAAGTACCCATATATAGGAAGTCAGGAGACAACAATCCTATCACTTAGACTCCCTTTACAAATTTTCTAAACAGACCGGTCCTTTGCCTATCCCTTCCCCTATTCTTTCCTAAATACATCTCAGGACTACTGCCAAAAGAATAATCCTAGATCTAACCAAAGCATGTCTAGACTAAGACCCAAAAAAATAGGGGTTACAAAAATTTCTTAACCTAAAAGAACTCAAACTCCCAGCCCAGCTATACTTCTGCATCTGATACATATTAGCACATAATGAGAAGCACAAGTTTCCTAGTAGCTTAACAATTCAGGTTTAAAAAAATAACTAATATGTATCAGGGTGCAAGCACCAAAATAATTAATTCTACATTCTTGGAATAAAATACCGCATAATTCACAATATAACTGGCAAGCAATATATGATCAATTAAAATGTCAATAGGATGAAAATAACCTACTTGCAAATAATTATGTTGTGACTTACATTATCATAACATTAACCAATTATTTAGGCTTATCCTTCTTAAATTTTTTGCATACATTATCTGTGCACACTTGGGCACTCATGGACACTTGGCCACCTTTAAAATTCTTTGTGCACACTTGGGCACATGTGGACACTTGGCCACCACCTAGGGTTATTGTGTATACTTGGCCACCACCTAGGGTCATTGTGCATACTTGGGCACTATATGGATACTTGGCCACCACCTAGGGTCATTGTGCACACTTGGGCACTTGGCCACCTTTAACATTTCTTTAATTATCTAAGGAAAAATTTATTTTCTTGAGAATCATTATTAGTGTACATCCCCTTTAAAATTATAATGACTTCAAGAATAAAATTTCCTTTTTTCTTGGAATTGACCATTAATGTACTTCATTTGGAAATGCTATTAATTTCAAGGATAATTTTCTCTTTCTTATAGTTTAATATAAGTGTATATTTCTTATGGGAAATTCAATATTTAAGGAATAATTTCTATTTTTCTTAGAAATAATTTCTAAGGTATATTTTCTTATAAAATTATACTAATTTCAATATTAATTTCTTTTCTTGGAAATTAATTCCCATGTATATTTTCTTTCTAATAATTTCAATAATAATTTCCCTTTCTTGGAAATAAATTCCAATGTACATTTTCTCTCTAATAATTCTCATAATTTCCATAATAATTTCTTTTTCTTGGAAAATTAAGTCCAATGTATAATTTCTTTCTAAAAATTCTAATAATTTCCATGATAATTTCTTTTTCTTGGAAAATTAATTCCAATGTATAATTTCTTCCTAAAAATTATAGTAATTTCCATAATAATTTTTTTTCTTGGAAAACTAATTCCAATATATAATTTCTTTCTAAAAATTCTAATAATTTCTATAATAATTTCTTTTTCTTGGAAAATTAATTCCAATATATAATTTCTTTCTAAAAATTCTAATAATTTCCATAATAATTTCTTTTTCTTGGAAAATTAATTCCAATGTACAATTTCTTTTTGAAAATTCTAGCCTTTTTAAAACACTTACTCTCCTTACAAAAGTAATCTAAGTTTTCTCTTGTGACATCAAAAATAATTTCCCATGCCTTGAATCAAAATCATAGTGCATAGCTTATAAATTCCAAAAATGACTATCATGGACTTGGCTTAGGGAGTCTTATTCATTTGGCAATTCCATTTCCTTTCTTTTTGTTCTTTACTTAATACACTTAAAAGATTAGGGTTACTTTCCTTTATGGTTATCACAACTTTTAATCCTAATCCATAATCCTACAACCTCCTCATGCTATCCCATCCATCAACAATTCAATAACCACACATGCTAGCCAACAAACATACATTTAAATCAAGAATGTAGAGACAACCTAAGTTCTATGGGAAACTTGAATATAGACATTGGATTGCATAGCTAGAACATGGAACAAAAGTTTGATTTGTTAACCTACCTTGCTTCCCTTGCTCCTTCCCTTTTGATCACTTTTACTTTTTCCTCCTCCCAATTCTTTGTGCTTCACGTGGCCCCCTTCAAAGACTCTTCCAAGACCCTTCAAATCTCTTCTTCTTTCCCTTCTTCACATGTAATTGTTACATGTATTTCTCAAGAGTGGGGTTTCCCCTTGTCTCATGCCACTCTCTCCTCCTTTCTCTCTTTTTCTTTCCTTTCCTCACGTGTGGGTGTTTGTGTGGCTTTCATGGAATGAACCTTCCCAATTGTTTCTTTTCCCTCACTTCACGCCACCCACCTCTTTGTTTTCTTTTTCTCCCCTTTTTTTTATTCCTTACCTTACGTGTGTATGTCTCCTTGTGAGACTAGAATTCTAAATTTGCATTTCTCTATCTCCCATCACGTGTGGTTTGTAGTATGAAAATCAAATTTTCAATTTCCCTCTTGTCTCTTTCTTGGCTTAGGTGGCGTGTGGGTGTGTGAATGTCCCAATTGCATTCTTTTTTTTTTTCATTTTCCTCAAAGAAAATTCTACACTTGTACTCTCTTGCTTGCAACCTTAGTTATTGTCTTCCTTGCAAGTTTGGGTTACCTATTCTCACAAGCAACTAAATTTTTTATTGTTGCATAAAAAAAATTTCTACTCCTTTTGTCTTCTTTTCCTCACCATAATCTCCTTCTTTACGTGGGTTCCATGTGCAACAAGCCAATTAAAATTTTGCACCTTTAAATTTCTTCCTCCTTGCCATGTTTTCATGCCCCACATGTTCCCATATGCATATTTCACTTAGGAAAATTCTGCACTTAATTGTTTTTGCTTGCTACCTTCATTTGTTGTTTATTAAATTCCCTCCATGTATATTTACACAATAAAATTCTTCACTTAATTGGCTTTGCTTGTTGCCTTGGTATTTCTTTTCTTTGCAAGTTTAGATTATCCACATTCACAAGCAACTAATTTATATGCTTCATAAAAATTCTGCACCTTCACCTAATGGTTTCCCCTAATTCACATATCCTCTCTCCCTTTTTCTATTCTCTCTTTTCCTCCCTAGTTCACGTGACACCTACACACATTTATATATATTTTTGTTGCATCCTTCTTCCCTTTCTCCATTCACGTGAACCATGCATGAAGTTCATGCAAAATCTTCTTCTTTCACCCATTTGCACGTTAAACCCATGCATATATATATAATAAGTTTTGAATGCTTTTAGTCTCCTTTCCTTTCCACCTCACGTATGGCTTGGAATTGCCATGCATAAAGTTTAATTTCCATTCCTTTCTTTCATGTAGGATGCATGTAAGGCACACTCAGGAATATATTTAAATAGTTGTATCTTATTTTGCTTCTCACTTGGTACTTAGGCTAGGTAACTCAAAAAGGAAATTAAAGAATTAAATTAAGCACCAAATTTTCATGCAACTTACCATTTAGTATAACCATTTTGGACCATTAAATTATGCAAGTAAAATTTTCCCTTCCTTAAGTTAATTCATCTAATTAATTAGCAAGCAAGAAATTCATAATAATTAATTAAATGACACCATTAATTCCATCCATTAAAGACCATTAATTTATGCTAATTAAATTATGGGGTATTACAATACAAGCTTAGCCAACATGACATTCATATCATCAAAAATGTAGAGAGGAAACTAATGTTAAGGTGTCTTGGACATGTGGAGGGGCGTGTTCTAGAAGCTTTAAGGCAACATGGACATGTGGTAGGGTGTGTTCTAGAAGACTTCATGCTTGGCCTTGCTACAAGATGCATTTTGAGGTGCTTTGAGCCTTTAAACACTTGGTTTCAGTCCATTTTGCTTCAATAATGCTTTGCACCTAGTTGAAGCTTAGATAACATGGAAATAAGATGAAAACTTGGGTAATTTTAAATCAAACACATAAAGCATGCCTTTTATGCAAGAAAAAATTGTTAATTAAAACTGTATAATTATGTGCCTATCATGTATCTGTGTTCATACTTAAAATATAGGCTATACATGAGATAATTTGTACTAGCCTTCTCAAAATCATAAAGTCTAGCACCAAATAAATGAATGCCTATACATCTGGTACCATGAAGGGTACCTCTCTCCGTGCTACCTTTCTCTTCAACCAAGGACTTACACATCTGGTACACGTCAGCACTTATGTGAGAAATTAATCTCAGTAGTGATGCAACTTGATTTGGAAATTACTGACCTATACTGCCATACTTATACGAAAAATTTCTAGATTCCTTTCATCATAAAACATAATAAATACTATTTGGATGCAGTGCATGTAACATACTTTCATGCATGTCCTCATATTCATGCATGTACAAGTAAAACTTGTTAACTTTATAATGTGGGATGACCATTCATCATCATTTTCATAACAAAACATTTCCTAGGGTAACAAACATGCCTTTTTCATTTTATCTATGAGTAGGAGAAACAATCATAACATACGAGTTATCGGGAGTGTCACCCAGCAACAACTCCACGTACCACTACATACATGAATGAGTTATCTTAGTGACTACAGTAACTCCAAATACTAAAGTAACTCTACTAAATAAGTACTATTTGAAGTGTCCCCCAGCCTGATCTAATTACAATCTCAATAACTCACAGGATCACTGTAAAACCTTTGTACAGGTCTTTTCCTCTCCACTTTTGATGATCATAAGGCTATGGAATCACCACCCCTTAAGTGGATCACACTCTTAGTTTACTATTCTCTAACATATATACTAGGGTGATTTGGCTCAAGCTCATGGTTATGCTTAACCTTAAGTATGTGTTTCATAATGACCATTGAAAGATGACACTAACTTAGAGTTCGTAACTATCACGGTGTTTTCAAAATCATCTAGGTTCAATTGCTTGTTTAACCATCCTTATTTATGGCATAACCGTGGAATTCCTAACGGCTATCCCATACCAACAATCGGTCACTCAATCATAAGCCTATCTACCACTAGCGTATACCTTTAGAATACTTCACTCTTTCCTCTCTCATGTTTTTTCGCTCCCTTTGTATCACTATCACAAGGATCCTCTCATTCGAGTGACACATGACCTTATCTCTTGCACATTACCCAAAAGTATGCAGTTTCCTTGTATGGTTACATTGTGAGCCTTAAACAAAGCGGTATGGAGGATTACTAAGCTTAATCTTTCATAAAAATCATGTTTCAAATGTTGGATGGATATCAGTCGACTGGTGGAAGACTGGCAGTCAGTTGATCGCTCTCTAGAATCCTTGGTTCACAAAATAGTGGGCTACTAGTTGATTGATGGAAGGTTGGCAGTCGACTGGTTGCTCTCTAGAATGCTT
The DNA here is from genome assembly GCA_031216115.1 of Senna siamea. Lineage (NCBI taxonomy): Eukaryota > Viridiplantae > Streptophyta > Magnoliopsida > Fabales > Fabaceae > Senna > Senna siamea. The sequence goes on from CM062360.1 coordinate 5,705,819, forward strand.
CCTGGACAAAACAAAGAACACAACAGTCAGCTACTAAGGTATCAGTCGACTGCTATGTAGAAAACTCAAATATGATAGTCGACTAATAGGGCTTCCAGTTAGCTGTTATATCTAAGTATGCATTTTTGTGTTTTTCAGGAACACGACAATTGGCTGTCACATGCTACTAGTCAACTATTATGTCCTGTGGCAGTTCCAAAAATACATTTTTGAGATTACCCAGCTTAGATTTTAGTGCATAAAACATATGAGCTTAGTTTCCATGCCAAAACCTCATTTTTCTTTAAACATTCCTCATCATTGTGCTCAAACTTTATACATCCAATGAAAAATAGCATATTCTAATGGATGAACAACAACCCAATCCTTTCCATCATTTACAAGCATAAATAAGCACAACATTTCAGTAAGCAGCACCTAATAGAAGTGGAAAACATATAGAATGTAGGTTTGAACCCCAACTTAACTTGAAACACTCATAAATCACATTTTTCCATCAAAAGAAAACATTTCAAAAATAGGGTTTAGGTTAAGTTGCTACCTGGATTTCCTTGAAAATATGCTAGATTGAGTGTCCAGATGATCCTCCTCTTGCTGTCAAACATTTTCCCTACCCTCAAACACCCTTCCTTCAAGCCTATCCCTTCCACTTTGCCCTAACTTAGCACTTTCTCTCTCTACTCCCCCTTCTCCTTCTCTCTCTAAGAAATGCTAAAGTTTGGAATTGTGTTTTAGGGTTTTGGGTTTCTAAAATATTAAATCTCCATATTTTCATTCTAGTCCTTGGCCATTTTGTGAATTTGGCCTTACTTATTTTTCTCTTTTCAATTTGGTCCTTGGTTATACTTTAACTAAAATTTTCTTCTTTTCAACTAAGTCCCTGCACTAATGCAACTATATGCAATTATTGCAATATACACAAGTGTTAAACTTAAATTAACAACTAACAAGTATCTCTTAATCATATTAGGAGTGGATGCTACATTTCTCCCCTCCTTTAAAATAATTTTGTCCTTGAAATTAGAATGTGCCTATTGAAAAAATTTTGGGTAGGACCTCCTTATGTCCTCTTCTTTCTCCCATGTCACCTCTCTTGGAGATGACTGATCCTATAACTGATCCTATAAGACCTTAACCAGAGGGATGACCTTGTTTCTCAATTGCTTGACCTCATTTTCGATGATTCTTAAAGGTTTTGGATGATAAATTAAATTTTCTTTTAACTGTATTGTACTAGCATCAAGAATGTGTGATGTGTCATGGATGTTTTCTCAAAGTTGCGAATATAGAAAACATTATGGAGGTTCGATAAGAATGGAGGTAATTGTAACACCCCATAATTTAATTAGCCTAAATTAATGGTCTTTAATTAAATGGATGGAATTAATGGCATCATTAATGAATTAGTAGGAATTTCCTGCTTGCATTATTTAATGGGCTAAATGGTTATATTAAAAGTAAACTTACACAAAAATTCGGTACTTAAAATTAATTCTTTAATTACCTAGCCTAAATACCAAGAGAGAAGCAATGTAAAATGTAACTATTTAAAAATGTGCATAAGTGTGGCTTGCATGCATCTTGCATGAGAGAAGGGAATGGAAATTTTATTTCCATGCATGAGAAGTCAAGCCACACATGAGGGAAGGTGGCGTGAAGTATGCTACAAGTGGTGTAGAATTTTCTTTTAGGGGATGTGGGCAAGTGTGATAATAATTAATTAAAAGGAAAAGGGGAAGTGCAGCACTTTGCATAAAAATATATGCATGTATGTACACGGCAAAGGGAATGAAGGAAAGAGAAATTTAATCAAGATTTAATAGATTTAAAGTGATTAACCCTCTCTCCTATGACCCCACATAGGTTTCCCATGGATTAAATTCCAATACATCAAGGAGCATGACCGAAATGTGGACTAGCATGGGCTATATCGAGTAAGGAACGTACATAAGCAGGTGAATTTTATATATCTAAATGGCAAAAGGGAAAGCACTTGAAATATATATATATAGGAGAAAGGAGTAGCTACCCATTACCAAGTGGTCAATGTACATGAGGGAATGAAGTTGGAAAAAAAAAATTCAATCAAACCATAAGAAATTAAAGTACAAAATCCCATGCCTTGCGTGAAGTTGGCCATTACATGGAAGGGTGGGTTACGTGAACCTATTCCTTTTCTTTCTATGGACGCCACCGAGTAAAAGGGGTTACATACAAGGCTTAATGTGAGATTGTGATAAAACATGAAATTTAATTGTAATGCAAATGGCATGTGAGAGTACGAAAGCAAGAAGACAAGAGGAAAAAGAATGGGGTGGCGTATGGCCCTTGTATTCCTCCTTGTCTGTGTACTAGGGGTGTATAGCAATTGAATTGGGATTGTAACATCCGCTCCAATTATTATTAAAGAGATGTTTGATAATTGTTAATTTAATGCTTAATGTTTGTGTATGTTGCATTAGTGCATATAGTTGCATTAGTATATGGACCAACTTGAAAGAATTACAATTCCTTAGTTGAGAGTGAGGCCAAGGACCTAAGTGAAAAGGGAAATTATGCTAAGACAAAATGTGTAAAGTAAACCAAAGACCAAAGACCAATTCCCAAAACTTCCCCTTAAACCCTAGAAGCAGCCCTAAACCCTCTTCATTCTTCCAAACCTTCAACATCCTAGAGAGAGAAGCAGAAGGGGCAAGTAGAGAGAGAAGCAGAAGAGTTAGGGCTTGGAAGGGAAGGTAAAGGGTGATTTAAGGCTGGGATTCGATCCTACAGCAAGGGAGAATCATTCCTAACACATCAAACACACACATTTCGCAAGAATCAAGGTAGCAATCCATCCTAAACCCCTATCTTTTTCTGAAATGTTACTGTTGTTGGAAAATGTGGATTTCTACATGTTTAAACTGAGATTGGGGTTAAACCTACATTCTGTATGCTTTTCTACTTTTATGGGATGTTTTGTTACTAAATGTATGCTTATATATGTGCTTGTAATGGATTGGAAGGATTGGGTTGTGTTCATCTAGGGATATAGACTAGTTTTCCTTGAATGTACCATGTTTGAGCTAATGGATGAGAAATGTTTAATAAAAAGTAAAGTTTGTTGTATGGGAATTAAGCTCATATGTTTAGAATTGAAAATGGAATGCATTTTGGATTGGGTATTATCAAAATCATGTTTTTTGAACTGCAACGGAGCATAACAGTCTACTGTTAAGTATGAGGCAGTTGACTGTTGTGTTCTTGAGAAACCCAGAAGTGTAGACAGAGGCTTAGCAGTTGACTGCCAGATTCTTAGCAATCGACTGTCAGGCCTAGGTCTGTACTAAGCAGTTAACTGGCCATCCTAATAGTCGACTATCGTGCTCTTGGAAACCCAAAAGTGCAGAAAGAGGTTTAGCAGCTGACTACCAGGTTCCTAGCAGTCAACTGTCGGGTCCAAGTTTGCACTAAGTAATCGACTATTGTGCTTATATTTTTACCAGAATGCATTCCAGAAAGCCACCAGAGATGGCAGCCGACTGCTAGCTTATTGATTGGCACCAGAGGATTACAGAGAGCCACCAGCCGACTACTAGCCTTCCAACAGTCGACTAGTAGCCCTCCAACTTGCAAAATGAGATTTTTAATGGCAATTGAGCTTAGTAATTCTTCATACTAACTTAATTAATAGCTCACAACATAGGTAAGCAAGGAAACTAAGATTTTTGGGTGATGAGACCCTTGTGATAGTAAAACAAAGAGAGAGTAAAAAACACAAAAAGGGAAAGAGGAAAGTATTCTCAATGTATGCCATAGGGTAGATAGGCTCATGATCGAGTGACCGATTATCGGTATGGGATAGACGTTGGGTATTCCACGGTTGTGCCATAAATTAGGATGGTTAAACATCCACTTGAACTTAGATGATTTTAAAAACACCGTAATGGTTGCGAACTTTAAGTTAGTGTCATCTCTCAGAGGCCATATGAGAAACACGTACTTAGAGTTAAGCATAACCATGACCATGGGCCGATTCACCCTATAGTATATGTAGAGAATAGCGTACTGCGAGTGTGATCCATCGGAAAGGGATGGTGATTCCACAGTATTATTATTTGCCTAAAAGCGGAGAGGAAATGATCTGGGTAGAGTTGACAGTGATCCCATAAGAGTTATACCAGCCCCGTTTGGGATAAAAGGGAGGAATCCCACTAGTTAGGGATGATCTACTAGAAATGGGCAGGGAACATTAAGGTACTTGGATCCATAGGGGACACCTAAGAATGTACAAAAGGTTAAGGCATGGCTAAATGGACATGCGCTCATTCATATAGACAATGGTACGTGGAGTTGTTGCTGGGTAACTCTCCCAATTACTCTTAGGGTGTTTTATGTACTGCTCGCATGTTATGAAAATGAAATGATGTTATGTTTACTATCACACATGTTTTATATGGATGTAATGATGAGATTGATGATGAATACACTTCCTATATTTTAATGTTGATATGTTTTAAATGCACATGCATACATATGAGTATATAACATGATTAAGTGCCACACTCATTGCATCCCATAGTATGTTATATGTTTTATGAAAGAATGTAAAAGTTTTTCATGCAAGCATGGTGGTACAGGTTAATGGATTTCATAATTGGTTGTATTGCTACTAAGATTCATTTCTCACAATAGTGTTGACATGTTCCAGATGTGTATGTACCCTTGGGCTAGAGAAAGAAGGTAAGGTATGTATAAGTGTCTAATCTGGGCACACAAACTGTTTATTTTGGATAGTATAAGTACATGATAGGATTGAGCTAGCCTTTATGATATTTTGAGAAAGGCTAGTGTAGGATTATTTTTTATAGCCTATTCTAACATATCTGTAAATAAATTAGGCTGGATTGATGAATATACTATTTAATAGGGTTATGAGTGGCAGGATTGTTGCCTCCATGCCCAATAGTTAATTGATTATATTTAATTAAGAATGCATGTCTATGTATAGTTAATCCAGGTGTATGCTATATGTATTTATTCTGCTGTGATATTGAGAGAACCCGAGAGTAGAGACCAACCTCAAATGCACTCAATCAATCAACTTGGTAAAAAGTTTAAAATTTACTCAGATAGAAGTGACAGTAACACCAACACTCTGATAATTATTTTCATATTATAGTTTTTAAAATAACTAAAGGAACCTAGTATAGAGGGTGTTACAGGGATGGCAAATGTGGGTTGCTTGGGACCATACTTCTTACGTGTAAGCAAGAGGTGGTATAACTTCCATCCATTCAACCTTCACTTCAGCCGAGTGAAACCTGCCACACATGTAAGAAAGAAAGAAAGAGCTGCACCTAAGCTACATGATAATAATAATTAAAAAGAGGGAGGTTAGCACGCCATAATGGGGTTCGGACAATAGAAAGAGGGAACATAATTAAAAATTTGAAATTTGTTACACACACATATTGACACAACAAGAAGGGAAGAGAGAGAACTTCATAGTTTGGGAAACAACTCACACACAGGAAGGACAATTCAAGAAGAAGGTGAGGTGTGAGTGCTAGTGAAAAATACACAAAATTTTGTGAGAAGGGGAAAGACTAAGAGACCAAGGAAAGAAGAAGCAAGGAAGAACTCAAATAAAAAGCCAAGAGGGACTCCATCTTAGGGCCTCTTTGAGGTAGCTTAGCAATTTATTAAATTCTAGTTCCATGATCTAGTATTCATGATTGATGATTTTTCTTCCATGGAATTAGGATCCTTGTCTACATTCTTGATTTAGAAATAACAAATGACTTAGTTTGCATGATGAATCTAGGAGATGGTTAATGCTTAAGCCTAAAATGTGATTTTATTAAGATCATGAATAACTTAGAATAAGAGCTCATTTCAATGATTGGGTGGCTTAGCTTACTACTCTTAATATTAAAGTAGACTTGGTATTTCCATAATGAAATTAATGTTAGTAAGTGTAACACAAATAAGAAAGAAAACCATACCCAAAGTGATTGGGGAAAACTTATGATTATTAATAATGATGCATATGATTATGGGAAATTAATTGACTATATTAGTGGTGGGTATTGTTGTTATGGTTAACTTTAAGACTAATCAATTATGACCATATTTATGGGAAATTAATTGACTATCTTAGTGATGGGTATTGTTTTTATGGTTAACTTTAAGACTAATTAATTATGAACATGTTTATGGGAAATTAATAGACTATATTAGTGATGGGTATTGTTGTTATGGTTAACTTTGAGACTAATTAATTATAACCATATTTATAGGAAATTAATTAACTATATTAGTGATGGGTATTGTTGTTATGGTTAGCTTTAAGACTAATCAATTATGACCATATTTATGGGAAATTAATTGACTGTGATGGGTATTGTTGTTATGGTTAACTTTAAGACTAATTAATGATGACCATATTTATAGGAAATTTATGGCTAAATAATGATAACCTTTGTTGTGGGAAATTGTGGTTAGCAAGGTTGAATGATGTTGATTAATAATGATAAATATTAATGTTGTGCAAATGAAATTCCCCCATTTCAATGATATGATGTAAAGAATGGAAAAGAGAATATTTAAATGATAAGATATGAAATTCTTTTGAATTTTTCCTAGGCCAAAATCATGGAAATTTTTCCCTAAAAATTATTAAGGTTTTATAATTGAAACATATTATGCTAAAATGAAGAATTAGATTGATTCAGGTCAATTTGTCATATGACAAATGGGTAATGTGTGCCAAGGGAAAAGAAAGACAACAAACATAGGGAAAACATAGAATTGTCCATGAATTTTGAGGTGTGACTGAAGGTGCTCCACACCGGTGACCTAGGGAGGCGTGGCGGAAGGTGCTCCATGCCCGCGACCTACCATTCACGATGAATTCATGTGTATAGCTAAGTGTCCATGAATTTTAAGGTGTGTCTGAAGGTGCTCCACGCGAGTGACCTAAGGAGGTGTGGTCGAAGGTGCTCTATACCCGTGATTTAGTGTACCGATGATTTTATATTCGTGGCCGAGTGTCCACAGTTTACGAGGTGTGGCCAAAGGTGCTCCACACAAGTGACCTAGCGAGGTGTAGCTGAAGGTGCTCCATACCTATGACCTAGTGTTCACATAACACCCAAGAAATTCCAGTTAATTTATAATAGTAAGAGTAAGAATTAAACGCATAAGCACTCTAACAATATCGTAATAACACATGTAATTTTATGAAAATATGTGTCACATGAAAAAGGAGTTATTTAATTTCCTATCGATTTCTAAATTTATCATGTAGCACTTGCTGGTTTACATTTATGTGTAACATTATGTTTTAAAATCAAGAATGTAGATTCAATGTTTTGGTACTTGCACCCTGATACATATTAGTTGACTTTTAAAACCCTGAATTGTTAATCTATTGGGAAACTTGTGTTTCTCATTCACATGCTAATATGTATTAGATCTGGATGTTAGCAAGGCCGAGGAGTAGCAATCTTTTTGATTAGGTGAGCAGTCTTTTTGATTAGGTGAGATTTTGTAATCCCTATTTTGGGTCCTAGCTAGACTTGATTTAGAATAGAACATTTATTTTAGACTGTATGCATGAGATGTATATGGGCATTCTGGGGGACGAATATTTGAAGAACTGGTCTATCCCTAAATTGAAAGGGAGTCTGAGTGATAGACTTGTTGTCTCCTGACTTCTAATGGACGGGTACTTCATATATCTAGGGACATGTTTATCAGTATGTAATGGACTTGATTGGACTTGTATTATTGGAATTACATGAAAATTTATATTTTTGCTATAGAATAGAATTTATATTACTCTGTTGTGCATATAAGTTTTAATTTGAGCAAAAGAACCCCGAACCTAATTCGCTTAATATAATTTAGTAGTGTAACTGATCAGACATTAATTAAATAAAGGATAAGGAGAATGTACCAAACCTATCTATTTATATCAGAGTTAATGGTAATACTAGATAGGGGCGTTACAGTAAGGCTATCTAGTAGGATAATTTACCAATTCCTTTTAGAATTTGGAATGACCCAATAAATTTGGGATTTAGCTTTATGGAATTAATGGCTCTACCTATACCGATTGTAACATCCGCTCCTAACGTGATTATAAGATGCTTGTTGGTTATTAATTTAAGTTTAATGCTTGTGTATATTGCATTAATTGCATATAGTTGCATTAGTGCAGGGACCTAGTTGAAAGGGAAAAAATTTACTTACAACATGACTAAGGACTAAATTGAAAAGGAAAAATTGAGTGAGGCCAAATTCATAAAATGGCCAATGACTAGACTACAAATAGGGAGAGTTTATAATTCAAAAACTCTAAACCCTAAAACATAATTCCAAACTTTAGCATTTCTTAGAGAGAGAAGGAAAAGGGTGAGTAGAGAGAGAAAGTGTTGAGTTAGGGTAAACTGGAAGGGATAAGCTTGAAGGAAGGGTGATATGAGGCTAGGGAAAATGTTTTACATCAAGGGAAGGATCATTTGGAAACTCAATCTAGCATATTTTCAAGGAAATCTAGGTAGCAACTCAACCTAAACCCCATTTCTAAAAATGTTTGCTTTTGATGAAAAAATTTGATTTATTACTATTTTGAGTTAAGTTTAGGTTTAAACCTACATTCTATATGTTTTCCACTTTTATTAGGTGCTTCTTGCTGAAATGTTGTGCTTATTTGTTCTTGTAATTGATGGAAAGGAATAGGCTATTTTTCACCTAGTAGAATATGCTAGTTTTCCTTGGATGCATAATGTTGAGCATAATGATAAGGAATGTTTAGAGAAAATGAGGCTTTAGCATGGAAACTAAGCTCCTATGTGTTTTTAAACTTGAAATAAACTGAAATATGGACTGGGTAATCTTGAAAATGTATTTTCAGAACTAGCACAGGACATAATAGTCAGCTGTTAACATGTGGCAGCTGACTGTCGTGTTCTTGAGAAACCCAGAAATGCATACTTAGACATAGTAGCCAATTGGTTGTAACACCCCATATTCTCTTAGCAAGTTTAAATTAATGTTCCCTTAATTAATTAGATGAGTTTGATATAAAGTGTAGGTCCCCATTATATTGGTATGAAGTGGGAGAGAGGCAATTGTTATGACCTGAGTTAGTACAACAAACAATTGATCAAATTAAAATGATCAAAGAGAAAATGGCAAAGGCTCAGGACAGATAAAATAGCTATGCTAACAAAAGAAGAAGACCCTAGAGTTTAAGGAAGGAAACCATGTTTTTCTAAAAGTATCCCCGACTATTGTTATTGGTAGAGCTATGAAGTCTAGAAAGCTAAGTCCCAAATATATTGGACCTTTCCAAATATTGAGGACAGTAGGTCTATTAGCATACCAGATAGCCTTACCACCACACTTTTTAAACCTTCATAATGTTTTCCATGTCTCCCAGCTCAGAAAATACATACCTGACCCTTCACATATACTTGACGCTAGTACTCTACAATTAAATGATAATCTAACATATCAGCTAAAGCCTTTGCAAATTATCGGTATTGAGGTCAAGACCCTGAGGAGTAAAGCCATTCCCCTGGTAAAGATCTTGTAGGATCAAACATCACCAAAATAAGCCACCTAGGAAAGAGAGAAGGACATGAGGAGAGCATATCCAGAACTATTTACATGAGGTATGTATAAATTTCAAGGATGAAATTATTTTCAAGGAGGGGAGAAATGTAACACCCATATTATCTTGGTAAGTTTAAATTAATGTTCGCTTAATTAATTGGATGAGTTTGATATAAAGTATGATGAATTTGCTTGTGTAATTTAATATTTAGAATAAATATGCTAAAAAATAACACCTTCTTCCTTGTGTTAACCGAATTAGAATGTGAGTGAAAAGTGCATTAGAAGTAAGCTTGATTTTGAGGTGCTTGAGGTGCATACATAAAATTTTAGGTGCTTGAGGTGCTTGATTTAAATTTTTTTTTCTTTCTTTTATTCCCTTATCTAGTCGAATTGCCAAAGGAAGGAGTGAATTAAACCCACACGGCAATAGACATTGAGAAGGGAGAAAATAGTTCTAAAACCCATTAAATATATATACATATACACATGCATTCGGTGAAGGAGATAAAAGTGAGAAGAGGGAGGAGAGTGCAGAATTTATTTAAAGTAATATACATATATATAGGTGTAAGGTGGAAGCCATTTAGGAACTATATATAGGGAATTAAAATATAGGATGCAAAACCGTATGCCTTGCGTGAAGGGTGGCTCACGTGAAATGGTAGCTTGCATGAATTCATTTGCTTCCTTTCCTTTGGCGCCACCGAGTGATGAATTAACATAGGCAAGTATGATGCTAAGACGTGAAGCTTGAGTGACCTTACAGCCTTATGTACCATCCGCTCCTAACACTTGCATTTTATGATGACGTTGTTATTATTATGATTGTTAGTATTATTCATGGGATATTAAGGATGATTTATCAAGGAGTTGAAATGGACATTTTTATCCATATATAATCACTTTTGTGATAAAAGAATGAAATTGGAAATTTGGTAAGGAAGGGTAAAATAGTAATTTTACCATGAAGGGAAAAAATTATTTAATTCTCTTATTTCATGAAATCACATTAGAGAATTTTCATTTTTTCCATTTAAGAGAGAAGAAGAATCTAGTTATGTAAGTGATTATGTTCAATGGATGCCAAAAAGACAATTTCCTTGAAAAGGGCAAAATCATAATTTCACCCGAAGGGCATATTATTAATTTTACATAAGGTAGAAAATTTAAATTTTATCTCAAATATTTCAAGAAAATAGAAATTAGAAATCCTTACCCATTTATGCTCAAAAGAAGAAAGAAAAAGGGTGGAAATGATAACTTTGTCATAAAGGGCAAAAAGGTAATTTTGCCTTAGGGAAAAATTGTAATTTTGGTAAAATAGAGGTAAATTAGTAAAATCATGAAAATAAGTTTTATGAAATCTTATTTAAGTGATTTTAACACAATAAAGCCAAAAAGGGTGAAAAATAAAGCAAAAATGGGCATTTGGACTTGAATGACAAAATGGCAATTTCCTTAGGGGCATATTTACAAATCCTAAAAAGTTGAGGGACCATTTTGTAATTTCAAAATTATTGAGGGGCAGAAATGTTGGGCCCATGGAAGTTCCATAAAATTACATTCTTGAAGAGAGTGGATGCCATTCTTGAAAAGAAGTAATAAGGGTAAATTGGTCATTTCACACTAAAGGCATTTTGGTAATTTCACCAAAACCCTAATTTAAGTCTTCTTCTTTCTCAAGGTGCTAGAAATGTCAAAGAAGGGAGGAGAAGAGAGGGCTGGCCGAATTGCTTCTTAGGCTTGGAGGAAAGGAATTTCAAACCAAAACAACTTGGAGATTCCACTTGTTTTGCATTTTCAAGGTAGCTAAACATGCCTATGCCATTCTTTTCTTGTGTTTATGGTGTGTTTATGGTGTTCTTACTCTTGAAAGAAGGATGGTCTTTCTCTCTCTACATTCTTATGTTTGATTTGCTTGAATGGGCTTGAAATATGTTGAAAACCACTTGTGTTTATGGCTATAGACATGTTGGAATGCTTGAAAACTTAAGAGATGGTAAATTTTCATGGATGGAACCTTTGTCTTGAAAAACCCTAACTTGTACCAAGGCTGAAATGGTGTTTTTAAGAGTGAGAAAATGATGTTCTTGCATGGGATTTACTTGAATATTGTTGTATTATAAGCAAAATGGTGAGATAACTTCATTTTCTTGCTTTTCCCTTTTTGGCTGAATGCTAGGTGAAGTTATGGTGCTGAAATTTGGTTAAAAATTGTGTAAGAAAGGGTGAGAGAAAGTGTTATAAAATGGTAAGAGATAGAAAATCTAGTTAGATTAATATTTAGGCACTTTTTTCAATTTCTAATTTTACCATAAACCATGAAAATATGGCATACCTATCTTGGCCGAATGTACTCATGTAAATGGTGCTGAAATTTTGATTGAAAATGGCTAGAAAACCTTGCAAAGTTTGTCATAAGAAAAGAGGAGAGAGAATATTATGGTACTTTTATGTTTTAGTAAAAGAACCATTTCAAAATTTTTACCATTTCACTTTGAAATTGTGCATAAACATGTGAAGTTGTAAGATAATATGCATTGACAAATTTAGCATGAAAAATGGGCTAGAAAGATGTGTGGAAAAGGGTTTAATGTACACTTACAAGGAAATGAGGTGTGAGAAAGCATTGCCTATAATTATGGAAATGGTTACCATAATTCCTAGATGCAAAAATTAATGCTAGAAATAAATCAAATGGGTTAGAAATGCCAATCCTTCATGCTTATCTTGCCTTGGCCGAATGCTATGTAAATTTTCCCTTAGAATAGCTAAACTTATTTGTTAATTGAAAGTAGCTAAAAGGGATATCCAAAATGGCCTATATTAAGTGAAAAGAAGGAAAATGATATAATGATCAAGAAAGGATGGTAAATAGCATACATTTTGCCATTGATAGCAAGATTTCCAAAATCATGTGAAAAGGATTGAGTAGCATAAAAATCTTAATGTATTTGTGAATGGCAAAGTCAAAGTTCAAGGGAGGAATGATCTAGTGAATACCTCCTGAGACCAAGATCATGAGGAGGAATGATCTGATGTATACCTCCCTAGCAAGCTACCTTGTGGGGAATGATCTAATGTATACTCCTAAGGAATAAAATGCAGGAGGAATAATCTGGTGTAAACCTCCAGAGAACACAATGATGTGGAATGGAATGATCTGGTGTATACCTTTCTAAATTAAAGCAGTTATGTGTTGCTGTGATTTATATTGCAAGAATGTGTGCTATGTGAGAATGGTTAGAGTATGTGAATGTTGAAAGTCTGTTATACATTCCATGAATGACATAACTTGTTGCATATCTCATGTTTATAGATGCATACACACTTGTTACACATATATCATACCCATAGATCTGTATGAAAAGACTATTTGGACTGAACTGAATGTAGAGTTGTTTTCTATATTCATACAGTAGTACATGTCAGTTATTTTTTTTAAAGAAATTGGTTTGTTTAGCTACTGGGAATATATTTCTCATTGTTGTGCTGATATGTACCAGATGCCTAGATACTGATTAATCATAGAGAATGAGCTAGCCATAGTGAAAGTTTCCTTCTTAGGGACTTTCACTATCATAAAGGATATTTATGTTATATCTATCTTCAAATTTCCTCCAAAGTAATTAGACACTTTAATATGTATCTGTAGCCCTTTTATTTTGGGGTCCTGATTCTACATGTTATTTTTGGGATAGAATTAGGATTGTTATTTTTGGTTGTACATAGAGGGAAAAAGGGACACTTGCTGCGATAAGGATATATGAAGGATCTATTCATTCTCAGTATTTTGGAAAGGAGTCTGAGTAACAGGCTTGTTGTCTCCTTACTCCTTTTGGATGGATACTTCATATATCCTAGTAAATGTACACTGGATAATGTAACAGATATTTTTTATAATGATAGTTTTTATATGGAATATGAAAGTTTTTATATATTCTATTGTGATTTATGAAAATTTTCTATTCCGCTGTGCCAAAGTATAGTTACCTAAGCAAAAGAACCCGAACCTAATTACATAATAAATTTATGATGGATTACATGCTTGGGGGAAATTAATGTAATTAAAGACTAAGAATAATGTAACCACTTATTTGAATAAGTATTATGACGTTGTTAAGATACGGGGTGTTACACCTTACATGAAGTGGGAGGCTTGCGTGAATTCCCTCCTTCCCTACCATTAACGTGGCCGAGTGGTTAATCCATTAGCACAAGATTTCCATTAATGTTAATTGTACTTAAAGTACATGTGTGGCAAGTAAATAATAATGATTAAGAATAAGAAGGAGGAGTAGCATCCCATTACCCAATGGATAATATACAAGAGGGAATGGAATTAAAGGTGCACACAACAAGTGCCTTTGGTGAGAGAGAGAGAGAGAAAGTAGCTTGAGAATTTAACATTTTAGACAAAACAAACACAAGCAATCGGTGGGAGAGGAAGGAAGTCTAGCTTAGCTGAGAAAGGGAGGAGCAAGGGACAAAGATAAAAATTCAAGAGAGGCACCTAAACACCTTTGTCATTCTTGCACCCTTGAGGTAGCTTAGCAATTTTATGTCTTGATTTCATGATTTAAACTATGTAGTATGATTTAAAGTTTGCATGGAATCAATTTCTCTAGCTCAACCTTCCTTTAGCTGTAATGTTTCTATTGGCTAAGTTTGCATGATGAATGGAATGGGTTGTGATTGTTGATATATGGTGGTAGATGTAGCTAAATTCATGAGAGGATGGTTAATAGAAAATTTCAGCATGCCTAATGCAAAACCTTAGAATTAAAAAGTGTGGAAAATTACGTTCTTAAATAGTCTGTGTATGTTTTTAGCTTAAAAATACCCAAAGGAATCATGCTAGCTGGAAATTTGACTTGAAATCATGATATTAATCTCTTTAACCTATTTAAATCGAGAGCATTCCTTTTTGACATATGGAAGTATTGCTGAAAAATATGTGGGAAAATTTACCTTTCGGTTTTGGTAAAAGAAGAAAGAAAAGAATGATAAATGGATGTGTGTTACCTTGTTTATTCTTTTTCATATGATAAATTTGTATATAGTACTTTCCTTTAAATGTAGGAGGGATAACATGTATGTAATTATAAAGTGTAGCATGTAAAATAAGCCAAGAAAAGAGGTAAAAGAAATGAAAAATTTTATTGCTATATAACTTAAATGTGAGAGAAAGTAGCATAATAATTTCAAGGTATTGTGTTAATAGATTTAAAATCTATAAAGGATGGAAGAATGTGATAAATGGGATATGAAGAACTTTAGATCCAACCTTTTTTTTCATGATGGCCAAAACAATCCCTCATTTTAAATTGTAGTGACCAAATACATATGCAATGGTAAATTACTTATAAGGTATCTTATAATGGCTAAAGTCAAGGGAAAATGAGAAAGTTATAGTTAGATGAATGGTGATTGCAATTTATTCCTATTTATGCTATTAATGTTTTTATGCTAAAAAATTTATGAGATAATAGATGGCTAATCTAAGTCCACATAACAATAGAGAATTGTAACACAAATTTTCATAAAGGTGGCCAAGAGTCCACAATGTGACCAAGTGTTCACAATTATTTTCATAAAGGTGGCCAAGAGTCCACAATGTGACCAAGTGTTCCCAAATTTTCATAAAGGTGGCCAAGAGTCCACAATGTGACCAAGTGTTTACAATTCTTACAAAGGTGGCCAAGTGTCCACATTCCTTGAGGTGTGACTGAAGGTGCTTCATACTTTGAGGCTAGGTAAGTCTTAAGAATGAGAATATATAGATGATCATTAGCTATTTAAATGGTTATATGTATGCTTTTACTAAAAATATAATGTATGAGAATGACCATCTTTATCACACTGACATTCCAAATAATCATGCAATTCTTGCTAATCTGTTACATAAATGAGACTATGTTTTAAATGACTGGAATGTAGATGAAAATGTTTTTTGTGCTTACATACTGGTACATATTATTAGATTTTCAAATATGGGATTGTTAAGCTACTAAGAAACTAGTTTTTTCATTTGTGCGTTGATATGTTCAGATGCAGACATTTAGCAAATTCGAGGAAAGATGGAAGTAGTCTAAGATAAAGTCCTTTTGTTAGGAGAATTTTTGTAGTCCTTCATTTTGGGTCCTAATTCTATATATTGTTTTTGGATTAGAATTAGGACTTATACTTGGTTGTATATGGTAAAGGAAAAAGGATAATTACTGGGGAAAGGATATGCGCAGAACCTATCCATCCCTAGTATTTTGTAAAAGGATTTTGAGTGACCGGCTTGTTGTCTCCTGACTCCTTATAGATGGTTACTTCACATATCCAGGTATATGTTAACAGAAGATGTAACAGACATTTATTATTTGTAATATAAAAGTTTTATAAATTTTGCTATGATGTATGCAATTTTAATAATGCTATGCATAAAGTATGGTTACCTGAGCAAAAGAACTTGAACCTAATCCACTTTAATAATACTTAATGGTATAAATGCTCAAACATTGTAAATGAACAATTAAGGTCAAGAATAATGTATCAAACTTATTTGGTTACATCGAAGAAATTGTAATACAAGATAAGGGCGTTACATTAAGTTGGTATTAGAGCACAACTACTTAGGATAGAAATGGGGTAGAATTCCTCAAGGAAGGGACTAGTTCAGGTTAGTTATTTGTACCTAGGTAGTTAATTGACCTATAATTTGTTGTGACTTGAGGAATGGAGTATTAGGTTTAGGAAGATAGAAGCTCCTGTTGGTGTTATATGTTATCTGCTTAATAATTTATTATTGAGACTGATCACCTCAATAATACTTGTTTTGTAGAGTAATAGTATGGCACCGACAAGGAGAAGTGGATCACAAGCTCAAAACACTGAGGTAGACTTGAATGAGATGATACAAACAATGAAAGGTAAGGCAGAGGCCATGAGAGTTTAAGCTGTAGCTACCTCTCAGCAGGCTGCAGTTGCAGCTAAAGAACTCTGCCAGATCTAGACTGATCGGAGTGAGGATACTCAGAATAGGGTGGAACAGATGAGAACTCTAGTCGGTGGAGGCTGGACTGAATTCCAAAGAGCCAGACCCCCTATCTTTAATGGTGTGATGAATTCAAAGAAGGCGAAAGAATGGGTACAGAAGATAGAGGAGTTATTTGAGGTACTGGGGAGCACTGAGCCGCAAAAAGTCTCCTTTGCCGTATATCAACTAGAAGGGGAGGCTAAACATTGGTGGAAGGGGATGAAGTAGTTGATGGAAGTTCAGCAGACCCAGATCACTTGGGAGAATTTTAAGGATGCATTCTTAGAGAAATACTTTCCCCAGAGTGAGAGAAATGCTAAGGAGGGTAAGTTTATGCAAATAAAATAGGGTGGCCGACCATTTGAAGAACATTTAGCCAGATTTTAGGAGTTATCAAAATTCTCTTCATATCTGAAGTAAAGACCAGATGAGGCTCGGAAAGCCATGCACTTGGAGAACTGTTTGGATCCAGAGCTATCATGAGGTTGCATCTCAGGAGATCAAGGATTACCCAACCTTAGTTAATAAATGTTGTATAGCCTCCAGGTCCTTAGCATCACTGAAGAAGGGGAAGCAAGAATCTGGATTTTTTAAAAGAAAGAACCCATTCAGATTCAATAGTTGTTAGTAAGTTTTTGAGGAGCCAGGCAAGGAAGAGGCCGATGAACATTCTAATTTCCTAGAACAACTGTTCAAAATGTGGGAAGAATCACGGAGATAGGCCGTGTCTGATGGGATAGAACGTGTGTTATAGATGCAAGAAGCTAGGGCATATCTCTAGAACTTATCCTACCCTAAAGAAATCGAAGGAGACCATAAGACCTGTTACCAAGGGGAGGGTGTATACCCTAAAGGGTAAAGAAGTGGCCCAGTCTGAAGATCTGATGAACGGTACGTGTTTTATTAATGATGCTCCTTTAATTGTATTGTATGATTCTGGCGCCACCCATTCATTTGTTTCATTAGATTGTGTTCAAAAATTGAAATTGCCAAAAACCAGCCTACCTTATGAACTTTCCATAGCAGTACCTACAAACGAACATGTTTCCACTTTATTGATTTGTTTGAACTACTCCATTGTGATTGAAAATAGACCTTTTATTGTAGATCCTATTTGTTTACCCATGAATGAATTGGACATCATGCTTGGTATGGATTGGCTTTCTTCAAATAATGTCATCTTGGACTATTTAGCTAAGTTTGTGACCTTTATAGATACTAAACCAGTAAATATGGGGATTGAGAGGAAAAATCAGAGAATGAGTTTCTTGTGTTCCTCAGAAGTGGAAAGTTAGCAAAAGCTAGAAACCATTCCTATATTCAATGAATTTCCTGAGGTATTCCTAAAAGAGATTACCAGTCTCCACTTGAGAGAGAAATAGAGTTTTTCATAGAACTAATCCCTGGGGCAGGATCAATTTCCATAGCACCTTATAGGATGTCTCCAAAGGAATTAAATGAATTGAAGGTGCAAATAGAGGACCTCTTAGTAAAATAATTTATTAGACCCATTGTGTCATCATGGGGAGCATCTGTATTATTTTTCAAGAAGAAGGATGGAAGCATGAGGATGTGTATAGATTATAGGCAATTGAATAAGGTGACTATGAAGAATAAATATCCTCTCCCTAGAATTGATGACCTGTTAGACCAATTGAGATGGGCCACTATCTTTTCTAAACTTGACTTGAGATCAGGGTATCATCAAATAAAATTTAGAAATGAGGACATACCTAAGACTGCCTTTAGGACTAGGTATGGGCATTATGAATTTCTCATTATGCCCTTTGGCCTGACAAATGCTCCAGCTATTTTTATGGACTACATAAACCGCATCTTTAGACCTTACCTCGATCAGTTCATAGTAGTGTTTATTGATTATATATTAGTGTATTCTAAAAATACACAAGAGCATGAACAGCATCTCAGGATAGTGCTACAAATACTTAGGGAGAAACAACTATATGCTAAGTTAGAGAAGTGTGAATTTTAGCTGGAAGAAGTAAAATTTTTAGGGCATGTAATTTCTAAAAAGAGAGTGTCAATGGATCCCAGTAAGGCTGGAGCTATAGTAAATTGGGAAAAACCTACTACTTTGACTAAAGTCAGGAGTTTCTTAGGGTTAGCAGGATATTATAGACGGTTCATTCAGGGATTTTTGCAAATAGCGATGCCTATGACCAAGCTCACCCAGAAGGATGTTCCATTTGTGTGGGACATAAAATGTGAACAAATTTTCCAAGCTTTGAAGGAGAAGTTGACCACTACACCTATTTTGATTATTCCCGACCCTTTGGAAAAATTTGAATTATATGTGATGCATCTAAGAAAGGATTGGGATTCGTCCTGATGCAAGGAGGGAGAGTAGTAGCCTATACTTCTACGCAGTTAAGACCCCATGAGAGAAACTATCCTACCCATGACCTAGAGTTGGCAGCCATAGTATTTGCCTTAAAGATTTGGAGACATTATCTCTATGGGTCTAGAGTTGAGGTAATTAATTCAGATATAATTAGATAGGTTCAGTACATTATCTTTATCCTTATTGAATTAATGTCTAAGCAGTTGTACCACTAAATTATATTAAGCAGATTAGGTTCGGGATCTTTTGCTCAGATTAAAAACTTACATGCACAGCGGAATAAAGAAATACTATACTACACACGAAAATATAGACTTTCATGTAATTCAAATAGTACAAGTCTGATAATGTCCATTACATACTGTTAAACATGTCCTCAGATATATGAAGTACCTGTCCCTCAGAAGCTAGGAGACAACAGGTCTGTCACTCAGACTCCCGTATAAATTAAGGATAGACCAGTGCTTCACATATCCGTTTCCCCTGTATACCCTATATATATCTTATGTATACAGTCAAAATAATTGTCCTATTCTAAATTGAATATATCTAGGACCTAAAATAGGGGCTACAAAAAAAATCTTACTTAATAAAAAAGAACTGCTACCTCGCGGCTAGGTTACGCATCCGTATCTGATACATATTAGCATATAGATGAGAAACACAAGTTTTTCAGTAGCTTAACAATTCAGGGTTTGAAACTCAACTAATATGTATTAGGGTGCGAGCACCAAAAAATTTAATCTACATTCTTGATATCAAAACATAATGTTATTCATAAATGTAAACAAGCAAGCACTACATGATAAATTTAGAGGGCAATAGAAAATCAAATGACCCTTTTTCAAGTGACACATATTATCATAAAATTACATGGGTTATTGCGGAATTAAACAGAGGGCTTATACATTAAATTCCTATTATTACCTTTATGGATTTTATTACATGTTCTGGAGTGTTACGGGGCCACTAAGCCACCTTTATGAGATCATTGTGGACACTAGGTCATGGGTATGAAGCACCTTTGGCCATACCTCTCTAGGTCCCCCGTGTGGAGCACCTTCAGCCACACCTCATAAATTGTGGACACTCGGCCATGTATATAGAGTAATCGTGAATGCTAGGTCACGGGCATGGAGCACCTTCGGCCACGCCTCACTAGGTCACTGGTGTGGAGCACCTTTGGCCACCCTCATAATTCGTAGACACTCGGCCACATATATAGAGTAATCATGAACACTAGGTCATGGGCATGGAGCACCTTTGGCTATACCTTGTAATTTATGGACACTCGCCCACATGCATAGAGTAATCGTGAACACTAGGTCACGGGCATGGAGTACCTTTGGCCACGCCTCACTAGATCACTGGTGTAGAGCACCTCTGACCACACCTCGTAATTTATGAATCTTTTTATATTTTTCCTATATTAGTTGCCTTTCCCCTTTTTTTTTCTATTGGCACACATTACCTTTTTGTCATATTTATTTATGACAAATTTTGCCTAAATCAATCCTGTAACACCCTCTATCCTACGGTTCCTTTTAGTTATTTTAAAAATATAATAGAAAAATAATTATCATAGTTTTGGTGTTACTATTACTTCTACCCGAGCAAATTTTAAACTTTTTACCAAGTTGATTAATTGAGTACATTTGGGTTGGTCTCTATCCTTAGGTTCTCTGCATATCACAGTGGAATAAATACATATAGCATACACCTGGATTAGCTATACATAGACATGCATTCTTAATTAGATATAATCAATTAACTATTGGGCATGGAGGCAACAATCTTACCACTCATAACCCCATTAATTAGTCTAATCATCAACCCAGCCTAATTCATATACAAATAAGTTAGAATGGGCTATACAAAATAATCCTACACTAGCCTTTCTCAAAATATCATGAAGGCTAGCTCAATCCTACCATGTACTTATACTATTGAAATTAAATAGTTTATATGCTCGGATTGGACACTTCTTCATACTTTACCTTCACCTCCAGCTCAATGGAACCTAAACATCTGGTACATGTCAACACTATTGTGAGAAATGAATCTCAGTAGCAATACAACCAGTTACAAAATCCATTAACCTATAATACCGTGCACTACAAAAATTTTCGCTTTTAGTGGCGACTTTTGTCGCCACTGAAAGTAGAAAAGTCACCACTGAAATTTTTTAGTGGCGACAAAATAATTATCACTTGTCGCTGCTAAAACCTCTACAACTGAAGGTCTTTGGTGGCAACAAAAAATATTGCCACTAAAAATACATATAGTGGCAACATTTGTCATCACTGAAAAATGAAATTTGCCGCCACAAAAGTTAAAATTTAAAAGCCAAAAGTTGCCACAGAAACTTAGATTTAGTGGCGACAGAAAATGTCGCCACTGAAACTCCTTTTAGTGGTGACAAAAAATGTCGCCATTGAAGCTCCTTTCAGTGGCAAATTTTTTGTCGCCACTAAATCCTTCTTCAGTGGCAACTTTTGTATGTCGCCACTAAAGCCCCTTTCTGTGGCAACTTTCTTATATCGCCACTGAAACATCTGTTTTGTACATTTATTTTGTTTTTTATATATTTTTTTATTTTTATATTTCTTGTGATCTTAAGAGTATTACAAAAGAAAATTATAAAACAAAATACTATTATATTACACAAAAGTAATGTTACATTGTTGTCAATAATTATTAATATTACAATTATCAATAATGAAATAATTTATAATAATTACACAACTAATTGGAATAAAATATAAAACATTCATTGTTGTGTAGAATTATTGTTCCTTCTTGAATTTTATCCCTATTTAAAATAGAAACATTAAGGATAAGTATAATTAGTCTCATGATAATAAAATTAAATTACAAGAGTCATAAATTATAGAAAAAAACATAATATATATTATCAAGACAAGACAATATGGGCACTAAATACTAATTTATAAACTTGAATAATTAAATTAACAATCTCTAACCTATTATATCTGTGTTCTTTCCTTGAATTTCTTCTAATGGAACAAAATCATGAACAATATTGTCTAAGTTAACTTTCATTTCAATTTTGGTCAAATAAATAAAAAGCTCATATTGTAGTTTACAGCTTGCATTTCAGTTCCCTGCTTAGGATCATTATGATACTTTTGGGAGATTAAATAAACTTGACCTAACTCAAAATTTCAAAATTATAGGGTTTTTTCTTCGTAAACAAAATAAAAAGAATCTTTTCAGTTTGGTCCTTAAAATTTTCCTAGTGTTGAAAGTAGTCCTTAAAGGTCTCAAAAGTCTCCTTGATTTATATGAGAGCCTTCATGTAACTCAATATCATAGAAAATATCAAAATTTATGGAATTTCAGGTCATTACCTAGAATTTTTAAAATTTGCAGCTTAGTCCCTTTCTTCTCAAATAATGGTTTTGCACTTTTTTTTCTCCCATTTTTCACTTCTATCCCATCATTTCCATTATTTCTAACAACATATTAGATTTTCAGAGGTTGCAGCAACGCCCCAGCAATTTAAAAAAATTTCATATCAGTCCCATTTTCATAAAGTGCCTCTAAATGGTCTTCTAAGCTTAGATTGAAGTATACAAAGCTTCCTTTGAGTTTTTTAGGCATTCTAAATGTTAAAATCAGTCCCATTACAGCCATCAAATCAGAAATGAGAGGAATGAAAAAGAAGCAAAGTGCATTCAAAATGTGTAAATCAAAGGAGCTCATTTTACTTGCATTTTTCTTCATTTTTGAGCTTTTTAAGTACTTTTTACTGCACTTTCTCTCTCTATCTGTGGCTCTCTCTCTCTTCTGTAATTTTTCAAAAACAATGGAGATGCAAGGCTCACTCAAAAAAATGTAAAACACAAAATACATGAAAGATTTTAACTACTTACCAATTTTCTAACAAAATTCCCAAACTTTCCCTCATTTTCACAACCCAAAAGATCCAGCCATTAGAACTTCGAGTTCCTCCATTTTGCAGCAAATGAATGCTATTGTGTACTTGTTGAATGATGAACGGTGGTGGGGATGGCCAGTGACTGACCGATGGCGACCTTAGTAAGTGGTGGTGGTGGTAGAAAGTGAACCTAAGTTAGAGAAGAAGGGAAAAGTGGAAGAAAGATGAAGGAAATTAAGGAGGAAAAAGATGAAGATTCCAGAGAGAGAGAGAGACATGAAATAAGTTTTAAATGTATGGGTTTCATTACTTAGGAAATTTAGAAAAAGGAGGGAAAGAAAAGAGAAATGGGAGATAGGAAACAATTTTTTTAAAAAAGGAGGGAATATGAAATTTATGATGAAATGTGTTGGAGGGAGAAAAAAAATGAAAATTAACTTCAAAATTTCTTAGCTTTTTTTTATGCATTAGTGGCGACATTTAAAAAGTCGCCACTAAAGACTTTCAGTGGCGACATATACGTCACCACTGAAACCCTTACAGTGGCGAAATTTCAATTGTCGCGCCACTGAAGATCTTCAGTGGTGATAAAATGTGTCGCCACTGAAAACCTTTAATGGCGACATTGAAAATGTCGCCACTGAAACTCTTTGGTGGCGATAGATTGTTGCCACTAAAGCTCTTCAGTGGCGAATTTTTAAATGTCGCCACTAGAGGTCTGTAATGGCGATATATTTTGTCGCCACTGAAAATTTTCAGTGGTGACACAAAAAGTTGCCACTAAAAGAGGACTTTCAGTGGCAAAATTTTTTGTTGCCATTGAAAAGTCGCAACTGAAAGTCATATTTTTTGTAGTGGTGCTCGCACGAAAAACCTCTACATTCTTTCATAAAACATATAACATACTATGGGATGAAATGAGTGTAGCATTTAATCATGTTATATACTCATATGTATGGATGTGCATTTAAAACATATCAACTTTAAAACATGGGAAGTGTATTTATCATCATTCTCATCATAAAACATTTCTTATAAAACACGTGTGGGATAGTAAACATAACATCATTTCATTTCCATAACATGTGAGCAGTACATAAAACACCCTAAGAGTAATCGAGAGAGTCGCCCAACAACAACTCCACGCACCACTGTCTATATGAATGAGCGCATGTCTATTTAGCCATGCCTTAACCTTTTATACATTTTGAGGCGTCCCCCTTTGGATCCAAGTACCATAATGGTCCCTGACCCTTTCCGGAAGATCATCCCTGACCAGCGGGATTCCTCCCTTTTATCCCAAATGGGGCTGGTATACTCTTATGGGATCACCATAAACTCTACCCGAATCATTTCCTCTTTCCCTCTTTGTGTTTTCTGCTC
This sequence comes from Senna siamea, assembly GCA_031216115.1. Taxonomy (NCBI): domain Eukaryota; kingdom Viridiplantae; phylum Streptophyta; class Magnoliopsida; order Fabales; family Fabaceae; genus Senna; species Senna siamea. The sequence goes on from CM062360.1 coordinate 5,730,101, forward strand.
TCTTTTTCTTTCACCATCCCAAGGGTATTATCACCCAAAAACTCCTAGTTTCCTTACCTACCTATGTTGCGAGCCCTTAATTAAGTTATTATAAAAAATTACTAAGCTTAATTGTCATTAAAAATCTCATTTTGAAAGTTAGAGGGCTGCCAGTCGACTGTTGAAAGGCTAGCAATCGACTGGTGGCTCTCTGTAATCCTCTGGTGCCAATCAGTAAGCTAGCACGCTGGCAATTGGCTGGTGGCTTTCTGGGTAAAAATATGAGCATGACAGTCGACTGCTCAATATAAACCTAGGCCCAAAAGTCAATTGCTAGGAACCTGGCAGTCGGCTGCTAAGCCTTTATCTGCACTTCTGGGTTTCCAAGAACACGACAGTCGACTACGAGGATGGCTATTCGACTGCTTAGTGCAGACTCAAGACCGACAGTCAACTGCTAGGTATCTGACAGTCGACTGTTAAGCCTCTGTCTACACTTCTGGGTTTTCCAGGAACATGGTAGTTGACTGCCCCTACTTAGCAGTCGGCTGCTATACTCCACTGCAGTTCATAAAACATAATTTTGATAATACTCAGTCCAGAATGCATTCTATTTTCAATTCTAAACATATGAGCTTAATTCCTATACAATAAACTTTACTTTTCATTAAACATTTCTCATCCATTAGCTCAAACATGGTACAATTAAGGAAAACTAGTCTATATCCCTAGATGAACACAACCCAGCCCTTCCAATCCATTACAAGCACATATATGAGCATACATTTAGCAACAAAACATGCCATAAAAGTAGAAAGGCATGTTGATGCGATTCATGTAATCCATGAAAATAGCTGGAGCATTCGTTAGACCAAAGGGCATCACAAGGAATTCGTAATGCCCATACCTAGTCCTAAAGGCAATCTTAGGTATATCCTCACTTCTCACTTTGATCTGATGGTACCATGACCTCAGATCGATCTTACTAAACATAGCTTCTCCTCTTAATTGATCTAATAAGTCATCAATCCTAGGGAATGGGTATTTATTTTTCACGTTCACTTTATTCAATTGCCTATAATCTATGCACATTCTCATACTTCCATCCTTTTTCTTCACAAACAACACCGGTGCTCCCTATGATGAAGTACTGGGTCTAATGAATTGTTTTTCTAGGAGGTCTTCTATTTGAACTTTGAGTTCACTTAGCTCTAAGGGAGACATCCTATATGGTGCTATAGAGATCATTCCCGCCCTAGGAACTAACTCTGTAGAGAATTCCACTTCTCTTTTTGGTGGAATACTAGAGATCTCCTCAGGAAAGACATCAGAAAACTCTCTAACTACAGGGATACTATCAAGCTTATGCTAACTCTCAACCTCAGAAGAACACAAAAAACATAATATTTGGATCTTTTCCTCAGTACCCCTATTCACAGGTATAGTATCCATAAAAGTTATAGACTTCTTAAAATAATTTAAAACCATTTTATTAAAAGACAGCCAATCCATTCCTAAGATAACATCTAAATCCACTAAAGGCAAACAGATAAGGTCAACAAAAAAGGGTTTACCTTCAACAGTAATAGGGCAATTTAAACAAGTCAAGGAAGTTAAAATATGTTTTCCAGCTGCAGTAGAAATAGACGAGTCATATGGTAATCTGGTCATAGGTAGGCTCAACTTTTCCACACATTCATGAGAAATAAATGAATGAGTAGCACCAGAATCATACAGTACAATTAAAGGAATATCATTTATGAAACACCAACCTTTTATAGAATCATCAGATCGATCCACCTCTTTGCCCTTGAAGGTGTAGACTCTCTCTCTAGTCAAAGGCTCAGGGGCCTCAGCTGGTTTCTTCCACAATGGGCACTCCCTACTAAAGTATCCTGGCTTGCCACACTTGTAGCAGACATTCTATCCCACCAAATAGGGCTTATTCCCATGACTCTTCCTACACCTGGGGTGGTTACCTGGAACAGTTTGTCCACCCATGGGCTTCTTCCAAGTCTGTACCTACTTATCCTTACCGGAGTCCTGTGGCATCTTTCTCTTAAAGGGGTTATACTCCTTTTTCCCCTTAGCAACCTCTGTTAGGCCCTTTGCCACTATCCGACATTTATTCGCTAACAAGGCATAGTTCTTTATCTCCATTAGAGCTACAACATTTTTCAACTCCTGATTCAGCCCAGCTTGTAAGTGCATGGCCTTCTATGCTTCATCCTGCCTAACTTGCAAGTAAGAGGAAAACTTAGATAGCTCCTCAAACTTAGCCAAGTACTCATCAAAGGACATGTTACCCTATCTTAACTTCATAAACTCCACTTCCTTATCATTCCTTACATTTTGAGGGAAGTACTTCTCTAAAAACACCTCCTTAAAAGAGTTCCAGGTGATTTGGACTTCTTGGGCCTCTATTAACTACTTGGCCCCTTTCCACCAGTGCTCAACCTCCCCACCTAGCATGTAGGTGGAGAACTGTACCTTCTAGGCATCCGTATTTCCCAATACTGCAAACATCTTCTCCATTTGAGTCAGCCATTCTTCAACAAGCTTTGGGTTAAACTCACCCCTAAAGGTTAGAGGTTTAGCTTTTTGAAACTTAGACCATCCCTTGTAGGTCTGATCCCTCACTGGTTCTCCCTCAAGGATAGGTTTTCTATTAACATTACTATCCTCCTGCATTTGCCTTAGCACTTCAGCAGTGGTAGCCGCCTGTTGTGTAGCAGCAGCAGCCTGTTGGGTGGCAACAGCGGCCTGTTCCCTTATGGCCGCCACCATCCCCATCAAGGTCTACATTACCCTAGCTATATTTGCTTCTCCATCCTTGTCCCTTGTACTGTTTCTCCTAGGAGGCACCATAGCTTACTCTTCAAAACAAACATTATTGAGGTGATCAGTCTCATTAATAGAATATTTATCAGAGAATATATGGCTTCACAGGAAATACTAAACATTCCCTAACCTAACACTCCATTCCTCAAGTAAAAATATATTACAAGTAGTCAACTACCTAGGCTCAGCTAACTAACCTGTAATAGTCTCTATCCTGAGGAATCTACCCATACTACCTAGTTAGCATTTACCGCTACTGAGTCAGCTATGTGCTAACTGTGACAACCATGCTCTAATACTAACAAATGTAACACCCTCTATCCTACGGTTCCTTTTAGTTATTTTAAAAATATAATAGGAAAATAATTATCAGAGTGTTAGTGTTACTATTACTTCTACCCGAGCAAATTTTAAACTTTTTACCAAGTTGATTAATTGAGTGCATTTGGGTTGGTCTCTACTCTCCGGTTCTCTCAATATCACAGAGAAATAAATACATATAGCATGCACCTGGATTAGCTATACATAAATATGCATTCTTAATTAGATATAATCAATTAACTATTGGGCATGAAGGCAACAATCTTGCCACTCATAACCCCATTAATTAGTCTAATCATCAACCCAGCCTAATTTATATGCAGATAAGTTAGAATAGGCTATAAAAAATAATCCTACACTAGCCTTTCTCAAAATATCATGAAGGCTAGCTTAATCATACCATGTACTTATACTATTGAAATTAAATAGTTTATATGCCCGGATTGGACACTTCTTTATACCTTACCTTCACCTCCAGCTCAAGGGAACCTAAACATCTAGTACATGTCAACACTATTGTGAGAAATAAATCTCAGTAGCAATACAACCAGTTACAGAATCCCTTAACCTGTACCACCGTGCTCGAACGAAAAACCTCTACATTCTTTCATAAAACATATAACATATAATGGGATGAGATGAGTGTAGCATTTAATCATGTTATATACTCATATGTATGGATGTGTATTTAAAACATATCAACTTTAAAACATAGGAAGTGTATTCATCATCATTCTCATCATAAAACATTTCCTATAAAACATTGTGGGATAGTAAACATAACATCATTTCATTTCCATAACATGCGAGCAGTACATAAAACACCCTAAGAGTAATCGAGAGAGTCGTCCAGCAACAACTCAATACACCACTGTCTATATGAATGAGCGCATGTCTATTTAGCCATGTCTTAACCTTTGTACATTCTGAGGCATCCCCCAGTGGATCCAAGTACCATAATGGTTCCTACCCCTTTTTGGCAAATCATCCCTGACCAGCGGGATTCCTCCCTTTCATCCCAAACGGGGCTGGTATACTCTCATGGGATCACTGTTAACTCTACTCGGATCATTTCCTCTTTCCCTCTTTGTGTTTTCTGCTCTCTTTTTATTTCACTATCCCAAGGGTATCATCACCCAAAAACTCCTAGTTTCCTTGCCTACCTATGTTGTGAGCCCTTAATTAAGTTAGTATGAAGAATTACTAAGATCAATTGTCATTAAAAACCTCATTTCACAAGTTAGAGGGCTGCCAGTCGACTGCTAAAAGGCTAGTAGTTGACTAGTGGCTCTCTGTAATCCTCTGGTGCCAATCAGTAAGCTAGCACACTGGTAGCCGGCTGGTAGCTTTGTGGGTAAAAATATGAGCACGACAGTTGACTTCTAGGACTACCAGTCGACTGCTCAGTACAAATAGTTGACTGTTAGAAACCTGGCAGTCGTCTACTAAGCCTCTGTTTGCAATTCTGGGTTTCCAAGAATAGGACAGTCAACTGCGAGGATGGTTAGTCAATTGCTTAGTGCAGTCCCGGGCCTGACAATCGACTGCTAGGTATCTGGCAGTCAGCTGTTAAGCCCCTACTTAGCAGTTGGCTGCAATACTCCGCTGCAGTTTAGAAAACATGATTTTGATAATACCCAGTCTAGAATGCATTCTATTTTCAATCCTAAACATATGAGCTTAATTCTCATACAATAAACTTTATTTTTCATTCAGCATTTCTCATCCATTAGCTCAAACATGGAACAATCAAGGAAAACTAGTCTATATCCCTAGATGAACACAACCCAGCCCTTCTAATCCACTACAAGCACATATATGATCATACTTTCAGCAACACAACATGCCATAAAAGTAGAAAAGCACACAGAATGTAGGTTTAACCTCAATCTCAGTTCAAACATGTAAAAATCCATATTTTCCAATAACAGTAACATTTCATAAAAGATAGGGTTTAGGATGGATTGCTACCTTGATTCTTGCAAATGTGTGTGCTTGATGTGTTAGAAATGTTCCCCCTTGTTGTAGAACTAATTTCTAGCTTCAATCAGCCCTTTCCTTCAGTAAAAATCTCTCTCTTTTGCCCTAACTTGCCCCTTTCTCTCTCTACTCGCCCCTCTTGCTTCTCTCTCTAAAATCTGAAGGTTTGGAAGTGTGTGGGAGTTTTAGGGCTACATCTAGGGTTTTAGGAAGTTTAGGGAATTTGCTCTTTGGTCCCTGGGCTGTTTTGCACTCTTGGCCTCACTTACTTTTTCCTTTTCAATTGAGTCCTTAACCACCTCTTACTAAACCCTCATTTATTTCCTTTCAATTTAGTCCCTAAGCTAATGCAACTACATGCATTAATGCAACATACACAAGCATTACACATTAAATTAACAATTATCAAACATCTCTTTAATAATAATTGGAGTGGATGTTACAAATCCAATTCTCCATTTTGAATAATATGTTTTAATTATAAAACCTTAATAATTTTGAGGGGAGAATTTCCATGATTTTGGCCTAAGAAAAATTTAAGAGAATTTCATATCTTATCATTTAAAATTTACTCTTTCCATTCTTTAAATCATATTATTGAAATGGGGTAATTTCTTTTTCATAACAATATGTTCATCATTATTAACTATGACTTTTCCCTAACAACGTTATTCAACATTACTAACCATAATTTTTCACAATAATGGTCATCATTATCCATCCATAAATTTCCATAATAATGTTGATCATTAACTAACCATAAAGTTTAACCATAACAACAATATTCGTCCTTACTAAACATAATTTTCTATCACCATATTCAACACTAACTAGCTATAATTTTCCCATAATCATGTTCATCCTTAAAGTTTGACCATAACAACAATATTCATCACTACTCTAGTCAATTATTTCCCATAATCATGTGCATCATTATTAATAATCATAAATTATGCCCATTATTTTGGGTATGGTCTTTTCTCTTACATGTGTTACAATTACTAACATTAACTTCATCATGGAAAGCACAATCTACTCCGATATTAAGAGTCATAAGCCAAACAACCCAAGCCATTGAAATGATCTCTTGTTCTAAGTTCTTTCATGCTTGTAAGAAAATAACATTTTTAAATTTTTAGCATTAACCACCTCCTATATTTGTCATGCAAGCTCAATCAAGTGTTACTCCTAAATCAAGAATGTAGACAAGTATTCAAGTCCTATAGAAGCAAAATCATTAAACATGTATACTAAAACATGGAACTAGAATTAATGAATTGCTAACCTACCTTGAAGATGACTAGGATGCTTGGCTCCCCTTCCTTTGACTTCTTCCTTGCTTCTTCTTTCTTTGATCTCTTAGTTCTTTCCCTCTTCCAAGCCTTGGTGTTTCACTCACTCACGTTCTCTCCCTTTCTCCTTTTTCTTTTTCTCTTTTTCTCTCTTATTTCATATATGGGTGTGTGTTGCATGCAAAAATGAAACTCTCACTCCCTTTTGTTTTCCTTTCTTTTCACGTGTGTATTGCATGCATAATAATTTAAATTCCCTTCTTGCCTAGGTGGCGTATGCAAGCATCGATAAAGGTGAAATTTCCCCTTCCTTCACGCCATGCTTCATCTCTTTATTTTAATATGGTATATTTCCTCTCTTTTCCCTTGGCTTGGCGTGTGGGGATGTAGAAAATTTTTCACCTTTTCCCTTTTCATTTTTATAATGTGTAGGGCTTCCTTGTTGCACACACAAGCTCATTTCCTTCCACAAAATTTTGCACTAAGTTTACTTGCTAGTACACCTTCCTTTGCTTACAAGTTACCTCTTCTTATGTTTTTTTTTTCACCTTTCTTTCTTCTATTATTTTAATTTTCATCTAGCCTTCACGTCACCTTCCCTCATTCTTTTCTTCAATTTCCATTCGGCCATTGTAAGGAGAAAGAAAATGCTGCACCTTATTCATTTAACTAACGCCCTTTTTGTTTGCTTGCAATTGGTCTTCCTTCCCTTACAAGTCATTTTCACTCCACAAGTAACCATTTTCACATGTTGTATAAAAATTTTGCACTCCTCCCTTAGCCTATTCGGTCACGTGAGGAAGGAAAAAGAATGCATCCTTGCATTGGAATTAAAGGCTGCACCCTTTTTCCTTCTTTTCCTAACCATGTTTCCATACCTCACGTGTTCCTATGTGCACAATTGAATTGAAAATTCTGCACCATTTTTTTTTGTAGAATGCTTATAAAATTAATTCCCATCCTCTTTCCTTTTTGTAGAATGCACTCCTCCCCTAGCCTATTCGATCACTCAAGGCACATGCAATGCCTTTCTTTCTTAGTGCACGTGAAACCCACACACATACATATTTTTTTTGGTGTTTCATCCTTCTTTCCTTTCCACTTCACGTGAGGCTTGGAATTTCCATGCATAAAATAGAACTTCCATCTCCTTTTCTTATGTAAGATGCATGCATGGCACACAAACATGCACATATTCTTAAATGTTGCAACCTATCTTGCTTGTTTCTTGGCACTTAGGCTAGGTGACTCAAAAGGAGAAATCAAGTATTAAATTAAGCACCTAATTTGGCTAAAATGGAGAGGTAATTTTAAAATCCAATATTTTACAATTAGAGAGCATAATTAATTTAAATACCAAAATCACACAAGCAGTTGCATCCAATTAATTAAAGAATATTAATTTAGGCTAATTAAATTATGGGGTTTTACATATATAGTGACCATAAAAGTCTCCAATACCTCTTTGATCAGAGAGAATTGAATATGAGGTAGAGGAGATGGATGGAATTCGTTAAGGATTATGATTTTGAATTGAAGTACCATCCAAGTAAGGCAAACATTGTGGTAGATGCATTAAGTAGGAAGTCTCTCCATGTAGCTAGACTGATGGTAAGTGAAATGGGCTTAATAGAGAAATTTAGGAACATGAGTTTATCTACTCTGATGTTACCTAATAAAATCTTATTGAGTGAATTAAGAATTAAGAACACTCTTAGAGTTCAAATCTTAGAAGCTCAAAAGGGTGATGAATTCCTAGATTCTCTAAAGGATTCAAAGGAGTTCATAAGGGATACTGATGGAATGGTAACCTTCCAAAATAGAATTTATGTTCCTAAGGTAGGTGAACTAAGGGATAAGATATTAGAGGAAGCTCATCAAAGTAAATACACTATTCATCTTGGAGCCACTAAAATGTATCAGGATTTGAATGAGAGGTTCTAGTGGCCAGGTATGAAGAAACATATAGCGAAGCATGTAGCTAAGTGCCTAGTATGTCAGCAGGTAAAGATTGAGCACCAGAAACCTATTGGATTATTGTAGCCATTAGACATTCTTGAGTGGAATTGGGACAAAATTTTAATGGATTTTGCCGTAGGTTTACCTATAACCCAATCAGGGAATGATGCTATTTGGATAATAGTGGATAGATTAACTAAGTATGCTCATTTCCTACCCATTAAAATTAACTACTCCTTGGATAAATTAGCACAACTATATATTCAAGATATAGTGAGACTTTGTGGTGTACCCATTAGCATTGTCTCAGATAGGGATCCTGGATTTACCTCCAGATTTTAGAAAGCTCTGCAGGAAGCCTTTGGGACTAGATTAAATTTCAGTATAGCATATCATCCTCAAATAGATGGACAGATGGAGAGAACAATTCAGACCTTAGAGGATATGCTTAGTGTAACGTCTTTATCTAGTATTACAATTCCTCTGATGTAGACAGATAAGTTTGGTACATTATTCTTATCCTTTTATTTTTAACGTCTAAGCATTTATACCATTAAGTTTTGTTATTATGGATTTGGTTCGGGTTCCTTTGCTCAAATCAAACTCATATAAACAGCTACATTAAAATACCATACATCACAGAAGAAATTTAAAATTTTCATATTACAACTGATCAATGTCAAATAAATGTCTATTACATCCTTTGTAAAAGCGTACAAGGATATATGAAGTACCCATCCATTAGAAGTCAGGAGATAATAATCTTGTCACAAACTCCTTTTAAATAATAAGGATAGACCGATCCTTCACATATCCTTTCCCTGGTAATTTCCCATTTCCTTTTCATCTACACAGCCAAAATAATAGTCCTAATCCTAATTCAAAAATATATCTAGAATTAGGACCCAAAATAAGGAATTACAAAAATTCTTTTGACAAAAAGAGCTCCTATCCTCCCTGGCACTGCTAAGCATCCACATCTAATACATATTAGCATGCAAATGAGAAAAAAAAGTTTCCCAGTAGCTTAACAATCCATTATTTTAAAATCTACTAACATGTACCAGAGTGCAAGCACTAAAAACTTTTACGTCTACATTCTTGGCATTTGAAAACATAGCTATATTCATAAATGAAAATTGGCAAGTGTAATAACCGAAACTATTTTGAAAGATAAAATCAAATTTTTGGATGCTAATTCCATTTAAATCAAGTCTGGCACGTATTTTGAGGCAATGGTTAAACTTGGAAAGCGATTTGAAGTCAGAAACACAATCGAACGAAAAGAAACGTGATCCGACGACAGGGACTGACAGATGAAGTTTCGTACTTCCATTTCACAAACGGAGGCCAGAATCGCTGCATGGAAACTTATGCCAACGTCTGGAGGGAAGCCGAAGTCCTAAAGTTTCCCCGGGTGGTCTGGGAAAAGTCGAAATTGCCCCCGGAAGCTTTAAATTTCCTGAAACCCCGCCATTTGGCCTAATTCTCTCTCTCCTCACTCCATTTTATCTCTCCTCTCTCTCCTCCTTCCTCCACCGCGATCTGCCACTAGAGCCACCGTGAGCCACCACCAGGCACACAAATCGACTCCCCTTCCCACCCTCGACTTCCAGCAACCACCCATGGCCGCCAATAGCTGCCAGCGCCGCCGAAAATTTCTGTAGCTGAGATCGCCGCCGATCGCCACCGTTGGCCATCACCGCCCCCACCATCGTGTAGCCTGATCTTCCAGCTTCATCCACCAGCTTACTGACGTTGAACGGAGGTTTGAAACGCCTGGATCAAGGCTTTTTTTGTCCGTCGTGCGTCGTTCTTCGTGGCTAAAAAATGCCATCCAAACGGCCGTGAACCGTCGTGCCACCACCATATTCAGACTCTTCATCTTGCGGGATTCACCGTGGTGTAAATTTTGAGGCCAACTGCACCCCTCTGCCATGCGCCGCTGTACGCCACCATGCTCTGCCGTGCGCCACCGTGCCAGAGAATCTGGATATACATCGGGAGAAACCGAGCCCACCTCAGGATAGATTTTCATCATCTGACAACATTGGTAAGGTCCGATTTCCCAAAAACTGAGGAATTCTGATTGAATTAGCTGCCGAACGCAATTAGGAAATAAATTGACCTAGAAATTAGGATAATCAGACTTAGAATTATAAAAAGGATGACGTGACAAGCTTGAATATTCATTTAAATGTCTAGGGAATTTAATTGGCTCAAAATTCGAGATTTCGTGAAGTTCTGAATTGTTTCAGAGCAACAGGAGACTAGGTAGGATGATTTATGCTTCCCGAGTCCTAGATTTGACCTAGTGATTGCCTGAACGATTAGATTTAATTACATGGATTTACGTGCTGCTTTCGATGGAACAAATTGCATGCTTGTGTGCTAGATATCCCAATTGCATGTTAGACGTTTTGTTTATCGAGTTTAGATGCCCTTAGGACGGATTTACTTAGGGTAGGGTACTTGATAGCTGGTATGTGACGGTCGTTAAGTATCTCGAGTACAGGGAGTTATCAAATGATAATGTTTTTACCAGATTTAGCCTGTACTGCGTTAGGAATCACGCAATAAATCAAGACGACCCTAAGAAAGGTTTAAGGAGTATAAGGGGGGATAACCTAGACGGGAAAACGTTGTGATTTAGGCGTAATACCCTAGAACCCTGAGGAATAGCCGACCGTGAGCATGTGAGTTCGAATAGATTGTATGAGGATGAGAATTGGCATATGTGCACATGTTAGGGGACGCCCTAGATGTTGATTCTCACCCAATCCTTGAGTGAGTGATTGGTGTTACGGATCACACTCACAATATAGGCTAGATTCGGGTGATTGGTGTTACGAATCACACCCAACGATAAGAGAGGTAATCTCTCTAGATGACGTGCAATTGGATGACGATTCAGATTGGGTCACAGAGGACTTGTGGCCTAGATGGATTTAGATACACCGGGCATGGGATTTAACCTGATTTCTATAATTGATTTTCAAAGAAATTGATTTTATGATTTTGAGTAATTGTCGCGATTTCCATGTGATAAAATGATTTTAAAGATAAGGTATTTCACTGATTTCGGGAAGATGTTTTTAGTGCTCGCACTGCTGAGTATTCAACCAGATTTCAAACTGTATTTTTAATTGTAAATTATTCTACTGCGGTTTTATATCTCACCAGGTTGTTTACTCAGATGAACAGGAACAGGGACAGGAACCTAGACGTTAGCTGGACGATGACTTGGTGATAGACAGAAGAGAAGCTTAGTCTAGGCTTGAATTGCATTGTATATATTTTCCTGATGACGTTGTATATTAGTTTTCTGTAATTCCTGCCTGCTGTGGTTATTGGATTGACTATATATGTATAAATCGGATGACTTTTGTATTAGGGATATGTTTGAAATACAGAGGAAACTCTGGTGGATTTTCGGTAGGGTTTACCACTGTAAACCTATGTAATTAAGTTGGAATTTGCATTTAAATGATTGTATACTGCATGTATGGATATTAGATTTCATTCCAAAGTAATTTATGATGTATGTATGTATAATTAGTTTAGTCGCGGGTGAATTAGGGTTAAAAGGAATCCGAATGGACAACTGGAAGTCTATTTGGGTTACGCTCAACCAGTAGTGATCCCCTGACATTCCCACATCGGGAATAACTATTTAGAAAGGTCCATATGCTTCTGCTAACCAGATAAAGGATTGTGTATGTCGTATTGGGGGGTCGTTACAATTATGGTATCAGAGCCTGGTTTGTCGGATCGACTGGTTTAGTGGGCTAGGGATTGTGAATCTTCAGGCTTGCAGCTTTAGGGTTTTGATTGATTTAACTCTGGAATGTTAGGACCTGATTTGAACCGATAATGAATGGAATGAATTTAATGCCTTTCTATTAACTGTTGCTGTTATGACTGATCTGTTTGCTTATGTGTCAGATAAATATGGCAGAATCTAGCAGGGATTCCACTCGCAGGCCCAAAGGAAGGCCAAGGCACAGGAACTAGGGTGCTTCAGGTAGTGGCAGCATGGAGACTGATGTCGACATGCACGATATGATGGAATCTATCCGTATGATGGCTGATGCGATGAGAGATCAAGCCACTACCAGTGTTAATGTGATGAGACAGCAGCAAGAAGACAGACAGACTAGAAATGAGGGAGCCACCCCGCATGCTAACCCATTGTATCAGGGATGGATCGAGTTTCAGCAAGCAGGTCCATCTCCATTTGCAGGTGCCTCCGATCCAGCTATGGTAGAAACCTGGATGAAAGATATTGAAAAGATTTTCAGATTGTTGCAGTGTGACGATGAGCAGAAATTTACATATGCAACATACATGCTGAAGGGCAAAGCAGAACTCTGGTGGATAGGTGCCCAACAACTGATAGAAAGCAGAGGCATTCCGCTCACCTGGGAGTCTTTCAAGAGAGTCTTCATGGACCAGTATATCCTTAAAAGCATAAAGCAATCAAAGGAAGCACAGTTTCTAAAGCTCACACAGGGTGGTAGGCCATTTGAGGAGTATTTGAAACAATATGAAAAATTATCCCGATACTCCACCTACCTGCGAATGCACTATGACGAGGCCTGGAAAGCAAAGAAATTAGAAGAAGGCCTAGACTTACCCATGAAGAATCAGCTAGCCATATTGGAGATTAGAGACTTCGCCACGCTGGTAAACAAGTGCCGAATCCTGAGCAAGAATCTAGAATAGAGACAGGCTCAGAATATGACACAGAGAATAGGGAACCGGCCAAGACCAGCAACTAGAAATCTTAATTTGAGAAGCGGTATGTTTAAACCGCAACCAGGGGCTTCAACAATAGTGGAAGGCGACCTGATAATACTCCCTGTCCAAAGTGTGGCATCAGACATCCGAATCAGCCCTGCTGGCATCAGACTCCACTTCAGTGTTACAGGTGTGGAGGTACAGGACATATAGCCAGATACTGCCCTTTTACCGTGAACCAGCCGACATTCGGTAGCCAAAGACCACAGGCTCCAGGGAGGGTGTTTACTTTGAATGCGGCCAATGTCGACAGGTCTTCGGGCTTGATGCAGGGTAGAGGTAAAATCTATAATTTTTCTTTGATAGTATTGTTTGATTCGGGTGCTACGCACTCCTTTATTGTTGATGCGTGCGTAGAGAGAATAAAACTACCTGTTTAAACCCTGCCCTGTGACCTATACATATCCACACCCTTAGGAGAAGCCACTATGTCCCCACAAATATGCCTGAATTGCCCCTTAACCATTAAAGATACTTTATTCATTGTGGACCTAGTGTGTATACCATTAACTGGGATCGACATCATTTTTGGAATGGATTGGTTAACTAAGAATCGGGTTTTGTTGAATTATTCTGAGAGGACAATCACTTACCTGGATAACATGCCTGTGTGAGGGAGTGATAGGGCTTGTGAAATAGGTGATATGTCCCTCAATCTCTCTAAGGTAGAGTTGTAGGATAGGCTAAGCCAAATCCCAATTGCTAGTGACTTTTCGGAGGTATTTCCTTTGGAAGTGAGTAAACTGCCATCGCCTAGGGAGATAGAGTTCACCATTGACCTGATTTCGGATGTGGGCCCAATAGCTATGACCCCATATCGTATGGCCCTAGCGGAATTAAGAGAATTAAAGATCCAAATTGAAGATATGTTGGAGAAGGGGTTCATTAGGCTAAGTGTATCGCCATGGGGTGCTCCGGTCTTATTCGTAAAGAAGAAAGACGGGAGTTTAAGATTGTGTATAGATTGCTGGCAATTAAACAAGGTGACCATTAAGAATAAATACCCATTACCACGTATTGATGACTTGTTTGATCAGTTGTAAGGCGCGACTGTATTTTCTAAGAATAGACTTAAGATCAAGATACCACCAGATTAGGGTTAGAGAAGAGGATATCTCTAAGACAACGTTTAGAACAAGATACGACCACTACGAGTTTCTAGTGATGCCGTTTGGATTGACGAATGCACCCTCTATTTTTATGGATTATATGAATAGGATCTTCAGACTCTATTTAGATCAGTTTGTAGTGGTATTCATTGACGATATTTTAGTCTATTCCAAGACTCACGAAGAGCATGCCCAGCATCTTAGCATGGTACTACAAATACTGGAAGAGAAGCAATTGTATGCAAAGCTAGAGAAATGTGAGTTTTGGTTAGAAGAAGTGAAATTCTTAGGACGCGTAGTTAATGGGAAGGGATACCGGTAGACCTAAAGAAAATTGAAGCAGTATTAGATTGGGGTCGACCTAGAACGGTCACCGAGATTAGGAGTTTCCTAGGTTTGGCTGGCTATTATAGGAAATTTATTCAATGATTTTCTCAGATAGCCATTCCATTAACCCGGTTGACTCGAAAAGGGGTAGATTTTGAATGGAGCGAACAGTGTGAGACTAGTTTTCAAACTTTGAAAGAGAAATTGACCACTGCTCCTGTACTAATTCTTTCGAAACCCCTAGAACCCTTTATCGTATATACAGATACATCCCTAAGAGGCCTAGGTTGCGTCTTGATGCAGGATGGGAAAGTTGTGGCTTATGCATCACGGCAATTGAAACTTGCAGAGGAGAACTACCCCACCTATGACTTAGAATTAGCTGCCGTCATGTTTGCCCTAAAGATTTGGAGACATTACCTGTATGGCGCTGTATTTGGGGTGTATAGTGATCATAAGAGCCTTAGGTATTTGTTTGACCAAAAAGAATTGAACATGAGGCAACGTAGGTAGGTAGAATACCTGAAAGATTTTGATTTTGAATTGAAATATCATGCAGGGAAAGCGAATGTTGTGGCTGATGCATTAAGCCGAAAGTCACTACAACTAGCTAGTTTAATGATTGGTGAGATGAGATTACTTGAGAATTTTAAGAATCTCAGCCTCAACGTAATCTCATTTCCGCAAAGATTAGTTATGAGTGACTTTTTGATAACCTGTGAATTGAGAGAGCTAATTAGACAAGCCCAACTTGGGGATGAATCCTTGGAAGTATACGCAGACCAACCCAATTTTGGACTAGCACCTGATGGAGTTTTAATGTTTAGGAAGAGGGTAGTGATTCTGAACCATTAGGAACTAAAGGAAAAAGTGTTAGCAAAGGCCCATAGAAGCCATTACACTATTTACCCCGGTATTTCCAAGATGTATCAGGACTTAAAGAGAAATTTTTGGTGGCCTGGTATGCGGAAGGAAATCACGAACTACGTGAATGCCTGTTTAACTTGTCAATAGGTCAAGATAGAACATCAAAAACTCGCAGGGCTACTGAAACCATTGGAGATACCAGAAAGAAAATGGGATCAAATTACTATAGATTTCGTGGTAGGATTACCTAGGACACCAGTAGGATTTGATGCCATTTCGGTGATAGTGGATAGATTGACTAAGTCTGCACACTTTTTACCTGTTAAGGTGCGTTACTCTATAGAGAAATTAGCCGAAGTATACCTTAGGGAAATCATGAGATTGCATGGAATACCGTCAAGTATAGTATTTGATTGAGACCCTAGGTTTACTTTGAGATTCTGGCAATCCCTACAGCAAGCCTTAGGAACCCAACTTAAATTTAGCACAGCCTATCATCCTCAGACTGACGGGCAGTCTGAGAGAACTATTCAAACCCTAGAAAGACATGTTAAGGGCTTGTGTGCTTGAGCAGAAAGGAAGTTGGGATAAACACCTGTCGTTGATAGAGTTTGCATACAATAACAGTTATCACTCTACCATCGGTATGGCATCGTATGAGGCTTTGTATGGGAGGAGTTGTAATTCACCTTTAAGTTGGGTAGAAATGGGGGAGAGTGCACTGTTGGGACCCAAAATAGTACAAGAAACCACTGATCAGATTAAAATGATTAGGGAAAAGATGAGATTTACCCAACAGAGGCAAGAATCATATGCCAACAAGAGAAGAAGGCCTTTAGAATTTAATGAGGGAGAGCACGTATTTCTGAGAGTTTCTTGCACCACGGGTATCGGTAGACAGGTGAGGACCAAGAAACTAAGCTCTAGATTCCTAGGACCATTCCAAATCATACAAAGAGTCAGTCCCGTTGCCTACCAAATTGCCTTACCTCCGTATTTGTCCAACCTACATGATGTTTTCCACGTCTCCCAACATCGTAAATATGTTCCAGATCCTGTGCATGTATTATGGAATCAACCGATAATATTAAAGGAAAATTTGACTTATGAATCTACTCTTGTACAAATCCTTGACTTTAAGACTAAGCAACTTTGAAGTAAAATAATCCCTTTAGTTAAGGTACTTTGGCAAGATGTAGCATCGCAGGAGATGACGTGGGAGAAAGAAGAAGAGATGAGGCAAAGATACCCAGAACTGTTCACAGGTATGAATTTTGGGGACAAAATTTCTTTTAAGGGGGGGAGAATGTAATAACCGAAACTATTTCGAAAGATAAAATCAAATTTTTGGATGCTAATTCCATTTAAATCAAGTCTGGCATGTATTTTGAGGCTATGGTTGAACTTGGAAAGCGATTTGAAGTTAGAAACATAATCGAACGAAAAGAAACGTGATCTGGTGATCAGAGACTGACAGACGAAGTTTTGTACTTCAATTTCACAAACAGAGGCCTGAATTACTGCATGGAAACTTGTGCCAACGTTTTGAGGGAAGTCGACGTCCTAAAGTTTCCCTTGGTGGTTCGAGAAAAGTCGAAATCGCCCCCGAAAGCTTTAAATTTCCTGAAACCCCGCCATTTGGCCAAATTCTCTCTCTCTCCTCTCTCTCCTCCTTCCTCCACCGCGCGCCGCCACCAGAGGCATCGTGAGCCACCACCAGGCACACAAATCGTCTCCCCTCGTCACCCTCAACTTCCATCAACCACCCATGGCCGCCAACGGCCGCCAGCGCCACCGAAAAATGACGTTTTTCACCCCCATCGCACAAAAATTTCGGCATCTGAGATCGCCATTGCCGCGCCATCGTTGGCGCCACCGCTTCCCACCATCGTGTAGCCTGAGCTGCCAGCTTCCTCTACCAGGTCGCCGACATTGAACGGAGGTCCGACGCGCCCAAATCGAGGCTTTTTCCATCTACCGTGCGTTGTTCTTTGTGGCTGAAAAATTCCATCTAAACGACCGTGAATCGCCGCACCACCACCATATTCGGACTCCTCATCTTGCGAGCTTCATCGTGGTATAAATTTTGAGGCCAACCGCACCCCTCCGTCGTGTGCCGCCGTACGCCACTGTACTCTACCTTGCGCCGCCGTGCCAGAGAATCTGGACATACATCGAGAGAAACCGAGACTACCCCGAGACAGATTTCCATCATCCGACAACACTGGTAAGGTCCGATTTCCTAAAAACTGATGAATTCTGATTGAATTAGCTTCCAAACACAATTAGGAAATAAATTGACCTATAAATTAGGATAATCGGACTTATAATTGTAAAATGGATGACAAGATGAGCTTGAATATTCATTTAAATGTCCAGGGAATTTAATTAGCTCGAAATCCAAGATTTCATGAAGTTCTGAATTGTTTCAGAGCAACAGGAGACCAGGTAGGATGATTTACACTTCCCGAGTCCTAGATTTGACCTAGTGATTGCTTGAACGATTAGATTTAATTGCATGGATTTACATGCTGCTTTCGATGAAATAAATTGCATGCTTGTGTGTTGGATATCCCAATTGCATGTTAGACGTTTTGTTTATCGAGTTTAGATGCCCTTAGGACGGATTTACTTAGGGTTGGGTACTTGATAGCCGGTATAGGATGGTCGTTAAGTATCCCGAGTACGAGGAGTTTTCAAATGATATTATTTTTACCAGATTTAGCCTGTACTGCATTAGAGATCACGCGATAAATCAGTACGACCCTAAGAAAGGTTTAAGGAGTATAATGGGGGATAACCTAGACGAGGAAACGTTGTGATTTAGGCGTAATACCCTAGAACCCTGAGGAATAGCCGACCGTGAGCATGTGAGTCCGAATAGACTGTATGAGGATGAGAATTGGCGTATGTGCACATGCTAGGGGACGCCCTAGATGTTGACTCTCACCTGGTCCTTGAATGAGTGATTGGTGTTACGAATCACACTCACAATATAGGCTAGATTCGAGTGATTGGTGTTACGGATCACATCCAACAATAAGAGAGGTAATCTCTCTAAATGACGTGCAATTGGATGACGATTTAGATTGGGTCGCAGAGGACTTGTGGCCTAGATGGATTTAGATACACCAGGCATGGGATTTAACCTGATTTCTATGATTGATTTTCAAAGAAATGGATTTTATGATTTTGAGTAATTGCCGCAATTTTCATGTGATAAAATGATTTTAAAGATAAGGTATTTCACTGATTTCAAACTGATTTCAGGAAGATGTTTTTAGTGCTCGCACCGCTGAGTATTCAACCAGATTTCAAACTGTATTTTTAATTGCAAATTATTCTACTGCGATTTTATATCTCACCAGGTTGTTTACTTAGATGAACAGGAACAGGGACAGGAACCTAGATGTTAGCTAGACGATGACTTGGTGATAGACAGAAGAGAAGCTTAGTCTAGGCTTGAATTGCATTGTATATATTTTCCTGATGACGTTGTATATTAGTTTTCTGTAATTCCTACCTGCTGTGGTTATTGGATTGGCTGTATATGTATAAATCAGATGAATGTTGTATTGGGATATGTTCGAAATACAGAGGAAACTCTGCTGGATTTTCGGTAGGGTTTACCGTTGTAAACCTATGTAATTAAGTTGAAATATGCATTTAAATGATTGTATACTGCATGTATGGATATTAGATTTCATTCCATAGTAATTTATGATGTATGTATGTATAATTAGTTTAGTTGGGTGTGAATTAGGGTTGAACGGAATCTGAATGGACAACGGGAAGTCTATTTGAGTTATGCTCAACCAGTAGTGATCCCCTGACATTCCCACATCGGGAATAACTATTTAGAAAAGTCCATATGCTTCCGCTAACCAGATAAAGGATTGTGTATGTCTTATTGAGGGGTTGTTACAGCAAGCGTTGCATGATTATTAGAAATGTTAACGTGATAAAAGTAGATATTCCCTTTCAAGTAAAACATTTCTTTTATGGGATGCATGTTAAAACATAAAAAAAAATAAAAATCATTTATGCATTTCATTCTTGAAACTTACCTTTATAAATCGATTGTGCACACTTGGGCACCTTGTGGACACTTGGCCACTTTTATGAAATAATTGTTCATACTTGGGCACTATGTGGACACTTGGCCACCTTTATGAAATAATTGTGCACACTTGGGTACTATGTGGATACTTGGCCACCTTTATGAAATAATTGTGCACACTGGGGCACTATGTGGACACTTGGCCACCTTTATGAAATAATTGTGCACACTTGGGCACTATGTGGACACTTGGCCACCTTTATAAAATAATTGTGCACACTTGGGCACTTTGTGGACACTTGGCCACCTTTATAAAATAATTGTGCACACTTGGGCACTTTGTGGATACTTGGCCACCTTTATAAAATTTATTGTGCACACTTGGGCACTTTGTACATACATATGGCAATGACATTTTCTTTATTTTAGCATCTTAATCTCTCTTGCATTTAGCCCTCATTCTAATACATTCCTTATTAGATTTGGCCACCAAGATTTGAATTTCATATGGTTTCATTCACCGTGGAAAAATAGTCTAATTTAGGATTTTTCCCATCCTTGCCATAAGTTTAAACTTCATGACCTTATGCATTGATATTTTTAGGGTACTTTCTCCCATATTTAATGGGTGCAACCCTTGCCATTAATCATTTAATTTATTTATGCTCTACATTCATGTTACATATTAGGTCTAAGACTAATCTCCAGTTTTTAAGGTCGCACCCTTACCCCACTTCGTATTGTAATATTAATGTGGCTTTATTATGTGCAAAGAGGTAAGTTAATTAGCTTTACCTCACTTGGCTATATTTTCTTTCAAAACCAAATGGTAGCTCCCTTTGCACAATTCTTATAATAAAATTTCCTAACTTAAAAAATAATATATATATACTCACCTAAACCATATGCTAAACATACAAGCATACAATTTCCAGCATTAATATAATTTAAAGTTTTCCCATTATTCATACCAAATTTTACCAACAATAGCTCTTCTATGAAGGCCACGTTAGCTACTTTAACATAGAGATATTTAGCCATACAAGGAGAAAAGTTTCAGCACTATCTTATGTTAAAGATGTTCATAACACATGATAAATTTCCCTAGCAATGGTTCTCTCATGATAATACATCTACTTTAACACATCCACAAACATATTCATTTGCCATGCAAGCTTAGCCAAGAAGCACTCACATTTCAAGAATGTAAACAAGTAACTCATGTTCCATGAAAGCTTGGAAAAATTATGAGACATGTTGTAACGCCCCTATCTAGTCTTATTGTTAACTCTAGTATAAATCCATAGGTTCGGTACATTATCTTCATCCTTTATTTATTTACTGTATGAGCATTTATACCATAGAATTAATTTAAGCGGATTAGGTTCGGGATCTTTTGCTCAGATTAAAACTTACATGCACAATGGAATATATCAAAATATACTAACTACACAACGGAATTTAAGCATTCATGTAATTCAATTAAATACATAATCAATAGTGTTCATTACATTTATGTAAACACGTATTAGGATATATGAAGTACCCGTCCATAGGAAGTTAGGAGACAACAATCTTGTCACTCAGACCCCTAAGAATTTCAAAGATGGACCGGTCCTTCAAATATCCTATGTCTTCTACCCAAGAGAATAACCCTAGTTATAAACCAAATTAATCTGAACTAGGACTCAAAAATAAAGGTTACAAGGTTTTCCTCATACCAAAAAGAAACTCCTATCTCCTTGCCCTGCTAAGCGTCCGTATCTGATACAAATTAGCATAATAATGAGAAACACAAGTTTCCCAGTAGTTTAACAATTCGAGTTTTAAAAATATAACTAATATGCATCAGGGTGCAAGCACCAAAATATTTTTATTTTACATTCTCGATATTAAAACATAATGTTACCCATAAATGAAATCAGGCAAGCGTTACAGGATAATTTATATGTTAATGTAAGAAAAATCAAACATTCTCTTTCAATGAAACATTTCTAAATTGAAATTATACACGTTATCGTGGCATTATGCAATTTAATTATGTATTAGCTTTTACATTTTCAATCTAAGTTAATTGAGCGTATGGGGTTTTATGTGGACAATAGGCCACTTTTATGAAATCACTGTGAGCCCTAGTTCATAGGTATAGAGCACCTCTGGCCATACCTCACTAGGTCATCTTTGTGGAGCACCTTTGGCCATACATTGTAAATCGTGGTCACTCGACCATGTACATAGCGTAATCGCGAACACTAGGTCATGGGCATGGAGCACCTTCGACCACACCTCGCTAGGTTACCCGTGTGGATCACCTCTGGCCACACATCGTAAATCGTGGTCACTCAGCCACGTATATAGCATAATCATGAACACTAGGTTATAGGCATGGAGCACCTTTAGCCACACCTCGCTAGTTCGCCCGTGTGGGTTACCTTTGGCCACACATCGCAGATTGTGTACCAATCTAGGTTTTTCCATATCAGTTGTGTTTCCTTTCTTTTTCTTTTCGATGTACAATATCTTTATCACCTTTATTTATGAATCTTACTTGCCTAAGTTAATTTAACTCTATTTTCATTATTTTGGCCAACGAACATGAATAATATCAAGGATGTAAATTTGCAATAATGCCCCATCAAAGCTAGCAAAAACAAACATAAACATACGCAATCGTGGGACATTATTTGCCAGAATAGTCAAACTACCTATGATTTTGCAGCAGCTCTGACAACAGCGCACGACGACTGGGGTTGAAAAATACACCAGATTATAGCCTGCAACTCAAGGAGGCCGGATTTGAGGTCTTTTTGGTGAGACACGGCCATTTGGATGGCATTTTTTGGTGGAGAAGTTTAACGCATGGCGGACGATTTTTCCTCCATTACGGTTGCGTGGCGGCGGCATTCACCGACTTGAAGCTATTGGAGGAAGCTAGCAGCTCAAGCTTCCCAATAGTGGTGGCAGTGTCACTGGACGGCATCGGATGAAAAAGATCATGGTAGCAAAGGAAAAATACGATAGGAAGGAAAAAGGGTCATTTTTCGGCAGCTATGGCGGTCGTTGGTCGCTGCAGTGGCTTACTACAGTGTCGGGCTGAGCTAGGGAACCTTTTGGTGACAATAGGCGACCATAAATTAGCCGGACAGTGGATAGGCGTGGCGAAGGTGGTGGAAGTGGGTGGTATGCATGGGAGAGGAGAGAGAGAGTGAGAAATCTTGCATGAGAGGGAAAAAGTGGGAGAAAATGAGAGAAAATGAGAGGGGTTTGAGTATTTAGGGCCCTTAGGGGCATTTTAGTCTTTTTCCCTTTCGTCGTAGCTAAGTTTCGAACGCATCTCTCCAATTTAGGCAAGATCTAGGCAAGATTTAAGACGATATAGAAAGAATTTGAAAATTTTCAAACGATCGCATGCATCATAAAATTATCTGCCAAATTTCCTCTGGCATATCAAAATCTCGCTATTAGATATAATTTAATTTTGAAAAATTATCAAATTTTTTGCTAAAAGTTTAGAAAATTTTCCTTAATTCAATTTCAACAAAAATCAGAATTCATTTTACCAAATTTAATTTATTTAAAAATTGCGTTGTTACATTCTCCCTCCCTTAATATAATTTTGTCCTCAAAATTTATACATACCTCATGAGAATAATTTTGGATGGACATGTCCTCCTCTCGCTCCCAGGTAGCCTTCTGTGGTGCCGTCGGGTCCCACAAGACCTTTACCAGAGGAATAGTCATATTCCCTAGGGTCTTGACCTCAGTACTGATGATTTGAATAGGTCTCGGCTAATAAGTCAGATTTTCCTTTAATTGTAGAGTACTAGCGTCAAGTATTTGGGAGGGATTTGGTATGTACTTTCGGAGCTGGGAGACATGGAAAACATTGTGAAAGTTGGACAGGTGTAGGGGTAAGGCTATTTGGTTTGCTGATGTACCCACTCTCTTCAATATTTGAAAAGGTCCAATGTATCCGGGACTTAGCTTTCTAGACTTCATAGCTCTACCAATCTCAGTAGTCGGGAACACTTTCAGAAAAACATGGCTTCCTTTCTCAAATTCTAGGGGCCTTCCCCTCCTGTCAGCATAGCTCTTTTTCTTGTCCTGAGCTTTTGCCAACTTTTCTCTGATCAGTGGTCTGTTGTACTAACTCGAGACCTAACAAATGCCTCTCACCCACCTCATACTAACATAACGGTGACTTACATTTCCTCCCATACAAGGCCTCATAGGGAGCCATGCCTATACTAGAGTGAAAGTTTTTATTGTAAGAAAACTCAATCAGCGGTAGACTCTTTTCCCAGTTTCCCTAGTACTCTAAGGCATAAGCCCTAACTATATCCTCTAATGTCTGAATGGTTCTCTCCGTTTGTCCATCAGTTTGATGATGATAGGCTATACTAAAATTTAGCCTGGTTCCAAAGGCTTCTTACAGGGCTCTTCAAAACCTGGAGGTGAACCTAGGATCCCTATTCGAGACAATGCTAATGGGTATCTCATGAAGTCTTACTATCTCCTGAATATATAACTGTGCTAGTATATCCAAGGAGTAGTTAAACCTAATGGGGAGAAAGTGAGTGGACTTGGTTAACCTATCCACCATAACCCAGATAGCATCATTCCCTGATTAGGTTCTAGGCAGTATTACCATAAAGTCCATAGAAATCTTGTCCCACTTCCATTTAGGAATGTCCAAGGGTTGTAATAACCCAGGGGGCTTCTGATTTTCAATCTTGACCTGCTAACATACTAAGCACCTAGCCACATGCTCTGCTATATTCTTCTTCATTCCTGGCCACCAAAACCTACCCTTTAAGTCCTAATACATCTTGGTGGCTCTAGGATGTACAGTGTACTTACTTTGGTGCGCTTCCTCTAAAATATTATCCCTTAGTCCTCCTTTCTTAGGGACATACATCCTACCCTAGAAAGTTACCATCCCGTCAGCCTCCTTTATGAACTCTTCCGAATCCTTTAGGGATCTTAGGAATTCGTCTTCCTTCTGGGTTTCTAAGATTTGGGCCCTAAGGGTGTTCTCAATCCTTAACTCACTTTGACAGATCTTATTCGGTAACACCAAGGTAGACAACGTCATGTTCATAAATTTCTCTATCAAGTCCATCTCGCTCACCATTAGACGAGTTACGTGGAGAGACTTCCTACTTAGTGCGTTAGCCACAACGTTTGCCTTACCTGGATGGTATTTTAACTCAAAATCATAGTTCGTAATGAATTCCATCCACCTCTTTTGTCTCATATTCAATTCTTTTTAGTCAAAGAGGTATTTGAGACTTTTATGGTCACTAAATACCTCAAATCTAGACCATAGAGGTAGTGTCTCCAAATCTTTAAGGCAAACACTATAGCCGCTAACTCTAAGTCATGGGTAAGGTAGTTTCTCTCATGCGACCTCAGCTGCCTAGAAGTATAGGCCACTAGTCCTCCTTGCATCAGTACACATCCCAAACCTTTCTTCGATGTATCACAATATAACTCAAACTTCTCTAAAGGGTCAGGGATAACTAGCATAGGTGCGGTGGTCAACTTCTCCTTCAGGGTTTGGAAGCTTTGTTCACACTTTGTGTCCCACACAAACAGAAGATCCTTCTGGGTCAACTTGGTCATTGGCATTGCTATTTACGAAAACCCCTAAGTGAATCTCCTATAGTACCCTGCTAATCCCAGAAAACTCCTTATTTCAGTCACTGTTGTAGGCCTTTCCCAATTAACCATGGCTTCGGTCTTACTGGGATCCACTGACACTCCCTTATCAGAGATCACATACCCTAGGAACTTTACTTCTTTCAACCAAAACTCACACTTTTCAAGCTTAGCATACAACTGCTTCCCCCTGAGTATTTGCAGCACTGTCCTGAGGTGCTGCTTGTGTTCCTGTCTATTCTTGGAATACACTAATATGTCATCTATAAACACTACGACGAACTGATCGAGGTAGGGTCTAAAGATGTGGTTCATGTAATCTATGAAAACAACCGGGGTATTTGTCAGTCCAAAGGGTATTACGAGGAATTCATAGTGCCCATACCTAGTCCTAAAGGCGTTCTTAGGTATGTCCTCTTTCCTAACCCTGATCTGATGATACCTCGACCTCAGATCAATCTTAGAAAAGATAGTGGCCCCTCTCAGTTAGTCTAATAGGTCATCGATCCTAGGGAAAGAATACTTATTCTTTATTGTTATCTTATTCAGCTGCCTATAGTCTATGCACATTCTCATACTCTCGTCCTTCTTCTTAAAAAATAGTACAGGAGCTCCCCATGACGACACACAAGGTCTAATGAATTGTTTAGCTAAAAGGTCCTTTATCTCCCACCAGAAAGAGAAATAGAGTTTTCCATAGACCTAGTTCCTGGGACAGGGCTAATTTCTATAACACCCTATAGGATGTCTCCGAAAACAGATCCGGAAACTCCTTGACCACAGGTATAGTTTCTAACTTCTACTGACTTTCTACCTTCGAGGAACATAAGAAACCCATCCTCTGGTTTTTCCTCTCTATCCCCACATTTACTGGCCTAGTGTCTATGAAAGTCATAGACTTAGCTAAGCAGTCCAAGATAACATTGTTTGAAGAGAGCTAGTCCATACCAAGGATGACATCTAGATAAACCATAGGTAAACAAATAAGGTCTACCATAAAGGTTCTGTTTGCAATCACAATGGAACAGTTTAAACAAACCAAGGATGTAGACACATGTTTATTGGTGGGTATAGCTATGGAAAGTTCATAAGGTAAGGTGGTTATGGGTAATTTCAAGTTGTGAACACAGTCTACTGAAATAAAGGAATGGGTGGCGCCAAAATCATACAATACAATTAAAGGAATATCGTTAATAAAGCACATACCTTTCATCAAATCTTCGGACTGGGCCACTTCCTTCCTCTTCAAGGTATACACCCTTCCCTTGGTAACAGGTCTGGCGGGTTCCTCTGGCTTCCTCAGGGTCTGCCAGCTTCGGGCGATGTGTCCTGGCTTTCCACATTTGTAACACATGTTCTACCCCATTAGACATGGCCTATCCCCGTGATTCTTTCCACACTTCGAATAGTTGTGATGGAGCGTAGGAGTACCCACTGGCTTCTTCCCTGTCTGGCTCTTCTGGAACTTCCTGTCACGACCTCTGCTGAATCCAACTGGGCTCTTTCTCTTAAGGGATTCAACCTTTTGTTTCTTCTACTGTAGTGTGGCCAATGACCTAAAGGCTATTTTGAACTTATTCACTAGCATCGGGTAGTCCCTGATCTCCTTTGCGGCCACCATATGATACAACTCCGGGTCCAAGCTATTCTTCAAGTGCATGGCCTTCCATGCTCCATCGGGTCTCCACTTCAGGTATGAAGAGAACTTAGACAGCTCTTCGAACTTTGCTAGATGTTCTTTAAAAGGCCTGCCTTCCTGCTTGATCTACATGAATTCCCCCTCCTTCGCATTCCGCTCACTCTGGGGGAAGTACTTCTCTAGGAATGCATCTCTGAAGCTCTCCTAAGTAATCGGGGTCCCTTGAGCCTCCATCAGTTGCTTCGTCCCTCTCCACTAATTTTTCGCCTCTCTTTCTAGTTGGTAGGCGGCAAAAGTGACCTTTTGTGGCTCTTTGGTCCCCTTTACTTCAAATAGTTCTTCAATCTTTTGAACCCACTCTTAGGCCTTCTTTGAATTCGCTAGGATATCAAAAATGGGAGTCCTAGCTCTCTAGAACTCTGTCCAACCTCCACCTACTTGGGTCATCACTTGTTCTGCCCCTGTCTGGGTCTCTTCACTTCGGTCTGTCTGGGCTTGGCAAAGTGCCTTGGCTATGACTGTAGCTTGGGCTCTCATAGCATCCACCATGTCTCGCATGGTCGACATAATTTCATTCACATCTGCTCCAGTATCTCAGGTCCGTGGTCTACCTCTTTGTATCGGTGTTATGCTGCCAATCTGCAAAATAAGTATTACTGAGGTGATCAGGCTCAATAACAGATTATTAAGCAGATAGCATATAACATCAACATGAACTTCCATCTTCCCAAACCTAATGCTCTATTCCCCAAGTTCAAAACACAATACAAGCTAGTCAACCGCCTAGGTACAGCCGACTAACCTGAACTAGTCCCTTACTTAAGGAAATCTACCCCATTTTAAACCTAGGTAGCTGTGCTCTGATACCAACTTAATGTAACGCCCCTATCTAGTCTTATTGTTAACTCTAGTATAAATCGATAGGTTCAGTACATTATCTTTATCCTTTATTTAATTAATGTCTGAGCAGTTATACCATAGAATTAATTTAAGCGGATTAGGTTTGAGATCTTTTGCTCAGATTAAAACTTACATGCACAACAGAATATATCAAAATATACTAACTACACAGCAAAATTTATGCATTCATGTAATTCAATTAAATACATAATCAATAGTCTTCATTACATTTCTGTAAACACGTATCAGGATATATTAAGTACCCATCCATAGGAAGTCAGGAGACAACAATCCTATCACTCATACCCATTTACGAATTTCAAAGATGGACCGATCCTTCAAATATCCTATGTTTGTTGCCCAAAAGAATAACCCTAGTTCTAAACCAAATAAATCTGAACTAGGACTCAAAAATAAAGGTTACAAGGTTTTCCTTAGGCCAAAAAGAAACTCCTATCTCCCTGCCCTGCTAAGCGTCCATATCTGATACACATTAGCATAATAATGAGAAACACAAGTTTCCCAGTAGTTGAACAATTTGAGTTTTAAAAATATAACTAATATATATCAGGGTGCAAGCACCAAAAAATTTTTATTTTGCATTCTTGATATTAAAACATAATGTTACCCATAAATGAAATCAGGCAAGCATTACAGGATAATTTAGATGTTAACGTAAGAAAAATCAGACATTCTCTTTCAATGAAACATTTCTAAATTGAAATTATACACGTTATCGTGACATTATGCAATTTAATTATGTATTAGCTTTTACATTTTCAATCTAAGTTAATTGAGCATATGAGGTGTTATGTGGACCCTAGGCCACTTTTATGAAATCACCGTTAGCCCTAGTTCATAGGTATGAAGCACCTCTGGCCACACCTCATTAGGTCATCCGTGTGGAGCACCTTTGGCCGCACATCATAACTCGTGGTCACTCGGTCACGTACATAGCGTAATTGCGAACACTAGGTCATAGGTATGGAGCACCTTCGGCCACACCTCGCTAGGTTGCCCGTGTGGATTACCTTTGGCCACACATCATAAATCGTGGTCACTCGGCCACGTACATAGTGTAATCGTGAACACTAGGTTATGGGTATAGAGCACCTTCAGCCACACCTCGCTAGGTTGCCTGTGTAGATCACCTCTGGCCACACATCATAAATCATGGTCACTCAGCCACGTACATAGCGTAATCATGAACACTAGGTTATAGGCATAGAGCACCTTCAGCCACACCTCGCTAGTTCGCCCTTATGGATCACCTCTAGCCGTACATCGTAAATCATGTACCTATCTAGGTTTTTCCATGTTAGTTGTGTTTCCTTTCTTTTTCTTTTCAATGTATAATTTATCTTTATCGCCTTTATTTATGACTCTTACTTGCTTAAGTTAATTTAACTCTATTTTCATTATTTTGGCGAGCGAACATGAATAATATCAAGGATGAAAATTTGCAATAATGTCCCATCAAAGCTAGGAAAAATAGACATACACATACGCAATCATGGGACATTATTTTCCAAAATTGTCAAACTACCTGGAGAATGACTAGAAAAAACTGATATTGGCCTCCCTTTGTTCTCTGTCTACACCTCGCTTCCTTGAATTCTTATTTCACTACAATAAATGCCAAGTTTTCACTTTGGTTCAATCATCAAGGAATAGTCGGCACAAAATCTATAGGAAAACATCAAATTAGGGCATTTTAAATTATAACAGAGGCTCCGAGGGCTCGAGATCTAAATTCTGTGATTTTCCAACAGCTCCGGCGATGTCGCATGGCGGCGCACAAAGGTCGACGATGGCTGGGGTCAAAAAATACACTAGATTGTAACCCGTAACTCGAAGAGGCCGGATCTGAGGTCCGTTTGGCAAGACACGGCCGTTTGGATAACATTTTTTTATGGAGAAGTTTGACGCACAACGGTAATTTTTCCTCTGTTTTGAGCGTGTGGCTACTGCAATCACAGGCTGGAAGCTGTCAGAGGAAGCTAGCAGCTCAGGCTTCCTAACGGTGGTGGCGGTGTTTTCGGACAGCTTTAAATGGCAGAGATCACGGCAGCGAAGTAAAAATGCGAAGGGAAAGAAAAAGGGCCATTTTTTGACGACTGTGGCGGTCGTCAGTCACTACGGTGGCTTGCTGCTACATCGGACTAAGCTAGGGAACCTTCCGATAGCAACAAGCAGCCATAAATAGGCTAGACGATGGACAGGCGTGGTGAAGGTGGTGGGTGTGGGTGGTGTGCACAGGAGAGAAGAGAGTGAGAAATGTTGCATGAGAGGGAAAAAGTGGGAGAAAATGAGAGAAAATGACAGAAAATGAGAGGGGTTTGAGTATTTAGGGCCCTTAGGGTCATTTTAGTCCTTTTCCCTTTCGTCGTAGCTAAGTTTCGAACGCATCTCTCCTATCTAGGCAAGATTTAAGACGATATAGAAAGAATTTGAAAATTTTCAAACGATCGCATGCATCGCAAAATTATCCGCCATATTTCCTCCGGTAGATCAAAATATCGCTATCAGATATAATTTAATTCCAAAAAATTCTCAAATTTTTTGCTAAAAGTTCAAAAAAAATTTCTTAATTCAATTTCAACAAAAATCAAAATTCATTTTACCAAATTTAATTTATTTAAAAATTGGGTTGTTACACATGTACTCTAAAATATGGAACAAAAGTTAATGAATTGCTAACCTACCTTAAGTGGTGCAAAATGTTGAAATTGCCTTGGCTCTTCCTTTGAGTTTCCCCTTCCTCCTTGCTTCTTCTTGCCTTTGGTCCACTTAACTCTCCTTCCTCTTGCCTTGCCTCATGATTTTTCCTGTTGCTACTCCCTCTCCTTTTTGGATACCTCTTCATGTGTGTGTATTTTCTAAGATATGGGATGCTTCCTCTTTTTCCTCTTGCCGTGAAGGTTTCTATGTTTTATGAAACTCTCTTCACCTTGTGTATGTTGCTAACTCAGCTAAAGATGGGACGTTGAACTCCTTTCCCTTAATTATTATTATTATTATTGTCCAATAGCCTCACATATGGTTCTAGTGCAGCCTATTTCCCTTGAAAGTTTGCATTCTCACTTGGGTAAAGGGACGCTACCTTCATTCTCATCATTAGCATTTCATGGCCTCATGGGTAATTAAGTGTAGCCCCATTTTCCTTGCAACGTGTGTTTTATCCAATATTCATTAGCCATATGTGTACTTTTAAGTACAATTTACTTCCCTTGCACTCTTACCTTAGCCACTTGATCAAGCCAAAGGGGGGAAAAAGAAGAAAGTCACGTATTTCAAGCTACACCCTTCCTTTTTCTCTTTTCTTTTTCCTTCATTATTATTTGCTAGACACCCTTGTACTTAAGTACACCCCTTAACTTCCATGCAAGCTTGTACCATTTGTTCCACTCGACTATTTTCAAGGAAGGGAAGGAAGGAAAAGAATTCATGCAACCTCCTCATGCAAACCACCCTCCATGCCAAGCGTGGACCTACCTCAATGTATGTTTGATTTAAATAAATTCTACACCTTTTCCTTTAGTCACTCGATCACGTTTGAAGGAAGGAAGGAAGGGAAGTCACTCCATTTCTCACTTACACGCAAGACGGTATAGCTTGGCAAGGCTCACACAAGTCCTACATTTTGTTACCTATGATTTTCTTTACGCAGTGGCACCAAGAGAGGAGGAAATGGATTCATGCAACCTCTTCACGCAAGCCACATATACATGAATCTTTTATTTTATTTTATTTTCCTTCCTAGGTCACATGATGCTCAGGTGGTGGCTTTGTTTATTGGTAAAATAATTCTGCACCCTTGCTTCACGTACACCCACACATTTAACTACTTTTCTTTTCTTAATTACCATAGCTGCCTGTATACATAGGTCTAACTCCACTCCTTGTACATTGTCACTTCCTTCACGCAAGCTCACTCTTCTTGGCCATATTGTATTGAAAAAGAAAATAAAACAAAAGGGAAGAAAAGGGGGAAAACTAATCCCACACGCCTCTCCTTCTTTCTCTCCTCTTAATTTCTATTGTCTTGTGAGTATTTGAAAGTCATGTTCTTCTTCCCCTTCTTTTATCTTTACCAAATGGAGGCATCATTTTAATAAGAATAAAATAAATCTCTCCTTAGTCACTTGCATTCTTGGCTACACTTTAGGTGGACTAACCAAATTTTGTTCATCCCTTGCCTTTCTTCCACCAAGTGCCTATGTATATATATTATTTTTAAATGTCCTACTCATTTTGTATTACTCAATTACACGTGTAGGTATATATATATTTTAAATTTTGTTTACATAATTTAATATACTCCATAGGGTGCCTATTCGACTAGCTAAATGGAGTAAAAGAATCAAGTCAAACACCTAAGCTTTTATGCAAGCATCTCAAGGAATTGAAAGTGTCACCCTTTAGCATATTTACTCTCAATATTAAATCACACAAGCAAATTCATCCAATTAATGGAGGGAACATTAATTTAGACTAATCAAGAAAATATGGGGTGTTACACTTAGGGCTTGTGTTTTAGAGTATAAAGGAAACTAGGATAGGAGTCTACCATTGATTGAATTTTCTTACAACAATAGTTTCCACTCTAGCATATGTAGGGTACCCTATGAAGCCTTATATAGGAGGAAGTGTAGGTCCCCATTATTTTGGTATGAAGTATATAAGAGGCAACTGTTAAGACCTAAGTTGGTACAACAAATAACTGATCAAATTAAAATGATCAGAGAGAAAATGGCAAAGGCTCAGGACAGACAAAAAAGCTATGCTGACAAAAGAAGAAGACCCCTATAGTTTGAGGAAGGAAACCATGTTTTTCTAAAAGTATCTCCGACTACTGGTATTGGTAGAGCTATGAAGTCTAGAAAGCTAAGTCCCAAATATATTGGACCTTTCCAAATATTGAGGAGAGTAGGTCCATCAGCATATTAGATAGCCTTACCACCACACTTGTCAAACCTTCATAATGTTTTCCATGTCTCCCAGCTCAGAAAATACATACCTGACCTTTCGCATATGCTTGATGCCAATACTATGAAATTAAAGGATAATATAACATATCAGCCAAAGCCTTTGCAAATTATCAGTATTGAGGTCAAGACCCTGAGGGGTAAAGCCATTCCCCTAGTAAAGATCTTATGGGATCAAACATCACCACAGGAAGCCACTTGGGAAAGAAAGGAGGACATGAGGAGAGCGTATCCAGAACTTTTTACATGAGGTATGTATAAATTTTGAGGACAAAATTATTTTCAAGGAGGGGAGAAATGTAACACCCTATATTCTCTTGGTAAGTTTAAATTATTGTTCCCTTAATTAATTGGATAAGCTTGATATAATGTATGATGAATTTTCTTGTGTAATTTAATATTTAGAATAAATATGCTAAAGAATAACACCTTCTTCCTTGTGTAACCGAATTAGAATGTGAGTGAAAAGTGCATTAAAAGTAAGCTTGATTTTGAGGTGCTTGAGGTGCATACATAAAAGTTTAGGTGCTTGATCTAAATTTTTTTTCTTTCTTTTCTTCCCTTATCTAGCCGAATTGCCAAAGGAAGGAGTGAATTAAACCCACACGGCAATAGACATTGAGAAGGGAGAAAAGAGTTCTAACACCCATTAAATATATATACATATACACGTGTATTTGGTGAAGGGGATAAAAGTGAGAAGATAGAGGAGAGTGAAAATTTTATTTAAAGTAATATACATATATGTAGGTGTACGGTGGAAGCCATTTAGGAACTAGATATAGGGAATTAAAATATAGGATGCAAAATCGTATACCTTGCGTGAAGGGTGGCTCACTTGAAATGGTAGCTTGCATGAATTCATTTCCTTCCTTTCCTTTGGCGCTACTGAGTGATGAATTAACATAGGCATGTATGATGCTACGACGTGAAGCTTGAGAGACTGTACAACCTTACGTGAAGTGGGAGGCTTGCGTGACTTCCCTTCTTCCCTTCCTTTAACGTGGCCGAGTGGTTAATCCACTAACACAAGATTTCCATTAATGTGAATTGTACTTAAAGTACACGTGTGGCTAGTAAATAATAATGATTAAGAATAAGAAGCAGGAGTAGCATCCCATTACTCGATTGGACAATATACAAGAGGGAATGGAATTAAAGGTGTACACGACAAGTGCCTTTGGTGAGAGAGAGAGAGAAAGCAACATGAGAATTTAATATTTTAGAGAAAACACACTCAAGCAATCGGTGGGAGAGGAAGGAAGTCTAGCTTAGCCGAGAAGGGGAGGAGCAAGGGAGAAAGATAAAAATTCAAGAGAGGCACCTAAACACTTTCATCATTCTTGCACCCTTGAGGTAGCTTAGCAATTCAATGTCTTGATTTCATGATTTAAACTATGTAGTATGATTTAAGGTTTGCATGGAATCAATTTCTGTAGCTCTACATTCCTTGATATGTAATGTTCCTATTGTCTAAGTTTGCATGATGAATGGAATGGGTTGTGATTGTTGATATATGGTGGTAGATGTAGCTAAATTCATGAGAGGATGGTTAATAGAAAATTTCAGCATGCCTAATGCAAAACCTTAGAATTAGAAAGTGTGGAAATTTATGTTTTTAGCTTAAAAATACCCAAAGGAATCATGCTAGCTAGAAATTTGACTTGAAGTCCTGATATTACTCTCTTTAACCTACTTAAATCGAGAGCATCCCTTTTTGACATATGAAAGTGTTGCTGAAAAATATGTGGGAAAAGTTACCTTTCGATTTTGGTAAAAGAAGAAAAAAAAGAATGATAAATGGATGTGTGTTACCTTGTTTATTCTTTTTCATATGATAAATTTGTATATAGTAGTGTCCTTTAAATGTAGGAGGGATAACATGTATGTAATTATAAAGTGTAGCATGTAAAATAAGCCAAGAAAAGAGGTAAAAGAAATGGCAAATTTTATTGCTACATAACTTAAATGTGAGAGAAAGTAGCATAATAATTTCAAGGTATTGCGTTAATAGATTTAAAATCTAGAAAGGATGGAAGAATGTAATAAATGGGATATGAAAAACTTTAGATCCCACCTTTTTTTTCATGATGGCCAAAACAATCCCTCATTTTAAATTATAGTGACCAAATACATATGCAATGGTAAATGACTTATAAGGTATCTTATAATGGCTAAAGTCAAGGGAAAATGAGAAAGTTATAGTTAGATGAATGGTGATTGCAATTTATTCCTATTTATGCTATTAATATTCTTATGCTGAAAATTTTATGAGATAATGGATGGTTAATCTAAGTCCACATAACAATAGAAAATTGTAACACAAATTTTCATAAAGGTGGCCAAGAGTCCACAATGTGACCAAGTGCTCACAAATTTTTATGAAGGTGGCCAAGAGTCCACAATGTGACCAAGTGCTCACAAATTTTTATGAAGGTGGCCAAGAGTCCACAATGTGACCAAGTGTTCACAAATTTTTATAAAGGTGGCCAAGAGTCCACAATGTGATCAAGTGTTCACAATTCTTACAAAGGTGTCCAAGTGTCTACATTCCTTGAAGTGTGACCGAAAGTGCTTCACACTTTCAGGTGAGGTAAGTCTTAAGAATGAGAATATATAGATGATCATTAGCTATTTTAATGGTTATATGTATGCTTTTATTGAAAATATGATGTATGAGAATGACCATCTTTATCACACTGACATTCCAAATAATCATGCAATGCTTGCCAATTTGTTACATAAATGAGACTATGTTTTAAACGACTAGAATGTAGAAAAAAATGTTTTCTATGCTTGCACACTGTTACATATTAGTAGATTTTCAAATATAAGATTGTTGAGCTACTGAGAAACTAGTTTTCTTATTTGTGAGTTGATATGTATCAGATGCAAACGTTTAGGGAATTCGGGGAAAGATGGAAGTAGCCTAAAAGGAAGTCCTTTTGTTAAGAGCATTTTTGTGGTCCTTCATTTTGGGTCCTGATTCTATATATTATTTTTGGATTAGAATTAGAACTTTATACTTAGCTGTATATAGTAAAGGAAAAAGGGTAATTACTTGGGAAAGGATATGCGCAGAACCTATTCATCCCTAGTATTTTGTAAAAGGAGTTTGAGTGATAGGCTTATTATCTCCTAACTCCTTATGGATGGGTAATTCACATATCCTGGTATATGTTCACAGAAGGATGTAACAAACATTTATTATATGTAATATGAAAGTTTTATAAATTTCGCAGTGATGTATGCAATTTTAATTCCGCTGTGCACAAAGTATGGTTACCTGAGTAAAAGAACCCGAACCTAATCCACTTTAATAATACTTAATGGTATAAATGCTCAGACGTTGTAAATGAATAATTAAGGTCAAGAATAATGTACCAAACTTATTTGGTTACATCGGAGGAATTGTAATACTAGATAAAGAATTACATTGGTAGCCCTATCAGTCGACTATCAGGTTTGAGTTTTCTACATAGCAGTCAACTAGCAACCCTAGCAACTAACTTTCATGTTCTTCATTTTTCTTAGGAAGCATTTTAGAGAGTGACCAGTCAACTGGTAGCCTTCTATCAGTTAACTGGCAGCCTACTATTTTGCGAACCAAGGATTTTGGAGAGCAATCAGCCGACTGCCAGTCTTCCACCAGTCGACTGATAGCCCTCCAACATGTGAAACATGATTTTTATCCAAGATTAAGCTTAGTAATCCTCTATACCGCTTTGTTTAAGGCTCACAATGTAACCGTGCAAGGGAACTACATACTTTTGGGTAATGTGTAAGAGATAAGGTCAAGTGTCACTCGGATGGAAGGATCCTTGTGATAGTGGTACAAAGGGAGTGGAAAAACATGAGAAAAGAGAGAGTGAAGTATTCTAAATGTATGCGCTAGTGGTAGATAAGCTCATGATCGAGTGATCAATTGTCAATATGGGACAGCCGTTGGGCATTCTGCAGTTGTGCCATAAATAGTGATGGTCAAACATCTAATGGAACCTAGATGATTTTTAAAACGTCGTGATGCTTATGAACTCTAAGATAGTGTCATCTTCCAAAGGCATTAAGAAACACATACTTAGCATTAAGCACAACCATGAACATGAGTCAAATCACCCTAGTATCTATGTTAGAATATAACGTACCTAAAGTGTGATCCATCGATAATTGATGGTGATTTCATAGTCTCATGATCTACGAAAGTAGAGAGGATAGGACCTATATAGAGGCTTTATAGTGATCTCGTGAGTTATTGAGATTGTACTTGGATCCGTCTAGGGGACACCTCATATAGTATTTATGCAGAAGAGTTACTATAGTAGTGCAGTTAGTCACCAAGATAGCTCATTCATGTATGTAGTGGTACGTGGAGTTGCTGGGTGACACTCTCGATAACTTGCATGTCATGATTGTTTCTCCTACTCATAGGTAAAATGAAAAGACATGTTTATTGCTTTAGGAAATGTTTTGTGATGAAAATGATGATGAATAGACATCCCATATTATAAAGTTAATATATTTTACCTGTACATGCATGAATATGAGAACATAACATGAAAGTATATTGCATACATTGCATCCCAATAGTATGTACTATGTTTTCATGATGAAAAAATGTAGAAACTTTCTGTATAAGTGTGGTGGTACAAGTTAGAAGTTTCAAAGCAGGTTGTATTGCTACTGAGATTAACTTCTCACATAAGTGTTGGCATGTACTAGATGTGTAAGTCCCTTGTTGGAGGAGAAGGTAAGCAAGAGAGAGGTGCCCTTTTTTAAGGTGTACTAACATGTTTATTTTGGATAGTATAGGCCTTCATTTATTTTGTACTAGTCTTTATATTTTTTTTAAAAAGGCTGGTATAGATTATCTCTTGTGTAGCCTATCTTAACTTGAATGTATATGGATTAACTAGTAACTATCAATGATGGGGTCATGAGTGGTAGGGTTGTTGCCTCCTTGCCCAGTAGTTATTTAATGATATTTACAAATTAAGTATGCATGTTTGTGTGCATAGATATTTAAAGTAAACTATATATATATTTTGTTGTGATTCTTAATGAGAACTCGAGTGTAAAACCTGACCCCAAATGGCACTCAATTAATTAACTTAGTAAAAGCTAAAATTTACTCAGGTAGAAGTAATAGTAACACACCATTATTATGATATTTATATATTATACCTTTTAAATAACTAAAAGGAACCATAGGCTAGGAGGGTGTTATGGGCGTTACATATTAGTTGGTATCAGAATATAGCTACCACAATTAGCACATAGCTAACTCGGTAGTGATAAATGCTAATTAGGTAACAAGGGTAGATTTGTCCGGATAGAGACTACTATAGGTTAGTTAGATAAGCCTAGGCATTTGACTGCTTGTGCTATGTTTTGACTTGAGGAATGAAGTGCTAGGTTTGGGGATGTACGATATTTTCTATGGAACTATATTTTCTCTTATAAATATTATGATATTGAGACTGATCATCTTAGTATTGTCTGTTTTGTAGAGTGAATTATGGCCTCACCGAGAAAGAATACTGAACCAGAGAAAGGGAGTAGAGCTAATTTGGCTGGGGTAATATAGGCTATGATGGGAGTGGCCGAAACTATAAAGGAACAAGCTGCTACTACTACCCAAGTTCTCCTTAGATAGTTATAGGAAGGTGGAAACAACAACTTCCCTAACCATAACCACAATAAAAGGAGAGACAGAGGTCGAGGAAGAAAGCGACCAATGGTGAGGCAAGTTATGCCTAATGTTTACACAAAATGTGGGAGGAACCACGGGGATCAACCATGTCTAATGGAATAGGGCATTTTCTTTAAGTGTGGTGTGTTAGGACACTATATTAAAGAGTGCCCATTATGGAGAAAGCTAGCTAAAACCTCTAAACCTCCAAAAACTAGGAGAAATCATAATGAACCTTTTAGAATCCACCAAGGTGTGTGTTATAGACATGGGAAGAATGTAAGAAACTGAGATTTCAACAAGATAAATGTTATTGACATAGGAAGAATAATGGGAATAAGCCATGTTTGACGGGGCAAAATGTCTATTACAAGTGTGTTAAGCTGGGAAATTTCATTAAGAAGTGCTTGTTGTGGAAGAAACCAACTGAGGCCTCAAGCCTCTAGCTAAGGAGAGAGTATAGAATCTCGAGTGCAAGGAGGTAGACCAATCTGATAATTCAATTAAAGGTCAGTGTTTCATAAACAATGCTTCCTTAATTATACTGTTTGATTCATGCCTCATTCATTCCTTTATTTCCCTTGAATGTGTGGAAAGATTGAATTTCCTATAACTAAATTGCCTAATCATTGTTGAAAATAAACCTTTCATTGTTGACCTTATCTGTCTATCTTTGGTAGATTTAGATGTCATTCTTAGGATGGATTGGCTATCTTTTAATAAAGTGGTCCTAAATTATTTTGAGAAGTCTATGACTTTTATGGACACTATACCTGTGAATAGGGGTACAAAGGAAAAGATCCAATGGCTATGTTTCCTGTGTTCTTTTGAGGTTGAGAGTCAGCATAAGATTGATAGTGTCCCTATAGTTCAAGAGTTCCCTGGTGTATTTCCCAAGGAGATCTCTAGTCTTCCATTGGAGAGAGAAGTAGAAATCTCTATAGAGTTGGTTCCTGGAGCAGGACCAATTTCTATAGCATCTTATAAGATGTCTCCTTAGAATTAAGTGAGTTGAAGGTACAAATAGAAGACCTCATAGAAAAGAAATTCATTAGGCACAATGCTTCATCATGGGGAGCATCGGAATTATATGTGAAGAAAAAGGATGGAAGTATGAGAATGTGTATAGATTATAGGCAATTGAACAAAGTGACTGTGAAAAATAAATATCCCCTCCCTAGGATTGATGGCCTATTAGATCAACTAAAAGGAGCAGTTGTGTTTACTAAGATTGATTTGAGATCGGTGTAATATCTGCTTCCTTAAAATTTATTGTTAAGGATAATCTTAGAATTTTAAATTTAAGGACTAAAATGAAATAAGAAACTTGGGGTTCAAGTGAGAGGGACTAAAGAGCAATTTCCATTTTTTTGCTAGGAGGTCCCTAACATTTCATTAGCTTATTTCTCCTTCCCTATATCACAAACCCTTCTCCCCATACCAGAAAAAGGGCATCTTACACTAGGAAAGAAAAATGGAAGGAGAAACGGACAAAGGAGAAAAGGGGAGAAATCCAAGTGGAAACCTCTCATAGCTGAATTTCAAGTAAGAAAATCTTTACCAACACTTAAGAAAACATCCTAGCTTTCATTTAGAAGTAGTATATCCCTCCTTCAAAGCATCAAATATGTTGAAATGCTTAGGATTATCAAAAATAGAGAAATCTCCTTTTCTTTAGAAATTTCTAGTTTTTTGGGTTAAAATGATGATTTTAAGGTTGTTTAGAGACAGGAAAACATTTCTAAATTAAAATTCTAGAGTTTTAACTTCCATTAAATATTTTCTAGGGTTGAATCAGATTTAGAAAGTTAGGTTTTACTATTCACCCATTTTAGATGTGTAAATCGACTTGTATGAGTGATATTTGAGCGTGAAAATGGTTAGGATTTGGGGGAAAAGGGTTAGAAATTAAGCTCATAATATTTAATCTTGAAAAATACTAGATTATGGACTGGAAAATTTCAAGAAGTTAGTTTTTAAAACTATCTTAGAACATAGTAGCCAACTGATAGCATGTACTAGTTAACTGTCATGTTCTTGACAAACCAAGAATTTCATACAAGGA
The DNA here is from genome assembly GCA_031216115.1 of Senna siamea. Classification (NCBI taxonomy): domain Eukaryota; kingdom Viridiplantae; phylum Streptophyta; class Magnoliopsida; order Fabales; family Fabaceae; genus Senna; species Senna siamea. Next base: position 5,770,578 of record CM062360.1, read on the forward strand.
CGCAACAGTCGACTGGTAGCCTTATCAGTTGACTGTCAAGTCTAATTTTTTGCCTAGCAATTGACTAGTAGCCTCCTATTAGTCGACTGACAGGCTACTGTCTTATGAAGTCTAAGATTACAGAAAGCTACAAGAATCGACTGGTACATGGATGCTGACTGGTAGCCCTTCAACATGAAAAATGACTTTTAAAGTGATGAGTGAGCTTAGAAACCCCTAGTATTGGCTTAAATGAGGCTCCAAGTGTCATCATACATGAGAAATACACAGATTGGGTGATAAGTAGCATGGAAATATGAAGGGAAAGAGAAGAGTTGTCAAGTTATCAAATATCATAGGAGAAATTTTGAGGAATACTAGAGTAAAACTCTAAGCCTAGGGTGCATAGGAAGCATATTGCAATAAATGCATATTTGAGAAGGATTAGTGTGAAATGTTGAGGTTTATTCTCAACAAGTGAAGGAGGTAACTTCTGAGATCAAGTAAAAAAGGAAAGCCTTGATCAAGAGAGGAACAAACAGTTAAGGTAGAGTAATCTACACTCCCCTCTTTGAAGTGGTGATGTGAATTGTGTTGTTTGAAATAAAGTTGTTTTATGACATGGGAAATATTTGATGAAATCTATTATGAAATGGAAATATTTTCATACGAGTATGAGGAAAATTGCCTATATGTGTTTGAGAAATATGAGATAAATCCCTTGTTGCCTATTTTAATTTGACTATTTGGTTGTATACTTATAGTGCCAACGAAATTTAGGGTGGACATCCAATGGCTGGTATGGGACGGTCATTAAGTGTTCCTTATGTAGACTATGTTTGTAAACTACAACTATTTTCATCTATGCTGGTTTGTATTTGTTAGAGGTTGCTCTTTAAACCAACACAACCCTATGAAAGACTTAAGGAGTAAAGTGAGGAGAGTTTATACAGGGCAAATGGATTGATTTAAGTGGACAAAACTCTATGACCCTAAGTATTAGTCACCTATTTGTATACATTGATGTATAGTTGTGGATAAAGAGACTAACGAAGGATGTGTACGTTCCAGGGGACTCCCTGATAGTTAGATTCTTAGTCATATAGATAACGGTCCTATGACGATTGCTAAGATAACAGTCCCCATGATGATAACAATCTCAGTCACATGGATAACGGTCCTGTGACATTCACTAGGATAATGGTCCCCTTCAATATTTAAAATTCAGATTGGGAAACAACATTCATTGTGATAGGGATGTGAATTGCTGGAAACGTATGCATATCAGTTGTGAGAGAATATACAGTTTTTGTGATATTTCTAGTAACATGATAAATATTATGTAAATGGGATTTCAAATAGGAATACAGGTGTTATGAAATAATTATTTTGATGTGAATGTTTCTCCTATACTCCTATGATTTTGATGAATTTATTTGATTTATGAGTAAATGCGAGATGTGAATTTCCGATATGATTGATAATGTTTAGAATATGAAATCCTAATTCACATGTGTGTTATTATAACTACAGGGGAGAGGTTTTCTGTACCAAGAAGGGTACAACTGAACTTTCAACTATTTATGAAAATTTAAATTGTAAATTACTCTACTAGGATAATTGCATCTCATTAAGTTGTTTGTTCAAATGATCAGTGTAATATCTGCATTTTTCCAATTTTAGGTATGCCTTAAATTCCTAAATTAGTATTTTCATGCTTGAATAATTGTAATTAAATTTTCTTAATTTCTATTAACAAAGGAGGGACTAAACTAAAAGGAAAGAAAAAGGACCAAAGTGAAAAGGAGAAAAGTTTATTAAAATAATAAGCATCATTATTACTTGCACGCAAATTGAGGTGCATTTATTATGGGTAATTATGATGCTAGAAAAATATCTAGATATTTTTAAAGAGAAATGATGTGTCATTATCACTTGCCCAACATCTAAGAATTGTGCTATAAGTACTAAGAGAAAAGCAATTATATGCTAAACTGTCCAAATGTGAATTCTAGTTAGAGGAAGTAAAATTTTTGGGATATGTAATCACTAAAGATGGAGTAGCAGTAGATCTCAATAAGACAAAAGCAGTAGTGAACTGGGAAAGACCCACTACAATAACAGAAATTTATAGTTTCCTTAGATTAGTAGGGTATTATAGAGATTTATTTAGGGATTTTTACAAATTTCTTTGCCTTTGACTAAGTTAACCAAGAAGAATGTTTCATTTAAATGGGATTATAAATGTCAACATAGCTTCTAAACTTTAAAAGAAAAGCTAACTACTATGCTTATACTAAGAATTCCCAATCCTTTAAGATCTTTTCAATTACTGTGATGCATCTAAGAAAAGTTTAGGTTGTGTCTTAATGTAGGAAAGAAAAGTAATAGCCTATGCCTCTATACAACTAAGGTCTCATGAAGAAAATCATCCTACCCATGATTTAGAACTGGCCGCAATTGTCTTTGTACTAAAAATTTGGAGACATTATTTGTATGGGTCCATATTTGAGGTATTTAGTGACCATAAGAGTCTTAAGTACCTCTTTGATAAAAAAGAACTAAACATGAGGCAAAGAAGGTGGATGGAATTCTTGACAGATTATGATTTTGAATCAAAATACCACCCTGGAAGGGCGAACGTAGTAGCGGTTGCTTTAAGCAGGAAATCTCTCCATATGGCTTAGATGATGGTCAGAGAAATGAGCCTAATAAAGAAATTTAGAAATTTAAGCTTATCCACTATAGTGTTATCCAATAAAATTTATTTGAGTAACTTGAAAATTGAAAATTATAACATCTGCTCTAATTATTATTAAAGAGATGTTTAATAATTGTTAATTTGATGTTTAATGCTTGTGTATGTTGCATTAATGCATGTAGTTGCCTTAGCTTAGGGACTAAATTAAAAGGAAATAAATGAGGGTTAGCAAGAGGTGGTTAGGGACTCAATTGAAAAGGGAAAAGTAAGTGAGGCCAAGAGTGCAAAATAGCCCAGGGACCAAAGAGTAATTTCCCAAACTTCCTAAAACCCTAGCTGAAGCCCCAAAACTCCCACACACTTCCAAACCTTTAGATTTAGAGAGAGAAGGAGAAGGGGCGAGTAGAGAGAGAAAAGGGTGAGCTAGGGCAAGAAAGGAGAGATTGTCTTTGAAAAGAAGAGCGGATTAAAATGAAATTAGTTTTGCATTAAGGGGGATCATTTCTAACACATTCTACACACACATTTGCAAGAATCAAGGTAGCAATCCATCCTAAACCCCATTTTCAAAATATGCAAAAAACTTGCTGATAAATGTGATTTTTAACAGTTTCAAGTTATGTCTGGGGTTAAACCTACATTTTGTATGTTTTTCTATTTCTATGGGATGTTATGTTGTTGAATGTATGCTCATATATGTGCTTGTAATGGATTGGAAGGGCTGGGTTGTGTTCATCTAGAGATATAGACTAGATTTCCTTGAATGCATTATGTTTAAGCTAATGAACAGGAAATGTTTAATGAAAAGTCAAGTTTGTTGTACGGGAATTAAGCTCATATGCTTAGAATTGAAAATAGAATGCATTCTGGACTGGGTTTTCTTAAAATCATGTTTTCTGAACTGCAACGAAACATAGCAAATGATCAAGTTGCGAGGGTAGTAGATCATGTTCTTGGAAAACCCAAAAGTTCAGACAGAGGCTTAGCAGCCGACTGCCAGACGCCTAGCAGTTGACTGTCGGGCCCGAGTCTGCACTAAGAAATCGACTGGCCATCCTTATAGTCGACTGTTGTGTTCTTAGAAACCCAGAAGTGCAGATAGAGGCTTAGCAGTTGACTGCCAGGTTCTTAGCGATGATCATCGGCCCAGTTTGCAGACTGAGCAATGATCGACTAACCTAGCGATGACTATCGTGCTCATATTTTTACCCAGAATACATTCCAAAAAGCCACCAACTGGTTGCCAGCACGTTGGCAGCCGACTGTTAGCTTACTGATTGGCACCAGAGGATTACAAAGAGCCACCAATTGACTGCTAGCCTTCCAACAGTTAACTGGCAGCCCTCTAACTTGCGAAAGGAGGTTTTTAATGGCAATTGAGCTTAGTAGTTCTTCATACTAACTTAATTAAGGGCTCACAACATAGGTAGGCAAGGAAACTAGGAGTTTTGGGTGATGATACCCTTGGGATAGTGAAAGAAAACGAGAGCAGAAAACACAAAAAGGGAGAGAGGAAAGTTTTCTCAGTGTATGCCTTAAGGTAGATAGGCTCATGATAGAGTGACCGATTGTCGGTATGGGACGGTCATTGGGCATTCCACGGTTGTGCCATAAATTGGGATGGTTAAACATCCACTTGAACTTAGATGATTTCGAAAACACCGTGATGGTTGCAAACTTTAAGTTAGTGTCATCTCCCAAAGGCCATATGAGAAACACATACTTAGAGTTAAGCATAACCATGACCATGGGCCGGTTCATTCCATAGTATATGTAGAGAATAGCGTACTGGGAGTGTGATCCATAGAAAATGGATGGTGATTCCATAGTATTATGATCAGCCCAAAAGCGAAGAGGAAATGATCCGGGTAGAGTTGACGATGATCCCATGAGAGTATACTAACCCCGTTTGGGACGAAAGGGAGGAATCTCGCTAGTCAGGGATGATCTGCTAGAAAGGGGCAAGGACCATTACAGTACTTGGATCTACTGGGGGACGCCTCAAAATGTATAAAAGGTTAAGGTATGGCTAAATAAACATGCGCTCATTCATATAGACAGTGGTGCGTGGAGTTTTTGCTAGGAGACTCTCCCAATTACTCTTAGGGTGTTTTATATACTGCTCGCATGTTATGAAAATGAAATGATGTTATGCTTACTATGCCACATATGTTTTATAAGAAATGCTTTATGATGATAATAATGATGAATACACTTCCCAAGTTAATAAGTTGATATGTTTAAATGCACATGCATACATATGAGTATATACCATGATTAAATGCTTCACTCATTGCATCCCATAGTATGTTATACGTTTTATGAAAGAATGTAGAGGTTTTTCGTGCGAGCACAGTGGTACGGGTTAACAGATTTTGTAACTGGTTGTATTGCTACTGAGATTTATTTCTCACAATAGTATTGACATGTACTAGATGTGTAGGTCCCCTTGGGATGGAGAAAGAAGGTAAGGTATGCAGAAGGGTCCCATCTAGGCACACAAACTGTTTATTTTGTATAGTATAAGTACATGTTAGGATTGAGCTACCCTTCATGATATTTTGAGAAAGGCTAGTGCAGGATTATTTTGTATAGCCTATTCTAACTTATCTGTATATGAATCAGGCTAGAATGATGATTAGACTATTTAATGGGGCTATGAGTGGCAGGATTGTTGCCTCCATACCCAATAGTTAATTGATTATAATTAATTAAGAATGCATGTATATCTATAGTTAATTCAGGTGTATGCTATATATATTTATTTCGCTGCGATATTGAGAGAACCCGAGAGTAGAGACCAACCCAAATGTACTTGATAAATCAACTTGGTAAAAAGTTTAAAATTTACTCGGGTAGAAGTGATAGTAACACCAACACTCTAATGATTATTTTCATATTAAAGTTTTTAAAATAACTAAAGGAACCATAGGATAGAGGGTGTTACAAAAATACTCTTAGAACTCAGATATTAAAGGCTCAGAGAAAGGATGAATTTTTGAAAAACCTAAAAGATTTTACAGAATTTAAAAAGGAAACTGATGGCTTGCTAACCTTTCACAGTAGAATCTATGTCCCTAAGTTAGAAGGGTTAAGGAACATAATATTGGGGGAAGCACATAAGACCAATTACACAATTCATCCTAAAGCCACAAAGATGCATCAAGATTTAAAAGCAAAATTTTGGTAACCTAGTATGAAGAGACAAATTGCCAAATATGTTGCTAAATGTTTAACATGTCAGCAGGTGAAAATATAACATCAAAAACCTGTGAGACTATTACAACCTCTAGATGTTCCTGAATAGAAATGGGATAAAATTTCAATGGATTTTGTGGTCAGATTACCAAGAACTTAAGTAGGAAATGATGCAATATGGGTTATAATAGATAGATTAACCAAATCTGCGTATTTTCTTCCTATTAGAATACATTTTTCTTTAGATAAATTAGCTCAAATCTATATTCAAGAAATAGTAAGACTTCATGAAATTCCCACCAGTATTGTATCTAATAGAGACCCTAGGTTTACTTCTAGATTTTAGAAGGCTTTTCAGGAAGCTTTCGGAACTAGAATTTACTTTAGTACTGCTTATCACCTTAAACTGATGGGCAGACTGAACGAACAATACAAACCTTAGAAGATATGCTTATGGCGTGTTCTTTAGAACAAAAAGGAAGTTAGGATAGGAATTTACCTTTGGTAGAATTTTCCTATAACAATAGTTTTCACTCCAGCATAGGAATAGCACCTTACGAAGCATTATATGGAAGAAAATGTAGGTTGCCATTATGCTGGTATGAAATAGGGGAAAGGCAATTATTAGGGCCTGACTTGGTGCAACAAACTACCGATCATATTAAAATGATCAAGGAGAAAACGACAAAGGCCCAAGATAGGTAAAAGAGTTATGTAGACAAGAAGGGAAGACCATTAGAATTTATGGAAGGAGATCACATATTTATCAGAATCTCTCCAATGTTTGGTATTGGTAAAGACCTAAGGTCCAAAAAATTAAGTCCTCGATACATTGGACTATATCAAATTTTAAAGAGAGTAGGTTCATCTGCCTACCAAATAGCTTTACCACCCTCTCTGTCTAATCTTCATAATTTTTTCCATGTGTCTCAACTTTGTAAATACATCCCAGACCCTTCCCATGTACTTGACGCTAGTGGAATACAGTTAAAAGAAAATTTGACTTATCAACCAAGACCTTTGCAAATCATCATTACTGACGTCAAAAAGTCAAGAAATAAAATGATTCCCTTAATAAAGGTGTTATGGGATCGGACTTCGCCACAAAAGGCTACATGGGAAAAAGAAGAAGATATGCGGAGAAATTTCCCCGAATTATTTATGCCGAATTTCAAGGAAGAAATTTTTTAAAGGAGGGGAGAAATGTAATATCCGCATTTTTTCAATTTCAAGTATGTCTTAAATTCCTAAATTAGTATCTTCATGCCTAACTAATTGTAATTAAATTGTCTTAATTTTCTATGAACAAAGGAGGGACTAAACTGAAAGGAAAGAAAAAGGACCAAAGTCAAAAGGAGAAAAGTTTATTAAAATAATAAGCGTCATTATTACTTGCACACAAATCGAGGTACGTTTATTACGCATAATCATGATGCTGAAAAAATATCTAGATATTTTTAAAAAGTAATGATTACTTTGAAAAATATCTAGAGAAAATATCTAAAAAGTAATGATTACCTTTAAAAAATATCTAAGGCTAAAATAGTAATTTACCATAAGGGTAAAATAGTAATTTTACCATCAGGGGTAAATTGGTAATTTTACCAAAGGATAAAATTTTCATTTTAGAGGAAGAAAAATTGTGAAATTCTAACAAAATGTGCTCCTTCATCTCACGAAATTTTCATTAAAATTGGAAGGGTATTTTGTTCATTTTGCCACCAAGGGCAAAATGGTTATTTTGGGCCAAAATATATGCCATGTACCTTTCTTCTTCCTCCTTAGCAAACCCACTTGGAGACTGGGAGGAGAGGAAGCTGTGAAGGGAAGGAGATTGGAAGAAGATTACAAGTGAAGGAAAAGAAGCAATCAAAGTGATTTCCATTGCAAACTTGAGGTAGATAGACATTCCTATGCTATTATTTTCATGGATTAACTTCTTTTTCAAGCTTTACCTTTTCATCAATGGCTGCAATGAATAGTAGTAAAATTTTCTACATTCTTGTTTTGCTTGATTTTCCATTGGAAAGATGTTTAAAGTGTTTGTATGGATGCATTTTTAGGTGTTCTTGGAATTGATTGAAGTGTTATGTTGAATTTAAGAAATTTCCTTCCATTTTCATGAAAGCATTGTTTTTCATAAAAGTAAGTTTTAATGCATGGATTGTCATGAAAACAATGGGTAAATGATGTTGTATGCCTAAATATGATGGAAATGAGATGGGTAACTTTAATTGGTGAAAACAAATAAGTTCCTAATTTGCCCTTGCTTGGCCGAGAGGAAACATAGAAAATTGAGAAAGATCAATTTGTTATGAATAATGAAGAAGGCTGTCTCGGTTTTAAGGCAAAAAGGGAAGGAAAGAAACGTGCAAAATTTTGTCTCTTTCTTTCTTGTTTTAACCAAACTTAGCATGTGAGTGGAGTGTAAATTTGCAACTAGTATTTTAATCATAAAATGTTCCTCTATTTGGTGAAGAGGTGGGAGAGAGAATTGGAAAGTAAGGTTTGATTAATATTAACTTATTTTCTTCTTGTCATTGAGGGGCTTGCAAGAGGGAAATGGAAATTGGTTAAGAGATGATGATGTTGACTCGTAATGAAGGAAAGGAGAAAAGAAGGAGACATGGTGCACTTGTGCTCTGTTCTTTTCCTTTCATTTCTTATTATTATTTTTCCACCAAGAAGACAAGTGAGAGGAAGGTTTTAAATATAGTTTTAATATTGAAAAGCTTCATATTTTCAATGGAAGCTGTATAAAAAGGAAGTTTTAATAAATTTATGTTGATTTCTTGTTATGTCAGCTGAAAAAGGTTTGAAAGAATGGAAAAAAGTGTTTTATTTGTATTTGGTTTAGTTATGAGGAAAGAGAAAAGGAAAGTGACTTTGCAATTAAAAACTTTATTGGCTTCTCTTTTGTCTTACCTTGACCGAGAATGCAAGTTTGAATGGAGAGAAGATTTTACATTTATTAATTTAATAAGAAAGGCCACTTCCATTCGGTGAAGAGGTGGGAGAGAGAAATGGAGAGTAATATTCCATTTAATTAAATTGGATTTCCTTCTTTCACCGAGAGACTATTATGATTGAAAAGGAAAGTTTGCAAAAGTGATGAAGGTGACTCAATGATGAAGAAAAGAAGAAAGGAAGAGACATATCCCATTTGCCTTTTCTTTTCTTTTCATTCTTTAATGTAACCGAGAGATAAAATGAAGGAATTGCAAAATATGATTTTAATAGTGATGGCTCGGTCATGAAACAAGTAAAGTGGCTTTCTAATACAAATTTGACTTCTTTCTTGTTTCATTATAACCAAAACTACAAGTGGATGAAGAGTAAAATTTTTAATCTTTGTTTAAACATATTCTTGTTTTCATTTGGTAATGAAGAAGGGTAAGAAGAGGGAAAAAGATGAAGGAAAATCTCAGTCTTTCTTTTTCTCCTTCCACTTGACTGAGAAACCATCATCCTAACACATAAGAAAATCCCATTTAACTAGCTTTTAGTTACAATTAATGGAAAATAAAAGAAATGTATGCTTTATAAAATTTATCTCATTTCTTCATTTTAGACATCTTGATTGAAGTAAAAAGGTATTCTTATGAAAATAATTGTAATGTTTATCTTGACATTAAAGAATTACCAATTGTGTAAATTATTAATTTCATGACATCCTTGCATTAAAAGTATGTAATTATAAAATGGAAGGATAAATATCATATGTATAGATATGTATGCATTATTAGAGAGCAAGAATATTTAGAAATGCATACATAAAGAAAGACATAGTATCATGATAGACTTTAGAGAATAAAGAAGGGAAACAAAGAAAAGATAAAGGAAAACATACAAAGAAAGGAAAACATAGATTATCAATTAGGAGAACTTAGAAGTATTTCCAGTATATGTTCTAGGATAGATATGTTTGTAACTGAATAATTGACTATCGGTATAGGACGACAGTTAGTTATTCCATAAAATATGGAATTACAATGATGATTGCAAATTCTAAGTTAGTGTAACCTAAAATGGCCAATAAAAAGGGGACATTTACTTAGAATTTAGCATCATCATAGGTACAAACCAAATCATCCTAGGTCATGTATTATAGATAGCATATTGGGAATATGATCCACTAGAAAGGGGTGGTGATTCCATAGCATCATGATCCACCTAAAAGCGAAGAGGAAATAGTAATCCCCTAAGCTTAATTTTCAACATGTTATTAATCTGCTTAGAAGGTAGTAATTATGATATATAGAGGTACTTGGATCCACTAGGGGACGCCTCAAATTGTACAAGTGACGTTAGTCACACCATGGATATAGAGAAAATTACCTCACTCATGTACGTAGTAGTATATGGATAAGTTTAGAAAGTGATTGTCCTGATACTTTTAAGTATCTTTATCATTGTATATGGCTTAGCCAATGACATATGCCTATTTTCCTGATGCATTATGATTGTTTTCTTATGAATATTGATGTTTTTTCCCTATGCAAGACTAATATGTCTTATATTCATGATACTATGAGGATATCTATATGATGAACTTACATGATATGCTAATGTAGTTTTTACTCTAAAATGCATGCCATACATATGAATTAATTATACCTTGAATTCCAATAGAAATAAATGTATTTGAAAATAAATAATGTAGAATGTTTTCGTATCACTACGGTGGTATATGCCAATGTTATTTTTACAAAGAAAATGGAATGTCTAGCTACTGAGAAATTATTTCTCACTATAATAACTGGTATGTATCAAATGGCAAGGTACTTAATTTGGCTGGAAGTTGATGTTGCATTAGTAGAGATACCGTGGTTGGGTCCTTTCACGTATGTCTAAAACATCTATGTAGTGTTTGTTACTGAGGTTCCTCCTGCATAGAGGAGCCAACCTATATATCTTTTGTTATTAGATGTAAATAACTAAAATGCAGCCCTCTCATCCTGATTACATAAATGTTTTGAGAAAAATAAGGGTGAGTCATTTTTGGATGTAAATACTCATGAGGACATATATACCTGGATATGTGAAAGTAATGGTAGCTAAAGTATTGTAAATATTTAACATATCTAAAAATATATGTATGATGTTGTATCTATTATATGAAAATATATGATATTTCTATGATATAAATGTTTTAAACATTTAGCTTTTCATTATGATGTAATCAAGTAAGAAACCTAAGTACTGAATTCCAAACCTAAAACAATATAAATTACCAAGACAATAATATTACTCAGGTTATAAATAAGGATAAAGATAAATATAATATCCCAGTCTTGTGGCAAATGAATATTCCATTAAGAACTATAAGAGTGGAGTGTTATACCTAGCTTCCACCTCTTTCTCACCTTCGTCGAGAGCATCACCCAATTTTCCCCTTGAAGGCCGAATCTATGTGCTAATAGAAAAAAATTTTAAAATGTGATTTAAAATGGTCAATGCCAATAGGAATAGGAAAAATGATGGAAAGATGAGATATGAATGTTAATTGCATCTATTTATGGTTTTAATACCTAAATATTTCAATTTCATATATTATGAATGCAAAATTTGATATTACATGCAATTGAGGAATGAAATGTATGGAATGACACCAATAAAGGGTGGAGAACGACACTATTAAATCCCCCTTGAGGTGAATATGTAAAGGCTATGAATGTCACCTTAGGGGTGAGAGCATGGCACTATTTACATCTCTCCCTAAAGATAAATAAAAAGGCAATGAATGTTTCTAAAGGGGTGAACCATGGCACTATTAATGTTGCCCTAAAAGACACTAGGAAAGGGTGAATTATGGCACTATTAGATCCCCCTTGAGGTGTATGTGATGGCACTATATGATATCCTAGTGGTAATGACTCAATGGCACTATAAAGAGTCACTTTAATGGTAATGACTTAATGGCTCTATAAAGAGTCACTTTAGTGGTAATGACTCAATGGTGTAATGCCCTTATCTAGTATTACAATTCCTCCAATGTAAACAGATAAGTTCAATACATTATTCTTATCCTTTCATTATTAAGTCTGAGCAGTTATACCATTAAGTTTTATTTAAGTGGATTAGGTTTGGGATCTTTTGCTCAGATTAAATCTCATATGCACAGTGGAATTAAAAGGTTATACTACAAAGTGAAAATTTAAAACTTTTATATATTACAACTAACAAATACCCAATAGTGAATGTACATTACATCTTCTTGAAAACAAATACCAGGATATATGAAGCACCTATCCATAAGGGGTCAAGGAGACAACAATCCTGTCACTCAGACTCCTTTACAAACAATGGGGTTGAATAAGTTCTTCACATATCCTTTTCCAACAATTTCCCATTTTCATTTTTTTTATACACAGCTAAAAATGTCCATCTTAATTTTAATCCCAAAATGTATCAAGAATCAGGATCCAAAATAATAAGTTACAAAATAATTGCCTTTGACCAAAACGAACTTCTATCTTCCCGGCACTACTAGGCATCCGCATCTGATACATATTAGCATATATATGAGAAACATAAGTTTCCCAATAGCTTAACAATTCAGAGTTTAAAATCAACTAATATGTATCAGGGTGCAAGCACCAAAATGTTTACTTCTACATTCTTGGTATTTTAAAACATAACATTATTCATAAATACAATTTGGCAAGCATTGTATAATTATTGGAAATGTCAATGTGGCAAAATAATATTCTTTTCCAATAAAACATCTTTGTATGCTATTAACATGTTATCACAAAATGAAAAAAAATCATTTGTGCTCATTAATCATAAAACTTACCTTTATACATTAGTTGTGCACACTTGGGCAGTATGTGGACACTTAGCCACCTTTATAAAATTTCTTGTGCACACTTGGGCACTATGTGGACATTTGGCCACCTTTATAAAATTTTTTGTGCACACTTGGGCACTATGTGGACACTTGGCCACCTTTACAAAATTTCTTATGCACACTTGGGCACTATGTGGACACTTGGCCACCTTATAAAATTCTTGTGTACACTTGGGCACTTTTGCGGACACTTGGCCACCTTTATAAAATTTCTTGTGCACACTTAGACACTATGTAGACACTTGGCCACCTTTATAATTCTTGTGCACACTTGGGCACTTTTGTGGACACTTGGCCACCTTTATAAAATTCTCCATTCTTGAAAAATAATCATAATATGAATATCTTATGGAATTCTAATAAATTTCAAGAGTGAATTTTCCATTCTGAAAAAAAAAATCATAATATAAATCTCTTATAGAATTCTAATAAATTTCAAGAGTGACTTTTTCCATTCTTGAAAAAAATCATAACATAAATCTCTTATAGAATTCTAATAAAATTCCAAGAGTGAATTTTCCATTCTTGAAAAATAATCATAACATAAATCTCTTACAGAATTCTAATAAAATTTCAAGAGTGAATTTTTCCATTCTTGAAAAATATAATAATAATATACATCTCTTATATAAAAGCCTAATAAGTTTCAAGAATAATTTTCCCTTTCTTGAATAATATAAATCTCTTCCAAGGTTCTAATAAGTTTCAAGAGTGAATTTCATGAACTTGGTCTAAGGGAAATTCAAGAAAAATGGACTATGTTGCAATACAAATTTTCCTTTTCTATTCCTTAATTAATGCCATAAAAATGGTGTACCCTCTTTCATCCATGGTCAATTTTTTTTAATCAATCATAGCTAAAAATTTCACATCAATTTAGTGTGAGCTTTCCTCTTCCAATCGGCCAAAAAGGAAAGTTCATGGAGAAAGATGGTTTTCAAAATCATACTTTCATTTCTAACATATTCAACCATGGCTCATCATACAACTAGCATTAACTAACCATAATTATTCCATAAACAACAATATTCATTACATCCCATCAACCAACATCCTAATCCATCATACATACTTAGCCAACACAACATCTTTTTCATCAAGAATGTAGGGAAAACCATAATGTTCCATGGAAGTTGTAAAAGTATGTTGATGGCATATACTAAAGCATAGAACATAAATTTAGAATGGTTAACCTACCTCAAGGATGACTAGGATGGAATGATCTTGGCCCTTTTTTTGAACTCCCTCTTACACCTTGCTCCCTTTTTCCTTTGGCTAGATCTGTCTCTCCTTGCCTTGACTGAATGTGTGGGTGTGTATGTTCTAAAGTGTGGGATGCTCTCTCTTTTCTTTATTTTCTTAGCTAGTGGGCATCACGTGTAGTTTAGGTATTTTCTTCATGTATGAAATGCTCTCTCTCTCTCTCTCTTTCTTTCTCCTCCCCATGTGTGTGTGATGCATCTATCTTAAAATGCAATCTCAATTCCTCCTTTCTCTTTGCTTAGGTGGCATGTGCATGCATCCATGTATTAAAAATAAAATTTCCTATTCCATTACTTATTTGTCACGCCACCCCTTTCCCTTACTCCTTCTCATCTCATTGCTACATGTGTACTTTGAAGTACACTTTACTTCTTTTGCACTCCACCTTAGACACTTACTCATGCCTAGGAAGGGAAAGAAATGCATCCCCCTTCTCATCACATTTCTATTCGGCCAAGGAAAAAGAAATGCTACACTTTTTTTTTATTATTATCATTTCATGTCTACACGTGGGTTTATGGCATTTTAGTTTTCCTTGTGCTCTTGCCTTTACCCACTTGCTCACGCCAAGGAAGAGAACTCACGCTAGCCTCCCCCTCTTCCTTTCATTTTTCTATTCGGCTAAAGAGGAATGTTTCCTTTATTCTTGTTATTATTATTATTTCATGGCTGCATGTGTACCTTAAAGTACACTTTACCTTTCCTTGCACCCTTGGGTTAACCCCTTAAACACGTTAAAGGAGGGAAGGAAGGGAGTCATATTTCATGGTTTTTATTCAATCATAGCTACATCCTTTTCATTGTTCATTCGGTCATGTAAGGAGGGAAGGGAAAGAAAATGAGTTCATATATCCCATGTGTAATTAGGTGTTGCTCCCTTTTCTTGCAATTCTTGGTTTAGTTAATCATGCATGTTAATGGAAAGGAGGAGGGAAATCATATTCATTATTTTTTTTCCCATCTTTTGTTATCCTTACTTAGTCATGGCTGCATGTCCCTCTCTTCTCACTTCACGTAAACCCCTTTTTTTGATGCAAGACACACCCATGCATACTAAACTCTCTCACTTGGTCATTAAAAGAAATGGAAAGGAAGGAATGGTACGTGTGTTGGTTACTTACATAAAAATAACCAAGGAATAAAAGAAAGGGAATTAAGCCAATTTCGTACGTCCCCTCTCTTACTTTTATCATATTTTCATAACCTCACATATCCTCAAGTGCAGCCCCTTATCCATTGCCATTCTCCTATTACCTATTGGTCACTTGAGATTAAGGCAAAAGGGAGGAAAGAAGGCTTAATGTCACACGTCCTTCTCTCTTCCTCCTTGCCATTTAGGATTGTTGAAATGCTTTCTATAATTCCCACATCATTGCACGTGTACCTATATATATTTTTTCAATGCTTTATTCTTCTTTCCTTTCTCCTTGTCTTAGCCGTGTGGGTATATATATATTTAAAGTAAATGAAACTCATATCCCTCACCCATTGGATGTGCATGCATTTAAATATTTGGCTATACTCTTTTCCCCTTTATTGCTTCAGCTAGTAGAAAGGAAACTAAGGCAAGCATGTTAAATATATCAAGCACTTCAAATAAGAAAATGTTTTCGTTTATTCCAAGCACCAAGCTACACAAGCAAATTTATGCAATTAATTGAGGAAAGATTAGTTTATACTAATCAAAATTATGGGGTGTTATAAATGGAACTATAAAGAGTCACTTTAGTGGTATTGACTTGAGGACACTAAGGTACCCCTACAGGTATAAAAGAAATGAATGTTGTGATGACAGATTATATGTGAATGCATGACAATGTGATGCTATATAATATGTTTATAGCATGAAACAATGATAATCTAATATTTACAAATGCATATACATATGTTTCATATAAAGCATGCCCATGGAATTGAATGAAAACTATTTTGAAAGAAATGGAATGTAGAAATGTTTTTTGTATTTGTACAGTGGTACATACCAGATATTTGAAAATGAATGGTTTGTTTAGCTACTGAAAAATTATTTCTCATTATTGTACTAGTATGTATCAAATGCATAGATCCAGTGTGGTGATGCACCGAACTAGCAGATTTCAGGAGTAAATAGAAATTATGTAATGTAGCACTTTTAGTCCTAATTTTGCCATATGTATCTTAGGACAGAATTAGGACCACAATTCTTTTGGAAAAAGAGGTTTGAGTGACAGGATTGTTGTCTCCTTACCCCTATATATGAATACTTAACATATCCTAGGATGTGTATCAGAAAGTTTAAATGATATACATATAGTTATGGAAAGTTTTACAAATTCCATTATGATGTATGAAATTTTATCTCCACTGTGCTAAGTATGAAAACCTGAGCAAAAGAACCCAGACCTAGTCAAATAATTAATTATTGATGGATTTAATGCTCGGGTAAATTAATGAAATAATAAGGAAAAGAATAATGTGACCACTTATCTTATTACATTTTTCAAAGCTATAATATAAAGACTTGGGTGTCACATAGGTGAGGCTTTTCTCTCATTTTTATCCCCTTTTTATTCATTCACTGTAACACCTCATATTTTCTTGGTTAGATTTAAATTAATGTTCCCTTAATTAATTAGATGAATGTGCTTTGTAACTCGCTTAAAATAAAAACATTTTCTTCCTCGTGGGAATCAAATTAAAATGTGAGTGGGAGGTGCTTGCATAAAAGTTAAGGTGGTTGACATATTTAACATGCTTGAATTAATTTTTCTTTTACCTAACCAAATTACCAAAGGAGAGAAGAGTATAACAAATTGAATATATGCACGTGCAAATGGTGAAGGGGAGAATGTGACAAAGGGAATTTGACTACTTGCTCTCCACTCTAAGCCGTGTAAACAATGGAAAGTAGGAAGAAGGATGTGAGGTTTTAAATATATATATATATAACACAGCTAGAAAAATTAGGAAATGAAAGAAGTGTGTAGCATTTAAATATACAAAAGGAAAATGGCTAATGCAAGAGTGTAGAATTTATTTCAATAAACAAAGGAAAAAGTAGTTAAATAAGTGTGTGTGTATGGTGAAGCAAGAGTGCAAGAGAGGTGTTTAAATTCTCTTCTTTTATTCCCTTGATTCCACCACCTAAGCATAATGTGAACTAGGAAGAAAAAGGAAATATATATATCGGTACAACACATGAGTCCATTTCCTTCCCTCTTTGGTGCCACCAAGTGATGAGTTTATATGGGAATTAAATTATAATCCCAACCCGTGTAGTTGCATGGCGTATGCCTTGCGTGACAGAGGAGATTACGTGACTTTCCCTTCCTCCCCTCCTTGGCGTGACCAAGTGGAAATACAAAGAGTGTAAGCAATGTGAATTGTACTCAAAAGTACACGTGCGGCCATGACTAATGATAATTAAGAAAAAGAGAGAGAGAAGGTAGCATTCCCTTTAGCAGAGTAAACAATATACAAGAGGGAGAGGGAATTAAATGTGAGACAACAATAACACTTGGAAAAAGGGAAAAGAGAGCAACTTCACCTTTGAGAAGACACACAAACACATTCAATGAAGGGAGGGGGAGTGAATTTGACCGAGAAAGAAAGGAACAAAGGAGCAAAAGCGCAGGGGAAATTCAAAGGAAAATCCAAGATAATCTCATTTTAGTTCATCCTTATGGTAGCTTAGCAATTCTTGTAATTTTGTTCCATGGTTTATAATATGTGCAACATGTTTTGCCAAGCTTTCATGGAACATTAGTTCCCTCTCTACATTCTTGAATATGTGAATGTTTCTTTGGAAAAGCTTGCATGATGATTTGGTTGTATTTGTTGATGTGATGATGTGGATGTTGTTTATTTCCCCGAGAAAATGAGTGTCACAAAAATTTCAGCATGCATCATGCCAAAAACCTAGAATAAGAAAGTGGCGAAATTTTATGTCCTTGCATGATTAATGTAGGTCTTATGTTAAAAATAATACCTAAAGGGAGTACACTATCTAGATGTTGGTTAAACCATGGCAGTACCCTTGTTAACCTATCAAACTCGAGATTGCCCCTTGTAATCCATGGAAAAGGTTGCTGAAAAATGTGTGAGAAAGGTTAAAATTTGGTTTGGTTAAGAAAGGGAGAGAATATAATGATAAATTAACATATGGTAAATGGCTTATCCTTTTTCACACATAATAAGAACCTACCTTCATACTGAAATGTAAGAATGGAGATTTTGTGTAGCCTTAGACTTAGTATATAACATGAATCCATAAAATAAGTAAAATAGATTGCAAATGATATAATTACCAATAATGGAATGTGGGGGAAAGTATAACACCCTAAATTTCATAGCCATATTTAAAATATTATTTATTGAAAAATCCTTTACTTAAGAAACTGGTGTGTTATATACACTTCTATCCTTTATATCTTACCTGATTTCTTTAAATATCAATTTATAGTATACTTTCATTAGGTTCAGATCCTTACTCAGGTATCACATTCAATTATCAATACAACGGAAGTCTAATAATCATACACCATAATCCATAAAAATTCAAGATAAATTTAAAGTTTTTCCTTTACATACATTGACATCTAGTTCAATGTTACAACATTGTTACATAAAACTGCAGGATATATGTAGTTGTCTTGTTTCCATAGGGTAAGGAGGCAACAAACCTGCCACTCAAACCCTTTTCAACTATTCTTTCATAAACTTGATATGTATGCTTTACATATCCATATACTTATATGTATTTCTAGCATAATATATATATTATTCCATTTCTTAGGATGGATAGCTAATCCCTTCTATCTTGTAGTACCATAATGGTCCTAGTCATATGATACATACCAGAAAATAATGAGAAAATAATTTCTTAGTAGATACATATTCCACATTTCATTTCTGAGCTATGGTATGTACCACCGTATGGGTACGAAAAATAGTTTACATTCCTTATTCTTAAATTCCATTATTTTTAGGAAATGCTATAAATAAATGAGTCAAAATGTATAAGGTAAAGTTTATGAGGTATATATGTAATATATCAGTTATAAAATAAAAATAGTATCAATTTCAGTCACAATCATAGTTCACCTTATACCATTTAGTACCATAATCAGGAAAGTACATTCATTAAATTTCCATTTAGCCATAGATAATTTAGGAGAAACAATATTTACCATTCATGGAATACTATATTATTTATAAGGAAAATAAACATTCATATTTGGCTAAAAGCCATATTTTCAATTTAGAGAGACACAAAAGTATCAAAAGTATAAATTACTCCATATACTATAGCGTGCATGAATGAGATAGCTGCTCTATCAAGTGTGTGACAATTTTGTCACTGGTACATCTGAGGCGTCCCTTAGTAGATCCAAGTACCCATTCACATTCAGTGATCATGTCATAAAGATAGATCTAAGTGGGAATTTCTCCCAAGGTTTAGTCTAACTAAGCTCACAGAATCACTATTATTCAAACAGATCATCTTCTCCCCGTTTTATGGGCAGTTCATAATGCCATAGATCACCACAACCTATATCATGGATCATTTCCCAATATGCTATTTCCTATATATATCAACTAGGATGATTAGGCTTAATTCCATAATTTTACCAAATTCTAAGTAAATGTCCCCTGTTTAATTGGCCATTTAGGTTACACTAACTTAGAATTCACAATCATCAGAGTGTTTTCAAAATTGTTCCATTCCGAGCTGATGTTTCACCATCCAAATTTATGATACAACCGTGGAATGCCCAACGGCCGTTGTCATAAAATTGCTAGAATTGTCTCCCCACACTTAAGCATGCACACAAATTGCTAGAATTGCCAATATTGCACAAAATATTCATTAAAATTTAATTGCAACGTCATATTATTTCCTTTGTATACTTTGGAAAATTTCATTACATTTGTGTACAAAATTTTTCTATGTCATAAAATTGGTCAAGTAGACTACATGGAATTTAATGGGATCATTTTGCAAAAAAAAAAAAATAATTGCCAATTAATCTTGCTTCAACCAAGACACACACATAGAAATTTCAGCACATTTCCTTCACCAAAAACATGCATACTCTCGGTCAAGATGGGATTTTTAGGCAAAATTGGGCATTTCAACCAATTGACACTTATTCTACCCTCCATTGGCCATAACTTGAATTACCAATAAGCTACTTTAAAAATTTTCAAACAATTTTCCAAATCTCATTTTGCTAGCCATGGCCTAAAGAGGAATTTTGTGCTAAAATCATCATTTTTCATATAATCATTCCTTCAATCCCATTTTCATCATCTATAAACCATCAATCACCATTTATCCATAACAATCAAGGAAAAATAAACAATTTGGCATGACATTCATGAATTTGGGGGTTTTAGGGCAAATGAAACAAAATTGGGAAATGAACATAAACACTTTCATAATTGAAATTAACCATAACAAACAACTCTATACTACTTTCTAAGCATTAATCCATAGAAATTTTGAGAATTTAAGAATGTAAACTTAAGAACATCACTATTCATTTACTATTCATTCAGCCATGAAAATCTCAAAAGCTTGGAAAAATCCACTAAAACATGAAATAAGTGATGGAAGAATGCTAAGCTACCTTGATTTTATAAGTTTTGGTGGATAAACCTTGAAGTTTCCTTGCCTTCTTCTCCCTTTTCTCCCTTATGAAGCCTATGGTTTTTCTCCCTTCCAAAAGCCTTCCCGTTGTCTTTGGTAAGGAGGAGAAGAAGAAGTGAGACTTATTTAAAATGGCTAATATGACCATTTTTCCCTTGGTGGCAAAATGACCAAAATACCCTTCACTTTTTCCTTCTTGAAACCTTGACATGCAAGGGTATTTTAGGAATTTTAAAGTGTTTCTTTAGGTAAAATTCCCCTTATGTCCTTGTGATAAAATTACCTTTTTACCCTTGGTGTCAAAATTACCATTTTGTCCTTCATGGTAAAATGACCATTTTACCCCTCTTAAGTGCCGAACCAATTCTTTTTTTTTGAAAAATTTTGGAAAAATATTCTAGAGGCAATTTCATAATTTTCCAGATAAAAATTAGTCATTTTATTTGATAAATAAATATTTTATTCTTATTTTCAGATAAATTTTAACCGTTTTGCCCCTAAATATTTTTCTTGAATCATTCATGACATTGGCGCCATTTTCAAACCTCATAAATGTGCGCCATAAATGCACCTCGATTTGCATGCTTACTATCAGGATATTTTGTGAAATAAATTTTCTTTCATTTTAGTTCCTAATCATTTCCTTTCAGTTTAGTCCTTCCTTTGTTTAAGGCAATATAAAATGATTTTTGGACTATTTTCCAGGCATAAAAATATTGAGTCTAGGATTCTAAGATATACCTGATATCATAGATTTGAGGATATTAAAGAAAGTACCCTAGAAATTTTAAGGCATGGTGCCATTAAAGTTGGAAAAATAGAAAGAAGGGAAAATTTTGACAATGTGGCATGAAAAACCTTAAGAATTATTATCCTATCATGGAGCCCAAAACCAATAGCTCATTTTAAATTCTAGTGGTCGAACCACCATGCTAAGTGTAAATGGATTATAAAGTGTAATGAATCATGGTTGAAAATTAACTTATAATGGTAGCCAAGTGTCCACAATGTTACCTAGTGTGGTGCCACCGAAGCTTCTTCACACCCGTGACCTAGTATTCACAATGATAAAGGTGGCCAAGTGTCCATAATGTGATCTAGTGAGGTGTGACCGAAGGTGCTTCACACCGTGACATAGTGTTCACAATGATAAAGGTAGCCAAGTGTAATAACCAAAATTTTTAAAATGATTAAATCACATGAAATTTAGTATGATTTTTGTTAAAACTAAGTTTGGCATAATTTTCGGAGTCGATGGTTGAAACCGGAGGGTTTGTCAGAGTTAGAAACGTAATTTGATGAAAGAAAATGCGACCCGGCTATAAGAGACTGACAAATAGAGTTCCAGACTTTAGTTCCTTCGACGAAGGCCGAAATACTTGCATAGGAAGTCGTGTCCATGATCGGATTAGTTACGGCATCCAGAAGTTTCCCCGGGTGAAGTGGCAAAAGTCAAAATCGCCCTCGAAGGCTTTAAATTTTTGAATTCTCACAAATTCCCTCCATTTTCACTAGAACTCTCTCTCTCTTCACTTTATTTTCTCTCTCTTCTCTCTCTACCTTCCACCACGACGCGCCACCACCAGGGCCACCGTAGGCTGCTATCTGACCCATTAATCAATGCACCTCACCACCCTCGACTGCCAACAACCACCCACAGCCACCAACGGTCGCTACCGTTGCAGGAAAGAGGGTGCTTTCCTCCTCCATAATGTGATTATTAGCCCGCCGTGGTCTCTGCCGTCAGCCACCATTGGATGTCACCGCCACCACTAACGTGTAGGTCGAGCTGCCAGCTTCCTCCCCCAGCTTGTCGCCGCCGAATAGAGCTCTCATGCGCCCGAATCAAGGCAAAAGGCATATGATGTACGTCACCTTTCATCACCAGAAAACGCTATCCAAATGGCCGTGAACTGCCACGCCAACCTCAGATTCGGACTCTTCATCTTGTGGGCTTCACCGTGGTGTAATTTTTGGCCGTGAATCGCTCCGCCATGTGCCACTACCGGAGAAGCCAGAAAGAGGCCAAAGACTGTCTCAGAACAAATTTCCATCATCCGACACCCCCGAGAAGGTCTAAATCACCTAAACCTAATGTATTTTGACTGAATTCTATGTCGAACATGAATATGAAATTAATCAGCTTAGGAAATTGTGCAATCAGACGTAGGAAAGTGAAATTGATGACGTAACAGACTAAAACACTAATTTAAATGCCCAGGAAATTGATTAGGCTTGAATTTCGATGATACGAGAAGTCCCGAATCGATTAGGAGCAAATAGAGACCAGGTAGGATAATTTACACTTCCCGAACTTTAGATTTTACCTTGTGGATACCTGAACGATTTAGATTAATTGCATGGATTTGTGTGCTGCTTTCGATGGACTAAATTGCATGCCTTTGTGCTGAAAAATACCTTTTGCATGTTAAACAATTTGCCTATCGAGTTTAGATGCCATAGGGATGGATTGACTTAGGGTAGGGTACTTAATAGCCAGTGTAGGACGACCGTTAAGTATTCTGAGTGCAGGGATTTTATAAATATTTTATTTTAACCAAAATTAGCCTGCATTACATTAGGGATCATGCGGTAAATCAGGACGACCCTAAGAAAGGTTTAAGGGAGTATAAGGGGGGATAACCTAGACGAGGAAACGTTGTGATTGAGGCATAATACCCTAGAACCCTGAGGAATAGCCGACCGTATGAATGTGAGTTTGAATAGACTGTATGAGGATGAGAATTAGCGTATGTGCACATGCTAGGGGACCCCCTAGATGTTGATTCTCACCCGGTCCTTGAGTGAGTGATTGGTGTTATGGATCACACTCACAACATAGGCGAGATTTCAGGTGATTGGTGTTATGGAACACACCCACTGACAAGAGATAGAATTTCTCTAGATGACATGCAATTGGATGGTTAAGATTTAAATATCTCATAAGGTTACTTGCTCAAGTGAACATGAATAGGGGCCTAGACGATAGTTGAGAAACGGCGTGATGAAATACGGACGAGCAACATAGTTTTAGGCTTGAATTGTGATGTATATATTCTGTTGATGTTTTGTATTGGATTATGTAATTATTGATCTTATTTTGTTGATGGATTGGATGTAAATTTTTGAACTATTGTCTGTTTGTACTTAGGAAACGTTCGAAATACAGGGGAGACTTTGCCAAATTTTCAGTAACATTTAATGTTATAAATGTTTAAGTTTAAGATGGAATTTACATGAATGAATTGCATGTTTTATGTATGGATTCTAGTTTTATTATTCCAGAGTCTATTGTGATGATTGCATGCGCAATTAGTATAGCTGCATTCGATTTTGGGTTGAACGAAATCTGAATGGACGACAGAATGTCTACTTAGGTTACACTCAACTAGTAGCGATCCCCTAACGTTCCCATATTGGGAATAACTATTTTGAAAACCCATATGCTTCCGCTATGCAGATAGAGGATAGTATATTGTGGATTAGGGGGTCGTTACAATTATGGTATCAGAGCCCAGTTTATTGGTTATCTAGTTTAGTGGGTTAGGGATTGTGAATTTTCGGGCTTGCAGCTTTAGGTTTTTAATTGACTTAACTCTGGAATATTAGGACCTGATCTTGAATCGATAAGTGATAGACTGAATTTAATGCCTTTTTGTTAACTGTTGCTATTAAGACTGATCTGTTTTCTTTCTGTGTTAGATAATTATGGCAGAACCAAGCAGGGATAACACCCGTAGGCCCAGAGAAAGGCCAAGACATAGGAGTCAGGGCATTTCAGGTAGTGGCAGCATGGAGACCAACGTCGACATGCGAGACATGATGGAGTCTATACGAATGATGGCTAATGCCATGAGAGATCAAGCCTCTACTAGTGCCAACGTAATGAGGCAGCAGCAGGAAGATAGGCAGACCAGGAAAGATGGAGCCACCTAAAATGTTAATCTGTTGTATCAGGGATAGATTGAGTTTCAGAGAGCAGGTCTATCCTCATTTACAGGTGCCTCCGATCCAACTGCAGTGGAAGCATGGCTGAAGGATATAGAGAAGATTTTCTAATTATTGCAATGTGATGATGAATAGAAGGTTACATATGCAACATACATGCTGAAGGGTGAAGCGAAACAATGGTGGACAGGTGCCCAGAGTTGATGGAAAGAAGGGGTATCCCGCTCACCTGGGAATCTTTCAAGGGAGTCTTCATAGAGCAATACTTCCCTGAGAGCGTCAAACAATCAAAGGAAGCACAGTTCTTAAAGCTCACACAAGGAGGTAAACCATTTGAAGAATATTTGAAACAGTTTGAAGAGTTATCCAGATATTCCACATACCTGCGGATGTAGTATGACGAAGCTTAGAAGGCAAAGCAGTTAGAAGAGGGCCTAAACTTGCCAATGAAGACACAACTTGCCCCACTTGAGATCCGAGACTTCGCTATGCTGGTGAACAAATGTTGGATCCTGAGTAAAAACCTAGAGCAGAAACATACCTATAACATGACACAGAGGACAGGAAATCAGCCGAGACTACCAACCAGAAATCTCAATGTGAAAGGCAGAATTTTTAAACCGCAACCAGGGTCCTGAAGCAGTGGTAGCAAATAGCCCGAGAGTGCACTCTGTCCAAAGTGTGGGACTAGGCATCCAAATCAACCCTGTTGGCATCAGACTACATTACAATGTTACAGGTGTGGGGGTACGGGACATATGGCAAAGTATTGCCCCTCAAGTGGAAGCCAGCAGGCACCAGGTGGCCGAAGACCGCAGGCTCCAGGGAGAGTCTTCACTATAGATATGGCCAATGTCAACAGGTCATCAGGTTTGATGCAGGGTAGAGGTAAAATTTATAATTTTCCTTTGATAGTATTGTTTGATTCGGATGCAACGCACTCTTTTATTGCCGATACATGCGTAGAGAAAATAAAATTACCTGTACAGACCCTATCCTGTGATCTATACATATCCACACCTTTGGGAGAAGCCACTATGTCCCCACGTATATGCCTAAAATGCCCCTTAACCATCAAAGATACCTTGTTTATCATGGACCTAATGTGTATACCCTTGACTGGGATCGACATCATCTTGGGAATGGATTGGTTAACTAGGAATCGGGTTTTGTTAAACTGTTCCAAGAGGAAAATCACTTACTTGGATAACATGCCTGTGCGTGGGAGTGACAGAGCGTGTGAGATAGGTGATGTGTCCCTCAATCTCTCTTAGGTAGAATTGCAAGATAGGTTAAACCTAATCCCAATCGTTAGTGACTTTCTGGAGGTATTTCCTTTGGAAAGAAGTAAACTGCCACCACCTAGAGAGATAAAATTTACTATTGACCTGATTTCAGGCATGGGCCCAATAGCCATGACTCCATACCGAATGGCTCCAGCGGAATTGAGGGAACTAAAGGTCCAAATAGAGGAATTGCTATAGAAAGGGTTCATTAGGCCGAGTGTATCACCACGGGGAGCTCCGGTCTTATTTGTAAAGAAGAAAGACAGGAGTTTAAGATTATGTATCAATTATCAGTAATTGAACAAGGTGACCATTAGGAATAAATACCCATTTGCAAGGTGCGACTATGTTTTATAAGATAGACTTAAGATCGGGATACCACCAGATTAGGGTTAGAGAGGAAGACATCCCTAAGACAGCGTTTAGCACTAGATACGACCACTATGAGTTTCTAGTGATGTCGTTTAGATTGACAAATGCACCTGCTATCTTCATAGATTATATGAATAGAACCTTTAGACCCTACTTAGATCAGTTTGTAGTGGTGTTCATTGATGATATCTTAATTTACTCCAAGACTCACGAAGAGCATGCCCAGCATCTTAGCATGGTGCTACAGATACTGAAAGAGAAGCAATTGTATGCCAAGTTAGAAAAATGTGAGTTTTGGTTAGAAGAAGTGAAATTCCTTTGACATGTGGTAAATGGGGAAGGAATAGTAGATACCCTAAGAAGATTGAAGCAGTATTAGATTGGGGTCAACCGAGGACGGTCACCAAGGTTAGGAGTTTTCTGGGTTTGGCCGGTTATTACAAGAAATTCATTCAAGGATTTTCTCAGATAGCCTTGCCATTAACCCGGTTAACTCGGAAGGGTGTGAACTTTGAATGGAGCGAGCAGTGTGAGGATAGTTTCCAAACTTTGAAAGAGAAATTGACCACCGCTCTTGTATTAATTATTTTGAAACCCTTAGAACCCTTCATAGTATATACAGATGCATCATTGGAAGGCTTAGGATGTGTCTTAATGCAATATGGGAAGGTAGTGGCTTATGCATCACGACAATTGAAACCTGCAAAGCAAAACTACTCAACCCATGAATTAGAACTAGTTATTGTCGTGTTTAACCTGAAGATTTGGAGACATTACTTATATGGGGCTTTATTCGAGGTGTATAGTGATCACAAGAGCCTTAGGTACTTGTTTGATCAGAAGGAATTGAATATGAGGTAGTGTAAGTGGGTAGAATACCTGAAGGATTTTGATTTTGAATTGAAGTACCATGCAGGCAAAGCTAATGTCGTAGCAGATGCATGAAGCTGGAAGTCACTGTAATTAGCTAGCCTAATGATAGATGAGATGAGGTTACTTGAGGATTTTAGGAATCTCAGCCTCAACGTAATCTCATTTCCAAAGAGATTAGTGATGAGTGACTTTTTGATAACTTGCAAGCTGAGAGAGCAGATTAGACAAACCCAACTAGAGGACAAATCCTTGGAGTTATACGCTAACCAACCTGATTTTGGACTAGCCCCTAATGGAGTATTGATGTTTAGGAAGAGGGTAGTGATTCCAAACCATCAGGAGCTGATGGAAAAAGTGCTAGCAGAGGCTCATCGAAGCCATTATACTATTCACCCAAGTATTTCCAAGATGTATTAGGATCTGAAGAGGAACTTTTGGTGGCTTGGTATACAGAAGGATATCACGAACTATGTGAATGCTTGTTTGACTTGTAAACAGGTCAAGATAGAACATCAGAAACCCGCAGGGCTACAAAAACCACTGGAGATACCGAAAAGAAAATGGGATAAAATAACCATAGACCTTTTAGTAGGATTACTTAGGACACCAGCTGGATTTGATGCCATTTGGGTGATAGTGGATAGATTGACCAAGTCTGCTCACTTTTTGCCTGTTAAGATGCGATACTCTATGAAGAAATTGACCGAGGTATACCTTAGGGAAATCATGAGATTACATGGAATACCATCAAGTATAGTATTTGATCGAGACCCTAGGTTTACTTCGAGATTTTGGCAATCCCTACAGCAAGCCTTAGGAACCCAACTTAAGTTTAGCACGGCTTATCATCCCCAGACTGACGAGCAGTCTGAGAGGCCTAATCCAGACTTTAGAAGATATGTTAAGGGCTTATGTACTAGAACAAAAAGGGAGTTGGGATAAACACCTATCGTTTATAGAGTTTGCATACAATAACATTTATCACTCTACCATCGGTATGGCACCTTATGAGGCTCTATATGGGAGGAGTTGTAAATCACCCTTGAGTTGGGTAGAGATGGGAGAGAGTACATTATTGGGACTTGAGATTGTACATGAAACCACTGGTTAGATCAAAATGATCAGGGAAAAGATGAGGGTTGCCCAACAAAGGCAGGAAGCCTATGCAAATAAAAGAAGAAGACCTTTAGAATTCAATGAGGGAGAGCAAGTATTTCTGAGAGTGTCCCCTATCAAGGTATCGGTAGACAAGTAAGGACCAAGAAATTAAGCCCTAGATTCCTAGGACCCTTCCAAATCCTACAAAGGGTCAGTCCAGTCGCCTACTAGATTTCCTTACCTCCCTACTTGTCCAACTTGCATGATGTCTTTCACATCTCACAACTTCGTAAATATGTCCCAAATCCTGCGCAGGTATTGGGGAATCAACCAATAATGTTAAAGGAAAATTTTACTTATGAATCTACACCTATACAAATCCTTGACTTTAAGACTAAGTAACTCCGAAATAAGATAATCCCTTTAGTTAAGGTACTTTGGCAGGATGTAGCGTCGCAGGAGATGACATGGGAGAAGGAAGACGAGATGAGGCAACGATACCCAGAGTTGTTCACAAGTATGAATTTTAGGGACAAAATTTCTTTTAAGGGGGGGAGAATATAATAACCAAAATTTTTAAAATGATTAAATCTCATGAAATTTAGTATGATTTTTGTTAAAACTAAGTTTGGCACGATTTTTAGAGTCGACGGTTGAAACCAGATGGTTTTTTGGAGTCAAAAATGTAATTTGATGAAAGGAAACGTGACCCGGCGATAAGAGACTGACAGACGGAGTTCCAGACTTTAGTTCCTTCGATGGAGGCTGAAATCCTTGCATGGGAAGTTTTTTCCACGATCGAATCAGTTACGGCATCTAAAAGTTTCCCCGGGTGAAGTGGCAAAAGTCGACATTGCCCTCGAAGGCTTAAAATTTCTAAATTCTCACAAATTCCCTCTATTTTCACCAAAACTTTCTCTCTCTTCACTATATTTTCTCTCTCCTCTCTCTCTTCCTTCCATCACCACGCGCTGCCACCAGGGCCACCGTAGGCCACCACCTAACCCACCAATCGACGCACCTCACCACCCTCGACCGCCAGCAACCACCCACGACCACTAACGGCCGCCACCGTCGTCGGAAAGAGGGCATTTTCCTCCTCCATCGCGTGATTTTTCTCCCGCCATGATCTCTGCCGTCAGCCATCGTTGGACGTCACTGCCACCACCAGCGTGTATGCCAAGCTGCCAGCTTCCTCCCCCAGCTCACCACCGCCGAATGGAGCTCCCACGCGCCTGGATTGAGGCAAAAGGTGTCTGCTGTGTGTCACCTTTCGTCACTGGAAAATGACGTCCAAATGGCCGTGAACTGCCTCACCAACCTCAGATTCAGACTCTTCATCTTGCGGGCTTGACAGTGCTGTAATTTTTGAGCCCAATCGCACCCCTCCGACGTGCGCCACCGTGAGCTGCCGTGCGCTGCCACCAGAGAAGCCAGAAAGATGCCAAAGACTGTTCCAGAATAGATTTCCATCATCCAGCACCCCCAATAAGGTTTAAATCACCTAAACCTAATGTATTTTGACTAAATTCGATGCCGAACATGAATATGAAATTAATCAACTTAGGAAATTATGCAATCGGATGTAGAAAAGTGAAACCGATGACGTAACAGACTAAAACACTAATTTAAATGCCCAGGAAATTGATTAGGCTTGAATTTCAAGGATATGAGAAGTCCCGGATCGATTAGGAGCAAACAGAGACTAGGTAGGATAATTTACGCTTCTTGAACTTTAGATTTTACCTTGTGGATACCTGAACGATTTAGATTAATTGCATGGATTTGTGTGCTGCTTTCGATGGACTAAATAGCATGCCTGTGTGCTTAAAAATACCCTTTGCATGTTAGATGATTTGCCTATCGAGTTTAGATGCCATAGGGATGGATTGACTTAGGGTAGGGTACTTAATAGCCGGTATGGGACGGCCGTTAAGTATTCCGAGTGTAGGGATTTTATAAATATATTATTTTAACCAAAATTAGCCTGCATTACGTTAGGGATCATGCGGTAAATCAGGACGACCCTAAGAAAGGTTTAAGGGAGTATAAGGGGTGATAACCTAGACGGGGAAACATTGTGATTTAGGTATAATACCCTAGAACCCTGAGGAATAGCCGATCGTGTGCATGTGAGTTCGAATAAACTGTATAAGGATGAGAATTGGCGTATGTGCACAAGCTAAGGGACACCCTAAATGTTGATTCTCACCCGATCCTTGAGTGAGTGATTGGTGTTACGGATCACACTCACAACATAGGCAAGATTTCGGGTGATTGGTGTTATAGATCACACCTAATGGCAAGAGATAAAATTTCTCTAGATGATATGCAATTGGATGGTTTTAGACTCGGTCGCATATAATGTGTGGCCGACACAGATTTAGAAACACCGGGTATGGGATTTGACTCGATTTTACTATATATTTTCAGAAAAATAGATTTTTATAACTATAGAAAAATTGCGTCGATTTCCATGCTAAATAATGATTTTAAAAGATAAGGTATTTCACTGATTTCGAACTGAACAAGGGAAGTTTTTTTCGGTGCTTGCACCACTGAGTAATCAACTAGTTTTCGAACAATATGATTAATTGTAAATTATTCTACTGGGATTTAAATATCTAATAAGGTTACTTGCTCAAGTGAACATGAATAGGGGCCTAGACGATAGTTGAGAAACGGCGTGATGAAAGACGGACGAGCAACATAGTTTTAGGCTTGAATTGTGATGTATATATTCTGTTGATGTTTTGTATTGGATTATGTAATTATTGATCTTATTTTGTTGATAGACTGGATGTAAATTTTTGAACTGTTGTCTGTTTGTACTTGGGAAATGTTCGAAATACAGGGGAGACTGCCGGATTTTCAGTAACATTTAATGTTATAAATGTTTAAGTTTAAGATGAAATTTACATGAATGAATTGCATGTTTTATGTATGGATTCTAGTTTTATTATTCCAGAGTCTATTGTGATGATTGCATGTGAAATTAGTATAGCTAGATTTGATTTTAGGTTAAACGGAATCTGAATGGACGACAGAATGTCTATTTAGGTTACGCTTAACCAGTAGCGATCCCCTGACTTTCCCATATCGAGAATAACTATTTCAAAAACCCATATGCTTCCGCTATGCAGATAGAGGATAGTATATTATGGATTAGGGGGTAGTTACTATGATCTTGTGAGGTGTGATCGAAGGTGCTTCACACCCGTGACCTAGTGTTCACAATGATAAAGGTGGCCAAGTGTCCACAATTCTTGAGCTATGGCCAAAGGTGCTCCACAATGTGACCTAGTGAGGTGTGATTGAAGGTGCTTCACACCGATGACCTAGTGTTCACAATGAAAAAGGTGGCCAAGTGTCTACAATTCTTTAGGTGTATCCAAAGGTGCTCCACACATGCGACCTACTGAGGTGTGACCGAAGGTGCTTCACATTCGTGACCTAGTGTTCACAATAATAAAGCTGGCCAAGTGTCCATAATTCTTGAGGTATGGCCGAAGGTGATCCACATTTAGGACTTAGTGTTCACGATTATTTTATAAAGGTGGCTAAGTGTCCACAATTCTTGAGGTGTGACCGAATGTGCTCCACACTTGGGACCTAGTGTTCACAATTATTTTATAAAGGTGGCCAAGTGTCCACAATTCTTAAGGTGTGACCGAAGGTGCTTCACACTTTGAGATAAGGTAAGTTTTAAGAATTAAATGCATAACAGATCATTATTTATTTTAGTTTTATCATGCATGATCCCATGAAAAGATGTTATACTTGAAATGAGAATGTCCACTTTTTTCACATTGGCCTTTCAAATAATCATGCACTTCTTGCGAAATTTGTATATGTGAATGAAACTATGTTTTAAATAATGGGAATGTAGATGAAAATGTTTTTGGTGCTTGCACCCTGGTACATATTAGTAGATTTTAAAATAATGAATTGTTAATCTATTGGGAAACTTATGTTTCTCATTTATATGCTAATATGTATTAGATGTGGGCGTTTAGCAAGGCCGGGGAGAGATAAAAGTCCCTTTTGTTAAGATCATTTTGTATTCCTTTATTTTGGGTCCTAATTATATATATGTTTTTAGATTAGAATTAGGACTATTATTTTGTCTATATATAGAAAAGGGAAAAGGGTAATCATTGGGGAAAGGATATGTGAAGGACCGGTTCATCCCCAGTAATTTGTAAAAAGAGTTTAAGTGATAGGCTTGTTATCTCCTGACTCCTTATGGACGGGTACTTCATATATCCTAGTATATGTTCACAGAAGGATGTAAAAGACATTTATTATTTTTAATATAAAATTTTTATAAATTCCGCTGTGGTGTATGAAATTTTCATTTCCACTATGCATAAAGTATGGTTATTTGAGCAAAAGAACCGAACCTATTCCACTTTAATAATACTTGATAATATAATTGCTTAGACATTGTAAATGAATAATTGAGGTTAAGGATAATGCACTAAACTTATCTGTTTACATCAGAAGACTTGTAATACTAGATAAAGGTGTTACATTAAGTTGGTATCAGAGCACATCTACCTAGGATAAAAATGGGGTAGAATTCCTCAAGGAAGGGACTAGTTCAAGTTAGTTGTCTATACCTAGGCAATTGGCTAACTTGTATTTTGTTTTGAACTTGAGGAATGGAGTATTAGGTTTGGGAAGATAGAAGCTCCTATTAGTGTTATATGTTATCTGCTTAATAATCTGTTATTGAGACTGATCACCTTGGTAATACTTGTTTTGTAGAGTGACAGAATGGCACCAACACGGGGAAGTGGATCATAGGCCCAAAATGCTGAGGTAGATGTGAATGAGCTAATACAAACAATAAGGGGTATAGCCGAGGCCATGAGAGTTTAGGTTGTAGCTTCCTCATAGTAGGCCACAGTCGCAACTGAAGCACTCTGCCAAGTCCAGAATGATCGGAGTGATGATACTCAAATTGGGGCTGAATAGATGAGAACCTAAGTTGATGGAGGCTGGATTGAATTCCAAAGATCCAGGCCTCTTGTCTTTACTGGAGTGATAAACTCAAAGAAGGCTGAAGAATGGGTGTAGAACATGGAGGAGTTATTTGAAGTACTGGGAGGCACTGAGCCATAGAAAATCTCCTTCGCCCATATCAACTGGAAGGGGAGGCTAAATATTGGTAGAAAGGGATGAAGCAGCTGATGGAAGCCCAAGGGATTCAGATTACTTGGGAGAACTTCAAGGAGGCATTCTTGGAGAAGTATTTTCCCCAGAGCAAGAGGAATGCTAAGGAGAGGGAATTTACGCAAACTAAATAGTGTGGTAGACCATTCGAAGAACATCTAGCTAGATTTGAAGAGTTATCAAAATTCTCTTCATACCTAAAGTGGAGACCAGACAGGGCATGGAAAGCTATGCAGTTGAAGAATAGTTTGATCTAAAGTTACATCATGAGGTGGCATCCCAGGAGATCAGGGATTACCCGACATTGGTTAACAAGTGCCACATAGCCTCTAGGTCCCTAATAGCACTGAAGAAGGGGAGGCAGGAATCTAGATTTCATAAGAGAAAGAATCCATCCAAATTCAACAAGGGTTGAGACAGTAAGTTTCCAAGGAACCAGACAAGAAGGAGGTCAATGAACAATCCAACTTCCCAGAATAACTATTCAAGATGTGGGAAGAATCATGGGGATAGGCTATGTCTGATGGAATAGAGTATGTGCTACAAATGTGGGAAGCCAGGACATATCTCCCAGAACTGTACCACCCTAAAAAAACTAGAGGAGGCCATAAGACCACTTACCAAGGGAATGGTGTATACCTTAAAGGGTGAAGAAGTGGCCCAGTCCGAGGATCTGATGAAAGGTACATGTTTTATTAACAATTTTCCTTAAATTCTATTGTATGATTCTGGTGCCACCCACTCCTTTTTCTCATTAGACTTTATGCAGAAATTGAAATTGCCAACAACCACTCTGCCTTATGAACTTTCTATAGCAGTACCTACTAATGAACATGTGTTTGCTTCATTGATTTGTTTGAACTATCCTATTATGGTTGAAAATAGAACCTTCATTGTAGACCTTATCTGTTTACCCATGATTGAACTAGACATTATCCTTAGTATGGACTGGCTCTCTTCAAATAATGTTATCTTGGACTATTTAGCTATGTCTATGACTTTCATAGATACTAAACCAGTAAACATGGGGATTGAGAGGAAAAACCAAAGAATGGGTTTCCTGTGTTCCTCAGAAATGGAAAGTCAGTAAAAGCTAGAAACCATTCTTGTAGTCAATGAATTTCTTGATGTATTCCTCGAAGAGATCACCAGTCTCCCACCAGAGAGAGAAATAGAGTTTTTCATAAAGCTAATCCCTGGGGCATGACTAATTTCCATAGCACCTTATAGGATGTCCCCAATGGAATTAAATGAATTGAAGGTATAAATAAAGGACCTCTTAGCAAAATAATTTATCAGACCTAGTGTGTCATCGTGGGGAGAACCTGTGTTATTTGTCAAGAAGAAGGATGGGAGCATGAGGATATGTATAGATTATAGGCAGCTAAATAAGGTGACTGTGAAGAATAAGTATCCTCTCCCTAGAATCGATGACCTGTTAAACCAATTGAGAGGGGCGACAATCTTTTCTAAGATTAATTGGAGATCGTGGTATCATCAAATTAGAGTTAGGAATGAGGACATAGCTAAGACTGCCTTTAGGACTAGATATGGGCATTGTGAATTCCTCTTGATGCCCTTTGGCCTGACAAATGCTCCAACTGTCTTTATGGACTACATGAACTGCATCTTTAGACCCTACCTTGATCAGTTCGTAGTAGTGTTTATTGATGACATACTAGTGTATTCTAAGAATAGACAGGAGTATAAACAGCACCTCAGGATAGTGCTGCAAGTACTTAGGGAGAAACAGTTGTATGCTAAGCTAGAAAAGTGTGAATTTTGGCTAGAAGAAGTAAAATTTCTAGGGCATGTGATTTCTAAAGAGGGTGTGTCAGTGGATCCCAATAAGACTAAAGCAGTAGTGAACTGGGAGAGGCCTACTACTATGACTGAAATCAGGAATTTCTTGGGGCTAGCAGGATACTATAGAAAATTCATTCAGGGATTTTTGCAAATAGCAATGCCTATGACCAAGCTAACCCGAAAGGATGGTCTATTTTTGTGGGACACAAAATGTAAACTAATTTTCCAAACTTTGAAGAAGAAATTGACCACTACATCTATTTTAATTATCCTCTATCCTTCAGAGAAGTTTGAATTGTACTGTGATGCATTTAAGAAAGGGTTAGGATGTGTCATGATGCAAGAAGGGAGAGTAGTAGCTATGCTTCTAGGCAGTTAAGACCGCATGAGAGAAACTATCCTACCTATGACCTAGAGTTGGCAACCATAGTATTTGCCTTGAAGATTTAGAGACACTACCTCTATACGTCTAGGTTTGAGATATTTAGTGATCATAAAAGTCTCAAGTACCTCTTTGATCAAGAGGAGTTGAATATGAGGCAAAGGAGGTGGATGGAATTCATTAAGGATTATGGTTTTAAATTGAAGTACCATCCAGGCAAGCCAAAAATTGTGGCAGATGCATTAAGTAGGAAGTCTCTCCATGTAGCTCGACTGATGGTGAGTGAAATGGACTTAATAGAGAAATTTAGGAACATGAGGTTATCTACTCTGGTGTTACCTAATAAGATCTGCTTAAGTGAATTAAGAATTGAGAACACTCTTAGGGCCCAAATCTTAAAAGCTCAGAAGGGTAATGAATTCCTAGAGTCTCTAAAAGATTCAAAGGAGTTCATAAGGGAGGCTGATGGAATGGTAACCTTCTAGAATAAAATTTATTTTCCCAAGGCACTAAGGAATAAGATATTAGAGGAAGCTTACCAAAGTAAATATACTATTCATCCTAGAGCCACTAAGATTTATCAGGATTTGAAGGAGAGGTTTTAGTGGCTAGGTATGAAGAAACATATAGCGAGGCATATAGCTAAGTGCCTAATATGTCAGAAGGTAAAGATTGAGAACTAGAAACCTACTAGGTTATTGCAACCATTAGGCATTCTTGAGTGGAAGTGGGACAAAATTTTAATGGATTTTGTGGTAGGTCTACCTAGAACCCAATCAGGGAATGATGCTATTTAGGTAATAGTGGATAGGTTAACTAAGTCCACTCATTTCCTACCCATTAAGATTAACTACTTAGATAAATTAGCATAGCTATATATTCAAGAGATAGTAAGGCTTCATGGTATACCCATTAGCATTGTCTCAGATAGGGATCTCAGATTTAACTCTAGATTTTGGAAAGCCCTGCAGGAAGCTTTTGGGACTATATTAAGTTTTAGTACAGCATATCATCCTCAAACTAATGGTTTGATAGAGACAACCATTCAGACCTTAGAGGATATGTTTAGGGCTTCTGTTTTAGAGTATCAAGGAAACTGGGATAGGAGTTTACCATTAATTGAATTTTCTTACAACAATAGTTTCCACTCTAGTATAGGTATGATACCTTATGAAGCCCTATACAGGAGGAAGTGTAGGTCCCCATTATGCTGGTATGAAGTGGGAGAGAGGCAACTGTTAGGACTTAAGTTAGTGTAATAGACAACTGGTCAAATTAAAATGATTAGAGAGAAAATGGCAAAGGGTCAAAATAAACAAAAGAGCTATGTTGATAAAAGAAGAAGACCCTTAGAATTTGAGGAAGGGAATCATGTTTTCTTAAAAGTATCCCCGACTACTGGTATTAGTAGAGCTATGAACTCTAGAAAGCTAAGTCCAGATATATTGGACCTTTCTAAATATTAAAGAGAGTAGGTCCATCAACATACCAGAAAGCCCTACCCCCACACTTGTCAAACCTTCATAATTTTTTCCATGTCTCCCAGCTCAGAAAATACATACCTGATCCTTCACATATACTTGACGCCAGTACTATGCAATTAAAGGATAATCTAACTTATTAGCCAAAGCCTTTAAAAATCATCGATACTGAGGTCAAGACCTTAAGGAATAAGACTATCCCCCTGGTAAAGGTCTTATGGGATCAAACATCACCACAGGAAGCCACCTGGGAAAGAGAAGAGGACATGCACTGAGAGCATCTAGAATTATTCACATGAGGTATGTATAAATTTTGAGGATGAAATTATTTTCAAGGAGGGGAGAAATGTAGCACCTCATATTTTCTTGCTTAGATTTAAATTAATTTTCCCTTAATTAGATGAATGTGCTTATAACTCGGTGTTCAAAATAAAAACACTTTCTTCCTTTTGGGAATCGAATTAAAATGTGAGTGGGAGGTGCTTGCATAAAAGTTGAGGCGCTTGAAAATTTAACATGCTTGAATTAATTTTTCTTTTGCCTACCGAATTACCAGAGGAGAGAAGAGTATAACAAATTGAATATATGCACGTGCAAATAGTGAAGGGGAGAATGTGACAAAGGAAATTTGATTACTTGCTCTCCACTCTAAGCCGTGTAACCAATGGAAAGTAGGAAGAAGGATATGAGTTTTTAAATGTATATATATATATATATAACACGGCTAGGATAATTAGGAAATGAAAGAAGTGTGTAGCATTTAAATATACAAAAAGAAAATGGCTAATGCAAGAGTGCAGAATTTAATTCAATAAACAAAGGAAAAAGTAGTTAAATATGTGTGTGTGTGTGTGTACGATGAAGCAAGAGTGCAAGAAAGGTGTTTAAATTCTCTTCTTTTATTCCATTGATTCCACCACCTAAGCATCACGTGAACAAGGAAGAAAAAGGAAATATATATATATATATCGATATAATACATGAGTCCATTTCCTTCTCGTTTTGGCACCACCGAGTGATGAGTTTACATGGGAATTAAATTATAATCCCAACCCATGTAGTTGCATGTCGTACGCCTTGAGGGAGGAGACTACGTGACTTTCCCTTCTTCCCTCCTTGGCGTGACCGAGTGGAAATACAAAGAGTGTAAGCAATGTGAATTGTACTCAAAAGTACATGTGCAGCCATGACTAATGATAATTAAGAAAAAGAGAGAGAGAAAGTAGCATTCCCTTTAGCCGAGTAAACAATATACAAGAGGGAGAGGGAATTAAATGTGAGACGGCAATAACACTTGGCAAGAGGGAAAAGAGAGAAGCTTCACCTTTGAGAAGACACACAAACACATTTGATAAAGGGGAGGGGAGTGAATTTGACCGAGAAAGAAAGGACCAAAGGAGCAAAAGAGCAAGGGAAATTCAAAGGAAAAGCTAAGATAATCTCATTTTAGTTCATCCTTAAGGTAGCTTAGCAATTCTTGTAATTTTGTCCCATGTTTTAGAATATGTGCAACATGTTTTTCCAAGATTTCATTGAACATTAGTTTCCTCTCTACATTCTTGAATATGTGAATGTTTCTTTAGATAAGCTTACATGATGATTTGGTTGTATTTGTTGATGTGATGATATGGATGTTGTTTATTTCCATGAGAGGATGAGTGTCACAAAAATTTCAGCATGAATCATGCCAAAAACCTAAATAAGAAAGTGGTGAAAGTTTATATCCTTGTATGATTAATGTAGGTCTTATGTTAAAAATAATATCTAAAGGGAGTATACTATCTAGATGTTGGTTAAACCATGGTAGTACCCTTGTTAACCTATCAAACCCGAGAGTGACCCTTGTAATCCATGGAAAAGCTTGCTGAAAAATGTGTGAGGAAGGTTACAATTCGGTTTGGTTAAGGGAGAGAATATAATGATAAATTAACATATGGTAAATGGCTTATCCTTTTTCACACATAATAAGAGCCCACCTTGGTATTGAAATGTAAGAATGGAGACTTTGTGTAGCCTTAGACTTAATATAACATGAATCCAGAAAATAAGTAAAATAGATTGCAAATGACATAACTACCAAAAATGGAAGGTGTGGGAAAGTACCCTAGAAATTCTAAGGCATGGTGCCATTAAATTTTAAAACATAGAAAGAAGGGAAAATTTTGACAATGTGGCATGAAAAACCTTAAGAATTATTACTCTATCATAGTGGATGAAACCAATGGCTCATCTTAAATTCTAGTCGCTGAACCACCATGCTAAGTGTAAATGGATTATAAACTATATGAATCATGGCTGCAAATTAATTTATAAAGGTGGCCAAGTGTTCATACTCTGACCTAGTGAGGTGTGACCGAAGGTGCTTCACACTCATGACCTAGTATTCACAATGATAAAGGTGGCCAAGTGTCCACAATGTGACTTAGTGAGGTGTAACCGAAGGTGCTTCACACCCATGACCTAGTGTTCACAATGATAAAGGTGGCCAAGTGTCTACAATTCTTGAGGTGTGGCCGAAGGTGCTCAACACATGTGTCCTAGTGAGGTGTGATTGAAGGTGCTTCACACCTGTGACTGAGTGTTCACAATGACAAAGGTGGCTAAGTGTCCACAATTCTTGAGGTGTAGTTGAAAGTGCTCCACACATGTGACCTAGTGAGGTGTGGCCGAAGGTGCTCCACACTTGGGACCTAGTGTTCACAATTATTTTGTAATGGTGGCCAAGTGTCCATAATTCTTAAGGTGTGATCGAAGGTGCTTCACACTTTGAGATAAGGTAAATTTTAAGAATGAAATGCATAACTGGTCATTGTTTATTTCGGTTTTAACATGCATGATCCCATGAAAATATGTTATGCTTGAAATGAGAATATCAACTTTTATCACATTGACCTTTCAAATAATCATGCATTGCTTGCCAAATCTGTATATGTGAATGAAACTATGTTTTAAATAACTGGAATATGTTTTTAGTGCTTGCACCCTGGTACATATTAGTAGATTTTGAAATAATGAATTGTTAAGCTACTGGGAAACTTGTATTTCTTATTTATATGTTAATATATATCATATGCGGATGTTTAGTAGTGTCGGGGAGAGATGGAAGTCCCTTTTTTTAAGAGCATTTTGTATTCCTGTATTTTGGGTCCTGATTCTATATATGTTTTTAGATTAGAATTAGGACTACAGTTTTGACTGTATATAGAAAAGGAAAAAGGGCAATCATTGGGGAAAGGATATGTGAAGGACCGGTTCATCCCCAATAATTTGTAAAAGGAGTTTGAGTGACAGGCTTGTTGTCTCCTGATTCCTTATGGACGGATACTTCATATATCCTGGTATATGTTCACAGAAGTATGTAAAAGACATTTATTATTGGACATTTATTATTTCTAATATAAAAGTTTTATAAATTTCACTGTGATGTATGAAATTTTCATTTTCGTTGTGCATAAAGTATGGTTATCTAAGAAAAATAACCTGAACCTATTCCACTTTAATAATACTTGATGGTATAACTACTCAGACGTTGTACATGAATAATTGAGGTTAAGAATAATGCATCGAACTTATCTGTTTACATCGAAAGACTTGTAATACTCGATAAGGGCGTTACATTCACCCACTTTCCTCTACTCATGAATTTCATTTTACACTTATGTGTTCTATTTTATTTATTTCATTGTTAGGCATATAAGGCTACATCTTAATTTTTCAAACATTTAAAAGGGTCCCCATTTTACTATCAACAATTTAGTGTTTAATTATTTTCATTTAATTGTCTTATTCCTTTGAAATTCTATTTTTATTTGAATTATCTCTCGTTTCCTAAAATGCTATTCATTTAGTGACTTTCTTTAGTTCTTCTTGAATCAAAAATGAAAATTCCAAGGGAATTTCACACCCACACATACACACAAAATTTCATGACAATCTAAAAAAGTAAATTATTGTAATAAAATTAAGAACAAATAAACAATTAGTTTTTGCTAAAATTTTCCCTAATTAAAATTAAAAATCTCTTTTTTAATTTTGGTAATGAATATTACACCATTGGTACTAGTCCCTTTTTCTGTAGTGGATCACTCCAATATATCATTTTCATTATCATTCAACATTGTTCTTCAAGCATGATTGATTGTGTTCTTCAATATTCCTTTGGTGAAAAATCAATTTCCTTTTATTTGAATTCCTGTGGATGATATTTATTGACTTTGTTAAATAAAATAAGAGTGTATTTATTTGTTGATATTTCAAAGTATTGACATTTTAAATTTGAAATGCAATGAATCAAGGATCAAATCAAGTCAAAATGACTTGAAAGATTAAGTAAGTGGAATATAAGAACCTTGATTACCATAAGTCATGGCCAAAGTACTCCCTTAAGAGCAATTTTATTAGAATCACAAAAGGTTAGCAAATAAAGATCACTTTTTACCATAGCAAAGGACTGGATCATTAAAGCTATTAAGAGCTAAAGCTACCTAACTTGGGTAAGTGAAGAACAAACATTGAAGAATTTTCAAGGTGCAAATAACCAAGAAAATCATGTATTTAACAAATTTTGAGCATTCCATGCTTTAAGTTCTTATGTCAAATTTTAATGATTCAAAAATGTTCTTTACATGTTGCATATCCACAAAATAGGAAATTTTCCTCCAAGGTGGTACCTCACATATCATTGCGGGAGACATTCTCATCAAAGCCCTCATTTTTAGGTGTTATTTGAGTGTGTGAGATTGTATTCAACCACATTGTATAAATAACTCATGAAGAGTAATGCAATACATATAAGGCTTCATTCCTTCAATTCTCTTTTGGTTACCCTTTCTATTTTGTGATACTTAACAACTAGGTATAAAATATCTTAAAGTAATGAACACAACATTCCCCTTTATTTTGTAATGAAGGCAACCTTTAGAGCAATGTTCTCTAGTATAATTACAAGAAAGGTGAAAATATCTCTAACATAATGAAAACAACTGAATGGGTGGCTGAACACTATGGGTACTATAGCATAAATTGAAGGTATCAAATCCTCTTTTAAAATGATGCAACCACAGTTGAGAATTTGGAAGTTGAAATGGAAGTTATAATCTCTGACACAATCCTTGGTTTTTCCCACTCTTGCACTTCTTGGGTGTTACTAAGGTCTATAGTTACACCTTGTTTAATGATCACATGCCCTAGAAACTTCACTTAATCTAACTAGAAATCATACTTCTCAAGTTTAGCAAATAGTTTTTGCTTTCTCAAGGGTTTTAGCACTATCTTAAATTTTCCTCATTCTCCTTCCTAATCTTAGAATACACCATAATGTCATCTATAAATTCGATTCATGTAGTCTATGAAAGTAGAAAGCACGTTAGTCAACCCGAATGGCATCACTAGGAATTCATACTAACCATATTGAGTCCTAAAGGTTGTCTTTAGGATATCCTTCATTCTAACCCTTATTTGATGATATCATGAACACAAATCTATCTTACAAAAAATATTTACTCCCTAAAACTGATCTAGAATATCATTTATCCAACAAAGAGGATACTACCTTATTCAACTACCTATAGTTTATGAACAACTTCATACTTCCATCCTTCTTCTTCAAAAATAATACTGGAGCTCTCCAAGGTAACACACTAGGTCTAGTGAACTACTTAGCTAACAGTTCTTCTATTTGAGTTTTCAATTCACTTAACTCAGAGGGTTACATTTAATACAACACTATAGAAATAGGTCTTGTGCATGAGACTAAGTATGCAAGAAAGTCTACTTCCCTATTTGGTTGAAAATTAGAAATTTATGAAGGAAAAATCTCTGGGTATTCACTCCCTACATGAATGGTTTCTATTTCTAACTTGGCCAAAGAAACAAAAGAGCAAAGAAGTCCATACACCTAGGTTTCACTTTGAGTATCCCTACTATTCTAAATGGAATCCATAAAAATCACAAGCTTATTGAAGCAATTTAAGAAAAATTGAATTTACAAAAAACAAGTCTATTCCAAGAATAACATCAATATATTTTGAAGGTAAATAGACAAGATTTACACTAGCTTTCCTTGTATAAACACTTGACAGTTCAAACAAGCATAAGAAGTCAAGATACTTTCCCAAAATAAGGGTAGAACAAATAGTTCATAAGGTAAGAGAGATATATTTAAACACAAGTCATTCACACAGTCATAAGAAATGAAAGAATGAGTAGTGTTAGAATCAAACAGTGCAATTAAAGAGATATCATTTATCAAACAAGTACCTTGTATCAAATCATTATAGCTCCATTGGTTTCTTCTAGTTAGGACACTCTTGAGAGTAATGCCTTAGACACCCTGTCCCATAAAGAAGGGACGATTTCGATGGGATTTCCAACACTTTTGGCAAGGGGAAAAGGTCATATTCATCACTAGTTTCTTACCCTGTTAGATTCTTTTAAAGTTTGAAACTTTCCCTATCTTAAGCCCTAAGGTCTATTCCTTCCAAATCCCACTCTTTGTTTCTCTTTTTCTACCAAATTCTTACTTAGTACTTACTATGTGACACTCATTTACTAGTGCAGCATAGGTCATGATCTCCAAAGGTGCCACAAAACTCTTTAATTCCATATTGAGACTATCTTAATTTTGCATATATAACCTTTTAATCCTTATCAGGATTAAGTTGCAAGTAAGAGGAAAACTTAGATGATTCCTCAAACTTAGCTAAGTACTCCACAAAAGGCAATTTCCTATACTTCATTTGAAGGAACTCGATCTCCTTTCCATTTCTAATGCTCCTCAAAAAGTATTTTTCAACACGTCCCAAGTCGCTTGAGTCCCTTAACTATCTAACAACTATCTAACACCCTTCCACCAGTGCTCTGCCTCTCAAGCTAACATATACATAGAAAATGTTACCTTTTGGTCATCGTGCTTCCTAACACCTCATAAATCTTCTCTATTTCACCAACCCACTCTATAGTTGCAATGGGGCTATAAGTACCTTTAAAGGATGGGGGTTTTAACTTAAAAAATTTAAACCACCCCTAGTATACTAAGTTTCCTACATGGTTTCAGTTATCTTGATTCACCGGCCAATTTTTCTCGTTGTCCTAGAAATGTCTTAACACCCTAGTTGTGGAAGAAACTTGCTTCCTCATAGCTTTAACCATTGCCTAAATAATGTACATCATGCTTCCCATATCCCTGTCTACTTTGTTCACTCTTGTAGTGTTCATATGAGTCAGTGCTATATCTTACTCTACAAAATAGATATCATTGAGTTGATCAAGCTCAATAACACATTATTTTCAGAGAAAATATAGCACTACCAAAAACATACAACTACCTAACCCAACTATCCTTTAGTGAAAAGCTACCTCTCAAGAATAACCAACTACTTAGGTTCAGCTAGTTATCCTAATTCTGCCCTTTTGAGGTCACATCTACCTAAGTAATCTATGCTCTAATACCATTAATGTAACACCCCATCCCGATACCATTAACCCTAACTTATATTACAAGTATTTAGTGTGTTATCCTGT
This sequence comes from Senna siamea, assembly GCA_031216115.1. Classification (NCBI taxonomy): domain Eukaryota; kingdom Viridiplantae; phylum Streptophyta; class Magnoliopsida; order Fabales; family Fabaceae; genus Senna; species Senna siamea. The sequence continues at coordinate 5,815,148 of CM062360.1, forward strand.
TGGCTTAGGTGGGATAGTGAATTATTGCCCTATTATTCCCATGCTTAATTTTAATGTTACCATCTTAGTTACTTATTCAGTTACTGTATAGGTGAACTATCAATGGAATTAAGGTTTGAATTCATTCATAAAAGCCCAAATCTTATGTGAAAGGAAAGATATGTACATAAATATATGAATTGTTTACATCAAGAACAACCAAAAGTACTAAACTACCAATCCACTACTACAATGCCCAAAAAGGCCCAAAATAAAAAATATTCCAAAATGATCCTACACTATTATCTGCAATTCACCCCTATTCTGTCAGAGCAAGGGTAGGATCCACCTCTAGTACCAACACTACCACCATGTCCTTCACTATCTAGTAATAACATAGGAATGGGATATACACCCAATCCATTTCCACAACAAGTAGTAGTTGATATAAAGGCATCTCAAACTCAATTTGGAACATGATAGTAGATAAAACACCAAAGTTTTTAAAATAGTTTCTCTATTGGTCCTAACTACAATAAACAAACAAAACATAGACAACATACAAGAATCAAATTCAACAATAGTATATAAAATGAAAATGACTTGTACAAATGCCATGCTATGCTATGCCACCTAGGTTTTCATCACATAACTAAATAATATGCAAATATTGTTGTGTTGTCACACATACACACATAGAGAATTCTTATAGTGCTTTCTTTTCAACAAGCATACCTATTCTTTGCAACCATAGAATCACATATCTCAACACTAGAAATCACCTCCCTCTAAGAATCACATTTTCCTATAAAGGAATGTCTAATCGAATCGTTCTTTATAACATAGTATGATATCGTCTAACATATTGCCTTGGTAAATGCTAAAGGCTAAGTACTTAACCTTTATTGTTAATCAGTTATGTGGGGTACACTAACCAAGAAATTGCCTACCATCACAGAGAATATCAAATAAGTGTTTTTACCCTTAACTATGGTTTAACCACGTGATGCCCAATAGTCATCCCATGCTGACTATCAGTCACTCGATCATTGGGTCAATCTATCTCTAATACATATACATGAATAATTTCCTTTTCTCAAAACCTAGTTTCATCTAGACTATGACCATATTACATTGCCTACATCCAATTATTATTCATAATTTCCATCACACAATTTCATGTACAGTCTACCACACATTGGAAAACATTTGGGAGTCTGGAGGTCAATATCCTTTCATTCAAAGCCTACCAGTCAACTTTCAATCATGTACCAGTTGGCTAGTAGCTCACTACTTAAACTTACCCATAGTAGGATTACACCATTCGACTATCAAAAGCCTACCAGTCAGCTGATAACTCTCTGTCTTTCCAAAAGTCAAAAGTTAAGCCTAGCAATTGACTATCAAGTGCCTTGTTTCAAAAGAATTTCAACTTGAGAGCTACCAATTAGCTGGTACAAGCCTACCGGTTGATTGTTGTGTTCATAACTAATATTTTTAGGGTTTCTAGGTTTTTTAGGCTTGCCAAGAACATACCAATTAATTACTACAAGCCTATTAGTTGGTTGTTAACCCTCATTTTAGCCACTTCATAGAATTTTTCACTTGGTTTAACCTATTAGACTCTCCTAAACTAATCCCAACTTATTCCCAACATGCATATAGGTCCCTAAACACACTTCCATGCAAGTCTACATGAACTACATGGCATTAAACTCATGGCTATAACTTCAAGCATGCTTGTATCGTACTACACTCTCAGAATCTTGAGAACAAGTGTAAACCTCTATGTTAATTCCACACATACTTTCTATAAACCATAAATAATATCATCTAATATGAAATTTTATTGCATGGAACCATTTTCACACATTAAATTTAGAGAAAGAGAAATTCATGAAAACCATAAGAGTTGGATGAAGATACAAGTCAGGAGTCCTATCTACCTAAGTTCTAAGTTATAGTTAGCGAATTTCCATTGCTGAATCTAAATTCTTAGCTTTATCCTTTGCATTTATCTTTTCCTCCTTCTTTTTCTTCTTCTCTCTACTTTCTCTTTCCATTTTATTTTTTCCTTCTCTTCTCCTAATTGATTGTCTAACCTTACCCCTTAGTAGTTTCAATATTGGCCATTCATCTTAGATTAATCCTAGCCCTTCCTTGCTTCTTCCCTTCCAAGAAAATTTTTAAATTAAAATCCTAAGGTGTGTTTGGGGGGTTGCCAATTCTAGTTGTAACGCCCCTATCTAGCATTACCATTAATTCTAATATAATTAGATAGGTTCGGTACATTATTCTTATTCATTTTTTTTAATTAATGTCTAAGCAGTTATACCATTAAGTTATATTAAGCAGATTAGGTTCGGGATCTTTTACTCATATTAAATCTCGTATGCATAGTAGAATAGATAAAAATATACTAAATTGCATAGCAGAAATTAAAACATTCATGTAATTCAAATAAATACATATTCAATAATATCCATTACATTTCTGTACACATGTATCCGGATATATGAAGTACCTGTCCGTCAAGAGTCAGGAGACAACAATCCTGTCACTTAGACCCCTTCACAAATTACTAGGATGGACCGGTCCTTCACATATCCCTTCCTCGGTTCTTTTCAATTTACATCCCATGTCTACTATCAAAAATAATCCTAATTATAAACTAAATATATCTGGACTAGGACCCAAAAATAGGGGTTACAAAATTTTTCTTAGACCAAAAAGGAACTTCTATCTCCCGACCCTACTAAGTGTCCGTATCTGATACATATTAGCATAGTAATGAGAAACACAAGTTTCCTAGTAGATTAACAATTCAAGTTTTAAAAATAACTAATATGTACCAAGGTGCAAGCAGATAAACATTTCATTCTACATTCTTGATATTAAAACATAATGTTATTCATAAATGTAAACAGGCAAGCATTGCATGATAAATTTAGATTTCAACATAAAATCAGGTATCCTCTTTCAAATGAAACATATCCAAATAAAATTATGCACGTTATCGCGTGATTAAAAAAATTGCTTATGTATTAACTTTTACATTTATCAATCTTGATTAATTGAGCGCCCTGGGGTGTTATGTGGACACTAGACCACTTTTATGAAATTATCGTGAGCACTAGGTCATGGGTATGGAGCACCTCTGGCCACACCTTACTAGGTCACCCATGTGAAGCACCTTCGGCCACACCTCGTAATCTGTGGACACTCGGCCACGTATATAGCGTAATCGCAAGCACTAGGTCATGGGCATGAAGCACCTTCGGCCACATCTCATAAATCATGGACACTCAGCCACTTACATAAAATCATCGTGAACTCTAGGTCACGGGTATGGAGCACCTTCGGCCACACCTCACTAGGTCACTCGTGTGGAGCACCTTTGGCCACACCTTATAATCCGTGGACACTTGGCCATGTATATAGCGTAATCACTAGCACTAGGTCATGGGCATGGAGCACCTTTAGCCACACCTCACTAGGCTGCCTGTGTAGAGCACCTTCGGCCACATCTCGTAAATCATGGACACTCAGCCACGTACACAAAATCATCATGAACTCTAGGTCACGAGTATATAGCACCTTCGGCCACACCTCACTAGGTCACTCATGTAAAGTACCTTTAGCCACACCTCATAATTTGTGGACACTCGACCACATACATAAAATTATCGTGAACTCTAGGTCACGGGTATGGAGCACCTTCGACCTCACCTTATAATCTGTGGATACTCAGGCACGTACATAAAATCATCGTGAACTCTAGGTCATGGGTTGGAGCACCTTCGGCCACACCTCACTAGGTCACTCGTGTGGAGCACCTTCGGCTACACCCCGTAATCCATGGACACTCGGCCACGTTTATAGCGTAATCGCGAGCACTAGGTCATGGGCATGGAGCACCTTCGGCCACACATTGCTAGGCCACCCGTGTGGAGCACCTTTGGCCATACCTCATAAATCGTGGACACTCGGCCATGTACATAAAATCATCATGAACTCTAGGTCACGGCTATAGAGCACCTTCGACCACACCTCGTAATTCATGTACCTATCTATGTTTTCCCTTATCAGTTTATTTCCCCTTTTTCTATCGGTGTACAATGTCTCTTTATCATATTTATTTCTGACAATTCTTTACCTAATTTAATTTAATTCTCCATTCTTAAATAATGTCTCATTTATAAAATCTTAATAGTTTACAAGGAAGAATTTCCATGGTTTTTTCCTTAAGGAAAATCAAAGGGATTAAGTGGTTGACCATTTAAATTTCCCCTTTTCCTAGTCCTTAAATATCTCCATTAAATTAGAATAATTTAATAATACATTTCCCTTTTCTTTGTTCTTAAAATATCACCATTAAATTAGGATAATTTAACAATGCATTTCTCTTTTTCTAATCTTCAAATATCACTATTAAGCTTGGAATTATCTAGTAATATGTTTCTTCTTTTTTTTCTGTAGTTCTTAAAATATTACCTTTAAAATTGGAATCATTTATTGCTACATTTCACTTTTTCTATTTAGGATCTAATGTATCCATAACACAATTAAACCTTGACAAAGAAATTGGCTTCATGGAGCAAATAGACATGTCTTCCCACTTTCTATAATGACATCTCTGACACTCATTATGTAGAAATTAGTTTTCAGGGGCATACATCCATTTCTAGTATGCTTAATCGTGGTTTATCATGGTAACATTATTAACTAACCAAAATTTCCACAACATCAATATTCATTTTATCATATACACACATACCACTCTATGATGCGGATTTGGCCAGCAAAACATAAATAATATCAAGAATGTAAGATGGCAACAATGTCCTATGAAAGCTTGTGGAAACATGGCATACACATATGAAATCTTGGGACACTATTTTTAAGAATTGTTAACCTACCTTGCTTCCTTTCTCTTTGACTAAATCTCTCTTTTCTTCTTGGTACATTTTCAGGCCCTTTTTCCTCAGCAATTGATCCCAATTAGTTTCCTGAGAAAATAATTCAAGTCTTAGACAGGTTTTCCTTTCAAAATTACTTTTATACGTTAATTTATCTAATTCCTAGGTCAGCCTAATCCTTAAACATGTTCAGAGTCAATTTCGATAGGAAAACATCAAATTGGGGTATTTTAAATTGTACCAGAGGTTTTGGAAGCTTAAAATTTGATTCTGGCAACTTTCCAGATATTTCAGCGACAGTGCACGATTGAGCATGGTGGCACACGGTGGCAGCTGGGTAAAAAATACACCAAAATGTAGCCTGTAAATTGAGGATGCCGGATCCAATGTCCTTTTGGCGAAACACAGCAATTTTGATGGCATCTTCTGGCGACGAAAACGGCGCTCGAACAAAACTATTTTCCTCCATTTCGGGCACGTGGCTACGGCATTCCACTGGCTGAAGCTATTAGAGGAAGTTGGCAGCTAAGGTTACCCAACGGTGGTGGCGGTGTGGTCAGACAGTGTCAGACAGTAGAGATCGCGATTGAGGTTAGATTTCATGATGGGAGGAAAATACGGCTATTTCTGATCGTCGTGGCATCTGTCGGCAGTCAGGAATGGCAGGTGGAGGTCGGTGGCATTGAGCTGCATTTGTGGCATGGTCTGGCAATGACACAGGGCGACGATTCTGGAAACTGGAGGTGGAATGAAAATGAGAGGGAGAGGAGAGAGAAATTGTGTGAAAGAGAGAGAGAGGAAAGGAAAAATGAGAAAAAAGGTAGTGTTTTAGAGTTTTAAGGCCTATAAGGGCATTTTGGTCTTTTCCCACTTTTCTTGGGGTAAATTTCGAATGCATTTTCTGATCTAGGCAAGAATACAGGCCCATATGGAAGGAATTCGAAAATCTTTTGAAGGTTTTAAGCCTTCCAATTTACCTGCTAACTTCCTAAAGCCAAATCAAGTTTTCTCCGTCTGATAGGATTTTTACTCCAAAAAATTCTTAAAATTTAATCGCAAGCTCAGAAAAGTACGCTGAATTTAATTTCAACAAAATCTAGATTTATTTTACCCAATTAATTTATTTAAAAAAATTGGGTTATTACACCAGTACCCCCCTTTTTCTCTTATTCCTCTATCACAAGACCTCATCTCCTAGAATTCAAGTAGCCAACATTCATCTTAGTTAGGGAAACTTAGTTTGGCTAAGGAGATAGGTCAAATATATTTATGGCTATGAAAAATGAGTTTCCTACTATTTAGTCACTTTTCTTCTACTACTATCTCAATATTTCCCTAAGGAAAATTTTCCTAAATATCCTAGTATGCTTGTCTCACATGGGTTCCCCAAAGCACACACAACATAAAGCAAACAAGTATGCATAATCAATAGCACCTAAAATCTCACAAATCCTTGTCATACAATAGTACACACATAAACAGTAAAAAGGCAGGTGTTATAGTGTTCCTTATGTTGTTATCACATGAAAACAATAATACATGTTCTTCACAACTAGCAATAGTAGCTTATGTAAGGAATAACCTTAGACCAAATGATCTTCACACATCCTTCTTCATCTAAAACTTGCATCATTGGTTACTGTGAATCTTTAGAGTAACCATGCACATGTATAACGAAAGAATTGAATGGAACTTTCTCTTTGTGTTACTTGCTAGTTTCTTTGGAAGTGACATAATAATAGTGTGTTATAAGAGAGATTTTGGGACTTTGCATTAGCTATCACAGTAGGATAACAATCAAGAGAACCCTTTGGTTATAGAACATAGTACAAATAATGAGGTAAAGAGGTGGCCACCAAGCAAAAGATGGGTGAAAGACACTACTAGGTGAAATGTGAGGTGTGTATGAAGGGATCAAGGTGGCTTGGGAAAAAAAGTATTGTAATATCCACTTTTCACATCCTCAAGTATGTTATTAAATCTTAAATATAGCAATTGCATACCTAAATGACTGTATTTAAATAGCCCTAGGTTTTCCTAAAGAAGAGAGGGACCAAATTGAAAGAAAAGTATAAGGACCAAAGTGAAAGGAGAAAAAGTTCTCAAAATATCTCAAGCGTCATCATTACGCCTCCAAAATATCTAATGCATTTGTGACGCGTAATCATGACGTCTCAAAATATCTAAAATGCAATTATTACATTAGAAAATATTTGAGAAAAAATATCTGAAGGCCATGATGACCTTAGGAAAATATCCTAGGGGCAAAATAGTCATTTTTACTCAAGGCTAAAATGGTAATTTTTACCTTAGGGGTAAAAATAGTAAATTCCCATAAAGACCTCATGATGATTTTCATGAAGACCATTTCCCTACACTTTTTGAAATTATGAGCCAAATAGAGGGTAAAATAGTCATTTTAGCCTAAAGAGCAAAATGGTAATTTTTCCATAAGAGTAAAATGGTCATTTTATCCAAATGATTTATGAAATTACATGGGAGAGAGAAGAAAGGAAAGGTAAAATGGTCATTTGACACCAAGGGCATTTAGGTAAATTACCATTAATTAATTAAAGACTCTATTTCCTTCATGAAAAAAAGGAAGGCTGTGAGGGAGAGAGGAAAGGGAAGAAAGACATGAGGAAGAAGAAGGAGAAGAAGAAGAAGAAGAGTTCAAGGAAAATCCAAGCAGAAACTATTTCTATCAGCAAATCAAGGTAGCTGAACAATCCTACACCCTTTATTTCATGGTTTATGGTGTCTTTCATGTGTTTTAGGAATTTCTATGGATACCATGAATAGTAGGTTTCTCTTTCTACATTCTTATATGCTTGAAAATCTTTTAGGTTATGCTTGTAGAGTTGTATAGAGGTGTTTATGAGTGTTAGAATTGTTGATTGAATGACATATTGCAAGTTTATGGTTCCTTCACCATGTTTCATGAAAAACCCCTTTTTGTTGAATTGATTATGTATGATGGTAAATGGCTTTAATATGGAAGAGAAATTGTGTTTTCTTGCTTGCAAGCTGATGAAAATGGGAAGAAGGGAAGAAATGGTGTGAAACTCTTTCTTTCTCTTTTTCCTCTTGCTTTGGCTAAGAGCCCTCTTTTGGCACCATGGAGAATTTTTGCATAATTTTAGTCCATAGGTGTGTTTGTTGTAACACCCTTATCTTTACTTAACAACGTCATAAAAGGTGAATGGATAAGTGTGTCACATTTAACTTTTCCATATTAGCTTATAAAACTGCCTGAGCATATAAATCCATCATTAATTGTTATTTGATTAGGTTTAGGTTCTTTTGCTCAGGTGAACATGCTTTAGCATAGCGAAATTAAAACTTCATTCATCATAGTAGAATATAAATAAAATATATCATAAATATATACATATATCATTAACTATTAATGACATGAGTCAAGATATGTGAAGAACTTTTACTAAGGGTAAGGAGATAACAGGTCTGTCACTCATACCCTTTTTCCAAAAAGATTCCTATTAGTGGATATATTCTTTACATATCTACCTTCAAACATATACCCTTTGTCACTATATACATGCCAAAAAGAATAGTTGTCTTAATTCTATCCAAAAAGAATATATCTATAGAATTAGAACTGACAGGGCTACAACTACATATTCATAGTCATTTTCAAAGTTTGAGTTTTTGTAGTAGGAATTTCAAAGACAAAAAATATATATATCCTTTAATACTATAAAGGCTCCTAAAAATGGAACCTCTACGATAGCCACTTAAATCTCTATCCAAACACTATATCGAGTCATCTAATACATATCAGGACAATAATGAGAAATAATTTCCCAATAGCTAAACAAACCATTTACTTTCAAATAACTTATATGTACCACTGTACAAATACATAATACATTTCTACATTCTATTCATTTCAAAACCTTTTTCATCCAATTCTATGGGCATGCTATATGTGAAACATGGGTATATGCATCTATGAATATGAGATAATCAGCATATCATGTCATGGACAGAATATATGTTAAAACACTAACATCCTACATCAATCAACAAATCACATTTATAAACATTCATGCATCATCAATTATCACAACATCATACTTTACCTAGAGTCAACCTTTAGTACCATTCTTTCCTGACTACGAGGATGGCTTTTTATTAGTGCCATTAAGTCCACCACTAGGGTATCATAAAGTGCCATCAAGTCATTACCACTAGGATGACTCTTTATAGTGCCATTGAGTCCCACCACTAGGGTATTATATAATGCCATCAAGTCATTACCACTAGGGTGGTTCTTTATAGTTCCATTGACTCCCACCACTAAGGTATCATATAATGCCATCACATACACCTCAATGGGGATCTAATAGTGCCATTCTCCACCCCTTTTTTGTGACCTTTGGGAGGACTTAAATAGTGTCGTTGTCCATTCCTTCAAGTAAAATTCATTGCCTTTTATTTATCTCTAGGGAAAGATATAAATAATGTTGTTCTGTCACCCCTAGGATAACATTCATAACCTTTACATATTCACCTCAAGAGGGTTCTAATAGTGTTGTTCTCCACCCTATCTTGGTGACTTTCAATACCTTTCCTTTCACAATTGCAAGTAGCATTTCAAGCCAGTCAATCACATTCACATAACTTTAAACATATTCATGTCAATGGCATAATGCATGCAATTTATCATTCACATTTAATCATTACATCATTTTTCCCCATTTCATTTAACATAGGCCACTTTAAAATACATATAGGCTACTTTCCATTAACACATAAAATTTAGCCATCCAAGGAAAAAATCCACATAGCATTCGGCCAAGGCAAGAAAAAGGTGAAGAATTGGTATTTTCGAGCCATTTTTTTCATTTCTTCCATTCTTTTTACCATTTAGGAATTATGGTAACATATTCAATAATTAAACATAACACTTTCTTACACCTCAAAATAGGCATGTGTACATTTAGCCTTTCTTTTCCACACTTTTGTATCTCATTTTTCATACCAAACATGAAAATGCACATAATCTTACATCTTCACATTTACAAGTACACTTTCAAGGCTAAATGGCATGGCTAGAAAATGGTAAAAGTACCAAAATGTCAACTTAACATAATTTTCTCTCTCCTAGTAACTCATAATAATTTCTTCCACCATTTTAGGCACTTTTTCAAGCTAAAATTTTCACCAATATACATGGAAGCATTAGGCCAAGTGAGAAAGTAAGGGAAAATGGAATTGTTTCATCATTTTGCTTTCAAGGCTTTCATATTCAAGTAGATCTCATTCAAAATCACCATTTTCTCACTCTTTCCCATACCATTTCAACCATTTCAAGAATTAGGTACCAATCATAGAAAATTTCAATCTCTTATGTTTTCAAGCATTTCAACATAAGCAAAACCCATTCAAAGAAATCCATCATAAAAATGTAGAGAGAGAAAGCCCTAAGTTTCATGAGACATTAAAACACTTTAAACATACCATAAAACATGAAACTAAGGAATTAGGAATGTTTAGCTACCTTGAAAATGCAAGAAAGGTTGAATTTCATAAGTGTTTTGCCTTGATTTCCTATTCCTCCAAGCTTGGTTATAGTTTTAGCCACCTCTCCCTTTCTCCCTAGGTTTCGAATTCTTCATCATCTAAAGGAAGAAGATGACTTATGTAACACCGCATATTCTCTTGATTAGTTTAAATTAATGTTCCCTTAATTAATTGCATGAGTTTGCTATAAAGTATGATGGATTTACTTGTGTAATTTAATATTTAGAATAAATAAGCTAAAGGGATAACACTTTCTTCCTTGTGGTAACCGAATTATAATGTGAGTAGGAGGAAAACACCACATAAAAATTTAAGGTGCTTACATAAAGCATGAGGTGTTTTAGGTGCTTAATTATTTTTCCTTGAAATCCCTAGTCAACCGAATGGTGAAATAAATAAGTAAGAGTGAGTGAGAGAATTTTTCTTCTCCTTAATTATCCCACCGTACAATGCTATGAGTGTAACACCCCTTATCTTATCTTAACAACGTCATATAACATATTCAGCTAAGTGGTTACATTATTCTTAGCCTTTTATCCTATTAATTTTCCTGAGCACTTAATCCATCAGTAATTTAATATATAATTAGGTTCGGGTCCTTTTTCTCAGGTAACATACTTTTGCACAATGGAAATAAAAATTTCATACATCATGGCAAAATTTATAAAGACTTTCATACTATATATATATTATAGCTGTTTGATACATTGTTCTATATACATATACTAGGATATATGAAATACCCATCCATAAGGAGTAAGGAGACAACAAGCCTGTCACTCAAACTCCTTTACAAAATACTGAGGATGAACAGGTTCTTCACGTATCCACTGCCCCCTAATTGCCCATTTTCCCTTTCTATATACAGCTAAAAATAATAGTCCTAATTCTAACCCAAAAAGAACATCTCAAATCAGGACTAAAATAAAGGGCTACATATACATAACTAAAGTATCCAATTTACTCTAGGGGAAGTTCTATAATGGACATAATATATATATCTTTCAATATTATGAAAATCCCTAAAAAGAGGACTTCCACTATTGCTACCTCTAACTCCATAATCAAATAGTATCTAGGCATCTGATACATATCAGTACAATAATGAGAAATATATTCCCAGTAGCTAAATAAACCAATTCTTTGAAATAATTGATATGTACCACTATACGAATACAGAAAACAATTCTACATTCTATTCAGTTCCAAAATTATTTTCATACAGATCTATGGGTATGCCATATGTGAAACATGTGTTTATGCATCTATGAACATGAAATATGCAACATGTAATATCATTAATGAAATTTATAGCAAGCTTTCAATGTTCACATACATTAACCATTCACACTTGTAACACAATCAAGCAATATAAATCATAACATCTCATAACTGTTTTGCTCTTCGAAGGTATTCACTAGATCATTCCTCCATATGGTTGTATTCCCTGGAGATGTACACCAGATCATTCCTCCATAAAACTTAATTCCTTGGGATTATACACCAGATCATTCCCCATAAGGTGTTATTCTTGGGAGGTATACATTAGATCATTCCTCCCTAGAATTTTACTCTTTGGAGGTATACACCAGATCATTCCTCCTCTTGGTTTTCATCTTTCCTGTCTCAAATACTATAAGCATTTATGTCATTCAATCTTATTCACATGGTTTTGAAAATTTTTCTATCATCCCTAAATAATCATTTCATCATTTCCCTCATTTCAATTATCATATGCCATTTTGGGTGGCACCTTAGGCTACTCTGTATTAATACATAACTTTAGCCATTTAAGGGAAATTTTACATAGCATTTGGCCAAGGCATGAAAATCATGAGGAAATGGAATTTCTAACCCATTTGGTTCATTTCTAGCATTATTTCTACTATGTAGACATTATGGTAAAAATTTCCATAATTATGCATAACACTTTCTCACACCTCATTTTGGGTAAGTGTACTTTAAGCCTTCCTTTCACACACTTTTCTATCTTAATTTTCATGCTAGATTGGCCCATACACATTATCTTACAATTTCACATACTTAAGCACACTTTTAAGGTGGGATGGTAAGACTTCTAAAATGGTACAATTGCTAAAAAATAAAAATACCATTATTTTCTCTCTCCTCCTTTCTTAAGACTAAACCTATATGGTTTCTTAGTCATTTTTCAAGAACATTTTCAGCACCAAATGCATGACTCCTCTCGGTCAAGAAAGGTAAGCCACACTCTTATGGTTAATGGTGAAGTTAGAAAATGGAAAACATGTGAAAACATTAACCTAACTAAATTTTCTCTCTCTTAGCATTTTATGGCAAGTTCTCTCACTCTTTTTAGGTACATTTTCTAACCATTATCTACACCCACATAAGGTCATGCATTCGGCCAAAGGGAGAAAACCATGGAAATGGAAGTGTCTTGCATATTGCTTACAAAAAAATCATATTCAAGTAAATCACATGCAAAGTCACCATTTTCTTACTCTTTAAGACACCATTTCAGCAATGGTACAAGCTAGGGTTTTTCAAGACTAAGGTTCCAATCTTGAAAAATTTCTATCTCTTAAGGTTATCAAGCATTTCAACATGTCCATAGCTATAAACACAACAAGGTTTCAACATATTCCAAACCCATTCAAGCAAATCATCCATAAGAATGTGGAGAGATAAAAATCATCCTTCTTGCAAGAGTAAGAACACTTTAAACAAACCATAAAATAAGAAAAGAATGGCTTAGGCATGTTTAGCTACCTTAAAAATGCAAGATGAGTGGAATCTCTAAGTTGTTTTGCCTTGAAATCCTTCTTCTCCAAGCCTAGGAAAGCTTTCAGCCAGCACCCTTTCTCCCTCACTTGTTCGACTTCTTCTCCTAAAGGAAGAAGAAGACTTAAATTAGGGTTTTGGTAAAATTACAAAAATGCCCTTGGTGTGAAATGACCAATTTACCCTTACTATTTCTCCTTTTCAAGAATGGCATCCACTCTCCTTAGGAATGTAATTTTTGTGGAACTTCTATGGGTTGGGGTGTTTTTGCGCCTTTAGAATTTTGAAATTTCAAAATGGTCCTTCATATTTTTTGAAATTACCAATATGGCCCTAAGAAATTACCATTTTGTCATTTAAGTCCAAATGACCATTTTAACCTCATTTTTCATGCTTTTTTCATTTAATAGGTAAAAATCACTTAAATAAAGTTTCATAAAACTTTTTTTTGTGAAATTACTAATTTACCCTTCTTTTGGAAAAATTACCTTTTTGCCCTTTATGTCAATACCATTGTTTTTAACCTTATTCTTTCTCCTCTTGAAAATATATGGGTAAAGGTTTCTAAATTCGGTTCCCTTGAGTATTTAGGTAAAAATTAAATTTTTCTACCTTATGTAAAATTACTAATATGCCCTTGTAGTAAAATTAAAATTTTGCCCTTTTTAGGGAAAATTTCCATTTTACCACCAAAGTAAACATAATCACTTTTCAAACTAAATTCTTCTTCTCTCTTAAATGAAAATGATGAAAGTCCTTAAATGTAATTTCATGAAATAAGAAAATTAAATTAATTTTTCCCTTTATGGTAAAATTACTATTTTGCCCTTCTTTATTATATTTTCCAATTGCACTCTTTTATGACAAAAGTGACTCTATCTTGATGAAAATGTCCATTCTATCTTTCTAATGAACCCTCGTTATCATCAAATAATTAATAATAATAATAATAATAATAATAATACCATTAAAAATACAAAGAATTAGGGGTGGGTGTTATATTTCTCCCCTCCTTTAAAATAATTTCATCCTCGAAATTGACAAACAGCTCATGTGAAAAGCTCTGGATAAGTTCTCCTCATGTCTTCTTCGTTCTCCCAAGTAGCTTCTTGTGGTGATGTTTTGTCCCACAAGACCTTTACCAGGGGAATAGTTTTATTCCTCAAGTTCTTGACCTCAGTACTGATAATTTGTAAAGGTCTTGGCTTATATTTCAGATTATCCTTTTATTGTAATGTATTGGCGTCAAGAATGTGGGAGGAACAAAGGATATATTTTTTAAGCTGGGATACATGGAAGACATTATGAAGGTTTGACAATAAAGGTGGTAAGGCTATGTAGTATGCAGATAGACCAACCCTCTTCAGAATTTAAAAAGGTCTAATGTATCTTGGACTCAGCTTTCTAGACTTCATAGCCCTACCAATCCCAGTAGTTGGGGAGATCTTAAGGAAAACATGGTCTCCTTCATCAAATTTCAGTGGCCTCCTCCTTTTATCAGCATAACTCTTTTGTCTATCCTGAGCCTTTGCCATTTTCTCTATGATGATTTTAATTTGATTAGTGGTCTGTTGCATTAACTCAGGTCCTAACAGTTGCCTTTCACCCACTTCATACCAACATAATGGGGATTTACACTTCCTCCTATATAATCTTCATAGGATGTCATACCTATACTAGAGTGGAAACTATTGTTGTAAGAAAATTCAATCAATAGTAAACTCCTATCCTAGTTTCCTTTATACTCTAAAACACAAGCCCTAAGCATATCCTCTAAGGTTTGAATTATTCTCTCTGTCTATCCATTAGTTTGAGGGTGATATGCTATACTAAAGTTCAATCTAGTCCCAAAGGCTTCCTTTAGGGCTTTCCAAAATTTAGAGGTAAATCAGGGATCCCTATCTGAGACAATGCTAATGGGTACACCATGAAGTGTCACTATCTTCTGAATATATAGCTAAGCTAATTTATCTAAGGAGTAGTTAATCTTGATGGGTAGAAAATGGGCAGATTTATTTAATCTATCCACTATCACACAAATAGCATCATTCCCTGATTGGGTTATGGGTAAACCTACCATAAAGTCCATTGAAATTTTGTCCCACTTCCACTCAGGAATATCTAATGCCTGTAGTAACCCAGCAAGTTTTTAGTGCTCAATCTTTACCTGCTGACATACTAAACACTTAGCTACATGCTCTGCCATATGTTTCTTCATACTTGGCCACCAGAACCTTTTCTTCAAATTCTGATACATCTTAGTGGCTCTAGGATGGATAGTATATTTACTTTGATGATCTTCCTCTAATATCTTATCCCTAAGTTCACTTGCTTTAGGAACATAAATCTATTCTGGAAAGTTACCATTCCATCAGCCTCCCTTATGAACTCCTTTGAATCCTTTAGAGACTATAGGAATTCATCACCCTTTTGAGCTTCTAAGATTTGAGCCCTATGAGTGTTCTCAATTCTTAATTCACTTAAGCAAATTTTGTTTGGTAACACCAGAGTAGAAAAACTCATATTCCTAAATTTCTCCATTAAGCCCATCTCACTTATCATCATCTGAGCTACATGGAGGGACTTTATACTCAGTGCACCTGCCACAATATTTGCCTTACCTGAATGGTACTTAAATTCAAAATCATAATCCTTAATGAATTCCATCCATCTCCTCTGCCTCATATTCAATTCCTTTTGGTTAAAGAGGTACTTGAGACTTTTGTCATCACTAAATACCTCAAACCTAGACCCATAGAGGTAATGTCTCTAAATCTTCAAGGTAAATACTATGGCTGCCAACTCCAGGTCATGAGTAGGATAGTTTCTCTCATGAGGTCTTAACTGTCTAAATGCATAGGCTACTACTCTCCCTCCTTGCATCAGGACGCATCCTAATCCTTTCTAAGATGAATCACAGTATAATTCAAATTTTTCCAAAGGGTCTGGGATAACTAAAATAGGTGCAATTGTCAATTTCTCTTTCAAAGTTTGGAAACTTAGTTCACATTTTGTGTCCCACACAAATGGAAAATCTTTTTAGGTTAATTTAGTCATTGGCATTGCTATTTACAAAAGCCCTTAAATAAACCATCTATAATATCTTGCTAAACCCAGAAAATTGTGAACTTCTGTTATAGTAGTAGGCCTTTCCTAATTTATGACTACTTCAGTTTTACTAGGATCTATTGACACTCCATCTTTACGAATCACATGCCTCGGGAATTTCACTTCTAGCCAAAATTCACACTTTTCTAATTTAGCATACAATAATTTCTCCCTAAGAATTCCCAACACAATCCTGAGGTGCTGCTCATGCCATGTCTATTTCTAGAGTACAGTAGAATATCATCAATAAACACTACTACAAACTGATCTAAATAAGGTCTAAAGATACGATTCATATAATCCATGAAAACGACTGGAGCATTTGTTAGACCAAATGGCATTAAAAGGAACTCATAATGTCCATATCTAGTTCTAAAAGCAGTCTTAGGTATGTCCTCCTCCTCACTCTAATCTGATGGTACCCTGAACTCAAATTAATCTTTGAAAAGATAGTGGCTCCTCTTAGCTGGTCTAACAAATCACCTATCTTAGGGAAGGGATATTTATTCCTAACAGTTACTTTATTTAACTATCTATAAAATATACACATTCTCATACTCCCATCCTTCTTTACAAACAACACTGGAGCTCCCCATGATAAGGCACTAGGCCTAATGAATTTTTTAGCTAAGAGCTCCTCTATTTGTACTTTCAACTCACTTAGCTCTACAGGAGACATCCTATACGGTGCTATAGAAATTGGTCCCGTACCAGAAACCAACTCTATAGAAAATTCTACCTCTCTCTTGGGTGGGAGGCGTATAATTTCTTTTGGAAACACATCAGGAAATTCACACACTATAAGTATGTCACTTACTTTCTGTTAGATTTTGGCCTCGTAGGAACATAGGAAACTCATTCTTTGATTTTTCTTCTCAATTCCCCTATTTACTAGTTTAATGTTTATAAAAGTCATAGACTTAGCTGAACATTCCAAAATCACATTGTTAGAAGAGAGCCAGTCCATTACCAGAATAATATCCAAGTTAATCAAAGGTAGGCATATAAGGTCTACAAGGAAATGCTTATTTTCAATCACAATAGGGTAATTCAAGCAGACAAATGAAGTCATAACATGTTCATCAGTAGGGATAGCCATAGACAACTCATAAGGTAATCTAAACATGTGTAGGCTAAATTTTTAGGCACACTTTGTGGAAATAAAAGAGTAGATAGTGCCAAAATCATACAATACAATCAAAGGAACATCATTAATAAAACATATACCTTTCATTAAATCCTCAGAATGAGCCATTTCTTTACCTTTGAGGGTATACACCCTCCCCATGGTGGTAGGTCTTTGGGCCTCATTTGGCTTCCTTAGGAGTGTGCAGTCTTTGGTATAATGTCCTTATTTTCCATACTTGAAGTAGACATTTTTCCCTCTTATGCATAGCCTATCCCCATGGTATCTTTCATATTTCTGATAGTTCTCTATAGTAGCTGTGACATTCACGGGTCTCTTACCTGTTTGCCCTCTTACAAATTTATTGTCTTGTCCTATGTTATGCCCGAATGGTGCTTTTCTCTTGAAGGAACCTTATTCTTGTTTGCCTTTCTTTAATGTGGCTAAAGTCTAGGAAGCAATTTGGCATTTATTAACAAGGGTGGCGTAGTCTCTGATCTCTTGGGATGCCACCTTATGGTATAATTCAGGATCCAAACTGCTTTCCAAATGCATAGCTTTCCATGTCTCATTTGGTTTCCACTTCAAATAAGAGGAGAACTTCGATAACTCCTCAAAACAGGCTAAATGCACTTCAAAAGGTCTGCCCTCCTGTTTAATTCTCATAAATTCTCCCTCCTTAGCATTTCTTTCATTTTGAGGGAAATATTTGTTTAGAAAGGCTTTCTTAAAGACCTATCATGTAATCTGTGTTCCTTGATTTTCCACCAACTGCCTGGTCCCCTTCCACCATTTCTTGGCTTCCCCTTCTAATTGATAAGTTGCAAAGGATACCTTCTGCCCTTCTGTACTTCCTAAAACTTCAAAAAGTTCTTCCATCTTTTTCAAC
The DNA here is from genome assembly GCA_031216115.1 of Senna siamea. Classification (NCBI taxonomy): domain Eukaryota; kingdom Viridiplantae; phylum Streptophyta; class Magnoliopsida; order Fabales; family Fabaceae; genus Senna; species Senna siamea. The sequence continues at coordinate 5,833,479 of CM062360.1, forward strand.
CACTCCTCTACCAGTTTATAATCTAATTCACCCTTAAAGGTAGAGGGCCTAGCCCCCTAAAATTCAGTCCATCCTCTTATGGTCTGGTTCTTTGCTAGTTCATTTCTAGCTTAGGTAGTCTCACTACTATCAGTTTCAATCTGCTAGAGTGCTTTAACTGTAACTGCAGCTTGTTCAGATGCTGCTGCAGCTTGAGCTCTCATGGCTTCAACCAACCCCCTCATTGTCTGCATTATCTTAGATATACTCATATCATTATCCTGGCTCTGGTTTCCACTTCTCCTAGGTGGCGCTATAGTGTTCTCTACAAAACAAATATCACTAAGGTGATCAGTCTCAATAACATATCATTAAGCAGAGAATTTATAACACCTACAGGAGCTATTATGTTCCCAAACCTAATGCTTCATTCCTCAAGTTTAAAACAAAATACAAGTTAGCCAACTGCCTAGGTACATCCAACTAACCTGAACTAGTCCCTTTCTTAAGGAATCTACACTTTTCTAACCTAGGTAACTGTGCTCTAATACCAACTTAATGTAACACCTCTTATCTTATCTTAATAATGTCATATAACATATTCAGATAAGTGGTTACATTATTCTTAGCCTTTTATCTTATTAATTTTCCCGAGCATTTAATCCATCAATAATTTAGTATATAATTAGGTTTGGGTCCTTTTGCTTAGGTAACATACTTTTGCACAGTAGAAATAAAAATTTCATACATCACACCGAAATTTATAAAAACTTTCATACTATATGTATATATAATAGCTGTTTGATACATCGTTTTGCAAACATATACTAGGATATATGAAGTACCCATTCATTAGGAGTAAGGAGACAACAAGCCTATCACTCAAACTCCTTTACAAAATACTGAGGATGAACAAGTTCTTCACGTATCCTTTCCCCCGTAATTGCCCCTTTTCCCTTTCTATATACAGCCAAAAATAGCAGTTCTAATTTTAACCCAAAAAGAGCATATCGAATCAGGACTAAATTTAAGGGCTACATATACATAACTAAAGCATCCAATTTACTCTTGGGGAAGTTCTATAATGGACATAATATATAATATCTTTCAATATGGTGAAAGTCGCAAAGAAGGGGACTTCTACTGTTGCTACCTTGATCTCTATAATCAAACAATATTTAGGCATCTGATACATATTAGTACAATAATAAGAAATATATTCCCAGTAGCTAAATAAACCAATTCTTTGAAATAACTGATATATACCACTGTATGAATACAAAAAACAATTCCATATTCTATTCAATTCCAAAATTATTTTGATACAAATCTATGGGTATGCCATATGTCAAACATGTGTGCATGCATCTATGAACATGAGATATGCAGCATGTAATATCATTAATGGAATGTATAGCAAGCTTTCAATGTTCACATACATTAACCATTCATACTTGTAACACAATCAAGCAATATAAATCATAACATCTCCTAAATGTTTTGCTCTTTGAAGGTATTCACCAGATCATTCCTCCACATGGTTGTATTCCTTGGAGGTGTACACCAGATCATTCCTCTATAAAACTTAATTCCTTGGGAGTATACACTAGATCATTCCCCACAAGGTGTTATTCTTGGGAGGTATACATTAGATCATTCCTCCTCAAAATTTTAGTCTTTGGAGCTATACACCAAATCATTCCTCCTCAGGGTTTTTATCTTGCTTGTCTCAAATACTATAAGCATTTCTATGCCTTTCAATCTTATTCACATGGTTTTGAACATATTTCTATCAACGACAAAATTGCATGCTATTTATCATCCCTAAATAATTATTTCACCATTTCCCTTCATTTCACTTATCATATGCCATTTTGGGTGGCACCTTAGGCTACTTTCTATTAATACATAACTTAAGCCATTTAAGGGAAATTTTACATAGCATTCGGCCAAGGCAAGAAAATCATGAGGAAATGGCATTTCTAACCCATTTGGTTCATTTCTAGCATTATTTCTACTATTTAGACATTATCGTAAAAATTTCCATAATTATGCATAACACTTTCTCACACCTCATTTTGGGTAAGTGCACTTTAAGCCTTCCTTTCACACACCTTTCTAGCTTAATTTTCATGCTAGATTGGCCCATACACATTCTCTTACAATTTCACATACTTAAGCACATTTTTAAGGTGGGATGATAAGACTTCTAAAATGGTACAATTGCTAAAACATAAAAATACCATAATTTTCTCTCTCCTCCTTTCTTAAGACTAAACCTATATCATTTCTTAGTCATTTTTCAAGAACATTTTCAGCACCAAATGCATGACTCCTCTCGGTCAAGGAAGGTAAACCACACTCTCATGGTTAATGGTGAAGTTAGAAAATGGAAAACATGTGAAAACATTAACCTAACAAAATTTTCTCTCTCTTATCATTTTATGCCAAGTTCTCTCACTCTTTTTAGGTACATTTTCTAACCATTTTCAGCACCCACATAAGGTCATGCATTCGGCCAAATGGAGAAAACCATGGAAATGGAAGTGTCTCACCATATTGCTTACAAAACAATCATATTCAAGTAAATCCCATGCAAAACCACCATTTTCTCACTCTTTAAGACACCATTTCAACCATGGTACAAGCTAAGGTTTTTCAAGACTAAGGTTCCAATCTTGAAAAATTTCTGTCTCTTAGGTTATCAAGCATTTCAACATGTCCATAGCATAAACACAATAAGATTTCAACATATTCCAAACCCATTCAATAAAACCATCCATAAGAATGTAGAGAGAGAAAAACCTTCCTTTTTACAAGAGTAAGAACACTTTAAACAAACCATAAAACAAAAATTAGGGTTTTGCCTTAAAAATGCAAGATGAGTGGAATCTCCAACTTGTTTTGCCTTGCAAGCCTTCTTCTCCAAGCCTAGGAAAGCTCTCGGCTAGCACCCTTTCTCCCTCACTTATTCGACTTCTTCTTCTCCTAAAGGAAGAAGAAGACTTAAATTAGGGTTTTGGTAAAATTAGAAAAATGCCCTTGGTGTGAAATGACCAATTTACCCTTACTACTTCTCCTTTTCAAGAATGGCATTCACTCTCCTTAGGAATGTAATTTTTGTGGAACTTCCATGGGCTAGGACATTTCTGCCCCTTTATAATTTTGAAATTGCAGAATGGTCCTTCATCTTTTTTGAAATTACCAATATGCCCCTAAGAAATTACCATTTTGCCATTTAAGTCCAAATGGCCATTTTAACCTCATTTTTCACCCCTTTTAGATTTAATGGGTAAAAATCACTTGAATAAAGTTTCATAAAACTTATTTTTGTGAAATTACTAATTTACCCTTCTTTTGGAAAAATTACCTTTTTGCCCTTTATGTCAATACCCTTGTTTTAACCTTATTCTTTCTCCTCTTGAAAATATATGGGTAAAGGTTTCTAAATTTGGTTTCCCTTGAGTATTTAGGTAAAAATTAAATTTTTCTACCTTATGTAAAGTTACTAATATTCCCTTGGAGTAAAATTACAATTTTGCCCTTTTTAGGGAAAATTGCCATTTTACTACCAAAGTGAACATAATCACTTTCCAAACTAAATTCTTCTTCTCTCTTAAATGAAAATGATGAAAGTCCTTAAATGTAATTTCATGAAATAAGAAAATTAAATTAATTTTTCCCTTTATGGTAAAATTACTATTTTTCCCTTCTTTACCAGATTTTCTAGTTTCACTCTTTTATGACAAAAGTGACTCTATCTTAATGAAAATGTCCATTCTATCTTTCTAATGAACCCTCGTTATCATCACATAATTAATAATAATAATAATACCATTAAAAATGCAAAGTATTAGGGGCGAGTGTTACAATGGGAACTATGGAAAGTTTTTAAATCCTATACACTATGGGCAAAGAGGGAAAGAGGGAAGAGGCATGTGGCAATTTCTTTCTTTCTTTCCTTATCCTTGTTCAAGTCCAAGGTAACTAAGAGATGAGAGTAAGATGCTTGGGACACGTGAGGTGCTTGAATGAAATTGAGGTGCTTAACCTCTCTCCCTTTATTCCTTTAATTCCATCACATAGCATCACGTGGAATATATTAAAATATAAAAGTACAATGCTAAAATATGCATCTTGCGTGAATCCTTTTTTTTTCCTTTCTTTTGGAACCACCGAGTGATGAGCTTACATAGGAAGAAGAATGTAAATTGCTTTAACCACACGGCAAGGACAATTGGGAAAGGAAAGAAGTGTAAAGCATATACATGTGCACTCGGTAAAGGAGATAAAAGCAAGAAGAAGGAGGAGAGTACAGAATTTATTTAAAATAAAATACATATATGAAGGTGTACAGTGGAAGCCATTTAGGAACTAGATTATGGAATGCAACAACCATATGCCTTGCATGAAGGATGGCTCTCGTGTGAAATTTGCCTCTTGCGTACCATATGTCTTGCTTGGAAAAGTGTAGCTTACATGACTTCCCTTCCTCCCTTCCTTAGCATGATCGAGTGGTAATGCAAGATTGTAAGGAAATGGAGTGTACTTAAGTACATGTGTGGCTATAATATAAGGACAATTAAAAACAAAACTAAAAGGAGGCATAGCATCCCATTTAACCATTAGATAGAAGAGAGAAATTGCATTTTAATGTACATGTATACAAGCATACAGCATGTGCCATAGGGGAAGGAGAGAGCAGCATGAGTATTAAACCAAAACACAAAAGCTTTTTTGAGGGGAGAGAGAGAGCTAATCGAGAGGTAAGGAAGCAAAGAAGTAAGGGAAAAACTCAAAGGGGAAGCTGAAACAATCCCACTTGATTTCATCCTTAAGGTAGCTTAGAAATTCTTCTAATTTTGTTCCATGGTTTAGAATATATTCATCACATTTTTCCAAGCTTTCATGGAACATTAGTTTGCTCTTTACATTCTTGAAAATGTGAATGTCTCTTTGGCTAAGCTTGAATGGTAAAATGGATGTGTTTCTTGATGTTCTAAAATGGATATTGTTATCTTCATGGAAGGACTATTGTTGGAAAAATTTAGCAGGTGGAAATTTATGTTCTTAACTAGTCCATGTATGTTTAGATTAAAAATACCCCCAAAGATATCATGCTAGCTAGAAATTTGACTTAAAATCATGATATTACTCTCTTTACCCTACTTAATCCAAGAGTACCCCTTTTCGACATATAAAGTGTTGCTGAAAAATATGTGGGAAAAATCACCTTTTGGTTTTGGTAAAAGAAGAGAGAGAAGAATGATAAATGGATGAGTTTTACCTTGTTTATTCTTTTCATATGAGAAATTTGTATATATTAGTGCCCTTTAAATGTAGGAGTGATAACATGTATGTAATTATCAAGTGTGCCTATAAAATAAGCCAAGAAAAGATGAAAAATAAATGACAAAATTTATTGCTACATAACTTAAATATGTGAGAAAAGTAGCATAATAATTTCAAGGTATTGCAATAATAGATTTAAAATATAGAAAGGATGTAAGAATGTGGTAAATGGGATATGAAGAACTTTAGGTCCCACTTTTTCTTCATGATGGCCGAACCAATCACTCATTGTAAACTTTAGTGGCCGAATACATATGCATTAGTAAATGACTTATAAGGTATCTTATAATGGCTAAAGTCAAGGGAAAATGAGAAGGTTATAACTAGATGAATGGTGATTGCAATTTATTCCTATTTTTCCATTAATGTTCTTATGCTGAAAAATTTATGAGATTATTGATGGCTAATCTAAGGCCATATTTCTTGAGGTGTGACCAAAGGTGCTTCACACTTCGAGACAAGGTAAGTTTTAAGAATGAAATGTACAGCTGATCATTGTTTATTTCAATTTTTTAACATGTATGATCCCATGAAAAGATGTTATACTTGAAGTGAGAATATCCACTTTTATCACATTGACATTTTAAATAATCATGCAATGCTTGCCAATCTATATATGTGAATGACATTATATTTAAAATAATGGGAATGTAGATGAAAAATTTTTTTGTGCTTGCACACTGGTACATATTAGTAAATTTTAAAATGATGAATTGTTAAGCTACTAGAAAAATTGTTTTCTCATCTATATGCTAATACGTATTAGATGCGGATGTTTAGCAATGTCAGGGAAAGACGAAAGTAGCATTAGAAGAAGTCCTTTTGTTAAGAGCATTTTTGTAGTCCTTCACTTTGGGTCCTGATTCTGTATATTATTTTTGGATTAGAATTAGGATTGTTATTTTGACTGTATATAGCAAAGGAAAAAGGGAATTACTAGGGAAAGGATATGTGAAGGACCTATTCACCCTTATTATTTTGTAAATGGAGTTTGAGTGACAGGCTTGTTATCTCCTGACTCCTTATGGATGGGTACTTCATATATCCTGGTATATGTTCACAAAAGGATGTAAGAGGTGTTCATTATTTGTAATATGAAAGTTTTATAAATTCTGCTGTGATGTATGAAATTTTAATTCCACTGTGCATAAAGTATGGTTATCTGAGCAAAAGAGCTCAAACCTAATCCTCTTTAATAATATTTAATGGTATAAATGCTCAAACATTTTAAATGAATAATTAAGGTCAAGAATGATGTACTGAACTTATCTGGTTACATCAAAGGAATTGTAACACTAGATAATGGCGTTACAACTTAAATTAGGGTTTTGGTGAAATAACCAAAATACCCTTAGTGTAAAATGACCATTTTACCCTTACTACTTCTCTTTTTCAACAATGGCACTCTCTCTCCTTATAATTGTAATTTTATGGAACTTCTACAGGTTATGACCATTCTTGTAACATCCGCTCCTAGTATGATTAAAGAGATGTTTGTTAGTTGTTAAGTCAATCTTAATGCTTGTGTATGTTGCATTAATGCATATAGTTGCATTAGCCTGGGGACTAAATTGAAAGGAAATACATGAAGGTTTAGCAAGAGGTGGCTAGGGACCCAATTGAAAAGGGAAAAATGAGTGAGTCTAAGTGTGTAAAAGAACTTAGGGACTAGATAGACATTACCTAAACTTCCTTAAACCCTAGCTGCAGCCTTAAACCCTTTCCACACTTCCAACTCTAATCATTTTTATAGAGAGAAGCAGGAGGGTGGCTAGAGAGAGAAAAGGGTGAGTTAGGGCATAAGAGGGGAGTTTTGCTTAAGGAAAGGGTAGATTGAAGCTGGAAATTAGTTTTACAATAAGGGGAGAGCCTTCTAAACACATCCTACACACACATTTGGCAAGGAATCTAGGTAGAAATTCATTATAAACCCTATTTTTGAAATATGCAGAAAGTTTACTGATAAATGTGATTTTGAATGTTTTAAGTTAAGTCTAGGGTTTTTAAAACCTACATTTTATGTGTTTTAATTGCTATTAGGTAATGTGTGCTAATTTACCTTGCTCATTTATGCTTGTGAATGATTTTTGAAGTTGGGTTCTTGCCCTAAGTGAGAAAGATGTGGTTTGATCTTAGTTTGAATATGTTAAGCTAGGTTATGGGCATTTTATGAATGAGAAATGATGTTGAATGTTGGCATTAACCTCAAGATTTAAGTAAGTGATTTAAGAACATGTTTTTGGGGCCAAACTCTGGGTAAAACCATAATTTTTCAAGTAAACTGAGCACTAGCAGTTGACTGCCAGCCTTAGAAGTTGACTACCGTGCTTGTCCTCTGCTCAAAAATGTGAGATAGAACACTAGCAACTGACTAACAGACCCTTGGAAGTCGACTGTCATGTTCTTCATTTTCTAGAAAGTTTCCATAAGGCCAACAGCTGACTACCAAACCCTTAGAAGTCAATTGTTGAGGCTAGTAACTGACTGCCAAGCTTTAGCAGCTAACTGGTAGCTATCGACCAGAAGTAAAAATGTTAGATAGTAAGCTAGCAGTCGACTGCCAGAGAGAGGGAAGTCAACTGCCAGCTCTTTGATGTGTGTAATGAGCTTAATTAGCCATTCTAAGAGAGAATCAGCCCAGATTTTCACTCAAACTGTAGATTTAAACTAGGGATGTAGTGGGTAACATGTATAAGATAGAGTCACGAATCAATTGGGTGATGAGACCCTTGTGATAGTGAAATAAAGAGAGAGTGTAATACTCACTCTTAATAACTTGCATTTTATAATGGCATTATTATTATTATTAATTATGTGGTGATAAGGAAGGTTCATTAGAAAGATAGAATGGACATTTTCATCAATATAGAGTCACTTTTGTCATAAAAGAGTGAAACTAAAAAATCTAGTAAAGAAGGGCAAAATTGTAATTTTACCATGAAGGGGAAAATTAAATTGATTTTCTTATTTCATGAAATTACATTAAAGGACTTTCATCATTTTCATTTAAGAGAGAAGAAGAATTTAGCTATATAAGTGATTATATGTATTTTTATGTCTAAATGGCAATTTTTCCTGAAAAGGGCAAAACCATAATTTTACCCCAAGGGCATATTAGTAATTTTACATAATGTATAAAATTTAATTTCTACCTTAAATATTCCAAGGAAATAGAAATTAGAAGTCTTTACCTTTTATGTTCAAAAAGGATAAAGAATAAGAGTGAAAATAACAACATTAGCATAAAGGGTAAAAAGGTAATTTTATCTTAGGGGCAAAATGATAATTTTGCTAAAAGAAGGGTAAATTAGTAAATTTACCAAAAATAAATTTTATGAAACCTTATTTAAGTGATTTTTACACATTAAAGACGAAAAGAGTGAAAAATGGAGCTAAAATGGCCATTTGGACTTAAATGGCAAAATGGTAATTTCCTTAGGGGCATATTTGTAATTTCCAAAATATGAGGGACCATTCTGAAATTTCAAAATTTTTAAGGGGCAGAAACGTCCCAGCCCATGGAAGTTGCACAAAATTACATTCCTAAGGAGAGTGGATGCCATTCTTGAAAAGGAGAAGTAGTAAGGGTAAATTGGTCATTTCACACCAAGGGCATTTTGGTAATTTCACCAAAACCCTAATTTAAGTCTTCTTCTTGCTTTAGGAGAAGAAGTCAAAGAAGTGAGGGAGAAGAGGTACTGGCCGAAAGTTTTCCTAGGCTTGGAGAAGAAGGTTTTTAAGGCAAAACAACTTGGAGATTCCACTCATCTTGCATTTTTAAGGTAGCTAAACATGCATATGCCATTCTTTTCTTGTTTTATGGTTTTTTTAAAGTGTTCTTACTCTTGCAAGAAGGATGGTTTTTCTCTCTCTACATTCTTATGGATGATTTGCTTGAATGGGTTTGGAATATGTTGAAATCTTGTTATGTTTATGGCTATGGACATGTTGAAATGCTTGATAACCTAAGAGATAGAAATTTTTCATGATTAGAACCTTAGTCTTGAAAAACCCTAGTTTGTACCAAGGCTGAAATGGTGTTTTAAAGAGTGAGAAAATGATGGTCTTGCAAGGGATTTACTTGAATATGGTTGTATTGTAAGCAAGATGGTGAGATAATTCCATTTTCTTGTTTTTCTCTCTTTGGCCAAATGCTAGCTCTTGTGATGGTGCTAAAATTTGGTTTAAAATGGTGTTAGAAAGAGTGAGAGCAAGTGTCATAAAATGGTAAGAGAGAGAAAATCTAGTTAGATTAATGTTTAGGCACTTTTCCCATTTGCTAACTTTACCATTAATCCAAGAAGTGTGATTTATTCACCTTGGCCAAATGGATGTTTGTAAATGGTACTGAAAATGCTCTTGAAAATTTACCTAGGAACCATATAAATTTAGTCTTAAGAAAGGAGGAGAGAGAAAATTATGGTATTTTTATGCTTTAGCCATTTTACCATTTTAAAAGTCCTACTATCCCACCTTAAAAATGTGCATAAGTATGTGAAGTTGTTAGATAATGTGCATTGTCATATCTAACATGAAAAATGAGCTAGAAAGGTGTGTGAAAGAAAGGCCTAATGTACACTTACAATAAAATGAAGTGTGAGAAAGCTTTAGCCATAATTATGGAAATTGTTACCATAATGTTTAAATGGTAAAAATAATGCTAGAAATGAACTAAATGGGTTAGAAATGCCAAATTTTCATGACTTTCTTGCCTTGGCCGAATGCTATGTAAATTTTTCCCTAGAATGGCTAAACTTATGTGTTAATTGAAAGTAGCTTAAGGTGCCATCCAAAATGGCCTATGCTAAGTGAAAAGAGGAGAAATGATGTAATGGTCAAGAATGGATGATGAATAGCATACATTTTTTCCATTGATAGAAATATGTTCAAAATCATGTGAATATGATTGAATATCATAGAAATGCTTATTGTAATTGTGGAAGGCAAGGTCAAAGCACTAAGGAGGAATAATCTGGTGAATACCTCCAAAGGTTAGAATTTTGAGGAGGAATGATCCGATGTATACCTCCCAAGAATAATACCTTGTGGGAATGATCTGGTGTATACTCCCATGGCATTAAGTTCAGGAGGAATGATCTAGTGTATACCTTCAGAGAATACAATCATGTGGAGGAATGATCTGGTGTATACCTCCAGAAAATACAATCATATAGAGGAATGATCTGGTGTATACCTCCCAAGAGTAAAGCATTTATGAGATATTATGATTTGTATTACATGAATGTGTTCTATGTGAGAATGGTTAAAGTATGTGAACATTCAAAGTTTGTTATTCACTCCATTAATGATATCACATGTTGCATATCTCATGTTTATAGATGCATACACACATGTTTCACATATGTCATACCCATAGATCTGTATGAAAAGAATTTTTGAACTGAACTGAATGTAGAATTATTTTTTGTATTCGTACTGTGGTACATATAAGTTATTTTAAAGAAAATGGTTTGTTTAGCTACTAGGAATATATTTCTCATTATTGTGTTGATATGATCAGATGCCTAGATATTGCTTAATTATGGAGATCGAAATAGCTATAGTGGAAGTTCCCTTTTTGGGAATTTTCACCATATTGAAGGATATCTATATCATGTATGTGATAGAAATGCCCTCAGAGTGAATTGGGTACTTTAGTTATGTATATGTAGCCCCATCATTTTGGTCCTGATTCTATATGTTCTTTTTAGGTTAGAATTGGGACTGTCATTTTGGCTGTACATAAAGGGAAAAGGGCAAATAGATGGGGATATGTGAAGGACCTATTCATCCATGATATTTTGTAAAAGGAGTTTGAGTGATAGGCTTGTTGTCTCCTTACTCCTTATGGATGGGTACTTCATCTTGGTATATATATACAGAACAATGTATCAGATAGTTATTATATATATAGTATGAAAGTTTTTCTAAATTCTTCTGTGATGCATGAAATCTTATATTCTGCTGTGCCAAAGTATGTTTACCTGAGCAAAAGATCCCGAACCTAATTATATATTAAATTTTTGATGGATTAAATGCTCAAGAAAAATTAATATGATAAAATACTAAGATTAATGTAACCACTTATCTAAATATGTTATATGACATTGTTAAGATAAGATAAAGGGTGTTACAGAGAGCAGAAAACACAAAAATGGAAAGAGGAAAGTAATCTCAATGTATGCCTTAGGGTAGATAGGCTTATGATCGAGTGACCGATTGTCGGTATGGGATGGTCGTTTGGCATTCCATGGTTATGCCATAAATTGGGATGTTTAAACACCCACTTGAACTTAGATGATTTCGAAAACACTATGATAGTTGCGAGCTTTATGTTAGTGTCATTTCCAAAAGTCCATATGAGAAACACGCACTTAGAGTTAAGCATAACCATAGGCATGGGCCTATTCACCCTAAAGTATATGTAGAGAATAGCGTACCGAGAGTGTAATCCACCTCGACGGAATGGTGGTGATTCCATAGTGTTATGATCTACCCAAAAGTGGAGAGGAAATAATCCGGGTAGAGTTGATAGTGATCTCATGAGTTTATACTAGCCTTGTTTGGGACAAAAGGGAGAAAATCCCGCTGATTAGGGATGATCTGCCGAAAAGGGGTAGGGACCATAATGGTACTTGGATCTACAGGGGGATGCCTTAGAATGTACAAAAGTTAAGGCATGATAAATAGATATGTGCTCATTCATATAGACAGTGGTGCGTGGAGTTGTTGCTAGGTGACTCTTCCGATTACTCTGAGGGTGTTTTATGTACTGCTCACATGTTATGGAAATAAAATAATGGCATGTTTACTATCCCACAAATGTTTTATATGAAAGTGATAATGAGAATGATGATGAATGAAAATCCCATGCTTTAAAGATGATATGTTTAAATGTACATGCATAAATCTGATCACTTGATTGAAAGTAGGTTGCATGCATTATACCACAATTGTATATGCTATGTATTATGTTTTATGACGAAAGGATGTAGAGACTTTTTGTGCAAGCAAGGTGGTACGGACTGGTAATTTTAAAGACAGGTTGCATTGCTACTAAGATTAATTTCTCACATGAGTGCTGGCATGTATCAGATATGTAGGTCCCCTTGGGCTAAAGAAGAAGGTAAAGTGGGAAGAATTACCACCATGGGGTGCATGAAATTAGGGATTTTAACATAGTATAGGCATATGTTATTATTGTACTAGTCTTTATGAATTTTGAGAAAGGCTAGTAAAGGTTTCTTCTTATATAGCCTATATTTATTTAGAATAAATGATTTGACTACATACTTTTAACGGGGTTTTGAGTGGTAGGGTTATTGCCTCTATTCCCCAATTAGTTAAATTTAAAACTAGTTAATGGGTAGTTATGCACGTTTGTGTATAGCTATTTAGAGTAAATTATGTATATGTATCTGATCTAGTATTCCCCTGCGATGATATGTGAGTCCGAGTGTAGACCCTAAGCCCAAAATATACTAAATTAATCAACTTGGTAAAAAGTTTAAAATTTACTTGGGTAGAAGTAATAGTAACACACTAGCTTTATGATAATTATATATTTTATACCTTTACATAATAAAAATGAACCATAGGCTAAGGGGGTGTTACAATTCTACCATTATGCCTTTCGAAATTACAGTTTTGTGTAACACCTCTTATCTTATCTTAACAGTGTCATATAACATGTTTAGATAAGTGGTTACATTATTCTTAGCCTTTTATCTTGTTCATTTGCCCAAGAATTTAATCCATTAGTAATTTAATGTATAATTAGGTTTGGGTCCTTTTTGCTCAGGTAAACATACTTTTGTACAACGAAAATAAAATCTGATACAATACAGTGAAATTTATAAAAACCTTCATATCATATATAGTGACTGTCTGTTACATCATTCATACACGTATACCAGGATATGTGAAGTACCCATCCATAAGGAGTAAGGAGGCAACAAGCCTGTCACTCAAACTCCTTTCCCCCGTAATTGCCCTTTTTTCCTTTCTATATATAGCAAAAAAATAGCAATCCTAATTCTAACCCAAAAAGAACATATAAAATCAGGACCCAAAATGAAAGGCTACACATACTTCAAAAAGGAACCTCCACCTATGCTCCCTTCAATGTCTTTGTCAATGCTATATCTCTGTATTTGATACATATTAGCATATAAATGAGAAACAAGTTTCCCAGTAGCTTAACAAATCCACATGTTTAAAACCTACTAATATGTATCAGTGTGCAAGCACAAAAAATAATTTCATTTACATTCCAGCTATCTAAAACATAGTCTTATTCACATATACATATTGGCAAGCATTGCATGATCATTGGGAATGTCAATGTGATAAAGATGGTCATTCTGATATGTCATATTTTCAGCAAAAGCATACATGTAACCATTGAAATAGCCAATGATTATCTATATATTCTCATTTTTAAAACTTACCTTGCTTCATAATGTGAAGCACATTTGGTCACACCACAGGAAATGTGGACACTTGGCCACTTTAGTAAGGATTGTGGACTCTTGGCCACTTTACAAAATAATTGTGAACACTTGGTTACATTGTGGACTCTTGGCCACTTTATAAAATAATTGTGAACACTTGGTTACTCCTACATAAAATTAGTAACCATAATTTATTTTACTAAGGTCCTTGACCTTAGCTAGGGTAAGACACTTTATAATTCATTTACAAATAGAATAGTAATTTGGTTTTCATATATAATATCTAAAAGGTCACATTTGGCCATTATGGGAAGGGAACGAAATCCAATGTTTTACTTGTCATATTGCTATATTTTCACCTCCTTGCTATAATTTAAACTTAATGGTACTATGTATAAAATTATATTTTGGTATTTTCTATCATATTTTAAATTATGTATTCATACTATTGGCACTTTTTCTTTTCTACTTACTTCCTTGGCTTATTTTATATCCTAAACTTAAGGTTCCATACATTCCTCATTCTACATGTATTTATAAAATGTAAACAATGTACCATGTATTAATTTATTATGTAACAAGGTAACCATTTGCCATATGTTATTTTCTTGCTATATATATATTCTCTTTCCATTTTTACCAAATTGAAATGGAGCCCTTTTCCTATACATTTATCATTCTTTTTTTTCTTCCCTTACTATGCCAAAAGGTAACTTTTTCCCATATATTTTTCAACAAAACTTTTACTTTTTAAAATGAAATACTTTCGGCCTAAGTAGGTTAAAAAGATTCATACCTTGGTCTCATGCCAAATTTTAGCTAACATAATCCCCTTCGTTACTTGTAACATAAACACATACATGGACCCTTCAAGAACATGAAATTTCCACACTTTATAATTCTAAAATTTCTCATTAGGCATGCTGAAATTTTCCATTAACCATACTCTCATGATTTTAGCTACATCTACCACCACACATCAACACTCATAACTCATTCTATTCATCATACAAACTTAGCCAATAGAAACATTACACCTTAAGGAATGTAGAGCTAGAGAAATTGATTCCATGAAAACTTTTCATACTACATAATTTAAATCATGAAATCAAAATATAGAATTGCTAAGCTACCTCAAGGATAAAATAAAATGGAATTATCTTGGATTGCTCTTGAATTTCCCTTTTGTTCTTTTGCTTCTTCCTTTCTCAGCCAAGTTAGCCCCTCCTCCCCTCATCGAATGTGTCTTTGTGTTTTGGTTTAATTCTCAAGCTACTCTAACTCTCACCCATCCACTTGCCATATCCATGCATATATCTATCTTTAATGCAATCCCTCTTTTGTATGTTGTCTAGTTGACTAAATGGGACTCTAACCTCCTTCTTATTCTTAATTATTATTATTCAATAGCCATACGTGTACTTAAGTACAATCCATTTCCTTGCAATCTTGTATTAATCACTCAGTCATGCCAAAGGGAAGGAAGGAGAGGGATTCACGCAAGCCACCACTTCACGCGAGAGACACCCTTCACACAAGTTACACGGTTTAGCATTATATATGGATATAATTTAATTCCCTATGTCTAGCTCCTATTTGGTGAACTCAAAAGGAATTGCTTTCACCATTCACACATATAGATTTAACTACTTTTATTTATTTTATTTTATTTATTTGATTTGGCAAAACCATTCGGTCACTTGAGATTAAATGCTAAAGGGAAGAAAAGAAGGAAATCTAATGCCACACGTCTCTCTCTCTTTCTCTCTTCTCAATTTCTATTGTTGTGTGGTTATATAAAATTCACATGCTTCTTCCTATTTTCCATTAGTTTAACAGTTAAAGGTGGAGAATAAGTAGTCAAACTCCCTTTTTCTACTTACTTGTCATGTTCTCTTCTTCACCAATTGCTTAAACTTCACCAATTGCCAAGCTCCTTCTAAGAGTCGTTACTACGCATGCATATATATATTTTTAATTTAGCTTTTTCCTTTGGCAATTAGGCTAGACGAAAGGAAGAAAAGTAGGAATTAAATCAAGCACCTCAATTTTCACATGTTTCCTTTTTATGAACACTTCATTCTACTTAATACCTAGGTCTATTCTTTCCCTTGTGACATTTATTCTACATTACATGACTAAAGCAATTTCATCACATTTTATGACCAATTCATCCAAATAATTAAGAAAACATAACATAAAAATAGCCACAAAAAATGGGGCGTTACATTTTGCCCCTTAACTTTTTAAGAAATTACCAATATGTCCCTAAGAAAAATTACCATTTTACCCTTTATGTCCAAATGGCCAATTTAACTTCATTTTTCATCCTTTTCAAGTTTAGTGGGCAAAAAATCCTTAAATAAAGTTTCATAAAACTTCTTTCATGAAATTACTAATTTACCCTTCTTTGTAAAATTACCATTTTTTCCTTTATGTCAGTATAATTATTTCTACCCTTATTCTTCCTCCTTTCTAAAATAAAAAGGTAAAAGGCCTTCCAATACTATTTTAGTGAAATATGTAGGTGAAAATTTAATTTTCCTATCTTATGAAAAATTACTAATATACCCTTGAGACAAAATTCCAACTTTGCCCTTTTAGAGAAAATTACCATTTGGCCATCAAAGTGGACATAATCACTTCCACACTTATTTCTTCTCTCTTTAATGAAAATGGTAAAACTCCTTAAATGTAATTCCATGGAATAATTAGATAAAATTTATTTTCTCCTTTATAGTAAAATTACTATTTTTCCCTTCTTTACCAAAATTTCTAATTTTGTCCTTTTATGACAAAAGTGGTTTGATCTTGATGAAAATTTCTATTCTGTCCATTTAATGAACCATTCTTATCATTACATAAACAATAACATCTTAATGTTTAATCAATGATAACAATAATGTCATAATAAATCCCAAAGTATTAGAGGTGGATGTTACATTGGTTAATTTGGCCATAAGCTAGACTGAGTAGGGAAATTTATGTTTGTGATGAAACTCCCTTATTTCCTTTTTCATGTAACTTGGCCGAGACACTATGGAGTATTTTTGTTTTAAATTAGTTTATTGATGTATGTGATGTTTAGGCCACAAGCAAGGAAAAAGAGAGAAATGATGTTTGATCAATGAAATTCCTTCCATAAGCCATAATATTCTAGTCATGAAAATGTGTGCCAACAAAAGGGGAAAGTGATGAATTTATATATATACGTATATATTGTGAGAAAGGAACATGTATATATATCTATATATAAATGTAACGTGTTGTGAAAGTATGAGAATGAACGAAATGGTGAAGGAAAGAACCATTAGTTGACCTAAAAGTATGTTGTAACCCTTGATGTGCGATAGAGTGAAGTATGTAAATTATATGGAAATGGAAGGAAATTGATGTGATTATGCTTGTATGAGATAAAGGATGGGGGAAAGGGAATTTATTGCATGAAAGTCCCATTTTTCCCTTACTTTCCCTCCTTGGCTGAGACCATCTTTCTCTAATCCCTTGAAACAAATTGAAATTTTAGTAATGAAATTGTAAGGAAAATGTTAATGATGTTATTTTAATCAATTACAAGGGAAAGATTGTAACAGTCCAGTCACCCACTTGCAGATATTGTCCGCTTTGGTGGTTATTGAGCCACCTCACGATTTTGTTTCTCTCCCCCTGTCCCTTTGGAGGAGAAAACGAGTCTACAAGGGAGAGGTATCCACACCCTTATAAGGCATGCTTCGTTCCCCTCTCCAACCGATGTGGGACATTACAAATCCACCCCCCTTAGGGAGCCCATCGTCCTTGCTAGCACACCGATCTGGGCCCCGGCTCTGATACCAATGTAACAGTCCAGTCGCCCACTTACAGATATTGTCCGCTTTGGTGGTTATCGAGCCACCTTACGATTTTGTTTCTCTCCCCCTATCCCTTCGGAGGAGAAAATGCATCTACAACGGAGAGGTATCCACACCCTTATAAGGCATGCTTTGTTCCCCTCTCCAACCGATGTGGGACATTACAAAGAAAAGTCGATGACTAAGGCATAGAAATTTAATAATGAATGTTATAAATTATTGAAGAGGAATGAATGGCCTTTCATATCCATACTTTCCAATCACGATAGTGTTATTAAACACACAAGGGTTATAGTATCAAGAAGGGTATAATATCATGTAAAATGAATGAAAGGAAAGGAAATGAAAAGAATAATGATGTGTCCGATTCTATACAAAATTTCTTGATGTGAATTGTCCATTTTGTGAGCATTTTTTGTGTAATTTTGTTATTAAAATCACTTAAGTTTGCTTTATTTTTGTTTTCAGGCAGTTTATCAAGTTTTCGTCAGCAAACGAAGTAATTTGGAGTGAAGGAAAATCCAAACATCGTGCAAGAGGAGCTCCATTGTGCAAAAGGCTGAAGTGAACAGTAGAAAAAAATATATATATATTTATATATAAAATAAAAAAAAAGGAAGAAAAAGAAGAGAGGGCCATCGTGAAAAAGAGGGGAAGACTCATCACGTGAGGGGAGTAAACATTGAAGCGTGAAAAAACCCAATGAAGAGTGTGGAGTAAACAGTGAAGCGTGAAAAAAATACCCATCACGCGAGTGTGGAGAAAAGAGTGAAGCGTGAAAAACCCCAATGAGGAGAGTGGAGTGAACAGTGAAGTGAGAAAACACCCATCACGCGAGGTGGAGTGAACGAGGAAGTGGGAAGAAATTTTTCACGCGAGGGGAGTGACTCGTGCACCACCACCACCGAGGGAGGCCGACCAACGACCGAAGAGGCTTCGCGCACTGTCCTCCACCACCTTGGCTGTCCGAGACGCTGTTCACGGCGTCCGTAGCGCGAGAGAAGGCTCGCGGCGCGAGAGAAGGCGCGCGACCCGTTCGTGTTTCTCGTCGGAATTTCGTACATTTCCACCATCCGTGCGTCGTCTCAGCTTGCCCCAGCCGTCCGCCGCCACCCAGCCGACCAGAAGGGAGCAGATGTGGAGCAGATCGGTCGGGTACCCGAGAGCTTGGGGTCCGACCCGTCCGACCCGACCCGTCCGACCTGACCTGTTTTGTTGGGCAGCCTTGTACTTCATTGTTTCCGGCATTTTCTGACAATCTTCTAGTCCCTTGTCAGTGGTTTTTCGGTGACCCTTTGGTAGAGACACCATTGGACAATTGAAAATACAGGATTGCATAAGTTTTTACTGTTTTTATCTACTGTATAATTGGTATCGATGGGTTGTTTGCTGTTGGATTGTGTTCTATATGTAAATATGTGTGGCTAGATTTGTAAAGTTCATTGGGGTCCCTAACTGTGTTGGATTGCTGTTTAAATTTGCATGGATATTGAATTTAATGTGTGATCTCCATTACAATTATGAATGTATGTGTTAGCGTTATTTATGAGACTTCGTGGTAATGTTAATTAGATTCCTTTTTGAGATCGACAGATGATAATTGGAATTGGAAAACTAACTGTAATGGACAATTTGTTATCGCTTAGAACTAAGGTTAATAAATTGCTGGATTAAGAAGTAACGACTCTTAATAGTGGTGAATTGGATAGATAATGCTAATTTAAAATTTGCCATTAGGAAGAACCAGCCAGTGGTGGATTTTAAGTTTAGGAAATTCATTGAGATCGATAGAGAATTTGAATTTGCATTGGAATTCACTCACAGGTAACATAGTTAAATTCAGTAATCCATTATCCTTCATGTGTTTGCCAACCGGTGTAGGTTCCCTGATGGATTTGCATTTCTTGCCTTCGTGTATTTTCTTCTATTTCTTGTCGCTGTTATTTTATTATTGCTGATAGTTAGATGTTAGTTTAGATAAAAATTAATCATTTTAATTGCTAGGCTAGATAACAGAGAACAAGTAGTAACTTTGGGCTTTCCCGTTCCCGAGGAATACGACCTTGATACTCACCATTGCACTAGGCTGCATCGATAGGTTCACTGCCTTAGGTGTTGTTGCTAGATAGCATTGGCAGCACGCATCAAGTTTTTGGCGCCGTTGCTGGGGACACTTTTGGTGAAAACTAGAGTGAATTTGCTATCTGTTACTTTAGCCATTTTTTTATTATTATTTATTCTGTTTTGTTTTTGTTTCTGGTTAGTGTGTCTTTCTCTGCGTTCAACTATTAGTTTTTATTAGTTTCATTTTTTTCCTTTGTTTATTTTAGTTTAGTTTATTTTCTTGGATTATTTGTTTTATTAGTTTAGTAGGTTTTTATTTGTTTCGTTATTGTTTCTGTTATTGAGTTCTATCTGTCTTGTTTTACTTTTTGTTTTGGTTTATTACTTTTTGATCTGATTGGTGGACTGTTTTCATTATTGGATTCAGTAGTTTATGACCAGGAGTTCTAATCCTGTACTTGTAGACCCTCTATCCGATCCAGCGATCATTGTGGACTCGTGCACACCGTCGTCAGGAGGAGGTGCCAGTTGAGATATTGGAGGAGGAACCAATTGAGATCCCTGACCCTACATCACCAAAGATGGCAGCTGCAAATAATAATGACGAAGCCAATAGAACGATGTATGAGTTTGCTAGACCTTCATTGGAAGGGACACAGACGTGCATTACTCGGCCTACAATAGCAGCTAACAATTTTGAAATCAAGCCAAATGTGATTCAGATGGTGTAACAAACGGTACAATTTGGAGAGATGCCCAGCGAAGACCCCAATGCCCACATAGCTAACTTCTTGGAGATATGCGACACTTTCAAGATTAATGGAACCACTGATGATGCCATTCGACTTAGATTGTTTCCATTTTCCTTGAGAGATAGAGCAAAGAGATGGTTGCAATCCCTACCACCTAACTCCATCACTACTTGGGAGACTTTGGCTGAAAAGTTTTTGTACAAATATTTTCCACCAGCTAAGACTGCAAAACTACGTAATGACATCTCTTCTTTTGTGCAGATGGCTGATGAGAGTATGTATGATGCATGGGAGAGGTACAAGGACTTACTGAGGTGTTGCCCACATCATGGATTGCCTGTGTGGATGCAAGTGCAGACTTTCTATAGTGGTTTAAATACAACCACAAGGCAGATGGTGGATGCGGTAGCAGGGGGTGCACTAAATAATAAAACCCCTGAACAGGCACAGAGTTTAATAGAGGAAATGGCCATGAACAACTATCAGTGGCAATCCTCAAGGGATAGGCTAGGACGGCAGGGAGTGGTCAACCAGTCAGACTCTATATCAACCTTGGCAACTCAAGTGGAGCTTCTGGCTAAGAAGATTGACCAACTCCAGATGCCAAGCAGCATGCAAAGATCAGTCAGTGAATTTCGTGGTGGCCCGCATTATGGTGTCAATTGTAATGCGAGAGGTATGTTTGCTAACCCCTCTTCTTCATTTTCTTCTCACAATGGTTCTTCTGATTTTGAACAGGTAGATTACATGGGGAACGCTCCGAGACAGCAGAACAATCCATATAGCAGCACATACAACCCCGGGTGGAGGAATCATCCCAATTTTGGATGGAGAAACACTAATAACCAGGGCCCACCAGGTTTTCAGCGGTTGCACCAACAGCAACCCCAGCAGCAAGCTGCTCCAAGTCAATTTCCTCAAGGGCAGGAGAAGAAGCCCAATCTAGAGGAATTGATGATGAAGTTTGTGTCCACTTCAGAGAGCAAATTCCACCAAACAGACACAGCACTTAGAAACCAATAAGCCTCCATTCAAAACTTAGAGAATCAGATAGGCCAGATTTCTAAGGTGTTGGCTGAAAGACAGCCAGGGACACTCCCTAGCACCACCGAGTCTAATCCAAGGGAGCATTGCAAGGCTATTACTCTAAGATCAGGTAAGCAAGTAGCTGGTCCTTTGCTTTTACCTACTGATGATCATAATGATGTGCAGGATACAAGTGTTAATAAGGACCAAGGGCCTGAGGTAACTAAGCCGGTGCAAGTTGAGGGCAAGAAGAGCCCCATAAGAGAGTACCAGCCACCCATTCCATACCCAGCTAGACTGAAGCAGGAGAAAGTAGATCAACAGTTTGGTAAGTTTCTTGATCTATTTAAACAGCTGAGGATTAACCTTCCTTTTGTTGAAGCCATTTCGCAGATGCCTCGCTATGCAAAGTTCTTGAAGGAAATACTGAGCAACAAGAGGAAACTAGAGGATTTGGGACTGGTGACATTGAATGAGGAGTGCTCAGCAATCTTACAAAACAAGCTACCTGTTAAGAGGCGTGATCCAAGGAGTTTTACCGTACCTTGTGTAATTGGTGATCTGTCTGTCATGGATGCTTTAGCTGATTTAGGAGCTAGCATAAATCTGATGCCTACTAGCTTGTTTGATAGATTGGGATTGGGTGAGCTAAAACCTACTAGGATGAACATACAATTAGCTGATAGAACTGTTAAATATCCTAGAGGTATAGTTGAAGATGTCCTTGTAAAGGTTGATAAATTTATATTTCCTGTGGATTTTGTTGTGATGGATATGGAGGGTGAGAGTAGCGTACCCTTGATTCTAGGTAGGCCTTTCCTTGCAACGTCTAGGGCTATTATAGATGTTTGTGATGGGAAATTGAAACTTAGAGTAGGGGACGAAACTGTTACCTTTGACTTAGCTACCTCTAAGAGACAATCTTTAGATCATGATGATACTGTATATTCTGTGGATGTCTTGGATGATGTGGTTGAATCTGAATTGCAGGAATTTTTACTTGATGACCCTTTACAGGTGGCATTACAAGGAGAAGAGGATGGGTTGTCCAACGAGCAAGTGTTGGAACAACTAGCTCACTTGTTGGCTGTTGAGCCCAGCAACTTAACTGATTCTTTTGTTTCTCTTGACAGGTCAGAGGTGCAGAAGGTGAAACCTTCAATTGAGGACCCCCCAAGCACTTAAGCTATGCCTATTTGGATGAGGCAGAGAAGCTACCAGTAATTATAGCAGCTGACCTAACACCTGAGGAGAGGGAGATGACTTTGACCTCTCTTAGGAAATACCCTAGGGCCTTTGCTTACAAGATGGCGGACATTCCTGGGATTAATCCTAGCTATTGTTCACACAAGATCCTGATGGAAGATAGCTATAGGCCAGTGGTGCAACCACAAAGACGATTGAACCCAAACATGAAGGAAGTGGTGAAAAAGGAGGTAATTAAACTTCTTGATGCAGGTTTGATTTATCCTATCTCTGATAGCTCTTGGGTGAGTCCTGTGCAGGTTGTACTAAAGAAGGGTGGCATGACAGTGGTCAAAAATGATAAGGATGAACTCATACCCACTAGGATGGTAACAGGTTTTCGGGTTTGCATTGATTATAGGAGACTCAATGATGCAACCCGGAAAGACCATTTTCCTCTGCCTTTCATTGACCAGATGCTTGAACGTTTGGCAAGTCACATGTTTTATTGCTTTCTTGATGGTTTTTCAGGTTACTTTCAGATTCCCATTGCACCTGAAGACCAAGAGAAGACCACCTTTACCTGCCCATATGGAACGTTTGCGTACAGGAGGATGCCTTTTGGATTGTGCAACGCACCAGCCACTTTTCGCCACTGCATGATGGCAATCTTCCATGACATGATTGAGGAGTCTATGGAGGTATTTATGGATGACTTCTCAGTTTTTGGTAACTCCTTCTCCCACTGTTTGCTTAATTTAGAACGTATGCTTGCAAGATGTATAGAAGCAAACTTAGTTCTTAATTGGGAAAAATGTCACTTTATGGTGAGAGAGGGGATCGTTCTTGGGCATAAGATATCACATGCAGGGATGGAAGTGGATAAGGCTAAGGTTGAGACCATATCAAAACTACCACCCCCTAGTTCAGTTAAGGCTGTGAGAAGCTTCTTAGGGCATGCTGGTTTTTATAGGAGATTTATTAGAGATTTCTCTAAGATTGCTAGGCCCTTAACTCAGTTGCTTGTCAAGGATGTACCTTTTGTTTTTGATACTGATTGTCTGCATGCATTTGAGTTACTAAAGGAACGACTAACCACAGCCCCTATTATGGTTTCACCTAAGTGGGGGCTGCCTTTTGAACTAATGTGTGATGCTAGTGACTTTGCAGTTGGAGCTGTGTTAGGTCAGAGGATTGATAAAAAGTTCCAGCCAATTTATTATGCTAGCAAGACCTTGACTGATGCCCAGGAGCACTATACCACTACTGAAAAGGAATTACTTGCAGTGGTCTATGCTTTCGACAAGTTTCGATGCTATTTGGTGCTATCCAAGACCGTGGTTTACACGGATCATTCAGCCTTGAAGTATTTGTTCGGGAAGCATGATGCTAAGCCTAGACTCATTAGATGGATTTTGCTCTTGCAGGAATTTGATATTGAGATCAAAGATAAGAAAGTGCGGAGAACCTGGTCACAGATCACCTATCAAGGTTAGAGAATCCAAACAGGGAGGCCTTAGATGAGAGAGCCATTGATGATAACTTCCCAGATGAGCATTTGGAGACGGTTCAGGTATGTACTGATTCCCCTTGGTTTTGTGATTACGCTAACTATTTAGTGGCAAGGGTTTTACCAAAGGGTATGACTACCCAAAGAAAAGAAGAAATTCTTTGCTGAGTTGAAATACTACATTTGGGAAGATCCTTTCTTGTTTCGTATTTGTGCAGACCAAGTAATTAGGCGATGCATACATGGAGAGGAAGTCCACCAAATCCTGAAGCACTGCCATGAAGGACCAACGGGAGGCCACCAAGCTGCAAACCACACTGCTAGGAAGGTGCTTGAAGCAGGGTTCTACTGGCCAACCATATTCCAGGATGCCAGAGCATATGTCCAGGTTTGCGATGCTTGTCAGAGGTCAGGTAACATCTCTGCCCGTGATGAAATGCCCCAAACGAGTATGCAAGTGGTTGAAATCTTTGATGTGTGGGGTATTGACTTCATGGGCCCTTTTCCTTCCTCATCTGGTAATAAGTATATACTTGTAGCTGTTGAGTATCTTTCCAAGTGGCCAGAAGCTCAAGCGTTCCCCACTAATGATGCCAGGGTGGTGACTAGGTTCCTAAAAAAGTTATTTACTAGGTTTGGTACACCTAGGGCACTGATTAGTGATAGAGGGACCCATTTCTGTAGCTCCCAACTTGAGAAAGTACTAAAACATTACGGGGTATCTCATAGGTTTTCAACACCCTATCACCCACAGACCAGTGGACAAGTAGAGGTAACTAATAGGGGTTTAAAGAGAATCTTAGAGAAAACCGTAGGGGTGAGTAGGAAGGATTGGGCATCCAAATTGGATGATGCATTATGGGCCTTTAGGACGACTTAGAACTTCTTTGGATTTACACCCTATAGGCTAGTGTATGGAAAGACTTGTCATTTGCTGTTGAATTGGAACACAGGCACTTTGGGCCCTTAAAACATGCAATCTTGATGTTATTTCTGCAGTAAAGAGAGGTTATGGCAGTTGGATGAGTTAGAAGAATGGCGCCACCAAGCTTATGAAAATTCTTCCATTTACAAAGCTCGAACCAAGAAGTGGCATGATCAAAGGCTACGTGGCTCTAAGGATTTTCAGGTTGGAGATAGGGTATTACTTTATAACTCACGTCTTCGTCTTTTTCCAGGAAAGCTTAAGAGCCGATGGTCAAGACCATTTGTGATCAAGCAAGTCTTTCCCTATGGCACAGTGGAATTGCATCATCCTGATAAGGGAGATTTCAAAGTCAATGGGCACAGACTAAAGCACTACTATGGAGACCCATTGGAGGTCGAGGAGCGAGTGCATATGGTGCTTTACCTGAAAGAGTGATAGAAGGAGCGAGTCCAACTAAAAGACTCAAAATAAATAAATAAATAAAAAAAAAACACAGTGTTTTTTTTTTATTTTTTTTATTTATTTTATCTGTGTTATTTTACTCTTGTCTATTTTCTTCTTTTCATTTTGTTGAGGTACATTAAAACTTTTAGATTTTTACGTGCTTGTTCTTTGTGCTTTCTACTTTTATTTCTGTGGTATCCCCTTTGGCTGTGCACTGAGGACAGTGTAATCCTCAAGTGTGGGGTGGTGTGCCTTTATTTTTATTTTTATTTTTATTTTTATTTTTATTTTTATTTTTTATTTTTATTTTTTATTTTTATTTTTATTTTTTTATTTTTTTTTTTGACTCATTTTCCCTCTACTAGTTCAGGCCTTGCATTTTGATGCTATTTTTTTGATGTTGTGTTGTGATATATCTAGGACAGATACTTGATTTTTGCTTGATTCTATGCACTTAAGTCTTTGTTTGTCTTTTGAGCATGTATGATTCATCATGAATGGCAGACATTGTTTCTCATAGTTTATGTTAGAAAGCAGTTTTAATGCCTAATGTATTCTTGACCACGACTAGGTCATACCCATGTTGCTTGATTTTCTTTCATTTTGTTCAATTTTGATTTAAGATGTTGATAATGCAGTTTGCATGCACTGCTTGATTAGTAATTCATTTGGAAACATTTGAGAATCGTATGCAATTTAGCCACACTTCAAACGTGAGATTTGAGCCTAAGATAAGCATTTATCACAAATATGCTTTGAATTCTTTTTGTTGAGTGTGTATTTCTCTTGATTGTGTCTCTAGAACTTGCTCTGTAATACTTGTTGAAGTTACATAAACTTTTGAATATTAGATGATTTGGGCAACTTAAATTTTACACCTCATTTTCCTTCCTCAGTTAGCCACTTTTGGGGCCTTCACTTTTTCTTCATCGCTTGCATTTTACACCTCATTCCGTTCTTTTCACTATCTTCTTCCTTCACCTCCTTTACTGAAATTTGTGTGATTTATTCTTTGTACAGGGATTAAAATGCATTGCCTTAGTTGACAATAGTGCACTAAGTCTTTTTATCATTCTAGATGCTCCCTTCAATCCAAAAGTGTAAGCATGCAGGCTAATTATGAAAAAAGTAATAATAATAATAATAATAATAGAAAAAAAAAGAAAAGAAAAGAAAAGAAAGATAATAATAAGAGTAGCCTGTCTATTGATTTTATTCTCTGAGCATCTCCACCTTTATTGAAAACTTAGTAAGAATTGTTATGTTTAGAATTTGTTGCATTTAATCCTTTAATCCTTGTTGATGCTTTAATTGCATGAATTTTCAGCATCTATGCCTCTTCTACCAAAAATTTCTTCCCTACCATCACCTTAGTCTCATTACAACCCTGTTAAGACCTCCCCTTGATTTTGGTGTTCAATGTTTAGTGGTAGCGGAGATGAGATTTATGAGCAAGCTTATAGTAGACATATTCTTGTGAAGTTACTTGAAAGATTTGTGTCTTACCTGTATACACTTTGAGTGATTTGAGTAATCTCTTTGAGGCATTGATTCTTAAATAATTTCCATTGAATTGCTGGCTAGGTTGTGTATGCATCGTTATTATCTCTATTCTGCATCAAGCTTTTTGCATTTTGGTCGATAAATAAGTTTCACGGGGGATGTGTTAGGCATTATTAACTGTAGACTAGTTTTGGACTTTTGAGAAATTTTTGTTGTCTGTTTGAGGACTGAGTTAATGTTTGCTTGAGGACAAGCAAAAGCTTAAGTGTGGGGTGATTTGATGTGTCCGATTCTATACAAAATTTCTTGATGTGAATTGTCCATTTTGTGAGCATTTTTTGTGTAATTTTGTTATTAAAATCACTTAAGTTTGCTTTATTTTTGTTTTCAGGCAGTTTATCAAGTTTTCGTCAGCAAACGAAGTAATTTGGAGTGAAGGAAAATCCAAACATCGTGCAAGAGGAGATCCATTGTGCAAAAGGCTGAAGTGAACAGTAGAAAAAAATATATATATATTTATATATAAAATAAAAAAAAAAGGAAGAAAAAGAAGAGAGGGCCATCGTGAAAAAGAGGGGAAGACTCATCACGTGAGGGGAGTAAACATTGAAGCGTGAAAAAACCCAATGAAGAGTGTGGAGTAAACAGTGAAGCGTGAAAAAAATACCCATCACGCGAGTGTGGAGAAAAGAGTGAAGCGTGAAAAACCCCAATGAGGAGAGTGGAGTGAACAGTGAAGTGAGAAAACACCCATCACGCGAGGTGGAGTGAACGAGGAAGTGGGAAGAAATTTTTCACGCGAGGGGAGTGACTCATGCACCACCGCCACCGAGGGAGGCCGACCAACGACCGAAGAGGCTTCGCGCACTGTCCTCCACCACCTTGGCTGTCCGAGGAGCTGTTCACGGCGTCCGTAGCGCGAGAGGAGGCTCGCGGCGCGAGAGAAGGCGCGACCCGTTCGTGTTTCTCGTCGGAATTTCGTACATTTCCACCATCCGTGCGTCGTCTCAGCTTGCCCCAGCCGTCCGCCGCCACCCAGCCGACCAGAAGGGAGCAGATGTGGAGCAGATCGGTCGGGTACCCGAGAGCTTGGGGTCCGACCCGTCTGACCCGACCCGTCCGACCCGACCCGTTTTGTTGGGCAGCCTTGTACTTCATTGTTTCCGGCATTTTCTGACAATCTTCTAGTCCCTTGTCAGTGGTTTTTCGGTGACCCTTTGGTAGAGACACCATTGGACAATTGAAAATACAGGATTGCATAAGTTTTTACTGTTTTTATCTACTGTATAATTGACTGTCTGATGGGTTGTTTGCTGTTGGATTGTGTTCTATATGTAAATATGTGTGGCTAGATTTGTAAAGTTCATTGGGGTCCCTAACTGTGTTGGATTCTTTGTTTAAATTTGCATGGATATTGAATTTAATGTGTGATCTCCATTACAATTATGAATGTATGTGTTAGCGTTATTTATGAGACATCGTGGTAATGTTAATTAGATTCCTTTTTGAGATCGACAGATGATAATTGGAATTGGAAAACTAACTGTAATGGACAATTTGTTATCGCTTAGAACTAAGGTTAATAAATTGCTGGATTAAGAAGTAACGACTCTTAATAGTGGTGAATTGGATAGATAATGCTAATTTAAAATTTGCCATTAGGAAGAACCAGCCAGTGGTGGATTTTAAGTTTAGGAAATTCATTGAGATCGATAGAGAATTTGAATTTGCATTGGAATTCACTCACAGGTAACATAGTTAAATTCAGTAATCCATTATCCTTCATGTGTTTGCCAACCGGTGTAGGTTCCCTGATGGATTTGCATTTCTTGCCTTCGTGTATTTTCTTCTATTTCTTGTCGCTGTTAGTTTATTATTGCTGATAGTTAGACGTTAGTTTAGATAAAAATTAATCATTTTAATTGCTAGGCTAGATAACAGAGAACAAGTAGTAACTTTGGGCTTTCCCGTTCCCGAGGAATACGACCTTAATACTCACCATTGCACTAGGCTGCATCGATAGGTTCACTGCCTTAGGTGTTGTTGCTAGATAGCATTGGCAGCACGCATCAAATAAAAGGAAAGGAAAACATAGAAATGAAAGGAAAACATAGACTAGAATGGAAGAGAACTTAGAGGAAGTATTTCCAATGTATGTTATAGGATAGATAGGCTTGTAACCAAATAACTAATTGTCGGTATGGGATGGCTATTAGATATTCCACAAGAGTATGAGAATGTGGTGATGATGGCAAATTCTAAGTTAGTGTAACCTAAGATGGCCACTAAAAAGGGGATATTTACTTAGAATTTAGCATAATCATAGGTACAAGCCAAATCATCCTAGTCTATATATAGGAAATAGCGTATTGAGAATATGATCCAGCAGTAAGGGGCAGTAATTCACACTAACTAGAAATAAATTAGTTCACTCATGTAAGTAGTAGTATGTGGAGTAGTTCACTAAGTGACTCTCCCGATACTCTTAAGTATCTCTTTCATTGACTATGGCTTTTAGCCAATAACTAATAAATGTTTTCCTTATGACTAATAAATTTCTCTATGAATGATGAATGTCTTCCCTATCTATGACTGAAATTTTTTTATATTCATGATACTCAAATACTACTTGTGGTGAACTATTTTAGTGAATAGTCATGATGCATACTCATAAATACATGTCATACACATATATAGTTTATATGTTGCATCCCAATAGAATAAATGATGCTTAAAAAGAAAGGAATATAGAAATATTTTCTGTATTACTACAGCGGTACATACCAAAGTTTTAAAACACATTGTTTGGCTACTGGGAATTTATTTCTCATACTGGTCCTGGTATGTATTAGATAACTAGGGCCCTTTATGGTACTACAAGAGATATGGATGGTTGGTTGTTCTCCTAAGTGAAATGAAGATATACTGTACTCTTGAATAATTGTATAATTATGTTGGCAGATAAATCATTTTGATTTATTTATATAATGAAAATGTAGAGGATATGTGAAAGTGATACCCGATAGTAAGATAGTATTGAGATGGGTTTGGATGGCAAGTTTGTTGCCTCCTTACCGTAAGAAATTGAATGGATTTCACATATCCTGAGATATATGTAAAATGTTGTAAATATGGATTAAGTAGAAATATATTAATGAGGTTTAAATTTCTGCTACGTTTTTCATTAAAGTAATGTCATTTTTTTTTTAGTCTTTCGTTGTGCATTGTTTGAATGAAATACCTGAGTAATGGATCACAAGCCTAATTAAATACTAAATGGAAATTAAAATCATAATCAAGTAATAATTAAGGATGGAATTAAAAATAACATGCCAATATGGTAGCTAAATGGTTTATGAAAGAAAATATTTATTAAAAAAAAGCACATGATTGGGGTGTTATAGGTATAGGGAAGTACATGTTGAGATGGACTCCATGATTGTGCAGAGCACTCTCAAAAAAAGAGACACTCTCAAAAATATGATTACCTCAATAAGAGAATTCATTACAAAGGATAAAGAGATTAAGATAAGTTATAGCCTCCGAGATATGTTTAGATAAAAGATGTGTACTTCATGTTTAAGGGTCTTCCCCACCTAGCCCCTCTTTAGTCTTACTCTTTGATGCTATGGGGACTTGCATACCTTAGAAATATATGGTTTGATTTTTTTTTTTTGGGATTTTAGCCTCTTCCTACTTCCTAAACAAAAATTTACAAAATGTATGATTACAAAATTTATATATAAAAAATATGCAAATCTATATAATACAATATCTATAAACAATATTCTAACTCTATTGTTAGTTACCCTTATGCTATTTATAATTATAGAATGGGTCAAGTCCAATACATAAGCAAATAACATAAAACCTAGTTTACCACACTATTGTAACACTCCCCCTCAAGTTAGAGCATATATATTGATCATGCCTAGCTTGTTACAAAGAAAATCAATTCTAGTCCCATTAAGTGCTTTGGTAAGAAAATGTGCTACTTGATCTCTTTCATGAACATAAGACAAATTAACTAACTTTTGTTGAACTCTATCCCTAATAAAATGGCAATCTACATCAATATGTTTTGTTCTTTCATGAAATACAAGATTAGAAGATACATGTATAGCAGCCTAATTATCACACCATAGCTTCATTGGAAGGACTATGTCCAATCCAAGATCACTCAAAATTTGTTGAATCCACATAAGTTCACATGTTGTTTTGGTTATAGCCTAATACTCAGCTTTTGCACTATATCGAGCAAGTATAGTTTGCTTCTTACTCTTATACAAGGTTTCTAGCAACAAATACACAATATCTTGCAGTTGAATTTCTATAATCTAGAGAACTAGGTTGATGTGTCTTATTTTATACATAACTTCTTGATATGAACTGTCCATTTTATGAGAATTTTATGTAATTTTATTCTAAAAACCACCTAAGTTTGCATTATTTTCATTTTTAGGCATTTTATCAAGTCATCATCAGCAAACGGAGTATTTTTGAGCTAAATAGCCTTTAGAGCACCTAAAATAGGCCATTTGAGCCAAATTTTCTTATTAGGCTAAGCTAAAGCCTTATTGGGCCTTGGATCGGGTTGATTGGGGGGAAAAAGTGAGGACTCACGTGAGAAAAAGGGGAGAACCACTTGGAACAGTGCAGACCCAAACTAACAAGGAACCGTGCACGAGAGAGAGAGGTTTGTATCACGTGAAAGGTGATCATCCTGGGCAAATTTCCACGGTGGTGCGGCAACATTCCAATGTTAGGGTATGACAAGTGGGACAACGCCATCAATGCCAGCCACCAAAACGTGCCAAAATGGTTGAGTTTCAATGACAAATTGCATAACCCAAAAGAGCAACCCGTCTGAGTTCGTGGCTGTCTGTAACTTTTTCTGGGTAAACCACTGCCTACAACCGTCCCTGCAACCTTTGGCGACTCATCTGCCACCTTCCCTCAGCTCGCCAGCTGCCGCAATGCCCCGGATCACGAGATCTGTGACAGACCCAAGACCATGACCTGTCTGCATTTACAGCTATTTTCGACGTCGTCCATCTGGTCTACCATTAGAAATCACCCCTCCATTGCTGGGCATCTCATCTGTGACCTTTCGCCTCAACTTCGGCCACCATTCCAATCATTTTCTATCGGGCACCCAAGAAACCAGGATCTGACCCGACCTGACTCGCGAAGCATCATTGGGCAGTCCTAAACTCTAATTTTCTGGCAGTTTTCTAGCAAGATTTCGGTGGTTTTCTGGTGACCATTCTGTACAGTAACCATTAGGCATTTGAGAAGATAGGACTTGCATAATTTTTACAATTTTATTTTCTGTATAATTGACTGTCTGATGGATTATCTGCTGCTAGAATTGTTTATTGTTATGTTTGGCTGAATTTGTAAAATTCATTGGGGTTCCTAACTTTTTTGGATTGTTGTTTTAATTATATGGATGTTGAATTTAGTTGTGTAATCTTCTTTATAGTTATGAATGTATGTATTAGCTTTATTTATGAGACGTCAAATGCTAATTAGATTCCTTTTTAAGTTCAATGGATAATAATTGGAATTGGAAATCAATTAATAATGCTGATCTAAAATCAACCATTAGGAAGAACCAGCCAGTGGTAGGTTTTTAGGTCTAAGAAATTCATTGAGATTAATAGGGAATTTGAATTTAAATTAGGATTCACTCACAGGTAGCATAATTAGATTCATTAATCCATTATCTTTTGTGTATTTACCAACTAGTATAGGTCCCCAGTGGGTTTGCTTTTCTTGCCTTCGTATATTCTCTTTCATTCCTTGTTGCTAGTTACTGTTTATTGATTTTAATTAATCATTAGTTTAGTTAAAAATCAATCGCTTTAATTGCTAGGCTAGATAACATATAATAAGTAGTAACTCTGGGCTTTCCTGTTCTCATGGGATACAACCTTGATATTCACCATTGTTCTAGATTGCATCAATAGGTTCATTGCCTTAGGTTTAGTTGCATTGGTAGCAAAAAGATTTAGTTTTTGGCACCATTGTCAGGGATTTTTTGAGAAAACTTGAGTGAATTTGCTATTTGTTACTTTAGCCATTTTTATTTTATTTTGTTTTGTTTATTTTATTTTGTTTCTATTTGTTTTATTTGTTACTCTTTGATTTGGTTGTTGAGTTGTTTGGCCATCATTGGTTTTAGGTAATTGATGACCATGGATTCTATATCAGTCTTGGCTGCTCAAATACAAAGGGATCTTCTGGCCAAGCAAATTTATCAATGCCTAATGCCAGAGCAGGTCGCACAGTTTGGCTGCGAGTTCTATGGTGGCCCATATTATGGTGTCAAGTGTAATGTTAGAGGTATGTTTGCTAACTCTTCTTCTTCTTTTTCTCCTTACACTATTTTTGTTGATTTTGAATAGGTCGATTATATGGGGGATGCCCTAAATTAGCAAAATGATCCATACAGCAATACATATAACTCTGGGTGGAGTAAACATCCAAATTTTGGATGGATCAACAATACCCAGGGTCTACAAGATTCTCAGTGGCTACACCAACAGCAGCTTCAACAACAAATCACTTCTAATCAATTTCCTCAAGGACAGGATGAGTCCAATCTTGAGGAAATGCTCATGAAATTTGTGTCCAAGACGGACACAATCCTCAGAAATTAACAGGCCTCCATTCAGAACATGGAATATGAAGCAAGCCAAAATTTTAAGATATTGGCTGAAAAAAAGCAAAAGACGCTCCCCAACACTATAGAGTCCAAACTAAGGGAGTATTGTAATGTTATCACTCTAACATCTAATAAGCATGTATCTGGCCCTTTACCATTGACTGATGATTATACTATTGAACAGGATGTGCCAGTCAGAAAAGAGTTAGAGCCTGAGGTAAGTGGGTCAGTGAAAATGGAGGACAAGAGTTCTATGAGGGAATATAGCCCACCTATTGTAAACCCTGTTAGATTGAAGTAGGAAAAGGTTTATTCTGACTCAGCAACTACTTTAAGACACTTTTAGATTATGATGATCTTGTTTATCCTGTGGATGTCTTAGATGACATTATTAAGTATAAATTGCAGGAATTCTTGCTTAATAACCCCTTACAGGTAGCATTGTAGGGAGATGAGGAAGTGTTGTCCAACGAACAAGCGTTGGAACAACTAGCTGATATGTTGGCTACTGAGCCCTACAGCTCTACTGACCCTCTTGTTTCCTTTGGCAGGTCAAAAGTGCAAAAGGTTAGAACTTCAATTGAGGACCCTTTAGTCCTAACATTTTAGGAATTGCCTAAGCACTTAGGACACTTGCATT
The DNA here is from genome assembly GCA_031216115.1 of Senna siamea. Lineage (NCBI taxonomy): Eukaryota > Viridiplantae > Streptophyta > Magnoliopsida > Fabales > Fabaceae > Senna > Senna siamea. The sequence continues at coordinate 5,867,833 of CM062360.1, forward strand.
TAAATAGGTCAAAGAAGCTATTAGTGATTAGAGAAGCTTACCTAATCCCTACTGTAGGGTATATAATTTTAGCCTCTCTTAAAGACCATCTCAAGACACTTGTTCACAAGATTCCTCTGCCTCTCCCGTTTCCACTAGAGTAGGACAAAACTTAAGTATTTTATTTTATTTTATTTCATTTTATTTTCTGCTAATAATAACTTTGAGACTATTAGATTTTCTGTTTGTTTCTGCTTTATGTTTTTAATTTGGGATACCAACCTGGCTGTACACTGAGGTTAGTATAACCCTCAAGTGTGGGGTGGGTATATGTTATTGATTTTTCTGTTTCTTTTTCTTTTGGGATACCCTTTAGTTGTACACTGAGAACAGTTTAATCCTTAAGTGTGGGGTGTTGTGCTCCTATTATTTTGACCCCTTTTTCTTCTGTTAGTTCAGGATACTGCATATTAATGTTAATTTTTGCTGATGTTGTATTTATGCTAATAGTAGATATAAGATAGGATACTTGATTTTGCTTGACTATATGCACTTAAGTTCTTTTTGTCTTTGAAGCATTTATAATTTAGTTTACGAATTGGCAAAAATTGTTTCCCTTAATTCATCTTGGAAAACAATTAGTGATGTTTAATGCATTATCTCAGTTAGGTTATACTGGTCACCCCAGTCAGGTTATACAAGTGGTACTTAATTATTTTTCAAATTGTGAAAATTTTTATTTAGTATGTTGATAATACAAATTGCATGCACTTCTTGACTTACAATTCAGTTGAAATTTTTTTTAGAACCATATGCCATTGTACCACAGTCCAAATGTAAGATTTGAGCCTATTTTGAGTATTCATTACAAGTATACTCTTGAATTTCTTGTTTAAGTGTGCATTTTGCTTGATTTTGCCCCTAGAACTTGCTCTGTAATGCTTTTTGAAGTTGCATGAACTTTTAAATATCAGGAGATGATTTGGGCAACTTAGGATACACTTCTTTTGGCCAAAAAGCCTACTCTTTGTGTTTTCCTTAGTTGGCCACTTTTGAGCCTTGACATTTCCTTCACTTTTTGCACCTTTACACCTCACATTACTTTTCTTTACATCGTCTTCTTTTTCACCATATATGTTGGAAATTGTGTGATTTACTCTTTATGTCCGGATTAAAATGCACTATCTTGATTGGTAACAATCCACCAAGTATTTTATTGATATGTTCCCTTCAATACAAAGCTGTTCATTAGCAAGACTGCAAAAATATATATAAAAAAGGGAAAAAAAGACAAATATATATATAATAAAATATTTTTTTAAAAAGTGGTCTTTATTATCTTGTTTATTGGATAGGTTATTCCTTGAGCATCTCCTATTTCACTAAAAACTTGGTGAAAAGTTTTGTGTTTAGCACTTTGTTGCTTTTAATCCTTTGAGTCTTCACCACGTTGAAATTGCATGACTTATTGGAGTTGAGTGAAGGGACTAAGATGAAATTTTGGCCTTTTTGCAAGATGGTCCCTGAAGCCCCAATAGTGCAAATTCCATAGACTTCTTATATGCTTCACTTCTTCCCTTACCAGCGTAACTCCACACTTGAGAACCTAGAGGACCGCACAGAAAGAGGAGAGAAGATCGATTAGAAAGGAAAAAGGAGGAAAATTAAATAAGAAGCATCCAATATCTGAATCCCAAGTAAGAAATTTCTCCCTATAGGTTGGAAATCACTTATTCATCATCTAGGAAGTAGATTTCTTCCCTTAGAACCCACCATTTGTTGAAATTTGAGAAAAAAAGTGAAAATAGGAAAATAGGGCGTTTTCAATTTTCTGATGATTTTGAGTAGATAAGCTGATTTAGAGGTTTTCTTGACGTTAGAAAATGACTTCCAAACTGAGATGCTAGGATTATTTACTTCCATTTAGCGATTTCAAGATTTAAACTAGATTTTTGTAACTAAGGTTTTTCTTTCACTCAGTTACCATGTTGGATTTTCTGAATGATTGATGTTTTTGACCTAGAAATTTATGGGTTTTTCTCATAAATAGTTAGGGATTAAGCTCTTGTATTTTAAATGTGTTATGGACTAAATCCTGTGATGAGATTTAATGAAAACCAGTGTTTTTAAACTATTGAAGAACAAAGGCAGCCAATTGCCAGCATTTATTGTAACGCCCTTATCTAGTATTACAATGTCTCACTTGTAAACAGATAAATTCGGTACATTATTCTTAACCTTAATTATTCATGACTAACAATTCATTCCATCGTAATATTATTCAAGTTCATTAGGTTCAAGTTCTTTGGCTGAGATCAAACTTTTAAGCACAACGAAGATAAAATATACTTCGTAAGGGATAAAGTGATAACATTACAAATACTTCCATAGGTACTACAATAGTACATTTATTCAAGAACTATCACAACTCAACCTAGGGTCAGGAGACAACATCATCTCTGTTACTCAAACCCTTGGCTACAAAATACTCTTACTAAAAACCTTCCTTAATGCTATTTCCATCTTTCCCAAAAATTTGCTAATTACCTGCATCTGATACATATCAGCACACAAATGAGAAAACTAGTTTCTCAGTAGCTTAACAGTTCATAGTTTAAATCTCACTGACATGTACCACTGTGCAAGCACAAAAAATCTTTTTGATATATCAATGTAGTACATATGGTCATTCTCATGTCTATTATAATTCTTTTCCAGGAGAATATATATAACAATCAAATTAATTAGTAATCATCTACATATATATATTTCCCATTCTTAAAACTTACCTTGCATATGCCACACATTTAGTCTTCCTGCAACAAAGGTGGACACTTGGCCACTAAAATTTTTTTTTTTTTGAACACTTAGTCACATTGTGGACTCTTGGCCACTTTCATGGGATTAGTGAACTCTTGGTCATGTTGTGGACTCTTGGCCACTTTCATGAGATTAGTGAACACTTGGTCACTTATACATATACATAGCAACTACTATTACTATCATTCTTGACATTCAATCCTCTTTGCATTTAATTGTCATAAATCACATTATAATACATTTATGGTTAGCATAATAATACTAACTACATTTATGGTCTACTAGAATTAAAGTATTAGTTCACTTTAACACTTTATTATACTTGTCTTCTTAGTTCAAATTACCTAATATAATTAAGACTAACTATATTTAATTACTCTTATATTTTAATAACAATATGAGTTCTTGTTAGTCAAAACTAATCTTTCTACATTCTAATTTGCCACAAATTTTCTCCTTTCTTTAGCTAACCAATTCCCTCTCTTTCTTACTTTAATTTCAACAATTAATTTCATATCTTATAAAAGCCTTTTTTCTTTTTTCTTTTTTCTTTTTTTTGGATTTGGTAAAACCATAAGAGTAAATTCTAAATCTTACATCTATTACTAACAAGAATCCCATGCTTTATTTTCTATAACTTAAACCTATACTAACTATGTGAAAATTCACTTTTCAACATTATATTTAGTTAGGTTTTTCTACTATATATAATAAATTCTTCCCTATAATATTTCTTCCATTAAAATGACTATATCCGTGTAACATTTCACTAAACACCATATCCATGTACCACTTCACTAACAATTCCAATTTATATTCTAATTTATCCCACAAGTTCTATCAATGGATGTGTATAATTCTAGTTTACATTCCAAGCTATCACACAAACTCAATTAAAGGACATTTATAAATCCAATCTTATATTTCCAAACCATCACACAAATTCAATTAAAGACGTATATAATTCCAACCGATATCAAAAGACGTGTGAATTTCAATTTATATTCCAAGCCATCCTACTAATTCAAAAAAGGCATTTATATCTTCACGAATGTAAGGAGAAAGTTCACATTCCATTCAAAGTTTGAAAGCATTATGAAGATATCTTATATCATAAAACAAAGCCAAGGGAATTGTTGAGCTACCTTACAATTACAAGAATGATGCAAGTAAATTGTTGAGTTCCCTTCGGTCAAGCTCCTTTCTTTCCTTTTTCTTTATATGCCTTTCTTTTGTTAACGTAAATTTCACTTCCTCTTACTTCTTAGCACCACCGAATGGCTCTCTATATTATATACTTATAAAGCTACTTCTCTTAAGTGCTATATATATATATGTATATTTAATTAGACATATTCAATACTTGTTCGGTCATCCTAAAAGCAAGTAAGGGATGAATTTTGCATGGCCATTTTTCGTCATTTATCTCTTGGTTGCATTGGGATTAAAACAATAAGGAAAGAAAAAGGGGAGGGGATTCAAGCAGCTTATTCATCACGTTTGATTGGAAGGAAATTAAAATGCAAGGGGAGAGAAAAAGAATACCACTAGCACAAGTCTCCTTTTTATCTTTCCACCTCTTTACTGTATGCTCTCTTTCACTCTCATTTCACGATTTGATTAAGTGATGCATGAAATGAGAATAGAAAGAGTACAATTATCCTATGTTTCTTCCTCTTTCTTTCTTTTCTCCATCACCGAATCACTCCCATGATTATGCTAGGCTTTTATCCTCAATTGCTATTATTCCCTAGCTACACGTGTAGTCAATTCAATTCAATTTTTCTTGCACCTTGTATTTATTTATAATCTACTCCCTCAGTTAAGTCAAAATAAGAGGAGAATGGAGTCACGTACCTTACTTGAATGCCACCTCTCAACCACCTTAAAATAAGATGTAATGGAAGAAAGAAAGCAAACCACTATCACACGTCCCTGTCCCTTCATTCCTTTCTTTCTTTCATGCATTACCGATTCACTCTCCTATTAAATCTTCTTGATCTCTTCTTAAATGTCACTAATTATTTGGAAAGGAAGAAGTTGCCTCACTTAGTATATATATATATCACTTCCTCTCTTCTCCTTCATTTTTGCCGTATGGTTATATAAGTTTAAATAAACTTTAAACCCTTTTATCTACTTCTACTTGCTTTTACTATTCGGTTAAGCTAGGGAATAAAAGAAAAGAGGTTAAACACTTTACTTCTTCGTGGCCAAGTATTCTCTTTTATTCTATCCTAATGATTTACACTAATATGTATAGGGCTTTCCTTCCATTCATTCTTAATTATTCGGCTAAAGTAAGACTAAGAGAAACAAAAATTCCTACATTACAAGGCATCCATCATTTTCATCACTTCCATTCTTTCCCTTGTTACATTTTTCTCTAAACATTGGATTACCAAGGTAATTTCTTCATCTTTTATATTGTTACATTAGGAAAAATTAATTTAAAATAATTAAGAAAATATGGGATGTTACATGCATCAGTCGACTATCATATTCTTCGCAAACCCAGAAATGCATATAGTAGCTTAGCAAATAACTGCCAGGCATGCACTAGTCGACTATCGAGCCACTGTAAGCCCAAAACTCATAGACAGAAGCATAAAGCAGTCAACTATTAAGCATGCATCAGTCGACTCTTGGGCCCCTGTCTCACATAACTTAGGACTTCAGAGAGCAACTAGTTAACTGCTAGCTTCCTGGCAGCCGATTAGTAGCCCCTGATGCAAAAAATGACTTTTAAAATATGAATTGAGCTTGGAAATCCCTAGTTTTGACTAGAATGAGGTTTAAAATGTCATCATATATGAGCATGAGCTTAACTTGTTGCCTCAGGAAATGATTTGTCAAGATAAATATGAAGGTAAGAGAGGGAAGTCCTGGTCAATAGAGGAGCAAATAGCAAAGATAGAGTAATCTACACTCCCCTGATTTTTATTGATGTTGTGAATTGCTTATTTGAATGAAATCTTTGTATTGAAATGGGAAATGAATGATGAAACTGAATTGATGAGTATGAGATTTTTATATGAGTATAGAATTATTGCCTATGTGTATTGAGATGCTCGTTGCATGTTTGCTAGATTTGGCTATTAGGTTATATGCCATAGGGACGGACTAACTTAGGGTGGACATTCAACAGGTGGTATGGGACGGCCGTTGAATGTTCCCTATGTAGACGATTTATAAACTTGATCATATTATCTGAACTAGTCTGTATCTATTAAGAGTTATCCATTAAACCAAGACAACCCTATGAAAGATTTAAGGAGTTAAGGTGGATGGTCTATACAAGGTGATGTATTAGTTTAAGTGTAATGTCCTATAACCCTTAGTATTAGTTGACTATGTGTATGTATTGCCATATAGACTGTATGAGGATGAGACCAGCAATGTGTACATGCCACGAGATGCCCTAGAAGTTGGCTCTCACCTGTCCTTGAGTGGGTGATTGGTGTTACGGATCACACTCACAAAATTAGGACATTGTTTTTGGGTGATTGGTATTGTGGATCACACCTAACTAAAACCTATGATTTTTGATAAAACAGCATGCAATTGAGAAGATGATCGCATGAGATTTGTGATAGATATATATATGTATGAGATTTACAGGCATGATTTAAAAGTATGATTTTTACAGATTTAAGATGCTATACTCATGTTGTTTTGAATTGATTTCCCATGTTTATTCTGAATTGAAAGTATTTAGTAATTCACATGTATTTGAACTGATTTTTGGGGAGACTATTTCTGTGTTTGACACAGCTAGACATACGACTATATTAAAAGTATTGAATTGTAAATTGCTCTACTGGGATTTTTATATCTCATCAAGTTGTTTGTTCAAATAACCAGGAACAGGGGATGCCTAGGAGATAGCTAGGCATGAGAGAGACGCCAAGGTTACACAGCAATACTAGAAGAAGTGTATAGTACTGAGCTAGATTTGTAGCAGGCTCAAAATTGTGTATATATATATAATGATGTTGTCCCTTGGTGAATGTTACGAAATGTAGATTTGTATATGAATCTGATGGATTGGGATTTTATTTACTAATGTATGAATGGATTAAGTAATATTGCATAGTATATCTCAATTGTTTACTTAATGGTTGATAGACTTTATATTCCTGAGTAGTATGTGATGGTATAATGTGATATTAGATATGCTGCACAGGAACAAGGGGTTGAGTGAAATTTGAATGGACTGTGTGAAAAACCTATTTGGGTTACATTCAACCAGTAGTAACCCTCTGACATCCCTTAATGTGGGAAAAATGAAAAGAAAAATTCATTGTGATTTTCTATGCTTCTGCTAAGATATACTCTGTGATATGTATAGTAGGATAAGGGGGTCATTACATAGTGGTATCAGAGCTCGGTTATGAGTTTATTTGGTTGTGACTGAGGATTTGGAATGATTCATGTTTGATCGAGCTTACAGCATTAGGATTTGAAATTTGTCAGACTCTATAATATATAGGATTATGATTAATAATTGTGATATAGGAATGACTGTGGGGTTATAGCTCGATGCTGTTACAAAAACTAACTATTTCCTTTTTTGTATCAATAATCTATGGAAAACTCCCAAAGAGGCAATGCTGGAAGGTCTTGGGGGAGTTATAGCAGGAAAGATCATATGAGGGACATGATGGATTCCTTCTGAATGATGGCAGAAGTAGTGAGAGAGCAGGCTGCCACTAGTGCTAATGTGATGAGACAGTACCAAGAAAAGCACCAGAACTATGATGATGGGAATAATAAGAATAATAATCTGATGTACCAGGGCTGGATAGAGTTCCAAAGGGCAGGACTGCCAGCATTCTAGGGCACTTGTGAGCTAAGGGTGGTAGAGGAGTGGCTTAAGGAGATGGAGAAGATCTTCCAACTCCTGCATAACATTGATGAGCAGAGGTGACCTATGCAAATACATGATGGAAACTAGAAAACTGGTGGAACGGGGCCAAATAGTTGATGGAGGCTAGGGTCGTCCCTGATACCTGGGAGTTTTTGAAAGGGGTTTTCCTAGAGAAATCTTCCCAAAGAGCATAAGACAAGCGAAGGGACAGAATTCCTATAGTTCAAACAAAGGTAGAGACCGTTCGAAAAGTACTTGGCCAAATTTGAAGAGCTAGCCAGGTATTCCACCTACTTGAGGTTGCACCCTGATGAGGTTTGGAAGTCAACCTAATTAAAGGTAGGCTTGGATTTACAAATGAGGACTCAAATAGCCCTATTGGAGGTACGAGACTTCTCTGTGTTGGTAAGAAAATTCCATATCCTCAATAAAGGACTGGAGGAGAAGCAAAATGCGAACCAGAGATTTACTAGTCGACAGAAATAACCCACCAAGAATCTGAATGTGAAGGGTGGACATTTCAAGCCACAGCAAGGATCATGTAGCAGTAGTAGATGTCCCAACACTGTTAACTGCCCAAAGTGTGGGATAAAGCATGGGAATTAACCCTATTGGCATCAAACACTGGTAAATGCTACAAGTGTGGAGGCACAGGACATTATGCAAAATACTACCCAACCAGTGGGAACCAGAAAAATCCTAGTGGGCCGAGACCACAAGCTTTAGGGAAATTCTTTACTCTGGATAGAGCCAATGTTGATAAGTCACCTAGATTGATGTAGGGTAGAGGTTAAGATTTACAATTTTCCCTTGATAGTATTGTTTGATTTGAGTGTTAAGCACTCTTTCATATCTAATACATGTGTGGGAAAATTAAACTTACCTTTCTAAACCATGCCTTCTAACTTTTGTATTTTCACACCTTTAAGAGAGACAACCATATTCCCACAAATATGCCTAAACTATCCCCTTTCTATTGATGACACCTTATTCATTGTGGATGTAACACCCCTTATCTTACCTTAATAACTTCATATTACTTCCTTAGATAAGTGGTTACATTAATTCTAGTCTTTAAATAAATTTAAAGTTCCTGAGCATCCAATCCATCATAGATTTATTTTGCAATTAGGTTTGGGTTCTCATGCTCAGGTGAAATGCTTTGGCACGGTGGAATATAAAACATTAAACACTACAGTAGATTACATACAAAAACTTTTCATATATGCATCTACATATACATTATGATATCTATTTAGTACATCGTTTCATATACAGACACCGGGATAGATGAAGTACCTATGCTGAAGGAGTAAGGAGACTACAAGCCTGTCACTCATACCCCTTTTACAAAATACCATGGGAGAATCGGTCCTTCATATATCCCTATACATATGCCCCTTTTTTTGTCTATATACAGCCAAAAATATTAGTCCTAATTTTAACTCCCTAAAACAAAGAATTAGGACTCCAAAAAGTTGGGCTATAGCTATATATTTAAGTCCTCATCTACTCCATCGGGAATTCAAAAACGGTGATAACGTACACATTCTTGATAATAGTAAAGGTACCCAAGAAAGGAATATCCACTGTATCTAACTCCACTTCAATTACCATGCAATATCTAACCATCTGATACATATCAGTTCAGTAATGAGAATTTTATTCCCAGTAGATAAACAACCAGTTTATTTTAAAATGACTAACATGTACCATTGCAATAATGTAGAAAATACTCTACATGCAATTTAATTTCAAAACTCTTTTTATATATACACTTGGATATGATTCATTATGGAAACATGTGTGGATGCAACTATAGAAATGAAATACACATTCAATCAGTTCATTCATGGAATAGGCTATAAGCATTCAATGTTTAAATATCATAATCATATTCACATAAATTACATCTTTGTAATGCATATCATAACATGTAATAAACCTCAGCTTTTAGGAGATAGACACTAGATCATTCCCCCTGCCTCTTCTTCCTTGGGAGTATACAGCAGATCATTCCCCACAAGGAAGCCTCTTTTTAGGAATGGATGCATCAAATCATTCCTCCTCATTTAATACCTTGGGAGTATACAGTAGATCATTCCCCACAAGGTAACTTTCCTAGAAGGTAAACATTGTATCATTCCTCCCCTTCACAGGCCTCAGTTTCAGGGGTCATTCACTGGGTCGTTCCTCCTCCTCATTTCAATTCCCTGGGGCACATATCAAATCATTTCCCACCAAAGAACCTTAACCTCGCATTTCACATTACATCAAGAAATTTAATGCCATTCTTTACCTCGCATTTCACATCACATCATGCATTTTCGTGCTATTCTTTAACCTTGTGTTTCACATCACATCAAGCATTTTCATGTAATGCAAACATCTTTTACATAAATGTAAACATTCCATTGATAATAGCACAATAATTCCATGCAACCATTTTTACATAACATATGCCTATTCGGGTGGTACCTCAAGCCACTTCTAATGGACATATAAGATTGGCCATTCTAGGGAAAATGCCATATTACATTAGGCCAAGGTAAGGAAAATATGAGAATGTGGCACTTTTAACTCATTTGGTTCCTTTTTAGCATTATTTTCATCATCTAAGCATTTTGACAACACTTTCAATAATTATGCCTAACATTTTCTCACACCTCAAATTTGTGTAAGTGTACTTTAAGTCATCCTTTTTCATGCTTTTCTAACTCATTGTTTATATCAATGATAATCATACATCTAATCTCACAATTTCACATTTTTAAGCATACCTTTAAAGGGAAAAAATAAGACTTTAAATTGACAACATTACTCAAAGTATGGCTTGCCATGATTTTCTCTCTCTTCTTTTCTTAGAACTAGACATATATAGTTTCTAAGTCAATTTTTAAGAACAATTTCAGCATCATTCATATGCATTCATTCAGCCAAGGTGACTAATGCACACTTATTTGGTTATTTGTGAAGCTAGACAATGAGAAAAATACTCAAAAGCAAATCTAATTGAACTTTCTCTCTCTTACCATTTTCTAGAACTTTCTCTCACTAGTTCTAGCACAAAATTTTGCCAAAATTCAGCTCCAACATGAACCCTAGCATTCGGCCAAAATGGAAAACAAGCAAAATGGAGTTGTTTCATCCTTTTCCTTCCAACACAACAACATTCATGCAAAAACCATGCAAAAATACCATTTTCTCACTCTTAAAAGCACAAATTCAGCATTAACATAATTTAAGGTTTAGAAAAATAAATTTCCATTTATGCAATCTTACCATTTCATGAGTTTCCATACTTTCCAACATATCTATAGTCACAACCACAAGTGATTTCCAACATATTTCACATCCAAGTATGCAAATCTACCATACACATGTAGAGAGAGAAATTTCCACCTTTCTTACAATTTTGAAAACACCATAAACTTGCCATGAAACATGAAAACAATGGCATAAGGTTGTTTATCTACCTTGAAAAGCCAATGGATATGTAATTCCCCTTTTAATTTGATGTAAGCTTCCTCTCCTCCAAGGCAAGATGAACTTCAGCCACTCCTCCTTCTTCTCCACCATTCACGACATTTCTAGTAGCTAGGAGAAGAAATAGGCTGAATTAAGGTTTCACTTATTTACAAAAATGTCATTCTTGCAAATTTTGTCAATTTCATCCTTTTTCTTTTCTTTTTACAACAATGGCATTTTCTCTCCTTACCATTGTAATTTTAAGCAACTTCCATGGGCTGGGACTGTTCTGCCCTTCCAGAATTTTGAAATTGCATAGTGGTCCCTCAACTTTTCAGAATTTGCATTTTAGTCCCTAAGAAAAGTGCACTTTTGCCATTAAGTCCAATTTGGCCATTTTTGCTTCCTTTTTCATTCTTTTCGGTTTCAAGGGGTAAAAATCACTTAAGTAAAATTCCATAAGGCTCATTTCCATGAATTTACTAATTTACTTTTATTTTAGCAAAATTACAATTTTTCCCCTAAGGCAAAATTACCTTTTTACCCTTTATGCTAAAACTATCATTTCACTCTCATTCTTTCTTCTTTTGATCAAGAATGAGTAAGGATTTCTAATTCTCACCTTAATAAAATATTTAGGGTAAAACTACAATTTTCTCACATCATATAAAATTACCATCATAACCATGTTGTGAAATTACAATTTTACCCTTCTTAGGGAAAATTGTCCTTTAATATTAACATAAGTAATTTCTTGCATAACTAGACTCTTCTTCCCTCTTAAATGAAAATAATAAGAGTCCTTTGTCATAACTTCATGAGATAAGAGAATTAACTAATTATTCATTTCATGGTAAAATTACCATTTTACCCTTCCTTACTAGATTTCCAATTTCATGCTTTTATCACAAAAGTGATTATAAAATGATAAAAGTGTTCATTATAACTCCTTACTAAATCATCCTTAACCCTTTGTAATAAATACTAAAATAATAACAACAACAACGTTATCATAAGTTACAAGTGTTAGGAGCGGATGTTACATTGGACCTTGTGTGTTTACCTCTGACTGGAATCAACATCATTCTAGGGATGGACTGGTTATCTAGGAATCAGGTTCTGCTAAACTATTCTGAAAATACTATCACTTATTTGGATATCTTACCAGTAGGTGGGAGTGATAGGGCATGTTAGATAAATGACATCTCCCTAACCTTTCTCGGGTAGAATGGCAAGAAAGGCTAAACCTAATTCTTATTGTTAGTGACTTTCTAAAGGTGTTTCCCATAGAGATAAGCAAGTTATCCCCACCAAGAGAGATAGATTTCACCATAGACCTCATTCCTAGTACAGGCCCAATAGCAATGACCCCATATAGAATGGATCTAGTAGAATTGAGGGAATTAAATGTCCATATAGAGGATTTATTGGAGAAGGGATTTATTAGGCCAAGTGTGTCACCATAGGGAGCTCTTATCCTATTTGTAAAGAAGAAAGATAGAAGCATGAGACTATGTATAGATTACTGATAGTTATATAAGGTGACCATTAAGAATAAGTACCCATTACCCCAAATAAATGACCTGTTTGATCAATTGCAAGGCGCAACGGTCTTCTCCAAAATAGGCTTGAGGTTAGGATACCATCAGATTAAGGTTAGGGATGAGGATATCCCTAAGATAGCATTTAGCACCAAGTATGGTCACTATGAGTTTCTAGTGATGCCATTTGGACTGACCAATGCCCCTGCTATCTTCATGGATTATATGAACAGGATCTTTAGACCTTACTTGGATCAATTCATAGTAGTGCTCATAAATGACATTTTGGTCTATTCCAAGACTCACGAAGAACATGCACAACATCTAAGCATGGTGTTGTAGATGTTAGAGGAAAATCAATTGTATGCCAAATTAGAGAAATGTGAGTTTTGGTTAGAGGAAGTGAAGTTTTTAGGTCATGTGGTAAATAGGAAAGGAATTTTGGTAGACCCTAAGAAAATTAAAGTTGTATTAGATTAGGGTCAGCCAAGGATAGTCACTAAAGTTAAGGGTTTCTTAGGTTTGGCAGGCTATTATAAAAAGTTCATACAAGGGTTTGTCCAGATAAGCCTGCCATTAACCCGGTTGACTAGGAAGAGTGTTGAGTTTGAGTGGAATGACCATTGTGAGCGTAGTTTCGAAACCTTAAAGGAGAAATTTACTATCGCTCTAGTATTAGTAATCCCAAACCCCTTAAAACCATTTAAGGTTTATACTGATGCATCACAGAAAGGTTTAGGATGCGTTTTAATGTAATAAAAGAGAGTAATTGCTTATACACCTAGACGATTGAAACCTATAGAGGAAAACTATCCCACCCACGATTTGGAATTATCTGCCGTAGTATTTGGCCTAAAAATTTAGAGACATTACTTGTATAAGGTTGTATTTGAGGTTTTTAGTTACCATAAGAGCCTTAGGTACTTCTTTGATATAAAAAAGAATTGAATATGAGGCAGAGAAGGTGGGTAGAGAATCTGAAGGACTTTAAGTTTGAGTTGAAGTATCATGTAGGGAAAGCCAATATGGTGACTGATGCATTAAGCAGGAAGTCCTTACAAGTGGCCAATTTGATGATATATAAGATGAGATTACTTGAAGACTTTAGGAATCTAAGCCTCAATGTGATTCCACTTCTGAAGAGATTAGTAATGAGTGACTTCCTAATAAGTTATGAATTGAGAGATCAAGTTAGATAAGCCCAACAAGAAGATGAATCCCTAAGAGTATATGTGAACTAAGGATTTTCTACCGATGGATTATTGATGTTTAGGAACAGAGTAGTGATTCCAAACCGTCAAGAGCTAAGGGAGAAATTACTAGCAGAGGCTCATCATAGCCATTATACCATTCACCTAGGTATTTCCAAGATATATCATGAGTTGAAGAGGAACTTTTGGTGGTCAGGTATGCAAAAGGACATCACTAAATACATAAATGCTTGTCTTACTTGTCAGCAAGTTAAGATAGAGCATTAAAGACCCTCCAGATTATTAAAGTCACTGGAGATACTAGAGAGAAAATGGGATCAGGTAACCATAGACTTTGTAATTGGACTATCTAGGACCCCAACTGGTTATGATTCCATATGGGTAATAGTGGATAAATTGACCAAATCTGCTCATTTCTTGCCAATTAAGATCAGATATTCCATTGGGAAATTAGCCCAAGTATACCTTGGAGAAATTGTGAGGTTATACGAGGTGCCATCGGGAATAGTATCAGATCGAGACCCTAGGTTCACCTCAAGATTTTGGCAATCCCTACAGAAAATATTAGGAACCCAACTAAAGTTTAACACCGCCTATCATCCTTGTACTGATGGATAGTCTAAGAGAACAATCCAAACTTTAGAAGATATATTGAGGGCATGTGTACTAGAATAGAAGGGAAGTTGGGACAAGTACCTACCTCTGATAGAGTTTACTTATCACAACAGTTATCGCTCTACTATAGGTATGACACCGTATGCCACTCTGTATGGGAGAAGTTGTAAGTCACCCATTAGTTGGGTAAAATAGGGGAAAGTACCTTGTTAGGACTGGAGATTGTGCAGGAGACCACTGATCATATCAAGATGATCAAGGAGAAGATGAGGGTTGCCCAACAGAGGCAAGAAACTTATGCTAACAGGAGAAGGAGACCTTTAGAATTTGGTGAGGGAGATCATGTCTTTTTAAGAGTGTCACCCACTACGTGTATTGGTAGACAGATAAGGATAAAGAAATTAAGTCCTTGATTGCTAAGACCATTCCAAATCCTACAAAGAGTCGGTCCAGTTGCCTACCAAATAGCCCTGCCTACCTACCTATCGAACTTGCATGACGTCTTTCACGTCTCGTAACTCTAAAAATAAGTCCGAGATCCCATGCATGTATTAAGGAATTAACCCATAATATTAAAGGAAAATTTAACTTATGAATCTACTCCTAGCCAAATCCTAGACTTTAAGACTAAAAAACTTTGGAATAAAGTCTTGGTTAAGGTATAGTGGCAAGATGTAGCAAACTAGGAGATGACGTTGGAAAAGGAGGAAGATATGAGACAACATTATCCAGAATTGTTTACAGGTATGAATTTTGAGGATAAAACTCTTTTAAAGAGGGGAGGATTGTAATACCCATTTCCCTAAAATTTTAATTTTGAAAATTTTCCAAGGACTCAAATGAAGTAACGAGAAATTGGAGTTGAGTGAAGGGACTAAGATGCAATTTTGGCCTTTTTGCAAGATAGTCCCTAAAGCCCCAACAGTGCAAATTCCATAGAATTCCTTATATGCTTCACTTCTTTCCTCAATAGTGTAACTCCACACTTGAGAACCCAGAGTACTGCATAGAAAGAGGAAGGAAGACCGAGCAAGAAGGAAAAATGAGGAAAATTAAAGAGAAAGCATCCAATAATTGAATCCCAGGTAAGAAATTTCTCTTTGTAGCTCGAAAGTCACTTATTCATCATCTAGGAAGCAGATTTCTTCCCTTAGAACCCACCATTTGCTAAAATTTGAGAAAGAAAGTGAAAATAGGAAAATAACGCATTTTCATATTTCTGATCATTTTGAGTAGATAAGCTTATGTGAAAAATGACTTTTAAAACATGAATTGAGCTTGGAAATCCCTAGTTTTGATTAGAATGAGGTTTAAAACATCATTGTATATGAAAATTACATGTGTTGAGTGAGAAATAGCCTAAAAATAACCAGGAGAAAGGGTATTTAGGAGAGAATCATAGTGAAGCCTTAAGATATAGACTTTGCATAAATGCATATTTAAGGAAAGTAAGAGCATGACCTTAACTTGTTGCCTCAAGAAGCGATTTTTGAGGATAAATCTGAAGGTAAAAGAGGAAAGTCCTAGTCAATAGAGGAGCAAACAATAAAGGTAAAGTAATCTACACTCCCCTGATTTTTATTGATGTTGTGAATTGCTTTTTTGAATGAAATCTTTATATTGAAATGGGAAATGAATGGTGACACTAAATATATGAGTATGAGATTTTTATATGAGTATATAATTATTGCTTGTTTGTATTAAGATGCTTGTTAAATGTTTGTTAGATTTGGCTATTAGGTTATATGCCATAGGGACTGACTAACTTAGGGTGGACATTCAATAGCTAGCATGGGACGGCCATTGAATGTTCCCTATGTATACGATTTTATAAACTTGACCATTTTATCTGAACTAGTCTGTATCTGTTAAGAGTTACCCATTAAACCAAGACAACCCTATGGAAGACTTAAGGAGTTAGAGTGGATAGTCTATACGAGGTGACATATTGGTTTAAGTGTAATGTCCTATAACCCTTAGTATTAGTTGACTATACATATGTATTGCCTTATAGATTCTATAAGGATGAGACTAGTAATATGAACATGCCGGGGGACACCCTGGAAGTTGGCTCTCGCCTGTCCTTGATTGGGTGATTGGTGTTACGAATCATAATCAAAAAATTAGGACACTGTTTTCGAGTGATTGGTGTTACGGATCACACCTAACTAAAACCTATGATTTTTGATAAACGACATGCAATTAAGAAGATGATCATATGAGATTTGTGATATACATATATGTATGAGATTTACAGGCATGATTTAAAAGTATGATTTTTACATATTTAAGATGGTATACTCATGTTGTTTTGAATTGATTTCCCATGTTTATTTTGAATTGAAAGTATTTAGTAATTCACATGTATTTGAATTGATTTTTAGGGTGACGATTTTTGTGTTTGACACTGATAGACATATGACTATATTAAAAGTATTGAATTGTAAATTGCTCTACTGGAATTTTTATATCTCATCAAGTTGTTTGTTTAGATAACCAGGAACAGGGGATGCCTAAGAGATAGCTAGGCATGAGAGAGATGCCAAGGCTACATAGTAAAACTAGAAGAAGTGTATAGTACTAAGCTGGATTTGTAGCAGGTTCAAAATTGTATATATATATATAATAATGTTGTCCTTTGGTGAATGTTATGAAATGTAGATCTGTATATGAATCTAATGGATTAGGATTTTATTTACTGACATATAAATGTATTGATTAATATTGCGTAGTATATCTCAATGGTTTACTTGATGGTTAATAGACTTTATATTCCAGAGTAATATGTGATGGTATAATGTGATATTAGATATGCTACACAAGAATATGGATTGAATGGAATTTGAATGGACTATGTGAAAAATCAATTTAGGTTGCACTCAACCAGTTGCGACCCTCTGACATCCCCTAATATAGGAAAAATGAAAAAAAAAATTCATTATGATTTTCTATGCTTCCGCTAAGATATACTCTATGATATGTATAGTAGGATAAGGGGGGTTGTTACAGTCTTCCTCTTTCCCTTTTGATTTGGCCTCACAAATCACTTCTTAAGGAAAACAACTTAAGTTTATACTAATTCCCTCCAATTATGCACTTATGCAATTTAGGTTTAACATTTCACTATGATTTTTCCTCCAAATTTCCCTTTTCTTCCTAGTTTCATGTTACGTATCACCCAACACATGTAAATTCCATGTATGATGATAGTTTGAAGCTTATTCCAATCAAAATTAAGGATCTCCAAGTTCAATTCATGTTTTAGAAATCATTTCTCATGTCAGAGGGCTGCCAGTCGGCTACCATAGAGCTAGTAGTCAACTGGTTGCTCCCTGGAGGGCTGCCAGTCAAATGTTGCAAAGCTGGCAATCAGTTGGTGGCACTCTGGAATTCTAGGTTTCACAAGACAGTAGCCTGCTAGTCGGCTATTAGTAGTCTACCAGTTGACTGTTAGGCAAAAATATGGACCTAACAGTTGACTAATGAGGCTACCAGTCGACTGCTGCACCTATGTATCAATTTCTGAATTTGTCAAGAACACAACAATCGACTAGTACATGCTGGCAATCGACTGCCCTATTCTTCGACAGTTCAAAAATGCTAGTTTTTCACAAAATCTCAGTCCAGATTCTAGTCCATTTCAGTTTTAAAATGCATGAGCCTAGATTTTAACCATTTCTATCCAAAACCCAGTAAATTTTAGGTTCAAACATCAATCATACAGCAAATCCACACATGTAAATTGGATAAATAGTGAAACCTAGATGAAAAATCTTATTTAAGCCTAGAAATTACTAAATGGAAGTTAATGATGCTAGCATTTCAATTCATAAACATGTTTCTAACCTTAAGCCACCTCAAAATTGGTCCTTCAACTCCATAAATCCAGAAAATTTGAAAATACCCTAATTTTGCTATCTTCACTTTCTCTCCTAAATTTTAGCAAATTTGAGGGGTTTTAAGGGTTGTAATATACTCCTAAATGATGCTTAGGATGTTTACTAAAGCATTGATGGAAAATTCTTATCTCAATTCCAACTATGGAAGAATCCCACCTTGCTTCCTTTCCCTTTTCTCCTTTGCTCGTGCATTTCCTTTCTTCCTTTTTCTCCTAAAGTTCCTACCCAAGTGTCTATATGGAGGGAAGGAGTATATGGGAGGGATAAAGAGGTTTAGGCAGTTGTATTATTAGGGATCATCTTGTAAAAACATGAAATTTGCATTTTGGTCCTTCTCATTGAAATCCCAAATTCCTTATTTCATTTAAATCCTTTTGGTTAAATCCTCAAACTTCTTGCTTCATTTTAAATTCATGGACAAAATTTTCAAAATTATCCTTATTGGTAATAATTTCAAGGAAACAGGTATTACAATCTTCCCCCCTTAAAAAAATTGTCCTAAAAATTCATACCTGTAAACAATTCTGGATAGTGTTATCTCATTTAGTCCTCTTTTTCCCACGTCATCTCTTATGTTGCTACATCCTACCAAAGTACCTTAACCAAGGGGATTACTTTATTCCAGAGTTGATAGTCTTAAAATATAGGATTTGAACAAGAGTAGATTCATAAATTAAATTTTCCTTTAATACTATGGGCTAATTCCCCAATACATGAGTGGGATTAGGGATATATATCTAGAGTTATGAGACGTGAAAGATGTCATGTAGGTTCGACAGGTAGGGTGGTAAGGTAATTTGATAGGCGACTGGTCATAAGAATCGGGGACTTAATTTCTTTGTCTTTATTTGTCTACCAATACCCGTGATGGGTGATACTCTAAAAAATACATGGTCTCCTTCATTGAATTCCAAAGGCCTTCTTCTTCTATTTGTATAGTCTTCTTGTCTCTGTTGGGTAACTCTCATCTTTTCCCGGATCATGTTAATTTGATTAGTAGTTTCCTATACAATCTCTGGTCCCAATAGCGTACTCTCCCCCAATTCTACCTAACTCAAGGGTGACTTACAGCTTCTCTCGTACAGGGCAGCATATGGTGCCATACCTATAGTAGAGTGATAATTGTTGTTGTATGCAAACTCTATCAAAGGTAGGTATCTATCTCAACTTCCCTTCTGTTCTAGTACATTGCTCTTAACATGTCCTCTAGGGTTTGTATCATTCTTTTAGACTGTCCATCAGTCTAAGGATGATAAGCAGTGAGAAATTTAAGTTAGGTTCCTAATGCTCAGTTAGGTTCCTAATGCTCTTTTTAAGGACTGCCAAAATTTAGATGTGAACCTAGGGTCTCGGTCAGACACTATACTAAAGGGTACCCTATGCAATCTCACAATCTCTTTAAGATATAATTGGGCTAACTTCTTAATGGAATAGCTGATCTTGATAGGTAAGAAATGAGCAAATTTGGTCAGCCTATCCACTATCACCCATATGGAATCATAACCAACTAGGGTTCTAGGTAGTCCTACGAAAAAATCCATGGTTATCTAATCCCACTTCCTTTCTGGTATTTCTAGTGGTCTCAATAACCCATCAGGTTTCTGATGCTCTATCTTTACCTACTGACAAGTAACACAAGCATTCACATATCTCGCGATGTCCTTTCGTATACCTGACCACTAAAAGTTTCTTTTTAACTCCTGATATATCTTAGAAATACTAGGGTGAATAGTATAATGGCTACAATAGACTTCTGCTAACAATTTCTCCCTTAGTTCTTGATGGTTTAAAATACTATTCTATTCCTAAATATCAATACTCCATCAGTAGCTAACCTAAAATTTGGCTGGTTTGCATAAATTCCTAGGGATTCATCGCGTCCGGATTCTCTGCTGGGCGCTTTTTGCTAGGCGCCTGCTGGGCATTTTAGCAGCATTTTTTTTCGTTACTAAAGTTTTTTGCAACAAATATTATTGTCACAATAACTTTTGTTAAATTAATTATTTAAAAAAAGTTATAGCAGTAATAATATTCGTTGCAATAATATTAAAACACACTTTAGCAATGGATAAAACTGCCACTAAAGAGCCTAGCAGGCACCCAGTAGAGAACGCTCAGCAGAGGATCCAAAAGCGGATTCATCCTCTTGTTGAGCTTGTCTAATTTATCCCCTTAATTCATAACCAATCTGGAAATCACCCATCATCAACCTATTCAGGAGTGAAATCACATTAAGACTAAGAAGATCCTTAAAGTTTTCTAGCAATTTCAGCTCATATATCATAAGGCTAGCTACTTGCAAGGACTTCCTACTCAATGCATCTGTTACCACATTAGCTTTCCCTGCATGATACTTTAATTCAAAGTTAAAATCCTTTAGATACTCTACCCACCTCCTCTGCCTCATATTCAATTCCTTTTGATCAAACAATACCTAAGGCTCTTATGATCACTAAAACCCCTAAATTTAGCCCCATATAGGTAATGTCTCCAAATTTTTAGGGCAAAAACTATGATAGCTAACTCTAAATCATGGGTGTGATAGTTTTCCTTTGCAGGTTTGAGTTGTCTAGATGTATAGGCAACTACACATTAAGACGCATCATAAACCTTTCTTTGATGCATCTATGAACACCTCAAAGGGCTCTATTGAGTTTGGAATTACTAATACCGGAGCTGTAGTTAGTCTTTCCTTCAAGGTTTGGAAACTACGCTCATATTATTCACTCCACTTAAACTCAACACCCTTTCTAGTCAGTTGGTTAAATGGCAAGGATATCTGGGAAAATCCTTGTATGAACTTTCGATAATAACCTACCAATCCCAGAAAACTCCTAATCTCAACAACCGTTCTTAGCTGACCCCAATTTAGAACAGCCTCAATTTTCTTAAGATCCACTAAAATCTCTTGTCTATTCACCACATGACCTAGAAATTTGACCTCCTCTAGACAAAACTCACACTTTTCCAACTTAGCATACAACTACTTTTCCTCTAACATCCGTAACACCATTTCAAGGTGTAGTGCATGCTCTTCATGAGTCTTGGAATATACTAGGATTTCATCTATAAATACGACCACAAACTAGTCTAAGTATGGTTGAAAGATTCTATTCATATAGTCTATAAAGACAGCGGGGGCATTGGTTAGTCCAAATGGCATCACCATAAACTCATAGTGGCCATATCTAATGTTAAATGTAATCTTAGGAATATCTTTAATCCTAACCCTAATTCGGTGGTATCCTGACCCCAGATCTTTCTTAGAAAAGATAGTGGTCCCTTATAGTTGGTTAAACAGGTTATTTATTTGGACCTTCAACTCCTTTAATTCTATTGGAGCCATCCTATACAGTGTCATGGATATCAGGGCCTGTGCCAGGAACCAAGTCTATGATGAATTCAAATTTATCTCGGTGGGGGTAACTTGACTATCTCCAAAGGGAATACCTCTGGAAAGTCTCTTAAGACAGGAATTAAGCTAAGTTTCTCTTGGAATTCTACTTGGGAGAAGTTAAGGAAAACCTCATCCATCTCACACACTCTGTCACTCCCTCCCATTGGTAAGGCATCCAAATAAGTGATAGTCTTTTCAAAGTAGTTTAAAAGA
Organism: Senna siamea; assembly: GCA_031216115.1. Classification (NCBI taxonomy): domain Eukaryota; kingdom Viridiplantae; phylum Streptophyta; class Magnoliopsida; order Fabales; family Fabaceae; genus Senna; species Senna siamea. Next base: position 5,889,846 of record CM062360.1, read on the forward strand.
ACTCAATTCCTAGTTAACCAATCTATTCCCAAAATGACATCAATTCCAGTTAAGGGTAGACACACAAGGTGCACAAAAAATAGATGGCCATCAATAGCAAAAGGACAGTTTAAACAAATTTGAGGAGATATGATGGATTCTCCTAAAGGTGTGGAAATATGTAAATCATATGGCATGATTATTAGATATAAAAGAGTGTGTAACACCTGAATCAAATAGTATTATTAAGGAAAAATTATAAATCTTACCTTTACCCTACATCAATCCAGGTGATTTCTCAACATTGGCCCTATCCAAGGTAAAGACTCTCCCCAGGGCTTGTGGTCTTGTCCCACTAAGATTCTATTGACCTTGTAATATGCCTCGCTTTGCCGCACTTAAAGCATGTCATTGGAATTTTGAGTCGGCAGGGTTCATTCCCATGTCTATTTCCACACTTGGGGTAGTTACCAACCTCAGGGCATCGGCTCCCATTATGTGATCCTTGAGGTGACTTAAAGTTTTCCCCTTTGACATTCAAATTTCGTGTAGGCTGTTTCTGGCAAGTAGTGAATGTCTAGTTCATTTGCTGCTTCTCTTCCAAACTTTTGCTTAGGATTCGACACTTATTCACAAGTATCGTGAAATCCCTTATCTCCATTAGGGCTATTTGGGTTCTCATATGCAAGTCTAAGCTCGCCTTTAATTGGCTCGATTTCCAGGCTTCATTAGGATGTAGCCTCAGATAAGTAGAATACCTAGACAGCTCTTCAAATTTGGCTAAATATTTCTTGAATAGCCTACCCCTTTGTTTGAGTTACAAAAATTCTGTCTCTTTGGCTTACCTCACATTCTCTGGGAAATGGTTTTCCAAGAAAATCTTCTTGAAAGATTCCCAAGTTAAAGGAATGCCCCTGCTCTCCATCAATTGCCTTGCCTAATTCCACCAATTTTTAGCCTCCTCTTTAAGCATATAAACTACATAGTAACCTTCTGTTCGTCAGTACTATGCAATAGTTGGAATATCTTCTCTATCTCCTTTAACCTTCTTTCAACTATCAAGGGTTCATAGATGCCCCTAAACGTTGGCAATCCTGCTTTCTAAAATTCTATCCAGCCATGGTACATGTGGTTATCATTCTGATTATTCCCTTCATTAGGAGCTTGATGATTCTCCTAGTATTGTCGCATGATGTCGGCGCTAGTGGCAACCTGTTCTCTCACTGCCTCTATTATCATTCTAAAGGAGTTCATCATATCTCTCATCTCATCATCCTTACTACTGCTCCCCCGTGACCTTCCAACAGTGCCTTTTCTAGAGTTTTCCATAGGTTGTTGATACAAAAGGGAAACAGTTAGTCTTTAATAACAGCGTCTAACTATGGTAATGAAAATCATTCCTAATATCTCAATTGCTTTGATCATAAGCCTATATATATTCCAGAGTTTAAGATTCAAATCAATCATTCCTAAAGCTGCGATCTTAGCCAACCATAAATTGATAACTATGGTTTTCCCCTAAACCTTAGCTCTAATACCACTCTGTAACGACCCCCTTTATCATACGGTACAATTATACACATCATAGTAAACTAAAGGAAGCATAAAATAACCTCAAATTCCATCACTGGTTGAGTGTAATCCAAATAGACTCGTACTTTAGCCCATTCAAATTCCACTCAACGACCTTTCTGTGCAACATAGTTAATACCACCAATCAATCCCATTATACACTTTGGAATATGTAATTCCAAAAAAACCACTCAGAGTCAATTGAGATATAATTAACGGTAAAGTGACTACTAAATTCATGTTTCCATTAGAAATTAGATCTCAACCTCAATACTTACATTTCATCAGTCAACCTCACATAATGTTAAACAACTAGTTATACAATCACCATTCATATGTACAAACCATGGCCTACAAGCCAATTCAACTTAAAATTGTATACCTTCTAGCATACCTTGTAGCTTGACATTTCTCTCATACCCAGCTAACTCCTAGGCATATCTTGGTCCTTCTCATCTGAACAAACAACTTTATGAGATATAATAATCCCAATAGAGTAATTTACCAATTTTTAGTTTTATAAAAATAGTTGAAAGTTCAACAGTACCCCTTTGAGTACTAAAAACCTCCCCCTTAAAATTATAATACACATGTGAATTGACATTTCAAATTTTAGGCAAGATTTATCATATGGGAAATTCACATTTCAAATTTTCTCAGAAAAAAAAACAAGTTTATTAAAATCATAGGAGTATAGGAAAACCATTCCCATTAAAGATTATTATTTCAAAACACCTGCATTTCCATTTCAATTTCTATTTCCATAACATCCCATGTGATATGGCAAATATCACATAACTATAGGTGTACATTTTCCTACCATTTACATCCCCATCACAATGCATGCTGTTTCCTAACCTTAATTTTTAAAATATTCCAGGGTACCATTATCCCAAAGAATGTCACAAGACTTTCACCCATATGACTGAGATTGTTATCATCGCAGGGACCATTATCCCGATGATCGTTATAGGACCATTATCCATATGACTGAGAATGTAACTTATCAGGGTGTCCCCTGGCAAGTGCACATCCTTCATTAGCCTCTTTATCCACAACTATACGGTAATGTATAAAGATAGGTGACTAATACTTAGGGTCATAGAATATTTCCTCTTAAACCAATCCATTTGTCCCGTATAGACTCTCCTCCCTTTAATCTTTAAGTGTTTCATAGGGTTGTATTGGTTTAAAGAGCAACCTCTAACATATACAAACTATTGCTATGAAAAATATTTGCATTTATAAAAAATTTTCTGCATAAGGAACACTTAATGATCATCCCATACTAGCCATTAAATGTTCACCCCAAGTTTTATCTGCACTACAAGCATACAACCTAATAGTCAAATTAAAACAAGTAGCAAGGGGTTTATCTCATGCTTTCAAACACATACAGGTATATTTGCTTATACTCATATGAAAACATTACATTTTGGAAGCATTTTCATCAAACATTTCCCATTCCACAGAAATACATTTCATTTCACATCAATAAAATTCACATTTTCATCTCAAAAAAGGGGAGTGTAGATTACTCTACCTTAACTCTTTGCTCCTCTCTTGACCAGGGTCTTCCTTTTTCCCTTTTGATTTGGCCTCACAAATCACTTCTTGAGGGAAAAAACTTAAGTTCATACTAATTCCCTCTAATTATGCATTTACGCAATTTAGGCTTAGCATTTCACTATGGTTTTCTCCAAATTTCCCTTTTCTTCCTAGTTTCACATTACCTATCACCTACCACATGTAAATTCCATGTATGATGATAGTTTGAACCTTATTCCAATTAAAACTAAGGATCTCAAAGCTTAATTCATGTTTTAGAAATCATTTCTCATGTTAGAGGGCAGCTAGTCGACTATCATAGAGCTAGTAGTCGACTGGTTGCTCTCTGGAAGGCTGCCAGTTGACTGTTGCAAAGTTGGCATTCAACTAGTGGCTCTCTAGAATTCTAGGTTTCACAAGACAGTAGCTTGCCAGTCAACTGTTAGTAGGCTACTAGTCAACTGCTAGGCAAAAATATAGACCCAACGGTCGACTGATAAGGCTACTAGTTAATTGTTGCGCCTCTATATCAGTTTTTAGGTTTGTCAAGAACACGACAGTTGACTAGTACATGCTAGCAGTTGGTTGCCCTATTCTTCAACAGTTCAAAAATGCTAGTTTTTCACAAAATCTCAATCCAGATTCTAGTCCATTTCAATTTTAAAATGCATGAGCCTAGATTTTAACCATTTCTGTCCAAAACCGAGTAAATTTCAGGTTCAAACATCAATCATACAACAAATCCACACATGCAAATTGGATGAATAGTGAAACATAGATGAAAAATCTGATTTAAGCCTAGAAATTACTAAATGGCAGTTAATGATGCTAGCATTTAAATTTAGAAACATGTTTCTAACCTCAAGCTACCTCAAAATCAGTCCTTTTACTCCATAAATCCAGAAAATATGAAAATACCCTAACTTTGCTATCTTCACTTTCTCTCCCAATTTTTAGCAGATCTGAGGGGTTCTAAGGGCTATAATCTACTCCTAAATGATGCTTAGGATTTTTACTAAAGCATTGATGAAGAATTCTTACCTCAATTCCAGCAATAGAAGAATCCCACCTTGCTTCTCTCTCCTTTTCTCCTCTGCCCGTGCATTTCCTTTCTTCCTTTCTCTCCTGAAGTTCCTGCCCATGTGTCTGTATAGAGGGAAGGAGTATATAGGAGGGATAAAGAGGTTTGGGCAATTGCATTATCAGGGACCATCTTGCAAAAACATGAAATTTGCATTTTAGTCCTTCTCATTGAAATCCCAAATTCCTTATTTCATTTAAGTCCTTTTTCTTAAATCGTCAAACTTCTTGCTTCATTTCAAATTCTTGGAGAAATTTTCCAAAATTATCCTTAATGGTAAAAATTTCAAGGATACGAGTATTACATAATCCATTTTGTTGAGGAGTGAAAATACAAGATGACTGATGCATCTTAGCTATTTAATCATACAAAAAGAGAAAGGAGCAAAGAGATATTCTTTGGCATTATCACTCCTTCATATACAAATGTGATAATTATATTTGTTTTGAATTTCAATGCAAAAGGTAGTAAATATAAAGAATATTTCAGATATAGATTTCATTAAATAAAGCCAAGTAACATGAAAAAAATATCCACAAAAATAACAAAATATTTAAATACATTTTTAGAAGTTGTGGAACAAGGACCCCAAATATCTAAATGAACTCATCAAAGATGGATGCAACCCTTTTTATTGATAAGTAAGAAGCACAGTGATGTTTACCAAAATGACATGACTCACAAGTGTAACACCTTTATCTTTACATTATAGCTTCATAAGATGTAATAAGACAAGTAGTCACATTTATCTTTACCTTATTATTTTCAAGAATTGGCCTGGGCATTAAATTCAGCAATAATTCATTATTTGATTAGGTTTAGGCTCTTTTGTTCTAGTTATCGTACTTTAGCACAGTGAAAAATAAAAATCGATACATCACAGCATAATTTGTAAAACATTGCACATATATATATCATTTAAACTGTCTGATACACATTTTCAGAATATCTTAAGTATTCATTCAAAGGGGTAAGGAGGTAACAAGCCTTCCACTCAAACCCCTTTTTCCAAAAGAATCCTATTTGTAGAGATATTCTTCACACATCCCACTTCAAGTGTGTGCCCTTTTTCCGATTATGTACAACTAAAAGAATAGTAGTCCTAATTCTACCCCAACAAGAACATATTGAGAATTAGGACAAAAAGGGCTACAACTACATAATTCTATCTACTCTTTAAGTCTGCTAGTCTATTGCAGGGATCTCAAATATTTTCATTATGCATCTGATACATACAAATACAATAATGAAAAATAATTTGCTAGTAACTAAACAAACCATTCATTTTCAAATAACCAGCATGTACCACTGTACGGATACAGAAAACATTTCTACATTCCACTTCTTTCAAAATACATTTCCATTCAATTCTATTGGCATGCTTTATATGAAAAATATGCATATGCATTTATGAATATAAAACTACTAATAATTTATGTCATGAATATAACTACATAGCATCTCATTTTCATGTTTCATTTATCAAAAAAATACATCATCAAGCATTCATACATAATCTGTGATCAGATACATCATCACATCATTCATACCTTTTATACATGTAGTAGCACTTTAGTGCCATCAATTCCTCACCACTAGGGTGACTTTTTATTAGTGTCGTCAACTCCACCACTAGGTATCATATAGTGCCATCATATACACCTCAAGGGGGATTTTATTAGTGCCGTCATCCACCCTATCTTGGTGTCCACTAAGGGAGATTTTATTAGTGCCATCGTCTCACCACTAGGGTAAAACTCAATGCCATCATCTCTATTTTTATGTTATCATGCAATGCTTGCCTGTTTGTATTTATGAATAACGTTATGTTTTTAATATCAAGAATGTAGCAGTAAATATTTTGGTGCTTGCACCCTAATACATATTAGATTATTTCTAAACCCTAAATTGTTAAGTTACTGGGAAACTTGTGTTTCTCATATATGTGCTAATATGTATCAGATGCGGACACATAGTAGTGTCGAGGGAGTCAACAGTTCTTTTTGGTTAAAAGCAAAATTTTGTAACCCCTATCTTGGGTCTTAGTCTAGATAGATTTTTGGTTTAAAATTAAGACTATTCTTTTGGCTGTGTATATGAGATGTACATAGGAAATCACTGGGAAAGGATATGTGAAGGACCAGTCCATCCTTAGCAATTTGTAAGGGAATTTGAGTGACAGACTTGTTGTCTCCTGACTTCCTATGGATGGGTACTTTATACATCCGGGTACATGTTTACCAAATTGTAATGTACAGTATTGGACTTGTATTATTTAAATTATATGAAAGTTTAAATTTTCGTTGTGTGGTATAGCATTTTTATTTCCACTATGCATATGAGATTTGATCTGAGCAAAAAGATCCCGAACCTAATCCCCTTAATAAAACTTAATGGTATAAAAGCTCAGATGTTAATAATAAAAGGATAAGAATAATGTACCAAACTTATCTATTACAACAGAGGAATTGTAATACTAGATAAGGATGTTACAATAGAGATTGGTCCCATTCTAGGAACTAACTCTATGGAGAATTCTACTTCTCTCTCAGGTGGGATATTTACAACTTCTTTTGGGAACACATTAGGGAACTCACAAACTATAGGGATATCACTCAGCATCTGTTGAATTTCCACTTTTAAGGAATATAGAAAACTCATCCTTTGTTTTTTCCTCTCAATTCCCTTATTTACTGGTTTAGTTTCTATGAAATTCACAGATTTTACTAAATAGTCCAAGATCACATTATTAGAAGAAGCTAGTCCATTCCAAGGATAACATCTAAATCCACCAAGGGTAAACATATAAGGTCAACAATGAAAGGTTTATCTTTAACCACAATGGGGCAATTCAAATAGATCAATGAAGTCAAAACATGTTCATCTATAGGGACTGCTACAAATAATTCATAGGGTAAGTTAGTCATAGGTAATTTCAATTTTTGGGCACAGTCTAATGAAATAAAAGAATGGGTGGCACCAAAATCATACAACACAATTAAAGGAACATCATTAATGAAACATTTACCTTTCATCAAATCATCTGATTGTGCCACCTCTTTACCTTTCAAGGTATAAACCTTTCCCTTGGTTGCAAGTCTTGGGTCCTCGACTGGCTTCTTCAGCAATTCACAATCTCTAGAATAATGCCCTAACCTACCACACTTGAAACAAATGTTCTATCCCATCAAGCATGGTCTATTCCCATGATTCTTCCCACACTTTGAACAGTTATTTAGAGTAGTTGGAGCACTCATGGGTCTTTTACCTGTCTAACCTTTGGCAAATTTACCTTCTCGACCTTTGCTAAACCCTAACAGTGCCTCTCTCTTGAAGAAATCAAATTCTTGCTTTCCCTTCTTCAATGTTACCAAGGTCCTGGAGGTAATACGACACTTGTTCACAAGGGTAGCATAATCCTTGATTTCTTAGGATGCAACTTCATGTTGCAATTTAGGATCTAGGCTATTTTCCAAGTGTATGGCCTTCCATGCTTCATTTGGTCTCCATCTCAAGTAAGAGGAGAATTTAGACAACTCATAAAACTAAGCTAAATGCTCCTTAAAAGGCCTAACCCCTGTTTAATTTGCATAAATTCACCTTCTTTTGCATTCCTCTCACTCTGGGGGAAGTACTTATTCAAAAATACTTCTTTAAACACCTCCCAGGTAACCTATACTCCATGGGATTCCATTAGCTATTTGGCTCCTTTCCATTAATACTTAGCTTCTTCCTCTAGCTGGTAGGTTGCAAAAAAGACCTTCTGAATCTCAACACTTCCTAATACCTCAAATAGTTCTTTCATTTTCTACAACCATTCCTCTACCAATTTAGAATCTAACTCACCCTTGAAAGTAGGAGGTCTAGCCCTCTGAAATTCAATCCACCCGCCAAAGGCCTGATTTCTTACTTGTTCATTTTTAGGTTAAGTATTTTCACTCCAGTCTATTTGAATCTGACGGAGTATCTCCATAGTAACTACAGCCTATAGGGAGGTAGTAGCAGCCTATGCTCTCATGGCTTCTGCCAATTCCCTCATGGTCTGCATGATCTCAGTCAGATTCACATCATTCTCCCTTTTCTGAGTGCTACTCCTCCTATTTGGTGCCATATTGTTCTCTACAAAACAAATAACACTAAGGTGATTAGTCTTAATAACAGATTATCAAGCAAAGAATCTATAACACCAATAGGAATTACTATCTTCCCAAACCTAATGCTCCATTCCTCAAGTCAAAACAAAATACAAGTTAGCCAACCGTTTAAGTATAGCTAACTAACCTGAACTAGTCCCTTCCTTGAGGAATCTACCCCTTCTTAACCTAGATAACTATGCTCTGATACCACTTTAATTTAATACCCTTATCTTTACATCATAGCTTCATAACATGTAATAAGATAAGTAGTCACATTTATCTTTACCTTATTATTTTCAAGAATTGGCCTAAGCATTAAATCCATCAATAATTCATTATTTGATTAGGTTTGGGCTCTTTTGCTTAGGTTATCATACTTTAGCGTAGAAGAAAATAAAAATTCATACATCACAATGAAATTTGTAAAACATTGCACATATATATGTATTTAAACTATCTGACACATATTTTTAGAATATGCTAAGTATTCATTCACAGGGGTAAGGAGGCAACAAGCCTAGCACTCAAACCCTTTTTTCCAAAAGAATCCTATTTGTAGATAGATTCCTCACACATCCCATTTCAAGTGTGTGCCTTTTTTCCCATTATGTACAACTAAAAGAATAGTAGTCCTAATTCTACCCCAACAAGAACATATTGAGAATTAGGACAAAAAGGGCTACAACTACATAATTCTATCTACTCTTTAAGTTTACTAATCTATTGCAGGGATCTCAAATATTGTCATTATGCATCTGATACATACCAATACAATAATGAGAAATAATTTTTCAGTAGCTAAACGAACCATTCATTTTCAAATAACTAGCATGTACCACTGTACGGATACAGAAAACATTTCTACATTCCATTTCTTTCAAAATATGTTTCCATTCAATTCTATTGGCATGCTTTATATGAAACATATGATGTGCATTTGTGAATATGAAACTACTAATAATTCATGTCATGAATATAACTACAAAGAATCTCATTTTCATGTTTCATTTATCAAAAAAATACATCATCAAGCATTTATACATAATCTATGATCAGATACATCATCACATCATTCATACCTTTTATACCTGTAGTAGCACTTTAGTGCCATCAATTCCTCACCACTAGGGTGACTTTTTATTAATGTCATCAAGACCATCACTAAGGTATCATATGGTGTCATCATATACACCTCAAGGGGGATTTTATTAGTGTCGTCATCCACCCTATCTTGGTGTCCACTAGGGGAGATTTTATTAGAGCCCTCATCTCACCACTAGGGTAAAATTCAATGCCATCATATACACCTCAATTTTATTAGTGCCATTATCCACCTTGTCTTGGTGCCCTTTAGGGGGAATATTATTAGTGTCATCATTCACCCCTTTAGGTGGTATCCATTGCCTTTCCTTTTGCCTCTAGGGAGAGATTTTATTAGTGTCATCATCTCACCCCTAGGGTAACGTTCAATGTCTTTCATTTTGCCTCTAAGGAGAGATTTTATTAGTGTCGTCATCTCACCCCTAAGGTAACATTTAGTGCCATCACATTCACCTCAAGGGGGATTTTATTAGTGCCATCATACACCCTATCTTGGTGATCTTCAATACCTTTCATTCCTCATTCATATGTAATATTAAACTATACATTCATAAACATATGAATTTACACATAAGGTATCAATGGCACAGTACATTCAATACATCATTCTTATTTCATCATACCTATCCTTCCTCTCTATTTTTCTTGATATTAACCATTTTAAAACACATTTTAGTCTCTTTCCCATTAACATAGGAATTCGGCCATTAAGGGAAAATGGTGAGGTGCTCTCGGCCAAAGTGACAAAAGAGTGGAAGCTAGGGATTTTCATGTTATTTATTCCCTTTCTTCCATCCTTTCTACCATTTAAGCATAATGGTGAAATTTCCTTCCATTGCTCATGGCACTTTTTCATGCTCAATGTGTGTATCTATATGTATAGCCTTCGTTTTCTCCATTTTCATGAATCATTTTTCATTCCATACATATATTTACACATACATCTTCAACTTCATAATAAAGACACATTTCAATATGGAATTACATGGATATGAAAGGCAAAATTATCAATGTAACATCATGAACCTTACTTTCTCTCTCTTTCTCACTCATAAGCATTTCATATACACAAATCCATGAACATTTTCATGAAACTTTTTGCCATAACCTCACATGATGCTCTCGGCCACAAGGAGAAAAAGGGAGAAAATTAAAGGGTTCTAATCCTTTTCTTCCTTAGCTTCCATTTTCAAAATATACAAGTTCAAAAGAACATTTTACCTTTCATTTCCATGCAATTTCAAGCCATCTTTAACCATTTCATGAAATTAAGTACCAATATTGAAAATTTCCATTTTCTCAAAATTTCATTCATACAACCATTCGAATATTCACAAACACAACCATATTTCCATACAAGCAAAACCCAATAGAAAAACTAATTATAAGGAATGTAGAGAGAGAAAACCCTAACTTTTGTGAAACTTTAAAACACTTAAATCAATCGATAAAACATGAAATCAAGGGTTTAGGAATGCTTAGCTACCTTAAATTTGCAAGAAATTTAGAATTTCCTTGGTGTTTTCCCTTGGTTTCTTCTTCCTCTTTGCCTTCTTCTTCCTTTCAACCAACACGCCTTCCTCTCCTCTTCTTTGACTTCTTCTCCTTTCATGAAGAAGAAGGTTAAGCTAGGGTTTAGGAAAAATTACCAAAATATCCTTGGCATAAAATGACTATTTTGCCCTTCTTACTTTTCTTTCTCAAGAATGGCATCCTCTCTCCTTCAAATTCTAATTTCATGGAACTCTTATAGATCATGATGATTTTATCCTTCCACTTTAGGAAATTACCATTTTACTCTTCTGCTTTTTCAAAAATTATCAATATATCCCTGAGCAAAATTATCATTTTACCCTTTATGTCTAAAAGACCATTTTACCTTCATTTTTCCTCTTTTTTGAAAATGGTAGCCAAAAACCTCTCAAATAAAGTTTCATAAAGCCTCTTTTATGTAATTACTATTTTATCCTTCTCTAGGTAAAATTACCATTTTGTCCTTAAGAAAAAATTACCATTTTGCCCTTATTCCTTGTCTTTTCTAAAATAAAAGGGTAAAAGCCTTCAAACAATTTCATGAAGCATTTAAGTGGAAATTTGATGTTTCTCCTTTATGGTAAAATTACTATTTTACCCTCCTTGGTAAAATTTACAATTTTACTGTTATGGTAAGGTTAGTTCTACCTTGATGAAAATGTCCATTCTACCCTTTTGGTAAATCATTCTTAACACCACATAAACAATAACATCTACATAAATAATCATTAATAATAATAACAATAATAATAATAATATATCAAAAATATTAGAGGCGGATATTACAATAAGGAGGCTTAACATTAACTCATGATGGACATGAATTTTTCAAAACGAATAAAGGTGGATAACCTAAATGACAATGAAGTTGAAAAGGAGACAAAATCCCAAATCATGTACGAGACTATAGTGGTGATACATCAACTGGAACCAATAAGTACAACCTATTGGATACGCTTCCTCTACCAATAGTCTACCTTGTCAAAAGATCCTAAAAGACATAGTGATTAGGATAGAATGTTACAAAATAGTTTAAAGATTGAATAACTTAACTAATGGAAAGAAGGTTGAAAGGAAATTTAGGTAGGTAAAGTACAAAACATAAAGGTACTATAGGAAGGGGTGAAACAATACTACTTCCTTCAACTATAGCCATTGACCCGTCTACATGGGTCACTTCAGAGTTTATATTAGTAAGGTCAAGGGAAGAAGGAATACTTGAATTGCTTGTCATGGTTGCCTAAGAGTCTATGACCCAATGACAAGAAGATGATGAAAGACAAGCAATAAGATTACTTAACTAAACAAGAGTGGCCATAAAAGGCTGAGATTACTGTGATAATTGGAATTGATTATACAAAACAAACTCTTTATCATTCATAACTATAGTTCATCCACCATCTTTTTCTGAAGTAGACTCTAACATCTCAACTTATGAACCAACATTAGGGTAACATCTGCTCCTACTATTGATGAGAGATGTTTATTAGTTGTTAACTAAGTTGAATGCTTGTGCATGTTGCATTAGCTTGCATATAGTTGCATTAGTCTATGGACTTAATTGAAAGAGAATATAGACTAGAATGAAAAGGAAAAATGTTAAGTTAAGGGCATTATGTAAATCCCCATTAGCCCAGGGGTAGAAAATGTAATTTTAGTGAAAAGGGAGTTAATGTAGCGAACTAATTTTTGAAATCTCTCACCAGTATTTTAGGGGAAAAAGTGTAATTCTATATATAATAGGAGAAATTGTCATTTGAGGCCGAGTGACCAAAAACTTGACACTGACTTTGGACAAGGTTTACAGTTTCCCCAACTACATAGAACTACCTATAAAAGCCTCAAACTAGGAAACCCTCCACCATAAAAACTCAATTTTAGACCTTCTAGAGAGGGAAAGAGGGCGTTTTGGAGAGAGAAAGAGAGAGATTGTGAAGGAGAAGGATTCCAACTTAAATTCAAACATGATTGGAAGTAAAAAATCTCAACGGGAAACATCTAGAAGGGTGTTAAACACCATCAATACATCTTTAAACAAGAATCAAGATAGTAACTAATCTAATCCCCTTATTTTCGAAAAGTACTATTCATTTTATATATGCTTGATTTAGATTATGAGCAATTGGTGTAACATTTGCTCCTAATATAATTAAGAGATGTTTTTTAGTGCAAATTAAATGCTTGCATATGTTGCATTAGTTGCATTAGTACAAGGACTAAATTGAAAGGGATAAAAGTTGAAATAAAGTGTAACCAAGGACCTAATTGAAAAGGGAAATTTCAGCAAAGCAAAGGTTGTAAAATTGACTCAAAAACCAAAATGCAAATACCTAAACTGCACTTAAACCCTAGCTAAACCTTGAACACCCTCATATTACTCAAGCTTCAACAAACTTAGAGAGAGAAGGAGAAGGGCGAGTAGAGAGAGAGAGGGTGACTTAGGGTAAGAGAGGAAGGCATTTGGCTTGAAGGAAGGCTGAATTTGAAGCTAGAGAAGTGTTCTACAGCTAGGAGGGCATCATCTGAGCATCATATACACATCCAACTCTTAGAAAATCTGAGGTAATAGCAAAACCTAAACCCTCTTTTCATGAAATATTGTTCTTAACTGAAAAATTAATGTTTATGAATGTTTTGAGTTGTACTAGGGTTAAAACTTGCATTCTCTACGTTTTAAATGTCTATTGGGTAATGCTTGCTAAATGGGTATGCTTGTTATGTTTGTAAATGGTGTATGAAAGTTGGGTTTTTGCCTTAAGTGCAAAAATGAAGTTCAATCTATGTGTTGGGTGAAATGTAGCTGCAATACTGGTTGTTTAGTGATGTAAATGATGTATAGATGTTAACATTGGGTTCTTAAACATTTAGCATGAGTTGTGATTATGTTTTAGGGCCAAAAATCTGGGTATATCATATGTTTTTACGCAATAGCAAGCACTAGCAGCCGATTACCTATGTAACATCTGCATTTCTTCTAGCATTTTCTTAATTTCAGGTATGTTCTAAATTCATAATTTATAAATTCCATGCCTAAATAATCATAATTTAATTACCATAATTTTCTATAAACAAGGGAGGGACTAAATTGAAAGGAAAAGTTATTGGATTAAATTGAAAAGGAGAAAAGTTTATTTCAATATTAAGCTTCATCATGATGTTGCACGTAAATCGAGGCACATTTATTATGCATAATTATTACATTGGAAAAATATCTAGATATTTATAATAAAATAATAATTTCTCTAGAAAATATTTGAAGAAAATATCTAAAGGCCATGATGACTCCGGGAAAATATCTCAGGGGCATAATGGTCAATTGTAGACCAAGGGCAAAATAGAATTTTTGCTCTTAAATGAAATAAAAATTTTTATTTCAAGGGAAAAATAATCATAATATTTATGAAAATTATGATAAATTTTATTAAGATTATTTTTCCATAGATTTCAAAAAATTTAGCTAAAGAAAGGGTAAAATGGTAATTTGCCACCAAGGGTAAATTGGTAAATTACCAAGAGGATAAAATAAGTGTTTTGGTGAAGGAAAAATTTTTAAATTACCAAGATAACCTTCCACCAATTTTATAGAATTTTAAGAAAAACTAAAAGGGCAAAATAGACTTTTACCGTTAAAGGGCAAAATGGTCTTTTACCTTTTAAAAGAATTCACACGTCTTCCTTCCCTTCCATTTAGCCAAAACTGACGTGAAATTGGCGAAAGAAAGAGGAAGAAAATGTGAAACTTAAAGGAGGAAGGAGGAAGAGGAAAAGTGAAGGAAACTTAAGGAAAAAGCTATAGAAATTCACAAATAAGGTAGCTTTACATTTCTTTATCACTCTTTGCTTGTTTTTCCAGGCTTTCATGGATGTTCATGAAGGGAGTGAATAGTGATCAATAGTAAAAATGGTGTTTTGACATTCTTAAAATGTTGAAATTTCTATAGGAAATGGCTTAGAAAGTGATATGGATGCATTTTTATGAAAAGATTAATAAAGTGTATAGCATAGTTTTGAAATTTATGATTTACTTTCCATAAAGCCCCAAATTCCATGGAAGTTATGTTTAAATGCTAAATTTGTCATGATTGTAATGGGTAATTAGTTTTTTTATGGCTAAAGAATGAAGAAAGTGGCATAATTGATGTGTTTAGGTGAAAATTATGAGAATTGCCAATTATCCCTTTTTCTTGGACGTGTATGTTACTGTACATAGAGGAAAAATGCTGAATCTTGATGGAATGGCTTTATACATGACGTTATGGTTAAGAAGAAAAAGGGACGTGTGATAGTTTGTGGAAAGCTACAATTTTTCCAATTTCCTTATGTAAAACTGTGAAGGTGTAGTGAAAGAAAAAAAATAGTGTAGAATTTTAGTTGCTAAAGTGCCTTGGCTTCATGGTTTTTAGGCAAGAAAATAGGAAAAATTATTAAACTCAAACCATTATCCCATTTTCTCATTTTAGACTTCTTGACCTAAAATTAAAGAAAGGATATTTTTAATAAAATCTTTACAAATAATTAATTGAATTTTTGGTCAAAGTATAAAGGAAAAGAAAATGGATGTTGGTAATAAATTTTCTAACATCCAATTAATAAATCATGCCAAATTAGTGTTTAAAATACATGACTTCAAATAAAGAAAATTTTATATGTAAGCATACCTATAGTTTTAATTTAGAGAAGATAAATTTTTGGTATGCTTAACTAAGTTAGAAATGAAAAGAAATGATATGGCAAAATAAATATAAGAAAGTTCACCATAGGGGACCTATAAAGTATAAAGAAAATCTAAATTGGAAATTTGTATAAGCTTAGAAGGAAAAGAAAATGATAGCAATTATAAAAAATAGCAAGAATGAGAAAAGGGGAAATTCAAGTGAGAAATAAATAATTTCCCTTGATTTCTCATCTTGATTAACAAAATCCTTCTTTCTAATACAAATTTAATTGTGCATAATTTTGAGTCCCAGTTAGATGATGAATTTGGTATCATGATAAATTTAAGAGACAAAGGAAGGGAAAACACAGAAAAAGAAGAAAGGAAAACATAAAATTGTAGTAAAGAGAACTTAGAGGAAGTATTTCCAATATATAATCTAGGATAGATAGGCTTGTAATTGAATGATTGACTATTAGTATGGGATAATAGTTGGTTGTTCCACATATATTGAAATGTAGTGATGACTACAAATTCTAAGTTAGTGTGACCTAATATGGCCAAATATAATGAGGGAACATTTACTTAGAATTTAACAACATCATAGTTACCAGCTGAATCGTCCTAGTTTATATATAAGAAATAGCGTACTGGGAAATGATCCACTGGAAAAGTGGTGGTGATCCATAGCACCATGACCCGCCCAAAAGTGAGGAGGAGATGATCTGTGTAAAGAGGACAATGATCCCATGAGTAAATTTTCAATACAGTATTATTCTGACGTAAAAAAAAGGGTAGTAACTAGAATATAAAGGGGTACTTGGATTCACTGAAGGATGCCTCAGATTGTACCATAGATAAACTTTTAGATTATCACCAGAGGGAAAATTTTCTCACTCATGTAAGTAGTAGTATGTGGAATAGTCTCTAGGATGACTCTCCCGATACTCTTAAGTCTCTCTTTTACTGTATGTGGCTTTTAGCTGAAGATATTGTATCTATTTTTCTTAAATTCATAAATTGTTTTCTATGACTGTTGATATGTTTTCCCTGTATACATATGAATGATTATAGGATCCTGATACTATGACAGAAAAAGGTGGTGAACATATATAATATATTGCCATATAATATATTCATGAATGTAGGTCATACATGGTAATGAGTCAATTATATGTTTTTCCAATAGAAATAATCGTATTTTAAAAATAAAAGAATGTAGAACTATTTTTCCCGTATCATTACAGTGGAACATATCAGTATAATTTTTTTTTGGAATGTATAGCTACTGAGAATTCTAAATTCTCACAAATGGAACTAGTGTGTATCAAATGAAAAGGTATCTGATTTTGCTAGAGATTGACGTAGTATTGGTGGAGATACCTTGGTTGGGCCCTTTCACCTATGTTCAGAATATATATGTTGTGCACATAATGGAGGTTCCTCTTATGTAGAGGATCCAGAATGACTATCGTTTTGGATACATGATGTAAATAGTTAGAATATATGATTTTTCATGTATATTCTGAGAAGAATCAGGATGAGTCATTTTGTTGTACATACTAATGAGGGAATATATGTCTGGATATGTGAAAGTGATGTTAGGTAATGTTTGTTTTGTAAAAGGATAACGTAACCACTTAACATATCCATAAATATATGTATGACTAAAACGATTATAAATATATATGGAATGAAAGCAGTTTTAAAATTTCCACACTACATTACTGATAAATTTTATATCCATTTAGCTTTTCGCTGTGCAATATATGTGTTATTTACTTGAGGAAGAGATTTTTTATCTTAATTAGATATTAATTAAAAAGGAAATGATTTTCTCAGATAATTAATAAGGATAAAAAGGAAGAGTAACATACTAATCTTATAGTTAAAGGATAATTAAAGGTAAAATAAATAAAAGGAAACTATAAGATTGGGGTGTTACAGCCAGACCCTGGAAATCGACTGTCATGTTCTTCGTTACCCAGAATGCATTAGCCAATTTCCAGACTATAGCAGTCAACTGTTGGGTTCACAGTGAGCTAAAAGTCGACTACCAAGCCTGTAACAGTCGATTGGCTACTCTTGAATTGGCTTCCCATTATAGATAACATGCATCAGCCGATTGCCAGTCCTTAGCAGCTGACTATTAGGCTCATAGTTAGCTACCAATCAACTGCTAGGCCTGTAATAGTTGACTGGTGTAACACCCCTTATCTTATTTTAACAACATCATATTGCTTCTTCAAATAAGTGGTTACATTAATTCTAGTCTTTAATTTTATTTAAATCTCCTGAGAATCAAATCCATTATAGATTTATTTTTCAATTAGGTTTGGGTTCTCATGCTCAAGTAAAATGCTTAGGCACAGCGGAATATAAAATACTAAACATTACAAAAATATATATATAAACTTTTTTGATATATATATATATACTTTATGATAACTGTTTAGTACATCGTTTGTATACATACACTAGGATAGATGAAGTACACATCCATAAGGAGTAAGGAGACAATAAGCCTGCCAGTCATACTCCTTTTACAAAATATCATGGGTGAATAGGTCCTTCACATATCCCTATATATATGCCTTTTTTCTTTCTATATACAGCCAAAAAAATGTCAGCCCTAATTCCAACCCAAAAAGAACATGTAGAATTAGGACTCTAAAAGGTCGGGCTATAGCTATATATTTATGTACTTATCTATTCCATAGGAAACTCAAAAACAGTGATAACATAAACATTCTTGATAATAGTGAAAGTTCCCAAAAAGGGAATTTCCACTGTGTCCAACTCCACCACGATTATCACGCAATATCTAGTCATTTGATACATATCAGTTCAGTAATGAGAAATACATTCCCAGTAGATAAACAACCAGTTTATTTTAAGACAACTGACATGTACCACTGTAATCATACAGAAAACACTCTACATGCGGTTTAATTTTAAAACTCTTTTCATATAGATACTTTGGATGCGACATATCATGAAAACATATGTGGATGCAGCCATAGAAATGAAATACACAGTCAATTAAGTCATTCATGGAATGGACTATAAGCATTCAATGCTTACATGTCATAATCAGAATCACATAAATCACATTCATGCCATACATAACATAACATTTCATAAATACTCAATTCTGGGAAGGTATACATAAGATCATTCCCTCCCACTTAACTGTGCTCTTTGGAGGTATACACCAGATCATTCCTCCTACATTTCAATTCCTTGGGGGTTTACACCAAATCATTCCCCTCAAGGTAACTTTCCTAGAAGGTATACATCAGATCATTCCTTCACAGGCTTTTAGTCTCAAGTGGTATTCACCAGATCATTCCTCCTCATTTAATTCCTTGGAATTTTACACTAGATCATTCCCCACAAGGAAGCTTTTCTTAGGAGGTATACACCAGATCATTCCTCCTCATTTCATTCCTTGGGAGTATACACCAAATCATTCCCCATAAGGAAGCTTTAACCTTGCCTTTCACAATTACATTAAGCATTTCTATGCGATTCAATCATATTCACATGATTTTGGACATTTTTCTATCAATGGCAAAATGTATACTATTTACCATTCATTCTTGATCATTACATCATTTTCCCTCTTTTCCCATAACATAGGCCAATTTAGATGGCAGTTTAAGTTACTCTCAATTGACATACAAGTTTAGCCATTCTAGGGAAAAATCCTATATTGCATTCGGCCAAGGCAAGGAAATCATGAGAACATGGCATTTCTAACTCATTTGATTCCTTTCTAGCATCATTTTCACCATTTAAACATTTTGGCAACAATTCCAATAATTATGCCTAACACTTTCTCACAACTCAAAATTGTGTAAGTGCACTTTAAGCCATCCTTTTTCATATTTTTCTAACTCATTATTCATACCAATGATGGCAATACATTTAATCCCACAACTTTACATTTTTGTGCACACTTTTAAGGTGAAATGGTAAGGCTTCAAATTGGACAATTTACTAAAGCATAAAATTTACCATAACTTTCTCTCTCCTCTTTCCTTATGATGACCTTTACAAGGCTTTCTAACCATTTACAAGTAAAAATTTCGACACCAATCACATGAACTCATTCGACCAAAATAGGTATATCACATTCCCATGGTTTATGGTGAAATTAGAAAATAAGAAAATGTCTAAACATTAATCTAATTAGACTTTCTCTCTCTTATCATTTTCTCACTCTTTATAGCACACTTTCTAGCCTAGAATTTTTCCAAAATTCAACACCATTATTGCCCTAGCAATTCGGCTAAGGTGAGAAAACAAGCAAAATGGAGTTGTTTCATCACTTTACTTACAATACAACAACATTCATGCAAAAACCATGCAAAAATACCATTTTCTCACTCTTACAAACAGAAACTCAGCCTTAACACAAGTTAGTGTTTGGCAAAATCAAAGTTCCATCCATGAAAATTTATCATTTCATGAGTTTTCATGCTTTCCTACATGTCTATAGTCATAACCACAAGTTGTTTCAAACATATTTCATATCCAAGCATGCAAATCCACCATAAACATGTAGAGAGAGAAATAGCCATCATTCTTACAAATTTGGAAACACCATAAACATACCATAAAACATGAAAATAATGGCATAGGATTGTTTATCTACCTTGAAAAGCTAATGTATGTGTGATTTCCTAGTTGTTTTGATGAAAGCTTCTTCTTCTCCGAGGTAGATATGCAATTCAGCCTCTTCCTCTTCCTCTCCACCTTTCACGACACTTCTAGTATGTGGGAGAAGAAGAAGGCTGAATTTAAGGTTTGAATTATTTACAAAAATGTCATTCTTGCTAAATTGTCCATTTCATCCTTTTTCTTTTCTTTTTTTAACAATGGCATTGTCTCTCCTTACAATTGTAATTTTATGCAACTTCCATGGGCTGGGACTGTTCTGCCCTTCAAGAATTTTGAAATTGCATAATGGTCCCTCAAATTTTTAGAAATTGCATTTAAGTCCCTAAGAAAAGTGTCTTTTTGCCATTAAGTCCAAATTGGCCATTTTTGCTCCATTTTTCACTCTTTTCAGTTTCAAGGAGTAAAAATCACTTAAATAAAATTTCATAAGGCTCATTTTCATGAATTTACTAATTTAATCTTACTTTAGCAAAATTATAATTTTGCTCCTAAGGCAAAATTACCTTTTTGCCCTTTATGTTAAAACTATCATTTCACTCTCTTTCTTTCTTCTTTTGATCAAGAATGAGTAAGGATTTCTAATTCCCACCTTCATAGAATATTTAGGGTAAAAACTAAATTTTTCTCACATCATATAAAATTGCTATCATAACCATAGTGTGAATTACAATTTTACCCTTTTTAGGAAAAATTGACTTTCAACATTAATGTAAGTAATTTCTTGCATAACTAGATTCTTCTTCTCTCTTAAATGAAAATAATAAGAGTCCTTTGACATAACTTCATGAAATAAAAGAATTAAACTAATTATTCATTTCATGGTAAAATTACCATTTTACCCTTCCTTACCAAATTTCCAATTTCATTCTTTTATCACAAAAGTGATAATATAATGATAAAAATGTTCATTCTAACTCCTTAATCAATCATCCTTAACCCTCCACAATTAACACTAACCATAATAATAATAACAATGTTATCATAAAATGCAAATATTAGGAGCAGATGTTACAACTGGCTAGTCTCGGGTTGCTTCCTGTTTCAAGCAAAGAGCTAGCAACTGACTGCCAGTGAGGGGACAGTCAACTGCTAGCCCAAAATAAAAGAAAATTGACTCTATGCCTTGATTTTAATGGAGAAGTAGCCTAAAACCCCACCCAAACACAAGATTAAATCTTGGGATGTAATGGTAATAGGTAACAATCAAGTTATGACTTACTCAGACATGATGGTCCTTGTAAGAATCACATTTGACAAGGCGATCCTTGTGATATAAAAAGAAAAAGAAAGGAATCCATGGAAAAGAAAAGGAAGGGAGTATTCCTAAGGTATGTATTAGGATAGATAAGCTCATGATTGAGTAACCAATGGTTGGTATGGCACGGCCTTGGGATTTCCACGACTGTACCATGAATTAGAATGATTAAACATCCAATTAAATTTAGATAGTTTTTGAAAACACTGTGATGGTCGAACTCTAAGTTAGTGCAATTTTCAAGGCCATTAAAGTAGACACGTACTTATAGTTAGGCATAACCATGGTGTAAGCCGAATCACCCTAGTGTATACCTTAGTTAATAGCATATCGGGTTATGATCCATAAGCTAAATAAACAGTCCCCTAAGGGTAGGAAGGGAAGTAATTCCCACTGTATATAGAATGATCTACAGTAAGAACAGTGACCACTATCATAGGCAGTCCCTACGGTGTAGGAAGGGAAGTAAATTCCCGTTGTATATGGAATGATTGAGGTAAGGGTAGTGACTACACGGCACTTGGATCCACTAGGGGACACTCCAGATAGTACAAAGAAACATGTATAGTGGCTGAGTAGTCACAAAGTTATGTATATGGGTATGAAGTGGTACATAGAGGTATTAGTTGGGTGGCACTACTAATAACTCTCATATGTTTGATTCTTGTTCATGTTTTGAAATAA
Organism: Senna siamea; assembly: GCA_031216115.1. Classification (NCBI taxonomy): domain Eukaryota; kingdom Viridiplantae; phylum Streptophyta; class Magnoliopsida; order Fabales; family Fabaceae; genus Senna; species Senna siamea. The sequence goes on from CM062360.1 coordinate 5,912,075, forward strand.
ATATGTTGGTGTTACCATATGAAATGTATGAGATGGAAGTTTTATGATAAAGCATGATATTGAGATGACATCCCATGATGATTTAAGTTTGCATCCTTCAAAACACATGCATACACCTAAGCACAATCTATGAAAGCATGATTCATGCATTGTATCCAGATAGTACATGTTATGTTTTGAATGTTGAGATGAGAATACATAGTATTTTCATATAATTACGGCAGTACGAGTCAGCAAATTTTTAAAACCGGTTTGCTTGCTACTGAGATTCAATTCTCACATGAATGTTGGCATGTATCAGATGTGTAGGTACCGATTGGGGATGGAGGCAACCTGAGGAGAGGTACCCTCCATGGGCATTTTGAGGAAGTACAGTTGAATAGCTTAGGCTTTTACTTTAAAGAGCTAGCCTTCATGAATTTTGGAAGTGTTAGCATAATTTATTTCATGTATGGCCTATAGCATATGTATGATCATAGAAATCGACTAGATTAATTAGTGAACACTTGGATGAGGATCATGAGTGATAAGGATGTTGTCTCCATGCCCCAATAGTTATTTTATGTTAATTATGAAAGTATTTATGCATGATGCTTGTATATATATATATATAGTCAGGGTAACTTATGTATTATATTACCTTATTTCGCTACAAGATTGAGTGTAAACCTAAGAGTAAAGACCCGACCCTAACCTCACTCAGACAATTAACTTGTAAAAGGTTTTAAATTTACTTGGGTAGATGTAACAGTAACATAATACTATTATAATATTCATATATTATACCTTTTAACTAAATAAAAGGAACCATAGGCCAAAAGGGGTGTTACAGGCCTTACATAAGAGTTGGTATGAGAGTTTGGCTACCACGGTTGGCACATAGTTGACTTGGTAGTGATAAGTGCTAAGTAGGTAGTATGGGTAGATTCCTAAGGATAGAGACTACTATAGGTTAGTTAGCTGAGTCATAACAGTTGACTACTTGTGCTATTTTTGACTTGGGGAATAAAGTGATGGGTTGGGGTGTACAATATTTCCTGTTGGAGCCATATATTATCTTATAAATGTTTGTTATTAAGATTGATCACCTCAGTAATATCTATTTTGTAGAGTAAAGTCTGGCGCCTCCTAGGAGAAATGGTACAAGGGACAAGGATAGAGAAGCGAATATAGCTAGGGTGATGTAAACCCTAATGGGGATGGTAGAGGTCATGAGGGAACATGCCACTGTTGCCACCAAACAGGCCATTGTTGCCACTCAATCAGTGGCTATCATGGCTGAGGTACTTTGACAGATGCAAGAGAACTGAAACGTAAATTGTAACTCTAACCCTCAGGGTGCACTAGTGAGGGATTAGACCTACTAGGGATGGTCTATGTTCTAGAAAGAAAAACCTCCTTCCTTTAAAGGTGAGTTTAACCCAAACCTGGCAAAGGAGTAGCTAGTAAAGATGGAAAAGCTTTTTGTAGTTTTGGGGAGTACAGATGCCCAGAATATTCAGTTCTCTACTTACATGCTCGCTGGAGAGGCCCAGCACTAATGGAAAGAGGCCAAGTAGTTAATGGAGGCCCAAGGAGTCCAAATCACTTGGGATTTGTTTAAGGAGGTATTCTTAGAGAAATACTTTCCTTAAAGCAGAAGGAATGAGAAGGAGATAGAATTTATGAAGATAATACAAGGCTCTATATCTTTTGATGATTAACTAGCGAAGTTTGAGGAGCTCTCCAAGTTCTCCTCCTATTTATGATTGAGGTAGGATGAAGCATGGAAGGCCATGCACTTATAGTCCAGGTTGAATCCGGAATTGAGGAGCATTATGGCTCCATTAAAGATAAGGAACTATGCCATCTTAGCTAACAAGTGCCGCATAGTTTCAAAGAGCCTAGTAGAGACTAGGAAGGGGAAGAAAGAGTTCAACCCCCTTAAGAGGAAATCATGGCCAGATTTAGCTAAGGGGAGGGAAAGCCGCTTGGTAAAGCCCATTCCAAGAAAAATCCTATGGTTAGGCAAGCTGCTTCAGACAATTATCCCAAATGTGAGAAGAACCATGGGAGTAGGCCCTGTCTATTGGGTCAGAATGTTTGCTATAAGTGCCGTAAGCTGGGGCACTTCATCAAGGAATGCCTACTGGGGAAGAAGCCAATTGATGCCTCGAAGCCTTTAACCAAGGGGAGGGTCTACATCCTCAAGGGCAAAGAAGTAGCCGAAACCGATGATTTGGTTAAGGGTGAGTGTTTTATAAAAGGAATGTCCTTAATTATACTATTTGACTCTAGCGCTACCCATTCTTTTATTTCATGTGAATGTGTAAAGAAATTGGATTTACTTGTATTCCATTTACCTTATGAGATTACTATTTCTATCCTTACTGGAGAGCAAGTTTTGAATTTCTTGACTTATCTAAACTGCCCCATTGTTATTGAGAATATATCTTTCATTGTTGATCTTATTTGTTTACCTTTGACTGATCTAGATGTTATTCTTAAGATTGACTGGCGGTCTTTTAACAAAGTAGTCCTAAATTGTTTTAAGAAGTCTGTGACTTTTATGGATACTATACTTGTGAATAAGGGTATTGAGGAAAGATCTAAAGATTATGTTTTCTGTGTTCTTCTGAGGCTAAGAGTCAGCATGATCTAGCTATTGTCCCTGTAGTTAGAGAGTTTCCTTATGTCTTTCTCAAAGAGATCTCCAGTCTTCCCCCAAAAAGAGAAGTAGAGTTCTTTATAAAGTCAGTTCCCAGGGCGAGACCAATCTCTATAGCACCGTATAGGATGTTTCCCTTAGAGCTGAGTGAATTAAAAGTTTAAATAAAAGACCTCCTAGAAAAGTAGTTTGTTAGGCCCAATGCTTCATCATGGGGAGCATTGATGTTATTTGTGAAGAAAAAGGATGGAAGTATGAGAATGTGTATAGACTATAGGCAGTTGAATAAAGTGAGCATGAAAAACAAATATCCACTCCCTAAGATTGATGACCTACTAAACAAACTAAGAGGAGTAGCTGTGTTTTCTAAGATTGATTTGAGGTCAGGGTACCATCAAATTAGAGTAAGAAGTGAGGATATACCTAAGACTAATTTTAGGAGTAAGTATAGGCATTATGAGTTTCTTGTAATGCCATTTGGTTTGACCAATGCTCCAACCATTTTCATGGATTACATGAATCACATCTTTAGACCCTATCTCGATCAGTTCGTGGTAGTGTTTTTTGATGACATTCTTGTGTATTCGAGGAATAGGGAAGAGCATGAGTAGCACCTTAAGATTGTGCTACAAGTACTTATAGAAAGCCAGTTGTATGCCAAACTTGAGAAGTGTGAGTTCTAGTTAAAGGAAGTAAGGTTCCTAGGGCATGAGATTTCCAAGGACGAGGTAGCAGTAGATCCCAGTAAGACTGAAGTGGTGGTTCATTAGGAGAGACCTATAACGGTGACTGAAATCCATAGCTTCCTCACATTAGTCGGTTACTACATAAGGTTTATCCAAGGGTTTTCGTAATTAGTAATGCCAATGACCAAACTAACTTGCAAGGATGTTCCATTTGTATGGGATTCAAAATGTGAACATAGTTCCTAAAGTTTGAAGGAAAGGTTAACCACTGCACCCGTAATAGTTATCCCAAATCCTTTGGGTAAGTTTGAGCTATATTGTGATGCATCCAAGAAAGGTCTAGGGTGTGTCTTGATGTAAAAGGGGAAAGTAATGGCATATGCTTCTAGACAGTTAAGGCCTCACGAGAGTAATTACCCTACTACTAACCTAGAACTAGCGGCCATAGTGTTTTCCTTGAAGATTTGGAGACACTACCTTTATGGGCCTAGGTTTAAGGAATTTAGTGACCACAAAAGTCTCAAGTACCTCTTTGATCAGAAGGAGCTAAACATGAGATAAAGGAGATGGATGGAGTTCATTAAGGATTAAGACTTTGAGTTGAAATACCATCCAGGCAAAGCCAATGTTGTGGCAAATGCTTTGAGTAGGAAATCCCTCTATATAGCTCAGATGATGGTGAGTAAGATGAGTTTAATAAAAAATTGTAGCAATTTGAGCTTATTCGCATCAGTACTACCAAATAGAATGTGTCTAGGTGAATTTCGAATTGAGAATGACCTTAGGACATAGATCCTAGAGGCCCAACAAGAGGATGAATTCTTAACCTCCCTAAATCACCCAAAGGAATTCCATAAAGAGCTTGATGGGTTAATAACCTTCCAGAGCAGGGTTTATGTCTCAAGTAGAGGTGAATTGAGGGAGAAAATTTTAGAGAAAGCCCATAGAAGCAACTATAATATTCATCCCAGTGCCTCTAAGATGTACAAAGACTTGAAGGGAAGGTTTTGGTGGCCAGGCATGAAGAAGCACATCACTAAGTATGTTGCTAAGTGCTTAGTGTTTTAGTAGGTGAAGATTAAACATCAAAAACCTGCTAGGATTTTGTAACCTCTTGATATCCCTAAATGGAAATCGAAAAAGATATCTATGGACCTTTTGGTAGGTTTACCCAGGACAAAGTCAGGAAATGATGCTATTTGGGTGATAGTAAATCGATTAACTAAGTCTACACATTTCCTACCTATTAAGATTAATTTCTCCTTAAACAAGCTAGCTCAATTTTACATTAAGGAGATAGTGAGACTTCATGGGATTCCTACTAGCATTATCTCAAGTAGTGACCCTAGATTTACCTCTAGATTTTGGAGAGCCTTTCAAGAAGCTTTTGGTACTAGGTTAAGCTTGAGTATAGCATATCATCCTCAAATGGATGGGCAAACCGAGAGGACTATCCAGACTTTAAAGGATATGATTAGTTCATATGCCTTAAAGCATAAGGGGAGTTAGGACCTAAGCATAGCATTGATAGATTTCTCATACAACAACAATTTCCATTCTTGTATAGGAATGACACCCTATGAAGCTTTGTATGGGAGGAAGTGTAGATAACCTTTGTGTTTGTTTAAGGTAGAGGAAATACAATTACTCAGGCCAGAGTTAGTTCAGCAAACTACAGACCAAATTAGGATGATCAGGGATAAAATGGCTAGAGCCTAAGATAGGCAAAAGAAATTGCTAACAAAAGAAGGAGACCACTGGAATTCAATGAAGGGGATCGTGTTTTCCTCAGAGTATCGCCTGTTACTGGTATAGGTAAGGCTATAAAGTCCAGAAAGCTAAATCCTATATTTATAGGACCATTTCAAATTTTAAAAATAGTTGGTCAGTTAGCCTACCAAATAGCCCTACCTTCTTTTCTGTCAAAACTCCATAATATTTTCCATGTCTCAACTTCGAAAGTATATCCATGACCCATCACACATTCTCGATGCCAGTATAGTATAGTTAAAAAAATTTTAATTTATCATCCAAAACCTTTGCAAATCATCGGGAATAAGGTCAAGCAATTGAAGAACAAGGTTATCCCTCTAGTTAAGGTCTTATGGGATCAATCATCCCTACAAGAGGTAATGTGGGAAAAGGAAGAAGACATGAGGAAGTCTTAACCATAGTTGTTCGAATAGGTACATTCTAATTTTAAGGATGAAATTATTTTAAAGGAGGGGAGAAATGTAACATCCGCTCTTAATATGATCAAGAGATGTTTGTTAATTGCAAATTAAATGCTTGTGTATATTGTATTAGTTGCATATAGTTGCATTAGTATAGGGACTAAATTGAAAGGGATAAAAGCTGAATTAAAGTGTGACCAAGGACCCAATTGAAAAGGAAAATTTTAGCCAAGCAAGGGTTGTAAAATTGACTCAAGGACCAAAATGCAAATACCTAAACTGCACTTAAACCCTAACTAAACCCTAAAGGTCCTCATATTTCTCAAGCTTCAGCAAATTTAGAGAGAGAAAGAAAAGGGGGAGTAGAGAAAGGGTAACTTAAGGTAAGAGAGAAAGGCATTTGGCTTGAAGGAAGGATGGATTTGAAGCTAGGAAAGTGTTCTACAGTTATGAGGGCATCACTAAGCATTATATACATATCCAACTCCCAAAAAATCTAAGGCAGCATCAAAACCTAAACCCCCTTTTTCATGAAATGTTGTTCTTAATTGTAAAATTTATGTTATGAATGTTTTGAGTTGTACTGGGGTTAAAACCTGCATTCTCTATGTTTTAAATGTCTATTAGGTAATGCTTGCTGAATGGGTGTGCTTGTTATGTTCGTAAATGGTGTATGAAAGTTAGGTTTTTGCCTTAAGTGCAAAAATGACGTTTAATCAATGTGTTGGGTCAAATGTAGCTGGAATACTGGCTGTTCAGTGATGTAAATAATGTATAAATGTTAGCATTGGGTTCATAAACCTTTGGCATGAGTTGTGATTACATTTTGGGGCCAAAAATTTAGGTATATCAGATGTTTTTACGCAGTACCGACCACTAGTAGCTGACTGCCAGACCTTGAAAGTTAACTGTTGTGTTCTTCATTACCCAGAAAAAATACCCAGAAAGCATTAGCTGACTCCCATACCTTAGCAACCAACTGTCGGGTTCACAGTGAGATAACAGTCGACTACCAGGCTTGTAACAGTTGATTGGCTACCCTCAAATTGGCTTCCCATTTTATACAACACATATCAGCCGATAGTCAGACCTTAGCAGCCGACTGTTGAGCTCACAGTAAGCTACCAGTTGACTGCCAAGCCTGTAATAGTCGACCGATCGCTTTCAGGTTAGCTTCCCATTTCAAATAAAGAGCTAGTAGCCGACTGTAAGTGAGGGGATAGTCGATTGCCAGCCCAAAATAAAATAAAATGGACTCTATGCCTTGATTTTGATGGAGAATTAGCCCAAAACCCCACCCAAACACAAGATTAAATCTTGGGATGTAATGGTAACAGGTAACAATCAAGTTATGACTTAATCAGACATAATGGTCCTTGTAAGAATCACATTGGACATGGCGATCCTTGTGATTGAGAAAAAAAAAAGAAAGAAATCCATGGAAAAGAAAAGTAGGGAAGTATTCCTAAGGTATGTATTAGGATAGATAGGCTCATGATTGAGTGACCAATGATTGGTATGGGATAGCCTTAGGAGTTCCACGGTTGTACCATGAATTAGGATGGTTAAACATCCACTTAAATTTAAAAGGTATTTAAAAATGCGGTGATGGTTACGAACTCTAAGTTAGTGCAATTTTCAAGGCCATTAAAGTGGACACATACTTAAAGTTAGGCATAACTATGGCGTGAGCAGAATCACCCTAGTGTATACCTTAGTGAATAGTGTACCGGCTTATGATCCCATATGATGGGTGATATTGAACATGATAATGGGTGATAAGTGGAGTAAATGATGAATTAATGTCTGAAACTAAACTTATGCATTCTTCTAAACTTAAAAAGAAGTGAAATCCAGACTAAGTAACTCTCCATAACAATAAAATTGAAGCTCAAGATCCTATAGGTCGACTTTCATGTTCTTCAGTTCCATTTTTTACATAATAGGCAGGCATCAATCGACTGCTGGCTTTTGGAATTCAACTATCGGGCCTCCATTAAACGACTCTCAGCTTACAATAGACTATCAGCTGGCTTTTATGGGCCTAACAGTCGACTGGTAGCTCTCTATTAGCCATTAGTTGACTAATATAGTTCTAGCAACTGACTTGCAACCTTTTGTATGAGTTTTCAAGGTTTTAGTTCTATAAGCTGACTGCTATGTAGTATAAGTTGACTGCTAGTTGGAAAATTAGTTTTTTTCATAAAGAAATTGCTTTGAAAGAGCCATCTAGTCTTTGAAAAGAAACTTCAAAATTTTAGAATTTTTTAGTCCAAGTTTCTATTTTCTTAAGGGCTTGCTCAATAAAGTCAACAATAGTGTCATTACATAAAGAAATTATGGCTTTTTGGGTATATGTAACTTGAAGTGAAAAAGAAAGAGCAGAAAACATAAAAGAGAAGAGTATTTCAAGTGTATGTACTAGTGGTAGATAGGCTTATGATTAAGTGACCAACTATCAGTATGGGACGGTCGTTGGACATTGTACGGTCGAACCAAAAACTGGGATGGTAAAAGATCCACTTAATTATAAATGATTTCAAAAAGGCCGTGATGGTTACAAATTCTAAGTTAGTAAACTCTTCTATGGCCAATAAAAATGAGTCACGTACTTAGAGTTAAGCATAATCATGGCATGAGTTGAATCACTCTAGAATATATGCTTGTGAATAGCACGCTGGGAATGTGATCCATCAAAGAATGACGATGATTCCATAGCTTCATGATCTGTAAGGACAGAGTAGGCATGATTTATTTGAGTTGACAGTGATCTCGTAAGTTATAACAGCCCCGTTGTGATGAAAGGGAAATGAACTATCCAAAGGGATATCGATCCTACTGGTCAGGGATGATCTATCAGAGTTGGCAAGGACCATTGAGTGAGTTATACTAGCTTCATTTGGGACGACAGGGAAGTGAAATATCAAAATAGATATCGATCCTGCTGGTCAAGGATAATCTGCTGAGAGGGTAAGGACCGTTGAGTACTTGGATTGTAACACCCCCAATCATATGGTTTCTTGTAGTTAATTAAATAATATAATATAATATCGAATTGATGAGTTACAATTATCTCTACTCGAGTAGATTTTAACTTTTACCAAGTTAAATAGTTAAGTGCTGTCAGTTTGAGAATTCTATACTTAGGATACTCACACGTAATGTCACAGTGAAAAATAATTAAAACGAAACATATAGATATATATTTATATGCATTCACATTCATGATTCATTTACAGTGATTACAAGTTCTATACATATTTTAGACATATACCTATGGATATGTGAGTGTGTCAACTAGGGTAAGGAAATAAGAAGCCTGTTACTCATACCCCTTTAACAAAAGACTGCTAGTGGCTTCCTATATCACATCTCCTAATACATATATGCCCCAAACTATACACAAAAAATTATCCTCCTAATTCCTTCTAAAAATAATAGCAAGGAATCAGGGTATTGGTCATGTCTAAAAGTTCACTATACAAACCATAAACCTCATGCATTCAGGGTATGGGAGGGAATTCCAACACAAAGGGAGGGAATTCCAACACAAAAATGATCCATAATTCCTTTATAACTGGGAAATACACAAGGAAGGGTATTTCTACTACTTCTATTTCCACTTTTAAAAGCACCTGGTACCTGGGCATCTAATACAAACCAGCATTTATATGAGAAGAATTTCTCAGTAGCAATAACAACTTGTTTAAAAACTGCTAATCTATACTACCATACTCTTAGGAAATACACTACAATCTTTTTATCTTTTATCATCAAAACTATACCATGTCTAATGGGATACCATGCATACAAATTCCATACTTATGAATGCATTTACCAATCATCACATATCCATCACATAGGATATAACATCAGATTATATTACATATATATCGCATAGGATATATTATCTCATCATAGTGGTAACAGGGTTATAATCATATATATATATATACATAAGAGCATAAGCAAGGAATTCAGACCATCTCATGGTTAAAGCCAAATCATTTTCATACCAAGAGAAACCAGGAGAGTCACCTTGTGAACAACTCCTCATATTAAACCCTCACTCTTAAGTAAGTTTCTTGTAATCCTAGACTACTTATCTGGCAGTTCATGACTGTAATTCCATGTACATGCTAGAGCGTCTCCTAGTGGATCCAAATACATCCTTCCTCAACACCCCCATAAGGGTCACTGCACACCTCCTCAGCAATTCATTTCCCTTAAACACCCCCTTAAGGTCCCCGTCCACCTCCTTAGCAGTTCATCCCCTATCACCAAAACCCAGGGTCCCTACCCTTCTCTTGGTAGTTCTTCCCCTATATATACGGGATTACTATTTTCAGCAAATCATCTCCCAAAAAACTATTCACAAGTATATAGACTAGGGTAATTCAGCTTATATCATGGTTATGTCTAATTTTAGTATATGACTCCTTTAAATTGGCAATAGGAGAGTTCACTAACTTAAAATTAATAACCATCATGATATTTTTAAAATCATCTAGTTCAATTGTTGAATGCCTAATGGTCATCCCCTACCAACCATCAATCACTTGTCATGAGTCTATCTACCACTATCCATACACTTTGAATACCTTCTCATTTCGCTTGTATTTCTCATGCTCATTCCTTTTTAATTTCATAATATTCTCGCTCTTCCTCTTTCATTCTCAACCCTCATGTTATCCATTACTCACATATAGGTCTAAATCCCTTATTTGAGTGAATTTTTAGGCTAATTATGCTTTAAACTAGGTTATTGAAGTCATTTCCCTGAATAGGGGCTGGCAAGTTGACTTCCCCATGCTTGGTAGTCGACTTTTCGCTCTCTTTCCTGCCAATTTTCTCAAACCCGAGGGCTACCAGTCGACTGCCATGGCATCGGCAGTTGACTGCTATTTTCTTGGCAATTTTTTAAAAAAGATGAATACGGCAGTTGACTTGCAAGGGCTGGCAGTCAATTGCTAAAGCTCGATATGCATTTATGGGCAACTGAAGAACACGATAGTTGACTTCCAAGAGCTGGCAGTCAATTGCTATGTTATACTCTCTTTTTCAAACTTGCTTTTGACCCAGATTTTTGACCAAGAATTTTTATAACCCATTTTTTATAATCATCGACTCAATACCAGTATATAAGCATTATTTAACACATATAAATAGCCCAAACTACTATTTAATCTCACTCAAATCTTAGATTCAACATCATATTCACCAATAGGTAAAAACTCATTTTTCATAATCTAATTTAAGCATACATAAATACATCCATGCACTTTAAAATACCCACTAGCAATTAAAAACATCAAGAATATTGTTTTTCATCTCCTCTCTTACTTAAATAACATGAAAATAAGAATTTTTAGTTTATAAATAGTAAATTTCAAAATAAAGAGGATTAGGTTGTTTGCTACCTTAGTTCTTTATTTAAAGCACATCAAAACTTACTTGATAACTTGCTGGTATGCTATCCTTGCCTCAGGTGCGTTAAATTTCTCCCTACAATCCTCTTCCTCCTTAATTCCTCACTTTCTCTCTCTAAAACATTTCTCTTTCTCTCTCTGAATGCTGGAGTTCATGAAGAAATGGGTGGGGCTTCTAGTACTTTCACATATTTATAGGTGATCTAAAAGTCTTCAATTTTGATCTTAATTCTTGATCATTCAACTTAAAATGATAATTTCTCCAGCCATATACCAAATTACCATTTTACCCCTAAACCATTGGCGGACAAATTCAAAAATCTGTTAGCTATATTAATTCTTTTGGCTAAAATTACAGTTTGCTACCCCTAGAGTATCGAAAACCTACACAACTTTCCTCAGTAATCCTTTTCATTTCATTTAGGTCCTTGCTCTTTTCTCTTCAACTTAGTCCTTCATTCTAATGCAACTACATGCAATCTAATGCAACATACACAAGTATTTAACTTATTTAAAATTAACAAACATCTCTCAATCAACAGGAGGAGCAGATGTTACATTTCTCCCCTCTTTTAAAAGAATTTTGTCCTCAAAATTAAGACATACCTAATCGAACAACTCTGGGTGGATTCTTCTCATATATTCTTCTTTCTCCCACTAGGCTTCCTGTGGTGATGACTAGTCCCACAATACCTTTACTAGTGGAATGGTCTTATTCTTCAATTGCTTGACTTCAATATTAATGACTCTTAAAGGTTTAGGATAATATGTCAAATTATCTTTTAACTGTACTGTACGGGCGTCAAGAATATGTGAAGGATCTAGGATATATTTACAAAGTTAAGAAATACAAAAAACATTGTGGAGATTTGACAAAAATGGGGGTAACTATAATGCCCCAATCAAGTAGGTTTTCTTTCATATAACAAAAAAAATTGTGGAGAAATACGAAAAACATTTATTATTATTATTACCCGAGTAAAATATAAATTTCCATTTAATATTTGATTAGGCTCGGGATCCATTACTCAGGTATAACATTCATACATTGTACAATGGAAGACTAAATAAATTATTATTTTAATAACAACGCAACAAAAATTTAAACTTAACTCAGATATATTTCCTTTCATTTATCATTTACATTGTCATACATATATTTATGAATATGTGGAGTTCATATTGTTCTATAGGATCAGGAGGCAACAAGCCTACCACCCATACCCTTTACAAAATACCTACCAATGCATAACACTTCCACATATCCGGATATATATGCCCCTTTTCCATTATGTAAATCAAAAAATGACTTATCCTAATTCTATTCCAAAAAAGATAATTAGGATAAAAGGGCTACATTCTACTATTTACATCATTTTCCAAAAAAGATATCATCATCCTAACCTCTAAATAAGAGGGACTTCCATTAAAGTTGTACTACAGTGAAGGAGCTGAGCCAAGGGATTTATACTAGTCCCACTTCTATCTTAAGCCATATCATGTAACGTGTCATCTGATACATATCAGATACATTTATGAGAAATAGATTCTCAGTAGCCAGACAATCCTCTTTCTTTTAAAAATCCTAGCATGTACCATCATAGTGATAAGAAAAATATTTCTACATTCTTTAATTTAACTCACATTTATTTCTATTAGGATGCACATGTACATTCATAAGTGCATATGGCATGACTTTATGAATTTGCAGTAGGATAGTTTACCATAAACATTCACCTCATATGCCGATTTAGTATCATGATCAAAAAACATTTCCATTCATAAATCGGGAAAATATATTCATCATTCACAAGGAAAACATTTACCAGTCACAAGGAAAATAGTTATCAGTCATTGGCTCAAGGCCACAGTCAATGAAAGAGAAACTTAAGAGTATCAAGAGAACCACCAAGCGGGCTACTCCACGTACTACTACGTACATGAGTGAGATAATTTTATTTCCAGTCCCACTCATATGACAATTCTACCATTGGTACTATCTGAGGCATCCCTTAGTGGATCCAAGTACCTATTTCAGTCAATGGTCACTGTCAAATAAACAGATCATTTCCCAGTCAATGGGATTTCTCCCTATAGCCAGTCTAAAATTAAGCTCACGGGATCACTGTGATTAAATAGATCATTTCCTCTCTACTGTTGGGTGGATCATGGTGCTATGGAATCACCACCACTTTTCTAGTGATCACATTCCCAGTACACTATTCCCCCTATATAGACTAGGATGATTTAGTTTGTACTCATGATTATGACAAATTCTAAGTAAATGTCCCCCTCTTTATTGGCCATTCTAGGTTACAATAACTTCGAATTTGCAATCATCCCTATATTCTCACATCTTTGTAGAATGCCCAACTTTCGTCCCATACAGACAATTGGTCATTCGGTTACAACCCTATCTATCCTAGAACATACATTGGAAATACTTTCTCTAAGTTCTCTTCTTTTTTAATCTAAGTTTTCCTTTCCATTCTATGTTTTCCCTTCCATTCTATGTTTCCCTTTTGTTCCTTTCATTTCTAATTTCCTTTCCTTTTGTTCATTTTTTTTTCATGATACTATGCCTTCATTAAGCATAACCCTTATGTGTTTGATATTATGTTCATAGCTAAATTTTGTGGATATGGAAGGTAATACATTCCATTTAGGCAAATTTATAATTTGCCTTAACCATCCACTTCTCTTCCCTTGAAATTGGTTAGCATAATATCTTTAACATTTTCCCTTTACAATTCCATTACTAAAATTCAACCTATTCCAAGGGGAAGCAAGGGAGTGTTCTCGGCCAAAAGTAGGAAGTAAGGAAAAAATAGAGATTTCATGCCACATACTCCTTATCCTTTACCCTTATCCTTATACAAGAACAATTACACAAGTTTCCTTCCATTTCCATACAATTTCCATATAGCATACCATTGCACATCCAGGGTTCTAGGTGAACTATCAATCCATTCTTTCACCATTTCCCTTGCGTTTTAGTTTCAACATATCTATGCATACATGTAAGTACCCTTTTCACAATAAACATAGAGGAATACATAGATACATCTTTTCCCTCTTATTGGCATACACATTTCAAATGAGGACTTCATGATTATGGTAGACCATGTATCAAGAAAACCATCAAACACCTCATTATTCCTTTCTCTTTTTCCTTGACCAAAACCATGACTTACATATGTAAACAATTTCCATACAAAAACACTCTTCATAATCTCGGCCAAGACATAAGAAAGGGGTAAATGGGAGAGTTTCATTAAACACCAATTCTCTCTCTCTCCCTTGCTTATGGCCAAGACACCATCAATGTATATAGGCTAAAATTAAGTAAAATCTCCTCCACAAGAATGCCTCATACTCTTAGCTAAAAGGGAAGAGAAAGGGAATCCATGTGGTTTCCAACTAATTCTTTCCTTTCTCCCATTTTCATCAATAAGAAAATATAAAAACACCATTTCCTTACCATAACCATGACAATACATACATTACATAATCAAATCCAACAAGAAGGCTTCATGAACATAGTGAACAAAAAGTTCACAATTTTGTCATAAATCATTCAATCAATCCATTCAACACTCAAAAACACATCCATACAACAACACAAGCATAACCCAATAGATTTTCAAGCCTAAAAGAATGTAGAGAGAGAAACCTTACTATTCCTGGTAGCCATGGGAATTTCTCAAACAAGCAATAAACACCATAAACCATGAAATAAAGGGTATAGGATTGTTTAGCTATCTTGATTTGCTAGTGAAAGTGCTTCTTCCTTGGTCTCTCCTTCACTTCTTCTTCTTCTCCTTCTTCTTCTTCTTTCTCTGACCCTCCCTTTCTTCTCCTTGCTCATCACTTTTCTTCCCTTCTAATGGAGAATGGCGGTTTAAGAAGATGAAGGAGGAAATGACCATTTTGCCCCTCATGGTAAAATGACCATTTTACCCTTAATTTTCCTTCAAAATTCCAAAAAGTGTGAGGGAATGCGCTTCATGAGAATTATCATGATGTTTCTAGGTACAATGACTATATTACCCCTAATGTAAAAATTACCCTTTTTACCTTAGTGTAAAATTACCATTTTGCCCTTTATGCCAAAATGACTATTTTACCCTTCACATGCCTTCATAATTTGAAAAGTGTAGAGATATGACCTTAAGGGAAATTGTCATGAAGTTTCTATGTGAAATGACTATTTTACCCTTATGGTAAAAATTATTATTTTACCCTTGTGTGAAATTACCATTTTGTCCTTAGTAAAAATTGACTATTTTGCCCCTAGGATGAGTCATCATAGCCTCCAGATATTTTTCTCTGATATTTTCTAGCTTAATCATTATGTTCTAGTCATTTTTTGACATTATAATTACGTCTCATAAATACACCTCGATTTACATGCCAAGTAATGATGACGTTGAGATTTTTATGAAACTTTTCTCTTTTCACTTTAGTCCCTCTACTTTTCTTTCAATTTGATCCCTCTCTCATTTAAGAAAACTTAGGGAAATTTAAATGCAATCATTTAGGTATGTAATTACTAAATTTAAGAATTTAGAACATACCTGAAAATATAAAAAGGCATATATTACATTAACGCTATTTGATAAGCAGATGAACCAATTCTTTTTAGGATTTGGAAGGGTCCAATGTATCTAGAATTCAATTTTCTGGACTTAATAACCCTACCAATACCATAACTGGAGATACTCTGAGGAAAACATGATCTCCTTCTGCAAATTCTAGTGGTCTTCTTTTCTTATCAGCATAACTTTTCTGCCTATCCTAAACCTTAGCAATTTTCTCTCTAATCATTTTGATTTCATAAGTGGTTTGTTGAATTAATTTCGGCCATAAAAATTGTCTTTCTCCCACTTCAAACTAACATAAAGGTGATCTACACATTCTCCCATACAAGGATTCATAAGGAGCCATCCCTATGCTAGAGTGGAAACTATTATTATATGCGAATTTTATTAATGGTAAACTCTTATCCCAACTTCCTTTTTGTTCTAAAGAAAAAGCCTTAAGCATATCTTCTAGACTTTGTATGGTTCTTTCAGTCTGCCCATCAATTTGTGGATGATAAGCAGTACTAAAGTTCAATTTAGTAAATAATGCCTCTTGTAAGGCTCTCCAGAATCTAGAAGTAAACCTAGGGTCTCTATCTGAAACTATACTAGTGGGTACTCTATGGAATCTCACTATTTCTTATATGTATAGTTGGGCCAACTTATCCAATGAGAAATTTATTTTGATAGGTAGGAAATGTGCAGATTTAGTTAATCTATCTACAATCACCTAGATTGCATTATTTTCTAACTGAGTTCTAAGAAAACCAACCACAAAATTGATGAAAATTTTCTCCCATTTCCATTTTGGAATTTCTAGGGGTTGTAACAATCCTGAAAGTTTCTGATGTTTGATCTTCACCTACTAGCAAACCAAGCATTTTGCAACATACTTAGCTATGTGCTTCTTCATATTTGGCCACCAAAAATTTTCTTTCAAATCTTGTTACATTTTAATGGCACCAAGATGAATAGTATAGTTACTCTTATGGGCTTCTTCTAATATTTTGTCCCTCAATCCCCCAGATTCTGGGATATACAACCTATTCTGGAAGGTTACTACCCCATCAACCTCTTTCTTGAATTCCTTTGGGTCCTTCATGGGCTTTAAGAATTCATCTTCCCTTTGCGCTTCTAGGATTTGAGTTCTAAGATTATTTTCAATTCTCATTTCACTCAAGTAAAACCTATCTAGAAATACCATAGTGGATAGACTCAAATTCCTAAATTTCCCAATTAAGATCATCTCACTCACCATCATGTGAGCACATGAAGGGATTTCTTGCTTAAAGCATCTGCCACTACATTTTCCTTCCCTGGATGGTATTTCAATTCAAAATCATAGTCCTTAATGAACTTTATCCACCTTCTCTACCTCATATTCAACTCTTTTTATTGAAAAGGTATTTGAGACTTTTATGGTCACTAAATACCTCAAATTTAGACCCATAGAGGTAATGTCTCCAAATTTTAGTTCTAAATCATAAGTAGGGTAATTCCCCTCATGAGGTCTTAGATGTCTAAAGACATAGGCTATCACTTTCCTATCTTGCATTAAGACACACCTTAGGCCCTTCATGGATATGTCATAATACAATTCAAAATTTCCTAAGGGATCAAGAATAGTTAAAATAGATGTTGTAGTTAGCTTTTCCTTTAAAATTTGGAAACTATGTTCATATTTAGAATCCCACACAAATGGAACATCTTTCCTAGTTAATTTAGTCAAAGGAAATGTGATCTATGAAAACCCCTAAATAAATATCCTATAATACCCTACTAATCCAATGAAACTATGGATATCTATCACTAATTGTGGGTCTCTCCAAACCAACTACCGCTTCTGTCAATCCACTGCTACTCCATCTTTTGTAATCACATGACCTAAGAATTTCACTTCCTCTAACCAAAATTCACATTTTTCAAGTTTGGCATATTATTTCTTTTCCCTAAGCAACTTCAACATAACTCTAAGATGATGTTCATACTCGTCACTACTTTTTGAATATACAAGAATGTCATCAATAAACACTACTATGAATTGATTAAGGTAGGGTCTAAAGATACGATTCATGTAATTCATAAAAATAGCTAGAGAATTTTTCAATCCAAATGGCATTACAAGAAATTCATAATGCCTATATTCAATTCTAAAGGTTATCTTAGGTATTTCTTCTGTTCTCACTCTAATTTGATGGTACCCCAACCTCAAATGACTTTTAGAAAACACAATAGCTCCTCTCAACTGATCCAATAGATCATCTATTCTAGGAAGGGGATACTTATTCTTCACTATCACTCTATTCAATTGCCTATAGTCTATACATGATCTTAAGCTTCCATCTTTCTTCTTCACCAATAACACTGGTGCTCCCCATGGTGAAGCACAGGGTTTAATGAATTATTTTTATAAGAGGTCCTCTATCAGCACCTTCAATTCTGTCAACTCTAAGTGAAACATCCTATAGGGTGCTATAAAGATTGGTCCTATTCCAAGAATCAACTCTATAGAGAACTCTACCTCTCTATTACATGGAAGAATTATGATTTCTTTATGAAAGACATTCGAGAATTCACTTACTACGGGATAGTATCAAGTTTATGCTGAATTTCAATCTCAAAAGAACACAAAAAATGCATCCTTTCATTCTTTTCCTCAATACTCTTGTTCACAGGTAAGGTATCTAAAAAAGTCATAGATTTTTCTGAACAATCAAAGATTACATTGTTTACAGACAACCAATTCATCCCAAGAATAATTTCTAAATCAACCAAAGGTAAACAAATAATATCAATAACAAAAAGTATATCCTCAACAACCATTGGACAATTCAAGCAAGCAAAAGAAGTCAAAACCTACTCTCCCATTGGAATATAAATAAATAGACAATTGGTAAGGTAAGCTAGTCACAAGTAAGTTTAATCTCTTTACATATTCCAATGAAATGAAATAATGGGTAGCGTTAGAATTAAATAGTACAATTAAAGAGACATCATTTATCAAATATTTACCTTTCATTAAATCATTAGACTAAGCCACTTCCTTACCCTTCAGGGTATAGACTCTTCTAGTAATGGGAGGCTTAGTGGTGTTACTTGATTTCTTCCACTCTAGGCATTCCTTACAAAAATGTCCCTATTTCCTGCATTTGAAACAAACCTTTTGCTGCCACCAATAGGGTCCATCATGTCTCTTCCTACATTTAGGGTAACCATTTGGTACCACTGGTCTTACCATTAGTCGTTTACTTTCCTGGACTCAGCCAGACTGGTTGTCCCTTCCTCTAAAAGGTCTGGGTTGCTTTCGTTTGAGGAAATTGGCTTTTTTTTTCCTTCTCAGACTTTGCTAGATTTTTGGAAACTATGTAACATTTATTCACTAATGTAGCAAAATTTCTAATTTCAAACGGAGTCATAGCACTCTTTAACTCTGGCCTTAACCTAGCATCTAAATGCATGACCTTCCATGCCTCATCTGGTTGAAGTCTCAAATAAGAGGAGAATTTAGACAACTCCTCAAACTTAGCCAGGTAGTCATCAAAAGTCATGGTTCCCTACTTAATCTACATGAATTCAATTTCTCTCTCGTTCCTCACATTCTGAGGAAAATATTTCTGAAGGAACACTTGCTTAAAAGAATCCCAAGTAATTTGGGTTCCCTGAGCTTTCATTAATTGCTTAGCCCCTTTCCACCAATGTTTAACTTCTCCCATCAATGTATAGGTGGAAAATAACACCTTCTGGGCATCCTTTTTCTCGAGAACCACAAACAGCTTCTCCATCTCTCTCAACCAGTATTCAGCCACCTTTAAGTCAAACTTACCCCTAAAGGAAGGAGGTTTAGCTTTATGGAATCCAGACCAACCATGATACACTGAGTTTCTTGCTTACCCTTTAGGAGGGTTAGGGTTAGGATTATTATTATTCTCCTATTCCTAAAATTGTCTAATAATATGGGTAGTAGCAGCAGCTTAATCCTTCATAGCCTCTACCATTCCTATCATAGCTTGCACCATCCTCTCCATACTTCCCTTACCTTTCTTCTCCTTTCCAGTATTCCTTCTAGGTAGAGCCATATCACTATACAAAATAAATATTACTTAGGTGATCAATCTCGATAACATAATATTTATAAGAGATCATATGGCACCAATAAGAAATACCTTCTACCCCAAACTTAACACTCCATTCCTCAAGTCAAGACATAATACAATCCAATCAACTGCCTAGGCTCAACTAACTAGAACTTATCTCTATCCTGAGGAATCTACCCTTCACTACCAAGTCATTGCTCAGCTAGTCGTGGTAGCAATGCTCTGATACCAACTCAGTGTAACACCCTCAATCCTATGGTTCCTTTTATTTAATTAAATAATATAATATAATATACTACCAAATTGGTGAGTTACTCTATCTCTACCTAAGTAAATTTTAACTTTTACCAAGTTAAATAGTTAAATACTGTCAATTTGGAAATTCTACACTTAGGATACTCAAACGTAGTGTCGCAGCAAAAAATAATTAAAACAAAACATATAGATATTGATGTACTACCAATGATCTATATGTAGCCACACCTTAAGGTAGTGCACCTGTTAGTGTAGCCTAGTGCAATGGTGAGTATCAAGGTCTTATCCCACGGGAATAGGAAAGCCCAGAGTTACTACTTACTCATTGTTATCTAACCTAAGACAAATGGTGATTTTAATTAAACTAATTCTAACTACTACTAATTTGGCTACAAAGAGAAGGTCAAACAATTGTTAAGATAGTGAATTATCAAGTTTCCAGAAAAGCAAACCATTGGGTTCCTAAACTAGGTAATGTTTCAATAAAGGATAATGAATTATGAAATTGATTGTGCTACTTGTGGATGAATTATATAACAAATCCAAATTTTCAATTGGTTTCAATGGATTTCTAAAACCTATACCTTCCATTGACTATTTATGTCCAATGGTCAAGTATAGATCAGTAGTAGTGCTCTAATTCGCCTCTATTAGGAATCCCTCCTAATCCAACAATCATCAACCTCTAGGTCCAAGTGAAGATTGACTATTCTCTCTAGTTATTTTTCCAATTCCAAACATCATCGGTTAGATTATTTAAGAGGAATCTAGATAGTTTTCCCTACCACGTCTTGTAATGAAAACTTGATTAATCTTTAACTAGAGGAAGATCACACAATCTAATTTATAACTCAATCATATTAAAATAAGAATATCAACATAGTTTAAAAACCCCAATTAGGTTCTACCAATCTAGATACTCATGTTTATGAATAAAACAACAAGAAATATAATAAAGGAAGAAGAACAAAATGGAGAAAAAAACACCCTCATTGGTCGAGTTTTGGATGAATAGCCTTAACTCTGAACTCCTCCTTGATTATGATCCTAATTGCCTCTTGATGCTTTCCAATCTCTTCCTTCAATTCTTGATTTAATCTCCATAGCTCGTACCTTTGTGAAGAGATAAGGGAATTGAAGTGTTAAGCTTCAAAGATTAGCAAGGATTGTCAAACTCCAACTGCTCAAAGTACTCACGATTTTCCTCTCCTCAACACCTTCTTATGCTTGTGAGCCTCTTCCTATTTATAGGCAAATGGCACGACTGTATGGTGGGGTGGTGAAGGAGCACAGCTGTGTGGTTGGTCGTGTTCTAGAAGCTAAGCCTCCTTGGTGCATTTTCGGCCTTCTTTTGGTTGGAAATGGTTGTTATGGCCGTGTAAGGAGGTGCACAAGATGTCTTTGAAGTCTGGAAGGGCATGTTCTAGAATATATAAGGTAGCATAGCCGTGTAGTAGGGTGTGTTCTAGAAGATTTCTTGCTTGGCCTTGCTATAAGATGCATTTTGAGGTTCTTTGAACCTTTAGACAATTGATTTTGGTCTATTTTGCTTCAAAACTGCTTTGTACCTAGTGAAAACTTGGATAACATGGAAACATGGTGGAAACATGGGTAATTATACATAAAACACATAAAATATACTCCTAAAGTGAGTGGAATTTATCAAATAAAGATGTATAATTATGTGCCTATCAGATACATATATATATATTAATATGCATTCACATTCATGATTCATTTATAGTGATTACAAGTTCTGTACATATTTCATACATACACCTATGGATATATGAGTGTGTCAACTAAGGTAAGGAGACAATAAGCCTGTTACTCATACCCTTTTAACAAAAGATTGCTAGTGGATTCCTAATACATATATGCCCTAACCTATACACTAAAAATTATCCTCCTGATTCCTTACAAAAATAATAACAAGGATTCAGGGTATTCGGCATGTCCAAAAGTTCACTATACATACCCTAAACCTCATGCATTCAGGGTATGGGAGGGACTCCCAACACAAAAATGATCCATAATTCCTTTATAACTAGGAAACACCCCAAGAAAGGTATTTCTACTACTTCTATTTCTACTTTTAAAAGCACCTAGTACCTAGGAATCTAATACAAACCAACATTTATATGAGAAGAATTTCTCAGTAACAATAACAACCTATTTAAAAATTGTTAATCTATACCACCGTACTCTTATAGAAATACACTACATTCTTTTTATCTTTTATCATCAAAACTATACCATGTCTATTGGGATACCATGCATACAAATTCCATATTTATGAATTCATTTACCAATCATCACATATCCATCACACAGGATATAACATCAGATTATATTACATATATATCGCATAGGATATATTATCTCATCATAGTGGTAAAAGGGTTATAATCATATATATATATATACACAAGAGCATAAGCAAGGAATTTAGAGCATCTCATGGCTAAAGCCAAATTATTTTCATACCAAGAGAAACCAAGAGAGTCACCATGTGTAACATCCGCTTCTAATGTGATTGAGAGATGTTTGATAATTGTTAATTTAATGTCCAATGCTTGTGTATGTTGCATTAATGCATATAGTTGCATTAGTGTAGGGACCAAATTAAAAGGAACAAAATGTTGAGTTAAGAGTATGACCAAGGACCCAAGTGAAAAGGGAAAATTTTAGCTAGATAGATGCACAAAGTGGGGCAAGGATAAGAGCACAAATAAGGGAAATTATATTCAGAAGCCCTAAACCCTAGCCACACATTTCTAGAACTTCAGCCTTCTAAAGAGAGGGAGAAGAGGGCAAGTAGAGAGAGAGTGTAGAGTTAGGGGTAGGAAGGGAAGATTTTCTAAAGTGAAGGTTGATTTAAGGCTAGGATTCGGTCCTACTGCAAGGGAAGATCATTTCTACACATCATACACACACATTTCAGCAAGGAACCAAGGTAGCAATTCATCCTAAATTCCATTTTTTAAATATGCAAAAAATTTACTGATAAATGTGATTTTGAATGTTTTAAGTTAAGTCTAGGGTTTTTAAACCTACATTCTCTAAGTTTTGACTACTATTGGGTAATGCTTGCTAATTTATAATGGTCATTTATTCTGGTTGATGATTTTGAAAGTGGCTTTTGCCCTAAGTCAGAAAATGTGGTTTGAGCTTAGTTTGAGATGTGTTAAGTTTTGGGCATGTTATGAATGTTAAATGATGTTTAAATGTTATCTTTGAGTTCATAGCTTGAGAAAATATTTTAAGAATAAGTTTTTGGGGCAAAACTCTGGGTGAAACCATGATTTTTAGAACAGACCAAGCACTAGCAACTGACTGCCAGCCCTAGAAGTCGACTATCGTGCTCATCCTCTACCTAGAAACACGAGACAGCACGCTAGCAGCCGACTGCCAGACCCTTGGAAGTCGATTATCATGTTCTTTTTTTTCAAAAAAATTTCCAAAAAGGGAGCAGCCAACTTCTAGACCCCTAGAAGTTGACTGTCGAGGCTAGTAGCCAACTGCCATGCCCTAGCAGCCGACTGGCAGCTCTTGACTAAGAAAAGAAACTTCAGACAGTGAGCTAGCATCTGACTGCCAGCAATGGGGAAGTTGACTGCCAGCCCTCTGACATGGAAAATGAGCTCAATTGACCATTTTAAGAATAGGTTATCCTGAATTCTCACTCAAACTAAGAATCTAAATCAGGGATGTAGTGGATAACATGCAAGAGATAGTCATGAGTCACTCGAATGATGAGATCCTTGTGATAGCGAACAAAGAGATAGTAGAAAACACAACAAGAGAAAAGAGGAAAGTATTCTAAGGGTATGCTTTAGGGTAGATAAGCTGATGGTCGAGTGACCGATTATCGGTATAAGACGGTCGTTGGGCATTCCACGATTGTGCCATGAATTAGGATGGTCAAACATCCACTTAAACCTAGATGCTTTTGAAAACACCAAGATGGTTGCGAACTTTAAGTTAGTGTCATCTTCCAAAGGCCATTTAAGAAACACATACTTAGAGTTAAGCAAAACTACGGGCATGATCCGAGTTACCCTAGGGTAAATGTAGAGTATAGCACACCAGGAGCATAATCCAGGTAGAGTTGATGGTGATTCCATAATACTATGATCCACCCCAAAGCAGAGAAGAAATGATCCGGGTAGAGTTAACAATGATCCCATGAGTTGATAACTAGTCCCACAAGGGGAAGGGAGACGTTGGGTAGAGCTGACAACTATCCCACTGGTTATGAGATGGTACTCGGATCTAGCTGAGGGATGCCTCAAAATGTACAAAAATTTAACGTTAAAAGCTAGAGTTAGCTATATAGTGGTTAAATAGTCACAAACTCATTCATATAGATAATGGTGCTAGAGTTATTGCGGGGCAACACTCCCTATTACTCGTACAGTTTTTTGTATCCTTCTCACATGTTTAAAGTAAATAGATGGCATGTTTACTATCCCACAATATGTTTTATATGAGAAGTTATGATGAGATGATGTTGAATGAACATCCCATATTTTAGAGCTTATACATTTTAAATGAACTTGCATAAATCTGAGCATATAACATGAGAGTATGTTGCATGCATTGCATCCTAATAATATATAGTATGTGTTATGTTTTATGATGAAATAATGTAAAGATTTTCGTATAAATACAGTGGTACAAGCTAGTAGTTTTCTAAGACAAGTTGCATTTCTACTAAGATTCATTTCTCATATAAGTGTTGGCATGTACCAGATGTGTAGGTTCCTCTCAGTTGGAGGAGAAGGTAAGTGGGAAAGAAGTACCCTTCATGGGGGTACCTGAAAATGTTTATTTTGGATAGTACAGGCACATGTTTATTTTGGATAGTATAGGCATATATTTTGGATAGTACCTAAAAATGAGAGCCTGAGTGTAGAACTCGATCCTAAACAGCACTCAATTAATCAACTTGGTAAAAGTTTAAAATTTATTCGGGTAGATGTAATAGTAACACACTACTAAATATATATATATGTGTATTATATCTTTTAAGTAACTTAAAAGGAATCACAGGCTAAGGGGTTGTTATAGGCGTTACACCATGTGAATAACTCCTCATATTAAACCCTTACTCTCAGGTGAGTTTCTTGTAATCCTAAACTACTTATCTGGCAGTTCATGATTATAATTCCATATACATGCTAGATCTTCCCCTAGTGGATCCAAGTACATTCTTCCTCAATGCCCCCACAAGGGTCACTACCCACTTCCTCGGCAATTCATTTCCCTTAAACATGCCCTCGAGGTCCCTGCCCACCTCCTTGCTAGTTCATCCCCCATCACCAAAAACCAAGGTCCCTGCATTTCTCCTGAAAGTTCTTCCCCTGTATATATGGGATTATTATTTTCAACAGATCATCTCCTAAAACACTATTCACAAGTATATAGACTAGCGTGATTCGGCTTATATCATGGTTATGTCTAATTTTAAGTATGTAACTCCTTTAAATTGGCTATAAGGGAGTTCACTAGCTTAAAATTAATAACCGTCACGATATTTTCAAAATCATTTAGTTCAACTGTGGAATTCCTAACGATCATCCTATACCAACCATCAATCACTTGTCATGAGTCTATCTACCACTATCCATGCACTAGGAATACTTTCTCATTTCTCTTATATTTCTCATGCTCATTCCTTTTTAATTTTCATAACATTCTCGCTCTTTCTCTTTCATTCTCAACCCTCATGTTGCCCATTACTCACATCCAAGTCTAGATCCTGTATTTGAGTGAATTTTTGGGCTAATTATGCTTTAAACTAGGTTATTGAAGTCATATCCTAGAACAAGGGCTAGCAAGTCGACTTCTCCATGCTTGGCAGTCGACTTTCTGCTCTCTATCCTGCCAATTTTCTCAAACTCGAGGGATACCAATCAACTATCATAGGCCCGACAGTCGACTACTCTGTTCTTGGCAATTTTCTAGAAAAGATTAGCACGATAATCGACTTACAAGGACTGGAAATCGACTGCTAGAGCTCAGTCTAAGTAACCAAAGAACACAACAATCGACTTTCAGGAGCTGGCAGTCGACTGCTATATTATACTCTATTTTTTAAACTTGCTATTGACCCAAATTTATACTCAAGAACTTGTTAGTAGCCCATTTTTTATAATCATCAACTCAAAACCAGTATATAAGCATTAGTTACCACATATAAATAGCCCAAACTATTGTTTAATCTCACTCAAATATTGGATTCAACCTCATGTTCACCAATAGGTAAAAACCCATTATGTCTTATTTCATACATATTTACTTGATGTTTTCTGTCTATTTTCATAAGCATTTTATGTATTTTTATCTCAAGAATCACTCGATTATGTATCCTTTCTCACTTTAAGGAGTTTTATCAAGTCACAATCAGCAGTGAAGCATTTTGGAGTTAAAAGGGATGAAAACGAGCGTTTTATGGCCTGATATACCCTAGAGCATGCCCATGTTGAGAAAGTTCCATGACACACCCTTTAACATGGCCATGCTACCTCAAGAGTCTAGAACACACCC
Organism: Senna siamea; assembly: GCA_031216115.1. Taxonomy (NCBI): domain Eukaryota; kingdom Viridiplantae; phylum Streptophyta; class Magnoliopsida; order Fabales; family Fabaceae; genus Senna; species Senna siamea. The sequence continues at coordinate 5,938,495 of CM062360.1, forward strand.
TCAATCACGGCCATGGTGACCAAATCCTTCTAGAACATGCCCTCCAACACATCCAAGAACACGGCCTAACCTCCAACACACGCTCTAACATGCCCTTGCCATTTTTCACACTAGAACACGACCATGTTATGTAACATCCACTCCTAATACTTGCATTTTAATGATGACGTTGTTATTATTATTGTTAGTATTATTTTTGGGATGTTGAGGATGATTTATTAAGGAGTTCGAATGGGCATTTTTACCATTATATAATCACTTTTGTGATAAAAGAATGAAATTGGAAATTTGGTGATGAAGGGTAAAATAGTAATTTTACCATGAATGGGAAAATTAATTTAATTCTCTTATTTCATGAAATTATATCAAAGGACTCTTATTATTTTCATTTGAGAAGAATAATCTAGTTATGTAAGAGATTACTTGCATTTGATGTCAAGAGGCAATTTCCCTGAGGAAGGGCAAAATAGTAATTTCACCTTAAGGGAATATTAGGAATTTTACATAATGTAGAAAATTTAAATTTTTATCTTAAATATTTCAAGAAAAATAGAAATTAGAAATCCTTGTCCAATTATGCTTAAAAGAAGAAAGGAAAAGGGTGAAAATGATAACCTTGGCATAAAAGGCAAAAAGGTAATTTTTCCTTAAGGGCAAAATTGTAATTTTGCTAAAAGAAGGGTAAATTAGTAAATTCACAAAAATAAATTTTATAAAATCTTATTTAAGTAATTTTTATACCATGAAGCCGAAAAGGGTGAAAATTAGAGTTAAAATGGCCATTTGGACTTAAATGGCAAAATGGCAATTTCCTTAGGGCTTATTTGCAATTTTTGAAAAGTTGAGGGACCACTCTACAATTTCAAAACTCTTGAGGGGCAGAAAATTCTGAGCCCATGGAAGCTGCATAAAATTACATTTCCAAAGAGAGTGAATGCCATTGATGAAAAAGAGAAGAAAAAGGGACAAAATGGACATTTTAGCACCAATGGCATTTTTGTAAATAACCTAAACTCTAAATTTCAGCCTTCTTCCTCCATAAGGTGCTGGAATTTTCGAAAGGGAGGAAAAACAAGGGTGCTGGCCAAAGCTTTCCAAGGGAATAAGACAAGAGAAAACTTACCAAAACAACTTGGAGATTCCATTGGTTTTACACTTCCAAGGTAGCTAAACATGCCTATGCCATTCTTTTCTTGTTTTATGGTGTGTTTATGGTGTTTTCAATTTTGCAATAATAATGGCTTTTTCTCTCTCTACATTCTTATGGTTGATTTGCATGATTGGGTTTGAAATATGTTGAAAACTACTTGTGTTATGGCTATATACATGTTGGAAAGCTTGAATACCTAAGAAATGGTGAATTTTCATGGATGGAACCATAGTCTTGCAAAACCTTAACCTATACCAAGGCTGAAATGGTATTGTATAGAGTGAGAAAATGATGGTTTTGCATGGTTTTTACTTGAATATGGTTATGTTGTAAACTAGATGGTGAAATAACTCCATTTCCTTGCATTCTTCACTTTGGCCGAATTATTGCTTGTGTAAGGGTGCTGGAATTTGGTGAAATTTAGTTAAATTGGTGTTAGAAAAAGTGTGAGAAAATGTTAGAAAATGGTATGAGATAGAAAATCTAGGTAAGTTAGTGTTTAAGCATTTTTCCCTTTTTCTAATTTCACCATTAACAATGAATGTGTGACTTACTCATCTTGGCCAAATTGATGCATGTAAGTGGTGCTGAAATTTTGCTTGAAAATAGCTTAGATACCATATAAATTTAGTTCCAAGAAAGGAAGAGAGAGAAAGTTATGGAAATTCTATGTTTTAGCCATTTTACCAATTTAAAGTCTTACCATTTCACCTAGAAAGTGTGTATGAATATGTGAAGTTGTGAGGTTAGGTGTATTATCATGTTTGGTATGAATATTGAACTAGAAAAATATGAGAAAGGATAGCCTAAAGTGTACTCACCTAATTTTTAGGTGTGAGAAAGGGTTAAGCATAATTATGGAAATTGTTACATAATGTTTAATTGGTGAAAATAATGCTAGAAATGCACCAAATGGGTTAGAAATGCCAATCCTTCATGCTTATCTTGTCTTGGCCGAATGCCTTGTAAATTTTTTCCTAGAATGGCTAAACTTCTATGTTAGTTGAAAATAGCCTAAGGTGCCATCAAAATTGGCCTATGTTAAGTGACAAGAGGGAAAATGATGTAATGGTCAAGAATGAATAGTGAATAGCATGAAATTTTTGACATTGATAGCAAGATGTCTAAATTCATGTGAAAGTGACTGAATAGCATGAAAATGCTTAAATGCAATTATGAATGCCAAAGTTAAAGATCAAGGAGGAATGATCTGGTGAATACCTCCTGAGACCAAAATTATAAGGAGGAATGATCTAATGTATACCTTTATAGTAAGTTACCTTATGGGGAATGATCTAATGTATACTCCCAAGGGATAAAATGCAGGAGGAATGATCTGGTGTAAACCTCTAAAGAACATCATGATGTGGAAGGGAATGATCTGGTGTATACCTTTCCAAAGTAAAGTATTTCTGTGTGGCCATAAGTTGTATTGCATGAATGTGACTTTTGTGAATATGATTTAGCCATATAAGCATTGAAAGCTTGTTGTCCATTCCATGAATGACATAATTTGCTGCATATCTCATGTCTATAGATGCATACACATCTGTTTCACATATGTCATACCCAAAGGTCTATATGAAAAGAGTTTGAAATTTTAATTGAATGTAGAGGTGTTTTCTATATTATTATAGTGGTACATATCAGTTATTTTAAATAAATTGGTTTGTTTAGCTACTGAGAATATATTTCTCATTATTATAATGATATGTATCAAATGCCTAGATATTGTCTTATAATGGAGATCAAACTGGCTACGGTGGAAATTCCCTTTTTAGGAACTTTCACTATTATAAAGGACGTTTATGTGATATCCATCTTTGAATTTCCTCTAGAGTAAATTAAACACTTAAGCATGTAGTCATAGCCCTTTCTTTTTGGTCCTGATTCTATATAGTCTTTTTGAGGTTAGAATTGGGACTATCATTTTTTTGTACATAGAGGGAAAAGGGCATCTGTATAAGGATATGTGAAGGACCTATTCCTTCATGATATTTTGTAAAAGGAGTATGAGTACCAGGCTTGTTGTCTCCTTACTCCTTAAGGATGGATACTTCATCTATCCTAGTATATGTATACAGAACAATGTACCAAATAGTTATGATAATATATGTATAATGGAAAAGTTTTTATATATTCTGTTGTGGTGTATGTATTTTTATTCTGCTGTGCCAAAGCATCTTTTACCTGAGCAAAAGAACCCAGACCTAATTGCAAAATAAATTCATGATGGATTGAATGCTCAGGAGGAATTAATGTAATTCAAGGCTAAAGATAATGTAACCACTTATCTGAATGAGTATTATAACGTTGTTAAGATAAGATAAGGGGTGTTACATGTTACCTTTCAAGGCATCCTTGCCTATAAATAGGGAGGCAAATGAAGAGAAAAATAAGGGATTGAAGTCATGAGTGTGTGTGGTTTAGAGAGTGACACTCCCTTCCATCCGTGTTTCTTGACCTCTAATTATTCTCAAAGATCTATAAAATGTAACAACCATAGAGATTCAATGGACATTGAGAGAGAAGATTGAGAAGGATCAAGAGGCAATAAGAAGCAATTTCAAGTGAAGTTGGAACTAAGGCTATCCATCCAAAACTCGACAGATGACGGTGTATTTATTCCCATTTCCTTCTTTCTTTCTTGCATTTGTCCTTATTGTTGTACTAATCATAAACATGAGTAGCTAGATTGGTGAAACCCATTAGGGGTTCCTAAACTATGTTGGTGACTTGATATTAAATTGCATGGATTATAAATTAGGTTATGTGATCTTCTTTTAGTTAAGAATATTTTAAGTTTTCATTACGAGACGTCGTAGGGAAGACTATCTAGATTCCTTTCAAAGACTCAACAAATGATGATTGGAATTTGAAACTAACTGAATAGAACAGTCGATCATCGCTTAGACCTAAGGTTGATTGACGGCTAGATTAAGAGCAATTCTTAATAGTAGTGAATTAGAACACTAATACTAATCTAAAATCAACCATTAGGAAGAACCAGCCAATGGAAGGGTATAGGTTTTATAAATCCATTGAGATCGATAGAGAATTTGGGTTTAATTTAAAATTCACTCACAGGTAGCATAGTCAATTTAATAATCCATGATCCTTTGTGTATACATCATCTAGTTCAAGACCCTGGTGGCTTTGCTTTTCTTGACATGGTAATTCTCTTTCTTGTTCAAGTTCACTAGCTTTTACTCTTTATAATTTCATAGTTAACATTAGATTAGATAAAATCAATCACCATTTGTTTTAGGCTAGAAAACAAGAAGTAGTAACTCTGGGCTTTCCTGTTCTTATGGGATATGACCTTGATACTCACCATTGACCTAGGCTATATCAATAGGAATACTGCCTTAAGTGTAACTACACATAGAGCATTGGCAGCGCATCAACCCATTTTTCATAATCTGATTTAAGCATACATGAGTACATCTATGCGATTTAAAACACTCAATAGCAGTTAAAAACATCAAGAATATAGTTTTTCATCTCTTCTCTTGCTTAAATAACATGAAAATCACAATTTTTAGTTTATAAATAGTAAATTTTGAAATAGAAAGGATTAGGTTGTTTGCTACCTTAGTTCTTGATTTAGAGCACGTCAAAACTTGCTTGATGACTTGTTGGTAGCTATCCTTGCCTCACATGCATCAAATTTCTCCCAACAATCCTCTTCCTCCTTAATTCCTCACTTTCTCTCTCTAAAACCTTTCTCTTTCTCTCTCTGAATGCTGGAGTTTAGGATGAAATAGGTGGGGGTTCTGGTATTTTCACCTATATATAGGTGATTCAAAAATCTTCAATTTTAATCTTAATTCTTGATTATTTTGCTCAAAATGATAATTTTTTTGGCCATATGCCAAATTACCATTTTACCCCTGAACCATTGGAGGGAAAATTCAAAAATTTGATAGCTACAGTAATTCTTTTAGCTAAAATTATGGTTTGCTACCCCTGGAGTATCGAAAACCTACATAACTTTCCTCACTAAACCTTGTCACTTCATTCAGGTCCCTCTTTTCTCTTCAACTTAGTCCCTCATTCTAATGCAACTATATACAATCTAATGCAACATACACAAGCATTTAACTTATTTAAAATTAACAAACATCTCTCAATCAATATAAGGAGTGGATGTTACATAGATCCATTGGGGGACGCTCTAGATAGTACATAGCAGTCGTAGATTGTTAATGGTCAGTGACCACAAGGAACTCAACTCAAAAGCCATCCATGAGTGCTATAGAAACACGTGGAGTTGTTCGATGGGAAACTTTCCTGATGGCTCATATAATGATTTTGGCACTAGCTATTATGATATTTTTTGTTTTCCTTACTCACAGTTTAAATGTAAATATATTCATGTTACCATGGCTTATATATGAATGAAATGACATACTCTATATTTTTGACAAAAGATGAAATGTAACTATGCATGCATTCATAAGTACATGCTATAACTATATAATTCATGCATTGCATCCCAATAGATACTATTTTCTATACGATAATAAAAAGAATGTAGTGGATTTCCATATGAATACGGTGGTATAAGCTAGTCATTTTCAAAAGATTGTTATGCTACTGAAATTTATTCTCACATAAATTTTGGTATGTATCAAATGCCTAGATTCCACGTTCCACTGGAGGTAGATATAGCATGGAGGAAAATACCCTTTTTAGGGTATTCATAATAGAGCGTATATATGTATTCAAGATATGTGAGAGAAATATTATTAACCACTAGTAAGATTTTGACATGGGTATGAGTGTCAAGGTTTTTGCCTTCTTATCCTAACTGATAAGTTGTTACCAACCTCACATATCTATAGGTATACTTCTTAAGAAAGAAACGATGTATGTGATTGTATATACATATAACTTATTAGAATGTATACAAATATATGTATGTGTTGTTATTTTTTTTATTTTCGCTGAGTTACATGTGAGAACCTGAGTGTAGAGACCCGAACCAATGGCACTTAATTATTTAACTAGGTAAAAGTTAAAAATCTTTGCTCAAGTAGAGGTAATAGTAACTCACCAATCTTATAGTGTAATGTATTATATTATCTGAATAACTAAAAGGAACTATAAGATTGGAGGTGTTACAATTGGCATATTATTGGGATAGATATTGTTGAAGCTTTAGGCACTATGGATGAATATATTCTAGTTCTCCAAAATTATAACACATTAGTGGTCCTCCACATCCTCTACCTCCATTACGACCACCATGACTACCATGTCCATCCTTAAAACCATTCTAACCATTCTGACGCCCACGATAACTACTAGAACTGCCACCTCCATTACTCTCATTTTGGTTCTGAGCAATTAGGTAGACTTCTCATTAAAATTTGTTGTTGCTAATTTTCCTTCACCACGAGAGGCATGTAAAACCTTAGTAAAAGCATCCTTCAAGCTATCAACCTCCTTATTAAACAATATTTGTGAGCAAATCACATCATACTTTCAAGGCCTAATAACCAACTCAAGGAAAAAAATTTTGTTCTACAAAGCAATCACCTCATCCAAAGTCTTACAGCTCATTAAATAGCGTAGTTCCTCACAGACCTTCTTATAATTAAGGTAATAGGCCATCAATGGCTTTTTCTATTGTTTAGGTCAATAAATGTCTTGAGACGAATCATAAACATGAGGAAGATTATTACTTGATCCACCACATACAAATTCTAAAAATTCTTAAACATCCTTTGTGGACAATCTTTTGTCAAGTGTTCATATTTACCAATTCCTCCTAGGCTAACATTCACCAAGCATTTCCACCTTAGGAAGTTTGTTCTGTCCACATCTTAGTATCTGGTAGTTTGGATGAGCTAGCAATTACCTCAAACACTATATTCGTAGCCTCCTTGTCTGTAGAACACACAATACCAGAAAATTACCACAAATAATAAAATAAAGTACCACGACCAAATACTTCCACTCAAGAGGAGAAAACATCTTCAAATCATCAATAGCATTACAAAAAATCACAGCTATATCTCATTAATCAAGCACCAACACATATACTCACCAAAAGAGAGCAAAAAGAGGCTTTAAAAAATAGTTCCATACAACAAAAACCATTGGGCCTTCTTCCTATGTGTAGGGCGCTCCTCTTTGTCGCAAAACTAGCCACAAATTAGCTGACATCACCAAGAAAAATATAGCTTTATCACTAGTCTGTCTTTTGCCTTTTTAGGAAGAACAACCCATAAACTCAATTCTTTGAGCTTCTCCATGAATCTACACCTGGGATGTTATCCTTGGTGTTAGACGCACCTCTAGTAAGTTTTTTTTATGGGAAATTATGTTTTACCAGCCAACTCTGATACCATGTTAGTTTCAAAGGCAAGTGAAGATTGAATGAAAATTCTAACTCTATTGTTAGTTGCCCTTGTACTACTTATAATTATAGAATGGGTCAAGCCTTTACACGAGCAAAGAACATAAAACTTAGTTTACCACACTATTCTAACATACATTAATACACAAAATTTGGACCAAAAAAATATACACGGATATTTATTAATGAACATCCCATCAAAACATATTTATTTTTATCTTCAAAATAAAGATGCATGTCACCAAAAGACTTGTTGCATAAACTTACCTTCCGTCTCTCTTGTACTTTCTGTTTTCTTTGTTTCCTTTATCTTACTTGTGCAAACCCCACAATATTCATAATAAGACAAGCTTCATATGGCACCAAAGAAAAATGCATCCGTCTAACCCCTACTAGCCAAAGACATAAGAACTCTCTTGCTAAAAAATTGAAAAAATATTTCCTTTTAATTGGCGACTATCAAAATACGAAATTGATTAGACATCATTGATACACACAGGTACATGTACTAAAAGGAGGAAAAGGAGTAAAAGGAGGAATCAAGAAATAAACTAAACACCTTTCTATTTTGCTATCGTATTACATCCAAAGTCTCTCCATTTAGATTGATCAACATTTCAAGATCTGGGATAATAAAACACTCCATAAATTCAGGCAGCTATAGCTGAATCAAATGTGTGTACTATATTTGTGAAGAATTAATAGACCAGTCAAAATTCTGATATGAGATATGAACAGGGCCACCATCACCTAAGAGATGCGTTAAAAGCCCTGCTTTAGTTGCATCCAAGTAATTCAGTACCCACTTCAGGATGTCTTTCTCTTGTCCAAAATCCATATCAAACCTGGCCAATAAGATTCTGATTAGAAATTGAATTACATGAAATAATTAAACTTAGTCAAGTTCTCCGACAAAAACATAACATGTGGAGCAACTTTCTGTAGAGATACAATCATATAGTATGCTCAGCTGTAAAAAATCTCCACTTCTCATGTTTTTATTGAAAAACCTGAGTGTAAATGAATGTTCCAAAGGGGCTCTAACTGCTCACCACTTGATAATTCGAGTGAGAAAGACAGTCCTCTTCTCCAGATCCACTTCCATGCCACCTTCTTCGAAGAACTCTCTTGCAGCACGTCTTAGTTCATCTGCAACTCCTTGGGGTGAAAAGAACCTCACCTTTGGGCTCGACTTTGTAGCGTTACAAAGTCCGAAGTGAATTAATGGATTCATTTTGACAAGAGCGAGCTGCAAATTTTGCTAGAACAAGTTAATCTTTCTTCATGATCAATCAGACTACAAATAAAACAAAAGACTAGAAACTTCATGAAGCGTTTGAGTCTGAAAAATGGAAGAAAATCATAAATTCAGAAGCATATCCTGAAAATCATATTTCCAACCAGATGCATATCATGAAAATCGTGAAATCATAATTCCTATAACATGAGAAATTAAAGGATTTGTTTAGTTGCATGTGCCTTATGTTTTATATTTCATAGTTTTGTACTAATTTTGTTATTAGGCCACAGTTTTGGGGGCAAAATGTAGTTTTCCCTAACTTAAAACTGTTTACCTCTAATTGCCTGTCTCCGGAGGCAAAGGTCTTCATCAAGGAATATGGTGGCCGCCGATTACATCTTAGGATACCATTTTTTATGGAATTAAGAGAATGAGGATGCCCTCCAACTACATACAGGAAATTGGAGTAGAAGAAATTCTTATCCAATAAACCCTGTGGAGGCCCTACACGGACAATAGCATGGATGATCATAGCATTGTACAAGTTCAAGAAGAAGGCTAACTTCTCATTTTCTGATAGTTCCAAGAGGTTCAATCGTTGAAGATCCTCTGTCATATTTACATACCTGCAGTCATAAGAAAAAGAATAGAAAAAGAAATACTTCAGAGTTCAGACATGTAAACATATAGGAAATACATACAACCTATATTTTGATTCAAGGCCACTTGTTATGCCAAAGGGGAGAGAAGGAAGGGAAAATGATGATCAAACGATAATTCTAGAAAATATAGAGGGAGGAATTTGGAGGATTTTGAAATGTTAGTTCAAAATTTATTATACCCATCATTTTAATAACTACTAAATGAGGGAAAGGTTAGATTGAAACTTTTTCTTATCTTTCCTTCCTCTCCATTATTCCCTATTCAAACATACACTTCGAGAGAATCTCACATCAATAGCCACAAAATCCAGTCATTTTTCTAAATCTACTACAAGAAAGCATCACAAATGCAAAAAGCACAAAAATGAGAACCGGAGGGAAATCCAAATTCAAGTGGTGAAAAGGAAAATTTAGGACTTGGAAATTTGAGAAAATAGTTTGAATGCAGCAAAATATGCATGTACCCATCCACATATCAATATCATTGTAGACCAAAAGAAAAAAAGAAAAAATTAATTCTTAAGTATTATATCCTACCTGCGAAATTCTTCGCTTTTGCTAATGGCTTCATAGTCAAGATATCGCCTGTCATCAGAAGCATAAGACTCAAGAATGGCAGACATAATCTTGGTAAGCCTTTGGCATACTGCAACTGCAGGTTTTGGTTCACTATCATTTGTGATGCTCCAGAAATTAAAGCACTTGGGGATAAACGGCTCATGCTCAAGTAAACGGTAGAAGTGGTTTCCGTCCTCAAAATCATTTTCCCTGCACATCAAAGTTGCCATTGGCATGAAAAAAACTACCAAAGAATAGTGAATTAGATATACTCAAAAACGCATCCAGTTTCATTTGCTTGACAAGTTATTCTCTTACCCGAAAACATGATGAATGAAATGCTTCTTGTATAACTGCTTTCCGATCTCAACAGCCTAATAGTTGTGTGAAATACAAAACATTTAGTGCAAACATTACAGATTTTACAGTTGAACAAACAAATGTAGGGAGCATTTTTCTTGAAAGTGGGACATTATTATAAGAAACTATACACCATTACCATTGGCAAGTACTAACTCCCATGAGGCAATATTAATGGTAAACGTACCTTTATTTGAGGTTGAATCGTTTGAGCTTAATGTTTCTAAGACTAAAGCAATTATTATATTTTAGAAACTCTTCGTAATTTATTGGACTAGAAGTGATGCACGCAATGACCGTGTGGGCAGTGGAAGAAGAAGTCATTTGAAAAATTAGAAAAAGGCATGTAGCACCGCAGTTATACAAGAAGTGGAATCAAGAAGTTAAAAAAATGAAAAAAGAAAAGGGAAAAATGAGAAATTAAAATTTTACGGAAAATAATTATTCATTCTAATATTTTTATGAAATAAAAAAGAACCAAGAAAATAAAAACAATTATTTTTTCATTTGAATTAATAATTATTCAAATGGTTAGAAATGTTTTCAGAGTTTTGTAATTAAATGAGATGTAAATATGATAACCAATAAAAAAAGAATATTTATAGAGAATATTACGTGATAGAACAGACAAATGTCGTCTTCCTCTTCAGCTTCGGGTCCATGAAAGAGAAAGATGGAAAATGTGCACAAAAAATCAGAAGCCATTGCATCCATCGGTGAGTTACAAACTGACGCAATGGGATTTAAAGAAAGAAAATAAATATAGGGTTGGAATTCAATATCAAGGGTGAAAACTAGTATAAAGGAACAAATAAATGGTTGGAAATTCGAAAGATAACAACGACACCGTTTTCTTGTTCAGTTGGAGTACTGGACACGTGGGTGAGAAAGTTAACGTAATTTTCCGTCTTCATTAATCATTATGACATTTGGGTCCCAAGTCGTATTACAGTCAGATCCATTTAAAAAGAGACGTGCTGTACACGGGGCCCTAGGAAGCACCTCTTAATTTTAAATAAGAAATACACTAAAATTGTACTAAACTTGAAGTGCAAGAAATCATGAATCCTGCATCATCATATAGAATAATAATTAAGAAAGCTCCGTTACTATATTTCATTTGTCATTTATATGTCTTACGTTTAAATAATCTATAAACATAATGTTTTTATATTTTTTAATGACATATCATTCTCACTTACATTGTAAAAAAATTTAAGTATATTTTTCTTATTATATAGTTTTAATTATAAATTGACAAATAAAAATCTCATATATTTATTTTTATTAAATATTGATAATAAAAAATATATATAGAAAGATTATATTTAACTTAATCTTTTTATAATTACATTTTTGTGACATACCTAATAGTCTAATACTTAAAAAAAAAAAAAAACACGTCCAAAGGATAACAAAATAGAAAACGCATGTACATTAAAAAAACATGCTATTATATTATTATGTAGCCTCATTATTGTACTTCCGTAAAGAGGGAAAGTTACACATTTTCTGACAAAAAGGTGGTTCACTTGAAATTAGTAACCTTTTTGAACGATATTATGTTATTTTATTTTTTACAATTATTTTATAAAATACATTACAATTATTTTATAAAATACATTACAATTATTTTTAATTTTAAAAATAAAAATAATTTTAAAAAACTTCAATCAATTATATAACCAAATTATCACCTAACTAACATAGGCGGAAGCTTGAAGCAGTAAAAAGTAATAAAAACATTATGAAGCAAGGCCATGAGTCCATGACAATAAGATAACCTAGGTCAATCTTTAATTGGATTTTAAAAATAAGAAAATAAATGAGGACTAAAGTATTAAATTATCAGAAAATTTTAACTGTATGAATAAATAAAAAGAAATTATTATTTTAATCCTTAAAAAAATATTTTGTATTAATTTAATTCTTAAAGATTAAAATATTTAATTTTATTTTTAAAAATATTTTTTTAATAATTTAATTTTTATATTAATTATATAGACACTCAAATTATATTACAATAAATCAAAAAGATAATTAATATATCTAAATCATGTTATAGCAAAATATCAACGAATGTTTTTAACAAAATATTTATATAATTAACATAGAACTTAAATTAAATTATTTAAAAAATATTTTTTGAATGATGAAATTTAGTATTTTAATTTTTTAAAAATAAAATTATTATAAATTATATTTACAAAAAATTAAAATAATAATTTACTATAAATAAATTCACAGTATTCATAATAAAATCCTAGTAGTAGTAGTAGTTGGCAACGTTCTAAAGGACAAACAGAATGTAATCAAATATTCCGCGGCAGAGTTCAAACTTGAAAATGTCTCAAGGGCTCAAGGCCCAAGCAACTAGAGCCATTAATGGTATGCGTATTATATGTTAATAATAAAATAACGAAAATAGAAAAATACGTAGCCATACGGAATGCGTAGCGTACCTTTTTACGGCCGCAATCCAAGTGCTGAATGAGCACCTCCACCAACTCAGATCCGGTGAAGCAGTTTTGAATGAACTTCATCTTCATCTTGATCAGACGGTCCTGAATGGGCAACTTCTGCCTCAGAACCTTCACGTACCCCACCATCTCGTCTATGCGATAATCCTCGTTAGCATTAAAACCGTACACCGGCGGTGCAGGCGCGTGATCAGGACATTTCACGCTCATCGTCTCCTTCATCAACCTCTGCTCAAACCCTCCACTGTTCCTCAACGAATTCAACGCAACCAGTCCCCCAAACAGCTTCTCGTTGAAGAATATCTGCGGCACCGCTGTAGTCCCCGTCCTCTGTCTTAGCTCCTGCTCTCTTTCTGTGTACACATCGATGTTGATCTCGACGAATTTCAGCCCTGTCTCTCTCAAGAATTTTCTCACAGCCGTGCAGTCCCTACAGTTCGACCTCGAGAAAAAGCTGATTCTCCCTTTCATTAATTCCTCCTCCCCACTTTTTTCCTTCACCACCACTTTGAGACCTGAAAGATTAAATTCTGTCACTTTCGGATGGTTCTTCAACGTCGGCGACGACTCGTCGATGTTCTCGTCTTTGAAAGATGAAATTCCTTTTGCAATCGCCGCCGTCAACCCGCTGCTACGCTCGCGGAAGAACTTTCCAATGGCCGGCATGTCGACGACGGGAAAATTTGGCAAGTCGTCGTTTTTGGTCGTCGATGGCGGATTATTTGAAATACCTGGAGGCGTTTGTGGCTTCGGGAGATCGGAATGAGGCTGTACAACTTGATCGTTAACAATATTATTTTCATTATCAGTAACTGTTGATCTATTGGCGTGATTATCGGGCGGAACAACATGAGGAGGAACGTCGACGTTTTCGGCCGTTGATGATGGAACTTTCAAAATCTCCGGAGATTTCTCTGGCCTCAGAAGCTCTGTATGAGTTTGGGCAATTTGTACTTGCTCTTCAGCGATATTAATATCATTATCAATGACGGCAGATCTATTGGCGTGATTATATGCCGAAACAATATCATGATGAGCAGGAACGCTGTCGTTTTCAGTCGTCGACGATTCGTTCTTGTCATATAGTTCTGAGAATGTTTTTGTTACAACTTGTATTACCTGGGAGCATGATTCCCCTTCTCCGTTTGGTGTCTTTCCGTTTATTAGTTTCTCCAACTCTTGAGGATTCTTATTCTCTTCAACTTCGGAACCCATCTCTGTGATAAGAAATTCTATTCATACAAAATCTTTCAGAGAAAGAGTGGTGGATGGGGAAGAACTAGAAGAGGTACAAGAACAAAAACAATCAGAAACAGAAAAAACTACAAGAAGTTTCAGCAAAGGCAAAGAGCGAAGAAAACAAGGTAGGGAAATGGATGGGTGACTTAGATGGACGATGAAATCGGAGGGGTTCTGATTTTATGGAGTAAAATTAAGAAATGGAAGGGAAATTGAGAGAGGTTTAGTGGAATATACAAAGAAGAGGTCAAAGACGGGAAGAGACAGATATGGTCTTTTTATTGCTTTAAGAACCATTTTAGAAAATTTCAAGATAACACTTAGGAGTAAATTAATTGGCCGTATATTGAGATTTTCTAATGGAATGACGAAACTACTCTTCGAATACACAAAGGTCCAACGGGTGAGTGAAAGACTAACGGACGATGTGTCATAAGGGCACGTCTGTAATTTCGAAGGGACCATCGAAAGTGGCGCTAATCTAGGAGCTTGTTGATTCCATTGTGTTGACAAGTCCAAAGAGTCAAATGGAAACATACCATCCTCAGTACGTCTCCAAGTGGAGGCTTATTTGTAATTTAAGACTCTTTCCATTTTAATTCACAATCAAACGTTTACAAACATGTAATCTTTTCATTACACTGCTTCATTTTTGTCAGTACAATACCTTCGTAAGGAAGAAGGCATTTAGACACATAATATGATTTGGACCGGCAATTAATTCAGTGAAAAGTTTAAGTCATTAGTATAACTGTTATGTCATAAAAAAATTAATTGAACAAATAATATAAATAAATTAAAAAATTAAAATAATAAAATTATTTTTTATTATTTTAAAATTACATGTATCATTAAATAAAATTATCAAGTCATCAGTGAAAAGTTTAAGTCATTAGTATAACTGTTATGTCATAAAAAAATTAATTGAACAAATAATATAAATAAATTAAAAAATTAAAATAATAAAATTATTTTTTATTATTTTAAAATTACATGTATCATTAAATAAAATTATCAAGTCATCAGTTTAATACACTTCAAGTTATAACAGTATAATTTAAAATAAATTTAATTTTAGTATTAAATATATTTATTATCACTTTTTATTATTTTAAGTTAACATTAAATAAATAATTAAGTACTAAACAAGTGTTAAAGTTATCACAAATTATAATATTTGGTTATTTATCATGTACAAAAGCAATAAATCAAAAAAATCATAAAAAGTAATTAGAAATTAAGCACTACAAGTAATGAACTAGATTTAGGAGTATACAATGAGTACTAAAAAAAATAGAAAACTAAATTCAATACATGCTAGAAACAGTTTATAAATTCAGCATCAATAATATCATAATTTACCAAGATTAAAGAAATTTTTCTAAATAAAAAAGAGACCGAATCAACCTAAACCAAGTTGGTTCTAGGTCATTAGGTTAATTAAAATAGTTTAAATAGTTGACTTGGACCGATTTAGTTACCAGTTCACCATGTCATTGGTTCGACTAGTTAGGTCGGTCCCAGGTTGATCTAGGTCTCAAAACTATTTTTAGACCTATTACACTAAAGGGAATATAGGGGCAAATATATTTATTACCTAGTGATAAAATGGGTTTTTAACCGAGATGCTTGTTTAGTGGCTAAAGAATCTTAGGCTGTAAGTTTACAAAACAAGATAAGGTAAAAAGTTGCGAGCTAAGGGCTTTGTTGCGGACTTCAACAATCGAGCTAGTATTTGGGAAAAGAGAAAGTTGAGAGAGTAATGTGTGTTGAAAGAGCATTCATGGGAGTCCTTTATTGTGATAAAAATGGGGCTATTGTATAAGCTAAGGAACCTAGATCTCAATAGCGGTCCAAAGATATACTTTGGAGCTTCTATCTCATTCAAGAGATCATTGATCAAGGTGACGCGAAGATATGCAAAGTACCCACCAATGATAATATCACTGATCCATTGACTAAGCCTCTGACTCAATAGAAGCATGACAGTTACACTAGGTCCTATAATATTAGATACATGATTGATTGGCCCTATGGCAAGTGAGAGGTTGTTGGTGTATGCCCTAAAGACAAATCATAAGATGATTAATTGTATACATTCTATTACGTTTAATATAAAAGCATTTCAATTATTATAGTTTGATATATCTACGCATTATATTTGAATACATTATTTTTTCTTAGAATAATTTATTATTCTTAAAATTGTCTCCAATCAAGTATTATTGCAAATTGAGGTAGCAATAATACGGTAATACTATTATATATGTTGATTGATGACTAAAGTCAAGTCATTATATAGATATATTTGTTAGAGAACACATATGCATCGATCCACAATAAAAATGTTAAGTCAATTCTTATAGATTATCATAAGCACTCCTTACAATGATTATTTCAAAATAAAGGGGGTTTTGGGTTGCTGTGATTACCTTGATTCCTAACTTAAATATGTTTCACGATGATGTGTAAATGCCTTCTACGTTGGAATCCTAACTTAAATCCTTAGCTTCTCATTTGATTTCTCCTATTATCTGCTTGGTCTTTCTTTCTTTCTCTCTCTCTCTCTATAATGTCAAGCCCGCTTAATGTAACATCTGCTCTTAAATTTTGATAGATGTTTGTTAATTTTAGTTAATTGCTTGTGTTTGTTGCATTTATGTTAGCTTGCATATAGTTGTATGAGTACAAGAATTGGACTAGAAATGAGTGAGAAAATTGACTAGAATGAAAAAAAAAAAGGACTAAACTGAAAAGTGAAGAATTTTAGGGATGAAAATCACAATTTTAGCCAAAGGATTTGCTGTAGCAACATAATTTTGAAAGCTTCCCGCCAGTGAGCTAAGGACAAAATGGTAATTTAACATATAGTGGAAGAACTATTATTTTAGGCCGAATGGTCAGAAATTGGGAGCAGAATTGCATAGGGCCGAATTACCTATAAATAGGTGAATCCCTCATAACCCTTTAGTTGTATCTTGAACTTTGAAGTTTAAAGAGAGAGTGTGGACGAGTTAGAGAGAGAAGGAGAAAGAATTGTGATCAAACAACCTTGTTGCTTGGATTTAAGCATCCCAAGAGATAGGAAATCACTCCAGAACACTTCCCAATCATTAGACACCGATTAGAAACCAGCAAAAAGGTAGCATATTAACCCAATCCCTTTATTTTGGAGCTTATTGTTTATACTACTGAAATTTGTGAAATTGAACTTGTTTGAAAGAAAAAGGGATTTAAAACTACATTCTTACTACTTTTAATCACTATTGGGTATTTTTAACCGATTGAAAATACTTGTGCATGCTAAAAATTATTTCTGAAAAATGGATTTTTTAGCTTGAACGAAAACAAGCTTTAATCTCAGATTTGGACAAGATTATATGATGTTTTGGGCTATTTTTCTTGTGTTAAATGTTGTTGAGACGTTTATCTTGAGTTCATCAATTTTAAAATAGAATTAAAAATAAGTTTTTGGATTGAAAATTTGGGTCAACGACAATTCATAAAATAGAGAAGACTCAGCAGCCGACTGCCAAAGTACAGAAGTCGACTGTCGTGCTCTTGATGTGCCTGAAAACGCATACAGAATGCTAGCAGTCGACTGCCGAGTACCTGGAAGTCGACTGTCGTGTTCTTCATATTTCCAAAAACGCTCAAGAACAAAGCAGCCGACTGCCCTGACCCAACAATCTACTGTCAAATCCAACAGTAAGCTAGCAGTCGACTGTCGGTACCTAGAAGTCAATTGGCAGCTCTCTGTTTAAAATTTTGAAGATTTATACATAATGCAATCAGTCGATTTTCAGAGTGATACCAATCGACTGTCACCTTTTGTGATGAAAAGATGAACTTAATGATATATTTGAATGATATCTAGCCCAAAAACTAAATCCAAACTAGAGATTAAACTCAAATTACAAGCAAGGTAACATATACTTTGAATGTAAATGAGAAAAAGCATAAAAGTGATGAAAGTTAAAAGGAAAAAGCAAGAATGCATAAGAGAAATAAAAATTGTATTCTTAATATATGTATTTGTGGTAGATAGGTTCATATTTGAATGACTAATTGCTGGTATGGGACCGTGATTGGACATTCCGTGATTATCATGATAGTTTTAAATTGTAAGTTAGTGACTTAATGGCCAATGTAAATGAAAAGTCACATACTTAGAATTTACAGAACTATAGTATGCACTGATTCACCCATATATATATGTTTATGAATAGCGTTTTGAGGACCCCAGTATGTACTTAATGTGTGGAACCCAGAGTTAGGGACCTTATTGTACTTGGATCCACTGGAGGACGCTCCATAATGTACACAAATGTTATATGCAGTCAAGGACTACTAAGCAGAGTTGCCACAATACATATGCAAAAACATGGAGTGGTGCACATGTTGCCCTTCCAGATTTCTCTTATTATGCAATTATATGATGATAATTATGATGATGATTAGCAGAGGCCAATGAGAAGTGCTCTTATTTCCTTATTACTCTTTATGTTATGATGAAAGTTATATGAATGATGCTATGTTACCTATATGTTTTGATGAAATGATGAGATATCTACTATGAGTTAAGTTTATGCATGCAAGTATGAATGTTAAATGAAATGTTATACATATCACTTAATAGATGTATTGTTTTATGAAAAAAATGTAGAATTTTCGTATAAGTTTATGGTGGTATAAACTAGCTATTTTGAAAAATGGTTATTAATGCTACTGAGATTTATTCTCATAAAAATGTTGGTTTTTATCAGATGCCTAGATATCAGATCTTCCTTAAGATAGATATGGAGTTAGTTGAAATACCCTTCTTGGGGTATTTTCCTATTATTAAGGAACTATGGATCATATATGTATGGGAAGTTCTTTCCCCACCCTGATTACATGAAGTGTTAGAATAGAAAGGTTTTTGGTATGCCCCATACCCGGAATCCTTGTAATATTTTTGGTAAAAGGATTAGAAGAATAGTTTTGATGTCTAGGATAAGGGCATATATGTATTAGGATATGTAAGCTAGGAATCCACTAGCTATTTTTGTTAAATGGGTATAAATGATAGACTTATTGTCTCTTTACCCT
The DNA here is from genome assembly GCA_031216115.1 of Senna siamea. Lineage (NCBI taxonomy): Eukaryota > Viridiplantae > Streptophyta > Magnoliopsida > Fabales > Fabaceae > Senna > Senna siamea. The sequence continues at coordinate 5,957,642 of CM062360.1, forward strand.
AGCTAACACTCTCACATATCCATAAATATATGTCTAATGAATGATATGTATACACTGTAAATGAATGTTGATGTATATGAATATATGTATGCACATGTATATTATTTTAACTAATATGTTTTAATTTTCACTGCGTAACGTGTGAGATCCCGAGTATAGTAGGCCAAACCAATAATACGTTTTAATTCACCTAATAAATAACTAAAAATTGACTCGGGTAAAGAAAGTAATAATTCACCAATCTTATAGTATATTATTTATATTATTTAAATCACTTTAAAAGAAACTGTAAGATTAGGAGGTTACACTTAAGGAGGAAGTTTTGCATAATTTTATTAAAAAATAATTTCCTTTTAGTCCATAAGTGTGTTTGCAATTTTTAAACTATTAGAAAAAATTACTTTTCTATCCCATAATTTACTTTTCTTCCACTTAAATCTTGATCTACTTTTTCTTTTTATGTGCCACTCTTTCATCTCCAACTTAATTTCCTTTGTGCCATTCGTTTTAATCCTTTTTCCTCGTTCCATTTCACCATTCATTTTTACTTGACTTCCTAGTATATTTTTAATGCAATAACTATGTCATACACAAGAAGTATAGTCAAATTAAATTTTCATACAAGTGTCACAATTGTTAAAGAATAGATTTTACAACATTTCATATAATTTGTTCAAATAATCAAATATTAAAATCAAAATAAAATAAATTAGTCTTTGGAAAAATGCGAATTGGTGAAGGGTGTAAATGTGAGGAGTGGGGAACGCTTTAAGAGGGTAATATTGGTGGCAATATAAAGTGCCTCGTGGCATCTTGTGATTGAAAAAAGTTTTATTTTTTAATCGTAAAGTATCATGTGACACCTTATTTCTACCGACTTTGATTTACTTATTTTTTTTATAATTTTTCACGTAGTATATTCAAATAGCATGCACCAATCACCTATAAAGGATCACATATTAAAAATTAAGAGTCTATTTAAATATTATTTTTTTTCATTCTTTAAAATTATTTTATAAAATTAATTTTAAAAATTTATATTAATATTTTTTTTATGTATTTATATGTTACTGTTAATGAAAATACTTATTTTTTTATATTTTATTTGTTGTAAAAATTAAAGTTTAGAATAATTTTTAATTATTTTATGTTTTTTATTTCCTAAAATAAATATTTTATTTTTTAGATAAAAATAAAATATTTAAACATATTTTTTTATTTTTTTTGTTTTTTTAAAAAAATTATTTTTAAGACTAACTTTTCAACAAGCCTATTTTTTTTTTTAATTTCCAACTAGTGATGCTACTCGAAAATGTACCCAGTGTGCCACAGATAGATGAACAAAAGATGTGGCACTCCTTAGGTGAACAGTACAAGTTGAATCTATCGAAAGGATTAATTTTTTTTAATGTGATAAATTAATATTTAAATTTTTATTAAAAAAATATATTTATATTTAATGTTTGACAGTGTTTTAAATATAATTATAAAAAAAATAACACATTAGGGGAACACCTAAAAAGAGTGATAATTTAAAAAAAAATTATTAATTTCTCTATTATAAATATATATTTGTATTTTATATTAACAAATTCTGTAAATTATAAATAAGAGTAAGCATTTTAAAAAAATTACCTAATAAATCACACTTTATGATTCACGGTAATCACACTTTTTTGGGTCAGTGTAGTTCGACACTTCAGATGGAAAATTACACACGCACATATAATAAAAATAGTATAATATGAAAATTTTAGCAGCATAGGATTTATCTCTTTTTCCCTTATAATATTTTGGTAAAAAATGGTTTACACTCCTTTTTCTTTTAATTATAAAAAAAGCACTATCTCTCATATTTTGGAGATACATAATATTTCTTAAAGTAAAATGATTAAAAGACTCTATAAAATAATATTTTCTATAAAATATATTTTAATAAAAATTATATATTTAAAATTTTTATTTCAATATTTATTATTTTAGATTGAACTTTGTTAACGTTTTATTTGGCTTTTAGTTGTGACGCTCGTGCCACAACTTTAGTGGGCCACCGGTTAAACCTTCCTTGTAGGAGGGTATGAACATTGTCAACCTTTCGGAGCACCAATAGGGCGAGAGACTAGATGATAAAAATCATAATGTCAGTTGCTTTAAAGAGAGCACCAGATCAAAGTGGTATGTGGTATGATATAGTGAAAGAATTTAATTTTTTGCAATGTGATGAATCAAACTCTGAATTTTTTATTTAAAAAATATTTATATTTAATATTTAATAGTCTTTTAAAAAATCAAGAGGAGAATACCTATTAAAAAAAATAAAACAAGAGAGGACCAAGAATGTGTGTAGTTTGAGGGCACATGAAAGAGGAGATTTTCCTTTCATTTAAGTGTGATATTCTAATATTTATTGAAAAGATTAATTTAATTAGAAAATTACTACTCTAAAAAGACGCCTTCACACAAAATTGTTTTAAAAACAAGTTATAAGTATCTTAATTCAAATAGTACATATTTTTTAATTAAGAGTTAGGATATTTGATGTTCACAAATTTAATACTCATCTTATTCATTCCTTTTTTTCTTTCTTCTCAATCCCAATTTTGTGTCTGCTATATAAAAAGGAAAAAAAAATTATTTAATCATTTTTTTAAACAAGAACTTAAATACAATATTGTCTTTAAGGCATAACTTTCAAAAGCACTATTTCTAATTTTTAATCAACAAAAAAATATTCTACAAATCAAACGGATAGGTTTTTTGCATAATTTTTTTAATGAAAAATTTCACTCTTATGACTAGAAACTTCAATTTAATTTTTGAATAAATTAATAATTTATTTTTAAAAAAATACATATTTTCTCAATTTAAATTTTGAAGGATAAAATATCTTAATTTAATTTTTGAAAGATCAATATCTAATTAATTTGGTTTTTTGATTAAAAGGATGAATGAAAATTTAATTTAGAGTGACATAAACATATGTCAATTTAATAAGTAAATGAAGAGTGAGATTTCATTCAACAATAAAAAATAAAATACATCAAATTTATAAATTAAATATTACAAAAAAACACACTGTTTGCATTTTTTAATAAAAAAAAACTATTCTATAAATCAAATGGATAGGTTTCTTGCATAATTTTTTTTTAATGAAAATCTCACTCTTACGACTAGAAACTTTAATCTATTTTTTTTTTAATAAGAAAATAAAGGCACTTCATTTTCCACGAACATAATTTGGATACGTCATCTCGAAAATGGTTTGATTGGGTTGGCAAGGAAAGAGTCAAAGTGGATACTTAACAATATCAATATGGACTTTCTGTGTTGTTAAGGCTAACGAGGAATTAGGACTCTCTCCATTATCAACTACAATTAAAGATCGTCAAAACTTCAAAGGTCTAACTAATATATGCAGTCTCATGTTCAAAATATAACTAGAGATTTTAATCGCTTTCATGTATAGTTACATAGATACTTTGACTGTGTATTTGGTTTTCCTCTTTAATGAAAAAAAAATACTAGTATATGCAGTACTTGTGCATGTAATTGACTAGATTAATCCACATAACATTTACAATATTATCTCCTTATTTATTAAAACTACACAGAGATTTGCATATGCAATCACTAGAAATTGTCAAGCATGCCTTTTCAATTTAGTCCTTAAAAATAAAATGTCTTAATTTGATCTCTAAAAGACTAATTTCTAATTAATTTAGTTCTTTGATTAATGGAATAAATAAAAAATAACTAATAGTGACATTAACAAATATGAATTTTGTAACATCTCAAAATTTGACAGAACAGTTAGATGTCAAATTTTGAATAATTAAGCATAATTATAATTAGTTAATTTGAAGAAAATGAAATGACATGTAGATTTCAATGAAATTTTAACATCTATGCTAAAAAATTGATAAAATAACAATTATGATATCTTAAAATGGTAAATTGGTAATTTTTTTTAAAAAAATATAAAATATACTATTTTCTTTTATTTTAGGCTGGCAGTCAACTGTCTCTCTCTGTCAGTTAACTGTTAGCTCTTTGTCTAAATGGGAAGCTAACCCGAGAGTAGCCAATCGACTGTTATAGGTCTGTTAGTTGACTGGTAGCTTACTATGAGCCTGACAATCGACTGCTAACATTTGGCAGTTGGCTGATGCATCCTATCTAAGATGGGAAGCCAACTTGAGAGCAGTCAATCGACTGTTACTGGCCTGATAGTCGACTGGTAGCTCACAGTGAGCCCGAAAGTCGGCTGATGCATTTTGGGCACATTTTCTGGGTAATGAAGAACATGATAGTTGACTTCCATTCTCTGGCAGTTGGATGCTAGTGCTCTACACTACATAAAAACATTTGATATACCTAGATTTTTGGTCCCAAAACATAGTTACAACTCATGCCAAAGATTTATGAACTCAGTGTTATCATCTAGGCATCATTTAACATCAATAAACAGCCAACATTTCCATTACATTTCACCTAACACAAAGATTAAACCCTATTTTCACACTTAAGGAAAAACTCCATTTTCAAACGTCATTTACAAGCATATAAGCACATTCATTCAGCAAGCAATACCTAATAGACATCTAAAACATAGAGAATTCAGGTTTTAAACCCCAATACAACTTAAAACATTTATAAACATCATTTTCAGTTAAGAGAAAAAATTTCATGAAAGTGGGGTTTAGGTTTTGCTACTACCTTGGATTTTCTAAGAGTTGGATGTGTATGTGATGTTTAGATGATGTCGTCCTTGTTGTGGAACACTTCTCTAGCCTCAAATCTAGCCTTCCTTCAAGCAAAATGCCCTTCACTCTTACCCTAAGTCACCCTCTCTCTCTTTACTTGTCCTTCTCCTTATCTCTCTAAGTTTGCTGAAGTTTAAGTGTTATGAGGGTGTTTAGGTTCAGATAGGGCTTAAGGGTAATTTAGGTAATTGCATTTTGGTCCTTGAGTCATTTTACAACTTTTGTTTGGCTAAAATTTCTCTTTTTAATTGGGTCCTTAGTCACACTTTTAGCTTAACTTTCATTTCTTGCAATTAAGTCCCTGCACTAATGAAACTATATGTAACTAATGCAATATACACAAGCATTTTATTTGCAATTAACAAACATCTCTTGATCACATTAGGAGCAGATGTTACACGAAGGATTAGTCTTCATCTGCTTAAAGGGGTAATCCAAGGTCAAGATTGACCACTTAATCTTATTCTTGCTTTGGAACTGGGAAGAGGTTCCCTTTTGGAATCCACCATATATAACATCAATAGTATAGTGGGGTTAGGGTTGGCGATTGTCTTGATCCCTCACCTCCTATACCTGGTCATTTTCATCACCTTAGTCAGTTTGAATGTCTTCCCAACAGGTGTTTTTTGTGATCTTCCTTCTTTGGATGATGTCTTCCATTGTGTCCTTTAAGTGGATGCATTTGTTAATAAGGTGACCATGGTTATGATGGAACCAATATTATTTGCTTTGATCCACATTCTTATTGTTTCTCTTCTTTGACCACATGGGCGAGAATTGTATGACGTGAGTGTTGTATATGTTGTCTAGTATTGACAATGGTGTCTTACTGAGAAAAATCAACCTCGAGGTGGTGATCGTTTCTTGGATTCCTTGTCATTTTTGGGCTTAAAGCCCTATTTATCATATTTCTTCTATTTGGGGCAATCCTCTTACTGAGCCGTAATTTTTTTACGCTTGGTGAGGTAGGCATGCTCCTAGACTATGTATCTATCTTCTTAACCAACTCTAGTAGTCTTTATGTGACAGAAGAGAAAAATGGGCTTGTGCAAAGGTTGGACTTAATAATATGTATTACCACCAGGTCAGGAAGGTTACAGATCTCCAAGGACACCTTAATGAAATGGGAGAGGTAGCTCTAGAGTGGTTCATTTTTTCCCTTCGTGAAGCCAATCAAATTAGTTAAAGTTTTCTTATACATATTGATAGTTGCAAAGTGCTTTAGGAACAAGTTTGATAACTTATCGGAGGAGCTGATAGAGCCAGGAGGCAAGAGTGAGTACCACTATAGGGCAGGCCTTGTGAGTGGATTGGAAAATAACAAGAAGTGTTGTGCATCTGACATGTTATAGATTGACATGGTAGAATTGAAATTTTTGAGATGATGTTGGGGGTCTTTCTCTTCATATAGTTTAATCTTCATTGGCATCTTAAACCCTATGGGAACATAAATATCCATGATGGATTGTTTGAAGGGATAACGTAACATTCCCCTAAGTAATTTAGTCTTTGAATGTTAGAGACATGTTGTCTATAAATATTCAATATAGAAAGCTATAGAAGTAAGTTGCGAATAAATTGGCTGTGAAACCAAGCTGAAATGAGGTCCATTTTAAGAGAAAATGAAGTTTTATGAAAATGATATATTTGGTAATTTAACCCAAAGAACAGATAAGAATTAAAAAATAGGTAATCAAAAATTGAATATTAAGGGAACAACATATGAAAGTGGTACATAAGGAAAAAACTTTATAAAATAGCTAAAATTCATTTATAATCTTAAGGACCAATTAGCAATTATTATTCAATTTCTGTTACCTGCATTTTCTTCCCCATGCAAAACCTATGTATAACTTGGATGAAGGACACTTGAAGCTTATACACTACCATCTTCATCTTCATCTAGTGAGAGAGAGACTTGAGAGTAGAGAGAGAAGTGAATAAAGAGATTTAAACTTTCAAACTTGGGAGATTTGAACTAGGAAGTAACAATCCAACTTCTAGGACCATTATATTGAAAAATCAGAAAGGTAACCAAAGAAATCTCTCCCTATTCTCTTGGGTTCAAGAACCCATTCCTTTCCATGAAAGTTTTGAAAACTCTTTGTTATGGTTTGAGTTAAGGAGATTAAAAACTTGTGATCTTGGATTTAATTGATGGATATATGCTTGTGGAGCCTTATTTGAGGCTAAAATATGCTTGAATGTGATTGAGAGTGTGGGTTATGAACCTTTTTCCTCTATGAACAAGCTTCTTGTGTGGGTTTGATTCCTAGCTCATGAAACTTGATTTTTATCATATGATGATGTTTTGGGAAGCGCAAAAGTGTCTAAAGTTGGTCCCAATTGAATCCCTAAAGTTTTCTTTAAATGTTGAGGGCCAAAAATGGTATAAAAATTATGTTTTCAGCAATTTAACCCATAAAATCATGAAGAATTGGTGTCTTCACCACGACCAAAATGCCTTGTTGCTACAACAAACTGCTTCTGTGAACTTTGCCATGGCTAAGAGTTATTTTCGCTGTGACAAGCTGCTCATCCATGTTTAAAGTTTTAACTTGGTGCTTTTCCTATTTTCTTCCCCAAATGTCATGTAAAGGCTAAGGAATCATCAGAAATCTATGATAATGTACTTGAAAAGTAATAAGACAAATTTGAAGTAAGATAACTATAAGAATAAAGTATAAGTACTCTTATTATATGGTTTAGTCTAGATAAGTTCTGGGTTGAATATTCGGTGACTGTTATGGGACAATTAATGGGAATTCCACATTTTTTAAATTGAAATAGCCATTTAACTCTTGAAAGAATCATGAGAAAACAATATGTTGATGGTTAACCCTAAGTTAGTACTCAAATGGCTACGAAGTTACCTACTTAGAGTTAAATCAATCATGATTAGGGAACTTTTCAAACTAGTGTATATAGTAGAGGGTATTAAGTTAAAGGAACATTGTCTCATCTCAGCATAGTATGGGTGGACATGATCTGTAACCCGAGATAGAGGTGTAGTGATCTGGTGAGTGGATATTATCTGTGACCCAAGATAGAGGCACAGTGATCTACATCGCAATAGAATGGTCTTTATAAGAGACTACAGGACACCCAAGAGGTAAAAGCTAGCTAACCATTAAGAAATAAAGAACTCATACAATATTTGCTAGAAAAGAAAGAATGTATTGGCCAAGTAGAGCTATATGAAAAGAATATTATGAATGGCCAAGTAGTGGCCAAGTAAAGCCATATGAAAGTTATTTCATTTATCTATTATATTAAATGTCCATATTACTATAATTTGATTATGTGAAGCATGAGTATATCTAATAATGATCACTAAATGATGTACTTTCAATACTTAACATGGCATAGCATAATAGTTGCATATTATCTAATGTATTTATGTTTATGATTTGAAATGAACTTGAATGCTAAAATTTTTTGTGTTTTCACAGCTGGTACCATCGACAATCATTTTTAACTTGATTTCTTTTGATTACTAGGATTTTATCTCACCGTTGCATTGATGTGTCCAAATGCCTAGTGTAATGCCGTTATCTAGTATTACAAGTCTTCCGATGTAAACAGATAAGTACGGTACATTATTCTTATCCTTGATTATTCATTTACAATGTCTAAGCATTCATACTATTAAGTATTATTATTATGGATTAGGTTCGGGTTTTTTTACTCAGATAACCACACTTTTTGCATAACAGAAATTGAAAATTTCATACATCATAGTAGAAATCATAAAACTTTTATATTACAAATAATAAATGTCTGTTACATCCTTCTGTGAACGTATACCAGGATATATGAAGTAGCCATCTATAAGGAGTCAGGAGACAACAAGCCTTTCACTCAAACTCCTTTTACAAATAATAAGGGTGAACAGGTCCTTCACATATCCTTTCCCTGGTAATTTCTCATTTCTCTTTACTATATAAAGCCAAAATAATAGTCCTAATTCTAATCCAAAAACCATCTATAGAATTAAGACCCAAAATAAAGGAATACAAAATGCTCTTGACAAAAGGGACTTCCATCTTTTCCTGGCACTGTTAAACGTCTACATCGGATACATATTAGCATATAAGTAAGAAACAAAGGTTTTCCAATAACTTAACAATTCATTATTTTAAAATGAACCAATATGTACCAGGGTGCAAGCACCAAAACATTTTCATCTACATTCTAGTCATTTAAAACACAGTCTCATATATCTATATTAATTGGCAAGCATTGCATGATTAATTGAAATGTCAAGGTGATAAAAGTATATATTCTCTTTCAAGTAAAACATCTTTTCATAGGATCATACATGTTAAAACTGAAATGGACAATAGTCATTTATAACTTTCATTCTTACCTTGCCTTAAAGTGTGAAGCACCTTTGGTCACACTTTAAGAAATGTGGACACATGGCCACCTTTATAGATCCATTGTGAACACTTGGTCACATTGTGAACACTTGGCCAACTTTATGAATTAATTGTGAATACTTGGTCACATTGTGGACACTTGGACACCTTTATGAATTAATTGTGAACACCTGGACACATTGTGGACACCTGAATACCTTTATAATTTAATTGTGAACACTAGGTCACATTGTGGACACTTTGCCACCTTTATAATTTAATTGTGAACACTAGGTCACATTGTAGACACTTGGCCACCTTTATAATTTAATTGTGAACACTAGGTCATGGGTGTGAAGCACCTTCGGTCACACCTCATTAGGCCACAATGTGGACACTCGGCCACCTTTATAAATTAATTGTCAACCTTAATTCATCTTACTATTACCCTTCCAATTTTTCTTGAATTTAGCTATTGTATGACACATTATAAGTCATTTACACTTAGTATATGGATTCAGTTACCAGGACTAAATGAGGGGTTACTTTCAGAAATCATGAGAGAGGGGTGGAAGCTAAGGTTTTTCATGTCCAATTTTCACATTCTTCCATTCTTTCTACATTTCAAGACTCATGATACCACCTATTAAAATTATTATGGTGCTTTCCCTCACATTCAAGTTAGTTATGTAATCCTTCTATTAACCATTTCTTTTTACTTATTTCCTTGGCTCATTTTACATGCCACAAGTTATGATTACACTCCTTCCATCATTCTCACTTCTCAATATTACTAACATAAACATTTATCATGTGAAAAAGGGTAATCCATTTACCATAGGTTAATTTATCATTATGTTCTCCTTCTTTCTTACCCAAACCTAAATGTAACCTTCCTCACACATTTTTTTGCAAGCCTTTCTATGCATTACAAAGGGTCACTCTCAGGTTTGATAGGTTAACAAGGGTGATACCATAGTTTCAAGCCAACATCTGGATTGTATACTCACTTTAGGTATTTTTAACATAAAAACTACATTAACCATGGAAGAACGTAAATTTTCCAGCATTATCTCAAGTTAGGGCTTTCTATCATACATGATGAATTTTTCTTTCAATAATAATCCTTCCATTAAACAACAATATCCATTTTAGCACATCAAAAAACATACCAATTTACCATACAAGCTTAGCCAACATGACATTCATACCATCAAAATATAGAGAAGAAATTAATGTTCCATGAAAGCTTGGAAAAACATGGTGAATATATATTAAACCATGGAACAATTTAAAGGAATTGCTAACCTACCTCAATGATGAACTGAGATGAGATTAGCTTGGGTTTCCTCTTTGAATTTCTCCCTTTGCTCTTCCCCTTCTCGGCTAGGCTAGGTTTTCCTTACCAAAGCTTTGAGGTTCTCTCTAATTCTCAAGCTGCCCTCTCTCTCTTTTTCCCTTGTCGTATCCCTTTACTTCAATCCCTTTCTTGTGTCTTTCCTATTTTGTGAAGAATGGCCTGCTACACTCTCTCCTTTTTGTTTATTCTTAATTGTCATTACTTAGGACCACATGTGTCCTTAAGTACAACCCACCTTAATGGAAGTCTTGTATTAGTGGATTTACCACTCGGCCACGTTAAAGGAAGGGAGGAAGAGGAGTCATGCAAGGCACCCTTCACACAAAGCATTTGGTTCATGATTTCCCTCACCGTATGCTTACTTGGATGGATGTTTAGTTAAATAAATTCTACACCTTTACATTAGCCACTTGGCCACACCAAGGAAGGGAAGGAGGGAGGTTCATACAAGGCTTCTCCCTCACGCAAGGTTGTACGGTTTAGGCAAGGCTCATGCAAGTCCCACGTTCTAGCTTTATGCATTTATATATAATTCCTTCACGCGGTGGCGCCAAAGGAAAGGAAAGGAAAGGAAAGGGATTCACATAAGCTACCATTTCATGTGATAACCTCCTTCACGCAAGGCATATGGTTTTGCATTTTAATTCCCTATGTCTAATTCCCCATTGGCTTCCACTGTACACCTACATGTGTGTATTTTATGTTAAATCAATTCTGCACTCTTGCTTCATCGTACATACACCCATTTAACTCTTTTTTCTTTTCTTAATTATCATTAGTCATGGCTGCACATCTTTCCCTTGCTTCCATTACACTCCATCGAATGCATGTGTGTATATATATATTTAATGGATGCTAACTCTTTTCCTTCCCTTCACCAATTGCACGTGCATGTATATATACAACTATTTAAAATTTGGCTTTTCTCCTTTGGCAACTAGGCTAGATGAAAGGAAAGAAAAATAGGGAATTAAATTAAACACCTCAATTTTCACATGTTACCTTTTTATGAACATTCCATGCTACTTAATGCCTAGGTTCATTCTTTCCCTTATGACATTTATTCTTCACATCACTAAAACAATTGCATCACATTTTATGGCAACTCATTTAATTAATTAAGGAAACATTAATTTAAAACCAATCAAGAGAATATGGGGTGTTATTACTATTGAAGTGGAGATAGAAGTTGTACATGTACCTGGAGTAAGGTACTACATTCGAATCGGGGAAATAATGATTTACATTGTGATGAAGGGGATGATTTTCTTTTGGTGCTCTACTACCCCTGGCCTATTTTAGGAAGGATATAGGGATTAGAGTATATATCGAATAAGAGGGTTGAGCCTACTTGTAACCTGAAAGAGGTATATAAGTGTAATAACTTTGTACCACAGTAATAGTCAACCTATAATGGGTTAGGTGGTCTTGAGGAAAGTTGACATCATTTCTCAAGTTCTCACCTAGTATTTTTGAAACTAGGTATATATGTATGCAAATTTATATATAGGAACCTCTAACTTGTACATATGAATATATCTTAGAGTTTTTATACTTTTCATTGCCATGATACACACACACACGAATGAGAATCCTGAGTGCAGCCCTAAACCTAAAATTGAATTTCTTAAGGATTATAGGTATTTAGTTTAAAATTGAACTCAGGTAGTTAAGTGAAGTTATGTTAGTAGCATCCTATCTTTATGGGCTTGTGTACGTTTTGTACTTGTAGAGGTGGGGTGTTACAGATAGAGACCCTTCCTTGGGAGGTCGACAAAGCTAACCTCTGGTAATGAAGTGTGGGAGTGTTATTATTGTTGGTGACCTAGTTTTTGCATCCACGCTTATTGGGTATGGGTTCTACGGATTGTATGGTTAAGCTGTTTGGTACCCCACAAGAAGAAGTGGCATGTGAAATTCTGATGCCAACGAGTGAGACGGTGGAGGACAAACCTGTGGTAGCGAGTGTGTTCATGTCGTGGTCGTGAATGCTGTCTACATTAGCTTAGTTAAGGTGGTGGAGTAGTGAGGGATGCCCAGTGGAGGTGGTGGTACCTTGGTGGTGTGATGTGCAATCACTGATAGCGTGGGAATTATATATGTTCCAGTTAGTAGGTTAAACAGTGCTGATGGTGCTAGGGCTAAATTGGCCATGGTTGATTAAATAGTGGTGTCATCATTGGTATCTTGTAAATAGATTGACTGAAGTACGAGAATCCTAACTGGTTGTGCATTTGATTCAATTCTATTTTTAGATGGATGATTTCTTGGCGTAGGTCATGGATTTCTTGAGTCTTAGGGATATTGCTTCTTGATCCATTATCCTCCTCCTAAGAGGGATGAGGTTGATTATGTTGATTCAATTGGTCTTCCCTCATGTTGCTAGGGGATGGGTTGCAACATGCATGTTGAGGGCTAGGTATAGTTGTTTCATCAACAATTGTTTATCCTCTGCAATGGTGAGTTGTGCGCGTAGCACAAGGTTTGACAAGGACTGTTGGTGTTGCACCAATTAGAGGCGTGACAAAAACATTGATCATGGCCACTCTAGCATTGGAAATATTGATTCTTTAGAAAAACAAGAATAGTAAGAAAGGGCAAGAAAATGCAGTGGTGATCTGAGTTAACCATGGTGGGAGCCAATGATGAATAAATCTTGGATGGAGTCACTTAAGTAGCATAGGAGAGTCACCGGAGATGGCAAGATCTTGCACATAGAGAGCAAATAAGGAATGCAGACGAGGAGATGACTCTCTGATTCCTCCTCTGATGTTAAAGTCAGAAAACATAAGTTAGGGATCGTGAGAGTGAGTTGAGTGAGTAATATAGAATTCGCATACCTAGTACTAAGGTGTAGGGCTATATTTATATGTCTCTTATTCAGTTAGGGACACATGGTGCCAGTTGGGCGAATCATGTGGGTGATCCTTCATCTTAGTGAAGCCAGGTATGGGTGAGCCAGGCGCAGAGAGCAATCACCCATGTTGGTTAGAAATGGTATTATCAATAATAAAATTAATTTAAAACTAAACATTTCTTATTTTTCTAATTAATAAATTAGGATTCAAAATGCATATCCATCAATTTCTCAACTTTTTCATTTAATTAATTTTATCAACTTTAATGTACCTCTATAAGTTTTTGTTATCATCATATACTTACCAAATTTATTTTACGAGAAATAGTATATCTCATAATATAACATACTTCATTATTAAATTTTAATAAAAAGGTATGATATTATTCTTTATATACTTATTTGAACAAATCTTTATAGTAATACAATATTACCATAAATCACGCGGCGTAATACTAGCTAGTGATAACGGGTAACCTAAATAGGAATATTCTTTCATTAATTAAGGCATTAAGTTGGTATCAAAATAAAGAAGATCCTCAACAAAATCTCACCACTTAAATTCTTTACAATTAAATCAAATAAACATTAACTAATAAAAAAAATGCAGTTCTTCAGTAAGAACTGCATTTTTTTTATTAGTTAATGTTTATTTGATTTATATATATATGAAATAAACGAGTTTTCTTAGACTTTCCTAGAATTGCGAAAATTATTGTCCATTTTGTTTCTTCAAAATTGTGATTGTAATTTAATGAGTAAGTCAATCTCCCTATTATAATATGTATGTAGTTAAATTATGGCATATGGTTCGTATTTGCTTATAAATACGGTTGTCCTCAACTTTTGAGGTCACTCCTCACTCGTCAATTTCAATCTTTGGAGTGCCTCTCTTTCATGTGTAATTCATTCTTGGTAAAAGCTTTAGAACTCTCTTTCTATGGTACTTTTATGGTGTTTCTCTCTCTTTTTCTCTCTCTCTTTCTGAACCAGACTTTTCTTTGTTATTCAATTGAAGCAGGTATCAAGGAACTAGACAACATATCTCTGGAGCTTGCAAACAAAAATATGAGTTTCCTTCTTGTGGTGTTGTGTCTCATCCTTTTCCCAGGTTTGATGTCCATATTTATATACGTGTGTGTTTCCTGTTGAAAGTCCTAGCCTGGATGTGCGGATACAGCCACTTCCAATAGCCATTTGCCAGAGATGGTTTATTTTTGGCCTCTCGATTTGCATCGACGTACATTTCATTTTAAATAGATGAAATTTGAATATTCTTGTTACGAAGGACACTATATCAGTCTATATTCTTTTAAATTAATTTATTATTAACATTTTCCAAAATCTTTCTTCCTAAACAGAATATTTCATCACTGTGCAAAATTGCTCAACCAGTTCTTTATGTATTTACCTACTTGATTAGGTCTGAGTATATATGGAAATTACAAACTGCATTTATATACTTTCAATCTTGCAGTTGTTTGTGATATTTTATTTTTTTGTTATGATTTTTTTATAATATATTTATTGTCCTTCAATAAGAATATATGTATATTTCATCTAAAAGAATTTAAAACTTCTTGGTTTTGTGGGATTTGAGGATTCATAGAATAAGTACTAGAAGTTGTTATTTAACTACCTACTATGGCATGAACTTACAGATGGAACAAAAAAGCTATATAACATATCTAAAAACGAGAAATGTTCAATAGGTAATTTAAAAGAGGATAATTAGTGATAAACTGATAATGAATAGAGAATTAGGGATGATCATATGAAAGATATAGATATAGTACAATAATTCTTACTTTTAGGTATGTAAAAAAGATTTTTTATCTTTATATATTCCCACATTTTTTTTTTAAATTTATAGGTATACGTATTGTATGGATAAGAAGCCAATAAAAGTTCTCAAAAGATAAATATTGCAAAGTAGGATTTATAAACATAGTCAGATGATTGTAATTAATAATTTCTCAGCACAACTTAATAATATACATTATAATCTAGAAATTTCCCCGGCCCCCATATTTCTTCTTTTGAATTCCTTACACTATGGGGAACATTTAATGAAAATATTGCCATTAATTTTATGTTTTCTTTATTTTCAATGTTTGTCATCGTCAAATTAAAATAACATTTTTATTTCTCCCATTTCAATTCCATTAATTGCGTTAATAATTTTCCGTCAAGAGCGCCTCCCTTTCCTTTCCTATTTTGTTTTTGTCATTAGTAAATCAGCAGAAAATTTGGGTGCATATGAGTGATTATGTGATGTTGATTATGATTGAAAACAACATTTTTAGTTGACATTATTTGCATGCAGATTTATTTTCAAAGCTGTATTTCAATTTAAAATAGATTTCTTTTTCAATTATTGAGAATTCGGAAACAAATATTTTGTCGACGCTGATTTCTGCTGTTAATATGCCGACATTGGTGGCAATATAGCTGAAAGCAATTGTTATTATTATTTTTTCTAAAGAAAAAAAATCATGGATCTTGTGTTGCTCAACAAGATATGAAAGAGTATGATGATATGATCTTTCATGTGTAATCGCAATTGTTTCTGTGAGAAGAAAAAAAAAACATTGGAAAAATTTTCAGGCATTTTAATTTAAAACAGAATAATTCAAATCAATCTTTAAAAAATTATCGAATATTAAATATAAGTATATTTTTTAACAAAAATTTAAACTTTAATCTGCAGAGAAAATCTAATTCTTTTCATGCGTTTCAATAATCCAAAAGAAATTATTTCCTTACCCCACAAAGTTTGTTTTGTATTATTTTTTTTTTTATATTTTTGTATACTAGTAGAAGAATGTCAGAATATAACTAATTGCCCGTATGATGCTTCCACAGGAATTGAAACCCAAGCTTTGTCCTACGATTATACGGCCAACATCGAAGTAAGCTCTTCCGGCAACATTCTTCTTAAGTGAATATTATATAATATTATTAAAATGAAAAAAAAAAAGTACGTGTAATTTTTATATTTTAATTATTAAGTTTTTAATAAAAATATGATAAAAATTAATATTTTTTACAATTTAATGGTATAGTTAAATTCTTTTATTTTTTAAATCTGGTACGTATACATCATATCTTATTTGAGAACTTAATAAGAAGTGTAAAACCCCATCGTAAGTCTGTAATGTGTGGGTCCTCATTTTTGAACTCTAGTGTTTGCAAAACCCTGAAAAGCCTCAGTACGGTGGTGGAATCATCAAAAACCCAGAATTAAATAGTGGACTGGAAGGATGGACAGCATTTGGGGACGCTATAATAGAACACAGAGAATCAAAAGGCAACAAATTTATTGTGGCCCATACCAGAAATAAACCATATGACACTGTCTCCCAGAAGATTTATCTGCAAAAGAACAAGCTCTATTCATTATCTGGTAAAATTTTCTCCTCTTCTCACAGTTCAATTTTACATAAAAGAAAGATACACATATAAGTTCTTCTTTCTTATAAGGTTATCATTAAATATTGTGCAGCTTGGATACAAGTGAGAGGGGCAAGTGCTGCAGTGACAGCAATTGTGAAAACAAGTGAAGAATTCAAACATGGTGGTGCCATTGTTGCAGAGTCTAGTTGCTGGTCCATGCTTAAGGGTGGCCTTACAGTTCATAGGTCAGGACCAGCTGAACTATATTTTCAGGTACTTCCATGTACTGAAGTTTCAGATACTTTCCTTAATAAAGTACTAATGTGAAGAAAGGGAAATTGTAGATTGTGCTTGATTTTGACTCTACAAAATGCTAATCTCTGCAGAGCAATGACACTTCTGTGGAGATATGGGTAGATAGCATTTCATTACAGCCATTCACTCAGAAACAGTGGAGGTTTCATCAAGAACAAAGCATTGAAAAGGTGGTCCTTTTGTTGTAGTTTCATTTTCTCCTGTATTTTTGAATGTCTGTGTGGTATTATGTATATCAAGAAATATTTAGTTAAAAGCATGCTTAACTCTTACATGGCAGAAACACAAGAAAAGGGTTTTAATACAAGTAGTTGATGAAAGAGGCAATCCCTTACCAAATGCAAGCATATCCTTTGAACAGAGGAAGTCAGGCTTTCCATTTGGCAGTGCCATAAACAAGAACATCCTCAACAATAATGCATACCAGAATTGGTTCACCTCAAGGTTCACAGTAACTGCATTTGAAAATGAAATGAAGTGGTACAGCACTGAAGAAACACAAGGCAAAGAGGACTACTCCATTGCTGATGCCATGCTCAAGTTTGCTCAGCAACACAATATAGCAGTTCGTGGTCACAATGTATTTTGGGAAGACCCTCATTATCAACCGAGTTGGGTTCCTTCACTTTCCTCAGACCAGCTTAACAAAGCAGTTCAAAAGAGGCTACATTCTGTCATGTCCAGATACAAGGGCCAACTTATTGCTTGGGATGTTGTTAATGAAAATCTGCACTTTTCATTTTTGGAAAGTAAACTTGGACAGAGTGCTTCAGCTAAGATTTACAACAATGCTCATAACATTGATGGAGAAACCACTTTGTTCATGAATGATTATAATACCATTGAGGATGGTAGAGACAGTTCATCAACCCCAGCAAGTTACCTCCAGAAGCTCAGACAGATCCAAAGCTATCCTGGGAATAATGGATTGCCAATTGGAATTGGGCTTGAGTCCCATTTCACTACTCCTCCTAATCTGCCTTACATGAGAGCTTCTATTGATACTCTTGCTGCCACTGGCTCACCAATTTGGCTTACAGAATTGGATGTTACAAGCCAATCTAACCAGGTAAAGGTCAATCAAATCACAGCCCAGGTTATAATATTCCAGAGTAACAACTTATAATATGCCCTTTAAACAATTTGCATTTAGGCATTGGTTGTTGCATATAATTATATAGAATAAATTATTTTAAACTCCCTTAAATTTGGTTAAATTACACTTGATAAAGTGAAAAACTTACCAGTGTTGGTGGATCCCATGGCTGCATTCTATGAATTATGAGTGCCTGCAAAATAAGATAGAGTCAAAGGTCATGATA
Source organism: Senna siamea (assembly GCA_031216115.1). Lineage (NCBI taxonomy): Eukaryota > Viridiplantae > Streptophyta > Magnoliopsida > Fabales > Fabaceae > Senna > Senna siamea. Next base: position 5,976,016 of record CM062360.1, read on the forward strand.
GAGCAAGAAAGCTCCGTCAAGGACCCCAATGCCTAAGTTAATATGGGATAAAATGAGTAAAGATAATAAGATCTGTTGTTATGTATACTTAAAGAGTTTGTATATAATAATTTTAGGAGTCTTTTAGATGTAAGATTAAGATTACTTAGGTAACACTTATTACCCATAGTTTAAAACATTATCCATACTTCTCTAATTTCATTTTGTCTGATAATCTTTTGTGTAAAGTACAAATGTGATTTTTTTTAATATAATAGTAAATGCAATTAAATTTATGTAAGTTTTAACATAAAATTCTTAACATAACAATAAAGACAATTAACTAGTCAAGTATTATTTGTTTTAAATAAACAAATACCGTATAAAATGTTAAAATATATTAGAGAAGAGATTTATGTGATATTGTATCAAAAGTGTAACAAGTGTGAATACAATTTTGCATTAATTTATTGCACTAGTTCTCATTTTGCTTTATGGTTGGTGTAGGCGGAGTACTTGGAGCAGATTCTGAGAGAGGCACATTCGCACCCAAAGGTTCAGGGCATTATATTGTGGACGGCTTGGAGTCCTCAAGGGTGTTACAAAATGTGCTTAACTGATAATAACTTCAAGAACTTGCCCACAGGGGATGTTGTGGACAAGCTGCTTCATGAGTGGGGGCTTACAAAAGTGGCAGGGACAACTGACCCAAATGGGTTCTTTGATGCCACCCTTTTCCATGGTAATTACAGTGTAAAAATCAGTCACCCTGTCACGAAGAACTCCACTTTAAATCTGCATTTGCAAGTTATTGCAACAGATGAACCGAAGCAAGTAACACAAATTATACATCTTGGTGTTTAAGCTTTTTCTTATGCATATTGTACTTAATACTCAGCTTACTAGCTTAGAGTGGTGTAAAGGGCCACTAATCAACTGGCCTTTATAATTATACTTGTGGTTGTAACACCCTCTATCCTACGGTTCCTTTAGTTATTTTAAAAACTATAATATGAAAATAATTATTAGAGTGTTGGTGTTACTATCACTTCTACCCGAATAAATTTTAAACTTTTTACCAAGTTGATTAATTGAGTACATTTGGGGTTGGTCTATACTCTCGGGTTCTCTTAACATCACAGTGGAATAAATACATATAGCATACACCTGGATTAACTATACATAGACATGCATTCTTAATTAAATATAATCAATTAACTATTGGGCATGGAGGCAACAATCCTGCCACTTATAACCCCATTAAATAGTCTATTAATCAATTCAGCCTAATTCATATACAGATAAATTAGAATAGACTATACAAAATAATCCTACACTAGCCTTTCTCAAAATATCGTGAAGGCTAGCTTAATCCTAACATGTACTTATACTATCTAAAATAAACAGTTTGTGTGCCCAGATTAGAAACTTCTTCATACCTTACCTTCTTTCTCCAGTCCCAGGAGACCTACACATCTAGTACATGTCAACACTATTGTGAGAAATGAATCTCAATAGCAATACAACCAGTTACGAAATTCATTGACCTGTACCATCGTGCTCGCATGAAAAACCTCTACACTCTTTCGTAAAACATATAACATACTATGGGATGCAATGAGTGTGGCACTTAATCATGTTATATACTCATATGTATGCATGTGCATTTAAAACATATCAACGTTAAAACCTGGGAAGTGTATTCATCATCAATCTTATCATTACATTCATATAAAACATGTGTGATAGTAAACATAACATCATTTTATTTCCATAACATGCGAGCAGTACATAAAACACCCTAAGAGTAATCGGGAGAGTTGCCCAGCAATAACTCCACGCACCATTGTCTATATGAATGAGCACATGGCTATCTAGTGATGCCTTAACCTTTTGTATATTTTGAGGTGTTGCCCAGTGGATCCAAGTACCTTAATGGTCTCTGTCCCTTTCTGGCAGATCATCCCTGACCAGCGAGATTCCTCCCTTTCATCCCAAACGGGGCTGGTATAACTCTCATGGGATCACCGTCAACTCTACCCGAATCATTTTCTCTCCGCTTTTGGGTGGATCATAATACTATGGAATCATCATCCCTTTCCAATGGATTACACTCCCAACACATTATTCTCTACATATACTATGGGGTGAATCGGCTAATGGTCATGGTTATGCTTAACTCTAAGTACGTGTTTCTCATATGGCCTTTGAGAGATGACACTAACTTAAAGTTTGCAACCATTATGGTGTTTTCGAAATCATCTAAGTTTAAGTGGATGTTTAATCATCCCAATTTATGATACAACTGTGGAATGCCCAACGACCGTCCCATACCGATAATTGGTCACTCGATCATGAGCCTATCTACCCTAAGGCATACACTGAGAATACTTTCCTCTATCCCTTTTTTTATTTTTTTTCTCTCTCTTTGTTTTACTATCATAAGGGTCTCATCACCAAAAACTCCTAGTCTCCTTACTTACCTATGTTGTGAGCCCTTAATTAAGTTAGTATGGAGAATTACCAAGTTTAAATGCCATTAAAGAACCTCATTTCTCAAGCTAGAGGGCTGCCAGTCGACTGTTGGAAGGATAGCAGTCAGCTGGTGGATCTCTATAATGCTCTGGTGCCAATCAGTAAGCTATCAGCACGCTGGCAGCTGGCAAGTGGCTTTCTGGAATGCGTTTTAAGTAAAAATATGAGCACGACAATCGACTGTTAAGACTACCAGTCGACTGCTCAATGTAAACCTAGGCCCAACAGTCGACTGTTAGGAACTTGGCAGTAGGCTGCTAAGCCTCTGTCTGCACTTCTGGGTTTCCAAGAGCATGACAGTCGACTGTGAGGATGGCCAGTCGACTGTTTAGTGCAGATCTGAGCCCGACAGTCGATTGTTAGTTATCTGACAATTGGCTGCTAAGCCTCTGTCTACACTTCTAGGTTTTCCAAGAACACATCAGTTGACTGCCCTTACTTAGCAGTCGGCTACTATGCTCCGCTGCAGTTCAGAAAACATGATTTTGATAATACCCAGTCTAGAATGCATTTCATTTTCAATTCTAAACATATGAGCTTAATTCCCATACAACAAACTTTACTTTTCATTAAAAATTTATTATCCATTAGCTTAAACATGGTACATTCAAGGAAAAACTAGTCTATATCCCGAGGTAAACACAACGCAGCCCTTCCAATCCATTACAAGCATATATATGAGTATACATTCAGCGACACAACATCCCATAAAAGTAAAAAAGTATACAGAATGTAGGTTTAACCCCAATCTCAGTTCAAACATGTAGAAATCCACATTTTCCAACAACAGTAACATTTCAAAAAAAGATAGGATTTTAGGATGGATTGCTACCTTGATTCCTGCGAAATGTGTGTGTTTGATGTGTTACGAATGATTTTCCTTTGCTGTAGGATCGAATACCAGCCTTAAATCACCCTTTACTTCAGAAACCTTCCCTTCCCAGCCTTAACTCTGCACCTTCTCTCTCTACTCGCCCCTTCTGCTTCTCTCTCTGGGATGCTGAAGGTTTGGAAGAATGAAGAGGGTTTAAGGCTGATGCTAAGGTTTAAGGAAAAGTTTAGGAAATTTCTCTTTGGTCCTTGGTTTACTTTACATATTTTGTCTCAGCACAATTTTCCTTTTCACTTAGGTCCTTAGCCTCACTTAGGTCCTTAGCCTCACTCTCAACTAAGGAATTGTAATTCTTTTAAGTTGGTCCCTATACTAATGCAATTATATGCACTAATGCAACATACACAAGCATTAAGCATCAAATTAATAATTATCAACCATCTCTTTAATAATAATTGGAGCGGATGTTACAGTGGTTTTGCTCGAAGGAGTAAGAGGGTTTTATTCTTTCTTTTTTTTCTTTGAGGGAGAAATAAAATACACTTTCATATTTCTCATACTCACTTAGTTTCATTCAATCACTAAATGTGTGTATGGGAATAAGGAAGAGAAGAGAAGGAAAGAAATTAAAAGAAAAGGAAAACTAAGAGAGGGATTCAAAATGTTATGTGATATTTTTTTAATTTAAAAATTTTAAAATCTTGTAATTTAAGATAATTAAAATTAATTAGAAAAAAGTTAAGGAAGGTTAATGCAAAATCTTTTAATTTTTTTCTTCCAAAATTTAAAACTCAAAACAAAATAAAAGTTTCAAAATTCTCTTCTCTTTCCTTTCTTTTTTCTCTATTCTTCTCAATCTAAACACACTATAATGATCTGTTTGAAAATTAGAAAGGGAAGGAAAGTGAAGGAATTGAAGGAAGAGGAAAGAAAATATTAAGTAATAATTTTTCTTTACTTTGAAAAAACCATTTTTATTATTTATTATTAAAACTTTGAAAAAAAAATTATTTGGGCATGCCACTAATTGGCAAACTTGCGTTCAACTCTCCGCCCTACAATTCCTCCAACTTCTCTGTTCAACTCTTCTCGCCTCATTCTCTCCTTTTCTCACTTGCTTACTTGAGTTCTTCTTTTTCTCACCTGCTTACTTGAGTTCTTCTTTTTCTCACTTGCTCCCTATTTCTTCTTTCATTTTCACGTACCTTTCTTACAAGGGAGACATTTTGTGGTTCGAAAAGCATATTGGGGTTTAACCCTAAGATTTTGTGGTCTCATCTTCAACATATATTTTTTAGGTATTTCTATAGATCTTTTGGTAATATATGTTGGCTTTTTGTATGCAATATGGCAAATATAAAAATGATCCTGAATATTTTATTTTATATTCGTTTAAATGAGAAAAAGAATATGTTTGATGTATTTTTTAAAGATGTTTCAGTTAGAACAAAACTTTGGTAGAATTTTTTAGAGAAATATTATGGAAATTTATGAACTAAGTTATAGATTTATTTGGTTAGATAAATATGAAGAAGGTTTTTTTCTTTTAAAAAAATATATTCTTGTAGAGAAACTAAAAACCTTAAAAAATAAGTTTTATGAGAAAACATATTGGCTTTTGGTATTTCTTTCAAATATATATATATATATATATTATATTTTATATTTTCATAAAATGAAATTATATATAAAATAAATTAATATTATTAATATTTTATATTTTTACATGATTTTTAAATTTTTCTATGTATAAATTGAACTTAAGTTTTTATGAAATGAGAAATTTTTTAATATTTTATAGAGTAAATTACACTCTCATTCTTTCTATTTTGAAAATCTATACACCTCTCTCCAAAAAAATTAAAAAATAAAATAAAATTTCTTTCATTTTGACTAAATACTCTTAATTAAATTATTAATTTTTTAAAAATATATTTTAAAAATTATTATTTCATTATTATTTATTTTGAGTTAAAAATAATAATTTTATTTTATTTTAAATTTAAATTATAATTTTTATAATGATCAAATATATATATATATTTAATTCTATAAATAATAAATATAATGATATTTTGGTCAAAATACAATAAAATTATAAGTTTTTTTAATTCTTATATTTTAAAAGAGAGAAATATAATTTTTCAAAATAAATAATTAGAGATTGTAATTTTAAAATCTGTCAAGAGAGTAGAGTATAATTCACTTTATTTTATATTTTAATATTTTTTAGTTCCATATATAAACAAATTAATTTTTTTTAATTTCTGTACTTTTTATTTTTTAATACAATACAATTTGTTATATTTTTTTATTTTCACAAAATGAAATTACAATGCAATTTGTAGATTGTTGCCCTGTTGTGGATTTGAGCCCGACTCAATGAAATAGTTTGGACTTTTGAGTGTTCGTTTATGTATGTAAATTATTTGTCCAATCTAATGACAACATGTTTTTCTTCATAATTTTTTATCATTAATTATTTATTTACCTACTTTCTTATTTATTATGAATAGCATTTTTCTTAATTTCAATTATTAACATTTTAATTCTAATCAATTTATTTGTTTATTAGAGGCTAACATTTCTTTTGTTTCATACATATACAATGCGGATAATTAAGAAAGAAAAACTAATTTTTAAAATCAATTTCAAAAATATTCTTAAAAACTAATTTGAAAACAGTATTGTCACTAAAATTTTATTTTCCAACAAAATTTTGGAAAAATTTTAAAAAATTGTCTTATCAATGAAACTAAAAATAAATTCAAGATTTAGTACGTATACAAAAAGTAATAGGCATCATATGATAATATAAATATATAATAAAATTTTTATTTGTCTTAATTACCTAAATCAATCACATGCAGGGTTCAAAATGTTTGGAAGGTTAAACTTGACCTAACAAAGTATACTCTAGATCTACATGCCACTTATACATATCAAAATTTACGAAGTTCCCAAGTTAAAAAAGTAGTAGATTATCTTATTTTAATTTATTTCTTTGAAAAGAAAGAAACAATAACATAAAAAAAAAAAGCTTAAATAAGTAGTTTGATTTTACTTTTGACAATCCTAACCTGGCTTTCTTTCTCTTGTTATTTTGTCTCTTTTTATTTTATTTAGATTTTTGAAAATAATTTGATTCTAAGAAAAATTATAATTAAAAAATAAAAAATATATTTTTGAGATTTTTATAAGAATAAAAAATTTTAAGAATAAAGAAAGAATTTCTTAACTTTTAAAAAAATATTATATTGTTGAAACCCAAGTGTGAGACATGCAAATATAAATATAATTCGCACAAGTGTTGAATTAAAACGTGCAACGCAAACTTAGCACCTCTCTATGTTCTTTTTTCACTACTACTACCGTTAAACAATCAAGTACAATAAGATGATTGCTAGTACTTTCAAAAAGGGGCCATAGTCCGTGGATTAACTTGTTTAAGGCGTTAAATAGAAAAAGTTTGAGAGGAAGAAAATTAGGTCATTTAAAAAAAAGGTCTAAAAATGTTGATTAATTTAACTTACAAGTTAAAATAGGTGAATTTAAATTTGATAGTCTAAATCTATTTAAAGAATAGGTTAAACATATTAATCTGTTTATTATCAGATTAGTCTATTTTGACACTACTAATAATTGTTATATTTAAAGAAGATGAATAATTATCTACCTTATAAATATCAAGATTTATCAAGATCATTTACTAAAAAATAAATAATAATAATAAAAAAATAATAAAAAAATAGAAGAAAAATTGTTTTAATGTTTCAAAAGAAAAAAAGATAAAGTGCTAAAATTTTTGAGTCAAGCCCAAAGCACCTAGATAAAAACCTTAATCTTTCTTCTCTACTTTTCATTTTTTATTAAAAAAATGAAAATAAAATATAATCAATTAATTAGATATTTAAAAAAAAAATAAAGAAAAGAAAAAAAGAGAAACTCACGCCATCCTCAAATGGCAAAGGCAGATTTTGCAGAAAGGCGTGAAAGGAAAGCTTATAGAATGGAATAAAGAATTGACCCCACACTGAATTGGATGGCAAACAGGGTAAGTCTGAAATCTTCTTTTATACGTCCTTCCATAATCTTTGGGAAGGAGGAGAAGCAAAATCGATGAGAGGAGAAGCAGAGACGCACGACTAAGTTGCCGCCGTCCGCCATTAACGCCGTCCACTGCACACTGCGAGCAAGGAAGGAACGAACGGAAAGGAGAACAGCTTCTCTACCTATTCTTCTTCAAAAACCGAGAAGCACGGGTGGGGGAAGGAGGAGCCACAACCCACGAACGCTGTAAGGCATAGGCCGCCGCGAGCAGAACAGAGAAGAAAGCAGATAGGCGCTGGTTACAGCGTCCAATTCAGTTAGCTTGCCAAGGTAAGTCGTTCTTCCTTTGCAAACTTATTAGCATTCCAATCTGATCTTGGTGGGGTAGATGTGATTTTCCATAAATTAGAAGAAGTATTGAACTTGTTTCGGTGCATTGCGGTATAAGAGTTCAAACTAATTTTTTATCAGTGCTAATCTTTGTTCAATTGTGGTTAGCCTTGCTGTTCCTGTGATTTAGTGAGTTACTCTTGTGTGTTGTTTTGGTACTTACTGCCTCATCTTGTGAATCAGTATTTTGATTTTGCTGAAACTGTAATCTTGAATTAATGGCACGGATGCAATTTATTTGTTTTTATTTTGATCAATTTGGGTGTTTTGTGCTGTGATTTTGAGTGGTTGACGTGTTACTACATGGTGATCAGCTTGATATGTGTTAGCCAAATTCCTTTTAATTGACGTATGCACTACAATTTTTAAGATTTTGGATCCATATTTAAAAAATTGTACATTTCTCTATATTTAAAGAGAACTTAAAAAAAAAAAAAAGGGACTCATACTAAGAGGGATCATTCAGAATGTGATAGGAATCAAATATTTTTTCTTCATATCTCTTTTTAAATATAAAAATATATATTATTTCTCAAATGTAAAAGATCCAAACCCAATTTTTAAATTGTTGTAGATTGAAAATCTTTTCTAATATTCAAGACCCTCCTCTTGCTTGATTATTTGGGTTGGTGTGATTGATAGAGTGAAAATTTTGACAATGCGTGGGTAGCCTTATACCCTTATTTACTTTCAATTTGATTGGCAAGATTGAATTTTGAAAATTGTGAACCAATGTTTCCAAAACTCGCTGGGATCTAGTGTTCCATTATAGTACGGTTTGATTAGGACTTCAAAAAGAAAAAAAAGGGCAATGACAAAATTTATTTATTCTTGACTGAGCTTTTTCGCTGGCTGAGAGGACAGTAATTCTAAGCTTTAGTTTCAGTATATGTAAGGATTGTGTTCTAATGAGTATTTGATAATACTCAAGATGACCATCATTAGGGATTGCCCCTCACGTGCCCGATCCTCCAGATAGGGCCTCTCTTGTGGGTAGGGGTCACTTAATGGCAGGCGCCCAATGAACATCACGTGTCCACAACATACTGATTTCACCAATAAATATTGCAATAGCCACTGATACTAGGTACACAAATTCTTGCAATCTTAAAAGTTCTCTACGCTCTTACGTTCTCATACTCTTTGATTTTAGTATCAGAGGTGTATTTAGGGAGTCTATCCTTGTTTGCATTCTTGATTTGCTCCTTGTGCAAGACTTGTCCTCTTCGACTACCGTCTTACCCACTGCTACTTGAAACCTAGGTCAGGTTTATCAATATTATTGTGCTACACTTGGACTTTCAAATGTATTCTCATTTATTGTCAAAAATGGTAAGCTGAATACTTCGTATTTATGAGCACATTTTTGAAAAATGAGATTATGCCTTCTAATATTTGTCTTTCTCATCTCCTTTGCATCTGGGTATATAAGTGGCGTGGATTTATCTGTTAGAGCCTTAAAATGCCATTATGGAAAAATGGATCATGATGAGCTAAAAGTGAAGGAGTGGTTGCATTGGTTTTGTTCTCCAATCTTCTCTCTTTGTAACTAATTTTGTAATGTTTGTATTCTTTGATTGGACACCATGGCACTAACATTTCAAGTTTGTATTAAAATTTATGTTTTGATGTGTATTTTCAATTAAATTTTGCTTGTTGTTAGTTTTGTTCTAGTCGTGTGAAGCTTTGAAGTCTCTACATATATAGAGCTGAATGTTGAATCACATAAGATTTTTTCTTGGCAGGCTCGACGTTGGTTTTTTCTTCCTTTTTGTTATCTTATACTGTTTTATTTCTTAAATTTCATTAGAGTTTGTCACATGAAACTTCTAAGTCTTCGTAGGCACAGCTTGTCAGACATTGAGTCACGTGAAGCTACAAGTTTTTCGAAACTCATGTTGGTCTTTTATTGTCTTTCACTTTTTTTTAATTAGATTTTGTCGCATGAGACTATTAAGTTTTCACAGGCACATAAGATATCAGCTGGCAAACTATGTGTGATTCCTTTTATTACCATTTAAAACATCAAAAAATAAATTATTTTAAAAATCCAAAAAAATTAAAATGGGGAGAAAATGAAGTAGGCGAGAAAATAAAAATATCAAAAAGAGAGAAAGCGTCTTTCCAGCAAATGATTTTATATTTCTCACATGGGATTTTACTTGAAAACAATTCACAAAAGAAAAGCAAAATATTAAAGATCATGTTTAACAAAAAAAAAAAAAAACAAAAGAGAGAAAAGAGAAGAGGGCAAGCAAGTGAGATTAACATGATTTTATAAATTAAAATGCACTCAAAAATCTTGTTTCTTTTGGTTTATGAAACTAAGTTAATTTTTACTTTTTCTCTTTTTTCAAAATAACTAAAAATCATCAACCAACTTATATGGAGTTTCACTTTCGAACTATGTGAATTTTGATCTCTCTCTCTAGGTACGTAGGTCTTAAATTCTAATCTTAGGTTAAATTCGCTCCTTGTAAATATTTACTTTTTTTCCTCATTTTTTTGGTCTTATTTCCATTAATTTATTTTTCTTCTTTGCATGTATTTGATACGGATAATTATAATATATTAAAGGCCATATTAGTTAATTTTATAATTAATTTAAAGTAATCATTATATGGAATGAGTGTTATGGGATGCCTAACGTGTAACATCTGACCCTAAGTAGACAAATAGAGACTTTTGATTTAACTAGGAATAATTTAACCATATGAAATAATGTGTGAAATTCCTTATGGTTTTGCTAGTAACTAAAGTTAGTTTTCTTAAATAAACCATCAAGTTGGAAAGAGCAGAGACTAAATTCTGCATCCTCATGGCTGGGAAAGAGTAAAGACTAACTACTCTTGTCATTTTAGTCCCTACGGTGTACTTGGGATCCATTGGGGGACACTCAAGATAGTACAGGGCATGCATTGGATTGCTAGATGGTCAAAGACCACGATACTCGACTTGAAACTCATTCATAAGTGCTGTAGGAGTATATGGCATTGTTCGCTGGGTGACTCTCCCGATAGCTCATACGATGGATATGGCAATTGTCATCATGATATGTTTTGTTTTCCTTGCTTATATTTTCAATATGAATATGATCATGTTACCATGGCAAATATATATATATATATATATGATGAAATGACATATCTGTATTGTTGACATCCGATGAACTATATTTGTACATGCATTCATAAGTACATGTTGTCATGCTATAACTGTGTAGTTCATACATTGCATCCCAATAAATACTGTTTATTAATTGATGATAACAAGAATGTAGTGGATTTTTGTACAAGTACGGTAGTATGGACCAGTAGTTTTAAAATAAATTGTTATGCTCCTGAAATTTATTCTCATATAAATACTGGTGTGTATCAGATCCCTAGATATCATATTTTGTTAGAGATTAAAGTTGAGGTAAGAGAGATACCCTTTCTGGGGTATTTCACGAAAATGATATAATTATATGTTAACACAGTGATTAAAGTTCCTCCATCACCTCCACCCATAGGAAGAGTTGAATTCCAGGATTAGAGTAATAGGTAGCATATTTTGACATGTAGATAGTAAAGTTGTACATGTCCTAATATCTTAACCCCTTTATTTTGTTTTCGAAAAGGGTCAAGATGTTTATTTTTGATGTACAGGAAGAGAGGACATATATGTATTTAAGATATGTGAGAAGAATATCCACTAGTAAGATTTAAAGAGGGGTATGAATGGTAGGGCTGTTGTCTTTTTACCCTAATAGCCTTATATATCTATAGGTATATGTCTTATGTAAAGCAATTGTGACTATTGTAAAAGAATTATGTATGTGTATGAATATGAAAACATCTACATATTGTTATTTCATTTATTTCCACTGTATTACGTGTAAGAACCCAAGTTTAGAAACCCGAACCAATTTCCACTTAATTATTTAACTTGATAACAGTTAAAAAATTTACTCGAATAGAGGTAGTAGTAACTCACCAATATTATATTATATTATGTTATATTAATTAATTAACTAAAAGGAGCTATAGGATTGGGGGTGTTACAAAAATTCAATTGAAAGGAATAATTTTATGAACAAATCATCACGAGTTAGCTCTTTAACATTATTGGCTTTATTCAATATTCCTTTATAGTTTTCTCCTCAAATTTTTTTTCTGGCTTCCCTATACTTATCCTAGGTATTTCTTTACGATTTCATAGCTAAACCAGTACAAAGAGTGAATCTAGGGCTTTAAGAAGGTTACCACGACAAAAGCCCATGGCTAACTACACAAAAGGGGAAGTTCAGGCCACTTACCATAGCTAAGTGATATACTTGCTGTAGCGAAATTCACAGTGGCACTTCACTCAGGTTTGCAACAAGGTGTTTGTTTTTTTTCATTCTCCATATCCCTAAGCTTACCTAAGGACATTTTAATGTATAATACCCCTAGGATCTACTACATACAATCCACCAAACATGCCTTAACAACTAAATAAGCAAAAGTCCAAGTCTTTGTGTAACACCTTCAATCCTATGGTTCCTTTTAGTTAATTAAATAATATAATATAATATGTTACAGGATTGGTGAGTTACTGCTACCTCTATTCAAATAAAATTTTAACTTTTACCAAGTTAAATAATTAAGTGCTATTAATTTGAGATTTCTACACTTGGAAGTCTCACATGATATGCAGCGTAAAATAATTGAAATAAAATATAGATATAGATATACATTCACATTCATAATATATATGCATAATTCATTTACAATAATAGACTTATCCATTTAGATATATAAGTCTACTTAGGGTAGGAAGGCAATAGTCTTGTCACTCATACTCATTTAACAAAATTCTAGTAAAAGATACCCATCTCACATGTCTCAACACATATATGCCCTCGTTTGTACATCAAAAATCATTATCCTGATCTTTTCCAAAAAGGTAATAAGGGATCAGGAAGTTGGGCATCTACCATTCTATTCCATATACTTACATGTCAAATATAAAAGTATTATCCTTCTCATACATATCCACCCCTTCTACAGGTGGAGAGGAAGGGGAAATGTCCACAATTGAAATTATCTAAACTTCCTTTATCACCATAAAATATCCCAAAATGGGTATATCTACCTAATCAACCTCTACTTCTAGTAGAATCTTGAACCTAGGCATCTAATAGAAACTAGCATTTAATGAGAATAATTTCTCAGTAGCAACAAAAACCAATTTTAAAAACTACTGATATGTACCACCGTACTCTTACAAAAATATACTACATTCTTCTTATCATCAAATAATACATTATGTCTATTGGGATACTATGCATGAATTATACAAATTTCATACCTATGAATGCAATTATAAATCATTACATATCATCACACAGGATATAATATTAGATTATATCACATATCCACCACATAAGATATATTACCTCATGTCCATTACACAGGATATTTCATCAAATCATAATGGTAACAAGGTTATATTCACATAGAGACAAGAGCATACATAAGGAAATCCAGAGCATATCATGGCCATTGCCAACTCATTATCATAATAAGAGAAACCAGGAGAGTCGCCAAGCAAAAAACTCCTTATATTAAACCCTCACTCTTAATTGAGTTTCTCGTAGTTCCAGACTACTTATTTGGCAGTTCATGACTGTAATTCCATGTACATGCTGAAGCGTCCTCTAGTGGATCTAATTACATCCCTTATTATCGAGTCTAACAGGGTCCCTACCCACCTCTCTGGTAGTTCCTTCCCTGTATCACCAATAAAACAGAGTCCCTGCCCACTTCTTTATCAGCTCCTCCTCTGTGTATATATGGGATTACTATCTTCCACAGATCATTTCCCAAAACACTATTTACAGGTATATAAATTAGGGTGATTCGGCTTATACCATGGTTATGTCTAACTTTGAGTATGTGACTCCTTTAAATTGGCCATCGGAGAGTCCATTAACTTAAAATTAAGAATCATCATGATGTTTTCAAAATCATGTAGTTTAACCATGGAATGCCCAACAACCATCCCATACCGACAATCAGTCACTTGACATGAGTCTATCTACCACTATCTATACACTAGGAATATTTTCTCATTTCTCTTGTGTTTCTCATGCTCATTCTTTTTTAATTCTCATATCATTCTTGCTCTTTATCTTTCATTCCCAACCCGTATGTTATCCATTACACAATCCAAGTCTAGATCCTTTATTTGAGTGAAGTTTTAGGCTAATTATATTTTAAACTAGGTCATTGAGATCATTTTCCAAAATAGAGGCCAACAAGTCGACTTTCGCCTACTTGGAAGTCGAATTTTTGCTTTTTGTCCTACCTATTTTCTCAAACCTAAGGGCTATAAGTCGATTGCTATGGGCCCGATAGTCGACTGTTTTGTTCTTGGCAATTTTTTGGAAAAGATGAGCACGACATTCGACTTGAAGGGCTAGCAGTCGACTGCTAGAGCTCGATATACATTTTTGGGCAATTGAAGAACACGATAGTCGACTTCCAAGAGTTAGCAATCGGATGCTATGTTTTACTATATTTTTCAAACTTGCTATTGACCTAAATTTTCGCCCAAGAACTTGTTAGTAACCCATTTTTGATAATCATCAACTTAATACTAGTATATAAGCATCATTTAACATATATAAACATTCTAAACTATCATTTAATCTCACTCAAATCTTGGATTCAACCTCATATTCATCAATAGGTAAAAACCCATTTTTCATAATCTGATTGAAGGATACATAAGTACATCCATGCAGTTTAAAACACCCATTAGCAGTTAAAAAGATCAAGAATATAGTTTTTAAGCTCCTCTCTTGTTTAGATAACATGAAAATCACAATGTTCAGTTATAAACAGTAAATTTTGAGAGAGAGAAGATTAGGTTGTTTCCTATCTTGTTTTATGTGAAAACTAATTGAAATTCTCATGTCTTCCTAGCTTCCTCTGCTATAAGCTCTTTGTTGCTATTTGTTATAGATATGCAACTTCCTTTTCAATGTCTCCCTTTCTCTCTCTAGTGTGGCTTTCTTTCTCACTCTAAAATTTTGAAGTTCAGGGTGAAAATGAGACCCCTGAAGTTTGGCCCTATTTATAGGTGGTCAAAAAATTGTAATTCTGATCCTAATTCTCGATCATTCAACACAAAATGATAATTTCTCCGGCCGGATGCCAAATTACCATTTTTTCCCTGAACATAACTCTTTTGGCTACAATAAGTATTGAAAACTCTTTTGAAAGTTTCAAAAATCTAGTAGCTACAATAACTCTTTTGGATAAAATTATGGTTTACTATCTTTGGAGTATTGAAAATCTACATAGTTTTCCTCGCTAAACTTTTTCATTTCATTCAGGTCTTCGCTGTAATATCTTCAATTTTATGATATCAGGTATGTCTTAGAATCCTAGACTCAATATTTTTATGCATGGAAAATAGTTCAAAAATTATTTTATATTACCTTAAACAAAGGAAGGACTAAACTGAAAGGAAATGATTAGAGACTAAAATGAAAGGAAATTTGTTTCACAAAATATCCTGATAGTAAGCACGCAAATTGAGGTGCATTTATGGCGCACATTTATGAGGTTTGAAAATGGCACCAATGTCATGAATGCTTTAAGAAAAATATTTAGGGGTAAAATGGTCAAAATTTTATCTGAAAATATGAATAAAATATTTATTTATCAGATAAAATGACTAATTTTTATATGAAAAATTATGAAATTGCCTTTGGAATATTTTTTCAAAATTTGTCAAAAAAATTTTTTTTTTTTGGTTCGGCACTTAAGAGGGGTAAAATGGTCATTTTACCATGAAGGGAAAAATGGTAATTTTGACACCAAGGGTAAAAAGGTAATTTCATCAAAAGGACATAAGGGAAATTTTACCTAAAAAAACACTTTAAAATTCCTAAAATATCCTTGCATGTCAAGGTTTTAATAAGGAAAAAGTGAAGGGTATTTTGGTCATTTTGCCACTAAGGACAAAATAGTCATATTAGCCATTTTAAATAAGTCACACTTCTTCTTCTTCTCCTCCTTAGCAAAGACGACGTGAAGGCTTTTGGAAGGGAGAAAAACCATAGGCTTCATAAGGGAGAAAAGGGAGAAAAAGCAAGGAAACTTCAAGGTTTATCTACAAAAAATTGTAAATCAAGGTAGCTTAGCATTCTTCCATCACTTATTTCATGTTTTAATGGATTTTTCTAAGCTTTTGAGATTTTTATGGCTGAATGAACAATACATGAATAGTGATATTCTTAAGTTTACATTCTTAAATTCTCAAAATTTATATGGATTAATGCTTAGAAAGTAGTATGGAGTTGTTTGTGATGGTTAATTTCAATTATGAAAGTGTTTATGTTCATTTTCTAATTTTGTTTCATTTGCCCTAAAACCCCCAAATTCATGAATGTCATGCCAAATTGTTTGTTTTGCCTTGATTGTTATGGATAAATGGTGATTGATGGTTTATAGATGATGAAAATGGGATTAAAGGAATGATTATATGAAAAACGATGATTTTTGCACAAAACTCCTCTTTAGGCCATGACTAGAAAAATGAGATTTGGAAAATTGTTTGAAAAATTTTAAAGTAGCTTATTGGTAATTCAAGTTATGGCCAATGGAAGATAGAATAGATGTCAATTGGTTGAAAGGCCCAATTTTGCCTAAAAATCCCATCTTGACCAAGAGTATGCAAGTTTTTGATGAAGGAAATGTGTTGAAATTTTTGTGTGTGTCTTGGTTGAAGCAAGATTAATTGGCAATTATTTTTATGTAAAATGATCCCATTAAATTCCATGTAACCTACTTGACTAATTTTAGGACATGGAAATATTTATGAAAAATTTTTGTACAAAAATGTAATGAAATTGGTCAAAGTATACAAAGGAAATAATATGACGTTGCAATTAAATTTTAATGAATATTTTGTGCAATCTTGGAAATTCTAGCAATTTGTGTGCATGCTTAAGTGCGGGGAGACAATGATTATACACACCTTGGATATGTATAATTAGGTGAGAAAGGGGGAAAATGAAATAATAAGTAAGAAATGGAAAAGGTTCAACTTTGAAACCCTTTAAATGCAATAAAATCTGAAAAAGAGAATTTAGTGTAAATGAGAAGGAAAAGTAAATTTATTTTGCTTATTTTATGGCAATAGTGACAAATAGAAATTTTTAAGTATGAAAATCTTAAATTTCTTAAGGATTTCTCTTGACCAAGAATGAACCTTCCTTTTTATACAAATTGAAGAATGGAATTGTTATTGAGATTTAAAGGTTTTCTTGTTAGAAAGTGAGAATGATAGTATCATCATGAATGAGGAAAGAAAAGGATTGATTTATGACATAGATAAGGAAAAAAATAGAATGGTATTGGAAAACATTGAATGAAAGGAAAATATTTGAATGTTCAATAAAGAGAAACATAGAGGAAGTAATTCCAATATATATTCTAGGGTAGATAGGCTTAAAATCGAGTGACCAATTGTCGGTATGGGACGGCCGTTGGACATTCCACGGTTATATCAAAAATTTGGATGGTGAAACATTCGCTCGGAATGAAAGAATTTCGAAAACGCTATGATGATTGTGAATTGTAAATTAATGTAACCTAGATGGCCAATTGAATAGGGGACATTTACTTAAAATTTGGCAAAATTATGGGATTAAGCCTAATCATCCTAGTAGATATATATAGGAAATAGCATACTGAGAAATGATCCATGATGTAGGTTGTGGTGATCTATGGCATCATAAACTGCCCATAAAGCGGGGAGAAGATGATATGTGTGAATAACAGTGATTCCATGAGTTTAGTTTGACTGAACCCTGGGAGAAATTTTCACTTAGCTCTGTCTTTATGACATGATCACTGAATGTGAATGGGTACTTGGATCCACTAAGGGACGCCTCAGATGTACCAGTGGCAGAATTGTCACACACTTGATAGAGCGTCTATCTCATTCATGCACGCTGTAGTATGTGGAGTAATTTATACTTCCGATACTCTTGTGTCTCTATGAATTGAAAATATGGATTTTAGCCAAATATGAATGTTTATTTTCCTTATAATAATACAGTTTTTCATGAATGATAAATGTTGTTTCTCCTAAATTATTTATGGCTGAATAGAAATTTAATGAATGCACTTTCCTGAATACGGTACTAAACGGTATACGATAAACTATGGTTGTGACTGAAATTGATACTTTTTTTATTTTATAACTGATATATTATTGATATACCTCATAAACTTCATCCTATACATCTGACTGGTTTATTTATAGCATTTCCTAGAAATGATGGAATTTAAGAATAAGGAATGTAAATTATTTTTCGTACCCATATGGTGGTACATACCATAGCTCAGAAATGAAATGTGGAATGCGTAGCTACTGAGAAATTATTTTCTCATTATTTTCTTGTATGTATCAGATGACTAGGACTATTATGGTACTACAAGATAAAAAGGATTAGCTATCCATCCCAAGAAATGGAATAATATATATATTATGCTAGAAATACATATAAGTATATGGATATGTAAAGCATACATATCAGGTTTATGAAAAATAGTTAAAAATGGTTTGAGTGACAAGTTTTTTGCCTCCGTACCCTATGAAAACAAGAAAACTACATATATCTTGCAGTATATGTAACAACGTTGTAACGTTGAACTGGATGTAAATGTATGTAAAGGAAAAAGTTTAAATTTATCCTGAATTTTTATGGATTATGGTGTATGATTATTAGACTTCCGCTGTATTGATAATTGAATGTGATACCTGAGTAAAGATCAAAACCTAATGAAATGTATACTATAAATGGATATTTAAAGAACTCAAGTAAGAAATAAAGGATTGAAGTGTATATAACACACCAGTTTCTTAAGTAAAAGATTTTTCAATAAATAATATTTTAAATATGGCTATAAAATTGGGTGTGTTATACTCGCTCACTTCTTTTTAATTAAATTTCTCATTCTAATGCAATTACATGCAATCTAGTGAACATATACAAGCATTTAACTTATTTAAAACAAACAAATGTCTCTCAATCAATAGGAGGAACAGATGTTACACTTTGCACTTAAACAAACATGACATTTGTAACATCCCAAAATTTGACAAAGGAATTTAATGTCAAATTTTGTATAGTTAAACATAATGATATTTAATCAATTCTAAGAAAATTTACTTGTATGTAAATTTCATTGAAATATAAGCAAGTAGGCTGAAAGAATGATAAAATAATAATCAGGGAGTCTTATAAGGGTAAGAGAAGGATTTTGGAAAAAGTTAAAAATACCTAACTAGTAACAAATTTTTCATCTAAATAATAATTTAATTATAATTCCCTAACTAAATTACTACAAAACTTTATTCCCTCCATATGCCACAACTTATTCAAACCCTTCTCTAAGTCTTCTCTTTAAGTCTTCATGCCTCCAAGTCTTCGACACTTTCACCCTAATTACATGAAGTAAGAGCTTGAGTTCTAGAGAGAGAGGAAAAAAACTAGAGAGAGAAAATCCATCTTCTTCTAAACCCTCCATCTAAGGTAAGATTCAACACCTACAAGGGAGAAGAAGGCATCTTCATCTAGTTGAAGATCTAGTTTCCTAAGGAGAAGGAAGGAAAACATCAACCTGTCAAGTTCTTCATACTTTCCCTAACTCTTCACAAGGTAGGAAACTCTTTTCATGCTTTCATGTGTTTATGAGACATCTCTATAGGCTAGATTTTGCTTGGGTTAGGTATCTGGTAGACCCATCACTTATGACATGTTGAGAATGAGAAAATTGAGAAGCTTTGGGAAAATTTTAGGTTTCTCATGTAGGAGGTTTTTGAAGAATCCATGAAAAATTAATGTAAATGAGTATATAGGTTAGGTTTATTGCTTGTGGAGTCTTGGAAGGTGGTTTATGGGGTTGTATGATCTAAAACCTAGGTTCATGCCTTAAAATCGACTTTAGTAGGCTAGGAAAGCATGAAGAGGTCAAAAACTATAAATTTTTTTGCTACAAAATTGGGAAGTGTAATTTGTGAACTTCGCCACAGCAAGGAGTGCACTTGGCTACGACGAACTGCACTGAGAAACACCAAACTTCCCCTTTTCATATAGTTTAGCCATGGGTGTTGATGTAACCAACTCCCAGAAGCCTTAGATCCATCTATGTTTGTGTTTTGTACATGAGACTTTAAAAAAATAGCTTGGATTAGAAGGGTGTTGGTAAATGCAATCCTAAATAACTCAAAAAGGAATAACATGCCATGCTTGATCATGTGTTGTTCATGCGGTTATGCACTTGCATCTTTTAGAAATGAAGAGAATTTTCATGAATCTTCTATGTGAGTATGTGCACAATGTGTTAGAATTTTTCATACATATTATGATTATGAACATGTGAACTAAATTTTTATGTACCATGAGAATTTGTTATGAAAGGATATGATTAAAGATCATGAAAATGTTGTCATAATATTCTTTTCCCAAATATATGTTTCATTTTGAAGTATTTAAAAGTAGATATGTAACACCCTCTATCCTATGGTTCTTTTTTGAGATTTTAAAAACTATAATATGAAAATAATTATCAGAGTGTTGGTGTTACTATTACTTCTACCCGAAATTTTTTTTTAAACTTTTTACCAAGTTGATTAATTGAATGCATTTGGGTTGGTCTCTACTCTCAGATTCTCTCAATATCACAGCAGAATAAATACATATAGCATACACATGGATTAACTATACATAAACATGAATTCTTAATATAATCAATTAACTATTAGGCATGGAGGTAACAATCCTGCCACTCATAATCTCATTAATTAGTCTATTCATCAATCTAGTCTAATTCCTATACAGATAAGATAGAATAGGCTATACAAAATAATCTTACATTAGCCTTTCTCAAAATATCATGAAAGCTAGCTCAATCCTAATATGTACTTATGCTATCCAAACTAAATAGTTTGTGTGCCTAGATTGGACACTTCTTCATACCTTACCTTCTTTCTCTAGCCCAAGGGGACCAACACATCTGGTACACGTCAACACTATCGTGAGAAATAAATTTCAGTATCAATACAACCAGTTACAAAATCCATTGACCTGTACCACCGTGATCGTACGAAAAAACTCTACATTCTTTCATAAAACATATCGCATACTATTGGGATGAAATGAGTGTAGCTTTTAATCATGTTATGTACTTATATGTATGCATGTGCATTTAAAACATATCAATTTTAAAACATGGGAAGTGTATTCATTATCATTCTCATCATAGCATATTTCTTATAAAACACATGTGGGATAGTAAACATAACATTATTCCATTTTTATAACATGTGAGCAGTACATAAAAAACCCTAAGAGTAATTGGGAGAGTCGCCTAGCAACAACTCCACGCACCACTGTCTATATGAATGAGCATATGTCTGTTTAGCTATGACTTAACTTTTGTACATTCTAAGGTGTCCCTCAGTGGATCCAAGTACCTTAATGGTCCCTGCCCCTTTTTGGTAGATTATCCCTGACTAGCGGGATTCCTCCCTTACTAGCGGGATTCCTCCCTTTCATCCCAAATGGGGCTGGTATAACTCTCATGGGATCACCGTCAACTCTACCCAGATCATTTCCTCTCTGCTTTTGGGCGGATCATAATACTATGGAATCACCACCATTCTTTCGAGGTGGATCACACTCTCGGTACATTATTCTCTACACATACTCTAAGGTAAATCGGCTCATGCCTATGGTTATGCTTAACTTTAAGTATGTGTTTCTCATATGGCCCTTGGGAGATGACACTAACTTAAAGTCTGCAACCACCACGGTGTTTTCAAAATAATCTAAGTTCAAGTGGAGGTTAACCATCCCAATTTATGGCACAACTATGGAATGCCCAACGGTTGTCTCATACCGACAATCGGCCACTCGATCATGAGCCTATCTACCTTAAGGTATACACTGAGAATACTTTCCTCTTTCCATCTTTGTGTTTTTTGATCTCTCTTTTTTCACTATCCCAAGGTATTTTCACCCCAAAACTTTTAGTTTCCTTGCTTACCTATGTTGTGAGCCCTTAATTAAGTTAGTATAAAGAATCACTAAGCTCTATTGTCATTAAAAACCTCCTTTTGCAAGTTGGAGGGCTGCTAGTCGGTTGTTGGAAGGCTGGAAGCTGGCTAGTGGCTTTCTAGAATGCGTTCTGGGTAAAAATATGAGCATAACAGTTGACTGCTAAGGCATCCAGTCGACTGCTTAGTGCAAACTTGGGCCTGAAAGTCGACTGCTATGAACTTGGCAGTCGGCTGCTAAGCCTCTGTCTGTACTTTTGGGTTTCCAAGAACATGACAGTCGACTGCAAGGATGGCCAGTCGACTGCTTAGTGCAGACCAGGGCTCGACAGTTGATTGCTAGGTATTTGGTAGTCAGCTGCTAAGCCTCTGTCTACACTTCTGGGTTTTCCAAGAACATGGTAGTCGGCGCCTCTATACTTAACGATCATTTGCTATGCTCATTAGATTAAAATAGGATTTTGATAATACCTAGTCCAGAATGCATTCTATTTTCAATTCTAAACATGTGAGCATAATTCCTATACAACACACTTTACTTTTTATTAAACATTTCTCATCCATTAGCTCAAACCTGGTACATTCAAGGAAACTAGTCTATATCTTTAGATGAACACAACCCAGCCCTTCCAATCCATTACAAGCACATATATGAGCATACATTCAGCAACACAACATCCTATAAAAGTAGAAAATTATACAGAATGTAGGTTTAACCCCAATCTCAATTCAAACATGTAAAAATTTATATTTTCCATCAACAGTAACATTTTGAAAAAAGATAGGGGTTTAGGATGGATTGCTACCTTGATTCCTGCGAAATGTATGTGTTTGATGTGTTAGAAATGATCCCCCCTTGCTATTGGGCTGATTCCTAGCCTTAAATCTATTCCTTCCTTAGTAGAATTCCCTCCTCAAGCCCTAGCTCGCCCTTTTCTCTCTCTAGCCGCCCCCTTCAGCTTCCCTCTCTAAAATTTGGTATGGTGAAAGTGTGTGGGGGTTTTGGCTGCAGCTAGGGTTTATGAGAAAGCTAGGAAATTACATTCTAATCCCTGGCCACTTTGTAATTTTAGTCTCCATATATTTTCCCTTTTCACTTGGGTCCTTAGCCTCACTCTCAACTAAGGAATTGTAATTCTTTCAAGTTGGTCCTTATACTAATGTAACTATATGCACCAATGCAACATACACAATATTAAACATCAAATTAACAATTATCAAACATCTCTTTAATCATAATTGGAGCGGATGTTACACCTAAGGCACGTGATTTTTGATAAAGAAGTGTCTGTAGATCCTAGTAAGACTGAAGCAGTAGTAAACTGGGAAAGACCCACTACTGTGACAGAAATAAGGAGTTTTCTGGGTTTAGCAGGATACTACAGGAGGTTCATTCAGGGGTTTTCATAGATAGCGATGCCAATAACCAAGCTAACCCAGAAGGACGTTCCCTTTGTGTGGGACACAAAGTGTGAACAAATTTTTCAAACCTTGAAGGAGAAGTTAACCACCGCACCTGTGCTAGTTATCCTTGACCCTTTAGTAAAGTTTAAGTTATACTGTGATGCATCTAAGAAAGGGCTAGGATGTGTACTAATGCAAGGAAGGTGAGTAGTGGCCTATGCTTCTAGGTAGCTAAGGCCGCATGAGAGAAACTACCCTACCCACGACCTGGAGCTAGCAACCATAGTGTTTGCTTTGAAGATATCGAGGTATTACCTCTATAGGTCTAAGTTTGAGGTATATAGTGACCATAAAAGTCTCAAATACCTCTTTGACTAGAAGGAATTAAACATGATACAAATGAGGTGGATGAAATTTATTAAGGATTATGATTTTGAGTTAAAGTACCATCCAGGAAAGGCAAACATTATGGCAGATGCCTTGAGTAGGAAATCTCTTCATGTAGCCTAACTGATGGTGAGCGAGATGGATTTAATCGAGAAATTTAAGAACATGAGGTTGTCCACTTTGGTGTTACCTAATAAGATCTGCCTGAGTGAGTTAAGGATCGAGAACACCCTTAAGGCCCAAATCTTAGAAGCCCAGAAGGAGGATGAATTCCTCGGATCCCTAAAGGATTCGAAGGAGTTCACAAAGGAGGCAGATAGAATGGTAACTTTCCAAAATCGGATGTATGTTCCCAAGACCGGTGAACTAAGGGATAAGATTCTAGGAGAAGCTCACCATAGTAAGTACACTGTTCACCTTGGAGCCACCAAGATGTATCAGGACTTAAAGGGGAGGTTCTAGTGGCCAGGAATGAAGAAAAATATAGGAGAGCATGTAGCTAAGTGCTTAGTGTGTCAGTAGGTCAAGATTGAACATTAGAAGCCTACTGGATTATTACAATCTTGGATATCCCTGAGTGAAAATGGGACAAAATTTCTATGGATTTCGTGGTAGGACTACCTAGAACCCAATCAGGAAATGATGCTATTTGGGTCATAATGGATAGGTTAACCAAGTCCGCCCACTTTCTCCCTATTAGGATTAACTACTCCTTGGATAGACTAACACAGTTATATATTCAAGAGATAGTGAGACTTCATGGGGTACCCATTAGCATTGTCTCGGATAGGGATCCCAGGTTCACCTTTAGGTTTTGGAGAGCCCTGTAAGAAGCCTTTGGAACCAGGCTGAATTTCAGTACAGTATATAATCCTCAAACGGATGTGTAAACAGAGAGAACCATTCAGACTATAGAGCATATGCTTAGGGCTTGTGTCTTAGAATATCGAGGGAACTGGGAAAAGAGTCTGCCACTAATTGAGTTCTCCTACAATAATAGTTTCCACTCTAGTATAGGCATGGCACTATATGAGGCCTTGTATGGGAGGAAATGTAGGTCACCATTGTGTTGGTACGAAGTGGGTGAGAGGCAGTTGTTAGGCCCTGAGTTAGTGCAAAAGACAACTGATCAAATTAAAATGATCAGAGAGAAAATAACAAAGGCTCAGGATAGGCAAAAGAGCTATGCTAACAAGAGAAGAAGACCCCTAGAATTTGAGGAAGGGAATTATGTTTTTCTGAAAGTATCCCCAACTACTGGGATTGGTAGAGCTATGAAGTCCAGGAAGCTAAGTCCTAGATACATTAGACCTTTCCAGATATTGAAGAGAATGGGTCCATCAGCATACCAAATAGCCTTACCCCCACATTTGTCAAACCTTCATAATGTCTTTCATGTCTCCCATCTCAAAAAATACATACCAGACCTCTCCCACATACTTGACGTCAGTACTCTGCAATTAAAGGGTAATCTGACTTATCAGCCGAAACCTATTCAAATTATCGATACTGAGGTCAAGACCCTAAGGAATAAGCCTATTCCCTTGGTAAAGGTCTTGTGGGACCGGACGACACCACAAGAAGCTACCTGGGAGAGGGAGGAGGACATGCGCAAGATTTACCCAGAGATATTCTCATGAGGAATGTATGAATTTCGAGGATGAAATTATTCTTAAGGGGGGAAGAAATGTAACACCCGTGATTTAATTAGCCTAAATTAATGGCATTCAATTAAATGGATGGAATTAATGGTGTTAGTAATTCCTTAGAATGAATTTCTATCTTGGATAATTTAATGGGCTAAATGGTTATATTAAAAGTAAACTTGCAAAAAATTTTGGTGCTTAAAAATTTATTCTTGAATTTCTTTCTCATTTGCCTAGCCTCAGTACGATGAAAAAAGCAATGTAAGATGCATTTATTTAAACATGTGCATGAGTGAGCCTTGCATGTATTCTATATGAAAGAAGAGAATTTTGCATGCATTTCATGCATGGTCCACGTGAAAGGAGAAAGGGAGGAAGGATGCAAAAAATATATATGTGTGTGTGTGTGTGTGTGTGTGTTTGTGTTTTGTATAGATGTCACGTGAACTAGGAAAGAAAAGAGAGAATAGAAAAAGGGAGAGAGAGGACACGTGAATTAGGGGAAAAGCTAGCATAAAACCAATTTTTCCTTCCTTTTTGGATGCCACATGTGAGGGAAAGTGGTGGCAAGTGTGAAATCATTAAACAAAGGTGCAACGCTTTTTTTTGGTTGCTTGTGAGAGTGGACAATCTAAACTTACAAGGAAAAAAAAGACTAAGGTTGCAAGCAAGGGAGTACAAGTGTAGAATTTTTTTCTATTTTATGAGCATAAGTATGTGGAAAATTAAAGGGGAAATGGATAAAAGAGCAAGGGAACAAGGAGTGATTTTCTTCTCCTCTCCCTCTTGAGTAATTTAGTGATTAATCTAGGCTTTCAAGGAAGTACCAATTGTAATCTTAGGATAATTAAAGAACGCTAGGTAAAGAAAAAGAAAGTGCAGCACTTTGCATAAAAATATGCATATATGTGCATGGCAAAGAGGGAATGAAGGAAAGAGAAATTGAATCAAGAATTAAATGGAATTAAGGTGATTAACCTTCTCTCCTATAACCCCACGTGGGCCTCACATGGATTAAATTCCAATGCATCAAGGAGTATGGCTAAAATGTGGACTAGTATAGGCTGCACTGAGTGAGGAAAGTGTATAGGCATGAAGAAGGCAAGTTGAGAAGCTTTTGTGAATCATGGGAAGTTATACATTTCTTGCTTGTAAGAAATGGGTGGTGTGAATTTCCATCCTTCTTCTCTCAATTCAGCCTCCCTTTATTTGAATGAGTGTTATACATGAGGGAATTGGAAATTAAAATACACACGCATGGCATAGCATAGGGTGAGGGAGTGAGGAGCTTGCGTGAACAAAAGATAAGTGGTACTTGATAATAATAATAATATAAGAAGGAAGAAAAAATAACTAATGCATGATGGGCAAAAAGAGAAGGGCAGCGTCCTCATCCACGTGTGGCCAAGTGTGTAATGGAAATAAGAAAAAGGGAGGGAAAGAGAATGAGCTAAGATGGCGTGAAAGGCAAGGAAAAGAGTAACTTGCAAGAAGAGATTAAATGGTACTTGAAAATACCTATGTGGCATAAGAAATGCTAATATAATAAAACAAAAATACAAAGAAGAGAGATATGTGTGGGTTGCACGATAGCATCGGTGGAAATGAGAATGGAATGGAACTGGTAGCCTACACACACCCACACGTCACCTAAGCCAAGAAAGAAAAAAGGGGGCAATTGAGAGGTTTCAATAGACATACGTGAAACAAGAGGGAGAAAGGGAAAAAGAAAAGAAAAGAGGATTTGCAAGAGTCTTGGGAGAGCAATAGAGAGGGGAAGCACGTGAAGCACAAAATTTGGGAGGAGGAAGAAACAAAGGTGATCCAAAGAAGAAGGAAAGGGCAAAGGAATCAAGGTAGGTTAGCAATTTATTGAATTCTAGTTCCATGATCTAGTATGCATGTTTAATGAGTTTGCTTCCATGGGATTAGAATACTAGCCTACATTCTTGATTTAGGAATAAACCATGATTTAGCTTGCATGATAAATCTAGGAGATGGCTAATGCTTAAACCTAAAATGTTACTTTTTTAAGATCATGAAACAATTTAAAGTAAGAGTTTGTTTCCAAGATTGGGTTGCTTGGTTTACCACTCTCAATATTAAAATGGAATTGGGATTTTCATGATAAAATTGATGTGAGTATATGTGACACATGTAAGAGAAAATACCATGCCCAAAATGATAAGGGGGAAATTATGATTATTGATAATGATGCATATGATGATGAATATTGTTGTTATGATTAGACTATGATTAAGTTAATAATGAACATTATTAGAGAAATATTGATTTTTAGAATTTAAGACTAAGAATGATGACCAATATTGTGGGGAATTTATGGCTAATTAATAATGACCCTTGTTATGGGGGAGGATGGTTAGTAATGTTGAATAATGTTGATTAATAATGATAAACTTTAATTCTATGGAAAAAGAAATTACCCCATAATATGGTTTAAAGAACGAAAAGGGAAAAATTTAAACAGTAAAATATGAAATTCTCCCCTGAAAACTATTAAGGTTTTCTTTATAATTGAAATGTCTTATTCAAAATGGAGAATTAAATTGGTTTAGGCCAATTTGTCATAAATAAATATGACAACTAGATAATGGATGCCAATAAACAAAAAAAAAAAAAGAGAGAGAAAGACAACAAACATAGGAAAATCATAGAAAGATTTACGAGGTGTGGCCAAAAGTACTCCACACGGGCGACCTAACAAGGTGTGACCGAAGGTGCTTCATGTCCATAACCTAGTGTTTGCGACTACGTTATATACGTGCCGAGTGTCTACGAATTACGAGGTGTGGCCAAAGGTGCTACATATGGGCGACCTAGCGAGGTGTGGCTAAAGGTGCTCCAAGCCCATGACCTAGTGTTCGCGACTACGCTATATACGTGGCCAAGTGTCCACGAATTACAAGGTGTAGTCAAAGGTGCTACATACGGGTAGCCTAGCGAGGTGTGGCCAAAGGTGCTCCATGCCCATGACCTAGTGTTCGTGACTGCGCTATATACGTGGCTGAGTGTCCACGAACTATGAGGTGTGTCCGAAGGTGCTCCACACGAGTGACCTAGTGAGGTGTGGTCGAAGGTGCTCCATACCTATAACCTAGAGTTCAAGATGATTCTATATACGTGGCCAAGTGTTCATGATTTATGAG
Organism: Senna siamea; assembly: GCA_031216115.1. Lineage (NCBI taxonomy): Eukaryota > Viridiplantae > Streptophyta > Magnoliopsida > Fabales > Fabaceae > Senna > Senna siamea. The sequence goes on from CM062360.1 coordinate 6,004,509, forward strand.
GTGTGGCTGAAGGTGCTCTACACAGGTGACCTAGGGAGGTATGGACGAAGGTGCTCCATACCCGTGACTTAGTGTTCACGTAACACGTATAAGTGCTCTAAATAATTTCATAGTAACGCCGGTAAGTTTATAAAAATACGTGAAAAAGAGATTACCTAATTTTCTATTGACTTCTAAATTTATCATGCAATGCTTGCCAGATACAGTTATGTATAATATTATGCCTAATATCAAGAATGTAGATTGAATGTTTTGGTGCTTGCACCCTGGTACATATTAGTTAGTTTTAAAACTTTGCATTGCTAAGCTACTGGGAAACTAGTGTTTCTCACCTATGTGCTAATATGTATTAGATAAGGACGTGTAGCAGGGCTGCATGGTAGCAGTTCTTTTTGACTAAGTAATATTTTTGTAACCCCCCTATTTTGGGTCCTAGATGTATTTGATTTAGAATAGGACATTTGTTTTGACTGTATACATGAGAGGTATAGGGAAAATCCTAGGGAGCGGATATGTGAAGGATCGGTTCAGCATTATTTGGAAAGGACTCTGAGTGACAAACCTATTGTCTCTTGACTTTCGATGGACGGGTACTCCATATATCCAGGGATATGTTTATCAGCATGTAATGGAAATTACTGGATATGTATTATTTGAGTTATATGAAAGTTTAAATTTTCACTGTGTAGTGTAGTATTTTTATTCCGTTGTGTATGTAAGTTTTTATTCTGAGCAAAAGATCCTGAACCTAATCCGCTTAATATAAATGAATGGTATAACTTCTCAGACATTAATCAAATAAAGGATAAGGATAATGTACTGAACCTATCTATTGATATCGAAATTAACAATGAGACTAGATAGGGGCGTTACAAAAATCCCTAGCTTCCATCCCTTTCTCACCTTGGCCGAGAGCATTACCCTATTTTTCCCTCGATATCCAAAATTATGTTTTAATGGAAAGAAGTTTAAAATGTGTTTTCAAATGGTCTATATCAAGAGAAATAGGGGAAATGATGAAATGATTACATATGACTAATAATTGCATGCATTATGCCATTGACATGAGTATGTTTTAATTTATATGAATATAAATGAATGGCTTGAAATTTACATCCAATTGAGAAAAGAAAGGCATTAAAGGTCACCAAGAAAGGGTGGAGAATAGCACTAATAGATCCCCCTTGAGGTGAATATGTAAAGGTTATGAATGTTATCTTAAAGGTAAGAGAATGACACTATTTATATCTTTCCCTATAGATAAATGAAAAGAGCAATGAATGTTACCTGAAAGGATGGAAAATGATACTAATTAAGTCCTCCTAAAGGTCACCAAGAAAGGGTGGAGAATGAAACTATTAGATCCCCCTTGAAGTGTATTTGATGGCACTATACGATACCCTAGTGGTGGACTTAAATGGCACTAATAAAAGTCACCTTAGTGGTAAGGAATAAATGGTACTAAATTGTTATTACAGATAAAGTATGACTGATGTGATGATAGATGATGTATGAATGATTATATATGTGTTTTAACGATGAATAAAGCATGACATGAAATGTTAATAATCTCATATTCATAAATGCACATGTATATGTTTCACATAAAGCATGCCCATAGAATTTAATGAAAACTATTTTAAAAAGAAATGGAATGTAGAAATGTTTTCTATATCCGTACAGTGGTACATACCTGTTATTTTAAAATATTATGGTTTGTTTAGCTACTGAAAAATTATTTCTCATTATTATACTAGTATGTATTAGATGTATAGAACCAGTGTGGTGATGCACCGTACTAGCAGATTTAAGGAGTAAATAGAAATTATGTAACACTTTTAGTCCTAATTTTTGCCATATGTATTGTGAGATAGAATTCAGACTACTATTCTTTTAGAAAAAAGGGTTTGAGTGACAAGATTGTTGTCTCCTTACCCCTATATATGAATACTTAATATCTCCTGGGATGTGTATCAGAAGATTTGAATGATATACATATAGATATGGAATGTTTTACAAATTCCACTGTGATGTATGGAATTTCAATTCTGCTGTGTTGAAGTATGTTAACCTGAGCAAAAGAACCCAAATCTAATCAAATAATTAATTATTGATGGATTTAATGCTCAGGCTCATTTTTATAGAATAAGGTAAAGAATAATGTAACCACTTATCTTATTACATATTATAAAGCTATAATATAAAGATAAGGGGTGTTACAGCAGCAGCCGCCTGCTCCTTTATGGCCTCTACCATCCTTATTAGGGTTTGTATCATCCCAGCTAGATTCACTTCTCCATCCTTGTCCCTTGTACTGTTTCTCCTGGGAGGTGCCATACTTTACTCTACAAAACAGATATTACTGAGGTGATCAGTCTCAATAACAAACATTTATAAGAGAATATATGGCTCCAACAGGAAACATTGTACACCCTAATCTAGCACTTCATTCCCCAAGTCAAAACATAGAACAAGTAATCAATTTCCAAGGCTTAGCTAACCAACCTGAAGTAGTCTCTATCCTGAGGAATCTATCCATACTACCTAATCAGCACTTATCAGTACCGATTTAGCTATGTGCCAACTATGGTAGCCATGCTCTGATACTAACTCTTATGTAATGCTCGTAACACTCCCTTTAGGCTATGATTCCTTTTAGTTATTTAAAATGTATAATATACGAATATTATAATAGTAGTGTGTTACTATTATGTCTACCTAAGTAAATTTAAAACTTTTTACAAGTTAATTATCTGAGTGAGGTTAGGGTCAGGTCTCTACTCTTGGGTTTATACTCAATCTCGCAGTAAAATAAAATAATATGATAGATAAGTTACTCCAGCTCTATATATATACAAGCATCATACGTAAATACTTTCATAATTAACATAGAATAACTATTGGGACATAGAGACAACATTCCTGTCACTCATGATCCTCATCCAAGTGTTCACTGACTAACCTAGTCAATTTCTATGATCCTACATATGCTATAAGCTATACATGAAATAAATTATGCTAACACTTCTAAAAATCATGAAGGCTAGCTCAGTAAAGTAAAAGTCTAAGCTATTAAGCTATACTTCCTCAAAATACCCATGGAGGGTACCTCTCCTCAAGTTATCTCTATTTGCAACCGGTACCTACACATCTAATACACGTCAGCATATATGTGAGAATTGAATCTCAGTAGCAAGCAAACCTATTTTAAAATTTGCTGACTTTTACCACTGTAATTATATGAAAATACTCTGCATTTCTCATCTCAAATTCAAAATATGACATGCATTATCGGGATGCAATGCATGAATTATGCTGTCATGGTTTGTGCTTGGGTGTATGCATGTACTTTAAAATATGTGAAATTAAATCATCATAGGATATCATCTTAATCTCATGCTTTATCATAAAACTTTCATCTCATACATTCCACAAGGTAACATAAACATATGCTTCTTTAAAAACATGAACAAGAATCAAACGTATAATGAGAGTTATCGAGAGTGCCGCCCAGCGACTGCCCCCATATACCCCTTCATACCCACATACATTGTAATGCCCTTATCTAGTATTACAATTCCTCTGATGTAAATAGATAAGTTCGGTACATTATTTTTATCCTTTTATTATTAAGTCTGAGCAGTTATGCTGTTAAGTTTCATTAAAGTGGATTAGGTTCAGGATCTTTTGCTCAGATTAAATCTCGTATGCAAAGCAGAAATAAAATACTATACTACATAGTCGAAATTTAAAACTATAATACCAATAATCAGCGTACAATAATGTATGCTCATTACATTCTTCTGTAATCAAATACCGGGATAGATGAAGTACCCATCCGTAAGGAGTCAGGAGATAAAAAGCCTGTCACTCAGACTCCTTTTACAAAGAATCGGGCTGAATAGGTCCTTCACATATCCCTTTCCCAGGAATTTCTCATTCCTCTTTAATATACATGTACACGGGCAAATTAATAGTCCTAATTCTAATCCCAACATACATCTAGAATCAGGACCTAAAAATAAGAAATTTCAAAAGCATTTGTCAACAAAAAGGGCTTCCATCTCTCTAGCACAGCTAAGCGTCCGTATCTGATACATATTAGCAAATAAATGAGAAACACAAGTTTCCTAATAGCTTAACAATTCAGGGTTTTAAAAATTAACTAATATGTATCAGGGTGCAACCACCAAAATATTTAATTCTACATTCTTGGTATATAAAAATACACAGCATTATTCATAAATACAAATTGGCAAGCATTGCATGATGAATTTAGATGTCAATGTAATAAAATCAGATTTCCTTTTTAAATTGAAACATATTCTTAGAAATTATACACGTGAATGCGAAATTAAATAGAAATAGTTCATATGTTTCATTCTTAAACTTGGTTTCTCCTTAAAGCGTGAAGCACTCACACTCAAGGACGTAGAGACTTGGCCACCTGTATAAAATCATCGTGGACACTAGGTCATGAGCGTGGAGCACCTTCGGCCACACCTCACTAGGTCGCATGTGTGGAGAACCTTCGGCTACACCTCATGAATCGGGGACACTTGGCCACCCGTTTAGCATCATTGCGGACACTAGGTCACGGGCATAGAGCACCTTTGGCAACGTCTTACTAACTTGCATGTGTGGAGCACCTTCGACCACACCTCATAAATTGAGGAAACTTGGCCACCCGTTTAGCATCATCATGGACATTAGGTCACGGGTATGGAGCACCTTTGGCCACACCTTACTAGGTCGCATGTGTGGAGCACCTTCAACCACACCTCATAAATCAGGGACACTTGGCCACCCATTTAGCATCATTGTGGACACTAGGTCACAGACATGGAGCACTTTTGGCCACGCCTTACTAGGTCGCATGGGTAGAGCACCTTCGGCCACAACTCATAAATTATGGATACTTGGCCACTTGAATAAAATCATCGTGAACACTAGGTCACGAGTATGGAGCACCTTTAGCCACACCTCGCTAAGCCACACGTGTGGAGCACCTTTGGCCACACCTCGTAAATTGTGGACACTTGGCTACCTTTATAACATAATTGTGTATCTTTCTATGTTTTCCTTTGTTAGTTACATTTCCCTTTTTCTATCGGCATATAATACATCTTTTTCATATTTATTTATGACAATTTTGCCTAAATCAATATAATTCTCCATTCTTGAATAATATATTTCTCTTATAAAATTTTAATAAATTTCAAGGGAGAATTTCTATGATTTTAGCCTAAGGGAAACTCAAGAGAATTTCATGTTTTACCATTTAAATTTTTCTTTTTTCTATTCTTTAAATAATACCATTAAAATGGGATAATTCCTTTTCCATAATCAACACATCATTAACTAACCATAATTTTCCCATAACAATATTCATCATTAACTAGCCATAATTTTCCAATAACAATGTTCATCATTAACTAGCCTTAATTTTCCCATAACAATATTCATCATTCACTAACCGTAATTTTCCCATAACAACAATATTCATCATTACTAACCATAATTTTTCCATAACAATATTCATCATTCACTAGTCATAATTTTCCCATAACAATGTTCATCATTAGCTAGCCTAAATTTTCCCATAACAATGTTCATCATTCACTAACCATAATTTTCGCATAACAATATTCATCATTCACTAGCCATAATTTTTCCATAACAATGTTCATCATTAGCTAGCCTAAATTTTCCCATAACAATGTTCATCATTCACTAACCATAATTTTCCCATAACAACAATATTCATCATTACTAACCATAATTTTCCCATAACAATGTTCATCATTTTATCATAAAACCAACATACCAATCTATCATGCAAGCTTAGCCAACATAACATTAATAATATTAAGAATGTAAGGAAGCAAAAATGTCCCATGAAAGTTTGTAAAAACATGGTGTACACATATGAAATCTTGGGACACAAGTTTAAGAATTGTCAACCTACCTTGATAATGAACTAAGTGGGATCAACTTGGCTCCCTCTTTGACTTTCTTCCTTCCCCACTTCGTTGCTCCTCTTGCTACTTTCTTCTTTGTTTTTGGTCTACTTCACTCTTCTTCTTCCCAATTTGGTGTGTTCTCCCCAAAGCTCACGTTCTCTCCCTTTCTTTTTTTCTTTCTCTCCTTGCCTTGACTGAATGTGTGGGTGTGTATCTAAAGTGTGGAATGCTCTCTCTTTTATTCTTCTTTTCTTTCTTTTTGTGAGGGTGTGGTGTGTGTATCACAAATTGAAAATCTTAATTCCTTCTGTCTTTTGCTTAGGTGACGTGTGAATGCATCCATTCATTAGAATTAAAATTTCTAATTCCATTCCCTCATGCCACTTTCCTTTTTCCTCTTGTCTTACGTGTGGTTTGAGTGTGCACCTCCTTTCTTGCCAACTTTGGTTTACTTACCCATAAATTCACACTGTACTTTATTCTATTTCCCTTTTCTTGTTCGTAATACACCTCCACTTAGTGTTTGTGCTAGCTTACTTTCATTGCTCACAAAATATATAAAACACATGGGGAATTGTGACCTAAGTGCACCTTCATCTTCCCTTGCAACTTTGGTTTTTCTTAACCCAATCTTCACGCTAGCCCCCCTTTTCTCGTCACATTTTCTATTGTGTAGTGGGTTTCATGCTTTTCTACTTTCTCTCTTCTTCTAGCATGTGGAAGGCATCAAAATTCTGCACCTTGTACTTTCTTGTTTGCAGCTTTGGTAATTCTTTTCTTAATTGCTCTCTTTCCTTTTTCCTAATTCTTATGGCTACACTAAGTGTACTTGTAAGTACACTTTTCTTTGCTTGCAAGGTTCCTTTTCCCATTGTCACACCACTTTCCCTTCCTTTCTTATTCCAATTTCCATTCGGCCATCACATCACCCCCTTTTCTTCTCTAATTCAAATTTCCATTCGTCCAAAATAAGGAAACGACGCTGCACTCTTTTTCCTTTGCATTTTCACGGTTGTACCTCTCTTTCTTTCATGCTTCACGTAGGGCTCATGTCCCATGCAAACACACATGAGTCTTTCCCCATCTTGGGCAAGTTGGAGGAAGTATGAGGGAAAGGGGACATGTTTCACACGTCTTCCTAGCCGTGTGGTTAATGTATATATATTTTTTGAAATAAAATTATGCACTTTTGCTTCCCTTTGTTAATTATATTTTCATAAACTCACATGTCATCAAGTGCAGCCTTTTATCCATTGCCATTCTCCTATTACCCATTGGCTATTTGAGATTAATGCTAAAGGGAAGGAAAGAGGCTTAATGCCACTTGTTCTTCTCACTTGCACGTGTCGATACACATACATATATATATTTGGAGTGCTTTATCCTTCTTTCCTTTCTTCTTTTTGTCTTAGCCACGTGGTGTATAAAATATAAGCTCCCATCCTTCATCAATTGCACGTGTGCCTTCCATGTGTGTTTATTTCTATACATTCTGATGTTCCTAGCTGTATACCTATATATATATTTTTACTATGCCACACTTTTCTTTCCTTCCTCAATTCGGCTAAGATGGAAAGGTAATCTAAATCAAACACCTTAACAAATTGAAAGCATATTTATTCTAAATTCCAAAATCACACCAGCAATTTCATCCAATTAATTAAAGAATATTAATTTAAACTAATTAAAATTATGGGGTATTACATACATAACTTAACTTTGTGACTATTCAGCCACCATACATTTTTATTTGTACTATCTGGAGCATCCCTAGTAGATCCAAGTACCATGTGCTTATTACCCTTATTGCAGATTATTCCATATATAGCGGTAATCTACTTCCCTTTCTACCCCATAGGGGACTGTGTGTGATGTGGTTATTGCCCTTACCGTAGCTCATTCCATATACAATGGGAATCTACTTCCCTTTCTACCCTATGAGGGACTTCTTGTTTGACTCTTGGGATCATTTCTTGGTATGCTATTCACTAAGGTATATAATAGGATGATTTGGCTCACACCATGGTTATGCCTAACTCTAAGTACGTGTCTACTTTAATGGCCTTGAAAATTACACTAACTTAGAGTTCAAAACCATCATGGCATTTCAAAACTATCTAAGTTCAAGTAGATTTTTAACCATCCTAATTCAAGGTACACCCATGGAATGCCCAAAAGCCGTCCCACACAGATAATCGGTTACTCGATTATAAGCCTATCTATCCTAATGCACACCCTGAGAATACTCCTCTCTTTTTTCTCTTATATGGATTCCTTTCTTCTCTTTTCATTATCACAAGGATCGCCATGTTGCATGTGATTTTTACAAGGACCACAATGTCCAAGTAAGCCATAACTTGAATTCTACATGTTCCCAATACACCCTAAGTTTTAATCTTGTGTTTTGATGAGGTTTTTGGGCTAATTCTTTATCGAAATCAAGGCATAAAGTGCATTTCTTTTCATTTAGGCTGTTAGTTGACTGTCTCCTCACTGATGGTTAATTGCTAGCTCTCTGTCTAAAATGGGAAGCCAAACCGAGAGCAATCAGTCGATTGTTAAAAGCTTAGCAGTCGACTGGTAGCTCACTGTGAACCCGACAATCGGCTGCTAAAGTCTGGCTGTTGGCTAATGCATTCTATCTAAAATGGGAAGCTAACCCGAGAGCAGCCAGTCGACTGTTGGTGGCCCTGATAGTCAACTAGTAGCTCATTGTGAGCCTGATAGTCGATTGCTATGGTCTGGCAATTGGCTTATACGTTCTGGGTATCTTGGTAACGAAGAATATGGTAGTCGAATTCCATGGTCTAGAAATCGACTATTAGTGCTCTGTACTGTGTAAAAACATATGATATACATAGATTTTTGGCCCCAAAATGTAATCATAACTCATGCCAAAGGTTTATGGACCCAATGCCAACATCTGTACATCATTTACATCGCTAAACAACCCATATTCCAGCTACATTTCACCCAACACATAGATTGAACTTCATTTTCGCACTTAAGGCAAAACTCTACTTTCATACATCATTTATAAGCATAACAAGCGCACCTATTTAGCAAGCATTACCCAATAAACATTTAAAAGATAGAGAATGTAGGTCCAATACAACTCAAAACATTCATAAACATCAATTTTCAATTAAAAACAACATTTTTAGGTGTTGCTGCTACCTTGGATTTTCCTTGCAATGGACGTGTATTTGATGCTTAGATGACACTTCCCTACTTGTAAAACACTTCTCTAGTTTCAAATCCGACCTTCCTTCAAGCCAAATGCCTTCCTCTCTTGCCTTTAGGCACCTTTTCTCTCTCTACTTGCCTTTCTCCTTCTTTTTCTAAGTTTGCTGAAGCTTGAGTATTATGAGGGTGTTTAGGGTTTAGCTAAATTTCCCTTTTCAATTGGGTCACTAGTCACCTCTTCACTTAAATTTTACTTATTTTCATCTAAGTCCCTGCACTAATGCAACTATATGTAGTTAATGCAACATACACAAGTATTAAACTTAAATTAACAACTAACAAGCATCTCTTAATCATATTAGGAGCGGATGTTACAACTTACACGACCGTACTTCTCCTTTTAGGGATCAATATAGCCGAATTTAATGCAACATGGCTGTGTTAATGTGGAATATGGCATATCCAAGAGGAAAGTGGAAAAAAAAGGTTTTCTTCTAAGAATAAAGATTTGATGATATAACCCTGCATGGTAATTATAGTAAAGCTCATAATATTTTCATACTAAAAAAAGTGTTGAATTTTGGATAACATGAGTTATGCAATTGAAAGAGAAAGAAGGAAAACACAAAAGAAATAAGAAAAGAGAAAATAGAGAAGTATTCCAAGTGTATGTATTAGTGATAGATAGGCTCATAATCGAGTGACTAACTATCAGTTTGGGATGGCTATTGGACATTCCATAGTTGTGTCATAAATTGGAATAATAATAAATGATTTTGAAAACATCATGATGGTTGCAAATTCTAATTAGTGAACTCCTCCATGGCCAAATAAAGGAGTCATATACTTAGGGTTTAGCTTAACCATGGTATGGGTCAAATCATTCTAATACATATACTTATGAATAGCGTGCTAGGAATATGATCCATCAAAAAGGGATGGTGATTCCGTAGCCTTATAACCTGCAAGGGGCAAAGTAGGCATGATCTATTAGGGGGACAGTGACTAGTGAGTTATACCAATCCCATTTGGGATGAAAGGAAAATGAAATATCCAAAGGGATATCGATTGTACTGGTCATGGGATGATCTGTTAGAAAGGGGGTGAGGCAGGGACCCTTATAGTACTTGGATCCACTAGGAGATGCTCCAGATAGTACACTACAATTAGGGACTACTAGTGGTCAGTGACCATAAAACTCATTCATGAGTATCTAATAGTTGTATATGGTGTAGTTCAATGGGTGACTCTCCTGATTCTCTTTTAATGAAATTGGCATTGGCCAACATATGCATGTTTTCCTTGCTTTCAATAGAGTATGAATATATTCATGTTACCAAGATGATGATTTTATGATATGTTGTGGATATATGTGGTATCATGTGTTATGTACAAATGTGGTGAATAGTATATGCTATACTTGTATAATTCAAGCATTGCATCTTAATAGATTGTGTTTCTATTTATTGATAATGAGAATGTAGAAGTTTTCCATATAAGTACAATGGTACATACCAGTGACTTTTAAACAGGTTGTTTTGCTACTGAGATTATTTCTCACATTCTTACTGGTGTGTATCAAATGACTAGATATCAGATCTTGCTAGAGATAGAAATAGTATTGACAAAGTACCCTTCTTAGGGTATTTCACAATCGTACATGGGATGTGGGTGTTGGCGGTCTTGGTGCAATATCTAAATTTTCAATTTATAAAATTTGGTAGTTTTATGGCTGAAAGATGTAATTAAATTGCCCTAAATTTTTGAAAATGAGACAGGGATCAAACTGAAAGAAAAAGTTAGGGACTAAAGTGAAGAATATACAAGTTTCACTACAAGACAAAATAGAATCATTACGCCACCAAAATATCTCCTGCATTTATGGCATGTCATTATTTTGTTAGAAAAATATCTTAGTGCATTTATGATTCGTAATGATTATGTTGAGAAAATATATGAAAGTCATGATGACGTTAGAAAAATATCCGACGGTAAAACAGATAATTTTACCCAAGGGTAAAATAGTAATTTTTACCTTAGGGGTAAAATGGTCATTTCATCATGACAATTCTCATGGGGTCCCTCCTATAACACTTTTTGAAATTATGAAGAAAGTGAGGGATAAAATAGTCTTTTTACCATAAAGGAAAAATTAGTAATTTTGCATTATGGGTAAAATGGTAATTTTACCAAAAGGGTAAAATGGTCATTTTGATAAAAATGTTGTAAAATTCCAATAATGCCCTCCCACTAATCCCATGGCTATTTTGATGAAATTTGAAGGGGTAAATTAGTCACTTTTCCATCAAGGGAAAAATGGTCATTTTGCCACCACTTTTTATTACATGTCTTCTTCTCCAAGGGATGCGAAACCGACGTGAGGGAGAGGGAGAGAAAGGTGAAAGCTTGAAGGAAGAAGGAGGAAGAAGGAGGAAGAGATAAAGTGAAGGAAAATTCAAGGAAAAGGAACGTTCATTGGCAAATCAAGGTAGTTAGACATTCTTACACCATTATTTTCATGGTTCATGTTGATTTCCAAGCTTTTAGAACTCTTCCATGGCTGCCATGAATAGTGGTTCTTATCTCTCTACATTCTTGAATGCTTGTTTTTCTATTGGAAAGGTGCTTAGAATGTTATGTGGATGTATTTGTGAGTGTTGATTGAATTGTTTATGACTAATTTGAGAAAATTGTTTCACCAATTCCATGGAAACCCCCTTTATGAAATTTGATTTTAAAATGTATGGATTGTTATGGTTATGTTGGAAAAATTGTGTTTTATGGTTGTTTATTGGTAAAAATGGGATAAATGGAAGAATTACATGAAAACCATTTTGATTTCTTTTCTTTCCCCTCTTGGTCGAGAATACATGACTTTGTATAAAGGGAAATTTTACTTAAATTTTTTCTAACAATCATACTAGTGTTTCGTCCATAGGCAAAGGAGAGAAGGGAAATTGATGCTTTGATGAAATCACTTTGTTTTCCCTTTTCTTCTCCCTTGGCTGAGAATATGATGTCTTCTTGTGAAGGAAATTTTGCTAAATTCTAGCCTATATGTCATGCTAATGTCTTGGTCATGAGTAAGAGAGAAAGAGAGGATTGATGTTTTTGGAAATTATCCCATTTTCCCATTTTTAGTTATCTTGGCCGAGAGCATGAAGTAACCTTTCATAAAGATTAAGATTTTTACAATTATATATATATATCATGGTTTTGGTCAAGTCATGAAAGAAAGAAGAAACGATGCAATGGATGATTTATTTCATGAATAATTCTCATAACCATGAAATCCTAAATTAATGTCTATGTTATGTTGCCATAAAAAGGGGAAGATGTATTTATGCATTCATATAAGTATATTGTGAAAGAAAGAATACTTATCTATATACATAGATATATTGAAAGTGAAATGGAATGGAAATGGTAGAAGAAAGTGTTAAAAGTTTACCTTAAAACCTTTAATGTGTAATGATAGTTAAAATGGAAATTGCATGGAAATGGAAGAAAAAGTGATATAATTGTACATGTATGATAAAAAGGATGAAAGGAAAGGAATGTATAGCATGCAAATTTTACTCTTCCCTTACTTTCTCCTTTTGGCCGAAACCATCCTTGCCTTCCCCTTGAAATGGTTTAAAACTTTGTAATACAATTGTAAAGGAAAGTGTTAAAAATTTCATGCTAATCAATTTTCAAGGGAAGAAAAATGGATGGTTAAGGTATGGGATTTTGGTAATTGGTATGGTAAATTGCCTAAGAAGGAAGATATAATCTTTCATATACATACAATTTAATTATGAAAGGATTAGCTTACACATGAGGGTTATACTTTAATAAAGGCCTAGTATCATGGAAAAAGAATGAAAGGAAAGAAAATTAGAAATGAAAAGAACGAAAGGGAAACATAGAATGAATTGGAAAACATAGAATGAAAAGGAAAACTTAGACTGGAAAGAAAGAGAACTTAGAGGAAGTATTTCCAATGTATGTTTTAGGATAGATAGGCTTGTAATCGAATGACCAATTGTTGGTATGGGACAGCAATTGGGCATTCCACTAAAGTGTGAGAATATAGTGATGGTTGCAAATTTTAAGTTAGTGTAACCTAAAAATGGCCAAATTAAAGAGGGAACATTTACTTAGAATTTAGCATAATCATGGGTACAAGCCCAATCATCCTAGTTTATATGTGAGAAATAGCGTACTAAGTAATCCACTGGAAAAGTGGTGGTGATTCCATAGTACCATGATCTGCCCAAAGTGGCGAGGAAAGGATTTGTTTAATGACAGGGATCCCGTGAGCTAGTTTTAGACTGACTATAGGGAGAAATCCCACCGATTGAGGAATGATCTATCTTTTGACAGTGACCATTGACTAGAATTTGACTAAAATAGGTACTTGGATCTACTAAGGGATACCTTAGATAGTACCAGTGGCAGAAATGTCACATGACTGGAACTGGAAATAAAATTAACTCACTTTGTATGTAGTAGTACGTGGAGTGGTTTACTTGGTGGCGCTCCTAATACTCTTAAGTTCTTTCATTGATTGTGGCTTTTAGCCAATGATTGATAATAGTTTTCCTTGTGAGTGGTAGATGTTTTCCTTATGAATGATAAACATGTTTTCCCTATTTTGAATGGAAATATATTTATAACTGGATATATTTTAATAACATGATACTAAAATGCCATGACTGGTGACTTTTATGGTGAGCTGTCATATTATACATTCATTAATGCATGCCATACACATTTGTAGTTTATATATTGCATTCCAATAAAATAAATGATGCTTTAAAAATAAAGAATGTAAAGATGTTTTCCATATCACTATGGTGGTACCTACCATTGTTTTCAAAAAGAAAAAGATTGTCTAGCTATTGAGAATGCAATTATCATGATTATGCCTAGTATGTATCAGATGGCCCGACATGATTTGGCTCAAAGCTGACTTAGCGTTGGTTGAAATCCCGTGGCTGAATTTCTTTACGGCTATTTAAATATTTACGTTATAGTAGTAATGGAAGTTCCCTTCTTACAGTAGGTATAAGTGATGTTTATTTCTGGATGTGTATAGCAGAGAAAAGGATATATATATATATATCTAGATATGTGGGAGAACTATCCATTAATAGGAATTAAAGTAAAAAGGGATCTGAGTGGTAGGCTTGTTGTGTCTTTACCCTATGTGTGAAATTAAACTTATGTATGAGGAACATATATATATATATATATTTATGAATGATGTTTTAACTTTCGTTATATTATTAGTAATGTTTATTGTGTAGACTTTTGCTGTGTAATGTTGACTACCTGAGTAAAAGGACCCAAACCTAATCTAATATTAAATAAAAGTTAAATATTAAAATCAAGTAATAAATAAGGATAAAAGTGAACATAACATTCCAATCTGATAGCCAAAAGATTTATACTATAAACAATATTCTTTTATAAAAGGGAATGGCTGAGATTGAGGTGTTACATTTGGAAGTTTCCCCATCTCTCCAATAGTAGAGGAAGAATTAGTAACTTTTTGGTTCGATGTGTGAATATTTAGAATAGTATTGTACAAGCCCTCCCTATCCTAATCCTTGGTTAGATTTTTGGAAAAGAATTAGGATGACTCATTTTTGGTGTACATAATAAAAGAAAAAGAGGGCATACATGTATACGAGATATGTGAGAAGTTTTATATTATCCATTAGTAGGAATGTTTAGACAAGGGTATGAGTAGTAGGGTTGTTGCCTCCTTACCGCAAATGACTAATTGAATCTTAGATATCTATAAATATATATCTTTTTGAATGAAATATATGAGTAACAGATGTGTAGATATACATTCTGTCTTTTAAAAATTTCACTGCATCGTATATAAGAGCTGGGTACAGAAACCCAAACCAATGGCACTTAAAACTTTACCCAGTTAAAGGTAATAGTAACCCACTAGTCTTGTAGCAGATTATATTATATTATTTTAAAGATAAAAGTAACTATAAGACTGGGAGGGGGGTTACAACACAAACCTAGAATTCGAAACTATCACAACATTTGCTAAGTCTCTTTCACATAAATGAGGGGATATTTTACCATCCTAAATCATGGCTCGATCGTAAAATACCCAACGGTTGTCCCATAACAACAATAAGTCACTCAAACTGGGGCCTATCTACCACTAATGCATAGCTTAGGGTTACTTCAAACTTTCTCGTAGCTCTCATTACTCTTTCCCTTATTGATTCATGTTACATGATGTTTATTTTTCTTGATCTTAGGGTTTGGGAGATTAATTAAGCTTTAAATTATAAAATCTAAGGACTAAAGGGTTTCATTTCAAGATCTAGAGCCTACACGTTGACTTTCACCTTTCTAGTAGTGGGCCGGTTGCTCTCTATTTAAACAGGCCAACTAAACCAAAGGGCTGGCAATTGACTTCTAGCCTTTTGGCAATCAACTACTAGCATTTTGTTTACTCATACCTAAGAGTTTACAGTCTACTTCTAGCTTTCTAGCAGTTGGTTGCTAGTTTACTGACTCGGGTTCTGGTCAATTCAAGAACTCAACAGTGGACTGATTCTAAGCTGACATTTGGTTGCCAAATTCTTGACCGTTCTGGACAATTTGAAGAACACTTTAGTAGACTTCTAGGGAACTAGCAATCAGCTCTTGCATATCTATTTGCCATACCAACCTGCATTTTCAACCATATCCAATTCAAATAGCATCCATTCTTAATTTTTAACATCAAATCTTAGTCCCTTTAACCTTCAAAAGGTTTCTAACGTAGCAAATATGAACTATCCTAACTTAATCATCCTTAAATCCAATTTTCCCTTTTTCACATAGCATAAATAGTAGATTAATATTTGGATCTACCATACAAGTAAGCATTAGCACAATAAAATAACATTTAACACCCAATAGAAGTCAATAAACAAAGAATGTAGGTTTTGTTCCCTCATTATCACTTAAAATCAGCAAAATGCAATTGTTGCACATGTGAACAGTACTTTCAAAAACAAGAGAGAAGAAGGAGATCTAGCTACCTTGATTTGTATTATAGAAGCTAAAAATGGTCTAGAAGACATGTATAAGGGTCCTAGAATAATTCCCAATCCTTAAATCTACACTGTCTGCTGTGATCTCATCACCTTTAACTAGACTTGTCTATTTCTCACACTAGAAATCAACTTTTCCTCTCTTTAAGTCTAAAAATGGCATGTAAATCTGATTCTCTCTTTGCAAATGCTTTTTATATATAATGGTGGGTGGGAAAAGGAGAGAATAGGGCATGATGTAGGGAAAGAAATAGATTCTTGCAATTTAGTCCCTATTTTAAAAGAGATAGGTAGAAAATTTACCATTTTGCCATTATCACCTCAGCAGGTATTTTTTCAAATTTCAGTTAGGTATAGTAACATTTTCCTTGGCCAAATTTCCAAATATGCCCCTAATTTCCTTTTTACCTTTCATTTTGGTTCTTGCATTAAATATGTAACATCTGCTTCTCTTATTTATTAAGAAACGTTTGTTAATTTTAAATAAGTTAAATGCTTGTGTCTGTTACATTAGATTGCATGCAGTTGTATTAGAAGGAGGGACTAAATTGAAAAGAAAAGAACAGGGGTTTAGTGGAGGAAGATATGTAAGCTTTCTATATTTAAAGGGTAGCTAAACGTAATTTTTGCCAAAATATTTACTGTAACTACCAGAATTTTGAAACTTCTAGCCAAATCTTTAGGGTAAAAATGGTAATTTGGCATATAGCCGAAGAAATTATCATTTTGAGACGAATGATCGAGAATTTTGATCAAAATTATAATTTTCAGATCACCTATATATATAGGACTAAGCTTCAGATCCTTCATTTCTCACTTAGAATTTTAGAGTTTTAGAGTTTTAGAGAGAGAAATAAAGAGAATCTTAAAGAGAGAAAGTGAAGCAATTATGAAGGGAAAAGGCTATAGGAAGAAGCTGAGCATCCCAGAAGCTAGGAAGATACACTAGCATACTTTAAAACAATCATATACAAGCTTGAAATCAACCAAAAGGTAGCAAACAACCTAATCCTCTCAAACTCAAATTTTACTATTCATATGCTGAAAATGTTAATTTTTCATGTTGTAAGGGGGAAGAGAGAAAGACAAAGTGGCATTAAGCCTCTTTCCCCCCCTTTAGCCTTAATCTCAAGTGACCAATGGGTAATAGGAGAATGGCAATGGACAATTGGCTGCACTTGATGACATGTAAGGTTATGAAAATATAATATAATTAAGAAAGGGAAAATAATTAAGTAAGGAGTGCAGAATTTTTTTTACAAGTAATACACTCACATGGTTAGGAAAGGGAAAAACATGTAAAGATAGTTATCCTCCCCTTGACTCTTCTTCTAAGCAACCAAGTAAGAGAATTAAGTATGCATGTGTGAGTCTTGCGTGAAGAAGAAGGGTTTACGTGCAAAGGAGGAGTTAAATATATTCATGTAGCAAGTTAGAGGAGAGAGTCAAACTTAATTTAAGTAACATATATATATGTGTGTATGTACGGTGAAGCTATCTCCTTCCCTCCCTTCCATTAACATGTATGAGTGACTAAAACATGATGTGCAAGAGAAATAGGGCTACACCCAATCCACATGAAGCCAGGAGATAATGATAAGGAAAAATAAAGGTGGCGTCCCTCCTTTAACTTGGCCGAATAGAAATACAAAGAGGGAGGGAAGCTAGCTATGCTTTTTTCTTTCCCTTCATTGGCGTGAGCAAGTGGATAAGGGAATAGTGCAAGGGACGCAAATAGTACTTAAAAGTACACATGTGACTAATGCATATTGAGTAAAACACAAGATTACAAAAAAAAGAGAAAAGAGAGGGAAGATGCAACGTAAATTTGGGAAGAAGTAAACCAAAGATTGCAAACAAGGAAAACTACACTAAAGGTCACATGTGAGGCCATTGGACAATAATGTTAATACTAATAATAATTAAGGAGGAGGAGTGTAGCATTCCATGAGCCATTAGTTAATAGACAAGAGAAAAGAAAATTGAAGTTTCCATTTTAATATACTTGAAAGCACACACACACGGCAAGGAAACACATCACACCTTGAGAAATATACACACACAGACGGGTACCTAAAAAGGAGATGGGGGAGCGTGAGTTTTGAGAGCACAAAGAAAAGTTGTGAGGAAGGATGGCTAAGCTAACCGAAGACAAGAAAGGGACAAAGAAGCTAAGGAGCAAGGGAAGAATTCAAAGGAAGAGCTAGGACACTCCCCTTGGTTCACCATTGAGATAGGTTAACAATTTCCAAAATTGTGTTCCCTGGTTTAGTATATATAATCACCATGATTTTACAAGCCTTCATGGAACATTAGTTCTTCCCTACATTCTTGATATTATGAATGTCTTGTTGGCTAAGTTTGTGTGATAAATTGGTATGTTGGTTGATGTGATGAATGAATATTGTTATTTATGGAAGGATTAGGGTTAGATAATGATATTTTCATGATGAACTATGGTTGAATATGATAGAAATGGATGTATGATTTTGAAAACCATCTCTCCTCTATAAAACTCCCTTTTGGCCGAGTGGAAAATGAAAGTTTACACTAAATTGTTGTTGAATTTTTAGTTGTGATTGGTGTTAGAACTTGACCATGGATGGAAGAGATTATACCATTTTATTGGTGTTCTTTGCGGAATAGAAAAGGGAAATTTGAATTGCAAAATAGTCAATTTTCTTGAATTTCCCTTAGGCCAAGTTCATGAAATTATCTCTTGAAACTTATTAGAATTTTATAAGAGATTTATATTATTATTATTTTTCAAGAATGGGAAACTCTCTCTAGAAACTTATTAGAATTTTATAAGAGATTTATATTATTATTATTTTTCCAGAATGGGATACTCTCTATTGAAACTTATTAGAATTTTATAAGAGATTTATATTATTATTATTATTCAAGAATGGGAAACTCTCCCTTGAAACTCATTAGAATTTTATAAGAGATTTATATTATTATTATTTTTCAAGAATGGGAAATTTATTCTTGAAACTTATTAGAATTTGGTAAGAGAATTATATTATTATTAATTTTCAAGAATGGGAAATTCACTCTTGAAACTTATTAGAATTTTATAAGAAATTTATATTTTTATTATTTCTCAAGAATGGAGTATTAAATTGATTTAGGCAACCTTGTCATAATTAAATATGACAAAGAGTTTTAAAAGGGATAAAAGTTTGCCGTATTTAAACAATTCCAATATGACAACGTTAACATACACATAAGGGCATGGGTTATATTTTTGCCATAGTTATGGTGCCTTGATAGTAAAATAGGGAAATAGAAATATGGCATCCCGATAAAAAGAGGAAACATAGTGAACAAAGGAAAACATAGAAAGATACAAAGGAAATTTTATAAAGGTGGCCAAGTGTCCACATAGTGCCCAAGTGTGCACAATGATTTATAAAAGTGGCCAAGTGTTCATATAGTGCCAAAGTGTGCACAATTATTTCATAAAGGTGGCCAAGTATCCACACAGTGCCTAAGTGTGCATAGTGATTTATAAAGCTAGCTAAGTGTCCATATAGTGTGCAAGTGTGCACAATTATTTCATAAAGGTGGCCAAGTGTCCACACAGTGCCCAAGTGTGGATAGTGATTTATAAAGGTGGCTAAGTGTCCAAATAGTGCCCAAGTGTGCATAATTATTTCATAAAGGTGGCCAAGTGTCCACATAGTGTCCAAGTGTGCACAGTGACTTTATAAAGGTGGCTAAGTGTCCATATAGTGCCCAAGTGTGCACAATCAAGGTATAAAAGTAAGTTTTTAGAATGGAGCGTATAAACTATTTTTTTTTAATTTCCTGATAACATGCATATTTCTATGAGAATATATCTCACTTGAAAGAAGATATCTATTTTTATTACATTGACATATAAATTTATCATGCAATGCTTGCCAATCTGTATTTATGAATAAGGCTATGATTTTAAAAATTGAGAAGGTAGATGTAAATGTTTGGTGCTTGCACCCTGGTACATATTAGTGGATTTTTTTTAAAAGCCCTAAATTGTTAAGCTATTGGAAAACTTATGTTTCTCATTTATATGCTATTATGTACCAGATGCGGACGCTTAGCAAAGCCAGGGGAGATAGGAGTTCTTTTTGTCAAAGTTTTGTATATTCCTTATTTTAGGGTCCTAATCCTAGATATATTTTTGGGTACGATTAGGACTATTATTTAGCTGTGTATAGGAAAGGGAGACGAGAAATTGTTGAGAAAAGGATATGTGAAGGACCTATTCATCTCCATTATTTGTAAGGGAGTCTGAGTGACAAGATTGTTATCTCCTGACTCCTTATGGATGGGTTCTTCATATATCCTGGTACCAGTTTACAAAGAATGTAAAAGACAGTATTTGACCTTTATCAGTTGTGATATCAACGTTTTAAATTTTTGTTGTGTTGTATAGTATTTTATTTCTGCTGTGCATATGAGACTTGTTCTAAGAAAAAGAACCCGAACCTAATCCACTTAATAAAACTTATTGGTATAAATGCTCAGTCGTTAATAATAAAAGGATAAGAATAATGTACCGAACTTATCTAATTACATTAGAGGAATTGTAATACTAGATAAGGGCGTTACATTAAGTTGGTATCAGAGCACAGCTACCTAGGATAGAAACAAGGTAGAATTCCTCAAGGAAGGGACTATATTAGGTTAGTTGGCTGTACCTAGCCGATCAACTAACTTGCATTTTGTTTTGAACTTGGGGAATAGAGCATTAGGTTTGGGAAGATGGAAGCTCCTGTTGGTGCTATATGTTTCCTGCTTAATCATTTGTTATTGAGCTTGATCACCTCGGTAATACTTATTTTGTAGAGTGACGATATGGCACCGACACAGAGAAGCAGATTGCTATC
Organism: Senna siamea; assembly: GCA_031216115.1. NCBI lineage: Eukaryota > Viridiplantae > Streptophyta > Magnoliopsida > Fabales > Fabaceae > Senna > Senna siamea. Next base: position 6,025,596 of record CM062360.1, read on the forward strand.
CAAAACATAGAAGTAGATTTGAATGAAGTTATGTAGACCATAAGGGATATGGCTGAAGCTATGAGAGCCCAAGCCACAGTCACAGCCAAAGCACTTTGTTAGGCCCAGACCGATCGGAGTAAAGACACCCAGACCTAGGTCGAACAGACCAAAACCCAAGTTAGTGGAGGCTGGATCGAGTTCCAAAAAGCCAGACCCCTATCTTTAATGGGGTGATGAACTCGGAGAAGGTAGAAAAATGGGTACAAAAGATAGAGGAGTTATTTAAAGTACTAGGAAGCGTTAAGCTGCAGAAAGTTACCTTCGCTGCCTACCAGCTGGACGGGGAGGTAAAGTACTGGTGGAAAGGGATGAAGCAACTAATGGAAGCCCAAGGGACTCCGATCACCTAGGAGAATTTCAGGGAGGCCTTCTTGGAAAAATAATTCCCCTAGAGCGAGAGGAATTCAAAGGAAGGGGAATTTATGCAGATTAAATAGGGTGGCAGGCTGTTCGAAGAGTATCTAGCCAAGTTCGAAGAGTTGTTGAAATTCTCCTTCTACTTAAAGTAGAGACCGGATGGGGCATGGAATGCCATGCACTTGGAGAACAGCTTGGATCTGAATTTGTATCATGAGGTAGAATCCTAAGAAATCAGGGATTAGTCAACCTTAGTTAACAAGTGCCACATAGCCTTCAGGTCCTTGGCAGCCCTGAAGAAGGGGAAGCAAGAATCTGGTTTGTTCAAGTGAAAGAACCCTCCAGATTCAACAGGAGTCGTGATAGGAAGTTCTCGAGGAATCAGACCAAGAGGCTAATGAACGCTCTAACTTCCCAGAGTAACTGCTTGAAGTGTGGGCGGAACCATAGAGACAGACTGTTCCTGATGGGACAAAACATGTGTTACTGATGTGAAAAGCCAGGGCACATCTCTTGAGTTTGCCCAACCCTAAAGGGGCCAGAGGAGCCCATAAGACCCCTTACCAAGGGAAGGGTATATACCCTGAAAGATAAAGAGGTGGCCCAGTCCGAGGATCTGATGAAAGGTACGTGCTTTATTAATGATGTTCCTTTAATTGCATTGTATGATTCTAATGCCGCCCATTCCTTTATTTTAGTAGACTGTGTTCAAAGATTGAAACTACCCACAACCACCCTGTCTTATGAGCTTTCCATAGCAGTACTCACTAATTAACATGTGTATACTTCCTTGGTTTTCTTGAATTGTTTTATTGTGGTTGAAAATAAAACCTTCACTGTAAACCTTATCTGTTTACCCATGATTAAACTAGATGTCATCCTTGGTATGGACTAGCTCTCTTTAAACAATGTATCTTGGACATTTTAGCTAAGTCTGTGACTTTCATTGACACTAAACTAGTAAATGTGAGGATAGAGAGGAAAAACCAAAAAATCGATTTCTTGTGTTACTCAGAAGTGGAAAGTCAGCAGAAGCTAGAAACCATCCCTGTAGTCAATGAATTTTCAAATGTGTTCCCAGAAAAGATTCCAAGTCTCTCACCGAAAAGGGATATAGAGTTCTCTATAGACCTGGTCTTTAAGGCAAGGCCAATTTCCATAGCACCCTATAGGATGTCCCCGATGGAATTAAGTGAGTTGAAGGAGCAAATAGAGGACCTCTTAGCAAAGCAATTTATCTAACCTAGTGTGTCATCATGGGGAGCACAGGTGTTGTTTTTCAAGAAGAAGGATGGGAGTATGAGGATGTGTATAGACTACAGGCAACTAAATAAGGTAACTATGCAAAATAAGTACCCACTTCCCAGGATCAATGACCTGTTAGACCAACTAAGAGGGGCCACTATCTTTTCTAAGATCGATTTGAGATCGGGGTATCATCAAATCAGGGTTAGGAATGAGGACATACCTAAGACTGCCTTTAAGACTAGGTATGGGAATTATGAATTTCTCGTGATGCCCTTTGGATTGAAGAATGCTCCAACTATTTGGACTACATGAACCATATCTTTAGGCCCTACCTCGATCAATTCGTAGTAGTGTTTATTGATGACATATTAGTGTATTCAAAGAATAAACGAGAGAATGAATAGCACCTCAGGATAGTGTTGCAAATACTCAGGGAGAAGCAGCTATATGCTAAACTAGAAAAATGCAAATTTTGGTTAGAGAAAGTGAAGTTTTTAGGGTATGTAATTTCTAAGAAGGAAGTATCAGTGGATTCTAGTAAGACTAAAGCATTAGTAAATTGGGAAAGACCCACTACTATGACTGAGACCAGGAGTTTCTTAGGGTTAGCAGGGTACTATAGATGATTCATTCAAGGATTTTCGCAAATAGCGATGCCCATGACTAAGTTGACCTGGAAGGATGTTCCATTTGTGTGGGACACAAAATATGAACAAAGCTTCCAAACCCTGAAGGAAAAATTGACCACTGCACTCGTTTTGATTATCCCCGACCCTTAAGAGAAATTTGAGTTATACTGTGAAGCATTTAAGAAAGGGTTAGGATGTGTACTGATGCAAGGGGGGCGAGTAGTAGCCTATGCTTCTAGGTAGTTAAGACCACATGAGAGGAACTATCCTACCCATGATCTAGAGTTAGCAGCCATAGTATTTGCCTTGAAAATTTGGAGACATTACCTCTATGGGTCTCGATTTGAGGTATTTAGTGACCATAAAAGTCTCAAATACCTCTTTGACCAAAAAAAGCTGAATATGAGGCAAAGGAGGTGGATGGAATTCATTAAAGATTATAATTTTGAATTGAAATACCATCCAAGCAAGGCAAACATTGTGCCAAATGCATTAAGTAGGAAGTCTCTCCATGTAGCTCGACTGATGGTGAGTGATATGGACCTAATAGAGAAATTTAGGACCATGAAGTTATCCACTCTGGTGTTACCTGATAAGATTTGCTTGAGTGAGTTAAGAATTGAGAACACTCTTAGGGCCCGAATCTTAAAAGCCCAGAAGGGCGATGAATTCCTAGAATCCTTAGAGGATTCAAAGGAGTTCATAAGGGAGGCTGATGGAATGGTAACCTTCCAGAATAGGATGTATGTTCCTAAGATAGGTGAAGTGAGAGATAAGATTTTAGAGGAAGCTCACCAAAGTAAGTACACCATTCATCTTGGAGCCACTAAGATGCATCAAGACTTGAAGGAGAGATTTTGGTGGCCAGGAATAAAGAAGCATGTAACTGAGCATGTAGCTAAGTGTTTAGTGTGTCAATAGATCAAGATTGAGCACCAAAAACCTACTGGGTTATTACAGCCCTTAGACATCCTTGAGTGGAAGTGGGGCAAGATTTCAATGGATTTTTTGGTAAGTCTACCTAGAACGCAATCAGGGAATGATGCTATTTGGGTCATAGTGGATAGGTTAACAAAGTCTGCTCATTTCCTACCCATTAAGATTAACTACTCCTTTGATAGATTAGCCCAGCTATATATTCAGGAGATAGTAAGGCTTTATGGTGTACCCATTAGCATCGTCTCGGATAGGGACCCCAAATTTACCTCTAGGTTTTGGAGAGCCCTACAGGAAGCCTTTGAGACCAGGCTAAGTTTCAGTACGGCATATCATCCTCAAACAGATAAATAGACAGAGAGAAACATTCATACCCTAGAGGATATGCTTAGGGCTTGTGTTCTAGAGTACTAAGGAAATTTGGAAAGGAGTCTACCATTGATTGAATTTTCTTATAACAATAGCTTCCACTCTAGGATAGGTATGGCACCCTATGAAGCCCTATATGGGAGAAAGTGTAGGTCCCCATTATGTTGGTATGAAGTGGGTGAGAGGTAGTTGTTAGGTCCTGAGTTAGTACAGCAGACAACCGATGAAATTAAGATGATCAGAGAAAGGATGGAAAAGGCTCAGGACAGGCAAAAGAGCTGTGCTGACAAAAGGAGAAGACCCCTAGAATTTAAGGACGGGAACCATGTTTTTCTGAAGGTATCCTTGACTACTGGTATCGGTAGAGTTATGAAGTCTAGAAAGCTAAGTCCCCGATACATTGGACCTTTCCAAATACTGAAGAGAGTGGGGCCATTAGCATACCAGATAGCCTTACTCCCACACTTGTCAAACCTCCATAATGTTTTCCATGTCTCCCACCTCAGAAAGTACATACCCGACCCCTCATATATACTTGACACCAGTACTCTGTAATTAAAGGATAATCTAACTTATCATCCAAAACCCTTACAAATCATCGGTACTGAGGTCAAGACCCCAAGGAATAAGACCATTCCCCTGGCAAAGATCATGTGGGATCAGACAGCACCACAGGAAGCCACCTGGGAAAGAGAAGGGGACATGCGCTGAGTGTATCCAAAATTATTTCCATGAGGTATGTATAAATTTTGAGGATGAAATTAATTCTAAGGAGGGGAGAAATGTAACACCCCATGTTCATGCAATTATATTTAAATTAATGCTTCCTTAATTAATTAGATGAGTTGCCATAGAATGTGATGCAATTTCTTTAGTGATGTAATAAATGTCACAGGGGACCAAGTGTAATTAAGGTGTGTAATTTGATTCCTTAATTTTTCTTCCTTCACCTAGCTTAATTGCCAAAAGAAGAATAAAGCATTTCAAAAATATATATATGTGTGTACACATGTAACATTCACTCCAAACACTTGCATTTTTATGATGACGTTGTTACCATTATTATTGTTAGTATTATTTGCAGGATGTTAATGATGATTTATTAAGGAGTTAGAAGGGACATTTTTATCATGATATAATCACTTTTGTGATAAAAGAATGAAATTAAAAATTTGGTAAGGAAGGGTAAAATAGTAATTTTAACATGAAGGGAAAAATTTATTTAATCCTTTTATTTCATGAATTTACATCAAAGGATTCTCATTATTTTAATTTAAAAGAGAATAAGAATCTAGTTATGTAAGAGATTACTTGCATTTGATGTTAAAAGGCAATTTTCCTGAGGAAGGGCAAAATTGTAATTTCACCCTAAGGGCATAGTAGTAATTTTACATAATGTAGAAAATTTAAATTTTATCTTAAATATTTTAGGAAAATAGAAATTAGAAATCCTTATTCAAGTATACTTCAAAGAAGAAAGAAAAAGGGTGAAATGACAATCTTTGGCATAAATGGCAAAATGGTAATTTTTTCTTAGGGGCAAAATTATAAATTTAATAAAATAAGGATAAATTAGTAAAATCACAAAAATAAGTTTTATAAAATCTTATTTAAGTGATTTTTATACCATGATGCCGAAAAGGGTGAAAATTGGAGCAAAAATGGCCAATTTAGATTTAATGGCAAAATTACGCTTTTCTTAGGGACTAAATTGCAATTTTTGAAAAGTTGAGGGACCACTATGAAATTTCAAAATTCTTGAAGGGCAGAACAGTCCCAGCCCATGGAAGTTGCATAAAATTACATTCTTAAGGAGAGACAATGCCATTGTTGAAAAAGAGAAGAAAAAGGGATAAATTGGACATTTTTGCACTAATGGCATTTTTGTAAATAATCTAAAGTCTATATTTCAGCCTTCTTCTTCCTCCATATGCTAGAAGTGTCGTGAAAGGTGGAGAAGGAGGGAGAAGGCTGAATTGCTTCATAGCTTTGAAGAAGGAGGAGTTCTCACCAAAACAACTTGGAAATTACACTTTTATTGGCTTTTCAAGGTAGCTAAACAATCCTATGCTATTCTTTTCTTGTTTTATGGTGTGTTTGTGGTATTTTAAATTTTCAAGAATGATGGCTATTTCTCTCTCTACATTTTTATGGTGGATTTGCATGCTTAGGTTTGAAATATGTTGAAAACAACTTATGTTTATGTATATGACATGTTAGAATGTAAGGAAACTCATGAAATGGTAAATTTTCATGGATGGAACTTTGATTTTGCCAAACCCTAACTTGTACCAAGGCTAAGTCTGTGTTGGTAAGAGTGATAAAATGGTATTTTTGCATGAACGTTGTTGTATTGTAAGTAAGGTGATGAAACCACTCCATTTAGCTTGATTTCTCCTCTTGGCCGAATGTTAGGGTTTGGAATGGGGCTAAATTTTGGCAAAATTTGGCATTAGAAAGAGTGAGAGAAAGTGTTAGAAAATGTTAAGAGAGAGAAAATCTAGTTAGATTTACATTTAGGTACTTTTTCCATTTTCTAATTTCACAAGTAATCAAAATAGTGTGTTTTATTCACCTTGGCCGAATGGATACATATAAATGGTGCTAAGTTTGCTCTTGAGGAATGACTTAGAAACCATATAAGTTTAGTTCCATGAAAGGAAGAGAGAGAAAATTATGACAATTTATGTTTTAAGCAAAGTTGCCAATTTAAAGTCTTACCATTTCACTTGAAAAGTGTGCCTAATATAATGTGAAATTGTGGGATTAGATGTGTGACCATGTTTGGCATGAAAAATAGGCTAGAAAAGTATGGGAAAGAATAACCTAAAGTGCACTTACCAAATTTTGAGGTGTGAGAAAGTGTTAGGCATAATTATGGGAATTGTTACCATAATGTTTAAATGGTAAGAAAAAGGCTAGAAATGAGCCAAATGAGTTAAAAATGCCATTTTCCCATGATTTCCTTGCCTTGGCCAAATGCTATGTGTGATTTTCCCTAGAATGGCTAAATTTCTACGTGAATTGAAAATAGCCTAAAGTGCCATCAAAATTGGCCTATGTTAAGTTACAAAAGGGAAAAAGAGGTAATGGTTAAGAATGAATAGTAAATAGCATGAAATTTTGCCATTGATAGCAAGATGTCTAAATTCATGTGAAAGTGGTTGAATCGTATGAAAATGCTTAAATACAAATATGAATGCCAAAGTTGAAGATCAAGGAGGAATGATCTGGTGAATACCTTATGAGACCAAAATTATGAGGAGGAATGATCTGATGTAAACCTCTATAGTAAGTTACCTTGTGGGGAATGATCTAATGTATACTCCCAAGGGATAAAATGTAGGAGGAATGATCTGGTGTAAAACTCCAAAGAACATCATAATGTGGAAGGGAATGATCTAGTGTATACCCTTCCAAAGTAAAGTACTTTTGTATGGCCATTAGTTGTATTGCATGGATGTGACTTTTGTGAATATGATTTAGACATATAAGCATTAAAAGCTTGTTGTTCATTCCATGAATGATATAATTACTGCATATCTCATGTATATAGTTGCATACACATCTGTTTCACATATTTCATACCCAAGGGTCTTTATGAAAAGAGTTTGAAGTTTTAATTGAATGTAGAGGTGTTTTCTGTATTATTACAGTGGTACATATCATTTATTTTAAATAAACTGGTTTTTTTAGCTACTGGGAATGTATTTCTCATTATTGGACTGATATGTACCAGATGCCTAAATACTGCCTGATAATGGAGGTTGAACTGGCAACAATGGAAATTCCCTTTCTGGGAACTTTCACTATAGTGAAGGATGTTTATGTTATAACTATCTTCGAATTCCCGCTAGAGTAGATAAGTACTTAAATATATAGCTATAACCCGATCATTTTGAGGTCCTAACCCTACATGCTCTTTTTGGGTTAGAGTTAGGACTGATATTTTTGGCTGTATATAGAAGGAAAAAGGGCATATGTATAGGGATATGTGAAGGACCTGTTCACCCACGATATTTTGTAAAGGATTATGAGTGGCAGACTTGTTGTCTCTTTACTCCTTATGGATGGGTACTTCATCTATCCCAGTATATGTACACAAAACAATGTACTAGATAGTTATGAAAATATATGTATAGTGGAAAAGTTTTTAGATATTTTATTGTGGTGTATGTATTTTATTTATTGATTTATTAATTTATTTATTTCTTTCGCTGTGCCAAAGCATCTTTTACCTAAGCAAAAAGAACCCAAACCTAATTGCAAAATAAATTCACGATGGATTGAATGCTCAGGAGGAATTAATGTAATTAAAGGCTAAAGATAATGTAACCACTTATCTGAATGTGTTATAATGTTGTTAAGATAAGATAAGGGGTGTTACAACACATGTTAGTGGGAAAAGAGAGAAGTGTGTAACATTGATATATATATATAGATGTATTCGGTGAAGCAAGAGTGAGAGAGAGGGAACTTAAATTCCTCTTAAGCTATCCTATCGTGCAATGATGTGGGAATTATGGAAATAATTTCAAAATCCTATATCTATATGGCAAAGGGGAAGAGAGAAATACAAGTGGCATTAAGCCTCTTTCCTCTCTTTTAGTCTTAATCTCAAGTGACCAATGGGTAATAGGAGAATGGCAATGGACAATTGGCTGCACTTGATGACATGTGAGGTTATGAAAATATAATATAATTAAGAAAGGGAAAATAGTTAAGCAAGGAGTGCAGATTTTTTTTTACAAGCAATACACCCACATGGCTAGGAAAGGGGAAAATGTGTGAAGATGGTTATCCTCCCCTTGACTCTTCTTCTAAGTAACCAAGTAAGAGACTTAAGTATGCATTTGTGAGTTTTACATGAAGAAGAAGGGTTTACATGCAAAGTGGGAGCTAAATATATTCATGTAGCAAGTTAGAGGAGAGAGTGCAAACTTAATTTAAGTAACATATATATATGTGTGTATGTACAGTGAAGCTATCTCCTTCCCTCCCTTCCATTGATATGCATGAGTGACTAAACCATGATGCGCAAGAGAAATAGGGCTGCACCCAATCCATGTGAAGCCAAGAGATAATGATAAGGAAAAATGAAGGTGGCATCCCTCCTTTAACTTGGCCGAAAAGAAATACAAGGAAGGAGGGAAGCTAGCTGCGTTTTTGTCTTTCCCTTCATTGGTGTGAGCAAGTGGATAAGGGAAGAGTGTAAGGGAAGCAAATGGTACTTAAAAGTACACATGTGACTAATGCATATTAAGTAAAACACAAGATTACAAAAAAAAAAAAAGAGAAAGGGGAGGGAAGATGCAACGTAAATTTGGGAAGAAGTAAACCAAAGATTGCAAACAAGGAAAGCTACACTAAAGGTCACATGTGAGGCCATTGGACAATAATGTTAATACTAATAATAATTAAGGAAGAGGAGTGTAGCATTCCATGAGATGTTGGTTAATAGGCAAGAGAAAAGAAAATTGAAGTTTCCATTTTAATATACTTGCAAGCACACAAACATGGCAAGGAAGCACATCACACCTTGGGAAATATACACACATGGACGGGTACCTAAAAAGGAGAGGGGAGAGCGTGAGTTTTGAGAGCACAAAGAAAAGTTGTGAGGAAGGATGGCTAAGCTAATCGAAGACAAGAAAGGGACAAAGAAGCTAAGGAGCAAGGGAAGAATTCAAAGGAAGAGCTAGGACACTCCCCTTAGTTCACCATTGAGGTAGGATAACAATTTCCAAAATTGTGTTCCATGGTTTAGTATATATAATCACCATGATTTTACAAGCCTTCATGGAACATTAGTTCTTCCTTACATTCTTAATATTATGAATGTCTTGTTGGCTAAGTTTATATGATAAATTGGTATGTTGGTTGATGTGATGAATGAATATTGTTATTTATGGAAGGATTAGGGTTAGATAATGATATTTTCATGATGAACTATGGTTGAATATGATAGAATTGGATGTATGATTTTGAAAACCATCTCTCCTTTATAAAACTCCCTTTTGGCCGAGTGGAAAATGAAAGTTTACACTAAATTGATGTTGAATTTTTAGTTGTGATTAGTGTTAGAACTTGACCATGGATGAAAGAGATTATACCATTTTATTGGTGTTCTTTGCGGAATAGAAAAGGGAAATTTGAATTGCAAAATAGTCAATTTTCTTGAATTTCCCTTAGGCCAAGTTCATGAAATTCTCTCTTGAAACTTATTAGAATTTTATAAGAGATTTATATTATTATTATTTTTCAAGAATGGGAAACTCTCTCTTGAAACTTATTAGAATTTTATAAGAGATTTATATTATTATTATTTTTCAAAAATGGGAAACTCTCTCTTGAAACTTATTAGAATTTTATAAGAGATTGATATTATTATTATTTTTCAAGAATGGGAAACTCTCTCTTGAAACTTACTAGAATTTTATAAGAGATTTTTATTATTATTATTTTTCAAGAATGGGAAATTTACTCTTGAAACTTATTAGAATTTGGGAAGAGAATAATATTATTATTATTTTTCAAGAATGAGAAATTTACTCTTGAAACTTATTAGAACCTTATAAGAGATTTATATCATGATTATTTTTCAAGAATGGGAAATTCACTCCTAAAAATTATTAGAATTTTATAAGAAATTTATATTATTATTATTATTATTTCTCAAGAATGGAGAATTAAATTGATTTAGGCAACCTTGTCATAACTAAACATAACAAAGAGTTTTAAAAGAGATAAAAGTTTGCCATATTCTAACAATTCCAATATGACAACGTTAACATACACATAAGGACAAGGGTTATATTTTAACCATAGTTATGTGCCTTGATAGTAAACTAGGGAAATAGAAATATGGTATCTCGATAAAAAGAGGAAACATAGTGAACAAAGGAAAACATAGAAAGATACATAAGAAATTTTATCAAGGTGGCCAAGTGTCCATATAGTGCCCAAGTGTGCACAATGATTTATAAAGGTGGCCAAGTGTCCACATAGTGCCCAAGTGTGCACAATTATTTCATAAAGGTGGCCAAGTGTCCACATAGTGCCCAAGTATGCACAGTGACTTTATAAAGGTGGCTAAGTGTTCACATAGTGCCCAAGTGTATCAAGGTATAAAAGTAAGTTTTAAGAATGGAGTGTATATACTATTTCTGTTTAATTTCCTGATAACATGCTTAATTCTATGAAAATATGTCTCACTTGAAAGAAGATATCTATTTTTATTACACTGACATCTAAATTTATCATGCAATGCTTGCCAATATGTATTTATGTATAAGGCTATGGTTTCAAAAATTGAGAATGTAGATGTAAATGTTTTGGTGCTTGCACCCTGGTACATATTAGTGGATTTTTTTTTAAAAGCCCTGAATTGTTAAGCTACTAGGGAACTTGTGTTTCTCATTTATATGCTATTATGTACTATATGCAGATGCTTAGCAAAATCGGGGGAGATAGGAGTTCTTTTTGTCAAATTTTTGTAAATTCCTTGTTTTAGGGTCTTAATCCTAGATATATTTTTGGGTAGGATTAGGACTATTATTTAGCTATGTATAAGAAAGGGAAATGGGAAATTATTGGGAAAAGGGTATGTGAAGGACCTATTCATCTCCATTATTTGTAAGGGAGTCTAAGTGACAGGATTGTTGTCTCCTGACTCCTTATGGATGGGTACTTTATATATCTTAGTACCAGTTTACAAAGAATGTAACAGACATTATTGGACATTTATCAGTTGTAATATAAAAGTTTTAAATTTTCGTTATGATGTATAGTATTTTATTTTCGCTGTGCATATGAATCTTGTTCTGAGCAAAAGAACTCGAACCTAATCCACTTAATAAAACTTACTGGTATAAATGCTTAGATGTTAATAATAAAAAGATAAGAATAATGTACCAAACTTATCTAATTACATTGGAGGAATTGTAATACTAGATAAGGGTGTTACAACCGATTTCTATAGCACCCTATAGAATTTCTCCCTTAGCATTAAATGAATTGAATATACAAATAGAAGATCTCTTAGGCAAACAATTTATTAGACCTAATGCTTCACTATAGGGAGCACCAGTGTTGTTTGATAAGAAGAAGGATGGAAGCTTGAGATTGTGTATAGATTATAGGCAATAAAATAGGGTAACTATGAAGAATAAGTATCCCCTACCTAGAATGGATGATTTGTTAGATTAATTAAAAGGAGCTACTGTGTTTTCCACGATTGATTTGAGGTCGGGATACCATCCAATCAGAGTAAAAGCAGAAGATATACCTAAGGTAGCCTTTAGAACCAAATATGGGTATTATGAATTTCTTGTAATGCCATTTGGATTGACAAATGCTCTAGCTATTTTCATGGATTACATGAATCATATCTTTAGACCCTACCTTGATCGGTTCATGGTAGTGTTTATCAATGACGTTCTTGTATATTCTAAAAGTAGTGAAGAGCATGAACATCATCTTGGGGTTGTGTTGAAGTCGCTTAGAGAGAAGCAATTGTATGCTAAACTTGAGAAGTGTGAGTTCTGGTTGGAAGAGGTAAGATTCTTAGGTCATGTAATCTCAAAAGATGGAGTAGCAATAGATCCCAGTAAGACAAAAGCGGTAATTAGTTGGGAGGGACCTACAACAGTGATAGAGATTCGTAGTTTTCTCAGATTAGTCAGTTACTATAGGAGATTTATTCAAGGGTTTTCACAAATTACATTGCCTTTGACTAAGTTGATAACTAAGAAAGGTGTTCCATTTCTGTGGGATGCCAAATGTGAACATAGTTTCCAAAATTTGAAGGAAAAATTGACCACTACACCTGTTTTGATTATTCCAGTTCCATTAGAAATTTTTGAGGTGTATTGTGATGAATCCAAGAAGGGCCTAGGGTGTATCTTAATGCAAGATAGGAAGGTAATAGCATATGCGTCTAGACAATTGAGACCACATGAGAGAAATTATCCTACCCATGATCTTGAATTAGTGGCCATAGTGTTTGCTTTAAAAATTTAGAGACATTGCCTCTATGGATCTAGATTTGAGGTATTTAGTAGCCACAAAATTCTCAAATACGTTTTCAATCAGAAAGAGCTAAATATGAGGCAGAGGAGGTGGATGAAGTTTATTAAGGAATATGATTTTGAATTAAAGTATCATCCAGGAAAGGCAAACGTGTTGGTCAATGCTCTAAGTAGGAAATCCCTTCATATAGCTCACATGATGGTGAGTGAAATGAACTTGATTGACAAGTTTATAAATTTGAGTTTGTCCACTCTAGTGTTATCAGATAGGTTGTGCCTGAGTGAAATAAAAATTGAGAATAATCTTAGAACTCAAATCCTAAAAGCCCAAAGGGAAGATTAATTCTTAAAGTCCCTATAGAAGGACTTAAAGGAATTCAAGAAAGAAGTTGACGAGGTAGTAACCTTCCATAATAGGTTGTATATTCCAGAATCAGGAGAAATAAGAGATAAAATCTTAGAAGCCTATAAGAACAACTATACTGTTCATCTTGGTGCCACTAAGATGTACCAAGATTTGAAAGTAAATTTTTGGTGGCTAGGTATGAAGAAGCATATAGTTGAGTATATTGCTAAATGCCTAGTATGTCAGGAAGTGAAAATTAAACATCATAAATCTATAGGAACATTACAACCTCTAGAGCTTCTTGAATGGAAATGGGAGATAATTTCCATGGACTTTGTGGTAGGTTTTCCTAGAACTCAATCAGGAAATGATGTAATTTGGGTGATAGTTGATAGACTAACTAAGTCTGCACATTTCCTACCTATGAAAGTAAATTTTTCATTGGATAAGTTGGCCCAATTGTACATACAAGAAATAGTGAGACTCCATGGCGTATCCACTAGTATAGTATCCGATGGAGATCTTAGGTTTACTTCTAGATTCTGGAAAGCCTTGCAAGAGGAATTTGGAACTAAATTAAATTTTAGTACTGCTTATCATCCTCAAATTGATAGGCAGACTGAAAGAACCATACAAACTCTAAAAGACATGCTTAAGGCCTGTACATTAGAATAAAAGGAAGTTGGAATAGAATTTTGCCTTTAATGGAATTTTTTTTATAATAATAGTTTCCATTGTAGCATAGGGATGGCTCCTTATAAAGCCTTGTATAGGAGAAAGTGTAGATCACTCTTATGTTGGTTTGAGGTTGGGGAGAGACAAATATTAGGGCCAAAATTAGTTCAAGAAACTACTGATCAAATAAAAATGATCAGAGAGAAAATGGCTAAGGCCTAAGATAAGAAAAAAAGTTATGTTGATAAGAAGAGGAGACCATTAGAATTTGTAGAAGGAGATCATGTTTCCCTTAGGGTATCTCCAGTTACTAGTATTAGTAGAGCTATTAAGTCAAGGAAACTGAATCCTAGATACATTGGACCATACTAGATTTTGAAAAGAATTGGTTCATCTGCTTATCAAATAGCTTTACCCCCATTTTTGTCCAATCTCCACAATGTTTTTCATGTTTCTCAACTTCCTAAATGCATTCCAGATTCTTCCCATATTCTTGATGCCAATACAGTACAATTGAAAGATAATTTGACTTATCATCCTAGACCTTTAAGAATCATTGCTACTGAGGTCAAGCAATTGAGGAATAAGACTATTCCACTGGTAAAGGTATTGTGGGATCAATCATCACCACAAGAAGCCACTTGGGAGAAAGAAGAGGAGATGAGAAGAAGTTTTCCAAAAATTTTTGAATAGGTATGTACAACTTTCTAAGATAAAATTTTTTAAAAAAGGAGGGGAGAAATGTAACATTCCATCCTCCTATTTATTAAGAAATGTTTGTTAATTTTAAATAAGTTAAATGCTTGTGTTTATTATATTAGAGTACATGTAGTTGCATTAAAAGGAGGGACTAAATTGAAAAGAAAAGAACGGGGACCTAAGTGAAAAGAAAAGGTTTAGTGGAGGAAGCTATGTAAGCATTCCATATTTCCAGGGTAGCTAACTGTAATTTTAGCTAAAAGATTTATTGTAGCTACCAGAATTTTAAAACTTCTCGTCAAAGCTTTAGGAGCAAAATGGAAATTTCTCATATAGTTGGAGAAATTATCATTTTGAGCCGAATGATCAAGAATTTTGATAAAAAATGTAATTTTTAAATCACCTATAAATAGGACTAACCTTCAGAACCTTCATTTTTCACCCAGAATTTCAGAGTTTTAGAGAGGGAAATAGAGAGAATTATAGAGAGAGAAAGTGAAGCAATTGTGAAAGGAAAAGGCTATAAGAAGAAGCTGAGCATCCTATAAGCTAGCGAGATACACCAGTATACTTCAAAATAATCATTTACAAGCTTGAAATCAACTAAAAGGTAGCATTTACCCCAATCCTCTCAAACTCAAAATTTATTGTTCATATGCTAAAAATGTTGATTGTTCATGTTGTTTAAGCCAAAGAGGAAGTAAAATCTACATTCTTAATGTTTTTTATTACTATTGGGTATTTTACAATGCATGATTATACTTATGAATGCATTAATTGTATTCTAAAAAATAGGCCTTTTTCATTATGTTTGAGAACAAGGTTTAATCCAAGATTTGAGTGAGATTAAATGGTTGTTTGGGCCGTTCTTTTGTGTAAAATGATGCTTATATACTGATATTGAGTTGTTAATTATCAAAAGGGCTTTATAAACTTTTTCTTGGGCTAAAATTTGGGTCAAAGGGAGGATTTTAAAAATAGAGTATTATGTAGCAGTTGACTTATAGCTCCTATCAATTGACTATCATGCTCTTCAGTTGCCCAAAAATGTATACAGAGCGCTAGCAGCCATTGGAAGTTGGCTGCCGTGCTCTTATTTTCCAAAAAATGCCCAAGAACATAGTAGTCGATTGTTGGGGTCATGGCAATCGGATAGTAGCCCTCGGGTTTGGAAATTTTTCAGGACAATAAGTTGCCAGTCAACTGCCAAGAGGGTGAAAGTCGACTAGTAGTCCTCTGTTTTAGAAAATGAACTCAATGACCTAATTTGAAGCATAACTAGCCCAAAACTCCACTCAAATAAGGGATTTAGACCAAGACATAATGGCTAACATATGATTTGAGAATTATAAGAAAGCGTATGAGAATGAATGAGAAAGATAAGAGAAATATCAAATTTTAAAATGAGATGAGCATGAACCATAAATGAGATAACTGCAACTGGTTTAAGACCATGAGAATATTGCAACT
Source organism: Senna siamea (assembly GCA_031216115.1). Lineage (NCBI taxonomy): Eukaryota > Viridiplantae > Streptophyta > Magnoliopsida > Fabales > Fabaceae > Senna > Senna siamea. The sequence continues at coordinate 6,041,396 of CM062360.1, forward strand.
GGTTAGACCGCGAGAATATTGCAACTGGTTAGTACCATAAGAATATTGCAGTGGATCCTTAAAGGCCACGAGAATACTAAAAGTGGTCAGAACCATAAGAATATAGCAAATGGTGAAAAACCATGAGAATATTGCAGCTAGTCATGAACAACGAGAATATTGCAGATGGTTAAGGACCATGAGAATACTCATTTATGAATGAGAATTTTTAAAGATTTCTTTCATGATGCTTTTGTTTATGGCCACAACAATATGCATTAATTTCTTGTTTATGCTCTAAATTGATATGAGAATGTGATCCTGTTGCCATTACAATTTGAGAATGGATCCTGTGTGATGAATATGTGATGAGATGCATATGTATTTATGAGTATATGTGAGAAAATTGTTTAATTCATGCATGTCATCCTAATAGACATGATGTATTATTTGATAATGGAAAGAATGTAGTAATTTTCGTACCAGTACAGTGGTACAAATAAAAAATTTTCAAAATATAGGTTGTTATTGTTACAAAGAAATATTTTTCATTAAATGCTGGTTTGTATCAGATGCCTAGGTTCCAAATACTCCTAGAAGTTGAAGTGGATTGGGTATACATACCCATTTTGGGTTATTTTATGATAATAAAAGAAGTGTGGGGTGATTTCAGTTATGGATATTCCCCCTACACCCCCACCTACAGGAAGGGTAGACATGCAGGACTAGTTTGGTAGTAGTTTATTTTGACTTGTAATTATGTGATGCCGATACCCTGAATCTTTATTATCATTTTTGGAAAGGATCAAGATGGTGATTTTTGGTGTATAGGACAAGGGCATATATGTATTGAGATATGTGAGCTAGGAAAGCACTAGCAATCTTTTGCTAAGTGGGTATGATTGACAGAATTGTTGTCTCCTTACCCTAGTTGATACTCTCATATATCTATAGGTATATGTCTGTTACCCAGAAACTAAATTAATGTAAATGAATTATGTATATGAAAGAAAATATATGTGTACATATATATATTGTCTATATGTTTTGTTTTAATTATTTTTGCTACAACATTATGTGAGAATCCCGGGTGTAGAATTCCCAAACTAGTAGCACTTAATTATTTAATTTGGTAAAAGTTAAAATTTACTCAGGTAAAGGTAGTAGTAACTCACCATGTAACACCTATAACACCCCCTTTAGTTCTTTAGAAGATATATAAGATCAATATTATAATAGTAGTGTGTTACTATTACATCTACCTGAGTAAATTTAAAACCTTTTACAAGTTAATTATTGGAGTGATATTTGGGTCTGTTCTCTACTCTCGGGTTTACACTCAATCTCGCAGCGAAATGAAATAATATGATACATCAACACTCTAGCTAGATATACGAACATCATGCATATTTAATTTCATAATCAACATAAAATAACTATCAGGGCATTAAGGCAACAACCCTGCCACTCAAACCCCATCAAACATGTCTATTCATAAATTCTAGCTAATTTGTATACATCTAATCAATACAGGCTATACATGAGGTAAATTATGCTAGCACTTCCTTAAAAATCATGAAGGTTAGACCAATAAATTAAAATCGTATACTATCCAAAATAACTTTCTTAAAATACCCATGAAGGGTACCTCTCCTCAGGTTACCTCCATCTCTAGCCGGTACCTACACATTTGATACACGCTAGCATTTATGTGGGAATTGAATCTCAGTAGCAAGCAAACCTATTTTAAAATCTGCTTACTTGGACTGCCATAATTATATAGAAATACTTTGTATTTCTCATCTCAAATTCAAAATATAACATGTGCTATCAGGATGCAATGCATGAATCATGCTTTCATGGTTTGTGCTTAGGTGTATGCATGTACTTTGAAACATGTGAAATTAAATCATCATGGGATGTCATCTCAATATCATGCTTTATCATAAAAACTTTCATCTCATACATTTCATATGGTAACGTCAACATATTCATCGTTAAAATGTAACAAGAATCATACATATACAGTGAGAGTTATTGGGAGTGCCACTCTGCGACTACCTCCAGGTACCATTTCATACATCCATACATAACTTTGTTACTATTCAACCACTATACATTTTTCTTTGTACTATCTAGAGCATCCCCCAGTGGATCCAAGTACCGTGTTGTCACTGCCCTTACGACAAATCATTCCAATACAACAGGATTTAAACCCTATAAGGGACTGCTTATAATGTGGTCACTGCCCTTTTGCAGATCACTCTATGCACAACAAGAATTTATTTCCCTTTCTACCCCATAAGGGACTGCTTGTTTAACCCATGGGATCATGTCTCAGTACGCTATTCACTAATGTATATACTAGGATGATTCATCTTATGCCATAGTTATGCCTAACTCTAAGTACGTGTCTACTTTAGTGGCCTTGAAAATTGCACTAACTTAAAGTTCACAACCATCACGGCGTTTTCAAAATTATCTAAGTTTAAATGGATGGTTACCCACCCAACGCATGGTACAACCATGGAACTCCAAAGGCCGTCCCATACCAACCATTGGTCACTCAATCATGAGCCTATCTATCATAATACATACCTTAGGAATACTCCCCTCCTCTTTCTCTTTCATGGATTCCTTTCTTTTTCTTTCACTATCACAAGGATCACCATCTCCAATGTAATTCTCACAAGGACCACCATGTCTAAGTAAGTCGTATCTCGAATGTTAGATATTACCAATACATCCCAAGTTTCACTCTTATGTTTGGGTGAGATTTTGGGCCAATTCTCTATTAAAATCAAGGTATAAAGTTCATTTTCTATCACCTTGGGCTGGTAGTCGATTGCCCTTAAGCTGGTAGTCAGCTGCTAGTTGTCTATCTAAAATGGGAAGCTAGCCTTAGAGCAACCAGTCGCCTGTTCTGGGCCTGACAGTCGACTACTAGCTCACTGTGAGCCTAATAGTGCAGTCGACTAATGCATTCTAGGTACAATTTTTGGGTAACAAAGAACATGACAGTCAACTTCTAAGGCTGGCAATCGGCTGTTAGTGTAACACCCTTATCTAGTATTACAATTCCTCCAATGTAAACAGATAAGTTTAGTACATTATTCTTATCCTTTCATTATTAACGTCTGAGCATTTATACCATTAAGTTTTATTAAAGTGGATTAGGTTTAGGTTCTTTTTCTCAGATCAAATCTCATATGCACAGTGAAAATAAAATACTACACAACACAGAAGAAATTTAAAACTTTTATATTACAACTAATAAATGTCCAATAATGTCTGTTATATCCTTTGTAAGCATGTATCATGATATATGAAGCACCCATCCATAAGGAGTCAGAAGACAAAAATCCTATCACTCAGACTCTTTTACAAATAATGGGGTTGAACAAGTCCTTCACATATCCCTTCCCAAACAATTTCCCATTTTTCCCCTTCATGTACATAGTCAAAATAATAGTCCTAATCCTAACCCAAAATATATCTAGGATCAAGACCCCAAAATAAGGAATTACAAAAATTTTTGACCAAAAAGAACTCCTATATTTCCCGGCGCTGCTAAACGTCCGCATCTGATACATATTAGCATCCAAATGAGAAACACAAGTTTCCCAGTAGCTTAACAGTTCATTATAAAAAAAACTACTAATATGTACTAGGGTGCAAGCACCAAAAACACTTTCATCTACATTCTCAGTATTTAAAACATAGTCTTTTTCATAAATATAAATTGGCAAGCATAACATGATATTGGAAATTTTAGGATGATAAAGTAAATATTCTTTATTAAATAAAACATCTCTTTATGGGATTATGCATGTAATCAAAAAAATAAGCAAAAATCACTTGTGTATTTTTATTCTTAAAAAATACTTTTATAAATTGATTGTGCACACTTAGGCACTTGTGGACACTTGGCCACCTTTATAAAATTTCTTGTGCACACTTGGGCACTTTTTTAGACACTTTGGCACTTTTGTGGACACTTGGCCACCTCTATAAAGCTTCTTGTGCACACTTGGACACTTGTGGACACTTGGCCACCTTTATAACATTTCTTGTGCACACTTGGGCACTTGTGGATACTTGGCCACCTTTATAAAATTTCTTGTGCATACTTAGGCACTTTTGTGGACACTTGGCAACCTCTATAAAGCTTCTTGTGCACACTTGGGCACTTGTGGACACTTGGCCACCTTTATAACATTTCTTGTGCACACTTGGGCACTTGTGGACACTTGGCCACCTTTATAAAATTTCTTGTGCATAGTTGGGCACTTTTGTGGACACTTGGCCACTTCTATAAAGCTTCTTGTGCACACTTGGGCACTTGTGGACACTTGGCCACCTTTATAACATTTCTTGTGCACACTTGGGCACTTGTGGACACTTGGCCACCTTTATAAAATTTCTTGTGCACACTTAGGCACGTGTGGACACTTGGCCACCTTTATAAAATTTCTTGTGCACTCTTGGGCACTTGTTATCTCTTTTTAAACTCTTTGTCAGATTTATTTATGACAATGTTGCCTAAATCAATTTAATTCTCCATTCTTGAAAAATAATAATAATATAAATCTTTTATAAAATTTTAATGAATTTCAAAGGAGAATTTCATGATTTTGGCCTAAGGGAAATTTAAGAAAATTGAATATTTTACCACTTAAATTTTCCTTTTTCTATTCTTTAAATAATACCATTAAAATGGTATAATCTCTTTTCCATAATCAACACATATTCCCTCATCTAGACATTACACAATAGGATGCTAGGTGAACACTTTCTATTATCTCACCAATCTTATTTTATTTAATTCCTAATACATCCATAAAGCACAATTATAAATTAACTCTTCAAAAATTAGCTTCTATGTGCAAATGGACATATTTTCCCTTTTCATTAAAATATTTGTACATCACTTGATTTTGCATGGTTATGGAAAAATCTCACACTATCAATTTAACAAAATTATTTCCATCCCTTTTATTATTCTAGCCTTGTCTAAAGCCTTACTTTACATAGAAAATTGCCAATGAATTTCCTTCCCTTTCTTTCATGGCCAATTTTAACACCAATTATAAACTAAAAATTTAACATCAATTTCATGTAAACTTTCCTCTTCCATTCGGCCAAAAAGGGAATTTCATGGAGAAAAATGGTTTTTAAAATCATACTTCCATTTCTATCATATTTAACCATAGCTCATCATGCAACTATCATTAATTAACCATATTCTTCCATAAACAACAATATTCATTTCATCACATCCACCAACATACCAATCTATCATACAAGCTTAGTCAAAAAGATATTCATAATATAAAAAATGTAGGGAAGAATTAATGTCCCATGGAAGCTTGTAAAAACATGGTGAATACATATGAAACCATGGGACACAAATTTAAGAATTGTTAACCTACCTCAATAATGATCTAAGATGGATTGGCTTGGCTTCCTCTTGACTCTTCCTTTGTACTCTTCCCTTACTCCCCTTGCTTCTACTTCCCTTGGCCAACTTAGCTCTTTCCTTGCTCTCAAGCTTTTGTGTGTGTTCAAAGACTCACGCCACTCTCTCTCCCCCTTTAGGATACACGTCCATGTGTGTGTGATGCATATATGTCAAAATGAAAACTCTCAATTCCTCTTTTCTCTTTGCTTAGGCGGCGTGTTCCCTTTTTCCCTCCTTGATTTTTGTTATTTATTTGTTACAAGTGTACTTGCAAGCATAACTTGTATTCCTTTGGTCCACTTGGTCACACAAGCTCACTTTTCTTGGTCATATTGTGTATAAAAAAATAGAACAAATTGGGAATTATGTGTAGTCTAAGTGCAAACCTATTTCTATTGCAACTTTTGTATTTTAGCTAACATTCATGCTACTCTTTCTTTCCCCCTTACATTTCTATTCGGCCACACGTGTGCTTTAGTACCATTTGCATTGCTTGCACGTTTGGTGTATCTCACTCGGCCATTTTTAAGGAAAGGATGAAGGAAGAAAAACCATCTTCATATTTAAATGTTATATATTTTTTTTTCCTTTCCCCAATTGTAGCTTGTCGTGTGGTTAAAGCAAAGCACAACCCTTTTTCTAATTTCCATTGTTTTCACTCTTTTTCTCTTCTCTTCTTAATTAATTTCTTTTTTCTCCACTACTCCCACACGTAAACTACTCTTGAGTAGTGTACCTTTCCACATGTATGTTTAGTTTTAAGAGAAATTCTGCACCCTTGTCCTTTAGTCATTTGGTCATGTTTGAAGGAAGGAAGGAAGGAAATCACACTGCACTTCCCTCTTCTTGTCATCATTCCATGGCAGTTGCATGTGTACTTGGAAGTACACTTACATTGCTTACATTATTGTGCAAGTCCACTTGAGCACATTAAAGGGAAAGGAGGAATATGAATTTGTTCCCCATGTGCAACCTCATTTCCCATGCTGCACTTGCCTTTCCTCCTTTCACTTTTCTTACTTTATGGCATTACCCATGACACTCTTATTTCATTAATTTGTGAGTGCCTTTTCCTTCACGCAAGCTACCCTTGAGCATTGCACTCTCTTTCCTTCACCGAATGCCCCATATTCACGCTGCATGCACATATATGTATGTTCACTTCTCCACTTGGTTGTGTTTGAGATGACGCTAGGGAAGGAAGAGAGAAAACTTGCTTCACACATCTCCTTCCTCTCTTGCATCCTTGCTTCACCATACACTTACATGCTTCTTATTTTGTAAATTAAATTTTGCACTCCTTACTTAAATATTTTCCTTTCTTAATTATATTTTCATAACCTCACATGTCATCAAGTGCAGCCCATTATCCATTGCCATTCTCCTATTATCCATTGGTCACTTGAGATGAAGGCTAAAAGGAATGATTTTTCTCTTCTCTCTTTTCTTCTTGGTCGTGTATATATATACATATACATATATTTTAAAACTCAGATCCTCCATCAACTTTACGTGCATGTGTTTAATTTGCCATAGGTTTATGTACATTAGTCTATTCCATGGAATACTTACTCGATGGCATTAGAGAAAGAGTAGGCAATATTGGTTATTTTCCCTTCTTTTCCTTTCTTAGTTTCCTTGCCGTGCATATACATACATTTATTAAAATTTGGTTGTCTCCTTTGGCAATTAAGCTAGGCAACACAAAAGGAAGAATAGGGAATTAAATTAGACACCTAAATTTTAAGTAATATTACCCTTTAGCACAAGCATTTTTTTTCTAGCCATTAAATTATGCAAGCTATTAACCACACGTTATGGTAACTCATCTAATTAATTATGAAACAAAAATTTAAGACAATCAAGAGAACATGAGGTGTTACAGCTAGTGCTCTATTCTGCATAAAAACTTTTGATATACCTAGATTTTTGACCGTAAAACATGAATACAACTTATATAAAAGATTAATGAACTCAATGTTAACATCTAAGCATCATTTAACATCAACAAACATCCCAAATTTCCATTACATTTCTCCTAACATGAAGATTAAACCTCATTTTTGCACTTAAGTCAAAGCTCAACTTTCAGACATCATTTACAAGCATAACAAGAACGTCCATTCAGTAAGCAATACCCAATCGACATTTAAAACAAAGAGAATGTAGGTTTAAACCTTAATACAACTTAAAACATTTATAAACATCATTTTCTATTAAGAGCAAGCATTTCATGAAAATGGAGTTTAGGTTTTGCTGCTACCTTGGATTTTCTTGCAGCTGGACATGTATGTGATGCTTAGATGATGCTTTCCTAGCTATAGAACAAACCCCTAGCTTCAAATTTGGCCTTCCTTCAAGCCAAATGCCTTTCTCTCTTGCCCTAAGCCATCCTTTCTCTCTACTCGCCCTTCTCTTTCTCTCTCTAAGTTTGCTGAAGCTTGAGTGATGTGAAGGTGTTTAAGGTTCACCTAGGGTTTTAGTGTAGTTTAGTTTGTTGCATTTTGGTCTTTAAGTCATTTTACAACCTTATCCTTAATACTTTTTCCCTTTTCAATTTGGTCCCTAGTCACACTTTAGCTAAACTTTCATTTCTTTCAACTAAGTCCCTATACTAATGCAACTATCTGCAACTAATGCAACATACACAAGCATTTAATTTTCAATTAACATACATCTCTTAATCATGTTAGGAGCAGATGTTACACACCAATCCTGTATTATATTATATTACTTAATTAACTAAAAGGAACCATAAGATTGGGGGTGTTACAAAATACAGTCATCTTAACATAGTATAACACTATAGTTCTTTTAAAGATGGGGTGTTACATTTCTCTCCTCTTTTAAAAGAATTTTGTCCTCAAAATTTGAACTTACCTATTCAAACAACTCTAGATATGAGCATCTCATATCTTCTTCTTTCTCCCATGTCACTTCATGAGGAAAGGATTTGTCCTATAACACCTCCACCAATAGGATAGCTTTATTTTTGAGCTATTTCACTTTGGTTCTAATGATCCTCATGGGTTTAGGGTGACAAGTTAAATTATCCTTTAATTATACTATACTAGCATCGAGAATATGTGAAATATTTGGGATATATTTGCGAAGTTGCAAAATATGAAAGTCATTATAGAGATTGGACAAGTAGGGTGGTAAAGCAATCTGGTAAGCAGATGAACTAACTCCTTTTAAAATTTGAAATGGTCCAATGTATCTATGATTTAATTTCTTGGACTTTATAGCTCGACCATTACCTATTACTAGGGAAACTCTAAGGAATATGTGATCCTCTTCTTTAAACTTTAGTGGTCTCCTTCTGTTATAAACATAGCTTTTCTTTTTATCCTGTGCAATGGCCATTTTCTCCTTGATCATCTTTATTTGATCTATTTTTTGTTGGACTAATTCAAGACCTAACAATTATCTTTCTCCCACTTCATACCAACATAATGTGGATCTACACTTCCTCCCATGCAATGCCTCATAGGGAGCCATCCCTATACTAGAGTGGTAGTTATTGTTATAGGAAAATTCTACCAATGGTAGTTTCTTGTCCCAACTCACTCTTTGTTCTAAGGCACAGTCTCTAAGCATGTCCTCTAAATTATAGATGGTTCTCTCAGTTTGTCCATTATTCTAAGGGGGCTAAGTAGTACTAAATTTCAATTTATTATTAAAAGCTTCTTGTAATGCTCTCTAAAATCTAGAGGTAAAACTAGAATCTCTATCTAAAATAATGATAAAGGGAATACCTTAAAGTATTACTATATCTTGGATGTACAATTGAGTTAATCTATCTAAGGAGAAAGAAATCTTAATAGGTAGCAAATAAGTATGTTTCATAAATTTGTCTACTATTACCCAAATGGCATCATTTCCTAACTGAATTCTAGGTAAACCTACAACAAAATCTATAAAAATCTTATCCCATTTCCATTGAAGGATATCCATGGATTATAACAGTTTCACAGGCTTCTGGTGCTCTTTCTTCACCTGCTAACATTTTAGGCACCTAACAACATACTCAGCTCTATCCCTCTTAATACTTAGCCACTAAAAGTTTTTTCTTAAAGTCTTGGCACATCTTGGTAGCTCAAGGATGTACAGTGTAATGGCTGTTATAGGCCTCTTCTAGAATCTTGTCCCTCAACTCTCGTTACTTCAAGATATTAATCCTATTTTGAAATAATACTAATCCATCATATGCCATAATGAATTCCTTTAGGTGCTTGCAAGACTTTAGGAACTCATCTTCCTATTGGGCTTCAAGAATTTAGGTTCTAAGATCACATTCTACCCTCAATTCACTTAAGCGAATCCTATTTGGTAGGATCAGAGTGGATAGGCTTAGGTTCCTAAATTTCTCTACTAATTTCATCTCTCTCACCATCATCTAAGACATATGAAGGGATTTTCTACTCATAGCATTCGCAAATACATTTGCTTTACCTAAATGATATTTCAATTTAAAGTTATAGTTCTTCAAGAGCTCCATTCATCTTCTTTTTCTCACATTCAACTCTTTCTGATCAAAGAGATACTTCATACTCTTATGATTACTAAATACTTTAATTTTTGTCCTATATAGATAGTGTCTCTAAATTTTCAATGCAAACACTATGGCTAATAGCTCAAGGTCATGAGTGGGGTAATTCTCTTCATGTAGTCTTATTTGTCTAGAGTCATAGGCTACTACCTTCTTATCTTGCATTAACACACATCCCAAACCTTTCTTCGATGCATCATAATACATCTCAAACTTTCCTAAGGGGTTTGGGATAGTTAGGATAGGTGTTTTGGTCAATCTCTCCTTCAGGGCTAGGAAACTTTGCTCACACTCCAGAGTCTAAATAAAAGGCATAACCTTCCTGGTCAATCTAGTTAAATATAGGGGAAATGCTTGGATAAAACTTCTATTGTACCCTTTTAGTATAAGGAAACTACAAACTTTTGTCACTGTCTCAAGCCTTTCCAGCTCAATACTACCTCAATATTGCTAGGATCCACTGCTACCCCATCCTTAGTATTCACATAGCCTAAAAATCTCACTTCCTTCAACCAGAATTCACACTTTTCCAATATGGTATATAATTGCTTCTCCTTTAGCAATTGTAGCAAAGTCCTTAGATGCTTTGTATGCTCCTATTTACTCTTAGAATATATAAGGATTTCATCAATAAACACTACCATGAACAGATCGAGATAGGGACTAAAAATGCGATTCTTGATAGTTCATGAATATTTCTGGACCATTATTTAACCCAAATAGCATCACAAGAAATTCATAATGCCCATATCTAGTTCCAAAGGAAGTCTTAGGAATATTTTCTACCCTCACTCTAATCTGATGGTACCCCGAACTCAAATCTATCTTAGAGAATGCAACCACTCCTCGTAGTTAGTCCAATAGGTCTTCTGTTCTAGGTAATTGGTACTTATTATTCCCAATCACCTTATTTTACTACTTATAATCTATACATAAGCCTAAAGTTTCATCCTTGTTCTTTACAAATAGTACCAGTGCTCCCTATGGTGATGCACTAGGTCTAATAAATTGTTTCTCTGGTAGATCCTCAATCTGTATCTTTAACTCACCTTGCTCCATAGGAGACATCCTATAGGGTGCTATGGATATAGGCTTAGTACTTGGTATTAGATCTATAAAGAACTCTACTTCTCCTTCAGGTGGAAGGCTAGTTATTTCTTTCAAAAAAATATCAAGGAATTCTCTAACCATAGGAATCTCTTTGAGGTTATGTTGACTCTATTTTGAAGGAGTGCAAAAAACTAACTTATTAGATATTTTCCTCCTTTCTCCTTAGTACTGGTATGGCATTTATAAAAGTCACAATTTTCTCAAAATAATTTAGGACCACATTGTTTTTATACATCTAATTCATTCCAAGAACAATATCAAGGTCAATAAGGGGTAAGTAGATAAGATCAACAACGAAAGGTTGATTCCTAATTGTAATAAGGTAATTCAAATAGGCTTAAGAAGTTAAAAAATCTCCACTAGTAAGTGTAGTGACAATTAAGTCACATGTCAGGGTGAATGTAGGAAAATTTAACCTCTTCACACATTCACATCCAATAAAAAAGTGATTAGCACTAGAATTATACAATATAATTAAAATGATGTTACCTATCACCCCCTTACCCTTAATTAGATCATCGGACTGAGCCACCTCCTTGCCCTTGAGCGTGTTCACCCTTCCTATAATATAGGTTTAGCCACCTCATCCAGCTTCTTTGTCTAGGGACATTCTTTGGGAAAGTGTCCTAATTTTCTACAATCGTAGCATACACCTTAGCTATATAAGCATGACTTTCCCTCTTGATTTTTGACATATTTTGGGCAATTAGACTGTATAGATTGCCTTTTTATTAGCTTCTTAACTCCTTGTGTACTTCCAAACTTGCCATATTTTCCCTTAGAAAATCCCATTGACTTCCTCTTAAACTTTCTTGACCTATGCTTTTTTGGCCCTAAATCTGCCAATTCTCTGGCCATAATCCAACACTTGCTTCCTAGGAGAGCATAATTCCTTATCTCTAAAGGAGCAACTTCATTCTTCATTTTCAAATCTAGCCCTACCTTAAAATGCATGGATTTCCATGTCTCCTTCATATGATCCTTCAAGGAAGAAGAATACTTGTCCAGATCTTCATATTGTGCTAGGTATTATTCAAATGGCATGCCTCTCTGCTTGATCTTCAGGAACTCAATTTCCTTCTCATTTTGAACACTGAGGGGAAAACAGTTCTCTAGGAATACCGTCTTGAAGGATTCCCATATAAGCAGGATCCTCTAGGCTACCAACAATTGTTCTTCTCCTTTCCACTAATTCTCTACATTGCCGATCAACATATAGGTGGCATTCTTTACTTTATACTCATATGTGCTTTTTTTAACATCCACTCCAATTATGATTAAAGAGATGTTTGATGATTGTTAATTTGATGTTTAATTCTTGTGTATGTTGCATTAGTGCATATAGTTGTATTAGCTTAAGAACTAAATTGAAAAGAAATACATGAAGGCTTAGCAAGAGGTGGCTTGGGATTCAATTGAAAAGGGAAAGATGAGTGAGTCTAAAAGTGTAAAAGAGCTTAGGGACTAGATAGCAATTTCCAAAACCTCTCTTAAACCCTCCCATAATGCCCAAACTTCAGAAACTTAGAGATAGGGAGAGAGATCAAGGGCGAGTAGAGAGAGAGAGAGCTAGGGCAAGAGGGAGAGGAAGAATTTCTAAAGGGAGAGGCAAATTTGAGGCTGGGAATTCATCCTATAGCAAGGGGAGAGTCATCCTAGCACACCAAACACACACATTTGCAAGGAATCAAGGTAGCAATCTATCCTAAACCCCATCTTTTTCTGAAATGTTACTATTGTTGGAAAATATTGATTTTTACATGTTTGAACTGAGATTGGGGTTAAAACCTACATTCTGTATGCTTTTCTACTTTGATGGGATGTTGTGTTGCTGAATGTATACTTATATGTGTGCTGCAATGGATTGGAAGGGCTGGGTTATGTTCATCTAGATATATAGACTAGATTTCCTTGAATGTACCATATTTAAGCTAATGAATAAGAAATGTTTAATGAAAAGTAAAGTTTGTTGTATAAGAATTAAGCTCATATGTTTAGATTTGAAAATAGAATGCATGCTGGACTGGGTTTTATCAAAATCATGTTTCCTGAATCGCAATGAGCATAGCAATGATCAAGCTAGCGAGGCGATTGACTGTCTTGTTCCTGGAAAACCCAGAAGTATAGACAGAGGCTTAGCAGCCAACCGCCAGACACCTAACAGTCAAATGTCAGGCCCGGGTCTGCACTAAGTAGTCGATTGGCCATCCTCACAGTCAACTATCGTGTTCTTGGAAACCCAAAAGTGCAAACAGAGGCTTAGCAGCTGACTGCCAGGTTCCTAGCAGTCGACTATCGGGCCCAGGTTTGCACTGAGCAGTCGACTGGCAGCCCTAGCAATCGACTATCGTGCTTATAATTTTACCCAGGATGCATTCCAAAAAGCCACCATTCGGTTGCCAGCACGCTGGCAGCCGACTACTAACTTACTAATTAGCACAGAGGATTACCAAGAGCCACCAGCTGACTGCTAGCCTTCCATCAGTCAACTAGAAACCCTCTAACTTGCGAAATGAGGTTTTTAATGTCAATTGAGCTTATTAATTCTTCATACTAACTTAAATGAGGGCTCACAACAATGGTAAGCAAGGAAACTAGGAGTTTTGGGTAATGTGCAAAGGATAGAGTCACTTTTCACTTGAATGAGAATGGTCCTTGTGATAGTGATACAAAAGGGAGCGGATAGACATCAAAAAGGAAGAGTGAAGTATCCTAGGCATATGCACTAGTGGTAGATAGGCTCATGAGTCGAGTGACCAATTGTCGGCATGGGACGCCGTTAACATTCTGCAGTTGTGCCATGTATTAGGATGGTTAAACATCCACTTGAACATAGATGACTTCGAAAACTCCGTGATAGTTGCGAATCCTAAGTTAGTGTGTCTTCCAAGGGCCATAAAGAAACGCTTACTTAAGGTTAAAGCATAACCATGGGCATGAGCCGAATCACCCTAGTGTATATGTTAGAGAATAGCTTATCGGGAGCATGATCCACTGGAAAAGGGGTGGTGATTCCATAGCCTCATGATCCATGGAAGCGGAGAGGATAGGACCTGTACATAGGTTTTATAGTGATCCCATGAGTTATTGAGATTGTACGTTGGATCCGGCTGGGGTATGCCTCAGTAGTACTATGCAGTAGGGTTACCGAAGTAGCGCAATTAGTCATGAGGATAGCTCAATTACTGTAGTGGCGCAGTTAGTCACCAGGATAGCTCATTCATGTATGTAGTGGTACGTAGAGTAGTTGCTGGGTGACACTCCCGATAGATCGTATCTTATAATTGTTTCCTCTTGCTCAAAAGGCATGTTTATTACCTTATGGAAAATGTTTTATGATGAAAACGATGATGAATGCACTTCCCATATTTTAAAGTTGATATGTTTTAAATGCATATGCATACACATGAGTATATACCATGATTAAATGCTTCACTCATTGCATCCCCATAGTATGTTATATGTTCTATGAAAGAATATAGAGGTTTTTCTGTGCAAGCACAGTGGTACAAGTTAACAAATTTTGTAACTGGTTGTATTGCTACAGAGATTCATTTCTCACAATAGTGTTGACATGTACCAGATGTGTAGGTTCCCTTGAGCTGGAGTAAGAAGGTAAGGTATGCAGAAGTGTCCAATCTAGGCACACAAACTGTTTATTTTGGATAGTATAAGTACACGTTAGGATTGAGCTAGCTTTCATGATATTTTGAGAAAGGCTAGTGTAGGATTATTTTTTATAGCCTATTCTAACTTATCTGTATATGAATTAGGCTGGATTGATGATTAGACTATTTAATGGGGTTATGAGTGGCAGGATTGTTGCCTCTATGCCCAATAGTTAACTGACTATATCTAATTAGAAATGCATGTTTATGCATAGTTAATCTAGGTTATTCTATGTATATTTATTCCGCTGTGATCTTGAGAGAACCCGAGAGTAGAAACCAACCCAAATGATAGTTAATTAATTCACTTGGTGAAAGTTTAATTGGACTCGGGTAGAGGTAATAGTAACACCAATACTCTGATAATTATTTTCATATTATATCTTTTTAAATATCTAAAAGGAACCATAGGCTAAAAGGGGTGTTACACTTTTCAGCACCTTAAACAATTTCTTCATCACCTTTAACCACTGGTTAACTACTATGGGGTTAAACTCACCCTTAAATGAAGGTAGTCATGCTTTTTGGAATTCTGCCGATCTATGATAAGTCAGATCTCTTACTAGTCCCCCAAGTGGGTTAAGGTTATGTTTGTTATTGTTGTCATTCCCATTCTCTTGGAATTTCCTAAAGACTTGGGTGGTAATGGCGGTGGTAGCTTATTCCCTCATAGATTTGGTCATCCCTTGAAGGGTTGGCATAAGACCTTCCATATCAATCTTAGTCCTCCTTTTCTATTTGACATTCCTTCTATTGGGAGCCATAATTCACACTACAAAACAAGCATCATTGAGGTCATTAGTCTCAATAACAAAACATTTCATAATAGAATATACGGAACCAAGAAAGGACACCATCTTCCCAAACCTATAACTTCATTCCTCAAGTGAGACTACAACTTTAGTTAGTCAATTTCCTAGGTATAGTCAACCAACTTAATCTATTCCTTACCTATCAGAGTACTTCCCTTTTTATACCTAATTTAACTACATTTTGATACCACCTATAAGGTTGTACACCCCCAATCCTATAGTTTTTTTTAGTAAATAATATAATATAATATACAACCAGATTGGTGAGTTATTACTATCTCTACTCGAGTAAATTTTTAACTTTTACCAAGTTAAAAATTAAGTGCCATTAGTTTGGGAATTCTACGCTCGGGATACTCACACATGATGTCATAGCAGAAAAATAATGAAAAAAATTGAAATAAACATATAGATATATATATTTACGTTCACATACATAATTCATTTACAGTGATTACAAATTTCATTCCATCAAACATATACCTATTGATATGTGAGTGTGTCAAATAGGGTAAGGAGACAACAAGCCTGTCACTGATACCCATTTACCAAAAGAGTACTAGTGGATTCCTAGCTCACATATGCCCTCTTTTTTGTACACCAAAAACGATCCTCCTGATCCTAACAAAATAATAATAGTAAGGATTCAAGGATTGGGCATGTCAAAATATGTGACCTAAGTCACTATTCCTTGTCCTGAAATACCATTCCTCCAATAGGTGGAGGTGTAGGAGGAACTTTAATTATTGTGATTACCCATAACTCCTTGATTAAAGTGCAATACCCCACAAAGGGTATCTCGAACACTTTTACTTCAATCTCTAGTAACAACTGGTACCTAGGAATATGTTACACAACCAGCATTTTATGAGAAATAAATCTCAGTAGCATAACAATCTATTTAAAATCTACTGGTCAGTACCACCGTACTGGTACGAAAATCCACTACATTCCATTCCATTCTCAATTAATGAAGCAATATCTATTGGGATGCCATGCATGATAAATGCCATTATGCCTTCATAATCTCATAATATGTACTTCTAGATGCATGCAAAATTATCATTTATCAGATGTTTACAATATAAAAACATGTCATTCATTATATATTCATGGTAACATGATTATATTCACATATAAAACATGAGTCAAGAAAACAATCATAAAAATGGCCAGTTCCATATCATCATAAGAGATATCAAGAGAGTTACCTAGTGAACTACTCCACGTGCTTCACTCACACACATGAATGAGTTCTGAGTCAAGTGTTGTGGTCCCAGACCATCTAGCAGCCCAACGTTTACCCTGTACTACTTGGAGCGTCCCCTAGTGGATCCCAAGTACACTTTAGTCACTGTCTTCTCTAACAGATCATCCTACACTCGTTCACTGGTCTCTGTTCTCTCTGACAAATCATCCCAGACAAGCGGGATCGATATCCCTCTTGGATACTTCATCTCCCTTTCATCCCATAAAGGGACTGGTATACTCACAACATCACTACCACCTCTGATAGATCACATCTACTCCACCTTTACGGATCATAAGGCTATGGAATCACCATCCATTTTTGATGGATTATATCCCAACATGCTATTCAAAAGCATATATTTTAGGGTGAATTGGCTCATGTTATGGTTATGCTTAACTCTAATTATGTGACCCTTTTATTACATGAAGAAGTTTACTAACTTAGAATTTGCAGCCATCACGATGTTTTCAAAATTATTTATAATTGAATGGATGTATTACCATCCCAATTCATGGTTTAACCATGGAATGCCCAACGACCATCCCACACCGATAGTCAATCACTCAACCATGAGTCTAGCTACCATTAATGCATACACTTTAAATACTTTACTCTTTTCTCTTTAATGTTTTCCTCCCTTTCTTTTCAATCTCATGTTACGTGTTACCTAAAAATCATACTTTTCTTTTATAATGACATTACTTTTGACTTTCTTGAGCATACCCCTTAGGAAATTAGAAACTTGGACTCCTCAAACTCTTTCTAAAATCTTGGGATTTCATTTTAAAGGTTAGGTGGCTCTTTCAAATCAATTTTTCCATGAAAAGTCATATTTTTCTACCTACAAATCCATTTATAGCTTATAACAGTTGGATTACAAAGTTAAATTCCGTAAAAACTAACATAGGACACTATCAATTGGCTGTCATCTTCATATCGGATGACTATTAGCAAACAAAATGCTATCAGTTGATCATCAGCCCTGTATCAGTCGACTGATGAGCTACTGCAAGCGAGCAGTCGGCCATTGAAGACCTGACAGTCGACTGCCAGAGGCTATCAGTCAGCTATTACCTAGGTTTTGTGGAAAATATGAAGCTAAAGAACACGATAGTTGGCCACCACACCTTATTAGTCAACTGTTTTTGTTGGAAAAACATGAACATCAAGAATACTAGTAGGCTGATAAATGTGACAGTAGGTTGGTAAGCTTTTGGAGCTTTGGTTTCTTGCTATGATACATTACAAATCCCAATTTTAAACTCATTTCAAGTCTAGAAAAGCATGAGATTAGTTTTTAACACTTGATAATCAATTATATTTCATCAAAAATGCTCAAAACCATCCATTACCATGGATTCAACTCAAGTCAACTTTTGTGAGCAGTGCAACACATTTTGCATAATCTGAAACAAGCAATTCTAAGTACATATAATCATCATAAATCACCCAATAGATGTTATAAATACTAGGAATGTAGGTTTTAACTTTTCTCTCATTCAAAAAATAGCAAAATCACAAATTTTCAGACATAAGTTGAAACTTTTAAAATGAGAGAATTAGATTGTTTACTACCTTATTGTTGCTTTTGATCACGTAAAATTTGGTTCCAAGAATTACTGGTGTGTTTTCCTAACTTTAAGGATGTCAAACTTCCTTCTATAGCCTTCTTCCTTCACAATTTTCTCACTTTCTCTCTCTAAGATGCCCTTTATTTCTCTCTCTAAAAATTTTAGAAATTTTGGGTGAAAATGGTAGAGGGTTTCAAATTTTTGTGGCTATGTATAGGTAGTTCGGGCACTCAAAGAAACTAAAACCCTTATCCGATGTCCGAGTCGAGTTTTGATCATCCAACCTCAAGTAACAAATTCCCCAGTCATGTGGAAAATTTCAATTTTTCCCCTGAAGCTTTGGCGAGAATTTTCAAATGTCTGTTAGCTACAGTAACCAATATTTTGGCTAAAATTATAGCTGACTAACCTCAGAGTATCAAAAGCCTATGTCTCTTCCCTAACTAAACCTTTTCTAGTTCATTTCAGTCCCAATTCTTTTCTTTTTCAATTTGATGCCTCACTCTAATGCAACTATATGCAACTAATTCAGATGTAACATACACAAGCAATTAATTATTTAATAACTAACAAACGTTTCTCAATAGATAGAAGTAGCGGATGTTACAATATATGTTTAAATTAAATTGCTCATTTATTTTTAATTCACATACATAATTAGGTGTGTTACAGCCTCCTCTACCCAAGTTAATTTTTTACTTTTACCAAGTTAAGCATATTTAGTTGAGTTAGGTTTAGGTCTCTACACTAAGTTTCTTACATGTATATAAAATCGCAGCAAAAAATACGCTAAATATGCACATATAGTTATGTTCAAAGATTTATAAGAATTCTAACCATGTTCATTATAACATTCATCATTCATAACTGCCTTTACTAGATATATATATATATATGAGAATATGTGATGTTTGAACATGTACCTCACCACACTAATTGGTCCCATAAAAGGGACCTCTACCAATGTCGTCTCAATCTCATGTAGGATGTTGAACCTCGGCATATGGACACTAACAAAAAATAAGATATAAAATCTTAGTAGCAAGATCACCTATTTTTGAAAACCATTAAAGGTACCAGCTATACTTGTATAGAAATTCATACATTCTCTTCCTTTTTAAAATCTCATGACATGCATCTATTGGATGCATTGAATGCTCATGAAATGTACTTAATGATTCATGCACAATCAGGTAGCCATGGCAAGTCTTTCGAAAACATGTTCATGGATGTCATATAACATCATATAGCGGTTTGACATAAACCTAGTAACATGAATAACATTTGTTTACATTATAGGGAATTACATAACTTTAGAACTCAAGCCTTTCTTTACATTAGAAAAACATGTCATAGAAAATATCATAGAGAGTAACTTTTCTATCGAAGGCACCACCCATTGAACACTTAACATACCCCAAAGTTCTACATGAATGAGTAACTCTTTAGCTATTGGTCCTTGTGGTATCTAACCACTGTTCATTATAAGGCATCCCCTAGTGGATAGAAATACATAAACATACAGATCACAATCCCCCTTTTCAAAGATTCTATCCTACTCACAAAATCACATCTGCTCTATGCTAGATGAATCACAAGGCTATGGAATTACCAACCCTTACCAGTGGGTCACTTTTCTGGTACGCTATCCGGAGGGTATACTATAACATCTCACTCCAAGCACCTGGAACCTTTAGTGTGTAAATTAAGTAACATCTTTTGCATGTGTTTGAAATTAGTTGTTAGCTATACTAAAGTTATTCAAGATAGTGATGTGCGCAGCTAATGCAACTACACCTAAGGTAGTGAACCTATTGATGCAGTTTAGTGCAATGGTGAATATCAAGGTCATATCCCACGAGAACTAGAAAGCTCAGAGTTATTACTTTTTCTTTTTTATCTAGCCTAAAAGTCAAAGTGATTGATTTATAACTAACTAATAATTAACTAAATGTAATAAACAATAACCAATGATAAAGAACGAAAAAGGAATTACTCAAGACAAGGAAAGAAAACCCAAAAGGGACTTGTACCAATTGGCAAATACACAAGGGATGATGGATTATTAAATCTGATTATGCTACTTGTGAGTGAATTCTATGTTAAATTAAATTTCCCTCTCGAGACAATTAAATTTCTAAACCTAAGAATCTACCACTAAAATCTCTTCCTAATGATTAATTTCATATCAGACTTATTATTCTAATTCACCACTATTAAGAATAGCTCCTCCTTAATCCAGCAATTAATTAACCTCATCTCTAAGAAAAAATTAATTGTTCTATGCAATTATGTTCCAATTTCAATTATCATCTCTCAATCTTAAAAGAAATCTAATTAATATTCACAATGATGTCTCGTAATGAAAACTTAAACAATACATTCATAATCACAAAGAAGATTACACAATCAGAATAACATTTCATACAATTTAAGATCCAAATACCAACATAGTCAGGTACCCCAATGGGTTTTTACAAACATAGATACACATAATAATATTAACAGATAATTTAATTAGACATTCCATTAGATAATCCATCAGACAATCAATTATACAGGAGATAAAAATTGTAAAAATCATGCATGCCCCTATTTTATCAAATGCCCAATGGCAACTATAAGGAATGGCTACCAGCAAACCACTAGAAAATACTAGAAAACTGCAAAAAAACACCAAAAAATTCAATTGCAAATATATCTAGAAAATTAAGTCACGGGTTGTAAAATGGGTCACGAGTCATTAGCTCATAGATCATGACTGATTTCACCCATCGAACGCTCAGACGGTCGCGGACAATAACTAGCGAACGACAAGTGGATGGTCACCTCTCAATTTCTGACCTCTAAAATGGCAGATATGCTCAAGTTATGCATAGATCTTCTTGGGTTATGTGAAATCAGTCCAGGTCTACTCACTCCATGGATGCTCGAATAGAGGCAGAAAATAGTTGACAGGTAGTGGACGGTAAGTGGACAGTCACCTCTCAGTTTTTGACCTATAAAGTATGGATTTGTCGCAGATCATGTTGCAAGTAGCATCATGGGTCACGTTCAGGTCGTGCCTATTTTCTTGTAGATCTCTCTCTTGCTCATGTCATGAATTAAGGAATCAAACACCGCGAACGGCCACGAACGATGAAAGATGAATAGAGCCTCTGGAGCACCTCTCGGTTTCCCCTAAAAAATGGCGTCTCTCTCTCTCCCCTTATCACACGTTATCTGGTCTTTTGCTCCCTTTTACACCTCTTATGTCGATGCTTTCCACAAGGCCGGTTCACCCACTCTCCATGCCCAACAATGGCATTAGCTCAGCCTAATAAGGAAAATTGGCCTAAATAGTCCATTTTGGGTGCTCTAAAGGCTGTCGAGGCCCAAATTTGCTCTATTTGCTGAAACTAACATGATAAAATGCCTAAAAATGAAAAATGATGCAAAATTAGGTGATTTTTAGAATAAAATTACACAAAATACTCACAAAATGGACAAATAACATCAAGTAAATATGTATAAAATAAGGCACATCAAATAGAAAGATAAATAGAAAAATTAGACCTACACTGTAACACCCTCATTAGCCTCTATTCCTTTTAAGTGTTTAAAGGTATAATGTATATAATTATCATAATAATGGTGTGTTACTATCACTTATACCCGAGTAAATTTTTAACTTTTTACCAAGTTGATTAATTAATTGAGTGTCATTTGGTTTGGTCTCTACTCTCAGGTTCTCTCAACATCGCAACGAAATAAATATATATAGAATACACCTAGATTAACTATACATAAACATGCATTCTTGATTAAATATGATAATTAACTATTGGACATGGAGGTAACAATCCTGCCACTCATGCCACTATAATTTCATCTAAGCATCCCTTCATTTACATCTATGTCTAAGTAGGCTATACAAGATGGATCATTACTAGCCTTTCCCAAAATATCGTGAACGCTAGTGCAAGTAAAACAAGCGCCTATTCTATCTCAAAATGGTCACTTTTGTATACCCCATAGTACGTACTTACTCCTACTTTATCTTCTCTCTAGGCTGGGAGCTACACATCTGGTAGATGCCAAAAATAACGTGAGAATTGAATCTTAGTAGCAATGCAAGCTATTACGAAATCCATTGACCTGTACCACCGTGCTTACATGAAAAGCTCTACATTCTTTCATAAAAAATATCACATACTATTGGGCTATAATGCATGCGACATACTTTCAATCATGTGCTCAGATTTATGCATGTATATTTCAATACATCATCTTTAAAATAGGGGATGTCCATTCATCATCATTTTCATATAAAAATAGATGTGAGATAGTAAACATGCCAACATTTCATTTCCATAACATGTGAGCAGTACATACAACACTCTAAGAGTAATCGGGAGAGTCGCCCAACAACAACTCTATGCACCACTGTCTATATGAATGAGTGTATGCCTATTTAGTTATACCTTAACTTGTGTACATTCTGAGGCGTCCCTCATTGGATCCAAGTACCTTAATGGCCCCTGCCCCTTTTTGGTAGATCATCCCTAACCAGCGAGATTCCTCCCTTTCGTCCCAAATGAGGATGGTATAAACTCATAGGATCACCGTCAAATCTACCTAAATCATTTTATCTCTGCTTTTGGGTGGATCATAGTACTATGGAATCACCACCATTCCTTCGAGGTAGATCGCACTCTTGATATGCTATTCTCTACATATATTATAGGGTTAATCGGCCCATACCCATGGTTATGCTTAACTCTACGTATGTGTTTTTTATATAGCCTTTGGGAGATGACACTAACTTAAAGTTTGCAACCATCACGATGTTTTTGAAATCATCTAAATTAAAGTGGATGTTTAACTATCCCAATTTATGGCACAACTATGGAATGTCCAACGGCCGTCCCATACCGACAATCGATCACTCGATCATGAGCCTATCTACCCTAAAGCATACACTAAAAATACTTTCCTTTTTCCCTTTTGGTGTTTTCTACTCTCTCTTTATTTCATTATCAAAAGGGTCTCATCACCCAAGTGATTCATGACTCTATCTTCTGCATATTACCCACTACATCCCTAGGTTAGATCCTTAGTTTGAGTGAAAATCGAGGCTAATCTCATCTTAAAAGGGTCAATTAAGCTCATTATCCTTCTCAGAGAGCTAGCGGTCAACTTCCTACTCTTTAGCAGTCGGCTGCTAGCTTACTGCCTAACATTTCTGCTTCAATACCAATATAACATATTCTTAAATCAGTTTCTTAAATCTTGAGCTCAATACCAACATTCAACATCATTTCTCATTCATAAAATGCACATAACATAGCTTAACATATTCAAACTAAGATCAAACCACCTCTTTCTCACTTAGGGCAAATACCCAACTTCAAAAATCATTCACAAGCATAAATGAGCAAGGTAAATCAGCACACATTACATAATAGCAGTTAAAACACATAGAATGTAGGTTTAAAAGCCCTAACTTGACTTCAAACATTGCAAAAATCACATTTATCAATAAGTTTCTTACATATTTCAGAAGTAGGGTTTAGGATGAATTGCTACCTTGATTCTTAGCGAAATGTGTGTTTGATGTGTTTAGAAGGCTCTTCCCTTGCTGTAGAACTAATTTTTAGCTTCAAATCTACTCATTCCTTTAGTAAAACCCTCCTTTTATGCCTTAACTTACCTCTTTCTCTCTCTAGCTGCCCTCCTGCTTCTCTCTCTAAAAATGATTAGAGTTGGAAGTGTCTAAAGGGTTTAGGGCTGCAGCTAGGGTTTAAGGAAGTTTAGAGAAATTGCTATTTAGTCCCTGAGCTATTTTACACTCTTAGACTCCCTTATCTTTCCCTTTTCAATTGAGTCCCTAGATTAATGCAACATACACAAGCATTAAACATCAAATTAACAATTATCAATCATCTCTTTAATCATAATTGGAGCGGATATTACATAAACAAGGTCTAGTTTTCGAGAAAGGAAGAATTGAACATAAGTGGTACATTTAGAGGAATAAAACTCAATGGAGATGTGGTACATTTAGGTGAAAGAGCTAAGAGTGGTACTAAGGCATAAAATGTCCCAATTATTTAGAAAACTTCCTAAGAAAGTTAGCCAGCATATATGTTAGCTGAAAGAGAGAGAGAGTTTAGATTTTTTAAACTTAGAGAGAGAAAGTGGAAGAATTAATAGAGAAGCTAAAGAGAATCTATAGCAACCTTAGGTAATTGACCCAGAATGATTTTGGACAGCATTTAACGTACAGATGTTTTTGAAAATAAGAGGTACTCAATCAAATCAAAGTCTGTTTTTTCTCTTTCTTTTTGAAAATGGGTTTAAGATGGAAATTTCTCTTAAAATGTCATTTGAATGCTAAAATGGGGATTTATGTTGTATTCTTTATGTTATTTTACTGGATGTATGCTTGTATGCCTTTCTTGTGCTTGATTTGCATGAAATTGAAAGACTAAAATATGGGTTTTTGCTTTTCTCACCACTAAGTATGAAATTGCTTAGTTTGATTTGGATTGGGCCTAAAAACTTGTTTTTTATGCATGTTCTTGGGTTTAAGGTGGGGAAAAGGTCTATGAATTGATTTGTAACAAACACATATGATTTGGCATAAAAAATAATAAAAAATGGTGTTTGAAAATGGGGCAGAAGCAAAGAAGTTGACTACTTTCCTAAGCAAGTCAACTTTCATGTTCTTGAAACATAAAAATTTGAAACCAGGGGCAAGAAGTCAACTATCGGGCCAAAGATGTCAACTACTTGCCAAGAAGTCAACTACTTACCTAAGGAAGACAACTGTTTACCCTTAGCCAAGCCCTCCCATTTATGACAAAAAGCTACAAGTCAACTATTTGCTCGAGGAAGTTGATTTGTAGCCCTTATTTGATGAAAAATGACCTTTTTCCATGTTTTTCCTCAAGAATAACAACAAGGCCAAACAATTAAATTAAGCATGTAAAACATATTAGAGTAGTTTAGGATTATGGGATGAGAAGAAATAACATAAAGGAGAGCTAAAGTATCCCTAAATATATGCACTAGGATTAAATATATTTTAGATTGGATGACCAATAGTAAGTATAGGACAACCTTTGTAAATCCTATGATTGAACCATAACTTAGGATGGTAAAACATCCATCTGATCCTAAAATACATAATAGAAAACACCTTGTAGGTAGTTAATTCTAAGTTAGTGTACTTTGATGGTTGTAAAGTTACTTACTTAGAATTAGACTCACTTTGACCTGGAATCTATCTCTCTCTAGTATATATGTTTCTAAATCATGTGCCCAAAAAATGATCCATCATTATAAAGGTGGAGATTCTCTTAGCGACTGTTGACTCGCTACACATTTGGCAAGTGATTGGGTGCACCTAGCCCAAAATAAAAGGGGCATAGTGCCCAATGAGGAGATGAACATTGGTACCTAGTATCCTGGAGACACTCTAGGGGTATAGAGCTAGTGATCGCACAACAAACTCATTCAACAGGTGATATGACCAAGAGTACATTTTGGTTAGTAGGAGGTGCAATTGACATTGGTTCCTCTTTTGGGTAGCCCCTGTCTTGGGAATTTTCAATCGACAAGTTCCCTAGCTCTCAATTTATGAATGTATTGGCCTAAGCGCCTTCATGTTGTTTATGTTGTGTTATTTCTTACCCATATCTGGTTATATGTTCGTACTACTGTGTTCTAATATGAAGGATCTAAAGACAACCCATGATATTATCTGTGAAATGCATTTCATTGTACTTGGCATGACATACACTTCACAGCATCCATTATCTTTGGAATGTGACGAAAATGCATGTTTTGCTAGTTGATTCTCAATTGGTACCACCAATGGTAAGTTTTAAAACTGGTTTACATTAGCTTCCACTAACGCTTGAGTGTACGAATAAGATACTCGAGCGTAATACCACACCAACTCAGCTAATTAAAGGATCCTGGGTAATAATTAAAATTTAAACTCAGGTAGACAAAGCAAGTGACAAGAGAGTAGCACACCACCCTCATGAGGTTAATATATGTACATGCAGTACTTATAGGGATGAGGTGTTACATATACACTACAGTGAATCGGCTCAAGCCATGGTTATGCATAATTCAAGGTACATGATCCATTTTAGCCATATCATTTAAGGTATACTAACCTAGAATTTAAAACTATCACAACATTTTCTAAGTCTCTTTCACTTAAATAAGGGGATGTTTTACCATCCTAAATCATGGATCAATAGTGGAATGCCCAACGACCGTCCTATACCGATAATCAATCACTCAAACTAGGGTCTATCTACCATTAATACATAGCTTAGGGACACTTTAAGCTTTCTTGTAGCTCTCATTCCTCCTTCCCTTATTGGTTCATGTTGCATGATGTTTATTTTTCTTGATCTTAGGGTTTAGGAGGTTAATTAAGCTTTAAATTCTGAAGTCTAGGGATTATAGGGCTTAATTTCAAGTTACAAAGCCTACCCATCAACTCTCACTATTGCTCTCTGTTTAAATAGGGCAACTAAACCAAAGGGTTGGCAATTAACTTCCAACCTTTTGGTAGTCAACTTCTAGCATTCTTTTTACTCGAACCTGAGAGCTGGCATTCTACTTCCAGCCTATTGGCAATTGCCTACTAGCTTACTGTCCTAGGTTTTGGTCAATTCAAGAACCTGAAAATTGACTGCTTTTGAACTGGCAATTGGTTGTCAAGTTCTTAGCCGTTCTGGGCAATCTGAATAATACGGTAGTGACTTCCAGGGGTTTGGTTGTTGACTGTTGTGTCTCAATTTTTCATATCAACCTACATTTTAAACCATGTCCAATTCAAATAGTAGCATATTCTCAATTTTTAACATTGAATCTTAGTCCTTAAAACCTTTAAAATGTTTCTAACATAGCAAATATGAATTATCCTAACTCAATCATCCTCAAATCCCATTTTTCCTCTTTCACATAGCATGAATGGTACATCAATATCTAGATCTACCATACAAGCAAGCATTATCACAATAAAGTAGCATTTAACACCCAATAAAAGTCAATAAAATAGAGAATGTAGGTTTTGTTCCCTCATATCACTTAAAATCATCAAAATGCAATTGTTGCACATGTGAATAGTACTTTCAAAAATAAGAGGAAATAAGAGATATAGCTAACTTGATTTATGTTATATAAGCTGAAAATGGTCTAGAAGACGTATATAAGGGTTCTAGAATGATTCCCAATCCTCAAATCTACACTTCTTGCCTTGATCTCACGTCCTTCAACTAGATTTGATCCTTTCTCTCACTTGAAATTAGCTTTTCTTTTTCTCTCTCTAAGTCTAAAAATGGCAAGTAAATCTGATTCTTTCTCTCTCTAAGGTATTTATATATAATGGTAGGTAGAAAAAGGAGAGAATAGGACATAAGGTAAGGAAAGAAATAGATTCCTACAATTTAGTCCCTATTTTAAAATAAGTGGGTAGAAAATTTACTATTTTACCATTATCACCTCAACAGGTATTTTTTCAAATTTTGATTAGCTACAATAACATTTTCCTTGACCAAATTTTCAAATCTGCCATTGATTTCCATTTTTCCTTTGATTTTGGTCCCTACATTAAATATAGACATATCTTAACATAGTACAACACTACAGTTCCCTTAAATATCAAAACTAAATACTTAATAACAAGTTCTTTTACATCATACAATATTTATAGATAATGACTACCATTCCCGCATCTTCTCTTTTTCTGATCATGTTGTGGTTGTTGGAATGGTACCAAGGGTGGACCCTCCTCTTCATCCTTATCAGGATTGTCATTATCCTTGATATCATCCTCAACTTCAGCTTCTTCTTTGTCTATGTCTGAAGCAGGATCTCTAAATTTTTGATGTAATGGGCTTGGTGTCTAATAGGCACTTGTTTGTCCTTAGTTCAATATCGATTACCAATCAAACATAGATGATTGATGTTACTACATAGGGGGTATGCTTAATTTCTAGTTATAGCTTGCAAGTTAAGACATCTAAATTGTATGTACTAGCATATCTTGTATTTATTCACCATACTCACGTGGACCTACCTCACTAAGACCAGATGAGCTTGGACTAGTTGTGCTAATTCCAGTTGAGTTAGCAAAAATTAAGCATAGGTCAACTAGGCATGGTGTACTTGAAATTCTTCATGGACGGGCACAATGCCTTGTCATGTCTTTCTAAAACCTGTAGCTTGAATCCTTTGCTTATCAATTCTTCCACTAATAACTATCATAGGTTGTGTCAGGGGAGCCTTATGTCTCACAACTCTGTGATTGCTGTTCAACACTTCCTAACTCTTACATCATATCTAAACAAAACTGTGATATGTAGTGGGTCCTTAGTAGTCGACTGTCGAGTCAGCGTTAAGCGTAAATTGATTCTAATAGCTTATTAGTCGACTACCATCTGCTTATCAGTTGACTGCTATGCTCTTACAAAGCCAGAATAAGGGAAGAGCATATTAGTAGACTGATAATGTGTTACCAATCAACTTTTGAGGGACCAAATTTTCTGTTAAAACTCCAGTGGATTAGCAGTCAGCTGCCATGCATTTATCAGTCGACTAATAAGTGCGTCAGCTTATCAGTCAACTGGTACCAATATGTCAATCGACTGCTCGCTCTTTGTGATGGAATTTCTTCGTTCCAAAGAGATAGCAGTCGACTGCTCTCGTTGTGGTAGTCAGCTAGTACCTTTTTTGTCCAAATTTAGGTCTAATTCTATGTCTTCTTAATATCTTATGCTGATCTAATTTCAGTTGCTCCTCCTTTGTAATGGGTTTTGGCAAACTTTTGGTTATATAGTGTAACATCCACTCTTAATAATTGCATTCTATGATGACGTTGTTATCATTACTATTATTATTGTTAGTATTATTCATGAAATGTTAGGGATGATTTATCAAGGAGTTAGGATGGACATTTTCATTAATACATAATCACTTTTGTGATAAAAGAAGGAAATTGCAAAATTTAATGAGAAAGGGGTAAAATAGTAATTTTACTAGGAAAGGGAAAATTAATTTAATTTTCTTATTTCATGAAATTACATCAAAGGACTCTTATTATTTTCATTTAAGAGAGAAGAAGAATTTAGTTATGTGAAAAGATTTCTTACATTTGATGTCAAAAGGCAATTTTCCCTAAAAAGGGCAAAATGGTAATTTCACACGATGGGCATAATAGTAATTTTATATGATGTAGGAAAAATTTAGTTTTACCCTAAATATTCTAAAAAATTAGTAGGAATTAGAAATCCTTACTCATTCTTGATCAAAAGAAGAAAGAATGTGAGTGAAATGTTAGTTTTAACATAAAGGGCAAAAAGGTAATTTTTCCTTAGGAGAAAATTTGTAATTTTACTAAGATAAGGGTAAATTAGTAACTTCACAATAATAAACTTCATGAAATTTCATTTAAGTGGTTTATACATATCAAAACCGAAAAGAAGGAAAAATGGAGCAAGAATGGCCAATTTGGACTTAATGGCAAAAATGGCAATTTTCTTAGGGGCTTATTTACAATTTATGAAAAGTTGAGGGACCACTTTGCAATTTCAAAATTCTTGAGGGGCAGAAAAGTCCCAGCCCATGGAAGTTACACAAAATTACACATCCAAGGAGAGACAATGCCATTGTTGAAAAAGAGAAGAAAAAGGGACAAATTGGACATTTTAACACTAATGGTATTTTTGTAAATAACCTAAATCCTAAATTTCAGCCTTCTTCTTCCTCCAAGTGCTAGAAGTGTCAAAGAATAGTGGAGAAGGAGAGAGAGGCCGAGTTGCTTCATAGGCAAGGAGAAGAAGAATTTCTCACCAAAATAACTTGGAAATTACACTTGTATTGGCTTTTCAAGGTAGCTAAACATACCTATGGCATTATTTTCTTATTTTATGGTGTGTTTATGATGTTTTTAATCTTGTAAGAAAGGTGGCTTTTCTCTCTCTACATTCACATGGTTGATTTGCTTGAGTGGGTGTGAAATATGTTGACAACTACTTGTGCTTATGACTATAGACATGTTGGAATGCATGAAAACTTAAGAGTTAGTATGTTTTCATGGATGGAACTTTGTTTTTGAGAAAACCCTAACCATGTCAATGCTGAAATGGTGTTGTGTAGTGTGAGAAAATGATTTTTTTGTATGTTTTTTTGCATGAATATTGTTATATGGAAAGCTAGATGATGAGACAACTTCATTTTGCTCACTTTCTCTCTTTGGCTGAATGCTAGGGTTTATGGTGGTGCCGAAATTTGGTTACAATGTACTAGAAAAAGTGTAAGAAAGTGTTAAGAAATGGTAAGAGAGAGAAAATATAGGTGGGTTAATGTTTAAGCATCTTTCTCATTTTCTAACTTTAGTATAAATCAAGAAAGTGTGTTTTATTCACCTTGGCCGAATGGTTGCATATAAATGGTGCTGAAATTACCCTTGAATAATGCCTTAGGAATCATATAAATTTAGTTCTAAGAAAGGAAGAGAGAGAAAATTATGGTAATTTCATGCTTTAGCAAAATTTACCAAATTAAAGCCTTACGATTTCACCTTAAAAGTGTACCTAAAAATGTGAAATTGTGGGACTAGATGTGTTGTCATGTTGGTATGAACAATAAGTTAGAAAAGCATGAGAAAGAATAACTTAAAGTGCATTGACCTAATTTTTAGGTGTAAGAAAGTGTTAAGCATAATTATGCAAATAGTTACCATAATGTTCAAATAATGGAAAGAAAACTAGAAATGTGCCAAATGAGTTAGAAATGCAAATCTTCCATGTTTATCTTGCTTTGGCCGAGTGCTATATGGCATTTTTCCCTTGTATGGCTAAATTTAGATGTTAATTGGAAATAGCCTAAAGTGTCATCTAAAATGGCATATGTTAAGTAAGAAGAGGGAAAGCAAGGTAATGGTCAAAGAATGGCTGGTAATTAGCATACTTTTTGTCATTTAAAAGAAAAATGTCTAAATTCATACAAAAGTGACTGAATGACATAAGAATGCTAAATGTACTTGTGAATGCCCAAGTTATAGACCAAGGGAGGAATGATCTGGTGAATACCTCTTGAGACTAAACTCCTGAGGAGGAATGATCTGATGTATACCTCTTATGAAAGTTACCTTGAGGAGAATGATCGGGTGTATACTCCCAAGGAATGAAATGCAAGGGGAATGATCTGGTGTATACCTCCTGAGAACATAATTATATGGGAAGGAATAATTTGATGTATATCTTCCCAAAGCAAAGCATTCACGAGATATTATGACTGATATTGTATGAAAGTGTTCTATGTGAGCATAATTGAAATGTGTATCCATTGAAAGCTTGTTATCTATTTCATTAATGATATTATGCGCTACATGTCCTATGTTAATAGTAGCATATACACATGTTTTACATATATCACACTCATAAATCTATATGAAATAATAGTCGGAACTGAACTAAATGTAGAGATATTTTTTGTATTTGTACAGTGGTATATATAAGCTAATTTTTAAAAATGGTTTGTTTAGCTACTGGGAATATTTTTCTCATTGTCGTGTTGATATGTATCAGATGCCTAGATACTGTCTTATTATGAAGATTGAGCTGGCAATGGTGAAAATTCCCTTTTTGGGAACTTTCACTATTATAAAGGATATCTATGTTATATCTATCTTTGAATTGCCTCTGGAGTAGATAGGCACTGTAGAATGTAGCTATAGCCCTATCATTTTGGAGTCCTAATCCTATATGTTCTTTTTGGGTTGAAATTAGGACTGTCATTTTTGGATGTATATAGATGGAAAAAGGGGCATATCTATGGGGATATGTGAAGAACCTATTCCTCCCTGATATTTTGTAAAAGGAGTATGAGTGGCAGGCTTGTTGTCTCCTTACTCCCTAGGGATGGGTACTTCATCTATCCTAGTATATGTATACAGAACAATGTATCAAATAGTTATGAAAATCTATGTACAGTGGAAAAGTTTTTAGATATTCTTTGTGATATATTTTTTTTTTTATTATTCCCCTGTGCCAAAGCATGTGTACTTGAGGAAAAGAACCTAGCCTAATTCCTTAATTATATTACTAATGGATTGAAAGCTCAGGAAAATTTATTGTAAATAAAGGTAAAGAATAATGTAACCACTTATCTAAATTTATTATATGACGTTGTTAAGATAAGATAAGGGGTGTTACATATAGCAGCAATCTTGAACCTTTTCTTTGTCAAATTTCAGACAGCCTTTTGGGATCAAAGGAGATCCTGAAAAATAAATCTAAGGCCACTCTAAAGCTTAAATTAGTTTAAATGAAAAGAGTAAATAAAGCTATATATATGCTCAATGGGGTGATAATAGTCCAAGTTTTTCTCTTATGTAACAAAATCTCTCTTCAGGAAGAGGTTTTGTAAAAATATCAGCAAGTTGATACTCAGTTTGAATGAATTCCAAGGAGACATTATGATTAAGCACATGATCTCTGATGAAATGATGTTTTATATCTTTGTGCTTAGTTCGTGAATGCATGATGGGATTTTTGGTTAAGTTGATGGCACTAGTATTGTCATATTTAATTGGAATTTTTTCAAGATTCACATCCATATCTTGGATTTGTTGTTTCATCCATAAAACTTGTGCACAACAACTTCCAGCAGCTAAATACTTAGCTTCAACAGTAGAAAAAGCTACACAATTTTTTTTTACTTAACCAAAATACTAATGATTTTCCAACAAATTGACAGGTACAACTTGTACTTTTCCTGTTAGTTGTGCTACCAGCAAAATCAGAGTTAAAGTAACTTATCAACTGACATGGATATCCTTTAGGATACCATAATCCCATATTTGAGGCTTCAACCACATATTTGTAATTCTTTTCAGTAGTGAAATGAGACATTTTAGGACAGGTTTGGAACCTAGCACACATGCATACACTAAACATTATATCAGGTTTACTTGCAGTTAAATAAAGCAATAAACCAATCATACCTCTGTATTTAGTAATGTCATATGGTCCCTTCTTTATCCTTATCTATTTTAATGGCTAGACTCGTCGGAGTTCCTATTGCCTTTGCATTCCCCATGCCAAACTTCTTAAGTAACTCTTTGGTATACTTTGTTTGGCTAACAAAGATACCTTCATTGAGTTGTTTTATTTGAAGTCCAAGGAAGAAGTTGAGTTCTCCCATCATTGACATTTTAAATTCTCCCTGCATAAGCTTATCAAATTCTTTATAGAGAGTTTCATTGATAGATCCAAATATAACGTCATCCACGTAGATTGAATAATTAATAGATTATTGTCTTTCTTTTTAATAAATAATGTAGTGTCAACTATACCTCTTGAGAACTCATTTTCAATTATAAAATTACTTAGCCTTTCATACCAAGCTCTAGGAGCTTGTTTTAACCCATACAAGGCCTTCTTTAATTTAAAAACATGGTTTGGTAAGTCTGGATTTTCAAAACCAGGCAGTTGCATTACATAAACTTCTTCCATTATGAACCCATTTAAAAAGGCACTCTTTACATCCATTTGAAATAGTTCAAATTTTTTAGAACATGCAAAAGCTAAGAGCATTCTAATAGCTTCTAATCTTGCTACAAGTGCAAAGGTTTCATCATAATATATTTCTTCTTCTTGATTATAAAGTTTTGCACCTAATCTAGCTTTATTTCTTACAACCTTTCTTGATTCATCAAGTTTATTTCTAAAAACCCACTTTGTGCCAATAATTGGGTACAGGAACTAAGTGCCAAAATTGGCTCCTTTCAAATTGATTTAATTCTTCGTGCATGACCAATACCCAATGTTCATCCATTAAAGCTTCTTCTATATTTTTAGGTTCAATTTAGACAAGAGACCAATATCACAGCTAGTATTCTTAAGAGAATTTTAAGTCATCACCTTTTGTGAAACATCACCTATTACTTGATCAATTGATGATGTCTCACATTTCTCTAGGATTATGGAAGAGTTGTCTGTGCTTCTTTCTCTTCAACTTTCTAACTTGATTATTGACCTTTTTCTTCTTTATCTTGAATGCTCATATTCTCAAGTCCAACTATAATGTCACCAGATACATTTCTTGATTCAAGAGGGTTGGATTCATCAAAGACAACATGAATAGATTCTTCTACATAAGAGGTTCTTTTATTAAATACTCTGTAGCCTTTGCTAGTGCTAAAATAACCTAAGAAAATTGCTTCATCAAATTTAGCATCAAATTTTCCTAAATTGTCTTTTCCATTGTTGTGAATAAAACATCTACAGCTAAACACATAGAGATGAGAGATATTAGATTTTCTTCCTTTGTATAATTCATAGAGAGTTTTCTTTAATACAGGTTTGATTAATGCTCTATTCATGATGTAGCAGGCGGTGTTTATAGCATCAGCCCAAAAATAACTAGGTAGTAGTCTTTCATTAAGCATTGTTCTAGCCATTTCTTCTAAAGTTCTATTTTTTCTTTCTACTACCCTATTTTGTTGTGGAGTTCTTGGACAAGAAAAATTGTGTTTAATTCCATTTTCTTCACAAAAATTCTCAAAGTGGCTGTTTTCAAATTCTCCCCCATGATCACTTCTAATTTTCACAATACCTCTTGTTCATTTTGAATAAGTTTGGCTAATTTGATGAAAGATATAAAATCTTGATCTTTTTGGGAGAGAAATAGAGTCCAAGTAAATCTAGAGAAGTCATCCACAACAACAAGCACATAATAATTTCATCCTAGACTTTTGGTTCTAGCTGGACTAACAAATCTAGGTGGAGGAGTTGCAAAGGCTTAAAGGAAGAGACAATATCTTTAGATTTGAAAGATGCTTTAACTTGTTTTCCTTTTTGACATGCATCACAGATTTTTTCTTTTTCAAAGCTAATCTTAGGTAAGCCTATTACTAAATCATTTTTAGCTAGTTTATCTATAAGACTTATACTAGCATGAGCTAATCTCCTATGCCAGACCCAGCTATCATTATTTATGCTAATTATACATTTTGAGTCAATCAAGAGTTTTTCTTTTTGATAAAGATAAGGCTTTTTCTATTTTAAGTGACTCATTATGTAATTCCTCAAAGGCATTTAAAAGTTCATCATATGAAGGAGAGAGGTTTTGATTTGTTACCTCATCTTGTCCTTCGGCCATTAAGCATAGATTTTCTTTTTCTTTCTCCCAATCATTATCTTCATCACCATCTCCACATATTAATGAGATAAAAGCCTTATTCTTTTCCTTCTTCTTCTCAAGTGTTTCTTGCTTCTTTAAGTATTGGGGACACTCCCATTTGATTTTCTTAGTTTTCCTACATTCGTAGCAAGTTGGAGGTTCTCTGCTCCCATCTTGATTTCTTATAAATGTCTTCTTCTTTTTGTTATTGAAGAATTTTTCAAATTTTTTTACAAACAGGCCAAAATTCTCTTCATTTATCTTTATTCCTTCAGGAAGAGAATTTAGACTATCATCATCATCCTCTTCTTCTATTTGTTTTGAGGAATTTGCCTTGAGTGAAAGACTTTTCTTCTTTTTGTCTTGCTCCTCAAAGAGTATAAGTTGTTGTAGTTTTGATTCATGCTCTTGAAGATTTCCAGAGAGAGTTGATATTGATTTGATAGATTTTCCTCAGCTTTCTTCAATGGCTATCACCTTAGGTTTCCATTCCTTGGGGAGGGATATCAGAATCTTAGCCACCAGCTCCTTTGTTGTGTAATTTTTACCTAGAGCAGCCAGATGATTCACAATATGAGTAAATCACATTTTTATTTCTTTAATTTGCTCACCTTTTTTCATTCTGAACATTTCATATTGGTGAGTGAGTTAGTTTATCTTGTTCTCTCTAACTCCTGAGGTTCCTTCATGAGCAATCTCCAAGGCTTTCCACATTTACTTTGCGCTGTCACAGTTAGATACTCTAAAATATTCATCCTGGCTTAGTGCACCAGTGAGGATTAGTTTAGCTTTAGCATTTAATTGAACTCTTCTTTTATCTATGTCAGACCATTCTTTTTTGGGCTTTGTGATTGTGTGGCCATTCTCTTCTTCCAAAGGAATATAGGGTCCATCTTCAATCACTTCCCAAATGTTTATATCTACTGCTTTAAAGAATATTTTTATCCTGAGTTTCCAGAAAATATAATTTTATCCATTAAAACCTAGAGGCTTATTGATAGAAAGTCCTTCAAGTTACACGTTATCACCAAAAATCTTGAGACTTTAGGTCTTTTTACCAAAATCCAAGCTCTAATACCACTTGTTAGGAATCGCTGGCACCCAAAAGGGGGGGTGAATTGGGTGTTATAAAAAAATGCTAATGGAGAATTTTAAAAAGTAGCTTAAAGCATATGTATATGGTAATTTTTTTGGATAGCAACTACAAAAAGTTATTCAGTTAAGTTAACCCAAAATAGAGTAACAAGAGTAATATCAACAAGGTGAAGTTGTTAGCAACAAGAACCAATAATAAGAGTAAAATATATGGCTATAAGTAAATGCAGAAGATAATGTGCGAAAATTTAAAACACACAGAAGTTTATTCTAGTTCATCTTATCAACAAGCCTACATCCAGTCCCCAAGCATAACTTGGGATTTTCACTCTTACCACAAGTTTAAAATAGAGGGCACTTGTGAGCCACTACAAACTTTCTCCCTTCTCAAGGAAAACCTTTCCTTGGATATCTCTCATTTTAGGAGAAGGAATTTTATCAACTAAGAAACTCTCTCAATCAAACTAAATTTTATAGGAGAAGAACCACTGAAAATAATAGTAACCAGAGCTCAAGATGATTTTCAGAAGATGATTTTCATTATATGTTATTCTACTTGTTTGGAGGCTTTCCAAAGGCTCTATATATAGACTTTTTGCAAGAGAAAAGGTTAGAAATTCGCTCAGAAAACAAATCAAATGAAATCTCTGCAAAAATAGCCTTTTATACTTAGCCTAATGTCATCTCTGTAAGCTGTAAGTTGACTGCTATTATCTGCTAGTCGACTATCATGTTCTTAAATTCAAATTTTTTGCAGTGCAATAGGCAGCAGTTGACTGGTGCCTAGTTGGCAGTTGACTGGTGACATTCTGAAAATTTAATTTTTCAAAACAGTGCCATGGTAGTTAGCTGCTATTTCCTGATAGTCGACTGTTGACTTTCTGGAGGGATAAATTTTCAAAACAGTATTGTAGCAGTCAGCTGCTATACCTTGGCAGTCGACTATCATGCCTTCGGTGTAGAATTTTTGGTTGCCAGTGGTCTATCAGTCGACTGTTATGCTCTAGCGGTTAATTGGTAGCTCTCTGTTAGCTATCAATGGATTGGTAGGTTCCTGTCAGTCGACTAGTGGAATTCAGTTTGCAATTTTCAAAGCCCTATATCTGCCAGTTGATTGCTCCATTATGCAAGTCAACTGCTAGACAAGATTTTTGTCTTTTGAATGTAAAAATCACTTTGAAAAGCCACTTAAACTTTTAGAAAGCAACCTAATAAGTTTGGAAAATTTGAGCTCTAGTCTCTATTGTATCCTTACAATTTCAAGTCCTAATAATTTATCCAATTCTTGTTCTTTCTTAGTTTGCCTTAATGAGCCTTTGGACTTGATTTTTCTAAAATAATTCAACTATTTGTTATCATCAAAATATCTTTAAGAGCCAAATTCTCAATGGGTCAACACAAATTTCTTCATCAAAAGAGAAATTAAGCAAAAATAGAACTATTACGGGAGGAAAGGATCTCATCAACCTCATTAACAATAGAATCCTTCTGGAGCTTCCTTCAACGGGTGTATAGTGTAACATCTTCCTAAGTACCTAGACTCTATATGTAATTTAATTAAGTTATAGATCAGTTTACCATATGAATGTGCTACTATGAGCTAGAGAAGTAAATCGTGGACCAACTGATTGTGAAATTAGGTCAAAATGAGGAGAAAATGAAGTTTTAAGAAATGGTATATCTTGATAATTTAACTCAAAGACAAATAAGGAAATAAAAATCAAGTAACTAGAAATAAAATCCTGAAGGAACCTAAAGGAAATAAAATATGAAAGTAGTATAGAAGGGGAATAACTTTTCTAAAATAGCTAAAATTTATTTTTGACCGTAGGGATTAATTCGCAATTATTTTTAATTTTAAGTTAACTAAGCTTTCATCCCCAAGCAAAAGTCACGTATGACTTAAGGAGGAAGGAGACCTTGAGGCCTATAATCTATCTTGAAGCTTATCTAGTGAGAGAAAGCTATGAAATCCTAGAAAGAGGAGCATATCTGAAGTAGAAACCACCCAACCAGCTTTCTTACACATTATCTCACACAAATCACTCAGGTAATCAAGAGAAATCTTTCCCTATCTTTGTGGGTACAACAACCCACTTTCTCTCTCTTAGGAAAATTCAAAGAAACCATGTTTCTAGTTGAGTTAGGGAATTTTAAACTTACATTCTATGATTTTTATGCTGGATATATGCTTGTAAGGTCTTGTATGTGATTTTTTGCTCTAAAAATGAAATCTAAAGGATGCATTGCTTACTTTTCTTTTATGCATGAATTCCATAGATTTGACTTGATTTTTAGTATGAGAAAGTGTAATTTTGATGAATGATGTTTTGGAAGGAGAAAATGGTTTATAAAGGATTCCCAATGATATTCTAAAAGTTTTCTTCAAGGTTTTAGGGCTAAAAATGCATTAAAATATAAATTTTACATTTGGAAACCATAAAATTACGAAGAATTGGCCTCTTCATTGTAGCTAAAGTCTTCTTCGCCATGCCTAACTGTTGTGTTCTTTGCTGCAGCTAAAACCATTTTTCACCTTGGTGAGTTACATAGAGGACATGGTTCTGCATTCTTTACCTTGGGACTTCTTCATGACAAACTTTTTTACCATTTTATAGCTTCCATCTTTGTGTTTTAGCCTATTTTCTTCCCTAAACATTAGGTAAAGGCTAGGTAACCATCCTAAATTCATAGTAATGCATTTAAAAAGTAATATGAGACAAGATTGAAGGAAAATAACTAAGAAAGAAAAGTATAAGCACTTATATTGTATGATCTAGTCTAGATGGGTTCTGAATTGAAGGACCAGTAGTCGGTATAGGATGAACATTGGGAATTCCATGGTTATACCATAATATGGGATGATAAAGCATCCATTCAATTAAAGAAAAGTGTTGAGAAAATATTGTGATGGTGATAAACTCTAAGTTAGTTTACCTTGACAGCCTAAGAGTTACCTACTTAGGGTTGTATCTACCATAATTTAAACACCTATAAGTCTAGTGTATATAATAAGGAGTTATGGGAATGAAAATGATATTTGAACATCATTGACTCATCATAAAGTACGAGTGGAAATGACATGTAACAAAAGTGTACAGTGATCCTATGAGTAGGAAATGACTTGTAACAAAAGAGTACATTGATCTTATAGTGATAAAGGGAGACTAGAGGACAACCTAAAATCCTAATGGTAGCATAATATTATATGAATGAAACTCATGCAATGTATGTTTTGGAAAGAAAAGTATGAACATGGGCTAAAGTGTCCCATGAATGAAAGATGAATATTTTCCTTATTAATAGGCCAAAGGAGTCCCATGAATGAAAAATGAATACTACTTTCCTTTAAATGTTATGAATGCATATATTACAATGAAATGAAAGAGTGATTGATGATAAGCATACCCACTGAGCATTACATGATTATGATTATTTGAAGCATGATCTTACATAGCATAAGCATTGCATATTCTCCAGTAAGTTTTACATTGAAGTGAACTAAATGTATGAGTTTTTTGTGTCATTCACAACTGGTTGTAACATCCACTCCAATTATGATTAAAGAGATGTTTGATAATTGTTAATTTGATGTTTAATGCTTGTGTATGTTGCATTAGTACATATAGTTGCATTAGTATAGGGACCAACTTGAAAGAAATACAATTCCTTAGTTGAGAGTGAGGCTAAGGACCTAAGTGAAAAGGGAAAATATATGGAGACTAAAACTACAAAGTGGCCAAGGATTAGAATGCAATTTCCTAACTTTATCTTAAACCCTAACTAAAGCTCTAAACTCTCACACACTTCTAAACCTTTAAATTTTAGAGAGAGAAATAGAGGGATAGTAGAGAGAGAAAAGGGCGAGCTAGGGCAAGAAAAGAAAGATTTTGTTGAAGAAAGAGCATATTTGAGGCTAGAAATCAACCCTACAGCAAGGGAGGATTATTCCTAACACATCAAACACATACATTGGCAAAGAATCAAGGTAGCAATCCATCCTAAAACCCTTTATTTTCTGAAAAGGTTAATGTTGCTACAAAATATGAATTTATAAATGTTTGAATTGAG
Source organism: Senna siamea (assembly GCA_031216115.1). Taxonomy (NCBI): domain Eukaryota; kingdom Viridiplantae; phylum Streptophyta; class Magnoliopsida; order Fabales; family Fabaceae; genus Senna; species Senna siamea. The sequence continues at coordinate 6,082,163 of CM062360.1, forward strand.
ATTGAGGTTAAACCTATATTCTGTATGCTTTTTCTATTTATATGGGATGTCGCGTTGTGGAATGTATACTCATATATGTGCTTGTAATGGATTGGAATGGCTAGGTTGTGTTTATCTAGAGATATAGACTAGTTTTCCTTAAATGTACCATGTTTGAGATAATAGATGAGAAAGGTTTAATGAGAAGGGAAGTTTTTTGTATGAAAATTAAGCTTATGTGTTTGAAATTGAAAATGGAATACATTCTAGAATGGGTATTATCAAAATTATGTTTTTTGAATTGCAGCGGAGCATAGCAACCGACTGCTAAGTATGGGGTAGTCGACTGTCGTGTTCCTGGAAATTCAGAAGTGTTGATAGAGGCTTAGTAGTCGACTGTTGGGCTCGGGTTTGCACTAAGCAGTCAACTTTCGTGCTTAAATTTTTCTAGGGCATATTCCAGTAAGACACCAGCCGGCTGTCATCATGTTAACTTATTGTCTGGCACTCAGATAATACAGGGAGCCACCAGTTGACTGCTAGCCTTCCAGCAGTCAACTGACAGCCCTTTAGTTTGCAAAATGAGGTTTTTAATAACAATTGAGCTTAGTAATTCTTCATACTAACATAATTAAAGGCTCATAAAATGGGTAAGCAAGGAAACTAGGAGTGTTGGGGGATCAGACCCTTGTGATAGTGAAACAAAGAGACACCAAAAAATACAAAAAGGGAAAGAGGAAAGTATTCTCAGTGTATGCCTTAGGGTAGATAGGCTTATGATCGAGTGACCGATTGTCAGTATGGGATGGCTATTGGGCATTCCACAGTTGTGCCATAAATTGGGATAGTTAGACATCCACTTGAACTTAGATGATTTTGAAAATATCGTGATGGTTGCGAACTTTAAGTTAGTGTCATCTCTGAGGGTCACATGAGAAACACATACTTGGAGTTAAGCATAACCATGGGTATGGGTCTATTCACCCTATAGTATATGTACATAATAGTGTACCGGGAGTGTGATCCACCTCGAAGGAATGGTGGTGATTCCATAGTATTATAATTTGCCTAAAAGTAGAGGAAATGATCTTATGAGAGTTGATGGTGATCTTATGAGAGTATACTAGCCCTGTTTGGGATGAAAGGAAGGAATCTCGCTAGTTAGGGATGATCTGCCGGAAAGGGGCAGGGACCATTAAGGTAATTGGATCCACTAGGGGATGCCTCAAAATGTACAAAATTAAGGCATGACTAAATAGACATTCGCTCATTCATATAGATAGTGGTGCGTGGAGTTGTTGTTGGGCAACTCTCCCAATTACTCATAGGGTGTTTTATGTACTACTCATATGTTATGGAAATGAAATGATGGCATGTTTACTATCACACATATATTTTATAGGAAATGTTTTATGATGAGAATAATGATGAATGCACTTTCCATGTTTCAAAGATGATATGTTTTGATGAATATGTATATGTATAAGTATATAACATGATTAAATGCTACATGCACTCTATCCCAATAGTATATGATATGTTTTATGAAAGAATGTAGAGTTTTCTGTGCGAGCATGGTGGTACAAGTCAATGGATTTCATAACAGGTTGCATTGCTACTGAGATTCATTGCTCACGATAGTGTTGGCATATACCAAATGTGTAAGTCCCCTTGGGTAGGAGGTGAAGGTAAAGTATGAAGAAGTGTCCAATCTGGGCATACAGACTGTTTAATGTGGATAGCTTAAGTGCATCGTAGAATGGAGCTAGCCTTCATGATATTTTGAGAAAGGCTAGTGTAGGATTATTTTGTATAACCTATTCTAATTTATCTGTATAGGAATTAGGTTGGATTGATGAATAGACTAATTGATGGGTTATGAGTGGCAGGATTGTTGCCTCCATACCCAATATTTAATTAAGGATGCATGTTTATGTATAGTTAATCCAAGCATACTATATACATATTTATTCCGCTGCGATGTTGAGAGAACCCAAGAGTAGAGACTAACCCAAGTGACACTAATTAATCAACTTGGTAAAAAGTTTAAAATTTACCCGGTAGAAGTGATAGTAACATACCATTATTATGATAATTATATATATTATACCTTTAAACACTTAAAAAGGAACCATAGGCTAATGGGGGTGTTACGCTAGTACCATCAATGGTATTTTCTAAGATGGTTACTCTTGATTATTGAGATTATATATCACATGTGCATTGATGTGTCCAGATGCCTAGGCATACTATGCCAGTTGAGGTTAAGGTGGAGCTTGTAATACCTTAAATTTTTATAATTGAAATACATTAGTAGTTAAAATAATTGGAAAAGTTTAACAAAAGCTGGGAAATTTTGTTAGATATGGAACAGTAAATTATTTTGAGCCTATAGCTCAAATTTGAAAATTTTTTAAAATAAAATTTTATCTGATGATAAGGTTTGTATCTTCTTTGCAAAACTTAGTAGATATTTTTGGAAGGCCTAAGACACCATAAAAATACCCAAATTTCTTTCATGTTATTCCATATTTTAAGAAGAATTAGAAAATGCAATAAAAAATTACCTTAAGCAAATTAGAAAAACCAAAATGCCCTTACACCTAAACAAATACTTCCCATCTCTCAATTTTCCTTAGCTCTCTACCTCATTTTTGCTCTTTCTTTCTCTCGGCTATCTCTTCCTCTCTGTCCTCTCTTATTTCTATGGCTCATCATTGGCATCGTCTGAAGGTGCAAGAACCGCCGATGTGAGACTGCCACTCCACCGCCATCTCTACTGTGAACTTCCCCGCCTAGCAGCGTCTGAGAAGAGTGCCATTTTCTCCATTTTTCTCTAATTAATGACGTCCAATAACGGTCAAAAAATGCCTCATCTGGTTGCACCGCCTCTACAAACAGCTAGCTTGGGACGTCTTCATCCTCGGTCATCCACCACCCATCGAAGAACCGCCACCTCGCGCCCAGATCAGAGGAAAACACCCTGACTGCACCACTCACATTTTCACCAAAAAATCACAGTTAAATCATCATTATTCATCATTCCATTTTCAGATCTGTCATCCTCATGTTTTGATTTATGTTTTAGACCAACCTTAACCATGCATCGCTGTGCACTGTTGTGGACCGTTGTCACAGTACTTTTTTTTTATTACCTATTAAAGCTAGTATCGACTAAAAGCTTTGAAAACATAATACAGACGCTCCCCAAAATTATAGAAATTATCTGACGGTCGTTCATATTTTTCCAGGTATTGAGTAGTAATAAAATAACCTAAATGGTCAATGAGAAACCATGATATCTGAATATTTTATTCTTGTTGGTTGGATAGAATAATATTATAATAACATTCTTGTGTATTTTCAAATAGAAAGGAAAATAGAAAATTAAATAGTGGAAAGGAGGAATTGAGAAAATTAGTGTTAGATTGGTAAATTAAGGATTATGTTACAAATCCTTTCAGGTGAGTGTTTGATAAAGGAGATACCGTTTTCAAATACCCTTACCTATTTTGAGCTAAATATGAAATTAATTGTGTATGTGTTTGTACTCATTGTCTAGATAGCCATGGGAAACAATTAGGAAAGTGTATTGTCTCTGAATTTGTGATAATATGATGATTACATGTCTATGTGACTGCTGGTGTTAGATAAAGAAATTATGTAATTTTTTGAATATTTAAAATTCATTATTTTAAATTATGGGCTTAAATTCTATAATGTGAATATTTATATCTTTTGATTAAATGATGATAAGAAAATATATTCTGTATGATCTGGAAATGGTGTTGTTGTGGAGTTACCTTGTACGTAGGCATCCTCGTGTAGCTAAAGGCACGGGGATTGGTGGTGCGGTAGGGTTTTTCTCGTGTGGCCAAAGGCACGAACTGGTTTCGCACAGTGTAAAGCACTGTGGGGTTATCCTCGTGCAAAGGGAAAAGATATGGAGGGAGATGATGTGATGAGAGATATTAGATGATATGAAATTATTACATTATGATATTTATGGAAATATATTTTTATTGATATTATTCTTTCTAAATTGTATAGAAATGAATTACAAGAGTTGAACTATACACTCTTTTAATTTCTATGGTGATAAAAAAAAACTCTGCATGAGTCTGTTTCTCGTTCAATGTGTTTCCTTTATCTTACATTTATTGAGTCTGTGTGACTCACCCTCCTTTACATTTTTCAGATCAGCCTCAGGTTGAAGAGTAGAAATGGTCAGAACTTTCTCCTATTTTAGGTAGGCTCAATATTGGGTCATCTAAGTTTAATGATATCATAGCTTATCACCATTTTAGTATCAGACTAGTTTGCTGTTGTCATAGATTATATGTAAGATGTAATAAGAATTTTTGTAGGCTTGTGATAGCCAATTTTATTTTCTTTGAGTTAGAATGAATGTTAATGTGGATTGGGCTGTTGTAAAATTGAGGAAACGTTATGTTTTTAGTGGAAACTCTACCGAAATTTTGGTAGGGCCTTAAATGATAATTAAGGAATTAAAAGCTAGAATTAGGATGTTTTGATATTGTTATTATGAGATAAAGTGATTCTTAAGTTGGCTATACCTAGAAGGTGTCATGATAGGTCTATGCACCGGTCACAGAATCAGAGTTTTAGGTCGTGACAGAGCTGGTACAAGTACCTGAAGGATTATGATGTATAGTATTTTGAGACACTTACCTATCCCTTTAGCTTGTTTAGAGATTTTTAAAGGGTTTTGGTTATATAGGATATGGTGAGAGGTATTTTGCTGTTAGAATTATGTATACAGCTAAAAGAAATATTAAATCACTTGTATAAAATCCTTGTATCTATGTATATAAGTAGTTTACTAGTTATATGTATATCTTATTTATGCTTTCACTATTGAGTAAATATGTGTGAGAATCCTGATTGTTACCTTGAACTTGAAATTGAATTTAATAAAGGATCCTGGAGATTAATTTAAAAATTTAACTCGGGTAATTAAACAACAAGATAAGATAGTAGCACACCATTTCTATGGGATAATGTATTATATGTACCTTTAGAGGTGGGGTGTTACATATGCTATACTTGGTTAAATAATAGGAAGGATGAGGAGGTAGTATGGGAGAAAATTGATAAAGCTTATTGTAATATCATAAAAGCTAGATGGAGATCCTTCCAATAGTAGCCTCGGACTATGTCCCTCTATTAATTCATATATGGGAAAATAATAGAAGTTACAAAAGGATTAAAAGGAATATAATGAATTTTTGTTTGAGATCATGTAGCTAAGACACCCGGGGCATAATCAAGTCATCGGTAATGCTTAGAACAAACTAGTTACTAGATCAAGAGCTCACCTTACCTTAAAAATTGATCAAGTCTCACAAGATCTTAGGAAATGGAATAAAGAAGTATTTGATAATATTGTCACCCATATAAAGGAAATGGAGAATACAATTGCATCTATTCAAGCCAATCCTAACCTCTACCAAAGAAGTACCAAAGAGGACATCAATTGGAAAAAATTAGAATTCTTATTAGGATGTGAAGAACTGATGTGGGATCAAAGGGCTAAAAAACTTTGGCTTATCAAAGGTGAAAAAAAACACAAGGTATTTCCATACCCTCATAAAACACAGAAGGATTAAAGCATGTATTCTCTCTATTAAAAAAGCTAGAGGGTAATGGCTAGATGATTCAAGACTTATTAGGCAATATGACATAGATCATTTTTCCAAACTCTTAAGTAATTTAGATTAGTAACCCCAAGAGTAGAAAAGGGTTTATAAGGATGTGGGAATTCCCACTCTAGAATCTCACCATATAGAAACCCTTAACAAGCCTTCACTAAAATAGAAATTGAAAACAAACTTTTCCAAATGAATGCAACAAAATCCCCTGGCCCAAATGGCATGCCCGCTATCTTTTTCCAACACTATTGGGATAAAGTGGGGGATCAACTGATTGGCTTGCTGAGTTCCTTCCTAAATAGGGGTCACATTCTTAGGATTTCAATAGAACAAATACAAATTTAATCCTAAAAAATTCATTAGCTTGTGTAATGTTGTCTACAAAGTGATTTCCAAAACCATCACTAATAGACTCCAAAACATTATGCCTCAGCCATTAACCCTTTTTCAGAATGCCTTCATCAAAGAAAGATCAGTCATAGACAATATTATTATTGCCAATGAGATTCTTCATTACATAAGAAAGTGTAAGAAGGGTAAAATCCACTAGGCTGCTCTTAAGGTGGATCTAAATAAAGCATATGATAAGGTTTCCTAGAGCTTTCTTTATGATATCCTAAAGTACATGCAATTCCTAAATCTTTGGAGAACCATCATAATTCAAATTGTAACAACTACTAGCATGAGGGTTAGGATCAATGGGGACTACACAGATTGGTTCTAACTTAGGGCTAGTTTACACCAAGGAGATCCACTTTGGCCTTACCTCTTCATCCTTTGCACTATTGTTCTATCAGGATACCTCATGAGTAGCCAACAAAGAAAAGATATTAAAGGAGTCAAAAGTAGTAGATCAACCACCCCAATTAACAGCTCCTTTATATTGGTGATCTCCTTTTCTTCTTCAAATCTGATTAAGACTCCTACAAGAATGTAATTTTCCTTTAAAAAGATTTTGGAAAGGCTTTGGGATTAAACATGAATAGAGAAAAAAAGGAAGTGACTTTCAATCCTAATACCCGAATAAGGTTACAAGAACTCGTACGCAAGGATCTTGAGTGCAAACTCATAAATAAGTTGGGAAAATATCTGAGGGATTATACTGATGGAAGAAGATAAGATAGGGAAAATTACAAGATTATTTAAGTGAAAGCCTTTTTGTGAAAGACTTCAAAATTCAAGGTAGGTTCTGGGATATGGAGAAAGTGTGATCTGTATATAATAGAAAAAGACAATCTGTATATAATAGAAAAAGACAAATATTATCTCCAGAATTCCCCTTTCCAATTTCAACAGAGAGGATAAACTATCTTGGAACTTATCTACATTTAGTAACTTTAGTACTAAAGATAACTTATTTACATCTAGTAACTTTAGTATCTACATTTGGTAACTTTAGTACTAAAGACGCTTGCAACTATTTGATGGGAAGGCAAACATCACATCCAAGAAACTAAAAGAATTAGAAAAAAGCTTGGTCCACAAAGTTACTCTTTAGAATCCGTGGAAGATTGCTAATAAAGGCCTCCCTTTAGGTTGCCATTTAATAAGAAGTGGTTTTTGCATTGATGGTAATTACCCCTTTGGTTGCTTAGAGCAGGAAATTGAAGACCATATCTTGTAGGAATGCCACTTTGCCAGAGTAGTTTGGTTCGGTTTTGGTCTTGGGCTTTGGATAGATCATTCAAATAATAGCTCCATAATCCAATGGCTAACTACTTGGTGTAACCAAAGTCAATAAGGCAATGACACTAATGACTTCATTTTCCAGGAAGCATTATCTATATGCTGGAGTATCTATTACCAAAGAAATAAAGTAATTTTCAAGGTGGTAGTGCTAACATTAAAGAAGTCATTCAAAGATCTAGAACTATAAGAAGCATAGATTGGGCAACAAGTGTTGAAGCCAAAGAACCAATCTTTTCCACTAAAGATGATCTTCTCAAAAAAAGAAGAAAAAAAGGAAGTATGATTCCAATCAAGGTAATGGGGGAACTTGGCAAAATACTCTTTGGTTTATCTGGAGAAAAATAGAAGAGCTAAAGAGAATCGGGCTGTATTTATAATACAAACCAAGACAGCTTCCATCCTATGAGTAGCCTAGTTGAAAAAGCTAACTTGAGCATTCTAGTCACATCATTGAAATGCACTAGATGTCTGGAAATCCTGATCGACCAACAAGTTTTTCACATTGACCTCTTTATCCCTAACAAACAGCTTACAGGTCAACTGAGGAAAGAAGTCTTTGGTAAAGCCTATGCAACCTTAGGGAACAATATCAGCTTATTTATTTCCCTGTATTACCTAATCATCCGTCTCTTTCTTTTTCCAAGCCTATGAACAAAGGCTGGCTTGTATCTCTTCCTTATTAACAATTTGTTTTGTATGTGGAAAAAAAATTACACTAATTATAAGTATAAAGAATAAGTTTTAATTATGATAAAAATAGAGACTAAATGTATAATTTAACCTAGTTTTTACAAGAAAAAAGAAAAAAGAAATGGTAGCAATGTGCCATTTTCTCAAGGCGTCATTTTTTGTGTGATCGAAGACAACTTTTGTGTTGTGTTATTTGTTCCATGTTAAAATATATTTTGTTTTCGAAATTTAGGATTATCAGTTTCATCTATAAATTTTTTTATGTCAATTTCATCATTAAAATATATCAAAATTCAAAACCATTCATTTCATTCCAAATCTTAACTCTATCCATTATGTGAATAGATTGAATTTTCTTATTTAAACACATTAGATAACATTCACACATTAAACAAATTACACAGAGAAGTTAGACGTAGTTCTTCTATTTAAGTTTTATTTCTAATTATATTAAATCTACATAGATTCATCAAATAAGAAAATTCAATTAGTATAATAGAGGATGATAGGATTGAGATGAAATTGAAAAAAAATTGATAGAAAATTTATGAATAAAACTAACAATAATTTTAAACTTTGAAAATAAAAATATATTTTTGCTTTTGTTTCATTTACCACTCCTGAGCACAAGAAAAGATGAATTGAGATTGATGTTAATTAAATTCAATTTTATATTATTGAAATTTTTTTATAAGATGTATTTTTTTTCTACATCTAATGTTTGAATTTGAAATTCTAATTACTGACTTCATATTATAAAATCTTACATCAATCTAATACTATTTAATACTATATCAACAAACTACAAAAGTAATATTAAACGAAACTTTAAATGTAAAGACTCGACAATTTTCTTACATATTTATTGTTGAAGAAGAAAAAACCTTAGGTATATAGTTAGTTAATGTATTTTTATTATTAGGTATTTTAATTAAAAATGAAAAATAATTTTTTTTATCGTTAAGTACTCTGATTTTTTTTTTTTGTTGTTTTTAGTTTTCAACATATTTTATTTTTATTAGTAGAAAGTACGTATATCTCTCTATCATAACTTGCATCTTTGAGGTCATCCTACCTTACAATTAGATTGAACAATATCAATAAAAATTTAGCAATATAACTTTAAAAAAATATAAAGTATATAAGATTTCAATGAAAATATGAATCAAAGTAAGAGTATGTTTGGTTTATAAAGATATTTTTAGTTTTCATTATGTTTTTTTAATTTTTTTAATTATTTTTATTTTCAATATTTTTAAAATGTATTTTTTATGTAAATTTAAAAAAAAATTGATATTTAATTCTAAGTTAAATGACTTAAATGACTTTAATTTTTATTGATTTTTTAGTTTGACTATTATTAAATGTTAATATTTATATGGTTAGAGGTTTTCAAAAAAAAAATATATTAAAATGACAGTGGTTACTATGTAATTTATAACACCCTAATTTCATAGCCATATTTAAAATATTATTTATTGAAAAATCCTTCACTTAAGAAACTGGTGTGTTATATACACTTTTATCCTTTATTTTTTACCTGAGTTCTTTAAATATCCATTATAGTATACATTTCATTAGGTTCGGATCCTTACTCAGGTATCACATTCAATTATCAATACAACGGAAGTCTAATAATCATACACCATAATCCATAAAAATTCAGGATAAATTTAAACTTTTTCCTTTACATACATTTACATCCAGTTCAATGTGACAACGTTGTTACATATATTGCAGGATATATGTAGTTTTCTTGTTTTCATAGGGTAAGGAGGCAACAAACCTACCACTCATACCCTTTTTAACCATTTTTCATAAACCTGATATGTATGCTTTACATATCCATATACTTATATGTATTTCTAGCATAATATATATTATTCCATTTCTTGGGATGGATAGCTAATCCCTTCTGTCTTGTAGTACCATAATGGTCCTAGTCATCTGATACATACCAGAATATAATGAGAAAATAATTTCTCAGTAGCTACACATTCCATATTTCATTTCTGAGCTATGGTATGTACCACCGTATGGGTACGGAAAACAATTTACATTCCTTATTCTTAAATTTCATCATTTCTAGGAAATGCTATAAATAAACCAGTCAGATGTATAGGATGAAGTTTATGAGGTATATCAATAATATATCAGTTATAAAATAAAAACAGTATCAATTTCAGTCACAATCATAGTTCACCGTATACCTTTTAATACCATAAAAAGGAAAGTACATTCATTAAATTTCCATTCAGCCATAGATAATTTAGGAGAAACAACATTTACCATTCATGGAAAACTGCATTATTTATAAGGAAAATAAACATTCATTTTTGGCTAAAAGCCATAATTTCAATTCAGAGAGACACAAGAGTATCAAAAGTATAAATTACTCCACATACTACAGCGTGCATGAATGAGATAGCCGCTCTATCAAGTGTGTGACAATTCTGCCATTGGTACATCTGAGGCGTCCCTCAGTGGATCCGAGTACCCATTCACATTCAGTGATCATGTTATAAAGACAGATCTAAGTGGGAATTTCTCCCAGGGTTCAGTCAAACTAAGCTCATGGAATCACTGTTATTCACACAGATCATCTTCTCCCCGCTTTATGGGCGGTTCATGATGCCATAGATCACCACAACCTACATTATGGATCATTTCCCAGTATGTTATTTCCTATATATATCAACTAGGATGATTAGGCTTAATCCCATAATTTTGCCAAATTCTAAGTAAATGTCCCCTATTCAATTGGCCATCTAGGTTACACTAACTTAGAATTCACAATCATTATAGTGTTTTCAAAATTCTTTCATTTCGAGCGGATGTTTCACCATCCAAATTTTTGATACAACCGTGGAATGTCCAACGACCGTCCCATACCGACAATTGGTCACTCGGTTATAAGCCTATCTATCCTAGAACATATATTGGAATTACTTCCTCTATGTTTCTCTTTATTGAACATTCAAATATTTTCCTTCCATTCAATGTTTTCTAATACCATGCTATGTTTTTCCTTATCTATGTCATAAATCAATCCTTTTCTTTCCTCATTCATGATGATACTATCATTCTCACTTTCTAAAAAGAAAACCTTTAAATCTCAATAACAATTCCATTCTTCAATTTGTATAAAAAGGAAGGTTCATTCTTGGTCAAGAGAAATCCTTAAGAAATTTAAGATTTTCGTACTTAACAATTTCTATTTGTCACTCTTGCCATATAATAAGCAAAATAAATATACTTTTCCTTCCCATTTACACTAAATTCCCTTTTTCACATTTTATTGCATTTAAAGGGTTTCAAAGTTGAACATTTTCCATTTCCTACTTATTATTCCATTTTCCCCCTTTCTCACCTAATTATACATACCCAAGGTGTGTATAATCATTGTCTCCCCACACTTAAGCATGCACACAAATTGCTATAATTGCCAAGATTGCACAAAATATTCATTAAAATTTAATTGCAACGTCATATTATTTTCTTTTGTATATTTTGACCAATTTCATTACATTTTTGTACAAAAAATTTTCATAAATATTTCCATGTCCTAAAATTGGTCAAGTCGATTACATGGAATTTAATGGAATCATTTTTGCATAAAAAAAATTTCCAATTAATCTTGCTTCAACCAAGACACACACACAAAAATTTCAATACATTTCCTTCATCAAAAACTTGCATACTCTTGGTCAAGATGGGATTTTTAGGCAAAATTGGGCATTTCAACCAATTGACAATTATTCTACCCTCCATTGGCCATAACTTGAATTACCAATAAGCTAATTTAAAATTTTTCAAACAATTTTCAAAATCTCATTTTGCTAGCCATGGCCTAAAGAGGCTTTTTGTGCAAAAATGATCATTTTTCATATAATCATTCCTTTAATCCCATTTTCATCATCCATAAACCATCAATCACCATTTATCCATAACATTCAAGGCAAAACAAACAATTTGGCATGACATTCATGAATTTGGGGTTTTAGGGCAAATGAAACAAAATTGGGAAATAAACATAAACACTTTCATAATTGAAATTAACCATCACAAACAACTCCATACTACTTTCTAAGCATTAATCCATAGAAATTTTGAGAATTTAAGAATGTAAACTTAAAAACATCACTATTCATGTACTGTTCATTCAGCCATGAAAATCTCAAAAGCTTGGAAAAATCCATTAAAACATGAAATAAGTGATGAAAGAATGCTAAGCTACCTTGATTTGCAATTTTTGGTGGATAAACCTTGAAGTTTCCTTGCTTTTTCTCCCTTTTCTCCCTTATGAAGCCTATGGTATTTCTCCCTTCCAAAAGCCTTCACGTCGTCTTTGCTAAGGAGGAGAAGAAGAAGTAGTGTGACTTATTTAAATTGGCTTATATGACCATTTTGCCCTTGGTGGCAAAATGACCAAAATACCCTTCACTTTTTCCTTCTTAAAACCTTGACATGTAAGGGTATTTTAGAAATTTTAAAGTTTTTCTTTAGGTAAAATTCCCCTTATGTCCTTACGATGAAATTACCTTTTTACCCTTGGTGTCAAAATTACCATTTTGCCCTTCATGGTAAAATGACCATTTTACCCCTCTTAAGTGCTGAACCAATTTTTATTTTTTTTTGAAAAATTTTGGAAAAATATTCTAGAGGCAAAATCATAATTTTCCAGATAAAAATTAGCCATTTTATCTGATAAATAAATATTTTATTCTTATTTTTAGATAAAATTTTGACTGCTTTTTCTAAATATTTTTCTTACAGCATTCATGACATTGGCACCATTTTCAAACCTCATAAATGTGTGCCATAAATGCACCTCGATTTGCGTGCTTACTATTAGGATATTTTGTGAAACAAATTTCCTTTCATTTTAGTCCCTAATCATTTCCTTTCAGTTTAGTCCTTCCTTTGTTTAAGCTAATATAAAATAATTTTTGGACTATTTTCCATGCATAAAAATATTGAGTCTAGGATTCTAAGACATACCTGATATCATAGAATTGAGGATATTACATAATTCTTCCTAAATTAGAAAATGTTCCAAATTATGTGTCTGAATTTATTCCTAAAATAAGACTTATATATAAACCCTTGTTCAATAGGCTTAGAAAAAATCTCAAGCATTGGAATTAAGAAATGACTCAAGATGATAAGGAAATAAAAACTTTAGTTAAAACCCTTCCATGTCTTAGTATTCTGCATCCTGAGGCTTTCATGATAGTAGAAATGGATGCTTCGTGTAACATCCACTCGTAATATGATTAAGAGATGCTGATTAGTTGTTAATTTAAGTTTAATGCTTGTGTATGTTGCATTAATTGCATATAGTTGCATTAGTGCAGGGATTTAGTTAAAAGAAAGAAAATTTTAGTTAACATATGACCAATTACCAAATAGAAAAGGAAAAACTGAGTGAGGCTAAGGTCATAAACTGGGATAAGGATCAAAATGCAATTAGCAAGACTCAAATATTCAGAAACCCTAAACCCTAAACCCTAAAACACAATTCCAAACTTAAACATTTCCTAGAGAGAGAAGGAGAAGGGTGAGTAGAGAGAGAAAGTGCTGAGTTAGGCCAAAGTAGAAGGGATAAGCTTGAAGGAAGGGTGATTTGAGGCTAAGGAAAATGTTTGACAACAAGGGGAGGATCATTTGGACACTTAATCGAGCATATTTTCAAGGAAATCTAAGTAGCAACTCAACCTAAGCCCCATTTCTAAAATGTTTGCTTTTGATGGAAAAATGTGATTTATGAATGTTTTGAGTTAAATTGGGGTTTAAACCTACATTCTATATGTTTTCCACTTATATTGGGTGTTGCTTGCTAAAATGTTGTGCTTATTTGTGCTTGTAAATGATGAAAAGGATTGGGTTGTTGTTCATATAGTAGAATATGCTAGTTTTCCTTGGATGCATAATGTTGAGCATAATGATAGGGAATGTTTAGAGAAAATGATGCTTTGGCATGGAAACTAAGCTCATATGTGTTTCTAAACTTGAAATGGACTGAAATGTAGGTTGGTTAATATTGAAAATGTATTTTTAGAACTGGCACATGCATGAATATGAACACATGACATGAAAGTATGTTACATGCATTGTATCCCAATAGTATGTATTATGTTTTCATGATGAAAGAATATAGAGATTTTTTGTATAAGTACAGTGGTATAGGTTAGTAATTTTCAAAGCAGGTTGCATTGCTATTGAGATTAATTTCTCATGTAAATACTAATGTGTACTAGATGTGTAGGTCCCTAGCTAAAGGAGAAGGTAAGTGAGAGAGAGGTACCCTTCCTGGGGTACATTAAAGATGTTTATTTTGGATAGTATAGGTATATATTCATTTTGTACTAGTTTTTATAATTTTTGAGGAGGGCAGTATAGATTATCTATTGTATAACCTATATTAATTTAGATGTACATGGAGTAACTAGTGATTATTAGTAAGTGATTTGATGGGGTCATAAGTGGCAGGGATGTTGCCTCCATACCCCAATAGCTAATTTGAAATTAATTAAGGAGTAATTATGTATGCTTGTGTATAGGTATCTAGAGTATATTGCATATATATATAATTTAATATTCTACTGTAATTCTCAAGTGAGAACCCGAGTGTAGAACTTGATCCCAAATGGCACTTAATTAATTAACTTGATAAAGTTAAAAATTTACTCGGGTAGAGGTAATAGTAATGCACCATTATTATGATATTTATAGATTATACCTTTTAAATAACAAAAAGGAACCATAGGCTAAAGGGGATGTTAAGGGATGTTGCACTTCAGATATTGGTTTTGGAGGGATTCTTAATAAAAAATACTTAGAAAACCCTGAACAGATAATTTGTTTTACCTTATTGGCAAAAGTTAGGGTAATCCTGTAATAAATTTTTCTTATCTTTATGAATTAATTAGCAATATTTTTTCATTAATTCTATTATATTAAATCAATATGAGGAAAATAAATTAAATTAATATAATAGCCTCTCTAACTTATTGAGTTTTGATTGTTTTATTGGTGAAGGTCGTGTACGTTATTGAGTTTTAATTCTATTATACTAATGATTGGTTTATTATTAGTTTATTACACTATCATCAGCTAGTACTTTAGTTTTAGGCTATGCTTTTATTTCATTTTACTTTCTGTTGTGTTGATAAAGTGAAATTAAAAAAAAATATTGTCGTATGTTTCCAGAGTTGTCTATCTTTTGATTGCTTTTTTCCCTTCTATTTGAAAATCACCAAACATTATCATCCACTTGCTTTGAGACTGGATATAGATTGATATGTTGCAGCCTTGCAAGGTAGATGGAATATATTGGAAATAGGAGCCTGACCTTACTTTTCAAACCTCCTTTTAATCCTATATATGCAACATATATATCACCCTCTTCTCTTTTCTTTTTTGGCAAAGATATAACCATTTTCTTTTGCATTTTTTAATCTCTAAAGTGGAATTCTCAAGCTACATTGATTATGAATCAATTAAGTTAATAAGATTTCTTTTTATATTTTTTAAGTAGAACAACTAGGTTAAAGCCTAAAAAAAAAAAAACTAAAATGACTTTATGCAAGCACTAGCTTAGGAGAACAAGTATTTAAAATGCAACCTTATGGTGAAAAATAAACTAACCCAGAGAGTGATTTAAAAGCTGAATAATTTTCAATAGAAAGCAGAGAGGGGCTAGAAATTAAGAATGGCGATATATATATATATATATATATATATATATATATAAGATATGTAATGTGATGTTTCAAACTTTATCCTTTTGTAAGTATCTCCACTCTCTTCTCCTTTCTTGTTGATTTGTTTGGCATTTCTCCCATTTCTCTATTCTTTGTTTTGTAGGTCTTTAAATTGCTAATTTGAAAATGTCTTCTTCTTCAGGTACGCTTTCCTCTTTCAATTTTGGAAAATGGTGAGGCATTTGGTGTAGATGTGTCATGAGCCGAGGGCTTCCATTGTGGATATTCCTCCAAGGGGCCTGGACAAAGCTCAAAACCCTGGTCTAGTTATTTTTTATGATGAGGAGGGAGAGCCTAGTACTGAGGAGGTTTCTTCTTTTGTTAGGGCCTTGCTGAGGGGTGAGGTAATTGTCAATAGTGGTCGTAGCTGAGGGGTGAGGTAATTGTCAATAGTGGTCGTAGCGAAGGGGACAGTAAAGAGGGAGAGGAAGTAGGTAGGGATTATCCCCAAAGACTAATGTGTGTTCAAGATGTGTTCAACAATCACCCATAGACCTTGTTAGAAATGGCTAGGACCCAAGAGGGAGGTGAATTGTGTGTTTTTATAATTTTCAAAAGCTTTGGAAGTTTCTCAAAGTAGATAAAGAAAGCTAGAATAGAAAATAGTAGAAATTGTATAGCAAGTAAAGCTTAAATCAATAAAACAAAGTGCAGCAAAGTAAAGAGAAAAAATTAAAAATGCAGAAAGTTAAATTGCAAAAATTTAAGTACTGAAAGTAAAGGGACCCAGAAAATTTATACTAGTTAAGATTATCCAACAAAGCCTACATCCAGTCCCCAAGAACAGCTTGAGATTTTCATTACCTCCTCAAGTTTCAACTGGGTACTTGAAAATAAATACAATATTCACAACACTTTCTTTCTCTCTATTTCTACTCAAGGAAACCCTTCCATGAGATTCTAACTCTCTTATGATATAGAAGGAAGAAATTTATCAAAGAAAACTCTCTCCTTCAAAGAAGGTATTACAAATGAAGAGTAAAAGTGAATTTAGAACAAAGAGTTAGGAGAGTTTGAACCAAATTCGAAGTTTAAGTTTTTTTCTTGATTTTTTAGACTTACCAAGGCCTTTATCTATAGAGTTTCTAAAGATATATTCTTTGGAGCTTGTATCTTTGCAAATCACCAGAGAAAAAGACATTTTGTACCATCTCTGTAGCATTATGTAGGCATGGTAATCGACTTGCAAGAGACTGGCCATCGACTGTAGTGTTCTTAAGTTCAAATTGTTTTCACGTGGAAGATCTTCATGCAAGGTTAGAGTTTTTGATCAATGCTCACCTCTGTCATGTATTGTTAGGGCTTCCCAAGGGCCCCTTTTGATGGAGGATTGTCTCAAGGGCAATCAAGGGTGATGTTGCCATAGGCCCCCAAAGGAGGAGTATAGGGTCTAGTGGCTCACCCATTCCTTTGTCAACTTCGCTAGTTGTTTTTGTTGTTGATGCTGCACTCTCGAGTTCTTTGTGGGCTTTATCGACTAATCGGCCTGTTGTTCAATCCTCCTGTCATCCATGGGAACCAAGTCCTGGGGGGGCTTGTGATCCTCCCTCTAAGAAAAAGAAGTTTATAAAGGTAAAGGAGGTGGCAAGAAACAAGCAAAGTGTTTTTGCCAAGTCTTATGATCCCTTCCTTCTGCTTCAAAAACATCTTTTCACTATTGAGGATCAGGAGATTTCTAAAAGTGTCCTGAAGAATCTTGGGCTAATCAGGATCCTTCAATTCCCCTTCAATTTCTCACACATACTCTTTGATTCTTTTCTCTTTGGACTTATTTTCTCTTAGTAGGTTCAGCAACTTTGAACCTCTCTTTCTCCCCTCCCTTTAACTTAAACCAGCAACAACTTATAGAAGAAGTTTTTTTGGAAAGCATTCGAAAAGAATTGCCAATTGGTCATTAGGGCTAACTTGTAATTTTATAAACTCAAGGGAAAATTTCCCATGCTATTCCATCTTTAGTTTTTAATTGTTTCATGATTCCCTTTCCTAATTCTTTTTAAATCTAATGTGACATTTTGGGTTTAATTGCACAAGCATTTCACTTCTCTTTAAACCATTGTTTCTTAAAATTCGATCCTCATTTTGGTATGATTTTTAAGTCAATCTCTCTATTACAGTTATACCTGGTCCTAGGTGACAATCAAATTCAAACATAATTATAGGAAATAAATTTAGCTACTCAAGAGGGATGTACATGGTTAAGAGAAGATGTGTGATTCTTTTTACAAATTAGAAATTCCATTAACAATGAAGACATTGGCCTGATCAATCATAATGAGCTTGTGAAAGAACTAATGGATTGTTTGGAAATCTTATATTATGGTAAAGGTAATATATCTAAAATTTTTGAAGTTTTCAAAGCCTTCTATCATGTTAAAAACTTATGAAGAACTAAACATTTTTTTGCCATTCAATCCTAATTTCCAAGTAACGGCTCAAAGGAAACAAGTGGCAGTAATGAACTTTTTTTTCATTGGAATACCTTGTGAATTTGAGAATTATAATTACCATATTCTCTCATCTTTTGAGATCACTTCTCTTAAAGGTGTCTTCAGCAGAGTTCTTTGTAAGAAAAATACTCCATCCACTCAACAAGCCAATTTTCTTTGTGCCAAAGGAGGAGGAGCAAATGATGATAGTAAGAGAAACAATATCATGGGAGGTACAGAAGTTTAAGATGGCCATAATAATGATTCAAACAATATTGTTTGCAACTACTGAAAATAGCCTACTCATATAAAGTGTTATATTGTAAGAAATTGCAAAAACAAAATCAAAGGACTCAAACTTGTAACTTTGCTATTGCTCGTAGCTTATCTTCTATTTAAGGCTATGAATCACTTAGGGTTTGTTTGGGAGAGGGAAAATGGAGGGGAAGAGAATTTAGTAACCTTTTTCTTATTTGGTTCTTAAAATTTTGGTGGGATAGGAATTGGAGGACTTTATGTTAACCCTCATTAACCTTCATCCTTTGTTAATTTTAATTATCTCAAATTGGGAGATTTTCGAGGATCCAAACAAGAGGAGAAGAAACCATCACTTAACCTTTTCTTTCCTCCCCTTTCCTTTCCCTTTAGTTCATCTTCTTCCTTTCCCCTCCTCATTTCCAAATATACCCTTAAGGTGTTTTTATGAGAGGGATTATGGAGGGAAAGGGGAGGGAAGGAATGGAAAGAAAATGTATTATCCTTTCCCTTGTTTATTTCTTAAATTTTTGGAGGAAAATGAATTAGAGGATTTTATGTTAAGCCTCCTTAACCCTCCCTTTTTGTTAATTTTAATTACTCCAAATTAGGAGAGTTTGGAAGATCTAAATAAGGGGAGAAGAAACTATCACTTAATCTTTCCTTCCATCCCCTTCCCTTCCCTTCCTCGTTGCCAGAAAAACCCTTAGGGTGTGTAATTAGAAGACTTTTACATTAATCCTCCTTAACCTTCTCCTTTTGTTAATTTTAATTATTACAAATTAAGAGAGTTTGGAAGATCCAAACAAGAAAAGGAGAAATTATCATTTAACCTTCTTTCCTTCCCTTTTCTTTCCCTTCAATTCCCCTCTTCTCTTTCCATACCCATTCCCAAACAAACACTACACTTGTTGAGTCAATTCAAGCATGTCTTATGTCCTCTTCAAACAAATGGGTAATTGATTTTGGAGCCACATATCACACGACAAGTGATCCTAATACCGTCTTCTATAACCATTACTGATGGCTTAACTTATAACATTATAGGATCTAGAACTGTTCAACTGACTTCCTTTATTACCCTATCATCTATACTCTATTTTACTTGACCCTGCCTTTTATTTAATCTCAATGAGTACACATACCAAAGATCTTAATTATTACATTTCATTCTTTCTTGATCATTGTCTCTCTCAAGTTCTTATGATAGAAGATTATTAGTACAGGATAGGTATATGATGTCGTCTCTTTATCTAGAGCACATTATTGGTTAGAACATCCTTGTTTGCGAACATTGAAGAAGCTATGCCCTTAGTTTTATGATATATCTGTTTTGGATTATGAATCACGTCAGTTTGCAAATCACCATCATAGCTCATTGGGTCCTAGAATTGATAAATGAATTACTATTGCTTCTTGATTTAGTTCTTTTGAGTTTGAGTTGAAAACTGGATTGAGATTTTTCTTTAAAATTGATTTCAAGTGTTTTCTCACCTTTGTGCTTTTGTTATGGAAGTTGGGAATTAATTGAATGCATTTGTCCATGTATTAAGGAGTGATAATGCTGAAGAATACATGTGAGACTAATTTCAGAACTACATGACACAACATGAAATTCTTCATTAGTCTTATGTTGATACACCTTCTCAAAATGGTGTGGCGAAGAGAAAGAATAGATGTTTACTCAAAACATCTCAAGCTCTTCTATTTCAAATGAGGGTTCCCAAACTCTAAGCTGATCTTCTTGTATTCATAACTTGTTTTATAATCAGTCGTATGCCATTTACAGAGCTTAATGGTGATGTTGCATACACTGTTCTCCTTCCAAACACGTCACTGTTCCCAGTGGATCCATGAATGGCAGCACTTGTTATGTTCAAGGTATGCATCCCCAAGTTACTAATCGAGACCCAAAAGCTCTAAAGTTCGCCTTCTTGGGTTATTCTTGTCTGCAAAGTGTATTTTTTTTTTTTTTTGCGGGATTAATTTGGGGATTTCATCCACTATTGCAGAACTGAATTGGAGATTTTAAATTTATTTTTCAATTAGAATTATTTTGGGCAATAAAACACGGGCTTAGAGAAACTATTATCATTTTTTTCATTTTAATTAATTAGGAGCATTGAAATTATGTAATATTGTGCCACAGGAGATTGCATTAAGTCGTCAAAAGACTACCACACAAGCGCCGCGCCGCGCCTACAGCATTAGTGACAAATTATCTACTGGTTAAGTGGCACTTAAACTATAAAAGGATTATTTTTTATTTAAGCAGCAGTTTTGAAGAACTACTTTTATAAATTTTATCTTGGAGAACAATGTTAAAATAAATGTATATTTTGAAGATCAAATAATTAATTCATTCGACTTTAAATTTATCAAAAGATTTACTTTAAAACGTTTCTTATTGAAAACTATTAAATAAAAAATATTAATTGACACTATTGTTTTTATGTTTGTTGTATAGACCAAGACTATAGCTTCTACTTAAAATGGAAGTTAACTTTAAAGGTTTGTTTGGGAAAAAGAAAATGAAAGAGAAGTCAAGGAAATTAAAATTTTTATTTTCAAATTTTCTTTAATTTGGAATGAAATTTCACATTATTATTTTTAAATATGTTTGGATGGAAAAGACAAATAAAAAATAAATAAATTTGAATTTAAGTAAAGAAAACAAAAATTTTAACTTCTCTTTACCTGCACTTTTACTCTTTCAAAGGAGAAATGGAAAGAAAATATAGGGCAGTCGAGGATCGCAGGACAAGGGGTAGACTGTGGAAGCAGTAAAGGGCTAAGTATTTAACGAGGTAATAACTAAGAAATCTAGTCAAGACAAACTGATGATATAGAGTCAAAGTGTAATAAGATGAGTTGATATGTTTGAAAAGTCTGAGTTGGTGCAGAAAGAGAGACACACCTAGAGTATTTATATAGGCTATTAAAACCATGCCGAAGAAAAAAGGAAAAAATATATAATGTACCCATGCTGAAAATTTAAGGCTATTATTTTATGTTGTCTTCACTCTGCAAGCATATTTATGCAAGCAATACAGCTTACGTTTTTCTTCCGAGCTAATGTAGCATTACACAAATAACAAACTGAAAGAATATTGATCGACCGATGCCCTTGAGTTGCTGAGCAATAATATCAGTAAGTCTAGAGCTCAGTATGTGTTTTAAGAGTTTTCCAGTTGCTATACTATATGAGAAATTACACAACATTACTGGAGTTGCTCGTGGTCAAGTGATTTGCTTTGCTAGATATATGAAAGCAATTATCCAAGAAAAGTACGCATCTAAATAAACTTGAAATTTATGAATAGCATATTAACCACTTGTTCTGTAATATTCATGCTAAAATAAGATATCAGACCTTGATTCTTGATGAACTAACAACAGTTGATAGTGATCATGCTTAACACAATATCTACCAGTTCCATCTCTACGCAGATTCAGCAAGCAAAATAAATAGCTCTTCATCAGTTATTGCTCCCATCTCCATTGCTCTTTCAAGTGCAGTGAATCCTTCACCGTCTTTGATCGATGGTCTTGCGCCCCTGATAGATAAACATCCTAGTTTATGCTTTAGCAAAAAGTATGTGTTGTGTCACACATATAAAACACATGACTTTATGCAGCATATAGCATGCAAACCTAGTAACATAAAACTGAATGCAAAAGATAATCCTTCAAGAGGATAACAACTCCTAAAGATAATGATATCGGATAACTACAAGACTCCTAGATAATAACAAACTCCTAACTATATATACAGGACGTGAAAATCATCAGAAAGTATCTTATTTAACACTCCAACTTTTAGTAATACTTAACGTTGAATAATTGATAGGTTTCTAGATAGTTATGAAAAACTGTGGAATGGCCTCAGCTGTTTAAAAATTTAATTTTAATTTTCTAAAGGAATTAATTATAAGCAATTAACGAAAATTCCATGATCAACTATGCAGAGATAGATATTTCAAGTGTATGAAGAAGGCAAGGTTCTTTTATGTGATTTATGTGGTCATCAAGGACAAATACTGTATGTCTTTAGCGTGCAATGGACTTTTCTTTTGATGCCTGTCCAGTGTGCTCCTCAGCTAATGATTAGGTCCATGGGATTTCTTCATCCGATATGCAAAGCATTTGGGGTATTTTACTGTTTTGATGTAGCTATATATGTTTGAGTTGTTTTTCTTAGTATTTTCTGTTCGGATAGGAAATGACTAATCTTTGGTGCGTGAAACTTTCTCTACTTTAAAACAAAATTTCTGATGAAGAGGAAAGATGGAAAGAGAGATTCTAAAATCCATGCCAACAGAATGAAAACAAAACAAAAGATTATTATGCCTAAGATAAAACTATTACCTTCTAAGTAGAAGCTTTGCCAATGGATTTTTTCCACTAGAGATGCAATGGTGCAAGGGAGTCTTTCCATGGTAGTCACACATATTTACATCAGCACCAAATTGGAGCAACAACTCAGCCATTAGTGCACTGTTAGAATGGCATGCCAAATGCAACAGTGAACAACCTTCAAGACAGCTCACAGGGTTATTAGGGACATCAGTTCTCAGACAGGCTTCAGGAGCTTGCCGGTTATCAGTTGTTTGACATCCAAAATCCATGTATTCTGCATCAGCATGGCAAACTATATCATCATATTTGGTGTTTACCAGAGTTGGATCTGAAGTGACAATGAGGTGATACACTTCTTGTATATTTATAGCCTTAACTGCTTGCCAGATTCTTACAGCACGAGAAGGATTCCCAGGTGAATTCTCTTTGATGATTAGTGATTTCTCTATGTACTGTTTAGTAAGAACATAAGTTATCATGATATTTAGAAAACAGTAATGACTGCGAAGACAGCAAAAATTAGTAATATACTGCAATTACTCACAAACAAATCTGAGGTACATGATTTCTCCATATAAGCAAACACGATATTCTACTACTTATTCTATAGAAATTAAAGACAGTAATTATAACAATTCCATAATGTTAGCTGATAATCAAATCCCCAATAAATCCTTTAGGGCTTGTTTGGGAGGATGTAGTGCGTGAGGTCAAGAAAAAAACAACCATTATTTGGATGGTTAAAGGATAGTGGAATAGTGTCTGTTAGGATGGGTTCCTAACCCACTCTTCATCACTTCACATGCTAATTTCCCAACCCTCCAAATTGGGTAATATTGGAAATATTTGCTTTAGGCCCACCCCACTGAATTAATTAATGACATTGTTTTTGGCTGAAAAATTAATTAATGACATCGTAACTTCGTAATATGGGAAATGGGTTACCATCCCTTTTTTCATTAGACTTCCATATAATAGAGTGGGAACTCTCTTCTCACCCCAACTATATTAACTTTTTTTTTAAAAAAATGAACAGACATCCATTCCTTTAACAACTACTCTACTCCACTCTTTTCAAGCCTCCCAAACAAGCCCTTAGACTTACAATGGAAAAGGCGCTCCAACAGAATGCTTATGGATACTTGTCTTTACTGAAGTCGACATTATTTTATTTATTTACTTTTTATCGTTTCTTCAGTGGTAGAAATATCATAGGGTATGAATGAAGAACCTTAAGAACAGAAATGAAATAAATTAACAATATGCTTTCTTGCTCATTTTGAAAGGAATTGTCACATGTCTAACAGAACATTATCTTTACAACAAGAATAAACAAAGCCTTTTACTATGGTCGGCTACATGGATCAAGTCATGCTAACATGTTCTATCTTGCCTTATTTCTACTATTAGATTTAGAACATTATCTTTACAGCAGCAAATTATAAACTTGCATATGTACAAAGTGAAATTGAACTAATATTGCTAACCTTTGCTTGGATGTACTTTTCCTTGTTTTGAAAGGCATCTGTGGAGCATGGTTTGGTCGGCACATTTAATTCATCTTTTCTGCAGATAATTATTCCAATAAAAAGCATTATTCCAAACTCAACAATGCAAAGCTAGAAAATGATAAAAGGGGAAAAAAAATAATTTTTAAATCTCAGTTAAATTCAATAATTCAATAATCAAAGGGTAACAACTATAACAGACTAAGCACATATTTAAAGGAATGATATGAGCTAATACATAGTGGATTCACAAATTCCTTGGGGATAACTGACTGGACAGAAACAAGGACAAATGCAGAAAAAATAAAGTGTTCTAGGATTTCGAGATGCTAGCTATCTCCAAAACCATTCTGTAATTTTTTTCATACCCTCTGTAGTCTTCTATCACTCTTTATAAGCCTCCCTCTTGTCAAAACCCACCCATGACAAGAGTAACATGCGTCCTCTACCCAAAATTAACCAAGCACTCCAAAACCATCACTTAACAACTCCCCTCATCCTTCCTTCCTGCACCTTCTAGAATAAGCCTTGAATATTGGGGTCCATCATTACACGGCCCTCAAAGCTTCACCTTGTCCACAAGGTGAGAATTAGAAGTTGTTACCAGTGGCTTCTTTCCAATATCACTCTGTTCTTTCTTTCCCAAAGAACACAGCCCAACATCTACCAGACCCACATGTGCTCTTCCAAATTCAAATGAAAAGAAACATTGCACAAAGGCCTTGTTTTGATGTCTAATCTGGAGCAAATCATGACTGTTAATTCTATTTTGTACCATTGTCCAAACTCCTAACAAAGGGCCTCTACCTTAGATGGAGTTTTGATTTTCCAAAAGGATTTAGACAGGGGACTAGAATCAAAATTTGGACATGAAATCAGAAGAGTTAGTTTAAGAGCCTAAAGACTCTAAATTCCAAATCCTTCTATCAGGTATGGATGGATCTTTAAAAGGATCAAGAATTTCTAGCAATAATGCAGCAGCAGCATCAATAAAGTCTATCATTAAGACTTCTAGAGAAATGAAAAATCGAGAACATTTGGTCATCATAATGCAAGAAAAACTAAAATTGGAGCATTATGTAAAGATTATAAACAATAAAGATGAGACAATATGTTAGAGCCCAGCAACTCAGTCACACCTCAGAATATACTTATATAAAGCTATTCCTGAATACTCCTTTAAGATACCTCACAAGAGAAAAGCAACAGCACAATAACACAGGGAAATAAAGAATAACCAGCACAGCCTAGTAGCTAAAACCAAAATGGAAAAGATAACAGAAAGTAAAGACACACTAGCATTGGAAAGGCTAGTACTCTCCCAATCCCTTCCAAATTCTGCCTGCCTCCTCCCACTGCCAGCCACAATCCTTAAACCTTTTTTCCCCCATGAGTGGACCCCACAACACAAGAGAGTTAGTTAGAATCTCTCCCTCTCTCCTCTGCATCTGCTAGCTCATCCTCTCTGCTATTCCTTCTAGAATATACCTTCAAGTCAGGTGCTGCAGTGCTACCCATTCCCGGCTTCTCTTTTCTCTTTTTATTCCTTCTTTCAAATGAGCAAGAGCTGCTACATCAATACCTGGATGTAGTGAAAAATAAGCAAGGGCTCTCACATTTATGTAGGTGGGCGTGGGTAAAGAAGCTAGTCCATAAGAGTAGATTACATTTTGGGACATGGAATATTGACACACTTACAAGTAAATTGATGGAAATAGTAGACACTATGATTAGGAGAAGGATAAATGTAATGTGCCTCCAAGAGACAAAATGGGTAGGAGATAAGGCAAGAGAATTAGACACTTCCAGTTTTAAGCTTTGGTACGTTAGCAAGTCAAAAGCAAGGAATGGTGTAGGTATAATTGTAAATGAAGATTGGACGGACAAAGTAGTCGATATAAAAAGAATAGGAGATAGGATAATTGCACTAAAACTTGTAATAGATTGGGAAACTTATAATGTTATTAGTGTTTATGCACCACAAGTAAAATTAGAAAACATCATCAGATTAAATTTTACGAGGACCTTGAAGGCTTAATACAAGGAATATCATTAGGAGAGAAGATTTTATTAGAAGGTGATCTAAATGGGCAAGTGGAGAGCGAAGCTAGAGGATATGAAGGATTTTATGGAGGGCATAGTATTGAAGAGGTAGCCTTTAACATCACTATAACAAACACCTATTTTGGAAAGAGAATAGAACACCTTATCTGGTACAAGAACGGAGCGATTTCCTTTTAGTAAGAAGATATACCTGGGGAGAGCTTAACTACCCAACATAGGGTATTGGTTATGGACGTTCATGTTAAGAGAAGAATCAAAAGAAACAATAAAAAAACAAGCCCTAGGATAAGGTGGTGACATTTGAAGGGCGAACCACATGGGAGTTTCCAAAGAAAGGTGTTAGAAGAAGAAATTTGGGATGTACAAGGAGATACAAACTACATGTGGTACACTATGGGTGAAGGAATTATGAAGGTTGCAACAAAATCGTTAGGTATATCAAGAGCTTTTTGACCAAAGGAGAAAGAATCTTAGTAGTGGGATTCAAAAATACAAGATAAGGTTAAGGTTAAGAGAGAGTGCTATAAACATGGCATTCATGTAGAAATAATGAAAATTTAGATAAGTATAAAGTAGCCAAGAAAGATGTTCAGAGGACAATATCGGAGGCAAGAGATAGAGTTTATGAAGGGTTATATCAATCCTTAGGAACCAAGGATGATAAGAGAAGAATATTCAAGCATGCTAAGAGTAGGGAGAGAAAGACAAGAGACATAAATAAAGTGAAATGTATTAAGGATGAAGAGATTAATACCTTGGTAAGGGAACAAGATATTCAATAAAGATGGAAGAATTATTTTTACAAACTTTTTAATGAAGGACAATTGTCTACTTGTCATGTAGATATGCTAAGTACTAAGGAGGAGGATCTTAATTATAGCTTCTATAAGAGAATCTAAGAGTTAGAAATAGTAAAGGCATCGAAGATAATGGATAATGAAAAAATAGTAGCACCTGATAATATTTCCATTGAGGTGTGGAAAACTCTAGGAAGAAAAGGGTAAGTTGGTTAACAAAGTTGTTTAATGTGATATTGAGATCCAAGAAGATGCTACATGAATGGAGGAAAAGTATTTTAATCCCAGTGTATAAGAACAAGGGTAAGATACAAAATTGTGCAAATTGTAAGGAGATCAAGCTCATGAGCCATATTATGAAGTCATGGGAGAAGGTTATTGAGCAGAGATTAAGATTGGACACGAGAATTACAGAGAACTAATTCGGTTTCATATCAGGAGGTCAACCATAGAGGCAATATATTTATGAAGGAGATTGATGGAGAGATACCAGAGATCTCATAAGGATCTATATATGATTTTCACCAATTTACATATGATGGGGCCATGACTTGTATGAGAATAAAAGGTGGAGCTAGGATGGATTTCCTTTTAACCATAGGACTACATCAAGATTCAGCTTTGAGTCTTTACCTTTTTAACTTGGTATTGGATGTGTTCACTGAACATATCCAAGAGGCAGTACCACGGTATATACATTTTGCTGATGATACAATTCTTGTTGGAAATTTCAAAGAAGAAGTAAATGAAAAATTAGAGATGTGGAGACAAGCTTTAGAGACATACGGGTTTTGTATAAGTTGTAGCAAAATGGAATATATGGAACATAAATTTAATGAAAGAGACATTGATTCTAGGGCAGAGGTGAAGCTTGGAGATTATCCCATACAAGAAGTCAGAAGTTTTAAGTATTTGCGAACGATAATACAAAATAATGAAGAAATAGAAGAGGACATAAATCAAAGGATTCAAGCTGGGTGGATAAAATGGAGGAAGGCTTCAGGTGTTATTTCTGATAGAAAAGTATCACTCAAGTTTAAGGAAAAATTTTATCAAATAGCTATAAGACCTGCTTTGTTCTATAGTACTAAATGTCGGGTAATAAAATGTCAACATGAGCAAAAAGCCAACATTACAGAAATGAGAATGTTGCGTTAGATGAGTGGTCACACTAAAAAAGATATAATTAAGAATGAGTGCATTAGAGAAAGACTCAGGGTAGCACCTATTGTAGAAAAGTTAGTAAAAACATGCCTTAGGTAGTTTGGTCATGTAATGAGAAGACTAGTAGAGCCTCCCGTGAGAAGAGTTAACCAGATGGAAGATAACCTAATAATTAAAGGTAGGAGAAGACAAAAAATAACAATAAGAAAAATTATTAAAATGGATTTAACTATTAATAACTTAACTGTAAAAATGAGCAAAGATAAAATATGTTGGCTTTGTTTGATCCATATAGCCGACCTCACTGAATGGAAGAATGCCTGGTTTGTTGTTGTTGTTGTAGTTGTATCAATACTCCCCCCCACAAGCTTCAGCTTGTCCTCAAGGTGAAGTCAGGAAATTGATTCTTAAAAATGTCATAGGCTTCCTAGGTGCTGTCATGCGTGGGTAAGTCCTTCCGCTTGACTAAAACCTCCCATTGACCATTTGTGAGTTTTCAAACTTGTTGTGCAGCTTCTGGTTCAGTATGCACTTCCAACTCATCAATCAACCTAGGAGGTAGCTGTAGTACTTGAGTGGTGGGCTATAGTACCTTCCTAAGTTGAGAAACATGAAAGACTAAATGTATCCGAGCAATGGCTGGTAATTCCAAACAATAAGCAACCTATCCCACCTTTTGTATCACCTTAGAGGGCCCATAATACCTTGGGCTAAGCTCCTCATTACATTTTTTTGCCAAGGATATCATCCTATATGGTTTCAGCTTCAAATAAGCCCAATCACTAGCTTTAAACTCCACCTCCCTTCTATTCTTATCAGCACACCTCTTCATTTTCTGCTGTATTTTCTCTAGGTTCTCTTTTAACTCTTTAATCACCACATTTATTTGTTTAATTTGCTCACTCACGTCTTCTACTGCTGAAGACAAGTCATCCATCCTTAAAATTGTTGGAGGATTTTGTCCATATAAAGCCTTGAAAGACGTCATCCCGGATGATTGGTTGAACGAGGTATTAAACCAATATTCTGCCCACAGTAACCACTTTGACAAACTCTTTGGTTTGTACCTTACTAAGCAATGCAAATAAGTTTCCAAACTCCTATTTACCACTTCAGTTTGTCCATCCATTTCCAGGTGATATGAAGAACTATATTTGAGTGGTCCCAGATGATTTCAATAGCTCTTGCCAAAACAAACTCAGGAAGAGCCTATCTCTATCCAAAATGATGGATTTGGGAAATCCATGCAATTTAAGCACCTCCCTAATGAAAATGGCAGCCGCCTCCTTTGCTGAAAATGGGTTAGATAACTGTATAAAATGTGCATACTTAGATAGTCGATCTACCACCATGAATATAGTGTCAAATTTTAATGACCATGGTAATCTAGTGATGAAATCCATACTTATCTGTTCCCACTCATGCTGGGTCATCGGTTAGGCTGTAGTAATCTGGCTAGGCTCATCGCTTCATATTTATTCTGTTGACATATACTGCATTTTGCTACGTAGTGCTGAATGTGCCTCTTCATTCCCTCCCAATAGAAAAACATGGTCATCCTCTTATAGGTTGTCAAGTACCCCGAATGTCCTACCATAGGTGTCTCGTGAAATTGAGCAATCAACTTTGGAAATCTTGTGGAATTCCTAGGCAGCACCAACCTTCCTTTGTAAAGTAAACATCCACTTTTAACTGTTTAATCTTCCAGAGCTTCCTTGTTAGTAATTACCAGCTGCCAAATTCAATATAATTCGTCATCCTTCTTAACTTCCTCTTCCCAATCATCTAAATCAGTACATTGCCAAACTGATATGGCTTCGAATTCAGTGCAGCCTTCCACCTGTGACAGGGTACCGGCAGCTTTATTCTCCTCAAACTTATACCCCATTAGTTTGGATACCCACTGCTGCTGTTCAGCTCCTAATTCACCTTGCTCCAACAAAAATTTCATTGCTTTCTGATCTGTTCTAATTATAAAGGGATAACCCAGCAAGTAGTGACACCAGTTCTTGACTGCCAACAGTATGGCCATCAATTCTCTCTCATACACCAAGCTCGCCCACCTTTTTTGAGTGAGAGCTTGACTGAAATATGTGATTGGCCTTCCTTGTTGCATAAGCAAAGAAGCATCTGTCTCTAGTTCAAATGGTAACGAAAAATTAGGCATTGCCAATACCAGAATAGTAGTCATAGGTCTTTTAAGAGCCTCAAAAGCTGCCTGTGCATCCTCTCTCCAGTGAAAAGAATCTTTTTTAGGTAGGGTTGTGAGTGGAGCAACAATCCTGCAATAATTCTTAACAAATTTTCAATAATACCAGTTAGCCCCAAAAATCCTCTTAGAGCCTTCAAATCATTTGGTATAGGCCACTTAACCATGGCTTTAATCTTCTTTGGATCAGCTTGCACCCGATTTGCTAATATTATGTGGCCAAGGTATTCCAACCTGTCTTTTAACAAAGGCACATTTCTTGATGTCGATCACCAACCTATTATCCATTAAAATGTTCAAGTAATCTTCAAATGATTCATGTGCGATTCCTTATTTGGGCTGTACACCATTATGTCATCCAAAAATACCAAGACAAACTTCCTCAAATGCTCCTTAAATGCATCATCATGAGTGCGTGAAATGCGTGGGGGTGGGGGCATTGGTGAGCCTGAATGGCATTACCAAAAACTCAGTGACCTTGATGTGTCCTAAAGGTTGTCTTCTCTTTATCCCATGCTCTCACTCGGATTTGATGATAGCCGGATTTCAAATCCAACTTTGAAAACACCGTAGCACCACCGAATTCATCTAACAACTCATCAATAGCTGGAATTGGAAACTTATCACGAACAGTAATCATATTCAATGCCCAATAGTCCACACAAAATAGCCAACTCCCGTCTTTCTTCTTGACCAATAACACCGGACTTGAATATGGGCTGTTACTGGTTCTTTTGACCCCTGCTGCCAACATCTCTTTTACTAAATGCTCTATTTGAACCTTTTGTGAATGGGGGTAGTGGTAGGGACAAATGTTAGGGGGCTGCCTTCCTTGTTTGATGATAAGGGCATGATCATGGATCCTTTGAGGTGGAACCTTAAGAGCCATGATAACATCAAGAAATTCGTTCAATAGTTGCTGTACATCGCTGAGTAACTGTGAGTCTTCACTCAGTTCACTTCCATCTTTGCTCAGTTGAACTATCATACTGCCAAATTCCACTAAGTACCTGTGTCCACCCTTTTTTAGTGTTTTAACCAATGATTTCAGAGATACCAGAGCCTTAACCAGCGTAGGATCCCCTCTCAAGCATTTTTCTTCCTTGCCCACATTCACTTTCATGGTCAACTGCCCCCAATTAACTTTCACTTCACCTAACGACTTCAGCCACTCAATTCCCAACACCAGGTCTGCCACACATACATTAAACACAGAAGTTTTGTTTAATTGACATCCCTTGTATTTCTAATGCCAAATTGGGACATTCCCAATTACCTCTCACCTTGTAACTATCCCCGACCAAGACCTCAAATGTTTAATCAACTCTGTTGGAATTTGCAGCTTTTCTACCACTTCTAGTGCTACGAAAATGTGGGAGGCCCCACTGTCAATCAATATTATTTCCTCTCCTTTACAACACCCCATTACCTTCATGGTATTGTTGCTCGTAAGTCCAACCATTGAGTTCATAGACAATTCCATATTATTCTTCTCTGCCCAATTGTCTTCTGCTTCCTCACAGTATAAGCCATCCTCTTCTTCCATTATTTCCCCCACTTCGTTGATTGATTGCAGTAGAATCACTTGCAACTGCTTGTTTCCACACTGGTGAGTGGGGCTGTATTTTTCATCACTTCAAATACAACCCAAGGGCTCTCTTCTTAGTAGCTTCAGCTTCTGTCAAGCGTCGATATGAAGTCCCTTTGAGGGTGGCGATATTGTTCGAACCAAAGACAAATTGCGATATGCTGTCCTTCTTCATTTCAGCAGTTCTGTTCGTTGCTAACGTTATCATGCAACTCGGGTTAGGGTCGTTTGTGAATCTGCTCTAGGTCTGCTTCGACCCAGCCCAACAAGCACTCCCTATTGTTTTCATGTGTTTGCTCATAACTCTTCTTGGGCTTTAGATACCACCAAATTCCTTTCTTCTACTCTATGGGCCAGGTTCATTAATTCCTTCATCAACCCAACTCGATGCATCCGGAGCTCCGCTCTTACTTCAGGTTTCAAGTCGTTCTTGAACACACCCATGAGACACTCATCAGAAGCATCATGCAATGGCGCAGATAGCACCTCAAACTTCTGTCTGTAATCTGTCACATCCCCCTCTTGCTTGAGAGCCATCAATCAATAATAAGCATCGCCTTGCTGGGAACTCTATCCAAGAATGCATAGGGCTGCATACTTCCAACCTGATACCAACTAAAGGTCCTTCCTTCCAAGCAAACAGCTGCTGTCTCCATTTTTTCTACCTCGGTAACTCCATTAATGTCAAAGTACCTCTCTGCATGGGGTCATCACCTTCAAACGGAGGTAACTCCAGCCTTAGAAATTTGTTA
Source organism: Senna siamea (assembly GCA_031216115.1). Lineage (NCBI taxonomy): Eukaryota > Viridiplantae > Streptophyta > Magnoliopsida > Fabales > Fabaceae > Senna > Senna siamea. Next base: position 6,115,081 of record CM062360.1, read on the forward strand.
GGATCCCTTTCAATAGTTTCGGCACCCTCACTTGGATTGTTTCCTCCAGTATTCAATTCTAAAGGTTCTCGCTCTCAAGAGTTTTCTCCTCTTCTTTCAAGTCTAGCTATGGCTTCTCTCATCCCCATCATCCACACCTTGACATCATTTATATCTTCCTTCAACCCTCCAAGGTCCTTCTCCACACTTTCAATTCTTCCCTCCATCCTAGTATTTACCATTCCCTGATGTTGCCTGCTCTAATACTAGAATTGTTAGATCCCAGCAACTTAGTCATAACTCAGAATATATGTATATAACACTGTATTTCTGAATACTCCTTCAAGATACCTCAGAAGTGAAAAGCAACAGCACAATAACACAGGGAAATACAGAATAACCAGCACAACACAGTAGCTAGAACCAAAATGGGAAAGGTAATAGAAAGTAAAGACACACTAGCATTCGAGAAGCTAGAACTCTCCCCGTCTCTTTCAAATTTTTCTTGCCTCTTCCCAATGCCAGCCACAATGCTTAAACCTTTTTTTCACCCATGAATGGACCGCACAACACAAGAGAGTTAGTTAGAATCTCTCCCTCTCTCGTCTGCATCTGCCAACACATCCTCTTTGCTATTCCTTCTAGAATATACCTTCAGGTTAGGTGCAGCAGTGCTACATGTTCCTGGCTTCTCTTTTCTCTCCTTATTCCTTCTTTCATATTTCTTGTAACTAGTTGTATCCGAATAGCCCAAGAAAAGAAGCTTCACCAATCCAATGATCCTCCTAAAAATCAAATTATGTTCCATCTCCGATACTAAAGGAAAGCATTTGCGAAAAAGAATGATATAACTGAGATATAATCTTTCAAGGGCTTGCATGTGTAGCACCAATCCCAGGATTGGTCTTCCATCCATTTTGTGGGATATCATATTTGTTCCTAATAAACCTATCCCACAAAGAGGTACACATCAAAGGAAAACGCCATTGCCATTTCACCACTAGGGAGATCTTTTTAGATACAATTTTCTAAACCAAACCTACCATCTTCCTTAGACCTGCAGCATACCTCCAACTAACTAGGTGGTCTCTCAGTTTCCCAGTCTTAAACCACAAAAAGTCCCTCATAATATTTTCAATCCTGTTAGCCACCCCAATTGGAATCTTAAACAAAGAGAAAAAATACAACGAGATACTAGACAAAGAAGCTAATTAATCCTACCACCAAGGGAGAAGTGATCTCCTTTCTAGCTCTCTAATCTTTTAGAGATCCTCTGCACCAGAACGTCCCAAAAAGACTGAGAACAGGGGTTGCCCCTCAAGGGAACACCTAAATAAGTGAGAGACTAATGAGAAATCCCACAACCTACCATCTTAGCTAGGTAACGCACTAGGTTCTCCTATACATTAACTTCAGCCAACCCACACTTAGAAAGATTAATAGGAAGCACTAATACTACTTCAAATATTTAGAGCAAGGATAGCACATGCTGAAAAATTTACCTTGTTTTTAGGGAGGAAGAGAATTCGGTCATCAATGAACTGAAGATGGGATATCTCTAAACCCTCAGCCCCTACCCTCAAACCACAAACAACCCCTCTCACAACCCCTAGACAACATACGACTTAAAGCATCCATAGTAGGTGTAAAGAGAAAAGGAGAGAGGATCCCCTTGCCTAACACCACTAAATCTCCGTATAAACTCCTTAGGCTCTCCGTTAACTATGACAGCAAAGGCAATAGAGGAAAACCAACCCTTCATCGAACTTCTGATCTATCTTTGAACCCCTAACGACAAAGAACTTTATCTAGAAACCCCCAATTCACCCTATCATAGGCATTCTTAAAATCCCCCTTAAAAACCTAGCCTTTTGCTCTTTACGCTTTGTCTTCCACTACTTAATTTGCCACCAATGTTGCATTGAGGATTTGTCTACCTACCACAAGAGCACTTTGGTTCTCAGAGATGGTATCTCCTAGAATCTCCCTCAACCTCAAAGAGCAGCTTAGTAATGATTTTGTATACACTAGAGACCAGGCTAATTGGTCTATAGTTGCAAACCTTGATCAACCAATCCTTTTTTGGGACAAGGGTGATGAAAATCGAGTTCATGATAGTGGTAATTTTACTATTATAGTATAACTCATTAAGTACTTCAACAAGTCCTCCTTCAAGAAAGACCAACAAGCTTTAAAAAAGGCCATGCTAAAACCATTTAGATCTAGTCTCTTCTCCTTATCCATCATCCAAGTCACTTTCTTAGCGTTCTCCTCCTCAAAAGGCCTTTCTACTAGCAACATCAAGTGGGAACCAACCTAACCCCTCAAGAAAGGGCCTCTCAGTAATTTCCTTAGTGTAAAGCTCTTTATAAAATCTAGGTGCTTAAACAGAGCTTGAGGCAACATCCCTTACAATTCTCCCCCTCTCCAACTCTAATTCCTTGATTAAACTTCTTCTCCTTCCGTTCTCCACTCTATGAAAGTAACTAGAGTTCACATCCGTTGATCTATAATCTAATCAAGCTCATTCCTAGGGGATAGTATATGTGCATGTTGCGCTTCCTCTAAACCACTTTCACACTCAGTCTTATTAGAAGCTTTAGTTCTTATAGGACCTCTTGTTTCTTGATCCTATGATAATCCCTTTCTTCATAACCATCACAACTTTTAACTTCTTTTAGATAAAAAAAGAACTTTATTAAGGAGAAAGAGAACATTATATTGCATGAATTGAGGAGAAGAGATCCTCTTCAAATTGAACTAAAGAATACTAGAAAAAACAACAACAAAAAAACCAAGATTCTAGCTCAACAAAGCCTTTCAATATCTTTGGAGGTCTATGAGAGACACTCCTCTGAACAAGTCATTTGAGCAAACCCATATAGAGGATAAAAAGGTGATTCTTTCCCAAAGAAGGTGAGGTGGTAAGACTTTATTATTAAAGATTCTAGCATTCCTCTCCAACGAAATACACCACAAAGTTGCTAACAATTGTAAAGGGCCTTATGCTCCTTACCCCTTCCAAAGCCCATAAACTTGATAGCTAAGAAAGTCTCCATATTAACTGGGCAAACTCAATTCTCTTCAAAGAGGCCAAATAGTTTGTTCCATATATACATAGCCACTTCACGACATAAGAAAAGATAACTATTCATCTTAGAGCTTCTAAAACACATCACACACACACATAGGTGATAAAGCTTTATTAGGACCTAGGATCTAAAGAAAATCGTTTGTGTTAATTCTATTAAGTATCACTGTCCAAACAGAAACAATTACCTTAGAAAGTTTCTTGATTTTCCAATAACGTTTAGAAAAAGGAATGGATTCAGAATTTGTGCTTTGAATCAAGTGTTTTAAAAAGAATAAGAGCACAAGAAATAGCTTGAAGGCTCTACATTTAAAATCCTTTAATCAAGCAAAGATGAGGCATGAAAAGGGGCAAGAATTTCTAGCAACAAAAGAATTTCGTTAGCAATTCTTTCATTAAGATTTCTAGAATAATGAAAATTCCAAGAAATCTGATCACCATGACATATGTAAAGTTCACTTATTGGAGCATTATGTAAGGATGATAAATAATAAAGCCGAGGAGATAGCTCAGAAAAAGATGATTCACCATTCCAATGATCCTCCCAAAAGTGAAAACGAAAGCCATCTCCAACACGAAGTGAAAGCATAGAAAAAATGGAATGATATCTGCATGTCATATTGTCTAATAACCTTGGCAATAATATTGACAATCGTAAAGCTCAGCATCCTAACAGCTCAAAACTAAGAAAAGGAATCATCACGTAGCAAAAGTAGGAATTTAGAAGGCCTAAATGATAAAAATACCCACAAAATCAAGCTAATGAGACCTAAAAAGCCCAGCAAGGAGATCTGATGCGAAAATTGAATATTCATAAACATTGTCAATCCTGGTCAACAGTTAGTCAAAATGAAGTCAACAGTCAAAAGTCAGAAGTTAGGCCAAATCAGACAAGGTCCAGGTCAGGCCAGGGGCAAGTTGGAGCTGCGTCACATGCTTTATGCAGAGAATAATTATAGTACATTAAAATGCTGGAGAAAAACACTGGAACGAGTGCGACACAACTACCAACAGTTCTCAAGTCTCCATTGTTCAGTTGCTACCATTTCTTGCACCATGCAATGGCTGGGAGAACATGGTGCTGTTCCTCTGCCCCAAGTTTGGAGGATCAGGATTCTCCTTCAACATTGTATGAGTTAGCTAAGGTAGAAAAATTGAGAAGCACAATAGCCAGCCATGGGACTATAGTATCAATATTGCTTCTCTGTGCCATATTCTTTTTATTTTTCGGTAATTTTCTCTCTGCTAATTTAATGCCTCAACTGTTGGCCTAAAAACAAATTACCTTAACTGGAAATGTCTCCCATTTGACTATTCAAAGGCATTGAATGGCATAATTGTGTTGAATTTAATACATGAAATTCATTAGAAGAAACAACAGAACAAGGAAGAAGGATGACAATTCCTCCTAGAGAAACCTAGTAAGTAACAGAACACAGAAATTAGAATATAAGTTTGCCTTCTCAAATAGAGGTGCCAATCTGATAGACCCAGGTTGCAGACATAAATGAAAAAAAAAAAAATATATATATATATATATAGACACCAAATTGGACCGAACCTAAAAGTGGGCTGAAAGGAGAGGAGAAAGAGAATACACACACAAAACACATATAATATTTAATGTAATAGCTACATAACCTCAACGCTGAGTTCCAAGAAAGGCATTTATCAAATCACAACTACAATTAAACATTTTCGACAACTCAGACAAAGCAGCAATGCAGCATGATATAGCAACAACTACTGTATTTGTTTTAAAGAAAGGAAAATTTTTACCTTTCACTATCATGTAGCAATCCCTCCCAGATCGAGTTACAATAAGCATTACCCAAGTTTCGGAATAAGTCCAAAATCGTTGGTTCCCAAACCTTGACATCTAATGTTATAGATCTCACCTGCAGTTGGCAGAATGAAAGCAATAACCTTAGTGGTACTAGATTGTTCATGTCACATCAGAGATCACATTATTTAGGTAAGTTCGCTCAGTTCAAGCAATGTAACTTTTGAAGGCACCAATAAGACATTTCTGAGAACCATTTGACAAAAGAAAATACCCCAGAGAAAAAAAACATGCAAAGAAATATAAATGTTTTGCATTCGATCTGAAAGAATACACCTTTGAGATATGAACACCAAGATTTCGATGAACACCAGAGCATTCAATACATAGCAATATGCCAAGGTTAAGAGATGCCCAGTCTGGTTCAGTAGCACTACACTCAGCACATTTATCATTTCCAGGAATTCCCCATAAAATCTTAGAGACACTATCCACTTCCTTGGAATACATGTCTTTTGTCAAAGATTCATGGCTATGCTGTGATTGACCATTCCATGAAGCAGACAAGACTGAGTTATCATTTTCTAAATGTGATGTAACTCGATGAGGCTGCAGAATTTGATAGAAAAGTATCAACATTCACATCTTTTATATACATTTTATCCTAAAGTCATGGTTTCAAAAAATTTAGAAAGATAACCTGTTGAAGAAACTGAGAATTAAAAAGTGATGTGATAGCTCCGTTAATTTTGTTTACCCAGTCCATCCTATCTGCTTCATTTTCAGCCTGATCAAAACCAATTTAGAGAATCAAGCAATGATAAGCCAAACTAGAACAATCACAAACGAGAAAACAATGTTTTATACAAGATCTATCAAAACTGCTCAATCTAGATAGTGCAACATCAAAAGTTTAGGAAAAGACTGTCCTTTCCTTTTATTTTTTTAATAAAACAAAAATAAATTTAAATTATTAAAAAAATGAGAGATAAAATCAATGGTTTCACCAAACTGAGACCTAAGCACAACATAGACAGAAAAAAGAAGAGTTCCCTATTGATAGGAGGGAAAGTGATTGCTCTAAACATTTTATCAGAGGAACAAGTAACAACAAATAGCCAAATTTTTGTATTCTCAAAAATAAATAAATAAATAATCCTCTTCTCCTATAACTGAATTGGCATAAAGTTCTCCTATAAATTCCAAAGTATGCTCCAACCAAATACACCAAAATGCAGTAAACTACGTACTTCTCCATAAAATGTGGACTTTGTCATTTTGAAACCCTTTTGAAACAATAGTACAAATGATGCTCCTTCGAAAAGTATATAAAGCATAAATGCAAATAAGTCTTCCAAACAGCTAATCCAACGACTCAAGAAACATTTATCATTGATTCCAAAGCATATATAAAACATTGCATACACTTCAGCATACAGGGAATTATGGAATCTCTGCACCTCCAAAACGTCACAATATTTTGATAATAGAAGTTTTCTTAGAATGAAAGTGAAGAACAAGGCAGAGGACAAGGTGTCCCCTTAAGCGAAACAAGGAAAAAACAACTGATAAACTCATTCAGAAAGCCTTGACCTTGAGGAGAGCATAAGCTTCAAAAATAGTACTAACAAGTGGAAATAATGAATTTAGTATGTATGGAGAGATACCTGAACTATCCAAAACTCAAATTGTTTCCTGATTTAAACTTCAGAAAATTGAATGGGTTGAAGAGTGCACAGAAGTTTAAATATATGAGGAGTTTGTTTATCTTAAAGACTCCTCATGCAAAGGAAACCACCAAGAAACATGGACTTGCCCATAAGTATGAAATAAAAACATGATTCACAACTTAGGGGCTGAAGAGAGAAGCATACTTCAGCCCTTGTGCCCTCCTTTATTTATTACTGAAAATAATTGAGTTTGAATAAACAGAACTCATACAGATAAATTAAAACAATGAGATAATAACTAAAGAAAGAGAACCTAGAAGACTAACCATAGAGAATTTCTAACTTAGTGTCACCGGTTCAGGTTCAGATTTAAGACCAACAAGACACTTGTGTGTCACCAACTGCTCTATTTGTCTCTACATATCTTCAACTTTGGAATTAATACAACAACAAACAAACAAACAAAGCATTTTCCCACTAGTTAAGGTCGGTTACATAGATTAAGTGATGCCAACTAGTTCTATCTCGACTCATTTCTATAGTTATATGATATCGTTGATAATTAGATCCATACTAATTGTTCCTCCTTTGGAATTAATAGGTCAAACATAATACAATTCCTCAAGTAATCTTTGAAGAAAAACAAAATATTTAATAGCTAATTTATCTTCTAAAATGTTTTAAATAGCTGCACAAGCACATCAAACATTTCCCTAAGGTTACTAGAATAACTTTTAAATCGTCCCAATTTTATTTTAGTTTTTCAATTTGAGTAGGATTTTATATTTTAGTTGCTTACAGATAGAACTTCAGGAGAATTAAATAATTACCTCTTCTTACGATTAATTGATATTGATAATACTTTTAGGAATTGTTATCTGCCTTCTTGTCCTAAACGATCTAGGGCTTAGTTATGAGGATTGTTTGAGAGTGGTGTGGGATGGGGTGGGATGGGGTGGTTTGAGTTTATAAACTTTTGGTTAGATGTTTATAAGATGGGGTGGGATGGTTTAGCATGGTTCTAAAACCAGTCCAAACCATCCAACATCCCAATTTTCAAACCCCTCCAAATTTGGGGGTTTGGGATGGTATGGATTTTTTAATATTTCTAGTTCCATGTTTAACCCTACGTTATTTTTCTACTTTTATTTATTCTTTTTATTTGTTTATTTCCTACTTGACTATATTTTCTACTCTAATTATTTGAAAAGCACAATTCCTCATTCCAACTTCTATTAAACTTACGCAAATTTTAGGTTTGTTCACAGCTCCATATTTCTATTTTCTTTTCATAGCAAAATAACATGCAACAAGAAATATGAATGATGCAATAAACAAGCAAAAATTTTTTATTGTATTTTGATCCTAAACCCTAAACCTTTTTTTGTATGACATTATTATGTACTTTTTTTTTGTTTTATCCCCTATTTTATATAGATTGTTTTTGTTATTTAGATTACTGACTTTTGTATTTCGATATTAAATAGTTAGATAAATAAAAAAAGGATAGAAAATGAATGAGTAATAAAACATGAAATATAAGGGTATTATTCAAATTTTCTCCATTAAAATCACTCCACCCCCTTAATAATATAATAACAACCAAATAATGAGGATTGGTTTTTCCTCTTTATTTTTTTAAAACTCCTAAACAATAGAGTGGCTTATTTAATTCACTCCACTCCGCTTCACACCACTCCATTAATAACCACTCCATTTCACTCTCTTCAAAACTGCCAACCAAGCTTGTAATGTTTTTGGGCTACATATATACACAATTACTAAAAGACACTATTCCAAATAATTGTGACTAAGTTCTAGGAACGAAAAACAATGATCTGAAGATTTTTGGATGACTGAATGTTTCTGTATTACTTAGTTTTTTGTTTACACATATACACAATGAATTTATACACCATGTTCCTATTCTAATTTAGGAAATATATCAAATCGATAATAATTACATATTCAACCTAATAAAGCTTTAATAGCGCAATAACAACCGAATTAAGCTAGTCATAATAGCCCAATTAAGCTAGTCAACAATCTCCCTTAAGTTGGTGCAAATATGTCACACAGGCCCAACTTGCAAGCTACTTTTCGGACGTCACATAAAACAAGCCTTCCACTAGTAACCTTCTCTTTAATAAAGTGCTTGCCAATTAGAATGTGTTTTGTTCGATCATGTTGAACTGGATTATGAGCTACACTAATGGCAATTTTCCTTTCCCATCAACCTGATTTCTTCCAACACTTTCTCTACACACAAAAGTTCACAAACTCCCTATGCCATAGCTCTGTATTCAGCTTCTGCATTGGATTTAGCAACAATACTCTGCTTCTTACTTCTCCAAGTAACCAAGTTTTCTCCTACAAGCATATAGTATCTGAATGTAGGTCTTCTATCATCTAGTGAACTAGCCCAATCTGCATCTGTAAAGGCTTCTATCTGGAGAAAACCATCTTTGGAAAAAAGTAATCATTTCTCTAGGCTATACTTTAGATACCACAAGATGTGACAAACAGTTTGCATATGAGATTATCGGGATCATGCATGAATTGATTGACCAAACTGATCGTTTAAGCTATGTTTGGTCTAGTGTGAGAAATGTAAATAAGTTTTTCTACCAACCTCTGATATTACTTTCTGTTGTGTATCAATTAGGATCAAATTATATCAATTAGAATAAAATTAGCCTAAAGTTTAGGCTAGACATTAGGGATTGTCATTTAATTGTATTTATTGTATTTATTATGGTTTCCTAGAATAGGTCTTTTCTTCTTGTATAAATACCCTATACTTTGCTCTTGTAATACACATAGAAATTTTTCATTCTATATGATATCAGAGCCTACTGTGATCCTCAAGTAGCATTTCTTTTGGAGTGTGTTTCTTTCTAGTCCAAACACTTTCTTTTCCATCCTTTTTCAATTCTGGTCACTCATTACCCGACCACTTCCCGGACTTTTCTTGAAACACGCGCCCCACCACCGTGTTCAGAAGGTTCCGATCTGCCAGAAGCCGGAACGCCGTCACCGTCGCCGTCGCCACGCGCCGCCGACCAGAACTGCGTTTTTGCCACGCACCGGCACGTGACGTCACCTCCGTCGTCGTCGACCGCCGCTGTTTCCGCAGTAGTGATCGTCGTGCTGCCCTCTTCTCATTTCTAGTGATTGTCGTACTATCCTCTTCCTATTTTCAAGAAGTAGAGCTTCCTTCAAACCAAAAACGGTGATGAATACTGTAAAGTCAGGTACTTTTTCTACCATTAGTGGAACACCTACCATTATCTCTGAAAAATTGCATGGGGCATCCAATTACAAATCTTGGGCTGCATCAGTTCGCTTATGGTTTAAAGGACAAGGATATTTAGAACATTTAACTAAGCGTGACACTGATATAGTTGAAATGAATAGACCAAATTGGATAAAAATTGATGCTCAACTTTGTTCCTTATTATGACATTCTCTGGACTCTCGATTACTTCCAACATACCAAGTTTATGAAACATGTTATGATGTGTGGAACAAGGCAGCCTCAATATATAGTAATGATATTCGCCGCTATTATGATGTTTTATCTAATCTTGTCAATCTCAAGCATCAGGACTTGGATACTACCACATATGTGAGCAAAATTGAGGCTCTCAAACATGAGTTTAGATCATTGATGCCGGCCACAGCCTCAACTTCTGATCAAGAAGCACAGTGGGACAAATTTTTTATGGTTATGACACTAATCAATTTATGTCCTGATCTTGATGCAGTTAGAGATCAAATTTTGGGAGGTTCTAATATTCCCACATTAGATGATGTCCTTGCCCGTTTGGTGCGCATCTCTGTATCACAAACTCCAACTATCCATAATACTGTTCCTCCAGTTGTTGACTCTTCAGCATTGGTATCTCATATTGGTGAGAAAGGGAATCCAAGTGGAGGAAGCGGGTGTAGTAATGGTCGCAAACGTCCTCGATGTACACATTGCAATAAGCTGGGACATACTCGAGACCGTTGCTGGGTGCTCCATGGTCGACCATCTTGTTCTGTCAATGTTGCTCAGTCTGACATATCATTGACCAATAATCATTCTTCACAGTCTATCTGTTTAACTGGTTAAGATTACAACAAGTATCTACAGTACCAACAAGCTAAACAGTCATCTGTGGCTGCCTCGGTTGCTCAAACTAGTAATGTAACTGCTTGCTTTGCCCGTTCCCCTGACATTGGACCATGGGTTCTTGACTCGAGTGCCTCTGAACATATCTCTGGTAATAAAAATCTATTTTCTTATCTTTCTAGTTCCTCTTCTCTTCCTTTAGTAACTCTGGCCAATGGTTCTAAAACTGCTGCTACAGGGATTGGGCAAGCCCAAATTCTTCCTTCCATATATGTTGATTCTGTCCTTTATGTTCCTGAGTCTCCTTTCAATCTTATTTCTGTTAGTAAATTGACTCACTCTCATAAATGTTCTATTACCTTTTCTAATCAAAGCGTTTATGTCCAGGATTGGAGTACGGGGAAGACGATTGGCATAGGACGTGAGTCACAAGGCTCATACCATCTTTCGCCTACAACATCTCCAGTTGCATGCACATCCAGTTGCTCCCCATCTCTCATCCACAATCGTTTGGGACATCCAAGCCTTTCCAAACTCCGCAAAATGGATGCTTCTCTTTCTACCTTGTCCTCCCTCCCTTGTGAGTCATGTCAGTTGGGTAAACAACCACGTAGTTCCTTTCCTACTAGTCTTAATAATAGGTCTACATTTCCTTTTCAACTTGTTCACTCTGATGTATGGGGTCCTAGTCGTGTGTCTTCTACTTTTGGCTTTCAATATTTTGTAACCTTCATTGATGACTATTCTCGTTGTACTTGGTTGTACTTGATGAAAAGTCGTTCTGAGGTATTTAACATTTTTCAAAATTTTTGTGCTGAAATAAAGACTCAATTTAATACCTCTATCTCTATCTTACGTTTTGATAATGCTAAAGAATATTTATCTACTTCTTTTAAGACATTTATGACTTCTCAAGGGATTTTACATCAAACCTCTTGTCCCTATACTCCACAACAAAATGGGGTAGCCGAACGTAAGAATCGTCATCTTATTGAAATAGCTCGTACTTTACTCATCCATCATAATGTTCCTACTTCTTTTTGGAGTGATGCTGTTCTCACTGCATGTTATCTAATTAATCGCATGCCTTCTTCTGTATTAAATGATCAAATTCCTCATTCTCTGTTGTTTCCCAATGACCCTCTTTATCATCTTCCTCTTAGTGTTTTTGGTTGTGTCAGCTTTGTTCATGATTTGACCCCAGGTAAAGATAAGTTTGCTGCCAACTCCATCAATTGTGTTTTCCTCGGATATGCTCGTCTCCAAAAGGGCTACCGATGTTATTGTCCAACCACTCGACGATGTTTCACCTCTCCTGATGTGACCTTCTTTGAGTCTTCTCCATTATTTGTGTCTACTATACCTGACAGTACCTCTGTGACCCTTCCTGTTCCTCCCCTTGCTTCTTTAGAAGCTTCACCACAGGTCCCCCCTAGTCCTCCTCTCTAGACTTATCATCATCGTCTGCGTCTTGAGTCCACAGATGCTCTTGCTGACCCACTACCTTCGTCCGAATTGCCCGTTGCTCCGGTCCAACATTTGCCTACTACTCCTCCAATTGCCATTCGTAAAGGTACTCGCTCCACTCGTAATCCTCACCCTGTTTATAATTTTTTGAGCTATCACCGTTTATCTATTCCATATTATGCCTTTGTGTCTTCTTTGGATTCTATTTCTGTTCCTAAGACAGTAGTGAGGCTTTAGCACATTCGGGTTGGAGGCAAGCCATGCTTGATGAGATGACTGCCTTACATTCTAATGGTACATGGAACTTGGTTCCTCTCCCTCCTGGAAAATCTCTGGTTGGTTGCCGATGGGTATATGCGGTTAAAGTCGGTCCGGATGGTAAAGTTAAAAGACTAAAAGCTCGTTTGGTAGCAAAAGGATACACTCAGATCTTTGGCTTGGATTATGGTGATACCTTCTCTCCCATTGCTAAAATTGCTTCAGTTCGCGTCTTCTTATCAATTGCGGCTATAAATCATTGGCCACTTTATCAACTTGACATTAAAAATGCCTTTCTTAATGGTGAATTGGAGGAGGAAGTCTATATGGAGCAACCGCCTGATTTTGTTGCTCAAGGGGAGTCTAGGAAAGTATGTCGACTCCGTTGTTCTCTTTACGGACTCAAACAATCACCTAGAGCTTGGTTTGGCCGGTTCAGTTTCGAGGTTCAAAATTTTGGAATGATTCGCAGTGAAGCTGATCACTCAGTCTTCTTTCGCCATACATCACAAGGCAAGAGCATATATCTAGTTGTTTATGTAGATGACATTGTTCTTACAGGCAATGATGATTTAGGCATTGTCCAACTCAACAACATCTATGTAACCACTTCCAAACCAAAGATTTGGGGAAACTTAAATACTTTCTGGGAATTGAGGTTGCCTAATCCAGTACTGGTGTTGCCATTTCACAACGAAAGTATGCACTTGACCTATTAGAAGAGACAGGCATGACAAACTGCAAACCAGCTAACACTCCAATGGATCCAAATGTCAAACTCCATCCAGGACAGGGAGAACTGATTGAAGATCCTGAAAGATATCGAAGACTTGTTGGGAAACTTAATTATCTCACCATCACTCGTCCAGATTTATCTTTTGCTGTGAGTATAGTAAGCCAATTCTTACAGTCACCATGTGATAGTCATTGGGATGCAGTTGTTCGAATCCTTCGATATATTAAAGGAGCACCAGGCCAAGGATTATTATATGAAGATAAGGGGAACTCCCAGGTTGTTGGCTTTACTGATGCAGATTGGGCCGGTTCACCTGATGATAGGCGATCTACGTCAGGATATTGTGTGTTCATCGGTGGTAACCTAATCTCTTGGAAAAGCAAGAAACAAAACGTAGTTGCAAGATCTAGTGCAGAAGCTGAGTATCGTGCTATGGCTTTAGCAACTTGTGAACTACTATGGTTAAAGCAACTTCTTCAGGAGATACAATTTGGGAACACGGAAAAGATGGAGCTGGTTTGTGATAACCAAGCAGCAATGCACATTGCCTCAAACCTTGTGTTCCATGAGAGGACCAAACATATTGAAATTGATTGTCATTTTATTAGGGAAAAAATTCAATCTGGGTGTCTTGTTACTCGATTTGTCAATTCAAATGATCAATTGGCAGATATATTCACTAAGTCTCTAAGATGCCCTCGGATAAAATATATATGTAACAAGCTTGGTGCATGTCATATGCTCTAGCTTGAGGGAGAGTGTTGTGTATCAATTAGGATCAAATTATATCAATTAGAATGAAATTAGCCTAAAGTTTAGGCTAGACATTAGGGATTGTCATTTAATTGTATTTATTGTATTTATTATGGTTTCCTAGAATAGGTCCTTTCTTCTTGTATAAATACCCTATACTTTGCTCTTGTAATACACACAGAAATTTTTCATTCTATACTTTCGACAAGAGATTCTACTAATTTACACTCTATCATGTTAGTCTCTTTTAAGAGATCTATAATATACTTTCTTTGAGAAATAAAGATTCCTCTCTCTGATCTAACAACCTCAAATTCCTATGCCAATACCTTCTTCAACTAGGACATCTCCTCTTTATCATCTTCGGTCATCACCACGTCATCAACATAAACTATGAGAAGAGTGAGTTTGCCCTTCTAGTGCCTCATGAAGAGGGTGTGATCATCATTGCTTTGTTGATAGCCGAAGGAGATTATGGCACTACTGAATTTGTCAAACCACGCTCTTGGGGATTTTTTCAGTATGTATAGAGCCTTCTTTAGCTTACACACCTTCCCTTGACTCTATTCATTATCAAACCCAAGTGGGATATCCATATACACTTCCTCTTCCAAGGCTCCATGAAGAAATGTACTCTTCACATCAAATTGGTGTAAGTTCCAATTAAGATTAGCTGCACAAAATAACAAAATTCAAATGGAGTTCATTTTTGCAACAAGGGCAAAGGTCTCCCGATAATCCACTCCATAAGTTTGTGTGAATCCCTTGACCACCAGTCTAGCTTTTAACCATTCTATTGAACCATCAACTTTATGTTTCACAGTAAAGGCCCATTTACAACCCACCAATTTCTTATCTGGTGAAGGAGAGACAAGTCCCAAGTTCCATTTTTGGACAAGGCCATCATTTCTTCAATCATCTCTTGCTTCCACTTGGGATCAGTAATAGCTTCCTTCCAATTCCGTGAAATAGACACAAAGAAAATAGACAAATCAAAGGCTTTATATTATGGCAATAGGGAGTCATAGGAAACAAAGTTGCACATAGGATGTTTGGTACAAGACCTAACTCCTCTTGTGTGAACACTGAATAAATCTAATTCATTAGGAAATGTAGATAACTCACCAGTGGAAGAAGATTCAGAGGATTCAAAAATTGCATGATAGCTTCTTTAGCTCTATTTGCCCGATTCCTCCTTGAGTATGTCAATAAATTAGGCCTGTCCAATTTTTCCAATTTTCCAATAGTCTCCTCCTGAATTTTAGTCTCCCCATGAACTTCATTCTCCCTTATGTCTTCTAGATCAAGAAGCACCTCTTCTACTTCATTGATCTCTCCCTGAAGAGGTGATGAGAGATCACTAAAGTAGGATTTTGTCTCGTGAAAGGTATCATCCATACTAACAAATGTTCTTCTAGAGGGAGATGATAACATTTATAACCTTTCTGTGTAGGAGAATACCCAATGAAGACATATTTAAGGGCTTTATGATTAAGTTTCCCACAATTTCTAGTGTGAACAAAACAAACACACCTGAACACCCTGGGAGGGAAAGTATATTCAGTCTTACACTTTAAATCTTCAAGAAGGCTTTTAGAGTCTAGGTTCTTTAGGGGCATACAGTTGATAAGATCGTAAGCCACGAGAACTGCATCCCCCCAATAAAGTTTGGATAGATTCATGGTGAACATAAGAGATTTGGCTACCTCTAACAAGTGTCTATTTTTTCTCTCAGCCACCCCATTTTGGGCACTACTATAAGGCCAACTAATTTGATGGATGATCCCATGACTGGAATTAAGCACCAAAATATCTATCCATATATCCTGTCCCATTGTCAGTTATGAAGATTTTGACCTTAGCCTCAGATTGAGTACAGATCATCTTATGAAGTGATTGGAAGTAGGAAAAGACATCACTTTTGCCCTTCAATAAATATACCCAAATAGTTCTAGTGAAACAATCAATAAAGGTAACAAACCAACACCTGCCAGATAAGGAAGGAGTTTGAGTAGTGCCTCATACATTAGAGTGGGATTTCAAATTTTTCCAAAGTACACTCGAAATCCGGCAGCCCTTTCCACTTGATTAGGACTTCTACCGCCCCATCCGTAAGCTTGCTGACTTTCCTCACTTTCTCAGGCTGTACCTGCAACTCCAAATCTTCTATAAGAAATAGTGGAATCTCCTGAGTGGGAGTGTCTAGCTGGATTACCTTGTTTAGCTGTGAAACATGAAAAACTGGATGAAAATTTGCTGTTGCGAGTAAATCTAGTCGATAAGCTACTTTCCCATACTTAGCGTTGATTTTAGAAGGGGCTGAGTTTTTCATTGGATCTCTTAGCTAGGGATTGCAACTTGTAAGGCCTCAGCTTAAGGTACACCAAATCCCCCACTTCAAACTGAAGTTCCTACCTATGCTAATTGGCATAAGTCTTCAACCTTTCTTGTGCCTTTTCCAAGTGTTCCTTAAGTTTAGCTAGTACCACATTCCTTGCTCGGATCTGTTCGTTCACTTCTTCCATTGGGGAAAAACTATCTTCCATTCGAAACAATATAGGTGGGTCTCTCCCATATAGAGCTTTAAATGGTGTCATCCCAGCCAAGGCATTAAAGGATGTATTGAACCAATATTCTACCCAGTTCATCCACTTGCTCCATTACTTGGGTTTGTCACCAGTAAAACACCTCAAATAAGTCTCTAGGGTCCTATTAACCACCTCGGTTTGACCATCAATCTCCGGATGATACCCTGAGCTGTAATTTTAGGTAATGCCTACCATCTTAAACAGCTCCTTCCAAAAATGGCTGATAAAAACTATCACGGTCTGATACAATCAACTTTGGAAAACCATGTAATTTCATTATCTCCTTTGAAAACACTTTTGCCACTTCTTTTGCAGCAAAGGGATGTGATAAGGGAGTAAAGTAGGCATACTTTGTTAAACGGTCATCTACCACCGTTAGAGTATCAAATCCATAGGATTTTGGCAGCCTTACTATGAAATCCATGCTGATATCCTCCCAGACCTGCTGTGGTATTGGCAAAGGCAGTATTAACCCAGTTGGACTCATAGCTTGGTATTTATTTTTCTGGCATACTTCACACCTTGCCACAAAATCTTGGATATCCTGTTTCATACCATCCCAATGAACATTCTCGGACAGCCTTTTGAAAGTGTGCAGATAACCTGAGTGCCCTCCTAATGGAGAGGAATAGAATTCCCTAATCAGTTTAGGAATTCTCTTAGATCTTCTTGTCAACACTAGTCGGTTATAGTAGACTAAGCATCCATTCTTCAAGTTGTAACCTGCTGGTGGTTTTTCCCCTTTGATTATCTTTTGTTTGAAGTCAATTAGCGTAATCTTGTTGCACTTCCTTATCCCAGTCCTCCACTTCTTCATATTGCCAAACTGAGAAAGCTTTAAGTTCCAAAACTTGTTCCCTCCTAGAAAGTGCATCAACAGCCTTGTTTTACAAACCAATTTAATATTGGATCTCAAAATTATACCCCATCAATTTTGAGACCCATTTTCTACTGGGTTGAATCAAAAATCCGCTATTCTAGCAAAAACTTTTGTGCCTTCTGATTTGTTTTAATAGTGAACTTCTGCCCCAACAAATAATGCCTCCATTTTTTAACCGCGAAGACTATTGCCATCAACTCCCTCTCATAAACAAAACTCAGATAACACTTTTTGGATTTCCTGATTTGTCGCACCGTCATTTTTGTCATGCACGGTGACTTCTCCAAGTCCACAAAAAATCCTTGCCCTCCCTTTCGAACAGATCGTATTACTGTCTTAAATGACACTAAGGTCTTAGATAGAGATGGATCACCCTTTAGGTAAACTGACTCCTTCCCCATGTTGAATTTCATAGAGTTGCCGCTAATTGACTCGGACATCTCCTAGTGATTCCAGCCACTCCATCCCCAAAATTAAGTCTCCACCCCCCAAATTATATAGATAAAAGTCTTGCTAAATGTGAACTCCTTGCATTGACACATCGAATCCGTTACAAATCCCTTCTCCCTTTACCCGATAGCCATCACCCACTTTTACTTCGTATTTAGCTGTCTTCTCCATGGGTAAGGCCAATTGCTCCACCATCTTTGAAGAAATAAAGTTATGAAAAGCTCCACTATCCACCATGATCAACACAGTTTGCCCTTTAACTTCCCCTAACAACTTCGTTGTTCTTCCCCCTGTAATCCCAACAATTGAGTCCATTGATAATGCCATTAGCGTACTTAACTGCTTTCCATCTTCTTCTATCTCAATTTCTTTTTCTTCCAAGTGTCCTTTTTCAGCTTCCTCGGTAGCCTCTTAACAGAAAAATCACATGGAGCTACTTGTTCTTAAACCTGTGATTAAGCCCGAACTTTTCGTCAAATCTAAAGCATAGGCCTAGTTCACGTTTCTTCTTAACTTCTTCCTTTGTCAGCCTGCAATAGCTACTTTTAGTAGAGTTGGATTTCGTTACACTTTGTTTCTCTTCTCCTTTGTTTTCTGGACTACATTTTAAGCTGGCTACTGTTATTGTTTTGGGCGGGTTGGGTAGGTCAGTGATCCTGCTAAAAGTGGACTGAGGTCCACTCCACTTTGGGCCTTGAAGTTTTTCAGGACCTTGCTCAATTTATCCTCCCTCCATTTATCTAGAACCATGTTTGTTTCCTCCACTTTGTGGGCCATATCCATTACTTCCATTAGAGATTGGGCCTTAGTCATCCTATGTACAGCCAGAATTTCTTCCTTCAGCCAATTTTGGAAAGCACCAATCAACATCTCCTCTGGTGCATCTTTCAATGGCGTTGATAATAGTTCGAACTGCTCACGATTTTCTGCCACAGTACCACCACTCTGCTTTAGAGCCATGAGCACCACATACCCATTCCCAAGCTGGGAATGATGAAAACGCTTCAACAATTCCTTCTTAAATTCGTTCCATGACTTCACAGGATTGCAGGAATCAAGCCATTGAAACCAATTAAAGGCCTTGCCTTCCAAACAAATGGAAATGGCTTCCAACTTCTCCTCTTCCAGTATATTGTTTAATGAAAAGTAGTGCTCTACTCAGAATAACCATCCATCAGGCTCTTGTCCATTAAAAATGGGTAACTCCAACTTCCTATATTTATTGGTTTCTTTCTCCACAGCTTCTTAGCTCTCTTTTTCTCTATCTTCTCCATCTCATGCTCTAGAGTTAATGGATGAGCTTGCTTCATCCCCAACACCAGCTCTTCTATCTAATCTTCTAATAACATCTTTAATTTCCAACACCCATTCCTTCAAATGATGAATGTCTTCCTTGACCATGTCGAGCTCCTGTTCCATAGTATCTACTCAGCCTTCCATCTTGGCACTAACCATTCTCCGAATTGTACCGCTCTAATACCAAAACTGATACGACCCTCAAGTATATTCACTAGTACACCAAAACACAGAGGCAATAGAACAAAATACCAGAGATTAAAGGGAAATATCATAGTAAAATAGTAGTAGAAAAAATACATACACCAGTACAGCACTGTATCCAAAACCAAAAAAGTAGAGGCAGAAAAAAAAAAAGGCATGCCTGACTTTCGAGAGATCAAACTCTCTCCCTCAACTCAGAATTTCTCTTACTTGCCCTCCACTCACTCCAACGATCCTCTAAAAATCTCTCACCATGTCAGAGTTAGTTATGCCTTGTTAATTCCCTCTTTTGCCCCTCTAGTCCTTCTCTGATAGGTTATGGTCTCCTTGTCTATTGGGCCTAGACCAGCATCATTCCCTTTTCCTCTTCTAGAATAGGTAGTCCGTATGCTAGGCCCATCAGTAAAACAACTGACAAGCCAGCATGTGGCAGGAGACACTCATAGACATGGTGGTAGGTAAAGAAGAATCTGATGACAGAACTCCAGGTTCTGGCAGTCTTCAGAGGCCAGCACATGACAGAAGATACTCCTGGAGATGGTGGCACAAACAAAAAGAGTTTGACCAAAGGATCATTGGTTTCATATGGGTGATCCTTTGTTGGAAGGCATCCACCAACTATGATGTCCATTGCCTTAAAGATAAATTGAAATCCTATCTTTCTTTTTTAAATACTTAAAAAGGAAAAGGAAACACCATTATAGAGAAACCCAATCCCTTTGCAAGATTATCTAAAGAAAATGTACAAAATCACCATGAGCATTGAACCAAATAGAATTTGTGAGCACAACAAACCCTGAGAGCTTAAGTTACTTGTGAGGAAAATCTAGCATTATGCTTCAACTCAAAAAACCAAATGCCTGCAAAATGTGCACAGCTTCACAAAGCTTTACACTGCTTACTCACTCCAAAACATAAAAGCCAGATTGTAAAGATAATTTTGAAGGTTGCAGAGGAAACCCATAGCTCTCTAAAACTAGCAGAGTTTGTTCCAAAGCTACCACTCCACCTAACAACGTAAAAACAACTGGCCACTTTTAAATACATTAGTTTTGTTATCACCACAACAAGCAAACAAATGTAATAGAAACATATTTTATGACTAATTCAAATATATAAATAGTAAGTCAATCAGAATAAGTCACCTGCAGCGTATATGTTTTCGATGGAGAGATTATACGGAAGCAAAGTCGAAGATCTGTATCCTCTGCATCCATCTTTATAGTTGATGTGCACAGATCAACTGCACAAGAACCCAGAATTTCTTCATTTAGCGATGCTGCCCTGTTGTGCCTAGAGCGGAATCTACCAAACATGCCACTGTTTTGTTCATTTGGACGAGCATAATTATATGACTGAGAGCCCTAGGGTCAAATTTGGAAGAGAAAATTAGAAGCGCTCTCAATAAGAAAACAACTAAGTTACTCAAATACTTTATCATTTAGCAATTTATAGATCAAGAGAGGATAAGCAAATTCATCCAGTATTCTTTAATTCTATCAAGATGAGATTCATGCTTACACACTGTCTTACTCTAAAGGAGTTTTGGGAATTTGTATAGTTTGTGTATGGTGGTTCTAATAATAAGTTCAACAAGATTTATGCCCCATCATGAGATTTATCAACATGAACAATTGAACAGGTCACTGATGAGCAAGTACTTTCACAAGAAAAGAAAATGTGAGGAAATTTGTTCTCTAATGAATTTGTAAGAATATGAAGAGAAATCTTACAATTAAGTGTACATAGTAAGCTTAGTAGCATATTCCTTAGTCCTACATTGCTTAGTTGGTTTTGCCATCTCCTATTTACATTTTCATTGAAAACATAAAATATGACTAAAAATGAGTTTGATAGTATGAAAATATTTCCAAAAATAGGCTGAAAACAATAAACACCTAAAAGACAATTTTAGCAGTCCCAAATAATAACCAGTGTTATTTTTTTGCCATATAAATATTATCATTTAATAATAATAAAACTCATAAGTCAATACAAATTTATAGTCATTTGACATAGAAAAAATATGAACAAAATTTTAATTTTACATACCAAACATATTTTTAAAATACTGAAAACATAGAAATGAAACTAATTTTAAGAAATAGAAATAGAAAATGAAAACTGAAAATATTTCATAAACCAAACACACCCTAAACATGCAGCACTGTAGCCTAGTCCCTTTTGCATATGGGAAAGAGACACTACTATTGACATTTTATTTTTTTGGGACAGAAAAGGCACTACCCTTGACAATCCTTGAGCTAAACAACACACAGAAGCTGTACACAAAATCCTCATCCATAGTTTATCAAGAGACAATGAAACACCGTAAATTACTAAATAAATTACACATTGTCACAATTTTCCTCCCTCCTCTGTAGAACCAAAACCTTTATCTGTACAAGAATGGTCAAAATAATAATATTAAGACAAAATAATATACCATAGGTTTTGCTCCCTTCACTCTGTAGTAATATAAATTCCCTTGGCTGTCAAGTACAAAAAACCTCCTCTTCCAATCTCCTCGCAATCTAGATGATCGCTTTAGCAAATAGCCCTGTTTAATTGTTTGAACCTGTTAACAAGCAAACAAGAAAGGGGGGACAAAGATTACAAGCCACAAAAATAAGAAAAAATGAAAACTAAAATATTTAACATGAGCAGAACTCACTGATGAAAATTACCATGTTGAGTTGGCTAAAAGATTAAAACCCACACAAGCCAATTACTTACCTCACCTTTGGGTGCAGACTGGATCACTGCTTCAGAATTTTTATATGAGTTCAAACCAACAACCCGGGTGCCATCAGCACTAGATAAAGAATCTGCATTGCTTGAAGCTCGTATAATGTCCAACTCAGCTTGTGTTCTATATTCTTGGATCCGTTTTGCAAGCTTATCTTGCTCAACATTAGCCAGCTCTTTAGATTGTTGTGCATATGTTAATACCTAAAACCAAAGCCATATTAAGAAAATCAATATAACATTTTCATGGAGACATCAAGCTTTAAATCATTGGCAGTTACCATTATCAAATATTTAAAAATAGTGTAAGATACAGTTTGATATCTTAGTTTGGTCCATTTGCATTTTGGTACCTTCGGATTAAAATTTGGCATCCAGGTGGCCTATAGTTTAAATCTTTGCACATTGGTACCTTATGGTATAATTTCAATAACTTCTTGACAGAATCCATGAAATTACCCTAAATTTCAAATTTCCTTTTGAAATCCCTGATTTCCAATGCATTAAAAACTGAAATTCTTCCCTTGGTCAACTGGAATGCCAAATTACACACACAACACAATATCCCCAAAATTTTGCCTCATAAATGGAACCCCAGATCTTGTCCTCAAATTTGCCTTAAATTATTAATTTCCTTACAAAATCTTCAATTAATTTCCTATGCAATAAAGACCAAAATTTCTTCCATTCTCCAATTCCAAATTTGACACACACAACATAATATCTTCTCCAATTTTGCCTAAAAAAAATCTGTAATTTTGCCCAACAGTCCAATTTCCCTATGAAATCTATAGTTTGATTCAAATAATTTGGGGATTAGGTTTTCTAAAAATCATGCTGGGGCAATTTTTGGGTCACGTAAGGTGTATGTGATTTTCTATCAAAAAATTAACAGACACCACTTGATACCAAGGAGCTAATTGTTTAAACTTCAAACCCCTTGAATGTCAATTTTAAAATACAAGGTGCCCAACTGCAAACAAGTCAAACTACAGCATATCAAACTGTCTTTTATCCTAAAAAATAAATAACTTCAAAGCAGACAATAATAAAATTCCTAGAATAGTGTCAGATCCATGTTAAATAAAGTGTGCTAACCAGCAAGCCGAGCTTGTGCTAGTTGTCATCTAGGTCTTGATCTAATTTTATAATTATAAACAGACAAATAGAGAACCAGACATAGCAATACAATGATCCCATTCGTACTCCTCTCTACTCCATGCTTACTGGCTAAATTCAACATGGTATCATTCCAGTTCTTGCTCACTGGCTAAATTAAACGAAAATAAAATTTTATTCAAAGATTACACCTTCTACTGTCATAAACATCTATTCTATAAACAATATGCTAGTTATACATATATTAATCTCTGTATTTATTGTATTTTAATGTATCGTTGTCTAGTACAAAATCCCTATAACGATAATTCATTGTAGATCATATTACTTAACCAAGCTTCATGTGTGTCTATTTATAATCATAAATTAGGTTAAGTACAAGAGTAGTACAACTAGTACAAGCCCAGTCCTCTAGTCATCAACACAATTATTTTAACTTAGCCATTACATTCACACTATTCTAACAGAGAGTAAACTATATTTATACCTGGTGAATATAGGGTTCCATTTGACTGAGTAGGTCATAACCCTAAATCATTACATAACAGCTTGTTAAGTACAGCAGGAAAGAATGGAGATCCCCATAAAAAAAGTTAGCAACCAATTTACAGACCAGCTTGAAGTATCTTAGCTGTGCATCCATTATTGCACTAAAGGACTCCAAGAACTCATATTTCTTTTTCACTTCAATGTTCATGAGTGAGTTTACCTGCAGTCCTTAAAATCCCGTAGGAAGGTTCATAATATAAAAAGATATCATCTAAATTCAAAGAAAAGATCAACAATGGTAGAAAACATACTAGATTGAAGCGACTTTTCTCAAATGCTGACTTTGAATTTTGAAGATCCTGTTATAGATGAGAATAGAGAAAATTTAAATTGAGATAACGTGACTCCCAAAATATTAATGAAAGAATATGAAAAAGATCAAAGTGAAGGAACTATAAACTAGATTATATTGTGATCAAGTAGCTATAGCCAGCCACAAATCAACCTCCATAAGGGTTTTTTTTTTTTTTTTGGTGAAAACCCAGGGTATCCCCAAGCCACATTGGACTTTGGACTATTCCTTGTAGAACCCAGAGCATTAAGGTAAAGCCCTCCTAGCAAGTTCGCTTCTTGAGATTCAAACTTGTGTCCTCCTCTTTATGAGAGTAAGGCCGCTTCCACCTCAACCAACAACTTGTTGGAGGTTAAAAACTTATTTATATGCCTGAAATTAAGAGACAGAACTTACACAACAACAGAAGGCCATCTTATTTCTAAAGGCTTTATAACATGAGGAAGCAGTTGCTAGAAATCTGGATACACATATCCCTTAATCTTATACTTTCCAGATTCAATGTCACATACTGCCTTTTGTTCTCAGCTTACAGAATGATCACTGATCACACATTTTAGATTTGAAATTGTATCATGGTTCTGTGTTATTGAACTATCTGCTATATATTCCAAACTTGAAAGGGACTCATTGGGAATGAATTTTAGAAATTGTATCATGGTTGTGTTATTGAACTATCACACTTCTTAGATTTGAAATCCTTCATGGCTCCACTTTGTGTTCTCGCGCAAGTCGTGACCCCATCATATATATCTTTGATTGCTCAAATATAAGGAACAAATTTTTCTCCCAAAAAAAAATAGTCCTTTAGAAATTAATTCAGCGAACCTCTTCTAATTCAGCTACTATGTCTCCTCGCGTATTCTTCTTCAAGGATACAAACTTTTCCCGTGCCTAGAGAAAAGACATACACGACTGTTGTTAGAAGCTATAATTAGTTGCAATTATGAACAACTGTGCTCAAACAAAGTCAAAGTAACCATGGTCTATGACATTGAAGTAGAGAAAACTAAAGCAAACTAAGCTTTTCAAGTGTTTAACTGCGACAATATCTTAACATCAAAAGGACAAAGAAGACCTTTTGAACATCAATTTGTATGACCAAAATTATGGATTATATTTTCACATAAACACGGCCAAAAATTCATTATAGCATTTTAACAAGAGAATCCTTTTTCTTTTAATACCTGATCATAAGAATGCACAGCTTTGTCAAAACGTCGGCGAGAATCCTAACACAAGCAAGAAAGAAAGATGGAAATCCAGTGAGCACAATGAAAAAGTCAAAATTGTGGCAGCAAACTCCAAAATTTTCAAAAGAAACCAACTCTAGACAAGCAGAATTGTCACCTTCTGACAACACAATTCAAACTACCCATTTTATGCATTTGAAACTTGGAAACAAGTGTCCAAAACCAATGCTGTGGTAGATAGATGACTACCATTTTCGTCTGGTGACTACTTTACAGTATTAAATTATTTAAAGTATGGTTTAGAATGGATGTTATCCCAATTCAACCACTACTACTCCTAGAAGGTCAGAGAAAATTTTCTCTCAAGGGTGCATCTCTTTCAAGTTAGCTTTTGGGAGAACCATTTCCAGGTTGTTAAGGACTATTTCATACCAAAAGTTTAAGCCATTAGATGAAGATCTAGGAATGGTTTGGATATGTTCCTCTAACATGCCACCAAATATAAAAGCCCTTCGGATGTGAAACATGGACCAAGTACAAGCCCATGATAAATTTTGCAAAAAATTAGTTTTTTTAAAAGAGAGAGAGAAAGAGGGAGGGAGGGAGAATAGGAGAGAAGAAATAATCAAACTTGAAAAAAATCGGTCAAGAAGGATTTACTAACATGTCAAGGAGCTTCAGTGCAAAGAGCATGGACTTGGGCAAGGCCAACTGTGACAGGCCCACACTAAATGTTTTCTAATTTACTGCTAGCAATACATACAGTTTTACTCACTTGTACTACATGCTGTTCATAACCTTGACATTATTATAAAGAGACCCAGACAAAAGGAAACTAGACTCGTGTTTCCTATCACTATTCCTCTTTGTCACTCCTTATTTCTCATGGTAACAAAGCACATGAATTTTCTAACTTCATGAGAAAAGATTCATTCATAGGCCAGTTGACGTTAGGTAAAGGTGTTCGAGCAGTAAAGCCCTGCAAAGGACCATGAGCGCAAACTGACGAATTTCTGAGTGGACTGTGAACAAATGTGAAATAATGCGCAAGAGTACAACTCTGATGTCAAAGGGAAACTAATTAATTGGAGTCTAATAGACCCACTAGGAAACAAATTACCCCCAAAAGCATAAATAAATTTAAAAGCAGACAACGCAAATAATAACAAGATTAGGATTTAATATATGAAAAACATTCGTCTCAGTTTATATCTATTCAAGTGTATCTTTTAAAACTTTCCTGTAAGTCACAACATTAGGTAGTAAAATGTGAAAGTATTAGCAACTTAAGATGAGAGATGCTAATAAAGAGCCAAATAAACCATACATCGGAAGAATATGGAGAAATATACATACACAAAGACCCTTAAAGGAAAAAGACGAAAAAGAAGATAATGATAACATCAAAATATACAAATATGACATAAATTGAAAAAGAGAATTTTTATGGATAAATAAACTCATAAATAACACTTAACACAAAAATTATATCAACATTTTTTTTTTTTTACAAGAAAAAAATTGAGGGGAAGAAAAGAAGTACAACATAGAAGGAGGAATTCCCTTAAAACAACCATTTAAGAAAATGCATGAATGGAAAAGAAAGAGAGGTAGAGAGAGAGAATTATTTCTGGCTGCCTCATAGGCCACAAAATGCCAGAACAATGCCTCATGAGGCACTTACTCCTCTCCTGTGCTTCAGGAAAGTGGAAAAAAAGTACCATTAGCTCAAAGGAGCATTCAATCCTTTTTGGCCAAAATGCACAAAACCCCCTGAACTTTGGCCCTTTTGCAAAGAACCCCCTGAGTTTAAAACTTCACAAGAGACCCCGAACTTTCAAAATCTTGCAAATAAGAACATCTGTTAAATTTTTTTTTCAAATACTAATAGTCAACTGTCACATTAGATCCATTGACTCCACGTCAGAATTTTTGCTATCTTGGACCAAGGGCAATTTCGTCTTTTCTCTTTCTCCCTTTTTACTGGCCAAACCAAACCCATCACTCTCTATCCTCTCTCTTTCAAATCCCTTATCACTCTTTCCCTCTTTCCCCCTCTCGTCGACCGCTTGAAGACCGACTCTAATAGTTAAGTCTACATCACCTACAATGACACTGGCATTGATTTTCCCCACATCATTGCCTTTGGATTCTTCATCTGCGACCTCCTGGCCCCTCTTGATGCTCCTGAATCCTTCAAGGGCTTCTTCGCTTTTGATAGAAAAGTTAGTTACCGCGGTCATTTCAGCCCGATTATGGCCGTTCAAGTCACTGAGCTCGTAGACAGCGTCTTCATCAGCTACACCGTCAACTGCGCCGACACCGACGACAGCTCCTTCTGGAATTTCTTCAATACCTTCTCTGAAGTGTTCAGAGGAGTCGAGAACATTTCCAAGGTACCGGACTTTCAACATGAGTCCGTTCTTATCTCGAAAGCAGTGCTCCAGTTGCCGGAAGGTGGGCCCAAGGTGACGTTTAACCCTAACGAGCCATTACAGGAGAGAATTTTTAGCTTCAGCCGCAAAGCCATTCAGAAGCTGAAAGCGAGAATGAACAACCGACAAAGATGGGGAGCTAACGGAAATGGGGACGATATTAACGCAGTGGAGTTGATGGGGAAACAGAGCAACAATCCTTACCAGAAGAAAAGCGGGAAGGAAACATCTATCTTGGAGAACTGGCTGAAGAGCACCGTATCAAAACCACAAATTAC
This sequence comes from Senna siamea, assembly GCA_031216115.1. NCBI lineage: Eukaryota > Viridiplantae > Streptophyta > Magnoliopsida > Fabales > Fabaceae > Senna > Senna siamea. The sequence goes on from CM062360.1 coordinate 6,142,967, forward strand.
AGAAACGGTCGAAATATCATCGTTTCAGCCGCTGAGTACGTTGCTGTGGCGTGGTGTTAAGTGTGCGAGGAAGTTACCAGCTTCTAAAATAAAAGGATCGTATATATATACGGATGATGGGTTTGGTTTGGCCGATGAAAAGGTAGAAAGAGAGGAAAAAGAAAAAGACAAAACTGCCTTGGTCCAAGTTAGCAAAAATTTTGATGTGGAGTCAACAGATCTGATGTGACAGTTGATCGTTAGTATTTAGATAGAAAATTTAATAGATGCTCTTATTTGCAAGATTTTTAAAGTTTAAAGGGGTCCCTTGTCAAGTTTTAAAACTCAGAGAAGTTCTTTGCAAAAGAACCAAAGTTCAGAGAAGTTCTGTGCATTTTGGCCATCCTTTTACAATCCATAAGGGATAGCCCCCAAGAAAAATCCATGAGCAAAAACCCCAAGGGAAGCCTAAACCAAAAGCAGAGGGAGGAAGAAATCTTTGATTAAAAATTCTAGCATTTCACTCCAACCATAAACACCACAAGCCAGCAAAAATCAACACAACCAAAGAAAAGAATGATCCTTCTTGCTATTGACTCTAGACTAATTGCTAAAGAATGATCTAAATGAGTTGGAAAAAACCAATTTCTAATAAAAATTAACATTCCAACGAAGTATGAAAAGTACAAAGAAAACGAAACATACCTTTGCATCTCGCAAATCAACAGTCATAAACTGCGTCAAGCGATCAATTAACACATGCTCCACCTGAACCATAATTTTGTCAATTAATTATTGAAACAAAAAATATACAAAAACAAACAAAACATGTTCTCACTAGTTGGGGTTGGCTACATAGATCAAGCAACACCCACGTGTTCTACCTTAGGTCATTTCTATTGTTAGGTCATTTATAGTTAACTGAAACCAAAAATACATTTCAACAAAACATGAGAAGAATAGCTTTGGGGACTAAGCCAATCATAAATCTTTTTAGATTAAAAAAAATTATTAAGAGAGGGAAGATACAAGAGATTACATGAATAGAGGATAAGAAATCCTCTTCAAAATGAACTAAAAAGCACTTGAAAAGACAATAAAAACCAAGATTTAAAATTGTAGCTCTTTTCTTTTACTTGCCATCTTTGCAATTAGAATATAGGGTAATGAATCTAACAAAGATGTAATATTAAACACGTCAATTGAGCATTATTCCTTTTTTAATTGAGCAAAAACATGGTGGCAGGAGTGCTCACAAATGGGGAAGGATAAAAATTCATGAGAAAGCTTAAGTTTATGAAGCAGACATTAAAATGTCCAAATCAAGAGGCCTTTTGGAGAATATAGATCAAAAGAAAGATGTTCTTCTACAATTAGATGTGTTGGATAGGCTTGAGAACAAGAGTGATTCGTTGGAAAATCATGAAGCAAAAAGGATAGTTTTAAGAAATGAATTAAAATGGCTCTCGCTTTCAGTTTTGTGAGGATTATTGGATCGAGAATTTTTTTTTTTGAATGGTTTGCTTGTCTTTATCCATTATCAACTTTGCATAATGATCCAATTTCTTATTTTTTGACCATTCAAAATGAAGGGTCTTCTTGAAATTTACTTCTCTAGAAATCTAAATGATAAAATTACTGATGACCTTGCTTTATTGTTGGAATCCTTGCTTTGGTTTGTGTTCCTACTTTGCCAGATAGAAGGATGAGGAGTTTGGATTCTTACACATGTTCTTCCTTCTTTAAATTTTTTATCAAAGTCTGAATGGACACTGGTGTTCTTTTCAAAATCTAAGGTTTCCTCTAAGGTAATTTAGTTTTGTTTGTAGTTAGACTGCAATACTTAAAAGAATTAATACAAATGATTTGCTTCAAACTTGAAGGCCTAATTCAGCTATATCTCCCAATGTCTGTGTCATATGCTTTCAGAACTCAAACAGCCAATCATCTGTTTCTGCATTGTGAAGTGAATTGGCAGATTTGAAATAGGTTGCTTCTGTTGGAGACCTTTCAGCCCTATAGGCCCACTAAGGTTAACCAAGGGCATCATCTCAGGTTGCTGCTCTCTATATAGCTACCCAAAGTGATCCCATAATCATTGTGGCTGATTCCCATTTTGTCTATTTCCTTATTTGTATTCTTTCATTTACTGTATAGTCAACCCCTCAACCTAGCTAGTAGTTGTAATCTGATTGCCTAATATCTAGAGATTGATTATAATGCTTTAGTGTATATAAATTCAGCATAGTCATATCAATAATACAACATCAGTGAATTCAAAAATACTCTGATTTTTCATGGTATCAAAGCCCTAAATGCAGCACCACTGTTCACCAGTAGCACTGTTCTTCCCGATAGGGCCAAACAGCAGCAACATTCTTCTCTCTGGTTCGTCCAGCAGCAGCAATGCTCAGCAGCAGCAGTGCTCAGAAGGAGCTGAAACAGGCAGTTGTCCAGCGAAATTAAAGGAAAAAAGGTCTTGCAGTGGCATGAAGGAGGTCTGAACTCCAACACCTGTGATAATCACAGGACATGACTGAATGGGAACAACTATCTCCAATAATCCCATTCAGTCATGATGTACATCTCTAGAGGAGGGAAGGATGAATTATCTTATTGGGGGAGCCAAAGGTCCAGACACGTGGATAATAATTTGGTAATGTGTTGACTGATTAATTCTATGAAGAATGATATAGGAGAATTTTCTTCTCTATTCTACTGCCAAAATAGGATATGGGTACAACCAAGGGCAAGCAGATCATACCTTGTTCACCAAAGTATCATCTAATGGTAAAATTGTTGTATTGATTGTTTCCACTGATGACATTGTTATCACAGGTAATTACATTGAGGAAATAAGGGGATTGAAGAAAGCACTATCACAAGAACTTGAGTTCAAAGATCTCAGTAAACTTTGTTACTTCTTGAGAAAGGAAATAACTATGTCTATTGACCCACTAAGGTTAACCTAAGGCATCATCTTGGGTTGCTTCTCTATATAGCCACCCATCAGCCTTCTTTTCTCTATTTCCTTATTTGTATTCTTTCATTTACTGTATAGTTGACCTAACTAGTAATTGTAACCTAATTGCCTAATTTCTAGGGATTGATTGTGACGCTTTAGTGTATATAAATTCAGCATAGTCATATCAATAATATAACATCATAGAATTCAAAAATACTCTGGTTTTTCAGCTTCATATTTTTCAGGACCAATGGGTGTCCAACTAACTTACAGGTTTTTTTAGCCATTAAGTACATTGGCTTTGGCCCAAAGGAAGGAGCATAAAGTTCTTTGGCAGTGTCTTGTTTGGACTGGGTAAAACATTTTGTTTGGGTTGGGTAAAACACACTTAAAGTAACACTTGTTGCATTCGTTATTAACAGTTTACAACCTTAGAAAGAACACAGCATATTGGTCTAGGGACTCACCTGTGACCGGAGAAGCTCTTTAAAAGTAGCAAGCTCATGAAGTGCACTAATAAACTTTGATATGACAGGTCCTGGAAGGAAAGAACAGAGTCAAGGGCAAAATACACTGAAGTCTTTCATGCTTGCCAATGTTGACCCAACATACATTTGATGGTGAGAGCTACTATACAATTACATGTTTATAAATTACATAGACAGAAAACTGAATGAACATTCATTGACATCTCTCTTTGTCTTCTAAAATTTAATAATTAGACCAAAAAAAAAAAAAAAAGCTCATGTTCCTCAGAAATATTTGGTATTGCTTAGATATTAAACCAAGTAACTAATAGGTTGAAAAATATATAGCACGTTTATTTGTTTATGAGAGAAGCACTTTTGGTTCTTTTACTTGTACAGAAGAGATATAAAACAGAATAAATGAAAATAAATTCCCAACAACCTCCAATTGATACACTAATAGGATCATCCTGCCCGCCCCCAAATACTTCTAAAGCATCAGCAAAGGCAATGTCTCCATTATATGCTTCTCCCAAGGCTGCCCTGATAATATACAGAACAAAGAATTAACAACTTTGTGTGGCTTTAATAAAAAGTTTGATTGACTGATTTCATTGGTGGAATGTACAAAACAATATGGTGCCTGAATTTTTAAAACCACATAATCTAGCCTCTGCCATCATTTACCAAAATCTTCACAGCTGACAGCAGATAGGAAAACCTAGGAACATGAAAGACCTAGCTCTTTTTTTATTTTAATTGAACTTAAACTTTATTGGAAAGAACTTCCATTTATAACGCTTCATACACACCCAACATGCATTTAAGTACTTCTTTTTATGAAAAAAGAAATTTATTCAAGGAAGAGATATAATACATGAAAAGAGGATAACGAGTCCTCTACAAATAAATCTAACAAAAGAAAATAAATGAAGTCTCTAACTCAACAAAGTCTTCCAGTCCCTTTGGAAATTCATAAGGGCAACTCCTCCAGACAAACCATTTCAAGAAACCCACAAGGAAGATAAAAAAGTGATTTTTTTTTCCCAAAGAAAAAGCAGTTGCAGGAATCTACTGTTGAAGACTCTAGCATTTCACTCTAGTCAAAGACCCCACAAAGTTGTGGACTATTGCAATTGCTAAAGTGCTTTATGCTCCTTGCCCCTCACAAAGTCCACAAACTTGATAGCTAGGGAAGTACCAAGGTCGGCTAGGCAGATCCCATTATTCAAAGTAGCCAAACAGGCTATTCTAGATACACCAAGCCACTTTACAATCAAGGAAAAGGTGGTCATTCATCTCAAAGCTTCTAAAACATATCACAAATGTGTAGGGTGATAAGGCCTTGTTAGGACATCTAGTCTGAAGAAATCATTAGTGTTATTAAATGCATATTTGTGGGTTACTCCCCAAATCAAAATGGGTACAAATGCTATTGTATCTCCTTAAAAAAATTCTGTCTCTTTGGATGTGTCCTTCCTTGAAAAACAGCCCTTTTGACTAGGATAGAATTTATTTCATTGTGTATAAATCCTTGTACAATGGAATGGAAATAATATAGAGTGAAAATTATTTCAAACCTCTCTGTTTTCAGATTCCACGGTCCTATAAAGATGTTCATGAATCTTCATGTGTTAACACTCAACAAAATGGGGTTGCAGAACGAAAGAATGATCATTTGTTGAACATCACAAGGGCATTGCTCTTTCATAAAGATGGTCCCAAAATTTTTGGAGGTAAGTTCGCCTTACTTCAGCCTATCTATACAATAGATTACCAACTAGAATTCTTAATTTCCAAGCACTGATAAATGTTCTTAAACAATTCTATACAAGTCTTAGTCTCTCAAGCAATCTTGTCCCTAGAATTTTTCGAAGCATAGCCTATGTTCATGTTCACTCTCAGAATAGATGAAAACTTTATCCAATTGCCCTTTGATGTGTTTTTGTTGGCTAATCCTCTACACAAAAGGGATACAAATGTTTCCACCCCCCAACACACAAATTCCTTGTGTCAGCCGATTTTACATTTGATGAAAAAGAAGACTTCTTTACTCAATCCTATCTTCAGGTGGAGAGTTTAAACAAAGATAGGGCAAGGGATTTATTCTTTCTCAAGCTACTGTTCAAGTGCTCTAGACAGACCAAGAACCAACAGAAACTACATTAATTCCATCGGAACCTATTTCACAAATTAACAATGAATCTGATCTTGACCCACAAATTAATGATAAAGCTGACCTTGATCCACAAATTGAAAAAGGACCCAAGGAACAAAGTAATTTAGTCTTATCCATTGCCCTTAGAAAAGGTACAAGGACCTATAACAGCACCCATTATATCTATTCATGACTTGTAAAAATTTGTCAGAAAACTACAAAACCTTTCTCAAAAATCTCCATACCATTCCTATTAACCAAGGCAATAGGAGATGAGAAGTGGAGAAATGCTATGAAAATTGAGATGGATGCACTAGGAAAAATAAAACATAGGAGCCAGTGGAGATACCCAAAGATAAAAAACGAGCAAGGTGCCGGTGGGTATTCACAATAAAATATAAATCTGACAGTTCTATTCAAAAATACAAGGCTAGGTTAGTTTCCAAGGGTCATACCCAAAACTATAGCATAGATTACCTAGAAACCTTCACACCATTGGCAAAAATGAACACTATCAGAATTTTATTGTCACTAGCGGCTAATTTGAGCTGGAATCTTCAACAATATGATGTTAGAATTGCTTTACTCCATGGAGAATTAGAAGAAGAGATATACATGGAAGTTCCACCTAGTTTTGAATCTAAAGAAGGCTTGGTGTGTAAATTAAAAAAGGCTCTTTATGGGCTCAAATAGTCACCGAGAGCATGGTTTAAAAGATTCACTAAGGTCATGACAAGGTTAGGATATAAGCAAAGTCAAGGAGACCACACATTGTTTCTAAAACAATCGAAGCCAGGGGGAGTTACAGCACTAGTAGCGTATGTGGATGACATCATAATCACCGGAAATGATGAAGGAGAGATGCTAAAATTAAAGAAAAGGTTGCTGCAAGAATTTGACATTAAAGAGCTTGGTAAGTTGAAATACTTTCTAGGAATCATGGTGGCATACTCAAAGCAAGATATATTTATTTCACAACAGAAATATGTGCTGGATTTATTGAAGGAAACAAGAAAACTGGCTGCAAGCCAGTGGCCACTCCTACTGAGTTCAATCATGGGCTGAATGATGTACCAAACGATTCAGCAGTAGACAAGGGAACCTATCAGAGGTTGGTTTGAAGGTTAACATACTTAATCCATACAAGACCCCACATTGCCTTCGCTATAAGTGTGGTAAGTCCATTTATGAACAACCCCAAGGAAGTACATCTCGAGGCTGTATACAGAATCCTACAATACCTAAAAGGTAGTCCGGGAAGAGAAGTTTTGTTTAGAAAAGGAGGAAAGATTACATTGGAGGCCTATACCGATGCAGATTATGCAAGCTCATTGGTGGACAGAAGATCAACTTCTGGAAATTGTACTTTTGTGCGAGGTAACCTTGTTTCATGGAAGAGCAAAAACCAGAATGTTGTGGCAAGGTTAAGTGCAGAATCAGAGTTCAGATCTATGGCATTAGGAATCTGCGAGTTATTGTGGTTGAAAATAGTTCTTGATGACTCAAGAATTAAGTGGGAAGGTCCAATTAGATTGTACTGTGATAATAAGTCTGCAATCAGAATTACACACAACCTGATGCAGCAAGATCGAACAAAACATGTGGAAGTTGATTGACACTTCACAGAAGAAATGTTGGACAGTGGTCTAATATGCATGCCTTTCATCTCATCAAAGGAGCAAATAGCTTATGCTTTAACAAAGGGGCTACCCAGCACAACCTTTGAAGATTTTGTTAGCAAGCTCAGAATGAAAGATATCCATTCACCAACTTGAGGGGGAGTGTCCGTTATTTAGGAATATCCTTAGGGATAATTATTTTAATTTAAATTAGAGGATTTTAAGGGATAATTATCTGATTATTCAGTATATATTAATTAGTTATATTTTTGTATATATCCCTAATTTCTAAGTATTAGGAGAAATCCTTAGAATCTTTAATTGTATATATGTATCCCTGTAACCTATTCAAGAAATAATATAGTAGATATTAAGCAAATAACATTTCATAACCCGCATACACCAGCAAGGGGCACAAAACCCACAGATATATCTATTTGTGTTTGTTATCAATTTTTTTATCAAAAAAAATGATAAAAAATCAATTTAACTTGACAGCAACCAATCCACACAATTTTTTAAAAGATGATTCAATATGAACTAGCAAACATGTGACATATTTCAATATGGACAGAAAGCAATCATTATTGTAGCAAATAATCATTTAACATACAAAATTCTTTTTACACTACTAAAGCAATTGCCATTCATTAATTCAAATTGGTTATTTCTTAATTGTAGTAAGTATATATTAAATTTCATTGGTAATCTATAAAGCACAAGTACTTCTAAATTCAAACCGTACCCATACAATAACTCTTTAGGCACCCTTAGGTACTCAAAAATATATATCATATACTATTAGACAAATTTGATTTCACCAAATAGTGGATAAATTATAAGCATACCAATAAACTTTTAACTCTTAATCTTAAACATTGAGAGTTAAACATTATTATCTCAAAAATTATAAGAAAAATTAGCATATATTTCAATATTATATACTATTGCAGATGATTTTATTAAGTTACATAAGCTTCAACTTTTGATTAAGAAAGTTATATTACTATTTTGATTGATTATACACCACAGAAGGTTCATTATCAATTTTTATTGTCTTTAACAACAAATACCTCCCACGTCACCTTATTTGGGATAGAATCACTTTTTGACTTCAGTATGGATTTCTTCTAATGGTTATTGTCGGTTATTTAGGAATATCTTTAGAGATAATTATCTTATCTTTAGGGATAATTATCTTATTTTAAATTAGAAGATTTCTAGGTATATATCCCTAATTTTTAGGGATTAGGAGAGATTCTTGAGATCTTTAATTGTACATATATATCCTTGTAACCTATTCAGAAAATAACAGCCGTTATTAAGAAAATAACATGGTATCAGAGCCTAAGATTTTTTTCTTAAATTTTTCAGCATCCTTCCATTGTGTCCCTGCAAGGGAATTCTTCTGCTGTAACCCACTACTTTTCTTGGGTTCACTTCTTATTTGAATCCCTTTCTATTCCCTTTTTTCTTTTTCTGGCAATCCCATCCATAAGAAGGAATCATGTCTGAACTCACCAACACCAGCCCAGTCACTAGCATTGTTGTTCCTACTTCAGAAAATTCTGCCATGAATCTCATAGAAGATTTACCCAATATCCAGACAGTATATCACCTCAATGGAAAAAACTATTTAAGCTGGTCACAACTGGTTCAAACATTCTTGAAGGGAAAGGGAAAACTAAGCCATTTGTTAGGAACCAAACCAGCCAAGACAGATCCTAAATTTGCAGCATGGGATGAGAAGACTCCATGGTTATGTCATGGCTATGGAACTCTATGAATCCTAAGATAAGTGACACTTGCATGTTCCTTGATACTGCTAAGGAGATTTGGGAGGCAATTAAACAAACATACTCCAAAGTTAATGATGCAGCTTGTGTTTATGAGATCAAAGCTCAGATTTCAACAACCAAACAAGGGACACGTTAGGTGACTGAGTACTCCAACCTCTTGCAAAGTTTTTGGCAGGAGTTAGACCATTATCAATGCATTAAAATGCATTGCGTAGAGGATGTTGGGATGTTAAAGCTCTTCATGGAGAAGGATCGAATCTATAAATTTCTTGCTGGCCTCAATGTAGAATTTGATGCTGTGAGAGTTCAAATTCTAGGAAGAGAAGATCTTCCACCCCTGAATGAGGCCATCTCCATGATTAGAACTGAAGAAGGGAGAAGTGTGATGCTAGAATCATGCCCAACAGCAATGGAAGGATCTGCGTTGGTGGCAAAGTTCACAAATCTCAAAGACATAAGTGTGACACAGGCTGCTAAAAATAACAAACAGAATCCTTCAACCAAACTACTAAACAGAGACTCTCTCTATTGCACATACTGCAAGAAACATCGTCATACAAAGGAGCGATGTCGGAAACTAAATGGCAAACCAAGTAATCAAACAAGAAATGGAGGGAGACAGGGGCATCTGACTAGCTCTCAGATGGAGAATACAGAAGTATATCAAGGTGGAGTTCAGGAGTTTAACAAGGCAGATATTGAGATACAGAAGTATATCAAGGTGGAGTTCAGGAGTTTAACAAGGCAGATATTGAGAAGCTGAAAAACTTCCTGGAAATACTATAGAAATACCAGTTCATGTTCATTGGTTTTTTCAAGTATTTCCTCCATCTCTTGTGCTTCTAATGCCTCAAAAAATAATTCTTCAAATATGTAGGTAATTGATTCAGGAGCGACAAATCACATGACCCATTCCTCTAAACACTTTATCTCCTATACACCTGCTTTTAGCCATAAAAAGATAACTATAGCTGACGAATCTGTTGCTACAGTGGCTAGAGTAGAGACATTCAATTAAATAACTCTCTTATCCTAAAAGATGTCCTCCATGTTCCTAAGTTATTTGCTAACTTGATTTCTGTGCAAAAACTCACCAAAGATTCTAAGTGCCAAGCTATCTTTTTCCCTTCCTTTTGCATATTTCAGAAAGAAACAGAACATGGGAGCTGGTGGAGCTACCCAAAGATAAAAAACTTGTTGGGTGCTAGTGGGTATTTACAATAAAATATAAATCTGATAGTTCTGTTGAAAGATACAAGGCTAGGTTGGTTGCCAAGGGTTATACTCAAACCTATGGCGTAGATTACCTAGAAACCTTTGCACCAGTAGCGAAAATGAACATTGTTAGCATTTTACTATCACTAGATGCCAATTTTGGCTGGAATTTTCAACAATATGATGTTAAAGATGCCTTCCTCCATGCATAATTAGAAGAGGAGATATACATGGAAGTTCCACCAAGTTTTGAATCTAACAAAGGCTTGGTATGTAAATTAAAAAAGGCTCTTTATGGGCTCAAACAGTCACCAAGGGCATGGTTTGGAAGACTCACTAAGCTTATGACAAGATTAGGGTACAAGCAAAGTCAAGGAGACCAAACTTTGTTTGTAAAGCACAGGAAGCCAGGAGGAGTAACATCACCATTAGTGTATGTGGATGACATCATAGTCACTGGAAATGATCAAGGAGAAATGCTAGAATTAAAGAAAAGGTTGTTGCAAGATTTTGACATTAAGGAGCTTGGTAAGTTGAAATACTTTCTAGGAATTAAGGTTGCATTCTCAAAGCAAGGTATATTTATGTCACAACAGAAATATGTGCTGGATTTATTGAAGGAAACAGGAAAACTCAACTGCAAACCAATGGCCACCCCTATTGAGTTCAATCATGGGCTGAATGATGCACCAAATGAGCTTGCAGTAGACAAGGGAACCTATCAAAGGCTGGTTGGTAGGTTAATATACTTAACACATACAAGACCCAGCATTGCCTTGGCTGTAAGTGTGGTAAGTCAATTTATGCACAACCCCAAGGAACTACATCTCAAGGCTGAGCACAAAATCCTACAATGCCTAAAAGGTAGTCTAGGAAGAGGAGTTTTGTTTACAAAAGGAGAAAAGATTACTTTAGACGCCTACACAAATGCAGATTATGCAAGCTCACTGGTCCACAGAAGATCAACTTCAAGGTACTGTACTTTCGTGGGAGGCAACCTAGTTTCATGGAAGAGCAAAAAGCAGAATGTTGTGGCAAGGTCAAGTGCAGAATCAAAGTTCATAACTATGGCATTAGGAATTTGTGAGTTATTGTGGTCGAAAATTGTTCTTGATGACTTAAGAATTAAGTGGGAAGGTCCCATGAGATTATACTGTGATAAAAGTCTACAATCAACATTGCACACAACCCAGTGCAACATGACCAAACAAAACATGTAGAAGTTGATCGACACTTTATAAAAGAAAAGTTGGACAGCGGTGTAAATGCATGCCTTTCATCTCATCAAAGGAGCAAATAGCTGATGTTTTGACAAAAAGGCTACCCAACACAACCTTTGAAGACTTTGTTAGCAAGTTGGGAATGAAAGATATTCACCAACTTGATGGGGAGTGTCGGTTATGTAGGAATATCTTTAGGGATAATTATCTTTAGGGATAATTATCTTATCTTAAATTAGAGAATTTCTAGAGATAATGATCTGATTATATTTTTGTATATATCTCTAATTTTTAGGGATTAGGCGAGATTCTTGGGATCTTTAATTGTACATATATATCCTTGTAACCTGTTTAGAAAATAACACAACAATTATTCAAAAAATAACAGTTATTTAGAGGGGTTTCCCTTGTGGATCTCAAAAGGGATTGGAAGACACTATTGATTTAGCATCTTGTTTTTTCTTTTTTTGTTTCTTTGTTTCCTTTTGTTGAGGACAGCTTATCTTCCACCTTGTACTCACTTGTATCTTTTCTCGCTATAACAAATTTCTTTTTTTATTTAAAATAAAAGAATTGGCATATATTATAAGATATTCACCATTTATTCATTATATATCGCCATACTTATATTCTATATTTCAAAAAAAAAAAGAAAAAGGAATTACCATATCACATTCCCATACCATCATCTATAATAGTACCCATACCTGTGCAACATAGTTGACCATCCAATAATTTATATACTACTTAACTTATGTAGAAAGATGTGTAAAATGTAGCAGTTAGTCTATTTACTATTCATAAAAATGAATAGGGAATAACAGTGCCATATAGTGCCATATATAGGAAGGGTTTGTGTTCAGTTTAAGTATTCATTGATCTTTCATTACCACATTTAACCTTCATGCCAACCCTTTTGAATTCACTGGTAAAGCTTATCTAGAACAAAGGGAAAATAGAAAATAGAGCAGAAACAGAAAACTCCATTCTTATATCAGCTATATTTGAGGAAAATTATACATCTCTCGTCCTCTATTTCTGTACCTTTCTGTATTATTCTCTCTTTTCATCAATAAATTCTTTTCTCATCGAGAGAAAAAAGAAAATGATATATATTAAAGAAATGACCTCAAACCTTAGGGTATAAATCTATGTATGACAATTTCAGGGAATGATTTAGTAAATCCAATAGGAGATCTATTACCCAAGATGCAAATATTACCAAATACTTACATAAATTTCTTACACCCTTTGTATAATTTTTGGCAGCGATCTGTTAACTCATCTGCTGTTTGTTCAAGAGAACATATCTGTCACAAGAAAAATAAAGAAATTATTGCAGAGAATCATATTGCTATTTGTGATCAGGAACAATTAAACGTTCCAGAAAGCTATGGATTCAAGAATCTTTATCAAATTAAATACTTCCACATGCTCACATTCATGCTTTTGCTTTAGAATAAAGGAAGATAATTTACTAGAATTGAAGAGTAGAAGAGCAAAAATCAGAATAAGGCATTCCTTACTGTAAACTAAAGAAACCTGAAGAGAGTAAAGAAAATGTCATTTGCTGAGCAACATAAGCCAACAAGACAACTCTGTCCCATATATTTGGCAATTGAGATGATTTATTGGTCAAATATTTTTGGCATCTCTCTCCCAGGCACCAAAAACTACAAACAACACATATCAGCTCACAACAAATGCTTTTTACAGTTTCACCAGATTAATTCATCAGATCAACAAGTATACGATCATTATGAGCAAAATTTGAGGGTATAAATCAACACATTTAGTAATGATTATAGCGTCAATAATACAACAACAACACAAAGCCTTTTCCCATTAAGTGGGATCAGCTATATGGATCAAGTAACACCAACGTGTTCTATCTTAACTCATTTTTATAGTTAGGTTGTTAATAGTTAAATTCATCTTAATAGTTTATTCTATTGCTTTCTATGGTCTCCTTCTACTTTTAATTATTGTTTTCTTTTCTCTCTCTAATAAATTTCTTTTTCTATCAAAACAAAAATTATTGGGCTATCTTCCGTCTAATCTACTCTTCATATAGGAGCCTATAAAGGCCTTCTCTATACATGACCAAACTACCTAAGGCGCATTTCAACCAACTTTTTTATGATAGGTGCTACCCAACTTTCTCTCTAATGCAATCATTTCTAATCCTATCTTTTTTAGTATGTCCACTCATCCAATGTAACATTCTCATCTCTACAACATTAAATTTTCGTTCATGTTTTAAATTTTCGCTCATGTTGACTTTTTATTGCCCAACATTTGGTAACCTACTGCAATGCAAATCTTATAGCTGTGCGATAAAATTTTCTCTCAAGTTTGAGTGGCACATTTCTATCATAAATAACACCTGAAGTCTTCTTCCTTTTTATCCACCCAACTTAAACCCCATGATTTACGTCTTCCTCTATTTCTCTAGTATTTTGTATAACGGTCTCCAAATACTCAAAACTTCTGATTTGTTGTATAGAATGATCTCCAAGTTTTACCTCTACCCTAGAATCGGTGTATCTTTCACTAAATTTACATTTCATGTACTCCGTTTTACTTTAACTTAGACAGAAACCGAATTCCAAAGCTTGTCACCACATTTCTAGTATTTTGTTTAATTCTTTCAAATCTCTCACAAGGACTATATCGTTAGCAAAAAGAACGCAACGTGGCACCACCTCTTGAATATGTTTAGTGAGCACATCTAATGCCAAGTTAAAAAGGTCAGGACACAAAGATGAATCTTGATGTAGTCCTATGGTTATAGAGAAATCCTTCGTGGCCCCACCTTGTGTTCTCACTCAAGTCGTGACCCCGTCATACATATATTGGATTGCTTGAATATAAGTCACACGAACTCCTTTCTTTTCCAAAGCCTTCCACAATAAATCTCTCAGCACTCTATCATAAGCCTTTCCTAAATCAATAAAAACCATAGATAAGTTCCTATGAGTTCTCTAATATCTGTCCATTAATTTTCCTGATAAGTATACTGCCTCTATGGTTGAACTCCTTGGCATGAAACCAAATTGGTTTTTTGTAATTCAGGTGTCTAACCTTAATCTTCACTCAATGACATTCTCCCTTAAATATTTGGGGACAATAATATAAAATAATGGCAAAATAGAGGAGGACATAAATCATATGATCCAAGCTGAGTAGATGAAATGGAGTAAGGCTTCAGTTGTCATTTATGATGAAAAATATCACTCAAACTTAAAGAAAAACTTTATCACACAACTATAAAACCTACATTGTTGTATGGTACTAAATATTGGGTAATAAAAAGCCAACATGTGCAAAAATTCAACATCACATAAATGAAAATGTTGCATTGGATGAGTAGACATATTAGAAAGTACAAGATTAGGACTGATTGTATTAGAGAGAAAGTTGAGGTAACACCTCATACAACAACAACAATCAAATCTTTTCCCACTAAATGGGATTAGCTATATGAACCAAACGATGCTAACTTGTTCTATTTTTGCTCATTCCTACAATTAAATCCATTCTAATAGTTTCTTCAATTGTTTCTTTTGGTCTTCCCCTACCTCTAATTATTGGGTTGTCTTTTATCAGGTCAACTAATCGTACAGAAGCTTCTAATAGTCTCATCTGTATATGAACAAACCACCTAAGGTGTGTTTCTACTAACTTTTCTATAATAGGTGCTACCTTAACTTTCTCTCTAATGCACTCATTCTTAATCCTATCCTTTCAAAGTTGAGGTAATATCTATCATAGAAAAATTGGTAAAATAAAGTCTTAGGTGATTTGGTAATGTACAGAGGAAACCATAAGAAGCCCTTATATGAAATATTGATTAGATGAAAGATAGGCCAATAACTAAAGGTAAGAAGAAACAAAAATAATAATAGAAAAAATTATTAAGATGGATTTATTTGTAAACAATCTAACCATATAAATGAATCAAGATAAAATGTGTTGGTGTCACTTGATATATATAACCGATCTCATCTAGTGAAAAACGGTTTTCTTTGTTTTTTATATCTATGTAAGTATGTTTAGCACATACACCACAAGCATTTAAGTACATATGTTTCTTACAGCTTGCTTGGAAGGAATAGCCAAGCTCAATTTAAAACATGCAACTTCGGTTTTAACTAGAGAACTAGCTAATTGTCTTCTCCTGGTAATTGTTTCTAAACATGAATGAAAATGCACTACCAATGGAAAACCCATTTTGTCCCTAAGCCTTGCACTTTCATTTAATACATATACATCCCCAATTCTTTTACTCCCACTCTATTTTTTTCCTCTAGTCCCAACGACAAAGATTATAGCAGATCTAATCCTCAACTGCTTTTCAGTGCACAAACAATTACTCATTACTTTCCCAGAAATTCTAGCTTAAACGAAGAACATAGGCCTGCATCATTGCCGTTGCTATGAAATAGTACTTTACAAACATAAAGCCAGAACTTTGGGACATATCTGAACAGCATAAGAAGTTTCGAGGGTTAAAAGACCAACTATTTTCCCAGCTATTGCAGCCTATAATCCAGCTTCAAAGATTAGAAATCATAAGGTCAAGCTTCTTTGTCAGAGAATTGCAGTGTCACAAAACGGATGAAAAGTGATTTGTTCAATCAATTAACAAAGAGTGAGAGGAAATTGGAATCGAGAAGAGACGCAACTCCCATTGCAGCGCAGATAGGTTACCTGCTTCTGAAACATAGGGGAATCGTCCAGCTTGACGAAGGCCGATGCCATTGCTCCTCTCCGACTCGCTAATTGTCGCTGTCTTGGTCAGTTGTGAGAGATCAGCTTAGATGTTCAGATCGGCAATGGCCCCCGAAGCATCACATGGAACCCAAGTCTAAAGTGACAATTTTGTCCCCGCCGTTGGCACTGCCATTCCCAATTGCAATATTTTTTTTCAAATAGTTGATGAACTTGAAATGATGAAGTCTATTAATTTTTACTTATTTATAATTTTTTAAATAGAATTTTAATGAAATTATTGGAGAGGGAAGTAATTTACATTTAACAAAATTATTTGAGAAGTATATTATCAATATTTAATAAGTAATTTATATTTGATAAATTTTTATAAAAATATTTTTAAATATAACATTACAAAAAAGATATTTATGTATTTAAAAAGACACTTAGAAGAAATTAGAAGTTGTTACTAAAAAAAGATAAAAGTAATTATTGTAACTAGCAAACTTTTTTCTGACACCTTGCTATTATAATTATAAAAACATCAAATATAATATTTAATTATAAAATTATACTTGTTATAAGCTGCTTTTTTTTTCAAATTGACAATTAGGGTTGACAATCTTAATTAAATTCAAATTTATTTTTATTATATGATATATGAGTAAATTAAGCTTAATCGAATCATTTATTTGTCTAATTTTTTCATTGCTCTAAATAAAAAATAAAAATTTTCAAGATTATTGATTGAATTATTTTTTTCATAGTTTTGATATATCTAACAAAAATATTTGGTAAATAGTTAAAATTTATTTTTAAAAAAACAAAGAAAACCTATCCTTAGCAATTTTTAAAGTTTTAACGCCTCAAAGTGGTTAAAATTTCAAGTAATCTTCATAAATCTTGAAATTTTGAAGTAATAAAGAATTCTTAAGAGAAATTCAAAGTTTAAAATCCATTGATTTTCCTAATCTTGTATACCTGAGAATCACAAGGGACATGATGGACTTTAGGAAATGATCGATGGCATCCAATGATACTAATTGCTTTGTTTCTGGACATCTAATGCTTTGTAATTTTAATGTGAATTGAGAAAACTTTGTGAGATTTAATTATTTGGCTAATGAGTGTATGCATAAATCAAGTTTAGAATATTGTTTTCTAGATTAGTTCGATGTGTGACGACTTTATTCTTGGCTTGCTGGCTGGCTGGCTTCAATTTTTTTACTTATATAGTATGTTTGAATAACTCTCGGTTCCATCCCCTGGCTTCCATATGTGCAGCTGTGAGGATTCATTCAAGGTGTGTTTTGGGGTTTAGAGTGGATTTCGATCTGATTTTATTTATTGTGATTTGGGGTTTTCCTTCAAGGTGTGATTTTTGTGCCCTTTTAAATGAGTTTTGATAATATTTTGTTAATTATAATTATGTTGATTAGTGTTGAGTGTGATGGATTTTGCTTGTTCAAAGGAAAATATTATCTATTTATAGATTTCTAGATGATTTTGTTGTTTGTTTTTCTATGTGATGAAATAAAATGTGGAAGGAATTAATCTAAGAATATGTTGGTTCCATTCACATTATCTTAGAGTATATATTAATTGGTTAAAATTAGAATACACATTGAATGGTTGAAAATTGTAATATTTTTGAGTTTGTTGTGATAATTGTATGAAAATATATTGTTAACCTATGTTTTTATATTTGGTTGTAAAGTTGTATATTGATGAGGTAAAATTATATTCATATCATTTATTCTTATGAGAAATTAGATATTTGTGCTATCTTTTTAGTTATAAGTATAATTTTTTTAAAATAATTGGTGCTGAAATTGTATAAAAAAAATTATTTTTTATTGTTAATTCAACTTAGATATTCTATTATTTTTAAAAATTGATAAGTCTTGAATGACTAAGTCTAAGAACACTACTGAATATATAGAAAGGCTTAATGGATTTTTAAATTTTGTATTGGTTAACAAGAATGTTTAGGGTAAAATAATATGTCTATGATGTCTAAGTACTCCCACATACTCAACGAGTTGTCCTTTTAATATGCAAAATCATCCAATTAAAAATGCAACTGGACTCCTAAGCAATTTCTTAGGAACTGTTAGAAGAAACTTTATAAGATTTCTCTTTGAGTTACAAGAATTGAAAAATGATTCCAATGGATTATAAAAATAATGAATACATGAATAAATTATAGATAAATTTTTGATTATATATATATAGTGCTATTTAGCTATTTTTACTCAAATAATATCTTTAAAATAATTATTTTTTAATATACAATATATACAAAGTTATTTCCCATCATACGATACATTAGTTTTTGAACCTTTTTTTTTTAATTTCGTACATCACATGCGCCATCTCATACGGCGAAGGTGCTGTGTCAAATAGCACCTTCTTCATCTAACATGGCAAAAGCCTTTTTCGTAATTTGCCAAAAAAAAAAAAAATTTAGCATCAAATATATTTGTTGCTACAAACCATTTCTATATTTCGCGACAGATATTCTTATTACTATAACTTTTGTTTAAACCAATTCTTAAGAAATGATTTCAAATGTCAAATTTTATTTTTAACTAAAACTTAACAAATTTATATTTCATATCTAGCTAAATTTTTAAATTATTTATTTTTATAATTGTAACACCTATCTTTAACTAATTTGTAATAGTTTATTTATGATAAAAATGCTTGTGTTGGTGTAGGGAATTTCAACAAAGTGTGTTGCAAGAAAAGAACTTTGGGACTAAAGTGAATAGTAAAAAGGAAACCAAGGGTGGATTTTGGAATTTAGCCAAGGAAGTTTATTGTAGCTAATCGAATTTTCAAACACCCTGCCACTTTGCAGGGGTAATATGGAAATCCCACATTTGTGTATTGGAGGTGGGCAAAGAGTAAGTAAGGGGACTAAATTGCATAAGCTTATTCTTACACCCTCTTATGCCACATTTTCCCCACACTCTACCTAGAGAGAGAGAGAAAGCAAAGCCCATCTTTTAAAACCCATCCCAAAACTTCAACTACAAAGAGAAGATTGACTTCTATAGTGAGAAAGAGACATCTTTTAGAGAGAAAAAGGAGGATTTCAAGCTAGAAAGAGTCACTTGAAGCTTGGAAATTTCTCTAGAAAGAGAGAGAAATCTTAGATTTTAGGGTTTTTGAGTTAGATAACTTACCATATTTTACGTTAGAAACCTTGTAGGGATTAATGGGACTATGATTGAATAAAGAAAGGTGAAAATGGGTTGTGAAATGGTTGAGAAAGAGGCAAAAATATATCCATGTAGAGCAGAGTTAAACGTAGAAGTCGACTGTTACACTTTTGGAAGTCAACTGTCATGTCCATCACTCTACCCATAATGATTAAGATCTTAACAGTTAACCACTATATCCCTAGCAGTCGACTATCGAGGGTCCTGAGTTACCCAAGACCTATCACAGTAGGCTAATAGTCGACCACCAGCCTGTTAGAAGTCGACTACCAGCTCTCAGGTCAAGTTGCCTTGTTTTAGGCAAAGAGCTACTAGCTGATTGCCAAGAATCTAGCAATCGACCGGTAAACTCCAAAACATGATTTTGAGCCCCTTAGTCCCTCAATCCCAGGTTTAACGCTCAATTAACCACTCAAATTGCAAGATTAAGAGAATTAAGCAACATGTAACATGAATCAAGAGGGAAAATAAGATGAAAGCTCAAGAGGAATTAAGAGAAGTATTCCTAGTGTGTGTATTATAGGTAGATAGACTCAAGATCGAGTGACTGGTAGTCAGTGTGGGGTGATCGTTGGACATTCCGCGATTAAGCCATAAATTATTATGGTGTAACATCCACTCGACCTATAACATCCCTTCAACCTGTAACATCCCCTTAAGCATTCTTTCTAAATTATAACTTTTATTATATTAATAACTTGTTCATGATATGAAATGGATGTTGGGAACTAGAGAAGTCAATTCTAGAGGAATTAGCTGAGAACCTGACTGAAAAGAGGTCCAGTTCACAAGAAGCAATAAGTTTTCGAAAGTGGTACATATAGGTAATTTAACTTGAAGGAACTATTGGTAAATTAAATAAAATTATAGTAAATGGAACCCTGAGAGGATTTAGATGGGAAAGTGGTATAAGGATGGAAATAATCTATTAAGTTGCTAAAATTACACTTTTATCCTTAGGGACTAATTAGCAATTATTATTGAATTTTGACTAACTAAATTTTCCTCCCTAAAAATAATATCTTTATATAAGGGAGGGAGAGTAGAGAGAAAGAGTTCAAAATTTTTTAGAGAGAGAGAGCTTCATGTGGAAGAGAGAGCAAGGGAAAAGAGGAGAACAAGCAAAAAACCTAAGGATAACGAGGAAGCTATAAATCCAGAAGAAAAACACACATGACGCATAGATTTTCAGTGAAAACACAAGGTAATCAAGCTAAACTTCACTCCCTTGTTTAACTTTGCTTTTTCAAGAAAATGGGTTTATGCCCCATATGATGATTTAGATTTGAAAAGGGAGTGTAAACTTGTATTCTTGATTGAGAAATGATGGATGTATGCTTATATGGTTATGTCTACTGTTAGAATGGATGTATGCATTCTTAACCCCATCACAATCTCCACTATCTCTTGCTTCTTAAGAGGAGAAGAGTGAGGTATCTTAGTTTACTATCTAAAGGCAGATTCACTAAGCACCCTGAACCACTTTGCTTAGTAGGGAATTTATCACTAGGAATTGCACTAGGATTAAATGTCAAAAACCATGTTATATTCAAGAGCTCAAGACAAGGTGCGTTTTAGAGCCTTGAGCTAAGCCATGATATTTCCTAGCTAAACATCTACAATTTTACTTATGTTTTACTATCAAAAGGACAAATTATATAGGGTAAGAGAGGTGGGTACCTACTCTTCTTAAGTGGAAGCACCTCTTCTATTTAGATGGAGTCACCTTCTTATAAGAGGGAGGAGCCACCTCTTCTTAGAGGGAGGAGCCACCTCTTCTTAGAGTGAGGAGTCATGTAACGACCCCCTAACTCATATAATACTTATCTCTATCAGAGTAACAGAAGAATATAAAGTTTAAGTAAATTTTTTAGTTTTCCCATGTCAGGGAAAATCGAAGGGTCGTTACTGGTTGAGTGAAACCCAAATAGACTCTTTTCACAATCCATTCAGATTCCACTCAACCCCAAGTCCTATGCAGCATTTCTATTATCACATACAAATAATAACATGCTCTAGAATATAAATACTAATAACCATACAAATGTAATTGAGATATACAAATTCAGAATACTAAATCCATTCAAATTCATTTCAAACAAACTACTCTTCCATACCGTTTTCCTACCGAAAATCTAGCAGAGTTTTCCCTAAAAACTAGACGTTTCCCATAAATACAAACAGTCAAAAACTACAAAATACATCCAGTCAATTCATCAGAATTCAACACCAACAACACAGATATATACATATACACAATTCAATCCTAACTATGCCGCAACGTCATCCCACTATCCTGCTCTTGCCTAGGCATTCCCTGTTCCTAATAATTTGAGCAAACAACTTCATGAATAGTTAAATCCCAGTAAATAAATTTACAGTTTATAATACGAAAACATTGGATGCTCAACAGTGACAACGCATAGAAAACATCTCCCCATATTCAATATAAATGCATGTGAATTACCGTATTCTTAAAATATAAAATACATGAAAAATTGATGAAAATGATCAAATGAGCATAAAATCTTTATTCTAAAAATTTATATTGAAATTCTTACTTTAAATCATTCCTGGCGATTTTCACATACTTATTAGTCACAAGTCTCATGTGACTATTCATTATTCTTTCCAATTGCATGTCGTTTTTATAGAAAACAAAATTTTACGTTGGTTGTGATTCGTAACACCAATCACCTGAAAACACTCCTATATTGTGAGTGTGATTTGTGACACTAATCACTCACACAAGGACTAGGTGAGAATCAATATCCAGGGCGTCCCCTAGCATGTGCACAAACGCTAATTCTCATCCTCATACAGTTTATACAGAACTGCATAAACATAGCCGACCAATTCTCAAGGTTATAGGATATTATACTTAAACCAAAACATTACCCCGTATAGGTTATCCCCCCTTATATGCCTTAAATCTTTCATAGGGTTGTACTGGTTTAATGAATAATCCCTAACGAATGCAGACTTCATCTAATTAAAAATAATTCGTTTAACAAAACTATTTGCATAAGGGATATTCAATGGCCGTCCCATACTGGTTATTGAATACCCACCTTAAGTCAGTCCGTTCCTATGGCATATAAATCTAATAGCCAAACATATCAAACATGTAACAGGCATTCTCAACACACAGGTATACACATATACTCATATATTTTTACACGCATTCCCATGCAATGAAATTATTCTAAACAGGCATTCACAATGTCAATTTAAAGTTCAGGGGAGCGTAAATCACTTTACCTTTCACCGTTTGCTCCTAATCGGTTTGGGATTTCTCGTTTCCTCAGAAATTACTCCTAATTAGTTCCCTAGGAAATTAATTAAATTCTTAGGCGGGTTTTTCTTTCAATTAGGCTTTCCTAAGTCAATTTATCAAATTCCTAAGCCGGTCTAATCCTTAAATATATCTGGGATCAATTTCAATAGGAAAATATCAAATTGGGGTATTTTAAACTATACCGAGGGTTTCAGAAGCTTGAAATCTAATTTTGGCAGATTTTCAGCAACTTCGATGATGGTGCACGGTAGTGGACGGCGGCTCATTGCAGTGCACAGTGACAAACGGCGGTTGGGGTCAAAAGATACACCAAAATGTATCCTGTAACTTGAGGATGCCGGATCTAGTGTTCGTTCAGCAAAACACAGCCATTTAGATGGCATTCTTTTGGTGACAAAGGTGGTGGACAACGAAACTATTTTTCCACCATTTTGGGCGCGTGGTGGCGAAGCTCCACTGGCTGGAAGCTGGCAGCTCAGGCTACCTAACAGTGGCAACGATGTGGCCGGACAGCATCGGACGACGGAGGTCGCGGTGGAAGAGAAATTTCGTGACAGAGGGAAAATGAGTTATTTTTGGTCACTTTGGCGTCTATCGACGGTCTGGGATAGTGGCTGGAGGTCAGGGGAATTGAGGCATCAAGCGCGAGGTCCTGGCGGGCAAAGGCGGTGGTTCTGGCAACGCTAGGTGCCGCGCGAAAATGAGAGAGAAGAGAGAGAAAATGTATGGAGGAGAGAAAGAGGAAAGGAAAAATGAGAGGAAAATAGAGATTTTGGAATTTTAAGGCCTCTAGGGGCATTTTGGTCTTTTTTCACTTTGCCCAGGGTAAATTCCAGATACATTCTCCAATCTGGGCAAGAATACAGACCCACATGGAAGAAATTCAGACTTCTTTTGAGGATTAAAAGCCTTCCAATTTACCTGCTAATTCCCTAAAGCTGGACCGAGTTTTTCTTCAACAAATAAGATTTTGACTTCGAAAAATTCTCAAATTTTAATTGCAGACTCAGAAAATTACGCTGAATTCAATTTTAACAAAAATCTAAATTTATTTTACCTAATTAATTTATTTAAAAAAATACAGGTTATTACATTCTCCCCCCTTACAAAGGAATTTTGTCCCCAAAATTCATACCTGTGAATAATTCTGGATAACGTTGCCTTATCTCGTCTTCTTTCTCCCACGTCATCTCCTGTGATGCTATATCCTGCCAAAGTACCTTAACTAAAGGGATTACTTTATTCCTGAGTTGCTTAGTCTTAAAGTCAAGGATTTTGACAGGCGTAGATTCATAAGTTAAATTTTTCTTTAATATTATGGGTTGATTCCCCAATACATGTGCGAGATCTGGGACATATTTATGGAGTTGTGAGACGTGGAATACATCATGCAAGTTTGACAAGTAGGGAGGTAGAGCAATTTGGTAGGCGACTGGACTGACTCTTTGCAGAATTTGGAATGGTCCTAAGAATCTGGGACTTAATTTCTTTGTCCTTATTTGTCTACCAATACCAGTAATGGGTGAAACCCTCAGGAAAACATGCTCTCCCTCATTAAATTCTAATGGTCTCTTTCTTTTATTCACGTAGGCTTCCTGTCTCTGTTGGGCAACTCTCATCTTTTCCCTGATCATTTTGATCTGATCAGTAGTCTCTTGTACAATCTCAGGTCCCAATAGTGTACTCTCCCCCATTTCTACCAACTTAAAGGTGATTTGCAGCTTCTTCCATACAGAGCAGTATATGGTGCCATACCTATGGTAGAGTGATAATTATTATTGTAAGCAAACTCTATCAAAGGTAGGTTTTTAGCCCAACTTCCTTTCTGTTCTAGCACACAAGCCCTTAACATATCTTCTAAGGTTTGAATTGTTATCTCAGACTGTACATCGGTCTGAGGATGATAGGCGATGTTAAACTGAAGTTGGGTTCCTAATGCCTGCTGTAGGGATTGCCAAAATCTCGAAGTAAACTTAGGGTCTCAGTCTGATACTATACCTGAAGGTACTCCGTGTAGTCTCGCAATCTCCCTAAGGTATACTTCGGCTAATTTCTCTATGGAATACCTAATCTTGATAGGTAAAAAGTGAGCAGACTTAGTTAATCTATCCACTATTACCCAAATGGAATCATAACTAGCTAGTGTTCTAGGTAGTCCAACTAAAAAATCCATGGTTATTTGATCCCATTTCCTCTCTGGTATCTCCAGTGGCTTCAGTAATCCTGCGGGTCTTTGATGCTCTATCTTAACCTGTTGACAAGTAAGACAAGCATTCACATACTTTGTGATATCCCTCAGCATACCTGGCCACCAAAAGTTTCTTTTCAAATCTTGATACATCTTGGAAATACCTAGATGGATGGTATAGTGGCTTCGATGAGCCTCTGCTAACACTTTCTCCTTTAATTCCTGATAGTCTAGGATTACTATTCTTTTCCTAAACATTAACACTCCATCAGGGGCTAATCCAAAATCAAGCTGATTCACATAGATTCCCAAATATTCATCCTCTAGTTGGGCTTGTCTAATTTGGCCCCTCAAATCACAGCTTATTAGGAAGTCACTCATTACTAGTGTCTTTGGAAATGAAATTACATTGAGGCTGAGATTCCTAAAGTCCTCAAGTAATCTCATCTCATCCACCATTAAACTGGCTAATTGTAATGACTTCCTGCATAATACATTAGTTACTACATTAGCCTTCCTTGCATAGTACTTTAACTCAAAGTTAAAGTCCTTCAAGTACTCTACCCACCTTCTCTGCCTCATATTGAATTCCTTCTGATCAAATAAATACCTAAGGCTCTTATGATCACTAAAGACCTCGAATACAGCCCCGTATAAGTAATGTCTCTAAATCTTCAGGACAAATACAATGGTAGCTAATTCTAAGTTATGGGTAAGATAATTTTCCTCTGCAGGTTTCAATTTTCTGGATGCATAAGCAACTACTCTCCCATCTTGCATTAAGACGCATCTTAAACCTTTCATTGATGCATCTATATAAATTGAAAAGGGCTCTAAGGGTTTTGGAATTATTAGTACTGGACCGGTGGTTAACTTTTCCTTCAGGGTTTGAAAACTATGTTCACACTGCTCGCTCCACTCAAAGTTAACACCCTTCCTAGTCAACCAGGTTAATAGCAAAGCTATTTGAGAAAATCCTTGTATGAACTTCCTGTAATAGTCTGCCAAACCCATTAAGCTCCTAACTTCGGTGATCGTTCTTAGTTGACCCCAATCTAATATTGCTTCAATTTTCTTAGGGTCTACTTAAATCCCTTCCCCATTTACCACATGGCCTAAAAATTTCACTTCCTCCAACCAAAACTCACATTTCTCTAACTTAGCATACAATTATTTTTCTTCCATTATCTGTAGCACCGTGCTAAGATGTTGTGCATGTTCTTCGTGAGTCTTGGAATAGACTAAGATGTCCACTATGAATACCACTATGAATTTATCCAAGTAGGGTCTAAAAATTCTATTCATGTAATCCATAAAGATAGCAAGTACATTGGTCAGTCAAAATGGCATCATTAGAAACTTATAATGGCTATACCTAGTGCTAAATGCTGTCTTAGGGATATCTTCCTCACGAACCCTAATTTGGTGGTATCCTAACCTCAAGTCTATCTTGGAGAATACCGTTGCACCCTGTAACTGATCAAACAGGTCATCTATTCGAGGTAATAGGTACTTATTCCTAATAGTTACCTTATTCAACTGCTGATAGTCTATACATAACCTTAAACTCCCATCTTTATTCTTTACGAATAGGATAGGAGCTCCCCACGGTGACACACTCGACCTAATGAATCCCTTTTCTAACAACTCTTCTATTTGGACCTTAAGTTCCCTTAATTCCGCTGGGGCCATTCTATATGGGTTCATGGCTATTGGGCTTGCACTCAGAATTAGGTTAATTGTAAATTCTATCTCTCTAGGTGGGGGTAACCTACTTATTTCCAAAGGAAACACTTCCGGGAAGTCACTAACAATAGGAATTAGGTTTAACCTTTCTTGCAATTCTACCTGAGAGAGATTTAGGAATATATCACTTATCTCACACGCTTTGTCACTCTCACGTACAGGTAAGGTATCCAAATAAGTGATAGTCCTTTTGGAAAAATTCAACAAAACTTGATTCCTAGATAACCAATCCATTCCTAGAATGACGTCGATTCCAGTCAAAGGTAAACACACAAGGTCCACAATGAATAGGGTGTCATCGATGGAAAGAGGACAATTTAGGCATATTTGAGGGGATATGGTGGTCTCTCCTAACGGTTTGGAAATGTGTAAATCACAAGGCATGGTTTGTAGAGGTAATCTTATTCTTTCCACGCATGCATCAGATATAAAAGAGTGCATAGCACCCGAATCAAACAATATTATTAAAGGAAAATTATAAATTTTACCTCTACCCTGCATTAATCCAGGTGACTTGTTGACGTTCACTGCATCCAGAGTAAAGACTCTCCCTGGAGCTTGTGGTCTTCGGCCACTTGGACTCTGCTGGCTTCCACTTGATGGACAGTACTTTGCATAATACCTTGTACCTTCGCATTTGTAACATTGTATCAGTGTATGATGCTAGCAAGGTTGGTTGGCATGCCTCATTCCACATTTCGGGCAGTTTGCACTTTTTGGACGTTTGTTACTATTGGATGACCCTGGTTGTGGCTTGAACATTCTGCCCTTCACATTTAGATTTCTAGTTGGTTGTTTTTGCCTGCTTCCTATTCTTTGATTCATATTCTGCTTTTGCTCCAGATTTTTGCTAAGAATTCGACATTTATTTACCAGCATTGCGAAATCCCTTATCTCTAGCGAGGTAATCTGTTTTCTCATCGGCAAGTCTAACCCTTCTTCTAGTTGGCTTGCCTTCTAGGCTTCATCATAGTGTATCCTCAAATACGTGGAATATCTGGCCAATTCTTTAAATTTATCAAGTATTCTTCAAATGGTCTGCCCCTCTGTTTGAGTTGCAGGAATTTTGTTTCTTTAGCCTGTCTTGCACTCTCAAGGAAGTACTTATCCAGAAATACCCTTTTGAAGGATTCCCACGTGAGTGGAATGCCCCTACTCTCCATAAGTTGTTGGGCTCCGGTCCACCACTGTTCTACTTCTCCTTTAAGGTATATGTCACATAGGTAGTCATATGTTCATCAGTACTATGCAATAGTTGAAAGATTTTTTGCATCTCTTTCAACCATCCTTCCACTACTAATGGATAAGATGTGCCTAAGAATGCTGGTGGCCCTGCCCTCTGGAATTCTATCCAACCTTGGTACATTGGTTGGTATTCCAATTATTCTCGTCATCCCTATTTTGACAGTCCTCCTGTTGCTATCTCATTATGTTGGCACTCGTAGTAGCCTGTTCCCTTATTGTGTCTGCCATCATTTTGATGGAATCCATCATGTCCCGCATGTCCACATTGATATCCATGCTACTACTTCCCTGTACCCCTTGACTTTTGTGTCTTGGCCTTCCTTTTGGCCTCCGTGTACTGTCTCTGCTAGGATCTGCCATGGCTAACTGACACAGAAAAAGAATTAATTAACCTTTAACAACAATAATTATCAGCATAATAGTAGATTCATTCATAATATCTCAATTACATATCAATTCCTAGATATTTCAGAGCCAAATCAATTCAAAATCCTAAAGCTGCAAGCCCAAAACTTTATAACCAATAACTCACTAAACTAGTCAACCAGTAAATCGGGCTTTGATACCACTATTGTAACGACCCCCTAACTCATATAATACTTACCTCTATTAGATTGACGAAAAAATATAAAGTTTAAGTAAATTTTTCACTTTTTCCATGTCAGGGAACATCGGAGGGTCGCTACTGGTTGAGTATAACCCAAATAGACTCTTTTCATAGTCCATTCAGATTCCACTCAACCCCAAGTCCTATGCAGCATTTCTATTATCACATACAAACAATAACATGCTCTGGAATATAAATACTAATAACCATACAAATGTAATTGAGATATACAAATTCAGAATACTAAATCCATTCAAATTCATTTCAAACAAACTACTCTTCCATACCATTTTCCTACTGAAAATCCAGCAGAGTTTTTCCTAAAAACTAGACATTTCCCATAAATACAAACAGTCAAAAACCACAAAATACATGCAGTTAATTCATCAAAATTCAACACCAATAACACAGATATATACATATACACAATTCAAGCCTAACTATGCCACAGCGTCATCCTGTTATCCTGCTCTTGCCTAGCTATCTCCTAGGCATTCCCTATGCTTGATCATCTAAGCAAACAACTTCATGAGATGGTTAAATCCCAGTAGAGAAATTTACAATTTATAATACTAAAACAATTGGATGCTCAGTTGTGACAACACATAGAAAACATCTCCCCATATTCAATATAAATGCATGTGAATTACCATATTCTTAATATATAAAAAACACAGGAAATTGATGCAAATAATAAAATGAGCATAAAATCTTTATTCTGAAAATTTATACCAAAATTCTTACTTTAAATCATGCCTGGCGATTTTCATATACTTATTAGTCACAAGTCTCATGTGATTATTCATTATTCTTACCAATTGCATGCCATTTTTATAGAAAACAAAATTTTACGTTGGGTGTGATCTGTAACACCAATTACCCAAAAACACACCTATATTGTGAGTGTGATCCGTGACACCAATCACTCACTCAAGGATCGGGTGAGATTCAACATCCAGGGCGTCCCCTAGCATGTGCACAAATGCTAATTCTCATCCTCATATAGGCTAATCAAAACTACATACGCATAGCCGACCAATTCTCAAGGTTATAGGATATTATACTTAAACCAAAACATTACCCCGTATAGGTTATCCCCCCTTATATGCCTTAAACCTTTCATAGGGTTATCCTGGTTTAACGAATAATCCCTAACGAATAGAGACTTAATCTAATTAAAAATATTTTGTTTAAAAAAATGGTCTGCATAAGGGATATTCAACAACCGTCCCATACCGGCTATTGAATACCCACCTTAAGTCAGTTCATTCCTAGAGCATATAAATCTGATAGCTAAACATATCAAACATGCAACAGGCATTCTCAACACACAGGCACACACATACACTCATAAATTTTCACACGTATTCTCATGCAACAAAATTATTCTAAACAGGCATTCATAATGTCAATTTAAAGTTCAAGGGATCATAAATCACTCTACCTTTCACCGTTTGCTCCTAATAGGTTTGGGATTTCTCATTTCCTCGGCAATTGCTCCTAATTAGTTCCCTAGGAAATTAATTAAATTCTTAGGCGGGTCTAGTCCTTAAATGTATATGGGATCAATTTCAATAGGAAAATATCAAATTAGGGTATTTTAAACTGTATCGGGGGTTTCAGAAGCTTGAAATCTGGTTTTGGCAGCTTTTCGACAACTCTGGCGACGGTGCACAATGAAGCACGATGGTGGACGGTGGCTCACGACTATGGACAGTGGCTGGGGTTAAAAGATACACAAAAATGTAGCTCATAACTATAGGATGCCGAATCCAATGTCTGTTCAGTGAAACACGACTATTTAGACAGTGTTTTTTGACGACGAAGGTGATGGATGACGGAACTATTTTTTCCCCATTTCGGGCGCATGGCAGCGGCGCTCCACCGGCTGGAAGCTGTTGAAGGAAGCTGGTAGCTCAGGCTACCCAACGGTGGCGGTAGTGTGGCTGGATGTCATCGTACAATGGAGATTATGGTGGAAGAGAATTTTTGCGACGGAGGGAAAATGAGCTATTTTCAGCCGCTGTGGCATTTGTCGGTAGTCGAGGATGGTGGCTGGAGGTCAGGGGCGTTGAGCTGTACAAGCGACGGGGTCCGGTGGTGACGTAGGATGGCAGTTTCGGCAACGCAAGGTGAGGCGTGAAAATGAGAGATAAGAGAGAGAAAATATAGGGAAGAGAGAGAGATAGGAAAGGAAAAATGAGAGGAAAAATGGATAATTTGGAATTTTAAGGCCTCCAGGAGCATTTTGGTCTTTTTTCACTTCGCCCGGGGTAAATTTCGGATACATTCTTTGATCTGGGCAAGAATACGGGCCCACATGGAAGGAATTCAGACTTCTTTTGAGGATTAAAAGCCTTCCAATTTACCTACTAATTCCCTAAAGTCAGACCAAGTTTTTCTCCATTAGATCAGATTTTGACTCTAAAAAATTCTCAAATTTTAACCGCAGACTCAGAAAATTAAGCTGAATTTGATTTTAACAAAAATCTAAATTTATTTTACCCAATTAATTTATTAAAAAAAATATGGGTTATTGCAAGTCACCTTCTCTTAGGAGGAGGAGCCACTTTCTCTTAGGGAGAGGACTCATCACCTCCTCTTAAAGGAAGGAGTCATGTTCTCTTAGGATGAGGAGTCATCTCCTCTTAAGATGAGAAGTCTCTTCTTATTAGGATGAAAAAAATCACTTTTATTACTAATACTATAATTATTAAAATTATTGAATTTTAATTAAATAAAATAAATAAATAAATATTATTTACAAATAAAATAACAAAATAAAACTCATATAGGAACATTAGGCCCCTTACACATGTTCATGGAGACTCTAGATCATGAATATGTGCATAAAGAAAAATTACTCATTACTTAGGCTAATAAACTTTTCAATAGTCATTTATGAAAATAGATACTAAACTTAAAGTATTAAGGTAACTGCTCACAATTTTCAATTTTTTTATTTTACTTATATATATATTTAACCCTCTATTTTGTTTTTATTTAAAAAAAAAAGATTTATCTTATAGCTTCTTGGTTACCCTAGCGCAATATGCTAAGGTAATGTAAATGTGCCAGGTAATATAAATACCCCGGTGCATTACGCCAGGTAATATAATTATATCCTGACATATTGCAATACACTAGAATATATGATATGTATATCATATATGATATATATATATATATATCAAGTACTATTATAGAGCATAACACAAAGGTGCTCAGACCTTTTTCCTTCAGATTATTGCAGCACAGCCTTCCTTCATTTCCTACAAGAGGCATACCAACATTCCAATATCTAATATTATTACAAAAAATATCCCTTATAGGATCATAGTTTTTTAGAATATAATAACACTACTCCTTAATCTCTATAAGAGTTTAGTTGCAATTCATACCTTTAATCTTGATCTTGATTCTTGAAAAGATTTGATGAAAAGAACTTCAATATTATTGCTTACAATAGTTGATACAAAGGTTTCTTTAAGGATCAATTTGATACCCCTTCTTTACAATATTCTTCACTATTTATAGTCATTTTTATCCCTAACCCTACACACTACTATAGTTACTTTTTTACAACTCTAGTTACTTTATATAACTCTAGTTACTTTGTACACCTTTAGTTACTTTATAATACAACTTTATCTACTTTTCATAACTTTATGTTTGTCTTTTTATAATAATTGTCTTCTAATTCATGGTCTTCTGTTGGCCTTTTTTAATGATTTCTTTTGAGTATACTTATCTTTTCGGCCTTTGAATTTAGTAAATTAATATTTACTTGTGGTTCTTCATAATCTTAGGGTTCTTTCTTCTTTTTCTCTTTCCTTGCAATAATTGCATTTATGATTGAGATATCCAGATAATGCTTGACAGATCCTCTTCTTTGTTCTTTCCAAGTTGTCTATCTTGATTCTGTCATATCATGCTAGGAAATTCTTCATCAGTCTACTGACTCATCCTATTGAATATATACATGTCGTTGGGCTTGTGAAATAGGTCCATTGGACTTCATCTGAAGAAGTTATTATTTTATTCATCTCTTGGAATATAATCAGCATTTCTTGGGCCCTTATGTTGGACACTTTGTACTGGAAGTCTTCATCATCTTCAATGTCTAATTTTTCTTCTTGTTCATATTTGAAAGGCTTCTTGGTAGTTCCAAATTTGATAAGATTTATTAGAAGATAAAATTTTTCTGGAGTTATTTCTGCTATAGTATAATAACACCTTATATATATTCTATATTGGGTGACTATTCCAAAATAGTGTTTTGCAACTTCTTGAAATGGACTTTGGTAGCTAAGAAATTTCTTCCATATTATTTGAAGGAAATATTGTTTGGATTAATCCAAAGCTAAATAGGGTTTTTAATCATTCAAAATTTGTTCCTGATAAAATAATGGCCTTTTTATGGCATAATGGGAGACATATTTAATGGTGTTTTTGGGTATAGATAGATGGTTAAGTTTGTGATTATTAATATGAAGAAGCCATATTGGTCTTTGGTTTTGAAAGGATTTTGGTCTTTCTGAGGATTTTGGTGGAGAAGTCTTTGAAGAGGATAGGTTATTTGACATTGGTGAAGAGTTTTTTGAGGAGGATGGACTATTGGATTCTTGGTTCTTTTTGGAGGCTTCTATTTGGGCCTTTATTATTTTTATAAATTGGACTAGTTTTGTAGGTTCTTCTTATCTTCTTGTATATTTTTGACCTGGTCTTCCAGGATTGATACTTTTCTTTTTAATTCTTCAATATTTATATATAGGGTGTTTAATGTAGAATTGATAGTATTAATATTATTGGTAATCTGGCCCTTTATAAGGCTTATATTCATATCCATAATATTTAGTTTCATAATTATTTGTTCTTGAGTAGATAATTGAACTTCTTAATTTCTGTCAAGTTCTTAGTCTGCTCTTCTTTGGATTCCATCTGCTCAAAAAATCATCTATTAAGTTATTTTTTCCTTTTATATATTCAATATCATAATCATAATAAGACAAGTCACTTTGCCATTTGATTAACATTTTATTACTTAATTTATTTGTTTTTATTTCTTTATCTAGCCATTGTTTTATTTGAGTATTATCTATTCTTATTGTGAATCTTGTGTCTGCAATAAACAATTCAAACTTTTATACAGCTTTTACTATTGCTAAAATTTCTTTCCAATTTGAGTGGTAATTACTTTGGGATTCATTAAATTTTCCACTAGCATATCTAGTTATTTTTTATTTTTCCTCATTATTTTTTATATAATGCTGCTCCTTAATAATTATTTGATGCATATGTATATATTATTCATTTTATCATTTGATGAATTTGGTATTACTAATTTTGGTAGATTTTTACATAATTTTTTTTAATTTGATTTAATAGTTCTTCTGTTTCATTGTTCCATACCCATTTGGTCCTTTCTCCTACTTATTTATATATTTTTATTGTGAATTTAGAAAGGTTTGGTATATAATTTCTTGCTTGGTTTACTAGTCCTAGGAATGCTTGTAATTCTTTTTTATTTTTTATTTTTGGAAATTCTAATATTTGTTCACTTATATGTTCTTGTAATTCTATTCCATCTTGTGATAAATATTATCCCAAAAATGGTATTCTTGTTTTTCTTAATTAGGCTTTTTTAGGTGATATGTTTAATCCTTTTTGTTCTATAAGAGCTACGAATTGATTTAAATGTTTTTCGTGATCTTCTTTTGTTTCTAAATATATTAATATATCATCAATATATATTAATGTAAATTCTCTAATTTGTAATAATGTTTTAGTGACATATTCTTGAAATATCCTTGGACTATTATGGAATCCTATAGGTAGTACATTCCATCCATATAGTCCTTCTGAAGTGCTAAATGTTGTATATTTTTATTTTCTTCTTCTAACTTTATTTGAAAGAATCCTAATTTGCAATTGAATTTGCTAAATAGTGTTTTTCCTTTTACTAAGTTAAATAAAATATTTATTCTTGGTATAGGATATCTATTTCTAATGGCTAATGAATTTATTTTTTAATTAATAAATAATCTTGATTTTTCTCTTTTTGCTTCACTATGTTTTATTATTATAATGGCTGGTGAATAATATTCTGAATTACTTTCTCTATTTTATTATTTTCTTCTTTATGCTCTTCTATAGCTCTTATCATATTTATTTGGTAATTTTCTTCTATTATTGATTCATCATAATCATATTCATTAGATTCTTTAATTAACATTTTTATCTCACATATTTCTATATTTGAATTTTCTATTTCACTTCTTATTATTTCATCATATTCAATGGCTCTAAATCATATTCATTTTCTTGTGGTAATATATTCATTGTATACTTTGTTTTCAGTTTTGGACAATTAGTTGATATATGTCTTAATTTTCCACAATTATAACATTTACATTTTATTGGTTTTTTATTATAGTTTATTCTTTTTTCTTAAAATATTTTTTAGGTTTATATGTTTTATATAACTTATCTTTTAGATATTTTTTAAATTTATATTTATGTTTTCTCTTTCTGTTTTGTCTTGTTTTTTTCCAGTTTACATCCCATCTATGAGGAGTTTATAGTTCTCCACATTTTATAAATAATTTATTTATTTTATAGTATTTCATGTTTCTCCATGCTTGTCTGCATTTGTTTGATATATATTCTTTTAAATATTTTTCTCTTCTTCCTATAGTATCTATATATGACATTAATTCTATGTTATTAATTGCTTTTATATAATCTTCTATGATTGTTTTAGACATTAATTTAGGTAACTTTATAAAAAATAAGTCTAAATAAAATCTTTGTTGTTCATGTGTTAGTAGTCTTGCTTCATAGTAATATTTTTTATATTCACATATATAAGGATATAAATATTTTGATTCTATTTTACATATTTCTATTTGTTGCATTTTTGTTATAGCCTTTTCTATTTTTGTTGTTTCATTTAATCCTATGCTTCTTCCTAAGAATTCATTTCTTAATAATTATTCATATTGTCTGACTAATATTGTATATAATTCTTTTCTATTTGAGTAAGGTATATTTATTAATCTAGCTTATTGTCTAAATTCTTTTGTCTTGCTTTTCCACCAATTTTGTACTATTCTTGTAAAACTGGCTTTTATTACAAGGCCTACTACTTAGGTGTCTATGCTTCTTCCTATTAATGCTATTTGTTGTGATTTTGACCATTCTTCTAATCTTTTTTCATTATCTAGATTACAATCTAAGTCTAACCATATTCCTGAATTAGGTATTTGTCTTGTTTATATTGTCTAATGGAGTTGATGTATATTCAGTATTTTTTGGTGTTTTAAAAGTTGTATTATTTATTTGCATAATATCTTCTGCTTTTAGTGGTTCTTTATGTCTTAATGTTTCTTTTCCTACTTCAACTCTCCCTTTTTACACTTGATGATATTGTGTTGTCAGTATATTCTGCATTTGTTATATTTGGTGGAATAGGTGTGTAACAACCGAAAAGTTTTCTAAAAGATAAAACCTAATTTTTGACACTAATTTCAATCAAACGAAGCTTGGTACGACTTTTGAGGATAATGATTTGAAACGAAAGGTTGTTCGAAGTCAGAAACACGATCGAATGGAAAGAAACGCAATTCGGCGATCAGAAACTGACAGACAACGTTTCGTGCATCAATTTCACTGATGGAGGCCAAAACCTTTGCATAGAAATGCATGCCAACGTCTGGTAGGAAGCTGACACCCTAAAGTATCCCCGGGTGGTCCAAGAAAAGTCGGAATCGCCCCCGGAGGCTTTAAATTTCTTGGAATCCCTCCATTTCTCTCAAATCTCTCTCTCTCCTCACCTCACTTTCTCTCTCCTCTCTCTCCTCCTTCCTCCACCATGCGCTGCCACCACAGCCACCGTGGGCCACCACCTGGCACACCAATCGACAGCCTTCGCCACCCACAACCTCCAACAAACACCCACGACCGCCAACGGCCACCAGCGCTGATGGAAAACGGAGTTTTCCTCCTCCATCGCGCGAAAACTTCGCCAGTTGAGATCGCCGCTGTCTGCCACCGTTGGCCGTCACTGCCCCCACCACCGTGTAGCTTGAGCTGCCAACTTCCTCCACCAGCTCACCGACGTCAAACAGAGGTCCGACGCGCCCGGATCAAGGATTTTTTGGTCTACCGTGCGTCATTCTTCGTGGCCAGAAAATGCTGTCCAAATGGCCATGAACCGCCGCGCCACCACCATATTCGGACTCCTAGTCTTGCGGGCTTCACCGTGGTATAAATTTCGAGGTAAACCGTACCTCTCCGTCGTGTGCCGCTGTGCCGGAGCTTCTGGACATACACCGGGAGAAATTGAGATCACCCCGAGACAGAATTCCATTATCCGATCACATTGGTAAGGTTTGATTTCCTAAAAATTGATGAAATCTGATTGAAATAGCTACCGAATGTAATTAGGCAATAAATTGACCTAGGTATTAGGGTAACCGGACTTAGAATTGTTAAACGGATGACGTGACAAGCTTGAATATTCAATTTAATGTCCAAGAAATTAATTGGGCTCAAAAATCGAGACTACGTGAAGTTCTGAATCGATTTGGAGCGACAGGAGACCAAGTAGGATAATTTACACTTCCCGAACACTAGAATTAACCTTGTGGATACTTGAACAATTTAGATTATTTGCATAGAATTATGTGCTGCTTTGATGGAATAAATTGCATGCCTGCGTGCTGGATATCCTAATTGCATGTTAGAAGTTTTGTTTATCGAGTTTAGATTCCCTTAGGACGGATTTACTTAGGGTAAGGTACTTGATAGCCGGTATGGGACGGCCGTTAAGTATCCCAAGTACAGGGAGTTTTTAAATGAGATTGTTTTATCAGATTTAGCCTGTACTGCGTTAGGGATTACGCGTTAAACCAGGACGACCCTAAGAAATGTTTAAGGAGTATAAGGGGGGATAGCCTACATGGGGAAACGTTGTGATTTAGGCGTAATACCCTAGAACCCTGAGCAATAGCCGATAGTGAGCATGTGAGTTCGAATAGACTGTATGAGGATGAGAATTGGCATATGTGCACATGCTAGGGGACACCCTAGATGTTGATTCTCACCCGGTACTTGAGTGAGTGATTGGTGTTACGGATCACACTCACAACATAGGCGAGATTCGGGTGATTGGTGTTACGGATCACACCCAACGATAAGAGAGGTATTCTCTCTAGATGACGTGCAATTAGATGACGATTTAGACTGGGTCACAAAGGATTTGTGGTCAATTTGGACTTAGATACATCGGCATGGGATTTTATCTGATTTCGAGTATTGATTTTAAAAAAAGAAATGGATTTTTATGATTTTGATTATCTGCTGCAATTTCCATGTGATAAAACGATTTTAAAGATAAGGTATTTCACTGATTTCGAACTGATTTCGGGAAGATGTTTTCGGTGCTCGCACCAATGAGTATTCAACCAGATTTTTGAATTGTACTTAAATTGTAAATTATTCTACTGGGATTTTATATCTCACTAGGTTGTTTACTCAGATGAACAGGGACAAGGACAGGAACCTAGACGTTAGCTGGACGATGATTTGATGATAGACAGAAGAATGGCTTAGTCTAGGCTTGAATTTTATTGTATATATTTCGATGACATTTCTGTATATTGGTTTCTGTCATTTATGTTTTCTATGGTGATTGGATTGACTGTATATGTATAAATTAGGTGACTGTTGTATTTGGGATACGTTCGAAATACAGAGGAAACTCTGCCGGATTTTCGGTAGGGTTTACCGCTGTAAACTTTTGAATTTAAGTTGGAATGTATATGAATTTATGATGTGATGTATATATGAGTTTTAGACTTCATTCCAGAGAATTTTATGATGTATGTATGTATAATTAGTTTAGCTGCGTGTGAATTAGGGTTGAACGGAATCCGAATGGACAACGAAAAGTCTATTTGGGTTATGCTCAACCAGTAGCGATCCCCTGACATTCCCATATCAGGAATAACTAATTAAATCAACCCATATGCTTCCACTAATCAGATAAGCATCGCGTATGTCGTATTAGGGGGTCGTTACAAGGTGGTTCTTGATGTTGCATATTTATTTGGGGCATATTTGATCCTATAATTGTCATATGTCCTAATGCTTGTTTTATTTTTTTTCTAAATTTTCTTCTTCCTCTTCTTCCATCATTTTTTCTATTTCTTCAATATCTAAATTTTCTGTATCACTTTTTTCTAATTCTTTTGAAGCTTGCATCATATTTATTTTGGGTAATTATGGTTTTTTTTTCTAATTCTCTAAATATTCTAAAAAATCATTTGTATCAGTTCCTATTTGACATGCTAATTCTAATACATTATCATCTTTTTTTGTGTTTACTTGTATGATTTCTTCTATTGAAACCTTTGAAATTATTTATTCTTTTCTTATCCATGGTTTTTGTTGTTTTACTATATCTTTTTTAATATTATTATTTTTTTATTAATTACTCTTTTTATATATAAAAAAAGTACTAACTTGATAGTTGATTTACTTCCTTCCTATAAACAAAGGATAGAATGATAAAAATATGAGATATAGTAACATAAAGTACCTTAAAGAATCTAAGGAAAATTATTTTGTAGCCCAAATCATTGCTAAATATTTGTGTATGTATGGAAAAATTTAGAACTATTCTAAAGACTAAATTATGATGATAATTTCTTCTTTTCCTATATATATATATATTTGTATATACATATATAAGTATTAATTCTTTTATTTATTGTTTTAAAATTTTTTATTTTAATTATTAAATGTAAACACTTGGTTTAAGAGGCTTTGTGCTAGGGTGGTCTTGGCAGTGGTAGGTATACTAGAAGTATGCCAACGTCTTTTTTTTTTTTTAATTTAAACTACACAAAAGGAATTATCCTAGCTGATGCAAAGCCTTTTGTGCCAAGGATCACCTTGGCATCATGTATGCTAATGAATAACATTCACTCCAGGCTTTTCTACTTTCCTTTTATTAATAATAATAATAATAACAACAACATAATTTGTTCTTGAGGTAAATATAAAACATAATTCAAAATTTTTTAATTTAAAATCTTTGAATACCCTTTAAATGATTTTGAAATGTGTGCCTTGAGTCACATCAATGTTTACCCAACGCAATTTGTGGTGAATGCCTGGGTAATCATTCGTGGTTTCCAAGAACTTTGCGTGAAGGTAGGTCAGAAACCTTTCGTTCACCTTTTCTTTTTAGAAAGGCGGTTGGCTTCAATTTCAAAAGATGGATGGCCTGCCTCATATTGTTGATGAGTTAAATTCAAAATTAGAAAACTAGAACAATGCCTTCTTTCAAGTTGTTATACTTAAGTATGTTTAGCCCTTTTGGTTGCATTCAGGTATTACAATTTGTTATTCCCCTTTAGTTGGTCTACCCTTCATCCTACTTTGAAGCTTGACAAAGGGGACCTTACCTTAAAAGAGAGGGCAATCACTAAAGGGCTCTTTAATGATTCAATCGACATGAAGTCAATGTAAGGTATGTGCATTTTATGCTTTATATCTTCTTGATTTTCATTTGTTATGTTGTTTTGTATATTGGATTGCATGCAAGCTTGGAGGCTTTGTGTAATGCTCACCTACATCGTGCTACTACTTGGGGTTCCTTAAGGGTTCCTTCAACTAGAGGATCTCCATAGAGGCGATAGGGGGTGTTGTTGGTACGAGCCCCCTAAGGAGGAGTAGGGGGTCGAGCAACTCACTTGTTCCTCTGTCTACTTTAAAAATTGTTGCTACTGCTACTTCTAGTGCCATTAAGCTTATGGGTTCATCACGGCCTTTTTCGACTAATTAGCTAATTATTCTATCTTCCTGTCATCCATAGGAGCCAAGCCCTAGTAGGGGGATCATGATCTCCCTTCAAAGAAGAAGGAACGGAAAAGGAGGTGACACAGAATAGCCAAAGTATTTTTGGCAAGTCCTACGATCCCTTGTTGCTGCTACAACAAAACATTCTCACTCTTGATGATTAGGAGATGTCTGAGAAGGCCTTGGAGAATCTTAGGTTAACTGAGATTCTTCAATTGATCAGTTGTTTGATGCTTCAGGGTCTTTTTTGGTCTGGAGATTGTTTCAGGCCATGTTGGGCTTGTAGAGATTTGTAACTTGTGATTGTTTTTAAGTTTGTGACTTATTTTACTGTTTTATTATGACTACATTTTATTTTTGATTGAAGGTTGGGTATATCTCCCTTCACTCGGTGATTGATTGCCTAACAGGGAGAAAATGAAGGCTGCTAAGAGTTCCAAGGTCAAGTTCGAGTCCTTTCAGTATAAGAAGGTTCAAATTGCCACTAAGAGGGATAAGGCAGAGAAATGATCAATGGATCTCTAAGGAGAATCAAGTTTAGGCCAAATTTCATCTAAGTGAAAAGGATGAGAAGATAAAAGTTATAAATGAATAATTGGCTGCCCTTTACCAATAGCAAGGATAGCAGGCTGTGGGATCGACCTCTAGAGTAGTTTCATAGGATATCGCCTATATAATTGTAGAGTACATATGGGAGAATTGCATATGGAAGCTACGCATTTTGAGCCCTAACTTGCAGACTGATAGGACAAATTTTGCTTATAAATTTCTTAGCGAGCAAATCCACGTTTGGGATGTAGCTGTAGATGGACCTTTAGAGTATAATCCTAGTTTTCTTGAACGCCCTAGTGATCCAAGTAGTTTGAAGGATCTTGGGCATGAAACACAACAGGAAATGGAACCAGCTGAGTAGGAGGAAGGCCATAATAGGGTTGAAGTTCTGCTATCGATGCTTCATCGGATAATGCAATCAATGTCGTGTAATATCCCCATTTTTCTAATTTCAGGTATGTCTTAAATTCTTAAATTAGTACTTTTATTCCTAAATAATTGTAATTGTAATTTAATTATCTTAATTTTCTATGAATAAAGGCAGACTAAACTAAAAGAAAAGAAAAAGGACCAAAGTGAAAAAGGAAAAAGTTTATTAAAATATTGAGCGTCATTATTACTTGCACATAAATCGAGGTGCATTTATTACACTTAATCAAGACACAAGAAAAGTATCTAGATACTTTGAAAAATATCTAAGAAGTAATGATTACCTTTAGAAAATAACTAAGGGTAAAACAAAAATTTATCATAGGGGTAAAATGGTAATTTTACTAAAAGGATAAATTTATCATTTTGGAAAAAGAAAAATTTTGAAATTCCAATAAAACTTCTCCCTTCATCTCACAACATTTTCTCATCAATTGGAAGGGTATTTTGGTCACCCAATTAAATGCCACTCTTCTTCTGCTTTTTGGCAAAACCGACTTGGAGCTTTAGTGGAGGAGTAAGCCATGAAGTTGGAGAAGCGTGAGGGAAGAGTTCAACTGAAGGGAAAAGCTGACAAAATCCATTTCTATTGCAAATTTAAGTTAGATAGACATTCCTTTGCTATTATTTTCATGGATTAAGCAATTTTTCAAGCTTTTCTCTTCCATTAATGGCTACCATAAATAGTAATAAAATGTTTCTACATTCTTTTTTTGCATGATTTTCTATTGGAAAAGTGTTTAATGTGTTCTATGGATGCATTTTTAGGTGTTTTTGGAATGGATTGAAGTATTATGATGAATTTGAGAAAAATTCCTTCCATTTTCATGAAAGATTTAGATTTCATGGAAGTAAGCTTTTAATGCATGGATTGTCATGAAAATAATGGGTAAATGATGTTTTATGCCTATTAAATGAGGAAAATGAGATAAATAGTTCCATTGATGAAAACAAATTTTTTTCCTAAAATCTTCTTTGCTTGGCCAAGAGGAAGCATGTAAAATTGAGAAACAGAAATTGGTTGTAAATGATGATGAGTGTCTCGATTTTAAGGTGTAAAAGGGGAAGGAAAGAGATGTGTTTCGCTTTGTTTCTTTTTTCCTTATTTTAACCGAAAATGGTAAGTGAGTGGGATGAAGATTTTGCAATTTATACTTTGAAGAAAGATGCTACTCCATTCGATGAAGAGGTGGGAGAGAGAAATGAAAAGTAATGTTTAATCAAATAATATTAGCTCCTTTTTCCTATCCTAACCGAGCAATTTTGTGAAAAAGGAGACGAAAATAATTGTTTATAGTTGATAAGAGTGGTGGCTCAGTCATAAGGAAATAAAAAGGAGAGTGACTTTTAAATACAAATTTGAAATTTAAACTAATCAAGAGAACATGGGGTGTTACACGTCGGGTACTTGAGAACTCAGGATTCGACCCATTTGACCCGACCTGCGACTCGTGGAGTTTTTGGCATTTTTCTGGCAGTTTTTCAATGAGATTTTAGTGGTTTTCTAGTGACCATTTTGTACAAAGACCATTGGGCAATTGAGGAGATAGGACTTGCATGAAGTTTTACTATTTTTATCTGCTATTTAATTAATTGTTTGATGGATTATCTACTATTGGCACTGTCTATTGTTGTAAATATGTGTGGCTGAATTTGTAAAATTCATTGGGGTCCCTGACTATGTTGGATTACTGTTCTAATTGCATGGATGTTGAATTTAGTTGTGTGATCTTCTTTACACTTATGAATGCATGTATTATCTTTATTTACGAGACGTTATGATAATGCTAATTAGATTCCTTTTTGAGATCGATAGATAATAATTGGAATTAGAAAACTAATTGTAAGGAACAATTAATTATCACTTAGAACTAAGGTTAATTAATTTATGGATTAAGGGTAGCTAAAAGTTATTTCTTAATAGTGGTGAATTAGACCAATAATGCTGATTTAAATTTTACCATTAGGAAGAACTAGCTAGTGGTAGATTTTAGGTTTAAGAAATTCATTGAGACTGACAAAGAATTTGAATTTAAATTAGAATTCACACACAAATAGCATAGTCAAATTCAATAATCCATTATCCTTTGTATGTTTGCCAACCAGTATAGGTTCCTTGACGGATTTGCTTTTCTTGCCTCCATATATTTTCTTTCTTTCCTTGTCACTGGTAGTTTATTATTGCACTTAATTAATTATTAGTTTAGTAAAAAATTCAATCACTTTAATTGCCAGGCTAGATAACAGAGAACA
The DNA here is from genome assembly GCA_031216115.1 of Senna siamea. Taxonomy (NCBI): domain Eukaryota; kingdom Viridiplantae; phylum Streptophyta; class Magnoliopsida; order Fabales; family Fabaceae; genus Senna; species Senna siamea. Next base: position 6,186,518 of record CM062360.1, read on the forward strand.
AGTAGTAACTTTAGGCTTTCCCATTCCCGAGGAATACGACCTTAATACTCACCATTCACTAAACTGCATCGATAGGTTCACTGCCTTAGGTTTAGTTGCTTAGGTAGCATTGGCAGCACATATCATCTGTAGCAACCCAAGAAATCCGAGAGTATTCTACTCTGGTGAACAAATGTAGAATTGCTTACAGGGTTCTAACAATGATGGAAACAAGAAGCAGGAGTCTAATTTTCTAAAAATAAAAGTGCCACCAGGATATGCTAAGGGGAGAGGAAGTAAATTTACTAAGAATCAGAAAGGGAAGAAGCCGATGCCAGTGAATTCCAACAATTGTCCAAAGTGTGGTAGGAATCATGGAAATAAGCTGTGTCTACAAGGTCAAAATGTTTTCTTTCAGTGTGGAAAACAAGGACATTTCCTTAGAGATTGCCCAATGTGGAAGAAGACAGTAGAGGCCCCTAAACTGGCTAATAAGGGAAGAGTTTTCACTATGATAAGAAAGGAAGTGGCTCGATCCGATGACTTGATCAAAGGTAAGTGTTTAATTACTGATGCAATTTTAACTGTATTGTATGACTATGGTGCTACCCATTCCTTTATTTCCCTAGATTGTGTGAAACAATTGGAATTACCTATATCCCACTTACCATATGATTTGTTTGTGTCTACTCTGAATAGAGAACAAGTTTTGACTTCTTTAATTTGTGTGAATTATCTAGTTGTGATTGAGAACAGACCTTTTGTGATAGACCTTATCTGCTTATCTTTAGTGAACCTTGATATAATTTTGGGAATGGACTAGCTCTCTAGGGATCATGTAATCCTGGACTGTTCCACAAAATCTTTGACCTTTATACATACTAACCCAATTAATGGGAGAATTGAGGAGAATAATAAGAGAATGAGTTTCCTATGTTCTTTTGAAACTAAAAGTCAACGTAAACTCTCAAATATCCTAGTTTCTTTTGAATTTCCTGATATATTTCTTGAAGAAATCTCTAAGCCTTTCACACAAAAGGGAAGTAGAATTTTCTATAGAATTGATCCCTGGAATGGGACTAGTTTCTATAGCCCCTTATAGGATGTTCCCAGTAGAATTAAAAGAACTGAAGCTGCAAATAGAAGATCTTTTAGAAAAACAATTTATTAGACCTAGTTCTTCATCGTGGGGAGCGCCTATACTATTTGTGAAAAAGAAGGACAGAAGTTTGATATTATATATAGATTATAAACAAATAAATAAAGTTACAATAAAGAATAAGTACCCCCTCCCTAAGATTGACAATTTACTAGATCAATTAAGAGGTGCTACTGTGTTTTCAAAAATTGATTTAAGGTCGGGCTATCATCAAATTAGAGTTAAAGCAGAAGATGTCCCTAATACAGTGTTTTGAACCAAATATGGACATTTTGATTTCTTAGTAATGCCATTTGGATTGCCTAATGCTCTGGCTATCTTTATGGATTACATGAATCACATCTTTAGACCCTACCCTGACCAGTTCGTGGTTGTGTTTATTGATGATATTCTTGTATATTCTAGAGATAGAAAAGGCATGCCCAACATCTAAGAATTGTGCTACAAGTACTAAGAGAAAGGCAATTGTATGCTAAAATGTCCAAATGTGAATTCTGGTTAGAGGAAGTAAAATTCTTAGGACATGTAATATTTCAATAGACTTTGTAGTCGGATTACCAAGAACCCAAGCAGGAAATGATGCAATATGGGTAGACTAAATGAACAATAAAAACCTTAGATGTCTATTGAAACACTGTAGATTCTTATGAAGCATTGTATGGAAGAAAATGTAGATTGCCATAATGCTGAAATGAAAAAGGGGAAAAACAGCTATTAGGGCCTGACTTGGTGCAACAAACTACTGATCAAATTAAAATGTTTGGGGAGAAAATGGCAAAGGCCTAAGATAGGCAAAGGCCCAAGATAGGCAAAAGAGTTATGAAAAAAAAAGAAGGAGACCATTAGAATTTAAAGCAAGAGATCATATATTTGTCAGAATCTCTCCAATGATTGGTATTGGTAAAGCTATAAGGTCTAGAAAATTAAGTCCTCGATACATTAGACCGTATCAAATTTTAAAGAGAGTAGGTTCATCCGCCTACCAAATAGCTTTACCACCCTCTCTGTCTAACCTTCATGATGTTTTTCATGTGTCTTAATTACGTAAATATATTCCAGACCCTTCCCAAATACTTGACTCCAATACAATATAGTTAAAAGAGAATTTGACTTATGAATGAAAACCTTTGCAAATCATCAGTACTGACATCAAACAATTAAGAAGTAAAAAAATTCCATTAGTGAAGGTATTATAGGATCGGACTTCACCACAAAAGACTACATGGGAAAAGGAAGAAGATATGAGGAGAAATTTCCCCAAATTATTTGTCCTAAGCAAAGTGAATTTCGAGGACAAAATTCTTTTGAAGGAGGGGAGAAATATAATATTTGTATTTTTCTAATTTTAGGTATGTCTTAAATTCCTAAATTAGTACTTTCATGCCTGAATAATTGTAATTTAATTATCTTAATTTTCTATGAGTAAAGGATGGACTAAATTAAAAGAAAAGAAAAAGGACCAAAGTGAAAAAGGGAAAGGTTTATTAAAATATTCAGCGTCATCATTACTTACAAGTAAATTGAGGTGTATTTATTAAGCGTAATCATGATGCTAAAAAAATATCTAGATATTTTTAAAAAGTAATGATTACTTTAAAAAATATCTAAAAGTAATGATTACCTTTAGAAAATATCTAAGGATAAAATAGAAATTTACCATAGGGGTAAAATGGTAATTTACCACCAAGGGTAAAATGATAATTTTACGAAAAGGATAAATTTGTCATTTTGGCAAAAGAAAAATTCTAAAATTCCAATAAAACTTCTCCCTTCATCTCACGGCATTTTCTTATCAATTGGAAGGGCATTATGGTCATTTTTCCACCAAGGGCAAAATGGTCATTTTTCACCCAATTAAATGCCACGTCGTCTTCCTCTTCTTTTTGGCAAAACCGACTTGGAGCTTTAGTGGAGGAGTAAGCTATGAAGTTGGAGAAGCTTGAGGGAAGAGTTCAACTAAAGGGAAAAGCCAACAAAATCCATTTCTATTGCAAACTTAAGGTAGATAGACATTCCTTTACTATTATTTTCATGGGTTAAGTAGTTTTTCAAGCTTTTCTCTTCCATTAATGGCTACCATGAATAGTTGAAAAATTTTCTACACTCTTTTTTTGCTTGATTTTCTATTGGAAAAGTGTTTAATGTGTTGTATGGATGCATTTTTAGGTTTTTTTTTGGAATGGATTGAAGTATTATGATGAGTTTGAGAAAAATTCCTTCCATTTTCAAGAAAGATTTAGATTTCACAAAAGTAAGCTTTTAATGCATGAATTATCATGAAAATAATGGGAAAATGATTTTTTATGCCTATTGAATGAGGAAAATGAGATAAATAGTTCCATTTGATGAAAACAAAATTTTTTTTCCTAAAATTTTCTTTGCTTGGCCGAGATGAAGCATGTAAACTTGAGAAAGAGAAATTGGTTGTAAATGATGATGATGATTGTCTCAGTTTTATAGCCTAAAAAGGGAAAGACAGAGACGTGTTCCACTTTGTTTCTTCTTCCTTATTTTAACCAAAAATGATAAGTGAGTGGGATGAAGTTTTTGCAATTTATACTTTGAGGAAGGATGCTACTCCATTCGATGAAGAGGTGAGACAGAGAAATGAAAAGTAATGTTTAATAAAAAAAATATTAACTCCTTTTTCCTATCTTTGTAACGACCCCCTAATCCTTAGTATACTATCCTCTATCTGTCTAGCAGAAGCATATGGGTTTTTGAAATAGTTATTCCCAATGTAAGAATGTCAGGGGATCTCTACTGGTTGAGCGTAACCCAAATAGACTTCTCGTTGTCCATTCAGATTCCGTTCAACCCTAATTCACATGTAGCTATACTAATTATACATACATTCATCATAAATTACTCTGAAATGAAAACTAAAATCCATACAGACAACATATCAGGCATTCATACAAATTCCAACTTAATTACATAGGTTACAGTGGTAACCCCTGACAAAAATTTGGCAAAGTCTCCTCTGTATTTCAAACATATCCCAAAGTACAATAGTCATCCAATTTAGAAATATACAGCCAGTCCAATAACAACAGAAAAGCAAAAATTATAGAAAACCAATATATAACATCATCAGGATAAATATATACAATGCAATTCAAGCCTAGACTAAGCTGCTCTTCTGTCTATCACCAAAGCATCGCCCAGCTAGCGTCTAGGTCCCTGTTCCTGTTCATCTGAGTAAACAACCTAGTGAGATATAAAATCCCAGTAGAATAATTTACAGTTCAAAATCTGGTTGAATACTCAGCGGTGCAAGCACCGAAAACAACTTCCCGAAATCAGTTCAAAATCCGTGAAATACCTTATCTTTAAATATCAATTTATCGCATGGAAATCGCAGCAAATACTCAAAATCATAAAAATCTATTTCTTTGAAAATCGGTAATCAAAATTAGGTTAAATCCCATGCCTAGTGTATCTAAATCCATGTTGGCCACAAATCCTCTGCGACCAAATCTAAAATCATCCAATTGCACGTCTTCTAGAGAAATCTCATCTCTTATCGTTGGGTGTGATCCGTAACACCAATCACCTGAATCTCGCCTATATTGTGAGTGTAATCCGTAACACCAATCACTCACTCAAGGACCGGGTGAGAATCAACATCTAGGGCGTCCCCTAGCATGTGCACATACGCCAATTCTCATCCTCATACAGTCTATTCGAACTCACATGCACACGGTCGGCTATTCCTCAGGGTTCTAGGGTATTACGCCTAAATCACAATGTTTCCTCGTCTAAGTTATCCCCCCTTATACTCCTTAAACCTTTCTTAGGGTCGTCCTAATTTATCGCGTGATCCCTAACGAGATGTAGGTTAAATTTGTTTAAAAATAATATAATCATAAAGTCTCCTGCATTCGGGATACTTAATAACTATCCCATACCAGCTATTAAGTACCATACCCTAAGTAAACCCGTCCTAATGGCATCTAAACTTGATAAAAAATTCATCTAACATGCAAATGGGGTTTTCAGCACACAGGCATGCAATTTAGTCCATCGAAAGTAGCACGTAAATCCATGCAACTAAATCCAATTGTTCAGGTATCCACATAATCAATTTCAATATTTAGGAAACGTAAATTATCCTATCTGGTCTCCTATTGCTCCAAATCAATTCAAAACTTCTCTTAGTCTCAAATTTTGAGCCAAATAAATTCCCTAGACATTTACACGAATATTTGAGCTCGTCAGGTCATCAATTCCACAGTCCTATTTCCTACATTAGTTTTCTTATTTGTGTTCGGCAGCTAATTCCATCAAAATTCATTAGTTTTAGGTAAATAGGACTTTACCAGGGTTGCCGGATGATGGAAATTTTTCTTGGGGTAGTCTCAGTGTCTCTCGGTGTATATCTGGATTCTCTAGCACGACAGTGCACGGTGGGGCATAGCGGAGGGGTGTGGTTGGCCTCGAAAATCACACCATGGTGAAGCCCGCAAGATGAGGAGTCTGAATATGGTGGTGGCGTAGCAGTTCACGGCTGTTTGGACGGTGTTTTCTAGCCTCGAAGCTTGACGTACGACAAACAAAAATTCCTTCGATCCGGGCGTGTCAGACCTCCGTTCAACAGTGGCGAGCTGGTGGAGGAAGCTGGCAGCTCAGCCTACACGCTGGTGGTGGCGGTAACGGCCAATGGTGGCTGACGGTGGCGATCCCAACTGGCAAAGTTTTCACGCGATGGAGGAGAATAATGCCATTTTTCGACGAGTCTAGTGGCCGTTGGTGGCCGTGGGTAGCTGCTGGAGGTCGAGGGTGGTGAGGGGAATAGGTTGATAGGCTTGTTGGTGGCGCACGGTGGAGGAGAGAAGAGAGAGAGGAGAGAGAAAATAGAGTGAGGAGAGAGAGAGAAGTGATAGAAATAGAGGGATTTCGAAAAATTTAAAGCTCCCGGGGGTGATTCTGACTTTTCCCAGACAACCCGGGGAAACTTCGAGATGTCACCTTCACTTCGGACGTTGGCACGAGTTCCCATGCAGAGTTTCTGGCCTCTGTCTAAGAAACCAAAGTTCGAAACTCTGTCTGTTAGTTTCTGATCGCCGGATCGCGTTTCCTCTCATCAGATCGCGTATTTGACTCTGAACGGCCTTCTGTTTCAACCATCGACCTCAAAATCTGTGCTAGACTCAGTTTAAATGGAATTAGCATCAAAAATTCAATTTTTATCTTTCAAAAATAGTTTCGATTATTACAATCTTAACCTACCAAGTTTGTTAAAATGGAGAGGAAAATAATTGTTCATAGTTGACAAGAGTGGTGGCTCAGTCATAAGGAAAGAAAAAGGAGAGTGACTTGTAAATACAAATTTAACTTCTATTTTGTTTTATTATAACCAAAAACACAAGTGGATGAAAAATAAATTTTATAATCTTTGTTTTAAATATATTCATTGTAACACCCCCTTAGCCTATGGTTCTTTTAGTTTTTAAAAGGTATAATATATATACACATATTGGTGTGTTACCGTTACCCTTACTCGAGTAATGTTAAACTTTTTACAATTTAATTTGGTGAAGTGCATCTTAAGTCAGGTCTATACTCTTGGGTTTCACTTACTCTTGTAGCGGAATAGAATATATAAAATATGCCTAAATTAACTATACATAAACATGCATTCTTAGTTAAATATAATTAAATAACTATTAGGCATGGAGGCAACAATCCTATCACTCATGACCCCACCAGCTAGTCTAAATATTAGTTCATATACATCCAAATTAAGATGGGCTATAAAAGAGATATTCTATACTAACATTTCTAAAAATCATAAAGACTAATACAATGATAGCATGTGCTTATACTATTACAAAATAAATTAATCAATTTCATGTACCCCCTAGTGGGTACTTCTTCCCAGGTTACCTCGTCTTTAACCACGGGACTTACACATTTGATACATGCCAGCATTAATGTGAGAAATGAATCTCAGTAGCAATGCAAGCTGTTTCAAAATCCATTGACCTGTACCACCGTGCTACACGAAAAAGCTCTACATTCTTTCTCATCATAAAATATAGTATTTACCATTGAGATGCAGTGTATGTAGCATTTAATCATGTTATATGCTCATACATATGCATGTATATTTAAGACATCAGTTTTAACATATGGGAAGTGTATTCATCATCATTTTCACTATAAAGAATTTTCCTAGGGTAATAAATGTACTCCTTTTCTTTTGCCTCTAAGGAGAAAGCAATCACATGATATGAGCTATTAGGAGTGCTACCACTACATACATGAAGGAGCTATCCTGGTGACTACTGCATCACTACAGTAAAATACTGCTCTAGTACATTTAAGGCATCCCTAGTTGGATCCACTTGTACAATCTCAATAACTCACAGGATCATCGTAAGCCTTTGAACAAATCTTATCCTATCCGCTTCAATGGATCATGAGGCTATGGAGTCACCACCATTACCTTTGAGGTGGATTACCCTCTCGGTATGCTATTCTCTAACATATACTTTAGGGTGATTTAGCTCAAGCCCATGGTTATGCTTTAACCTTAAGTATGTGTCTCTTAATGGCCCTTGGAAGAAAAATTAACTTAGGGTTCACAACCATCACGATGTTTTCAAAATCCTCTATATTCAAGTGGATGTTTAACCATCCTATACTGACAATTGGTCACTCAAATCATAAGCCTATCTACCACTAATGCATATGCTTAGAATACTTCACTCCTTCTTTTTGATGTCTTTTCGCTCCCTTTTGTATTTCTATCACAAGGATCATTCTCATCCACATGAAAAGTGACCTTAGCCTTTGCACATTCCCCAAAAACATGTAGTTTCCTTGCCTACCTATGTTGCGATCCTTTAATCAAATTTGTGTGAAGGATTTCTAAGCTTAATTGCCTTTAAAAATCATGTTTCACAAGTTAGAGGGCTGCCAATCGATTTTTGGAAGGCTAGTAATCGGTTGGTGGCTCTCTGGAATCCTCGATTAAGAAGATAGTAAGTTGCCGACATTTGTTAGAAAGGTGGCGCTTGGTCAAGTTGCTCACTAGAATGCGTCCTGGGAAAAATAAGAACCCAAAAGTCAACTGCTAGGGCTACCAATCAACTGCTAAGAAGAAAACCCAGACCTGACAGTCGACTGTTGAAGCTACTAGTCAGCTGCAGAGTCTAAGTATGCATTTTTGGGTTTACCAAGAACACGACAAGCAACTGCTACCTACGAGTAGTCGGCTGTTATGCACTGCACCAGTTCAAAAAATGGTATTTTTGAGATTACCCAGCCCGGATTCCATTACATGTTAAATTTAAAACATGTGAGCTTAGTTTTCATGCCATAAACCTTACTTTTCTTGAAACCTATCTCATCTTTAAGCTCCAACACTATGTATCCAAGGAAAACTAGTCTATTTTTCTAGATGAACAACAATCCAACCTTTCCAATCATTTGAAAACATATATGAGCACAACATTCTAGCAAAATATTGCCCCATAGCAATAGAAAAGCATACAGAATGTAGGTTTAACCCCAAACTCAGTCCAAACATTCAGAAATCATGTTTTCCAACTCATTAAATATTTTAGAAAAGAGAGGGGTTTAGGATGAATTTCTACCTTGATTCCTTGCAAAATGTGTTTAGAAGGTTCTCCCCTTGCTGTAGAACTAATTTCTAGCCTCAAATCCCCATTTTACCATAAAAAATCTCCCTCATTTGCCTTAAATCGCCCCTTTCTCTCTCTACTAACCCTTTTTGCTTCTCTCTCTGGAAATTCTTAAGGTTGGAATGTGTGGGAGGTTTAGGGTTCATCTAGGCTTTAAGAGTAGTTTAGGTTATTGCATTTCAGTCCCTAAGCTACTTTGCAACCTTGGCCTCACTCAATTTTCCCTTTTCAATCTAGTCCCTAATCTCATCTTGACTAAACTTTCATTTATTTCCTTTCAATTAAGTCCCTACACTAATGCAACTATATGAAATTAATGCAACATACACAAGCATCAAGACTAAATTAACAATTTAACAAACATCTCTTAATCATATTAGGAGCGGATGTTACATCATGCTTCCATTTTGTGATGTAGACGGGAGAGAAGAGGGAAGATATTGCCTTAATAAAATCATACTTTTTCTTTGTCTCTTTCTCATTGACGAAAGGCATGAGGTAAGGGATGAAGGAAAATTTCATTGGCTTTCTTTTCTCTTTCCATTTGATCGAGAAACTATCATATTAACATACAAGAAAAATCCAATTTTGGCTAGCACTTAGTTACAAGTAATGAAAAAAAAAAAGAAATGTATGCTTTATAAAATTAATCTCATTTCTTCATTTTAGGCATCTTGGCCAAAGCAAAAAGGTATTCTCATGAAAAATTTTAAGGTTTATCTTAGCCAAAATGTAATACAAAGGAGAAAGAAGATATTAAGAAATTACCCATTATGTAAATTATTAATTTCATGACATCCTTGTATTAAAAGTGTGTAGTCATAAAATGGAAGGATAAATATTTATATGTATATAGTTATGTATGCATTATATGAATTATTTTGAGAGAGAAGATATCTAGAAATGCATACATAACTATAATGAAATGATTAGTAATGGCAAGCATAGTATCATGATAGAGCTATAGAATAAAGAAGGGAAACAAAGAAAAGATAAATGAAAACATACAAAGAAAGGAAAACATAGATTATCAATGAGGAGAACTTATAGGAAGTATTTCTAATATATATTATAAGAAAATAGGTTTGTAAATGAATAATTGACTGTCAATATAGGACAACAGTTAGTTATTCCACAAAACATGGAATTACAATGATGATTGCAAATTCTATGTTAATGTAACCAAATCATCCTAGGTTATATTAGAGATAGCGTACTACGAATATGATCGATTGGAAAGGGGTGGTGATTCCATAGCACTACGATTTGCCTAAAAGCGGAGAGGAAATGATCTATCTATAGGAAACATTGATCTTGTAAGCTTAATTTTCAACATGTTATGAATATTCTCAAAAGGCAGTAATTATGATATAGAGAGGTACTTGGATCCACTGCAAGATGCCTCAAATTGTAACAATGACATTTGTCGCACCACGAATATAGAGAAAATTATCTCTTTCATGTATGTAGTAGTATGTGGACAAGTTCACCTAGTGGCTGTGCCAATACTCTTAAGTATCTCTATTATTGTATGTGGCATAGCCAATGACATATGCCTATTTTCCTTATGTATTATGATTGTTTTCCTATTAATATTGATGTTGTTTCCCTATGCAAGACTAATATGTCTTATGTTCATGATACTATGAGGATATCTATATGGTGAACTTACATGATATACTAATGTAGTTTTTACTCTAAAATGCATACCATACACATTGATGAATTATATCTTGAATTCCAATAGAAATAAATGTACTTGAAATTAAAGAATGTAGAATGGTTTTTCATATCACTACGGTGGTACATACCATTGTTTTAAAAGAAAATGGAATTTCTAACTACTGAGAATTTATTTCTCACTATAATAACTGGTGTGTATCAGATGACAAGATATCTAATTTGGCTTGAAGTTGATATTGCATTGGTGGAAATACCTTGGTTGGGCCCCTTCACCTATGTACAAAACATATATGTAATGCATGTAATGGAGGTTCCTCCTATATAAAGTAGTCAAACTATCTATCTTTTGATATCATATGTAAATAACTAGAATATAGCCCTCTCATCTTGATTGCATATATGTTTTGAGAAAGTTAGGATGAGTCATTTTTAGTTGTAAATAATTATGAGGGCATATATGTCTGGATATTTGAAAGTAATAGTGAATGATAGATATTTTGTAAAAAGGGTTTGAGAGGCAGGTTTGTTGCCTCCTTACCATGGAATATTGTAAACACTTAACATTTCCAGAAATATATGAATGAGTTGCATCTGTTATATGAAAATACATAAATGATGTTTTTGGTATATAAATGTTTTTAATATTTAGTTTTCGTTGCGATGCAATTAAGTAAGAAACCTGAGTACCGAGTCTCAAACCTAATGCAATATAAATTACAAAGTTAATAATTTTACTTAGGTTATAAGTAAGGATAAAGATAAAGATAATATCCAGTCTTTTGACAAATGAATAATTAAGTAAGTGTTCATATGAAAAGCTATAAGATTAGGGTGTTATATGTTGTCCTTATCATGGTGTTTTTTCCTAATCGAGTTCTGAGTGGAGAGGGTTGTAGCAGCTTTAGTGGCGGAGGCAATGATCCTCCAAGTTTTTGTGAGGGGGTTGATCCCCCTAGTTAAAAAAATTTAGTTCTTGTAGTTATTATCTTCGGCTTGAATTTTGTAAAAAAATATTTGTATAATTTGGTTTACCTTGGGTAATTTTGGTAGGATTTTATTGATGAATCATAGCTTTGCTTCAATTGTGCATTATTTGCATTTTCTTTTGTTTGTTTAGATCATACACAACTGATCATCCGCCGATCTCTTAGTAAGGGCCCAGAGGTCAATAAAGGATGTTGAAGAGCGATCCTTGGGGTACCTATTTACTTGGAGGGGTTTGAGGGTTGAAGAAGGGAGTTTAAAAGCTATCCTTGAAGTAGGAGATCATTGATTGATTGCTTGGCAGGGGTTAAGTGTCGATTTTAGAAGTTTTTTCTTACTTCCATTTTTTACATGTTTTAGTGATGTGATCGAAAGAGACAGAGAGAGAAAGTGAAGAGATTTTCTTATTAATGAAGAATGATGGGTAGAACCCTATTACAATCTATAAGAAATTTCACCTAAAGCTAGATATAATCTAAGTGTTGAGAATATGTTCACCAATAATGTTGGATAGACAGTAAGCTCCATTTGGTAGGGCTTGAATGACTCGATACGGTCCATCCTAGTTTAGGGCTAGCTTTACTTGAGAAGGATCGGTTCGATTGTTAATGATAGTCTGCAGGAATAAATCTCCTTCCTAGAAAAGTTAAGATCTTATCCCTTGATCGTGTGTGCAAGCAACTCATTCTTGATAGGTTGTACATTGGATTTGCGCTTTCTCTCTCTCTTCTAACTCACCTACGCTCATAGATAGAGCTTGTTTATTGTAGATTGAGTAAGTAAGAACCCGATCGAAGGGATATTCTAACTCAATTTGGATTATGGCTTGATGCTCGTATGTTAGGGTGAATGGCATTTCTCTAGTTGAGGTTTTTGGTGTTGTCCTATAGGACTAAAGTACTAAGTCTGCCTAGTTGGGTTTTTCCATTTTGAGTCTCTTTTTAAGACCTTGGATGATGATGCAATTGGCTAGTTCTGCTTGGTCGTTTGAGGCAGGATATTCTACAAAAGTTGTACATTAGAATTATATCTGATCCCACTGCTGGCAATAGTCTTTAAATGATTCACTCAGTACTGTCTACCATTTCATGTAATGATTATATGTGATAGTCCAAATTGGCAAAAAATATTTTTCTATAGGAAATTTGTATTATGTGGGAGGTTATGGCTAATAGTGGTTTAACATTAATCTATTTGGTGAAGTAATACACTGCTACTATTAAGAACTTCCCTTACCTGAAAGCCATCATGAAAGGTCCCAAAATGTCCATTCCCCATATGTCAAAAGGTTATCGTGAGGAAATAATTTGATGTTCATTGGTCGAGATGTGGATGAAATTACTATTTTTGGCGTGTATAATAGTGCTGGACTAGCCGTTCGGCTTCTTTTACTAAAGTGGGCCAATATAGTCCTGCCCTTAATTTTTTGCGTCTTAGGGCGATTATGGATTGGTGAGTTTTGCATATCCCTTTATGGAGTTCGCGGAGTATTTATTCCCCTTTCTCGAGAGTTATGCACTTCTGATGTGGGGCTAAAAAGCCTTTTTTATACAAGTTTTTTCCCCAAATGTAATATTTGGCTGACTTTCGTAAGATTTTTCGTGCTTTTTTATGATCAAAAGGTAAGGTACCATCTTTAAGAAACTGGATGATTAATGTCATCTAGGACTCATGATTGACATTAATTAGGAGGATTGGTGTTTGTTGGATACTCGGCTTCTCTAGTTGTTTTCTTATTATTGATCTATAGATTCCTCCAATTTTCGCGTTTTCTAACTTTGAGAGGGCATTCGCTCTTAAATTCTTATCTCAAGGGACACATTCCAATTGGGAGTGTTTAAATTGGTTCATTAGTTGTTTTACCAACTAAACGTATAGCTTGATTGTATGATCCTTAGATTCCCATTCTCTATTTATCTGGTTAACGACTAGTTGGAATTGCTAAATAGAAAAATTGATCAACTCCCAGTTCTTGGGCAAATTAGATTTCTGATAGGAAGGCTTCATATTTTTCTTAATTGTTACATGTTTTAAAGAGAAAGCAAACTGCTTGCTCTATAGTGATGCCTAATGGGATTTTGATAATGATTCCTGTACTGGAGGTGGCTTTAGAGGATCCATCAACATGGATGGTCCATGAAGGTATTTCTTTCGCTTGTGCGATGGGATCCCTTTGAGCGAGATATGTCATATTTGTAACCAAATTGGTGAGTTCTTGACCTTTGATAGCTTTTCTTGGTTTGAAGGTGATATCAAGTTTTGGGAGTTCTATTGCCTAAGTGGTTAATTGTCTTGCCAGATTAGGCTTATGGAGGATTTTTCTAAGGGGTTGGTCTAATCAATCAATGATTGAACATTGTTGGGAATATGAACGAAGCTATCTTGCTAATGTTACCAATGCAAAAGTAGTTTCTCAACATTTTGGTAATATGTTTTGGCCCCAGTAGAGGACTCGACTAGTGAAGTAAATTGGTTGTTAGTCCATTTGATCTTTGTGGATGATGTGCATTAATTTAAACATATTTGTTTGACATTAATTGTTCATTTTATAATCATTTTGTGTGTTTTTATTCCAAGAATCACTTGAGTTTGTATCTTTTTCTTCATTTCAGGAGCTTTACCAAGTCATCATCAGTAGTAGAGCCAATTTAAAGTTCTATATAGCCTAGAACCTGCAAAAAACAAAGCCACATGAAGAAGAAAGCCCTGTACACGTCCATGTTGAGAGCTACACGCCCATGTTGAGAGCTACACACCCACGTTGAGAGCTACACACCCATGTTGAAAGCTACACTCCCATTATGTGTAACGACCCCTTCAATCATACTATGCATTTATCTATCAGAATAGCAGAAGCGTACAATATTCTGAATAAATTTTTCACTTTTCCCATGTTAGGGAACGTTAGAAGGCTGTTACTGGTTTAGGGTAACCCAAATAGACTCTTCTCACAGTCCATTTAGATTCTACTCAACCCTAAATCCTGTGCAGCAATTCTAATACCACAATATATTATCACATACTGTAACACCCCCATTAGCCTATAGTTCCTTTTAAGTGTTTAAAGGTATGACGTATATAATTATCATAATAATGGTGTGTTATTATCACTTCTACCTGAGTAAATTTTAAACTTTTTACCAAGTTGATTAATTGAGTGCCATTTGGGTTAGTCTCTACTCTCAGGTTCTCTCAACATTGTAGTGGAATAATTATATAGAATACACCTGGATTAACTATACATAAACATGCATTTTTAATTAAATATAGTCAGTTAACTATTGGGCATAGAGGCAATAATCCTGCCACTCATAACCCCATCAATTAGTTTATTCATCAATCTAGCCTAATTTATATACAGATAAGTTAGAATAGGCTATACAAAATAATCCTACACTGGCCTTTCTTAAAATATCATAAAGGCTAGCTCAATCTTACCATGTATTTATACTGTTCAAACTAATAGTCTGTATGCCCCCAGATTGGACACTTCTTCATACTTTACTTTCTTCTCCAGCCCAAGGAGACCTACGCATTTAATACATGCCAACACTAAAATGAGAAATGAATCTCAATAGCAATGCAACCTGTTATGAAATCCATTAACCTATACCATCGTGCTGGTATGAAAAACTCTACATTCTTTCATAAAACATATCACATACTATTGGGATGTAGTGCATGTAGCATTTAATCGTTATGTACTCATACATATGTATATTCATCAAAACATATCATCTTTAAAATATGGGAAGTTCATTCATCATCAACCTCCTCATCACTTTTAGATAAAACATATGTGGGATAGTAAACATGCCATCATTTCTTTTCCATAACATGTGAGCAGTACATAAAACACCCTAAGAGTAATCGGGAGAGTCGCCCAGCAACAACTCCACGCACCACTGTTTATATGAATGAGTGTATGGCTATCTAGTCATACCTTAACCTTTGTATATTTTGAGGCGTCCCCTAGTGGATCCAAGTACCTTAATGGTCCCTGCCCCTTTCTAGTAGATCATCCTTGACCAACGGGATTCCTCCCTTTCTTCCTAAACAGGGCTAGTATAAACTTATGGGATCACTGTTAACTCTATGCAGATCATCTCCTCTCCACTTTTGGGTAGATCATAGTACTATGGAATCACTACCATTTCTTCGAGGTGGATCACACTCTCGGTACGCTATTCTCTACATATACTCTAAGGTGAATCGGCCCATGTTTATGGTTATGCTTAACTCTAAGTATGTGTTTCTCATATAGCCTTTGGGATATGACACTAACTTGCAACCATCACGGTGTTTTCAAAATCATCTAAGTTCAAGTGAATGTTTAACCATGCTAATTTATGGCGCAACCATTGAATGCCTAATGGCTATCCTATACCGACAATCGGTCACTCAGTTATGAGCTTATCTACCCTAAGGCATACACTGAGAATACTTTCCTCTTTCCCTTTTTATGTTTTTTTCTCTCTCCTTATTTCACTATTACAAGGGTCTTATCTCCCAAAAATCCTAGTTTCCCTGCTTACCTATGTTTTAAGCCCTTAATTAAGTTAGTATGAAGAATTACTAAGCTGAATTGCCATTAAAAATCTCATTTCGTAAGCTAGAGGGCTGCCAGTCGGCTGTTGGAAGGCTAATAGTTGACCGGTGGCTCTTTGTATTCCTTGAGTGCTAGAAAATATGCTAGCAGCCGGTTGGTTGCTTGCTAGAATGTGTCCTGGGCAAAAATAAAAGCACGACAATTGACTGTAAGGATGGCCAATCGACTGCTTACTGCAAACCCAGACCCGACAGTTGACTGCTAGGGATTTGGTAGTCGGCTGATAAGCCTCTGTCTGCACTTCTGGGTTTTCCAGGAACACGACAGTCGACTATCCTATACTTAGCAGTCGGCTGTTATGTTTAGATGCAATTCAAAAAACATAATTTTGATAGTACCCAGTCCAGAATGCATTCCATTTTCAATTTTAAACATTTGAGCTTAATTTTCATACAACAAACTTTACTTCTCATTAAACATTTCTCATCCATTAGCTCAAACATGGTGCATTCATGGAAAACTAGTCTATATCTTTAGATGAACACAACCCAGCCCTTCCAATCAATTACAAGCATATATATGAGCATACACTTCAGCAACACAACATCCCATAGAAGCAGAAAATCATAGAAAATGTAGGTTTAACCCCAAACTCAGTTCAACATTTAAAAATTCATACTTTTCCAACAACAGTAAACTTTTTAGAAAAGAGAGGGGTTTAGGATGGATTGCTACCTTGATTTCCTGCAATGTGTGTGTAGGATGTGTTAGGAAGACTATCCCCTTACTGTAAGACTAATTCCTAGCCTTGAATCTGCCCTTTTGCCTTCAAAATCTCCCTTCTTTGCCCTAACTCGTCCCTTATCTCTCTACTAGCCCCTTTTGCTTCTCTCTCTAAAAATGCTGAAGGTTGGAAGTGTGTGTGGTTTAGGGCTTCAGCTAGGGTTTAAGGATAGTTTAGGTTATTGCATTTTAGTCCTTTAGCTACTTTGCAACCTTGGCCTCACTTATCTTTCCCTTTTCAATTAAGTCCCTAGCCATCTCTTGCTAAACCTTCATGTATCTCTTTTCAATTTTGTCCATAGACTAATGCAAGTATATACACTAATGCAACATACACAAGCATTAAACATCAAATTAACAATTATCAAACATCTCTTTAATCATAATTGGAGCAGATGTTAAACATACTACTCTGGAATCTAAATTCTAATAGCCATTTAGAGACATTTGAGATATACTATGCCATAAATACTAAATTCATACATACATCCACAATTTAATTTACAAGTTGTCATACAACTCCAAATCTAAGACTTTTGTCATTAATATATACACAAAACTTTCATTCTACTACAGCTCTAACTTAGGATTATACAATTCGTCTGGCATTGCCTAGTAGCCTTAGCATCCACTCTCATGCCTAGCTATCTCCTAGGCATCCCCTATTTCTGGTCATCTTAGCAAACAACTTAATGAGATTTTATAAATCCTAGTAGAGCATTTTACAGATTAATTACTTTTAATATCAGTTGCATACTCAGTTGTGTCAAGCACAGAAAACATCTCCCCACCAATCAGTTTAAAAACCATTGAATTACTAAATACTTTCAAACTTGTAATAAGCATGGGAAATCAAATGCAAAAAATATCATGAGTATAATATCTTTAATCTAAAACGTCATACTGAAATCATGCTTGAAAATTCTCATATATAATTCTATCACACATCTCATTCGATCAATCATCTCAAGTTGCATGCCGTTTTATCTAAAAAAATGGTTTTGGTTGGGTTTCATCCGTAACACTAATCACCTGAAAAAAATGTCCTATTTTGTGAGTGTGATCCTAACACCAATCACCCACTCAAAGACACACGAGAACCAACTTCCAGGGCGTCCCCCGGTGTGTGCACATTGCTAGTCTCATCCTCATACAGTCTATATAGCAATACATACACATAGTCGACCAATACTCAAGTTATAGGATATTATACTTAAACCAGAACATCAGCCTATATAGGCTTTCCACCTATACTCCTTAAACCTTTCATAGGGTTATCCTAGTTTAATGAATAATTCCCAAAAGATGCAAACCAATTCATAGAAAACAAATTGTAACATCTGCTCCAATTATGATTAAAGAGATGTTCGATAATTGTTAATTTAATGTTTAATGCTTGTATATGTTGCATTAGTGCATATAGTTGCATTAGACTAGGGACTAAATTGAAAGAAAATACATGAAGGTTTAGCAAGAGGGGGCTAAGGACTCAATTGAAAAGGGAAAAGTAAGTGAGGCCAAGGTTGCAAAGTAGCTCAGGGACTAAAATGCAATAACTTAAACTATCCTTAAACCCGAGCTAAACCCTAAACCCCCACACACTTTCACCCATTTGTATTTTAGAGAGAGAAATAGAAGGGACAAGTAGAGAGAGAAAAGGGCGAGCTAGGGTAAGAAAAGAGAGATTTTGCTAAAGGAAGGGTAGATTTGAGGCTAGAAATCAGTCCTACAGCAGGAGGAGAGCCTTTCTAACACATCAAACACACACATTCTGTCAGGAATCAAGGTAGCAATTCATCCTAAACCCTCTCTTTTTTGAAAAGTTTACTATTGTTGGAAAAGTATGAATTTCTAAATGTTTGAACTAAGTTTAGGGTTAAACCTATATTCTGTATGCTTTTCTATTTGTATGGATGTTGTGTTGCTGAATGTATGCTCATACATATGCTAGTAATGGATTGGAAGGGATGGGTTATGTTTATCTAGAGATATAGACTAGTTTTCCTTGAATGTACCATGTTTGACCGAATGGAAAAGAAATGTTTAATGAGAAGTAGAGTTTGTTGTATGGAAATTAAGCTTATGCGTTTAGAATTAAAAATAGAATGCATTCTGGATTGGGTACTATCAAATTATGTTTTCTAAACTACAGCAAAACATAATAGCCGACTGCTACGTATGGGACAGTTAACTATCATGTTCCTGAAAAACCCAGAAGTGCAGAAAAAGGCTTAGCAGCCGACTGCCAGATCTCTAGCAGTTGATTGTTGGGCCTGGGTTTGCACTAAGAAATTGACTGGCCATCCTCGCAGTCGACTGTCATGCTCTTATTTTTGCCCGGGACGCATTCTAGCAAGCAACTAGTTAGCTGCTAGCCCACTAGCAACCGACTACTAGCTTACTGTCAGGCACCCAAGGAATACAGAGAGCCACCAAACGTCTGCTAGCCTTTCAGCAGCCGACTGGCAGCCCTTCAACTTTCGAAATGAGGTTTTTAATGGCAATTGAGCTTAGTAATTCTTCATACTAACTTAATTAAGGGCTCACAACATGGGTAAGGTGGGAAACTAAGAGTTTTGGGTGATGAGACCCTAGTGATAGTGAAACAAAGATAGAGCAGAAAACACAAAAAGGGAAAGAGGAAAGTATTCTCAATGTATGCCTTAGGGTAGATAGGCTCATGATCGAGTGACCGATTGTCGGTATGGGATAGTCATTGGGCATTCTATGGTTATGCCATAAATTGGGATGGTTCAACATCCACTTGAACTTAGATGATTTCGAAAACATCGTGATGGTTGCAAACTTTAAGTTAGTGTCATCTTCCAAAGGCCATATGAGAAACACATACTTAGAGTTAAGCATAATTATGGGCATGGACCAATTCACCCTATAGTATATATGGAGAATAGCATGTCGGGAGTGTGATCCACCTCGAAGGAATGGTGGTGATTCCATAGTACTATGATTTTCCTAAAAGTGGAGAGGAAATGATCTGGGTAGAGTTAACAGTGATCCGATAAGAGTATACCAACCCTATTTGGGATGAAATGGAGGAATCTCATTGATCAGGGATGATCTGCCGGAAAGGGGCAGGGACTATTAAGGTACTTGGATCCACTGGGAGACGCCTCAAAATGTACGAAAGATAAGCCATGATTAAATAGACATGCGCTCATTCATATAGATAGTGGTACGTGGAGTTATTGCTAGGCGACTCTCCCGATTACTTTTAGGGTGTTTTATGTACTGCTAATTTGTTATGGAAATGAAATGATGGCATTTTTCCTATCCCACATATGTTTTATATAAAAGTGATGATGAGATTGATGATGAATGAACTTGCCATGTTCTAAAGATGATATGTTTTGATGAATATGCATATGTATGAGTATATAATATGATTAAATGCTACATGCACTACATCCCAATAGCATGTGATATTTTTTATGAAAGAATGTAGAGTTTTCTGTGTGAGCACAGTGGTATAGGTAAATGGATTTCATAACAGATTGCATTGCTACTGAGATTCATTTCTCATGATAGTGTTAGCATGTACCAGATGTGTAGGTCGCCTTGGGCTGGAGAAGAAAGTAAAGTATGAAGAAATGTCCAATCTGGGCATACAAATTGTTTAGTTTGAATAGTATAAGTACATGATAGAATTGAGCTAGCCTTTATGGCATTTTGAGGAAGGCTAGTGTAGGATTATTTTGTATAGCCTATTCTAACTTATCGGTATAGAAATTAAGCTGGATTGATGAATAGACTAATTGATGGGGTTATGATGGCAGGATTGTTGCCTCCATGACTAACAGTTAATTGACTATATTTAATTAAGAATGCATGTTTATGTATAGTTAATCTAGGTGTATTCTATATATATATTTATTCCGCTACGATGTTGAGAGATCCCAAGAGTAGAGACCAATCAAAATGATACTCAATTAATTAACTTGGTAAAAATTTTAAAATTTACTCGGGTAGAAGTGATAGTAACACACCGTTATTATGATAATTATATACGTTATACATTTAAACACTTAAAAAGAACCATAGGCTAATGGGGGTGTTACACAAATCAATTTATAAAATAGTTTGCATAGGGAACATTCAACGGCCGTCCCATACCAGCTAGTAAATGTCCACCCTACATTAGTCCGTCCCCATGGCATATAACCCAATAACCAAATCTAGCAAACATGCAATGAGCATTCTCAATACACAGGAAATCTTCTATCCTCATATATATAATTCTCATGTAAATCAATAATTTTTAGCACTTATTCCCAGTCAATACACAAATTATACTTAAAACAGTAATTCACAACATTAGTTAAAAGTTAGGGGAGTGTAGATTAATCTACCTTTTACTATTTGCTCCTTTTTTGAATAGATTTTTCCTCTTTTACCTTGGGATTATCCCTACAATCAGTTTCTTGAGGCAACTAGTTTGAGTCTCACACTATTTCCTTTTATCATGTACTTATGCAAATTCCTATCATAAGGTCTCACTAAGGTATTCTCTAAAATCCCCATTTCTCCTTGCTATTTCTTTGGTTTCTTGTCACTCACTTCATGAAATTCCCATATAAGATAATGTTTGAACCTTATTCAAATCAAAAATAGGGATTTCCAAGCTGAAATAATGTTTTAAAAACCATTTTTCATATCAGGGGAGCTACCAGTCAGCTACTAGGAGATGGCAATCGACTGATTGCTCTTTGGAAGGATGAGTTTCGCAGGACAGTAACATGATAGTCAACTGCAGCATGCTTGGCAGTTGTCTGGCGCACCCCTATGTGCAATTCTAGGCTGATAGGGGCCCGAAAGTCGACTGGTAGGAGGCTATCAGTCGATTGCCTTGCTCCTGAGCGCAGTCCTGGGCTTGCCAAGAACATGATAGTCGACTTGTGCATGATGGTAGTCTACTGTTCTGTTCTTTGACAGTTCAGAAATGCTAGTTTTGCAAGAATGTAGCCCAGATTTCCAGTCCATAACATCTAAAAATTATGTGAGCTTAGCACTAATCATTTTCGCACAAAACCCATAAATTTCTAGGTCCAAAACATCAACCAAATTAGAGAATCTACATGCAACCCGAGTGAAAGAAAAACTTAACTTAAAAATTCTAATTTAAGCTTAGAGATCGACAAATGGAAGCTGTAAATCATGCATCTCAGTGCGAAAATCACTTCCTAACCTCAAGCAAACCTCCGAATCAGTTTATTTACTCAAATTCATAGAAAATCTGGAATGCCTTATTTTTTTCCTATTTTCTCTTCCTCTCTCAGATTTTTAATAGATTTAGGCCAGTTTAGAGTAGAAATCTATTCCTATATAGTGTTTAAGTGATTCTCTACAGTTTAGAAGAAGGATTCTTACATCAAATTTGAGTTCAAAGGCTTCAATCTTGATTTTCTCAACTTTTCCCATTTCTCTCCTTTTTCCCGTTCCTTCTCCTTCTTCTTCCTCTATTGATCGATCATTTCTTTTGGTGTGGGGAGTCTAGGTGTATATATGGGAGGAAAAGGTGACAAAACTGAACCTTAGGGAACTCCTAGCAAAAAAAAAAAAAAAACTATACTTTAGTCCCTCCAATTTCAACCCCAATATCTTTATTTCATTTAAATCCTAATAAAAATTCTAACATTATTATCATCACAAAAATTTCCAGGAAGATGGGGTATTACATGTTGAAGCCTACATGGCCGTGTTCATGCATGTTTGGTGTGGCATGGCCATGTTAAAGCATACATGACCATGTTGTTACAAACTTTGGGTGGCACAACCATGTGGAATCCTACATGATCGTGTTGGTGAAACATTGGTTAGCATGGACATGCTGAACTTTGGCATAGCCGTGTTGGCCATGAAAATAGTGTGTTAACCATAAAAAAGGCCGTGTTGGAGTTTGGCTATAAAAAGGAGAAGCTGACAGAGAGAAGGGTTTCCATGATGTTTGGTCTTTCACCTCCCGTAGAACTTAGAGAGATATATTTTGAACACTAAAGGACAACTGTCAGGACACTAAATTTGAGCTTTAGACATCGGATTTGCAACTTGGGAGTTTCGTCAGAGATTGGAGGAGAAGAAGATCAGAATTGTAACATCCTTATCTTTACATTGCTCTTCATAAAATGTAATAAGATAAGTAAGTCACATTTATCTTTACCTTATTATTTTCAAGAACTAGCCTGAGCATTAAATCCATCAATGATTTACTATCTGGTTAGGTTTGGGCTCTTTTACTCAGGTTATTATACTTTAGCATAGCAGAATTAAAAATCCATACATCACAACAGAATTCATAAAACATTGCGCGTGCACACACACACACACACACACACACACATATATATCATTACACTATTTGATACATATGTCGAGATATGTGAAGTATTCTTTCATAGGGGTAAGTAGACAACAAGCCTATCACTTAAATTAAAACATCCGCCTACTATTAATACGAGATTTTTGTTAGTTGTTAATTAAATTTTAAGGCTTGTGTATGTTGCATTAATTACACATAGTTGCATTATTGCAGGGACCTAGTTGAAAGGAAAGAAAGCTGAGTTAAAACATGACTCCGGACTAAATTGAAAAGGGAAAACTGAGTGAGGCTAAAGTCATAAAAGGAGCCAAGGGCATGATTGCACTTTGTGAGACTTAAACTTTAGAAACCCTAAAGCCTAGCCCACAAAACTCAAACTTCAGCATTTTCTATAGAAAGGAGGAGAAGGGCAAGTAGAGAGAGAAAGTGCTAAGTTAGGGTAAAAGTGAAGGGATTTTTTTGAAGAAGGAACGAATTTGAGGCTATGGATTGATCCCACAACAAGAGGAGGATCATTTGAGCATAGTGTACACACATTTTTAAGAAAATCCATGTAACAACTCAACCTAAACCACATTTCTAAAATGTTTGCTTTTGTTGAAAAGATATGTTTATGAAAGTTTTCAGTTAAGTTTAGGGTTTAAACCTACATTCTCTATGTTTTTAACTACTATTGGGTGATGCTTGTTGAATAGTTATGCTTATTTATGCTTGTCGTTGATTGTAAAAGTGGGCTTATGCCCTAAGTGCAAAAATATGGTTTGATCTTAGTTTATAGTGCTGTTAAGTTGAGTTTTGGGTCTGTTATAGAGGCTATATAATGTCTAAGTAGTGGTCTTGACTTCATAGCTTGAGAAATTGGTTTGAAAACATGATTTTGGAGTAAAACTCTGGGTTTAGCAGTGAGTTTTATAGCAGATAGAATGCCAGTAGGCAATTTCTAGCCCTAGAAGTCGACTGCCGTGTTCTTCATCTACCCAGAAACCAGTTTTGAATGCTAGCAACCGATTGCTAGACCTTAGAAGTCGACTGCTGTGTTCTTTGTTTCTAGAAAATTTTCCAAAAAGCTAGTAGCCGATTGCCTCACTTTAGCAATCAACTGTTGGGCCAATTTTTTACTAGCAGTCGACTACCAAGCTTCTAGCAGCCAATTGATAGCTCTCGGCTAAGACAGGGTAAAGTAGACATAGAACAAATCGACTTCCAGCCCTTTGACTTAGGTAATGAGCTCAATGACCATTTTAAGAGGTAAATAGCCTAAAATTTCACTCAAACTAAGGATCTAAACTTTGGATGTAGTGGGTAACATGCAAGAGATAGAGTCATAAGTCACTAGGATGAGAGGATCCTTTTGATAGTGAAATAAAAAGAGTAAAAAACATAAGAGAGGAAAGAGGAAAGTATTATAAGCATATGCATAGTGGTAGATAGGCTTATGATTGAGTGACCGATTATCGATATGGTACGGCCATTGGACATTCCACGGTTGTGCCATGAATTAGGATGGTTAAACATCCACTTGAGCTTAGATGATTTCAAAAATGCCATGATGGTTATGAACTTTAAGTTAGTGTCATCTTCGAAGGGCCATTAAGAAACATATACTTAGAGTTAAGTAGGACCATGGACATGAGCCAAGTCACCCTAGTGTATATGTTAGAGAATAGCGTACCAAGAGTGTGATCCATCGAAAAGGGATGGTGATTCCATAGTGTTATGATCCACCCAAAAGCTAAGAGGAAATGATCCAGATAGAGTTGATGTGGATCCCATGAGTTGATAACAAGTCCCGTAAGGGGAAGGGAGAAGTTGGGTAGAGTTGACAACAATCCCGCTGGTTATGAGATGGTACTCAGATTTGGCTGAGGGAAGCGTCAGAATGTAAAAAAAGTTAAAGTTAGAGTTAAAGATAAGGTGTGGCTGAATAGTCACAAACTCATGCATAGAGAAAGTGGTACATGGAATTGTTCACTTAGCGACGCTCCCGATAACTCTTATGATATGTTATTTTTCCTACTCATATGTTAAATATAAAGGCATGTTTACTACCCCACAATATGTTTATATAAATTTTCACATGAAATTTATGATGAGAATGATGATGAATAGACATCCTATATTTCAAAGTTTACATGTTTTAAGTGTACATGCATAAATCTGAGCACGTGAAATGAGAGTATGTTGCATGCATTGCATCCAAATAGTATGTATTATGTTTTTATGATGAAAGAACATAGAGATTTCCACATAAATATGGTGTTACAGGTTTGTAGTTTTCAAAGATAGGTTGCATTACTATTGAGATTAATTTCTCATGTAAGTGCTGGCGTGTACCAGATATAAGTCCCTGGCTAAAGAGGAAGGTAACAAGGAGAGAGGTACCCTTCATGGGGTACATTAATATGTTTATTTTGGATAGTATAGGCATTCATTTATTTTGTACTAGTATTTATGGTTTTTGAGAAAGGTTAGTATAGATTATTTCTTGTATAGCCTATCTTAACTTGAATGTATATGGATTAACTAGTAACTATCAATAGGCAATTTGATGGGGTAATGAGTGACAGGTTATTGTCTCCATGCCCAATAATTAGTTAATGATATTTAACAAATTAAGTATGCATGTTTGTGTGTATAGATATTTAAAGTATACTATATATATATTCTGTTGTGATTCTCGAGTGAGAACCCTAGTGTAGAATTGACCCCAAATGGTACTCAATTAATTAACTTGGTAAAAGTTAAAATTTACTTGGGTAGAAGTAATAGTAACATACCATATTATGATATTTATATATTATACCTTTTAAATAACCAAAAGGAACCATAGTCTAAAGGAGTGTTACACAAACCCCTTTTCCAATAAAGAATCCTACTAGTGGATGAATCTTTCACATATCCTATTTCTTGTATGTGCCCTTTCTCTATTATGTACAACCAAAAGAATAGTAGTCCTCACTCTACCAAAAAAAATATATTAAGAATTAGGACAAGAAGGGCTACAACTACATAATTATATCTACTTTTTAAATCTGCTAGTCCGTTGTAGGGATCTTAAATATTGCCATTATGCATCTGATACATACTAGTACAATAATAAGAAATAATTTCCTAGTAGTTAAACAAACCATTCATTTTCAAAATAACTGGCATGTACCACTATACGTATACAAAAAACATTTCTACATTCCATTCCTTTCAAAATACATTTCCAGTCAATTCCATTGGCATGCTTTATATGAAACATATGCATGTGCATTTATGAATATGAAACTACTAATAATTTATGTTATGAACATAACTACATAGCATCTCATTGTCATGTTTCGTTTATCAATAAAATACATCATCAAGCATTCATATACAATCTGTCATTAGATACATTATCACATCATTCATACCTTTTATACCTATAGTAGCACTTTAGTGCCATCAATTCCTCACCACTAGGGTGACTTTTTATTAGTGCTATCAAGTCCACCACTGGGGTATCATATAGTGCCATCATATAGCCTTTGGATCCAGTGCCATTACTTTTGCTACCATTAGCTTGCCATTACTTTTAGCAGCGATTTTTTGCATTGCTAAAGTGTTTTTAATATTATTGCAACGAAAAATTTTGTTGCTATACCTTTTGTTAAAATAATTAATTATAGCAGCAATAATTTTCATTGCAATAATATTTAGCAAAGAAAAAAACTGCCGTTAAATGTAATGGCACAGTAATCGCAGGGAAAGTAATGGCAGCGAATCGGAACTCCATCATATACACCTCAAGGGAGATTTTATTAGTGCTTTCATCCACCTTATCTTGGTGTCCACTAGGGGAGATTTTATTAGTGTCATCATCTTACCACTAGGGTAACATTCAATGCCATCATATACACCTTAAGGGAGATTTTATTAGTGCCATCATCCACTCTGTCTTAGTGCCTTTTAGGGGAAATATTATTAGTGCCATCATTCACCCCTTCAGGTGGCATCCATTACCTCTCCTTTTGTCTTTAAGAAGAGATTTTATTAGTGTTGTCATCTCACCCCTAGGGTAACATTCAATGCCTTTCATTTTGCCTTTAGGGAGAGATTTTATTAGTATTGTCATCTCATCCCTAGGGTAACATTTAGTGCCATCACATTTACCTCAAGGGGGGTTTTATTAGTGCCATCATCCACCCTATCTTGGTGACCTTTAATATCTTTCATTCCTTATTCATATGTAATATTAAACTATACATTCATAAACATACGAATTTATACATAATGTATCAATGGCACAATACATGCAATTTATCATTCATATTTCATCATACACATTCTTCCTCTCTATTTCTCTTGATATTGGCCATTTTAAACATACTTTAGTCTCTTTCCATTAGCATATAAATTCAGCCATCAAGGAAAATTGGGAAGGTGCTCTCTGCCAAAGTGAGAAAAAAGTGGAAGCTAGGGATTTTCATGCTATTTACTCCCTTTCTTCCATCCTTTCTACCATTTAAGCATAATGGTGAAATTTCCTTCCATTGCTTATGTAACTTTTTCATGCTCAATGTGTGTATATATATGTATGGCCTTCATTTCCTCCATTTTCATCAATAATTTTTCATGCCATACATATATTTACACATACATCGTCACTTTCATAATAAAGACACATTTCAAGATGGAATTACATGGATATGAAAGGCAAAATTACCAATGTAACATCATGAGCCTTACTGTCTCTCTCTTTCTCACTCATGACCATTTCATATACACATATCCATGAACATTTTCATGAAATTTTTGCCTATAATATCACTCAATGCTCTCAGCCATAAGGAGGAAAAGAGAGAAAATTAAAGGGTTTCAATCCTTTGCTTCCTTAGCTTTCGTTTTCAAAATATACAAGTTTTAAATCACATTTTACCTTTTATTTCCATGCAATTTCAAGCCATCTTTAACCATTTCAAAATTAGGGGTCTTCATGAAAATGAGTACCATTCTTGAAAATTTCCTTTTTCTCAATATTTCCTTCATACAAACATTCCAATATTCATAAACAAAAACATATCTCCATACAAGGAAAACCCTATAGTAAAAATAGTCATAAGAAATGTAGAGAGAGAAAACCTTAACTTTCATGAAACTTTAAAACACTTAAAACAATCCATCAAACATGAAATAAAGGGTTTAAGAATGTTTAGCTACCTTAAATTTGCAAGAAATGTGGAACTTCCTAGATGTTTTCCCTTAATTTCTCCTTTCTCCTTGCTTTCTTCTTCCTCTCGGCCTCACGCCCTTCCTCTCATCTCCTTCGGTTTCTTCTTCTCTTTTCATGAAGAAGAAGGCTAAATTAGGGTTTAGGTGAAATTACCAAAATGGCCTTGGTGTAAAATGACCATTTTACCTTCCTTACTTCTCTTTTTCAAGAGTGGCATCCTCTCTCCTTCAAATTATAATTTCATGGAACTCTTATGGAACATGACCATTTTAACCTTTCACTTTTAGAAATTACCATTTTACCCTTTCACTTTTTCAAAAATGACCATTTTACCCTTTATATCCAAATGACCATTTTACCATCACTTTTCCTCTTTTTTGAAAATGGTAGGCAAAAATTCTCAAATAAAGTTTCATAAAGCCTCTTTTATGAAATTACTATTTTATCCCTCTTAAGGTAAAATTACCATTTTATCCTTAAGGCAAAATGGTAATTTTGCCCTTTATGTCAACATCATTATTTTTACCCTTATTCCTTCTCTTTTTTAAAATAAAAAAGGTAAAAGCCTTCAAACACAATTTAATGAAGCACTTAAGTGAAAATTTTATGTTTCTCCTTTATGGTAAAATTACTATTTTACTCTCTTTGGTAAAATTGTAAAATTTACCCTTATGGTAAGGTTAGTTCTACTTTAATGAAAATGGCCATTCTACCCTTATGGTAAATCATTCTTAACACCACATAAACAATAACATCTACATAAATAATCAATAATAATAATAATAATATATCAAAATTATTGCAGGCGGATATTACAGTAAGCACGTTAGGAGGCAATCAAAATTTCATTCACTTAGGGATTGGAGATTGAGGCTGTGCATCTATCATTCAACAGAATAAGGGTGTACATGTTTTTACTTCTTTCTTTCTTCTTTGTAATTAATATTTTGATAGTTTTACCCATAAACATGAGTAGCTAGATTTGTAAAACCCATTGGGGTTTTTGACTATGTTGGTATTTCTGTTTTAAATTTCTTTATAAACATTGGATTTGATTCTACAACCTTTCTTGCAATTATGAATGAATGTTTGGTTTTCTTTACAAGACTTTGTATGGAATACTATGTAGATTTCTTTTAGTAATTGATTGATTTTAACTGTAATTGGAAATCTAATTCTAAGGAAAAGTTAATTTTCACTTAGAACTGAGGTTAATTAAATGCTGGATTAAGACATAATGATCTTACTCCTTAAATAGAGATGAATTAAAATGATAATGCTGATCTAAAATCAATCATTAGGAAGAACTTCCATTGATAGGTTCGTTTAAGAAGTTCAATTGTAATGACAGTGAAGTTGAACTTAATTTAGAATTCATTTACGGGTAGTAAAAATTAGATTTAATAGTTCATTATCTTGTTGTGTTTGCCAACTAGTATAGGTCCCCTTTGGGTTTACTTTTCTCATCTTTATTAATTACTTTCTTGCTAATTATCGTTGAGCATTTACTATTTAAGCATTAGTTTAGTTAGAAAACAATCACTTTTATTCTTAGGCTAGATAGATAGCAAAGAACGAGTAGTAACCCTGGGCTTTCTCGTTCTTGTGGGATACAACCTTGATAATCACCATTGCACTAGACTGCATCAATAGGTGCACTACCTTAGGTGTAGTTGCCAAAAACTTGATGAGTTGCCAATCCAACTACACCTAAGGCAGTGTACCTATCAATGTAGTCTAGTGCAATGGTGAGTATCAAGGTCATATCCCATGGGAATGGGAAAGCCCAGAGTTACTACTTGTTCTTTACTATCTAGCCTAAGAATAGGAGTGTCTAACTAAACTAATGCTTAAATAGTAAATGATCAACGATAATTAGTGAGAAAGGAATTAATCAAGACGAGAAAAGTAAACCCAAATGGGACCTGTACTAGTTGGCAAACATAGCAAGATAAGAAACTATTAAATTTGATTTTTGCTACTCATGAATGAATTCTAAATTAAGTTTAACTTCACTGTCGTTACAATTGAACTTCTTAAACGAACCTATCAATGGAAGTTCTTCCTAATGATTGATTTTAGATCAGCATTATCATTTTAATTCATCGCTATTAAGGGCATAAGATCATTACGTCCTAATCCAACAATTAATTAACCTCAGTTATAAGTGAAAATTAACTGTTCCTTGGAATTAGATTTCCAATTCTAGTCAAAATCGGTCGATTACTAAAAGAAATCTACATAGTATTCCATACAACATCTTGTAAAGAAAACCAAACATTCATTCATAATTGTAAGAAAGATTGCAAAATCAAATCCAATGTTTATAAAGAAATTTAAAACAGAAATACCAACGTAGTTAGAAACCCCAATGGGTTTTACAAATCTAGCTACTCATGTTCATGGATACAAAAATCAGAAAATTAATTACAAAGAAGAAAGAAAGAAGTAAAAACATGTACACCTTTATTCTATCGAATGACAAATGAACAGCCTTAATCTCCAATCTCTAAGTGAATGAAATTCTGATTACCTCTTGAAGTGCTTCTGATCCCCTCCTCTAATCTTCGATAGAACTACCAAGTTGCAAATTTGATGTTTAGAGCTCGAATTTAGTGTCCTGACAGTCATCCTTTAGTGTCTAAAATATGTCTCTCTAAGTTTTACGAAAGGTGAAAGACCAAAAATTGTGGAACCCCTTCTCTTTTTCAGCTTCTCCCTTTTATAGCCAAACTCCAACACAACCATTTTTTTGGCCAACATGGCCATGCCAAAGTTCAGCATGTCCATGCCAACCAATGTTTCACCAACTTGGCCATATAGGATTCCACATGGTTGTGCCACCCAAATTTTGTAACAACATGGCTTTGTATGCTTCAACATGGTCATGATGTACCAATCATGCATGAACACGATCGTGTAGGATTCAACATGGGCTTATAGCTTTCAACATGGATGCATAGCTCTCAACATGGGCATGTAGCTCTCAACAAGGGCATGTAACTCTCAATATAAGCGTGTATAGGGCTTTCTCCTTCATATTGTAACACCTCATACTTCCTTGACTAGTCTAAATCAATGTTCTCTTAATTAATTGGATGAAATTGCTTATATGATGTAATGTTTAGAATAAATATTGGAAAGGATGACATTGCATAAAATTGAGGTGCTTAAGGTGCTTCAGTAATGTTTGAGGTGCTTGAGGTGCTTGAATTAATTTCCTTTCCTTTCAATTGGTTAGTCAAATGGCTAAGGGAAAGAGTGGGTGAGAAAAACCAAATTAAAACCATGAAGATACATGTGCATTCAATGAAGGGGTTTGCTAATTGATTAAGTAAGCAATTGGTAAAATATATATATACATATACACAGCAATTGAGCAAAGAGGGGAAAGACGTGCAACCTTTCATTATGAGACAAGCATGTGAGTGGATTTTCCAATTAAATGGATAAAATATAAAGTGAAAGTACAAAATTTTTTTTATAAACAAATAAGGAAAAAGGAAAGAGTTAAATAGAGAAAGATGTGTATAAGTAAATGCACACAAAAATTAAGGAAAGGAAAAGAATAAACGTGCAACACCTTGCATTTTTAGTGGATTAAAATATATGTATATGTGCGTGTAGCAAGTTGGAAGGAGAGTGTCCCATCTATTTAAAACAAAAGATAATTATGGTGCACGATGAAGCAAGGGTGAAGAAGAGGAAAGAGGCGTGTGATACTTGCCTTTCTTCCTTCCTTCCCTTTTGTCCGTATATAAGGACACCAAAATGATGAGAGTGAGGTGCTTAAGACAAGGAAGGTGCAACACTCAAATAGGAATGACAACGTGAACTGTATAAGCACACGTGAATCCCTTTCTCCTTTTTAACGCCACCGACTGGAGTATGTATAGAAGTTTAATAAGGGTGAAAAATGTGAGCTGCTTGGGATCGTACCTCTTGTGTACAACCAAGAAGTAGCATGTTTCTCCATCCATTCTACCTTCAATTTAGCCGAATGAAATACCCAAGTGTGCAAGAAATAAGAAAGAGTAGTGTAGGGGTGGCTTGCACTTGGTCACACATAAGGCATGGAATAATAATAAGAAAGAGTAGTGTGGGGGTGGCTTGCACTTGGTCACACATAAGGCATGGAACAATAATAATAAGGAATAGAGGGGGAAGTCCATTTTTGGAGAAGCCGAATAGAAATTGTAAAGGAAAGAGAGAGAAGTGAAAAAGGAAAAATAGATACACGCACATGAAAAAGAGAGGAAGGGGGAAAACATGAAGACACACACACACACATGAGAATCTCCTCCAAAAAGGAAAAGGGAGCAGCTTGAAAGATTGAAACTAATTGGGTGAAGAAGGTTGACCGAAAAAGGAAAAGAGCAAAGGAAGCAAGGTAGGTTGACAATTCTTTACTTCTAGTTCCATGATCTAGTGTGCATTTTTCTTCCATGGAACATGAATATTTACTTACATTCTTGATAGAAGAGTGACCTTTGACTAGCTTGCATGATAAACACATAAGGGAATTAATGCTTTAAAAGTAATAATGTTGTTTTCTTAAATCATGAAAGAGCCTAGAACAAGTGAGCATGGTAATGGCATGTGTTGTTTAGTTTATGACTCGTAGCATTGGAATGGACTTATGAGTTCCATAATAAAAATTATTGTAGTAAAGAGAATATGTTTAAAGAAAGGAAACTTTAACCCAAGTTGATATAAGAAAACTTATGGTTAAATTAATGATGACCATTATTGTGGGAGAGCTATGGCTAGTTAGTGTTGAATATGGTGATAGAAAATGATGGTTAGTAAGGATGAATATTGTGTTATGGTTAAACTTTATGATTAAATTAATGATGAATATTATTGGGGAAAAATTTAGGCTAATTAATGATAAACATTATTATGGAACAATATTTGACTAAATGCATGAGAAATATTGACATTAAGAATTTAAGAATAATAATAATGACCATTGATATGGGGAAATATGGCTAAATTAATGGTGAATGTTGTCATGGAAAAATCATGCTTAGCAATGAGGAATAATGGTGTTATGGAAAATTATGAGCAATTAATGATGAACATTATTATGAGAAATTTATGGCTAGAAAATGATGACCATTGTTGTGAAAAATTATGGTTAGTAATGTTG
Organism: Senna siamea; assembly: GCA_031216115.1. Classification (NCBI taxonomy): domain Eukaryota; kingdom Viridiplantae; phylum Streptophyta; class Magnoliopsida; order Fabales; family Fabaceae; genus Senna; species Senna siamea. The sequence goes on from CM062360.1 coordinate 6,219,993, forward strand.
AATAATGTTGTTAGGGAAAATTATGATTAATAATGATAAACATTATTGTTATGGAAAAGGAAATTACCCCATTTCATTAATATGATTTAAAGAATGGAAAGAGTAAAATTTAAATGATAAAATATGAAATTCTCTTGAATTTTTTCTTAGGCCAAAATCATGGAATTTCTCCCCTAAAAAATTATTAAGGTTTTATAATTGAATATATTATTCAAAATGGAGAATTAGATTGATTTAGGCAAAATTTTTCATAAATAAATATGACAAAAAGGTAATGTGTACCAATAGAAAAAGAAAGAAAGGCAACTAACATAGGAAAAACAAAGAAAGATTCATGAATTACGAGGTGTGGCCAGAGGTGCTTCACACCGGTGACTTAGGGAGGCATGGCCGAAGGTGCTCCATGCCTATGACCTAAAGTTCATGACGAATCTATATACGTGGCTGAGTATCCACGATTTACGAGTTATGGCCGATGGTGCTCCATACCCTTGACTTGTCACTCATGATGACTCTGTACACGTGGCTGAGTGTCCACAATTTACGAGGTGTGACCGAAGGTTCTCCACACGGGCGCCTTAGTGAGGTGTGGCCAGAGGTGCTCCATGCCCATGACATAGTGCTCGCGATTACTCTATATACGTGGCTGAGTGTCCACGATTTATGAAGTGTGGCCGAAGGTGCTCCACACAAGGTGTAACGACCCCCTAATACAACATACACAATCCTTTATTTGCATAGCGGAAGCGTATGGGTTTTCGAAATAGTGATTCCCGATGTGGGAATGTCAGGGCATCGCTACTAGTTGAGCGTAACCCAAATAGACTTCCCGTTGTCCATTCGGATTCTGTTCAACCCTAATTCACATGCAGCTAAACTAATTATACATGCATTCATCATAAATTACTCTGGAATGAAAAATAAAATCTATATATACATCATATCAGGCATTCATAAAAATTCCAACTTAATTTCACAAGTTTACAGCGGTAAACCCTACCAAAAATCCTGTAGAGTTTCCTCTGTATTTCAAGCATATCCAAAAATACAACATTCATTCAATTTAAAAATATACAGCCAGTCCAATAACAATAGAAAAGCAGAAATTTCAGAAAACCAATATACAACATCATCAGTATAAATATATACAATGCAATTCAAGTATAGACTAAGCTGCTTTTCTATCTATCACCAAAGCATCGCCCAGCTAACGTCTAGGTCCCTGTCCCTATTCCTGTTCATCTGAGTAAACAACCTGGTGAGATATAAAATCCCAGTAGAATAATTTACAGTTTAAAATACAGTTCGAAATCTGGTTGAATACTCAGCGGTGCAAGCACCGAAAACAACTTCCCGAAATTAGTTCAAAATATGTGAAATACCTTATCTTTAAAATCAATTTATCGCATAGAAATCACAGAAAATTATAAAATCATCAGAAATCCGTTTCTTTGAAAATCAGTACTCAAAATCAGGTTAAATCCCATACCCAGTGTATCTAAATCCATGTTGGTCAAAATTCCTCTGCGACCAAATCTAAAATCGTCTAATTGCACATTATCTAGAGAAATCTCATCTCTGATCGTTGGGTGTGATCCGTAACACCAATCACCCGAATCTTGCCTATGTTGTGAGTGTGATCCGTAACACCAATCACTCACTCAAGGACCGGGTGAGAATCAACATCTAGGGCATCCCCAAGCATATGCACATACGCCAATTCTCATCCTCATACAGTCTATTCGAACTCACATGCTCACGGTTGGCTATTCCTCAGGGTTCTAGGGTATTACGCCTAAATCACAAAGTTTCCTCGTGTAGGCTATCCCCCCTTATACTTCTTAAACCTTTCTTAGGGTCTTCCTGATTTATCGCACGATATCTAATATAGTACAGGCTAAATCTGGTAAAAAAAATATCATTTAAAAACTCCCTGTATCGGGATACTTAACGTCCGTCCCATACCGGCTATCAAGTACCCTACCCTAAGTAAATCCATCCTAATGGCATCTAAACTCGATAAACAATTCATCTAACATGCAAATGGGGTTTTCAACACACAGACATGCAATTTAGTCCATCGAAAGTAGCACATAAATCTATGCAATTAAATCTAATCATTCAGGTATTCACTAGGTCAAATCTAGAACTCGGGAAGCGTAAATCATCCTACCTGGTCTCCTGTTGCTCCAAATCAATCCGGGACTTCTCGTATCCTCGAATTCTGAGCTAAATCAATTCCCTGGACATTTAATTGAATATTCAAGCTCGTTACGTCATTCGTTTTATGATCCTAAGTCTGATTACCCTATTTCTTAAGTCAATTTATTTCTTATTCGTGTTCGGCAGCTAATTCAATCAAAATTCATTAGTTTTAGGAGAATCAGACCTTACCAGGGTTGCTGGATGATGGAAATCTGTCTCAGGGTGGTCTCGGTATCTCTTGGTGTATATCCGATTTCTCTAGCATGGCAACACACGGCGAAGGGGTGCAGTTGGCCTCGAAATTCACACCACAATGAAGCCCACAAGACAAGGAGTCCAAATTTGGTGGTGGCGCAGTGGTTCACGGCCGTTTGGATGGCATTTTCTGGCCACAAAGAATGACGCATGGCGAAGGGAAATTTCTTCGATCTGGGCGCGTCAAACCTTCATTCAACGGCGATGAGCTGGTGGAGGAAGCTGGCAGCTCGACCTACACGCTGGTGGTGGCAGTGACGGCCAACGGTGGCTGATGACGGCGATCTCAGCTGGCAAAAATCTCACGTAACGGAGGAGAAAAACGCCATTTTTCGGCAACTCTGGCGGCCATTGGTGGCCGTGGGTGGCTGGTGGAGGTCGAGGGTGGCGAGGGGAGTCAGTTGGTAGACCAGGTGGTGGCTCACGGTGGCCCAGGTGGCGGTGCGCGGTGGAGGAGAGAAGAGAAAGAGGAGAGAGAAAATAGAGTGAGGAGAGAGAGAGAATTGTGGCAAATGGCAGGGTTTCGAGAAATTTAAAGCTTCCAAAGGCGATTCCGGCTTTTCCTAGGCCACCCGGGGAAGCTTCAGGACGTTGTCATTCATCTGAACATTGGCACGAGTTCCCATGCAGAGTTTTTAGCCTCCGTCAAAGAAACTGAAGTCTGGAACTCTGTTTGTCAATTTTTGATCTCCGGGACGCGTTTCTTTCCATTCGGTTGCGTTTCTAACTCCAAATCACTTTTCGATTTCAACCATCACCTTAAAATATGTGCCAGAACCAGTATACATGCAATTCATACCTGTGAACCTGCTACATCTTGCCAAAGTACCTTAACTAAAGGGATTATTTTACTTCAGAGTTGCTTAGTCTTAAAGTCAAGGATTTGTACAGGAGTAGATTCATAAGTCAAATTTTCCTTTAATATTATTGATTGATTCCCTAATACATGCGCAGGATCTGGGACATATTTATGAAATTGGGAGATATGAAAAAGGTCATGCAGGTTGGACAAATGGGGAGGTAAGGCAATTTGGTAGGCAATGAGACCGACTCTTTGTAAGATTTGGAATGGTTCTAGGAATCTAGGGCTTAGTTTCTTGTTCCTTACCTGTCTACCGATACCCGTGGTGGGGGACACTCTCAGAAATACGTGCTCTCCCTCATTAAATTCTAAAGGCCTTCTTCTCTTGTTTGCATATGATTCCTGCCTCTGCTGGGTAACTCTCATCTTTTCCCTGATCATTTTAATTTGATCAGTGGTTTCTTGTACAATCTCAAGTCCCAACAGTGCACTCTCCCCCATCTCTACCCAACTTAAGGGTGACTTACAACTCCTCCCATACAGAGCCTCATAAGGTGCCATATCGATGGTAGAGTGATAACTATTATTGTATGCAAACTCTATCAACGGTAGATGTTTATCCCAACTTCTTTTCTGATCTAGCACACAAGCCATTAACATTTCTTCTAGGGTCTGAATAGTCCTCTCAGACTGCCCGTTAGTCTGAGGATGATAGGCCATGCTAAACTTAAGCTGGGTTCCTAAGACTTGTTGTAGGGATTGCCAGAATCTCGAAGTAAACCTAGGGTCTCGATCGGATACTATACCTAATGGTATTCCATGTAATCTCACGATTTCCCTAAGGTATACTGCGGCTAATTTCTCCATGGAGTAACGCATCTTAACAGGCAAAAAGTGAGAAGATTTGGTCAATCTATCCACTATCACCCAAATGGCATCAAATCCTGCTGGTGTCCTAGGTAATCCTACCACGAAATCCATAGTTATTTGATCCCATTTCCTTTCTGGTATCTCCAAGGGTTTCAGTAGCCTTACGGGTTTCTGATGTTCTATCTTAACCTGTTGACAAGTCAAACAGGCATTCACATAGTTCATGATGTCCTTTCGCATGCCAAGCCACCAAAAATTTCTCTTTAGGTCCTGATACATCTAGGAAATACCTGGGTGAATAGTGTAATGGCTTTTGTGGGCCTCTGCTAACACTTTTTCCTTTAGCTCCTGATGGTTCAGAATCACTACCCTTTTCTTAAACGTTAAGACTCCATCAGGTGCTAGTTTAAAATCGGGTTGGTCCGTGTATACTTCCAAGGATTCATCCTCAAGTTGGGCTTATCTAATCAGTTCTCTCAACTCGTAGGTTATCAAAAAGTCACTCATCACTAATCTTTTCGGAAACGAGATTACGTTGAGGCTGAGATTCCTAAAATCCTCAAGTAACCTTATCTCACCAATCATTAAGCTAGCTAGTTGTAGTGACTTTCGGCTTAATGCATCTGCCACGACATTTGCTTTCCCTGCATGATATTTCAATTCAAAATCAAAATCTTTTAGGTATTCTACCCACCTACGCTGCCTCATGTTCAATTCTTTCTGATCAAACAAATACCTAAGGCTCTTATGATCACTATACCTCAAATACAGCACCATACAGGTAATGTATCCAAATCTTTAGGGCAAACACGACGGCAGCTAGTTCTAAGCCATGGGTGGGGTAGTTTTCCTCTGTAGGTTTTAATTGTCGTGATGCATATGGCACAACTTTCCCATCCTGCATCAAGACGTAACCTAGGCCTCTCAGGGATGCATCTGTATATACGGTAAAGGCTTTTAGGGGTTTTGGAAGAATTAGTACAAGAGCAGTGGTCAATTTCTCTTTCAAAGTTTGAAAACTATTCTCACACTGCTTGCTCCATTCGAAATTTACCCCTTTCCGAGTCAGCCGGGTTAATGGCAAGGCTATCTGAGAAAATCCTTGAATGAATTTCCTATAATAGCGGGCCAAACCCAGGAAACTCCTAATCTTGGTGACCGTCCTAGGTCAACCCCAATCTAACATTACTTCAATCTTCTTAGGGTCTACCGCTATTCCTTCCCCATTTACCATGTGTCCCAAGAATTTCACTTCTTCTAACCAAAACTCACATTTCTCTAGTTTGGCGTACAATTGCTTCTCTTCCAGTATCTGTAGCACTGTGCTAAGATGGTGGGCATGCTCCTCATGAGTCTTGGAATAGACTAAGATATCATCAATGAACACCACTACAAACTGATCTAAGTAGGGTTTGAAGATCCTGTTCATGTAATCTATAAAGACAACTGGTGCGTTCGTCAATCCAAATGGCATCACTATAAACTCTTAGTGGCCGTATCTCGTACTAAACGCTATCTTAGGAATTTCCTCCTCTCTAACCCTAATCTGGTGGTATCTTGATCTTAAGTTTATCTTAGAAAACACAGTCGTGCCTTGCAACTGATCAAACAAGTCATCAATACGTGGTAATGGGTATTTGTTCCTAATGGTCACCTTATTCAATTGCTGATAATCAATACACAGTCTCAAACTCCCGTCTTTCTTTTTTACGAATAAGATCGGAGCTCCCCATGGCGATACACTTGGCCTAATGAACCCCTTTTCTAACATATCTTTAATTTGGACCTTTAATTCCCTCAATTCCACTGGGGCCATACGATATGGAGTCATGGCTATTGGATTCGCGCCCAGAATCAGGTCAATGGTGAACTCTATCTCCCTAGGTGGTGGCAGTTTACTTATTTTTGAAGGAAATACCTTCGAAAAGTCACTAGCAATTGGAATTTGGCTTAGCCTATCCTGCAACTCTACCTCAGAGAGATTGAGGGATATATCACCTATCTCACAAGCCCTGTCACTTCCTCGCATAGGCACATTATCCAAGTAAGTGATTGTCTTCTCGAAATAATTTAACGAGACTTGATTCCTAATTAACCAATCCATTCCCAAAATAACGTCGATCTTAGTCAAGGGTATACACACTAGGTCTACAATGAACAAGGTATCCTCAATTGTTAAAGGGAAATTTAGGCAGATACGTGAGGACATAGTGGCTTCTCCCAAGGGTGTGGATATGTATAAATCATAGGGCAGGGTTTGAACAGGTAGTTTTATGCTTTCTACGCATGCATCAGCAATAAAGGAGTGCGTAGCACCCGAATCAAATAATATTATCAAAGAAAAATTGTAGATTTTACCTCTACCTTGCATCAAGCCCGAAGACCTGTCGGCATTAGCCACATCCAGAGTGAAAACTCTCCCTGGAGCTTGTGGTCTTCGGCCACCGGATGTTTGCTGGCTCCCGCTAGAGGGGCAATATCTGGCCATATGTCCTGTACCTCCACACCTGTAACACTGAAGTGGAGTCTGATGCCAGCAAGGCTGATTTAGATGTCTGGTCCCACATTTCGAACAGGTTGTATTATCAGGTCGTCTTCCACTGCTGCTAGAAGCCCCTGGTTGCGGTTTAAACATACTGCCTCTCACATTAAGATTTCTGGTTACTGGTCTTGGTCAGTTCCCTGTTCTCTAGGTCATATTCTGAGCCTGTTTCTACTCTAAATTCTTACTCAGGATTCGACACTTTTTTACTAGCGTGGTGAAGTCTCTAATCTCCAGTGTGGCTAGCTGAGTCTTCATGGGTAAGTCTAAGCCTTCTTCTAATTACTTTGCCTTCCAGGCCTCGTCATAGTGCATTCACAAGTAGGTGGAGTATTGGGATAATTCTTCAAATTGTTTCAAATACTCCTCAAATGGCCTGCTTCCCTAAGTGAGCTTCAGAAACTGTGCTTCTTTTGATTGTTTGACATTCTCAGGGATGTACTGCTCTATAAAGACTCTCTTGAAAGACTCCCAGGTGAGCGGGATACCTCTGCTTTCCATTAATTGCTGGGCACCTGTCCACCATAGTTCTGCTTCACCCTTCAACATATTTGTTGCATATGTAACCTTCTGCTCGTCGTCACATTGCAACAATCTGAAAATCTTTTCAATATCTTTCACCCAGGCTTCTACCGCAGCTGGATCGGAGGCACCTGCAAATGAGGATGGACCTGCTCTCTGAAACTTGATCCATCCCTGATACAATGGGTTAGCATGCGGGGTGGCTCTGTCATTTCTAGTTTGCCTGTCTTCCTGCTGCTGTCTCATTGCATTAGCATTGGTAGTGGCTTGATCTCTCATTGCATCAGCCATCATCCGAATGGATTCCATCATGTCTCGCATGTCGACGTTAGTCTCCATGCTGCCACTACCCGAAGCACCCTGGTTCTTGTGCCTTGGCCTTCCTTTGGGCTTGGGAGTGCCATCCCTGCTAGATTCTGCCATATTTATCTGACACTGAAGACAAACAGATCAGTCATAACAGCAACAGTTATCAGAAAGGCATTAAATTCACTCCATTACTTATCGGTTCGAGATTAGGTCCTAAAATTCCAGAGTTACGTCAATCAAAACCCTAAAGCTGCAAGCCCGCAGATTCACAATCCCTACCCCACTAAACCATACGATCCGACAAACTAGGCTCTGATACCATAATTGTAACGACCCCCTAATACAACATACACAATCCTTTATCTGCATAGCAGAAGCGTATGGGTTTTCGAAATAGTTATTCCCAATGTGGGAATGTCAGGGGATCGCTACTGGTTGAGTGTAACCCAAATAGATTTCTCGTTGTCCATTCGGATTCCGTTCAACCCTAATTCACATGCAGCTAAACTAATTATACATGCATTCATCATAAATTACTCTAGAATGAAAACTAAAATCCATATATACATCATATCAGGCATTCATACAAATTCCAACTTAATTTCACAAGTTTACAACTATAAACCCTACCAAAAATCTGGCAGAGTTTCCTTTGTATTTCGAGTGTATCCCAAAATACAACAGTCATCCAATTTACAAATATACAGCCAGTCCAATAACAACAGAAAAGCAGAAATTTTAGAAAACCAATATACAACATCATCAGTATAAAAATATACAATGCAATTCAAGTCTAGACTAAGCTGCTCTTCTGTCTATCACCAAAGCATCGCCCAGCTAACGTCTAGGTCCCTGTCGCTGTTCCTGTTCATCTGAGTAAACAACCTGGTGAGATATAAAATCCCAGTAGAATAATTTACAATTTAAAATACAGTTCGAAATCTGGTTGAATACTCATCAGTGCAAGCACCGAAAACAACTTCCCGAAATCAGTTTAAAATCCGTGAAATACCTTATCTTTAATATCAATTTATTGCATGGAAATCACGAAAAATTCTAAAATCATCAGAAATCCATTTCTTTGAAAATCAGTATTCAAAATCATGTTAAATCCCATGCCTAGTGTATCTAAATCCATGTTGGCCACAATTCCTCTGTGACTAAATCTAAATTGTCCAATTGCACGTCATCTAGAGAAATCTCATCTCTGATCGTTGGGTGTGATCTGTAACACCAATCACTTGAATCTCACCTATGTTGTGAGTGTGATCCGTAACACCAATCACTCACTCAAGGACCGGGTGAGAATCAACATCTAGGGCGTCCCCTAACATGTGCACATACGCCAATTCTCATCCTCATATAGTTTATTAGAACTCACATGCTCATGGTCGGCTATTCCTCAGGGTTCTAGGGTATTATGCCTAAATCACAATGTTTCCCCGTGTAGGCTATCCCCCCTTATACTCCCTAAACCTTTCTTAGGGTCGTTCTGATTTATCGCATGATCTCTAACATAGTACAGGCTAAATTAAGTAAAAATAATATCATTTTAAAAACTCCCTATACTCGGGATACTTAATGGTCGTCCCATATCGGCTATCAAGTACCCTACCCTAAGTAAATCTATCCTAATGGCATCTAAACTCGATAAACAATTCATCTAACATGCAAATGGGGTTTTCAGCACATAGGCACGCCATTTAGTCCATCAAAAGTAGCACGTAAATCTATGCAATTAAATCTAATCATTCAGGTATTCACTAGGTCAAATCTAGAACTCGGGAAGCATAAATCATCATACCTGGTCTCTTGTTGCTCCAAATCAATCCGGGACTTCTCGTATCCTCGAATTCTGAGCTAAATCAATTCCCTGGACACTTAATTGAATATTCAAGCTCTTTACATCATTCGTTTTACGATCGTAAGTCCGATTACCCTATTTCTTAAGTCAGTTTATTTCCTATTTGTGTTCGACAGCTAATTCAATCAAACTTCATTATTTTTAGGCGAATCGAACCTTACCAGGGTTGTCAAATGATGGAAATCTATCTCGGGGTGGTCTCGGTGTCTTTCAGTGTATATCTAGATTCTCCGCCAAGGCGACGCACAGCAGAGGGGTGTGGTTGGCCTCAAAATTCACACCACGGTGAAGCCCGCAAGATGAGGAGTCCGAATATGGTGGTGGCGCGGTGGTTCACAGTCGTTTGGATGACGTTTTTTAGACACGAAGAATGACACATGACGGAGGGAAATTTCTTTGATCTGGGCGTGTCGGACCTCCGTTCAACGGCAGCGAGTTGGTAGAGGAAGCTGGCAGCTCAGCCTACACGCTAGGTGTGGTGGTGACGGCCAATGGTGGCTGACGGCGGCGATCTCAGCTGGCAAAAATCTCATGCGATGGAGGAGAAAAATGCCATTTTTCGGCAACCTTGGCGGCCGTGGGTGGCCGTGGGTGGCGGCTGGAGGTTGAGGGTGGCGAGGGTAGTCAGTTGGTAGGCTAGGTGGTGGCTCACAGCGGCCCAGGTGGCGGAGCGCGGTGGAGGAGAGAAGAAAGAGAGGAGAGAGAAAATAGAGTGAGGAGAGAGAGAGAATTGTGGCAAATGACGGGGTTTCATGAAATTTAAAGCTTCCAGGGGCGATTCTGGCTTTTCCCGGGCCACCCGGGGAAACTGTAGGACGTTGTCATTCATTCATCCAAACTTTTGCACGAGTTCCCATGCAGAGTTTCTGGCCTCAGTCGAGGAAACTAAAGTCCAGAACTCTATTTGTCAGTTTTTGATCGCCGGGACGCGTTCCTTTCCATTCGGTTGCGTTTCTGACTCCAAATCGCTTTTTGATTTCAACCATCGCCTCGAAAATCTGTGCCAGAACTAGTATACATGCAATTAACGTCAAAATCTGGTTTTTATCTTTAAAAATATAGCCAGTTATTACACAAGGGGCCTAAAGAAGTGTGGCCAAAGGTGCTCCATACCTGGGACCTAGTGTCCACAGTAATCTCATAAAGGTGGCTTAATTGCCCCATAACACCTCAGAGCGTGTAATTAATCCATAAAGGTAAGAGTAGGAATTTAATGCATAAGCCATTTGTTTAATTCCGCAATAACCCATGTAATTTTATGATAATATATGTCACTTGAAAAAGGGTTATCTGATTTTCTATTGCCCTCTAAATTTATCATGCAATACTTGCCTGTTTACATTTATGAATAACATTATATTTTAATATCAAGAATGTAGATTAAATGTTCTAGTGCTTGCACCCTGATACATGTTCGTTGATTTATAAACCTTGAATTGTTAAGCTACTGGGAAACTTGTGTTTCTCATATATGTGCTAATATGTATCAGATAAGGACGCGTAACTAGGCCGTGAGGTAGCAGATCTTTTTAATTAAGATTTTTGTAACCCTTATTTTAGGTCCTAGATATATTTGATTTAGAATAGGACAATTATTTTGATTGTATACATGAGATGTATAAAGGGTATACCAGGGAAATGAATATGTGAAGGACCGATCTATCCTTAGTTTGTACGAGAGTCTAAGTAACAGACATGTTGTCTCCTGACTTCTGGGGGACAGGTACTTCATATATTCAGGGAATGTTTAACAGTATGTAATGGACATTATTAGACTTGTACTATTTGAATTACATGAAAGTTTATATTTTCGCTATGTAGTATAGTATTTCTTTATTTTGTTGTGCATGTGAGTTTTTAATCTGAGCAAAAGATCCCAAACCTAATTCGCTTAATATAATCTAATGGTATAACTGCTCATACATTAATTAATGATAATACTAGATAGGGGCGTTACACATATGACCTTGTTTTCCACATGTTCTAGGTTATATGAGACTCCAAATTGGCTCTAATGATGATGATGACGTGGTAAAGCTCTTGAAATGAAAAAAAAATACAGACCCAGTTGATTCTTGGAATAAAAACACACAAAATGCTTATAAAATGAATAATTAACATCAAAAAAATATGTGTAAATTAATACACATCAGTGGATTAGCATGCAGCTGATCAATCGATTAGTCATGGCTAGGTAGTGGTATAATATTTCCCCAGGTTGTGGTTTTGAAAGCACAGGTGGGTTTTCAAAATATTTTTAGAGTTGTAGGAATGCTTGTTTGCGTTTTTTTATCCATAGGAATGGGTTTGCCACTTTCAAAATTTTGAAAAATGGCAAACAGTGATTGGCAGGCCAATATCATAAGCATGTTTAATGGAAATGTTGAGTTGTTTTGTTATAAAGTAAAACAAATGGCTAACTAAGAAAATACTCTTATTAATTGAAAAGATTAGAAGTATAAAAATGGAAGGTTAATTGAGTGCGATCACAAGTTTATAAGGTTATATTTTGATAACTTGTAAAATACATTGGAAGATTTCTACTAGGATCGAGGGTATCTTTAGATACCTCGATAGAAATCTTGAGAGTTTGATGAGGTGTCCAATGAGTTTTTGTACTTCATTTATAGTTTTGGGTGGCTACATACTAAGAATGGCTTGACATTTCTCTAGGTTTTCTTCAATCCTTCTTTAGGTAATCATAAATACTATAAATTTCCTTGAAGATCCGTCAAAGGTGCATTTAGAGGGGTTCATCTTCATCTTGTGGCCTCTGTGTTCTTCAAAGATATCTCAGAGGTCTTAGAGATGTTACTGCTTGACAAGGAATTTAAAGACTCGGCAGATGGTTATATTGATATTGCTATGGCCAGCACAAGATGCCGTTATCTCTATCGGGCTAGTCATAGAGAGAGAAAGCCATGTCATATGCATATACTTCCATGTTTTGAGTGATTTGCTTCTAGAAAATGATGTCCATCATACATTTATAGGTCACTCATTTATTATTTAGAATTAAGGGCATCACATTGTAGCAAAACACTCCTCTATCAATAATGAAAGAGGTTTTCTTTGCGTCAATCATATTCATCTTGATATGGTTATAGCTTGGAAAGACATCCAAGAAGTTGAGTAGGTGATGGCTGGATGTTTCATCCACCAACTTTTCTATGTTGGGGAAGGGTGTGCATCCTTTGGGTAGGCCTTGTTCAGTGAAGTCAACACATATACGCCATTTGCCATTTGGTTTTTTCACCATGACCACATTCAGTAACCACTCAGGATATTTACTTTGCCGAATGAAACCGATGTTAAGAAATTTCTAGACCTCTTCTATGATCACCTTTTGGCATTCTTATCCAAATTTCCTTTTCTTCTGAATAATTGGAGGGTAGTCAGAGGTATTGAAAGAATGACATATAAGGTTGGGATCGATCCTAGACATGTCAATAAGAGTCCATGTGAAGATGTCCTTGAACTCTTGGAGGAGTGATATGAGGGATTCTTGCAATTCTAAGGTAAGCAAGGATCCTAGGAATATTTCCTTGGGTCATTTTCCCCCATAAATCATAACACCGATCAAATCTTCTATAGGTTCAAGACGGACCCTAAGTATCTCATCATGGGGATTGACAGTCTGCATCACCTTTGCTACCAGATCAAAGTTGGGCTGCTCCTTATCATGATTAACGGGTGTTTTGGTGACCTTAGTAAGGCTAGCAACATAACAAGCACATGTATTCTTTTGGTTGGCTTGAACTTGGTTAATTCCTGATCTTGTAAGAAACTTCATTAGCAGGTGTTCTGTGGAGACAACAACTTATACTTTATATAATGAAGGTTGCCCCAATATATGTCATTGTATGCAGATGAAGCCACCATTATGATGAAGTCGATGTTGACGTCTGCTATTTGTGGAGGTAAGCCTAATGTCACCCTTGCTTTAATAGGCCTCTTAGTTGGGAATTGAGTGCTTAAAAATCCAATGAGTGTGCCATGGAATTTCTAAAGGTCCCATTCTTCCAAATAGAGCTTCTTAAAAGAATCATAATAGAGGATATTTGCAGAGGAGCCCTAATCAACCATGAATTGCTTTACCTTATAGTTAACTATGATAGTTGTGATTACCATGGGATCATTATGATCTGGATCAAACTTGGAAAAATTTGAGAATGTGAATGTAATGGCTCTCGTGCTATTTGATGATATCCTTCCCCTCTTTGACAAATAATTGAGCTCTATAATTGGTCACTCAATTTTCTTTTTTCAATTGGGACTATGAAGTACGTTTCTAGAGGCCACCTGCGATCACATTGATTATCCCTCACAGGGGTGGATTACAGTCATCATCTCTTTGGTGATCCTACCTATTTAATTGCTGGCAATCAGAGGGTTCTTCCTAAGGGGGTGTTCATTCAGACCGTCAATTGTCTTTTCTAACATATTTTCTAAATTTCCCCCATTGGATTTACTCTTTGATCTCGTCCTTTAGTTAGATACACACGTTTGCTGTGTGTCTATAATCCTTATGGAACTGACAATATTTTTTTTCTTGCATCACTCTTGCATTGGTAAATAGGGGGAGATTGGAGGATGACCGCATTGTAGACCTCATCCAAGGTGCAGGATAGGGGCTTGGTTAATGAGGTGTAGGAAGAGAAGCAACCGTTAGAAGGCGATCTCCTCTTCTTATCCTTGGAATCCCACTCCTTTTTTTTGTCATCTTTCTTCTTATCTTTCTTTCTTTCTTCCTCATTATTGGTATTTATTCCTTTCTTGGAAAGATAGGCGTTCTCTCTGATAATATACTTGTTTGCACGTTCAAGAAGATCAAAGAGAGTTTATGGGTGATTGCTCGAGATTGGAAAATAGAAGGACGTGGCACGTAGTCCTTGCTTTATAGTATGGATCTGAAGGGCTAGCTTACTGAATCTTAATTAGTATTGAACCCCTGTTGTCCCCAACATAGCCTTACCAATGTAAACAGTGTCTATTCCTCTTGCTTTCCCTGTGGCATCAATCACCTTAGTTGATCAACCAGTTGGCCCACCTCCGTACAAATTGTATCATCCCTATTATTATAGATGCTATGGTTATCCTCCACCTCAAGGCCTTCACCCTATCATGTCAACACCTACGTTTAATTAAGCAATAAGAGAGGCTACCCTTGGAAGATTGCAAAAAAGGTCATCATCTGTTCTTCCCCCACGTTATGGAGGAAAAAATTTTGAAAGGCTTGAAGATGGACATGAAGATTTATCCATATAACAAAGAGAAGGATCCCAAGGATTATATCAATACTTTCAATTCATCCATATCCATCTTAAGCATGTCTGATGCTAACAAATGCTGCATTTTCTCTAGAACACTAATGGACCTAGCCTTGTAATGCTATTCTTAGTTATCAGTCAACTTAATTAGAACATTTAATGAACTCTCCAAAGAGTTCCTCAAGTACTTCACCACTAGCAAGAAGTGCAAGAAGACTTTGACGACTTAGTCGGGCTCATATAGGGAAAGATAGAAACCCTAAAAAGCTTTCTTTCATGGTGGTTCCACTAACATCGATGGTGGTTGTGGAAGTGGTGGTCTTGGTTGTGGTAGAATGGATAAGATTGGAAGTTGCACCAATGCTGGCTCTGTTGGCTATTGTAAAGTTTGAAACAATGTGACAAGTTCTTGATAGAGAGTCAAGACTTCTTCTTGGAGGTTTGTTTACCTCTGTTCGGTGCCTTAATTGAGGCTGTGAGGAGTCACTGGACCCATTCCATTCCCTTCGGGAACTGATGTAGGCAAAGTTGGTTGAAGATGTGGTTGTCCTCTACAACGGTAGGTGACACAAGGACCTCGGTGTGGAGGGTTAGGTGCAGTGAGTGGTGAACTGAATGTAGCAAGAACTTAGCAGGTATGTGTCATAGTGATTTCTTTGAAAAAGAAACGAAGAGAATATGTGTAGAAGATAGTAAAAAGAAAATTTCTGGCGGTCAAGGGAGGACCACAGTGGGTGCCATTAATGTTATCCAAACTTGGCAAGAACGTTGTTGAGGCTGGAAGACTTGAAAATGGAATGCATAATAGGAGAACATGTAACGCCCCTATCTATTATTACCATCAATTCTGATATAAATAGATAGGTTCAGTACATTATCCTTATCTTTTATTTAATTAATGTCTGAGCAGTTATATCATTCAATTATATTAAGTGGATTAGGTTTGGGGTCTTTTGCACAGAATAAACGCATATGCACATTGGAATAAAAATACTACACTATACAGCGAAAATTCAAACTATCATATAACTCAAATAATACATACTCAATAATTTTTCATTATATGCCGATAAACGTATCCCCGGATATATGAAGTACCCGTCCCTCAGAAGTCAGGAGACAACAGGCCTGTCACTCAGACCCTCATACAAATTAAGGGTGGACCAGTCCTTCACATATCTGTTTCCCCTGTATACCCCAAATACAATTCATATATACAGTCAAAATAATGTCTTACTCTAAATCAGATCTAGCTAGGACCCCAAAATAGGGGATTACAAAAATCTTAATCAAAAGAAACTCCTACCATGTAGCCCTGCTACGCATCCGTATCTGATAGATATTAGTATATAGGTGAGAAACACAAGTTTCCCAGTAGCTTAGCAATTCAGAGTTTTTTTAAAATCAACTAATATGTACCAGGGTGCAAGCAACAAAACATTCGATCTACATTCTTGATATAGGCATGATATTAAACATAACTGTAAACTGACAAGTACTATAGGATAACTTTAGAAGTCAACAGAAAATTAGATAACTCTTTTTCAAGTGACACGAATTCTCATAAACTTACTAGTATTATTACTAAATTATCAGAACTCTTATGCGTGTTATGTGAACACTAGATCACGGGCATGGAGCACCTTTGTCCACACCTCTCTAGGTCATCCGTGTGGAGCACCTTCGGCCACACCTCATAATTTGTGGACAGTCGGCCACATATATAAAATTATCAGGATGATAGATCACGGGTATGGAGCACCTTCGGCCACACCTCTCTAGGTCACCGATGTGGAGCACCTTTAGCCACACCTTGTAATTCGTGGATGCTTGGCCACATATATAAAATTATTAGGACGCTAGATCATGGGTATGGAGCACCTTCAGCCACACCTCCCTAGGTCACTGGTGTGGAGCACCTTCGCCCACACCTTGTAATTCGTGATTCATTCTATGTTTTTCCTCTGTTTGATGCCTTTCTTTTCTATTGGCATTCATTACCTATTTTTCATGTTTAGTTAAGACAAATTGGCTTAAATCAATTCAATTCTTTATTTTGAATAATTTGTTTCAATTATAAAGGCCTTAATAAATTTCAGGGAAAATTTCCATGATTTTGGCCTTAACATCGTTATTCTTCTTTATTAATATGGTTTTTCCCATAACACCGTTTACCATTCATTTAGCCATCATTTCTCATAATAGTGTTCATCATCAATTAATCTTCTAGTTGATCATAACAAAACTATCCATCACTAATCTAGTCAATTATTTCCCATAATCACATACATTATTGTTAATAATCATAAATCTCCCATAATCTCATGCAATATTATTAATAATCATAATTTTCATAATCACATACATTATTGTTAATAATTATAAATTTCCCATAATCTCATGCATTATTAATAAAATCATAAATTTCCTCTAATCTCATGTAATATTATTAATAAATATAAATTTTCATTAATCACATCCATTATGGTTAATAATTATAAATTTCCCATAATCTCATGCATTATTAATATTAATCATAGATTTCCTTTAATATAATGCAATATCATTAATAAACAAAATTTTTCCCCTTATTTAAGTGCGGTATTCTTCCTTACATATTTGACATTATATTCATCATAAAGTCACAAATCTACTCCAATGTTAAGGGTCCTGAGCCAACACTAAACCATTAATCTCTTGTTCTAAGTTCCTTCACGATCAAAAAGGAACATTTTAAGTTTAAGTATTAACCACCTCCTAAATCATTGAAATAAAATCATTGAACATGCATACTAAATCACGAATCTAGAATAATAAATTGCTAACCTACCTCAAAGATACACTAAGATGGAGTCCCCTTAGCTTTCCCTTGAGGTCTTCCTTGCTTCTTCTTCCCTTGATCCCTTAGTTTGTTCCCTCCTCAAAAAATTTGTGTATTTTTCACTAGCACTCACACCCCACCTTCTTCTTGAAATGTTCTTCCCATGTGTGAGTTATTTCCCAAGCTATGAAGTGCTCTTTTCTTCCCTTCTTGTCGCGTATGAATATGTGTGTGTTACCCACTTCCAATTCTTTTTTTATTCTATTCCCTCTTTCTATTGTCTAACTGATCATGGTGTGCTACCCTCCCCCTTTTTAATTATTATTGTTATGCTCACTAGCAGCCTTTCATGTAGCTTAGGTGTAGCTCTTTCTTTTCTTGCAATCCCACGTTACCCATTTAGCCACACCACAGAAAAGGAAGGAGAGAAGTTAAGTAATTCAAATTGCACACTCTGATCCATGCACTTTGTACGATCCAGCAGCTACAAATTCAGCCTTTAATTTAATTCCTATACTCCCTTCACTTGGTGGCATCTAATGGGAAGAAAGATGGGTTCACGTGCTTTGTATGATTTATGTTGAAGCCTTCTTTTTTTTTTCTTTTACGTGCTGCACCTTCCTTGCCTTCTCCATCATTAGTTGGTGTCGTGTTCTTCCTATTATTTGAATTAATTATTCCCATTTCATCACCTTCATTTACTCCATCGTATACATATCAAATGGTCTCTCTCTCATTTATCTCCATTACCTCATGGTTAAAAAAATTCCTTTGTTGTCGTGTATGTACACATATATACATATATAAGAAAAATTCATGTCCTACACATCAAGACCTCCTCCACCGAATTTGTATTTAATTTCCCCATTACATGCTTACTTGGTTACTCTAAATTAATTGAGGGAATAAATTGGCAATGGATTCCATGTGCACACATGTGTGTTTATGCCATTTTCTTTTGCTTATTTTATCTATTAACTTAGGCAAGCTAGTAGATTTGGCAATCCATTCATGTGCTTGGCTCACAAATAAAGTGTTGCATCCTAATTCAACTCTTATGAAAACTCTATTCGGCTAGTTAATTAAAAGGAAAGAAATTTAACTCAAGCACCTCAAGCACCTCAAAATTTATTGAAGCACCTCAAGCACCTTAAAATTTATTGAAGCACCTCAAGTACCTCAAACACCTCAAGCACCTCACTATTATGCAATGTCATCCTTTCCAATTTTTTATTTTAAGTATTAGATCACACACACAATCGGACGCAACTCATGGCAATTTATCTGATTGAATCATGAATTTAAATATGCTTGCAGAATATGGGGTGTTACAGAAGACCTCCCTAATGCATCTTTAATGAGTAAGTTAGTAGTGAATACGAGAGTGTAGGTAAGGGAGTTTGAGAGTGTTAAGATTGTTATACTTGAGGGAGGCAAGGATTTCTCCTTATATAGCCTTTGAGTGAGGAAACCATTAGAGAGTTAGTTGAGGGTGATCACAAGGATTGCTCGCCTAAGGGTGATCAACCACCATGTGGTAGCATCTTAATGGTGGACCAATCCAAATATAATAGAGTTCATGTTCATCCCAAGTCTTCGGACATCTCACTCATTCATATGGTAGGATAATTAACTCCTCTAGTCCCTCATATAAAAAAAATACAAAATGAAGTTGCAAGATTATGCCAACAAATGAAAGATAGGGCAATGTGGAATGAAGGAGTGATGCTTCTATGGAATTCCTACTTCAATAGTTTCAAGGATATTTTCCACCTATACTTGCCAGCGTTAATAGTTAAGAGGTCATTTTAAGTTTATTTCTTAATTAAAATATTTTATATATTGACAACAATATTTCAAATTGTGTTTTAGATACCAGATTAAGAAAGTGGACATGGATTATCTAGAGCAATTAAGTAATCTCCAGTATCATGTGATTAGAAGACTCTAAAACAACTATAAGAGTTTGAAATGAAAGAATATTAGAATGTAGTCAGGAATCCATTTAAAGATCAATTTTCATATGTAGCACTTACATATTTATTTGAAAAAATGCTATTGATTTTAATAGTTAATTACATTATTAATTTGCTTATTTTAGATTATTTATGGTCATAGTATTGGCACACGGACCAACTTGGTCGGTCGCATTGGTGACCTGGTGAACCAGCCACTAAACTGGTTTGTGTTAACAATTTGGACCATTTTACAAGTGACCCAGTCATAACTCGAATTGACTCATCGAGTTTTTAATTAACCCAGTAACCTGGCACCAACTCAGATCTGGTTGACTTGGTCTACTTTGTTTTAAAAGAAAAAATTTCTTTATTTTGGTAAATTATGATATTATTCTTATAAGATGTTGAATTTATAACTTGTTTCTAACATGCATTGAATAATCATAAAACTAGTTCTATAACATCCACCAATACTTTGGGATTTATTGTGACATTATTGTTATCATTGATTAAACATTAAGATGTTATTATTTATGTAATGGTAAGAATGGTTCATTAAAGGGATAGAATGGAAATTTTCATCAAGATAGAACCACTTTTATCATAAAATGGTAAACTTGGAAATTTTGGTAAAGAAGGGAAAAATACTAATTTTACTATAAAGAAGAAAATAAATCTTATCTAATTATTTCATGGAATTACATTTAAGGACTTTTACCATTTTCATTTAAGAGAGAAGAAGAAATAAGTGTGGAAGTGATTATGTTCACTTTGATGGCAAAATGGTAATTTCCCTAAAAAGGACAAATTTGTAATTTTGTCTTAAGGGCATATTAGTAATTTTTCATAAGATAGGAAAATTAAATTTTCACCTAAGTATTTCATGAAAATAGTATTGGAAGGCTTTTACTATTTTATTTTAGAAAGGAGGAAGAATAAGGGTAAAATCAATTATATTGACATAAAGGACAAAATGGTAATTTTGCCTTAGGGAAAAATGGTAATTTTACCAAATAAGGGTGAATTAGTAATTTCATAAAAGAAGTTTTATGAAACTTTATTTAAGGATTTTTTGCCTACCAAACTCGAAAAGTATGAAAAATGAGGTTAAATTGGCCATTTGGACATAAAGGGTAAAATGGTAATTTTTCTTAAGGACATATTGGTAATTTCCCAAAAAGTTGAAGGGAAAAACTATCATTTCAAAAATCATGAGGGCAAAATGGTCCTAACCTATAGAAGTTCCATAAAATTACAATTCTAAGGAGAGAGAATGCCATTCTTGAAAAAGAGTAGCAAGGATAAAATGGTCATTTTATACCAAGGGCATTTTGGTAATTTCACCTAATCCCTAATTTAAGTCATCTTATTCCTTTAGAAGATGGAAAAGTCGAATACAAGGAGGAGAAGAGGGGCTGGCCGAAACATCTTCAAGCTTGGAGTAAGAGGGAAAACAAGGCAAAAAACTTGGGAAGTTCCACTTTTCTTGCATTTTTAAGGTAGCTTAATAATCCTATAACCTTAGTTTCATGTTTTATAGCAAGATTAAAGTGTTCTTATGTTTATGAAATCTAGGGTTTTCTCTCTCTACATTCTTGTGGTGGATTCTTTGAATGAGTTTTGCATATGTTGAAATATTGTTGTGTTTGTGAATATAAACATGTTGAAATGCTTGAAATCATAAAAGATTGAAATTTTCCATGGATAGCACTTGTTTCATGAAAAACCCTAACTTTTGAAATGGTTGAAATGTTATGGAAATGAAGGAGAAAATGGTGATTTTGCATGAGAACTACTTGAAAATGAAAGCTATATAAGTGTTGGATGAAAACCCATCCATTTTCTCCCATTTTCCCTCTTGGCCGTATGCACCTAAGTTTAATGGTGTTGGAATTTGCTTGAAAAATGGCTAAAAATTTTATTTGTTCAATCATGAGAGAGGAAGAGAGAGAAAATTATGGTATATTGATGATGTTAACAAATTTACCATTTTCTAGTCATGCCATTTAACCTTGAAAGTGTGCTTAAAATGTGAAAATGATACAATGTGTGTAACTATATGTTTAGCATGGTAAATGAGTTATTAAAATCAAGAAAAAGAATGGTTAAATACATAGATGCACATTTCAAGAATGAGAAAGTGTCATGAGTAATGGAAGGAAATTGTTCTATTATGATTAAATGGTAGAAAGGATGGAAGAAAGGGAATAAATGGCATGAAAATCCCTAGCTTCCACCTCTTTCTCACCTTGGTCGAGAGCATTAACCCATTTTTTCCCTTGATGGATGAATTATGTGTTAATGGAAAGAAGTTTAAAGTGTGTTTTCAAATGGCCTATATCAAGAGAAATGGGGGAAATGATGAAATGATTACATATGAATAATAATTTCATGCATTATGCCATTGACATGAGTATTTTTTAATCTATATGAATATGAATGAATGGCCTGAAATTTTCATGCAAGTGAGAAAAGAAAGGCATTGAAGGTCACCAAGAAAGGGTGGAGAATAGCACTAATAGATCCCTCTTGAGGTGAATATGTAAAGGTTATGAATGTTATCCTAAAGGTAAGAGAATGACAATATTTATATCTTCCCCTAGAGATAAATAAAAAGGGCAATGAATGTTACCTAAAAAGATGGACAATGGCACTAATTAAGTCGTCCTAAAGGTCACCAAGAAAGGGTGGAGAATGGCACTATTATATCCCTCTTGAGGTGTACTTGATGGCACTATATGATACCCTAGTGGTGGACTTAACGGTACTAATAAAATTCACCCTAGTGGTAAGGAATAAATAGCACTCAATTGTTATTACAGATAAAGTATGACTGATGTGATGATAGATGATGTATGAATTCTTATATATGTGTTTTAATGATGAATGAAGCATGACATGAAATGATAATAATCTCATATTCATAAATGCACATGTATAGGTTTCACACAAAGCATGCCCATGGAATTGAATGAAAACTATTTTAAGAAGAAATGGAATGTGGAAATGTTTTCTGTATCCATACAGTGGTACATGCCAGTTATTTTAAAAATGTATGATTTGTTTAACTACTGGGAAATTATTTCTCATTATTTTACTGGTATGTATCAGATGCATAGATACAGTGTGGCGATGCATCGAACTAGCAGATTTAAGGAGTAAATAGAAATTATGTAATATAGCACTTTTAGTCTTAATTTCTGCCATATGTATTTTGAGATAGAATTAGGACTACAATTATTTTGGAAAAAAGGGTTTGAGTGACAGGATTATTGTCTTCTTACCCCTATATATGAATACTTAATATCTCTTGGGATGTGTATCAGAAGATTTAAATGATATACATATAGTTATGGAATGTTTTACAAATTTCGCTATGATGTATGAAATTTTATTTCTGCTGTGTTGAAGTATGTTAATCTGAGAAAAAGAACTCAAACCTAATCAAATAATTAATTATTGATGGATTGAATGCTCAGGAAAATTAATGAGACAAAAAGGTAAAGAATAATGTAACTACTTATCTTATTACATATTATCAAGTTGTAATATACAGATAAGGGGTGTTACAAGTTCATTACTTGTAATGCTTAATTTCTATTACTTTTTATGATTTTGTGATTTATTGCTTTTGCAAATGAGAAATAGCTAAATATTATAATTTGTAGTAACTCTAACACTTTTTTAGTACTTATTTATGTATTCAATATTTAATTTTCAATAATAAAAACTTATATTAAATAAAATTAAGGCTAACTTTAAGTTTTTTTTAATTGTATTGTTATAACTTAGAGTATATTAAACTTATAATTTTATATTTTTATTTAATGGTGCATTTAATTTTAAAATAACAAAAAATAATTTTATTATTTATTTATTTACTAGTTCATCCAAATTTTTAGTGACTCGACTGTTGGACCAGTGATTTGAACTCTTCGCCAGGTTAATGATTGGTCCGAGTCCAAAAACTATGGTTATGGTATAAAATGTTATCCAAGTTAATTTAAAATTTTAAGAAAACTTTGAAAAATAAAATTTTTTTTGGTGTATTTAGAAGCCATTATAACCGCAACTAAAATAATTATAATTTACATTTACCTAATTTAGTAGCGGTTGTAACTGCCAAAATGTATTAATCAAAAGCTCTTACCCACGATTGTAACCGTTGTTAAAAATCCTTACTAGATTTAGTTATGATTGTGCAACTACCATGAAATGCTAGCTTAATCTCTTTTTGATAGTGCTACCTCTAATATATATAGTTCATGCATCATCTTCGCTAATTATTGTTAAATTTTTGAATTTTTGGAATAATTTTTTGGGTTGTTAGGCTTATAGGGTTCCAGGGTTTCCATAAATTGTGTTAGCCACATCTTTTGAGTTGTGACAAAAAAATGTCAAAAAAAATTGAAATATATATAAACCTCAAACACCAAAATATGATACAAAAATAAGAAGTGAATAAAGGAATTTACAAGATAAATCCAAAACAAAAGATGCATAGTGAAAGCAAAAATCACTAGGAAGTCTAGAGCAAGCCTTTCTCTTGGCTCTTTTTGAAAAGGGAAACTCAAACTCTTTAATTAAACTGAAAATTTTTCCAAATGAGTAAATGGAAGAAACAAAGGCAGTGGTGTAACACCCCATCCTCAACATTAGGATTAACCTAACTATTTCAACAATTAGCATGGTGGATTGAATCCATTTACTTATTTTATTACCTCTTTCCTACTTTCTTTCTTGTGGTCTTATACTAAAGTGAATCTAAAATTCATTTTTCAGAATTCTACCTCAGTTGGAGTGCTACTACTTGTATTTAAGTCCAAAACTCAATTTTTCATTTTATCTTTCCTTTTTATAAATTTAAATATTAGGGTGATTTCTCAATCCTCTCTTGAGTTTCTTAATATGGATATTATGCTTAGTGAAAATTTAAAATCACATACAATATAAAAACCTTATCTTAGTAACTTAGTGTATATATATACACAGATATTTGATCAATCCAAGCCCCAAAATCCACTTTATTTCTAAGACAAAAATTTAGAATTATCCAATCAAAATACTTTTGATCCAGATTTCTGAAAGGTAACTATCTCGGCTTCATATATCATACTTTCCTATATGATATATAAATTTCTATAGAATCTGTGAAAAAACTTTTTTTCATAAAAAAAAAAAAAGACTTACTATCTTTGGGATCTGATACTACACCGCTGCTTAAAACCTTAGGGGATAGCCTCTATTACATAAGTGGATTCCTAACTAAATTTTTATTGATAATTATGTAATTTCATAGAATCGAAAAAATTCTGAAAAGCCCTTTGCTTCTTATCCTTATGAGGTCTTCCTCTACTAGTAGGTATTTTCGAAAAACTTATAAACCAATGGCCCTTTCCATTGTGCAAGCAAGATTGGTTGGATTAGCCTACTTTTCTCTAGGTTATATATTCTTAGTAACTTAGTGTGTATATATATACACATAAATATTTGATGTCTCTATACCTTTTATTGTACTTTTCCTTTCTTTTCTCTTTTGATTGATCTTGACTCCTAGAGGCCAGAGCCTTGGCCTAACTGCTTCTGGGCCAATAATACTAGGGTGTCCCTCGATGTGTATGCAAGTTTAGTGTCACTATAAGTGAAATCACCTCCTAGAGGATCATCTTTCCTTGGTTTACCTCTCAGAGAATCATTCCTATCTCAGTGAGATTACCTCTTAGAGGTTAATCTCCTAGTATGAATTTTTTAGGGTACTATCAAATATATATACATATTATGAAAATTTTTAAATCATAGAGGTGTTGAAATTTAAATAAATAGCCCTATTATTAGGCCTTTATTAT
This sequence comes from Senna siamea, assembly GCA_031216115.1. Lineage (NCBI taxonomy): Eukaryota > Viridiplantae > Streptophyta > Magnoliopsida > Fabales > Fabaceae > Senna > Senna siamea. The sequence continues at coordinate 6,245,257 of CM062360.1, forward strand.
TTAGGATTATTAAATTAAAATTCACATTTCACATAGATAAATCAAGAGATGTCTTACCATCCTAGTTTATGATTCAACCGTAAAGTGCCCGATGATTTTCTTATACCAAGTCAATAATAATACATATAATAGTGGTAACCTATAATTTTCTTGTTTCTATCATTTCATCAGCATCTTTTGCAGTAAACTTAGAAAGTCAAACAATTCCAATCCATGCATCAATATTATTAGTGTTCATGTACATAACAATTTATTGCACAAAATTCATCTTAGAACATCCACAACAATTATACTGTTCTTTTGCCATTTCAATGACATTAGGTTTCAAGTTATTATACCTATCAATTTAAAATTAAACATGATTTTACCATCCTACAAGTTATCTCTAATAAAATATTATTTAAATTAATCATCATTAACCTCATTTAATGTTTCACTTATCCTATTCTCAACATAATTCATGACTTAATTCATTAATTAAGATTAAAAGTATCATTAAATATGAAAAAATCTCTTTAATATCCCATTGTTACATCTTTTATAATGCCCCTATCTAGTATTACAACTAATTTCGATGTAAACAGATAGGTTCAATACATTATTCTTAACCTTTTATTTATTTAATGTCTGAGCAGTTATACCATTTAGTTATATTAAGCAGATTAAGTTCGGGATCTTTTTCTTAGATTACATCTCGAATACACAGCCGAATAAATACTACATTACACAATGAAAATTTAAACTTTCATATAATACATGTCCGATAATGTCCATTACATAATGATAAACATGTCCCCAGATATATGAAGTATCTGTCCCTCGGAGGTTAGGAGACAACAGGTCTGTCACTCAGACTCTGGTACAAATTTAGGATAGATCGGTCCTTCACATATCTGTTTCCCCTGTATACCCCATATACATCTCATGTATATAGTCAAAATAAATGTCCTATTCTAAATCGAATATATCTATGACCCAAAATAGGGGTTACCAAAAATATTACTTAATCAAAAAGAGCTGCTACCTCACGGCCCGGCTACGCGTTCGTATCTGATACATATTAGCACATAGATGAGAAACACAAGTTTCCCAGTAGCTTAACAATTCACGGTTTAGAAATCAACTAATATGTATCAGGGTGCAAGCACCAAAACATTTAATTTACATTCTTGATATTAAAACATAATGTTATTCATAAATGTAAACAGGCAAGCTGTAACGACCCCCTAATACAATATACACGATGCTTATCTGATTAGCGGAAGCATATGGGTCTTTCTAAGTAGTTATTCCCGATGTGGGAATGTCAGGGGATCGCTACTAGTTGAGCGTAACCCAAATAGACTTCTTGTTGTCCATTCAGATTTCGTTCAACCTTAATTCACACGCAGCTAACTAATTATACATACATACATCATAAATTACTTTGGAATGAAATCTAAAACTCATATATACGTCACGTCATACATTCATATACATTCCAACTCAAATCCACAAGTTTACAGCGGTAAACCCTATTGAAAATCTGGCAGAGTTTCCTCTGTATTTCGAACATACCCAAAATACAATAATCACCTGTTTACAATTACACAACCAGTCCAACAACAACAGTAAACATAATGACAGAAATCCATATACAGAAACGTCAATCCCATAACTACAGTCAACATAAAACACCTGATTTATACATGTACAGTCAATCCAATCACTACAGAAAACATAAAAGACAGAACCCAATATACAGCAACGTCATCAAAGTATATACACAAGACGATTCAAGCCTAAGCTAAGTCATTCTCCTTCTTATCACCAAGGCATCATCAACTATCGTCTAGGTTCCTGTCCCTGTCCCTGTTCATTTGAGTAAACAACCTGATGAGATATAAAATCCCAGTAGAATAATTTACAGTTCAAATATACTTCAAAAATTGGCTGAATACTCAGCGGTGCGAACACCGAAATCATTTTCCCGAAATCAATTCGAAAACAGTGAAATACCTTATCTTTAAAATCATTTTATTACATGGAAATTGCGGTAATTAATCGAAATCATAAAATCCATTTCTTTTAAAAATCAATACTCGAAATCAAATAAAATCCCATGCCCGGTGTATCTAAATCCATGTTAGCTACAAATCCGCTGTAACCAAGTCTAAATCATCGTCTTCTAATTGCACGTCATCCAGAGAGAATACCTCTCTTATTGTTGGGTGTGATCCATAACACCAATCACCAGAATCAAGCCTATATTGTGAGTGTGATCCGTAACACCAATCACTCACTCAAGGACCGGGTGAGAATCAACATCTAGGGCGTCCCCTAGCAAGTGCACATACGCCAATTCTCATCCCCATACGGTCTATTCGAACTCACATGCTCACGGTCGGCTATTCCTCAAGGTTCTAGGGTATTACGCCTAAATCAGAACGTTTCCCCGTGTAAGATATCCCCCCTTATACTCCTTAAACCTTTCTTAGGGTCGTCCTGATTTATCGCGTGATCCCTAACACAGTACAAGCTAAATCTGATAAAAACAATCTCGTTTAAAAACTCCCTATACTAGGGATACTTAATGGCCGTCCCATACCAGCTATCAAGTACCCAACCCTAAGTAAATCCGTCATAAAAGCATCTAAACTCAATAAACAAAGTGTCTAACATGCAATTAGGGTTTTCAGCACACAAGCATGCAATTTATCCTATCGAAAGCAGCACACAAATCCATGTAAATCATCTAAATCATTCAGGTATCCACTAGGTCAAATCTAGGGTTCAAGAAGCGTAAATTATCCTACCTGGTCTCCTGTCACTCCAAATCGCTTCAGAACTTCACGTAATCTCGGTTTCTGAGCCTAATTAATTTCCTGGACATGAATTTGAATATTCAAACTTGTCACGTCATCTGTTTTTTGATCCTAAGTCCAGTTACCCTAATACCTAGGTCAATTTATTGCCTAATTACGTTCGGCAACTATTTCAATCAGATATCATCAGTTTTTTGGGAAATCAAACCTTACCAATGTGATCGGATGATGGAATTCTGTGTCGGGGTGGTCTCGGTTTCTCCCGATGCACGTCCAGAAACTCCGGCATGGCAGCGTACGGTGCCACACGACGGAGGGGTGCGGTTTGCCTCAAAAATTACACCACGGTAAAGCCCGCAAGTCCAGGAGTCCTACACGGTGGTGGGGGCAATGACGGTCAATGGTGACGAACAGCGGCGATCTGAGCTGGTGAAGTTTTCGCTCGGTGGAGGAGAAAAGTGGCGTTTTTCGGTGACGCTGGCGGCCATTGGTAGCCGTGGGTGGTTGCTAGAGGTTGTGGGTGGTGAGGGCTGTCGATTGGTGTGCCAGGTGGCGGCCCACGGTGGCTGTGGTGGCGGTTCATGGTGGAGGAAGGAGGAGAGAGAGGAAAGGGAAAATGTGGTGAGGAGAGAGAGAGGTTTGAGAGAAATAGAGGAAATTCGAGAAATTTAAAGCCTCCGGGGGCGATTCTGACTTTTCTTGGACCACCCGGGGATGGTTTAGGGTGTCGGCATCCTTCCAGACATTGTCACGCATTTCCATGCGAAGGTTTTGGCCTCCATCAGTGAAATTGATGCACGAAACTTCTTCTGTCAGTTTCTGATTGCCAGATTGCATTTCTTTCTGTTTAATCATGTTTCTGACTTCGAACAGCCTTCCATTTCGAATCACTATCCTTGAAAGTCGTGCCAAGCTTCGTTTGGTTGGAATTTGCATAGAAAATTAAGTTTTATCTTTTAAAATTATTTCGGTTGTTACACAAGCACTGCATGATAAATTTAGGGGGTAATGAAAAATTAGATGACATTTTCTCAAGAGACACATATTATCATAAAATTACATGGGTTATTGCGAAATTAAACCGAGTGCTTATGCATTAAATTCCTACTCTTACCTTTGTGAATTAATTACATGCTCTGGGATGTTACGGGGCCACTAAGCCACCTTTATGAGATCACTGTGGGCACTAGGTCATGGGTATAGAGCACCTTTGGGCACACCTCGTAAATTATGGACACTCGGCCACGTATATAGAGTAGTCGTGAGCACTAGGTCATAGGCATGGAGCACCTCACTAAGCTGCCCGTGTGGAGCACCTTTGACCACACCTCACTAGGTCACTTGTGTAGAGCACCTTCGGCCACACCTCATAAATCATGGAAACTCAGCCACATATATAGATTCATCATGAACTCTAGGTCACGGGCATGGAGCACCTTTGGCCACGCCTCCCTAGGTCACTCGTGTGGAGCACCTTCGGCCACACCTCATAATTCGTGAACTTTTTTTTTTGTTTTTCCTATGTTAGTTGCCTTCCTTTTTTTTCTATTGGTGCACATTACCTTTTTGTCATATTCATTTATGGCTAATTTTGTCTAAATCCATCTAATTCTCCACTTTGAATAATATGTTCAATTATAAAAACCTTAATAATTTTTCAGGGGAGAATTTCCATGATTTTGGCCTAAGAAAAATTCAAGAGAATTTCATATTTTGTCATTTGAATTTTTCTCTTTCCATTCTTTAAATCATATTAATGAAATGGGGTAATTTCCTTTTCCATTACAATAATGTTTATCATTATTAATCATGATTTTTCCCTAACACATTATTCCACATTACTAACCGTAATTTTTCACAACATTGGTCATCATTTCTTAGCCATAAATTTTTCATAATAACGCCCATCATTAATTGCTCTTAATTTTTCCTAATACCATTATTCCTTATTGCTAAGCATGATTTTTCCATGACAACATTCACCATTAATTTAGCCATAATTTCCCCATATCAATGGTCATCATTATTAGTCTTAAATTCTTAATATCAATATTTCTCATGAATCTAGTCAAATATTTTTCCATAATAAGGTTTATCATTAATTAACTTAATTTTTTTCCCCAATAATATTCATCATTAATTTAATCATAAAGTTTAACCATAACGATAATATTCTTCACTATTCTAGTCAATTATTTCACATAATCACATGCATCATTATTAATAATCATAAATTTTCCCATTATTTTGGGTAAGGTCCTCTTTCTTACATATGTTACATTTATTGACATTAATTTCATCATAGAATTCACAAGTCCACTTCAATATTAAGAGTAGTAAGCCAAGCAACCCAAACCATTGAGATGATCTCTTAATCTAAGTTCTCTCATGATCTTAAGGAAATAACATTTAAATTTTAAGCATTAACCACCTCCTATATTTATCATGCAAGCTTAATCAAGTTTTACTCCTAAATCAAGAATGTAGACAAGTATTCAAGTCCCATGGTAGTAAAATCATTAAACATGTATACTAAATCATGGAACTAAAATTAATGAATTGATAACCTACCTTGATGGTGAGCTAGAAAGAATGTTCTTGGCCGTTCCTTTGGTCTCGTTCTACACCTTGTTTCCTTTGCTCTCTCTTTTTCCCTTCTTCTCTTCTTTTCTTTTTCTCTTTTTCTCTCTTATTTCACGTGTGGTTATGTGTAGGTTGCATGGAAAATAACTCTCAACCTCTCTTTTGTCTCTTCCTTTTCACGTGTACATTGCATGCATAAAATTTAGATTTCCTTCTTGCCTAGGTGGCGTATGCAAGCATCCATAAAAGTGAAATTTCCTCTTCCTTCACGCCATGCTTCATCTCCTTATTTTAATATAGTATATTTCCTCTCTTTTCCCTTTCTCTTTTCTCCCTTCTTCCCATGTGGGAGTGGGTTACATGCATAAAAATCAAATTTTCAATTCCCTTCTTCCAATTACATGTGTATCCTCCTCCTTGCTTAGCAATCTTGAATAATTCATGTTATCCTTTTCCTACATGAAAATTCTGCACTCTTTATTTTTTTATATATATATTTTCTTGCACTAAGTGTACTTGCAAGTACACTTTTTCTTTGCTTGCAATCTTGGTAATTCTTTTCCTTGCAAGTTTAGGTTATCTACTTTCACAAGCAACCTAATTCATATGTTACATAAAATTTTCTGCACCTCTCTCTAGCCCATTTGGTCACCTTGCTTGAAAGTAATAAAGAACAAACAAAAGGGATGTGTAGAAAAATAATTGAAGACTCTCATCCTTCTTTACTTGCACATGCACTCCATGCATATTTTTTTTTCTTAATTCTATTTCCATATCCTCACGCAAGGTGGTACAAGTTTAGGAAATTTCCATGTAGCCTCCATGTCACCTTCCTTCTATCTTTTCTTCAATTTCCATTCAGCCATAATGGGGAGAAAAATGCTACAACCTTTGTCTCCTTTTCCTAAACATAATTCCCTTACCCACATGTGCTTCTCATTTGCAACAATTCTAAAAACAATTTTGCACCTATTGGATTACTTGTTGCATACTTCAAGCCACCTTCCCTCACGTGTGGTGTCCAAAAAGGAAGGGGAAATTTGGGTTTATGCTAGCTACACTTTCCACGTTAGGCTCACCCTCTATGCAAGCTCTTTCCATCACTCTTCTTAATTCCGTTGCATTTTATTTCACTTAAAAATCTGTACCCTTTCCTTTTGGCTACTTGGTCAGAATCCCTTTCTTCTCTTGTTCTAAATTCCCATTCAGCTAAAGGAAGGATGCTAGATCACCTTTATTGAATACAAAATTATATAGAATAATTGGGAGGTGGCGTGTGGCTCATGTGTACCCTTACTTTCCCTTTTTTCTGAGTAATACCACATGTATATTGTACTCCTTTTTTCTTTCCTTAATTCACGTGTGCACTCTTTCTTTCCTTTCTCAATTCACGTGAACCATGCATGAAATCCAAGCAAAATTTTCTTCTTCCACCCATTTGCACGTGAAACCTATGCAAGTCCACAATTCATGACACCCTTTTTTATTTCTTTGTTTTACTTCATCATTTGTATGTGTATATGTACATATATTTGTTGTGTGCTAACTCTTTTCCTTTTCCATGTGTGCTTGTCATGAGGTTATCTATATGTATATACATTTAGCTTTAATTCTCTCTTTCCTTTGGCAATTTGGCTAGCTTACTGAAAGGATAAAAATTTAAATCAAGTACTTCAATTTTTGTGCAAACTTACCTTTTAATATAACCATTGTGGCCCATTAAATTATGCAAGCAAATTTGCCCCTCCTTAGGCTAATTCACCTAATTAATTATGAAGCAAGCAATTCATACTAATCATTAAATGACACCATTACTTCCATCCATTTAATTAAAGAACATCAATTTAAGCTAATTAAAATTATGGGGTGTTACATCTTTACTCTGATTTTTGTCCCAAATCTCTTTTTAAATTTATAATATGGCCCTATTTTTTGTTATTTCTTTCATTTTACACGATAAACAAAATTCAATTATAACGTTAGTTAATTAACATCGTTTGTCAATAATTGATGCTAAATACATGATAGTTCATTTTTATCAATTATATATAGTATTAGTCATAAATGTAACAACCTATCCTATAGTTACTATACATATACTAACTTTATAGAGGTGGTGTGCTACTATCCTACCACTTGCTTTATCTACCCGAGTTTAATTTTAATTATTACCCAAGATTCTTTAATTAATTGAGTTGGTTTGGGATTTGCCTCGAGTATCTCACTCATCACTATTACAATAATAGAATCATAAAACAAAATAACATGCATATATAATTATTTACAATCAATCTTCAAAATAAAAAGGTGAGAGATTTGAAGATAGTAAACCTACCTCACAAAGACCACCTAACCCATTATGGGATAACCATGTAGGAAGCACCTATGCAATATGATTTCTATCTATATATATATGCATACCAAAAAGAAACTCCCACTCATGGCTATACATCATAACTCATAAGGTAACCCCTTTAGCTTCCAAAAAGATAACTAGCAAAAGGGGACAGTGGGGTAAAAAAAAAAAGGAAGTATATCCATTGCCAACTCTTAGCCCATTGGGGGCATCGGAGGTCCTACTACTAGCTACAACACGATTTTTGGGCACCTCCAACAACTCCACCTTCAGCTTCAAAAATACTGAGTATCTTGCCTTTTGGACACATCAACTCACATATGAGATTAAATCTCAGTAATTAACAAAAACCAATTTAGAAATTACTTATAATAGTACCAGCTATGAATTACACAAAAAATCCTTGCCTTTATATCATCATTTACAAATAAATTTGTGTACATACTAGATATTATGAAATGTTATTCCATGGCAAAACATTTACTAGGAAAAGTAGTAAAAATTTATCATAAACTTGCGTAGGCATGCTCATGATTCAATTCATTAGAACACCATAATATGGACATTCATATTCATAGGTAGAAAATGACATATTACCATAATTTATATAGCCACCTCTGGAAAATCATAAAATTGTATGGTTCACAAGGCATCTCCTATCTTTAAGTGAGAGCTAGGGGATTTTTCAGTCAACAATCCTTGGAAGGGGTTGCCCAAAGGATACACCAGTGGTAGTTGGTCATTCCCACTAACTATAAGATACCATTCATTCTTAGTAAACATTGTATGAGTTCCTTTCATGATTAGATAACTCTTTACCCCTAGGGTGTAACACCCTCAATCCTATAGTTCCTTTTTTGTTATTTAAATAATATAATATAATATACTATAAGATTGGTGAGTTACTATTACCTTTACCTGAGTAACATTTTTAATTTTTACCAAGTTAAATAATTAAGTGTCATTGTTTCGGGTCTCTACACTCAGGTTCTCACACATAACGTAGCAGAATAAATAAAATAATACATATGTTTATATGCATATTGATTAATTATATATAGACAATCACATTCATTGATTCTTTTATAAGACATATACCTATAGGTATATGAGATCAGCAACAGTTAGTTAGGGTAAGGAGGCAACAACCTCGCCACTCAATACCCTTGTCAAAATCCTATTCGTAGATAATACTATTCTTCTCACATATCTTGAATACATATATGCCCTCTCTTTTTTTTTTTTGCACATAAAAAATAATTCATCTTGACCCTCTTTAGAATATAATAAGGGGTTAGGGTATTGGGACTTGTACAATTCAACTCCAAATATTTACATGTCAAAATATTATAACTATTATACTAATCATGAAATTCCACCCCTCCTGTAGGTGAGGGTGATGGGGGAACCTCTATAACAACAATTACCCAGATTTCCTTAATTACCATGAAATACCCTAAAAAGGATATTTCCTTCACAGCTACCTCCACCTCTAAAAGAACCTTATATCTAGGCATCTGATACACACCAGCATTTATGTGGGAATAAATCTCAGTAGAAAAGTAACCTGTTTTAAAAAAAGAACCACTATACTATACCACTGTACCCATACAAAAATTCGCTACATAAAATAAAAGATCATACCTATTGGGATGCAAGCATGAATTACACAGTTATGGCTTGTACTTATGAATGCACGCATAGTGTAACATCCGTTCCTCCTATTTATTGAGAGATGTTTGATAGTCTTGAATAAGTTAAATGCTTGTGTATGTTGCATTAGATTGCATTAGAAAAAGGGACTAAATTGAAAGCCAAAGAACAAGGACTTGAATAAAATGAAAGGTTTATTGAGGAAAGCTATGTAGGTTTTCAATACTCTAGGGGCACTAAACCATAATTTTAGCCAAAAGAGTTATTGTAGCTACCAGAGTTTTGAAACTTCCCACCAATGGCCCAGGGGCAAAATGAGACTTTGACATATGGTCAGATAAATTATCCTTTTGAGCCAAATGGCCAAGAATTAGGATCAAAATTGTAATTTCTAAACTAACTATAAATAAGGGAAAATATCTAAACTCTCACATATACACTTTAAACTTATAGAGAGAGGAAGAGCTAAAGAGAGAAAGTGAGAGATTAAGAAGGAAGAGAATTATAGGGAGAAATTTGACGTACCTGAGGCAAGGAGAACATACCAGCAAGCTTTCAAGCAAACTCTTACGTGCTTTAAATCAAGAAACAAGAGAGAAGAAACCTAATCTTCTCTATTTCAAAATTAACTATTCATATATTGAAATTATGATTATCATGTTATTTAAACAAGAGAGAAGATTAAAAACTACATTCTTGATGTTTTTAATTACTATTAGGTGTTTTAAACAGCATAGATGTACTTATGTATGCTTAAATCAGATTACTTCCTTCTAGTCATCCTTGAGGTAGGTTAACAATTTTTAAGATTGTGGTCCATGCTTTAGTATATGCAATCAACATGTCTTTACAAGCTTTTTATGGAACATGATTGCTTTCCTACATTCTTGACAAAATGTGTAACGACCCCCTAATATGACATATACAATCCTCATCTGATTAGCGGAAGCATATGGGTTATTCTAAATGATTATTCCCTATGTGGGAACGTCAGGGGATCGCTACTGGTTGAGTGTAACCCAAATAGACTTTCCGTTGTCCATTTGGATTCCGTTCAACCCTAAGTCACACGCAGCTAACTAATTATACATGCATACATCACAAATTACTCTGGAATGAAATCTAACACTTATATACACGTCACGTTATACATTCATACATATTCCAACTTAAATCCATAAATTTACAGCGGTAAACCCTACTGAAAATCTGGCAGAGTTTCCCCTGTATTTCGATCTTGTCCAAAATACAAAGAATCACCTGTTTATATTTACAAAGCCAGTCCAACAACAGCAATAAACATAATCCACAAAAATCCATATAAGCCGATTCAAGCCTAAGCTAAGTCATTCTCCTATCTATCACCACGGCATCATCGTCTATCGTCTGGGTTCCTGTCCCTGTCCCTGTTCATCTGAGTAAACAACCTAATGAGATATAAAATCCCAGTAGAATAATTTACAAATTCAAATATCATTCAAAAATTGGTTGAATACCCAGTGGTGCGAACACTGAAATCTTCTTCCCGAAATCAGTTCGAAAATAGTGAAATACCTTATCTTTAAAATTGTTTTATTACATGGAAATCGCGGCAATTAATCGAAATCATAAAATCAATTTCTTTGAAAATCAGTCATCAAAATCAAGTAAAATCCCATGCCCGATGTATCTAAATCCACGTTGGTCACAAATCCGCTGTAACCAAGTCTAAATCATCATCTAATTGCACGTCGTCTAGAGAGAATACCTCTCTTATCGTTGGGTGTGATCCGTAACACCAAGCACCCGAATCAAGCCTATATTGTGAGTGTGATCTGTAACACCAATCACTCACTCAAGGATCGGGTGAGAATCAACATCTAGGGCGTCCCCTAGCATGTGCACATATGCCAATTCTCATCCTCATATAGTATATTCGAACTCACATGCGCTCGGTCGGCTATTCCTCAGGGTTCTAGGGTATTACGCCTAAATCATAACGTTTCCTCGTGTAGGTTATCCACCCTTATACTCCCTAAACCTTTCTTAGGGTCGTCCTAGTTTAACGCGTAATCCCTAACGTAGTACAGGCTAAATCTAATAAAAATAATCTCATTTAAAAACTCCCTGTACTAGGGATACTTAACGGCCGTCCCATATCGGCTATCAAGTACCCAACCCTAAGTAACCCGTCCTAAAGGCATATAAACTCGATAAACAACTCGTCTAACATGCAATTAGGGTTTTCAGCACACAGGCATGCAATTTTATCCCATCGAAGCAGCACGTAAATCCATGCAAATCATCTAAATCAATCAGGTATCCACTAAGTCAAATTTAGGGTTCGGGAAGTGTAAATTATCCTACCTGGTCTCCGGTCGCTCCAAATGAAGTCAGGACTTCACGAAATCTCAGTTTCTGAGCCCAATTAATTCCCTGGACATTAAATGGAATATTTAAACTTGTCACGTCATCCGTTTTTCAATCCTAAAGCCGGTTACTCAAATGCCTAGGTTAATTTATTGCCTAATTACATTCGGAAGCTATTTCAATCAGATATCATTAGTTTTTGGGAAATCAGACCTTACCAATGGGATTGGATAATGGAATTCTGTGTCACGGTGGTCTCGATTTCTCCTGATGTACATCCAGAAGCTCTGGAACGGCGGCGCACGGTGGCGCACGGCGGAGGGGTGCGGTTTACCTCAAAAATTACACCACGGTGAAGCCCGCAAGTCCAGGAGTCCGAATCTGGTGGTGGCGCGGCGGTTTACAGCCGTTTGGATGCTGTTTTCTGGCCACGAAGATTCTCGCACGGCGAATGGAGATTCCCTCGATCTGAGCGCGTCTGACCTCCGTTCGACGTCAGTGAGCTACTAGAGGAAGCTGGCAGCTCAGGCTACACGGTGGTGGGGGCGGTGATGGTCAACAGCAACAGACAGCGACGATCTGAGCTGGTGAAGTTTCGCGCGGTGGAAGAGAAAGATGGCATTTTTTCGGTGACTCTAGCAGCCGTTGGTGGCCGTGCGTGGTTGCTGGAGGTTGTGGGCAGTGAGGACTGTCGGTTAGTGTCCTTGGTGGGCGCCCATGGTGGCTGTGGTGGCGGTTCACGGTGGAGGAAGGGAGAGAGAGAGAGGAGAGAGAGAGTGTGGTGAGGAGAGAGAAAATTTTGAGAGAAATGGAGGGAATCTATGAATTTAAAGCCTCCGTGGCGGTTCTGACCTTTCTCGCACCACTCGGGGATGCTTTAGGGTGTTGGCATCCTTCCAGATGTCGGCACGTGTTTCTATGCAAAGGTTTTGGCCTCCGTTAACGAAATTGATGCATAAAGCTTCTTCCGTCAGTTTTTGATCGCCGGATTGCATTTCTTTCTGTTTGATCATGTTTCTGACTTCGAACGACCTTCTGTGTCAAGTCATTATCCTCGAAAGTTATGCCAGGCTTCGTTTGATTGGGATTAGGGTTAAAAATTCGATTTTATCCTTTAAAACTCTTTCAAAATGTTTTCAATTATTACATTCTCCCCCCCTTAAAAGAAATTTTATCCCTAAAATTCATACCTGTAAACAGTTCTGGGTATCTTTGCCTCATCTCTTCTTCTTTCTCCCACGTCATCTCCTGCGATGCTACATCCTGCCAAAGTACCTTAACTAAAGGGATTATTTTACTTTGAACAGGAGTAGATTCATAAGTCAAATTTTCCTTTAATATTATCGGTTGATTCCCTAATACATGCGCAGGATCTGGGACGTATTTACGAAGTTGGGAGACGTGGAAAACATTATGTAAGTTGGACAAATAGGGAGGTAAGGCAATTTGGTAGGCAACGAGACCGACTCTTTGTAAAATTTGGAATGGTCCTAGAAATCTAGGGCTTAATTTCTTGGTCCTTATCTGTCTACCGATACCCGTGGTGGGGGACATTCTCAGAAATACGTGATCTCCCTCGTTAAATTCCAAAGGCCTTCTTCTTTTATTAGCATAGGATTCTTGCCTTTGTTGGGCAATTCTCATCTTTTCCCTGATCATTTTAATTTGATCAGTGGTTTCTTGTACCATCTCGGGTCCCAACAGTGCACTTTCCCCCCTTTCTACCCAAGTTAAAGGTGATTTGCAGCTTCTCCCATACTGAGCCTCATACGGGGCCATACCGATGGTAGAGTGATAACTGTTGTTGTATGCAAACTCTATTAACGGCAGGTGTTTATCCCAACTTCCTTTCTGCTCAAGCACACACACCCTTAACATGTCTTCTAGGGTTTGAATAGTCCTCTCAGACTGCCCGTCAGTCTGAGGATGATAGGCTGTGCTAAATTTAAGTTGGGTTCCTAAGGCTTGTTGTAGGGATTTCCAGAATCTCGAAGTAAACCTAGGGTCTCGATCAGATACAATACCTGACGGTATTCCATGCAATCTCACGATTTCCCTAAGGTATACTTCGGCTAATTTTTCCATGGAGTAATGCACCTTGACAGGTAAAAAGTGCGCAGACTTGGTTAACCGATCCACTATTACCCAAATGGCATCAAATCCTACTGGTGTTCTAGGTAATCCTACCACGAAATCCATAATGATCTGATCCCATTTCCTCTCTGGTATCTCCAATGGTTTTAGTAGCCCTGTGGATTTCTGGTGTTCTATCTTAACCTGTTGACAAGTTAGACAGGCATTCACGTAGTTCGTGATATCTTTCCGCATACGGGCCACCAAAAATTCCTCTTTAAATCCTGATACATCTTGGAAATACCAGGGTGAATAGTGTAATGGCTTCTATAGGCTTCTCCTAACACTTTTTCCTTTAGCTCCTGATGGTTTGGAATCACTACCCTCTTCCTAAACATTAGGACTCCATCAGGTGCCAGTCCAAAATCGAGTTGATCTGCGTATACTTCCAAGGATTCATCCTTAAGTTGGGCTTGTCTAATTAATTCTCTCAATTCACAGGTTATTAAAAAGTCACTCATCACTAATCTTTGCAAAAACGATATTACGTTAAGGCTAAGATTCCCAAAATCCTCAAGTAACCTTATGTCACCAATCATTAAACTAGCTACTTGTAGTGACTTTCGGCTCAATGCATCAGCCACAACATTTGTTTTTCCTGCATGATACTTCAACTCAAAATCAAAGTCTTTCAAGTATTCTACCCACCTACGCTGCCTCATGTTTAATTCCTTCTGGTCAAATAAATACCTAAGGCTCTTATGATCACTATACACCTAAAATACCGCGCCATACAGGTAATGTCTCCAAATCTTTAGGGCAAACACAACGGCAGCTAATTCTAAGTTATGAGTGGGATAGTTCTCCTCTGCAGGTTTCAATTGTCGCGATGCATAAGCCACAACTTTCCCATCCTGCATCAAAACACAACCTAGGCCTCTCAGAGATGCATCTGTGTATACAGTAAAGGGTTCTAGGGGTTTCGGAATAATTAGTACAGGAGCGGTGGTTAATTTCTCTTTCAGAATTTGAAAACTAGTCTCACACTGTTCGCTCCATTCAAATTCTACCCCTTTTTGAGTCAACCCGGTTAGTGGCACAACTATCTGTGAAAATCCTTGGATGAATTTTCGATAATAACCAGCCAAACCCAGGAAACTCCTAATCTCGGTGACCGTTCTAGGTCGATCCCAGTCTAATACTGCTTCAATTTTCTTTGGGTCGACCGCTATCCCTTCTCCATTTACCACGTGTCCTAAGAATTTCACTTCTTCTAACCAAAAATCACATTTCTCCAACTTTGCATACAATTGCTTCTCTTCTAGTATCTATAGCACCGTGCTAAGATGCTGGGCATGCTCTTCGTGGGTCTTGGAATAGACTAAGATATCATCGATGAATACCACGACAAATTGATCTAAATAGGGTCTAAAAATCTTGTTCATATAATCCATAAAAACAGCGGGTGCATTCGTCAATCCAAACGGCATCACTAAAAACTCGTAATGGCCGTATCTTGTCTTGAATGTTGTCTTAGGAATATCCTCCTCTCTAACCCTAATCTGGTGGTATCCTAATCTTAAATCTATCTTAGAAAATACAGTCGCACCTTGCAACTGATCAAACAAATCATCGATACGTGGCAATGGGTATTTATTCTTGATGGTCACCTTATTCAATTGTCGGTAATCAATACACAGTCTTAAACTCCCGTCTTTCTTCTTTACGAATAAGACCGAAGCTCCCCATGGTGATACACTTGACCTAATGAACCCCTTCTCTAACATATCTTTGATTTGGACCTTTAATTCTCTTAATTCTGTAGGGGCCATACGATATGGGGTCATGGCTATTGGGCCCGCTCCCAGAATCAGATCAATGGTGAATTCTATCTCCCTAGGTGGTGGCAGTTTACTTATTTCCAAAGGAAATACCTCCGGAAAGTCACTAACGATTGAGATTTGACTTAGTCTATCTTGCAACTCTACCTCAGAGATATTAAGGGACATATCACCTATCTCACAAGCCCTGTCACTCCCTCGCACAGGTACGTTATCCAGATAAGTAATTGTCCCTTCGGAACAATTCAACAAGACCTGATTCCTAGTCAACCAATCCATTCCCAAAATAATGTCGATCCCTGACAATGGTATACACACTAGGTCCACAAGAAATAAAGTATCTTTAATGGTTAAGGGGCAATTTAGGCAGATTCGTGGGGATATAGTGGTTTCTCCCAAGGGTGTGGATATGTATAGGTCACAGGGCAGGGTTTGAACAGGTAATCTTATTCTTTCTACGCATGCATCAGCAATAAATGAGTTCGTAGCATCCGAATCAAACAATACTATCAAAGAAAAATTATAAATTTAACCTCTACCCTGCATCAAGCCTGAAGACCTGTCGACATTGGCAGCATTCATAGTAAAAAATCTCCCTGGAGCTTGTGGTCTTCGGCTACCGGATGTCGGCTGGTTCCCTGTGGAAGGGCAGTATCTGGCCATATGTCCTGTGCCTCCACATCTGTAACACTGAAGTGGAGTCTGATGCCAGCAGGGTTGATTCGGATGTCTGGTGCCACACTTCGGACAAGGAGCATTATCAGGTCGCCTCCCACTGCTACTAGAATCCCCTGGTTGCGGTTTAAACATACCACTTCTCACGTTAAGGTTTTTGGTTGCTTGTCTGGGCTGGTTCCCTGTTTGCTGTGTCATATTCTGAGTCTGTCTCTGTTCTAAATTCTTGCTCAGAATTCAACACTTGTTGACCAGTGTGGCGAAGTCTCGAATCTCCAGGGTAGCTAACTGATTCTTCATAGGTAAATCTAGGCCTTCTTCTAGTTGCTTCGCTTTCCAGGCCTCATCGTAATGCATTCGCAGGTAAGTGGAGTATCGTGATAATTCTTCAAACTGTTTCAGATACTCATCAAATGGCCTGCCTCCCTGTGTGAGCTTCAGGAACTGTGCTTCCTTTGCTTGTTTCACGTTCTCAGGGATATATTGATCCATGAAGACTCTCTTGAAAGATTCCCAAGTCAGTGGAATGCCTCGGCTCTCCATCAGTTGCTGGGCATCTGTCCACCAAAGTTCCGCTTCACCTTTCATCATGTACATTGCATATGTGACTTTCTGTTCATCGTCGCACTGCAACAACCTGAAAATCTTTTCAATTTCTTTTACCCAAGCTTCCACAACAGCTGGATCGAAGGCACCTGCAAACGGAGATGGACCTGCTCTCTAAAACTTAATCCATCCCTAATACAGTGGGTTTACATGTTGAGTGGCTCTGTCATTTCCCATCTGTCTGTCTTCCTGCTGCTGTCTCATTACATTAGTGCTGGTAGTGGCCTGATCTCTCATCGCATCGGCCATCAACCGGATGGATTCCATCATGTCACGCATGTCGACCTCAGTCTCCATGCTACCACTACCTGAAGCACCCTGATTCCTGTGTCTTGGCCTTCCTCTGGGCCTACGGGTGGCATCCCTACTAGATTCTGCCATACTTATCTAACACAGAAAATAAACAAATCAGTTATAAAGCAACAGTTAACAGAAATACATTAAATTCATTCCGTTCATTATCAATTCAAAATCAGGTCCTATCATTCCAGAGTTAAATCAATCGAAACCCTAGAGCTGCAAGCCCGCAGATTCAAAGTCCTTAACCCACTAAACCAGAAGATCCGACAAACCGGGCTCTGATACCATAATTGTAACGACCCCCTAATACGACATATACAATCCTCATCTGATTAGCGGAAGAATATGGGTTATTCTAAATGATTATTCCCTATGTGGGAACGTCAGGGGATCGCTACTGGTTGAGTGTAACCCAAATAGATTTTTTGTTGTCCATTCAGATTTCGTTCAACCCTAACTCACACGCAGCTAACTAATTATACATGCATACATCACAAATTACTCTGTAATGAAATATAAAACTTATATACACGTCACGTTATACATTCATACATATTCCGACTTAAATCCATAAATTTAGAGCGGTAAACCCTACCAAAAATTCGGCAGAGTTTCTCCTGTATTTCGATCATGTCCAAAATACAAAGAATCACCTGTTTATATTTACACAGCCAGTCCAACAACAACAATAAACATAATCCACAGAAATCCATAAAAATGGTGTCAATCCCATCAATACAGTCAATATAAAACTCCTGATTTATACATGTACAACTGATCCAATCCATACAGAAAATATAAATAACAGAACCCAGTATACAACAACATCATCAAAGCATATATATATAAGCCGATTCAAGCCTAAGCTAAGTAATTCTCCTGTCTATCACCACAAAGATCATCGCTTCATCGCCTGGTTCCCGCCTCGTCCCTGTTCATCTGAGTAAACAACCTAATGAGATATAAAATCCTAGTAGAATAATTTACAAATTCAAATATCATTCAAAAATTGGTTGAATACCCAGCGGTGCGAACACCGAAATCTTCTTTCTGAAATCAGTTTGAAAACAGTGAAATACCTTATCTTTAAAATCATTTTATTACATGGAAATCGCGGCAATTAATCGAAATCATAAAATCAGTTTCTTTGAAAACCAGTCATCAAAATCAAGTAAAATCCCATGCCCAGTGTATCTAAATCCACGTTGGTCACAAATCCACTGTAACCAAGTCTAAATCATCATCTAATTGCACGTCGTCTAGAGAGAATACCTCTCTTATCGTTGGGTGTGATCCGTAACACCAAGCACCCGAATCAAGCCTATATTGTGAGTGTGATCCGTAACACCAATCACTCACTCAAGGACCGGGTGAGAATCAACATCTAGGGCGTCCCCTAGCATGTGCACATACACCAATTCTCATCCTCATATAGTATATTCGAACTCACATGCGCTCGGTCGGCTATTCCTCAGGGTTCTAGGGTATTACGCCTAAATCACAATGTTTCCCCGTGTAGGTTATCCACCCTTATACTCCCTAAACCTTTCTTAGGGTCATCCTGGTTTAACGCGTAATCCCTAACGTAGTACAGGCCAAATCTAATAAAAATAATCTCATTTAAAAACTCCCTGTACTAGGGATACTTAACGGCTGTCCCATACCGGCTATCAAGTACCCAACCCTAAGTAACCCGTCCTAAAGGCATATAAACTCGATAAACAACTCGTCTAACATGCAATTAGGGTTTTCAGCACACAGGCATGCAATTTTATCCCATCGAAGGCAGCACGTAAATCCATAAAAATCATCTAAATCAATCAGGTATCCACTAAGTCAAATTTAGGGTTCGGGAAGTGTAAATTATCCTACCTGGTCTCCGATCGCTCCAAATGAAGTCAGGACTTCACGAAATCTCGGTTTCTGAGCCCAATTAATTCCCTGGACATTAAATGGAATATTTAAACTTGTCACGTCATCCGTTTTTCAATCCTAAATCCGGTTACTCAAATGCCTAGGTTAATTTATTGCCTAATTACGTTCGGTAGCTATTTCAATCAGATATCATTAGTTTTTGGGAAATCGAACCTTACCAATGGGATCGGATAATGGAATTCTGTGTCGGGGTGGTCTCAGTTTCTCCCGATGCATGTCCAGAAGCTCCGGCACGGCGGCGTAAGGTGGCGCACGCGGAGGGGTGCAGTTTGCCTCGAAAATTACACCACGGTGCGGTTCACGGTGGAGGAAGGGAGAGAGAGATGAGAGAGAGTGTGTGGTGAGGAGAGAGCAAATTTTGAGAGAAATGGAGGGAATCTGTGAATTTAAAGCCTCCGGGGTCGGTTCTAACTTATCTCGGACCACTCGGGGATGCTTTAGGGTGTCGGCATCCTTCCAGATGTTGGCACGTGTTTCCATGCAAAGGTTTTGGCCTCCGTCAATGAAATTGATGCACGAAGCTTCTTCCATTAGTTTCTGATGGCCGGATTGCATTTCTTTCTGTTTGATCGTGTTTCTGACTTCAAACGACCTTTGTGTCAAGTTATTATCCTTAAAAGTCATGCCAGGCTTCGTTTGATTGGGATTAGGGTTAAAAATTTGATTTTATCCTTTAAAACTCTTTCAAAATGTTTTCGATTGTTACAAAATGCATGTATATTGGCTAAGCATATGTGATTGCATGGGATGTTAGTTGATGAGATGGCATGAGTATTGTTGTTGGGAAAGGATTAGGGTTAGATAATGTTATATTCTTGATGAATTATGACTATACATGATAGAAATGGTTGGATGCTTTGAAAATTATGCTTCCTGCATAAAAATCCCTTTTGGCCGAATAAGAGAGGAAAGTTACACAAAATTGGGTGAGAAATTTCTAGTTATGCTTGGTGGAAAAATGATGACCATGGAGGAAAGAAACCCTAACATTTAATGGTGTTAGTTAAGGAATAAAAGAGGGAAATTGAATTGCACTTAACAAATTTCCTTAGGCCAAGTCCATGGAATTTATTCTTGGAATTTATAAGCAATGCACCATAATATTAGTTCCAAAAAAAATGGAAATTTATTATTGAAGTTTATAAGAGAGGATATGATGATTATTTTCAAGGGAATTATTCTTGAACTTGGTTAAATTATATAAGAAATGATATTATTAATATTTTCAAGAGAGGGAATTATTCTTGACTTAGTAGAATTTTATAAGAAAGGATATTATTATTATTTTCAAAAAAGGAAATTATTCTTGAACTTGGTAGAATTATATAAGAAATGATATTATTATTATTATTTTCCAAGAAAGGGAATTATTCTTGACTTAGTAAAATTTTATAAGAGAGGATATTATTATTAATTTCCAAGATAGGGAAATTATTATTAAAGTTATTAGAATTTTGATAGGAAATGTACATTAAGATTGATTTCTAAGAAAGGGGCAATTTATTCTTGAAGTTATTAGAATTTTAAAGAGATGTACACTAGCATTATTTTCTAAGAAAAGGAAAATCCCCTTAAAACTTGATAATGATTTTTGAAAGGTGGCCAAGTGTCCACAAGTGCCCAAGTGTGAACAATAATTTTTGAAAGGTGTCCAAGTGTCCACATAGTGCCCAAATGTACACAAAGATGTATAAAGGTGGCCAAGTGTCCACATGGTGCCCAAGTGTGCATAACTAATGTATAAAGTTAAGTTTCAAGAATGATAAGCATAAATGGTTTTAAGAATGATAAGCATAAATGGTTTTGTTAAATTCATGATAACGCATTTTTATAGCATGCAAGATGTTTTACTTGAGAGGAATATTGTTTTATCACACTGACATTTAAATTGATCATACATTACTTGCCAATCTATATTTATGAATAATGCTATATTTTATTTTCAAGAATGTAGAATTAAATATTTGGTGTATGCACCTTGATACATATTAGATGATTTTAAACCCGACTTATTAAGCTACTAAGAAACTTTCGTTTCTCATTTATATGCTAATATGTATCAGATTCGGACGTTTAGCAGGGCCGGGGAAATAGAGGTCTCACTTTGGTTAAAAGCAAAAATTTTTGTAACCCCTATTTTGGGTCTTAGTCTGGATATATTTTGTTTTGGAATTAGGACTATTCTTTTGGCTGGGAAATCCTTGTACATGGGAAATCCTTGGGAAGGGATATGTGAAGGACCGGTCCATCATTAGCAATTTGTAAGGGAGTCTGAGTGACATGCTTCTTGTCTCTTGACTTCCTATGGATGGGTACTTCATATATCCGGGTACATGTTTACAGAAATGTAATGGACATTATTGGACATGTATTTATTTGAATTACATGAAAGTTTTAAATTTTCTCTATGTAGTCTAGTATTTTAAATTTTGCTGTGCATACGAGTTTTAATCTGAGCAAAAAATCCCGAGCCTAATCCGCTTAATATAACTTAATGGTATAAATGCTCAGACAATAATTAAATAAAGGACAAGAATAATGTACCGAACCTATCTGTTTACATCGGAGGAATTGTAAGACTAGATAGGGCATTACATATTACACTTGGGATCTCACATGTTAAGCAGCAAACATAAATAAAGAAATTTAAATGATAGATAGATATAGGGATATTTACATTCAAATTCAACTATACATGATATTTATACATACATAAAAATTACAGTGTGCAGACATATACCTATAGATATGTGAACTTGAGCAGGGTAAGGAGATAACAAGCCTACCACTCATACCCCATTTTAAACAAAATTATTCTATCTCACATATCTTAATACATATATTCCATTTCTACTTACACCAAAAATTTCCTCATGATCCTTTCACAATACTTACAAGGATTCAGGAAAATGGGCATGTCAAAATGCTATACAATACCTAATACTTCATGCAGTCAAGGGGTGGGAGGAACTTCCTAGACATAGATAACCCATAATTCTTTAATTACAGGAAAAAGCCCTAAAAATGGTATCTCAACCATTTCCACCTCTACCTCCAAGAAAATATAGTACCTTAGGCATCTAATACAAATCAGCATTTAATGAGAAATATTTCTTAGTAGCAAGAATCACCTGTTATTTAAAAAATTGTTGACTTGTACCATTGTACTAGTACGAAAACACACTACATTCTTTTATAATAATTGAAATATTATGCTATTGGAATAATATATACAAATGTTACACAGACATACTTATGAATACACGTGTACATCATTAGATATCTGTAACGCCCTTATCTAGTATTACCATTCCTCTGATGTAAACAGATAAGTCTGATACATTATTCTTATCCTTTTATTATTAATGTCTAAGCGTCTATACCATTAAATTTTTTTCAAGTGGATTAGGTTCGGGTTCTTTTCTCATATAACTATAACTTATACACAGTGAAAATTAAAATTTCATAAATCACAGCAGAAATCAGAAACTTATATACAATACAGATAATCTATGTTCAATATAAATAATCAGTGTTCAATAATGAATGTTCAGTATATCTTTCTGAGACCATATACTAGGATATATGAAGTACCCATCCATAAGGAGTTAGGAGATAACAATCCTATTACTTAAACTCCTTTTATAATGATAGGATGAATAGGTCCTTCACATATCCTTTCCTTGGCAATTCCCCGTATTCCTTTCATATACACAGTCAAAATAATAGTCCTAATTCTAACCCAAAATATATCTAGAATCAGGACCCCAAAATAAGGAATTACAAAAAACTTTCAACTAAAAAGAACTCCTATCTCCCCAGCATTGTTAAACATCCACATCTGATACATATTAGCATACAAATGAGAAACACTAGTTTCCCAGTAGCTTAATAATTCAGGGTTTAAAAATTCACTAATACGTACCAGGGTGCAAGCACCAAAACATTTGCATCTACATTCTCAATATTTGAAACCATAGCCTTATTCATAAATGCAGATTGGTAAGCATTGCATGATAAATTTAGATGTCAGTGTAATAAAAACAGAGATCCTCTTTCAAGTGAAACATATTCTTATAGAATTATGTATGTTATCATAAAATAAACCAAAAATCATTTATACATTCCATTTAACAAAATTATAAGTATTTAATTCTTAAAAACTTACCTTTATACCTTGTTTGTGCACACTTGGGCACCTTGTGGACACTTGGCCACCTTTATAAAATCATTGTAAATACTAGGTCATGGGTATGGAGCACCTTCGGCCACACCTCACTAGGTCACATGTGTGGAGCACCTTCGGGCACACCTCATGAATCGTGGACACTTGGCCACCTGTATAAAATCATCGTGAACACTAGGTCACAGGTATAGAGCACCTTCGGACACACCTCACTAGGTCACATGTGTAGAGCACCTTCGGGCACACCTCATGAATCTGGACACTTGGCCACCTATATAAAATCATCATGAACACTAGGTCATGGGTATGGATCACCTTCGACCGCACCTCACTAGGTCACATGTGTAGAGCACCTTCGGCTACACCTCATGAATCTGGACACTTGGCCACCTATATAAAGTCATCGTGAACACTAGGTCACGGGTATGGATCACCTTCAACTGCACCTCACTAGGTCACATGTGTAGAGCACCTTCGGCTACACCTCATGAATCGTGGACACTTGGCCACCTGTATAAAATCATCGTGAACACTAGGTCACAGGTATGGAGCACCTTTGGCCACACCTCACTAGGTCACACTAAATGACATTATGCATTAAAGTTCTTATAGTGTCTTAATACATTTAAATTAAGCAATCATGACATTGACAATTTCTTCTATTTTTATCATTTTGATCTCTCTTGCATTTAGTTTTCATATAATACGTTCTAATGTATTCCTTGTTATATTCGACCACCATGGTACAATAGCCAAATTTACGACTTTCCATGACACATTGCCATATTTTCTTTTCTTCTTTTGGTCTAAACCGAATTAACATCTCCCTTACATGATTCCCATTATAAGATTTCCTACCATATTAAGGTCATTTCGGGTTTGGCAAAATAACTAGGAGAATGTCAAATTTTCATCACATACTATTAGGCTTCCTTTTTCTATTGTGATAGCCATAGCTTAGCCTAATTATTGATTATACATGGATGCAATTTTTCCCATGTTATCTTAGGTTTAAGCTTTCTTTTATACATGCTACATTTATCAACATTATTTCTATCATAGGAATCATAACATCTATTCCAACACAATGAGACATTAGCCATGCAACACATGTTATTCCAATAATCTCTTGTTCTAGGTTCTTCCATAAAAACAACAATATTAATTCTAACACATCAATAACCACATTTATTCATCATGCAAGCTTAGCCAAGTGGCATTCATGACATTAAGAATGTAGGGAAGAATTATTATCCTGTGCAAGTTTGTAAAACATGGTGCATATATATTAAAATATGGGACACAAATTTAGGAATTGTTAACGTAACTTGATGATGGACTAAGTTAGATTGTCTTAGGTCTTCTCTTGATAGCCCCTTACTCCTTTGCTCCTTTCTTTCTTGGTCTCCTTAGCTCTTTCCCTCCTCACAACACTTTGGTATTTAATCTCACCCTCATGCCACTATACCTTACTATTTTCCCTTTTTCATGTGTTGTGTTATCTTCATGTATGAAATGCTCTCTCTCTCTTTCTCCTCTCCCTTCCTGTCGTGCATGTGTGCATGCATGCACATCAAAATACTAATCCCAATTCCATTTCCTTTTGTCTATTCAGGTGATGGGCTGCACACTCTTCCCTCTCTCTTTTCTTTTGTTTATTATTAATTATTATTTCTTATGCCACATGTGTACTTTTAAGTACACTTTACTTCCTTTGCACTATACCTTAGACACTTACTTTATGCCAAAAAAGGGAAAGGAATAAGTTCCATGCTAGCATTCCCCTCTCATCACACTTTCCACTCAACCAAACCAAGGGAAGTTACCTTCCTTCTTCTTGTCCTCATTCCATGGCTGCATGTGTACTTGGAGGTACACCTACCTTGCTTGCTAGTTGGGTAATCCTACTTGGCCAAGAAAAAATGGAATGCTGCACTTTTTTTTTCATTACTATCATCTCATGGTTACACGTGAGTTTATGGCATTTTAACTTTCCTTGTGCTCTTGCACTTGCCCACTCTTCATGCTAAAGGAAGGAAGATGGAAGAAGAGGTTCACACCAGCTACATCCTGCACATAAATCATACGACTTATTCTCCACACAAGCTTACCTATTTCTAGGCCATGCAAGCTACATGGTTTGGGTGGCACTTCTTTTATCCAATCCTATTTGCTCCCTCATGTGTATTTTATTTAAGGAAATTCTGCACTCTCCTTGCTACATGTATTTTATTTATTTAGCTTCTCACAGCTTCATGATCACTCGGTTTCTTTGAAGGAAATCAAGAGGAAAACTATCTGCACACATTCCCTCCTTGCTAGCCTTGTAGTTCATGTGAATTAGCTCCTTGCTTAGCTATTTTCTTCTCTTAATCTTTATGGCTTCTCTAAGCATACTTTAAGTACACTTTGCAGTTCCTTGCAAGCTTAGGTTAGCTTCTTAGACACGTTAGAGGAGGGAAGGAAGGGAGTCACACTTTATTCTCATCTTTCATTGTTTTTTTTTTAATCTTGGCTGCACTTTCCTTTTCTCTTCTTAATTCTATCTCCCTACTACACATATGCATACATGAATCCTTGTTTAGCTCCATCCCTTACACGTATGCTTCTTCTTTCATGCAAGACTCCCACATCCCTTGGCTATCTTGCATTGGAAAGGAAAATAAAAAAAGGGAAGGAAAAGGGAATGACTAGTCCCACACACCACTTGCCCTTGTATGCATGTGAACTTCATTATTCGTGGCGCCCAAGGAGAGAAAGAAAAAGAACACACAAGCTATTTTACCTTAGCATTATGCAAGCCCATGTAAACTCCTCCCTCACGCAAGGTGGTATGGTTTTGGCAAGATGCACGCTACTCCACGTTTTAGGCAACATAATTCCATTCCTATGTCAACTTACCATTTGGTGGTGCCAAGGGAAGAAAAGAAAAGGATCCACATAGGCCCCTCTTTCATGCAAGGCTTGCATTTCATGCAATGCACACATGGGTTCCACTTTGCCACTTCAGTCAATGGGTGTATATATATTATTTTTAAATGTTTTATTCTTCTTTCCTTGCCCCTTGTCTTAGCCGGTGGGTATATATATAAAATAATTAAAGAATCATATTCTTCACCAATTGGACATGTATGCAATTCTTGAATTGGCTATACTCTTCTCTCCTTTAGTGCTTCGGCTAGTAGAAAGGACACTAAGGCAAGAATGTTAAATGTATCAAGCACCTCAAATAAGAAAATGTTTTCATTTATTCCAAACACCAAGCTACATGAGCAAATTCATGCAATTAATTAAGGAAACATTAGTTTAGACTAATCAAGAAAATATGAAATGTTACAATATCCATCACACAGGACATAATCTCATATTGTAATGGTAGCAGATAATAGTCATATGTCAGTATAAAACATAAACAAGAAATCAAGTAATTTGATATGGCCATAATCAAAATGAGTTCTCTCATAGTCATGAGCCACCTGCAATCATTCTCATGGTTTTCACCGTCTGCAACCATTCTTATGGTTAGCCATCTACATTAATTCTCGTGGTTAACCATTTGCAAAACTTTTCCTGGATTATAGCCAGTTGTAGTTATTCTCGCAGTATAACCAAATTAAACTATTCTCATGGCATAACCATTTGCAATTATTCTCGTGGATCAACCATTTGCAATTTTTCTCATTTATAATTTATGCTTATCTCATAAAATTTCATGTTTCCATTTTCTTCCTCATTCATTCTCAAGAATTTTCAATCCACATGCTAATCATTACATCTTAGGTTTAAATCCTACATTGGAGTAAAGTGTTGGGCTAATTGTGGCTTAAAATAGGTTATTGAGTCAAATTTCCCAAAACAGAGAGCTATAAGTCAACTTCTAGTCTCCTGGCAGTCGACTTCTAGCTTACTATCCTGAAAATATTTCAAACAGAGAGCAACCAGTCGACTTCTAGGACCCAACAGTCGACTGCTCTGTTCTAGGCTAATTTTTAGAAAATAAGAACATGGCAGTTGACTTATAGCCTCCTGACAATCAGTTGCTAGCATTCTGGACACATTTCTAGGCAACTTAAGAGCACGACAGTTGATTGGTAAGGGCTACAAGTCGACTGCTATGTTATGGTCTATTTTAAAACTCATAGTTGGCCAATTTTTTTAGCCCAAGAACATGTTTTTAAAATGATTTTGATGATTAAAAACTCAATAATAGCATAAAAGCTTCATTTATCACATAAAAATAGCCCAAACCACCTATTACTCATGCTCAAATCTTAGATTTAAACTCTTTCTCAAAAACCATGAAAAACTCATTTTTCAGATTTGCATTTAGACATTCATAAGCATATTCATGCATTTTAAAACATCCAATAGCCATAAAAAACACTAGGAATGAAGGTTTTAACCTCTCTCAAACTTAAACAATAGAAAAATCAAAGTTTTCAGTTATAAACAATCGTATTTTGAAAATGAGAGAGATTGGTGATTTTCTACCTTATTGCTAATTGTATGTTGATTTATGATGATTGTGAAGTGTTCTGGGATGTTTTCCTAGCTCCCAAAATGGTTAAATCCACTACATAGTCTTATTCGCTCACAATTCCTTCTCTTTCTCTCTCTATAGAATTTTAGAACTTAGGATGCCAAATGGGAGTTCTAAAGTTTTCACCTATTTATAGGTGATTCAGTCCTTTGCAATTCTGCTCTTAATTCCCAACCATTTTGCCTAAAATGATAAATTTTCAAATTATATGTTAAATTACCATTTTGTCCCTAGCTCACAGGCGGGAAGTTTCAAAATTCTGTTGCTACAGTAAATCTTTTGACTAAAATTATGGCCTATTGCCCTAAAGTTTTGAAATTTCACACATCTATCCTCACTTCATTATTTTCCTTTCAATTTGGTCCCCGTTCCTTCCTTTCCCTTAAAACTCTTATTTTAACTTATTTTAATGCATTTTAATTCTATTTAATACAACAAACACAAGCATATAATTCATTTAAAATCAACAAAGATCTCTTAATGCATAGAAGGAGCGGATGTTACAGATATGTGGTATGAAATATCTTGTGTCTCATTTGATGCTATATCCTGTGTGAGGGATATGTGATAAATTATAATTGCATTCAAAAGTATGAAATTTGTATAATTCATGCATGGTATCCCAATAGGCATGATGGAGTTTTTGATGATAAAAAGAATGTAGTGTATTTTCGTATAAATATGATGGTACATATCAGCAGTTTTTGAAACAGGTTGTTATTGTTACTGAGAAATTATTCTCATATAAATGTTGGTTGTATTAGATACCTAGGTACTAGGTGTTATTGGAGATGGAAGTAGAAATAGTGGAGGTACCCTTCTTGGGGTATTTCCTAGTGGTCAAGGAATTGTGGATTATATTTGTATTAGAATTTCCTCCCACACCCTAAATGCATGAGATTCTAGGGTCTTTATAGTGAATTTTGACATGCCCGTTGCCCTGATTCCTTATTATCATTTTGGGAAGGATTAGGATGGTGATTTTTGGTGTACAAATGAGGGCATGTATGTATTAGGATATGTGAGATAAGGATCCACTTGCAAGTTTTATTAAATGGATATGAGTGACAAGTTTGTTATCTCCTTACCCTAGTTGACGCTCACATATCTATAGGTATATGTTTGGTGGACAGAAGTCCTAACTATTGTAAATGAATATTGTATATATTATGAATGTGAATGTATATATATATATTATTTTAATTATTTCCACTGCTTCACGTATGAGAATCTCGAGTGTAGAAATCCCAAATCAATAACACTTTCTTCTTTAAGTTGGTAAAAGTTAAAATTTAATCAGGTAGAGGTTATAGTTGCTCACCAATCCTATAGTATATTGCATTGTATTATTTAATTATTTAAACAAAATCATAGGATTAGGGGCATTACATATAGTTATAGTTCACTAGATGTTAACAATACACAGTATGTCATTTCATCATATATGTGCCATAATAACATGAATATATATATATTACATTTAAAACATGAGCAAGGAAAACAAAACATATCATAATGGCCATTGCCAAAATCATCATATGAGCCATCGGGAGAGTCACCCAGTGAACAACTCCACGTGCCCCTATAGCACTTATGGTTGAATTTTGAGATGAGTTCCTTGTGGTCCCCGACCATTTGTAGTCCTCGACTACTTTGTACTATCTAGAGAATCCCCCAATAGATCCAAGTACTGAATGGCCCCTGCCCTGTCAATAGATCATTCCTGACCAGTGGGATTGATATCCATTCAGATATTTCATTTCGATTTCATCCCAAATGGGCTAGTATAACTCAATCAATGGTCCCTGCCAACTCTGATAGATCATTCCTAACCAACGGGATTAATATCCCTTTGGATATTTCATTTCCCTTTTGTCCTAAATAGGACTGGTATAACTTATGAGATCATTGCCAACTCTAAGAGATCATGCCTACTCTGCCCTTGTGGATCATGAGGCTATGGAATCACCACCCTTCTCTGATGGATCACAATCCCAGCATGCTATTCACAAGCATATATTCTAGAGTGATTTGGCTCATGCTATTGTTATGCCTAACTCTAAGTACATGAACCTTGTAGTTGGCTATAAAAGAGTTCATTAACTTAGAATTTGCAACCATAATGTCATTTTCAAAATCATTTATAATTGAGTGGATGTTTTACCATCCCAAATTATGGTCCAACCGTGGAATGCCCAACAACCGTCCTATACCGATAGTTAGTCACTCAATCATGAGCCTATCTTCCATTAGTGCATATACTTGAAACACTCTTTTCTTTTCTCTTTATGTTTTTCGTTCTTTCTTTTTTAACCACATGTTACATGTTACTCAAAAATCTATAATTTCCTATATGATGAAATAATTGTTGACTCTACTAAGTAAACACTTAAGAAAATAGAGACTTAGGCTCAAAAACTTCTTTTAAACTATTAAGGTTTCTTTTTCAAGACTAAGTGACTTTTTCAAAATGAATTCTTCATGACAATTACTATTTTTTCCACCTAACAGTCGACTTACAACTCATTGTATTCGGTTGATAGAATTAAAACCTCAATAATTCAAACAAAAGGCTGCAAGTTAGCTATCAGGACTTCATCATTCGACTAGTGGCTAACGGAGAGCTATCAATTGGTTTCCAGGCCTATAGCGATTAGCTCATAGTCTATTGTAAGTTGGAAGCCTTTCATTGGAGGCACGATAGTCAGCTGCCATAGGCTAGTGGTCGACTACTACCTATTTGTACTGTAAATTTTTGAACTGAAGAACATGGAAGTTGACTTGTAGGTTCATAAGCCTTAGTTATATTGATATGAAGAGTTGCTAAATCTAGATTTCCACCTCTTTTCAAGTTTAAAAAGGCATGAGCTTCATTTCCAATATCAATTCATCATTTACCTTGAATTATTTCTCATGCCCATACTCAAACGTCATTAATCAAAGGAAATCCAAACATATTTCAAATAGGTGAACAGAAAAGCCCATCTCTCACAATTTTAACCAATCTGAGACAAGCATGTATAAGTATATTCGTACAGCATAAACACCTAACAGAGGTTATAAATACAAAGAATGTAGGTTTGAAATCCCTCTCTTAACTCAAACAACATCAAAATCACCATTTTCAATATAGTTAATAGTATTTTTCAAAAATGAAGGGATTAGGTTGTTTGCTACCTTGATTCTTGTTAAAAGAATGTTGGTAATGTTAGATGCCTTCTTAGCTGGTCCCTTTTGCGATTTTTGACTGTTGATTATGCTGGAATCCTACTTCTCTTCCCTTTCTCTAAAACATTCTCTATAAAATGTCCTCTTTCTCTCTAAAAGTTCAGAAAGTGATTTATTGTAGAGGGTTGGTCTCTAGCTTTTGGCTTATATAAGGAGTTCCATGGAGTTAGAGAAAACTACCACTTTGTCCAACTTTCTACTGTATAATCTGAAGTCAAGATTAAGTTTTTGGTTACTCAATGTAACGCCCTTATCTAGCATTACAATCCCTTCAATGTAAATTGCTAAGTTTGGTACATTATTCTTATCCTTTTATTATTAAGTTTGAGCAATTATACCATTAAGTCTCATTTAAGTGGATTAGGTTCAGAATCTTTTGCTCGGATTAAATCTCGTGTGCATAGAGGAATTAAAAGGCTATACTACACAGCAAAAAGTTAAAACTTTTATATTACAATTGATAAATGTCCAATAATAAATGTTTATTACATCCTTCAAAGAATATATTCCGGGATATATGAAGTACCCATCCATAAGGAGTCAAGAGACAACAATCCTGCCACTCAAACTCTTTTTACAAATACAAGATGAATAGGAACTTCACATATCCCTTCCTCAGTAATTTCTCATTCCCCTTTCATATACACAAGCAAAATAATAGTCTTAGTTCTAATCCCAACATACATCTAGAATCAAGACCCAAAAATAAGAGGTTACAAAAAATTGCTTTTGACCAAAAAGAACTTCTATCTTCCCTAGCACTGCTAAGCGTCCGCATCTGATACATATTAGCATATAAATGAGAAACACAAGTTTCCCAATAGCTTAACAATTCAAAGTTTAAAAATCAACTAATATGTAAGCACCAAAATGTTTACTTCTACATTCTTGGTACTTAAAAACATAGCATTATTCATAAATACAAATTGGCAAGCATTGTATAATTATTGGAAATGTAAATGTGGTAAAATAATATTCTTTTCCAGTAAAACATCTTTGTATGCTATTAACATGTTATCACAAAATGAAAAGAAATCATTTGTGCTTATCATTCTTAAAAGTTACCTTTATACATTAGTTGTGCACACTTAGGCACTTTGTGGACACTTGGCCATCTTTATAAAATTTCTTGTTCACACTTGGGCACTATATGGACACTTGGCCACCTTTATCAAATAATTGTGCACACTTGGGCACTTTGTGGACACTTGGCTACCTTTATAAAATCATAGTTCACACTTGGGCACTTGTGGACACTTGACCACCTTTATAACTATAGAAAACTTTTTATCCCTTTTTAAACTCTTCCTCATATTTATTTGTGACAATATTGGCTAACTCAATTTAATTCTCCCTTTTTGAAAAATAATAATGCTATAAATCTCTTATAAAATTTTAATAAATTTCAAGGAAGAACTTCATGGTTTTGGCCTAAGGGAACTTCAAGAAAATTAAATATTTTTACAATTTAAATTTCCTTTTCTATACTTTAAATAATACCATTAAAATAGTATGATCCCTTTTTTCCATAATCAACACATTTTCCCTCATTTAAATATTACACAAGAGGATGCTAGATAAACACTTTCTATTATTTCACCAACCTTATCTTATTTAATTTCTAATATATCCATAAGACACAATTAAACATTAATTCTTCCAAAAATTTCTTCAATGTGCAAATGGACATATTTTCCCTTTCCCTTGGAATATTTGAACATCACTTGATTTTTGCATGGCTAAGGCAAAATTTCACACTATCAATGTAACAAAAATATTTCCATCACTTTTGGTATTCTAGCCTTGTCTAAAGCCTTACTTTGCATAGAAAATTTCCAATGAAATTCCTTCCCTTTGTTCATGGCCAAAAAGGGACTTCCAAGGCAAAAAATCGTTTCCAATTTCATGCTTCCATTTCCATCATATTCAACCATAGTTTATCATGAAAATGTTAT
Organism: Senna siamea; assembly: GCA_031216115.1. Lineage (NCBI taxonomy): Eukaryota > Viridiplantae > Streptophyta > Magnoliopsida > Fabales > Fabaceae > Senna > Senna siamea. The sequence goes on from CM062360.1 coordinate 6,278,341, forward strand.
TAACTAACCATAATTCTTCCATAAACAACAATAATCATTTCATCACATCCACCAACACCAATCTATCATACAAGCTTGGTCAACATAACATTCATTTTATCAAGAATGTATGGAAGACAATCATGTTCCATGGAAACTTGTAAAAGCATGGTGATTGCATATACTAAAGCATGGAACACAAATCTAAGAAATTTTTAACCTACCTCAAAGATGATTAGGATGAAGTGATCTTAGCCCTTCCTTTGATCTCCCTTTTTCCTTGTGTATGATGCCAACTTGGCTAGTTCTCTCTCTCTCCTTGCCTTGACCGAATGTATGGGTGTGTATGTTCTAAGGTGTGGGATGCTCTCTCCTTTCTTTCTTCCCGTGTGTGTGTTGTATGTTTCTCAAAAATAATCTCAACTCCTCTTGTCTCTTTACTTAGGTGGTGTGTTTCATTGATTATTGTGGTGTTCTTATAAGCACAATTTCCTTAGTCCACTTGGTCATGCAAGCCCCCTCTTCCTTTCTCATTTTTTTTTTATCTTTTAATTTCTTTCTTCTAAGTGCTGCCCATTCCCACATTCATGCTGCAGCTTCTCCCTTGTTCTTTTCTTTTTGTTTAGTTTTAGTTGTCTTATGCTACACTTGTACCCTTAGATACACTTCCTTACACTCCTTGGCTTGGCTACTTGGGCACGTCAATGGGAAGGAGAGAAGGAAACCATGCATCTCTATCTCCCACACTACTCTCCCCTCCTCTTGCACCGTGTGTGTGTATGTAATTAAGATTTCATAACTACAAATGTACTTTCAAGTACAGCCTACCTTGCTTACTTGTTGGGTAATCCTACTTGGTCAAGAAAAGTGGAACGCTGCCCTCTTTTTCCTTACTAACATGTGTATTTTACTCAAGAAAATTCTGCACCCATTGCTTAATTATTTTCTTTTTCCTAATTATCATGGCTGCATGTCCTTTCCCTCCTCACTTCACGTGAAATCTCCCTTTCATGCAAGACACACCCATGCATACTTAACTCTTTCTCTTTGTGGCGCCAAAAGAAGAAAAGAAAAGGACACACACTACTCACAAGGCAGCATTGTACATTGTACATTTATGTTTGAATTCTACACTTTTTTTTATTTTACTTGTTGCATGCATTTATATATAATTAATTCCCTCCTTGTAAGTAAGCTATGCTCTTCACACAAGACCCATGCTTTTAGAATTATGTATGTAAGAATCCCTATTTAGCTCTATCCCCCACATGTATGCTTCTTCTCTCACGCAAGATTCACATATCTCTTGGCCATCTTGCATTGGAAATGGAAACAAGGGAAGGAAGGAAAAGGATTCACGTAGGCCCCTCCTTCACACAAGGCTTGCATTTTATGCAAGGCACATGTGGGTTCCACTTTTCCACTTCATTTGATGGGTGTATATATATTATTTTTAAATACTTTATTCTTCTTTCCTTTTTCCTTTTTGTCTTAGCCATATGGGTGTATATATGAAATATAAAAATCCTATTCTTCACCAATTGGACGTGCATGAAATTTTGAATTGGTTGTACTCCTTTCTCTTTTAGTGCTCTGGTTAGAAAAAAGAAATTATTATAAGCATGTTAAATGTATCAAGCATTTCAAACAAGAAAGTGCTCTTATTTATTCTAGACACCAAGCTACACAAGAAAATCCAATTATTTGAGGAAACATTAGTTTAGACTAACCAAGAAAATATGAGGTGTTACACTCGGCCTCATATGGAAATTTCAATTAAGTCCCTATTCTTGTGCATGTTGCATTAGTCTGCATATAGTTGCATTAGTGCAGGGACTTAATTGAAAGTGATAGGGACTAAATTGAAAAGGAAAGAATAAGGACTAGGCTGAAAAGGAAAAAGTTAAGCTAAGGAAGTTATTGTGGCTAACTAATTTTTGAAATCTCCCGCCAAAGTTTTTGGGCATCATTCTAGGATCACCATTCTCTTTGATGGATCATATCCCTTTATTGGATCATTGCGCCTCTTTGTGGGCGAAGTCTTGTCCACTCATTGGATCACTATACCTATCTGTGGGTTATATCAGGTCCACTCATTTTGTGATGAGACAATATTGCCTAAACATTATCACCCTTAATTTTTGAATCATCTTCTAGGTACATTATTATCAAACATATACACTAGACTGATAGGTTCTCAAATCATGGTAAGTCAAACTCTAAGTAGGCAACTCCATGGCCGTTAAAATATACTAACTTAGGGTTAACTACCAACACAATGTTTTGAAAAATATTTATAAGATTGAATGGATGTTTTACCATCCAAGCTTGAGGTTCAACCATGGAACTTCTAACAGTCATTCCGTAATGACTATTGGTTATTCAATGTAACATCCCGCTTTAAGAACTTGGACCGTTTAGTGTGTAAATTAATTACCATCCCTTGCATGCATTTGAAGTTAGTTGTTAGCTAGACCAAAGCTAGTCAAGATAGAAAGATTGATTGAAAAATCAGACAAAAATGGGTACAGTTGTGAGAAAGGGAGTTTTGAAGGTTAGTGGCACAATTAGGCATTTGCACATGATAAGTGTCACATTGAGGGAGATTTTCCTAAGAAATAAATAAGGAATAAAATAAAGGATAATTAGAAATGGCATTTTAAGGGAAATAAAATGTAAGGATGGTACCAAGGGATAAAATATCCCAAAAATCTATTAAATTGAAAATTGGTCCTAAAGACTAATTGGCAATTTATTTTCAAATGCTAGTTAAAAATCTTCTTAAGGAAGTTTTCTAACGCATTTAAAACTCAAAGAGAGAGGAATAGAGGTTCAAAAGACCTCCAAGTTAGCGAGAGAAAATGAATCTAGGGGGAGAGGTAGAAGGGTTAGAGGGATAAAGCGAAAGAATTACAGGAGAAACTAAAGATAATTTGTAGTAGCCTTAGGAATCAATCTAGAACAATTTTGGATAGTATTTAATGCATAGATATGTCTAAAAACAAGAGGTAATCAAGATAAACTTTACTCCCATGTTTTCTCTTTCGTAAGAAAAATGGGTTTCGTGATGGATTTTCAACTTAATGATGCTTTGATTAGAAAATGGGAGTGTAAAATTGCATTATTGGTCAATGATTTCTTGATTAATGCTTATATGTGGTTTCATTTGACTGATTTGCATAGATTTAGGGAATTGAAACATAGGTTTCATTTCTCTTTCTTCCAAGAACAAATTTTATTAATTTGAATTGGATATGTCTTAGATTCATGATTTTTTTTCATGTATGTTGTTGGGTTTTAAATGGGAAAAAGGTCCATAAATCATTTTAAGACTAAAAAGGATAAAAAAAAATTTTAAAAATAAGGCAAGAATAAGGAAGTTGACTACCTCACCCTAGAAGTCAAAATCATGTTCCTAAGCTCAAAAATCCAGGTCACCAAGAAGTCAACTTGAAGGACCTGGAAGTTGACTTATAGGCCTCTAGAAGTTGACTTCCTACCCTCTTCTATAGCCTCTTTTAGATAGGAAGCTACAAGTCGACTCCTAGACCCTTAGATGTAACACCTCAATCCAATAGTTCCTTTTAGTTTTTTAGATAATAAAATATAATATACTATATGATTTGTGAGTTACTATTACCTCTACTCGAGTAAATGGGTTTAATTTTTACCAAGTTGAATAATTAAGTGTCATTAGTTCAGGTCTCTACACTTGGGTTCTCACATGTAATGCAACAAAAATAAAAAATATAATACAAATGTTTATATACATACTAATAAGTTATATACACAATTGTGTACATTGATTCCTTCCTAAGGCATATACCTATAGATATGTGAGATTGACAATAGTTCATCACTTAGGGTAAGGAGGCAACAACCTTACCACTCATACCCTTGTCAAAATCCTATTAGTGGACAATATTATCCCTCTCACATATCTTGAATACATATATGCCCTCTTTTTTTCTATACCTCAAAATAAATCATCCTTATCCTCTTCAAAAACATAATAAGGGATCAGGGTAGTGGGGCTTGTACAATTCTACTCCAAATATTTACATATCAAAATATAATAACTATTATACTAATCATGAAACTCCACCCCTCCAGTAGGTGGGGGCGATGGGGAAATCTCTATGACAGCAATCACCCATACTTCCTTGACCATCATGAAATACCCCAGAAAGGGTATTTCCCTTAAAGCCACTTCCACCTTCAAAAGAATGTGATATCTAGGCATTTGATACACACTAGTGTTTGTGTGAGAATAAATCTCAATAGCAAAACAACCTGTTTAAAAACCACTAGATTGGACCACTGTACTCATACAAAATTTCACTACATTCTTTTCATCATCAAATAGAAGATGGTATCTATTGGGATACAATGCGTGAATTATATAGTATGTCATTTCATTATATATGCGTCATGCGCCATGGTAACATGAATATATTTACATGTAAAAAATAAGCAAGGAAAACAATGTATATCATAATGGCCCCTTTAATTGGCTATAAAAGAGTTCACCAACTTAGAATTTGCAACATCATGGCATTTTGAAAATAATTTATAATCGAGTAGATGTTGTACCATCCCAAATTATAGTGCAACCATGGAATGTCCAATGGCCATCCCATACTAATAGTCAGTTACTCAATCATGAGACTATCTACCACTAGTGCATACACTTGGAATACTCTTCTCTTTTCTCTTTTATGTTTTCCACTCTTTCTTTTTCAACCTCATGTTACATGTTATCCAAAATCTGTAATTTCCTTATATGATGACATTAATGTTGACTTTATTGAGCAAACACTCAAGAAAAGGGTTTGATGATTAAAAATGGATTGAAATATTTTTAGTACATATCCAGTCCAAGAGCCATCAAATGCTTGAAGAAAGGATGTACTATTAAATAGTTGGCTAGGACTAAATGTGTAAAGGTAAAATAGAAACTTTGGCTAAAAAACTTCTTCTAAACTTTTGAGGTTTCTTTTCAAAGACTAAATGACTCTTCCAAAACGAATCCTTCATGAAAAAACACTATTTCTTCACCTAGAAGTCAACTTACACATCATAACAGTTGGCTGGTAGACATAAAGCCTTAAAAATTCAAACAAAAGGCTACAATTCAACTGCCAAACTGCCAAGACTATATCAGTTGATTTGTGGCTAATAGAGAGCTACTTGTCGACTGCTAGACCCTGTAATGTAAGCTGACTGGCAGTCTACTGTAAGCTGAAAGCCTTTCACTAGGGACACGACAGTCGACTGCCATAGCCTTGTAATGTAAAAATTTCTTTTCCAAAAAGCCAACAGTCGACTGTTAACCAAGTAGCAGTCGACTGCTGCTTGCTTGCATAATAAAATTTTGAACTGAAGAACATGGAAGTTAACTTTTAGGTTAGTGAGCCGCAATTCTATTGAGATAGAGGGTCACTCAATCTAGATTCCCACTTCTTTTCAAGTTGAAAAAGGCATGAGCTTAGTTTTCAGCATCAATTCATCATTTACCATGAATTATTACTCATTCTCATGCTCAAACATCATCAATCAAAAGGTAATCTAACCATATTTTAAAAAGGTGAATAGTATAACCTGTAACATCTGCTCCTAGTATGATTAAAGAGATGATTTTTGGTTGTTAATTTAATCTTAATGCTTGTGTATGTTGCATTAATCACACATAGTTACATTAGTGTAGGGACCTAATTGAAAGAAACAAAATTCTAGGTGAAGAGTGTGGCTAAGAACCCAAGTGAAAAAGGAAGATGTGTTGAGACAAAATGTGCAAAGTAACTTAAGGACCAAAGAGTAATTTCCCAAACATTCTTAGAAACCTAACTGAACCTTAAACCTCTCATACACTTCTAGCAATCAGAAATTTTAGAGAAAGAAAGGGAAATGCGAGTAGAGAGAGAAAGAGTTGATTTTTTGAAGAAAAGGCAAATTTGAGGTTGGGGATTTATTCTACAGTAAGGGGAGGACCTTCTAAACACGTCTTACACACATATTTTGCTAGGAATCCAGGTAGCAATTCATCCTAAACCCCATTTTCTGAAATGTGCAGAAAATTTTCTGATAAATGCGATTTTGAATGTTTTAAGTGAAGTATAGGGTTTTAAAACTACATTCTATGTGTTTTTAACTGCTATTAGGTAATGTGTGCTAATTTATCTTGCTCATTTATGCTTGTGAATGATTTTGAAGTTGGGTTTTTGCCCTAAGTGAGAAAGATGTGGTTTAATCTTAGTTTGAACATGTTAAGCTATGTTATTGGCATTTTATGAATAAGAAATGATGTTTGAATGTTGGCATTGAGTTCATGATTTAAGTGAATGATTTAAGAATATGTTTTAGGGCTAAACTCTGGGTAAAACTATGAATTTTTGAACAAATCGAGTGCCAGCAACCAACTGCCAACCATGGAAGTCAACTCTGTGCTCATCTTCTACCTAGAAAAGCATGACAGAACGCTAGCAGCCAACTGGCAGACCTCTGGAAGTTGACTATCGTGTTCTTCATTTTTTAGAAAGTTTCTAGGAGGCCAATAGCCAACTTCCAGACCCCTAAAGGTCAACTGTCGAGGCTAGTAGCTGACTGCCAAGCCCTAATAGCCGACTGGTAGCTCTTGGCAAAGAATGGGGATTGTAGACAGTGAGCTAGTTGTCGACTACTAGTAAGGGAGAAGTCAATTACCAACCCTCTAACAAGAAAAATGAGCTTAATTAACCATTTTAAGAGGAAAAAAGCCCAAAAATCTCACTCAAACTAATGATCTAAACTTGGGATGTAATGGGTACATGTAAGAGATAGAGTCACGTGTCACTTAGATGATGAGATCCTTGTAACAAGTGAAATGATAGAGTCACAATTAACTTGGATGATGAGATCCTTGTGATAGTGAAAGAGAAAGAGCATAACACATAAAAGAGAAAAGAGGGGAGTATTCCAATTGTATGCTTAGTGGTAGATAGGCTCATGATCGAGTGACCCATTTGTCAGTATGGGATGACCATTAGGCATTGCACAATTGTTCCATGAATTAGGATAGTTAGACATCCACTAAAAGTAAGATGACTTTTGAAAACAACGTGATGGTTGTGAACTTTAAGTTAGTGTCCTCTTTTAACGGCCATTAAGAAACTCATACTCAGAGTTAAGCAGGACCATGGGCATGAGCTGAGTCGGCCTAAAGTATATGTTAAAGAATAACATACCGAGAGTGTGATCTATTAGAGAGGGATAGTGATTCTATAGTATTATGATTCACCCAAAAGCGGAGAGGAAATGATCTAGGTAGAGTTGACAGTGATCCCATGAGTTGATAACCAATCTCATTAGAGAAAGGGAGACATTGGGTAAAGTTGACAATTATCCCAATGGTTATGAGAATGGTACTTAGATCTGGTTGAGGGATGCCTTAGAATGTACAAAAAGTTAAAGTTAAAAGCTAGAGTTAGCTATATGGTGGCTGAATGTCACAAACTCATTCATATAGACAATAGTACATGGAGTGTTCATTGGGCGACGCTCCCGATAACTCTTGTCATATATTTTTTACCTGCTCATTTGTTTAAAGTGAAGTAATGGCATGTTCATACCCCACAATGTGTTTTATATGTGAAGTTATGATATTGAGATGACATCCCATATTTTAAAGTTTACATGTTAAGAGCATATGCATAAATTTGAGCAAATGTTATGAGAATATGCTACATGCATGGCATCATAAATGGCACACAATATGTACATGTTTTATGATGAAAGAATGTAGAAATTTTTCATGTGGTCATGGTGGTATAGATTGGTAATTTTAAAGGTAGGTTGCATTGCTACTGAGAATCATCTCTCACATGAATGTTGGCATGTAACAGATGTGTAGGTTCCTTGGCTGAAGGAGAAGGTAGGCAAGAGAGAAGTACCCTTCATAAGGGTACTTGAAAATTTTTATGTTGGATAGTATAGGTACATGATATAATTGAGCTAGTCTTCATGATATTTTGAGAAAGGCTAGTAAAGGATTATCTCTATAAGGATTAGCTTGAATTGATAGATAGATATTATGGTGGAAATTGAGTGGCAGGATTGTTGCCTTCATTCCCCAACATGTTGAGTTAATATTAATCTATGAGTATTATGCATGTTGATGTATAGTTAATTAAGATAATTGTGCATATGTATATGATATTTATTCCACTACGATGTTAAGAGAGCCTAAGAGTAGAGACCAACCCAAATGGCACTCAATTAAACAACTTGGTAAAAAAGTTTAAAATTTACTCGGGTAGATGTAACAGTAACACACTACTGTTAATATGATTATTATATATATATATATATTAAACCTTTGAATCAACTAAAAAAGAATCATAGGCCAAATAGGTGTTACAAGATACGTTACACAACCTATTTCTCACAATTTGAAACAAGCATGTATAAGTACATCCATTCAGTATAAAAAACTTAATAGAAGTTAGAAATACAAAGAATGTACATTTGAACCCCTCTCTTAGCTCTAACAACATCAAAATCACCATTTTCAGTAAAGTGAATAGTACTTTTTGAAAATAAGGGGATTAGGTTGTTAGCTACCTTGATTCCTATTAAAAAGTGCGATGATGATGTTAGATGTTGTAATGCCCAATCGCTTGGAAATTCCAATAATGATTTATAATTTTGAAATATTATATGAAGATTGGAAATAAAATAATAAAATGGAGGAGGGACTAAAGTGCAATTTCCCTATTTTGCAAGATAGTCCCTGAGGCTCCAATAGTGTCACCCTTATGGACCGCCCTATATGTTTTCTTTTCCACCATATCAGCTCATTTCCAAGTTTGGGGAGGAAGAGAACCGCAAGGGAAAGAAGAGAAAAAGGGGAGAAGAGAAGGAAATCAAGATTGAAGCTCCAGAACTCAGGTTTGAGGTAGGAAATTCCTCAACTATAACTTATTTTACTTTTCAAACATCATCTAGCTAGATTTTCTATAATGAGGACACCCAAATCTTTCAAAATCAAGGAGAAAATGAAAATAGGAAAAACTTAGGCATTTTGAGTTTTTTTGAGATTTGGACCGGATGAATTGATTTAGATGTTTATGTAAAGTAGAAATAGGTTTCTAAACTAAGATGCTGAGATTATTTGCTTCCATTTAGAGATTATGAATCTTAAATCAAAATTTCTAAGTTAGGTTTTTCTTCCACTCGGTTTTCATGTAGATTCACTAATTTGAGTGATGATTTAGACCTAGAAACTTATGGGTTTTACTCGAAAACATGTAGGGATTAAGCTCATGTAATTTTCATATGTTATGGACTGGTAATTTGGGCTGCATTTGATGGAAACTCGCATTTCTAGACTATCAAAGAACAGAACATTCGACAGCCAACACGTATCAATCAACTGTCGCATTCTTCATAAACCTATAAATGTATACAGCAGCTCAGCAGTTGATTGCCAGGCAGGGACACGTCGACTATTGAGCCACTGTAAAACTTAGAATTATACACAACAGCTTAGCAGTCAACTATCGAGCAAGCACCAGTCAACTGTCGAGCCACCGTGAAGCCTAGAATCGCACCCAGAGGTGTGCCAGTCGACTGCCAGGCACAAACCAGTCGACTGTCGGGTCCCTATCTTGCGAATATCGCTTTCCAGCAATCGATCGATTGCCGGCTCTGGCAATGACTAGTAGCTCCCCTGATGCAAGGAAATGAGTTTTAAACATGATTTGAGCTTAGAAATCCCAGGGTTTTATTTGAATGAGGTTCACACATCATTCTAAAGGGGAATTACATGAGAAGAGTGATAGAAAACCAAAGAAATAGTGGGAATTCAAGAGAAACCTTAGTGAAACCATAAGATAGGATTTTCATAAATGCATATATGAGGAAGAATTAGAATATGAACCTTACCTATTGCCTCAGGAAATGAATTTTTAAGATAACAATGAGGTAAAGGAAAAACCCTGATTAGAAGAGGAGCAAATGGTAAAGGAAGAGTAATCTATACTCCCCTGACTTTTATCAATGATTATGAATTTTTGTTTAATAAGTATGATTTGTATCAAATGGGAATGAGTGTTGAACAAGTATGATATATTCAAGATTTTTGTAAGAGTATAGAAAAGATTTTCCTAAAAATGAGATGCTCCTTGCATGTTTGCTAGTTTGGCTATTGGGTTATATGCCATAGTGATGGATTAGCTTAGGGTGGATACTCAGTAGCTGGTATGGGACGGCCGTTGAATATCCCCTATGCAGATCATTTATAAATTGATTGTTTTAATTTAATTAGTCTATTTTTGTTGGGAATTATGTGTTAAACCAGAACAACCCTATGAAAGGTTTAAGGAGAGGGTGGATAGCCTATACGGGGTGAAGTTGTGGTTTTAATATAGTATCCCATAACCTTGAGTATTAGTTGACTATGTGTATGTATTGGCATATAGACTGTATGAGGATGAGACTAGTAGTGTGCACATGTCAGGGGATGCCCTGGAAGTTAGCTCTCACCTGTCTTTGAGCGGGTGATTGGTGTTACGGATCACACTCGCAAAACCTTGTTTTTAAATAAAATAGCACACAATTGTGATAGATTAATGTATGAGATTTTTTAGGCATGATTTCAATATGATTTTCATACTTGAGATGCTATACTCCCTGTATGTTTTGCATTGATTTCCTGTATTCATTTTAGTTAAAGGATTAAGTAATTCACTTACTTTCTAAATTGATTTTGGGGTAATGTTTTATGTGCTTAGTCATAGCTGAGCCAACAACTACTTTTGAAAGTATTTATTTGTAAATTGCTCTACTAAGATTTTTATATCTCATTAAGTTGTTTGCTCAGATGATCAAGAACGGGAGATGCCTAGAAGATAGTTAGGCAGGAGAGTGGATGCTAAGGCTACCAGGCAATGCCAAAGGATCTGTATAGTATTGGATTGAAATTGTAGTAGGTTAATGGATTGTATATGTCTTGGTTTTAGAAATTGTACAATAAAGCTGATAAATTATGGTTGTATATATATATGAATGTACTTTTATGGCAACAGAATATCTCAATTGTCTCTGAATAGCTGTTAGAATTTTTTATTCCAGAGTAATGTGTTGAAATATATTATGATATTAGAATTGCTGCACAAGATAGGTGGTTAAGTGGAATTTGGGTGGATTGTGTGTAACACCCCTTATCTTATCTTAACAACGTCATGCAAGATATTCAAATAAGTGGTTACATTATTCTTAGCCTTTTATCATAATAATTTTTACCGAGCATTTAATCCATCAATAATTTAATATATGATTAGGTTCGGGTCCTTTTGCTCAGGTAACGTACTTTTGAACCGCAAAAATAAATATCTCATACATTACAATGAAATTTATAAGAACTTTGATATCATGTATATATATATATCATAACTGTTTGATACATAGTTCCACATACATGTTCTAGGATATATAAAGTACCCATTCATAAGGAGTAAGGAGACAACAAGCCTGTCATTCAAACTCCTTTTACAAAATATCATGAAAGAACAGGTCCTTCACATATCCTCATACATCTGCCCTTTTACTCACTATGTATAACAAAAATTGTCAATCCTAATTCCAACCCCAAAAAGAACATAGAGAATCAGGACCAAAATGTTAGGGCTACATACATATAACTATAGTACCTAGATCACTCTGGGGGCATTTCTATAATAGACATAATATAGATATCCTTCAGTATGGTGAAAGTTCCTAGGAAGGGAACTTCCACTGTGGCTATTTCAATCTCCAGAATTAAGCAATATCTAGGCATTTGATACATATTAGCACAATAATGAGAAATATATTCCCAGTAGCTAAATAAACCATGTTCTTTTAAATAACTGATATGTACCACTATACGAATATAGAAAACAACTCTACATTCAGTTTAGTTCCAAAATTCTTTTCATACAAATCTATGGGTATGACATATGTGAAACATGTGTGTATACATCTATAAACATGAGTTATGCAACATATGATATCATTAATGGAATGAATAACAAGCTTTCAATGTTCACATACTTTAAACATTCTCACATAGAACACATTAACACAATACAAATCATAATATCTCATAAATGCTTTACTCTTGGGAGGTATACACCAGATCATTCCCCACAAGGTGTTATTCTTGGGAGGTTTACACCAGATCATTCCTCCTCAAAATTCTAGTCTTTGGAGGTATTTACCAGATCATTCCTCCCTTGAGCTTTACCCTTGCCTTTCACAAGTATGGTAAGCATTTCTATGCTAATTGTAATAAACAGAACTTTTAAAAGGCTAAACTAAATAAAATTTATCATGATTCTTTAAAATTGATTTTTGGCACAATTTTCTAAGATTTTAGTTGAAATTGGGGAATTTTCAAAGTCAGAAACCTAATCCGATGGAAGAAAACGCAGCCCGACATTAAGAACTTGATAGATAGAGTTTCAAAATTTGGTTCCTCAAACCAAGGCCGAAACACTTGCATGGGAAAGAGTGTCCACAGCCAGATCGAAGACAGCATCTAGAAGTTTTCCTGGGTGGTCTGGCAAAAGACGGAATCGCTCTCGGAGACTTTAAATTTTCTAATTTCTCATAATTTCCCTCTATTTTTGCAAACACTCTCTCTCTATTCACTCTATTTTCTCTCTCTTCTCTCTCCTCCTCTCACCACCGTGCACGGCCACAACCGCCACCCTAGGCCGCTGTCCGACCTACCAACCGATGTGCCTCACTACCCTCAACCTCTAGCAGCCACCCACGGACACCAATGGCCGCCACCCTCGTCGAAAAAATGTCATTTTCCTCCTTCATCGCGAAATCTTGGCACCGCCATGATCTCCACCATCTGGCGTCGTTAGCCATCACCGCCACAGCCATTGTGAAGGTTGAGATGCCAGCTTCCTCCCCTAGCTCGCCGCCGTCGAACGGAGCTCCCATGTGCTCAAATTGAGGCAAAAGGCGTCTGTCATGCATCACTTCATCGCCAGAAAATGCCATCCAAACGGCTGAGAACCGCTGCGCCAACCCCGGATTTGGACTCCTCATCTTGCGGGCTTCATCGTGGTGTAATTTTTGAGCTCAACCACACCCCTCCGCCGTGCGCCACCGTGAGCCACCGTGGATATAATTGCATGCCTGTGTGCTACAAATTCCCACTGTTCGAAACCCCTGATATGATCTAAATTGCTCTAATTTAACGTATTTTTGACTGAAATGGACGCCGAATGTGTATAGGAAACTTATCGGCTTAGGAAATTGTGCAATTGGACTTAAGAAAGTGAAATTAATCATGTAACAAACTAAAGTATTAATCTAATTACCTAGGAAATTGATTAGGCTCAGATTCTGAGGATACGAGAAGTCTCAGATTGATTAAGAGCAAACGGAAACTAGGTAGGCTAAATTATGCTTCTCGAACTTTAGATTGATTCTGTGAATACCTGAATGATTATAAATTGATTGCATGGAAATACATGTTACTTTCGATGGATATAATTGCATGCCTGTGTGCTGGTATTGTCTGTTTCATGTTAAACAATTTGGCTATCGGATTTAGATGCTATAGGGATGGATTTACTTAGGATAGGATACTTAACAGCCTGAATGGGACGACAGTTGAGTATTCTGAGTGCAGGGGATTTTTATAAATGTTTGTTTTAACCAGATATAGCCTGCATTCGTTAGGGATTACGTGGTAAACCAGGATGACCTTAAGAAAGGTTTAAGGAGTATAAGGGGGGATAGCCTACACAGGGAAATGTTGTGATTTAGGCGTAATACCCTAGAACTCTGAGGACTAGTCGATCGTGTGCATATGATTCCGAATAGACTGTATGAGGATGAGAATTGGCGTATTTGCACATGCTAGGGGATGCCCTAGATGTTGATTCTCACCCAGTCCTTGAGTGAGTGATTGGTGTTACGGATCACACTCACAATATAGGCGATATTATGGGTGATTGGTGTTATGGATCACACCTAACGATAAGAGATGGATTTTATCCAGATGACATGCAATTAGATGGACTCAGATACGGCTGCATAAGATTTGTGGCCAACATGTATTTAGAAAAACCAAGCATGGGATTTGATTTGATTTTGATTACAGATTTTCAGAGAAATAGACTTTTATATTCATTGAATAATTGCATCATTTTTCGTGTAATAATGACTTTAAAAGATAAGGTATTCCATTGATTTTCGAAATGATCAGGGAATTTATTTTCGGTGCTTGCACTGCTGAGCATTCAACTAGTTTTTAAATAACTATTTACTGTAATTTGTTCTACTGGGATTTAAATATCTCATGAAGTTTTTTGCTCAGATGAACGGGACAGGGGCCTAGAAGATAGCTGGGCAGAGATTTGATGACAGTCAGACGTGCAGCTTAGTCCTATGCTTGAATCTGATTGTATATATATACTGTTGATGATTATGTTGTTGGATATATGTAATTACAAGTAGTTGCTAACTATTGATGGTTTTATCTATTGGATTGAATTTAAATTGATGTATATTTTGGAATCAGATGACTGTTTGTATTTAGGTGACGTTCAAAATACAGGGGAAACTCTGTCAGATTTTCGATAGGAATTTATAATTGAAATTTGGAATCTTTGATGGAATTCATGTGAATGTATGTATGCCTGATTTACGGTTATTAGTTTTAATATTCCAGAGCTTATTGTGGTGACTGGATGTATATTTAGTATAGCTACAATTTGATTTAGGGTTGAATGAAATCTGAATGACCGACGAAATGTCTATTTGGATTACACTCAACCAGTAGCGATCCCCTGACATTCCCATATCAGGAATAACGATTTTGAAAACCCATATGCTTTCGCTACTCAGATAGAGGACAGTGTATCATAGATTAGAGGGTCGTTACACTAATAAATCATGTTCACCTGATTTTGGACATATTTCTATCAATGGTAAAATGTATGCTATTTACCATCCATTCTTGACCATTACATCATTTCCCCTCTTTTCACATAGCATAGGCCATTTTGGATGACACCTTAGGCTACTTTCAATTAACACATAAGTTTAGCCATTTTAAGGAAAATTCTACATAGAATTCGGCCAAGGCTAGAAAGTCAAAAGGAATTGGCATTTCTAACCCATTTGATTCATTTCTAACATTATTTTAACCATTTAAACATTATGGTAACAATTTCCATAATTATGGGTAATACTTCCTCACACCTCATTTTCATTTAAGTGTACATTAAGCCTTTCTTTCACACACCTTTCTAGCTCATTTTTCATGTTAGATATGACAATGCACATTATCTTACAACTTCACATACTTATGTACATTTTTAAGGGGGGATAGTAAGAATTTTAAAATGATAAAAGGGCTAAAGCATGAAAATACCATAAATTTCTCTCTCTTTCTTTCTTAAGACTAAATTTATATGGTTCCTAGGTCATTTTTCAAGAGCATTTTTAGCACCATTTACATACATCCATTCAGCCAAGGTGAACAAATCAAACTTCTTGGATTAATGGTGAAGTTAGAAAATGGGAAAAGTACCTAAACATTAATATAACTAGATTTTCTCTCTCTTACCATTTCATGACACTTTTTCTCACTCTTTCTAGCACCATTTTAAACCAAATTTCAGCACCATCACAAGAGCTAGCATTTGGCCATAAAGAGTAAAACAAGAAAATGAAGTTATCTCACCATCTTGCTTACAATACAACCATATTCAAGTAAATCCCTTGCAAGACCATCATTTTCTCACTCTTTAAAAAACCATTTCAGCCTTGGTACAAGCTAGGGTTTTTCAAGACTAGGGTTCCAAACATGAAAAATTTTTATCTCTTAGATTATCAAGCATTTCAACATGTCCATAGCCATAAACACAAGTAGTTTTCAACATATTCCAAACCCATTCAAACAAATCATCCATAAGAATTTAGAGAGAGAAAAACCATCCTTCTTGCAAGAGTGAGAACACCATAAACAAAACATAAAACAAGAAAAAAAATGGCATAGGCATGTTTAGCTACCTTGAAAATGCAAGAAATGTTGAATTTCCTAAGTGTTTTGCCTTGTTTTTGCACTTCTTCTCCTTCCCTTGTGAGTATTTCGGCCAGCCCCTTTCTTCTTCCCTCTTGCACGACTTATTTCCCTTCTCAAGGTAGAAGAAGACTAAAATTAGGGTTTAGGTGAAATTACTAAAATGCCCTTAGTGTAAAATGACCATTTTACCCTTACTACTTCTCTTTTTCAAGAATGGCATCCACTCTCCTTAGGAATGTAATTTTGTGCAACTTCCATGGGCTGGGACATTTCTTCCCTCAAGAATTTTGAAATTGTATAATGGTCCCTCATCTTTTTGGAAATTGCCAATATACCCCTAAGGAAATTACCATTTTGCCAATCAAGTCCAAATAGCCATTTTAACTCCATTTTTCACTCTTTTTGGATTTAATGGGTAAAAATCACTCAAATAAGGTTTCATAAAACTTATTTTAGTGAATTTACTAATTTACCCTTCTTTTAACAAAATTACCATTACCCCTAAGGAAAAATTACTTTTTTGCCCTTTCTGTCAATGTTGTTATTTTCACCCATATTCTTTCTCCTTTTTGAACATAAAAGGGTAAAAACTTCTAATTTCTATTTCATTGAAATATTTAAGGTAAAAATTAAATTTTCTACATTATGTAACATTACTAATATGCCCTTGGCGTAAAATTATAGTTTTACCCTTTTAGGGAAAATTTCCATTTTAACATCAAAATGCACATAATCACTTACATAACTAAATTCTTCTTCTCTCTTAAATGAAAATTATGAAAGTCCTTTAATGTAATTTCATGAAATAAGAAAATTAAATTACTTTTCCCCTTCATGGTAAAATTCCAAATTTTCCAATTTCATTCTTTTATGACAAAAGTGATTCTATCTTGATGAAAATGTCCATTGTTTCTTTTTATTGAACCCTCGTTATCATCACATAATTAATAATAACAATGATGACATTAAAGAATGCAAAGTATTAGGGGCGGGTGTTATACTGTAAGGAAGGTCCATTGGGTTACACTCAACCAGTAGTGGCCCTCTGACGTTCCCTAACAAGGGAAATGGAAAAATTTATTCAGTATATTCTTATGCTTTCGCTAATATATACTCTGATATAGGTATAGTAGGATAAGGGAGTCGTTACAAAGGTGGTATCAGAGCCTGGTTACGAGTTCACCTGGTTGTGATTGAGGATTTAGGTTAATTCATATTTAACCAGGTTTACAACATTAGGATTTGAAACTTGTTTGACTCTGGAATATATAGGATTATGATCAACAATTGAGATTTTAGGTATGATTGAGTGGCCATAGCTAGGTGCTGTTATTGAAACTAGTGATTTTCCTTTGTGTATCAGCAACCTATGGAAAACTCTCGAATAGGCACAGCTGGAAGGTATAGGGAAAGTTGTAGCAGGGATGATGACATGAGGGAGATGATGGACTCCTTCTGAATGATGGCAGATGCAATGAGAGAACAAGTTGTCGCAAGTGCCAATATGATGAGACAGTACCAAGAAGAGCGCTAGGGTCATGACAATGTGAATAATATAAACAACAACCAATTATACCAAGGCTAGATTGAGTTCCAGAAAGCAGGACCACTAACGTTGTTGGCACTTTTGAGCCAGTGGTCGTGGAAGGATGGTTGAAGGAGATGGAGAAAATCTTCTAACTGTTGCATAGTACAGATGAACAACGAGTTACCTATGCAACTTATATTCTGAAGGGAGAGGCCGAAAACTAGTGGAGTGGAGCTAAACAACTAATGGAGAGCAAAGGCACTCCACTCATATGGGAATTTTCAAAGGGATTTTCCTGGAGAAATATTTCCTTGAGAGTGAGAGGCAGGCCAAGGAAATTGAATTCCTATAGCTCAAACAACGGGGGCAGGCCATTTGAAGAATACCTAGCCAAGTTTGAAGAATTGGCTAGATACTCCACTTACTTGAGGCTACATTACAATGAAGCCTGGAAAGCAAGCCAACTGGAGGCAGCCTTGGACTTGTAGATGAAAACGTAGATAGCCCCGATGGAGATAAGGGACTTTGCGGTGTTGGTGAACAAATGTCAAATCCTTAGTAAGCATCTAGAGGAAAGGCAGAACATGACTCAGAGCATAGGAGGCTAGTAAAAATAACCAGCTAAAAATCTAAATGTGAAGGGTGGAAATTTTAAACCATAACAAGGGTCATCAAGCAGAAATAGACGTCCTAAAGCTGCCAATTGTCCGAAGTGTGGGACAAAGCATAGGAATCAACCTTGTTGGCATCAGACGTTGGTAAGATGCTACAAATATGGAGGCACAGGACATTATGCAAAATACTGTCCAACCGGTGTAAGCCAGCAAAATCTAGGTGGGCCAAGACCACAAGCTTCAGGAAGAGTCTTTACTCTGGACGGAGCCAATGTTGACAAGTCACCCAGATTAATGCAAGGTAGAGATAAGATTTATAATTTTTCCTTGATAGTATTGTTTGATTCGGGTGCTATGCACTCTTTCATATCTGAGGCATGTGTGGGAAAACTGAACTTACCTTTGCAAACCATGCCTTTTAACTTATGTATTTCCACGCCTTTAGGAGAAACAACTATATCCCCATAAATATACCTAAACTATCCCTTTTCCATTAATGATACCTTATTCATTGTGGACCTGGTATGTTTGCCTTTGACTGGGATCAACGTCATTCTAGGGATGGACTGGTTATCTAGGAATCGGGTCTTGTTAAATTTTTCTGAAAAGACTATCTCTTATTTGGATACCTTACTAGTAGGTGGGAGTGACAGGGCATGTGAGATAAGTGATATTTCCCTTAACCTCACTCAGGTAGAATTACAAGAGAAATTAAGCCTAATTCCTATGGTGACCGATTTTTCGGAGGTATTTCTCTTGGAGATATATATGTTACCCCTACCTAGAGAGATAGAATCCACTATAGACTTGATTCTGGGTACAGGCCTGATAGCTATGACTCCGTATAGAATGGCCCCAATAGAATTGAGGGAGTTGAAGATCCAAATAGAGGATTTATTGGAAAAGGAATTTTATCAGGACAAGTGTATTACCTTCGGGAGCTCCTATCTTATTCGTAAAGAAGAAAGATGGGAGCATGCGACTATGTATAGATTACAGACAGTTAAACAAGGTGGCCATTAAGAATAAATACCCATTACCTTAAATTGGTGACCTATTTGATCAATTGCAAGGTGCAACAGCATTCTCTAAGATAGATTTAAGATTAGGATATCACCAGATTAGGGTTAGGGAGGAAGATATCCCTAAGACAACATTTAGCATAAGGTATGGTCATTATGAGTTTCTAGTGATGCCTTTTGGATTAACCAATGCCCCTGTTGTCTTCATGGATTACATGAATATAATTTTTTAACCCTATTTGGACAAGTTTGTAGTGGTATTCATAGAGGACATCTTAGTCTATTCCAAGCCTTATGAAGAGCATGCGCAACATCTTAGCACAATGCTATAATTATTGGAAGAAAAGCAATTATATGCTAGACTAGAGAAGTGTGAGTTTTGGTTGGAAGAAGTGAAATTTTTAGGTCATGTGGTAAATGGGGAAGGAATTTCAGTAGACCCTAAGAAAATTGAAGTTGTGATAGATTGGGGTCAACAGAGGACGATCAATAAAGTCAAGAGTTTCTTGGGTTTGGCAAGCTATTATAGGAAGTTCATATAAGGATTTTCCCAGATAGCCTTGCCATTAACCTGGCTAACTAGGAAGGGAGTTAAGTTTGAATGGAATGAGCAGTGTGAGTGTAGTTTCCAAACCCTAGAGGAGAAATTAACTACACCTCTAGTGCTCATAATCCCTAAACCGTTAGAGCCATTTACAGTCTATACAAATGCATTAAGGAAAGGATTAGTATGTGTCTTGATGCAGGATCAGAGAGTAGTTGCTTATGCATCTAGACAACTAAAACCTGCAAAGAAAAATTATCCTACCACAATTTAGAATTAGTTGTCGTGGTATTTTCCCTGAAGATTTGGAGACATTACTTTTACGAGGCTGTATTTGAGGTTTTTACTAACCATAAGAGCCTTAGATACTTATTTGATAAAAAATAATTGAATATGAGGCAGAGAAGGTGGGTAGAGTATCTAAAGAATGTTAACTTTGAGTTGAAGTATCATACAGGGAAAGCCAATGTAGTGGCTAATGCACTAAGCAGGAAATCCTTAAAAGTGGCTAGTTTGATGATAAATGAGATGAGATTACTTGAAGACTTTCAGAATCTCAGCCATAATGTAGTTTCCTTTCCAAAGAGACTAGTGATGAGTGACTTCTTGATACACTGTGACTTGAGGGAGCATATTATACAAGCCCAACTAGAGAATAAATCACTAGGAGTCTACATAAACCAACCTAATTTTGGGCTAGCTCCTAATAGAGTATTGATGTTCAGGAGAAGAATAGTAATATCGAACCATCAGGAACTAAGGGAGAAAGTGTTAGTAGAGGCTCATCGAAGCCACTATACCTTTTACCCAGGTATTTCCAAAATGTATTAAGACTTAAAAAGAAATTTTTGGTGGTCGGGTATGTGAAAGGACATCACAAAATATGTGAATGCTTATCTTACTTTCCAACAAGTTAAAATAGAGCATCAAAGACCCGCATCATTATTAAAGCCATTGGAGATACCAGAGAGGAAATGGGATCAGGTAACCATGGATTTTGTAGTTGGAATACCTAGAACACCAGCTGGTTACGATTCTATTTGGGTAATAGTGGATAGATTGACCAAATTTGCTCATTTCTTGCCTATTAAGATTAGGTATTCTATGGAGAAGCTAGCTCAGGTATACCTTAAGGAAATTATGAGGTTACATGGGGTACCATTTGGAATAGTATTAGACCGAAACCCTAGATTCACCTCAAGATTTTGGCATTCCCTATAGGAAGCATTAGGAACTCAACTTAAGTTTTGCATCGCCTATCATCCTCAGACTGATAGACAGTCTGAGAGGGCAATTCAAACCCTAAAAGATATGTTGAGGGTGTGTGTGCTAGAACAGAAGGGAAGTAAGGACAAGTACTTACCTTTGATAGATTTTGCTTATAACAACAGTTTCCACTCTACCATAGGTATAGCACCGTATGCCGCTCTGTATGAGAGAAGTTATAGGTCACCCTTAAGTTAGGTAGAAATAGGGGGAGAGTACCCTGATAAGACCAGAGATTGTGTAGGAGACCATTGATCAAATTAAGACGATCAGGGAAAAGATAAGGGTAGCTTAACAAAGGCAGGAAGCTTATGCTAATAGAAGGAGGCGACCTTTGGAGTTTAATGAGGAAGATCACGTATTCTTGAGACTGTCGCTTATTACGGGTATTGGTAGACAAATAAAGACAAAGAAATTAAGTCCTCGATTCTTAGGATCATTCTAAATCCTGCAAAGAGTCGATCCAGTCGCCTACCAAATAGCCCTACCTCCCTACCTATCAAACTTGCTTAACGTCTTTCACATTTCGCAACTTCAGAAATACGTCTTAGATCCCATACATGTGTTAGGTAATCAACCAATAATATTAAAGGAAAATTTAACCTATGAATCTACTCCTGTCCAAATCCTAGACTTTATAAAGCTTGGTCAAGGTATTATGGTAGGATGCAGTAACGCAGGGAATGACGTGGGAGAAGGAGGACGAAATGTGGAAACGATATCCAAAACTATTTACAAGTATAAATTTTAAGGACAAAATTCTTTTAAGGGGAGAGGATTGTAATACCCGATCCTTTGGAAATTCTAATAATGATTTATAATTTTGAAATATTATATGAAGATTGGAAATAAAATAAGGAAATGGAGGAGGGACTAAAGTGCAATTTCCCTATTTTGCAAGATGGTCCCTAAGGCTCCAATAATGCCACCCTTATGAACTGCCCTATATGTTTTCTTTCACACCATATCAGCTCATTTTCAAGTTTGGGAGGAAGATAACCGCACGGGAAAGAAGAGAAAAATGGGAAAATAGAAGGAAATCACGATTGAAGCTCAAAAACTCAGATTTGAGGTATGAAATTCCTCAACTATAGCTTATTTAGCTTTTCAAACATCATCTAGCTAGATTTTTTGTAATGAGGATACCTAAATCTATCAAAATCAAAGAGAAAATGAAAATAGGAAAAACTTAGGCATTTTGGGTTTTTCTGAGATTTGGACTGGATGAATTGATTTAAATGTTTGTGTGAAGTAGAAATAGGTTTCTGAACTAAGATACTGAGGTTATTTGCTTCCATTTAGAGATTATGAATCTTAAATTAAAATTTTTGGTTTAGGTTTTTCTTCCACTTGGTTTGCATGTAGATTCTCTGATGTGAGTGATGTCTTAGACCTAGAAACTTATGGGTTTTACTCAGAAACATGTAGGGATTAAGCTATGTAATTTTCATATGTTATGGACTGGTAATATGGGCTGCATTTGATGGAAACTCGCATTTTTTGGACTATCAAAGAATAAAATAGTTAACTGCCAGTATGTACCAGTCAACTATCATGTTCTTCGTAAACCTAAAAATGTATACAATAGCTCAGTAGCCGAATACCAGGCAAGCACCAGTCGATTGTCGACCCACTGTAAAACTCAGAATTATACACAACAACTTAGTAGTCGACTGTCAGGTAGGCACCAGTCGACTATCAAGCCACTGTGAAGCCCAGAATTGCACACAGAGGTGTGACAGTCAATTGCCAGGCGTGCACCAGTCGACTATCTGGTCCCTGTCTTGCGAACATCGCTTTCAGAGAGTAATCACTAATCGCCAGCCTCCTGGCGATGACCGTAGCTCCTCTGATGCAAGGAAATGAGTTTTAAACATGATTTAAGCTTAGAAATCCCTGGGCTTTATTTTAATGAGGTTCACACATCATTCTAAAAAGGAATTACGTGAGAAGATTGATAAAAAAAAAAAAGAAATAGTGGGAATTTAGGGGAAACCTTAGTGAAACCATAAGATAGGGTTTGCATAAATGCATATCTGAGGAAGAATTAAAATATGAACCTTACCTATTACCTCAAGAAATGAATTTTGAAGATAACATTGAGGTAAAGGAGGAAAACCCTAATCAAAAGAGGAGCAAACGATAAAGTTAGAGTAATCTACACCTTTTGACTTTTATCAATGATTATGAATTATTGTTTAATAAGTATGATTTATATCAAATGGGAATGAGTGCTGAACATGTATGATTTATTTAAGATTTTTGTAAGAGTATAGAAAAGATTTTCCTAAAAATGAGATACTCCTTGCATGTTTGCTAGTTTGGCTATTGGGTTATATGCCATAGTGATGGACTAGCTTAGGGTGGATACTTAGTATTTGGTATAGGACGACTGTTGAATATCCCCTATGCAGATCATTTATAAATTGATTGCTTTAATTTAATTAGTCTGCAGTTTTTGGGAATTATGCGTTAAACCAGGACAACCCTATAAAAGGTTTAAGGAGTATGGGTGGATAGCCTATATGGGGTGAAGTTATGGTTTAAGTATAGTATCCCATAACCTTGAGTATTAGTTGACTATGTGTATGTATTACCATATAGACTATATGAGGATGAGATTAGTAGTGTGCACATGCCGAGGGATGCCCTGGAAGTTAGCTCTTGCTTGTCCTTGAGTGGGTAATTATTGTTACAGATCACACTCGTAAAATAAGGCGCATTTTCGGGTGATTGGTGTTATAGATCACGCCCAACCAATACCTTGTTTTCAGATAAAATGGCATGCAATTGTGACAAATTAATGTATGAGATTTTTTAGGCATGATTTCAGTATGATTTTCAGACTTGAGATGCTATACTCCCTATATGTTTTGCATTAATTTCCCGTATTCATTTTAGTTAAAGTATTCAGTAATTCACTTACTTCCTGAATTGATTTTGGGGGAATTTTTTTTGTGCTTAGTCACAACTGAGCCAGCAACTATTTTTTAAAGTATTTATTTGTAAATTGCTCTATTGGGAGTTTTATATCTCATCAAGTTATTTTCTCAGATGATAAGGAATAGAGGATTTCTAGAAGATAGTTAGGTAGGAGAGTGGATACTAAGACTACTAGGCAATGCCAGAGGATTTGTATAGTATTGGATTTAAATTGTAGTAGGTTAATGATTTGTATATGTCTTGCTTTTAGAAATTGTACAATGAAGCTAATAAATTATGGTTGTATATACATATATATATGAATTTACTTTTATGGCAATAAAATATCTCAATTGTCTCTGAATGGCTGTTAGAATTTTTTATTCCAGAGTAATGTGTTGTAATATACTATGATATTAGAATTGCTACACCAGATAGGTGGTTGAGTGGAATTTGGGTAGACTGTGAGGAAGGCCCATTTGGGTTACACTTAACCGGTAGCAGCCCTCTAACGTTCCCTAACATGGGAAATGGAAAAATTTATTCAGTATATTCTTATGCTTCTGCTAATATATACTCTGATATATGTATAGTAGGATAAGGGGGTCATTATAGATGCCTTCCTAGATCTTTCCTTTTGGGATTTCTTACTCCTGATTGAGCTAGAATCTAACATGGAGTCCTTCTCTTTCACAATCTCTCTCTTTAAAATGTCTTCTCTCACTAAAAGGTTAGAAAATGAGTTTGTCGTAGAGGATGTTTTTGTTTTTAGGCTTATATAGGTAGTTCCATGTAGTTGGGGAAAACTACAACCCTTATCCAACTTCCTTCCACTTAATCCAAAGTTAGGATTGAGTTTTTTAGTCACTCGACCCCAAATGACAATTTCTCCAGTCGTATGAAAAATTACTTTTTTGCCCTTAAAATACTAGCAGGAGACTTCAAAAATCAGTTAGCTATAGTAACTCCCTCTTCTTTATCTTTTGTAGTTCTTATTCACTTTCAATTTAGTCACTCACCCTCTTTCAATTAAGTCCCTACACTAATGCAACTATATGCAGACTAATGCAGCATACACATGCATTTAACTTATTTAATAACTAGCAAATATCTCTCATAAATAGTAGGAGTGAATGTTACACTAGATGTCGACTTGTAACCCACTATTTTGCAAAATGACCATTTTCCCTTATTTTTTCATCTAGAACAACAAAAAAGCCATACATCTAATTAAATTAAGCATGTAGAACACATTTGAGTACTAAGAGACCATGTGATGAGAGGAAATAACAATGGTAGAGAGATGAAAGTATTCTTAAAGATGTTCTTCAAGTTATATGGGATGACCATTGTGAATCTCATAGTTGGACCATGACTTGGGATGGTAAAACATCAACTAATCCTAAATATATTGTGAAAACACTGCGTAGGTAGCTAATTATAAGTTATTGTACTTTGATGGCCATAGATTTACCTTCTTAGGGTGAGGCTTACCTTGACTTAGAATTTATTTCCCTAGTATACATGTTTATGAATCATGTACCTAGAAAATAATCCATCATTAAAAGGTAGTGATTCTCTTAGCGACATTGGCTCTCTGTGTAATTGACCAATGAGTGGTAGATCTAGCCTACCAAATAAGGAGGCTCAAGGACTAGTGAGATGAGAAATGTTGGTACTTGATCTAAGGGACGCTCTAGGGGTATAAGACTGATTGTCACAACTCGTTCAATAGGTGCTATGACCCAGGGTATGGTATGTTTAATAAGATGGGAAACTTACATTGGTTTGCTCCTTTGTGCAGCCCCTGTCTTGGGAATTTTTGACCGTCAAGCTCCTCAACTCTCATTATATATATACATTGACCTATGTGCCTTAATGTTATCTATCATATTTTGTTTCTTACTTATGCTTGATTATTTGTGCACATTGTTGTGTTCTATAACACCCCTTATCTTAACTTAACAATGTCATATAATATGATAAGATAAATTTTTACATTATTCTTTGCATTTTTATCATATTAATTTGCCTGAGCATTTAATTTATCAATAATTTAATATTTTATTAGGTTTGGGTTTTTTGTTCAGGTAAACATACTTTTGCACAACAAAAATAAAATTTCATAAATCACAACAGAATTTATAAAAACTTCCATACTGTATATATAATAATTGTCTGTTACATAATTTTGTATACATATACTAGGATATATGAAGTACCAATTCATAAGGAGTAAGGAGACAACAAGTCTATCACTCAAACTCCTTTTACACAATACTATGGATGAACAGGTTCTTCACATATCCTTTCCCCTGTAATTGCCCTTTTTCCCTTTTCTATGTACAGCTAAAAATAACAATCCTAATTCTAATCCAAAAAGAACATATAGAATCAGGACCAAAATGAAGGGCTACAAGTACATAACTAAAGTACCCAGTTTAATCTGGGGGAAGTTCTATAATAGACCTAATATATATATATATCTTTCAGTATGGTGAAAGTCCCTAAGAAGGGGACTTCCATTGTTGCTATCTCGATCTCCATAATCAAACAATATTTAGGCATCTGATATATATCAGTACAATAATGAGAAATATAATCCCAGTAGCTAAACAAACCATTTCTTTGAAATAACTAATATGTATCACTGTACGGACATAAAAAATATTTCTACATTCTATTCTGATCCAAAATTCTTTTCATATGGCTTTATGGGTATGCTATATGTGAAATAGGTGTGTATGCATCTAAGAATACGAGATATGCAACATGTAATATCATTAATTGATTATATGGTAAGATTTCAATGTTTCACATACATTAACAATTCACATTTATATCACATTCATGCATTGTAAATAATTATAACATCACACTTAGCTTAATGCCATCTTTTGGTAACATACAAACACCTCTTTCAAGGTTGCACAATACCACATAGGGCTCTAATCCCATACGGAGATAATGTTTTCTTTGGAGGTATACATTAGATCATTCCTCCTTAAATTTTAATTCCTTAGGGGTATACACTAGATCATTCCTTCTCAAGGTTTTATTCTTCAGAGGTATTCACCAGATCATTCCTCCTCAAGGTTTTAGTCTTTGGAGGTATTCACCAGATTATTTCTCCTTAAATGCAAGAAGCATTCCTAAGCCATTCAATTTTATTCACATGATTTTTGAACATATTTCTATCAATGGCAAATTGCATGTAATTTGTCATTCATAATTAATCATTTCATCATTTTTCCTCATTTCACTTAGCCTAGGCCATCTTAAAATGCACTTTAGGCTACTTTCTATTAATACATAAATTTATTCATTTAAGGGAAAAGTCCACATAGCATTCGGCCAAGGCAAGAAAAGCATCAAGGATTGACATTTCTAACCCATTTGGTTCATTTCTAGCATTATTTCTATCATTTGGACATTATGGTAACAATTTCCATAATTATGAATAACACTTTCTCACACCTCAAAATTAGGTGAGTGCACATTAAGCCTTTCTCTTACACACTTTTCTAGCTTATTTTTCATGCCAAATGTAACAATGTATATAATCATACAACTTCACATTTCTTAAGCACACTTTTAAGGTGAAATGGTAAAACTTTAAAATGGTACATTTGCTAGAAACATAAAAATACCATAACTTTCTCTCTCTTCCTTTCTTATAACTAAACTTATAGGGTTTTCTAGCTATTTTCAAATGAAATTTTAACACCATTTGCATGGGTCCTCTTGGCCAACATGGGTAAAGCATACTTTCTTGGTTAATGGTAAAGTTTGAAAGTGGAAAAAGTGTCAAGACATTAACCTAACCAAATTCTCTCTCTCCTACCATTTTATAGTAAGTTCTCTCACTACTTTTGGACACATTTTCAAGCAAATTTCAGTACCTCACCATGACAACCATTCGGCCAAAGAGAGACAAGCATGGAAATGAAGTGTTTTCACCATTTTGCTTGCAAGACAATCATAAAAAAATAGGTCTAATGCAAAATCACCATTTTCTCACTCTAATACACAACATTCCAGCCATGGCAAACATTAGGGGTTTTCAATAGTTAGGTTCCAATCTCAAGAAATTTCTATCTCTTGTGTTATCAAGCATTTCAACATATCCATAGCCATAAACACAATAAGATTTCATCATATGCAAACCCCATTCAAGTAAAACTTTTATAAGAATGTAGAGAGAGAAAACTCAACCTTTTTGCAAGTTTAAGAACACTTTAATCAAACCATAAAACAAGAAAAGAAAGGTTTAGGCATGTTTAGCTATCTTAAAAATGCAAGATTAGTGAAATCTCCTAGTTTATTTGCCTTGAAATCCTTCTTCTCCAAGCTTAGATGTGTGTTTGGCCAACACCACTTCTCCCTCTCTTGTTCAGCTTCTTCTCCTCCTAAAGGAAGAAGAAGACTCAAATTAGGGTTTTGGTGAAATTACCAAAATGCCCTTGGTGTGAAATGACCAATTTACCCTTACTACTCCTTTTCAAGAATGGCATCCACTCTCCTTAGGATTGTAATTTTGTGAAACTTCCATGAGTTAGGACATTTCTGCCCTTATGAATTTTGAAATTCTAGAATTGCCCCTCATCTTTTTGGAAAATTACCAATATGTCCCTAAGAAAATTATCATTTTACCCTTTTATCCAAATGGTCATTTTAACCCAATTTTCATGCTTTTCAAATTTAATGGCAAAAATTACTTAAATAAAGTTTCATAAAACTTATTTTTGTGAAATTACTAATTTACCCTTCTTTTGGAAAAATTATCTTTTTGTCCCTAGGACAAAATTACCTTTTTGCCCTTTATGTCAATACTATTGTATTTAACCTTATTCTTCCCCTTTTGAAAATAAATGGGTAAAGACTTCTAAATTCGATTTCCATGGAGTATTTAGTTAAAAATTAAATTTTTCTACCTTATGCAAAATTACTAATATGCCCTTGGGATTAAATTATGATTTTACCCTTTTTAGGGAAAATTGCCATTTTTCCATCAAAGTGTACATAATCACTTCCCAACTAAATTCTTCTTCTCTCTTAAATGAAAATAATGAAAGTCCTTAAATGTACTTTTATGAAATAAAAAAATAAAATCAATTTTCCCCTTCATGGTAAAATTACTATTTTTCCCTTCTTTACTAGATTTTCAATTTTTCTCTTTTATGAAAAAAGTGATTCTATCTTTATGAAAATGTCCATTCTATCTTTTTGATGAACCATCCTTATCATCACATAAATAATATTAATAATAATAACAATGCCATCATAAAATGCAAAGTATTAGGGCGGGTGTTACATGTTCTACCATGATGTATATAGAAACTGCCCATGATATCATTTGTTTAACGCATTTCATCACACATGGCATGACATATATTACATAACATCCATTATTTCCTAAAAGTATTAAGGAATGAATGTTTTCCTGGGTGATTCCTAACTAGTATCATCAATGGTAAGATTTTAAACCATTTTAATTGATTACTGAGTTGTAAACTCATTTGTGTGTTGATGTGTTCAGATGGCTAGGTGTACTAGCATGAAGGAGATGGAGGTGGACATTGTCCATGTAGTTGTCAAGTAATAATGTAATAGTTGAGATAGGGTCCCCATTGGGTCAACATAGTGGATATGATGTATGTTTCTTATGGTGACATATGCACCTAAATAGACAAATAGTTATATATATATATATATATATATTAGTGGTAACTTTCTATTTGGTTGTATGATCTTTCATTGACGCTAAAGTGCCAAGTGAGACATCTAAGAGTAACCCTAACCCAACTTAATTAATTAAAGGATCTTGGATAATAATTAAAAATTGAACTCAGGTAGATAAAGCAAGTGACAAGATAGTAGCACACCTCTTTTATAAGGTTAGTGTATTTATAGTACCTGTAGAGGTGGGGTGTTGCATTAATGGTATTAGAGTATTGCTTTAATTTATGTAGAATGGTTGAATTCCTTATAGGAAGAGTTAGGATTAAGCTATGTGGTTGAACCATGGTAGTTTACTAGCTTATACTTCAGCTAGGTGTGAGGAATGGAGAGTTATGTTTAGGTAGCCAATGTTTTGTGGTATGCCTTGCTTTCTTTATGAGATATTGTGTTATTGAGACTGATCACCTCAATGAAATTTGTTTTGTATAAGAGAATAATGGAACCACGTAGAAGGGATGGTAGGAATGCTAATGGGAACTAGGTTGATATTGATACAGTGATGCAGACCCTACAGGGTATGGTAGAGGCCATGGAGTGTAACGGCCCTATCTAGTGTTGTAATTAATTTTCATATAAATAGATAGGTTTGGTACATTATCCTTATCTTTTATTTAACTAATGTTTGAGCAGTTATACCATTGAATTGTATTAAACGAATTAGGTTCATGAACTTTTTACTCAGATTAAAACTCTTGTGCACAGTAGAAAAAAGAAATACTATACTACACAGCGAAAATTTAAACTTTCATGTAATTCAAATAATATAATGTCCATTACATGCTGATAAACATGTCACCGGATATACGAAGTACTCGTCCATCGAAATTTGGGAGACAACATGTCTGTCACTCAGACTCCCTTAGAAATTAAGGATAGACTGATCCTTCACATATCCATCCCTCGAGATACCCCGTATACATCTTATGTATACAATCAAAATAGATGTTCTATCCTAAATCAAATGTATCTAGGACCCAAAATAGGGTTTACAAAAATCTCACCTAAATTAAAAAGAACTGCTACCTCTTGGCCCTGCTACGTGTCCAGATCTGATACATATTAGCACATGGATAGAAACACAAGTTTTCCAGTAGCTTAACAATTTAGGGTTTAGAAATTAACTAATATATATCAGGGTGCAGGCACCAAAACATTTATTCTACATTCTTGATATTAAAGCATGATGTCATTCATAAAAGTAAACAGGCAAGCACTACATGATAAGATTAAAGGTCAATGGGAAATCAGATAAACCTTTTTAAGTGACACATATTCTTGTAAAATTACATGTATTATTACGTAATTAGCAGAGTGCTTATGTGTTTAATTCTTAATCTTACCATTATGAATTAATCAGACACTCTGGGGTGTTACGTGGGCATTAGCCACCTTTATGAAATGATCGTGAACACTAGGTCATAGGCATGGAGCACCTTCAGACACACCTCACTAGGTCACTCATGTGGAGCACCTTCGGCCACACCTCATAAACCGTGGACACTCGACCACGTTTACAGAGTCATCATGAGCACTAGGTCACGGGCATGGAGCACCTTTGACCACACCTCGTAAATCATGGACACTCAGCCACATTACAGAGTCATCGTGAACACTAGGTCACGGGCATGGAGCACCTTCGGCCACGCCTCATTAGGTCACCTGTGTGGAGCACCTCTGGCCACACCTCATAATTTGTGAACACTCGGCCACGTATATAGATTCATCATAAACTCTAGGTTACAGGTATGGAGCATCTTCGGCCATACCTCATAATTCGTATATCTTTCTATGTTTTTCCATGTTAGTTACCTTTCCCTTTTTTTATTGGTACACAATACCTTTTGGTCATATTTATTTATGACAAAATTTTCCTAAATCAATCTAATTCTCCATTTGGAATAATATGTTCCAATTATAAATCTTACTAATTTTCAAGGGAGAATTTCCATGATTTTTGGCCTAAGGAAAACTCAAGGGATTTCATATTTTATCATTTAAATTTTTCTCTTTCCATTCTTTAAATCATATCATTGAAATGGGTAATTCTTTTTCCATAACAATAATGTTCATTATTATTAACCATGATTTTTCCATAACAACAATATTTGTCATTATTAACCACAATTATTCACAACAATGGTCATATTATCTAGCCATAAATTTCCCATAATAATGTTCATTAATTAACCATGATTTTTCCATGACAACATTCACCATTAATTAGCCATAATTTTCCCATAACAATGGTTATCATCAATTAGCCTTACATTAATAGTAATCATATTCATCATTAATTAGGCCAAATATTTTTCCATAATCATGTGTATCATTATCACTAACCATAAGTTTTCCCATATCAATTTGGATTAGAGTTCCCTTTCTTAAACATATCCCATTTACTAAAAAAAAAATTTTATTATGTAAATCACAAATCTATTCCAATGCTTGGAGTCATAAACTAAACAATAGATGCCCTTACCAAGCTCACTTGTTCTAGTCTCTTTCATGATTTAAGAAAATAACATTATAATTTTTTTAAGCATTAATTACCTCATGTATTTATCATGCAAGTTATTCAAGGGTCACTCTTCTATCAAGAATGTAGACAAGTATTCGAATTCCATAGTAGCAAAATCATCATACATACACACTAAATCATGGAACTAGAATTAAAGAATTGTCAACCTACCTCTTTGGTGCCCTAAAAATGGTTTAGCTTGGCTTCCTCTTTGTTCCTTTGCTTCCTTTGCTTTCCTTGGCTAAACCTCCCTCTTCTTCTTCTTGCCTTAACCAAATTGTGTGGGTGTGTATGCTCTCCTTTTTCTTTCCTCTCTTTTTTTCTCCTTTTCCTTCTTGCCGTGTGTGTAGGTAGCTCTCAAGGTTGCATGCTCTCTTCCTTTTTCCTTTAAGGACACATCCAAGAGTGGATATGCATGGGGCTATCCATAAAGTTTCATCTTAGCTATTCGGTGATCATGCCACACGTGCATCCCATCTGTCAAAATTAAAAGCTCCTAATGCAACGACCCCCTAATACAACATACATGATGCTTATCTGATTAGCGGAAGCATATGGGTTGATTTACATAGTTATTCCCAATGTGGGAATGTCAGGGGATCGCTACTGGTTGAGCGTAACCCAAATAGACTTCCCGTTGTCCATTCAGATTCTGTTCAACCCTAATTCACACGCAGCTAACTAATTATACATACATACATCATAAATTACTCTGGAATGAAATCTAAAACTCATATACACGTCACGTCGTACATTCATACACATTCCAACTCAAATGCACAAGTTTACAGCGGTAAACCCTACCGAAAATTCGGTAGAGTTTCCTCTGTATTTCGAACATACCCAAAATACAATAATCACCTGTTTACAATTGCACAACCAGTCCAACAACAATAGTAAACATAATGACAGAAATCCATATACAACAACGTCAATCCCATAACTACAGTCAACATAAAACACCTGATTTATGCATGTACAGTCAATCCAATCTTTATAGAAAACATAGAAGATAGAACCCAATATACAGTAACGTCATCAAAGTATATACACAAGACGATTCAAGCCTAAGCTAAGTCATTCTCCTTCTTATCACCAAGGCATCATCAGCTATCATCTGGGTTCCTGTCCCTGTCCCAGTTTATCTGAGTAAACAACCTGATGAGATATAAAATCCCAGTAGAATAATTTACAATTCAAATATCATTCAAAAACTGGTTGAATACCCAGCGGTGCGAACACCGAAATCATCTTCTCGAAATCAGTTCAAAAATAGTGAAATACCTTATCTTTAAAAATCGTTTAATTACATGGAAATCGCGGCAATTAATCAAAATCATAAAATCCATTTCTTTGAAAATCAATCATCAAAATCAAGTGAAATCCCATGCCCGGTGTATCTAAGTCCACATTGGTCACAAATCCGCTGTAACCAAGTCTAAATCATCATCTAATTGCACGTCGTCTAGAGAGAATACCTCTCTTATCGTTGGGTGTGATCTGTAACACCAATCACCCGAATCAAGCCTATATTGTGAGTGTGATCCATAACACCAATCACTCACTCAAGGACCGGGTGAGAATCAACATCTAGGGCATCCTCTAGCATGTGCACATACGCCAATTCTCATCCTCATACAGTCTATTCGAACTCACATGCTCACGGTCGGCTATTCCTCAGGTTTCTAGGGTATTACGCCTAAAACACAAAGTTTCCCCGTGTAGGCTATCCCCCTTATACTCCTTAAACCTTTCTTATGGTCGTCCTGATTTATCGCGTGATCCCTAATGTAGTACAGGCTAAATCGAGTAAAAATAATGTCAATTAAAAGCTCCCTGTACTCGGGATACTTAACGGTCGTCCCATACCGGCTATCAAGTACCCTACCCTAAGTAAATCCGTCCTAAGGGCATCTAAACTCGATAAATAAAGTTTCTAACATGCAATTAGGGTTTTCAGCACAAAGGCATGCAATTTATTCCATCGAAAGTAACACGTAAATCTATGCAAATCATCTAAATCATTCAGGTATCCACTAGGTCAAATTTAGGGTTC
The DNA here is from genome assembly GCA_031216115.1 of Senna siamea. Classification (NCBI taxonomy): domain Eukaryota; kingdom Viridiplantae; phylum Streptophyta; class Magnoliopsida; order Fabales; family Fabaceae; genus Senna; species Senna siamea. The sequence continues at coordinate 6,312,604 of CM062360.1, forward strand.
GGGAAGCGTAAATGATCCTACCTGGTCTCCTGTCGCTCTAAATCGCTTCATAGCTTCACGTAGTCCCAATTTCTGAGCCCAATTAATTTCCAATGTGATCGGATGATGGAATTCTGTGTCAGGGTGGTCTCGGTTTCTCCCGATACACGTCCAAAAACTCCGGCACGGCGACGCATGACGGCGTAAGATGGCACACGGTGGAGGGGTGCGGTTTGCCTTAAAAATTACACCACGGTGAAGCCCGCAAGTCCAGGAGTTTGAATATAGTGATGGCGCGGCAGTTCACGACCGTTTAGACGGCATTTTTTGGCTACAAAAGTCGATGCACGGTGGACGAAGATTGCCTCGATCTGGGCACGTTCGGCCTCCATTTGACGTCGATGAACTACTGGAGGAAGCTAGCAGCTCAGGCTAGACAGTGGTGGGGGCGATGATGGTTAACGGTGACGGACGGCGACAATCTGAGATGGCAAAGTTTTCACGAAGTGGAGGAGAAAAGTGGTGTTTTTCGTTGACGCTGGCGGCTGTTGGTGGCCGTGGGTGGTTGCTGGAGGTTGTGGGTGGTGAGGGTTGTCGATTGGTATGCTGGGTGGCGGCCCACGGTGGCTGTAGTGGCGGTTCACGGTGGAGGAAGGAGGAGAGAGAGGAGAGAGAAAATATGGTGAGGAGAGAGAGAGGTTTGAGAAAAATAGAGGGAATTCAGGAAATTTAAAGCCTCCGGGGGCGATTCTGACTTTTCCTGGACCACCCAAGGATACTTTAGGGTGTCGGCATCCTTCCAGACATTGGCACGCATTTCTATGAGAAGGTTTTAGCCTCCGTCAGTGAAATTGACGCATGAAATGTCTTCTGTTAGTTTTTGATCGCTGGGTTGCATTTCTTTCCATTTGATCGTGTTTCTGACTTTGAACAACCTTTCGTTTCAAATCATTATCCTCGAAATTTGTGCCAGGCTTCGTTTAAAAGAGATTAGGGTTAAAAGTAGATTTTATCCTTTAAAACTCTTTCAAAATGTTTTCGGTTGTTACATTCTCCCCCCCTTAAAAGAAATTTTGTCCCCAAAATTCATACCTATAAACAGTTTTGGGTATCTTTGCCTCATATCTTCTTCTTTCTCCCACCTCATCTCCTGCGACGCTACATCCTGCCAAAGTACCTTAACTAAAGGGATTATTTCACTTCAAAGTTGCTTAGTCTTATAGTCAAGGATTTGAACAGGAGTAGATTCATAAGTCAAATTTTCCTTTAATATTATCGGGGTATTCCCTAATACATGTGCAGGATCTGGGACATATTTACAAAGTTGAGAGACGTGGAAAACATTATGTAAATTGGAAAAATAGGGAGGTAAGGCAATTTGGTAGGCAACGGGACTGACTCTTTGTAAAATTTGGAATAGTCCTAGGAATCTAGGGCTTAGTTTCTTGGTCCTTACCTGTCTACCGATACCCGTGGTGGGGGACACTCTTAGAAATACGTGATCTCCCTCGTTAAATTCCAAAGGCCTTCTTCTCTTGTTGGCATAGGATTCTTGCCTCTGTTGGGAAATTCTCATCTTTTCCCTGATCATTTTAATTTGATCAGTGGTTTCTTGTATCATTTCGGGTCCTAACAGTGCACTCTCCCCCATTTCTACCCAACTTAAAGGTGACTTACAACTCTTCCCATACAGCGCCTCATACGGTGCCATGCCGATGCTAGAGTGATAATTGTTGTTGTATGCAAACTCTATCAACGGCAGGTGTTTATCCCAACTTCCTTTCTGCTCAAGCACACAAGCCCTTAACATGTCTTATAGGGTTTAAATAGTCCTCTCAGACTGCCCGTCAGTCTGATGATGGTAGGTTGTGCTAAATTTAAGTTGGGTTCCTAAGGCTTGCTGTAAGGATTGCCAGAATCTCGAAGTAAACCTAGGATCTCGATCAGATACTATACCTGACGGTATTCCATGTAATCTCATGATTTCCCTAAGGTATACTTCGGCTAATTTCTCTATGGAGTAACGCACCTTGATAGGTAAAAAGTGCGTAGACTTGGTCAACCTATCCACTATTACCCAAATGGCATCAAATCCTGCTGGTGTTCTAGGTAATCCTACCACGAAATCCATAGTGATCTGATCCCATTTCCTCTCTATTATCTCCAATGGTTTGAGTAGCCCTGTGGGTTTCTGGTGTTCTATCTTAACCTGTTGACAAGTCAGACAGGCATTCACGTATCTTGTGATATCCTTTCGCATACCGGGCCACCAAAAATTCCTCTTTAAATCCTGATACTTCTTGGAAATACTGGGGTGAATAGTGTAATGACTTCTATGGGCTTCTGTTAACACTTTTTCCTTTAGTTCCTGATGGTTTGGGATCACTACCCTCTTTCTAAAAATTAAGACTCCATCAGGTGCCAATCCAAAATCGGGTTGGTCTGCATATACTTCCAAGGATTCATCCTCAAGTTGGGCTTGTCTAATTAATTCTCTCAATTCGCAGGTTATTAAAAAGTCACTCATCACTAATCTTTGTGGAAATGAGATTACGTTGAGGTTGAGATTCCCAAAATCCTCTAGTAACCTCATCTCACCAATCATTAAACTAGCTAATTGTAGTGACTTTTAGCTCAGTGCATCAGCCACGACATTCGCTTTTCCTGCATGATATTTCAACTCAAAATCAAAGTCTTTCAAGTATTCTACCCACCTACACTGCCTCATGTTTAATTCTTTCTGATCAAACAAATACCTAAGGCTCTTATGATCACTATACACTTCGAATACAGCGCCATATAGGTAATGTCTCCAAATCTTTAGGGCAAACACAACGGCAGCTAATTCTAAGTCATGGGTGGGATAATTCTCCTCTGCAGGTTTCAATTGTCACGATGCGTATGCCACAACTTTCCCATCCTGCATCAATACACAACCTAGGCCTCTCAAGGATGCATCTGTGTAGACAGTAAAGGGTTCTAGGGGTTTTGAAATAATTAATATAGGAGCGGTGGTTAATTTCTCTTTCAGAATTTGAAAACTAGTCTCACACTATTCGCTCCATTCAAAATCTACCCCTTTTTGAGTCAACCGGGTTAATGGCACAGCTATCTGAGAAAATCCTTAAATGAATTTCTGATAATAGCCTGCCAAACCCAGGAAACTCCTAATCTCGGTGACCGTTCTAGGTCGATCCCAATCTAATACTGCTTCAATTTTCTTTGGGTCGACCGCTATCCCTTCCCCATTTACCACGTGTCCTAAGAATTTCACTTCTTCTAACCAAAATTCACATTTCTCTAGCTTTGCATACAATTGCTTCTCTTCCAGTATCTGTAGCACCGTGCTAAGATGCTGGGCATGCTCTTCGTGAGTCTTGGAATAGACTAAAATATCATCGATGAATACCACTACAAATTAATCTAAATAGGGTCTGAAAATTCTGTTCATATAATCCATAAAAACAGCGGGTGCATTCGTCAATCCAAACGGCATCACTAGAAACTCGTAGTGGCCGTATCTTGTCCTGAACGCTGTCTTAAGAATATCCTCCTCTCTAACCCTAATCTGGTGGTATCCTGATCTTAAATCTATCTTAGAAAATACAGTCGCGCCTTGCAACTGATCAAACAAATCATCAATACGTGGCAATGGGTATTTATTCTTGATGGTCACCTTATTCAATTGTCGATAATCAATACACAGTCTTAAACTCCCATCTTTCTTCTTTACGAATAAGACCGGAGCTCCCCATGGTGATACACTTGGCCTAATAGACCCCTTCTCTAACATATCTTTGATTTGGACTTTTAATTCTATTAATTCTGCGGGGGCCATACGATATGGGGTCATAGCTATTGGACCTGCTCCCAGAATCAGGTCAATGGTGAATTCTATCTCCCTATGTGGTGGCAGTTTACTTATTTCCAAAGGAAATACCTCCGGAAAGTCACTAACGATTGAGATTTGACTTAGTCTATCCTGCAACTCTACCTTAGAGAGATTGAGAGAAATATCACCTATCTCACAAGCCCCGTCACTCCCTCGCACAGGCATGTTATCCAGATAAGTGATTGTCCCTTCGGAATAATTCAACAAGACCCGATTCCTAGTCAACCAATCCATTCCCAAAATAATGTCGATCCCTGACAATGGTATACACACTAGGTCCACAAGGAATAAAGTATCTTCAATGGTTAAGGGGCAATTTAGGCATATTCGTGGGGACATAGTAGCTTCTCCCAAGGGTGTGGATATGTATAGGTCACAGGGCAGGGTTTGAACAGGTAATCTTATTCTTTCTACGCATGCATCAGCAATAAAGGAGTGCGTAGCACCCGAATCAAACAATACTATCAAAGAAAAATTATAAATTTTACCTCTACCCTGCATCAAGCCCGAAGACCTGTCGACATTAGCAGCATTCATAGTAAAAACTCTCCTTGGAGCCTGTGGTCTCCGGCTACCGGATGTCGGCTGATTCCCGGTGGAAGGGCAGTACCTGGCCATGTGTCCTGTACCTCCACATCTGTAACACTGAAGTGGAGTCTGATGCCAGCAGGGTTGATTCGGATGTCTGGTGACACACTTCGGACAGGGATTATTATCAGGTTGCCTCCCACTGCTACTAGAAGCCCCTGGTTACGGTTTAAACATACCGCTTCTCACATTGAGGTTTCTAGGTGCTTGTTTGGGCCGGTTCCCTATTCGTTGTGTCATATTCTGAGTCTGTCTCTGTTCTAGATTCTTGCTCAGAATTTGGAACTTGTTGACTAGTGTGGCGAAGTCTTGAATCTCCAGGGTAGCTAACTGAGTCTTCATAGGTAAATCTAGGCCTTCTTCTAGTTGCTTCGCTTTCCATGCCTTGTCATAATGCATTCGCAGGTAGGTGGAGTATCGTGATAATTCTTCAAATTGTTTCAGATACTCGTCAAATGGCCTGCCTCCCTATGTGAGCTTCAGAAACTGTGCTTCCTTTGATTTCTTTACGCTCTCAGGGACATATTGATCTATAAAGACCCTCTTGAATGACTCCTAGGTAAGTGGAATGCCTCGGCTCTCCATCAGTTGCTGGGCATCTATCCACCAAAGTTCTGCTTCACCTTTCAACATGTATGTTGCATATGTGACCTTCTGCTCGTCGTCGCACTGCAACAATCTGAAAATCTTTTCAATTTCTTTCATCCAAGCTTCTACAACAGCTGGATCGGAGGCACCTATAAACGGAGATGGACCTGCTCTCTGAAAATCGATCCATCCCTGATATAGTGGATTTGCATGCTGGATAGCTCCGTCATTTCTCGTCTGTCTGTCTTCCTGCTGCTGTCTCATTACATTAGTGCTGGTAGTGGCCTGATCTCTCATCGCATCAAGCATTAATCGGATGGATTCCATCATGTCACACATGTCGACATCAGTCTCCATGCTACCACTACCCGAAGCGCCCTGATTCCTGTGCCTTGGCCTTCCTCTGGGCCTGCGAGTGGCATCCATGCTAGATTCTGCCATACTTATCTGACACAGAAAATAAATAGATCAGTTACACAGCAACAGTTAACAAAAATACATTAAATTCATTTCGTTCATTATCGATTCAAAATCAGGTCCTAACATTCCAGAGTTAAATCAATCGAAACCCTAAAGCTGCAAGCCCGAAGATTCAAAGTCCTTAACTCACTAAACCAGATGATTCGACAAATAGGGCTCTAATACCATAATTGTAATGACCCCCTAATACAACATACACGATGCTTATCTGATTAGCGGAAGCATATGGGTTGATTTACATAGTTATTCTCGATGTGGGAATGTCAGGGGATTGCTACTGGTTGAGTGTAACCCAAATAGACTTCCCGTTGTCCATTCAGATTCCGTTCAACCCTAATTCACACGCAGCTAAGTAATTATACATAGGTACATCATAAATTATTCTGGAATGAAATCTAAAACTCATATACACGTCACGTCATACATTCATACACATTCCAACTCAAATCCACAAGTTTACAGCGGTAAACCCTACCAAAAATCTGGCAGAGTTTCCTCTGTATTTCGAACATACCCAAAATACAATAATCACCTGTTTACAATTACACAACCAGTCCAACAACAACAATAAACATAATGACAGAAATCTATATACAGAAACGTCAATCCCATAACTACAGTCAACATAAAACACCTGATTTATACATGTACAGTCAATCCAATCACTATAGAAAACATAGAAGACAGAACCCAATATACAGTAACGTCATCAAAGTATATACAAAAGACGATTCAAGCCTAAGCTAAGTCATTCTCTTGCTTATCACCAAGGCATCATCAGCTATCGTCTGGGTTCCTGTCCCTGTCCCAGTTCATCTGAGTAAACAACCTAATGAGATATAAAATCCCAGTAGAATAATTTACAATTCAAATATCATTCGAAAACTGGTTCAATACCCAGCGGTGCGAACACCGAAATCATCTTCCCGAAATCAATTCGAAAATAGTGAAATACCTTATCTTTAAAAATCGTTTAATTACATGGAAATCGCGGTAATTAATCGAAATCATAAAATCCATTTCTTTGAAAATCAATCATCAAAATCAAGTGAAATCCCATGCCCGGTGTATCTAAGTCCACGTTGGTCACAAATCCGCTATAACCAAGTCTAAATCATCATCTAATTGCACGTTATCTAGAGAGAATACCTCTCTTATCGTTGGGTGTGATCCGTAACACCAATCACCCGAATCAAGCCTATATTGTGAGTGTGATCCATAACACCAATCACTCACTCAAGGACCGGGTGAGAATCAACATCTAGGGCGTCCCCTAGCATGTGCACATACGCCAATTCTCATCCTCATACAGTCTATTCGAACTCACATGCTCACGGTCGGCTATTCCTCAGGGTTCTAGGGTATTACGCCTAAATCACAACGTTTCCCCGTGTAGGCTATCCCCCCTGATACTCCTTAAACCTTTCTTAGGGTCATCCTGATTTATCGTGTGATCCCTAACGCAGTACAGGCTAAATTGAGTAAAAATAATGTCAATTAAAAGCTCCCTGTACTCGGGATACTTAACGATCGTCCCATACCGGCTATCAAGTACCCTACCCTAAGTAAATCCGTTCTAAGGGCATCTAAACTCGATAAACAAAGTGTCTAACATGCAATTAGGGTTTTCAGTACACAGGCATGCAATTTATTCCATCGATAGTAGCACGTAAATATATGCAAATCATCTAAATCATTCAGGTATCCACTAGGTTAAATTTAGGGTTCGGGAAGCGTAAATTATCCTACCTGGTCTCCTGTCACTCCAAATCGCTTCAGAACTTCACGTAGTCTCGATTTCTGAGCCCAATTAATTTCCAATGTGATCGGATGATGGAATTCTGTGTCGGGGTGGTCTCGGTTTCTCCTGATGCACGTCCAGAAACTCCGGCACGATGGCGTACGATGGCGCATGGCATTGGGGTGCGGTTTGCCTCAAAAATTACACCACTGTGAAGCCCGCAAGTCCAGGAGTCCGAATATGGTGGTGGCGCGACAGTTCACGGCCGTGTGGACGGCATTTTCTGGCCACAAAAGTTGATGCACGGCGGATGAAGATTGCCTCGATATAGGCACGTTCGGCCTCCGTTCGATGTCGGGGAGCTACTCGAGGAAGCTGGCAGCTCAGGCTACACGGTGGTGGGGGCAGTGACGGTCAACGGTGACGGACAGCGACGATCTGAGCTGGTGAAGTTTTCGCGCTGTAGAGGAGAAAAGTGGCATTTTCTAGCGACGTTGGCGACTGTTGGTGGCCGTGGGTGGTTGCTGGAGGTTGTGGGTGGTGAGGGCTGTCGATTGGTATGCTGGGTGGCGGCCCACGGTGGCTGTAGTGGCGGTTCACGGTGGAGGAAGGAGGAGGGAGAGGAGAGAGAAAATATGGTAAGGAGAGAGAGAGGTTTGAGAGAAATGGAGGGAATTCAGGAAATTTAAAGCCTCTAGGGGCGATTATGACTTTTCCTAGACCACCCGAGGATACTTTAGGGTGTCGGTATCCTTCCAGATGTCGACACGTATTTCCATGCAAAGGTTTTAGCCTTCGTCAGTGAAATTGACGCACAAAACATCTTCTGTTAGTTTCTGATCGCCGGGTTGCATTTCTTTCCATTTCTGACTTTGAACAACCTTCCGTTTCGAATCACTATCCTCAAAAGTCATGCCAGGCTTCATTTAAAAGGGATTAGGGTTAAAAATTCAATTTTATCCTTTATAACTCTTTCAAAATGTTTTTGGTTGTTACACCTAATTCCATTGTTTGCAAGGCTCACGTAAGCCACATTAAATTTTCTTCATTTTATTTTAATTTCCCTCCTTATCACTTGGAGCTTTTTCCTCTTTCAACTCTCTCTCTTCCTCACACTACACTTCTCTTATACTACGTGTGCTGCATGCATATCCTCTCATTACTCTTCTTTTCCATCCCTTCATGCCATCTCTCACCCTCATTTTAATTTCCCTCGTTTTTCATATATATATTTTTTATCTTATGAAATTTAGTGCAGCCTCATTTTTTGTCCACTTGGTTAAATGGATGCCACTTCTCTCCTTGCTCTTTCATTATTATTTTCATTGTCTTCTTGTCACATGTGTACTTTTAAGTACACCTTACTTCTCTTGCACCCTTAGGTTAACCTCTTGGGCACGTCATTTGGAAAGGAGGGAAGCAAAGTCACATTTTTCTTCCTATGGTTGCACGTGTGCTCTCACTTCTCATTGCTTTCCCTCTTGCAATTTTACTTGGCCATGGTGGAAGAGAAAGGGAAATCACGATGCACTTTCTTTTTCTTTCATTAGTGTTATTTAATTGCCATAAGAGTACAATTTGTACTTCCTTGCAAGCCTAAGTTAGCAACTAGATCATGCAAGAGGGAGAGGGGAAAAGAGTCACGCCTTGCTCCTTATTCACGTCACCTTTCGTTCCTTTCTTTATTCGAATTTCCATTCGGCTGAGCTTAGAGAAAAGGGATGCTATACTTGTTTCCTTTTTCCATTTCCTTTCTGTGTGTGCGCGTGTGCTTGCTTCATTGTCACGCCATCCTTTTCCTTGATTATAATCCTTAGTAATTCATGTTGCCAACCCTTTTTCTTATTGTATGTTTAGTTCTACATAAAGGAATTTTGCACCTTGTACCTCCTTGCTTGCAAATGTGGCAACCTTTTATTTTACTTGTTGCTTTTCTTCCTTTTAGTCGTGTGGTGCACTCCAAAATGCTGCACCCTTTATTTTTGTCACATGCATGTTCTAAATATAGTTTATTCTTTTGTTTTGTTTTCACCTTCCTCATAGGTAGTTGGCCATCTAGGATAAAGTACAAGAAGAAGAAGTGAAACCCAATGGTACACATCTCCCCCCTTTCCCTTCTTCCCTCTTTGTCGAGTAATGCACTATATATCATATATATATATGTGTGTGTGTGTGATTTTTAAATGTTGCACTCCTTATATCCTTCCTCAATTCATGTGAACCATGCATGAAATTCATGTAGAAGTCTTTCCCTCCTTCTTCCACCTATTTGCACGTGAAACCTATGCAAGTCCACAATTCATGACACCCCTTTTTATTTCTTTGTTTTATTTCATCGTTTGTATGTGTATATGTACATATATTTTATTGTGTGATAACTTTTTTCCTTTTCCATGTGTGCTTGCCATGAGGTTATCAATATTTATATATATTTAGCTTTAATTCTCTCTTTCCTTTGGCAATTCGACTAGCTAATTGAAAGGATAAAAATTTAAATCAAGCATTTCAATTTTTATGCAATGTTGTGCCGTCCAATATTTGTTCTAAATATTAAATCACATAGGCAATTGGACATAGTTCATGGCAATTTATCTGATTAAATTATAAATGTCAATATACTCACAAGAACATAGGGTGTTACATGGAGTAACAAGCCAAAGCCACTACCAAAATACTCTGACAACTTAAGAACCTCTCATAGGAATCCTAAATCTAATAGAACCATGCCTAGCTGGCCAAAATGTGTGTTACACATGTGGCGAACTAGGGCGTATGTCAAGAAATTACTTTCAAAATAAGAAACCCCAAATGAAGTTAGGCTACACTTATTCCTTCCTCGAGTTGTGGGGAACAACAAGGGGATAAACCATCCATATTATGAGTAAGAATTTCTCCTACCTGTGGAAAGCACCCAGAGAACTAGCCTTGCTGGATAGGCTAAAGAGTATGATTTTATTTGTGGGAAGCCAAGACACTTCTCCCATGAGTGCCCACAAAATAAGAAAAACCAAATGAACCAAGTTGTACTTATTCCTTGTTTGAGTAGTAGGACTTAACAAGGGAAAACCATGTCACATCGGGGAGAGAACTTGTTGTACCTGTGGAGAGCTGAGACATCTCTTTCGAGAATGTCCACAAAATAATCAAGCGAGTGATGATTCCAAGCCTCAAATCCAAGTTTAAGTGTGTTTCCTCAAGGACAAAGAGGTAGTTGACTTCAATCACTGTACTAGAGGTAAATGTTTGATAAGTAATAGATTTTTAATTACATTTCTTAATTCCAATGCATCTTATTTATTAATTTTTGATAAACTTGTGAAGGATCTAAATCTACTTATAACCTTTATTCCCTACAATTTAAATGTTTCCACTCCTGTAAGAGACCATGTTACTATTTCCCAAGTATTTTTAAAGTGTCATATCATTATGGAGAACAGATCATTCTTTGTTGATCTGATTTGTTTGCCAATGTCGAATATGATTAATATTCTCGGGATGACTTAGTTGTCTAAAATGATGTGGTCCTGGACTATAAAAATAAAACTGTGACACCAATACTGTGAAAAGGAATATTGAGGATAGAAGTAATGGAATAGATTTCCAAGGTTTATCTAATGTAGAACTACAACATAAGATTAATCAGATCTCTATAATGAGAGTTTTAGATGCTTTTGCTGGTAAGGTGTCTAGCTTACCACCCGAAAGGAAAGTATAATTCTTGATTGAACTAGTTCTTGGATGGGGCCAATTTCAATAGTGCTTTATAGGATCTTCCCTATCAAACTCTAAGAACAAAAAGACCATATAGAAACTCTTTTGTCTAAATAGTTTATATTCATCTTTGGAAGCACTAGTGTTGTTTATGTAAAAGAAATATGGAAGTTTTAGAGTGTGTAGAGATTATAGGCAATTGAATAGAAAAACTCTAAAGGACTAGTATCACCTCCCTAGGATAGATGATACACTTAATCAACTTAGAGGACCCATTATGTTCTCCAAGATTGAATTTAGATCAAGATATCATCAGATAAGAGAAGAGAAGGTTTCTAAGACAACTTTCTAGACAAATACAAATGCTTTGGATTCATTGTGATGTCATTTGGTTTAATCCATGCCCCAAATATTCTCATCAATTACATGAATTGCATCCTTAGACACTACCTCGATGAATTCATAATAGTGTCTACCGATGATATTCTTGTATATGCTAGGAATAGGAAAAGAACATGAAAAGCATCTTAGGATCTTAAGTCCTTAGGAAGGAGAAACTATAGGCCAAGCTAGAGAAAAGTGATTTTTGGCTTGAGGAGGTGAAATTCTTATAGCATATTATAACTAAATATAGGGTAGCAGTTGCCTTTAGTAAAACTGAATTAGTAGTAAATAGGGAGAGATCCACTATAGTAACCGAGACTCTAGGTTCCTGGGAATTGCAGGTTATTACTGGATATTTATTTAAGGCTTGTCTTAAATAGCTTTACCATTGACCAAGTTAACCTAAAAGGATATACCTTTTGCGTGGTCAAGGGAGTGTGAAACGAGTTTCAAAATTTTGAAATAGAGACTAACCTTTACACATGTCTCAGTGATCCTTAACTCTAACATCATTTAAAGTTTATACTGATGCTTCTAAGAAAGGGGTTACATTGTATACCCATGCAAGATCAAGGAGTAATGACCTATGCTTTTAGGCAATTGAAACCCCACAAAGAAAAATACCTTAATTATGACTTAGAATTAGTAGCCATAATGTTTCCTTAAAGATTTGGAGAAACTATTGTCATGGCATTAAGTTTGAGGTATTTAGCAGCTACACAAGTCTCAAATACTTCTTTGACCAAAGCACTGAAATACACAAGTCTCAAACACGTGCAACTATATGGTTACTAATGCCTTAAGTAGGAAATCACTTCATGTGGTTAATATGAACAAAAAGCAGTTAATATAGAGTTTTAGGAATCTGAATATGGCCATATTAATATTACGCAATAGGATTAATTCAAGTAAATTGAAGATATTTTGTGATCTTAGGGCTTAAATCTTGAAAGCTCAATCGAATGATGAATTCCTAAAATCCGTAAAGGATATGAAAGAATTCAACATATCTCAGATGGAAACGCACAACTTCAGGATTAAATCTATGTCCCTGATAGTGAAAACTTGAGGACTAGAATCCTCGAAAAAGCCTATAAGAGTAATTATACCATCTACCATGGCACTACCTAGATGTTCCAAGATTTGAAATCTAGGTACCGGTGGCCCAATATGAAAAGAGACATCAAAGAATTTGTAGCTAGATGCCTAGTATGTTAGCAAGTTAAGATAGAACATTAGAAATCTATTGGCATGTTGCAACATTTAGATATCCAAGAATGGAAAAGTGATAAGATCGCCATGGATTTCATAGTAAGACTACCTAAGAATCTAGTTTGTAATGGTGCAATTTAGGTAATCATGGATTAATTGACCAAATTTGCATATTCTCTTCATATTAAGATGAATTACCCCTTTAATAAGCTAGCTCAATTGTACGTTCAAGAGATATTTAGATTGCTTAGTATTCCTACCCACATTGTCTCCTACACACATTGTCTCCTACACACATTGTCTCATATAAGGATCCAAGGTTCACTTATAGATTTTAGAGAGCGTTGTAGGAATCATTCAACACAAATCTAAACTTTAATACTGCATATAATCCTCAAACAGATGGCTAAATTGAGCGAACTATCCAAACCTTAGAAGATATTCTTAAAACCTGCATGTTAGAAAAGAAGGGTAATTGGGATAGCAGTTTGCCTCTCATGTAATTCACCTACAATAATAGCTTTCATTTTAGTATAAAAGATGGCCCTATATGAGGCTCTGTATGGTAGGAAGTGTAGATCCGTTGTATTTTGGTTTGAAGAAAAAGAAATAAAACTTTTAGGCCCAGAGATAATCTAAGAGACAACTAATTTGATCAAAACGACAAGAGAGAAGATGTCCAAAGCGTAGGATAGATAGAAGAGTTACGCAGATAAGATAAGCAAAACTCATTGAATTTGGGGAAGGAGAACATGTTTTTCTTTAATTATCGCCTAAACAGGCATTGGTAGAGCTATAAGGTCCAAAAAGTTAACTTCATGGTACATGGGACCATATTAAATTTTAAAAAGGATCAATCCATCATAATATTAGATAGCTTTACCATCTTTGCTTTCAAATATCCATAATGTATTCTATGTTTCAAAACTAAGAAAATACATTCCAGATCCTTCCCATGTCCTTGGTGCCCAAGCTTTTCAGTTAAAAGATAATTTGACTTATCACCCCAAAACCTTAAAGATTATGGCGTTTGAGGTGAAGCAATATAGGAATAAGAGCATTCCACTGGTGAAAGTGTAGTGGGATGAGTCATTGCCTCAAGAAGCCACCTAGGAGAAAGAGGCAGACATGAGGACAACCTATCTAGAACTATTTGAATAGGTATTTTTCTCACATTTTGGGGACAAAATTTTAAAAGGAGGGAAAAATTTTAACATCCAGTTCCAAGAACCTACCGTTTAGTGTGTAAATTAATTACCATCCCTTGCAAGTGTTTGGAATTAGTTGTTAGCTAGACTAAAGCTAGTTAACATAGAAATATTAACTAAAAAAGTAGATCAAAATGAGGTCCAGTTGTGAGAAAGGGAATTTTCAAGGTTAGTGGTACAATTAGGCATTTGCATGTAACAAGTGTCTTAGAATTAATAGCCATAGTGTTTTCCTTGAAGATTTGGAGACACTACCTTTATGGGTCTAGGTTTGAGGTATTTAGTGACCACAAAAGTCTTAAGTACCTCTTTGATTAGAAGGAGTTGAATATGAGATAGAGGAGATGGATGAAGTTCATTAAGGATTATGATTTTGAGTTGAAATACCATCCTGACAAAGCCAATGTGGTGGCGGATGCCTTGTGTAGAAAATCCCTCCATATAGCTCAAATGATAGTGAGTGAGATGACCTTGATTGAAAAGTTTAGGAATATGAGTTTGTCTACTCTGGTGTTTCCAGACAGGATACACCTAAGTGAATTAAGGATTAAGAGTGACTTTAGAATTCAGATCCTAGAGGCCCAAAAGGAAGATGAATTCTTAAAGTCCCTAAAGGACGAAAAGGAATTCCATAAGGAAGCTGATGGGGTAATGACCTTCCAATATAGGGTTTATGCCCTGAGTCTAGGGGCATTAAGGGAGAAAATCTTAAAGGAGGCTCATAAGAGTGACTATACTATTCACCCTGGTACCACTAAGATGTACCAAGATTTGAAGGAAAGGTTTGGGTGGCCGAGCATGAAAAAGCACATCGCTGAGTATGTTGCTAAGTGCTTAGTATGTTAGCAGGTGAAGGTAGAACATCAGAAACCTGCTGGTTTATTGCGACCTCTGGATATCCCTGAATAGAAATGGGATAAAATCTCTATGGATTTTGTAATGGGATTGCCAAGGACTCAATCAGGAATTAATTCTATTTGGGTGATAGTAGACCAATTGAGTAAGTCTACGCATTTTCTACCCATTAAGATTAATTTCTCCTTGGACAAATTAGCTCATTTGTATATCCAGGAGATGGTGAGACTCCATGGAATCCCTACTAGCATTGTCTCAGATAGATACCCTAGATTTACATCTAGATTTTGGAGAGCTTTTCAAGAAGCTTTTGGTACTAGGTTGAGTCTGAGTACCGCATATCACCCCTAAACAGACGGATAAACCGAGAGAACCATTCAAACCTTAGAGGATATGCTTAGGTCATGTGCCTTGGAGCATAAGTGAAATTAGGATTAAAGCCGAGCATTGATAGAATTTTCATACAAAAGTTTCCATTCTAGTATAAGGATGGCACCCTATGAAGCCATATATGGGAGGAAGTGTAGATCACCTCTATGTTGGTATGAGGTAGGGGAAAGACAGTTGCTTGGGCCATAATTGGTTCAGAAAACCACAGACCAGATCAGAATGATCAGGGATAAGATAGCTAGGGCATAAGATAGATAGAAGAAGTATGTTGACAGAAGAAGGAGACCACTAGAATTCAATGAAAGGGATCGTGTTTTCCTCAAGGTATCTCTTATTACTAGAATAAGTATAGCAATTAAGTCTAAAAAATTGAATCCAAGGTATATTGGGCCATTCTAAATCCTAAGAAAGGTTGGTCAATCAGCATACCAAATAGCTTTACCTTTATTCTTATCGAACCTCCATAATGTTTCCTATGTCTCTCAACTTCAAAAGTATATCCATGACCTATCCCACATTCTTAATGCTAGTATAGTACAGTTAAAAGAGAATTTAACTTATCATTCAAAGCCTTTTGAGAATTATCGAGAATGAGGTCAAGCAATTGAGGAACAAGACCTCCCTTTGGTTAAGGTTTTATGGGATCAGTCATGAGGAAGTCCTACCCAAAATTGTTTGAATAGGTACATTTTAATTTCGAGGATGAAATTATTTTAAAGGAGGGGAGAAATGTAACATTCGCTCTTAGTGTGATTAAAGAGATGTTTGTTAGTTGTTAATTTAACCTTAATGCTTTTATATGTTGCATTAGCCTAGGGACTAAATTGAAAGGAAATACATGAAGGTTTAGCAAGAGGTTGCTAGGGACTTAATTGAAAAGGGAAAGGTGAGTGATTCCAAGAGTGCAAAATAGCCCAGGGACCAAAGAGCAATTACCCAAATTTCTCTTAAACCCTTACTGAACCTTAAGCCTCCCACACACTTCTAACTTTCATCATTTTTAGAGAGAGAAGTATAAGGGTGACTAGAGAGAGAAAGGGCGAGTTAGGGTACAAGAGGAGAGTTTTACTGAAGGAAAGGGCAGATTCAAAGCTGGAAATTAGTTCTACAGCAAAGGGAGAGCCTTCCTAACACATCAAATACACACATTTGCAAGGAATCAAGGTAGCAATTCATCCTAAACCCTATTTTTAAAATATGAAAAACCTTTCTGGAAAAATGTGACTTTGAATGTTTTAAGTTAAGTTTGGGGTTTTAAACCTACATTCTATGTGTTTTTAATTGCTATTGGAAAATGTGTGATGATTTACCTTGCTCATTTATGCTTGTGAATGATTATGAAGTTGGGTTTTTGCCTTAAGTGAGAAATATGTGGTTTAATCTTAGTTTGAACATGTCAAGCTAGGTTATGGGCATTTTATGAATGAAGAATGATGTTTGAATGTTGGCATTGAGTTCATGATTTAAGTAAATGATTTAACAACATGTTTTGGGGCCAAAATATGGGTAAAACCATAATTTTTCAAGTAAACTAAGCACCAGTAGCCGATTGCCAGCCCTGAAAGTCGACTACCATGTTCTTATTCTGCCCAAAAACGTGAGACAGAATGCTAGTAGTTGACTGCCCGACCCTTGGAAGTTGACTGTCATGTTCTTTGTTCTTTAGAAAGCTTTTAGAAGGGTAGCATGTGACTATCAGACCTCTGAAAGTCAACTGTTAAGGCTAGCAGCCGACTGCCAAGCCCTAGTAGCCAACTAGTAGCTCTCGGCCAAGAATAAGGATGTTAGACAGTGAGCTAGCAGCCAACTGCCAGCAAGGAAGAAGTCGACTATCAACCCTCTGACATGGAAAATGAGCTCAACTAACCATTTTAAGAGCAAAATAGCCCAAATTCTCATTCAAACTAATGATCCAAACTTGGGATATAGTGGGTAAATGCAAGAGATAGAGTCACAAACCAATTGGGTGATGAGACCCTTATGATAGTGAAATAAAGAGAGAGCAAAAAACAGGAAAGAGGAAAGAGGAAAGTATTCTAAGTGTATGCCTTAGGGTAGATAGGCTCATGATCGGGTGACCGATTGTCAATATGGGACAGCTGTTGGGCATTCCATGGTTGTGCCATAATTTGAGATGGTTAAACATCCACCTAAACTTAGAGGATTTTGAAAACACCGTGATGGTTGCAAACTTTAAGTTAGTGTTATCTCCCAAAGGCCATTTGAGAAACATATACTTAGAGTTAGGCATAACCATGAATGAGCCAATTCACCCAAGATATATATATAAGAATAGCATATCAAGAGTGTGATCTATCAGAAAGAGATGGTGATTCCATAGTATTATGGTCCACCCAAAAGTGGAGAGAATTGATCCGGGTAGAGTTAACGGTGATCCTATGAGTTTATACTAGCCCCTTTGGGACGAAAGGGAGGAAATCCCACTGGTCAAAAATGATATTCCAGAAAGGGGCAGGGACCATTAAGGTACTTGGATCCACTGAGGGATACCTCAGAATGTACAAAAGTTAAGGCATGAATAAATAGCCATGCGCTCATTCATATAGACAGTGGTGCATGAAGTTGTTGCTAGGCGACTCTCCCGATTACTCTTAGGGTGTTTTATGTACTGTTCACATGTTATGAAAATGAAATGATGACATGTTTACTATCCCACATATGCTTTATATGAAAGTAATAATGATGAATGAACATCCCATATTTGAAAGATGATATGTTTAAATGTATATGCATAAATTTGAGCACATGATTAAAAGCATGCTTGCATGCTTACACCCCAATAGTGCTATGTATTATGTTTTATGATGAAAAAATGTAGAAATTTTTTTGTGTAAGCATGATGGTACAAGTTGGTAATTTTTAAAAGACAGGTTGCATTGCTATTGAGATTCATTTCTCACATTAGTGTTGGCATATATCAGATGTGTAGGTGTCGTGGTCGAAGAGGAGGTAACAAGGGAAGAAATACCCACTAGGGGGTATATGGAATTGATTAATTTATTTCGAGGTAGTATAGACACATGTTATCATTGTAATAGTCTTATGATTTTTGGAAAGGCTAGTCTAGAATATCTCTTGTATAGCCTATCTAAATTTTTAATGTATATGAACAAATGTTTAGATTAGCTGATAAGGTTATGAGTGGCAAGATTATTGCCTCCATGTCCAATAGTTATTTAACTATATTTGACTAAGGATGCATGTTTATGTATAGTTAATTTAGGTATAATATATATATATATATTCTATTCTGCTGTGAGAGTGAGTGAAACCCAAGAGTAGAGACCTGACCCAAGATGCTCTCAACCAAATCAAATTGTAAAAAGTTTTAAAGTCACTGGGTTAGAAGGATAGTAACACACCAATACACATATATTATATCTATTAATAACTAAAAGGAACTATAGGCTAAAGGGGTGTTACAAGTTAACCTAGAATGATTTTGGACAATATGTATGAAGACAACAGTTAATCAAACTAAACTTCACTCCCTTATTTTATCTTAACAAAAATGGGTTTCGTGATGGATTTTCATCTAATGCATCTTTGATTAAAACATGGGAGTGTAAAATTGCATTCTTGGTCAATAATTCTTGAATGAATGCTTATATGTGATTTCATGTTACTGATCTGCATAGATTTAGGGAATTGAAACATGGGTTCCATTTCTCTTTCTTCCAAGAACGATTTTGCTTGATTTGAATTGGATATTGTACACCCCATAATTTAATTAGTCTAAATTAATGTTCTTTAATTAATTATATGAAATTTCTTATGTGATTTTGTATTTAGAATAAATATGATTTCAATTTATTAAGGTGTTTGATTTAGATTACCCATCCATTTTAGCCGAATTAAGGAAGTAAAGAAAAGTGTGGCATAGTAAAAATATATATAGGTACATGGCTAGGAACATGGGGAAATAATTTCCAAATGCTCCAAATTCCTATATCTATACGGTAAGGGGGAAGAAAGAAGGACAAGTGGCATTAAGCCTCCTCCCTTCCCTTTAGCCTTAATCTTAAGTGGCCAATGGGTAATAGGAGAATGGCCATGGATAAAGGGTTGCACTTAATGACATGTGGACTATGGAATAATAATTAGGAAAGGAACAAAGTGCAAAATTTTTCTTCTAACCAAGTACACCACACAGCTAGGAAAGGAAGGGTGAGATACACGTTTCCTTCACCCCTTGTGTTACCTCCAACATGGGGGAAAACCTCTTGTATACTTTGCATGCATGGGTTTTACATGAAGTGAGGAAGGAAGGAACACGTATAGCTAGGCAAACTAAGAAAAAGAGGTGCATAATTAATTTAAGTAACAAACATGAAAGGGGTATGGCTCATGAGAAGATGGGAGAGGGAAAAAGGAAATATATGATAAAAGTTTTCCTTCTCCCTTGTGTTGCTTTCCACACGCCCAAAAGAAGAAATAAAGGAATTATAGCCTTGCGTGGGAATGAAAAGGAGTGAACTCCTCCCTTCAAACGTGATCGAATGGACAAAGGACAAAGATGTACAGAATTTTTTAGTTTAAACATACATGGAGAAAGGAAATAAGTTAATACTTTTATATGCACAAACTTTGGCCTTGCGTGAGACAAAAGCAACATCCATAAGCATATGGTATAATGAAGAGAAGAGAGAAGGTGCAGTTTGAAACAATATTAAGGAGAAGGGAGAGAAACCGAGTGGGAAAAAAAAGGCACTATACCATCTTGCATGGGAATTAGGGGTAGCTTACAATAGGTGGCTTTCTTCTCCTTCCCCTTTGGCGTAATCAAGTTGTCAAATTAAGCTTGCAAGGAAGCACAAATTTTTTTTTACTTAAAAGAACCCTTATGGCAATTAACCAACAATAATTAAAGGAAAGAAAAGTGCAGCATGGTTACCTTCTCCCTTCCCATTAACGTGACCAAGAAGTAAGACAAAGGGTGTATGAGAAGTAAATTGTACTTTCAAGTACAATTAGGACAATAATCAAGTATGATGAAGGAAACACTCCACCTTAAACAAAGGAAAAAGACAAATTAAAGTGAGAAAAGGGAGAAGAGTGATTCGAAGAAAAATGGCAGCACCTAATTACACATGGGACACATGAACTCATGCTCTCTCCCTTTCTTCCTTATGTGATTGAGTGGGCAAAGAGAGAAGAGTGCAGAGTTTAAAAAATGAAAGATTAAGTATCACTTCCTTCTTTCCACTAACGTGTTCAAGGAGTTAAACCAAGGTGTGCAAAGAAAGGGTTACACTAAATTTCATGAGACAAAAAGAATAAGGGTTGCATCTCATTGTAGCCAAGTACAAAACATAGGTGAGAGATGGTGTGAATGAATGGAATTGAGGCTAATATGATGATACGCATGCACAACATGTACAAGAGGAAGATGCGGCGTGAGGTGGAAGGAAGAGAGAGAGTTAAGAAAAGGGACCAAACTTCACGTGCACTAGGGAGGAAAAAAATAAAATGGAATAAAGGAAAATATGCATGTGACTTACATGAGCCTTGCAAGCAATGGAATTAGAAATTTTAAGTTTAACACATGAGATACATGTGTATCACCCATCACTCGAATAGCTAAGGGAAAATGAAGTTAAAATTTCATAGGTAGCCTACATGCATATACACACACAAACGCATCCCTCAAAAGGAGAGAGAGAAACTTGAAATTTAGGGAGAACACACAAAATTAGGAAGAAGAAGAGTGGAGTTGACCCAAAGAAACAAAGAAGAAAGGATCAAGAGGAGCAAGGAAGAAGTGAAGGAAGAAAGTCAAGAGGAAGCCAAGTTAATCCCACTTAGTTCATCATTGAGGTAGGTTAACAATTTTAAGATTGTGTTCCATGCTTTAGTATATGAAATCAACATGTTTTTACAAGTTTTCTATGGAACATGATTGTCTTCCCTACATTCTTGATGAGATGCATGTTTTGTTGGCTAAGCATGTGTGATTGATTTGGGATGTTAGTTGATGTGATGAAATGAATGATGTTATCATGTAGGGATTATGAATAGTTAGTGATATTTTCATGATAGAAATGGATGCATGAGTTTGAGAACCATTATTCCCCATGAAACCCTTTTTGGACGAATACGAGATGAAATTTTTCATTAAAGGGAGTGAGATTTTGGTTGTGATTGGGGAGTAAAATGACCATAGAGGAAAGAGACTATACCATTTTAATGATGTTAGTTAAGGAACAAAAGAGGGAAATTTGAAATGCAAATTAACCAATTTCCTTAGGCCAAGTCCATGGAATTTATTCTTGAAGTTTATTGGAGTTTTATAAGGAATGTGGATTAATATTAATTTCCAAGAAAGGGGACATTATTCTTAAAGTTATTAGAATTTTATAAGAAATGTGCATTAATATTAATTTTCAAGAAAGGGAAAATTATTCTTGAAGTTCTTGGAATTTTATAAGATATGTGCATTAATATTAATTTCCAAGAAAGGGGAAATTATTCTTGAAGTCATTATAATTTTATAAGAAATGTACATTAATATTAATTTCCAAGAAAGGGGAATTTATGCTTGAAATTATTATAATTTTACAAGAAATGCACATTAATATTAATTTCCAAGAAATGAGAATTTATTCTTGAAGTTATTAGAATTTTATAAGGGATGTACATTAATATTCTTTTTCAAGAAGGGAAAGTTATTCTTGAAGTTTATCAGAATTTTAAAAAGATGTACACTAGTATTATTTTTCAAGAAAAGGAAAATTTCCCTTGAAACGTGTTAAAGATTTATAAAGGTGGTCAAGTGTCCACATGGTGCCCAAGTGTGCACAAGAGATTTTATAAAGGTGGCCAAGTGTCCACAAGTGCCCAAGTGTGCACAAGAAAATTTTATAAAGGTGGCCAAGCGTCCACAAAAGTGTCCAAGGGTGCACAAGAATTTTATAAGAGTGGCCAAGTGTCCACAAAGGTGCCCAAATGTGCACAAGAATTTTATAAAAGTGGCCAAGTGTCCAATGTAACATCCGCTCCTAACACTTGCATTTTATGATGATGTTATTATTATTATTATTATTATTATTATTATTATTATTATTATTATTATTATTGTTATTATTATTATTATTGTTATTATTATTGTTGTTGTTGTTGTTATTATTGTTATTATTATTATTATTATTATTATTATTACTACTATTTATGGGATGCTAAGGATGATTCATTAAGGAGATAGAATAGACATTTTCACCAATATATGATCACTTTTATTATAAAAAGTGAAATTGAAAATTTGGTAAGGAAGGATGAAATAATAATTTTTACCATGAAGGGGAAAGTTTATTTAATTCTCCTATTTTATGAAATCACATTATAGGATTTCCATTATTTTTATTTAGGAGAGAAGAAGAATCTGGTTACATAAGTGATTATGTGCAATGGATGCCGAGAAGGGAAAAATCGTAATTTCACCCTAAGGGCATATTAGTAATTTTACATAATATAAAAAATTTAATTTTTATCTTAAATATTTCAAGAAAATAGAAATTAGAAATCCTTACCCAATTATACTTAAAAGAAGAAAGAAAAAGGGTGAAAATGACAACCTTGGCATAAAGGGCAAAAAGGTAATTTTACCTTAGGGGCAAAATTATAATTTTGCTAAAAGAACAAAAATAAGTTTTGTGAAATCTTATTTTGTAACGACCCCCTAATCCACAATATACTATCTTCTATCTGACTAGCGAAAGCATATGGGTTTTAGAAATAGTTATTCCCGATGTGGGAATGTCAGGGGATCGCTACTGGTTGAGCGTAACCCAAATAGATAATCAGTCGTCCATTCGGATTTTGTTCAACCCTAATTCACATGCAGCTATACAAATTACACATACAATCATTATAAAATACTTTGAAATGATAAACTAAAGTCCATACATACAATGTACAATTCATTCATGCAAATTCCAACTTAATTTCACACGTTTACAGCAATAAACCTTGCCGAAAATTTGGCAGAGTCTCCCCTGTATTTCAAACGTATCCAAACGCACAACCAGTCACTAACACAGTAGATTACATCCATTCAACAATAAAATACATCATAATTATAATATATAGTATAGCAACCACAGGATACATATATATACATCATTATTCAAGCCTAGACTACTCTGCTCTTCTGTCTATCACCAATGCCTTGCCCAACTAGTTTCTAGGTCCCTGTTCCTGTTCATCTAAGTAAAAAACCTGGTGAGATATGAAGTCCCAGTAGAATAATTTACAATTTACAATATAGTTCAAAATCTGGTTGATTACTCAACGGTGCACGCACCGAAAACAACTTCCCGAAATCAGTTCAAGATCAGTGAAATACCTCATCTTTAAAAATCAGTTTATCACATGGAAATCGCGGCAATTGCTCAGAAATCATAAAAATCTATTTCTTTAAAAATCAGTAATCGAAATCAGGTTAAATCCTATACCCGGTGTATCTAAATCCATATCAGCCACAAATCCTTGTCGATCGAATCTAAAATCATCCAATTGCACGTCGTCTAGAGAAATTTCATCTCTAATTGTTGGGTGTGATTCGTAACACCAATCACCTGAATCTTGCCTATATTGTGAGTGTGATCCGTAAAACCAATCACTTACTTAAGGACTGGGTGAGAATCAACATCTAGGGCGTCTCCTAGCAAGTGCACATACGCCAATTCTCATCCTCGTACAGTTTATTCGAACTCATATGCTCACGGTCGGCTATTCCTCAGGGTTCTAGGGTATTACGCCTAAACCACAACGTTTTCCCTTGTAGGTTTTCCTCCCTTATACTCCTTAAAACTTTCTTAAGGTCGTCCTGATTTACCGCGTGATCCCTAACGCGATGCAGGCTAAATCTATTTAAAAATAATTTATTTATGAA
Organism: Senna siamea; assembly: GCA_031216115.1. Taxonomy (NCBI): domain Eukaryota; kingdom Viridiplantae; phylum Streptophyta; class Magnoliopsida; order Fabales; family Fabaceae; genus Senna; species Senna siamea. The sequence continues at coordinate 6,336,543 of CM062360.1, forward strand.
ATCTCCTACATTAGGGATACTTAACAGCCATCCTATACCGGCTATTAAGTACCCTACCCTAAGTAAATCTGTCCTAATGGCATCTAAACTCGATAAACAATTCATCTAACATGCAATTAGGGTTTTCAGCACACAGGCATGCAATTTAGTCCATTGAAAGAAGCACACAAATCTATGCAATTAAATCTAAACGTTCCGGTATCCACATAATTAATTCTAACGTTCGGGAAGCGTAAATTATCCTACCTGGTCTCCATTTGCTCCAAATCAATTTGAGACTTCTCGTATCCTAAGATTTTGAGCTAAATCAATTCTATGGAAATTTACATGAATATTTAAGCTCATTACGTCATCTATTTTACGATCCTAACTCCGATTATACGATTTCCTAATTTAGTTTATTTCCTATTCACGTTTGGCAGCTAATTCAATCAAAATTCATTAGGTTTAGGTGAATCGGACCTTATCAAGGTTGCCGGATGATGGAAATCTGTCCCGGGGCAGTCTCGGTGTCTCTTGGGTGTCTTTCTAGATTCTCCGGCGGTGGCGCACAGCAGAGCACAGTGGCGCACAGCGGAGGGGAGCAGTTTGCTTCAAAAATCACACCACGATGAAGCCTTCAAGATGAGGAGTCTGAATATGGTGGTGGCGCGGCGGTTTGCGGCCGTTTGGACAACATTTTTTGGCCTCAAAGTTTGACACATGGCAGACAGAAATTCTCTCGATCCACGTGCATAGAGGCTCCATTCGACGGCTGCGAGCTGGGGGAGGAAGTTGGCAGCTCGACCTACATGTTGGTGGTGGCAGTGACAGTCAACGGTAGCTGACGGTGGCGATCCCAGCTGGCAAATATTTCACGCGACAGAGGGAGAAAACTTCATTTTTTGGCAACTCTGGCAGTCGTTGGTGGCCGTGGGTGGCTGCCTAAGTTCAAGGTGAGGGGTGTCGGTTGGTAGGTCAGGTGGTGGCCCACGGTGGCCCAGGTGATGGCGCACGGTGGAGGAAGGAGGAGAGAGAGGAGAGAGAAAATAGAGTGAGGAGAGAGAATAAAGTGATGCAAATGGCGGGGTTTCGATGAATTTAACGCTCCCGAGGGTGATTCCAGCTTTTCCCAGACCACCCAGGGAAACTTAGGGACGTCGGCTTCCATCCAGACGTTAGGACAGTTTCCCATGCAGAAGTTTCGATCTCCGTTTGAGAAACTGAAGTTCAAAACTTTGTCTGTCATTCTCTGATTGCCGAGTTGCGTTTCCTTTCATTAGATTGCATTTCTGACTCCTAAAAGCCTCTTGATTTCAATCGTCGACCTCGAAAATTATGCTAGACTCAGTTTTCATGAAATTAGCGTCAAAATTTGATTTTATCTTTTAAAAACAACCTCGGTTATTACATTCTTCCCCCTTTAAAAGAAATTTTGTCCCCAAAATTCATACCTGTAAACAGCTCTGGGTATCGTTGCTTTATCTTGTCTTCCTTCTCCCATATCATTTCCTGCGACGCTACATCCTACCAAAGTACCGTAACTAAAGGGATTATTTTATTCTGGAGTTGCTTAGTCTTAAAGTCAAGGATTTGTACAGGAGTAGATTCATAAGTCAAATTTTCCTTTAACATTATTGGTTGATTCCCCAATACATGCGCAGGGTCTGGAACATATTTACGAAGTTAGGAGACGTGAAAGACATCATGTAAGTTGGACAAATGGGGAGGTAAGGCAATTTGGTAGGCGACTGGACCGACCATTTGTAGGATTTGGAATGGTCCTAGAAATCTAGGGCTTAGTTTCTTGGTCCTTACCTATCTACCGATACCCGTGGTAGGGGACACTCTCAAAAATACAGGTTCTCCCTCATTGAATTCTAAAGGCCTTCTTCTCTTATTTGCATATGATTCCTGCCTCTGTTAGGAAATCTTCATCTTTTCCCTGATTATTTTGATTTGATCAGTGGTTTCTTGTATGATCTCAGGTCCCAACAGGATAATCTCCCCCATCTCTACCCAACTCAAAGGTGATTTACAAATCCAGCCATACAGAGCCTCATAAGGTGCCATATCGATGGTAGAGTGATAATTGTTATTGTATGCAAACTCTATCAATGGTAGGTGTTTATCCCAACTCCCTTTCTGTTCTAATACACAAGCCCTCAACATATCTTCTAAAGTCTAGATAGTCCTCTCAGACTGCCCGTCAATCTGAGGATGATAGGCTGTGCTAAACTTAAGCTAGGTTCCTAAGGCTTGCTGTAGGGATTGCCAGAATCTCGAAGTAAACCTAGGGTCTCGATCGGATACTATACCTGATGGTATTCCATGTAATCTTACGATTTCCCTAAGGTATACCTCGGCCAATTTCTCCATGGAGTATCGTATCTTAACAGTCAAAAAGTGAGCAGACTTTGTCAATCTATCCACTATCACCCAAATGGCATCAAATATAGCTAGTGTCCTAGGTAATCCTACCACAAAATCCATGGTTATTTGATCCCATTTTCTTTTCGGTATCTCCAATTGTTTCAGTTGGCCTACAGGTTTCTGATGTTCTATCTTGACCTGTTGACAAGTCAAACAGGCATTCACGTAGTTCGTGATGTCCTTCCGCATACCAGTCCACCAAAAATTCCTCTTTAGATCTTGATACATCTTGGAAATACCTGGGTAAAGAGTATAATGGCTTTTATGAGCCTCTGCTAGCACTTTTTCCTTCAGCTCCTGATGGTTTGGAATCACTACCCTCTTCCTAAACATTAGTACTCCATCAGGGGCTAGTCTAAAATTGGGTTGGTTGGCATATACTTCCAAGGATTCATCCTCTAGTTGGGCTTGTCTAATCAACTCTCTCAACTCGCAGGTTATCAAGAAGTCACTCATCACTAATCTTTTCGAAAACGAGATTATGTTGAGGCTAAGATTCCTAAAATCCTCAAGTAACCTCATTTCATCTATCATTAGGCTAGCTAATTGTAGTGACTTCCGGCTTAATGCATCTGCTACGACGTTTGCTTTCCCTGCATGGTGTTTCAATTCAAAATCAAAATCTTTCAGGTATTCTACCCACCTACGCTGCCTCATGTTCAATTCCTTCTTATCAAACAAGTACCTAAGGCTCTTGTGATCACTATACACCTCGAATACAGCCCCATATAGGTAATGTCTCCAAATCTTCAAGGCAAACATGATGGCAGCTAATTCTAAGTCATAGGTAGGGTAGTTTTCCTCGGCAGGTTTCAATTGTCATGATGCATAAGCCACTACCTTCCCATCCTGCATTAAGACGCATCCTAAGCCTTTCAATGATGCATCTGTATATACTGTGAAGGGTTCTAAGGGTTTCGGAAGAATTAATACAAGAGAGGTGGTCAATTTCTCTTTCAAAGTTTGGAAGCTATTCTCACACTGCTCGCTCCATTCAAAATTCACACTCTTCCGAGTCAACCGGGTTAACAGCAAGGCTATCTAAGAAAATCATTAAATGAATTTCTTGTAATATCCGGCTAAACCCAGAAAACTCCTCACTTCGGTAACCGTCCTAGGTTGATCCCAATCTAACATGCTTCAATTTTCTTAGGGTCTACTGCTATTCCTCCCCCATTTACCACGTGTCCAAGAAATTTCACTTCTTCTAACCAAAACTCGCATTTCTCTAACTTAGCATACAATTGCTTCTCTTTCAGTATCTGTAGCACTGTGCTAAGATGCTGGGCATGTTCTTCGTGAGTCTTGGAGTAGACTAAGATATCATCAATGAATACCACTACAAATTGATTTAAATAGGGTCTAAAGATTCTGTTCATATAGTCTATGAAGATAGCGGGTGCACTTGTCAATCCAAACGGCATCACTAGAAGAAACTCATAATGGCCGCATCTCGTGTAAAATGTTGTCTTAGGGATGTCTTCCTCTCTAACCCTAATCTGGTGGTTTCCTGATCTTAAGTCTATCTTAGAAAATACAGTCGCACCTTGCAACTGATCAAACAAGTCGTCAATACGTGGTAATGGGTATTTACTCCTAATGGTCACCTTTTTTAGTTGCCGATAATCAATACACAATCTCAAACTCCCGTCTTTCTTCTTTACGAATAAGACAGGAGCTCCCATGGTGATACACTCGGCCTAATGAACCCCTTCTCCAACATATCCTCAATTTGGACCTTTAATTCCCTCAATTCCGCTGGGGCCATACGATATAGAGTCATGGCTATTGGGCCCGCACCCGAAATTAGGTCAATAGTGAATTCTATCTCCCTAGGTGGTGGCAGTTTACTTACTTCCAAAGGAAATACTTCCAGAAAGTCACTAGCAATTGGAATTTAGCTTAACCTATCCTGCAACTCTACCTCAGAGAGATTGAGGGACATATCACCTATCTCACAAGCCCTATCACTCCCACGCACAGGCACGTTATCCAAGTAAGTGATTGTCCTCTTGGAACAGTTTAATAAGACCCGATTCCTAGTTAACCAATCCATTCCTAAGATGATGTCGATCCCAGTCAAAGGTATACATACTAGGTCTATGATAAACAGGGTATCATCAACGGTTAAGGGGCAGTTTAGGCATATACGTGGGCACATAGTGGCTTCTCCCAAGGGTGTGGATATATATAGATCATAGGGCAAGGTTTATACAGGTATTCTTATTTTCTCGACGCATGCATCAGCAATAAAAGAGTGTATCACACCTGAATCAAATAATACTATCAAAGGAAAATTATAAATTTTACCTCTACCCTGCATCAAACCTGATGGCCTGTCGACGTTAGCTGCATCCAGAGTGAAAACTCTCCTTGGAGCCTGCGGTCTTCGGCCACCTGATGTTTGTTGGCTCCCCCTAGAAGGGTAGTATCATGCCATGTGTCCTGTGCCTCCACACCTGTAACATTGTAATGGAGTTTGATGCCAACAGGGTTGATTAGGGTGCCTGGTCTCGCATTTCTGATAGGGTGCATTATCAGGTCATCTCCCGCTGCTAGAAGCCCCTGGTTGCGGTTTAAACATGCTGCCTCTCACATTGAGATTCAGGTTGCTTGTCTCGGTCGGTTTCCTGTCCTCTAGGTCATATTTTGAGCCTGTCTCTACTCTAAATTCTTGCTTAGGATCCGACACTTGTTTACTAGCATTGCAAAGTCTCTAATCTCAAGTGTGGCTAGATGCATCTTCATTGGTAGGTCTAGGCCTTCTTCTAACTGCTTTGCCTTCCAGGCTTCGTCGTAATTCATTCGTAGGTATGTGGAATATCGGGATAGCTCTTCAAACTGTCTCAAATACTCCTCGAATGGCCTGCCTCCCTGGGTGAGCTTTAAGAACTGAGCATACTTTGACTGTTTGATGCTCTCAGGGAAGTATTGTTCCATAAATACTCCCTTGAAGGATTCCCAGGTGAGCGGGATACCCCTGCTTTCCATCAATTGTTGGGCACCTGTCCACCATTACCTTTTAACATATATGTTGCATACATGACCTTCTATTCGTCGTCACATTGTAGCAACCTGAAGATCTTCTCCATGTCCTTCAGCCAGGCTTCTACTGCAGTTGGATCAAAGGCACCTGCAAATGAAGATGGACCTGCTCTTTGAAATTCTATCCATCCCTGATACAGTGGATTAGCATTTTGGGTGGCTCCATCATTCCTGGTTTACCTGTCTTCCTGTTGCTGCCTCATTACGTTAGCACTAGTAGTGGCTTGATCCCTCATGGCATCGGCCATCTTCCATATGGATTCCATCATATCTCGCATGTCGACGTCGTTCTCCATGCTGCCATTACCTGAAGCGCCCTGATTCTTGTGTCTTGGCCTTCCTCTGGGCCTACGGGTGTTATCCCTGCTTGGTTCTGCCATACATATCTGATACAGAAAGCAAACAGATTAGTCTCAACAGCAACAGTTAACAGAAAGGCATTAAATTCATTCCATTACTTATCGATTCAAGATCAGGTCCTAATATTCCAGAGTTAAATCAATCAAGACCTTAAAGCTGCAAGCCCAAAGATTCACAATCCCTAGCCCACTAAATCAGGAAATCTGACAAACCAAGCTATGATACCATAATTGTAACGACCCCTTAATCCACAATATACTATCCTCTATCTGACTAACGGAAGTATATGGGTTTTAGAAATAGTTATTCTCGATGTGAGAATGTCAGGGGATCGCTACTGGTTGAGCGTAACCCAAATAGATATTCAGTCGTCCATTTGGATTCCGTTCAACCCTAATTCACATGCAGCTATAAAAATTACACATACAGTCATTATAAAATACTCTGGAATGATAAACTAAAGTCCATACATACAATGTACAATTCATTCATGCAAATTCCAACTTAATTTCACACGTTTACAGTAGTAAACCCTGTCAAAAATCTGACAGAGTCTCCCTTGTATTTTGAACGTATCAAAAAGTACAACCAATCACTAACACAACAGATTACATCCATTCAATAGTAAAATACATCATAATTATAAGATATAGTACAACAACCACAGGATACATATATATACATCATTATTCAAGCCTAGACTACTATGCTCTTTTGTCTATCACCAATGCCTTGCCCAGCTAGCGTCTAGGTCCCTGTTCCTATTCATCTGAGTACAGAACCTGGTGAGATATGAAATCCCAGTAGAATAATTTACAATTTACAATATACTTCAAAATCTGGTTGGTTACTCAACGGTGGAAGCACCGAAAACAACTTCCCGAAATCAGTTCAAGATCTGTTAAATACCTCATCTTTAAAAAACAGTTCATCGCATGGAAATCGTGGCAATTGCTCATAAATCATAAAAATCTATTTCTTTAAAAATTAATAATCGAAATCAGGTTAAATCCCATACCCAGTGTATCTAAATCCATATCGGCCACAAATCCTCTGTGACCGAATCTAAAATCATCCAATTGCACGTCGTCTAGGATCCGTAAAACCAACCACCCGAATCTCACCTATATTGTGAGTGTGATCCGTAACACCAATCACTCACTCAAGGACCAGGTGAGAATCAACATCTAGGGCATCCCCTAGCATGTGCACATATGCCAATTCTCATCCTCATACAGTTTATTCGAACTCATATGCTCACAGTCGGCTATTCCTCAGGGTTCTAGGGTATTATGCCTAAACCACAATGTTTCCCCGTGTAGGTTTTCCTCCCTTATACTCCTTAAACCTTTCTTATGCCCGTCCTAATTTACCACGTGATCTCTAATGCGATGCAGGATAAATCTGTTTAAAAATAATATATTTATGAAATCTCCTGCATTTGGGATGCTTAACAGCCGTCCCATACCAGCTATTAAGTACCCTACCCTAAGTAAATCTGTCCTAATGGCATCTAAACTCGATAAACAATTCATCTAACATGCAATTGGGATTTTCAGCACACAGGCATGCAATTTAGTTTATTCAAAATAGCACGTAAATCCATGCAATTAAATATAAATGTTTCGGTATCCATATAATCAATTCTTACGTTTGGGAAGTGTAAATTATCCTACCTGGTCTCTGTTTGCTCCAAATCAATCTGAGACTTCTCATATCCTCAGATTTTAAGCCTAATCAATTCCTTGGACATTCACATGAATATTTAAGCTTGTTACGTCATCTGTTTTACGATCCTAAGTCCGATTATACGATTTCGTAAGTCAGTTTATTTCTTATTCACGTTCGGCAGCTAATTCAGTCAAAATTCATTAGGTTTAGGTGAATCAAACCTTACCGGGGTTGCCGGATGATGGAAATTTATCCCGAGGCAGTCTCAGTGTCTCTCGGGTGTCTTTTTGGATTCTCCTGCGACGCACGGTAGAGGGGTTTCAAAAATCACACCACGGTGAAGCCCTCAAGATGAGGAGTCCGAATATAGTGGTGGCACGGCGGTTCACGGCCATTTGGATGGCATTTTTTGGCCTCAAAGTTTGATTCACGATGGACGAAAATTCTCTCAATCTATGTGCGTAGAGGCTCCGTTCGACCGCTGCGAGCTAGGGGAGGAAGTTGGCAGCTCGGCCTACACACTAGTGGTGACGGTGACAGTCAACATTGGCTGACAGCGGCAATCCTAGCTGGCGAAGATTTCACGCGACGTAGGGAGAAAACTTCATTTCTCAACGACTCTGGCTGCCGTTGGTGGCCGTGGGTGGCTGCCTGAGGTTGAGGGTGGCGAGGGGTGTTAGTTGATAGGTCAGGTGGTGGCCCACGGTTGCCTAGGTGGTGGCGCACGATGGAGGAAGGAAGAGAGAGAGGAGAGAGAAGAAAGTGATGCAAATGGCGGGGTTCTAGTGAATTTAAAGCTCCCGGGGGTGATTCTGGCTTTTCCCTGACCACCTGGGGAAACTTAGGGACGTCGAATTCCATCCAGACATTGGCATGGGTTCCCATGCAGAAGTTTCGGCCTCTTTTTGAGAAACTGAAGTTCGAAACTTCGTCTGTCAGTCTCTGATCACCGGGATGAGTTTCCTTTCATTATATTGCATTTCTGACTCCTAAAAGCCTCTTGGTTTCAACCGTCGACCTCGAAAATTATGCCAGACTCATTTTTCATGAAATTAGCATCAAAATTTGATTTTATCTTTTAAAAACAGCCTCGATTATTACATATTTAAGTGATTTTTACACCATAAAGCCGAAAAGGGTGAAAAATAGAGCTAAAATGGCCATTTGGACTTAAATGGCAAAATGTCAATTTTCTTAGGGGCATATATGCAAATTTCAAATAGTTGAGGGACTATTCTACAATTTTGAAATTCTTAAAGGGCAGAAATGTCCCAGCCCATGGAAGTTGCACAAAATTACATATCCAAGGAGGGTGAATGCCATTGATGAAAAAGAGAAGAAAATAGGATAAAATGGACATTTTAACACCAATCACATTTTTATAAATTACCTAAACCCTAAATTTTAGCCTTCTTCTTCCTTAAGGTGCTAGAAATGTCGAAGAAGGGAGGAGAAGAGAGGGCTGGCCGAATTGCTTCCTAGGCTTGGAGAAGAAGATTTTCACACTAAAATAACTTGGAGATTCCACTTATTTTACACTTTCAAGGTAGCTAAACATGCCAATGCCATTCTTTTCTTGTTTTATGGTGTGTTTATGGTGTTTTTAATCTTGCAAGAAGGATGGCTTTTTCTCTCTCTACATTCTTATGATTAATCTGCTTGAATGGGTTTGAAAAATGTTGAAAACAACTTGTGTTTACGCCTATATACATGTTGGAATGCTTGAAAACCTAAGGGATGGCAAATTTTCATGGATGGAATCATAGTCTTGAAAAGCCCTAATCTATAACAAGGCTGAAATTGTGGTTTAAAGAGTGAGAAAATGACGTTCTTGCATGGTTTTTGCTTGAATATGGTTGTATTGTAAGCAAGATGGTGAGATAACTCCATTTCCTTGGTTTTCCCTCTTTGGCTGAATACTAGGTGTCTTATGGGTGCTGAAATTTGGTTAAAATGGTGTTAGAAAAAGTATAAGAAAGTGTTTCAAAATGGTAAGAGAGAGAAAATCTAGTTAAGTTAATGTTTAGCATTTTTCCCATTTTCCAGCTTTACCATAAACCATGAAAATGTGTCACACTTATTTTGGCCAAATGGATCCATGTAAATGGTGTTGAAATCTCACTTGAAAGTGGCTAGAAAACCTTGCAAAATTTGTCATAAGAAAAGAGGAGAGAGAAAATTATGGTACTTTTATGTTTTAGTAAAGGAATTATGTCACATTTCTTACCATTTCACTTTGAAATTGTGCATAGCCATGTAAAATCGTAGAATAATATGTATTGGAAAATTTATCATGAAAATTGGACTAGAAAGATGAGTGAAAGAGGGGTTAATATATACTTACAAAAAAAATGAGGTGTGAGAAAACATTACCCATAATTATGGAAATGGTTACCTTAATTCCGAATTAGTAAAAATAATGCTAGAAATGTACCAAATGGGTTAGAAATGCCAATCCTTCATGCTTATCTTGCCTTAGCCAAATGCTATGTAGAATTTTCCCTAGAATGGCTAAATTTATGTGTTAATTGAAAATAGCCTAAGGTGCCATCAAAATTGGCCTATGCTAAGTGAAAGGAGGGAAAATGATGTAATGGTCAAGAATGGATAGTAAATAGCATGTATTTTGCCATTGATAGCAAGATGTCTAAATTCATGTGAAAGTGATTAAATAGCATAAAATTGCTTAATGTGTTTGAGAATGGAAAGGTTAAAGATTAAGGGAGGATTGATCTGGTGTATACCTCTTGTGAATACAATCATGTGGGAAGGAATGATCTAGTGTATACCTTCCAAGAATAAAGCAATTATGAGATATTATGATTTGTATTGCATGAATGTGTTCTGTGCAAGCAAGATTAAAGTATGTAAACATTAAACGCTTGTTATTCATTTCATTGTTATGCATAGCTTTCCAGGTGTCATCTGGTTTCACATATATCATACCCATAGATCTATATGAAAAGACTTTTTGTAGTAATTAAATGTAGAGTTGTTTTTCGTATTCGTACAACAGTACATATCAGCTATTTTTTTTTAAAGAAATTGGTTTGTTTAGCTACTGGGAATATATATCTTATTGTTATATTGATATGTATCAGATGCCTAGATACTTCTTAATAATGGAGATTGAGCTGGCCATTGTGGAAGTTCCCTTTTTAAGGACTTTCACTATCATAAAGGATATTTATGTTATATCTATCTTTGAATTCCCTCTTGAGCAAATTAGACACTTTAGCATGTAGTCATAGCCCTTTTATCTTAGTCCTGATTCTCTATATTTTTGGGGTTGGAATTGGGACTATCATTTTTGGCTGTATATAGTGGGAAAAGGGCATATGTATAAGGATATGTGAAGAACCTATTCATCCATGATATTTTGAAAAAGGAGTTTGAGTGATAGGCTTGTTGTCTCCTTACTTCTTATGGATAGGTACTTCCTATATCCTGGTATATGTATCCAAAACAATGTACCAGACAGTTACTATATGTGTATATAATATAGAAGTTTTTTTTTATAATTCTGTTGCAATGCATGAACATTTTATATTTCACTGTGCCAAAGGATATTTACCTAAGAAAAAGAACCCGAACCTAATTGCATAATAAATTTGTGATGGACTAAATGCTCAGGAGAAATTAATGTAATTAAAGACTAAGAATAATGTAACCACTTATCTAAATCAGTATTATGACATTGTTAAGATAAAATAAGGGGTGTTACATTAAAGTTAGTAGCAGAGCACAGATACCTAGGTTAGAAAAGGGTAGATTCCTCAAGGAAGGGACTAGTTCAAGTTATTTGGCTGTACCTAGGTGGTTGGCTAACTTGTATTTTGTTTTGAACTTAAGGAATGAAGCATTAGGTTTGGGAAGATAGTAGTTCCTATGGGTGTTATAAATTCTCTGCTTAATGATCTATTATTGAGATTGATCACCTCAGTGATGTTTGTTTTGTAGAGAACATAATGGCATCACCTAGGAGAAGCAAAAACTAGAGCCAAGATAACTAATTGAACGTGTCTAAGATAATGTAGACAATGAGAGGGTTGGCTGAAGCTATGAGAGCTCAAGCTGCAGCAACATCAGAACAAGCTGCAGTTGCAGCTGAAGCACTTCGGCAGCTTCAATCTAATAGGAGTGAAGCTACTCAACCTAGAAATGAACAAGCAAAGAACCAAACCATAGGAGGATGGACCAAATTTTAGAGGGCTAGACCCCCTACCTTTAAGGGTGAATTAGATCATAAATTGGCTGAGGAGTGGTTACAAAAGATGGAAGAACTTTTTGAGGTTTTAGGAAGCACTGAAGGATAAAAGTCTCCTTCGCAACCTACCAATTGGAAGGAGAATCCAAGCATTGGTGGAAGGGGACCAAGCAGTTGATGGAAAGACAAGAAGTACATATCACATGGGAAAATTTTAAGAAAGTCTTCTTAAACAAATATTTTCCTCAAAAAGAAAGAAATGCTAAGGAAGGTGAATTTCTGAGAATTAACAAGAAGGCAAACCCTTTGAAGAGCACTTAGCCCATTTTGTGGAGTTTTCCAAGTTCTCCTCTTACTTGTAGTAGAAACCAAATGACACCTGGAAATCTATGCAATGGGAGAGTAGTTTGGATCCATAATTATATCATGAGGTAGCCTCCCAAGAGATCCGAGATTACGCCACTCTAGTCAATAAATGCGTATTGCTTCCAGGTCATTAGCTGCATTGAAGAAAGGAAAACAAAAATTAGGCTCCTTCAAGAGAAAAGCATTATTTAGGTATGGTAAGGACGAGACAATAAATTTTTAAGAGGGCAGGCAAGTAAAAGACCCGTGAATGTCACTGGTACCCCAGAGAACTGTCAGAAATGTGGAAGATATCACGGGGACAGACCATGTCTGAGAAGGCATAATGTCTACTTCAAATGTGGGAAACCAGGGCATTATGCTAAAGATTGCACACTCCCAAGGAAGCCAACTGGGGCCTAAAGACCTACCACCAAGGGCAAGGTCTATACCCTTAAAGGTAAAGAAGCGGCCCAGTCCAAGGATTTAATGAAAGGTACATGTTTTATTAATGATGTTTCTTTAATTATACTGTATGATTCTGGCGCTACCCATTCTTTTATTTCAACAGAGTGTGCCTAAAAATTGAGCCTACACATGTCTAATTTACCTTATGAGCTATCTGTGGTTGTTCCTATTGATAAACATGTTATGACTTCAATTGTCTATTTAAATTGCCCTATTGTGATTGAAAGTAAACATTTCCTCATAGACCTTATATGCCCACCTTTGGTTGACTTGGATGTTATTCTGAGAAAGGACTGGCTCTCTTCTAACAATGTGATTTTGTACTATTTAGCTTAGTTTGTGACTTTTATAGATACCAAACTAGTAAATAGGGGAATTGAGAGGAAAAATCAAAGAATGAGTTTTCCATGTTCCTCAGAGGTCGAAATCCAATAGAAACTAAGTGACATACCTTTAGTGTGTGAGTTTCCTAATGTGTTTCCATAGGAGATTGTAAGTCTTCCCCCTGAAAGAGAGGTAGAATTTGCTATAGAGTTGGTTTTTGGTACAGGACCAATTTCTATAGCACCGTATAGGATGTCTCTTATAGAATTGAGTGAGTTGAAAGTACAAATAGAGGACCTCCTAAAGAAAGGATTCATCAGACTTAGTGCCTCATCATGGGGAGCTCCAGTGTTGTTTGTGAAAAAGAAGGATGGTAGCCTAAGAATGTGCATAGATTATAGACAGTTAAATAGGGTAATAGTGAAAAATAAATATCCCCTCCCTAGAATTAATGACTTGTTAGAATAGTTGAAAGGCATCACTATTTTCTCTAAAATTGATTTAAGGTCAGGATACCATCAGATCAGAGTAAGGGAAGAATACATACCTAAGACTAATTTTAGGACTAGGTATGGACATTATGAGTTCCTTGTAATGCCATTTGGCCTGACCAATGCTCCAGCTGTTTTTATGGATTATATGAACCACATTTTTAGACCTTATTTAGACCAATTTGTGGTAGTGTTCATTGACGATATTATGGTGTATTTTAAGGATAGACAGGAGCATGAACAACACCTTAGGATTTTGTTAGAAATTCTTAGGGAAAAGCAATTGTATGCTAAATTAGAGAATTGTGAGTTTTGGCTAGAAGAAGTGAAATTCTTGGGGCATGTGATTTCTAAGGATAGAGTGTCAATAGATCCTAGTAAAACTGAAGCAGTAGTAAAATGGGAAAGACCTACTACTATAACAGAAGTTTGTAGTTTTCAAGGCTTAGTAGGATATTATAGACGATTTATTCAAGGGTTTTCGCAAATAGCGATGCCAATGACTAAACTAACCCAAAAAGACGTTCCATTTGTATGGGACACCAAATGTGAGAAAATTTTCCAAACCTTAAAGGAAAAATTAACCACTGTACCTGTTTTAGTTATCCCAGACCCGTTGGAAAATTTTGAATTATACTGTGATGCCTCTAAGAAAGGATTGGGATGCGTTTTGATGCAATAAGGAAGAGTAGTCGCTTATGTTTCTAGACAATTAAGACCTCATGAGAGAAACTATCCTACTCATGATCTAAAGTTGGCAAACATAGTATTTGCCTTGAAAATTTGGAGACATTATCTTTATGGGTTGAGGTTTGAGGTATTTAGTGACCACAAAAGTCTCAAGTACCTTTTCGATCAGAAGGAGTTGAATATGATACAGAGAAGATGGATGGAATTCATTAAGGATTATGATTTTGAATTGAAATATCATCGAGGTAAGGCAAATATTGTGGCAGATGCACTAAGTAGGATGTAACATCTGCTCTAAACACTTGCATTTTTATGATGATGTTGTTACTATTATTATTGTTAGTATTATTTGTGGGATGTTAAGAATGATTTATTAAGGAGTTAGGATGGACATTTTTATCATTATTTAATCACTCTTGTGATAAAAGAATGAAATTGGAAATTTGGTAAGGAAGGGTAAAATAGTAAGTTTACCATGAAGGGAAAAATTTATTTAATTCTCTTATTTCATGAAATTACCTCAAAGGATTCTCATTATTTTAATTTAAGAGTGAAGAAGAATCTAGTTATGTAAGAGATTACTTACATTTGATGTCAAGAGGCAATTTCCTCAAGGAAAGGCAAAATCGTAATTTCACCCTAAAAGCATATTTGTAATTTTACATAATGTAGAAAATTTAAATTTTATCTTAAATATTTCAAGAAAATAGAAAATAGAAATCCTTACCCATCTATGCTCGCAAGAAGGAAGAAAAAGGGTGAAAATGCTAACCTTGGCATAAAGGGAAAAAAGGTAATTTTGCCTTAGGGCAAGATTGTAATTTTGCTAAAATAAGGGTAAATTAGTAAATTCATAAAATGTGTTTTATGAAATCTTATTTAAGTGATTTTTATACCATGAAACCGAAAAGGGTGAAAATTGGAGCTAAAATGGCCATTTGGACTTAAATAGCAAAATAGCAATTTTCTTAGGGCCATATGTGCAAATTTTGAAAAGTTGAGGGACCACTTTGCAATTTCAAAACTCTTGAGGGGCAGAAAAGTCCTAGCCTATGGAAGTTGCATAAAATTACATTTCCAAGGAGAGACAATGCCATTGTTGAAAAAGAGAAGAAAAAGGGACAAAATGGACATTTTAGCACCAATGGCATTTTTGTAAATAACCTAAACTCTAAATTTCAGCCTTCTTCTTCCTCCATGTGCTAGAAGTGTCGAAGAAGAGTGGAGAGAAAGAGCCTGACCGAAGCTTTCCAAGGGAAGAACAGAAGAGAAAACCTACCAACACAATTTGGAGATTTCACCTATTTTGCATTTTCAAGGTAGCTAAACATGCCTATGCCATTCTTTTCTTGTTTTATGGTGTGTTTATGGTGTTTTCAATCTTGAAAGAAAGATGGCTTTTTCTCTCTCTACATTCTTATGGTTGATTTGCATGATTGGGTTTGAAATATGTTGAAAACTACTTGTGTTATGGCTATATACATGTTGGAAAGCTTGAGTACCTAAGAGATGGTAAATTTTCATGGATTTCCCATAGTCTTGCAAAACCCTA
This sequence comes from Senna siamea, assembly GCA_031216115.1. Lineage (NCBI taxonomy): Eukaryota > Viridiplantae > Streptophyta > Magnoliopsida > Fabales > Fabaceae > Senna > Senna siamea. The sequence goes on from CM062360.1 coordinate 6,352,108, forward strand.
ACCTATACCAAGGTTGAAATGGTGTTGTATAGGGTGAGAAAATGATGTTTTTACATGGTTTTTTCTTGAATATGATGGCGTTGTAAGCTAGATGGTGAAATAACTCCATTTCCTTGCATTCTTTACCTTGGCCGAATTATTACTTGTGTAAGGGTGCTGAAATTTGGTGAAATTTGGTTAAATTGGTGTTAGAAAAAGTGAGAGAAAGTGTTAGAAAATAGTAAGAGAGAGAAAATCTAGGTAAGTTAGTGTTTAAGCATTTTTCCCTTTTTCTAATTTCACCATTAACCATGAATGTGTGACTTACTCATCTTGGCCAAATTGATGCATGTAAGTGGTGCTGAAATCTTGCTTGAAAATGGCTTAGAAACCATATAAATTTAGTTCCAAGAAAGGAAGAGAGAGAAAGTTATGGTAATTCTATGCTTTAGCCATTTTACTAATTTAAAGCCTTACTATTTCACCTAAAAAGTGTGTATAAACATGTGAAGTTGTGAGGTTAGGTGTATTGTCATGTTTGGTATGAATAATGAGCTAGAAAAATGGGAAAAAGGATGACCTAAAGTGCACTCACCAAATTTTGAGGTGTGAGAAAGGGTTAGGCATAATTATGGGAATTGTTACCATAATGTTTAAATGGCAAGAAAAAGGCTAGAAATGAACCAAATGAGTTAAAAATTCCATTTTCTCATGATTCCCTTACCTTGGCCGAATGCCTTGGATAATTTTCCCTAGAATGGCTAAATTTCTATGTTAATTGAAAATAGCCTAAGGTGCCATCAAAATTGGCCTATGTTAAGTGACAAGAGGGAAAATGATGTAATGGTCAAGAATGAATAGTAAATAGCATGAAATTTTTGCTATTGAAAGCAAGATATCTAAATTCATGTGAAAGTGACTGAATCGCATGAAAATGCTTAATGCAATTATGAATGCCAAAGTTAGACCAAGGAGGAATGATCTGGTGAATACCTCCTGAGACCAAAATTATGAGGAGGAATGATCTGATGTATACCTCCCTAGTAAGTTACCTTGTGGGGAATGATTTAATGTATACTCCCAAGGGATAAGATGCAAGAGGAATGATCTAGTGTAAACCTCCAAAGAATATAATGATGTAGAAGGGAATGATCTGGTGTATACCTTTCCAAAGTAAAATATTTTTGTGTGGCTATAAGTTGTATTGCATGAATGTGACTTTTGTGAATATGATTTAAACATATAAGCATTAAAAGCTGGTTGTTCATTCCATGAATGACATAATTTGCTATATATCTCATGTCTATAGATGCATACACACCTGTTTCACATATTTCATACCCAAAGGTCTATATGAAAAGAGTTTGAAATTTTAATTGAATGTAGAGGTGTTTTCTGTATTATTACAGTGGTACATATCAGTTATTTTAAATAAACTGGTTTGTTTAGCTACTGGGAATATATTTCTCATTGTTGTATTAATATGTATCAGATGCCTAGATATTGTCTTATAATGGAGATCGAACTGGTTACGATGGAAATTCCTTTTTTAGGAACTTTCACTATTATAAAGGACGTTTATGTTATATCTATCTTTGAATTCCCTCTAGAGTAGATTGGCACTTTAGTATGTAGCCGTAGCCTTCTCATTTTGGGGTTTTAATTCTACATGTTCTTTTTGGGTTAGAATTAGGACTGTCATTTTTGGATGTACATAGAGGAAAAAAGGGGCATAGGTATGGGGATATGTGAAGAACCTATTCCTCCATGATATTTTGTAAAAGGAGTATGAGTGGCAGGCTTGTTGTCTCCTTACTCCTTAAGGATGGGCACTTCATCTATCCTAGTATATGTATACAGAATAATGTACCAAATAGTTATGATAATATATGTATAATGGAAAAGTTTTTTTTATATTCTGTTGTGGTGTATGTATTTTTATTCCGCTGTGCTAAAGCATGTTTACATGAGCAAAAGAACCTAGACCTAATTACATAATAAATTTTTGATGGATTAAATGCTCAGGAAAAAAAAATTAATGAAATTAAAGACTAAGGACAATGTAACCATTTATCTGTATGAGTATTAACGTTGTTAAGATAAGATAAGGGGTGTTACACTAAAGTTGGTATCAGAACACAGCTACCTAGGTTAGAAAAGGGTAGATTCCTCAAAGAAGGGACTAGTTCAGGTTAGTTAGTTATACCTAGGTGGTTGGCTAACTTGTATTTTGTTTTGAACTTGAGGAATGAAGCATTAGGTTTGTAACATCCGCTCCTAACACTTGTAACTTATGATGATGTTGTTGTTGTTATTATTTTAGTATTAATTGTGAAGGGTTAAGGATGATTTAGTAAGGAGTTATAATGAACACTTTTATCATTTTATAATCACTTTTGTGATAAAAGCATGAAATTGGAAATCTGGTAAGGAAGGGTAAAATGGTAATTTTACCATGAAATGAATAATTAGTTAATTCTCTTATTTCATGAAGTTATGACAAAGGACTCTTATTATTTTCATTTAAGAGGGAAGAAGAGTCTAGTTATGCAAGAAATTACTTATGTTAATATTAAAGGACAATTTTCCCTAAGAAGGGTAAAATTGTAATTTCACACCATGGTTATGATGGTAATTTTATATGATGTGAGAAAATTGTAGTTTTACCCTAAATATTTTATTAAGGTGGGAATTAGAAATCCTTACTCATTCTTGATCAAAAGAAGAAAGAATGAGAGTGAAATGATAGTTTTAGCATAAAGGGTAAAAAGGTAATTTTGCCTTAGGGGCAAAATTATAATTTTTCTAAAATAAAATAAAATTATTAAATTCATGGAAATGAGCCTTATGGAATTTTATTTAAGTGATTTTTACCCCTTGAAACCGAAAAGAATGAAAAAGGAAGCAAAAATGGCCAAATTGGACTTAATAGCAAAAGTGCACTTTTCTTAGGGACTAAAATGTAAATTTCGAAAATTTGAGGGACCACTATGAAATTTTGAAATTCTGGAAGGGCAGAACAGTCCCAGCCCATGGAAGTTGCATAAAATTTCAATGGTAAGGAGAGACAATGCCATTGTTATAAAAAGAAAAGAAAAAGGATGAAATTGACAAAATTTGCAAGAATGGCACTTTTGTAAATAAGGCAAACTTTAATTCAGCCTATTTCTTCTCCTAGCCACTAGAAATGGTGTGAGAAGGGGAGAAGAAGAAGGGGGTGGCCGAAATCCATCTTTCCTTGGAGGAGAAGAAGCTTACATCAAATTAAAAGGGGAATTACATATCCATTGGCTTTTCAAGGTAGATGAACAACCTTATGCCATTGTTTTCATGTTTTATGGTAGATTTATGGTGTTTTCAAAATTGTAAGAAAGGTGGCAATTTCTCTCTCTACATGTGTATGGTAGATTTGCATACTTGTATGTGAAATATGTTTGAAATCACTTGTGGTTGTGACTATAGATATGTTGGAAAGTATGGAAACTCATGAATGGTAAGATTGCATGAATGGAAATTGATTTTTCTAAACCCTAAATTATGTAAATGCTGAATTTGTGCTTTTAAGAGTGAGAAAATGGTATTTTGCATGGTTTTTGCATGAATGTTGTTGTGTTGGAAGGGAATTGATGAAACAACTCCATTTTTGCTTGTTTTCTCACTTTGGCCGAATGCTAGGGTTCATGTTGGTGCTGAATTTTGGCAAAATTGTGTTAGAACCAGTGAGAGAAAGTGCTAGAAAATGGTAAGAGAGAGAAAGTTCAATTAACTTTGCATTTGGGTATTTCTCTTATTATCTAGCTTCACAAATAACCAAATAAGTGTGCATTAGTCACCTTGGCTGAATGAATGCATATGAATGATGCTGAAATTGTTCTTAAAAATTGGCTTAGAGACTATATATGTCTAGTTCTAAGAAAATAAGAGAGAGAAAATCATGGCAAGTTATACCTTAAGTAATGTTGTCAATTTAAAGTCTTACTTTTTCACTTTAAAAGTATGCCTAAAAATGTGAAATTGTGAGATTAGATGTATGGTCATCATTGATATGAACAATGAGTTAGAAAAGCATGAAAAAGGATGACTTAAAGTACACTTACACAAATTTGAAGTGTGAGAAAATGTTAGGCATAATTATTGAAAGTGTTGCCAAAATGCTTAGATGATGAGAATAATGCTAAAAAGGAACCAAATGAGTTAAAAGTGCCACGTTCTCATATTTTTCTTGCCTTGGCCGAATGTAATATGGCATTTTCCCTGGAATGGCCAATCTTATGTGTCCATTGGAAGTGGCTTGAGGTACCACACAAATAGGAATATGTTATGTAAAAGTGTTTGCATGGCATTATTGTGCTATTACCAATGGAATGTTTACATTTATGTAAAAGATGTTTGTATGATATGAAAATGCTTGATGTGATCTGAAATGCAAGGTTAAAGAATAGCATGAAAATGCATGATGTGATATGAAATGCGAGGTAAAGAATGGCATGAAATTGCTTAATGTAATGTGAATTGCGAGGTTAAGGTTCCCTGGTGGGAAATGATTGATATGTGCCCCAGGGAATTGAAATGAGGAGGAGGGACGACCCAGTGAATGACCCCTGAAACTGAGGCCTGTGAAGGGGAGGAATGATTCAATGTTTACCTTCTAGGAAAGTTACCTTGTGGGGAATGATCTTCTGTATACTCCCAAGGTATTAAATGAGGAGGAATGATTTGATGCATCCATTCCTAAAAAGAGGCTTCCTTGTGGGGAATGATATGGTGTATACTCCCAAGGAAGAAGAGGCAGGGGGAATGATCTGGTGTCTATCTCCTAAAAGCTGAGGTTTATTATATGTTATGATATGCATTACAAAGATGTGATTTATGCGAATATGATTATGATATTTAAACATTGAATGCTTATAGCCTATTCCATGAATACACTAATTGAATATGTATTTCATTTCTATAGCTGCATCCACACATGTTTCCATAATGAATCATATCCAAGTGTATATATGAAAAGAGTTTTGAAATTAAATTGCATGTAGAGTATTTTCTGCATTATCGCAGTGGTACATGTCAGTCATTTTAAAATAAACTGGTTGTTTATCTACTGGGAATAAAATTCTCATTACTAAACTGATATGTATCAGATGGTTAGATATTGCATGGTAATTGAAGTGGAGTTAGATACAGTGGATATTCCTTTCTTGGGTACCTTTACTATTATCAAGAATGTGTACGTTATCACCATTTTTGAATTCCCGATGGAGTAGATGATTACTTAAATATATAGCTATAGCCCAACTTTTTGGAGTCCTAATTCTTTGTTTTGGGGAGTTGGAATTAGGACTAATATTTTTGGCTGTATATAGACAGAAATAGGGGCATATGTATAGGGATATATGAAGGACCGATCCTCCCATGGTATTTTGTAAAAGGGGTATGAGTGACAGGCTTGTTGTCTCCTTACTCCTTCAGGATGGGTACTTCATCTATCCCAGTTTTTGTATATGAAATGATGTACTAAATAGATATCATAATGTATATGTATATACATATATGAAAAGTTTTTGTATGTAATCTACTGTAGTGTTTAATGTCTTATATTCCGATGTGCCAAAGCATTTCACCTGAGCATGAGAACCCAACCTAATTGCAAAATAAATCTATGATGGATTGGATGCTCGGGAACTTTAAATATAATTAAAGACTAGAATTAATGTAACCACTTATCTAAGGAAGTAATATGATATTGTTGAGGTAATATAAGGGGTGTTACAAGGTTTGGGAAGATAGTAGCTCCTATGGGTGTTATAAATTCTCTGCTTAATGATCTATTATTGAGACTGATCACCTCAGTGATGTTTGTTTTGTAGAGAAAACAATGGCACCACCTAAGAGAAGTGAAAACCAAAGCCAAGATAATGAAGTGAGCGTGTCAGAGGTAATGCAGACAATGAATGGGTTGGCTGAAGCTATGAGAGCTCAAGCTGCAGCAACATCAGAATAAGTTGCAGTAATAGCTGAAACACTTCGACAACTTCAATCTGATAGGAGTGAAGCTACTCAACCTGGAAATGAACAAGCAAGGAACCAAATATAGGAGGATAGATCAAATTTCAGAGGGCTAGACCCTCTACATTTAAGGGTGAATTAGATCATAAATTGGTTGAGGAGTGGTTGCAAAAGATGGAAGAACTTTTTGAGGTTTTAGGGACTACCGAAGGGCAGAAGGTCTCTTTTACAACCTACCAATTAGAAGGGGAAACCAAGCATTGGTGGAAGGGGACCAAACAGCTAATGGAAAGTTAAGAAGTATAGATCACATGGGAAACTTTTAAGAGAGCCTTTTTAAACAAATATTTTCCTTAGAATTAAAGAAATGCTAAGGAAGGTGAATTTCTGAGAATTAAACAGGAAGGCAGACCCTTTGAAGAACATCTAGCTCATTTTGAGGAGGTGTCCAAGTTCTCCTCTTATCTGTAGTAGAGACCAGATGAGACATGGAAGGCTATGCACTTGGAGAGTAGCCTGGATCCAGAATTATACCATAAGGTAGCCTCTCAAGAGATCTGAGATTATGCCACTCTAGCCAATAAATGCTGTATCGCTTTTAAGTCATTAGCTGCATTGAAGAAAGGTAAATAAGAATTGGGCTCCTTTAAAATAAAAGTATCATTTAAGTATGGTAAAGGATGAGACAATAAATTTACAAGAGGGCAAATAGGTAAAAGACCCATGAATGTCACTTCTACTCTAGAGAACTGTCAGATATGTGGAAGATACCATGGGGACAGACCATGTCTGAGAGAACAAAATGTCTACTTCAAATGTGGGAAACCAAGACATTATGCTAAAGATTGCACACTCCCAAAGAAGCCAATAGAGGCCTAAAGACCTACCACCAAGGGGAGGGTGGTGTATACCCTCAAAGGTAAAGAAGTGAATCAGTCTGAGGATTTAATGAAAGGTACCTATTTTATTAATGATGTTCCTTTGATTGTACTGTATGATTCTGGCGCTACCTATTCTGTTATTTCAATAGAGTGTGCCCAAAAATTGAACCTACCCATGTCTAGTTTATGGTATAAGTTGTTTATGGCTGTTCCTATTGATAAACATGTTGTAACTTCACTTGTATGTTTAAATTGCCCTGTTGTGATTGAAAGTAAACATTTCCTCATAGATCTTATATGCCTACCTTTGGTTGACTTGGATATTATTCTGGGAATGGACTGGCTCTCTTCTAACAATGTGATTTTAGACTGCTCAGCTAAGTCTGTGACTTTCATAGATACCAAACTAGTAAATAAGGGAATTGAGAGGAAAAATCAAAGAATGAGTTTTCTACGTTCCTCAAAGGCAGAAATCCAATAGAAAATAAGTAACATACCTGTCATGTGTGAATTTTCTGATGTGTTTCCAGAGAAGATTGTAAGTCTTCCCCCTGAGAGAGAGGTATAATTTTCCATAGATTTGATTCCTGGTACAGGACCAATTTCCATAGCACCATATAGGATATCTCCTATAGAACTGAGTGAGTTGAAAGTACAAATAGAGGACCTCCTAAAGAAGGGATTCATCAGACCTAGTGCCTCTTCGTGGGGAGCCCCAGTGTTATTTGTGAAGAAAAAGGATGGTAGCCTAAAAATGTGCATAGATTATAGACAGTTAAATAGGGTAATTGTGAAAAATAAATATCCCCTCCCTAGAATTAATGATTTGCTAAATCAGTTGAGAGGAGCCACTATTTTTTTTAAGATTTATTTAAGGTCAAGATACCATCAAATCAGAGTTAGAGAAAAGGATATACCTAAGACTACTTTTAGGACTAGGTATAGACATTATGAGTTCCTTGTAATGCCATTTGGTCTGACCAATGCTCTAGCTATTTCTATGGATTATATGAACTGCATTTTTAGGCCTTATTTAGACCAGTTTGTGGTAGTATTCATTGATGATATTTTGGTGTACTCTAGAGATAAGCAGGAGCATGAACAACATCTTAAGAGTGTGTTGGGAATTCTTAGAGAAAAGAAATTGTATGTTAAACTAGAGAAATGTGAGTTTTGGTTGAAAGAAGTGAAATTCTTAGGGCATGTGATTTCTAAGGATTGAGTGTCAGTGGATCCTAGTAAAATTGAAGCAATAGTAAATTGGGAAAGACCTACTACTATGATAGAAGTTCGTAGTTTTTTGGGTTTAGCAGGATATTATAGACGGTTTATTCAAGGGCTTTCGCAAATAGCGATGCCAATGACTAAACTAACCTGAAAAAATGTTCCATTTGTGTGGGACACCAAATGTGAGCAAAGCTTCTAAACCTTGAAGGAAAAATTAACCACTACACTTGTTTTAGTTATCCCAGACCCATTGAAAATTTTTGAATTATACTGTGATGCCTCTAAGAAAGGATTGGGATGCATTTTGATGCAAGAAGGAAGAGTAGTCGCTTATGCTTCTAAACAATTAAGACCTCATAAGAGAAACTGTCCTACTCATGATCTAGAATTGGCTGCCATAGTATTTGCCTTAAAGATTTGGAGACATTATCTCTATGGGTCGAGGCTTGAGGTATTTAGTGACCACAAAAGTCTCAAGTACCTCTTTGACCATAAGGAATTGAATATGAGACAGAGGAGATGGATGGAATTCATCAAGGATTATGATTTTGAATTGAAATACCATCCAGGTAAGGCAAATATTGTGGCAGATACACTAAGTAGGAAGTCTCTCCAAGTAGCTCAGATGATGGTGAGTGAAATGAGCTTAATAGAGAAATTCAGGAATATGAGTTTGTTTACCTTAGTGTTACCAAACAAAATCTGTTTGAGTGAATTAAGAATTGAGAACACTCTTAGGGCTCAAATCTTAGAAGCTCTGAAGAATGATGAATTCTTAGAGTCTCTAAAGGACTCAAAAGAGTTCATAAAGGGGACTGATGGAATGGTGACTTTCCATAATAGAATTTATGTTCCTAAGGCAAATGGATTGAGGGAAAAGATATTAGAGGAAGCTCATCAAAGTAGGTATACCATTCATTCTGGAGCCACTAAAATTTATCAGGATTTGATGGAGAGATTTTGGTGGCCAAGTATGAAAAAGCATATAGCGAAGTATGTAGCTAAGTGCTTAGTATGTCAATAGGTAAAGATTGAAACCTAGAAGCCTGCTGGATTACTGCAACCATTAGATATTCTTGAGTGAAAATGGGATAAAATTTCAATGGATTTTATGGTAGGCTTACCTAGGACCTAATTAAGGAACGATGCTATTTGGGTAATAGTGGATAGATTAACTAAATCTGCTCATTTTCTACCCATCAAGATTAACTACTCCCTGGATAAGTTAGCTCAACTATATATTTAGGAGATAGTGAGACTACATGGTGTACCCATTAGCATTGTCTCCGATAGAGATCCCAGATTTACCTTAAGATTTTGGAAAGCCCTACAAGAAGCCTTTGGAACTAAATTAAATTTTAGCACAGCATATCACCCTCAAATTGATGGACAGACCAAGATAATGATTTACACTCTAGAGGATATGCTAAGGGCTTATGTTTTAGAGTATAAGGGAAATTGGGATAGGAGTCTACCATTAATTGAATTCTCTTACAATAATAGTTTCCACTCTAGCATAGGGATGGCACCCTATGAAGCTTTGTATGGGAGGAAATGTAGATCCCCACTATGTTGTTACAAAGTGGGTGAGAGACAATTGTTAGGACTGAGCTAGTGCAATAAATAACTAACCAAATTAAAATGATCAAAGAGAGAATGACAAAAGCTCAAGACAGACAAAAGAGTTATGCTAAAAAGAGGAGAAGGCCACTAGAATTTGATGAAAGAGACCATGTTTTCCTTAAAATTTCCCCAACTACTGGGATTGGTAGGGCTATGAAGTCTAGAAAGCTGATTCCAAGACACATTGGACCTTTTCAAATTCTGAAAAGGGTTGGTCCATCTGCATACCAAATAGCCTTACCACCATCATTGTCAAATATCCATAATGTTTTCCATGTATCCCAACTAAGAAAATATATTCCTAATTCCTCACACATTCTTAACACCAGTACATTACAATTAAAGGATAATTTGACATATAAACCAAAACCTTTGCAAATTATCAGTACTGAGGTCAAGAACCTGAGGAATAAAGCTATTCCCCTGGTAAAGGTCTTATGGGACAAAACATCACCACAAGAAGCATGGGAGAAGGAGGAAGACATAAGGAGAACCTATCCAGAGTTATTCACATGAGGTATGTATCTATTTCGAGGACGAAATTATTTTAAAGGAGGGGAGAAATGTAACATCCGCTCCTAACACTTGCATTTTATGATGACTTTATTATTACTATTATTATTATTATTATTATTATTATTATTATTATTATTATTATTAGTAGTACTATTTATGGGATGCTAAGGATGATTCATTAAAGAGATAGAATGGACATTTTCATCAATATATGATCACTTTTATTATAAAAAGTGAAATTATAAATTTGGTAAGGAAGGATGAAATAATAATTTTTACCATGAAGGGGAAAGTTTATTTAATTCCCCTATTTTATGAAATCACATTAAAGGATTTCCATTATTTTTATTTAAGAGAGAAGAAGAATCTAGTTACATAAGTGATTATATGCAATGGATGTCGAGAAGGGCAAAATCATAATTTTACCCTAAGGGTATATTAGTAATTTTACATAATGTAGAAAATTTAATTTTTATCTTAAATATTTCAAGAAAATAGAAATTAGAAATCCTTACCCAATTATGCTTAAAAGAAGAAAGAAAAAGGGTGAAAATGATAACCTTGGCATAAAGGGAAAAAAGGTAATTTTTCCTTAGGGGTAAAATTGTAATTTTTCTAAAAGAAGGGTAAATTAGTAAATTCACAAAAATAAGTTTTGTGAAATCTTATTTAAGTGATTTTTACACCATAAAGCCGAAAAGGGTGAAAAATGGAGCTAAAATGGCCATTTGGACTTAAATGGCAAAATGGCAATTTTCTTAGGGGCATATGTGCAAATTTCAAAAAGTTAAGTCACCATTCTGCAATTTCAAAATTCTTAAAGGGCAGAAATGTCCCAACCCATCAAAATTGCACAAAATTATATTTCCAAGGAGAATGAATGTCGTTGATGAAAAAGAGAAGAAAAAGGAATAAAATGGACATTTTAACACCAATGGCATTTTTGTAAATTACCTAAACCCTAAATTTCAGCCTTCTTCTTCCTTAAGGTGCTAGAAATGTCGAAGAAGGGAGGAGAAGAGAGGGCTGGCCGAATTTCTTCCTAGGCTTGGAGAAGAAGATTTTCACACCAAAACAACTTGGAGATTCCACTTCTTTTACACTTTCAAGGTAGCTAAACATGCCAATGCCATTCTTTTCTTGTTTTATAGTGTGTTTATGGTGTTTTTAATCTTGCAAGAAGGATGGCTTTTTCTCTCTCTACATTCTTACGATTGATTTGCTTGAATGGGTTTGAAAAATGTTGAAAACTACTTGTGTTTATGGCTATATACATGTTGGAATGCTTGAAAACCTAAGGGATGGCAAATTTTCATGGATGGAATCATAGTCTTGAAAAACCCTAACCTATACCAAGGCTGAAATGGTGGTTTAAAGAGTGAGAAAATGATGTTCTTGCATGGTTTTTGCTTGAATATGGTTGTATTGTAAACAAGATGGTGAGATAACTCCATTTCCTTGGTTTTGCCTCTTTGGCTGAATACTAGGTGTCTTATGGGTGCTAAAATTTGGTTAAAATGGTGTTAGAAAAGGTGTAAGAAAGTGTTACAAAATGGTAAGAGAGAGAAAATCTAGTTAAGTTAATGTTTAGCATTTTTCCCATTTTCTAACTTCACCATAAACCATAAAAATGTGTCACACTTATTTTGGCCAAATGGATCCATGTAAATGGTGTTGAAATCTCACTTGAAAGTGGCTAGAAAACCTTGCAAAATTTATCATAGGAAAAGAGGAGAGAGAAAATTATGGTACTTTTATGTTTTAGTAAAGGAATTATTTCACATTTTTTACCATTTCACTTTGAAATTGTGCATAGCCATGTAAAATCATAGAATAATATGTATTGGCAAATTTAACATGAAAAATGGACTAGAAAGATGAGTGAAAGAGGGGTTAATATATACTTACAAGAAAAAAGAGGTGTGAGAAAACTTACCCATAATTATGGAAATGGTTACCTTAATTCCTAATTAGTAAAAATAATGCTAGAAATGTACCAAATGGGTTAGAAATGCCAATCCTTCATGCTTATCTTGCCTTGGACAAATGCTACGTAGAATTTTCCCTAGAATGGCTAAATTTATGTGTTAATTGAAAATAGCCTAAGGTGCCATCAAAATTGGCCTACACTAAGTGAAAGGAGGGAAAATGATGTAATGGTCAAGAATGGATAGTAAATAGCATGTATTTTGCCATTGATAGCAAGATGTCTAAACTCATGTGAAAGTGATTGAATAGCATAAAATTGCTTAATGTGTTTGTGAATGGCAAGGCTAAAGATCAAGGGAGGAATGATCTGGTGAATACCTTTTGAGACCAAAATCTTGAGGAGGAATGATCTAATGTATACCTCCTAAGAAAGCTCCCTTGTGGGGAATGATCTGGTGTATACTCCCAAGGAATTAAATGCAGGAGGAATGATCTGGTGTATACCTCCTAAGAATACAATCATATGGGAAGGAATGATCTGGTGTATACCTTCCAAGAATAAAGGAATTATGAGATATTATGATTTGTATTGCATGAATGTGTTCTATGCGAGCAAGATTAAAGGATGTAAACATTAAATGCTTTTTATTCATTTCATTTATGATACAACATGTTTCATATCTCATGTTTATAGATACATATTCACATGTTTCACATATATCATACCCATAAATCTATATGAAAAGAATTTTTAGACTGAATTAAATGTAGATTTATTTTCTGTATTCGTACAATGGTACATATCAGCTATTTTTTTACAAAGAAATTGGTTTGTTTAGCTACTAGGAATATATTTCTCATTGTTATACTAATATGTTTCAGATGCCTAGATACTGCTTAATAATGGAGATCGAGCTGGCCACTATGGAAGTTCCCTTTTTATAGACTTTCACCATCATCCGACAACACTGGTAAGGTTCGATTTCCCAAAAATTGATGAATTATGATCGAATTAGCTGCCGAACGCGATTAGGAAATAAATTGACCTAGGTATTAGGGTAATCGGATTTAGAATCGTAAAACGGATGACGTGACAAGCTTGAATATTCATTTAAATGTCCAAGGAATTTAATTGGCTCAAAAACTGGGATTTTTTGAAGTTCTGAATTGATTTGGAACAAAAAGAGACCAGGTAGGATGATTTACGCTTCCCGAGTCCTAGATTTGACCTAGTGATTTCCTGAACGATTAGATTTAATTGCATAGATTTACGTGCTACTTTCGATGGAATAAATTGTATGCCTGTGTGCTGGATATCCTAATTACATGTTAGCGGTTTTTTTTATTGATTTTAGATGCCCTTAGGACGGATTTGCTTAGGGTAAGGTACTTGATAGTCGGTATGGGACAGCCGTTAAGTATCCCGATTACAGGGAGTTTTCAAATGATATTATTTTTACCTGATTTAGCCTGTACTGCGTTAGGGATCACACGATAAATCAGGACAACCCTAAGAAAGGTTTAAGGAATATAAGGGGGGATAACCTAGATGGGGAAACGTTGTGATTTAGGCGTAATACCCTAGAACCTTGAGGAATAGCCGACTGTGAGCATGTGAGTTCGAATAGACTGTATGAAGATGAGAATTGGCGTATGTTTACATGCTAGGGGACGCCCTAGATGTTGATTCTCACCCGGTCCTTGAGTGGGTGATTGGTGTTACGGATCACACTCACAATATAGGCGAGATTCGGGTGATTGGTGTTACGGATCACATCCAACGATAAGAGAGGTAATCTCTCTAGATGGCGTGCAATTAGATGACGATTTCTATGATTGATTTTTAAAGAAATGGATTTTATGATTATGAATAATTGTCACGATTTTCATGTGATAAAATGATTTTAAAGATAAGGTATTTCATTGATTTCTAATTGATTTTGGGAAGTTGTTTTCGGTGCTCACACCACTGAGTATTCAACCAGATTTTGAATTGTATTTGAAATGTAAATTATTCTACTAGGATTTTATATCTCACCAGGTTTTTTACTCAGATGAACAGGAACAGGGACAGGAACCTAGACGTTAGCTGGACGATAACTTGGTGATAGACAGAAGAGAAGCTTAGTCTAGGCTTGAATTGTATATATATGTATTTATTGATGATGTTGTTATATATTGGTCTTTTGTAATTTATGTTTTCTGTTGTTATTGGACTGGGTGTATATCGGTAAATAGGATGACTGTTGTATCTAGGATACACTTGAAATACAAAGGAAACTCTGCCAGATTTTTGGTAGGGTTTACCGTTGTAAATATATGAAATTAAGTTAGAATCTGCATGAATGCTTGATATGATATATATATATGGATGTTAGTTTTCATTCCAGAGTAATTTATAATGAATTTATGTATAGTTAGTATAGTTGCACGTGAATTAGGGTTGAACGGAATCCAAATGGACAACGGGAAGTCTATTTGGGTTACGCTCAACCAGTAGCGATCCCTTGATGTTCCCACATTAGGAATAACCATTTCAAAGACCCATATGCTTCTGTTATGCAAACGTAGGATTTTGTATGTTGTATTTGGGGGTCGTTACAATTATGGTATCAGAGCTCGATTGGTCGAGTTGTCTGTTTTAGTGGGCTAGGGATTGTGAATCTTCGGGCTTGCAGCTTTAGGGTTTCAATTGATTTAACTCTGGAATGTTAGGACCTGATTTGGAATCGATAATTAACGGAATGAATTTAATGCCTTTCTATTAACTGTTGTTGTTATGACTGATCTGTTTGCTTCTGTGTCAGATAATTATGGCAGAATCTAGCAGGGATGCCACTCGCAGGCCTAGAGGAAGGCCAAGGCACAAGAACCAGGGTGCTTCGGGTAGTGGTAGCATGGAGACTGACATCGACATGCGCGATATGATGGAATTTATTCGTATGATGGCTGATGCGATGAGAGATCAAGCCACTACCAGTGCTAATGTGATGAGACAGCAACAGGAAGACAGACAGACTAGAAATGACGGAGCCACCCAGCATGTTAACCCGTTGTATCAGGGATGGATCGAGTTTCAGAGAGCAGGTTTATCTCCATTTGCAGGTGCATCCGATCCAGCTGTGGTAGAAGCCTGGGTGAAAGATATTGAAAAGATTTTCAAACTATTGTAGTGTGATGATGAGCAGAAAGTTACATATGTAACATATATGTTGAAGGGCGGCTAAGGTAACTCGGTGGACAAAGTGCCCGATGGCGATGGAAAGCAGAGGCATTCCATTTACCTGGGAGTCTTTCAAGAGAGTCTTTATGGACCAGTACATCCCTGAGAGCGTAAAACAATCAAAAGAAGCACAGTTTCTGAAGCTCACACAGGGAGGTAGGCCATTTGAGGAGTATTTGAAACAATTTGAAGAATTATCCCGATACTCTACCTACCTGCGAATGCACTATGACAAGGCCTGGAAAGCAAAGCAATTAGAAGAAGGCATAGAATTACCCATGAAGACTCAGCTAGCCACATTGGAGATTAGAGACTTCGCCACACTGGTAAACAAGTGCCGAATCCTGAGCAAGAATTTAGAACAAAGACAGGCTCAGAATATGACGCACAGAACAGGGAACCGACCAAGACCAGCAACCAGAAATCTTAACGTGAGAAGCGGTATGTTTAAACCGCAACCAGGGGCTTCTAGCAGCAGTGGAAGATGACCTGACAACCCACCCTGTCCGAAGTGTGGCACCAGACATCCGAATCAGCCCTGTTGGCATCAGACTCCACTTCGGTGTTACATGTGTGGAGGTAAAGGACATATGGCCAGATACTGCCCTTCCACCGAGAACTAGCTGACATCCGGTAGATGAAGACCACAGGCTCTAGGGAGAGTGTTTACTTTGAATGCGGCCAATGTCGACAGGCCTTCGGGCTTGATGCAGCGTAGAGGTAAAATCTATAATTTTTCTTTGATAGTATTGTTTGATTCGGGTGCTACACACTCCTTTATTACTGATGCATGCATAGAAAGAATTAAACTACCTGTTCAAAATCTGTCCTGTGACTTATACATATCCACACCCTTGGGAGAAGCCACTATGTCCCCATGAATATGCCTGAATTGCCCCTTAACCATTGAAGATACTTTGTTCATTGTGGACCTAGTGTGTATACCATTAACTAGGATCGACATTATTTTGGGAATGGATTGGTTGACTAAGAATTGGGTCTTGTTCAATTGTTCCGAAAGGACAATCACTTACCTGGATAACGTGCCTGTGCGAGGGAGTGACAGGGCTTGTGAGATAGGTGATATGTCCCTCAATCTCTCTGAGGTAGAGTTGCAAGATAGGCTAAGTCAAATCCCAATTGCTAGTGACTTTTCGGAGGTATTTCCTTTAGAAGTAAGTAGACTGCCACCACCTAGGGAGATAGAATTCACCATTGATCTAATTCCGGGCGCGGGCCCAATAGCCATAACTCCATATCGTATGGCCCTAGCGGAATTAAGGGAATTAAAGGTACAAATTGAAGATATGTTGGAGAAGGGGTTAATTAGGCCAAGTGTATCGCCATGGGGAGCTTCGGTCTTATTCGTAAAGAAGAAAGACAAGAGTTTGAGATTGTGTATCGATTACCAGTAGTTGAATAAGGTGACCATTAAGAATAAATACCCATTACCACGTATTGACGACTTGTTTGATCAGTTGCAAGGTGTGACTGTGTTTTCTAAGATAGACTTAAGATCAGATACTACCAGATTAGGGTTAGAGAGGAGGATATCTCTAAGACAGCGTTTAGAACAAGATACGGCCACTATGAGTTTCTAGTGATGCCGTTTGGATTGACAAACGCACCAGCTGTCTTTATGGATTACATGAACAGAATCTTCAGACCCTATTTAGATCAGTTTGTAGTGGTATTCATCGATGATATCTTAGTCTATTCCAAGACTCACGAAGAGCATGCCCAGCATCTTAGCACGGTGCTACAGATACAGGAAAAGAAGCAATTATATGCAAATCTAGAGAAATGTGAGTTTTGGTTAGAAGAAGTGAAATTCTTAGGACACGTGGTAAATGGGGAAGGAATAGCAGTAGACCCAAAGAAAATTAAAGCAGTGTTAAATTGGGTTCGACCTAGAACGATCACCGAGATTGGGAGTTTAGTGGGTTTGGCCGGCTATTATAGGAAATTCATTCAAGGATTTTCTCAGATAGCTTTGTCATTAACCCTGTTGACTCGGAAAGGGGTAGATTTTGAATGGAGCGAGCAGTGTGAGAATAGTTTTCAAACTTTGAAAGAGAAATTGACCACCGCTCCTGTACTAATTATTCTGAAACCCCTAGAACCCTTTACCGTATATACAAATGCATCCCTGAGAGGCCTAGGTTACGTCTTGATGCAGGATGGAAAAGTTGTGGCTTATGCTTCATGGCAATTGAAACCTTTAGAGGAGAACTACCCCACCCATGACTTAGAATTAGCTGTCGTCGTGTTTGCCCTAAAGATTTGGAGACATTACCTGTATGGCGCAATATTCGAAGTGTATAGCGATCATAAGAGCCTTAGGTATTTGTTTGATAACAAAAATTGAATATGAGGCAGTGTAGGTGGGTAGAATACCTGAAAGACTTTGATTTTGAATTGAAATATCATGCAGGGAAAGCGAATGTCGTGGCTGATGCATTAAGCTGAAAGTCACTACAACTAACTAGTTTAATGATTGGTGAGATGAGGTTACTTGAGGATTTTAGGAATCTCAGCCTCAACGTAATCTCGTTTCTGCAAAGATTAGTGATGAGTGACTTTTTAATAACCTGCGAGTTGAGAGAACTAATTAGACAAGCCCAACTTGAGGACCAATCCTTGGAAGTATACGCAGACCAACCCAATTTTGGACTAGCACCTGATGGAGTTTTAATGTTTAGGAAGAGGGTAGTGATTCTGAACCATCAGGAACTAAAGGAAAAAGTGTTAGCAGAGGCCCATAGAAGCCATTACACTATTCACCCTGGTATTTCCAAGATGTATCAGGACTTAAAGAGGAATTTTTGGTGGCCCAGTATGCGGAAGGATTTCATGAACTACGTGAA
The DNA here is from genome assembly GCA_031216115.1 of Senna siamea. NCBI lineage: Eukaryota > Viridiplantae > Streptophyta > Magnoliopsida > Fabales > Fabaceae > Senna > Senna siamea. The sequence goes on from CM062360.1 coordinate 6,370,359, forward strand.
TACCTATTTGACTTGTCAACAGGTTAAGATAGAACATCAGAAACCCGCAAGGCTACTAAAACCATTGTAGATACCAGAGAGGAAATGGGATCAAATCACTATGGATTTCATCGTAGGATTACCTAGGACACCAGCAGGATTTGATGCCATTTGGGTAATAGTGGATAGATTGACCAAGTCTACGCACTTTTTACCTGTTAAGGTGCGTTACTCCATGGAGAAATTAGCCGAAGTATACCTTAGGGAAATCGTGAGATTACATGGAATACCATCAGGTATAGTATCCGATCGAGACCCTAGGTTTACTTCAAGATTCTGGCAATCCCTACAGCAAGCCTTAGGAACCCAGCTTAAATTTAGCACAGCCTATTATCCTCGTGTGAGGCGATCTGAGAGGACTATTCAAACCCTAGAAGACATGCTAAGGGCTTTTGTGCTAGAATAGAAAGGAAGTTGGGATAAACACCTATCGTTGATAGAGTTTGCATATAACAATAGTTATCACTCTACCATCAATATGGCACCGTATGAGGCTCTGTATGGGAGGAGTTGTAAGTCACCTTTAAGTTGGGTAGAAATGGGGGAGAGTGCACTGTTAGGACCCGAAATTGTACAAGAAACCACTGATCAAATTAAAATGATCAAGGAAAAGATGAGTGTTGCCCAACAGAGGCAAGAATCCTATGCCAACTAGAGAAGAAGGCCTTTGGAATTTAATGAGGGAGAGCACGTATTTCTGAGAGTGTCCCCCACCACGGGTATCGGTAGACAGGTGAGGACCAAGAAACTAAGCCCTAGATTCCTATGACCATTCCAAATCTTACAAAGAGTCGGTCCCGTTGCCTACCAAATTGCCTTACCTCCCTATTTGTCCAACCTACATGATTTTTTTCATATCTCCCAACTTCGTAAATATGTCCCATATCCTTTGCATGTATTAGGGAATCAACCGATAATATTAAAGGAAAATTTGACTTATGAATCTACTCCTGTACAAATCCTTGACTATAAGACTAAGCAAATTCAAAGTAAAATAATCCCTTTAGTTAAGGTACTTTGGCAGGATGTAGCGTCGCAGGAGATGACGTGGGAGAAAGAAGAAGAGATGAGGCAAAGATACCCAGAACTGTTCACAGGTATGAATTTTAGGGACAAAATTTCTTTTAAGGGGGGGGAGAATGTAACAACTGGAATTATTTTTGAAAGATAAAATCAAATTTTAATGCTAATTCCATTTAAACTAAGGTTGGTACATATTTCGAGGCAATGGTTGAACTTGGAAATCGATTTGAAGTCAGAAACACGATCGAACAAAAAGAAACGTGATCCGACAATCAGGGACTGACAGACAAAGTTTCATATTTTGATTTCGCAAACAGAGACCAGAATCGCTGCATGGAAACTTGTGCCAATGCCTGGAGGGAAGCCGACATCCTAAAGTTTCCCTGAGTGATCCAGAAAAAGTCAAAATCACCCTCAGAAGCTTTAAATTTCCTGAAACCCAGCCATTTGGCACAATTCCTTCTCTCTCCTCACTCTACTTTCTCTCTCCTCTCTCTCCTCCTTCCTCCACTGCGTGCTGCCACCAGAGCCACCGTGAGCCACCACTAGGTGTACCAATCGACTCCCCTCGCCACCCCTGACTTCCAGCAACCACCCACGGCCACCAACGGCTGCCAGCGCCGCCAAAAAATGACTTTTTCATTCCCCATCACGTGAAAACTTCACCAGCTGAGATCGCCGCCGTCCGCCACCGTTGGCTGTCACTGCCCCCACCATTGTGTGGCCTGAGCTGCCAGCTTCCTCCACCAGCTTTTTGACGTTGAACGGAGGTCCGACGTGCTCGGATAGAGACTTTTTTCCTCCGTCGTGCGTTATTTTTTGTGGCCAAAAAACGTCGTCCAAACGGCCGTGAACCGCTGCGCCACCACCATATTCGGACTCCTCGTCTTGCGGACTTCACCGTGGTGTACATTTCGAGGCCAACCGTACCCCTCCGCCGTGCGCCGTCGTGCGCCACCGTGCCAGAGAATCTACACATAAACCGGGAGAAACCGAGACCACCTTGGGATAGATTTCCATCATCTGACAACACTGTTAAGGTCCGATTTCCTAAAAACTGATGAATTTTGATCGAATTAGCTGACAAACACGATTAGGAAATAAATTGACCTAGGTATTAGGGTAATCAGACTTAAAATCGTAAAACGGATGACGTGACGAGCTTCAATATTCATTTAAATGTCCAGGGAATTTAATTGGCTTGAAAACTGGGATTTTGTGAAGTTCTGAATTGATTTGTAGCAACAGGAGACCAGGTAGGATGAGTTACGCTTTCCGAGTCCTAGATTTGACCTAGTGATTGCCTGAACGATTAGATTTAATTGCATGGATTTACGTTCTGCTTTCGATAGAATAAATTGTATACCTGTGCTGGATATCCTAATTTCATGTTAGCCATTTTTTTTATTGAGTTTAGATGCCCTTAGGACGGATTTGCTTAGGGTAGGGTAATTGATAGCCGGTATGGGACGGCCGTTAAGTATCCCGAGTACAGGGAGTTTTCAAATGATATTGTTTTTACCTGATTTAGCCTGTACTGCTTTAGGGATCACACGATAAATCAGGACGACCCTAAGAAAGGTTTAAGGAGTATAAGGGAGGATAACCTAGACGGGGAAACGTTGTGATTTAGGCGTAATGCCCTAGAACCCTGAGGAATAGCCGACTGTGAGCATGTGAGTTCGAATAGACTGTATAAAGATAAGAATTGGCATATGTGCACATGCTAGGGGATGCCCTAGATGTTGATTCTCACTCAATCCTTGAGTGGGTGATTGGTGTTACGGATCACACTCACAATATAGGCGAGATTCGGGTGATTGGTGTTACGGATCAAACCCAACGATAAGAGAGGTAATCTCTCTAGATGACGTGCAATTAGATGACGATTTTAGATTTGGTCGCAGAGGACTTGTGGCCAAGATGGATTTGGATACACTGAGCATGAGATTTAACCTGATTTCTATGATTGATTTTTAAAGAAATTGATTTTATGATTATGAATAATTGCCGCGATTTCCATGTGATAAAATGATTTTAAAGATAAGGTATTTCACTGATTTCGAACTGATTTCGGGAAGTTGTTTTCGGTGCTCACACCGCTGAGTATTCAACCAGATTTTGAATTGTATTTGAAATGTAAATTATTCTACTGGTATTTTATATCTCACCAGGTTGTTTACTCAGATGAATAGGAACAGGGACAGGAACCTAGACGTTAGCTGGATGATGACTTGGTGATAGAAAGAAGAGAAGCTTAGTCTAGGCTTGAATTGTATATAGATGTGTTTATTGATGATGTTATTGTATATTGGTCTTCTGTAATTTATTTTTTCTGTTGTTATTGGACTAGCTGTATATCGGTAAACAGGATGACTGTTGTATCTTGGATACACTTGAAATACAGAGGAAACTCTGCCAAATTTTCGGTAGGGTTTACCGCTATAAATATATGAAATTAAGTTGGAATCTGCATGAATGCCTGATATGATATATATATGGATGTTAGTTTTCATTCCAAAGTAATTTATAATGAATGTATGTATAGTTAGTATAGCTGTATGTGAATTAGGGTTTAACGGAATCCGAATGGACAACAGAAAGTCTATTTGGGTTACGCTCAACCAGTAGCAATCCCCTAATGTTCCCACATCGGGAATAACCATTTCAAAGACCCATATGCTTCCGCTATGTAAACGTAGGATTATGTATGTTGTATTAGGGGGTCGTTACACTTGCAAGTTTGAAAACACCATAAACATACGATAAAACATGAAAATAATGGCATAGGATTGTTTATCTACCTTAAAAAGCTAATAGATGTGTGATTTCCTTGTTGATTTGGTGGAAGCTTCTTCTTCTCCAAGGCCAAAATGCAATTCGGCCACTTCCCCTTCTTCTCCACCTTTCATGACATTTCTAGTATTTAGGAGAAGAAATAGGCTGAATTAAAGTTTAACTTATTTACAAAAATGCCATTCTTGTTAAATTGTCAATTTCATCCCCTTTTTTTTTTTTTTAACAATGGCATTGTCTCTCTTTGTCATTGTAATTTTATGCAACTTCCATGGGCTGGGACTGTTCTACCCTTCCAAAATTTTTAAATTGCATAGTGGTCCCTCAACTTTTTAGAATTTGCATTTTAGTCCTTAAGAAAAGTGCCTTTTTGCTATTAAGTCCAAATTGGCCATTTTTGCTCCCTTTTTCGTTCTTTTCTGTTTCAAGGAGTAAAATCACTTAAATAAAATTTCATAAATTTACTAATTTACATAAATTGCTTCTATTTTTGACAAAATGATAGTTTTAATATAAAGGGCTCATTTTCATAAATTTACTAATTTACTTCTATTTTTGACAAAATTACAATTTTTCCCCTAAGGAAAAATTACCTTTTTGCCCTTTATATTAAAACTATCATTTCACTCTCTTTCTTTCTTCTTTTGATCAAGAATGAGTAAGGATTTCTAATTCCCACCTTCATAGAATATTTAGGGTAAAAACTAAATTTTTCTCACTTCATATAAAATAGCTATCATACTCATAGTGTGAAATTACAATTTTACCCTTTTTAGGGAAAATTGCCTTTCAACATCAATGTAAGTAATTTCTTGCATAACTAGATTCTTTTTCTCTCTTAAATGAAAATAATAAGAGTCCTTTGACATAACTTCATGAAATAAAAGAGTTAAACTAATTATTCATTTCATGGTAAAATTACCATTTTACCCTTCCTTACCAAATTTCCAACTTTATTCTTTTATCACAAAAGTGATTATATAATGATAAAAATGTTCATTCTAACTCCTTAATAAATCATCCTTAACCCTTCACAAATAATGCTAACAATAATAATAACAACAACGTCATCATAAGGTACAAATGTTAGGAGCGGATGTTACAGGAACAGGAGATGCCTAGGAGATAGCTGGGCATGAGAGGAGTGCTAAGGATACCAAGCAAAGCCAAAAGAATTGTATAGTACTAAGTGGGATCTATAATAGGCTTAAGGTTTTGTGTATATATTAATGAAGAATGTCTTAGATTTGGAGTTGTATGACGGATTGTAAATTAAATTATGGATGTATGTATGAATTTAGTATTTATGGCATATTGTATCTCAATTATCTCTAAATGGCTATTAGAATTTGTATTCCAGAGTAATATGTGAAATAAATGGTGATATTGGAAAATTTGCATTGGATAAGTGGTTAAGTGGAATCTAAATAGATGGAGAGAAGACTCTATTTGGGTTACACTCAACCAGTAGCGACCCTCTGACGTTCCCTAATTTGAGGAAAGTGAAAATTTTACTATAAATTTTGATGCTTCCACTAGTATATACTCTGAAGTATGTAAAGTAAGATAAAGGGGTCGTTACACATTGTCTAACGCTACATCCTCCTAGAAAAATCATTAAAATCCTCCTAGTGATCAGAGGTTAGAGTAGCCAAATCATGACTGTTACTATCATCTCCCAAGTTAGCCATTAGAAGGTCAACACCAGATGTAGGTACTGGATATGAGGCTAGAGGAGTTGTATGGACCTCGTATTATTAAGTTCATCACCTCTCTTTGAAGGACCTGATTTATTCTTCTTGCTCAAAAGCCTCTTCAATTCTACAATTCAATACAAAATTAATAAGAAATCAATACAAAATTATTTATGAAATTCTATACAAAATATAAAATACTTATTGTGCAAAGGGTTAAATCTAGCAAACCTAGACAAATTAATATTTCCATCACCTCTGGGAATAACATTTCTAAACTCTGAGGATGGTTGGGTTCACTACTACATCATCATCATCCTCCCCCATTTCATACAAGTCCTACTGTAACGTCCGTAATATCCCCTTAGCCTATGGTTTAAAAGATATAATATATATATATATATATATTAATAGTAGTGTGTTACTGTTACATCTACACAAGTAAATTTTAAACTTTTACCAAGTTGATTAATTGAGTGTCATTTGGGTTGGGTTCTACACTCGGGCTCTCACACGTAGCAGCAGAATATCAGATCAATTACATAAACATAATTCATCTAATTAGCTATTCACAAACATACATAAATGCTCATTAATTAACTTTAACTTAACTAATTGGACATGGAGGTAACAACCCTGCCACTCATGACTTTATCAAATTACCTACTATTAACTATCAGTTAATTGATATACATCTAAGTCAATATAGGCTATACAAGAGATATTCTTTACTAGCCTTTCCAAAAATTATAAGGACAAGTGCAAATTAAACATATGCCTATACTATCCAAAATAAACATTTTTAGGTACCCCCATAAAGGGTACTTCTCCCCTGCCTACTTGCTCCCCTAACCAAAGAAACCTATATACATCTGGTACACACCAGCACTCATGTGAAAAATGAATCTCAATAGCAATGTAACCTGTCTTTGAAAACTACTAACCTGTACCACCGCATTTATATGAAAATCTCTACATTCTTTCATCATAAAAACATAACACATACTATTGGGATGCAATGCATGCAACATACTTCATATCATGTGCTCATATTTATGCAAGTGCCTTTAGAACATATAAACTTTTAAATAAGGGATGTCTATTCATCATCATCTCATCATAACTTTCATGTAAAAAGTATTGTGGGATAGTAAACATGCCTTTACTTTAAACATATAAGCAGGAGAATAACACATCGTAAGAGTTATCAAGAGCGTCACCAAGTGAACCACTCCACGTGCCACTTCTATATACATGAGTTTGTGACTATTTAGCCACCCTTTAACTATAACTCTAGCTTTAACTTTAACCTTTTGTACATTTTGAGGCATCCCTCAGCCATATCTGAGTATCATTCTCATAACCAGCAGGATAGTTGTCAACTTTACCCAATGTCACCCTTCCCCTTATGGGACTAGTTATCAACTCACAGGGATCACTATCAACTCTACCTAGATCATTTCCTCTTAATACTACAGAATCACCATCCCTTTCTGATTGATCACACTCCCGATATGCTATTCTTTAACATATACACTAGGGTGACTCGACTTATGTCCATGGTTCTGCTAACTCTAAGTATGTGTTTCTTAAATGGCCTTTGGAAGATGACAATAACTTAAAGTTTGCCACCATCACAATGTTTTATATTCACAAAATATAATTAGATGACAATAACTTAAAGTTTGCCACCATCACAATGTTTCACATTAATACTTAAGATTGCATGCATTACTCATTTAATATTCATCCCACAGGATATACCAATATTCATAAAATATAATTAGATTATACATAAAATAAAATCTCATTGGTAACATGATTTCATTCCCATAAAGAGCATTAAGGAAATAAGAGCACTTCTCGTTGGCCTTCGCCAAATCACAATAATCATCATATAATAATGACAATAAGAGAAATCATAAGGGTTGTCAAGCAAACCACTCCACATTTTCAAAATATGTACTCATAAATTTTTGGCAACATATGCCCATTGGCAGTCCTTAACTGAAATATCATATTCATATACATTCTAGAGCATCCTCCAGTAGATCCAAGTACAATAAGAGTCCCCACAATAAGAGTCCACTCATTGAGTCCACACGTGAGTATATAATAAGGGTTCCCAAATTTATGTTATTTATGAGCATATATAATAGGGTGATTCAGCTTATATTATAGTTATGTGAAATTCTTAAGTATGTGATCCCTTTTAAGGTTGCCATTAGGTACACTAACTTAGAATTTACAACTATCACAGTAGCCACAGAATGTCTAATCACCATCCCATACTGACAATTAATCATTCAATTATGGACCTATCTATCACTAATACATATTCTGGCTCTTTTCATTTTGTTTCAAGGTACATGTTACCCTTGAAATTCTAGGTTCAAATCCCTTGTTTGAGTAGAGTTTCTTGGGCTAAATACCTTCCAAACATGTTATTGAGTTCATAATTCACTCATGGAGGCTAGCAGTCAGCTGGTACCCTGCTATTAGTCGATTGCTAACACTTTGTCCACCTTTAAAATTTCAACCTGAGAGCCTATCAGTCGATTGCTACAGGGCTGACAGTCAGCTGTTAACCTTCTGGCAAAAATTTCAGAAATGAAGAACATAGCAGTTGACTGCTAGAGCTCTGTATGCATTTCTGGACAGTTTAAGAATGCAATAGTCAACTGATTCAAGCTGGTGTCAACTGCTACATTATGCTCTATTTCATGACTTGCTTTTAACCCAGAATTTTTATCCAGAAACTTGTTTAAAATCCAATTTTGAAATTCATGAACTCAAAACCAACATGTGACCATTATTTACCACACAAAATACAGCCCAAACACAACTCAATCTCTCTCAAGTCTTGGATTTAAACTCATTCTCATTCATGGATAAAAAAATCATATTTTATAATCTGATTCCAGCATACACAAGTATATTCATATGGTTCAAAACACCTAATAGTGATCAAAAACACCAAGAATGTAGTTTTAATTCCCTTTTTCCTTTCAAACAATTTCGAAATCATGAAATTCAGTTACATGAATAGTAACTCTGAAATAACAAGGGATTGGGTTATTTTGCTACCTTAATTCCTTGTTTGGAAGCTATTATTGTATTAAATGCCTTCTTAGACACTTCTTTGGATTCAACTCCTGCTGAAAGTGAAGATTTACTCTCTTATTCCTCACTTTCTCTCTTTACTCGAGCATCTTTCTCTCTCTAGAATTTTAGTTTTGAATTTGGGTAAGGGGAAGTTTGACTTCTGGCCTTATATAGGTGACCCAAAATTTGCAATTTTAATCCTAATCTCTGATCATTCGACCTCAAAATGGTAATTTTCAAACTATATACATAATTATTGTTTTACCCTTGAACCATTGGCGGGAGATTTCCAAAAATTAGTTGGCTACAGTAAATATTTTGGCTAAAATTGTAATTCTCCTACTTAAAATTTCTATTTTTTTAGTTTAGTCCTTATCCTCTTTTAATTCAATTAGCTCACTCTTCTCTAATTTTATTCTTACACTAATGCGGCTATATGCATTCTAATGCAGCATACGCAAGCAATTAATTAAAATTAACAAACATCTTTCATAGAAATAGGAGCAGATGTTACATTGCCTAGAAAGAAAGAAAAAGAACAATGGTAAAGGCAAGAAAAGAGCTGATCTTGCGACTGTGGCAGATGGCTATGAAAGCTCGAATGTCCTCACTTTTATTGACCTAACATACAGTGAGGAATGGATTCATAACTCAAGATGTACCTTCCATATGATCCCAAACCAGTATTGGTTTGACACCTACAAGACAGTAGCTACAAGCAAGGTGTTAATGGGCAATGATCCTCCCTGTAAGGTGGCTGGAATTAGTACTATCAAGATCAAACTTAAAGATGGGCCTGTAAAAACCTACACACAAGTCAGACATGTACTTGACCTCAAGAGAAACCTCATTTCCCTCAACATGTTGAGTGAACCGAGATGCGAATTCAGTGGAGAAAGCAAGTCCATCACTATAAAAAAAAGGTTCCAAGAAAATATTGAAGGGAGTCAGGGAAAATTGACTCTATAGACTACAAAGAAAAACACACAAAACCCTAAGTAATTCCTATCTAGCTTTGAATGACAACTTAACAAAGTTGTGGCACCTTAGGCTAGCTCATATAAGTGAAAAAGGATTAGAAGAACTATGTAAACAAGGTTTGATAGAAAGAACTAGAAAAGATAATTTAGAGTATTGTGAACACTATTTATATGGTAAACAAAGAAGAGCAAAATTCCTTACTACTGGTACACTCACCACAAAAGGAATTCTAGACTATGTGCATTCTAACATTTGGGGACTTGCTAGAACTCAAACATTATGTGGATCTAGGTATTATATCACTTTTATAGATGATTGGTCTAGGAAGGTATAGGTGTATCTACTCAAACATAAAAGTGAAGCTTTTAAAACCTTTAAGCAATGGAAGGCCATGGTTGAGACACAAATTGAGCGACAAGTAAAGATTCTCAAAACAAAAAATGGCCTAGAATATTTGAGTAATGAGTTCACTAAATTTTGTAAAAATAATGGCATTGTGAGGCACAAGATAGGAAGGCTAACTCTAAAACAAAATTACTTGGCTGAAAGGATTAACAAAACTATTTTGGAAAGAGTTAGGTGCATTCTATCAAATGCCAAACTACTCAGCAAGCACTTTTAGGGAGAAGTTGTCCACACAGCTTACATCATCAATAGATCACCTTCTATAGCAATCGAGTTTAGAAAACCTGAAGAATTTTGGACAAGCAAGCCACTAAGCTTAGCACACATGTGGATCTTTGGCTATGATGCATATATTCACACCAATGAAGGGAAACTGGAGCCCAAATCAAAGAACGAGATTTTCCTTGGATATCTAGATGTTGTGAAATGCTACAAGGTATCGATTGGTGAGTCTGGAAATAGCAAAGCTATTATAAGTAGAGAAGAAAATATGGTGCAGAATAATGAATAGAAGGCTATAGTTCCAGACTCTAATAGTACAAAAGGGGGAATCCAAATAGAGATGGAGCCAAGATCTCCAAAGAAATATGATCTTGCTAAACTTGTTATCCAAATAGATCCACAGCCTAATACAAACTCACCAGACTACATACTGGCTAGAAGCAGAGGTAGAAGACAGGTAAAGGCTCCTAAATGGTATGGTTTTATAGAATTTATAGCATGTGCTTTAATAGTGGAAAATGAAGATGGTAGCTCTGACCTTGTCAGCTACTAGAAAGTCATGTCTAGTAAAGAATCTGTAAAATGGAAAGCTTTCATGAGGGAGTATGATTCCCTTATGAAGAATCACACTTGGGAGATTGTCAAAAGACTAAAAAGGTAAAGGCTTGTAGGCTATAAGTGGATTTTTAAGAAGAAACCAAAAGTCCCTAGATTTGAGAAGAGTATATACAAGGCAAGACTTGTAGCAAAAGGCTTTTCAAAAAAGGAAGTGATAGAATACAATGAAATTTTCTCACTTGTAGTTAAAAACACCAACATAAGAATCATTCTATCACTAGTTGCTATATATAATCTAGAACTTGAACAATTAAATGTAAAAACAACATTCTTACATGGTGTGCTTAAGGAGAAAATTTTCATGAAACAACCAGAAGGGTTTGAAGTAACAGGACAGGGAAACATGGTTTGTTTGTTAAATAAATCTTTGTATGGACTCAAAAAATCCCAAGGAAACGGTATCTTAAGTTTAATAGTTTTATTGTATCCAAAGGCTACCTAAAGAGTGCTCATGATAGTTGTGTTTACTATAAAAAGGAATCGACAGGGAACTACATATACTTGCTCTTATATGTAGATGACATGCTAATAGCCAGCAAGGATGTAGAAGCTATTAGGAAACTCAAGAAAGTTTTGAGTTCAAAATTTGAAATGAAAGATTTAGGAGAAGCAAAATGAATTTTGGAAATGGACATCATAAGGCACAGGAGAAAAGGCTCAATACATCTTAACCAAGGAAATTATGTTGAAAAATTCTTGAAAAGGTTCAATATGTATCATGCTAAACCTATCTCTACTCCTATTGTAGGCCATTTTAAATTTTCTTCAGAACTGTTACCCAGTAGTGAGAAAGAACACAAGTTCATGAGCAGCATCCCATATGCAAATGCAACTAGCAGCCTGATGTATGCCATGGTGTGCTTGAGATTAGACATAGCTTATGAAGCAAGCTTGGCTAGCAGATTCATGGGAAATCCTAGCAAGGAGCACTAGATGGATGGCAGTCAAGTGGATGTTCAGATATCTAAGGAAAAAAATAGATGTTGGACTAAAATTCTACAAACCCAAAACTGATAGAAATCCAATCATAGGATATGTATATGTAGACTATATAGGAGATTTAAACAAAAAGAGGTCAATAACAGGATGCATTTTCACTTTATATGGAAATGTAGTTAGCTAGAAAGCCAACTTACAATCTGGTGTGGCATTGTCAACTACAGAATCTGAATATATAGCCTTAATTGAAGCCATAAAGGAAGCTTTATGGATGAAAGGATTCATAGAAGAGCTGGAAGGAAAGGAGCTAAAAAAAAAAGTCATGTGTGATAGCCAAAATGCAATCTATCTGTCAAAGAATCAATCCTTCCATGATCGGGCTAAGCATATTGATGTAAGGTTCCATTTTATCAGAGAAATCATTGCAAAAGGGATAATTCAAATCAAGAAAATTGGTATAGAAAATAACCTTGCTAATATGTTGACAAAAGTTGTCATTGGTTCCAAGTTTGAACACTTCCTAGATCTAGTAAAAGTATGCAGACTTTGAAATTAAAGTTTTGACACAAAAACTTAGACATCTAAAAGAATGAAGCTAATTGTGAAGAACCAAGTTAGAGTTTTGTAGAAAATGGTGGTTCTTTATAATGCAAATAGCTAAGATAATAGTATGACAACAATAGTAGTCCACAATAGCAGCAGCAATGTTTATAGTAGCTTAAGTTTTTTTGATTAGGTGTCATGTAATGGTTAGTTAAGTGTTAGTTAGAAGGGCAGTTGTACGTGTGTTGTACATATTCTATCTATATAAAGACTTGACTAGAGAGGAAAAGTGGGACGATAGATTCGGCTAAGAGAGAAAATAATTTAGTTTTCGGTGAAGTTGCTTTTTAGTAAGTGAGAGTTCAAGTGTGAGCATTCTCTTGTAAAGTTCTTGGAGTCTCATCAATAAAGGACCTAAACCAGCTTTAAAGAGTAGATGTATGAAATAAGTTTGAACCATTATAATTCCCTATGCATGTTTTTTTGCTTCTGTTTTCTGTTTCTAAAGTATCTTGATACTTCTTACTGTGATCTTGTTCTTTTGGTTTTCTTTTGTTATTGCTTTTGTCAGGTTGTGTCATAGGATAACTCAAGTGTATTGGTTGCATAATCCTCACAAAGGCAAATCTTTTAGAGACCAAAAATTGAATTTCCTCTTAAAACATTTTAAAAGTAAAGAAAATTAAATCTTAGAATGTGACCAGAGATCAAATATTAAATTGGTGAGAAATTCTAAATTTAACTAAAACAAACAAAAGTTAAAATATTTTTGTAAATCTTATTATTATTATTTTTTTGAATTTTTGAAATTTATAACCTGAACAAAATATGATATTTACATCCTCCTATTGCATTGTGGCCAAATAAGCCATTTGGATTTAATGTTGTGGGATTCAATTACCAAGCCAAAGCCCCTCCACCCCTAGTTGAGAATAGACTTGATCATGCATTGGGCTCATAAAAAAATGAGCCGAGCTTTCATATGTACATACTAGAAAAATATAGGCACAAGCCTAAGCTCAAGCTCATTTTTAAATATGTTATTCGGGCCAAGCATGAGCTCAAGTAATAAGAAAAATCTTGGTCCAACTTAAATTTAAATTTTTTAAAAATTAAAATTCATTATATATTAAACTTTTATTTAATATAAGTTAAAGTAAAATATAGTATAATATATGTAAGTTATAAACTTAAATTATGAGTATTAATAAAAATAAATAAATTATATTTAGCTTTTTGCATATAAAATCATACTTAATTATATTAATATATACATTAATAAATATAATTATTTGTATATATAATATATACATATATAAAGTGAAATAAAACCATAAATATGAAATTTTTATTGTTGTTCATAAAAAATGTTAATTTTAAATGAAATTTTTTTCATTTTTTATATTTTATATTTTAATATATATAATTTTTTTGTTAAATATTTATTCTTTTAAAAAAATAATTTAGATTTTTGAGTTTCGGTCTAGGCTTCAAAGAAAAGCCCAAGCCAAACTCTAATTTAACCAAATATTTTTATTCTAACTTTTATGTTTGGGCTCATATTACATTTTTATCGGGCCCACAGACTTTTAGACCCATTATTAGTTCTAGTTGTGAAGAAGCCATCAATGAATGGTGCATCTTGGAAGCTCAGCTTTACATACTAGTGAAGGTTTCCTAGCTTTCTTGACTTCTACGTGAGTTTCCAGCATCTCTTCTAATGACCAGTTCGTCAAATACGATTACTAAATTTTGATGCTAATATAAGAAATTGAAGTTTAATAGTTTCTCCTAATTGCTTTGTAATTAATGTAAAGAGAAACAAAATTATTGTAAAATCAAATTTTCAGTACTATTCTTTCTGTTGATTTCTAAAATATGGATGGTAAAAAATACACAGCAACTACATCTATTTGTCTCCATATTACCTTCAGGAGGGTTTGATCGATGCACGTACCAAAACTTGGGTTAACATGCTTAAAAAAATACATGACAAGGTATGAGTGTAACTAAATTAATACACCTCTAATGCAATATAATATATTAAAAATTATGATTTGAATTATCTTAAAATTTCTTTATTTATAATATTATCCTAAATTTTGCATATATATGCCACTTTTATGATATTTTTCTTATTTAAAATTTTTTAATAAATATCTTTTGTTAGATATATAAGTTATATAAATTAATGAATAAATATATAAAAGATAAACTTCTAAAATGATACATTTATACTCTATATTAATATGATATTACATGACTTTGGCCCTTTCATTTCTTTGGTGTCTCAAATGATATAATATATGGTATAAACATGTGAGAATGTAGAGTTACAAGAAATTATATAAAAAGTTATTTAACTTTTCAATTATTTATGTGTATCGATCTTAGATTATACTAAGATTTTATAAATTGAACTGTCTCAATTTAAGATAAAAAAATATTTAATTAAGTTTTATCATCTCATCTAATTAATTTCATTCTATATTTAGTTTAGACTAATTATTAAACAGTAAATTACAATCCCTTATACTCATTTCCTTATTATTTTAAAAAGTTATACTTTTTTTAGAGATTAAAAAAATTTACAATTTCATTTATTTTGATCAAAATACTCTTATATGTGTATATTTATGTAATTAAATATGTATTTGACTAATATAAATTTTTTTTTTTAAAATTTAAAATAAAATAAATGTATTATTTTTAACTCAAAATATAAAATGAAATAATATTTTTTAATAGATGATAATTTTTTAATAATATTACTAATTTAGGGTATTTTGGTTAAAATAGATAAAATCTCAACTTTTTTTTTTAATTTTTTAAGGGAGGAGAATATAGATTTTTCAGGATACAGTAGTATAATTCAATAATTATTAAATTATACTTAAAAATATTTTTAAAAAATTATTTTCTAAAATTAAGAGTTACATTATTATTTTTGTAAAATGATTTAATTTTTTAAAGAAGCAAAAACCTTAAAAGTATCATAAAGTAACATATAAAATTAGAGATATTATAAAAAAGAAATGATTAAGGGTCAATTATTATTTAACTTGCATTATTATTGAACAATTGTTAAGGTCTATTTAGTACCACCTTATTTTTACGTTAATCAATAAAATTAAATAAATTAAAATATTTTTATTTTATATATTATGTAAATCCTTCCATGTAAATTAAAATAAAAAATAGTTAAATATTATTAAACAAAGTGATATAATAAATATATTTAAAATTTTATATTATTATATTTGAAATAAATTATATATGGATCCCTCATTCTTACAATTGGCGATCTTTTGTTGTGCCATGCAACCCATGTTAGCCCACCTTCCGGTATTTCCCCTTCCACCGAAAAATGTGCTGGGACAACTTTTAAAATGCTATATATATAAGGGTTCCGCACAATTCTGCCGACACTAATTATTCTTTACATCTCTATGGCCACTTCATTCCACATACTAGACCAATGTGAAGAAAGGTCAAAAGAAGAGAAAAGTCTTAATTCATTTGCACATAATAATTGAGAATCATAAGGCAAGACTCTTTCTACTAACAATTCTTAGTTTGTAGTCCGTATTATTCCTCTTTCAATGGATGTTTGGTGGGCTATGGAATTTGTCATCTCGTTTCCTTTTATATTTATTTATTTATACTGAAAATCATTATATATATATATATTATCTAGCCATTATTTTTTAATGGTGTGAACTGAATTATATATATATATATATATTTATATATACTTATACACCGTAAGCTATGACAGCTACGCCAGTTGCATGTGCTTTTATCAATTTCTATACCTTCCCTTTTGTCTCATTCAAACCGTCGTCCCCACCTCCTTACGTGACTTGAAAAGTTGAATGCTCTCACTCCTCCATGAATTTCTCAACTTCTCACTTCATTATCATTTATGCATTCTTTTTCAATCCTTTGGGCATTAATTGTCCAAATAAAGCCTCCTCAGTTTAGACGAATTTAGAGCAAGCAATAAACTTCTCCAGCTGGAAACCACAAACTTTCCTCTTCATCTCTTTCTTCCCTCCTCTATCTCTCTATCATCTTCTTCTTCTCCATGTTTAGAAAGCAATCACCGGCAGCTTCAACTCTGCCATGGACCAAATCAGAGAGCTTTTCCAAAATCAAAGACAACCACCCCGCCACTTTCAATATCAACCCTCAAATTATTAGGTACTCTCTTTTTCTCTGTCTCTTTCTCTTTTCGTGGTTTCTTGTTCTTCTCTTTTGGTTCCCTCCCTCCAACACGTCCACACAACTCCCTAGCAATAATCATCGCAACAAAGTGTTATTACTTTCCAAGGCCAAATGCGACGGAAATGTGTCAGTTTATGTTTACGACTTGCCCTCTCGCTTCAACCTTGGCCTCCTTACCCACTGCCAACGCCTCAACGTTTACACTAATATGTGCCCGCATGTAGCAAATCATGGCCTCGGCCAGCCTCTTCCTAACTACATGGGTCTCTCCTCCGTTACTTGGTTTGCCACTCACCAATTCATCGCCGAGATGATCTTCCACGCGCGCGTAGAGAACCACCCGTGTCGCACGTGGGATCCGAACAAAGCTGACCTGTTCTATGTACCCTTCTACGGTGGGCTCCACGCTTCTAGCATGTTCCGCGAGGCCAATCACACTCTTCGCGATGCATTAGTCGATGATCTTATCAACTATCTACAAAATCAGCCTTGGTGGCAGAAAAACAATGGTAAAGACCATTTCCTTGCCCTGGGGAGGACCGCATGGGATTTCATGAGAACGCAAGATGGGCCCGACTTTGGTGCGAACATACTCCTGAACCTGCCATCTGTCCAGAACATGTCGGTGCTAACAGTGGAGAGACAACCTTGGCAAGGGTCAAACCAATATGGTATTCCTTACCCTTCTTATTATCATCCCACAACAATCTCAGAAATGGAAAGATGGCAGGAAATGATGAGGCAATCGGAGCGACCGCATCTGTTTTCGTTCGTCGGCGGGCCAAGGAAAGGCTTGGAGAAGGCGGCCATTCGAGCTGAGATCCTCCGGCAATGCGAGGGTTCAAGACGGTGCATGCTCTCGAAGTGTGGTGCAGATGGAGGAGGAATGAAGTGCCATGATCCTAGTGTGGTGCTTGACGTGATGACCAAGTCTCAGTTCTGCCTGCAGGCGCCGGGTGACTCGTTCACGCGCCGGTCAACATTCGACTCGGTGCTCGCCGGCTGCATACCAGTGTTCTTCTCGCTGCACACGGCGTACAGTCAGTATGCGTGGTATTTGCCAGCAGAGGAAAAAGAGACGTATTCGGTGTACATTGATGAGAAAGGGGAAGGAAGCAAGAGGATAGAAGAGGAGCTGTTGAAGATTCCGAGTGAGAAAGTGAAGAGAATGCATGAAGTGGTCATTAGTATGATCCCGAGACTCACGTATGCGTACCCTAATGCCAGTGATGTTGGGTTTAAAGATGCAGTTGATGTTGCTCTTGCCCACCTCTCCATGCTTGTTCAGTCAAAAGTTAATGCCGATCAGAGATTAATAACCAGAGCAGAGAGATATAGCCTCAATTTCAATTGAATTTCATTCATGTATGATTATATTTATTTGTATATTTACACTATTATATATGTTTGTGGGACATTTTAATTATTGATTTTTAAAATTATATATAAATAAATATTAGTCGCTTTTAGTGCAAATCAATTTTTTAAAATTTATTTTAAAATTAAATTATAAAAATATTTTATATCATAAAATATAATAAAAAATTATTTAACCTTTTTCTCTATCATTAATTATTCTCACTTTCAGACATATATACATATGTTTAAATTTTTAAATTATTTATAATAATATACTAATATATTTATGGATATATGATTTTGAGAATAAAAATATCATCAATTTTAAAATTATATACAATAATGTCAATTTTGTCTCAATTAAAATATTAAAAAATATAATGAGAACTTTTTACTATATTTTAAAATTTAATTAAAAAATATAAAAGTATTTAAATTTTTATTCTCTCAGTGCATTTTATATTTCCATATTCTATATTAATTACTATTATCAATATAATAATATATAGAAGTTATTATTTTTATTATTTTACCTATAGTGCTATAAGTTACTCTTGTCTAATACCCATCTAAAAAAGCACAATCTCTCAATAAACCTGAATACTAGAGCTAGCAAAAAATGGGCTTAATCTACCAAAAATTAAGGTCGGGTTGACAAAATGATAAACTAACCTAGCTCACCAATCTTGTGGGTTAAGTAGATATGGGTTGGGTTACTCATGAATGTAACCCATTTCTTCTCATTGAGGACTCATTAAGATTTTTTAGGCAACTTATGGTAAATTAGTCATTGGTGTAACATCCACTCTTACTAATTATGATATATGTTTATTAGTTATTAAATAAGTTAAATGCATGTGTACGCTCCATTAGTTTGCATATATTTGCATTAGTATATGGATTAAATTGAAAGAGGATGAAGGATTAAATTAAGAGTAAAAAGGGACTAGAATGAAAAATAAAAGTTAATTTAAAAGAATTATGTAAATCCTCATTAGCCCAGGGGGTAGAAAATATAATTTTAGCCAAAAGAGAGTTACTATAACTAACTAATTTTTGAAATCTCCTATAACACCCCCCTTAGCCTATAGCTCCTTTTAGTCATTTAAAAGATATAATATATAAATATAATTATAATGGTGTGTTACTATTACCTCTACTCGAAAAAATTTTAACTTTTACCAAGTTAATTAATTGAGTGCTGTTTGGTTTAGGTTCTACACTCGGGTTTTCACTTGAGAATCGCAGTGGAATATCAAATTGATTTCATATACATAATTAACTCTAAATAGCTATACACAAACATACATCAATACTTATTAATTAACTTTAATTTAACTAATTGGGGCATGGAGGCAACATCTTTGCCACTCAAAACCCCTTTAGTGTATCTATGTCCATACTTACGATATAGGCTATACATGAGAAAATTTGTACTAGCCTTCCTAAAAACCATAAAGACTAGCACCAATGTTGTGGGGTAATAAACATGCCTTTACATTTAACATATGAGCATGAAAATCAACATATCATAAGAGTTATTGAGAGTGCCTCCCAGCGAACAACTCCACATACCACTATGTTCAAGCATGAGTGCATGACTGTTCATCCATACCTTAACTTTTGTACATTTTGAGGCATCCCTCAATGGATCCAAGTACCATAATGGTCCTTGCCCCTTTTCGATAGATCATCCCTGACCAACGGGATTATCTCCCTTTCGTCCCAAATGGAGCTGGTATAAACTCATGGGATCATTGTCAACTCTACCCAGATCATTTCCTCTCTGCCGTTGCGGATCATGGGGCTATGGAATCACCACCCCTTACTAGTGGATCACACTTTCGGTACACCATTCTCTAACATATGTACTAGGGTGATTCGGCTTATGCCTATGGTTTTACTTAACTCTAAGTACGTGTTTCTTAAATGGCCTTTGTAAAATGACACTAACTTAAAGTTTGCAACTATCACGGTGTTTTCAAATTCATCTAAGGTTAAGTGGATTTTTAACCATCCTAATTTATGGCATAACCATGGAATGCCCAACGGCCATCCCATATTGACTATCGGTCACTCGATCATGAACCTGTCTACCAATAATGCATATGCTTATAATACTTTCCTCTTTCCTCTCTTATGTTTTCTGCTCTCTTTATTTCACTATCACAAGGATCCTTTCATTCAACTAACTCGTGACTCTATCTCTTACATGTTACCCACTACATCCTAAGTTTAGATATTTAGTTTGAGTGAGATTTTAGGCTATTTTCTTTGTAAAAAGGTCATTGAGCTCATTATTTAAGTCAGAGGGCTAGAAATCGACTAGTCCCATTCTGCTATTCGGCTGCTAGCTCACTGCCCTTTTTACCCAGTCTTGGCTAAGAGCTATCAGTCAGCTACTAAAGGCTTGGTAGTTGATTGCTAGCAAAAAATGGTCCTGATAGTCAACTGCTAAAGCGGGGCAGTTAGCTACTAGCCTTTAAAAACGTTTTATGGAAAATGAAGAACAGGTAATTGACTTATAGGGTTTGGCAGTCAGCTGCTAGCATTTAAAGTTGGTTTCTGGGTAGACGAAGAACACGACAGTCAACTTCTAGGGGTTGGCAATTGGCTGCTGGCGTTCTATCTACTATAAAACTCACTGCTAAACCCAGAGTTTTGCTCCAAAAATATGTTTTCAAACTAATTTCTCAAACTGTAAACTCAACACCAATGCTTAGGCATTATATAGCCTCTATAACAGACCCAAAACTCAACTTAACAGCACTCTAAACTAAGATCAAACCACATTCTCGCACTTAGGGCATAGGCCCACTTTCACAATCAATGACAAGCATAAATGAGCATAACTATTTAGCACGCATCAGCCAATAGCAATTAAAAACATAGAGAATATATATTTTAACCCTAAACTTATCTCAAAACTTTCATAAACACATTCTTCTAGCAAAAGTAAACATTTTAGAAATAGAGTTTAGGTTGAGTTGCTATCTAGATTTTCCTTGAAAATATGTTGGATTGAGTGTCCAGATGATCTTTCCCTTGCTATAAAATGTTTTTCCTAGCCTTAAATTACCCTTCCTTCAATAAATCTCTTCCCCTTTGCCCTAACTCGTCTCTTTCTCTCTCTATTCGCCCTTCTCTCTCTCTCTCTCTAGGAAAAAGGCTGAAGTTGTGTTGTGTATAAGGGTTTAGGGTTTTTGAAATATTAGCTCAACCTATTTGCATTATGGTCCTTGACCATTTTATGACTTTGGCCTAGTTGCTCTTTCCCTTTTCAATTTGGTCTTGAGTCATATTTTAACTCAGTTTTCTTTCCTTTCAATTAGGTCCTTGCACTAATGCAACTATATCCAATTAATGCAACATACACAAGCATTAAACTTAAATTAATAACTAACAAGCATCTCTTAATCACATTAGGAGTGGATGTTACATCTCCTGCCAATAGTTTAGGGGCAAAAGTGTAATTCTATATTAGACTAGAGAAATTGCCATTTAAGGCCAAGTGACCAAAACTCAACCCTGACTTTGGGCAAGGATTGTAGTTTCTCCGACTACATGAAACCACTTGTATAAGCTGCAATGTAAGAAGCCCTCCATCACAAAACCTATTTTCATACTTTTAGAGAGAGAAAAAGGGTGACTTAGAGAGAGAAAGAGAGAAATTATGAAGGACAAAGGGGTTAAGCTTGGATTTTAACACTACTAATCACATTAAAGAACCTCTAAGCTGACATCTAAACACCATAGACACACCTTTAATAAGAAACAAGGTGTCAAAAAATTTAATCCCGTCTATTTTTGAAAAGTATTATTCACTTTACTAAAAATGGTGATTTTGATATTGTTGGAGTTAAGAGAGGGATTTAAAACTACATTCTTTGTCTTTCTAACTTTTATTGGGTGCTTTAATCTGAATGAATGTACTTAGATATGCATGTTTCAAAGTTGAAAAATGGGTTAACTATTCAACTTTGTTATATGTTCAGATTTCCTTGGGTTGATGATGATTGAGCACATGTATGAGTTGAAATTCAAGGTAAATGATGGTAAAATTCGAACTAAGTGACTCTCTATATGAGGAAATTTTAAGGCTTTTGAACTTACAAGTCGACTTCTCTATTCTTTATTTCAAACTTTTACAGTACATGAATGTGGCAAATGACTGCCAGCTTAGGGCAGTCAATTGTCGTGGCTCTAGAAAGAGGTGTCCAACCTACAGTACACTAACAGCTAACTGATATGCACCTAGAAGTCGACATGTAGCTCTCTGTTAACTGCTAGTCGACTTGTAGAGTGCGAGCAGTTGACTTGTAGCCTTTTGTTTGGGCTTTTAAGGTTTTAACTCTATCAATCCACTGCTATGACGTGTAAGTTGACTACTAGGTAGGAAGATAATGATTTTCATGCAGAATTCATTTTATAAAAGCCACTTTATCTTTGGAAAGAAACCTTAGAAATTTAGAAAAAGTTTTGAGCCTAAGATTTTAAATTTACTTTTACTCATTTAGTCCTAGCTTCCTAATTGATAGTGCATTATTTCTTTAATCCTTTGGTAATCTCTTGGACTGGATGTGTGTTAGAAATATTACAACTCATTCTTACTCATCAATACCTTATTTTGAGTGTTTGCTCAATATAGCTAATTATAATGTCATCATACAAGGAAAATGACAGCTTTTAGGTAACATGTACATGATGTTGAGGAAAGAAAGAGCGAAACACATAGAAGAGAAAAAAGAAGAGTATTCAAGTGTATACATTAGTGGTAGATAGGCTCATAATTAAGTGACCGATTATCAGTATGGAACAGTTTTTGGGCATTCCATAGTCGAACCATAATTTGGGATGGTAAAACATCCACTCAATCATAAATGATTTTGAAAACACCGTGATGGCTGTGAATCCTAAGTTAGTGAACTCTTCTATGGCCAACTAAAATGAGTCACGTACTTAAAATTAAGCATAACCATAGCATGAGCTGAATTACTCCAGAATATATGGTTATGAATAGCATGTCAAGAATGTGACCTATAAGAAAATGATGGTGATTCCATAGCCTCATGATTTGCAAGGGTAGAGTAGGCGTGATCTGTCAGAGTTAGCAGTGATCTTGTGAATTATACCAGACCCTTTTTGGGATGAAAAGGAAATGAAGTATCCAAAGGGATATTGATCCTATTAGTCAGGGATGATCTGTCAGAGTTGATAAGGACCATTGAGAGAGTTAGGGATGATCTACTAAGAGGGCAAGGATCTTTTGTACTCGAATCCATTAGGGGACACTCCAGATAGTGCAAGGTAGGCACGGACTGCTAGTGGTCAGGGACCACGAGGAACTCAACTTTAAACTCATCCATGAGTGTTGTAGGAGCATGTGGAGTTGTTTGCTGGGTGACTCTCCCGATGGCTCATATGATGATTTGGCATTGACCATTATGATATACTTTTTTTTCCTTACTCTTATTTTAAATGTGAACATGATCATGTTACGATGGCAAATATAGATGATGAAATGACATATCTTATTTTTTTGACATTTGGTGAATTATAACTATGAATGCATTCATAAGTGCATGCTATAACGCTATAACTGTGCCATTCATGCATTGCATCCCAATAGATATTGTTTTCTATTTGATGATGGAAAGAACATAGTGGTTTTTCATACGAATAGGGTGGTACATGTAAAAACCCGATTTTTTTAAATTTGGTAAAATGAATTCTGAGTTTTGTTGAAATTGAATTAAGGAAAATTTTCTGAACTTTTAACAAAAATTGGAGAATTTTTTTGGAGTTAAATTATATCTAATAGCAAGACTTTGATCTGCCAGAGGAAATTTGGCAAATAATTTTGTGACGCATGTGATCGTTTGAAAATTTTCAAATTCTCTCTCTATATTGTCTTAAATCTTGCCTAGATATTGCCTAGATCGGAGAGATACGTTCAAAACTTAGCTACGGAAAAAGGGAAAAGACTAAAATGCCCCTAAGGGCCTTAAATACCCAAACCCCTCTCATTTTCTCTCATTTTTCCCTCTCATACAAAGATTTCTCACTCTCTCTCTCCTCTCCTGTGCACACCACCACATCCACCACCTTCACCATGCCTGGCCACTGTCCGGCCAACTTACGGTCGCCTATCACTACGGAAGGTTCCTCAGCTCAGCCCGACACTGAAGCAAGTCACCACAACGACCGACGACCGCCACAACCGTCGAAAAATGCCCATTCTTCCTTATCTTCGTGTTTTTCTTTTGCTGCCATGATCTTCGCTGTCCAATGCCGTCTGGCGATACTGCCACCACCGTTGGGAAGCCTGAGCTGCCAGCTTCCTCCGACAACTTTCACTTAGTGAACGCTGCCGGCACGCGCCCAAAATGGAGGAAAAATTATCCGTTGTGCATCAAACTTCTCTGCCAAAAAATGTCATCTAAACGGCGGTGTCTCACCAAAAGGACCCCAGATCCGGCCTCCTCGAGTTTTGAGCTACATTATGGTGTATTTTTTGACCCTAGTTGCCATCGGCCGCCATGCGCCGCCATGGGCTATTACCGAAACAGCTGGAAAATCACATAATTGAGATCTCAAGGCCCCGGAGCCTTTGGTATAATTTAAAATGCCTTAATTTGATATTTTCCTATAGTTTTTGTGCTGAATATTCCTTAATGACTGAACCGAAGTGGAAACTTGGCATTATTGTAGGGAAATAAGAATTTAAAGTAAGAGAGGTATAGAAGGAGATCGAAGAGAGGACAAGACCAGCTTTTTCTAGTTGTTCTCTAGGTAGTTTGACAATTCTGGAAAGTAATGTCCCACGATTGCTTTTGTGTATGTCTGTTTGCTAGCTTTGATGGGACATTATTGCAATTTTTCATTCTTGATGTTATTTACGTGCGTTGGTTGAAATCATGGAATTAAAGTTAAATTAAGTTAGGCAAATAAGAACCATAGCTAAAGGTGATAAGATATATCGTACACTGACAAAAAGAGAAGAAAAGAAATGTAACGGATAGGGGAAAACCTAGATGGGACCACAATTTACGATGTGTGGTCAGAGGTGATCTACACGGGTGACCTAGCGAGGTGTGGCTGAAGGTGCTCCATGCACATGACTTAGTGTTCGCGATTACACTATGTACATGGTCGAGTGACCACGATTTATGATGTGTGGCCAGAGGTGATCCACACGGGTGACCTAGTGAGGTGTGGCCGAAGGTGCTCCATGCCCATGACCTAGTGTTCACAATTACGCTATGTACGTGGCCGAGTGACCACGATTTATTATGTGTGGCCAAAGGTGCTCCACACGGACGACCTAGTGAGGTGTGGCCAGAAGTGCTCCATACCTATGAACTAGGGCTCACGGTGATTTTATAAAAGTGGCCTAGTATCCACATAACACCCCAAGCACTCAATTAACTCAGATTGAAAAATGTAAAAGCTAATACATAATTAAATTGCATAATGTCGCGATAACATGTATAATTTCATCTAGATATGCTTCATTGAAAGAGAATGTCTGATTTTTTTCATGTTAACGTCTAAATTATTCCGTAACGCTTGGCTAATTTCATTTGTGGGTAATCTTATGTTTCAATATCAAAAATGTAAAATGAAATTTTTTGGTGTTTGCACCTTGATACATATTAGTTATTTTAAAACTCGAATTGTTAAACTAATGGGAAACCTGTGTTTCTCATTATTATGCTAATGTGTATCAGATACAGACGCTTAGTAGGGCAGGGAGATAGGAGTTTCTTTTTGGTCTAAGGAAACCTTATAATCCCCTATTTTTGAGTCCTAGTTCGAATTTATTTGGTTTAGAACTAGGGTTATTCTTTTGGGCAGCAGCTATAGGACATTTGAAGGATCGGTTTATCTTTGAAATTCTTAAAGGGGTCTGGGTGACAGGATTGATGTCTCCTGACTTCCTACAGATGGGTACTTCATATATCCTGATACGTGTTTACAAAAGTGTAATGAACACTATTGATTATGTATTTAATTGAATTACATGGATGCTTAAATTCTGCTATGTAGTTAGTATATTTGGATATATTTCGCTGTGCATGTAAGTTTTTTTAATCTGAGAAAAAAATCCCGAACCTAATCCGATTAAATTAATTTAATGGTATAACTGCTCAGATATTACTTAAATAAAGGATAAAGATAATGTACTGAACCTATCTGTTTATAGCAGAGTTAACAATAAGACTAGATAGGGGCGTTACAATACAAGCCATTGCTTTTTTTTTAAAAAAAAAACAGATTGTTATGCTATTGAGATTTATTCTCATATAAATGTTGGTGTGTATCAGATGCCTAATATTAGATTTTATTGGAGGTAGAAGTTGTGGTAAGGGAGATACCATTTTTGGGGCATTTCACGATGATTAAAGAGATATGGGTAATTACAGTCGTAGAAGTTCCCCCATCATCCCCATCTACAGGAGGGGTAGAATGGCATGACTAGTCTAGTAACTGCTATATTTTGACATGTAAATATTTGAAGTGTAATTATACATGCCTGTTATCCTAAACCTTTATCATATTTTTAGAGAGGGTCAGTGTAATATCCACCTTTTTATATTGCCAGGTGTAACACCCCATAATTTCATTAGCTTAAATTAATGGTCTTTAATTAAATGGATGGAATTAATAGTGTCATTAATAATTAGTATGAATTGCTTGCTTGCTAATTATTTAGATGAATTAGCTCAAGGAGGGGCAAATGTTGCTTGCATATCTAATGGGCCAAAATGGTTATATTACAAAAAAAAAAAAATTAATAATAAGCTTGCATTAAAATTAGGTGCTTAAATTAATCCTTTATTTTCTTTTTACCTAGCCTAAATACCAAGAGAGAAGAAAAATAAGATGCAACTATTTAAATATATGCATGAGTATGCCTTGCATGTATCATGCACGAAAGAAGGGAATGGGAATTTTATTTTATGTATGGGTTTTAGGTGCAAATGGATGGAAAAAGAAAATTTTTCATGAACTTCATGCATGGTTCACGTGAATAGAGAAAGGGAAGAAGGATGCAACAAGTATATATATATATATGTGTGTGTGTGTGTGTGTAGGTGTCACATGAACTAGGGAGGAAAAGAGAGAATAGAAAAAGGGAGAGGGGACACGTGAAGTAGGGGAAAACTATAAAATCCGCTTAAATTATTATTAAAAAGATGTTTGATAATTGTTAATTTGATGCTCAATGCTTGTGTATGTTGCATTAGTGCATATAGTTGCATTAGTATAGGGACCAACTTGAAATAATTACAATTCCTTAATTGAGAGTGAGGCTAAGGACCTAAGTGAAAAGGGAAATTGTGCTGAGACAAAATGTGTAAAGTAAACCAAGGATCAAAGAGCAATTTCCCAAACTTTCCCTTAAACCCTAGCTACAGCAAAAACTCCCACACACTTTCAAACCTTCAGATTTTAGAGAGAGAAGCAGAAGGGGCGAGTAGAGAGAGAAATAGGGTGAGTTAGGGCAAAAGAGAGAGATTTTGCTGAAGGAAAGGGCTAATTGAAGCTAGAAATCAGTTCTGTAGCAAGGGGGGATCATTCCTAACACAGAAAACACACACATTTTGCAGGAATCAAGGTAGCAATCCATCCTAAACCCCATTTTTGAAATATGCAAAGAACTTGTTGATAGATGCGATTTTAAATGTTTCAAGTTATGTCTAGAGTTAAACCTACATTCTGTATGTTTTTCTATTTCTATGGGATGTTGTGTTGCTGAATATATGTTCATATATGTGCTTGTAATGGATTGGAAGGGCTGGGTTGTGTTCATCTAGAGATATAGACTAGTTTTCCTTGAATATATGTGCTTGTAATGGATTGGAAACCCAGAAGTACAAATAGAGGCTTAGTAGTCAACTGCTAGGTTCCTAGCAGTCGACTGTCAGGCCCAGGTTTGCACTGAGCAGTCGATTGTCTGTCTTAGTAGTTGACTTTTGTGCTCATATTTTACCCAGAACGCATTCTAGAAAGCCATCAGCCGACTGCCAGCCTTCTAGCAGTCGAATGGCAGCCCTCCAACTTGCGAAATGAGGTTTTTAATGGCAATTGAGCTTAGTAATTCTTCATACTAAATTAATTAATGGCTCACAACATAGGTAAGCAAGGAAACTAGGAGTTTTAGGTGATGAGACCCTTGGGATAGTAAAACAAAGAGAGAGCAGAAAACACAAAAAGGGAAAGAGGAAAGTATTCTCATTGTATACCTTAGAGTAGATAGGCTCATGATCGAGTAACCGATTGTCGGTATGGAATGACCATTGGGCATTCCATGGTTGTGCCATAATTGGGATGGTTAACCATCCACTTGAACTTAGATGATTTCGAAAACACCGTGATGGTTGCGAACTTTAAGTTAGTGTTATCTCCCAAAGGCCATATGAGAAACACATACTTAGAGTTAGGCATAACCATGACCATGGGCCGATTCAACCCATAGTATATGTATAGAATAGCATACCGAGAGTATGATCCATCGAAAAGGGATGGTAATTCCAGAGTATTATAATCTGCCCAAAAGCAGAGAGGAAATAATCCATGTAGAGTTGATGGTGATCCCATGAGAGAATACCAGCCCCGTTTAGGATGAAAGGGAGGAATCCTGCTGGTCAAGGATGATTTGCCAGAAAGGGGCAGGGACTATTAAGGTACTTGAATCCACTAGGGGACGCCTCAGAATGTACAAAAGGTTAAGGCATGGCTAAATAGACATGCGCTCATTTATATAGACAATGGTGCGTGGAGTTGTTGTTGGGCAACTCTCCTATTTACTCTTTGGGTGTTTTATGTACTTCTCGTATGTTATGGAAATGAAATGATGTTATGTTTACTATCCCACATGTGTTTTGTAAGAAATGTTTTATGATGAGAATGATGATGAATACACTTCCCATGTTTTTAAGTTGATATGTTTTAAATGCACATGCATACATATGAGTACATAACATGATTAAATGCTACACTCATTTCATCCCATAGTATGTTATATGTTTTATGAAAGAATATAGAGGTTTTTCATGCAAGCAAAGTGGTACAAGTCAACAGATTTTTGTAACTGGTTGTATTGCTACTGAGATTCGTTTCTCACAATAGTGTTGACATGTACCAGATGTGTAGGTCCCCTTGAGTTGGAGAAAGAAGGTAATGTATGAAGAAGTGTCAAATCTGGGCACACAAATTGTTTAGTTTGGAAAAGTATAAGTACATGTTAGGATTGAGCTAGCCTTCATGATATTTTGAGAAAGGCTAGTGTAAGATTATTTTGTATAGCCTATGCTAACTTATCTGTATATGAATTAGGCTGGATTTGATGAATAGACTATTTAATGAGGGTTATGAGTGGCAGGATTGGTGCCTCCATGCCCAATAGTTAATTGATCATATTTAATTAAGAATGCATGTCTATGTATAGTTAATCCAAGTGTATGCTATATGTATTTATTCCGCTGTGATGTTGAGAGAACCCGAGAGTAGAGACCAACCCAAATGGCAGTCAATTAATCAACTTGGTAAAAAGTTTAAAATTTACTCGGGTAAAAGTGATAGTAACACTAACACTCTGATAATTATTTTCATATTGTAGTTTTTAAAATAACTAAAAGGAACCGTAGGATAAAGGGTGTTACAAAAACCATTAAAAAAATAGAAGAGAAAATAAAGAAAGGAAAAGAAATACAAAGGTTGCTTGTGAAAGTTAGTTGCTTGTGAAAGTGGGTAATCTAAACTTGCAAGGAAAAGAAATACCAAGGTTGCAAGCAAAAGAGTACAAGTGCAAAATTTTCTTTTAAGAAAATGAAAATAGAATGCAATTAGAACCTTCACACAACCACACACCACCTAAGCCAAGAAAGAGACAAGAGGGAATTGAAACTTTGACTTTTATACTAAAAACCACACGTGAAGGGAGATAGAGAAATGGGAATTAAAATTTTAGTCTCACAAGGAGACATACACATGTGAGGTAGGGAAGAAAAGAAAGAAAAACAAAGAGAAAACAAAGAAAAGGGTGGCGTGAAGTGAGGAAAAATTAAGGGAGAATGGCATAAAATTTTGTACGTATTAGAAACAAGGACACGTTACCAAGGACAAAGAGGGGGAAACTTCATTTTCATACCCCATTCATGCATGGAAGGAAGGGAGAGGGAAAATTTTCACTTCTCATACCACCTACACATACACACACACGTGAGGAAAGGGAAGAAAAGAAAAGAGGATTTCAAGAGTCTTGGGAGAGTAATTGGGAAGAGTGACCACGTGAAGTACAAAGAATTGGGAGAAGGAAGAAGCAAAAGTGATCAAGAGGGGAAGAGCAAGGGAAGCAAGGTAGGTTAACAATCTCAGCTTTGGTTCCATGTTCTAGTTATGCAACCCAATATTTATGTTTAAAGTTTTCCATGGAACTTAAGTTATCCCTACATTCTTGACCTAAATATATGTATGTGGCTAGCATGTGTGGTTCAATGGAAGGTTGATGGATGAGATAGCATGAATATGTGGTTAGAAAAGAATGAGGGTTGGATGATGTTAACTTCATGATGACCACAAAGAAAGAACCCTAATCTTTTATGTGGCTAAGTCCATGATATTCATTCTTGGAATTTAGAAGCTATGCACTATGATTTTGATTCAAAGCATGGAATTTTTATTTTTGATGTCACAAGAGAAAACTTAGATTATTTTTGTAAGGAGAGTAAGTATTCTAAAAACAAAGGCTAGAGTTTTTAGAAAGAATATTTACATTTGAAATTAATTTCCAAGAAAAGGAATTATTATGGAAATTATTAGAATTTTTAGAAAGAAATTGTACATTAGAATTAATTTTCCAAGAAAAAGTAATTATTATGAAAATTATTAGAGTTTTTAGAAAGAACATGTACATTTGAAATTAATTTCCAAGAAAAGAAATTATTATGGAAATTATTAGAATTTTTAGAAAGAAATTGTAGATTGGAATTAATTTTCCAAGAAAAAGTAATTATTATGGAAATTATTAGAGTTTTTAGAAAGAATATGTACATTTGAAATTAATTTCTAAAAAAATTAATTATTGTGGAAATTATTAGAATTTTTAGAACGAAATTGTACATTGGAATTAATTTTTCAAGAAAAAGTAATTATTATGGAAATTATTAGAGTTTTTAGAAAGAATATGTACATTTGAAATTAATTTCCAAGAAAAGGAATTATTATGGAAATTATTAGAATTTTTAGAAAGAAATTGTACATTGGAATTAATTTTCCAAGAAAAAGTAATTATTATGGAAATTATTAGCATTTTTATAAAGAATATGTATATTTGAAATTAATTTCCAAGAAAAGGAATTATTATGGAAATTATTAGAATTTTTAGAAAGAAATTGTACATTGGAATTAATTTTCCAAGAAAAAGTAATTATTATGGAAATTATTAGCATTTTTAGAAAGAATATGTATATTTGAAATTAATTTCCAAGAAAAGGAATTATTATGGAAATTATTAGAATTTTTAGAAAGATATTGTATATTGGAATTAATTTTCCAAGAAAAAGTAATTATTATGGAAATTATTAGAGTTTTTAGAAAGAATATGTACATTTGAAATTAATTTCCAAGAAAAGGAATTATTATGGAGATTATTAGAGTTTTAGAAAGAAATTGTACATTGGAATTAATTTTCCAAGGAAAAGAAATCTTATTTTTGCAGTTATTAAAATTTTAAACGAGATGTACACTAATAAAGATTCTCAAGAAAAGAAACTTTTCCCTGAATAATTAAAAAAATGTTAAAGGTGGCCAAGCGCCCACCTAGTGCCCAAGTGTGCACAATGACTATTAAAGGTGGCCAAGTATCCACATGTGCCCAAGTGTGCACAAAGAATATTAAAGGTGGCCAAGTGTCCACATGTGTCCAAGTGTGCACAATGAGAAGGGTAGCCAAGTGTTCCCAAGTGCCCAAGTGTGCATAGTAATAATACAAAGCAAATTTAAGAATGATAAGCCTAAATAATTTGTTAATGTATGGTAATGTATGTCATAGCATGCTTTATTTGTTCCATCCTATTGACATTTTAATGGCCCATATATTGCTTGCCAATTATATTTCTAAATTATGCAACATTTTATTCCAAGAATGTAGAATCAATTACTTTGGTGCTTGCACCCTGATACATATTAGTTGTTTTTAAAATCCGAATTGTTAAGCTACTGGGAAACTTGCGTTTCTCATTATATGCTAATATGTATCAGATGCGGACGCATAGTCGGGCCAGGAGTTCGAGTTCTTTTAGGTTGACAAATTTTTGTAACCCTTATATTTTTGGGTCATATTCTAGACATACTCTGTTTAGATCTAGGATTATTCTTTTGGCCATAAACCTGAGCTGTAATTAGAAAAAAAAAATCAGGGGGAGGGATAGGTGAAGGACCGGTCCATCTTGGAAATTTGTAAAGGGAATCTGAGTGACAGGATTGTTGTCTCCTGACTTCCTATGGACAGGTGCTTCATATATCCTGATACATGTTTACTGTAATGTAATGGACATTATTGGACTTATATCATTGAATTGTCTGAAAGTTTAAATTATGTTGTGTAGCATAGAATTTCTCTTATTCTGCTATGCATGTAAGTTTTAAATCTGAGCAAAATATCCCAAACCTAATTCGCTTAATATAAAAGAAATGGTATAATTGCTCAGACATTAATTAAATAAAAGGATAAGAATGATGTACTGAACCTATCTGGTTGCATCGGAGGAATTGTAATACTAGATATGGGCGTTACACCAGGTATGTTAGTAATTCTTAAATTTTGGTTATCGCATACTTAAATATCCATGTTTAAATTTCCCTAGTTTTCCTAAAGTAAATGGGGAATAAATTGAAAGAGAAGTGGAAGGATTAAAATGAAAGGAAGAAAAGTTTAGAAAAAATCTAAGTGTAATGATGATGTTGGCAAAATATCTAGGTGTATTAATGATGCATAATTATGAAATTTAAAAATATTTAAAAACTAATGATTACTTTGAAAAATATCTAGGAAAAATATCTTAAAAGTCATGATTACCCTAGGAAAATATCCTAAGGGAAAAATGGTGGTTTTTACCCAAGGGTAAAATGGTAATCTTTACCTCAAGAGTAAAAATAGTGATTTCACTTAGAAATTTCATCACAATTTCCTTGAAGGCTATTTCCCTACATGTTTTGAAAATATGAGGTTGAAAGGAAGGTAAAATAGTCATTTTGGCATAAAAAGGCAAAAAGGTAATTTTGCCATAGGGACAAAATGGACATTTCACCCAAATGATTTATGAAATTACATGGAAGGGCAAACTTCTCCTATAGTTCAAAAAAGAGAAGAAAGGAAGGGTAAAATGATCATTTTACACTATGGGCAATTTGATAATTTGCCATTTAAGGATTAAAACATTATTTCCTCCATGAAAGGAAAAAGAAAGACGTGAAGCAAAGGAAGAGGAAGGAAACCGTGAGGAAGAAGAAGGGAGGAAGAAGAAGGAAAAGCCAAGGAAAATCAACAAAAACACCATTTCTATTGCAAAATCAAGGTAGCTAAACAATCTTACCCCTTTTATTTTAAGTTTTATGGATTATTTTGCTTGAATGGAAATTTCTATGGTTTTCATGAAAAAGGGGATTTTTCTCTCTACATTCTTTTATGATGAATTTGATATTGGGTATTCATAGTATGATTGTTTTGGATGTATTTATGAATGTTTTGAATGTTATTGAAATGAAAATTGTGAAAGAAATGATTTTTAGTTCACCTTGATTCATGTTGAAACCCTTGATGTTTGATAGCATTAAGTGTGGAAATTTGTATGGAAATGGAAGGGAATTGGTGTATTATGTTTGAATGATGTAAAGGATGGAAGGAAGGGAAGAAATGGCATGAAAGTCCCATTTTCCCCTTATTTCCCTCTCTTGGCCAAGATGAATATGGAGGACAATGGTTGTATTGTGCTTGAATGTTGTAAAGGATGGAAGAAAGGGAAGAAATGGCATGAAAACCCCATTTTCCCCTCACTTCCTTCTCTTGGCTGAGACCACCACTCCTAATTCCCTTGGAATTGGCTAAATTTTGTTAATGTAATTGTGAAGGAAAATTTCTAAATCTTTATGTTAACCAAATCCAAGAGAAAAGAAGTGGGTGGCTATAATAAATGCCTTTCATGATGTATTCCATAAATTGTACAAAAGGAAAGGAATGACATGCCTTGGCCGAGCCCTCACCCTTTTTCCCTTTTTTTAGCCTAGACTTGGAAGTAAAATTTAAAAAGGAAATGTGTTAAATTTTATGTTGGCCAATTTCAATAGAAAAAGAGGGATGAATTTCATGAATTTATGGCAAGGTATTATAATGATATTTGTTATGAATTTCATGAAAGGAATGTGTAACCTTCCATATCTATACTGTAATAACTGGAACTGCTTTTAAAATATAAAACCTAATTTTTCACGATAAATTCATGTAAGCGAAGCCTGGCATGACTTTTGAGGATGACGATTTGAAACGAAAAGCCGTTCAAAGTTAGAAACACAATCGAGTGGAAAGAAACGCGATTCGGTGATTAGGAACGGACAGACGACATTTCGTGCTTTAATTTCACAAACGAAGGCCGAAATCGCTGCATAGAAACTCGTACCAACGTTTGGATGGAAGCCAACATCCTAAAGTTTCCCTGGGTGATCCGGGAAAAGTCAAAATTGCCCCCGAAAGCTTTAAATTTCTTGAAACCCCACCATTTGTCACAATTTCCTCTCTCTCCTCACTATATTTTCTCTCTCCTCTCTCTCTTCTCTCCTTCACTGTGCGCAGCCACCTGAGCCACCACCTGGAATACCAACCTACTCCCCTCGCCACCCTCAGCCTCCAACAGCCACCCACGGCCACCAACGGCCGCTAGCGCCGCCAAAAAATGGCATTTTTCTCCTCCATCGCGTGAAAACTTCGCCAGTTGAGATCGCCACCGTTGGCCATCACCACCACCACCAGCGTGTAGCCTAAGCTGCCAGCTTCCTCCACCAGCTCGCCGCCATTGAACAGAGGTCCGACGGGCCCGGATCGAAGGTTTTTTTGTCCGTCGTGCGTAAAACTTTGGGGCCAGAAAATGACGTCCAAACGGCTGTGAACCGCCACGCCACCACCATATTCGGACTCCTTGTCTTGCGGGCTTCACTGTGGTGTGAATTTCGAGGCTTACTACACTCCTCCACCGTGCGCCGCCATACGTGACCGTGCACCGCTGTGCACCGCCATGTCGAAGAATCTAGATATACATCGAGAGACACCGAGACCAACTCGAGATAGATTTCCATCATCCGGCAACACTGGTAAGGTCCAATTTGCCTAAAACTAATGAATTTTGACTGAATTAGCTGTCGAACGTGAATAGAAAATAAATTGACCTAGGAAATAGGGAAATCGAACTTAGAATTGTAAAATGGATGACGTGACGAGTTTAAATATTCGTGTAAATATCCAGGGAATTTATTTAGCTCGGAATTTGAGACTAAGAGAAGTTATGAATTGATTTGGAGCAACAGGAGACCAGGTAGGATAATTTACGTTTTCCGAGTTCTAGATTTGACCTAGTGAATACCTGAATGATTAGATTTAATTGCATAGATTTACGTGCTACTTTTGATGGACTAAATTGCATGCCTGTGTGCTGAACACCCCAATTGCATGTTAGATGAATTGTTTATTGAGTTTAGATGCCATTAGGACGGGTTTACTTAGGGTAGGGTACTTGATAGCCGGTATGGGACGGCCCTTAAGTATCCCGAGTACAGGGAGTTTTTAAATGATATTGTTTTTACCAGATTTAGCCTGTACTACGTTAAGGATCACGCGAAAAATCAGGACGACCCTAAGAAAGGTTTAAGGAGTATAAGGGGGGATAGCCTACACGGGAAAACGTTGTGATTTAGCTGTAATACCCTAGAACCTTGAGGAATAGTCGCCCGTGAGCATGTGAGTTCAAATAGACTGTATGAGGATGAGAATTGGCGTATGTGCACATGCTAGGGGATGCCCTAGATGTTGATTCTCACCCGGTCCTTGAGTGAGCGATTGGTGTTACGGATCACACTCACAACATAGGCGAGATTCAGGTGATTGGTGTTATGGATCACACCCAACGATTAGAGATGAGATTTCTCTAGATGACGTGCAATTGAATGATTTTAGATTTGGTCGCAGAGGATTTGTGGCCAACATGGATTTAGATACACTGGGCATGGGATTTAACCTGATTTTGAGTATTGATTTTCAAAGAAACAGATTTTCTGATGATTTTAGAATTTGCCATAATTTCCATATGATAAATTGATTTTAAAGAAAAGGTATTTCACAGATTTTGAACTAATTTCGGGAATTTATTTTTGGTGCTTGCACCGCTGAGTATTCAACCATATTTTTAATAGTATTTTGAATTGTAAATTATTCTACTGGGATTTTATATCTCACCAGGTTGCTTACTCAGATGAACAGGAACAGGGACAGGGACCTAGACGTTAGCTGGGCGATGCTTGGGTGATAGATAGAAGAACAGCTTAGTCTAGGCTTGAATTACATTGTATATATTTTCATGATGATGTTGTATATTGGTCTTCTATAATTTATGCTTTCTGTTGTTATTGGACTAGCTGTATAACTTTAAATTGGATGATTGTTGTACTTTGGGATATGCTTGAAATACAGTGGAGACTCTGCCAAATTTTTTTCAGGGTTTACCTCTATAAACTTGTGAATTTAAGTAGGAATCTGTATGAATGCCTGATATGATGTATGTATGGATGTTAGTTTTCATTCCAGAGTAATTTATGATGAATGCATGTATAATTAGTTTACCTGCATGTGAATTAGGGTTGAACAGAATCTGAATGGATGATGGAATGTCTATTTGGGTTACGCTCAACCAGTAGTGACTCCCTGACGTTCCCATATCGAGAATAACCATTTAGAAAAAACCCATATGCTTCCGCTATGCAGATAAAGGATTGTGTATGTTGTATTAGGGGGTCGTTACACATACAATTCAATATTGAAAGTGTTATCAAACAAGATGTGATGATGGTATCACCAAAATTAAAGTGAGGAACGAAAGAACATCAAAAGAAAAGAAAGGAGAGAAACTAGAGGAAGTATCATGAAAGGGTTGTTGCCCCCTTACCCTATGTATTGACCAAACTTTCATGTATGAAGAGTATATGTTTTAATAATGTTTTATCTTCCGCTATGTTATTAGAAATTTTACTATATAATCTTTCGCTGTGTAATGTATGAAGTAAGAATACCTGAGTAAAGGAACCCAAACCTATTTAGTTATTAAATAGCAATTTGAATCACAATCAGGTAAAAGTAATGGTAGAACACTAGTCTTATAGCAGGATGGTTTATAAAATAAGTATATAATGGAAATGCCTATAAGATTGGAGTGTTATAGTCAGGATGATTGATTTTTGATGTACAGGGAAAGAGGGCATATATATATATTCAAGATATGTGAGAGAAATAGTATTATCAACTTATAGGATTTTGAAATGGGTATGAGTGGTAGGGTTGTTGCCTCCTTACCCTAAGTGACTGACTGATGCTAACATTACATATCTATAGGTGTTTGTCTCAAAAGGAAATTAATGTATGTGAATGTATATATCTATAAAATATATATTGTTTACTTTTATTAAATTCCACTGCGTTATGCGTGAGAACCCAAGTGTAGAGACATGAACCAAATGACACTTGATTATTTAACTTGGTAAAAGTTAAAAATTTACTCAAGTAGAGGTAATAGTAACTCACCAATCTTATAGTATATTATGTTATATTATATAAATAAACAAAATAAACAATGGGATTTAGGGTGTTGCAATGGACTTTAGAATGAAATGAGCCAACTAGATCTATCAATTTTTAAAAAATTTTCTTTTTAAATTTTAGAAGTCCATTAGGTTGACAATATAAAACAAAAACTTAAAAAAAAGGTGGGTTGTCGAGTTGGCCTATTTAAGAAACTAACCCACCATAATATGAGTCAATTTGGATCATCGTTGGCCCATTAAAAAATTAGGCCAAGCCAGTCTGACTCATTTTTTGCCAACTTGTATGAGTCAAGTTAGCTTGTTTTTCCAGCTCTACTACATACAAATACCTCTTCATTGACCAATAAAATACGAACATTGGTTACCCATTCTACAAAGCCTCGAGTTTCACATCTTTCTAACTTTTTTAATGTAAAACCTATTTTAAAAAATATGTAGGATTTAATTTATGATGTAATGCCTATATTAGTATAAGAAATTTTAATAGAGTCCTTTTGTGTTTCAAGGAAGGAAACAAGGACTAAAGTGAAATGTAGAAAGAAAATCAGGGGAAAATTGGGAAATCTAGCCAGAGGAGGTTATTGTAGGTAACTGAAGGAGTGAACTTAGGGACTAAATTGCTGAACTTATTTTCATCACCTCCCACACCACATTTTCCTTCATACCTACCACCCTATAAATACCCATAAGGAGAAAGAGAGGGTTGAACCTACCACCAAACTTCCATCTAGAGAGAGGGGTTTCTTGAGAGACAAGGTGTGATTCTAGAGAGAGGAAGGAGGATCCAAGGGATAAAATAGAAATCTGAGGCTTAGAAATTCTTCCAAGAACAACACTTAATACATTTAGATTGCATTTAGCCTCCAAACACAAATCAAGGTACTCAAATCCCCACTTTCCTCTCATATTTTGAAAGGTATTGTTCACTTGGTCAAATATTGCATTTTTTATGATTTTGAGACCAAATAAGGAGCTAAAACTTAAATTCTATATTTTATGAACATCTATTGAATGAGAAATGCTAATTTATTATACTTATAAGTGATTGTATAATAGATATAACATTATGTGTATTGTTCATGCTAGAATAAAGGAACAAATTTTAGATTTGAGGGTTTTTGAGTTAGGAAACTTGTTATATTCTAGCTAGCAATCTTGTAGGAATGGAGGGGACCAAGATTAAATAATTGCAAGTGAAAATGGGCTATGACATGGACTAGAAATGAATAAAAAGGGATTCATGTAGCTGATTGCTAAAAACTTGGAAGTCGATTTTCGTGTTATTTGCTCTGCCCATAAAGGCCAAGATCCTAGTAGTCGACTGCTAGGGCCTTAATAGTCGACCGCCAGGGTCTGAAGATGCCCATAACATGAATCTAAACTACGTAATCCTTTAATTCTAGATTTAAGGCTCCATTAACCACTCAAATCATATGATAAAGAGAATTAAGTAACATCAACTTGAATCAAGAGGAAAAAGAAGGTGAGAGCTTATGAGAATTAAGTATTCCTAGTATATGTATTAGTGGTTGATAGGCTTAAGATTGAGTGACCGATAGTCGGTATGTGATGATCGTTGGGCATTCCACAATTGATTTATAATTTAGGATGGTTGACTCTTAAAAAGGATTTTTCAAATACTGTGATGTTGGCGAATTCTAGGTAAGTGTACTTCATGTGGCTGATCGAGGGTCATATACCTAGAATTAGGCATAACCATGGCTTGAGCTGAATCACCTTAGTATATACATTAGTGAATAATGTACCAGGAATATTATCCATTGGGAATGAGGCTGATTCCATAACCTTATGATCCTTCCAGGATGGATGGAAGTGATTTGTACAAAGTATTGATCCCACAAGTAGGACATGATCCATCAAAGAGTGGGACTATGAGCCATATTCTTGTACATGGATCCACTAAGGGACGTCTCAGATAGTATTGTAGTTAGATACTAATATGGTCTAGGAACACTAGAGGACTTGTAACATCCCAAAATTTGATAGGGTTGTTAAATGTTAAATTTTGTATAATTAAACATCATTATAACTAATTAACTTGATAAAAATTTAATTATACATTGTTCTCAATGAAATTTTAACATTTAAACTGAAGGATTGATAAAATCACAACAAGGATGTCTTAGGAGGATAAATTGTAGATTTTGGAAAAGTCTAAGAAATACTTGCTTAGGAACAAATTCCCTATCTAAACTACACTTTAATTATAATTCCCTAAATAAATTACTACACAATTTTATTCCTTCCATATACCACTACTTATCCCACCCTTTCTCTAAGATTTCTCCCTTAAGTTTTCATCCCCTCCGCTTCAACACACTCTTATCTCACTCCACCAAAAACATACCCATGCCCTAGAGAGAGAGAGAAGGAAAACTAGAGAGAGAAAGATTCATCTCTTCCATATCTTCTTCCATTTCTCCTCCATCCTCCTTCAAACTAAAGATCTAGCTTCATCAAATGAAGAGGAAGAAACTTCATCTTGCTTGGGACCTAGCTCTAAGTGAGGAAGAGGGAATAGCTTAACCTAGCAAGATTTCCTTTGTTTTCCACAAATCTTCAAGGCAGGAAGTCTCTTTATACCCCTATGTGTGTTAGAACATCCTCTAGTCTTGATTCTTGTTTGGGTTAAGTGGGTAAAAGAAAAATATTTTAGATTTACTACTAAACTATGGGTGAGAGGAAATTTTGATAGTGGGTGAGAGAAATTCATGATATGGGCGTTATGCTTTTTGCATGAAAATCTATGGATCGCTTATTTGTTTGTGTATATAGACTTAGGTTTTCCTTATTTAGCCACTAGGACATGATTAAGGGATTTTATGGTGTAAATATTAGGAGTCTTATACACTAAAATGACCTTAGGAAGCTTAAGGATCGATGGAAAGTACAGAAAAGTTGAACACCTTACTATAGATTTGGAGAAGTGCTCATTGTGAACTTCATTGCAGCCAAAAGGACACTTACTCATAGCAAAGCCT
This sequence comes from Senna siamea, assembly GCA_031216115.1. NCBI lineage: Eukaryota > Viridiplantae > Streptophyta > Magnoliopsida > Fabales > Fabaceae > Senna > Senna siamea. The sequence goes on from CM062360.1 coordinate 6,411,178, forward strand.
TGTTGTGTACTTTATTGTGGCGAGAAGAACACTTAGTCGTGGTTAAGTGCTCCCCTTAGTGTGCCTTTTTTCTTGTTAGCCATGGTTTTAGTCGTGACAAACTTCCTAAAGCCCTAAACTTACCTCTTTTAGTGTTTGCAACCACTAAACCTTAAAGGAATGACTAGGATGAAGTATGGGAAAGTTAGAGAAGGGAATCTTTAAAAAATTTTATAAGAGGAAAAGATGGTAAAGGAGTCTAGGGAGAAACCAATAAATGTAGAAGGCTAACTTGTTTTGCTTCATTTATGGAATTATGCATTGCAATTGAATGTGACCATGTAATGAAACATACTCTATGAATTGAAAGTTCAATGAACATGTGTAATTAAATTGTAATTGTGCCATGAAAGTTTTATTATGGAAGTTTATGATGAAAGATCATGAGAAAGCTTTCATAAGTTCTCTGCTCAAATGTATGTTTCATTTTGGAGTATTTAAAAGTGGATAGCTGTGGATAGTATGGGATGCCTATGTTTTATCTTTTGTGAGTGATTGATTCTAGTTAATTCTGAAGTTAGTTAACGTATATTAGGAGAAAGGAGGTTAAGTGGGCTATTCTAAAGGCCTCAGGGAAAACCAAGTTATGTTCTATTTCACCTATAACTCTGAATATGATGAGAGATGATATATACTTGAGGCACATGGAAAGAAAATATTACATGAGTAGGGATATAAGATCATGAGGATATGAAGATCACAATGGTAGTAGATGCATGTACATACCAAAGGATGCCCTAAAGTTGGTGGCTAGGTCTTTAGACCAAGTTATGATGCTCAAAGGTCAAGGATGACAGGCTTTATATTTTCAACAATGTTAGTAGTAGAAACACACTTATGCAAAGAATATGAGCCCTGTAAAGTCAACTCAAATGCATTCATGGAATGAAATATAGAATTCATAATTTAATAGTTGAAAAGTAGGCAAATTGAATCTAAATCTACCTCAAAGCTTAAGCATCTAGAATTAAAAAATCCTAACTAGAAAAGAAAAGAAATCAGCCACTCATGGTTCTTACAAAAGTCCCAATGAAATATTAAGACGAGGAGAGCTCTTTGGACAAGTGATGAATTTCCTCTCATTCACTTCTTTGCCAAGAAAATGAGCAGGCTTCCTCTATCCTCTCCAATCTTCTGAGGAAGAAAAAGGGATTTTCTTAAATAGTCAAGCTCTCACCTTCTAGAAGCAAGGACACCCTTACACACCCTTGACCTCCCTAGTTAGGATAGGCCTGCTCCACTATAAGAGAACCTTCTCTCTCTATAATGGCCAAGGCTTAGTGGAGGAATATGCTATTTGCATATGCATGAGGCAATAAGAAGTGGCCACATCATTTTCAATGAAGGATTGCTTAAAATAATTCTTGCTGACACTGATTAAGAACACGTGCTACGTAAGCGAGTCCCCTTCGCCTTGTACCCACAGGAAGAAAGGGACTGTAGTGGAAAAATGAGGGAAAATGCAAATAATTCTTCATTAGAAGGGAAGTTCTACATTAAAGGGGAAAAAAGGTAAATATTAGCATAAAGCAAGTAAAAGAAACAAGAAATCAAAGAGAAAACTTGCTAAAAATGTAAACCTACCAGTTTACTAATCTTGATAGGGCGCCTATCCTTTCATTTTTATCTCTGGGTATACTTTCCAACTGTGAATGTTTGAACTATGCTATTAGTTGTTTTACTAACTAGATGTATTACTTGCTCGTGGGATCCTTTGCTTTTATTCTTTGTTTATTTGATTAATGACAAACTGAGAGTCACTATAGAGGCAGACACGATCGACTCCAAGTTCTTAGGCTAATCATAGGCCTTCTAGGAAGGCTTCATACTCCATTTGATTGTTGAATGTTTTAAAAAGGAAAAAAATTTCTTGCTTAAATTTAATGTCGAATGGGATTTCAATAATGATACCAATGCCACATGTGGCTCCTAAGGATCCATCAACATGGATGGTACAAGAGAGCATTTCTTCAATTTTCTTAGGATGATTTTTTATGGGAGGATGTGTCATTTTGGCAACAAAGTTAGTGAGTACTTGAGCCTTAATGGGTCTCCTTGGTTCAAAAGTGATGTCGAGTTCTGAAAGCTCAATTGTCCAAGTGGTTAATCGACTCGCCAGATTGGGTTTTTGTAAAACTTTCTTGAGTGGTTAATTGGTCTGAACAACAATATAGTGTTATTAGAAAAGGGGTGTAGTCATCTTGCTAATATAACTAGTGCAAAAGCTAGTTTCTCCACATTTTGATAGTGTAATTCAGCCCCTTGATGGGCTCGACTAGTAAAATAGATCGAATGTTGGTCCATTTGCTCTTAAATTATCAACACCAAACTGATCGATTGATTAATCATGGTGAGGTATAAGTATAATGTTTCCCTGGGTTGTGGCTTCAAAAGAACGGGTGGGTTAGTAAAATATTGCTTAAGCTGCAAGAATACATGATTGTGAGAATTCATTTGTCCATGAAAAGGGGTTAGCCACTTTCAAGATTTTAAAAATGATAAACAGTGATCAGTAGACTTCCATCGCAATCATATTTGAATAAAAAATGTTAAGTAGTTAGGTTATGAAAAGGTAAATAAAGGAAATAACTTGAAAAAAGAAATGCTCTTATTATTAGAAAATTTTATATGTACAAAAGTGGGTCGATTGGGCATGATCAAAGTTATTACAAGCTTATCTTCTGATAACTTGTAGAATACATCTGTCGATCACCACCAGGGGTGAGGTTATCTTTAGATACCTTGATAGGAATCTTGATAGTGCAGTGAGGGATCTAATGAGTCATTATACTTCATTCATAGTCTTGAGCAGCTCTATGTTGAGAATTGCCTAAAATTTTTCTAGATTTGCTTCAATTCCCCTATGTGTAATCATGAATCCTAGGAATTTTATAGCGGATATGCCAAAGTCACATTTTGATGGATTCAACTTCATTTGGTGACATCTAAGTTCTTTAAAGATTTCTCAAAGATATTAGAGGTGCTGCTATTCAATAGAGGACTTGACAACCATGTCATCTATATAATCTTACGGGTTTCAATTGATTTTCTTTTGGAAGATGATGTCCATCATGTGTTGATATGTTGTTCCAACATTCTTTAAGCTGAATGGCATTATGTTAAAGCAAAATACTCACTTGTTTGTGATGAAGGAAGTCTTCTTTGTAACGCCCCTATCTAGTATTATCATTAAATCTGATATAAATAGATAGGTTCGGTATATTATCTTTATCCTTTATTTAATTAAAGTCTGAGCAGTTATACCCTTCAATAATATTAAATGGATTAGGTTAGAAATCTTTTGCTCAGATTAAATAAACTTACATGCACAGCGGAATAAAAGAAATTCTATGCTACACTGCAGAATTTAAACTTTCATACAATTCAATGAAATAAGTTCCATAATGTCCCTTACATTATAGTAAACATGAATTAGGATATGCGAAGTACCCGTCCATAGAAAGTCAGGAAACAACAATCCTGTCACTTAGACTCCCTTTACAAATTTCCAAGACGGACCGGTCCTTCACCTATCCCCTCCCTTGTTCTTTCCTAAATACATCTCAAGACTGCTACCAAAAGAATAATCCTATATCTAACCAAAGTATATCTAGAATAGGACCCAAAAAATAGGGGCTACAAAAATTCTTTAACCCAAAAAGAACTCGAACTCCCGGCTCGGCTATGCATCTGCATTTGATACATATTATCATATAATGAGAAACACAAGTTTCCCAATAGCTTAACAATTTGGTTTAAAAATAACTAATATGTATCAGGGTGCAAGCACCAAAATAATTAATTCTACATTCTTGGACTAAAATACAACATAATTTCAAAATATAATTGGCAAGCAATATATGGTCCATTAAAATGTCAATAGAATGGGACTAATATATTGTCAAATAAAGCGTGTTGTGACATACATTACCATATATGTTAACAAATTATTTAGGCTTATCATTCTTAAATTTTCTTTGTATTTTAACTGTGCACACTTGGGCACACGTGGACACTTGGCCACCTTTAATATTCTTTGTGCACACTTGAGTACATGTGGACACTTGGCCACCTTTAATAGTCATTGTGCACACTTGGGCACTATGTGGACACTTGGCTACCACCTAGGGTCATTGTTCACACTTGGCACTAGGTGGGCATTTAGCCAACTTTAACATTTCTTTAATTATCCAGGGAAAAGTTTCTTTTCTTGAGAATCATTATTAGTGCACATATCCTTTAAAATTATAATAACTTCAAGATTAAGATTCCTTTTTCTTGGAAATCAATTCCCCTGTATATTTTCTTTCTAAAAATTCCAGTAATTTCAACAATAATTTCTTCTTCTTGGAAATTAATTCCAATGTACATTTTGTTTCTAAAAACTCTAGTAATTTCCATAATGATTTCTTTTTTTTTCTTGGAAAATTTATTTCCAATGTACAATTTCTTTCTAAAAATTCTAATAATTTCCATAATAATTTCTTTTCTTGGAAAATTAATTCCAATGTACACTTTCTTTCTAAAAATTCTAATAATTTCTATAATAATTTCTTTTTCTTGGAAAATTTACGTCCAATGTACAATTTTTTCTAAAAATTCTAATAATTTCTATAAGAATTTCTTTTTCTTGGAAAATTTACTTCCAATGTACAATTTCTTTCTAAAAATTCTAATAATTTCCATAATAGTTTCTTTTCTTAGAAAATTAATTCCAATGTACAATTTCTTTCTAAAAATTCTAATAATTTCCATACTAATGTTTATCCTTACTTAGCCTAAATTTCTTCCCCACAATATTCATCATTAATTAATCTCATAGTTGATCATAAAAATAATATCCATCACTAATCTAGTCAATTATTTCTCATAATCACATGCATTATTGTTAAGAATCATAAATTTCCCATAATCTCATGCATTATTATTAGTAATCATAACTGTTCCATAATCACATGCATTATTATTAGCAATCATAAATTTTCCATTTATTTTGGATAAGGCATTCTTGCTTACATATATCACATGTATTAACATTAATTTCACCATGGAATTCACAATTTCACTTCAATATTAAGGGTAGTAAACCAAGCAACCAAAACCATTGGATTGATTTCTAAATCTAAGTTCTCTCATGATCTTAAGGAAAAAACAATTTAAGGTTAAGCATTAGCCACCTTCTATCTTCATCATGCAAGCTCAATTAAATTTTACTCCTAAATCAAGAATGTAGACAAGGGTTCAAGTTCCATGGAAGCCAAATTATTAAGCATGCATACTAAATCATGGAACTAGAACTTAACAAATTGCTAACCTACCTTGCTTCCTTTGCTCTTACCTTTTTCTTTTGATCACCTTTGTGTCTTCCTCCTTCCAAACCTTAGTGCTTCACGTGCTTTCTCTCTCTCTAAATTGCTCTCCCAAGCCTCTTGCAATCCTCTTTTCCTTTCTTCCCTTTCCTCACGTGTGTGTGTATGTGTAGGTTACATGAAAAGTGAATTTTCCCCCTCTCCCTTCCTTCCACGTGTGAATGGGGTATGGTATGCATGAAAATGAAATTCCCCTTTTCTTTCCTTGGTAAGGTGTCCTTTTTTCTAACCCATAATAATTTTATGCCATTCCCACTTACTTTTTCCTCACTTCACGCCACCCCCCTTTTTTTCTTTCCTAATTCACGTGTGCATGTCTCTTTGTGAGACTTAAGATTTTAATTCCATTTCTCTATCTCCCTTCATGTGTGGCCTTGAAATTTTTAAATCCCTTTTGTTCCCTGGCTTAGGTGGCGTGTGGGTGTGTATAAGTTATCAATTGATTTCCCTTTTTTTCATTCCCACAGTGCTCTAGTGCTGCACACACCACTCTCTTTTTCTTTTGTTTATTATTATTATTTTAACATTGGTTATACCACATGGGTACCTCTAAGTATAATTGGATTTTTCATGCATGTCATTCCATTCCTTACCTTTCACCCCATCCTTCATGGCTGCTCTTTTCCTTCATGAAAATTTTGCACTCTTTATATTTATATATACATGTTTTTCTTCACTTCGTTCGGATAAATGAATCCCATGGCTCACCTGGGTTTTTGGTGCTCCCATGTACATTTCCAGTGTATTTTATTTCTATTAAAATTTGCACCCCTTTCCTTTTGGTTACTTGGCCAAGCAAGGGGGAAAAAGAGGAGTGTCACGTGTTGCAAGCTGCCATCTTCTTCCTTGTTTTTGTTTTATAAAAAATGTTGCACCTTGTAGCTCCTTGCTTGCAATTATGGCAACCCTTTTGTTTGTTGCTTCTCTTATTTCCATCCATGTGGTGCACTCAAAAGTGTTGCACCTTCTTTCTTCTTTTCTTACCCATATTCTCTATTCCCTCATGCAAGGTGGCACCATTTTGGGGAAATTTGCATGCATCCTTCATGTCACCTTCCTTTCCTATTTTCTTAGGTTTCCATTCTGCTAAGGTGGAGGGGAAACGCTACACCCATTAAAATTTTTAACTAATCCTTTCTCTTGTACATTAGCCTTCACCCACAAGCAATTATCTTCATATCATAATAAAAACTCTGTACCCTTGTTGATGCATGCATATTTTAAAAAAATTAATTTCTCTTCCTTCTTCCTATTGTCCCCTGGGTCCCACTTAAGATCCATGTATCTTTCTTGCCTTTCAAATTCATGTGAGACTCATCCACACATATATTATTTTTGTGTTTCATCCTTCTTTCTCCTAGTCCATGTGTGGCTTGGAGACTTTATGCATGAAATTAAAATTTCCATTTCCTTCTTTCATGTGGGTTACGTGCAAGGCACATACATGTATACATTTTAAATAGTTGCATTCTATATTGCTTCTCTCTTGGTGCTTAGGCTAGGTAACTAAAAAGAAAATAAAGAATTAATTAAGCACCAAATTTTCATGTAAGCTTACCTTTTAATATAACCATTTTGGCCCATTAAATTATGCAAGCAAAACTTGCCCTTCCTTAAACTAATTCATCTAATTAATTAGCAAGTAAGCAATTCATACTAATCATTGAATGACACCATTAATTTCATCCATTTAATTAAAAATGATTAATTTAGGCTAATTAAATTATGGGATGTTACATTCTCCACGTCAACTACGTTCATTTTTATTTGGTTGTAACTTGAGAAGGAATCTAAAAAGTTAAGTAGGTGGTGACTAGATTTTCCATCCACCAACTTATCAATGTTGGGGAGGGGATATGTGTCTTTAGGACAAGCCTTGTTGAGATCAACAAAGTTGATGCACATATGCCATTTCCCATTCGGTTTCTTTGTAACATCTACTCCTAACACTTGTATCTTATGATGATGTTGTTGTTATTATCATTGTTAGCATTAATTGTGAAGGGTTAAGGATGAATTATTAAGGAGTTAGAATGAACATTTTTATCATTATATAATCACTTTTGTGATAAAAGAATGAAGTTGGAAATTTGGTAAGGAAGGGTAAAATGGTAATTTTATCATGAAATGAATAATTAGTTTAATTCTTTTATTTCATGAAGTTATATAAAAGGACTCTTATTATTTTCATTTAAGAGAGAAGAAGAATCTAGTTATGTAAGAAATTACTTACATTGATGTTGAAAGGCAATTTTCCCTAAAAAGGGTAAAATTGTAATTTTACACTATGAGTATGATAGCAATCTTATATGAGGTGAGAAAAATTTTAGTTTTTACCCTAAATATTCTATGAAGGTGGGAATTAGAAATCCTTACTCATTCTTGATCAAAAGAAGAAAGTAAGAGAGTGAAATGATAGTTTTAACATAAAGGGCAAAAAGGTAATTTTACCTTTGGGGAAAATTGTAATTTTGCCAAAAATAGAAGTAAATTAGTAAATTCATGGAAATGAGCCTTATGAAATTTTATTTAAATGATTTTACTCCTTAAAACCGAAAAGAATGAAAAAGGGAGCAAATTTGATCAAGAATGGTAATTTGGACTTAATGGCAAAAAGGCACCTTTCTTAAGGACTAAAATGTAATTTCTAAAAATTTGAGGGACCACTAGGCAATTTAAAATTTCTGGATGGGCAGAACAGTCCCAGCCCATGGAAGTTGCATAAAATTACAATGGCAAGGAGAGACAATGCCATTGTTAAAAAAGAAAAGAAAAAGGATGAAATTGACAAATTAGCAAGAGTGGCATTTTTGTAAATAAGTTAAAATTTAATTCAGCCTATTTCTTCGCCTAATTAATAGAAATTTCGTGAAAGGTGGAGAAGAAGGAGAAGTGGCTGAATTGCATCTTGCCTTGGAGAAGAAGAAGCTTCCACCAAATCAACAAGGAAATCACACATCTATTAGCTTTTCAAGGTAGATAGACAATCCTATGCCATTAATTTCATGTTTTAGGGTATGTTTATGGTGTTTTCAAACTTGTAAGCATGATGGCAATTTCTCTCTCTACATGTGTATGGTGGATTTGTATGCTTGGATATGAGATATGTTGGAAATAACTTGTGGTTATGATTATAGATATGTAAGAAAGCATGGAAACCCATGAAATGGTGAATTTGCATGGATGGAACTTGATTTTATTAAACCCTAATTGGTGTCAAGGCTGTGTTTGTGGTTGTTAGAGTGAGAAAATGGTATTTTTGCATGGATTTTGTTGTATTGCAAGCAAGGTGACGAAACAACTGCTTGTTTTTCTCACCTTGGCCAAATTACTAGGGTTATAAGAGTGCTGAATTTTTGGCCAAATTTTATGTTAGAAAGAGTGAGAGAAAGTACTAGAAAATGGTAAGAGAGAGAAAGTATAATTAGATTTGCATTTAGGTACTTTTCTCATTGTCTAGCTTCATAAGTAGCCAAGAAAATGTGCTTTAGTCACCTTGGTCGAATGGATGCATATGAATGGTGCTGAATTTGCTCTTGAAAATGATTTAGAAACCATATAAGTTTAGTTCTAAGAAAGGAGGAGAGAGAAAATTATGGCAATTTATGTTTCAAGCAATGTTGCCAATTTAAATTCTTACTTGTTCACCTTAAAAGTGTGCATAAAAATGTGAAATTGTGATATTAGATGTGTGATTATGTTTAGCATGAAAAATAAGCTAGAAAAGTATGAAAAAGAATGGCCTAAAGTACACTTACCGAATTTTTAGGTGTGAGAAAGTGTTAGGCATAATTATGGGAATTGTCACCATGATGTTCCATTAATGAGAGTAAGGCTAGAAAGGTGCCAAAAGGGTTAGGAATACAAAGTATTCATGTTCATTCTACCTTGGCCGAATACTATGTGAAATTTTCTCTAGAGTGGCTAGACTTATGAATGAGTTGGAAATAGCCTAAAGTGCCATCTAAATGGCCTATGTTAAGGGAAGATAGACCAAAGATGCAAGGGTCAAGAATGAATGAATAATAGCATGTATTTTGCCATAAATAGTGAAATTTTTAAATTATGCAAAAGTGATTGAATGGCAAAGAATGCTTAATGTAATTGTGAAAGACAAGGTTAAAGCTTCCTTATAGGGAATGATCTGGTGTATACTCCCAAGGAATTAAATGAGGAGGAATGATCTGGTGAATACCTCTTGAGATTAAAAGCCTGTGAAGGAATGATCTAATGTATACCTTCCAGGGAAGTGCCCTAAGGGGAATGATCTGATGTAAACCCCAATAAATTGAAATGTGGGAGGAATGATCTTGTGTATACCTCCAAAGAGCACAGTTAAGTAAGAAGGAATGATTTCATGTATACCTTCCTAGAATTGAGTAATTATGAAATGTTATGTATGTATTACATGAACGTGATTTATGTGATTATGATTATGGCATGTAAGCATTGAATGCTTGTAGCCTATTCTTTGAATGACCTAATTGAATGTGTATTTCATTTCTATAGCTACATCCACATATGTTTTCGTGATATGTCATATCCAAGTATCTATATGAGAATAGTTTTGAAAATTAACTGCATGTAGAGTGTTTTTTGTATTATTACAGTGGTACGTGTCAGTTATTTTAAAATAAACTAGTTGTTTATCTACTGGGAATGTATTTCTCATTACTGAACTGATATGTATCAGATGGTTAAATATTGCATGGTAATCGAGGTGGAGTTGGACACAGTGGAAATTCCTTTCTTAGGAGTTTTCACTATTATCAAGAATGTGTATGTTATCACTATTTTTGAATTTTCTATAGAATAGATGAGTACGTAAATATATAGTTATAGCCCAGCCTTTTGGAGTCCTAATTCTTAGTTTTTTTTGGGTTCGAATTAGGGTTGATATTTTTGGCTGTATATAGAAAGAGAAAAGGGCACATGTATAGGGATATGTAAATGACCTATTCACTCACGGTATTTTGTAAAGGAGTATGAGTGGCAGACTTGTTGTCTCCTTACTCCTTATGGATGGGTGCTTCATTTATCCCAGTGTATTTATACCAACTGATGTACTAAATAGTTGTATAACATATGTATATTAGAAAAGTTTTTATATATTATGTTGCATTATTTAATATTTTATATTTCGCTGTGCCAAAGCATGTTACTTGAGCAAAAGAACCCAAACCTAATTGCATAACAAATCTATGATGGATTGGATGCTGAGGAGAAATAAAGGTAATTAAAGACTAGAATTAATGAAACCACTTATCTAAATAAGCATTATGACTTTGTTAAGTTATGATAAGGGGTGTTACATTCTTCACCATCACTACATTTGATAGCCATTGGGGGTACTTTCTCTCAACGTCTAGCAGCTTCTGGACTTCTTCGAAGATCGCCTTTTAGTGTTCTTCTTCAAGCTTTCTCTTCTTCTAAATAACCGAAGGTTGATCAAAGGTATTAAAGGAGTGACAAATAAAGTTGAGATTAATCGTGTGCATATATGCGGGGCTCTATGCAAAAACATCTTTAAACTCTTGAAGCAGCGCTATCAAGACTTTTTATAGTTCCAAGGTCAATAAGGATCCTAGGAATATTTCTCTTGGGTCTTCATTCCCATAGATTTTAACACTGACAAGGTCTTTTATGGGTTTAGGTCTCACCTGAGATATTTCATCTCGGAGATTAGTGATCTCCATTATTTCTATTGGCAGATAGGCACTGGGTTGCTCCTTCTCTTGGATAGAAGGTGTTTTAGCCACCTTAGTGAGGCTAGCTTTGTAGCAAGCACATGTAATTTCTGATCGGCTTGGACTTGTTTGATTCCTTGTCTTATTGGGAACTTCATGATATGGTTCTCTGTAGAGACAACAACTTGTATGTTACTTAATTATGGTCTCCCCAACATGGTGTTATACGCCAATGGGACAAAATTTGTTGTCTATGGAGGTGATCCTAGAGTCACCATTGCTTTGAAAGTACCTTTCGTTGGAACCTTTATCCTAGAGAACCTAATGAGGGTGCCCTAGAAGTTCTAGAGATCACACTTTTTTATCACAATAAAGGATGTCGACAGAGGAGCCTTGGTCAATCAAGACTCTTTTAACCTCGTAGTTGGCTATAATAGCAATTATGACCATGGAGTATTGTAATATGCGTTAATGTCTGGAAAATTTGAAAATTTGAATGTGATTATGCCTTTTCTACTCAAGGATATCATTCACCTTTTTGATGGATAATTGAGATCCATAATCAATCGCTCGATCTTCTTAGATTAGGACTAAGAGGTTACCTTTTTTATGCCACCCACAATCACATCGATCATCTCTCATGGGGAAGGATTATAGTCATCTTAGTGATCATGCCAGTTAGTCTGACGATGGTTAGAATTTTCTTCCTGAGGGGTCATCTTCTCGGATATTCGATATAAAATTTATTCACATACTTGCTGAATTTTCCACATTGGATCAAGTCCTCAATTTCATCCTTTTGCTGGATAAATTCACTCATCGTATGCCCATAATCTTTATGGAATTTGCAATACTTGTTATTTTTTTTACCCTCATGCTACTCTTACATTGGTAAACAGATGGAAAGTGGAGAATGTTAGTATTGTAGACTTCGGCCAAAATGTTGGATGGAGGTTTGGTCAGTGAGGTGTAAGAGAAGTGACCCTTAAGGGGTAATCACCTTTCCCTATCTTTAGAGTCTTGCTCTTTCTTGATTTCTTCTTTATTCTTTTCTTTCTTACTGTCTTCCTCATTATTTTTATTTATGCCTTTCTTGGCAAGATAGACATTTTCCCTATTGATGTACTTATCAATGTATTCGAGGAGCTTCGAAAGGGTTGTTGGGCGATTACTCAAAATAGAGAAATGAAAGGGTGTCGCAAGAAACCCTTGCTTTTTGGTATGTATCAAAAAATTATCCTTAAGATCAGGGATCTATAGGGCTAGCTTACTGAACCTTGAGGGGAAACTTTACAAGGTTTTTATCTTTCCTTGCGCAAGACTAACTAGGTCGTTGGTAGTCTTATTGAACTTCTTGTCAGTGGCGAAGTTCTTAAGAAATTTGTTGGAGAGTTCATAAAATGTGTTGATCGAGTTGACCAGTAGCTAGGAGTACCACTATAAGCCTGGCCCTATTAGTGTGCTTGAAAAGATTCTGCACTACTGAGCAATAGACATACTCATGATGGACATTGCTAAATTAAAAGTATTAATGTTATCCTTGGGATTTTTTTTCTCTATCATAGGGATAGATCTTCATTGCCATTTTAAAGCCAATTAGGATATACCCCTCTATGATGTGGGGAAGAAATAGATGACAACCCTTTCCCTCTAATCTTCCCAGGGTGGCCTCCATATTGACCGTGATGGCTTGATCAGTGGTTGACTCAGGCATAGTTAGCTGAGGGCCCTATGGTGGCGAAAACCCATATCATCCATAATAATATGGATGATATGGGTTGAACGGCGATGGTCCAATTGGTTGGCCAACTGGGATGACGAATGCTATAGGAAAAGCTAGAGGAAATGGTGTGGTTTGCACTGGTAATGGTGCATTGAAAAAATGGGAGACTGTATTGGTTGAGCATAGGAGGAGGTGGCTCCATCAGCACTAGTGATGGTTGAGGTAGTAGTGGCCTTGGCAGTAGCAAAATGACCAAGATTAGATGTTGCTTCATAGTTGTTAGATCTATGGGCTATTGTAGGGCTTGGTGTAATGTGGTGAGTTCTTGACGGAGGATCAAGACTTCTTCTTGGAGGTTATTAACCTTTGTTTTGGATTATAGTTCTGTGGGGCCATTGGACTTACTTCGTTTGTAACATTCACTTCTATTTCTATAAGAGATGTTTAGTAATTTTAATTAACTGCTTGTGTATGCTACATTAAATTGCATATAGCCGTATTTGTGTAAGAATTGGATTATAGAAGAGTAAGCTAATTAACTTGAAAGAGGATAGGGACTAAACTAGAAAATGGAAAAGTTTAAGTAGGGGAATTACAATTTTAGCCAAAAGATTTATAGTAGCCAACTGATTTTTGGAAATCTCTCGCCAATGATTTAGGGGCAAAATGATAATTATGTATATAGCTTGAAAATTACCATTTTAAGGTCGAATGATCAGAGACTAGGATCAAAATTTGCAAATTTTAGGTCGCCTATATTAGGCTGGAAGTTAGACCTCCCCCTTACCCAAATTCAGAACTATACTTCTAGAGAGAGAGAGAAGAGGTCAAGTAAAGAGAGAGAGAGTAAGAACTAAGAGAGTAAATCTTTACTTTTAGCAAGAGTTAAATCCAGAGAAGTGTCTAGGAAGGCTTCTAATACAATAATCAGCTTGCAAACAAGGAATTAAGGTAGAAAAATAACCCAATCCCTTGTTATTTCAGAGTTACTGCTCATGTAATTAAATCCAGAAAAGTCTAGGAATGCTTCTTAGTGTTTTTAATCACTATTGGGTGTTTTGAACTGTATGAATATACTTGTGCATGCTGGAATCAGATTATAAAATATGGGTTTTTATACATGAATGAGAATGAGTTTAAATCCAAAATTTGAGATAAATTGAGTTATGTTTGGCTTGTATTTTATGTGGTAAATGATGGTTACATGTTGGTTTTGAGTTCATGAATTTCAAAATGGGATTTTAAACAAGTTTCTGGATAAAAATTCTAGGTTAACAACAAGTTGTGAAATAGAGCATAATGTAGTATCCGACTAGTAGCTTAAATCAGTCGACTGTCGTGTTCTTGAACTGCCCAGAAACACATACAGAGCTTTAGTAGTCAACTGTCAACCCCTAAAAGTTGACTACCATTTTCTTCATTTCCAGAATTTTTCCTAGAAGGCTAACAGCCGACTACCATGCCTTAACAGTTGACTGTTGGGCCTAACTGAATGCTAGAAGCTGACTGCCAGCCTTGTAGCAGTCAACTGATAGCTCTCGCACTAAAAAATTGAAAGTGGACTGAGTGTTAGCAGTCAACTGATAACAGGGACTAGTGGACTGCCAGCCTCTGTGAGTGAACTGTGAACTCAATAACATGTTCAGAAGGTTTTGGAATGTATTTAGCCTAAGAAATTCTACTCAAACAAGGGATTTGAACCTAGAATTTGAGGGTGAACATGTAATTTGAAATTAAATGAAAAAGAGCAAGAATATGATGAGAATTGAGAAGGAAAGAGCAAGCATAAATAAGAGAAATTAGAATTTTATTCTTAGTATATGTATTAGTGGTAGATAGGTTCATAATTGAACGACTAATTGCCGGTATAGGAAGGTGATTAGAAATTCCATGGCTATCATGATAGTTGCAAATTCTAAGTTAGTGTACCTAATGGCCAACTTAAAAAGGATCACATTCTTAGAATTTCACATAACTTTAGTATAAGCTGAATCACCCTATTATATATGCTCATGAATAGCATAAATTTGGGGACCTTTATTATGTACTCAATGTGTTGACTCTTATTATGGGGACTCTTATTGTACTTGGATCCATTGGAGGATGCTCTAGAATGTACATGAATATGATATTGCAGTTGAGGACTGCCAATGAGCATATGTTGCCAGAAATCTATGAGTATAAATTTTGAAAGTGTGGAGTGGTTCACTTGACAACCCTCATGATTTCTCTTATTGTCATTATTATATGATGATTAGTATGATTTGGAGAAGGCCAATGAGAAGTGCTCTTATTTCCTTAATGCTCTTTATGATAATGAAATCATGTTACCAATGACATTTGATTTTGTGTATAATCTAACTATGTTAATATATGTATATCTCGTGGGATGGATGTTAAATGAGTTATGCATGAAATCTTAAGTATAAAATGTGAATATGTTCATGTATGGTGACCCAATAATTATAATAATTTCCATGATGATGAGAAGAATGTAGAATTTCCATATAGATTTACGATGGTACAACTAGAAATTTTATAAATTGGTTATTATTGCTACTGAGAATTATTCTCATTAAAAAATGCTAGTTCATATCAGACGCCTAGGTACTAGATATTACTAAAAGTAGAAGTTGAATTGATGGAGATACCCTTCCTGGGGTATTTCCCTATTTTTAAAAAATTATGGGTCATATATGTATAGGTAGTTCCTCCCATACCCTAACTGTATAGAGTCTTTAGGTTGTACAGTGAAATTTTGATATGCTCGGTACCCTGAATCCTTGTTAATATTTTGGAAAGATCAGGAGGATAAAATTTTGGGTGTATAGAATAAGGACATATATGTATTAGGATATATGATTTTGGAATTCAATAGTAGTTTTTGTTAAATGGGTATAAGTAACAGGCTTGTTGTCTTCTTAGCCAAACTAACACACTTGTATATCCATAGGTATATGTTTGATGGCTGATAATTATAAATATTATAAATGAATGTGAATGTATATATATATGTTTTCTTCTAGTTAACTTAATTTATTTTTTGCTGCGTAATGTGTGAGAACCCAAGTGTAGTAACCCAAACTAATAGTACTTAACTATTTAACTCGGTAAAAAGTAAAATTTGACTTGGGTAAAGGTAGTAGTAATTCATCAATCTGGTAATATATTATATAAATAACTAAAATGAACTATAGGATTGGGGGGTTACACCGAGTTGGTATCAGAGCACTTCTACCATGGCTAGTGAATACTGGCTCAGTAGTGAAGGGTAAATTCCTCAGGATAGAGACAAGTCTAGGCTAGTTAGTTGAGCCTAGGTAGTTGACTGGTTTGTATTATGTTTTGACTTGAGGAATGAAACGCTAGGTTTGGGTAGACAGTATTCCTTGTTGGTGCCATATGATATCTTATAAATATTATGTTATTGATATTGATTACCTAGGTAATGTTTGTTTTGTAGAGTGAAATATGGCCCCACCTAGGAAGAATACTGGTAAGGGAAAGGAAAATGAAGGTAGTTTGACTGAGGTTATGCAGACTTTGGTGGGAATGGCAGAAGCCATGAGGTAGCAGACTGCTGCTGCCACCCAACAAGCTACTATTGCTACTCAACAAGCTGCAACTACTGCTGAAGAATTTTGACAATTTCAGGAGAATAGGCCTGTGAATCATAACCCAAATCCCGAGGGTGTACAAGTGGGAAACCAAGTTTATAATGGATGGCTTGAATTTTATAAGAATAGACCTCCTTCCTTTAGGGGTGAGTTTAACCCGTAGGCAGTCGAGGAATGGCTTAGAGAGATGGAAAAGTTGTTTATGGTGTTAGACAACACATATGAGCAAAAGGTATTATTTGCCACATATATGCTAATTGGATAAGTAGAATATTGGTAGAGAGGAGCTAGACAATTACTAAAGGCTCAAGGAACCTAAATCACCTAGGAATCATTTAAGAGGGTGTATTTGGAAAAGTACTTTCCTCAAAATGTGAAGAATCATAAAGAAATTAAATTTATGTAGATAAAGCAGGGTAATATGATTTTTTAAGATTACCTAACTAAGTTGGAAGAGTTGCCTAAATTCTCTTCTTATTTGGAGCTTCATCCAAACGAAGCATGGAAGGCCATAAATCTAGAAGCTGGGTTGAGATCAGAGTTAAAGAATGTTGTTACCCTGTTTGAAATCAGAAACTTTGCTATGTTAGTAAACAAGTGTCTCATAGTTTCTTAGAACCTAAAAGATACAGAAAAAGAAAGATAGAGAACTAAATTCCTTAAAAGGAAGCAACCTGAATTCCTTAGAGGAAGGGACAATAAGAATGAAGGAACCCATAAGGGAAGAGACCCATGGTGAGGCAAGCGGTACCCAATGCTTGTACACAATATGGGAAAAATCATGCTAGATCTTGTAGATTCCAATTGGGTGTATGCTATAAGTGTGGAAAATAGGGTCATTATATTAAAGATTGCCTCGAGTTATTGCAACCTAGAAGAGTTATAGATCTTAGATCCTTAGATTGGGAATTTGAATCAATGTGTAGGCCAGGAAGAATATATGTAGCAATAATTGTATGCTTATTTTGATGAATGTTCTAGGATGTGAAATTTTGTAATGGAGGCAATTATGTTGAAATGTGATTAGCTAATGGAAGGTTAGGTTTAATAGTAGCTTTGATATAAACTATATCTCAAATTTTCCTGGATGAATGTTTTAGAATTTTATACTCTACTGTACATAATAGTATGAATTGTGGTGTTAGATGTGCTGTGCGTAGAGGTGGTTGAGTGGAATTTGAATGGACTAATAAAAGAGTCTATTTGGGTTACACTCGATTAGTAACAACCCAATTGTTGAGGAAAAAGGAAATTTTTTTGTAATAAGAATTCCACGCTTTATAATAACTCTGATGTATGTATGTATATATCAAGGGTCGTTACAAGTTGGTATCAGAGTCTGGTTTATTGGTTTATGGTTGGCCAGGCTTGAAACTTTAGGAATTGTTAATATGAATTCTTATACTCTAAAATATATAGGATTGTGATTACAATAATTAAGATATTAGGGGTAAACTTACTGCTATAGTTAGGTGATGTTACTAAAGGCTAATTGTTTTCCTTTTGTATTAGTAGACCATGGCAGGAATTTGAAGGGGAACTTCAGGAAGACCAAGAGGTAGCGATGAGATGAATGAAGAATTGAGAGATATGAGGGGCACGTTTAGGATGATGGCTACGGCAGTGAGAGATCAGGTTACCACTAGTGCCAACATCATGAGGCATTAGGAGAGCCACCAAAATCCTAACAAAAGGAATCATCAAAATGATAACCACATGTACTAGGGCTGGCTGGAGTTCTAGAAGGCAGGATTACCAGCATTCATAGGTACATGTGAAGCAATGGTAGTGGAAGGATGGCTAAAGGAGATGGAGAAAATCTTTCAGCTACTACATAGCACTGAGGAGCAAAGGATTACTTATGCAGCATACATGTTGAAGGGTGAAGCAAAAAATTAATGGAGTAGGGCCAAAAATCTCATTGAGAGTAGGGGTACCCCATTAACTTGGGAGTCCTTCAAGAGAGTTTTCTTGGAGAAATACTTCCCCAATAGCGTAAGCCAGGTAAAGGAAACAGAGTTCCTGTAGCTCAAGCAGAGGGGCAAGCCCTTTGAGGAATATCTAGCCAAGTTTGAAGAATTAGCTAGGTACTCTACATTTTTAAGGCTATATCCTGATGAGGCCTAGAAGTCAAGCTAGTTGGAAGCAGGGTTATATTGGTCGATGAAGACAAAAAAAGGCCTAATAGAGATCAGGGATTTTGCAGTACTCATGAATAAATGTTACATCTTTAGCAAGAGCTTAGAGGAGAAGCAGCCTATAAACTAGAGATTTACTGTTCGACAGAAGCAACCGGCCAGAAACTTAAATGTAAAAGTGGGAAACTTCAAGGCACCTATAGGGTCATCCAATAGTGACTAATGCTCGAAGGTTGCTAACTGCCCAAAGTGTGAAAACAGGCATGAAAATTAGCCTTGCTGGTACTGAACACCGGTGACATGCTTTAAGTAATGTGCCCTATTGGTGGCAATCAACAAAATCATGGTGGGCCAAGGCCATAAGCCCAAGAGAGAGTCTTTACCTTGGATGGGTCAATGTTGAGAAATCACCTAGACTAATGCAGGGTAGAGGAAAGATTTAAATTTTTCCCTTAATAATATTTTTTGATTTGGGTGCTATGCACTCTTTCATATCCAATACCCCTGAATGGGATCGATGTCATTTTGGGGATGGATTGGTTATCTAGGAATTGAGTTCTTTTGAATTGGTTTGAAAAGACCATTACCTATTTGGATGCCTTACCAGTGGGCAAGAGTGACCGAGTGTGTGAGGTAAATGATATCTTCCTTAACTTTTCCAAAGTGAAATTCCAAGAGAGGCTTAATTCAATTCTTGTTGTTAGAGATTTTTCTAAGGTATTCCCTTTAGAGATAGTCTAGTTGTCCCCACTGAGGAAAATTGAATTCCCCATAGACTTAGTTCCTGGCACGGGCTTAATATCTATGACACCCTATAGGATGGCTCTAATAGAACTGAAGGAGTTAAAGGTCCAAATAGAGGAAATGTTGGAGAAGGGGTTCATTAGGCCTAGTGTGTCACCTTGGGGAGCTTCTGTCTTGTTTGTAAAGAAGAAGGATGGGAGTATGAGGCTATGTATAGATTACCGATAGTTGAATAAGGTAACTATCAAGAATAAATATCCTTAACCCCAATAGATGATTTATTTGACCAACTACAAGAAGCCACTGTCTTTTCCAAAATAGATTTGAGGTTGGGATACGACCAAATTAGGGTTAAGGATGAAGATATCCCTAAAATAGCGTTTAGTACTAGATATGTCCACTATGAGTTTCTAGTGATGCCATTTAGGCTAACTAGTGCACATGCTGTCTTTATGGATTATATGGATAAAGTCTTTCGACCCTACTTGGATCACTTTGTGGTGGTATTTATAGATGACATCCTAGTTTACTCCAAGACTTATGAAGAGCATGCTCGACACCTTAAATCGGTGTTGTGGATGTTAGAGAAAAACCAGTTGTATGCTAAGTTGGAAAAATATGAATTTTGGTTAGAGGAAGTCAAGTTTTTAGGACATGTGGTGAATAAGGAAGGAATTTCAATAAATCCTAAGAAAATTGAGGATGTGCTAAATTGGAGCCAACCAAGGACGGTCATAGAGGTTAAAAGTTTTCTAAGTTTGGCAGGTTATTATCATAAGTTTATACAAGGATTTTCTCAGATAGCCTTGCCATTAACCTGGTTAACTAGAAAGAGTGTTGAGTTCAAGTGGAGTGAAAAATGTGAGAATAATTTTCAAAAATTGAAGGAGAAACTAACTACCGCCCCAGTATTAGTAATCCCAAACTTAATAGAGCCTTTTAAGGTATAAACAGATGCATCAAAGAAAGGTTTAGGATGCGTCTTAATGCAAACAAGGATAGTAGTTGCCTATGCATCTAGACAACTTAAACCTATAGAGGAAAACTATCCCACCCATGATCTGGAGCTAGCTGCTATGGTTTTTGCCCTAAAAATTTAGAGACATTACCTATATGGGGCTAGATTTGAGGCTTTTAGTAATCACAAAAGCCTTAGGTACTTGTTTGATCAAAAGGAGTTGAATATGAGGCAGAAGAGGTAGGAAGGGTATCAGAAGGATTTTAACTTTGAATTGAAACATCATGCAGGGGAAGGCTAATGTTGTAGTAGATGCACTAAGTAGGAAGTCCTTGCAAGTAGCTAGCCTTATGATAGATGAGATGAAATTGCTTGAAGACTTTAGGGATCTTAGTCTCAATGTGATTTCACTCCCAAATAGGTTGGTGATGGGTGATTTTCATATTGATTGGGAATTGAGGGAACAAATTAGACATGCCCAACAAGAGGATGAATCCCTAGGAATTTATGTAAACTAGCCAGATTTTGGTTTTATCACTTACGAAGTATTGATGTTTAGAAATAGAATAGTGATTCTAAACCATCAGGAACTAAGGGAGAAATTGTTAAGAGCATATGCCAAGAGTTGAAAAGAAACTTTTAGTGGTCAAGAATGCAAAAGGACATTGCGAAGCATATAAATGCCTATCTTACTTGTCAGCAGGTAAAGATATAGCATAAAAAATGCATTGGGTTATTGAGACCACTAGAGATACCGAAGAGAAAATGGGATCAAATAACCATGAATTCTGTGGTAAGATTACCTATAACCCCAGTCAATTATGATTCCATATGGGTGATAGTAGATAGGTTGACCAAATCTGCTCATTTCTTACCTACTAGGATTAGATATTCCATTGAAAAGTTAGCCCAATTATATCTTAAGGAGATTGTGAGATTGTAGGGGTACCCTCTAGAATAGTGTCAGATTGAGACCTTAGGTTCACATCCCAATTTTGGTAGTCCCTACAAAGAGCATTAGGAACCCAACTTAAATTTAGCACTGCTTATAATCCTCAGACCAATGGACAGTCTGAAAGAACAATGCAAACCTTGGAAGACATGTTAAGAGCATGTGTACTAGAATAGGAAGGAAGTTAAGATAAGTACCTACCTTTGATAAAGTTTGCATACAATAACAGTTATCACTTTACTATAAGTATGGCATCACATGCTGTTATGTATGGGAGGAGTTGTAAATCACCCTTAATTTGGGTAGAGATGAGGGAGAGAACACTATTAGGACCAGAGATCATATAAGAAACTACTGATCAAATCCAAATGATTAGAGAAAAGATGAGAGTTGCCCAGCAGAGATAGGAAAACTATGCCAATAGGAGGAGAAGGTCTTTGGAATTAAATGAGGGAGACCATGTCTTTCTAAGAGTGTCACCTACCACAGGTATTGGCAAGAAAATAAAAACCAAGAAATTAAGTCCACGATTCTTAGGACCATTCCAAATCTTAAAAAGAGTCAGTTCAATCGCCTGCCAAATTGCCTTACCACCCTACCTTTCAAACTTGCATGGCGTCTTCCATGTTGACAACTCCAAAAATATGTTCTAGCTCCCATGTATGCATTGGGGAATCAACCCATAGTATTAAACGAAATTTTAAGTTATGAATCTACTCTTATTCAAATCCTAGATTTCAAGACCAAGCAACTGTGAAATAAAGTAATCCTTTAGTTAAGGTACTTTGGCAGGATGTAGCAACCTAGGAAATGACATAGGAGAAGGAGGACGAAATGAGACAACACTATCCAAAATTTTTTACAGGTATGAATTTTAAGGATAAAATTCTTTTAAGGAGGGGAGGATTGTAATATCCGTCTCCTAAAAATTTATTTTGAGGGTGATCTTAGAATCTTGACTCCAAGGACCAAAATGAAATAAGGGACTTGGGGGTTAATGTGAGAGGGACTAAAGAGCAATTTCTTATTTTGCTATGAGGTCCCTAATACTTCATCAACCTATTTCCCTTTCCTATATCACACACCCTCCTTCCCATACCCAACCAAAGTGCAGCTCATACCAAGAAAGAGAAAAGGGAAGAAAGAACGGACCAGGGAGAAGAGAGGAGAAATCAAATTGAGACCTTCCCACAGCTAGATTCCAGGTAAGAAATCTTCACCTACACTTATAGAAACATCTTAACATCATTTAGGAGTAGATTTCTTCTCCAAAAACCAATCCAATCTATTGAAATGTTTAGGATTTAGCAAAAATAGGGAAACCTCCTTTTCTTGGGAAATTTCTAGTTTTATGGATTAAAGTGATGATTTTGAGGTTGTTTGGAGATAGGAAAAGGTTTCTAAATCATAATGTTGGAGTTTCTAACTTCCATTTAGCATTCTCTAGGCTTGAATCAGATTTTTCAAGTTAGGTTTTATTGTTCACTCAAGTTGCATATGTAATTTGGTTTGTATGATTCATATTTAAGCGTGAAATGGTTAGGTTTTAGGGGAAAATGATTAGAAACTAAGCTTACAATTTTTAGTCTAAAAAAATATTAGATTCTAGGCTAGATGATTTCAAAAATATGGTATTTTTTAGTTGTTGCAGAACATAACAGTTGACTATCGTGTTCTTGACAAACACAAAAATTAATACAAAGGTGTAGCAGTCGACTAGAAACTTCATTAGTCGACTGTCAGGCCTATATTTTTGCCTAGCGGTCGACTGATAGCCTTCTATCAGTTGACTAGCAAGCTACTATCTAGTAAAGTCCAGGATTCCAGAGAGCCATCAGCCAACTGCTAGCTTTGTGATAGTCAACTGGCAGCCCTCTAGAGAATAATCAACAGACTTTTTACTTCATGGCAGTCGACTAATGACTCTCCAACATGAAAAATGAATTTTAAAGCAAGGAATGTGTAACATCCACCTCTAATACTTTGGGATTTATTATGACATTATTGTTATTATTGATTAAACATTAAGTTGTTATTATTTATGTAAGGATAAGAATGGTTCATTAAAGGGATAAAATGAGCATTTTCATCAAGATAGAACCACTTTTATCATAAAAGGGTAAAATTGGAAATTTTGGTAAAGAAGGGTAAAATAGTAATTTTACTATAAAGGAGAAAATAAATTTTATCTAATTATTTCACGGAATTACATTTAAGGACTTTTACCATTTTCATTAAAGAGAGAAGAAGAAATAAGTGTGGAAGTGATTATGTCCACTTTGATGGCTAAATGGTAATTTTCTCTAAAAAGGGAAAAGTTGTAATTTTGTCTCAAGGGCATATTATTAATTTTTCACAAGATAGGAAAATTAAATTTTCACCTAAGTATTTCATAGATATAGTATTGGAAGGCCTTTACCCTTTCATTTTAGAAAGGATGAAGAATAAGGGTAAAAATAATTATACTGAGATAAAGGGAAAAATGGTAATTTGACCAAAGAAGGGTAAATTAGTAATTTCATCAAAGAAGTTTTATGAAACTTTATTTAAGGAGTTTTTGCCCACTAAACTCGTAAAGGATGAAAAATGAAGTTAAATTGGTCATTTGGACATAAATGGTAAAATGGTAATTTTTTAGGGACATATTGGTAAATTCTTAAGAAATTTAGGGGCAAAACTATAATTTCAAAAAGCATAAGGGCATAATGGTCCTAACCTATAGGAGTTCCATAAAATTAAAATTATAGGGAAAGAGAGTGCCATTGTTGAAAAGGAGAAGTTAAAAGGGTAAAATGGACATTTTAGCACCAAGGGCATTTTGGTAATTTACCAAAACCCCATTTTAAGTCATCTTCTTCGTTTATATGAGGAAGAAGTTGAAACCAAGGGGGAGAAGAGGGCCTGGCTGAAAGCTACACCAAGGAAGAGGAAGTGGAAAATCAAGCTAGAACACTTGGAAGATCACATACCTTTCTTACATTTTCAAGGTAGCTAAACATTCCCAAGCCTTAGTTTTATGTTTTATGGTATATTTAAAGTGTTTTAAAGTTTCAAAACCTAGGGTTCCTCTCTCTACATTCTTATGGTAGATTTCTTTAAATGGGTTTTTCTTATGTTGAAATCTTGTTTTGTTTATGAATATAAACAAGTTGAAATGCTTAGAAACATAAGAGATTGAAATTTTTCCTGATTGGTACCTAATTCTTGAAATGGTTGAAATGGTATTGAAAAGAGTGAGACAATGGTGATTTTGCATGAGATCTACTTGAATATGAAAGCCTTGGAAGCAAAATGATGAAACAATTCCATTTTCCCTTATGTTCTCACTTGGCCGAATGCTTCCATGTATATTGGTGAAAATGTTAGCTTGAAAAAGTGCCTAAAAATGGTAGAAGAAATTATTACGAGTTAGTAAGAGAGAGAAAATTATGTTAAGTTCATGTTTTGGTACTTTTACCATTTTCTAGCCATGCCATTTAGCCTTGAAAGTGTAATTGTAAATGTGAAGATGAAAGATTATGTGCATTTACATGTTTGGTATGAAAAATGAGGTAGAAAAGTGTGGAAAAGAAAGGCTAAATGTACACATGCCTATTTTGAGGTGTAAGAAAGTTTTATGTTTAATTATTGAATATGTTACCCTAATGTCTAAATGGTAAAAAGAATAGAAGAAATGAAACAAATGTCTTGAAAATACTAATTCTTCACCTTTTTCTTGCCTTAGCCGAATGCCATGTGGATTTTTCTCTTGGATGGTTAAATTTATGTGTTAATGGAAAGTAGCCTAATATTTATTTTAAAAATGACCTATGTTAAGTGAAATGGGGAAAAATGATTAAATGATTAAATGTGAATGATAAATTACATGCATTATGCCATTGACATGAATATGTTCCAACTTATGTCAATATGATGGAATGACTTGAAATGCTACTTGCAATTGTGAAAGGAAAGGTATTGAAAGTCACCAAGATAGGGTGCATGATGGCACTTATAAAATCCCCCTTGGGGTGAATATGAAAAGCAATGAATGTCACCCTAGTGGTAAGATGACAGCACTAATAAAATCTCCCCTAGAGGCAGAATGAAATGCAATGATTGTTACACTAGTGGTGAGATGAAGACACTAATAAAATCTCCCCTAGAGGCAATAGAGAAAGCAAAGAAAGTTACCTGAAGGGGGTGAATGACGGCACTAATAAAATCCCCCGAAGATTACCAAGTAGGGTGGATAATAGTACTAATAAAATCCCCCTTGAGGTGTATGTGATGGCACTATATGGTACCCTAGTGGTGGACTTGACGACACTAGTAAAAAGTCACCCTAGTGGTCAGGAAAGAATGCTACTAAAGGATGGCTCTAGGTAAAGTATGATGTTGTGATAATTGATGATGCATGAATGTTTATAAATGTGATTTGTTGATTCATGTAGGATGTTAATGTTTTACCACATATTCTATTCATGACATGATTTGCTGTATATCTCATATTCATAAATGCATACACACATATTTCACATATAGCATACCCCATTGAATTGAATGAAAAAGGTTTTGAAATAAATAAAATGTAGAAATGTTTTTTATATTCATACAGTGGTACATATCAGTTATTTGATGGTAAATGCTTTGTTTAGCTACTGAAAAATTATTTCTCATTATTGTACTGATATATATCAGGTGCCTCGATATAGTGTTTGGATGGAGATTGAAGTGGCTATTGTAGAGGTTCCATTTTTGGGAACTTTTACAATATTAAAGGATATATATATATTTGCTATCTTTAAAATTCCTACTGCAGAAACTCAAACTTAGAAAATGACTATGAATATGTAGTTGTAGTCTTATTGGTTCTAATTCTATAGATTTATTCTTTTTGGATAGAATTAGGACCACTATTCTTTCTAGCATGTATATAGTGACAAAGGGCATATGTTTGAAGGTAGATATGTGAAGAATATACCCACTAGTAGGAATCTTTTTTGAAAAAGGGTACGAGTGACAAGCCTGTTGTCTCCTTACCTTTACTAAAAGTGCTTCACATATCCTGACTCATGTAAGATGCAGTATCAGTTATAGTTAATATAGTATGATTAAGGAGCTAGCACCACACAACAGAACTCACCTAATGGCTGCTTTGAATGTTAATACAGTATAATTAAAGGAAAGATATAAATCTCTTAAATTGTGAATCAAAGATTTGATGGCCTATAAGAAGTTTGTGATGTGATATCTCTTGCCCATATCTGATTATGTGTCTATGTTACTGTGTTTTACCATAAGGTAATGAGAATCACCCATGATGTTGCCTAATAATACATTCCATTGTGCATAACATGGCATATATTGCATGGAATCCATATTTTGGATTGATTTATAAGGAATACATGGTTTGTTGGGCTAATAAAATTTTATACTTGAGTTTACTTGATTACTGAGTTTCCAAACTCACATTTGCTTTGATGTGTAAAGATGGTTAGGTATACAATCATAGTCAAGGTTGACATTAAATTATTTGAGGTTCCAGGCCTCAAGTACTTCTTACAAATTAGCGAGGTTTTGATATGGATTACAGACATACCACTTGCACCCCCAGTGGGTTAAGGTAGAGGGTAGTTAGTTGCTCTTTCTGGGATCTCACTTCTACCCTTAGCTTGTTTTATTGATAGCCAGAGGATTAGTATCTTATATGTAGGAGGAGTGAGAGTTTCTTTTGGTTATTTATGTATAAAATTATATAGATGCATGTGTAAATAGATGATCTGTACCCCATAATGGGTTGGATGGTCTTATGAGGTAAGCTTTTTATCTCATGAGCTCTTATCCCTATTTTGTAATGATGAAAATATTTCCTCTAGTTTATACATTTATAACCATGTTATACAAATGTATATGAGTGACCTAGTATACTTCCACAAGTATAGTTGAGATGGGTGATACACTTGAACTACGAAATGAACTAATTAAAGGATCCTAGGTATATAATTAAAATTAAACTTAGGTATTTAAAATAAAGAGGCAAGTTAGTAGCATAATTATCATATGGGTTAGTATATGTATAGGACTTGTAGGGGCGGGGTGTTACATGTAGTATATCACAACACATGTTCAATCAAACTTTCTATGCCTTCATTCCAAGGTAAAAATGATCCTAATGGTTATATTGAGTGGGAAAGAAAGGTTGAACTGTCATAATTATTATGAGGAGAAGAAAGCAAAGCTTGTAGTTCTGGCATTCACTATTTATGTAATTGTGTGGTGTGATCAACACCATGAGTGTCCTATTGACAATTAGGAGGATATGAAATCTATTATGAGAAAAAGGTTTGTTCCTTCACATTATTACCAAGACTTATAAATGAAATTATAGAATCTCAAATAGGATTCTAAAAATTATGAAAGAGTACCATAAGGAGAGGGAGATAGCCAGGATTTAGGCTAATGTTGAAGACTAAGAGGCAACCATGACACAATTCATTTGTGGATTTAATCGAGAGATCACTAATGTTTTTGAATTGTAATATTTTATGGAGCTTAAAGATATAGTACATATGGAAATGAAAGTGGAAAGGCAACTTGATATTCTTCGTGTAACACCCCCATTAGCCTATGGTTCCTTTTAAGTTTTTAAAGATGTAATGTATATAATTATCATAATAATTGTGTGTTACTATCACTTCTACCCAAGCAAATTTTAAACTTTTTACCAAGTTAATTAATTGAGTGCCATTTGGGTTGGTCTCTACTCTCGGGTTCTCTTAACATCGCAGCGGAATAAATATATATATGTATATAGAATAACCCTGGATTAACTATACATAGACATGTATTTTAAAAATATAATTAGTTAACTATTGGGCATGGAGGCAACAATCCTGATACTCATAACCCATCAATTAGTCTATTCATCAATCCAGCCTAATTCATATATAGATAAGTTAGAATAGGCTATACAAAATAATCCTACACTAGCCTTTCTCAAAATATCATAAAGGCTAGCTCTATTCTACCATGTACTTAAGCTATCCAAATTAAACAGTCTGTATGTCTAGATTAGACACTTCTTCATACTTTACCTTTACCTCCAGCCCAAGAGGACCTACACATCTGGTACATGCCAACACTATTGTGAGAAATGAATCTCAGTAGCAATATAACCTGTTACAAAATCCATTGACCTGTACCACCGTGCTAGCACCAAAAAACTCTACATTCTTTCATAAAACATATAACATACTATTGGGATGTAATGCATGTAGCATTTAATCATATAGTGTACTCATACATTTGCATATTCATCAAAAAATATCATCTTTAGAACATGGGAAGTGCATTCATCATCATTCTCATCATAAAACATGTTTGATAGTAAACATGCCATCATTTCATTTCCATAACATATGAGTAGTATATAAAACACCCTAAGAGTAATCAGGAGAGTCGCCCAGCAACAATTCCATGCACCACTGTTTATATGAATGAGCGCATGTCTATTTAGCCATGCCTTAACTTTTGTACATTTTGAGTGGCCCCCAGTGGATCCAAGTACCTTAATGGTCCCCACCCCTTATCATTAGATCATCCCTGACCAGTGGGATTCCTCCCTTTCGTCCCAATCGGGGCTGGTATAACTCTCATAGGATCACCGTCAACTCTACCCAGATCATTTTCTCTCTGTTTTTGGTGAATCATAATACTGTGGAATCACCACCATTCCTTTGAGAGAGATCACACTCCCGGTATGTTATTCTCTAAATATACTCTAGGGTGAATCAGCCCTTGCCCATGGTTATGCTTAAATCTAAGTATGTGTTTCTCATATGGTCTTTGGGAGATGACACTAACTTAAAGTTCACAACCATCACGGAGTTTTTGAAATTATCTAAGTTCAAGTGGATGTTAACCATCCTAATTTATGGAACAACCATGGAATGCCCAACGGCCGTCCCATACCAACAATCGATCACTCAATCATGAGCCTATCTACCCTAAGGCATACACTAAGAATACTTTCCTCTTTCCCTTTTTGTGTTTTTTGCTCTCTCTTTGTTTTACTATCACAAGGGTTTCATCACCCAAAACTCTTATTTTCCTTGCTTACCCATGTTGTGAGCTCTTAATTAAGTTAGTATGAAGAATCACTAAGCTCAATTGCCATTCAAAACTTCATTTTGCAAGCTAAAGGGTTGCTAGTCGACTGTTGGAAGGCTAGCAGTCAGCTGGTGGCTCTCTGTATTTCTCAAGTGGCAAACAACAAGCTAGCAGTCGGCGGCCAGCACACTGGCAGCCGATTGGTGGCTTACTAGAAAGTGTCTTGGGCAAAAATCAAAGCACGATAATTGACTGCTAGGATGGCTAATCGACTTCTTAGTGTAAACCTGGGCCTAATAGTCGACTACTAGGAACCTGGCAGTCGGCTGCTAAGCCTCTGCCTGCACTTCTAGGTTTTCCAAGAACACGTGTAACACCCTTATCTAGTATTACAACTTAGCATTGGCAAACAGATAAAGTCATTACATTTATTCTTATCCTTATTTATTTATAATTAATATCTAAGCGTCCCTTCCATGACAATATCATTCAGTTCTAAGTATAAATTCTTTGACTTAGATAAAACTTATAAGCACAATGAAGGAAAATATATTTTATAGTGAATAAAGTGACTACGTTACAATATTTCTGTAAATACTACAATAGTGCCTTACTCTCAGTATTATCAACACTTATCTTAGGGTCAGGAGACAACATGATTTCTATCACTCAAACCCTTAGTTACACAATATTCTTACAAAATCCTTCCTTAATGCTAGTTCCATCTTACTTAGAACTTCACTAATTACCTGCATCTGATACATATCAGCACACAAATGAGAAAACTAGTTTCTCAGTAACTTAACAATTCATAATTTAAATTTGTACTGACATGTACCACTGTGCAAGCATAGGAAAATTTCCTTTTCTTTTTATTATTGTTTTTCACATCCCATCATTTCATGATCAAATTCTTTCATACGAATATGTTAATAATCATAATGAACTCAATTTATCTATCACTATAGCAATTATGCTTATTCACATGCAGAGGATAATTCTTTCTCAGAAGAATATATATATATATCTACTAATGGAATCAAATAATATTTACATGTATATATATATGCATGTTCCATTCTTAAAACTTATCTTGCATAGTAAAAATGCATTTAGTCTTACTGCAACAATTGTGGACACTTGACCACTTAAAATTTGTGAACATTGGGTCACATGGTGGACTCTTGGCTACTTTCATGAGATTAGTGAACTCTTGGTCAAGTTGTGGACTCTTGGCCACTCTCATGAGATTAGTGAACGCTTGATCATTTATGCATATACACAGCAACTACAATTATCATTATTCTTGTACTTCAATCTCCTTTGCATTTACTTATCATAGACATACTATAATACAATTATGATTAGCGTAATACTTCGGCTATCCTACTATAAGTAAAGTATGAATTAACTTTAAAACTTTATTATACTTATATATTCTTTTAATTCATATTTAAGATAATTAAGAGTCATTATATTTAATCACCTATATATATTAATAACAATATAAATTTCTATTAGTCAAAACTAACTTTCTTCTATTAGAATTAATTCTTTAAATTGTATATTCATTACTAACAATAATTTTATACCTTATGTTTTATGAGTAAAACCTATATTTCTATATTAAATATAACTTTCCAGCACTTCATTTAGTTAGTTTTCTCTATTAGATTTAAGAAATTCTTCTCCATAATATTTATTTCTTAGAAATACTAATGTACATGTACCATTGTCCTAACTACTTCTAATTTATCCTCCATTAAAGAACATGTTTAATTTCAATTTATTTCTTTCATTTCATTCCAATTTCTCTCCATTTCTACTTAGCTGAATGACGTTTCCCTTCCATTAAATTCAGCACTTAAGTCTTACCTTACCTACATTATTTTTGAAATGGGTTAGACAATATAAGCCATTACTAATTCTTTCACCAATACTAACTATCATTCTTTACTTAATTTCCTATAAATTAAAATGTATCTTACTCATCCAATTATATAAATAATCCCTCCTAACTTTTTATTATATTTTCCATTATAAATGCATAATTTATTTCCTTGGTTATATCTTTTCATGGCTTTATAATCTTCATGTTAACCTTGTAAGAAAAACATTCCACTCCCTTATACATCATTACCAATTATAATTCTTCTCCTAAGTTTTTCTAAGTTAAAACAAATTTTTCTCATACAATTACACCAATTCTTCTCTCTAAATTAAAATAGGTTTTACTCATATAAATACCCAATTCTCTATATTAAATTTGCTTAGCTCTTTCATTATAAATTCTGGATTTTTCCTTCCCTATATTTTCTTATGAATATGACAATAAATTCTCAAGAATTCTCCCACTCTCTATTACAAATTCTGGATTTTGCCTTCCTTATATTTTCTTATGAATATGACAATAATTTCTCAAGAATTCTCCTACTCTCTATTACAAATTATGGATTTTGCCTTCCCTATATTTTCGTATGAATATGACAATAATTTCTCAAGAAATCTCCCACTCTCTCATGCACACTTAACCAAATTATAGTTCATATTTCTAAACATATAACAAGGTAGACTTACCTTTCAAACTCCTGCACCTTAAGAGTATATATACCCCACAAAATAAGAAAATAATGGAATGGAATGGAATTTCTAAGTTACCTTAAGGATACAAGAAGGATGAAGAGATTTTTGGTGTTCCTTTTGGAGTTTGCTTTCTTCTTTGTGTCTTTGGTTGGACGATTTTCCCTCCTTTCCTATTGTTTTAGTGTTTGTGTCTAATACCCGTAGCTCTCCTTCTCTCCAATGCTTATGTGATTTTGTTGCCAACTTATCAAGCTCCTCTCCATTACGTACATTATGTAACATCCGCTCCTAACATTTGTATCTTATGATGACATTGCTGTTATATTATTGTTAGCATTATTTTTGAAGGGTTAAGGATGATTTATTAAGGAGTTAGAATGAACATTTTTATCATTATATAATCACTTTTGTGATAAAAGAATGAAGTTAGAAATTTGGTAAGGAAGGGTAAAATGGTAATTTTACCATGAAATGAATAATTAGTTTAACTCTTTTATTTCATGAAGTTATGTCAAAGGACTCTTATTATTTTCATTTAAGAGAGAAGAAGAATCTAGTTATACAAGAAATTACTTACATTGATGTTGAAAGACAATTTTTCGTAAAAAGGGTAAAATTATAATTTCACACTGAGTATGATAGCTATTTTATATGAAGTGAGAAAAATTTAGTTTTTACCCTAAATATTCTATGAAGGTGGGAATTAGAAATCCTTACTCATTCTTGATCAAAAGAAGAAAGAAAGAGAGTGAAATGATAGTTTTAATATAAAGGGCAAAAAGCTAATTTTGTCTTAGGGGTAAAATTGTAATTTTGCCAAAAATAGGAGTAAATTAGTAAATTTATGGAAATGAGCCTTATGAAATTTTATTTAAATAATTTTACTCCTTGAAACCGAAAAGAATGAAAAAGGGAGTAAAAATAGCTAATTTGGACTTAATGGCAAAAAGGCACTTTTCTTAGGGACTAAAATGCAAATTCTGAAAAGTTGAGGGACCACTATGAAATTTTGAAATTTTAGAAGGGCAGAACAGTCCCAGCCCATGGAAGTTGGATAAAATTACAATGACAAGGAGAGACAATGTCATTGTTTAAAAAAAAAAGGATGAAATTGACAATTTAGCAAGAGTGGCATTTTTGTAAATAAGTCAAACTTTAATTCAGCCTATTTCTTCTCCTACATACTAGAAATGTTGTGCAAGGTGGAGAAGGAGAGGAAGTGGCCGAATTGCATTTTTGCCTTGGAGAAGAAGAAGCTTCCACCAAATCAACAAGGAAATCACACATCTATTAGCTTTTTAAGGTAGATAAACAATCCTATGCCATTAATTTCATGTTTTATGGTATGTTTACGGTGTTTTCAAACTTGTATTAATTTCATGTTTTATGGTATGTTTATGGTGTTTTCAAACTTGTATTAATTTCATGTTTTATGGTATGTTTATGGTGTTTTCAAACTTGTAAGCATGATGGCAATTTCTCTCTCTACATGTGTATGGTGGATTTGTATGCTTGAATATGAGATATGTTGGAAATAACTTATGGTTATGATTATAGATATGTAAGAAAGCATGGAAACTCATGAAATGGTGAATTTGCATGGATGGAACTTGATTTTATTAAACCCTAATTGGTGTCAAGGCTGAGTTTGTGGTTGTTAGAGTGAGAAAATGGTATTTTTGCATGGATTTTGCATGAATATCGTTGTATTGCAAGTAAGGTGATGAAACAACTCCATTTTTTTGCTTGTTTTCTCACCTTGGCTGAATTACTAGGGTTATAAGAGTGTTGAATTTTTGGCCAAATTTTATGTTAGAAAGAGTGAGGGAAATTACTAGAAAATATTAAGAGAGAGAAAGTCTAGTTAGATTTGCATTTAGGTACTTTTACCATTGTCTAACTTCACAAGTACCCAAATAGATGTGCTTTAGTCACCTTGGCCAAATGAATGTATATGAATAATGCTGAAATTGCTCTTGAAAATGACTTAGAAACTATATATGTCTAGTTTTAAGAAAGGAAGAGAGAGAAAATCTTGGCAATTTATATTTCAAGCAATATTGCCAATTTAAAATCTTACCTTTTTACTTTAAAAGTATGCTTAAAAAAAATGTGAAATTGTGAGATTAGATGTATTGCCATTATTGATATGAATAATGAGTTAGAAAGGCATGAAAAAGGATGACTTAAAGTACACTTACGCAATTTTGAGGTGTGGGAAAGTGTTAGGCATAATTAGTGGAATTGTTGTCAAAATGTTTAAATGATGAGAATGATCCTAGAAAGGAATCAAATGAGTTAGAAATGCCATATTCTCATGGTTTCCTTGCCTTGGCCGAACACAATATAGCACTTTCCCTAGAATGGCCAATCTTATATGTCCATTGGGAGTGGCCTAAGGTACCACCTGAATCGGCCTATGTTATGTGAATGAAAAGGAAAATGTTGTAATGGTCAAGGATGTATAATACTTAGCATATCTTTTGCTATTATTAGTAGAATGTTTATATTTATGTACAAGTGCTTGAATGGCATCAAAATGCTTGATGTAATGTGAAAGGCAAGGTTAAATTTTCCTTGAGGGGAATGATCTAGTGTATACTCCCAAGGAAGGAAATGAAGGGGGAATGATCTGGTGTATACCTCCTAAGAAAACTTCCTTGTGGGGAATGATTTGGTGTATACTCCCAATGAAGCAAAATTCAAGGGGAATGATCTAGTGTATACCTCCAAAGAGTACAGTTAAGTGAAAGGGAATGATTTTATGTATACCTTCCCAGAATGGAGAATTTATGTAATTTTATGTTATGTATTGTATGAACGCAGTTTATGTGATTATGATTATGACATGTAAACATTGAATGCTTGTAGTCTAATCCATGAACGACCTACTTGAATGTGCATCTCATTTCTATAGCCACATCCACATATGTTTTCATGATAAATCATATTCAAGTGTTTATATGAAAAGAGTTTTGAAATTAAACTACATGTAGGATGTTTTCTGTATTATTATAGTGGTACATGTCAGTTATTTTAAAATAAACTGGCTGTTTATCTACTTGAATGTATTTCTCACTTCTGAACTGATAGTAGCAGATGACTAGATATTGCGTAGTAATCGAGGTAGAGTTAGACACGGTGCAAATTCCTTTCTTAGGAGTTTTCACTATTGTCAAGAATGTGTATGTTATCACTATTTTTCAGTTTCTTATAGAATAAATGAGTATGTAAATATATAACTATAGCCTGACCTTTTGGAGTCCTAATTCTTAGTTTTTTTTGGGGTTCAAATTAGGGCTGATATTTTTGGCTGTATATAGAAAGAAAAAGGGCACATGTATAGGGATATATGAAGGACCTATTCACTCATGGTATTTTGTAAAGGAGTATGAGTGGTAGACTTGTTGTCTACTTACTCCTTATGGATGGGTACTTCATCTATCCCAGTGTATGTATACCAAACGATGTACTAAACAGATGTATAATGTATGTATAATGTATACCAAAGCATGTTACCTGAGCAAAAGAACCTAAACCTAATTGCATTACAAATCTATCATGAATTGGATGCTCAGGAGAAATAAATGTAATTAAAGACTAGGATTAATGTAACCACTTATCTAAATAAGCGTTATGACGTTGTTAAGTTATAATAAGGGGTGTTACACATTATATTTCACCGAGTACAGTTTTTATTTTTCCATTTATTTTATTAAATGATACATTATCCCTTCCTTTCTCGGACACACACACCACCTCTTCACCGAATTATGAAATAGACTATAGGCACAGTTCCATTGAAAGTAGGATGAAATGAGAGAAAAGTAGAAGAATTGTGGCAGCACATCTCTCTCCCTTTTCCCACCTCTTCACCAAAAGTCCCCATGCACTTACACATTCATTTAATGTGAGAAAAGGAATGATAAGATAGAAGGAAGAGAACAATTGCCATACGTCTTCTTCCTTGTAATTTTCCTTTCCACTAATGATTTATTTGAACGCTAGCCTCTTTTCTTTCATTCTTCCTAATTGCTATTGCCATATACATGTAAATTATTTACTTTAAGTTATGCATATCCCTTCACATTTGGTTATATCAATTTATGTAAGAGGAAGAAATTTTTTTAAGCACCTCAAACTCCTCATTCTTTATGTAAGCACCTCATTGAAATATGTCTCTTACTTACTCCTCCCCTTGAATTCTCGGTTAAGCAACAAGGGAATGAAAGGAAGAAGTTAATTTAAGGGTAAAGTGTTACGCTTTTCCCTTTTTCCTTCCTCTTTGTCTTGTCATTCTTATGATCAAGCCATTCAATTCTTTATAACTAAGCATCCTTGTATTTCCTATCCTAATAATCTATATTAATATGTATAGAGTTTTCTTTCCCTCCATTCTGAATTATTTGGCTAAAGTAAGACGAAGAGAAATTAAAATTCTCACATTACAATGCATCCCTCATTTTCATCACTTCCGTTCTTCCCCTTGTTACATTTTTCTCTAAATATTAGATTACTAAGGTAATTTCTTCATCTTTTATTTTGTTACCTTAAGAAAATAGTAAAGTGAAGTAATTAAGAAAATAGGGGTGTTACAACACGACAGTCGATTGTGAGGATGGCCAGTTGACTGTTTTGTGTCGACCCGGGCCCGATAGTCGATTGTTAGGAATCTGGCAGTCAACTACTAAGCCTCTGTTTGTACTTCTAGGTTTTTCAGGAGCACGACAGTCGATTGCCCCTTATGTAGCAGTTAACTGCTATGCTTCGCTGCAGTTTAGAAAACATGATTTTGATAGTACCCAGTCCCAAATGCATTCCATTTTCAATTCTAAACGCATAAGCTTAATTTTCATACAACAAACTTTACTTCTCATTAAACATTTCTCATCCATTAGCTCAAACATGGTACATTTAAGGAAAACTAGTCTATATCTCTAGATGAACACAACCTAGCCCTTCCAATCTATTACAAGCACATATATGAGCATACATTCAGTAACATAACATCCTATAAAAATAGAAAAGCATAAAAAATGAAGGTTTAACCCCAATATCAGTTCAAATAGTTAGAGATTCATATTTTGCAGCAATAGTAAACTTTTCAGAAAAGAAAGGGGTTTATAATGGATTGCTACCTTGATTCCTTGCAAATGTATGTGTTGGATGTGTTAGAAAGGCTCTCCCCTTGCTGTAGGATTGATTCCTAGCCTTAAATCTGCCTTTCCTTTAGCAAAATCTCTCATTCCTTGCCTTAGCTTGCCCCTTTCTCTCTCTACCCATCCTTCTTCTTCTCTCTCTAAAAATGATAAAGGTTAAAAGTGTCGTAGGGTTTAGGGTTGCTACTAGGGTTTAAAGGATTCTAGGAAATTGCTATTTGGTCCTTAAGCTATTTTGCACTCTTAGACTCCTTCATCTTTTTCTTTTTCAATTGAGTCCCTAGCCATCTCTTACTAAATCTTTATTTATTTCCTTTCAATTTGGTCCCTAGGCTAATGCAACTATATACATTAATGCAATATATACAAGCATTAAACATCAAATTAACAATTATCAAACATCTCTTTAATTATAATTAGAGTGGATGTTAAACTTCGATCCCTCGAGAATACTGATGAGGTTGGAACGCCTAAAAATGGGAATGCAAAAGGA
The DNA here is from genome assembly GCA_031216115.1 of Senna siamea. Taxonomy (NCBI): domain Eukaryota; kingdom Viridiplantae; phylum Streptophyta; class Magnoliopsida; order Fabales; family Fabaceae; genus Senna; species Senna siamea. Next base: position 6,448,731 of record CM062360.1, read on the forward strand.
GGAGAAAGCCTTCTTAAAGCACCTTAGACAAGCAAGCTAGTGAAGGAGATGAGAGTGAGAACAATAGAACTTTGGAAGGCTTAGAATGTGCATAGTTAAGGAAGTCATGGGCCACTCTTGATATAGGTTTTTAAGTTAAGGGGCCTTCATAATTTAGGTTAGGTAGATTACTAGAATTGGTCAGTTAAGGTTGCTATGCCTCTAGGTGGCAGTTCCTCAGGTCAAGCTAATCCAAGTATACCATAACTTAAGAGAGCAAGATTGTAACATCTGCTCCTTCTATTTATTGAGAGATGTTTGTTAGTTTTAAATATGTTAAATCTTGTGTATGTTGCATTAGATTGCATGTAGTTGAATTAGAAAAAGGGACTAAATTGAAATCAAAAGAGCACGGCTTTGAATGAAAGAAAAGGTTTAGTGAGGAAAGTTATATAGGCTTTCAATACTCCAAGGGTAGCAGACCATAAATTTAGCCAAAAGAATTACTGTAACTACTAGATTTTTAAAACTTCTCGCCAATGGTTTAGGGGTAAAATGGTAATTTGACATATGGTCAGAGAAATTATCATTTTGAACTAAATCGTAGGAAGAAGTTTGATATTCCTAAGGCAAGTATAACATACTAGCAAGTCATCAAGAAACTTTGACATGCTTTAAATCAAGAAAGAAGGTAGCAAACAACCTAATCCTATCTATTTCAAAATTTATTGTTAATATACTAAAATTATGACTTTCATGTTATTTAAACAAGAGAGGAGATTTAAAACTACATTCTTGATGTTTTTAATTGCTATTGGATGTTTTAAATGTAACACCCCATGTTCTTACAAGTATATTTAAATTTATGATTTAATCAGATAAATTGCCATGAACTATGTCCAATTGCTTGTGTGATGTAATATTTAGAATGAATATTGAAAAGGATGACATTGCAAAAAAAAATTAAGGTGCTTTAATAAATTTTGAGGTGCTTGATACATTTAACATGCTTGAATTAAATTTTTCTTATCTTCCTTGCGCCTAGTCGAATTGAAAAGGAAAAGAGCTTAATTTCCATTAAAAAAATAATTGTATACATGTGCATTGGTAAAGGAGGTAACCGAATAGCTTGCTAACCAAATAAATAGAATATACAAAAGGAAAGTGGCTAATGCAAGAGTGTAGAATTATTTAACATAAAATGCACACATGTAGGCGTACGTTGGGAGCTGATGGGGGACTAGCCCTATTGGCATCATACGCCGATAAGATGTTACAAATGTGGAGGCTCGGGACATTATGCAAAGTACTATCCAGTTAATGGAAGACAGCAAAATCCAAGTGGGCCAAGACCGCAAGCTTTGAGAAGAGCCTTTACTCTGGATGAAGCCAATGTCGACAAATCACCTAGAATAATGCAGGGTAGAGGTAAGATTTACAATTTTCCCTTGATAGTATTATTTGATTCGGGTGCTATGCATTCTTGCATATCTGATGTGTGTGTGGGAAAACTTAACTTACCTTTACAAACTATGCCTTTTGATTTGCGTATTTCCACACCTTTAGGAGAAACAACTATATCCTCACAAATATACTTAAATTGTCCCCTTTCCATTAATAATACCTTATTTATTGTAGACCTTGTTTGTGTGCCTCTAACTGGGATCGACGTCATTCTAGGGACGGACTGGTTATCTAAGAATTGGGTCCTATTGAATTGTTCTGAAAAGACTCTCTTATTTGGATACCTTACCAGTAGGTGGGAGTGATAGGGTGTGTAAGATAAGTGATATCTCCCTTAACCTCACTAAGGTAGAATTACAAGAGTAGATAAACTAAATTCCTGTAGTGAGTGATTTTCTGGAGGTATTCCCCTTAGAGATAAGCAAGTTGTCACCGCCAAGAGATATAAAATTTACTATAGATCTGGTTCTGGGTATAGGCTCGATAGCCATGACTCCCTATAGACCAATATAATGGCCCCAATAGAATTGAGAGAGTTGAAGGTCCAAATTGGGGTCTTATTGGAGAAGGGATTTATCAAGCCAAGTGTATCACCATGGGGAGCTCCTGTCCTATTCATAAAGAAGAAAGATAGGAGTTTGAGATTATGTATAGATTATCGATAGTTGAATAAGGTGACCATTAAGAATAAATACCTACTACCTCGAATCGATGACCTGTTTGACTAGTTGCAAGGTGCAACGGTATTCTCCAAGATAGACTTAAGATCGGGATACCACCAGATTAGGTTTAGGGAGGAAGATATCCCTAACACAGCATTTAGCACTCGATATGGTCATTATGAGTTCATAGTGATGCTTTTTGGATTAACCAATGCCCCTGTTGTCTTTATGGATTACATGAATAGAATTTTTTGACCCTAATTAGAAAAATTTGTAGTGGTATTCATAAACGATATCTTAGTCTATTCCAAAACTCACGAAGAGCATGCACAACATCTTAACACGGTGCTACAGTTGTTGGAAGAGAAGCAATTATATGCTAAACTAGAGAAGTGTGAGTTTTGGTTAGAGGAAGTGAAATTTTTAGGTCATGTGGTAAATGGGGAAGGAATTTTTGTAGACCCTAAGAAAATATAAGTGGTACTAAAATAGGCTCAGTCGAGGACAGTCACTAAAGTTAGGAGTTTCTTGGGTTTGGTAGGCTATTACAGGAAGTTCATACAAGGATTTTCCCAGATAGCCCTACCCTTAACCCGACTGACTAGGAAGGGAGTTGAGTTTGAATGGACTGAGTGGTGTGACCGTAGTTTCCAAACCCTGAAGGAAAAATTAACTATAACTTCAGTGCTCACAATCCCTAAACCCCTAGAACCGTTTACAGTCTATACAAATACATCAAAGAAAGGATTAGGATGTGTCCTTATGCAAGACCAGAGAGTAGTTGCTTATGCATCTAGACAACTAAAACTTTTAGAGGAAAATTATCCTACCCACGATTTGGAATTGGCTATAGTAGTATTTGCCCTAAATATTTGGAGACATTACTTTTACAGGGCTATATTTGAGGTTTTTAGTGATCATAAGAGCCTTAGGTACTTATTTGATCAAAAAGAATTAAATATGACGAAAAGAAGGTAGGTAGAATACCTAAAGGACTTTAACTTCGAGTCGAAGTATCATGCAAGGAAAGCCAATGTGGTGGCTGATGCATTAAGCAGGAAGTCCTTGCAAGTGGCTAGTTTAATGATAGATGAAGTGAGATTACTTGAAGACTTTAGGAATCTCAGCATCAATGTAATTTCATTCCCAAAGAGACTGGTGATGAGTGACTTTCTGATAGATTGTGACTTGAGAGGGTAGATTAGATAAGCCCAACTAGAGGATGAATCATTAGGAGTTTATATGAACCAACCTGATTTAGGGCTAGCTCCTGATGGAGTGCTGATGTTCAAGTAAAAGGATAGTAATGCCAAACCATCCAAAACTAAGAGAGAAAGTGTTAGCAGAGGCTCATCGAAGCCACTATACCATTCACCCAGGTATTTCCAAAATGTACCAGGACTTAAAAAGGAACTTTTGGTGGTCGGGTATGCGAAAGGACATTACCAAATATGTGAATGCTTGTATTACTTGTCAGCAAGTTAAGATAGAGCATCAAAGACCCGCAGGACTATTAAGACTACTGGAGATACCAGAGAGGAAATGGGATCAGGTAACCATGGATTTTGTAGTTGAACTACCTAAGACACCAACTGGTTACAATTCCATTTGGGTAATAGTGGATAGATTGACCAAATCTGTTCATTTCTTGCCTATTAAGATTAGATATTTTATGGAAAAGCTAGCTCAAGTGTACCTTAGGGAGATTGTGAGGTTACACAGGGTACCATCAAGTATAGTATCAGACCGAGACCCTAGGTTCACCTCAAGATTTTGGCAATCCCTATAGAAAGCATTGGGAACCCAACTTAAGTTTAGCACCACCTATCATCCTCAGACCGATGGATAGTCTGAGAGAATAATCCAAACCTTAGAAGATATGTTGAGGGCGTGTGTGCTAGAACAGAAGGGAAGTTGGGACAAGTACCTACCTTTAGTGGAATTTGCTTATAATAGTTTTCACTTTACCATAGGTATGGCACCGTATACTGCTCTGTATGTGAGAAGTTGCAGATCACCCCTTAGTTGGGTAGAAATGGGGGAGAGTACCTTGATAGGACTAGAGATTTTGTAGGAGACCACTGATCAGATTAAGATGATCAGGGAAAAGATGAGGGTAGCTCAACAAAGGCAAGAAAATTATGCCAATAGAAGGAGGCGATCTTTGGAATTTAATGAGGGAGATCACGTATTCTTGAGAGTGTCACCTACTATAGGTATTGGTAGACAGATAAGGACAAAGAAACTGAGTCCTCAATTCTTAGGACCATTCCAAATCCTACGAAGAGTCAGTCCAAAATAGCTCTACCTCCCTACTTGTCAAACTTGCATGACGTCTTTCATGTCTCGTAACTCTAGAAATACGTCCCAAATCCCACTCATGTATTGGGAAACCAACTGATAATATTGAAGAAAAATTTAACCTATGAATCTACTCTTGTCCAAATCCTAGACTTCAAGACTAAGCAAATTATGAATAAAGTAATTCCCTTGGTCAAGGTATTGTGGTAGGATGTAGCAACGCAGGAAATGACGTGGGAGAAGGAGGATAAAATGCGACAACGCTATCCTGAATTGTTTATAGGTATGAATTTTGAGGACAAAATTCTTTTAAAGGGGAGGAGGTATTACAAAGCCGCCTCCTTGAAAATGTTTATGAGGATAATAATGTGAGGATTATTATTAGAATTTAAATGAAGTAAGGAAACTGGAGATTTTAATAAGAGGGACTAAAATGCGAAATTTCTGTTATTTGCAAGATGGTCCCTGAGGTTCCAATCAACTCACTTCTCTCCTCCCTTATATGGACTCCTTCCCCTAGTGTCAAAAGAGAGGGCTGAACATCCAGAAGAAGGAGAAAGTGGGAGAGAGCCGAGCAGGAGGAAAAGGAAGGAAGAAATCAAGATTGAAGCTCTAGAACTCAGATTTGAGGTAAGAATCCTCCATCGAATCCTAGAAAATCTTTTCTGCATCACTTAGTAATAGCTTTCTGCTCCAAAATGCCCCTAAGTTTGTCAAAATCGGAGAGGGAAAGGAAAGTAGTAAAAAAATAGGGCATTTCAAATTTTCAGAGATTTAGACTAAATAAATTGACTTTAAGATTTGTTTAAGGTTAGAAATGGATTTCTGGACTAACATACATGATTTATAGCTTCCATCCATCAATTTTTAGGCTTGGATCAAAGTTTATCAAGTTAGGTTTTTCTTTCACTCGATTTTCATGTGGATTCTTGGATTTGAGTGATATTATGGACTTAGAAATTTATGGGTTTTACTCGGGAACAAGTAAGGACTAAGCTCTTGTAAATTTTAGATGTTATGGATTGGTAAATTAGGTTGTATTTGATGAAAAACCGCATTTCTGGACTGTCAAAGAACAGAACAGTCGACTGTCGTGTTCTTCGTAAACCCAAAAATGCATATAGTAGCTCAACAATCAACTGCCAGGTAGGCACTAGTCGACTGCCAAGCCACTAGAAACCTCAGGATTATACACAATAGCTTAGCAGTCGATTGCCAAGAAGGCACCAATCGACTAGCGGGCCCTTGTCTTGCAAAATATAGCCATATAGAGAGAAATTAGCTAACTGCCAGCTCCTAGTAGCCGATTGGTAGCTCCCCTGATGCACAAAAATGGTTTTTAAAACATGGTTTGAGCTTAGAAATCCCTGGATTTTAAATTGAAAAAGGTTCACAAATCACCCTAAAGGGGAATCACATGAGAAGAGTGATAGAAAGCCAAAGAAATAGTGGGAATTCGGGAAAAACCGTAGTGAAACCTTAAGATAGAATTTGCATAAATGCATAATTGAGGAAAGTTAGAATACGAACCTTACCTATTGCCTCAGGAAATGAATTTTAAAGATAACCTTGAGGTAAAGGAGGAAAACCCTGATCAAAAGAGAAGCAAACGGTAAAGGTAGAGTAATTTACACTCCCCGAATTTTAACTTCTGATTGTGAATTGCTATCTTTAGTATGATTTGTAAACTGATTGAGAATGTTTACTGAAAATGATTGATCTACTAAGATTTTCATACGAGTATAGATAAGATTTTCTTGTGAATGAGATGCTTTTTACATGTTTACCAGTTTGGCTATTGGGTTATATGCCATAGGGACAAACTAGCTTATGGTGGATATTCAATAGCTGGTATGGGACGGCCGTTGAATATCCCCTATGCAGACCATTTATAAATTGATTGTTTTCATTGAATTAGTATGCATTTGTTAGGAAAGCATTAAACCAAGACAACCCTATGGAAGGCTTAAGGAGTAAAGGGTGGATAGCCTATACGGGGTGAAGTTGTGGTTTAAACATAGTATCCCATGACCTTGAGTATTAATCGACTATGTGTATGTATTGCCATATAGATTGTTTGAGGATGAGACTAGTAGTGTGCACATGCCGAGGAATGCCCTGGAAGTTAGCTCTTGCCTATCCTTGAGTGGGTGATTGGTGTTACGGATCACACCCAACCAAAACCCTGTTTTAGATAAAACGACATGCAATTGAGAAGATGATCGCATGAGATGTGTGATAGATTTATATATGTATGATATTTACAGGCATGATTTAAAAGTATGATTTTTACAAAGTTCAGATGCTATACTCATTTTTTGAACTGATTTCCCTTGTTTACTTTGATTTGAAAAGAACCTAGTAGTTCACATATAATTGAATTGACATTAGGGAGCTAATTTCTGTGCTTGACACAGCTGAACCTATGATTGTTTTAGAAAGTAATAATTTTTGTAAATTGCTCTACTGGGATTCATATATCTCATCAAGTCATTTGTTCAGATGGCCAGGAGCAAGGGATGCCTAGAAGATAGCTAGGCAAGACAGTGGACGCTGAGGCTAACAGGCAATGCCAAAGGATCTGTAGAATGTTGGATTTAAAGTGTAGTAGGTCAATGGATTGTATAAGTCTTGGTTTTAAAAATTGACAATGAAGCTGATAAATTATGGTTGTATATATATATATATATGAATTTATTTTATGGTGATAGAATATCTCAATTGTTTCTGAATGATTGTTAGAATTTTATATTCCAGAGTAATGTGTTGTAATATATTATGATATTAGAATTGCTGCACAAGATAGGTGGTTGAGTGGAACTTGAATGGACCGCGAGGAAGGTCTATTTGGGTTACACTCAACCAGTAGCGGCCCTCTGATGTTCTCTAAGTTGGAAAAGTGAAAAATTATTCAGTATATTTAATGCTTCTGCTAGTATATACTTTGATATATGTCTAGTAGAATAAGGGGGGTTGTTACACCTACAACTTGTCATTCGTAAACAGATGGGCATAGTGAGGTAGTCAATTGAACCTTGGGTACTTTGTTATGTGCTATCATTAAAAAGAATGTAAAAGCTTGGGAGAATTGCATTCCATTCATTGAATTTGAATATAATATTTCTATGTATTCTTCTATTAAATTCACCTTTTGAGATTGTTTATGGTTTTAATACATTAAATTCATTGGATTTGGCCTTAAGCTATAAATGAGTTGTTAGTTCTAATGAAAAGTAGAAGACAAAATTAGTGCAAAAAATCAATGAGAAGACGAGACAACACATTTTGGAGAAGAATAATCAAGTTGCAGCCCAACTAATAAAGGAAGGAATTAGGTTACATTCCAACCTGATGATTGGATTTGGGTTCACTTTTGAAAGGAGAGGTTTCCACAGAAAAGGAAATCTAAGCTACATCCACATGGAGATGGACTTTTTCATGTCATAGAGATTAATGACAATTCATATAAGATAGAACTTCTAAGTGAGCATCAAGTAAGTGCTACTTTTAATGTTTCAAATATTTCACATTTTGATGTAGGTTTAGATTCTAGGACGAATCTTTTTGAAGGCGGGGCAGGGGGCGGGTAATGATACGAATAAGCTTGAGGACTATGATGCTTTGCACATGAGAGTTGGACCAATTATGAGAGCAAGAGCTGAAAGAACCAACAAGCCATACAAGGCATAATGAAGCAAGTTCTTGGCGACGAAGCAGATTTGGACAAATTGGGCTTGGAATATGGAGTCTAGATTTTCAATATTATGCAAGTCCAATTAGAGCAAAATATAAGTCCACCTATGTTATTTAAGTAATGTATTTCACTTTCGGCTTAAGTTACTCTTATTTAAGGCTCAAATGTGCATTTAATCATTAAAATTGTAAATTAGGTTCTTTTAAATTACATGCTTATTTAGCCCAACCCATTAAATTTAGGAAACCTATGTTACATTATATATTATGAGTAGAATCATGCTATTCTAGTATTAAACAATTGTGAGAATTGTATTTTTGCTTGCAGAGATTCTAAGCGTAAGTACTTGTTTTTTTTTTTTTTTCTTTCTTTTTTGAATCAACAGAAACAATATTGCAATAAGTAGTAGTATCCTACTCGTGCGTTAGCTAGGTAATTAAGTAACCTAAGGTCCCAACTATTTATTTTACAGAAATTAATATAGTCAAACAAATTTGTGAGGTAAATGATGCCAGAGCCAATATCTCCTATCTAGGAAAAACTTGATCCTTTGTGTTCATGGATTTTATATTTTTGTTACGAATTTGCATCAATTAAGTGTATGTACTTGTTATTTTCAAATCTTTTTATCATATTAGTTCTTAATTTTCTATAATCAACAGGTCAATATTCCTTTTATAATATTTGTTCTTAATTCTTTTTAGCCAACAAGTTAATATTTCTATCATTTGAAATCTTTTTTGGATGATCTCAAATTTGATTTCCATATATTATTGCTAAGTTTCGTGACAAGTTTGAGGTTTGCATCACTTCTACTATGGACTTTAGATATAAAAATATTCTCAATAAGCATTTGAAAATAATTGTTGGTAGTCATAAAAATCATTCAAAACTCTTATCACGAGTTATTGGACAAAATCAAGCTTAAAATAGAACGTTTGCTATTTTCTCAAGCACGTTGATTAACTTATTTTTACTTGTTTATCAATTATCTTACTATGCCCAAGAGGTATGTATCTAAAAGTGATGCTCACTTTACCAATTGATTATGAGCATATAAAGGAGATAAACCAAGGTTACATATCAAAAAGTATAAACTCGCACAATCAAAGAACTGTCGTTTAGGTTTAAGTTTGATCAATTTGGTTGTTAAATCTGTATTTTTATTATGACAAAAAGAATAAGAATGCTAGATGAATAACATTAGCAAGATCAGCTGCTACAAGCAGAATATGCTATGACCTAAATGGAAGACACATACAGACAACCAAAAACCATCATAAAGCTGGGAAGAAAAATTTGAACAGAAAACACAAGCCAATAAGAAATAATGTGAACACAATTTTAGATGCAATATCTACCCTGCTCCAGCATCTTCGTCTAAATGCTTGCTATCTAAAAGAACTCCTTGTTCCCAAATCTCAATATACCTTGTTCCGTTAGCATTAATGCATAGAAACTGGCCATGCCGCCATCCATCTCTAAAATTGCCAAAGAAGGCATCACCATTATTTGTGTAGAAGCGGCCTTCACCATTAGCCTTTCCCTTCCAAAAGTTTGCAAACCACCGGTCACCAGTGTGAAAATAAAACCAACCCTTGCCATGCATGAGATCATCTCTCCATGATCCTTGGAACACATCTCCATTTATGAAGTAGAATGTGCCTGAACCTGATCTCTTTCCATAGCGCCATAAACCATCATATATACTTCCATCTCCCAGGACAAGTCGCCCCTTCCCTTCAGGTAGACCTCCTTGGCATCGTCCCTTGTATTGTCCTCCCCTATATTGCATTTCCACAATCGGAATCCACTTTTTTGATGAATCGCGTTCTGCTTCTAGCATGGATGCTGCACGAACAGAAAGAACTCCCTGCTTGTTTGGTTTATCACTACACTTTGCCTTCAAAAGTGAAGATGTAAATTCCATCACTGCTTCCAGACCTGCATCAGTGAATGCACTCCAAGACATACTTCTGTTTATTATCGGTACTCTGACATCATTTTCAGTTCCTGGCTCTTGCCGTTGTGCCATGGAGAGCTCTAAACAGTTTTTCAACTCTTCTGAAGATCTTACACCAACAGGAAGGTTGAAGATGCTAACGTTATCAGCCATTGGAGTAGCATCAGCTGCCCTTTGTTTGGCCCACTCCTGTGCCAACTCATATCCAGGACCAAGGTTCCAATTTACAAGTTTCTCCCTTTGACAAGCAGAGTCACCTGGTGCAGTTAAATTTTAAAAAGAAAAACGATATTGTTGAGTGCATAAAAGAAAAGTGATTCAAATTTCAGTGTCTAGTTACCTCCAGTGATTTTATTGTAAAGGATGGAATACTCACAACTTGTGTCAAATAGTTCTCTGCTTTGTTCAGAGCACCTAACATTGTTCATAAGCCAAAATGGGAACGGAGAATTAAGGAAAATATCTATTCATTTACAAACACATGCTCTAGTTTACAAATATAGAAAGAACAATAAAATAGGAAGTTCAAGCAAAACAGAGAGAGAAGAAACCTTGAAGCATATGAATTTATGCTTTTGCCACTTTCTGGTGAATCCAAAGATTCAAAGTACTTATTGAACTTGTCATGCATCTCATCAGCAGAAATCCTATCTTCCCCCTCATTAAAGTCATATAATTCATTCACTTCAGAAGAAGATAAATTTTCAGTTGCATTCTCTTTCCGGGTGTCAACTGGTTGATGTTGATGTGTCCCCCAAAAATTGAAAAAAAGAGGAAAATGCTGGGCAAATCGAGAAAGCATGCCACTACTCTGGAAAGATTGCTTTGGATCTAGATTGCTATGAAACAAATCAAATCAACTTTTTCTTTTCAGAAACTCTTGGTATCATGGAAAGAAGTACTGCCAAACAAAAATATTTATTGTACTAATAATATTTTGTTAATCATTACCATAAACATCATCCATGATATTATCATCAGCATCATACATGTCACAATGATCAATGCCTTTGTATTACTGGTCAAAAAAATAATCAAGTGGATGAAAAACATAATATTATAATTATTAAGCTCAGATTTAGACACATGCAACTCGCTAAAACATGTTTGATAAGTGAAGCCAAGAGGAAATTTTCATAAGTGACACTAATGTGTTCTATTTTAGCTCATTTCTATAGTTGGATCATTTATAGTTAAGATTTATCCTAATAGTTTTTCTTATTGTTTTGTTTGGCCTCTCTCTACTGCTAGTTATTAGACTATCTTCCATCTGATTTACTCCTTGTATAAGAGCCTCTAGCTCTGCGTGTATCACTAGAAAAGGTTGAAAATTAGCATTGCTAAAAAGCAAGTGAAGTGATTAAGATGTTGGCACAATGCACAAGTGCACAACATAAGAGTGGTTGGAATGACATGCAGTCAGACAAAAGAAACACTGATCTAAAGCACAACTAGTAGAGTAGCTGGAATGATGCATAATAACAACAACAAACAAACAAACAAAACCTTTTTCTACTAGGTGGGATCAGCTACATGGATCAAGCGATGCCAACATGTTTTATTTTGGCTCATTTATATGGTTAGGCTGTTGATAGTTAATTCATCCTAATAGTTTCTCTTATTGTTTTCTTTGGTCTTCCTCTACCTCTAGTTATACTATCTTCAATTTGATCTAATCTTTGTACCAAAGCCTCTAATGACCTTCTCTGTATATGACTAAACCACCTAAGACACGTTTCAATCAACTTTTCTATAAGTGTTACCCCAACTATCTCTCTAACAATCATTTCTAATCCTATCTTTTCTAGTACGTCCATTCATCCAACACAATATTCTCATTTCTGCAATATTGAATTTTTGTTCATGTTGACTTTTATCTCCCAACATTCAATACCATACAGCAATGTAGGTTTTATACTTGTGCGCTAAAATTTTCCCTTAAGTTTGAGTGGCACTTTTCTATCACAAATAATATTTGAAGTCTTCCTCCATTTCATCCATCCAACTTAGACCCAATGATTTATGTCTCCCTCCATTTCTTCATTATTTTGTATGATAGTCCTCAAATACTTAAAACTTGTGACTTGTATGGAATGATCTCCAAGTTTCACCTTCTCCCTAGAATCAATATACCTTCTAATAAATTTACATTCCATATACTCTATTTTACTTTGATTTATATAGAAGTCGAATGTTTCCAAAGTTTGTCTCCATCTCTATAATTTTTTGTTTACTTCTTTCAAATCTCCAACAAAGACTATATCGTCAACAACAAGCATACATTGTGGTGTCGATGCTGCCTCTTGGATATGTTCATTAAGCACACCCAACACTATGTTAAAAGGGTAAGGGCACAAAGCCGAACTGGTGTAGTCCTATGGTTATAGGTAAATATTTTGTGGCTTACCTTGTGTTCTCACACAAGTTGTGACCCCATCATACATATCTTTGATTGCTTGAATATACGACACGAACTCCTTTCTTTTCCAAAGCCTTCCACAATACATCTCTTGGTATTCTATCATAAGTCTTTTCTAAATCGCTGAAAACCACATATAAATCCTTATGAGTTCTTTGTTATCTCTCCATCAATCTTCTTAACAAGTATATTGCTTCTATGGTTGGTTTCTCTGACATGAAACCGAATTGGTTCTCTGTAATCAGGATCTTAATCTCCACTTAATGACCTTCTCCCATAACTTCATAGTATGGCATAGCTAGAGAAAAACATTGGATGGCTGTTAAACCAAAGGCTGGACAAGGTTGACAAACTAATAGGGTTTCTCAACAATGTCCACTGAAGACTCTAATTTCAAAAAAATCTGTGCACAGGACAGTTGCTATAATATAATAGAATTTGAAAACTACACTAATTGTCCTAGGTAGTATTTTTCTGCTATCATATTTGTAGTTCTCCTCAAGAACTCATTCTTGGTGATTCCTCAAATCAAATCCAAGTAAAGGATAGTCAATGTCTAATTTTTCTATGAACCTGTAATTATATGTCTTGCCTTTTGTTTCCTCGACCAAAGACACTCATGGTGGAACTGTTCACAGCCAACTGAAAAGGCACATGAAATCCATTTTCCATCTGTGCTCCACAAAAAGTAATTAAGTAAAATAAAATAAATATTCCAATATTAGAAGTCAATGTTCTGTCACCAACCTCTCTAAATCACAAGTCAATATTTGACTTGAAATGAACCTTGCTACTTTATTTTTTATTTTTGGATATTAAAAGTGCCAGGGAGAGAATAGAAAAGAGAATAAGCATTACAAAACGTATGACAATATGTCCTCCCAGAATGAAAGAAATAGATTATGCAAATCTGACATCCACATATACAAGGAAAAGTTTTTTAAAAAAAAGGAAGAAAACTCAAGTTCATTACAGTCAATGAGTGATCAAAAGAAGCTTGGATCTCATGCTTGCCAATAAGATATATACCAGAAGAATTTGGTGCCATCCAAATCAGCCCTTCATATCAAACCTAGAATTCTAATTTATACAGGATATTTTCCAAATAACCATATTTATGCAAGAAACCAAAGGGGTAAATGAAAAAACTCACTGACTCAGTCTGCAAAAGCTACAAATGAAATAAATCACGTTCAATATCAACTTTGAAAAAAGCTAACATTAAGGGAGATGATGTCATCAATGGAATCTCGATGCGTAATACATGGTTCTATATATAAATTCAATTAAATCTCTTGTAGACACCAACCCTCGTCACAGAAAAATAACTGCAAAAGAAGTTCATCAATAAGCATTCTTAGTATTAAGCACAATACTTACCCCAGCGTAAGAATAGTTGTGATCAGCAGGTTGGGCTCAAGATTAGGCTCATGGTCTGTAGCTATTATTATTTCCTTAGTGTATTCTGTTGTTTGACGGAATGTTTGTAGAAATGCTATGATATAACTATCATTTATAGGAACTGAACTTGCAAGAATGCATACAACCATGCCATTTGAGTCCTGAACAAAAATAGAGATGATAATTATCAATAAATTTAAATAGTATTAGTAAAGAACAAGGAGGCAAACATAAAAGTAATATTTAACATAGTAGTTGACACACCATCGTGTAATAGAGGCTCCTCAAGCCATGGCGCACATTGAATTGAGGCACACATATTTATTAAAAACTAAATAAATTACAAGGCAAAAACCACACCCTCACATAAAATTAACTCATGCTTAGAAGTTAAAACATAACATTAACAATCAAGTGACAATATTGTATAAAACAAAAATTGTACAAAGTAACAAGACAACAAGAAAACTTTGAGAATAATAAGTCATCAACAAATAAAAAAATTTAGAAAATTAGAGAAAACAGAGAATAAGGAAGAGAAATGAGGAATATAAAATCTTTTTCCAGCAACAAACAAAGCGTTTTACTAATAGGTGCAGTTAGCTACATATATCAAACTACGCTGACGCATTCTGTCTTAATTCATTTCTATCGTTAGATCGTTTATGGATAAATCCATCCTAATAATTTTTTCTATTGTTTTCTTTGATCTCTTTTTAGTTTTTCGACTATCTTGCGTTTGATCTACTCTTCTTATAGGAGTCTATACAAGTCTCCTCTATGGCCAAACTGCCTAAAGCAAGTTTCTACCATCTTTTCTACTAAATGTGCTACCCCAACTTTTTCTCTAATACATTCATTCCTAATTTCATCCTTTCTAATGTGTCCACTTATCCAAATGCAACATTCTCGTTTTTACAACATTAAATTTTTGCTCATGTTGTCTTTTTACTGCCTAACATTTGGTACCATACAACATTGCAAGTCTTATACCTATGTGATTAAACTTTCCCTTAAGTTTCAATGGTACTTCTCTATCACCCAACTTGAACCCTATGATTTACATACCCCTTTATTTCTCCATTATTTTGTATTATAGTCCCTAAATACTTAAAACTTGTGACTTGTTATATGGAATGATTAACAAGTTTCACCTCTAGCATAGAATTAGTTGCCTCTCACTAAATTTACATTCCATATATTCCATTTTACTTTGAGTTATACAAAAACCATTTGTTTCAAAGCTTGCTTTATGTGTTTCAAACCATTGATTTAAATATTAACAATCTAACCATTGATTTAAATATCAATAATCTAACTATAGAAACGAGCAAAGATTAAACACGTTGGCGTCATTTGATCCATATAGCTGACCGCACTTAAAAGGCTTTGTTGTTGTTGTTTTTTTGAATTTCCAACAAGGATTATATCATTTGCAAAAAGTATGCATCATGGCACCGTCTCTTGAATATGTTCAATAAGCACATTTAATACCAAGTTAAAAAGGTAAAGACTCAGCGTTAACCTAGGTGCAAACCTATAGTTAGAGGAAAATCCTTCATAATTCCACCATCTTTTGGATATGTTCAAAAGCACATATCTTTGATCACTCGAATTTAAGCAACACATACTCCTTTCTTTCCTAAAGCCTTTGAAAATACCTCTCTAAACAGTATATCATTAGCTTTTTCCAAATCGATGAAAACCATATGAAAATAATTTCGAGTTCTTTGATATCTCTATATCAATCTTCTTAGTAAGTATACTACTTGTATGGTCGACTTCTCTAGCATGAAACCAAATTGGTTCTCTATAATCTAACGATCCAAACTTAATCTTCGCTCAATGACCTTTCCCTATAAATTCATACTATGACTCATGAACTTGACCCCCCATTAATTTGCATAGTTTTTTACGACTCCCTTGTGTTTATAGACAAAGATTAAAGTATTTTTCCTCCATTCGTTTGGCATTTTTGTGGCTCTAATTATCACATTAAACAACCTTGTTAGCCAACTTCTGATTTTTCTTCCTAAACTCTTCCACACCTAGTGTTGACTAGCTTAATTGGGCTATTATGACTAGCTTAATTGGGCTGTTATAATTAGTGCAATTGGGCCATTAAAGCTTTATTAGGTTGAATATGTAATTATTATAAATTTGATTTATTTCCTAAATTAGAATAGGAACATGGTGTATAAATTCATTGTCTATATGCGTAAACGAACAACTGAGTAATACAGAAATATTCAATCATTCTAAATATTCATGGCATTAAAGCCTGTGCTGCCCTGAAGTGAGTATTTTTCTCCTGCAACACTAGGGATCCTGTGCATACATGAAGGGGGTTGAGTTTTCCTCCTTTCATCATCCACATCTTGGAAGTCAAGTTTTCTCCATTCCTTACCGTCACCACCCGCTAGAACTGCTGCCAACCGTCCAATCGGCAGCCGCACACATTTCGGCTACTGATGCCACACACCGTCCAAGCTGCTCTAGAAAACTAGCATTTCTTCTCAAATCTTGTGTTTCGCAACTTCATTTGCCTCATCGTTGCCACAGTTAGAGAGCCTATCGTCTCGCCAACAAAACCCAACAAATCCGACCTCCCATCCACTGCTAAACATGCTGCCACAGGCCACTATGCTTCGACTGCCCTTTTTTGGTTTTTCTAGTTTGCATTTTTTGTTAGTTCTCTTTGGTTTTTTGGCCAGTTTTTCCCCCTCTTCTAGCTTCCTTTGTTTTTCCACATGGCGAATTCTATGGAAGCATCCAAAGAGCCAAATTCAATTGCATCCAACACTTGCTACATCCAACTATATGGAGGTGGGTACAGCCTTTAATGCCCATCTCCCTTCTTGGATTATTAATTCTAGTGTGAATAGACACATGACAGGCTCTTCTAATGGCCTTCAAAACTACTTTGCATGCTCTAAAGGGAAAAATGTTAGAATAGCCAATAGGTCTATATCTCCTATATGTGGAACAGGTTCCCTCACATGTACTCCTAATATTAAACTTTCATCTGTTCTCCATGTACCTAAGTTTCTTGTTAACCTCTTATCTGTCAGCTCCATCACCAAATATCTAAACTATAAAGTTGTGTTCTTCCCTGATCATTAAGTTTCAAGACCTTACAAATAGGGAGGAGGATTGACAGTGGTCAATTCCATGATGGCTTGTATGTAGTTGATGGGCTTCAAGACATAGGTCAAGCATTTTTCGAGGTTAATTAAGCCATACGTCCTATTTTTCATATGAAGAAGTTCTATCCCAACTTATTCTCCAGAACTCGGGATCAATCATTATTCTGTGATGCGTGTGAATATGACAAACATACTAAAAATTCTTATCCTTTGAGTCATGATAAAAGTTTAGTTCCTTTTATGACTATTCACTCTGATGGATGGGGCCCTACTCAAACTCATTCCTTATCTAGCAATCTTGGTTTGTTACCTTTATTGATTGTTGCACTAAAACTACTTAGCTATATCTGTTGAAGGCCAAAATTTAAGTATTTTCCTGCTTCTGGTCATTTTATAAGATTTGTACTTAATTTGATGTTAAGGTCAAAATCCTAAGAACTGACAATGGGACAGAAAACATGGATAGACATTTTGGTGTTTATTTGAAAACTCATGGGATGATCCATCAAACTAGTCGCCTTTATACTACTGCCTAGAATGGGGTAGCTAAGAGGAAAAATAGACACTTGTTAGAGGTGGCTAGATCTCTTATGTTCACCATGAATCTACCCAAACCTTATCGGGGGGATGTAGTTCTCGTGGTTGCTTATCTTATCAACCATATGTCTATAAAGAACCTCAACATAAGCCCTCTTGATGTTTTAAAGTATAAGACTGAATACACTGTCCCTCTTATGGTATTCGGGTGTGTCTATGTTGTTCACACTAGAAATGATGGGAAACTTGATCCTAGAGCCTTTAAATGCATCTTCATTCAGTATTCTCCTATACAAAAAGGTTATAAATGTTATCATCCTCCATCTAGAAGAACATTTGTTAGTATGGATGTTACCTTTCGCAAGATAGTCCTACTCTAGTGATCCTTCATCACCTCTACAGGGGGAGATCAATGAAGTAGAAGAGGTGTTTCTTGATCTAGAAGACATAAGGGAGAATGAAGTTTAGGAGGAGACCGTCGGGAGATTGGAGAGATTGGACAGACCTGATTTGTTGACATACTCAAAGAGGAATTAGGAGAATAGAGCTGAAGAAGCTATTATGCAATTTGCTGAATCCTCTTCTGCTGGTGAGTTATCTACATTCCCTAATGACTTACATTTACCCATTGCTCATAGAAAAGGAGTCAGATCTTGTACCAAACATCCTATGTCCAACTTTGTTTCCTATGACTCCCTATCCCTATCATATAGGCTTTCCCTATCCCCATCATATAGGCTTTGTTGTCTCTTTCTTCTGTGTCTATTCCACAAGATTGGAAGGAAGCTATTATTGATCCCAAGTGTAAGCACGTGATGATTGAAGAAATGAAGGCCTTGTCTAAAAATAGAATTTGAGACTTGGTCTCTCCTCCACCAGATAAGAAATTGTTAGGCTGTAAATGAGTCTTCATTGTAAAACATAAAGCTGATGATTCGATAAAATGGTTAAAAGCTAGACTAGTGGCCAAGGGATTCACACAAACTTATGGAGTGGATTATCAAGAGACCTTTGCTCCTGTTACAAAAATGAACTCTACTAAAATTTTGTTATCTTATGCAGCTAATCTCGATTGAGACTTAAACCAATTTAATATTAAGAATGCATTTCTTCATGAAGACTTGGAAGAGGTGTATATGGAGATCCCCCTGGGTTTTGATAATGAACAGAGACAAGGGAAGGTCTGTAAATTGAAGAAGGCTCTATTAGGATTAAAACAATCCCCGGGAGCATGGTTTGACAAATTCAGTAGTGCCACGATTTGCTTTGGCTATCAACAAAGCAATGTTGATCACACCCTCTATATGAGGCACTGGAAAGGCAAACTCACTCTTCTCATAGTTTATGTTAATGACATAGTGATGACTGGAGATGATAAAGAAATGTCTTGGTTGAAGAAGCTATTGGCACAAGAATTTCAGATCAAAGATCTCGGTAAACTGATAGAACCTTGGTACTGGACTGCTGATACTGAATAGTACTGTATTGTTACTGAATAGGAATTCCCCTTCCTATGTATAATCACCTTAAGAGTCGGGTATGGCAACTAGAGACACTCTCAGACAGTGCACTCCCTCACACAGATATCACAGAATAGAGATAAAGGCAATACAGAGCATAACAGAATAGACAAGAGTAGAAAAAATAAATGGGTTGCTAGCTTTCGAGAGGCTAGCTCTCTCCCAAGTCCTTTCCAAATTTTTCCTCTCCCTTGGCTCTCTCTGCCTTCACTCTTTATTGAGAATTGTCTAACTAGCTCCTTCTAGAACTTCCTCTCAAGAGCCTATACGTGTCTCTCACAATATCTCTTCCTTTTACCTTTGCTTATATTTTTTAATATATATATGGGCCCATCATTACCTGGCCCTCGAAGCTTCACCTTGCCCTCAAGGTGAGAATTAGAATTTGAGATAGGTAGCTTATTTCCAATAGGTCTCTGCTCTTGCTTCTCCAAAGAACACAGCAGCCAAGCCTCCCCCATAAACTTTTCTGCTCCCTTAAATTCAAATTGATAGAGGGGTCGCACAATTGGAATCCCCTTTTGTTGAATTGTCTTCGCACCATTCAACTTTTTAGTGAAGATATAAATTTCTCTAGAAGATAAACCTGCCACAATTTGGATTCCCCCATAAAATAATCTTGCCTGAAAATTCCCCATAATTGAAAGATCGATAACAATTATTTTTTTAACATTAGCACCCTCATGTCTTCCCAAAACATCATGTGCTATAATGACCACATAGAAAGCTTCTCTTACAATTGACTTGCCTACATTTGATGAATAACTCACAGTAGTCCACTGTAGTGACCAGCCACTGCTTCCAAAACCTTGTTTAAGAAGTATTTTATGTGGTCCCAATAAGATTGCTACCTGTGCAGCATCAACCACATTATCCATGTCTTCCTTCTTCTGTTTTGTGCAGTATTTTATATGAGAATGAGTCAAAACATGGTTTTGGGTTATTCTAAAATAGAAATAATAACACTCAATTGATGCTCCTTCCCAGCTCAGTTTTGGGCTCTTACTCCTCCCAAAAACCCAATTCTTTCTTCTATTTTGCCTTCATCATCCTTGAATGCAGCCATTACCAGTTGTAGGTTATTCCTCCTATAATTTGTTCCACACTGTTCATCCCACCAGAAACAGAATCTCAGCGCCTTTCTTCTTGCATTTTCATCCTGGAATAGTTGATAAATTGCCTCTGGGTTGTTTGCCAATGTTGTTAGGAAGGAATATGATTTTTCTTTAGTTTGAATCTCCTTCTTAGGTGCCTTCCTTCCTTTGCCTCTATTGTCTTCTTCACCAACAGAATTGAATAGAGGCTAGAAGGTGGAGAATGGATGAAAGTCAACACAAAAATTGCATGACAAAGAAGAATACCAAGGCTGAATGATTAAGATGCTGCTGCCATATTTGTTTGAATGAGGCTATGATGACTTTGAAACCCTCACACATTCACACTCATTCTCCCACGCTTCAACTTGCTCAATCTCCCTTGAAGAATGCTGTGCTTCAGATTGCTTAGAAGAGTCATGGCCGAGATGATTTTTCCTTGGCCAAATGGCAGGGTAAATAGAACCCTAAAGGTTTAATAAACCTAAATTCTTTTGGGCCCTTGTTCAGCCTATTTTCTTTAGCCTTCTCTAAAATTAGGTTTCTCTCATCTATCGTATGGGCCAAGCCCATTAACTTTAATGAGTTGTAGGTTAGATTTTTGAAAGTTGGCCCAGTAATATAAGTGTAGAAATTTATGGGCCTAATAATTTTTTCTTCTCCATTTAGAATTGGGCTTCTTCCTATTTAACTTTTCTAACCCGATCCATGACCCAACTATTTTTCTTTACATTACCCTCATCTTCTGTCGTCAACCCTAAAGAACTCCACCTCCTCTGTCTATATGCATCAGACTTCACATCTCCTTGGCAGTTGTAATACTCTCTTACCTTGGCTATATCTACCTTGAAAGGGTAATAAATACCTTCCAAATAGCTTGATATCAGCACTGGGATTGAGTTCATCTCTTCCAACTTCCAATTTGTTTCCATAGGGGCTGTCAAGCTAGAAACCATGTGGTCTTCATTGGTTTAGAAAATTGGATAAGCTTCGACTTCATCTTCTCTTCTATCTTAGTCTTGAAGGCAAACACTGATACATTATTCAACTCAAGCTTCTCCTCTTCTTCACCTCTCTTTGCTTGGAAAACCCGAGAATTCTCCAATCGGCTCCAACTAACAGACCATTTGATAGGCTTTTTCTGTATTTCCCACAATTCTTCTTCTTTACTTAATCTAACTAGAACATCTCGAAGGTCTCTCATGCACTCTTTGATGATTCCTATGTCCTTCATCACTATCATCTCTCTCTCCACACAATCCATCCTATTCTCCAAGCCAGCCATGTTGTCTTTGTCTCTCCCGGACTGTCACCGATCTGATACCAAATTGATAGAACCCTGGTACTGGACTGCTGATATTAAATAGTACTATATTGTTACTGAATAGAAATTCCCCTTCCCTTAGATGTATAATCACCTTAAGAGTCAGGTATGGCAACTAGAGACACTCTCAGACATTGCACTCCCTCACACAGATATCACAGAATAGAGATAAAGGCAATATAAAGCATAATAGAATAGAAAAGAGTAGAAAAAATAA
Organism: Senna siamea; assembly: GCA_031216115.1. Taxonomy (NCBI): domain Eukaryota; kingdom Viridiplantae; phylum Streptophyta; class Magnoliopsida; order Fabales; family Fabaceae; genus Senna; species Senna siamea. Next base: position 6,470,452 of record CM062360.1, read on the forward strand.
AAGGGTTGCTAGCTTTCGAGAGGCTAGCTCTCTCCCAAGTCCTTTCCAAATTTTTCCTCTCCCTTGGCTCTCTCTGCCTTCACTCTTTATTGAGAATTGCCTAACTAACTCCTTCTAAAACTTCCTCTCAAGAGCCTACACGTGTCTCTCACAATCTCTCTTCCTTTTACCTTTGCTTACATTTTTTAATATATATCTGGGCCCATCAGTAAACTACAGTACTTCTTGAGATACAATTGCTAGATCAAAGAGAGGAATCTTTATTTCCCAAAGAAAATATATTCTGGATCTTGTTGACTAGCTCTATTGGGCTTATTAGGCCTAATTGAACTTTTATTTATTCTGTAATTATTGTATCTTAATTACCTTCCCAACCCTAGAACAGGGAATGGTGTATAAATTCGTTGTCCATATATTTGTAACATACGATTAAATAATACAAGAAAATATTCAATTAGTTAAAATCTTCAGATCTCTTAGAAGAGTTTGGCATGACAGGGTGTAAACAAGCAGAATCTCCTATTGAAAGTAATCACAAACTACAATCAGGGGTTGGGAGGTCAGTTGATAAGGAGTGATATCAGAGGTTGGTAGGGAAACATATTCACCTCTCACACTAGACCAAAAATAGCTTACATAGTTAGTTTGGTTAGCCAATTCATGCATGATCGTTTAGAATCCATATGCAAGTTGTCTTTCACATCTTGTGGTATCTAATGTCTATCCCAAGAAAAGGATTAATTTTCTTCAAACATAGTCACCTCCAAATAGAAGCCTTTCTAGATGTAGATTGGGCCGGTTCACTAGACGATAGAACATCTACATCCATGTGCTCTACACCTGTAGGAGGAAACTTTGTTAATTGAAGAAGTAAGAAGCAAATTATTGTTGCTAGATCCAATGTAGAAGCTGAATACAAAGCTATGGCAGGAGGACTTTGTGAACTTCTATGGGTACAGAGGCTGTTAGAAGAACAAAGGTTGCTGGAAAAGGAGAAGTTGTCCTTGTACTATGATAACAAAGTTGCCATTAGTATAGCTCATAATCCAATTCAGCATGATAGAACAAAACACATTGAAATTGACAGGCACTTTATCAAAGAGGTTACTAGTGGAATCCTAATCCTATTTTTATGTGACGTCAAAAAAGCAGCTCGTTCATGTATTCACCAAAGGCCTTAGCAAACAAATGTTTCACACGCTAGTTTGCAAATTGGCACGTGTGACAAATTTGCACCAACTTGAGGGGGATTGTTTATTAGCTTAATTGGGCTATTATGACTACTTTAATTGGGCTATTATGACTAGTTTAATTGGGCTATTATAATTAGTGTAATTGGGATATTAAAGCTTTATTAGGTTGAATATGTAATTATTATAGATTTGATTCATTTCCTAAATTAGAATAGGAACATGGTGTATAATCCATATGTGTAAACGAACAATTTGAGTAATACAGAAATATTCAGTCATTCTAAAATCTTCATCAAGTCCTACTTCTTTGTCATTGTCCATTCTCTTCGAAGCTTGTACTAATTTAAACTCTTGATTCTTCAATAAAATGTATAATTTTGGCCCTCCTTTTCATTGCTTAGCCTACCAAGGTGAGAGGAAGACGTGTCCTTCATTGAAAAGTTCGTGAAAATAATTCTTCTATCATTTTTGGATATCTTGTTCCCTTACCATCTTTGGTTCCCAAGGATTTTATTTTATTTTTTAGAAAAATAAAGAATTTTAATGAAGAAAGAGATTAACGGGAAGAGGACAAGAGGTCCTCTAAAAAAAAATACAAACAAAGAAAAAACATGACTCTAACACAACAAAAAATAATAATAATGCACACATTATTTAAAAAATAATAAATAATAATATAGATAGAACTAATGATAATGCATTTTTACTTATATCTATTATTTTCTTTTATAGACAAAGAAAGAATTTTATTAAAGAGATTAAATAGGAAGAGAAGAAGAGGTCCTCTATAAAAAAAGAAATTACAAACAAAAGAAAAAAATGACATTCTAACTCAAGAGAGCCTACCAATCTCTTTGGAGATCCATAATGGATTCACCTCGAAGCAAACCCTTAGATGAAAGGCATAAGGAAGACAATAAGGTGATTCTACCCCAATGTAGATGAGGTAGAAGGATTTTATTGTTAAAGACTCTAACATTTCACTCCAACCAAAGAAAAGTATTGCACATTGCCATAGTGCTTTATATTCTTCATTCCTCCCAAAGCCACATACTTGATAGCTAGAAAGGTACCAAGATCAGCTGGGTAGACCCAATTCTCTTTAAAATAGCAAAAAAGTTTATTCCAAATAAACATTCCCATATATATTGTAACAGAAAAAAAAAAATCTCTTTATCTTTTTCATTATGCATTTGTTATTTAAACTGTTAATTAAATATTATAATTCAATTACATGGAATAAAAGCATTGCCCACATCATAAGTCATGACCGAACATAAGAAAGTTTAGAAGGCCCCAAGATGATTGGTGGTGTCTACATGTTCACCCCCTACCACATTTTCTTTCCTTTCATCATAGTCAAGTTTCCTTTTCTTCCACCCACTCCCATGTTAACCTTTCTTTCTCCCTATCTCCCCATTACCTAGGCACAGTCAAAACCAAGGAAGCCACAGGAAAATTAAAATAGCATATGGCTTCTATTATAGGGATTCACAGCTACATTACCCTTTCTTTCTCCAAATCAACCCATTCTATAAGCGCCAGTCAAAACTGCCATGGAATCCAATGAGGAGGAGAAAAGAGAGGGATACCAGAGACAAGGAGAAACATGACAGAAAAGAAGAGGGAGGGGCTGCCAAAGTCACCCATACACTGCAAGCCAAAAACTGGATGAAAACTGATATAATTCATCCCTTTCAACGTGCTGTACATAGCCTGCACCTTGGGGCACTGCCAGTAGTGCATTTAAACCACACCTGCAAGCTATATGACTTGTAGAACACCATAGTCATGGCACTGCACCATGCGTGATGGCATGAGCCACAGCACTTTTTAACAACTATGATATTTAAATAATCCAGGTTGCCCTTTTTTAAAGAAAATTTCTACACTGAACAAATTGTAGAATGCAAAATGTTTAGGAAAAAGGATCGATAGCATTGAATATCTTTTTCTTTTTTAATAAAAAAAGAATTTTATTAATGAGAGAAGAGATACAAGTGAAAACAAGAAGGAGGACAAGTTGTCCTCTATGAATAGAAACAGAAGAAGAAAAAAAGAAAAAGAAAAAACAAGAAGCTAAATCAATAAAGGTCTCCGATCCCTTTGGAGATCCATAAGGGAGACCCCTCTAAAGAAACCATTAGAAGAAACCCACAAAGTCAAGAAAGTGATTCTATCCAAAGAAGGTGAGGTGAGAGGTGTTTATTTTTAAAAACTCATCATTCCGCTCCATCCAAATACACAAGTTGCTAGAATTGGACATTGCATGAGTGTTTTATGCCTTTTATCCCTTCCAAAACCCACAAATTCGATAGTAAGAAAGGTGCCAAGATCAGCTAAGCAAACCCAACTCTCTTCAAAGTAGCCAAACAAATTGTTCCACGGAAGAAACAATGCATTTTGAGTTTCATCACAATCCATCAATAAAGAAAATTTACGTATTAATTTATACTTTTAGGGAAGCTGGGTGATACCTTCAAACTAACACCAAGAAATGGACAATCAAATAAAGACTGAAGAATTGAAGTCTTGATGTTATATGCTGCTCCAAATCCAATTCTTGCTTCTTTAAAGCTTTCAAATATCTGCAAACAGAAACATACAAAGGAATGGAAAGAAACAGAAAAAAAAATTGTTTTAAAAAAGAAGAGATTTAAAATTTAAAGTTCGGATCTGTTTCCAGCATGCGAAAAAAAGGTTACAAGAAAGAAGCTAAATAGTACAAGGGGAAAAGGTTCAAAATATTCATGAATGATTGTAGAGTCTTACTTTATTAATTTCTGAAATGCTGACTTCTTTCAGGCCACTGTGCAAGCCATCTACAAGTTTTCTGTGCACCTCCTAATAACATTCCAGCTGTAACCATAAGACTATTGTCTAAAAACTCTAACAGCCAGAAATAATTTAGAAAATGAAAACTTACTGATTTAAGAACAGATATTGCATTAATAGCCAACAAAACTGCATCATTTGCAGTCTTCATAGCCTCATCTAGGGTGACCAAGTCCTTTTTGAGTAGTGCATCAATATCAATCTCTGTGTTCCACAAATCAACAATGATGAGTAAATAGTCAGATTTTCACAGGCCTTTTGGCAATTTGAAGATGCAAATTACTTTTTATCAACTTGAAATAAAGAGGAGAATCATGTCATTGACAAGAAGATCAAACCAACAACTTCAATCCTTGATCAATTAATCCCAAAAATAAGGGTCATTTACAACTGTTTATGAATTGAAGTTAATTAGCTTTACATAGTACATAATTCAGCCATGTTATTATTCTTTCACAATTTTTGATATCCGGTCATATCACCTTTGAAAGCTTTCCTTTCTTCTTGTCCACTCACGAAAAGCATTTGAACAAAAAAAATACCCTTCAACTGCTCCTAACTTGTTACCACCATCCTAGACCAGAAGCTTCTGTTGTCACTCCTAAAGCACCTACTGGGTAACATCTTAGTCCAAACCCCTTTACCTACAACCAACCTACCAAGCTCTTGCCATCAGAAAAGGCATCCACTCTATTCATAAACCTCGCCCTATTAATTAAAGAGGATGAGAAATCCTCAAACCAGATGTTGAAACTAATTGTTATATTTTGAACTATTCAAAGAACTCCTCATCCTCAATATTATTTAGTTACTGAGCATGGTTTTATAAATGAAGACAGAGTTATTATTTGAGAGTTCAGGAAAAAAGAACTCCTCATCTCAATATTATTTAAAATTCTTTTCTCTGAAGAATGAAAATTATTGAAATAGCATTGTTATTCATTAAAAGTAAAATCAGCAGACACATAGTACTTCCTTGTGTGGTGGCTGAACATTTATATTGCTTCTGAGTGGGTGAATAGCTAATAAATATACATTTAAGTGATCTAGTATCCAGCTTACTTCTATGCTGACTCTATATGAACAAAAGCAACACATCCATTTGGAATAAGATTAGTTGAGCTATTATAGTTCGGAAAAATTGTGAAAGAACTTGCCAAGGACTCTTATAATCAAACATTTTAGGAGAGAGCCTAATAATAATATGGCCAACAGTTAAGACAGCCTCCCCCTAGTATTGTTTTGGGACTTTATTTTGAAAAAAGAAGGCTCGTGTCATGTCTTGAAAATGACTATTCTTTCTTTTAGCAACCCTATTTTGTTGTCTGGTATTGACACAAGCAGACCCATTAATAATACCATGCGCCTGAAAGAATGAAGATAGTGTTTGATTAAAAAAAATCTCTTGCGATCTTAGATTGAAACCTTTTAATCTCAACTAAAAATTGTGTTCTGATCATATTATAAAAGTAGTAAATACATAACTCACATCAGATTTACTCTTTAGTAAAAAAATCCAAGTCACATGGGTGTAGTCATCTATGAAAGATACAATGCACTTAATATGCTAGACACTAGAGAGGAACCCCAACTATCACTATCTATTAAAGCAAATGGATATGTAGATCTATTTTCACTAACAAGAAAAGGAGCCCTTTTGTATTTGGCAAATTTGCATACGTCAACGGAATTGTTCCACAAATAAATTTTCAAAACATTAGGGAAACATAATTTTTAAAATACTAAACGAAGTATATCCTAAATGAAAATGATAAAGCCCAAATTTTATTTCTGCAAAACTCTAATGATTCAGAAGAGTTACACAGGAACGACTTGAAAGTTATTTTGTCCACTTAGTTCTTCAAGATAGTAGAGACCACCCCTTTCCTTAGGATGTTGAATCATCTTCTTTGTGCCCCTCTCCTTTATCACCATAAGGGGAATGAAAAGTAATATTGCAATCTAAATCAATGGATAATTTTTGGATGGAGATGAGATTAGTGCAAAGTTTTGGAACATGAAGCACCTTAGGAAGAACGAGTTTATAAAGCACGGACGTGTCTATTTTTAGGTGTCACATGTCCGACACATGACTTGATACTGACACGCTATAACACACTATAGACACATGTACAAATGTGTCAAAATAAAAAATTTTATTTTTTCAGCTCGGCACAGACCAAATACAACTTGGACACGCACCAAACAAGGCTCACACTGCCAAGCATAGGATGACAAAAAAAAAATACCATAAAATAAGGAATAGTCTAGAGAACTCATTTTAATGAGATTATATATGAGATTTAGTAAATTCGATTTAGAAAATAATTGCATAAGTTGCTTAATATATAAAATAATATTGGTTATTTTTCTTTTCTACAAGTATACCACTAAAAGAAAACTTAAAATATATATATATATATGTCGTGTCATGTCATGTTCTATATTTTTTAGAGTTTGACGTTTCATCGTGTCTGTGTTCATGTCCATGTCTGCGTCTGTGCTTGGCAGGCAGTAGTGATTTTCTTAGTGTTAGGACAAGGGGTGTAGGATATAAATTTATTTGAAGAATTGGTCATGTGGTCAGTAGCACCTTAAACAAGAATCCATAATTTTTTAAAAGCATTGTCTAAAGCATCAAAAGAATGAAAAGAGGAACTAGGAGAAAATTGGGAGGAAATACCTGAGAACACCAAGACACTAGCACATATTGAGGGTGGCTGTTTTTGGGAGGAAGATGACTGGTTGTTCATAGTCTCCAACAAACATCTTAGCCTTTCAATATCTTCACTACCAAACTCAGTGTTTGTCAAATCTGATTTTGTAGTTGCAACAACATATACTTGACTATGGCTCCCTTTAGGCTGTACTCCTTTTATATTTGGAGGCTTACCATTAAGTTTCCAACATCTCTCCTATGTGTGTCTTGGTTTCTTATAGTAAATACACCAAATAGTGTTTTCATACATGGCAACGATAGCAATAGAGAAAAAAGAACCAATAAATAACAAGTAATGTACACTGTGAAGAAACCCCTAACAAAGATGCCGAACAAAAAGTGAAGGTCACGACAATGCATTCTCTATAGATGCTTCATGTGGTCTCACGCCCCAGCACATGGGAGATAGGACAAAAACGTGTGGTGGCGAATGACGGCACGTGCAGTGGGCAATGATGCTCCAATAACTCTTCGAGGTGTCGTTGACGATGTCTAGAGTGGTTCCTTAGTAGTTTGGCTCACTTGATGGCCAATCAAAATAAGTGAAGATGCATAGGCTACAATAAAGGCTAGAGAAGAGCTTATAGCCTCTAATACCATGTTGAACTTGAATTTCCATTCATGTGTTTCCTTTGAGTTACATGGGTATATATACACAAAAAAAGAGCTATCCTTGTCACGAAATGAATGGGAAAATTCATTCTTATTTTCTAGACTATTGTACAAGAAAAACATAGAGTTACAGAGGAGAAGCAAAAGAAAATAATCTAATCTAATCCCAAAATTCTAAGAAGCAAATCAGCCTATCCTAATCCCTTGATTTAAGGGATTTAAATACAACATATTTCTATTCTAATTATTTCTAAATCTAAACTAATCATATCCACATAAATCTAGCCATATCTTGACACCCCCCCTCAAGCTGGGGAATAAATATCTTCCATTCCTAGCTTGGACAAGAGTCCCATAAATCTCAAGCTGTGAAGTCCCTTAGTTAGGATATCAGCTAGTTGTAAGTTAGAGGGAATGTAAGTCATGCACACCAATCCTGCCTCCAGCTCTTCTTTGATGAAATGTCTACCTATTTTAATGTGTTTTGTCTTCTCATGTTGTACGGGGTTATGAGCAATGTTGATAGCAGATTTGTTATCACTGTACAGCTTCATAGGGCCTTCAAGTTTAATCTTCAAATCATCCAGAATTATTTTGAGCCAAAGTAGTTCACATATTCCTTGGGTAATAGCTCTGAATTCAAATTCTGCTGATGACTTTACTACAATATTCTATTTCTTGCTTTTCCACGTTACCAAGTTTCCTCCAAGAAAGGTGCAGTAACCAGTAGTTGATCTTCTATCCACCAGAGACCCAACATAGTCTGCATTCGTATAGGCTTCTAGAGTGAGAGCATTGTGTCTTTTGAACAAAATTCCCTTTCCCAAACTACCCTTCAAGTAGTGTAATACTCTATATGCTGCCTATAGATGAGATTCTCTAAGGTCATGCATAAATTGGCTTATAACACTCACTGAATAAGCTATATCAGGTCTAGTATGGGCAAGATATATAAGTTTGCCAACCAACTTCTGATACATAGCTTTATCAACAGTCTGTTCTTCCTTAGCTTCACATAACTTGTGATTCGGGTCCATGGGAGATGAGACAGGTTTACATCCTCCTTTTCCAGTTTCCAGCAATAAATCTATGACATATTTTTGCTGTGATATAAAAATTTATTGGGATGAGTATGCAACTTCAATGCCAAGGAAATACTTCAACTTTCTCAACTCTTTTATTTCAAACTCCTTTAGTAATCTACATTTGAGCTCTATCTTCTTGTTTTCATCATTTCCAGTGACTATAATGTCATCTACATACACTAGAAGAGCAATTACCCCCCTTCCAGTCGAATGCTTAATGAAGAGAGTGTGATCTCCTTGGCTTTGGTGGTAACCACATGATTTCATAACTCTAGCAAAACGACCAAACCAAGCTCTTGGTGACTGTTTCAAGCCATAGAGGGCCTTCTTAAGCTTACATACTTTACCTAGTTCACCCTCAAATCCAGGTGGTATATTCATGTAGATCTCCTCCGTTAAGTCCCCATGGAGAAAGGCATTTTTTACATCATATTGTAGCAATTGCCAATCAAAATGTGCAGCTAGAGACAATAGAATTCTAACAGTGTTCATCTTGGCTACTAGAGCAAAAGTTTCCTGGTAGTCAATGCCATAGGTTTGAGTGTATCCTTTTGCCACCAGCCTTGCTTTATACCTCTCAAGGGACCCATCGGCTTTATACTTCACTGAAAAAATCCATTTACAGTCAACTATATTCACCCCTTTCAATTTGTCAACAATCTCCCATATTTTATTTTTCTCTAGAGCTATCATCTCCTCTCCCATGGCATCTCTCCATTCCTTTTTTGAAGCTGCCTCAAAAATAGTGTTAGGAATAGCAATATTATTTAGACTTACAATAAAGTTTTTATGGGTTGGAGACAAGTGGTTGAGAGAGACATAATTAGATAATGGATAAAAAGGTCTCTTGGTGCACTCTCAAGTGCCTTTTCTTATTGCTATGGGAAGGTCTATATCAATATCAAAAGAATCAGTAGGTTCAGTAGGTAAAGTAGAGCTTACCGTGGCTTCATTCACAGGTTCTAGGTTGGATTCTTGGACTTTAGTCAGTTCAGGGGCAGCTTTCCTCCCTGAATACACCCTTGGAAAGCTAGGAAAGTGTTCTATAGGAGTAGTGAAATTAGGAGTAAGAATGGGATCAATCACAGTAGTTGATTTTGACATTTTTGGTTCATGGCTAGAAGGGAGATCAAGGTTATTTATGGGTTCAAAATATTCTTTAGTTTCTTGAGTAGGAGACTACCCTTGTTAAGGAGGAGATTTAGGAAAGAAAGAGGTATTTTCGGCAAATGTCACATCAGTTGAAATATAGAATTTTCTTGATGAAGGGTTGTAACACTTCTACCCCATTTGGGTAGAAGAGTAACCCAAGAAGATGCACTTGGTGGCTCGTGGTTCAAGTTTGTCCCTTTGATGGTTATTGATATGAACAAAGGCAGTACATCCAAAGATTTTGGGAGTCAGATTATTAGAGGTTCTGAAATGAGGATAAAAATTATTTAGCATTTCCATAGGGCTTTTGTTGTCAAGAACACTTGAGGGTAGGCGATTTATCAAATAAGTGGCAATTAGAACACATTCCCTTGGAAGAGTAGTGCACAGGTAGTATTTAGCAAGTGCCCATTTTTTCTTTCTGCCACCCCATTTTGTTGGGGGGTATTGACACAAGAAGAATCATGAATAATTCCTTGGGACTGAAAAAAGGGGAGTAAGGTTTGGTTGAAGTAATCCCTAGCATTATCTATTCTAAACCTCTTTATTTTGACCCCAAATTGATTTTGAACCATAGAATGAAAATTGGGAATGATAGAACTGACATCAGATTTCTATTTAAGGAGGAAGAGCCATGTAACCCGAGTACAATCATCAATTAGAGAAACAAAACATCTAGCTCCAGTAATGTTTGGGATTGATGAAGGTCCCCAAAAATCACTATGAATTAAATCGAAAGGATTAGAGCTTCTTTTATTGCTAATAGGAAATGGTACACGAGTATGTTTAGCAAATTCGCATCCATCACAATGAAATTCTAAAATATCTAATCCTTGAAATAGATGGGGAAGCATGACTCTTAAAACTTTAAAGGAAGGATGACCAAGCTGTAACTGATACATCCAAATGGACCTTTTATTCGAAAACTTTAGGCAAGATACTGAGAAAGATAGGTTACTGCTGCTTCCTTGGGATGGTTCAAGATAGTAAAGGCTGCCTCTTTCCTTAGCAAGTCCAATCCTCTTCCCCGTGCCTTGTTCCTGAAAAACACAGTGATTTGGAAAAAAGGTAACATAACAGTTAAGGTCATGAGTGAGTTTTTGGATAGATACAAGATTGGCTAAAATTTTAGGGACATGAAGAACATCCTTGAGGACAAAGTTAGGAGTGATATAGATATTACCAATTCCAGCAACAGTGGCAAGAGAACCATTAGCCATTGTGGAGAATAAATTAGAATTGGAATTCTGATTTTTTCATATTACAACAGTAGGAAAATATATACAATAGCCTTAGGAATCAGAAGTCATAAATTGTTGATTCTAATATCCTGATTTGTAGGAAATCCTAATAGAAAACTTAGTCATTTTAGCCATATTCTAAGGAAAGAAATAATATCTAATAACATCCCTAATTAATGGAAAGAATTAATTCTGATAGAAATAATTCTAAATCATTAATTCTAATAACTCCTCCTAATTAATTCTAATAACTTCTAATAATGTACATGTTTTCCACACTCCCCCTTAGGGATATGGCTGGATTTATGTGGATATGATAAGTGATAGATCAAGTAAAAAATCATCCTTATCTTCCCTAGTTGACTTCTCCCCCTGAAGATAAGGATTAGAAAAAAAGGATTCTTGTTCATTGAAAGTAACATCCATAGAGACATAGAATTTCTTGGAAGGAGGGTGATAACACTTGTACCCCTTTTGAGTTGAAGAGTAGCCCACAAAAACACACTTTAGAGCTCTTGGATCTAATTTTCCTCGGTTTTGACTATGAATGTGAACAAATGACACGCATCCAAAAATTTTTGAAGTAATGTTATTTGAAGTATTTAGGTCAGGATAAAATTTTGAAAGTATTTCCAAAAGACTCTTAAAATCCAAAATCCATGAAGGCAAACGATTAATCAAGTGAGTTGCTGTTAGAATAGCATCCCCCCAAAAACTTTTCGGCATATTATTTTAAAACAATAAAGCTCTGATTTTTTCAAGGTGACCATTTTTTCTCTCAACTATCCCATTTTGTTGTGGGGTATTGACACAAGATGATTCATGTATTATGCCTTCTTTTTGAAAAAATGGGGTAAGAGTTTGATTAAAATAGTCCTTGGCATTATCTGACCTAAACCTCTTTACTTTGACCCCAAATTGAGTTTGAACCATAGAACAAAAATTTGGAAGAACACTACTAACATCATATTTTTGTTTGAGTAAAAAGATCCAAGTAAACCAAGTGCAATCATCAATAAAAGACACAAACTATTTTGCCCCAGAAACATTAGAGATAGTAGATGGGCCCCAAATATCACTATGAATAAGATGAAAAGGAACGAAACTTCTTTTATAAGTGGCTGGGAAAGTTACATGCTTGTGTTTTGCAAGTTCACACACCTCACAATGGAAGTTGTTAACATCTATATTCGAAAAGAGATTAAGAAAAAGAATTTTAATAACCAGAAAAGATGGATGTCCAAGTCTGTAATGGTGAAGTAGAATTTTTTCTTTATTGGATAAAACAGATTTTGAAATGAAAGAGGAAGGTAATTTGTCCTTAGTAATGCTTTGCTGACTTGGTACATTCAGATAATATAGGCCATCCCTTTCTCTAGCATGTCCAATCGTCCTCCCGGAATCCTTGTCCTGAAATATGCAATGATCACTATGAAATATCACATTACAACTTAAATCTTGAGTAAGCTTTTGAATAGAAACCAAATTTGTGGATAATTTAGGAACATGAAAAACATCTTTCAAGGTTATTAGGGGGCTTAATATGACATTTCCAACACCTGTCACTGTGGTTAAAGACCCATCAGCAATGGTTATTTTCTTGTTGCTGGGACATGGGGAATAGGTTGAAAAAATTGTGGGTAAACGGGTCATGTGATTAGTTGCCCCTAAATCCATGATCCAGGAGTTGATGAAGGCTGTATTAGAGACACTTAATCCAATGAAAGATGGAAGCTTACCTGAATATGCCAAAGAACAAATACCTGGAGATCCTTCTAGTTTCTCAAGTCCTTTGATAAGAGATCTTAGCCTTTCAATTTCTTCTGGATTAAGACTATTCAGCTCTTGTGATGTTGATTCACCTTGTGATCTAGCAGCAACATGAGCTTGCTCATTGCTTTGTGGCTAGTTTCCCTTTTTCCCCCATTCTCGGCTAGGAGGTTTCCCATGAAGGTTCCAACATTTTTCACGAGTATGGCGAGATTTCTTGCAATAAGAGCACCATAATCCTTCACGATTTTGAGGTTTCAGTAGGCCATCCTTTTCACCTTCAGGAATTGTTCTTTTCTCCATTTTTGTGACTGACTTGTTGATGCCTCCAGCCAGCAAAGCTCTACCCTCAGTGTTGTGGGCTACAAGCATTAGTCCCCTTCTACTTTCTTCACTTTGAACTAGGGCCTCCACTTCATTGAAGCATGGGACATTTGGTTTCCCAAGAATTTGTATCCTTACGTGATCAAATTCTAGGTTCAAGCCAACTAAAAAATCATAAACTCTATCTTGTTCAATATAATTTTTAGAATAGCTGAATCTTTTGGGCACTTTGTCTTTATTACTCTGTAGTAATCCAGTTCTTGCCACAAGGATTTCAATTGATTTGCATATTCAGTGACTGTTTTATTCCCTTGTTTTGCTGCCATGGTTTTTACCTTGACATCATATACTTGGGCAGCATCTCTAGCTTTAGAATAAGTTTGCTGAATTGCATCCCATATATCCTTGGCAGTAGGCAAGAACATGCAAGTGTCACTAATTTCTGGAATCATTGAATTCCATAGCCAGGCCATGATCATAGAGTCATCTTCATCCCATGCCTCAAAGTTGGAATCTCCTGGCTTAGGACCAATACCAATGAGGTGGCTAATCTTTCCCTTTCCCTTTAGCATAGTTTTAATCGGTTGAGAACACTTGAGGTAGTTCTTTCCATCCAATCGATAGGAGGCTTGAATATTCTGAAATTCTCCTGATTGTTGAATTGTAGTGGACTACATGTCAGCTCCAGCCATTTCAAACAGTAATGGACAAGGGGTATAACTGTAGGGATAGAGTTAGGATTTTGTTGATGAAGGTCAAGGACTTTGACAAGGGTTTTTCAGCAATGAAGGCCAAAGAAAAAACCTAAGAAGCCTAAGAAAAAGGAGCCTAAAGCTCTGATACCATGTGGAGAATAAGTTAGAATTGGAATTTTGATTTTTTTCAGATTACAACAGTAGGGAAATATATACAGTAGTCCTAGGAATCAGAAGCCATAAATTGTTGATTCTAATACCCTGATTTGTAAGAAGTCCTAATAGGAAACTTAGTCATTTTAGCCATATTCTAAGGAAAGAAATAATATCTAATAGCATCCCTAATTAATGGAGAGAATTAATTCTGACAGAAATAATTTTAAATCATTAATTCTAATAACTCCTAATTAATTCTAATAACTCCCAATAATGTACATGTTTTCCACAGCCACAATAATTTTTTGGTTACTTGAGCAAGGAGTGTATGTGTGGAAAAATTGAGAGGTAAGGGTCATATGATCTATGGCTCCAGAGTCTATAATCCAATTGCAATCATAACACAATTTTGAGGCATTTAAGAAAAAAGAGGATGAGAGTTTACCTGAAAAAGTAAGTGAACAAGCTCCATAAGGCTTTTCAAGGGAGCCTAACAAATTCCTTAGTTTCTCGATTTCTTCAGTATTAAATGTTCTCATAGGATTTTCCTCAATTTTTGATTGTTCAGCCATATGAACTTGAGGCCTTTGATGTCCCTTCCATTCTTGGCTAGGGGGTTTTCCATGTAACTTCTAGCACTTTTCTCTAGTATGCCTAGGTTTCTTGCAATAGGTGCACCAAAGATTGTCCTTCTGATGTGCTTTACTGTCATCTCCTTTCCTTTTCTCCTGGAAATCTGTTTTAATAGCAAATGCAGACCCATCTGTACTTTGGGGTGGCTCTAGCATCACATTTCTCCTACTCTCTTCAGCCCGTACAAGGGAAATGGTCTCTTCTATAGAGAGTGTATCAGTTTTTCCTAATATTTGGATTCTAACTTGATCAAATTCATATTTCAGGCCAGCCAAAAATTCATACACTCGTTCCCTCTCAATGAAGCTTTTTAGGATTGCCGCATCCTCTATGCACTTCTTTTCAAATACCCTATAGTGGTCCAGTTCCTGCCATAGAGTTTGTAGAGTATTTGCATATTCAGTAACACTTTTCTCACCTTGCTTTGTAGTTGCTGCTTTGACCTTGATATCATATACTTGTGCAGCATCATTAGCCTTTGAATAGGTACATTGAATGAAGTCCCAAATGTCTTTAGCAGTGGGTAGGAACATACAGGTATCACTAATCTCAGGATCCATTGAGTCCCATAGCCACAACATTATCATTGAGTCTTCATCATCCCATGCTTCAAATGCAGCATCATTCTTTGCTGGACCAGTACCTAGAATGTGGCTGAGTTTGCGTTTCCCTTTCAGGTAGGTGCATACAAACTGAGAGCACTTGAGGTAATTCTTCCCATTGAATCTATAGGAGGCGCAAATATTCTGTAAGTCGCCAATTCTCTGGATTGCATATGCTTCTTCGGATTGGTTAGATCTTTGGGTGACAGATGTCTCAAACGTTGACATGATGGGAGAAAAACAGCAATTAAGGTTGCAGAAAGTTTTAGCAATTAAGGCTAAAATGGAAGGTGGAGGTTGGCAATGAAGGTACAACCAGAATGCTATGCTAGAGGCAATCAGAGGATTCCTTTTGAACGTGGCTTTGATACCATGTCACAAAATGAATGAAAAAATTGATTCTTATTTTCTGGGCTGTTGTACAAGAAATATATAGAGTTAAAAAGGAGAAGAAAAAGCAAATAATCTAATCTAATCCCAAAATTCTAAGAAACAAATCAACCTATCCTAATCCCTTGATTTAAGGGATTTAAATACAACAGATTTCTATTCTAATTATTTCTAAATTTAAACTAATCATATCCACATAAATCCAGCCATATCTTGACAAAATAAAGTTTTTACAGGTTGGAGACAAGTGGTTGAGAGAGACATAATTAGATAATGGGTATAGAGATCTCTTGGTGCACTCTCTAGTGCCTTTTCTTATTGCTATGGGAAGGTCTATATCAATATCAAAAGAATCAGTAGGTTCAACAGGTAAAGGAGAGCTTACCGTGGCTTCATTCATAGGTTTTACGTTGGAATCTTGGACTTGAGTCAGTTCAAGGGCAGCTTTCCTCCTTGAATACACCTTGGGAAGCTAGGAAAGTGTTTTGTACGATTAGTGAAATTAGGAAAAGGAAGAGGAATGGTATCAGTCACAGTAGGTGATTTTGACATTTTTGGCTCATGGCTAGAAGGGAGGGAGATCAAGGTTATTTATGGGTTCAAAATATTCTTTAGTTTCTTGAGTAGGAGACTGCCCTTGTTGAGGTGGGGATTTAGGAAAGAAAGGGGTATTTTAGGCAAATGTCACATCAGCTGAAATATAGAATTTTCTTAATGAAGGGTTGTAACATTTCTACCCCTTTTAGGTAGAAGAGTAACCCAAGAAAATGCACTTGGTGGTTCGTGGTTCAAGTTTTTCCCTTTGATGGCTATGGATATGAACAAAGGCAGTACATCCAAAGATTTTGGGTGTCAGATTATTAGAGGTTCTAAAATGAGGATAAAAATTTTTTAGCATTTCCATAGGGCTTTTGTTGTCAAGAACACTTGATGGTAGGCGATTTATCAAATAAGTGACAGTTAGAACAGTTTCTACCCAATAATCTTTTGGAACATTCCTTTGGAAGAGTAGTGCACTGGTAGTATTTAGCAAGTGCCCATTTTTTCTTTTCGCCACCCCAATTTGTTAAGGGGTATTGACAAAAGAAGAATCATGAATAATTCCTTGGGAATAAAAAAGGAGAGTTAGGTTTGGTTGAAGTAGTCCCTGGCATTATCTGTTCTAAACCTCTTTATTTTCACACCAAACTGATTTTGAACCATAGAATGAAAATTGGGAATGATAGAACTGACATTAGATTTCTATTTAAGGAGGAACAGCCATGTAACTCGAATGCAATCATCAATTAGGGAAACAAACCATCTAGCTCCAGTAATGTTTGGGATTGATGAAGGTCCCCAAACATCACTATGAATTAAATCAAAAGGATTAGAGCTTCTTCTATTGCTAATAGGAAAAGACACACTGGTATGTTTAGCAAATTCACATACATCACAATGAAATTATGAAATATCTAATCCTTGAAATAGATGGGGAAACATGACTCTTAAAACTTTAAAGGAAGGATGACCAAGCTATAAGTGATACATCCAAATGGACTTTTTATTGGAAAACTTTAGGCAAGACAGTGAGAAAGAAAGGTTATTGCTGCTTCCTTGGGATGGTTCAAGATAGTAAAGGCTGCCTCTTTCCTTAGCAAGTCCAATCCTCTTCCCCGTGCCTTGTTCCTGAAAAACACAATGATTTGAAAAAAAGGTAACAGAACAATTAAGGTCATGAGTGAGTTTTTCGATAGACACAAGATTGGCCGAAATTTTAGGGACATGAAGAACATCCTTGAGGACAAAGTTAGGAGTGATATAGATATTACTAATTCCAGCAACAGTGGCAAGAAAACCATTAGCCACAATAATTTTTCGGTTACTTGAGCAAGGAGTGTATGTGAGGAAAAATTGAGAGGTAGGGGTCATTTGATCTGTGGCTCTAGAATCTATAATCCAATTGCAATCATAACACAATTTTGAGGCATTTATGAAAAAAGAGGATGAGAGTTTACTTGGAAAAGCAAGTGAACAAGCTCCAGAAGGCTTTACAAGGGAGCCTAACAAATTCCTTAGTTACTCGATTTCTTCACTATCAAATGTTCCCATAAGATTTTCCTCAATTTTTGATTGTTCAGCCATATGAGCTTGAGGCCTTTGTTGTCCCTTCCATTCTCGGCTAGGGGCTTTCCATGTAACTTCCAGCACTTCTCCCTAATATGCCTAGGTTTCTTGCAATAGGTTCACCAAAGATTGTCCTTCTGATTTGCTTTACTGTCATCTCCTTTCCTTTTCTCTTGGAAATCTGTTTTGATAGCAAATGCAGATCCATCCAGCATCACATTTCTCCTGCTCTCTTTAGCCCGTACAAGGGAAATGGTCTCTTTTATAGAGACTGTATCAACTTTTTCTAATATTTGGATTCTAACTTGATCAAATTCATATTTCAGGCCAGCCAAAAATTCATACACTCATTCCCTCTCAATGAAGTTCTTTAGGATTGTCGCATCCTCTGTGCAATTCATTTCAAATACCCTATAGTGGTCTAGTTCCTACCACAAAGTTCATAGAGTATTTGCATATTCAGTAACAGTTTTCTCACCTTGCTTTGTAGCTTCTGCTTTGACCTTGATATCATATACTTATGCAGCGTCATTGGCCTTCAAATAGGTACGTTGAATGAAGTCCCAAATGTCTTTATTAGTGGATAGGAACATACAGGTATCACTAATCTCAGGATCCATTGAGTCCCACAGCCATGACATTATCATTGAGTCTTCATCATCCCATGCTTCAAATGCAGCATCATTCTTTGCTGGACCAGTACCCAGAATGTGGCTGAGTTTGCATTTCCCTTTCAAGTAGGTGCGAACAAACCGAGCCCACTTCAGGTAATTCTTCCCATTGAATCTGTAGGAGGTGCGAATATTCTGTAAGTCCCCAACTTTTTGGATTGCATATGCTTCTTCGGATTGGTTAAATCTTTGGCTGACAGATGTCTCAAATGTTGACATGATGGAAGAAAAACAGCAATTAAGATTGCAGAAAGTTTTAGCAATTAAGGCTAAAATGGAGGGTGGAGATTGGCGATGAAGGCACAACTAAAATGCTACGTTGAAGGCAATCAGAGGGTTCCTTTTGAATTGGGCTCTAATACCATGTCACGAAAGGAATGGAAAAATTGATTCTTATTTTCTGGGCTATTGTACAAGAAATATATAAACTTACAAAGGAGAAGAAAAAGGAAATAATCTAATCTAATCCCAAAATTCTAGGAAACAAATCAACCTATCCTAATCCCTTGATTTAAGGGATTTAAATACAACAGATTTCTATTCTAATTATTTCTAAATCTAAACAAATCATATCCACATAAATCTAACCATATCTTGACAATCCTAATCCTACAAGAAACTTATTCCGAAAATAAGGGATTATATCCCATGCTAGAATATCTTGCTAATCCTAATCCTAGACAAAATCAAATTTAAATTGAAAAAACATATTTAAATTGTTCACAAAGTTGTTACATGACAATTAGGTTTCTGAATTGTGGAGATGATCTACACTCCTACTTATAAACAGACATCAGATGTGCTGATCAGAGCTTTGCCAAAATCCTAATTTGATAATCATATATCCAAGCTGCATATGATAGATCTATACTCTCAACTTGAGTTGAGGGGCAGTGCTGAATTTCTGATTTTTCTCTTAGGAAATCTCAAATAATTATTTCTTTTGTATTGGCTCATTTTTTTCTGATTGTATATAATTAATTTCTTTTTACCTTGTTTAGCCTAATCTCTAGGAGGACCATCTCTATGATGTTCAGTGCTTCTCCTGTTAATGGATGAATCCATTCCAAGTAAACTATTCAAAACAATATACATAGTAGTTCAGCTCATTTTCATTTAATTAAATGCTCTTTATGAAAAATAAAAGCATTGACATAATCATGTTCAACTAAAGAAACATATGATACTTGACTCACCGAAGAGCAAGTCAGTGCTTTCCTTCAGTTTCTCTACCAAACCTTTGACCTGTGAATAACCGTTATGACAGAGAAAAATATACATATAAACATTAATACAGTAAAGAATGAAGGAGAAGAGAAAAGATAGATGGAAGAAGAAAAGCAAATTTTAAAGTAAAAATGCATGTTAGTTTATTGTAGTTGCTGTTAGTTAGAAGCAGTAATCAAAATGTACTGTAAGTTTGTATAAGAATTAGACTAAGATCTATAAACAGCTAAATGCTGCATTGTACATTCATTCATTGATCAATAAAGTGTGCATGTCAACCTGAGAGAATTTGTTGAATTTCTCTTCCTTTACTTGAAAAGGGAAGGATTATTTTTGTTAGTTAGAATTCTTAGCATTTTGATGCTTACACTCGTCTCTTACCATGGCATAGGTAACTTGATAGCACTACCAATTTAGATAAGAATTGGGAAAGGAAAAATATAGTAACAGAAAGAGTGCAAGGATCTTAACCACTGAATTCTCCACTAAATGAGTTTGTAGGAAGACAAAAGCCAAATACAAATTTAACTCACTGAATCAAGATGCTGAATTAGAAAGACCTAAGGGTAAAATATAGAGGAATACCTAAGAGTAACTTAGTAATAGAGTACAGTTATTAGCAGAAATAAACTGAAATAAGTTCAGTGAAAACATGCCTAAAAACTAGGAGTGGATTCGGGTAGTGGGACACATCCCTCTCCCATTAAGCTGAACCTAAAAAGTAACCTTAAAACATGTAAAGTGGAGAAATGCCTAGCCATGACAGAAGGGCTCTCTCCTTTGGTTTGTTTTTATTCCTTCTAGAATAATTGTGAGTAGTGGATTAGGCTTATCATTACTCTCCCCTTGAAAGCTCGCCTTGTCCTCAAGGTGAAAATGAAGATATTGGGAAGCAAGTAAATCATATTCCTCCCAGCTGGATTCCTCATGCGATCGGTCTTGCCACTGTATGAGGTGAGACAGCACCTTGGCAGGTTGCAGTAGGATTTCCCAATCAGTGTTGATGGGAAGAGGAGGTGGTGATGCTGGGGTGGAATGACCAAGTGCTGGGCTAAGTAGAGAGACATGAAAAATGGGGTGGATGCAAGATATCGGTGGTAATTCTAACTCATGAGTAACAGCCCAATTTTTCTTGAGACTTTGTAAGGACCAAAGAAGTGAGGGGAGAGCTTCACGTGTCTCTTTTTAGTGATCGTTGTTTATAAGGCTGCAACCTTATTAGGACAGCATCTACTTCAAAAGACACATTACACCTTTTAGAGTCAGCTTGGGCCTTCATTCAGTCTTGAGCTCTTTGAAGGTGACTCTTAAGGACCTTGAGCATGTTATCTCACTGCTCAAGCTGCTCTTCAAGGTTGATCAAGTTTGCTTCCCTCTAATGATACGGTGAAGGAGTGGGGGATCACAACCATAAAGCACCTTGAAAGGAGTGGTACCCATGGAAGAGTGAAATCCGGTATTATAAGAGTATTCAGCCCTGCATAAGTAAGTGCTCCATAAGGTAGGATGTTCAAGAGTGAAACATCGGAGGTATGTCTCAAGGCAGCGGTTAACTACTTCCGTTTGACCATCACTTTGGGGGTGGTAAGCGGAGCTCATGTGTGAAGTTTTCTTGCTGAGCTTGAATAATTCAGTCCAAAAAGTACCGACCGATAAATATTCAATGTATATCCGATACTATGGAGCTGGGCATCCCATGAAGGCAAACAACCTCTTCACAGAATATGGCAGCCACTGTCCTTGCTGTGTAGGGATGAGAAAGCGGAAGAAAATGGTTGTACTTACGCAATCTGTCCACTACTACCAAGATGGTGTCAAAGCTGTTTGATTTAAGAAGCCCAATGATGAAATCCATGGAGATGTCTTCCCAAACTTGGTTGGGAATGGGGAGAGGTTGTAGAAGACTAGCAGATGATAAAGTTTGATACTTATTTTGATGACATGTAAGGCAATGTAGCACATACCTTTTAACAACACGGTTGAGCGAAGGCCAAAAGAAATTGGCGCGAAGTCGCTGCATTGTGCTTAAGTATCCACCATGACCACCCAATGGAGAATTGTGGGCTTCTTCAAGCAAGGTTTGCTTGAGTGTAGGAGAATCAAGGATGACAGGCCAATTCTTGTAGTATAAATAACCACCAGCCAAGGAAAAGTGGGGTAGGCAGCTCAAGCTGACCGTGAGAAATGTAATTTGGTCCTTAGTAATTGGATCTTGTGCCAAGGCTGCTTGTAACCCTTTGAAATCAAAATGAATAAGCATGGTAATGGCAAGGAAAGTGGCATGTGGAGGCTTTCTTGATAGTGCATCAGCCCCTAGGTTGTCTCAACCATGCTTGTAGGTGATAGAAAAATCAAACGGCAGTAATTTCATAATTAATCATTGCTGTTCTGCTGTGGTTAGCCACTGGTCAAGCAGAAACCTGAGACTCCCGTGGTTGGTGTGAACTAGGAAATGCCTTCCAAGTAAATAGGATATGCAATTGGATGCTCATCTTGCATGAGGATTGCACCAACTCCATCTACTTAGGCATAACATTCTACAACAAAAACTTTGTTAAAGTTGGGAAGCTGCAAAACAGGTGCAGAAGTTAATACCTGTTTGACTTGCAAGTAGGCATTTTCGGCTCTTGGGGACCAAGTAAAAGCTTCCTTCTTTGTGAGATCAGTAAGTGGTCGAGCAAGGATGCCATAATTTCGCACAAAGCCTACATAGCCGGTGAGACCCAAAAAACCATGGAACTCCTTGACATTGGATGGCTGAGGCCATTCAATCACATGTTTAATCTTGTCATCTTCCCCTGGTAATCCTTCCCCCAATACCACGTGCCCTAGGAAGTGAATTGAGGGTTGGTCAAACACATAGTAGTTTTGGCAAAATAGGAGTGGTCTTGAAGTGCTTGGAGAGTTAACCATCTATGCTTTTGACGCAGTTCCATATTCAGGCTGTACACTCAAAGAATACAAGAATAAACTTTTGTAAATAACGCTGGAAGAGCTCATTCATGGCTGCTTGAAAAGTAGAAGGAGCATTGGTAAGTTCAAATGCCATTACAATAAATTAGTAGTGGTCATTATGGGTACGAAAAAGTAGTCTTGTGTATGTCTGCAAGTTGGACTCAAAATTTGATGATACTCATAGCGAAGGTCAATTTTTGAAAACACTTGCAAACCATGTAACTCATCAAGAAGTTCATCAATAGTGGGGATTGGGTACTAGTCTAGAATAGTGCTTTGGTTAAGCTTGTGATAATCAATGCACATCCTCTAGGATGAATCCATCTTTTGGACTAGCAGTACTAGGCTAGCAAAAGGACTTGTGCTAGGGTGAATGAACCTAAGATGTTGGAGTGAAGAAATGCAAGTCCTCCCTAAAGGGAGGAAGGGCAATCAGTTCCTTGAGTACCTTTGAAAATTGTTGCACTAAGGGTCTAAAAAAGAGTTGGTACAGCTTCACTATCTTGAATCATGCTGCGGAAAGACACCTCACAAGAGCTAGACCATGGCACTCCTTGTAATTTGTAGCGTTTAAGGTTTCAGGTTTAAGGCTATCAGAGAACGGAATTCGGGTAGCGACAAATGAGACAGTGTGCGGTAGTTCTGGATGGGCGGTGATGATAAAAGAGGGAGGAAACTCGACCTCCAAGATATGGATAGTGAAGAGAAGAGGGGAACCCAACTCCTTTCAGGTATACACAGAAACCCTAGTGCTGCGAAAGGAGAAAAGATACTCACTTCATGACAGCACGGGCTCTGATACCATTAAGATTTTTAAATGACTAAATATCTTTGTATTGCTCAATCGTAGGTTTACAAATATGGACAATGAATTTATACACCATTCCCTATTCTAATTTTGGAAAAGGTAATCAAATATAATAATTACATATTCACCTAAAAAAAGTTTCCTATAATCACGCTATCAAAATAAAAGCCCAATAAAACGAGTCAACATGTATCCTCAACCTCCTCTTGATTTTTGAAAGCCTCTTTAGCCTCTATTTTTGCGTTAGTCAGCTCTAGGATTGATAGGGAAGATTGTTTGCAGTGATGCCTAAGGGAAAATCTCTATCCATAGCAAAAACAAAGTTCCTTATCCCTCCTAAACTGTCGTTTAGCTTCTTCAGGATACACAACAAATTGGGGCATGGTTTTAGGAGGATCAATAAGCTTAGGTGAGCGAATGGGGGGCATATAACGTACCTTTCTATTTTTCTCTGAAGTTATAGCTACAAGGCTCACAAGTCGCTCCAATGTATTGGGTTCATTTTGGTTTCAAACTCTAGCACCAAATTCATAGCCTTGTAAACCATGCATGGCTTGTGTATGCGTACATTAGCCTTCAATTCATCCTTCAAACCACTCAGAAAAATGCCTAGCAAGCAATGCTCTAGCCAATTTTTAACTCTAGATACTCTTTTGGCAAAATCTTGGCGATACTCTTGAACTGACCCCACTTGTTTAATTCACATAAAAATTCATCAGGTTTTGAAATTCTTCCAGACGATAATTCTCTCGTAAAGCTTGAACTAACTCATCCCAGCAAAGGAAGGTACGTTCAGAATTCACCCAAGTAAAAAGATCAAGGGCATCTCCTTTAAGATATATGACTATCACATCTACCTTCATATCTTCAAGCGTTTGATAGTACCGAAAATATTTTTCGGGCTTTAGAATCTAGCCCTTCAGATTTCCTCCATCAACTTTAGGAAATTCGATTTTGGTGTGTGGCGGTTTGAAAGGACCTCGACTTTCCCATGAATTTTCCCAATCATCTTCATCTTCATTCTAATGACTTTTGCTACGGTTACTTGTTTCAGCACCAATTTTAGGACTTTTGCCCTTATTACAGTTTGCTTTATGCATTGGCACCAGCAAGTTCGAAGTAAAACGGAATATAGGGAATTTAAATTCAATAAAAGTTACACTAATTCTAGAATGGAGCTAAATCTTAAAGATCATTCTATACAAGAAATTACAAGTTTTAACTATTTAGGGACTATAATATAAAATAATACAGAAATAGAAGGGGGCGTAAATCATAGGATCTAAGCTGGGTGGATGTAGTGAAGGAAGGCTTTCAAGTGTCATTTGCGATAGAAAAGTACCATTCAAGCTTAAAGAAAAATTTTATTACACAGGTATAAGACTTGTATTATTATATGGTAGTAAATGTGGCAATAAAAAGTCAATATTAGCAAAAAATTCAACGCCGTAGAAATGAAAATGTTGCGTTTGATGAATGGACACACTAGAAATGATAGGATTAGGAACGAGTGCATTAAAGAAAAAGTTGGGTAGCAACTATCATAGAGAAGCTGGTAAAAATGTGCCTTAACTAGTTTGGTCATATAAAGGAAACTATTAGAAACTCTTATACAAAAAGTTGACCAAATGAAAGATAGTTCAATAATTAGACATAAGGGAGACCAAAGAAAATAATAAAATAAATTATTAAGACAAATTTAACTATAAATAACCTAACAATAGAAATGAACTAAGATAGAACATGTTAACGTCGCTTGATCTATGTAGCTAGCCCCACCTAGTGTGAAAAGACTTTGTTGTTGTTGTATTAGAAGATTTCTACCATTATAATGTATATAATTTTGTTTCCATTTCTGTAAAGTGTGGACCTAATATTTAAAGGGAAATAAATCTTTCCATAATATCTAGCCTAAGATCATGGGGAATTAATTCCACCATCAATCCTTCCTTCCTATTTATAAAGCAATATAAGTTTCAGTTCTAGAATAAAATAGAAAATTTTCTCCCAAATTTCTTCAAGTTTGTTATCCCAAGCATAGATGATACCTCATCTCGTCGTCTTAACCCTTCAAAGGTGAATGGCTTCAAAACTATAGCAATTGTTAATCCACTTGATGACTTCATTGCTTTGAAAATATCAACTACAACAGTGTCGTCTGATCCGTATCCTGCACTAGCCACCTGAAGAAGAAAAATAAGAGAAATTTCAAAAAGGAAAGAGAACTTTTCTGGTAAATAGCTTCTTGCGAGAAAAAAAAATGGTGCTACAAACCACTTTAACAAATTATAACTAGAACACTACAATACTACTTAAAGATATTCTTACTGAATAAATATTATCATTAATATTTGACATTTAATTTTTTGCATACAATAAAAAAAAAAATCATTAGGAAAGAAGGATTACAAAGAAAATGAGGAATTTGACAAATAGTGATTTGAAACTTCAAAAAAACAACTCATATCATTTATACATAATAACAAGTATCCATCCATTTTTTCCATGGAAATCCGAAAATTCTAGAGAGCAAAGGGATGCAAAAAATGATAGAGAAAGAAAGAAATGCAAAAGTTTTAGGCTTGAAGCACACATTCACTTATGCCCTACACATCTATAATTTAGAGGTTCTAGGAAGAATAAGATAAATATACATTAAAAACTTCCATCAATCAATCCATAATAATCATTCTTGACAACTCAACAAATTTTTTGACCAAGAATCAACTCAACTCTAGTATTCAACATTTATTCTAGCAATTTACAGGGCACATTTGTGTCTGGGGATGTTTCTTTTATGCAGGTTTTTCCTCATCTATTTAATCTTTCCTTTGTATATAATACATCCATCCAAAATTGTGTACAATACTTTTCTAAGAACTTTAGAGAGTTTAACAATCCTTCTATTTCTTTTACAATCAACAAATCTGTCCTCCAATTCAAATAGGAGAATTGGTCTCTGATGGAACCCAAGTGACTTGGAAAACCCTCTCTCAAAAGCTGGCTACAAGCTGCGACAATTCACACGACGTTATTTCACTCTACTGTAGCCAGCCCCTCTGCTAGTCAGAACCCTCTGCTAGTCAGAACCCTTCGCAAGTATCCCTCTCTATGCCATCGACAAACTAGGCTATGACACCCAATAATGGAATCTAAGTGACTTGGGGAACCCTCCCTCAAAAGCTATCTATTGAAGGGGAAGAACAAAACCACTTAAGTACTCTATCGAGCATCCCATTCTACTCGATGTGAGACTTAGGTAGCTCATACTATTCTAGGGACATCCCATACTATCCTCATCCCCATAAATCTCTTGCTCCTTCTAGTTCGTTTTATTTTCTCTATTACTTTTTGCTAAAAATATGGGGTTTAATATCCCTATTTAAAGCTGTAATTAATAGAATTTATAGGCAAGATATTTCCTTTTAAAAAGGAATATTAGGTGGTATTGAATCCCTTGATTTATGGGTTACAAACTTTAAAATGTTCCTTTTTAGATTAGTCAACTTTTAGATTGTATTAGGTTTTATTGTATATAAATATCCCTGTATCAAGTCTGTAATGTAATAAGAGATATATCCAGTATCTATTCTCGTGATACCAGAGCTTAAATACGCTTCTTGAACTCTGTTTTCCAGCCTTCATTGCTGGATGTCTTTGCTCTGTTTTATAGACTAAAAAAAAACTGCCTTTATTGCTGAGAAGACAAAGCCATGGATATAGCCAATATCAAAGGAGGAGAGCCAAAATGAATTCAAGAAGGTAGACATTTGAGGATTGAGAGCACTTCTTGATTCATTGGAGAAATCAACACATACTTGCTCCCTAGCAAATTGAAGTCAGCCTCATTCCTTAAATGCTTTAAGTGCATCAAATTCAGATTTCTCAAACTCATGGGTAATTGATTCCAGGGCAACTGACCATATGATCAATTCATTTAATAAATTTAGCACATATCAGCCTTGCTCCAGTCATAAGAAAATTTCCATTGCTGATGGCTCTTTAGCTATTGTTGCTGGACAAGGAGATATTGTTTTAAGTCCATCCATTACTCTTAGAAATGTGCTGCATGTACCTAAGCTATCCACAAATCTTATATCTATTCATCAACTTACAAAGGATTTAAAATGCGAAGTACTGTTCTCTTGTAATTCTTGTGTATTTCAGGACCAAGGCACGAGGAGGATGATTGGGCTTCCTAAAATAGATCACAGGCTTTACCATCTCCAATTACCCAACAACCAGTTAGATAATCCAACCTTTTCTTTTCTTTCCAGTAACTTCCCAACCAATAAGGAGCAGATATGGCTTCATCACTCAAGATTTGGGCATCCCCCATTTAGTACTCTAAGAATGATGTTTCCTTCTCCATTTAAAGGTGTTAATTTCAATGAATTTCAATGTGATATTTGTGAAATTGCCAAATACCGACGTGTTTCCTTCCCTTTTAAGTAATAAAAGAAGTACAATTCCATTCTATTTGATTCAAAGTGATGTTTGGAGTTCAACTCAATCACTTAACATTTCAAAGGCTCGTTGGTTTGTCACTTTTATTGATGATTGCACTTGGGTCACATGGGTTTATTTGCTGAAACAGAAATCTGATGTAAGTGATATCTTTCCCATTTTCCATAACATGGTCAAAAATCAATTCAATGTGGGTATTAAAAGGTTAAGAACTGACAATGGCAGGGAATATTTCAATCAACTTTTGTCCCCATACCTTCAAAGAAAGGGCATTATTCATGAGTCATCATGTGTCAATATACCTCAACAAAATGGGGTGGCAAAGAGAAAAAAATGGTCATTTGCTAGCTACTGTTCGGGCTCTTTTGTTTCAAAAAAAATGTTCCTAACACCTTGGGGAGAAGCTGTCCTTACGTCCGCTCATCTAATAAATCGCCTTCCATCTCGAGTTCTTGACTTCAAAAGTCCAATAGATATGCTGTCTCAATAATATCCAGATTTTAAAATGTCAAATAAACCATCCCCTAAAATTTTTGGGTGTGCTCATTTTTTCACATTCACTCTCTTGGTCAAGGTAAACTTGATCCTAGAGCTGTCAAGTGTGTTTTCATTAGGTATTCACCTACACAAAAAGGGTATAAGTGCTATCATCCTGCTACTCGTAAAACTTCTGTTTCTGTAGATGTCACATTTGATGAGCATAGAAGCTATTTCTCAAGTCCTTCTCTTCAAGGGAAGCCATTAATGAGGGAAGATAAGGACTTATTCCTAGATATCCCATTCAGAATAATCAACAAAACCTCTACACAAATCTCTAAACTGCCTACACCAAAAAAAGAAATCCTGGCTCACCCTACATCTGAGCCTAATGAACCAGAAAGACCTAAACCACTACAAGTGTACTCAAGAAGAATGAAGCCTGTATTATTCCCAAGCATGAGCACGTCCAAGAATCTGAATTGTCACTTGGAAATAAGGTAAGCCCCCAAATTGACGAAAGATCTATTGTTTTGATTGACGAATCACCTATTGCTTCTAATTTAGACTTGCCTATAGCAACAAGAAAGGGTGTTAGGAAGTGCACACAACACCCCATGTCTCAATTTGTTTCCTTTGATAGATTGTCAACATCACATAGAAATTTTCTCACTCGCTTAAACAGTGAAGCTATTCCCCAAACTTTGTCTGAAGCCCTTAGCAAAGAAGAATGGAGACAAGCAATGAAAGTTGAAATGGAAGCCTCGGAGAAAAATAAAACATGGGAAATATTGGAGCTACCCAAGGGAAAGAAATCAGTGGGATGCAAGTGGGTATTTACAATAAAATACAAAGTAGATGGTTCTATAGAACGACACAAGGCTAGGCTGGTAGCTAATGGTTATACTCAAACCTATGGAGTTGACTATCAAGAAACCTTTGCACCAGTAGCAAAGAAGCATACAATTAGGGCGTTGTTGTCCCTAGCAGCCAACTTTGATTGGCCTTTGCAGTAGTTTGATGTGAAGAATGCATTCTTACATGGAGATCTTGAAGAAGAAATCTATTTGGAAATCCCTCCAGGCTTTGGTATGAATCTAAAAGCCAATAAAGTATGTAGACTAAAAAAGGCACTATATGGACTTAAGCAATTCCCTCGGGCATGGTTTGGAAGGTTTACCAAAGCAATGTTGGCAATGGGCTATAAACAAAGTCAAGGGGATCATACTTTATCTATTAAACACTCAGCTTTAGGGGGAGTTATTACCTTGATTGTCTATGTAGATGACATTATTCTAACCGAGAATGACCTAAACGAAAAAGAGGCATGGCAAAAGTATTTTGCAAAGGAATTTGAGATAAAAGACCTTGGCAAACTAAAATACTTCCTAGGAGTAGAAGTTGCTTGTTCGAAGGAAGGAATTTTTGTTTCACAGCAAAAGTATGTCCTTGATTTGCTGAAAGAAACAGGAAACGGGTGTAGGCCACTGGACACTCCTATTAAGCCGAATCATAGGTAGGGAGAATGCACAGAAGATGAACTAGTTGAAAAGAGCATGTAACAAAGACTTGTTGGAAAATTAATTTATTTGTCTCTGTTGACTAGCTCTATTGGGTTTATTGGACCCTATTAGGCTTTTATTTATTCAGTAATTATTGTACCTTAATTACCTTCCTAACTCTAGAATAGGGAATGATGTATAAATTCATTATCAATATATTTGTAAAATATGATTGAATAATACGAGAAAATATTTAGTCAGTTAAAATCTTCATGGTATCAGAGTTCGCGTTGCCTTGAAGTGAGTATTTTTCTCTCCTTCAGCAACACAAGGGTTTCTGTGTTTACGAAGGAGGTTGAGTTCTTCTCCTCTCTTCGCTGTCCACGTCTTGGAAGTCAAGTTTTCTCACTCCCTTATCATCATCGCCCATCTAGAGCCGACGAACACCGTCCGATTTGCTGTTGCCCGAATTTTAGTCGCTAGTAATTGCCACACGTGCCGCCAGGCGCCGCCAAGCCGTTCTGGATAATTTGCATTTTTTCTTCGATCCTAACCATTCTACCCCGTTGTTTGCCTCACTACCACCATATTTAGAGAGCTCATCACCCCGCCTACAAAACCCACGAAATCCGGTCACTATCCGCTGCCGCATGCGCCGCCAAGCGCCAGTCGCCGATTTGGCTTTTCTGGTTTGTTTTGTTTTTTAAGCTATTCTCTCCATTTTTTGGCCTCTTTTCTCCTTCTGCCTTCTTTCTGGTGCTGATTACTTATTATGGGAGACACTAAGGCAATAGAATATACTTCACTTGCCTATATCTGCACCGTCAAGTTGGATGGAGCTAGTACCTATCTTGCTTGGTCAAGGGTATGTCTTTTATACATTAAATCTCAAAAGCCACTTAGCTATATTACTGGAGATACGAAACCCCTCGCTATTTTTTATGATAACTATGCTCAATGGGACTCTGAAAACTCTCTTGTTATGACATGGCTGATAAATACTATGCATCACTGGATCTCTAAGCAGTATTTGTTACTTGATACTGCTAAGAAAATCTAGACTTCAACCAAACGCACTTATTCTCACAAAGGGAATGATGCTCAGGTGTTTGAGATCAAGTCAAAGATCCATGCCACCAAACGGAGAGTTGACTGCAACTAACTATTATTCTGAATTGAGTGGGTTATGACAGGAGTTAGATTACTATCAAGATCTCCACACCAAATGTGTTGAGGATGTCATTTTGTTTCACAAGTTGATTTCAAAAGAACGGATTTATGATTTTCTAGCTGGTTTGAATCCAAAATATGATCAGATTCTGGTTCAAATTCAGGAAAAATTTTCTCTCCCTTCTGTTGAGGATGCTTTCTCCTATGTTGTAAAGGAAGAAAGTCGCCGCAGTGTCATGCTTTATCAAGCACCGATTGAGAAGTCTGGTTTGACCGTCTCCCATGAGAAACCCAAGGCCACCACCTCTAATAAAGATCACTTGCAGTGTGATTACTATGGTAAGCCGAGGCATACCAAGGAGACTTGTTGGAAGATATAAGGTCGAGTAACTCAAGGCCATGGAAGTGAACGAGTCACTTCATCCAAAGGTCAGGCGAATATGGCTGATACTGTTGAGCCACCTAAGGATGCAAATTCACGAGCCTCTCTCTCTTCTGATAAAATTTGGCACCTCCATCATCTCCTCACCAAGCTTGACTCCTCTACAGCTAGCTCTTCTAATTATGTGCACTCAGGTATGGCTTTTATTGTTCATTCTCCCTCTTGGATTGTTGATTCTGATGTGAATAAACATATGACCAGCTCTTCTAAAGGCTTGTCCAACTGCTCTTCATGTCCTAAAGGGGAGAAGTTCGAATAGCCAATGGGTCTGTATCTTCTATTTGTGGGACAGATTTTAGAGTTTGTACACCTAATATTACACTCTCATCTGTGCTTCATGTACCTGAGTTTCCTGTTAATCTTTTATCTGTCAGTTCCATCACCAAAGATCTAAATTGTAAAATTGTGTTCTTCCCTAATCATTATGTCTTTCAGGACCTTCACACAAGGAGAAGGATTGGCAGTGGTAGGTTGTGTGATGGCTTATACGTGATAGATGATGTTCAAGACTCAGGACAGGCCCTTCTTGGAGTTAATAAGGATGTCAATTACGAAATAATCCAGTGACATAGATTATTGGGACATCCATCGTTTTTTGTTTTAAAGAAACTTTTTTCCAATTTGTTTTCAAATCTTAATGTCGAAACCTTATTTTGTGAAGTTTGTGAATTTGCCAAGCATACTCGAGCCTCTTATCCTTTGAGAAATAATAGAAGTTCGACTCTTTTTATGACTATTTATTTTGATGTCTGGGGTCCTACTCAAACTATTTCCTTGTCTAGTTGTCAATAGTTTGTTACCTTTATTGACTGTTGTACCTACACCACTTGGGTTTATTTACTAAAGTTAAAAAATAAAGTTTTTTCTTGCTTTCAGTCCTTCCATAAGATGGTCTGTACTCAATTTGATGCTAAGATAAAAATCCTGAGAACTGACAATGGCACTAAGTACATGAATAATCACTTTAAGACTTACTTGAAAAATTATGGAATTATCCATCAAACCAGTTGTCCTTATACCAGTGCCCAGAATGGAGTGGCTAAAAGGAAACATAGACACCTATTACAAGTGGCCCGGTCCCTCATGTTCACCATGCACGTACCCAAGCCTTATTGGGGAATACTATTTTAGCTGCTACATACCTTATAAACCACATGCCTTTAAAAATCCATGATTTTCAGAGTCCTCTTGAAGTTTTGAAAGGTAAAAGAAACTACATTTTTCCACCCAAAGTGTTTGGTTGTATCTGTTTTGTTCATACCAGGAATACTGGAAAACTTGATCCTAGAGCTCTTAAATGTGTCTTCATAAGGTATTTCCCTACTCAGAAAGGTTACAGATGTTATCATCCTCCCTCCAGAAAAACCTTTGTTAGTATAGAAGTTATCTTTCGGGAAATTGAACCCACCTTTATCACCTCTTCAAGGGGATGTTAATAAAGTAAAAGAGGTGGTGCAACTTGATCTAAAAGACATAAGGAAGAATGTAGTTCAAGGGGCGACTATTGGGAGATTAGAGAGATTGGACAAACCTGACTTATTGACATACTCAAGGAGGAACCAACCAGACAAAGCTGAAGAAGCCATCATACAATTTGTCGAATCTTCTGAATCCTCCTCCACTTGTGAATTATCTATATTTAGATCTACTTATTGCTCACAGAAAAGGAGTCAGATCTGGTACCAAACATCTTATGTCTAAATTTGTTTCTTGTGACTCCCTGTCCCCTTCATATAAAGCATTTGCCTTGTCTATTTCTTTTATGTCTATTCCACAGAATTAGAAGGAAGCTATTACTGATCCGAAGTGGAAGCAAGCAATGATTGAAGAAATGAAGGCCTTGTCCAAAAATGAGGCTTGGGCTTTGGTCCCTCCTCCACCAGATAAGAAATTAAAGGGTTGCAAATGGGTATTCACTATGAAACATACAGTTAATGGCTGGATAGAAAGGTTCAAAGCTAGACTGGTGGCCAAAGGGTTCACACAAACTTATGAAGTGGACTATTAGGAAACCTTTGCTCTGGTTGCTAAAATGAACTCCATTAGAATTTTGTTATCTTGTGCAGCTAATCTCAATTAATACTTGCACCAATTTGATGTCAAGAATGCATTTCTTCATGGAGACTTGGAAAAGGAAAGCATATATTGAGATCCCACCTAGGTTTAATAATGAACAAAGTCAAGGAAAGGAGTGTAAACTGAAAAAAGCTCTATATGGATTGAAACAGTCCCCAAGTGCATGGTTTGACAAATTCAGTAATGCCATAGTTTCCTTTGGCTATCATCAAAGCAATGCTGCCATACCCTCTTCATAAGACATCAAAAGGGCAAAGTCACTCTTCTCATCGTCTATGTTGATAATATAGTAATGACTGGGGATGATAAAGAAGAGATGTCCCGATTGAAGAATCTATTGGCACAAAAATTTGAGATCAAAGATCTTGGTAAACTACAATACTTCTTGGAAATTGAGGTTGCTAGATCAGAGAGAGGAATCTTCATTTCTCAAAGGAAGTATATTTTGGATCTCTTAAAAGAGACTGCCATGTCAGGGTGCAAACTGGCAAAATCCCTTATTGAGAGTAATCATAAACTACAATCAGGGGTTGAAAAGTCAATTGATAAGGAGAGATATTAGAAGTTGATCAGAAAACTTATTGACCTCTTTCACACTAGACTAGAAATAGCCTATGCAGTCAATGTAGTCAATCAATTCATGCACGATCCTCGAGAATCCCATATGCAAGCTATTTTTCGCACCTTGCGGTATCTAAAGTCTAGCCAAAGAAATTGTAACATCCGCTCCAATTATGATTAAAGGGATGTTTGATAATTGTTTATTTGATGTTTAATGCTTGTGTATGTTGCATTAGTGCATATAGTTGCACTAGCCTAGGTACTAAATTGAAAGGAAATAAATGAAGGTTTAGTAAGAGGTGGTTAAGGACTCAATTAAAAAGGGAAAACTAAGTGAGGCCAAGAGTGCAAAACAGCCCAGGGACCAAAGAGCAAATTCCCCAAACTTCCTTAAACTCTAGCTACAGCCCTAAAACTCCCACACACTTCCAAACCTTCAGATTTTAGAGAGAGAAGCAGGAGGGGCGAGTAGAGAGAGAAAGGGGCGAATTAGGGCAAAGGAGGGAGATTTTTGCTAAAGGAAAGGGCTGATGGAAGCTAGAAATTAGTTCTACAGCAAAGGGGAATCATTTCTAACACATCAAGCACACATATTTGCAAGGAATCAAGGTAGCAATCCATCCTAAATCCCTATCTTTTTCTGAAATGTTACTGTTGCTGGAAAATATAGATTTCTACATGTTTGAACTGAGATTGGAGTTAAACCTACATTCTGTATGCTTTTCTACTTTTATGGGATGTTGTGTTGGTGAATGTATGCTCATATATGTGTTTGTAATAGATTAGAAAGGCTGGGTTGTGTTCATCTAAAGATATATAGACTAGTTTTCCTGGAATGTACCATGTTTGAACTAATGGATTCCTAGAATGTACCATCCTCAAGCAATTCTTGCGCAGGAGACAATCATTCAGATCATCAGGGAAATTTTCTGGGCCAGAACATGAAGGTAGAGATACCTCAATGTGATGGCAAAGAGGTGGAAGATTGGATCTTTAAAATTGAGGAGTTCTTTGAATTGTATGCCACACTAGTGGAGCAGCGAATGAAGATTGCTTCATTACATTTGGAAGGTCCTGCATACTCATGGTACTAATGGCTGGTGCATAATGGAGGGGTAAGATCGTGGGAGGAATTCCTTGAAGCTATAAGGGTCAGATTTGGGAAGTCCCTATATGAAGATCCGAAAGCTGCATTAAAGGAATTGAAGCAAACCAGTACTGTGGATGAATATCAAGCAACCTTCGAGCTACTTTCCACACAAGTAACTGGACTGCCTAAACCATGGTTGATTAGGTTTTTCATTGCTAGATTGGAGGAGTATCTGAAGTGTGAGCTGCAACTAGCTCAACCAGCAACGTATCACCATGTAGTTTCGTTAGCCAAACTCCATGAGCAGAAGCAACTAAAACTGAAAAACAATCTGAAGTCAACAAGTAAGTTTATAGCTCCAACCTACTCAAAACCATTCGAAAATGCTTCATACTCAGCACCTGTTGCTACATCTAAAAGTGGATGGAATGGAGGGAGTAAAGGAGGAAGTTCAGCCTCCCAATCGACTGTTAATGGCCCTATGGTTGGCTCTCAACCACTAAATTCTGCAGCAAGCCAAAATAGCAACTACAAGAGGCTGACAACAACAGAGATAAGGGCGCGAAGGGAGAAAGGCTTGTGCTATTACTGTGATGAGAAGTATTCACAATCTCACAAGTGTAAGCCTAGCTTCTATTTGATGGTTAGATAGGAGGAATTGGAAGAATTATGGAAGCCTCTAAATGTATGCGAAGAAGAAGGCTGTGCAGGACAAGGAAAGGAAGATACTAAGGCAGTCAGTCCAGAGATTAGCTACTATGTCTTGGAAGGGCAATTCCATCCAAACACATTGAGGATTGCTGGAGAGTGTGAAGGGAAGGAAGTAATGGTGCTGGTGGACAGTGGCAACACCCACAATTTTATTAAGAAGGAAGTGGCAACTCAGCTGCAATTACCAATCAAACCAATAAAGCCCTTTAAGGTTATGATTGGCAATAGGAAAAATCTGAAATGTGCCAACAAATGTGAAAAGGTGAACCTCAATTTATAGGGCCATGAAGCGATTGTGGATCTATCTATTCTAGAGATCAAGGGAACAGATGTGGTGCTAGGAGTACAATGGTTAACCGAGCTAGGAGATATTGTCATCAATCACAAACAGATGACCCTAAGTTTTAATTACCAAGGAAAACAGCAGAAGTTGAAAGGAGAATAGCCATTGGTCACCACACCAGTAAATGGAAAAGTTGTACAACAGCTTGCAAGCCATCATAACTTGGTTTGTTTGATGTCTTTACAGAAGAGAAATGAAGCAAGAAAGTCCCCAAGGGAGTTGGAAGAGGCATTGGCTGAATTCAAGGAAGTTTCTGAGGAGCCAAAGGAGTTACCCCCATTCAGAAGTGTCAATCACAAAATTCCTTCAGAACCTGAAGCTAAGTCAGTGGCAGTCAGGCCATATAGATATCCTCATTTTCAAAAAAAAGAGATTGAAAGGTTAGTCAAAGAGATGAGACAGGCAAGGATCATTAGGGACAATCAAAGTTGTTTTTCCTCACCAGTATTGTCAGTAAAGAAGAAGGATGGGAGTTGGAGATTTTGTGTGGACTATAAGGCTCACCATTAAGGATAAATTCCCTATTCCCACAATAGATGAGATCCTAGATGAGCTTCACGGAGCAACCTATTTTTCCAAGCTGGATTTGCGTTCTGGTTATCATCGGATCAGAATGGAAGACAGTGACATTCACAAGGCATCCTTTTGCACTCACTTGGGGCACTATGAGTTTGTGGTCATGTCCTTTAGCCTTACCAATGTGCCTGCCACTTTCCATTCCACCATGAATAGGCTTTTTCAACCCTATCTCGGAAGATTCATTGCAGTGTTCTTTGATGATATCCTGGTTTGCAGCAAGCACTAGGAGGAGCATTTGCAACATTTGCGGATTGCGATGGGGTTGTTGAGACAACACCAACTCTATGTTCAGAAGTTTAAGTGTACCTTTGGACAGACTCACATTGAGTATCTAAGACATGTCATCTCTATGGCTGAGGTGCAGGTGGATCAACAGAAGATTGCAAATATGTTGGATTAGCCTATTCCTATGAATATTAAACAGCTGAGGGGTTTCTTGGGTTTGACAGGATACTATAAGAAGTTTATAAAAGGATATGCCAACATTGCACACTCCCTAACTGAGCTGTTGAAGAGGGGCTAGTTTAAATGGACAGACCGAGCTGAGCATGCATTTCAGGAGCTTAAGAAATGCATGAATAAGACACTGGTGCTGGCATTGCCCAATTTTGGCATTCCTTTCACAGTGGAGACTGATGCATGGAGTATAGAAGTGGGAGCAGTGTTGAGTCAGAATGGCCATCCTCTTGCCTTCTTTAGCAAGAAACTCAATGAGAAGCTTAGGATAGCCTCAACATATGTAAGGGAGATGTATGCAATTACACAAGTTGTGATGAAGTGGAGACATTATTTGCTAGGCCAACCTTTTGTCATCAAGATAGATCACAAAAGCTTGCAGGAACTGATGCATCAAGTAATACAAACACTAGAACATTAGTTTTATTTGTCTAAGCTGCTGGGGTTCCAATATGAGATAATTTATAGACCTAGGAAAACAAATGCAATAGCTGATGCCTTGTCTAGGAAGGAGGAGTTGGAGGAAGAGACTTCTGTGTTGATGACAATGATTTCTTTTGTTGAACATTCCATATTCTCTCAAATTCAGGAGGGCAATGCCAATAGTGTGGAGATGGCTGATTTGCATCAAAAGTGTAAGGAGAAACTATTACCCAGTAGCTACCAAATCAAAGATGGGGTGCTATTCTGTGAAGAACGAATGGTGGTACCTAATGATGCAGCTCTAAGGAAGCAAATACTAGACATTTTTCATACATCTCCAGTGGGGGGACATGGTGGAATCAATAAGACTTACAAAGCTTTGGCAGCAATCTTCAATTAGGAGGGCATGAGAAGGGATATAGCACATTTCATTAAAGGTTGCCTTATTTGCCAACAAGTATCCTACTACCAAGAAGAAAGGACTTTAACAACCATTACCCATCCCTAATTTTCCATGGGAGCATATCACAATGGACTTCATAGTCTCACTGCCTAGTTCAATGGGGCACACAACTATCTTAGTAGTGGTGGACAGATTCACTAAAGTAAGACATTTCAGAGCCTTGAAACCTGGATTCACAGCTATGAAGGTAGCTTCAAAATTCGTGCATATGGTTGTCAAGCTGTATGGATTCCCTGCTAGCATTGTGACAGATAGAGACAGCATTTTTCTTGGCCAATTTTGGTCTCAGCTCATGTCTTTGAGTGGTACAGCCCTCCATCACAGCACTGCATACCATCTAGAGACTGATGGCCAATCAGAGATTCTCGATCGTTGCCTGGAATAGTACTTGAGAGCTTTCACTCATGCTAACCCCCAACTGTGGCTGGAGTACTTTCCCTAGGCTGAGTTCTGGTACAACACTTCATTTCACACGAGTTTAGGCATGACACCATATGCAGCTTTATATGGCAATAATCCCAGGAACATTCCTGACTATATACCAGCTTCTGCCCGTGTGGAGGCACTCAATGAGCTGCTGGAAAGAAGAGAACTCATTCAGCAATAGCTCAAACACCAGTTGCTCAAAGCTTAGGACCATATGAAGAATATGGTGGATAGGAAGAGAACAGAAGTCAATTTCACCAAAGGAGACTGGGTGTGGGTGAAGTTCCATCAATACAAACAACAAACAGCAGCTCAAAGACTGAACTTTAAATTGAGTAAATGGTTTTATGGCCCTTATCAGGTCGAGGCCAGGGTGGGCAAAGTTGCCTACAAGCTCAAACTTCCTCTTGAAGCTAAGGTCCATAATCTCTTCCATGTTTCCTTGCTGAAGCAATATATTGGAGAACCTCCTACCACTATGATACAATGGCCTGCTGACATCAATAAGACACCAGCACCCAAGGCCATTGTTGATGCCAAAATTGTGGATGGCAGACAGATCGTTCTAGTGGAATGGGAAGGTAGTACATGGGAGGAAACATCTTGGGAGTTTTCAGATGACTTGAAGAGAGCTTTTCCTCACCTTAACCTTGAGGACAAGGTTATTTTCAATGGGGAAGGCATTGTTATGAATCAAGCTAATAGTGGCAATCAGGATGCTAAGGACAATGGCAATAGGGAGGATGAAGGTGAGAAACAATTGGGGAAAGTAGAAGGCACCCGGGAACATGAGGAGGAAGTGATGAACAGAGAACATGAGATGGCTAGAAGAGTAAGGGAACTCAATACAAGAAGAAGAAGCTATCGGATAATATACTAGAAGCTGCACGTGAAGGCCATGTGTTGATAGCACACGTGAAGGGTGGCATCACGCTTTCAGCACCATGTCATGCCTTCCTCACTATTCTGTTTCTGAGTTTATGAGGTGTAACTTAGTTAAATAACCGAATGAGCTGTATTCTAGGCATTGTATTGTGCAAACACTCATCTGAGTATTGGAGCCAGCTTCTTGCTCGAAAAAAGGCCACAATTGTATTCTGCTTTCACTTTAATTCAAAATACATTCAGCCATTGTTCATTCCTTCTCTATCCATTTTTGTTGTTACCTTTCCTATTTCTGAAGTTTAGCTTTCGAGATCATATCAATTCTTCATACCAACTCTTAACTTGATCAAAGAAAGAATGATGATGGAGTCACATATTTCAAAATGAAAAGGAGTTGGACCCCACTTAACCCTACTAGATTCAAGAAGAGGAAAATGATCAAACACAAGACAAGAAACTATCTCTTGAACCAAATCTAGAAACAAGCCCTCCCACCCAAAAGTTACCAAAAACCTATCAATACAAAAAGACATCACTCTCCTCCAATTGACTAACCAAGTAAAATGAGCATTAGAGAGAGGGATATCTCTGAACTCAGAATTTATAATAAAATCAGCAAAACCTCTCTCATACTAGTAGTGATCCTAGTGCCCCCTAACTTTTTAGCCGAAAATCAAGTGACATTGAAATCCATCCCCCTCCCCCCCCCCCCCAACACACACACACCAATAGGGGCTACATAACCCATGGATAATTGCTTTGAATACTAATTAGGAACTCTTTTAAAAGAAAACACATGAATAGAACCAACCAAATCGAGACCACAAACAAAACCTATCCCATAAAACATTCCTAGACACCCTTCAAGGCATGAATAGTGAGCATTCCTATCCAACCACAATACCACATACACCAAAAGCACAACAAATACCACATACATCATGGCCATAATACTTTGATATCCTTTTTTTGTCCAAAACCTCTAAACTATATCAAAAGAATTTCCTCTAAATTTTGAGGACTTGTCCAATTCTCACCAAGAAGCCCAAACAACATATTCCATAAAGTAGACACCAACCAATGTAAAACTAAGTGAACAGTTCTTTAAGAGCAAGACATGCAAGTTAATTGTTCCATCAATGTAACTCAAAGTATGCACTCAATCAATCAATAAAAATTCCTTAATTCTAGACCTCATCACAAACACTCTTTGACTAATCAATATTCCAAGCTTCCAGCAATGATTGATACAATACAACTAACTTTTAATTTTATAGAACTAAATAAACACATGGTGAGGTATAACAAGTTTAAATTCTTTACTTGACTAATGTTAGTATGTCACTTCCAGAAAATCATAGGCAGAATCGGATAACAAAACAAGATTTTGTAGATACTCATATGATGGCAGCTTAATAGATGAAAATTACCACCGTGTAACTTAGACTCATACTAAAAGAGTTAAAGGTAAGGAATGTACAAACAAGGACAATAGCCTTTGAGCAAAACTTCATAAACAACGGAGCTCTGACAATTCTTGGAAGAGATTCTGCAGAAGTGGCCCACAAATATTAGTCTGATACCTTTCAACCATTGAGAACAAAATGGCAAATATATAGATATTCAAAAAAACTGAAATTTGTTTAAACAAAGCCAAACAAGATATCTTTGGTCATATTCATTTTCTTAAATAGCAATAATTTATTTAAGTAGTCTTCTAACATAGGATGAACTGAGATCATTTACTTATAACTATTTAGACAGCATGAAAAGGAAGATATATACATACATATTTTATCAAATAAAAAATATATCTATATACATATTTATATATAATATTAGACATCTTAGATATATAAGACAAAAAAAGAATCACAGATATATAAGACAAAAAAAGAATCACAGAAATATTGAGTATAAAGAAAAACCTTCTACAATAGACCTCAGCTGTAATTGCACTTCTTGAGATTCCTTCATGAGAATATTCCTGCAAGAGATTGACATATATTCAATAAAAAATCCATTATATATATATATATATATACACACATATAGAGCACACGAGAGAGAGAGAGAGAGAGAGAGAGAGAAGTTGATGGAAAGGATAATGGTCATATCCTCAATTTGGTGTTTGCTCATTTCCTTTCGAAAGAGGCTATCTCAGGTTTGCAAAGAGACTTGGCTACTTTACTACATTTTTCACTGTGAACAATTTAATTATGTTTAATTATGTATTTTTGAAATTGAAATTGAAATTGAAATTTGATTTTTTCTAGGATTAGGATTAGTAAGTGATAGATCCCATACAGCAAATTACTACAGAAGAAAGAAGTATAGGTAAAGGAGGGACCACTAACCAATAAAGGAAGGCTGAGTGGAAGGAATGGGAGGGGAAATCCTAACTGCCAAACTGCCTAGCAAAAAGGAGAGGGGGGAACCACTGCTACAGATTTAAGGAGGAAGAGGATGTGAGGAAAGGCAGGCACATTCATTTGGAAGGAAATTGGGAGAGAGTGGCCTCTCGAGTGCCAGAGCTGTGTTATTGCTTTCAGTGCATTTTATTTTTCTGCTTTCTCTATTTTTCTATAACCAACTCAGCAGCTTGTTCTGCTATTTTTCTCTATTTCTATTAATATCACGGCTCTATCCTTTCAAGTAAGGGCTAGCATATTTCCAGTGCTCGTTGTTTAGGGTGTGAAAACAGTGCAGGATTCTATCATTTTGGTATCAGAGCAGGTGCCGATGGGGCATGGTGAATACTAGAATGGAAGGAAGAATGGAGAGTGTAAAACGCAACATAACCAATATCAAAGCTTGGATGTTAGAAATGAGAGACATGATGGCTCGGCTGGAGGAAAGGGGAGTAAGGTCATGGAAAGAACCACAAGGGGAACCGTCCGACTCAAACACAATGAGGAACCAGAGAGAAGAATCGATGGAAGGCCATGACAAAGACACCAACATAGACAGAAAACTGGAACTACCACTCTTTGAAGGTGAAGACCCAATTGGTTGGCTTTTCAAAGTGGAGAGGTATTTCGAACTAAATGGTGTGGCTGAAGCAGAACAGATTGAGGCAACAGCTGTGTGTATGGAAGGGAAGGCCTTAAACTGGTACTAATGGACAGAAACCCGAAGCCCAATACAAACCTAGCCGAAATTTAAGAAGGAAGTGGTGAGCAAGTTTCACCATTCGTAGCAAAGTGACCACTACGAATGGTTGATGGCTTTATAGCAAACACAGACGGTGGCAGACTACAGGGAGCAATTCAAAGCCCTGTCAACACCGTTGAGGGAGGCATCCGATGAGTGCTTGATGGCGGCCTTCAAGAATGGACTTAAGCTGAGCATTAGGGCAGAGTTAAGGATGATGAAGATTGATATACTTAAAGAGCTTATGGATTGGAACCATAGGGTGGAGGAGAGGAACGGTAATCATTGGCAAGGCCCAGGAAGACCTTCTGGGAAAGCAGTTTAAGAACTGGACTTTTAGCAAATGGGCAGGGCCAAGAATGCAATGGAGCAAAACCTCTAATGCTCCAGAAGCAACCCGAACCCAAACTCTAGTGTTGAATCACAAAACAGAGCCGAAGAAGTCGTTCACAACAGCATCAGCGACAGCGTCCAACCATTCTCCAAGCTCGCACATTTTCGGTTATCGCCAGTTAACAGAAGCAACATAGAAAAGAGCACTGGGGCTATGCTTCAAGAGTGATGAAAAATATAGCCCGACCCATGTGTGCAAGAACAAGCAGTTGCACGTAGTGTTACTGCATCAGGTGAACGAACAAGGGAGACCGTGACAGGGGAGCAAGGATGCGAACTAGAGGAAGAAATCGGGGAAGAAGAGGAGAGGACTACACTAAAGTTGTCAATGAACTCTGTGACAGGACTTACATCCAACAATACCATGAAGTTGATAGGACAGATCCATAGGGAGGAGGTGATGGTTTTAATTGACTATGGAGCATCCCACAATTTCATTACTTTAGAAGTGGTGAATCGTTTAGGAATCCAGGTGGAGGAGGTCAGAATGTATGAGGTTTCCTTGGGGGATGGCTACAAGGTGAGAGGAAGCATAAAGTGTCCTAAATTGGAATTAGAATTGCAGAGGTTGCAGGTGCTCCACCCATTGATGAACTATTGGATGAATTGGGAGGTGCAAAAATATTTTCTAAGCTAGACTTGAAGTCGTGGTCTCACCAAATCCGGATCCGACAGGGAGATGAGAAAAAGACAGCTTTCATAACACATCAACGGCATTATGAGTTCAAGGTAATGCCATTCGGACCCACCAACACACCATCAACCTTCCAATCCTTGATGAATCATATTTTTAGGATGCATTTGAGGAAGTTCATTCTAGTTTTCTTTTATGACTTCCTAATATACAGCTCGGATGAAAACAATCACTCGGGGCACCTAAGGGAAGCATTGAGCATTTTGAAAGAGCACCAATTGAGAATTAATCTCAAGAAATGTGTTTTTGCTAGATCAAGAGTGGAGTACTTGGGTCATATTATCTCTTCGGAGGGAGTTCACGCAGATCCAGAAAAGGTGGCAGCCATGATTAAGTGGCCAACATCTAAGAATTTGAAGGCTTTAAGGGGATTCCTAGGGTTGAAAGGGTACTATAGGCAATTTGTGAGCAACTATAGAGCCTTGGCAGCACCTCTCACGGCTTTGCTCAAAAAAGATGCATTCCATTAGGGAATGGAAGACTAGCAGGCTTTCGAAACCCTCAAACAAGCTATGGTAACGGTTCTGATATTAGCAATGCCTGATTTTTCAATCCCATTTGAATAGGAGACTGATGCATTGGGATGGGGCATAGGAGCAGTACTAATGCAAAAGGGATGACCCATTGCTTATTTCAGTCAAGCAATAGCAACCAAGAAGAAATCCAGCTTGGTGTATGGAAAGAGCGTATGGCAGTGGTCTTAGCTGTAAAGAAGTGGCATAATTATTTATTAGGACACCCTTTGATCATAAAAACTAACCAGAAAGCTTTGAAGTTCCTACTTGAGCAACGTAATTTAAGGGAGGAACAACAACGGTGGATGGCAAAACTAATGGGGTTTAAGTTTGAAATACAATATAAACCTGGCAAGGAAAATAAAGTGGCAGATACTCTATCAAGAAGGGCAGACCACTTAGAGTTAAAAGTAGTGGCCGTGCGGCAATATGATTACCTAAATAGTTGGGAGGAAGTAATCAAGGAGATGACAAGCTATATGCTATTTGGCAACAAGTGGTGAAAGGAGAGCCAACACCCAAGGAGTACACCATTAAAGGTAGATGTCTGTTATTCCATGGCCACTTAGTCCTCCCTAGGGGCTCTCACCGAATTCCTAAGCTGATATTGGAATTCCACTATACACCAACAGGAGGGCATTCCGGGTACCTAAGGACTTACAAAAGACTAGCCACATTTGTCTATTGGGAAGGGATGAAGAGAGATATCCAGCAATATGTATCAAATTGTGAAATTTGCAAGCAATGCAAATATGAGGCTCTTAGT
Source organism: Senna siamea (assembly GCA_031216115.1). NCBI lineage: Eukaryota > Viridiplantae > Streptophyta > Magnoliopsida > Fabales > Fabaceae > Senna > Senna siamea. Next base: position 6,515,218 of record CM062360.1, read on the forward strand.
CTCGCCAGGCTGCTACAACCATTGCCCATTCCTAACAAGGTGTGGGAAGATATAAGTATGGATTTCATAAATGGACTTCCAAAATCAAATAGGTTTGACACTATACTTGTGGTAGTTGACCGTTTCACTAAGTATAGGCACTTTATACCAGTCACTCATCCCTATACAACAAAGGATATTGCTGCCTTGTTCGTCAAGGAAGTGGTGAAGCTACATAGATTCCCTAAGTCTATTGTTTCTAACCGGGACAGGCTGTTTATGAGTCTCTTTTGGCAAGAACTTTTCTAGTTGTCGGGCACTACTCATTCAGTTCATCATATCACCCCGAATCAGATGGCCAAATAGAAGTTGTTAATAGAAGTCTAGAGACTTACCTGAGGTGTTTTGCAGGTAGTAAACCTTCAGGGTGGGCGAGTTGGTTAGCATGGGCTGAATATTGGTTTAATACCAATTATAACCACTCAGCGGGCATGTCCCCTTTTAAGGCGTTATATGGCAGAGATCTACCCTCCCTCTTTAAATTAGAAGAAAACCAATCTGTTGTGGATGATCTGAATGAACTAATAAAGGAAAGAACTGCTATCATTGCTGAGTTAAGGGAGCACCTGGAGATAGCACAGCAGATCATGAAGAAGACAGCAGATAAGCACAGCAAGAATGTGGACTTTAACGTAGGTGAATATGTCTACATCAAGCTTAAACCATATCGGATGTGTTCCCTGGCTAAGACACACAACAAGAAGTTAAGTCCCGGTTTTACGGGCCTTACAAGATTCAACAACGGGTTCGGAAAGTGGCTTATCAGCTAGAACTACCTACAAATGCTAAAATCCACTCTGTCTTCCATGTATCCCAATTGAAGAAATCTATCCACCGTCTATTGTACCCTCAACCCCTGCCACCCTTCCTAACTATAGAGAATGAATTACTCTTTCAACCAGAGGCTGTCAAGGGCACTACGAAATTGACAAATGGACAGTTTGAAGTCTTAATCAAATAGCACGACATGCCAGACTCCGATAGCACTTGGGAACATTATGATACGATTGCTGAACTCTTTCCTACCTTTCACCTTGAGGACAAGGTGAAACTCATGGGGGAAGGTGATGATAGACCCCAAACAATAAATTACTGCAGAAGAAAGAAGTATAGGGAAAGGAGGGACCACCAACCAATTAAGGAAGGCTGAGTGGAAGGAATGGGAGGGGAAATCCTAACTGCCTAACTACCTAGCAAAAAGGAGAGGGGGCAACCACTGCTACAGATTTAAGGAGGAAGAGGATGTGAGGAAAGGCAGGCATTAACTTGGAAGGGAATTGGGAGAGAGTGGCCTCTCGAATGCCAGAGCTGTGTTATTGCTTTCAGTGCATTTTATTTTTCTGCTTTCTCTGTTTTTCTGAAACCAACTCAGCAGCCTGTTCTGCTATTTTTCTCTATTTCTATTAATCTCACAGCTCTATCCTTTTAAGGAAGGGCTAGCATATTTCCAGTACTGGTTTTCTGGTTGTTTAGGGTGTGAAAACAGTGCAGGGTTCTATCAGTAAGATATTTAGATATTTTAGGATGTGATATAATCCCTTATTTAAGGAATCAGTTTTCTAGTAAGATTAGGGCTCTTTCTCTGTGTGTATATATACTCATGTGACACTAACCGAACTAAGGGATAACAGAAAAAGAAGAATAGCAGCAGATTAAATATGCAAGGATCTTAAACACACTTAATCTCTACTGGATGAGTTCATAGGAGAACTAGACCCAATGTAAATTGAATATATTATTTCAGATGCCTTACAAAAAACAGTTCAGGGTATTTATAGCCAGAATACCCATCTAAGTTGCCTAAAACTGAAAATAAAACATGTGCAGAACATGTGCAGGAAATAAGGAAACATGCCTAAAAACTAGGGAACATTATTGTGCTGAAAAAATAACTGAATTGCTAAAAATCAGTAAGTGAAGCCCGAGTGGGTCTGCACTTCAGTCTAGTGGAGGTAACCCCAGTATCTCTAGCAGTAACAGTGAGTCATGGGTTTTGCTGGAGGAAACATGCTTCCTTATAGAATATTGGAGTGTAGGCTTCATGGGCTGTCTTCTAGAATATGTTAGCAGTGGCTTACTGCTATCATGTGAACTCAAAGGGAATACATATATGGAAACTCAAGTTTAACATAGCATCAGAGCCTTAAGCTCTTTTCTACCCTATGTTATTTTTCCATAGCCTATACACTTCTATTGGAGGGTTTCTTCGCAGCCTTCATTGTTGTATCATCTTTGGCTCTTTTTTCTGTATTGTTGTCACCATGTCTGAAAATACTAGTTCTAGTGCTACCATGTCCGAAAATACTAGTTCTAGTGCTGCCAATGGCACACCCCTTGTCCATAATGCTAGTTCTAAATCAACCAAGTTTCAGATCATCTAAGCAACGTACCATCTAGATGGTAGGAATTACCTCAAGTGATCTCAACTGGTCCATAACTTTCTTAAAGGCAAAGGAAAACCCAGGACTTATTAGGTACTGGACCGAAACCTACAGACCCCAGATTTGCTCCATGGAATAATGAGGATTCAATGATAATGATGTGGTTGTAGAACTCCATGTTGCCTAAGATTAGTGACACATGTATGTTCCTACAATCAGCTCAAGAAATTTGGGAAGCTGTAAAACAGACTTATTCTAAAGTCCATGATGCTGCCCAAATTTATGAAATAAAGACAAAAATCTCGGCTACAAAGAAGGGGAACAAATCAGTCACTAAGTACTCCAACTCTGGGCCATTATCAATGTATTCAGATGAAATGTGGAGAAGATTCTGCAACTTTAAAAAGGTTTGTTAAAAAAGATTGCATTTATGATTTTCTTGTTGGACAAACTATGGAATTTGATACTGTTAGGGTACAAATTTTGGGAAAAGATGCATTACTTTCCTTAAATGAGGTCATTGCTCTTGTTCTTGCTTAGGAAAGCCAAAGGGGGGTTATGATTGAACCCTCTGCCATGGAAAGTTCAGCCTTGTTGTCCAATAACGAGGGACCTAGTGCTGCTAGTAACATGAAAAGCCCTATTGACCCTTCCAGCAATGAAAGCAAGGACCCTATTTGGTGCACTTACTGTAAGAAACCAAGACACACAAAGGAGAGATGTTGGAAACTTCATGGTAAGCCTCCAAATATGAAAGGAGGACAGTCTAAAGGGAGTCATAGTCAAGTACATGTTGCTGCAACTACTAAACCAAATTTGACAAACACTGAGTTTAGTAGTGAAGATATTGAAAGGCTACGATGTCTGTTGGAGACTATGAACAACTAGTCATCTTCCTCCCCAAAACAGCCCCCCTCAACAGATACTAGTACCTTGGTATTCTCAAGTATTTCCTCCCAATTTTCTCCTAGTTCCTCTTGTCATACTTTTGATGCTTCAGACAATGTTTTTAAAAAATTATGTTTTCTTGATTCGGGTGCTACTAACCATATGACCAATTCTTCAAATAAATTTATATCCTACACCCCTTGTCCTAGCAATAAGAAAGTCAATACAGCTGATGGGTCAGTTACTACTGTGGCTGGCCAAGGAGATGTATCCTTAAATAATACTCATTCTTAATAATGTGCTTCATGTTCCAAAACTTTGCACTAGTCTCATTTCTATCCAAAACTTATCCACTGATCTAGATTGCAATATTATTTTTCACCCTTCTTATTGTGTAATTCAAGAAAGGGGCACGAAGATGATTGGGCGTGCTAAGGAAAGGGGTGGTCTCTACTCTCTTGAAGAAGAAAGTGGACAGAATAACCTTACAACTCATTCCTGTGTAACTCTATTCTGAATCACTAGAATCTTGCAAAAATAAAATATGGCTTTATCATTTTTTATTAGAACATTCTTCATTTTGTATTTTAAAAATTCTGTTTCCCTCATTTTTTAAAATTTTATGCATGGAACAATTCCATTGTGACATATGAGAATTTGCCAAACACAAAAAGGCTTCTTTTCCTATTAGTGATAATAAATCTACATATCCATTTACTTTAATACGTTGCGATATTTGGGGTCCCTCCCCAGTGCCTAGCATATCAAGTGCAAACTGGTTTGTATGTTTCATAGATGACTACACACATGTTACCTAGATTTTTTTACTAAAGAATAAATTTGATGTGAGTTATGTATTTGCTACGCTTTATAATATGATCAAAACGCAATTTGGAGTTAAGATTAAAAGGTTTCGATCTGATAACACGAGATTTTTTTAATCAAACACTATCTTCATTCTTTCAACAACATGGTGTTATACATGAGTCTTGTGTTAATACCCCACAACAAAACGGCATAGCTGAAAGAAAGAATGGTCATCTTCTAAACATGACACAAGCCTTCCTATTTTAAAATAAGGTCCCAAAGCAATACAGGAGGGAGGCTGTCTTAACTATTGGCCAAATTATTAATAGGCTCCCTACTAAGATGTTTGATTATAAAAGTCTATTGCAAATTCTTTCACAATGTTTTCCAAATTATAATAGTTCAACTAATCTTATTCCAAAAGTATTTGGATGTGATGCTTTTGTTCATATACATAGTCAACATAGAAGTAAATTGGATGCCAGATCACTTAAATGTGTATTTATTGGATATTCACCAACTCAGAAGAAATATAGATGTTGTCACCCACTTACAGGGAAGTACTATGTCTCCGCTGATGTTACTTTTCATGAACAACAATCCTATTTCAATAACCCTCATTCTTCGAAGGAAAGAATTTTAAATAATATTGAGAATGAGGAGTTCTTTCTTGAACTTTCGAATAATAACTCTCCATCTCCTTCGTTTATAAAATCATGTTCAATAACTAATCAGCAAACTACACCTGAAACTTCTCAATTAAATACTTCATAAGAAGCACCAAATCTATTGTACTTAGAAAAGACAAACGAACTTGTACTAAACACCCAATCTATTCATTCATTTATTATCATAATCTTTCTCAAACTCATAAAGTCTTTCTTACTAATATGGATCCCATTCCCATTCCGAAAACTTTGTTTGAAGCATTAGGGAATGAAAATTGGAAACAAGCTATGCAAGTTGAGATGGAAGCTCTTCAGAAACAAAACTTGGGACCTAGTTCCATTGCCTACAGGGAAGAAGCCAGTTGGGTGTAGATGGGTGTTCACAATAAAATATAAATCAGATGAGACCTTGGAATGGTATAAAGTGAGATTGGTTAACAAAGGGTACACCCAAACTTATGGTATAGACGATCTTAAAACCTTTGCTCCAGTTGCTAAAATGAGTATTGTAAGGATCTTATTATCATTGGCTGCTCATTTTTCAAGGCCTTTACAGCAATTTGATGTCAAGAATGCCTTTTTAAATGGGACCTTGACAAAGAAATATATATAGATATTCCCCCTGGCTTTACCTCCCCAATCAAACCCAGTCTTGTCTGAAAGCTCTACAAAGCCTTATATGGGCTTAAGCAGTCTCCTCAAGCTTGGTTTGGATGCTTTACTAAGGTTGTGATTGGCTTGGGATACAAATAAAGCCAGGGAGATCATACTCTTTTTAGAAGACATTCCTCTTCAGGGGGAGTGTGTATATTGCTAGTTTATGTAGATGATATTACAGTGACAAGAAACAACATGGAAGACATAGGTGAAATGAAGAAACAGTTGTTTAAGGAGTTTGAAATTAAATAACTTGGCAAATTAAAATATTTTCTAGGAATAAAAGTTGATTATTCTCAAAATGGAATATTTATTTTCCAACAAGTGTATGTGATGGACCTCTTGAAAGCAACAGGTATGTTAGGCTGTAAGCCTCTTAAACTCCTATAGAATCAAATCATAAATTTAGTGACTCTCCTAAAGATATGATGGCTGACAAGGGGTCTTATCAAAGACTTGTGGAAAAGCTTATTTAACTATTCCATACTAGACCAGATATCACTTATGCTGTAAGTATAGTAAGTCAATTTATGCATAATTCCAAAGAATCACATCTTAGGGCTGTTAACAGAATATTACAATATTTGAAAGGTTCCCCGGGAAGAGGAATTTTGTTCAAAAAGGGGAATAAACTAACTCTCAAAAGTTATACAGATGCTGACTATGCAGGGTCAATTATTGACAGACAATCTACATCTGGATATTGTACATTCCTTGGAGGGAATTTAGTAACATGGAGGAGCGAAAAACAAAATGCGGTTGCCCAATGCAGTGCTGAAGCTGAATTTCAAGCCATGGGCCCTTGGAATTTGTGAACTATTATGGGTCAAAATAATTCTAGAGGATTTGAAAGTTGAGTGGGAGGGCCCAATAAGACTTTATTGTGACAATAAATCAGCCATCAATATTGCTCATAATCTAGTGCAACATGACCAAACAAAGCATGTAGAGATTGATCCACATTTTATTAAGGAAAAACTTGGTAGTGACTTAATTTGTACTCCTTTTGTGTGTGCCACTAACTAGGTTGCAGATGTATTTACTAAGGGGATAGCATGTAATGCATTCCAGCAAATGATTAGCAATCTTGGAATGGATGATATCCATTCACCAGCTTGAGGGGGAGTGTGAACAATTCAATTATGTTTAATTATGTATGTTTGAAATTTAAATTTAAATTTGATCTTGTCTAGGATGAGGATTAGTAAGATATTCAGATATTCTAGAACAGGATATAATCCCTTATTTTACGAATCAGTTTTCTATTAGGATTAGGATAGCTCTTTCTCTATATGTAAACTCAAAGGAAATACATATATGGAAATTCAAGTTTAACATCCACAAACTTTTTATTTGATTCATGTACGTCCCTTTATTTTCTATGTTTCTTTTGAAGGATATCTTAGGGTCTGTTTAATTTATATTCTTAAAACCAGTTTTTGATTTTTAAAAACGAAAAAAAAAAAAAAAAGCAAACAAAGAACTTGTTTGAAAGTGTTGTTTTCAACTGAAAACAAAAAAAAATAGAATGTGTTTTAGGAACAAAAAACACAGAACATCTAAAACATGTTAAACTCTAGCTTTTTAAAATAAAGAAATTACTGGAAACAAGTGTTTTCATTAATGGCATATACATAAATACATGAAAACAATATTAACATAATAGTCTCTAAACCAATTTCACAAATCAGTTTTGAAGAATGAACGAAAAAAAAAAAAAACAACAGAATCAAAAAGTTAAAACAATTATGTGAAATTGGTTTTAAGAATTGCTTATTAGTATTATTTTCATGTATTTACTTACATGCCATTAATGAGAACACCAGTTTTTTGTATTTTCTTTACTTATAAAAAATTGGAGTTCACAACATCTTTTAGATGTTGCAAGCTTTTCATTCTCAAAATACATATTCTATTTTTTTAAGATGAATTCAAACAGGATTTTTTGTTTTTCTACTTTTAAAATTCAAAAAAATTATTTTTGAGAACAAAAGCAACAGGCCTCTTTGATTTTGATTTTGTTTTTGTTTTTCCATTTTTTGACAATATTTTATAAATTAGTTTTGATAATTCATATTAGTATTATTTTCATCTATTTGTGTGCATGTCATTAGTTAGTAAGCACTTAAGGCCTGTCAATTTTTAAAAACTATTTTTTGTTTTTAAAATTAGAAAAAAAAATACTGTTTAAATAACTGTTTTCAAGGGAAGAACAACAAATATAATATGTATTTTAGGAATAGAAAATACAGAACAATTAACAGATATTTTGAACTCTAACTTTTTAAAACAACATAAACACAAACAATAAGTCTTTTTATTAATAGCATGTATATAAATATATAATAACAAAACTAGTATGAATTCTCAAAACTAATTTTATAAAAATAGCTATAAAGAGTAAAACAACAAAACAACATTCAAACAAACCCTTATTTTCTGTATTTTCTTTGTTTTATAAAAAAAAAAAAAGAATTCAAAACATCTTTTAACTATTCTAAGTTTTTGTTTCCAAAACACATATCCTTTATTTTTGGTTTTCAATGAAAATATCACATTAAAACAGATTTCTTGCTTTTCTATTTTTAAAAATAAAAAACTATTTTTGAGAATTAGCTTTAATTATTCTCCTATTTTCTAACTTTTTGGTTCCTTCAAAAATTTCTTTTTCTATAATTAAGGAAAAAAAAAAGGATGTACAAAAGAGGATAATTAATCATCCAATAACAAGCATACAAGGAAAAATGAAAAACAAAATAGAATAAATAAAGCTCAAAACAACTCACAACCCATCAAAAATCCAGAGGGAAAAAAGCAAATTCAAGCTTGCAAAAACAGCACATTGCCAAAGGAACTTACATTCCTTTTTTATTTCTGTTTTTAGATGAAAAGAAATTATACTTTTTAGTACTCTTTATGCCTCTAAACTAGACTCTGGTAAAATGGTCTAAAGAGACTGGACAAACCATGGTCATCTTAACATTTGAAAATCAATTGACATAGCTCACGTCTTTTCATCAAGACTAGCAGAAACAGTTTAGCAGCTAAACCAGTTACCATTTCTTTCACAAACTGAAATGGTTTATTCATTGATATCCAGCACAACAGAAGAATTAAAAGCACTAGGTCTCTTCTTAATCTTGGATTATAAATGCTAATGACCTAATACTTCTCTACATCTCTTCTTAGCGAGAAAGGCAACAGCAAAAGTATGCAAAACCAAAGAAAAGGTTAACCATCAGAATTACAGCGTCCACATAGAGACAGGAGCTACATTGTAATTAGTTTAGAAAATAATGCAATTGAAAATAATTTGTATCTTTGTTATTTACTCATTTCTTTATCTTCTATAGCCAATTGCCCATATAAAGATCTTAGAGTATCACGTACGGTATTAACAGCATTTGGATCATGCAGTAGAGGATACTCAAAAAAGGAGACCTTCCATGAAAATGAAAACAGAATCTTCATATACTCAGATGCTTTCAAATGCCAGATTCAGTCACTGTTTGTAAACTAAACAGTGGTGTTTGAACAATATTTTTTCCATTTTCGACTCTCAACAGCTCAAGGATGTTTGTGCAGGACAGAGAGTTTATCATGTTAGCCGCTGGACCAACGATATTACATTTTCATATGACTCAAGTGGACCTCTCAAAGAGGATCGTCATTCATCACAACTGCTTTCGACTTGTGTGCACTTGGCTCATTTAAGCAAGAAGAAACCCATCACCAATTGCAAATAGATTTTTCGTTCACCAAGTTAACTATAAAGAAATTAAGAAAAAAAAATCACAAGAAAATTATTAACAGTAGAAAAGTAGTAGGTTACCAAAACCGCAGCGACGATAACTGAAGGGGCGACTTCAAGCAGAAGTCCAGAACTGCGTCCTTCCTACTGCCAATGCCAATCACATCAATAAATCCAGATTTCGCTGCTCCGTTCTGTCCTCCGCCATTCCCATTTGATAAGGACTCTTTTTCTGAGCTCATCGAGATTCCAACGAAAGATTTTGAACTGCAACTCCATTGAAACCCAATCCTACGGCAACAACGAGAGCTCCCATACAAAACTTGTTTGGTAGAAAATGAGCATAAGGAAGCCTTAGAAATTGCTTCGAAGCTTGTAGATGCTGGAAGCTCCATTTATACGAGCACAGGCTTTAGAGGTAAGGCATCCCTATATTGACTTGAACAATTTCTTTGTTCTACCACTTCAATACGGGACTGCGCTTAAATTCTGCTGACGCGGAAGTATTGACAACAAAATCACAAGTTGCGGTCTTGCGGATAGCACGTGAATTATTTTATCCGAATTTCAATTGTTATAATCATAATTTAGGCAGACATTTTCTCTCTCTAACTCAAAAATCGAACTCTTTCAAAAGCTTGAGACAAAGTCAATTTTACCATTACAGAAGGTTTTTTATGTCCAATTGATTATAAATGTTAATAAAAAAATTAATATTAATCTAATTCTTAATAACATTCAAATTAACAATAAAATTAATGGACTTGTCTAACGATACACGTATAGCAATATAAATGGTTAAAAATATAAATATAAAAATAAATTCAATTAAATTAGTACAAAGTTAGGTTTGGTAAACAGAATTTGTTTCTCACGTCATGATGAATTTGGGTTCAACAAGATTGCTCCTACTAAAAAAATACTTATAAAAAAAAATAGTACGTAATGTAATGATAGAAACAACATAGTTTCATCTTATATCTTTGAAAACAAATGTAATAAAAGATCATATATTTGGTTCTTTAAGTCATTGAATCAAATATTAAATTAAGAACGTAATCAATAAATTAAATATTTTTATTAATAATTTAGATAATATTAACAATAAGAATAATATGTGAGTATGGTAAAAGGAGCTACAAGTGTCTATTTAACACTATTTCAAAACACAACTCCTTTGGCTAGCAAATAGATATAGCTCAATGTACATATCATATTATCTTGGCATCCAACAAAGTCAGAGTTTGAATAACCAATGATCTTTAACTTATCTGATCTCTTATATGTACGTAATTTTTTATTCTTTATAAATATTGCACGACTTGTTTGGTTTTTTTCTAATGATTCATGCTTAGATTACATAAATATCTTCCCAACATGTCAATAATGCACGTGATATCTCGATGTGTACAAATTTGTGCATGCATTAGACTCCCTGTTGTTAAAGCATAAGGAATCTTTTACATGTCCTTTTTCTCAAAATCATTTTTAGGGCATTAATTAAGACTAAACTTATTTCCTTTAGCCACAAGGGCATCACCTAGTTTATAATCCTACATGTAACACCCCCATTAGTCTATAGTTCCTTTTAAGTGTTTAAAGGTATAATGTATATAATTATCATAATAATGGTGTGTTACTATCACTTATACCCGAGTAAATTTTAAACTTCTTACCAAGTTGATTAAGTGAGTGCCATTTGGATTGGTCTCTACTCTCAGGTTCTCTCAACATGGCAGCAGAATAAATATATATATAATACACCTAGATTAACTCTACATAAACATGCATTATTAATTAAATATGATAATTAACTATTGGACATGGAGGCAACAATCTTGCCACTTATGTCACTACAATTTCATCTAAGCATCCCTTCATTTACATCTATGTCTAACTAGGCTGTACAAACTGGATCATTACTAGCTTTTCCCAAAATATCATGAAAGCTAGTGCAAATAAAACAAGCGCCTATTCTATCTCAAAATGGTCAATTTTGTGTACCCCATAGTGGGTAAGTACTCCTACTTTACCTTCTCTCTAACCCAGGACCTACACATCTGATACATGCCAATAATAAAGTGAGAATTGAATCTCAGTAGCAATGCAACCTGTTATGAAATCCATTGACCTATACCACCATGCTCGCATGAAAAAACTCTACATTCTTTCATAAAACATATCACATGCTATTAGGATGTAGTGTATGTAGCATTGAATCATGTTATATACTCATACATATGCATATTCATCAAAACATATCATCTTTAAAACATGGGAAGTGCATTCATCATTATTCTCATCATAAAAAATTTCTTATAAAACATATGTGTGATGGTAAACATTCCATCATTTCACTTTCATAACATATGAGCAGTACATTAAACACCATAAGAGTAATCGGGAGAGTCACCCAGCAACAACTCCATGCACCAATGTCTATATGAATGAGCGCATGTCTATTTAGTCATGCCTTAACTTTTGTACATTCTAAGGTGTCCCCTAGTGGATCCAAGTACCTTAATGGTCCTTGCCCCTTTCCAGTAGATCATCCCTGACCACCAAGATTCCTCCCTTTCGTCCTAAACGGGGCTGGTATAACTCTCATGGGATCACCGTCAACTCTACCTGGATCATTTCCTCTCCACTTTTAGGCAGATCATAGTCCTATGGAATCACCATCCCTTTCTGATGGATCACACTCCTGATACATTATTCTCTACATATACTCTAAGGTGAATTGACCCATGCCCATGGTTATGCTGAACTCTAAGTGTGTTTCTCATATGGCCTTTGGGAGATGACACTAACTTAAAGTTTGCAACCATCACGTTGTTTTCAAAATTATCTAAGTTCAAGTGGATGTTTAACCATCCCAATATATGGCACAACCATGGAAATACCCAACGACCATCCCATACTGATAATCGGTTACTCGATCATGAGCCTATCTACCATAAGGTATACCCTAAGAATACTTTCCTTTTTCCCTTTTTGTGTTTTTTGATCTCTCTTTGTTTAACTATCACAAGGGTTTCATCACCAAAAACTCCTAGTTTCCTTGCTTACCCATGTTGTGAGCCCTTAATTAAGTTAGTATGAAGAATTACTAAGTTCAATTGCCATTAAAAACCTCATTTCGCAAGCTAGAGGGCTGTCAGGCGACTGCTGGAAGGCTAACAGTCAGCTGGTGGCTCTTTGTATTCCTCGAGTGCCAGATAGTAAGCTAGCAGTTGCTGGCAGCCGGCTGGTCACTTTCTGGAATGCGTCCTGGGCAAAATAAGAGCACAACAGTCGACTGCTTAGTGCAAACTCGGGCCCGACAGTCAACTACTAAGAATCTAGCAGTTGGCTGCTAAGCCTCTGTCTACACTTCTGGGTTTTCTAGAAACACGACAATCGACTACCCCGTACTTAGCAATCAGCTATTATGTTCTACTGCAATTTAAAAAACATGATTTTGATTGTACCTAGTCCAGAATGCATTACATTTTCAATTCTAAACACATGAGCTTAATTTCCATATAACAAACTTTCTTCTCATTAAACCTTTCTCATCCATTAGCTCAAACATGGTACATTAAAAGAAAACTAGTCTATATCTCTAGATGAACACAACCCAACCTTTCCAATCCATTACAAGCACATATATGAGCATACATTCAGCAACACAACATCTCAGAAATAGAAAAGTGTATAGAATGTAGTTTAACCTCAATCTCAATTCAAACATTTAGAAATTTATATTTTCCAGCAACAATAAACATTTCAGAAAAGATAGGGGTTTAGGATGGATTGCTACCTTGATTCCTTGCCAAATGTGTGTGTTTGATGTGTTAAAAGGCTCTCCCCTTGTTGTAGAACTAATTTTTAGCTTCAAATCCGCCTTTTCCTTTAATAAAACTTTCCTCTTATGCCCTAACTCACCCCTTTCTCTCTCTAGTTGCCCTCTTGATTCTCTCTCTAAAAATGATGAAAGTGGAAAGTGTATAGAAGGTTTAGGGTTTAGCTATGGTTTAAGAAAAAGTTTGGGTATTTGCTCTTTGGTCCCTCATCTATTTTGCACTCTTGGAATTACTCACTTTTCCCTTTTCAATTGAGTCCCTAGCCACCTCTTGCTAAACCTTCATGTATTTCCTTTCAATTTAGTCCCTATGTAACATCCACTCCTGAATTTTGAGAGATGTTTGTTAATTATAGTTAATTGCTTGTATATGTTACATTTATGTTATGTTAGATTACATATAGATGCATTAGAATGAGAGTTTTAGGCGAAGAGAAAGAAGAGGGACCATATTGAAAGGAAAAAGATGAAGTGAGGATGGATGTGAGAATTTTCAAAACTTCAGGGCAATAGGTCATAATTTTGGCCAAAAGATTTACCGTAGTAATAGAATTTTGAAAACTTCTCGCTAGTGAACTAGGGACAAAATGGTAATTTAGTATAGAGTTAGAAGAATTATCATTTTGGGCCGAATGGTCGGGAATTGGGAGCAGAATGGCAAAGGCCGGGATCACCTATAAATAGGTGAATCTCTCAGAACCCTTCAATTCCATCTTGAATTTTGAAATTCTAGAGAGAGACAGAGAGAGGTCGAGATAGAGAGAGAAAGAGAAGGAATTGTGGGCAAACAACACTATTACTTGGATTTAAGCATTCCAGGAGATAGAAAATCACTGTAAAACACTTCCCAATCATCAAACACCGATTAGAAACCAGTAAAAAGGTAGCATAATAACACAATTCCTTTACTTTGGAGTTTACTTTTTATATTATTGAAAATTGTGAAATTGAACTTGTTTGAAAGAAAAAGGGATTTAAAACTACATTCTTATTATTTTTAATCACTATTGGGTATTTTTAACCGATAGAAAATACTTGTGCATGCTAAAAATTGTTTCTAAAAAATGAGTTTTCAGCTTAAACGAAAATAAGTTTTAATATCAGATTTGGACAAGATTATAGGATGTTTCGGGCTATTTTCTTGTGTTAAATGTTACTAAGGAATTTGTCTTGAGTTTATCAATTTCAAAATGGGTTTAAAACAAGTTTTTGGATTACAAATTTGGGTCAACGGCGATTTATAAAACAGAGCAAGACGCAGCAGCCGACTGCCATGGTGCAGCAGTCGATTGTCGTGCTTTTGAGATGCTCAGAAATGCATATAGAATGTTAGAAGTCGACTATCGGGCACCTGAAAGTCAAATGTTGTGTTCTTCATTTTTCCAGAAACGCCCAAGAATAGAGCAGCTGACTACCTTGACCTAACAGTCGACTATTGGGCCCAACAATAAGCTAACAGTCGACTACCAGGCACCTAGTAGTCGAATGGCAGCTCTCTGTTTGGAATTTTGAAGATTTGGACAAAATGCAATCAGTCAACTTGCAGCATGATATTAGTCGACTGCCACCTTTTGTGATGAAAAGATGAACTTAATGATAGATTTGAATGATATCTAGCCCAAAAACTAAATCCAAGCTAAAGATTAAACTCAAATTACAAGTAAGGTAACATATACTTTGAATGTAAATGAGAAAGATCATGAAAGTGATAAAATTTAAAAGGAAAGAGCAAGAATGCATAAGAGAAATGAAAAGTGTATTCTTAGTATATGTATTTGTGGTAGATAGGTTCATATCTAAATGAATGATTACTGGTATGGGACGGTGATTGGACATTCCATGAGTATCGTGATAGTTGTAAATTGTAAGTTAGTGACTTAATGGCCAATGTAAATGAAAAGTCACCTACTTAGAATTTACAAAACTATAGTATGCACCGATTCATCCATATATATAGGTTTATGAATAGCATTTTAAGGACCCCAGTATGTACTTAATGTGTGGAACCCAGAGGTGGGGACCTTATTGTACTTGGATCCACTGGAGGATGCTCCAGAGCGTACACAAATATGATATGCAGTTGAGGACTGCAAGGTATAGTTGCCACAGTACATATGCAAAAATATGGAGTGGTGCACATGCTGCCCCTCTAGATTTCTCTTATTATGCAATTATATGATGATGATGATGATGATTGGCAAAGGGCAACGAGAAGTGCTCTTATTTCCTTATTGCTCTTTATTTTATAATGAAAGTTATATGAATGATGCTATGTTACCTATATTTTTTGATGAATTTATGAGATATATATATTATGAGCTGGGCTTATGCATGTAAGTATGAATGTTAATTGAAATGTTATACAAGATAACCCAATAGATGTATTATTTTTTTTAAAAAAAGAATGTAAAATTTCCGTATAAGTTTACGGTGGTACAAGCTAGCTATTTTGAAAACTAGTTATTAATGCTACTGAGATTTATTCTCATAAAAATGCTGGTTTGTATCAGATGCCTAGATACCAAATCCTCCTTGAGATAGAGATGGAGTTGGTTGAAATACCCTTCCTGGGATATTTCCCTATTATTAAGGAACTATGGATCATATATGTATGGAAATTTCTTCTCCCACCCTAATTACATGAAGTATTAGAGTAGAAATTTTTTGGTATGCCCCATACCCTGAATCCTTGTGATATTTTGGTAAAAGGATTAGGAAAATAGTTTTGATGTATAGGATAATGGCATATATGTATTAGGATATGTGAGCTAGGAATCCACTAGCTATTTTTGTCAAATGGGTATGAGTGACAGGCTTGTTGTCTCCTTACCCTAGCTAATACTCTCACATATCCATAGATATATGTCTAATGAATGATATGTATACACTGTAACTGAATGTGGATGTATATATATCTATATGTATGTTTTATGTCAATTAATTTAATGTATTTTTCGTTGCGTAACATGTGAGATCTCGAGTGTAGTAACCCATACCAATAATACTAATTATGTCAATTGGTAAATGTTTAAAATTTAACTTGGGTAAAGGAAGTAGTAATTCACCAATCTTATAGTATATTGTTTATATTATGTAAATCACTTAAAAAAAAAGGAAAAAAGGAACTATAGGATTGGGGGGTTACACCCTAGGCTAATGCAACTATATCCATTAATGCAACATACACAAGCATTAAACATCAAATTAACAATTATCAAACATCTCTTTAATTATAATTAGAGCGGATGTTACAATACATACCATATCTTTTGAGAACCTTATTAATATAAGCCTTTTGTAATAATCCAAGGATCTCTCGAGAGCAATCCTAATGTATCCAAAATTCCTAATACAAATGTTGCATTACCTAGATCTTTTATCTCAAAGTTCTTTACTAAAAAACTCTTGATTTCATGCAACAAACTTATATCATTACTGGCAAGAAGTACCAATTGCTGAAATTTAATAGATTAATATTAATCAATTATAAAAATTAATCACATTTTTTACATCTTAATGAAAAAGGAATATTCCTATAAATAGGTATCTTTCCTTTTAAGTAAAATACACCAAATTGCCCAATAAGGTTTTGGTTTTTAACCTAACTTACTATCCATATTTTTTTCTCTCCCTCTTGGTTGCTCTTACTCTCTCATGAAAAAATGGCATGGAGGGTGTAGGTTGCAGACTCTCCTCCTTCATTCATCTTCACCAATCGCTAATGCTCCTTCAAGGTATGTTTTATGCTCTATTTCAACATCGTGAAGCGTCTATTATTAATGAATGTTTCACTACAAAAAAAAAGACATTCGGTGGCGACTTTTTAGTGGCGACCAAATTTGTTGCCACTGAAAGCCCATTTTCAGTGGCGACCAAATTTGTTGCCACTGAAAGCCCATTTTCAGTGGCGACAATCTGTGTCGCCACTAATAATTTTTAGCGGCGCCAAAAATCGTCGCCATTGAAGATATTCAGTGGCGACAATTAAAAAATCGCCACCACAAGTCTTCAATGGCGACAGATGATCGCCACTGAAGTTTTTCAGTGGCGATGTTTTTTTTGTCGCCATTGGATCTAGTCAATGGCGACAATTCTTGGCGCTGTGAAATACCTTTAGTGGCAACTTTTTCCCGTCGCCACTGATGCACTAGAAACGTAAGAATAAAAACTTACTAGAAAATGCACCCGCACAGCTCGAACATGGGTCCTTGACATGTGTTGTAAGCTAAGTGACCATTACGCCACAACAACCCTTGATTTCTATACTTCAATATTTTATATATAATATAAAATTAACAATTAAAAAATTGCCAATTAAATTCCACAGAAAGTGCACCAGCGCAGCTCGAGCACGGGTCCTTAGCAAGTGTTGCAAGCCAAGTGACCGTGACGCCACAGCAGCCCCTGATATATATCCTTCAATATTTTATATATAATATAAGATTAGCAATTAAAAAAAGCGCCAATTAAATTTCACTCTGTAGATTGTTGCGCCAGGACATCACAGTTCGCCTACTTCATCCAGCAGCTCGCCTCTGCTCTGATCCAGCGTGTGTTGCCATCATTGGTGCCGTTCACTACCATTCTTGCTTGGGTCTTCTTCCTCTAGCGTCCATTGTGAGTTTTTCTTCAACGTCGCTCCATCTGTGCGTGCTCCATTGTGGGTTTGCATAATCGTGTCGTTCACCGCCATCGTCCTCTCTCGTGGGTTTGCATCCATCGCCGCTGACCTTCATCGCAGCTCAGGTAAGATTTCTCTTCCCTCCTTGTAAGTAATGGTGAATATAGGTGCTGTAACTGATGCCTATTGCCAACCAAGGTGATGGTGGTTTGTGACCCACTATTATTATGTGGTTTGACTCTAAATTAATTGTGTCGATCACCTGTATTTGGGAGTTGCTTACTCTTCATCCAAGCAAAGTGCTAAAATCCTCACAACCATAATTTTTACTTCAAATTTGGCCAAACTTATTGTATCATAAATATATGTAAGTTTGTTTTAGGCTAGAAATACATGGCAAGTCACAGTAAGTTAATTTATTGATAGAAATTGTAATGTATGGTTTTGCAGTTGTCTGGGGTAGTTCCTAGGAAAAGTAATGCATCATGAGCTAAAAAAGTAAACGTAATAAAACAAAAAATTAGTATCATCTTTCTATACCCATGAGTGCTTTTGTTCCACACATCTTTTACTTTATTTTCTTTTTCTCTACTTTTTAACAATGCTCAACAGCTTTACTTAATGATAGAGAAAGGACCTGTGCTGCCATGAAACAAGATCAACCTATAACACTTATTTTTTGATTCAATGTTTTTGTGTAATAGGTGAAACAAACCAAATAGAAAAAGGTCCACACACTCTTGTTTGGCATGTATTCATAAAGTAAAATTTTTTCATCATCTTTGATGCAATAGCCTTCAAGCCTGACAAGGTTTCTGTGTTGAAGTTTGGCAATTAAAACCACCTCATTTTTGAATTCCTGTATGCCCTGCGTAGAAACATTTGTGAGCCTCTTTATTGCAATATCTTGACCTCTTGGAAGCCTTCCCTGAAAGAAAATTATCCACATACTTAATTTTAGTTGTAAAATGATTTATCCATCTTATCAAAGACTTACTCGTATACATATGATACATAATGAATGAAGTGAGAGTAAGATTTCCATTTTTCTTTTCGGTGTTTATTCTTTCTACACGTGTCACATATATTTGAAAACCATTTTATCCTAAAAATTTAAATTTTTAGGAGAAGATTCATTCATTAAAATCTCTAACTATAAATTCTTGCTATACTCAGAAGTTTGGTTGGCAATGAAGAAAATGAACTATCTCTTGTTTCATGAAAAAGGTTATTTTCAAAAAAAAATAAATGATTCTAATAGTTTTAGAGATGTCAGTATAGTGGTGTTTTTAGAGACAGTGAAGACAAAATTTGGTTAGAATAATTTTTTCATGTATATGTATCTTTATATATATTTATATGGATAGGAAAAAGTAAAGATAGAAATTAAACGTATATAGGGAGTTGTAGAGAGCAATGAGAGATATAACTCTCATAGTCGTAAAGGACAGAAATAGTCTAAATAAGATAAAGTATACATATGTTAGTTGGTATAATTAAGAATTATTATTGTATATATATATCCAACGTCAGCACTGGAACCTACACCTAATCACTAGCATAATAGATTTTGGATAATGAATGTGATAAGTGAGTGAAAATTATTTGTGTTATTATAAAAAAGTTTCACTTACATGGTATAAAATTCAAATATTATTTAATCCTAACTGATATTGTTTACTCCTTTTCTGACTCTTTTAAAGTGTGATCCTCGAATCTTTTGTGAGCATTTAGGAAAACTTACTCACATTTATATATGTAGGACAAAGGAATGGATAAAAGTTGGATACATATAAAAAATAGAGCGGATCCAACATATGCAAGAGGAATAGATGAATTCCTTGAATGGGCATATAATCTGCCAGGAGTCAAAACTTTAATCCGATGTCCATGCAAGGGGTGTAGAAATACAGAGTTTAAGTTTAGACATATGGTGAGATTTGACTTATTGAAAAAAGGATTTTGGGATAGTTACAAAGTGTGGGACTTACATGGAGAATCCATTGTAACAACCCATAGTCCTAGAAATGATTGTCAAGGGGAAGATGATAGTGGTGTGATGGATGATATTAATGAGATGATACATGATGCTTGTGGATTTGCAAATATAGAGGAAGTAAATCGTGTTTATGAGAACAATGAAGAACCAAATGTGCAGGCAAAAAAGTTCTTCGATTTACTAAAAGATGCAGAGACTGAACTTTATCCCGGATGTAGTAAAGTGTCAAAGTTATCTTTTGTAGTTAAGTTACTTCACTTGAAGTGTCTTAACCATTGGACCAATAAATCTGTAGATGCGATTCTTAGCTTCTTCAAAGAAGTTCTTCCTGATGGGGCGGCTATACCTGATTCATACTATGAAACCAAAAAGATTATTGGAGATTTAGGGTTGGATTACATGAAAATAGATGCATGTGAAAATGATTGTATCTTATATTGGCGAGAGCATGCCAATGCAAATTCGTGTCCTGTATGTAAAAAGCCTAGATGGAAGTCAAGTGAACACCAAGGGAAGAAAGTAGCAAACAAAGTCTTACGTCATTTCCCAATTAAACCTAGATTGCAAAGGTTGTTCATGGCAAAACACACAGCTAAACAAATGCGGTGGCATAAGGAGAAACGAGTCGATGATGGCATTTTAAGACATCCTTTTGACTCCTTGGCTTGGAAATGTTTCGACCAACAATACCCTGACTTCTCTAATGATCCTAGAAATGTTCGATTGGGCTTAGCAAGTGATGGGTTTCAACCTTTTGGAAATATGAGTGCTAATCATAGTATTTGGCCTGTTGTTCTTGTTCCATATAATCTTCCACCTTGGGATTGCATGAAAGACCCATACTTTATGATGACACTCTTAATTCCAGGCCCTAAGTGTCCAGGTAATGACATAGATGTTTATTTGCAATCGATGATTAAAGAGTTGGAAGAGTTATGGGAAGTAGGGATAGAGACTTATGATGCCTACATACAATCTAATTTTGTGTTGCGTGCAGCTGTGATGTGGACAATTAATGACTTCCCAGCATACGGAAACCTTTCTGGATGGTCAACTAAAGGTAAGCTTGCATGTCCTTGTTGCCATAAGGACACCCACTGTGTTTCTTTACGGAACAAGCTATGCTACATGGGTCATCGTCGTTTCTTACATGCTACTCATCCATGGCGTCGAAATCGAAGGGCATTTGATGGAAAAGTAGAAAATGCCGTGGCACCTACTCCATTAACTGGTGATGAAGCACTTTACCAATTAGAATAATTAAGAAACGTGACGTTTGGGAAAGGTCAGAAAAAAAAAGCGTGACCAACCAGGTAATTCTTGTAACTGGACAAAGAAGAGTATATTCTTCCAACTGCCTTAGTGGAAAAATTTGATGATAAGACATAATCTTTATGTCATGCACATTGAGAGAAATTTATCCAACAATATTGTGTCAACAGTGATGAATATTTATGGAAAGACAAAGGATACATTAAAGAGTCGGTATAATTTAGTGGATTTAGGTATAAGGCAAGGGTTGCATCCAATTGAAGATGGAAGAACTGTCTTGTTACCTGCAGCATGCTATGCTTTGTCTTCGGATGAGAAGTTAAAAGTTTGTAACTTTTTGTCTAATTTAAGGGTTCCTGATGCATTTTCCTCAAACATTTCACGTTGCGTCAATGTTCGTGAAAGGAAAATATTTGGATTGAAGTGTCATGACCACCATGTCTTGTTGCAGTATATATTTCCAATTGCGGTTCGTGGCATTTTACCTAAGGAAGTTTATGAACCAATTGTAAAATTAGGCAATTTTTTTAGAAATCTTTGTTGCAAGTGCTTGACAATTGAAGATCTTGATAAATTGGAGACTCAAATTGCGATAACTTTATGCAAAATGGAAACTATATTTCCACCAGCATTTTTTGATATCATGGTCCACTTACCTATTCACTTAGCTAGAGAGGCAAAGCTTGGTGGACCCGTGCAATATCGGTGGATGTATCCTATTGAGAGGTAACAGATTCAAGGTACTAGATAATTAATAATGTATTCCTTTAATAACAGTAATTTTATTAATTTTATTTTATGAATGTAGGTATTTACGAACACTGAAATCGTATGTTCGAAATAAGGCTCGTCCTGAAGGATCAATTGCAGAAGGATACTTGGCAGAAGAATGTCTAACCTTTTGCTCGTGATACCTGAAGAACATCCCAACGAAGTTTAATAAACCAGCTAGGAATGATGATGGACCCCATAAGGATTGTGAGATATCTATCTTTGAAGAAAGTGGTCAACCAATAGGTGGTTACAAAATAATTACTCTTCCTCGTTCAAAGTTTAACCAAGCGTGTATGTATGTCCTTCAAAATTGTGAGGAAGTTTGGCCATTTATGGAGTAAGTTCAACTACTTCTCTAATATCAAAAATTTTGAAGAAATATGTATCGAGTAAGTTCAATCTCTTCTCTTGTAATATGTAGGGAGTACCAAAAGGAGCTGGAGTTACAGATATCACTGAAAGACGAGAGGGGAAGCATGGAATTTCTAGACTGGTTTCATACACATGTATTGTTTTATATCAACTTAAGGCCTAATGCATTATATCCGAGAGGATAATTTAGTTTTTTAGTAATGATTAATGGCTCTTTATTTGTGCAGGTTTTAAATCGATCTACACAACAATTTATAAGTGAAGAGATTATAAGTTTGGCTGTAGGTCCTCTTCAATAGGTGCATAGATATTCGATGTTTATGGTGAATGGATATAGATTTCACACAAAAGATTGTGCTTCAAGAAGAAAAACACAAAATAGTGGAGTTCTTGTAAAGGGTGATGATTCAAACCCTGAGAAGGAATACTATGGTGTGTTAGAAGATGTTTATGAACTTTCATATGTCGGAGATAGAAAGGTGTACCTCTTCAAGTGTCATTGGTGGGACGATGCTAATTTAGGAAGAGGATATAGAGTAGATAAATATGGATTTATCAGTGTTAACACTCGAGGTTCGTTGAATACAAATGAGCCATTTGTCTTGGCATCTCAAGTAGAACAAGTGTTCTACTTAGATGATATGATTGATGAAAGTTGGTTAATTGTTGTGAAGAAAAATCCTCGAGACCTATTCAACATGCCACAATCTGATGGCGATGATGGTGACCTTCTGTTGCTCGATAAAGAAGCGTATCAGTAGATTGAGATTGAGCAATTAAACGTTACAACAGAAAATGAAGTGCAAAATGAGATTGTAGTTACTTTTGAACGGGTAGATGTTGAACCACAATCCATCAATCAAGTAAGCGATGAAGCACAAACAAATATGTGTACCTCTATTGACCTGGATTTCATTGATGATAATTCTATAGACTCAAGTGTAAGTGAAGAAAGTGGGGAAGAAGATTTAATATATGACGACACACAAGACACCGAGGATTCTAGAGACTAATTAAATGTTGTCATAACAATTGCGGTAATATAGATAATAATTTGTTGTTTTGCATTCTTATGTATAATCTAATAATATATGTATTTTATTATTTTTAACTTTATTTATTAAATACAACATTGAAGAAGATGTCAGGTTTTATATGAGGTCGAGGTGGAAGGATTGTAAAAGCTGGTGCACGTCGAGGAAGACTTAACAACCAAAGAGAAGTGAGTTCAAGTCTACGATTGTCACCGCCTTCTGTTAATAGAATCCCACAACACAATGCTCAGCTGAATGAAGATTCTCCAATGGGCCAAGCAGGACCAAGTCAACAGCTAAATGAGGAATCTCCACCGGTTGAAGGATCAAGGAATATAAGTAGTTCAGGTTAATTTACCTTCATGCATATTATTTAATAATATGTAAAAGCAAGATTAACCGTTTTTCTTGTCATTTACAGCTTCTTGCACCTCTAAGACAGGCAGAGGGAAATATAAGTCAATTGTAGTGGATATGAAAACAAAATTTGGCATCAAGATTAAAATTGATATCCCTGATGATATTGAGAGAGCTGTGGGCCCTGAGGCTAGAGATATAGCCAACTATTGCGGATTTATAGTTAGGCAAACTGTCTCCTTCAGAGCTGGTAAGTGGCAGAACATTTTTGCTACGTATGGATAAGCAATGTGGTTGAAAATGAAGGTAATAAGTTACAAATAGGCATATAACTTCGTACTTTTTTGTCTTTCTTTATAAGGAAAAAACTTGTTTATATTTCAGGAGAAGTTTGAGATTGGCGATGACAGAAGACAACTAGCAATGGAAAAACTTGTCATCACCACTATGCAACAGTTATTTAGAGCATGGAAGACCAGTCTGCACAAACATTACAACCACTTCAACAACGATGAAGAGAGATTGGCCAATTGGCCAATTGAGGTTACACCAAAAGATTGGGAGTGGTTGGTAGAACATTATGGTTCAGACGAATTCAAGGTAACGTGGAATTATATGTTATTTAAACTATTTAAATTATAAGAGTTTTCATTTAGTTGTTTAAACTATGAGAGTTTCATTATTGTAGGTTGCTAGTGAAAGAAACAAAAAAAATAGGGCACAACAAATAACACGACATACATGTGGCCCTCGATCATTTGCTGAGATTGAAGAATCTACGGTAAGTAACTTTAAGTATTTAATTACTTAACCATGGTACAATAAATACTTGTTTACAAGTGTTTTTCCAGTAGAGGAATCCTGAGACTGGTGAAAAGGCATCAGTTGATCGAGTATGGCAGCTCCAACACACTCGTAGAACAAAAGAAGGAGAAGTTGTGTGGTCCGATCCAAAATCACAAGAAATTCATGTATGTTAAAAATATAAATTATCTTTTAAAGTTTAAATATCATTTCTTGTGCCTATTATTATTGTTTGCATTAATAATGCAGGCACGCATTCAAGAGGTTATGTCTCAAAGAACAGAAACCGATCCCACTGACCGGAGATGAGATTTTGGCATCTGTGCTTGGAGAGAGGTCAGGATTTGTTCGTGGCAAAGGCTATGGAAAGAAGCCATCCACTAGGAAATCTCAGCAACAAATAAGTATGGAAGCCAGCATGTCATCTTCAATTGAAAGTGTACGTGAGCAAATGCAAACTGAGCTTGATAGGAAGCTCCAGGAGGAGCGTGCTGAGATACAATCTCAGATGCAAGCTGAACTTGAAAGGAAGCTCCAGGAAGAACGTGCTGAGCTTCAACGTCAGATGCAAACTGAAGTTGAACGTAAAGTGCAAGCTGAGATTGACCAGAGGATCCAAGCACAGTTGGATGTAATAATGTCAAGATTTCAACAGGTAACCATGAATTTTGGTTCTTCTATTCCCCTTTTACATTAATTTGTTGATGATAATGGGCTGAAATTTAATGGCATTGTTGATGCAATTTGATAGTTTGATGATATTGTGCCATCATTTTGGTGTTGAGCTATTAGCTTGGTTTTGGGATTGCAATTAATATCTTACCCCAACCTCTTTGCTTGCTGTCTAAATTTTTGCTTGGTTTTAGGATTGCAATTAGTATCTTGTTATTATATGAATGTTAATAGTATCTTGCTCCTATTCTTTATTTGGTCTTGAAGTTGTTCTACTTGCTGTCTCATAAGTTTTAGGGTGGATTCAGTTTCTTATATACCATGATTAGGTGTTATTATGTTTCAATGATCATAACTTTTTATGTGTTTCTTCTGCTTTTTATCTTATCCTCTTAATGGTTATATTTTAAACAGGGACAAACATTAGGAAAGAGGAACTAATGATGGAAGAATGCAAGAAATATGTTTTAGCTGTGTAACTACTGTAAATTATGTAATTATTATAAATTATAGACTAAAATGTGGCAACAAATGTAACACTATTTATTTGTAATGTAAAGTTATTTTGTTTCATAATTGTGCTATGTAATATTTCTCTATGTGACAGGAAATATAGAAATAAAAAAACAAAATTGAATTACAATCATTTAGGAGCTTTTGTGGTGAGCTTTTTGTGGCAACAATAAAAGTTGCCACAAAACAGGCTTCAGTGGCGACATCCAGTCGCCACAGAAAGACATCTGTGGCGAAAATTTCTGTCGCCACAGAAAGCTCATCTGTGGTGACTTTTTTATTCGTGAGGTTGGAAACCTGTGGCAATTTTTGTCCCTTTTCGGTGGCGACTTTTGTCGCCACTATTGGAAACTTCAGTGGCGACAATTTTTGTCGCCACTGAAGGTCATCAGTTGCGGACTTTTCAGTGGCGAAATATGACGAACTTTTTTTCGCTACTGAAACTTTTTAGTGGCAACTTTTATACTTTCTGTGGCGACATTTGTCGCCACTGAAGCCCAAATTTTTTGTAGTGTTTGTAAGTCAACATATGCATTTTATCTATGGAATTGAAACTACAAATGGTATTAGAACCATGAATGGTTAGATTCTACAAATTCATTTCGGTGTGTTCATCTTGATTCCATATCTATTTCTGTTTGAAAGTTTAAAAAATTTCCTATGATTTGGGTTAATCGATTTTGGGGAGTATTTGCAATTTTGAAATCATGGAGTTACTCCACTTGAAGAGACAAAAAAAATGGCAGTTGAACAGCGTCAAATGACGCTGAAAATTGACAGGTTGGTTGTTGGGTTTGTTTCAAGTCACCAGGTCGAGTCAACAAACCTGGTAGGAGGTTGAAGAAAACCTCCCATGCTTGACCCTCACATGCTGTGGGACTCGCGGTATATAAAAAATCTATACAAAATGGTCTTGCTAAGTTTAAAACCCAGGACATGAAGGTTTTATTAAAAATAAAGAGATGCATATACTGGGTTCAAAATTTTGAACCTCGGATCTCCTTAAGTGGCTTATTAAGCTATTACATGTTACTTAATTTATCAATCAATTATATATATATTCTTTCCTTGATTGAGTTGGCAATGCTATTACTCATCTAATTACTCAGATTAGGAATGCTACAACATAATAAGTTATTTAAACTAGAATTGCTACAGCATAATGGTTACTTAGATTAGAAATGCTACAGCATAACTTAGATTAGAAATGCTACAACATAGTATTTTATTCTGGTTTATGATGCTATAGCATAACATTGCAAAGATATATATATATGTCCTACTAGAGTTCAAAGGGTAAGGATATACATACAACCATTAGTTTGGCTTTTCCTTGTCTGCTATATATACATACATATGTCATGTACAACAAAATTAAGGGTCGCATCCCTTAGACATAATCTATGTCAAAATACAGTTAGTGGGGAAAAGCTAATCAAAATACATGATAATATAACTACGAGATGTAAGGAGGTGGGGGTAGGGGTGGAACCTCAATTGCATACACCACTATGATGTCCCTAACTATAGTAAACGTGCTAATCAATGGTATAGTCACCATAACTACCTCAACTTCCAGGATTATATGGTAGTAAGGCATATATATAAACATTAGCAGGGGTGAGAATTTTACAATTATTATTAGGAATTAACCTATAGTAGCAATTAAGCATCTCATGTGTCTAACCAATATTTACCCTATTACTTCAAACCAAAATTAGCACAACAAAGTACTGTTCAATCTATTCAATTTAAATTGTAACACCTACCATGTAAATTTCAAAGATTTTTGCATGTTATACTTACTTGTAGTACCCATGAGCATAATATAGATCCCTAATCTTTAGAAATTAACTCCAGGGCGTCCTCTAGCATGTACATGAGTCTAGTGTCATCTTTATCATATTGGGATCACCATGTCCCCACTTTTATCTCATATGTCTCTAATATATATTAATTCTTATCCCATTTAGAATCTCAAAAGAATAAGAATGTAAGTAAACTACCCTTTAGGCCTTTAGGATAATTTACTTAAATTCCCTTCTTATATGCTTTAATTAACACCAGTGAGGTTAGTTATCCACATAGGATAATTATGATCATCCCTTTCTAACCATAATTATCCATTCCAAATGTTTCAATGTTATAACATATATTAAAATAAAATCACATGACATGTAACATCCCCGTAAGCCATTTGGCCTTTGATTATTAGAGACATATTTGTGTTTAAAAAAGTGATATAGAAAAAAGCTAGAGAATTAAGTAACGAGTTAATTGACTGTGAAAATAGGTTGAAATTAGTTCTATATTAGGAGAAAATAAAGTTTTCCTGAAATAATATATTTGGGTAATTTAACTTAAAGGACAAATAAGGAATTAAAGACCAGATAATCAGAAATGGAATGTTTAGGAAATGTATTGTGAAAGTGGTACATTAGAGAAAAAACTTTTTAAGATAGTTGAAATTCATTTTTAACCCAAGGACTAGTTTGTAATTATTTTTTAATTTTGCATAATTGCATATTAATCCTCATGAACTTTTATGTATACCCTAGGAATGTAAAGGTTCCATATTCAATCATCTTCATCTTCTTTAACACTTAGAGAGAAAAAGAAAGAGAGACGTGAGGGTTGAGAGAGAGATCAAAAAGCAAGAGGATTTGGGCTCTGAAACTTGGAAGATCAGAAGTAGAAACTAGCAGTCCAACTTCTAAGAACATCAACTTGCACAAATCTTTAAGGTAATCAAAGAAATCTTCTCCTTCTCCTTTGGTTGCAAGAACCCATGTTCTTCTTGATGAAAATCTTTGTTTGAAACGAGTTAAGGAGATTTAAACTTTCATTCATGGATTTACTTGCTAGATATATGCTTGTGGACCTTTTTTAGGTTAATCTATGCTTGAAAATATGATTGAAAGAGTGGGTGAGCGATTTTTTCTCTATGAACATGCTTTTGAGATGAATTTTGATTTCTAGCATATGAGAACTTGTTTTTTGTTTTATGGTAATGTTTTGGAAAAGGAAAAAGAGTCCAAAAGTGGTCCTAAACAAACTCCTAAAGTTTCCATGAAGTGTTTTTGGACTAAAAATGGTTTAAACTCAAATTTTATGCAAATTTTTCTTGAAAATCGCAAAGTTTTGGAGACTTCATTGCGGCCAAAATGCATTTTCGCTACAGCTAAAAGTCTCTAGCAACTTCACTATGGTAAATGTGGTTTCTTGTTGTAGCGAATTGCCTTTGTGCGCTTAGCCGTAACTTGCTACATAACGTGCTTGAAATGCTTTTCTACTTTGATGTTTCATGCCTCTTTTCTTTTCCAAACATCATGTACGAGCTAGGTAATCATTTTAAAGTTTTAATATGGTACTTGAAAAGTAATATAGGATAAATTTTGAAGGGAAATAACTAGAAAGATCGAATGCAAATACTTTTATTATATATTTTAGCCTAGATAAGTTATGGATTGAATGACTGGTGATTGGTATGGGAAAATTACCAGAAATTTCACGTTTTATAAATTAAAATAGCGACTTAACATTTCAAAGAAGTATTAGAAAATAATTTTTCGATGGTTAACCCTAAGTTAGTCCTCGAATGGCTATAGAGAAACCTATTTAGAGTTAAATCAATTAAGATCAAGGAACTTGTCAAACTAAGGGATATATTAGAGAGTATTGAAGGAAGGCAACATTGACAGACCTCAGAAAAGTATGGGTGGATATGATATGTAACCCACAAAGAGGTGTAGTGATCTGGTGAGTGGAAATGATTTATGACCCACGGAAAGGCGCAATGATATCTATCTGGTAGTATGGTCTTTCAAATGAATGGCTAGTGGACGCCCTAGAGGAAAATTCTAGCTAACCTATATGAAAGAAAATGCTTATAAAATTTTTATTGGAGGTTTGTTTTATGAAAGTTATTTTAGCAATGGCCATGGAGATTATTTTATGAAATTTTTTTTATGATATGTGGAAATTATTTTATGAATAGCCACAGAGATCTATATGGAATTGTTTATTGATTAGCCATGAGAGCCATCTGATTGAAAGTTATTTCCACTAACTATAATATGAAATGTCTATATTGTTGTGTTTTGATCATGTAAAGCATGAATATTTCTACTAATTCCCACTCAATGATATATTTGACATGACATAGTATAGTAGTTGCATATCATCTAGTGATATTGTGATTATGATTTGAAATAAATGTGAATGCAAGAGTTTTTCTATGCTTTTCACAATTGGTACCATTAAAAGTGATTTTAAACCTGATTTCTTTTTATTACTGAGACTTATGTCTCACATGTGTGTTAATGTGTCTAGATGCCTAGATACTCGATGACAGTGGAGGTGGAAATAGAAGTGATTCATGTACCTGAAGTGGGGTACTATATACATATAGGAGAAATAATGATCTATATCGTAGATGCACCATTGCCCCTAGTGGGTTAGAGTGGGAGTAGACATAACCATTTTTTTGGATGTTCCACCATCCTTTTCCTGTATGAGAAGGCCCTAAGGAATATGTATGTATGTATAGTAAATAGAGGGTGGAACCTACTTGAAATATGTATATAAGTTACTAACCTTGTATGATAGGAACATGTATCCCATAATGGGTTTGGGTGATCTTGGGGAATGATGGCACTTTTCTCCCAAGCTCATACCTAATATTTTGAGAAGCTTTTAAATATGTATATATATATGATGTAAATAGAAATGTATATAAGTATATCTTAGCCTTTTATACTTCCACTGCCATATACATCTACAAGAGACATACATATATACATACGAGTGAGAATCCCAAGTGTAATCTTAAACATAAAATTGAATTAATTAAGGATTCTGGGTATTAATTTAAAATTGAACTCGAGTAGACAAGAAAAGATATGTAGCAACTCACCATCCTTATAGGCCTAGTGTGTATTGTACTTGTAGAGGTGTGGTGTTACATGACATGTATTCAACTTTTCACAATTTTGCTCATGGTAAATTTACAATTTATAAATATATATCTTCACATAAATAAGCCAATCTATACATACAAACCTTCACATAAATAAGCATGGTATAGTTCATATAATTTACTCAAAACATGGTGTGGTATTAAGATTTCAATTCATTAGAATGTAATTTTCTAGCTTTTATAATTTTTAGGGATATTTGAATTCCAATTATCTATTTTGGATAAGGACTCAATCTTTATGGGTTCTTCCTCCCTCATTAACATTTCCTACTAAATTCTCATTTTCTTAAGCTTATTTATTGAATTGATTATTATTTCTTTTATTGAATTTCTCTAAACTTATATTTTCCTTTCATTTAGTTATGTATATTACTAGTCCTCAATGTTTTAGTTTATTTTAACTTCTTGAAATTCTCAAAGTTTTTACATCATCTATATGGTTACTCTATGACTATTCCCATTTTGTGTCTTATATCATAATTCATGAATGGTACAAGTTTCTTACTCTTGAAACAACCCAAGGACATCCCAAGTGAAACAATAAGAATTATTCCATTTCATTTACATAATACCTTATAGGAGGTCCTTAATTACCAAAAGCTATATTTTAACCTTATAAATATTGTTCCTATTTTTTATTTATTATTTATAATCCTAATGGTCATATTTTATCCATAATATTTTTTTGTTATTTATTCTTTAATTGCATGGCCTAGATATCACAATTTTCCCCATGATTCCAATTGATGTTCTCCAAAATGGTCAAGAACAATGCTAAGAGTGAAGGACCTAAAAAAGGAATGAACAAAGGGAGATGACCTCCCTAATACATCTTCGACGATCAGAAGGGACAAAGTCCAAGAGTACTAAGAATTTCGTACCTTTGGGAGGCCAAGGTAGAATTTTATATAGGCTTTTAAGTGATTGAAAACTGTTACGAGGTCACTTGTAGGCAATCGCACGGATCGCTTGGCATATAAGGGATCATATCGATTGCTGGCAAGGAAGGGTGTTTGCATGGTTTGTTGACTTGGCCTAAGAGTAAGTGTGCTCTTGGGCCTTAAGTTTTAAAGAGATATGGATTTGACCTAACACGTAGGCATATGAGTCACCCAACGTGAGGTGCACACGTTCTTTAATTCATTTTGCTTTGGTTTCCATGCTACCTGCATTTTTTAGCATGTCAGCATGTATTTTGGGTAGTGAAGGCATTATTTAAGATATCCCAACATTTTTTTGGGGCATTTTAGTCTTTTACTAGGGCTTAGAACCTAAGGTTCAAATCAATTGGCATTCAAAAGTGTCCTTTAACCTATGTCAAACACACAATGTGTGTTTTTACCCTGAGTGTCTATGAGTTCTTGAAGAGAAGAGGTTCTGTGCCTTTTGCTTCACCGTTCTTCAAGTTTTTATGTTAAAACTTTTATGAGTACTTCTTCTCCTGTCATTCCCTTTCTTTAATTGATTTTACGAGTGGCTTACTCCCCTCTTTTAATTTGTAGAATACTTTAAAGATTTTTCTGATTTTAAAGAATGTCTTCTTCTTCTTCATGTATGCTTATATTTTTTCACTTTTTATAAGAGATGGTCAGACTGTTGGTATGCCTGAGCCATGAACCTAGGGTCGTTGTTGTTGATATGGCTCTGGGTGGCAAAGATGAATTTTGAAGCCCTAGGCTAGTGGTGTCTTCTGACAGTGAGGGAGAGCTAGGAAGTGAAAAGGTTTCCTCTATTGTGAAGGCTTTTCTTGGGGTTGAAGAAGTTAAGAGTAGTGGGAGGGAGAGAGAGAGGAAGTTAGTAGGGACTATCTTAAGAGGCCAATGCATGTTCAGGATGTCTTGGTGAATCATCAATCGCCCATAGACTTATTTAGAGTCATTAAGGTTTCCCCAGTGTATGATTTAAAAGAAGAGAACACTCCTTTTTTGGATAATTTTAGTCACCCTTATCCTGTATTTGTGCAGTAATCGGGTTTGTTGGTAAATGACAACACTTCTGTTAAGGTAGTTAGGAGTAAAATATATATTTTTGAGGATCTTCACAGCCTGTGGGAGGAGTTATTTTAGCACAAGCTATATGAGATTACTTTTGGGATCCCGTTCCTTTCTCCTTTTAGTCTCTTGGATAGGGATGGAGTTGGTTTTCAAATGTATCGACATATGTTATGTTAGGTAAGAATCCTCCCACCTTTGACTAATTTTGAGATGTGTTTGTTGAGTCGCCTTAACGTCTGCCTGATGTAGCATGTGTTGAACGCTTGGGTAATCATTTGTGATTTCTGGAACTTATGTGGTAAGGTAGGCATGAAGCCTAATGTTCCACTTTTCTTTTATTTTTTCAAGGCTCTAGCCCAATTAGATAAGGGCTGGCTTCAGTTCTAGAAATTTGACAAACGTTTTCACCTAATCAAAGGGCTAAATTTGAATTTGAAAATTTGGAATAATGGCTTCTTTCGCATTGTTCCTCTTATGGGCGTTAATCCTTTTTGGTTACGTCTTGGGGACAATCGGCCATTATTCCCCTTAAATTGGTCTTATCCTTGTATTGCCCTGAAGTTTTACTAGGGGGACCTTGATGAAAGAGAGAGGGAGAACGCTGCCAGGCTCTCGAAAGAGACTATTGATATGAAGTCAATGGCTAGTGATTTTATATTCCTATTTTTACTGAAGTAGTTTAGTTTTTTTGCACTGTTCTTTGATATGATATTTGTTTTTGCAACATTTAATTCTATTGTGGAGGCTTTTTGTAATGAACACGTTCATTGAGCTGCTAATGAAGGCTCTCCAAGTGGCCCTTCCAATGGAGGATTCCATTAAGGGTGATTAGGGAAGGTTGTTATTGCTAGTCCTCCTAGGAGTCACAAGAGTTTGAGAAATTTACTTGTTTCTTCGAGAGGTTCTCCTACTACTGCTACTACTGCTAATGGCACTGTTGGTTCCATTGTACTCATGACTTCAACATAGGGTTCATCAATTGAGTGATCATCAAGTAGGCCCTCTCATCCTGTGTGGGAGCCAAGTTTAGGGGGATTTGGCAATCTTTTTGTGTTTGCTTCAATTCCCCTCTGGGTAATAATGAACTCCCCACTAGGTAATCATGAAGGCTAGAAACTTCCCAAAAGATATGCCAAAGGCACATTTGGATGAATTCAACTTCATTTAATGGCATCTAAGTTCTCCAAAAATTTCTTGGAGGTCTTAGAGATTTTGTTGTTCCACAAGGGATTTAACAACCATGTCATCCAGATACACTTCCAGGTTACGACCGATCTGCTTTTGCAAGACTAAGTCCATCATGCATTGGTATGTTGTCCTCTGTTCTTCAATAAGGCAGATCACCCTACTCAGTGGTCATTGCACAGTGACTTAAGGTTGCTAAAACAATCACCATCTTCTTGGTGATGGATTATTTTCTAGTGGCATAATTCTTTAATATATACACTAGATGTAACACCCCCAATCCTATAATTTCTTTTAATTATTTAGATAATATAATGTAATATAATATAAGATTGGTGAGTTACTATTTACCTCTACTCGAGTAAAATTTTAAATTTTACCAAGTTAAATAATTAAGTGCCATTTGGTTTAGGGTTTTACACTCAGGTTCTCACACATAACGCAATAGAAATAAAGAAAATAACCATACATATGTGTTCATATACATTATGATTATTTATACTTATATACAACCACATACATCAATTCTTTTATGAGACATATACCTATCGATATGTGATATTTGCATCAGTTAGTTAGTTATAGTAAGGAGGCAACAACCCTGACACTCATACCTATTTCAAAATCCTACTAGTGGATAATACTATTGCTCTCACATATCTTGAATATATATATGCCCTCTTTTCCTATACATAAAAAATCAATCATCCCGGCCCTCTCTAAAAATATAATAAGGGATTAGGATAATGGGCTTGTATAAATACACTTCAAATATTTACATGTCAAAATATAATAGCTACTAGACTAGTCATGCAATTCCACCCCTCCTGTAGGTGGCTGTGATGGGGGAACTTCTATGACTACAATTACCCTTATCTCTTTAATCATTGTGAAATACCTTAAAAAGGGTATCTCCCTTACTGACACTTCTACCTCTAATAGAATATGATATCTAAGTATATGATACATACCAACATTTATATGAGAATAAATCTCAGTAGCATAACACTTTGTTAAAAAAACCACTGACCTGTACCACTGTATTCATACGAAAATTTGTTACATTCTTTTCATCATCATATAGAAGATAGTATCTATTAAGATGCAACGCATGAATTATACAATTATAACATTATAGCATGTACTTATGAATGCATGTATAGCTACAGTTCACCATATGTCAACAATATAAGATATGTCATTTCATCATATATATTTGTCATGGTAACATGATTATATTCACATTTAAAACATGAGCAAGGAAAAAAAAGCATATCATATTGGTTAGTGCCAAAATCATCATATGAGCCATCAGGAGAATTGCCAAGCGAACAACTCCACATGCTCCTATAACACTCATGGATGAGTTCTGAGTTGAGTTCTCGTGGTCCCTGACCACTAGCAGTCTGTTGCTACCCTGTACTATCTAGAGCATCCCATAGTAGATTTGAGTACACAAGGTCCCCGCCCTCTTGGTAGATTATCCCTAACTCACTCAATGGTCTTGCCAACTCTGGTAGATCATCCTTAACTAGTGGGATTGATATTCCTTTAGATACTTCATTTCCCTTTCGTCCTAAAAAGGGGCTAGTATAACTCACGAGATCACTGCCAACTTTGACAGATCATGCCTACTCCATCATTTATAGATCATGAGGCTATGAAATCACCATCCTTTCCTGATGGATCACATTTATAGCATGCTATTCACAAGCATATATTCTAGAGTGATTTGGCTCAAGTTATAGTTATGCTTAATTCTAAGTATGTGACTCCTTTTAGTTGACCATAGAAGAGTTTACTAACTTAGAGTTCGTAACCATCACGGTATTTTCAAAATCATTTATTGTTGAGTGGATATTTTACCATCCCAAATTATGGTTTGACCGTGGAATGCCAAATGACCATCCTATACCGATAGTTGGTCACTCAATCATTAGCCTATCTACTACTAATACATACACTTGGAATACTCCTCTCTTTTCTCTTCTATGTTTTCCATTATTTCTTTACTCAATCTCATATGACATGTTACCCAAACTTGTAATTCCCTTATATAATGACATAATTGTTGACTCTATTGAGCACACACTTAAGAAAAATAGAAACTTGGACTCAAAACTTCCTTTACACTTTTGACATTTCTTTTTAAAGACTAGGTGGCCCTTTCAAGATAATTTATTTAGGAAAGACACTAATTTTCAGAGAACTACCAATCGACTTTCAGGCACATGGTAGTCGATTGATAAGCTAATAGTCATGCAGTGAAGGCCCAATAGTTAGCTACCAGGAGTTGGCAGTCGACTGCTGCCTATCTGTTTTGGGAAATTTCAAGCTGAAGAATATGGAAGTCAAATTGTAGGATCTTGAAGCTTAATTTTTACTCCTATAGAAGGGTACTAAGTCTGGATTTCACCTCTTTTCAATCTAAAAAAAGGCATGAGTTAAGTTTCTAGCATCAATTCATCTTTTACTCCAATTATCATTCACTTTCATCCTTAATATCATCCATCATATGGATTTAAAATACTTTTCAAACATGGTGAACAGTAAGCCCATTTTAGACAATATGAAACAAGCATGTATAAGTATATCTATTCAGCATAAAACACCCAATAAAAGTTAAACATACAAAGAATGTAGGTTTGAAACCCCTTTCTTTACTCAAATCATCTCAAAATCACAATTTTTAGAAAATAAATAGTGTTTTTCTGAAATAAAGGGATTATATTGTTTGCTACCACAATTCTTGTTGAAAGATGTGTTGATGGTGTCTAACGCCTTCCTAGATGTTTCCCCTTGAGATTTCCTACTTCAAATTATGTTTGAATTCAAGTTAGGATCCTTCTCCTTCACAATTTCTCTCTTTCTCTCTCTAACATTCTCTCTCTAAAAGTTTGAAGATGATTTGTAACACCCCTTAGCCTATAATTCCTTTTATGTTAATTTAAAGAGTATAATATATAATATCATAATAATGGTATGTTATTATTACTTCTACTCGAGTAAATCTAAACTCTTACCAAATTGGGGTCGGGTTTTACACTCGATTTCTCACTCAAGACTCGCAGCGGAATATAACATCATATATATATATATTTGTTCTAAATAGCTATACACAAACATGTATAGTTGCTCATTGGTTAACTTCAAATTAGCTAATTGGGGTATGGAGGCAACATCCCTGCCACTCAAAAGCCTCATTAATTTATCTATTGACAATTTTAGGTAAATTAATGTTTATGCTTATAATATAGGCTATACAGGAAATAAATTATACTAGCCTTCCTTAAAAATCATAAAGAATAGCCTAAATATATATGCCTATACTATCCAAAATATATACTTCCATGTACCCCTAATGACAGGTACCTCTTCCCAAGTTACCTTTATCTCCAACTAGGAGGCCTACACATCTATTACACGCTAGCATTTATGTGAGAATTTAATCTTAGTAGCAATGCAACCTGTCTTGAAAACCACTGACTTGTACCATCATACTTGTACGAAAAGTCTCTACATTCTTTGTATCATAAAAATGTAATACATACTATTGGGATGCAGTGCATGAACTGTACTTTCATGTCATGTGCTCTTATCTATGCATGTACCTTTAAAACATATAAACTTTACAATATGGGATGTCCATTCATCATCATTTTCATCATACTTTCATGTCAAACATTCTATGGGGCAACAAACATGCCTTTACATTTAACATATAAGCAGGAGAAACAAACATAACATATGAGTTATCGAGAGCACCACCTAGCAAACAGCTCCACATACCACTACATTCATGCATGAGTTTGTGACTATTTAGGTACTCATTACTTTTTGTACTATCTGAGGTATCCCTCAATCGGATCCAAGTATCAACTCATAACCAGTGGGATCATTGTCAACTCTACCCAACTCATCTCCCTTCCTCAAACGAGATTGGTTATCACTTATGGGTCACTGTTTGACTCTGGACAGGTCCTATCCACTCCTCTTTCACAAATCATGGGCTATAGAATCACCATCCCTTTTCAATGGATCACACTCCTGTTATGCTATTCTCTAACATATATACTAGGGTGATTCAGCTCATGTCCATAGTTATGCTTAACTCTAAGTATGTGTTTCTTAAATGGCCTTTGGAAGATGATACTAATTTAAAGTTCGCAACCATCATAACGTTTTCAAAATTATCTATGTTCAAGTAGATGTTAACCATCCTAATTCATGGCATAATCGTGGAATGTCCAACGGCCGTCCCTTATCGACAATCGGTCACTCGATCATGAGCTTATCTACCACTAATGCATATGTTTAAAATACTTCAGTCTTTCCTTTCTTATACTTTTTCACTCTCTTTGTATCATTATCATAAGGATCCTCTCATCCTAGTGACATGTGACCTTACATCTTGCATGTTACCCACTACATCCCAAGTTTATATCCTTAGTTTAAGTGAGAATTTGGGCTAATTTCTTCTCAAAATAGGTTGTTGAGTTCCTTTTTTCAAATAGCGGGCTAGTAGTCGGCTTCTAGCTCACTGCCCTTTGAACCTGTCTTGGCCGAGAGGTACTAGTCGGCTGCTAAAGGTTTGGTAGTCGACTGCTAGCCTTTTGTGAGGCATTTTTGGGAAAAATTGGACCCGACAGTTGACTACTAGAGTAGGTAGTTGGATGTTAGCTTTTTGGAAAGTTTTCTGGAAAATGAAGAACACGGAAGTCAACTTCTAGGGCTGGTAGTGGGCTACTGGCATTCTGTAATACTTTCTGGGTAGACTAAGAACATGTCTGTTGGCTGCTAGCATACTGTCTGCTCTAAAACTTACTGCTACATCTAGTGTTTTGCTCCAAAATATGCTTTCAAACTATTTTCACGAGCCTTAAACTCAACACCATCATTTAAACATCATATAGCATTTATAACTAACCCGTAACTAAACTTACATCACTTAACACTAAGATTAAACCATATTTTGGCACTTAGGGCATAGGCCCACCTTCTTAATTAGTTACAGGCATAAATGAGCACAACCATTCTGCAAGCAACTACCAATAGAAGTAAAAAAACATAGAGAATGTAGGTTTAAACCCCAACAAAACTCGAAACATCCATAACAATATTTTTCAGCAAAGAGCTGAACATTTCAAAAATGGGGGTAGGTTGAGTTTATACCTTGATTTCTTAAAGAACGTGTGTGTACAATGTGTTAAAATGGTCATTCCCTTGTTGTAAGACCAATCCCTAGCCTCAAATCCTTTCTTCCTTCAGCAAATCCCTTTCCTTTTGCCCTAACTCACCATTTTCTCTCTCTACTCGCCCTTCTCTTCCTCTCTCTAGAAAGTGCTGAAGTTTTAGTTATGGTTTAGGGTTTCTAAATTATTATGTCTCATTAATTGCATTCTTGCCCTTGGCCATTTTGTGACTTTAGCCTAGCTAAACTTTCCCGTTTCGATTTAGTCTTTGGTCTTACTTTAACTTAACTTTCCTTCCTTTCAACTAAGTCCTTAACTAATGCAACTATATGCAATTAATGCAACATATATGAACATTAAACTTAAATTAACAAGCATCTCTTATTCATATTAAGAGTGGATGTTACATTTCTTCCCTCCTTTAAAATAATTTTGTCCTCAAAATTAGAACGTACCTATTCGAATAATTCTAGGTAGGACTTCCTAATGTCCTCTTCCTTCTCCCATGTCGCCTCTTGTGGACATGACTGATCACATAGGACCTTAACTAGAAGGATGACCTTGTTCCTCAATTGCTTGACCTCATTCCCAATGATTCTTAAAGGTTTTGGATGATAAGTTAAATTCTCTTTTAACTGTACTGTACTGGCATTGAGAATGTGTGATGGGTCATGGATGTATTTCCAAAGTTGTGAGACATGGAAAACATTGTTAAGGTTCAAAAAGAATAGAGGTAAGGCTATCTAGTAAGCTGATGGACCAACTCTACTCAAAATTTGGAATGGCCTAATAAATCTAGGATTTAGCTTTCTAGACTTGATAACTCTACCTATACCAATGACAGGCGATACCCAAAGGAAAACACAATCCCTTTCATCGAATTCTAGTGGTCTCCTTCTCTTGTCAGCATATTTCTTTTTCCTATCTTAGCCCTAGCCATTTTATCCCTAATAATCCTGATTTGGTCTATAGTTTGCTGAACCAACTCTAGTTCGAGCAATTGTCTTTCCCCTACCTCAAACCAACATAGAGGTGATCTACACTTCCTTCTATACAAAGCTTCATAGGGTGTCATCCCTATATTAGAATGGAAAACATTATTGTATGAGAATTCTATCAATGCTAGGCTTTAGTCCCAACTCCCCTTATGGTCCAAGACACATGACCTAAGCATATCCTCTAAAGTTTGAATAGTCTTCTCTCTTTGTCCATCCATTTGAGAATGATAAGTGGTACTCAAGCTTAACCTAGTACCAAAAGATCCTTGGAAGACTCTCCAAAATCTAGAGGTAAACCTAAGGTCTCTATCTAAGACAATGCTAGTAGAGATTCCATGAATGTTTAATATCTCCTTAATATACAAATGGGCTAAGTTGTCCAAGGAGAAATTGATCTTAATGGGTAGAAAATGTGCAGACCTAGTTAATCGGTCTACTATCACCCAAATAGCATCATTTCCCGACTGAGTCTTGGGTAAACCTACCACAAAGTCCATAGAAATATTATCCCATTTCCACTTAGGGATATTGAGAGGTTGCAAAAATTCAACAGGTTTTTGATGTTCAATCTTCACCTTTTGACACACTAAGAACTTGGCAACATACTTAATGATGTGCTTTTTCATGCCTGGCCACCAAAATCTATTCTTCAAGTCTTAATACATCTTAGTGGCACTAGGATGAATAATATAGTCGCTCTTATGGGCTTTCTCTAAGATTTTCTCCCTTAATTCCCCTAGACTCAAGACATAAACCCTATCTTGGAAGGTCATTATCCCATCGACCTCCTTATGGAATTCCTCTAGGTCCTTTAGGGACTTTAAGAATTCATC
Source organism: Senna siamea (assembly GCA_031216115.1). NCBI lineage: Eukaryota > Viridiplantae > Streptophyta > Magnoliopsida > Fabales > Fabaceae > Senna > Senna siamea. The sequence continues at coordinate 6,555,851 of CM062360.1, forward strand.
CTCCTTTTGGGCCTATAGGATCTGAGTCCTAAGGTCACTCACAATCTACAATTCACCTAGACAAATTCTATCTGGTAGCATCAAAGCGGATAAGTTCAAATTACTAAAATTTTCTATCAAACTCCTTTCACTCACCATCATCCGAGCTATATGGAGGGATTTCCTACTCAGGGCATTTGCCAAAACATTGGCTTTACCTAGATGGTATCTTAATTCAAAATCATAATCCTTGATGAATTCCATCCATCTCCTCTGTCTCATGTTTAATTCCTTCTGATCAAAAAGGTACTTGAGACTTTTATGGTCACTAAATACCTCAAACCTAGACCCATAAAGGTAGTGTCTCCAAATTTTCAAGGCAAACACTACAGTTGCTAATTCTAGGTCATAAGTGGGGTAATTGCTTTCATGGGGCCTTAATTGTCTTAAAGCATAGGCCACTACTTTCCTTTGTTGCATTAAGACACACCCTAGACCTTTCTTGGATGCATCATAGTATAGCTCAAACCTTTCCAAAGGATTTGGGATAATTAATATAGGTGCAGTGGTTAACCTTTCCTTCAAGGTTTTGAAACTATGTTCACATTTGGAATCCCACATAAATTAAACATCCTTCTGGGTCAACTTGGTCATTGGCATCACTATCTACGAGAACCCTTGGATAAACCTCCTGTAGTAATTGGCTAGTCTGAGGAAACTATGGATTTTAGTCACCATTGTAGGCCTCTCCTAGTGATATACAAGAATATCATCAATGTACACTACCATGAACTGATCGAGGTAGGGTCTAAAGATGTGGTTCATGTAATCCATGAAAATAGCTGAAGCATTTGTTAACGCAAATGACATTACAAGAAATTCATAATGCCCATACCTAGTCCTAAAAGCGGTCTTGGGTATATCTTCACTTCTCACTCTGATTTGATGGTATCCCAACCTCAAATTGATCTTAGTAAACACATCTACTTCTCTTAGTTGATTTAACAGGTCATCAATTCTAGGGAAGGGATATTTGTTTTTCATGGTCACTTTGTTCAATTTCCTATAATCTATGCACATTCTCATACTTCCATCCTTTTTCTTCACAAATAACACTGGTGCTCCCATGATGAAGCACTGGACCTAAGAATTGCTTTTCTAAAAGGTCTTCTATTTGCATTTTCAACTCACTTAGTTCTAAGGGAGACATCCTATAGAGATCGGTCCTACCCCAAGAACTAACTTTATAGAGAATTCTACTTCTCTCTTTGGTGGAAAACTAGAGATCTCCTCGAGAAAGACATTAGGGAACTCTCTAACTATAAAGACACTATCAAGCTTATGCTGACTCTCAACCTCAGGAGAACATAGGAAACACAATCATTAGATCTTTTCCTTTGTACCCCTATTCACAGGAATAGTGTCTATAAAAGTCACAGACTTACCAAAATAGTTTAGGACTACCTTATTAAAAGACAACTAGTCCATCCCAAGAATGAAATTTAAGTCCACCAATGATAGATAGATACGGTCAACAAAAAAAGGTTTACTCTCAACAATGATTGGGCAATTTAAGCAAGTTAAAGAAGTTAAAACCTACTTCTTGCCACAGTGGAAATGGATAACTCATAGGGCAATTTAGTTACAAGTAGGTTTAATCTTTCCACACATTTAAGGGAAATGAAGGAATGAGTGGTGCCATAATCAAAAAGTACAATTAAGGAAGCATTGTTTATAAAACACTGACCTTTAATTGAATCATCAGATTGGTCTACCTCCTTGCCCTTGAGGGTGTAGACTCCCCCTAGTCAGAGGCTTAGGGGCCTCAGCTAGTTTCTTCCACAATGGGCACTCCTTGATGAAATGTCCCAACTTACCACACTTATAACAGACATTCTGCCGAAGCCAAAATGACTTACTCCCATGATTCTTCCCACATTTGGGGTAGTTTTCTAAAGTAGTTTGCCCAATGATGGGTTTCTTCCCTAACTGGGCTTTTCTGAACTTGCTCTCTTTTCCTTTGGCAAAGCCTAACTATAATTTCCTTTTAAGGGGAGGTGACTCTTTCTTCCCCTTCTCAGTCTCTACCAAAGTTCTTTGAAACTATACGACATTTATTAGCCAATGTGGCATAATTCTACATCTTGAATAGAGCCACAATGTTCTTCAGCTCCGAATTCAACTCGGCCTATAAGTGCATGGCCTTCCATGCTTAATCCTGTCTCAATTCCAGATAAGAGGAGAACTTGGGCAACTCCTCAAATTTTTCCAAGTAGTCATCAAAAGACATGTCACCCTATTTTATCTTTATAAACTCTACTTTCTTCTCGTTCCTCACACTATGGGGGAAATACTTCCCCAAAAACACCTCTTTAAAAGAATCCCAGGTGATTCAGAATCCCTAGGCCTCCATTAACAGATTAGCTCCTTTCCACCAGTGATCGACCTCTTCAGCCAACAGGTAAGCGAAGAATTGGACCTTTTGGGCCTCTGTACTCCCCAAAATTGCAAAAAACTTCTCCATTTCCTCCAACCACTCCTTTGCCACTTTTAGGTCAAACTCACCTTTAAAGGAAGGAGGCTTGGCTTTATAAAATTCAAACCATCCCTTATAGGCCTGATCCCTCACTTATCTATCCTCAGGGTTAGTGTTACGATTTACATTTTGGTCCTCTTACATCTGCTGAAGTACTTTGGCTGTAGTGGCTGCCTGTTGAATGGCAACAGTGGCCTGTTCCCTCATGGCCTATACCATCCCCATTAGGGTTTGTATAACCATAGCTAAGTCCACATCACCATCTTTATCCCGTGTACCATTTCTCCTGAGAGGTGTCATATCTTACTCTTCAAAACAAACATTAGTGAGGTGATCAGTCTCATTAACAAAATCTTTATAAGAGAATATATGGCTCAACAGGACAAGTAGTCAACTACCTAGGCTTAACTAATTAACTTGTAATATTCTATATCCTAAGGAATCTACCTTTACTACCGAGACAGCTATGTGTTAATCGTGATAGCCATGCTCTAATACCAACTCTGTATGTAACACCCCCTTTACCTATAGTTCCTTGTATGTTAATTTAAAGAGTATAATATATAATATCATAATAATCGTGTGTTACTATTACTTTTACCTGAGTAAATTTAAAATTTTACCAAGTTGATTAATTGAGTGCCATTTGGGGTCAGGTTTTACACTCGAGTTCTCACTCAAAACTTGCTGCAGAATATAACATCATATATATATTTGCTCTAAATAGCTATACACAAACATGCATAATTGCTCATTGATTAACTTCATATTAGCTAATTGGGGTATGGAGGCAACATCCCTGCCACTCAAAACCCCATCAATGTATCTACTAACAATTTCAGGTAAATCAATGTTTATGCTTATAATATAGGTTGTACAAGAAATAAATTATGCTAGCCTTCCTCAAAAATCATAAAGACTAGCCCAAATATATATGTCTATACTATCCAAAATATATACTTCCATGTACCCCACATGATGGGTACCTCTTCCCAAGTTACCTTCGTCTCTAGCCAAGGGTCTACACATCTGGTACATGCCAGCATTTATGTGACAATTTAATTTCAGTAGCAATGCAACCTGTCTTGAAAACCATTAACTTGTACCACCATACATGTACAGAAAGTCTCTACATTCTTTTCATCATAAAAATGCAATATATATTATTAGGATGTAGTGCATGAAGTATACTTTCATGTCATGTGCTCTTATCTATGCATGTACATTTAAAACACATAAACTTTACAATATGGAATGTCTATTCATCATCATTTTCATCATACTTTCATATCAAACATTCCATGGGGTAATAAACATGCCTTTACATTTAACATACGAGCAAGAGAAATAGACATAACATACAAGTTATCGGGAGTGCCACCCAACGAACAACTCCACATACCACTACATACATGCATTAGTTCATGACTATTTAACCACTACATGCATGCATGAATGTCTAATGGCCGTTCCATACTGACAATTGACCACTCGATCATGAGCCTATGTACCATTAATGCGTACGCTTAGAATACTTTCATGAGCCTATCATGAGCAAATAACTAACTCGTAACTCAATTTAACATCACTCAACACTAAGATTAAACCATATTTTTGCACTTAGGACATAGGCCCACCTTCTCAATCAGTTTACAAGCATAAATGAGCACAATCATTCAATAAGCAACACCCAATAGAAGTAAAAAAATATAGAATGTAGGTTTAAACCCCAAACATAACTCAAAATATCCATAACAACATTTTTTAGCAAAGAGCTAAACATTTCAAAAATAGGGTTAGATTGAGTTGTTACCTTGATTTCTTGAAGAATGTACATGTACAATGTGTTTAAATGGTACTTCTCTTGCTGTAAGACCAATCCTTAGTCTTAAATCCTTTCTTCCTTTAACAAATCCCTTCCCCTTTGCCCTAACTCACCATTTTCTCTCTCTACCACCCTTCTCTTCTCTCTCTAGAAAAGTGCTGAAGTTTAAGTTGTGTTTTAAGGTTTTAGTGTTTCTGATTTATTAAGTCTCATTAATTTCATTCTTGCCCTTGGCCATTTTGTGACTTTGGCCTAACTAAACTTTCCCTTTTCGATTTAGTCCTTAGTCTTACTTTAACTCAACTTTCCTTCCTTTCAACTAAGTCCCTGCACTAATGCAAATATATGCAATTAATGCAACATACACAAGCATTAAACTTAAATTAACAACTAACAAGCATCTCTTATTCATACTAGGAGCGGATGTTACATGAGTTTTTGTGATGGAGGGTTTCATGGTTTGAGACTTATATAGAGGCTCCGCATGGCTGGGGAAAACTACATCCCTTGACCAATTTTCTTTTATTGAATCTAGAGTCAGGATCAAGTTTTTGGTCACTTGGCTTCAAATGAAAATTTCCCTTGTCATATGAAGAATTACACTTTTTCCCCTGAAATACTAGCGGGAAATTTAAACAATAATTAGCTACAGTAACTCCCTCAACTGAACTTTTTCCTTTTTATTTTAATCCCTATTCTTTTTCTTTTCAATTTAGTCTCCGTCCAATTTCAACTTGGTCCCTCACTCTCTTTCAATTAAGTCCTTGTACTAATGCAACTATATGCAAACTAATGCAGCATGCACAAAAATTTCACTTATTCAATAACTAACAAACATCTCTCAATATTAGTAGGAACGGATGTTACACTAGACTTATAGGTTCCCATATAATGATTGGTTTAACTGTAAGTTGGCAACTCTATAACTATTAGAGTAAAATAACTTAGAGTCAACCATTAACATTGTGTTTTCACTATGCTTTTTAAAGTTCAGTGGATGTTTAACCATCCTATTTTATGGTTCAACTGTGAAACTCCTGATGGTTGTCCCATATCGACTGTCGATCATTCAACTCAAAACTTATCTAAACTAAAGCATATAGTAGGAATGCTTAACTCTTCTTTTCTAGTTATTTTCTTACTTTATTATCCCATGTTACTCCTTAGATGTTCTATTATCTAATATGGGTAAGGTTCTAGCCCTGTCATTGCACTTAGGAGTGAAAAGAGTGCATTTTAAAGAACAGGGTCCCACTGGTCGACTTCTAGGACTGGTAGTTGACTTTCAAAAGCTAGTAGTCGATTGTTTTGTTCTACAATTTTCAAGAATGCAATAAGAACATGACAATCAACTCCTAAAAGTTATCATTTGACTCCCACATTCATACTCTATTTTCTAAAGTGCTGTTAGAGCCCTTAAACCTTGGGTTTTCATAAAAAACTTAATTATGGACTTTTCCCCATCTTAAGGGCAACATTATATGCCAAAACTAGGCCTTCTTAAGCTAGAAATAATCCAAAACTAGAGATTTATCATGATGGAGGAAAGAGAAAACATGACCTATATTGTTCTTCATGATTTCTAGCAATCTAATCGCATGAAAGCATAAAAAGGCACACATGCAGCATATAAAACCAAGAATACAAGCTTACATCTTCCCAAAAACAATTAAAATCACCCATCTAGTCATTTTCATCAAAATATACAAAAATGGGTTTTTCAACCATAAAGGGAAGATGGGGTTTCTACTTGATTACCTTAGCCTTATGCATGATTTTTATGTCATATACATGATTTGTGAATCTTCTAATCGATTCCACAACTTCTAAGCTTGGATTTACCTTTTGTTTATCAAGATCTTCTCCTTCTCTCTCTTTATTCTTTCACTTTCTTTCCCTCTACTTGTCTCTTCTCTCTCTAGCTTTAATTTTCTAAAGCTTTCTCTCTCCCTTCCCCCTTTTATATAGTTTCTAAATGGGGAAGGAATTCAATTTACTGAAATTAAAAATATTTTCTAATTAGTCTTTGGGTTCAAATTGTGAATTTCAATAACTAGGAAAGTTTTTTCCTTTCTATGCCACTTCCTCATTTTAAACCTCTCCAGGTTCCATTTCGCTAATATTTTACTTTAATAAGCTATTTCCCTTTCAGTTTAAATTATTCAAAGGTATAATCGGACCTAGGTTTGGTATATTTTATCATCCAAACTCTATATCTTGATTTCAACTAACCCTGTGTGACGATTAAACTTTCATCACTTTTGTATAATTATACAGTCAGGTACTTAGGGGATGTTACAAAATTACGAATTTCATTACTATAACGATCGCAACCTTCCCACGTGAGGAACCATTGACATAATCATAGGCAAAATTCAAAAGGGAACCTCTCAGTCTTAGTCTAAGGAGAAGATCAAGTGATTGATTATGGCGCTCGACTATCTCTCTAAAAGAGGAAATAATTCCTCTAGTAATATTGGATCCATTACATTTACATTCTTCGATTTTATAGAAATCGACCCAGACCACAATGATCCTATGGTCATAATGGCTATCATAGCCAACTATAAGGTCAAGAGAGTCCTAGTTGACTAGGGATCCTTGGTCAATATCCTTTACTTCAACTCTTTTAAGAAGCTATGCCTAGAAGAGCTTGATATCCAAAAATTCCATAATACCCTCATTGGGTTCTTGGGAATGCAAGTCCCCTCTGTAAATAGGCTATGTCGACATATATTTCATTGTCGTTTTGGCCCCATTGACATATAATGCTATTCTTGGGTGACTGTCGTTGAATAAGCTACAAGTGATCCTTTCGAGACACCTCCTCATGAAATTCCCTACTAAATAAGGGATCAAACAGGTTTGAGCTAACTAGAAGACAACAAGAGCTTGCTATACAGCTAGCCTCACAAAGTTACTAAAACACCTCTTCCTTAGGACAAAGAGTAGCATATTGGCGATTTGCCAGTTGAAACAATAGAGATCATTGATCTCTAAGATGAAATACCAAGGATGCACCCTGAGCCTATAGAATACCTCATTGGCATCAAGATCTATAGGGATGAGGACCTAAGGGAAATACTCTTGGGATCCCTACTAACCCTTGAGTTGTAGAAAGAATTAATAGCACTCCTACAAGAGTTTAAAGATATTTTTGCATAGTCCTTTGCTGACATGCCTGTAATAGATACTAACCTCATTTTTCATTTTCTCAACACCTTTGATCGACCTCCAGTCATTCAGAAGAAGAGGAAGTTCAAAGAAGAGTTCCAGGCAGTGATAGCGAGGAAGTCCAAAAACTGCTCGATGCTAGTTTTATTTGGGGGAGCAATTACCCTCAATGGTTATCAAATGTGGTGATGGTAAAGAAATTGAACAACAATTGGTGCATGTGTGTCGATTTCACAAATCTCAAAAAGGCATGTCTTAAATATGCTAACCCACTCCTTAACATAGATAAATTGGTGGATGGAACATCCGGACACTGATTAGTCAGCTTCGTAGACGCCTTTTCAAGCTACAACCAAATAAAGATGAACCTAGTTGATGCAAAGACAACCTCCTTTGTTATGGACAAATGAGTGTTTTGTTTCAACATAATGTCATTAGGCTTAAAGAATGCTAGGACAATATACTAGCCTATGATGGATATAATCTTCTGAAATTAGATCGATCATTATCTGGAAGTACATGTCGATGATATGGTTGTTAAATCCCCTAAAGAACAACAACACCTCTAATATCTCTAAAAGATCCTCGGTGAACTTAGACATCATCACATAAAGTTAAATCCTTAAAAGTGTGCCTTTGGCATATTTGTAGAGAAATTCCTAGGGTTTATGATCACCCATAGAGGAATTGAAGCAAACCTAGAAAAATGCCAAGTAATCCTTAATATGGAGTCTCATAAGATTATGAATGAAGTACAACTATTCAAAGATGCCTCGATGCCTTGTTAAGATTTCTATCAAGGTTAGCAAATCGTTGTTTACCATTTTTCAAAATATTGAAATTGGCTAACCCATTTACACAGACAGATCAATGTGAAAAGGCATTTTCGCAATTAAGGCAATACTTAGCCAACCCACTCGTGCTATTGAAGCCACAGCCGTGGGAAACATTATATCTATATCTCGCTATGATTGATTGATCGGTTAGCTCAGCACTACTCCTCGAAGAAAAAATGAACCAATGTCCAATATATTTTGCTAGTAGAGCCCTCTAAGGGGTTAAACTGCGCTATCAAAACTTGGAAAAACTAGCTTTTGAACTGGTTATGTAACCCCCAAATCCTACAGTTCCTTTTAAAGTGATTTAAATAATATAAACAATATACTATAAGATTGGTGAATTACTACTTCCTTTTCCTGAATTAAATTTTAAATATTTATCAAATGAAATAATTAGTATTATTGGTCTGGGCTACTACACTCGGATCTCACACGTTACGCAGCGAACAATACATGAAATTAATTGACATAAAACATACATATATATATACATCCACATTCATTTACAGTGTATACATATTATTCATTAGACATATATCTATGGATATGTGAGAGTGTTGGCTAGGGTAAGGAGACAACAAGCTTGTCACTCATACCCATTTAACAAAAATAACTAGTGGATTCCTAGCTCACATATCCTAATACATATATGCCCTTATCCTATACATCAAAACTATTCTCCTGATCCTTTTTCTAAAATATCATCAGGATTCAAGATATTGGCCATACCAAAAGCTTTCTTAAAACTTCACATCCTCAAGGTGTGGGAGGAACTTCCCATATATTCACAACCCACACTTCATGGATAATAGGGAAATACCCTTGGAAGGGCATCTCCACTACTTCCACCTCTACTTCCAACACTATCTGGAACCTAGGCATCTGATACAAACCAGTATTTTTATGAGAATAAATCTCAGTAGCATTAATAACCAGTTTTCAAAATAGCTAGTTTGTACCACCGTAAACTCATACGAAAATTCTACATTCTTTTTCATAAAAACAATACATCTATTGGGTTATCTTGTATAAAATTTCATTTAACATTCATACTGGCATGTATAAGCTCAACTCATAGCATATATCTCATAAATTCATCAAAACATATAAGTAAGATAGCATCATTCATATAACTTTCATTATAAAATAAAGAGCAATAAGGAAATAAGAACACTTCTCATTGCCCTCTGCCAAATATCATCGTAATCATCATCATATGATTGCATAATATAAGAGAAATCTAGAGGGTCATCATATGCACTACTCCATACTTTCGAATATGTACTCTGGCAACTATGCCCATTGGTAGTCCTCGATTGCATATCATATTTGTGTACATTCTGGAGCATCCTTCAATGGATCTAACTACAATAGAGTCCCCACATTTTGGTTCTACACATTGAGTACATACTGGGGCCCCCAAAATGCTATTCATAAACATATATATATAGGTGAATCAGTGCATACTATAGTTATGTAAATTCTAAGTACATGACTTTTCATTTACATTGGCCATTAAGTCACTAACTTACAATTCACAACTATCACGATACTCATGGAATGTCCAATCACCATCCCATACCAGCAATTAGTCATTCAGATATGAACCTATCTACCACAAATACATCTATTCAGAATACAATTCTCATTTCTCTTATGCATTCTTGCTCTTTCCTTTTAACTTTCATCACATTCATGCTCTTTCTCATTTACATTTAAAGTATATGTTACCTTGCTTATAATTTAAGTTTAATCTCTAGTTTGGATTTAGTTTTTAGGCTAAATATCATTCAAACATGTAATTAAGTTCATCATCCCATTACTAAAGGTGGCAGTTGATTGATACCATGCTACAAGTCGACTGATTGCATTCTGTCCAAATCTTCAAAATTCCAAAAAGAGAACTATCAGTCGACTGTTAGGTGCCTGGTAGTCAGCTGCTAGCTTACTGTTAGGCCTGACAGTCGACTGTTGGGTCGAGGTAGTCGACTGCTCTGTTCTTAGGCATTTTTGAAAAAATGAAGAACATGACAATCAACTTCCAAGTACCCAGAAATCGACTGCTAGCATTCTATATATGTTTCTGGGCATCTCAAGAGCACGACAATCGACTACTACACCATAGTAGTCGCTGTTGCGTCTTGCTTTGTTTTATGAATTGCCGTTGACCCAAAATTTCAATCCAAAAACTTATTTTTAAACCCATTTAGAAATTGATAAACTCAAGATAAACTTCTCAAAACATTTAACATAAGAAAACAGTCCAAAACATCACATAATCTTGCCCAAATCTAAGATTCAAACTCATTTTCGTTCATACTGAAAAACCCATTTTTCAAAAGCAATTTTAAGTATGCACAAGTATTTTCAATTAGTTGAAAATACCCAATAGTAATTAAAAATAATAAGAATATAGTTTTTAATCCCTTTTTATTTTAAACAAGTTTAATTTCACAAATTTCAATAATATGAATAGTAAATTTTGAAATAAAGGGATTGGGTTATTATGCTACATTTTTGTTGATTTCTAATCGGTGTTTGTTGATTGGGAAGTGTTCTAGAGTGATTTCCTAGCTCTTGGAATGCTTAAATCCAAGTAACAGTGTTTTTTGCTCATAATTCCTTCTCCTTCTCTCTCTAGCTCTCCTCACTCTCTCTAGAGTTTCAAAATTCAAGATGCAATTGAAGGGTTATGAGGTATTTACCTATTTATAGGTGATCCATCCCTTTGCAATTCTACTCCTAATTCTCAACCATTCGGCCCAAAATGATAATTCTTCCAACTATATGTTAAATTACCATTTTGTCCCTAACTCACTGACGGGAAGTTTTCAAAATTTTGTTGCTACAGTAAATATTTTGGCTAAAATTATGGCCTATTGCCCTGAAGTTTTGGAAATTCTCACATCCATCGTCACTTTATCTTTTTCCTTTCTATGTGGTTCCTATTCTTTCTCTTCACCTAAAACTCTCATTCTAATGCATCTATATGTAATTTAATGCAACAAGCACAATCATTCAATTCATTAAAATAAACAAACATCTCTTGGATATGAAATAGAGTGGATGTTATAGGTCATATCAACAAGGAATTTGCACCCTTACTTCAAGTAAAATTCCTTTCTTGTTTGAACAAACCAGCCACTTAGACAATTTTTACACAAACCCGATCTTGCGAGACAACTAACTACATAGGCTATCAAATTATCATAATTTGAAATATCGTTCGAACCTAGACAAACCATCAAAGCTCAAGAACAAGCAAACTTTGTCACTGAAATGACATATCTACCAACAGAAGTTCCTCTAGAACAAATTGAAGAAATCCCCTATTGAACCCTTTATTTTTCTACTATATTCCCCTTCCTCCCATGGGAACAGCTTATACATGGGCACACTGTTGTGTTTAGAAAGTCCATCTCAGCACTTTTTAGTAATATTCTCTCTCCTGAACAAAAAGAAGCACCTGCTGATGTGCTGCCAATGTAACTACACCTAAGGCAGTGAACTTATCGATGCAGTCTAGTGCAATGGTGAGTATTAAGGTCGTATCTCACAAGAACGGGGAAAGCCTAGACCTACTTTTTATTCTTTATTATCTAGCCTAAGAAGAAGAGTGAATTGATTTCTAGTTAAACTAATGGTTTAATAATAACTTGTCAAAGATTAGCAACAATGAAGTAGAGCAAAATTCAATCAAGATAAGAAAAGCAAACCCAAAGAGGACTAATACTAGTTGGAAAACATACATAAGATACTAAACTATTGAATCTAATTTTAATACCCATGAATGAATTCTTAATTAAACTCAATTTCTTTCTTGAGATAATCAAATTTCTAAACCTAAGAATCTATCATTGAAATCTCTTCCTAATGATTGATTTTAGGTCAGCCTTATCGTTCTAATTCATCACTATTAAGAGTTGTGAGTTCTTAATCCGAAAATCAATTTACCTATCTCTAAGTGAAAATCAATTGTTCCTTGTAATTAGGGTTCCAATTTCAATTAGGACCCCTCGATGCAACTAAAAGAAATCTAAAAAATATTCCATACAACATCTTATAAAGAAAATTTAGCATTCATTCATAAGTGCAAGAAAGTTTAAAAATTAAATCCAACATTCATACAAATTTAAAGTAAAATGCCAACTTAGTAAGGAACCCTAATGGGATTTACATGTCTAGCCACTCATGTTCATGGGTACAACAATAATCAAAATTAAATTCAAGAAGAGAGAAAGGAACGAAAACATGTACACCCTTTTCTTCTCTCGAATCAAGGATTAAACGCCACCTTCTTCAATCTTCAAGTACTCAAAGTTGATTGTCTCTTGATGCAAATCCACTCTCCTAATCTCCTATATAACTTCAAGGATGTAAGTCGGATATTCAAGGGTTTAAGTAGTCTCCTAGTTGTCACCCCTTTATTCCTTAAGCACCTCAAGGCTCTAAGCAAGATAAGTCTCCAAATTCACGGCCTCCTTCCAAGATTATTTTTTTGAATCCCTTTCTTTTCTTTCACTCTCCCTTTTATAGACAATGTTGACGTGGTGGATAGGATGAGATAAGATAAGATAGGATAAGATGAGATAAGATGAGATAGTATAGGATAAGATAAGATAAGATAAGCTGGGGTTGATGTTGGTGCAATCGTTGAAAACCTAGTGGACTCTGGGTTGGGGTATTCCCCACATAATCTACTTGTTCAAACTCAACAATACCCAAGTTAGAAGAAAAAAAAGAATGGGAAGAGTTAGCAAACATACCTTCCGCATTACAGTTTGCACCATAATGCGGGCCACCATAAAACTCACAACCAATCTGTGTTGCATGCAAGGGCATCTAGAGTTGGTCAATCTTCTTGGTCAAAAGCTCTACTTGAGCTACCAAGAGTAATGTAGAATCTACTTGGTTGATCACTTCTTGCCATCCTGGTCTATCTCTAGAGGATTGCCATTGATAATTGTCCATGGCTATTTCCTCTATTAGATGCTAGGCCTAGTCATGGGTCTTATTATTCAATGCACCCCCTGCTGCTGCATCCATAATTTTCCTTGTGGCTGCATTCAAACCCCTGTAAAAGGTCTGCATCTGCATCTACATAGATCTTCAAGAGGCATCCCTCCAAACTGTATAGTTTGCTACACCATCTGGATGATATTTGACTTAATTTTGAAGTTGTTGGCTTCTACTGTAGGCCAAGTGATGCACGTTTGCATCCCTTCCAAGGAAGGTCTAGCGAACTCATACATCGTTCGATGGTCACCATTATCATTCGTAGCTGCCATCTTTGGTGGTATATGATTAGGGATTTCAACTGGCTTCTCCTCCTAGTGTAAACGAGCCCTTAATCGAATGAGAGATTGCTCTAGTTTGGGCAGAGGTTTTATGGGTACAGGATTAGAACTCTTGGTCATAAATTACCTGAAACCAACAAAAGAAAAACTACCCTATAGTAGAATAAAAGAACTAATAATAAATAAATAAATAAAAGATAAAATTGAATAAAATGAAATGAAATAAAAAACTAAGAATGAAAGTAAAGTTAACTTGAAAAATAAGAATGACAAGGACCAACCAAAATAAGTGCAGAATAGGCCAAAGGAAAGTAGCTAATGCAATTTAGTAATTTTTTCAAGTTTCTTCACAAAAAGGAAAAGCAAAAACACCCAACAAGTAGAATAAAAGAAAAATAATCAATATGTAAAATAAGACTAAATAATAAAAATAAATTAAAATTAAAATAGATGACAATAAAAATGAAATAATGTAACTTAAAAAAAAAATAGAAACAAAAGTTAAAAAAACAAAAGTAAAATAAAAAAAATGGCTAAATTAACAAATAGCAAATTCAATTTAGTTTTCACACAAATCCTCTACAACGGTGCCAAAAAACTTGATGTGCTACCAATGTAACTACACCTAAGGCAATGAACTTATCGATGCAGTCTAGTGCAATGGTGAGTACTAAGGTTGTATCTCATAGGAACGGGAAAACCTAGACCTACTTTTTGTTCTTTGTTATCTAGCCTAAGAAGAAGAGTGAATTGATTTCTAGTTAAACTAATGGTTTAACAATAACTTGTCAAAGATTAGCAACAATGAAGTAGAGCAAAATTCAATCAAGATAAGAAAAGCAAACCCAAAGGGGACTTATACTAGTTGGAAAACATACACAAGATATTGAACTATTGAATCTAATTTTGACACTAGTGAATGAATTCTTAATTAAACTCAATTTCTCTCTCGAGATAATCAAATTTCTAAACCTAAGAATCTAACATTGAAATCTCTCCTAATGATTGATTTTAGGTCAACCTTATCGTTCTAATTCATCGCTATTAAGAGTTTTGAGTTCTTAATTTGGCAATCAATTTACCTTATCTTTAAGTGAAAATCAATTGTTCCTTACAATTAGGGTTTCAATTTCAATTAAGACCTCTCGATGCAAATAAAAGAAATCTAAAAAATATTTCATACAATGTAACGCCCTTATCTAGTATTACAATTCATCCTATGCAAATAGATAGGTTCAGTACATTATTCTTATCCTTCTATTTAATTAATGTCTGAGCAGTTATACCATTAAGTTTCATTAAGCGAATTAGGTTTGAGATCTTTTGCTCAGATTAAAACTCGTATGCACAGCAAAATAAAAAGAAATACTATACTATGCAACGAAAATTTAAACTTTCATGTAATTCAAATAATACCAGTCCAATAATGTCCATTACATTTTGGTAAACATGTCCCTAGATATATGAAGTACCCGTCCATCGGAAGTCAAGAGACAATAGTTCTGCCACTCAGACTCCCTTACAAATTTCTAAGGATGGACCAGTCCTTCACATATCCATCCCCAAGGATATCCCATATACATCTCATATATGCAGCCAAAAGAATAGTTCTAATCTAAACTAATTCTATTTGGACTAGGACCTAAAATAAGGGTTACAAAAATCCCACTTTAAACCAAAATGAAACTTCTATCTCCCGGCCCTACTAAGCGTCCATTTCTAATACATATTAGCATGTAGATGAGAAACACAAGTTTCCTAGTAGCTTAACAATTTGGATTTAAAATTATCTAATATGTATCAGGGTGCAAGCACCAAAACATTTAATTCTACATTCTTGAAAATAAAAATATAGCATTGTTTATAACTATAAATTGAATGACACAAGTTATTTCCACCCAATGTAAAGGATATTAATTTAGACTAATTAAAGTTATGGGGTGTTACATACAACGTCTCGTAAAGAAAATTTAGCATTCATTCATAAGTGCAAGAAAGTGTAAAAATCAAATCCAACGTTCATACAAATTTAAAGCAAAACGACAACTTAGTAAGGAACCCCAACGGGAGTTACAAGTCTAGCCACTCATGTTCATGGGTACACAAATAATCAAAATTAAATTCAAGAAGAGAGAAAGGAAAGAAAACATGTACACCCTTTTCTTCTCTTGAATTAAGGATGAAATGCCACCTTCTTCAATCTTCAAGTACTCAAAGTTGTGATTGTCTCTTGATGCAAATCCAATCTCCCAATCTCATATGGAACTTCAAGGATGAAAGTCAGATATTCAAGGGTTCAAGTAGTCTCCTAGTCGTCACCCCTTTATTCCTCAAGCACCTCACGGCTCTAGGCAAGATAAGTTTCCAAAGTCACAGCCTCCTTCCAAGATTATTTTTCTAAACCCCTTTCTCTTCGTTTGCTCTCTCTTTTGTAGAAAATGTTGACGTGGTGGATAGGATAAGATGAGATAAGATAAGATAAGATAGGATAAGATAAGATAAGATAAGATAGGATAAGATGAGATGAGATGAGGTAAGATAAGATGAGATAAGATAAAAGATGATGAGTGGCTAAGAGGGATGATAGGGTTTTCAAAAAGAGATCATGATAAGATAAAAAATCCTTTCAAAGATGATGATGTTTCTAGAAAGATGATAGCTTCTAAAAAGATGATCATCCTAGTAAGATCATGATAAGTCAAAATCACGACTTCCTCTCTTCTTTTGGACTTCTCTCCCTTTTTCTCCCAAATTCCTCACGTGGCCTACTTTGCATAAGGCCAATGTGGTCGTGCTTCAAGGCCCATGAGTTGTTTTAAAGTCCATGGATTGCTTCAAGGCCCACTTTGCATGTTTCTAGGCTATTTGGGCCTCCAAAGTGGCTTCGCTACTGATGATGACTTGGTAAGCTCCTGAAATGAAAAAGGATATAAACTCAGGTGGTTCTGAGGATAAAAACACATAAAATGCTTATAAAATGAACAATTAACCTCAAGAAAAATATGTATAAAATAAAGCACATCACGTGCCTTTCTAGAGCCATGGAGGCTATAAAGTAGGGTGTTTCACACCACAAAAGGGAGGTTTTACACATAGACGAAGGAGGCATTCATGTTCACGACTTCAGACCTTCTTCTCCTCCTTCCTTCTCTCTTCGAAGAGAGAGCCTTTTCTCTTCCAAGGGTGGACAGAGGTGGAGTTTTAAATTTGGACAGCTTGGGTTCTTTCTTCAAGCCATGAGTGGCTAATTTCTTTTCTTTTCAAGTTAGGATATTATAGCTCTAGATATTTGAAGATATGAGGTAGATTAGGTTTGGATTGATTTTTGTTTAGATAATTAAATTAAAATTTTTGAGTTTTAATTCAATGAGCATGCTTATACCAACTTTACAAGGCCAGTTTTCTTTTGTAAATATGCATTTACTGCTTACATTGTTGCTAGAATCCATAATTGTTTAGTAACCAATGTTAGAGTAGCATATAGTGAAATGTATTATACATGTTCCTTGCATTTGACTAGGAAATCATGGTTTAGATTCCAATTTAATAGGACATTCCAATGAATCTCTTTGTACTAATGTGTCACTCGAGAGCTTACTATAGGTTTTAGGTAAACTTAAATATATGTTTGAAGAGGCTAGAAATTAGGGGGAATTGATGAACATTTCTCATTTCCCTAAGTTAAGTAGATACTCTACAATGTTTGATTGTTGTGCCCCATTTACTTGCCTATTAGAATATATAAATTCAATGATTAGCATGATATCTATAATTGCATAATTCCTAACTAGGAAACTTTCTATTCAGTTTACTTTTTTTTTGTTTGTTTTTGCTCATTTCGTTTACTATTTTATTTGCATTTTAGCTTACTTGAACCATATTGAAACCACCCCATTTATTTTCTATTAGTTTCTTTCTTTCTTGCCACTGGTTATTGAAAATAAAAGTAAATTGCCAGTGTTTGTGGGATTGACCTTTCTCTCACTATACAAAAATCAATTAAGTGAAGTAGGAAGTTTATATTTTTTGGATTCGACCCCAACAAATTTTGACACCGTTGTCGGGGATTGGTGTTTATTGATTTATTTTTCTTCTTACTGACCAGGAAACAAGAAAAGAATGAGTGAAATGTACAGTTCACCCATGCAATTCAAATTAAGTTAGCAAATGAGTGAGTTAATTGAGTTAATGCATCACATGGTTAAAGGACAACTTCCATAAGATAGAGCATATGGAATGTGAGTTAGTACAGGCTATCCTATTGGCATGTATGCCACCAATTTTTGATTTTAAGGACAGTAGAGCAGGTATGATTATTTCTATAACACTTGTTATCCGGGATAGGGAGAGCATCCTCACTTCAATTATGGGACAATGCCACGTAACTTTCAAGATTTTTAGTCTAGACTAGTACCATCACCATCTAAACAAAAACCCATTACTTCCTCTTCTAAGACAAGCCCATCTTGTGAAGAGATGATCAAAGAACAAACCACTTAAGTAACTACATTGGCTCAAAGTACTTAGTAATATCATGACTAAACTAGCACTGACATTTAAGATTTGAAAACTCACATAAGTCAGCTAGTCAAATCTAGGAATTAGTTGGAATCTCAAACCAATCTTCTTTCTCAAATAGAGACCACTCCTACATAAAGTGTTTGTGTTATTACTTTGAAAAATGAGAAGGAACCAGAAGAGTTATTTGAAAAAATAACTCATGAATTTGACTCATGTGCAGAATCAAAACCAAAGATAAAGGCCACAGTGAAGAAACTCGTTAAGAATGCTCAAAAAGAGAAAGAGTCAATTTCATTTAAAGAATTGATAAAGATAGTCCCCTTCACAGAAAGGTTTATTAGAGCCAGAAAAGAAAAGAAAGAAAAAGAGTTGATAGAGACATTTAGAAGAGTAGAAGTGAACATTTCACTCCTAGATGTTATCAAGAAATTTCCAAGGTACACAAAGTTCCTTAAAGAATTTTGCACCAACAAGAAGTCAGCAAGGTTTGAATACGTCAATATGAGAGAGAGCCTCACAGCAATAATTTAAAAGAAGTTTCCTCCTAAATGTAAAGATCTAGGTGTGTTTACCATTCCTTACAAGATTGGGAATGTAGGTGTCTATAAATCCATGTGCGACCTCGGAGCTTCTGTGAACATCATGCCACTTTCTACCTATTCCACTCTTAATGTTGGGAAGCTCAAAGAAACTAGTGCGATCATACAATTGCCTGATAAGTCTGTGATTTGTACCAAAGGAGTGTTAGAAGATGTTTTGGTGCAAATTGATAATTTTTTTCTTGCTGACTTCTGTGTTATAGACTTGAAGGATGATAATTGTGAGAAATAATCAGAAATTTTGTTGGAAAGACTATTTTTGAGCACTTCTAGGACAAATATAGATGTTTAATAAGACAGTTTAACCATGGAATTTGATGGAGAGCTGATTAAATTCAATGTGTATGTTGAAAAAATTCTAGTGGAGCTTCTTCAGTTTTTCAAGTTGATGCTATTGATTCTATAGTGCAAGAAATGAGTGAATTGGACCAACAAGAAAAATTTATCATTGTGCTGAATAAGGATAGCAATTGTACGAGTCAAGAAAAGTTCAAGAAAATTTTTGACAGTGATGTAGAATAAAAAAAAGTAGCATCAAACTTTGAATTGAAGTAATTGCTTGAATATTACAAACATGTATACTGGGAGCTCAAGTTATTCTATCTAAGAAAGCTGGCACAAGAGTGGTAAACAAGTTAGAATGGTAAGGCAACAAAGTTCCATGGTTGCTTAAAAATGGATAAATTCTTCATGCTACGTGGAATGTGTCATGTCTAAAATGGTACTTTAATAAGATAATTTAATTTCTCTTTCATTTTAATATCAACATTTTTACTTTCATTCCCTTCATTAGCGTGTTTATCTCTATTTTCAATTTGTGGTAAATTTTATTTTATTTTCAGATGGCACCTATGGGCACAGCTTGGGCGAGTCTTCATCTTCTTCCTTGTAACTGCATTAGCCTTGTTTTGAGCAGATGTGCATTCTTAGGCCAGAGAAGCTTGTTTGGGCCTTCCATGGAGTATTTTAGCAAGAGTTAAAAAAAATAAGAGTGGGCGTTCTTTCATAAAAAACTTTTTAATGTCTTTCTTATTTTAAAATTCTTATCTCTAATTTTTTTATAATTTCTTTTATATTTTATATTTACGCTTTTAATCTTTTCATCCATTTTGTTTTTTATTTTATTTTAGCCCCAAATTTTAACTGTGCTTCTTCCCCCCACCAAAGCCTTAACCTCCAACTTCAACCAAGTTTAGGCTGCCATCATCTACAGCTCACCGTCGTCTGCTACCTTACCTCGTCTTCGTCGTTATTGTTTCCTTACCGTCATGTTGCTTCAACCCTCTTCTGCCTTCATCGCAATTTCTCCACCTATGTAGCTCAGTCGCAATTTTGCCTTCTAGGAGTCTCATTGTCACGTTCCTTCCATTAGCTGCTGTCGTCGCATCATATCTCCGCCGTCCTTGTCGTGTCAGATCTTCGCCTTTGCGTCGCGACCATCCGTCAGATTTGCTATGGTCGCGTTTCTCTCCATCGTTGCATCTGTCTTCGCATTTTGGCCTCTGCCATCTCGCGTTTCTGCCCTTTTCGTCCTTCACCGTCAACTTTGTCCCAGCGTTACTCACCGCCGGCCTCCGCCACTCCTTGCCGCCGCCGTCCACCTCCAAATGGGCAGCCGGTTCAATGTTTTCCCCCTCCATTTTTAATTTCACATTTTATCTCCATTTTTGCTATCTTAGTTTCTGTCATTCTTTTTCATTTCTGTTATTTTTTTCTTTTCTGCTATTTTTCGTTTCTGTCATAATTAACAATTGTTGAAGTGTCTATTGAAAATTTCTGCTGAACAGGTAATTTTTGGCTAAACATTTTTGCTTGATATATTGGATATACTTGCTGGATGAGATTGCTCAATATATCTGCTGATGATATTTGCTAGTAATGCGTGCTAGATAATATGTCTGCTGAATGATTGTGCTGATATGTATGTCTGTTGAATATATCTTTCCTGGTTAGAATAGGATGATTTGTATTTTTTATGGATATATTTGCTACATTGGATATTTGCTGAATATTTCTTGGCTGGATGATATTTGCTGGCTAGAAGAACTGTTAGAAGATATGATATATGCTGAAATTTTGAACCTTGGATCCCGAAAATTTTTGTTTTTATTGAGTTTTTTTAAATTTTGGTAGCCGATAGTTTTTGGTAAAGTTTAAATTTTGACTTTTAAATCAAGTTTACTGCACATGGTTATGTTTGATCCTTGAAGCATAGTGTTTTAACTGTAAGTTTCTTATGTAATTCATGCTTCCAAGTCATTTGATCAAAATGAGCACTGATTGATTTTGTTTTCCTGCATTCTGACCTTATGATTCTAACAAGAATGTTCAATTGAGTTAAGATTTAAATTAGAAAAAATTGTGCATGCTAATCTTTTGAATGAATTCCTGTCAATGAAGTCTTTTGTTTAGTTTGGCAATTCATTGAGTTTAGAGCTGAATGCATTATGTTCATAGGCACAAAAGCTTGTAATGATTTAAAATTTATCATTTCCCTGTTCTTTACCCTTTTTGCATTAGATTATGGAAATAAAAAAATTAGAAAAAGAGAGTACTGGTTTGTAATTTTCCTGCTCCTCTAGTTCAAAAAAAATTATGAGCAGTGCTAGTAGCCACTTAGAGCTATGGTTTGCTGAGTAACCAGGTGGAGGTATTACAAATATCTACATTGGCATAAAAAAGCTATGACACTTTAAGAAAGAGCTAAAGTGCTCTAAAAAGAGGAAAGTTGTGGCTAAGTTGAGTAACCAGAACTGTGTACCAAAAGTATACCTTTTTGCGTTAAAAGGCTTTGCTAAGAGTCCTCTTTAAAAAGAAAAAGGAAAATAAATGAAGGAGAGATAAGAAAAGAAGTCCAGCTAAAAAGGGACGAGAATGAGGAAATGATGATTTTTCTAATTGCTTATATTTAGACCTTGTGCTTAATTTGATTTTTCTCTATTTTTGATGTTTTGACGGATTATGCAAACTTCCTCAATGATAGGCCTAATTAATTGACATGCTAATTATGCTTGTAAGACACATCTTGGTTCTCTCGAGGGTGCATGTTAGATTTCTTGATTTGTTGCACTTTTGGGAAAACAAAGTATAGGTGCATTTTGTTTCATGGCTTTGAGAACATGCTGGATTGGAATGGATCAATTTTGAGAAAGTATTTGGGACTTGTTTTATCCTTTAATTCATGCTTGAGAACAAGCATCGACTAAGTGTGGGAGAATTTGTTAGGTGTAGTTTTTAGGATAATTCTAGTTTGATTTTACTTCCTCTTCTAATGATTTTATGTTGATTTCATCCTTTTTTCCATCTTATTACAACATTCTATTTAGTGGAGCCAAATTCCCATGGTTTCGTCCATTTTTATACTACATTCCCCTTCCTCTCATGGGCACGGCTTATACGTGGGTACAATGTTATCTTTAAAAAGTCCATCTTAGCACTTTTTAGTAATATTCTCTCTATTGGACAAAAAGAAGCACATGCCTTTCTAGAACCATGAAGGTTATAAAGTAAGGTATTTCACACCACAAAAGGGAGGTTCTACACATAAACGGAGGAAGCGCTCATCTTCACAACTTTAGACCTTCTCCTCTTTCCTCCTCTCTCCTGAGAGAGAGCCTCTTCTTCTCCAAGGGTGGATAAAGTTACAATTTTAGATTTGGACAACTTTAGGACCTTTCTTCCACCCATGGTGGCTAATTTCTTTTCTGTTCTAGTTAGGATATTGTAGTTTTGGATATTTGAAGATACAAGGTAGATTAGATTTGGATTGATTTTTGTTCAGACAATTAAATTATGATTTCTGGGTTTTAATTCAATAAGCATGTTTATACCAAGTTTACTAGGCCTGTTTTCTTTGTATAAATATGTATCTACTACTAAAATTGTTGATAGAATCCGTAATTGTTCAGTAACTAATGTCTGAGTAGCATTTTGTGAAATGTATTATATATGTTCCTTGCATTTAATTAGGAAATCATGGTATAGATTCCAATTCAATAAGATGTTCCACTAAATCTCTTTGTACTGGTGTGTCACTCGAGAACTTACTATAGTTTTTAGCTAAACATAAGTACATGTTTTAGGAGGTTAGAAATTAGGGAGAATTGATGGACATTTCTCATTTTCGTAGAGACTCAACAATGTTTGATTGTTGTGCCCAGTTTACTTGCCTATTACAGAATATAAGTTTGATAATTAGCATGATATCCAGAATTGCATAATTCTTATTTGGAATCTTTCTTTTCAGTTTACTTGTTTTCGTTTGTTTTCGCTTATTAGAATCAAGGTGAGGCCAGTTTGGCCAAACGTCATAGTAGAAACAAATCATAAAGCAAGACAAATGCATAAAAACATCACCAACTATCGACTACATGTTGATTGTCTCTTGAGAGAGCCTGGTAGCGATCTCTTTCTCCTCCTCATCACGGTCCCCTTTGTTTAGCATTAGAGTAGATTGAGGAGTATATAAACTAAATACTACTCCTAACAACCTTAACGCCTGCAATAGCATTTTCAAGAGACACCAATCGCTGCACAAAAATATGATATAGGTGACTAAACTATCCACAAAAGGAATGTTTTCCTCATTTGGTTCATACACTGAAGAAACTGTAACGATCCTAGTAGGTCTACAGGAGATCTATGATCTACCAAAACATCTTGGACGCACATGTGCCTCCTAGGATAATCTCTACCTACTCCCCTTTTCCTACCCTCTTCCCTGTTATTTATACCCTTTTCCTACCCTCTTTCCTATTATTTATAACTTCTTAGCCCCAAGACAAAGCCTTAGTCATAAAGGAAACCTCTTTATTGCCAAGCTCTTCCTCCCCGTTAGAACATACTACCAGCCCAAGGTTTTGAGAATCATCTTTGCTCCCTAGAGGCATGTCTACAATGATGACCTTAAACCATGGTTCAATCCAACCAAACGGCTAACCATTTTGAAAATCGTGAAGAAAAAATTGTACCTAAATAAGAAGGCATCCTCAAGAGTTAGAAAATATCCAAAAATTCTATAGAATAGAAAGAGGGAGTGAGCCAATAAGCAAAATAAATCAAAGGAAGGGGAATAGATGAGAGGAAATACTTGCAGAAGTAAAAAGAAATGAGAAAAACGTCTAAGAATGGAAAGTAGAATTGCAAACCATAGAGAGAATCCCTTTCATGTGTAAATGGAGCACTGATGAACAATAAGAGTGAAATCCTCATTGACGAACACTTATGAATACCAACCAATTTGAACCTCAGGTGCCCAGC
The DNA here is from genome assembly GCA_031216115.1 of Senna siamea. Lineage (NCBI taxonomy): Eukaryota > Viridiplantae > Streptophyta > Magnoliopsida > Fabales > Fabaceae > Senna > Senna siamea. The sequence continues at coordinate 6,579,880 of CM062360.1, forward strand.
CTAAGGAAAACACTACAATGCCCTAAAAAAAATTTGCGATAACTAAATAAACGCCTTCATTACTTGAGATATGCGTTGACATGCTGAGTAATGTGTAGCATGAAAATTGAAGCGTGGAATTAAAAACATGTGCATCTCATATAGGGGGACTCGTACGTCTAAATGTCAGGCACAATCTATCATTTGTGGTTTTTGGAATTTGTGTGCTACGATAGGTAGGGAGCCTACCATTTCATTTTCCTCTTATTTTTTCAAAGTTCAAGCCCAATTAAACAAAGGCTGCCATCAATTGTAGAAAGTTGATAAGCGTCTGTGCAAGATCGAGGGGCTAAACTCGAATTTAAAGTATTGGAACAATGCCTTTTTTCACATTGTTCCTCTTATAGGCGTTCACTCTCTTTTGCTTCGTCTAGGTGACAATAGGTCATTTGTCCCTTTAACTTGGTCTTGTCCTTGTATTGCTCAGAAGGTTGACGAGGGGGGCCTTGATGAGGGAGAGAGGGAGATTGTTGCCAAGCTCTCTCAAGAAATCATTGACATGAAGAATATGGCTACTATATTCTTTGTTGTTGTTTTCATTTACATGATTTTATTTTGTTATGCTTCTTAGTTATCTGACAATTGTTTTTGCTGCTCGTAATTCCAATTTAGAGGATCTTCATTATGCACACCTTCGTCAAGCTGTTAGTGGGGGCTCTGTAAGTGGCCTTTTTTTGGGAGGATCTCATGAAGGGCGATCGGGTAGGGTTCTTACCACTGGCTATCTTAGGAGTTGCAGAGGTTAGAACAATTCATCTATTACTCCAAAAGGTTCCATTGCTACTATTGATGTTGGCATTGCTGGTGCCGTTGTGCCCATAAATTTGATGTAAGATTTGTTGATCGAGCAATCGGTGAGTGTGCTCTTCTATCTGAGTTGAATTACCTGAAGGCAGAGTATACCACTACCAACGTAGATCTTAAGGTGCAACTAAAAACCCTTTAGGATGAAAGGAATCGGGTTGCCACCAAGCAGGATTGGGAAGAAAAGTGGGAGGTCAATCTTACCTCCCAAAAGATTAAGGTAGAGCTTGATTGTTGCATTGCCGAAGAGGACCTTGATTTTGCCAAATTTCACTTGATGGAGAAAAACGAGGAGCTTAGGGCTTTAGAGGAGAAGTTAGTTGTCCTTTCTTAACAACAAGGGCAGTAAATGGTGGGATCTCCATCTGAAATGATTAAAATGGAGACCGTTAGTATTATGGTGGAGTGCAGCAGGTAAAATTACCTTTTCCAACTGCGCATTCTCAATCTTGACTGTAGATCGAGGGAGTGGATTACGCCTGCAAAGTTTTTGATTACAAGATTCATTGTGATGGGCTTTTGGAGTACATGGATGCTTTGTTAGAAGGTCTAGGTGAGCCGAGTGGTTTCAAGGATCAAGCGGATGAGGTGCGAGGATTTGTTGCATTCTAAAGAGATGATTGATCTTTCATTTAAAGATACGCATGATGCTACACTGATTATAGCGGCTAAGGTAGTGGTGGAGGTGAGGATCCTCTAAGTGTTGTTAAGGAGGTTAATCCCTTAAAGTAAAATTTTTTTAACATTGTTGTTGTAATGGCCTTTGGCTTTTTGAACTTTTTCTAATTTTTGTATAACTTTGTGAGTGCCACTGCCATTTGGCAGGTGGATTTTACTTAATAAAGCCAAGGGTGTTTCTTCCTTGTTTTCGTGGTTTGCACTATAATGTTTGTATGTTTGATTGGTGTACAATTAGTTTACCAAGGGTCGAACGACCAAACAGTAGTGCTTGTAGAGCATTATTTTGTGCTGAAAATTCATTAGCCTAATAATAGTGTTTATTTTAGTTTTGATAAAGGTTTATTTTTATTTGTGAATTTTTCTTTTTCTATTTGTGCAATGAGTAGTTTGTAAGAAAGTTATCGTCCACCAAACACTTAGTAAGGGCTTTAAGGCTAATGAAGGATTTTGAAGAGCTATCTTGTAGGTAGACAATCGTCCATTGATGTGTCTAGCAAGGCCAAGGGCCAAAAAAGGAAGATAAAAGCTATCTTGTAGGCAATGGATCGACCATCAATCGCCTGATGGGGGCCAAGGGCCAGAAAAGGAAGATGGAAAGCTATCCTGTAGGCAGGAGAACTACCATCGATCGCTCGACGGGGTTTAAAGGCCATAAAAAGAAGCTGAAAAGTTGTACTATAGGCAAGGGATTGTCCATCGATCACTTGGCAAGAACGGGGGGCCGAATTGTTGTTGGTGTGTATTATTTTCTCTTCGGTGTGTTTTGTAAAGAGAGAGGGAGAAAGACACAGAGAGAGAGCAATTTGTGACAAATACTTTGCTTTATTGATTAAAGGGATACAAATATCTCATTACATTTCATATGTTAAGGATTTGGTCATCACTGATGGTGGATAGGCAATAAATCCCATTAGGTAAAGCTTGTATGACTAAATATAGTCCTTCCCAATTTGGATCTAACTTTCCTTGTGAGGGATCCATTCGGTTATTGATGGTTGTTCGCAAGACTAAATCTCCTTATGGGAACTGACTGGGTTTGACGCTGTAGTCATTCGCATAAGTGACTTGTCGTATGTTACAGGTTGGATTTGTGCTTTCTCTCTCTTTTCTTCCAACGCATCTAAGCTCATCACTAGAGCTTGTTTATTGCTTACAATCGAGTAGGCAGTTACTCAATCGGATGGGCTTTCCAATTTGAGTAGGATCATGGCTTTGTGGTCGTATGTGAGGGCGAATGGCGTCTCACCCATTGATGTTTGTGTAGTTGTCCTGTAAAACTATAGTATTGACTGTAATTCATCTACCCAGTTAGCTTTTGCTACTCCAAGTCTCTTTTTGAGTCCTCGAAAGATGATTTTGTTGGTGAGTTTAGCCTGTCCATTTGTGGCAGGGTATTCAACAGAGGTCTTCTGCAGGAGTATAACCTATTGTCAGTAGCATTCTTTGAAGAATTCATTCACGAACTGTCTAACGTTATCCGTGATTATTTTGTGTGGGGACCCAAAGTGACAGATTATATTCTATCATAAGAAATTTTCAACCTTTTATGAGGTTATGGCTACTAGTGGTTCTGCCTTGATCAACTTGGTGAAGTAGTCTACCGCTACCTTCAAGCATTTCCTTTGGCCAAAAGCAATTGGGAATGGTCCAAGGATATCCGTTTCCCAGATATCAAAAGGTTATGGGGCGGGCATGATATGTTGTTCATTTAATGGGATGTGAATATAGTTATTGTGCTTTTGCCACACATTGTAGTGTTTCACTAGTCGTTTAGCGTTTTTGATTAAGTTGAGCTTGTATAGTCCTGCCCTTAAAGTTTTGTGCCTTAAGGCGATCGCAGATTGATGGGTACTGCATATCCCATCATGGAGTTCATGGAGTATCTCTTTGCCTTGTTCCAAAATTATGCATTTCTCATAAGGACTTGAAAAGCCTTTTCTATACAAGTCGGTACCCAAGATGTAATACTTGTAGGACTTCCATCAAATTTTTTGAGCTTCATTTCTTTCAGATGGAAAGGCATCGTTTTTGAGGTATTGTATGATTTGGGTCATGACATCGATTGGGAGGATTTCTGTTTGATGGATTCTTGGTCTTTCTAGGTATTTTCTTATTACTAACTTATAGATCCCTTTAGTTTTTGCGTTCGCTAACCTTGACAGGGGGCTACCCTTTCATTTTTGTGTTTGGGTATTTGCTGTAGATGTGAATGTTCGAATTGGCCCAATAGTTCACTAACTGGGAATAATTCTTGATGGTGGGATCCTTTGCTTTGATTCAGCATTTATCTGGTTGACAATCAATTGGTAGTTGCTAAAGAGGTGGACCTAATTGGCTTTAAGTTCTTGGGTCAATTGGAGTCCTGCTAAGAGATCTTCATACTCCGCTTAATTTTTTGATGTTTTGAAGAGGAAACATATTGCTTGCTTGACCTTTATGCCAGATGGGCTTTCAACGATAATACATGCACCACATGTGGCTCTTGAGTATCCATTGACATGGATGGTCTAATGTGGGATTTCTTCAATTCGTTCTCGAGAAACTTCTCTTGGTGGATGTGTCATTTCAGTGACAAATTCAGCTAGTGCTTGAGCTTTGATCGTTTGTCTAGGTTGGAAGCTAATGTCAAATTCAAAAAGTTCGATAACCTTGGTGGTTAATCATCCTGTGAGATATGCTTTATGCATGATTTGCCTAAGTGGCTGGTTGGTCCAAACAACGATGGAGTGTTTTTGGAAATAAGGGCACAAATGCCTTATTGATATAACCAGTGCAAAAGCTAGTTTTTCCACGTTTTAATAGCGTAGATCGGCCCCTCAGAGGGCTCGATTGGTAAACTATATTGGACATTGGTTTATTTGTCCTTTGTGGAGCATCACTGAGCTGAACGATCGATCGATCGATTGGTCATGTTGAGATATAAGTACAACGTTTCCCATGGCTTTGGCTTGAAAAGCATAGGTGGATTGGCAAAATATTATTTTAGTTGTGAGAATTCTTGTTAGCATTCATTTGTCCATGCAAAGGGATTAGTTGCTTTTAATATTTTGAAAAATCATAAACAGGGATTAGCTGACCTGAATTGTAATTATATTTAAATGAAAGATGCTAAGTTATTTTGTCATGCAAAAGTAAAATAATGAAAATAATCTTGGAACGTGAAAATGCTCATTTTATTGAAAGAATTTAAAAGTATATAGTTGCGTCGATCAGGTGCGACCACTTTTATGATTACAAGGTTATCATTTGATAACTTATAGAATATAATTGTAGATTGCCGTTAAGGGAAAGGGTATCTTAAGATACATCAATAGAAATTTTGATAAGGCAGCGAGGCATCCATTGAGTCACTATACTTCATTCACACTCTTAGGTAGCTCTATAGTGAGGATTGCTTGGTATTTTTTCAGGTTAGCCTTGATTCCTCTCTAAGTAATCATTGTAACCCCCTAATCCTACAGTCATTTTTATCTTTTAGTTTTTTAATTAATATAATAATATTATAAGATTAGTGAATTATTACTTTTTTTACTTGAGTCAAATTTAATATTCTTTTTTTTTTACCAAGTGAAATAACTAAGTGCTGTTAGTTTGAGAATTCTATATTCGGGATGCTTACACGAAATGTTAGAGCGAAAATTATTTTAATCTAATAAATTAAAGCAAAATATATCTATATATACATTCACATTCATTTATAATATTCATATGTGTCATCCATTAGACATATATCTATGGATGTGCGAGTGTGTTAAGTAGGGTAAGGAGACAATAAGTCTATCATTCATACCCATTTAACAAAATTGCTAGTGAATTTCTAGTTTACATATCCTAATACATATATGCTTTTATTTTATACATAAAAAATCTATCCTTTTGATCTTTTTCAAAAATTAATAAGGATTCAAGGTATCGAGCATGTCAAAATGTCTCTAAAACTTTACAAATTCAAGGTGTAGGAGGAACTTTTCACACATATATAATCTACATTTCCTTAACAATTGGGAAATACTCCAGGAAGGGTATCTCCACCAATTTTATCTCTACTTTTATCATTATCTAGTACTTAGGCATCTAATACAAATTAACATTTTTAATGAGAATAAATCTCAATAACCATAATAACCAGTTTATAAAGCAGCTAGTTTGTATCACCGTAATCCTTTAAGGAAAATGCTACATTCTTCTTATCGTCATATAATTGATATATCTATTGGGTTACCTTTTATAAATTTACATTGATACTTATAATTTCTCATAATTGCATGCACCATTTACTTGATATATACCATACAGGCATATATCTCATAAAATAGTTAAATCATACAGGTAATATAATTTTATTTATATAACTTCATATAAAGAGCAATAAGAAATTAAGAACTTTTATCATTGGCGTTTGCCATCATCATGATAATCATGATGTAATAATAATAATAAGAGAAATTAGGAGGGTCACCGAGTAAGTCACTCCATACTTTTGAATATGTACTTATAACTTATGACAACATATGCCCATTGGTAGTCTTTGACTAAAATATCACATTTTTGTACATTTTGGAGCGCTCTCAGTGGATCCAAGTACCATAAAGTCCCTTCATTGAGACTACACATTTAGTACATACTGGGGTCTTCAAAACGCTATTCATAGGCATATACATTAGGGTGATTTGGTGCATACTATAGTTATGTAAAATTTTAAGTATGTGAATTTTTATTTAACTTGACCATTAAGTTATTAACTTAAAATTTACAACTATCATGATAATCACGGAATGTCTGATCACCGTCTCATAACAACAATTAGTCATTCAGTTATAAACCTATCTATTGCTAATACATATACTAAGAATACAATTTATTAATTTTCTTATACATTCTTGCTCTTTCCTTATCAATTTCATCAAAATCTTGCTCTTTTTCATTTAAATTCAATATACATGTTACCTTTCTCATATTATAGGTTTAAATCCCTAACTTGAATTGGGTTTTTGGACCAAATACCTTTTAAATATGTCATTGAATTCATAGTTCATTCACAGAAACTGGTAGTCGGTTGATACCCTGTTGACAGTCGACTAGTAGCATTCTGTCCAAATTTCAAAATTCAAATATGAGAGCTATCATTTGATTATTATAGGGCTAGCGCTGGTCGCTAGCTTATCATAGGCTGACAGTCATTTGTTTGGACATGGCGATCAAGTTAGCCTTTTGAAAAAATTTATTAGGGAAAGAATGAATATGCACTGTTCATCGAATAACTTTTCAAGAAAATTTTGAACGTAGTAGTCGACTTCTAGGGACTAGCATTCGACTGCTCAAACTCTATATGAATTTTTGGGTAACTCAATCACATGACAGTGGGCTGCTAGAGACCACCAGTTGGCTGTTACGTAATGCTCTGTTTTAAAACTTGCCATTAACCCAGAATTTTTATCCAAAAATTTGTTTGTAAAGTCATTTTGAAATTCATGAACTTAAGATAAACTTTTAAGTATCATTTTTCACATAAAAACAATCCAAAACACCGTTTTATCTTACTCAAATATGGGATTAAACCTCATTTTTTGTTCAAGTAGAAAAATCCATTTTTCAAAATCAATTTTAAGCATGCATAAGTATCTTCAATCGATTAAAAACACCCAATAGTAAGTAAAATCATTAAGAATGTAATTTTAAATCCCTTTTTTCTTCAAACAACTTTAAAATCATCAAATTTAGTTGTATGAACAGTAACTTCGAAAATAAAAGGGGATTAGTCATTTCGCTACCTTAAATGCTTGTTTGAATATTGATTAACGTATTGGATGCCTTCCTTAACACTTCACTAGATTCAACTCTTGTGGAAAGTGAAGATTCTTCTTCTTCTCCCTTACTTTCTCTCTCTCTTTCTCTCTCTAAAAGTGGTTTTAAATTTTGGGTAATGAGGGACTCTACTTCTAGCCTTATATATAGGTGACCCAAAATTATAAATTTTAATCATAATCTCTGATCATTGAGTTTCAAAATGATAAGTTTCAAACTATATATAGAATTATCATTTTTGTTCCTGAACCATTGGCGGGAGAATTCCAAAAATTAGTTGACTACAGTACTTTTTTTGGAAAAAATTGAAATTCTCATGCTTAAACTTCTCCACTTTTCATTTTTGTCCTTCTCCTCTTTCTAATTAATTATCTTATTCTTTTTTAGTCCAATTCTGGCACTAATGCCACTATTTACAACTATATGCAGTCTAATGCAACATACACAAACAATTAATTAAAATTAACAAACATCTCTCATAGAAATAGGTGCGGATGTTACAATCATGAACCCTAGGAACTTCCTGGTGGATATGTCAAAGGCTCATTTGGATAGGTTTAGCTTCAGTTGGTGACGTCTGAATTCTCTAAAGATTTCTTAGAGGTCTTAGAGGTGTTGTTGCTCCACAAGGGACCTAACAATCATGTCATCTACATATATTTCCAAGTTACGACTAATCTACATTTGGAATATTATATCCATCATGCACTGGTATGTTGCCCCAATGTTCTTCAGGTTGAAATGAATTACATTGAAGTAAAACACTCCTTTTTCTGTAATGAATGAGGTTTTCTTTGTATCAACCAAGTTTATCTTTATCTGATTGTAACCAGAAAAGGCATCTAGGAAAATGAGTAATTGGTGTTCAAAATTTCTATCCACTAACTTATCTATGTTGGGAATTAAGCAAGCATCTTTAGGAGATAACTCATTGTGATCTATGAAATTGACTACTCGATTTCTTTACCATCACCACATTTGATAACCACTGAGGGTAATTGATCTCTCTTATAAATTCGGTATCGAGTAGTTTTTGGACTCTTTTGGTGATCTTTGTAACGCCCTATCTAGTCTTACCATTACTTCTAATATTAATAGATAGGTTCGGTACATTATCCTTATTATTTGTTTGATTAATGTCTGAGTAGTTATACCATTCATTTATGTTAGTGGATTAGGTTCAGGATCTTTTGCTCAGAATAAAAACTTACATGCACAGCGGAATAAAAATGCTACACTACACAGAGAAAATTTAAACTATCATAGAACTCGAATGATACATGTTTAGAAATTTTCATTACATGCTGTTAATTGTATCCTCGGATATATGAAGTACCCATCCCTCGTAAGTTAGGAGACAATAGGTCTATCACTCAGACTCCCTTAAAAATTAAGGGGAACCGGTCCTTCACACATTCGTTTCCCCTGTACAACTCAAGTATACAGTCAAACAATTGTCCTATTCTAAATCAAATACATCTTAGACCCAAAAATAAGGGGCTACAAAAAAATCTTACTTAACCAAAAAGAAATGCTACCACGCAGCCTTGCTATTCGTTCGTATTTGATACATATTAGCACATAGATGAGAAATAAAAGTTTCCTAATAGCTTAACAATTCTGAGTTCAAAAATTAACTAATATGTACCAGGGTACAAGCACCAAAACATTTAGTCTACATTCTTGATATTAACACGTAATGATATTCATAAATATAAACAAGCTAGCACTGCATGATAAATTCAAAGGTCAACAGAAATTCAAGTAACTCTTTTCCAAGGGATACATATTCTCATAGAATCACGTGTTCTTGTGGAATTATCCGAACGTTTGTGTGCATTTAGTTTTTTCCTTTACTGTTATAGATTGAGTGAATGTTCTTGGGTAATACGCGAACACTAGGTCACGGGCATGGAGCGCCTTTGGCCACACCTCACTAGGTCATTTGTGTGGAGCACCTTCGGCCACACTTCATAATTCGTGGACACTCGGCCACGTAAATAGAATCATCTGGACACTAGATCACGGGTATGGAGCACTTTCGGCTACACTTCACTAGGTCACTTGTGTGGAGCACCTTTGGCCACACTTCATAATTTGTGGACACTCGACCACGTAAGTAGAATCATCTGGACACTAGATCACAGGCATAGAGCACATTTGGCCACACCTTACTAAGTCACTCGTGTGGAGCACCTTCGGCCACACCTCGTAATTAGTGGACACTTGAATACATAAATAAAATCATCTAGACACTAGATCACGGGTATGGAGCGCCTTCGACCACACCTCACTAGGTCACTCGTGTGGAGCACCTTTGGCCACACTTCATAATTTGTGGACACTCGACCACGTGCATCGGGTCATCGTGAGCACCAGGTCACGAGCATGGAGCCCCTTCCCGATAAATTCTAATGACCTCTAGAATAAAACTTTCTTTTCCTTGGAATTTCTTATTAATGTATTTTGTTGGAATTGCTATTGGTTTCAAGGATAAATTTTTTTTTCTCATGGATTAGTGTAAGTATACACTTCCTATGGGGCATTCAATGTTTAAGGAGAAGTTTCTATTTTTGTTGGGAATAATATCTAAGGTATATTCTAGTAATCCCATTACTAATTTCTTTTCTTTGCAGTAATTTTCCATGTATATTTTCTTTCTAATAGTTTCAATAATGGTTTCCCTTTCTTGGAAATAAAATTTCTTCCTAAAAATTCTAATGTTAGCCATAAAATTCTCCTTTTCTTGAATAATGAATTCCAATACAAGATCTTTTTAAAAATATTAATAATGATCATAAAATTCTCCTTTTCTTAAAAATTTACTCCAATATAATTTCTTTCTAAAAATATTAATAATTACCCTAAAATTTTTCCTTTTCTTGGATAATTAACTCCAACATAATTTTTTTCTAAAATATTAATAATGACCATAAAATTTTCCTTTTCTTGGATAATTAATTCCAATATAATTTCTTCTAAAAATATTAATAATGACCATAAATTCTCATTTTCTTGAAAAATTAACTCCAACATAATTTATTTCTAAAATTTCTAATAATGATTATAAAATTCTCTTTTTCTTGAAAAATTAATTCCAATATAATTTCTTTTTAAAAATTCTAATAATGACCATGAAATTCCCCCTTTCTTGTGTTCTTTACTTAAGGGATTAGGGTTACATTCTTTGGTGGTTGTCACAACTTTTAATCCCAATCCATAGTCTAACAATATCATCATGTTATTCCATCCATCAACAATTTAATAACCACGCATGCTAGCCATCAATCATACCATTTAAATCAAGAATGTAAAGATCACCTAAGTTCCATGGAAAGCTTGAATATAGACATTGATTGCATAGTTAATACATGGAACAAAAATTGAATGGTTAACCTACCTTGATAGTGTGCTAGAAAGAATACTCTTGGCCCTTCCTTTGGTCTCCTTGGCTTTCCCCCCTTTTTTTCCTTCCTTGCTCCTTCTTCCCTTGGTCTCTTAATTCTTTCCTCCTCACAAATTTTGCATTATTATTTTTCCCACTAGTACTCACGCCTCACCTTCTCCTTGGGATGTTCTTCCCGTGTGTGTGTTGTTGTTCCCCACTATCTTTAGTGCTCTATCTTCCCTTTGAGTTTTGTTTTGGCTAGCCTTAAAAATTTTGGCACCTCCCCTCTCTCTTCATTTTTCTATTATTATTATGTACCATTATCATTAATGGAAATTTATCTTAGTGGATTAACCACTCGGCCACGACAAAGGAAAGGAAAATGAGAGGGATACCCAAGGTACTCTCTTCCTGCTCCTCATTACCTCACCCTAACCCTAGGACATGCTGTGTGTGTATATTTTAAATTCCCAAGTTTCCCCACGAGTGGCACTCATTTGGATGAAGGGAGATTGCCTATTATTCTACGCCTCATTAAAGTTTCCTCCTAGTCACACGTGGAGTCCAAGTACTAATCTTTTTGCTTGCAATTCACTCACTCTCACTCGGTTAGATTAAATGTAGGAAGGAAGGGAGAACACGCCACTTCTTGGTTGCACGTAAGATGTACGGTTCCAAGCAGCTCACGTTTTTCACCCTTATTAACTTTTTATATATATATATATATGCTCCATTCGGTGGCGCCAACGCAGGGAAGGGAATGACTTCATGCAAGCTTCTCCCTCATGTAAAGTGTATGGCCACGCAAGGAATCATTTGCACGCTACATTTTCCTTCTTTCCTTGTTATTAGTTGTTGTTGTGGTTTCTTTAAATCCTAATTAAAAAAAATGCAAATTCTTTTGCCCATTCTTGATGGCCTTCACGTGTGGCTACATCGAGTTCCCTTTTTCTCATGCTACACATCACGCTTCACTTTCATATCCTCCTCCAAATGCATATATGTATATTTAACTTCACCTACTTAGTGCTTACTCGATTACTCCAAAGTAATTAAGGGAACAAATTGTAATGGGTTTCACGTGCACTCATGCATTTATGAAATTCTCCTTTTGCTTATTTTATTTATTAACTTTGGCAAGCTACTCACGTGTTTGGCTCACAAATAAGGCGTTGCATCCTAATTCATTTCCTATGTAACTCCATTTGGCTAGTTAATTTAAAAAGGAAAGAAATTTAACTCAAGCACCTTAAGCTCCTCAAGCACCTCAAGCACCTCAAAATTTATTAAAGCACTTCAAACACCTTAAAATTTATTAAAGCACTTCAAGCTCGTTAAGCACCTCAAAATTTATTGAAGCACCTCAAGAACCTTAAGCACCTCAAAATTTATTGAAACACCTTAAAATTTATGCAACGTCATCCTTTTTAATATTTATTTTAAGTATTAGATCACACACGTAATCAGGCATAGTTCATGGCAATTTATTTGATTAATTCATGAACTTAAATGTGTAAAGACCCCTTAATAAACATACACAATCCTATATCTGTATAGCGGAAGCATATGGGTTTCTCTAAATAGTTATTCCCAATATGGGAATGTCAGGGGATCGCTACTGGTTGAGCGTAATCCAAATAGATTTCCCGTTGTCCATTCAGATTCTGTTCAACCCTAATTCACCTGCAGCTAAATTAATTATACAAGCATTCATCATAAATTACTCTGGAATGAAAACTAAAATCCATATATACATCATATTAGGCATTCATACAGATTTCAACTTAAATCCAAAAGTTTACAGTGGTAAATCCTACCAAAATTTCGGCAGAGTTTCCCCTGTATTTCGAGTGTATCCCAAAATACAACAGTCATCCAAAGATCTGAGATATCTGACTAGTCCAATAACAACAGAAAACATAAATTACAGAAGACCAATATACAACAACATTAATAAACACATATATATACAATTCAAGCCTAGACTAAGTTTCTCTTCTGTCTATCATCAAGTCATCGTTCAGCTAACGTCTAGGTTCCTGTCCCTGTTCCTGTTCATCTGAGTAAACAACCTGGTGAGATATAAAATCCCAGTAGAATAATTTACATTTCAAATACAATTGAAAATCTGGTTGAATACTCAGCGGTGCGAGCACCAAAAATAACTTCTCGAAATTAGTGAAATACCTTATCTTGAAAATCATTTTATCACATGGAAATCGCAGCAAATACTCAAATCATAAAGATCCATTTCTTTGAAAATCAGTAATCGAAATCAGGTTAAATACCATGCCCAGTGTATCTAAATCCATATAGGCCACAAGTCCTTTGCGACCAAATCTAAATCGTCCAATTGCACGTCATCTAGAGAGATTACCTCTCTTATCATTGGGTGTGATTCGTAACACCAATCACCCGAATCTCGTCTATGTTGTGAGTGTGATCCGTAACACCAATCGCTCACTCAAGGACCGGGTGAGAATCAACATCTAGGGCGTCCCCTAGTATGTGCATATATGCCAATTCTCATCCTTATACAGTCTATTCGAACTCACATGATCACGGTCGACTATTCCTCAAGGTTCTAGGGTATTATGTTCAAATCACAACGTTTCCCCATGTAGGCTATCCCCCCTTATACTCCTTAAACCTTTCTTAGGGTTATCCTGATTTATCGAGTGATCCCTAATGCTGTACAGGCTAAATCTGGTAAAAACAATCTCATTTAAAAACTCCTTGTACTCGGGATACTTAACGGTCGTCCCATACCGGTTATCAAGTACTCTACCCTAAGTAAACCCGTCCTAATAGCATCTAAACTCGATAAACAATTCATCTAACATGCAAATGGGGTTTTCAGCACACAGGCATGCAATTTAGTCCATCGAAAGCAGCATGCAAATCCATGCAATCAAATCTAATTGTTCAGGTATTCACTAGGTTAAATCTAGAACTCGGGAAGCGTAAATCATCCTACCTAGTCTCCTGTTGCTCCAAATCAATTCAGAACTACTTGTAGTCTTGAATTCTGAGCTAAATCAATTCCCTAAACATGTACACGAATATTTAAGCTCATCACGTCATCCGTTTTACGATTCTAAGTCCGATCACCCTAATACCTAGGTCAATTTATTTCCTAATCGCGTTCGGCAGCTAATTCAATTAAAATTCATTAGTTTTAGGCAAATCAGACCTTACCAGTGTTGTCGGATGATGGAAATCTATCTCGGGGTGGTCTTGGTGACTCTCGGTGTATATCCAGATTCTCCGGCATGGCGACGCACGGTGGCGTACGGCGGCGCACGGTGGAGGGATGCGGTTGGCCTCGAAATTTACACCACGGTGAAGCCCGCAAGACGAGGAGTCCGAATATGGTGGTGGCGCGACGGTTCACAGCTGTTTGGATGGCATTTTTTGACCCCAAAGTTTTACGCACGGTGGACGGAAAATGCCTCGATCCAGGTACGTCAGACCTTCGTTCAACGTTGGCAAGCTGGTGGAGGAAGCTGGCAGCTCAGGCTACACGCTAGTGATGGCGCTGATGGCCAACGGTGGCTGACGGCGGCGATCTCAGCTGGCAAAGTTTTCGCGCGATGGAGGAGGAAAACGTCATTTTTCAACGACGCGAGGTAGAGGAAGGAGGAGAGAGAGGAGAGAGAAAATAGAGTGAGGAGAGAGAGAGGATTGTGTCAAATGGCGGGGTTTCGGGAAATTTAAAGCTTCCGGGGGCGATTTCGACTTTTCTCAGATCACCCGGGGAAACTTTAGGATGTCGACTTCCATCCAACCGTTGGCACAAGTTCCCATGAGAAGCTTTTGGCCTCCGTCAGTGAAATTGAAGCATGAAACGTCATCTGTCAGTTACTAATTGTCGCATTGCGTTTCTTTCCATTCGATTGTGTTTTTGACTTCGAACGACCTTCCGTTTCAAATCATCATTCTTGAAAGTCGTGCCAGGCTTCGCTTACATGAATTTATCGTAAAAATCAAGTTTTATCTTTTAAAAATAGTTTCGATTATTACAAAATGTACTTGCAGAATATGGGGTGTTACAATCTTCACCTGTCATTCTTCTCCGAACTTCCTCTTTTGAATGACTATAGGTCGATCGGAAGTGTTGAGAGAATGACATGAGCCTAGGATATATCCCATGCATGTTCACAGGCAACCATGCAAAAATATCTTTAAACTCTTGTATGAGTGCTATTAATTCTCTCTACAGTTCAAATGTCAGTAAAGATCCTAGGAATATCTACCTTGAGTCTTCATCCCCATAAATTTTGATGTCAATGAGGTCTTCTTTAGGTCTGGGGGTTCCCACTATCTTATCGTAGAGATTGATGATCTTTGGATTGCCATTGTGCTATTCTTTCTGTTGAGGGGACCTTATCGTCACCCTTGCTTTGATGGCGGATAGACAAAATAAAATCTAATTCAACATCAGCCATATGTGGAGGGGACCCTATTGTCGCCCTTGCGTTGATCATGCCTTCAGTGGGGACTTACCTCCCGGAGAACCCAATAAGGGTGGCATGAAAATTTTAGAGATCTTGCTCTTCTAGGCAGAGCTTTTTGAAAGCATCCTAATAAAGAATATTGGCAGAGAAGCCTTAATTGACTTGGACTTGTTTGACCTCGCAGTTAGCTATAATAACTATTATGACCATGGGATTGTCATGATCATGGTTGATTTTTGTGAAGTCAAAGAATGTAAATGTGATAGCTCTAGTGCCGGTGGAGGATGTTTTTACATTGATTGTCCCTCGCAAAAGCGAGTTGTAGTTATTCTAGTAATCGCGTCAATCATTTTGATGACGGTTGAAGTATTCTTTTTGGGGGGTGTTTGTTTTGACCTTCTTTCATCATCTTTTACATATTTATTGAATTTTCCTGCATAAATCAACTCTTCTATCTCATCCTTCAGTTGGATGCATTTGTTTGTGGTGTGTGCATAATCTTTAAGGAACTTGAAATATTTGCTCTTTTTGACCCTTACGTTACTCTTGCATTGGCGAGGGGTTGGAAAGTAGAGAACTTTAGTTTTATAAATGTCAACATAATGTAAAATGAAGGTTTAGTAAGTGAGGTGTAGGAGGGGAAATGACCTTTAGTCTTGATGCCTTTATTGGCAAGATAGGCGTTCTCCTTGATGATGTATTTATTAGCTCACTCAAGGAGTTTTGATAAGGTTGTTGGCCGATTTCTTGAGATGGATAAATAGAAGGGAGTGGCACGTAGGCCTCGTATGTATGACTAGGATGTCTTCAAGATCGAGGATCTAAAGAGATAGCTTGTTAAATCTTGCGAGAAAGCTTTGTAGTGTTTTTGTCTTTTCTTATGTTAGACTGACCAAGTCATCATTGGTTTTCTTGCACTTCTTACTGGTGGTGAAATGCTTGAGAACTTGTTAGAGTTTGTCAAATGAGCTGATTGAGTTGACTGGCAGCTATGAGTACCATTGTAGGGTTGGGCCCGTTAATGTTCTTGAAAAAGTTATCATTGCTAAGTGTCAAACATGATCAGCATAGACATAGTAGAGTTAAAAGTATTGACATGATCTCTTGGATCTTTCTCTCCCTTATAGGGATAGATCTTCATTGACATTTTGAAGCCAATTAGGATGCGTTCCTCTATCACATGGGGGAATAAAGTGTGGCGACCCTTTTTTTGCAATCTCCCAAGGGTGGCCTTTAAGTTGATCATGATAGCTTAACTGCCAGTAGCTGCGGGAGCTGTCGATCGAAGGCTTTGTGGCAGTGGATACTTGTGCTACCCATAATAATAGGGATGGTATAGGTTGTATAGTGGTTGTCCGACTATAGCATCAGACACTACAGGAAAGGCTAGAGGAGGTGGCACTATCAGTGCTTGCAATGGTGCATTAATAGCCGTAGGGGGGCCTGTATTGATTGTCCTCAAGAGGAGGTGGCTCTACCAACATTGATGCTGGTTGAGGAAGTTGTGGTCTTGGCGGCAGTGGAATGGCCAATACGAGATATGGTGGCAGTACTACTAGATCAGTGGGTAGCAAAGCTTAGCACAACGTTGCAAGTTCTTGATTATAGGTCAAGAATTCTTCTTGGAGGTTATTCACCTTAGTGCTTGGATTATGGTTTCATGGGTCAATGGACCCACTTCTCTCCCTCCTCTAATTGACAGGGGTGGAGTGAGTGGATGGTGATGCTGTTCTACCATCCACCATCTAGTCTTCAGCTAGAAGTTGCTAAATAACGGGCTCGAGGTTTGGCAAGGTGGCATCTTGTTTCCCTCTTTTGTGGTAGGTAATGTGTAGGATCTACTGTGGAGCATTGGTTGCGGTGGGTGGTGCGCCAGAGGTAGCAAGAACAAAGTGTGTCATCATCTTAATGGCTTTTTGTAGGAAGAAGAAACTGTGCGCAAATGTATGTAACAAAAAGAATGAGGTGGTCAGGGAAAGCCTAATGGTGGGTGCCACTATTTTTTTTTTTTTCGAAATGGTTAGGAACAATGCTGAGAGTAAAGGAACTAAACAGGGAATGCACAAAGGGAGAGGGCTTCCCTGATGTACCTCTGCTAGTTAAGTCAGTAAGGAAAACATGAGAGAAAAAGTTTGAGGGTAATAAGAACATCATACCTAAGGGAGGCCAAGGATGCTCCTTATATAAGCAATTAAGTAAGGGAAAACTGTTATAAGGTCACTTATAGGTGATCGCAAAGATGGCTTAATACATGGTGTAACACCCCTTATCTTACCTCAACAACGTCATAATAATTCCTTAGATAAGTGGTTACATTAATTCTAGTCTTTAATTATATTTAAAGTTCCTGAGCATCCAATCCATCATAGATTTATTTTGCAATTAGGTTGGGTTCTCATGCTCAGGTGAAATGCTTTGGCACAGCGGAATATAAAACATTAAACACTACAGTAGATTACATACAAAAACTTTTCATACATGCATATACATATACATTATGATATCTATTTAGTACATTGTTTCATATACAGACACTGGGATAGATGAAGTACCCACCTTGAAGGAGTAAGAAGACAACAAGCCTGTCACTCATACCCCTTTTTCAAAATACCATGGGAGAATAGATCCTTCATATACCCCTATACATATGCCCCTTTTTCTTGTCTATGTATAGCCAAAAATATTAGTCCTAATTCTAACTCCCCAAAAATGAAGAATTAGGACTCCAAAAAGTCGGGCTATAGTTATATATTTAAGTCCTCATCTACTCCATCGGGAATTCAAAAACGGTGATAACGTACTCATTCTTGATAATAGTAAAGGTACCCAAGAAAGGGATATCCACTGTATAACTCCACTTCAATTACCATGCAATATCTAACCATCTGATACATATCAGTTCAGTAATGAGAATTGTATTCCCAGTAGATAAACAACCAGTTTATTTTAAAATGACTGACATGTACCACTGCAATAATGCAGAAAATACTTTACATGCAATTAAATTTCAAAACTCTTTTCATATATACACTTGGATATGATTCATTATGGAAACATGTGTGGATGCAGCTATAGAAATGAAATACACATTAAATCAATGCATTTATGGAATAGGCTGTAAGCATTCAATGTTAAATATCATAATCATATTCGCATAAATCACATCTTTGTAATGCATATCATATCATATAATAAACCTCAGCTTTTAGGAGATAGACACCAGATCATTCCCCCTGCCTCTTCTTCCTTGGGAGTATACACCAGATCATTCCCCACAAGGAAGCCTCTTTTTAGGAATGGAAGCATCAAATCATTCCTCCTTATTTAATACCTTGGGAGTATACAAAAGATAATTCCCTACAAGGTAACTTTCCTGGAAGGTAAACATTGAATCATTCCTCCCCTTCACAGGTCTCAGTTTCAGGGGTCATTCACTGGGTCGTCCCTCCTCCTCATTTCAATTCCCTGGGGCACATATCAATCATTTCCCACCAGGGAACCTTGACCTCACATTTCACATTACATCAAGCAATTTCATGCCATTCTTTACCTCGCATTTCATATCACATCATGCATTTTCATGCTATTCTTTAACCTTGCGTTTCACCTCACATCAAGCATTTTCATGTCATGCAAACATCTTTTACATAAATGTAAACATTCCATTGATAATAGCACAATAATGCCATGAAAACACTTTTACATAACATATGCCTATTCGGGTGGTACCTCAAGCCACTTCCAATGGACATATAAGATTGGCCATTCTAGGGAAAATGCCATATTACATTCGGCCAAGGCAAGAAAAATATGAGAATGTGACACTTTTAACTCATTTGGTTCCTTTTTAGCATTATTCTCATCATCTAAGCATTTTGACAACACTTTCAATAATTATGTCTAACATTTTCTCACACCTCAAATTTGTGTAAGTGTACTTTAAGTCATCCTTTTTCATGCTTTTCTAACTCATTGTTCATATCAATGATGACTATACATCTAATCTCACAATTTCACATTTTTAGGTATACTTTTAAAGTGGAAAAATTAAGACTTTAAATTGACAACATTACTCAAGGTATAACTTGCCATGATTTTCTCTCTCTTCTTTTCTTAGAACTAGACATATATAGTCTCTAAGTCAATTTTTAAGAACAATTTCAGCATCATTCCTATGCATTCATTCGGCCAAGGTGACTCATGCACACTTATTTGGTTATTTGTGAAGCTAGACAATAAGAGAAATACCTAAATGCAAAGTTAATTGAACTTTCTCTTTCTTACCATTTTCTAGCACTTTCTCTCACTAATTCTAACACATAATTTTGCCAAAATTCAGCACCAACATTAACCCTAGCATTCGGCCAAAGTGAGAAAACAAGCAAAAGTGGAGTTGTTTCATCAATTCCCTTCCAACACAACAACATTCATGCAAAAACCATGCAAAATACCATTTTCTCACTCTAAAAAGCACAAATTCAGCATTTACCTAATTTAGGGTTTAGAAAAATCAATTTCCATTCATGAAACCTTATCTTTTCATGAGTTTCCATACTTTCCAACATATCTATAGTCACAACCACAAGTGATTTCCAACATATTTCACATCCAAGTATGCAAATCTACCATACACATGTAGAGAGAGAAATTGCCACCTTTCTTACAATTTTGAAAACACCATAAATCTACCATGAAATATGAAAATAATTGCATGAGGTTGTTTATCTACCTTGAAAAGCCAGTGGATATGTAATTCCCCTTTGAATTTGATGTAAGCTTCTTCTCTTCCAAGGCAAGATGAATTTCAGCCACCTCTCCTTCTTCTCCTTCTTTCACGGCATTTCTAGTAGCTAGGAGAAGAAATAAGCTGAATTAGAGTTGGACTTATTTACAAAAATGTCATTCTTGCAAATTTTGTCAATTTCATCCTTTTTCTTTTCTTTATATAACAATGGCATTGTCTCTCCTTACCATTGTAATTTTATGAAACTTCCATGGGATGGGACTGTTATGCCCTTCCAAAATTTTAAAATTGCATAGTGGTCTCTTAACTTTTCAGAATTTGCATTTTAGTCCCTAAGAAAAGTGCACTTTTGCCATTAAGTCCAATTTGGCCATTTTTGCTTCCTTTTTCATTCTTTTCGGTTTCAAGGGGTAAAAATCACTTAAATAAAATTCCATAAAGCTCATTCCTATGAATTTACTAATTTAATTTTATTTTAACAAAATTACAATTTTGCCCCTAAGGAAAAATTACCTTTTTACGCTTTATGCTAAAACTATCATTTCACTCTCATTCTTTCTTCTTTTGATCAAGAATGAGTAAAGATTTCTAATTCCCACCTTAATAAAATATTTAGGGTAAAAATACAATTTTCTCACATCATATAAAATTACCATCATAACCATGATGTGAAATTACAATTTTACCCTTTTTAGGGAAAATTGTCCCTTAATATTAACATAAGTAATTTCTTGCATAACTAGACTCTTCTTCCCTCTTAAATAAAAATAATAAAAGTCCTTTGTCATAACTTTATGAAATAAGAGAATTAACTAATTATTCATTTCATGGTAAAATTACCATTTTACCCTTCCTTACCAGATTTCCAATTTCATGCTTTTATCACAAAAGTGATTATAAAGTGATAAAATTGTTCATTATAACTCCTTACTAAATCATCCTTAACCCTTCGTAATTAATACTAAAATAATAACAACAACATCATCATCATAAATTACAAGTGTTAGGAGCGGATGTTACACATGGTGACTACTAGCCCAGGAGGGCATTTGCATGGGTTACTAACTCAGTTACTAGTTATATGCTACATTACAGCATATCATTGGTGGGACCAATCTAGATATATCACCTTCCCATCCCAAGCTTTCTTCACTTAACTCTTTTTAGTTTGTCCCCTAACCTTCTACCTTATATTTATCTTCTTAAAAAATTTATTTGTGTATTTAAGGCCTTCTCATGCTACTTAATTTATTCTCTTTTCTTATATTTTCAATTCTAAGGATTTTATTTCTATGCCAATAGCTTATATACGTGAGTTTTCCCCATCTCAAGGTTGCCCTTAAGGAGACTCATCCTACTCTTGGATCCCATGTCCCATTTCCCTTTCTTAGTTTCATTATTATTGCCCCCATGCAAATTTGTTGATTTTTTTTTTCTATTCTTCCATAACCTGAAACCTTTCCAACACAATTTTGATCTTGCCTTTTACTTAAAATTTTACTCTACCCTTTATGGTAGCTCCAAATAGCTTACATAGGAATTCATTTTATTTCTTCTTCCTCAACTATGGACCCAAACTTACAATTCTATACTGCAGAGTTTTAACTTGTAGGTTTAGCATTTAATTCCCCATTTCTACCTAAAGTTTACTCTTCTCATTCCCACATAGTTGCACCCAATCAAGTTATCATTTCTTTTTCTTTTCATTCCATTGTAGAATTTTACTTTTTTTTTTTCTATAAGATAATCTCAACAAATCGCACCCATGATCACTGCTATCATTCACATTCTAATGTTGACCCCGTTGAGCATGAACTCCTAAAGTTTTGATGATAACAAACCCATTGAAGGATTCTCTTAAGTCCAAATGGCCAATAAAGTTCTCAAGTTCTCTTAGAAATTGAGCTCAAAATATATGTCAAAATTCTCTTGAAAAAAGTTTTTAATTCTCTCAAAGACTTGATAACTCTTTCTCTTGAGTTTCTTCACTTAAAAAGACTTTTTCAAAGCAACAAGTCGACTGCCATACTAGGGAAATTGATTGGTATATTTTAAACCTGAATAAACCAAGATAGTAAGCTGTAAGTCAACTGTTAAAACTTAGTAATCGATAGCTAGCCTACTGGAACGAGCAAGTTGACTTCCTAGAGATCAAAAGTTAACTTCCAGACTACAGCTTCAAAATCCATGGATATCCAAGAGTAAAAATTTGATTGCCTTATACCAGGAAGTTAACTTCTAGAACAGGAATTCAAATTAAACAAAAGCCAAGAGCAGCAAGTGAACTGCCAGCTTGAAGGAAGTCAATTGCTTCTGTCCAGAAGTAAGAAAATTTGCATTCAAGAACACGATAATCAACTGCCAACCCTATGCAAGTCAACTGGCTTGCCTACTTAATGCTGTAGAGAAGGTATAAAACAACTCATTCTCTAGTGATTTCCTAGGATACAAGCTCCAATGGATATATGCTTAAAAAAGTCTATCAATAGGGGTCTTGGCAAGCCTGAAAATGTTAAGAGAATAACTTAAACCTCAAATTTGATTCAAATGTTATGAGCTCTTTGTTCTAACATTACTTCTATTCTTCATTTGTACTAGTTACTCTAAAAGAGAAAGTTTTCTTTGATAAATTTATTCCTTCTATATCAGAAGAGAGCTAGAATATGAAGGAAGGGTTTTTCTTGAGTAGAAATGAGTGAAAGAAAGTGCTGAGAGCATTGTAGTGGTTCTTAAGTACTTATTTGAAACTTGAAGAGATAGTTAAAACTCAAGTTGTGCTTGGGGATTGGATGTAGGCTTTCTTAGAAAGTTTGAACTAGGATAAATTCACTAATTTCTTTTACTTTCTGCACTTACATTTATGTAATTTATCCTTTTGCACTTTGAGCTTCTATTCTTTACTTTACTGTACTTTGTTAGTTTAAGCTTTACATGCTGTATAATTTTTACTCTTCACTATTATAGCTTGCTTCATCTGATGCAAAAATCTTCTAAAGTTTATAAAATTTTTAAAACACCTAATTCACCCCTTGTCTTGGATGCTAGCCATTTCCAACAAGTGGTATTAGAGCTTGGCTCTTGGTAAAAGGACTTAACAGTTTCAACTTTTCTAATGGCTAGATTTAGTGATAATGTGTTTCTTGAAGGTCTTTCTATTAATAAGCCTCCAAGTTTTAATGGTGAAAACTATACCTTTTGGAAGCTAAAAATGAAAATATTTTTTGAAGCAGTAAGTATAGACCTTTGGGAAGCTATAGAATATGGATCCTATATTCCTACCAAGGTAGAGAATGGTTACTCTATAAAGAAACCAAAGGATGAGTTGAGTGAAAATGACCAAAAAAGAGTTCAGCTTAATGATAAAACTAAACTAATTCTTACAATTCCTTCAAGTTAAAATGAATATTTCAGAGTTTCTAATTGTGAAAGTGCAAAAGAAATATGGGAAGCTTTAGAAATAGTTCATAAGGGAACAACTGGTGTTAGAGAAAAAAAACTTTCTAACTCATCAATATGAAAAGTTTTGAATGAAATTTGGTGAATCCTTAAAAGATATGCAAATTATATTCACGCATATTGTTAATCATTGGGCAGCTTTAGGGAAGACCTACACTTTAAAGGATTTTTTATTTAAAATTATGATATCTCTTCCCTTAGAATGGTAGTCAAAGGTGACAACAATTGAAAAAATCCAAGGAGACACCACAAAATTAGTTTCAACACTTTTTGGAAATCTCTTGTAAACAAAAGCTACTTTGAGCAATTGCAGAAATAGAGAAAAGAAAATTTAATGAAGTCTACAACACCTATCTACATGAAGGAGCATCCATATCCTACAAAACATCAAACATTTATTAGTGCATTAAATTTGAGCTCTAACAAATAGTTTTGAAGGCCTTGAAGATCAATAAATAGAGGTGGATGGCATTGCATTAAAGTTTAAGGGAGTTATTGAGCTGAGAGTTAAATATCATTCTTAATTCTCTTCATCTTTCTATGTGCTTAAAGTTTATCTACTCCTAGTGAGTTATTGTTTTATAGTTGAAGGTTATATATTCTACGTGAAAATCCTCTTCATTCCTTTTGTTTAAAGATCGTGTTGGGAATCTAGAAGTAGGAATTAGTGAGGTGGATGTTTGGCTTAAGTTAGTAGGTTACTAATTAAGCTATCTGGGGTTTGGATAATTTTAGAAAAAATATAGAGTGGAGTAAAAGTAAGTGTGCTTGCCAGGGGGCATGTGTATGCTGAGCCCAGGTGTAGGAAGGTTTCCAAAGTGTATTTTTGGTAATTACTTTTATAATGAAATTTCGTTGCTGTGTACTTGGGGAGAGGATGTAGGATCAAGGTTATTTTGGATCTGAACCTGTATAAACTGATTGTGTGATTTCTCTCTCCCTCACACTCATCATTAACCATATAGTAAAAACTGAAAAATTATTTTAAGAGATGTTTGCTCTATTCACTTTAAAGTTTTACTATATGTTAGCATACACTTAAAAAGATTTTTAGAAAGGATTTTTAAGGTGTTTATTCTGGTTCACTTTAAAATTGTAACATTCACCTGAAAGGATTTTGAAAAAGATTCAAAAAATAAAAAAAAAACTAATTCAACCCTCCCTTCTTGGTTTATTTTCTGGCTAACTATTGATATCAAAGAAGGTCTCTATTGGATACAGGATTAACCTCTTGAGAGAAAAAGATCCAAGCCAGAATGAGCCAACTGGCTGAGGGGCCACTCTATCAACAGGTCACCTCTCTTTGTTTGAAATAATTACTCTTACTCGAAAATAAGAATAAAAATTTTCATTCAATCCTTTGATGTGTGGATATGGAGGGTGATGGAAATGGACCTTTTTCATAACCAAACTTGTTGAAAGAACTGATGTTCCTAACCCTAAAGCAAAATGGACTAATCAGGATAATGAAGAATTTTAAGGTAATTTATAAAGCTAGTAACTATTTGTTTTGTGATTTAAATGCATAATTAAAAAAACACTTTTTTATAACTGTAAATCAAATATGGGTTCAGAAAGATTCTATGCCTATAGCATGAACCTACATACTTACATTAGCAGGACCCAAAGAACAGTTGGGTACATATGAATGTTTTTGTGGAATAGGTGTGCCTCAAGGTTAACATAGGAAAGGAGCACTTGATTCAGAATGATCCAGACATATGACTAGAGATGCGTCAAACTTCTTGTCCTTTGCTTCTAAAGATCTTAGAATAGTAACCTTTGGTAAGATTATCTGAATTGGTAAGGTTGGAATAGATCCTTCTTTAACTATTAATAGTGTCTATCTGGTTGATGGTTAAAAGCATAACTTACTTAGCATTAGCCAATTCTGTGATAAAGAGCATAAAGTATCATTTGTTTCATCAAAATGCACTACTACTCATGAAAAAGGCATAATAAAGTTTACATTCTTGAAAATAATTCTCTACCCTCTTATAGATGTCTAAAATCAACTAAAGATGTAGGTGGTTATGGCATAAGAGGTTGGGTCATGTTAGCATGGACCTACTATCAAAACTATCAAAAAGAGAGCTTGTTAATGGTTTACCAATTATGAAGTATGAAAAGGATAAAATATGAGATGCATGTTAAAAGGGTAAACAAACAAGGACATCTTTCAAATCTAAAGAATATGTTTCAACTAATAGGCCTCTTGAATTATTACATATGGATTTGTTTGGTCCATTAAGAACTAGGAGTCCTGGTGGTAAATACTATCGTATCATAGTTGTAGATGAATATTCAAGATGCATTTGGATCCTATTCCTTGCGCTAAAAAGTGATTATTTTGAAAATTTTAAGATTTTTTTTAAAATTTTAAGATTTTTTGTAAAAAGGTTCAAAATGAAAAAGGATATGTTATCACAAGCATTAGAAGTGATGATGACAAAGAATTTGAAAACCAACCTTTTGAAGATTGTTGTAATAAAAGAAGAATTAGCCATAATTTTTCAGCACCTAGAACACCTCAACAGAATTGTATTGTTGAAAGGAAAAAATAGATCACTCCTAGATATGACTAGGACAATGCTTTGTGAGAATAATCTTCTTAAAAATTTTTGGAGAGAAGCTTTAAACATTGCATGCTCTATCTTGAATAGGTGTATAATTAGATTAATGGTGAAGAGAAACACCATATGAATTGTGGAAAGGTAGAAAACCTAATATTAACTATGTTTAAGCAGTTGGATGAAAGTGTTTCATATTTAATAATAAGGAAAATATAGGAAAGTTAGATGATAAGTTAGAAGAAGGGATTTTTTTTTTGTTGCTCCTCTATTAGTAAGGCATATTGTGCATACAACAAGAAATCCTTAACTATTGAGGAAGTATTCATGATGAAACTAACTCTAATAAATGAAAGAAGTAGTCAGACAGGTGAGGAAATACATGCCTGACGTACAAAAGTGCATGAACCTTGTATCCTTTAGAAGAATCATACTGAACAGAATACGATTGAAATAATAAATGATGAACCAGCCATTGTAATAGAACAAGTAACCATCACATAACAACCAGATAGAGGGAATCTTCCAAGAGAATGAAGACACTCTCCAACATATCCAATGTAGTACATTCTTAGAGATCTACAAAAAGGAATGAGAACAAGATCATCCTTCAGAATCATAACCACATAGCATTCATATCTCAACTAAAACCAAAGAACATTGAGGAAGCTCTCATGGATGACAAACTGGATTATTGCTATGCAAGAGGAACTTAATCAATTTGAAAGAAATAAAGTTAGGATGTTGGTTCTTGCTACTAAAGATCAATCAGTAATAGAAGCCAAATGGTTACTTAAGAACAAGCTAGATAAGGCAGGTAATATTAGCCAAGACTGATTTCTCAGGGGTATAGTCAACAAGAAGGTATTGATTTTGAAGAAAATTTTACTCCAGTAGCTAGACTATAATCAATTAGAATTTTACTAGCATTTTCATTTCAAATTATATCAAATGGATTTCAAAAGTACATTTTTAAATGGCTATTTACATAAAGATGTTTGTGTAAAACAGCCACCAGGTTTTGAAAGTTTTGACTGGCCAAATCACAAACTAACAAAAGCTTTGTATGGACTTAAGTAAGCTCTTAGGGCCTAGTATGAAAGGCTAAGTCTGTTTTTAATTGAAAATGATTTTGCAAAAGGAAAAAAGACACCACACTTTTACAAAATCATTCAAAAAGGACATTTTTATAATTCAAATCTATACAGATGATATTGTATTTGGTTATACTAATGAAAATCTGTGTAAAAATTTTCCAAGTTGATGAAAAGTGAATTTGAAATGAGCATGATAGGGGAGATGTAACATCTACTTATTTTATTTATTAGGAGATGTTTTGTTAATTTTATATAAGTTAAATGCTTGTATTTGTTGCATTAGATTGCATATAGTTGCATTAGAGTCAGGGTCTAAATTGAAAAGAAAAGAGTGAGGACTTGAATGAGAGGAAAAAGGTTGAGTGGATGAAGCTATGTAAACTTTCCATAATTGAGGGTATCATACTATAATATTAGCCAAAAGAATTACTGTAGCCACTAGGATTTTAAAATTTTCCACCAATGGTTTAAGGGAAAAATGGTAATTTGGCTTGTGATTGGGGGAATTTGCTATTTTGGGTTGAATGATCTAGAATTAGGATCATAATGGCAATTCCTAGACCACTTATAAATAGAGTTAAAACTCAAAAGCTTCATTTCTTTGTCTTCACTTTAGAACTCTAGTGAGAGAGTGAGGGACATTTCTTAGAGAGAAAGTTAGAATTTATGAAGAAAGTGACATTTTTACAATGAATTAAGGCAAGAAGTTGGTAGCTGAGCAATCGAGGAGTTCATCTGATAATTTTACACTAGCTGTTACACGAAATAAGGTACCAAAACAACCTATTCCCTTTAATTTCAAATTTACTGTGCATATGCGGAAAGTGAGATTTTTCTATTATCTAAAGTAAAATAGGGATTAAAAACTATATTGTTGATGTTTATGAATGCTATTAGGTGTTTTAAATTGCATAAATATACTTATGCATGCTAAAATCACATTATAAGAAATGAGTTTTTCCTATTAAATGAATATAGGGTTTAATCCAAGATTTGAGTAAGATTAAACAGTAGTTTGGGCTATTTTTATGTGATAAATGATGCTTGCACACTGTTATTAAGTAAATGAGGGTTAAAAATGATTTACAAACAGGTTCTTGGGTAAAATTTTAGGTCAATGGATGATTTGAAAAATAGAGCATAACGTAGTAGTTGACTTGTAGCCCTTACCAGTCGACTATCGTGCTCTTCAGTTACCCAGAAACGCATCTAGAGTGCTAACAGTTAACTATCAGCAGGCTAGAAGTCAACTGTCATGCTCATATTTTCCAAAAAATTGTTATGAACTAAATAGTCGACTATTGGGCTTGTAGCAATCGACTGGTAGCCTTCGGGTTTAGAAAATTTTGAGGTAGTGAACTGCAAGCCGACTGCCAAGAGGGTGAAAGTATACTGGTAGGCCTCTGTTTTGGAAAAATGAACTCAATGACCTAGTTTGAAGCATACTTGCCTATAACTTCACTCAAATAAGGTTTTTAAACCTAGAATGTATAATGGGTAACAATAGGGTTGAGAATGAAAGAAAGAGAGCAAGAATGATTTGATAATTGAAAAGGAATGAGCATGAGAATTACTAGAGAAATGAGAATGCATTCCTAGTTTATAGATAGTGGTAGATAGGTACATATTAAGTGACCAGTTGTTGGTATGAGACAACAATTGGGGCACTCCACGGCTAAATTAAATGGTTTGAAAACACTGTGCTAGTATTAACTTTAAGTTAGTGAATTTGTCTATGGCCAATTAAAGGATTCACGTACTTAAAATTATACATAACCATGGTATAAGCCGAATCACCCTAGTTTATATACTTGTGAATAGTATTTTGGGGAAATGATCTGTTGAGAACAATAATCCCAAATATGTAGGGAAGGATCTGCTAGAGAGGTGGGTAGGAGCCTTATGGTTCTTGGAGGTGGGGAATGATCTGTCAGAGCAGTGGAATGAGATCCTTGTGGGGATGTTGTGGATGGATGTACTTGGAACTACTGGAGAATGCTCTAGCATGTACATATATTGCAATCAAGGATTGTCGGATTATGAATATATTGTAGTTGAGAATTGCAGGTAGTTGCGGACTACGAGATACTCACCTGTGAGTGCAGGTTATATATGAGGAGTTGTTTGCTTGGTGACTCTCTTAATTTCTCTTGGTATGATCTTATGATGATCATGATTTGTTGTTGGTAGTGAGAATATGCTCTGGTTTCCTTGTTTATGCTCTTGTTTCTATGTGATGCCCTATTACCATTATGATGTGATATATATCTTGTGTGGTGTTGGCATGATATATCCTATTTGATGGATATGAAATATAATATGATAATATTTATATCCAGCTGAATGGATATGTGATGATTTTATATTGCATGGATAGTATGATTATGAGATGATATAATTGTATAATTCATGCATTGTATTCCAATAAGCATAATGTTTTATTTTTTGATAAGAAGAATGTAATGTTTTCCGTGTGAGTATGGTGGTACAAGCCATTGTATTTTAAAAGATAGGTTGTTTATTGTTACTGAGATTCATTCTCATGTGAAATGCTAGTTTTGCTGGTTTGTATCAGATACCTAGGTACTAGGTCTTGTTAGAGATAGAAGTGGAGGTAGTGGAAATACCATTCTTAAGGTATTTCCCAGTTATGAAGGAACTGTGAATTATTTTCGTAGTAGTGATTCCTCTTGCACCTTAATTACATGATGTATAGGTTCTTGTAGTGTATTTTTGGACATGCATAATACCCTGAATCCTTATTATCATTTTTAAAAACGATCAGGATAGTGAATTTTGGTGTATAAATTGAGGGTATATATGTATTAAGATATGTGAGATAAGTATCCACTAGTGGTCTTTGTTAAATGGGTATGAGTGACAGGCTTGTTATCTCCTTTCCCTAGTTAATAGTCTCACATATCTATAGGTATATGTCTGTTACAAAAAAACTATAATGAATGTAAATAGATAATGTATGTGAAATAAAATATATGTATATATATTTTATCTATATATTTTATTTTAATTATTTTCGCTGAGATAATATGTGAGAATCCTAAGTGTAGAATTCTCAAACTAGTAGCACTTAATTCTTTAACTTAGTAAAAGTTAAAAATTTAATCGGGTAGAGGTGGTAGTAACTCACTAATCTTGTATATTAAATTATATTATTTAATTAATTAAAAGGAATCATGTGATTGGGGGTGTTACACTGAGTTGGTATCAGAGCACTGCTACCACGGTTAGCATATAACTGACTCGGTAGTGAAGGGTAGATTCCTTAGGATAGAGACTAATGCAGGTTAGTAGCTAAGTCTAGACAATTAATTAACTTGTATTATATTTTGACTTGAGGAATGAAGTGCTAGGTTTGGGTAGACAGTATTTCTTGTTGGTGCCATATGATCTCTTATAAGTATTGTGTTATTGAGACTGATCACCTCAGTAATGTTTGTTTTGTAGAGTGAAATATGGCCCACTTAGAAAGAATACTGGTAAGGAAAAGGAGAATGAAGGTAGTTTGACTGGGGTTATGTAGACTCTAGTGGGAATGGTAGAAGCCATGAGGGAGCAGGCTACTGCTACCACCCAATAGGTTACTACTACTACTCAACAAGCTATAGCTACTGCTAAAGCATTTCGACAATTTCAAGAGAATAGGCCTATGAATCTCAATCCAAACCCTGAGGTTAGACAAGTGGGAAACCAAGCTTATAATAGCTAGCATAAATTTTAGAGAAATAAACCTCCTTTCTTTAGGGATGAGTTTAACCTTAAAGTAGCTGAAGAATGGCTTCGAGAGATGGAGAAACCATTTGAAGTCTTAGGGAATATAGATGAACAAAAAGTATTCTTTGCCACCTATATGCTCATTAGAGAGGCAGAATATTGGTGGAGAGGGGCTAGACAATTATTGGAAGCCTAAGGAACTTAGATTACCTGAGAATCATTTAAAAGATTGTATCTAGAAAAATACTTCCTTGAGAATGTAAGGAACCAGAGAGAAATTGAGTTCAGAAAGTTGAAATAGGGTAGTATGACTTTTGAGGACTACTTAGCTAAATTTGAAGAGTTGTCTAAGTTCTTCCTTATTTGGCACTTCATCCAAATGAGGCATGGAAAGCCCTACATTTGGAAGCTAGGTTGAGATCAGAGTTAAAGAATGTTGTTGCTCCATTTGAAATCATAAAATTTGCTATGTTAGTAAATAAGTGTCGCATAGTTTCTTAGAACCTAGCTGATACGAAAAAAGAAAGGTAGAGAACTAACTTCCTCAAAATGAAGCAGTCCAAATTCCTTAGAGGAAGGGACAACAAGAATGAAGGAACTTAGAGAGGGAAAATTTCAATAATGAAACAAGCGATGCCTAATGTCTATCCTAAGTGTAGAAAGAGTCATGGTGAACCATGTAAAGCCCAGAAAACACAACAAGGCATATGTTTTAATTGTGGAAAACAAGGATATTTTCGAAGGGATTGCCCAGAGTGGAGGAAACAGGGTGACACTACTAGACCTTCTACTATTGGAAGAGTCTATACTCTCAAAGGCAAGGAAGTGGCCTAGTCTGATGATTTAATTAAAGGTTAATGTTTAATAAATGATGTATCTTTAATTGTATTGTTTGATTATGGCACCACTCATTCTTTCATTTCATTGGAATGTGTGGAGAGATTAAATTTTTCTGTGATTATTCTACCTTATCAATTGTCTATTTCTATTTCAGCTAGAGAGCAGGTTTTGACTTTTTTAGCCTGCTTGAATTGCTCTATTGTTGTTGAGAATAGATCTTTTGTTGTTGATCTGATTTATTTATCTTTGGTGGATTTAGATGTTATTCTTGGGATAAACTAGTTGTCTGTAAACAATATAGTCTTGGATTGTTCAGAAAGGTCTGTGACTTTTATAGATGCCTTACCAGTGAATAGGAGTATTGAGGACAAGAATGAAAGAATGCATTTTCTATGTTCTTCTAAGGTTAAGATTTAGCATAAATTTAGTACCATACCAGTAGTAAATGACTTCCTAGATGTCTTTCCCTAGGAAATCTTAAGTCTTCCACTTGAGAGAGAGAGAGTTCTCTATAGAGTTGATTCCTAGAATGAAACCAATATCTATAGCACCTTATAGGATGTCTCCTTTAGAATTAACAGAATTGAAGGTGCATAGGATCTCTTAGAGAAATAGTTTATAAGGCCCAATGCTTCGCCATGGGTGGTATTAGTGTTGTTTGTGAAAACGAAAGATGGAAGCTTAAGGTTGTGTATAGATTATAGGCAATTGAACAGGGTAATTGTGAAGAATAAATACCCGCTTCCAAGAATAGATGATCTATTGGATCAATTGAGAGGGGCTACGATTTTTTCAAAAGTTGATTTGAGATCAAGGTATCATCAAATCAGAGTAAGAACAGAAGACATACTTAAGACAACTTTTAGAATCAAATATAGGCATTATGAATTTCTTGTAATGCCATTTGGATTGACAAATGCTCTAGTTATTTTCATGGATTACATGAATTATATCTTTAGATCCTACCTTGATTAGTTTGTGTTAGTGTTTATTAATGAAATTCTTGTATATTCTAAGAGTAGCGAAAATCATAAACATCATCTTAGGATTGTGCTGCAGTTACTTAGAGAGAAGCAATTGTATGCTAAGCTTGAAAAGTTTGAGTTCTGGTTGAATGAGGTAAGATTCACTACAAGAAAAAGGGATATTAGAGACGAAAAAATCGTCTCTAATTACATGGAAATCTATCTCTAATATATTTAGAGATGGAATAGTGACGAAAAATAGACCGTCATTGATAAGGGCGTTGCTAAAAAATAGAGACAGAAATACTTATCCATCTCTAATTTGAGGCAGAAAAAATTCCTCTCTAAATGAAAATAGCCGTCTCAAAGAACAAAAATGGAAAAAGGAATTAGAGACGAATTAGATACAGAATACAAAAAATTCCATCTCTAATTTGGGACGAAAATTTTGTCTTTAATGAGAAATTCCGTCTCCAATTAGAGACAGAATAATCCGTCGCTTATTAGAGATGGAAGTATCCATCTCAAAAGCTTGATTATCCGTCTCTAATGAGAGACGAAAAATTTCGTCTCTAAGTGTGAATTTCCATCTCTAATTATTGCCTATTCCATCTCTAAAATGTTGGTATTTCCTTCCTTCCACCAATTTTGTATCAAATTAACTAATGAATCAAACAACAAATATTTGACTTCTTACATAATATTATATTTAAACAATAAATTTTACATAAATACAAAGTCATGTTTGAGTACATAAATATTTAAAAACTATTTAAACATTATTATCATCATGTTACTTATTGGTAGCAGAACCTGACTCTCCATCCTCCTTGTTAAGGGGTAGATTTTCTAACCTAGAAAATAATTGACCGAACAGGCAATCGTATTCTTCGAACTTATCTTTGTAACTAGCTATCACCTGTTTCTGCTCATCCACTGTTTATTGTAAAATAGCATTTGCTACCTGTGATAGTTGCGATTGTTGTGCCAACCGCCTTTCCAGCTCCGCTTGGAAGAGAGGATGAATCCATGATGAATTAGGTGAAACTAAAGCCTCTATTGAAGAGCTGCCAATTGTAGGTGCCTCTGAACCAACACCGAAAGCCAACCACCTCTAACTAGATTGATGTCTCTTCCTGCTCAGAGATCGTATTCTCAGAGGTCGTATTCCCATCTAGACCAACTAATTTTTGGGAACATCTAATTGATTTGGGTCTGATACATTCTGCCTAGAAATTAAAACCACATTATACATAAGTGTAAAATATAACCATTATTCATAATGACATCATATATAGAATAACAACGCTTGCAAACATAACTCATGAAATTATGACCAAAACAATATTACAAAAATAATATCACAAACTAGAAATACTTCCAACCTAAAGCAAGAAACTATAACAGAGAATAACAACATAAGAACATAGCAATATTTTTAGCATAATGTATGAAACTATGACCAAAATAACAACACCATAAAAATAGTGTACCACAAAAAAATAATCTCAGTAATATTGTCCAAATCAAAAATAATAAATGACACGAACACAAGTGGAAAGAATATAATGAAATCAACAATAAATGCATCTAACAACCTAGGAAAAAAAAATACCATCTCTTACACTTACATATGCATCAACTGACCTCTGATCAACAAATTCTCCAGTGTCCTTTCTCTTGTGTGTGCGCATAAACAAGCTAAACATCGAGGGGTCCTTTCCCAATTCTTGTCTCTGTTAATATCAAAGAATATTAATCTGTTTAACAAAAACTCTGAAGCCAAATTAAACATTGAAGTAAAATGATAGTTTTCAATAAATTTAAAATTGTACCATCCTTATCTTATGCTCTGACACAGGAATAGATCCACAGCTATGCAAAGTTCCTTCCTTAGCAGAGGCTCGATTCTTCTTTGCTTACTCTTGTCTCAATTTGAAGTCTTTAGAATTCTACTCCTGTATCAGTTCATCCATGACATGCTTTGGAATCCAAATTGGCCTTTTACCCTTGCCTACCTCATCCCGCACTTTACACATGATGCCTCGGAGGCATTCTGCGGCCTTGTGATTCTAATTTTTCCTGATTTTCTTATCATACTGATCAAGCCACTTATAATATTTCTACATAAAATAGACATATATGTTCAGCATGTAAACTTATCTTGATAGACGTGAGAAGTCAAAATGAATAGTGCAAGATAAATCAAAAGTGATAAAACAAACCACCCATTCCCCAAACCACAGATCCCTTAGTTCTGGAGGTGTGTTCCTCCAATTATAACATGGTCTGTCATACTTCTCATGGATTACTTTTGTGATCTCCCTGAAAACATCTACTACAGGATAGAAGCTGCAAATTTGAATATATGTTTAAACCTTAACATTGCTAAAAATGGTACTTGATGAAACTAAAAAACACAGAAATTTGAAAAGTAATACTTACGTATCTTTCTGTGGATATATCCATGTTTTACCATCCACAGGGTCCTTGCCCCAAGGTCCAGGCAGAGATGAGTTACTATTAGATAAATTTATTAGAACTTCTTTAGGCTGGACTGGTGATTCTGTCTCGAATGGCGCATGAGAAGCATGTAAAGGTTGATCAAAGGATTAAGAAGATGAAGGTGGGGAAACATAAGGTGCTGAAGACAGGGATGCACCAGGTAATGTAGGCGAAGGAGTTGACAAATGATCAGATTGACCCCCACCCCTTGATCGGCCCCCATTGTGAGTGATGCGTCCCTTACCACGGACTGATCGATCACTAGACATCTGCAGACCACACAAATCAAGCCAAAAGTAGAAAAAAATAATACAAACCGTGTGATTGAAGTTTCCAATTTCATATTTTAATACAAGTCAAAACAGTACTAACACTATTGTTAGAACACGTTAAATTCAGTCACAACTTCAGATAAATAAGAAACAAATAGCCCCAAACACAAGACGTACAGTGACCTTAAGAGTAACTTGATATACAATATATAACTAATATAAAAAATAGCTACTCTTCATCAGTTAAGTCAAAAGAAGGCAAATCATCATCTCCAGTATCATCTTCGAGAAGTGCATCCTCCTCATCTTCCTCGGTTGAACCTAAAGTTAAATCTATTTCAACTCATCAGGCTTGTGGCTGAAGAAGGACCCATCAACCTCTTCAAATGCACCGTCACAGTCACGTAAAGTTGGGAGCTCGTCATTGTCAATACTTGCTGGAGTAACTTCTTCTACTTGATTATTCTGAAATGTA
Source organism: Senna siamea (assembly GCA_031216115.1). Classification (NCBI taxonomy): domain Eukaryota; kingdom Viridiplantae; phylum Streptophyta; class Magnoliopsida; order Fabales; family Fabaceae; genus Senna; species Senna siamea. The sequence continues at coordinate 6,615,710 of CM062360.1, forward strand.
TCATGGACAACTTCAACACTGGGAGTGTTGATTGTGCTCCGCGCTTTTTTTCGAATTGCAACCACCCAATCCAATTTTTCACGCCTTGTAGGATAAGGTGCATAATACACCTAAACTGCTTGTTGTGCAAAAATGAATGGATCATATTGATTGTACCTTCGTGTTGTTTTGATCTCAACAATTCCATGCTGTTTATGAATTCTTATTCCTTGATTCAAAGTTGAATCAAACCAGTTACAATTGAACAATACTATATATTTAAGGGGTGACCCAACATACTCCAATTGAATGACTTCTTGAAGGATGCCATAGTAATCACTTTCTGATTGGTCGAAACTAGTTCCCTTAATGCACACACCACTGTTTATGGTTGATTTATAATGGCTCAATACTTCTATGTGAAACTTGTACCCATTAACAAAATAAATTGGCTATATCTGGATAATTCTCTTAGGTCCCCATGCAATGTCTTGTAGAAATTGGTCATCCACATTATTGGTCAGGTTTTGAACCTATGAAACAAGAATCTATTAGATGCAATCGTAAGGTGTATATTTAAAAGTTCATACTGGTCACACGATGACAACTTAAATAGTCTTGAAACTAGCTAGGAAACTCTGCAGCAATCATTTGATCAATCTCAGCATCTGTAATTTGAGGTGTTTATGCCATTATAATCTCAACAAACAAACTGCACATACACATGCTCGCTTAACTAATCACATACAAGAAATTTTCCTCAAATAAAATGTTATTTTTGTAAGGCAAAACTTACTTTACATAAGGTTTCACCTCATCGCAATTTAGAAGAACATATTTTGTGGCAACCAGAATTTCATTGTCATTTAAGTAACGAGTCTTACACTCTTCAGCTGGGCGTCCTAGATAATTAAAAACTGACAATTGTTGGGGTGAATCACCACCCTCATCATTCCTGGGAACCCTTGTCATTCTTGTGGAGACATGTGACTCGAAATAATGTGAATAGAAATTTGCAGTCTCCTCAATGATGTATGCCTCACATATAGAGCCTTCTACACGAGACTTGTTCTTGACCTTCTTCGTCAAAGTGTGAAGGAACCTATAATTTTAAGAATAATTGTCGTTATTCATTGACAGAAATTAAGAAATAAGGAAGAAAGGTTATTTGTTATTACCTCTCAAATGGATACATCTATCGATATTGAACCGGGCTACCCACCTTTGCTTCATATGGTAAATGAATTGGCAAGTGTTCCATTGAGTCAAAGAAACCTGGAGGGAAAATCTTTTCCAGTTTACACATTGTTACCACAATGTTTTGTTCCAATAATTCTAATTGATCTACTCTTAATGTAGTCGAACAAATTTCTTTAAAAAATTAGCTCAACTCACAGAGAGGATTCCACACAACTTTTGGTAAAGAACTGAAAGCAATGGAAAGTACACATTATCAAATACGCTCTTCTCAATGTGCATTACATCTAAGTTGTATCGAACGAGATTCATTTTCCAATAAGGTAATTCCTAGAATATACTCTGCTTGGTCTAATTGTGTGCCACCGTATACCCTTCCATGTTGTGTACACACCCATGCTCAACAACTTTAGGAATGTTGTGCACTTGTTCCCAAAATTAGTCCCCGTCCAACCACAGAGGCGACATGGATTGCTCCAATCTATTCTTTAAGAAGGACGTTTTGTTCCTTCGATACGGGTGATCTCTTGGCAAAAATTGTCTATGGAAATAAAAAAAAGACGTCTTTCGACCATTCTTTAAAGTGAATGCTTTTGATTTATCCATGCATATAGGACATGACAATTTACCGGTCGTCATCCATCCGGACAACATCCCATATGCTGGGAAATCGTTAATAGTCCACATAAGTGTCGCCCGCATTTGAAAGTTCTGTTTCAATGAACAATCAAATGTTACAACTCCATCATTCCACAAGACCTTCAATTCATCAATCAATAGTTGCAAATAGACATCTATCTTGCTTTTTAGATTCTTCGGTCTAGGGATGATCAAGGATAAAAACATGTATTCTTGTTTCATGCACATCCAAGGTGGGAGGTTATACGGAGTAACAATGATAGGCTAACAAGAGTAATTTTTTTCAGATTGTCCAAATGGTGTAAAGCCATCAGCATATAACCCCAACCTGACATTTCGTGGATCCTGTGCAAACTTAAGGTAAGTTTGGTCAAGTACTTTCCATGCCTCCCCATCTGATGAGTGGGATAACACACCGGTCTCTCATCGATTATCATAATGCCACCTCATCTCCTTAGAAGTCACAGATGAAGTGAACAACCTTTGAAGTCTAGGAGTTAATGGTAAGAACCATAGTTTTTTAGTTGCCACCTCCCTACATCTACCATGTCTATTCCTTCTAACTTTATACCTTGTTGTCCCACAAAATTTACATTCCCTTTGGCCCAATTCATCCTTGTACTACAGCATGCACTCCATTCGGACAACAATCAATTTTTTCATATCCAAGGCCTAATTTTGACACCATTTTCTTCATTCTTTAGAGATCAGTTGGCATTCGATTACCATTTGGTGTTATCTCTTTCGACCATTGCACAATATTATTATAGCATTGCTCTGAGAGGTTGTAGTCTACCTTGATGCTAAGCAATCTTACTGTCGCTGAAAGTTCAGAGTGACAAGAACACCCCTCCCATAAAGGCGCTTGGGCAGCAGACAACATGTCATAAAAAGCTTGCGCATCAACATTGGAAGGCCCCTCTATTCTTTATTGGAAGGCTCCTCTATTCTTTGTTGGAAGGATGGTCCAGCTGCATCTACCACCATTGCCTCATATCGATTAACTCCTTCTCCAAAACCCCTTTGAAACACATCTTCATCATTTGCTTATGGGTGTGGCACTTGAGAGACCTCTGCCAATGGTTCCCCGTGGGAAGTCTAATGATAATAATCAGGTTTAAATCCATACTGATACAAATGCACCTTCATCACATCAAGACAAAAATTTTTTCTATTTTTTCACTTTGCACAAGGACACCTTATCTGCTTACTGCACAGATATGGTGGCAATTGACAAGCATAATCTAGAAACTTGTCAACGCCATTCATAAAGGCATTAGTGAATCCAACTCGACCAGGAAGCACTTTATCATACATCCAACCTCGATTTTCAGGTATATCCATTTTCTACTCTTACAAACCTACAGTGTTCAATTATAAAACTCTAAATTAGCCAAAATTGCAAACAACCTATGGGCAAGATTCCTATTACCTAAAAGAAATGACACCAAAAACCATATCTAAACACTGCTTCACACAAAATTACATAATCTAACAGCCTGAATTATACTAACCACTCATAAGCATCAAGGCTACACTTCTGCCTGAAAGATGATAAGTCTGTTAGTGCCCATGGTACATTTCCTAACATGGTACATTTCACACCATCATGTGTAACAATTGAATCTAATGCAAATATTGTATCCTTCAAAGATTTAATTAGTGCCACACTTCTGTATTAGAGAAATATAAAATGCAAACCACATAAGGCTTGCAATACCATTAAAATTATTCATATAGAACAAAAAACTTAGGATTCAATCCCTCCCTCCCTTCTTGTCTTATTTAATGTATAGTGACAAATATAATACAAACTCAACATGACAAAAAGAAAGTGGCATACTAAATAATAGGAGAGAAATATTTTACCAAAGTAAAATTTATGTCAATAATTTTCCAACTTAGCCAAAGGGAAATGGAGGAACAAAATTGAAGACACAAGAAATAGTGCAAAAATAAGTCAAGAATCAATTAAAGGATAGGAGAATTTAAACCAAAGCTAAATGTTGTTGTTCAAGAAAATTATTAGCTTGGTATAGGTAATAAAAGTTTTCAATTAGAGCTACGTTACTACCAATATAGGTTATGAACAGAGCACATTGTAGTTATTTTGTAATACTGATAATGGCTACTACATAATGGAAAGGAGAAAACAACTCAGTTGATGGAGACAGCATTGTGTATTCTCAGGAGAGCAAGTGTTAAACTGACGTGCCCAAAATTCCATCCATATTTTGGGTTTGAATAATAAATGTTATTATGTAAAAGAAAAATTATGGAAAAAAAAGGGAATTTACCTAAGCATGCGTGCACTCTTGGTAAAAAAAATTCCATGTATATGACTTTTATAAAAGAATTTGAGAGATATGTTCACTTTTTGAATTAAGCAAAACACATATTGGCTTTGTGCAAACATTAGAAGCAACAGAAGAGCCTAACTGTTAGCAACAACGGTGAAACTGGAAATGATCCTGGCAATCAATATTTTAAATTTGTCACAATTTTTATAATTCTTTATACATGATCTTGTTTCTTTCGATAATTATTCTGTTTTCTTTATAATATGTCTGCTTAAAATTAATATATCAATTTTATTAATAAATTTATTTTTCTTTATAATATGTCTATGTTTCTTCTAAAACAAATCTTTCCTTATATTTACTATTTTATTTATAATTTAAAGCTTATAATTAAACTCATTATCTTTTTTAATAAAAATGATTTAGAAACCAAAGGACATGTCACATGAGAGACACAATAAAAAAAGCTCCAGCATACTTTGTCACACTTTTCTTTCTTTTTCAATTGTAAGATTGTTCTTAGACTTTATACAAAAAAAAAATCTCTTTTTCATATTAAGAAATTTACTATGTAAATAGTTGAAATCTCTTTTTCTTAGACTTTATACAAAACAAGCCCTAATATGTTGGCAAGTACATTATTATTAAATACACACTTAGCTTCATATGTTGGACAAACAAGTTCTATCTTTATCATTTTGGATTCAGTGAGTGGATATAATTATTTTAAGAAGAAAGAGAAAATACAAAAGCTAGGTAGTAGACTAAATAAATGGTAGAAGGGGGATTGAATGAACTAAATTTGGGGTAGAAAGGATGGGAAGGCAATGATGCAGTTTGTATGGGGTCATGAATAAATCTGAGTTCAAAATTTATTAGTTTAGAATCAAATTTTGTAGTTTTAAGAGGTATAAATGATTCAGTTTGTATGGGGTCATGAATAAATTTGATGGGTGTGGCTGGCAGCCTCTATTATGACCACAATCCCATCTCTTTGTTATGCACGCGCACCACCAAAGTCAAACACTATCTCCTAAGCCACACTTTTGCTATCTCACTCTCACACGCAAGCCAACCCCAGCATATCAACACAGACATACACAAACACTCGCACATTTTGCATATTACACAAAAACCCTCTCTGTCTCTCTCTTTTCCAAATCACAAGCGAAAAATGGTCAACCACTTTGCAGAATCAAATTTTACTTAAGAAGTCTCGAACAACAAACTCTCAACAAATCCCAATCCCCACCTTTTCACATCAAAAGTTTCAAGCAAGCAAGCAAGCATTGGGTTTTATTACATTACAATACAAAAATTTCCCACTACACTTCCTTATACAAAGACAGAAACCTGTACACTTATGGGGAACATTGCAACCGGGCAGCAGCAATGCCCAACCATGGGTGAGAAGAACACCAGAATCAGAAGAGAAAGAGGAAAATAAGGACATAGGCTCACCTTTCTCAACCAAATCGATTGGAAGTGTAGTGGAATCCCAACGACGCTATTTGTGGCATCTTCAGTCCTTGTCCTGTCAGGCAATGAGAGCGGGTACCTCTGACAGACAGCTTCAATGGCAGTTACCGGCTGAACAGCACGGGGCGTGGTGAACGGCAACGAATGACAAGGCTTAGTGAGCGGGACCAGCAGCAAGTGAGCGCACGCGCGGGGAAGGAAATGGGTTCTGGAAATGTTCTATGCAAATTTTAACACTCACTGTTCTGGCACTTTCGTAATATATAATATATATAATATATCGTACTAAATATATTGACAGCCATTGCGACACACTTAGTCATACGCCTCTTACTCTCTAATGTCTCAGGTCTCGTGTTCGATCCTTCCATGCAACGCCCCCCACATTTTTTCGCCCATCTCAGGTGAAATACAAGATATATAATATATCGTACTATATACATTGACAACCATTTGTGGCACACTTGTTCATGCGCCCCTTACTCTCTAATGCCTCAGGTCCCGTGTTCGATCCTTCCATGCAAAACCCCCCACATTTTTTTCCCATCTCAGGGAAAATACAAGATATATAATATATCGTACTATATACATTAACAGCCATTGCGGCACACTTGGTCATGCGCCCATTACTCTATAATGCCTCAGGTCCCGTGTTCGATCCTTCCATGCAACGGCCCTCACGTTTTTTCGCCCATCTCAGGAGAAATACAATATATATAATATATCGTACTATATATGCTGACAACCATTGCGGCATACTTGGTCATGCGCCCATTACTCTCTAATGCCTCAGGTCCTGTGTTCGAACTCCCTATGCCCCTTCTCAAAAAACATTTTTGATGCGATTTTTAGTTTTGGAGAGGGATTAGAGATAGAATTTTTCTGTCTCCAAAATTAGAGACGAAAAAATTCCATCTCCAATCCCTTGCTGAAGATTTTTTTGTAAAATGGTGTCGTATCATGTTTTCCCGTCTCTAATCCATCTCTAATTTCGTTTCTAAGTTCATCCCACCAAAATGTGTCCTACCAAATTCAAACAAATGAATTTGGAACCACCTAAGCATGACTTAAACACTAATTTATTGGATGTAGAAAACATTCCGTCCTTAATGGACTACAGATTAATCTAAACAAATATCAACTTTCCTAATGTTCATATTGCTTATTACATAGGATACAATAGCCATCTTCGAAAGAAGGTAAGTCACTGAAACAATATTTATTGAAGTACTTCTAATTTTTCATTGGATTGTATATCACTCCCTCTAAATGATGTTTTACTTCAGTAGGAAGACTCTTCCACCGTAAGTCAATTTAAATGGGAAGCCCGTTACTCTCTAAAAGTTTAAATTGGCTAAAGCTCAAGCTCACACTATTAGATGCTAATGCAATGGATGCTGTTGATGAATTAGCAGTGCACGAGCAAAGATGGAAATGAGACATTGCCATGACATTAGAGCAACGAAGATGAAAATGAAATCTTATTAAATTTCAGCGCTTTGTTTCTGCATAGAATATTTATAAAATATTGCACCTTCCAATTTGGGAGCCATTGCAGCACACGTGGTTATTGCCAAGGCACATTCCCTCACCTCTTATCCTGTGTTCGAATCGTCAAAGTGCCACTCCAAGAATTTTTTTCCTGCACTTCATAAATAGATTCAATATATATAAAAATGTGCCACAGGGTTTAAGACAGCTATACCAGTGCATTTGGTTATTGGCTCATACATTCTTTTGCCTTTGGTCCAGTGTTTGATCCATAATTAAAAAAAATAGAGACGGATAAATTTCGTCTCTAATTAGCCTTCCCACCGAAATATTTTTTCCCCAAATTCAAATATACACGATTTCACAATGGATTGGATGACGATTTAGAGACGGATTTTTTAGAGACAGATCTTGCAAATTTTAGAGACAATTTTTTTTGTTCCTATTCATTCTCTAATTTTTAGTAAATTCAAAATTTGCGACAGAATAAGGACTCTTTAGAGACGAAAATTAGAGACCGCAACTTTCTATCTCTAAATCTGTCTCTATTATCATTTTCAAAATTTTTCCCCTTCACCGACGGATTTTTTACAAATTAGAGATGGAATAGAGACAGAATAAATTTCGTCTCTAAGTTTCATCTTTGATTTCCCATTTTCTTGTAGTGATTCTTAGGTCATGTGATTACTAAAGATGGTGTAGCAGTAGATCCAATTAAGACAGAAGTGGCAGTTAGTTTGGAGAGACCCACGACAGTGACCGAAATTCATAGTTTTCTCAGATTAGCCAGTTATTATAGGAGATTTATTCAAGGGTTTTCACTGATAGCATTGCCTTTGACTAAATTGACTAGGAAAGATGTTCCATTTGTGTGGGATGCCAAATGTGAGCATAGTTTCCAAACTTTGAAAGAAAAACTGACCACTACACCTGTCTTAATCATCCTGGATCCATTAGAAAATTTTGAAGTGTATTGTGACATATCCAAGAAGGACTTAGGGTGTGTCTTGATGCAGAACAAAAAAGTAGTAGCATATGTGTCTAGGCAATTGAGACCTCAAGAGCAGAATTATCTTACTCATGACCTTGAATTAGCAGCCATAGAGTTTGCCTTAAAAATTTGAAGACATTACCTCTATGGAACTAGATTTGAGGTATTTAGTGACCATAAAAGTCTTAAATACCTTTTTAATAAAAAAGAGTTGAATATGAGGCAGATGAGATGGATGAAATTTATCAAAGATTATGACTTTGATTTAGTGTCCACTCTAGTGTTGCCAAATAGGTTGTACCTAAGTGAAATAAGAATTGAGAATATTCTTAGGACTCAAATTCTAGAAGCTCAAGGGGAAGATGAATTCTTGAAATCCTTAAAAGATTTAAAGGAATTTAAGAAAGAAGATAATGGGGTAGTAACCTTACAAAATAGGTTATATATCCCAAAATCAGAAGGATTAAGGCATAATCTTAGAGGAAGCCTATAAGAGCAACTCTACTGTTCATCTTGGTGCCACTAAGATGTACCAAGATTTAAAAGCAAATTTTTGGTGGCTAGTTATGAAGAAGTACATAGCTGAGTATGTTGCTAAATGCCTAGTGTGTCAACAGGTGAAGATTGAACATAAAAAACCTGCAGGAACATTTCAACCTCTAGAGATTACTAAATGGAAATGGGAGAAAATTTTCATGCATTTTGTGGTAGGTTTGCCTAGAACCCAGTTAGAAAATGATGCAATTTGGGTGATTGTAGCAGATTAACTAAATCTACACATTTCCTACCTATCAAAATAAATTTTTCATTGGATAGGTTGGCCCAATTGTATATACAAGAAATAGTGAGACTCCATAGAGTATCCACTAGTATAGTATTTGATAGAGATTATAGATTCACTTCTAGATTCTAAAAAGCCTTGTAAGAGGCATTTAGGACTAAGTTGAATTTCAATACTGCTTATCACCCATAAATTGATGGGTAAACTAAAAGAACCATCAAGACTTTAGAAGATATGCTTAGAGCTTGTACATAGAACAGAGAGGGAATTGGGATAAAATTTTACCTTTAGTGGAGTTTTCTTATAACAATAGTTTCTACTCTAATATAGGAATGACTCCATATGAAGCCTTATACGAGAGAAAATGTAAATCACCATTATGTTGGTTTGAGGTGGGAGAAAGATAAATTTTAGGGCTAGAATTAGTTCAACAGACTACTAATCAAATAAAGATGATCAGGGAAAAGATGACTAAGGCCCAAGATAGACAGAGAAGTTATGTTGATAAGAGGAGGAGCCCACTAGAATTTGCATAAGGAGACCATGTTTTCCTCAAAGTGTTTCCAGTTACTGGTATTGGTAGGGCTATTAAGTCTAAGAAACTGAAGCCTAGATACATTGGACCATACCATATTCTAAAAAGAATTGGTTCATCCGCTTATCAAATAGCATTACCTCCAGTTTTGTCCAACCTCCACAATGTTTTTCATGTTTCTCAACTTCATAAATACATTCTTGGTTCTTCACATATTCTTGATGCCAGTATAGTATAATTGAATGATAATTTGATTATCATCCTAGACCTTTAAGAATTATTGGTACTAAGGTTAAGCAGTTGAGGAACAAGACTATTCCACTGGTAAAGGTAATGTAGGATCAATGCTCATCAAGAGAAGTAACATAGGAAAAGGAAGATGATATAAGAAGAACGTATCAAAATTTTTTTGAATAGGTACATATAAATTTTAGGGACAAAATTTTTAAAAAAGGAGGGGAGAAATGTAACATCTGCTCTTTCTATTTATTAAGAGATGTTTTTAATTTTATATAAGTTAAATGCTTGTGTTTGTTGCATTAGATTACATGTAGATGCATTAGAGTCAGAGACTAAATTGAAAAGAAAAGAGCAGGGACTTGAATGAGAGGAAAAAGGTTAAGTGGAGGAAGCTCTATACACTTTCCATAATTAAGGGTAGTATACCATAATATTAGCCAAAAGAATTACTGTAGCTACCAGGGTTTTAAAATTTGTCGCCAATGGTTCAGAGGCAAAATGGTAATTTGGCATGTGATTTGGGGAATTTGCTATTTTGAGCTAAATGATCTAGAATTAAGATCATAATGACAATTCTCAGACCACTTATAATTAGAGCTAAAACTCGGAAGCTCCATTTCCTTATCTTCACTTCAGAATTTCTAGAGAGAGAGTGAGGGACGTTTTAGAGAGAGAAAATAGGAATTTACAAAGGAAGTGACATTTTTATAGTGAATTGAGGTAAAAAGTTGGTAGCTGAGCAATCAAGGAGTTCATCTGATAATTTTACACCAGCTATTACACGAAATGAGGCAGCAAAACAACTTATTCCCTCTAATTTCAAATTTACTGTGCATATGATGAAAGTGAGATATTTCTGTTATTTGAAGTAAAAGAGGGATTAAAAACTATATTTTTGATGTTATGAGTTCTATTAGGTGTTTTAAACTGCATGAATATACTTATGCATGCTGAAATCAGATTATAAGAAATAGGTTTTTCCTATTGAATGTATATGGTGTTTAATCCAAGATTTGAGTAAGATTAAACAGTAGTTTGGATGCTTTTATTTGATAAATGATGCTAGCACACTAGTATTGAGTAAATAAGGGTTAAAAATGATTTACAAACAAGTTCTTGGGCAAAATTTTAGGTCAATAGATGATTTGAAAATGCTCATACTATTAATCATTGTTATTTAGTGTAGATCCTTTAACTTTTGATAAGATACCTTAAGTTGCTTTGCCACTATATTATTAATGAGTTTGTTGTTGGAGTGGTATTTTTTTATTTGTCACATTTTTACATATTTTCAATCCATGCATCTATTGAGGGGGATTTCATATATTATAGGGGAGCTAAATCAAAATTCAATTTGAAAACAATTTTGCCATTATCAAAAAGGGGGAGAATGTTGGAACATGTTGTATCTAATTTTTTTTATTAATAGAAAATCATTTTCAACAATAGGGTTATTATTTTTAAATATGCCATTTTTTTAGAAATATTGAAATATGGAAAAAGGAAAATTTATAATTTACAAAAAGGCTAAAGTTTTTCTGGTCAATAATTTACAAAAAGGCTCAAAGTTTTTTTAGTCAATCTTAGTAGGTCCATTCTTCCTAAAATATTAAACTCACATAAAAGGCCCAACTTATAAATCCCACAAAGTTCATCAAACAAAAGAAAGACTCCTAAAAATTTCCCTTCAAAGTCTCGATGACAAAATGTGAAAATTTTTAAAAAAATATATTTTAAGTCTAAAATAATATATATATATATATATATATATATATATAAGGTAGCCTTTTTTAGAATACAGCTAACCTTTTTCAGAGTGTAGCAGACATGTGTCAGAATTCAGCAAGCTATAAAGTAGCCTTTTTAGAATACAACAAAGGAAAACTATGATGGCTTAGGCCTTTGTAGGATTTTTCTTGTAGACAAAAATAAATGGATCAACTTACTAGGCTAATGACAGACCTGCCTTTCTGTCCTCCTCAAAAAAGTAGAAGAAACCAACAGACAAAATACATATCCCATTGCTTGTTGATTTTATATTAACCTCAGTCGATTAGAGAAGCTACCAAATGCAGAAAGAAAACTTCAGATTATCACAAGGCTACACAGTGCACCTCTTGTAAAAAAAAGCCGGTTTAAGCAGTTGCAGAAATAGAGAAAAGCAAATTTAATGAAGTTTGCAATACCTCTCTGTAAGAAGGAGCATCCATATCCTATAAAATATCAAACCTTTATTGGTGTATTAAATGTGAGCTCTAACAGATAGTTTTGAAGGCCTTGAAGATCAATAAATAGAGGTGGATGGCACTGCATTAAAGTTTAAGGGATTTATTGAGCTAAGCATTGAATATCATTCTTAATTCTCTCCATCTTTCTATGTGTTTAAAGTTTATCTGCTCTTAGTGAGTTATTGTTTGATTGTTGAAGGTCATATATTATGAGTGGAAATCCTCTTCATTCCTTCTATCTAAGAATTGTGTTGGTAATCTAGAAGTAAGAATTAGTCGGGTGGATGTTTAGCTTAAGTCAGTAGGTTACTAATTAAGCTATTTGGGGTTTGGGTAATTTTAGAAAAATACAAAGTGGAGTAAAAACAAGTGTGTTGAACCTTTATTAGGTTGTCAGGGGGCAAAAAAGTTAGTGTATGTTGAGTCTAGGTGTAGGAGGTTTCCAAAGTGTATTTTTGGTAATTACCCTTATAATGAAATTCCCTTGCTATGTGCTTAAGGAAAGGATGTAGGATTAAGGTTATTTTGGATCTGAACGTCTATAAATTGATTGTGTGATTTCCCTCTCCCTCACACTCATCATTAACCATATACTAAAAACTGAAAACTTATTTTGAGAGGTGTTTGCTTTGTTCACTTTAAAGTTTTGCTAAATGTTAGTATACACTCAAAAAGATTTTTAGAAAGGATTTTTAAGAAGGTTTTTGTTCTGGTTTACTTTAAAATTATAACATACACCTGAAAAGATTTTGAAAAAGAATCAGAAAATAAAAAGAACCAATTCAACCTCCTCTTCTTGGTTCATTGTCTAGCTAACAGTTTTGAACCAAATGAAGAAAATTTTAGGCTATTTGTGAAAATTTTGGCAAATTCTTCCACAATAGAAGACAAGGTGGAAGAGGACTTAGAAAAGGAAGCAAAGAACCTCCTACTTGTTATGAATGCAGAAACTCAGGGCACACTAAGTGGGAATGTCCAAAATACTTAAAGAAGTAAGAAGCTCATGAGGAAAAGGAAGGAAAAGACAATAAGAAGGTATATGTGTCATTCGTATGGGGAGATAGTGATGCAAAAAATGATGAAGAAGATGGAGCTAAATAAGCTAATATGTGCCTTATGGCCAAAGAAGATGATAAGGTAAAAGACCAAAGCTTATCTCCTTATTATGATGAGTTATTAGATGCTTTTGAAGAATTGCATGGTGAGTCCTTAAAAATAGCCAAAGTTTTAAGTAAATCAGAGAAGAAAATGTCAAAGTAGTCCCTTTGCAACATGATTCCCTTGTGGACAAAGAATTTATAATTATCAAAATTGTTCTTATAAGAAAAATGGACCCTTTGAAAATAAGAAAGCATGGATTCCAAGGGGAAAATCTAACATTCAAGGACCCAAGCATATTTGGGTGCCAAAAAATAAAGGATAAACTATTTGTAGGTATTTTTGGAGGCCAAAAGTGATGAGTGGTACTTGGATAGTGGATGCTCAAAGCATATGACTAGATAAAAATCCAAGTTCATTTCCTTTCAACCAAAGAATGGAGGGAAAGTCACATTCAGAGGATATGGCAAAGGAGACATCATTGGAATAGGTAAGGTTGGTAAGAACTCTTCCACCTCTATTGATAATGTTCTCTTGGTTGATGGTTTAAATCATAATTTTTTTAGTGTTAAGTCAACTATGTTATAAGAATAGTGATGTAGTTTTCAATTCCAATCATTGTCTTGTTAAAAATAAAAATAGTAATAAAACATTATAATTGGTCATGGGGTGAACAATGTCTATATAGTAAATTTAGATGAAGAACCCCCTTTAGGCTCAAAATTCCTCATAAGTGTTAATGATGATAGTTGGCTTTGGCATAAGAAGTTAGTTCATGCTAGTATAAGTCTCAGAAAAAACTTTCTAAGGGAGACCATGTTGTTGGCTTGCCTAAAATTCATTTTGAAAAGAATAAACTTTGTGATGCTTACCATAAGGGAAAACAAGTCAAAGCTTCTTTCAAATCAAAAGATTTTGTTTCCACCTCTAATCATTTACAACTACTCCATATGGACTTGGTTGGACCATCTAGAACAAAATTCTTAAGAGGTAACTCTTATGTGCTGGTTGTTGTAAATGACTACTCAAGATTTACTTGGACTCTATTTCTTGCTCACAAAGATCAAGCCTTATCCTCTTTTGTTAAAATAGCTAAACTTGTTCAAAATGAACAAGGCTTAACCACTGTAAAAATTATGAGTGATCATAGAGGAGAATTGGAAAATTCTAACTTTGAAAATTTCTGTGTTGAACATGGAATATAGCATAATTTTCCAACAACAAGAACTCAACAAAATGGAGAAGTAGAAAGGAAAAATAGAAAACTGAGGAAATGGCAAGAACCATGCTTAACTAGAAGGATCTCCCTAGTTATTTTTCGGCTAATGCTATAAGTACCACATGTTGTGTCATGAATAGAGCCTTAATTACACCAATCTTAAAGAGAACTCCATATGAATTATACAAAGGAAGGAAACCCAACATTTCACACCTTCATGTTTTTTGATGTAAATGCTTTGTTCATAACAATGGAAAAGATATGTTAGGAAAATTTGATGCAAAATTTGATGAAGCTATTTTTCTAGGATATTCTAACACTAGAAAAGCTTATAGAGTATATTATAAAAGAACTCACATTGTTGAAGAATTTATTCATGTTGTTTCTAATGAAAATAACCCCCTTGATTCAAAGAATATCACAAATGGCATTATAATAAGCTTAGAAAGGTTGAATGTAAATGACAAACAAAACGCCAAAGTAAAGGAGGAAGAAAAAACTAGTGATTAAGAGACTCAAGAAGAACAAGAGCAACAAGAATAGCAAAATCTTTCAACTACATGGAAGAATTTAAAACTTCATCCAATTGACAATGTCATTGGAGATGTGTCACGTGGGGTAACAGCTTGAAACTGTAACAACCGAAAGAATTTTAAAAAGATAAAACCTGATTTTCGACACTAATTCCAATCAAACGAAGCTTGGCACGATTTACGAGGATAATGATTCGAAAAGAAAGTTTTTAAAGAAGAAAATCAAACTTTGAACCCTAATTCCTTTTAAACTAAGGTTGACACATATTTCGAGGACGAGGATTTGCAACGGAAGGTTATTCGAAGTCAGAAATACAATTAAACGAAAACGTGTGACGACGTCTAGAAGGATGTCGACACCCTAAAGTATCCCCGGATGGTCTGAGAAAAGTCAGAATCGCCCTCGGAGGCTTTAAATTTCCTGAATTCCCTCCATTTCTCTCAAACCTCTCTCTCTCCTCACCATATTTTCTCTCTTCGCTCTCCTCCTTCCTCCACCATGAACTGCCGCGCCACCACCAGATTTGGACTCCTGGACTTGCGGGCTTCACCGTGGTGTAATTTTCGAGGCAAACCGCACCCCTCTGCCGTGCACCGCCGTGGCGGAGCTTTTGGACGTGCATCAGGAGAAACCGAGACCACCGCGACAAAGAATTCCATCATCCGATCCCATTGGTAAGGTCCGATTTCCCAAAAACTAATGATATCTTATTGAAATAGCTACTGAACGTAATTAGGCAATAAATTGACCTAGGTATTAGGGTAACCGGACTTAGGATCGAAAAACGGATGACGTGAAAAGTTTGAATATTCAATTTCATGTCCAAGAAATTAATTGGGCTCAGAAATTGAGACTACGTGAAGTTCTGAAGTGATTTGGAGCGACAGGAGACCAGGTAGGATAATTTACGCTTCCCGAACCCTAGATTTGACCTAGTGGATACTTGAACAATTTAGATTATTTGCATGGATTTATGTGCTACTTTCGATGGAATAAATTGCATGCCTGTGTGCTGAAAACCCTAATTGCATGTTAGACACTTTGTTTATCGAGTTTAGATGCCCTTAGGACGGATTTACTTAGGGTTGAGTCCTTGATAGCCGGTATGGGACGGCCGTTAAGTATCCCGAGTACAGGGAATTTTTAAATGAGATTGTTTTTATCATATTTAGCCTATACTGAGTTAGGGATTACGCGTTAAACCAGGACGACCCTAAGAAAGGTTTAAGGAGTATAAGGGGGGATAGCCTACACAGGGAAACGTTGTGATTTAGGCGTAATACCCTAGAACCCTGAGGAATAGCCGACCGTGAGCATGTGAGTTCAAATAGACTGTATGAGGATGAGAATTGGCGTATGTGCACATGCTAGGGGACGCCCTAGATGTTGGTTCTCACCCTGTCCTTGAGTGAGTGATTGGTGTTACGGATCATACTCACAATATAGGCTTGATTCGGGTGATTGGTGTTACGGATCACACCCAACGATACGAGAGGTATTCTCTCTAGATGACGTGCAATTAGAAGACGACGATTTAGACTTGGTTACAGCGGATTTGTAGCCAACGTGGATTTAGATACACCGGGCATAGGATTTTATTTGATTTCGAGTATTGATTTTTAAAAAGAAATGGTTTTTTATGATTTTGACTATTTGCAGCAAATTTCCATGTAATAAAACAATTTTACAGATAAGGTATTTCACTGTTTTCGAACTGATTTTCGGGAAGATGATTTCGGTGTTCGCATCGCTGGGTATTCAACCAGTTTTCGAAGTATATTTGAACTGTAAATTATTCTACTGGGATTTTATATCTCATCAGGTTGTTTACTCAGATGAACAGGGACAGGGACAGGAACCCAAACGATAGATGATAATGCCCTGGTGATAAGCAGGAGAATGACTTAGCTTAAGCTTGAATCATCTTGTATGTATACTTTGATGACGTTGCTGTTTATTGGGTTTTGTCTTCTATACTTTCTGTAGTGATTGGATTAATGGTATATGTATAAATCAAGTGTTTTATGTTGACTGTAGTTATGGGATTGACATTGCTGTCATTATGGATTTTTGTCATTATGTTTATTGTTGTTGTTAGACTGGTTGTATGATTGTGAACAGGTGATTATTGTATTTTGGATATGATCAAAATACAGAAGAAACTCTGCCAAATTTTCGGTAGGGTTTACCGCTGTAAACTTGTGAATTTAAGACAAAATGTATGTGAATGTATGATGTGATGTATATACGAGTTTTAGATTTCATTTCAGAGTAATTTATGACGTATGTATGTATAATTAATTAGCTGCATGTGAATTAGGGTTGAACGGAATCCGAATGGACAACGGGAAGTCTATTTGGGTTACGCTCAACCAGTAACGATCCCCTGACATTCTCACATCGGGAATAACTACTTAGAAAGACCCATATGCTTCTGCTAATTAGATACAAGATTTTGTATGTCGTATTAAGGGGTCGTTACACATACTGACAACAATAAATTTTTGAGGGATATCTTACAGCACATGGATGAGCAGAGGGGACCAAGAGTCTAGTCTTAGTTGTATATATTTCCTTATCCTTTGACTTACCCTTCACCCTTTTTGTTCAGGACAAATAAGGGAGAAGCAGTTAACTTAGGTAATCTTAGGTGTTTATCCCTAACTTATTGGTTTATCTTATGGAAATTGGTTTATCTTATAAATTTTTGATGAATTGGACTGATTAAATATACACACTGTTAAATTGATATTTTAATTTTTTTGTGTGGTTATCCTTAACATTGGATATCGCTTCTGCTATGCATTAGGACATTTAGTTAAAACATTCACTTACTATTGAATTATCACAAGCCAATGTTAGAAATCTTTCAAAGTGCATAGTTAAGGGGGAGTGTGCAAAGTTTCTCCAAAAGTCATTAAACTTTGAAAAAGCCAAATGTAGAAACTCAGGGACAGCTTTATACTCCTAGTATTTAACCAAAAATCCTTCTTTAAACCTCATGGAATTCAATAAGTTTGTCATCATCACAAAGGGCGACATTGTTGAGCATGAACTCCTAAAGTTTTGATGATAACAAACCCATTGAAGGATTCTATTAAGTCCAAAGAGACAATAAAGTTCTCAAGTCAATATATAGACACCTAGAATTAATAGGTGAAAGTTTTCTTAGAAATTGAGCTCAAAATTCATGTTAAAATTCTCTTGAAAAATGTTTTTAATTCTCTCAAAGACTTTACAGCTCTTTCTCTTGAGTTTCTTCACATAAAAGACTTTTTCAAAGAAACAAGTCAACTACCATACTAGGGAAGTTGACTGGTATATTTTAAACCTAAAGAAACCAAGACACTATGCTGCAAGTCAATGCCTAGAAACTTAGCAGTCAACTGCTAGCCTACTAGAATGAGCAAGTCAATAGTCTAAAGCTCGAAAGTTAACTACTAGACTACAACTTCAAAATCCATGGATACTTGAGAGTAAGAAGTCAATTGCCTTATACCAAGAAGTTGACTACTGGACCAAGAATTCAAATTGAACAAAACCTGAGAGTAGAAAGTCGATTGCCAGCCTAAAAGAACTTAACTGCCTCTCCCTAGAAGTGAAAAAAAATTTGAATTCAGGAACATGACAGTTGACTGCTAGCCCTATGTAAGTCGACTGACTTGCCTAGAAAATGCTGTGTAAAAGTCTCATTATCTAGTGATTTACAAGGATATGAGCTCTAACAGATATATGCTTGAAAAATATATAAATAAGGTTCTTGACAAACATGAAAACATTAAGAAAATAGCTTAAATTGTGAATTTGATTTAAACCTTCTGAGCTCTTTGTTTTAACATTGCTTTTATTCTTCATTTGTAATACTTACTCTGAAAGAGAGTTTCCTTTGACAAATTTCTTCCTTCTGCATCAAAAGAGAGCTAGAATCTCAAGGAAGGGTTTTCCTTGAGTAGAAAAGAGTGAAAGAAAGTGCTAAGTGCATTGTAGTGGTTCTTAAGTACCCATTTCAAACTTAAACAAATAGTGAAAATCTTAATATGTGCTCAGGGATTGGATGTAGGCTTTATTGGAAAACCTGAACCATGTTAAATTTTCTGAGTTCCTTTATTTTCAGCACTTACATTTCTGCAATTTATCTTTATGCACTTTGAGTTTTTGCTCTTTACTTTATTGCACTCTTTTTTTTTACTAGTTTAATCTTTACTTGCTTTATAATCTTCACTCTTCACTATTCTAGCTTGCTTAATCTACTACAAAAATCTTCCAAAGTTTCTAAAATTTTTAAAACACCCAATTCACCCCCTTCTTGGGTGCTAGCCATTCCTAACATCCTAATCAAGTTGCTCCTAAATTTTCAATGACTATAGTTACACACTATATGAGCAAGATTATTTAAACGTCGTATACCAAACAACTATACTCAGTTACACCTTCAACATATTTCCCAATCTAAAATTTCCCATCACCTACAATTTACTATCCAAGTCCCTTCCCCACATTTGTTTTGATCTGTACCATTCCCATTACTCTATCTTGTTTTCCTCTTCTTTTTAAACCATTACACAACAAAGTTTCCATCCAGTAATTAACTTCAACATGCATGTAGATTTTCACAAGTAAAAATATTAGAAAAATCATGAATAGGAAGAAATTCATCATACACGTCAACCTAGTTTTTCCATTTTTCTTCTCATGTCTGAACCCTTCCTAGGAAATTTCTATTTAGTTTAAAAAATTAGTTCTTTAGTAATAAAACCAACATGCATGTACAAATTTCCACTAATATAAGCCACAAAAGCTTATGCATGTTGAAGACAAGTCATCCTACCTTGCTTTTGAGTTACATCTACTCATCTCTTGCCTAAAGTTGTAACATCCGCTCCTTCTATCTATCGAGATATGTTTGTTAGTTATTAAATAAATTAATTGCTTATGTATATTGCATTAGAATTAGTTGCATATAGTTGCATTAGAGTGAGGGATTAAATTGAAAAGAAAAGAGCTAGGACTGAAATGAAATGGAAAAGGTTTGGTTAGGGAAGATATATAGGTTTTCAATACTTTAAGGGTAATCAGCCATAATTTTAGCTAAAATACCAGTTACTGTAGCTAACAAAAATTTAAAAATTCCTGCCAAAGCTTTAGGGGCAAAATGGTAATTCTTCACATGGCCAGGGAAATTGTTACTTGAGGCTAGATGATTAAAACTCGACTCGGACTTTGAATAAGGGTTGTAGTTGCTCTGACCGCCTGAACTACCTATAAATAGCCACAAAAATCTAAAACCCTCCACCAATTTCACCCAAATTTCTAAAAATTTTAGAGAGAGAAATAGAGGGTGTCCTAGATAAAGAAAGTGGGGAAAATTGTGAAGGAAGAAGGCTATAGAAGGAAGTTTGACATCCTAAAAGCTAGGAAAACACACTAGAAAGTTTTGGAACATACTTTTACGTGATTAAAAGCAACAACAAGGTAGCAAATAATCTAATTCTCTCATATTTTGAAAGTTTCTTCTTATTTCTAAAACTTGTGATT
Organism: Senna siamea; assembly: GCA_031216115.1. Classification (NCBI taxonomy): domain Eukaryota; kingdom Viridiplantae; phylum Streptophyta; class Magnoliopsida; order Fabales; family Fabaceae; genus Senna; species Senna siamea. The sequence goes on from CM062360.1 coordinate 6,635,956, forward strand.
TCATTGTTATTTGAATGAGAGAGAAGTTAAAACCTATATTCCATGTATGTTTAACTTCTATTGGGTGATTTATGCCGATTATATGTACTTAGGATTGCTTGTTTCAAATTATGAAAAATGGGTTGCACTATTCATAAAAAGTTGACTTAAGTTGAATCCATTGTAATTGATGTTTTTGAGCATTTTTTATGTAAGATAATTGATTATCAAGTGTTAGAAACTAATCTCATGCTTTTCTAGACTTGAAATGAGTTCAAAATTGGGATTTTGAGTGTATTATAGTAGGAAACCAAAGCTCCAAAAGGTTACCAGTTGACTGTCGCATCTACTAGTCGACTGACGTGTTCTTGATGTTCATATTTTTCAAGGAATACATGTGTCAGTCGACTGATAGGGCATGGTAGCCGACTGTCATATTCTTTATCTTCATATTCTCCAAGAAACCCAGGTAATAACTGACTGATAGCCTCTGCGCGATCATTGTCAGTCTTGATGGTCGACGGTGTTCGGGCGATAACTTACCAGTCGACTGATATAGGGTTGGAGGTTAATTGATAGCATTCTGTTTGCTAACAGCCAATTGATTTGAAGAGGACAACTGGTTGATGATGTACTGTCTTGATTTTTTTAATATTTTAATTCTATAATTCAGTTGCTGTAAAGAGTAAATTGATTGGTAAGTGGAAAAATATAGTTTTTCATGAAGAAATAGATTTGAAAGAACCACCTAAACTTTGAAATAAAATCTCAAGAGTCTAGAAAGAATGTGAGTCCAAGTTTATACTTTCCTAAGGGGTATGCTCAATAAAGTCAACGATAATGTCATTATATGAGAAAAGTGTGATTTTTGGGTAACATGTAACATGAGATTGAAAAGAAAGAGAAGTGTATGCATTTGTGGTAGACAGGGTCATGGTTGAGTTATCGACTATCGGTATGGGACAGTCATTGGACATTCTACGGTCATACCATAAATTTAGGATGGTAAAACATCCACTCAATCATAAATGATTTTGAAAATACCATGATGATTGCTAATTCTAAGCTAGTAAACTTCTTCATGGCTAACAAAGAGAAGTCACATCCTTAAAGTTAAGTATAACCATAACATGAGCCGATTCACCCTAAAATATATACTTTTGAATATCGTGCTAGAATGTGATCCATCAAAGAGGATGGTGATTCCATAGCCTCATGATTCACAAGGGCAGAATAGGCGTGATTTTTCAAAGGTGGTAGTGATCTCATGAGTTATACCGCTCTTATTTGGATGAAAGGAATATGAAATATCCAAGGGGATATCAATTCCTCCTACCATGGGATGATCTTTCAGAGAGGACAAGGACCAATGAGAGAGTTTAGGATGATCTGTTGAGAGAACAGGGACTACAGTGTACTTGGGATCTAATGGGGGATGCTCCATATAGTACAGGGCAGACGTTGGGCTGCTAGATGGTCTGGGACCACAATACTCAACTCAGAACTCATTCATGAGTGTGAGTGAAGCACGTGGAGTAGTTGTTAGGTGACTCTCCTGATTTCTCTTGTGACGATGTGGGGTTGGCCATTTTTATATGATTGTTTTATTGACTCATGTTTATATGTGAATATGATCATGTTACAATGAATATATAATGAATGACATGTTTTTATATTGTGAAAATATGATAAATGATAATTGTGCATGCATCCAAAAGTACATATTATGAGATTATAAGGGCATAATGGTATATATCATGCATAGAATCCCAATAGATATTGTTTCGTTAATTGAGAATGGAATGTAATGTAGTGGATTTCCATACCAATACGGTGGTACTGACTAATAGATTTTAAATAGATTGTTATGCTATTAAGATTTATTTCTCATAAAATGCTGGTTGTGTATCAAATGCCTAGATACTAGTTGTTACTAGAGATTGAAGTATAAGTGATCAAGATACCCTTCCTAGGGTATTTTACTTTAATTAAGGAATTGTGGGTAATCATAGTAATTGAAGTTCCTCCCACACCACCACCCACCAGAGGAATGGAATTCCAAGACTAGGGATAGTGACATAAGTTACATATCTTGATATGCCCAATACCCTGAATCCTTACTGTTATTATTTTTGGAAGGATCAGGAGGATGATTTTTGGTGTATAGGGCGAGAGCATATATGTATTAGGATATGTGAGCTAGGAATCCACTAGCAGTCTTTTGGTAAATGGTTATGAGTAATAGGCTTTTTGTCTCCTTACTCTATTTGACGCACTCACATATCCATAGGTGTATGTTTGATGGAAAGAAATTTGTAATCACTGTAAATGAATTCTGTATGTGAATGTAAATATATATCTATATGTTTATTCCAATGGTTTTCATTATTTTTTCACTGCGACAATACATGTGAGTATCATGAGTGTAGAATTCCCAAACTAATGGCACTTAATTATTTCACTTGGTAAAATTTAAAAATTTACTCAGGTTAAAGGTAGTAATAACTCACCAATCTAGTTGTATATTATATTATATTATTTAATTTACTAAAAGGAACCATAGGATTGGGGGCGTTATGAAAGTCCCTTTCTGATCGAGGCCCTCTATCTTGTTGTTACAACATTTTTCTCCCATGAGTAACTACTTTCCTCTACATACAATGAGAGATTCATACTCTGTGAACTTCCTTCCACTGAAACCCCTCTTCTAATGGTGTTCTCCATCCACTAAGACAGAGGTTCTTGTAATATCTGCATTTTTATTTATTTCAAGTATGTTTTAAATTCCTAAAATTAGTACTTTCATGTCTGAATAATTGTAATTAAATTGTCTTAATTTCTTATGGACAAAGGATGAACTAAACTAAAAGAAAAGAAAAAGGACCCAAGTGAAAAGGAGAAAATTTTATTAAAATAATATTTGTTATCATGACGTTGCATGCAAATCGAGCTGTATTTATTATGCGTAATCATGACGCTAGAAAAATATCTAGATATTTTTTAAAAAATAATGATTACTTTAGAAAATATTTAAAAAGTAATGATTACCTTTAGAAAATATCTAAGGGTAAAATAGTAATTTATTACTAGTGGTAAAATGGTAATTTACCAAAAAGATAAAATTTTTAATTTGGCAAAAGAATAATTTTATAATTCCAAGCAAATCCCTCCCTCCATGTCATGGATTTTCTCATTAAAATGGAAGGGTATTTTAGTTATTTTGCCACCAAGCACAAAATAGTCAATTTCCACCAAATTAAAAGCCACATCTTCTTCTTCCTTCTTTTAGCAAAAATTGACGTGAGGCAAGGTGAAGGAGAAGCAAGCCGTGAAGTTGAAGGAGCTAGGAGGAGGAGAAGTGAAGAAAACAACCAAGACAGTCCATTTCCATTGCAAAATTAAGGTAGTTAGACATCCCTTTGCAATTATTTTCATGGATTAAGTATTTTTCAAGCTTTTATGCTCCATTAATGGCTGTCATGAATAGTAACAAAATTTTCTAAATTATTGTTTTGCTTGATTTTCTATTGGAAAAGTGTTGAAAGTGTTGTATAGATGCACTTTTAAGTGTTCTTGGAATGGATTAAAGTGTTATGATGAATTTGAGAAATTTCCTTTCATTTTCATGAAAGAAAGCTTCTAATGCATGGATTGTCATGAAATTAATGGGTAAATGATGTTTTGTGACTATTTGATGATGAAAATGGGATCAATAGCTTTATTGAATGAAAATTAGAAAAATTTTCCCTATTTGGCTGAGAAAGTGAAGGTAAAAAGGGGAAATTTGGTTTGTAAATAATTTAAGGATGATGATGATGATGATTCGGTCATGAGGAAAGAGAGAAAGGAAAGTAATGTTTTAATAAAATTATATTGGTTTCTTTTTCTACCTTGACCAAGAAAGCTTGTGAGGGTGGAAAGGAAATGTTTGTTTGTAATTAATGATGACGATGGTTCGATCATGAGGAAAGAGGAAGGGAAAATAACTTTGTGACTTTGCAACAAAAAACTATATTGGTTTCCCTTTTCTCCTCAATTGGCCAAGAATACTACAAAAGGTGGAAAGAGAAATTGTACATAAATTTTGTTTTTAATGCCACATATGTTTGGTTATGACATGTAAAAAGAAGGAAAAATATTTTATAAATGAAATTATGATATCCTTTCCTTTTTCTTCCATTTGATCGACAAATCACTATAATAGGATACTAGAAAATTTAATATGGCTAGCTTTTGGTTTCAAGTAGTCGGAATTAGGAAAATTTATACTTTATTAAATTTATCCTATTTTCTTCATTTTGAGTATTTTGGCTGAGACTTAAAGGCATTTCCATGGGAATTTTATTGTGTTAATTTTGGCCAAAATATAATAAAAGGAAAAAAAAGATATTAAGAAATTACCCATTATGTAAATTATTATTTTCATGACATCCTTGTATTAAAAATGTGTAGTTGTAAAATGGAAGGATAAATGTTTATCAGTATATCATTTTGAGTATTTTGGCTAAGACTTAAAGGGATTTCCATGGGAATTTTATTGTGTTAATTTTGGCCAAAATATAATAAAAGGAAAAAAAAGATATTAAGAAATTTCCCATTATGTAAATTATTATTTTTATGACATCCTTGTATTAAAAATGTGTAGTTGTAAAATGGAAGGATAAATGTTTATGTGAATTATTTTGAGAGAAAAGATATTTAGAAACTATAATGAAATGATTAATAATGAAAAGTATAGTATCATGATATATTTATAGAATAAAGAAGGGAAACAAAGAAAAGATAAAGGAAAACGCACAAGGAAAGGAAAACATAAATTATCAATGAGGACTACTTAGAGGAAGTATTTCTAGTATATGTTCTAGGATAGATAGGCTCGTAACTGAATAATTACTTGTTGGTATAGGATGGTAGTTATTTATTCCAAAAAATATGGAATTATAGTGATGATTGAAAATTCTAAGTTAGTGTAACCTAAAATAGCTAATAAAAAGGGGACATTTACTTAAAATTTGGCAGAATCATAAGTACAAGCTAAATCATCCTAGTTCATATACTAGAGATAGCATACTAGGAATATGATCCACTGGAAAGGGGTGCTGATTCCGTAGCACCATGATCTGTCCAAAAGTAAAGAGGAAATGATCTGCGTATAAGAAATACTGATCCTATGAACTTAATTTTCAACATGCTATTAATATGCGCAAAAGGCAGTATTTATTATATAGAGGTACTTGGATCCACTGGGGGACGCTTTAGATTATACTAGTGACATTGGTCATACTATAGATATAGAGAAAACTATCTCACTCATGTAAATAGTAGTATGTGGACAAGTTCACTTAGTGGTTGTCTCGATACTCTTAAGTATCTCTATCATTATATATGGCTTTTAGCCAATGACATACGTTAGTTTTCCTTATGTATTATGATTATTTTCGTATGAATATTGATGTTGTTTCCCTATACAAGACTAATATGTCTTATGTTCATGATACTATAAGGATATCAATATGGTGAACTTACATGATATACTAATGTAGTTTTTACACTAAAATGTATGCCATACACATCGATGAATTATATCTTGAATTCTATTAGAAATAAATGTATTTAAAATTAAAGAATGTAGAATGGTTTTCCGTATCACTACGGTGGTACATACCAGTATTTTTAAAAGAAAATGGAATGTCTAACTACTAAGAATTTATTTCTTACTATAATAACTGGTGTGTATCAGATGACAAGATATCTAATTTGGCTTGAGGTTGACATAGCATTGGTGGAAATACCTTGGTTGGGCCCCTTCACTTATGTGCAGAATATATATGTAGTGCATGTTATGGAGGTTCCTCTTATATAGGGAGCAGCCCAACTATTTATCTTTTAATATTAGATGTAAATAGTTAGAATATAGCCCTTTCATCCTGATTACATATATGTTTTGAGAAAGAGTCAGGATGAGCCTTTTTTGGTTGTACATAATAATGAGGGCATATATATCTAAATATTTGATAGTAATGGTAGATGATGAATATGTTGTAAAGGGTTTGTGTGACAGGTTTGTTACCTCCTTACCCTGGAATATTGTAAACACTTAACATATCCAGAAATATATGTATGCCGCTGTATCTATTGTATAGACATCTATGAATGATGTTTCTAGCATATAAATGTTTTTAATACTTATTTTCCGCTGCGATGCAATTAAGTAAGAAACTTGAGTACCGAGTCCCAAACCTAATACAATATAAATTACAAATTTAACTATTTTACTCAAGCTATAAGTAAGGATAAAGATAAATATAATATCCCAGTCTTTTGGCAAATGAATTATTGAGTAAGTATTCATATACAAAGCTATAAGATTCGGGTGTTATAGTTCTTGGTAATTTCACTCAGCTACTTTTTTTTTCTCCCTCAGCTCTCCTCTCTTTTGTTGCCCAATATTAGTTTCTAAGATAAAGTAGGTGGGTAGTTTATAAGGTGATATATGTTTAAATATAGATGTGCAATTTTTGTTTAAAGTGGGTTACTTAAGGAATTATGTTTTTAGTTAGCATGGGTGAGCAATTTCTTTCCTAGGGTGGTTCTTTAAAACTTATTTCCTTTCTTGGTTACATTTTGGTAATTTATTTTATTTTTCTTATTTTCCTTTTTATCCATGTTTTTATTTTATTAACTCTTCTCTTAAATTTCTTCATATATGAGGCATTAATATTAATCATTCCATTATTGTTTATATTACTTATCTTACTTACCATCAAATTTTAAATTTGCTATTCCAGTTGAGGTGTCTAATCCCTAGTACTCCTAAATTCTGCACACATATATATCACATTCATAGCAAGTTAGATGCATGTAAAAAGAGAAATTAGCACACAATAAGTTCTTTAAAATTTTAAGTCCTTCCTACTCAATCATAAAGGTTTCTATTTAGCTACTTAAGGGTGAGATGTTACACTTGGCTCCTATTAGATATCAATGGATGATCCTCTACCTCAAGGATAACTTTCCAGCTTCCTTCCTCAGCCCTTGGTCCCTACCAGGATAATCAGTGGATGATTTCCTACCTCAAGGATAGCTCTTCGGCATCCTTTGTCAGGCTCAAGGCCCTTGCCAAGAAATTAGTGGATGATCACTTGCCTATGAACCATTTGTTGCATGAAAAGAAAGTAATGTTCGCAAACAAAAGTAAGCCATTATCAAAACTAAGATAAAGGCTATCATCATGCTTATCAATGGAGAATTTCCATTTCTCCCTAAACTTGGCTCCAGTGTGTGACAGGAGGGTGCACTTATTGATCGATCAATCAGCTGACAAAGGCCACATCAAACTCATGAGCACAATGGCACTAGCAGTGCCAGAATTTGTAGTAGTGGTGGCAATAGCAATAGCAGCAGTTAAAGGACTTCTTAAAGGAGTGAGCAACCTGACTAAACTCCCACTACTCCTAGGAGGACTAGTAGTAATAATGCCCCATGATCACCCCTAGGACGATCCTCCATTGAAAGGGCCACTAGGAGATCCCCCACTAGAAACCTGACAGAGGCGTACATTGCATAGAGCCTCCGAGCTAGCATTGTTAGCTACAAAACAAATGTTAGATGTAAAAATAGTGCAATAAAAACAAGTCAAAAAAGCAAAGTAGAAATATAAAACATCACTGGTCATTGAATTCATGTCAAAAATTTCTTGAGAGAGCCTGGCATGATCTCCATATCTTCCTTATTAAGGTGCCCATCATTTAATTTCAATGTAGCCTGAGGAGCAGACCAAGGGGCAAAATAGGGGATGATAATCCCCATGACATAACCAAAGGGATGCACATTCCTACGGGGAAAAAAAAGCAACATAATGTGCAATTCTAATTTTTCAAATTAGGGTTTAACCCCTCTACAAGACACTAATGATTGTCCACTTTCTAAAATTGAAGCCAACCTTTCTTCAATTAAGATTGGGCTTTAAAGCCAACCTACCTTAGTGTAAAACTCTTGGAAACCATGAATTATTACCCAGGCATTTGACACAAGATGCATCGGGCAGACATTGAGGTGATTTAACAAACACATCTCAAAATCTATAAATGTGGAAGGATTCCTACCTCCCTGTACCATATGCTGGCACATCAAAATACCAATCCTATCCTAGTATAAAAGACTTGGGGGAGAAGGAATTCCAAAGGTGATCTCATAGGGCCTGAGCTGGAACTCCCACAGGGGCGTATATCACTAATAGTATAAATACTACTCCTAACGGCCTTAACGGCCTCACTAGCATTTTATAAAGACATCGATGGATGCATAAAAATAGGATATGGGCAACTGAAGTTATCTACCAAAGGAATATTTTATTCATTCCATTCATACATTAGAGAAACTCTAACGATCCTGGATAGGTCTATGGGATTATCCTTACCTACCTCCTCTTCCCTTCCTCTCTCTCCACTGTTCATAGCCTTTTCTCTATCAGGAAAAACCCTAATAACAAAGGAAACCTCCTTACTTCCAGCTACCCCTCATTGTTAGAAAAGATCACCAGCCTAAGGTTCTGAGAGTCATTCTGGCCCCCGAAGGCTTATCGACAGTGGCAGCCCTAGGTCGATGGTTCAATCATACCAATCACCTTATAATTTCTAGAAGAGTGAGAACATAGAAAGCATACCTGAAGAAGAAGAATAAATTCATCAAAATAAAAAAAGAAATCCTCAAGTATTCTATAGATTAAAAAGAGGGGAGTGAACTAAAAGACAAAATTAGTTGAAAGAAAGAAAGGAAGGGAGAAGGCGTACTTACAAATTTTTTTTGAGGATTATTCAACCAAGACACCTAAATTATCCTAAGACACACTAAGATAAACCAAGCTCTAACAACGGAGAACTAGAAATGCAATATTACATCAAGAAATGCATACAACCAGAGATAAGAAACACCAAGATTATGTAAGAAACTTTAAAATAGAGAAATTAGAAACCAAGAAAATGTGCATAGGGATTATAGTGGTTTAGACTTTTGTCCTACATCCACTATTCAAAGCTACTTTAGGTCCTTTATTGATGAGACTCCAAGAACTTTACAAGAGAATTCTCACACTTGAACTCTCACACTAAAAGGCAACTTCACTGAAACCTGCACTATTTTCTCTCTTTAGCCAAATCTGTCATCACTCCATTTCTCTTTATTCAAGTCTTTATATAGATAGAACATGTAAAACACATGGCTACCCTTCTAACTAACACTTAACTAACCATTACATGACACCACACAAAACTTAAGCTACTTCAAACACTGCTACTACTATTGTGGAGTGTTGTTGCTATGATACTGTTGTTTGCATCAAGAAGGACCACCAATTTCTACAAATCTCCAACTTGGTTCTTCATAAATAGCTTTAGTCTTTTAGGTGTCCAAGTTTTTGTGTCAAAACTTCAATTTCCAAATCTACAAACTTTTACCAGATCTAGACAGTGCTCAAACTTAGAACTAGTGATAACTTTTGTCAGCATATCAGTAGGGTTATCTTCTGTACCAATTTTCTTGACTTTAATTTTGCCTTTTATAGTGATTTATTAGATGAAATAGAACCTTGAATCAATGTTCTTAGTCTTCTCATGGAAGACTAATCCTTTGATAGACAGATTGCACTTTAGCTATCACACATGACTTCTGCTTTTAGCTCATTTCCTTCCAGCTCTTCTACGAATCCTTTCATCCATAAAGCTTTCTTTCTGGCTTCAATTAAGGTTATATATTCAAATTCTATAGTTGAAAATGCCATAAAATATTGTAGGTTAGCTTTCCAACTAAATACATTTCCATATAAAGTGAAAATATATCCTATTATTGACCTCCTTTTATCCAGATCTCCTGTATAGTCTGCATCTACATATCCTATTATTGGATTTCTGTTAGTTTCAAATCTGCATAATTTTAATCCAAAATCTTTTATTTTCCTTAGATATTTGAACATCCATTGTACTGCCATCTAGTGCTTCTTGCTAAAATTTCCCATGAATCTGCTAACCAAGCTTGCTTCATAAGTTATGTCTGGTCTCAAGCACACCATGGCATACATCAGGTTGCCAATTGCACTTACATATGGGATGCTGCTCATTAACTTGTGTTCTTCCTCATTTTATGGGTGACAATTTTGAATACAATTGAAAATGACTTGCAATAGAAGTAAAGACAGGTTTAACATGAGACATATTGAACTTTTTCAAGACATTTTCGACATAATTTCCTTGGTTAAGATGAATTGAGCCTTTTCTCCTGTCCCTTATAATGTCCATGCCCAAAATTCTTTTTGCTTCTCTTAAATATTTCATTTCAAATTCTAAACTCAAAACTTACTTGAGTTTCCAAATATCTTCTACATCCTTGCTAACTATTAGCATGTCATCTACATATAAGAGTAAGTATATGTAGTTTTGTGCATATTCCTTTTTATAGTAGACACAACTATCATAAGCACTCCTTAGGTAGCTTTGGATACAACAAAACTGTCAAATATGAGATACCATTACCTTGGGGCTTATTTGAGTCCATACAAAGATTTCTTTAACAAACCACGTCTTCTTGTCGTTGTACTTCAAACCCTTCTAGTTGTTTCACGAAAATTTTATATTCAAGCACACCATGTAAGAATGATATTTTTACATCTAATTGTTCAAGTTCCAAATTATACACAGCAACTAATTACAAGATAATTCTTATGCTGGTGTGTTTGATTATAGGTGAGAAAATTTCATTGTAGTCTATCCATTCCTTTTGTGAGAAGCCTTTAGCTACAAGTCTTGCCTTGTATATGCATTTCTCAACTCTCGGGACTTCTAGTTTCTTCTTAAAGATCCACTTATAGCTTACAAGTCTATACCTCTCTGGTCTTTTAACAAGCTCCTAGGTCTAATTCTTCATAAGAGAATCATACTCCTCCTTCATGGCAGCTTTCTATTTTATAGATTCTGTACTAGACATAGCTTCCAGGTAGCTGACAGGGTCAGAGCTGCCATCTTCATTTTCCATTATCAAAGCACATGCTATAAATTCTGTAAAACCATACCATTCAAGAGCCTTTACTTGTCTTTTGCTTCTGTCTTTGGCTCGTATGTAGTCTAGTGAGTTTGTATTATGCTGTGGATTTGTTTGGACAACAGGTTCAGAAAGATCATGTTTCTTTAGGGATATTGGCTCCACCTCTATTTGGATTCCCCCTTTTGCACTGTCAGAGTCTGGCAATGTAGCTTTCTGTCCATTGATCTGTATAATTCTATCTTCTTAGAAGATAACATCTTTGCTTATAATAGCTTTGTCACTTTCAGACTCACCAATCCATACCTTATAGCCTTTCACACTACCTAGATATCCTAAGAAAATCCCCTTCTTTGATCTAGGTTCCAACTTCCTTGGCGTGAATATATGCATCACAGCCAAGGATCCTCATGTGTACTAGGCTTGGTAGCTTTCATATCCAAAGTTATTCAGGTGTTTTAAACTAGATTTCTGCAGAAGGTGACTACTGATGGTGTATGCAGCTATGTGGATAGCTTCTCCCCAAAAATGCTTGCTCAGTTTGGCATTTGATAGCATGAACTTCACTCTTTCCAAAATGGTTATGTTTATCCTTTCCCCAAGCCATTTTGTTGTGGAGTTATCCTTACAAAATGGTTTTGTGTTTGAGCTGATACATCCATACCTTTCTAGACCAATCATCTATGACAGTGATATAGTACCTAGCTCCATGTAATGTCTGATTTCTAGTAGGTCCCCAAATGCTAGAATGCACATAGTCCAGAATTCCCTTTGTGGTATGTGTTCCAGTAGGGATTTTAATCTTCTTCGTTTACTATATAAACGGTGTTCACAGAATTCTAACTTATCTTTGCTAGTTCTTTCTATCAAACCTTGTTTACATAGTTCTTCCAATCCCTTTTCACTGATATGAGCTAGCCTAAGATGCCATAATTTTGTTAAATTGTCATTCAAGGCTAGATAGGAATTACCTGGAGTTTTGTGTTTTTTTCCTTGCAATCTATAAAGTCCATTTTCCCTGACTCCCTTCAAGATTTTCTTGGAGCCTATTCTGACAGTAATGGACTTGCTCTCTCAATTGAATTTGCATCCTGCTTCACTTAACATGCTAAGGGAGATGAGGTTTCTCTTAAGGTCAGGTACATGTCTAACTTGAGTGAAGGTTTTTATAGACCCATCTTCAACTTTAATCTTGACAGCGCCAATTTTAGCCACTTGCAAGGAGAATCATTTCCCATTAGCACCTTACCTGTAACTACTATCTTGTAGGTGTGAAACCAATGCTAATTCGGGGTCATACGTATCCTAAGTCAAGATTATATTCCTTACTGTATGGTTGGTCAGTGACAATGAGGAAATTTGAGCTCTCATATCCATCTTCCACATTCGTAAGATCAGCTCCCTTATAAGGAGCTTCCTTGGCCTCTCTTAGGTATGACATTCTTAGTACTCTTAAACTCTCTAACTTTTATCCTCATATTTTCTCTATTAACTTGACCATCGAAGGTGCATTAGGGAGGCCACCACCCTTTGTGCACTTCAAGTCCCTCCTTCTCTGCATTATTCTTGAACAATTCAAAGAATATCGCATACGTTCAGGCAAGGGTTACGGGCTACCCCCTTTTGGGCAATCGCTTAGCAAATTTATCAAAGCTCCTCAAATGAGCTAATAAGTATATCATTAGGGAGAATTCCTATCTTGCCAAGAAAGGCATAAATATCTAAAAAGGGGTTATTTCTCCTTCTACACCTCGCTAACTAAACCCTAAACCTATATCTTGGATGAAGTCTATAATATCGATATTCTTCACTTTCCACCCGTTCACCAATGCAAGAGTTGCGTGAGAGTAAATAAAAGCAAGTATTGTAGATTCCATAAAGATTGTGGGCACACCAAAGATGAATGCATCTAGCTGAAAGACGAAATTAAAGAGTTAATTAAGCATAGAAAATTTATCAAATATATGAAGAAAGATGATCGAAGGTCCAAGTGGATGGGTCCTTGGGAAGAGACCTCCTATCATCATCAAACTGACCGATATGATTGGCAAGATGATTGCAATCCAGCCTCGCGAGGGATGATCGATGTGATTGTGGGTGGCATTTAAAAAGGGATTGGGATCAAAGAACAAGATCGAGGAATCAATATTGGCACTCAATTACCAATCAAAAAGAGGAAGAACATCTTCCAACAGCTTTGGGGTAATTACACTTACATTATCAAACTTTTCAGAGATTGACCCAGATCACGATTATCCCAATGGTCATAATGACTATCATACCAAACTATGAGGTTAAGCGATTCTTGGTTGACTAGGGCTCCGCTGCTAATATCCTTTATTATGACACATTCAAGAAGCTCTGCTTAGAGTAGCATAATCTATAGAAATTCCATGGCAACCTTATTGGGTTCTCCGGCACAAAAGTACCAACAGAGGGCACCATCAAATAAAGGGTGACACTAGGATCTCTTACATAGACAGGTGATTTTGAGACATGCTTTATCATTGTATCAGACCCATTAGTGTATAATACCATTCTTCACTAACCATCCTTGAATAAGTTACAAGTTGTTGTCTCTAATGTACATCTTCTCAAATAATTCCCAAAAAAATAAGGGATTAGCCAAGTTTGAGTTGATTAGAAAATGGCATGTTCTTGTTACGTAGCCAGCCTCACAAAGGTAACCAGAACACCTTCCCTTTAGGAAAAGGAGGAATGCAATGATGATACACCAAGAAAAATAATGGAGATCATTGATCTTTGAGATGAGATACCAAGGGTATGACCTAAACCTAACAAAGACCTTGTTGGCATCAAGATTTATGGGGATGAGGACCCATGGTAAATATTCATGGGACCCTTAGTAATGCTTGAACTATAGAAAGTGTTGGTTGCCACTATCCAGCAAATTTAAATTAAACTTGTCCTTAAAATATGTAGTATCAAGGGAGTAAGGTCATTCCCACATGGATTACCACCAATTTGTGTTTCAAACCATATCATTTCATTCTTAAAGAAGAATAGAAGATAAAACAAGTGCGTTAATGTTCGAAGATTGCAAGATATTTAAAGCAATAAATAGGATTGTATTAAAACAAATGAAATTAATGGCAGTGCTTTCTAGTTAGGACTCATGCAATCCTAGACAACAAGCTTATGATTATTCATTCATTCTGTGCAAACAAGTTAACTGGGCATAACATTTAACATTTTGAGTCTCTACCTAAGTTAGAAGATTGACTAATGTTCATTAACTTGCCCTAATATCTAGCCCCTAGAACATGTATCTAAGTTTCAATAAGATTATAGTAAGTTCTCGAGTGACACACTAGTATAGATTAATTCACTGGAATACCCTACTAAATTGGAATCAAAATCATGAATTCCTTGTGAAATGCAAGGAACATGTAAAATACATTTAACTAGTTGCTACTTGCATGATGGTTACTAAAAAATTACAAATTCTAGAAACAATGTTTGTGATAGAACTACATTCATGCAGAGAATATATGCACTATAAACTCAACTCAAATGCATTCATTGAATTGAAATCGTAATTTGCAATTTACTTGTTTGTATAGCAAGAAAATTAAATCTAAATCTACCTTAAAGCTTAAGTGTAACACCCCCAATCATATGGTTCCTTTTAGTTAATTAAATAATATATTATAACATACTACAGGATTGGTGAGTTACTACTACTTCTACCTTAGTAAATTTTTAACTTTTACCAAGTTAAATAATTGAGTGCCATTAGTTTAGGAGTTCTACACTCGGGATTCTCACACATAATGTAAATGCAGTGAAAATGATTAAAATAATATACATTTATATATAATGCTTTAAATACATACACATACAAGTTTTATGTACAATAGTCAAAATTCAATCATACAAGACATATACCTATAGATATGTGAGGCTAAGTAGGGTAAGGAAGCAACAACCCTGCTACTCATACCCCTTTGCTCATCCTGCAAGTAGGTATTCTTCTCACATATCTTGGATACATATATGCCCTCTCTTATTACACCAAAAATCCTCCTGACCCATTTCAAAAAGATAATAAGGGATCGGGGATTACATATCAAAATATCATACTAACATACTAGTCCTGTATATCCACACCTCTTGTAGGTATGGGCGTAAGGGGAATATCTACAAAGAAATTACCCAAATTTCCTTGATCATCATAAAATAACCCAGAATGGGTATATCTACCCAATCCACTTCTACTTCTAGTAATATCTAGAACCTAGGCATCTAATACAAACCAACATTTAATGAGAAAAATTTCTTAGTAGCAATAACAACCTATATTTTTAAAACTGCTGATTTGCACCACTGTACTAGTATGAAAATATACTACATTCTTTTCATTATCAAATAGTACATCAAGTCTATTTGGACAACATGCATGAATCAAGCAATTTTTCTCATATATCTTATGAATACATATGTATCTCATTACATATCCATAACGCAGGATATATTCTCAATTGGTAATGGTATCAGGATTATATTCACATATCAATAGAGTATAAACAAAGAAATTAGAGCATATTGTTATGGCTATAAAAAAAAGCATCATAAAAGAAATCTTTAAAATTCTTGCTCATAAATGATTTTTCTTGTGGTCCTTGACCATCTGCAATATTCTTGTAGTTCCTGACCATTTGCAATATTCTTGTAGTTTTTAACCTCTTGCAATATTTTCATGGTACTAACCAGTTTCAGTAATCTCATGGCCTTTAATGACCATTTGTAATATTCTCGTGGTCTGACCATTGTAGTATTCTCGCGATTTAACCAATTGCAGTATTCTCGTGGTCTTCAACCATTTGTAGTTATTCTCATTTATGGTTCATGCTCATCTCTTTTTAAATCTTATATCTTTTTAATCTTTCTCATTCATTCTCAAATCACATGTTAACCATTACATCATAGGTCTAAATCCCTTATTTGAGTGGTGTATTGGGTAATTATGCTTCAATCTAGGTTATTGAGCCTATTTTTCCAAAATAGGAAGCTATCAGTCGACTTGCCTCTTCTATTAGTTGGTCGGTTGCCTACTGTCAAGCCAAATTTCCTAAACCCAAGAGCTATCAGTCGATTTCCTAGAGCCTAACAGTCGACTACTGTGTTCTTAGTGATTTTCTACAAAATATGAATGCGAAAGTTGACTTCAATAGATTGGCAGTCGGCTGCTAGCATTCTGGATGAATTTCTAGGTAGTTTAAGAACACGACAATCGACTGGTATGGCTATCAATTGGCCGATACGTTATACTCTATTTTTTAAAATTGCTTTTGACCCAGATTTTTGTCTAAAAATTTAGTTTGTAAACTATTTTTGATAATCATCAACTCAATACCATTATGTAAACATCATTTAACACATGTAAATAGCCCCCAAGTTACCATTTAATCTCACTCAAATCTTGGATTTAACCTTATTCTCAACCATGAAGTAAAACCCATTTTTCACAACTTGAATTATGCATTCATAAGTATATCCATGTAGTTTAAAACACCCAATAGCAATCAAAAACATCAAGAATGTAGGTCTTACTTCCTCCTAGCTTAAATAGCATGAAAATCAAAGTTTCAGCACAAGAATAGTAAAATTTGAATTGGAGAGGATTAGGTTGTTTTCTACCTTATTGATTTAAAGCTTGTAAATGATGGTTTTGAAGTATGCTAGTGTATTTTCCTAGCTTTGGGGATGCCTAACTTCTTCCTTAATGGCTACTTTCTCTCTCTAAAACTCAAAATTCAAATGGCAAAATGGGAGGCTTTAGATATTTTGCCTATTTATAGGGGTTGAAAAATTACAATTTTGATTAAAATTCTTGATCATTCAACTCAAAATGATAATTTCTCCAGCCATATGCCAAATTACCATTTTGCCCCTGAACTACTGGCAGGAAATTTTGAAAATCTGGTAGCTATAGTAACTCTTTTGGCTTAAATTGTGGTTGACTACCCCTGAAGTATTGAAAGCCTATGTATTTTCCCCAACTAAACCTTTTCCATTGCATTTTAGTCCCTACTCTCTTCTCTTCAATTAAAGTCCCTATTCTAATGCAACTACATGCCATCTAATGCAACATACACAAGCATTTAACTTATTTAAAACTAACAAACATCTCTCAATAAATAGGAGGAGCGCATGTTACATTAAGTATCCATAATTACAATATCCTAACTAGAAAATGAAGAAGAATTAGCCACTCATAGCTATTATAGAATTTATAAAAATTGTTAAAGTAAGGCGAGGTCCTCAGATGCTTGTTGAGCTTCACTAAATTTGCCTTTATTTGCAAAAATAGAGTATGAATGATATGCTTGGATGATACCCTCAGAGGAAGAAAAGTGAACAACTTAATATATCAAGAAGTTTCTCCTTTTAGAAGCTAAATCCTTGTAATATGCCCACATTCCCTAGCTGGTATATACCTACTCCACTAAAGAGAATCTTCTCTCTTTTAACGGTCAAGGCTTTATAGGAAACTCCATGCACTCACAGCTCTAATATAATGAGAGACAACCATGTGTTCTAAAATGAAGAGCTGTCAAGGACAAGGCTTGCTGAAATAAGCACGTGCTGCGTCAGTGAGTCTCCTCTATCTTATGCCCAAAGGAGAAGGGGATTACAATATGGAAAGCACTACACCAGAAGAGAAATGGGGTAAATACTAGCGCAAAACAAGTGAAAGAGACATGAAAATTAAACTATAATTCACCTACACCTAATAAATTCCCCCACACGTAATCCATGCATACTCTCAAGCATGAAATAAGGATAAATTAGTATCTAAACGATCAACCTAGTATAACATGCTTTTATATTGTTGAGCAAATTACACCCATAATTTGCCTTCCAACTAGTGCAACAAATTAAAGAAGTCCACCAAGCACCTTCATAAGAGAAAATAAGTGTCTTGCAAACATCATTATCATGTGAGATAATTAGGCTTAACATTGAGGAAAATTGTAAAGTTTATCAAAACATAAAAAACATAGTAGAATCAGATCATTCTCATTCCTTAGATTATTGAGATTATGTCTAACATGTGCATTGATGTGTCCAAATACTTAGATTCTCTATAAAGAAAGAAGTAGATATGACCCCGACACCTCTAGTGGGTTAGAATGGCATAGATAGAAGTTGTTTCTTTTTAGTGTTCAGCTACCCTTGATCTCTTTTGTAATGGTCATAGGGACTAGTATATATTTAATATCCTCAATTCTATGATATCAGGTATGTCTTAGAATCTTAGACTCAATATTTTTATGCATGGAAAATAGTCCAAAAATTATTTTATATTACCTTAAACAAAGGAAGGACTAAATTGAAAGGAAATGATTAGGGACTAAAATGAAAGGAAATTTGTTTCACAAAATATCCTGATAGTAAGCACGTAAATTGAGGTGCATTTATGGTGCACATTTATGAGGTTGAAAATGGCGCTAATGTCATGAATGCTGCAAGAAAAATATTTAGGGGCAAAATGGTCAAAATTTTATCTGAAAATAAGAATAAAATATTTATTTATTAGATAAAATGGCTAATTTTTATCTGGAAAATTATGAAATTGCCTCTAGAATATTTTTCCAAAATTTTCCCAAAAAAAAAAAAAATTTTGGTTTGGCACTTAAGAGGGGTAAAATGGTCATTTTACCATGAAGGGTAAAATGGTAATTTTACCATAAGGACATAATGGGTATTTTGCCTAAGAAATACTTTATGAACTCCCCAAAATGCCCCTTGACATCATGACTAAGTAAGGATAAAGTAAGGGACAAAATGCTCTTTTCCTTTCCACCTAATTAATAAGACTTCATATTCTCTTCCAAGCTAGAAAAAGGCAACGTGAAAGTGAGAAAAAGAAGGAGAAAGCTGAACATACTAGGAAGGAGAAGAAGAAGACGTTGTGGAGGAGAGAAGCTTGGAAAATTTGAAGGAAAATCACAAAATAATAGGAAAACAAGGTAGCTTAGCATTCTTTCATCACTTATTTCATGTTTTAATGGATTTTTCCAAGCTTTTGAGATTTTCATGGCTGAATGAACAGTACATGAATAGTGATGTTTTTAAGTTTACATTCTTAAATTCTCAAAATTTGTATAGATTAATGCTTAGAAAGTAGTATGTAGTTGTTTGTGATGGTTAATTTCAATTATGAAAGTGTTTATGTTCATTTCCCAATTTTGTTTCATTTGCCCTAAAACCCCAAATTCATAAATGTCATGCCAAATTGTTTGTTTTGCCTTGATTGTTATGGATGAATGGTGATTAATGGTTTATAGATTATGAAAATGGGATTAAAGGAATGATTATATGAAAAATGATGATTTTTGCACAAAACTCCTCTTTAGGCCATGGCTAGAAAAATGAGAATTAGAAAATTGTTTGAAAAATTTTAAAGTAGCTTATTGATAATTCAAGTTATGGCCAATGGAGGATATAATAGATGTCAATTGGTTGAAAGGCCCAATTTTGCCTAAAAATCTCATCTTGACCAAGAGTATGCAAGTTTTTTATGAAGGAAATGTGCTGAAATTTTTGTGTGTGTGTCTTGGTTGAAGCAAGATTAATGGGCAATTATTTTTATGCAAAATGTCTCATTAAATTCCATGTAACCTACTTGACCAATTTTAGGACATGGAAATATTTATGGAAAATTTTTGTACAAAAATGTAATAAAATTGGTCAAAGTATACAAAGGAAATAATATGACATTGCAATTAAATTTTAATGAATATTTTGTGCAATCTTGGCAATTCTAGCAATTTGTGTGCATGCTTAAGTGTGGGGAGACAATGATTATACACACCTTGGGTATGTATAATTAGGTGAGAAAGGGGGAAAATGGAATAATAAGTAGGAAATGGAAAAGGTTCAACTTTGAAACCCTTTAAATGCAATAAAATGTGAAAAAGGGAATTTAGTGTAAATGGGAAGGAAAAGTAAATTTATTTTGCTTATTATATGGCAAGAGTGACAAATAGAAATTTTTAAGTATGAAAATCTTAAATTTCTTAAGGATTTCTCTTGACCAAGAATGAACCTTCCTTTTTATACAAATTCAAGAATGGAATTGTTATTGAGATTTAAAGGTTTTCTTTTTAGAAAGTGAGAATGATAGTATCATCATGAATAAGGAAAGAAAAGGATTGATTTATGACATAGATAAGGAAAAACATAGCATGGTATTGGAAAACATGGAATGGAAGGAAAATATTTGAATGTTCAATAAAGAGAAACACAGAGGAAGTAATTCCAATATATGTTCTAGGGTAGATAGGCTTATAACCGAGTGACCAATTGTCAGTATGGGACGACCGTTGGACATTCCACAGTTGTATCATAAATTTGAATGGTGAAACATCCGCTCGAAATGAAATAATTTCGAAAACACTATGATGATTGTGAATTCTAAGTTAGTGTAACCTAGATGGCCAATTGAATAAGGGACATTTACTTAGAATTTGGAAAAATTATGGGATTAAGCATAATCATCCTACTTGATATATATAGGAAATAACATACTGGGAAATGATCCATGATGTAGGTTGTGGTGATCTATGGCATCATGAACTGCCTATAAAGTGGGGAGAAGATGATCTGTGTGAATAACAGTGATTCCATGAGCTTAGTTTGACTGAACCCTGGGAGAAATTCCCACTTAAATCTGTCTTTATGACATGATCAATGAATGTGAATGGGTACTCAGATCCACTGAGGGACACCTCAGATGTACTAGTGGCAGAATTGTCACACACTTGATAGAGCGGCTATCTCATTCATGCACGCTGTAGTATGTGGAGTAATTTATACTTTCGATACTCCGGTGTCTCTCTGAATTGAAAATATGGCTTTTAGTCAATTATGATTGTTTATTTTCCTTATAAATAATACAGTTTTCCATGAATGATAAATATTGTTTCTCCTAAATTATTTATGGCTGAATGGAAATTTAATGAATGTACTTTCCTGATTATGGTACTAAACGGTATACGGTGAACTATGATTGTGACTGAAATTGATACTATTTTTATTTTATAACTGATATATTATTGATATACCTCATAAACTTCATCCTATACATCTGACTGGTTTATTTATAGCATTTCCTAGAAATGATGGAATTTAAGAATAAGGAATGTAAATTGTTTTCCGTATCCATACGGTGGTACATACCATAGCTCAGAAATGAAATGTGGAATGCGTAGCTACTGAGAAATTATTTTCTCATTATTTTCTGGTATATATCAGATGACTAGGATCATTATGGTACTACAAGACAGAAGGGATTAGCTATCCATCCCAAGAAATGGAATAATATATATTATGCTAGAAATACATATAAGTATATGGATATGTAAGGCATACATATCAGGTTTACGAAAAATAGTTAAAAAGGGTATGAGTGGCAGGTTTGTTGCCTCCTTACCCTATGAAAACAAGAAAACTACATATATCCTGCAGTATATGTAACAACGTTGTCACGTTGAACTGGATGTACATGTATGTAAAGGAAAAAGTTTAAATTTATCCTGAATTTTTATGGATTATGGTGTATGATTATTAGACTTCTGCTGTATTGATAATTGAATGTGATACCTGAGTAAGGATCCGAACCTAATGAAATGTATACTATAAATGGATATTTAAAGAACTCAAGTAAGAAATAAAGGATAGAAGTGTATATAACACACCAGTTTCTTAAGTGAAGGATTTTTCAATAAATAATATTTTAAATATGGCTATGAAATTGGGGTGTTATAATATACATTGTATAGGATGTGACACCTACTACTATTTGTTTTATATGTAAATATTTATAGTCATGATATAAAATTCTTAGTTACATCTAGTCAATTTTATTTTTATTATACTTCCATTATTGTATCTATACAAGTGAGAATCTCGAGAGTAACCTTGGACTCAGGTAGTTAAGCAAAGAAACATGATAGTAGCACACCATCTCTATAGGATAATGTATGATATGCACCTATAAAGGTGGGATGTTACCTTTAGTGGTATCAGAGCATTGCTCTAAGTTAGGTAGACTGGTAATATTCCTCACAAGCAGAGTTGGGATTAAGCTATGTGGCTGAGCCATGGTAGTTTACTAGTTTATATTTCAGCTTGATGTGAGTAATGGAGAATTAGGTTTAGGTAACCAGTATTTTTATTTTCTTTGTTTTCTCTATAAAATATTATGTTATTGAGACTAATCACCTCAGGGAAATCTATCTTTGTAGAAGAGAGCAATGGTGCCATATAGAAGGAATGCTAGAGTGATGAAGGATTGATACATACTTTGCAAGGTATGACATAAGCCATGTGACTGTAGGCTAATGCCACTATCGAGCTATTACAAACGCTCTAGGAGGATAAACACCTGATGCCTCATGAAGAGCCCGAAGGAAACCAAGGGTAAAAAGCTTGGTCAGAATTCCATAAAGCTAAAACTAAAACCTTCAAGGGAGAGTATGACCTTAAGGCAGTGGATAAGTGGATAAATGGAATAGAGAAACTATTCGAAGTGTTAGGTAACACTGATGAAAAGAAAGTAGAATTTGCCACTTACATGCTGGAAGGTGAGGCTGAGTATTGGTGGAAGGGAGCTCAACAACTGCTAGAAGCCCGAAATAACCCTCTAACTTGGGAGAATTTTAAGATAATTTTATTTGAGAAATCCCATGAATGCGAGGAACGCGAGAGAAATAGATTTCATGAAGATTAAACAAAATGGTAGATCCTTTGAGGTCTATTTAGCTCAATTTGAGGAACTATCTATGTTCTATTCTTACCTAACATACTACCCTGATGAAGCATGGAAATCCATACATTTAGAGGCTAGTTTAGAATCTAAAATGAAGAAGGTGATTTCCCCACTAGAAATTCAAAATTATGCCACCTTAGTAACTGTAGGATAGTGGCAAGAAACCTGGGAGATGAAGAAAACGAAAAGAAACAAGTTTAAAATTGTAAAAAGAGGCCGGGAAACATCATACCAAGTAGGACCCCAAAATTCCCCAAAGCCTTAAAAGAAAAGAGATAAATGGTGAATCCACCAACTCCTACTCTTTAACAAAAGTGTGGAAAGCATCGTAGGAATAGGCCTTGCTTGGTAGGTCTGAATGTATGCTTTATTAGTGGGAAATTAGGGCACATAGCCAGGAACTACCCCTGGAACAAGAAACCATAGGATGGGCATAGACCTCTAACTTAGGGAAGAGGGTACACCCTAAAGGTTAAACAGGTGGCAGAATCTAATGATCTGCTTAAGGGTAAGTGTATGATAGGTAATCAATCAATGGAATCATTTGACTCAGGTGCATCCCACTCTTTTATTTTAGACAATCTTGTGAAGGGTCTACATTTGCATGTAACCTCTCTTCCTTATGATCTGAATGTTTACACTCCTATGGGAGACCATGCTGTTATCTCTCAACTTTGCCTAAATTATCCAGTTATTTTTGAAAACAAGTCCTTTCTAATTGATTTGATTTGTTTACTCATATATGATATGGATGTTATATTTGGCATGAACCAATTACCTAATAACGATGTGGTCCTATACTATAATAGTAAATCAGTGACCTTCATAGATGCCATTACCATGAAATAGGATAGGAAAAGAAGAAACAAAAAGTGGGTTTTCTAGGATCCTCTAAAATAGTACTGTTAAGTAAAATAAATCAGATTAATTTGTTATAGAGTTTCATGATGTGTTTCTAAGAGAGGTGTCTAGTTTACCCTAAGAGAGAGAAATTGAATTCTATATTGATTTGGTTCATGGTATGGGACCTATTTCTATAGTGCCTTATAGGATGTCTCCTGTAGAGTTGAAGAAATTTTAAACCCAGATAGAGGACTTCTTGTATAAGGAATTCATTAGACCCAGTGCTTCACTATGGGAGCACCAGTCCTATTTGTTAAAAATAAGGATGGTAGCCTTAGGATGTGTATAAATTATAGGCAATTGAATTGGGTGACTATAAAGAATAAATATCCACTGCCTATGATAGAAGATTTATTAGATCAACTTAGAGGAGCAATGGTATTCTCCAAGATTGACTTTAGATCAGGGTACCATCAAATTAGAGTAAGAAAGCAAGACATTTCTAAGATGGCTTTTAGGACCAAGTATAGACACTTTGAATTTAGACTAATGTCATTTGTTCTAAATAATGTTCCAACTATTTTTATAGATTACATGAATTGCATCTTTAAACCCTACCTCAATAAATTTGTCATAGTTTTTATTGTTGATATTCTTGTATATTCTAAAAATAGGGAAGAGTATGAAGAGCACCTTAGAATTGTAATTCAGATCCTGAGAGAAAAGCAACTGTATGCCAAGCTAGAGAAGTGTGACTTTTGGCTTAAGGAGGTAAACTTTCTAGGAAATGTTATTACCAAGGATGGGGTAGAAGTTGATCCTAGCAAAATTAAAGCTATAGTGAAGTGGGAAATCCCTAAGATAGTGACTAGAATTTGTAGTTTCTTAGGATTATCTAGGTGCTACCAAAGGTTTATCAAAGATGTACCATTTGTATGGTCTAAGGAGTGTGAGAAAAGTTTTCAAACACTAAAGGAGAGACTCACTACTACTCCTGTGTTAGTGATCCCAGACCCATTAGAATCTTTTGAAGTGTATACCGATGCTTCCAAAAAGAGATTCAATTGTGTACTTATGCAAGATAAGAAAGTAGCTGCCTATACTTAAAGACAGTTGAGACATCAAGAGAAGAATTATCTTACACATGACCCAAAGTTAGCAGCCATAGTTTTTGCCCTAAAAATTTGGTGACATCATCATTATAGAGAAAATTTTGAGGTATCCAATGATTATAAACATCTTAAATATCTCCTTGATAAGAAAGAGTTAAATATGAGACAAAGGAGATGGATGAAAATTCTTAAGGATTATGAATTTGAACTCAAGTACCACCCAAACAAAGAAAATGTAGTTGGCGATGCCTTGAGTAGGAAATCTCTGCATGTGTCTCACAAGATTGTCATCCAGATGGAATTGGTAAAGGAGTTTAAGAACTTGAATTTGACCACATTATTATTGCTTGATAGGATTTTCTTAAATAATTTGAGGATAGATTATGAGCTTAGAGCTCAAATTCTAAAAGCCCAACTAGAAGATGAATTCCTAACCTCCCTAAATGACCTAAAGGAATTTCACAAAGCTTCTGATGGGATAGCACAATTTTAGAATGGAATCTATGTTCTTGATAATGAGCACTTAAGGATCAAGATTCTAAAAGAAGCTCAAAAGAGTGATTACACCATCCATCCTGGTACCACTAAGATTTATCAAGACTTGAATTCTAGATACTGGTGGCCTGGTATAAGAGAGACATAGTAGAGATTGTTGCTAAATGTGTAGTTTGTCAACAGGTGAAAATAGAGCATTAGAAGTTAGTTGATATGTTATAGCCTTTTAGATATTCCATAATGGAAATGGGATATGATCACTATGGACTTTGTGAGTTGACTACCTAGAACTCACTCTAGTTATGATGCAATTTGGGTAATCTTGGATTAGTTAACCAAGTCCACACATTTCCTTCCAATTTGGATGAATTATCACTTGAAAAATCTAGTTCAGCTTTACATTCAAGAGATAGGTATGCATGGTATCCCTACTATAACATCATAAAAATTAACAAAGGGATTAAATGTCAAATTTTGTGCAGTTTAACATAATTATATCTAATCAATTATGTGAAAATCCACTTGCATGTCAATTTCATTGAAATATTAGCAATTAGGCTGAAAGACTGATAAAATAATAATTAGGTACTCTTATAAGGGGTAAGTGAGAGATTTTGGAAAAAGTTAAAAATACCAGACTAGGAACAAATTCCCAATCTAAACCACAATTTAATTACCTAACTAAATTACTACAAAAATTTATTCCCTCCATATACCACAACTTATCCAAACCCTCCTATAAGTTTTCTCTTTAAGTCTTTATGCCTCCTAGCCTTCGACACTTTAACCCTAATTTAATGAAACAAGAGTGTACCACCCTTATCTTTGCATGACAACGTCATAATATGTAATAAGACAAGTGGTTACATTATTCTCTACTTTATTATGTAAAAATGAGCCTGAGCATTAAATCCATCAATAATTAATGATTTGATTAGGTTTGGGTTCTTTTTCTCAGGTTAACATACTTCAGCATAGCGGAAATAAAATTCCATATATCACAGTGGAATTTGTAAAACATTCCATAACTATATGTATATCATTTAAATCTTCTTATACACATCCCAGGAGATATTAAGTATTCATCTATAGGGGTAAGGAGACAATAATCCTATCACTCAAACCCCTTTTTCCAAAAGAATAGTAGTCCTAATTTTATCTCAAAATACATATGGCAGAAATTAGGACTAAAAGTGTTACATTACATAATTTCTATTTACTCCTTAAATCTGCTAGTTCGGTGCATCACTACACTGGATTTATGCATTTGATACAAACAGTACAATAATGAGAAATAATTTCCCAGTAGCTAAACAAACCATACATTTTCAAAATAACTGGTATGTACCACTGTACAAATACAAAAAACATTTCTACATTCAATTTCTTTTTAAAATAGTTTTCATTCAATTTTATGGGCATGCTTTATGTGAAACATATACATGTACATTTATGAATATGAGATTATTAACATTTCAAGTCATGCTTCATTCATCAACAAAACACATCTTTAAGCATTCATACATCATCTATCATCACATCAGTCATATTTTATCTGTAACAATAATTGAGTGCCATTTATTCCTTACCACTAGGGTGGCTTTTATTAGTGCCATTAAGTCCACCACTAGGGTATCGTATAGTGCCATTAAATACACCTCAAGGGGGATCTAATAGTGCCATTCTCCACCCTTTCTTGGTGACCTTTAGGAGGACTTAAATAGTGCCATTGTCCATCCTTTCAGGTAACATTCATTGCCTTTTTATTTATCTCTAGGGATATAAATAATGTTGTTCTTTCACCCCTAGGATAACATTCATAACCTTTACATATTCACATCAAAGGGGATCTATTAGTGTCATTCTCTACCCTTTATTGGTGACCTTCAATGCTTTTCATTTCTCATTTGCATGTAAATTTTAAGTCATTCATTCGTATTCATATAAATTGAAACATACTCATGTCAATGGCATAATACATGTAATTATTATTAACATTTAATCATTTCAACATTTCCCCCATTTCTCTTGATATAAGCCATTTGAAAACATACTTTAAACTCTTTTCCATTAACACATAATTCGGTCATCAAGGAAAAATGGGTAAAGTTTTCGGCTAAGGTGAGAAAGAGGTGGAAGCTAGGGATTTTCATATCATTTGTTCCCTTTCTTCCATCCTTTCAACCATTTAAGCATAATAGGGCAATTTCCTTCCATTACTCATGACACTTTCTCATTCTTGAAATGTGCATCTATATATTTAGCCATTCTTTTTCTACATTTTCATGGCTCATTTCTCATGCTAAATATATAGTTACACATATTGTATCATTTTCACATTTTAAGCACACTTTCAAGGTTAAATGGTATGACTAGAAAATGATAAATTTGCCAAAAAGATCAAGATACCATAATTTTCTCTCTCTTCCTCTCTCATGAACGAACACATAAACATTTTTAGACATTTTTCAAACAAACTTTAGCACCATTAAGCTTAGGTGCTTTCAACCAGGAGAGAAAATGGAAGAAAATGGATGGGTTTTTCATCCAACACTTGCATAGCTTTCATTTTCAAGTAGTTCTTATGCAAAATCACCATTTTCTCTTTCATTTCCATACCACTTCAACCATTTCAAAAGTTAGGGTTTTTCATGAAACAAGTGCCATCCATGGAAAATTTCATTCTTTAGTGATTTCAAGCATTTCAACATGTTCATATTTACAAACACAAAAATATTTCAACACAAGCAAAACTCATTCAAAGATATCCACCATAAGAATGTAGAGAGAGAAAATCCTAGATTTCATGAACATAAAAACACTTTAATCTTTCCATAAAGCATGAAACTAAGGTTATAGGATTGTTAAACTACCTTGAAAATATAAGAAAAGTGTAATCTTCCAAATGTTCTAGCTTGATTTTCCACTTCCTCTTCCTTGGTAAACGTTTCAACTAGCCCCTTTTCTCCTCCTTATGTTTGACTTCTCCATCTGATAAAGGAAGAAGATGACTTAAATTAGGGTTTAGGTGAAATTACCAAAATACCCTTGGTGTAAAATGACCATTTTACCCTTAATACATCTCTTTTTCAAGAATGGCATTCTCTCTCCTTAGAATTGTAACTTTATGGAACTTCTATAGGTTAGGACCATTCTTCCCTCATAATTTTTGAAATGACAATTTTGCCCTTCAGATTTTTGGAAAATTACCAATATGTCCTTAAGAAAAATTACCATTTTACCCTTAATGTCCAAATAGCCAATTTAACCCCATTTTTCATCCTTTTCGAGTTTAGTAGGCAAAAACTCCTTAAATAAAGTTTCATAAAACTTCTTTTATGGAATTACTAATTTATCCTTCTTTGGTTAAATTACCATTTTGCCCTTTATGTCAATATAATTAGTTTTACCCTTATTCTTCCTCATTTCTAAAATAAAAGAGTAAATGCCTTCCAATACTATTTCCATGAAATACTTATGTGAAAATTTAATTTTTCTATCTTATGAAAAATTACTAATATGCCCTTGAGACAAAATTGCAACTTTTCCCTTTTAGGGAAAATTTCCATTTGCCATCAAAGCGGACATAATCACTTCCACACTTATTTCTTCTTCTCTCTTAAATGGAAATGGTAAAAGTCCTTAAATGTAATTCCATTAAATAATTAGATACAATTTATTTTCTCCTTTATAGTGAAATTACTATTTTGCCCTTCTTTACCAAAATTTCCAATTTTACCTTCTATGATAAAAGTGATTCTATCTTGATGAAAATATCCATTCTATCCCTTTAATGAACCATTCTTATCATTACATAAATAATAACATCTTAATGTTTAATCAATGATAACAATAATGTCATAATAAATCCCAAAGTATTAGTGGATGTTACAAGGAGCTTGAGTTCTAGAGAGAGAGGAAGAAAACTAGAAAGATAGAGAGAGAAACTCTATCTTCCTCTAAACCCTCCATCTAAGGCAAGATTCAACACCTACAAGGAAGAGGGAAGCATCTTTACAGGTTTAGTTTCCTAAGGGGAAGGAAGTAAAACATCAACCTAACAAGTTCTTCATACTTTCCTTAGCTCTTCACAAGGTAGTAAACTCTTTTCATGCCTTCATGTGTTTTTTAGACATTTCTATAAGGGGTTAGGTTATGATAAGTAGTATCTTGTAGAACTATCATTCATGACATGTTAGGAGTGAGGAAATTGAGATAAAGCATGAGGAAAGCTTTTGGAAAATTTTAGGTTTCTTATGTAGGTCATTCTTGAATAATCTATGGAAAAATTGGTGTAAATGAGTATGTAAGTCAGGTTGCTTATAGAGTCTTAGAAGGTGGTTTTGGGGGTTATATAATGTAAACCTTAGGACATTCATGCCTAAAAGTTAACCTTAGCAAGTTAAGAAAGTATGGAGAGGTTAAAAAATAGATTATTTATTTTTGCTGTAGAATATGGGAAGTACAATTTATGCACTTCTCGCTATAAAAAGTGCACAAAAAAACATGCAACCTTCCATTTTCATATAGTTAGTGTAACAAGCCCCTTAACCTATGGTTCCTTTTAGTTATTTAAAAGGTATAATATATAAATATTATAATAATAGTGTGTTACTATTACCTCTACCCGAGTAAATTTTAACTTTTACCAAGTTAATTAATTGAGTGCCATTTGGGGTTAGGTTCTACACTTTGGTTCTCACTCCAGAATCACAAAGAAAAATATATATAGTTTACTTTAAATAACTATACACAAACATTCATACTTAATTTGTTAAATATCATTAAATAACTATTGGGCATGGAGGCAACAACCCTGCCACTCATGACCCCATCAAATTACCTATTGATAGTTACTAGTTAATTCATATACATTCAAGTTAAGATAGGCTATACAAGAGATAATATATACTAACCTTTCTCAAAAATCATAAAGACTAGTACAAAATATATGGATGCCAATACTATCCAAAATAAACATTTCAATGTACCCCAGGAAGGGTACCTCTCTCTATGTTACCTTCCTCTCAAGCCAGGGACCTACACATCTGGTACACACCAGCACTTATATGAGAAATTAATCTCAGTAGCAATGCAACCTGCTTTGAAAACTACTAAATTGTACCACCATACTTATATGAAAAATCTCTACATTCTTTCTTCATGAAAACATAATACATACCATTGGGATGTAATGCATTCAAGCATACTCTTATATCATATGCTCATATTTATACATGTAAACTTAAAACATATAAACTTTGAAATATGGGATGTTCATTCATCATTATTCTCATTATAACTTTCATATAAAAACATATTATGGGGGTAATAAACATGCCTTTACATTTGACATATGAGCAAGAAAAATAACATATCATAAGAGTTATTAAGAGTATTGCCCAGCGAACAACTCCACGTACCACTACGTTCATGCATGAGTGCATGACTATTCAGCCATGCCTTAACTTTTGTACATTCTAAGGCATCCCTCAATGGATCCAAGTACCATAATGGTCCCTGCCCCTTTTTGGCAAATCATCCCTGACTAGCAGTGTAACAACAGAAAAAATTTTTACAAGAGTTTAAAGGATAAAAATCAAATTTTTAACCCTGATCCCAATCAAACGAAGCCTGACACGCATTTTGAGGATAATGACTTGACACAGAAGGTCGTTTGAAGACAGAAACACGATCGAATAGAAAGAAATGCAATCCGGTGATCAGAAACTGACAGAAGGAGTTTCGTGTGTTAATTTCATTGACGGAGGCCAAGACTTTCGCATAGAAATGAGTGCCAACGTCTGGAAGGATACCGACACCCTAAAACATCCCCGGGTGGCCTGGGAAAAGTCAGAATCGTCCCTGGAGGCTTTAAATTACGCGAACTCCCGCCATTTCTCTCATTTCACTCACTCTCCTCACCACACTCTCTCTCTCCTCCCTCTTTTCTCTCTCCACCTTCCTCCATTGTGAACGGCCGCCACAGCCACCATGGGCCGCCACCAAGGGTACCAACCGACAGCCCTTACTGCCCACAACCTCCAGCAACCAGCCACGGCCACCAACGGCCGCCGTAGTCGCCGAAAAAACACCGTTTTTCCCCTCCATCGCGCAAAACTTCTCCAGCTCGAATCACCGCCATCCGTCGCCGTTGACCGTCACCGCCCCCACCACCGTGTAGCCCAAGCTGCCAGCTTCCTCCAGTAGCTCGGCGCCATCGAAAGGAGGCCGGACGTGCCCGGATCGAGGCAGAACGTCGTCCGCCGTGCGAGAAGTTTGGTGGCAAGAAAACACCGCCTAAACAGCCATGAACCGCCGTGCCACCACCGTATTCGGACTCCTGGGCTTGTGGGCTTCACCATGGTGTGATTTTCGAGGCAAACTGCACCTTTCTACTGTGGGCCACCGTGCGCTTCTGTGTGCCGCCGTGCCAGAGCTTCTGGACGTGCATCTTGAGAAACTGAGACCACCGTGACGTAGAATTCCATCATCCGAGCACAGTGGTAAGGTCTGATTTCCCAAAAACTAATGATATATGACTGAAATGGCTGCCAAACGTAATTAGGCAATTAATTAACCTAGGTAAATGTGTAACCGAGTTTAGGATTGAAAATTTGATGACGTGACGAGCCTAAATGTTTAATTTGATGTCTAGGAAATTAATCAGGCTCAGAAACCGAGACTGCATGAAATTCTGAAGTGATTTAGAGCATTCGGAGACCAGGTAGGATAATTTACACTTCCCGAACCCTGGAATTGATTTAGTGAATACCTGAGTGATTTAGATGACTTGCATAGATTTACGTGCTGCTTTCGATGGGATAAAATTGCATGCCTGTGTGCTGAAAACCCTAATTGCATGTTAGACACCATGTTTATCGAGTTTGGATGCCTTTAGGACGGATTTACTTAGGGTTGGGTACTTGATAGCCGGTATGGGACGGCCGTTAAGTATCCCTCGTACAGGAAGTTTTTAAACGAGATTATATTTTTATCATATCTAGCCTGTACTGAGTTAGGGATTACGCGTTAAACCAGGACGACCCTAAGAAAGGTTTAAGGAGTATAAGGGTGGATAACCTACACGGGAAAACGTTGTGATTTAGGCGTGATACCCTAGAACCCTGAGGAATAGCCGACCGAGTGCATGTGAGTTCGAATAGACTGTATGAGGATGAGAATTGGCGTATGTGCACATGCTGCTAGGGACGCCTAGATGTTGATTCTCACCCGGTCCTTGAGTGAGTGATTGGTGTTACGGATCACACTCACAATATAGGCTTGATTCGGGTGATTGGTGTTACGGATCACACCTAACGATAAGAGAGGTATCCTCTCTAGACTACGTGCAATTAGAAGATGATTTAGATTGATTCTACATAAAGAAATTTGTAGCCAACGTGGATTGAGATACACAGGGTATGGGATTTCACTTGATTTTTGATGACTGGTTTTTAAAGAAATTGATTTTATGATTTTGAATACTTGCCGCGATTTCCATGTGATTAAACGATTGTAAAGATAAGGTATTTCACTATTTTCGAACTGATTTCGGGAAGACGATTTCGGTGTTCGCACCGCTGGGTATTCAACTGGTTTTTGAATGATAATTAAATTGTAAATTATTCTACTGGGATTCATATCTCATTAAGTTGTGTACTCAGATGAACAGGGACAGGGGCAGGAGCCCAGACGATAGCCGAAGCTGACTTGAGGATAGACCAGAGGATGATTAGCTTAGGCTTGAATCATTTGTATATATACTTTGATGACGCTGTTATTTATCGGATTCTGTTTCTTATAAATTATGTATGGACTAGACTGAATGTACATATGACGTTTCAAATAGTATGCATGGATTTATATTAGTTATGTTTACTGCTGTTGTTGGACTAGCTGTTGATTTTTAAACAGGTGATTCTGTATTTGGGATATGATTAAATTACAGAGGAAACTCTGCCGAATTTTTGGTAGAATTTACCACTGTAAACTTATGGATTTGAATTGGAATGTGTATGAACGTATGACGTGACATGTATATGAGTTTTATATTTCATCCCAGAGTTATTATTAATGATGTACATATGTGTATTTAGTTAGCTGCATGTGAATCAGGGTTGAACGGAATCCGAATAGACAACGGAGAATCTATTTGGGTTACGCTCAACCAGTAGCGATCCCCTGAAGTTCCCACATAGGGAATAAACATTCAGAATACCCCATATGCTTTTGCTAATCAGATAAGCATCACGTATGACGTATTAGGGGGTCGTTACAATTATGGTATCAGAGCCGGGGCCCAGATCGTTGTGCCAGCGAGGACGCTGGGCTCCCTAAGGGGGGTGGATTTGTAATGTCCCACATCGGTTGGAGAGGGGAACGAAGCATGCCTTATAAGGGTGTGGATACCTCTCCCTTGTAGACGCATTTTCCCCCTCGACAAGGGGAAGAACAAAACCGTGAGGTGGCTCGATAACCACCAAAGCGGATAATATCTGCAAGTGGGCGGCTGGAATGTTACATTGGTATCAGAGCCCTGTTTGTCGGATCTTTTAGTTTAGTGGGTCTAGGACTTTAAATCTTTGGGCTTGCAGCTTTAGGGTTTTGATTGATTTGACTCTGGAATGATAGGACCTGATTTGAATTGATAATGAACGGAATGAATTTGATGTACTTCTGTTAACTATTGCTGTGTGACTGATCTATTTGTTTCTATATTAGATAAACATGGCAGAATCTAGCAGGGACGCCACACGTAGGCCTAGGGGAAGGCCAAGGCACAGAAGCCAGGGTGCGTCAGGTAGTGGTAACATGGAGACTGAGGTTGACATGCGTGAGATGATGGAATCTATCAGATTAATGGCCGATGCCATGAGAGACCAGGCCACTACCAGTGCAAATGCAATGAGACAACAGCATGAAGACAGATAGACGAGAAACGATAGAGCCATCCAACAGGTGAATCCACTATATCAGGGATGGATTGAATTCCAGAGAGCAGGTCCATCTCTGTTTACAGGTGCCTCCGATCCAGCTGCTGTGGAAGCTTGGATAAAAGGAATTGAAAAGATTTTCAGGTTGTTACAGTGCGACGATGAACAGAAGGTCACATATGCAACGTATATGCTGAAAGGTGAAGCGAAACTTTGGTGGACAGATGCCCAGCAATTGATGGAGAGCCGAGGCATTCCACTGACTTGGGAATCTTTCAAGAGAGTCTTCATGGATCAATATATCCCTAAGAGCGTGAAACAAGCAAAGGAAGCACAGTTCCTGAAGCTCACCCAGGGAGGCAGGCCGTTTGACGAGTATCTGAAACAGTTTGAGGAATTATCAAGGTACTCTACTTACCTGCGAATGCATTACGATGAGGCTTGGAAAGCGAAGCAACTAGAAGAAGGCCTCGATTTGCCTATGAAGACTCAGTTAGCTACCCTAGAGATTCGAGACTTCGCCACACTGGTCAACAAGTGCCGAATTCTGAGCAAGAATTTAGAACAGAAACAGACTCAGAATATGACACAGCGTACAGGGAACCGGCCCAGACAAGCACCCAGAAATCTGAATGTAAGAAGCGGTATGTTTAAACCGCAACCAGGGGCTTCTACTAGAAGTGGGAGGCGACCTGATAATACTCTTTGTCCGAAGTGTGGTACCAAACATCCAAATCAACCCTGCTGGCATCAGACTCCCCTCCAGTGTTATAGATGTGGAGGCACAGGACACATGGCCAGATACTGCCCTTCCACGGGGAATCAGCCGACATCTGGTAGCCGAAGACCACAAGCTCCAGGGAGAGTTTTTACCATGAATGCTGCCAACGTCGATAGGTCCTCGGGCTTGATGCAGGGTAGAGGTAAAATCTATAATTTTTCTTTGATAGTATTGTTTGATTCGGGTGCTACGCACTCCTTTATTGCTGATGCATGCGTAGAACGAATGAGATTACCTGTTCAAACCCTGCCCTGTGACCTATACATATCCACACCCTTGGGAGAAGCCACTATGTCCCTACGAATATGCCTAAACTGCCCCTTAACCATTGAAGATACTTTGTTTCTTGTGGACTTAGTGTGTATACCATTGTCAGGGATCGACATTATTTTGGGAATGGATTGGTTGACTAGGAATCGGGTTTTGTTGAATTGTTCCGAAGGGACAATTACTTATCTGGATAACGTACCTGTACGTGGGAGTGACAAGGCTTGTGAGATAGGTGATATGTCCCTTAATATCTCCGAGGTAGAGTTGCAGGATAGACTAAGTCAAATCCCAATCGTTAATGACTTTCCGGAGGTATTTCCTTTGGAAATCAGTAAACTGCCACCACCTAGGGAGATAGAATTCACCATTGACCTGATTCCAGGAGCGGGTCCAATAGCTATGACCCCGTATCGTATGGCCCCCGCAGAATTGAGAGAATTAAAAGTCCAAATCGAAGACATGTTGGAGAAGGAGTTTATTAGGCCGAGTGTATCACCATGGGGAGCTCCGGTCTTATTCGTAAAGAAGAAAGACGGGAGTTTAAGACTGTGTATTGATTACCGACAATTGAATAAGGTGACCATTAAGAACAAATACCCATTGCCACGTATTGATGATTTGTTTGATCAGTTGCAAGGCGATCAGTATTTTCTAAGATAGATTTAAGGTCAGGATACCACCAGATTAGGGTTAGAGAGGAGGATATTCCTAAGACAGCGTTCAGGACGAGATACGGCCATTATGAGTTCTTAGTGATGCCGTTTGGATTGACGAATGCACCCGCTGTCTTTATGGATTATATGAACAGAATTTTCATACCCTATTTAGATCAATTCGTTGTGGTATTCATCGACGATATCTTAGTATATTCCAAGACTCACGAAGAACATGCCCAGCATCTTGACACGGTGTTACAGATATTGGAAGAGAAACAATTATATGCAAAGCTGGAGAAATGTGAGTTTTGGTTAGAAGAAGTGAAATTTTTAGGACATGTGGTAAATGGGAAAGGGATAGCGGTTGACCCAAAGAAAATTGAAGCAGTATTAGATTGGGATCGACCTAGAACGGTCACCGAGATTAGGAGTTTCTTGGGTTTGGCCGGTTATTATCGGAAATTCATTCAGGGATTTTCGCAGATAGCTGTGCCATTGACCCGATTGACTCGAAAAGGGGTAAATTTTGAATAGAGCGAGCAATGTGAAATTAGTTTTCAGATTTTGAAAGAGAAATTGACCACCGCTCCTGTACTAATTATTCCGAAACCCCTAGAACCCTTTATTGTATACACAGATGCATCCTTAAGAGGCCTAGGTTGTGTTTTGATGCAGGATGGGAAAGTTGTGGCTTATGCATCGCGACAATTGAAACCTGCAGAGGAGAACTACCCTACCCATGACTTAGAACTAGCTGCCGTTGTGTTTGCCCTAATGATTTGGAGACATTACCTATATGGCACGGTATTCTAGGTATATAGTGATCATAAGAGCCTTAGGTATTTGTTTGATCAGAAGGAATTAAACATGAGGCAGCGTAGGTGGGTAGAATATTTAAAGGACTTTGATTTTGAGTTGAAATATCATGCAGGAAAAGAAAATGTTGTAGCCGATGCATTAAGCCGAAAGTCACTACAACTAGCTAGTTTAATGATTGGTGAGATGAGGTTACTTGAGGATTTTGGGAACCTTAACCTCAACGTAATCTCGTTTCCGCAAAGATTAGTGATGAGTGACTTTTTAATAACCTGCGAATTGAGAAAACTAATTAGACAAGCCCAACTTGAGGATGAATCCTTGGAGGTATATGCAGACCAACCCGACTTTGGATTAGCACCTGATGGAGTTTTGATGTTTAGGAAGAGAGTAGTAATTCCGAACCATCAGGAACTAAAGGAAAAAGTGTTAGCAGAAGCTCACAGAAGCCATTACACTATTCACCCCGGTATTTCTAAGATGTATCAGGATTTAAAGAGAAATTTTTGGTGGCCTGGTATGCGGAGAGATATCACAGATTACGTGAATGCCTGTTTGACTTGTCAACAGGTTAAGATAGAGCATTAGAAACCCGCAGGGCTACTTAAGCCATTAGAGATACCATAGAGAAAATGGGATCAGATCACTATGGATTTCGTGGTTGGATTACCTAGAACACCAGCCGGATTTGATGCCATTTGGGTGATAGTGGATAGGTTGACCAAGTCTGTGCACTTTTTGCCTGTTAAGGTGCGCTACTCCATGGAGAAATTAGCCGAAGTGTACCTTAGGGAAATCATAAGATTACATGGAATACCGTCAGGTATAGTATCTGATCGAGACCCTAGGTTTACTTCGAGATTCTGGCAATCCCTACAGCAAGCCTTAGGAACCCAGCTTAAATTTAGCACAGCCTATCATCCTCAGACTGACGGGCAGTCTGAGAGAACTATTCATACCCTAGAAGACATGTTGAGGGCTTGTGTGCTTGAACAGAAAGGAAGTTGGGATAAACACCTTCCGTTGATAGAGTTTGCATACAACAACAGTTATCACTCTACCATCGGTATGGCCCCGTGTGAGGCTCTTTATGGGAGAAGCTGTAAATCACCTTTAAGTTGGGTAGAAATAGGGGAGAGTGCACTGTTGGGACCCGAGATGGTACAAGAAACCACTGATCAAATTAAAATGATCAGGGAAAAGATGAGAGCTGCCCAACAGAGGCAAGAATCTTATGCCAACAAGAGAAGAAGGCCTTTGGAATTGAACGAGGGAGATCACGTATTTTTGAGAGTGTCCCCCACCACGGGTATTGGTAGACAGATAAGGACTAAGAAACTAAGTCCTAGATTCCTAGGACCATTCCAAATTTTACAAAGAGTCAGTCCCGTTGCCTACCAAATTGCTTTACCTCCCCATTTGTCCAACCTACATGATGTTTTCCACGTCTCCCAACTTCGTAAATATGTCCCAGATCCTGCGCATGTATTAGAGAATCAACCGATAATATTAAGGGAAAATTTGACTTATGAAACTACTCCTGTTCAAATCCTTGACTATAAGACTAAGCAGCTTCGAAGTAAAATAATCCCTTTAGTTAAGGTACTTTGGCAGGATGTAGCGTCGCAGGAGATGACGTGGGAGAAAGAAGATGAGATGAGGCAAAGATATCCAGAACTGTTTACAGGTATGAATTTTGGGGACAAAATTTCTTTTAAGGGAGGGAGAATGTAACAACAAAAAAAAATTTTAAAAGAGTTTAAAGGATAAAAATAAAATTTTTAACCCTGATCCCAATCAAACGAAGCCTGACATGCATTTCAAGGATAATGACTTGACACAGAAGGTCGTTTGAAGCCAGAAACACGATCGAATAGAAAGAAATGCAATCCGGCGATCAGAAACTGACGGAAGGAGTTTCGTGCGTCAATTTCATTGACGGAGGCCAAGACTTTTGCATGGAAATATGTGCCAACGTCTGGAAGGATACCGACACCCTAAAACATCCCTGGGTGGCCTAGGAAAAGTCAGAATCGTCCCTGGAGGCTTTAAATTACGCGAACTCCCGCCATTTCTCTCATTTAACTCTCTCTCCTCACCACACTCTCTCTCTCCTCTCTCTTTTCTCTCTCCACCTTCCTCCATTGTGAACGGCCACCACAGCCACCGTGGGCCGCCACCAAGGGTACCAACCGACAGCCCTCACTGCCCACAACCTCCAGCAACCAGCCACGGCCACCAACGGCCGCCGTAGCCGTCGAAAAAATGCCATTTTTACCCTCCATCGCGCGAAACTTCTCCAGCTCAAATCGCCGCAGTCCGTCGCCGTTGACCGTCACCGCCCCCACCACCGTAGCCTGCCGCCGGCTTCCTCCGATGGCTCGGCCGTCGAAAGGAGGCCAGACGCACGCAGATCGAGGCAGAACGTCGTCCACCGTGCGAGAAGTTTCGTGGCCAGAAAACACCGCCCAAACGGCCGTGAACCGCCGTGCCACCAACGTATTCGAACTCCTGGGCTTGCGGGCTTCACCGTGGTGTGATTTTCGAGGCAAATCGCACCTCTCCGCCCGTCTTGTTGTGCATGCCAGGTGTCTTCTTGAGTGTCTTGCGCTGATCTGGAGCTTCTGGACGTGCATCCCGAGAAACCGAGACCACCGTGACGTAGAATTCCATCATTCGAGCATAGTGGTAAGGTCCGATTTCCCAAAAACTAATGATATATGACTGAAATGGCTGCCGAACGTAATTAGGCAATTAATTAACCTAGGTAAATGTGTAACCGAGTTTAGGATTAAAAATTTGATGACGTGACGAGCCTAAATGTTTAATTTGATGTCCAAGAAATTAATCAGGCTCAGAAACCGAGACTGCGTGGAATTCTAAAGTGATTTAGAGCATTCGGAGACCAGGTAGGATAATTTACACTTCCCGAACCCTGGAATTGATTTAGTGAATATCTGAGTGATTTAGATGACTTGCATGGATTTACGTGCTGCTTTCGATGGGATAAAATTGCATGCCTGTGTGCTGAAAACCCTAATTGCATGTTAGACACCTTGTTTATTGAGTTTGGATGCCTTTAGGACGGATTTACTTAGGGTTGGGTACTTGATAGCCGGTATGGGACAGCCGTTAAGTATCCCTCGTACAGGAAGTTTTTAAACGAGATTATATTTTTATCATATCTAGCCTGTACTGAGTTAGGGATTATGCGTTAAACCAGGACGACCCTAAGAAAGGTTTAAGGAGTATAAGGGTGGATAACCTACACGGGGAAACGTTGTGATTTAGGCGTGATACCCTAGAACCCTGAGAAATAGCCAACCGAGTGCATGTGAGTTCGAATAGACTGTATGAGGATGAAAATTGGCGTATGTGCACATGCTAGGGGACGCCCTAGATGTTGATTCTCACCCGGTCCTTAAGTGAGTGATTGGTGTTACGGATCACACTCACAATATAGGCTTGATTCGGGTGATTGGTGTTACGGATCACACCCAACGATAAGAGAGGTATCCTCTCTAGACTACATGCAATTAGAAGATGATTTAGATTCGGTTACAGCAAATTTGTAGCCAACGTGGATTGAGATACACAGGGTATGGGATTTCACTTGATTTTTGATGACTGATTTTTAAAGAAATTGATTTTATGATTTCGAATACTTGCCGCGATTTCCATGTGATTAAACGATTGTAAAGATAAGGTATTTCATTGTTTTCGAACTGATTTCGGGAAGACGATTTCGATGTTCGCACCGCTGGGTATTCAACTGGTTTTTGAATGATAATTAAATTATAAATTATTCTACTGGGATTCATATCTCATTAGGTTGTGTACTCAGATGAACAGGGACAGGGGCAGGAGCCCAGACGATAGCCGAAGTTGAATTGAGGATAGACCGGAGGATGATTAGCTTAGGCTTGAATCATTTGTATATATACTTTGATGACGCTGTTATTTATCGGATTCTGTTTCTTATAAATTATGTATGGACTAGACTGAATGTACATATGACGTTTCAGATAGTATGCATGGATTTATATTAGTTATGTTTACTGCTGTTTTTGGACTGGCTGTTGATTTTTAAACAGGTGATTCTGTATTTAGGACATGATTAAATTACAGAGGAAACTCTGCCAGATTTTCGGTAGAATTTACCGCTGTAAACTTATGGATTTGAATTGGAATGTGTATGAACGTATGATGTGACATGTATATGAGTTTTATATTTCATCCCAGAGTTATTATTGATGATGTACGTATGTGTAT
Source organism: Senna siamea (assembly GCA_031216115.1). Taxonomy (NCBI): domain Eukaryota; kingdom Viridiplantae; phylum Streptophyta; class Magnoliopsida; order Fabales; family Fabaceae; genus Senna; species Senna siamea. Next base: position 6,676,947 of record CM062360.1, read on the forward strand.
TTAGTTAGCTGTGTGTGAATCAGGGTTGAACGGAATCCGAATGGACAACGGAGAATCTATTTGGGTTATGCTCAACCAGTAGCGATCCCCTGACGTTCCCACATAGGGAATAAACATTCAGAATACCCCATATGCTTCCGCTAATCAGATAAGCATCACGTATGACGTATTAGGGGGTCGTTACAAGCAGGATTATCTCCCTTTCGTCCTAAACGAGGCTAGTATAAACTCATAGGATCACTATCAACTCTACCCAAACCATTTTGTCTTCACCTTTGCAGATCATAGGGCTATGGAATTACCATACCTTACTAGTAGATCACACTCCCAGTATACTATTCTCTAACATATGTACTAGGGTGATTCGACTCTTATCCATGTTTTGCTTAACTCTAAGTACATGTTTCTTAAATGGCCTTTGAAAGATGGCACTAACTTAAAGTTTGCCAACCATCATGGTGTTTTCAAAATTATCTAAGTTCAAGTGGATGGTTAACCATCCTACTTCATAGCACAATCGTGGAATGCCTAATGGCCATCCTATACCGAATATCGATCACTTGATCATAAGCCTACCTACCTCTAATGCATACATTTAGAATACTTTCCTAATTTCTCTCTTATGTTTTTTGCTCTCTTTATTTCACTATCACAAGGATCCTCTCATCCTAGTGACTTGTGACTCTATTTCTTGCATGTTACCCCACTACATCCTAGGTTTAGATCTTTAGTTTAAGGGAGATTTTAAGCTATTTACTTCTTAAAATAGTCATTTGAGTTCATTTTTTGAGTTAGGGGGCTAGCAGTCAACTGATCCTATACTAGCAGTTGGTTGCTAGCTCACTGTCCATCTTACTCTGTCATGGCTAAGAGCTATCAGTCGACTACTAAAGGCTTGATAGTCAACTGCTAGTGAAAAAGGGGTCCAACAGTCGACTGCTAGAGTGGGGCAGTCGGCTACTAGCCTTTAAAAATGTTTTCTGGAAAATAAAGAACATGACAGTCGACTTCCAAGGTCTGGTAGTTGGCTGCTAAAGTTCAAAACTAGTTTTCTGGGTAGATGAAGAACACGACAATCAAATTTTAGGGGCTGATAGTCGGCTACTGGTATTCTATCTACTATAAAACTCACTACTAAACCCAGAGTTTTGCTCCAAAACATGTTTTCAAACCAATTTCTCAAACTATAAACTCAACACCAATGCTTAGACATTATATAGCCTCTATAACATACCTAAAACTCAACTTAACAACACTCTAAACTAAGATTAAACACATTTTTGCACTTAGGGCGTAGGCCCACTTTCACAATCGATGATAAGTATAAATAAGCATAACTATTCAGCAAGCATCACCCAATACTAGTTAAAAACATAGAGAATGTAGTTTAAACCCCAAACTTTTCTCAAAAATTTCATCAACACATTTTCTAAAAAGAGTAAACATTTTAGAAATGGGGTTTAGGTTGAGTTGCTAATTGGATTTCTTGAAGAAATGTGCGTGTATGATGAGTTAAGATGGTTCCTCCCTTGCTGTAAGGTCAACCTCTAACCTCAAATTTGTTCTTTCCTTAGAAAATCTCTCCCCTCTACCTTAACTCACCTCTTTCTCTCTTACTCACCCTTTTCTTTCTCTCTCTACAAATTTACTAAAGTTTGGGTTATGTTAGGGTTTTAAGGTTTTCTAAAATATCTAATATTGCTAATTGCATTCTGGTCCTTGTCCTACTTTATAACTTTGGCCTCACTTAGTTTTCCCTTTTAATTTGGTCCTTGGTCATACTTTAACTCAGCTTTCTTCCCTTTCAACTAGGTCCCTGCACTATTTAACTATATGCAATTAATGCAACATACACAAGCATTAAACCTAAATTAGTAACTAATAAGCTTTTCTTGCTCATAATATGATCAGATGTTACATTTCTCCCCTCCTTTAAAATAATTTCATCCTTAAAATTAGAATGTATCTATTCAAACAATTTTGGGTAGGACTTCCTTATATCCTTTTCTATCTCCCCTCTTATGGAGATGAATGATCCCATAAGACCTTAACCAGAGGGATGAACTTGTTCCTCAATTGCTTAACCTCATTCCCAATGATTCTCAAAGGTTTTGGATAATAAGTTAAATTTTCTTTTAACTATACTGTATTGGCATCAAGAATGTGTTATGGGTCATAGATGTATTTTCGAAGTTCCAAGACATGGAAAACATTGTGGAGGTTTAACAGAAATGCCGACAAAGCTATTCGGTAATCTTAGATTTAACTTTCTAGACTTAATGGCTCTACCTATACCAGTGACTAGTAATACCCTAAGGAAAACGTGATCCCCTTCATTGAATTCCAGTGGTCTCCTTATTTTTTTAGCATACTTCTTCTGCCTATCCTGTGCCCTAGCCATTTTATCCCTAATTATCCTGATTTGTTCTATAGTTTGCTGAAACAACTTTGGTTCGAGCAATTGTCTTTCTCCTACCTCAAACTAACATTGAGGTGATTTACACTTCCTTCCATACAAAGCTTCATAGGGTGCCATCCCTATACTAGAATGGGAACTGTTATTGTATGAGAATTCTATCAATGTTATGCTTTGGTCCCAACTTTCCTTATACTTCAAGGAATATGACCTAAGCATATCCTCTAAAGTCTATATAGTCCTTTCCGTTTGAGGATGATAAGCGATACTCAAACTTAACCTAGTACCAAAAGCTTCTTGAAAGGCTCTCCAAAATATAGAGGTAAACCTTTAGTCTCTATCTGAGACAATGCTAGTAGGGATCCCATGAAGTCTCACTAACTCCTGAATATACAAATGGGCTAGCTCATCCAAGGAAAAATTGATCTTAATAGGTAGAAAATGCGTAGACTTAGTTAATCGATGTACAATCACCTGAATAGAATCATTTCCTAATTGAGTCTCGAGTCAACCTATCAAAAAGTCCATAGAAATCTTATGCCATTTCCACTCAGGGATATCACGAGGTTGCAATAACCCAGTAGGTTTCTGATGTTCAATATTCACCTACTAACACACTAAGCACTTAGCAACATACTCCGCGATGTGCTTTTTCATGCTTGACCATCAAAATCTTCCCTTCTAGTCCTGATATATCTTAGTGGCCCAGGATGAACAGTATAGTTGCTCTTATGGGCTTCCTCTAAGATTTTCTCCCTCAATTCCCCTAGACTTAGGACGTATACCCTATTCTGGAAGGTGATCAACCCATCAATCTCTTTATGGAACTCCTTTAGGTCCCTTAAGGACTTTAAGAATCCATCCTCCTTTTAGGCCTCTAGGATCTGAGTTTTAAGGCTACTTTTAATTCTTAGTTCACTCAGGTATATCCTATCTGGAAATACCAGTGTGGACAAACTCAAGTTCCTAAATTTTTTCATTAAGGTCATCTCACTCACCATCTTTCAAGCTACATGTAGGGACTTTCTACTTAAGGCATCTGCCACGACATTGGCTTTACCTAGATGGTATCTCAATTCAAAATCATAATCCTTGATGAATTCCATCCAGCTCATTTGTCTCATGTTTAATTCCTTCTGATCAAAGAGGTACTTGAGACTTTTGTGGTCACTAAATACCTCAAACTTAGACCCATAAAGGTAGTGCCTCCAAATTTTCAAAGCAAAACTATGGCTGCTAATTCTAAGTTATGAGTGGGGTAATTGCTTTCATGGGGCCTTAGTTGTCTAGAAGCATATGCCACTACTTCCCCTCTTGCATTAAGACACACCCTAGATCTTTCTTGGATTTGGTATAACTAATACAGGTTTAATGGTTAACCTTTCCTTCAAGGTTTGAAAACTATGCTCACATTCAGAATCCCACCTAAATGGCACATCCTTCTAGGTTAACTTAGTCATTGGCATTGCTATTTTTGAAAACCCTTAGATAAACCATCTGTAGTAACTGGCTAATTTGAGGAAACTACGAATTTCAATTACCATTGTAGGTCTCTCCCAATAAACCACTACTTCAGTCTTACTTGGATCTATGGCTACCCCATTCTTGGTAATCACATTCCCTAAGAATCTTACTTCTTCTAACCAAAAGTCACACTTCTTGAGTTTGGCATATAGTTGTTTCTCTCTAAGCACTTGCAACACAATTTTAATTTTTTGTTCATGCTCTTGCCTATTTCTAGAATATACAAGACTATCATCAATAAACATTACCACGAACTGATCAAGGTAGGGTCTAAAGATGCGATTCATGTAATCCATGAAAATAGCTAGAGCATTGGTTAATCCAAATGGCAGTATAAGAAATTCATAATGCCCTTACCTAGTCCTAGAAGCGATCTTAGGTATATCCTCACTTCTCATTCTTATTTGATGGTACCCTAATCTCAAATTGATCTTAGTAAACACAATTATTGCTCTTAGTTGATCTAAAAGGTCATCAATCCTAAGGAGGGGATATTTGTTTTTCACCGTCACTTTGTTCAATTTCCTATAATCTATGCACATTCTCATACTTCCATCCTTTTCTTCACAAGTAACACTAATGCTCCCCATGATGAAACACTGGACCTAATGAATTTCTTTTCTAGGAGGTCTTCTATTTTCATCATCAACTCATTTATTTCTAAAGGAGACATCTTATAAGGTGCTATAGAGATCAGTCCCACCCTAGAGACTAACTCTATAGAGAATTCCTTCTCTCTCTGGTGGAAGACTAGAGTTCTCCTTGGGAAAGACATTAGGGAACTCTCTAACTATAAGGACACTATCAATCTTATGCTGACTCTCAACCTTAGAAGAATATAGGAAACATAATCATTAGATCTTTTCCTCCATACCCCTATTCACAGGTATAGTGTCTATAAAAGTCACAGACTTTTAAAAATAGTTTAGGAACACCTTATTAAAAGACAGCCAATCCATTCCAAGAATGACATCTAAATCCACCAAAGGCAAACAGATAAGGTCAATAATAAAAGATTTACTTTCAACAATGATAGGGAAATTTAGGTAAGTCAAAGAATTTAAAACATGTTTTCTAGCCACAGTAGAAATGGATATCTCATATGGCAATTTAGTTACAAGTAAGCTTAATCTTTCCACACATTCATGGGAAATGAAAGAATGAATGACGCCAGAATCAAATAGTATAATTAAGAAAACATCGTTTATAAAACAATAACCTTTAATAGAATCATTGGATTGGTCTACCTCTTTGCCCTTGAGGGTGTAGACTTTCCCCCTAGTCAGAGACTTAGAGGCCCTAACTGGTTTCTTACATAATGGCCACTCCCTACTAAAATGTCCCGACTTAACACACTTATAGTAGACATTCTGCCCCAGCAAACATGGCTTATCCCCATGCTTCCTCTCACACTTGGGGTAGTTGTACAAAGTAGCTTACCCAACCATGGGCTTCTTCCCTGAATGGGCTTTATCGAATTTGCTCTCTTTTCCCTTGGCAAAATTCAGTAGTGATTTCCTCTTAAGAGGGTTGAACTATAACATCTGCTCCTAATATGATTAAGAGATACTTGTTAATTGTTAATTTAAGTTTAATGCTTGTGTATGTTGCATTAATTACATATAGTTGCATTAGTGCAGGGTCTTATTTAAAAAGAAAGAAAGCTGAGTTAAAATTTGACTCAAGACCAAAATGAAAAGGGAAAATTGAGTGAGGCCAAAGTCATAAAATGGGATAAGGACTAGAATGCAATTAGCAACACTAGATATTTCAAAAACCTTAAAACCCTAACACAACTCTAACTCTAGCAAATTTCTAGTAAGAGAAGGAGAAAGGCAAGTAGCGAGAGAAATAGGTGAGTTAAGGTAAAAGGGAGAGACTTTCTGAGAGAAGAACAAATTTGAGGCTAGAAATTGATCCTAAAGTAAAGGAGGATCATTTGAGCACATCATAGACACACATTTTTGGATTAAATCCAAGCAGCAACTCAATCTAAACCCTATTTATGAAAATTTTAGCTTTTGTTGAAGAAATGTGATTTTTGAATGTTTTAAGTTAAGTTTGGGGTTTAAACCTATATTCTGTATGTTTTTAACTGCTATTGGGTGATACTTGCTGGATAGTTATGCTAATTTATTCTTGTCATTGATCGTGAAAGAGGGCTTATGCCCTAAGTGCAAAAATGTGGTTTGATCTTAGTTAGAGTGTTGTTAAGTTGAGTTTTAGCTTTGTTATAAATGTTATATGATGTCTAAGTATTGGTGTTGATTTTATATCTTGAGAAATTGGTTTGAAAACATATTTTTAGGGCAAAACTCTTGGTTAGTATTGAGTTTTATAGTAGATAGAATGCTAGCTACTGACTGCCAACCCCTGGAAGTTGACTACCATGTTCTTCGTATGCCTAGAAACTAATTTGAACACTAGAAATCAACTGCCATACCCTGGAAGTTGACTGTCGTGTTCTTCATTTTACAGAAAATGCTTTTAAGGCTAGTAACCGATTGCCCCACTCTAGTAGTCGACTGTCAGGCCCAATTTGAGGCTAGCAGTCGACTGCTAAGCCTTTAGCAACTAACTGATAGCTCTCGGCCAAGATAGTGTAAACTAGATAGCGAGCTAGTAGTCAACTGCCAGCATGGGATCAGTTGATTGCCAGCCCACTATTTTAGATAGTGCACTCAATGACTATTTGAGAGGAAAATACCCCAAAATCTTACTTAAACTAAGGATCTAATGTAACGTCTCCTGTAACACCTATTTGGCCTACGATTCCTATTAGTTGATTCGAAGGTTTAATAAATATATATATATAATAATCAAATTAATAGTGTGTTACCATTATATCTACTTGAGTAAATTTTAAACTTTTTTTACCAAGTTATTTAATTGAGTGCTATTTGGGTTGGTCTCTACTCTCGGGCTCTCTTAACATCACAACAGAATAAACATCATATACATATACATAATTATCTTAATTAACTATATATCAACGTGCATAATACTCATAGATAAATCTTAACCCAACTTAATGGGAAATGAAGGCAACAATCCTGCTACTCAATTTCCACCATAATATCTATCCATCAATTTAGGCTAATCCATATACAGATAATTCAAAATAGGCTATAAAAAATAATTCTTTACTAGCCTTTCTCAAAAATATCATGAAGACTAGCTCAATTCTATCATGTACCTATACTATCCAAAATAAATAGTTTTTATGTGCCCAAAATGGGCACTTCTTCATACTTTACCTCCCTCTCCAGCCTAATGAAACCTACACATATGATACATGCCAGCACTCAAGTGAGAATTAAATCCCAATAGCAATGTAACCTACCTTTAAAAATACCAGCTTGTACCACCGTGACCACACAAAAAATCTCTACATTTTTTCATCATAAAACATGTACATATTGTGTGCCATTTGGGATGCCATGCATGCAGCATATTCTCATAACATTTTCTCAAATTTATGCATGTGCTCTTAACATGTAAACTTTAAAATATAAGATGTCATCTCAATATCATAACTTCACATATAAAACATATTGTGGGGTATGAACATGTCATTACTTTACTTTAAACATATGAGCAGGTAAACAACACATCATAAGAGTTATTGGGACCACCACCCAGTGAACACTCTATGTACCACTATCTATATGAATGAGTTTATGACTATTTAGCCACCATATAGCTAACTCTAGCTTTTAACTTTAACTTTTTGTACATTCTGAGGCATCCCTCAACCGAATCTGAGTACCATTCTCATAACCAATGGGATAGTTGTCAACTCTACCCAACTTCTCCCTTCCCCTTATGGGACTGGTTATCAACTCATGGGATCACTGTCAACTCTACCTGAATCATTTCCTCTTCACTTTTGGGCATATCACAATACTATAGACTCACCATCCATCTCTAATGGATCACACTTCTGGTACGCTATTCTCTAACATATACTCTAGGGTGACTCGACTCATGCCCATGGTCCTACTTAACTCTAAGTATGTGTTTCTTAATGGCCATTGAAATAAGACACTAACTTAAAGTTCGTAACCATCACGGTGTTTCCAAAAATCATCTTAGTTTAAGTGGATGTCTAACCATTCTAATTCATATCACAACCATGGAATGCCTAACGACCGTCCCATATCGACAAATGGGTCACTTAATCATGAGCCTATCTACCACTAGGCATAGACTTGGAATACTCCCCTCTTTCCTCTCTTATGTGTTTTGCTCTTTCTCTTTCACTATCACAAGGATCTCATCATCCAAGTGAATTATGACTCTATCATTTCACTTGTCACAAGGATCTCATCATCCAAGTGATGTGTGACTTTTCTCTTGCATGTTCCCACTGCATCCCAAGTTTAAATCATCAGTTTGAGTAAGATTTTAGTTTATTTTCCTCATAAAATGGTCAATTAAGCTCATTTTTCATGTTAGAGGGCTGGCAGTTGACTACCCCCTTACTGGTAGTCGGTTGCTAGCTCACTATCTAAAATCCCTATTCTTGGCTGAAAGCTACCAATCGGCTGTTAGGGCTTGGCAGTCAGTTGTTAACCTCGACAATTGACTTCCAAGGGTCTGGCAGTCGGTTGTTGGCCTTCTGGAAACTTTTTGGAAATCTAAGAACATAACAGTCGACTTCTAGAGTTTTGGCAGTCATTTGCTAGCATTCTGTCCTGCGTTTCTGGGCAGAGGATGAGCATGGAAATCAATTTCCAAGGCTGACAATCAGCTACTCGCAGTCGATTTACTTAAAAAATTATGGTTTTACCTAGAGTTTTGCCCCAAAAACATATTCTTAGATCATTTACTTAAATCATGAACTTAATGCCAACATTCAAACATCATTTCTTGTTCATAAAATGCCCATAATATAGCTTCACTTTTTCAAACTAAGATCAAATCGTATCTTTCTCACTTAGGGCAAAAACCCAACTTCACAATCATTCACAAGCATAAATGAGCAAGGTAAATCAGCACATATTACCCAGTAGCAGTTAAAAACACATGAAATGTAGGTTTAAAACCCTATATTTAACTTCAGACATTTAAAATCACATTTATCAAAAATTTTTTTGCATAATTCAAAAATGGGGTTTATGATGAATAGCTACCTGGATTCTTGGAAAAATTTGTGTGTTTGATGTGTTAGAAAGGTTCTCCCCTTGCTGTAGAACAAATCCCCAGCCTCAAATTCGCCTTTCCTTTTAAAAATCCCTTCCTCTATGCTTAAACTCAGCTCTTTCTCTCTCTACTCGCCCTCTCCTTTCTCTCTCTAATATTTCTAATTGCTAGAAGTGTGTGTGAGGTTTAGGGTTTAGCTAGGGTTTTTAGGGAAGTTTGGGAAATTGCTCTTTGGTCCCTAAGTTACTTTGCACATTTTGTCTTAGCACATTTTTTCCTTTTCACTTGGGTCCTTAGCCACAGTCTTCACTTAGAAATTTATTTCTTTCAATTAGGTCCCTATACTAATGCAACTGTATGCACTAATGCAACATACATAAGCATCAGACATTAAATTAGCAATTATCGAACATCTCTTCATCACATGAGGAGTGAATGTTACATTCTCCCCTTTTTTAAAATAATTTCATCCTCAAAATTAAAACATACCTATTGAAACAATTCTAGGTAAGACTTCCTCATGTCCTCTTCCTTCTCCCATGTTGCCTCTTATGGATATGACTGATATAACACCCCAACCTTATAGCTATTTGCATAAGTATAATGTTTATAAATCCTTTGGCTATAAGAGACTGGCATATTATATACTCTTCTGTCCTTTATTATTATTACCTGAGTTTTATAAATTTCCATTATATATTATAAATGTGGTTGGGTCTAAATCCTTGCTCAGGTATTAAATTCATTCATAACACATCGAAAGACTAAATAATCATACATAATAATCAATAAAACGCAGCATAATTTAAGCCATCATTTATATACTTTCCATATCCATTTCAAACTTAAAACGTTGTTACATATACTACAGGATATATAGAGTTCTATTGTGTTCTTAGGGTAAGGATGTAATAAACCTACCACTCATACCCCTATCAAAAACCTAGCAGTGGATCACTACCCTATATCCCATTATATATGCCCATTACATTTCATGTACATCAAAATAAGCTATCCTAATTCCATTCCAAAAAGAAAAACCATTTATAATTACGATAATGGGCTAACTAACTATATACAGTCTAGTCATAACCAAAAAGTGTTATTTCTTCACTCCTTTACGGAGGAGGAACTTCAATTATAGATAATACCCAGATTGCTTGAACCACTGTAAACTGTCCCAAAAATGGAACATCCACGTATGCTATCTCGAACTCCAACCATACTATATACCTAGGCATCTAATACATATCAGATACAATTGTGAGAAATAATTTCTCAATAGCTTAACAATCTAGTTTAAAAATTCATCTGATATGTACCACCATAGTGATACGAAAAATAGTTCTATATTCTTTCTTTCTCTACAATAGTATATTCTATTGGGAAAATACTATCAATCTTTGATGATCATGTATGGCAATGTATTTAAGAATAAATTTATGTGTCAATATAAGTGTGAATTCAAATATGAATATGGCATGAATACGACATTTTATTTTACATACTAGTTCACTGCAGAAACATATTCTGGTTTCAAGATAGTAAAACACTTGTGTTAATAACACAAGGAAAACATTCATGAATAATTGGGAAAACGTTTATAAATCTTGGCTAAAAGCCATAAAATAAACAAATAAAGAGAATTTAAGAGTCTCTCGAGAGTTACTAGGTGAACTACTCCATGTACTACTACGTACATGAATGAGATAATTTTCCTGCTATGTGACAATTCTGCCACTAGTACAATCTAAGGCATCCCCCAGTGGTTCCGAGTACTTAAACTGATTAATTTTTTTTTATAGATCATTAATGGGGTGAAAACTTAATGCTCATGGGATCACTACTACTGCGTAGATCATTTCCTCTTCACTTTCTCTCATGGTGCTATGAAGTCACCACCCTACTATTAGTGGATCACACTCTCAGTATGCCATTTCTTATATATAATCTAGGATGACTAAGCTTGTACACATGGTTATGCTAAATTCTAAGTAAATGTTTCCTTTTATCAGGCCATCTAGGCAACACTAACTTAGAATTTACAACCATCATGGCATCTTTTCTAAAATCTTTATTCTGAGTGGATGTTTCACCATCCATATTTATGAAACAACTGTGGAATACAAAACGACCATCCCATATCGACAATTGGTCACTTGGTTATAAGCTTGTCTATCCTAGAACATATTTTAGAAATACTTCCTATAATTCTCTTGTGTATCTTTCTATGTTTTCCTTTGTTTACTATGTTTCCCTTTTCTATCGGAATACAATATTCTTATTTTTTATTTTAACTATCAAGACACAATAACTATGGTTAAAATATAACCCTTGCCCTTATGTGTATGTTAGCGTTGTCATATTGGAATTGCCTGAATATGGAAAACTTTTTACCCTTTTTAAACTCTTTGTCATATTTATATATGACAATGTTGCCTAAATCAATTTAATTTTCCATTCTTGGAAAATAATAATAATATAAATCTCTTATTAAATTTTAATAATTTTCAAGGGAGAATTTCATGATTTTGGCCTAAGGGAAATTCAAGAAAAATTGAATATTTTACAATTTAAATTTCCTTTTTTCTATTCTTTAAATAATACCATTAAAATGGTATAATCTCTTTTCCATAATCAATACATATTCCCTCATCTAAACATTACACAAAAGGGTACTAGGTGAATACTTTTTATTATTTCACCAATATTATTTTATTTAAATTCTAATATATCCATAAAACACAATTAAACATTAGCTTTTCAAAAATTAACTTCAATGTGCAAATGGACATATTTTCCCCCTTTCATTGGAGTATTTGTACATCACTTGATTTTGCATGGTTATGGTAAAATTTCACACTACCAATTTAACAAAAATATTTCCATCACTTTTATTATTCTAGCCTTGCCTAAAACCTCACTTGACATAGAAAATTTTCCATGAATTTCCTTCCTTTCTTTCTTGGCCAAGGCTTGTTTTCAACAAAAGAATTTTACATTTTTCAAGTATAATTCCCTTTCTCTTTTCCCTTTCATCCATGGCCAATTTTAGCCTAATTACAAACTAAAAATTTACATCAATTTAGTGTAGAATTCCATCTTCCTCTTGGCGAAAAAGGGGTTTCATGGAGAAAAATGGTTTTCAAAATCATACTTCCATTTCTATCATATTTATCCATAATTCATCATGAAAATATTATTAGCTAACCATAACCAAAGCAAATCAAGGATTACAACCCATCCAACAAGAAATCTTCATAAAATGGTGAAAATCAAGAAAAATTCCATATAGCCATATATCATTCAATAAATTCCATAAAAATCCTTAAATGCATCCATACAACCATATAGACATTTCCCAATAGAAATTTATGCTAGAAAAATTGTAGAAAGAAAATCTTGCACTATTCATGGATTTCATACATTTGCCAAAACTTGCAAAAACATCCATAAATCTTGAAAATAAAGGTGGGAGATTGATAAGCTACCTTGTTTTCCTATTGTTTGTAATTTAACTTCAAGTTTTCCAAGCTTTTCTCCTTCACACTGCCTCCTTCTTCTCCTTCCTTGAGCTCTCGGTTTGCACTTTCCTTTTCTCACTTTCATGCTACTTTTTCCTCTCTTGGAGAAGAAGATGGAGACTTATTAATTAGGTGGAAGAAAAAAACAATGTTGCCCTTTACTTTATCTTCACTAAATCATGATGTCAATGGGCATTTTAGGGAGTTTCTAAAGTGTTTCTTTAGGCAAAATACCCATTATGTCCTTGTGGTAAAATTACCTTTTTATCCTTGGTGTCAAATTATTATTTTGCCCTTTATGGTAAAATGACCATTTTACCCCTCTAAAGCCCCAAACTATTTTTTTTCAAAAATTTGGAAAAATATTCTAGAGGCAATTTAATAATTTTTTTAGATAAAATTAACCAATTTATCTAATAAATAAATATTTATATATATATTTTCAGATAAAATTTGACTATTTTGCCCATAGATATTTTTCTTAAAGCAATCATGACTTTGGAAATTTTTTCAAACTTCATCATGATGTGCCATAAATGTACCTCGATTTACATGCTTACATTTAGGATATTTTATGAAACTAATTTTTTTTCATTTTAGTCCCTAATCATTTCCTTTCAGTTCAGTCTTTCCTTTGTTTAAGGCAATATAAAATGATTTTTTGACTATTTTTTAAGCATGAATATATTGAATCTAGGGTTTTGAGACATATCTGATATCATAGAATTGAGGATATTACAACTAATCCCATAAAACCTTAACCAGAGGGATAACCTTGTTCCTTAATTGCTTGACCTCATTCCTAATGATTCTCAATGGTTTTGGATGATAAGTTAAAATTTCTTTTAATTGTACTGTACTGGCATCAAGAATGTAGGATGGGTCATGGATGTATTTTCAAAGTTGTGAGACATGGAAAACATTATAGAGGTTCGATATGAGCGGAGGTAAAGCTATTTGGTATGTTGATTGACCAACTTTTCTTAGGTTTTTGAATAGACCAATAAATCTTGGAATCAACTTGTAACGACCCCCTTACTCATTCTATATACTTATCTATCAGAGTAGCGGCAAGCATACAAAGTTTTGAATAAATTTTTCACTTTTCCCATATTAGGGAAAATTTTTTAACTTAACCTTTGGTTAAGGTTTTATGGGATCAGTTGTAATATCCTCAATTCTATGATATCAGATATGTCTTAAAACCCTAGATTCAATATTTTCATACCTGAAAAATAGTCCAAAAATCATTTTATATTGCCTTAAACAAAGGAAGGACTAAATTGAAAGGAAATGATTAGGGACTAAAATGAAAGGAAATTAGTTTCATAAAATATCCTAAAAGTAAGCATACAAATCGAGGTGCATTTATGGCGCATCATGATAAAATTTGAAAAAATCACCAAAGTCATGATTGCTTCAAGAAAAATATCTAGGGGCAAAATAGTTAAATTTTATCTAAAAATATATATATTTATTTATTAGATAAAGTGGCTAATTTCTCTGGAAAATTTCTGAAATTTCCTCTAGAATATTTTTCCAAATTTTTGAAAATAAAATAGTTTGGGGCTTAAGAGGGGTAAAATGGTTATTTTACTATAAAGGGCAAAATGGTAATTTGACACCAAGGGTGAAAAGGTAATTTTACCACAAGGACATAATGGGTATTTTGCCTAAAGAAACACTTTAGAAACTCCCTAAAATGCCACTTGACATCATGATTTAGTGAAGATAAATTAAAGGGAAAAATTGTCTTTTTCTTTCACCTAATTAATAAGTCTCCATCTTCTTCTCCAAGAAAGGAAAAAGCAGTGTGAAAGTGGGAAAAGGAAAGTGCAAATCAAGAGCTCAAGGAAGGAGAAGAAGGAGATGGTGTGAAGGAGAAAAGCTTGAAAAACTTGAAGTTAAATTACAAACAATAGGAAAACAAGGTAGCTTACCAATCTCCCACCTTTATTTTCAAGATTTATGGATGTTTTTGCAAGTTTTGGAGAATGTATGAAATCCATGAATAGTGCAAGATTTTCTTTCTACAATTTTTCTTGCATAAATTTCTATTGGGAAATGTCTACATGGTTGTATGGATGCATTTAAGGATTTTTATGGAATTTATTAAATCATATATGGCTATATGGAATTTTTCGTGATTTTCACCATTTTATGAAGATTTCTTGTTGGACGGGTTGTAATGCTTGATTTGCTTTGGTTATGGTTAGTTAATGATATTTTCATGATGAACTATGGTTAAATATGATAGAAATGGAAGTATGATTTTGAAAACCATTTTTCTCCATGAAACCCCTTTTTGGCCAAGAGGAAGATGAAATTCTACACTAAATTGATGTAAATTTTTAGTTTGTAATTGGTGTTAAAATTGGCCATGGATGAAAGGGAAAAGAGAAAGGGAAATATACTTGAAAAATGTAAAATTCTTTTGTTGAAAACAAGCCTTGGCCGAGAAGAAAGGGAAGGGAATTCATGGAAAATTTTCTATGTAAAGTGAGGTTTTAGGCAAGGCTAGAATAATAAAAGTGATGGAAATATTTTTGTTAAATTGGTAGTGTGAAATTTTACCATAACCATGCAAAATCAAGTGATGTACAAATATTCCAATGAAAGGGGGAAACTATGTCCATTTGCACATTGAAGTTAATTTTTGAAAAGTTAATGTTTAATTGTGTTTTATGGATATATTAGAATTTAAATAAAATAATATTGGTGAAATAATAAAAAGTATTCACCTAGTACCCTTTTGTGTAATGTTTAGATGAGGGAATATGTATTGATTATGGAAAAGAGATTATACCATTTTAATGGTATTATTTAAAGAATAGAAAAAAGGAAATTTAAATTGTAAAATATTCAATTTTTCTTGAATTTCCCTTAGGCCAAAATCATGAAATTCTCCCTTGAAAATTATTAAAATTTAATAAGAGATTTATATTATTATTATTTTCCAAGAATGGAAAATTAAATTGATTTAGGCAACATTGTCATATATAAATATGACAAAGAGTTTAAAAAGGGTAAAAAGTTTTTCATATTCAGGCAATTCCAATATGACAACGCTAACATACACATAAGGTCAAGGGTTATATTCTAACCATAATTATTATGTCTTGATAGTTAAAATAGAGAAATAGGAATATTGTATTCCGATAGAAAAGGGAAACATAGTAAACAAAGGTAAACATAGAAAGACACGCAAGAGAATTAGAGGAAGTATTTCTAAAATATGTTCTAGGATACACAAGCTTGTAACCGAGTGTCCAATTGTCAATATGGGATAGCCATTCTAAATATGGATGGTGAAACATCCACTCGGAATAAAGATTTTAGAGAAAAAAATGCCATGATGGTTGCAAATTCTAAGTTAGTGTAGCCTAGATGACCAGATAAAAGGAAACATCTACTTAGAATTTAGCATAACTAGGTGTACAAGCTTAGTCATCCTAGATTATATATAAGAAATGACTTACTAGGAGTGTGATCCACAAATAGTCAGGTGGTGACTTCATAGCACCATGAGCCGCCTAGAAAGTGGAGAGGAAATGATCTATGCAGTAGTAGTGATCCCATGAGCATTAAATTTTCACCCTATTAACGATCTGTAAAAAGACATTAATCAGTTTAAGTACTCGGATCCACTAGGGGATGCCTTAAATAGTACTAGTGGTAGAATTGTCACATAGCAGGAAAATTATATCATTCATGTACATAGTAGTACGTGGAGTAGTTCACCTAGTGACTCTCCCGAGACTCTTAAATTCTCTTATCTGTTTATTTTATGGCTTTTAGCCAAGATTTATAAATGTTTTCCCAGTTATTGATGAATGTTTTCCCTAGGTTATTAACACAAGTGTTTTACTATCTTGACACCAGAATATGTTTCTGCGATGAACTAGTATGTGAAATAAAATGCCATATTCATATTTGAATTCATACTTATATTGATACATAAATTTATTCTTAAATACATTGCCATACATGATCATCAAAGATTAACAATATTTTCCTAATAGAATATACTATTGGGGAGAAAGAAAGAATATAGAACTATTTTTCGTATCACTACGGTGGTGCATATCAGATAAATTTTTAAACTAGATTGTTAAGCTACTAAGAAATTATTTCTCACAATTATATCTGACATGTATCAGATGCCTAGGTATATAGTATGGTTGGAGTTCGAGATAGCATATGTGGATGTTCCATTCTTGGGATAGTTTACAGTGGTTCAAGCAATTTGGGTATTGTCTATAACAGAAGTCCCTCCTTTGTAGAGGAGTGAAGAAATAACACTTTTTGGTTATAACTGGACTGTATATAGCTAATTAGCCCATTATCCTAATTCTAATTTTTTTTTTTGGAATGAAATTAGGATAGCTTATTTTGATGTACATGAAATGTAATGGCCATATATAACAAGATATGGGGTAGTGATCCATTGCTAGGCTTTTGATAAGGGTATGAGTGGTAGGTTTGTTACCTCCTTACCCTAAGAAAATAGTAGAACTCCATATATCATGTAGTATATGTAATAACATTGTAAGTTTGAAATGGATATGGAAAGTATATAAATGATGGCTTAAATTATTTTGCGTTTCATTGATTATTTAGTCTTCTGATGTGTTATGAATGAATTTAATACCTGAGAAAGGATCCAAACCCAATCACATTTATAATATATAATGGAAATTTATAAAACTCAGGTAATAATAATAAAGGATAGAAGAGTATATAATATACTAGTCTTATAGCCAAAGGAGTTATAAACATTATACTTATGTAAATAGCTAGAAGATTGGGGTGTTTTAGGAAACATAATCCCCTTCATCGACTTCTAGTGGTCTTTTCCTTTTTTCTGCATATTTCTTTTACCTATCTTGAGCCCTGGCCATTTTATCCCTGATAATCCTAATTTGGTCCGTAGTTTGTTGAACCAACTCTGGTCTGAGCAATTGTCTTTCCCTTACCTTAAACCAACAAAGAGGTGATCTACACTTCCTCTTATATAAGGCTTCATAAGGTGTCATCCCTATGCTAGAATGGAAACTATTATTGTATGAGAATTTTATCAATGCTAGGCTTTGGTACCAACTTCCCTTATACTCCAAGGCATATGACCTAAGCATATCCTCTAAGATCTGAATGTTTCTCTCAATTTGCCCATCCGTTTAAGGATGATAAGCGATACTCAAGGTTAACCTAGTACCAAAGGCTTCTTGAAAGGCTTTCCAAAATCTAGAGGTAAATCCAAGGTCTTTATTTGAGACAATGCTAGTAGGGATCCTATGAAGCCTCACTATCTCCTGAATATACAAATAGGCTAGTTTCTCCAAGAAGAAATTAATCTTAATGGTTAGGAAATGTGCAGACTTAGTTAATCGGTCTATTATCACCCAAATAACAACATTTCCTGACTGAGTCTTGGGTAATCCTACTACAAAGTCTAGGGATATCAAGAGGTTGTAATAAATTCAGCAGGTTTTTGATGTTCAATCTTCACCTGCTGACATACTAAGCACTTAGCAACATACTCAGCAATGTGCTTTTTCATGCCTAGCTACCAAAATCTTCCCTTCAAATCTTGGTACATCTTGGTGGCACTAGGATGAACAATATAGTTGTTCTATGGGCTTCATCTAAAATTTTCTCTCTTAACTCCCCTAGACTTAGGACATAAATCCTATTTTGGAAGGTCATTAACCCATCAGTCTCCTTATGGAATTCCTTTGGGTCCTTTAGGTACTGTAAGAATTCATCCTCCTTTTGGGCCTCTAGGATCTGAGTCATAAGGTCACTCTTAATCTATAATTCACCTAGACTTATTCTATCTAGTAGCACTAATGCATATAAGCTAAATTTCTAAAATTTTCTATCAAACTCATCTCGCTCACTATCATTTGAGCTACATAGTGGGATTTCCTACTTAGGGCATCTGCCACAACATTGGCCTTACTTGGATGGTATTTCAACTCAAAGTCATAGTTCTTAATGAACTTCATCTATCTCCTCTGTCTCATGTTCAACTATGTCTGATCAAAGGGATACTTGAGACATTTATAGTCACTAAATACCTTAAACCTAGACCCATAGAGGTAGTGTCTCCAAATCTTCAAGGAAAACACTATGGCTACTAATTCTAGGTTGAGTAAGGTAATTGCAATAATTAGGCCTTAATTATCTAGAGGCATAAGCCACTACTTTCCCCTCTTGCATTAGGATACATGCTAAAACTTTATTGGATGCATCGTAGTATAGCTTAAATCTTTCCAAAGGATTTGGGATAACTAGCACAAGTGTAGTGGTTAACCTTTCCTTCAAGGTTTGGAAACTATGCTCACATTTAGAATCCTATCTAAATGGAACATCCTTTCGGCTCAACTTGGTCATTGGCATCGCTTTTTGTGAAAGCCCTTGGATAAACCTTTTGTATTAACCGGCTAATCTAAGGAAATTATGAATTTCCATCACCGTCGTAGGTCTCTCCTAATGAACCACCACTTCAGTCTTACTGGGATCTATAGCTACCCCATCCTTGGTAATCACATGTCTTAGGAATCTCACCTCCTCTAACTAAAACTCACATTTCTCAAGTTTTGCATACAGCTGCCTCTCCTTAAGCACTTGTAACACAATCCTAAGGTGTTGTTCATGCTCTTCCCTATTTCTAGAATATACAAGAATATCATCAATGAACACTATCATGAACTAATCAAGGTAGGATATAAAGATGTGATTCATGTAATCTGTAATGTCCCACATCAGTTGGAGAGGGGAACGAAGCATGCCTTATAAGGGTGTGGATACCTCTCCCTTGTGGACGCGTTTTCCCCCTCGACAAGGGGAAGAACAAAGCCTTGAGGGATGATGGGTGAGACATTCCCCAGCCCAAAGAGGACAATATCTACAAGTGGGTGGCTGGAATGTTACAATTATGGTATCAGAGCCTAGTTTTTCGGATCGTTTGGTTTAGTGGGTTAGGGACTTTGAATCTTCGGGCTTGTAGCTTTAGGGTTTTGATTGATTTAACTCTGGAATGTTAGGACCTGATTTTGAACCGATAATTAACGGAATGAATTTAATGCCTTTCTGTTAACTGTTGCTATTATGACTGATCTGTTTGCTTCTGTGTCAGATAAATATGGCAGAATCTAACAGGGATGCCACTCGCAGGCTCAGAGGAAGGCCAAGGCATAGGAACCAGGGTGCTTCAGGTAGTGGCAGCATAGAGACTGATGTCGACATGCGCGATATGATGGAATCCATCCGTATGATGGCTGATGCGATGAGAGATCAAGCCACTACCAGTGCTAATGTGATGAGACAGCAGAAGGAAGACAAGCAAACTAGAAATGATGGAGCCACCCAGCATGCTAACCTATTGTATCAGGGATGGATCGAGTTTCAGAGAGTAGGTCTATCTCTATTTGCAGGTGCCTCCAATCTAGCTGTTGTAAAAGCCTAGGTGAAAGATATTGAAAAGATTTTCAGATTGTTGTAGTGTGACGACGAGCAAAAAGTTACATATGCAACATACATGTTGAAGGGCGAGGTAGAACTCTGGTGGACAAGTGCCTAGCAACTGATGGAAAGCAGAGGCATTGCACTTACCTGGGAGTCTTTCAAGAGAGTCTTTATGGACCAGTACATCCCTGAGAGCGTAAAACAATCAAAGGAAGCATAGTTTCTGAAGCTCACATAGGGAGGCAGGCCATTTGAGGAGTATTTGAAACAATTTAAAGAATTATCACGATACTCCACCTACCTGCGAACGCACTATGACGAGGCCTGGAAAGCAAAGCAATTAGAAGAAGGCCTAGACTTACCCATGAAGACTCAACTAGCCACATTGGAGATTAGAGACTTCGCCACGCTGGTAAACAAGTGCCGAATCCTGAGCAAGAATCTGGAGTAGAGACAGGCTCAGAATATGACACATAGAACAGGGAACCGGCCAAGACCAGCAACCCAAAATCTTAATGTAAGAAGCGGTATGTTTAAACTGCAACCAGGGGCTTCTAGTAGCAGTGGAAGACGGCCTGACAACACACTTCAGCCTTGCTAGCATCAGACTCCACTTAAGCGTTACAGGTGTGGAGGGACAGGACATATGGCTAGATACTGCCCTTCCATCGGGAACCAGCCGACATACGGTAGCAGAAGACCACAAGCTCCAGGGAGAGTTTTCACTTTGAATGCGGCTAATGTTGACAGGTCTTCGGGCTTGATGCAGGGTAGAGGTAAAATCTACAATTTTTCTTTAATAGTATTGTTTGATTCGGGTGTTACGCACTCCTTTATTGCTGATGCATGCGTAGAGAGAATAAAACTACCTGTTCAAACCCTGCCTTGTGACCTATACATATCCACACCTTTGGGAGAAGCCATTATGTCCCCACGTATATTCTTGAATTGCCCCTTAACCATTGAAGATACTTTGTTCATTATAGACCTAGTGTGTATACCATTAACTGGGATCGACATCATTTTGGGAATGGATTGGTTGACTAGGAATCGGGCCTTGTTGAATTGTTCCGAGAGGACAATCACTTACCTAGATAACGTGCCTGTGCGTGGGAGTGACAGAGCTTGTGAAATAGGTGATATTTCTCTCAATCTCTCTGAGGTAGAGTTGCGGGATAGGCTAAGCTAAATCCCAATTGCTAGTGAATTTTCGGAGGTATTTCCTTTGGAAGTAAGTAGACTGCCACCATCTAGGGAGATAGAATTCACCATTAACCTGATTCCGAGCGTAGGTCCAATAGCCATGACTCCATATCGTATGGCCCCAGCAGAATTAAGAGAATTAAAGGTCCAAATTGAAGATATGTTGGAGAAAGGGTTCATTAGGCCAAGTGTATCGCCATAGGGAGTTCCGGTCTTATTCGTAAAGAAGAAAGACGGAGTTTAAGATTGTGTATAGATTACCGGAAATTAAACAAGGTGACCATTAAGAATAAATACCCACTACCACGTATTGATGACTTTTTTGATCAGTTGCAAGGCGCGAATGTATTTTCTAAGATAGACTTAAGATTAGGATACCACCAGATTAGGGTTAGAGAAGAGGATATCTCTAAGACAGAGTTTAGAACAAGATACGGCCACTACGAGTTTCTAGTGATGCCATTTGGATTGACGAATGCACCACCAGTCTTTATGGATTACATGAACAGGATTTTCAGACCCTACTTAGATCAGTTTGTAGTGGTATTCATAGATGATATCTTAGTCTATTCCAAGACTCACGAAGAGCATGCCCAGCATCTTAGCACGGTGCTACAGATAGTGGAAGAGAAGCAATTGTATGCAAAGCTAGAGAAATGTGAGTTTTGGTTAGAAGAAGTGAAATTTCTGGGACACGTGGTAAATGGGGAAGGAATAGCAGTAGACCCAAAGAAAATTGAAGTAGTATTAAATTGGGGTCGACCTAGGACGGTTACCGAGATTAGGAGTTTCTTCGGTTTGGCCGACTATTATAGAAAATTCATTCAAGGATTTTCTCAGATAGCCTTGCCATTAACCCAGTTGACTCGAAAAGGGGTAGATTTTGAATGGAGCGAACAGTGTGAGAATAGTTTTCAAACTTTGAAAGAGAAATTGACCACCTCTCCTATACTAATTATTTTGAAACCCCTAGAACCCTTTACCGTATACACAGATGTATCCTTGAGAGGCCTAGGTTGCGAATTGATGCAGGATGGGAAAGTTGTGGTTTATGCATCACGGTAATTGAAACCTGCAGAGGAGAACTACCCCACCCATGACTTAGAATTAGCTGTCGTTGTGTTTGCCCTAAATATTTGGAGACATTACCTGTATGGCACTGTATTTGAGGTGTATAGTGATCATAAGAGCCTCAGGTATTTGTTTGATCAAAAGGAATTAAACATGAGGTAGCGTAGGTGGGTAGAATACCTGAAAGATTTTGATTTTGAATTGAAATATCATGTAGGGAAAGCGAATGTCGTGGCTAATTCATTAAGCTAAAAGTCACTACAACTAGCTAGTTTAATGATTGGTGAGATGAGGTTACTTGAGGATTTTAGGAATCTCAGCCTCAACGTAATCTCATTTCTGCAAAGATTAGTGATGAGTGAATTTTTGATAACCTGTGAATTGAGAGAACTGATTAGACAAGCCTAACTTGAGGATGAATCCTTGGAAGTATACGCAGACTAACCTGATTTTGGACTAGCACCTGATGGAGTTTTGATGTTTAGGAAGAAGGTAGTGATTCCGAACCATCAGGAGCTAAAGGAAAAAGTGTTAGTAGAGGCCCATAGAAGCCATTACACTATTTACCCCCGTATTTCCAAGATGTATCAGGACTTAAAGAGAAATTTTTGGTGGCCCGGTATGCGGAAGGATATCACAAACTACGTGAATGCTTGTTTGACTTGTCAACAGGTTAAGATAGAACATCAGAAACCCGCAGGGCTACTAAAACCATTGGAGATACCAGAAAGGAAATGGGATCAAATCACTATGGATTTCGTGGTAGGATTACCTAGGACACCAACAGGATTTGATGCCATTTGGGTAATAGTGGATAGGTTGACCAAGTCTGTGCACTTTTTACTTGTTAAGGTGCGTTACTCCATAGAGAAATTATCCGAAGTATACCTTAGGGAAATCGTGAGATTGCATAGAATACCGTCAGGTATAGTATCTGATCGAGACCCTAGGTTTACTTCGAGATTCTGGCAATCCCTACAGCAAGCCTTAGGAACCCAACTTAAATTTAGCACAGCCTATCATCCTCAGACTGACGGGCAGTCTGAGAGGACTATTCAAACCCTAGAAGACATGTTAAGGGCTTGTGTGCTAGAGCAGAAAGGAAGTTGGGATAAACACCTGCCGTTGATAGAGTTTGCATACAATAACAGTTATCACTCTACCATCGGTATGGCACCTTATGAGGCTTTGTATGGGAGGAGTTGTAAGTCACCCTTAAGTTGGGTAGAAATGGGGGAGAGTGCACTGTTGGGACCCGAGATTGTACAAGAAACCACTGATCAAATTAAAATGATCAGGGAAAAGATGAGAGTTGCCCAACAGAGACAAGAATCATATGCTAACAAGAGAAGAAGGCCTTTGGAATTTAATGAGGGAGAGCACGTATTTCTGAGAGTGTCCCTCACCACGGGTATCGGTAGACAGGTGAGGACCAAGAAACTAAGCCTTAGATTCCTAGGACCATTCCAAATTTTACAAAGAGTCAGTCCCGTTGCCTACCAAATTGCCTTACCTCCCTATTTGTCCAACCTACATGATGTCTTCCATGTCTCCCAACTTCGTAAATATGTCCCAGATCCTGCACATGTATTAGGGAATCAACCGATAATATTAAAGGAAAATTTGACTTATGAATATACTCCTGTACAAATCCTTGACTTTAAGACTAAGCAACTTTGAAGTAAAATAATCCCTTTAGTTAAGGTACTTTGGCAGGATGTTGCATCGCAAGAAATGACGTGGGAGAAAGAAGAATAGATGAGGTAAAGATACCCAGAACTATTCACAGGTATGAATTTTGGGGACAAAATTTCTTTTAAGGGGGGGGAGAATGTAACAACCGGAATCATTTTTAAAAGATAAAACCCAATTTTCACGATAAATTCACGTAAGCGAAGCCTGGCATGACTTTCGAGGACGATGATTTGAAATGGAAGGTTGTTCAAAGTCAGAAACACAAGCGAATGGAAAGAAACACAATCCGGCGATCAGGAACTGATAGACGATGTTTCATCCGTCAATTCCCCGGGTGATCTGGGAAAAGTTGAAATCGCCCCTAGAAGCTTTAAATTTCTCGAAACCTCACCATTTGGCCTAATTCTCTCTCTCTCCTCACTCTACTTTCTCTCTCCTCTCTCTCTTCCTTCATCCACCACGCGCCGCCACCACAGCCACTGTGACCCACCACCTGGCATACCAATCGACTCCCCTCGCCACCCTCAACTTCCAGCAACCACCCATGGTTGCCAACGGCCGCCAGAGCCGCCAAAAAATGATGTTTTCCACCTCCATCGTGTGAAAATTTTACCAGCTGATATCGCCGCCGTCTGCCACCGTTGGCCGCCACCGCCCCCACCATCGTGTAGCCTGAGCTGCTAGCTTCCTCCACCAGCTCGCCGACGTTGAATGGAGGTCCAATGCGCCCGGATCGAGGCTTTTTTCGTCCGCCATGCGTCATTCTTCGTGGCCGAAAAACGCCATCCAAATGGGCGTGAACCACCGTGCCACCACCATATTCATACTCCTCATCTTGCGGGCTTCACCATGGTGTAAATTTCGAGGCCAACTGCACCCCTCCGCTATGTGCCGCCGTGCCAGAGCATCTGGATATACACCGGGAGACACCGAGATCACCCCGGGACAGAATTCCATCATTTAACAACACTAGTACGGTCTAATTCCCCAAAAATTAATGAATTTTGATTGAAATAGCTGATGAACGCAATTAGGAAGTTAATTGACCTAGAAATTAGGATAATCAAACTTAGAATCGCAAAACGGATGAAGTGACGAGCTTGAATATTCATTTAAATGTCCAAGGAATTTAATTGGCTCGAAAACCGGGATTTCGTGAAGTTCTGAATTGATTTGGAGCAACAAGGGACCAGGTAGGATGATTTACGCTTCCCGAGTTTTAGATTTGACCTAGTGAATACCTAAATGATTAGATTTAATTGCATAGATTTACATGCTACTTTTGATGGAATAAATTACATGCCTGTGTGCTGGATATCCTAATTGCATGTTAGACGCTTTGTTTATCGAGTTTAGATGGCTTTAGGACGGATTTACTTAGGGTAGGATACTTGATAGCCGGTATGGGACGACCGTTAAGTATCCTGAGTACAGGGAGTTTTTAATTGACATTATTTTTACCAAATTTAGCCTGTACTGCGTTAGAGATCACACGATAAATCAGGACGACCCTAAGAAAGGTTTAAGGAGTATAAGGGGGGATAGCCTACATGGGGAAACGTTGTGATTTAGGCGTAATACCCTAGAACCCTGAGGAATAGCCGACCGTGAGTATGTGAGTTCGAATAGATTGTAAGAGGATGAGAATTGGAGTATGTACACATGCTAGGGGATGCCCTAGATGTTGATTCTTACCCGGTCCTTGAGTGAGTGATTGGTGTTACGGATCACACTCACAATATAGGCGAGATTCGGGTGATTGGTGTTACGGATCACACCTAACGATAAGAGAGGTAATCTCTCTAGATGACGTGCAATTGGACGATTTTAGATTTGGTCACAGAGGACTTGTGGACAAGATGGATTTAGATACACTGGGCATGGGATTTAACATGATTTCTATGATTGATTTTTAAAGAAATGGATTTTTATGATTATGAATATTTGCAGCGATTTTCAGGTGATAAATTATTTTAAAGATAAGGTATTTCACAGATTTTAAACTGATTTCGGGAAGTTATTTTTGGTGCTTGCACCGCTGAGTATTCAACCAGATTTTGAACTATATTTTGAATTGTAAATTATTCTACTAGGATTTTATATCTCACCAGGTTGTTTACTCAGATGAACAGGAACAGGGACAGGAACCTAGACGTTAGCTGATGATGCCTTGGTGATAAACAGAAGAACAACTTAGTCTAGGCTTGAATGTCATTGTATATATTTTTGCTGATGATGATGTATAGTGGCTTTCTGTAATTTATGTTTTCTGCTGTTATTGGACTGGCTGTGTATCTGTAAACAGGATGACTATTGTATTTAGGATATATTCGAAATACAGAGGAAACTCTGCCTGATTTTTGGTAAGGTTTACCGCTGTAAATTTGTGGAATTAAGTTGGAATTTATATGAATGCATGATGTGATGTATATATGGATTTTAAATTTCATTCCAAAGTAAATTTATTATGAATGTATGTATAATTAGTATAGCTGCATGTGAATTAGGGTTGAACGGAATCCGAATGGGCAACGGGAAGTTTATTTGGGTTACGCTCAACCAGTAGCGATCCCCTGACGTTCCCACATCGGGAATAACAATTGTAAAGACCCATATGCTTCCGCTATGTAAACGTAGGATTGTGTATGTCGTATTTGGGGGTCGACTATATAAACAGAAGAACGGCTTAGTCTAGGCTTGAATGTTATTGTATATATTTTTAATGATGATGATGTATAGTGGTTTTCTGTAATTTATGTTTTCTGCTGTTATTGGACTGGCTGTGTATCTGTAAATAGGATGACTATTGTATTTGGGATATATTCGAAATACAGAGGAAACTCTGTCAAATTTTCAGTAGGGTTTACTGCTGTAAATTTGTGGAATTAAGTTAGAATTTATATGAATGCATGATGTGATGTATATATGGATTTTAAATTTCATTCCAGAGTAAATTTATTATGAATGTATGTATAATTAGTATAGCTGCATGTGAATTAGGGTTGAATGAAATCTGAATGGGCAACGGGAAGTTTATTTGGGTTACGCTCAACCAGTAGCGATCCCCTGACGTTCCCACATCGGGAATAACAATTGTAAAGACCTATATGCTTCCGCTATGTAAATGTAAGATTGTGTATGTCGTATTTGGGGGTTGTTACAATTATGGTATTAGAGCCAGGGCCCAAATCAGTGTGCCAACGAGGACGCTGGGCTCCCTAAGCGGGGTGGATTCTAATGTCCCACATCGGTTGGAGAGGGGAATGAAGCATGCCTTATAAGGGTGTGGATACCTCTCCCTTGTGGACGCGTTTTCCCCCTCGACAAGGGGAAGAACAAAGCCTTGAGGGACGATGGGTGAGACATTCCCCGGCCCAAAGAGGACAATATCTGCAAGTGGGCGGCTGGACTGTTACATAATCCATGAAAACAGCTAGAACATTTGTCAGACCAAATGGCATTACAAGAAATTCGTAATGTCCATACCTAGTCCTGAAAGTGGTCTTAGGTACATCTTTATTTCTCACTCTGATCTGATGGTACCTCAACCTCAAATCAATCTTAGTAAATATAGTTGCTTCCCTTAATTGATCTAACAAATTATCAATCCTAGGGAGTGGATACTTGTTTTTCACTGTCACCTTATTGAATTGCCTATATTCTATGTATATTCTCATACTTCCATCCTTTTTCTTCAAAAATGATACCGGTACTCCCCATGATGAAGCACTAGGTCTAATGAACTGCTTTTCTAGAAGGTCTTCTATTTGAACTTTCAATTCACTCCACTATAAGGGACACATCCTATATGGTGTTATAGAGATTGCTCCTGCCTCGGGAACTAACTCTATAGAGAACTCTACTTCTCTTTCTAGGGGAAGATTAGAGATCTCTTCGAGAAAGACATCAGGAAACTCTCTAACTATAGGGCACTATCAATATTATGCTAACTCTCAATCTTAGAAGAATATAAGAAACACAACTTTGGATCTTTTCCTCTGTACACCTATTCACAGGTATAGTGTTTATAAAAGTCATAGACTTCTCAAAATAGTTTAGGACTACCTTATTAAAAGACAGTTAATCCATTCCAAGGATGACATCTAAATCCACCAAAGGTAGACAGATAAGGTCAATAGCAAATGACTTACTTTCAACAAGGATAAGGCAATTTAAGCAAGTCAAAGAAGTCAAAAAATGTTTTCCAGGTGTGGTAGATATGGATAGGTCATATGGTAATTTAGTCACAGGAAAATTGAATCTTTCCACACATTCATGAGAAATAAAGGAATGAGTGGCCCCAGAATCAAATAGTACAATTAAAGGAACATAATTTATAAAACACTGACCTTTTTTAGAATCATCAGATTGATCTACCTCTTTGCCCTTGAGGGTGTAGACTCTCGCTCTAGTTAGAGGCTTAAGGGCCTCAATTGATTTCTTCTACAATGTGAACTCTTTGATAAAATGGCCTAGCTTCCCACATTTATAACAGACATTTTGTCCCATCCAGCATGGCTTATTACCATGATACTTCCTACACTTAGGGCAGCCATTTGAAGCAGCTTGCCTAACCATAGGCTTCTCCCGGACTAGACTTTACAAGACTGGGTCTCTTTTCCCTTAGCAAAGCTTTGTGGTGACTTTTGCTTAAGAGGGTTAAACTCTTTCTTCCCCTTGGTCGTCTCTACTAAACTCTTGGAGACTATTCAACACTTATTAGCCAAGATGACATAACTATTTATCTCTAATGGAGCCACAATGCTCCTCAGTTCTAGATTTAGGCCAGCCTGTAGGTGCATGGCCTTCCAAGCTTTATCCTGCCTCAACTACAGATAGGAGGAGAACTTAAATAACTCCTCAAACGTCACTAGGTAGTCATAAAAGGATATGGAACCCTGTTGTATTTTCATAAACTCAATTTCTTTTTCATTTCTGGTGCTCTGGGGGAAATACTTCTATAGAAAAACCTCCTTAAAATAGTTTCAAGTAACTTGAACTCCTTAGGCCTCCATCAATTGTTTGGCCCTATTCCACCAATGATTAGCCTCTCTCGCCAGCATGTAGGTGGAGAATTAAACCTTCTGGGCCTTTGTATTCCTCAGTATTGCAAACAACTTCTCTATTTTGGCCAACCACTCTTTAGCAAGCTTCAGGTTGAACTCACCACTAAAGGTTAAATGTTTAGCCTTTTAAAATTTAGACCATCCCTTTTGGGCTTGATCCCTCACTGGTTCGTCCTTAGGGTTAGAATTTTAGTTTACATTTCTACCTTTTTGCATCTATCTGAGTACTTCAACTATGGTAGCCACCTGTTAGGTGGCAGTAATAGCCTGTTTGCTCATGGCCTCTACCATCCCCATAAGGGTTTTCATAACCCGAACTAAGTTTTCTTCGCCATCCTTGTCCCTTGTACCATTTCTCCTAGGAGGTGCCATACTTTACTCTACAAAATAGATATTACTGAGGTGATCAGTCTTAATAACAGACATTTATAAGAGAATATATGGCTCTACAGGAAATACTGTACATTCCTAAACTTAGTACTTCATTCCTTAAGTCAAAATATAGCATAAGTTATCAACTGCCTAGGCTCTGCTAACTAAACTATAATAATATCTATCCTGAGGAATCTACCCTTACTATCTAATCAACATTTACCACTACCAAGTCAGCTATGTGCCAACAGTGGTAGTCGTGCTCTGATACCAATTATATGTGTAACGTTTCCTGTAACACCCATTTGGCTACGATTCCTTTTAGTTGATTTGAAGGTTTAATATATATATATATAATAATCATATTAATAGTGTGTTACCGTTACATCTAACCAGTGAATATGTATTTTGGTGTTTTGTATATATATATATATGAATAGCTGTGAAAAAGCATTTGGCTATGAGTTTATGCATGTATTACAATTCTGCTTTAATATATATAATTAAGTTAACTTAGGGAAAAGATAACATTTCCTTTAAATATTAAGAAAATACGTTTTTGAAAAAAAATGATAAGTACGTTAGGCTACTTAAGGAGATCCTAGGGAAAAAGATTAAAATAGGCCAATGAGATAAAAAAACTTATTAAATCACCACGTAGTAGGTAATTAATAACTGGGTGTTACACCTAACCATATTATATTAGACAAAGACCCGAGGTTTACCTCTAGGTTTTGGAAAGCCTTGTAGGAATCATTTACCTCTTAGGGCCAGCAATTGTTCAAGAAACAACTGATCTAATCAAGATGATTAGAAAAAAGATGAATAAGCCTCTGTAACACCCCCATTAGCCTATGGTTTCTTTTGAAGTTTTTAAAGGTAAAATGTTTGTGATTATCATAATAATGGTGGGATACTATCACTTCTACCCGAGTAAATTTTAAATTTTTACCAAGTTGATTAATCGAGTGCCATTTGGGGTTGGTCTCTACGCTCGGGTTCTCTCAACATCGCAACAGAATAAATATATATAGTACGCGTGGATTAACTATACATAAACATTCATCCTTAATTAAATATAATCAATTAACTATTGGACATGGAGGCAACAATCCTACCACTCATAACCCATCAATTATTCTATTCATCAATCCAGCCTAATTCATATAGCATTTAGCATTTAATCATGTTATGTACTCATATATATGCAGATTCATCAAAACATATTATCTTTAAAACATGAGAAGTGCATTCATCATCATTCTCATCATAAAAAATTGCTTTAGGGTATTAACATGCCTTTGAGCAGAAGAAAACAATCACATCAGATGAGCTATCGAGAGTATTGCCCAACAACAACTCCACATGCCACTACTTACATGAATGAGCCATCCTTGTGACTATTGTGTCACTACAATAAAATACTACTCTAGTACATCTAAGACATCCCCTAATTGGATCCACTTGTACATTCTCTATAATTCATGGGATCACCATATTCCTTCGACCATATCATATCCTCTCTACTTCTATAGATCATGAGGCCCGGGGATCACCACCATTCCTTTGAGGTGGATCACCCGCTAGACCTTATCCTTTCTGCTTTTGCGGATCATGGGGTTATGGAGTTACCACCATTCCTTCGAGTTGTATCACCTTCTCGATATACTATCTTCTAACATATGCATTAGGGTGATTCGGCTCATGCCTATGGTTAGGCTTTAACATTAAGTATGTTTCTTAATGGCCCTTGGAAGACACACTAACTTAGAGTTCACATACTAACAATCAGTCACTCAAATCATAAGCCTATCTACCACTAATGCATATGCCTAAGATACTTCACTCTTCCTTTTTGATGTTTCTCCGCTCCCTTTCCTTATCACTATCACAAGGACCATTCTCATCCAAGTGAAAAGTGACTCTATCCTTTGCACATTACCCAAAACTCCTAGTTTCCTTGCTTACCCATGTTATGAGCCCTTAATTAAGTTAGTATGAAGAATTACTAAGCTCAATTGCCATTAAAAACCTCATTTCGTAAGCTAGAGGGATGCCAGTCGACTGTTACGAATCTAGCTATCGGCTGCTAAGCCTCTGTCTGTACTTCTGGGTTTTCTAGGAACACGACAGTCGACTGCCCCATACATAGCAATCGGCTGTTATGTTCCGTTGCAATTAAGAAAACATGATTTTGACAATACCCAGTCCAAAATGCATTTGCTTTTCAATTCTAAACACATAAGCTTAATTTTCAAACAACAAACTTTACTTCTAATTAAACATTTCTCATCCATTAGCTTAAACATGGTACATTCAAGGAAAATTAGTCTGTATCTCTAGATGAACACAACCCATTCCTTCCAATCCATTACAAGCACATATATGAGCATACATTCAGCAAAACAACATCCCATAGAAATAGAAAAACATACAGAATGTAGGTTTAACCCCAATCTCAGTTCAAACATTCAAAAATTCATACTTTCCAGTAATAGTATACATTTCAGAAAAGAGAGGGGTTTAGGATGGATTGCTACCTTGATTCCTTGCAAATGTGTTAGAAAGGCTCTCCCCTTACTGTAGGACTGATTTCCAGCCTCAAATATGTCCTTCCTTCAGCAAAATCTCTCCTTTCTTGCCCTAGCTTGCCCTTTTCTCTCTCTACCCGTCCCTTTTGCTTCTCACTCTAAAATACAGATGGTGAAAGTGTGTAAAGGGTTTAAGGCTACAGCTAGGGTTTAAGAAATTTTAGAGAAATTGCTATTTGGTCTCTAGGCTATTTTGCACTCTTAGACTCCCTCATTTTTCCCTTTTCAATTGAGTCCTTGGCCATCTCTTGCTAAACCTTCATGTATTTTCTTTCAATTTAGTCCCTAGAATAATGCAACTATATGCACTAATGCAACATACACAAGCATTAAGCATCAAATTAATAATTATCAACCATCTCTTTAATCATAATTGGAGCGGATGTTACAGTCTTAGGATAGACAAAAGAGTTATACTAATAAGAGAAGAAAAACCCTTGAAATTGAGGTGGGAGAACATGTGTTTCTTTGAATATCACCCTTAACTGATATTTGTAGAGCTATGAAGTCTAGAAAGTCGAGTCTAAGATATTTGAGACCATATCAAATTTTGAAAAGAATAGGTTCATTTGAATATCAGATAGCCTTGCCCCCATTTCTTTCAAATGTTCACAATGTTTTTCATGTCTTTCAACTCTAAAAGCATTTGCATGATCCTTCTCATGTATTGGATGCCTAAGCAGTGCAACTAAATGATAATTTAACTTATCATCCAAAACCCATAAAGATCCTGGATTCTAAAAATAAAGAACTAAGAAACAAGATCATTCCATTGGTGAAATTACAGTGGGATGAATCTTTGCCTTAGGAAGCCACATGAGAAAAGGAGGCAAATAAGAGAACGAACTATCTAGAGTTATTCTAATAGTTATGTTTCTAAAACTTTTGAGGACAAATTTATTTCAGGGGAGAGAATTGTAACATCCTCCTAAGTACGTTGACTCTAAATGTAATTTAATTAAGTTAGAGACCGGTTGACCATAAGAATGTTACTATGAGCAAGAGAAGTAAATTATGGACCAATTGACTGCAAAATTCGGTCAAAATGAGGTTCGATGTAAGAGAAATTGAAGTTTTAAGAAATGGTCTATTAGGTAATTTAACCCAAAATACAAATAAGAAATTAAAAATCAGGTAATCAGAAATGGAACCCGAAAGGAGTAAAATATGAAAGTGGTATAAAAGGGGAATAACTTTCCTAAAATAGCTAAAATTTATTTTTGACCTTAGGGACCATTAGCAATTATTTTTAAGTTTAAGTTAACTGAACTTTCCTCCCTAAGCAAAAGTCACAAATGACTTAAGGAGGAAGGAGACCTTGTGGCTCATAACATATCTTCACCATTTTCATCTTCATTTAAAGAGAGAGACTTGCAAGTAGAGAGAGAAGTGAAGAAGAAGGAGATTTAAGCTTTCACTCTTCTTCCCTTTCTCTTTCCTTACTATTTAGAGTCTCCTCACCCTCAGGCAAAGCCCAAACAATAAAGGAAACCTCTTTACTACCAGTATCGATAATAGTGCTCTGGGTCTATGGTTAAATCATACCAATCACCTCACCATTTCTACCAGAGTGAGAAAATAAAAAGCTTACTTGAAGAAGAAGACATTCTTCAAAATCAAAAAAAATACTCACATATTTTGTAAAGTAAAAGGAGGGGAGTGAGCTAGAAGACAAAAGTAGTTGAAAGAGAGAAAGGAAGGGTGAAGGAGTAATTATGAAAATTTAAGAAAAATGCAAAAAACTCCATGAATGGAGAAGTAGAAAGTAGAAATGCATACCCCTTTGTAAATTAGAACACTTACAGGGAAACAATCACACAAGAAGCATCTCAAAGAACTTCAAAGTGAAAGGACGCTTCTGAATGCCAATCGAATTGAACCTTAGGTGCCAAGCATAAGGAAAAGACTAAAATGCCCTCAGAACTGTTAAAATACCTCAACAAATGCCTCCACTACTCAAGATGCACATTGACATGCTTAGAAATGCAAATGGCATAGAAATTGAAGTGCTATGAATTAAAGAGCATGTGCACATCATGTGGTGGGACTTGTATGCTCACATGTTAGGCCCAATCCATATCTATCTGAAACTTAAGGCCCAAGAACACACGTAATCTTAGGCCTGGGTGACTGATGGTATATCTAGATTGGTCCCACCAATGATGTGCTGCCAATAGCATACAACCACTGGCTAGGTCAATAACCCATAAGAATATTGCTTTGTGTCGATGATCCATGTGATTGCCCATACGCTAGGTTTCCTTCCAATCACTTACAACTAACTTTGTAACAGTTTCTCTCACTTAAACGCCTAAATAAAGAGCTACAAGGTGTTCCATAGGTAAATCATTCTGAGTACTTTAAACTCTTTCACTTGCATCCTTGTATCGTCCCTATTGACTTAACCGTTGAAGGTTCATTAGGGAGGCCATATCCCTTTTTGCATTCTTGTTTCAAGTTCCTCATTCTCTACGGTGTTCCTATAATGTTCAGAGAACATAACCAAGGATATACCCCAATTTAATTTGCCACTATCTTAAAACCTTCAATCGACCTTTAGTCATGAAGAAGAAGAGGATGTTCAAAAAAGAATGCAAAAAGGCGATAACCAAATAAGTTTAGAAATTGCTCAATGTTAATTTTATCTAAAAGATCAAGTATTCCTAATGGTTGTCAAATGTAGTGATTGTGAAGAAACCAAGTGGCATATGGCGCATGTGTGTTGACTTCACTAATATGAACAAAGCTTTATCCTAAGAATGCATGCCCTCTTCCTAACTTTGATAAGTTGGTTGACAAAACATCTGGGCATCACCTACTCAATTTTCTAGATGACATTTTAGGATATAATCAAATAAAGATGAACACATTTAACACACAGAAAACTTCCTTCATTACAAACAAAGGAGTATTTTGTTGGAGGGTGATGCCGTTTAGTGTGAAGAAAGTCTGGGCAATATAACAATGCATGATGGACATTATCTTCTAGAGGCAGATTGGTCGTAACTTGGAAGTGTACATGGATGACATGGTTGTCAAGTCCTCGGCAAAACAACAACACCTTTAAGACCTCTAAGAAATGTTTAGAGAACTTAGGAGCCATCAGATGAAACTAATCCATCCAAATGCGCCTTTGGCGTATCTACTGGGAAATTTTTAGGGTTCACAATTACCCAAAGGAGAATTGAAGAAAACAAGGAGAAATTCTAGGCATTTATTAACATGAAGTCGCTAAAGACTATGAATGAAGTACAATGACTCACTAGATGACTGCTGCACTATCAAGATCCCTATCAAGGTATCTAAAGGTAACCTCACCTTTAGCAGCAATCGACATTATGTCTTCTACAATTTAGCAGAAGATAACCTTGCAATTCAAAATTTTCTGACAATAAATGTAATGCCCATAACATCCCCTTAGCCTATGGTTCCTTTTAAGTTACTTAAACGATATAATACATAAATATATATTAATAGTAGTGTGTTACTGTTACATCTACTCGAGTAAGTTTTAAAATTTTACCAAGTTAATTAATTGAGTGCCAGTTGGGATCGGGTTCTAGACTCGGAATCTCACATGTAGCAGCGAAATATAGAATCCAAGACATATACATAATTCATCCTAAGTAGCTATACACAAACATACATAAACACTCATTCATTAGCTTTAATTTAACTTATTAGGTTAGAGAGGCAACAACCCTGCCACTCATGACCCCTTCAAATTTTGTACATATAAATTCATAACATCAAAATCAATATAGGCTATACAAGAGATATTCTTTACTAGCCTTTCCAAAAATTATAAAGACTAGTACAAATGAAACATGTGCCTATACTATGAAAAATAAACATTTTCAGGTACCTCCACGTAGGGTACTTCCCTCTTGCTTATCTCCTCCTCCAACCAAGGAACCTACACATCTGCTACACGCCAACACTCATGTGAGAAACAAATCTCATTAGCAATGCAACCTATCTTAGAAAAATACTAACCTGTACCATCGTATTTATACGGAAACCTATACATTCTTTCATCATAAAACATAGCACTACTATATACTATTGGGATGTTCATTCAACATCATCCCAATTCATGGCACAACCATGGAATGCCTAACGGCCGCCCCATACCGACAATCGATCACTCGACAATGAGCCTATCTACCCTAAAGCATACCCTTAGAATACTTTCCTCTTTTCTCTTATTGTGTTTTCTGCTATCTCTTTGTTCACTATCACAAGGATCTCATCATCCGAGTGACTTGTGACTATTTATCGCATGTTACCCACTACATCCTTGGTTTAGATTCTTAGTCTGAGTGAGAATTCAGGCTAATCTATTCTTAAAATGGTCAATTGAGCTCATTTCCCACATTAGAGTGCTGGCAATCGATTTCCCCATTGCTAGTAGTTGGCTACTAGCTTGCTGTCTAAAGTCCTTTTTCTTGGCCGAGAGCTACCAATCAACTGCTTGGGCTTGGCAATCAGCTGCTAGCCTTGACAGTTGACTCCCAAGGGTTTAGCAGTCGGTTGCTCCCTTTCTAGAAAATGTTTTGAAAAAAAAGAAGAACATGACAATTGACTTTCAAGGGTCTGGAAATTGACTGCTAGCCTTCTGGAAATCTTTTAGGAAAATAAAGAACACGACAGTCAACTTCCAAAGGTCTGGAAGTCAGTTGCTAGTGTTTAGTCTCGCATTTCTGGGCAAAGGATGAGCACGTCAGTCAACTTCCAGGGCTGGCAGTCAGCTGCTTACACTCAAACTATTCTAAAAATCCTTGTTTCACCCAAATTTTTGCCCCAAAAACATGCTCTCAAACTATTTTCTCAATTCATGAACTCAAAGGCAACATTTAACCATCATTTAACATTCATAACATGCCCAAAAGTTAACATATATCAAAGTAAGCTCAAACAACATTTTCTAAATTAGGGCAAAAGCCCACTTTTAAAATCATCAACAAGCATCAATGAGCAATATAAATCAGCAAGCATTACCCAATAACAGTCAAAACTTAGAGAATGTAGATTTTAAAACCCCAGACTTAACTCAAAACATTCAAAGTCACATTCATTAGTAAATTTTCTATATATTTCAAAAATAGGGTTTAAGATGAATTGCTACCTAGATTTAATCCAAAATGTGTGTATAAGATGTGCTCAAATAACCTTTCTCTTGTTGTAGGATCAATCCCCAGCCTCAAACCTCTCTTTTACCTTCAGAAATCTCCCTCTTTTGCCTTAACTCGCCCTTTTCTCTCTCTACTTACCCTTCTGCTACTCTCTCTAAAAATGCTAAAGGTTGGGAGTGTGTGTGTGTTAGGGTTAGGATTTCTGAAATTTAACTCTTCATAATTGCACTATAGTCCTTGCCTATTTTGTGACTTTAGCCTCACTTACTTTTCCCTTCTCAATTGGGTCCCTAGTCACACTTTTAATGCAACTTTTATTCCTTTCAATTAGGTTCCTGCACTAATGCAACTATATGCAACAAATGCAACATACCCAAGCATTAAACATTAAATTAATGATTATCAAACATCTCTTAGTTATAGTAGGTGCGGATATTACATTTCTCTCATCCTTTAAAATAATTTTGTCCTCAAAATTAGAATGTACCTATTTGAATAACTCTGGATAGGATTTCCTTTTGTCTTCTTCCTTCTCCCATGTCACCTCTTGTGGAGATGACTGATCCCATAAGACCTTAACCAAAGGGATGACCTTGTTCCTCAATTGTTTGACTTCATTCTTGATAATTCTTAAAGGGTTTGGATGATAAGTTAAATTCTCTTTTAATTGTACTATAATGGCATCAAGAAAGTGGGATGGCTCATGGATGTATTTTCGAAGTTGTGAGATATGGAAAACATCATGGAGGTTCGATAAGAATGGAGGTAAGGCTATACGATAGGTTGATTGACCAACTCTTCTCAAAATTTGGAATGGCCCAATAAATCTAGGATTTAACTTTCTAGACTTAATGGCTCTACTTATACCAGTGATTGGCGATACCCTAAGGAAAACATGATCCCCTTCATTGAATTCCTGTGGTCTCCTTCTTTTGTCAGCATACTTATTTTGCATATCTTAGGCTCTAGCTATTTTATCCTTGATCATCTTGATTTGGTCTGTAGCTTTCTAAACCAACTCTAGTTCGAGCAATTGTCTTTCTTCTACCTCAAACCAACACAAAGGTATTCTACACTTCCTCTTGTAAAAAGCTTCATAGGGTGTCATCCCTATGCTAGAATGAAAACTATTATTATATGAGAATTCTATCAATGCTAGGCTTTGGTCCCAACTCCCCTTATGCTCTAAGGCACATGACTTAAGCATAGCCACTAAATTCTGGATAGTCCTCTCAGTTTGTCCATCCGTTTGTGGATGATAGGTTGTACTCAGGCTTAACTTGGTACCAAAAGCTTCTTGAAAGGCTCTCCAAAATCTAGAGTTAAATCTAGGGTCTCTATCTAAGACAATGCTTGTAGGGATTCCATGGAGTCTCAATATCTCCTAGATACACAGATGAGCTAATTTGTCCAAGGAGAAATTGATCTTAATAGGTAGGAAATGTGCAGACTTAGTTAATCAGTTTACTATCACCCAAATAACATCATTTCTTGATTAAGTCTTGGGTAAACCTACTACAAAGTCCATAGAAATCTTATCTCATTTCCATTTAGGGATATCAAGAGGTTGCAATAATTCGGCAGGTTTCTGATGTTTAATCTTCACCTATTGACACACTAAGACTTAGCAACATACTCAGCAATGTGCTTTTTCATGCTTAGCCACCAAAACCTGCCCTTCAGGTCTTGATACATCTTAATGGCACTAGGATGAGTAGTTTAGTCGCTCTTACAAGCTTCGTCTAAGATTTTCTACCTTAATTCCCCTAGACTTAGGACATAAACCCGTTCTGGAATGTCATTAACCTATCACCTTCCTTATGGAATTCCTTTAGGTCTTTCAGGGGCTTTAAGAATTCATCTTCCTTTTGGGCCTCTAGGATCTGAGTTCTAGGGTTACTCTTAATTCGAAATTCACCAAGACAGATTCTATCCGATAACCTTACTACAAATAAACTTTAAGTTCCTGAAATTTTCTATCAAACTCATCTCACTAACCATCATCCAAGCTATATAGAGGGACTTCCTACTCAGGTCATCTACCACAACATTGACTTGACCTAGATGGTATTTCAACTCAAAGTCATAGTCCTTGATGAACTCCATCCATCTCCTTTGTTTCATGTTTAGCTCCTTCTGATCAAAGAGGTACTTGAGACTTTTGTGGGCACTAAATACCTCAAGCCTAGACCCATAAAGGTAGCATCTCCAAATCTTCAAGGCAAACACTATGGCTGCTAATTTTGGGTTGTAAGGTAACTGCACTTGTAGGGCCTTAATTGTCTAAAAGCATAAGCCACTACTTCCCTGCTTGCATCAAGACACACCCTAAACCTTTCTTAGATGCATCGCAGTATAGCTCAAACTTGTCCAAATGATTTGGGATAATTAACATAGGTGCAGTGGTTAACCTTTCCTTCAAGGTTTGAAAACTATGTTCACATTCAGAATCCCATCTAAATGGAACATCTTTCCGGGTCAACTTGGTCATTGGCATCGCTATTTGCAAAAACCCTTAGACAAACCATTTGTACTAACCAACTAATCTGAGAAAACTACAGATTTCAGTCAGCATTATAGATCTCTCCTAATGAACCACCTCTTCAGTCTTACTTAGGTCTATTGCTACTTCATCCTCGGTAATCACATATCTTAGGAATCTCACTTCCTCTAACTAAAACTTACACTTCTCAAGTTTGGCATATAGTTGTTTCTCTTTGAGCACTTGCAGCACAATTCTAAGGTGTTGGTCATGCTCTTGCCTATTTTTAGAATATATAAGAATATTATCAATGAACACTATCACAAACTAATCAAGGTAAGGTCTAGACATGCGATTCATGTAACCCATGAAAATAGTTAGAGCATTGGTCAGACCAAACGACATTACAAGAAATTCATAATGCCCATACCTAGTCCTAAAAGTGGCTTAGGTATATCCTCACTTCTCACTTTAATTTGATGGTACCCTGACCTTAAATCGATCTTAGTAAACAAAGTTGCTACTCTTAGCTAATCTAACAAGCATCAATCCTAGGGAGGGGATATTTTTTTTTCACTGTCACTTTATTCAATTGCCTATAATCTATACACATTCTCATACTTCAATCCTTTTTCTTCACAAATAACACCGGTGCTCCTTATGATGAAGCACTAGGCCTAATGAATTTCTTTTCTAGGAGGTCTTCTCTTTGAACCTTTAATTCACTTAGCTTTAGGGGAGACATCATATAAGGTGCTATAGAGATCAGTCCTGCTCCGGGAACTAAGTCTATAGAGAATTCTACTTCTATCTCTGGTGGAAGGTTAGAAATCTCCTTAGGAAAGACATCATGGAATTCTTTAACTACAGGGACGCTATTAATCTTATTCTGACTCTTAACCTCAGAAGAACATTGGAAACACAATCTTTGGATCTTTTCCTCTGTACCCCTATTCATAGGTATAGTATCTATAAACGTCACAGACTTCTCAAAACAATTTAAAACTACCTTTTTAAAAGATAGCCAATCCATTCTAAGGATAACATCTAAATCCACCAAAGGCAAATAGATAAGGTCAACAACAAAATACTTACTTTCAACAATGATAGGGCAATTTAGACAAGTCAAAGAGGTCAAAACATGTTTTCTAGCCGCAATAGAAATGGATAACTCATATGGCAATTTGGTTTCAAATAAGGTCAATATTTCCACACATTCATGAGAAATAAAGGAATGAGTGGCCCCAAAATCAAATAGTACAATTAATGGAACATCATTTATAAAGCACTGACCTTTAATATAATCATCGAATTGGTCTACTTCTTTGTCCTTGAAGGTGTAAACTCTCCCTCTAGTTAAAGGCTTAGAGGCCTCAGTTGGTTTCTTCCACAACGGGTACTCCTTAATAAAATGTCCTAGCTTACCACGCTTGTAGTAGCCATTCTATCCCAGCAAACATGGCTTGATCCCATAGTCCTTCCCACACTTAAGGCAGTTGTCTGAGGTAATTTGCCCAACCATGGGCTTTTTTTCAAGCTGGGCTTTTTCGAACTGGCCTTTCTTTCCCTTGGCAAAGTTAGGCTGTGATTTTCTTTTAATGGGATTGAATTCTTTCTTTCCTTTGCCCGTCTTTACTAAACCCTTTGCCACTATATGACACTTGTTAGCTAATATGGCTTTGTTCTTTATCTCCAATAGAGCCACAGCACTCCTCAATTTCGGATTTAGCCTAACTTGCAAGTGCATGGCCTTCTATGCATCATCCTGCCTCAAATTCAGATAAGAGGAGAACTTGGCAAGCTCCTCAAACTTTGCCAGGTAATTATCAAAGGACATATTATCCTATCTAATCTTTATAAACTCTACTTCTCTATCGTTTCTCACATTTTAAGGGAAGTACTTCTCCAGGAATACTTCCTTGAAGGAATTCCAGGTAATTGGGACTCATTGAGCCTCCATCAACTGCTCAACCCCTTTCCACCACTGCTCGGCCTCTCCAGCCAGCATGTAAGTGGAGAACTGAACCTTCTGAGCCTCTGTATTCCCTAGCACTACAAATAGTTTCTCCATTCCCTATAACCATTATTTTATCACCTTCAAGTTAAACTTGCCCTTAAAGGAAGGA
Source organism: Senna siamea (assembly GCA_031216115.1). Taxonomy (NCBI): domain Eukaryota; kingdom Viridiplantae; phylum Streptophyta; class Magnoliopsida; order Fabales; family Fabaceae; genus Senna; species Senna siamea. Next base: position 6,718,767 of record CM062360.1, read on the forward strand.
GGTTTGGCTTTCTAAAATTTAAACCACCACTTATAGGTTTGTTCCCTCACTGGTTCCCCTTTGGGGTTAGGGTTGCAATTCCTCTTTCTATCCTCCTACATCTGCCTTAGTACTTTAGTAATGGTAGCTACCTATTGGGTGGCAGTAGCAGCTTGTTGGGTGGCATCAGCAGTATGTTCCCTCATGGCTTCTACCATCCCCATTAGGGTTTGCATTACCCCAACTAGATTTGCTTCTCCATCTTTCTCCCTTGTGTTGTTTCTCCTAGGAGGTGCCATTACTTACTCTTCAAAACAAACATTATAGAGGTCATCAGTCTCATTAAAAGAATATTTATAAGAGAATATATGGCTCCACAGGAAATACTATACATCCTAAACCTAGCACTTCATTCCTCAAGTTAAAACAAAACACAAGTAGTTAACTATTTAGGCTCAGCTAACTAACCTTTAGTAGTCTCTATCCTGAACAATCTATCCATACTACCTAATTAAACATATATCACTACCGAGTCAGCTATGTGCCAATCGTGGTAGTCGTGCTCTGATACCAACTAAGCACATAACGCTCGTAACACCCCCTTAGCCTATGGTTCCTTTTAAGTTACTTAAAATATATAATACATAAATATATATTAATGGTAGTGTGTTACTATTACATCTACTTTAGTAAATTTTAAAATTTTACCAAATTGATTAATTGAGTGCCATTTGGGTTTGAGTTCTACACTCGGTCTCTCACACGTAGTAGCGGAATATCAGAACCAAGACATATTCATAATTCATCCTAAGTAGCTAACACAAACATATATAAACACTCATTCATTAACTTTAATTTAACTCATTAGGGTAGGGAGGCAAGAACCCTATCACTCATGACCCCTTCAAATTTTGTATCCATAAATTTAGACTAATCCATATACATCTAAATCAATATAGGTTATACAAGAGATATTCTTTACTAGCCTTTCCAAAATTTATAAAGACTAGTACAAATGAAACCTGCCCCTATACAATGTAAAATAAAAATTTTTATGAACCCCCATGCAGGGTACTTCTCTCCTGCTTACCTCCTCCTCTTGCCAAGGAACATACACATTTGGTATACGTGAACACTCATATGAGAAATGAATCTTAGTAGCAATGCAACCTGTCTTAGAAAACTACTAACCTGTACCACCATATTTATATGAAAACCTCTACATTCTTTCATCATAAAATATAGCACATAGTATATACTATTGGGAAGCAATGAATGCAATCCACTCTCATGTCATATGCTCAGATTTATGCAAGGTCGTTTAAAACATATAAGCTCTAAAATATGGGATGTTCATTCAACATCATCTCATCATAACTTCTCATATAAAACATATTGTGGGATAGTAAACATGCTATCTCTTTACTTTAAACATGTAAGTAGGATACAAAACACCATACAAGTAATAGGGAGCATAGCCGAGCAGAAACTCTATGCACCACTGTCTATATGAATGAGTTTATGACTATTTAGCCACCATATAACTAACTCTAACTTTTAACTGTATCTTTAAATTTTTATACATTCTGAGGCATCCCTTAGCCGGATCCCATTACTGTCTCATAACCAGTAGGATAGTCATCAACTCTACCCAATATCTCTCTTCCCCTTACGAGACTAGTTACCAACTCATGGGATCACCGTCAACTTTACCCTGGTCATTCCCTCTCAGCTTTGTGGCAAATCATAGTACTATGAAATCACCATTAACTCTACCCAAATCATGATCTCGGTGCGCTATTCTCTACATATACCCTAGGGTGACTTAGCTTATGTCCATGGTTTTACTTAACTCTAAGTATGTGCTTCTTAAATGGCCTTTGGAAGATAACACTAACTTAAAGTTTGCAACCATCATGGTGTTTTCAAAATCATTGAGCTTCAAGTGGTTATTTGACCATCCCAATTTATGGCATAACTGTGGAATGCCCAATGGTTGTCCTATACCAACAATCGGTCACTCGACCATGAACCTTAGATTACTTTCCTTTTTTCTCTTGTTGTGTTTTTTGCTATCTCTTTGTTTACTATCACAAGGATCTCATCATCTGAGCGACTTGTGACTATCTCTCGCATGTTACCCACTACATCCCTGGTTTAGATTCTTAATTTGAGTGAGATTTCGGGCTAATCTATTCTTAAAATGGTCAATTGAGCTCATTTCCTATGTCAGAGGGCTGGCAGTTGACTTCCCAAGTTGGCTGCTAGCTCACTGTCTAAAGTCCCTTTTCTTGGCCGAGAACTTCCAGTCGGCTGCTAGGGCTTAGCAGTTGGCTGATAGCTGTAATGCCCGTAACACCCCATTAGCCTATGATTCCTTTAACTTATTTAAAAGATGTAATACACATATATATTAGTAGTAGTGTGTTACTGTTACATCTACCCAAGTAAATTTTTTTAACTTTTACCAGGTTAATTAATTGAGTTCCATTTGAATTGGACTCTACTCTTGGGCTATCTTAGCATCGCAGTAGAATAAATATCATACACATATACATAATCATCTTAATTAACTATACATCAACATGCATAATGCTCATAGATAAATCTTAACTCAACCTATCGGGAAATGGAGGCAACAATCCTGCCACTCAATTTTCACCACAATATCTATCCATCCTTTCAGACTAATTCGTATACAAAAGATTCCAAAAAGGCTATACAAAATAATCCTTTACTAGCCTTTCTCAAAAGTTCTAACCCCCTTAATCTTACAAATCCTTTTAAAGTGATTTAAATAATATAAACAATATACTATAAGATTGGTGAATTACTACTTCCTTTACCCGAGTCAAATTTTTAAATATTTATCAAATGAAATAATTAGTATTATTGGTCTAGGTTACTACACTCGGGATCTTACACGTTATGCAACGAAAAATACATTAAATTAATTGGCATAAAACATACACACATATATATATACATCCACATTCATTTACAGTGTATACATATCATTCATTAGACATATATCTATAGATATGTGTGAGTGTTAGCTAGGGTAAGGAGACAACAAGCTTGTCACTCATACCCGTTTAACAAAAATAGCTAGTGGATTCCTAGATCACATATCTTAATATATATATATGCCCTTATCATATACATCAAAATTATTCTCCTGATCCTTTTTTAAAAATATCATAAGGATTTAGGGTATTGGGCATACCAAAAACTTTCATAGAACTTCACATCCTCAAGGTGTGGGAGAAACTTCCCATATATACATGACCCACACTTTATGAATAACAGGAAAATACCCTAGGAAAGGTATCTCCACTGCTTCCACTTCCCCTTCCAACCCTATCTGGAACCTAGGCATCTGATACAAACCAGCATTTTTATAAGAATAAATCTCAGTAGCATTAATAACCAGGTTTCAAAATAGTTAGTTTGTACTACCATAAACTCATATGAAAACTCTACATTCTTTTTCATAAAAATAATACATCTATTGGGTTATATTGTATAACATTTCATTTAACATTCACACTTGCATGCATAAGCTCAGCTCATATCATATATCTCATAAATTCATCAAAAAATATAGGTAACATAGCATCATTCATATAACTTTCATTATAAAATAAAGAGCAAGAAGGAAATAAGAGCACTTTTCGTTGGCCTTTGCCAAATATGATCATAATCATCATCATATAATTGCATAATATAAGAGAAATTTGGAGGGTCATCATGTGCACCACTATATACTTTTGAATATGTACTCTAACAACTATGCCCATTGGCAGTCCTCGACTACATATCATATTTGTGTACAGTCTGGTGCATCCTCCAGTGGATCCAAGTACAATAGAGTCCCCACATTTTGGTTCCACACATTGAGTACATACTGGGATCCCTAAAATGCTATTCATAAAAATATATATATGGGTGAACCGGTGCATACTATAGTTCTATAAATTCTAAGTATGTGACTTTTCATTTACATTGGCCATTAAGTCACTAACTTAAAATTCACAACTATCATGATACTTATGGAATGTCCAATCACCGTCCCATACCAGCAATTAGTCATTTAGATATGAACCTATCTACCACTGATACATATATTAAGAATACAATTCTCATTTCTCTTATGCATTCTTGCTCTTTCCTTTTAACATTCATCACTTTCATGCTCTTTCTCATTTACATTCAAAGTATAAGTTACCTTGCTTATAATTTAAGCTTAATCTCTAGTTTGGATTTAGTTTTTAGGCTAGATATCATTCAAACATGTAATTGAGTTCATCTTTCCCTTACAAAAGGTGGCAATCAACTAGTATCACGCTGCAAGTTGACTGGTTTTATTCTGCAAAATCTTCAAAATTCCAAACAGAGAGCTATCAGTTGACTACTAGGTGCTTGGTAGTCGGCTACTAGCTTACTATTGGGCTTGATAGTCAACTGTTGGGTCGGAGCAGTTAGCTGCTCTGTTCCTGGGCATTTCTAGAAAAATGAAGAACACGGTAGTCAACTTCTAGGTGTCCAACAGTCGATTGCTAGCATTCTATATATGTTTATAGGCATCTCAAGAGCACGACAATCGACTGCTGCACCGTGGTAGTCAGCTGCTGCGTCTTGCTCTGTTTTATGAATCATCGTTAACCCAGATTTTCAATCCAAAAACTTGTTTTTAAACCCATTTTGAAATTGATGAACTCAAGATAAACTTCTCAACAATATTTAACATAAGAAAATAGCCCAAAACATCACATAATCTTATCCAAATATGAGATTCAAACTCATTTTCATTCAAAATGAAAAACTAATTTCTTAGAAGCAATTTTAAGCATGCACAAGTATCTTCAATCGGTTGAAAATACGCAACAGTAATTAAAAACAATAAGAATGTAGTTTTTAATACCTTTTTCTTTCAAACAAGTTCAATTTTGCAAATTTCAATCATATGAATAGTAAACTCCAAAATAAAGGGATTGAGTTATTATGCTACCTTTTTGCTGATTTCTAATCAGTGTATTTTGATTGAGAAGTGTTTTGGAGTAATTTCCTAGCTCATGGAATGCTTAAATCCAAGTAATAATGTTTTTTGCTCCCAATTCCTTCTCTTTCTCTCTCTAGCTCGTCCTTTCTCTCTCTAGAGTTTTAGAATTAAGGATGAAATTGAAGGGTTCAGAGGTATTCACCTATTTATAGGTGATCCAGCCCTTTGTAATTCTGCTCTTAATTCTCAACCATTCAGCCCAAAATGATAATTCTTCCAACTATATGTTAAATTACCATTTTGTCGCTAGCTCACTGGTGGGAAGTTTTCAAAATTTTGTTGCTACAATAAATCTTTTGGCTAAAAGTACAGCCTATTGCCCTGAAGTTTCAAAAATTCTCACATCCATCCTCACTTTATCTTTTTCCTTTCAATTTGGTCCCTATTCTTTCTCTTCACCTAAAACTCTCATTCTAATGCATCTATATGTAATTTAATGCAACAAATATAAGCATTCAATTCATTAAAGTAAACAAACATCTCTTGAATATGAAAAGAGCAGATGTTACATTTCTCCTCTCCTTTTTAAAAATTTTCGTCCTCGAAATTTATATGTACCTATAGAAATAACTCTAGGAAATTTATTCTCATCTCTTCTTCTTTCTCCCAGGTTGCCTGTTGTGGCGACATTTGATCTCACAAAATTTTTACTAAAGGAATAATTCTATTTCTCAATTGTCTAGTCTCAATACCAATAATCTTTAAAGGTCTTGGTGTATAATTAAAATTATCCTTTAATTGTACTGTTCTAACATCGAGAATATGTGAAGGATCAGGAAGATATTTTCAAAGTTGAGAAATATGAAACACATCATGGAGATTGGATAGAAATGGGGGTAAAGCAATTTGATAAGCAGATTGGCCAACCTTTTTCAAGATCTGGAAAGGTCCAATGTATGTTGGGCTCAATTTCCTAGACTTAATAGCCTTCCCAATACCAATAATAGGAGAAATTCTAAAGAAAACGTGATCTCCTTCATCAAATTCTAGTGGTCTTCTCCTTTTATCAGCATAACTTTTCTACCTATTTTGGGCTTTGGCCATCTTTTCTTTAATCATCTTAATTTGATCTATGGTTTTTTGAACTAAGTCTGGTCCCAACAGTTATTTCTCCCCTACTTCAAACCAACACAAGGGTGACCTACATCTTCTTCCATATAAAGCCTCATAAGGAGCCATTCCTATGCAGGAGTGAAAACTATTATTATAGGAAAATTCCACTGAAGGTAAATTTCTATCCCAATTCCCTTTTTGCTTAATGTACATGCTCTAAGCATATCTTCCAGAGTCTAAATAGTTCTTTCATCCTGCCCATCAGTTTGTGGATGATAAGTAGTACTAAAACTAAGTTTAGTACCAAAAGCCTTTTACAAGGCTCTCCAAAATCTAAAAGTAAACCTAGGGTCTCTATCGGATACTACATTAATAGGAACTCCGTGCAGTCTTACTATTTCTCGTATATACAATTAGGCCAACTTATCTAATGAGAAATTTATTTTGATGGGTAAGAAATGTGTAGATTTAGTTAATCTGTTTATAATCACCCAGATTGTATTTGAGATTTTGGTAAACCTACGATGAAATCCATAGAAATCTTATCCCATTTCCATTCAGGGATTTCAAGAGGTTGTAATAGTCTTGCAGGTTTTTGATGTTTAATTTTCACCTGCTAGCACACTAGGCATCTAACAACATACTCAACTATTTACTTTTTTATACCTGGCCACAAAATTTTCTTTTTCAAATCTTTATACATCTTGGTAGTACTAGGATGAATAGTATAGTTGCTCTTATGGGCTTCTTCTAGAATTATATCCCTCAGTCCTCCTAAATCTGGGATATAAATCCTATCTTGGAAAGTTACTACCCCATTGACACCTCTTTTCAATTCTTTTGGGTCCTTTAAAGACTTTTAATAATTCATCCTCTCTTTAAGCTTATAATATCTAAGTTCTAAGGTTATTCTCAATTTTTAACTCACTCAGATATATCTTATCTAGTAACACCAGTGTGGATAGGCTCATATTTCTAAATTTCTTTATTAGGCTCATTTCATTTATCATTAGTTGAGCCATGTGGAGAGATTTTTGACTTAATGCATCTACCATTACATTAGCTTTTCCTGGATGGTACTTTAATTCAAAATCTTAATCCTTTAAGAATGTCATCCATCTTCTCTGCCTCATATTTAATTCTTTTTGGTCAAAAAGATATTTAAGACTTTTGTGGTCACTAAATACCTCAAACCTCGACCCATACAAATAGTGTCACCAGATTTTTAAAGCAAACACTATGGCTGCTAATTCTAAATCATGGGTAGGATAATTTTCTTCATAAGGCCTTAATTTTCTAGAGGCATATGTGAAAACTCTCTCATTTTGCATTAAGACACATCCTAGACCCTTCTTGGATGTATCACAATACAATTCAAAATTTCCTAAAGGATCAGGGATTACTAAGAAAGGTGTCATGGTCAACTTTTCTTTTAAAATTTCAAAAGCTATCTTCACATTTTTGATCCCACACAAAAGGAATATCTTTCCTAGTCAATTTGGTCAAAGGCAACGCAATTTGCGAAAACCCTTGAATGAATCTCCTATAATACCCTGCTAATCTACGAAAACTCCAAATTGTAGTCACTATTGTGGGTCTCTCCTAACTAATTACAGCTTCTATCGTACTGGGATCTAGTGTTACTCCATTACTAATGATTACAAGACCTAAGAATTTCACCTCTTCTAACCAGAATTTGCATTTTTCTAATTTTTCATACAATTTCTTCTCCCTAAGCAACTGCAATACAATTTTAAGATGGTGTTCCTGCTTTTCACTACTCTTAGAATATACAAGAATGCCATCAATAAACACTACCAAAAACTGATTAAGGTAAGGTCTAAAGATACGATTCATGTAATCCATAAAAATAGCGAGAGCATTCGTTAATCCAAATGGCATTAGCAGAAATTCATCATGTCCATATTTGGTTCTAAAGGCTGTCTTAGGTATGTCTTCTGTTCTCACTCTAATTTGATGGTACCCCGACCTCAAATCAATTTTGGAAAACATAATAGCTCCTCTCAATTAATCTAACAGGTCATCTATCTAAGGAGTGGGTATTTATTCTTCACAGTTACCCTGTTCAATTGTCTATAATCTATACATAATCTCATACTTCCATCCTTGTTCTTTACAAACAGAACTGGTGCTCCCCAAGGTGAAGCACTGGGCTTAATAAATTGTTTCCCCAAAAGATCCTCTATCTGCACTTTCAATTTTGTTAACTCTAAGGGAGACATTCTATAAGGCTCTATATAATTGGTCCTGTGCTAGGAATCAATTCTAGGAAGACTTGAAATTTCATAGGGAAAGACATTTAGAAATTCACAAACTACGAGAATAGCATTAAGTTTATGCTGATATTTAACTTTAGAAGAACAAAGAAAACTAGTTCTTTGGATCTTTTCCTCAATTTTCCTAACTACCGGCATGACATCTATAAAAGTCACAGATTTCTTAGAACAATCCAAGACCACAGTATTTACAAATAACCAATCTATCCCGAAAATGATATCCAATCCCACCAAAGGTAAACAAATGAGGTCAACAATGAAGGGCTTATTTTCAACAATAAAGGAACAATCTAAGCAGGCTAAAGAAGTTAATACCTGATCTCCTGCGATAGTAGAAATAGATAACTCATCAGGAAATTTAAATAAAGGTAAATTCAATCTTTCCACATATTCACAAGAAATGAAAGAATGAGTGGCACCATAATCATACAACACAATTAAAGATATACCATTTATCAAACATTTACCTTTTATCAGATCATCAGATTGGAACACTTCTTTACCTTTAAGAGTATAAACTCTTCCCATAGTAGGAGGTCTTGTGGGCTCGGTCAACTTCTTCCACTTAGGGTAGTCTTTAATGAAGTGACCCTATTTTCCACACTTATAACACACACCCGACTGGAATCTTCAAGATCCGCCATGACTTTTTCCACACTTTGGACAACATTGGGTCATACCTGTCTCACCATAGGTTTCTTCCCCTTTTGGTTTTCCTCATTTCTACTATCCCTTCCTCTAAAGGATTCAAGTTGTTTCCTTTTAAATAAATTGACCCTCTGTCTTTCTTTCTCAGTGTCAGCCAGTTTTTGAGAAATAATGTGACACTTGTTCATTAACATAGCAAAGTTCCTAATTTCAAATGGAGCAACAATATTCTTTAGCTCTAATCTCAACCCAGCTTCTAAATACAACGCTTTCCATGTCTCATTTGGATGATGCTCCAAATAAGAAGAGAATTTATACAGTGCCTCAAATTTTTCTAAATACTCCTCAAAAGTCATACTGCCCTACTTTCATTACATTAATTCAATTTCTTTCTAGTTTCTCACGTTCTCAGGGAAATACTTTTCTAGATACACTCTTTTAAAAACTTCCCATGTAATTTGGGTCCCTTGAGCTACCAGTAATTGTTTCGATCCTTTCCATCAACATTTTACTTCCCTAACAAGTATGTGAGTAGCAAATAATACCTTCTATTTGTCCGTGTTCCCTAGGAACTCAAACAACTTTTCCATCTCTCGCAACCATTCTTCAACTGCTTGTGGGTTAAACTCACCTCTAAAGGAAGGAGGTTTATTCTCTGAAATTCAGACCAACCATTATAAGCTTGGTTTCCCACTTGTCCAACTTCAAGGTTTAGATTGGGATTCACAGGTCTATTCTCTTGAAATTGTCTAAGTGCTTTAGCCATAGCTGTAGCTTGTTGAGCAGTGGCAGTAACCTATTGGGTGGTAGTAGCAACTTGTTGAGCGGCAGCAGCAACCTATTCTCTCATATCCTTTGCCACTCCCATCATCACTTGCATAACTCTTTCCATATTGGTTTCACCTTCCTTTTCCTTCCCAATATTTCTCCTAGGTGGGGCCATAATTCACTCTACAAAATAAACATTACCGAGGTGATCGATCTTAATAACATACTATTTATAAGAGATCATATGGTACCAATCAGAAATATCATCTACCCAAACCTAATACTTCACTCCTCAAGTCAAAACATAATACAAGCCAGTCAACTGCCATGGCTCAACTAACTACCCTGCATTAGTCTCTATCCTGAGAAATCTACCCATTCATTACTGAGCCAGTCATCACTAGCCATGGTAATAGTGCTCTGATACCAACTCAGTGTAACCCCCTTAATCCTACAGTTCCTTTAAAGTGATTTAAATAATATAAACAATATACAATAAGATTGGTGAATTACTACTTCCTTTACTCGAGTCAAATTTTTAAATATTTATCAAATGAAATAATTAGTATTATTAGTATGAGCTACTACACTTGGGATCTCACAAGTTACGCAATAGAAAATACATTAATTAATTGACATAAAACATACATATATATATACATCCATATTCATTTACAGTCTATACATATCATTCATTAGACATATATTAATGGATATGTGAAAGTGTTAGGTAGGGTAAGGAGACAAAAGCTTGTCACTCATACCCATTTAACAAAAATAGCTAGTGGATTCCTAGCTCATATATCCTAATACATATATGCCCTTATCCTATGCATCAAAACTATTCTCCTGATTCTTTTTCCAAAATATCGTAAGGATTCAGGGTATTGGGTATACCAAAAACATTCCTAGAACTTCACATCCTCAAGGTGTAGGAGGAACTTCCCATATATACACGACCCACACTTCATGGATAATAGGGAAATACCTTAAGAAGGGTATCTCCACCACTTCCACCTCCAATTCCAACACTATCTAGAACCTAGGCATCTGATACAAACCAGCATTTTTTTTTAGAATAAATCTTAGTAGCATTAATAACCAATTTTCAAAATAGCTATTTTGTACCACCGTAAACTCATACAGAAATTCTACATTCTTTTTCATAAAAACAATACATCTATTGGGTTATCTTGTATAACATTTCATTTAACATTCATACTTGCATGGATAAACTCAACTCATAGCATATATCATAAATTCATCAAAACATATAGGTAACATAGCATCATTCATATAATTTTCATTATAAAATAAAGAGCAATAAGGAAATAAGAGCACTTCTCATTAGCCTCTTCCAAATATCACTATAATCATCATCATATAATTGCATAATATAAGAGAAATTCGAAGGATCATCATGTGCACCACTCCATACTTTCGAATATGTACTCTGGCAACTATGCCCAATGGCAGTCCTCAATTGCATATCATATTTGTGTACATTCTGGAACGTCCTCCAGTGGATCCAAGTACAATAGAATCCCCACATTTAGGTTCTACACATTGAGTACATACTAGGTTTCCAAAATGCTATTCATAAACATATATATATGGGTGAACCGGTGTATACTATAGTTTTGTAAATTCTAAGTATGTGACTTTTCATTTACAATCGCCATTAAGTCACTAACTTACAATTCACAACTATCATGATACTCATGGAATGTCTAGTCACTGTCCCATACTAGCAATTAGTCATTTAGATATGAACCTATCTACCACAGATGCATATATTAAGAATATAATTCTCATTTCTCTTACGCATTCTTTCTCTTTCCTTTTAACTTTCATCACTTTCATGCTCTTTATCATTTACATTCAAAGTATATGTTACCTTGCTTATAATTTAAGTTTAATCTCTAGTTTGGATTTAGTTTTTAGGCTAGATATCATTCAAACATGTAATTAAGTTCATCTTTCCCTTACAAAAGGTGGCAGTCAACTGGTATCATGCTGTAAGTCAACTGGTTGCATTCTGCCAAATCTTTGAAATTCCAAACAGAGAGCTATCAGTCGAATACTATGTGCCTGGCAATTAGCTACTAGCTTATTGTTGGGCCCAACAATTGAATTCTAGGTTGGGGCTGTCAGCTGCTCTGTTCTTGGGAATTTCTGGAAAAAGGAAGAACACGGTAGTCGACTGTTAGCATTTTGTATACGTTTCTGGGCATTTTAAGAGCACGACAATCGACTGATGCATCGTGGCAGTAGGCTTCTGCGTCTTGCTCTGTTTTATGAATTACCATTGACCCAGATTTTCAATCCAAAAACTTGTTTTTAAACCCATTTTGAAATTGATGAACTTAAGATAAACTTCTCAACAACATTTAACATAAGAAAACAACCCAAAACATCACATAATTTTGTCCAAATCTAAGATTCAAACTCATTTTTGTTTAAACTAAAAAACTATTAGGTTCAAATATTTTATATTTTTTAATTTCTTTTCTTATTTATTTTGATGTTTTTAATTAAATATTAGTAGTTTTTAAATAAATTTCATAATTAGATGCAATTTTGGTAGCTTAGCACAATTGTTTTTTGTATTTTTATAATTTCTATCAATGCAAGAAAATAGAGAGTGAGCATGCATAAAATGAATAAATAAATAAAGTAAAAATAATAATTCATAATATAAAAAATAGTAAAAAATTTAGAAAAGGGAGTAGAAGGCATGATTTGAATTCAATTCTAATTTGAATTTCCCTTCTTTCACGCACACGTGCTTTAGGTGAGGGGTATGAGTGTTTGGCAGAGGCATTATTCAATTCAATTTGGAATTCCCTTCTAATTTTATATTTCAAGGGAATATTAATACATAAATTATTTGGCCATTAATTTGTATGTTGATATTTTTCTTCTACTATTTGAATTTCTTAAATCCGTAATTGTTTAAGAAATTTAATGTAAGTAGTAAACTATGTAGGATAAGCTATTCGTTATACTTTTTTGCATAGTGAAGCTAGAAACCAGTGTAACGCCCTTATCTAGTATTACAACGTCTCACTTGTAAACAGATAAAGTTGATACATTATTCTTAACCTTAATTGTTCATGACTGACGTCTGAGCATTCATTCCATCGCAATATTATTCAAGCTCATTAGGTTCGGGTCCTTTAGCTCAGATTAAACTTATAAGCACAACGAAGATAAAATATACTTCATAAGGGATAAAGTGATAACATTATAAATACTTCCATAGGTACTACAACAGTACATTTATTCAAGAACTATCAAAACTCAACCTAGGGTCAGGAGACAACATCATCTATGTCACTCAAACCCTTGGCTACAAAATACTCTTACTGAAAACCTTCCTTAATGCTATTTCCATCTTTCCTAGAAATTTGCTAATTACCTGCATCTGATACATATCAGCACACAAATAAGAAAACTAGTTTCTCAGTAGCTTAACAGTTCACAGTTTAAATCTCATTGACATGTACCACTGTGCAAGCACAAAAAATCTTTTTGATATATCAATGTAGTACATATGGTCATTCTCAGGTCTATTATAATTCTTTTCTAGGAGAATATATATATAACAATCAAATTAATTAGTAATCATCTACATATATATATTTCTCATTCTTAAAACTTACCTTGAATATGCCACACATTTAGTCATCTTGCAATAAAGGTGGACACTTGGCCACTAAAAATTTTTTTGTGAACACTTGGTCACATTGTGGACTCTTGGCCACTTTCATGGGATTAGTGAACTCTTGGTCACCTTGTGGACTCTTGGCCACTTTCATGAGATTAGTGAACACTTGGTCACTTATACATATACATAGCAACTACTATTACTATCATTCTTGACATTCAATCTTCTTTGCATTTAATTGTCATAAATCACATTATAATACATTTATGGTTAGCATAATAATTCGGCCACTCTACTAGAATTAAAGTATTAGTTCACTTTAAGACTTTATTATACTTGTCTTCTTAGTTCAAATTGCCTAATATAATTAAGACTAACTATATTTAATTACTCTTATATTTTAATAACAATATGAGTTCTTGTTGGTCAAAACTAATCTTTCTACATTCTAATTCACCATAATTTTTCTCCTTTCTTTAGCTAACCAATTCCTAAATTCTAAATCTTACATCTATTACTAATAAGAATCCCATGCTTTATTTTCTATAACTTAAGCCTATACTAACTATGTAAAAATTCACTTTTCAGCATTATATTTAGTTATGTTTTTCTACTATAAATAATAAATTCTTCCCTGCAATATTTCTTCCATGAAAATGACAATATCCGTGTAACATTTCACTAAACACCATATCCATGTACCACTTCACTAACAATTCCAATCTATATTTTAATTTATCCCACAAGTTCCATCAATGGACATGTATAATTCTAGTTTACATTCCAAGCTATCACAAAAACTCAATCAAAGGAAATTTATAAATCCAATCTTATATTTCCAAACCATCACACAAATTCAATCAAAAGACGTATATAATTCCAACCCATATCAAAAGACGTGTGAATTTCAATTTATATTCCAATCCATCCTACTAATTCAAAAAAAGCATTTATATCTTCACGAATGTAAGGAAAAAGTTCATGTTCCATTCAAAGTTTGAAAGCATTATGAAGATATCTTATATCATAAAACAAAGCTAAGGGAATTGTTAAGCTACCTTACGATTGTAAGAATAATGCAAGTAAATTGTTGAGTTCCCTTCAGTCAAGCTCCTTTCTTTACTTTTTCTCCCTGTGCCTTTCTTTTGTTAACTCAAAGTTCACTTCCTCTTACTTCTTAGCACCACCGTTATAAAGATACTTCTCTTAAGTTCTATATATATGTATATTTAATTAGACATATTCAATGCTTGTTCGGTCATCCTAAAAGCAAGTAAGGGATGATTTTCGCATGGCCATTTTCCCTCATTTATCTCTCGGTTGCATTGGGATAAAAACAATAAGGAAAGAAAAAGGGGAGGGGATTCAAGTAGCTTATTCATCACATCCCATCAGAAGGAAATTAAAATGCAAGGGGAGAGAAAAAGAATACCACTAGCACACATCTCTTTTTCATCTTTGCACTTGTTCACCATATGCTCTCTTTCACTCTCATTTCACGATTTGATTAAGTGATGCATGAAATGAGAATAGAAAGAGTGCAATTATCCTACATTTCTTCCTCTTTCTTTCTTTTCTCCATCACCAAATCACTCCTATGATTATGCTATTCTTTTATCCTCAATTGCTGTTATTCCCTAGCTACACGTGTAGTCAATCAATTCAATTTTTCTTGCATCTTGTATTTATTTATAATCCACTCCCTTGGTTAAGTCAAAAGAAGAGGAGAATGGAGTCACGTACCTTACTTGAATGCCACCCTCAACCACCTTAAAATAAGATGTAATGGAAGAAAGAAAGCAAACCACTACCACACGTTCCTTTCCCTTCATTCCTTTGTTTTTTTCATGCATTACCGATTCACTCTCCCATTAAATCTTCTTGATCTCTTCCCAAATGTCACTAATTATTTGGGAAGGAAGAAGTCACCACTCTTAGTATATATATATCACTTCCTATCTCTCCTTCATTTTTGTCGTACGGTTATCTAAGTTTAAATAAACTTTAAACCCTTTTATC
This sequence comes from Senna siamea, assembly GCA_031216115.1. NCBI lineage: Eukaryota > Viridiplantae > Streptophyta > Magnoliopsida > Fabales > Fabaceae > Senna > Senna siamea. Next base: position 6,734,263 of record CM062360.1, read on the forward strand.
TAGTCTACTTGCTTTTACTATTCGGTCATGTTAGGGGATAAAAGAAAAGAGGTTAAACAGTTTACTTCTTCGTGGCCAAGTATTCTCTTTTATTCCATCCTAATGATTTACACTAATTTGTATAGGGCTTTCCTTCCATTCATTCTTAATCATTCGACTAAAGTAAGACTAAGAGAAACAAAAATTCCTACATTACAAGGCATCCATCATTTTCATCACTTCCATTCTTTCCCTTGTTAAATTTTTTTTCCTAAACATTGGATTACCAAGGTAATTTCTTCATATTTTTATATTGTTACATTAGGAAAACATTAATTTAAAATAATTAAGAAAATATGGGATGTTACAACCAGTATATATTAAAGCTGGACATTCTATTTTAATATATTCTGTATTTGGTTTATCTCTTTTAGATCTTAATGATGCTAATTATACGAATTCATATACATTATCTAAATTACTTAATTAGTTAGTGTGAGTTAACAGATGTTCCTTACCTCATTAAACTAGAAAGAGATTTAACATTTAGCAAGAGTTATTTGTTAAGCTAAATTTGTCATGAGTTACTTATAACATTGAGTCAATGATCAACTGATAACAGTTAGGAATTAAATGTCCCTCAATTGGAACTTTCTTTATTGATTTATATTCTTTTTATTGTTATTTTCTTCTCACGTGGTTGTACTTAATCTTATTGTTTTATTTCAATTAGTTTATTTCAATTCTATTTTATATTCCAATTTTAGTCTTATTCTCTATTCATAAAACCCCCCTATTTACTTTTGTAATTTCTTTTCACTAAATTTCTGGTTAATTAAAAGAATTTTAAAATCTCTAATCCCTGTGGGATCGACCTTGCTCACACTACACACAAATCACGTAGTAGCAGTAGGACTTTTTGTTTTTGTTGGTTTTGACACCCGACAAATTTTGGTGTCGTTGTCGGGGATTGGTTTAACTAATTTTTTTTTAATGCCCAGTACTGCACATGGAAAGGATAAAATTTTTGACCCAGAAATAGAAAAGACAACTAGAAGGTTGAGGAAAGAAAGAGAGTTAGAAAAAAAGCTTCAAAGGCCTCTTCTTCTGTTGAGCAGATAGATGATATACCATCGATATCTGAGCTATTTGTTGAAAATGAGATAGCAATTCCAAATATGGCAAGAGAAAGGACATTGAGAGAACTTGCCACTCCTCCGGTAGATCAATCACCGTTATGCATTGCCACTCCAACCTTAGAAGCACCATTGAAACTTAAATCTGGACTAATTCAACTGTTATCCAAGTTAAGACAACTTGCAAATAAAGATCCTTATAAACACTTGAAGGAGTTTCATATGGTTTGCTCAAGTATGAAACCTCAAGGAGTGACAAAAGAACATATCAAACTGAGGGCATTCCCATTTCCTCTAGATGATGCAGCTAAGGAATGGCTCAATTATTTACCAGCGGGCACCATCACCACCTAGGAAAATATGATGAAATTATTTTTGGAGAGGTACTTCCCTGCTTCTCGGGTTATAAATGTCAGAAGGGAGATATGTGGGATCAAGCAAAAAGACTTCAAGACTCTTTATGACTATTGGGAGAGCTTCCAGAGGCTATGTGCCAGTTGTCCATAACATGACATTTTAGAGCATGCATTAATTCATTATTTTTACGAAGGCTTGCTACCTACAGAGAAGAGTATGATTGATGCTGATAGTGGAGGATCAATAGTAAACAAGACTCCGAATAAAGCTAAGGAGTTTATTTCTATCATGGTAGCGACCTATTAAAAATTTGGAAGTAGGCAAGAATATCAAAGGAGAATGAATGAGGTGAATAAATCATCTCTCGAATCGAAACTTAATCAACTCACTGACTTGGTGCAACGTCTAGCTATGAATCAGATGCTGCCAACTTGAGTCTATAGAGTTTGTGCTAGTGTAAGACACCCTACCGATACGTGTCCTACTCTCCAAGAAGATACACAGGGCCAAGTGAATACTGTTAATGAATTTCAGCCACAGAGGAGGTATGATCCCTTCTCAAATACTAACAATCTAGGATAGAGGGATCACCCTAATTTCAGCTATGGAACGAGGCCACAGAATTTTTAGAACTATCAACCTAGGCCTCCCGCTCCAATGCCACTACCTTAACAGCCTTCCTCTTCAAAGTCAGGCTCATCCTTAGAGGACATTGTGAAATCCTTAGCCTTGAGCACACAATAGTTTCGGAATGAGATTCACTCAAACATTTAGAAATTGGAGAACCAAATGAGCCAATTAGCCACATTAGTAAGTAAGTTGGAATCTCAAGGCAAGTTTCCCTCTCAGCCAAAAGTGAATCCAAAATAGAATGCTAGCGCAATTACTTTAAGGAGTAGGAAAGAATTGGAAGAACTTCCAAAAAAATCTATCTGTGTGGACAACTTAGATGTAGAGGTTAACCCAGAAGTTGAAGTTTCTGTGCAGCACCCGGTAAAAGACACCCAAAGTGATGAAAAAGCTACTCTACACAATGATGTGGTGATTAGACCTCCATTCCCATAGAGGTTTGCTAAGCCTAAGAAGGAAAGAGAAAAAAAAGAGATTATAGAAACTTTTAGAAAAGTGGAAGTAAATATCCCACTTTTGGATGCCATAAAGCAAGTACCTCGGTATGCCAAATTTTTTAAAGAGTTATATGCCAACAAGAAAAAGTTAACAGGTAATGAAAAGATTAGCATGGGAGAAAACATCTCTACAGTGATTCAGAAAAAGTTACCTACCAAGTGTAAGGATCAAGGTATGTTTGCTATTTCTTGAAGATTGGAGACGTAGGCATACAGAAAGCCATGTGTGTCCTTGGGGCTTCCATCAATGTCATGCCCTTGTCTATTTTTTCTGCTCTTAAAGCCGAAGAACTTAAGGAAACAAGGGTCATCATTCAACTAGCTGATAAATCTGTGGTTTATCCTAACGGTGTAATAAAAGATGTCTTGGTGCAGGTTAACAATTTAGTGTTCCTTACTGAATTTTATATCATAGACATAGAGGATGACAAGTCAGAGAAGCAGTCCTACATCTTACTAGGGAGACCGATTCTAAGCACAGCAAAGGCAAAAATTGATGTTCATGAGGGTATCCTAACTATGGAGTTTAATGGAGAGCTCATCAGGTTTAACATGTATGATGCTATGAAATACCTGAGTGAAACATCTTCTCTCTGTCGGGTGGACGTCGTTGATTCTTTAGTGCAAAAATTCTTTGAGCTTCATTGTCAAGACAACTTGGATATAGTCCTTACAAAGAGTATACATCGAGACTCCTTACAGAAATTACAAGAAATTTTCAATGTAGATGAAGGGTTGAAAGAAATGGCTCTTGAATTAGATGCTTCAAATCTTGGTTCAATTGAATTTCACACATATACTTTATCTTCATCTTCTACTAAGTTGCTACCTTCTGTGATGCAGGCACCAGAGTTAGAGTTGAAGCAGAAGCCTGAACACCTCAAATATGCCTTTTTAAGAGCTCAAAGCACCTTACCTATTATCATTTATAGTAAACTGAGCCCAACAGATGAGGAAAAGTTAATTGGAGTGTTAAATAAGTACAAGGGAGTTATTGGGTAGACTATAGCTGATATCAAAGGCCTGAATCCATCCACCTATATGCACAGGATCCTCTTGGAAGAAAATAGTAAGCCTTGAAGGGAAGTGCAAAGGTGACTTAACCCCCCGATGATGGAGGTAGTAAAGAAAGAAATTTTGAAACTTCTAGATGCAAGTATGATTTACCCCATTTCGGATAGTAAGTGGGTGAGCCCAATACAAGTAGTACCGAAGAAAATTGGTATCACAGTGGTAGAAAATGCAAAAGGAGAAAAGGTTCCCACCTGAGTGCAAAAAGGGTAGAGGGTTTGTATTGATTATCGCAAATTGAATGCGTCCACAGGAAAAGATCACTTTCCTCTTCCTTTCATTGATCAAATGCTTGAAAGTTTAGTAGGAAAGACTCACTATTGTTGTCTTAATGGTTATTCAGGTTTTTATCAAATTCCAGTTGCACCAGAAGATTAAGAAAAGATAACCTTCACATGCCCATTTGGAACCTTTGCCTATATAAGAATGCCTTTCGGTTTGTATAATGCACCTGGTACTTTCCAGAGGTGTATGGTAAGTATATTCTATAAATATGTGGAAGATATCATTGAGGTTTTTATGGATGATTTTATAGTCTATGGTAAATATTTTGATGAATGTCTTGGTAATCTTACTAAGATTTTAAAGCGGTGCTTAGAATCATACCTTGTTTTAAACTATGAAAAATGTCACTTTATGTTAAACCAAGGCTTGATTTTAGGACATATTGTATTTGAAAGAGGTATTGAGGTAGATAAAGCTAAGATTGATTTAATTAAATCTCTGCCTTACCCCGCCTCAGTGCGGGAAGTTCACTCTTTTTTGGGACATGCAAGTTTCTACAAGAGGTTCATCAAAGATTTTTCCAAGATCACTCAACCACTTTGCAAGCTTTTGCAAAAAGATGTAGAGTTCGAATTCAGTGATTCTTGCAAGGAGGCATTCAACCTCTTGAAAGATAAACTTACCTCAGCATCGATTGTCCAAGCACCTAACTAGAACCATTCGTTAGAGGCTATGTGTGATGCTAGTAATTATGCAGTAGGAGCTGTGCTCGGGAAAAGGATCAATCATTTTTTATTTAGACAAATTTCGTTCTTACTTGTTGGGTACTAAAGTTATAGTATATTCTAACCATGGTGCTTTGAAATATCTATTGCAGAAAAAAGAAGCAAAGCCACGATTGATATGATGGATTCTTCTCCTCAAAGAATTCAATTTAGAGATAAAAGATAAGAAAGGGTTGGAGAACTTGGTGACTGATCATCTTATTAGACTATCCCTTAACATGGATGAACCACCTTTGGCTGATGAATTCCCATACGAACTCCTCTTTTCAATAAAATAAAGTATGCCTTGGTATGCTGACTTAGTGAACTATATCGCCATTAGGCTCTTGCCAAAAGAACTATGAAGGTATGAGAACGAAAAGATTCAGAGAAATGCTCGTTACTACATCTGGGATGAACCATATCTATGGAAATATTGCTCTAATCAAATCATCAGGAGGTGTGTACTTGAGCATGAAACCAATTCCATCCTTAAATTCTGTCATTCTTATGCATGTAGGGGTCACTTTGGGCCAAAAAGGATAGCTAAGAAGGTTTTAGAATCTGGGTTTTATTGGCCAACTCTTTTTAGAGACGCTTACCTATTTTGCAAGACATGTGAGAATTGCCAAAAAGTGGGGAATTTAAGCCATCGAAATCAAACGCCCCTTAATCTCATTCTTATTTGCAAAATCTTTGATGTACGGGGAATTGATTTTATGGGCCCCTTTCCATCATCCTTTGGGCATACTTACATATTGTTAGCGGTGGATTATATTTCTAAGTGGGTTAAAGCCAAAGCTACAAGAGCAGATGATGCTAAAACAATGGTGAGTTTTATTAAGTCCAACATCTTTACGAGGTTCGGTATACCAAGAGCTATAATCAGTGATAGGGGCACACATTTATACAACAGAACCCTTGATTCACTTTTGAAGAAGTATGGGGTCACACATAGGATGTCCACTACCTACCATCCACAAACTAATAGGCAAGCTGAAATTTCTAACAAAGAGATTAAGTCTATTCTAGAAAAGACAGTGAATCCCAATAGAAAAGATTGGAGCATGAGGCTAGATGAAACTCTTTGGGCATATAGAACCGTGTACAAAACTCCAATTAGCATGTCACCTTATCATCTAGTATATGGAAAACCATGTCACCTTCCTGTGGAGTTAAAGCATAGAGCTTACTGGGCTATAAAGCAATGTAATATGACAATGGATAAAGCTGGTAACCACAGGAAGCTGCAATTACAAGAGCTTGAGGAACTGCGCAACGAAGCTTATGAAAGTGCAAGAATTTATAAAGAGAAAACAAAAGCATTCCGTGATGGCCATATATCCAAGAAACAATTTATTTTAGGACAAAAAGTGCTACTTTATCATTCCAAAATGAAATTATTTACCGGTAAGTTGCAATCAAAGTGGATTGGGCCATTTATAGTTACTAATGTCTTTTCTCATGGTGTAGTTGAAATTCAAAGTTCAGATACTGGCAAAACTTTCAAAGTCAACGGGCGCCACTTGAAGACCTTTTATGAAGATTTCACAGAAGACAAAATTACTGCACTAAACTTTGACAGTGAAGGCAGTAAGGTTCCTAAGCCACATAATTAAATTAAAAAAAATACCAATAATGCAATTCACCGAAAATAAATAAGTCATCATAATAAAATTCTCACTCCATATTTTTCTTGTATTTCTCTTTTGATTTTATAATTCTTTGCTATTTTATTTCTATTTTTCATATCTTTTTATCTTTTTAATATAGTTGCAAAAAAGACTTCACTTCACATCATACCTCTCTACCTAGTGCATCTAGTTTAGGGAAGTTTCACCTTTTCATTGCACTTATCTATTTGTTCTTACTACTTGTGTTGACTAGTTGCATTGAGAACAATGCTATGTTTAGGTGTGGGGGAGGAATATTCTAAATCTTGAAAAATTGAAAAATTTTTTAATTTTTTTTTTTAAAAATTTTGATATTTATTCTAATTTTGACTTTTTTTGCTTCAATTGTGGAATAAAGTTTGGAAAATTTTTTTAGTTTGTCTGATTTTTGGTAGAATTTAGTTTCAGTTTAGTTTAGTTTCTGACTTTAAGATTCAATTTTCCTCCACTTACTCATGTTTGGACTGCTAAAGCATAGTTCTTGAATTTTTAATTTTGTTTATAGCAAAATTCATGCTTTTAAGTTACAAGATTGAACTTGAACATTTGAGTTATGTTTCCTTCCTATAGCATGACCATGTTTCTACCAAGTATACTTGTTTGAGCTGAGAATTAAGAAAAAAGAATCTTTGCATGCTAACCTTAATTGAATTGCTTGGCATTTTAGGATTTTTTTTAGTTTACTAAGATGTCAAAGACAAGGTAGATTACATCGCTTTTGTAGGTCCAAGATCTTGTAATTGATTAGAAAGGTTGTTATTTCACCTTCTTTTTCCCTGTTACAAATAATAATAATAATAATAATAAGAATAATAATAATTTTCCTACTCCTCTAATTCAAAAAAGGATTATGAGCAGTGCTAGTAGCCACTTAGAGTTGTGAATTATTGAGTAATCAGGTGTAGGTATCACCAATATTTACATTCGCATCAAAAGATTTTGACACTCTAAGTAAGAGTTAAAAGTGCTCTAAAATAAGAAATGTTGTAACAGAGTTGAGTAACCAGGATTGTGTACCAAAAAGTATACTCTTTCGCATCAAAAGGCTTTGTTAAAAGTGGAAAAGAGAAAAAAAGTTAAATGGAAATATGAAATAATGGGTTTTCTTTGAAATTGCTAGATTCTTTTGGACCTTATGATTATTTAGAATTTGCTTTGTGTTGATACCTTGGTAAACTCTACAAATATTTTTAGTGCCAGGCTTAACTAATTAACATGCTAATTTGCTTGTAAGACATTTTCTCTTCTCTCTCGAGTATTACTTGTTTGGTTTCAAGGCTTGCTACATTGTGGAAAGTAGATTAATTATTTTTTCTTCTATTTGCTAACTTGGAAGTATGCTTTATGGAAATTAACTGCTAGAGTTTTGCTTGAAAAATACTTTATGATTAATACATGCTTGAGGACAAGCATGAGTTAAGTGTGGGGGAATTTGTTAGGTTCAAATATTTTATAGTTTTTTAATTTCTTTTCTTATTTATTTTGATGTTTTTAATTAAATATTAGTAGTTTTTAAATAAATTTCATAATTAGATACAATTTTGGTAACTTAGCACAATTTTTTTGTATTTTTATAATTTCTATCAATGCAAGAAGGGAGAGAGTGAGCATGCATTAAATGAATAAATAAATAAAGTAAAAATAATAATTAATAATAATAAAATAATAATAAATAATAATAAATTTAGAAAAAGGGAGTAGAAGGCATGATTTGAATTCAATTTTGATTTGAATTTCCCTTCTTTCACGCACACGTGCATTAAGTGAGGGGGATGTGCATTTGGCAAAGGCATTATTCAATTCAATTTGGAATTCCTTTCTTCATGTAATGTGTGCGAAACAAATCATGGGCTTGATTCAATTTGATTTAAAATCCCTTTGTTTTAGGTGGATGCTTACACAGAGGATTGATTGCATTCACTTTAATTTTTGAATTCCTTTCTTTCAAGTGTGCGAGAGATACAAGGAGAGGGGATTTTCACACGGGCTTCTCCTTTTCCCTTCCAACAGAGATGTTCGTGCAGAGGGCGATGGGATTCATAGAGGCTTAATCCATGATTTTCTTCTAGGGGATTCGTGATTCTCTTTCGACATTTGCGATTGTCCAGGGGAGATTGAGAGGCGAAGCATGCCTGTGCTGTGCAAACGGGCGAGTGAACCACTGGATGCATTTTTTGGAGCTTTGGTTGGGTATTTAAAGGCGACAAGCAACCAAGAGAAGAGGCAATTTTGGAGACTTCATCTTCTTCACCATTCAGGAGAGGAAAGTTTTGAATCAGTGCTATCCATTGATGAATATTCTAAGTTTTGCTTGTTTTGCCTTTGTTTTAATAATTATGAGTGGCTAAGTATTTAATCTGACTGGGGAATTTGCTCCCAAATTGTTCTAGCAGTGAGATTAAATATTGTGTCTGCATTTCTATTTGTAACCATGACAGTTGCTAAGTTCTGATTTTATATTTCAAGGGAATATTAATACATAAATTATTTGGCCATTAATTTGTATGTTGATATTTGTCTTCTACTATTTGAATTTCTTAAATCCGTAAGTGTTTAAGGAATTTAATGCAAGTAGTAAACTATGTAGGATAAACTATATGTTATTCTTATTTTGCATAATAAATCTAGAAACCAGTATATATTAAAGTTGGACGTTCCGTTTTAATATATTCTGTATTTGGTTTATCTCTTTTAGATCTTAGTGCTGCTAATTAGGCAAATTCATATACGTTATCTGAATTACTTAATTAGTTAGTGTAAGTTAACGGACGTTGCTTACCTCACTAAATTAGAAAGAGATTTAACATTTAGAAAGAGTTATTTGTTAAGCTAAATTTGTTATGAGTTACTTATAACATTAAGTCAATGATCAGAATTAAATATCCCTCAGTTGAAACTTTATTTATTGATTTATATTCTTTTTATTGTTATTTTTTTCTCGCGTGGTTGTACTTAAGCTTATTGTTTTATTTCAATTTGTTTATTTCAATTATATTTTATATTCTAGTTTTAGTTTTATTCTCTATTCATAAATCGACCCTATTCACACTACACACAAATCATGTAGTAGCAGTAGGACATTTTATTTTTGTCAGTTTTGACACCCAATAAAAACCTACTTTTTAGAAGCAATTTTAAGCATGCACAAGTATCTTCAATCGGTTGAAAATTCCCAATAGTAATTAAAAACAATAAGAATGTAGTTTTTAATCCCTTTTTCTTTCAAACAAGTTCAATTTCACAAATTTTAGTCATGTGAACAGTAAACTTTGAAATAAAGGGATTGAGTTATTATGCTACCTTTTTGCTAATTTCTAATCGGTGTTTGTTGATTTGGAAGTGTTCTAGAGTGATTTCCTAGCTCCTGGAATGCTTAATTCCAAGTAATAGTGTTGTTTGCTCCCAATGTCTTCTCCTTCTCTCTCTAGCTCATCCTCTTTCCTAGCTCCTGGAATGCTTAAATCCAAGTAAATAGAATTCACCTATTTATAGGTGATCCAGCCCTTTGCAATACTGCTCCTAATTCTCAACCATTCGGCCCAAAATGATAATTCTTCCAACTATATGTTAAATTACCATTTTGTCCCTAGCTCACTGGCGAGAAGTTTTTAAAATTTTGTTGCTACAATAAATCTTTTTCCTAAAAGTACGGCCTATTGCCTTGAAGTTTCAAAAATTCTCACATCCATCCTTGCTTCATCTTTTTTCTTTCAATTTGGTCCTTATTCTTTCTCTTCATCTAAAACTCTCATTCTAATGCATCTATATGTAATTTAATGCAACAAACATAAGCATTCAATTCATTAAAGTAAACAAACATCTCTTGAATATGAAAAGAGCAGATGTTAAAAAAATATCATGAAGACTAACTCAATTCTATCATGTGCCTATACTATCTAAAATAAACAATTTTAGGTGCCTAAAATGGACACTTCTTCACACTTTACCTTCCTCTCTAGCCCCAAGGAAACCTACAAATCTAATACATGCTAGCACTCATGTGAGAATTAAATCTCAGTAGCAATGCAACCTACCTTTTAAAATTACCAGCTTGTACCACCGTGACCACACAAAAAATCTCTACATTCTTTCATCATAAAACATGTACATAACACATACCATTGGGAATGTAATGTATGCAAGGTATTCTCAAATCATGTGCTCAAATTTATGCAAGTACTTTCAAACATATCATTTTCAAATATGGGATGTCCATTGATCATCATTCTCGTCATAACTTTCATAAAACATGTGGGATAATAAACATTCCATTACTTTACTTTAAACATATGAGCAAGAAATAACATATCATAAGAGTTATTGGGAGCATCGCCCAACGAACACTTCACGTTCCACTATCTATATGAATGAGTTAGTGACTATTCAGCCACCATATAGCTAACTATAGCTTTTAACTTTGACTTCTTGTACATTCTGAGGCATCCCTAAGATGGATATGAGTACCATTCTCATAACCAGCGGGATAGTTGTTAACTCTACCCAACGTCTCCCTTTCCCTTACAGGACTGGTTATCAACTCATGGGATTATAATCAACTCTACCCAAATCATTTCCTCTATGCTTTTGGGTGGATCATGATACTATAGAATCACCATCCCTTTCCAATGGATCACACTCCCGGTATGCTAGTCTCTAACATATAATCTAGGGTGACTCAGCTCATACCTATAATCCTGCTTAACTCTAAGTACGTGTTCATTAATGGTCGTTAAAAGGGGACATTAACTTAAAGTTTGCGACCATCACGTTGTTTTCAAAAATCATCTTAATTCATTATACAACCATGGAATTCCCAACGATCGTCCTATACCGACAAATGTATCACTAGATCATAAGCTTATCTACCACTAGGCATACACTTAGAATACTCCCCTCTTTCCTCTCTTATGTTTTTTGCTCTTTCTCTTTCATTATCACAAGGATCTCATCATCCAAGAGAATTATAACTCTATCATTTCACTTGTCACAAGGATCTCATCATCCGAGTGATGCATGACTCTATCCATTGCATGTACCCACTACATTCTAAGTTTTGATCATTAGTTTGAGTGAGATTTCAGGCTAGTTTCCTCTTAAAATGGTCAATTGAGCTCATTTTCCATGTCAGAGGGCTGGTAGTCAACTTCCCCCTTATTGGCAGTCAACTACTAGGTCACTGTCTAAACTCCTTATTCTTGGCCGAGAGCTACCAATCGATTGTTAGGGCTTAGCAGTCAGCTACTAGCCTCGACAGTCGACTCCCAAGGGCCTAGCAATCGATTGCTCCCTTTCTAGAAACTTTATAGAGAATGAAGAACACAATAGTCGACTTCCAGGGGCCTGACAGTTGGTTGTTAGTGTTCTGTCTCACATTTCTGGGCAGAGGATGAGCACGACAGTCGACTTCCAGGCTGGCAGTTACCTGCTAGCGCTCGATTTACTTGAAAAATTATGGTTTTACCCATATTTTAGCCCTAAAAAATTTTTCTTAAATCATTTACTTAAATCATGAACTCAATGCCAACATTCAAACATCCTTTCTCATTCATAAAATGCCCAAAATAGAGCTTAACATGTTCAAACTAAGATCAAACCACATCTTTCTCACTTAGGGAAAAAACCCAACTTCACAATCATTCACAAGCATCAATGAGCAAGGTAAATTAGCACACATTACCCAATGACAGTTAAAAATAATAGAATGTAGGTTTACAAACCCCAAACTTAACTTAAAGCATTCAAAATCACATTTATCAGTAAATTTTTTGCATATTTCAGAAATGGAGTTTAGGATGACTTGTTACTTGGATTCTTATGTTTTTGATGTGTTGGAAAGAATCTTCTCATGTCCTCTTCCTTCTCCTATGTCGCCTCTTATGGAGATGACTGATCCTATAAAACCTTAATCAGAGGGATGACCTTGTTCCTCAAATGCTTGGCGTCATTCCCGATGATTCTCAATGGTTTTGGATGATAAGTTAAATTTTCTTTTAACTGTATTGTACTGGTATCAAGAATGTGGGATGGGTTATGGATATATTTTTGAAGTTGCGAGACATGAAAAACATTATAGAAGTTCGATAAGAACAGGGGTAAGGCTATTTGGTATGCAGATTGACCAACTTTTTTTAGTATTTAGAATGGCCTAATATACCTTAGATTTAATTTTTTAGACTTAATGGCTCTACCTATACCAGTAACAAGAGATACCCTGAGGAAAACATGATCCCTTTCATCAAATTCCAGTGGTCTTCTTCTCTTGTTACCATAGTCTTTTTGCTTATCTTGAGCCCTGGCCATCTTATCCCTGATCATCCTAATTTGTTCTGTAGTTTGTTGAACTAATTTTGGTCCGAGCAATTGTCTTTCCCCTACCTCAAACCAACATAGAGGTGATATACACTTCCTCCTATATAAGGCTTTATAAGGTGTCATCCCTATGCTCAAATGGAAACTATTGTTATATGAGAATTCTATCAATGCTAGGTTTTGGTCCCAAATTCCCTTATGCTCCAAGGCACATGACCTAAGCATATCCTCTAAAGTCTAGATAGTCTTCTCAGTTTGCCCATCAATTTAAGGATAATAAGCGGTACTGATGTTCAATCTTCACCTGCTGACACACTAAGCACTTAGCAACATACTCAGTGATGTGCTTTTTCATGCCTAGCCACCAGAATCTTCCTTTCAAATCTTGGTACATCTTGGTAGCACCAGGGTGAATAGTGTAGTCACTCCTATGATCTTCCTCTAAGAATTTATCCATCAATTCCCTTAGACTCGGGTCATAAACCTAGTTTTGGAATGTCATTACCCCATCAGCTTCCTCATGGAATTCCTTTAGGTCCTTCAAGGACTTTAAGAATTCATCTTCCTTTTGAGCCTCTTGGATCTGAGTTATAAGGTTGCTCTCAATCCTCAGTTCACTCAAGTATATCCTATCTGGCAACACCAGGATGGATAAACTCAGATTCCTAAATTTTTCAATCAAGGTCATCTAACTCACCATCATTTAAGCTACATGGAGGGATTTCCTACTCAAGGCATCTACCACAACATTGGCCTTGCCTAGATGGTATTTCAACTTGAAGTCATAGTCCTTAATGTACTCAATCCATCTCCTCTGTCTCATGTTTAGCTTCTTTTAATCGAAGAGGTACTTGAGACTTTTGTGGTCACCAAATACCTCAAACCTAGACCCGTAAAAGTAATGCCACCAAATTTTCAAGGCAAAAACTATGGTTGCTAGTTCTAGGTCATGAGTAGGGTAGTTACTCTCATGGGGCCTCAAATGCCTAGAAGCATAGGCCACTACCTATCCCTCTTGCATCAAGACACACCCTAGACCTTTCTTGGATGTATTGCAATACAACTCAAATCTTCCCAAAGGATTTAGGATAATTAATACTAGTGCAGTAGTTAACCTCTCCTTTAAGGTTTGAAAACTATGCTCACATTCAGAATCCTATGTAAATGGAATATCTTTCTAGGTCAATTCGGTCATTGGCATCGCTATTTTAAAAACCCTTGGATAAACCTTCTGTAGTAATTGGCTAATCCAAGGAAACTATGAATTTCAATCACCATTGTAGGTCTCTCCCAATGAACCACTGCTTTAATCTTACAGGGATCTATAGCTACCCCATCCTTGGTAATCATATGTCCTAGGAATCTCACCTCCTCTAACTAAAACTCACATTTCTTAAGTTTTGCATACAACTGCCTCTCCCTAAGCACTTGCAACACAATCCTAAGGTGTTGTTCATGCTCTTCCCTATTTCTAGAATATACAAGAATATGATTAATGAACACTACCACAAACTAATAAAGATAGGGTCTAAAGATGCGATTCAAGTAATCCATGAAAATAATCAGAGCATTGGTTAGACCAAATGGCATCACAAGTAATTCGTAATACCTATACCTAGTCCTAAAAGCGGTCTTAGGTATATCCTCACCTCTTACTCTAATTTGATGGTACCCCAACCTCAAATCGATCTTAGTGAATACAGATGCTCCTCTTAATTAATCTAACAAGTCATCAATCCTAGGGAAGGGATACTTGTTTTTCATTGTCACTTTATTCAATTGCCTATAATCTATGCACATTCTCATACTTCCATCCTTTTTCTTCACAACCCTATAATGAAACACTAGGTTTAATGAATTTTTTTTCTAGAAGGTCCTCTATTTGAACCTTTATCTTGCTTAACTCTAAGGGAGACATCCTATATAGTGCTATAGAGATTGATCCTACCCCAGGAACTAACTCTATAAAGAACTCTACTTCTCTTTCTAATGGAAGATTAGAGATCTCCTTAGGAAAGACATCAGGAGACTCTCTAACTACAAAGACACTATCAAGCTGATGCTAACTCTTAACCTCAGAAGAACACATGAAACACAATCTTTGGATCTTTTCCTCCATACCCTTATTCACGTGTACAGTGTCCATAAAAGTCATAGACTTCTCAAAACAATTTAAAACTACCTGGTTAAAAGACAACATCCATTCCCATAATAACATCTAAATCCACCAAAGGCAAACAGATAAGGTTAACAACAAAAGGTTTGTTTTCGATAGTAATAGGTAATTTACGTAAGTTAAGGAAGTCAAAACATGTTTTCCAACCACAGTATGTAACGACCCCCTAATACGACATACGCGATGCTTATCTGATTAGCGGAAGCATATGGGTTGATTTACATAGTTATTCCCGATGTGGGAATGTCAGGGGATCGCTACTGGTTGAGTGTAACCCAAATAGACTTCCCGTTGTCCATTCAGATTCCGTTCAACCCTAATTCACACGCAGCTAACTAATTATACATACATACATCATAAAATTCCCCATCACTATAGTCAACATACAACTCCTGATTTATACATGTACAATCAATCCAACCATTACAGAAAATATAGAAGACAGAACCCAATATACAGCAATGTCATCAAAGTATATAAACAAGATAATTCAAGCCTAAGCTAAGTCATTCTCCCATTTATCACCAAGGCATCATCCGCTATATTCTGGGTTCCTGTCCCTGTCCCTGTTCATCTGAGTAAACAACCTGATGAGATATAAAATCTCAGTAGAATAATTTACAATTCAAATATCATTCAAAAACTGGTTGAATACCCAGCGGTGCGAACACCGAAATCATCTTCCCGAAATCAGTTCAAAAATAGTGAAATACCTTATCTTTAAAAATCATTTAATTACATGGAAATTGCGGCAATTAATCGAAATCATAAAATCCATTTCTTTTTAAAACCAATCATCAAAATCAAGTAAAATCCCATGCCCGGTGTATCTAAGTCCACGTTGGTCACAAATTCGCTGTAACCAAGTCTAAATCATCATCTAATTGCACGTCGTCTAGAGAGAATACCTCTCTTATCGTTGGGTGTGATCCATAACACCAATCACCCGAATCAAGCCTATATTGTGAGTGTGATCCGTAACACCAATCACTCACTCAAGGACCGGGTGAGAATCAACATCTAGAGCGTCCCCTAGCATGTGCACATACACCAACTCTCATCCTCATACGGTCTATTCGAACTCACATGCTAACGGTCGGCTATTCCTCAGGGTTCTAGGGTATTACACCTAAATCACAACGTTTTCCCGTGTAGGCTATCCCCCCTTATACTCCTTAAACCTTTCTTAGGGTTGTCCTAGTTTAATGCGTAATCCCTAACTCAATACAGGCTAAATATGATAAAAATAATCTCATTTAAAAGCTCCCTGTACTAGGGATACTTAACGGTCGTCCCATACCAGTTATCAAGTACCCAACCATAAGTAAATCCGTCCTAAGGGCATCTAAACTCGATAAACAACACGTCTAACATGCAATTAGGGTTTTCAGCACACAGGCATGTAATTTATTCCATCAAAAGCATCACGTAAATCCATACAAATCATCTAAATTAATTAGGTATCCACTAGGTCAAATCTAGGGTTCGGGAAGCGTAAATTATCCTACCTGGTCTCCTGTAGCTCTAAATCGCTTCAGAACTTCATGTAGTTTCGGTTTCTGAGCCCAATTAATTTCCTGGACATTAAATTAAATATTCAGACTTGTCACGTCATTCGTTTTTCAATCGTAAGTCCGGTTACCCAAATACCTAGGTCAATTTAATGCCTAATTACGTTCAACAGCTATTTCAGTCAGATATCATCAATTTTTGGGAAATCAGACCTTACCAATGTGATCGGATGATGGAATTCTGTGTCACGGTGGTCTCGGTTTCTCCCTATGCACGTCCAGAAGCTCCAAAGACGGCAGACGGCGCGCATGCGGTGGCGTCATTTACGGAGGGGTGCAGTTTGCCTCAAAAATTACACCATGGTGAAGCCCGCAAGTCCAGGAGTCCGAATATGGTGGTGGCACGGCAGTTCACGGCCGTTTGGATGGCGTTTTGTGGCCACGAAGTTTCACGCACGGTGGACGAAGATTGCCTCAATCCTGGCGCGTCTAGCCTCCGTTTGACGTCAGCGAGCTATTGGAGGAAGCTGGCAGCTCAGGGTACACGGTGGTGGGGGCGGTGATGGTCAACGACGACAGACGGCGACGATTTGAGGTGGTGAATTTTTCGTACGGTGGAGGAGAAAAGTGACATTTTCTGGCGACGTTGGCGGTCGTTGGTGGCCGTGGGTGGTTGCTGGAGGTTGTGGGTGGTGAGGGCTGTCGATTGGTATGTTGGGTGGCGGCCCACGGTGGCTGTAGCGGCGGTTCACGGCGGAGGATGGAGGAGAGAGAGGAGAGAGAAAATATGGTGAGGAGAGAGAGAGATTTGAGAGAAATGGAGGGAATCCGTGAAATTTAAAGCCTCTGGGGGCGATTCTGACTTTTCCTGGACCACCCGGGGATGCTTTAGGGTGTCGGGATCCTTCCAGACGTCGACACGTGTTTCCATGCAAAGGTTTTGGCCTCTGTCAGTGAATTTGATGCACAAAACATCCTCTATCAATTTTTGATCGCCAGATTGCATTTCTTTCTGTTTAATCGTGTTTTTAACTTCGAACAGCCTTCCATTTCGAATCACTATCCTCGAAAGTCATGCCAAGTTTTGTTTTATTGGGATTAGGGTTAAAAATTCAATTTTATCCTTTAAAACTCTTTTGAAATCCTTTCGGTTGTTACACAGTAGATATAGACAAGTCATATGGTAATTTAGTCACAGAAAAATTCAATCTTTCCACACATTCATGAGAAATAAAGGAATGAGTGGTGCCAAAATCAAATAGTACAATTAAAGGAACATCATTTATAGAACACTAACATTTAATAGAATCATCGGATTGCTCTACCTCTTTGCCCTTGAGGGTGTGGAATCTCCCTCTAGTCAGATGCTTAGGGGCCTTAGCTAGTTTCTTCCAAATAAGGTAGTCTTTGATGAAATAGCCTGGCTTCCCACATTTATAACAGACATTATGGCCCATCAAGCATGGTTTATTGCCATTATACTTCCCACACTTAGGGCAGCCATTTGATGCAACTTGCCTAACCATAGGCTTCTTTCTAGATTGGACCTTACCAAACTTGATCTCCTTTATAACACCCTTATCTAGTATTACAATGTCTCAATTGTAAACATATAAGGTTAGTACATTATGCTTAACCTTAATTCTTTATCAATAACATCTTAGCATTTATACAATTGCAATATTATTTAAGTTAATTAGCTTTGTATTCTCTTGTTTAGATTAAAACTCATAAGCACAGCGAAAATAAATTGTAATGCAGTGAAAATAAATTCATAAAACATTATATATCCTTTCCTAAGTGTTACAACATTTCATTTATCGAAGAACTATCAAAAACTAATCCTAGTGTCAGGAGACAACATCTTTGTCACTCAATCCCTTAAGCTATAAAATACTCTTAATAAAAGAACCTCATTTAATGAAACTTCACTTTTTCCTAAGAATTGCTAAATATCTACATCTGATACATACCAGAACACAAATGAGAAAACTAGTTTCTCAGTAGCTTAACAATGCATAATTTAAATCTCACTGACATGTACCACTGTACAAGAACAGAAAACAATTTCTTCTACCTTCCATCATTTAATAATTAATCTCTTTCATATTCATACATTGGTAAGCATTGTATGATTAATTGGTATGTCAATGTGATAAAGATGGCTATTCTCATTTTAATTATAATTCTTTTTCAAGGAAGGCATACATATAACAATTGAAACAATCAAGGATCACCTCTATATTTTTCATTCTTAAAACTTACCTTACCCAAGAGGATAAAGCACATTTGGTTACCCTGCAAGAAATGTGGACACTTGGCCACTTTTGTAAGAATTGTGAACACTTGGTCACATTGTGGACTCTTGGCCACTTTTATAAAGATAGTGAACTCTTGGTCACATTGTGGACTCTTGGCTACTTTCATAAGATTAGTGAAAACTTGGTCACTTATACATACACATATCAATTTCAATTCTTTCCATTCTTATCCTTTCAATCTTCTTTACATTTAGCTATCATAAGGTACATTCTAATGCATTCATGGTTAGCATAGTGATTCAGCCACTAAGATCAAAATAAGGCATTCATTTTGGCCACTATGAAAAAGTACTCAAACTTAGGGTTTTTCATGTCACATTGTCATATTTTTCCTGTAGCGGCCCTATCTAGTATTACAATTCATCTGATGCAATCAGATAGGTTCGGTACATTATTCTTATCCTTTTATTTAGTTAATGTTTGAGTAGTTACACCATTAAGTTTCATTAAGCGGATTAGGTTTGGGATCTTTTGCTCAAATTAAAAACTTATATGCACAGTGAAATAGATAAAATATATACTAAGCTACACAGCAAAAATTAAAACCTTCATGTAATTAAAATAAATACAAGTCCAATAATGTCCATTAAATTTCTTGTAAACATGTACCAGGATATAAGAAGCACCCGTCCGTCAGGAGTCAGGAGACAACAATCCTATCACTCAGACCCCTTTACAAGTTACTAAGGATGGACCAGTCCTATACATATCCCTTCTACTACCAAAAGAATAGTCCTAATTCTAAATAATATGTCTAGACTAAGACCCAAAATAGGGGTTACAAAAATTTTCTCTAAACTAAAAGAAACCTCTATCTCTCAACCCTTCTAAGCGTCCGCATCTAATACATATTAGCATATAATGAGAAACACAAGTTTTCCAGTGGCTTAACAATTCAGTTTTAAAACAACTAATATGTATCAGGGTGCAAGCATTAAAATATTTAATTCTACATTCTTGGAATAAAAACATAATATTTTGCATAAACATAGATTGACAAGCAAGGTATGATCAATTTAAATGCTAATGTGAGAAAACAATATTTCTAGCAAATAAAACATCTTTCATGCTATCAAACTGCGTTATCATAAGGTTACTAAATCCATTTATGCTTATCATTCTTAATTTATTTTTATTCATTAGTTGTGCGCACTTGGGCACTATGGACACTTGGCCACCTTAAAAATTCTTTGTGCACACTTGGGCATATGTGGATACTTGGCCACCTTAAAAATTCTTTATCAATTATCAAGGAAAATTTTCTTTTTCTTGGAAGTTATTACTAGTGTACATACCTTTTTAAAATTCCAATATCTTCAAGGATAAAATTCCTCTTTCTTGGAAATTATTATTAATGTACTTCATTTGTGAAAATTCTATTAATTTCAAGGATCATTTCTCCTCCCTTAAAAATAAATTCTAATTATATTCCTTATGAAAAATTCTAATATTTCAAGAATAATTTCTCTTTTATTGGAAATAAATTCTCATGTACATTTCTCAAGAAAATTCTAATATTTTAAGAATAATTTCTCCCTTATTGGAAATAAATTCTAATGTACATTTCTTATGAAAAATTTCAAGGATAATTTCTCTTTCCTTAGCAATAAATTCTGATGTCTATTTCTTATGACAAATTCTAATATTTCAAGAATAATTTCTCCTTTATTGGAAATAAATTCTCATGTAAATTTCTCAAGAAAATTCTAATATTTTAAGAATAATTTCTCCTTCATTAGAAATTAATTCTAATGTACATTTCTTATAAAAATTCTAGCATTTTGAAAATATTTTTCTTTCTTGCAATAATAATAATATCTTCTCTTATGACTTCAAAAATAAATTCCCATATTTTGAATCAATATCATGGTGCATAGCTTATAAATTCCAAGAATGAATTTCATGGACTTGCCTTAGGGAGATTGGTTAACTTAACAAATCAGTTTCCTTCTTTTAGTCCTTACTAACACCCTTAACTGGTAGGGTTTCTCTCCTTTATGGTCACCATGAATTTAACACCATCTAACCCTAATTCTTTTCCAGCAACAATATGCATGCCATCTCATCCACCAACATTCCAACTAATCACACATGCTTAGCCATCATACATACATTTTGTCAAGAATGTAGAGAGACAATTTATGTTCCATAGAAAGCTTGAAAATAAATATGTTGGTTGCATAAACTAAAGCATGTAACAAATTTTAAATTGTTAACCTACCTTGATGATGACTAAATGGACTTTATCTTGATCTTTCCTTTGACTTCTCCTTGCTTCCTCCTTGTTCCTTTGATTCCCTGGCTTCTCTTTTGATCCCTTCAATTCTTCCTCTTCAAACTTTTGGTGTTTCTCTCAAACTCACGTCCTTCCTCTCTCTTTTCTTTCTCTCTTCTCTTCTTTTTCTCTTTTTCTCACTTTTCACGTGTGGGGGTGTGTTGCATGCATGAACCAAAATGAAATTCTCAACTCTCTTTTTTTTCTTTTCTTTTCATGTGTGCATGCATCCTTGTAAGAATAAAATTTTCAATTCCAATTCTCTTTCTTTCTTCACATGTGGGCATTACATGAAACTCCCCACTCTTTTTGTCTCTTGCTTAGGTGGCATGCATTCATAAAAAAAACCATTCTAATTCCTTATCCCTCACGCCACTCCACACTTTCCTTTCTTTCTTCCTTCACGTGTGTGTTGCATTCTCTCTCACACTTGAAAATTTCAACTCCTCTTGTCCCTTCTTGCTTAGGTGGCATATGCAAGCATCCAAAAATGCAATTTTCTAATTCATTCACGCCATGCTTCATCTCCCTCTTTCCATATTGTCCATTTCTTCTCTT
This sequence comes from Senna siamea, assembly GCA_031216115.1. Classification (NCBI taxonomy): domain Eukaryota; kingdom Viridiplantae; phylum Streptophyta; class Magnoliopsida; order Fabales; family Fabaceae; genus Senna; species Senna siamea. Next base: position 6,755,745 of record CM062360.1, read on the forward strand.
TTTCCTTGTCTTTGGCGTGTGGTGCATGAAAATTCTGCACCTTTCTTCTATCTTTTTCATGGTTGCACCCTTTTTATTCTTTATAATATGTGGGGCTTCCTTGTTGCATACACAATCCCATTTCCTCACACAAAATTTTGTGCTAGGTGTACTTGCAAGTACACTTTTCTTTACTTGCAAGTTTCCCCCTTTCCTTTCTATTTCAATCCTCCATTTCTTTCCTTACTCTAATTTCCATTTAGCCAACATGGGGGAGAAAGGACGCTGCTCCTTTTGTTTTACTTATACATATAACTAATTTCCTTCTTGCTTGCAATTGGTGCTTCCTTCCCTTGCACGTTAGCTACACCCCACAAGTAACTATTTCTACATGTTAAATAAATTTCTGCACCCTTTTCCCTAGCCTATTCGGTCACCTTAATTGAAGAAATAGAAAAGAAAGAATGGGATGTGCATTAAGGACTCTTATCCTCCTCCACTTGCACACACACACACATGCATAATAATTTTTTTTTACAATAAAATTTTACACTCCATGATTAATTATTTTTCTTTCTTAATTATATTTACATAACCTCACGCAAGGTGGTACGATTTTGGGGCATTTTTCATGCTGCACATGTTTTGGGCAGCATAATTCAATTCCCATGTGGACTTACCATTGGGTGATGCCAAGGGAAGAAAGGAAAGGGAAGCACGCAACCCACAACATGGCATTGTATAATTACATTTTAAATTCTGCACCTATTGTGTTACTTGTTGCATGCATATATATATATAATTAATTTCCATTCTCCTTTCTATTGTCCCTTGCTCTTATGAAAGATACTTATGTTAGTATCCTTTCTTCCTAGTTCACGTGTGTTCTCATGTGCATATTGAATCTTTATTTATTCATGGCACTCCCAAATACTCCTAGCTGTGTGGCATATGAAATTTTTTGTAACTATGTTTGCATTCTTGCTTCCCTTTCACAAAAGACTCTCATCTCTTAGCTATTATGCATTGAAAGGAGAATAAATAAAGGGAAGGAAAGGGGAAAGGCTAGTCTTACACGCCACCCATCCTAGTGTGCATGTGAACCTCATCATTTGTGGTGCCAAAGGAGGGAAAGGAGAGGATTCACGTAGGCCCCTTCCTTCATACAAAACTTGCATGGCATGTAAGGCACACGCAGGTTTTATGTGTAGCCACTTCATGTAATGGGTGAATATATATAGAGCAATTTAAAGACTCTTATCCTTCACCACTTTTTTTCTTTGAATGTGCATGAGATTCTTAAATTAGTTACGCTCTTCTCCCCTTGAAAATTCGGCTAATCAAAAGGAAAATTAATTAAGCTCCTCAAATTTTTGACCTTTATCTTTTAGCACATTTATTCTAATCATTAAATAACACAAGTAACTTCATCCAATCAATTAAAAAGCATTAATTTAGACAAATTAAAATTATGGGATGTTACATTCCCATCCTTGTCATAATTTAAACTTCATGATATCATGCATTAATTTTTTCAGGGTACTTTTTCCAACCTTTAATTTGTGTCACCATTACCATTAATACTTTATTCTACTTACCTACTTGGTTCAAGTTACATACTAAAATTTAGGTTACATATATTTAATTATTCTTACATTCCAATAGCAATGTGGATCTTTATTAGCCAAAGACAAATTTTCTATATTCTAATTTGTCATAATTTTTCTCCTTTCCTTATCCAACCGAATTTCCATCTTTCTTACACCAATTTTAGCAAGCAAATTCCTATCTTACAAAAGCCACTTTTAGATTTGGTATGACAGTAAGAGTAAATGTTAAATCTTATATCAAATGCTAACTAGAAATCTTCATTTGGTGCCTATAACTTAAAACATATACTAACCATACAAAAATACAAATTTTTAGCATTATCTTTAGTTAGGTTCTCCATTATACATGCTGAATTCTTCCCATAATAGTTTTTCCATGAAAATATCTATTCTAACACATCAAGAAACAATTTCAATTTACCATACAAACTTAACCAAAGAGACATTCATATCTTTAAGAATGTAGAAAGAAACTCATGTTCCATAGAAGCTTGAAAGCATGATGAATATATCTCACATCAAGAAACAAAATTAAGAGAATTGCTAAGCTACCTGAAGGATGCAAAAATGATGCAAATTCTTGGTATCTCTTTGAATCCCTCTTGGTTCTTGGCTTCTTTCTCACTTCAGTTAAACTCTCTTTTCCTTTCCCCCGTGTGTTTTTCTTTCCTTCCTTTTTAGCTTTGTTTTTATTTTCTAACCTTAAGTGTTAATAATACTCTTAGCCTCCTAGTCACTTATTCCCTTGATTTGGCAGAAGTTAAATGAAGTGTACGAATGGCTAACAAAAGTTTCATTTTCTATTATTTCTTGGCATCACCAAATGACTTTCTATATTATATAATTGTGAATCTACTTCCCTCAATTATTGCATACATATATATATTTAATTCCACCCATTTAATGCTTATTCAATTACTCCAAAAGCAAGTAAGGAATGAATTGTGATGGATTTCACCGTGTACACACATGTATTTAAGCCACCTTTCTTTTGTTTGTTTTATCTATTTGATTTGGCAAGCTATTCGGTTTGGCAAAAAGGAAGAAAAGAGAAAAATGATTCAAGCACCTTAATTCCATTCAAGCACCTTAATTGTCTCAAGCATCTCGCTTCTCATCTCTCGGTCACCTTGAAGAGAAAAGCAAGGGAAGAAAAGGAAGAAGGCTAGTATTACATGTTTCTCTTTCCCTCTTCCACCTCTTTACCAATTGTATTATAGGTATTTACATATATACTTTATTGGATGCTCAACTTTATTCTCTCCTTCTCATTGTCATTGTCGTATGGTTATATAATTTAATCTAATCCATGTGATGCCTATTCGATTGAATCAAAAGAAACAAAAGAAAAGAATTTAAGTACCCCAAACTTCATGTAAGCGTCTCAATTACATTCTCGACCAAGACAATGAAAAGGAATGAAAGAAAATTTAAGAATCAAAGTGGCACACTTCTCTTCTCCTTTTCTTTTCTTCTTTTCGTATGATTATATAAATTTGGATGAGATCCACATTTTTTCTCCTTACTTTCAATTTCTTTCATGGTTAAATGTGAAGAAGAAGAAGAAATCAATTTCCCTTTTTCTTCCTACATGTCACGACGCCCTTTTTCTTTCTTCCTTCATTAAATGTCTAAGATTTTGTTTGACTAAGTGCCAAGCTTCTCCTAATGGTTCTCACCGTTCATACTTATATATGTTTAATTCACTCTTTCCTTTGGCAATTCAGCTAGATAAAAAGGTAGAAAAGTAAGAATTAAATCAAGCACCATACTTGGCAAAAATTCATTTCTCCTTTCTTTCTTCATGCCTTACCTTAGCTTTCTTCTTGTAAGCTCCTTGGTGGCTTATAAGAAAACACTTCAATATTAATCAAACCTCACACATCTTAATTCAGCTAACATGAAAAGAAAAGGGACAATTTTTTTTTCAAATGTCTCATTTTTAAGAATATTTCATGCTACTTAATACCTAGGTCCATTCTTTCCCTTGTATATATGTTTCATCACATTTTATGGCAACCTCATCCAATCAATTAAGAAAGCAATAATTTAAAAATTCATGAGAACAAGGGGTGTTACATCCTTTCCATTTGCAAAGCCCTGGGGTGACTTTCTCTTAAGGGGGTTAAACTCTTTCTTCCACTTAGCTGTCTCTGCTAAACTCTGGGATAACTCTTGATCTCTAATGAAGCCATGACGCTCCTCAATTCTGGATTCAACCCATCCAATAGGTGTATAGCCTTGCATGCTTCGTCCTACCTCACTTGCAGATAGGAGGAGAACTTAGATAATCCTCAAAATTTTCCAGGTAATCATCAAATGACATGGAACCCTATCTTATCTTCATAAACTCCACCTCCTTATTGTTCCTTATGTTTTAAGGGAAGTACTTCTCTAGGAATGCCCACTTGAAAGAATCCCAAGTAATTTGGACTCTTTGGGTCTCTATTAATTGGTTGGCCCCCTTCCACTAGTGCTCGGCCTCTCACGTCAGGATATAGGTAGAGAATTGAACCTTCAGGGCCTCTGTATTCCCTAACACTGCAAACAACTTCTCCATTTTGGCTAACCACTCTTTAGCAAGCTTCGGGTTGAACTCACACCTAAAGGTTATAGGTTTAGCCTTCTGAAATTCAAACCATCCCTTGTGGGCCTAATCCCTACTGGTTCATTCTCAAGGTTAGGTTTTCAATTTACATTTTTATCCTCCTGCATCTACCGGAGTACCTTAACTATCATTCTCAAGGTTAGGTTTTCAATTTACATTTTTATCCTCCTGCATCTACCGAAGTACCTTAACTATGGTAGTCGGTTGAGTGGCAATAGCGGCCTGTTCCCTTATGGCCTCTACCATCCCCATGAGGGTTTGCATAACCCCAGCTAAGTTTGCTTCACCATCCTTGTCCCTTGTACCATTTCTCCTGGGAGATGCCATACTTTACTCTACAAAATAGATATTACTGAAGTGATCAGTCTCACTAACAGACATTTATAAGAGAATATATGGCTCCACAAGAAATACTATACATTCCCAACCTAGTACTCCATTCCTTAAGTAAAAACATAACAAGTAGTCAACTGCCTAAGCTCAGCTAACTAACCTGTAATAGTCTCTATCTTGAGGAATCTACCCTTACTACTTAATTAGCATCTACTGCTACTGAGTCAGCTATGTGCTAACCATGGCAGCCATGCTTTGATACCAACTAAGTATGTAATGCCCGCAACACCCCATTAGCCTATAGTTCCTTTTAAGTTATTTAAAAGATGTAATACACATATATATTAGTAGTAGTGTGTTACTGTTACATCTACCTGAGTAAATTTTTTTAACTTTTACTAGGTTGATTAATTGAGTGCCATTTGGTTTGGTCTTTACTCTCGGCTCTCTTAACATCACAACAGAATAAATATCATATACATATACATAATCATCTTAATTAACTATACATCAACATGCATAATGCTCATAGATAAATCTTAACTCAACCTATCAAGAAATGGAGGCAACGATCCTTTCACTCAATTCCCACCACAATATCTATCCATCCTTTCAAACTAATCCTTATACAATTGATTCCAAATAGGCTGTACAAAATAATCCTTTACTAGCCTTTCTCAAAAATATCATGAAAACTAGCTCAATTCTATCACATGCCTATACTATCCAAAATAAACAATTTTAGGTGCCTAACATGGACACTTCTTCATACTTTACCTTCTCTCTAGCTCAAGGGAAACCTACACATCTGATGCATGCCAGCACTTGTGTGAGAATTAAATCTCAGTAGCAATGCAACCTACCTTTTAAAATTACCATCCTGTACTGCCATGACCACATGGAAAATCTTTACATTCTTTCATCATAAAACACGTACATAGCACATACCATTGGCAATATAATGTATGCAAGGCATTCTCAAATCATATGCTAAAATTTATGCAAGTACTATCAAACATATCATTTTCAAATATGGGATGTCCATTCATCATCATTCTCGTCATAACTTTCATAAAACATTTATGGGATAATAAACATGCCATTACGTTACTTTAAACACATGAGTAGGTAATAACATATCATAAGAGTTATCGGGAGTGCTGCCCATCGAATACTCCATGTACCACTATTTATATGAATGAGTTAGTGACTATTCAACCACCATGTAACTAACTCTAGCTTTTAACTCTAAATTTTTATACATTTTGAGGTGTCCCTTAGTTGGAATCGAGTACCATTCTCATAACCAGTGGGATAGTTATCAACTCTACCCAGCGTCTCCCTTCCCCTTATGGGACTAGTTATCAACTCATGGGATCACAGTCAACTCTACCTAGATCATTTCCTCTTCGCTTTTGGGCAGATCATAATACTATGGAATCACCATCCATTTCTGATGGATCACACTCCTGATATGTTATTCTCTAACATATACTCTAGGGTTACTCGGCTTAAACCCATGGTCCTGCTTAACTCTAAGTACGTGTTTCTTAATGGCAGTTGAAAGGGGACACTAACCTAAATTTTTCGACCATCACGGTGTTCTAAAAAATCATCTTAATTCATTGCACAACTGTGGAATGCCCAATTTCCATCCCATACCGACAAATGGGTCACTTGATTATGAGCCTATCTACCACTAGGCATACACTTGGAATACTCCCCTCTTTTCTCTCTTATGTGTTCTGCTCTTTCTCTTTTACTATCACAAGGATCTCATTATCCAAGTGAATTATGACTATCATTTCACTTGTCACTAGGATCACATCATCTGAGTGACGCGTAACTCTATCTCTTGCATGTACCCACTACATCCCAAGTTTAAATCTTTAGTTTGAGTGAGATTTTAGGCTACTTTCCTCTTAAAATGGTCAATTGAGCTCATCTTTCATGTCAGAGGGCTAGCAGTCGACTTCCCCCTTACTGGCAGTCAGTTGCTAGCTCACTTTCTAAACTCCTTATTCCTGGCTGAGAGCTACCAATCGGCTACTAAGGCTTGGTAGTCAACTGCTAGCCTTAACAGTAAAATCTTAAGGGCCTGGCAATCGGCTACTCCCTTTTTAGAAACTTTCTAGAGAACAAAGAACATGACAGTCGACTTCCAGGGTCTGGTAGTCGGCTGCTAGCATTCTGTCTCACATTTCTGCGCAAAGGATAAGCATGGCAGTCAACTTCCAAGGCTGTCAGTCGGCTACTAGCGCTCAGTTTACTTGAAAAATTATCATTTTACCCAGATTTTGGCCCCAAAAATATGTTCTTAAATATTTTACTTAAATCATGAACTCAATGCCAACATTCTAACATCTTTCTTGTTTATAAAATGCCAAAAATAGAGCTTAACATGTTCAAACTAAGATCAAACCAAATCTTTCTCACTTAGGGCAAAAAACTAGATTCACAATTATTCACAAGCATCAATGACCAAGGTAAATTAGCACACATTACCCAATGGTAGTTAAAAACAAATAGAATGTAGGTTTACAAGCCTTAGACTTAACTTAAAGCATTCAAAATCACATTTATCGGTAACTTTTTTGCATATTTCAGAAATAGGGTTTAGGATGACTTGCTACCTAGATTCTTGGAAAAATGTGTGTTTGATGTGTTAGAAAGGCTCTCCCCTTGCTATAGAACAAATCTCCAGCCTCAAATTTGCCTTTCCTTTTGAAAATCCCTTCCTCTTTACACAAACTCATCTCTTTATCTCTCTGCTCGCCCTTCTTTTCTCTCTCTAAAATTTCTGATTGCTAGAAGTGTGTGAAAGGTTTAGGGTTTAACTAAGGTTTTTAAGGAAGTTTGGGAAATTTCTCTTTGGTCCCTGAGTTACTTTGTACATTTTGTCTCAGTACATTTTCCCTTTTCACTTAGGTCTTAGCCATATTCTTCACTTAGAACTTTATTTCTATCAATTTGGTCCCTACACTAATTCAACTATATTCACTAATGCAACATACACAAGCATTAAAATTAAATTAACAATGAACAATCATCTCTTTTAATCATACTAGGAGCAGATGTTACACTAGTCTCGGCTGCTTCCTTTATGGAAAATTTTTTGAAAAGAAAGAAGAACACAACAGTCGACTTCCAAGAGTTTAGCAGTCGGCTGCTATCTTTCAGTCTCGCAATTCTGGGCAGAGGATAAGCACGACAGTCAACTTTCAAGGCTGTCAGTGGGCTGCTAGCACTCGGTTTACTTGAAAATTATGGTTTTACCTAAATTTTAGCCCCAAAAACATGTTCTTAAATCATTTAATTAAATCATGAACTCAATGCCAACATTCAAACATCCTTTCTCATTCATAAAATGCCCAAAATAGAGCTTAACATGTTCAAAATAAGATCAACCACATCTTTCTCACTTAGGGCAAAAACCCAACCTCACAATCATTCACAAGCATCAATAAGCAAGGTAAATCAGAACACATTACCCAATGGTAGTTAAAAACATATAGAATGTAGGTTTACAAATCCCAGACTTAACTTAAAGCATTCAAAATCACATTTATCAGTAAATTTTTTGCATATTTAAAAAATGTGGTTTAGGATGACTTGCTACTTGGATTCCTGGCAAAATGTGTGTTTGATGTGTTAAAAAGGCTTTCCCCTTGCTGTAGAACAAATCCCCAACATTAAATTCGCCTTTCCTTTTGAAAATCCCTTCCTCTTTGCACAAAATCAGCTTTTTCTCTCTCTAATTGCCCTTCCCTTTCTCTCTCTAAAATTTGATTGCTGAAAGTGTGTGAGAGGTTTAGGGTTTAGCTAGGATTTTTGAGGAAGTTTGGGAAATTGCTCTTTGGTCCCTGAGTTACTTTGCACATTTTGTCTATGCACATTTTCCCCTTTCACTTAGGTCCTTAGCCATACTCTTCACTTAGAACTTTATTTCTTTCAATTTGGTACCTACACTAATGCAACTATATGCACTAATGTAACATACACAAGCATTAAAATTAAATTAACAATCAACAATCATCTCTTTTAATCATATTAGAGCGAATGTTACACTAGCCTCAATGGTTGACTCTCAAGGGTCTGGCAGTTGACTGCTCCTTTTCTGGAAAATTTTTTGAAAAAAGAAAGAAGAACATGACAGTCGACTTTCAGGGGTCTAGCAGTTGACTGCTAGCTTTTTGGAAAACTTTTCTAAAAAATGAAGAACATGAAAATCGACTTCCAGAGGTCTGGAAGTTGGCTGCTACCATTTGGTGTCACGTTTTTGGGCAGAGGATAAGCACAGCAGTCGACTTCCAGGGCTGCCAGTCGGCTACTGGCACTTGGTTTACTTGAAAAGTTATGGTTTTACCTAGATGTTGGCCCCAAAAACATGTTCTTAAATTAATTACTTAAATTATGAACTCAATGCCAACATTCAAACATCCTTTCTCGTTCATAAAATGCCCAAAATAGAGCTTAACATGATCAAACTAAGATTAAATCATATTTTCTTACTTAGGGAAAAAGCCCACTTTTAAAATCATCAACAAGCATAAATGAGTATTGTAAATTAGCAAGTCTTACCCAATAGCAGTCAAAAATTAAAGAATGTAGGTTTTAAAACCCCAGACTTAACTTAAAACATTCAAAGTCACATTCATTAGTAAATTTTCTCCATATTTTGAAAATGGGGTTTAAGATGAGTTGCCACTTGGATTTGATCCGAAATGTGAGTGTAAGATGTGCTCAAATGACCTTTTTCTTGTTGTAGGATCAATCCCCAGCCTTAAACCTCTCTTTTAGCTTCAAAAATCTCCCTCTTTTGCCTTAACTCGCCCTTTTCTCTCTCTACTCACCCTTCTACTTCTCTCTCTAAAAATACTGAAGGTTAGGGGTATGTGTGTTAGGGTTAGGGTTTTTGAAGTTTAACTCTTTATAATTACACTCTAGTCCTTGCCTATTTTGTGACTTTAGCCTCACTCACTTTTCCCTTTTCGATTGGGTCCCTAGTCACACTTTTAACTTAGCTTTTATTCCTTTCAATTAGGTCCCTACACTAGTGCAACTATATGTAACTAATGCAACATACCCAAGCATTAAAAATTAAATTAACGATTATCAAGCATCTCTTAATCATAGTAGGAGCAAATGTTACAATAAAATTAGTTTCTTTTTTCAAAGTTCTTTCCTTTACTTTGCCTTCTTATAACAAAGCAACTTAGTGACTTTCATACAAATATGATTATAATATAGATCTTTCGATCATTGTGTACCATTTTTCAAAAAATTGAAAGTAGTTAATCCTTTTCATGTTTAACCGAATGCAAACAAGCATTCTCACAACTCAAGCAATATTTCACCAACCCGCCTGTTCTTTCTAAACCATAGTCAAGGGAAGCATTATACTTATATTTCTCCATGACCAGTCGATTAGTTAACTTAGTTTTGCTACAAGAAGAACAAACGAACCAACAATTGAAATGCTTCACCAGTCGAGCCCTTCAAGTGGTCGAGTTCTAATACCAAAATGTGGAGAAACTAGCTTTTGAGCTGGTTACATCAGAAAGGCGATTACAACCCTATTTCCAACAAAATTCCATTGTTGTTCTCATTGATTGGCCACTAGCATATCTGGATTAGTCCCACCAATGATATGTTTTCACGTAGTGTATGGCCATTGGCAAAGTTTCTCCATACATCAAGTGATCCCTACAATCACCTATAAGTGACCTTGTAACAATTTTCCCTAACTTAAATGCCTACATAAGGAGCATCCTTAGCCTTTCTTAGGTATGACATTCTTAGTACTCTTAAAATTTGCCTCTTGCAATCTCATATATTCCTTACTGACTTGATGTTGGAGGTGCATTAGGGAGGCCCTCTTCCTTGTGCATTAGTGGAGAACATCAATGGTGCCCACCGTGATCTTTCCCTTACCATCTCATTCTTTTTGTTGCTTGCCTTTGCGCACATTTTCTTATTCCTCAAAGAAATCATTAAGATGATGACACACTTCGTTATTGCTACCTCTAGTGCACCACCCACCACATCCAATGTTACATAGTAGAGCCCATGCATTACCTATTGTAGAAGAGGGCAACAAGATGCCACCTTGTCGAACCTTGAGCTTGTTATTCAATAACTTCCAACTAACTACAAGATGGTGGATGCCAGAACAACATCACCATATACTCATTCTACCCCCATCAATTCGAAGAGGGAGAGGAGTGGGTTCAGTGACCCCTTAAAACTATAGTTTAAGCATCGAAAGCTGCATTAGGCTTTGTAGCAGCCCACCAATCCATTAGTAATGCCACCACATCCCATATTAGCCATTCCATCACTGCCAAGACCACAACTGCCTCAACCAACATCGATGTTAGCAGAGCTACCTCCTTTTGGGGTTAATTAGTTCAGGCCCTTAACCACCATTAATACATCATTTCAAGCATCGATAGTGCCATCTCCTCTAATTTTTCCTGTAGAGTTTGTTACTCTAGTTGGACAACTAGCTAGACATCCACCATATAGCCCACAACATTCCTATTATTATAGGTGGTATGGGTATCCACCGCCACAGGGCCTTTTCCAGGCCGTGCCTGTACCCACTGTCAACCAAGTAATCATGATCGACATAGAGGCCACCCTTGGAAGATAGTAGAAAAAGGGTTGCCACTCTTTCCTCCCCCATGTTATGGAGGAATACATCCTAATTGGCTTCAAAATGCCAATTAAGATCCGTCCTTATGACAAAGAGAAAGATCCAAGAGATCATGTCAATACTTTTAACTCTGCTATGTCAATACTGAGCATGTCTAATGGCTAGTAATGCAGGATCTTTTCAAGCACATTAACTGGCCTAGCCCTACAATGGTACTTGCAACTACCAGTCAATTCGATTGGCTCCATTCACAAACCTTATAACAAGTTTCTCAAGCACTTAGCCACCACTAAGAAGTTTAAGAAAACCACCGATGACTTGGTCCATCCAACGTAGGGAAAGACAAAAACTCTATAAATGTTCCTCGCAAAATTTAGCAAGCTAGCCTTTTAGATTCTTGATCTTGAAGATAGCTTAGCCATACATATGATTAAAGAAGGCCTATATGCCAACCCCTTTTATTTCTCCATCTTAGGCAATCACCCATCCACCTTATAATAACTCCTTAACAAAATGATAAATACATTACTAGGGAGAATGCATACCTTGCTAAGAAAGGCATCAAGATTGTAAATGAGGAAGACAAAACGAAAGACAAAAATAAGAAGGTGAGAGACTCCAAGGATAGAAGGAAGCAATCGCCTCCTAAGGATCTCTTCCCCTTTTACACCTCATTGACTAAACCTTTATGCTACATTTTGGATGAAGTTTATAACATCGACGTTCTCTACTTTCTGCCCCCTCATCAACACAAGAACAACATAAGGGTCAACAAGAGAAAATATTTTAATTTCTATAAATATTATGGACATACCACATACGAATGTATCTAGTTAAAGAATGAGATAGAAGAATTAACTTAGTAAGGAAAATTCAATAAATATGTAAAGAAGGTTGACATAAGGTCAGAAACAACACCCCCATGGGAAGAACCTTTGGACTGACATCAAAATGTCTGACACAATTGCTAGGATGACTGCAACCCATCTCCGCGAGGGACGATTAATGTAATCATAAGAGGAATCCAAAAGAGGCCTTCCAAGTCCCAATTGAATTAGAAGATTGAGCAATCAATAATGGTGCTCAACTATCCCTTGACTATCCCAAAGTTTCATGGCACCCTTATTGGGTTCTTCGGGACTCAAGTCTCAACCAAAGGCACGATCAAAGCAAGGGTGATGTTAGGGTCCCCCTACAGATGATGTTGGCACAGATTTTACTATTTTCATGGCTCTATCGACATATAATGCCATCATTGGTTAACCTTGAATGAATAAGTTATAAACGATCATCTCCATGGCACACCTCGTCATGAAATTCCCTACCAAGCAAGGGTTGGCCAAGTTCAAGCTGACCAGAAAATGGCGCGAGCCTGATATGCAGCCAGACTCACAAAGTTGACTAAAATTGTAACACCCTTATCTTTACTTAACAACGTCATGAAAGGTGAATGGATAAGTGTGTCACATTTAACTTTTTTGTATTAGCTTATAAATCTGCTTAAGCATATAAATCCATCATTAATTATTATTTGATTAGGTATGGGTTCTTTTGATCAGGTTAACATGCTTCACCACAACGGAATTAAAACTTCATTCATCATAGCATAATATATAAAATATATCATAAATATATACAAATATCATTAACTATAACTGATACTTTATCTTACATGAGTCAGGATATGTGAAGAACTTTTACTAAGGGTAAGGAGACAACAGGCCTGTCACTCATACCCTTTTTCCAAAAAGATTCCAACTAGTGGATATATTCTTCACATATCTACCTTCAAACATATGCCCTTTGTCACTATATACATGCCAAAAAGAATAGTGGTCCTAATTCTATCTAAAAAGAATAGATCTATAGAATTAGAACCAACAGGCTACAGCTACATATTCATAGTTATTTTCTATGTTTGAGTTTCTACAGTAGGAATTTCAAAGACAAAAAATATATATATACTTTAATACTGTAAAGGTTCCCATAAATGGAACCTCTACGGTAGCCACTTCGATCTCCCTACAAACACTATATTGAGGCATCTAATACATATTAGTACAATAATGAGAAATAATTTCCCAGTAGCTAAACAAACCATTTACTTTCAAATAACTGATATGTACCACTGTACGAATACATAAAATATTTCTACATTCTATTCATTTCAAAACCTTTTTCTTTCAATTCTGTGGGCATGTTATATGTGAAACATGTGTGTATGCATCTATGAATATGAGATAATCAGCATATCATGTCATGAACAGAATATATGGTAAAAAATTAACATCCTACATCAATCAACAAATCACTTTTATAAACATTCATGTATCATCAATTATCACAACATCATACTTTACCTGGAGCCATCCTTTAGTACCATTCTTTCTTAGCCACTAGGGTGATGAGTACCATATAGTGTCATCACATACACCTCAAGGGGGATTTTATTAGTGACGTTATCCACCCTATCTTGGTGACCTTCGGGGGATTTTTATTAGTGCCGTCATTCACCCCATTTAGATAACTTTCTTTACTTTCTCTGTTGCCTCTAGGGGAGATTTTATTAGTGCCATCATCTCACCACTAGGGTAACATTCATTGTTTTCCATATTCACCTAAAATGGGATTTTATTAGTGCCATCATCCACCCTATCTTGGTGACTTTTAATGCCTTTACTTTCACAATTGCAAGTAGCATTTCGAGCCACTCAAACACATTCGCATAAATTTGAACATATTCATGTCAATGGCATAATGCATGCAATTTATCATTCACACTTAATAATTACATCATTTTTCACTGTTTCACTTAACATAAGCCACTTTAAAATACATATTAGGCTACTTTCCATTAATACATAAGCTTTAGCCATCCAAGGGAAAAATCCACATAGCATTTGGCCAAGGTAAGAAATAGGTGAAGAATTGGTATTTTCAATCCATTTGTTTCATTTCTTCCATTCTTTTTACCATTTAGGCATTATGGTAACATATTCAATAATTAAACATAACACTTTCTTACACCTCAAAATAGGCATGTGTACATTTAGCCTTTCTTTTCTACACTTTTCTAGCTCATTTTTCATACCAAAAATGTAAATGCACATAATCCTTCATCTTCACATTTACAAGTACACTTTCAAGGCTAAATGGCATGGCTAGAAAATGGTCAAAGTACCAAAACATCAACTTAACATAATTTTTTCTCTCTTACTAACTTATAATAATTTCTTCCACCATTTTTAGGCACTTTTTCAAGCTAACTTTTTCACCAATATACATGGAAGCATTTGGCCAAGTGAGAAAGTAAGGGAAAATGGAATTGCTTCATCATTTTGCTTTCAAGGCTTTCATATTCAAGTATATCTTGTGCAAAATCACCATTTTCTCACTCTTTTCCATACCATTTCAACCATTTCAAGAATTAGGTACTAATCATGGAAATTTTCAATCTCTTTTGTTTTCAAGCATTTCAACATGTTCATATTCATAAACACAACAAGATTTCAACATAAGCAAAACCCATTCAAAGAAATCCACCGTAAAAATGTAGGGAGAGAAAACACTAGGTTTCATGAGACATTAGAACACTTTAAACATACCACCAAACATGAAACTAAGGCTTTAGGATTGTTAAGCTACCTTGAAAATGTAAGAAAGGTGTGATTTTCCAAGTGTTCTACCTTGATTTTCCACTTCCTCTTCCTTGGTGTAGCTTTCAGCCAGCCCTTCTTCTCCTCCTGGGTTTCGACTTTATCCTCATCTAAAAAATAATGGAGATTTTTTATCTTTGTAGTGAGATACATGAGGTATGCCCGAACCTACAGAGGACCTCATTGCTGTCGAATTTATGGGGATGAAGACTCAAGGGAGATATTCCTTGGATCTTTGCTAACCCTTAAACTGCAGAAAGAATTGATAACACTCTTATAGGAGTTTAAAAATATTTTTGCATAGTCCTCTGAAAACATGCCTGGTATAGACCCCATCCTCATTTGTCATTCTATTAATACCTTCGATTGACCTCCAGTTATCCAAAAGAAGAGGAAGTTCGAAGAAGAACACCTAGTGTCGATTGCTAAAGAAGTCCAAAAATTACTCAATGCTAATTTTATCTAAGAGAGAAAGTACCCTCGGTGGTTATCAAATGTGGTAAAGGTTAAGAAGCTAAATAGCAAATGGTACATATGCGTCGATTTCATAGATCTCAACAAAGGCATATCCTAAGGATACTTACCCACTCCCCAACATAGATAAGTTGTTAGATGGAACATTTGGACACCGAATACTCTATTTCCTGGATGTCTTTTCAGGCTACAATCAAAAAAAGATGAACCCAGCTAACAAGGAAAATGTAACATCCCAAAATTTGACAATTAGTTTAATGTCAAATTTTACCTAATTATAACTAGCTAATTGATGAAAGAAAAATGGCATGTACATTTCAATGAAATGTTAACCTTTTGACCGAAAGACTAATAAGATAAAAATTAAAGTGTCTTAAAATGATAAACTAGAAATTTTAGGAAAATGTGAAATACTTGACTAGTAACAAATTCCTTATTTAAACCAACATTTAATTATAATTCCCTAGCTAAATTACTAAAAAAATTTATTCCCTCCATATACCACACCTTATCCTAATCCCTTCCCCAAGTCTTTCCTTTAGGTCTTCTTCTTCCCTTCCCTTTGAAGCCCTCGTCCCACTTCACCAACACAAAAAAACCCTAGAGAGAGAAAGATAAGGAAGAATTAGAGAGAGAAATCTCTATATTTCCAGTCCATTTCTTCTTTAACCCTTACCAAACTTTAAATCTAACTTCATATCTTTAATCTTTTACTCTACTTCATCTACATCCTCCATCAAAACTCAAGACCCAAGCTTCATCAAGTGAGAAAGAAGTAACATCAAAACCTAGCAAGTTCTCCTTGTCTTCCGACAAGCTTTTAAGGTAGGAAGCTTTGCATATCTTTATGTGGGTGTAAGATATCCTTTAGTTTTAGGTTTTGATTGTGTTTAGTGGTTGATTAATTCGTTTCTTTCTTGGGTCAAGTGGTTAGGATATAGACCCTATAAATCCACTATTAATCCATGTTGGGTGTTGTAAAAATCTTGATAGAGGGTGTGAAGAACTCTTGATGTGGATATTGTGTTGTGTGTGAAAGTATCTCATGCATGGTGTAACGACCGCTTAATACAACATACACAATCCTCTATCTGCATAACGGAAGCATATGCGTTTCTCTAAATAGTTATTCTTGTGGTGGGTATGTTAGGGAATCGTTACTGGTTGAGCGTAATCCAAATAGACTTCCCGTGGTCCATTCAGATTCTGTTCAACCCTAATTCACATGCAGCTATACTAATTATACATACATTCATCATAAATTACTCTGGAATGAAAACTAAAATCCATACAAACAACAGATCAGGCATTCATACAAATTCCAACTTAATTACATAGGTTACAGTGGCAAACCCTGACGAAAATTTGGCACAGTCTCCTCTGTATTTCAAGCATATCCCAAAGTACAACAGTCATCCAATTTAGAAATATACAGCTAGTCCAATAACAACAGAAAAGAAAAAATTACAAAAAACCCATATACAACATCATCAGTATAAATATATACAATGCAATTCAAGCCTAGACTAAGCTGCTCTTCTTTCTATCACCAAAGCATCGCCCAGCTAGCATTTAGGTCCCTATTCCTGTTCATCTGAGTAAACAACCTAGTGAGATATAAAATCCCAGTAGAATAATTTACAGTTCGAAATCTGGTTGAATACTCAGTGGTGCAAGCACCGAAAATAACTTCCCGAAATCAGTTTAAAATATGTGAAATACCTTATCTTTAAAAATCAATTTATCACATGGAAAATTACGGCCAATGCTCACAAATCATAAATTCTATATCTTTGAAAAATTAGAAATTAATAATCAAATTAAATCCTATGCTTGGTGTATCTAAATCCGTGTCGGCCACAAATCATCTGTGACCGAATCTAACGTCATCCAATTACACATTGTCTAGAGAGCTTTCATCTCTTATAGCTAGGTGTGATCCGTAACACCAATCACCCGAATCTCTCCTATGTTGTGAGTGTGATCCGTAACACCAATCACTCACTCAAGGGCCGGGTGAGAATCAACATCTAGGGCGTCCCCTAGCATGTGCACATACGCCAATTCTCATCCTCATACAGTCTATTTGAACTCACATACACACGGTCAACTATTCCTCAGGGTTCTAGGGTATTACGCCTAAATTACAACGTTTCCCCGTCTAGGTTATCCCCCCTTATACTCCTTAAACCTTTCTTATGGTCGTCCTGATTTATTGCATGATCCCTAACGAAATACAGGCTAAATCTGTTTAAAAATATATCTTTATAAAACTCCCACCACTCGGAATACTTAACGGCCATCCCATACCGGCTATCAAGTACCCTACCCTAAGTAAATTCGTCCGAATGGCATCTAAACTCAATAAACAAAACATCTAACATGCAAATGGGATATCCAGCACACAGGCATGCAATTTAGTCCATCGAAGGCAGCACGTAAATCTATGCAATTAAATCTAATCGTTCAGGTATTCACTAAGTCAAATCTAAAACTCAGGAAGCGTAAATCATCCTACCTGGTCTCTTGTTGTTCCAAATTAACTCGGGACTTCTCGTATCCTCGAATTCTGAGCTAAATCAATTCCCTGGACATTTAAACGAATATTCAAGTTTGTTACATCATCTGTTTTACGATCCTAAGTCTGATTACCCTATTACCTAAGTCAATTTATTTTTTATTCACGTTCGACAGCTAATTCAATCAAAATTCATTAGTTTTAGGCAAATCGGACCTTACCAGGGTTGTCAAATGATGGAAATCTATCTCGGGGTGGTCTCGATGTCTCTCAGTGTATATCTAGATTCTCTGGCACAGCAGAGCACGGTGGCTCACTGCGGAGGGTGCGGTTTGCTTCAAAAATTACACCACGGTAAAGCCCGTAAGACAAGGAGTCCAAATATGGTGGTGGCGCGGCAGTTCACGGCCGTTTGGATGACATTTTCTGGCCTCGAAGCTTTACGCACAGAAGACAAAAACTCCTTCGATCCGGGCACATCGAACCTCTGTTCAATAGCAACGAGCTGGTGGAGGAAGCTAGCAGCTCAGCCTACACGCTGGTGGTGGCAGTGATGGTCAACGGTGGCTAACGGTGGTGATCCCAGCTGGCAAAGTTTTCATGCGATGGAAGAGAATAACGCCATTTTTCGGCGAGTCTGGCGACCGTTGGTGGCCGTGGGTGGCTGCTGGAGGTCGAGGGTGGCGAGGGGAGTCAGTTAGTAGGGTAGGTAGTGGCTCACGGTGGCCCAGGTGGCAGCGCACAGTGGAGGAGAGAAGAGAGAGAGGAGAGAGAAAGTGGAGTGAGGAGAGAGAGAGAAATGTGGTAAATGGTGGGGTTTTAGGAAATTTAAAGCTTCTAGGGGTGATTCTGACTTTTCTCGGACCACTCGAGGAAGCCTTAGGACATTGTCATTCATTCGGACATTGGCACGAGTTCTCATGCAGAGGTTTTAGCCTCTGTTTGAGAAACTGAAGTCCTAAACTTTGTCTGTTAGTCTCTAATCATCGAAACGCATTTCTTTTCATCCGATTTCAACAGTCAACCTCAAAAATTCGTGCCAGACTCAATTTAAATGGAATTAACGTCAAAATTTCAATTTTTATCTTTCAAAAATAATTCTAGTTATTACACATGGCAAGTGGTTTTGAGTGCAAAATTTGGGATTTTGCTTGTTTAATTGGCAATATATGTTTAGGGGATTATATAGAGTAAATCCTAGGAGTTTTATACATTAAAATGACCATGGGTAAGCTTAGAAGTTGGTGGAAAGTGTAAAAAGTCATAATTGTTTCTGCATAAAAGGTATAGAGGAGCCTTCATCGTGGCTAACCTCTTTTGTGCACTTTGGAACTATGAGAAGTGCATTTGGCCTTGGCGAAGTACTATGAAATGTCTCCAAGTGTGAGTGTTATATAGTTAGCTATGGTTTTTTGTCTTGAAAACTTTCCTTAAGTCCTAGATTCACTTCTTGAAGTAGTTTAGTTACTAAACCCTAAAGAAGTACCTATGATAAGTGTAAGGGAAACTAGAAAATGAGAAGATGGTAAAGGAGTCTAGGGAGGAACTAATAAATTTAAAAGGATAACTTGTTATACTTCATTTATGAAATTATTCATTGCAATTGAATGTGACATTGTAATGAAATATGCTCTATAAATTGAAATTTGTATGTATGAAATATGTGAAATGTACATGCATAATACGAATATGAGTGAACATGTGGAATTAAATTGTAATTGTGCCATGAAATTTTATTATGGAAGTGTATTATGAAAGTTTATGATGAAAGATTATGAGAAAGCTGTCATAAGTTCTTTGCCCAAATATATATTTCATTTTGTAGTATTTAAGAGTGAATAGTTGTGGGTAGTATGGGATGCCCATGGTTTATCCTATGTGGGTGACTGATTCTGGTTAACTCCAGAGATAGTTGACGCATAACGGGAGAAAGGGCTTAAGCGAAATATCCCAAAGCCCTAAGGGGCAGTTCTTACTTATATTCCCATTTCTTCAGTAACTATAAATACAAAGAGAGATAATATATACTTGAGGAATATGAAAAGAAAATATGATATGAGTGGGGATATGGCGATCCTAATGGTACTAGATGCGTGTACACACCAAGAGATGCCCTGGAGTTAGTGGCCAAGGTCAAAGGACCCATATATATTGCTCAAAGGTAAAGGATGAAAGGCTTTATATGTTCATATGAAATCAAGGTATCATGGCAGGTATTACAATTTTCAAGATATGTTAAGTTTTGTTTTCCTTATATGTTTAATATTTGACAAGGGAGACTATATGGATTCTAATTAACAGATGTTAAGATGGCTATATGTATGAATTATTTTTCCTACTAAGAATTTTATTCTTACCTATACTGTAACATCCGCTCCTAACACTTGCATATTATGATGATGTTGTTATTATTAGTATTGTTAGTATTATTTATAGGATGCTAAGGATGATTCATCAAGGAGATAGAATGGACATTTTTATCAATATATAATCACTTTTGTTATAAAAATGAAAATGAAATTGGAAATTTGGTAAGGAAGGGTAAAATAGTAATTCTATTAGGAAGGGAAAATTTTATTTAATTCTCTTATTTCATGAAATCACATTAAAGGATTTTCATTATTTTCATTTAAGAGAGAAGAAGAATCTAGTTATATAAGTGACTATGTATAATGGATGCCAAAAAGGTAATTTTCCCTGAAAAGGGGAAAAATTATAATTTCACCCTAAGGGCATGTTAGTAATTTTATATAATGTAGAAAATCTAATTTTTATCTTAAATGTTTCATGGAAATAGAAATTTGAAATCCTTACCCATTTATGTTCAAAAGAAGAAAGAAAAAGGGTGAAATGATAACATTAGCATAAAGGGTAAAAAGGTAATTTTACCTTAAGGGCAAAATTGTAATTTTTCTAAAATAGGGGTAAATTAGTAAATTCAAAAAAATAAGTATGTTGAAATCTTATTTAAGTGATTTTTACACCATAAAGCCGAAAAGGGTGAAAAATGGAGCTAAAATGGTCATTTGGACTTAAATGGCAAAATGGCAATTTTCTTAGGGGTATATTTGCAATTTCTAAAAATTTAAGGGACCACTCTACAATTTCAAAATTCTTGAGGGACAAAAATGTGCCAACCCATGGAACTTTCACAAAATTACATTTTTAAGGAGAGTGAATACCATCCATGAAAAGGTGAAGTAATAAGGGTAAATGGGACATTTTACACCAATGACAATTTTGGTAATTTCACCAAAAACCCTAATTAAGTCTTCTTTCACCTTAGGATGCTAGAATGGTCAAAGAAGAGAGGAGAAGAAGGCTCTGCCCGAATTGCTTCCTAGGCTTGGAGAAAAGGATTTTCAAACCAAAACAACTTAGAGATTCCACTTGTTTTGCATTTTCAAGGTAGCTAAACACGCCTATGCCATTCTTTTCTTGTTTTATGGTGTGTTTACGGTGTTCTTACGCTTGCAAGAAGGATGGTCTTTCTCTCTCTACATTCTTATGGTTGATTTGCTTGAATGGGTTTGAAATATGTTGAAAACTACTTGTGTTTATGGCTATAGACATGTTGATATATTTGAAAAATTAAGAGATGGCTGATATGTCTTATTTTACACAATTTTACCTAATATTTTATGTCCATTTTATATGTATTTGTTGTGTATTTTTATTCTAGGAATCACCTAAATGTGTATTTTATTGCATTTCAGGCTTTTTATCAATCTATCATCAGCAAACGAGACTTTTCTGGAGTTAAAGCGGCTATTTTGGGTCAGTTGGGCCATTTTTCTCTTGTTGGGCCAAGCCAAAGCCCTTAATGGGCCTTTAGGGCATGAACCCAAGGGAGGAGGCCGAGCAGCGTGAAAAAGGAGGAGAAATTGGAAGCTTGAGAGAGGGGAATGGAGAGGATTGGAATAGTAAGAAACACACACACCCTTCACGAAAGCAGAGTGCAATTGAGGGACCCACGGCTCGCCTGACCGGTGTTCTGCGGCGGCGTGATCCCACCTCAGCAGCAGGAGATGACGGAGAACCCACCACCACCACCCATTGCCGTCGGACAGTAGCAGAACGGCGAGAAAGGTGCGCGAACCGAGAGGAAAAACTGCTCCACATCTCGGCGTTTTGCGGCATTTTTCGACCGACCCACCGCCCACCGACGCCTCCTGCAGCTTCAGGCAGCCTAGTCGCACCTTCCGACGGACCATCAGCCGCCGTAATGCGATGGATCGCGTAACCCGAGACGGACCCGAGTGACGCGACCCGACAGCGTTTCGCGACCCACCCAACGTCGTTTGCGTCGTAGGCCACCGAAATTCATCCCTCCGTCGTGCGGCGTCCCTCCTGTAACCTTGCGCCGCTGCTCCGGTGGTCTTTGGAGCTATTTTCGTTCGGGTATCCGTGACCCACGATCCGACCCGTTTTTGACCCGACCCGTTTGACCCGCTTTGTTGGACAGCATTGTACTTGATTTTTCAGGCATTTTTCTAGCGGTTTTCCGGTGATCCTTTTGTAGAGACACCATTGGACAATTGAAAAGACAGGATTGCATAAGTTTTTACTGTTTTTACCTGCTGTATAATTGACTGTCTGATGGGTTGTTTGCTGTTGGATTGTTTGCTATCTGTAAATATGTGTGGCTAGATTTGTAAAATTCATTGGGGTCCCTAACTGTGTTGGATTGCTGTTTAAATTTGCATGGGTGTTGAATCTAATGTGTGATCTCCGCTACAATTATGAATGTATGTGTTAGCGTTATTTACGAGACGTCGTGGTAATGTTAATTAGATTCCTTTTTGAGATCGATAGATGATAATTGGAATTTGGAAAACTAACTGTAACGGACAATTTGTTATCGCTTAGAATTAAGGTTAATAAATTGTTGGATTAAGAAGTAACGACTCTTAATAGTGGTGAATTAGATAGATAATGCTGATTTAAAATTTGCCATTAGGAAGAACCAGCCAGTGGTGGATTTTAAGTTTAAGAAATTCATTGAGATCGACAGAGAATTTGAATTTGCATTGGAATTCACTCACAGGTAACATAGTTAAATTCAGTAATCCATTATCCTTCGTGTGTTTGCCAACCAGTGTAGGTTCCCTGATGGATTTGCATTTCTTGCCTCCGTGTATTTTCTTCTATTTCTTGTCGCTGTTAGTTTATTATTGCTTATAGTTAGACGTTAGTTTAGATGAAAATTAATCATTTTAATTGCTAGGCTAGATAACAGAGAACAAGTAGTAACTCTGGGCTTTCCCGTTCCCGAGGAATACGACCTTGATACTCACCATTGCACTAGGCTGCATCGATAGGTTCACTGCCTTAGGTGTTGTTGCTAGATAGCATTGGCAGCACGCATCAATGGCAATTTTTCATGGATGAAACCTTTATCTTGAAAAACCCTAACTTGTACCAAGGCTGAAATGGTGGTTTTAAGAGTGAGAAAATGATGTTATTGCATGGGATTTACATGAATATGAATGGATTGTAAGTAAGATGATGACATAACTTCATTTTCATGCTTTTCCTTCTTTAGCCGAATGCTAGGTGTTGTTATTGTGCTGAAATTTGGTTAAAAATGGTGGGAGAAAAAGTGAGAGAAAGGGTTATGAAATGGTAAGAGAGAGAAAATCTAGTAAGATTAATGTTTAGGCATTTTTTCCATTTTCTAACTTCACCATTAACCAAAAAAGTGACTTACTCACCTTGGGCAAATGGATGTATGGAAATGATGCTGAAAATGCTCTTGAAAATAACCTAGAAACCATGTAATTTAAATTCCAAGAAAAGAGGAGAGAGAAAATTATGGTAAATTTTATGCTTTGGTAATTTTACCAATTTGAAGCCTTACCATTTCACCTTGAAAGTGTGCATAAAAATGTGAAGTTGTGAGATTAGGTGTATTTCCATGATTGGTATGAAAAATGAGCTAGAAAAATGTGAAAAAGGATGACATAAAGTGCACTTACCAAATTTTTAGGTGTGAGAAAGTGTTAGGAATAATTATGGAAATTGCTACCATAATGTTTAAATGGTAAGAATAATGCTAGAAATGAACTAAATGAGTTAGAAATGCCATTTTCTCATGTTTTCCTTGTCTTGGCCGAATGTTATGTAGAATTTTCCCTAGAATGGCTAAACTTATGTATTAATTGAAAGTAGCCTAAGGTGTCAACCAAAATGGCCTATGTCAAGTGAAATGAGGGAAAATGATGCAATGGTCAAGAATGAATGGTAAATAGCCTGTATTTTGCCATTGATAAAAAGATACCCAAAATCATGTGAATATGATTGAATAGCATAGAAATGCTTATTGTAGTTGTGAAAGGAAAGGTTAAAAATCAAGGGATGAATTATCTGATGAATACATCTTAAGACCAAAATCCTAAGGAGGAATGATCTAATGTATACCTCCTAAGAAAGCTATCTTGTGGGGAATGATCTGGTGTATACTCCCAAGGAATTAAGCGCAGGAGGAATGATCTGGTGATACCTCCTGAGAACATAATCATGTGGGAAGGAATGATCTGGTGTATACCTTCCAAGAGTAAAGCATATATGAGAAATTAGGATTTGTATTGAATGAATGTGTTCTTTATGAGCATGATTAAAATATGTAAACATTGAAAGCTTGTTATTCATTCCATTGATGATACCACATGTTGCATATCTCATGTTGATAGATGCATACAAACATGTTTCACATATTTCATACTCATAAATCTATATGAAAAGAATGTTTGGAACTAAACTATATGTAGAGCTATTTTCTGTATTTTTATAGTGGTACATATTAGCTATTTTTAAAGAAAATGGTTTGTTTAGCTATTAGGGATATATTTCTCATTGTGTGCTGATATGTATCAGATACCTAGATACTGCTTAATCATAGAGATCGAGCTAGCAACAGTGGAAGTTCCCTTCCTAGGGACTTTCACTATCATAAAGGATATTTACTTTATATCTATCTTTAAATTTCCTCCAGAGTAGTTAGGCACTTTAGTATGTATCTGTAGCCCTTTTATTTTGGTCCTGATTCTACATGTTCTTTTTGGATTAGAATTGGGACTGTTATTTTTTAGCTGTACATAGAGGGAAAAAGGGCCACTTACTAGGAGGAGGTTATATGAAGGATCTATTCATCCTCAGTATTCTAGGAAGGAGTTTGAGTGACAGGCTTGTTGTCTCCTTACTCCTTTTGGATGGATACTTCATATAACCTAGTAAATGTATACTGAATGATCTATCAGACAGTTTTATATGTAATATGAAAGTTTTTCTTTATATATTGTTGTGATGAATGAAAATTTTATATTCTGCTATGCCAAAGTATGTTTACTTAAGCAAAAGAACCTGGACCTAATTGCATAATAAAAATTTGATGGATCAAATGCTTGGGAGAAATTAATGTGATTAAAGATTAAGAATAATGTAACCATTTATCTGAATAAGTATATAACATTTTTAAGATAAGAGAAGGGTTGTTACACATATTGATGACTCTATAGATGCCTTAGTACTACCTCCTACTCAAGATTGAGGTGGAGATGATTACAATGTCATGGTTAGGCATTTTTACGGTGATACGTGACATAGTGGTCATCACTATGATTGAATTATCTCTTACTCCATCCCCACACACATTCCCTCCTCTAGTATGATTGTATATATAAAAATTTTATCTAATGATAAGCCTCCTTTGATGGATAGATGACCTCATCATTTTGGTGTATTTTGGACGTAGGTTTATATGTTTATATATCTCTCTATAACTATGAGAAGGCCAAGTGATGACTATGTATTTTGATTAGTGTACATATGTATGTATATATATATAACTCTGACATAGCCTTATGATATATGTTTGACAAGTCCGCTGAATTAATACTATTTCAATTAGAAACCATATTAAGTTTTTTAAAGAGATAAAGCTGATTTTTTTTTTTAAAAAAAGAAAGTTATATGTTGCCTAGGGAGATCCTAAGAATAAAATTGTCATTAATCAAAAAAATAAATCAAACCACCACGTGATAAGTAACATGTAACCGGAGCATTATAGAAAAGACCTCCTTAATCACAAGATAAGGGAGTATTTTGATTCAACATGATGCCATTCGACCTAAAGAATGATGGGGCAACATACCAACCCATGATGGATGTAATCTTCCAAAATCCAATAAATCACAACCTGAAAGTGTATGTAGATAACATGGTTGTTATGTCCCATGTGGAGCAATGACATCTTCAAGACCTATAAGAGATCTTCGGAGAACTCAAACATTACCAAATGAAGCTCAACCCATACAAATGTGCATTCAGTGTATTTGTCGAGAAATTCCTAGGGTTTATGATTACCTAGAGGGGAATTGAAGCGAACTCAAAAAAGTGCTAAGCAATCTTCAACATAAAGTCTACTAAGACTATAAATGTAGTACAATGACTTATTAGATGCCTCAACACACTGTCAAGATTCCTATCGAGGTATCCCAAGAAACCCAGCCCCTAGCAGTAATCTGCAGATGTATCTCACAAGTTATCAAAAGATAAACTTGTAACAATGAGCGGTTGCATCCGATTAACCCAATTCTCTACTTTCAAATTGTTTCAATAAAAGAACATTATTCTTCCCAAAAGTCTTTTCTTTATTTTATTTTCTTCATGACAAAGAAACTTAGCAAATTTCATTTAAACATGATTATAATACAAGTCAGTCAATCATTTTTTTACCGTTTTTTAAAACATTGAAACTGGCTAATCCCTTTGCATGGATAGACGAATGTGAACAAGCATGCTCACATCTAAAGTATTATTTTCCAATCTGCCTGTGCTTTTGTAGCCATAGCCAGGGGAAATGCTATACTCACACCTCACCATGACTGATGGGTTGGCCAGCTCGATACTGGTACATGAAGAACAAATAGGGTCGAATTGCATTATCAAAATGTGGGAAAATAGCTTTTGCACTGGTTACATTAGCAATACATTTGCAACCTGTAGCATCCCACTCCAAGCAGATCTGATTCCATTTGTAACCTAATTAAAATACAAACATGTTATCAATGTTGCTGTGTTACCTGGGACTAGATATACCAATATTAGAGAGATTGGCTAAAAGACCAAACTGAAACAATGTTCTATTTGTGAGAAGTGGGATTTTAAAGACAAGTGTCCCAATTTAGCAATTTGCATATAGCAAATGTCACATTGAGGTAAACTTTCCAAAGGATTAAGTAAGGAATTATAATAAAGGGAAATCAAAAATGGTATTTTAAAGAAAATAAAGTTTGAAAATGGCACTAACAGGCAAAATGTCCCTAGAGTTCCTTAATTTGAAATTTAGTCCAAGGACTAATTGGTAAATATTTTTAAACTCTAGCTCAAAATCTTACCTAGGAAGGCAAGTAATGTATAAATGACCATTTAGGAGAGAGAGAGTTTAGAAATCTTCACATGAGAGAGAGAAATAAGAGTTAGAAAGAGAAGAGAGAAGGAAGCCGAGGAGAAGAGATCTAGGCAAGGAACTAAGAGAAATCTATTAAAAGAGTCATCTGGTTAATTTCTAATGATTTACCACGCACAGAAAATCTCTAAAAATAAGGTAATCAAGATTAAACCTCACTCCCTATTTTCTCTTTCTTGAAAGAAAAATGGATTCTTGATGGAATTCCATTTTAATGTTGTTTTAATCCAAAATGAGGGTGTAATAATTCATTTTTAGTTAGAAATTGCTAGATGTATGCTCTTATGTTATTGCATTTCATGCCTTGATTTCACTTGTTTTTAGGGTATATTGTTAGCCTAAAGAGGGAAAATAAGTTTATAAATTGATTCCTTAGAAAATTAGATGCCTTCTGGGGTTTTCGAATTAAAAAGTACCTTGAAAAATAAAGCAGAAGCATGGTAGTCGATTCCTAGCCGCTGGAGAGTCGACCTTCTGGTTCTTGCTACCCAAAAATTGAGCATGAGAGTCGACTATCAAGAGGTGCAAGTTGGTTGCCATGTTCTAACCAATTTCAAGAAATTTCACGAATGCAAGAGTCAACTACTAGTCCTTGGTAGTCGACTACTTGCTCTGGGTTATGATTCCCTTTTTTTGTAGAGAGCTACAAGTCGACTGTTAGGCCCAAAAATTTAATTGGTATCCCTCTTTTCTTGAAAAAATACCATTCCCCTTATATTTTCCTTAAAGGAAACAAGGTAATATGTCCATTAAAATTAAGCAACTAGAACACATTAGAGTAGTATTGGATTATAAGAGCAGAGGAAATAACAATGCCAGAGATCTAAAAGTATTCTTAAATATGTGAACTGGGAGTAAATGAATTTTGAATTAGATAACCGATAGTCGGTATGGGACGACCATTGTGAATCCCACAGTTGGACCATGACTTAGGATGGTAAAACATCCATCTAATCTTAGATATATTGTGAAAACACTATGCAAGTAGCAAATTTTAAGTCAGTGTACTCTGCTTGCCATAGAGTTACCTTCTTAGGATTGGGCTTACCCCTATTAATGTACATACAAATGCCTCATTACCACTTGATAATAGAGGTTAAGATTGTGATGATGACTATACCACTTCTGGGCACTTTTACTATGATCAGAGACATCTTCATGGTGTTTATGATGGAGATTCCACCTCTGCCCTAACCTTATATTCCTTAGATATGTACTCATGTAGTATATAGGCTTTCTCTTTTGATGTATTTTGGATGATTTTTGTATAAGGGCTACGTCCCTTAATTTTGACATTGTATAGGATGGATGTATATATTGGTATGTACAGCTTTGGTAGTAGTAGATGAAGCCGAACTAACTCTTATGTATGGATTGAACTATTGTATCAAGTGTGATGTATATGTATATATATGTTCACTATGTATTCTCTTGGTTGGGTATTGATTTTAACATGTTATATCATATTAAAAAGTATTTATAGTGCAAAGAAAACAAAATTTTATGCGTTAAAATAAGCATAAATTAAAGGAATAAAGTGAAAATAAAGACAACTGAACATGTACATGTATTTGGTTAATACTTAATGTAACACCCCCATTAGCCTATGGCTCCTTTTAAGTGTTTAAAGGTATAATGTATATAATTATCATAATAATAGTGTGTTATTATTACTTTGACCTAAGTAAATTTTAAACTTTTTACCAAGTTGATTAATTGAGTGCCATTTGGGTTGGTCTCTACTCTCAGATTCTTATAACATCACAGCAAAAAATATATATATAGAATACACCTGGATTAATTATACATAAACATGTGGGCATGGAGGCAATAATCCTGCCACTCATAACCCCATCAATTAGTCTATTCATCAATCTAGCCTAATTCCTATATAGATAAGTTAGAATAGGCTATATAAAATAATCATGCACTAGTCTTTCTCAAAATATCATAAAGGCTAGCTCGATCATACCATGTACTTATACTATTCAAACTAAACAGTCTATATGCCCAAATTGGTCATACTTTACCTTCTTCTCTAGCCCAAGGGGACCTACACATCTGATACATGCCAACACTAAAATGAGAAATGAATCTCAGTAACAATGCAACCTGTTATGAAATCTATTGACCTGTACCACTTTTCTCGCACAAAAAACTCTACATTCTTTCATAAACATATCACATACTATTGGGATGTAGTGCATGTAGCATTAAATCATGTTATATACTTAAACACATGCATATTCATCAAAACATATCATCTTTAAAACATAGGAAGTTCATTCATCATCAATCTCATTATCACTATCATATAAAACATATGTGGAATAGTAAACATGCCATCATTTTATTTTTGTAACATGTGAGTAGTACGTAAAACACCCTAAGAGTAATCGGGAGAGTCGCCTAGTAACAACTCCACGCACCACTGTCTGTATGAATAAGCGCATGTCTATTTAGTCATGCCTTAACTTTTGTCATTCTCAGGTGTCCCCCAGTGGATTCGAGTACCTTAATGGTCCTTGCCCCTTTTGGGTAGATCATCCTTAACCAATGGGATTCCTCTTTTTCATCCAAAATGGGGCTGGTATAAACTCATGGGATCACTGGCAACTCTACTCGGATCATTTCCTCTTTGCTTTTGGACGAATCATAGTACTATGGAATCACCACCATTTCTTCGAGGTGGATCACACTCCCGGTACGCTATTCTCTATATATACTCTAGGGTGAATCAGCCCATACCTATGGTTATGCTTAACTCTAAGTATGTGTTTCTCATATGGCCTTTGGGAGATCACAATAACTTAAAGTTCGCAACCATCACGGTGTTTTCGAAATCATCTAAGTTTAAGTGGGTGTTGAACCATCCTAATTTATGGCACAACTGTGGAATGCCCAACAATCATCTGATACCGATAGTCAGTCACTCGATCATGAGCCTATCTACCCTAAGGCATACACTGAGAATACTTTCCTCTTTCCCTTTTTATGCTTTTTTCTCTCTCTTTATTTCACTATCACAAGGGTCTCATCACCCAAAACTCCTAGTTTCCCTGCCTACCTACGTTGTGAGCCCCTAATTAAGTTAGTATGAAGAATTACTAAGCTCAATTGCTATTAAAAACCTCATTTAGCAAGCTAGAGGGCTGTCAGTCGGTTGTTAAAAGACTAGCAGTCAGATGGTGCCTCTATGTATTCCTTGATTGCCAGATAGTAAGCTAGCAGTCGACTACCAACAAGCTGGCAGTCGGATGGTTGCTTGCTGGAATGCGTCCTGGGCAAAAATAAGAGCACAACATTTGACTATGAGGATGGCCAGTCAACTTTTTAGCGTAAATCCAGGCTTGATAGTCGACTACTAGAGACCAGGTAGTCGGCTGGTATGCCTATATCTACACTTCTGGATTTTCCAAGAACATGACAGTCGACTGCCCCATATGTAGCAGTCGGCTGCTATGTTTTACTGCAGTTCAGAAAACATTATTTTGATAGTACCCAGTCCAGAATGCATTCCATTTTCAATTTAAAATACATGAGCTTAATTTCTATTCAACAAAATTTACTTCTCATTAAACATTTCTCATCCATTAGCTCAAACATGGTACATTCCAAGAAAACTAGTCTATATCTGTAGATGAACACAACCTAGCCCTTCCAATCAATTACAAGCACATATATGAGCATACATCCCAGCAACACAACATCCCATAGAAATAGAAAAAGCATGCAAAATGTAGGTTTAACCCCAATCTCAGTTCAAACATTTAGAAATTCATATTTTCCAGCAACAGTAAACATTTCAGAAAAGAAAGGTGTTAGCCAGATAATGAACCAAGAAGAGGGGGTTGAATTGGTTCCTTTTAGTTTTTGAAAACTTTTCAAAATACTGTTAGGTAGATGTTAGAAATTTACAATGACCCAAAAAAAATACCTTTTCGAAAACAATAACCAGTTTGAAATTTAGGTTAATGTTAGATGTAAGAATAAAAGAGAAGATAATCACACAATCGATTTATAGAGGTTCGGATCCAAGATTACCTTGATCCTACATCCTCTCCCCAAGCACACAGCAAGGGTATTTTATTAAAAGGGTAATCACCAAAAATACACTTGGGAAACCTTCATACACTTGGGCTCAGCATACACCTGCTTTTATGCCTCTACGCAACCCAATGAAGGCTCAGCACACCTGCTTTTACTCCACCTAGTATTTTTCTAATCTTACCCACAACCTAACCCAGCTTAATCAGTAACCTACTGACTTAAGCCAATAACCACAGTAAGGGTAATTATTAAGAATACACCCGGGAAACCTTCATACACCTGGGCTCAACATACACCAGCTTTTATGCCTCTAGGCAACCCAATGAAGGCTCAGCACACCTGCTTTTACTCCACTTTGTATTCTCCTAAAATTACCCAAACCTCAGACAACTTAATCAGTAGCCTACCGACTTAAGCTAACATCCACCTCAACAATTCCTACTTCTAGATTCTTAACAAGACACTTAGACTAAGGAAGATGAGGATTTCAATACAGTGTTTCTAACCATCATCAAAAAATAATAACTCATTAAGAGCAAATAGATATTAAGACCATAAAGAGATGGAGAGAATTAACTCAAGAACATGGTTTCTCTATTTCAGCTCAATATCTCTCTTCACCTTAATGCTGTGCCATTCACCTTATATTTAATGGTCTTCAAAACTAGCTGTTGAGACCTTCATTAAATGCACTAATAAATGCCATGAAGCATGCTATCCAAGACGCTCCTTTGCTCAGAGGGACATTGCAGACTGCATTTAATGCTTTGCTTCATCTTTACAATTTCACAAGACGGCAGAGGTTAATGTTTATTGTCTAGTAACTCTTCTATTCTTGGAGATCGTTGCCCTTGTGTTTTTCTAAAAAGAGGAATGCTGAGCAACCTGATTTTATGCCTTGAGACGTGCACTATTCTATTTTTGTTCCATTAAGTATGCTGCTATCTTTGATGCTTTTCTTCAGATTTAATTTTATATACCTGCACATCTACTTTATTCTAAAGGCTACTGCTTTTAGCCTGTTATGCCACCTACTACCTGCTCTGCTGTATTATGCTAAAGGCTACTTATTTATAGCCTGTAGGTTCTTGATTTTATGCTGCACACTTCTCTATGGAGCTACTTCTTGATCAGAGTTGACTTTGTTTAAACCTTTGAGTTATCCGAGGCTAATGCAGGTAGTCAAGAACTAGCCATTACTTTGTAGTTGTTAGGTGCATATTACTCTAACAAAGGATTTCTACTGGTCTGTGCTTTTCTTGATACGTGCACTTTTCTACTTTTGTTCCTGAATTTCAGCTGCATGCTGCACTAACTCATTCATCTTTTTCAGCTCTGCTGTACTTTTACAGCTTCTGACATTAGCTTACTGTCCTGCTGTATTGTTGCAGACTTTAACTTTAGCCTACTGCACTGCTTTAGCTTACTGTCATACACTTTATCTTACTGTATTGTTGCATACTTTTACTTTAACCTGCTGCACTGTTCTGATGCCTTCTGCCATGCTCCTGCTTTCTTTTCTGCAATTGCCTAATATATTCTGACTTAAGGAAACGTGTAGTAGCATTATTTTATTTTTCCCGCTTAATCCCATTTGAACATTTTCACTTTATCAACATGGGTATCAACTTAAACTTGGCCTATCATACTTGGGCCGAACTAAGTTTTATGAAAGATTGAGCTTACACATATATTAACCAAAAACAAATTGGGCTTTTTAAAATATTGACCTGAAAAGCATTGGGCTGTTTGACAAAATATTGGCCAGAAAGTTATTAGGCTAAAATACTTTGGGCCTTCAATAATATTTTTAAGGGCTTTACAAATTATAAATTAAAAGCCATATTTTCATGAAATAATTTTCCATTGCAATATTTTCAAGACTTGATCAATTTTAAACATTTTCCAATAATTCTAAAACTGGTATATTAAAAAATAATTTTATTTGTTGAAAATAATTTTCCATTAATCAAAAATAAATAATTTAAAACATGTTCCAACAAAAGGGATTTAGGATGGATTGCTACCTTGATTTCTTAAAAATGTGTGTTTAGGATGTGTTAGGAAGACTATCCTCTTGCTGTAAGACTAATTCCTAGCCTTGAATATGCTCTCTTGACTTCAGAATCTTCCTCTTTTGCCCTAACTCACCCCTTTCTCTCTTTACTCACCCCTTCTACTTCTCTCTCTAGAAATGCTAAAGGTTGGAAGTGTGTGTGGTTTAAGGCTTCAGATAGGGTTTAAGGATGGCTTAGGTTATTGCATTTTAGTCCCTGAGCTACTTTGCAACCTGGGCCTCACTTATCTTTCCCTTTTCAATTGAGTCCCTAGCCATCTCTTGCTAAACCTTCATGTATTCTCTTTCAATTTAGTCCATAAACTAATGCAACTATATGCACTAATGCAACATGCACAAGAATTAAACATCAAATTAACAATTATCAAACATCTCTTTAATCATAATTGGAGCAGATGTTACATTTAACACTAAAAAACATAGAGGACATAGTAGGCCACCTAAGGAAATCTGTGAAAACTCTTCAAATTAAAGTAATAAAAATAAAAATTTCCACCACGTAAATAGTGAAAGTAACTAGGATGTTACATGTTCTTTTGTGTAGCCCCTATCTTGGGAATTGTCGATAGAAAAATTCCCCAACTCTTATGAACTTTTTGGATTGGGTGCCTTGACATTGCATGCATGTATATATATATATATATTTCTTGCTCATGCTTGATTGTATGTCTACACTACTATGTTCTACTATGTTGTGTATTGAGATTGCCCATAATACTATTTGTTCAATGCATTTCACTATACATGGCATGGCATATACTGTATGACATCCATAATTCCTTGGAGAATACTAAATAATGCATGATTTACTGGGTGATTCCCAATTGAAACCATCAATGGTAAGATTTTAAATTGGTTTACCTTATTACTGAGTTTCCCAACTCATCCCATGTGTTGTTATGTCCAAATGGTTAGGTACATGATCATAGTGGAGGTGGATATAACGGTATTAAAGGTCCTAGGCCTCAAGTACTTTATACAGATCGATAAAGTCCTGATATGGATCATTGACATACCACCTGAACCCCTAACAAGTTAAGGTAGAGAGTAGCTGACAGTCCTTTGGGGATCCCACTCTTACCCTAGCTTGTTTTGTGGATGGCCAGTGGTTAGTATATGATGTATAAGAGGAGTAGGAGTTTCTTTTTGTCATGTACATGGTTATCTAGATGTATATAGATAATATGTATATAACTATATGATTGTGTAGGTCTACAATATGTCCTGTATCCCATAATAGGTAGGATGGTCTTATGGGGCAAACACCTTGATACATAAGTTCTCATCCATTTTATTTTGATTGTATAAAAGAATCATATGATATTATAAAGATATGTAGTTTTTGTAACACCCCACCTCTACAGGTATGACACACACCAGCCCATAGAGATGGTGTGCTACTATATATCTTTACTTAACCACCTAAGTTCAATTTTAAATTAATGTCCCAAAATCCTTAAATAATTCAATTTTAGGTTTAGGGTTGCACTCGGGATTCTCACTTGTATGTATATATATATATGGTAGCGAAAGTTTAAAACTCTAAGATATATTCATAAATACAAGTTAGATATTTCTATTTACAACTTATATATATATATATATACATAGTCTCCCAAAATACTAGGTGAGCACTTCGGAAAATGATGTAAACTTTCCACAAGACCACCTAACCCATTTATGGGATATTTGTTGCTATATCACAAAGTTAATATACTTCTATGCATGATTCAGGTTATAAGTAAGTTCCACCCTCTGTTCACTATACATATACATAAGCCCCCTATGGCCTTCCCAAAATAGACCAGGGGTAGTGGAACACCAAAAACTAAGTCATCTCCTCCACCACTCTAACCCACTAAGGGTAGTGGTGCATCCACAATATAGATCATTATCTCGCCGATCCTTATGGAATACCTTACTCTGAGCACATGTACTACTTCAATCTCCACCTCAACAATAACTGAATATCTAGGCAATCTGGACATATCAATGCAGACATGAGACAAAAATCTCAGTAATCAAAAGAAATCAAGTTCAAAATTACCATAAATGGTACTAGCTATGAAAAATGCAGAAAAAACTCTTGCATTCAAGTTTATTTCAAATCATAAATACAAATTTCACTAGATAATATACAACTACTATGATTTCATGTCAAGTACTGAAAGTACATCTTTTAGTGGGCATTATCAAATATACTCATGCTTTACATCATCAAAGTACTATAATATAGACATTTAACATACTAGATATTAGAAATAACTTTCATTCATATGGCTCACTTGGCCAATCATAAAATAACTTTCATGTGGCTTTACTTGGCCAATAATAAAATAACTTTTATATGGCTCTGTTTGTCCATTCAAAATAGTCTTACTTGGCCAATACATTCTTTCTTTTCTAGCAAACATTGTATGAGTTCTTTCTTACTTAATGGTTAGCTAGCTTTTACCTATATGGCATCCCTTAGTCTTTGAGAAAGAACATTTTGTTGTGATGGATATCACTGTACCTTTATATTGGTTCACAGATCATATCCACTCACCAGATCACTGAGCCTCTATCTTGGGTTATAGATCATGTCCACCAATACCATGTTGAGATGGGACAATGTTACTTTAACTTAATACCCTCTATTATATACACTAGTCTAAAAAAGTTCCCTGATTATGATTGATTTAACTTTAAGTATGTAACCTCGTAGCCATTTGGGTACTAACTTATGGTTAACCATTAACATAGTGTATCTCACAATTCTTTCATGAATTAAATGGCTATTTTAGTTTAGAAAACATGGAATTCCCGATAATTATCCCATACCAATCACCAGTCATTCAACCTGAAACTTATCTAAACTAGACCATATAATAAGAGTACTTACATTACTTCTTATATTTAATTCCCTTCAAAATATGTCCCATATTATTTCTCAAATACATTACCATAGATTTGGAATGATTTCCTAGCCTTTACATGATGTTTGGGGAAAAAAGAAGCAAAACCCCAAACTAAAATCTTCAACATACAAAGGAGTTTACTGTGGCAAATTGGGCTCTTGCCCTCGGTGAAGCACAAAGAGGTAGTTCACCATAGCAAGAAGACATGTTATTCACAGTGAAGGAACCATCAAGAGTTTGTCGTGGCAAGAAGGTATTTTGGTCGAGGCGAAGACACAAGTTCTTCACAATTTTCTATGAAAAATTACTGAAAATCTAATTTTTACACCATTTTGGCCCCCAACACTTCAAGAACACTTTAGGGATTCATTTGGAACTAACTTTGGACTCTTTTTCCCTTGCAAAAACATCACCATACATCAAAAATCCATTTCCTTAGGCTAAGAACCAATCCTACCATCAAGTGTGTTCATGAAGCAAAATCTTTAACCCATAATCATAAAATCTCATTTCTAGCATAGATTAGTCTCTATCAAGGCTTCACAAGCATATATCCAGCATACAAATTAAAGAATACAAGTTTAAATTTCCTTAACTTAGTTTAAACCATGGATGTTTTAGAGTTTTATACAAAGGAAAATAAGTTATTGCACTTGAGAAAAGGAAGATTTTATTGATTACCTTGGAGATTTGTGTGTTGATCTAGTTGTTTCTAGTTGAGATTAGTAGTTCTAACACTTATCTTTAAGTTCTAACTCAGATCTATAGCTTGTCCCAGCAACTTCCTAGTTTCACTCTCTCTCTCTAAAGTGCAACAATGAAGATGATGAAATGGTTGAGTCTCTAATCCTTCTCTCTTAAGTTATACGTAGGTTTTGCATGGGAAAAAAAATGTAGTTAAGTGAAATTGAAAAATAATTGTTAATTGGTCCTTAAGGTCAAAAATAAATTTTAGCTATCCTAAAAACCTTTTCCCCTTATGTACCACTTTCATACTTTATTCCCTTAATATTCCATTTTTGATTACCTAGTTTTAATTCCTTATCTGTCCTTTGGGTTAAATTACCCAAATATACCATTTTCATAAAACTTTATTTTCACTTAAACCAAACCTCATTTCAGCCTAGTTTCATAGCCAGTTGATTCATTACTTACTTTTCTAGCCTTCTATATCATATATTCATAGTAAACATGTCTCTAACATTAAGAGACTAAATTGCTTAGGAAGATGTTACAGCTTTCCCTAATGCATTAATAACGTGTGATATAACCGAGAGTCACCCAAACCTATAAATGAATAACTAATGGATCGTGGATATTAAATTAAAAATGAACTTAGGTGGAAAATACATAAATTAGTAAGTAGCATATTGCCCCTATAATGTAACATGTATAATATGCACCTATAGGGGTAGGATGTTACACGCCCTTATTTCTAGCAGCATTCTATTGTTGTTCGGACTGACCAGCCACTTAGTTAAGTCATACATAAACCCAATCTTACAGGATGAATAATTTCTTGGGCTATCGAGCTTTTAGAATTTGTTATTACTTTTGAACCTAGGAAAACCATCAAAGCTCAAGAATTAGTCAACTTTGTTGCTGAAATGACGCATCCACCAAGAGAAGTTCGTCTAGAGCAAATTGGAAAAATCCCCTATTGGACCATCCATGTCGATAGATCCTCAAGAGCCGCTGTGGCACAAGTATCATTATCAAAAGCCCACTTGACATCAAGGTTTAACAAGCAATCCAATTCCTCTTCAAAATATCCAATAACTAGGTAGAATATGAAGCCCTTATAAAAGGTTTCCAATTGGCCTAATGCCTCAGAGCTAATCAGGTTCGCCTCTTCAGCAAATCCCAATTGGTGGTCAACCAAATAAATGGTGAATACAAAGCAAATGATCCCACCATCAATAAATATGCCTAATTAGTAGTGCAACTAATGGGCCAATTCAAACATTCATAGTTGGAACATATTCCCAAAGATAAGAACAAAAGGGGAGATGCCCTATCGAGATTAGAAAATGTAAAAAATAGAGGGATTTATGAATCAGTGATAAGGAAACAGTTAGAAAGGCCGAGCATTTAACAAAAATAAGTGTTATCAATTGATGCCGATCACGAATCATGGATGAGTCTAATTATCTAATACCTCAGACATGAAATCTTGCCAATTGAAAGGAATGAAGCTAAAAATGTTCAACGAAAATCTTTCAAATATTACATCTAGGGAACTAACCTGTATAGAAAAGGCTTTTCAGCCCCTCATAAAAAAATGTATAACTTTAGAACAAGGCAAAGAGGTACTTTGTGAACTCCATGATGGGATATATGGCAGCCACGAATTTGTAATCGCCATAAGGCGCAAACCTTAAGGGGTAGGATTGTACTGGCCCACCTTAATTTGTAATTGCCCTAAGGCTATTCCCTTAGTGAAAGTATTATGGGATTAGAAATCACCTCAAGAGGCCACATAGGAAAAAGAAGAAGATATGCAGAAGGAATACCCCAAAATTTTTATGTAAATATGCATAGAATATTGAGGACGAAATTCTTTTTAAAAGACGGGAGAAAATGTAATATCCACTTTTCATATCTTTAGGTATTTCTAAATTCTTAAATTTAGTAATTACATAACTAAATGATTATGTTTAAATTGCCCTAGGTTTTCTTAAAGTGGAGAGGGACTAAACAGAAAGAAAAGTAGACAGACTAAATTGAAAAGTAAAAAGTCCCCTAAATTATCTAAAGTGTAATCATTATGTGGCAAAATATCTAGGCGCATTAATGATGCATAATCATGAAATTTGAAGATATCTAAAAAGAAATGATTACACTAGAAAATGTCTAGAGAGAAATATCTGAAAGCCATGATTGCCCTAGGAAAATATCTTAGGGGAAAAATGGTAAATTTTTATCTAAGGGAAAAATGATAATTTCACCCAAGGGTAAAATGGTAATTTTAACCTTAGGGGTAAAATAGTTATTTCACCTAGAAACATCATGAAAAGTGTCATGAAGTCCATCTCCCTACTCTTTGAAATTATGAAAGAAAATGAGGGGTAAAATGGTTATTTTGGCATGAAAGGCAAAATGGTCATTTTTCCCACACTAATAAGACATCTTCTTCATGGAAAAGAAAGGGAAAGTGACAGAAAGGGATAGAGAAGAGAGAGAGTCTAAGAAGAAGAGAAGTGAAGGAAAAGCCAGGCTAAATTAAGATTCATTGCTAAATCAAGGTAGCAAAACAACCTTATGCCCTTTATTTAAGGGTTTATGGATTCTAAGTGATTGAAAAATTTCCATAGTTTCCATGAATAGTAGGGGTTCTCTCTCTACATTCTTTTATGCTTGAAAATTTATTTGGTTTTGTTATTATGGTTGTATGGATGCATTTGTGAATGCCATAATGGTTATTTGAAGGAATTATGGAAATTTTATGACTTGATTCACCATATGCCTTGGAGAACCCTTATTGTTAGATTAATTATGTGATGGTATGGATGGCATGGTTATGGTAAGAAAATGATGTTTCTATATGTAACACCTTTATCTTTACATTATAGCTTCATAAAATGTAATAAGATAAGTAGTCACATTTATCTTTACCTTATTATTTTCAAGAATTGGCCTGAGCATTACATCCATCAATAATTCATTATTTGATTAGGTTTAGGCTTTTTTTCTCAGGATATCATACTTTAGCACAACAAAATTTAGAATCCATACATCATAGCAGAATTCATAAAACATTGTGTGCGTGCAAACACACACACACATATATCATTACACCGTCTGATATATATGCCTAAATGTGTGAAGTATTCATTTATAAGGGTAAGGAGACAACAAGCCTGCCACTCAAACCCTTTCCAAAAAGAATCCTACTAGTGGATAAATCCTTCACATATCCTATTTCATATGTATGCCCTTTTTCTATTATGTATAGCCAAAATAATAGCAGTCCTAATTCTACCCCAAAAAGAATATATTAAGAATTAGGACAAAAAGGGCTACAATTACATAATTATATCTACTCCTTAAGTCTACTAGTCCATTGCAGCAATCTCAAATACTGCCACTATATAAATATCCTTCGGAATCATAAAGGATCCTAAGAAAGGAACCTCTACCATGGCTACTTCTACTTCCATTACCACACTGTATCTAGGCATTTGATACATACCAGTACAATAATGAGAAATAATTTCCCAGTAGATAAACAAACCATTCATTTTTAAATAAATAGCATGTACCACTGTACAGATACAGAAAACATTTCTAAATTCCATTTCTTTCAAAATACATTTCCATTCAATTCTATTAGCATGAATTATATGAAACATATGCATGTGCATTTATGAATATGAAACTAGTAAAAATTCATGTTATGAACATAATTACATAACATTCATACACAATTTGACATCACATCATTCATACCTTTATACCTGTAATAGCACTTTAGTGCCATTCATTCCTCCTCTAGGGTGCTTTTATTAGTGACATCAAGTCCACCACTAGGGTATTATATAATACCATTATATACACCTCAAATGAGATTTTATTAGTGTCTTCACCCTTTCTTGGTGCTCTTCAGGGGGAATATTATTAGTGTCGTCATTCACCCCTTTAGGTGGCATTCATTGCCCTTTCCTTTTGCCTCTAGGGGGAGATTTTAGTAGGTCCGTCATCTCACCCCTAGGGTAACATTCAATGCCTTTCATTATACGTCTAGGGAGAGATTTTATTACTACTATCATCTCACCCTTAGGGTAAAATTCAATGCCTTTCATTCTACCTCTAGGGAGAGA
Organism: Senna siamea; assembly: GCA_031216115.1. Classification (NCBI taxonomy): domain Eukaryota; kingdom Viridiplantae; phylum Streptophyta; class Magnoliopsida; order Fabales; family Fabaceae; genus Senna; species Senna siamea. The sequence goes on from CM062360.1 coordinate 6,796,897, forward strand.
TTTTATTATTGCCGCCATCTCACCCCTTAGGTAACATTCAATGTCATCATATTCACCTCAAGGGGGATTTTATTAGTGCCGTCATCTACCCTCTCTTGGTGACCTTCAATACCTTTCATTCCTCATTTGCATGTAATATCAGGCTAAGCATTCATAATCATATGAATTTAAACATACATGCATCAATGGCATAAATACATGCAATACATTCACAATTCATCATATACATCCTTCCTTCTCATTTCTCTTGATATTGGAAATTTTAAAACACATTTTAGTCTCTTTCCCATTAGTATAGGAATTCGGCCATCAAGGGGAAAATGGTGAGGTGCTCTTGGCCAAGATGAGAAAAGATTGAAAGCTAGGGATTTTCACGCTATTTATTCCCTTTCTTCCATCCTTTCTACCCTTTAAGCATAATGGTCAAATTTCCTTCCATTGCTCATGGCACTTTTTCATGCTCAATGTGTGTATCTATATGTATAGCCTTCATTTCATCCATTTTCATGAGTCATTTTCCATGCCATGCATATATTTGCACATACATCCTCACTTTCATAATAAAGACATATTTGAAGATGGAACTACATCGATATGAAAGGAAAAATTACCAATGTAACATCATGAATCTTATTTTCTCTCTCTTTCTCACTCACGGTCATTTCATATACACGTTTCCATGAACATTTTCATGAAAATCTTGGCTATAATATCACTTAGTGCTCTCGGCCATAAGGAAGAAAAGAGAGAAAATTAAAGGGTTTCAATCCTTTGCTTCCTTAGCTTTCATTTTCAAAATATACAAGTTCAAAAATCACATTTTACCTTTCATTTTCATGCAATTTCAAGCCATCTTTAACCATTTCAAAATTAAGGTTTTTCATGAAAATGAGTACCATCCTTGAAAATTTTCATTTTCTCAATATTTCCTTCATACAAACATTCCAATATTCATAAACACAACCATATTCTCATAAAAGAAAAACCCAATAGAAAAACTAGCAATAAGGAATGTAGAGAGAAAAAACTCTAACTTTCATGAAGCTTTAAAACATTTAAAACAATCCATAAAACATGAAATAAAGGGTTTAGGAATGTTTAGCTACCTTAAATTTGGAAGAAAGGTGGAATCTCCTTAGTGTTTTCCCTTGGTTTCTTCTTCCTCTTTTCCTTCTTCTTCCTTTTGGCCAACACGCCTTCCTCCCCTCTTCTTCGACTTCTTCTTCTCCTTTCATGAAGAAGGTTAAATTAGGGTTTAGGTGAACTTACTAAAATGCCCTTGGTGTAAAATGACTATTTTACCCTTTTTACTTCTCTTTTTCAAGAATGGCATCCTCTCTCCTTCAAATTGTAATTTCATGGAACTCTTATGGATCATGACCATTTTACTCTTCCACTTTTTCAAAAATTACCAATATGTCCTTAAGCAAAATTACCATTTTACCCTTTATGTCCAAATAACCACTTTACCTTCATTTTTCTCTTTTTCGAAAATGGTAGGCAAAAGCTTCTCAAATAAAGTTTCATAAAGCCTCTTTTATGAAATTACTATTTTATCCTTCACTAGGTAAAATTAGGAGAGTTTGAGGAATTTGCTATCTAGTCCCTAAGCTTTTTTGCACTCTTAGAATCACTCATTTTTCCCTTTTCAATTGAGTCCCTAGCCACCTCTTGCTAAACCTTCATATATTTCCTTTCAATGTAGTCCATAGGCTAATGCAACTATATGCACTAATGCAATATACAAAAGCATTAAGATTAAATTAACAACTAGTAAACATCTCTTTAATCATGCTAGGAGCAGATGTTACATTTCTCCCCTCCTTTAAAATAATTTCATCCTCGAAATTAAAATGTACTTATTCGAACAATTCGGGGTAGGACTTTCTCATGTCCTCTTCCTTCTCCCATGTCACCTCTCGTGGAGATAACTGATCCCATAAAACCATAACCAGAGGGATGACCTTGTTCCTCAATTGCTTAGCCTCATTCTCGATGAGTCTTAAGGGTTTTGGATGATAAGTTAAATTTTCTTTTAACTATATTGTATTGGCATCAAGAATGTGGGATAGTTCATGGATATATTTTAAAAGTTGCGAGACATGGAAAACATTATGGAGGTTCGATAAGGACAGAGGTAAAGCTATTTGGTATGCCGATTGACCAACTTTTCTTAGGATTTGGAATGGCCCAATAAATCTTGGATTTAACTTTCTAGACTTAATGGCTCTACCTATACCAATAACAGGGGAAACCCTAAGGAAAACATGATCCCCTTCATCGAATTCCATTGGTCTCCTTCTTTTGTCGGCATATTTCTTTTACCTATCTTGGGCTTTAGCCATTTTATCCCTAATCATCCTAATTTGGTATGTAGTTTACTAAACCAACTCTGGTCCGAGAAATTGTCTTTCTACTACCTCATACTAATACAGAGGCGATCTACACTTTCTCCCATATAAGGCTTCATAAGGTGCCATCCCTATGCTCGAGTGAAAATTGTTGTTGTATGAGAATTCTATCAATGCTAGGTTTTGATCCCAACTTCCTTTATGCTCCAAGGCGCATGACCTAAGCATATCCTCTAAAGTCTGGATAGCCCTCTTAGTTTGTTCGGCTATTTGAGGATGATAAGCGGTACTCAATCTGAGCCTAGTACCAAAGGCTTCTTGGAAAGCTCTCCAAAATCTTGAGTGAGTCTAGGATCTCTATCTGAGACAATGCTAGTAGGGATTCCATGAAGCCTAATTATCTCCTGGATATACAGATGAGCTAATTTATCTAAGGAGAAATTAATCTTAATGGGTAGGAAATGCATAAACTTAGTCAATAGGTCTACTATCACCCAAATAACATCATTTCCTGACGAAGTCTTGGGTAAACCTACTACAAAATCCATGGAGATCTTATCTCACTTTCATTCAAGGATATCAAGAGGTTGTAATAATCCAGCAGGTTTCTGATGTTTAATATTCACCTGCTGAGACACTAAACAGTTAGCAATATATTCAGTGATGTGCTTTTTCATGCCTGGCCACCAAAATCTTCTCTTCAAGTCTTGGTACATTTTAGTGGCACTAGGATGAATAGTATAGTTGCTCCTATGGGCTTACTCTAAGATTCTCTCCCTCAAATCCCCTAAACTTAGGACATACATCCTATTCTAGAAGGTAATTAACCCATCTGTCTCCTTCTGGAATTCTTTTGGGTCCTTTAGGGACTTTAAGAATTCATCCTCCTATGGGCCTCTAGGATCTGAGTTCTAAGGTTGCTCTTAATCCTCAATTCACTCAAGTATATCCTGTCTGGCAACACTAGAGTGGAAAAACTTAGATTCCTAAACTTTTCAATCAAGATCATCTTACTTACCATCATTTGAGCCACGTGGAGGGATTTTCTACTTAGGGCATCTATTTCAAGTCAAAGTCATAGTCCTTAATGAATTCCATCCATCTCCTATGTCTTATATTCAGTTCCTTCTGGTCAAAGAGGTACTTGAGACTTTATAGTCACTAAATACCTCAAACTTAGACCCATAAAGATAATGCCTCCAAATTTTTAAGGTAAAAACTATAGCTGCTAGTTCTAGGTCATAAGTAGGGTGTTACACTCATGAGGCCTTAATTGTCTAGAAGCATAGGCCACTACCTTTCCCTTTTACATTAAGACACATCCTAGACCTTTCTTGGATGCATCGCAATATAGCTTAAATCTTTCCAAAGGATTTGGTATAACTAGCACAGGTGTAGTGGTTAACCTTTCCTTCAAGGTTTGGAAACTATGCTCACATTCAGAATCCCACCTAAATGGAACATCCTTCTGGGTCAACTTGGTCATTGGCATCTTTATCTGCGAAAACCCTTGGATGAAACTTCTGTAGTAACTGGTTAATCTGAGGAAACTATGGATTTTAGTCATCGTTGTAGGTCTTTCCCAATGAACCACTACTTCGGTCTTACTGGGATCTACAGCTACCACATCCTTGGTAATCACATGTCCTAGGAATCTCACCTCCTCTAACCAAAACTCACAATTCTCAAGTTTTGCATACAACCGCCTCTCCTTAAGCACTTGCAACACAATCCTAAGGTATTGTTTATTCTCTTCCCTATTTCTAGAATATATAAAATATCATCAATGAACACTACCACGAACTGATCAAGGTAAGGTCTAAAGATGCAATTCATGTAATCCATAAAAATAGGTGGAGCATTCGTTAGACCAAATGGCATTACAAGGAATTCATAATGCCCATACCTAGTCCTAAAAGCAGTATTAGGTACATCCTCACTTCTCACTCTGATTTGATGGTACCTTGACCTCAAATCAATCTTGGTAAATATAGCTACTCCTCTTAATTGATCTAACAAATCATTAATCCTAGGGAGGGGATACTTGTTTTTCACTGTCACTTTATTCAATTGCCTATAATTTATGCACATTCTCATACTTCCATCCTTTTTCTTCACAAATAACACCAGTGCTCCCCATAATGAAGCATTGGGTCTAATGAATTTCTTCTCTAGAAGATCTTCTATTTGTACCTTGAGTTCACTCAGCTCTAAGGGAGACATCCTATATAGTGCTATAGAGATCGGTCTTGTCCTGAGAACTAACTCTATAGAGAATTCTACTTCTCTCTCTAGTGGAAGGCTAAAAATCTCTTTGGGAAAGACATAAAAAAACTCTCTAACTATTGGTATACTATCAAGCTTATGCTAACCCTCAACCTAAGAAGAACACATGAAACATAATCTTTAGATCTTTTCCTCGGTACCCCTATTCACAGGTATAGTATCCATAAAAGTCACAGATTTCTCAAAAAAATTTAAAATAACCTTGTTAAAAGATAGCCAATCCATTCCCAGAATAACATCTAAATCTACCAAAGGCAGATAGATAAGGTTAATAACAAAAAGTTTACTTTCAACAATAATAGGCCAATTTAGGCAAGTTAAGGATCAAAACATGTTTTCCAGCCGCAGTAGAAATAGAGAAATCATATGGTAGTTTGGTCATGGGTAGGCTCAACTTTTCCACACACTTATGAGAAATAAAGGAATGAATAGCACCAGAATCATACAGTACAATTAAAAAAATATCATTTATAAAACATTAACCTTTGATAGAATCATTGGATTGGTCCACCTAATTGCCCTTGAGAGTGTAGACTCTCCCCTTAGTTAGAGGCATAGGGGCCTCAGCTAGTTTCTTCCACAGTGGGCACTCTCTGCTATAATGTCCTAGTTTACCACACTTGTAGTAGACATTTTATCTCATTAAATAGGGCTTATTCTCATGATTCTTCCTGCATTTGGGGCAACCGTTCGAAGTAGTTTGCCCACCCATAGGCTTCTTCCTAGTCTGGACCTCTTTCCCCTTAGTAAGGTCTTGTGGCATTTTCCTCTTAAGGGGATTATACTCCTTTCTCCCTTTAGCAGCCTCTCTTAGGCCTCCCGCCACCATACGGCACTTGTTTACTAACAGGGCCTAATTCTTTATCTCTATAGGAGCCACAACCTTTTTCATCTCCTGGTTCAGCCTAGCTTGTAAGTGCATGGCCTTCTATGTCTCATCTTGTCTCACTTGCAAGTAAGAGGAAAACTTAGATAGCTCCCTAAAATTAGCCAGATAGTCATTGAAAGACATACCTCCCTGCCTGATCTTCATAAACTTGACCTCCTTCTCATTCCTCACACTCTGAGGAAAGTACTTCTCTAGAAAAGCATCCTTAAAAGAGCCCTAGGTGATCTCGACCCCTTTGACCTCTATCAGTTTCTTGGCCCCTTTCTACTAGTGCTCAGCCTCCCCCACCAATATGTAGGTGGAGAACTGAACCTTCTAGGCCTTTGTATTCCCTAGCACTGTAAACAACTTCTACATTTCAGCCAACCACTCTTTAGTAAGCTTCGAGTTAAACTCACCCCTAAAGGTTGGAGGTTTAGCCTTATGAAACTCAAACCATCCCTTGTAGGCCTAATCCCTTACTAGTTTTCCCTTAAGGTTAAGGTTTTTATTTACATTCCTATCCTCCTACATCTGCCTTAGTACTTCAGCAGTGGTAGCTGCCTTTTGTATGGCAATAGTAGCTTGTTGGGTGGCAATAGCGACCTGTTCCCTCATGGCCTCCAGCATCCCCATCAAGGTTTGCATTACCCCGACTAAAATTACTTCTCTATCCTTGTCTCTTATATCGTTTCTCTTAGGAGGCGCCATAGATTACTCTTCAAAATAAACATTATTGAGGTGATTAGTCTCATTAACAAAATATTTATCAAAGAATAAATAGCTTCACAGGAAATACTGTACATCCCCCAACCTAGGACTCCATTCCTCAAGTCAAAAAATAACAAGTAATCAACTGCCAAGGCTCAGCTAACTAACCTGTAATAGTCTCTATCATGAGGAATCTACCCTTACTACTTGATTAGCATCTACCACTACCGAGTCAGCTATGTGCTAACCGTGGCAGCCATGCTCTAATACCAACAAAATGTAACACCCTCTTATTTTATGGTTCCTTTTAGTTATTAATTGATACAATATATATACATATATAGGTGTGTTACTATCCTTTTAACAGAGTGATTTTAAAACTTTTTACAGGTTAGCTTGATTGAGTACATTATGGGTCAAGCCTCTGCTCTCGGGTTTCACTCATTCTCGCAGCGGGATGAAATAAATTTACCTAAATTAACTATATAAAAACATGCATTCTTAGTTAAATATAGTCAAATAACTTTAGGTATAGAGGCAACAATCCTGCCACTCATGACCCCATCAGCTAATATAAACATCTATTCATATACATTCAAGTTATGACAAGCTATACAAGAGACATTTTATACTAGCTTTCCAAAAATCATAAAGACTAGTATAATAATAGCATGTGCCTATACTATCTCAAAATAAATTAAACAATTCCATATACTCCCTAGTGGATATTTCTTCCCATGTTACCTTCTTTTCAGCCACGGGACCTACATATTTGATACATGCTAGCACTCATGAGAAATTAATCTCAGTAACAATGCAACCTATCTTTACAAATTACCATCTTGTTCTACCGTGCTTACACAGAAACATCTCTACATTCTTTCATCATAAAACATAATACATAGCATATACTATTGGGATGTAATGCATGCAAGCATACTTTTAATCATGTGCTCAGATTTATACATGTACATTTAAGCATATCATCTTTTAAACATGGGATGTTCATTCATCACTATTACTTTCATATAAAACATATGTGGGACAGTAAACATGCCATCATTTCATTTTCATAACATGTGAGCAGTACATAAAACACCCTAAGAGTAATCGGGAGAGTTGTCTAGTAATAACTCCATGCACCACTGTCTATATGAATGAGTGCATGGATATTTAGTCATACCTTAAATTTTTTACATTATGAGGCATCCCTCAGTGGATCCAAGTACCATTATGGTCCCTGCCCCTTTCTAGTAGATCATCCCTGAACAGCGGGATTACCTCCCTTTCATCCCAAGTGGGGCTAGTATAAACTCATGGGATCACTATCAACTTTACCCAGATCATTTCCTCTTCACTTTTGGGTGGATCATAATACTATGAAATCACTACCATTCCTCTGAGGTGGATCACACTCTCGATATGCTATTTTCTACATATACTCTAGGGTGAATCAGCTCATGCCCATGGTCATGCCTAACTCTAAGTATGTGTTTCTCATGTGGCCTTTGGGAGATAACACTAACTTAAAGTTCACAACCATCATGGTGTTTTCAAAATCATCTAAGTTCAAGTGAATGTTTAACCATCCCAATTTATGGCACAACTATGGAATGCCCAATGGCTGACCCATACCAACAATCGGTCACTCGATCATGAGCCTATCTACCCTAAGGCATACACTTAGAATACTTTCCTCTTTCCTCTTTTTTGTTTTCTGCTCTCTCTTTATTTCACTATCCCAAGGGTCTCATCACCCAAGGGATTCATGACTCTTTCTCTTACATGTTACCCACTACATCTTAGGTTTTGATTCTTAGTTTGGGTGAGAATCTAGGCTAATTTCCTCTTCAAATGGTCAATTGAGCTCATTTTCCATGTTAGAAGGCTACCAGTTGACTTTTAACTTGCTGGCAATCAGCTACTAGCTCATTGTCTAAAATATCTGTTCTTGGCCAAGAGCTACCAGTCAGTTGCTAAGGCTTGGTAGTCAGTTACTAGCCTCAACAGCTGACTTCTAGGGTTCAAGCAATTGACTGCTAACCTTCTAGAAAACTTATTAGAGAATGAAGAACACGATAGTCGACCTCCAGGGGCTGCTAGCGTTCGGTCTTGCATTTCTGAGTAGGATACGAACACGGCAGTTGACTTTCAGGGCTAGCAGTAGGCTGCTAGTGCTCGGTTTACTTGAAAAATTATGGTTTTACCTAGAGTTTGGCCCCAAAAACATGTTATTAAATCAATTACTTAAATCATGAACTTAATGTCAACATTCAAACATCATTTCTCATTCATAAAATGCCCATAAAATCACTTAACATGTTTAAACTAAGATCAAACCATATCTTTCTAACTTAGAGAAAAAATCCAACTTCACAATCATTCACAATCATGAATGAGAAAGGCAAATCAGCACACATTACCCAATAGCAGTTAAAAACATATAGAATGTAGGTTTGGAAACGCTAGACTTAACTTAAAACATTCAAAATCACATTTTACCAAAAAATTTCTACATATCTCAAAAATAAGGTTTAAGATGAATTGCTACCTTAATTCCTTGTTGAAATGTGTGTATGATGTGTAGAAATGATCCTCCCTTACTGTAGGACAGATTTCTAGCCTCAAATCTACACTTTCCTCAGTAAAATTTTCTCTTCAAGCCCTAACTCGTCCTCTTCTCTCTCTAGCTGCCCCCTTCAGCTTCTCTCTCTAAAAACCTAGTATGTTAGAAGTGTAAGGGTTTAGGGCTCCAGCTAGGGTTTAGGAGAGTTTTAGGAATTTTCTATCTAGTCCTTAAGCTCTTTTGCACTCTTAGACTCACTCATTTTTTCCCTTTTCAATTGAGTCCTAAGCCACCTCTTGCTAAACCTTCATGTATTTCCTTTCAATTTAGTCCCTAGGCTAATGCAACTATATGCACTAATACAACATACACAATCATTAAGATTAAATTAACAATGAGCAAACATCTCTTTAATCATACTAGGAGTGGATGTTACATTATGGGATCATACCTCACCTCAAGAGGCCACATAGGGAAAAGAAGAAGATATGCAAAAGGAATACCCCAAACTTTTTTATGTAAATATGCATCAAATTTTGAGGATAAAATTCTTTTTAAAAGGAGGGGAGAAAATGTAATATCCACTTTTTATATCCTCAGGTATGTTCTAAATTCTTAAATTTAGTAATTGCATACCTAAATCATTATGTTCAAATTTCCCTAGGTTTTCTTAAAGTGGAGAGGGACTAAACTGAAAGAAACGTAAAGGGACTAAAGTGAAAAGGAAAAAGTTCCCTAAAATATCTAAAGTGTAATCATTATGTCGGTAAAATATCTAGGCGCATTAATGATGTGTAATCATGACATTTGAAATATCTAAAAATTAATGATTACGCCAAAAAATATCTAGAGAAAAATATCTGAAAGCCATGATTGCCCAAGGAAGATATCCTAGGGGTAAAATGGTAAATTTTTACCCAAGGGCAAAATAGTAATTTCACCCAAGGGTAAAATGGTAATTTCTAACTTAGGGTTAAAATATTCATTTCACCTAAAAACATCATGAAAATTTTTGTGAAGTCCATCTCCCTTCCCTTTTCTAAATTATGAAAGCAAATGAGAGGTAAAATGGTCATTTTGGCATGAAAGGCAAAATGGTCATTTTTCCCACACTAAAAAGATGTCTTCTTCATGGAAAAGAAAGGGAAAAGCAATGAAAAGGGATAGAGAGGATAGAGAAGCCAAGAAGAAGAGAAGGAGAAGCCAAGCTAAATCAAGATTCATTGCTAAATCAAGGTAGCTAAACAATCCTATGCCCTTTATTTCATGGTTTATGGATTCTTTTAAGTGATTGAAAAAATTTCCATGGCTACCATAAATAGTAGGGTTTCTCTCTCTACATTCTTTTATGCTTGAAAATCTATTGGGTTTTGTTATTATGGTTGTATGGATGCATTTGTGATTGCTAGAATGGTTATTTGAAGGAATTATGGAAAGTTTATGATTTGATTCACCATATGTCTTGGAGAACCCTTATTGTTGGATTGATTATGTGATGCTATGAATCGCATGGTTGTAATAAAATGATGTTTCTATGCTTGTTTTTTGATGAAAATGGGAAAAAGGGAAGAATTGGTTTGAAACCCCTTTGATTCCCTCATTTTGCTTCTTGGCTGAGGGCATAGTGAATTACCATAAAAGAAATTTGTTCAATTTTATTTATCTATCTAAGGTCTTGGCCATAAGCAAGAAAGAGAGAGGAATTAGTGTTTTGATTAAAACTTCCTTGTTTCCCATTTTTCTTCTCCTTGGCAGAGAGCTTGATTGCATGCCATGGCTGAAGTTTTGCATGAGTTTAGTCTAAATATATGTCCATTATTTTGGCCAAGAGCAAGGGAGGAAGAAGAATTAATGTTTACAGTAAAACTCCCTTTATTTCCCTCATTCTTGCATTTGGTTGAGACCATTATGGAAAGAAATTGCAAAATTTTAATCCATGTGTGTGTGAGGGATTCAGCCACAAGCAAAGGAAGGTGAGGGATTGATAGCTAAGATGGAATTCCCTAGTTTCCCTCTTTCTTACATGTTGGCTGAGAGCACTATGGGAAAGATTTGTATAAATGAATTTTTCATATGTATTCATTGCTTTAGCCACAAGTAAGAGATAGGAACTAAAAATGTTTATGATAAATTGATTGATGATTTACCTTTCAAAGCCATGTCATTCCAATCATGAAAGTGTATGCCAACAAAAGGGGAAGGATATATTTATATATGCATATTAATATGAGTGAGAAAGAAATGTTTTTATGTATATATAGATATATTGTAAAGGTATGAGAATGAAAGAAAGAAAAGGTGTGTGTGTGTGTGTGTGTGTGTATAATGAAGTAGTATCATGAAAAATGAATGAAAGAAAGGAAAGAAATGAAATAAATGAAAGGAAAGGGAAACATAGAAAGGAAAGGAAAACATAGAATGGAAAGGAAGAGAAATTAGAGGAAGTATTTCCAATATATGTTCCAGGATAGATAGGCTTATAACCGAGTGACCAATTGTCGGTATAGGACGGTCGTTAGGCATTCCACGGTTGTTTCATAAAATTGGATGGTTAAACATCCACTCGGTATAAGAAGTTTTGAAAACACCATGATTATTTTAAATTCTAAGGTAGTGTAACCTAAAGTGGCTAATAAAAAGGGACATTTACTTAGAATTTGGCATAATCATGGGTACAAGCCAAATCATCCTAAACCACATACATGGGAAATAGAGTACTGCGAATGTGATCTACCAAAAAGGGATGGTAATTCAATAGCATCATGATCCGCCAAAAACTGGAGAAGAAATTATCTGAATAAAGTTGACAGTAATCCCCGTGAGTTTAATTTATAATAAATTTCATAGCATTATGATCCGCCCAAAAGCAGAGAGGAAATGATCTGGGTAAAGTTGACAGTGAGCCTATGAGCTATGAACAACCTGCTTAAAGGTCATAATTATTAAATGCATACTTGGATCCATTGAGGGATGCCTCATATAGTACCAGTGGCAGAATTGTCACATGACTAGAAAGAGAAATTATCTCACTCATGTGACTAATAGTACGTGGAGTAGTTTACTGGGTGACTTTCCCGATACTCATAAGTTTCTCTTATATTAATTGTGGCTTTTATGCAATGATTGATAAATGTTTTCCTTATGAATGATGAATGTTTTCCTTATTTATGAATGGAAATGTTTTATGATCATGATACTCAGATGCAGTATGTGGTGAACTGTCATGATGAATTGTCATGGTGCATATTCATAAATACATGCCAATACACATATATAATTTATATGTTGCATACCAATAGAATAAATGATATTTTAAAATTAAAGAATGTAGAACTTTTTTTGTATCACGACGGTGGTACATACCAAAGTTTTTAAAATTGGATTGTATAGCTACTGAGAAATTAATTCTCACAACTGTATTGGTATGTACCAGATGACTAGGTACATGGTTTATCTCAAAATAGAAGTAGGACTAGTAGAGATACCTTTCCTAGAATCCTTCACTGTGATTCAGGCTATATATGTGGTGATTGTCATGGAGATCCATCCCCTTTAGATAGGGTGGGAAATATACCTCTTTTTGGATAGTTATGTAATTAAATAGATAGGAGCTCATTTTATCCTAATTCTCATATGTTTTTGGAATAGAATTAGGATAAATTATTTTTGGATGTACATAATGAGATAGGCATATATGTCCAAATATGTGAAAGTAATATCCACTAGTAGGTAAATTTTGTAAAAAGGTTTGAGTGACAGGTTTGTTTCCTCCTTACCCTGCAAAATTTCACATATCCTAAAATATATGTATGACTTTGTAAATATTGATGTATGTAAATCCAAGTTCTATGTTGAAACTTCATTCTCCCGGTCAGCAAACACTTACTAAGTCTAGGCAGTGTTCAAACTTAGAAGTAGGAATGACCTTAGTTAACATATCGGCAGGGTTGTTTTTTGTACCAATTTTCTTAACTTAAATTACCCCTTTTGCAATGATGTCTCGGATGAAATGGAACCTTACATCAAAGTGCTCCGTCCTTTCATGGAATGACCAATTCTTAGAGAGACAGATAGCACTATAACTATCACACATGATTTCATTGTTCAATTCCTTTCCTTTCAATTCTTCTACAAATCCTTTCATCTATAAAGCTTCCTATATGGCTTTATTCAAGGCAATATACTCAAATTCTATGGTTCACAGTGCTACAAAAAATTATAGATTAGCTTTCCAGCTAACTACATTCCCATATAGGGTAAAAATATATCTTTTTATTGACCTTCTTTTGTCCATATCTCCTGTATAGTCAACATCTAGATAGCCAATGATTGGATTCTTATTAGTATTGGGTTCACTGAACTTTAATCCAACAATTGTGGTTTTTCAAGTTTCTGAACAGCCACTTGACTGCCATCTAGTTTCCTTGCCAAGATTTCCCATGAATCTTCTAACGAAGCTTGCTCTATAGCCTATGTTTTGGTCTAGAACACACTATGGCATACATTAAGCTACCAATTGCATTGGCATATGGAATGTTGCTCATAAGCTTATGCTTTTCCTCACTGTTGGGTAATAGCTCTAAAGATAGTTTGAAATGTCATTTTAAGAGCTTTCCTTTGTCTTATTCCCCTATCTCTTGCCAGTATGTAATCATTTGGTTTGTCTCAGATTAAGGAATTTCTATTTGGCTACTATCACTTGATTAGGCTTCTTTGGGGTAATTGGCTCTACTTCCATTAGAATTCTCCTTTCTGCACTTTCATTTTCTGGAACAGAAAGTTCTTGCACATTATTCTGCATCATGTTTTCTTCTTGAAAGATAACAACTCTACTAATAATTTCTTTTCCTCTTCTAGATTCAATAACCCACACCTTTTAGCCTTTCACTCTATCTGGATATCCAAGGAAAATTCCCTTCTTTGATCTAGGTTCTAGCTTCCCTTCATTGGTGTCAATATATGCATCACAGCCAAATATCCTCATGTGTTTGAGGCTTGGCGGCTTACTTGTCTGGAGTTCGTCTAGAGTTTTAAACTGGATTGCTGTAGAAGGAGACCTGTTGATCATGTATGCAGTTGTGTTAACAGCTTCTCCCCAAAATTTTTTGTTGAGTTTGGCATTTGACAGCATTCATCTCACCTCTTTAAGATGTTATGTTCATTCTCTTGGCTAAGCCATTTTACTGGGGAGTTTACCTAACTGTCTTGTGCCTCACAATGCCATTGTCTTTGGAAAATTCATTAAACTCTTCACTTAGGTATTCTAGGCCATTATATGTTCTTAGCACCTTCACCTATCGATCAGTTTGTGTTTCAACCTTAGCCTTCCACTGCTTAAAGATTTTGGAAGCCTAGTTTTTATGTTTCAATAGATACACCTACACTTTCCTTGACCAATCATTAATGAAAGTGATGTAATACCTAGCTCTACCTAGTGACTGAGTTCTAGCAGGGCCCCAAATATCAAAATGTACATAATCTAGAATTCCTTTTATTGTGTGTGTGCCAGTAGGGAATTTTGCTCTTCTTTTTTTACCATATAAACAGTGTTCATAGAATTCTAACTTGTCATACCTAGTTCCTTATATCAAGTCTTGTTTATACAGTTCTTCTAATCCCTTTTCATTGATATGAGCTAGCCTAAGGTGCCGCAATTCTTCTGAATTTCCTTAAAAGCTAGACAAGAATTACCTGGACTTATTTGCATTTTTGTTTGTAGCCTATGTAACACCCCTTATCTCTATATTACAGCTTTATAATATATAATAAGATAAGTGGTTACATTATTCTTTACCTTATTATGTAAAAATGAGCCTGAGCATTAAATCCATCAATAATTAATTATTTCATTAGGTTTCATTCTTTTGCTCAGGTTAACATACTTCAGCACAGTAGATATAAAATTTCATACATCATAGTAGAATTTGTAAAACATTCCATAAATATATGTATATCGTTTAAATCTTCTTAAACACATCCTAGGAGATATTAAGTATTCATATATAGGGTTAAGGAGACAAAAATCCTGTCACTAAATCCCTTTTTCCAAAAGAATAGTAGTCCTAATTCTATCTCACAATACATATGGCAGAAATTAGGATTAAAAGTGCTACATTGCATAATTTCTATTTACTCCTTAAATCTACTAGCACGGTGTATCACCACACTGGATCTATGCATTTGATACATACCAGTACAATAATGAGAAATAATTTTTCAGTAGCTAAACAAACCATACATTTTCAAAATAACTAGCATGTACCATTGTACAGATACAGAAAACATTTCTACATTCCATTTCTTTTTAAAATAGTTTTTATTCAATTCTATGGGCATACTTTATGTGAAGCATATACATGTGCATTTATGAATATGAGATTATTAACATTTCATGTCATGCTTCATTCATCATCAAAAACACATATATAAGCATTCATACATCATCTATCATGACATCAGTCATACTTTATCTGTAATAACAATTGAGTGCCATTTATTCCTTACCACTAGGGTGACTTTTATTAGTGCCATTAAGTCCACCACTAGGGTATCATATAGTGCCATCAAATACACCTCAAGAGGGATCTAATAGTGCCATTCTCCATCCTTTCTTGGTGACCTTTAGGAGGACTTAATTAGTGTCATTGTCCATCCTTTCAGGTAACATTCATTGCTCTTTTTATTTATCTCTAGGGGAAGATATAAATAGTGTCGTTCTCTTACCCCTAGGATAACATTCATAACCTTCACATATTCACCTCAAGGGGGATCTATTAGTGCCATTCTCCACCCTTTCATGGTGACCTTCAATGCCTATCTTTTCTCATTTGCATGTAAATTTCAAGCCATTCATTCATATTCATATAAATTAAAACATAATTCATGTCAAAGGCATAATACATGCAATTATTATTCATATGTGTTTGAAACAAAATTTTAAACTTCTTTCCATTAACACATAATTTCAGCCATCAAGGGAAAAATGGGGTAATGCTCTCGGCCAAGGTGAGAAAGGGATGGAAGCTAGGGATTTTCATGCCATTTGTTCCCTTTCTTCCATCATTTATACCATTTAAGCATAATAAAACAATTTCCTTCCATTACCCATGACACTTTCTCATTCTTGAAATGTGCATTTATATATTTAGCCATTCTCATTCTTCATTTTAATAACTCATTTACCATGCTAAACATATAGTTACACACATTGCATTATTTTCACATTTTAAGCACAATTTCAAGGTTAAATGGCATGACTGGAAAATGGTAAATTTTCCAAAATATCAAGATACCATAATTTTCTCTCTCTTCCTCTCTCATTACCAAACACATAAACATTTTTAGACATTTTTCAAACAAACTTCAGACCACTAAGCTTAGGTGCTTTCGGCCAAGAGAGAAAATGGAAGAAAATGGATGGGTTTTCATCTAACACTTGCATAGCTTTCATTTTCAAGTAGTTCTCATGCAAAATCACCATTTTCTCTTTCATTTTCATACCATTTCAAAAATTAGGGTTTTTCATGAAACAAGTGTCATCCATGGAAATTTTCAATCTTTTATGATTTCAAGCATTTCAACATGTTCATATTCACAAACATAACAATATTTCAACATAAGCAAAACCCATTCAAATAAATTCACCATAAGAATGTAGAGAGAAAACCCTAGATTTCATGACATAAGAACACTTTAATCTTGCCATAAAATATGAAACTATGGTTATAAGATTGTTAAGCTACCTTAAAAATGCAATAAAAGTGTAATCTTCTAAATGTTCTAGCTTGATTTTCCACTTCTTCCTTGGTGTATGTTTTGGCCAGCCTCTCTTCTCCTCCTTGCGTTCAACTTCTCCATCTTCTATAGGAAGAAGATGACTTAAATCAGTGTTTAGGTGAAATTACCAAAAATGTCCTTGGTGTAAAATGACCATTTTACCCTTACTACTTCTCTTTTTCAAGAATGGCATTCTCTCTCCTTAGAATTGTAATTTTATGGAACTTCTATAGGTTAGGACCATTCTGCCCTCATACTTTTCGAAATGACAGTTTTGCCCTTCAAATTTTTGGAAAATTACTAATATGTCCTTAAGAAAAATAAATATTTTACCCTTTATGTCCAAATGGCCAAGTTAACCTCATTTTTCATCCTTTTCAAGTTTGGTAGGCAAAAGCTCCTTAAATAAAGTTTCATAAAACTTCTTTTATGAAATTACTAATTTACCCTTCTTTGGTAAAATTACTATTTTGCCCTTAAGGAAAAATTACCATTTCGCCCTTTATGTCAATATAATTATTTTTACCCTTATTCTTCCTCCTTTCTAAAATAAAAGATTAAAGGCCTTCCAATAATATTTTCATGAAATACTTAGGTAAAAATTTAATTTTCCTATCTTATGAAAAATTATTAATATGCCCTTAAGACAAAATTACAACTTTGCCTTTTTTAGGAAAAATTACCATTTTGCCATAAAAGTGGACATAATCACTTCCACACTTATTTCTTCTTCTCTCTTAATTGAAAATGGTAAAAGTCCGTAAATGTAATTCCATGAAATAATTAGATAAAATTTATTTTCTCCTTTATAGTAAAATTACTATTTTGCCCTTCTTTACAAAATTTTCAATTTTACCCTTTTATGATAAAAGTGGTTCTATCTTGATGAAAATGTCCATTCTATCCCTTTAATGAACCATTCTTATTATTACATAAATAATAACATCTTTATGCTATTTCATGATAACAATAATGTCATAATAAATCCCAAAATATTAGTAGATGTTACAGCCTATAGAGTCCATTTTTCCTGACTCCCTTCAAGATCTGCTTGGAACCTTTTCTGATAGTAATGAACTTGCTTTCTCCACTGAATTCACACCCTGCCTCACTTAACATGCCAAGGGAAATGAGGTTTCCCTTGAGATCAGGCACATGTCTGACTTATGTGAAAGTTTTCACAAACCCATCACAAGTTTTGATAGAAAGTGAGTATAGGTAGAAATTTGCTTACATTAATGTCTGCATAGGTAGTTAGTGCCTTAATTATTTGATATAAAGTGAGGAAATGAAATGGAAAAGGAAAAGGAATAGGAATAGGAATGCACATGGAAATCAGAACCCAAAAGCAAGCACATACACAAATTGTAATGTGAGTCCAAAGTGGGAACAAGAAAAGAAAGGCAGGGAATAAGCCAACGGAGCAGTTGGTATATATAGTTGATATGATATGAATGAATGATTGAAAGCATATATACATTTAAGCAAGAATTATAAGGACATGAAGGTATGGGTGCATGTGGCAAAAGATGAAGCATACATAGTTGACCTAGATATATATATATAGACTTTCTTGATTTTTTTAATTTTTTTTAGGCCCATATGATTCAAATTAATTTTTTTGCTTTAGTAGTTAAGTATGCAATCCCTTTGTTTATACATTCTACACACAAATAGCATTTAAAATTTTTGAAATAGTAACTAAAAATTTTAAATTATGTGACATTTAATAATTAAATAACTTATATGAATTTTGTTTACATATGTGGTTTGGTGTTAATAGTTTTGATATTTATAGTCAATTATTCATTAACACGGAGAAGAAACACATGATCACCATTAACCACAATGTATGGGTGATAGAAAATGAGTAAAAGAAACGAAAATGGATCAACATCCTTTTAGCCCGTGCATGTATTATAAGAATTAGATTATATTAATAATTTGATTTTTGAAATATATATTTTTTTAATTTTTAAAACATTTAATTTTTTATTTAGTCTAATAAAAATTAGTACTTTCTTCATTTATTTATATTAAATTATATACATAGCAGTAAACATGAGAAGTGTTTATGTTGTGCTTTCTTTAGCTTTTAGCAGTAGCGCATTTATTCATATCCCAACATCAGAGCTCCTCACTGGGATTGCACTAAAATGATTATCATCATAGCAAAAGTGTTGTGAATTTGAGGGATTGAGCTAGTTGGAGCAACAAACTAATGTGAATGCTAGGTGGCATTACCCCTTTCTTTCTCTCCTTCTCTAGTGCTAGTGGGTCTACCCAATTGCCATTCATACATTTCTTAATTTCTTGTTACACCATTCCTTATTACTACTTGGCCTCCCAAAATTTTTTTCTAATTTAAAATTTCATGTCAATCTAAACAGAGTCCCAATTAGGAAGAGAGAATAGTCACCTATGTATGTTAATTTTGTGTGTGTGTCTATATATATATATATTATTGAGTAGTACTCATAAGTCTTAACATGTGCAAGTATTTTCTAAAAGAAAAAATTTCTAATGGATGGCTATTGGGATAATTTGGTAAATTTGAAGATAGAGGAACACAAAAGGGCAGATGTAGATTGACCAGACAATTAGTACCTACTTCTCCATTAATTAAAAAATATATATAATGCTAAACTCTTTCTTATTAGGATTAATTACTGATGTGACCTAATTATCTTCTTGTTTCCCATAAGTTAATGAAGGAAAATGTGGTCTATTCATCTTATCATGATAAGGATTATAGCTAACCTCCCATTACTATTGTTAGCTCTTTATATGAATTGGTTCATAAATATTTATAATTAACGATCAACTTTATAATCAGATTGATTCATAATTGTCATTTATTTCTTATGAATCTATGATTTCGGAAGTTCCAAAGCTTAATAATTTTCACTCCTATCATACATAGAATGAAAAATTCCACTGTATATTCCATGAAACCAAACATAGACTAGGAAAATCAACACAATTTTTTGCCTTTGAAACATTAAAATAATCATGTTTTAGCTTTTTAAATTCAAAATCTCCTACATGCAAATATAAAATAGCATTCGCTCACATAGTCACATTGCACATGTAACTACCTAATCTACACAATAAAAACAATATTTCAAGTTTTTTTTCAGGCATTAAATCAAGGAATATTATTGCAACGAATATTATCGTTGGGGCCTACTTAGCTTTTTAGCGGCGGTTTTATCCGTTGTTAAAGTGTGTTTTAATATTATTGCAACGAATATTATCGTTGCTATAACTTTTGTTTAAATAATTAATTTAAAAAAGTTATAGTGGCAATAATTTTTTTGCAAAAAACTTTAGCAACGAAAAAAATCACTGTTAAAACGTCAAGCAGGCGTCCATTATGCCCAGCAGAGAATCCAGACGCGAAATAGACATGGATCAATTAAAGTTACTTAAGACTCTTCAGCATCCAATGATTAAAGGAATTAAAAACAACCGTGAGTTTTATATGATAAAATATAATTAAGAATGTTTAAAGACTAACTTGAAAATGTTACTATCAACTTTAATTAGGAACATTAGGAAGTAGACATGTATATTTCAAATGTTACTATTTATGATAATTTTTAATAGTTAATTATATTATGAATTTACTTCTTTTAAATCATTTACAATATAAAATATTATTGAGGATAATTTAAAAATATTCAAAAATTTTGAAATTAAAAAAAATAAAAAAATAAATCTATTGTTAAAAATTCTGTGAACCAATATAGCGATGATAGAAAAATCGTCACTATGATTAAAACAAATTGATAATGAATTTAGCGACAATTAGAACCATCGCTAAATTTTTTAATTTTGTGTCAGTTTCTCTTTAACTAATGTTACATTTCACCAACTTCATAATGGTTATAAACCGTCGCTAAAAATTAAATTATGACAATTATTCCAGCAGTTGGTCAAAACCATCATTAAATACCTCACCATGAACACTTTAACTGCAGTTCATTGAACTGTTACTAAATCATTTAGAGACAATTAAAACTGTTGCTAAAACAGAAAAAATCATTGCTAAATTACAATTTTTTTGTAATTAATTTTGGAATTAAAGGAATGCATGTTGGCCTTGTTGATTTGATATTTTAGAAATCTTCAATTATGTAGAGGTGTTGCCTATATATTTATTTTTTTATTGCAAGTTTTATTTTCTGTGTTTGTGTTTGTTGAATATAAATCATGGTACTCGACAATTTTTGTAATGGGAAAATTGTCACACTATGTGTTATTGTGGTATTTATTTCTTCTCTACGTGTGTTTGTTGAATATAAACCATGGTATTTGACAATTTTTGGAATGGGAAAAGTTTTACCCTATGCATTATTGCAGGATTCATTTTTTGTCTGTGTTTGCCGAATAGAAACCATGGTAATTTTTTTGTTGAGAAACCATGGTATTTGATCATTTTTAGAATGAGATAAGGGTTACCCTGTGTGTTATTGCATGATTTATTTGCTCGAATGTGTGTTTTCTGAATAATTCTTGTAAACATGTAATGGATTTCATTTCCACTTTTCTTAAACAACAACACACTACACTTCTCCCATGGAATTTTTCTTACAATAATGAGATCCATTAGCATTTTTTTTTTTAAACAACACTTCAATCCATTGGCAGATATTTTTTAAAACAACACTAATTTATCTGCACATTTTCATCAGTTTCTTTCTTCCCTCTTTCAAAAAGGGACTATATGGAAAATTTCATGTCGAAACTTGGAATCCCATGAAACACAGGTAAAGCATATTTCATTTAAAAACAAAGCATCATCCTACATAATTTAACAACAAAGCAACATGGACATAGATTGGTTATCAAACCACTTAGAAGATTCTTACGACAATAAAACAAAATACATCCACAACTCCTACAACATCCTACATCATCTTTACATCTAATTTCTAATTACCAAGTACAAATTACATACATAAGAAATAATACCCATGATAGTACAAGTGCGCTCAGAAAAATGTTCACTTTAAAATTCTCCTTTTGGCAATACTAACAATTAGGCTTATCCACCCACCCAAAATAATTACATCCCTGTGTTTCTCTTGTAATTAGAACAACTAACTGTAACGACCCCCTAATACATCCTACGCGCTGCTTATCTGATTAGCGGAAGCATATGGGGTATTCTGAATGTTTATTCCCTATGTGGGAATGTCAGGGGATCGCTACTGGTTGAGCGTAACCCAAATAGATTCTCCGTTGTCCATTTGGATTCCGTTCAACCCTGATTCACACGCAGATAACTAAATACACATACATACATCATCAATAATAACTCTGGAATGAAATCTAAAACTCATATACATGTCACGTCACACGTTCATACACATTTCAATTCAAATCCATAAGTTTACAGCGATAAATTCTACCAAAAATCCGACAGAGTTTCCTCTGTAATTCGATCATATCCCAAATACAGAATCACCTGTTTAAACATCAACAGCCAGTCCAACAACATTAATAAACATAACCAATATAAATCCATACACAGCAACATCAATTCATCACTACAATCCATGCATACTATCTGAAACGTTATATGTACATTCAGTCTAATCCATACAGAATTTATAGGAAACAGAATCTGATAAATAACAGTGTCATCAAAGTATATATACAAATGATTCAAGCCTAAGCTAATCATCCTCCGGTCTATCCTCAAGTCAGCCTCGGCTATCGTCTGGCTCACCTTTGTCCCTCGTTCATCTGAGTACACAACCTAATGAGATATGAATCCCAGTAGAATAATTTACAATTTAATTATCATTCGAAAATCAGTTGAATACCCAGCGGTGCGAACACCGAAATCGTCTTCCCGAGATCAGTTCGAAAACAGTGGAATACCTTATCTTTAAAATCATTTAATTACATGGAAATTGCGGCAATATATCACAATCAGAAAATCCATTTCTTTTAAAATCAATCATCAAAATCAAGTAAAATCCCATGCCCTGTGTATCTCAATCCTCGTTGGCTACAAATCCGCTGTAACCAAATCCAAATCATCTTCTAATTGCACGTAGTCTAGAGAGAATACCTCTCTTATCATTGGGTGTGATCCGTAACACCAATCACCCGAATCAAGCCTATATTGTGAGTGTGATCCGTAACACCAATCACTCACTCAAGGACCGGGTGAGAATCAACATCTAGGACGTCCCCTAGCATGTGCACATACACCAATTCTCATCCTCATACAGTCTATTCGAACTCACATGCACTCGGTCGGCTATTCCTCAGGGTTTTAGGGTATTACGCCTAAATCACAACGTTTTCCCATGTAGGTTATCCACCCTTATACTCCATAAACCTTTCTTAGGGTCGTCCTGGTTTAACGCGTAATCCCTAACTCAGTACAGGCTAAATCTAATAAAAATAATTTCTTTTAAAAGCTTCCTGTACGAGGAATACTTAACGGCCGTCCCATACCGGCTATTAAGTACCCAACCCTAAGTAAATCCGTCCTAAAGGCATCTAAACTCGATAAACAAGGTGTCTAACATGCAATTAGGGTTTTTAGCACATAGGCATGTAATTTTATCCCATCGAAAGCAGCACGTAATTCCATGCAAGTCATCTAAATCATTTAGGTATTCACTAAATCAATTCTAGGGTTCGGGAAGTGTAAATTATCCTACCTAATCTCCGAATGCTCTAAATCACTTCAGAATTCTACGCAATCTCGATTTCTGAGCCTGATTAATTCCCTAGATATGAAATTAAACATTTAGGCTCGTCACGTCATCAAATTTTCAATCCTAAACTCGGTTACACAGTTACCTAGGTTAATTAATTGCCTAATTACATTCGGCAATCATTTCAATCAAATGCCATCATTTTTTGGGAAATCGAACCTTACCACTGTGCTCGGATGATGGAATTCTACGTCACGGTGGTCTCGATTTCTCAGAATGCACGTCCAGAAGCTCCGGCACGGCGGCACACGGCGGCTCATGGTGGTGCACGGCGGCGCATGGCGAAGAGGTGCGGTTTGCCTCGAAAATCACACCACGGTGAAGCCCGCAAGCCCAGGAGTCCGAATACGGTGGTGGCACGGCGGTTTACGGCCGTTTGGGCGGTGTTTTCCGGCCACGAAACTTCTCGCACGGCAGACGACATTCTGCCTCGATCTGGGCGCATCCGGCCTCTTTACGACGGCGCCGAGCTACTGGAGGAAGCTGGCAGCTCAGGCTACACGGTGGTGGGGGCAGTGACAGTCAACGGCGACGGACGGCGGTGATTCGAGCTGGGGAAATTTTGCGCGATGGACGGGAAAAATGGCATTTTTTCGGCGGCTCCGGCGGCCGTTGGTGGCCGTGGTTGGTTGATGTAGGTTGTGGGCAGTGAGGGCTGTCGATGGGTACCCTTGGTGGCGGCCCACGGTGGCTGTGGTGGCCGTTCACGGTGGAGGAAGGTGGAGAGAGAAAAGAGAGAGGAGAGAGTGTGTGTGGTGAGGAGAGAGAGTGAAATGAGAGAAATGGAGGAAATTTGCGTAATTTAAAGCCTCCAGGGACGATTTTGACTTTTCCCAGGCCACCCGGGGATGTTTTAGGGTGTCGGCATCCTCCCAGGCATTGGCACGCATTTCCATGTGAAAGTCTTGGCCTTCGTTAACGAAATTGACGCACGAAACTTCTTCCGTCAGTTTCTGATCGCCGGATTGCATTTCTTTCTGTTTGATTGTGTTTCTGGCTTCGAACGATCTTCTGTGTCAAGTCATTATCCTCGAAATTCATGCCAGGCTTTGTTTTATGGAAATTAGCTTCAAAAATCAAAATTTATCTTTTAAAATCCCTTAAAGCTCTTTTGAATCTTTCCCGTTGTTACACTAACTGTCTTCCTAGATTCTTTTTGGTTCTGGATACTCGAAGTACTATATTCAACCTACAAGTACAATATCTCTCAATTTGTTGGTGGACCTTTTTTTTTTTATGAAGATGAAGATGATGACAATTCATTCCATGATGGCCTTGGCAACACCAAAAGATTCTTCACCACCACCCATTTTAGCACCAACTTGGTCTTTCCTATGCGATGAAGATGGAGATAAGGCGGAGGAGTGGATTCCAATCACTGCATAAGACGGTGAGGAAGAATATGAGTTCATTTTCATAAGGAAGAAGACGAATTGGTGTAACGATTTTTGGTTTCCAATATAGTGCGGTTTCTTAGTCAAACACTAAGGCACTCATTACTACTATTATTCAATTTGATGAGGATGAAAGGGCATAACTATGGTATTGGCAACTTGAAGATGGCTTTGCATTTGATTCGAACGCACCATATTGGAAACCCAGAAAAATGTGGAATTAAAAAATTATATTACCTTGCTTTTAACTTGCACATTCAGTAATTATCATCCACCTCATAAATTTATTATGAAAGATCCTGAAATAATATTTTTCTTCTCTCTATTTTAAAAAGTTAGTCTTTCCTTTCTTGAAAGATAAAAAAATTATATTTTTATCTATTTTGACCAAACTACATTATATTTTTACTTATATAATTAAATATGTATTTGACTAATATAAAATAAATTAACTTAAAATAAAATAAATTTATTATTTCTAACTCAAAATAAATAATAATTTTTAAAATATATTTTATAAAAATTGTAATTTTTTAGAAAATTAATAATACCATTAAGAGTATTTTAGTCTTTCTAATTTACTTGATTTGTTAATTACTTAAACAACATTTAAATGAAGGGACCAACTTGAAAAAGTTTTCATCTGAGTAATCAAATTGAGAATGCAAATTTATAAGAGATTAAATTAAAAAAATAATTATTTTTTTGAGAGACCAAAGTAGAGTTTTAATCTAATTATATTGTATTTTCTTATATTTAGGGAGGTTCATGTAAATTTTCATAAAGAAAAGGATGAGAAAATTTATTTACAAAGTTATATTTAATTCTTCTTTAAACATGAACTTACTAACTTTATTATCATGAGTATAAAAAATTATTTTAACTGAGTTTCATGACTACCATATATCTCGGGTTAAACTTCCTTTTATTAAGAGAATATGGAGAACAATAAGAGTCTATGGGGTGATAGGTGATTCTTCATCATAAAATTTTTTTGTCATCGTATAATTATGTCAACTTAGAAAACAAAACTAGTGAATATTAATGAATTATTTTATTATTTTCTTAAAATAAATTGTAAAAGTATATAAATCACAATATTCTCAACAACCAATATAAAATAGGTCTTTTGGAATTTTTTTAAGAATATAATTAATATTTGACAAAAAAAAATAGAATAAGTCTATTGGTATCCAAAGCCCAACCCATCATTTAACAAATTGTACAAGATTGTCTTCTAAAAGTAATAAAATATATATTTATAAGACTAAGTCTTCTCTTACCAAAAAGTCTTTATACAAAGGAAAATAGGAAAGTGCTTTATTAAGTCGAGAACGGATCCTCAGCAATTCGAGGCTCACACAGTCCTCGGTTGTTAGCGACGGTGTTTTGTGACTTTTTTTTTTCAAAATTTCTTTTATCGAAACGCACCATTTTAGGTTAGTGGAACGATGCGTTTCGTTATTTTTTTCCACGTTATCATCTCGAAACGACACCGTTCTAATAATGTCAAAAAGCACCGTTTTCACATTAATGAGAATGGTGTCATTTCATGGAGCTCCTTTCTATTCAGAGGCAAAGAAAATGACACTATTTCGGAAGGGTCCTCAGGCAACAGGTTTATTTTTCTTTTCCAGTAGCAAAAATATAAATTGGACATGATGCACTCAATTAGAAGGCATGGTGTGTATAATACTGACCATTTCATCCTGCACTTTTACTAGCAATATCACAACTTATTGCATGGCTATAATCATGAATACCATAATTGGAGTTTGTGTATCTCCAATTAATCTTTTAGATGGAGTGTTGGAAAATTTGATAAAAATAAAGAGCTTCTTAAAATTGGGTAAATTTGTTTCTCAAGCTAAGCCTTATTGCAAAACATATTAATCCCTTTAATCATTCAACACAAGAACGACTTACTACATTTGTACCAACAAATGAGATAGCCTTGATATCATCATCATCACATATAGCACTGACTATGTCCTGTCCAAATCAAAGCAAACAAGATGATGATGCAGCCGGCAACAAAATCAAGAAGGCTTAGCCATTTGAGCTTGGCTCAGGTGGTAAGGTAATCCTAAACCAATTTTAGACCAGTTTAAATTATAAGACCAATTTTAATAGTCCTAGACCTTACTGAATCATAATCATAATCAATTAAGGTTATTACTTATTAGGGATGATAAACTCTATAGGGTAGTGAATCTAGTATTTATTGATGTCCATGTGTGGGCTTTAGTTTCTCTGTAAAATAGGATCACAATTCCTTTCTTTCAAACCCAAGTTGGTTCTATCTTGGATCCCAAACCTAGTCTCACAGGTATTGTCTACATCACCAAAACAGCCACCAATTGACCCTTCATGTAATAACCGAGATTATTTTAAAAGATTAAAAATTGAATTTTGATATTTATTTCATTTAAACTGAGTCCAGCATAATTTTTGAGGTCAACGGTTGAAATTGGGAGGCTTTTCGGAGTAAAAAATGTGATCTGATGAAAGGAAACGTGGCCTGGCAATAAGATGCTGACAGATAGAGTTTTGAATTTCAGTTTCTTAGATGGAGGCCAGAATCTCTGCATGGGAAACTGTGCTTACGTCCAGGTGGAAGATGACATCCCGAAGTTTCCTCGGGTGGTCTGAAAAAAGTCAGAATCGCCCCCAGAAGATTTAAATTTCCCAGAACCTCACCATTCCCTGCCATTTTCACCATTTCCCTCTCTCTCCTCACTCTATTTTCTCTCTCTTCTCTCTCCTCCTTCCACCACCGTGCGCCACCACTAGGGCCATCGTAGGCTGCCACCTGACTCACCAACCGACACACCTCACCACCCTTGACCTCCAGTAGCCACCCACGGCCACCAACGGCCGCCACAGTCACCGAAAAATGCTAATTTTCTTCCTCCATCGTGTGAAATTTTGCTCGCCGTGATCTCCACCGTTAACCACCGTGGGACGTCATCGCCACCACCAGCGTGTAGGCTAAGCTGCCAGCTTCCTCCCCTAACTCGCCGCTGCCAAATGGAGCTCCCACACACCTGGATCGAGGCAAAAGGCGTCCGTTGTGCGTCATTCTTCGTTGCTGGAAAATGCCGTCCAAACAGCCGTGAAGCGCCACGCCACCCCCAGATTCAGACTCCCCATCTTGAGGGCTTCACTGTGGTGTAATTTTCAAGACCAACCGTACCCCTCCGCCGTACGCCGCCGTGAGCTGCTGCTAGAGAAGCCAAAAAGATGCCAGAGACTGTCCCAAAACAGATTTCCATCATTTGGCACCCTCGATAAGGTCCGATTCACCTAAACCTAATGATTTTTTTTATTGAATTGGTTGTCAAACATAAATAAGGAATAAATCGGTTTAGGAAAGTGTGAAATTGGACATAGGACAGTAAAATCGATGATGTAACGGACTAAAGTAATGATTTAAATACCCAGGAAATTGATTAGGCTCGAAATTCGAGGATACGAGAAGTCTCGAATTGATTTGGAGCAAACGAAGACTAGGTAGGATCATTTACGCTTCCCAAATGTTAGAATTGACTTTGTGGATACCTAAATGATTTAGATTAATTGCATGAATTTTCGTGTTGCTTTCGATGGATTAAATTACATGCCTTTGTGCTGGAAATACCATTTGCATGTTAGACGATTTGCCTATCGAGTTTAGATGCCATAAGGACTGATTGACTTAGGGTAGGGTACTTAATAGCCAATATGGGACGGCCGTTAAGTATCCCAAGTGCAGGGATTTTTATAAATATATTGTTTTAACCAAAATTAGCCTGCATTATGTTAGGGATCACGCGGTAAATTAGGATGACCCTAAGAAAGGTTTAAGGAGTATAAGGAGGGATAACCTAGACGAGAAAACATTGTAATTTAGGCATAATACCCTAGAACCCTGAGGAATAGCCGACCGTGTGCATATGAGTTTGAATAGACTGTATGAGGATGAGAATTGGCGTATGTGAACATACTAGGGGATGCCCTAGATGTTGATTCTCACTCAGTCCTTGAGTGAGTGATTGGTGTTACGGATCACACTCACAACATAGGCGAGATTTGGGTGATTGGTGTTACGGATCACACCCAATGATAAGAGATGTAATTTTTCTAGATGACGTGCAATTGGATGATTTTAGATACGATAGCAAATGATTTATGGTGGATATGGATTTAGATACACTGGGCATGGGATTTGACTCGATTTGATTACCGATTTTCAGATAAACAGATTTTTTATGATTTTTGAGAACTTGTCACGATTTTCATGCTAAATAATGTTTTTAAAGATAAGGTATTTCATGGATTTTGAATTGAATACGGGAAGTTTGTTTTCGGTGCTTGCACCGCTGAGTGATCAACCAGTTTTCGAACTATATTATGAATTGTAAATTATTCTACTGGGATTTCAATATCTCATAAGGTTATTTGCTTAGATGAATAGGAACAGGGGCCTAGACGATAGCTGGGCAACGGCTTGAGGATAGATGGACGAGTAGCTTAGTTTTAAGCTTGAATTGTGATGTATATATTCTGTTGATGTTTTGTATTGGATTATGTAATTATGTTTTCTTTTCTTTGTTGAATCGATATAAAGCTATGAATGGATGACTATTTGTACTTTGGGATACGTTTGAGATACAGGGGAGACTCTGCCAGATTTTCGGTAGGGTTTACCACTGTAAATGTGTATAATTAAGATGAAATTTATATGAATGAACTGCATATTTTATGTATGGATTATAGTTTTATTATTCCAGAGTCTATTATGATGATTGCATGCGTAATTAGTATAGCTGCGTGTGATTTTGGGTTGAACGGAATCTGAATGGACGACGGAATGTTTATTTAGGTTACGCTCAACCAGTAATGATCCTCTGACGTTCCCATATCGGGAAATATTATTTTAAAAACCCATATGCTTCCGCTATGCAGATAGAGGATAGTATATTGTGGATAAGGGGGTCGTTACACTTTAAACCTCAACATTGTTGCTTTTGAACTTGCCTTGCCTCTGCATATCTCAAATGAGCCTAAACCATTGAACACTAAGTCTACTGCTGTCTTACATAAAAAAAACAATGACAAAAACCCATCAGCATCCAATTGAGAAGCATCACAACATGAAAGAGTTACAACTATAGATCAATAGCAGAAGAAAATATCAAACTGAATTCTTACATTTGTACCATGAACAATATTTAACACACCATTAGGAACACCAAGCTCTATTTCTAACTCTACCATCATCACAGATGCCCCTGAAAATATAACAAGTAGCATATCATGTCTATTCCACACATAAAGGCATCAAGAAGTCACAAGGATAACAAAGTCACAAGTATATGCAAGAACTCCATCAACAGTAAACCTATTTGCCTATAAGTATATGTAAGATCACATACAGAAAGTCTTGATCCACACCAAATAACAAGCAGCACAAACACCTAAAAATTTGTTTTAAGTGTAAACCTCTCTCCTAGTCAAAATATCATGTTAATGAATTTAACCTACATGATGTGTGAAGAGTCTTAGATCAAATCATAAAGTCAAACTATGATAACCTACAACCCATACTTTGGGTGACAGCCCATACTTTGGGTGACTGCCCAACTCATGATACATAATAGCAATAATTTAAGAAGCTTCTTACTATCCCTTTTATCTAGTTAGGAAGCAAAAATATCAATCGAAATCAGCCATAATGGGTCCAATGATTGTAATATTAGGTGAAAGTGAGTATTCATATGAGAATCCTTGTTGTCATTTATTTCTGAAAGGTATGATTCAATGGCTTAAATGAATATACTACAATTTCAAAGGTCTACAACACCACGTTGAACTAGAACCAAAAGTATGACCCAGAAACCCACATTAGTAATAAGCAAAACACCAAAATTAGAATATTCTTCAATCCCACTTGATATTGGTTCTCCTCTACATGGACAAAGTCATAGAACATCCATTTCAAATCAAACATGTCAATTTATATGATCTGCTTCAATTTTACTGCCTAGAAACTTTACTTTAACCGAAGAAGCCAACACTAGCAAAATCCCAGTAGTCAAGCACCTAATCTACAGATACTCTAATTTAGCTTCCAAGACCACCAAGAACAACCAACAAATTAAGAACACAAGCAAAGTCAATGGAACTTCAATAAACAAAAATCAATGGAAGTTAAAAATGACCGCCCTCGGTATCACAAACAAGACCACCAAGAAATTTATATATAGAGAAAAGTACATAGAACTTTAATTAACCAAAGAGCAAGAATGGAAGTTGCAAAATGAATTACCTCAATCTCGCCAAGAAGAAGGCCCATAATCATAGAGATTGAACCTAAGAGGAAGGAAAGGGAAGGCCGAGAAACCCCAATAATCTCTGAAGAGAACATGCACACCTCCAGTCTTATTCGCTCTCTGCGTTTTCCAGTGAGACAGCAACAGTGCGACGTGCTCTGAACCTTAGGTGCAGTGATGTAACGATCGAGATGCGTTTTGAAATTTCCCTAATGAACAATAAATCAGATACAAAGCAAAATGCATCATTTTCTTCCATCCAAAACAGTGCATTTCGATAAAATAATTTCAAAAAAAAAAAGTGCAAAATGAAGTTGTTTTGCCCCGACAGCCGAGGACTGCGTGAGCCTCGGACTGCCGAGGATCCGTTCTCCTATTAAGTCTTCTACCCATCTTTGTTCCATATCTGCCCTCTTGCCTCTTGTAACGGTTTGACCAGAATTGAGTCTAAAAAAAGTTTATGTCGTTAAGATTCTTATTTGTATATATTTTGTGATTTTATTTATGTATGCGTTAACAATATTTAATTTTTTATTTTATTTTGAAGGCTCATATAATATAAACAAATAAAATTAAAATTAATTAACTATAATTGACTGACACATAAATAATAATACATGTATTTAATAATTTTTCATAACCTCATGCGCGATTAAGTAAGGAGTGAGATATTAGAATGTAGTCAATTAGAGCCAAAAGATGAATTAAGAAAAAAAAATTAAAGTAACGTATATTTTTTTTATAATTTTGTCATCAATTTTTTAATATAAATAAATTTAAATTGTAAAATCTATTTATATATTTTTATTTAAAAATTTGATAAAAAAATATAAATGAATTTTTTTAAAAAGAAAGTAAAACTGATTTTGGTAAGAAGTAAATGCCTCCTTTACTGAATATTTTATAAAATTTTACTAATTAATACTTTAAAGGTACTAGTTAAGATTTTTAACAAAATTTTGTTCTATTAAAAATTAAAAATTATAAATTATTAAATATTCTATCAATCAATTAACAAAAAAATTATAGCATCGCTCCATCGTCTCAGGAAACTTGACTTATGAGTTGTCACCGAAAACTCTCACGACAGTCCAGGTCTTCTTCAAAGATTTTGAAAATTATTGGTTTACTTTAAAATTCTTTGCTGATGTGATGTTTTGTTAAAAAAAAAATGTTTCAGATAGTTTAGGAAAATGATAAATTGTTTTATACAGAGATATTATAAGTAGTATAGATATATTGATTATTTTCAAATATTTAATATATAAAATTATAGTAATAAAGTGTTTGAAAAATTCATATGTACACATCCCAATATTTTTTTAATTAAATTATTCGACCAAATTTGTTTAAGAAATTAACTAGCATTTATTTAATCGGGTATATGAGGCTCCAAGTCCCAGCTAGCTATGCATTTATATTATTATACATGCACTTCAATTTTTCTATTTGGTTTCTTGTACTTTGGAACTATATAGAAAAGAATGAGATCAAAATACAAACCAACAAAGGAAAAGATGACTGGAAAATCATTTTAAATATTTCTTCTTATTTTTGGGTTTCTAATTCAACTTAAATTATTCTCATTTTCAGTTAAAAAAAAGAGGGAAATACTAATTGTTTTATTTCCACTTATATATATATATATATAACTACAATTTTTATGATAACTAGTCATTATATATAACAAGAGGACATGTCAAATAAAACTGAATTAAATTGACAAACTAAACTTAACAATGTTTAGCCCAAATCAAAATAAAAATACTAACTTTGATTAATTTTGAAGTAATAAGTAACGCAATAATACTTTTTCATAGCTCGAACTCATGTTGCCATTTTCTAACCTCAACCTTGATAGTGATGTCTGTGCCTTATGGTGAGGGAAACTCCATGCATTTTGTAACTGTAATAACCGAAATTAATTTTAAAAGAAAGAAACTTGATTTTTTGATAAATCCATGTAAACGAAGCCTAGCACAACTTTTGAGGATGACGGTTTGAATCGAAAAGTAATTTGAAGTCAAAAACACGATCGAATGGAAAGAAACGCGATTCGGCAATCAGAAGATGACAGACGACATTTCGTACTTCAATTTTACTGACAGAGGCCAAAATATTTGCATGGAAACTCGTGCCAACATCTAAAAGGAAGTTGACGTCCTAAAGTTTCCTCGGGTGGTCCGGGAAAAGTCAGAATCGCCCCCAGAAGCTTTAAATTTCCCGAAACCTTGCCATTTGGCCTAATTCTCTCTCTCTCCTCACTCTACTTTCTCTCTCCTCTCTCTCCTCCTTCCTCCACCGCGTGCTGCCACCAGAGCCACCGTGAGCCACCACCAGGCATACCAATCGACTCCCCTCGCCACCCTCGACTTCCAGCAACCAACCATGGCCGCTAGTGCCGCCGAAAAATGAAGTATTTCCACCTCTATCGCGCGAAAATTTTGCCAACTGAGATCGCCGCCGTCCACCACTGTTGGCCGTCACTGCCCCCACCATCATACAGCCTGAGCTACTAGCTTCCTCCACCAGCTCACCGAAGTTGAACGGATGCCTGACGCTCCCAAATCGAGCCTTTTTTCGTTCGCCGTGTGTCATTTTTTGTGGCTATAAAACGTAGTCCAAACAGTCGTGAACCGCTGTGCCACCACCATATCCGGACTCCCTATCTTTCGGGCTTCACCGTGGTGTAAATTTTGAGGCCAACCGCACCCCTCCGCCATGCGCAGCCGTACACCGCCGTGTGCCACCGTGCTAGAGCATCTGGATATACACCGGGAGAAACCGAGACCACCCCGGGACAGATTTCCATCATCCGACAACACTGGTAAGGTCCGATTCCCCAAAAACTAATGAATTTTGATTGAAATAGCTGTCAAACGCAATTATGAAATTAATTGACCTAGAAATTAGGATAATCAGACTTAGAATCACAAAATGGATGACGTGACAAGCTTGAATATTCATTTGAATGTCCAGGGAATTTAATTGGCTCGAAATTTGAGATTTCATGAAGTTCTAAATTGGTTTGAAACAACAGGAGACCAGGTAGGATGATTTACGCTTCCCGAGTCTTAGATTTGACCTAGTGAATACCTGCACGATTAGATTTAATTGCATGGATTTGCGTGCTGCTTTCGATGGAATAAATTGCATGCCTATGTGCTGAATATCCTAATTGCATGTTAGAAGTTTTGTCTATCGAGTTTAGATGCCCTTAGGACGGATTTACTTAGGGTAGGGTACTTGATAGCTGGTATGGGACGGCCGTTAAGTATCCTGAGTACAGGGAGTTTTTAATTGACATTGTTTTTACCAGATTTAGCCTGTATTGCGTTAGGGATCACGCGATAAATTAGGACGACCCTAAGAAAGGTTTAAGGAGTATAAGGGGGGGATAGCCTACACGGGGAAACATTGTGATTTAGGCGTAATACCCTAGAACCCTGAGGAATAGCCGACTGTGAGCATGTGAGTTCGAATAGACTGTATGAGGATGAGAATTGGCGTATGTGCACATGCTAAGGGACGCCCTAGATGTTGATTCTCACCTGGTCCTTGAGTGAGTGATTGGTGTTATGGATCACACTCACAATATAGGCGAGATTCGGGTGATTGGTGTTACGGATCTCACCCAATGATAAGAGAGGTAATCTCTCTAGATGACGTGCAATTGGATGACGATTTAGATTGGGTCGCAGAGGACTTGTGGCCTAGATGGATTTAGATACACCGAGAATGGGATTTAACCTGATTTCTATGACTGATTTTCAAAGAAATGGATTTTACGATTTTGAGTATTTGCCGCGATTTCCATGTGATAAAATGGTTTTAAAGATAAGGTATTTCACTGATTTCGGGAAGTTATTTTCGGTGCTCGCACCGCTGAGTATTCAACCAGATTTTGAACTGTATTTGAATTGTAAATTATTCTACTGGGATTTTATATCTCACCAGGTTGTTTACTCAGATGAACAGGAATAGGGACAGGAACCTAGACGTTAGCTGGACGATGACTTGGTGATAGACAGAAGAGAAGCTTAGTCTAGGCTTGAATTGTATTGTATATATTTTGCTGATGATGATGTATAGTGGTTTTCTGTAATTTATGTTTTTTGTTGTAATTGGACTGGCTGTATATCTGTAAACAGGTGACTGTTGTATTATGGATATGTTCAAAATACAGAGGAAACTCTGCCAGATTTTCGGTAGGGTTTACTTCTGTAAACTTGAGATTTTAAGTTGGAATTCGCATTTAATGATTGTATGCCGTATGTATGGATATTAGTTTTCATTCTAGAGTAATTTATGACATATGTATGTATAATTAGCATAGCTGCAGGTGAATTAGGGTTGAACGGAATCTAAATGGACAACGGGAAGTCTATTTGGGTTACGCTCAACTAGTAGCGATCCCCTGACATTCCCACATCGAGAATAACTATTTGGAAAACCCATACGCTTCCGCTATGAGTGTGTATGTTGTATTAGGGGGTCGTTACAGTAACATCCCCTAATTAAATTAAAGACCTATTTTTGGCATGGATTTGGTGTTGATAGATAAGTTAGTTCTAGAGAAATTGGCTAAAAAATTAAACTGAAAGGAAGTTTGATTTAGGAGAAAATAGAATTTAAAGATAAGTGGAAAAAATAAGTGATTTGAGAATAGAAAAGTGTCACATTAAGGGAAATATTCCCAAAGAATAAATAAATCATAAAAGAAAATTTTTCATGAGGTGAAAGTTTTAGGGAAATAAGGTTTAATAATGATACCAAGGAGTAAAATACATCATATTTATTAAATTACAAATTAGCCCAAAGGATCAATTGGTAATTATCTTCAAATGCTAGTTAAAAATCTTTCTAAGAAAATTATTTAACCATATATAGGTGGGAAACTTTCAGTCAAGCCTTGGGAAACTAAACCATGAACATAATAGCCATGAAATTCAAGGTAATCAAGTCAAACATGAAACCCCTGTCCGGTTTTAGGTAAATTGAGAGTTTTTGCTTAAATGGCAATTTTATTAGCAAAAAAGGGATTAATTTAAATTCTCATTCCTAGCTTTGTAAATACACATGCATTTTTTTCCTCCTTGAATGCTATTTCCCTTTTTTTGCATTGGATTTGTTCCGATTTGTTGTCATTTTTTCATCTTTTATCCATAAATACATAAAGAGTAGGTCACAAATTTATTCTGGGTTAAAATAGTTGATTTGGGCAACTTGTTAATCAAACAAAGGCTTTATAAAATAGAGCACGAGGGTGATCCAGAGCATAGTAGTCGATTATTATGTCTTAGAAGTTGATTTTCATGTTCTAAATCTACTCATAAAACCCATATGAAGAGCATAGTAGTCGACTGCTAGGTCCTAAAAGTCAACTACCATGTTCTATATTTGGCCAAAAAGCCCAAAAACTTAGCAACCTACTACCAGAACTTGGGTTAGATTACTAAGTCTTTACAAAAAGCTATCAACCGACTACTAGCCCATTGAAAGTCAACTGATAGGCCTTTTTTTTGGAAAATAAAAGGTGGACATTGTAACGACCCCCTAATACAACATACGCGATGCTTATCTAATTAGCGGAAGCATATGAGTTGGTTTACATAGTTATTCCCAATATGGGAATGTCTGGGGATCGCTACTGGTTGAGCGTAACCCAAATAGACTTCCCGTTGTCCATTCGGATTTCGTTCAACCCTAATTCACACGCAGCTAACTAATTATACATACATACATCATAAATTACTCTGGAATGGAATCTAAACTCATATATACATCACATCATGCATTCATATACATTCCAACTTAAATTCACAAGTTTACAGTAGTAAACCCTACCAAAAATTCGGCAAAGTTTTCTCTGTATTTTGAGCATACCCAAAATACAACAGTCATCTGTTTACAATTATACAGCCAGTCCAACAATAACAGAAAATATAAAGGACAGAAACTAATATACAACAACGTCATCGAAATATATATACAAGATAGTTCAAGCCTAAACTAAGTCATTCTCCTATTTATCACCAAGGCATCACCAGCTATCGTCTGGGTTCCTTTCCCTGTTCATCTGAGTAAACAACCTGGTGAGATATAAAATCCCAGTAGAATAATTTACATTTCAAATACAATTCAAAATCTGGCTGAATACTCAGCAGTGCGAACACCAAAATCATCTTCCCGAAATCAGTTCGAAAACAGTGAAATACCTTATCTTTAAAATCGTTTTATCACATGAAAATTGTGGCAAATAGTCAAAGTCATAAAAATCCATTTATTTTAAAATTGTTACATGAAATCAAATAAAATCACATGCCCCCTGTATCTAAATCCACTTTGGCCACAAATCCTTTGTGACCCAGTCTAAATCGTCATCTAATTACACGTCATCAAGAGAGAATACCTCTCTTATCGTTGGGTGTGATCCGTAACACTAATCACCCGAATCAAGCCTATATTGTGAGTGTGATCCGTAACACCAATCACTCTCTCAAGGACCGGGTGAGAATCAACATCTAGGGCGTCCCCTAGCATGTGCACATACACCAATTCTCATCCTCATACAGTCTATTCAAACTCACATGCTCACGGTTGGCTATTCCTCAGGGTTCTACCGTATTATGCCTAAATCACAACGTTTCCCCGTGTAGGCTATCCCCCCCTTATACTCCTTAAACCTTTCTTAAGGTCGTCCTGATTTATCGTGTGATCCCTAACGCAGTACAGGCTAAATCTGATAAAAACAATCTCATTTAAAATTCCCTGTACTCGAGATACTTAACGGCCGTCCCATACCGGCTATCAAGTACCCTACCCTAAGTAACTCTGTCCTAAGGGCATCTAAACTCGATAAACAAAGAGTCTAACATGAAATTAGGGTTTTTAGCACACAGGCATGCAATTTATTCCATTGAAAGCAACACGTAATTCTATGCAAATAATCTAAATTGTTCAGGTATCCACTAGGTCAAATCTAGGGTTCGGGAAGCGTAAATTATCCTACCTGGTCTCCTATTGCTCTAAATCAATTCAGGATTTCATGTAGTCTCAGTTTCTGAGCCTAATTAATTTCCTGGACATTAAATTAAATATTCATGCTTGTCACGTCATC
Source organism: Senna siamea (assembly GCA_031216115.1). Classification (NCBI taxonomy): domain Eukaryota; kingdom Viridiplantae; phylum Streptophyta; class Magnoliopsida; order Fabales; family Fabaceae; genus Senna; species Senna siamea. The sequence goes on from CM062360.1 coordinate 6,835,026, forward strand.
CGTTTAACAATTCTAAGTCCGGTTGCCCTAATACCTAGGTCAATTTATTGCCTAATTACGTTCGACAGCTATTTCAATAAGATATCATCAGTTTTTGGGAAATCGGACCTTACTAATGTGATCAGATGATGGAATTCTGTCTCGGGGTGGTCTCGATTTCTCCCGATGTACGTACAGAAACTCCGGCATAGGAGCGCACGGCGGTGTACGACGGAGCATGGTAGAGGGGTACGGTTTGCCTCGAAAATTACACCACAGTGAAGCCCACAAGTCCAGGAGTCCAAATATGGTGGTGGCGTGGCGGTTCACGGCCGTTTGGATGGCATTTTTCTGCCACAAAGATTTACACATGGCGGACAAAAATTGCCTCGATCCGGGAGCGTCGGGCCTCCGTTCGACGTCGGTGAGCTGATGGAGGAAGCTAGCAGCTCAGGCTACACGGTGGTGGGGGCGGTGATGGCCAACAGTGGCAGACGACGATGATCTGAGCTGGCGAAGTTTTCACGCGGTGGAGGAGAAAAGTGACGTTTTCAGCGCGCTGGCGGCCGTTGGTGGCCGTGGGTGGTTGGTGGAGGTTGTGGGTGGCGAGGACTGTCGATTAGTGTGCCAGGTGGTGGCCCACAGTGGCTGTGGTGGCGGTGCACGGTGGAGGAAGGAAGAGAGAGAGGAGAGAGAAAGTGAGGTGAGGAGAGAGAGAGATTTGAGAGAAATGGAGGGAATCCAAGAAATTTAAAGCCTCCGGGGGCGATTCTGACTTTTCTCGGACCACCAGGGGATACTTTAGGGTGTCGGCATCCTTCGAGACATTGGCATGCATTTCCATGCAAAGGTTTTGGCCTCCATCAGTGAAATTGATGCACGAAACGTCTTCTATCAGTTTCTGATCGCCGGATTGCATTTCTTTCCATTCGATCATGTTTCTGACTTCGAACAACCTTCCATTTTGAATCACTATCCTCGAAAGTCATGCCAGGCTTCGTTTGATTGGAATTAGCATCAAAAATTAGGTTTTATCTTTTAAAATCCTTTCGGTTGTTACAGAAATAGGCTTTCTCTAAAGGTAGCAATATATCCACGAATCCAATCAAACTAAGTAGAACACTTAAGAGTAGTAGGGGACTTTGGGTTGAAAGGAAATAAAAGAAAAGGAGAGTTGAAAAGCATTCTTAACGTATGCACTATGATTAGATAGATTTCAGATTGGTTGACCGATAATTGGTATGGTATGACTGTTGCAAATCCCATGGTTGGACCATGACTTAAGATGGTGAAACATTCATTCAATCTTAAAAATATTTGATAAAACACCATCTGGGTAGCTAATTCTAAGCTAGTGTACCCTAATAGCCATAGAGTTGCTTACTTAATATTAAGCTCACCTTGGCCTAGAATCTATTTCCCTAGCACATATGTTAATAAATCATGTACCCAAAAAATGATCCATCATGAGAAGGTGGTGATTCTCTTAGCAACATTGATTCACTGCATAATGACTACTGAGTGGTAAGACCTGGCCTAATAAAGAAAAGGGGGAAAGTGACTAGTGAGATGAAGAATGTTGGTACCCTATAACTAGTGGATGCCCTAGGGGTATAAAGCTAATGATTGTACAACGAAACTCATTCAATGAGTGCTATGACTAGGTGTACGTTATGGTTAGTACAAGGGGAAACTGATATTGGTGTGTTCCTTTGGGCAGTCTCGTTTTGAGAATTGTCGACCCACAAGTTTCCCAACTCTCATTTGTCAATGTTATTGCTTGTGTTCTTATAAGATGTTTATGATATGTTATTTCTTATCCATATATGAATTTATGTCCATACTATTGTGTTCTAACATGAATTATGTGGAAATTACCAATGATATTATCTGTTTAGTACATTTCATTGTACATAGCATTACATATAATGCATGGCATCCTTTAATTTTAAATGTGAATAAGGAATACATGCTTTTCTCGTGTGATTCACAATTTGTACCATTAATGGTAATGTTTTCTTAACTGGTTTTCTTGATTATTAAGTTTCAAACTCACATGTACATTTGATGCCTCTAGATGGCTAGGAACATGCTATTGTTGGATGTTGAGATAGATCTCGTGGAGGTACCCGAACTTGGGTACTTTTTCGTTATTGAAGAAATTGTTATCTGGATCATGGTTGGACCTGATACACCCCTAGTGGTTTAGGAGGTTAAGTGAGGAGTTCTTTTTTTTTTTTGATCCTTCACTCCCGCCCTTAGCTTAATATCTATTTGGAATGCTGATAGAATAATAGTGGTTGTATAGAAAGGAAATTAATATATATTTTACATTACATATGTACTAGATATAGCAATAGAAAAACTGTGTCCCGTAAGGAGTTAGGTGATTTTAAGGGGTAGGTCTGATATTCCCTAAGCCCTTACCCCCTTATTTTGAATTAATGTATGAATAAATGTTTGGAATATATATATATATATGTTATAAAATATTATATGTGTGAATGTCTATAATACACCCCTCAACCTTTGGCTTTTTCCATAAACATAAATATAATCACAATCTCTTGATTTTTTCTATGTAGATACACACCCTTGAGTTTCCATACATTGTAACTCCTTAAGGTCTCCTAGCCTATAAATAGAGGCCTTATGTGATAATGTAGATAAGACTTATGGATTGAGTAAAGAAACACTCTCTTCCCCCACATTTCTCTATTTCTTTCAAGTATCTTATTCATAAAAATATTCTTAATTTTTACATATTTCACAATAATATTCAAATTATGATAGAAATTATTTCTATGATTGATATAAACTTTTCACTGATGCAGTGTGATGTGTGAGATACCCGATAGAAATTCCAAACCTGAAACAAATGAATTAATTATTAATGATCCTGGGTAACTAATTAAAATTAAACTTGGGCAATAAGGTAAGTGACAAGATTCACATCACTCCTGTAATAACCGAAAAAGTTTTTAAAGGATAAAATCAAACTTTTAACCCTAATTCCTTTTTAAACTGAGGCTGGCACATATTTCGAGGACAAGGATTTGCAACATAAGGTCGTTCGAAGTCAGAAACACGATCGAATGGAAAGAAATGCAATCCGCCGATCAGAAATTAACAGATGACGTTTCGTGCATCAATTTTACTAATAGAGGCCAAAACCTTCGCATGGAAACACGTGTCAACGTCTGGAAGGAAGCCGACACCCTAAAGTATCCCTGGGTGGTCTAGGAAAAGTCAAAATCGCCCCCGGAGGCTTTAAATTTCCCGAATTCCCTTCATTTCTCTTAAATCTCTCTCTCTCCTCATCTCACTTTCTCTCTCCTCTCTCTCCTCCTTCCTCCACCGTGCGCTGCCACCAAAGCCACCGTGGGCCACCACCTGGCACACTAATCGACAGCCCTCGCCACCCACAACCTCCAGCAACCACCCACGGCCACCAACGGCCGCCAGCGCTGCTGAAAAATGCCATTTTTCTCCTCCACCGCGCGAAAACTTCGCCAGCTGAGATCGCCGCCGTCCGCCACCGTTGACCGTGAACCGCCGCGCCACCACCATATTCAGATTCCTGGTCTTGCAGGCTTCACTGTGGTGTAAATTTCGAGGCAAACTGCACCCCTCCGCCGTGCATTGCCGTACGCCACCATGCCGAAGCTTCTGGACATACATTGGTAAGGTCTGATTTCCCAAAAACTGATGATATCTTATTGAAATAGTTGCCGAACGTAATTAGGCAATAAATTGACCTAGGTATTAGGGCAACCGGACTTAGAATTGTTAAACGGATGACGTGACAAGTTTGAATATTCAATTTAATGTCCAGAAAATTAATTGGGCTCAGAAACTAAGACTATGTGAAGTTCTGAATCGATTTGGAGCAACAGGAGACCAGGTAAGATAATTTACACTTCCCGAACGTTAGAATAAATCTTGTGGATACATGAACGATTTAGATTATTTGCATGGAATTGCATGCTACTTTCGATGGAATAAATTGCATGCCTGTGTGCTGGACATCCTAATTGCATGTTAGACATTTTGTTTATCGAGTTTAGATGCCCTTAGGACAGATTTACTTAGGGTAGGGTACTTGATAGCCGATATGGGACGGCCGTTAAGCATCCCGAGTTTAGGAAGCTTTTAATTGACATTGTTTTTACCTGATTTGGCCTGTACTGCGTTAGGGATCACGCGATAAATCAGGATGACCCTAAGAAAGGTTTAAGGAGTATAAGGGGGGATAGCCTACATGGGAAACATTGTGATTTAGGCATAATACCCTAGAACCATGAGGAATAGCCGACCGTGAGCATGTGAGTTCAAATAGACTGTATGTGGATGAGAATTGGCGTATGTGCACATGCTAGGGGACGCCCTAGATGTTGATTCTCACCCGGTCCTTGAGTGAGTGATTGGTGTTACGGATCACACTCACAATATAGGCTAGATTCGGGTGATTGGTGTTATGGATCACACCCAACAATAAGAGAGGTATTCTCTCTTGATGACGTGCAATTAGATGACGATTTAGACTTGGTCAAAGAGGATTTGTAGCCAACATGGATTTAGATACACCAGGCATGGGATTTTATATGATTTCGAATATCAATTTTAAAAGAAATGGATTTTTATGATTTTGACTATTTGCCGCAATTTCCATGTGATAAAACGATTTTAAAAATAAGGTATTTCACTGATTTCGAACTGATTTCGGTGCTCGCACCGCTGAGTATTCAGCCAGATTTTGAATTGTATTTGAATTGTAAATTATTCTTCTGGGATGTTATATCTCACCAGGTTGTTTACTCAGATGAACAGGGACAGGGACGGGAACCTAGACGATAGTGGGACGATGATTTGATGATAGATAGATGAGAAGCTTAGTTTAGACTTGAATTACATTGTATATATTCTGATGATAATGTTGTATAATTGGTCTCTATAAATTTATGTTTTCTGTTATTGTTGGACTGGCTATATAATTGTAAACAGGTGACTATTGTAATCTAGGTATATTCAAAATACAGAGGAAACTCTGTCGAATTTTTGGTAGGGTTTACCGCTGTAAACTTGTGAATTTAAGTTGGAATGTATATGAATGCATGATGTGACGTGTATATATAGATTTTAGATTTCATTCCAGAGTAATTTATGATGTATGTATGTATAATTAGTTAGCTGCGTGTGAATTAGGGTTGAACGGAATCAGAATGGACAACGGGAAGTCTATTTGGGTTACGCTCAACCAGTAGCGGTCCCCTGACATTCCCACATAGGGAATAACTATGTAAACCAACCCATATGCTTCCGCTAATCAGATAAGCATTGCATATGTTGTATTAGGGGGTCGTTACAACTCCTATGGGCTAATGTATGATAACCACATGTAGAGTGGGGTGTTACACATTTGATGATAAAACATGTCCCCCTAAGTTGTTTCCATATGATATATATGGCAAAATAGATAAATTCATTTTTGTTATTAAAATACTCATATTAAATATATATACTAAAAAAAATTCATTAAATTTGAGTTTAGATTCAGTATTAGAAAAAAATCTAAATATTGTGATTGTTTTGAAGAATTTTACTGAGTTAAGTTTGGACCTAAGGAGGATGGAACATCTAATATGGATTCAAATTAACTCTATATAAATTATTTAAATATTATTTTTATATTATAAATATATATAATTTAATAATATATTTTAACTCTAATATTAATATATAAATTGTTATATTTAATAATTTTGTAAGGATAGACTTTTGCTAAGACTTCATATTGATTGTATATTTAAATTTTAGAAAATATAATTGATATAATGTAACAACCAGAATCATTTTAAAAGATAAAACTCGATTTTCATGATACATTCACGTAAGCGAAGCTTGGCATGACTTTCAAGGAAGATGATTTGAAATGGAAGGTCGTTCAAAGTCAGAAACACAAGCAAAAGAAAAGAAACACGATCCGGTGATCAGGAACTGACAGACGAAGTTTCGTACTTTGATTTCGCAAACGGAGGTCAAAATCACTACATAAAAACACGTGCTAATGTCTGGAGGGAAACTAACATCCTGAAGTTTCCCCGGGTGATCCGGGAAAAGTCAGAATCGCCCCCAAAAGCTTTAAATTTCCCGAAACCCCGCCATTTGTCACAATTCCTTCTCTCTCCTCACTCCACTTTCTCTCTCCTCTCTCTCCTCCTTCCCCCACCACGCGCCGCCACCAGAGCCACCGTGATCCACCACCAGGCATACCAATCGACTCCCCTCACCACCCTCGACTTCCAGCAACCACCCATGGCCGCCAACGGCTGCCACCGCCGCTGAAAAATGGCGTTTTCTTCCCTCATTGCGCAAAAAATATGCCAGCTGAGATCGCCGCCGTCCGCCACCATTGGCCGTCACCGCCCCCACCATCGTGTAGCTTGAGCTGCCAGCTTCCTCCACTAGCTCGTCGACGTTGAACGGAGGTCTGACGCGCTCGGATCAAAACTTATGTTTTCGTCTGCCATGCGTCATTCTTCGTGGCCGAAAAATGCCATCCAAACGGTCATGAGCCGCCGCACCACCACTATATTCGGACTCCTCATCTTGCGAGCTTCACTGTAGTGTAAATTTCGAGGCCAATCGCACCCCTCCGCCGTGCATCACCGTGTGCCGCCGTGACGGAGCATCTAGATATACACGGGAGAAATTGAGACCACTCCGGGATAGATTTCTATCATCCGACCACACTGGTAAGGTCCGATTTCCCAAAAATTGATGAATTTTGATTGAAATAGCTGCTGAACTTAATTAAGAAATAAATTGACCTAGGAATTAGGATAATCAGACTTAGGATCGTAAAATGGATGACGTGACAAGCTTGAATATTCATTTAAATGTCTAGGGAATTTAATTGGCTCAAAAACTGAGATTTTGAGAAGTTTTGAATTGGTTCGAAGCAACAGGGAGACCAGGTAGGATGATTTACGCTTCCCGAGTCCTAGATTTGACCTAGTGATTTCCTGAATGATTAGATTGAATTGCATGGATTTATGTGCTGCTTTCAATAGAATAAATTGCATGCCTGTGTGCTGGATATCCTAATTGCATGTTAGACGCTTTTTTTATCGAGTTTAGATGCCCTTAGGACGGATTTACTTAGGGTAGGGTACATGATAGCCGGTATGGGATAGCCGTTAAGTATCCCGAGTATAGGGAGTTTTTAATTGACATTGCTTTTACCAGATTTAGCCTGTACTGCGTTAGGGATCACGCGATAAATCAGGATGACCCTAAGAAAGGTTTAAGGAGTATAAGGGGGGATAGCCTACACGGGGAAACATTGTGATTTAGGCGTAATACCCTAGAACCCTGAGGAATAGCCGACCCTGAACATGTGAGTTCGAATAGACTGTATGAGGATGAGAATTGGCATATGTGCACATGCTAGGGGACGCCCTAAATGTTGATTCTCACCCGGTCCTTGAGTGAGTGATTGGTGTTACAGATCACACTCACAATATAGGCTAGATTCGGGTGATTGGTGTTACGGATCACACCCAACGATAAGAGAGGTAATCTCTCTAGATGACGTGCAATTGGATGACGATTTAGATTGGGTCGCAGAGGACTTATGACCTAGATGGATTTAGATACACCGGGCATGGGATTTAACCTGATTTCTATGATTTATTTTTAAAGAAGTGAATTTTTATGATTATGATTATTTTTTGTGATTTTCATGTGATAAAATGATTTTAAAGATAAGGTATTTCACTGATTTTGAACTGATTTTGGGAAGTTTTTTTCGGTGCTTGCACCGCTGAGTATTCAACCAGATTTTGAATTGTATTTGAATTGTAAATTATTCTACTGGGATTTTATATCTCACCAGGTTGTTTACTCAGATGAACAGGAACAGGGACAAGAACCTATACATTAGCTGGACGATGACTTGGTGATAGACCGAAGAGAAGCTTAGTCTAGGCTTGAATGTCATTGTATATATTTTTACTGACGATGATGTATATTATTTTTCTATAATTTCTGCCCGCTGTGGTTATTGGATTGACTGTATATGTATGAAACAGGTGACTGTTGTATTATGGATATGTTCGAAATACAGAGGAAACTCTGCCAAATTTTTGGTAGGGTTTACCATTGTAAACCTAACTAATTAAGTTGGAATTCGGATTAAATGTTTGATATGGTGTATATATGGATTTAGTTTTCATTCCAGAGTAATTTATGATGTATGTATGTATAATTAGTTTAGCTGCATGTGAATTAGGGTTGTACGAAATCCGAATGGACAACGGGAAGTCTATTTGGGTTACACTCAACCAGTAGCGATCCCTTGACATTCCCACATCGGGAATAACTATTTAGAAGAGTCCATATGCTTCTGCTAATCCGATAAAGGATTGTGTATGTCGTATTAGGGGGTCGTTACATATAATATGTATAATCTTTTTATGAACTTATCCGTAGATTAGTTTTAATTAAAAAAAAATTAATCATTTTGAACTCTTTTCAAATAAATAGGATTGGGTTATGAGATTTAAAGATTTTGGAGATTCAAAGGATCTAGGAATAAAGATTGATTTTGCTATGCCTATTCGAGTTTGAGTCCAGAGATGAGAAAATATTTTTTTTCAAGCCTAAGGTTTAATTATAATACCCTACATATACCCTATCAATAATCATTCTCTTTCTCAAAGTTACTAGATTAATTTTTAATTTAATTATTAATACATATATATACACAAGTTTCTTGTCATACACATGAAAATCTATATTAATATTTTATAATTAATTTTAAAATATTTTAATAGAAATCAAATTATATTAATATTTTTTATTTAAAAAAAAGATGTAATGCAGAGTTTAATAACTCTCCATTATCTTTCACATCTTTTTTAGCAAGATTAAAATTTATATTTATTTTTTTATGTGATAATCAAAATCATACATAAGACTAATGGTTTGGCATATACTAAAGTGTATATTAATTTTTTAAATTTTTAAATATAAAATAAAAGATCATTCTTTAAAATAATAAAAATTATTTAATTATTCACTTTTAAGAAACATGTTAACTCTCCCGCTTTCCCACTCTCCTCACATATTATTTTAAAATTTTATTTTACTTTTCATGTAGACCAAAAGCCCTGAAACTATAATAATATATTGGTAGGCTTTGGCATGTACTTTTAGTACATGCTAGTTTTTTTAAATTTTTTTAAAATATATGTAGAAAGTTAAATAACTCTCAACTCTCCTATAAATATAAGTGACTAATTTTTTTTTAAAAAAACTAATTTTAAATATAAGTGGAAAGTTAACTTGCAAGTTCCCTTCATATAATTCTTCATTCTTTCATATATTTATACTATATAATATGTGGTTTGGATATCAAAGAGAAGAAATTTCCAAACTCATAATATAGTGTAGATAATTGTAGTGGGCTTGTCATGCACTTAAATTTCTTTAATTTAATTTTAAATATAGTAAAAATGACGTGCTAGAAAAGTTAAAAGACTTCTAACCTTCCCATATAACTTCTTTTATAACTCCTTACTCTTATCTACATTATAATGACTCTAAGTTCTTCTGGTAAGTGATTTTATAAAATAATATATTTTATAATATAAAATATATTATGTAAATACATGGAAGAGAGAAAATAAAAATAATGGAAAGTTACAAGCATTGTTTTGAAAATTAGATCAATTCGTCAATTGAATTGAAAAACTGATGAATCGGTTGTGATACTAGTCCAATCAACCCTCAAAACCAGTTATCTTAAGAATCGGTTAAAGATCGAAAAAATTGATCAAAAATAAAAAAACCCATAAAAAATTGATGATCTAACGATTTGAACAGGTCAAAGAAAAATTTGATCTGCTCCATATTTGAGTGATAGCAAAAGAGGAAGAAGAAAAAGAAGAGAGAGGGAAAGAAAGAAAAAAAAAGGAGAAAGGAGAGAAGAAAATAGTTAAGAAAGAATATAAAAAAAGAGAAGATAAAAATAATAAAAATATACTTACAAGAAAAGAAGGAGACTTACCATTATTGTACAAATGAAAAAAGAGAGAAGAAGAAGAAGAAGAAGAAATGAAGAGGAAGGTTTGGCTAGAGGGAAAGAGAGAGGAAGGGAAAGAAAAATAAAATAGATAAGTGTAATAAATGTTGAGTTTTAAGAAAAAGAGGGAAAGAGAAAATGAAAAATATAAATGAAAGGAGCTGGGAATATACAATAAATGACAAGTTTTTCAAATATTTTTTGATAAAATAAAAAAAAAGAGAGGAAAGATACAAATTGCAATAGAAAAAGTGGGGAAAACATGAATAAATTTTAAGTTTTTAAAGTCATATTTTTAATTTTTTTATTTAGTCAATAATATATTAATTTTTAAAAAAGATGTAAAATATGTTGTGTATTTATTTTATTTTATACGTAACAAAATTATAAAATATATTTATTTTAATTAATTAATATATTTAATTATAATATAAAATTAATATAAATACTAATATCAGTTCAATCACGATTAAACCAATTATGAACCATGAACTAGTCTTTCTATTGGTTCAATGACCGGTCTAGTTTTTAAAATTTATAAGAGATGAATGGATTAAATAATTTCATATTTTTAAATTTATTATTTCAAAATTAAATAATTATTATTTTATATTCTATTTTAAAAATTCAAAAGAAAAATTCATGAACAATTTGTACCTAGAAAGCCTATAATATATATATTGTGGTTTGATAGACCAAAGAGATGAATCACTTAAATTCATTATAATATAGATATTGATGTTTTTCGATGTGGTTAGTGTTAGGAATGGCTAGTGTAACGCCCTTATCTAGTATTACAATTCCTCCGATGTAAACAGATAAGTTCGGTACATTATTCTTATCCTTTTATTTACAAAGTTTGAGCATTTATACCATTAAGTTTGATTAAAGTGGGTTAGGTTCGGGTTCTTTTGCTAAGATCAACTCATACACACAACGGAATTAAAATACCAAACATCACAGCAAAAACTTAAAACTTTCGTATTACAACTGAAAAATGTCAAATAAATGTCTGTTACATCCTTTGTAAATTCGTACCAGGATATATGAAGTACCCATTGTAACAACTGAAAGAGTTTTTAAAGGATAAAAATTGAACTTTTAACCCTAATTCCTTTTAAACGGAGGCTGGCATGTATTTTGAGGATGAGGATTGGCAACAGAAGGTCTTTCGAAGTCAGAAACACGATCAAACGGAAAGAAATGCAATCCGGCGATCAGAAACTGACAGAAGATGTTTCATGCGTCAATTTCAGTGATGGAGGCCAAAAAATTTGCATGGAAATGCGTGCAGACTTCTGGAAGGAAGCCGACACCCTAAAGTATCCCCGGGTGGTCCAGGAAAAGCCAGAATCGCCCCCGGAGACTTTAAATTTCTCGGATTCCCTCCATTTCTCTCAAATCTCTATCTCTCCTCACCTTACTTTCTCTATCCTATCTCTCCTCCTTCCTCCACCGTGCACCGCCACCACAGCCACCATGGGCCACCACCTGGCACACCAATCGACAGCCCTTGCCACCCACAACCTCTAGCAACCACCCATGGCCACCAACGGCCGCCAGCATCGTCGAAAAATGCCACTTTTCTTCTCCACTATGCGAAAACTTTGCCAGCTCAGATCGCCACCGTCTGTCACCGTTGGCCGTCACTGCCCCCACCACCGTGTAACCTGAGCTGCCAGCTTCCTCCAGAAGCTCGCCGACGTCGAATGGAGGCCCGACGCACCTGGATTGAGGCAATCTCCATCCGTCGTGCGTGAATCTTCGTGGCCGAAAAATGTAGTCCAAACGGCCGTGAACCACCGCGCCACCACCATATTCAGACTCCCAGTCTTGCGGGCTTCACCGTGGTGTAAATTTTGAGGCAAACCGCACCCCTCCGCCTTGCGCCACCATATACCGCTATGTGCCATCGTGCCGGAGTCTCTGGACATACATCGAGAGAAACCAAGACCACCCTGAGACAGAATTCCATCATCTGATCACATTGGTAAGGTCCGATTTCCCAAAAACTGATGATATCTGACTGAAATAGCTGCCGAATGTAATTAGGAAATAAATTGACCTAGACATTAGGGCAACCGGACTTAGAATTGTTAAACGGATGACGTGAAAAGTTTGTATATTGAATTTAATGTCCAGGAAATTAATTGGGCTCAGAAATTGAGATTACGTGAAGTTCTAAATTGATTTGGAGTGACAGGAGATCAGGTAGGATAATTTACGCTTCCCGAGCCCTAGATTTGACCTAGTGGATACCTGAATGATTTAGATGATTTTCATGGATTTACGTGCTACTTTCGATGGAATAAATTGCATGCCTGTGTGCTGAAAACCCTAATTGCATGTTAGACATTTTGTTTATCAAGTTTAGATGCCCTTAGGACGGATTTACGTAGGGTAGGGTACTTGATAGCCGGTATGGGACAGCCATTAAGTATCCCAAGAACAGGGAGCTTTTAATTGACATTGTTTTCACCTGATTTGGCCTGTACTGCGTTAAGGATCACGCGATAAATCAGGACAACCCTAAGAAAGGTTTAAGGAGTATAAGGGGGGATAGCTTACATGGGGAAACATTGTGATTTAGGCGTAATACCCTATAACCCTGAGGAATAGCCGACCGTGTGCATGTGAGTTCGAATAGACTGTATGAGGATGAGAATTGGCGTATGTGCACATGCTAGGGGACGCCCTAGATATTGATTCTCACCCGGTCCTTGAGTGAGTGATTGGTGTTACGGATCACACTTACAATATAGGCTTGATTCGGGTGATTGGTGTTATGGATCACACCCAACGATAATTAAGGTATTCTTTCTAGATGACGTGCAATTAGATGATGATTTAGACTTGGTTACAGCGGATTTGTGACTAACGTGGATTTAGATACACCGGGCATGGGATTTTATTTGATTTTGAGTAATGATTTTAAAAGAAATGGATTTTTATGATTTTGATTATCTACTGTAATTTCCATGTGATAAAACGATTTTAAAGATAAGGTATTTCACTGTTTTTGAACTGATTTCGAGAAGATGATTTCGGTGTTCGCACCGCTGAGTATTCAGCTAGATTTTGAATTGTATTTGAACTGTAAATTATTCTACTGGGATTTTATATCTCATCAGGTTGTTTACTTAGATGAACAGGGACAGGGACAGGAACCCAGACGATAGCTGATGATGCCTTGGTGATAAACAGGAGAATGACTTAGCTTAGGCTTGAATCATCTTGTATATATATTTTGATGACGTTGCTATATATTGGGTTCTGTCTTGTATATATACTTTGATGACATTGTTGTATATGGATTTCTGTCATTTATGTTTTATGTTGTTGTTGGACTGGCTGTATAATTGCGAATAGGTGATTATTGTATTTTGGGTATGATCAAAATACATAGGAAACTCTGTTGGATTTTTAGTAGGGTTTACCATTGTAAACTTGTGAATTTAAGTTGGAATGTATATAAATGCATGATGTGATGTATATATGAGTTTTAGATTTCATTCTAGTGTAATTTATGATGTATGTATGTATAATTAGTTAGCTGCGTGTGAATTAGGGTTGAACGAAATCTGAATGGACAACGGGAAGTCTATTTGAGTTATGCTCAACCAGTAGCGATCCCCTGACATTCCCACATCGGGAATAACTACTTAGAAAGACCCATATGCTTCCGCTAATCAGATACATGATTGTGTATGTCGTATTAGGGGGTCGTTACAATTATGGTATCAAAGCCAAGTTTTCGGATCATCTGGTTTAGTGGGTTAAGGACTTTGAATCTTCGGGCTTGCAGCTTTAGGGTTTCGATTAATTTAACTCTGGAGTGCTAGGACCTGATTTTGAATCGATAAGTAACGAAATGAATTTAATGCATTTCTGTTAACTGTTGCTGTGTAATTGATCTATTTATTTTTTGTGTCAGATAAGTATGGCAGAATCTAGCAGGGATGCCACTCGCAGGCTCAGAGGAAGGCCAAGGCACAAGAATCAGGGTGCTTCGGGTAGTGGCAGCATGGAGACTAATGTCGACATGCGCAATATGATGGAATTCATCCGATTAATGGCTGATGCGATGAGAGATTAGGCCACTACCAGTGCTAATGTAATGAGACAGCAGCAGAAAGATAAACAGACGAGAAATGACGGAGCCACTCAGCATGCAAACCCACTATATCAGGGATGGATCGAGTTTCAGAGAGCAGGTCCATCTCCATTTGTAGGTGCCTCCGATCCAGCTGTTGTACAAGCTTGGGTGAAAGAAATTGAAAAGATTTTCAGGTTGTTGCAGTGCGACAACGAACAGAAAGTCACATATGCAACATACATGTTGAAAGGCGAAGCAGAACTCTAGTGGACAGATGCCCAGCAACTGATGGAGAGTCGAGGCATTCCACTTACCTGGGATTCTTTTAAGAGAGTTTTTATGAATCAATACATCCCTGAGAGCGTAAAACAATCAAAGGAAGCACAATTCCTGAAGCTCACAAAGGGAGGCAGGCCATTTGAGGAGTATTTGAAGCAATTTGAAGAATTATCATGATACTCCACTTACCTGCGAATGCATTATGATGAGGCCTGGAAAGCAAAGCAATTAGAAGAAGGCCTAGATTTACCCATGAAGACTCAGTTAGCTACCCTGGAGATTCGAGACTTTGCCACGCTGGTAAACAAGTGCCGAATTCTGAGCAAGAATCTAGAACAGAGACAGACTCAGAATATGACACAGAGAACAGGGAACCAGCCCAAACAAGCAACCAAAAACCTTAACGTGAGAAGCGATATGTTTAAGCTGCAATCAGGGGCTTCTAGTAGCAATGAAAGGTGACCTGATAATAATCCCTATCTGAAGTGTGGCACCAGACATCCGAATCAGCCCTGATGGCATCAGACTCCACTTCAGTGTTACAGGTGTGGAGGTACAGGACATATGGCCAGACATCGTTCTTCCACGGGAACCAAATGACATCCCAGAGTCAAGACCACAGGTTCTAGGAAGAGTTTTTACTATGAATACTGCCAATGTCGATAGGTCTTCGGGCTTGATGCAGGGTAGAGGTAAAATCTATAATTTTTCTTTGATAGTGTTGTTTGATTCGGGTGTTACGCACTCCTTTATTGCTGATGCATGCGTAGAAAGAATAAGATTACCTGTTCAAACCCTGCCCTGTGACCTATACATATCCACACCCTTGGGAGAAGCCACTATGTCCCCACGAATATTCCTGAATTGCCCCTTAACCATTGAAGATACTTTATTCCTTATGGACCTAGTGTGTATACCATTGTCTGGGATCGACATTATTTTGGGAATGGATTGGTTGACTAGGAATCGGGTCTTGTTGAATTGTTCCGAAAGGATAATTACTTATCTGGATAACGTGCCTGTGCGAGGGAGTGACAGGGCTTGTGAAATAGGTGATATGTCCCTCAATCTCTCTAAGGTAGAGTTGCAGGATAGACTAAGTTAAATCCCAATCGTTAGTGACTTTCCAGAGGTATTTCCTTTGGAAATAAGTAAACTGCCACCACCTAGGGAGACAGAATTGACCATTGACCTGATTCTGGGAGCAGGTCCAATAGCTATGACCCCATATCGCATGGCCCCAACAGAATTAAGAGAATTAAAGGTCCAAATTGAAGATATGTTGGAGAAGGGGTTCATTAGGCCAAGCGTATCACCATGGGGAGCTCCGGTATTATTCGTAAAGAAGAAAGACGGGAGTTTGAGATTGTGTATTGATTACCAACAATTGAATAAGGTGATCATCAAGAACAAATACCCATTGCCACGTATTGATGATTTGTTTGATTAGTTGCAAGGCGCGACTGTATTTTCTAAGATAGATTTAAGATCAGGATACCACCAGATTAGGGTTAGAGAGGAGGATATTCCTAAGACAGCGTTCAGGACAAGATATGGCCACTACGAGTTTCTATTGATGCCGTTCGGATTAACGAATGCACCCGCTGTTTTTATGGATTATATGAACAGGATTTTTAGACCCTATTTAGATCAATTTTTTGTGGTATTCATCGATGATATCTTAGTCTATTCCAAGACTCACGAAGAGCATGCCCAGCATCTTAGCACAGTGCTATAGATACTGGAAGAGAAGCAATTGTATGCAAAGTTAGAGAAATGTGATTTTTGGTTAGAAGAAGTGAAATTCTTAGGACATGTGGTAAATGGGGAAGGGATAGCGGTAGACCCAAAGAAAATCAAAGCAGTATTAGATTGGGATCAACCTATAACGGTCACCAAGATTAGGAGTTTCCTGGGTTTGACCAGTTATTATCGAAAATTCATTCAAGTATTTTCCCAGATAGTTGTGCCATTAACCCGGTTGACTCAAAAAGGGGTAGATTTTGAATGGAGCGAACAGTGTGAGACTATTTTTCAAATTCTAAAAGAGAAATTAACCACCGCTCTTGTATTAATTATTCCAAAACCCCTAGAACCCTTTACGGTATACACAGATGCATCCTTGAGAGGCCTAGGTTATGTTTTGATGCAAGATGGGAAAGTTGTGGCTTATGCATCGCGACAATTGAAACCTGCAGAGGAGAACTATCCCACCCATGACTTAGAATTAGCTGCCGTAGTGTTTACCCTAAAGATTTGGAGACATTACCTATATGGCGCTGTATTCGAAGTGTATAGTGATCATAAGAGCCTTAGGTATTTGTTTGATCAGAAGGAATTAAACATGAGGCAGCGTAGGTGGGTAGAATACCTAAAAGACTTCGATTTTGAGTTGAAATATCATGCAGGGAAAGTGAATGTTGTGGCCGATGCATTGAACTGAAAGTCACTACAATTAGCTAGTTTAATGATTGGTGAGATGAGGTTACTTGAGGATTTTGGGAATCTTAGCCTCAACGTAATCTCGTTCCCGCAAAGATTAGTGATGAGTGACTTTTTGATAACCTGCGAATTGAGAGAATTGATTAGACAAGCCCAACTTGAGGATGAATCCTTGGAAGTATACGCAGACCAACCCGATTTTGGACTAGCACCTGATGGAGTTTTAATGTTTAAGAAGAGGGTAGTGATCCCGAACCATCAGGAACTAAAGGAAAAAGTGTTAGCAGAGGCCCATAGAAGCCATTACACTATTCACCCTGGTATTT
The DNA here is from genome assembly GCA_031216115.1 of Senna siamea. Taxonomy (NCBI): domain Eukaryota; kingdom Viridiplantae; phylum Streptophyta; class Magnoliopsida; order Fabales; family Fabaceae; genus Senna; species Senna siamea. Next base: position 6,852,235 of record CM062360.1, read on the forward strand.
CCAAGATGTATCAAGACCTAAAGAGGAATTTTTGGTGGCCCGGTATGCGAAAGGATATCATGAATTACGTGAACGCCTGTTTGACTTGTCAATAGTTTAAGATAGAACACCAGAAACCCGTACGGCTACTAAAACCATTGGAGATACCAGAGAGAAAATGGAATCAAATCACTATGGATTTTGTGGTAGGATTACCTAGAACACCGGCAGGATTTAATGCCATTTGGGTGATAGTGGATAGGTTGACCAAATCTGCTCACTTTTTACCTGTTAAGGTGCATTACTCCATGGAGAAATTAGCCGAAGTGTACCTTAGCGAAATCGAGAGATTGAATGGAATACCGTCAGGTATAGTATCTGATAGAGACCCTAGGTTTACTTTGAGATTCTGGCAATCCTTACAGCAAGCCTTAGGAACCCAGCTTAAATTTAGCACAAACTATCATCCTCAGACTGACGGGTAGTCTGATAGGACTATTCAAACCCTAGAAGACATGTTAAGGGCTTGTGTGCTTAAGCAGAAAGGAAGTTGGGATAAACACCTGCCGTTGATAGAGTTTGCATACAACAACAGTTATCACTCTACCATCGGCATGGCACCTTACGAGGCTCTGTATGGGAGGAGTTGTAAGTCACCTTTAAGTTGGGTAGAGATGGGGGAGAGTGCACTGTTGGGACCCGAAATGGTACAAGAAACCACTGATCAAATTAAAATGATCAGGGAAAAGATGAGAATTGCCCAACAGAGGCAAGAATCCTATGCCAACAAGAGAAGAAGGCCTTTGGAATTTAACGAGGGAGATCAACGTGATTTGAGAGTGTCCCCCACCACGGGTATCGGTAGACAGGTAAGGACCAAGAAATTAAGCCCTAGATTCCTAGGACCATTCCAAATTTTAAAGAGTCAGTCCCGTTGCCTACCAAATTGCCTTACCTCCCTATTTGTCCAATCTACATAATTTTTTCCATGTCTCCCAACTTCGTAAATATGTCCCAGATCCTGCGCATGTATTAGGGAATCAAATGATAATATTAAAGGAAAATTTGACTTATGAATCTACTCCTGTTCAAATCCTTGACTATAAGACTAAGCAACTTCAAAGTAAAATAATCCCTCTAGTTAAGGTACTTTGGCAGGATGTAGCGTCGCAGGAGATGACGTGGGAGAAGGAAGAAGAGATGAGGCAAAGATACCCAGAACTGTTTACAGGTATGAATTTTGGGGACAAAATTTCTTTTCAGGGGGGGAGAATGTAACAACCAAAAGAGTTTTTAAAGGATAAAAATTGAACTTTTAACCCTAATTCCTTTTAAATGGAGGTTGACACATATTTTGAGGATGAGGATTGGCAACAGAAGGTCTTTCAAAGTCAGAAACACGATCAAACAGAAAGAAATGCAATCCAGCGATTAGAAACTGACAGAAGATGTTTCGTGCATCAATGTCACTAATGGAGGCCAAAACCTTTGCATGGAAATGCGTGTAAACGTCTAGAAGGAAGTCGACACCCTAAAGTATCCCCGGGTGGTGCAGGAAAAGTCAAAATCGCCCCCGGAGACTTTAAATTTCTCGGATTCCCTCTATTTCTTTCAAATCTCTCTCTCTCCTCACCTTACTTTCTCTCTCCTCTCTCTCCTCCTTCCTCTACCATGCACCGCCTCCACAGCCACCGTGGGCCGCCACCTGGCACACCAATCGATAGCCCTTGCCACCACAACCTCCAGCAACCACCGACGACCACTAACGGCCGCCAGCATTGCCAGAAAATGCCACTTTTCTCCTCCACCACGCAAAAACTTCGCCAGCTCAGATCGCCGCTGTCCGTCACTATTGGCCATCACCGCCCCCACCACCGTGTAGCCTGAGCTGCCAGCTTCCTCCAGCAGCTCGTCGACATCGAACGGAGGCTGAACGCACTCGGATCGAGGTAATCTCCGTCTGTCGTGAGTGAATCTTCATGGGTGGAAAACGCCATCCAAACAGCCGTGAACTGCTGCGCCACCACCATATTTGGACTCCTGGTCTTGCGGGCTTCACCGTGGTGTAAATTTCGAAGCAAACTGCACCCCTCCGCTGTGCGCCACCGTACTCCGCCATGCATCACCGTGCCAGAGTCTCTGGACATACATCGGGAGAAACCGAGACCACCCTAAGACAAAATTCCATCATTTGATCACATTGGTAAGGTTCGATTTCCCAAAAACTGATGATATCTGACTGAAATAGCTGCCGAATGTAATTAGGCAATAAATTGACCTAGATATTAGGGCAACCGGACTTAGAATTGTTAAACGGATGACGTGACAAGTTTGAATATTCAATTTAATGTCTAGGAAATTAATTGGGCTCAGAAACTGAGATTACGTGAAGTTCTAAATTGATTTGGAGCGACAGAAGACCAGGTAGGATAATTTACGCTTCCCGAACCCTAGATTTGACCTAGTGGATACCTGAATGATTTAGATGATTTGCATATATTTACGTGCTGCATTCGATGGAATGAATTGCATGCCTGTGTGCTGAAAACCCTAATTGCATGTTAGACATTTTTTTTATCGAGTTTAGATGCCCTTAGGACAGATTTACTTAGGGTAGGGTACTTGATAGCCGGTATGGGGCGGTCGTTAAGTATCCCGAGTACATAGAGCTTTTAATTGACATTATTTTCACCTGATTTGGCCTGTACTGCGTTAGGGATCACGCGATAAATTAGGATGACCCTAAGAAAGGTTTAAGGAGTATAAGGGGGGATAACCTACACGGGGAAATGTTGTGATTTAGGCGTAATACCCTAAACCCTGAGGAATAGCCGACCGTGTGCATGTGAGTTCGAATAGACTGCATGAGGATGAGAATTGGCGTATGTTCACATGCTAGGGGACGCCCTAGATGTTGATTCTCACCCAGTCCTTGAGTGAGTGATTGGTGTTATGGATCACACTCACAATATAGGCTTGATTCGGGTGATTGGTGTTACGGATCACACCCAAAGACAAGAGAGGTATTCTCTCTAGATGATGTGCAATTAGATGATGATTTAGACTTGGTTATAGCGGATTTGTAACCAACGTGGATTTAGATACACCAGGCATGGGAGTTTATTTGATTTTGAGTAATGATTTTAAAAGAAATGGATTTTTATGATTTTTATTATCTGCTGTAATTTCCATGTGATAAAACGATTTTAAAGATAAGGTATTTCACTGTTTTTGAACTGATTTCGGGAAGATGATTTCGGTGTTCGCACCGCTGAGTATTTAGCCAGATTTTGAATTGTATTTGAACTGTAAATTATTCTACTGGGATTTTATATCTCATCAGGTTGTTTACTTAGATGAACAGGGATAAGGACAGGAACCCAGACGATAGCTGATGATGCCTTGGTGATAAACGGGAGAATGACTTAGTTTAGGCTTGAATCGTCTTGTATATATATTTTGATGACGTTGCTGTATATTGGGTTCTGTCTTGTATATATACTTTGATGACGTTGGTGTATATGGATTTCTGTCATTTATGTTTTATGTTGTTGTTGGACTGGCTGTATAATTGCGAATAGGTGATTATTGTATTTTGGGTATGATTGAAATACAGAGGAAACTCTGTCGGATTTTCTGTAGAGTTTACCGCTGTAAACTTGTGAATTTAAGTTGGAATGTATATGAATGCATGATGTGATGTATATATAAGTTTTAGATTACATTACAAAGTAATTTATGATGTATGTATGTATAATTAGTTAGCTGCGTGTGAATTAGGGTTGAACAAAATCTGAATGGACAACGGGAAGTCTATTTGGGTTACGCTCAACCAGTAGCGATCCCCTGACATTCCCACATCGGGAATAACTACTTAGAAAGACCCATATGCTTCCGGTAATCAGATACATGATTGTGTATCTCGTATTAGGTGGTCGTTACACCCATTCATAAGGAGTCAGGAGACAATAATCCTGTCACTCAAACTCCTTTTAAATAATAGGGATGAATATGTCCTTTACATATCCTTTCTCCAATAATTTCTCATTTCCTTTTTCTATGTACAGCAAAAATAATAGCTATACTTCTAATCATATCTAGAAGCAGGACCCCAAAAGTGCAGGACTATAAAATATTTCTATCAAAAGTATGCCCTCTAGTGCTATCTCCATCCTTCCCCGAGGTTGGTAAATAGCTGGATCTGATACATATTAGCATATAAATGAGAAAACAAGTTTCCCAGTAGCTTAGCGATTCACTCTTTTAAAATCTACTAATATATACCAGAGTGCAAGCACCAAAACATTTTCATCTACATTCTCGATATTTAAAACATAGTCTCATTCACATATATGAATTGGCAAGCAGTACATGATTAATTAAAATTTCAATGTGATAAAAGTAGATATCCTCTTTCGCGTAAAACATCTTTTCATGGGATTATGCATGTTATAGCTAAATAAACAAAAATCATTTATGCATTTCATTCTTAAAACTTACCTTTATAAATTGATTGTGTACACTTGGGAACTTTGTGGACACTTGGCCACCTTTATAAAATTTATTGTGCACACTTGGGCACCTTGTGGACACTTGGCCGCCTTTATAAAATTTAGTGTGCACACTTGAGCACTTTGTGGACACTTGGCCACCTTTATAAAATTTATTGTGCACACTTGGGCACTTTGTGAACACTTGGACACCTTTATAAAATTTATTGTGCACACCTGGGAACTTTGTACATACATATAGCAACTACATTTCCTTTTATTTTTATCATGTTAATCTCTCTTACATTTAGTCTTCATAAGATAAATTCTAATGCATTCATTATTAGATTCAGCCACCAAGATTTGAATTAACGTATGGTTTCGGCAACTATGGAAAAATAATTCTAATTTAGGATTTTTCCCATCCTTGCTATAAGTTAAACTTCATGACCTTATGCATTGATATTTTTAGGGTACTTTCTCCTACATTTAATTGGTGCAACCATTGCCATTAATCATTTAATTTACTCATTCTCTTAATTCATATCACAGACTAGGTCTAAGACTACACATTAATTTTAAGGTCACACCCTTACTCCACTTTTACAATTTAATATTAATGTGGGCTTTATTATGTACAAAGAGATGAACTAATTAACTATCCTCAATTGGCTATATTTTCTTTCAAAACCGAATGGTAACTCCCTTTGCACAATTCTCATAACAAAATTTCCTACCTTACAAAGAATATATATATGTTCCACTATAACATATGCTAACTGTACAAACATACAAATTCCAGCATTAATATAATTTAAAATTTTCCATTATTCATACCAAATTTGAACAACAATAGTTGTTCTATGGAGGCCACATTAGCTACTTTAACATAAGGATACATTAGCCATGCAAGAAGAAAAATTTCAGCACTATTTTATGTTAAAATTTTCCATATCACATGCTAAATTTCACTAGCAATGGTTCTCTCATGATAATACAATATCTATTTTAACACATATACAAACATATCCATTTGCCATGCAAGCTTAGCCAAGAGGCACTCACATTTCAAGAATGTAGACAAGTAACTCATGTTCCATGAAAGCTTGGAAAAAATCATGATGCATGTACTCTCAAACATGGAAAAAAATTTAATGAATTGCTAACCTACCTCAAAGATGAACTCAAGTGAATTTGTCTTAGCTCTTCCTTGCTCCTCATTTTCTTAATTAGCTTCCACCTCCCAAAAGCTTTTTGTGTTGTTTCTAATGTTCATGCTGCACTCTCTCTTTTTCTTGGATGAAATTGCCATGTGTGTATCTTTACTTCCCTCTCTCACTTACACACATTCTTTTTTATCCGGCCAAGAATGGAACGATACCTTCCTTCTCATTCTCGTTAGTTCATGGTCTTATGTGCAATTAAGTGCAGCCCCTATTTTCATGCAATTAAGTTTAGCCCCTATTTCCTTGCAATTTGTGTTTTATCCAATAGTCATCTGCCTTCTCCCTCTTTCTCTCACTTAACCATGGCTGCAAGTGTACTTTTAAATGCAATTCACCTTGCTTACACTCTTGGTATTTCCACTTGATCACTCCAAGGAAGAGAGGAAGGGGAAAGCCACGAAATCTCCTCCCTCATGCAAGAACACAGTCATGCAAGGCTTGCGTTAGCTTCCATTCTCGTGCATATTGAAGATAACACAAGGGAAGGGAAGAAAACTTGTGTCACACGTTTCCTCCTCCTTTCTTCCATCTTCCCTCACCAACCGTGCTGCTCCATTCCCAATTGTCCTTGTCATATTCCCACCTAGGTGTGTTTTTATTCACACAATTTTGCACTCTTGCTTCATCGTACCCACCATGTATATTTTATTTTAGGTAAATTCTGCACTCTCCTCCCTAACTTGTTACATGCATATACATATAATTAACTCCCCCTTGCACGTAAGCCATTCCCTTCATGCAAGACTCATGTTTTTAGCATTATGCATACATGTCTAATTACTCTCCTCGATGGCGCCAAGAGAAGGAAAGAAAGGGGTTCACGTAAGCCACCCTCTCACGTGATAGCCTCCCCCATGCAAGGCATATTATTTTGCATTCTAATTCCCTATATCTAGTTTCCAAATTGGCCTTCATCGTACACCTACATGTGTGCATGTTAGTAAAAAAAATTCTAAACCTTTAGCCACTTCACTATATATATATTTCAATGCTACACTTCTTCCCTTTCCCAATTGCACGTGTATGTATATATGTATATTATTTTTTTGTTTGCCTTTCTCCTTTGGCAATTAATCTAGGCAAAGGAAGAAAAATTAGGAAATCAAATTAGACACCTCAATTACCCATGTTCCCTTGTTATGAACATTATATCACTACAATAATTGCATCACATTTAATGGTAACTCATCCAATTAATTAAGGAAACATTAATTTAAAACAAATCAAGAGAATATGGAGTGTTACAACTGGCACCCAAGAGAGGGGGTAAATTGGATGTTATAAAAGTTCTTTTCCTTTAAAAAAAACTTAATGAGTAGTTGAAAAACTTTAAAGCAGATGTATAGATAGTTATATCAGTTTAAATGGCTGATGCAAAGAATAGTTCAGTTAAGCAACAAAAATAAAAGCAAGATTAAGCACTAGCAAAAAGATAAAGAGTTGAATGTAAGGTTAGAAAGTAAAGTGCGAAAATGTAAAGAACATAATGATTTATCCTGGTTCAGCTTATCCACAAAGCTTACATCCAGTCCCCAAGCACAACTTGGGATTTTCACTATTACCACAAGTTCAATCAAGGCACTTGTGAGCCACTACAAATCTTTCTCAATTCTTTCAAGGAAAACCTTTCCCTGAGTATCTCTCAACTTTCTAAATGAAAGAATTTTTTTTAAGTGAAGGAACTCTCTCTTTCAAAGTAAATTTTACAAGTGAAGAAGTATATGGAATAATAGCAGCAGGAGTTTAAGAAGATTTTTAGAAAGATGATTTAGAAGAATGTTTCTTGTTATACTGAGGCTTTCCTGAGGCTATATATATGGACTTTTTGCAAGAGAAAATGTTAAAAGTTTGTTCATCAGCAAATTAGATTGTATCTTTGCAAAAATAGTCGTTTGTACTTTGCCTGATATCACCTCTGCACTCTGTAAGTCGACTTCCTTGTTCTTAAATTTTAATTTTTCACAGTGCAACAGGCAGCAATTAACTGGTGCCTAGTTGGCAGTCAACTGGTGACATTCTAGAAAAGTAATTTTTCAAAATAGTGCCATGGCAGTTGGTTGCTATTACTTGGCAATCGACTGGTGATGTTCTAGAGGGATAAATTTTCAAAATAGTACTGTGGCAGTCGACTGCTATACCTTAGCAGTCGACTATTGTGCCTCGAATGTAGAGTTTTCAGTTACCAGTGGTCTAGCAGTCGAGGTGAGAAACTTGTCTTTTGAATGAAACATTGTGCAAGTCGACTGGTAGGTTCCTGGCAGTCGATTGGTAGGTTCCTGGCAGTCGACTAGTGGCATTATGTTTGTAATTTTCAACGTCCTATTTCTACCAGTTGACTGCTACATTGTTCAAGTCGACTGCTAGGTGAGAAATTTGTCTTTTAAATGAAACATTCTCTTTGTAAAAGACACTTAAACTTTGGAAAGCTATTTCAAGAGTTTGAAAAATAGTTTTGAGCTCTTGTTTCTATTAATACCTTTACAATTCAAGTCCTAATTATTTGTTTGCTTCTTATTCTGTTTGGCTTGTACAATTGATTCTTCATACTTGAATTTTACTGAAATAATTCAATTTGTTTGTAATTATCAAAAGATTCTTTAAGAGCCAATGCTCAATGGGTCAACAATCTCCCCCTTTTTGATGATGACAAACATATTGAAACAAAATCACTTGAAGGTAGAGTTAGAAATCAAAGTGAATCAATATGCTTCCCTTAAATTTATGCATTACTTTGATCAATTATTGCAACGCTCCCCTTAAATTTGTGCATAGTTTTGTTCAGCCTTTTTTTGAAAGATAGAAGTTGTACTTTTAATTCAAAGGCAGATAAACACATGATATTAGACAAACAGACATCCATTTAACTCAATTCCCAGAATATATCATTAGAAATAATGGTAAAGAGACACTCATTCAAAATCATCATTAGAAATCCAGAATATATCATTATTAGAAATTATAGCTGTAGTTAAATAATCCACATGATAAAATTCCTATGTTTACTACTTCTCCCCCTTTTGTCATCAACAAAAAGAGAAAAAGGGTGAGTACAAGTAATATCAAAGAGAGAAAAAAACTATTGAGGGCCCCTTGATCCCATAGACTGCTGAAGGGCCTTTAACAACTCATTTTTATCTGCAGATGTAAGCTCAAGAGCTGTAACCCATGTGCCAAGTTCAGCCACATGCTCTATCAACTCATACATTTTAGAAGTGATACCAGCCTTAAAGGTAGTGAATCATTGGGAAACAGAGGCTTCAAAGCTATGAATTGTATCTAAAATATCTGAAGAGTGGGGTAAGGGTAGGAAAGGTTAATGGAGTATTAGCAGGTGGTAGAGCAGCTGTAGCCTGGGCTTGAATAGCTTCCCGTTACTCTCTCTCCTCTTATCTCTAACTTTGACCCTAGAATAATGGTTTATGTATCTAAGCACCACCATGTTTTGTATAATGAAACTTGGAGAGTGTGGTTTCATCTATGAAATTTAGGCTAAGGACTTCCTTATCAAAGGGGTTCACCTGATGCTTTTCTAGGATCTATGTAATGAGTGAACCATAGGATAGTACAAGTTTCAACTAGTCTTCTGTTAGCACACAATACATGGCAAACTACTCAGATTCACTAGTATATGCCAAGTTACCCCCTTTGTTGACCAAATAGTTTGTTATTACATAATGTAGTAACTTATTTTGTAGAGAAGACTGAGTGGTAGGAAAGTTGGCTATAGTATGGGCTGTAGGATGAGGAAGTGTAACACCCCTTATTTTCCTGATTATTTCTAAATTAATGTTTCCTTAATTAATTGGATGAGTTTGCCATAAAGTATAATGAAATTGCTTGTGTGATTTAGTGTTTAGAATAAATATGCTAAGGGAGAACACCTTCTTTCTTTTTTTGTTAGCCGAATTGAAAAGTAAGTATAAAGAAAAGTAGAAGGGAGACTTAATTTCTAGTAATGTGTTTTCTTCTGAGTTACAAGGAACTTGCAAGAGGTAATTGATCATGGATTAAAGGAAGACAAGGTGATGCATGTGGAAAGAAAGGATAAATAAAAAAGACGTAAGAGTGTAGTGTATGAATGAAGGAGGACGTGAAGTATTATGAATTAATCCCTTCTTATACCAAAAGACCTGTAACCTATGGAAAGAAAACTAAAAGGTGGATCGGTAATGAAGAAAGGAAGAAAAGAAAAAAGAGATGTGTTGGACTTGTACACTCTCTTTTCTTTTCATTCCTTTTCATTAAAGTGTATTAAGAAGACAAAGGAAAGAATTTCCTTTTTGTCTTACCTTGGCTGTATAAATATATATATATGAGAATGAATGAGGAAAATTTCATGATGATTAGAGAAAAGAAGCCATTCAGTGGAAGGAAATATCATATGAAAAAATTGAGGTGCTTGAGGTACTTGTATAAAGAGTGAGGTGCTTACATTAAAATTAAGGTGCTTAAATTCTTTTCTTTTGTTTCTTTTGATTCAACCAAATAAGCATCAAATAGATTAGATTAAATTATATAAATGTATACGTCAACAACAAATGAGAGGATGAGAGAAAGTGTAGCATCCAAGTGTGTGTATATATATATATTGTGAAGAGGTGGAAGAGAGAAGAAGAGGCATGCTTCAATTACCCTCTTTCTTTCCTTGTCATTACTTGTATTTAAATAACCGAGTGCTAAGGTATAAGAGTCTTGTGTGGAATTCCTTTTCTTTTCTTCCTTTGCCTTAACTGAATAATAAGAAGGATGCATTGATTGATTCATATATGTGTACAAGGGTTCAAGGAAAATGTGATTTCTTTTTAAATACATGTGTAGCTATAAAATAATAGCAATTGAGAATAAGGAGAGTGTAACATTCCATTAAACAAAAATTCATTCAGTGATAGCAATTAAAAATTGGAAAGTAAATGTAAGAAGTGATCCATCATTTTAGCCGAATGGAAAGGAGAAGTAGGAAGACAGTTGCACATATGGATAGCAAATAAGAGGAGCTTGATAATTATGCTAAAACTTATAAGCATTCAGTGAGAAGGAGAGTAACTTGGTATTTAGGAAAAAGAACATAAGCAATTGGTGAAAAGAAAAACATTAGTTTGGCCGAAAGAGGGAGGAATAAGGAAATAAGCAAACTCCAAGAGAAACACCAAGACATCTTCATCATTCTTGCATCCTTGAGGTAGCTTAGCAATTCTCTTAATTTTGTTTCATGATTTAAGATATATTCATCATGTTTTTCCAAGCTCTCATGGAACATTAGTTTTCTCTCTACATTCTTTAAGATGTGGACGTCTCTTTGGCTAAGTTGGTATGGTAATTTGGTTGTGTTTAGTAATGTGTTGAAGTAGATATGATTTTTCCATGGAAAAACTATTGTTGATAAAATTCATTGTGTGTAATGGAAAATCCTAACTTATGATCATGCTGAAAATTGGTATTCTTGTATGGCTAGCATATGTTTTAGGTTATAGATACCAAAATGAAGGTTGCTAGCTAGAATTGGATTTAAAATTTGACATTACTCTTGTTGTCATACTAAATCCGAAATTGGCCTTTATAAGGTAGGAAATTGTTTGATGAAAATTATGTAAAGGAAATTGCCATTCAGTTTTGGCTAAGAGAAAGAAAGAAAGAAAATATGATACATTTAGGTATGATACATTGTTTAACCTTTTTGTGCATAATAAAGTCCCACATTAGTATTGAAATGTGAGAATTAAGAAAGGCGTGTAACCCTAAATTTATTGTATAGCATGAACCAAGAAAGTAAGTAGAATAAATTGTTAATGGCAATGGTTACATAATTTGAATGTGGGAGAAATACCCTAGACATTAATGTATGTTACCATTTAGCTTAAATTAGGGAAAGGATGGGAAAATAAGACAATGTGACATGAAAAATCCTAAGTTTGATTACTTTTTCATGTTGGCCGAAACCAATGCTTCATTTTAATTTTGGTGGCTAAATCACTATGCTAATTGTGAAGGAATTAGAATGTACCTTGTAATGGATAAATCAAAGGAGATTGAAATGATAATAATGAGAGGAATTGTAGTTGTTATGTGTATGTATAAGTGACCAAGTGTTCACTATTTTCATAAAAGTGGCCAAGAGTCCACCATGTGACCAAGTGTTCACTATCTTTATAAAAGTGGCCAAGAGTCCACAATGTGACTAAGTGTTCACAATTCTTACAAAAGTAGCCAAGTGTCCACATTTCTTACAGTGTGACCAAATGTGCTTCACATTCTTGAGCAAGGTAAGTTTTAAGAATGGAAGATATATAGATGATTATTGATTGATTGAATTGTTATATGTATGCTTTCCCTGGAAAAAGAATTATAATAGAAATGAGAATGACTATCTTTATCACATTGACATACCAATTAATCATACAATGCTTACCAATGTATTTATAGGAAAGAGATTAATTAATGAATGATGGAATGTAGAAGAAATTTTTTTCTGTGCTTGCACAGTGGTACATGTCAGTAAGATTTAAAATGTTGAATTGTTAAGCTACTAAGAAACTAGTTTTCTCATTTGTGTGCTGATATGTATCAGATGCAGATATTTAGCAATTTCTAGGAAAGTTGGAAGTAGAATTAAAGGAGGTCCTTTTATTAATAGTATTTTGTAGCCTAAGGGATTGAGTGATAGAGATGTTGTCTCCTGATCCTAGGATTAGTTTTCGACAGTTCTAGGATAGATGAAATGTTATAACACTTATGAAAGGATATATAATGTTTTATGAATTTATCTCTGATGCATTACAATTTATTTTCGTTGTGCTTATGAGTTTTGATCTGAGCAAAAGAATCCAAACCTAATCAACTTGAATAATATTGCGATGGTATGAATGCTCAGACGTTATTGATAAATTATTAAGGTTAAGAATAATATACCAACCTTATCTGTTTATAATTGAGACATTATAATACTAGATAAGGGTGTTACAAGAAGCAAAGCATTCAGCACAATCCTAGCATCATAGTCAGTTATAGTTCTCAAGGAGGTAGGATGGTCTACAAACAAATGACCATTAGGTTTAGCACTCAACCAGGCTCTTAATTGCTGTTGGGTGAATGTGATGGTTTTACCTTTGACCTCTGTAAAGATACTATGTTTAATCTCATCCCATTGAAGATTAGAATAAAATGCCTTAACTACCTTAGGACTCTATTTCCTCTGAAGTTTGATTAATTTATATAATCCAGCTTTCTTCAAGAGGGGAAATACAGAAATTGCAATTTTTCAAAAATATACAGTATCAATATACTTACTAGTAGCAACTAAACATTGAGCAAAATTCTCCATGTAATTCCTCTCTTGAGATGGAAAATAGTCCAAAGGGAGCAGAGCCTTGGGAAGAGGATCCCTTGGTCTTCAATCTTTTTGTTCTGGCTGCCATTAATGATTAAATGATTGGAAAAGGACACTAAGTGGAGGCTAGGTGGGCGATTATTGTAGAACTAGAACCAAAATTGAAAGACTAGCAATTTGTGTGACTAAGGTTTGGCGAGTGAATGAATTGAGAAATTTAGAGATGGATTTTGACTGATTTTGTTGGAAAATCTGTGGGTTTTGGTCAAAATCTATGTTTGAATCAAGTAATTGGTGTAACTTTTGAAGATCTAGACATTGAAAATGGCAAAGTTAAGAGAATTTTTGAGAGGAGAAATGAAAGAGTTTTGGCAAATGAGGGTTTTTCTTCTTAAAAATGCAGTTCAGAGCTATGACAGTCGATTGGCAGATCCTTAGCAGTCAACTATCTAGTGACCATAAGGCTTGGTTCGATTCTAGTAGCTTACCAATCAACTCCTATGCACTTGTTAATCGATTGCTATGCTTTTACAAATCCAGATTTTGGGAAGAACATACCGGTCAACTGTCAATGCACTAGTAGCTGACTGTTGAAGGACCAATTTGTTCGATAAGGCGCTAGTGGCTTACCAGTCGACTATCATTTATTAGTCAATCCACTGCTAAGTACTTGCGACTTACATTTGACTGTCACCATGATGTCAGAAGACTACCAACTCTCTATGATGGAATTTCTTCAATCTAGATAGATAACAATCGAATGCTCCCGTTGTGGCAATCAACTGGTACCTTTTGATGTCCTTAAGTCTTTTCTTCTAAAGGTTTTATCCCAATGTAACTCAATTGTCCTATCTTTGTCAAATAACTAAAGGTTTCTTTTCTTCATTTTTCAAGTAGCTCTATGGGATCAAGGAAGATCATGCAAAATAAATCTAAGGCCACTCCAAAGCTCAAGCTGGATTGGAAGGAAGGCTTAAGAATGTATATATGCTTAATGAGGTAATGATAAACCAAGTTCTTTTCTAATAAAACCAAAAAGTTCTTCTGGAAGAGGTTTTGTAAAGATATTAGCAAGTTGAAAATCAGTTTGAATAAATTCCAAAGTGGCATTATGATTAAGCACATGATCTATGATAAAATGATGTTTTATATCTATGTGCTTAGTGCGAGAATGCATGATGGGATTTTTGGTTAAGTTGATGGCACTGGTGTTGTCACATTTAATTGGAATGCTTTCAAGAGCCACATCCATATCTTGGAGTTATTGTTTCATCCATAAAACTTGTGCAAACAACTTCCAATTGCTAAATACTCATCTTCAGCAGTTGAAAGAGCTACACAATTTTGTGTTTTTACTAAATATCTGAAAATTCTTTTTATAGCAGTGAAATGGGACATTTTGGGACAGGTTTAGAACCTTGCACACATGCATACACTAAATGTAACACCTTTATCTTTACTTAACAACATCATAAAATGAGAATAGATGAGTGACTCAGATTTAACTTTTCCATTTTAGCTTATAAATTTTCCTGAGCATATAATTCCATCATTAATTATTTATTTGACTAGGTTAGGCTTCTTTTGCTCAGGATCACATAATTCAGTACAACGGAATTAAAACTTCATTTATGATAGCAGAATATATATAATATATCATAAACATATATATCATTAACTATAACTGATACTGTATCTTATATGAGTTAGGATATGTGAAGAACTTTCTATAAGGGTAAGGAGACAACAAACCTGTCACTCATACCCTTTTACCAGAAAGATTCCTACTAATGGATATATTCTTCACATATCATATTCTAACCATATGCCCTTTTTCACTATATACAGCCAAAAAGAATAGTGGTCCTAACTCTATCCAAAAAGAGCATATTCAAAATTAGGACCAGAGAGGGCTGTAGTTACATTTTCATAAACACTTTCTAAGTTTGTGTCTCTGTAGTAGGAATTTCAAAAACAACAAATATATAAATATCCTTTAGTACTGAGAAGGTCCTTAAAAATGGGATCTCCACTGTTGCTACCTCTATCTCTATCATTATGCTATACTGGGGCATCTGATACATACCAGTACAATAATGAGAAATAATTTTCCAGTAGCTAAACAAACCATTTTCTTTCAAATAACTAATATGTACCATTGTACAAATATAGGAAACCTTTCTACATTTTATTCATTTCAAAATCTTTTTCATTCAATTCTGTGAGCATGCTATACGTGAAACATGTGTGTATGTATCTATGAATATGGTATAATCAACATATTATGTCATGAATGGATTATAAGGTAATACATTAACATACTATACTACATCAATCAACAAGTCACACTTATGAACATTCATGCATCATCAATCATCACAACCTTCATACTTTACCTGGAGCCATCCTTTAGTACCCTTCTTTCCTGACCACTAGGGTAACTTTTTATCAATATCGTCAAGTCCACCACTAGGGTATCATATAGTGCCATCATAAACACCTCAAGGGGGATTTCATTAGTGTCGTCATCCACTCTTCCAGGTAACTTTCATTGCTTTCTCTGTTGCCTCTAGGGGAGATTTTATTAGTGTTGTCATCTCACCACTAGGGTAACATTCATTACACTTCATTCTACCTCTAGGAGAGATTTTATTAGTGCCGTCATCTCACCACTAGGGTAACCTTCATTGCTTTTCATATTCACCTCAAAGGAGATTTTATGAGTGCCATCATCCACCCTATCTTGGTGACTTTCAATGCCTTTCCTTTCACAATTGCAAGTAGCATTTCAAACCATTCAATCACATTTACATGATGTAAATGGCATAATGCATGCAATTTATCATTCACATTTAATCATTACATCATTTTTCCCCATTTCACTTAACATAGGCCACTTTAAAATACATATTAGGCCACTTTCCATTAACACATAAATTTAGCCATTCAAGGAAACAATATACATAGCATTTGGCCAAGGCAAGAAAAAGGTGAAGAATTGGTATTTTCAAGCCATTTGTTTCATTTCTTCCTTTCTTTTTACCATTTAGGCATTATGGTAACATATTCAATACTTAAACATAACACTTTCTTACACCTCAAAATAGTTATGTGTAAATTTAGCCCTTCTTTTCCACACTTCCTAACTAATTTTTTCATACCAAACATGAAAATGCACATAATCTTACATCTTCATATTTAAAAGTACACTTTCAAGGTTAAATGGTGAAACTAGAAAATGGTAAAAGTACCAAAACATCAACTTAACAAAATTTCTCTCTCTTACTAACTCATAAAAATTTCTTCCACCATTTTTAGGCACTTTTTCAAGCTAACATTTTCACCAATATACATGGAAGCATTCAGCCAAGTGAGAAAGTAAAGGAAAATGGAATTGTTTCATCATTTTTCTTTCAAGGCTTTCATATTCAAGTATGTAATAACCCCAATTTATAATTAAATAATAAGGAAAATTTGTAATGGAAAGCTTGAAATGTTGTTGAGAAGTGATTAAGTGATTTATTCTGGGCTCACAGCTTAAATTGGAGAATTTTTCATAATAAAATTTTATCTGATGGAGAGTTATTTATCTGCAAATTAAATCTTAGTAGATAATTTTGGTGGACTTATGATGTTCTAAAAATTTTCAAATCTGCCCTATGATACTTTATATTTTTGCCTAAATCAAAAATGTATTCAAAATTTATCTAGAGTAAAGTGGTAAAAGACCAAAATGACCTTGGATACCTTAAAATTCAAAAATTCCCTTATGTCCTCCATTTTCTCCCTCCCCTCATGCTTGACTCCCTCTCCTCTCCCTCACCATCGTGCGTTGCCCTCCGTCCTCAAATCTGTAGCACGTCGCCATTCCACCATGCTGCAGCAGCTCGTCAGACTGTAGGGTTTCTGTTGATGTCACCAGGAGCTTTGCCAGATGACCACAGCAGCCAAAAATGGCCATTGATCCCCTCCTTTGTGAATCCGAATAGCAGCGTCGATCTCTTCCCTTCATGCTATTTGGCCGCTAGTGAGCCTTGGGTTTTGTGCTCCAATAGACGTCGGAGCTGCCTGCTACTTTCGCCGAGCCTTCTGTTGCCATGAGTTGCCAGAAATCGCCAGAAAAGCAAAAGGGACTAAACTAAAATTTTTGAAAATTTTTTTTTTTGAATTAGAATTTTAATTTTTGATGCATTTTTGTAATCCTTAGCTCCAATAGGACTCTTATGATTGTATGGAAGTGGGAAATGGAAGGAAAATGAGGCAAAAACACCATATGAAAATATAGGGACTAAACTAAAAGTTTTAGAAATTCTTGGTATGAACTAAAATTTCAAGAATTGGATTCTTCCTGTAAATTTTAATTCCAATGGGACTCTTACGAATGGATAGAAGTAGAAAATAGAAGAAAAGGAGTGCAAAATCATCATTTATAAAATAAGGACTAAAATGTAATTTTTAGAAAGTCTGAGTAATGAACTGAAATTCTATAAATTTTGGTATTTTTTGTGATATTGAGTTACGTGGAGGCTCTCATATAAATTTGGAAGATTTTTGATGACTTTAAGGGATATTTTCAAGTTAGGAAAGTTTTAGGGACTAAATTGAAAAGGTTGTTATCTTTTTGTTCAAAAAGAGAAAACCATGTAATTATGAAATTCTGTATTGGGCTAAGCTTATTTAGCCATCCAAAAGTGTCCTAGAAGAAATTTGAGAGTTTTATAGCCAAATGTTAAATTTAAGGTAAATTAAGAATTTAATTACAATAGATTTATGTTTGAAAGGAATTAGTGTGGAAAAATTAAAACATTGTTTTCAAAAATTGATAAAGGTGGCTTGTGGAATCAAGCAAAAAGAGCAAAGGGAAGAATCATAATTCAAGAAGAAGAAATCAAGGTTAAGGTAGAGTAATCTACACTTCCTTGTTTTAAAATAGCAATGTGAATTACTTGTAGTAAATGAGATTTCTTGATTGAAATGGGAAATGTGTGCTGAAATTGAGTTGAGAAATGTATGATTTTTACATGAGTATAGAAATATTGCCTGTATAGAGATACTCTTTGAAGCTTGATGAGATGGGCTATTGGGTTATATGCTGATAGGGATGGGTGAAACTTAGGGTGGACATTCAATAATTGGTATTGGACGGTCATTGAATGTTCCTTATGCAAATCCCTTTTTCAAAGTTATTTATTTTCATATAATTGGTCTGTATTCATGAGGGATTACTCGTTAAACCAAGACAATCCTATGAAAAACTTAAGGAGTAAAGGGTGGATGGTTTATACTGGGTAACGTGATGGTTTAAGTGTAATATCCTATAAACCTTGGTATTAGTCAACTATAAGTATGTATTCACCGTATAGTCAGGAAAGAGGATGAGACTAGCAGTGTGCACATGCGAGGTGATGCCCTGGAAGTTGGTACTCACTTGTCCTTGAGTGGGTGATTGGTGTTACAGATCACACTCACAAAATGAGACACTGTTTTCGGGTGATTAGTGTTACGGATCACACCTAACTGTTTTCAGGTGATTGGTATTATGGATCACACCCAAGCAAAACCAAACTATTTTTAAAAAATGGCATGCATTGAGCTGATAATCATATGATATGTGATTATGCATTAACATGGATTTGTTATGCAAAAATAATTTTACAAGCATTATTGAGAACAATGGTTTTTCTGACAAATTGATACTATACTCTTATAAATTTGCATATTTTCCCATGTTTATTGATTTGAAAGTAATTGGTAATTCACATATGTGTTAGAACTGATATTGGGGAGTTGCTTTTTGTGCTGGAGTCACAGCTGAACCTACAACTATTTTAAACTAATTAAATTGTAAATTACTCTATTGGGATGTCTTAAATCTCATTAAGTTGTTTGTTCAGATGACCAGGAATAAGATATGCCTAAAAACTAACTAGGACTGTAATATGTTTTGCTGCAGGATGTTGGAAGAAATTTTGTGACAAATTAGGCAACCTGGAAGAGCGAAAGAAAGAATTGCTATACAATCTTTGAATTTATATTTTAGATAACTGTAAATGTCTATAGGTATTAAATATGTGGTTATTAGATGATGTTTGGGCTGTTGTAAAAATAGAGGAATGTCTTGTTTTTAGGAAAAACTCTGCCAAATTTGGTAGGGTTCTTGATGATAATTGAGAATTTAAATATTCAGAGATATTTATGTTAATGAATGAATGGTTTATATTTCTTTTATATTCCAGAGTACAGGTATATATTGGTTTAAATTGTGATGTTAGACTTGCTGCACAGAGAGGGTGGTTGAGTGAAATCTGAATGGACTGGTGAAATAGTCTATTTAGGTTACATTCAACTAGTAACAACCTCTTTAAGTCCCCTAATATGGGATAGGGGGGAAAATTTTTTAAAGATATTTTATGCTTCCGCTATTTACTCTAATAAGTTTATGTAAGGTAGGATAAGGGGTTGTTACAAAGTAGATCTCATGCAAAATCACAATTTTCTCACTCTTTTTCATACCATTTCAAGATTTAGGGTTCAATAATTAGGTACCAATCATGGAAATTTTCAATCTCTTATGTTTTCAAGTATTTCAACATGTTCATATTCATAAACACAACAAGATTTCTACATAAGCAAAACCCATTCAAAGAAATCTACCATAAGAATGTAGAGAGAGAAAACCCTAAGTTTCATGAAACTTTAAAACAATTTAAACATTCCATAAAACATGAAACTAAGGCTTTAGGATTGTTAAGCTACCTTGAAAATGCAAGTGTAATCTTCCAAGTGTTTTGCCTTGTTTTCTTCTTCCTCCAAGATTGAAGATGTTTTTAGCTAAGCCTCCTTCTTCCCCCTTTTCACGATGTCTTTTCCTTCTCAAGGAAGAAGATGACTTAAATTAGGGTTTAGGTAAAATTACCAAAATGCCTTTAGTGTAAAATGACCATTTTACCCTTACTACTTCTCTTTTCAAGAATGGCATTCTCTCTCCTTAGAATTGTAATTTTATAGAACTTCTATAGGTTAGGACCATTCTGCCCTCATACTTTCAAAATGATAGTTTTGCCCTTCAACTTTTTAGAAAATTACCAATATGTCCTTAAGAAAAACTACCATTTTACCCTTGATGTCCAAATGGCCAATTTAACCTCAATTTTCATCCTTTCGAGTTTGGTAGGCAAAAACTCCTTAAATAAAGTTCCATAAAACTTCTTTTATGAAATTACTAATTTACTCTTCTTTAGTAAAATTATCATTTTGCCCTTTATGTCAATATAATTATTTTTACCCTTATTCTTCCTCCTTTCTAAAATAAAAGAGTAAAGGCCTTCCAATACTATTCCATGAAATAATTAGGTAAAAATTTAATTTTCCTTCATATGAAAAATTATTAATATGCCCTTGAGACAAAATTACAACTTTACCCTTTTTAGGAAAAATTACCATTTTTCCATTAAAGTGGACATAATCACTTCCACACTTATTTCTTCTTCTCTCTTTAATTAAAATGGTAAAAGTCCTTAAATGTAATTCTATGAAATAATTAGATAAATTTTATTTTCTCCTTTATAGTAAAATTACTATTTTGCCCTTCTTTACCAAAATTTCCAATTTTACCCTTTTATGATAAAAAGTGGTTCTATCTTGATAAAAATGTCTATTCTATCCCTTTAATGAACCATTCTTATCATTACATAAATAATAACATCTTAATGTTTAATCAAGGATAATAATAATGTCATAATAAATCTCAAAGTATTAGAGGTGGATGTTACACTAAACATTATGTCTGGTCTACTTGCAGTTAAATACAATAATGAGCCAATTATAGCTTTGTATTTAGTAATGTCAAATAGTTCACCTTCTTCATCCTTGTCCATTTTGATGGCTGGACTCATTAGAGTTCCAATTGCCTTTGCATTCTCTATGCCAAACTTCTTTAGTAACTCCTTGGTATACTTTTTTTGGCTAACAAAGATGCCTTCTTTGAGTTGTTTAATTTGTAGTTTAAGGAAGAAGTTGAGTTCACCCATCATTGACATTTCAAATTCTCCCTGCATGAGCTTAGCAAATTCTTCACAGAGATTTTTGTTAGTAGACCCAAACATAATGTCATCCATATAGATTTGAACAATTAATAGATCATTGCCTCTCTTCTTAATGAAAAATGTAATGTCAACTCTTCCTCTTGAAAAATCATTTTCCATTAGAAAATTGCTCAACCTTTCATACCAAGCTCTAAGAGCGTGTTTTAATCCATACAAGGCCTTTTTTAATTTAAAATCATGGTTTGGCAGGTTTGAGTTTTCAAAACCAAAAGGTTGCATTACATAAACTTCTTCATTATGAAACCACTTAAAAAGGCACTCTTTACATCCATTTGAAACAATTTAAAATCTTTAAAACATGCAAAAGCAAAGAGCATTCTAATAGCTTCTAATCTTGATACAGGTGCAAAGGTTTTATCATAATCTATTTCTTCTTCTTGGTTATAACCTTTTGCAAACAATCTAACTTTATTTCTTATAACATTTCCTGTTTCATCAAGTTTATTTTTGAAAACTCATTTTGTACCAATAATTGGGTGATTGTTAGGTACAAGAACTAAGTCCTAAACTTGGCTTCTTTCAAATAGATTTAGTTCATCTTGCATAGCTAAAACCCAATGTTCATCCATTAATGCTTCTTCTACATTTTTGGATTCAATTTGAGATAGAAGACTAGTATCATAGTTAACATTTTTAAGGGAGTTTCTAGTCATTACCCTTTGAGATATATCTCCTATAACTTGGTCAATTGGATGATGTCTCACATTTCTCCAAGATTTTGGAAGAGTTCCCTCTACTTCTTGATCACCATTCTCACAGCTTGGACTTGTTGATTGGTCTTTTTCTTCTTTGCTATCCACTTTATCTAGAATGCTTAGGTTCTTAAG
Organism: Senna siamea; assembly: GCA_031216115.1. Classification (NCBI taxonomy): domain Eukaryota; kingdom Viridiplantae; phylum Streptophyta; class Magnoliopsida; order Fabales; family Fabaceae; genus Senna; species Senna siamea. The sequence goes on from CM062360.1 coordinate 6,874,186, forward strand.
TTTAACTGTAATGTCAGTAGTTGCATATATTGATTCAAGAGGATTATATTCATTAAAAACAACATGAATAGATTCTTCAATAGAAGAAGTTCTTCTGTTGAATAATTTGTAACCTTTGCTAGTGTTAGAGTAACCTAAGAAGATAGCTTCATTAGATTTTGCATCAAATTTTCCTAAGTTTTCTTTCCCATTGTTGTGAACAAAACATTTGCAACCAAATACATGAAGATGAGAAATGTTAGGTTTTCTTCCTTTGTATAATTCATAGGGAGTTTTCTTTAATATGGGTCTAATTAATGCTCTATTTGTAACGACCCCCTAATACGACATACACAATCTTGTATCTGATTAGCGGAAGCATATGTGTCTTTCTAAGTAGTTATTCCCGATGTGGGAATTTCATGGGATCGCTACTGGTTGAGCATAACCCAAATAGACTTCCCGTTGTCCATTCGGATTCCGTTCAACCCTAATTCACATGCAGCTATACTAATTATACATACATTCATAATAAATTTACTGTGGAATGAAATTTAAAATCCATATATACATCACATCATGCATTCATATAAATTCCTACTTAATTCCACAAATTTACAACATTAGACCCTACCAAAAATCTGGCAGAGTTTCCTCTGTATTTCGAATATATCCCAAATAAAATAGTCATCCTGTTTACAGATACACAACCAGTCCAATAACAGCAGAAAAAATAAATTACAGAAAACCACTATACATCATCATCAGCAAAAATATATACAATGACATTCAAGCCTAGACTAAGTCGTTCTTCTGTTTATCACCAAGGCATCATCAGCTAACGTCTAGGTTCCTGTCCCTATTCCTGTTCATCTGAGTAAACAACCTGCTGAGATATAAAATCCCAGTACAATAATTTACAATTCAAAATACAGTTCGAAATCTGGTTGAATACTTAGCGGTGCAAGCACCGAAAATAACTTCCCGAAATCAGTTTAAAATCTGTGAAATACCTTATCTTTAAAATCATTTATCACATGGAAATCGTGACAAATATTCATAATCATAAAAATCCATTTCTTTAAAAATCAATCATAGAAATCAGGTTAAATCCCATGCCCAGTGTTTCTAAATCCATCTTGGCCACAAGTCCTCTGCGACCAAATCTAAAATCGTCATCCAATTGCACGTCATCTAGAGAGATTACCTCTCTTATCGTTGGGTGTGATCCGTAACACCAATCACCCGAATCTCACCTATATTATGAGTGTGATCCATAACACCAATCACTCACTCAAGGATCGGGTGAGAATCAAAATCTAGGGCGTCCCCTAGCATGTGCACATACGCCAATTCTCATCCTCATACAGTCTATTCGAACTCATATGCTCACGGTCGGCTATTCCTTAGGGTTCTAGGGTATTATGCCTAAATCACAACGTTTCCCCATGTAGGCTATCCCCCCTTATACTCCTTAAACCTTTCTTAGGGTCATCCTGATTTATCGCGTGATCCCTAACGCAGTACAGGCTAAATCTGGTAAAAACAATGTCAATTAAAAACTCCATGTACTCGGGATACTTAACGGCCATCCCATACAGGCTATTAAGTATCCTACCCTAAGTAAATCCATCCTAAAGGCATCTAAACTCGATAAAAAAAGCGTCTAACATGCAATTAGGATATCCAGCACACAGGCATGCAATTTATTCCATCGAAAGTAGCACGTAAATTTATGCAATTAAATCTAATCATTCAGGTATTCACTAGGTCAAATCTAAAACTCGGGAAGCGTAAACCATCCTACCTGGTCTCCTGTTGCTCCGAACCAATTCAGAACTTCATGAAATCTCAGATTTCGAGCCAATTAAATTCCCTGGACATTTAAATGAATATTCAAGCTTGTCACGTCATCCGTTTTACGATTCTAAATCTGATTATCCTAATTTATAGGTCAATTTATTTCCTAATTGCGTTCGACAGCTAATTCAATCAGAATTCATCAGTTTTTAGGGAATCAGACCTTACCAGTGTTTTCGGATGATGGAATTCTGTCCCGGGGTGGTCTCGATGTCTCCTGGTGTACATCTAGATGCTCCGGCACGGCGGCACACGGCGGAGGGGTGCGGTTAGCCTCAAAATTTATACCACGGTGAAGCCCGCAAGACGAGGAGTCCGAATATGGTGGTAGCACAGCGGTTCATGGCCGTTTGGATGGTGTTTTTCGGCCATGAAGAACGAGGCACGGCAGATGAAAAATATCTCGATCCGGGCGCGTCAGACCTCTGTTCAACGTCGGCGAGTTGGTGGAGGCAGCTGGTAGCTTAGGCTACATGATGGTGGGGGCGGTGACGGCCAACGGTGGCAAACGGCGGCAATCTCAGCTGGCGAAATTTTTATGCGATGGAGGTGGAAAACGTCATTTTACGGTGGCACTGGCGGCTATGGGTGGTTGCTGAAAGTCGAGGGTGGCGAGGGGAGTCGATTGGTATGACAGGTGGTGGCTCACGGTGGCTCTGGTGGCGGCGCGCGGTGGAGGAAGGAGGAGAGAGAAGAGAGAGAAAATAGAGTGAGGAGAGAGAGAGAATTAGGCCAAATGGCGGGGTTTTGGGAAATTTAAAGCTTTCGGGGGTGATTCTGACTTTTCCCGAACCACCTAGGGAAACTTCGAGATGTCGGCTTCCTTCCAGACATGGATACGAGTTTCTATGCAGCGATTTTGGCCTCTGTCTATGGAATTGACGCAGGAAACGTCATCTATCAGTTCCTGATTGCTGGATTGTATTTCTTTCCATTCGATCGTGTTTCTGACTTTAAATTGCTTTGAGTTTAACCATCACCTCGAAATACGTGCCATACTTGATTTAAATGGAATTGGTGTTAAAACTTTGGTTTTATCTTTTAAAAACATTTTCGGTTGTTACAATTTTGTTATAAAGTTTTGATGTGTACTGCTAATGCTACTTATGTAGCTACACCTAAGGCAGTGAACCTATCGATGCAGCCTAGTGCAATGGTGAGTACAAGGTCATATTCCTCAGGAATGGGAAAGCCCAGAGTTACTACTTGTTCTCTATTATTTAGCCTAGCAATTAAAGTGATTGATTTTGCCTAAACTAACGTCTAACTACAAGCAATAATAAACTATAACCAGCAGCAAGGAACGAAAGAAAATATATAGAGGCAAGAAATGCAAATCCATCAAGGAACCTACACAAGTTGGTAAACAAATAAAAGATAATGGATTAGTGAATTTGACTATGCTACCTATAAGTGAATTCTAATTCTAATTCAAATTCTCTGTCAGTCTCAATGAATTTCTTAAACCTAAAATCTACCAGTGGCTGGTTCTTCCTAATGATAAATTTTAAATCAGCATTATCGGTCTAATTCACTACTATTAAGGTTAGCTACTCCTTAATCTAGCAATTAATTAACCTCATCTCTAAGTGATAACAAATTTTCCATTACAATTAGGTGTCCAATTTCAATTATCATCTCTCGATCTCAAAAGAAATCTAATTAGCTTTCATTACAATATCTTGTCAATGAAAACATAAGCATTCATTCATAAAAGTAATGGAGATCACATAACCTATATTCAGTTATCCATGCAAATTAAAAAGTGATCCAACACAGTTAGGGACCCCAATGGATTTTACAAATTTAACCACACATATTTACAGACAGTAGACAATCCAATAGTAGATAATCCATTAGAAAATTCATCAAACAATCAATTATACAGGAGATAAAAATAGTAAAAATTATGCACACCTTGTCTTCTCAATTGGCCAATGGTAGCTGTATGGATTGGCTGCTAAAAATCCACCAAAATCTCGCTGAAAAATTGCTAGAAAAATGCCAGAAAAATAAACTCCAAAGCTGTCCAGAAAAATGGGTCGCGGGCTAGGTCAGATCCCGAGTTCTGGGGTACCCAATAGAAAATGATAACAATAGTGGTCGAAGCTGAGGCAGAGGTCGCAGGGGAGGCACTAAGTGATAGAGGGTCAGTTTTTGGTGGCAGCTCAGACGGATGGTGACAGAATCAGCTGAAAATGCAGACGGGTCAAATCCTCGTGTCCATCATGAATCTCGAGATCCGAGCAGTTGTGGTGATTGGTGAGATGAGGGAAGGTGGCTGGTGTGTCACTGAAGGCTACAAGGGCGACGACGGCTAGTGGATTGGCCAAAAAATGACACGGAGGAGCTTAAACTAGAATGGATTGTGAACCGGGTCTCGCGCCTTCTCTCGTGGATCTCAACAGTGTTGGTGTGTTCCGATGGCTGGCTTGGACAGTAGTGTCTCGTTTTTCGTCCCCTAACACTAGAACGTCACCGTGCCACCATGGAAAGCTGCCCAGGTGATGCGCGGTTCTCGGTTTCTCTCTCGGTTCAGGTCTGTATCATGCACGGGTCTAGTTCCTTTCCAAAAACACTGCAATTTGGGTCTGCTCATCATTGAACGCGGGTCTCCCTTATTAGCCCGGTCCAAGGCCTAATAAGCAAACTTAGCCCAAATGGCCTATTTTGAGTTCTCTGAAAGCTGTCCAAGCTCCAAATTGTCGCGTTTACTAATGATAACTTGATAAAATGCCTAAAAATGAAAAATGATGCAACTTAGGTGATTTTTAGAATAAAATTACGTAAAATGCTCATAAAATAGACAATTCACATCAAGTAATTATGTATAAAATAAGACTCATCAAATCACCCCACACTTAAGCTTTTGCTTGTCCTCAAGCAAACATTAACTCAATCTTTAAACAAACAGCAATAGTTCCTCAAAAATCATATCTAAACCACATTTAATGATACCTAACACATCACAAGTGAAACTCAATCATAAATCAAATTGTACAACCTTAACACAGGATGGAAATAATAACAACGCATACACAACTTAACTTGCAATTCAATAATAAAAATTTCAGAACCAAAGCTTCACAGGGATCACTCAAATCACTCAAAGTGTATAAAGGTAAAACACAAATCCCTTAAGCTATTTCACAAGAATATGCCTACTATATGCTTGTTCATAAATCTTATCTCTGATACTATGAAAAATTGAATACCAAGATCAAAGGGTCTTGACAAGGTTATAATGTAGTTAAGGTAAAGGTGAGGAAAGATGTTGGAAGGAGGTGCTAGATATGCTAAAAGTCATGCAATTTCAATATGGTGAAGACTCAAAGGATTAAAAGCAAAAAATTGCTAAACACAAAAATTTCTACCAAGTTTTCAATGAAATAGGAGATGCTCAAAGAATAAGATATCCGATAAACTAGATAATGAAGACCGCTTTTCAAAAATATTTACTATTATTATTTTTTTTTTGTCTTTTATATATTTTTTCATTCTTGCTAATAAATAGCTTTGGATTGAAGGGAGGATATGAAGAAAATACTTTGGTAGATTGTTACCAATCAAGACAGTGCATTTAATCCAAATATAAAGAGTAAATCACACAATTTCCAACATATAAGGTGAAAAAGAAAGCGATGTAGAGAAAAGTAATGTGAGGTGTAAAGGTGTAAAAAGTGAAGGAAATGTCAAGGCTCAAAAGTGGTCAACTAAGGGAAACACAGAGGGTAGGATTTTTGGCCAAAAATAAGTGTATCCTAAGTTGCCCAAATCATCTCTTGATATTCAGAAGTTCATGCAACTTCAACAAGCATTACAGAGCAAGTTCTAGAGGCAAAATCAAGCAAAATGCACACTCAAACAAAAAGTTAGGAGCATAGTTGTAATGAATGCTCAAAATAGGCTCAAATCTTGCATTTGGAGTGTGGTAAAATTGCATTTGGTTCTAAAAAAATTTCAATTGAATTGTAAGTCAAGCAGTGCATGCAATTTGCATTATCAACATACTAAATCAAAATTTTCACAATTTGAAAAATAATTAAGTACCACATGAATAACCCGACCAAGATGATGCATTAAACATCACTAATTGTTTTCCAACATGAATTAAGGAAAACAATTTCTGTCAATTTGTAAACTGAATTATAAATGCTTCGAAGATAAAAAAAACTTAAGTGCATATAGTCAAGCAAAATTAAGTATCCTGTCCTATATCTACTATCAGCACAAATACAACATCAGTAAAAAGTAGCATCAATATGTAGCATCCTGAACTAGCAGAGGAAAAAGGAGTCAAAATAATAGAAACACACCACCCCACACTTGAGGATTACACTGTCCTCAGTGTACAGCCAAAGGGTATCCCAAAAGAAAATAAAATAGAAAAATAAAAACAAATAGAAAATTAAATAGTCTCAAATTACTATTAGCAGAAAATAAAATAAAATAAAGTTGCTTAAGTTTTGTCCCACTCTAGTGGAAACAGGAAAGGAGGAGGATTCTTGTAAACAAGTGCCCTGAGATAGTCTCTGAGAGATGGCAAAATTATATCCCCTTCAGTAGGGATCAGGTCAACTGTTAAAATCACTTGTGGCTTCTCCACCTCATATAAATGAATGTAGCTTAAGTGCATAGGTGATTCTTTCAATTTTAGGACTGGGGGTCCTCCTTTAAAGGATTCACCTCCTTTAACTCTAACCAATCAAAAGAAATAAAAGGGCCAGTATAGTTGCTAGGCTCAATAAAATTGCTGGGCTCAGTAGCCAACAATTTAGCTAGTTGTTCCAACACTTGCTCGTTGGACAACTCTTCCTCATCTCCCTGCAATGCTACCTGCAAAGGATTATTAATCAAGAATTCCTACAATTCAGACTCAATAACATCATCTAAGACATCCACAGGACAAACAGTATCATCATGATCTAAAAAGTGTCTTAAATAAGTTGCTAAGTCAAAATAAACCTTTTCCTGCTTCAAACTAGCAAGGTATGGAATAGATGGCCTATATTCCCTCATAAGACTCTTGTCCTCCATTTTCACTGGCCCACTTATCTCAGGCTCTGACTCTTTACTGACTGGCACATCTTGTTCAATAGTATAGTCATCAATCAATGGTAAAGGGTTAGATACTTGCTTACCAGATATCAGAGTGATAGCATCGCAGTACTCCCTTAGTTCAAACTTTGTGGTGCTGGGGAGCCGCTATGGCTATGTTTCAGCCAAAATCTTAAAAATCTGGTCTGCTTGGTATTCTAGGTTCTGAATAGAAGCTTGCTGATTTCTAAGGATTATGTTCGTATTAGACACAAATTTCATGAGCATTTCCTCAAGACTGGACTCCTCTTGTACTTGAGGAAATTGATAATGAGTGATTTGTTGTTGGAGTTGTTGTTAGTGTAGCCATTGAAAATCTTGTGGACTCTGGGTAGCATCATTTCTCCAGTTGAAATCTAGATCGCTCATCCACCCAGAGTTGTATGTATTGCCACAAGGATCATTTTGCTGACTAGGGGCATTCCCCATATAATCAACCTGTTCAAAATTAGCAGAAATAGTGTAAGGAGAAAAGAGAGAAGTGGAAGGGTTAACGAGCATACGTCCGGCATCATAGTGTTCACTGTAATGCACATCACCATAAAATTCACAACCTACTTGTGCTGCTTGTTATGGCATCATGGATTGGTAAATTTGCTTAATCAGAAGCTCCCTTTCTATTTGAGCAGCCAAGACTGATAAAGAATCCATGGTATAAATTATCGAAACCAACAACAGCAAAATAGTCCAACAACCAGATCAAAGAGTAATAAATCAAAATAAAAATGACACAAAACAGATAAAAACCAATAATAGAAACAAAAAAAAACAAATGGAATGAAATAAACAACTAACTAGAAAAAAAAAACAAAAAAAAATAGATAAAAGTGGCTAAAGTAACAAATAGCAATTTCACTCTAGTTTTCACAAATAGCCCCTGGCAACAATGCCAAAAACTTGATGTGTGCTACCAATGCTACTTAAGCAACTACACCTAAGGCAGTGAACCTATCAATGTAGCCTAGTGCAATGGTGAGTATCAAGGTCGTATTCCTTGGGAATGGGAAAGCCCAGAGTTACTACTTGTTCTCTATTATTTAGCCTAGCAAAAAAGTCATTGATTTTTCCTAAACTAATTTCTAACTACAAGCAATAATAAACTATAACCAGCGACAAGGAACGAAAGAAAATATACGAAGGCAAGAAATGAAAATCCATCAGGGAACCTATATTGGTTGGAAAAAAAATAAAAGATAATGGATTACTGAATTTGACTATGCTACCTGTGAGTGAATTCTAATTCATATTCAAATTCTCTATCAGTCTCAATGAATTTCTTAAACCTAAAATATACCACTAGCTGGTTCTTCCTAATGATAAATTTTAAATCAGCATTATCGGTCTAATTCACTACTATTAAGGATAGTTACTCCTTAATCCAGCAATTAATTAACCTCATCTTTAAGTGATAACAAATTATCCTTTACAATTAGGTGTCCAATTTCAATTATCATCCCTCGATCTCAAAAATAAATCTAATTAGCTTTCATTACAACATCTTGTCAATGAAAACATAAGGATTCATTCATAAAAGTAATGGAGATCACATAACCAATATTCAGTTATCCATGCAAATTAAAACAGTGATCCAACACAGTCAGGGACCCCAATGGATTTTACAAATTTAGGCACACATATTTACAGACAACAGAAAATCCAAAAGTAGATAATCCATCAGAAAATTCATCAGACAATCAATTTTACAGGAGATAAAAATAGTAAAAATTATGCACGCCCTTGTCTTCTCAATTGCCCAATGGTAGCTGCACGGATTGGCCGTCAAAAAACCACCAAAATCTCATCAAAAAATTTCCAAAAAAAATGCCAGAAAAATAAACTCCAAAGCTATCTAGAAAAATGGGTCGCGGGCTGAGTCAAACAGGTCGAATCCTGAGTTCTCAGGTACCCAATGGAAAAAGGCAGTAACGGTGGATGGAGTTGAGGCAGAGGGTAGCTGGGGAGGCGCTGAGTGATGAAGGGTCGGTTTCTAGTGGCAGCTCGGACGGATGGCAGTAGAATCAGTTGAAAATATAGACAGGTCAAATCCTCGCGTCAATCACGGATCTCGCGATGCGAGTAGTTACGACAGTTGTTGAGCTGAGGGAAGGTGGCTAGTGTGTCACTGAAGGTTGTAGGGGCGACAACAGCTGGTGGATCAGCTAGAAAATGATGCAGAGGAACTCAAACTCGAACGAATCGTGAAACGAGTCTCACACTTTCTCTCTCGGATCTCCATCATGTTGGCACGTTCCGGTGGCTGGCTTAGATGGCAGTGTCTCGTTCATTGTCCCCTAACCCTGGAACGTCACCGCACCATAGTGGAAAGCCACCTAGGTGATGCGTGGTTCTCGGCTTCTCTCTTGGTTTGGGCCTGATTCTTTCCAAAAACGCTGCAATTTAGGTCTACTCTTCATTGGATGGGGTCTCCCTTTTTTTTAACTATTCCAACCCATCCAAGGCCCCATTAGCCCAGTCCACAGTTCAATAAGCAAAATTGGCCCAAATGGCCTATTTTGAGTGCTCTGAAAGCTGTCCAGGCTCCAAATTGCCATGTTTACTGATGATAACTTGATAAAATGCTTGAAAATGAAAAATGATGCAACTTAGGTGATTTTTAGAATAAAATTACATAAAATGCTCATAAAATGGACAATTCACATCAAGAAATTATGTATAAAATAAGACTCATCAAGTTCTTAGACAAGAAAAATTGTGTTCAATTCCATTTTCTTCACAGAAATTTTCAAAGTGATTATTTTCAAATTCTCCCCGATGATCACTTTTAAATTTAACAATAGTTTATTCTTGTTCATTTTGAATAATCTTGGCTAATTTAAAAAAAGAAGAAAAAGCTTGATCCTTTTGAGAGAGAAATAAAGTCCAAGTAAATCTTGAAAAGTCATCCACAACAAGAAGTACATAAAAGTGTCCTCCTAGACTTTTTGTTTTAGATGGACCCAAGAAATTTAAGTGGAGGAGTTGTAAAGGCATAGAAGAAGAGACAATATCTTTAGATTTGAAAGATGCTTTAACTTGTTTTCCCTTTTGACATGCATCACAAATATTATCTTTTTCAAAGCTAATCTTAGGTAAGCTTATTACTAAATCATTTTTAGCTAGTTTATCTAGAAGACTCATACTAGCATGAGCTAATCTTCTATGCCAAGCCCAACTATCATTATTTATGCTAATTAAACATTTTGAGTCTAAAAGAGATTATTCATTTAAATTGACCATGTACACATTGTTTATTCTATGTCTAATTAATATAATCTTATTATTGGCCTTGCTTTCTATAGTGTAATGATTTGAGTCAAAAATTAATTTGTTATTTTTGTCACATAAATGGCTAATACTTAAGAGATTATGATTCAATCCTTCAACTAATAATACATTTTCATAGTAGTAGATGATTTCTTACCAACCTTACCTATACCAATGATGCTTCCTTTACCATCTCCTCCAAAGGTGACTTTCCCTCCATCATTAGGTTGAAGAGATATGAACTAGGATTTATCTCCAGTCATATGCTTTGAACACCCACTATCCAAGTACCATTTTTCACCATTTGCCTTTAGACAAACCGACAAAAAAAAATTTCAACCTTTGTTCTTAGGTACCCAAATCTTTTTGGGTCCATGAGAATTAGTCATCCCTTTAGGAACACACTTTTTCTTGTTTTCAAAAAGTCCATTCCTCTTGTAGGCACATGCATGAGAGTTATGACCTTTTTGTCCATAATGAAAACAAGTGATATAGGGACTACTTGATTGAATAGCTGGAACAAAGAAGTTTTTTCAATATTTTTACTTTGTATTGGATTTATATCCTATACCAGCTTTGTTGAAAATACATCTTTGTTTTCCAAGAATTATATTCAAATTATCTCTTCCATTTGTAAATTTAGCTAGAGTGTTTGTCAAATCTTCCTTTTCAACTTCTAGCTTTTCACATTTTTCACAAACATTGGAATTTACACATATTTTGGAATCCTTTAAGATGGAGACTTTTTATTTTAAGGAGAAGTTTTCTTCTTTTAAAGAATTAATTTCTTTTTCAAAATCTAAAGCTTTTCTTTTCAAATGAGATAAAGCTTTTGCAATTTTTAGAGATTCATTATGTAATTCTTCAAAAGTATCTAAAAGTTCATCATAAGAAGGAGAGGGGTTTTGATTTGTTACCTCATCTTCTTCTCTTGCCATTAAGCACAAATTTTCTTCTTCTTGCTCCCCATCATTTTCTTCATCACTGTCTCCCTATATTGATGAGAAAAATGCCTTTTTCTTCTCTTTCTTCTTTTCAAGCATTTCTTGCTTCTTTAGATATTGGGGACATTCCCATTTAATGTGCCTAACTTTTCTGCATTCGTAGCAAGTCGGTGGCTCCCTACTCCCATCTTGATTTCTTCTAAAAGCTTTCTTCTTTCTTTTATTAAAGAACTTCCCAAATTTTTTCACAAATAGTTCGAAATTCTCTATATCTACTACTTCAAAAAATATGAGTTTCCAAAAAATATAATTTTCTCCATTGAAACCTAGAGGCTTGTTGATAGAAAGTCCTTCAAGTAACACACTGTCATCAAATCTGGCCATATTAACCCTTGAGACTGTTAAGTCTTTTTACCAAGAGCTAAGCTCTGATACCACTTGTTAGGAATGGCTGGCACCCAAGAAGGGGAGTGAACTGGGTGTTATAAAAAAAATTTTCCTTCTAAAAAATGCTTAATAAGCAACTGAAAGACTTTAAAGCAGATGGATAGATAGTTACATCAGTTTAAATGGTTGGTGCAAAGAATAGTTCAATTAAGCTAGCAAAACAGAGCAAGATAAAGCAATAGCAGTAAGATAAAGAGCTGAATGTAAGGTCAAAAAGTAAAGTGTGAAAATGTAAATAACAATGATTTATCCTGGTTCAGCTTATCCACAAAACTTACATCCAGTCCTCAAGTACAACTTGGGATTTTCACTATTACCACAAGTTTAATCAGGGCACTTATGAGCCACTACAAATCTTTCTCAATTCTTTCAAGGAAAACCTTTCCCTGAGTATCTCTCAACTTTCTAAATGAAAGAACCTGTTTAAGCAAAGGAACTCTCTCTTTCAAAGTAAATTTTACTAGTGAAGAAGTATATGGAATAATAGCAATAGGAGCTCAAGAATATTTTCAGAAAGATTATTTAGAAGAATGTTTCTTGTTATACTGAGGCTTTCTTGAGGATATATATATAGACTTTTTGCAAGAGAAAATGTTAAAAGTTTGTTCATCAGCAAATCAGATTGTATCTTTGCAAAAATAGCCGTTTGTACTTTTCCTGATGTCATTTTGCACTCCGCAAGTCGACTGCTATAAGCTTTCGATCGACTTCTTTGTTCTTAAATTTAATTTTTTCGTAATGTAGTAGGTAGCAGTCAACTGGTGCCTAGTTGGCAATCGATTAATGACATTCTAGAAAAATAATTTTTCAAAACAGTGACATGACAGTCAGTTGCTGTTGCTTGGTAGTCGACTGGTGATGTTCTAGAGGGATAAATTTTCAAAACAGTACTGTGGCAGTTGGTTGCTATACCTTGGTAGTTGACTGTCATGCCTCTAATGTAGAGATTTCAGGTACCAGTGTTCTAGCAGTCGGTTGCTATGGTCTAACAATCGACTGGTAGCTTTCTGTTAGCTATTAGTCGATTGGTAGGTTCCTGGCAGTCAACTGGCGGCATTCTATTTGTAATTTTCAATGTCCTATTTCTACCAGTTGATTGCTACATTGTGCAAGTCGACTTCTAAGTGAGAAATTTGTCTTTTGAATTAAAAATTCTCTTTGTAAAAGCCACTTAAACTTTGGAAAGCTATTTCAAGAGTTTGGAAAATAGTTTTGAGCTCTTATTTCTATTAATACCTTTACAATTCAAGTTCTAATTATTTGTTTGCTTCTTTTTATGTTTGGATTGCATAGTTGATTCTTCAAACTTTGAATTTTTTGGAAATAATTCAATCTGTTTGTAATCATCAAAAGATTCTTTAAAAGTCAATGCTCAATGAGTCAACAATTAGAAACATGAACGAGGTTGAAGAACTTGAAAAAGGAATGCACAAAGGAAATAAAAGCCCCTTGACGCACCTCTGACGAACAAGTCAATAGTGAATAAGAGAATGTAGACTAGAGAACTTTGAGAAAATTAAGAATGTTGCACCTAAAGAGGGGTAGAGACCACTCCTTATATAGCTTTTGACTGAGGGAGCCTTTAGGTGTTAGGTGAGGGAGATATATATATATATATATATTACAAAAAATATTACTTCTGGTGGTGACTTTACTATTAAGTCACTGCCAAAAAGGTATAGGTCGTAAGTTGCTGACAAAGGTCTTGTTGTTGAAGACTTTTGGCAATGACCCTTAAGTCATTACCAAAGGTTACTTTTAGCGGCGACTATAACTTTTGGTGACGACTAAGTTGATACCTAATGTTTCATGTGTCACCACAAAAGTTCTTATTTGAAAACAAGTTGTCATTTAAAACACTTTTGACAATGACTAAATTGCCACAAAAAATAACCTTTGGCAACGACTCAAAGGTCGCTACCAAAAGTAACTTTCAATGATGACTTAATCGCCACCAAATGTCAAATTATTTTTTTAAATTTAAAATTATTATTATTATTATTATTTGCTTTACAATATGTAAACAAATCAATTGAATCCAAAAACATTAAAAAGTACAAATCATTCAACTTTCATTAAAAAATTCATTAGAATTATCATTAGAAGTACACATAAAATTTATGTCAAAATATTACATTTAACAAAAGGTGAACGTATATCTAACATGTCCAAAGAAAAAAGATCAAAGTTTAAATAAAATACATAAAATTTTAATGAAAAACTATAAATCTTGCATCTTCCTTGTTGCGTTGAATCATCATCAGCCGTCATCACATTATTAGTGACATTTGGAAGATTGAATTGTCCCTAAAAAAAACATATATGTAAATAAATCATATGGACCAAACTTAAAAAAACAAAACAAAATAAAATAAGAGTAATGCAATAGAACAAAACTTTTGATGGACTCTCTAGAGAAACAAAATAAAAATCAATCAATCTTAAAACATATACCAACTTAGTAGTCATAAGGAAGGTAAATAAATTCATGTGGCTTCCAAGGAATGAGGACACCACCAACATTTAAATTCATGCAGTAAACCCTTGCTGTCAAAAAAAAAAAATGAGGCAAAGGCAAAGTGTTATAAAGGCACAATTTTATTAAAAGTTAATAATAAAAGAAAATTCAAAATCTTGGTGCATATCATTAACATGTATAAACCATACTCATACTCCTAGAATTAATCATATCTCTCACACAAAACAAAACAAATATTTCTTTACTGGCGGATTCAATATAATGATAGATTGACACATGGGAAAAAGAGTGACTTAAAGGACGAAAAAAAGAGTAAAAGGGGAACATGAATTTATTTTTGTGAATTGTGACTATTCTTTTTTCTCTACCTATCTCTGCCACGTTGGGATAGATTGGTGTGCGGAAAGTGTAAACATCAGGTAGCTTCCTGCTCCCACTTGCATTGACATTATATATATCCATATGCTACAGACTAGCTAGCTATAGCCTTATATACTTATCCCCAGTAATGGATTCTTGGAGATTGTGGTTCTAAAAGTGTATTTATAGTTCCTTCTTGTCTGTTAGGCACTCCCACAAAGCTGAATGTTAAGTTTATTCTAGCTCTTTCTCTCTCTCTCTCTCTCTCTCTCTATATATATATATATATGAGGTTATAGGCCCTAGTGTCATACTAAAAGATTCAATAATAAACATTTAAGATGTATTTAAGTGAATGGATAATATTTAATTAAAGGAAAAAATTTTCCCTTATTCATTCCCCTTTTGGAAAGTTGCACATGTTGTGAGTCATGACATGAACTAGGCAATTGTGAGTGATATTACATAATCAATATCAGCTATCACTTTAAACAGAATATAAGAGAAAAATAAAAAAATAAAAAAAATAGAATATGTGACATTATAGGACTCCTTGCATCTTTGAAGTTAATAATACATAAAGAAAAAAAAAAAGCATAAAAGGGGGTATTGGGTTAGGTTTATTTGTGGCCAGCTAAGCACACATTTAAGATTGTGGATGAGCACATGCAAAATAAAAAATATACATTTAAGATTCTTTTCAAAAATTGGAAATTGACTAAAGTTATTTTGTAAAACCTCTTGTTTTCACCTTCGCAAAAAAACAAAAAGACCGGAGTTATTCTGAAGAGAGTGGGATGCTACGTAGATATACACTTACTAATGAAAAAAAAATAAAGATAAATCCTATTTATGAACTATATTCAATATTAAATAATGAGCACATACTTATCCATTTCAAGTGTTAAAAATCTCTCTAAGCAAGCTAAGAATGACTATCAACATAAGTTCTTATCATCAAGGGAATTTGACCTATACAACATGAATGACTGAGAAGATTTTATCAATTCCTTTTCCTAGTTTAATACTTTAATCAACTAATATTAGCTTATTCATTAAATTAATAAAATTTGATCTTTTAACTATATACTTATTTATTAATCTAAATGACAAAAATTCTATGAGATAGGAGTGATACTATAAAACTAAGGTTGTCCTTTCTGCTATGCCCGTCTAAACTCAAAATTGGATAAGCAAAGGGACAGTGGGAACAATAAGTGACTAAAAACTGCCAAGTAATATATTTCATCAAAGAAACATACCCATCGTTTATTTGAAAAACTGCAAAATAATATATTTTATCAAAGAAAAACTACCAAATAATATATTTACGCGAATCACAGAAACACACAATGTTTCCCTTGAATCAATGCCATATATTTCATCCAACACCCACCACCATCAATAATATATAGGTCCCTCATAAAGACATAATTAATGTATCACCTTCATTAGCACAAAAAAACACAAAACCCAGAACTAAAGAAAATTTCCAAATCAGAACAGAGAAAACCAGCTAAAGAAAAAAGAACAGAACAGAAATAGCTACAGCAGACCAAAACAGAACAGCTACAGCAAAACAGGACAGAAATGAAAAACCTAGCCACAAAAATCCAGCATTACATCACTAGAAATATACATTGATTTCAATTAAATGAGTTAAACTTTCTACAATGCAATGAACAATGACATATAATCTAGACTATAAATTCAAAAATTTTCTTTTTTTTTCCTCTCTTCTACACAGTGTTTTCTCAGTAAACAATCAGCTGAAAATAATAGAACAGGTTTTTGCACATTTTCTAAAGAAGAAAATGAAAATGAAAAATACAAATAGAAGAGAGTAGATTGAAACATTAGTTCGAGAAATAGGTTTTTTCCCATTGTTTTCCTAACAATGCTTACCGTTCTCCGCATTTTGCTTCACCAAAAATGGCCATTGTGGGTGTTCATATCTTCGCCAAGCTTCCCGTCTTACAATGAGGTGTTCTCTTTATCCACCAAGACCGAAAATGCTAAAGGACAAAAAAGAAGATTTGAGCTTGATTGAGGAAGACACTCACACTTGAATGAAGAAGATGGACATCCGCACTTGAAAGAGCAAGAAAACGAGGCTTTCACGCTTTACTGAGCAAAAAGAGGAAGATGGACTCAAGGTCACCACCAAAAGTTATTTTTTCAAAAAAAAAAATAATTTTTATTATATCTTTGGTGGCGAAAATAAATCGTTACTAACAACTTTTGATAACGACTATAGGTTGCCACTAAATTTGTTTTATTTTTAATTCTTTTAATATATTTTTTGTGACGATTGCCAATAGTAATTACCAAAAGTCAAATTTTAAAATAAAAAAATTAAAAGTTTAATGATGTTTTAGTAGCGACTATTAAAAGTTGCTACCAAAACATTTTTTGTGGCAACTCTTTAGTCATCACTAAAGTTTTTTATGGCAACTATAGATAGTTGCCACCAAAACCTCCTTTGGTGGTGAGCCATAGTCACTGCTAAAAGGGTATTGGTAGTGACTTTTAAATAGTTGCCACCGAAAATTAGGTTTAAGAATTAAAAATGAAAAAATAGATAACTTTTAGTGGTAACTTTTGAAGGCTGTCGTTGAAAATAGACTTTCAGTGACCACTTTTTTAGTCACCACCAAAGAGTCACCACTGAAACTCAATTTTTTTGTAGTATCTCTCTAGGGATCACCCGCTTATAAGAGATCAGCCTCCATGTGGCAACACCTTAGTAGTAGACTAATTCATATATATATATATATATATACACACACACTATTACATATTGCTTTGGCGTATTTAGGTTATTAGTCTCTAATATCATATATTAATGCATAAAAGAATATGAATTTAGAAATATGTGAGAAAATAGAAAAAATTAAAATTTTAAAATAGATGTTAGAAGAGTAAAAAATAAAATACTTTCTATTACTTCATTTTATTATTTTAAAATATAATAATTTTTTATTTCATATTTAAGAGAGTTAAAAATAAATTTACATGCAATTTAGTGCATGTCTGCACTTAATATATATATGTGTGTGTGTGTATAGAGAGAGAGAGAGAGGGAGGGAGGGTTTGTCATATACGAAACATGATATTTATGTGAGAGAGGTGAAAGGGGAATAATCATTTCTAAATCACAAATTAATAGTTATATTGGTGCTATAAAATCATCATAAACTTTTAATAAATATTAATCATAAATAGTTTTCTTAACTAGTTCCATTATTAAAAGGGGCTTCTCTCGAGCTCTCATCAGAGGAGTAATGACCAATGACCAAAACAAAAAGAAGCGAAGTTAAAAACTAAAAATAAAAACAGGGATTTTTGTTTATGTTAAAAATAGAATTTAAATGAAAATTAGCGAAAAGGAAAATGAAATAACACTAGAAATATCAATTGTAACTTATAGAAACAAAACCAAACTAAGCAAAATGAGTTTTGATGAGAAATGAACATAGCCAAGGAGTATTCTTATTCAATATCTTCAATAGTTCATTATCGAAATAATTCTCTACTCTAAATTACGATACATAAGTTGCAATAGGTAAGTTCTTGTTAACTACCACTATCCTTTCTATTTTAGTAGAATTAAGAGATGCTCTATAATTCTACTCTAATCAATTAGTAATCTTGAGCAAGCATCTAAAATGCATGAATCAATAGCATTAAATTTAGAAGAATATACCAACGCAAAACACCAAAACTTACAAACAACTCATCTATTCTAATTTTGAGTTTCTTAATACAAGAAAAACATTTAAGTAATAATTTTCCTTATATTAGTTACCACTTAGATCTACCCATTCGAACAATTACAGATCCAATAGAGCTAAATAGCAAGAATAGCATGAAGAAAAGTATTAATGGGCCATGTTATCCATCTACTCAATGACAATCTACATATATAATTGGAAACTCAAAAATACCCTAAAGAAAAGTGAAGCAAGTGAAGAACACAACAATCTCACAAGTAAATAGACATTGAATAAAGAAACTCCTAGACTAGATAGAGAGTTTAGCTACAGAACATTATATATAAAAATGTTCAAGATTACAAAAATGAGTCTAGAGAGAAGAAGAAAATCCCCTGAAGATGGAGTCTCTTCCTCTACACCTAGCCTCCAAGACATTCAATCCCAAGATCCCTCATGATACTTGAATAGTGCAAACTATCAAAAGATAAAAAGAAAATTACTCTTTACACGTGTTAAAACATTCCCCAATCTCCTCTAACAAATTTCCTATCATTATCTTAAAAAGAAAATTCTAAAGTAATAGAAAATCTTCTAGAATCTTCAATTCCATTGCTGGACAAGCATAAGCAATGTCCATGAGAGAGAGTCTTTTTATTGGATGAGCTATCATGTTTTAATTTACTTCAAAATAGCAGCCAAAAATTTAAGACACGGTCGCAGCTTAGAAAATATATTGGAAGAGAAAATTCTGCACAAAACCAAACAAAAAGAAAATAAGAAACTAACTTTGCACACTAGACAAAATGATTACCTAAAGTCAGAATATATCATTAGAATAGCTAGAATTGTGATTAATTCAAGCCAAAATATATGCACAATATACTTCTTATCGAAATTCACTACAAGAAAAAGGAGAATTAGAGATAGAAAAAATCATCTCTAATTACATGGAAATCCATCTCTAATATATTCAGAGATGGATTAGCTATGAGAAATACTCCGTCGTTGATAAGAGCGTTGCTAAAAAATAAAGACAAAAATACTTATTCATCTCTAATTGGAGACGAAAAAAATCCGTCTCTAAATAAAAATAGCCATCGCTAAGAAAAATAAATAAATAAGAGATGAAATAAAAAAATTCTGTCTCTAGTTTAGGATGGAACTTCAGTCTCTAATGTGAAAATATCCGTCTCTAATTAGAGACGAATTTTTCCGTCTCTAAATGACTTAAATCAGAGACAGGATATTATGTCTCTAAAATTATAAATTTCGTCTCGGATTAGAAACGAAAGTTTTCGTCTCTAAATCTTTATAATCTATCTCTAATTAGAGACTGGATTTTTGTCTCTAAACGAGATTTTTGTCTCTAATTAGAGACAAAAAATTTTGTCTCTATTTGCCTATTCCGTCTCTGAATATAACAATGGTATTTTCTTCCTTTCACCAATTTTGTATCAAATTACTAATGAACCAAACAACAAATATTTGATTTCTTACATAATATTATATCAAAACAATAAATTTCACATCCATACAAAGTCGTGTTTGAGTACATAAATATTTAAAAGGTATTTAAACATCATTATAACCATTATCATCATGTTGCTTATTGCTGACAGAACCTGACTCTCCATTCCCCTTTTTAAGGGGTAGATTTTCTAACCGATAAAATAATTAGCCTAACAGGCGATCATATTCTTCGAACTTATCCTTGTAAGTAGCTATCACCTGTTTCTTCTCATCAACTGTTTGTTGCAAAATAGCGTTTCCTGCTTGTGATTCTTGCGATTGTTGTGCCAACCACCTATCCAGCTCCGCTTGGAAGAGAGGATGAATCCATGAATCAGGTGCAACTGAAGCCTCTGTTGAAGAGCTTTCAATTGTAGGTGCCTCCGAACCAACACTGAAAACGCAACCTTTTTTGTTTCTGCCGCCGACCACCTCTAACCAAATTGATGTCTCTTCCTACTCAGAGATCATATTCTCAGAGGTCATATTCCCATCTGCACCAACTGATGTTTAGGAACATCTAATTGATTTGAGTCTGATATATTCTGCCTAGAAATTAAAACCACATTATACACAAGTGTAAAATATAAGCATTATTCATAATGACATCATACATAGAATAGCAATGCTTTCAAACATAACCTATGAAATTATAGCCAAAACAATATTACAGAAATAATATCACAAACTAGAAATACTACTAGCCTAAACCACGAAACTATGACAGAGAACAACAACATAAGAACATAGCAATACTTTTAGCAGAACCTATGAAACTATGACCAAAATAGCAACACCATAAAAATAGTGTACCACAAAACAGTAATCTCAACAATATTGTCCAAATCAAAATTAGTAAATGACATGAACACAAGTGGAAAGAATAGAATGAAATCAACAATACATGCATCTAACAGCCTAGGAAGGAAAAATACCATCTCTTACACTTACATATGCATTAGCTAACCTCTGATCAACAAATTATCCAGTGTCCTTTCTCTTGTGTGTGCGCATAAACAAGCCGAACATCGAAGGGTCCTTTCCCAATTCCTGCCTCTGTTAATATCAAAGAATATTAATTTGTTCGACAAAAACTCTGAAGCCAAATTAAACATTGAAGTAAGATGATAGTTTTCAATGAATTTAAAATTGTACCATCCTTCTCTTATTCTCTGACATAGGAATAGATCCATAACTATGCAAAGTTCCTCCCTTAGCAGAGGCTTGATTCTTCTTTGCTTGCTCTTATCTCAATTTAAAGTCTTTAGAATTCCACTCCTATATCAATTCATCCATAACATGCTCTGGAATCTAAGTTGGCCTTTTACCCTTACCTACCTCATTCCGCACTTTACACATGATGCCTTGGAGGCATTTTGCAGCCTTGTGATTCTAATTTTTCTGATTTTCTTGTCATACTGATCAAGCCACTTATAAGATTTCTGTATAAAATAGTCATATATGTTCATCATGTAAACTTATCTTGATAGACGTGAGAAGTCAAAATGAATAATGCAAGATAAATCAAAAGTGATAAAACAAACTGTCTATTCCCCAAACCACAGATCCCTTAGTTCTAGAGGTGTGTTCCTCCAATTGTAACATGGCCTGTCATGCTTCTCATGGATTACCGTTGTGATCTCCCTGACAACATCCATTACAGAATAGAAGTTGCATATTTGAATATATGCTTAAACCCTAACATTGCTAAAAATGGTACTTGATGAAACTAAAAAACACAGACATTTGGAAATTAATACTTATGTATCTTTGTGTGGATATATCGATGTTTTACCATCCACAGGGTCTTTTCCCCAAGGTCTAGGCAGAGAAAAGTTATTATCAGATAAATTTATTGGAACTTCTTCAGGTTGGACTGGTGATTCTGTCTCGATTAGCGCATGAGAAGTATGTGAAGGTTGATCAAAGGATTGAGAAGATAAAGGTGGGGAAACATAAGGTGCTAGAGACAGGGGTGCACCAGGTAATGTAGGCGAAGGAGTTGACAGACGATCAGATTGAGCCCCACCCCTTGACCTCTACTATGAGTGATGCGTCCCCTACCACGGACTAATCGACCATTAGACATCTATAGACCACACAAATCAAGCCAAAAGTAGAAAAAAAACAATACAAACCATGTGATTAAAGTTTCCAATTTTAT
This sequence comes from Senna siamea, assembly GCA_031216115.1. NCBI lineage: Eukaryota > Viridiplantae > Streptophyta > Magnoliopsida > Fabales > Fabaceae > Senna > Senna siamea. Next base: position 6,896,005 of record CM062360.1, read on the forward strand.
ATTTTAAGACAAGTCAAAACACTACTAACACTATTGCTAGAACACGTTAAAGTCAGTCACAACTTCAGACAATTAAGAAATGAACAACCCCAAACACAGGACGTAAGTTGACCTTAAGAGTAACCTCAAATACAATATATAACTAATATAAAAAATAACTACTCTTCATCACTTAAGTCAACAGAAGGTGGATCATCATCCCCAGTATCATCTTCGAGAAGTGCATCCTCCTCATCTTCCCCAGTTAAGCCTGAAGTTAAATCTATTTCAGCTTCATCAGGCTCGTGGATGAAGAAGGACCCATCAACCTCTTCAAATGCACCTTCACAGTCACGTAAAGTTAGAAGCTCGTCATTGTCAATACTTGTCGGATTGACTTCTTTTAGTTGATCACTCTGAAATGTATCATGGAAAACTTCAACACTAGGAGTGTTGATTGTGCTCTGCGCTTTTGTTCAAATTGCAACCACCCAATCCAATTTGTCACGCCTTGTAGGATAAGGTGCATAATACACCTGCACTTCTTGTTGTGCAAAAATGAATGGATCATATTGGTTGTACCTCTGTATTGTTTTGATCTCCACAATTCCATGCTGCTTATGGATTCTCATTCCTCAATTCAAGGTTGGATCAAACCAGTCACAATTGAATAATACTATAAATTTAAGGGGTGACTCAACATACTCCAATCGAATGACTTCTTGAAGCATGCCATAGTAATCACTTTCTGATTGGTCGAAACTAGTTCCCTTAATGCACACACCACTATTTATGGTTGATTTATAATATCTCAATGCTTCTATGTGAAACTTGTACCCATTAACAAAATAAATTGGCCATGTCTAGACAATTCTCTTGGGTCCCCATGCAATTTCTTGTATAAATTGGTCATCCACATTATTGGTCGAGTTTTGGACTTATGAAACAAGAATCTATTAGATGCATTCGTAAGGTGTACATTTAAAAGTTCATACTGGTCACACGATGACAACTTATATAGTCTCGAAACCAGCTAGGAAACTCTACAATAATCATTTGATCAACCTCAGGATCTATAATTTGAGGTGTTGATGCCATTATAACCTTAACAAACAAACTGCACATGCACATGCTCGCTTAACTAATCACATACAAGAAATTTCCCTTAAATAAAATGTTATTTTCGTAGGGCAAAACTTACTTTACATAAGGTTGCACCTCATCACAATTTAGAAGAACATATTTTGTGGCGACCAGCATTTCATTGTCATTTAGGTAACAAGTCTTACATTCTCCAGCTGGGCGTTCTGGGTAGTTAAAAACTGACAGTTTTTGGGGTGAATCACCGCCCTCATCATTCCTGGGAACCCTTGTCATTCTTGTGGAGACATGTAACTTGAAATAATGTGAACAAAAATTTGCAATCTCCTCAATGATGTATGCCTCACATATAAAGCCTTCTACACGAGACTTGTTCTTGACCTTCTTCTTCAAAGTGTGAAGGAACCTATAATTTTAAGAACAATTGTTGTTATTCATTGACAAAAATTAAGAAATAAGGAAGAAATGTTATTTCATATCACCTCTCGAATGGATACATCCATCGATATTGAACTGGGCCACCCACCTTTGCTTCATATGGTAAATGAATTGGCAAGTGTTCCATTGAGTCAAAGAAACCTGGAGGGAAAATCTTTTCTAGTTTACACATTGTTACCACAATGTTTTGTTCCAATAATTCTAATTGATCTACTTTTAATGTAGTAGAACAAATTTCCTTAAAAAATTGGCTCAGCTCACAGAGAGGATTCCACATAATTTTTGGTATAAAACTGAAAGCAATGGGAAGTAGACATTCCATGATAACATAACAATCGTAACTCTTTAGCCCATACAATTTAGCCTCCTTCAAGTCAACACATCAGGCTAAATTAGAAGCATAGCCATCAAGGAGCTTAAGTTTCTTGGTCCACTCACAAATAGCATGTTTTTTATCCACATTAAATGTATATTGTGCCGTAGGCTTCAAGAGCTTACCGTTGTGCTCCACTAGCTCCAATTCTCTACGCTGACAATATTCTTGTATGTCCATCCTAGCTGTTGCATTGTCTTTTATTTTTCCCTTTGTGTCCATCACAGTATTCCACACATTATCAAATATTTTCTTCTTAATGTGCATTACATCTAAGTTGTGTCAAACGAGATTCGTTTTCCAATAAGGTAATTCCCAGAATATACTCTGCTTGGTCTAATTATGTGCCACCCTATACCCTTCCATGTTGTGTACACACCAACGCTCAATAACTTTAGGAATGTTGTGCACTCATTCCCAAACTTGGTCCCCGTCCAACCGTAGAGGAGACATGGATTACTCCAATCTGTTCTTTAAGATGTTTTGTTCCTTTGATACGGGTGATCTCTTGGCAAAAATTGTCTATGGCAATAAAAAAAAGTCGTCTTTCAACCCTTCTTTAAAGTGAACGCTTTTGATTTCTCCATGCAAATAGGACATGATAATTTATCGGCCGTCATCCATCCAGACAACATCCCATATGCTGGGAAATCGTTAATAGTCCACATAAGCGCTGCCCGAATTTGAAAGTTCTGTTTCAATGAACAATCAAAAGTTAGAACTCCATCATCCCACAAGACCTTCAATTCATCAATCAATGGTTGCAAATAGTCATCTATATTGCTTTTTGGATTCTTTGGTTCAAGGATGATCAAGGATAAAAACATGTATTCTTGTTTCATGCACATCCAAGGTAGGAGGTTATACAGAGTGACAATGACAGGCCAACAAGAGTAATTTTTTCTAGATTGTCCAAATGGTGTAAAACCATCAGCACATAACCCTAACCTAACATTTCCTGGATCTTGTTCAAACTCAAGGTAAGTTTGGTCAAATACTTTCCATGCCTCCCCATCTAATAGGTGGGATAACACACTAGTCTCTCGCCGATTATCATAATGCCACCTCATCTCCTTAGAAATTACAGATGAAGTGAACAACCTTTGAAGTCTAGGAGTTAATGGTAAGAACCATAGTTTTTTGGTTGCCACCTCCCTACATCTACCATGTCTATTCCTTCTAACTTTATACCTTGTTGTCCCACAAAATTTACATTCCTTTTAGCCCAAGTCATCCTTATAATACAGCATGCACCCATTCGGATAGCAATCAATTTTTTCATAGCCAAGGCCCAATTTTGACACTTTTGGATCCCCTGCTGGGCGCTCCCTGCTAGGCTCCCTGCTGGGCTTTTTAGCGGCGGTTTTATCCATCGCTAAAGTGTGTTTTAATATTATTGCAATGAATATTATTGCTGCTATAACTTTTGTTTAAATAATTAATTTAACAAAAGTTATAGTGACAATAATATTTGTTGCAAAAAACTTTAGCAACGGAAAAAACCACTGCTAAAACGCCCAGCAGCGCCCAGCAGGGAGATGCCCACCAGGGAATCCAGACGCAATTTTGACACCATTTTCTTCATTTTGTAGAGATCAGTTGGCATCCGATTACCATATAGTGTTATCTCTTTTGACCATTACACAATCTTATTATAGCATTACTCTGAGAGGTTGTAGTCTGCCTTGATGCTAAGCAATCTTACTGCTGCTGAAAGTTCAGAGTGACGAGAACACCCCTCCCACAAAGGCGCTTGGGCAGTAGACAACATGTCATAAAAAGCTGGAGCATCAACATTGGGAGGCTCCTCTATTCTTTGTTGGAAGGATGGTATAGTTGCATCTACCACCATTGCCTCATATCAATTAACTTCTTCTCCAAGACCCCTTTGAAACACATCTTCATCATTTGCTTGTGGGTGTGGCACTTGAGAAACCTCTGCCAATGGTTCTCCGTGGGAAGTCCAACGATAATAATCAAGTTTAAATCCATACTGATACAAATGCACCTTTACCACATCAAGACAATCAAATTTTCTATTTTTGCACTTTGCACAAGGACACCTTATTTTCTTACTGCACAAATATGGTGGCAATTGACAAGTATAATCTAGAAACTTTTCAACGCCATTCATAAAGGCATCAGTGAATCCAACTTGACCAGGAAGCACTCTATCATACATCCAACCTCGATTTTCAGGTATATCCATGGTCTACTCTTACAAACTTATAGTGTTCAATTATAAAACTCTAAATTAGCCAAAATTGCAAACAGCCTGTGGGCAAGATTCCTAATACCTATAAGAAATGACACCAAAAACAATATCTTAAGACTGCTTCACACAAAATTACATAATCTAACAACCTTTTGATATATTATTTAATGGGTCACCACAGGTTATAACAAATTATTTGTGAATTAGATAAGCTAAACACTGAACTTTCACATAACATATCAAACAATGAAACTATTGCTATCAAAATATAACAAATTTAAATTATTTATCTTTCACATACCACATTCACAGTGGTCCACATCCTGGTCATACATATGCATACTCACGCATACATATACAAACATGTAACACTTTTTAGGCTTCTTTCACAAAACATATTCTATGCAAATTCAAAAATCACAGAGGCATCAACATTATTTCAATATATCAAATATATACACATCATTTCCCTATAACAGACTGTTCCATTGCTAGGTTATGGCTATTGATTGAAAGAGAAACCACAAAAAAAAATTGTCTCTAAGTGAACCATGCAAACCAAGAGCGAAGTGAGAAAATAACTTTTTGCATTTGCATATGTACTGTGATTTTATTTTTATTATAATTATAATAACAGTTAAAATAATAATAATAAGTAGAATGTTACTTTTATTAACAAAACAATAAATTGAAACATAGAATTTTGTAACATCAAATCCAATATTAAAGGAATCAAGTATAATTTAAAAACAAAAAGTATGTGATATCTTGTAAAATGATGCTAGTGCACACCAAACAGAACAAGAAAAAGAGAAGTGGAAATTTTCCTATATGCTGGACAGTGCCGAGTTGCAGGGGAAGACTATAGTAATATTACTTCAAAATGATGTTTATGTTTACATATTTAATTAATTTAAAACTAGGTGTTGTGGACAGTGAGCATCACAAGTGGATGCAGCACTACTATTTTAAGCATTAAGAATATCCTATAATCTACATATGTATGATTACATAAAGAAACTAGAATCCTAGATTTTATATATATACATATATATATATTCAATCTAAACATACTAAAGTGCAGAATTAATTTGGACAGTAAAATCATGGGAAAGAGTAGAAAACATAGCAAGTTTTAGGCTGATTATAGTGTCAAAATTCTATCCAAAGATGGCTATAATCTTCACATTTTGAAGTAGATGAAGATATCCGTAATTGCATAAGTATAAGGAAATTCTAAAGGAAACATCTAGGGTGAATTGGCAGGAACTTAAGAAAAATGATAGCAAACCCATATACCTATTACATGACACTAGTGTAATCATGTGGGACTGTTTTATTTGTGGAAAACCTAGGCAAAACGTGAAACTAATGTAGTATTTTAAAACTAGGAAAGAACCACTCGAAATTTATGTTAAGTTAGAGGGGAAGTGAGGTGTAAAGTGAGTGTTTAATGGCATGATTAATGAGTAGAAAATTTGCTACTAAATGGTGATATAACTCATGCTGTCCAAGAACAAAAATCTGAGAAGAAATTTTGTGACATAATAGTGCAAAAAAATAAAAAAACTTAAATGCCAAATGCTTAACTAAAAGTAGAGATACCATAGGCAAGATGGAAGTGCAATTTGGGCTAAGTTAGGGACTCCATTTAGGGGAAATGTGTGGCTAAATTATGATGTCTTCACTGCACTATTGGGAATGTTTTGGGCTACTATACAAGTGAGAAAAATGATGCCACCTCACAGAATAAAATGTAGAGAGGAAAGGACCATGGAGTTAACATGTTAAGTTGTGTCAAAACTAAGAGACTTTGAGGTATAATGGGATCCAAATGGCATAGGATTTACTAAGAATATAATCAAGTAAAATGAAGAGCATAATTATAGACAAAACATTACAAAAATTCTGCACTAGAGTTCGTTATAGTAAGATAGAAAATTTAATGGAACTTAACCAGTAAAAGTGGTATAGGTGAACTTAACCAATAAAATTCTGCACCATTGCTACATCCCTAGCTACAACAGAATCCCTAGCCATTGATACAATTAAGGCATTAATTTAGTTCAGCAAAACAACAACCATTCCTACATACCTAGCCACAACAGAATCCTTATTCATTGTTACAATTAAGGCATCAATTCAGTTCAGCAAAACAACAACCATTGCTACATCCCTAGCCACAACAGAATCCCTAGCCATTGCTACAATTAAGGCATTAATTCAGTTCATCAAAACAACAACCATTGCTACATCCCTAACAAAAACAGAAACTGAAGGGAAGGAAAACATACGGGAAAGAAATCTATACACTTGTGGGGAATATTGCAATCGGGCAGTAGCAATGCCCAAGCATGGGTGAGAAGAACACCATAATCACAAGAGAAAGAGGAAAATAAGGACAAAACTCACCTTCCTCAACCAAACTGACTGGAAGTACAGAGGAATCCCAATAGCGTTGTTTGTGGCCTCTTCGGTCGTCATCCTGCTAGGCAACAATGGCGGGTCTCTTGGACAGACAGCTTCAACAGCGGTTATTGGCTGAATAGCACGAAGCATGGTGAACAGCAACCAATGGCAAGGCGTGGTGAGCGGGACCAGAAGCAAGCGAGCGCTCGCACGGGGAAGAAAATAGGGATGGAAATGCAAAGTGCAAATTTTAACACTCACTATTCTGGCACTTTTGTGAATATATACTATATGTAAAAAATATCGTCATATATATATATATATTGATAGCTATTGCGACACACATGGTTATACGCCCATTACTCTATAATGCCTTAGGTCCCGTGTTCGATCCATCCATGTGACACCCCTCACATTTTTTTTCCCATCTCAAGTTACATACAATATATATAAAATATCATCATATATATATTGACATCCATTACGGCACATATGGTTATATGCCTGTTACTCTCTAATGCCTCAGGTCCTGTGTTTAATCCTTCCATGTGACACCCCTTACGTTTTTTCGCCCATCTCAAGTTACATACAATATATATAAAAATATCGTCATATATATATTGACAGCCATTGTGGCACATATGGTTATACGCCCGTTACTTTATAATGCCTCAGGTCCCATGTTCGATCCTTCCATGTGACACCACCTATGTTTTTTCGCCCATCTCAAGTTACATACAATATATATAAAATATCGTTATATATATATTGACAGCCATTGCAGCACACATGGTTACATGCCCATTACTCTCTAATGCCTCATGTCCCGTGTTCAATCCATCCATGTGACACCCCCCACATTTTTTTGCCCATCTCAAGTTACATACAATATATATAAAATATCGTCATATATATATTGACAACCATTACGGCACACATGGTTATATGCCTATTACTCTCTAATGCCTCAGGTCTCGTGTTCAATCCTTCTATGCACCAACTCAAAAAATTTTCCAACACAATTTAGTTTTGGAGACGGATTAGAGATGGAAAATTTTTGTCTCTAAACTTTGAGACAAAAAAATTCTATCTCCAATCCCTTGTTGAAAATTTTTTGTGCAAAATGGTTCTATATCATTATATTTTTCTTGGGACAAATTAGACATGGAATTTTCCCATCTCTAATTCGTCTCCAATCCCTAATCCATATTTCATCCATCTCTATTCTGTTTCTAAGTTCATCCCACCAAAATTTTTCCTACCAAATTCAAACAAATGAATTTGCGACCACCTAAGAATGACTTAGACACTAATTTATTAGAGGCAAAAACCATTCCGTCCCTAGTGGACTGCAGATTAATCTAAAAAAATATCAACTTTCATAATATTCATATCGCTGATTACATAGGATACAATAGCCATCTTCAAAAGAAGGGAAGTCACTAAAACAATATTTATTGAGATACTTTTAATTTCCCATTGGATTGTATATCACTCCCTCTAAATGATGTCTTACTTCATTAGGAAGGCTCTTCCACAGTAAGTCAATTTAAATTTACTTTCTAAAAGTCTAAATTGGCTAAAGCTTACATTATTAGATGCTGATGATGAATTAGTCATGCACGAGCAAAGATGGAAATGAGACATTGCCATGACATTAGAGTAACGAAGATGAAAATGAAATCTTATTTAATTTCAGCACTTGGTTATTACATAGAATATTTATAAAATATTGCACCTTACAATTTTACAACCATTACGGCACACGTGGTTATCACCCTGGCACATTCCACCGCTTCCTATCCCTTGTTTGAATCGTTAAAATGCCATTCCAAAAAGTTTTTTCCAACACTTTGTAAATACATTCAATATATATAAAAATGTGCCACATGTTAAATGACGGCCATTGCGGCGCGCTTGGCTATTGGCCCATGCATTCTTTTGCCTCTGGTCTTGTGTTCGATCCACAATTCGCATGTAACTCAACATAACTTTTTAATCTGTTAGAGATGGATTAGAGACGAAATAATTTTGTCTCTAATGCATCTCTTCCCGCTGAAATATTTTTCCCACCAAATTCAAATAAACACAATTTTGCACCGACTTGGATGACGATTTAGAGACGGCTTTTCTAGTTCAGATATAGATCTTACACAAATTAAAGACTAAACAGAAATGGAAGAAATTTTTTCTCTATATAGTTTAGAGACGAAAAAATTTTTGCTTCTGTTCAGTCTCTAATTTTCAGTAAATTCAAAACGACAAAATTTGTGACAGAATAAGGACGCTTTAGAGACGAAAATTAGAGACTATATTTTTCTGTCTCTAAATCTGTCTTTAATATCATTTTCAAAATTTTCCCCCCTTACCAATGGATTTTTAACAAAGTAGAGATGGAATAGAGGCGGAATTTATTCTGTCTCTAATTTTTGTCTCTGATTTCCTCTTTTCTAGTAGTGATTATAGCGGGGTCTTCATGACCAACAAAAAGATTATTTAATATATAAATATATTAAATAAATAAATAAACAAGTATTCATAACCAAAAAACAAGTCTTCATGTTATCTATGGATGTCCTACCCTAGCCACCTTTTGGATGAATGCTGACTTAAATTTTGAGAAAAACCAACAATCTAATTCCCTTTTCATGTATAAGGTCAAAGTCAATTGCATTCAATGGGGAGCAAAGGATTTTGAGCTTTTTATGATAGCAGCATACAAAATTTGGCATAGACATAATAAGCACAAAGTAGGCAAGACAATAGAACCTCTAGATAGGATATGGGAATCAGAAAGAGAAAGCTACAACTAAGTCAAGTAACTAAGATTGTGTACCAAAATGTATACTTTCTCACGTCAAAAAGATGAATTGTTAGCCCTCTTTGTAAAAAGAAAAAAAAATATAAAATTGATAGAATAGAAAAGTTAAGTTAAAGGGTAATGAGATTAAGAGAATAGTAATTTTTGTCAATTGTTTCTGGTATGGATCTTATGCTTAAACTAATTCTGTTTTGATTTTGATATCTTGGTAATTTTGGCAAAAGTTTCTTAAGTTAAGCCTAACTATGAAATAGATTGATGAATGCATGTAAAACACTTGTTTTCTCTTTTGAGCATTCTTGGTGGAATCCTAGGTTTTTCGCACTTTGTGAAGGGAAATTACAAGTGCTATTTGATTTAGTAATATAAGAGTATGCTGGCTGAAAAATTGAATATCTTGGAATTTTTTTGGGGAATTTACTTTAGCTTGGATTTATGCTTGAGGGCAAGCATAGGTTAAGTGTAGGGGAATTTGATAAGTTGTAAATTTTGCACATATTTTGTCTTGAATTAACCTCATTTCTAGCTATTTTGATGAGAGAATTTGGCTTTGAGTAACCATTTTGTGTAGTGTGCATAATTAGTTTCTTATTCTCTTTTTTTTTTTTTTGCAGAATTTATCTTACAATCTGTTTGCTAAGCTATGGCTGCATCTTAACTTTATGTTTGATGTTCTTAAGTTAAATTAAAACATGAAAGCTCATAAAAATGAAGGACTCTCTCTCTCTCTCTTGGATGTTAGTGCAAGTGCAGTAGTAAAATTGAAGATTTGGAAAGATATTCTAATATTTTTAGGAATTTTCTTTTAAGGGTAATGATGGGAAGTTAGTTAGAGGAAAGAGAAAGAGTTTTTAGGGTAACTTGTAGTGAGATATATATATTCCATCTTTTCATATTCTTTTATCTTCTTCATTTTTTGGCCTGAACGTTCTTGGAGGCTAGGTCTATATGGGAGGCGACTCCATTTCAGGGACATTGTTCTTCTTTGTAGACTTATCTTTGTATCATTGAATGTTTTCTATATGACGTTTTGTAGCTAAACTCTCTATCTAGTCAAGGAATTTCATTATTCAATATCTATTTAGTTGTGAGATTGTTGTGTTCTTCATTTATCTTCACTCTTCTTTATGGTATTTTTTATTTTCTAATTTATTTGTTGAATATTATTTAGTGAATAGATAAAATGCTAGTTATTTATTTCAATTGATGATTTTCTTACCATTCTATCTATCACGACCCTTTAATACAACATACACAATCCTATATTTGCATAGCGGAAGTGTATGGGTTTTCTAAATAGTTATTCCCGATGTGGGAATGTTAGGGGATAAGCTCGTTGGCCTTGACCCAAATAGACTTCCCGTTGTCCATTCGAATTCCGTTCAACCCTAATTCACATGCAGCTAAACTAATTATACGTGCATTCATCATAAATTACTCTGGAATGAAAATTAAAATCCATATATACACCATATCAGGCATTCATACAAATTCCAGCTTAATTGCACAAGTTTACAGCGGTAAACCTTACCGAAAATCTGGCAGAGTTTCCTTTGTATTTCGAGAGTATCCCAAAATACAACAGTCATCCAATTTACAATTATACAGCTAGTCCAATGACAACAGAAAAGCAAGAATTACAAAAAATCAATATACAACAACATCAGTATAAATATATACAATGCAAATTCAAGCCAAGACTAAGCTTCTCTTCTGTTTATCACCAAAGCATCGCCCAGCTAAAGTCTAGGTCCCTGTCCCTGTTCCTGTTCATTTGAGTAAACAACCTGGTAAGATATAAAATCCCAGTAGAATAATTTACAGTTTAAAATACAGTTCAAAATTTGGTTGAATACTCACCGATGCAAGCACCGAAAACAACTTCCCGAAATTAGTTCAAAATCCGTAAAATACCTTATCTTTAAAATCAATTTATCTCATGGAAATCACGGTAAATTCTAAAATCATTAAGAATCCGCTTCTTTGAAAATCAGTACTCAAAATTAGGTTAAATACCATGCCCAGTGTATCTAAATCCATGTTGGCCACAAATCCTCTGCGACCAAATCTAAAATCATCCAATTGCACATCATCTAGAGAAATCTTATCTCTTATCGTTGGGTGTGATCCGTAACACCAATCACCCGAATCTCGCCTATGTTGTGAGTGTGATCTGTAACACCAATTACTCACTCAAGGACCGGGTGAGAATCAACATCTAGGGCATCCCCTAGCATGTGCACATACGCCAATTCTCATCCTCATACAGTCTATTCGAACTCACATGCTCATGGTCGGCTATTCCTCAGGGTTCTAGGGTATTACACCTAAATCACAACGTTTCCCCGTGTAGGCTATCACCCCTTATACTCCTTAAACCTTTCTTAAGGTCGTCCTGATTTATCGCGTGATCCCTAACGTAGTACAGGCAAAATCTGGTAAAAAAAAAATATCATTTCAAAATTCCCTGTACTTGGGATACTTAAGGGCTATCCCATACCGGTTATCAAGTACCCTACCCTAAGTAAATCCATCCTAATGGCATCTAAACTTGATAAACAATTCATCTAACATGCAAATGGGATTTTCAACACACAGGCATGCAATTTAGTCCATCGAAAGCAGCATGTAAATCCATGCAATTAAATCTAATCGTTCAAGAATTCACTAGGTCAAATCTAGAACTCGGGAAGCGTAAATCATCCTACCTGGTCTCTTGTTGCTCTAAATCAATTCAAAACTTCTCGTAGTCTCAAATTCCAAGCTAAATCAATTCCCTCGATATTTACACGAATATTTAAACTTATCACATCATCCGTTTTACGATTCTAAGTCCGATTACCCTATTTCTTAAGTCAATTTATTTCCTATTCGCGTTTGGCAACCAATTCAATCAAAATTCATCAGTTTTAGGCAAATCAGACCTTACCAGTGTTGCCGGATGATAGAAATCTATCCCGAGGTGGTCTCGGTGTCTCCCGGTGTATATCTAGATTCTCTAGCACGGCGGTGCACGGTAGTGTACTACGGAGGGGTGCAGTTGGCCTCGAAATTCACACCACGGTGAAGCCCGCAAGATGAGGAGTCCGAATATGGTGGTGGCATGGCGGTTCACGGTCGTTTGGACAACGTTTTCTGGCCCCAAAGTTTTACGCATGGTGAATGGAAAAACCTTTGATCCAAGCGCGTCGGACTTTCATTCAACGACGGCGAGCTGGTGGAGAAAGCTGGCAGCTCAGGCTACAAGCTGGTGGTGACGGTGATGGCCAACGGTGGCTGACGGCGGCGATCTCAACTGGCAAATTTTTCATGCAATGGAAGAGAAAAACATCATTTTCTGGCGGCGCTGGCGGCCGTTGGTGGCCGTGGGTGGCTGCTGGAGGCCGAGGGTGGTGAGGGGAGTCAGTTGGCATACCAGGTGGTGGCTCACGGTTGCTCAGGTGGCGGCGTGTGGTGGATGAGAGAAGAGAGAGAGGAGAGAGAAAATAGAGTGAGGAGAGAGAGGGAATTGTGACAAATGGCGGGGTTTCGGGAAATTTAAAGCTTTCGAGGGCGATTCTGACTTTTCCCGGATCACCCAGGGAAACTTCAAGATGTCGGCTTCCATCCAAACGTTGGCACAAGCTTCCATACAGTGATTTCAGCCTCCGTCTGTGAAATTGAAGCACGAAACGTCGTCTATCAGTTCCTGATCGCCGGATCGTGTTTCTTTCCACTCGATTGTGTTTCTGACTTCGAATGGCTTTCCATTTTAAATTGTCTTCCTCAAAATTTGTGCCATGCTTAGCTTACATGAATTTATCATGAAAAATTAGGTTTTATCTTTTAAAAAAAATAGTTTCAGTTATTACACTATCCCATCAGATCCATAATTGTTCCAATGGGTTGATCTAAGTGGTGATTAATATAGGGAAAATTATTGCTAAAATGTTTTTCTTGTGTTAAAAAACTTGAAATCAAAATAGATAATATCTTTTGTAAGTCTTGGTGTTCTACATTGGTATTTTCTTTTAAACTTAATGCTATCAATTTATACATTCTAGACTCTTACTCAGGATGATCAATTGATTAGAGTAGGATTATAGAGCATCTCTTAACTCTACTAAATTATAAAAGATTGTGGAAGTTAACTCAAAGTTGACTATCACGATTGATGTACTGTAATTTATAGTAAAAATTTATTTCGATGATAGACTATTAATGATATTGAATAAGAACACTCCTTGGCTAGGTTCCTTTCTCACTGAAACTCATTTTACTTAGTTTTGTTTTATTTTTATATGATTGCAATTGATATTTATAGTGTTACGTCATTTTTTCTTTCGCTAGTTTTCATTTAAATTCTATTTTTAACATAAAGAAAACCCCCTATTTTTATTTAGTTTTTAGCTTCTCTTTATTATTGTTTTGGTCATTGGAAGTTTTTAAATTAGCCAATTCTTGTGGGCTCGACACTACTTACTCTATACTCAAGTTTAAATATAGTCAAGAGTAGGTTTATGAATTAATTTCTTGGATTTGGCACACAACAATAACGAGTTGACTTTCGTAATTTTTTAGAGATTAAAAAGTATATTATAATATTTCAAGAACTAAATAATACTTTTGGTTATCGTTCATGGACCAAAAAATAAATTTACTCTAAACTATAATATAATTATTGTATATTACAAGTTCACATACAACTATATATATATGAACACTATTTTATTTAGTTCTAATTATTTATATTAGAGCTACATAATTATATTATTTTTGCTGTTGTGTGAAGTAACAATAACATTAGAAACAAGATCTTAGGCAAGAGAGTGTAACACCCCATGTTCTTTCAATTATATCTAGATTTATGTTTTCTTAAATTAATTAGATAAATTTCCATAAAGTGTGGTAAATTGATAGCGTCATTTAATGATCATAATAAAAGGTGCTAAGAATAACATTGCCAAAATTGAAGAGCTTGATGAATGTTCCTCGTTAGTGGCCTAAATTCCAAGAAGGGAAGTGTAGAGCAATTGAGTAGATGCATGTGGAAAATGATGGAGCATCTAAATTTTAAATTGTATGTATATATATATATATATATTAGACTCCACAACCAACAAGGAAATAGAAAAGAGTATAGCCAATTTAAAATTTTCATGCACATCCAATTAGTGAAGAATAGGAGTTTTATATGTATATATGCCCACGTGACTAAGACAAAAAAAGGGGAAAGAAAGAAGAATAAGGCATCCCAAATATATGTATGTATGTGTGTAACAACCGAAAACAATTAGAAGGAGTTTTAAAGGATAAAAAATTTAATTTTTAACCCTAATCCCTTTTAAACGAAGCCTGGCATGACTTTTGAGGCTAGTAAATCAAAACAAAAGGTTGTTCAAAGTCAGAAACACGATCAAACAGAAAGAAAGGCAAACAGGCAATCAAAAACTAACGGAAGAAGTTTCGTGCGTCGATTTCACTGAAGGAGGCCAAAACTTTTGCATAAGAATGCGTGCCTATGTCTGGAAGGATGCCAACACCCCAAAGTATCCCCGGGTGGTCCAGGAAAAGTTAGAATCGGTCCCAGAGACTTTAAATTTCATGGAATCCCTCCATTTCTCTCAAATTTTTCTCTCTCCTCACCACACATTCTCTCTCCTTTCTCTCTTCCTTCCTCTACCGTGAACCGCCACCACAGCCACTGTGGGCCGCCACCAAGGACACCAACCGACAACCTTCACTACCCACAACCTCCATCAACCACCCACGGCCACCAACGGCCGCCAGAGTCGCCGAAAAAATGCCATCTTTCTCCTCCACCGCGCGAAACTTTGCCAGCTCATATCGTCGCCATCCGTCGCCGTTGATCGTCACCGCCCCCACAACCGTGTTGCTCGAGCTGCCAGCTTCCTCCAGTAGATCACCGACGACGAACGGAGGTTCGACGCGCCCGGATCGAGGGAATCACCGTCTGCCGTGTGAGAATCTTTGTGGCCAGAAAATGCCATCCAAATGGCCGTGAACCGCCGTGCCACCACCATATTCGGACTCCTGGACTTGCGGGCTTCACCGTGGTGTGATTTTCGAGGCAAACCGCACCCCTCCATCGTGCGCCACCATACGCCGCCATGCGTCGCCGTGCCGGAGCTTCTAGACGTGCATCGGGAGAAATCGAGACCACCGCAACACAGAATTCCATCATCCGAACACATTGGTAAGGTTCGATTTCCCAAAAATAGATGATATCTGACTGAAATGGCTACCGAACTTAAATAGACATTAAATTGACCTAGGTATTTGGATAACCGGACTTAGGATTAAAAAACGGATGACGTGACAAGTCTAAATATTTAATTTAATGTCCAGGAAATTAATTGGGCTCAGAAACTGAGATTTCGTGAAGTCCTGAGTTGATTTGGAGCGACAGGAGACCAGGTAGGATAATTTACACTTCCCGAACCCTAGATTTGACTTAGTGGATACCTGATTGATTTAGATGATTTACATGGATTTACGTGCTACTTTAGATGGGATAATTGCATGCCTGTGTGCTGAAAACCCTAATTGCATGTTAGACACCTTGTTTATCGAGTTTAGATGCCCTTAGGACGGATTTACTTAGGGTTGGATACTTGATAGCTGGTATGGGACGGCCGTTAAGTATCCCTAGTACAGGAAGCTTTTAAATGAGATTATTTTTATCGTATTTAGCCTGTACTGAGTTAGGAATTACGCATTAAACCAGGACGACCCTAAGAAAGGTTTAAGGAGTATAAGGGGGGATAGCCTACACGGGGAAACGTTGTGATTTAGGCGTAATACCCTAGAACCTTGAGGAATAGCCGACCGTGAGCATGTGAGTTTGAATAGACTGTATGAGGATGAGAATTGGCGTATGTGCACATGCTAGGGGACGCCCTAGATGTTGATTCTCACCCGGTCCTTGAGTGAGTGATTGGTGTTACGGATCACACTCACAATATAGGCTTGATTCGGGTGATTGGTGTTACGGATCACACTCACAATATAGGCTTGATTCGGGTGATTGGTGTTACGGATCACACCCAACGATAAGAGAGGTATTCTCTTTAGACTACGTGCAGTTAGATGGTGATTCAGATTTGGTTACAGCAGAATTATGACCAACGTGGACATAGATACACCGGGCATGGGATTTTACTTGATTTTGACGATTTATTTTAAAAAAGAAATGGATTTTCTGATTTTGATTAATTGCCGCAATTTCCATGTAATTAAATGATTTTTAACGATAAGGTATTTCACTGTTTTCGAACGAATTTCGGGAAGATGATTTCGGTGTTCGCACCGCTGGGTATTCAACCAGTTTTTGAATGATAATTGAATTGTAAATTATTCTATTGGAATTTTATATCTCATCAGGTTGTTTACTCAGATGAACAGGGACAAGGACAGGAACCCAGAAGATAGCGGATGAGGCCTTGATGATAAACAGGAGAATGAATTAGCTTAGGCTTGAATCATTTGTATATATATTTTGATGACGTTGCTGTTTATTGGGTTCTGTCTTTTATGTTTTCTATATGGATTGGATGGATTGTACATGTATAAATATGGTATTTTACGTTGACTGTAGTGATGGAATTGATGTTGTTGTATATAGATTTCTGTTATTATCTTTTATGTTGTTGATGGAATGGCTGTATGATTGTAAATAGGTGAATTTGTATTTGGGTATGATCGAAATACAGAGGAAACTCTGCCAAATTTTTGGTAGGGTTTACCGCTGTAAACTTATGGATTTAAATCAGAATGTATATGATTGTATAATGTGATGTCTATGTGAGTTTTAGATTTCATTCCAGAGCTATTTGTGATGCATACATGTGTATTTAGTTTAGCTACGTGTGAACTAGGGTTGAACGAAATCTGAATGGACGACGGGAAGTCTATTTGGGTTACGCTCAGCCAATAGCGATCCCCTGACATTCCCACATAGGGAATAATTACTTAGAATAACCCATATGCTTCCGCTAATCAGATGAGGATTGTGTATGTCAGATTAGGGGGTCGTTACAATTATGGTATCAGAGCCCTGTTTATCGGATCTTCTGGTTTAGTGGGTTAAGGACTTTGAATCTTTGGGCTTGCAGCTTTAGGGTTTCGATTGATTTAACTCTGGAATGATAGGACCTGATTTGAATTGATAATGAACGGAATGAATTTAATGTATTTCTGTTAACTGTTGCTGTATAACTAATTTGTTTATTTTTTGTGTCAGATAAGTATGGCATAATCTAGTAGGGATGCCACCCGCAGACCCAGAGGAAGGCCAAGACACAGGAATTAGGGTGCTTCAGGTAGTGGTAGCATGGAGACTGAGGTCGATATGCGTGACATGATGGAATCCATCCGATTAATGGCCGATGCGATGAGAGATCAGGCCACTACCAGTGCAAATGTAATGAGATAGCAGCAAGAAGACAGACAGACGAGAAATGACGGAGCCACCCAACATGCAAACCCGCTATATCAGGGATGGATCGAGTTTCAGAGAGCGGGTCCATCTCCGTTTACAGGTGCCTCCGATCCAGCTGTTGTGGAAGCTTGGGTAAAAGAAATTGAAAAGATTTTCAGGTTGTTGCAAAGGCGATGACGCAATGTAAAGTCACATATGCAACGTACATGCTGAAAGGTGAAGCGAAACTTTGGTGGACAGGTGCCCAGCAACTGATGGAGAGGCGAGGCATTCCACTGACTTAGGAATCATTTAAGAGAGTCTTCATGGATCAATATATCCCTGAGAGCGTGAAACAAGCAAAGGAAGCACAGTTCCTGAAGCTCACACAGGGAGGCAGGCCCTTTGACGAGTATCTGAAATAGTTTGAAGAATTATCACGATACTCCACTTACCTGCGAATGCATTATGACGAGGCTTGGAAAGCGAAGCAACTAGAAGAAGGCCTCGACTTACCTATGAAGACTCAGTTAGCTACCCTGGAGATTTGAGACTTTGCCACACTAGTGAATAAGTGCCGAATTCTGAGCAAGAATTTAGAATAGAGACAGACTCATAATATGACACAGCGAACAGGGAACCGGCCCAGACAAGCACCCAGGAATCTTAATGTGAGAAGCGGTATGTTTAAACCGCAACCAGGGGCTTCTAGTAGCAGTGGGAGGCAACCTGATAATGCTCCTTGTCTGAAGTGTGGCACCAGACATCCGAATCAACCCTGCTGGCATCAAACTCCACTTCATTGTTACAGATGTGGAGGTACGGGACATATGGCCAGGTACTGCCCTTCTACCAGGAATCAGCCGACATCTAGTAGCTAGAGACCACAGGCTCCAGGGAGAGTTTTTACTATGACTGCTACCAATGTCGATAGGTCTTCAGGCTTGATGCAGGGTAGAGGTAAAATTTATAATTTTTCTTTGATAGTATTGTTTGATTCGGGTGCTACGCACTCATTTATTACTGATGCATGCGTAGAAAGAATAAGATTACCTGTTCAAACCCTGCCTTGTGACCTATACATATCCACACCCTTGGGAGAAGCCACTATGTCCCCAAGAATATGCCTAAATTACCCCTTAACCATTGAAGATACTTTATTTCTTGTGGACCTAGTGTGTATACCATTGTCAGGGATCGACATTATTTTGGAAATGGATTAGTTAACTAGGAATCGGGTCTTGTTGAATTGTTCCGAAAGGACAATTACTTATCTGGATAACGTACCTATGTGAGGGAGTGACAGGGCTTGTGAGATAGGTGATATGTCCCTTAATCTCTCTGAGGTAGAGTTACAGGATAGATTAAGTCAAATCTCAATCGTTAGTGACTTTCCGGAGGTATTTCTTTTGGAAATAAGTAAACTGCCACCACCTAGGGAGATAGAATTCACCATTTACCTGATTCCGAGAGCAAGTCCAATAGCCATGACCCCATATCATATGGCCCCTGCAGAATTAAGAGAATTAAAGGTCCAAATCGAATATATGTTAGAGAAGGGGTTTATTAGGCCAAGTGTATCACCATGGGGAGCTCCGGTCTTATTCGTAAAGAAGAAAGACGGGAGTTTAAGACTGTGCATTGATTATCGGCAATAGACTAAGGTGACCATCAAGAATAAATACCCATTGCCATGTATCGATGATTTGTTTGATCAGTTGCAAGGCACGACTGTATTTTCTAAGATAGATTTAAGATCAGGATACCACCAGATTAGGGTTAGAGAGGAGGATATTCCTAAGAAAGCTTTCAGGACAAGATACGGCCATTACGAGTTTTTAGTGATGCCGTTTGGATTGACGAATACACCTGCTGTTTTTATGGATTATATGAACAGGATTTTCAGACCCTATTTAGATCAATTTGTCGTGGTATTCATCGATGATATTCTAGTCTATTCCAAGACTCGCGAAGAACATGCCCAGCATCTTAGCACTGTGATACAGATATTGGAAGATAAGCAATTGTATGCAAAACTGGAGAAATGTGAGTTTTGGTTAGAAGAAGTGAAATTCTTAGGACACGTGGTAAATGGGGAAGGGATAGCAGTCGACCCAAAGAAGATAGAAGCAGTATTAGATTGGGATCGACCTAGAACGGTCAACGAGATTAGGAGTTTCCTGGGTTTGGCCGGCTATTATCGGAAATTCATTCAAGGATTTTCTCAGATAGCTGTGCCATTAACCCTGTTGACTCGGAAAGGGGTAGATTTTGAATGGAGCGAACAGTGTGAGACTAGTTTTCAAATTTTGAAAGAGAAATTAACCACCGCTCCTGTACTAATTATTCCAAAACCCATAGAACCTTTTACAGTATACACAGATGCATCTCTGAGAGGCCTAGGTTGTGTTTTGATGCAGGATGGGAAAGTTATGGCTTATGCATCGCGACAATTGAAACCTGCAGAGGAGAACTATCCCACTCATGACTTAGAATTAGCTGTCGTTGTGTTTGCCCTAAAGATTTGGAGACATTACCTGTATGGCACGGTATTTGAGGTGTATAGTGATCATAAGAGCCTTAGGTATTTGTTTGATCAGAAGGAATTAAACATGAGGCAGTGTAGGTGGGTAGAATACTTGAAAGACTTTGATTTTGAATTGAAATATCATGCAGGAAAAGCAAATGTTGTGGCCGATGCATTAAGCCGAAAGTCACTACAACTAGCTAGTTTAATGATTAGTGAGATGAGGTTACTTGAGGATTTTGGGAATCTCAGCCTCAACATAATCTCGTTTCCACAAAGATTAGTGATGAGTGACTTTTTAATAACCTGTGAATTGAGAGAGTTAATTAGACAAGCCCAACTTGAGGATGAATCCTTGGAGGTATACGCAGATCAACCCGATTTTGGACTGGCACCTGATGGAATCCTAATGTTTAGAAAGAGGGTAGTGATCCCAAACCATCAGGAACTAAAATAAAAAGTATTAGCAGAAGCCCATAGAAGCCATTACACTATTCACCCCGGTATTTCCAAGATGTATCAGGATTTAAAGAGGAATTTTTGGTGGCCCGATATGCGGAAGGATATCACGAACTACGTGAATGCCTGTCTGACTTGTCAACAGGTTAAGATAGAACACCAGAAACCCGCAGGGCTACTAAAACCATTGGAGATACCAGAGAGGAAATGGGATCAGATCACTATGGATTTCATGGTAGGATTACCTAGAACACCAGCAGGATTTGATGCCATTTGGGTAATAGTGGATCGATTAACCAAGTCTGCGCACTTTTTACCTATCAAGGTGCGTTACTCCATAGAGAAATTAGCCGAAGTATACCTTAGGGAAATCGTAAGATTACATGGAATACCGTCAGGTATAGTATCTGATAGAGACCCTAGGTTTACTTCGAGATTTTGGCAATCTTTACAGTAAGCCTTAGGAACCCAACTTAAATTTAGCACAGCCTACCATCCTCAGACTGACGGGCAATCTGAGAGGACTATTCAAACCCTAGAAGACATGTTAAGGGCTTGTGTGCTTGAGCAGAAAGGAAGTTGGGATAAACACCTGCCGTTGATAGAGTTTGCATACAACAATAGTTATCACTCTACCATCGGTATGGCACCGTATGAGGCTCTGTATGGGAGAAGTTGTAAGTCACCTTTAAGTTGGGTAGAGATGGGGGAGAGTGCACTTTTGGGACCCGAGATGGTACAAGAAACTACTGATCAAATTAAAATGATCAAGGAAAAGATGAGAATTGCCCAACAGAGGCAAGTATCCTATGCCAACAAGAGAAGAAGGCCTTTGGAATTTAACGAGGGAGATCACGTATTTCTGAGAGTGTCCCCCACCACGGGTATCGGTAGACAGGTAAGGACCAAGAAACTAAGCCCTAGATTCCTAGGACCATTCCAAATTTTACAAAGAGTCGGTCCCGTTGCCTACCAAATTGCCTTACCTCCCTATTTGTCCAATCTACATAATGTTTTCCACGTCTCCCAACTTCGTAAATATGTCCCAGATCCTGCGCATGTATTAGGGAATCAACTGATAATATTAAAGGAAAATTTGACTTATGAATCTACTCCTGTTCAAATCCTTGACTATAAGACTAAGCAACTTCGAAGTAAAATAATCCCTTTAGTTAAGGTACTTTGGCAGGATATAGCATCGCAGGAGATGACGTGGGAGAAAGAAGAAGAGATGAGGCAAAGATACCCAGAATCAAGCATGTGTATGAATTTTGGGGACAAAATTTCTTTTAAGGGAGGGAGAATGTAACAACCGAAAACAATTCGAAGGAGTTTTAAAGGATAAAAAATTTAATTTTTAACCCTCATCCCTTTTAAACGAAGCCTGGCATGACTTTTGAGGATGGTAAATCGAAACAAAAGATTGTTCAAAGTCAGAAACACGATCAAATAGAAAGAAAGGCAAACCAGCGATCAGAAACTGTCGAAAGAAGTTTCGTGCGTCAATTTCACTGAAGGAGGCCAAAACTTGTGCATGGGAATGTGTGCCGATGTCTGGAAGGATGCCAACACCCCAAAGTATCCCCAGGTGGTCTAAGAAAAGTCAGAATCGGCCCCAGAGACTTTAAATTTCATGGAATCCCTCTATTTCTCTCAAATTTTTCTCTCTCCTCACCACACTCTCTCTCTCCTCTCTCTCTTCCATCCTCCACCATGAACCGCCACCACAGCCACCGTGGGCTGCCACCAAGGACACCAACCGACAGCCCTCACTGCCCACAACCTCCAGCAACCACCCACGGCCACCAACGGCCGCCAGAGTCGCCGAAAAAACACCATCTTTCTCCTCCACCATGCGAAACATCGCCAGCTCAGATGGCCGTCGTCCGTCACCGTTGACCGTCACCGCCCCTACCACCGTGTAGCCCGAGCTGCCAGCTTCCTCCAGTAGCTCGCCGACGACGAATGGAGGCCGGACAAGGCCGGATCGAGGGAATCTCCGTCCGTCGTGCGAGAATCTTTGTGGCCAGAAAACGCCATCCAAACGGCCATGAACCGCCGTGCCACCACCATATTCAGACTCCTGGACTTGCGGGCTTCACAGTGGTGTATCGGGACAAATCGAGACCACCGCGACACAGAATTCCATCATCCAAACACATTGGTAAGGTCCGATTTCCCAAAAACTGATGATATCTAATTGAAATGGCTGCCGAACTTAAATAGGCATTAAATTGACCTAGGTATTTGGGTAACCGGACTTAGGATCAAAAAATGGATGACGTGACAAGTCTAAATATTTAATTTAATGTCCAGGAAATTAATTGGGCTCAGAAACTAAGATTTCATGAAGTCCTGAGTTGATTTAGAGCGACAGGAGAGCAGGTAGGATAATTTACACTTACCGAACCCTAGATTTGACTTAGTGGATACCTGATTGATTTATATTATTTGCATGGATTTACGTGCTACTTTTGATGGGATAATTGCATGCCTGTGTGCTAAAAAACCTAATTGCATGTTAGACACCTTGTTTATCGAGTTTAGATGCCCTTAGGACGGATTTACTTAGGGTTGGGTACTTGATAGCTGGTATGGGATGGCCGTTAAGTATCCCTAGTACATGAAGCTTTTAAATGAGATTATTTTTATCATATTTAGCCTGTACTGAGTTAGGGATTACGCGTTAAACCAGGACGACCCTAAGAAAGGTTTAAGGAGTATAAGGGGGGATAACCTACACGGGGAAACGTTGTAATTTAGGCGTAATACCCTAGAACCCTGAGGAATAGCCGACCGTGAGCATGTGAGTTCGAATAGACTGTATGAGGATGAGAATTGGCGTATGTGCACATGCTAGGGGACGCCCTAGATGTTGATTCTCACCCAGTCCTTGAGTGTGTGATTGGTGTTACGGATCACACTCACAATATAAGCTTCATTCGGGTGATTGGTGTTACGGATCACACCCAACGATAAGAGAGGTATTCTCTTTAGACCACGTGCAGTTAGATGATGATTCAGATTTGGTTACAGAAGAATTGTGATCAACGTGGACATAGATACATCGGGCATGGGATTTTACTTGATTTTGACGATTGATTTTAAAAAAGAAATAGATTTTCTGATTTCGATTAATTGCCGCAATTTCCATGTAATTAAATGATTTTTAAAGATAAGGTATTTCACTATTTTCGAACAGATTTCGGGAAGATGATTTCGGTGTTCGCACCGCTGGGTATTCAACCAATTCTCAAATGATAATTGAATTGTAAATTATTCTACTGGGATTTTATATCTCATCAGGTTGTTTACTCAGATGAACAGGGACAGGGACAGGAACCCAGAAGATAGCGGATGAGGCCTTAATGATAAACAGGAGAATGAATTAGCTTAGGCTTGAATTGTTTGTATATATATTTTGATGACGTTGCTGTTTATTGGGTTCTGTCTTTTATGTTTTCTGTATGGATTGGATGGATTGTACATGTATAAATATGGTATTTTACGTTGACTGTAGTGATGGAATTGATGTTGTTTTATATGGATTTCTGTTATTATCTTTTATGTTGTTGATGGACTGGTTGTATGATTGTAAACAGGTGAATTTGTATTTGGGTATGATCGAAATACAGAGGAAACTCTGCCAGATTTTTGGTAGGGTTTACCGCTGTAAACTTATGGATTTAAATTGAAATGTATATGATTGTATGATGTGATGTCTATGTGAGTTTTAGATTTCATTCCAGAGCTATTTGTGATGTATACATGTGTATTTAGTTTAGCTGCGTGTGAACTAGGGTTGAACGGAATCTGAATGGACGACGAAAAGTCTATTTGGGTTACGCTCAGCCAGTAGCGATCCCCTGACATTCCCATCTAGGGAATAATTACTTAGAATAACCCATATGCTTCCGCTAATCAGATGAGGATTGTGTATGTCCAATTAGAGGGTCGTTACAATGTGTACACGTGAAAGTGGGAAAGGAAAGAAGGAGGGCAACATTTAAAAATATATATATATATATACCTTGCATGATGTGGCAAAAAGGGAGGAAAGAAGGGAGAGAAGTTGAATCTTTAGTTATCCATAAGAAATTAGACATTCATGCATAATGCTAAGAGCATGGGTCTTGCGTAAAGAGCATGGCTTACTTGCAAGGAGGGAATTAATTATATATGTACATGCAACAAGTAAAACAAAAGTGCAGAATTTATAACATAAATGCACAATGTACAACGTTGCCTTGTGAGTAACGTGTGTCATTCTCTTTTTCTTCCTTTGGCACCACCAAGTGAGAGGGTGTGTCTTGCATGCAAGGGAATTTGACATGGAGTGAGCAGGGAGAGATGTGCTGCCATGAAATAAATGAAGGAAAAGAAAAGTGCATCATGGTTACCTCCTCCCTTCCCATTAACGTGACCAAGAAGTAAGACAAAGGGTGTATAGGAAGTAAATTATACTTGAAAGTACAATTGGAGCAGCCATAAAATAATGTGAAGGAAATGAGGTGGCATCCCACCCCTTTGGGTTGAATAGAAAATGTGAGAAAAAAAAAAGAAAGTGGTATGAACCCTAAGTAGCCACCCATGACCGAATAGAAAATGAAAAGGGGGAAGAGCATGTGAAGGAAAATGGCAGCACCTAATTACCCATGGGACACATAAACTCATCCTCTCTCCCTTCCTTCTTTATGTGACCAAGTGGGCAAAGAGAGAAGAGTGCAGAATTTGGAAAAAAAATGAAAGATTAATTAGGACTTCCTTCTTTCCACTAACTTGTTCAAGGAGGTAAACCAAGGTTTGCAAGGAAAGGGCTGCACTAAATTCCATGAGACAAAAAGAATGAGGGTGAGAGATGTCATGAATGAAGGGAATTGAGGCTAATATGATATGCATGCACAACATGTATGAGAGGAAGAAAGAAAGTGGAGTAAAGGGACCAAACTTCACGTGAACTAGGAAAAAAAAGAGAAAAATAAAATAAATAAAGGAAAATATGCAATGAACCTAGCGGGAACCCTTTACTTTCCTTCCCTTTGGCAAGATCAAGGAGTTGAAGTAATAGGGCAAGGATTTGAAGTAATAGGGCAAAGAGTGAGTGTACTTGACAACAATAATTAAACACCAAGGAAGGAAGAGGGAACATAAAACCTAAGAAAAGAGAAGTGAGGGATTGAGAGTTGCATTTTGGGGATACAAGCATCACGCACACGTGCAAGGAGAGGAAAAAGAGAAGAGGAGAAAGGGAGAGAAAGAAAAAAAAGAGAGAGAAGAAAGAACAGAGAGCATTCAATAGTGTGGGTAAAAATCACACACACATACACAACAAAGGAAAAGAAAAGAGAGTAGCCACAATCACTTGCAATCGGTCAAGGCAAGAATAGGGGAATTTAGTCAAAGAAGAAGGAAGCAAGGTGTGGAAGTTGATCAAAGGAAGGGCCAAGATCACTTCTTTCTAGTTATCCTTGAGGTAGGTTAACAATTTTAAGATTGTGTTCCATGCTTTAGTATATGCAATCAACATGTTTTTTTACAAGCTTTCTATGTAATATGATTGTCTTCCCTACATTTTTGATAAAAAAGCATGTTATGTTGGCTAAGCATGTGTGATTGATTGGAATGTGGTTGATAGGATGACATGAATATTGTCATTGTGAAAGGATTAATGTTAGATAATGTTATTTTTATGATGAACTATGACTATACATGATAGAAATGGATGGATTCTTTTGAAAACCATGCTTCCTCCATAAAAAATCCCTTTTGACCGAATGAGAGAGGAAAGTTACACGAAATTGGGTGTGAAATTTGCCTTTGGATCCGCTGCCATTACCTTTGTTGCCGTTACCCTGCCAGTACTTTTAGCAGTGGTTTTTTGCATTGCTAAAGTGTTTCTAAATATTATTGCAATGAAAAGTATTGCTGCTATAACTTTTGTTTAAATAGACACTTGGCCACCTTTATAAATCTTTGTGCATGCTTGGGCACTTGTGGACACTTGGGGACACTTGGCGACCTTTATAAAATCTTCAACAAGTTTCACGGGAAATTTTCCTTTTCTTGAAAAATAATACTAGTGTACATCTTTTTAAAATTCTAATAAATTTCAAGAATAACTTTCCCTTTCTTGGAAAAGAATATTAATGTACATCCCTTATAGAATTCTAATAACTTCAAGAATAAATTCTCCTTTCTTGGAAATTAATATTAATGTGTATTTCTTATAACGTTCTAATAACTTTAAGGATAAATTCTCCTTTCTTGGAAATTAATATTGATGTATATTGCTTATAAAATTCTAATATTTCAAGAGTAAATTTCCCTTTCTTGGCAATTAATATTCATGTACATTTCTTATAAAGTTCTAATATCTTTAAGAATAAATTCTCCTTTCTTGGAAATTAATATTGATGAGCATTTCTTATAAACTTCAAGAATAAATCCCCTTTTTTTTGAAAAATAATATTAAGGTGCATGGCTTATAAACTCCAAGAGTAAATACCATGGACTTAGCCTAAGGAAGTTGGTTAATTTGCAAATTCAATTTCCCTCTTTTATTCTTTCATTAACACCCTTAAAATGGCATGGTTTTTTCCCTCCATGGACATCATTTTTTTCACCAAGCACAACTAGAAATTTCACGTGTTCAATTTCGCTACCATTACTTTTCTTGCCATTGCCCTGCCATTACTTTTAGCGGCGATTTTTTGCGTCGCTACATATTATTGCAACGAAATTATTGCTGCTATAATTAATAAGTGTTCACATAGTGCCCAAGTGCGCACAAGAGATTTTATAAAGGTAGCCAAGTGTCCACAAGTGCTAAGTGTGCACAGAGATTTATAAAGGTGGCCAAGTGTCCACATAGTGCTTAAGTGTGCACAACTATTATATAAAAGTAAGTTTTAACAATGATAAGCATAAATGGTTTTGTTAATTTTATAATAACGTGTTTAATAGCATACAAAGTTTTTTTATTTGAAAAGAATAGTATTTTATCACATTAACATTTAAATTGATCATACAATGCTTGCCAAATTATATTTATGAATAATGCTGTGTTTTTTTCATATACATATCAAGAATGTAGAATTAAATATTTTGGAGCTTGCACCCTAATACATATTAGTTGATTTTTAAATCTCGAATTGGTAAGCTACTGAGAAACTTGTGTTTCTCATTTATATGCTAATATGTATTAGATACGGATGCTTAGCAAGGTCGGGGAGATAGAAGTTTCGTTTGGTTAAAAGTAAAATTTTTGTAACCCCTATTTTGGGTCCTATTCTAGATATATTTTGATTTAAAACTAGGACTATTCTTTTGGTTGTGTATATGAGATGTACATGCGTAATTGTTGCAGAAAAGGATATGTGAAGGACCGGTTCATTCCTATTAATTGTAAAGGGGTTTGAGTGATAGGATTGTTATCTCCTGACTCTTGATAGACGAGTACTTCATATATCTGGATACATGTTCACAAAGAATGTAATGGACATTGATGGGACATTATTATTTTGTATGATATGAAGTTTTAAATTTTCACTGTGATGTGTAGTATTTTTATTTTCGCTGTGCATTTAAGGTTTAATCTGAGCAAAAGATCTCGAACCTAATCCACTGTAATGAAACTTAATGGTATAACTGCTCAGACTTAATAATAAAAGGATAAGAATAATGTATCAAACTCGTCTATTTGCATCGAAGGAGTTATAATACTAGATAAGGGTGTTACAGAGAGCACACATAAAAAATTAATATTTTAAAAATTGGACCAAATCAAAGATTTAGTTTATAAGTCAATAGTTCAATCATAATTAAACTAGTATTAATATATATAACTTATATAATTCAATAAATAAAATATTCAAAATAAAAATATTAAGTATTTTATATAATTTTACATAAAATATAATATATCTTGTATTATTTTAAAAAATAATAAATCACTCACTAAATTATTATTTAAAATAATTAAAAACATGTAAATTTTTGTATATTTATTATATCTATTTAATTTTGTCTCATTTCAATGTTTTTTATTACTTTTTCCTTCCTTTCTCTTTCTTTCTCTTTTTTCTATGCCTTTAAATTTCCACCAATTGGTTTTTCTTTCTTATCTTTTTTCTCTTTCTTCCATTAATGGTAAACATCTTTCTCATCTTTCTATGTGTCATGCTGATCATTTTTTTCCTCTTTCTTCTGATGCTTCATCTTCCTTCTCCTCCTTCTCGCTCTTGCTCCTTCTTTAGATGCCTTTCCTCCATCTATAGGCAAGTCTACTTTTCTCTCTTCTTTTTTTTTTTATTAAACTGATTTCTTTTCTATTATTCCCTTCTTCTTTTTTCTTTGTTTTATCTCTTGTGTTTTGGCCTCTTTTCAATGATAGAAAATGAAAGCCTTAGAAGAGTGCCATTTTTTTAACTGGCTAAATTATTCAACCGATTAATTTTGGACTGATTATTTTAATTTTTTATTAATTTTTTATAATAAAGATTTTATGGGTTAATCAAATTAAACTCATGTCTAGTTCATTGATTTTTTTATTTGATCAATCGATTCGATCTATTTTTTTAAAAAATGTAACAGATAGATCAAATTCGATAGCAATTATATTAGTCTTGGCCTTTACACAATACAAAGAAGCTTAGCCTCTAGTGGTGATGCTAGTCGTAGCCTTATTGTGTGTGAATTCATTCTGTATATGTGTGTGTACGAGTCGAGGTATGCATTTTTAAGTTGGTTATTATGAGAGGACATGTGATCGGTGGAGACTTGGTAGCTCTTTAAGTGTGTGGGCCTTCTCAGAATTTTCTTTTGTTTTGAAAAGTAAAAGGATTACATAAGGGTAATATTGTAATATGAACCTAACTAAGCCCCCTTTAGATATTTAAGCAAGGCTATATCTAGTTCATTACAAACATTTATAGAAAAATTATGGAAACTATTAAGGAGTCTAATCGCATCCCTTCCTATAAATCCCCAATATTTAGGAAAGGTTCTTGTATCTAATAGCATACAAGTTACCTTTCTACTTTGAATCATGATTTGGATGTCTGTAATCATATTGTTTCTAATTATCGGACTATAGCCATCATGATTTTTAATGAAAGCTCCCTAATGAATGACTTTTTGTTATTTATCCTTTTTTCAAAGAATGTAAATTTCCTTTGTTGTTCTGTTTCTATTTATGTGTTGTTGTTCCCTTGTCAATCAACTACTTTTAGAATTTCCATCATCCAATTCTTGTTCTTCCATTGTCTGCTTCAAGTTTTCCTTTGTTCTTTTGATCATGTCTATAATCTCCATGGGACTTGTGTCTCAGTCTTCAAAGAAATTTCTATTCCTTGCATAGTAAATACACCATAAGGTTGTCGAAATATGCTTCACTAAATTCTCTTAGATATCCTTGTCCCTTGAGTTGGTACTTGTATCCATTTTAATGATACTCTAGATCCAACTTGTAACAAAATTTCCTTGAATAGCCTCTGTTCTTATTCCAAACTTAGAACCAAACCAACATGCCTTTGCCATTGGACATTCTAGCATAAAATGATGCTTAGTTTCAG
Organism: Senna siamea; assembly: GCA_031216115.1. Classification (NCBI taxonomy): domain Eukaryota; kingdom Viridiplantae; phylum Streptophyta; class Magnoliopsida; order Fabales; family Fabaceae; genus Senna; species Senna siamea. The sequence continues at coordinate 6,926,318 of CM062360.1, forward strand.
TGGTTTCACATCCAAAGGCACAATCTCCTTTTATGCTAAATCTTATCTTTAGGAGATTTTCCCCTATTGGTAGAGCATCTTAACAAAGCTTCTAACCAAATAAGTTAATTTTCTTTAGAAGATTTAACCTCTACAAGCTTTTCCACTATGTAAAGCTAGCCTTGGTTTAATTGATTATACGAAGTCAAATGGTTGCACTTGTATATCTTTTTTTGACTGTATACTTTCCAAACCAATTACCACCCCAATAAAGACAATCTTCTCCTATATCTTGATGTTGGTATTTTCTTTATCGTCTTTATTGTCTCTCAGTCATAGTTTAAGGCATGCAATTTTGAACTACCATCATCTGTAAGCAAGTCTTTTTAACCTTTTCTATCCCTTGAGATTGTCTTTCTGAGTAAATCCCAAAAGGCCATCTTATATCAAATTTCTCACTTATCCCTACTTGCCATTTCAATTCCTATACTAGTAAATCTCTAGCTAAATTAGTTTTATTCCTTCATATTACTAAGCCCCCACTTCGTATTGGCTACAAAAATTTTTCCCATCTAATCATATGTGGCTTGTTATTTTTCTTATCACATACCCAAAGGAGATTAGTTATGAGGTTATCACATTTTCTAGCTTTCATTTTTGTAAGTTTTTAGTAACTCACCTATCCCTATACATGATTGTAATATGTTGTCTAAGGCTTTATAAATTTCTTCAAATTGAGTCTTATCTATACCCACTCAATCAATTTTCACACCAAGATATTTCCCAAAATTTTTAGTATTGCTCATGATCCTCTTAAACCTTCTTAGGGTTATCTAGGCTAAACTTAACCTTTAATTTTTCATGATTTTTATTTAAACTTGAATAATGCCCGAACTCTCTCAGAATTTGATTTATTTTCTGGTAAGAATCTATATCTCCTAAGTCTAACTACTGGATTAAAATAGTTTGCGTTTCTACCATTAATGAGGATACTCCAAGATGTTGTTGTTACATACTTCATGATATGCTTTGGGAATTCCATTGCTAAGAAGACTTCTTCTAGAAAAGTCCATAAAACTTTATAGTATGCTTTGAATAAGTCAACTTTCAGAGCTACCTAAAAGGATTTAACCTTTTTCAACTTTTTGAGATGGTGAAGAATTTATTCCACTATAATAATATTATTCGTAATTTTAACAAAGGCACTCTAGAATAGTGTGATTAGGTCATTAATGTTTTGGAATTTTTTCATAATGAAGAACCTTTGCAATGATCTTATAGGTTATATTACAGAAGCTAATTTGTCTAAAATCCTTAAAGTTCATAGGACAATTCTTCTTTAGAATGAGGACTATATTAGTTTTGTTGAGTTCTCTAAGCATGAATCCTTTATTTAGAAATGTACTCACCATTCTTTTAATATCATCAAAGAGCAAATGCTATTATCTTTGAAAGAATATGGCTGGAAAACATCAAGACTTGGAGTTTCGGAACCATGAATGAGCTATTTAAAGCTTTTTATGCTCAAATTTCAAAATTTTATTTTAGTGGCGCCTTGAAAGTGCTGTATCATTTCAAATTATTTTTGAATTTTAGCGGCGCTTATAGGCAATGTAACAACCGAAAGGGTTTTGAAAGAGTTTTAAAGGATTTTAAAAGATAAAACTTATTTTTCGACGCTAATTCCCATCAAACGAAGCCTGGCATGACTTTCAAGGATAGTGATTTGAAATGAAAGGCTGTTCGAAGATAGAAACACTATTAAACAGAAAGAAATGCAATCTGGCAGTCAGAAACTGACAGAAGATATTTCGTGCGTCAATTTCACTGACGGAGGCCAAAACCTTCACATGGAAACACGTGACGACGTCTGGAAGGATGCCGACACCCTAAAGTATCCCCAGGTGGTCCGAGAAAAGTCAAAATCGCCCCCGGAGGCTTTAAATTTCCAGAATTCCCTCCATTTCTCTCAAACCTCTCTCTCTCCTCACCACATTTTCTCTCTCCTCTCTCTCCTCCTTCCTCCACCGTGAACTGCCACCACAGCCACCATGGGCCGCCACCTGGCACACCAATCGACAGCCCTCACCACCCACAACCTCCAGCAACCACCCACGGCCACCAACGGTCGCCAGCGTCGCCAAAAAATGCCACTTTTCTCCTCCACAGCGCTAAAACTTTGCAAGCTCAGATCACCGCCGTCTGTCACCGTTCCCACCATTGTGTAGCCTGAGTTGCCAGCTTCCTCCAGTAGCTCGCTGACTTTGAACGGAGGCCAGACGCACCCGGATAGAGGCAATCTCCGTCTGCCTTGCATTGACTTTCATGGCCGAAAAACGCCGTCCAAACGGCCGTAAACCATCTCGCCACCACCATATTCAGACTCCTAGACTTACGGGCTTCACCGTGGTGTAATTTTTGAGGCAAACTGCACCCCTCCGCCGTGCGCCACCATACGCCGCCGTGCTGGAGCTTCTGGACGTGCATCAGGAGAAACCGAAACCACCGCGACACAGAATTCCATCATCCGATCACATTGGTAAGGTTCGATTTCCTAAAAACTGATGATATCTGATTGAAATAGATGTCAAACGTAATTAGGCAATAAATTGACCTAGGTATTAGGGTAACCGGACCTAGAATTGTTAAACGGATGACGTGACAAGTCTGAATATTTAATTTCATGTCCAGTAAATTAATTGGACTCAGAAACCGAGACTACGTGAAGTTATGAAGCAATTTGGAGCTACAGGAGACCAGGTAAGATAATTTATGCTTCCCGAACCGTAGATTTGACTTAGTGGATACCTGAATGATTTAGATGATTTACATAGATTTGCATGCTGCTTTCGATGGGATAAATTGCATGCCTATGTGCTGAAAACCCTAATTGCATGTTAGACACTTTGTTTATCGAGTTTAGATGCCCTTAGGACGGATTTACTTAGGATTGGGTACTTGATAGCCAGTATGGGACGGCCGTTAAGTATCCCTAGTACAGGGAGTTTTTAAATGAGATTGTTTTATCAGATTTAGCCTGTACTGAGTTAGGGATTACGCGTTAAACCAGGACGACCCTAAGAAAGGTTTAAGGAGTATAAGGGGGGATAGCCTACATGGGGAAACGTTGTGATTTAGGCGTAATACCCTAGAACCCTGAGGAATAGCCAACCGTGAGCATGTGAGTTCGAATAGACTGTATGAGGATGAGAATTGGAGTATGTGCACATGCTAGGGGACGCCCTAGATGTTGATTCTCACCCGGTCCTTGAGTGAGTGATTGGTGTTACGGATCACACTCACAATATAGGCTTGATTTGGGTGATTGGTGTTACGAATCACACCCAACGATAAGAGAGGTATTCTCTCAGAATGACGTGCAATTAGATGATGATTTAGACTTGGTTACAGCAGATTTGTGACCAACGTGGACTTAGATACACCGGGCATGGGATTTTACTTGATTTTGATGATTGATTTTCAAAGAAATGGATTTTTATGATTTCAATTAATTGCCGCGATTTCCATGTAATAAAATGATTTTTAAAGATAAGGTATTTCACTGTTTTCAAACTGATTTCGGGAAGATGATTTCAGTGTTCACACCGCTGGGTTTTCAACCAGTTTTCGAATGATATTTGAACTGTAAATTATTCTAATGGGATTTTATATCTCATCAGGTTGTTTACTCAGATGAAAAGGGACAGGGACAGGAACCCAGATGATAGCTGATGATGCCTTGGTGATAAGCAGGAGAATGACTTAGCTTAGGCTTGAATCATCTTGTATATATACTTTGATGACGTTGTTGTATATTAGGTTATATCTTCTATGTTTTCTGTAGTGATTGGATTGACTGTACATGTATAAATTAGGTGTTGTATGTTGACTGTAGTGATGGGATTGACGTTGCTGTATATGGATTCTGTTAATTATGTTTATGTTGTTGATGGACTGACTGTATGATTGTAAACAGGTGATTATTGTACTTGGGTATGTTCGAAATACAGAGGAAACTCTGTCGGGTTTTTGGTAGGGTTTATCGCTGTAAACTTGTGGACTTGAGTTGGAATGTGTATGAATGTATGACGTGACGTGTATATGAGTTTTATATTTCATTCCAGAGTAATTTATGATGTATGTATGTCTAACTAGTTAGTTGCATGTGAATTAGGGTTGAACGGAATCTAAATGTTGGGTTACGCTCAACCAGTAGCGATCCCCTGACATTCCCACATCGGGAATAACTATGTAAATCAACCCATATGCTTCCCGCTAATCAGATAAACATCGCGTATGTTGTATTAGGGGGTCGTTACACTTATAGGCACCAGTAAAATTTTAAAATTTTATTTTAGTGGCGCCTTGAAAGCACTGTATCATTTCAACTTATTTTTTAATTTTAGCGGCGCTTATAGGCACCGTTAAATTTTCAAAATTTTATTTTAGTGGTGCCTTGAAAGCACCATATCATTTCAAGTTATTTTTGAATTTTAGTGGCGCTTATAGGCGCCGTTAAATTTTCAAAATTTTATTTTAGTGGCGCCTTGAAAGCGCCGTTATCATTTCAAATTATTTTTGATTTTTAGTGGTGCTTATAGACGCCACTAATTTGTTTTCGTAGCGTTCATTCCTGGCGCTTCACTAAAGGCACCGTAAAATTTCTTCATTTTGTGGCGCCTTTTCTGCAATTGTGGCGCCTTGAAAGCACCGCTATAGCCAAAAAAATATTTTCCCTCGTCCTGGCACATTATTTTCCCTCCTGAAGTCCATAAAGAGTGCCTAGAAGCTTCATTTTCTCCCATTTCCCTCCCTAGCGAGATCTAGTTCGAGTTGCAACCTTCGCAGTCGCTCGCTCTCCATTCTTGTTCAGCCTTTGCGTTGACTCGCACAACGTCCTTGTTTAGTAAGTTTTCGTTTCTCTATTTCTTCGTTTAAGTTATTGATTTGGTTAGGGTTTCGATTTAGGGCTCGATTTGTTGGTGGGGTTCATCCTGTGTGTGGATTTTGAGTTGATGGGAGGGTTTGCTTTTAGTTTTGGGTTTCCATTTGTTTGAGAGTTTGTATTTTTTAGTTCTCCATTTGGATTCTCTCTGTTTTAGTGGATTGCTCATTTTTGCATCCATAGTATTTAATATGTTTAGGTAGATGGAATTGGTTTCTTGTATTCTATTACTTTCAAACATTTGATGATATCTTATTGGTTTTCAAATATAAAAATGCTAACAGTACTCAAATGGAAAATATGCTTTCAGTACTAAGAAATATATTCAAGTATAATTAGCAACCTATATTAAATAGTTAAATGGAATATTTGATAATTAAATGGATACACAGCACAGTCCCACCACCTGGTCCACCTAAGCCGACACTTTGATTTTTATTATGTCAACCTACACTTTTTCTAATTCTAATTTTACATGTATGGTAAAATCAACACTTAAATCTAAAACTTTTATAAGGATGTCATGTCTTGAAAAAATATTACGAAGATGTCATGGGTTAAAAAAATATTATGACAAATAAATATAATATTTATTCATAAATTTTAATATGGAAGTAAATTTTATTATAATATTATCATATTATTTTTTTTATATAAAAAAATTTTAATCTCATTATAATGTGATACCTCAACTTAATTCTAACATTTTCTTTTTTATTTTTTGAAAGAGTTAAGGTACATTTTAAAGCTAAAAATAAATATCAATGATATATTTTGATGGTATACATTTTATTAAGAGAATATAATTGCAACGTCTAACGCATATTATCTTTTTTAATTAATATATTAAAAAGTATTCTACGTATTTTTCTAACCAATATCATTAGTGTTGCATAAACTTTTCAAATCGCTATCAAAAAAAATTCCATGTCATTATATATACAATTCAAATGTTAGAATTATTATTTTATGAAATTAAGGACTCTAAAATCACATAAATATATCAATTCAAATATATATTGATTACCATCTCTTCTTTTCTAACTTCCTTGATTTTATAATATTTTATATTTGATCTCTTCAAAGTTCTGGCCAAAACATTATGATTATTGGTTCACCTCAAACTAACTGGACCATTAGTATAGAAAATGGATAATGAAAGTGCATTTAGCTAAACTAGAGCATGGACTTATTGAGAAACTATATTGTTAGGAATTGAAATTAATTTTGGCATAAATTGAATTGTGTTTGTAATTTTAAAATGTTTTATTGATCTTTGATTTTAATAAGGATAAAATTCCACTGATTAATGTTTATTATTATTTTTATCAATATAGGTTTTAGGTATGGATAAATCTTGGATTACTAAGTCACGACTTAGCCCTGAATATCATAAAGGCTTGAATGAATTTTTAGATTTTGCATTCGCACACACAAATGCTAACAATAGGATAAGATGTCTATGTAGTCACTGTGGGTTTAGAAGGTGGCAAGTTAGAGAAGTGGTATATGACCACATAATTTGTACCCAATTCCCACAAGGGTACACTATCTGGATTTGGCATGGAGAGTCAGTGACAGGGATTGTAAACAATACTTCAAATGTCCCACATGATGCAACGGGTAGTCAGAGTAATTTTCCTGATCAAGATCGTATGCAAGAAATGATCCACGATGTATTTGGAATTAATAGACCCGCTACCATGCAAACATATGATTCTGTTAAGGAAGTGGAGAGCAGAATACATAAGGATGATTCATATTTTGCAGATTTAGTTAGAGATTGCAATGAGGAGTTGTATCCTGGGTGTGCAAAGTACTCGAGGCTGTCATTCCTAATTAAACTATACCATATCAAGTGTTATTGTTAGATAACTGACAAAGCAATGTCTATGATACTTGAACTGTTGAACGATGCTTTTGAGCATGCGAAGATCCCTAGTTCATTTTATGAGGAAAAAATAATAATAAATAAACTTGGCCTTAATTATTCAAAGATCGATGCATGTCCAAAAGATTGTATGTTATATTGGAGAAATGATGCAAATAGAGAATCTTGCAAAGTCTGTCACACTTCTAGATGGAAGACCAATGAATGTGCAAGCAATATGCTTAATGGGGGTAAGAAACACAAGAAGAAGAAACAACCAGCTAAGGTTTTACGTTACTTTCCTTTAAAACCATGATTGCAACGGCTTTACATGTCTTCTAAGACGGAAGATCTTATGAGGTGGCATGAAGAAGATAAAAACCATGACAGGCTAATGAGACATCCAAGAGACTCTAAGGCGTGGAAGTCATTTGATGAAATTCACCCAGAGTTTGCCTTAGAACCACGTAATGTACGACTTGGTCTAGCTAGTCATGGTTTCAATCCTTTTGGAACACTGAGCACCAATTATAGCATATGGCCTGTGGTTCTTTTTCTGTACAACGTGCCTCCGTGGATGTGTATGAAGGTAACATCTTTCATTCTTTCTATGATTATTCCAAGTAAATGTATGCTCGAAAATGATATAGATGTTTACCTTTAACCTTTGATTGAAGATTTGAGTGAATTATGGACAGATGGAGTGGAAACATATGATTCTTCATCGGCTAAGATGTTCACAATGCAGGCAGCGCTAATGTGGACCATCAGTCACTTTCCTGGCCTCGGCACCTTATCTAGATGGAACACATATACGGGATTAACCTTTCCAACCTTCAATAATGACTCGAACCCTTGTCGATTACCTTTTAGTAAAAAATAGTGTTTCATGGGCCACCGTCATTTCTTGGAACCTGGGCATAAATTTAGATTGAATTGCCTCTGGTTTGATGGTAACACTGAAATGAGGAATCCACCAATTTCATTATCAGGCTCAAAAATATTGAAGCAAGTGAAGAATATTGATGTGAATTTTGGGATAGGACAAGAGTTAGATGTCAGAGGAAAAAGAACTCGTAACAGTTGTGTTGAAGGAAGTGATTCCCAGTGGAGGAAGAAAAGTATATTTTTTTAGCTTCCGTATTGGGAATTTAATTTGTTAAGACACAACCTTGATGTAATGCATATTGAGAAGAATGTGTGTGACAATGTCATATATACATTATTGAATGAAGCTGGCAAGACAAAAGATCATCTTAATGCTCGAAAAGGCCTACGTGCCATGGGAATTCGTCAAGACCTTTGGCCGGATGACAGTGGAAAATATCCTTGGGCCTTATACACAATGACAAATTCAAATAAGGATAAATTTCTCAATATTTTAAAGAATGTGAAGGTCCCAGATGGTTACTCTAGCAATATTTCTCGATGTGTTGATTTAAAGAATCATAAGTTATTTAGGCTAAAGAGTCACAATTCTCATATTCTAATGGAACAATTGTTACCAATAGCATTGAGAAATGTTTTACCTAATCATATATGTGCAATTTTAGTGTAACTCTGTTCATTTTTTTTACACATATGTGCTAAGGTACTGAGTGATTCTGAGTTAGACAACCTTCAAAAAAGAGTTGTGGTCTTCCTATGTCATTTGGAAGTGTTATTTCCGCCATCATTCTTTACGGTTATGGTTCATCTGATTGTTCACTTAGTTGGTGAAGCCAAGTGTGGAGGGCTTGTGAAAGGTAAAATTCTCGGTATAGTTTTATGCTACGTCATTCCTTAATCAGGATTGGAATATGTCTTAATTAAGTATATGTCAAACTTATAGGTACTTAGGATTGCTGAAGTCTTACGTGCGAAATAAAGCATAGCCTGAAGGCTCTATAGTGGAAAGTTACATTGCTGAAGAGTGCCTTACATTTTCTTCAAGGTACTTAGATGGAACTGAGACAAGATTCAACCGCCTTCAACGTGTTGATGATCAACCAAATGAAGTTGAACCATCTCAAGTGGAAATAATTTTCCCTCGAATTGGCAAGCCAGTTAGAGGTTACTCATATGTCAAGCTGACAGATATGGAAAAACATCAAGCTCATCGCCATGTACTAATGAACTGTAAACATGTAGAACAATTTTTCCAGTAAGTAATTCCATAGATTTGTTAATTTCATAGAGGTTTTCAATCTTTTCAAGTTAATTTGTTCAATTGTTAATGAAATGTATAAAATTTAAGGAGATAATGAGAAGAAGGTTGAGAAATCGCACTCGCTCTTCTTCAATTATCCAAAGGACAATTCACAGGGAGTTTTCTTCATGGTTTTATAGCCGAGTGAGTGGTGTCCTATTTTGTTGTAGTTATTATATCCGACAAAATCAAACTCTAACACATCATTGTGTTCATTGTAGGTTGCGAATGATGAAAATGGAGCTTATTCTGAGGACATCAAATGTTTAGCAAAAGGGCCACTGTCACATGCTAGATAATTTAGTGCACTTACCATTAATGGTTAAAAATTTCGTACCATAGCTCAAGAAGAAGGGTTGAAAACACAAAATAGTAGGGTATTTGGCTTATTCGGTACAAATAGTTATGCAAGCAGTAGTGAAAATCGACCAATATTTGGGGGTGTTCCTTATTATGGAAAGTTGGTTGACATAATTGAGTTAAATTATCATAGTCGATTCATAGTGACAATGTTTAAGTGTAAATGGGCCAACACAACAACAACACTGGGAATGAAAAAGGATGCCCTTGGGTTTGATTTGATAAATTTCTCGCGATTAATTCACACTGACACACATTCAGATGATGAGCCTTACATTCAAGCTTCTAAAGCTCAAATGGTGTATTATGTCGATGATGAATCTGATAGAGAGTGTTGCATTCCTGTTCACTTGAAGCCACGGGATTTGTACAATATGGGAGATGAAGAGAATGTCTATGAAAATGAACCATATCCACAACAACAATTAGCAACATTTTTTTCTAACGATGTAGAAAGTATACCTTTGGCAAGAGGAGTTGAAGAAGAAGACTTGCCTATTATGGATGCTGTTGATAGTGTGAGTAACAATGCTGAGGATCAAATATTGTGTATTTAATGGTGGGAACATAAGATCCCATATGGTACTTATTTAAGACTACCATTATGATTTTCAATATGAATATTTCAAGTAATCCTCTATTCAAACAAATATGTTTTTTTATAATTTTCTGTTAATTTGGTTTTATCTTTTGAAATTTATAGACATGAGAAGATTAAAGCAAAAAGCTTGTAGAGCCCGTGGACAATCCTCAACTGTCCCTACTCCATCTCTATCCCTTACTTTGCATCCTTTTGAGCCGGTGCCATCTCCATCCCCCACTATGCATCCTTTTGAGCCAGTGCCATCTCCATCCCCCACTCTGCATCCTTTCAAGCCAGTGCCATATCCATCTGCCACTTCGCATCCTTTCGAGTCAATGCCATCTCCACCCCCCACTCCGCATCCTTTCAAGACAGTGTCATGTCCATCTGCCACTTCGCATCCTTTCGAGTCAATGCCATCTCCACCCCCAGCCCAAACCTTAGAACCAGCTTCAACTGTTCCCTCTACCAAATCCTCAAGTGGAAGGAGTAAAAGTTCATCTTAGACCGTTAATATCATTGGTAATTAAATTTTTTTCATTTTATTATTCAAAATATTGATATTATGTTGATGTATTTTTTATTTTACAAATGAGCAAGGAAACACTATAGAAGGACATTTAAGATTTCATGATGTAACAACCAGAATCATTTTAAAAGATAAAACCCAATTTTCATGATAAATTCACGTAAGCGAAGCTTGGCACGACTTTCGAGGATGATGATTTGAAAAGAAAGGTCATTCGAAGTCAGAAACACAAGCGAACGAAAAGAAACGTGATCCGGTGATCAGGAACTGACATCCCGAAGTTTCCCCAGGTGATCCGGGAACAGTCATAATCGCACCCGGAAGCTTTAAATTTCCAAAAACCCTGCCATTTGTCACAATTCCTTCTCTCTCCTCACTCCACTTTCTCTCTTCTCTCTCTCTTCCTTCCTCCACCCCGCGCCGCCACCAGAGCCACCGTGAGCCACCACCAGGCATACCAATCGACTCCCCTCGCCACCCTCGACTTTCAAAGAACCACCCACGGTACGCAACTACGCCCAAGATCGCCAGAAAATGATGTTTTACACCTCCATCGCGCGAAAACTTCGCCAGCTGAGATCACCGCTGTCTGCCACCGTTGGTCGTCACCGTCCCCACCATCGTGTAGCCTGAGCTACCAACTTCCTCCAGTAGCTCACCGATGTTGAACGGAGGTCCTACACGCCCGAATCGAGGCTTTTTCTGTCTATCGTGCGTTATTCTTCGTGGCAGGAAAATGCCATCCAAACGGCTGTGAACCTCCGTGCCACCACCATATTCGGACTCCTCATCTTGCGAGCTTCACCGTGGTGTAAATTTTGAGGCCAACCGCACCCCTCTGCCGTGTGCCGCCGTGCCGGAGCATCTGGATATACACCGGGAGAAACCAAGACCACCCCAGGACAGATTTTCATCATCCAACAACACTGGTAAGGTATAATTCCCCAAAAACTAATGAATTTTGATTGAAATAGCTGCTAAACGCAATTAGGAAATTAATTGACCTAGAAATTAGGATAATCAGACTTAAAATCGCAAAACGGATGACGTGACGAGCTTGAATATTCATTTGAATGTCCAGGGAATTTAATTGGCTTGAAATCCAAGATTTTGTGAAGTTCTGAATTGTTTTGGAGTAACAGGAGACCAGGTAGGATGATTTATGCTTCCTGAGTTTTAGATTTGACCTAGTGAATACCTAAACGATTATATTTAATTGCATAGATTTATGTGTTGCTTTCGATGGAATAAATTGCATGCCTGTGTGCTGGATATCCTAATTTCATGTTAGATGCTTTGTTTATCGAGTTTAGATGCCCTTAGGACAGATTTACTTAGGGTAGGGTACTTTATAGCCAGTATGGGACGGCCGTTAAGTATCCCGAGTACAGGGAGTTTTTAATTGACATTATTTTTACCAGATTTAGCCTATACTACGTTAGGGATCATGCGATAAATCAGGATAATCCTAAGAAAGGTTTAAGGAGTATAAGGGGGGATAGCCTACACGAGGAAATGTTGTGATTTAGGCGTAATACCCTAGAACCCTAAGGAATAGCCGACCGTGAGCATGTGAGTTCGAATAGACTGTATGAGGATGAGAATTGGCGTATGTGCACATGCTAGGGGACGCCCTAGATGTTGATTCTCACCCGGTCCTTGAGTAAGTGATTGGTGTTACGGATCACACTCACAATATAGGCGAGATTCGGGTGATTGGTGTTACGGATCACACCCAACGATAAGAGAGGTAATCTCTCTAGATGATGTGCAATTGGATGACGATTTAGATTAGGTCACAGAGGACTTGTGGCCTATATGGATTTAGATACACCGGGCATGGGATTTAACCTGATTTCTATGATTGATTTTCAAAGAAATGAATTTTATGGTTTTGAGTATTTACCGCAATTTCCATGTGATAAAATGATTTTAAAGATAAGGTATTTCACTGATTTCGAACTGATTTCGGGAAGTTGTTTTCGATGCTCACACCGCTGAGTATTCAACCAGATTTTGAACTGTATTTGAATTGTAAATTATTCTACTGGGATTTTATATCTCACCAGGTTGTTTACTCAGATGAACAGGAACAGGGACAAGAACCTAGACGTTAGTTGATGATGCCTTGGTGATAAACAGAAGAACGGCTTAGTCTAGGCTTAAATGTCATTGTATATATTTTTAGTGATGATGATGTATATTGGTTTTTTGTAAATTATGTTTTCTGCTATTATTGGACTGGCTGTGTATCTGTAAACAGGATGACTGTCGTATTATGGATATGTTCAAAATACAGAGGAAACTTTGCCAGATTTTCGGTAGGGTTTACCACTGTAAACTTGCGATTTTAAGTTGGAATTTGCATTTAATGATTGTATGCCTTATGTATGGATATTAGATTTCATTCCAGAGTAATTTATGACATATGTATGTATAATTAGAATAACTACAGGTGAATTAAGGTTGAATGGAATCCGAATGGACAACGGGAAGTCTATTTGGGTTACGCTCAACCAGTAGCGATCCCCTGACATTCCCACATTAGGAATAACTATTTGGAAAACCCATACGCTTTCGCTATGAGTGTGTATGTTGTATTAGGGGGTCGTTACAATTATGGTATCAGAGCCCTAGTTGTCGGATCATCTGGTTTAGTGTGTTAGGGACCTTGAATCTTCGGGCTTGCAGTTTAGGATTTTGATTTATTTAACTCTGGAATGCTAGGACTTAATCTCGAACTGATAAGTAACGGAATAAATTTAATGCTTTCTGTTAACTATTACTGTTATGACTGATCTGTTTGCTTCTGTGTCAGATAGCTATCGTAGAATCTAGCAGGGATGCCACTCGTAGGCCCAGAGGAAGGTCAAGGCACAAGAACCAAGGTGCTTCAGGTAGTGGTAGCATGGAGACTGATGTCGACATGCGCGATATGATGGAATCTATCGGTATGATGGTTGATGCGATGAGAGATCAAGCCACTACCAATGCTAATGTGATGAGACAGTAGCAGGAAGACAAACAGACTAGAAATGACGGAGCCACCCAGCATGTTAACCTATTGTATCAGGGATGGATCGAGTTTCAGAGAGCAAGTCCATCTCTATTTGCAGGTGCCTCCGATCCCACTGTTGTAGAAGCCTGGGTGAAAGATATTGAAAAGATTTTTAGACTGTTGCAGTGTGACGATGAGCAGAAGGTTACATATGCAACATATATGTTGAAAGGCGAAGCAAAACTCTGGTGGATAGGTGCCCAACAACTGATGGAAAGCAGAGGCATTCCACTTACCTGGGAGTCTTTCAAAAGAGTCTTTATGGACCAGTAAATCCCTGAGAGCGTAAAATAATCAAAGGAAGCACAGTTTCTGAAGCTCACACAGGGAGGCAGGCTATTTGAGGAGTATTTGAAACAATTTGAAGAATTATCACGATACTCCACCTACCTGCGAATGCACTACAACGAGGCCTGGAAAGCAAAGCAATTAGAAGAAGGCCTATACTTACCCATGAAGACTCAGCTAGCCACATTGGAGATTAGAGACTTCGCCACATTGGTAAACAAGTGCCGAATCTTGAGCAAGAATTTAGAGCAGAGACAGGCTCAGAATATGACACAGAGAACAGAGAACCGGCCAAGACCAACAACCAGAAATCTTAATGTAAGAAGCGGTATGTTTAAATCGCAACCAGGGGCTTCTAGTAGTAGTGAAAGACGGCCTGACAACACACCCTGTCCGAAATATGGAACCAGACATCCGAATCAGCCCTGCTGGCATCAGACTCCACTTCAGTGTTATAGGTGTGGAGGTACAAGACATATGGCCAGATACTGCACTTTCACCGAGAACCAGCCGACATCCGGTAGCCGAAGACCACAGGCTCCAAGGAGAGTTTTCACTTTGAATGCGGCTAATGTCGACAGGTCTTCGGGCTTGATGCAGGGTAGAGTTAAAATCTACAATTTTTCTTTGATAGTATTGTTTAATTCGGGTGTTACGGACTCCTTTATTGCTGATGCATGCGTAGAGAGAATAAAACTACCTGTTTAAACCCTGCCCTATGACCTATACATATCCACACCCTTGGGAGAGGCTACTATGTCCCCATGTATATGCTTGAATTGCCCCTTAACCATTGAAGATACTTTGTTCATTGTGGACCTAGTGTGTATACCATTAAATGAGATCGACATCATTTTGAGAATGGATTAGTTAACTAGGAATCAGGTCTTGTTGAATTATTCCGAGAGGACAATCACTTACCTGGATAACGTACCTGTGTGTAGGAGTGATAGAGCTTGTGAAATAGGTGATATGTTCCTCAATCTCTCTAAGGTAGAGTTGCAGGATAGGCTAAGCCAAATCCCAATTGCTAGTGACATTCCAGAGGTATTTCCTTTGGAAATAAGTAAACTGCCACCACCTAGGGAGATAGAGTTCACCATTGACCTGATTCCGGGCACGGGGCCAATAGCCATGACTCCATATCGTATGGCCCCAGCAGAATTAAGAGAATTAAAGGTCCAAATTGAAGATATGTTAGAGAAGGGGTTCATTAGGCCAAGTGTATCGCCATGGGGAGCTCTGGTCTTATTCGTAAAGAATAAAGACGGGAGTTTGAGATTTTGTATAGATTACCGGCAATTAAACAAGGTGACCATTAAGAATAAATACCCATTACCACGTATTGATGACTTGTTTGATCAGTTGCAAGGCGCGACTGTATTTTCTAAGATAGACTTAAGATTAAGATACCACCAGATTAGGGTTAGAGAGGAGGATATCTCGAAGATAGCATTTAGAATAAGATACGGCCACTACGAGTTTCTAGTGATGCCGTTTGGATTGACGAATGCACCAGCTGTATTTATGGATTACATGAATAGAATCTTCAGACCCTATTTAAATCAGTTTGTAGTGGTATTCATCAATGATATCTTAGTCTATTCTAAGACTCACGAAGAGCACGCCTAACATCTTAGCACGGTGCTACAGATACTGGAAGAGAAGCAATTGTATGCAAAGCTAGAGAAATGTGAGTTTTGGTTAGAAGAAGTGAAATTCTTAAGACACGTGGTTAATGGGAAAGGGATAGCGGTAGACCCAAAGAAGATTGAAGTAGTATTAGATTGGGGTCGACCTAGAACCATCACCGAGATTAGGAGTTTCCTAGGTTTGGCCTGTTATTATAGGAAATTCATTCAAGGATTTTCTCATATAGCCGTACCATTAAACCGGTTGACTCGAAAAGGGGTAGAATTCGAATGGAGCGAACAGTGTGAGAATAGTTTTCAAATTTTGAAAGAGAAATTGACCACCGCTCCTGTACTAATTATTCCAAAACCCCTAGAACCCTTTACCATATATACAGATGCATCCTTGAGAGGCCTGGGTTGCGTCTTGATGCAGGATGGAAAAGTTGTGGCTTATGCATCATGGCAATTGAAACCTGCAGAGGAGAACTATCCCACCCATGACTTAGAACTAGCTGCCGTCATGTTTGCCCTAAAGATTTGGAGACATTACCTGTATGGCGCTGTATTTAAGGTGTATAGTGATCATAAGAGCCTTAGGTATTTGTTTGATCAAAAAGAATTAAACATGAGGCAGTGTAAGTGGGTAGAATACCTGCAAGACTTTGATTTTGAATTGAAATATCATGCAGGGAAAGTGAATGTCGTGGCTGATGCATTGAGCTAAAAGTCACTACAACTAGCTAGTTTAATGATTGGTGAGATGAGGTTACTTGAGGATTTTGAGAATCTCAGCCTCAACGTAATCTCATTTCCGCAAAGATTAGTGATGAGTGACTTTTAATAACCTGCGAATTGAGAGAATTAATTAGACAAGCCCAATTTGAGGATGAATCCTTGGAAGTATACGCAGACCAACCCGATTTTGGACTAGCACCTGATGGAGTTTTGATGTTTAGGAAGAGGGTAGTGATTCCGAACCATCAAGAGCTAAAGTAAAAAGTGTTAGTAGAGGCCCATAGAAGCCATTACACTATTCACCCCGGTATTTCCAAGATGTATTAGGACTTAAAGAGAAATTTTTGGTGGCCCGGTATGCGGAAGGATATCACAAACTACGTGAATGCTTGTTTGACTTGTCAACAGGTTAAGATAGAACATCAGAAACTCGCAGGGCTACTAAAACCATTGGAGATACTAGAAAGGAAATGGGATCAAATCACTATGGATTTTGTGGTAAGATTACCTAGGACACCAACAGGATTTGATGCCATTTGGGTAATAATGGATAGATTGACCAAGTCTGCACACTTGTTACCTATTAAGGTGCGTTACTCCATGGAAAAATTAGCCGAAGTATACCTTAGGGAAATCGTGAGATTGCATGGAATATCGTCAGGTATAGTATCCGATTGAGACCCTATGTTTACTTCGAGATTTTGGCAATCCCTACAGCAAGCTTTAGGAACATAACTTAAATTTAGCACTGCCTATCATCCTCAGACTGACAGGCGGTCTGAGAGGAATATTCAAACCCTAGAGGACATGTTAAGGGCTTGTGTGCTTGAGAAGAAAGGAAGTTGGGATAAACACCTGTCGTTGATAGAGTTTGCATACAATAACAGTTATCACTCTACCATCGGTATGGCACCGTATGAGGCTCTATATGGGAGGAGTTGTAAGTCACCTTTAAGTTGGGTAGAAATAGGGGAGAGTGCACTGTTGGGACCCGAAATAGTACAAGAAACCACTGATCAAATTAAAATGATCAGGGAAAAGATGAGAGTTTCCCAGTAGAGACAAGAATCATATGCCAACAAGATAAGAAGGCCTTTGGAATTTAATGAGGGAGAGCACGTATTTCTGAGAGTGTCCCCCACCACGGGTATCGGTAGACAGGTGAGGACCAAGAAACTAAGCCCTAGATTCCTAGGACCATTCCAAATTTTACAAAGAGTCGGTCCCGTTGCCTACCAAATCGCCTTACCTCCCTATTTGTCTAACCTACATGATGTCTTCCATGTCTCCCAACTTCGTAAATATGTCCCAGATCCTGCGCATGTATTAGGGAATCAACCGATAATATTAAAGGAAAATTTGACTTATGAATCTACTCCTGTACAAATTCTTGACTTTAAGACTAAGCAACTTCAAAGTAAAATAATCCCTTTAGTTACGGTACTTTGGCAGGATGTAGCATCGCAGGAGATGACATGGGAGAAAGAAGAAGAGATGAGGCAAAGATACCCAGAACTGTTCACAGGTATGAATTTTGGGGACAAAATTTCTTTTAAGGGGGGAGAATGTAATAACCGAAATTAATTTTAAAAGAAAGAAACTCAATTTTTTGATAAATCCATGTAAGCGAAGCTTGGCATGACTTTTGAGGATGACGGTTTGAATCGAAAAGCGATTTGAAGTCAGAAACACGATCGAATGAAAAGAAACGTGATCCGGCGATCAGAAGCTGACAGACAACGTTTGGTACTTCAGTTTTACTAACATAGGCCAAAATCTTTGCATGGAAACTCGTGCCAACTTCTGGAGGGAAGCCGACGTCCTAAAGTTTCCCCGGGTGGTCCAGGAAAAGTCAGAATCGCCCCCGGAAGCTTTAAATTTCCTGAAACCCCGCCATTTGGCCTAATTCTCTCTCTCTCCTCACTCCACTTTCTCTCTCCTCTCTCTCCTCCTTCCTCCACCGCGCGCCACCACCAGAGCCACTGTGCGCCACCACCAGAGCCACTGTGAGCCACCACCAGGCATACCAATCGACTCTCCTCGCCACTCTTGACTTCCAGCAACCACCCACGGCCGCCAATGCCACCGAAAAATGACGTTTTCAACCTCCATCGCGCGAAAACTTCGCCAGCTGAGATCGCCTCCGTCCACCACCGTTGGCCATCACTGCCCCTACCATCATGTAACCTGAGCTTCTAGCTTCCTCCAGTAGCTCGCCGATGTTGAACGGAGGTCCGACGCGCCCAGATCGAGGCTTTTTCCGTTCACCATGCGTCATTATTCGTGGCCAAAAAACACCGTCCAAACAGCCGTGAACCGCCACGCCACCACCATATTCTAACTCCTCATCTTGCGGGCTTCACCGTGGTGTAAATTTTGAGGCCAACCGCACCCCTCCGCCGTGCGCCGCCGTGCCAGAGCATCTGGATATACACTGGGAGAAACTGAGACTACCCTGAGACAGATTTCCATCATCTGACAACACTGGTAAGGTCTGGTTCCCCAAAAACTAATGAATTTTGATTGAAATAGTTGTCGAACGCAATTAGGAAATTAATTGACCTAGAAATTAGGATAATCGGACTTAGAATCGCAAAACGGATGACGTGACGAGCTTGAATATTCATTTGAATGTCCAGGGAATTTAATTGGCTCAAAATTTCAGATTTCATGAAGTTCTAAATTGTTTCGGAGCAACAGGAGACCAGGCAAAATGATTTACGCTTCCCGAGTTTTAGATTTGACCTAGTGAATACCTGAACAATTAGATTTAATTGCATGGATTTACGTGTTATTTTCGATGGAATAAATTGCATGCCTGTGTGCTGGATATCCTAATTGCATGTTAGACGCTTTGTTTATCGAGTTTAGATGCCCTTAGGACGGATTTACTTAGGGTAGGATACTTGATAGCCGGTATGGGACGGCCGTTAAGTATCCCGAGTACAGGGAGTTTTTAATTGACATTTTTTTTACCAGATTTAGCCTGTACTACGTTAGGGATCACGCAATAAATTAGGACGACCCTAAGAAAGGTTTAAGGAGTATAAGGGGGATAGCCTACATGGGGAAACGTTGTGATTTAGGCGTAATACCCTAGAACCCTGAGGAATAGTCGACCGTGAGCATGTGAGTTCGAATAGACTGTATGAGGATGAGAATTGGCATATGTGCACATGCTAGGGGACACCCTAGATGTTGATTCTCACCCAGTACTTGAGCGAGTGATTGGTGTTACGGATCACACTCACAATATAGGCGAGATTCGGGTGATTGGTGTTACAGATCACACCCAACGATAAGAGAGGTAATCTCTCTAGATGACGTGCAATTAGATGACAATTTAGATTGGGTCGCAGATGACTTGTGGCCTAGATGGATTTAGATACACCGGGCATGGGATTTAACCTGATTTCTATGATTGATTTTCAAAGAAATGGATTTTATGGTTTTGAGTATTTGCCTCAATTTCCATGTGATAAAATGATTTTAAAGATAAGGTATTTCACTAATTTCGAACTGATTTCGGGAAGTTATTTTTGGTGCTCACACCGCTGAATATTCAACCAGATTTTAAAATGTATTTGAATTGTAAATTATTCTACTGGAATTTTATATCTCACCAGGTTGTTTACTCAAATGAACAAGAACAAGGACAGGAACCTAGACTTTAGCTGATGATGCCTTGGTGATAAACAGAAGAACGGCTTAGTCTAGGCTTAAATGTCATTGTATATATTTTTAGTGATGATGATGTATATTGGTTTTCTGTCAATTATGTTTTCTGCTGTTATTGGACTGGCTGTGTATCTGTAAACAGGATGACTGTGGTATTATGGATATGTTCGAAATACAGAGGAAACTCTGCCAGATTTTCGGTAGGGTTTACCGCTGTAAACTTGTGATTTTAAGTTGAAATTCGCATTTAATGATTGTATGCCGTATGTATGGATATTAGATTTCATTCCAAAGTAATTTATGACATATGTATGTATAATTATCATAGCTACAGGTGAATTAGGGTTGAACGGAATCCGAATGGACAATGGGAAGTCTATTTGGGTTACGCTCAACCAGTAGCAATCCCCCTGACATTCCCACATCAGGAATAACTATTTGGAAAACCCATACGCTTCCGCTATGAGTGTGTATGTTGTATTAGGGGATCGTTGCAACCGGCATGAGATCTGTGACATTTTCACACTTTTTAATGCATTTTGATCTGGAAATTTTGATGGGTTTTGTCCAAAATATATTTCTAAACTTCTATGTGCAATCAATTGAGGCCAGAAACGCATCTAAGAGATGAATTTTCGTTCAAAATCATGAGGGCTTTGAAGGAGAATTCTGCGACTTTGCCCTTCAATTTGAGCCACTTTTTTGGTGTTTTGATTGCAACTGATTGAGGGCTTTCATCAGAAACAACATTATGAATCTATATATGTGGTCAATTTCTGGAAATTGTGAATTTTCAGCCAAATCATCCTAGGGTACACGTAGTGTGCATTTTTTTGGGTATAAAATTCAAGTAAGAATTTCTCCCTAAAAACATCACAATATTAAGCATACAATATATCAATTTGAAGCTAATTTATAAAAGAACAAAAGCCTTAATTTTGTTGCAAATAATTTTGCCAAAATTAGATCTGAAAAATTCAAGAAAATAAGACCCTTTTTATGCGAAATTCAAGCAACATTCAAGTCCTATAATCATATATGTAGGCTCTGATACCAAATATTAATTTTTTATAATCAAACTTGAGACATATATGAAATATAGAATATTGAATGAAGTTTTATTTAGACAAGGATAGCAAACCTGTCTGTGCCATATTCAAGAAGTTGAAGTTTCGCAGTTGCTGATGGCTAGGTCTTCCTCTCTATTCCCTGGATGGTGCAACGGCTACAATGGGGATACTCACTTAGGGTTAGGGCTAGAGAGGGGAACCTAGCCTATATAAATAGAATTGTCTTACTGGGCCCTCCCATTACGGGCTTAAGTAAAACTAAAGACCTACACCTAGCCGCTTACTAGACTTAGTTCAACGTGTATCATGGCCCAATAATTTCTAATTGGGCTTTCTTTAATGGATCACCTATCAACCCATAATGTTTAAAGTAAAATAGAATTAATGTAAGCCCATATTTTCTAACATTAACTAGTATGAGAGTCCATTGTTCTAATGAGCTTCTTGAGTCCTTATAGCCCATCTTAATTTGCACATGAACTTCATCATCTGTGACATGAAAGTTTCTAAGTGAACCATTGCTTTCTTGGTCTACCCACACGCCCACTTCTCATGCTTGGGCTGCAGTGAATTGTTGTGTATCTCTCTCTCTTTGGTCCACATTTTCTTTCCTATTCCCTGCTGCCGACACCATAACCCAAATGTCTGATATACTTAAATCCATTCCCTGGTTCAAGTACAGTGGATAACTACTATTTGGGTCATTAATCTCCATACTTCCTCATTTCCCGTCACGTACGCAGCATCTCTTCTCCCTTAGATCTCGAATTGCTTGATCCTTCCACTTCAAAAATTAAATTGAGCCATGGTCTTGTAGTTTCTCCCTCTTCCTCCTCGTTTCCAATTAAGAACAAATCATGGAATTCTTCCAAGTTATAAGGCCAAAGGAATCATATCTCATAGGTCACATAAATGGCGTTTTTCTTTTTCAAATGATTACCAATTTAATACTTAAACTCGCCATGTAGTGGCTACCATACGGGGAATTAATATTATATATATATATATATATATATATATATATAGTCAATGATATTGGATCAAAATAAGTACGTACATGATATATCTATTAATTTATGGAATGGTAAAATTTGCAAATTTAAATTCGATACAACTAAGTGTATTTATTGGGGTGAACGTGGATTTCACCTTAATATATATATATATATATAGTTATAGTTTCTTCTATATATGGTTGGATACATACCTATATTTATATATATATATATATATGGCATAATATTAATATAATAATTGAAAAATTTTATAGAATAATTAAAATAATAAAGATGATTATGTATAAAAATAAGCTATATAATATACCATATTCTATATTTATTTTTTTTGTTAGATTAATATCGTTATAACATATTATTAATAATAAAATGTTAAACAGTTACAATTATTTAATAATTGTATTTTTAGAGGTAAATATTAACATGGGATATTTCGTATATGTATAATATCATACTGACATACTCATTATATAATTTTATATGATTTTTTTAATATTTTAGCTAGATGTCGAGTATTTGGGTGTGAATAGTAAAATGGTATATTCTTGTGAGGTTAGACTTGGAGTGTAGTTTGAGTAGTTATTCTATTATTCGAATCTGCATCTAGATATTGAAAAGTGATTGAGTAGTACTAGTACATGCATTGCTACTCTTAAAGGTTGTTAGAATTAATGCAACGCCACATGGTAGTTAGGGATTTTGATTTGTTTAAGTGAAAGGAAAAAATGATAGTATTATGAGTGACAGAAATGAACTTACATATTTTGTGGGGCTCATTAATTTTAACATGATAATATCACGTAAGTTTCTCTCACTTCATGTCCACTTTTATTTTTACATATAATATTTTCATATCATCCATTCACATGATGATAGGATGCGAATAGATGGTTAGAGGGCATGCTTTAAAGTTTTAGTTAACTTGGCTCAAAATTAGACTTCAGATGCTTATTGTTAATTTCTTTTTTTTTTCTTCAAACATGTCTAAATTAAATTTAATGACGACGACTTTCCTATTTATTTTGAGGAATTATATTTTCCTCACTTAAAATAGAAAAAATATATATTTTGATGGACTCACTTGCAATAAAAAAGAATATAATTTTACTTATTGTGATTAAAATATGTAACCTTAATTATATACCAATATAAAATAATTAATTTTTTAAAAAAATTAGAATAAATTGAATTTATAATTTTTGAAACACAATAAATAATATTAAAATAAAATTTCTTACAATTATAGTTTTTAATAACTTATGCTTTTAATAAAAAATACTATTATTTTAGAATAATATTATGTTTATATTCTAATTTAAAGATAATTATTTACGGTTTTAAATATCATTACCCTGACGGCTACCCTGGCTTGCTGAATCTGAAATGGAATAAAAAGTAGGAACTGTCTTCCTAAAAATAATAAAGAAACTGAGAATAATATTAATAACTATCTCTGTCAAAGACCTCATAATTCCCGAAAAGCACACATTCCACTTTATTCTATTGTTCCATTTTATCTCAAGAAAAATCTAGTTGACATTTTCTTTTTCAACATAATCCACGGTCAAGATTAAGTTGTCTCTTAAAGGGAATTGATGGTCAATGAGCTTATCAAATGCACCCTGATTCTCTAAATTCTGTACGATTTGTTTATCCACAGTGGTTGGATTAGGTCTTCCCTTGGGTCTTTTGATTATGATTTTCTCACTTTATATAAATATCAAATGACTAAAATATTCTTTTCTTTGCCCCACTTGGTGTGAGATTTAGTGATATAGGAAAATTTTAAAATTTTTAATTTTCTTCAAAAATTTAACTGTATCAATTAAAAATCTTTGATCTATCTTATTATTATTATTATTAGAATAAATTATATTAATTTCTTTTTAAGTTTGAAATTATATTTAATGCTCTTTTTGTTTCAAAAATTATAATAATATTTCTAAAATTTGATATAAATATTATACAAATACTTTTTTTCCAAATTTTATGTCAATGAAATTTACATTTTAGATCATATATATTTCTTTTAAAATAATAAAGTTACTTAATGCTTTTACTTTTTTTCATATATTTTTTATTAAAACTGATCTCATTCGAAACATTATCATAAATTGTGGGTATTTTCTTAGTGTAAATTCAAACCTATGTTGCGAGTACTAATTAGACGTGTTTCCGCTAAATCCAACCCACAATAGAGTTATTTAAATGTGTTTTCATTGTCACGTATAATAATCTCATATTAAATCTTAATATAAATTTAACTACATTTATTAATATTGAAAATAAAATCATAACTTATTATGCATAAAAAAGTATCTTTATTGGCAGAAAATATATTAGGAGATTGTTATAATTTTTTGAAATAGAAAGGTAGTAAGTAATTTAGTTAAACTTTAAAGGAGATTAACATAATTTACTATTATTTTATTATTGACCTCTTGGTTCTATCTCATGAAACAAATGAAGTGACAAATATACCCTTCTCCGTAAATAAAATATTGAGTTTAAATTTTATGTATAAAATTGTTTTCATTAAGAGAACTCTATCCATAATATTATATTTGAACTAATTCAAATTAGATTAATTAAAATTTAAGTTCCTTTCATGTATTTTTTTAACATTAAAAAAGTCAATTTCAAGAAAAATAATCTATATATATATTTCGAGTATTTGATTATGATTTTCTTAATTTTATTTTAAAAAATATATACAATTACCTCCCAGGATTTAGGCCTTCTCAATATTTTTTTTGTCAAAAATTAATATTCAAAAACTCATTTTTGATTTTAATTAACCTGATTCAAATTAGCTCAGTTCTATCTCCCAAAATATTTTTCATGTTTTTTTAATAAAAACCTTATCAGTGTTAATTTTTTTAAAAAATAGGCATATTGCATGTTAGATTTCACAGTTTATACAGGTCCATATATATGAAATATTTTTCTCTCTCTTAAAATTAGCACAGTCAATTTATTTATAAATAAATAAGATACTTTAAATCCGCGGTTAATATTGCATGCATCTAAAGTCTACAGATTAAGCTCTACAGAGGCATTCCAATTCCCATCCCAAAGGCAGCCAAGCACACCAAATTAAGCTTCAGACTCCTTTTTTGCCCTTTCCATGTCAGTGACAACGAACGGTAACAGTACACTCTGCCTCAGCAACATTTCAGACAGCACTTTTCTTCAGTCTTAACCCAATCATGCTTCAGGTGTTTTCTACCATTTTACAAAGCTAATTATGCTCTATTTCGCCCTGTTTGGTTCCATTATTTTTATTGTTTTCCCTTTGCTAATGCCATTTTGTTCTCCTTTCAGTTTTACTGTTTTAGTTTCATCTTCTTTTATTTTATTATTTAATTTTGAAATTTCAGTGAGGCCCAGTGGGGCTAGGTGATGAGTGCAAGTTTGTCTGGGAGCGAGTAAGAAGATACCATATTAGAGGGAGAAAGAGAGAGAGTGGTGTAGTAGCTGTTTCATGCTGCTTTCACATATCCTATGTCGTTATGTGGCCAAGGATTGGGTCCACCGACTAGTAGTAGGTCTTTCTCTCTCCTCTCTTTATATATTTTTTTGTTTTTTTTTTCTCTCTCTAATTAATTTTTTCATATTGTAAATATCATTTATGGCAGCAAAATCTGGAGAAAAAAACATTGAAGAGGGAAAAAGTAGGCAGAGAATAAAAGAGAGAGAAAGAGGAAAATAAAAAAGAAAGAATAAGCAAAAATGTTGAGTGCATATGTGTTGGTGTATCTGCATGACACCAAATCAGTGAAGAACCTCAGTAATATCACTTTTCTCAAAATTGGCTTTTAAAATAAGCCAAACCTGCAGGAAAGCAGGAAAATCATATCTCAATTCTCAAGTGTCCGTCCATGGGGGGTTTTGATGTTCTTTTTCTTCCTCCTCCATATCTCTGTTTCAGCTTTATCTTCTGTATATTTTCCGCTTTATGATTTTTGCTATGCATCCATAGCCAAAGAATTTTGAATTACCTTCTTTTGGGATTTGGGTTAAGAATTGAGGAGCGCCTCAAATTGCATGTGGGTTTTTCAGAATTCAGATAGATTTTAAGGTTGAAGCAGAGAAAGAACATCCCCATCTGAAGAGAGAAGGCATATATATACTTGAAGAAGAAGAAGAAGAAGAAGTTAATTATATATATATATATAGAGAGAGAGAGAGAGAGAGAGAGACCTTGCTATTCATCAGATATGGCAGCATCTTCTTCGTCGGCGTCGCTCTTTGGAATTAGAGAAGGAGATCAGAATTCCACGAATCAGCAACATTCATCAACTCCAGCTTCGTCAACTACCGGAGCTGCACCACCCCAGAAAAAGAAGAGAAACCAACCCGGAACACCAAGCAAGTATCGTAAAGATTTTGTCGAAATGATAATGATTAATATTTTTTTTTCCTTTGTTACTCTCATTCTCGAAATAAATTTATTTTCAAGTACATAATTCCCAGAAAACCCTAATTGTTTAATGGATATGAAAAAATGAATTGAAATGGGTGTTGATTTCTTGAAAGCCCTTTGTCTTTCTTTTTCATTTTTTTTTCTCGCTTCCTATGGTGAATTTTTTCTAATTAAAAATTTGTTGTTTAATTTGGCATTTTTCCACGTTGAACAGATCCAGATGCGGAGGTGATAGCACTATCTCCCAAGACCCTAATGGCAACAAACAGGTTCATATGTGAGGTATGCAACAAAGGGTTCCAAAGGGAGCAAAACCTACAGCTGCACAGAAGAGGACACAACCTGCCTTGGAAGCTAAAGCAGAAGACTACAAAAGAGCCAAAGAGAAAGGTTTATCTGTGTCCCGAGCCCACATGCGTCCACCATGACCCTTCAAGGGCTTTGGGTGACCTCACTGGGATTAAGAAGCACTACTCTCGCAAGCATGGCGAGAAGAAGTGGAAGTGCGAGAAGTGCTCAAAGAAATACGCAGTTCAGTCAGATTGGAAAGCACATTCAAAGACTTGTGGCACCAGAGAATACAGATGTGACTGTGGCACTCTCTTCTCCAGGTAACAAACAATTAAGCCAAAATTAATAATGTCAAATTAAACACTTTTTATTTAAATTTTTCTTCTCACTCAGAATTTTTTTTTTTTGAAGGAAGAGAGATTTTGTTTGTTTGGTTTGGATTAGGGCTATATCTGATTCTTCAAGAGACTATAGGGAGGAAAAAGCCTTTGATGCTTTCTTTTTTAATAGGGTTTTAGTTTCCTTCCAATTGATAAAGATTCTGTAGAATATCTCTCTCGTATGGTTTCCTTTGTAATCTTTCCTTCCTCTTGGTACGGTGGCCAAAGGGAAATGGAAGGAAACATCCTTCCCACGTGAATAATCTTTGGAAACTGCCTTGGTCGTAGGGTATCAGAAAAACACACACGGAGGAACAGCATCATCCTCAACTTCTCTCTCTTTCCTTAAAAAATAAAAGTAAAAATAAAAATAAATCTACCTTTGCATTTTACCTTGGGAACACCGCTATTTTCGTCCATTACTTTTTTTTCTCCCCTATTCACGTGTAGGAGATAGTGTGTGTTGTTATCAGGTTTGTTCTCTTATGGGTTGGCTAGATGTGTTCAGTACTGTTTGCTCTTGCAGGTAGCCAGGTACTCCTTTTCATGATAACGTTAGGGTCTAATCAATTTCGTTTCTCTCTCTCTCTCGAACTCGAACTCGAATGTACCATTTTATTTGTTCCTTTTACTTCAGCGTGTTTGATGTTTGATTTGGTGGAGTGATCATGCTCATGCAGTGTGCAGCTAACCTAATGGGTTTTGGGGGATGAAATCAATTGAGGGTTCTTGATTGACCACTTTCCACAACGTTGAATACATTCCCTTGATTCATTTATTGAATACCCAGTTCTTGAAATGGGATTTCTTTGTCCTTGTTTGATTAATAATAGTTTTGTTATAGTGAAATTCTTTCCATCTACCATCCTTTTTTCTTTTTTATGTATTTCTGGAAATTTTTAGTGCTCTCTTCTTGAGCACTTCTGGGTTTATATTTTACATTATATATGTCTTGACTACCTACTCATTTCATTAATGTACGTCAATATTTGTCCTCAGGCTAATTAAGATTTTTATTGTCTTTTATTTGGACAAAACAAGTCCTAATTCTGATAGTCATAATAAATATTTTAGGGGTTGGAGTTAGATGTGCATAGTGAATTACCGGTATAGCTTTTTTTTTTTTTAATTTCATGATATATACCTTGCTTTGCGCGCGGGGTGATGAATGATTTTATTATTTGATATTGAAGACTAACAATAACAAGCCATAGAAAATAATTCCAACTTTTATAAATATTTATGTCCAGAAATTGATCAAAATCTTATAGTTATTATATATACCTTAATTATCATATATGCTAGAAGTAATATTAATAATTAATATTGACACAATGAACAGAAAGTGCAACTCTAAACATTTCTAAATAACAATTTGCAAGTTAATGAAATGGAATTGATAAATTTTTTATGACCTCATATGATTCAAATTATATTCTTCTTCTATTGTCCAACTTAATTACTAGTTATGATATTATAAACTAAAGCAATATTGACTCTGGACAAAAATTACTGCAGACGAGACAGTTTTATCACCCACAGGGCCTTTTGTGATGCATTGGCTCAAGAAAGTGCAAGGCAGCCATCCAACCTGATCAGTAGTACCATTGGGAGCCAGCTCTATGGAAGTAGCAACGTGGGCTTAGGCTTATCTCAGGTGGGCCCCCAGATTGCCTCCCTACATGACCAGCATAACCAAACCAGTGACATTTTGCGACTCGGTGGCACCGCCCGGACCGGCCAATTCGACCACCTTCTTCCGGCATCCTTTAGACAATCACATTCAGACATGGCCATTCCTTCACCTGCCGCAGCCTTCTTCATTCCAGAATCTTCAAATCAAAACTACCACCAACGTACTCAACAAGGATTGGTGCAGCAGCAAAACAAGGCTAATTTCCATGGACAGCTTATGCAATTCTCCGATCTTCACAACAACAACAACAGCACGAACAACAATTCCCCAACATCTGCAGCTAATAACAACCTCTTCAACCTTCCTCCGTTCCTTTCCAATAACAGCAGCAACAACAACAACTCCTTCTCTGAACACTTGAACAACAACAACAATGAAGGCTCCAATAATTTCTTCTCTGACCAAGGGATAAGCTCTAGTGCGCCTTCTCTTTTCAGCACATCTCTCCAAAACAGTAGTACGGTCCCTCACATGTCCGCAACAGCACTGCTTCAAAAGGCTGCTCAAATGGGCGCGAGTTCCAGCAGCGGTAGCACTGCCTCGCTTCTCAGAAGCTTCGGAAGCTCTTCCTTAAGCAGTGGAACAAAATCTGATCACCATAGGCCACAGCTTGTTGCAGCTGCAAGTGCACACTATGGCACTAGCATTTTTGGCGAAAACGAGGATCAGAACAATAATCTGCAAGACCTGATGAACTCATTTACTTCTGTTGGTGGGTATGAAAGATATGATCATAGTAATTCCAACAGAGACCTAAAACTGCCTGCAGGGTGTGACAGGCTCACTCGAGATTTCTTAGGCGTTGGGCAGATAGTGAGAAGCATGAGTGGAGGAATTAATTCACCCAGAGATCATCAGCAACAGCATCAGCATCAGCAACAGCATGGGTTTATTAACTTGAGCTCTTTGGAGACTCAGAGAAATAATGCTGCGCCGTCGGGGCAATCTTTAGGAGGTGGTGGGAATTTTCAGTGACTAATAGCAGCAAGAAACAGTAATACGAAGGTACGTGAAGAAAAAAAAAATAGTAGCCTCTCTCGGAATAATGATCTATGACTGTTAAAGTTTCGTTGCGTTGGAGAATGTGCCTTGAATTGGTATACATATGCCTTTTTCTGTTTATTAGGCAACTGGTCAAATGATAATGTGAAAGTTAACTCAAAATATTGATTTTGAAATGACATATGATAAAGAGTTAGATCACTCAAATATTAAACTTTTTATAATAATATTTTAAAATTAATTGAAAGACTGGAATTTTATGCCCTAACAATTTTTATTTAGTTCAGAGTTAACTTGTAATATTTTTTTTTAGTTCAAAAAATTAAAATATTATTTTAAGCCAAATAAAAATATAATTATTTTTAAAAAATAATTAGTAGTCCCTGAAAGATAGAATGATGATATAATAATGATTATTAAAGTGTGATCTCATTGGTAAATGTGTATAAAAGTAGGTTTTTACTGTTCATTGGGCAATTGGTTAAATTCGAAAAGTGGTATTCTTTTATTCTATTGCTTAAAAGTGGTGGGCTACGACTAAGTTGTCTTGCATGGACTGGACAGTGATGACCAGCAGTACTTTGTTTCTTCTCTTGTCTTCTCCGTTTTTATTTCTTTCGTTTTTCTATATATTTTGGTATGGCAGAGTCACGAGTGCGTCAGGGCCCAACAAATATCTGCCCTTGCCACCTATTAAATGATGCTCTACTAGTATTTCCCAGTTACCTAATAGCCTAAATTCTTAATCCCCCCTCCCTCTTCTCTTCCTCCTCTTTGCCTCCCCTTTCTGTCTTTTTTTTTTTTTGTTTTTACGAAATTCACTTTTTTGTGTGTGTAAATTTATGTATTTTCTTATACCTTTGCAAGTTTGATGCTCGACAAATTTTCGAAGACTCCCTGTGGGAATATCATTATTTGCTTTATTTACCATCGAAAAATATGTGTAAAAAAATTAAGCTTTATATTGCACCTACCAGCAAGGACATATTTGTCCTGTAAATTACCTATTTTTTTTATCTTTTTCCGTGACTTCCCGGGTGAGTATTGATATTCAAGTGTATTGCTGCATTTAGTAATAAAACCTTTTAAAGTTTTCGTAATATGCATTTCTAAACGTGTTGGTAATGTTATTAACTAGTTATGTGTTTGTAACTACTTTGCAAATGTTGGTAACTTTAATATAAAGTTTGGAAATATTTTATTTCATTGCCAAAGGAAGAAGTTTCAAACATCTATAAATATTTGAAAAAGTTATCGGCACCTTTAAAATATATATGTTACTAACAGTTTCTTCATTTTGTTGTAATTCCACTACTTTATTCATTGTAGGCAAGAAAAGATGGTTATGCGATGTGCCTGCATCTCTTTAAATTTATTTGCACTTAGAGAAAGACATATGTAAACATACATATATGCAATATTATGAAGAAAATATAAAAAGATAAAAAATAGGGATGTGGTGATTATTTTAGAAAATTTTAATTAACTTTTTAATAATTGTATACATTTAATTACAAAAGAAAATTTTTGTGAAAAATATTTAAGACAAAAATTGAAAAGATGGAAAACTACTTTTCTCCTAGTGAGCTAGATATGCTTTTTCAAGCTTGAATTTGTTATGTACATGAATAGCCTCTACCCTTACTATTATTTGTCAAAGAATATATAGGTTAACTCTGATTATACTAGTTGAGCACGAGCACTTCTTGTATAAACTTAATCTACATATAATAAAGCATAATAAAAATGTTGAAATTACATCTTTCTAATGAACTACATTGTAAGGATTTCATCTCAATTTTTTATTATGTACACTACACTAAGAAAAATTGGTTGAGCACATGCAGTAAAAGCCAATGGTTTTTAGCTATTGTAGTGTTTCGGCAACAAGAACAATAAAGTAATTAACTTTCGGCCTTTTTGCAGGGATTTCAACATGTTCAAATGAATGTTGACTAGCTAATTCCTCCGATTTCCGTTTTATAGGGAGGAACTCCGGAAGCATACATATGTATATGGACGTTTCCTTGTCTTACTCAGTTTATGGATCAATCAGATTATTAATTATGCTTCTTCAAACTAAATCGCATCTTTCGAGTTCTCTTTTTGCTCTTACCTCTAGTGTATTTGGATTTTAAACAAAACTTGCTTCAAACATATATATGATGGTTTTATAAACCTAGTTATTAGACAATGCACTATATGCTTCAGTTTAATACGGTGATCGACTTTGTTCACAGGTCTTATTTCTTTTTTATCTTTTATTTATTTTTTACAAAAGAAGTATAGGGCCTTGGAAATAAGAAGTGAGGGAAAAAAAGCAGGGTAAGAATCAAAGTCAAGCATATCAAATTCTCTTATACCCTTATATTTAAGTTGCTACTTGAACCAAAATTTTTAAATTGTCTTAGTTTGACATAGGTGTGACTAGAAGTATACTCGCCTGAAATGTAAGGTTGTATATATATTAGAACAATAAATAATTTATATGAAAAAAAATGATTAATAGTCCATACAAAATTGAAGAAATATTGAGTCTTGTTAGCCAGAAAATGCCCAAGAATGGAGGTTAAATTGGGCATTTACAATTACAATAATTTTTCAACTCGAAAATTTGAAGTTCCTATTTTGCAAGTTATAGCTTAAATTGATTTCCTTTCTTTTCAGTATAACAAATAGTTGAAGTATATATAATTTCGAATAATAGATTGTAGGAACCTAAAATTTAGGTTATTGATTTCACATGAAAAGCATTATAGAGAAAGAAGAACATCCGAAATAATTAATTTAGCAAAAGAATAAGGTAAACAAAATATATCAAAATTTATAGAAGTTTATACCATAATAGTCTTACATCCTCTTTTTAAGCACAAAAGAAAAATTATTAAAGGGAAAAGGAAAGTTATCAATTACAATAGACAATCCTAAATATATAGGATTCAGTTCACTAGCTCTAATTACACCAGTGATACCTTTGAGTTCTTCACACCAATAATAACCTAAAAAATCTCACTTGATGAAGGCAATCCTAAGTTAGAGATAATCAACCTTGCTTTTACATCCTCTTATACTTCTGAGTTTTAGATCAAGAACACCGACAAATAAGCCAACCCAGAAGACACACAAGTTTTTACAACAACGATCAACCCACAATGGATTTTACAACCTTTATCACCTACGTTTATTATAAACCTAGAAATTCAACACAAGAACAGAAGATGAAGAAAGATCAAGCTCACTTGTAACTATCACAATTACTCACTAAGTGCAATAACTCAAAAAGAGTAACTTACATGCAACACAATGAAGATTCTCAAAATGATTCTCTTGTTTCCTTTCAATCAATCTTCATCGTGTTGCGATCGTAGGAGCTTGAGTTAAATAATAAGAGATCATATAACCATTGAGTCCATTAGGCAAGATCACTTTTCAATGTTCACTTGAACACTTCATTTATGGCACCACGCTCCAGCCCTTTTGCTTTTTCCTTTCATGAGTGCGAGTATGAGATGTTTTAGGGAAAAATTCTACGCTTGCCTTTTTTCTGTGATAAGCTTATACACTTGCATTTTTTCTGTGATAAGCTTTTAAGCTTCCAATAGGTTTTGCCTTTTATCTACTGGACAGTTTCTAAGGCAAACTTCCGTACATCTCATCTTCCTTGTGAAATGCTTGCACACAAGTCACTTTTCTATAATTTTTGGGTCAAGACTGAATAATGAATCAGTGAAAAACCTGGGTCAAGTCGAGTTAGGCCCATGTCACTAGGTCATATTTAGTCTACTAATCGTTTAGTCATTAAAAAATTGATTGAATTGGTAATACATATATATATATATATATTAAAAATATTAATTATAAAGTGCATTATTAAATAAAGGTTAAAATACACAAAACTCTTTTGAACTTTAGCTCTTTTGCACGGGAATTTATTGATTTTTAAAACTCAATAAGAAATCTCCCTAAACTTTTAAAATCTTGCAAATAACTACATCTATTAGTTTTTTCATCTATTTGTTAACGGTCAATCACCATATTAGCAACTTTGACTCCACATAGGATATTTTTATGAAATAGACCAAGGGCAATTTTGTGTTTTCTCCTAAGTTAAAAGCCTACATGACACATCATGTTTCTTCTTCTTCTTCTTCTTCTTATTCATAAGCCTAAACGACCGTGATTCGAAAACTGACTCCCTTGGTGGTGAGAGAGAGGGCCGATCAAGACTTTAAAAGACAGATACACTATGGGAGCTAGAGGGGGAGCCACCAATGTCTACCACCGATGGTTGCCATTCCATTGCCACAAGTTGCTGTTGAGAAAAATCTTGAACACCATCGTCAATTGTCAACATTGTAACATTTCTTTCGCTGTTGTTCTTCCATTAATGAGTTTCTATTGTAGTTACAACAACCTATGTAGTTTCTTCACCACAAAAAAACAACAAAAGGAACTCGAATCCATTCAATTAAGCATTCCTGAGGTTTAATCGATTCTTATACTCACCAAACTCAGTTCCTCTGCTACTTGCCCTTCTGATCCCAAACTTCACCTAAAACAATCTTTGTTAAAGACAAAAATGGTCTGATTCGGCTCACCAGTTTCTGAAACAATGTGCTGATGCTGAAAACATTGAAACATTGTTTCAGAAACCAGTGAGTATGTACATATGTATAATTTCTCTTCAAAATATATAAGTTTGAATCCAAAAATTGTAAACACGTTATCGAATTCTGCGTCTGGCAGAGAGCTTGCCACTATTTTGTCATTGGCGGCAGCTTCCTCCGACACCCCGTTCTCACTTGGAATCTCTAACTTATATTGTATCCTCATCCTCACCAGCAACTCCATTGCTTGCTCGGGTTGGGAGGGGGGGTGTCAGGTGTTGAAACTAACAAAAATAAAATTTTCTACTGCTGCTACGTGATTTGCGTGTAGTGTGATTAGGGTCGATCCCACTGAGATTGGAGATTTTAAAATCCTTTTAATTGACCAGAAACTCAGTGAAAAGAAATAACAAAAGCAAATAGGGGATTGTAAAATGAAATTTAATTCAAATTGAAATACGAAATAAAACTAAAATAAATTAAGAAAATTAAAATAAAGTAATATGACTAAATATGATTGCGCAAAAGAAATAATTATAAAATAAATTTAAATCAATTAAGTAAATTCTAGCTAAGGGATATTCAATTTCATATTATCACCGACTGCTTATTGATTTGATATTATCTTGTGTTTAATAATAAATTTGGCTTAACAACTAAACATTGCTAACTGCTAAATCTCTTTCTAATATAACAAATTAAGGAACGTCCATTCACTTGCACTAATTAATCAGGTGATCCAAATAACGTACCTAAACTCATATAATTAACAGCGTTAAGACCCAAAAGAGATATACCAAATACAGAATATATTAAAATGGAACATCCAATTTTTACATATATTGATTTTTAGTTTCATTACCTAAAATAAGCATAACGTATGACTTATTCTATATAATTTGTTACTCATATCAAATTTCCTAAATAATTAAGGATTTAAGGAATTTAAATAACTAATAAAAACACCATGTATAAATTGATGGCCAAACAATTCATATATTAATGTATCATTAACATATTCAATCAGAAATTAAAAACTAAAATGAAAACAAAATGCAAATATTAAGCACAATCTTTAATCTCATAGCTTAGATAATATGAAATTAAATTTATCCCTCAGCCAGATAAAGTATTTAGCCACTCATAATTATTAAAACATAAACAAAATAAATAAAACTTAGAAGATTCATCAATGGATAGCATTGATTGGGGCTTTCTCTCTCCTCTAGCCAACTTTCTCTCTTTTGAACGGTGAAGAGGATGAAGAATGAAAAAGATGAAGTAAAACCCCCCGATTCAAGAAGTCTCCCTCCTTTTTTTTTTTCTTTCTGTCGCGTCCCATGCGCCTTAAAAAGAGAACTCAAAATTTCAATTCAAAACGCACGCCCCCCTCTCCGTGTATCTCCTGCACGCCTGAAAGAAAGGAATTCAAAAATTAAATTGAATGCCAATCTCCCCTCCTGCATCAACGTCCACCTGAAAGAAAGGGATTTTAAATCAAATTGAATCAAGCCCCTCACCTGATGTTGCACGTGTGTGTGAAAGAAGGGGAATTCAAATCAAAATTGAATTCAAATCACCCTTTTTTGATTTTTATTAATTTTTATTTTTACTTTATTTATTTATTCATTTTATGCATGCTCACTTTTTATTTTCTTGTATTGATAGAAATTATAAAAGTATAAAAAAAATTGTGTTAAGTTACCAAAAATGCATCTAATTATAAAATTTATTTAAAAACTATTAATATTTAATTAAAAATATCGAAATAAATAAGAAAAGAAATTAAAAAAGCTATAAAATATTTGAACCTAACAGGGGTGGGGCCCTCATTCTCAACGATTACTGGTGCAACGTGCCGACGGTGTTTGGTGTGTGGGTTATGGTTGCAAGCTATGTTCGCATATGGGTTGTGGTCGATTGGAGATGAGAAAGCACCAGTATCAGAGGTGTTCGATGTGTGGGACAGTGAATTACTGAGACTTGAACACACAAAGTAGAAGGTTATTGAAGTAATTTTGTTAAATTTACAAAAATAACTGAACAAAATTACCCTTGGTCTATTTCATAAAATATATCCTACATGGAATTAAAGTTGTTGATGTGGCAATTGACTGTTAACAAATGGATGAAAAACCTAACGGAATAATTATTTGCAAGATTTTAAAAGTTTAAGAAAGTTCTTTGTTGAGTTTTAAAACTTAAGGAGGTTTCGTACAAAAATTCTAAGGTTCAAGAGAGTTATTTGTATTTTAACCTTAAATAAATAATGAAAAAAAATAATTTATCTTTCTTATGTTTCAAATTCATTTTTCATAGTTATAAAATAAAATTATTTGATTAATATTGAACATAATAAAAATTCCAAATCTTAGGTTAAGAAATAAAACTCATACAAATTACGTGCATTTGTATTTAATAACTCTTCAATTTTAGAAAAAGAAAAGTTAAAATAATATATACTAATATATTTCAAATAATATATAAACTACTACAAAAAATGTTTTTAGTAACATTTATTTAGTAACTATTTTAAAAATTGCTAAAAAAAATGTAATATTGTAACAATTTTTTAAACAACTACTATAAGCATAATTTTTAAGTATAATTCTTACAACAGCTAGTAAATGTTAATACTATTCTAGCATTTACACATGCTGCTAAAAGGTAAAGTGAAAACTTTGCTTATTTTAAAATTTTTAAAAGATTTTTTTTTCATTCTTTAATATTCTATTTTCTTCTTATCGGAGTCTCTCTCTCACACTCACTCACTCCACGCCAGCTCACTCATGGCTTATTGATTTGAATCTCCAGTTGCAGCTTTTCTGAATCTCCATCTCACAAGTTCTTCTCATCAATTTCTCACAGTCTGATTCCTGAGAAAGGTTTTATTTGTATTTACTTCTATCATCTATTTGTATTTTAGGGATTTTGTTTGCCTTCCTTCTTCCTGCGATAGATGAATGTTTACGATTATATTATTTGCGATTCTGTGATTTGCAATTCTGTGACGTGCGATTTTGGAATATGAATGTTTTTTATTCGATTCTTTGTTTGCATCGTGTTATGCCCGATTCTATTTTTGCATAGTGTTATGTTCGATTCTATTTGCATTGTGTTAAGAGAAGAATTGGCATGAGGTGAGGTTAGAGGTTAGTTTATGTGAATGTGATAAGATAGAGGATATGGTTGAGAGTAGTGTGAATGAATGTGATGGACGGAGAGTGATGAAAAGTGGTCGATGGTACGGACAAACTAATCCCATCTATAAAATATTAGTAATATCAGTAGTTACACTCATTAGTAGCAGATTTCGACTTCCATGACCACCGTATTGCTGTATTAATCGACCAACACCCTTTGTTATCCCTTTTGAACTGGAAATTTGATTCTGTATGTTGGCCAGTCTATTGTTAATTAAACACTTGAACTTAAAAACAACAGTGGATGCATGAATTAATTAGTAGGAGAAACGTATCTATCAAAACATATATATATATATATATATATATATATATATATATATATAAAACATTATCTTCAATTTCACCAAAGACGTCTGGGTAGTTTGCAAATTTGAAATGGAACTTGAGAGAGATTGTGGAGGAGAAGGAAGGATGGGAGAGGAAATTTAGTAAAGGACAGAGGTGGTAAGCATCAAGAGGCAAGTATCTGTTCATTGAGATGTTTTTTATTGACTTAAATATGTATCAGTCTGCGTAAGGTCAGCAAGCAAGATGGAGCAGTCAAATCACCAAAAGAGAAATTTAAAAACATTTCTATATATCTGGATATATACACAAAACTATGCTATGATATATATATATATTATTGATAATTTGATATTATTATTATATGAAATATGGAGCTTCACTTTTAGTGTTAGGCTTTTGTTTAGCTATATATAATTGCGTGATCTGGAGAGGTGCCAAGAGAAGAAGGAGGCCTGCCACTAAGGAAGAGAGAGCTAGTGTAGTGAGATTCATTCTAATTAATTAATTATTTAGAAATTAATTATTTAGACAGAGTAGAAGGCATGCTGGGGATCTTTTTCTTTCTACAATCTGTTTATTTGTTTTTTGGACAGAGACAAACTATCAGAGAAGAGTAGTGGGAACAAATGAACACAAAATTATCATGTTATGTTACTTATGTATCATTTAAAAAAAATATAAGCTTACAAGATTTTTATGTTCTGTTTTCTATGACAGAACAGAATATTCTTTTCTTAGACTTTGTGAAAGATTTGGAAGATTTTTATGTTCTGTTTTCTGCTTCAATGTGAGTAACTAATTTATGTAATTTAATTAATTATTAATTATTTTTTTTTGGTTACAGTTGTTTTTATGAGACTATGGATAAAACTTGGATGTATAAAAGTAGGCTAACAATTGAGTACTATGAAGGGATCAATAAATTTTTGGATTTTGCTTTTGCTAATACATGCAATGATGGAAAGATATATTGTCCATATGTAAAATGTGGAAACATAATTCAATTCAATGGAAAAGTTGTACATGATCACTTGATGTGTCATGGTTTTAGTAAACGCTACAAAGATTGGTTTTGTCACTGGGAGTCTTTGCCAAGTTCAAGTTCTAGTATAGAAAATCAAGTTAATAGAAATATATCTATCCATGATGATGTGGGTGGAATGCTACATAATGTGTTTCAAATGCATAACCAAGCTAGATATGATCAATGTGATATTGATCAAGATGAACTAAATAGTGATATCCATGGCACACAATTGACACAAAGACCTAATGAAGAATTTGATAAGTTTTATAATTTACTCAAGTATGCTGAACAAGAAGTATACCCAGGATGCACTAATTATAGCAAGCTTTCACTTGTAATACACTTATTTCATTTGAAGTGTCTTAATGGGTGGAGTAACAAATCACTAACCATGCTCCTTGAGTTGCTTAGAAATCTACTTCCTCTAGGGTCAAAGTTGCCAAAATATTGCTATGAAGCTAAGAAACTCTCCAGAGATTTGGGTTTTGAATATAAGAATTGTGGAGTATAGGATTAGAAACTTTTGATGCTTTTAGCAAAGAGAATTTTCGAATGCAGTCAGCTTTGATGTGGACAATACATGATTTTCCTGCCTATGGTGATGTGTCTGGGAGGAACACTAAAGGTTCTCTTGCATGTCCTCATTGTAATTATGGCACACAATCAACTTAGCTACACCGTAGCGGAAAGTATTGCTTCATGTGTCATAGATATGTTTTGGGTGCCAATCATAGATTTCGAAGAAATAGGGTGTCATTTGATGGAACTCAAGAAACTAGGCCACCACCTATCCGATTATCTGAAGTTGATATTTCGGGACACACTGAAGGTATTAATACTCAATTTGGTAAGAGTGATAAATTACCATTAAGGACTAGAAAGCAAATTCTGAATCAATGAAGTTGATGAACCTAATTCTGAAGAAGATTTCTAATGTTCTATTTTCTTTTATTATTATCATTATTATGTAATTGACATTGATTATAAGTGATTTATGTGATTATTCTTGTATGATTAACGGCTATTGTCATTATTCTTATATGATTATATTCTTTGCATTATTATTATTATGTAATTGACATGAATTATAATTGATTTTTTACTCATTGTGTTCAATAGAGCTTTAGACTTTAATTTCAAGAGACATACATTATGGCAAGAAAACGGATTTTCATTTTCAACAATAGATCTGATAATGATTTAGAGGATGAGCTCCAAGAATCAATTGTTCTTCAAATGTCAGGCATATTCGCATCTTATTTACTTGTTAACTGCTATATCTTTTATATATATATATATATATTAGCATATATGATAATAAAAATCATATCTCATAGTTTATGCAAGTTTGCATTCTTTAAAGTAGAGGGTTCAAGTACACGTAAGTCACAAGGATTCACTCGCATGGCTGATGTATGGAATTTGCCCTCTCATAGTCTAATTGTGGTTATATTCATTGAAGTTCACCAACCTGTGGGTGTTGAAGGCACTGTGCTAAATAGATTCATAGGTTCTATGGTGAGGAAGCCAAATTTAGCTCCAATCAATTATATTGACTGGCATAAAATGCCAAGGGAATACAAGACTAAAATGTGGAAAATTATAGAGGTAGTATAAATTTGTCAGTATATATTATTATTTATATGTTTAATAACTGTTTAAATTACTAATTTACATTTTTAGTCGAAGTTTGAAATTCCTGGTGACAGGAGAAATTTTGATGGCTAAGCTCATTACTTCAATGGGAGATAAGTGGAGAAATTGGAAATGCTCTTTAAAAGATAAGTACTATGATGAAACAAAATCAATAGCCCAAGTTATTGCAAGGCCTCGGCAAAGAGTTGAAATTCAACAACGGACAAAAATTGTTCTTTTTTGGTATTCAGAGGTTGGGCAGGGTTGAATTGATTTATTTAAATTTTAATTTATATAGTATTCATCATTTTATGCATTAGATAATAAATAACAATTTATTTTTGAGATACATTACTGAAAGCTTTTATTTTGTAGAAGCGTAGTGCAATTGGAAAAGCAAATCGCTCTAAAAAAACTTTTGTTCACACTTTCGGAACAAAAACATATGCATAACATGCTCATGAAATGGTAATCTCTATAATTTGATGTGATGTGTAAGTTTTATTAGTAATAGCTCTCCTATATAATTTTGTTATAATATAGGAATTGAATGATGGAGCACCACCAAGTCGAGCAAAACTATACGTGAAAACCCATAAGAAAAAGGATGGAAGGCTAATTAATGAGGAATCAACTGGAAATATTGTATGAAAATTATAACCTTTTAAATAATTTAATTTATTATTATTAGTTTGTTATTTTACTAAAATATTTTTTTATATTCTTGTAGGTAAGTTTAGAGGAACTTATAAATCAATGTCCTGATAACTCACATGGGAGCAATGGATGGGGCATTGTTTGGGACAAAAATGAAATATATTCACATGTTGTAGGTAAAGATAGATATGGATATGTTCGCGGTTTAGGATTTGGTCCAACTCCTTCAATGAAAGATGGTTCAACTTCTCATGCTTCAAGAAGACAGAATGCAAAACCAGGAAGCTATGCGACAAATGAGTGAAAAAATTAAGATGTTAGAAGCTCAAGTGGCAATGTTAGTGTCTACTCTCAATCAAAATCCATTTGTTCCAGTAAGTAACTAATTCATTACAAAATCTTAATCTTCAAGTATTTAATTATGAGAAAATTTTTTATTTTTTTTATTTAAATAATTTACTGTTTAAATTGTAATATTGAACTCTCATTTTTTTTGTTCTTGTTAACACGTGCAGAAACTGAAATTTTGAAGAGATGTACGAGAAATAGAAGGTAATTGGTTTTGATGAAAATACTGTGCCCCTAAATATAGTTTTATGATCTAGTAACCTTAAACTTGCTGAAAGTATTATGTGCAGAACGGAAATTTTGAAGAGAATATGTATAAGAAATAGAAGGTAATTGGTTTTGATGAAATTACTTTGCCCCTAGATTGGTTTTGATGAAATTACCTTGCCCCTAGATATAGTTTTATGATCTAGTAACCTTAGAATTGCTAAAAGTATTATGTGCAGAACTAAAATTTTGAAGAGAAGATGTACAAGAAATTGAAGGTATTGGTTTTGATGAAATTTCTCTGCCCCTAATTATAGTTGTCTCCCATTTCCCACCATCAAATTGCTGAAAGTATTACTGTTCATAGGTTCCCAGAGTTTCTTTTCAATTAGTTGTTTGTACAAAGGAAACAAGTACGTGTTTGATTGATTAATGAATGTGTTCTTAATTTAAGGCCTTTGAATGCAAGTCTAATGGTCATTTGGTACATTATTATTGTCCAAAGTGAGTGAGATGTGGCCTTCATTTCATGGTTAAGAAATAACAATTAGGTCAGATTAACCATATGTTATCATAATGACAAATATCATATTAGCTCCTGCTTAATTCATGTGATGGTTGCTAATGGTGTTGAACCTACACAGTGTGGGTCTCAACCTCTACATAGTGTGTATCCCATAGTTTAATTTGGCTTCAACGAGGATTGCGCAATGAAGTAGGTAGGAAAATTCAATTCTGGGAATCAAGCGGTGACCACTTTTGTTTATACTAGTCACTTGAACTGCAATGACCACTTTTGCTTGAATTTATGCTTCCTTTTCAATTCAGAATTGTGCTACTGAATTATGGGACGTGCTACTGGATTATGGGACATGTGCACCATTAAGATTGTCATGTGGTATCATGATTAAGAAAAAAGAATTTCAATAAAGCACATCAGCCCATGCTTGGCATCTTCTGTATTTATCTTGTTTCTCTTTAAATAACATTATCATCCCTACTGAAATTAACTACTCATTTCATTTTTTTAATAGGTACCTTTCTTCAGTTATAGGTGGCTATAGCAAGTGGTTTTGGTTTGGAGTTTTGAAAAAGGCTTAGCAAGTTTCAATTGAAGATATTTTGAAATAACATGTAGATTTTGGGGTAGATTGATTTTGTTTAGCAGTATAATACAGTTGAATTAGTCATGAATTACTTTGTATACATATTAAAAAAATATTTTTTTATGGCTTTAATAATATGATGGATTATAGATTACTACATAGATTGTCATAATTTATTGATATTTACATATTTTATATACTTGTGTGCCAATAAGTTAGAATTATATATATTGAGTATTTAAAAAAACTACCATTATTTTTATTTATAATAGGAATTATTCACAAAAATAAATTTCCTAGCAGTTTTTTAAATCTATAAGAGCACTTAAAAGTGCTAGAAAATGAAGATTTACTAGATGTTTTCGTACTTTATCCTGGCACTTAAAATTGCTGTTACAAGAATATAGTAGTGACAAAGATATAATAGCAACTCTTCATTCAATAGTGGCATAGAGAGAATTGCT
Source organism: Senna siamea (assembly GCA_031216115.1). NCBI lineage: Eukaryota > Viridiplantae > Streptophyta > Magnoliopsida > Fabales > Fabaceae > Senna > Senna siamea. The sequence goes on from CM062360.1 coordinate 6,969,591, forward strand.
GGTATAAACTTTAGCAGCAGTTTTCATTATTGTGAGTGGCAATTCTGGCCGCTGGTATATGCAAATTTTCTAGTAGTAATATTATATATAATGATTTTGTGGCGTTCTATAGTTGTTATTTCTCAAAATTATATATTAATGAATATAAAATAAAATATAAATTTAAATAAACATATAAAGCGAATGAGAAGAAAAAATATATTATAAGAATGAAAATTTAAATAACTTATTATTAAATTTTTATTATTTTAAAATATAAATTGTTTTATATTTAAAACTAGGTAAAAGTAATTTTTTTATTTTTTAAAGTATAAGATTTCTGTCAATTTAGACCCTAAACCTTTTTTTCTCAAATGCATCTTTAAAATTTTGAATTACAAATAATTTTAACCTTCACCCTAACTTCATTTAAATTGTAAATGATTGATGACAACGTGGTTGTATATGTGGATTTAATTTCGGACGGTGCAAATGTAATGTGATGCCAAGTCATATATTTATCCATTCTAACCATAAGCTTCAGTTTAAAACAAAAATGACATTGTTTGATTTTTTGTTTGATTAACCTAACTTAAAGTTTGTCACGTTTCTTCTTCTTCATGTAAAATGTTCCACTTCTTTGAAACAAAGAAGCTCCATTACGAAGTCTCCCTCAGTGTTCACCATTTGAAGAAGCTCAAAACTGGGTTCATGGAAAGACAAACACAATCATGCAAGAATCTAGTTGAGTGCAGTTGGTGATTAAAGCAATTTCAATCCTATTTCTGAAACCTATAGGTTAGACCATAATGCATAATGTTACTGTTGAATCCTATTTCTGCAACCTAGCATTTAGAGCATTATGCATAATGCAATTTCAATCCTATTTCATTTGTCATTTTTGGACATAGGTTAACAATTGTTGTTGGGTTTTGTATAGCAAAATGCTATGGACTTTGTATTTGTTGGGTTCAGGGTTTATGTTGGGGTTTTGATGTATCATAGACGGGTTTGTAATTTGTGGTTAATTTGAGGGTAAATGGTTTAGGGTTTTGGGTTGCACATGTTTTGATATTGTGTGGCCTCCTTTTAAATATGGACCTTGTGTGTTACAGTGCTCCTCCATGGAGTTCTTCATACTTGAGGTCCATTATTGGGGGAAGCTTATTAAAGAACCTGTTTTTACATATGTAGATGTATAGACTTGTGGGACAAATGTGACACTGGTAGGTTTAGTTACTGGGAAGTGGTGGATTGTGTGAAGAGTAAGGAGTTGTGGATATTAAAGGTCTAAAGTATAAAGTCCCTGAAGATCCTATGAAGAATGGTGTCATGCCCATTGAAGATGCTAAAGATGCAATGACAACGACATACATTGCAATTAAAATGGAAAGATGGAGTTATATGTTAGTGATCCACAATCCAACCCAACAAGTGACCCATAATCCAATCTAGTAAATGATTCACATGTTGGAATGTTACTTTTATAATTAATATTAATCAATTAAAATTAAGATTTTTTATTGTTAATTAATTCTGAAAAAATAAAAACTGTTGTATGTTACTCTTCCTCCATAACTCCTCTTCAGACTTTTATATTAGAAGTTATGAATTTTTTTCATATAAGAAGAGGATCGGAAGCATACCACAAATTTTTTGGCTGAATCAATTGATATCTCTCTACAATTTTGATTCTCTCTCTCTCTCTCTCTCTCTGGATCACTGGGTTTTGTAAGTTGTAAACTCACCCACTACTGTTATGGTTTTCGGTTCTTCTTCATCAAGTACACTTTCTTTTAAGCATTCCCAATATATATGTGAATATATCAGTTTAATTGTTGTAATGTTTCAAATGCAATATGTAATATCTGCCTTTTTATATTCTTAGATATATCATTAATTCTTAAATTCTTAAATTTAGCAATTTTATACCTAAACCATTATATTTAAATAGCCATAGGTTTTTCTAAAGAAAAGAGGGACTAAATTGAAAGAAAAGTATAGAGACTAAAGTGAAAAGAAAAAAAGTTCTCAAAATATCTTAAGTGTTATCATTACGTTTTTAAAATATTTAGCGCATTTATGACTCATAATCATGACGTCTCAAAATATCTAAAATGTAATAATTACGTTAAAAAATATCTAAAAAAAAATATCCAAAAGTCATGATGACCTTAGGAGAATATCCTAAGGACAAAATAGTCATTTTTACTCAAGGGCAAATTAGTAATCTTACCTACCCTCAAGGGTAAAAATAGCAATTTCACTTAGAAACTCATGATAATTTCCCTCAAGGCCATCTCCCTACACTTTTTGAAACTATGAAGGCAAGTGAGGGGTAAAATGGTAATTTTGCCATAAGGGAAAAATAAACATTTCACACAAATGATTTAGGAAATTACATGGAAGGTAAAATCCTTCATATTTTCAAAAAAGAGGAGAAAGGAAGGGTAAAATGGTCATTTTATACTAAGGACAATTTGGTAATTTTTCATTAAAAGATTAAAACACCATTTCCTTCATGAAAGGAGAGAAAGCACGAGAAAGAGAGGAAGAATAGGAGAAGACCGTGAAGGTGAAGAGAGATAAGCACATAATTATACATATTTATCTGTTAAATTTCACTCACTTTAGGGGTATATTTTATGTGTTTTATGTATAATTGCCCATGTTTCCACTTGTTTTCATGTTATCAAAGCTTTTCCCAGGTATAAATCAATTTTGAAGCAAAATGGACCAAAACCAAGTGTCTAAAGGCTCAAAGCACCTTAAAATGCACCTTTTAGCATGGTCACACTTGAATTCTTCTAGAATAGACCTTTCCACATGGCAAAGACATCCTATGCACCTTCCTACATAGCCAGAGCAATAATCTCCAACCAAGAAACAACCAAAATCACACCACGGATGGATTCCTTCTGGAACATGACCTACAACAGGACCATGCTCTTCACTTGGGCTACCACACAACCATGCCACTTTCTAGGCTACCACATGACCGTGTGGAAGCCTAGAGAGGCATCTCCCTTGCCTATAAATAGGAGAAGGTGCAAGGAGAGAATAACATCACTTTGAAGGCGTTCAAGAGAGGAAAATTGAGAGCACTTGGAGTAGCTTGGAGTGTGACAATCCTTGCTAATCTTTGGAGCTTAATACTTTAATTCCCTTGCCTCTTCACAAAGGTCACAAGCCATGAAGATTCAATCAAGAGTTGAAGGAAGAGATTAGGAAGCATCAAGTGTAATGCCCCTATCTAGTCTTATTGTTAACTCTGATATAAACAGATAAGATCGGTACATTATCCTTATCCTTTATTTAATTAATATCTGAGTAGTTATACCATTAAATTAATTTAAGCAAATTAGGTTCGGGATCTTTTGCTCAAATTAAAAACTTACATGCACAGTGGAATAGATTAAAATATACTAAACTGCACAGCAGAATTAGAGCATCCATGTAATTCAATTAAATACATGATCAATAATGTCCATTACATTTCTGTAAACATGTATCAGGATATATGAAGTACCCGTCCATAAGAAGTGAGGAGACAACAATCCTATCACTCAGACCCCTTTAAAAATTTCAAAAATGGACCGGTCCTTCAAATATCCTATGTCTACTGCCCAAAAAAAATAACCTTAGTTTTAAACCAATAAATCTGAATTAGGACTCAAAAATAGGGGTTACAAAGCTTTCCTTTGACCAAAAAAAGAAACTCCTATCTCCCTGCCTTGCTAAGTGTCCATATCTGATACATATTAGCATAATAATGAGAAACACAAGTTTCCCAGTAATTTAACAATGTGAGTTTTAAAATAACTAATATGTACCAAGGTGCACGCACTAAAACATTTTCATTTTACATTCTTGATATTCAAACATAATGTTATCCATAAATGAAATCAGGCAAGCATTACATGATAATTTAGATGTTAACATAAAAAAAAAATTAGATATTCTCTTTCAAAATGAAACATATCTAAATGAAATTACACATGTTATCACAATATTACGCAATTTACTTATGTATTAGCTTTTACATTTATCAATCTAAGTTAATTGAGCGCCTGGGGTGTTATGTGGACACTAGGCCACCTTTATGAAATCACCGTGAGCCCTAGTTCATAGGTATGGATCACCTCTGGCCACACCTCACTAGGCTGCCTGTGTGGAGCACCTTTGGCCACACCTCGTAATCCGTGGACAATCGACCACGTATATAGCGTAATTGCGAACACTAGGTCATGGGAATGGAGCACCTTCAGCCACACCTCACTAGGTCGCCCGTGTGGAGCACCTTTGGCCACACATTGTAAATCGTGGTCACTCGGCCACATACATAGCGTAATCGTGAACACTAGGTCATAGGTATGGAGCACCTTCGGCCACACCTCTCTAGGTCGCCCGTGTGGATCACCTTTGGCCACATATCGTAAGTCGTGTATCTATCTATGTGTTCCCTTATCAGTTGTGTTTCCTTTCTTCTCTTTTTGTCAGTGTACAATATATCTTTATCACCTTTAGCTATGGTTCTTATTTGCCTAACTTAATTTAACTATGTACCTATCTATGTGTTCCCTTATCAGTTGCGTTTCCTTTCTTTTCTTTTTTGTCAGTGTACAATATATCTTTATCACCTTTAGCTATGGTTCTTATTTTCCTAACTTAATTTAACTCTATTTTCGTGATTTTGGCCAGCGAACATAAATAATATCAAGAATGTAAGTTTGCAATAATGTTTCATCATAGCTGGTAAAAAAAGACATGCACATACGAAATTGTGGGACACTATTTTCAAGAATTGTCAAACTACCTGGAGAATGACTAGAAAGAGCTGATCTGGGCCTTCCTTTAATCTCTTTATACACTTCACTTCCTTTTAATTCTTACTTACCTACAATAAATGCCAAATTTTCACTTTGGTTCAATCATTAAGGAATAGTCGGTATAAAATCTACAGGAAAACATAAAATTAGGGTATTTTAAATTATACTAGAGGCTTTGGGAGCTCGAGATCTAATTTTTGTGATTTTCCAACAGTTCCAGCAATGGCGCACGGCGGCAGATGACGATAGGGTCAAAAAATACACCAAAATGTAGCCCGCAACTCAAAAACTATTTTTCCCTGTTTCGTTTGGTCAAACATGACCGTTTAGATGGCCACCGGTTGAAAGCTGGTAGAGGAAGCTGGCAGTTCAGGTTCCCAACGGTGGAGGCAGTGTGGCCGGACGACGTCGGACGGTAGAGATTGTAACTTAGCCTTGAAAACGCGATGGGAAGGAAAAAGGGCCATTTTTGGGCGGCTGTCATAGTCGTTAATCGCTGCGGTGGCTTGCTACGGTGTCAGGTTGAGCTACTGGACCTTCCAGTAGCAACAGGCGGCTGTAACTCAGTTGGACAGTGGATGGTCGTGGTGAAGGTAGTGGATGACGTGGCTTGGCGGGGGAAAGGAGAGAGAGGGAGAAAATGCTGTGTAAGAGGGAAAAATGAGAGAAAATGAGAGGGGTTTGAATATTTAGAGACCTTAGGGGCATTTTGGTCTATTCCCCTTTTGCCCTAGCTAAATTTCAGATGCATTTCTCCGATCTAGGCAAAATTTAGGACAATATAAAAGGAATTTGAAAATTTTCAAACGATCGCAAGCTTTACAAAATTATCCGCAAGGTTCCTCAGGCAGATCAAAATCTCACTATTAGATATAATTAATTCTAAAAAATTCTCAAATTTTAGCTAAAAGTTCAAAAACATTTCCTTAATTCAATTTCAACAAAATCAAAATTTATTTTACCCAATTTAATTTATTTGAAAAATCGGGTTGTTACATCTCCCCCCTTAAAATAATTTCGTCCTCGAAATTTATACATACCTCATGAGAGTAATTCTGGATGGCTCTTGCGCATGTCCTCCTCTCACTCCCAGGTAGCCTTCTGTGGTGTCGTCGGGTCCCACAAGACCTATACTAGAGGAATAGCCTTATTCCTTAGGGTCTTGACTTCAGTACCAATGATTTGAATAGGTCTCGGCTGATAAGTTAGATTTTCCTTTAATTGCAGAGTACTGGCGTCAAGTATATGGGAGGGGTTGTGTATGTACTTTCGGAGCTGGGAGACATGGAAAACATTGTGAAGGTTGGACAGGTGTGGGGGTAAGGCTATTTGGTATGCTGATAGACCCACTCTCTTCAATATTTGAAAAGGTCCAATGTATCTGGGGACTTAGCTCTCTAGACTTCATAGCTCTACCAATCCCAGTAGTTGGGGACACTTTCAGAAAAACATGACTTCCTTCCTCGAATTTTAGGGGCCTTCTCCTCATGTCAGCATAGCTCTTTTGCCTGTCCTGAGCTTTTGCCAACTTTTCTCTGATCATCTTAATCTGATAAGTGGTCTATTGTACTAACTCGGGACCTAACAATTGCCTCTCACCCACTTCATACCAACATAATGACGACTTAAATTTCCTCCCATACAGGGCCTCATAGGGAGCCATGCTTATACTAGAGTGGAAGCTATTATTGTAAGAAAACTCAATCAGCGGCAGACTCTTTTCCTAGTTTTCCTGGTACTCTAAGGCACAAGCCCTAAGCATATCCTATAACGTTTGAATGGTTCTCTTTGTTTGTCCATTAGTTTGAGGATGATAGACTGTACTAAAATTTAGCATGGTTCTAAAGGCTTCTTGCAGGGCTCTCCAAAACCTAGAGGTGAACCTGGGATCCCTATATGAGATAATGCTAATGGGTACCCCATGAAGTCTTACTATCTCCTGAATATATAACTGTGCTAGGCTATCCAAGGAGTAGTTAATCCTAATGGGGAGAAAGTGAGCAGACTTGGTTAACCTATCCACTATAACCCAGATGACATCATTCCTTGATTGGGTTCTAGGCAGTCCTACCACAAAGTCCATAGAAATTTTGTTCCACTTCCACTTAGGAATGTCTAAGGGTTATAATAACCCAATAGGCTTCTGATGTTTAATCTTGACCTACTGACATACTAGGCACCTAGCTACATGCTTTGCTATATTCTTCTTCATTCCTGGCCACCAGAACCTACCCTTTAAGTCCTGATACATCTTGGTGGCTCTAGGATAGATAGTGTACTTACTTTGGTGAGCTTCCTCTAAAATCTTATCCCTTAGTCCTCCTGTCTTAGGCACATACATTATACCCTGGAAAGTTACCATCTCGTTGGCCTCCCTTGTGAACTCCTTCGAATCCTTTAAGGATCCTAGGAATTCATCCTCTTTCTGGGTTTCTAAGATTTGGGCCTTAAGGGTGTTCTCAATCCTTAACTCACTCAGACAGATTTTATTCAATAACACCAAGGTAGACAACCTCATGTTCCTAAATTTCTTTATCAAATTCATCTCGCTCACCATTAGATGAGCTACGTGGAGAGACTTCCTACTTAGTGTGTCAGCTACAACGTTTGCCTTACCTGGATGGTACTTTTACTCAAAGTCATAGTCCTTAATGAATTCCATCCACCTCCTTTGTCTCATATTTAATTCTTTTTGGTCGAAGAGGTATTTGAGACTTTTATGGTCACTAAATACCTCGTATCTAGACTTATAGAGGTAGTGTCTCCAAATATTTAAGGCAAACACTATAGCCGCTAATTCCAGGTCATGGGTAGGGTAGTTTCTCTCATGCAGCCTTAGCTGCCTAGAAGCATAGGCCACTATTCGCCCTTCTTGCATCAGTACACATCCTAACCCCTTCCTAGATGTATCGTAGTATAACTCAAACTTTTCTAAAGGGTCAGGGGTGATCAGTACATGTGTAGTGGTCAATTTCTCCTTCAATGTTTAGAAGCTTTGTTCACACTTTGTGTCCCATACAAACGGAACATCCTTCCGAGTCAACTTGGTCATTGGCATCGCTATTTGCGAAAACCCCCAGATGAACCTCTTATAGTACCGCTAAACCCAGAAAACTCCTAATTTCGGTCACCGTAGTAGGTCTTTCCCAGTTCACTATGGCCTCGGTCTTACTGGGGTCTACAGACACTCCCTTATCAGAGATTACATGCCCTAGGAATTTGACTTCTTGCAACCAAAACTCACACTTTTATAGCTTGGTGTACAACTTCTTCTCCTTGAGTATTTGAAGCACCGTCCTTAGATGCTGCTCATGCTCCAGTCTATCCCTAGAATACACTAATATGTCATCGATAAACACCACTACGAACCGATCGAGGTAGGGTATAAAGATGCGGTTCATGTAGTCCATGAAAATAGCTGGGGCATTTGTCAGTCCAAAGGGCATTACAAGGAATTCATAGTGCCCATACCTAGTCCTAAAGGCGGTCTTAGGTATGACCTCTTTCCTAACCCTGATCTGATGATACCCTGACCTTAGATCAATCTTGGAAAAGATAGTGGCCCCTCTCAGTTGGTCTAATAGGTCATCAATCTTAGGGAGAGGATACTTATTCTTTATTTTTACCTTATTCAGCTATATATAATCTATGCACATCCTTATACTCCTGTCTTTCTTCTTAACAAATAGCACAAGAGCTCCCCAAGACGAAACACTAGGTCTAATAAATTATTTTGCTAAAGGGTCTTCTATCTGCTCCTTCAACTCCTTTAACTCCATCGGAGACATCCTATAGGGTGCTATAAAAATTGGCCCTGCCCCAAGAACTAGGTCTATGGAAAACTCTATTTCTATTTTCGGTGGGAGATTGGTAATGTCTTCTGAAAACACATCCAGAAACTCCTTGACCATAGGTATGGTTTCTAACTTCTGCTGACTTTTTACCTCTGAGGAACATAAGAAGCCCATCCTCTGATTTTTCCTCTCTATCCCTACATTTACTGGCCTAGTGTCTATGAAAGTCATAGACTTAGCTAATCAGTCCAAGATAACATTGTTTGAAAAGAGCCAGTCCATACCAAGGATGACATCTAGGTCGACCATGGGTAAAAGATACGGTTTACCATAAAGGTTTTGTTTGTAATCACAATGGAACAGTTTGAACAAATCAAGGACGTAGACACATGTTCATTGGTGGGTATAGCTATGGAAAGTTCATAAGGTAAGGTGGTTGTGGGTGATTTCAAGTTGTGAACACAGTCTACTGAAATAAAGGAATGGGTGGCACCATAATCATACAATACAATTAAAGGAATATCGTTAATAAAGCACGTACCTTTCATCAAATCTTCAGACTCAGCCACCTCTTTCCCCTTTAAGGTATACACCCTTCCCTTGGTAAGAGGTTTGGCGGGTTCCTCTGGCTTCGTTAAGGTCGGGCAATTCCAGGCGATGTGTTTTGGCTTTCCACATTTGTAACACACGTTCTGCCCCATTAGACATGGCATATCCCGTGATTCTTTCCACACTTCGAACATTCGCGCTAGCGTGTTGGAGTGCCCACTAGCTTCTTCTCGGTCTGGCTTTTCTGGAACTTCCTGTCATGACTTCTGCTGAATCTAACTGGGCTCTTTCTCTTAAGGAAGTCAGCCTCCTGTTTCTTCTACTGTAGTGTGGCTAAAGACCTGTAGGCTATTCTGTACTTATTTACTAGCGTCAGTAGTCCTTAATCTCTTATGCGGCCACCACATGATACAACTCTAGGTCTAAGCTGTTCTCCAAGTGCATGGCCTTCCATGCTCCGTCGGGTTTCCACTTCAGGTATGAAGAGAACTTGGACAACTCTTTGAACCTAGCCAGATGTTCTTCGAAGGGTTTGTCTCCCTGCTTGATCTACATGAACTCCCCCTCCTTTGTATTCTGCTCGCTCTAGGGGAAGTACTTTTCCAAGAAGGCGTCTCTGAAGCTTTCCTAAGTGGGTGGGGTCCCCAGAGCTTCCATCAGTTGCTTCGTCCCTCTCCACCAATGTTTTGCCTCCCCTTCCAGCTGGTAGGCGGCGAAGGTAACCTTCTGTGGCTCTATGGTCCCCAGCACTTCAAACAGTTCTTCCATCTTCTGAACCCACTCTTCAGCCTTCTTTGAATTTGCCAAGACATTGAAAATGGGAGGCCTAGCTCTTTGGAAATCAGACCAACCTCCACTTGCTTGGGTCTTCATTTGTTCTGCCCTTGTCTGGGTCTCTTCGCTTTGGTCTGTTTGGGCTTGGCAGAGCTCCTCAGCTGTGACTACAACTTGGGCTCTCATAGCTTTCGCTATGTCTTGCATGGTCTGCATAATTTCATTTACATCTACTTTAGTATCTCGGGTCCGTGGTCTACCTCTCTCTGTCAGTGTCATGTTGCCAATCTATAAAACAAGTATTACCGAGGTGATCAGACTCAATAACAGATTATTAAGTAGAATATAACATCAACAAGAACTTCTATCTTCCTAAACCTAATGCTCCATTCCCCAAGTTCAAAACACAATACAAGCTAGCCAACCGCCTAGGTACAGCCGACTAACCTGAACTAGTCCCTTACTTGAGGAAGTCTACCTTGTTTCTAACCTAGGTAGATGTGATCTGATACTAACTTAATGTAACGCCCCTATCTAGTCTTATTGTTAACTCTAATATAAACAGATAGGTTCAGTACATTATCCTTATCCTTTATTTAATTAATGTCTGAGTAGTTATACCATTAAATTAATTTAAGTGGATTAGGTTCGGGATCTTTTGCTTAGATTAAAAACTTACATGTATAGCAGAATAGATTAAAATATACTAAACTACACAATGGAATTGGAGCATCCATGTAATTCAATTAAATACATGATCAATAATGTCCATTACATTTCTGTAAACATGTATCAGGATATATGAAGTACCCATCCATAGGAAGTGAGGAGACAACAATCCTGTCACTCAAACCCCTTTAAAAATTTTAAAGATAGACTGGTCCTTCAAATAACCTATGTCTACTGCCCAAAAGAATAACCCTAGTTCTAAACCAATAAATTTGAACTAGGACTCAAAAATAGGGGTTATAAAGCTTTCCTTTGACCAAAAAAAGAAACTCCTATCTCCCTGCCCTGCTAAGTGTTCGTATCTGATAGATATAAGCATAATAATGAGAAACACAAGTTTTCCAATAATTTAACAAATTGAGTTTTAAAATAACTAATATGTACCAGGGTGCAAGCACCAAAACATTTCCATTTTACATTCTTGATATTAAAACATAATGTTATCCATAAATGAAATCAGGCAAGCATTACGTGATAATTTAGATGTTAACATAAAAAAAAATAGATATTCTCTTTCAAATGAAACATATCTAAATGAAATTATACATGTTGTCGTGGCATTACGCAATTTACTTATGTATTAGCTTTTACATTTATAAATCTAAGTTAATTGAGCGCCTGGGGTATTATTTAGACACTAGGCCACCTTTATGAAATCACCGTGAGCCCTAGTTTATAGGTATGGAGCACCTTTGGCCATACCTCGTAATCCGTGGACACTCGACCACGTATATAGCATAATCTTGAACACTAGGTCATGGGAATGGAGCACTTTCCACACCTCACTAGGTCGCCCGTCTGGAGCACCTTTGGCCACACATTGTAAATCGTGGTCACTCGACCATGTACATAGCGTAATCACGAACACTAGGTCATGGGCATGGAGTACCTTTGGCCACACCTTGCTAGGTCGCTCGTGTGGATCACCTTTGGCTACACATTATAAATTTTGTACCTATCTATGTGTTCCCTTATCAGTTGCATTTCCTTTCTTCTCTTTTTGTCAATGTATAATATATCTTTATCACCTTTAGCTATGGTTCTTATTTGCCTAACTTAATTTAACTTTGTACCTGTTTATGTGTTCCCTTATCAGTTGCGTTTCCTTTCTTTCCTTTTTTGTCAGTGTACAATATATCTTTATCACCTTTAGCTATGGTTCTTATTTGCCTAACTTAAATTAACTCTATTTCCATGATTTTTGCTAGCAAACATAAATAATATCAAGAATGTAAGTTTGTAATAATGTCCTATCATAGCTGGCAAAAATAGATATGCATAACGAAATTGTGCGACACTATTTTCAAGAATTGTCAAACTACTTGGAGAATGACTAGAAAGAGCTGATCTGGGCCTTCCTTTGATCTCTTTATATGCCTCGCTTCCTTTTAATTATTACTTCCTTACAATAAATGCCAAGTTTTCACTTCGGTTCAATCGTTAAGGAATAATCAGCATAAAATCTACAGGAAAATATCAAATTAGGGTATTTTAAATTATACCAGAGGCTCTGAGAGCTCGAGATCTAATTTCCATGATTTTCCAGTAGTTTCGACAATGGTACACGGTGGCAGATGGCAGCAGATGGCAGCGGATGGAAGCAGGGTCAAAAAATACACCAGAATGTAGCCCGTAACTTGAGGAGGCCAAATCTGGTGTCCGTTCGGTGAAACATAACCGTTTAGACAGTGTTTTCCAGCGACAAGGGTGACAGACGTCGAAAACTATTTTCCCCCATTCTAGGCGCTTGGCGGTGGCGCTCCACCAGTTGGAAGCTGGCAGCTCAGGTTTCTTAACGGTGGCAGCGATGTGGCCGAACGACATCGGACGGCGGAGATCACGACTTGGCCTTGAAAACGTGACGGGAAGGAAAAAGGGCTATTTTTCGGCGGCTGTGGCTATCATCGGTCGCTGCGGTGGCCTGCTGTTGCGTTGGGCTGAGCTATTGGACCTTCCGGCAGCAACAGGTGGCTGTAACTTAGCCAGACGGTGGACGAGCGTGGTGAAGGTAGTGGACGACATGGCTTGCGCGAGGGAGAGGAGTGAGAGGGAGAAAATGCTATGTGGGAGGGAAAAATGAGAGAAAATGATAGGGGTTTGAATATTTAGGGCCCCTAAGGGCATTTGGGTCTTTTCCCCTTTTCCCCAAGCTAAATTTCGGACGCATTTCTCTGATCTAGGCAAAATTTAGGACGATATAGAAGGAATTTGGAAATTTTCAAACGATTGCAAGCTTTGCAAAATTATCCACAAGGTTCCTCAGGCATATCAAAATCCCACTATCAGATATAATTTAATTCTGAAAAATTCTCAAATTTTAGTAAAAAGTTCAGAAAAATTTCCTTAATTCAATTTCAACAAAATCAAAATTTATTTTACCCAATTTAATTTATTTGAAAAATTAGGTTCTTACATCAAGAGGCAACTAGAAGCATAGTCAAGAAAGGAGTTCATAATCCAAACTAGTCATCCAAAACTCAACAAATGAGGATGTTTTTGTTTTTGTTTTTTTCTTCTTCCATTGTTATAATTCTTTTTGTTTTATTCATGAACATGAGTAGCTATATTGGTAGATCCCAATTGGGGTTCTTAGACTATGTTGATATTTTGATTTGAATATAATTGAGTTATAACTTGAATTGTGTGATCTTCCTCGAGTTAAGGATTAATTAAGTTTTTATTACTAGACTTCATAAGGAAAACTATCTAGATTCTGTCAAATACTCTAACTGATGAGGTTGGGAATTGGAAAACTAGCTAGAGAGAATAGTTGATCTTCATTCAGACTAAGAGGTTGACAACTGCTGGACCAGGAGGAAATCTTAAAAAGCCCTAATACTAATCTAAACTTGACCATTGGACACGAATAGCCAATGGAAGGTATAGGTTTTAGAAATCCTTTGAAACCAGCCAAAAATTTGGATTTGTTTTACACAGGTAGCATAATCAATTTCATAAGTCATTATCTTTTGTTTACATATCATCTAGTCAAAGACCCCAATGGGTTTACTTTTCTGGAACTTGATAATTCACTATCTTAACACTTGCCTCACTTTCTCTCTGTAACTTAATAGTAGTAATTAGATTTAGTTTAGATAAAACACTATTCTTCTTAGGCTAAATAGCAATAAGTAAGTAGTAACTCTAGGCTTTCTCGTTCCTGTAGGATACGACCTTGATACTTACCTTTGCACTAGACTACACTGACAGGTGCACTGCCTTAAGGTGTGGCTACATATAGTTCATTGGTAGCACATTAGAAGGAAGGGAAAGAAGGAAGAAGCCAAGGAAAAATAAAAAAACCTCCATTTCTATTACTAAATTAAGGAAGTTAAACAATCCTACCCCTTTTGTTTCAAGTTTTATGGATTATTTTGCTTGAATGAAAATTTCTATGGTTTTCATGAAAAAGGAGATTTCTCTCTCTAGATTCTTTTATGTTTAAAAATCTATTGGGTATTGATTGTATGATTGTTTTGATGTATTTATGAATTTTTTAGATGTTATTGAGATGAAATTTTTGAAAGAAATGATTTTTAGTTCACCTTGATTCATGTTGAAACCCTTGATGTTTGATATCATAAAGTGTGGAAATTTGTATTGAAATGGAAGGGAATTGATGTATTTATGCTTGAATGATGTTGAGAATGAAAGAAAGTGAAGAAATGGCAAAAAAGTCCCATTTTCCCTTAACTTCCTTCCCTTGGCCGAATTGGTAAAGAAAGGGAAATTTATGTATTTATGTTTGTATAATAAAAAGGAAATTCATGTATTTATGTTTGTATGATGGAAAAGATGGAAGAAAAGGAAGTAATGGCTTGAAACTCTCTTGTTTCTTCTCTTTTTGGCATGTGGCCGAGAGCTTTAAGGGAAACCATGGGAAAGTTTCACATGAATAAATTTCCTATGTGTGTTTTTCTCTTAGGCCATAAGCAAGAAAAAGAGAAAATAATGTTTTAAAATGATTTGTTTGAAATTCCCTCTCCCTCATTTTCCTAGCTAGGCTGAGACCACCACTCTTATTTTCCTTGGATTGGCTGAATTTTTATTATTATAATTATGAAGGAAAAATGCTAAACCTTTATGTTAACCAATTCCAAGAGAAAAAGGAAGTGGGTAGCTATGGCAAGAGACTTTCATGATGTATTTTATAAATTATAAAAAAAGAAACAAATAACCTCCCTTGGCCAAGATCTCACCTTTTTTTCCTTGTGTTGGCTAAGACTTGGACATGAAATCTTGAAAGGAAATATGATAAATTGTGCTGGCCACATTCAAGAGAAAAAAAAGGAATGAATGAGTATGGCAAGGGGTTATAGTGATGTGTGTTACAAATTTCATGAAAGGAATATATAACCTTCCATATCCATATAATCCAATTTTGAAAGTGTTTTCAAACAAGAAAGGGTAATATTTTAGAAATGTAAGATAGGTATCATGAAAATGAAAGTGAGAAAAGGAAAACATAAAAGAAAAAAAAAGGAGAGAAACTAGAGGAAGTATCTTTAATGTATGCTTTAGGATAGATGAACTTATGATCGAGTGACCAATTGTTGGTATGGGACAGCCATTGGGCATTCTGTGGTTGTGTCATAAATTTGGATGATAAAACATCTACTTGGATATAAATATTTTAGAAAACATTATGATGGTTGTAAATTCTAAGTTAATGTAACTTAGTATGGCCAATGAAAGGGACATTTACTTAGAATTTAGCATAACCAAGTGCACAAGTCACATAATCCTTAAGTATATTTCTAGGATAGTATACCAAGAATGTGATCCACCAGTAAGAGGTGGTGATTCCATAGCATTATGATTTGCCCAAAAGTGAAGAGGATATAATCTGGACAAAGGTGACAGTGATCCTGTGAGTTTGAAAGGAAGTACTTGGGTCTACTAAAGGATACCCAGATGGTACTTATGACTGAAGGTGCTCACAACTTAAGTGTTGTTCGAAGGTGCTCATGCTTAAGGGATAAAGTACCATTAGTGTTTACATATACTTAAGCATTGACCGAAGGTGCTCATGCTTAAGGATAAGGGTGGATCCACTAAGGGACATTCCCGATAGTACTTGTGACTAAAGGTGCTCAGATAACCCTAAGCATTGACCAAAGGTGCTCATGCTTAAGGATAAAGTAAGTACTTGAGGGACACCTCAGATAGTACAACTTAAGCATTGACTGATGGTGCTCATGCTTAAGGAAACTCAAGCGTTGACTGAAGGTGCTCATGCTTGAGGAAAACTCACTCATTTACGTAGTGGAACGTGCAGTAGTTCACTAGGTGACTCTCTCGATACTCTTATGTTTTTATTATAATGTTTCTCTTATGAGATTTTTATGATGTGTCTTTTACAAGGTTCCTCTTAGGAGATCTTATGATGAAAGTGGCATTAGCCATAATATTATGAATGTTTTTCATGAGAAAGGTGGCATTAGCCACAATATTATGAATTTTTTCCCTGATATGATGATCTTTATGATCTTGTAATGATGTATGAAAAGTGCATATGTTGACGATACCTATATAATGATTTCATTATGAAAGGATATTATGAAGTGACGTTATGAAATGTGATAAATGGTGAACTATTTCTATAATGAATTATGTTTATGCTTTCATAAATACATCCCATACTCATATATATGACTAAGAGGAGTAGTTGTTTCACTAAGATTGATTTGAGGTCAGGGTACCATCAAATCAAAGTGAGAAATAAGGATATACCTAAGACCGCTTTTAGGGCTAGCTATGGGCATTATGAATTTCTTGTAATGCCATTTGGGTTGACAAATACTCCAGCTATTTTCATGGATTACATGAATCTCATCTTTAGACCCTACCTTGATCAGTTCATGGTATTGTTCATTAATGATATTCTCGTATATTCTAGAAATAGACAAGAGCACGAAAAACACCTTAGAATTGTGCTGAAAGTTCTTAGAGAGAACCAACTATATGCCAAATTTGAGAAATGTGAGTTTTGGTTAGAGGAAGTTAAATTCCTAGGGCATGTGATTACTAGGGATGGGGTAGTAGTAGATCCAAGCAAGACTGAAGTAGTCGTTCATTGGGAGAGACCTACAATGGTGACTGAAATTTGTAGTTTCCTTGGACTAACTGGTTATTACAGAAGGTTTATCCAAGGGTTTTCACAAATAGTGATGCTAATGACCAAGTTAACTCTTAAGGATGTTCCATTTAGATGGGATTTTGAATATGAGCATAATTTCCAAACCTTGAAGGAAAGGTTGACCACTGTACCAATATTAATTATCCCAAATCCTTTGGAAAAGTTTGAGCAATACTGTGATGTATTCAAGAAAGGTCTAGGGTGCACCTTAATGCAAGAGGGAAAAGTAGTGGCCTACACTTCAAGACAATTAAGGCCCCATGAGTGCAATTATCCCAATCACGACCTAGATTTAGCAGCCATAGTATTTGCCTTGAAAATTTGGAGGCGTTACCTATATGGGTCTAGGTTTGAGGTCTTCAGTGACCACAAAAATCTCAAGTACCTCTTTAATAAGAAGGAATTAAACATAAGATAGAGAAGATGGATGGAATTCATCAAGGATTATGATTTTGAATCGAGAAGCTATCCAGGTAAAGCCAATGTTGTGACAGATGCCTTGAGTAGGAAATCCCTCCATATAGCTCAGATGATGGTGAGTGAGATGAGTTTGATAGAAAATTTCAATAATTTGAGCTTATCCAAGTTGGTGTTACTAGATAGGATATGTTTAGGTGAATTACAAATTAAGTGTGACCTTAGAACTCAGATCCTAGAGGCCTAAAAGAAAGATGAATTCTTAAAGTCCCTAAAGGACCCAAAGGAATTCCATAAGGAGGCCGATGGGATTATGACTTTCCAGAACAAGGTTTATGTCCTGAGTCTAGGAGAAATGAGGGAGAAAATCATAGAGAAAGCCCATAAGAGCAACTATACCATTTACCTTGGTGCCACTAAGATGTATCAAGAATTGAAGGGAAGATTTTGGTGGCTAGGCATGAAAAAGCACATCGCTGAGTATGTTGCTAAATGCTTAGTGTATTAGCAGGTGAAGATTGAACATTAGAAACCTGATTGGTTGTTGCAACCTCTGGATATCCCTGAGTGGAAGTGGGATAAGATTTCCATAGACTTTGTGGTAGGTTTACCTAGGACTCAGTCAAGAAATGATGTCATTTGGGTGATAGTAGATTGATTAACTAAGTCTATGCATTTTCTACCCATTAAGATCAATTTCTCCTTGGACAAATTAGCCTATTTGTATATTCAGGAGATCATAAGATTTCATGGGATCCCTACTAGCATTTTCTTAGATAGAGACCCTAGGCTTACCTCTAGAGTTTGGAGAGCCTTCCAAGAAGCTTTGGTACCAGGTTAAGCTTGAGTACAACTTATCATCCTCAAACAGATGGACAAATCGAGAGGACTATCCAGACTTTAGAGGATATGCTTAGGTCATGTGCCTTAGAGCATAAGGGGAGTTGGGACCAAAGCTTAGCATTAATAGAATTCTCATACAATAACAGTTTCCATTCTAGTATAGGGATGGCACCCTATGAAGATTTGTATGGGAGGAAGTGTAGAACACCTCTGTGTTGGTTTGAGGTAGGGGAAAGACAATTGCTCAGACCAGAGTTGGTTTAGAAAACTACAGACCAAATCAGGATGATCAGGAATAAGTTGGCTAAAGCCCAAGATAGGCAAAAGAAATATGTTGACAAAAGAAGGAGACCACTGGAATTTGATGAAGGGGATTGTGTTTTCCTTAAGGTATTGCCAGTCATTGATATAGGTAGAGCCATTAAATCTATAAAGTTAAATCCTAGATTTATTGGGCCATTCAAAATTTTGAAAAGAGTTGGTCAATCAGCTTACCAGATAGCCTTACCCCTATTCTTATCAAACCTTCACAATATTTTCCATGTCTTGCAACTTAGAAAATATATCCATGACCCATCACACATTCTTGATGCTAGTACAGTACAGTTAAAAGAAAATTTAACTTATCATCCAAAACCCTTAAGAATCATCAAGGATGAGGTCAAGCAATTGAGGAATAAGGTTATCCCTCTGGTTAAGGTCTTATGGGATTAATCATCTCCACAAGAGGTGACATGGGAGAAGGAAGAGGATATGAGAAAGTCCTACCCAGAATTATTCAAATAAGTACATTCTAATTTCGAGGATGAAATTATTTTAAAAAAGGGGAGAAAAGTAACATCCGCTCCTAATGTGTAAAAGAGAAGTTTGTTAGTCGTTAATTTAAATTTAAATGCTTGTGTATGTTGCATTAATTACATATAGTTGTATTAGTGTAGGGACTTGGTTGAAAGGAATAAAAGTTGAGTTAAGGTGTGGTTAAGGACTAAATCAAAAAGGGAAAGTTCAAGTAGGCCAAAGTCACAAATGAGCCAAGGACTGAAATGCAAATAGGAAGACTCATATTTCAGAAACTCTAAAACCCTAACATAACCTGCACTTCAGCAAATTTTAGAGAGAGAAAGAGGAGGGCGAGTAGAGAGAGAGCTTGAACTAGGGAAAAAGGGAAGAGATAGGCTTGAAGTAAAGGTGATTTGAGGCTAGGGATTTCTTTTGCAGTAAAGGAAGAGGCATTTTAACACATCCTACATGCACATTACTTAGGAAATCCAGGTAGCAACTAAACCTAACCCCAGTTCTGAAATGTTTGCTTTTGTTGAGAAATGCTATTTATGAATGATTTAAATTATGTTTGGGGTTTAAACCTACATTCTATTTGTTTTCTACTTCTATTGGGTACTGCTTGCTAAAATATTGTGCTGATTTGTGGTTGTAAATGATGGAAAGGATTGGGTTGTTGTTCATCTAGTAGAATATACTAGTTTTCCATGGATGCATAATGTTTGAGCATAATGATGAGTAATGTTTAGAAAAATGAGGTTTTGTCATGGAAACTAAGCTGATATGTTTTTAAAACTTGAAATGGGCTGAAATTTGGGCTGGGTAATCTCAAAAATGTATTTTTAGAACTGGCGCAGGACATAACAGTTGACTGATAACATGTGGCAGTCGACTATTAATGTGTCTTATTCTATTCAAAATTACTTGATGTGAATTGTCCATTTTGTGAGCATGTTTTGTAATTTTATTCTAAAAATCACCTAAGTTGTGTTATTTTTTGTTTCAGGCATTTTATCAAGTCATCATCAGCAAACAGAGAAATTTTAGGCCTAAACAGCCTTCAGAGCACCAAAAATAGGTTATTTAGGCCAATTTTGCTTATTGGGCCTTGGACCGGACTAATTGGGCCTTGGACTAGGCTAATTGGAGGGACAAAGTGAGGACCCATGTGAGAAAAAGGGATCAGCCCATGTGAGAGTGAGAGCAGCGCGTAAGGGTGAAAAAATTAGAGCTTGGAACATTGCAAACCCGAGTCCATTGCGAAGGAGACACTTGTGGAAGCCAAGCGTGAACGGAGGTGGTTCTGGGCAGACAACGCGGTGGCGCGACCTCACTCTGGCAACAGGTGACAACGAACGAGCCACCACCACCGTCCATTGCCGTCAGAAAATAGCAAAATGGTGAGAAAAGGCACGTAATTCGAGAGGAAATTTACACGAGTTCACAGTGTTTTACGACGTTTTCAGGCTGACCCACCACCTGCCGTCACTCCCTATAGCTTTAGGCAACCTAAATGCACCTTCTAACCCATCGTCGGCCACCATAAGGAGAAAAATTACATGACTCGAGACAAACCTGAGTGACGTGATCCGGTTGTGTTTTGCTACCCATCCGACATTGTCCATCCCATTGGCCACCAAAAGTCAGTCCTCTGTCGACTAGCGCCCCCACAGTGACCTTCCGCCCCAGTTTCAACTGTCGATCCAGGAGTTTTTCGTCAGGTACCCGGTGGACCTGAGGATCTGACCTGATTTGGCGACCCGTTTTACTGGACACCATTGGATTTGAATTTCTGACAATTTTTTGGTACTCTTTCGGTGGTTTTTCGGCGACCAATCCATACAGTGACCATTGGAAAATTGAGAAGACAGGATTGAATAAATTTTTACTATATTTTATCTAATTTTTAATGAGTTTTTTGATGGATTTTCTGCTGTTGGATTGTGTGCTATATGTAAATATGTATGGCTGAACTTGTAAAATTCATTGGGGCTCCTAACTGTGTTGGATTGCTTTTTTAATTTGCATGGATAATTAAATGTTGGTTATATGATCTCCGTTACTTTTATGAACGAATGCTCATGTTTTTGTTGACAAGACGTTGCAATGTAAGCTAATTAGATTTATTTTGAGATCGAGAGATGATAATTGAAATTGGACACCTAATTGTAACCGACAATTAATTTTCACTTAGAGATGAGGTTAATTAATTGCTGGATTAAGGAGTAGCTATCCTTAATAGTGGTGAATTAGACCAATAAGATTGATTTGAAATCAATCATTAGGAAGAGATTCCAGTGGTAAATTTTTAGATTTAGAAATTTAATTGTCTCAAAAGGGAAATTGAATTTAACTTAGAATTCACTCACAAGTAGCATAGTTGAATTCAGTAATCCATTATCCTTTATGTGTTTGCCAACCAGTATAGGTTCCTTAATGGATTTGCATTTCTTGCCTCCATATATTTTCTTCTGTTCCTTGTCACTGGTAGTTTATTTGCACTTAGTTAATTATTAGGATTAGTTGGAAATCAATCACTTTAATTGCCAGGCTAGATAACAGAGAACAAGTTGTAACTCTGGGCTTTCCTGTTCCCAAGGAATACGACCTTGATACTCACCATTGCATTAGGCTGCATCGATAGGTTCACTGCCTTAGGTGTAGTTGCTTAGGTAGCATTGACAGAACACACATCAAGTTTTTGGCGTCGTTGCTGGGGATTATTTGTGAAAACTAGAGTGAAATTGCTATCTGTTACTTTAGCCACTTTTATTTGTTTATTTTGTTTTTGTTTCTGGTTAGTTGTGCCTTTCTCTTTATTCAGTTGTTGGCTTTTATTAAGTTCATTTTGTCTTTTTTTTTTATAGATTAATTATTTTGCTATTTTAATGGGTTTTTATTTGTTTTGTTTTTGTTTCTGTCGTTGGTCTTTATTTATCCTATTTTACTTTTTGTTTTAGTTTATTACTCTTTGATCTAGTTGGTGGGCTATTTCGCTGTTATTGGATTCAGGTAGTTTATGACTAGGAGTTCCAATCTTGTACCTATAGACCCTCTATCCGATCCAGAATGACTATTGTAGACTTATGCACATCTTCATTAGGAGGAGGTGCCAATTGAGATATTGGAGGAGGAACCAGTTGAGATCCCTGATCCTACATCACCAAAGATGGCAGCTGCAAATAATAATGATGATGCTAATCGAACGATGTACGAGTTCGCTAGACCTTCATTGGAAGGGACACAGACGTGCATTACTCGGCTTACAATAGTAGCTAACAATTTTAAGATCAAGCCAAATGTGATCCAGATGGTGCAGCAAATTGTACAATTTGGAGGGATGCCCAACGAAGACCCTAACGCTCACATAGCCAATTTCTTGGAGATATGTGACACTTTCAAGATTAATGGAACTACCGATGACGCCATTTGGCTTAGATTGTTTCCATTTTCCTTGAGAGACAGAGCAAAGAGATGGTTGCAATCCCTACCACCTAACTCCATCAATACTTGGGATAATTTAGATGAAAAGTTTTTGTACAGATATTTTCCTCTAGCTACGACTGCAAAAATGCATAACGACATTTCTTATTTTGTGCAGATGGCTGATGAGAGTATGTATGATGCATGGGAGAGGTACAAAGACTTACTGAGGTGTTGCCCATATCATGGATTGCCTATGTAGATGCAGGTATAGACTTTTTATAGTGGTTTAAATACAGCCATAAGGCAGATGGTGGATGCGGCATCAGGGGGTGCATTAAACAATAAAACCCATGAACAAGCACAGAATTTAATAGAGGAAATGGCCATGAACAACTATCAGTGGCAATCCTCAAGGGATAGGCTAGGATGACAGGGAGTGGTCAACCAATCAGACTCTATATCAACTTTGGCAACTCAAGTGGAGCTTCTGGCCAAGAAGATTGACCAACTTTAGATGCCAGTGTAGGCATCACAGTCAAGCTGTGAGTTTTGTTGTGGCCCGCATTATGGTGTCAATTGTAATGCGGGAGGTATGTTTGCTAACCCCTCTTCTTCATTTTCTTCTCACAGTGGTTCTTCTGATTTTGAACAGGTAGATTACATGGAGAACACTCCGAGATAACAGAATAATCCATATAGCAACACGTACAACCTTGGGTGGAGGAATCATCCAAATTTTGGATGGATAAACAATAATTACTTGGGTCCACCAGGTTTTTAGAGACTGCACCAACAGCAACCCCAACAGAAAGCTGCTCCAAATCAATTTCCTCAAGGGCAGTAAGCTACTCCAAATAGATCAAGAAACTTACCAAATTTTGGTAAGTTTCTTCATCTATTTAAATATCTGAGGATTAACCTTCCTTTTGTTGAAGCCATTTCACAGATGCCTCGCTGTGCAAGTTCTTGAAGGAAATACTAAGCAACAAGAGGAAACTGGAGGACTTGGGGCTGGTGACACTGAATGAGGAGTGCTCAGTAATCCGACAAAACAAGCTGCCTGTTAAAAGGTGTGATCCAGGGAGTTTTATTGTACCTTGTTTAATTGGTAAGCTATCTGTCATGGATGCTTGCTGATCTAGGAGCTAGCATAAATTTGATGCCTACTAGCTTGTTTGATAGACTAGGATTAAGTAAGCCAAAACCTACTAGGATGAATATAAATTAGCTGATAAAACTGTTAAATATCCTAGAGGTATAGTTGAAGATGTACTTGTAAAGGTTGATAAATTTATCTTTCCTATTGATTTTGTTGTGATAGATATGGAGGGTGAGAGTAGCGTACCCTTGATTCTAGGTAGGCCTTTTCTTGCAACATCTATGGTTATTATAGATGTTTGTGATGGGAAGTTGAAACTTAGAGTAGGGGATGAGACTATTACTTTTGACTTAGCTGCCTCTAAGAGACAATCTTTAGATCATGATGATATTGTATATTTTGTGGATGTCTTGGATGATGTGGTTGAGTCTGAATTACAGAATTTTTTACTTGTGTACCCTCTACAGGTGGCATTATAAGAAGATGAGGATGAGTTATCCAACGAGCAAGTGTTGGAACAACTAGCTCATTTTTTGGATGTTGAGCCCAACAACTTTACTAACCCATTGGTTTCTCTTGACAGGTTAGAGGTGCAGAAGGTGAAACCTTCAATTGAGGACCCCTCAGCCTTGGAATTGAAGGAATTACCTAAACACTTAAGCTACACCTATCTAGATGAGGCGAAGAAGCTGCCAGTAATCATAGTAGCTGACTTGACGCCTAAGGAGAGGGAGATGACTTTGACCTCTCTCAAGAAATACCCTAGGGCCTTTGCTTACAAGATGGCGGACATTCTTGGGATTAATCCTAGCTATTGTTCACACAATATCTTGATGGAGGATAGCTATAGGCCAGTGGTACAGCCAAAGAGACGATTAAACCCAAACATGAAGGAAGTGGTAAAAAAGGAGGTAATTAAACTCCTTGATGCAGGTTTGATTTATCCCATTTCTTATAGCTCTTAGTGAGTTCTGTGCAGGTTGTACCAAAGAAGGGTGGCATGATAGTTGTTAAGAATGAGAAGGATGAGCTGATACCCACTAGAACAGTAACAGGTTTTCGGGTTTTCATTGATTATAGGAGGCTCAATGATGTAACTTGGAAAGACCATTTTCCTCTTCCTTTCATTGACCAGATGCTTGAATGTTTGGCAGGTCACATGTTTTATTGCTTTCTTGATGGTTTTTTAGGTTTTTTTTAGATTCCCATTGCACTTGAAGACCAAGAGAAGACCACCTTTACCTGCCTATATGGAACGTTCGCTTATAGAAGGATGCCTTTTGGATTATGCAACGCACCAGCCACTTTTCAGCGGTGCATGATGGTAATCTTCCATGACATGATTGAGGAGTCTATGGAGGTATTTATGGATGACTTCTCAGTTTTTAGTAACTCTTTCTCTCATTGTTTGCTTAATTTAGAGAGTATGCTTACACGATGTATAAAAGCAAACTTAGTTCTTAACTGGGAAAAGTGTCACTTTATGGTGAGAGAGGGGATTGTTCTTGGGTATAAGATATCACATGCAGGGATGGAGGTGGATAAGGCTAAGGTTGAGACCATATCAAAACTACCACCCTCTAGTTTTGTTAAGGTTGTTAGGAGTTTCTTAGGGCATGCTGGTTTTTATAGGAGATTTATTAGAGATTTCTCTAAGATTGTTAGGCCCTTAACTCATTTGCTTGTCAAGGATGTACCTTTTGTGTTCAATAATGATTTTTTGCATGCATTTGAGTTACTAAAGGAATGACTAACCACAGCCCCTATTATGGTTTTACCTAAGTGGGGGCTGCCTTTTGAACTAATGTGTGATGCTAGTGACTTTGCAGTTAGAGCTATGTTAGGTCAGAGGATTGATAAAAGGTTCTAGCCAATTTATTATGCTAGCAAGACCTTGATTGATGCCCAGGAGTACTATACCAACACTAAAAAGGAGTTACTTGCAGTGGTCTATGCTTTCGACAAGTTTCGATGCTATTTGGTGCTATCCAAGACCGTGGTTTACACGAATCATTCAGCCTTGAAGTATTTGTTTAGTAAGCATGGTGCTAAGTCTAGACTCATTAGATGGATTTTGCTCTTGTAGGAATTTGATATTGAGATCAAGGATAAGAAGGGTGTAGAGAACTTGGCTGTAGATCACCTATCAAGGTTAGAGAATCCAAATTGGGAGGCCTTGGATGAGAGAGCCATTGATGATAACTTCCCAGATGAGCATTTGGAGGCAGTTCAAGTATGTACTGATTCCCCTTGGTTTTGTGATTATGCTAACTATCTGGTTGCAAGGGTTTTACCAAAGGGTATGACTACCTAGCAAAATAAGAAATTCTTTGCTGAGTTGAAATACTACATTTGGGAAGATCCTTTCTTGTTTTGTATTTGTGCAAACCAAGTAATTAGGAGATGCATACATGGGGAGGAAATCTGCCAGATTATGAGGAATTGCCATGAAAGACCAACGGGAGGCCACCAGGATGCAAACCATACTACTAGGAAGGTGCTTGAAGCAGGGTTTTATTGGCTAACCATATTCTAGGATGTTAGAGCATATGTCCAGGTTTGTGATGCTTGTCAAAAATCAGGTAACATCTCCTCCCATGACGAAATGCCCTAAATGAGTATGCAAGTGGTTGAAATTTTTCATATGTGGGGTATTGACTTCATGGGTCCTTTTCCTTCCTCATCTGGTAATAAGTATATACTTGTGGCTATTGAGTATCTTTTCAAGTGGCCAGAAGCTTAGGCTTTCCCCACCAATGATGCCAGGTAGTGACTAGGTTCCTTAAAAAATTGTTTGCTAGGTTTGGTACACCTAGGGCACTGATTAGCGATAGAGGGACCCATTTCTGTAGCTCCTAACTTGAGAAAGTACTTAAACTTTATGGGGTATCTCATAGGTTTTCAACACCCTATCACCCGCAAACTAGTGGACAAGTAGAGGTAACTAATAGGGGTTTAAAGAGAATCTTAGAGAAAACAGTAGGGGTGAGTAGGAAGGATTAGGCATCCAAATTGGATGATACATTATGGGCCTTTAGGATAGCTTACAAAACTTCCACTGGATTTACACCTTATAGGCTAGTATATGGAAAGACTTGCCATTTTCTTGTTGAATTAAAACACAGGGCACTTTGGGCTGTTAAAACATGCAATCTTGATGTTATTTCTGCAGGTAAAGAGAGGTTATGGCAGCTGAATGATCTAGAAGAATGGCGCCACTAAGATTATGGAAATTCTTCCATTTACAAAGCTCGAACCAAGAAGTGGCATGATCAAAGGCTTCGTGGCTCTAAAGATTTTTAGGTTGGAGATAAGGTATTACTTTATAACTCACGTCTTCGTCTTTTTCCAGGAAAGCTTAAGAGCCGATGGCCAGGACCATTTGTGGTCAAGCAAGTCTTTCCCTATGGCACAATGGAACTGCATCATCTTGACAAAGGATATTTCAAAGTTAATGGGCACTGACTGAAGCACTACTATAGAGATTTATTGGAGGTCAAGGAATGAGTGCACATGGTGCTTTACCTGCAAGAGTGATAAAAGGAATGAGTCCAGCTAAAAGACTCAAACAAAAAGAAGCAGTGTTTTTTTTTTATTTACTTTATTTGTGTTATTTTATTTTTGTCTATTTTCTTCTTTTTCATATTGTCGAGGTACATTAAAATTTTTAGATTATCTTTGCTTATTGCTACGCTTTATGTAACATCTGCTTTAACATTTGTATCTTATGATGACGTTGTTATTATTATTATTGTTAGCATTATTTGTGAAGGGTTAAGGATGAGTTATGAAGGAGTTAGAATGAACATTTTTATCATTATATAATCACTTTTGTGATAAAAGAATGAAGTTGGAAATTTGGTAAGGAAGGGTAAAATGGTAATTTTACCATGAAATGAATAATTAGTTTAACTCTTTTATTTCATGAAGTTATGTCAAAGGAATCTTATTATTTTCATTTAAGAGAGAAGAAGAATCTAGTTATGTAAGAAATTACTTACATTGATGTTGAAAGGAAATTTTCCCTAAAAAGGGTAAAATTGTAATTTCACACTATGAGTATGATAGCTATTTTATATGAGGTGAGAAAAATTTAGTTTTTATCCTAAATATTCTATGAAGGTGGGAATTAGAAATCCTTACTCATTCTTGATCAAAACAAGGAAGAAAGAGAGTGAAATGATAGTTTTAATATAAAGGGAAAAAAGGTAATTTTGCCTTAGGGGCAAAATTGTAATTTTTTCAAAAATAGAAGTAAATTAGTAAATTTATGGAAATGAGCCTTATGAAATTTTATTTAAGTGATTTTACTCCTTGAAATCAAAAAGAATGAAAAAGGAGCAAAAATGGCCAATTTGGATTTAATGGCAAAAAGGCACTTTTTTAGGGACTAAAATGCAAATTCTAAAAAGTTGAGGGACCACTATGCAATTTCAAAATTTTGGAAGGGCAGAACAGTCCCAGCCCATGGAAGTTGCATAAAATTACAATGACAAGGAAAGACAATGCCATTGTTTAAAAAAAAAAGGATGAAATTGACAATTTAGAAAGAGTGGCATTTTTGTAAATAAGTCAAACTTTAATTCAGCCTATTTCTTCTCCTACATACTAGAAATGTCGTGAAAGGTGGAGAAGAAGAGGAAGTGGCCGAATTGCATTTTTGCCTTGGAGAAGAAGAGGCTTCCACCAAATCAGCAAGGAAATCACACATCTATTAGCTTTTTAAGGTAGATAAACAATCCTATGCCATTATTTTCATGTTTTATGATATGTTTATAGTGTTTTCAAACTTGTAAGCATGATGGAAATTTCTCTCTCTACATGTGTATGGTGGCTTTGCATGCTTGGATGAGATATGTTGGAAATAACTTGTGGTTATGATTATAGATATGTAAGAAAGCATGGAAACTCATGAAATAGTAAATTTGCATGGATGGAACTTGATTTTATTAAACCCTAATTGGTGTCAAGGCTGAGTTTGTGGTTGTAAGAGTGAGAAAATGGTATTTTTGTATGAATATTGTTGTATTGCAAGCAAAGTGATGAAACAACTCCATTTTTGCTTGTTTTCTCATCTTGGTCGAATTACTAGGGTTATAAGAGTGCTGAATTTTTGGCCAAATTTTATGTTAGAAAGAGTGAGAGAAAGTACTAGAAAATGGTAAGAGAGAGAAAGTCTAGTTAAATTTGCATTTAGGTACTTTTCCCATTGTCTAACTTTACAAGTACCCAAATAGATGTGCTTTAGTCACCTTAGCCGAATGAATGCCTATGAATAATGCTGAAATTGCTCTTGAAAATGACTTAGAAACTATATATGTCTAGTTTTAAGAAAGGAAGAGAGAGAAAATCATGGCAATTTATATTTCAAGTAATGTTGCCAATTTAAAGTCTTACCTTTTTACTTTAAAAGTATGCTTAAAAAATGTGAAATTGTGAGATTAGATGTATTACCATCATTGATATGAATAATGAGTTAGAAAGGCATGAAAAAGGATGACTTAAAGTACACTTACACAATTTTGAGGTGCGAGAGAGTGTTAGGCATAATTATTGGAATTGTTGTCAAAACGTTTAAATGATGAGAATGATGCTAGAAAGGAATCAAATGAGTTAGAAATGCCATATTCTCATGTTTTCCTTGCCTTGGCCAAATGCAATATAGCCCTTTCCCTAGAATGGACAATCTTATATGTCTATTGGGAGTGGCATGAGGTACCACCTGAATCGGCCTATGTTATGTGAATGAAAAGAAAAATGATGTAATGGTCAAGGATGAATGATACTTAGCATATCTTTTGCTATTATCAGTAGAATGTTTATATTTATGTACAAGTGTTTGAATGGCATCAAAATGCTTGATGTAATGTGAAAGGCAAGGTTAAATTGTCCTTGAGGGGAGTGATCTGGTGTATACTCCCAAGGAAGGAAATGAAGGGGGAATGATCTGGTTTATACCTCAAAAGAAAACTTCCTTGTGGGGAATGATCTAGTGTATACTCTTGAGGAAGGAAATGCTGGGGGAATGATCTAGTGTATACCTCTAAAGAGTACAGTTAAGTGGAAGGGAATGATTTTGTATATACCTTCCCAGAATGGAGATTTTATGTAATGTTATGTTATGTATTGTATGAATGCGGTTTATGTGATTATGATTATGACATGTAAACATTGAATGCTTGTAGTCTAATCCATGAACGACCTACTTGAATGTGTATCTCATTTCTATAGCTACATCCACATATGTTTTCATGATAAATCATATTCAAGTGCTTATATGAAAAGAGTTTTGAAATTAAACCGCATGTAGCATGTTTTCTGTATTATTACATTGGTACATGTCAGTTATTTTAAAATAAACTGGTTGTTTATCTACTGGGAATGTATTTCTCACTTATGAACTGATATGTAGCAAATGACTAGATATTGCATGGTAATCGAGGTGGAGTTGGACACGGTGGAAATTCCTTTCTTAGGAGTTTTCACTATTGTCAAGAATATGTATGTTATCACTATTTTTGAATTTCCTATAGAATAGATGAGTACATAAATATATAGCTATAGCCCGACCTTTTGGAGTCCTAATTCTTAATTTTTTTTTTGGGGTTCAAATTAGGGCTGATATTTTGGCTGTATATAGAAAGAAAATGGGCACATGTATAGGAATATATGAAGGACCTATTCACTCATGGTATTTTGTAAAGGAGTATGAGTGGCAGACTTGTTGTCTCCTTACTCCTTATGGATGGGTACTTCATCTATCCCAATGTATGTATACCAAACAATGTACTAAATAGTTGTATAATGTATGTATATTAGAAAAGTTTTTATATATTCTATTGTATTATTTAATATTTTATATTCCGCTGTGCCAAAGCTTGTTACCTGAGCAAAAGAACCCAAACCTAATTGTCTAACAAATCTATCATGGATTGGATGCTCAGGAGAAATAAATATAATTAAAGACTAGGAGTAATGTAACCACTTATCTAAATAAGCGTTATAATGTTGTTAAGTTATGATAAGGGGTGTTACACTTTATGCTTTTATTTTTGTGGTATGCCCTTTGCTGTACACTGAGGGCAATGTATTTCTCAAGTGTGGGGTGGGTATCTATGATTTTGATGCTGCAGTTTACTAATGTTGTATTTATTTTGATAGTGGATATAGGCTATGATACTTGATTTTTGCTTGATTCTATGCACTTGAGTCTTTGATTGTCTTTTGAGCATGTATGATTCAGTCATGAATAGGCAGGAATTGTTTCTCAAAGTGCATGTTAGAGAGCAGTTTTAACGCTTAATGTATTTTTGACCATGGCCGGGTCATACCAGTGTTGCTTGATTACTCTTTTTCAAATTGTTCAATTTTTTGATTTAGGATGTTGACAATGCAGTATGCATGCACTGCTTGATTGGTAATTCATATGGAAATATTTGAGAAGCATATGCAATTTAGCCACACTTCAAATGTGAGATTTGAGCCTAAGATAAGCATTCATTATAAATATGCTTCGAATTCTTTTTGTTGAGTGTGTATTTCACTTGATTGTGTCTCTAAAACTTACTTTGTAATACTTGTTGAAGTTACATAAACTTTTGAATATTAGATGATTTGGGTAACTTAGGATACACTATTTTTGCCAAAAAGCCTACCCTATGTGTCTTCCTTAGTTAGCCACTGTTGGGCCTTGACTTTTCCTTCATCACTTACATTTTACACCTTATATTCCTTTCTATACACTATCTTCTTTCTTCACCCCATTTGTTGAAATTTATGTGATTTACTCTTTATGAATGGATTAAAAATGCACTACTTTAATTGGTGATAGTACACTAAGTTTTGTTTGTTTTTTTATCATTTTATATGCTCCCTTTAATCCAAAAGTGTAAGCATGCAGGCTAATTACAAAAACAAATGATGAAAAAAAGAGAGTTAATAATACGAGTAGTATGTCTGTTGATATTATATTCTCTGAGCATCACCAACTTCATTGAAAACTTAGTAAGAATTGTTATGTTTAGCATTTTTTGCGTTTAATCCTTTAATCCTTCATGATGCTTCAATTGCATGAATTTTTAGCATCTATGCCACTTCTACCAAAAATTTCTTCCCTACCATCACCTTAACCTCATTACAACTTTGTAAGACCCCTTGATTTTGGTATTCAATTTTTTTAGCAGTAGCAGAGATGAGATTTATGAGCAAGTATATAGTAGACATATTCTTGTGAAGTTAATTGAGGGATTTGTACCTTACCAAAATACACTTTAAGTGATTTGAGTAATCTTTGAGAGGCATTGATTCTTAAATAATTGGCATTGAATTGTTGGCTAAGTTGTGTATGTATCGTTATTATCTCCATTTTGTATCAAGGTTTTGCAATTTGGTCTATGATTAAGCTTCACGGGGGATGTGTTAGGCATTATTAACTATGGACTAGGTATGGACTTTGAGAAACTATTGCTGGTTGTTTAAAGACTGAGTTAATATTTGCTTGAGGACAACCAAAAGCTTAAGTGTGGGGTGATTTGATGTGTCTTATTCTATACAAAATTACTTGATGTGAATTGTCCATTTTGTGAGCATGTTTTGTAATTTTATTCTAAAAATAACCTAAGCTATGTTGTTTTTCGTTTTCAGGCATTTTATCAAGTCATCATCAGCAAACGGAGAAATTTTGAGCCTAAATAGCCTGCAGAGCACCCAAAATAGGCTATTTGGGCCAATTTTCCTTATTGGGCCTTGGACCGGACTAATTGGGCCTTGGACTAGGCTAATTGGGGGGAAAAAGTGAGGATCCATGTGAGAAAAAGGGAGCAGCCCATGTGAGGAGGAGAGTAGAGCGCAAGGGTGAAAAAATTAGAGCTTGGAACATTGTAAACCTGAACCCATCGTGAAGGAGAGACCCGTGGAAGCCAAGCGTGAACGGAGGTGGTTCTGGGCAGACTCCGCGGCGGTGCGACCTCACCCTGGCAACAAGTGACAATGGGCGAGCCACCACCATCGTCCATTGCCGTCAAAAAGCAGTAAAACAATGAGAAAAGGCACGTGATCTGAGAAGAAATTTGCTCGAGTTCAAGGTGTTTTTCGACCGACCCACTGCCCGCCGTCACTCCTTGTAGTTTCAAGTAACCCAACCGTACCTTTCAGCCCATCGTCGGCCACCATAAGGTGATGGATCATGTGACCTAAGATGGACCTATCGTGTTCTTAAGAAACCCAGAAATGCATACTTAGATGTAGCAGCTGACTGGTAGCCCTATCAGTCGACTGCCGGGTTTGAGTTTCCTACATAGCAGTCAACTGGTAACCCTAGCAGCCAATTTTCATGTTCTTTGTTTCGCCCAGGAAGCATTCTAGAGAGCGACTAGTCGACTACCAACCTTTCATCAGTCGATTGGTAGCCCACTGTTTTACGAACTGAGGATGTCAGAGAGTGATCAGCCGACTACTGGTTTTCCACCAGTTGACTGATAGCCCTCTAACATGTGAACCATGATTTTTACCAAAGATTGAGCTTAATAATCCTCCATACCACTTTGTTTAAGGCTCATAATGTAACTATACTAGGAAACTACATACTTTGGGTATCATGCAAAGGATACGATCACGTGTCAGTTGGATGAGAGGATCCTTGTGATAGTGATATAAAGGGAGCAAAAAAACATGAGAAAGGAAAGAGTGAAGTATTCTAAATGTATGTGCCGGTGGTAGATAGGCTTATGATCAAGTGACCAATTTTTGGTATGGGATGGCTATTGAGCATTCCATGGTTGTGCCACAAATAGGGATGATCAAACATCCACTTGAACTTAGATGATTTTGAAAATGCCATGATGGTTGCAAACTCTAAGTTAGTGTCATCTTCCAAAGGACATCAAGAAACATATATAGGGTTAAGTATAACCATGAGCATAAGCTGAATCACCCTAGTATATATGTTAGAGAATAGCGTATGGGAGTGTGATCCACTAGTAAGAGTTGGTGATTCCATAGCCTCATAATCTATAGAAACAGAGAGGATAGGACATGTTCAAAGGTTTTACAGTGATCCCGTGAGTTATTGACATTGTATTTGGATTCGGCTAGGGGACGTCTCAGATAGTACTTATGCAGTAGAATTTCTATAGTGGTGCAGTTAGTCACTAGGATAGCTCATTCATGTATGTAGTGGTACGTGGAGTTGTTTGCTAGGCAACGCTCCTAATAACACATATGTTATGATTGTTTGTCCTGCTCATAGGTAAAATGAAAAGGCATGTTTATTACTTGAGGATATTTTTTATAATGAAAATGATGATGAATGGGCATTCCATGTTATAAAGTTAATATATTTTACCTGTACATGCATGAATCTGAGCACATAACATAAGAGTATGCTACATGCACTGCATCCCAATAGTATATATTACATTTTCATGATAAGGAAGAATGCAGAGGTTTTTCGTATAAGTACGGTGGTACAGGTAAGTGGATTTCAGAATAGGTTGCATTGCTACTAAGATTGATTTCTCACGTGTGCTAGCATGTACTAGATGTGTAGGTCCTATGGCTGGAGAGGAAGGTAACCTAGGGAGAGGTACCCTTTATGGATTACATTGAGTTATATATTTTGGATAGTGTAGGCATACATTCATGATGTACTAGTCTATATGTTTTGAAAGGCCAGTATAGATTACCTCTTGTATAGCCTTTATTAACTTGGATGTACATGAATTAACAATAAATTATTAATAGGCATTTGATAGGGCTATAAGTGATAGGCTTGTTGCCTTCAGATCCAATAGTTATTTACTAATATTTAACATATTAAGTATGCATGTTTGGGTGTATAGATATTTAAAGTAGACTATATATATATTTTCTGTTGTGATTCTCGAGTGAGAACCCTAATGTAGAACCCAACCCCAAATGGCACTCAATTAATCAACTTGGTAAAAGTTTAAAATTTACTCGGGTAATAGCATTAGTAACACACCATTATTATCATATTGCTATATTATACCTTTTAAATAACTAAAAGGAACCATAGGCTAAGGGAGTGTTACAGAGAGCATGGAGGAAACCCAGTCTACCATGGATGGTCAGAATTTAAGAAAGCTAACCCTCCTTCTTTTAAGGGTGAATTTGATCCAAAAGAGTTGAAGAATGGTTGAGAGAACTGGAGAAGTTATTCATGGTTATAAGAACTCTAGATAACCAGAAGGTATTATTCTTCATTTACATGTTAAAAGGAGAAGAAGAACACTGGTGGATAGGTGCTAGACAGTTAATGGAAGCTCAAGAGATCCAGATTACTTGGGAGTCATTTAAAGAGGTATTTTTGAAGAAGTATTTTCCTCAGGATGTGAGGAATGAGAAAGAAGTTGACTTTATGCAGATTAAGAAATGAAACTTATCCTTTGAAAAACACTTAGCTAGATTTAAGGAATTATCAAAGTTTTTCTAATACTTGAAATGGAGACCTGATGAAGCATGGAAAGCCATGCATTCGGAAGCCAGTTTGAGCTTTGATAGGCACATAATTATATAGTTTTGTTTGATAATTCTTACTTACATTAGAAGCATGTTTTATGTGTTTTATTCAAAATTGCCCAAGTTTCCATCTTGTTTCCATGTTATCTGAGCTTTAACCAGGTACAAAGAAATTTTGAAGAAAAATGGACCAAACCTAAGTGTCTAAAAGCTCAAAGCACCTAAAATGCATCCTTTAGCAAGGACAAGCATGGAGGCTTCTAGAACACGCCTTTCCACACAGCCATGCTACCCTTTGGCTCCTAGAACTCGCCCTTCCACATGGCCATAACATCCAATTTCATCCAAAAGAAGGCCGAAAACACACCCTTGTTACACCTCTTCTAGATGACCTCCAACACGTCTAAGAGCATGGCCTAGGAGTTCTTAATAGTAGTGAATTAAAACTATAATGCTGATCTAGAATCACCTGTTAGGAAGAACCAACCAATAAGAGATTTTAGGTTTTAGAAACCTATTAAGACCGATAGAGAATTTGGGCTTAAATTAGAATTCACTCACAGGTAACACAATCAATTTCATAATTCATAATCTTTTGGTTGCATTTCACTCAGTTTAGGACCCCAGTGGGTTTGCCTTTCTTGACTTTATACTTTCCTTTCTCGATCAAGCTTCTTCGATTCCCTCTGCAATTAGTTAGATTTAGTTAATTAAAATCCATCACTATTTGTCTTAGGTTAAATAACAAGGAGTAAGTAGTAACTCTGGGCTTTCCTATTCTCGTGGGATATGACCTTAGTACTCACCACTGCACTAGGCTACATTGACAGGTGCACTACCTTAAAGTTTTGCTACATATAGAGCATTGGCAGCACATCATGTTCTTGGCGCCGTTTCTGGGGACTTTTTTTTTTGTGAAAACTAAAGTGAATTTGAGAATTATTACTTTAGCCACTCTTACTTGTTTTGTTTTATTTTTATTTTTGTTTTTGTTTTTATTCATTTTTTTCTTTCTTCTTTTATTTAGTTGTTGGGTTGTTTTGCCATTTTGGTAGTTTGTGACCATGAACTATACATAATTCTTGGCAGCCTAAAGGGAGCTTTTGGCAGCTCAAAGTGAGCTTCTGGTCAAGGATATTAACGAATTCCTGATGACAGAGCAAGCATCATAGTTTGGCTGTGAATTCTATGGTGGCCTGCATTATAGTGTACAATGTAATGCAGGAGGTATGTTTGCTAACTCTTTCAATTCTTTTTATCCTTACATTGGTTCTGTTGATTTCAAATAGTTCAATTATATGGGGAATTCCCTATGTCAACAGAACAATCCTTACAGCAATACATATAACTCTAGATGGAGTAACTATCCAAATTTTGGATAGAACAACAATACCCAAGGTTCACCAGATTTTCAGTGGTTGTACCATCAGCAATCCCAACAAAAAGCTACTTCAAATCAATTTTCCTAATTGCAAGAGAATGAAGCCAATTTGGAGGAAATGATCATAAAGTCTGTGTCCACTTTAGAGAGCAGTTTCTAACAAATTGACGTAATCCTTAGACATGAACAGGCCTCCATTCAGAACATAGAATACTTGTAGGCCATATTTTTAAGATATTAGTTGAGACACAGCCAGAGATACTCCCCAGAACCACAGAGTCTAATCCAAGGGAGCAATACAATGCTATCACTCTGACGTTTGGTAAACAAGTATCTGACCCTTTGTTATTGACTGATGATAATATTACACAGGATATGATAGTCAATAAGGAGCCAGAGCTTGAGGTAAGTGGGCCATTGAAAGTAGAGGACAAGAGTCCTATAATAAAGTACCAGTCACCTGTTCTATAACCTGCTAAACTAAAGCAGGAGAAGGTTTATTCTGACTTAGCTACTTCTTTAAGACATTCTTTAGATCATGATGATCTTGTTTATTCTATGGATGTTTTAGATGATGTTATTGAGTCTGAACTTCAAGAATTCTTGCGTAATAACCCTTCACAAATGGCATTGCACGAAAATGAGGAAGAGTTATCCAACGAGAAAGTGTTTGAGTAACTAGCCGATTTGTTGACTATTGAGCCCAACAGCTATACTGACCTCTCTCTTTCTTTTGATAGGTCAGAGGTGCAAGGGGTGAAACATTCACTAGAGGACCCCCCGCTCTTGATATTGAAGGAATCACTACACACTTAAGCTGCACTTATTTGTATGAGATAGAGACGATACAAATGATTATCATAGATGACCTAATCCTAACAACAGGGGATACAATTTTGGCCTCTCTCAGAGACCATCTTAGGGCACTTGTTTACAAGATTCCCCCGCCTTTCTCATTTATGCCAGAATGAGACAAAACTTAAGCCACTCCTCTACATATACATATATATAACCCATATATACATATACATATATACGTCTTTTCTTCTTGCATTTAGTGCATAAATTAATAAATTCTCAAGTTTCCAAGGAAGTTTAGGACCTGATGGTCAAAGCCTTACACAATTAGTCAAGTATTTCCCTATGGTGCCATTGAGATCTATCGCCCTAATTAGGGAAATTTTAAGGTAAACGGGCACCATCTCAAGCATTACCATGAAGAGCCATTAGAAGTCCAGGTAATATCCCTTCATGATATAATAAATAAATAAGTCCATTTAATGGACTAAAAAAAAATATAATAATACCTCAAAATACTTGGAAGGATGAAGTAATCCTTTTTCTAGGGTTTCTAGTTGAACAAGGAAAATAGGCAAAATACTTCAAAGGAAAATAGGCCAAAGACTTCAAAGGATGAGAAGTTATCATAAGCTATCATGTTGATAAGCTATTATATCGATAATGATAAGATATTGTGATAAGCTATCGTCTTGATAAGTTATCATGTTGATAAGTTATCATGATAAACTATAATAATAAGCTATCCTTTCAAGTGATAAGCTATCACTCAAAGTGATAAGCTATCACTCAAAGTGATAATCTATCACTAGGATGACAAGAGATAACCTATCACATGATAAGTTTTCACTAGGCCATTCCCATGATAACCCATCATAAGCGATAATTATATTTTTATGGAAACACTTTTATTTCTTAATTATTTCTCAAGAGTTATCCAATGAATCTGAATACTAAGGGATTTGAATTCTTTTAAATCATTTTTAAATCTTTCAAAAATTTAAAAATTGTTTTCTAAATTCAAATTTTGTTTTTCAAAAAATAATAGTCTTAAACTTCCAAAAATTTTAAAAAAATTTTCTTAAAAATTTTTGAAAAATTATGAAACAATTTTGAAATGCTCTTTCAATTCAAAATTTGTTTTAATTTCAAAATTGCCTTATCCCTTAGCTATTCGAAAATTAAAGGGTGATCATGAAGCTTTCAAATTCTTTTCAAAACTCTTCTTAGAAAATATGAAAATTTTAGAAGACATGATTGCATTATCCATATCTTTCAAAACTCTATGAAAATTATGATCACCTTCATGCAAATTTAAATGAGATGGCCAAATCAAATCCTATCACAATTTGAACTCCTTGAAGCGCGAACCACTCTCTTACTAGGACACCATTTTCTTTGCCTATAAATACACCCCTAAGCCGTCAGACTCCCACACCAATTCTAAGCTTAATTTCTCTTTCTTTCTTATATGAGTACTCAGCCATTTTTGAAGTAACATTCATGCATAATTCCTGTGATGACCCTTCATTACTTACATATATCAGAGTGCTCATAAAGTGTGGAAATTTTCACCAAAATTTTTTTCTTTTAACAACTGATACCACTTGGGTCGTCACTAGATGAGTGTAACCCAAATAGACTCTTTTTCAGCCCATTCAAATTCCACTCAACTATCTCTTATGCATAGCATGCACTAATACCAACCAAAATTTTCACAACCAAGCGAATATGGAATACAACATTCTAAACCAATCATCATAATCAACTAAGTTACAATTTACATTTCAACAGAATTTGTCTCCAATTTTTCATGACAACATAACCCATGTCATTCATCAAAATAGCCATAAAATTCTCATTGTCATACATAAAATTCTTTGGCCTACATGCTATTAAATAAACCTATCTATAACATGAAATTTATGATCTTCCTAGTTGCCTTGCAACCCTCATTCACATCTTAATCTCAACTAAGTTCTAGGCATATCCTGACCCTGATCATCTAAACAAACAACTTCATGAGATATAATTATCCCAGTAGAGTAATTTACAATTTTACAGTTCTATAAAGTAGTTGAAAGTTCAGCGGTACCCCCTTGGGTATCGAAAACCTCCCCCTTGTGATTTCAATACTCATGTGAATTGACATTTCATATTCTAGGGAAAATCAATCATATGGGAAATTCACATTTCAAATTTACTCATAAATCAAATAAGTTTATCAAAATCATAGGAGTATAGGAGAACCATTCACATTAAAAATCATTATTTCAAAACACTTGTATTTCCATTTCAATTACTATTTACTCTCGTGTTACTGTAAATATCACATAATTGACAAGAATATGTTTCCCACCATTTACATCCCCATCACAATGCATGCTGTTTCCCAATCTTAATTTTTAAAATATTCCAAGGTACCGTTTTCCCAAAGAATTTCACAAGACCATTTACCCATGTGACTGAGATTGTTAACATCACAGGGACTGTCATCTCGGCGATCATTATAGGACCATTATCCATATAACTGAGAAACTAAATTATCAAGGTGTCCCTTGGCACATGCACATCCTTAGTTAGTCTCTTTACCCATAACTATACAGCAATGTGTACAGATAGGTGACTAATACTTAGGGTCATAGAGTATTTTCACTTAAACCAATCTATTTGCCCTATCTAGACTCTCCTCCCTTTAATCTTTAAGTCTTTCATAGGGTTGTATTGGTTTAAAAAGAAACCTCTAACATATATAGACTATTGCTATGAAAAATGGTTACTATAACATCCGCTCCAATTATGATTAAAGAGATGTTTGATAATTGTTAATTTGATATTTAATGCTTATGTATGTTGCATTAGTGCATATAGTTGCATTAGCCTAGGGAATAAATTGAAAGGAAATAAATGAAGGTTTAGTAAGGGGTGGTTAAGGACTCAATTGAAAAGGGAAAAGTAAGTGAGGCCAAGAGTGCAAAATAGCCTAGGGACCACAGAGCAAATACCCAAACTTTCCCTTAAACCCTAGCAGCAGCCCTAAACCCTCTTCATTCTTCCAAACCTTCAGCATCGTAGAGAGAGAAGCAGAAGGGGCGAGTAGAGAGAGAAGGTGTAGAGTTTGGGCTGGGAAAGGAAGGTTTTCTAAAGTAAAGGGTGAATTAAGGCTGGGATTCGATCCTACTGCAAGGGAGAATCATTCCTAACACATCTAACACACACATTTGTAAGGAATCAAGGTAGCAATCCATCCTAAACCCTTATATTTTTCTAAAATGTTATTGTTGTTGGAAAAATATGGATTTCTACATGTTTGAAGTGAGATTGGGGTTAAACCTACATTCTGTATGCTTTTCTATTTCTATGGGATGTTGTGTTATTGAATGTATGCTCATATATGTGCTTGTAATGAATTGGAAGGGTTGGTTTGTGTTCATATAGAGATATAGACTAGATTTCCTTGAATGTACCATGTTTGAGCTAATGGATGAGAAATGTTTAATGAAAAGTAAAATTTTTCGTATGGGAATTTAGCTTATATGTTTAGAATTGAAAATGGAATGCATTCTAGATTTGGTATTATCAAAATCATGTTTTTTGAACTACAGCAGAGCATAGCAGCTGACTGCTAAGTAGGTGATAGTCAACTGCCGTGTTCCTGGAAAACCCAGCTGACTCCTAATAGTAGTGAATTAAAACTCTAATGCTGATCTAGAATCACCTGTTAGGAAGAACCAGCCAATAGGAGGTTGTAGTTTTAAAATCCCATTGAGACCAATAGAGAATTTAGGTTTAAATTAGAATTCACTCATAGGTAACACAATCAATTTCATAATTCATAATCTTTTGGTTGCATATCACTCAATTTAGGACCCCAATGGGTTTGCCCTTCTTGACTTGATACTTTTCTTTCTCGATCAAGCGTCATTGATTCCCTCTATAATTAGTTAGATTTAGTTAATTAAAATCCATCATTATTTTTCTTAGGTTAAATAACAAGTAAGTAGTAACTCTGGGCTTTCCAATTCCTATGGGATATGACCTTGGTACTCACCATTGCGCTAGGCTACATCAACAGATGCACTGCCTTAAGGTGTGGCTACATATAGAGCATTAGCAGCACATCAACCTTGGAGTTAAAGAATGAAGTGGCTCCACTAGAAATTCAGAATTTTGCTACCTTAGTTAATAAATGTTGCATTGCTTCAAGAACTTTGGCGGAAGTCAAAAAATACAGCTAAAAGTTCTCAAAAGAAGGGGTAATAAATTTAATAGAGCTCAAAAAGGGAAGAGACCAATGGTGAAGCAGACTGTACCTAGTTTTTGTATGAAATGTGGGAGGAACCATGGATGTAACACCCCTTATCTTACCTTAACAACATCATGTTACTTCCTTAGATAAGTGGTTACATTAATTCTAGTCTTTAAATATATTTAAAGTTCTTGAGCATCTAATCCATCATAGATTTATTTTGCAATTAGGTTTGGGTTCTCATGCTCAGGTGAAATGCTTTGGCACAGTGGAATATAAAACATTAAACACTACAGTAGATTACATACAAAAACTTTACATATATACATATCCATATACATCATGACATCTATTTAGTACATCATTTCATATACAGACACCGGGATAGATGAAGTACCCATCCTGAAGGAGTAAGGAGACAACAAGCCTGTCACTCATACCCCTTTTTCAAAATACTATGGGAGAATCGGTCCTTCATATATCCCTATACATATGCCCCTTTTTTTGTCTATATACAGCCAAAATATTAGTCCTAATTCTAATTCCCCAAAACAAGGAATTAAGACTCCAAAAATTTGGGCTATAGCTATATATTTAAGTCATCATCTGCTC
Organism: Senna siamea; assembly: GCA_031216115.1. Lineage (NCBI taxonomy): Eukaryota > Viridiplantae > Streptophyta > Magnoliopsida > Fabales > Fabaceae > Senna > Senna siamea. The sequence goes on from CM062360.1 coordinate 7,011,467, forward strand.
TATCGAAAATTCAAAAACGGTGATAACGTACACATTCTTGAGAATAGTAAAGGTACCCAAGAAAGGGATATCCACTGTATCTAACTCCACTTCAATTACCATGCAATATCTAACCATCTGATACATATCAGTTCAGTAATGAGAATTGTATTCCCAGTAGATAAACAACCAGTTTATTTTAAAACAACTGACATGTACCACTGCAATAATGCAGAAAATACTCTACATGCAATTTAATTTCAAAACTCTTTTCATGTATATACGCTTGGATATGATTCATTATGGAAACATGTGTGGATGCAACTATAGAAATGAAATACACATTAAATCAATGCATTCATGGAATAGGCTGTAAGTATTCAATGTGTAAATATCATAATCATATTCACATAAATCACATCTTTGTAATGCATATCATAACATGCAATAAACCTCAGCTTTTAGGAGATAGACACCAGATCATTCCCCCTGCCTCTTCTTCCTTGGGAGTATACAAAAGATCATTCCCCACAAGGAAGCCTCTTTTTAGGAATGGATGCATCAAATCATTCCTCCTCATTAATACCTTGGGAGTATACAGAAGATCATTCCCCACAAGGTAACTTTCTTGGAAGGTAAACATTGAATCATTCCTCCCCTTCACAGGCCTCAGTTTCAGGGATCATTCACTGGGTCGTCCCTCCTCCTCATTTCAATTCCCTGGGGCACATGTCAATCATTTCCCACCAAGGAACCTTAACCTCGCATTTCACATTACATCAAGCAATTTCATGCCATTCTTTACCTCGAATTTCACATTACATCAAGCAATTTCATGCCATTCTTTACCTCGCATTTCACATTACCTCAAGCAATTTCATGTCATGCAAACATCTTTTACATAAATGTAAACATTCCATTGATAATAGCACAATAATGTCATGCAAACACTTTTACATAACATATGCCTATTCGGGTAGTACCTCAAGCCACTTCCAATGGACATATAAGATTGGCCATTCTAGGGAAAATGCCATATTACAATCGGCCAAGGCAAGGAAAATATGAAAATGTGGCACTTTTACTTCATTTGGTTCCTTTTTAGCATTATTCTCATCATCTAAGTATTTTGGCAACCCTTTCAATAATTATGCCTAACATTTTCTCACACCTCAAAATTGTGTAAGTGTACTTTAAGTCATCCTTTTTCATGCTTTCCTAACTCATTATTCATATCAATGATAACCATACATCTAATCTCACAATTTCACACTTTTTGGCATACTTTTAAAGTGAAAAAGTAAGACTTTAAATTGACAACATTACTTAAGGTATAACTTGCCATGATTTTCTCTCTCTTCTTTTCTTAGAACTAGACATATATAGTCGCTAAGTCAATTTTTAAGAACAATTTTAGCATCAATCATATGCATTCATTCGGCCAAGGTGACTAATGCACACTTATTTGGTTATTTGTGAAGCTAGACAATAAGAGAAATACCCAAATGCAAAGTTAATTGAACTTTCTCTCTCTTACCATTTTCTAGCACTTTCTCTCACTAGTTCTAACACAAAATTTTGCCAAAATTCAGCACCAACATAAACCCTAGCATTCGGCCAAAGTGAGAAAACAAGCAAAAGTGGAGTTGTTTCATCAATTCCCTTCCAACACAACAACATTCATGCAAAAACCATGCAAAATACCATTTTCTCACTCTAAAAAGCACAAATTCAGCATTTACCCAATTTAGGGTTTAGAAAAATCAATTTCCATTCATGCAATCTTAACATCTCATGAATTTCCATACTTTCCAACATATCTATAGTCACAACCACAAGTGATTTTCAACATTTTTCACATCCAAGTAGGAAAATCTACCATACACATGTAGAGAGAGAAATTGCCACCTTTCTTACAATTTTGAAAACACCATAAATCTACCATAAATCATGAAAATAATTGCATGAGGTTGTTTATCTACCTTGAAAAGCCAATGGATGTGTAATTCCCTTTTTAATTTGATGTAAGCTTCCTTTCCTCCAAGGCAAGATGAACTTCAGCCACCTCCTTCTTCTTCTCCCTTTCTCACGCCATTTCTAGTAGCTAGGAGAAGAAATAGGCTGAATTAAAGTTTGCCTTATTTACAAAAATGCCATTCTTGCAAATTTTGTCAATTTCATCCTTTTTCTTTTCTTTTTATAACAATGGCATTGTCTCTCCTTACCATTGTAATTTTATGCAACTTCCATGGGCTGGGACTGTTTTGCCCTTCCATAATTTCGAAATTTCATAGTGGTCCCTCAACTTTTCAGAATTTGCATTTTAGTCCCTAAGAAAAGTGCACTTTTGCTATTATGTCCAATTTGACCATTTTTGCTTCCTTTTTCATTCTTTTCGGTTTCAAGGAGTAAAAATCACTTAAATAAAATTCCATGAGGCTCATTTCCATGAATTTACTAATTTACTTTTATTTTAGCAAAATTACAATTTTGCCCCTAAGGAAAAATTACCTTTTTACCCTTTATGCTAAAACTATCATTTCACTCTCATTCTTTCTTCTTTTGATCAAGAATGAGTAAGGATTTCTAATTCCCACCTTAATAAAATATTTAGGGTAAAACTACAATTTTCTCACATCATATAAAATTATCATCATAACCATGGTGTGAAATTACAATTTTACCCTTCTTAGGGAAAATTGTCCTTTAATATTAACATAAGTAATTTCTTTCATAACTAGACTCTTCTTCCCTCTTAAATGAAAATACTAAGAGTCCTTTGTCATAACTTCATGAAATAAGAGAATTAAACTAATTATTCCTTTTATGGTAAAATTACCATTTTACCCTTCCTTGCCAGATTTCCAATTTCATGCTTTTATCACAAAAGTGACTATAAAATGATAAAAGTATTCATTATAACTCCTTACTAAATCATCCTTAACCCTTCACAATTAATACTAAAATAATAACAACAACAACATCATCATAAGTTACAAGTGTTAGGAGCGGATGTTACAATGGAGATAGGCCATGCTTAATGGGACAGAATATTTGCTTCAAATATGGTAAAACTAGACATTTTTCTAGAAAATTTTCAACCTTAAAGAAACTAGATAAGATCCCAAAACCTTAAACTAGAGGAAGAGTCTACACCTTAAAGGGTTAAAGGTAAGCGTCAAGATGACCCAACAGAGGTTGAAGACAACCTCTTGTGAGGGTTATGTAATGCCCTTAATACAAATTACCTATTACGTAGTGATTTAACAAGTTTATTTATCTTGTTGGTCCATTTTAATCTTCTTCCCGGGATCACCTTAGCTAGCCTAATGTACTTATTATATATATATATTCAAAAAACATATGTTCTTTATATTTAAAGAAAATATTTATCTTTTTGATAAATAAACTTAATTTTATATAATTAATTAAAATTGTTGTATGTAAACAGACTTAGAAAAAAAAAATGCTATCTCAGAGCTATTTATATACATACATATATACATCATCAAAATACACATTCGCTGGTTAGTTGTAACATCTACTCCTAGTATGATTAAAGAGATGATTGTTGGTTGTTAATTTAATCTTAATGCTTGTGTATGTTGCATTAATCACATATAGTAGCATTAGTCTAGGGACCTAATTGAAAGAAATAAAATTTTGAGTGAAGAGTGTGGCTAAGGACCTAAGTGAAAAAGGAAAATGTACTGAGACAAAATGTGCAAAGTAACTTAGGAACCAAAGAGTAATTTCCCAAACTTCCTTAAAAACCCTAGCTGAACCCTAAACCTCTCATATACTTCCAGCCATCAGAAATTTTAGAGAGAGAAAAGGAAAGGCGAGTAGAGAGAGAAAGAGCTGAGTTTATGCATAGAAGAAGGGATTTTCAGAAGGGAAGACAAATTTGAAGCTGGGGATTTATTCTATAATAAGGGGAGAACCTTTCCAACACATCAAACACACATATTTTGGTAGGAATCCATGTTTTGAAAAATGCATAAGTTTTCTGTTAAATGCGATTTTGAATGTTTTAAGTCAAGTCTGGGGTTTTTAAACCTACATTCTCTAAGTTTTGATTGCTACTCGGTAATGCTTGCTGATTTATAATGCTCATTTATGCTTGTTGATGATTCTGAAAGTGGGCTCTTGCCCTAAGTCAGAAAATGTGGTTTAAGCTTAGTTTGAGATATGTTAAATTTTAGGCATGTTATGAATGTTAAATGATGTTTAAATGTTGGATTTTAGTTCATGGCTTGAGAAAATAGTTTGAGAACACGTTTTTGGGGCAAAAATTTGGGTGAAACAAGGATTTTTAGAATACACTGAGCGCTAGAAGCTGATTGCTAGCCCTAGAAGTCAACTGTTATGCTCATCCTCTACCCAGAAATGTGAAACATAATGCTAGCAGCCAACTACCAGACCCCTAAAAGTCAACTATCGTGTTCTTCATTTTACAGAGAGTTTTCCAGAAGGCCAGCAGCCGACTTCTAGACCCCTAGAAGTCGACTGTTGAGGCTAGCAGCCGACTGCTAAGCCCTAGCAGCTAACTGGTAGTTCTCAGCCAAGAACATGGATTTTAGACAGTGAGCTAGCAGCCGATTGCCAGCAAGGAGAAAGTCAACTGCCCGCCCTCTGACATGGAAAATGAGCTCAATTGACCATTTTAAGAGGAAAATAACCCAAAATCTTAATCAAAATAATGATCCAAACCTAGGATGTAGTGGGTACATGTAAGAGATAGAGTCACGCGTCACTTAGATGATGAGATCCTTATGATAAGTGAAATGATAGAGTCACAATTCACTTAGATGATGAGATCCTTATGATAATGAATGAGAAAGAGCAAAACACATAAGAGAGGAAAGAGGGGAGTATTCCAAGTGTATGCCTAGTGGCAGATAGGCTCATGATCCAGTGACCCATTTGTCAGTATAGGATGATCGTTGGGCATTCCATGGTTGTGCCATGAATTAAGATGGTTAGACATCCACTTGAACTAAGATGATTTTTGAAAGCACCGTAATGGTTGCAAACTTTAAGTTAGTGTCCTCTTTCAATGGCTATTAAGAAACACATACTTAGAGTTAAGCAGGACTATGGGCATGAGCCAAGTCACCCTAGAGTATATGTTAGGGAATTGCATACTAGGAGTGTGATCCATCAGAGAGGGATGGTGATTCTGTAGTATTATAATCCACCTAAAGGTGGAGAGAAAATGATACATGTAGAGTTGACGGTATTCCCATGAGTTGATAACTAGTCTCTTTAGAGGAAGGGAGACATTAGGTAGAGTTGACAACTATCCCGCTGGTTATGAGAATGGTACTCGGATTTGGCTGAGGTATGCCTCAGAATGTACAAAAAGTTGAAGTTCAAAGCTAGAGTTAGCTATATGGTGGTTGAATAGTCACAAACTCATTCATATAGATAATGGTACATGGAGTGTTTGCTAGGCGGCACTCCTGATAACTCTTGTGATGTGTTGTTTACCTACTCATATGTTTAAAGTAATGGCATGTTTATACCCCACAATATGTTTTATATGTGAAGTTATGATATTAAGATGACATCCCATATTTTAAAGTTTACATATTAAGAGCACATGCATAAAATTGAGCAAATGTTATGAGAATATGTTGCATGCATGGCATCTCAAATGGCATACAATATTTAGATGTTTTATAATGAAAGAATGTAGATATTTGTCATGTGGTCACAGTGGTACAGGCTGGTAATTTTAAAGGTAGGTTGCATTACTACTGAGATTTAATTCTCACTAAGTGCTGACATGTATTAAATGTGTAGGCTTCATTGGGCTAGAGAGGAAGGTAAAGTATAAAGAAGTGTCTATTTTGGGCACATAAAACTATTTATTTTGGATAGTATAGGTATATGATAGAATTGAGCTAGTCTTCATGATATTTTTGAGAAAGGCTAGTAAAGGATTATCTTGTGTAGCTTATTTTGAATTATCTGTATATGGATTAGCCTGAATTGATGGATAGATATTGTGGTGGAAATTGAGTGGCAGGATTTTTGCTTCCATTTCCCAATAGGTTAAGTTAAGATTAATCTATGAGTATTATGCATGTTGATGTATAGTTAATTAAGATAATTATGTATATGTATATGATATTTATTCCGCTGTGATGTTAAGAGAGCCCGAGAGTAAATACCAACCCAAATGGCACTCAATTAATCAACTTGGTAAAAGTTTGAAATTTACTCGAGTAGACATAACAATAACACACTACTATTAATATATATTTATGTATGATATCTTTAAGTAACTTAAAAGGAACCATAGGCTAAGGGGGTGCTACGAGCATTACATTAGCCTTCTTATAGTTACAAAAATATTTACACACATGCATCCAAAATATTTAAAGATAAAGTTAATTGTCTATCACAAGAGGCCTAATATTCATTACAACACATATATAATCACACAAGAGGCCTAATATTCATTACAACACATATATAATCATACAAGAGGAGGTGGGAAAACAAGTAGGGGTGGCGTAGGAAGCACTTTGGCCATAATGATGACCACTATGTCGCAAACCATTGTAAAAGTGCCTAGCCATGGCACCACGATAAGCTCCACCTCAATCTCAAGAACGAGGTAGTAATGAGGCATTTGAAAAATTGTCAATAGGGATGAGAATAGATATTCTCAGAAGGAAAAAAATTCATATAGATATCCATCTCATCATGTGTAAATAAGAATTTCATATAGCCTTTCATGCAACAACATATCACATAATAAAGACAAATGTTCAAGCCATGACTTAAAATAATACATCATAACTAGAAATTGTAATACCTGCCATGACCCTTTGCTTATACATAAGAATACATAGAGCTTGTCATGTCATACCTTTGAGCATCATAACTTAGTTTTGGGACCTGGCCACTAATTCCAAGGCGTCCACTGGTGTGTACACATGTCTAGTGCCATTGGGATGTGGATCCCCGCTTATACCATATTTGTAATACCCCTAAATTCTATGGTTCCTTTTAGTTAATTAAATATAATTATATAATATACCATAGGATTGGTGAGTTACTACTACCTCTACCTGAGTAAATTTCAACTTTTACCAAGTTAATTAATTAAGTGTTATTAATTTGGGAATTCTACACTCGGGATTCTCACACGTACCACAGCAAAAATAATTTAAATAAAATATATATGTAGATATATATATTATTTTAAATACATACACATACATGTTTCATTTACATCTGTTGTTACTTCTGTACACTAGTCATTTATCAGACATATACCTATAGATATGTGAGATTTACCAACTGGGTAAGGAGGGAACAATCCTGCCACTCATACTTTAATACATATATGCCTTCTTTTTCCTTACATCAAAATCTTCCTGACCTATTCCAAAAAGATGATAAGGGATCTGGGTATTGGGTATCATATAATTACATATTAAAATATAAAACTCCTATGTTAATCCTTTATATCCACCCTATTGTAGGTAGGAGCGATGAGAATATCTATAACTGAAATAACTCAGACTTCCTTTATCACCATAAAATATCCTAATATGGTTATGTCTACCCAATCGATCTCCATTTCTAGTACGATCTAGAATCTAGAAATTTGATACAAACTAGCATTTATATGAGAATATTTTCTTAGTAGCAGTAGCAACCTATTTTAAAAACTGCTGATTTATACCACTGTACTCATACGAAAATATACTATATTTTTAATCAAATCATACATCTTGTCTATTGGGATACCAAGCATGAATACAATTATATCACATATTTATGAATGCAACATCACATAACCATTATACAAGATATATTATCACATTATAATCAATTCACATATCCATCACATAGGATATATCATAATGGTAATAAGGTTATATTCACAGAGCATGTAACACCCCATAATTTTGATTTGTCTAAATTTATGTTCTTTAATTAATTGGATAAAATTTGCTTGTGTAATTTGGTATTTAAATAAACATGCTCTCAATTTGTAAGATATTTGATTTAGATTACCTTTCCCATTTTAGCCGAATTGAGGAAGGAAAGAAAAGTGTGGCATAGTAAAAATGTATTCACGTGCAGTAATGAGGGATGTGAGTTTTTATCATTATTCATTATATATATATACTCACATGGCTAGAGCAAGTGGGAAAAGAAAATACATATATATATTACCTATGCACTCGGTGGAGAAGACAAAAATGGGAAGAGTGTAGAATTTAATTAAAAAAAAAAATAATACATAATGCCATAAAAGTGGGTTGGCGTGTCTCCATGCTTTCTTCCCTTTGGGCCATCAAATGAGTATTGAGGGGTGAAATTAAAAGTACATATGCATGCAGCACTTTAGGGAGGTAGCTTCACACTTACATAACATGGAATGTCCTTTAGTCATAGCTAATAAGAAGAGGGAGAGAAGGAGGGCTAAGATTGCTTGAGACAAGGGAAATGCATATCCACACAGCAATAGGACTTGAGGAAAAGAGAAAAGAACATCATGTGCATATTGGCACGTGGTGAAGGGAAAAAGGAAGAGTGCAGCGTGGATGGGCAGCACTTAGAGTAAAGGAGTTAAAAGATAAAGAATGAGAAAGGAAGAGGAGCTTACATGAACGCATGGACAAAGCAAGAAGGGTGCAGAATTTAATTTAAGTAATATATATTTAGGTGTGGGTACAATGAGGCAAGAAGTGAAGAATTGTTGGGATAGACATGCCAAGATAACGTGTACTTTAAGGAACCCATGAAACCATGAAACAATAAAATAACAAGAATGAATATAACACTCCTATATGTAATAGACGAAGGTAAGAACAAGTGCAGTGTCCCCTTTTCCCTTGACTCGGTTGAATGGAAATTTGAATGAAGAGAAGAAAGGAAGGTGACATGAATGAAGGTGTAAGGTAGCTTGCAAACAAAGAAAGTGTACTCACAAGTACACTTAGTGCAGCCATGGGAATTAGGGAAAGGAAAGTAATTAAGAAAGGGATTGCCAAAATTGCAAGCAAGAAAGTACAAAGTGCAGATTTTTATGCCTCCCGCAAGTTAAAAGAAGAGAGAAAGGAGGGAATAAATTATGCATGCAGCAAATAAAGGAAAAGGGTTCAGAATTTCTCATGCTCCCACACGGCAAGGGGAAGGAAAAAGGGGGAGAAATGCAACGTGAAACATGGACACAATACCAAAGAAATGGGCTGCACAAATTTCATGAGATAAAAAGAGTAAGGGTTACTTCTCATGGTGGCCAAGTAGAATACATGAGGGAATGGAAATTGTATTTTTTTTTTTTGTGAATGGAAGAATGCACACGGAAAAAGGAGAAAAGAATAAAAGGAGAAAAAGAACGCAATTATAAACAAGGTGGTGTGAAGGAATGGAATGGACTACACGTACAAGCAAGGCTAATTGTACTTACAAGCATAAGATGTCCCAAGAAATAATTTCAATTAGGAATGAAAAGGTGCTCACCCATTGAGCGAATACATGAGGAAATGGAATTGGGAATTTGTATTTTTTTATTCATTCATGAATGCATGCCATGCCACCTAAGCAAGAGAAAAAAGAGTTGAGAATTTCATTCTCACATGCATGCAACAAACACACGTGAAGAAGGAAAAGAAAGAGAGAAAGAGAAAAGGAGAAAAGAGAGACAGAGCATCCAAGAGTGTGGGTGAAAATCACGCATACACCCACATAGCAATTGGACCCCAAGAGAAGAGAGAGTGCAACATGAGCCTTTAGGAAATACATGAAAGTCTTGTGAGGGAGGAAGAGCTAAGAGACAAAAGCAAGAAGAGTCAAGGGAGAACACAAAGGGAAAGCTAAGAGAACTCCATCTTAGTTCACCATCGAGGTAGGTTAACAATTTAAGATTGTGTTCCATGCTTTAGTTTATGCAACCAACATGTTTTCACAAGCTTTCTATGGAACATGATTGTTTTCCTACATTCTTGACAATATGCATGTATCTTGGCTAAGCATGTGTGATTGACTGGGATGTTGGTGGATAAGATGGCATGGATATTGTTGTTGGGAAAGGATTAGGGTTAGAAATTCATGATGACCATGAAGGAAAGAAACCCTACCATTTTAATGGTCTTAGTTTAAGAATAAAAGAGGGAAATTGAATTGCAAATTAACAAATCTCCCTAGGCCAAGTCTATGAAATTTATTCTTGGAATCTATGACCTATGCACCATAATATTAATTAAAAAAATGAAAATTTATTATTGAAGTTTATAAGAGAGGATATTATTATTGTTTGCAAGAAAGGAAATTGTTCTTCACTTTGTAGAATTTTATAAGAAAGGATATTATTACTTCCAAGGGAGGGAATTATTCTTGAACTTGTAAAATTATATAGGAAAAATTAATTCCAAGAAAGGAGAGATTATCCTTGAAAATATTAGAATTTTTAGAAGAAATGTACATTAGAATTAATTTCCAAGAAAGGAGAAATTATTCTTGAATTTATTATAATTTTTATAAGAAAAGTACCTTAGAATTAATTTCCAAGAAAGGAGAAATTATTCTCGAAAATATTAGAATTTTTACAAGAAATGTTCATTAGCATTAATTTCCAAAGAATGGAAAATTAATCTTGAAGTTAATAGAATTTTCATAAGAAATGTACATTAATAATAATTTCCAAGAAAGAGGAATTTTAATCTTGAAGATATTAGAATTTTAAAGAAATGTACACTAGTATTATTTTCCAAGAAAAAGAAAATCTCCCTTGAAAATTAACAAAGAATTTTAAAGGTGGCCAAGTGTTCACATGTGCCCAATTGTGTACAAAGAGTTTTAAAGGTGGCCAAGTGTCCACATGTTCCCAAGTGTGCACAAAGATTTTAAAAAAAGTGGTCAAGTGTCCACAGTGCCCAAGTGTGCACAACTAATGTATAAAAGTAAGTTAAGAATGATAAGCATAAGTGGTTTTGTTAATTTTGTGATAATGCATTTTATAGCATGCCAAGATGTTTTATTCGAAAGACATATTATTTTCTCACATTAACATTCATCTTGATCATACATTGCTTGCCAATTTATCTTTATGAACAATGCTATATTTTTATTTTCAAGAATGTAGAATTAAATATTTGGTGCTTGCACCCTGATACATATTAGTTGATTTTAAAGCTGAATTGTTAAGCTACTGGGAAACTTGTGTTTCTCATCTATATGCTAATATGTATCAGATATGGATGCTTAGCAGGGCCGAGAGATAGAAGTTTCATTTTAATTTAAAGTGAGATTTTTGTAACCCCTATTTTGGGTCCTAGTCTAGATATATTTGGTTTAGACTTAAGAATATTCTTTTAGCTGCATATATGAGATGTACATGGGATATCCTTGGGAAAGGATATGTGAAGGACCGGTCCATCCTTAGAAATTGTAAGGGAGTCTGAGTGACAGACCTGTTCCTCCTGAGACAAAAATTATAAAGAGGAATGATCTGATGTATACCTCTATAGTAAGTTACCTTGAGGGGAATGATCTAATTATACTCCCAAGGGATAAAATTTAGGAGGAATGATCTGGTGTAAACCTCTAAATAACATCATAATGTGGAAGGAATGATCTGGTGTATACCTTTCCAAAGTAAAGAATTTTTGTGTAGCCATAAGTTGTATTGTATGAATGTGACTTTAGTGCTTATGATTTAAACTTAAAAGCATTGAAATCTTGTTGTCCATTGCATGAATGACATAATTGATTGCATATCTCATGTCTATATATGCATACACACATGTTTCACATACGTCATACCCAAAGGTCTATATGAAAAGAGTTTGAAATTTTAATTGAATGTAGAGGTTTTTTCTATATTATTACAGTGATACATATCAGTTATTTTAAATAAATTGGTTTGTTTAGCTACTGAGAATATATTTCTCATTATTATATTGATATGTATTAGATGCCTAGATATTGTCTTATAATAGAGATCGAACTGGCTACAGTGGAAATTCCCTTTTTAGGAACTTTCACTATTATAAAGGACGTATATGTTATATCCATCTTTGAATTTCCTTTGGAGTAAATTAGACACTTAAGTATGTAGTCATAGCCCTTTCTTTTTTATTCTAATTCTATATAGTATTTTTGGGGTTAGAATTGAGACTATCATTTTTGGCTGTACATAGGAGGAAAAGGGCATATGTATAAGGATATGTGAAGGACCTATCCTTCCATGATATTTTGTAAAAGGAGTATGAGTGGCAAGCTTGTTGTCTCCTTACTCCTTAAGGATGGGTACTTCATCTATCCTAATATGTGTATACAGAACAATGTACCGAATAGTTATGATAATATATGTATAGTGGAAAAGTTTTATATATTCTATTGTGGTGTATGTATTTTTATTTATTTATTTCGCTGTGCCAAAGTATCTTACACCTAAGCAAAAGAACCCAAACCTAATTACAAAATAAATTCATGATGGATTGAATGCTCAGGAGGAATTAATGTAATTAAAGGCTAAAGTTAATGTAACCACTTATCTGAATGAGTATTATAATGTTGTTAAGATAAGATAAGGCGTTTTACAAGTAGACTCATAAGTTAAATTTTCCTTTAATACTATGGGTTGATTCCCCAATACATGCGTGGGATCTAGGACATATTTTCGGAGTCACGAGACATGGAAGATGTCATGCAAATTTGAAAGGTAGGGAGGTAAACCAATTTGGTAGGCGAATGGACCAACTCTTTTTAGGATCTAAATTTCTTTGTCTTTATTTATTGGCCAATACCTATGGTAGGTGAAACTCTAAAAAAGACATGGTCTCCCTCATTGAATTCCAAAGGCCTTCTCCTCCTATTGGCATAGTTTTCTTGTCTTTGTTGGGCAACTCTCATCTTTTCCCTGATCATTTTGATTTGATCAGTAGTTTCTTGTATAATCTTCGGTCCTAATAATGTTCTTTCCCTCATTTCTACCCAACTTAAGGGTGACTTACAACTCCTCCCATACAAATCAACATATGGTGCCATACTTATATTAGAGTGATAACTATTATTGTATGCAAACTCTATCAAAGGTATGTACCTATCCCAACTTCCTTCTTGTTTTAGCATACATGCTCTTAACATGTCTTCTAAGGTTTGTATAATTCTTTCAGACTATCTATCGATCTGAGGAGGATAATCAGTGCTAAATTTAAGTTGGGTTCCTAATGCTTTTTGTAAGGACTACTAAAATTGGGATGTGAACCTAGGGTTTCATTCTAACACTATGCTAGAGGGTAATCCACATAGCCTCACAATTTCCTTAAGGTATAATTGGGATAGCTTTTCCTAAGAATATCTGATCTTGATAGGTAAGAAATGAGCAGATTTAGTCAACGTATCCACTATCACCCATATAGAATCATAACCAGTTGGGGTTCTAGGTAGTCCCACTAAAAATTCCATGGTTATCTAATCCCACTTCCTTTTCAATATTTCCAATGGTCTCAACAACCTAGCGGGTTTTTGATGCTCTATATTTACCTATTGACAAGTAAGACAAGCACTTACATACTTTGTGATGTCTTTTTTCATACCTGACCACCAAAAGTTCCTTTTCAACTCCTAATACATCTTAGAAATACCTAGGTGAATAGTGAAATGGCTATGGTGAGCTTCTGCTAACAATTTCTCCTTTAATTCCTGATGGTTTGAGATTACTATTCAGTTTCTAAACATCAGTACCTCATCAGTGGCTAACCTAAAATTGGGTTAGTCTGCAAAGATTCCTAGGGATTCATCCTTTTGTTGGGCTTGTCTACCTAGTTCCCTTAGTTCACAATTAATCTAAAAGTCACTCATTGCTAACCTATTTGGAAGTGAAATTACATTAAGACTAAGATCCCTAAAGTTTTCAAGCAATTTCATCTCATCTATCATAAGGCTAGCTACGTGCAGGGATTTCCTACTTAATGCATCTGCTACAAAATTAGCCTTCCCTACATGATATTTTAATTCAAAGTTAAAATCCTTCAGATACTCTACCCACCTCCTCTATCTTATATTCAACTCCTTTTGATCAAACAAGTATCTAAGGCTCTTATGATCACTAAATACCTCAAATCTAGCCTTATATAGGTAATGTCTCTAAATTTTTAGGGCAAAAACCACAAAAACTAGCTCCAAATTGTGGGTGGGATAGTTTTCCTCTACAGGTTTGAGTTTTTGAGATGCATAGGAAATTACTCTCCCTGTTTGCATTAAGACGCATCCTAAACCTTTCTTTGATGCATCAATGTATACCTCAAAAGACTCAATTGAGTTTGGGATTACTAATACTGGAGTGGTCATTAGTTTCTCCTTTAGTGTTTGGAAACTACGCTCACATCGTTCAGTCTACTCAAACTCAACACCCTTTCTGGTCAATCGGGTTAATGGTAGGGCTATCTGAGAGAATCCTTGTATAAACTTTCGATAATAACCTACCAAACCTAGAAAACTTCTAATCTTGGTGATCGTCCTTGGCTGACCTCAATTCAGTATAGCTTTAATTTTCTTAAGATCTACCAAAATTCCTTGTCCATTCACCACATGACTTAGAAATTTGATCTCCTTTAACCAAAACTCACACTTTTCCAACTTAGCATACAGTTGATTTTCCTTTAACATCTGAAACACCATTTCAAGATGTTGTTCATGATCCTCTTGAGTCTTGGAGTAAACGAGGATTTCATCTATAAATACCACCATAAACTGGTCTAAGTAGGGTTAAAAGATTCTATTAATAGAATCCATAAAGACAGAGGGCATTGGTTAGTCTAAATGGCATCACTAGAAACTCATAGTGCCCATATCTAGTGTTAAACGCTATTTTAGGGACATCTTCATTCTTAACCCTAATTTGGTGGTATCCCGACCTCAAATCTATTTTGTAAAAGACAATTGATCCTTGCAATTGGTCAAATAGGTCATCTACTTAGGGTCAAGGGTACTTATTCTTGATAGTTACCTTATTCAGTTGTCAGTAATCTATACATAGTCTCATGCTCCTATCCTTCTTTTTTACAAAAAAGACAAGAGCTCCCCAAGGTGACACAGTAGGCCTAATGCACCCCTTCTCCAACATGTCCTCTATTTAGATCTTCAACTCCTTCAGTTTTATCGGAGCCATCCTATAGGGTGTCATGGATATTGGGCCCATGCCAGGAACCAAGTCTATAGTGAATTCAATTTTCCTCAGTAGGGGTAACTTGACTATCTCTCAAGGGAATACCTTAGGAAAATCTCTAACAAAAGGAATTAAGCTAAGCCTCCCTTGGAATTTCACTTGGGAAAAGTTAAGGAAGATATCATTTACCTCACACACTTTGTCACTCCTACCCACTGGTAAGGCATCCAAATAAGTAATAGTCTTTTCAAAATAATTTATAAGAACTTAATTCTTAGATAACCAATCCATCCCCAAAATGACATCAATCCCAGTCAGGGATAAGCATACTAGATCCATAAAAAACAGATGGTCACTAATAAAAAGAGGACAATTTAAACAAATTTAAGGAGATAGTGTAAATTCTCCCAAGGGCGTGGAAATATGTAAATCATATGGCATAGTTTGAAAAGGCAAGTTTATTTTCCTGACATATGTATTAGATATGAAAGAGTGTATAACACCCGAAGCAAATAGTATTATTAAGGAAAAATTATAAATCTTACCTCTACCATGCATCAGTCCAGGTGATTTCTCGACGTTAACCTCGTCCAAGGTAAACAATCTTCCCGAGGCTTATGTCCTTGGCCTACCAAGATTTTACTGATTTCCACCGATTGGGCAGGACTTTGTAATGTGCCCTATTTTTTCACACTTGAAGCATGTCACCAGTGTTCGGTACTAGTAAGGCTGATTCCCATGCCTATTTCTACACTTTGGGCAATTAGAAACCTCTAGGCGTCGGTTACTACTAAACAACCCTTAAAGTGCCTTGAAGTTTCCCCCTTTTACATTCAAGTTATTGGCAGGTTGTTTCTATTAAGTAGTAAATCTCTAGTTCATATGCTACTTTTCCTCCAAACTCTTGCTAAGCATGCGGTATTTATTCACCAGTAGTGCAAAATCCTTGATCTCTATTGGGCTATTTACGTCTTCATTTGCTAGTATAACCCCGCTTCCAACTAGCTTGACTTCTAGGCCTTGTCAAGATGTAGCCTCAAATATGTAGAGTACTTAGCTAATTCTTCGAACTTGGCTAGATATTCCTCAAAGGTCTTACCCCTCTGCTTAAGCTGCAGGAACTCCGTTTCCTTTGCCTACCTTACGCTCTCAGGGAAGTATTTCTCTAAGAAGACTCTCTTGAAGGACTCCCTAGTTAGTGGGGTGCCTCTACTCTCCATGAGTTATTTGGCCTTACTCCACTAGTTTTCTGCTTCACCCTTCAACATGTATGCTGCATAGGTAACTATTTGCTCCTTAATGCTATGCAGTAGTTGAAAGATTTTCTCTATCTCCTTTAGCTATCCTTCCACTACCATTAGTTCACATGTGCTTGTGACTGCTTCACCCTTCAACATGTACATGTGGTTGTCATTCCAATTATTCCCTTCGTTAGGATTTTGGTGGCTCTCTTGATATTGCCTTATGATGTTAGCACTAGTGGCAGACTGATCTCTCACTGCCTCAGCCATCATCCTAAATGTGCCGATCATATCTCTTAATTATTCATTCATCTCTTCACTACCTCTTGCCTTTCCTGCAATTCCCCATCTAGTGCCTGTCATGGTCTGCTAATACAAAAGGAAAACAATTAGCCTTTAGTAATAGCAAATACAACCATAGCAGCAAGTTCACTCCTAATATCTCAATTGTTGTAATCACAATCCTATAAATTCTAGACTCTAAGAATTCAAATCACAATTCCTAAAGCTGGAAGCCTGGCCAATCATGAGCCAATAAACTAGTAAACTATGGCTCTGACCTGGCTTTCCCCTAAATCAGGCTCTGATACCAACTTGTAATGACCCCTAATATCTACATGACCACATCAAAGTTATTATGAAGCATGGAATTATCACTCAATTTTCCTTTTTCATTAATAGTTGGGTCGTTACTAGTTGAGTGTAATCCAAATAGACTCTTCTAGCAGTCCATTCAAATTCTACTCAATTATCTCTATGCGTAGCACAACTAATACCATAATTCATTCAACCATATGCTCTAGAATATAAAATTCTAAGATATCCTTTTATAAAAAATTGAGATGTGACTTTTAAAATAATACTACTGCATTTAACTATCCACTAATAAATTACATCATATGGCATCCATCAAAGTAACTATATAGATATTCATTACATATACATTTCCTGGCCTACATGCCGATTCAAATTCCCTGTCTAAGGATCCAAGAGATCTACAACACTTCTAGGTTATGTCGCGATTCCAAATCATATCTCAAGCCTAGCTAATCTCTAGGTATAGCCTGGCCCTGATCATCTGAACAAACAACTTAATGAGATATGGTTATCCCAGTAGA
This sequence comes from Senna siamea, assembly GCA_031216115.1. NCBI lineage: Eukaryota > Viridiplantae > Streptophyta > Magnoliopsida > Fabales > Fabaceae > Senna > Senna siamea. The sequence continues at coordinate 7,028,950 of CM062360.1, forward strand.
GTAAGTTACAGATCTATAATTTCATAAAATAGTTAAAAGTTCAGTTGTACCCTTTATGGTATAAACAACCTCTCCCCTGTATCACACCAACATATAAGTGAATTGTGAAATCCTTATTCAAATCTCATCAATCATATGGGAATTAACATGTTTTCATTATAGCCATACTTCACAAAATTCATATCAAAATCATAGAGTATAGGACCATATTTTGGTCAAAATATCATATTCATAGTGCCTGGTATTTCATTTCAACCCTCATTTGTATAACAAGTTCCATGTTAATGCATAGAGCACATAATCCTACATATTTCTAGAAATTAATATGCATGTTAGCATAACTTTATAAATCATTATCTCATTGCATGTTATTTTCTAATCCCAAGACATTATCACACTTCATTTTATCCATGTGACTAGGATTGTTGTTATCACAGAGACTATCCTCTCAGTGATTATCACACTTCCTTTTATCCATATGACATCAGAATCTAACTTCTAGGGTGTGCCTTGACATGTGGACATCTCTAATCTCATCCTTTACCTGACTATACAGCAATATAAACAAATAGGCGACTAATACTTAGAGTTATAGAGTTTACACTTAAAACAAAATGTTTTTCCTGTCTAAACTATCCTCCCTTTACTCCTTAAAGTATTTCATAAGATTGTGTCAGTTTAATGAGCAATCTCTAACAAATAAAAACCTTTCAAGTTGAAAACAATTACATTTTATAAAGTAGTCTGCATAGGGAACACCTCATAACCGTCCTATACTAGCCATTAAATGTCCACCCCAAATTTCGTCTGTCCCTATAAGCATACAACCCAAAAGCCAAATTTAGAACAAGCAGCAAAGAGTCCATTTCATGCTAATCAACATACACAGGAAAATTCTCTATACTCATATGAAAATCACATACTAGCTGAAATTTCATTTCATCAAATAAATTCCCATTTCATAAAATAAATTCTCATTTCAAAGCAAGTAATTCACATCATTATTTCAAAATTAGGGGAGTGTAGATTACTCTACCTTAACTGTTTATTCCTTCCTCGATCAAGGCTTCCTCTTTCCTTTTGGTATTTGCCTCACATCACTTCCTGGGAAACAAATCTAGATTTCACATTATTATTTCACAATTATGCCTTTATTACATCATACTTTCTATGCATCCTAGGCTTAAGGTTTCATTATGAGATAACTCTCCTCTTTCCTTTCCTATTTTGGTTACCTATCACCCAACATAAGAAATCCTCATCTATGATGACATTTGAGCCTCAATCCAACTAACTCTAAGGGTTTCTAAGATCAATTCTTGTTTTAGAAATCATTTTTCACATTAGAGGGCTGCTAGGACGCTAGCAGTCAGTTGGTTACTCTCTGGAGGGCTACCAGTCGACTGTCATAAAGTTGGTAGTTGGCTGGTGGCTCTCAAGGAATTCTAGGTTTGACAAGATAGTAGCTTGCCATTTGACTATTATAAGGCTAGTAGTCGACTACTAGGTAGAAATATAAACCCGAAAATTGACTGACGAGGCTACCAGTTGACTATTACTCATCTGTATCAATTTATGGTTTTGTCAAGAACACAACAGTTGACAATTGCATGCTAGCAGTCAGTTATTATGTTCTGTCATAGCTCAAAATACTCTGGTTTTTCACAATTTTCTAGTCTAGATTCTACCCCATTTTAATTTTAAAAGGTATAAGCTTAGTTTCTAGCAATTTTCCCCCAAAACCTAACCATTTTTGGGGCTCAAACATCAATCATACAAGCAAATTTTCACATACAACTTGAGTGAATAGTAAAACTTGAAAATTCTGATTCAAGCTTAGAAGATGCTAAATGGAAGTTAAGGATTTTAGCATCATAGTTTAGAAACTTTTCTTATCTCCAAGCATATTCAAAATCCTCATTTCACACCAAAAAAATTGAAATTCTTGAAGTAAAGGGAAATTGCTCCATTTTTGGCTAATCCAAACATTTCAACAGATTTAAGGGGTTCTAAGTGAAGTAATCTACTCCTAAATGATGCTTAGGATGTTTACCAAGCTAGAGGTAAGGATTTCTTACCTGAAATCCAGCTACTTAAGGCTTCCAACTTGATTTCCTTCTCCTTCCCCTTCTGCTTGGTTTCCTTCCTTCCTTTCTCTCTTAAGCTTCAACTCTTTCTTTTGGTGTGGAAAGGAAAGGCTTATAAGAGGGAAGAGAAGGGCATAATAGCTTAAACTTCAGGGACCTCTTAGCAACTAGGAAAATTTACTCTTTAGTCTTTCTCTTTCAATCTCCAAGCTCTTTGTTCATTTAAACTCTTAAAATAAAATTCCAAGATTATCCTCCAAAAATGAATTCTAAGGAAGCAGATATTACAGCTACAAGCCAACTAGTAGCTCTCTATTAGCTAATAGTCAACTGCTACTATTCTAGTAGCCAACTTGTAGTATCCTGTCTATGTTTTCAAGATTTTATATTTATAAGCTGATTGTTGTAAGGTGTAAGTCAACTGGTAGGTGGACAAGTACTATTTTTTCATGAAGAAATTATTTTGAAAGAGCCACCTAGCCTTTAAAATGGAACCTTAAAAGTTGAGAACAAGTTTGTGAGTCTAAGTTTCTATATTCTTAAAGGTTATGCTCAATAGAGTCAGTAATAATGTCATTACATGAGAAAATTATGGTTTTTGGGTAATATGTAACATGAGCTAAAAAGAAAGAGAGGAAAACATAAAGGAGAAGAGAGAAGAGTATCCCAAATGTATGCATTAGTGGTATATAGGCTCATGATTAAGTGACTGACTATCGATATGGTACGATCATTAGGCATTCCACGGCCGAACCATAATTTGGAATGGTAAAACATCCACTCAATCATAAATGATTTTGAAAACACCGTGATGGTTTCAAATTCTATGTTAGTGGACTCTTCTATGGCCAGCAAAAGGAGTCACTTACTTAGGGTTAAGCATAAGCACGCATGAGCTGGTTCACCCTCGAATGTATGCTTGTGAATAGAGTTCTGGGAATGTGATCCATCAGTAAGGATAGTTATTTCATAGCCTCATGATCCACAAGGGTAGAGTAGGTGTGATCTGTTAGAGGTGGCAATGATCTCATAAGTTATACCAACCCCTTTATGGAATGAAAGGGAAGTGAAGTATCCAAAGGAATATCAATCCTACTGGTCAGGGGATGATCTGCTGAGAAGGTAGGGACCAATGAGTGAGTTTGGGATGATCTGTCGAGAAGGCAGGGACTTTTGTACTCGGATCCATTAGGAGACGCTTCAAATAGTACATTGCAATCGCAGACTATTAGTGGTTAGGGACCACGGGTGGTCAGGGACCATGGGAACTCAAATCAGAACTCATCCGTGAATGATGTAGGAGTACATGGAGTTGTCCAGTAGGCGACTCTCCTAATGGCTCATATGATGATGTGGCATTGGCCATTATGATATGATTATTTTCCTTACTCATGTTATGAATGTGAATATGCTTATGTTACCATGGTTCATGTATATGTGATGAAATGAAATATTTAATATTGTTGACATCTAGTGAACTATAACTGTATGCATTCTTAAGTACATATTGTGAGGTTACAATGGTACAATGGCATAAATCATGCATTGTATCCTAATAGGTATTATTTTCTATTTGAAAATGGAGAGGAATGTAGTCTATTTTTGTATGATTGCAATGGTACAAAGCAGTGGTTTTTAAAACAAGTTGTTCTGCTACTAAGATTTATTCTCACATAAATGCTGGTGTGTATCAAATGCCTAGGTACCAGATTCCATTGGAGATAGAAGTGTAGGTAAGGGAGATACCCTTTTTGGGGTATTTTACAGTAATTAAAGAAATATAGGTGGTTGCAGTTGTTGAAGTTCCTCCATCACCTTCACTTACATGAGGGGTGGAATTACAAGACTGGTGTAGAAATCATAATCTTTTGGCATGTAGATACTGCAATAGAAGTGTACATACCAAAAACCTGATTCCTTATTATATTTTCAGAAAGGATTAGGATGATTAATTTTGGTGTACGAAGAATGAGGGCATATATGTATCAAGATATGTGAGAAGCATAAGATTATCCACTAATAGGTTTTGTTAAATGGGTATGAGTGGCAGGGTTATTTTCTCCTTACCCTAAATGATAAATAGTTGATAGTCTCACAAATCTATAGGTATATGTCTCTTGTAAATGAATTATGTATTTATGCGAATGTATATGAGTATATCTATATATTTTTATTTCACTTATTTTTGCTACGTTACATGTGAGAACCCAAGCGTAGAAACCCTAAACCAATTGACACTTAATTATTTAACTTGGTAAAAGTTAAAAATTTACTCGGGTAGAGGTAATAATAACTCATCAAACTTATAGTATATTATATTATATTATCTAAAAAACTAAAAAGAACTATAGTATTGGGGGTGTTACATTGAGTTGGTATTAGAGCATAGTTACCTAGGTTAGAAGGATAGAATTCCTCAAAATAGGGACAAGTTTAGGTTAGTTAGTTGAGTTTAGGCAGTTAACTGGATTGTATTGTGTTTTTATTTAAGGAATGGAGTGCTAGGCTTGGGTAGATAGTATTTCCTGTTGGTCCCATATGTCCTCTTATAAATATCATGTTATTCAGACTGATCACCTTGGTAATGTTTATTTTGTAGCATGAAATATGGCCTCACATTGGAGGAATACTGGAACGGAGAAGGAGAGTGAGGCTAGCTTGATAGGAGTGATGCAGGCCATGATGGGAGTAGCTAAGGCTATGAGGGAGCAAGCTTTTGGTACTACCTAAGTCCTCAAGTAATTTCACGAGATTGGGAAAATGATCATCCTAACCCTAACCCTAATAAAGGATAAGCAGGAAAGCCAATTTATCATGGTTGGTTATAATTCCAAAAAGTAAAACTTCCTTCCTTTAGGGGTGAGTTTGACCCAAAGGTAGCCAAAGAATGGTTAAGAGAGATGGAGAAATTGTTTATGGTTCTTGGGAGTACAGATGACCACAAGGTGTTATTTTCCACTTATATGCTGGTTAAAGGGGCAGAGCATTAGTTAAAAGGGGCAAAACAGTTAATGGAGGCTTAAGGAATCCAGATCACTTAAGAATCATTTAAAGAAGTATTTTTGGAGAAGTATTTTCCTTAGAAGGTGATGAATGAGAAGGAGATAGAGTTCACACAAAATAAGCAGGGTAATATGACTTTTGATGAGTATCTTGCCAAGTTTAAGAAGTTGTCTAAATTCTCTTCTTACTTTCAACCAGATGAGGCATGAAAAGCCATGCATTTGGAAGTTGGGTTGAGGCTAGAGTTGAGAATTGTTGTTGCTCCATTAGAAATAAGGAATTATTCTACACTAGCAAATAATTGCTCCATAGTTTCCAAGAATCTAGTAGAGATGAAAAAGAAAAACATAGAATGAACTTCCTCAAGCAAAAGCAACCTGGACATTTCAAAGGAAGTGATAATCGGTTTGGCAGAGGTCAGGGAAGTAAAAGGCCAATGGTGAGATAAGTAGTACCCAGTGCTTACCCTAAGTGTGGGAGAAACCATGATGGGCCTTGTAAATGGCCACAAGTAAATTGCTACAGATGTGGGAAGCCGAGACATTTTGCGAGGAATTGTACGGCAAGAAAGAAAATGACTAAAGGAAATAAAACCCCAACTACTGGAAGAGTCTTGACCCTTAAGGGCAAGGAAGTGGCTTAGTCTGATGATTTGATTAAAGGTAAATGTTTGATAGGTGATGTATCTTTGATTGTACTATTTGATTTAAGCACTAATCATTCTTTCATTTCTTATGAATGTGTGAAAAGAATGGAATTACCTGTATCCCCTTTACCTTATGAGTTGACTATTTCTATTACTACTGGAGAGAAGGTTTTGACTTCTTTGGCCTGCTTGAATTGCCTAATCATTGTTGAAAATAAACGTTTTGTTGTTGACCTTATCTGTTTACCATTGATCAATTTTAATTTTTTTTTTGGGATGAACTGGTTGTCTGTAAATAATGTAATCTTGGATGTTTTGAGAAATCTATGACTTTTATAGATGCCTTACGTGTGAATAGGGGCATGGAGGAAAAGATCCAAAGGATGAATTTTTTGTGTTCTTCTGAGGTTGAGATTTAGCATAAACTCAATGATATCACTGCAGTTAATGAATTTCCAGATGTCTTTCCAAAGGAAATCTTAAGTCTTCCACATGAGAGAGAAGTAAAGTTCTCCATAAAGTTAATTCCAAGAATGGGATCGATCTCTATAGCACTCAATAGGATGTCTCCCTTAGAATTGAAAAAGTTAAAGGTGTAAATAGAGGATCTTTTAGAGAAACAATTTGTGAGACCTAGTGCTTCACCATGGAGAGCATTAGTGTTATTTGTGAAGAAGAAAGATGGGAGCTTGAGATTGGGTATAGATTTTAGGCAACTGAATAGAGTGATAGTGAAAAATAAGTATCCATTCCCTAAGATTAATGATTTGTTGGATCAACTAAAAGGAGTTACTACCTTTTCCAAAATTGATTAGAAGTCGGGATACCATCAAATCAGAGTTAGATCTAAAGATGTGCCTAAGACTTCCTTTAGAACTAGGTATCGCTATTATGAATTTTTGGTAATGCTATTTGGATTAACAAATGCTCCAGCTATTTTTATGGATTACATGAATCGTATCTTTAGACCCTACCTTGATCAATTTGTGGTAGTGTTTATTGATGATATTCTTATGTATTCTAAAAGTAGGTAAGAGCATGGAAAACATCTTAGGATCATGCTGCAGTTTCTTAGGGAAAAGCAATTGTATGACAAACTAGATAAGTGTGAATTCTGGTTAGAAGAGGTGAAGTTCTTAGGGTATGTGATTACTAAAGAGGAGGTAGCAGTAGATCCCAGTAAGACAGAGGTGATAGTTGGTTGGGAGTGACCTACCACAGTGATCGAAATCCGTAGTTTTCTTAGATTAACAGGTTACTATAGGAGATTCATTCAAGGGTTTTCGCAAATTGTGTTGCCTTTGACTAGGTTAACCAAGAAATATGTTCCATTTGTGTGGGATTCCAAATGTGAACGTAGTTTCCAAACCTTGAAAGAGAGATTAATGACTACACCTATCTTAACAATTCCTGATCCCTTAGGACATTTTGAATTATACTGTGACTCATCCAAGAAAGGCCTAGGGTGTGTCTTGATGTAGGATAGGAAAGTGGTAGCCTATGCCTCTAGACAATTGAGACCTCATAAATGAAATTACCCTATGCATGATCTGGAGTTAGCAGCCATAGTGTTTTCCTTAAAACTTTAGAGACACTACCTCTATGGATCTTAATTTGAGGTATTTAGTGGCCATAAAAGTCTCAAATATCTCTTCAATCGAAAGGACTTAAACATGAGACAGAGAAGATGGATGGAATTTATTAAATATTATGATTTTGAATTAAAATACCATCTAAGGAAGGCAAACGTAAATACATTAAGTAGGAAATCCCTCTATGTAGTTCACATGCTGGTGAATGAGAAGAGCTTAATTAAGAAGTTTACGAATTTAAGCTTGTCCAATCTAGTATTGCCAAATAGGATCTATCTAAATGAATTAAGAATTGAGAATAACCTTAGAACTCAAATCCTAGAAACCCAAAGAGAGGATGAATTCTCAAAGTCCCTAAAGGACTTAAAGGAATTCAATAGGGAAACCGATAGGGTGGTAACCTTCCAGGATAGGGTATATGTCCTCAAAATAGAAGAATTAAAAGATAAAATCTTAGAGGAAGCCCATAAAAGCAACTATACTATTCTTCCTTGTACTACTAAAATGTACCAAGATTTGAAAGAAAATTTTTGGTGGCCAGGTATGTAGAAGCACATAGCTGAGTATGTCGCTAAATTCTTAGTATGCCAATGGGTGAAGATTGAACATCAGAAACCTGCAGGATTGTTGCAACCTCTAGAAATTCCTGAATGGAAATGGGATAAAATTTTTATAAACTTTGTGGTTCGCTTACCTAAAACTCAGTTAGGAAATGATACAATTTGGGTGATAGTAGACCAATTAACTAATTCTGTACATTTGCTACCCAATAAGATAAATTTCTCTTTAGATAAGTTAACCCAATTATACATTTAGGAAATAGTGAGACTCCACAGAATCCCCACTAGTATTGTGTCTAATAGAGACCTTAGGTTTACTTCTAGATTCTGGAGAGCTTTACAAGAGGCCTTTGATACTAAAATTAACTTCAATACTACTTATCATCCACAAACTGATCGACAGACTGAAAGAACCATATAGACTCTAGAAGATATGCTTAGATCTTGTACATTAGAACAAAGAGGGAGTTAGGATAAGAATTTGCCTTTAGTAGAGTTTTCATATAATAATAGTTTCCACTCTAGCATAAGAATGGCTCCTTATAAAGCTCTGTATGAGAGGAAGCATAGATCACCTTTGTGTTAGTTTGAAGTGGGGGAAAGACAATTGCTAAGGCCTAAATTAGTGCAACAAACTACAGATCAAATAAAAATGATCAAGAAAAAGATGGTTAAGGCCCAGTATAGGCAAAAGAGTTATGCTGATAGGAGAAGAAGACCACTAGAATTTGATGAAGGAGATCATATCTTCCTTAGGGTATCCCCAATTATTGGTATTAGTAGAGCTATTAAGTCTAGAAAATTGAACCCTAGATACATTGGACTATTCCAAATTTTGAAAAGAATTGGTTCATCTGCATATCAAATAGCTTTACCCCCACTTTTATCCAATCTCCACAATGTCTTTCATATTTCACAATGTTGAAAGTATATTCTAGATTATTCTCATATTCTAGATGCCAATAGAATATAGTTAAAATATAATTTGACTTATCATTCGAAACCTTCAAGAATAATTGATACTGAAGTCAAGAAATTAAGGAATAAAACTATTCCACTGGTAAAGGTGTTATGGGATTAGTCATTACCACAAGAGGCCACGTGGGAGAAGGAAGAAGATATGGAGAGAACTTATCCAAAAATTTTTGAATAGTTATGTTCGAGGATGAAATTATTTTAAAGGAGGGGAGAAATGTAATATATGTTCCTTCTATTCATGAGAGATGCTTGCTAGTTATTAAATAAGTTAAATGCTTGTGTATGTTGCATTAGATTGCGTGTAGTTGCATTAGAGAAGGGTTGTAGTTTCTCCAACCACCCGAACCACCTATAAATAGATGGTAATATCAAAACTCACCATTTTTCCAGCCTAAATTCAAAGTTTAGAGAGAGAATGAGGTTCTAGAGATAGAGAGAAAGTGAGAAGGAAGTGTGAATTATAGTGCAATCTGAAATGAGAATTTGTAGCAAGAAAGTTTAGGAGGACATCTAGCATCATTTACACACTTTTTCAACAAGGATTAAGGTAGTAAACAATCTAATTCTCTCTACTTTGAATATTATTCTTCACTTGGCTGAAAATGATGATTTTGATACTATTAAGTTAAGAGAGGGATTTAAACCTACATTCTTTTTGTTTTTAACTTCTATTGGGCGTTTTATGCTGATTAGATGTACTTTGAAATGCTTGTTTTAGATTTCATGTAAAAGGTTACACTGTTCATCATGGTTGATTTGAGTTTGAATCTGTTGTGATGGATGAATTAAGCATATATGTGAGTTTTGATGTAGGATAAATGATGATTTGGTATTAGAAACTAATCTCATGCTTTTTCTAGACTTGGAGAGGGGTAAAATATAGATTTTGTGACATTTCATAGCATCAAAACCGAAGCTCAAGATCCTGTAAGTCGACTTCCATGTTCTTTAGCCCAGAATTTCCTAGAAAACATAGGTAGTAGCTGACTGCCAGCTCCTGGTGTAATGCCCCTATCTAGTATTACAATTCCTCCAATGCAAACAGATAGGTTCGGTACATTATTCTTATCCTTTTATTTAATTAATGTCTGAGCAGTTATACCATAAATTTTCATTATGCGGATTAGGTTCAGGATCTTTTGCTCAGATTAAAACTCGTATGCACAGCAGAATAAAAGAAATACTATGCTACACAGCAAAAATTTAAACTTTCATGTAATTCAAATAATATAAGTCCAATAATGTCCATTACATTTTGGTAAACATATCCCCAGATATATGAAGTTCCCATTCATAGGAAGTTACGATACAACAGGTCTGTCACTCAGACTCCCTTACAAATTTTCTAAGGATGGACCATTCCTTCACATATCCTTCCCCAGGGATTTCCCATTAACATCTCATATGTAGCCAAAATAATCGTCCTAATTCCAAACAATATGTCTAGACTAAGACCCAAAATAAGGGTTACAAAAATTTTCTTTAGACCAAAAAGAAACCTCTATCTCTCGGCCCTGCAAAGCGTCTGCATCTGATACATATTAGCATATAAATGAGAAACAAAAGTTTTCCAGTAGCTTGACAATTCGGTTTTAAAACAACTAATATGTATCAGGGTGCAAGCACCAAATATTTCATTCTACATTCTTGAAAATAAAAATATAACATTGTGCATAAACATAAATTGGCAAGCAATGTATAGTCAATTTAAATGTTAATGTGAGAAGATAATATTCCTTTCAAATAAAAAATCTTGCATGCTATAAAATTGTGTTATCATAAAGTTAACAAATCCATTTATGCTTATCATTCTTAACTTACTTTTATTCATTAGTTGTGCACACTTGGGCATTGTGGACACTTTGCCACCTTTTTAGATCTTTGTGCACACTTGGGTACTTGTGGACACTTAGCTACCTTGATAATTCTTTTTGCACACTTGGGCACATGTGGACACTTGGCCACCTTTAAAATTCTTTGTGCACACTTAGGCACATGTGAACACTTGGCCACCTTTAAAATTCTTTGTGCACACTTGGGTACATGTGGACACTTAGCCACCTTTAAAATTCTTTGTCAATTTTCAAGGAAAATTTTCTTTTTCTCGAAAAATATTACTAGTGTACATCTCTTTAAAATTCTACTATCTTCAAGGATAAAAATTCCTCATTTCTTGGAAATTGATTTTAATTTACATTACTTGTGAAAATTCTATTAACTTCAAGAATAATTTCCCTTTCTTGGAAATTAATGTAAGTGTACATGTCTTCTAAAAATTCTAATACTTTAGGAATAATTTCTCCTTTCTTGGAAATTAATTCTAATGCACATTCTTATAAACATTCGAATATTGAGGATAATTTCTCCCTTCTTGGAAATTAATTCTAATGCACATTTCTTATGAAAAATTATAATATTTCAAGGATAATTTCTCCCTTCTCGAAAATTAATTCTAATGCACATTTCCTATGAAAAATTCTAATATTTCAAGGATAATTTTTTTTAGAAATTAATTCTAATGTACATTTCTTATGAAAATTCTAGCATTTTAAGAATATTTTCTTTTCTTGCAATATTGATAATATCCTTTCTTATGACTTAAATAATAAATGCCCATATTTTTTAATTAATATGATGGTGCATAGCTTATAGATTCGAAGAATAAATTTCATGGACTTGGCCTAGGGAGATTTGTTAAATTGGCAATTCAATTTCCTTCTTTTGTTTCTTACTAACACCGTTAAATGGTAGGATTTCTTTCCTTTATGGTCATCATGAATTTAACATCATCTAACCCTAATCCTTTTCCAACAACAATATGCATGCCATCTCATCCACCAACATCCCAACTAACCACACATGCTTAGCCAACATACATACATATTGTCAAGAATGCAGGGAGGCAATTATGTTCCATAGAAAGCATGTAAAGACATGTTGATTGCATAAACTAAAGCATGGAAAAAATCTTAAATTGTTAACCTACCTCTTTGGTGCCCTAAGATGGTTTTGCTTGGCTTCCTCTTTGATTCTTTACTCCCTTTGCTTTCCTTCTTGATCTCCAAACAATTTTGGTGCTCTTGTTTAAGCTCACGCGCCCCTCTTTCTTTTGCTCTCCCTTTCTCTTTTTCTATTTTTCTCTCCTTCCACACATGTGTGTGTTGTATGCATGCAAAAGGAAATGAACTTCCCACTCTTTTGTCTCTTGTTTAGGTGGCATGGCATGCATTCATAAAATTTTTACATTTCTTTTTCCTTACTTTCATGCTACACTTTCCCTCTCTCTTTCTCCCCCCTTTTTTGTGCATTATTTACTTGGTGCTCACACCATTTCTCACCTTCCACGCGCGTTTATATTAGCAAGGCTCACATGTTATCCTTCATGCATGCCTATTTTTCTTCATGCGTTGTCATCAAGGAAGGAGAAAATGAGTTCATGCAACCCATTTCTTGAAAGTTTGCATCCTTCCTTAGGTAAAATGAATGTTGCCCTTTGTTGTAGTTCATAGTCTCATGGTTAATTAGGCGTAGCCTCACTTTCCTTGCAATTTTTGGTGATACTTCCCCTCACTTACACTGCATCACCCTCTTCTCCTTAATTATTATTGTGATTATCATTATTGTCCAATGATCTTCACGTGTGGCTTTGAATGTTCACCTCCTTTCTTGCCAACATTGGTTTACTTCTCCCAAGTCCATGCTGCACCTTATTTTTTTTCCCTTCATGTGAAATCCTCCTCTCACTTTCGTCTTTCTACTTGGCTCAAGAAAAAAAATGCTGCACCTTTTCTTTTATTTATTTCATGGCTACACCCCTCTTCTATTTTTTTTATTTTATAATATGTGAGGATTTCTTATTGCATACACCATCTAAATTTCCACTCCTCACATAAAATTATGCACTAAGTGTACTTGTAAGCACACTTTTCTTTTCTTGAAAGTTACTTCTTCCCATAGTTTACTCCATCTCCCTTTCTTCTCTTATTTTAAATTTCCATTCAACCATCAAGGACACTGCATTTCTTCTTTTCCTAACTATATTCCCATAACTTCATGTGTGCATCTATATACCTATACAATTGCCATGCATTCCTTGCATTTCCATGTCTCTTAGCCGTGTTGTGCACTCTAAAAAATTTTGCACCTTTTTTTACTTATTGCCTTCATATATAATTAATTCCCATCCTCCTTCTATTGTCCCTTGGTCTCATGCAAGATACCTATGTTAGTATCTTTTCTTCCTAGTTCACGTGTTCCTTCCTCCCTCACTTCACGTGAAATCCATGCAAGGTCATAATTCATGACACTTCTTTTATTTCAAACAAATCGCCCTCTCCTTCAATTCACGTGTGATACATTCTTGAAGTCTAGCCATGTGCACCTATATATATTTGTTGCACTCTCCTTTCTTTTCCAATTTGCATGTGCACACACACACATGTCTATATATTTTTAGAATACCTTATTCCTCATTTCTTTTCCTTGTATTAGCCATCTGGGTATATATGCATTTTGACTTACTTTTCTTTTGGCACTTAAGCTAGGTGGCTCAAAAGGAAAATTAGAGAATTAACTTACACACCTTGTAACATCTACTACAAACACTTGTATTTTTATGATGACGTTGTTACCATTATTATTGTTAGTATTATTTGCGGGATGCTAAGGATGATTTATTAAGGAGTTAGAATGAACATTTTTATCATTATATAATCACTTTTGTGATAAAAGAATGAAATTGGAAATTTGGTGGGGAAGGGTAAAATAGTAATTTTACCATGAAGGGAAAAAATAATTTAATTCTCTTATTTCATGAAGTTACTTCAAAGTACTCTTATTGTTTTCATTTAAGAGAGAAGAAGAATCTAGTTATGTGTTTTTGTTGTCAAAAAGACAATTTTCCCTGAGAAGGGTAAAATTGCAATTTCACCCTAAGGGCATATTAGTAATTTTACATAATTTAGAACATTTAAATTTTTATCTTAAATATTTCAAGAAAAATAGAAATTATAAATCCTTGTCCAACTATGCTTCAAAGAAGAAAGAAAAAGGGTGAAATGATAATCTTTGGCATAAAGGGCAAAATGGTAATTTTGCCTTAGGGGAAAAATTGTAATTTTGATAAAATAATGATAAATTAGTAAAATCACAAAAATAAGTTTTATAAAATCTTATTTAAGTGATTTTTATATCATGAGGCCGAAAAGGGTGAAAATTGGAGCAAAAATGACCAATTTGGACTAAATGGCAAAATGACAATTTTTCTTAGGGTCTAAATTGTAATTTTTGAAAATTTAAGGGACCACTATGCAATTTCAAAATTCTTGAAGGGCAAAACAGTCCCAGCCCATGGAAGTTGCATAAAATTACATTCTTAAGGAGAGACAATGCCATTGTTGAAAAAGAGAAGAAAAAGGGATAAATTGGACATTTTTGCACTAATGGCATTTTTGTAAATAATCTAAAGTCTATATTTCAGCCTTCTTCTTTCTCCATATGGTAGAAGTGTCATCAAAGGTGGAGAAGAAGGGAGAAGGCCGAATTGCTTCATAGCTTTGAAGAACGAGGATTTCTCACCAAAAAATCTTGGAAATTACACTTTTATTGGCTTTTCAAGGTAGCTAAACAATCCTATGCCATTCTTTTCTTGTTTTATGGTGTGTTTATGGTGTTTTCAATTTGCAAGAATGATGGCTATTTCTCTCTCTACATTTTTACGGTGGATTTGCATGCTTGGGTTTGAAATATGTTGAAAACAACTTGAGTTTATGGCTATAGACATGTTAGAATGTATGGAAACTCATGAAATGGTAAATTTTCATGGATAGAACTTTGATTTTGCCAAACCCTAACTTGTACCAAGGCTGAGTTTGTGTTTGTAAGAGTGAGAAAATGGTATTTTTGCATGAATGTTATGGTATTGTAAGGTGATGAAACCACTCAATTTAACTTGATTTCTCCTCTTGGCCGAATGCTAGGGTTTGGAATGATGCTGAATTTTGACAAAATTTTGTGTTAGAAAAAGTGAGAGAAAGTGTTAGAAAATGGTAAGAGAGAGAAAGTCTAGGTAAGTTATTGTTTAAGCATTTTTCTCAAATTCAAATTTCACCATTAACCATGAATGTGTGACTTACTTATCTTGGCCAAATTGATGCATGTAAGTGGTGTTGAAATTTTTCTTAAAGATGGCCTAGAAACCATATAAATTTAGTTCCAAGAAAGGATGAGAGAGAAAGTTATGTTGGTTCAATGTTTTAGCCATATTACCAAATTTAAAGCCTTACCATTTCACCTTAAAAGTGTGCATAAAAATGTGAAGTTGTGAGATTATGTGCATTATCACATTAGGCATGGAAAGTGAGCTAGAAAAATGAGAAAAAGGATGGCCTAAAGTGCACTTACCAAATTTTGAGGTGTGAGAAAGTGTTAGGCATAATCATGGGAATTGTTACCATTATGTTTAAATGGTAAGAAAAAGGCTAGAAATGAGCCAAGTGAGTTAGAAATGTTATTTTCTCATGATTTCCATACCTTGGCCGAATGCTATGTGTGATTTTCCCTAGAATGGCTAAATTTCTATGTTAATTGACAATAGCCTAAGATGCCATCAAAATTAGCCTATGCTAATTCATGTGAAAATGATTGAATAGTATGAAAATTCTTAAATGCAAGTATGAATGCCAAAGTTAAAGATCAAGGAGGAATGATCTGGTGAATACCTCCTGAGACCAAATTTATGAGGAGGAATTATCTGATGTATACCCTTCCAGTAAGTTACCTTGTGGGTAATGATCTAATGTATACTCCCAAGGGATAAAATGTAGGAGGAATGATTTGGTGTAAACCTCCAAAGAACATCATGATTTGGAAGGGAATGATCTAGTGTATACCCTTCCAAAGTAAAGTATTTTTGTATGGCCATTAGTTGTATTGCATGAATGTGACTTTTGTGAATATGATTTAGACATATAAGCATTAAAAGCTTGTTTTTCATTCCATGAATGATATAATTTGCTGCATACACATCTGTTTCACATATTTCATACCCAAGGGTCTTTATGAAAAGAGTTTGAAATTTTAATTGAATGTAGAGGTGTTTTCTATATTGTTACAGTGGTACATATTAGTTATTTTAAATAAACTGGTTTGTTTAGCTACTGGGAATGTATTTCACATTATTAGACTGATATGTATCAGATGCCTAGATACTGCTTGATAATAGAGGTTGAACTGGCAACAGTGAAAATTCCCTTTCTAGGAACTTTCACTATAGTGAAAGATGTTTATGTTATAACTGTCTTCGAATTCCCTCTAGAGTAGATAAGTACTTAAATATGTAGCTATAGCCCGATCATTTTAGGGTCCTAACCCTACATGGTCTTTTTGGGTTGGAGTTAGGACTAACATTTTTTGGCTGTATATAAAAGGAAAAAGGGCATATGTATAGGGATATGTGAAGGACCTATTCACCCACAATATTTTGTAAAGGATTATGAGTGGCAGGCTTGTTGTCTCCTTACTCCTTATGGATGGGTACTTCATCTATCCCAGTATATGTAAACAAAACAATGTACCAGATAGTTATGAAAATATATGTAGTGGGAAAGTTTTTATATATTCTATTGTGGTGTATGTATTTTATTTATTGATTTATTGATTTATTTATTTCTTCCGTTGTGCCAAAGCATCTTTTACCTAAGCAAAAGAACCCAGACCTAATTGTAAAATAAATTCATGATGGATTGAATGCTTAGGAGGAGTTAATGTAATTAAAGGCTAAAGATAATGTAACCACTTATCTGAAGAAGTGTTATAACGTTGTTAAGATAAGATAAGGGGTGTTACACACCTAATCTTAGGCAAGATTATCTTTTAGCATACCCCTTCTTTTTTTTTTTTGAGCCATTAAATTATGCAAGCAAATTCGCCCCATTTTATGATAACTCATTAATTAATTATGGAGCATTGAATTTATAACTAATCATTAAATGACACAATTAATTCCACCCAATGTAAAGGATATTAATTTAGACTAATTAAATTTATGGGGTGTTACACCTGGTAGCGATTGTCGGTCCTTTAGCAACCAACTATTAGCTCACAGAAGCTTAACAGTCGACTGCCATGTGGCTGCAAGTTGACTAATAGCTCTCAATTAGCCAATAGTCGACTACTACTGTTCTGGCAGCTGACTTGTAGCATCCTATTTATGTTTTCAAGATTTTATTTCTATATGCCAACTGCTATGAGGTGTAAGTCGACTGGTAGGTGGAAAAGTACTATTTTTCATGAAGAAATTATTTTGAAAAAGCCACCTAGCTTTGAAAATGAAACCTCAAAATTTTAGAACAATTTTGTGAGTCCAAGTTTCTATATTCTTAAAGGTTATGCTCAATAGAGTCAACAATAATGTCATTACATGAGAAAATTATAGTTTTTGGGTAACATGTAACATAGGCTAAAAAGAAAGAGAGGAAAACATATAAGAGAAAAGAGAAGAGTATTCTAAGTGTATGCATTAGTGGTAGATAGGCTCATGATAGAGTGACTGACTATCGATATAGGACATCATTGGCATTCCACAGTCGAGTCATAATTTGGGATAGTAAAACATCTACTCAATCACAAATGATTTTGAAAACACTGTGATGGTTGTGAATTCTATGTTAGTGGACTCTTTTATGGCCAGAAAAAGGAGTCATATACTTAGGGTTAAGCATAATGACAGCATGATCTGATTCACCCTATAATATATACTTGTGAATAACATGTTGGGAATGTGATCCATCAACAAGTATGGTGATCCCATGGCCTCATAATCCATAAGGGCAAAGTAGAGGAGATTTGTTAGAGGTGGCAATGATCTCATGAGTTATACCAGCCCCATTATGGGAAAAAAGGGAAATGAAGTATCCAAAGGGATATCAATCCCACTAGTTAGAGGATGATCTGCAAAAGGGTAGAGACCATTGAATGTGTTCAAGATGATCTACCGAGAGGGTCAAAGACCTTGTGTACTCAAATTCACTGGGGAACGATCTAGATATACATAGCAATCGCAAACTATTAATTATTAGGGACCACGGGTGGTCAGCCACCATGGGCACTTAACTCGAAATTCGTCCATAAGTGCTATAGGAGCATGTGGAGTTGTTCGTTGGGCGACTCTCTTGATGGCTCATATGATGATATGGCATTGGACATTATGATATGATTGTTTTCCTTACTCATGTTACGAATGTGAATATGCTTATGTTACCATGGTTTATATATATGTGATGAAATGAAATATTTAATATTGTTGAAATTTAGTGAACTATAACTGTACATGCATTCATAAGTACATATTGTGAGGTTATAATGCACAATGGCATAAATCATGAATTGCATCCCAATAGATACTATTTTCTATTTGATAATGGAAAGGAATGTAGTGTACTTTCGTATGATTACAGTGATACAAACCAGTGGTTTTTAAAATAGGTTGTTCTGCTACTGAGATTTATTCTCACATAAATGCTGGTGTGTATCAGATGCCTAAGTACCATATTCTACTGGAGATAGAAGTGGTGGTAAGGGAGATTCCTTTTTTGGGGTATTTTACAGTAATTAAAGAAATATGGGTGGTTGCAATTATTGAAGTTCCTCCATCACCTTCACTTATAGGAGGGGCGGAATTACAAGACTAGTGTAGAAATCATAATCTTTTGACATGTAGATATTGCAATAGAAGTGTACATGCCCAATACCATGATTCCTTATTATATTTTTGGAGAGCATTAGGTGATTAATTTTGGTTTACAAAGAATGAGGGCATATATGTATCAAGATATGTGAGAAGCATACGATTATCCACTAATAGGTTTTGTTAAATGGATATGAGTGGCAGGGTTATTGTTTGCTTACCCTAAATGATAAATAGTTAATAGTCTCACATATCTATAGGTATATGTCTCTTGTAAAGGAATTATGTATGTATGTGAATGTGTATGAGTATATTTTTATATTTTTATTTCACTTATATTCATTGTGTTACATGTGAGAACTCGAGTATAGAAACCCCGAACCAATTAGCACTTAATTATTTAACTTGGCAAAAGTTAAAAATTTACTCGGGTAGAGGTAGTAGTAACTCAACAATCTTATAGGTTATTATATTATATTATCTAAATAACTAAAAGAAACTATAGGATTGGAGGTGTTACATGTGGAGCCTTATTTGAGGCTAAACTATGCTAGAAATGTGAATAAGGGTGTGGGTTATGAATTTCTTTCTCCATGAACATGCTTTTTGTGTGGGTTTGATTCCTAGCTTATGAAACTTAATTCTTGATGTATGGTGATGTTTTGCGAAGGGGAAAAGAGTCTAAAGTTAATACTAAATGAAACCCTAAAGTTTTCTTGAAGTTTTAAGGCCAAAATTGGTGTTAAAAAAATTATTTTTTTAGCAATTTTATCTAGAAAATTGCAAAGAACTGGTGTCTTTGTTGTGACCAAAATGCTTTTTACTACGGCAAACTCCTGCTGGTTCCTTCACCATGGCCAAAGTACCTTCTCACTATGGCAAACTACCCTGTGTGCTTCACCGTAGCGAACTGCTTCTGTGTGTTGAAGTTTTTAACTTGGGTTTTTGCCTATTTTTCCCCAAACACCATATAAAGGCTAGGGAATCATCCTAAATCTATTGTAATGTATTTGAAAAGTAATTTGAGACAAATTTGAAAGGAAATAACTATAAGAACAAAGTGTAAGTACTCTTATTATATTGTTTAGATAAGTTTCAGATTGAATGATCGGTAATTGGTATGGGATGATTATCGAGAATTCCACGTTTTCCAATCTAAATAGCCATTTAATTCTTGAAATAATTGTGAGAAACACAATGTTGATGATTAATCCTAAGTTAGTACCCGAATGGCTACGGAGTTGCCTACTTAGAGTTAAATCAATCATGACTAGGGAACTTATCAAACTAGTGCATATAGTAGAGGGTATTAAGTAAAGGCAACATTGTCTCGTCAAGCAAAACGAGTAGAAATGATTTGTAACCCAAGATAGAGATGCAGTGATTTGGTGAGTGGATATGATCTATGACCCATGATAGAGGCACAATGATCTCCATAATAGAAGAATGGTCTTTCTAAGAGACTAGGGAACATCCTACAGGTAAAAGCTAGCTAACCATTAAGAAAGAAAGAACTCATACAATGTTTATTAGGAAAAGAAAGATATTTTATGATTGGCCAAGTGAGCCATATGAATGAAACTTATAAGTTATTTCCATATTAGTGTATTTTGATCATATAAAGCATGTGTATGTTCAATAATGCCCACTAAATGATGTACTTCTAGTACTTGACATGACATAGCATAGTAGTTTAACATTATCCAATATAAATATGTTTATTTTTTGAAATGAACTTGAATGCAACATTTTTTCTATGTTTTTCATAGTTAGTACCATTAATGGTATTTTTGAACTTGATTTCTTTTGATTACTAAGATTTTTGTCTCACATGTGCATTGATGTGTCTAGATGCCTAGATATTCAATTACCTTTTAGGTAGAGATTGAAGTAGTACATGTACCTGGAATAGGGTATCATATACGGATTGAGGAGATTATGATTTATATTATGGATGCACCACCACCCACTTTAGGTTAGTGTGGTAAGGGGATTGATCTTTTTGGCACTCCACTACCCCTAGCTTGTGTTGATAAAGCCAAAAAGGGGTTAATGTATATTGTATAGGAGGGTGTAGCCTACTTTTGGTTTTACATGTGTATAGATCTTGGGAAATTCCAGTATCATTTCTCAAGGCTCTTACTAGTTCAACTGATGTATATAGATGTATAGTTTTGTTTATATATAAGTATATCCAAGTATCCAACTCTTGTATTCATGTATCTTAGACTTTTTCTTTTAATATTTTTGCTGCCATTTTTACTTATATATATATATATATGAGTGAGAATCCTGAGTATAACCCTAAAACCTAAGAATTGAATTAATTAAGGATTATGAACAATTAATTTAAAAATTAAACTTGGGTAGTGACTTGGTCTCATACATGGGTGTATGTGTTTGTTTAAAGCATCTATAACAGTTAAGGCAATGCCTCTTCATTGCTATATTGATAGTTTAAATTATATTTATATATATGTATGTATGTATGTATATATGAAGCTTTAAATTATGTTTTATTTGAAAATTTTTAATTTATGATTAAGTCATCATTAATTTATTTTTTCCTTAGAGATAAACCATTTTGGCTTAATTTTTTTGATAAATTTTAAGCAAAATAAATATTTGACATCTATTGGTTGTTATTTTACCTATTGTGGGCCAATCACTATGATGTAATTATGTAATTAAAAAGCCTAACGAAAATTAATAAAATTATTAATTTTATTAATCATAAAATGATTAGTGAAATAATCCACTTTGTGGATGAGGGGTAGTAGAAAAGGTAATGCCTCGATTACTAATTACCTATTGCATGGTGATTTAAAATTTTAATGAACTTAGTTGGCCCATTTTAATCTTTTTCCCATGGAACTCCTTAGGTAGCCTAACGGACTTATTGTATTTTTTTTCCAAAATGTATGTTCTTTATATTTAAAGAAAATATTCATCTTTACCATCAGTAAACTTAAATTTATATATATTAAAGCATAATTGTAATACATACATAGACTGATATAACCAAATGCTTCTTTAGATCCATATATATATATCCCCAAAATACGTATTCACTGGTTAGATTTCCTGTAGTTACAAAAATATTTACATACATACATACAAAATATTCAAAGACAAAGTTAATTGTCTATCACAGGAGGCCTAACATTCATTACAACATACATATAATCATATAAGAGGAGGTGGGAAAATGGGTGGGGGTGGGGTAGAAGACACTTCGACCATAGTGATGACCATTATGTTGTGAACCACTTTAAAAGTGCTTAGCCATGGCACTGCGATAAGTTCCACCTCAATTTCTTGGATGAGGTAGTAGTGAGCATTTAAAAAATTGGCAATAAGGGTGAGAATGGATGTTCTCAATAGGAAAAAAATTTATACACATCAATCTCATCATGTGTAAATAAGAATTTCATATAGGTTTTCCATGCAACATGTCACATAATTAAAGACAAGTGTTCATGTCATAACTTAAAATAGTATATCATAATTGGAAATTGAAATACCATGATCCTTTGCATAGACATAGGAATACATAGAGAGCTTGTCATTTCATACCTTTGAGCATCATAACTTAGTCCTGGGACTTAGCTACGAACTCGAGGGCATCTCGTGGCATGTAAATGAGTTTAGTGTTGTAACACCTCTAGTAGCACACCCTTATCCATGATTCCTTTATAATTAATTAAAAGATATAAAGTATAGTTATATAATAATGGTGTGTTATCGTTACCTTTACCCAAGTAATTTTAAACTTTTTATAATTTAATTTGGTTGAGTGCATCTTGGGTCAAGTATCTACTCTCAAGTTTCACTCACTCTTATAGTGGAATAGAATATATAAAATACACCTGAAGTAGCTATATATAAATATGCATTCTTAGTTAAATATAGTTAAATAACTATTAGGTATGGAGGCAACAATTCTGCCACTCATGACCCCATCAGCTAGCCTAAACATTAGTTTATATACATCTAAATTAAGATAGGCTATACAAGAGATATTCTATACTAGTCTTTCCAAAAATCATAAAGACTAGTATAATGTTAGCATGTGCCTATGCTATCTCAAAATAAATTAATCAATTTCATGTACCCCCTAGTGGGTACTTCTTCCCAGGTTACCTCCTCTTCAGCCACAGGACCTACACATCTGATACATGCTAGCACTAAGGTGAGAAATGAATCTTAGTAGTAATGTAGCCTATTTCAAAATCCACTGACCTGTACCACCATGCTTACATGGAAGAGCTCTACATTCTTTCTCATCATTAAATATAGTATTTACTATTGGGATGTAGTGCATGTAGCATTTAATCATGTTATGTACTCATACATATGCATGTACATTTAAGACATATCAACTTTAAAGCATGGGAAGTGCATTCATCATCATTTTCATCATAAAATATTTCTTTAGGGTATTAACATACAGTTTGAGCAGGAGGAAACAATCATGTCACATGAGCTATCGGGATTGTTGCACAACAACAACTCCATATACCACTTCATATATGAATGAGCTATCCTGGTGACTACTACGCCACTGCAGTAAAATACTGCCTAGTACATCTGAGCCATCCCCCAGCTGGATCCACTTATACAATCTCAATAACTCATGGGATCACTGTAAACCTTTGAATAAATTCTATCCTCTCCACTTCCACAGATCATGAGGCTATAGGGTCATCACCATTACCTCTGAGGTGGATCACCCTCTAAGCCTTATCCTCTTTGCTTTCATGGATCATGAAGCTATGGAGTCACCACCATTACCTCTAAGGTGGATCACACTCCTGGTACGCCATCATCTAACATATGCACTAGGGTGATTCGACTCATGCCTATTGTTATTCTTTAACCTTAAGTATGTGTTTCTTAATGGCCATCGGAAGACTCACTAACTTAGGGTTCATAACCATCACGGTATTTTTGAAATCATCTATGTTCAAGTGGATGTTTGACATCTTAATTCATGGCACAACTGTGGAATGCCAACGGCTGTCCCATACCAACAACTGGTTACTCAAGTCATAAGCCTATCTACTACTAATGCATATGCCTGAGATACTTCACTTTTCCTTTTTGATGTTGCTCCGCTCTCCTTTTTGTTATCATTATCACAAGGACCATTCTTATCCAAGTGATAAGTGACTCTTTTCCTTTGCATATTACCCAAAACATCTACCTTCCTTGCCTACCTATGTTATGAGCCTTAAACCATGTAGTACAATAGATTTCTAAGGTCAATTCCAGTTTAAAATCACATTTCACAAATCATAGGACCATCAATCAACTATTGGAAGGCTGACAGTCAGCTGATTGCTCTCTGGAATCCTCGGGTTACAAGACGAAGTCGGGCAAATAATCAAGAAAGGTCGGGCAATACCGGTCGCCATCGAATGCATCCTAGGCAAAATAAGAACCCGACAGTCGACTGTGAGGATGGTCGATCAACTGCTCAGTGCAAACTCGGGCCCGAAAATTGACTACTAGGAGGCTAGTAGTCAGTTGCTGCGTCTAAATTTGTACTTTTGGGTTTCCAAGAACATGACAGTCAAATACTGAATAGCTAGCAGTCGGCTGCTATGTTCCCCAATACTTTAAAAAACTTCTTTTTAACATCACCCAGTCCAGAACTCATTCCATTTTCAATTTTAAACATATAAGCCTAGTTTCCATGACATAAACTTTACTTTTCCTCAAACCTTTCTAATCATTATGCTCAATCACTATGCATTCAAGGAAAACTAGTCTATATTTCTATATGAACATAACCTAGCCCTTCCAATCATTTGCAACCATATATGAGCATAACATTTCAGCAAAAATAGCATCCAATAGCAGTAGAAAACATATAGAATGTAGGTTTAACACTAAACTCAATTCAAACATTCAGAAATCGTGTCTATCCAGTAACATTCAATATTTCAGAAAAGAGAGGGCTTTAGGATGGATTGCTACCTTGATTCCTTGCACATGTGTGTGTTTGATGTGCTAGGAAGGCTCTCCACTTGTTGTAGAAATAATTTCTAGCCTTAGATCTGATCTTCCTTCAGCTAAAATCCTCCTCCTTTAGCACAAATCTTCCTCCTTTGCCCTAGCTCCCCCCTCTCTCTCTACTCGCCCTTTAGCTTCTATCTCTAAAAGTTCTAAAGGTTTGAAGTGAGCGGGAGGTTTAGGGTTCAGCTAGGGTTTAAGGAAGTTTGGGTGATTGCTCTTTGGTCCCTGAGTTATTTTGCACTCTTGGAATCACTCGCCTTTTCCCTTTTCAATTAAGTCCTTATGCTAATGCAATTATATGAAATTAATGCAATATACACAAGCATTAGAATTAAATTAAAAATTAACAAGCATCTCTTTAATCATATTTGGAGCGAATGTAACAAGTGCCATCGGGATCTCATATCCTCACACATACTATATTTTCTTTCCATGTACTTTAAGTATGTATTATCTCTCGTCATATTAAAAGTCACAAAAGAAATAGAATGTCAGTACAAACTACATCTCAAGCCTTTGGGATAGCTCACTTAAACCCTTTCTCCTAATATGCATCAACTAGTTTTATTGTTAACCAGAGTCAGCTACCCACATCTATCCACTCTTAAATACATGAAAATGAAACATATATTTGGTCAAACAACATTATGACAATGTTCT
The DNA here is from genome assembly GCA_031216115.1 of Senna siamea. NCBI lineage: Eukaryota > Viridiplantae > Streptophyta > Magnoliopsida > Fabales > Fabaceae > Senna > Senna siamea. The sequence continues at coordinate 7,054,182 of CM062360.1, forward strand.
CATGGTTTTTCATCATATCCTTTCATAATAAAACTATCATGGCACATTATAATTTAGTTCACATGTTCATAATCAATATATGCTTATGCACAATTCTCCCACCTTATGCACATATCCACATAAAAGATGCAATTGCATAACCTCATGAAAAACACATGGTCAAGCATGGCAAGTGAATTCCTTTTTAAGTTATTTAGGATTTCATTTCCTAACATCCTTATAAGAATAGCCATTTCTTTAAAGTCTCTTGTTCCAAATGTAACATCCACTCCAATTATGATTAAATAGATGTTTGATAATTGTTAATTTGATATTTAATGCTTGTGTATGTTGCATTAGTGCATATAGTTGCATTAGCCTAGGGACTAAATTGAAAGGAATTAAATGAAGGTTTTGTAGGAGGTGGTTAGGGACTCAATTGAAAGGAGAAATTATGCTGAGACAAAATGTGTAAAGTAAGCCAAGGACCAAAGAGTAATTATTCAAACTTTCCCTTAAACCCTAACAGCAGCCTTAAAACTCCCACACATTTCCAAACCTTTAGATTTTAGAGAGAGAAGCACGAAGGGTGAGTTGAGAGAGAGAAAGGGGTGAGTTAGGGCAAAGGAGGGAGATTTTACTGAAGAAAAGGGATGATTGAAGCTAAAAATTAGTTCTACAGCAAGAGGGGATCATTTCTAACACATCAAGTACAAAAATTTCATAGGAATCAAGGTAGCAATCCATCATAAACCCCTATCTTTTTCTGAAATGTTACTATTGTTGAAAAATGTGGATTTCTATATGTTTGAACTGAGATTAGGGTTAAACCTACATTCTGTATGCTTTTATAATTTTTTGGGATGTTGTGTTGCTAAATGTATGCTCATATATGTGCTTGTAATGGATTGGAAGGGCTAGGTTGTGTTCATCTAGGGATATATACTAGTTTTCCTTGATTGTACCATGTTTGAGCTAATGGATGAAAAATGTTTAATGAAAAGTAAAGTTTGATGTGTGGGAATTAAGCTCATGTTTAGAATTGAAAATGGAATGCATTCTAAACTGGGTATTATCAAAATCATGTTCTCTGAACTGCAGCAGAGCATAGCTGCCAACTGTTAAGTATGGGGCATTCGACTACCATGTTCCTAGAAAACCCAGAAGTATAGACAGAGGCTTAACAGCCAACTATAAGATTCTTAGCAGTCGATTGTCGGGCCCGGATCTGCACTAAGCAGTCGACTAGCCATCCTCGCAGTCGACTGACGTGTTCTTGGAAACCCAAAAGTACAAACAGAGGCTTAATAGCCGACTGCCAGGTTCTTAGCAGCCGACTGTCGGGCTTAGGTTTGCACTGAGCAATCGACTAGCAGTCTTAGCAGTCTACTGTCGTGCTCATATTTTTACCCAGAAAGCATTCCAAAAAGCCACCAGTCGGCTGCCAGCATGCTAAGAGCCTACAGCTAGCTTGCTGTTTACCACTTGAGGAATACAGAGAGCCACCAGCCGATTGCTAGCCTTCCAGCAGTCGACTGGCAGTCCTCTAGTTTGCGAAATGAGATTTTTAATGGAAATTGGGCTTGGTGATTCTCCATATTAACTTAATTAAGGGCTCACAACATAGGTAAGCAAGCAAACTAGGAGTTTTGGGTGATGAGATCCTTGTGATAGTAAAACAAAGAGAGAGCAGAAAACACAAAGAGGGAAAGAGGAAAGTATTCTCAGTGTATGCCTTAGGGTAGATAGGCTCATGATCGAGTAACCGATTGTGGGTATGGGACAGTCGTTGGGCATTCCTTGGTTGTGCCATAAATTGGGATGGTTAAAGATCCACTTGAACTTAGATGATTTCGAAAACACCATAATGGTTGCAAACTTTAAGTTAGTGTAATCTCCCAAAGTCCATATGAGAAACACATACTTAGAGTTAAGCATAACCATGACCATGGGCCGATTCACCCCATAATATATGTAGAGAATAGCGTATCGGGAGTGTGATCCATCGGAAAGGGATGGTGATTCCATAGTATTATAATCTGCCCAAAAGCGAAGAGGAAATGATTCGGGTAGAGTTGACGGTGATCCCATAAGAGTTATATTAGCCCCTTTTGGGACGAAAGGGAGGAATCCCATTGGTCAGGGATGATCTGCCGGAAAGGGGCAGGGACCATTAAGATACTTGGATCTACTAGGGGACGCCTCAAAATGTACAAAAGGTTAAGGCATGGCTAAATAGACATGCGCTCATTCATATAGACAGTGGTTCATGGAGTTGTTGCTGGGCGACTCTCCCTATTACTCTTAGGGTGTTTTATGTACTGCTCGCATATTATGAAAATGAAATGATGTTATGTTTACTATCCCATATGTGTTTTATAAGAAATGTTTTATGATGAGAATAATGATAAATACATTTCCCATGTTTTAAAGTTGATATGTTTTAAATACACATGCATACATATGAGTACATAACATGATTAAATGCTACACTCATTTCATCCCATAGTATGTTATATGTTCTATGAAAGAATGTAGAGGTTTTTCGTGCGAGCACAGTGGTACAAGTCAACGGATTTTGTAACTAGTTGTATTTCTACTGAGATTCATTTCTCACAATAGTGTTAACATGTACCAGATGTGTAGGTCCCCTTGGGTTGGAGAAAGAAGGTGAGATATGCAGAAGTGTCCAATCTAGGCACACAAACTATCTATTTTGGATAGTATAAGTACATGTTAGGATTGAGCTAGCTTTCATGATATTTTAAGAAATGCTAGTGTAGGATTATTTTGTATAGCCTATTCTAACTTATCTGTATATGAATTAGGCTGGATTGATGAACAGACTATTTAATGGGAGTTATGAGTGGCAGGATTGTTGCCTCCATACCCAATAGTTAATTGATTATATTTAATTAAGAATGCATGTCTATGTATAGTTAATCCAGGTGTATGCTATATGTATTTATTTCGCTGTGATGTTGAGAGAATTCAAGAGTAGAGACCAACCTAAATGGCAATCAATTAATCAACTTGGTAAAAAGTTTAAAATTTACTCGGGTAAAAGTGGTAGTAACACTAACACTTTGAAAATTATTTTCATATTATAGTTTTTAAAATAACTAAAAGGAACTGTAGAATAGAGGATGTTACACCAAACAAATACATAGATGCATATAAGACATTTGGGAGTTGGTCACATCAACACCCATGGCTAACTATATGAAAAGGGGAGGTTGAGTTATTTTCTACATAGTTTACCGTAGCTAAGTGTGCTCCTCGTCGTGGCGAAGTGCACAGATTGCACTTCTTGATTCTACAACAAAGAATTTCTAGTTTTTGACCTCTCTATGCTTTCCTAGCTTGCTAAGGTCCATTTTAAGGCATGAATGTCCTAGGGTTTACATCATACAACCCCACAAACTACCTTTTATGACTCTATAAGCAACAAACCTAACCTATATACTTTTTTACACAAATGTTTCATAGATTCCTTAAGAACCGCCTACATGAGAAACCTATAATTTACCCAAAGCTTCCCTCATAATTTCTCTCAATTTTCTCACACCCAACATGTCATTAATGAAAGATCTACAAGATACTACCTATCATATCCTAAACCAAGCAAAATCAAGCCTATAGAGATGTCTCATAAATACATGAAGGCATGAAGAGTTTCCTACCTTGTGAAGAGTTAGGGAAAGTATGAAGAACTTGCTAGGTTGATGTTTTTCCTTCCTTCTCCTTAGGAAACTAGGTCTCAACTAGATGATGATGCTTCCCCTTCACATGTAGGTGTTGAATCTTGCCTTAGATGGAGGGTTTAGGAGAAGATAGAGTTTATCTCTCTAATTTTCTTCCTCTCTCTCTCTAAAAATCAAGCTTATGTTTCATGGAATGAAGGTGAGGGTTTCAAAGGCTTAGAGACATAAATTATTAAAGAGAAGACTTGGAGTATGGTTTGGATAAGTTGTGGTATATAGAGGGAATAAAGTTTTGTAGTAATTTAGTTAGGCTATTATAATTAAATTATGGTTTAGATGGGGAATTTGTTCCTAGTAAGGTATATTTAAATTTTTCCAAAATCCCTCACTTACCTTATAAGGCTCTTTGATTATTATTTTTATCAGCCTTTTAGCCTAATTACTAATTATTTTAATAAAATTTACATAAAAGTGGATTTTCATGGACTTGATTAAATATAATTATATTTAACTATACAAAATTTGACATTTAATCCTTTGTCAAATTTTAAATGAGGATACTTCTATCTCATTTCATCCTCTTTCTCTCATGTCACTTCTTGAATAGTTGAATCTTGCTAAAACACTTTGACTAAGGGTATTGTTTTATTTCGTAGCTGCATGGTCTCAAATTCCAAAATCTCAGTGGGTTCCATGAAATAAGTTAAATCCCCTTTTAACTGCACTGACCTATTTATAAGGACATGGGTGGGACTTGGAATATATTTCTTGAGTTGAGATATGTGAAACACATCGTGGATGTTAGAGAGGTTTAGAGGTAGAGCCAATTGGTAAGCAACTAGGCCTACTTTCTTAAGGATTTGAAAGAGTTCTATAAATTGAGGGCCTAACTTCTTGGGCCTTAATGCTCTACTAGCTCTAGTAGTAGGGGTGATTTTTAGGAATACATGTTCTCCTTCCTAGAACTCTAATGCCTTTCTCCTTCTGTTAGCATAAATTTCTTGTATTTCTTGGGCTATTTTTAATTTTTCCCTTAGGGTTTGAATTTGGTCAGAAGTTTGTTGTACCAATTCAGGTCCCAACAACTTTCTTTCTCCCAATGCTACCTAACACAGAGGAGACTTGCACTTTCTACCATACAAGGCTTCGTAAGGAGCCATGTCTAAACTAGAATGGTAGCTGTTATTGTAGGCAAACTCAGCTAATGGAAGAAATTTTTCCTAACTCTCTTTTTGTTATAGAGAACAAGCTCTTATCATATCTTCTAAGGTTTGTATGGTCATCTCTGACTACCCATCAATCTGAGGATGGTAAGTTATGCTAAAGTGAAGTTGGGTACCTAAGGATTTTTTTAAGGCTTGCTAGAATATTGAAGTAAACCTAAGGTCTTTGTTAGACATTATGCTACTAGGTACTCTATGTAATCTCACTATTTCCTTGAGATATATCTATTCTAACCTTTTAAGTGAGTAGTTGATCTTAATGAGTAAGAAGTGGGCTAATTTAGTCAAGCTATCTACAATTACCCATATGGAATCATATCCTAATGGGGTTCTAGGTAACCCTACCATGAAATCCATTGTGATTCGATCCCATTTCCACTCAACGGTTGCAGGTATCATGAGGGTTTCTCGTGTTTTATCTTGACTGGTTGAAAATTCAAGCATTGGTTCACATAAGAAGCTATGTCCCTCATCATTCCTGGCCACCAAAAATTTTGTTTTAGTTTCCTGTACATCTTAGTTGTACCAAGGTGAATGGCATAGTTACTCCTATGAGCTTCATCCAGGATTTTCTCTTTTAGACTCTGATCATTTGTAATGATAATTCAATTCTTGAATAGTATCAAACCATCTGGTGCCTCATCAAAGTCAGGTTGGTTCTTCACTTTCTCTAAAACTCATCGCCTTCCTGAGCCTTTTCTTATTTGTTTTCTATGTTCACAATCTATCTGGAATTCACTCAAGGTAAGTTTATCCAAGGTAGTGGACACATTCAAAATTAAATCCATAAAATCTTCTATCATTTCCATCTCATTAATCATTAATTGGGCTATTTGTAGGGATTTTCTATGTAATGCATTAGCCATTGCGATTGTAGGAACTGTCACAAATCCCATTGGTGACACATAAAACTGTCACAATTCCACTATTTTTTTTTTGTAGTTTAGAATAACAAGATAATCTAGAAAACCTGTCTCCCCTGTTTTGATTAAATGGACTTTTGAACCTTTGGGTGAAATTTTATGATTTTGAGTTAATGTATAACAAGGAGATTTAAAAATTTGCATTCTTTTTTTCTTGTAATTGGATGTATGATCATTTGTTTATGCATGTACTTGAAATGACATGGATTATTGTGTGAATTTATGGGTATTTTGATATATTTGAGATGAATTTAGCCTTGATTGTTGTTGTTTTTTAGTTATGTTGTTCTCTTAGGCATAGGGGTTAAGTTCATGATTTGAGTTTGGAGTAAACTACATATTTGAGGGCCAAGAATGAATCAAAAAAATGGCTTTTTAAAATAGAGCATAAATGTGGTAGTTGACTGTTGCATTCTAGCTCTACTTAGAATTTTGGTTTCAAACCTAGCAAATGACTATCAAGCTATGAGCAATCAACTGCTATATTCTAGAATTCCTAGAAAACTAAAAAACTTAGCAGTTAATTACTAGCCATCTAGCAACTGATTTCCAGCTCTCAGGTTAGGATTATAATTTTGGCTGAGAGCTACCAAACGACTGCTAGAATCCTAGAGGTTGACTGATAGGCCTCTGTTTTTGGAAGTGAGGAATGGACTTGATCATCTCTTAAGTGTAACAAAAAGGCAAGAAATCCACTCAAACTAAGCATTAGAACACATGAGAGTAATATGGGACAATGGGTTGAGGGAAAATAACAACAAAGGAGTGCTGAAAGTATTCCTAGTGTATGCATTAGAGCTAGATAGGTTCTAGATTTAATAACCAATAGTCAATACGGAACTGCCATTGTGAGTTCCACGCTTGAGACATAAAATGGGATATTAAAACATCCATTCAATCCTATAATTTTTTTATGAAAACATCATGTTGGTGGTTAATCATAAGTTAGTATACGATGGTAGCTATAGATTTTCCTAGTTAGAGCTAGACCAACCATGACCTAGAACCTATCATCCTAGTATATACAATCGTGAATCATGTACCTACAAAGTGATTCACTATTAAAGGGTGCTAATTCTTAAGCAACATTGTCTCATCACAGAAAAATGAGTGAAAATGATCTAGCCCATATAAAAGGTACAATGATCCAATGAGATGATGACGGTTGGTACCATGGAACTAGGGGACATCCAAATGGTATAGGGCTAGTGTTGCACAATGAACTCATTCAATATGTCCTAGGACAAAAGGTACATTATGGTTAGCAAGATGGACTAGCTATCACTAGTATGTTCCTTTGGGTAGCCCTTTCCAGGGATTATCGATTGGAAGGTTCCCTAACTCTCGATTGATGATGAGTGATGGTCTGTGTGCCTATATGATTTATTGACTGGCCATTTTGCCTATATAAATTATTGTTATATGTTATAGAAAACTCTGATATAGAAAAAATATAATTACATCAAACCCAATATGGGAATATAACCTGAATGCTTACAAAATACATATCCCAAATGTAACACCCCACCCTTATGGGTATTATATACATATACATACATATATATATTAACTGTAACATCCACTTTTAATATGTATAAGAGACATTTGTTATTTTTTAATTTAAATTTAAATGCTTGTATATGTTGCATTAATTGCATATAGTTACTTTAGTGCAGAGACTGCCTTCCTGGTGATTTTCACACTTCCTTTTATCTATGTGATATTGTCACACTTTCTTTTATCCATGTGACATGAGAATCTAACTTTCAAGGCATCCTTTGACATGTGCACATCGCTAGTCTCATCCTTTTCTCGACTATACAGCAATATATACAAATAGGTGACTAATAGTTAGAGTTATAAAGTATTACACTTAAACCAAAACATTTTCCCCGTCTAGAATATCCTCCCTTTACTCCTTAAAGTTTTCCATAAGGTTGTACTAGTTTAAAGAGTGATCTCTAACAAATATAGACCAATTTAGATGAAAACAATTATATTTTTACAAAGTAGTCTGCATAAGGAACACTTAATAACCGTCCTATACCAGTCATTAAATGTCCACCCCAAATTTTGTTTGCACTATAACCATACAACCCAATAGTCAAATTTAAAACAAGTAGGAAGGAGTTATATTCATGCTTTTCATCATACGTAGGCAAATTTCTCTATACTCATATGAAAACAATATACTAGCTCAAAATTCATTTCATCAAATAAATTCCTATCTCATAAAATAAATTTCTCATTTTGAAGCAAGCAATTCACATTATCATTTCAAATTAGGGGAGTATAGATTACTCTACCTTAACCATTTGTTCCTTTCTTAATCAAGGCTTTCCTCTTTCCTCTTTGAATTGGCATCACAATTCACTTCCTAAGAAATAATTTAGATATCACACTAGTCCTTCTCAAAAATGCATTTATTGCAATATGCTTCCTATGCAACCTAGGCTTAGAGTTTCCTATGGAATTCCTCCAAATTCCTACTATAAGATTTGGTAACTTGACAAATCTTCTCTTTCCCTTCCTACACTCATGTTAGATATCACTCAACCTAAGAAATTCTCAAATATGATGAAATTTTAAGCCTCATTCCAGCCAAGATTAGGGGTTTCTAGGCTCAATTCTTGTTAAAAGATTTTTTTTCCATATAAAAAGGCTGCCAGTCAGCTACTATGGAGCTAGCAATCGGTTGGTTGCTCTCAAAGGGCTGCTAGTCGATTGTCGTGAAGCTGGAAGTTAGCTGGTGGCGCTTTAGAGTTCTAGATTTCGCAAGAAGGTAGCCTGCTAATCGATTTTTGGAGGCTACTAGTCAACTACTGTGTCTCTGTATGCATTTCTAAGTTTCTCAAAAACACGACAGTCGACTGGTGCATGCTAGCAGTCGGCTGTTATGTTCTATGACAACTTAAAAATTCAAGTTTTTGAAATCATTCAACGCAAATTCCACCACATTACATATTTAAAAGGCATAAGCTTTGTTTTCTAACTGTTTTCCCCTACATCTTAACCATTTTCATGCTTAATTATCAATCATACAAGCCAATTTACATATGCAACTCGGGTGAACAGCAAAACCTAATTTGAAAAATCTGATTCAAGCCTAGAAAATACTAAATGGAAGCTAAAAACTTCAACATTATGGTTTAATAACCTTTTCCTATCTCTAAACGACTCTGAAATCATCATTTCAATCCAGAAAACCAGAAATATCTTAAGAAAAGGAGATTTTTCCATTTTTACTAATCCTAAGCATTTTAGCAAATAGAATGGATTTTAGGTGAAGTAATCTACTCCTAGATGATGGCTAGGATGATTATTAAGCTGTAACCAAAGATCTCCCACCTGGAATCTAGCTACTTTATACTTCCAACTTAATTTCCTTCTCCTTTCCCTTATGCTCAGTTTCCTTCTCCTTTCCCTTCTCTCATGAAACCTTTGTTCTTTCTTTTGGTATAGAAGGAAGAGGCATATTAGAGGAAGTAAAAGAGTGTAATAGTTGAAGCTTCAGGGACCCCCTAACAAATAGAAAAAATTACACTTAAATCCTTAGAGTTCATAAATCTCATGAGGTGTCCTTAGTAACCATTTCCCATTCACATTGGCCCCATAATAGTTATTCATTTTAGTCTTTGCATGGATAAAATTATAAAATTACCCTTTTTCAAACTTTTCTTTAAGATTTAGCCTCTTTATTCCATTCACATTACACCAATTTATCCTTACCAATAAATTTTAAGTATTCGATATTACAAACTCAACTCAAAACTCATTCAAATGCCTAAGTACCAAATGGTGCTAGAGGTGGAAGTTTAGTTAGTGGAGATCCCACTTTTAGGATATTTTATGCTTGTAAAGGAGATATGGGTGGTTACACTTGCTCAAGTTCCTCCATCACCCTTACCTTGGAAGGGATGGATATGTAAGACTAGTGTGATAGTTTTGTATTTTGACATGTAGATAGTAATGTTGTACATGCTCAATACCCTGATTCCTTATTACATTTTTGGAGGGGATCAGGATGATAATTTTTGGTGTAAAATAGTGAGGGCATTTATGTATCAAGATATGTGATAAGAATATCCACTACCAAGACTTTGTAAGGGTATGAGTGGCAAGGATATTGCCTCCTTACCCTAAATAGCCTCACGTATCTATAGGAATATGTCTGATGTAATTATGAAAGAATTATGTATATATGTGAATGTTTATGAATATATCTATATTTTTTTATTCATTCTGCTATGTTACGTGTGAGAACTCGAGTGTAGAAATCCCAAATCAATAGCACTTAATTATCTAACGTGGTAAAAGTTAAAATTTACTCAGGTAAAGGTAATAGTAACTCATCAATCCTGTGGTATATTGTATTCTATTATTTAATTAAATAAAAGGAACCATAGGATTGGGGGTGTTACAAAATGTACAAGCATAATATGAATGTGAGTGAACATGTAAATAAATTGTAATTGTGCCATGAAATTTTTATTATGAAAGTTTCCTAAGAAAGATCATGAGAAAGCTGTCACAAGTTCTTTGCCCGAATATCTGTTTCATTTTAGAGTATTTAAGAGTAGACAACTATGGGTAATATGGGATGCCCATGGTTTATCCTATGTGGGTGACTAATTTTGGTTAACTCTAGAGTTAGTTGAAGCGTATTAGGAGAAAGGGGTTAAGTGAACCATCCCAAAGGCCTAAGGGGAATTTTTTACTTACATTCCCATTTCTTTAGTAACTCTAAATACAATTAGAGATAATATATACTCGAGGTACATGGAAAGAAAATATGATATGAGAGGACATATGGCAATCTCGATGGCACTAGATGCGTGTACACACCAAGGGACATCCTAGAGTTAGTGTCCAAGGTCAAAGGACTAGTATATGTTGCTCAAAAGTAAAGGATGACAGGCTTTATATGTTCATATGAAAACAATGGATCAAGGCAGGTATTACAATTTTTTAGTTGTGCTTTTTTCCTTATATGTGTTATGTTCTATGATAAGGAAGACTACATGGATTCTAACTAACACATTTTGTGATGGCCATATGTATGAGTGGTTAACCTAATAAGAATGTATAATTATCACCCCTACTAAATGAATGCACAGATGGCTCACTACCATCGGGTTTTGGAAGTGGAGGTGGTTATGGTGACTACATGCTACTCAGTACGTGTAATGTGGTACAGGACATCATAACAGTGCTCGTGAGGGAAGTACTAGCACAGTAGATTAAACTCTTTTGTTGTAATGAATTGTATAGTAATGTATTTAATGAACTTATTAGTTGTATGTATATTTTGATCATAAATAAAATGGGCCAAGGACACCTTGATCTTTATTATTTATTCCGATGCAATGTACAAATAAGGTAGTATTCCTTATTTGGAAGTAGCATACCAACTTAGCAAAAGAATTTGTTAAAAAAGCTACTTTGCAAATTGTTTTTAAATAGATCCCTAAACTAAGTTGGGATGTTACATTATGGTATTAGAGCACAAAGATCCTATCCTAAAGTAAAATAGGAAGGGTATAGAATAAGTTAAGAATAAGTAGCATGGCCTCAATGTAGACATGATTTGGCTACTAAATGTACCCGGGGTTGTTTGATTGACTAGAACATCATCTGATGTGGGGAACTTCTACATGTCCCAATAGTGAAAAATGTGAATCTCTTAATGTTGTTATATTTTTATCTATTAAATTTTATTTTTGAGATTGATCACCTCAAGGATGAATTCTTTTTAGAAGCAAAATATAACACCACCAAGGAGAGACACAATAGTTAGTACACAGGAAAACCTTAAGGAGCATCTATGAGAAGGGATTTATATCTCTTAAATTGTGACTAAAACCACAAAGGGAGTAGGTTTAAGTTACCACCTAGATACTGAGATAAATTCAAAGGATAACCTATAATCAAAATATTTGACTCTAGTATTGAATAATGGCAACCATGTAGGGAACTTATAATCCGATCATGGCCAAGGAGTAGCCTAGAGAATTAAAGAATATTGTAGTCCCAAACTATACTGATCCTCAAAAGGTAACCTAGGCTATATATAGGTTAATTAAAGAGGCAGAGCACCAGCCAAATGGCACTAACCAATCCCTAAGGAGTCGAGGGACACCATTAACTCGAAAATGCTCTTACATAATGCTTCTAGAAAGATACCTTACAATGAGTGATAGGGAGAACTGGGATATGAAATTCTTTCTTTGAAATAGAGAAAATACAATGTTTATCCCTTACCAAAATATGGCAACTCTAATGGAAATAAACTTATATTGGTAGAAAGGAGTAATTACAATAGTTAAGAAAGAACCCAGACACTATTCTCGAAGATATACTAGTTAGTGCTAGGGATTTGGAGACCAGTAATGCCTTAAAGGAAAAAAAAATTGTATGTTTGAATATGTAACACCCCATATTTTCTTGATTAGTCTAAATTAATGTTCCCTTCATTACTTGCATGAATTACTTGTGTAGCTTGGCATTTAGAGTAAATAAGAACACTTCTTGTTTGAGGTGCTTGATACATTTAACATGCTTGCATTAATTTCCTTTTTACTAACTAAAACACTAAAGGGGAAAAGAGTATAGCCAATTCAAAAATGCATGCATGTCCAATTACTGAAGGACATGAGTTTTTATTTACTTTAAATATATATATTCACACGGCTAAGACAAGGGGAGAGGTGGGTGGGTGTGTCAAATTATTTTCTCTTTCTTTCCCTTGGCTTTCCTTCAAGTTAACCTAATGACCATGAGGTAGGTGGAGTAAGAAAATAAATATATATATATACATGCAGCAAAATTAGGGGAAGGAGTGTAGAATTTAATTTACAAAATAAGATTCATGTAAGTGTATGGTGAAGCAAGGATGCAAGAGAGGAAGGAGACATGTGAAGCAAGTTTTTCTCTCTTCCTTCTTTTGCGTCATCTCAAACACAACCGAATGGAGAAGTGAACATACTTATATATGCATGCAGCGTGAATATAAGGCATTCGATGAAGGAAAGAGAGTGCAATGCTCAAGGGTAGCTTACGTGAAGGAAAAGGCACTCACAAAATCTTGAAATAAGAGTATCATTGGTAATGCCACAAAGTGGGGAGAAAGGAAACAATTTAATACTTCTATATGCAATGGATGAAGGAAAGGAAAAATGCAGCGCCAAGTACACTTGTGAAGGTACATCTAGTGTGTCATACAAGTCACCTTCCCCATCCCTTGTGTTGCCTTCGACATACCAAGAAAGAAGGCTAAAAAGACTTCCATGCATAACCATACGTATGGCGTGAAAAGGGAGAGTTTCATGCCTTTCCTTCCTTCCTTCCCTTGGCATAACCAATGGAAATTTGCAAGAGTACAAGAAGAATTGCATGGAGAGGGCGTGCAGCATGAAACATGGACAAAGTACCAAAGTTCAAAGAAATGGACTACACTTAATATTAATGGTAATAAATACTAGAAGGAGAAATGACAACGTGAGGGGATGAGATAACTTGCAAGAGGAGAATTTCACATGTATACTTATATGCATAAGACTTTGGCTTTGCATGAAGTAAAAGGAATGTCCATAAACATGTGGTACGATGAGGAAAAAAGGGAAAGAGCAACGAGAACCTTTGGATAAAACACAACATTGCAAGGAAATGGTACTTAAAAGTACACATGTGGCATAAGCAATGATAATTAGTAATAAATAAATAAAAGAAAGAGAAAGAAAGTGTAGTGTGAATATTAGGAATGGGATGCACTAAACCACACGTGGGAGTGAAATTGTAATGGCATTTCAACATACATGGATACCCACACACGGCAAGAGGAAAGGGAAAGCACTTCATATTTTATGAAAGAAAGACAAACACACGAAAAAAAGGGAAAAAGGAGAGCAGCTCACATTTTGAAAAAGAAACCCACACATTTGGTCAAGGCAAGGAGAAAGAGGTCTAGCCAAAGAAAAAATAAGCAAGGTGTAAGAGGGAGTTCAAAAGAAGGGCTAAGATAACTTCATCCTAGTCATCTTTGAGGTAGGTTAGCAATTCTTAAAATTGTGTTCCGTGGTTTAATATATATTCAACATGTTTTTACAAGCTTTCATGGGACATTATTTTGTTTCCTACATTCTTGATGATGTGGATGTCATGTTGGCCAAGCTTGTATGATAAATTGGTTATGTTTTAGATGTGATGAAGTATATGTTGCCACTTTCATGATGCGGACTATTGTGGGTAAATTTTAGCTTGCATAATGAAAGATTTAATAATGAGATAGGCTGAAATATTGCACTTTTGAATGTTTAATATATGTGTGAAGTTATGGACACCTAAATGGAGGATTATAGCTAGAATGTAGTTTTAAAATTGTAATGTTTTCTTGTGGTATGCTAAACCCGAAAATGGCTCTTTGTAAGATATGAATTTTCTTGTCTAAAATTGTCTAAGTTAGATTGCAGCTCGATCTGGCTAAGGAAAAGAATGGAATTATGATAAATTAAGATATAGCAATTGGAATATAGAAGAGTTGACTTGACCAATAAAGACCCACAATACTAATGGGATGTAAGAATGAAATATTTGCAACCAACATTTTAGTATGCAAATTGAACCCAAAGATAAGCAGAAAAAGGGCTAATGGTCATGTACCCAAATTAAATATGGAGAAATTATCCTAATAATATCAATGCATAAGTAAATGAAAATGACTTATAAAATGTCTTTAAAGGCTAAAAGTCAAGGGAAAATGAGAAAGTTAAAATCAAATGAAGGATGTGATTTATCCTATTGATGCCATTAGTGTTCTTATGTTGGAAATTTAAGAAATTATGGATGGTTAATTTAATACCACCTATCAATAAGTACTCGGAACACAATTAAGGTATAAAGGTGCCCAAGTGTGCACAATAAATTTTATAAAGCTGGCCAAATGTCCACAAGGTGCCCAAGTGTGCACAATAAATTTTATAAAGCTGGCCAAGTGTCCACAAGTGCCCAAGTGTGCACAAGAAATCTTATAAAGGTGCCAAGTGTGCACAATAAATTTTATAAAGGTGGCCAAGTTTCCACAAGGTGCCCAAGTGTGCATAATCGATTTATAGCGTTAAGTTTTATGAATGAAATGCATAAAATATCTCTATTTATTTGTTTGAGATTACATGCATCATCCCAAAAAATATGTTTACTTAATAGAGAATGTCTGTTTTATCGCACTGACATTTCCAATAATCATGCAATCCTTGCCAATTGTAATTGTAGATAAGACTATGTTTTAAATACCGAGAATGTAGGTGAAAATGTTTTGTTGCTTGCACCTTGATACATATTAGTATATTTTTAAAGTGATGAATTGTTAAGCTACTGGGAAACTTGTGTTTCTCATTTTTATGCTAATATGTATCAGATGCAGATGCTTAGCAGTGTCGGGGAGGATAGGAGTTCGTTTTGGTCAATAGCATTTTTTTGTAATTCCTTATTTTGGGTCTTGATTTTAGATATACTTTTGAATTAGAATTAGGACTATTATTTTGGTTGTGTATATGAAAAGGGAAAAGGGAAATGGGAAACTGCCAGGAAAAGGATATGTGAAGGACCGGTCCATCCCTATTATTTTAAAGGGAGTTTAAGGCTTGTTGTCTCCTAACTCCCTATGGATGGGTACTTCATATATCCTAGTACATGTTCACAAAGGATGTAACAGACATTATTAGACATTTATTATTTGTATTATATGAAATTTTTAAATTTTCACTGTGTTGTATAATATTTTATTTTCACTGTGCATATGAGATTTGATTTGAGCAAAAGAACTTGAACCTAATCCACTTTAATAAAACTTAATGGTATAAATGCTCAGACGTTAATAATGAAAGGATAAGAATAATGTAACAAACTTATCTGTTTACATCGGAGGAATTGTAATCCTAGATAAGGGCGTTACAGAATAGATTAATGAGGGGCATTCAACATATGAATGACATCTCCTTGATCTTATCACTTGTCGTGTATTGTGGTGTGTTTTCATTTGATTGTTGTGTTTGTCATTGACCTTGATTGGCGGTATGTAGTTCTTACATGCTTGTGTTTGGCAATGCTGACTGTTTGAAATAACCCCTTTATGATTGAGAAATGTATTAGTTGTTATTGATGACTGATATTGATGTGATTAAGGGAAGGATGGACTTCCCTATGAGTTTTCTGTATGTGGAAATAATGTTATTTCCTTATGAACTAAATGTGATAATTGCTTGCTAGGTGAAATATCTTTAATATCCCATAAAAATATCATCTTGTGCTGTGTGAAAACTAACAAAAAAAAAATCTTGTGCTTGAAGTGCAAGAATAGGGTTGTTGTAAGTGTAATTTGGTAGAACGTATGTCAAATGAAAGGAAGAGTTGTAAGCAGTAAAACCATTGAATTTTAGAGGATTAACAAGGTTGTTAGTGCATAATAGTCTAAGGAAAAAGATAGAAAATACACTCTGCTACATACTTTAGGTAAGTGTGGAATTGTAGAAAAGAAAATTGGTTTTCAATAGGTTTTTTTTAAAGAAGAGAGGATTAATGGGTCTACATGTTGTGTGGATAAAAGAGAGTTTTAGTCAAGGAAGGGTGAAACATTTTTCAAGCACTTTAGACATAAACTCTATAGTATAGGTTGCAGAAAACTTCTTTGAGTTAGTTAGAATGAAGTCCTACTAGTAAGCCATTGGCCCAAATATAGATCCCTATGTTAAATATGATAAGGATTACGACAATAGATTATGCCTATGGATGCTAGGAAACATGTTTTCATTGTAGTGGGCCAAGGTAAATAGCTAATGGACTATTAGGAAAAGATCCCAATACAAAAGCCCAATGATCACAAACCACAAAATGGAGGAAGGGTATTTACCTTAGATGGTTATGAGAGCAATGAATCTCATAAACATAAATGGGATGTAGGTAAAACAAAATATTGTATTGATTAACTCTAATACAACTTGTTTATTCACCTCTAGAGGAGATACTTACATTTTATGTGTGTTCTCTACCATAAAATGCCTATATTCCACCTCAGTGGAAAATTACATACTCACGGTCCATGCTAGTGTGTAACCTCTAATGACATGTTATGTGAGTCTATTGTTTTGTATGGAGTGGATTGCATCCTTCAATGCATTTCTGTTTTCATACAAGCCATTGGTTATGGATCGTTATAGACCAAGAATAACCTTGAGACTTGAGAGAATTAGAGAAACTATAGGGTTAATATAGAGATAAAATTATATGGAAAAGAGAGAGAAGTGATGTGCTAACCCATGGAGGAAAGCAGGGTTAATATTTGAAATATTTATAGAAGTTCAAGAAGTGAGAATGGAAATCCTAAATTGGATTGATTACTCTTATCCAAGAGAACCCAAGTTTGATTAATTAAACTATGTTTTTACTTGTTCCATTAGTCCTAAACCTTTAGTTCTTCTTGCCTCTTAGTAAATTTTTCTATTCAATAACATGACCTACAGTATAGTTGATCAACCATAAAACCTTAGGGACATAGAAGTGAAA
Organism: Senna siamea; assembly: GCA_031216115.1. Lineage (NCBI taxonomy): Eukaryota > Viridiplantae > Streptophyta > Magnoliopsida > Fabales > Fabaceae > Senna > Senna siamea. The sequence continues at coordinate 7,071,567 of CM062360.1, forward strand.
TTCGAATCTGAGTGTAAGAACTTACCCCTTTATTCACTATTCCTCATTCTAAACATTTCACTTAATTCTCCATCTTCCAACACTTTTGTCTCCAAGCACTTCTTAGAATATGTGAAAGTCGAGTTACCCATTTTGTTCGTGCTGAATTCTCAAATTTTGTTTAGGAGGAGTTAAGCAAAATTCTGGGAAAAGGAAAAGCATGTTGTTCTCCTATTAAACTTTAGAAAACATTGAATTTCCTTAAACTTTGAGAGAACCTTATCTCTAGTATACTAAGAAAAGTTGGAGTTCTTTACTTAGGAGGATGAAGAGATATACAATGAAAGGAGACCCATTAAAGTAGTAGATTATATTCAAAGAAGAAACCCATAAAATCCTAGATGACTAATCACCATTTATATCTATTCTAATTGAAGCATATAAGTTAATCCATTCACCCCTTCCATTCCTTTGTTTCAGTATCTTTAGAGTATACTATAGAAACTCATGGAATTTAGAGAAACATAATTCCTCTTAGGTCAATTATTGACCATACCTATTAAGTGAACAAGAAAATCTTATGAAACCTAAAAATAATGCAAGAGTCCAAAAAAACTCTAATAACACCAAGTTATCTTACAACTACCCTGACTAAGAATTGAAATTAGTCACAGTTCTAAGAATAAACTGTGAAAGAATAAAATAAATCACCAGAAAAAAATGTACACCTCTAAGTAAATTCACATTAAGTGAAAATGAGGAATAGAATGGTAAATCAAAAGAAAATAAGTTAACAAGAAAAGAAAGTCGTAAATTGTAGAAAATAAGCATAATTAATGCACATATATAATTCCTAAATTTATTCTCCCTTAAGTATAAAATTAGGTGTCATGAGATGGAACTATAATGAATAATGTAAGTAGGGAAGAAGAATTAGAGTAGTAACTTATATACATGTCTAACATACAACAAAAATGGGGCAGACTCAATAAAAGAAAATTAACCAAGTTCCATATTCCTACATATAAAATTTATCATAAGAATAAGTCAAGGAAATTTGTAGTGTTTAGTCAATTAACATTTACAAGAAAATTTATAGAGTATGAGTTAGTGAAGTTAAACCTAATTAAAGGGAGATCTTTTAAAATAAAAAAGAGAAAGCTTTAGGTTAAATCCTGGTAAAATTATAAAATCTAGGACATTAACGCTTAAAAAGGATAAACTTTGAAGAAGTAGGGAATAAAATAGACTTTAAAAACTAACCTAGATACATAATTTGGAAAAATAACACATAATAAATTACCATTAAATAATTAACAAGAATGTGCAACTAAGAAAATTAGAAGAAAAACCCTATTTTAAGTCAAAATATTATAGTGAAAGTTAAATATCTAGGAAGCAATGCCAAGAAAAAAAGATAGGAGGAAACCAAATATTGCATCTCTTATAAGCATGTCAAAACTTTGAGGGCAAAATTATTTTAGGAGGGAGAGAATTTTAACATCACAAAATTTGGCAGGATGGTTAAATGTCAAATTTTGTAATTTTGTATAATTCAACATCATTATAACTAATTAACTTGATGAAAATTTAATTGTATATTTCTCTCAATGAAATTTTAACATTTAGATTGAAAGATTAATAAAATCACAACTAGGATTTCTTGAGAGGATAAATTAGAGATTTTGGAAAAATATAAGAAAATGCTTGCCAAGGAACAAATTCCCTATCTAAAGTATAATTTAATTATAATTCCCTTAATAAATTACTACAAAAATTAATTCTCTCCATAGACCATCATTAATGCCAACCTCTTCTCTAAGTTTCCCCCCTTAATTCTTCTTCCCGTTCCCTTTGACACACACTTATCCCATTCCATCAAACACATACTCATGCCCTAGAGAGAGAGAGAGAGAGAGAGAAGGAAAACTATAAAGAGAAAGCTTCATCTCTTCCATCTCTTCTTTCAATTCTTCTCCATCCTCTATCAAACTCAAGATCTAGCTTCATCAAGTGAAGAGGGAGTAACTTCACCTTGTTTGGGACCTAGATCCAAGTGAGGGAGAGGAAGTAGCATCAACCGTAGCAAGTTTCTCTTATTTTCTACAAGTTTCAAGTTAGGAAGCTTCTTTATAGCTATATGTGTGTTAGAACATCCTCTAGTCTTGATTCTTGTTTGGGTTAAGTGGTTAGAAGCAAAATCTTTTAGATCTACTAATAAATTATGTTGGGTGAGAAGATATTTTGATAGTGGGTGTGAGAAATTCATGATGTGGGTATTATGCTTTTTGCATGAATCTCTATGGATGGCTTATGTGTTTGCATGTATAGACTTGGGTTTTCCTCAGTTGGTGATTAGGACATAATTAAGGGATTTTATGGTGTAAATCTGAGGAGTTTTATACACTAAAATCACCTTAAGAGGCTTAGGGATGGATGGAAAGTGGAGAAAAATTGAATGCCTTACTGTAGACTCGAAGAAGTTCTCACTGTGCACTTCGTCACAGCCAAGAAGACACTTACCCATGGAAAACTCTTTTTGTTCACTTTTCCGCCATGAGAAGTGCATTTAGCCACGGCAAACTCCTCCATGTTTCTCCTTTTGTGTGGACTTTGTGTAGATGGCCATGGTTTTTGTTGTGACAAACTTCCTAAAGCCCTGAATTCACTTATTTTAGTGTTTTTAGCCATAAAATTTTAAGGGAACTTAAAAGATGAGAAGATGGTAAAGGAGTCTAGGGAGAAACCAATAACTTTAAAAGGCTAACTTACTATGCTTCATTTATAAAATTATACATTGCAATTGAATGTGACATTGCAATAAAACATACTCTATGAATTAAAAGTTGTATGTATGACATATTTGAAATGTACATGCATAATATGAATCTGAGTGAACATGTGCAACTAAATTGTAATTGTTCCATGAAAGTTGTATTATGAAATTTTACTATGAAAGATCATGAGAAAGCTATCATAAGTTTTTTTCCCAAACATATGTTTCATTTTGGAGTATTTAAGAGTGGATAGTTGTGGGTAGTATGGGATGCTCATGGTTTATCCTATGTGGTTGATAATTCTATTTAACTCCGAAGTTAGTTGACACATATTGGGAGAAAGGGGTTAAGTAGACTATCTCGAAGGCCTAAGGGGCAGTTTTTACTTGTATTCCCATTTCTTCAATAAATTTGAATACGATGAGATATAATATACACTCAAGGTACATGGAAAGAAAATATGATATGAGCGAGGATGTGGAAATCCTAAGGACATGGCAATCCTAATGGCACTAAATGAGTGTACACAAAAGGGGACGCCCTAGAGTTAGTGGCCAAGGTTAAAGGACATATATATGTTGCTCAAAGGTAAAGGATGACATGCTTTATATGTCCATGTGAAATCAATGGATCATGTCAGGTATTAGAATTTTTCAATTGTGTTATGATTTGTTTTCCTTATATATGTTATATTCTCTAATAAGGAAGACTACATTAATTCTAACTTACACATGTTGTGATGGCTATATGTATGAGTGGTTAACCTACTAATAATGTATAATTCTCACCCCTACTAAATAAATGCACATATGCCTCACTACCATTGGATTGTGGAAGTGGAGGCAATTATGGTGACTATATGCTACTCAATTGCAAAATGTGGGATGGGACATCATAGCGGTGCCCGTGAAGGAAGTACTAACATAGTACATTAAACCCTTTTGTTGTAATGAATTGTCAAGTAAAGTATTTAATGAACTTATTAGTTATATGTATATTTTAATCATAAATAAAAAGGGCCAAGGACACGATCTTTATTATTTATTCTACTGCAATGTCCAAATAAAGTGGTATATATTGGTATAACTTTTATTCAAACAAAATGAGGTGATTTTCCTTATTTGGAAGTAGCATACCAACTTAGCAAAAGAACTTTTTAAAAAAGCTATTGCAAAAATATTTTTAAAATAAACCCCTAAACTAAGTTAGGATGTTACATTTATGCGATTTTAATCCAGAAAATGAGGTCTTTAATTCAAAAAATGCCTTAAACATTTATAAGCATCCAATTTCTAGAAAATTAGGTTTGAAATCTTGGGATTTTTAATTTGAAGTATTCAAGTTTATGAAAATCATATCTTTACAACTTGACACAATTAAATGCATTGTGTGCATTGTTTTTGTCAAATTTTGAGAGCTTTGTTTGAAATCATCATCACAAAAATATCCAAGTATTCAATTTTTTGAAATTTGTGCTCAAATCTTGATATTTTGAATTCAAAATACTAGATCTGTAAAATTTGATTCATTTGATACTTTGAGTTGTTCTAAACAAATCAGTTCATTTTAATTCAATTAAAGTGTACTAATAGAACCCAAATAGCCTTTTAAAATAGATCCAAGCAATCAATTTGTTTAAAAACTCGAAAGAAAATGGATCAAGTGGGGTTTTTTTTTTTGAGCTTTATAGTAATAACCAAAATATTTAATTGAAGTTGCTCCCTAAATATTAAATCATTTTATATGTAATATACACCATTGTGAAGCTAGCTCAGAGGGAATAAGAACCCTAACTCAATTTCAAGAATCTTAGCCAAAAATGGATCCATAAAATTACAACAAAAAATGGCACATTTTATGCAAACATCCATCAAATTTCAAGTCCTATAATAATCTATGCCACCTTTGATACCAAATGTTATATCTATAATTCATATATGAGAATTATATAACATTGGATGAATTAAGGAGATGAAATTGTATACCTAATTGTGTCATTTCTGTTTAGTGAGCTGAGTTGTTCCACACTGAAGGTTAGATGTATGAATCACAGATCTTACCATCACAAGCAAATTGAGTTCGCACATCAATTCATTTCATCAAGAGAGATTTTTCCACTCACATTCAATATTAAATGATAGCACCTAAGCCAATCCTAATCAATAAGGCTAACGTTCTTGAATTACTCCATATTACAATTCCATGATAAGGCAAAAGAATAAAAAGGAATATAACATTGCCACCACAAAAATATACTCAAGAGACAATCAAGAAAATAGGCGATTCAACCATGGATGCAATCGCATGAATCAATGGGAAATGGATGTGGAACCAAGGAAGGAGTTTGACTTACCTTGCAAGCGACAGTAGTGGCGGAGGTTGGTGGAGGGGACAATGACTACTAGTGGCAATCATGAGAATTACATCGAGCTTCTATGCATGAATTCAGCTAATGCGTGTGCAGTGAGAGTGAGCAATAATAACGACTACAAGTATAGGTGGTGATAGTTGTAGTAGCGGCTATCGGTGGTGGTGGCAAGTCACTCCAAATCTCTTTCGATGGTCACTTTCCTCTCTCTCAGTTCCTTTCTCTCTCTAAAATTCCTCTCACTCCTTGTAGGTTTTTTATTTAAAAGTTGTTGAGGTAATTTACCTTAAGTAGTCTTTAGGCGAGTTTCGATAAGTTCTAAGGATGTCCAAGACTGCAAGACATGAAAGGTCAGAGCCATAATGGGGTTGGAGTCCCTATTGTCGACTCCGATGGTAAAGTTAGCCATGGTGAGTGAAGAGAAGAAGAAGGGGGAGACTGAGAGGCTCTTGGGGAGAAGAATAGGAGAGTAGAATAGAAGAGATAAGTTTTACCTAGGGGTATAGGTTTTATACCTTAAGTCTAGAGGGTAGGATAATAATTTTACCTTACCAAGTCAACCCTCCAATGCGAGTATGGGTGACCTGACCTGGTCTGGAATATTCCCCAACTATAGTCCCCTAAATTCTTTCACACAATAGTCTATTTATTAGAGGTTATATAGAGTGTTCATCTGCCATCCTGCAAGAAAATATTTGAGTCGGTCAAACGGAGTGGTCATTTGATGTAGTCCCTAGCTTGCAAATGTCTTTGTACAAGTAATTAGCTAAGGTGCGGCCAATTAAGCCAATTTGACATGATTGAGTTAAGCGGGCAGGTGATTTATTGATCATGTATTATTTGTCTTCTGTATCATAAGATGGAATGGCAGCAATGCTTTTGGGTTGAAGGGCGTTAATCCTTGTCCAATATTTTCCTTCAATTATTAGTCTTCAAACATTTATAAAAGATTTGAAAATAGTTAAAGTACTATGTTTGTATTCAATGTGTGAGTCCCTCTTTCCCTCTTTTTCTTCTCTCCCTCCCTTTCCTTTTCAAATGGTAGATTATGCCTTCTTTCAGTGTATCAACTGTATAATTATATTAATGTGAATATAAAGCTATCATAATAAATTTAATCATAAGGGGAAAAAGAAGCTTCCCTGTTACACTTTGCTCAAGCGTCTTTATCATTTAACCATTAATGATGCCCTAAGTATTAGTATAAAGTTCATTCTTGAGACTAAGGTTTATATGGTAAAAGACATGAAAATTATTTTACAATGAACAATATATTTTCAAGATCGGTATATGCATGTGCATAATCAATGATTGGGCATAGTTAAGAGATATAAGAAACTCCCTTTCCAATGGTAGGGGCGCTCGATGGTTCTTTTCTAAGTGTGCAAGGTAATACTTTTTTGGATGCGCAAGGAGAAGCTTTAAGTTCTCAACGAAGGATATTCTTTTTAGGTGCACATTAAAGCATTCTTTAGGTGCACCTTGGCACAATTTTTGGCATGCATTGGTGCACCTTCATGCGCTCAAGGTGTAATTTTAGTCACTAGTGAAAACTTTGATCATCTTCCTTCAAGAGAAATTACACAAATAGCTCCATGCATTTAGGTAGTATAATATAATAATAGGTATAATATAACACATAAAAATATAAATGTAGTGTATCTTCTCCCTTTTTATTTCAAAAAGAGGATACAATGTTTGGTTGAAGATGTGTATAATGCACTCAAGTCGCATGTTGGCGTATCTAGTTTTTTCTTTTATTTCTACAAGGATGGGCATGGTGCCTTATCACTTTGGGCTTTTTGCATCAAGAGCATTCTCTTGCATTTTTTGCAAGGGCGAACACGACGCCTTGTCACTTTGGGCCTTTTAGTCTTCACTTACATTTTTTGCAAATATGGTTGCCTCTTTGTGGGCTTTTGTCTTTACACTTTGTGGCAAAGTTGGGAGGAGCTCTCGACCTCTTTGTGGGCCTTTTTGGATTTAAGCAAAGTGCTTAGCTTCTTTGTAGGCCTTAGCCTTTGTACTTTGTGGAAAAGTGGGGTGCATCGTCTGGCCTCTTTATGGACCTTTGTCATTGCACTTAGTGGCAAAGTTGGGTGTGGCTCCTGGCCTCATTGTGGGCCATTTTGGATTTAGGCAAAGTGACCAGCCTCTTTGTGAACCTTAGCCTTTACACTTTCTAGTAAAGTTAGGCATATTGTCTAGCCTCTTTGTGGGCCTTTTTAGCTTGCTTTTTCACAGTATTGTGGGTTCTAAATTCTCCTTCAGCGGGGTTGATCGCCATTCAACATTGTGGATTGTCTTTCCCTTCGGAGGGGTTGATCACCATACAACATTGTCGATTATGTCTTTCCCTTCGGAGAGGTCGATTGCCATCAGCATTATGGATTTTGGCCTCCCTTTCAGATGGGTCAATTGTCGTTTAGATTTGTAGCTTCTAGCTTCCCTTTCGAAGGGGTTGATCACTCTTTATCATTATAGGTTGGGATTATGAATTATGCTATTCTCCCTTTTATGTGTAGTGATCACACTTCATCTCTCCTTTTTTACGTTGTTCCTTCGTGAGTACTTGCTTAGTGCTTTTTTCCTGAAAATTTTGGTAACATGTACTAACAAGAACAATAGACATGCTCCCAACAAAAAGGATTATTGCTTTTGTCTCTCCAACAATAAGATACCAAGTCATGTAATGCATTATAAATCATGTGTGATTAACTCCAATTTTTATTATGATCATGCCTCCAACAAAATGTGTGCTTATATTCTCGATTTTCTAAGAAAATTATATTTCACATCTATAGCCTAATAAATATAGATTTCTAAACATTCTATCTATATAACATATGGTTCTTCTCCCTCTTCTTTATCTTTTCGCCCTAGGCATAATGTACCATCTTTTTTATTTTGTTAAAAACTATGTGCATATAATTAAATGGCCTAAAAGAGTTTATTTTTCAAAAATTAGGAAATTTTATATTTAATTCACATATAAATAGTCATTGAATGTGAATTCTCCTTTAACAATTTTCAGCACACAACTCTAATCAACAAAAAAAGGTGGGTGGGAATCTATTGTTCAAAGGGAATTTAAAGGTAAGAATTAAAAGAATTACTTTCTTTCCGCATCTTTTTATTTATATTCACCCATATGAGACAACAATATTTGAGGGACGCCTAAAGTCTACATGCATGTTGTGTGTGCTTGAAGACAAAATGATCAGGTCTAAAGTCTATAAATGTGTATACAAAGGAGGGATTTAAAAAAGGGAAATATTGTTCACAATTTCATGTTGCAATGATAATAAAATATATCAAATAATTTTTTCATTGGCATTGGTCACTCCTATGCATGAATTTTCTTTTTAAAAAAGGGAAATATTGTTCACAATTTCATGTTGCAATGATAATAAAATTTCTTATGATAATAAAATTATTATTATTATTATTATTTATCCTTAACTTTTAAGGTGTCTAAAAAGTCTCAAAGTGAAGGAATAGTACAAATGTAGTAACTTTCTTTCTCTTTTATTTTTTGTAAAAATATTAGGTGGGGAGTATTATTATTATTATTATCATTTGTTAGGAAACATTAAATACTTGGTTGCCTTTCTCTTGTCTTACTATATATATATATATATTTTTACAATTTACTATATATGTGTGTTTTTTATATGGAGAGTGTATTGGTTTTGTATTGGTTTTTTCAATTTGTTAAGCCAACCTTATATGAAGAATGTATTTCTCTTAGATGTCTTTCTCTAACCAACCTATCACAAGACGACTTCTTTTACTTAAGTCAAACCGTGTGCCACCTAGCTTACTCCTCAGATCAAGGGCTAAGTCAGGCAAACCAACTCCTTAGAGAACTACTAAGGATTATGAAGGCAAAGGCTTGAAGTTTATCGTTTTAGAAACTATCCGTGACATCCTCCCCTACCTAAGTCCTTGACATCCTCGTTAAGTCTTAGTTTTGAACTATTCAATCTTGTCACGGAACCACCATAAATCTTATTCGTGCTCCCAACTAGACTCAATCTCAGGTTGATTCTTCCATCGCACATAGTACTCAATCTAATTAGATGTTCCTTGCTTGCGAACAACTCAATCAACCAATATCTAATCGACTTCCTTATCATATGAAATCATATTTGTAGTTGGAGCTCGATGAGACTCGTTCCTTGTCAGTTCCTCCTCGTCCCTACTGTAAGGTTTGAGAAGACTCACGTGGAACACTGGTGGATTTTTAGGTATAAAGGTAAAGCTAACTTGTAAGAACTTGTACTCGCTTTCTCAGTTACTTGGTATGATCCCTCATATCTCCTTGTTAAGCCTTTATATACTTGGCGCATAGACTTGAATGTCTTTTGGGGTATCATTACCATCACTTCATCCCCTATGTCAAATTCCCTTGACTTCCTTTTCACATCAGCCCATTTCTTCATTCATTTCACCGCCTTGGCCAAATAGCTTTAGGCAATGTAGTGCTGCTATCATCTCTTTATCTTGCACGGTATAGTGCCGCTCTGTCTCGTTCAACTTGCGGCTCTCAAACACTATTGGGTGCTTTTCTTGCATTAACACTCCCCCAATAGCAAATTCGAATGCATCAGTGTGTACCTTAAATAGTTTTGAGAAATCAGGAAGCCTCAAAACTGGCTCCTCCATAATGGCCGCTTTAAGTCGTCAAAGGCAGTGTGGCATTTGTCTATCCATTCCCATATAGTCCTCTTCTTAAGCAGGTTGGTGAGTGATGTGGCTCTGGCTAAGTACCCTAAGATAAACTACCTATAATAATTTACAATGTAACACCTGCCTCTAATATATTTGATATTATTATTATTATTAATGATGATTCTTTATGTACATGGTTGTGTGTTATATGGTGTTAAGAATAATACAATAAATGGGTAGAATGAAGATTTTCATCAAGCAACACTAGTTTTACCATAAAAGGGTAAAATTAGAATTTTTTCAAAGAAAGGGTAAAATAGTAATTTTACTATGAAAGAAAAGACAATAATTTCATCCAAGTACTTTAGGAAATAGTATTTGAAGGTTTTTACTCCCGTATCTTAGAAAGCGAGATGAAATGAGAGTAAAAATAAATATGTTGCCATGAAGGGCAAAATGATCATTTTTATCCTAAGGGCAAAATGGTAATTGTACCTACAGAGGGATGGAGTATTAATTCCATAAAAGAGACTTTATGAAACTTTATTTAAGAATTTTTGATGTTATGACCAAAAAGAGAAGAAAATAAAAATGAATGGGCCATTTTGGGCATAAAGGGTAAAATGATAATTTTACCTAAGGACCTAAAGGTAATTTTTGAAAAAGTTAAAGGGCAAATTGGAAATTCAAAATTTGAAAGGGCAAGGTAGTCATTCACCATGAAAGTTTCATGAAATTACTATTGGAAGAAGAAAGGATGTCATTGTTAAAAATGAGAAGTACTAAAGTTAAAGTGGTCATTTTACACAAAGGGCATTTTGGTAATTTTACTAAAACCCTAATTTAAGTCTTCTTCTTCATGAAGAAGAGGACATTTTCAAAAGGGAGAGGAAGAGAGGGCATGACCGAGAGCTACCAAGGGAAGAAGAGAAGAGAAAATAAAGCAAAAATCAATTTTTAAGGTAGCTTAACAATCTCATAATCTTAGTTTCATGTTTTATGGAAAGATTAAAGTATTTTATGTTCATGAAACCTAGGGTTTTCTCTCTCTACATTTCATAAGACTTGCTTTCTTCTATACTTGGCTATGCTTGTTTGGAAATATGGTTGCGTTTGTGAGTATGGCAATGTTTGTATGCTAGAAATCATGAAAGATTGAATCTTGGCATATTTGGTACCATTTTCATGAAAATCCCTAACTTTTGAAATGGGTGAAATGGTATGGAAATGAAAGAGAAAATGGTGATTTTGCATGAAAACATCTTGAAATTAAAAGTCTTGTAAACAAAAGAGTGAAACACTCCCATTTTCTCTAATTTTCTCTCTTGGCCAAGAGCACCCTTAACAAATGGTGCTGAAATTTACTTGAAAAATAACTAAAAAGCTTATGTGTTCGGTCATAAGAGAATAAGAGAGAGAAAATTATGTTATCTTCATGATTTTGGCAAATTTACCATTTTCTAGCCATGCCATTTTAACCTTGAAAGTGTGCTTGTATGTAAAGATGAAAGAATATGTGTATTTATATGTTTGGCATGATAAATGAGTCATGAAAGTGGAGAAAAGAAAGGCTAAACATATTTATGCATATTTTGAGTATAAGAAAGTGTCATGATTAATGAATGAAAAATGTACCATAATGCTTAAATGGTAAAAAAATATGGAAGAAAGGGAACAAATAATTTGAAAATCCCTATCTTTCACCAATTTCTTACCTTGGTCGAGAACATTACCCCATTTTTCCCTTGATGGCTAAACTCATGTGTTAATGGAAAGAAGTCTATAATGTATTTTGAAATGGCCAATGTCAAGTGGAATCAGAGAAAGGATGAAATGATGAAATGGAAATGTTAATTGCATGAAATTATAACATTGATACCATTATGTTTCAATTTCATATGTTACGAGTATACCATGCAAATGAGAAATGAAAGGCATTGAAGGTCACCAATAAAGGGTGGAGAATGGCACTATAAAATCTCTCTTGAGGTGAATATGTACAGGCTATGAATGTCATCTTAGGGGTGAGAGAATGACATTATTTACATCTCCCTTTAAGGATAAATAAAAAGGAAATAAATGTTCATAAAGAGGGTAGACCATGTCACTATTAATGTTCTCCTAAAGGTCACCAAGAAAGGGGTGGAAAATGGCACTATTAGATCCCCCTTGAGGTGTATTTGATGGCACTATATGATACCATAATGGTAAACTCAATAGCACTAATAAAAGTCACCCTAGCGGTTAGAAATAAATGGCACTAAATTGTTATTACAGGTAAAGTATGAATGATGTAATGATAGATGATGTATGAATGCTTAAAGATATGTTTTGTTGATGAATGAAGCATGACAATTTAATATCATATAATATGTTCATTGCATGAAACAATGATAATCTCATATTTACAAATGCACATGCATATGTTTCATATAAGTATGCCCATAGAATTGAATAGAAATTGTTTTGAAAAGAATGGAATGTAGAAATGTTTTTTTGTATCCGTACAGTGGTACATGTTAGTTATTTTGAAATTATATGGTTTGTTTAGCTACTGAAAAATTATTTCTCATTATTGTATGGGTATGTATCAGATACCTCGATATTGTGTAATCCTGGAAATTGAGGTTTTTGTGGTAGAGGTTCCTTTTCTAAGGACCTTTACAATCTTGAAAGATATATGCAACTTTACCATATTTGAAATCCCTGCAGCAGATATGCAAACTTAGAAAGAAAATATCATTATATATCCATAGCCCTTTTTGATAGTCCTAATTCTATAGATGTTCTTTTTGGGAAGAATTAGGACTATTATTCTTTTTTGTTGTAGATAATGGAAAGATGGCAAATATTTAAATTAGGATATGTGAAGGACCAATCCATTAGTAGAATTTTAGAAGGGGTTTGAGTGACAGGCTTTTTTTCTCCTTTCTCCTTATGAATGGGTACTTCATATATTCTAGAACATGTATCAAACAGTGTATACAAAATATATATACTTGTATTACTTACAAATTCTACTATAATGTATGAAATTTTATTTTCGTTGTGCTAAAGTATGGTAATCTAAGCAAAAGAGAGCCCAAACCTAATCAATCAATAAATTAATAATGAAACTAAAGTTCAGACCAATATTTGAAATATTAAGGTAAAAAATAATGTAACCACTAATCTTATTACATTTTATGATGTTATCATGTAAAGATAAGGGTGTTACACACAAGGCCTAGTAATGATCGTAGTTCGGTTATACTTTTTGGCGACTCCCATTCTACAACAGCCCGCGCCTTGGATTCATCCATATAAATCTTCCCATCAGCTACCTTATGCCTTAAGAACTTCACGTTCCATTGAGTAAAGGAGCATTTTTCTAACTTAATATAGAGTTCATTATCTCTTAGTACTTGGAAGACTTGTCCTAGGTGTTCGATACGTTCCTCTAACAAATCCGAATCCACCACAATGTCATCTAAGTACACCACCACGAACTTATCCAAAAATGAATGGAAGATTTTGTTCATAAGGGTGCAGAATGTTGCAGGTGTGTTAGTTAGACCAAAGGGCATAACTAGAAATTTGAACGAACCATACCTTGTTACACAAGTTATTTTAGGTTCATCTCATGCGACTATGTGTACTTACCAATATCCCGACCTCAAATCTAACTTTAAGAACCATTGTGCCTTCCTGAGTCAATCAAAGAGATCGGCAGCCAACAGTGTGGGGTACTTATTCTTTGTTGTCACCTTATTAAATGCCCGGTAGTCTATGCATATTCGTAGACTTCTATCATATTTCTTTTGAAACAACACTGGGGCACCATAGGGAGCTTTAAAGGGTCTGATGAGTCCAGCATCAAGCAACTCCTTTAACTACTTTCTTAATTCTTCCAACTCAGGCAAAGCCACTCGGTAAGAACCCATGGCTAAGGGTCTTGCACCTAGTTCAAGCTCTATAACGTGATCCACTTCCTGTCTCAAAGGTAGCTTCTTTGGCAACTCTAGTGGCATCACATCCTTAAACTCTTCCAGCACTTCCTTTACTCTGTTTGACACGTCCGTCTTGGTCAGAATATCAACCTCCTTTAAAGCAGCTAAATATATAGGTTCCCCTTTTTAGTTGCATAGCTAACAACACTATTGACTTTATCTTCCTTCTCTCTAAGGGTACTATATGGATAGGTGATGTGCCTTATTTTATACATATTTGCTTAATGTTATTTGTCTATTTTATGAGCATTTTATGTAATTTTATTCTAAAAATCACCTAAGTTTGTATCCTTTTTCTTTTCAAGAATTTTATGAAGTCATCATTAGCAAACGGAATAATTTTGCACCTAGACAGCCTTTAGAGCACCCAAAATAGACCATTTGGGCCAATTTTGCTTATTGGTCTGAGCTAATGCCCTTATTGGGCCTTGAAAGTGGGTGGATCGGGATGAATGAAAGGGATCCATACCAAGGGACGCACGATGGAAGGGAGACTATGACATTGAGGAAAAGGGCAATCCTTCTGGGCAAAGTTCCCTAGTGACACAGCGACATTCCGATGTTAGGGGACGACGAGCAGGACACTGCCGTCGACATCAACCATCGGAACGCACCAGAATGGTGGAGTTTTTGCGACAGATCGCACGACCCGAGGCTACTGTAACATCTTCTCCAAATATGATTGAAGAGATGTTTGTTAATTGTTAAATTAAGTTTAATGCTTATGTATGTTATATTAGTTTCATATAGTTGCATGAGCCTAGGGACTAAACTGAAAGGAAATACATGAAGGTTTAGCAAGAGGTGGCTAGGGACTCAATTGAAAAGGGAAAAGTAAGTGAGCCTAAGGTTGCAAAGTAGCTCAGGGACCAAAATGCAATTACCTAAACTATCCTTAAACCCTAGCTGAAGCCCTAAACCCTCTCACACTTTCAACCTTCAGCATTTCTAGAGAGAGAAGAAAAAGGGGCAAGTAGAGAGAGAAAGAGGTGAGTTAGGGCAAAGGAGGGAGATTTCTAAAGATAAAAGAGTAAATTCAAGGCTAGAAATTAGTCCTACAGCAAAGGAATAGTTTTCATAACACATCTTATACACACATTTGCAAGGAATCAAGGTAGCAATTCATCCTAAATCCCTCTCTTTTCTGAAAAGTTTACTATTGTCCAAAAAAGTATGAATTTTTGAATGAGTTTGGGGTTAAACCTACATTTTATATGCTTTTTCTATTTCTATAGGATGTTGTGTTGCTGAATGTATGCTCATATATATATGTTTGTAATGGATTGGAAGGGATGGTTTATGTTCATCTAGAGATATAGACTAGCTTTTCTAGAATGTACCATGTTTGAGCTAATGGATGAGAAATGTTCAATAAGAAATAAATTTTATTTTATGAAAATTAAGCTCATGTATTTAGAATTGAAAAAGGAATGCATTCTAGGCAGGGTATTATCAAAATTATGTTTTCTGAACTACAGCGGAGCATAACAGCTGCCTGCTAAGTATAAGGCAGTCGACTATCTTATTCCTGGAAACCCAGAAGTGCAAGCAGAGGCTTAGCAGCTGACTACCAAATTCCTAGCAATCGACTATTGGGCCTGGGTTTACACTAAGAAGTCGACTGACCATCCTTGCAATCGACTGTCATGCTCTTATTTTGCCCAGGACGCATTCTAGCAAGTAACCAACCGGTTGCTAGTAGGCTATCTTACTATTTGGCACTCGAGGAATATAAAGAGCCACCAGCCAATTGCTAGCCTTCCATCAACTGACTAGCAGCCCTCCAACCTGTGAAATGAGATTTTTAATGGCAATTGTGTAACATCCGCTCCTAACATTTGTATCTTATGATGACGTTGTTATTATTATTATTGTTAGCATTATTTGTGAAAGGTTAAGGATGATTTATTAAGGAGTTAGAATGAACATTTTTATCATTATATAATCACTTTTGTGATAAAAGAATGAAGTTGAAAATTTGGTAAAGAAAGGTAAAATGATAATTTTACCATGAAATGAATAATTAGTTTAACTCTTTTATTTCATGAAGTTATGTCAAATGACTCTTATTATTTTCATTTAAGAGAGAAGAAGAATCTAGTTATGCAAGAAATTACTTACATTGATGTTGAAAGGCAATTTTTCCTAAAAAGGGTAAAATTGTAATTTCACACTATGAGTATGATAGCTATTTAATATGAAGTGAGAAAAATTTATTTTTTACCCTAAATATTCTATGAAGGTGGTAATTAGAAATCCTTACTCATTCTTGATCAAAAGAAGAAAGAAAGAGAGTAAAATGATAGTTTTAATATAAAGGGCAAAAAGGTAATTTTGTCTTAGGGGTAAAATTGTAATTTTGCCAAAAATAGGAGTAAATTAGTAAATTTATGGAAATGAGCCTTATGAAATTTTATTTAAATAATTTTACTCCTTGAAATCGAAAAGAATGAAAAAGGGAGTAAAAATAGCCAATTTGGACTTAATGGCAAAAAGGCACTTTTCTTAAGGACTAAAATGCAAATTCTAAAAAGTTAAAGGACCATTATGAAATTTTGAAATTTTGGAAGGGCACAACAGTCCCAGCCCATCCCATGGAAGTTGCATAAAATTACAATGACAAGGAGAGGCAATGCCATTGTTTAAAAAAAAAAAGGATAAAATTGACAATTTAGCAAGAATGGCATTTTTGTAAATAAGTCAAACTTTAATTCAGCCTATTTCTTCTCCTACATACTAGAAATGTCGTGAAAGGTGGAGAAGGAGAGGAAGTGGCCGAATTGCATTTTTGCCTTGGAGAAGAAGAAGCTTCCACCAAATCAACAAGGAAATCACACATCTATTAGCTTTTTAAGGTAGATTAACAATCCTATGCCATTATTTTCATGTTTTATGGTATGTTTATGGTGTTTTCAAACTTGTAAGCATAATAAAAATTTCTCTCTCTACATGTGTATGGTGGATTTGTATGCTTGAATATGAGATATGTTGGAAATAACTTGTGGTTATGATTATAGATATATAAGAAAGCATGGAAACTCATGAAATGGTGAAGTTGCATGGATGGAACTTGATTTTATTAAACCCTAATTGTTGTCAAGGCTGCGCTTGTGGTTGTTAGAGTGAGAAAATGGTATTTTTGCATGAATTTTGCATAAATATTGTTGTATTGCAAGCAAGGTGATGAAACAACTCTATTTTTTTCTTGTTTTCTCACCTTGGCTGAATTACTAGGGTTATAAGAGTGCTGGATTTTTGGCCAAATTTTATGTTAGAAAGAGTGAGAAAAATTACTAGAAAATGGTAAGAGAGAGAAAGTCTAGTTAGATTTGCATTTAGGTACTTTTCTCATTGTCTAACTTCACAAGTACCCAAATAGATGTGCTTTAGTCACCTTGGCCGAATGAATGCATATGAATAATGCTGAAATTGCTCTTGAAAATGATTAAGAAACTATATATGTCTAGTTTTAAGAAAGGAAG
Organism: Senna siamea; assembly: GCA_031216115.1. NCBI lineage: Eukaryota > Viridiplantae > Streptophyta > Magnoliopsida > Fabales > Fabaceae > Senna > Senna siamea. Next base: position 7,088,836 of record CM062360.1, read on the forward strand.
AGAGATAAAATCTTGGCAATTTATATTTCAAGTAATGTTGCCAATTTAAAGTCTTACCTTTTTACTTTAAAAGTATGCTTAAAAATAAATGTAAAATTGTGAGATTAGATGTATTGTCATTATTGATATGAATAATGAGTTAGAAAGGCATGAAAAAGGATGACTTAAAGTACACTTACACAATTTTAAGGTGTGGGAAAGTGTTAGGCATAATTAGTGGAATTGTTGTCAAAATGTTTAAATGATGAGAATGATGCTAAAAAGGAATCAAATGAGTTAGAAATGCCATATTCTCATGGTTTCCTTGCCTTGGCCGAGTGCAATATAGCACTTTCTCTAGAATGGCCAATCTTATATGTCCATTGGGAGTGGCCTGAGGTACCACCCGAATCGACCTATGTTATGTGAATGAAAAGGAAAATGATGTAATGGTTAAGGATGGATAATACTTAGCATATCTTTTGCTATTATCAGTAGAATGTTTATATTTATGTACAAGTGCTTGAATGGCATCAAAATGCTTAATGTAATGTGAAAGGCAAGGTTAAATTTTCCTTGAGGGGAATGATCTGGTGTATACTCCCGAGGAAGGAAATGAAGGGGGAATGATCTAGTGTATACCTCCTAAGAAAACTTCCTTGTGGGGAATGATCTGGCGTATACTCCCAAGGAAGGAAATGCAGCGGGAATGATCTAGTGTATACCTCTAAAGAGTACAATTAAGTGGAAGGGAATGATTTTATGTATACCTTCCCAGAATGGAGAATTTATGTAATGTTATGTTATGTATTGTATGAACGCGGTTTATGTGATTATGATTATGACATGTAAACATTAAATGCTTGTAGTCTAATCTATGAACGACCTACTTGAATGTGTATCTCATTTCTATAGCCACATCCACATATGTTTTCATGATAAATCATATTCAAGTGTTTATATGAAGAGTTTTGAAATTAAACCGCATGTAGGATGTTTTCTATATTATTACAGTGGTACATGTCAGTTATTTTAAAATAAACTAGTTGTTTATCTACTGGGAATGTATTTCTCACTTCTAAACTGATATGTAGCAGATGACTAGATATTGCGTGGTAATTAAGGTGGAGTTGGACACGGTGGAAATTCCTTTCTTAGGAGTTTTCACTATTGTCAAGAATGTGTATGTTATCACTGTTTTTGAGTTTCCTATAGAATAGATGAGTATGTAAATATATAGCTATAGCCTGACCTTTTAGAGTCCTAATTCTTAGTTTTTTTTTTGTTCAAATTAGGGCTGATATTTTTAGCTGTATATAGAAAGAAAAAGGACACATGTATAGGAATATGTGAAGGACCTATTCACTCATGGTATTTTGTAAAGGAGTATGAGCGGCAAATTTGTTGTCTCCTTACTCCTTATAGATGGGTACTTCATCTATCCTAGTATATGTATACCAAACGATGTACTAAACAGATGTATAATGTATGTATATTAGAAAAGTTTTTATATATTCTGTTGTATTATTTAATATTTTATATTCTGCTGTGCTAAAGCATGTTACTTGAGCAAAAAATTCCAAACCTAATTGCATTACAAATCTATCATGGATTGGATGCTCAAGAGAAATAAATGTAATTAAAGACTAGGATTAATGTAACCACTTATCTAAATAAGTGTTATGACGTTGTTAAGTTATAATAAGGGGTGTTACAAATTGAACTTAGTAATTCTTCATACTAACTTAATTAAAGGCTCACAACATGGGTAAGCAAAGAAACTAGGAGTTTTGGATAATGTGTAAAGGATAGAGTCACTTTTTACTTGGATAAGAATAGTCCTTGTGATAGTGATACACAAGGGAGTGGAGACACATCAAAAAGGAAGATTGAAGTATCCTAAGCATATGCATTAGTGGTAGATAGGCTCATGATTTAAGTGACCGATTGTCAGTATGGGACAGCCGTTGGCATTCCACAATTGTGCCATGTATTAGAATCGTTAAACATCCACTTGAACATAGATAATTTTGAAAACACTGTGATGGTTGCGAACCCTAAGATAGTGTGTCTTCCAAGGCCCATTAAGAAACATATACTTAAGGTTAAAGCATAACCATAGGCATGAGCTGAATCACCCTAGTGCATATGTTATAAGATAGTGTACCGGGAGGGTGATCCACCTCGAAGGAATGGTGGTGACTCCATAGCCCTATTGTAATAAATCAAATTTTTAAAAATAAATTAATTCGATAAATTAAACCTTGAATTTGTTAAAATCGAATTCGGCGTAATTTTTTGAGTCTACAGTTGAAATTTGAGAATTTTTCAAAGTCAAAATCTGATCTAACGGAGAAAAACTCGACCAGACATTAGGAAATCAACAGATGAATTGACAGGCTTTAAATCCTAGAAAGGAATCTAAATTTCTCCCATGCAGGCTCGTATCCTTGGCCAGGTAAGAGAAGGCATCCAAAAATTTCCCCAGACGAAGTGGCAAAAGACCAAATTGCCCATGGAAGCTTTAAAATTTCAAAACTTTCATTTTCCTCCACATTTCCTCTTTCCTTTCTCTCTCTTCCCTCCATTTTTCTCCTCCTTCTCTCATCCACCTTACGCCACCATGCACGGCCAAAGCGCTGCCCTGCGCCGCTGCCAAACTGAGCCACCGACGCCGCTCAACAACCCTAACCTCCAGCAACCATCCCTAGCCATCGACGGACGTCACAACGACCGACAATGGTGAGTTTTCTCCTCCATCGTGTTTTTCCTTCGCTAAGGTGATCTCTGTCGTTTGATGCCGTTCAGCGACACCGCCCCCACCGTTAGAAAGGCCAAGCTGCCAACTTCCTCTAACAGCTCCCAACTTCCTCTAACAGCTCCCAACCGACAAACGCCGCTGCCACGCGCCTGAAACGAAGTAAAAACAGTCTGTCGTGCGTCAACTTTTGCCAACGAAAATGCCGTCCAAACGGCCGTGAATCGTCAAACGGACTTCCAAATCTGGCATCCTCAACTTGCGGGCTACGTTTTAGTGTATTTTCTGACCTCAACCGCAGCTGGCCGCTGCCTTACTCTACCGTCCTCTGTCGTCAAAGCTGACAAAAAGTGTCCAAAACCAAAATTTCATCTTCTGGAACCCTCGTTAAGATTTAAATTTCCCCAATTTGATGTTTTCTGATTGACATTTAATCCCGAACATGCGTAGGAATTAGACCAGCCTAGGAAAGTTGTAATCTGACGTAGGGAAGCCAAATTGAATAAGAAACCGTCTAATATTTCAATTAAATTGCTCAGGGAACTAACTAGGACCGATTATCTAGGAAACGGGAAACGTGGATTATTTAGGAGCAAACGGTAAAAGGTAGAGTGATTTACGCTCCTTTGAACTTTATTTGACGATGTGAATGCCTGATTTAGAATAATTTTATTGCATGGGAATGCATGCTGCGATATATGAGTATTTATGTATGCTCGCGTGGTGTAAATGCCTGTTGCATGTTAGATTTCTTGGCTATTGGACTTAGATGCTATAAGAACGAGTTGACTTAAGGTAGGGTATTCAATAGCCGGTATGGGACGGTCGTTGAGTATCCCGAATGCAGATAATTTTGTAAATGTATCATTTTTAATTAAATTTAGTATGTATTCGTTAGGGATTACTTGGTAAACCAAGACGACCCTATGAAAGGTTTAAGGTGTATAAGGGGGGATAACCTATATAGGGTAACATTGTAGTTTAGGTGTAATCTCCTAGAACCTTGAGAACTGATCGACTGTGTGCATGTAGTTCTGAATAGACTGTATGAGGATGAGAATTGACATTTGTGCACATGCTAGGGGACGCCTTAGATGTTGATTCTCACCCGGTCCTTGAGTGAGTGATTGGTGTCACGGATCACACTCACAACATAGGCGTGATTTCGAGTAATTGGTGTTACAGATCACACCAAACGAAAAAGTATGTTTTTTGTAAAAATAGCATGCAATTGGACAAACTTGTAAATATTTACATGAGACTTATGACTGACGAGTATACGAAAATTACCGAGAATGATTTTTAAACAAGAATTTCATTATGAATTTTCAAAAATAGTATTTTATACTCATTTTATTTATTGCATTGTATTCCATGTGATTTCACATTTTAAAGAATAAGGTAATTCACATGCTTTTAATTTAAACACGGGGTGATGTTTTCTGTGCATTGTCACAGCTGAGCATCTAGCTATTTTAAAATTGTATGATGTAAATTACTCTACTAGGATTTAACTATCTCATGAAGTTGTTTTCTCAGATAATCAGGAATAGGGTATGCCTAAGAGATAGCTAGACAGGAGCAGGATAGCAGAAGGACGTTACAGCGTAGTTTTAGGCTTAAATCTGTATATGTAATTATCTGTATTGATTGTTCTATTTATTGATGGATTTGACTGGATGTATTTTGATGATTTTTGACTGGATGTATTTTGATGATTTTTGACTATTTGTATATATGAGAAACGTCCAATTTTTAAGAAAAACTCTATCAAATTTTCGATAAAATGAATGCTTAAAGAGTAGTTTATTTTGAATTGAATTTGAAGGGATTTCATATTCTAAAATTGTATGGTTATTAGTATTAATATTCCAGAGCATGTTATTAGTATAGAAGAAGGCTTGGACTTACCGATGAAGACACAGATTGCTCTATTATAGATCAAGGATTTCACAGTTCTGGTGAATAAGTGCCAAATCCTTAGCAAGAACCTGGAACAAAAATAGAACATGACTCCTGGTATGCTATTTTCTAATATACTCTAGAGTGAATCAACCTATGCCCATGGTTATGGTTAACTCTAAGTATGTGTTTCTTATATGGCCTTTAGGAGATGACACTAACTTAAAGTTCACAACCATCACGGTATTTTTGAAATCATCTACGTTCGAATAAGTGTTGAACCATCCCAATTTATGGCACAGCTGTAGAATGCCCAATGGCCGTCCCATACCGACAATCGGTCACTCAATCATGAGCTTATCTACGCTAAGGCATACACTACGAATGCTTTCTTCTTTTCCGTTTTGTATTTTCTGCACTCTTTGTTTCATTATCACAAGGGTCTCATCACCCAAAATTCCTAATTTCCCTACTTACTTATGTTGTGAGCTCTTAATTAAGGTAGTACGAAGAATTACTAAGCTCAATTACTATTAAAAACCTCATTTCGCAAGCTAGCAGCCGGCTAGTTGCTTGCTGGAATGCGTCCTGGGCAAAAAAAAAGGCATGACAGTCAACTGCGAGGATGACCAGTCGACTGCTTAGTGCAAACCTAAACTTGACAGTCGATTGCTAGGGATCTGACAATCGGCTGCTAAGCCTCTGTTTGCACTTCTGGGGTTTCTAGAAACACAACAATCGACTACCCCTTATGTAGCGATCAGCTGTTATGTTCTACTACAGTTCAAAAAACATAATTTTGATAGTACCCAGTGAAGAATGCATTTTATTTTCAATCCTAAATACATGAGCTTAATTTTCATACAATAAACTTTACTTATCATTAAATATTTCTTATTCATTAGCTGAAACATAATACATTCATGGAAAACTAATCTATATCTCTAGATGAATACAACTCAGCCCTTCCAATCAATTACAAGCACGTATTTGAACATAAATTCAGCAACACAGCATCCCATAGAAAAAGAAAAGTATATAAAATGTAAGTTTAACCCCAAACTCAATTTAAACATTTAGAAATTCATACTTTTCCAACAACAGTAAACTTTTCAGAAAAGAGAGGGATTTAGGATGAATTTCTACATTGATTCCTTGCTAATGTGTGTGTGATATGTGTTAAGAAAACTATCCCCTTGTTGTAGGACTAATTCCTAACCTTGAATTTGCTCTTTTGCCTTCAAAATCTCCCTCTTTTATCTTAACTCGCCTTTTTCTCTCTCTACTCACCCTTTCTACCCCTCTCTCTCTAAAAATATTGAAGGTTAGAAGAATGTGTGATTTAAAGCTTCAGCTAGGGTTTAAGAATAATTTAAGTTATTACATTTTAGACCCTAAACTACTTTACAACCTTAGTCTCACTTATTTTTTTCTTTTCAATTGAGTCCCTAACTACCTCTTGCTAAACCTTCATGTATTTTCTTTCAATTTAGTCCCTAGACTAATGTAACTATATACACTAATGCAACATACACAAACATTAAACTTAATTTAACAATTATCAAATATTTATTTAATCATAATTTGAGCAGATGTTACATTGAACACCTCTTGAAGTCGTGCTATCTCCGCCTTGAACTCAGCCTTTAAGGTATTGAGGACTCCAAGGATCTCCTCCCTTAGATCATTGGCATCCTCTTTTATACCCTCATGGTATCCATCCTTTCAATGCACTCACCCATGGAAATCTCCAACTTGCTCAACCTTGACTCAAAGCTCGCCAAGATATCCATTGACTGATCATGTAACGCCCATATTTAGTATTACCATTAATTTGGATATAAACAGATAAGTTTGATACATTATCTTTATCCTTTATTTAATTAATGTCTAAGTAATTATACCATTGAATTATATTCAGCGAATTAGGTTTAAAATTTTTTGCTCAGATTAAAAACTTACATGCACAGCGGAATAAAAGAAATTCTATACTACACAACGAAATTTAAACTTTCATACAATTCACTGAGATAAGTTCCATAATGTCCATTACATTACAGTAAGCATGTATTAGGATATGCGAAACACCCGTCCATAGGAAGTCAAGAAACAACAATCCTGTCACTCAAACTCCCTTTATAAATTTTCAAAATGGATCATTCCATCACCTATCCCTTCCCCTATTCTTTCCTAATTACATCTCAAGTCTACTACCAAAAGAATAATTCTAGATTTAAACGAAGTATGTCTAGACTATAACCCAAAAATAGGAGTTACAAAAATTTCTTAACCTAAAAAGAACTCGAACTCTCAGCCTAGCTATGCGTCCACATTTGATACATATTAGCATGTAATGAGAAACTCAAGTTTCTTAGTAACTTAACAATTTGAATTTTAAAAATAACTAATATGCATCAGGGTGCAAGCATCAAAATAATCAATTATACATTCTTAGAATAAAATATAGCATAATTCAAAAATATAATTGGCAAGCAATATATGATTAATTAAAATGTTAATAGAATGAAAATAACGTACTTCCAAATAAAACATGTTGTGACTTACATTATCATAACATTAACAAATTATTTAGGCTTATCTTTCTCAAACTTTCTTTGTACTTTAGTTGTGTACACTTAGACACTTGTAGACACTTAGGCACTTGTGGACACTTGACTACCTTTAAAATTCTTTGTGCACACTTGGTCACATGTGGACACTTAACCACCTTTAATATTCTTTGTATACACTTGGATACATGTGGACACTTGGCCACATTTAATAGTCATTGTGCACACTTGGCCACCTTCCTAAGGTCATTGTGCACACTAAGGCACTATGTGGATACTTGGCCACCACATAAGGTCATTGTGCACACTTGGGCACTAGGTGGACACTTGACCACCTTTGAAATTCTTTGTCAATTTCCAAGAAAAATTCTCTTTTTTAAAAAATTAATACTAGTTTACATCTCTTTAAAATTCTAATTTCTTCAAGAGTAAATTCTCTTTTCTTAAAAAATCATATCAATATACATTTCTTATGAAAATTCTAATATACTTTATTTTGTTTTTACCCTAGCTTTTTTGAAAATTAATTCTATGGTACAATTTCTCTAAAAATTTTAATAATTTCAAGGGTAATTTCTCCTTTCTTAAAAATTAATTCTTAATGTACATTCCTCATAAAATCTTAATATCTTTAAGAATAAATTCTCCTTTCTAGATAATTAATATTAATGTACACACATTTTTATAAAATTCATATTTTTAATAATAATTTATTATTTCTTGAAAATTAATTCTAATGCACAATTTCTATAAAAATTCTAATATTAACATCTCAAGTATAATTTCTCCTTCTGGAAAATTAATTTCTTATGTACATTTTCTTTTTCTTAGGATTCTAGCCTTTTTAGTATATTTACTCTCCTTACAATAAAATCTAAGTTTTCTGTTGTGACATCAAAAATAATTTCCCATGCTTTTAATCAAAATCATAGTGCATAGCTTATAGATTCCAAGAATGAATATCATGGACTTGGCTTAGAGAATTTTATTCATTTGACAATTCTATTTCCTTTTTTTTTTTTGTTCTTTACTTAATACACTTAAAAGGTTAGGGTTCTTTCTTTATAGTCATTGTGAAGTTATCATTATCCAACCCTAATCCTTTTTCTAACAACATATTCATGCTATCTCATTCATCAACCTTTCATTGAACCACACATGCTAGCCAACATACATACATTTAGGTTAAAAATGTAGGGACAACTTAAGTTCTATGAAAAACTTGAACATAAATATTGGATTGCATAACTAGAACATGAAACAAAAGTTTAGATTGTTAACCTACCTTTTGTGATGCCAAAGGATAAAGTGGTATTGACTCTTCCTTTATCTTATCCTTGCTCCTTTGTTTCCTTTCCTCCCTTGTTTTTCCCTTGGTGCTCACCTTTACTTCTTCCTCCTTAAAATTTTGGTATTCTAGTGTGAGCTCATGTCTTTACTCTCCCTTTCTCTTTTTTTTTTTTTCTTTTTCTCTTTCTTTTTCCTTCTTCACGTGAGGGGGGAATGTGTATCATGCATCAAAATTCTTAAATTTCCTTTCCCTCTTCTTCACGCCACCTTGGCCTCTTTTTCTTAATTATTATTGTGGATCTCATTTTTGTCCAATGGTCTCCATGTGTGGCCCTCAATGTATACCTCCTTTCTTGCAAGTCTTAGTTTACTTTTCTCAAACTCAAGCTGCCATTTTCTTACATAAAAATTTTACACCCTATATATTTATATATGTATATATACATATATACATATTTTCTTGCACTAAGTGTACTTGCAAGTACATTTTTCCTTTGCTTGCAATCTTAGCATTACTTAAAGTTTAAGTATAGTCCATTTTACTTGTCAAATTGGTTTTACTTCCTCCTACTTTTCACAAATGTTTCTCCTTGCAATTCCCATATCCCTATTCGTGTGGTTCATGGAGAAAAATTCTAAACCTTTTTTCTTCTTTTCCCAACTTTAATTTTCTACTTCACATGTGCTTCTCATGGGCAACAATCTAAAAAAAATTCTGCACCTATTTGGTTTTGTTTGCTACCTTCATTTGTTGTTAATTAAATTCCCTCTATGCATACGTACACAATAAAATTCTGCACTTAATTAGTTTTGCTTGCTGCCCTCATTTGTTGTTAATTAAGTTCCCTCCATGCATACTTACACAATAAAATTCTGCACCCTTTCCTTTTACCTCACGTAAGGCTTGATTTACTTTCTCCCTCCATGCCCATTTAATCAATAATAATTAAAAAGTGCTGCACCTTTTTGTTTCTCTCTTTCCTAGTTTACCAAACCTACATGTGTGCTTTAAACTTTTGTACTCTTGCTTCCTTTTTACTCTACCTCATGTGTATATGATATACATATATATTTAATTATGGCATTCTTTCCTCCCATTGCCCGTGTATGTTCCTTGCCATGCATACATATATTTTTTTTTTGAATGCTTTTAGTCTTCTTTTCTTTACACCTCATGTGTGGCTTGGAATTTTCATGCATAAAATATAATTTTCATTTCCTTTTTTCATGTAGAATACATGCAAGACACACACATGCATATATTTAAATTGTTGCATCCCATATTACTTCTCTCTTGGTAATTAGGCTAGGTAACTCAAAAGAAAAATAAAGAATTAAATTCAGCACCTAATTTTCATTCAACTTACCTTTTAATATAATCATTTTGAGCCATTAAGTTATGCAATCAAAATTTGACCCTCCTTAAGTTAATTCATCTAATTAATTATGAAGTAAGCAATTCATACTAATCATTAAATGATACAATTAATTCCATCCATTTAATTCAAGAATATTAATTTAGACTAATTAAAATTATAGTATTATAGATCATGCACACTCTTGCTTTGGCCCTTCTTAAGAATAGTCTTCGTCTTTCCTCATTTAACAACTTCCTCTACATTAGTGGTGACTTCACTCATATTTCTCTCTTATCCAACCATAATTTCTTCCAAGCAAAACCTAGCTCTGATACCATGTGTCACGAGATGACTTCTTTTACTTAAGTCAAACCGTGTGTCACCTAGCTTACTCCTTAAATTAAGGGCTAAGTCAAGCAAACCAACTCTTTAGAGAATTGCTAAGGATTATGAAGGCAGAGGTTTGAAGAGAAGTAAGCAAGAAACTTATATTACACAGGAGAGCTTTACAATAGTATTTTCTTAGATTGTTTAGATTTCTTGGTTGGTTGGAGTAAATAAGACTCGTTCCCTATTTATAGTTCTAGCATAACTTTCTACCTCTTCAAGGAAGGTTCCATAATATCTTTAAACTTTAATATGTATAAAAATTCTCTAAAATTTTATAATATTTTATAACTATGTATATGTCTCTATAAGTTTTTAAAACACTTTAAAATATTTTAGAGAGACTTAAAACGTTTTTGATCTTTCTAAAATATTTTAGAATATTCTAAACTTTTTTAAAACAGTTTAAAAATTTTTTAAATCTTATCCTTTTTTAAAAATTTTTAGAACGTTGTAAAAATTTTTAAAAACTATCCTTGAGAGACCGCTCTTTTACAATTTGTTAAGCCAACCTTATATGGAGAGTGTATCTCTTAGTTGCCTTTCTCTGACCGACCGCTCTTATTATTATGTTTTATTTTTTATTTATTTATTTATTATTTTATTTTATTTATTTTATTGACCAACTGCTCTATCCGGCACATTCGGTCTTCATTGTTAACCTTTTAATATTATTAGTAATGTGTGTCAGTTGGTTCTTTAAAAAAGCTGGCCACAATGTACAAAAATTGTTATTTTATAATATACGAAGTTATTAATCTTTTTGGTTGTAAGAGTATCTTTTGCCCAAGACAGGTGGTGCAGGCTAGAGGATTAGACTTAAACTTGAACTATTTTGTTTTTATCCTAGCTTCTTTTCTTTCTCTTACATTAATTGTTTAATAATATTTTATTATTAAAATTTATGTTCGAGAGTTGCTTTTCAGTAATGGTACAGGGACATATACTATATAAATAATCGTTTTTTGTTGTAAGAGAATCTTTTGCCCAAGACAGGTGGTGCAGGCTAGAGGGTGAGACTTAAACTTGAACTATTTTGTTTTTATCCTTAGCTTCTTTACCTTCTCTTGCATTAATTGTTCAATAATATTTTATTATTAAAACCTATGTTCGAGAGCTGCTTTTCAGTAATGGTACAGGGACATATACTTTGCCTATCCCAAGTGTGCGAGGGAAGATTATTTCGTAGATGACATCACGGAGCTCTCTATCTCTCTCTTACGTCTCATTTATTTATTTATAATTTTTTATTAAAAAAAAAAAAGAGAGATAGAGAAAAAGTAGATTTTTTTTTTTTTATGAGAGTTAAAAACTTGTCTGATGCATTTTTTAGGTTTCAAGGAATGAAGTCTGAATCACCTTTTATATTATATTTATTTATTAATTGATATGATATACAGGAGGGGTTTTAAAGATGGTTGTGATGACTGATGAGTGGCGATTCATATCGTGGGAGGTGAGATGAGGAATAAGAGAAGGAGATCAAAGTGTGGGTTTTTGCGTTTTGGTATGTATTGGGTATAATAATGCACTTGCATTAGGCTTACTATAGTTGACTAAGCTGGATTGATCAGTGTTTGCAAATTATTTAGATTATTTGCATCTGCCATTTGCCAATGATCCAATCATTTTGTTTCTCTATTGTGCCAGTCTATAGACCCCATATTTTCACGACCCCATATTTTCACGATCCAATTTAAGTACGTGACTGATCCAACTTAAGTACGTGACTAGATCCAACTTAAGTACGTGACTAGATCCAACTTGAGTACGTGACTAGAACGAAAGTTGAAAGAAATCTCATTATTCTTAAGCCAAATTAGTAAATACAATTATTGTCCATGACAATAAAATTTTAGTTATTTTTATATAAAACAGTTCCTGGTAGAAAATTAGGAGAGCATTGCTCTCAGTATTCTAACATCTAAATATACTAAAAAAAAAAATAATTAGCTGACAAAACTTATATGTAAACTCAATGGAGCTACAACTAAAATTTTAATTACCATCATATAATGACTAAAGTTGTTCCTAAAGGCATGTGCACAAACTCTGAAACCTTTAACATAATTGCAAAGGAATGAGCTTGAAACTCAATGAATAAATAATATACACTATAATAAAAGAAAACAAATCTGAGCGCTTGAGTTTTTCACAACATAAATTTATAAAAAAAAAATTCATAAATAGATAATTATATATTACTTAGTAAAATCCAAATATTTTGGATTAACTTTTTTTTCAATAAGCGTAAAAAAATATACTAAAAATATAGTTAAAAAAATATATTAACAGAATTAAATAAAATAAAAGTAAGTACAAAATTCATAAGATAAACTAATCACAGAAAGAATACACAACACATGAGGATAAATAATCACAAAAATTTTATAACTTATTATAATTTAAAAAAACATCTAACTCATATAATTTGAACAATACATATTTATTGGCCCACACACAGAACTAGCAACTAACTACAATATTTAAGGTGTACCAAAAACTAATGAATATTGTTAGCTGCAAAGTCCTGTATTAAAAAAAATTTTAATAAAATATTTTAAATACATATTAATTTAAATTCACTAACACACTTCACATCCCTAATATCATATAATCAATTTTACTAAAAATACTACATACTCAATATTCATCATTTAAATCAAAGTAAATTTTTTCAAATTTAAATTTCTCATCAAATATATTTAAATAGTAACTTTTTAGAGAAATTTCATAACAATTGATTTATGTCAAGTTAGAATGAAAAAAAATTTAGCTACTATAATTAAATAACTAAATTTAAAAAAAAAGATTTTGGAGAATAATAATTTTATACCTGAAGATAAAATTAAGATTCAATTATATTATTGAATTATAAGTATTATTTATGAAAAAATAATAATCAAAATATTAATTATTTATGCAGAATTTATCAATCAAATAAATAAGGAGAGCAAAAAACTATTTTTCACAAGTATGAAGGGAGAGAGAGAGAGAGAAGAGTATGACTTATCTCTTGGGTGTGCAACTAAGGGAAGCGGTCGCAGGATGAGCGGAGTGGGCCGAGTGGGGGGCCAACTGCATCAACGGCGATAGTAGTCAATGACATCAGCAGAGCTCCAGTGATGGAAGATAATGGAAGAATGGGTTGCCTACTAATTCATAACATGTCTAAAGTGTGGAGGTGGATTTGCTCATTTCTTCCTAATGGCGGAATCAACAAGATAGTTGGTGGTTTTGGTTTAATGGTTTTCCGAGTGGTTTTTGATAGATCTAGAAAATGAAAGTTTCGAAGATGATTTGGTATGAGCTAGATCTGGTTCATCTGATTAAGTTAATGGTTCGAGAAAAAATGATATCTTTTAAGGAAAATCTTTCCCACATACGACGCCATTGTTGAGTTAATTTATCTCAGATAGTCTTCAAGTGGGTTCGATAAAACTTCAAGGACGTTCAAGATTGCAAGACATGGAGGGTCAGAGCCACAATGGGGTTGGAGTTCCCATTGTGGACTCCAATAGTAAAGTTAGCTATGGTGAGTGAAGAGGAGGGAGAGACTGAGAAGGTCCCGTGAGAAGAATAGGGGGCCGAGTAGAATGGAAGAAATTTATTTTATTTGGGGGGTGTGAGTTTTATACCTTGAGTCTGGAAGATAGGGTAATAATTTTATCTTATTGGATCGGACTTTCAATATGAGTATGGAGTATTTCGACCCGGTCCAAAATATTTCCCCACAAAACTAAATGGGGTTGTAGATCAAATTTGGAGGAGATTTTGAGAAGATTTTAGGTGAGGGAGGAGGAAGAAAAATGGGAAAAAGAGGGATATCGCACGCAGGGAGAAGAAAACAGGATATAGATTTTTTATTTTATGTTCTTTTATTTATTATATTTTATTAAATTTTGATTTTTAATTTTAAATTTGAATGGAAGAAGATTATTTAGGATTTATTTTTTCTTTGCATTATTGTTTCTTTTAATTTTTTTATTCATATTGCTTATTTTATATTTTTATTTGTTTTTTATTTTATTTTTATTTTCCTTATCTTCATTCCCTGAGTTCCTTTTTAAATTTTGAATTTGAATTTCTATTAGAGATATTTTAGGGTATCATTTTTATTTTTATTTTATTTTATCTTTTCCCTTTTATCATTATCATTTATTATCTATTATTTTTCAGTTACTTTTCTTCATATATTTATTAATCCTATTTTATTTTTGCTATTAGCATTATTTATTTATTTTTTATGTTTTTATTATCTTTTATTTTAGCTCAGAAAAAATACCATGTAAATAGGCTGTTAGGTACAGCTCCCATTTAGTAATTTATGTGCTTCATAACTTTCAATAGTCTTTTATGTGTAGTATAAAGTGAAAAGAAAAAAAAAATCAAAGCTGAGATTTGAACCTTAAAAATATGTTCATAATAAAAACAAATACACCTTTTAAAAAGAGAATAGCACAATTTTCAATTGATAAACCAAATACATAAGCACTAAAATGACCAACAACCAAAAAAAAGTAAAGTTTCCCTAAAAATAGAGTAGTTCTATGGACGGACCTAGCTTCTCACTACTAGGTCCATCTAGAGATGCTCTAATATTTTTAGGGAAAATTATTGAAGAACAAGAATATTGTTAACAGCATATATTGTAAATGATTTGTTAAAACAACCATTGTCTGTAAAAGGAAAAGAAATTTAATAACTATGATTCTTAATATTTTGACAGGATTTATGCTTTTGATAGTTATACTTGCGTAACAGAAAGGCCTTTTTTATATCAATATAAAACAATAAACCAACAGAATTTTTTTTTACGAGACATGGTCGGTTATTTTTATATTAATATAAAGATACATAAAATTACAAATTATTCACATCTTTTTTCAATCACTTGCAAAACAAGTAATAAGTTAGGTTATATTTACAAATACACCTAATACATAGCCTCTTTTGTATTTATTTTTTTCTCTTGCATTATGCAGACTTCATGAAGCGGCAAGCTGGGGCTTTGCCATTGTCCATTTATGTAGAATGTCTCCAGAGACATCGTAAAATATTATCTCGGTATCAGTTTGAGTCACTTGTAATGACATGAAACCTTGGCCATCATAGAAGAACCTCACAAAATCATCGTTTTTTTCCTTGATATCGCCTCTCCATGCCTTAGAGCCTGCTCCGCTTGTTAAATACTGAATTGGACTGCATTTAATATTGCCATTAATGTCATTTTCATATAATTAGATGTCAAGAAAATCAAATGGCCGTCCTTGAAGAAAGCTAACAGGTTTTGAATATATAATTTTACCTATCTTTGCTGCTTATATGTTCCAGACAATGATCATGCCCATTTATATACATATCAACACCATTTCTCTGCAGGATATATTCATAAAAAAAAATTTTAAGTAAAAAAATTAAGCACAAATTGAAAGCTATGCAGCACAAACACATAGAACAGTGCAAATAAATATTTTAGTACCTGAAAAATATCTTACAGTTTTGTTATTGCTTTGTTCTCTTAGTTTCGTAAAGTTTCTAATTCATTACATGTATGGCGGTTCAGCAAAATAAAGTAAATATACAATTTGGTTCAATTAAAGGAAAAAAGTAGTGAGTCTCAAAAACATAAGGAGGCTTTCAAGTGAAAAATATATATCTCCTTACATTTTTGTCTCTGATTTATTCCACTATATAAATTAGTTTTTCGAAGTATGTAATTTTCTACATATCCCTATGTGGAGTTAGTCATTTAGACTAATAAATCAAGAACTGAAGTAAAAGGAGGTATATATATTTATATATTCAAACCCATCAACTACTACTTGCACTCTTTATTGTTTGCTTTGTTATTTTAGTGGGAAACTTTCCCTTAATCCTTGACAAATATAATAATTTTTAATTTACTCTTCTATAGATTATTTTTATCAAGTTAATTCTTTAAAAATAAAAATATTTTTCATCTTGTCCTTTTACCTTAATTTTATTTATAATTTTTTATTTAAAATAATATTAAAGTGTAATTTAATTAATGATATAACTGTCTTATATGTCATGTATTAATCTAAATAAAATAAAATATTAAAATATAAATCAAAATTCTCTCATGGCATATATATATGAATTTTTTTGACTAATTGCGTATGTGACTAAAATTTGAGAATTAGGATTGATTTGAATAATTAAATACATGAACTTTTTATATGATGTGAATTATCTACTAACTATAATTTTTACGTGGTGAAAAAAAAAGTTTAACTAACATTTTATTAAGTAAGATATCAAGATATGAATTTAGTTCAAACAAAAAAATAATATTAAATGTATTTTTATTTGTGAGAGATTAAATTGACAGGAACAATCTATAAAAGATTAAATTAAAAAGTTATCATATCTTTTACCGACCAAACACAAGGTTTTTCTCTTTATTTTATTTTATTTTATGTACTTCACCTTGGTTGTTTTATGTTTGACAATGAACTATTTTTTAAATAATGAATAAATTATACTCTCTTTCACTTAGAGATAATGAAATTATATTTTTTTTATTTTAAAAAATTATACTACTCTTTCTTAAAAGATAAAACTTATTTTGACTAAAAAAAAGTAGTGTAATTTATTCTAAATAATATTAAGCTTTCTTTTTTATATTAATTTAAACTCTTTGATTGAAAGGAAAAAAAAAAAAAGTAAAGACGCTTGTACATATTTAAATTTATATACACATACCTTGAGCAATGGGAGGACAAGCTTTACAAGCTCAAGAGTGTCACCATGATGCCCACTACTTCTTATTGCATGGTGACCAACAACAAATTTCCATGTCGCAGACGAATTTACCAATGCCTCTTCTAAATCCTATTCACAAGAATGTGAGAACTATCGTATATAAGCTAAGGATATTCCAATTCTAGAAGCACGATGAGGAATATTGATCATTATAGTGTACCTTCAGGAGGCTGCTGACGTAAGCCTGCCGAGGAGACACACCTCGCCAATCATAACTATGATCTAGTTCAATGAAATAGTTTTCCACAAAAGGAGTTGTGTCTAGAAAAAAGATGTCAGCAATTCCTATAGAGAAAATAGGAAGAACAAAATTCAGTGTAAGAGGGAGTAAGTGAGTACAGACCAAAGCTATTTAAAAAGGTATTTTATATACAAAATATATCAATAAAAAAGTGAATGAAACTTTTGAAGTAAGAGGGAGGCAAAATTTTTTATAATAATTAAGAGAGGTAAAGTTTTTTATAATAAAAGAGAAATTAAAAAAATAAAGGACTTATCCTGATAAAAATTTAGAGGCTGAATTTTGTATTTTTATCTCTCAAGATCCATTCTCAATAAGTATCCTTTCTTATTATATTAATTATTTATTATTTTTTAAGTAATGAATAATTAATACTAATTATTATCACTTATATATTTTCAATAGCTATATCTAATTTAATTACAATCATATTTGAGTTAAATTTTAAATTTTATGTAAAAAAATTTTTATTGTAAAAAATATAAATGAGATATGGTATACAAACTTTTAGTGTTAAAAAATACAATAAATACTTTTTAATTCTAGTTAGTAATGTTATTAATTAAGATAAATTACACTGTTTTCTTTTTAAAGATGAGAAAATTACACTTCAAACTTTCTTAAAGTTAACAAAAATAACTAAAATACCATAAAAATTAATATTTATTTGTTTTATTAAAAATTATACTTCAAAAATTTTATTTTGGTGTTATTCATTTTGAGTTGAAAATCATATATTTTATTTTAAATTTTTAAAAGTTTATTATTTTATATTAACAAGTTAAATACATATTTAATATTTGTCATATTATATCAATAATAAATATAAGGATATAGGATAAATTATTCATATAGTCTCTATATATAATTTCACTTAATTTTTAAATTTATTTTGAAAATTTATAATTGAGTCTCTATAGTTTAACACATTTTTAAATTAGTTCATAAACTTAAATTTTTATCAAAATTTTGTTAAATTTTAATGATATATTAATTATATATTATGAATTTACTCAATTCAAGTCAATCTATTTATATTATATAACATAAATTATATTTAATTTCATATATTTTTTACATTATTTAGTTTTTTTTATCTCTATTCTTTATTGATATAAATTATACATATTTAATATAATTTTAATAAAAATTTGACGATAAGGATTAAATTAAAATTTCGTTAAATTATAAGGATTCAATTATAAATTTTTATATTATAGAGACTTAAAATTGAGTACAACTATATATAAGGAGCACAAGAATAATTTAATCAAAGTTATATTAATCAAAATGGATGAATGGTAAATTCCCTTTTGATTTTGAAGAATGTAAATAGAAAAGTGTAATTTACCTATTAATTAATAAACTAATTTGAAAATTACGAATCATCAAATTTATCAATATTAAAACAATACGGATAGAGAGTGAATTTTCTTTTTGGTAGAAAATCAAAAAATATATACCTGCGTGAAGAGTGAAAGATCGCAGACAAAACCATCTATTGTCAAATTTCCTCAAGAGAGGACTTAATTGTGCTAGTGCATCGCCCCTGTAGTCATGATTTCCCAGAACTGCAAAAGTTTTATACATAGTTTAAGAAACATTACATACCCAATCAGGAAAAAAAAAAGAAATATTTTAAATGCACACTTGTAATTAGGAATTAAAATACAATGAATACATTCATGTTTGAGTACATCGTCAAATTACACTCATTAAAATGTGAAAAATTTTTATGTACTACATGATTATTATACAATAACTTAATAAAATTTTTTTAAAAGTAAATATGTCAATTTTTGTTAAAATACTTTTATGCGCTTAATAAGAATGGAAAGACAGTTTTAACTGAGAGAACAACTTTTTTAGGGAAGCAAAAGTTTAAAGTGAGATAAATTCACAGTATTAATTTTAAAAAGAGATAAAACTAAATACAGATATATTGTGAGGTTACCACATTAACAAATGTCTAGCTCTGACTGTGACTGTTAACTTACTCCAAATCCCAAAATGAATGGAGAGAGAGAAAGAGTGAGATTGGTGGATTGGAGTGATTTAACTTACCGGAGTACCATGGTTTCTTGAGGCTGTTAGCAGAGTAAATGTTGGTAAACGATTCCACGAAAGCTGGGTCTATTACATTCACTAAGCCATCGTCGTAGAAATTATCTCCTGTGGATATCACAAAATCTATGTCTAGTTTGTCTCCTATCTTTCCCATCTGCCATGCACGCCCAGATTCAATGTTATAGACTACAAAAATATATTTGGTTTCGTATTATCTTATCAGAGACAATTTTATTCAAAAAATAAATAATTTATTCAACAATGATTCAAACTTTTATTTGGTACATTGTGAGAAATTATTAACCCTGTCTACCTCTTCAGAACTCCCATTGATGAAATAAAAACGTTTCAAACCAGAAATAATAGATTTTTCCATCTACCTGAAGATTCTTGAATAGGTTTTGTTTATATGCTCCTAGTTTTTGGTAACCATGGCTTTGGCGTATTACATGCTCAATCTAGTTTCTCCCTTTCCCTCCCTCTTATGAATCTGTTCATTTTGTAAGATTTTTCTTTCTAGAAAATTTCTTCTAACATAAAAAACTTTCTAATATTTATTTTGCAAAAATATTTTTTTAATGATCGATCCAAAGTTTTCTTTTAACTTTTTTAAGAAAAAAATTTCTAAATAAAAGTACAAGGATTAGTTTGATTTTTTTTACTTTTTCAATCTGCTACCATTAGCTTACCACCATAGTTACTTACAGTAGAACAACATTATTCATTTTTATTGAAACCCAAATATAAATTTTAAAAATGATGAACTAAAACTACCCAAATTAATACCCTAAAAATTTGAATTTGGGCCAAAGAATCTTAATCCAAACTTTGAAATATGAATTATTTTTAAATAAAATTAAATAAATTAAAAAATATTATTTCTTAGAAAACAACAGAAGTCATGAAGTAAAATAAGTTGTTGACATCAAGAAAAACTCTTTAAAAAAATTTAAGCTGTCAGATCTTAGTTATAATATATTTTTTCATGAAAATGTGTATTAGTTTTATATATATATTTATATGATCACACTTTACCTAATAACCTCTAGCTTAAATGTTTTCTTGACAAAAATGGTCATAGATAATTTTCTTTTACTTTTTGTAACATAAACCAGGCAATGCGGGGAGGCGAGAAGCTTCTTAAATTTCTGTGGAAGTAATACAATAGCCATCATCTTTTTGGCCAAAGGAAAAACAATAGCCAGATTTTGGGTAGTGATTAGAGGCGTTCTTGAAGCATTAATGGCAACAAAAGTGGTTTACATAAAAATAGAAAAAGCATTAGAAAACAGTGACATTTGAGAGAAAAATGAAATGAATATTTGGGTTGAGCTTAATAATTGATATGTAGAATTATAATGGGCAGAAGTGAAAGAGTCAAATTATAAGTCATCTTAGACTAATTGGACGGTTAACAGTTTTGGTTTAAAAAAATGAAAAATTTAATTCTCTTTATATTCCCAATAATCATTTTCAAGTTTAGACTAATCCAAAAAAATAGGTAAGGGCTGAATCTAACAAAAAATATTAGTTCCTTATAATATGATAAATTAAAGTTTTAATCAATACTAAAAGAGATACCAATATTTAATATTTAATAGTTTCTCCAATAGAACTACTTTCAATTAAAAGATATTAGATTTACTCATGGGTTGAGTTTGTTAAAAAATGGACTAAACTTTTATATTGCATATTAAAAAGATATAGATGCGAACTCGAGCTTATTTTTAAATGTTATTTTGGACCGGCTAGAGTCCAATTAATAAAAAAAAAGTTAGTCTGACCTAAATTTAAAATTTGCTAAAAATTAAAATTAATTATATATTATATATTTTCAATTAACATAAATTAAAGTAAAGTATAGTAAAATATTTGTAAGTTATAAACTTAAACTATAAGAACTAATAAACTAAAAATTTATTATATTTAATTTTTTGGTAATAAAATCATACATAATTAATAATAAATTATTAAATATAATTATTTGTATATATAATATATTTTTATGAAGTGAAATAAAACAAAAAATATAATTTTTTTCCTATTATTTATAAAAAAAATTAAATTTAAATAGATTTCTTTATTTTTTGTATTTTATATTCTAATATATATATTGTTATATATTTATTTTGAAAAAATAATTTAGGCTTGAAAAAAAAAACCTCAATCCCGATTATAAATTAATCTGACTTTTTTTATTTAAATTTTTATTTTTGAGTTCATATTATATTTTTATCAAGCCAAACTTATCGAGTCAAATGAGATTTTAGACCTATTATCAGGTTATCTATGAAAAAGAAAAAAAAAAAAAAACTGACCCAACAAATATACTATACAAAAGAGGGTATACCTGAGTGGCGACTAGGGATTGATTATACTCCCCTTTCCTCCCCCAGTCTCCTATGACCAGAAAGTTGAGAATTCCATCTTTCTTTGGTTGATGATGGAGCCTCTGAAGCCCTGCGTAAATGGGTACCACTAAACATATGCACAATACTACTAAACGAAGGTGAAGCGCTGGGAACGCCATGGAAGCTAATTGCCATATTGTTTTGCAAAGGTTGATATAATGGTTTATTAAGTGATGGAGAATCGCTGAACTTGTTGGAAAGGGAGGTTTACGCAATTGAGAAACCACAATTTTGAGGAAATGACTATTTATGGTTTTTGCAAAAAATGGTAACGACGAGAATGATTTAAGTTAAATATAGCAACCCTGTCTTAATTTATGAATGGTCACTTAAGCCAAAGGATTTCCTTTCCACTCAAATGTGCACAGAAAAGTATTAAGGTTGAAGACTGAAATTCGAAGGGAAGGAACACCAAGTAGTTGGCATCTATTGTATTGTATGCTATTTTTTTTATATATAAAATACTAAAATAATTTTTTATTTAAAAATAATAAAAAATTATTTAATTTCTCATTCTTCTAATTTGTATTTTAACTTTTCATTCTTTTTAATACATGTATTTTAATTCTTCAATCACTATCATCGCATTTATTTTAAATTTATAATTTATTTTATTTATGTCTATTTATTAATACATGACTTGAGAAACTAATGATTAGAATTATTTAAAATTATATATAACTAGTATTTATCTGTCCATTGCAAGTGATTATTATATAGGTAGTTATATAAAATATTATGTGAAAATGTTAGATTTACAGTAAAAGACTTTTATTAAAAATCAATTAACTAAAAAATTTAAATAGCATAAAAAGGGAATCAATACATAAGTTAAATTTATGTTCATGTAAAGAATATAAGGAATATTTCATCACATTTTACCATGTATAAAATATAATCATTATAAGAAAATTAATTTTTAGCAACGGAATATTCCGTCGCTAAACGTGCATTGGATGTCGCTTAATTTAATTTAGCAACAGATACTGCCGTCGCTAAATCTGTAGCAAAACGAAGCCTTGTTAAAATTTAGTGACGGACTTACTTTTATGTCAATAATTTAGCGACGGTTACGTCTGTTGCCAGTTATAACACCATTGCTAAATTTAGTCCTTTTTTTGTAACTTCTTTATATCCGTTGCTACTTTTGAAAGGGACAATCCATTGCTAAATTCATCGCTGAAATTTCATGAGAATCCAAAACTATCATTTATTATAAATTGCTAATTTCGTTGCTAATTTTTCAAAGAGTAATTTATTTATTATAACTTACCAATACAATTTTTTTAATAAAAATTCCAATACATTCTTAAACCTATTTTCATATTTATAAATCAAAATATTATATATAAATTCGGTACATAAAAGTATCACAGTATTCTTCCATAAAATTGCAAGTTTAGTCTTAATAATTCCTATCTTATCATATCCTATAAATTAATCATCTCATCTTGAATTTTCAATAGAAGCCATTAATTGACTTGGATTCATCATCCCAGAGAGCAGCTTGAATAGTTGCTTGCATCTCCTCATGTAAAGATGCTCGTATATCTAATAGTTTCCGCTTTACAACACAATTAATAGCTTCCTCAAAGGTATAAGTTCCAATTAAGTTCTATGCAGAGGGAGCTAGTGTTGATGTAGTATGAGTTGTATGGTCAAATCCAAATAATACAATAGTGGCCTTTGATCCAAGGACATAAACTCTTCCTTTCTTCAGTCCTCCCAACTACCTCAATCCAAGCATTGGCAACTTGCTCTTTTGGAATAGCTAATAGAGATCAATGTTTTCTTCTTGACCTTCCATTATTGCATCTTCTCTACTAACTTGTGTCCCAGAAGTGTGGTCTTTACTCTTGATGATGTTTTTAAATTTATCCTAATACAACAAAATTAAATAGTAAATAAAATTGAAAATGGTTTGCATATAAATAACAAAATTTTATACTTACCCACAAAAATTTGGATTTACGATCAACACATTCTTTATTTTTTTTAGTCTTGTGTGTCATCAAGAACAACTCTAAGAAAGTAAGCTCCACCCCTCTCTCTTTCATCTAAAATAATCAAAACAACTAGTTAATTGACATCTAGTTAAAACATAATAAATATAAAATATCAAAACTAATACTTACAAATTTCCTTATGTATTTTGAAATTAGAATTAAACTTCTTGTATCCAAAAAGATGGACCAAATCCATTAGGATTAGACAACCTATTCTTAGAAATAGTGGCTAACTTATTCTTGAACTTCTGACCATTCTAATAACCCATCATTGCATCCCAATGAACCTGACTTATCCATTTAGAGATTTTATCTTTTTTATAAAATGTTGTTTTGGCTTTGTTAATTGTGTTTCTCAACGTTATACTTCCTAAATTTTTTTAAATTTGATCTTCTGGCCTTGTGGAGAGCAATTAGACTTATTTCATCCCAAAGAAGAACTTCGACAAAGAGATCCCTTATCTCTCTATCTCTTCATCTTATGCCCTAAAGTCTTATCTTATTATCTAATCGAAGCTTAAGAGGATAGGAAGCTTCAAGGGATCAAAATTAGCAAAGAAACAATTCCCATAAACCATTTGCTCTATGCAAAGGACCTTCTAATATTCTTTAAGGCAGATCTTGAGTCTTGTCGTCATCCAAGAAACATTCTTCCTGAGTTTGTCAAAATTCTTTGGATTGGCCCCAAATGGTGTAAAATCAGAGATCATTTTTAGCCCAAATACACTGAGGAGATTTCAAAAAATTATGGGATAGATTTTTCACCTCAAAAGCTATATTTGTAACACCCCCATTAGCCTATAGTTCCTTTTAAGTGTTTAAAGGTATAATGTATATAATTATCATAATAATGGTGTGTTACTATCACTTTTACCTGAGTAAATTTTTAACTTTTTATCAAGTTGATTAATTAAGTGCAATTTGGGTTGGTCTCTACTCTTGGGTTCCCTCAACATCGCAACGGAATAAATATATATATACATATATGTATATAGAATATACCTAGATTAACTATACATAAACATGCATTCTCAATTAGATATAGTTAAATAACTACTGGGAATAGAGGCAACAATCCTGCCACTCATAACCCTATCGATTACTCTATTCATCAATCTAGCTTAATTCCTATATAGCTAAGTTAGAATAGGCTATACAAAATAATCCTACACTAGCCTTTCTCAACATATAATGAAGGCTAGCTCCATTCTACCATATACTTAAGATATTCAAATTAAACAGTTTGTATGCTCGGAACGGATACTTCTTCCTACTTTACCTCTTTCTCTAGCCCAAGGGGACCTACACATCTCGTACATGCCAACACTATCGTGAGAAATGAATCTCAGTAGCAATGCAACCTGTTACGAAATCCATTGACCTGTACCATCGTGCTCGCACATAAAATTATACATTCTTTCATAAAACATATCACATACTATTGGGATATGGTTCATGTAGCATTTAATCATGTTAAATACTCATACATATGCATATTCATCAAAACATATTATCTTTAAAACATAGGAAGTTCATTCATCATCAATCATTATCATTACTTTCATATAAAACATATGTGTAATAGTAAACATGCCATCATTTCATTTTCATAACATATGAGCAGTACATAAAACACCCTAAGAGTAATTGGGAGAGTCGCCCAGTAATAACTCCATACACCACTGTCTATATGAATGAGCGCATGGTTATCTAGTCATGCCTTAACCTTTGTACATTTTGAGGCATCCCTTAGTGGATCGAAGTACCTCAATGGTCCTTTCCCATTTTTGACAGATCATCCCTGACCAGCGAGATTCCTCCCTTTCGTCCCAAACGGGGCTAGTATAAACTCATGGGATCACTGTTAACTCTACTCGGATCATTTTCTCTCCACTTTTAGGTGGATCATAGTACTATGGAATCACCACCATTCCTTCGAGGTGGATCACACTCTTGGTATGCTATTCTCTACATATACTTTAAGGTGAATCAGCCCATACCTATGGTTATGCTTAACTCTAAGTATGCGTTTCTCATATGGCCTTTGGGAGATGACACTAACTTAAAGTTCGCAACCATCATGGTGTTTTCGTAATCATCTAAGTTCAAGTGGATGTTTAACCATCTTAATTTATGGAACAACCGTGGAATACTCAATGGTCGTCCCATAGCGATAATTGGTCACTCGATCATGAGCCTATCTACCCTAAGGCATACACTGAGAATACTTTCCTCTTTCCCTTTTTGTGTTTTTTTCTCTCTCTTGGTTTCACTATCACCAAGGTCTAGTTTCCCTGCTTACATATGTTGTGAGCCCTTAATTAAGTTAGTATGAAGAATTACTAAGCTCAATTGCCATTAAAAACCTTATTTCGCAAGTTGGAGGGCTGCCAATCAGGTACTAGAAGGTTAGCAGGCGGTTGGTGGCTCTCTGTATTCCTCAAGTGCCAGACAGTAAGCTAGCAATTGCTGGCAGTCGACTGGTCGCTTGTTGGAATGCGTCCTAGGCCAAAAATAAGAGCACGATAGTCGATTGCGAGGATGGCCAATCGACTGCTTAGTGCAAACCTGGGCCCGACAATCAACTGCTAGGGATTTGGCAGTCGGTTGCTAAGCCTCTGTCTGCACTTCTGGGTTTTCCATGAACACGACAGTCAACTACCCCATACATAGCAGTCGGTTGTTATGTTTCAATGCAGCTCAGAAAAAATAATTTTGATAGTACCTAGTCTAGAATGCATTCAATTTTCAATTCTAAACACATAAGCTTAATTTCCATACAACAAACTTTACTTCTCATTAAACATTTCTCATCCATTAGCTCAAACGTGGTACATTCAAGGAAAACTAGTCTATATCTCTAGATGAACACCACCTAGCCTTTCCAATCAATTACAAGCACACATATGAGTATACATTCAACAACACAACATCCCATAAAAATAGAAAAGCATATAGAATGTTGGTTAAACCCCAAACTCAGTTCAAACATATAGAAATTCATAATTTTCCAATAACAGTAAACTTTTCAGAAAAGAAAGGGGTTTAGGATGAATTGCTACCTTGATTTCCTACAAATTTGTGTGTAGGATGTGTCAGGAAGACTATCCCCTTAATGTAGGACTGATTTCTAGCCTTAAATCTGCCATTCCTTTAGCAAAATCTCTCCTTTCTTTCTCTAGCTCGCCCTTTTCTCTCTCTACTCATCCCTTCTGCTTCTCTCTCTAAAATGCAAGTGGGTGAAAATGTGTGGGGGTTTA
Organism: Senna siamea; assembly: GCA_031216115.1. Classification (NCBI taxonomy): domain Eukaryota; kingdom Viridiplantae; phylum Streptophyta; class Magnoliopsida; order Fabales; family Fabaceae; genus Senna; species Senna siamea. The sequence goes on from CM062360.1 coordinate 7,115,854, forward strand.
GGGTTTAGCTAGGGTTTTAGGGATTTTGAACATAAGTTTCCCTTATTTGTATTCTAGTCCCTGACCCACTTTGTGTATTTAGTCTCAGCACATTTTTCCTTTTTACTTGAGTCCTTGGCCATACTCTTAAATTAACTTTCATTCCTTTCACTTAGGTCCCTAGGCTAATGCAACTATATGAGATTAATACAACATACAAACGCATTAAACATTAAATTAACAATTATCAAACATCTCTTTAATCATAATTAGAGCAGATGTTACAATATTGGTGTGCCAAGTGGAAGTAAAAGGATGTTTGATCCTCACAGGAAAAGAAACTATGAAGTTGGAAGTATAGATTATTATCTCAAGATGGTAGGGTACCTTTGATTAACTATGTACTTACTTCTATCCCCATTTGCCCCTTAATTTTTTACGAGATCACAAAATCTGAGGCACATAAATTTGATGCTCTCATTGCAAGCTTCTTATGAGGTAACCAAAATAAAGACTTGCCACACATGATTGCCTGGGAGAAGATATGCATATTGAAATATCATACAGGACAAGAATTCATTCTATGGCAAGGTTGTGTTGTAGAAATATAGATGTGGCAAAGGTTTAGAATTCCTATTTAGCAACAACATAGCTTACCGTATTTGGAAAAACATCTATCCTATAGTGTGCAATATTTTGGGAAACAATATTTAGCAAGTAGGCATAGGAGAGAGCATCAAGGATGATAGTCAACTTTGGTTCCTTCTTAATAAATCACACCCTTAAATCACACGAGTGGCAAACCTTATTACTAATAGACCAAATTGGGACCTTAATAAGTTAAGAGCCATTTATGATGAATCCATAACTAGTCAAATTGTAACACCCTACCCCTACAGGTCTTACTTATATAGTCTCATAAGAGTTGTATGCTACTATCTTATCACTTTTTTATCTACCCAACTTCATTTTAATTTTTTCCTAGGATCATTAATTATTGAGTTTTGGTTTGAGATTTCTCTTAAGTATCTCACTCATCACACTATGTTAGCGAAAGCATTAAAATTTCTAATAAAATACATATAAAGAAAGTTATCTTCATATTCATATTAAATTATAAATATATACATATATATGATATCAAAATAATGGCGAGAGCTCTAGAGATATCAGGCTAATCTTATGGAGACCATTAATCCACTATGGGATACTTATCAGTCTACATATATACCAAAGTTTTCTATTCCTGAGGCCACCAAACAAAATATTGGCCTACCTAACTATTTCAAAACATACTAAGTTAGGGATAGGAAGTAGAAATGCCTATACATCAGGCTATATATATATATATATAAAACAAAAAAAGAAACATATAGTAAGTCCACCACACTATCCCATTGGGGGTCCAATCATAATCAATAGTATCACTTCATCTATAAATAAAAATTATCCTACTATAGCCACATGGATGATATCCACATCTATCTCCAGAAAAATGACATATCTAGCCATCTGGACACATTAACACACAAGTGAGACAATAATTTCAGTAATCAAGAAAACTAGGTTAGAGATTACCTTTGAAGGTACTAACCATGAATCACAAGGAAAACCATGCATTCTTATTATATTTTCAAAACATTTTCATGTACGGGATGCCATGTAGTGTCATGTTATGTCATATACTTATGAAATGTGATGAATGTTGTTAATCACATTTTCAATAGAAAATAATAATGTAGGCATTCTCATACAATAACAAGGAATAACACACACCAATCATTTACATATGCATACTGGCAAATAATTCACACAGGCACACAAGTCATTCATCAATATAACTAGAGAGTTGGGGGACTTACCGGTTAACAATCTTTAGGAAGGTGCTGACTAAAGGAAAACACTAGTGGAAACAATATTACCACTAACTATAACATAGCTTTTGTCTTAACACCCACTGAATGAGATTGTTGTGTAGCTCTAACCCTATAACCCTAGGGCATCCCTTAGTTCTTAGGTACCAACTTAGGATCACCATACCCGTGATAGATCACATCCTTTCACTGGATCATTGCACCCCCTTACTGGGACAAATTAGATCCACTCTATACTCTTAATAAGTTAATTTTACCCAAGAATCATCACCCTCAATTGGTGAATCACTTTTTAGGTACATGATTCTCTAAAGTATATACTAGCATGATAGGTTCCAAGTCATGGTAGGTCCAACTCTAACTAAGTAACTTCACAATATTTTATAAGATTGAATGGAAATTTTACCATCTCACTTCATGGACATTTTACCAACTCACGACATTCATCCCATACAACCAATCATTCAATCCATAACTTATTCATTCCTAATGTATATGCTAGGAAAACTTTCAGCTCTCCTTTCTATTATTTCCTTTCAACTCATTGCCCCATACTACTCTCGTGTTCTAATTTTTAGTTTGAGTGGATTTCTTGTATCCTTGCTACCCTAAGTAAGAAATTACGTCCATTAATCATTACTCATGACAAAGGCCTACCAATTGAGTACTAGAAGTCTAGTAGTTGGCTAGTAGCTTACTGCCTAAAATAGGGCCTTAACCTGAGATCTGGCAATTGGCTGCTAGGAGGCTAGCAGTTAACTGCTATGTTCTTGGTTTTTCTAGAAAATTAAGAATGTGGCATTTGGATGCTAGTCTCTTGGTAGTTAACTATTATGTTTAAAATTTGGGTTTTATAGGTAGAGCATAATGTGACAATCGACTGCTATGTTATACTTTTTTTTTGACAAATATTTTTTGATTTAAAATTAGCTCCAAATTGCATGTTTTGAACAAGAATAAATGCATAGACTTTTTTCCTACTCTTAGGAGTAACTCATAACTTAAAAGCAGAGGTAAAATCATATAGAATCTAGCTCAAACCACAAATATCACATTTAAGAGAAATCAAAATCCAAACTTTATAAACTGATTTCATGCATATCTACGTACATGCAAGGCAATAAAAGCCCACATCCATCAAATTGAATCACAAAATGCAAGTTTTTAGTCCCCTAAATGCTTTAAATCATAAAACTCAAATTCTAGTCCATTTTCATCCAAAAAAACATTTTAGGAAAGAGGGGGCTTGGTTTGCAAGATTACCTCTATTTTATCTAATTCAACTGTGTAGTGATGGTCCAAAAGTATAATAAATCAATTCCCAATTGAAATCCTCTAATTCCTTCTTGATTTCCCTTTAGTTCATGCTTCTCCTTTACTCTCTCTCTAAGTATGTTTTCTCTCTCTAAGTTTAGCAAAGTTCTGAGCTTTCTCTCTCTTCAAAGCCTATATATACATTACTTAGCTTTTAGGAGAAGTTTCTTGGAGGTTATTTGAAATTAATTGCCAAATGGTCATTTGGGTCATTTTGTAATTTTGTAAACCCTTGGGAAATTTTTCCCTTCTTAGCCATTTTCCTTTTCTAAGTCTTTCAAGGTTCTATTTCCCTATTATTTTCTACCCCAATGTGCCACTAATTACTTGGGTTAAATTCCCGGAGTGTGATACTCCCATAATAGCCTAATAACCTAAATGTGTTATTTCTCTTTAAACATTCCTTTCTTACAATCCAAACCACATTTTGGTTTTGTTTTTTTTATCCGATTTATCTATAGCACTTATGCCTAGTACTAGGTAGTAGCCTATTTCAAGAACATGTAAGAAAAGTCAATTAAATTGCACACAAATGATTTTAGGTGCTTGGAGGAGGATGTTACAATCCCTTCCTTTTAAAAATTTTGTCCTTAAAATTTGGAGACATACCTATTCAAATAATTCTAGATAGGTTGTCCTCATATCCTCTTCCTTCTCCCATGTGGCTTTGTGAGGCGAGGACTCATCCCACAATAATTTCACTAGTGGAATGGTCTTATTGTTTAACTGATTTTTCTTAGATTCAAAGGCATTGGATGATAAGTTAAGTTTTCTTTTAATTACACTGTGTAGGCATCTAAGAATGAGAAAGATTAGAAAGATATTTTTTGAGTTAGGATGCATGAAACACATTATAGAGATTGGAAAGAAAAGGTGGTAAGGCTATCTAATATGTGGATGAACCAATTCGTTTTAAAATTTGATAAGGTTTTACGTATTTTAGACTTAATTTCCTTGACTTTATAGCCCTACCAATACCTATAATTGGGAATATTATGAGAAATACATGCTTACCTTCTCTAAATTCTATGGGTTTTCTCCTTTTATTAGCATAACTCTTTTTCTTATCTTGTGCTCTAGACATTTTATTCCTGATCATTTTGATTCAATTAGTGGTTTCTTAGACAATTTTGAAGCCTATGAGTTGTCTCTCACTTGTATCAAACTAGAATATAGTAGATCTACACTTTTTACCATATAAAGCTTTGATGAGGCCATACTTATGCTAGAATGGAAGCTATTGTTGTAGGCAAATTTTATCAAAGTTAAACTCTTATCCCAACTATCCCTTTGTTCTAACACATAAACTATAAGCATCTTCTAAGATTTGAATGGTCCTTTCAGTTTGTACATCACTTTGAGGATGTTATGTAATACTAAAGTTCATTCTCATACTGAATGTATCCTACAATGTATCCAAAAACTTAGAGGTAAATCTTAGGTCTTAATCTGATACTATATGAATCTTCAAAGTTTTGATGATTACAAACACATTGAAGGATTTTCAGGTTAAGATTTAAAGTCCAACGATGCAACTACATACACATGGAAGAATTCAAGTTAGTTAGGTATCTAGGACTTAAATTGTAAAGGTAATCTAGTAACTTGAGCTCTAAAAATTTTCAAACTCTCTTGGGAACCTATTTTAAACTAGAGCTTTAAAGGTAAAATGAGAGCTTACTGTGAGTTAACAGTTGATTACTAGAACATGACAGTCGACTGCCAACTCTAGGAAAAAATTCATAAAGAAACTCAAAAGCTCCCAACCAACTACCATAGTATAGTTTTAGACAAATTTTAATTTAAGAACATGATAGTCAATTGCTATCTTTGTGCAAGTTAATTACTAGGGCATGGAATAGTATAGTAAAGGTACAAAAAGACTATTTTTTTTATAATATATGCAAAGATTTGGTTCCAAATAGCTATCTTCCTGAAAAATGTATAAATAGGGGGCTTGGAAAGTCTGAAATAACCAAGAGAAAATCCTTATTTCGAAATTCAATACTTCTTCTGAGCTCTTATTCTAAAATATTACCTATAGTTCAATTTTATAATCTACTTCTTGAAAGAAAGAGTTCCATATGAGATTTTACTTCTTCTACAAAAGAAGTATGAGAAAATATCTAAGAAAGGTTTTCCTTGAGTGTGTTGTAAGAAGAAGATTGCTAAGATTATTTTTAGTTATTCACAAGTACCCATTTGAAACTTATGGTTTTAAGTGAAAATCTCAAGCTTTGCTTGGCGATTGGATGTATGCTTTTTTGGATAATCTAAACCAGAGTAAATATCTGAGTTTATTTACTTTACTGCACTTTTATTTCAACCACTTTAAGATTTTTCACTTTATATTATAGAAACTTTAAGCTTCTACACTTTATATTGCCTTACTCTCTTATGCTAGTTTAAAGTTCCATTTTGTGGCATAAATTGGTTTTTCTTCTTTTCTGTACTGCTTCTTATGCTTTAAAGCTTTTACAAACTATTTTGAAGAAACTTACACTAAATTTTTTATTGATTCAAAACCTTCTAAATTTTTGAAAGTTAAAAAATTTCAAAACACCAAATTCAGCCCCCCTCTTGGGTGCTACCCATTCCTAACAAGTGGTATCAAAGGTTGGATCTTGGTAAAAGGACTTAAAAATCTCCAGAACTTTAAATGGCTGGATTTGGTGACCATTTTTTTTACCTAAATAAGAATGGAATGAAGCTGATAAGAAAAGAGTCCAACTAAATGCTAAAGCAAAACTAATACTTACAAGTGCTTTAAGTCAAGATGAGTATTTTAGAGTCTCTAATTGTGAAAGTGCCAAAGAGATGTGGGATGCCCTTGAAATAGCTCATGAGGGAACTAATGGTGTTAGAGGCACCAAAATAAATTTCCTTACTCATCAATATAAAATGTTTAGAATGACACTTGGTGAGTTTCTTAAAGATATACTATTGAGGTTGACTCACATTGTTAACCATTTGGCTGCACTAGGGAAGAATTACACTCTAAAAGACTTGGTGTCCAAAATTATGAGATTAATTCACTTAGAATGGTAGCCAAAAGTGACAGTAATTGAAGAAAGCCAAGGAGACTCCACAAGATCAATTTTTGCACTATTTGGAAACCTTGAAGAGTATAAGACCAAACTCCAACAGCTTATGATGTATGAGGATCAAGGTAAGAAGAAAAAGAGCATATCACTAAAATCAAACTTTTCATGTTCACATCAAGTAGAAGAAGAAGATGATGATAATAGCTCAAAAACTCCCTTGCACATCTTTGAATTAAATGAAGAAAACTTTAGTTTGCTTGTTAAGAAGTTTGGTGAGTTCTTCAACAATAGCATACAAGGAGGAAGGAGGCCACAAAATAAAGAAGGAAACAAAGAGCCTCCAACTTGCTTTGAATGCAAAAAACCTAGCCATATGGAGAGATAGTAATGGAGAAAATGATGAGGAAGATGGAGCTGAGGAAGCCAGTCTTTGTCTCATGGCCAAAGAGGATGATAAAGGAGAAGATCAAAAATTATCTTCTTCTTATGCTGAATTATTAGATGCTTTTGAAGAATTGCATGATGAGTTTTTAAAAATTTCTAAAGTCTTGAGTCAATCAAAGAAGATAATTTCAAATTTAAATAATGAATTACTTGCTTTACAAAAAAGAAAAACTCTTCTTTTAAAGAAAAGAATTTTGATTTAGAAAAGAAACTTCAAGCCTCATCATCAATATCTAAAAAAAGTGCTAAGCTAGGCTTAGAAAAGGAGGATTTAACTAACACTCTAACTAATTTCAAAAAGGAAGGGATAACTTGAATATAATTCTTGGACAACAAAGATGCATTTTCAACAAAGTTGGAATAGAATATAATTCCAACATAAAACAAAAATACTATAAAAATTTTTTTGTTCCAACTATTATGTCAATTAGTCCCTTCATAACATGCTTTCATTATGATAAAAAAAGGTCATAATTCTCAAAATTATGCTTATAAGAAAAATAGACCTTTTGAAAACATGAAAGCATGGGTTCCAAAGAAAAAACTAACATTCAAGGATCCAAAAATTTTTGGTACCAAAAAGTAAAGGATGAACTACCTTGTAAGTTTGCTTGAAAGCCAAAAATGACAAATGGTACCTGGATAGTGAGTGCTCAAAGAATATGACTAGAGAAAAATCTAAGTTTATCTCTCTCCAACCAAAAAATGGAAGGAAAGTCACCTTTGTAAGTGATGGAAAAAGAAACATCATTGGTATAGGTAAAGTTGGTAACACTACTAGAAAATTGTCATTTAGTAATGCACAAAGATGTTTATGATTAAAATTTAGCAATGGTTTATGTCGTTGCTAAATTCTTGGTTAAATATGGCCTTTCTGAATATTAGCAATGACTACAATAATCTATTGGTAATTTTGCAATTTACTATTACATTTCTAATAATAAATACATACATTACTAAATTCCATCAAACTACATTACAAATAAAGTGGCCTTTAAACATAGTTATAACCATGGAAAAACCATATGAAAAGCTTAGCTAATTATTTTGACTGTGGTAACATTTTTTAGCCACGTTTGTAACTGTGGCTAATTTTAGTTCATTTTCATAAGAAAACTAGTTTGTTGGTTTTGGGTGCAAACCAACTTGTTAGCTTTGGGTGCAGAACTAGCTTGTTGGCTCTGGTTGCAGAACTAGCAAGTTGGTTCATTTAATAAATATTGTTGACTATGGAAATAATTGTAAAAAATAGTAAATAATCACTAAAAGAAATGAATCATTAAAACATACTTTTTTATATTGAAATTTTCTCCAATCTGAAAAAAAAGGAAAGAATCATATGAAATAAGGCTAAAAATTTCATGTTTTAAATTCATACTCTGAATCTATGGGTGAATCACATAGCTGATAGCCTGTGCATATGTGACTTTTCACTAAGTTATTATCCTCAGATTTTTAAGCTCTCTTGCTAAGGAAAATCTTCTCTTTCTTAGTATCACCAAGAACCATTATGCTTACTTGTCAAAATATTTCTCCAATAAATGCAGACTATAGCCTTGCAAGATGATGTTAGCTAAATACTTTTGAAAACAAAAAATAGTCTCTAGGAATTCTCTCTACCACTTTCCAGTTCCCTAGCAGAAGTTTTGTTTGTTGTGCATATCATAATTACTATTGTTTAGAATATAAAAATGAATGCATTAGAAAATTAATGAAGTCAAGTAGTGATGTGTTGCCAATGATCTATATGTACAACACCTTAAGGTAGTGCACTTGTTAGTGCAGCCTAGCGCAATGGTGAGTATCAAGGTCATATCCCACGGGAACAAAAAAGCGTAGAGTTACTACTTACTCCTTGTTATTTAACCTAATACAAATGGTGATTTAACTAAAATAAGTCTAAATACTACTATCTAGCTATGGAGAGGAAGTGAGACAATTGTTTTAAGAAATTGAAATATCAAGTTCCAAAAAGAAAACCCATTGGGGTCCTACACTAGATGATATGTAAATGAAGGATAGTGAATTATGAAATTGACTGTGCTACTTGTGGGTGAATTCTATAATAAATCAGATTTTTTGTTGGTTTTGATGGATTTCTAAAACTTATAATTTCCATTGGCTATTTACATCCTAATGGTCAAGTATAGATCAGCAATAGTGTTCTAATTCACCACTATTAGGAATTCCTTCTAATCTAGAAATCATCAACCTTTAGGTCTGAGCAAAGATTGACTATTCTCTCTAGTTAGTTTTCCAATTCCAAACATCATCGGTTAGAGTTTTTAAGAGGAATTTAGATAGTTTTCCCTATGATGTCTCATAATGAAAACTGAATTAGTCTTTAACTAGAGGAAGATCAAACAATCTAATTTATAATTTAGTCATGTTAAAATCAAAATATCAACATAATCTAAGAACCCCAATTGGGTTCTACCAATCTAGTTACTCATGTTCATGAATAAAACAACAAGAATTGTAATAAAGGAAGAAAAACAAAATTGAAACAAAAACATCCTCATCTGTCAAGTTTTAGATGAATAGTCTTAACTCTGAACACCTCCTTGATTATGCTTCCCAATCTCTTCTTTCAATTCTTGAATGAATCTCCACGGCTCGTACCTTTGTGAAGAGACAAGGGAATTGAAGTGTTAAGCTCCAAAGAATAGCAAGGGTTGTCATGCTCCAAGCCACTCTAGTGCTCATGGTTTTCCTTTGTGTGAATGAACTCCCTTCCCTTTGTGTGCCTCCTCTGATTTATAGGCAAGGGAGGCGTGCCTTTAGCCTTCCACACGGTCGTGTGGTGGCTTGAAAAAGGACACGATTGTGGGGTAGCCTAGAAAAGGAGCATGGCTGTGTTGGTGACCGTGATCTAGAAGGAATGCCTCTATGGTGCGTTCTTGGCCTTCTTTTGGTTGGAATTGGTTGCTATGGCCATGTAGGGAGGTGCATAATGTAACATCCTCTTATCTTATCTTAACAATGTCATATAACATGTTTAGATAAGTGGTTACATTATTCTTTGCCTTTTATCTCATTAATTTGCATGAGCATTTAATCCATCAGTATTTTAAATTTTTGATTTAGTTTGGGTTCTTCTGCTCAGGTTAGAATACTTTTGCATAGCGAAAATAAAATTTCATACATCACAGCAAAATTTGTAAAAAATTCCATAACTATATACATATCATTAAAATCTTCTGATACACATTCTAACAAATATTAAGGATTTACATATATAGGGGTAAGGAGACAACAATCTTGTCACTGAAACCCCTTTTTCCAAAGAACAATAGACCTAATTATGTCTCAAAATATATATGACAGAAATTAGGACTAAAAGTGCTATATTATAAAATTTCTAATTACTCCTTATATCTACTAGTTCGGTGCATCATTACTCAGGTTCTATGCATCTGATACATATCAGGACAACAATGAGAAATATATTTCCAACAGCTAAACAAACCATTTATTTAAAATAACTGATATGTACCACTATATGAATACAATAAACATTTCTACATTCTATTCAGTTCCAAAATTCTTTTCATACGGCTTTATGTATGCTATATGTGAAACATGTGTGTATGCATCTAAGAATATGAGATATGCAACATGTAATATCATGAATGGATTATATGGTAAGATTTCAACGTTTCACATACATTAACAATTCACACTTATAACACATTCATACATTATAAAAAATCATAATATCTCCTCAATGTTTTATTCTTTGGAGGTATACACCAAATCATTCCTCCTAAAGGTTTAATTCTTTGGAGGTATACACCAGATCATTCCTCCTCAAGGTTTTATTCTTTGGAGGTATACACCAAATCATTCCTCTTTAAGGTTTAATTCTTTGGAGGTATACACCTGATCATTCCTCCTCAAGGTTTTATTCTTTGGAGGTATTCACCAGATCATTACTCCTTAAGGGGGGATATAAAAGTATTGTGCTCCACCCTTGATTATTAATTTTTCATGTCTTTCCTTTCTCAAATGCAAGAAGCATTCCTTAGCCATTCAATCATATTCACATGATTTTCGAACATATTTCTATCAATGGCAAAATGCATTCAACATATCATTTACCTTTAATCATCTCATCATTTTCCCTTTTTCTAGCTTAGGCCATTTTAAAGTATACCTTAGGCTACTTTCCATTAACATATAAATTTAGCCATTTAAGGGAAAAATGCATATAGCATTCGGCCAAAGCAAGAAAAGCATGATGAATTGGCATTTCTAACCCATTTGGTTCATTTATAGCATTATTTCTACTATTTAGAAATTATGGTAACATTTTCCATAATTATTCCTAACACTTTCTCACACCTCAAAATTAAGTAAGTGCACTTTAAGCCTTCCTCTTTCATACTTTTCTAGCTCATTTTTCATGCCCAATGTGACAATGCATATAATCTTACAACTTCACAATTTTAAGCACTCTTTTAATTTGAAATGGTAAAACTTTACAATGATACATTTACTAAAAACATAAAAATACCATAACTTTCTCTCTCCTCCTTTCTTATGACTAAATTTATATGGTTTTCTAACCATTTTCAAATGAAATTTCAGCACCATTTGCATAGGTCCTCTCGGTCAAGGGTAAAGCACACTTTATGGTTAATGGTGAAGTTAAAAAATGGAAAAAGTGTCCAGACATTAGCCTAACCAAATTTTCTCTCTCTTACCAATTTATAACAAGTTCTTTCACAATTTCTAGACACTTTCCAAACCAATTTCAGCACCCTCACAAAAGCAAGAATTCGGCCAAAGTGACAAAATCATGAAAATGAAGTGTTTTCACCATTTTGCTTGCAAGACAATCATAAAAAAATAAATCTCATGAAAAATCACCATTTTCTCACTCTAATACACAACATTTCAGCCATGGCAAACATTAGGGTTTTTCAAGAGTTAGGTTCCAATCTTGAGAAATTTCTATCTCTTATGTTATCAAGCATTTCAACATATCCATAGCCATAAGCATAACAAGATTTCATCATATGCAAACCCCATTCAAGTAAATCTTCCATAAGAATGTAGAGAGAGAAACCCATCCTTCTTACAAGTTTAAGAACACTTTAATCACACCATAAAACAAGAAAAGAAGGGTTTAGACATGTTTAGCTACCTTGAAAATATAAGAAATGTTGAATTTCCTAAGTGTTTTGCCTTGTTTTTGCACTTCTTCACCTTCCCTTGTGATTATTTTGGCTAACCCCTTTCTTCTCCCCTCTTGCATGACTTCTTTCTCTTCTCAAGGTAGAAGAAGACTTAAATTAGGGTTTAGGTAAAATTACCAAAATTCCCTTAGTGTAAAATGACCATTTTGCCCTTACTACTTCTCTTTTTCAATAATGGCATTCACTCTTCTTAGGATTGTAATTTTGTGGAGCTTCCATGGGCTAGGACATTTCTGCCCTTATGAATTTTGAAATTCCACAATTGCCCCTCATTTTTTAGAAAATTACCACTATGTCCCTAGAAAAATTACCATTTTACCCTTTATGTTAAAATGACCATTTTAACGCCATTTTTCACCTTTGTTGAATTTAATGGGAAAAAATTACTTAAATAAAGTTTCATAAAACTTATTTTTGTGAGATTACTAATTTACGCTTCTTTTGACAAAATCACCATTTTTTTTCGTAGGGTAAAATTACCTGTTTGCCTTTTATGCCAATACCATAGTATTTAACCTCATTCTTTCCCCTTTTGAAAATAAATGGGTAAAGACTTCTAATTTCGATTTCCATGGAGTATTTAGGTAAAAATTAAAATTTTTTACCTTATGCTAAATTACAAATATGCCCTTGGGATAAAATTACAGTTTTGCCCTTTTTAGGGAAAATTGCCATTTTGCCATTAAAGTGGACATAATCACTTCCACAAACTAAATTCTTCTTCTCTCTTAAATGAAATAATAAAAGTCCTTAAATGTAATTTCATGAAATGAGAAAATAAAATTTATTTTCCCCTTCATGATAAAATTACTATTTTGCCCTTCTTTACCAAATTTCTAATTTTTAACCTTTTTGGCCAAAGTAATTCTATCTTGATGAAAATGTCTAATCTATACCCTTAATAAGCCATTTTTACTATTAAACAAACAATATAATTCTAATATTCAGTCAATGATAAAAATAATATCCTAATAAATCTCAAAGCATTAGGGGTAGATGTTACACATAAGGTGTCTTGGACGTGTGGAGGGGTATGTTCTAGAAGCTTTAAAGCAGCATGGCTGTGTGGTAGGGTGTGTTCTAGAAGATTTCATGTATAACCTTGTTACAAGATGCATTTTATGGTGCTTTGAGCCTTTAGACACTTGGTTTTGGTCCATTTTGCTTCAAAATTGCTTTATACCTAGCTAAAGCTTAAATAACATGGAAACAAGGTGAAAACTTGGGTGATTTTGAATCAAACACATAAAATATACTTCTAATGTAAGTAAAAGATCATCACATAAAATTGTATAATTTTGTACCTATCAAGTAGTCATCTTATAAAGGAAAAATTTTCATCCTATGTAAATTAAAATATAAAATATTGAGTAAACAAGATTCCCTGGACACTAGTCAGGATAGTGAAAATCATATAAACAACAAGTAAATAGAGAATTAGTATTACAAAACACTAGTTAGCTCCATAATGTTAGTCATATCCTACACTGTGCAAATCAATTTCTCTAACCAAAAGCAAAAAATTTCTAGCTTTTAACATGACAAAAAGTATGCCTAAGTTGTATTTACATCAAACCATCATGTTAAAAGGAAAAAAAAAATAACTTTATTTGCTTTTAATGCTTCCATTTTACACTACTTTTTGGTCTATTTGAAACCCACTAGCCCATGGTTTGTTAATTAGTATTAATAACCTCATTCATAGTACAATGTCCATATTTGATTCCCAGTTATGGTTCTACTATTTTGTTTTCTCTTTAAAGGGAGGTTCCATTGAAAAATTTGTAATGGGCACTTCATTAACTATTGCAAACTTTTTTAAAAAAAGAATCTGCCACACCTTTACTATTTGATTATCCTTGCTTGAGAGGTTAATGGTAAGAAATGGAGGTTTGGCATTTTTAGTTGGATTGAAGATATGTCAGGAAATCTAAAACATAATAATTTCAATAGTTAGTCTCTATATGTAGTATTATTTTTTATAGGCATTCTTTTAATTTTCATTGTGTTAAAAAGGGGTCAATCAAACTCACACCCTCAGCATTGTGTTAAAATGTCTGTATACATAAAATGTAAGGCAACTAATACAAATTAACAATGAGATATCCAATGTTATTAGCATGTTCAGCTAAGCAGCAAAGTCTGCCATCACACAAAAGCTCTTGTGTCTCTGTCCCTCTCCTTGTACCTCTTTCTTTATGCTTAAACAGACAGACATATAATATAAAACAAGTGCGAAACTCTATATACTTGCACAATCCAACATCTAATTATAATATGTGATTTTCTTCAACAAACTGTTGAATTATGGGCATCTATCATGCCCAATTGTAAAGATACTGGACTTCAATAACCATTAAATTAGAGCTTGAAATTTTATTATATCTAAAAAGAATATTGTACATATATTTTAAGATAGCCGATGGATTTTCAAATTCTTATATGCAATATTATATCTACTTAGGAACCTTCAAATTTTAAACTCTCAATATTATTCATATTCTTGTATGTAAAACGTACCAAAAATTTTCAGCGTAAATTTTCATCAAAATCACCAAACAAGACTGAGCAACTTGTAATAACAATCAAGATAATTCTATATGTAGAAGAGATAGGATACATTAAGTAGAATTTATAGCATAATTGTGCTAACTATAGTAAGTTTACCTAGGTTGACTTTAGCAAAGACAATCCTTCAATACCAGAAGTCAACTATAGTGCACTAGACCTTTTTACTATTGCCCCAGCTACATGCTTCTCAGATATAAGTTTGAAACCTTTTATGAATAAATTTAAAGGACTTTAAGGTAGATTGACCAAAAAAAGCATTCAAAAGCAGAAAAATAAAAAACTACAGTTTATAAATTAAAACATAGCTATCTATTTTCATCAAGCTATACCACAGTTGGATCAAGTATTAACAAAAAGAAGAAAAAAGTTAACATACTAATGAAAACTATCGGGTGAGATCTAACTAAATCTGACCTTAAAAAATTATATCATTGACTAGCTATATAATTAATGAAAACCATAAGTTTGGCAAGAAAGCAAAAGACACCAAAAAATATTTATTTTTAGGAAATTCACTTGTATACAGACAGACTCTCAACCTCCATTTATACTAATTCTATAACAACTGAAAAACGTATGCCCTTTCCTAAGCCCACAAGAATTTTCTCAGCTATATAATCTTAATAGAATGACACAATATAGAGCCCCAACAATAAAAATCTCTCTACTAAAATTGCACCTTAGTTTTATTGATAGAATTCCCTTCCCTTAGAAGCAGTATCACCTTAAGAGTAAGAGAATGTAGCTCTAAGACTAGAAAGCAGAACGAAATGGAAAAGACTAGAAAGCAATAAAAGTTGCTAGCTTTCGAGAGGCTAGCTCTCTCCCCTATTCCTTAATTCCCTTCACCTCCTTTCCTCTCCTTCTATTAGCTAGTAAATACCCTATGCCAACAACTTGTGGTCCCCACTACCTACACTCTTTCTTGCTCAATCGGTTAGGGTTATTTTCTCTCTCTCTCCTCTACCCTCATCTGTTTTATTCATTCTAGAATAGACTTTTACTGTGGTTGTGATTTCCTTATTTTCATTTTTGTTTCTACCTTTCCTCTCATTGTATTAGTGGATTTAGGTTTATCATTACCCCCTATAAGATTCACCATGTCCTCAAGGTAAAAGGCAGGGAATTGGTTCTTGATAGATTCATAAGGCTCTCGTGTAATTTCATGTGACCGTAGATTTTTTCATTTGATTAATATTTCCCACTAATTGTTTGTTAACTTCCTCACTTGCTGCACTTCATCAGGTTCTATCTTCAATTCCATGTCATTGTTAAGTTTAAGAGAAGGCAAGACCTGAATTGGTATGAGTGAAGTAAGGTAAGAGAAGGCAAGACCTTAGACTCAACTTCTCATTATCTCTTTACTAGGGATTTCATTCTATAAGGTCTCAATTTAAAGTAAACTAAATCCCTACCTCGAACTCTACTTCCTTTCTTTTATTGTCTGCATATTGTTTCATTTGCTACTGGGTTCTTTCTAAGTTCTCTTTCAGCTCCTCAGTTACTGAATTCCTCTGTATAATCTATGAATTCATATCCTCTACTATTGATGGAACATCTCTAAACCTCATAAAGTTTGGTGGATCCCTACCATATAGGGCCTTAAATAGAGTCATGCTCGAGGATTGATTAAAAGTGGTATTAAACCAATACTTAGCCAAAGCTAGCCACCTTATCCAACTCTTAGGTTTATCCCCTATAAAGCAGTGAAGATACATTTCTAAGCTTCTATTCACCACCTCTATTTTCCCATCTATCTTTGGGTTGTATGATGAGCTGAATCTTAGAGTAGTACTTGATAATTTGAACAACTCCTGCTAAAATAAACTGATGAAGAGCCTGTCCCTGTTAGATATAATTGATTTTGGAAACCCATGCAATTTAGCAACTTCTCTTCTGAATACTGTAGCTACATCCTTGGCTGTAAATGGGTGAGATAAGGGAATGAAATGCCCATATTTTGTTAATCTATCCACCACCACTAAAATAGTATTAAACTTAGCTGACCTAGGTAGGCCAGTAATAAAGTTTAAACTTATGTCTTCCCAGCCTTGCTTTGGAATAGGTATTGGTTGCAACAATCCTACTAGACTAAATGCTTGATACTTGTTTTGTTGATAGACACTACACTAAGCTACATAGGCTTGCATATCCCACTTCATTCCTTCCCATTACATAAATGTCGCCATTCTCTTATAGGTCCTTAGATATCTTGAATGCCCTCCCATGGGAGTTACATGGAATTCTACCAATAATTTTGGGATTCTTGTGGATTGTTTTGGTAAAACCATCCTCCCTTCATACAGTAAATACCCGCTCTTTATAGTATATCCTGTGGGTGGTTCTTGAATGGAAATCACCTACTTATACTGAGTATAGTTTCTCATTTGCCCTTATTTCCTCTTCCCATTGCTTTAATTCCTCACATTGCCACACAGATATTACTTGAAATTCAATGTTTTTTTTCCCTTATGAGTAGTGCATCCACAACTCTATTTTCCTTTCTTAGCTTATACTGAATCTCGAACTTGTATTCCATCAGTTTTGACACCCACTTTTATTGCTCTACACTTAATTCCTACAGCTCAAACAAGAATTTAAGTACCCTATGATTTGTTTTGATGATAAATGGGTACCCCGACAAATAATGACATCATTTTTGAACTACTAGCACTATTGCCCTTAGTTTCCTTTCATGCACCAAGTTCATTTGCTTCTTTTGAGACAAAGCCTTGCTAAAATAGGCTATTGGTTACATCCTATACATTAGGATAGCTCCCACCCCTACACTTGAAGCATCCATTTCCAGCTCAAAGGCTATGGAAAAGTCTGGTGTAATATCCATTTCCTTAAAATTTATTATTAAGGATACTTTTGGAATTTTGACATCAAGGACTAAAATGAAACAACGAACTTGGGGGTTAAAGTGAGAAGGACTAAATAGTGATTTCTATATTTTGCAAAGAGGTTCTTGAAATTTTAGTTAGTGTATCCTTTTATCCCTTCCCATATGCTTCCCTCTATACCAACACAAGTGCTAACTACTGCACCTCTAGGAGAGAAGGAAGAAAGGAAAACAAGCAAGGGAGAAAGGAGAAGAAATCTAAGTGGAAACCTCTTATAGCCGAATTTTAGGTAAGAAAATATTTACCTACACCTAGGAAAACATTCTAGCTTTCATTTAGAAGTAGTATATCCTTCCTACAAAGCATCAAATATGCTAAAATTCTTATGACTACCAAAAATGGAGGAATCTCCTTTTCTTTAGAAATTTCTAGTTTTCTGGGTTAAAATGATGATTTTGAGGTTGCTTGGAGTTAGGAAAAGGTTTCTAGACTAAAATGCTAGAGTCTTTAACTTTTATTTAGTATTTTCTAAGCTTGAATCAAATTTTTGAAGATAGGTTTTACTGTTCACCCGAGTTGCATATGTAATTTGGCCTTTATGATTGATATTTAAGCATCAAAAGGGTTAGGATTTAGGGGAAAATGGTTAGATACTAAGCTCGTGCCTGTTAAATTTGTAATGTGGTGGATTCTAGACTGGAAATTTCAAAAACTTAGGTTTTTCAAATTTTCGTAGAACATAATAGCCGACTGATAGCATGTACCAATAGACTGTCATGTTCTTGACAAACCCAAAATTTCATACAGAGGTGCAACAGTCGACTGGTAGCCTCAGTAGTTGACTGTCGAGTTCGATTTTATGTTTAGCAGTTGACTGGTAGCTTATATCAATTGACTGGCAAGCTATTGTCTTCTAAAATGCAGGATTCTAGAGAGCTACCAAGTAATTGCCAGCTTCACGACAGTCGACTGGTAGCTCTCCAGAGAGCAACTAGCTCACTGTTAGCTTCATGGAAAACAATCTTTTAAACAATATAGTAGCTGACTGGCAGCCTTTTAACATGGAAAACAATCTTTTAAACAATAATTGAGCTTAGAAACCCCTAGTATTAGCTGGATTGAGGCTTAAATGTCATCATATATGAGAATTTCATATGTTGGGTGATAAGTAATGTAATGCCCTTATTCAGTATTACAACATAGCATTTGCAAGGTAGATAAAGTCATTACATTTAGTCTTGTCTTTATTTATTTATAATTAAAACCTGAGTATTTATTCCATCACCATATTATTATAACTTAATAAATATAAATTCTTTGACTCAGATAAAACTTATAAGCACAGTAGAGGGGAATATATTTGTCACGGTATAAAGTGACTACATTATAATATGTCTGTAATTACTACAATAGTACCTTTATTTAAGTATTATCAACATTTAACCTAGGGTCAGGAGACAACATACTTCTGTCACTCAAACCCTTAGTTACAAAACATTCTTATAAAATTTCCCCTTGATGCTATTCCCATCTTACTCAGAAGTTCCATACTTACTCAGAAGTTCCATACTTACCTCCATCTGATACACATCAGAGCATAAATGAGAAATTACATTTCTTAGTAGCTTAATCATGTGTAACTTTATACTATACGGTCATGTACCACTACGCATGCAAAGGAATCTTGTTAACACATCAATATTACTACACAAGTCATTTTACATAAATATGGATATAAATATCAATGATATTAGTCAATCATTGTCAACATATATATATATATATATATGAGAATTTCTCATTCTTAAAACTTACCTTGTATATAGGCTGCATTCATGTCCGCCTACCATAAGAGTGGACACTTGGCCACTAAGTTTTTCATGTGAACGCTTGGTCACATAGTGGACTCTTGGCCACTTCGTGGGCGCTTGGCCACGTTCATAATATTAGGGATCACTTGGTCCTTATATATATTTCAATTATAGCAAAATTATGATTTTTACTACATCTACCTTATAATTTAATTATTGGATTATGATTTAACATATTCCTGCCCTTTTAGTAAGTCAAAAATCCTTATAATTATTTCTTCTAGTCTTAATTTCTAGTGTAATAATTTATTTTTCCATCCTAGATCTCCTTTGTAATCTGTCTTCTACATATCATAGTCATCTCCCACCTTAATCTCCTTTCATAATTAATTTTTTCTTAATATGCACTGTTTGTTTAGTTCCCTAGGACTTATTTCCTCTACGTAATCTATTTCCTTCTTACAGTAATCAGTTTCCATGACTGTTTCTATTTAATTACTATTATATCTATGTCCACTTCCTATGCTCGTATTTTATTGGTTTAGATTGGGTAGTTGTGAATTACAATTCTATTCATAGCAATTACTCTCTACGGTGGTGTTCCCTATATCCCAGCCTTACGTTCCTTTTAATGTATACTCTTATATGTATACGTCCACTTCCATTTCAACTGTTATCTTTCGTGGAATCCCCTAAGTTTAGTATTTCTAGTTCACGTACTCCTTAAGTTTATAACTAATCGTACCTCTCCTTGCACAAATCCAATTAAGATCATATATCTCTTTCCTTCGCCTATGAGACTTTTACTTGGCTTCCCGTAAACATCACCCAAATTTTGTATCTAAGCATTTCCATTTATTCTCTCAAAACTCTTAAGAATCACGTCGCTATATATATATATTCTTATTATAAAACAAGTTATATACACTTCACTCACGTCCTTAGAACCTAAGATGGTATTTCAAAGTTTTTCTCATATTAAAACTAGAAGTACTGGAATGATTAAGCTACCTCACGATTTTCCCAGTGATGCAGCTGTTGTGTACTTGTTCCCTCGGTTTGGCTTTCTCCTTCTCGTCCTGTATGTGTATTTTTCTCCTTTCTTATTATCACCAAAATGTTTTTCCTGCACCTTTCCAGGTTTTTCCTCCTTTTTTTCTTTCTTACGACACCTCTCTTTATATATATATATCTATATATATAATCATATAAATTTTGTCAGTTATTCTAAGGCGAGGAAATTTATTCATTATTTGATTGTTTTCTTTTAATAGCTTATGGTTAATTTGGCAACAGTATGTCACAAGAAGGAAAGAGAATATTAACGAGGGATCAAGTAGCTTCTTCATCATGCTTGACGGGAAGGGAATAACAAAGTAAGGGAAGAGAATGAATGAAATTTCCACATGTCCCTCCCTCACGTCTCCACCTCCCCACTGTCTGCATGTCTCTCCTTCATTTTATAAAGGGGATTTAAATGCTGCATGGATATGAGAAAGAGGCGTGGAATGTTTCTACACGGCTTTTCTTTTCTTTTCACTGCACCGAGTTCTCCCTATGATTATAATATGGTCTTACCTCTCATTTTCCTTTATGAACTAGTGGAATCCGTGAGTTCAACTTCCATGCTCCTTTAATAACAAGTGTAATTCATGGGTTCACTTTCCATTCTCCTTTAAGTATAAGTGTAGTACAGTCCATGGACTTCAATTAGTCTTATGTGTATATTTATTTACGCCTCCCCCTTCTGATTAGCAATAAAAAAAAGGATGGGAAATGAGATCACACATCACGTTTTGTAGTCAATTTCTTAGTTACTTTAAAATGGAAAGTGAGGGAAGAAGGAGTATCTCACTCCTACTCTTCCGTCCATTCCTTCTTTGTGCATGAAATTTCCTTCTCTTTTTATTTATTTTCCTTGATATTTTTCCTACATGTGTTATTTAATTATAAATGGAGGATTTGGTTTCTTTATCATCTAGAGTCATAATTTCCTTGCTTCATACCCTATCTACTTTTCTTTTATCTAGTTGTCTAAGATAAATTAAAAAGGAATAGAAATTTTCTACTTTAATATATATATATATATCCATTTGATATTTTTAATATAGTTAAGAAAGTAGGGGATGCTACAAGTAACATGAGTGTAGGAAAGGAAAGAGGAGAGTTATCTCATAGTGAAACGTTAAGCCTAGGATGCATAGAAAGCACAATGAAAGCATATTGGTGAAGTACTAGTGTGAAATCTAGATTTTTTCTCAGGAAGTGACTTGTGAGCCAATTCAAAAGAGAACTTGATCAAAAAAGGAACAAATGATTAAGGTAGAGTAATCTACACTCCCCTATTTGAAGTGATGATGTGAATTGTGTTGTTTGAAAAAAAGTTGTTTTATGATGTGGGAAAATATTTGATGAAGTTTATTGTGAAATGGAAATATTTTCATATGAGTATAAGGAAAGTTGCCTATATGTGTTTGAGAAATGTCAGATAAACCCCTTACTGCTTGTTTTAAGTTGACTATTAGGTTGTATGCTTGTAGTGCAGACAAAATTTAGGGTGGACATTTAATGGCTGGTATGAGATGGTCATTAAGTGTTCCTTATGCTGACATTTTTACAAAATGTAACTATTTTTCATGATAATAGTCTATATACGTTAGAGGTTATAACACCCTATATTCTCTTGGTTAGATTTAAACTAATGTTCCCTTAATTAATTAGATCAATTTGCTTGTGTAACTTGGTGTTTAAAATAAAAACACTTTCTTCCTTGTGGTAACCGAATTAAAATGTGAGTGGGAGGTGCTTGACACATTTAACATACTTGAATTAATTTTTATTTTACCTAACCAAATTACCAAAGGAGAGAAGGGTATAGCAAATTAAATATATGCACGTGGTGAAGGGGAGAATGTGATAGAAGTAGACAAAAGGAAATTGACTACTTACTCTACACTCCAAGCCGTGTAACCAATGGAAAGTAGGAAGAAGGGTGTGAGTTTTTTAAATATATATATATCCATATGGCTAGGACAATTGGGAAATGAAAGAAGTGTGTAGCATTTAAATATACAAAAAGAAAATGGCTAATGAAAGAGTGCAAAATTTATTTCAATAAACAAAGGAAAAAGTAGTTAAATATGTGTGTGTGTACAGTGAAGCAAGAGTACAAAAGAGGAAAGAGGCGTGTGGCACTTGCCTTCTTTCTTTCCTTCTCTTTGTCTGTGTCCAAGGCCACCGAGAGAGGAGAGTTCAGAGTGCTTGAGACAAAGGAGAGTGCAGCACTCAAGAGAAGCTTGCGTGGAAGGTGCACCCTGTATGTGAGACAAGTTTCCTTTCCCTTCCCTTGTGTTACCTTCAATGTGCCCGAGAAAAGAGAGTAAAGAGCCCTTGCGTGACTGTACAACCCTGCATGAAGTGGAGTGTGCAGCTTGCATGGGCGTGACTTCCTTCCTTCCCTTCCTTGACATGGCCGAGTAGAGCAAATGGTACAAAATTGCATGGGACATGGAGTGTACTTAAGTATATGTGTGGCTG
The DNA here is from genome assembly GCA_031216115.1 of Senna siamea. NCBI lineage: Eukaryota > Viridiplantae > Streptophyta > Magnoliopsida > Fabales > Fabaceae > Senna > Senna siamea. The sequence continues at coordinate 7,138,475 of CM062360.1, forward strand.
CACTATAAAGACAATTAAAAACAAAACTAAAAGGGGGCGTAGCATCCCATTTAACCATTAGATAGAAGAGAAAAATTTCAAGGAAAATAGGCTGCACTTAATTACACGTGAGGCTGTCAAATAATAATGATTAAGGATGAAAATGAGGGCAGCGTCCCACTTAGCCAAGTAGACAACATACACAAGAGGGGGAGATTTCATTAAACACACACACGACATGACATTTGGCAAGAGAGTGAGAGCAGTGTAAGGATTAAAGAAAAACATAAAAGTTTTGTGAGGGGAGGAAGACCTAATTGGAACGAAGAAAAGAGGAAGCAAGGAGTAAGGAAAAGTTTAAAGGAAGAGTCAAGACAATTCCATCTTGCTTCATCCTTGAGGTAGCTTACAATTCTTGTAATTTTATTCCATGGTTTAGAATATGTTCAACATATTTTTCCAAGCTTTCATGGAACATTAGTTTCCTCTCTACATTCTTGAATATGTGAATGTTTCTTTGGCTAAGCTTGTATGATGATTTGTTTGTAATTGTTGATGTGATGATGTGGATGTTGTTTATTTCCATGAGTGAATGGTGGTCACAATTTTTCAGCATGCATTATGCAAAAACCTAGAATAAGAAAGTGGCAAAATTTTATGTCGTTGCATGATTAATGTAGGTCTTATGTTAAAAATAATACCTAAAGGGAGCATATTATCTAGATGTTGGTTAAAACCATGGAATTAACCTTGTTAACCTATCAAACCCGAGAGTGACCCTTGTAATCCATGGAAAAGCTTGCTGAAAAATGTGTGAGGAAGGTTACATTTCAGTTTGGTTAAGAAAGGGAGATAATATAATGATAAATTAACATATGGTAAATGGCTTATCCTTTTTCACACATAATAAGAACCCACCTTGGTATTGAAATGTAAGAATGGAGACTTTGTGTAGCCTTGGACTTAGTATGTAACATAAATCCAGAAAACAAGTAAAATAGATTGCAAATGATATAATTACCAAAAATGGAAGGTGGGAGAAAGTACCCTAGAGATTCTAAGGTGTAACACCCGCTCTTTTTAGGCCTTAAGAGATGTTTGTTAATTTTTAATGAATCAAATGCTTGTGTTTGTTGCATTAGGTTACATGTAGTTGCATTAGGAAAAGAGTTTTAAGGGAAAAGAGGAATAAGGACTAAATTGAAAATGAAAATGATATAGTGGGAAATTGTAGGAATATCCAAAACTTCAAGGCAATAAGCTGTAATTTTAGCCAAATGATTCACTGTAGCAACAAAATTCTAAAAAATTTCCCACCATGCAGTTAGGGACAAAATGGTCATTTAACATAAAGTTGGAAGAATTATCAATCTGGTTTGAATGGTCAGGGAATTTGGAGCAAAGTTTCAAAAGGCCAGATTGCCTATAAACAGGCCGATCCTTCAGAACCCTTCATTTCAACTTCAGTTCAGAAATCTTAGAGAGAGAGAGGATGAGCTAGAAAGAGAAAGAGTGGGAATTGTGAGAGAAAAGAGTTGTTGGACAGATTTAAGCATTCTTCGAGCTAGGAAATCTTCCTAGAACACTTCCCAAACATTAATCATCAAGTTTAAATCGACAGAAAGGTAGCAAATCACCTATCTCCCTTATTTTTGAAATTACTGTTTATGGCTAGAAATTCTGAGTTTTATGATTTTAAACTGAAGGGAGATTAAAAACCTACATCCTTAGTGTTTTTGATTGCTATTGGATGTTTTAAACTGTTTGAATATACTTGTGAATGCATGAATGCGAATATGCAAAATGGGTTTTTCATGATTTTTGAAAAAGAGCTTAAATGCCATATTTGAGCATGAATAATCGATGGTTTGGGCTACTTTTGAGTGGTAAATAAAGCGTTTATACTGTTATTGAGTTTTTAATCATTAAAACTATTTTAAGAACACATTCTTGATGTAAAAATCTAGGTCAACGGACTTTTGAAAAATAGAGCATAATGTAGCAGTCGACTTGTAGGCCCTACCAATCGACTGTCGTGCTCTTGAGTTGCCCAGAAACATATCCAGAATGCTAGCAGTCGACTACCAGGGGTTAGAAGTCGACTGTCGTGTTCTTATTTTCTAGAAATTAGCTAAGAACAAAGCAGTCGACTTCAAGGTCCTGGAAGTCGATCGATTGCTCACCGTTTGAAACATTTTTTGGGCAACAAGCTAGAAGTCGATTGCTAGGAGCCTGGAAGTCGACTTGTAGCTCTATGCTTCGGGAAAATGGACTCAATACCTCTTTTTATACCCAATTAGCCCAATACTTTGCTCAAATATAGGATTTAATCTTGACTTGTAATGGGTAACATGAGAAATTTGTATACTTGAGAAATCATGAGAAAAAGAAAAGAAACAAGAGAATTTTAATGAGCATAAACCATAAATGAGAATAACTGCAAATGTTTGATCCATGAGAATGGATGCATTTGGTTATTCTGCGAAAAGGGATGCAATTGGTTATATCGCGAGAATAGCTGCAACTGGCTTTAATCTAGGAAAAGTTTTGCAGATGGTTAACCTAAAAATAATTATTGACGAATAACTTGAGAATAAATGTTGACAGTGAAAACCACGAGAATTATTGCAGGTGGCTCATGACCACAAGAAAAATCATTTATAAATGGAAATGTTTTTAAGGATTCTTTTATGATGCTTTTAAGTTTTGCCATATCAAATTGCATAATTTATTTGTTTATGCTCTATATACTAATATGAGAATATGAGTTGTTACCATTACAATTTGAGAATGCATCCTGTGTGATGAATATCGGTTAAAGTGTATGTGTAATTGTGAGTATATACATGAGATAGTTGTTTAATACATTTACATTATTCCAATAACATAATGTTTTAAAATATTCTAAAAAAGAATGTGGCAGATTTCGATATTTGTACGATGGTACAATCAGCTATCTTTAAACACAAGTGATTATTGCTACTGAAAAATATTTCTCATTAAAGCTGATTTGTATCAGATGCCTAGGTACCAGATTTTCCTGGAGGTCGAGTTGGAAATAATAGAGATACCATTTCTATGGCTTTTCCCAGTAGTTAAAGAAATATGTATTGTATATGTATGTAAAGTTCTTTCCCCCTTATGGTATGCATAATTAGGAATATATCATAGGTTTTTGATATGCCCATATCCTGGATCCTTATATATCTTTTAGAGGGATCAGGAGAATGACTTTTGATGTAAGTAAGAAAGGCATATATGTATTAAGATATGTGAGATAGGATATTTTGTTTAAAAATAGGGTATGAGTGGCAGGCTTGTTATCTTCTTACCTTGATCAGGCTCACATATCTATAGGTATATGTCTGACACACACTACTATTATGTATGTACAAAGATTATGTATAGTTGAATGTGAATGTAAATTTATCTATATCTAACTATCTTATTTAAATTTCTTTTTTTTTTATTTCTGCTGTGTAACATGTGAGAACCTGAGTGTAGTAACCCAAACTAGTGGCACTTAACTATTTAACTTAGAAAAAGTTAAAAATGTACTTGGGTAGAGGTAGTAGTAACTCACTAATCCTATATTATATTACCTTATATTATTTTATTACCTAAAAGGAATATAGGGTTAGGGGTGTTACACTGAGTTGGTATTAGAGCACGGTTACCATAGCTAGTTGAGCATTAGCTTGGTAACAAAAAGGTAGATTCCTCAGGATAGAGGCTAGTAAATGTTATTTAGCTGGATCTAGACAGGTCACTGACTTGTATTCTGTTTTGACTTGAGGAATGGAGTACTAGGTTTGGGGTAGACAGTATTTCCTATTAGTGCCATATGATCTCTTAGAAATATTATGTTAGTGAGACTAGTCACTTTAGTAATTTTTGTTTTGTAGAGTGAAGTATGGCTTCACCTAAGAGGAATACTGAGAAGGAGAAAGAAGGAGAAGGTAATATGAAGAGACTAGTGCAGGCCATGATGGGGGTAGCAAAGGCTATGAAGGAGCAGGCAACTATTACTACCCATGCTATGAGAGAGCAGGTAGCATCTACTACTCATGTCCTTAAGCAATTTTGGGAACAGGGGAATAATCATAATAACCCTAATCCTCAAGAAGGACAAGCAGGAAACCTAGTGTATCATGGATGGTTTGAATTTCAAAAAGCAAATCCTCCTTCTTTTAGGGGTGAGCTTGACCCGAAGTTGGCTGAGGAATGGCTGAAAAGGATGGAGAAACTATTTGCAGTTCTTGGTACAAATGATGCTTAGAAAGTCTTATTCTTCACCTATATACTGGACAGAGAGGCAGAATATTGGTGGAAGGGAGCGAAACAACTAATGGAGGCTCAGGGAATACAGATTACTTGGGATTCATTCAAGGAAGAATTTCTTGAATAGTATTTTCCTCGGAATGTGAGGAATGAGAAAGAGATTGAGTTCATATAGATCAAGCAGGGCAACATGATATTTGACGAGTACTTAGCAAAATTTTAGGAATTATCTAAATTTTCCTCTTATCTAAGACTTCAACCAGATGAAGCATGGAAAGTAATGCACCTAGAGGCTGGGTTGAGGTCTAAGTTGAAGGATGTTATAACTTCGTTGGAAATATGAGATTATGCTATGTTGGTAAACAAATGTCGTATAGTTTCCAAGAATTTAGCCGAGACTGAGAAAGAAAAACAAAAGAGTAACTTCTTCAAACAGAAACAACCAAGATGTTTCTCAAGGAGATATAGTAGATTTGGCAAAGGCCGGGAAGGGAAAAGGCCCATGGTAAGACCGATGATGTCCGATGTTTACCCTAAATGCCATAAAAGTCATGAAGGACCTTGTAAATGGCTACAACCAAAGGTAAAACAGGGTGTATGCTATAGGTATGGGAAGGAAGGACACTTTATGAGAGACTGTCCACTATGAAAAAGATAGGGTGATACCACTAAACCTCTTACTATTGGAAGAGTCTATACTCTCAAGGGTAAGGAAATGGCTCATTCTAATAATTTAATGAAAGGTAAATGTTTAATTAATGGTATATCTTTAATTGTACTATTTGATTATGGCTCTACTCACTCATTCATTTCATTGGAATGTGTGAAGAGATTAAATCTACCTGTGACTAGTTTACCTTATCCATTATCTATTTCTATTTCAGCTGGAGAGCAGGTTTTGACTTCTTTATCCTGCTTGAGTTGTCCCATTGTCAATTAGAATAGATCATTTGTTGTTGATCTGATTTGCTTACCTTTAGTGGATTTGGACATTATTCTTGGGATGAACTGGTTGTCTGCAAACAATGTAATCTTGGATTGTTTAGAAAAATATGTGACTTTTATAGATACCATACCGGTAAATAGGAGTAATGAGAAAAAGAATGAGAGGATGCATTTTCTATGTGCTTCTAAGGTTAAAGTTCAGCATAAATTTGATGTTATTCCTGTAGTGTGTGAATTTCCTGATGTTTTCCTTAATGAAGTCTTAAGTCTTCCACCTGAGAGAGAGATAAAGTTCTCTATAGAATTAATTTTAGGAATGGGACCAATCTCTATAGCACCTTATAAAATGTCTCCCATAGAGTTGGCAGAGTTGAAGGTACAAATAAAAGACCTATTGGAAAAACAATTTATTAGGCCTAGTGCTTCACTAGGGGGAGCACTGGTATTATTTGTGAAAAAGAAAGATGGAAGCTTAAGGTTATATATAGATTATAGGCAATTGAACAGGGTAACAATAAAGAATAAATATCTACTTCCTAGGATAGATGATTTTTTGTATCAATTGAGAGGGGCTACTGTGTTTTCCAAAATCGATTTGAGGTCGGGATACCATCAAATCAGAGTGAGAAGACAAGACATACCTAAGACTACCTTTAGAACCAAATATGGGCATTATGAATTTCTTGTGATGCCATTCGGATTGATGAATGCTCCATCTATTTTCATGGATTACATGAATCGTATCTCTAGACCCTACCAAGATCAATTCATGGTAGTGTTTATTAATGACATTCTTGTATATTCTAAAAGTAGTGGAGAGCACGAACATCATCTTAGAATTGTGTTGCAATTGCTTAGAGAGAAGTAATTGTATTCTAAACTTGAGAAGTGTGAATTCTGGTTAAAGGAGGTAAAATTATTAGGTTATGTAATCACTAGAGATAGAGTAGTAGTAGATTCTAGTAAGACAGAGGCGATAGTTGATTGAGAGCGACCTGCCACAGTGACGGAGATTCGTAGTTTTATCAGATTAGCCAGTTACTATAGGAGATTTATTCAAGGGTTTTCGCAGATAGCATTGCCTTTGACTAAATTGACTAGGAAAAATATTCCATTTGTGTGGGATGCCAAATGTGAACATAGCTTTCGAACTTTGAAAGAAAGATTGACGACTATACTTGACTTAATCATTCCTGATCCATTAGAGAATTTTGAAGTGTATTGTGATGCATCCAAGAAGGGCCTAGGGTGTGTCTTGATGCAAAATAGGAAGGTAATGACATATGCGTCAAGGCAATTGAAACCCCATGAGAAGAATTATCCTACCCATGATCTTGAATTAGCAGTCATAGTGTTTGTCTTAAATATTTAGAGACACTATCTCTATGGATCTGGATTTGAGGTAGTTAGTGACCACAAAAGTCTTAAATGCCTTTTTAATCAAAAAAAGCTGAATATGAGACAGAGGAGATGGATGAAGTTTATTAAAGACTATAATTTTGAATTGAAGTACCATCCCGAAAAGGCAAACGTAGTGGCTGATGGTTTGAGTAGGAAATTCCTTCATGTAGCTTACATGATGATGAGTGAAATGAATTTGATTGAAAATTTTAGGAATTTGAGTTTATTCACTCTAGTATTACCAGATAGGATGTACCTGAGTGAAATGAAGATCGAGAATACCTTTAGAACTCAAATCCTAGAAGCCCAAAGGGAAGATAAATTCTTGAAGTCTCTAAAAGATCCAAAAGAATTCCAGAAAAAGATAGATGGTGTAGTAACCTACCAAAATAGGTTATATATCCCAGATTTAGGAGAATTGAGAGATAAAATTTTAGAGGAAGGCCATAAGAGCAGCTATACTATTCATCCTGGTGCCACTAAGCTGTATCAAGATTTGAAGAAGAATTTCTAGTGGCCAGGTATGAAGAAATAAATAACTACGTATGTTGCTAAATGTCTAGTATGCCAGCAGGTGAAGATTGAACATCAAAAACCTGCAAGAATGTTACAATCTCTAGAAATTCCTAAATGAAAACAGGAGAAAATTTCTATGAATTTTGTAGTAGGTTTGCCTAGAACTCAATCAGAAAAATGATGCAATCTGGGTGATTGTTGACAGGTTAACTAAATCTGCACATTTCCTGCCTATTAAAATAAATTTTTCATTGGATAAGTTGGCCCATTTGTATATGCAAGAAAGAATAAGACTCCACGGAATACCCACTAGTATAGTATTAGATAGAGATCCTAGGTTTACTTCTAGATTCTGGAAAGCCTTGCAAGAGGCATTCGGTACTAAGTTGAATTTTAGCACTACTTATCATCCTCAAACTAATGGGCAGACTGAAAGGAAGATCCAGACATTAGAAGATATGCTTAGGGCTTGTATACTAGAACAGAAAGATAGTTGGGATAAAATTTTGCCTTTGATAGAGTTTTCCTATAATAATAGTTTTTATACTAGCATAGGAATGGCTCCTTATTAAGCCTTGTATGGAAGAAAATATAGATTACCCTTGTGTTGGTTTGAAGTGAGAGAGAGACAAACTTTAAAGCCAAAATTAGTTCAACAGATGACTGATGAGATAAAAATAATCAAGGAGAAAATGGCTAAGGCCCAAAATAGACAAAAAATTTATGCTGATAAGAGGAGAAGGCCATTAGAATTTGTAGAAGGAGACCATGTTTTTCTCAAAGTATCTCTAGTCACTAGTATTGGTAGAGCTATTAAGTCTAGAAAATTGAATCCTAGATACATTGGACCATACCAGATTTTGAAAAGAATAGGTTCATTCGCTTATTAAATAGCATTACCACCATTTTTGTCTAATCTCCATAATGTTTTTCATATTTCTCAACTTTGTAAATATATCCCAGATTCTTCTCATATTCTTGACGCCAGTACTGTAAAATTTAAAGATAACTTGACTTATAATCCTAGACCTTTAAGAATCATTGGTACTGAAGTCAAACAGTTGAGAAATAAGACAATTCCACTGGTAAAGGTATTGTGGGACCAATCATCACCGCAAGAAGCCATGTAAAACCCCTTATCTTATATTAACAACGTTATAATACTCATTCAGATAAGTGGTTACATTGTCTTTAGTCTTTAATTTCATTATTTTTTTTCCTGAGCATTTAATCTATCAGAAATTTATTATGCAATTAAGTCTGGGTTCTTTTGCTCAGGTAAACATGCTTTAGCACAGTGGAATAAAAATACATACACCACAATAGAATATATAAAAACTCTTCCACTATACATATATTATCATAACTATTTGGTACATTGTTCTGTATACATATACTAGGATAGATGAAGTACCCATCCTTAAGGAGTAAGGAGACAACAAGCTTGCCACTCATACTCCTTTTACAAAATATCATGGAGGAATAGGTTCTTCACATATCCCTATTCATATGCCCTCTTTTCCCTCTATGTACATCTAAAAATGATAGTTCTAATTCCAACCCAAAAAGAACATGTAGAATTAGGACCCCAAAATGATAGGGCTACAGCTACATAGTAAAGTGCCTATCGACTCCAGAGGTAATTCAAAGATAGATATAACATAAACGTCCTTTATAATAGTGAAAGTTCCTAAAAAGGGAATTTCCATCGTAGCCAGTTCTATCTCCATTATAAGACAATATCTAGGCATCTGATACATATCAGTATAATAATGAGAAATATATTCCCAGTAGCTAAACAAACTAATTTATTTAAAACAACTGATATGTACCACTATAATAATACAGAAAATAACCCTACATTCAGTTAAATTTCAAAATTCTTTTCATATGGATCCCTGGGTATGATATATGTGAAACATATGTGTATGCATCTATAACATGAGATATGCAATAAGTTATGTCATTCATGGAATGGATAACAGACTTTCCACATTTATCTCACATAGCCCATGTATGCAATACAAATCTATACCACACATAAATACTTTATTTTGGAAAGGTATACACCAGATCATTCCCTTCGACATCATTGTGTTCTTTGGAGGTTTACACCAAATCATTCCTCTTGCATTTTATCCCTTTGGAGTATACATTAGATCATTCCCCATAAGGTAGCTTGCTAGAGAAGTATACATCAGATCATTCCTCCTTATAATTTTGGTCTCAAGAGGTATTTACCAGATCATTCCTCCTTTGATCTTTAGCTTTGCCATTTACAACCATGTTAAGCAATTTTATGCTATTCAATCACTTTCACATAAATTTAGACTTCTTACTATCAATGGAAAAATGCAAGCTATTTACTATTCATTCTTGACCACTACATCAATTTCCCTCTTTTCACTTAGCATAGGCCAATTTTAGTGGCACCTTAGGCTATTTTCAATCAACATATAAGTTTAGCCATTCTAGGGAAAATTATACATAGCATTCGGCCAAGGCAAGGAAATAATGAGAAAATGACGTTTTTAACTCATTTAGTTCATTTCTAGCCTCTTTCTTACCATTTAAACATTATTGTCACAATTCCTATAATTATGCCTAACCCTTTCTCACACCTCAAAATTTGGTAAGTGCACTTTAGGCCATACTTTTTCCCATTTTTCTAGCTCACTTTCCATGCCAAATGTGATAATGCACACAATCTTACAACTTCACATTTTTATGCACACTTTTAAGGTGAAATGGTAAGGCTTCAAAGTGGCAAAATTACTAAAGCATAAAATTTACCATAATTTTCTCTCTCCTCCTTTCTTGGAATAGAAATTCACATGATTCTAGGTCATTTTAAAGAGCATTTTCAGCATCATTTTCATACACTCATTCGGCCAAGATGAGTAAGTCACATTACTTTGGTTAATGGTAAAGTTAGAATATGAAAAAGTTATCTAGATATAAACCTAACTAGATTTTCTCTCTCTCACCATTTTCTAACACTTTCTATCACTCTTTCTAACACAAATTTTAACCAAATTTTAGCACTAATACAAACCCTAGCATTTGGCCAAAGAGGAAAAACAAGCAAAATGAAGTTATTTCACCGTCTTGCTTACCATACAACAATATTCATGCAAAAACCATGCAAGAACATCATTTTCTCCCTCTCAGAAACACAATTTCAGCCTTGGTACAAGTTAGGGTTTTTCAAAACCAAGATTCCATACATGAAAATTTACCATCTCTTGAGTTTTCATGCATTCCAACATGTCTATAGCCATAAACACAAGTAGTTTTCAACATATTTCACACCCACTCAAACAAATCAACCATAAGAATGTAGAGAGAGAAAAAGCCATCATTCTTGCAAGATTAAAACACCATAAACACACCATAAAACAAGAAAAGAATGGCATAGGCATGTTTAGCTACCTTGAAAAGGTAAAACAAGTGGAATCTCCAAGTTATTTTGATGTGAAAATATTCTTTTCCAAGCCTATGTAGCAATTCGGCCAGCCTCTTTCTCTCCACTCTTCTTCGACACTTCTAGCACATGGGGGAAGAAGAAGGCTGAAATTTAGAGTTTAGGTTATTTACAAAAATGCCATTAGTGTTAAAATGTCCAATTTATCCCTTTTTCTTCTCTTTTTCAACAATGACATTGTCTCTCCTTAGAAATGTAATTTTATGCAACTTCCATGGGCTGAGACTTTTTTGCCCCTCAAGAGTTTCAAAATTTCAAAGTGATCCCTCAACTTTTCAAAAATTATAAATAAGCCCCTAAGGGAATTGCCATTTTGCCATTTAAGTCCAAATGGACCATTTTGCTCCAATTTTCACCCTTTTCGGCTTCATGATGTAAAAATCACTTAAATAAGATTTCATAAAATTTATTTTATGAATTTACTAATTTACCCTTATTTTAGAAAAATTATAATTTTGCCCCTAGGACAAAATTACCTTTTTACCCTTTATGCCAAGGTTACCATTTTCACCCTTTTTCTTCCTTCTTGCAAATGGGTAAGGATTTCAAATTTCTATTTTCTTGAAATATTTAAGGTAAAAACTAAATTTTCTACATTATGTAAATTTACTCATATGCCCTCAGGGTAAAATTATGATTTTACCCTTCTTAGGGAAATTTGCCTTCTTGACATCAAAAGCACGTAATCACTTACATAACTAGATTTTTCTTCTCTCTTAAATGAAAGTAATAAGAGTCCTTTGATATAATTTCATGAAATAAGAGAATTAAATTAATTTTTTCCTTCATGGTAAAATTACTATTTTACCCTTCCTCACTAAATTTTCAATTTCATTCTTTTATCACAAAAGTGATTATATAATGGTAAAAATGCCAATTCTAACTCCTTAACAAATCATCCTTAACATGCCACAAATAATACTAACAATAATAATAATAATGTTATCATAAAATGCAAGTATTAGGAGCGGATGTTACAAGCTACGTGGGAAAAGGAAGATGATATGAAAAGAGTTTATCCAGAGTTATTTATCTAGGTACGTTTTAAATTTCGAGGATAAAATTTTTTTAAAAGAGGGGAGAATTGTAACACCTGCTCTTTTTACGTCTTAAGAGATGTTTGTTAATTTTTAATGAATCAAATGCTTGTGTTTGTTGCATTAGGTTACATGTAGTTGCATTAGGATAAGAGTTTTAAGGGAAAAGAAGGAATAAGGATTAAATTGAAAATGAAAATGATATAGTGGAAAATTGTAAGAATATCCAAAACTTTAGGGCAATAGGCTATAATTTTAGCCAAATGATTCACTGTAGCAAGAGAATTCTGAAAAATTTCCTGCTAGGCAGTTAGGCACAAAATGGTCATTTAACATAAAGTTGGAAGAATTATCAATTTGGGCCGAATGGTCAGGAATTTGGAGCAAAGTTGCAAGAGGCTGAATTGCCTATAAATAAGCCAATCCTTCAGAACCCTTCATTTGCAACTTCAGTTTAGAAATCTTGGAGAGAGAGAGAGGACGAGCTAGGGAGAGAAAGAGTGGGAATTTTGAGAGAAAAGATCTGTTGGATAGATTTAAGAATTCCTGAAGCTAGGAAATCATCCTAGAACACTTCCCAAACATTAATCATCAAGTTTAAATTGACAGAAAGGTAGCAAATCACCTATCTCCCTTATTTTTGAAATTACTATTTATGGCTGGAAATTCTGAGTTTTATGATTTTAAATTGAAGAGAGATTAAAAACCTACATCCTTAGTGTTTTTGATTGCTATTGGATGTTTTAAACTATTTGAATATACTTGTGAATGCATGAATGTGAATATGCAAAATGGGTTTTTCATGATTTTTGAAAAAGAGCTTAAATCCCAAATTTGAGCATGAATAATCGGTGGTTTGGGCTACTTTTGAGTGGTAAATAAAGCTTTTATACTGTTATTGAGTTTTTAATCATCAAAACTATTTTAAGAACACGTTCTTGATGTAAAAATCTAGGTCAACGGACTTTTGAAAAATAGAGCATAACATAGCAGTCGACTTGTAGGCCCTACCATTCGACTGTCGTGCTCCTGAGTTGCCCAGAAACATATTCAGAATGCTAGTAGTCGACTACCAGGAGTTGGAAGTCGACTACCATGTTCTTATTTTCCAGAAATTAGCTAAGAATATAGCAGTCGACTGTCGAGGTCCTGGAAGTCGACTGATTGCTCACTGTTTGAAAAATTTTTGGGGCAACAAGCTGGAAGTCTACTTGTAGCTGTTTGCTTCAGGAAAATGGACTCAATAATCTCTTTTTATATACAATTAGCCCAATATTTTGCTCAAATGTAGGATTTAATCTTGACTTGTAATGGATAACATGAGAAATGTGTATGCTTAAGAAACCATGAGAAAAAGAAGAGAAACAAGAGAATTTTAATGAGCATAAACCATAAATGCGAATAACTACAAATGGTTGATCTATAAGAATGGATGCATTTGGTTATTTCACGAGAAGAGATACAATTGGTTATATCGAGAGAATAGCTACAACTGGCTTTAATCCAGGAAAAGTTTTGTAGACAATTAACCTGAGAATAATTGCTGACGGTGAAAACCACGAGAATTATTGTAGGTGGCTCATGACCACAAGAAAACTCATTTATAAATGGAAATGTTTTTAAGGATTTTTTTATGATGCTTTTGATTTTGGCTATATCAAATTGCCTGATTTCTTTGTTTATGCTCTATATGCTTATATGAGAATATGAGTTGTTACCATTACAATATGAGAATGCATCCTGTGTGATGAATATCAGTTAAAGTGTATGTGTAATCATAAGTATATACATGAGATAGTTTTAATACATTTACATTATTCCAATAGCATAATATTTTAAAATATTCTAAAAAAGAATATGGCGGATTTTCGTATTTGTACGGTGGTACAATCAGCTATCTTTAAACACAGGTGATTATTGCTACTGAGAAATATTTCTCATTAAAGATGATTTGTATCAGATGCCTAGGTAACAGATTTTCCTGGAGGTCGAGATGGAAATAATAGAGATACCATTTCTAAGGCTTTTCCCGGTAGTTAAAGAAATATGGATTGTATATGTATGGGAATTTCTTTCCCCCTTATGGTATGCATAATTAGGAATATATCTTAGGTTTTTTATATGCCTATATACTGGATCCTTATATATCTTTTGGAGAGATCAGGAGAATGACTTTTGATGTAAGTAAGAAAAACATATATATATATATATTAAGATATGTGAGATAGGACATTTTTTTAAAAAACAGGGTATGAGTGGCAGGCTTGTTGTCTCCTTACCCTACTCAGGCTCACATATTTATAGGTATATGTCTAACACACACTACTGTTATGTATGTATAAAGATTATGTACAGTTGAATGTGAATGTAAATATATCTATATCTAACTATCTTATTTAATTTTTTTTATTTCTATTGCATAACGTGTAAGAAATTGAGTGTAGTAACCCAAACTAGTGGCACTCAACTATTTAACTTAAAAAAAGTTAAAAATGTACTCGGGTAGAGGTAGTAATAACTCACCAATCCTATATTATATTACCTTATATTATTTTATTACCTAAAATGAATATAGGGTTGGGACTGTTACATAAGGCATGGTGACATTAAGTTTAAAACATAAAAAGAAGGGAACAATTTGACAATATGACCAAGTGTTCACAATGAATTTATAAAGGTGGTCAAGTGTCTACAATATGACTAAGTATTCACAATTAATTTATAAAGCTGACCAAGTGTCCACAATGTGGCCAAGTGTTCACAATTAATTTATAAAGGTGACCAAGTGTTCACAATTATTTTATAAAAGGGTGGCCAAGTGTCCATAATTCTTGAGGTGTGGTTGAAAGTGCTCCACATATGTGATCTAATGAGGTGTGACCGAAGGTGCTTCACACTGTGACCTAGTGCTCACAATTATAAAGGTGGTCAAGTGTCTACAATTCTTGAGGTGTGACCGAAGGTGCTTCACACTTTGAGATAAGGTAAGTTTTAAGAATAAAATGTATAATTAATCATTGTTTATTTCAATTTTAACATGTATGATCCTATGAAAAGATGTTATACTTGAAATGAGAATATCTACTCTTATCAGATTGACATTCCAAATAATCATGCAATGCTTGCCAATTGGTATATATAAATGAGACTGTTTTAAATGACTAGAATGCAGATGTAAAAATGTTTTTCTATGCTTGCACACTGATACATATTAGTAGTTTGAAAATGATGAATTGTTAAGCTACTGAGAAACTTGTTTTCTCATTCATATGCTAATATGTATTAGATGCGAATGTTTAGCAATGCTGGGTGAAGATGGAAGTCCCTTTTCGTATAAGGCATTTTGTATTTCTTTATTTTAGGTCATGATTCTATCTATATCATTTTTTTGGATTAGAGTTAGGATTGTTATTTTTGGCTGTGTATAGTAATGAAAAAATGGAAATCATTGGGGAAAGGATATGTGAAAGATCTGTTCATCCCTATTATTTTAAAAACAATTTGAGTGACAGGCTTGTTGTCTCCTAACTGCTTATGGGCGGGTACTTCATATATCCTAGTATATGCTCACAGAAGGATGTAACATATATTGATTATTGGACATTTATTATTTGCATTATATGTAAGTTTTTTAAATTCTGCTGTGATGTATTAAATTTAATTTTTGCTGTGCATAAAGTATGATTATCTGAGCAAAAGAACCCGAACCTAATCCATAATAATAATATTTAATGGTATAAATACTTAGACGTTGCAAATGAATAATTAAGGTTAAGAGTAATGTACCAAACTTATCTGGATACAACCAGAGTTGTAATACTAGATAAGGGCGTTATAGAGGTTGCTCTTTAAACCAATACAACCCTATAAAATAATTAAGGAGTAAAGGGATGAGAGTCTATACGGGACAAATGGATTAGTTTAAGTGAAAAAATCTATGACAATATGTATAAGTTACCTATCTATATACATTACCATATAGTTGTAGATAAAAAGACTAACGAATGATGTGCATATGCCAAGGGATGCCCTGATAGCTAGATTATCAGTTATATGGATAACGGTCCTATGATGATCACCGAGATAATGGTCCCCACGATGATAACAATCTCAATCACATGGATAACGATCCTATGAAATTCTCTGGGATAACGTTCCCCTTGAATATTTATAATTGAGATTGGGAAACAACATGAATAATGATGGGGATGTAAATTGCTGGAAACGTATGCATATTGATTTTGAGATAATATGTAGATTTATGTGATTTTTGCAATAACATGAGAAGTGTTATGCAAATGAGATTTGAGATGTGTATACAAGCTTTATGTAATAATGATTTTTGAGTTGAATGTTTCTCCTATACTCTTGTGATTTTGATGAATTTATCTGGTTTATGAATAAATATGAGATGAATTTCCCATATGATGGATACTGTTTAGAATATGAAATTCTAATTCACATGTGTGATTTTATAACTACAGAGGAGAGGTTTTCTTTACCAAAAAGGGTACAACTGAACTTTTAAATATTTTGTAAAAATTTAAATTTGTAAATTACTCTACTGGGATAATTATATCTCATTAAGTTGTTTGTTCAGATGATCAGGGTCAGGATATGCCTAGAACTTAGTTGGGCTTGAATTGTGCATGAGGGCTGCAAGGCAACCTAGAAGATTGTAAATTTTGAGTTTGTAAATAGGTTTGGTTGATGGCATGTAGGCCAAGAATTATATGTATATGATGAGAATTTTATGGTTATTTTGGTAAATGACATGGGTTATGCATCACTATATGAAATGGAGACAATTGTGTTGAAATGTGATTTGTTAATAGTGAGATTATTTTAGTAGCATCACTATAAATAGTACCTTAGTTGTCCATGATGAATGGTTTAGAATTGTATATTCTAGAGTATATGGTTGTATGATTTGTGGTGTTAGAATATGCTGTGTATAAGAGGTAGTTGAGTGAAATTCGAATGGACTAAGAGAAGAGTCTATTTGGGTTACACTCAACTAGTAATGACCCGAGTGGTATAAGTTTTTTTTAAAAGGAAAAATTTTTAAAGGACTTTCACGCTTCCAATTTACTTTAATGATAAACATATAAGAGGGGTCATTTCATAATAGTATCAGAGCAGTGGTTTTACGAATTATTGTGGTTTACCTTAGGGAATGGCCAGGTTTGCAACATTAGGAATTGTTGATTTGAATTTGACTCTGAAATACATAAGATTATGATCAAAACCCTTGGGATATTAGGAGTAAACTTATTGCTATAGTTATGTGTTGTTAGTAAAGGCTAACTATTTTCCTTTTTGTATCAGCAAACTATAACATCCGCTCCTAATATAATTAATAGATGCTTGTTAGTTGTTAATTTAAGTTTAATACTTGTATATGTTGCATTACCTGCATATAATTGCATTAGTGCCAAACAAAAGTTGTAAAATGACTCGAGGACTAATATGCAATTACGTAAACTACCCTTAAAGCCTAGCTGAACCCTAAACCCTCTCATAACACTCAAACTTTAGCAAACTTAGATAAAGAAGGAGAAGGGCGAGTAGAGAGAGAGGGTGACTTAGGGCAAGAGTGAAGGGCATTTAACTTGAAGGAAGGCTAGATTGGAGGCTAGATAAGTGTTCTACAGCTAAGAGGGCATCATCTAAGCATCATATACACATCCAATACCCAAAAAATTTAAGGTAGCAGCAAAACCTAACCCCACTTTCATGAAATGTTTGCTCTTAACTGAAAAATTGATGTTTATGAATATTTTGAGCTGTATTTGGTTAAAACCTACATTATCTATGTTTTCAATGTCTATTGGGTAATGCTTGTTGAATAAGTGTGCTTGTCATGCTTTAAAATAGTGTGTGAAAGTTAGGTTTCACCTTAAGTGCGAAAATAAAGTTCAATCTATGCGTTGGGTGAAATGTGGCTGGAATACAGGCTATTTAGTGATGTAAATGATGTATAAATGTTAGCATTGGGTTCATAAACCTTTTGCATGAGTTGTGATTATGTTTTGGGGCAAAAGATCTAGATATAGAAGATGTTTTTACGCAATGCAAAGCACTGGCAGCCAACTACCAAACCCTAGAAGTTGACTATTATGTTTTTTTTTTCCTAGAAAACGTACCTAGAATGCATCAGCCGACTGCCAGACCTTAGCAGCTGACTATCAGGCTCACAGTGAGCTACTATTCGACTACCAGGCCTATAATAGTTGACTGGCTACCTTCGGGTTGGCTTCTCATCTTAGATAGGATGTATCAGCTAACTACTAAACCTTAGTAGTCGATTGTCGGGCTCATAGTGAGCTACCAATTGACTGTCAGGCTTGAAACAGTCGACTAGCTACTCCCAGGTTGGCTTCTGGTTTTAGACAGAGAGCTAGCAACCGACTGCCAGGTCAAGGGCAGTCGACTGCAACCCAAAATAAAAGAAAATGGACTCTATGCCTTGATTTCGATGGAGAATTAGGCCAAAACTCCACCCAAACACAAGATTGAATCTTGTGATGTAATGGTAATAGGTAACAATCAAGTTGTACTTACTTGGACATGATGGTCCTTGTAAGAATCACATTGGACATGGCAATCCTTATGATAGAGAAAGAAAAAGAAAGGAATTCATGGAAAATAAAAGGAGGGGAGTATTCCTAGGGTATGTATTAGGATAGATAGGCTCATAATTAAGTGACTAATGGTTGGTATAGGATGGCATTGGGAGTTCCACGGTTGTACCAAAAATTAAGATGGTTAAACGTCCACTTAAATTTAGATAATTCTTGAAAATACCGTGATGGTTGCGAACTTTAAGTTTGTGCAATTTTCAAGGCCATTAAAGTGGACACGTATTTAGAGTTAGGCATAACTATGGCGTGAGCCAATCATCCTAGTGTATACCTTAGTGAATAACGTACTGAAATATAATCCCATAAGCTAAATAAGAAGTCCCTTATGGGGTAGGAAGGGAAGAAATTCCCGATGTATATAGAATGATCTACGATAAGGGCAATGACCACTATCATAGGCAGTCCCTACAAGGTAGGAAGGGAAGTAAATTTCGACTGTACATGGAATGATCTACGGTAAGGGCAGTGACCACATGGTACTTGGATCCACTGAGGGATGCTCTAGATAGTACAAAAATGTATGGTGGCTAAATAGTCACAAAGTTATGTATATGGGTATTAAGTGGTACATAGAGGTAGTCGCTGAGTGTCACTCCTGATGACTCTCATTATATGTTTGATTCCTGTTCATGTTTTTAAAGAAGAATATGTTGATGTTATCATATGGAATATATGAGATGAAAGTTTTATGATAAAGCATGAGATTAAAATGATATCCCATGATGATTTAATTTCACATATATTAAAGTACATGCATACACTCAAGCACAAACCATGACAGCATAATTCATGCATTGCATCCCGATAGTACATGTCATGTTTTGAATTTAAGATGAGAAATGCAGAGTATTTTCATATAATTACGATGGTACAAATCAACTGATTTTAAAACAAGTTTGCTTGCTAATGAGATTCAATTTTCACATGAATGCTGTCGTGTATTAGATGTGTAGTTACCGGTTGGAAATGGAGGTAACCTGAGGAGAGGTACCCTCCATGGGTATTTTGAGGAAGTACAATTGAATAGCTTAGGCTTTTACTTTAATGACTTAGCCTTCATGATTTTTGAAAGTGTTATCATAATTTACTTCATGTATATCCTATAGCATATGTAGGATCATAGAAATTAACTAGATTAATTTGGTGAACACTTGGATAGGGATCATGAGTGACAGTGATGTTGTCTCTATGCCCCAATAGTTATTCTATGTTAATTATGAAAGTATTCACGCATGATACTTGTATAAATATATAGCCAGAGTAACTTATGTGTCATATTAGTTTATTCTATTGCCAGATGGAGTGTAAACTCGAGAGTAGAGACTCGACCCTACCCTCACTCAAATAATTAAGTTGTAAAAAGTTCTAAATTTTCTCGGGTAGATGTAACAATAACATACTACTATTATAATATGCATATTATATCTTTTAGAGAACTAAAAAGAACTATAGGATAAGAGGGTGTTACAGGCATTACACAAACTATGGCAAACACAAGAAGAGGTACTAGCAGAAGGTCATAAGGAAGGAGTAGCATGGATGAGAAAACAAGAGATATGATGGAATCCTTTAGGATGATAGTAGAGGTAGTGAGGGATCAGGCTGCCACTAGTGCTAACAGTATGAGGCAGCACTAAGAAAACTGCCAAAATCCTAATGACAGAGACGAAATTCTTGTAACTCAGACAAAGAGGTAGGCCATTTGAAGAATATTTAGCCAAATTTGAAGAGCTGGCTAGGTATTCTACTTACTTGAGGCTGCATCCTAATGAAGCCTAAAAGTCAAGGCAATTGGAGGTAGGCTTAGATTTACATATGAGAACCCAATAACCCCGATGGAGATCAGGAATTTCACAATATTGGTAATCAAGTGTCGAATCTTGAGCAAGAGTTTAGAAGAAAAGCAGCAAATGAACCAGAGATTAGTTGCTCACTAGAAACAGCCTGTAAGGAATTTGAATGTCAAAGGGGAAACTTTAAAGCACCATAAGGATCATATAGTGGGAGCTGATGCTCTGAGGTCACCAACTGCCTTAAGTGTGGAAGAAAGCATAGGAACGAACCCTGCCGATGCAGAACACCAGTGACATGCTTTAAGTGCAGCAAAATAGGGTATATTGCAATTTATTGCCTATCCAACGGGAATCAGCAGAACCCTAGTAGGTTAAGGCCACAAGCTACGAAGAGAGTCTTTATCTTGTATGGGGCCAATGTTGAGAAATCATCCAGACTAATGAAGGTAAAGGTAAGATCTATAATTTTTTCTTGATAATACTGTTTGATTCCAGTGCTACACACTCTTTTATATCTAATACATATTTTGAAAAAATAAATTTGGATTTTCAAACCATGCTGTACGATTTATATATTTCTAAACCCTTGGGAGAATCCACAATAACTCCTCAAATTTGTTTGAACTGCCCTCTTTCTTGATCTTATGTGTTTGCCTCTAACCAGGATTGATATTATTTTGGGAATGGATTGGTTGGCTGAGAATCGAGTTCTTTTAAATTGTTTTGAAAAGACCATTACTTATTTGGATGCCTTACTAGTGAATAGAAGTCACAGAGTAGGCGAGTTAAATGATATTTTCCTTAATTTTTCTCAAGCAGAATTCTAAGAAAGGCTTAGCTCAATTCCTATTGTAAGAGATTTTCTAGAGGTATTCCCTTTAAAGATAGTCAAGTTACCCCCACCAAGAGAAATTGAATTCACCATATACTTGATTCCTGGTACGGGCCCAATATCCATGACACTCTATTGGATAGCTCTAATAGAATTGAAGGAGTTGAAGGTCTCAATCGAGGACATGTTAGAAAAAGGGTTTATTAGGCCTAGTGTGTCACCATGGGGAGGTCTTGTCTTGTTTTTGAAAAAGAAAGATAGGAGCATGAGATTGTACATAGAATACCGACAACTAAATAAGGTGATCATCAAGAATAAGTACCCTTTGCCCAGAATAGATGACTTATTTTGACCAATTGCAAGGAGTAACTGTATTCTCTAAGATAGATTTGAGGTCAGGATACCACCAAATTAGGGTTAAGAGTGAAGATATTCCTTAAACAACATTTAGTACAATATATGACCATTATGAGTTTTTGGTGATGCCATTTGGACTAACTAATGCTCATATTATTTTTATGGATTATATGAATAGAATTTTTTGACAATTCATGGTGGTATTTATAGATGACATCTTAATCTATTCTAAGATGCATGAAAAGTATGCACAACATCTAGGGATGGTTCTATAGATGTTAGAGGAAAAACAAATGTATGCTAAGTTGTAAAAATGTGAGTTTTGGTTGGAGGAGCTTAAATTCTTAGGTCATGTGGTGAATAGAGAAGGGATTTCGATAGATCTTAAGAAAATTGAGGCTGTACTGAATTAGAGTCATTCAAGAATGGTCACTGAGATTAAGAGTTTTCTGGGTTTCGTAGGTTATTATCGAAAATTTATATAAGGATTTTCTTAGTTAGCCTTGCCATTAACCTAATTAACCAGAAAGGGCGTTGAGTTTGAGTGAAGTGAACAATGTAAGTGTAGTTTCTAAACCTTAAAGGAAAAACTAACTACCGCTCCAGTATTAATAATCTGAAACCCTATAGAGCCTTTTGAGATATATACAGATGCGTTAAAGAAAGGTTTAGGATGTATCTTAATGCAGGCAAGGAAAGTAGTTGCTTTTGCATCAAAATAACTCAAACCTGCAAAAGAGAACCATCCCACTCATGATTTGGAGTTAACTGCCGTAGTTTTTGCCCTAAAATTTGGAGACATTACTTGTATGGGGCAAAATTTGAGGTCTATAGTGATCATAAGATTCTTAAGTACTTGTCATTAAAAGAAGTTAAATATGAGGCAGAGAAGGTGGGTAGAGTATTTAAAAGAGTTTCATTTTGAGTTAAAATATCATGCAGGGAAAGCCAATATTATAGTTGATGCCTTAAGTAAAAAGTCCCTGCAAGTAGCTAGCTTTATGATAAATGAGATGAAATTGCTTGAGGACTTTAGGAATCTTAGTCTCAATATAATTTCACTCCTAAATAGATTAGCAATAACTAACTTCCAAATAAGTTGTGAATTGAGGGAATAGGTTAGACAAGCCTAACAGGAGGATGAATCCCTAGAAATCTATGTAAACCAACCAGATTTTAGGTTAGCCACTTATAGGGTATTGATGTTTAGGAACAGAATATTAATTACACCATTCACCTAGGTATTTCTAAGATGTATCAAGAGTTGAAAAGAAACTTTTGATGGTCAGGTATGCGTAATGCCTGTCTTACTTATCAGCAGGTAAGATAGAGCACTAGGAAGGGTTGAATAAAAGTGAGCACTAGGACTAAATTGAAAGGTTAAAAGATAATCAGGGGTAGATTCAAAAATTTTTCCAAGGAAGGGTTACTGTATCTAACTAAATTTTGAAACTTCCCTTCTAAATTTGCAAGGGCAATGAGGTAACTTTACATCCTTCTTGACTAAGTTGGCATGAAGTGTAGAAATACAGACTAAATGTATGACTTGTTTCTCTCTTTCCTTTCAACCTATTTTCTCATTTTCCTACTTACCACCTCCTATAAATAAAATGGTGACGGGAGAGAAGTCAAACCTTCAAGTAGAGAGAGAGTGAAGGAGGTTGCTCTAAAGAGATAAAGTGCCATCTTTGGAAAGAGAAAGAGCAATCTAGTGAGAGAAAATGGGATTTAAAGTTAGGAGCATCAAACTGAGGCTAGGAAAATATCCTAAGACCGCTCTACCACTCCTCTAGACCAACATCATCTTGTATTTCATAAAATTAAGGTAGCTAAATCTCATTTCCCTCTTAGTTTCAAAAGTTACTGTTCAGTGTTGAAAAAATGACATTTTGATGATTTTAAGTAAGAATGAAGAGATAAAACTTACATTCTCTAATTTGCTAACATCTATCAGATGTTATGTGCTAGTTATTTATGCTTATGATGATATGTATGGTAGATCTATGATATATGTGTAATGTTCATGCTATAAGAGATAGAGAAATTTGGGATTTAAGGGGATTGGGCCCATATGTTCATCGTTTTCTATGTTAGAAGTTTTTAAGGGGTTGAAGAGATCAAGATTTGATATTAAAACTAAAATTTGGTTGTTGTATAGGTTACACATGGATGAAAAATGTAGTTTTTATGGTAGTTCAAAACATAAAAGTTAACTTCTAGAGTTTATAAGTTGACTGTCGTGTTCTTCACGCTACCCAAAATGGCCAAGAACCCAACAACCTACTGTCAGCCTTGTAGCAATCGACTGTTATATTTTTTATATGCCCAGAACACAGAAAGTAAGGTAGCAGCCTACTGCTAAGAGTCTACAAGTCGACTACCAGCTCTCAGGTTTGCATACCCTATTTAGGTCGAGAGCTACCAATTGACTTCCAGAGAAGAGGAAGTTGATTGGTAGGCTCCAGAACATGAGAATTTCCTTGTAATCCCTCAACTTTGTGTTTTAAGGCTCAATTGCCTCCTCAAACTCAAAGATTAAGAGAATCAAACATCATGTAACATGGATCAATGAGGAAAAGAGATTGAAAGCTTATGAAAAGTAAGAAAAGTATTCCTAGTGGTGGCATTGGTAATAGATAGGCTCAAGTTCGAGTGACCGATTGTCAGTATAAGACAATCTTTGGGCATTTTTGAACCATAAATTAGGATGGTAAAACATTCACTTAACTAAATAAAGAAGATTGCAAAAAGTTTGTGATGGTTGAGAATTCTAGGTTAGTGCACCCTTAATGACATGGCCAAGAAAGGATCGCATACCTAGAATTAAGTAAAAATGTGGTTTTAGCTTATTCACCTTGGTAAATACACTCGGGATAGAGTATTAGGAATGTGATCCACTAGTATCCATAGTCTCATGATCCATCTAGAACGGAGTGGACATGATCTACACCTAGAGTAGTAATCTCGTGAGTAAGATATGATCCTTCAAAGAGAGTGATGGTGATCCACAGGTTTTTACCTAGATCGACTAGGGGATTCCTCAAAATTTATAGTAGTTAAATACCACATGGTCCTAAGGTCATAAAGTAGTCATGTATGTAGAGTTCAGGGGTACATAAGGTGCTCATTGGGCTACACCTTCGAGAAGTTTCTCTCTATTTTATGAAAATAAAAAAGGAGCATAAGGCCCAAGGAGCATAAGTCCCAACATCACATGTATATTCCCTTTTATGAATTGGTTGAAAATGATCAACTTACAATGTATGTGGTGATGGTGATAATATTTGTAAGAGCATGAATATATGATGAAAGTTTCGTGATAACTTAACTGTGCATGCATCATTAAGTACATGACTTGAGCATGGATTGCATCTAATAGACATTTGTTTATGAAAATAAGAACAATGAGAGAATGTATGAATTCCTGTACATGTAGAGATGGTACCATCAGTAGATTTTAAAATTAAGTGATCTAGCTACTAAGACTATAAATCTCACTTTTACGTTGATATGTCCAGATGCCATGCTATCATGTCCTGTTAGAGATTGAGACCATCATTATCAAGGTCCCTTTTATGGGTCCCATTATTGTAATTAGAGATTTTTGGGTGATCATAGTGATGGAGGTGACACATATGGTACCCCATACAAGACCAATATTTGAGCAGAAGCTCAAAATGATTCTCCTCTCTCTACAGTATTATTTTGGATATTTTAGAAGGTCTATCCTTGACCATGGCCCTATTATGTTTTTAGAGTAGCCTATGGTATTCTTTTGTTGCACATAGAGGAGGGTGAATATATTGATGATTAGATGTGACTATCCTTATCCATTAATAGGTATTTTTGGAAGGGCGAGACTGAGTGACAGACCTATTACCTCTTATTCTCATGCCTAATTGTAAATGTATGCCCAACGCCACATATCTACATATATATATGTCTAGTAACTACCAAAGTTATAAGGAATGTAATTGTGAAAGTAAAAGTCCAAAAGTACATATGAATATTTAAAATATTTTGTTCTACTTTGGTAATTATTTTATTATTTTT
Source organism: Senna siamea (assembly GCA_031216115.1). NCBI lineage: Eukaryota > Viridiplantae > Streptophyta > Magnoliopsida > Fabales > Fabaceae > Senna > Senna siamea. Next base: position 7,163,797 of record CM062360.1, read on the forward strand.
CTACAACATTATTTCAAGTGAAAACCCAAGTATAGAGACCTAAACCTAACTTAACTAATTATAATTAATTTGGTAAAAGTTAAAATTTACTCAAGTAGAGGAGATAGTAACACACATATTTTGTGTATGAATAACAATGAAAACATTATTTAAAGGAACCAAAGGAGGGGGTGTTACATCCATCTCTTGCAAAATGACACACCTAGCCATCTCGACACATCAATACACAAATTAGACAATAATCTCAGTATTCAAGCAAACCAAGTTAGAAATTATTGTTGACGGTACTAATTGTAACACCTCCAATCCTATGGTTCATTTTAGTTAATTAAATAATACAATATTTATATACAGGATTTGTGAGTTATTATTACCTTTACTTGAGTAAATTTTTTTAAAAATTTTTTTACCAATTTAAATAATTCAATGCTATTAGTTTGGGGATTCTACACTCGGGTTCTCACACATAAAATCTCAGCAAAAAATAATTAAAACAATTTAGATAAGATATATGAATATATACATATACATTCACATACATAATTCATTTACAGTGTTTACAAGTGTTACCCATTAAATATACATCTATGAATATGTGAGTGTGTCAATTAGGGTAAGGAGACAACAAGTCTATCGCTCATACCCATTTAACAAAAGACTACTAATGGATTCCTAGCTCACAGATTCTAATACATATATACCCTCTTTTTGTATATCCAAAAATCATCGTCCTGATCATTTTCCAAAAGATTAATAAGGATTTAGGGTAGCGGGAACTTCTAAGACAAAAATAATACATAATTCTTTCACCACTGGGAAATAGCCTAAGAACAGTATTTCCACTATCTCCACCTCCATCTCTAAAAGAACCTGGTACCTAAGCATCTGATACAAACCAGTACTTTAAATGAGAATGAATCTCAGTAGCAATAAAAAACCTGTCTTTTAAAACACACTGGTCTGTACCATCATATCTATACGAAAAACACTATATTCTTCTTATTATCAATTTAAAATATTATGCCTATTGGGTTACAATGCATGAATTATATAGTTATAACATCTCATGTCTCATGCTCATACTTATGCATGTCATCTAAAATTATCACATATCCATTCAGCCGGATATATATGTCATCAGATTATAATTCATATCTATCCAACAAGATATACCATACCACATATCCATCACATAGGATATGTATCATATTATAATGGTAATAAGGCATAACATAAAACCGAGAGCATACACAAGGAAATCAAACCATATTTACATGACTAAAGTCAAATCATGATCATCACAAGATCATACCAAGAGAAATCAGGAGAGTCGCCAAGCGATCCCCTTCAACAAATTCTAATTGCCTTCTCCTCTTATCAGCATAAATTTTCTACCTATCGTGGGCCTTAGCTATCTTTTCTTTGATCATCTTAATTTGATCTATGGTTTGTTGAACTAATTTGGGTCCCAGTAGTTGTCTCTCCCCTACCTCAAACCAACACAAGGGTGACCTACATTGTCGTCCAACAAGGCTTCATAAGGAGCCATCCTTATGCTGGAGTGGAAACTATTATTATAAGCAAATTTTATCAGGGGTAAATTTCTATGCCAATTCCACTTTTGCTCTAACATACATGCCCTAAGTATGTCTTCTAGAGTCTGAATAGTTCTCTCAGTCTGCCCATCAGTTTATGGATGATAAGCAATACTGAAACTAAGTTTTGGTAGGCTTTCCAAAATCTAAAAGTAAACTTAAGGTCTCTATCAGATACTATATTAGTGAGAACTCCGTGGAGTCTCACTATTTCTTGTATATATAATTAGGCCAACTTATTTAATGAAAAATTTATTTTTATAGGCAGAAAATGTGCAGATTTAGTTAATCTATCTACAATCACCCAAATTATATCATTTCCTAATTGAGTTCAAGCTAAACTAACTACAAAATCCATAGAAATCTTATCTCATTTCCATTCAAGGATTTCAAGAGGTTGTAATAATCCTACAGGCTTCTGATGTTCAATCTTTACCTACTGGCATACTAAACATCGAGTAACATACTCAACTATATGCTTCTTCATACCTAGCCACTAAAGCCTCTTTTTCAAATCTTGATACATCTTTTTAGTACCAGGATAAATAGTATAGTTGCTCTTATAGGCTTCTAGAATTATATCCCTCAGTCCTCCTGACTCTAGAACATAAATCTTATCTTGGAAGGTCATTACCCCATCAATACCTTTCTTGAATTCTCTTAGGTCTTTTATGGACTTTATGAACTCATCTTCCCTTTGAGCCTCTAATATCTGAGTTATAAAATTGTTCTCAATTTTTTATTCACTCAGATATACCCTATCGGGTAACACCAATGTGGATAGGCTCATATTTCTAAATTTCTCTATTAGGCACATTTCATTCACTATCATGTAAACTACATGAAGGGATTTCCTACTTAGAGCATTGGCCACTACGTTGGCCTTCCTTGGATGGTACTTTAATTCAAAATCATAATCCTTTAAAAATTTCATCCATGTTCTTTGCCTTATGTTTAATTCTTTTTGGTCAAAGAGATATTTAAGACTTTTATGGTCATTAAATACCTCAAAACTTGACCTATACAAATAGTGTCTCTATATTTTCAAGGCAAACACTATGGCTACTAACTCTAAGTCATAAGTAGGGTAATTTTCTTTATGAGGTCTTAATTGTCTATAGGTGTTTGCTACTACTCTTCCATTTTACATTAAGACATGTCCTAGCCCTTTTTGGACGCATTACAATATAATTCAAAATTTCCTAACGGGTCAGGAATAGTTAGAACAGGTGCCCTAGTCAGTTGTTCTTTTAACACTTGGAAACTATATTCACATTTGGGATTCCACACAAATGGAACATCCTTCCTAGTTAATTTAGTCAAAGGCAATGCTATTTGTGAAAACCCCTGAATAAATATCCTATAGTAACCGACTAATCCAAGGAAACTACGGATCTTAGTCACTGTCGTGGGTCTCTCCTAACCAACCACTGCTTCTATCTTACCGGGATCTACTGCTACTCCATCTTTTGAAATTACATGACCTAAGAATTTCACCTCTTTCAGCCAGAACTCACACTTCTCAAGTTTAGCATACAATTTCTTTTCTTTAAGAAAATGCAATACAATCCTAAGATGGTGTTCATGCTCTTCACTACTTTTAGAATACACAAGAATGTCATCAATAAACACTACCACAAACTGATCAAGGTAGGGTTTAAAGATACAATTCATGTAATCCATAAAAAATAGCTAGAGCATTTGTTAATCCAAATGGCATTATAAGAAATTTATAATGCCCATATCTGGTTCTAAAGGCTGTCTTAGGTATATCTTCTGTTCTCACTTTGATTTGATGGTACCTCGACCTCAAATCAATTTTTGAAAACACAGTTGCCCCTCTTAATTGGTCCAACAGATCATTTATTCAGGGAGTGGGTATTTATTCTTTACAGTTACCCTGTTCAATTGTCTATAGTCTATACATAATCTTACAAACAAAATTGGTGCTTTGCAAGGTGAATCACTAGGCCTAATAAACTGTCTTCCTAAAAGATCTTCTATTTGTAATTTTAATTCATTCAAATCTAAGGGCGACATTCTATAAGGCACTATAAAAATTGGTCCTGCACTAGGAATCAGCTCTATAGAAAATTTTATTTCTCTCTCAGGTCAAAGACTTGAAATTTCATCGATAAAGACATCTGAGAATTCACAAACTACAGGAATAACATTAAGTTTATGCTGAAATTCTATCTTAGAAGTACGTAGAAAACTTATTATTTGGATCTCTTCCTCAGTTTTCCTATTTACAGGTATGGCATCTACAAAAGTCACAGACTTCTTAGAAAAATCCAAGACTACATTATTTACAGACAACCAATCGATCCCAAAAATAATATCCAATTACACCAAAGGTAAACAAATAAGGTCAATAATGAAATTTTTATTTTCAACAAGGGAACAGTTCAAGTAGGCTAAAGAAGTAAACACCCGCTTTCCTATGACAGTGAAAATAGATAGCTCATAGGGTAGTTTAGATAAACGTAAATTCAATGTTTCCACGTATTCCAAAGAAATGAAAGAATGAAGGTTTGACAATAGGATTGGGGGGTAAGGCTATCTGGTATGCAGATGGACCAACTCTCTTCAAAATTTGAAAAGGTCCATTGTATCTTGGACTCAGCTTTTTAGACTTCATAGCTCTACCAATTCCAATAATTGGGGAGATTTTGAGGAAAACATGATCTCCCTCATTAAATTCCAATGGCCTCCTTCTCTTATCAGCGTAACATTTTTGTCTATCCTGAGCTTTTGTCATTTTCTCTCTGATCATTTTAATTTGATCAGTTGTCTGTTGCATTAACTTAGGTCCTAGCAATTATCTCTCACCTACTTCATACCAACATAATAGGGATCTACACTTCCTCCCATATAATACTTCATAGGGTGCCATGCCTATGGTAGAGTGGAAACTGTTGTTATAAGAAAATTCTATCAATCGTAAACTCTTATCCCAGTTTCCTTTATATTCTAAAGTGCAAGCCCTCAATATATCCTCTAAGATCTAGATTTTTCTCTCTACCTGTCCGTCTGTTTAGGGATGATACGCTGTACTAAAGTTCAATCTAGTCCCAAAGGATTCCTGTAGGGCTTTCCAAAATCTAGAGTTAAATCTGGGATCCCTATCTGAGACAATGCTAATGGGTACACCATGAAGTCTTACTATCTTCTGAATATATAGTTGAGCTAATTTGTCCAAGGAGTAGTTAATCTTAATGGATAGAAAATGAGCAGATTTAGTTAATCTATCCACTATTACCCAAATAGCATCATTCCCTGATTGGGTTCTAGGTAAGCCTACCATAAAATCCATTGAAATTTTATCCCATTTTCACTCAGGAATATCTAATGGTTGCAGTAATCTAGCAAGTTTCTGGTGTTCAATCTTTACCTGTTGACAAACTAAGCACTTAGCCACATATTCATCTATATGCTTTTTCATACTTGGCCACCAGAACCTTTCCTTCAAATCCTGATACATTTTAGTGGCTCTAGGATGAATGGTATATCTACTTTGATGAGCTTCCTCTAATATATTATCCCTCAATCCGCCTGCTTCAGGAACATAAATTCTATGCTAGAAGGTTACCATTCTATTAGCTTCCCTTATGAACTCCTTAGATCCTTTAAAGACTCTAGGAATTCATCATCCTTCTGAGCTTCTAAGATTTGAACCTTAAAAGTGTTCTCAATTCTCAATTCACTCAAACATATTTTATTAGGTAACACCAGAGTAGACAAGCTCCTATTCCTAAATTTCTCTATTAAGTCCATTTCACTTACCATCATTTGAGCTACACAGAGGGACTTCCTACTTAGTGCATCTGCCACAATATTTACCTTCCTTGGATGGTACTTTAATTCAAAATTGTAGTCCTTAATGAACTCTATCCATCTCCTCTGTCTCATATTTAGTTCCTTCTTATCAAAGAGATATTTAAGACTTTTATGGTCACTAAATACCTCAAACTTAGACCCATAAAGATAATGTCTCTAAATTTTTAGAGCAAATACTATGGCTGCCAACTCTAGGTCATGAGTAGGATAATTTCTCTTATACGGTCTTAATTGCCTAAAAGCATAGGCCACTACTCTCCCTTCTTGCATTAAAACACATCTTAACCCTTTCTTAGATACATCACAATATAATTCAAATTTTTATAAAAGGTCTGGAATGACTAAGACAGGTGCAGTGGTCAATTTCTCCTTCAAAGTTTAAAAACTCTATTCACATTTTGTGTCCCACACAAATGGAACATCCTTTCGGGTTAATTTAGTCATTGGCAACGTTGTTTGTAAAAACCCTTAGATAAACCGTCTATAATATCCTGTTAAACCCAGAAAACTACGAACTTCTATTACAGTAGTAGGCCTTTCCTAATTTATTATTGCCTTAGTTTTACTAGGATCCACTGACACTCCATCTTTAGAAATCAAATGCCCTAAAAATTTTAGTTCTTTCAGCCAAAATTCACAATTTTCTAATTTAGCATACAATTGTTTCTCCCTAAGAATTCCCAACACTATTCTTAAGTGTTGTTCATGCTTTTTTCTGGTTCTGGAATATACAAGGATGTCATCAATAAACACTACCACAAACTAATCTAGGTAGGGTCTAAAGATGCAATTCATATAATCCATAAAAATAACTAGAGCATTCGTCAGACCAAATGGCATTACAAGAAACTCATAATGTTCGTACCTAGTCCTAAAACCAGTCTTAGGTATGTCCTCTTCTCTTACTCTGATATGATGGTACCCTAACCTCAAATCAATCTTAGAGAAAACAATGGCTCCTCTCAATTAGTCTAAAAAATTATCAATTCTAGGGAGGGGATATTTATTCTTTATAGTTACTTTATTTAATTGCCTATAATCTATGCACATTCTTAAGCTCACATCCTTCTTCTTCACAAATAGTACTGGTGCTCCCTATGACGATGCACTAGGTCTAATGAACTGTTTTGCTAAGAGGTCCTTTCTTTATGTTTTTAGCTCACTTAGCACTATAGAAGACATCTTATGTGGTGCTATAGAAATTGGTCCCATTCCAGGAACTAATTCTATAACAAATTCTACCTCTGTCTTAGGTGGGAGATTCTTAATCTCATCTAGAAACACATCAGGAAATTCACACACCACTGGTATATCACTTAGTTTCTGTAAAATTTTAGCCTCTGTAAGACATAGAAAACTCATTCTTTGATTTTTCCTCTCAATCCCCTGGTTTACAGGTTTGGTATCTATGAATGCCACTAATCTAGCTGAACAGTCCAAAATAACATTACTAGAAGAGAGCCAGTCCATTCCCAAAATAACATCCAAGTCAACCAAAGGTAGGCATATAAGATCCACAAGGAAATGTTTATTTTCAATTACAATAGGGTAATTTAGACAAACACGCGAAGTCAGAACATGCTCATTAGTTGGGATGGCCACAGAAACTTTATAGGGTAAGCTAGACATATGTAAGCTCAATTTCTGGGCACAATAAGTGGAAATAAAAGAATGGATAGCGCCAGAATCATACAATACAATCAAAGGAACATCATTAATGAAACATGTACCTTTCATTAAATCCTCAGACTGAGCCACCTCTTTACCCTTAAGGGTATACACCCTTCCCTTGGTGGCAGGTCTTAGGGCCTTGGTTGGCTTCTTCACAAGTGTGCAGTCCTTGGCATAGTGTCTTGGTTTCCCGCATTTGAAACAAACATTTTACCCTTGTAAGCATAGTCTATCCCCGTGGTTCCTTCCACATTTCTAGTAATTTCTTGCAGTGACTGTGGCATTCATGGGTCTCTTGCCTGTCTAAACCTTTACAAATTTACTATCTCATCCCTTGCCATGCCCAAATGGTGCCTTCCTCTTAAGGTAACCTGATTCTTGCTTTCCTTTCTTCAAGGCCGCCAGGGATCTAGAAGAAATATGGCACTTTTTAACTAAGGTGGCATAATCCCGAATCTCTTATGATGCTACCTCATGGTATAATTTAGGATCAAGGCTATTTTCTAAATGCATGGCCTTCCATGCTTCATCTGGTCTCCACTTCAAGTAAGAGGAAAATTTTGATAATTCCTCAAACTATGCCAAGTGTTCCTTAAAAGGTCGGCCTCCTTGCTTAATCTGTAAGAATTCTCCCGCCTTGGCATTACGTTCACTCTGAGGGAAATATTTTTTCAAGAAGGCTCCCTTGAATACTTCCCAGGTAATCTGCATTCCCTGAGTCTCCATTAATTGTCTTGTCCCTTTCCACCAGTGTTTGGCTTCCCCTTCTAACTGGTAGGTGGCAAAAGCAACCTTCTTCTCTTCTGTGCTTCCTAGTACCTCAAAGAGTTCCTCCATTTTCTGTAACCATTCTCAGCCACTTTCGAATCCAATTCACCTTTGAAAGTAGGAGGCCTTGCTTTCTGAAATTCTGTCCATCCCCCGACCATCCGATTCCTCCCTGTGTCAGTCTTCGGCTGAGTGTTCTCACTTTGATCTGTCTAAAGTTGACGGAGTGCTTCTGCAGTAACTACTACTTGAACTCTCATGGCCTCAGCCATTCCCTTCATATTTTGCATCTTTTCAGTCAAGTTTGCTTTATTGTCCCTGTTCTGAGCTCCACATCTCCTATTGGGTGCCATCTTGTACTCTACAAAACAAACATCATTGAGGTGATTAATCTCAATAATAGATTATCAAGCAGAGACTTTATAACACTAATAGGAGCTACCATATTCCCAAACTTAATACTCCATTCCTCAAGTTCAAAACAAAATACAAGCTAGCTAACGCCTAGGTACAGCCAATTAACCTGAACTAGTCCCTTTCCTGAGGAATCTACCCTTTTCTAACCTAGGTAGTTGTGCTCTAATACCAACTTAGTGTAACACCCCTTATCTTGACAATGTCATATAACCAATTCAGATAAGTGGTTACATTATTCTTTACCTTTTATTTACAATAAAATTTCCTAAGCATTTAATCGATTAGTAATTTAATATAGAATTAGGTTTGGGTTCTTTTGCTTGGGTAAACATACTTTATGCACAGCGAAAATAAAATTTCATATATCACAACAAAATTTATAAAACATTTTATAACTGTATACATATCATTTAAATCTCCTGATACATATTTGTGGAAATATCAAATATACACATAGCTATAGGGGTAAGGAGACAACAGTCTTGTCACTCAAACTCCTTTTTACCAAAAGAGCAATAATCTAATTCTATCTCAAAAAAATGATGTCAAAAATTAAGACTAACGGTTCTACATTATATAGTCTCTATTTACTCCTTACATATTCTAGAGGAAGCATCATTATTCAAATTCTATGCATCTGATACATGTCAACGCAATAATGAGAAATATATTCCCAGTAGCTAAACAAACTAGTTTATTTAAAACAACTGATATATACCACTGTAATAATACAGAAAACAACTCTACATTCAGTCAGTTTCAAAATTATTTTCATATAGATCTCTGGGTATGATATACGTGAAACGTGTATGTATGCATCTATAAACATAAGATATGCAACAAGTTATGTTATTCATGGAATAGATAACAAACTTGCAACATTCACACATTTTAACCATGTCACAAAGAACACCTTGCAATACAAACCATAATATCACAAAAATGCTTAAAGTTGGAAAGGTATACACCAGATCATTCCTTCTCATATAATTATAGTCTCTGGAGGTATACACCAGATTATTCCTTCCCATATAATTATAGTCTCTAGAGGTGTACACCAAATCATTCCTCCTGCATTTAATTCCTTGGGATTATACATTAGATCATTCCCCACAAGGTAGCTTGCTAGGGAGGTATACATCAGATCATTCCTCCTCATGATTTTGGTCTCAGGAGGTATTCACCAGATCATTCCTCCCTTTATCTTTGACTTTGTCATTCATAAATACATTAAACATTTTTATTCTATTCAATCATTTTCACATGATTGTGAACATTTTTCTATCAATGGCAAAATGTATATTAATTACCATGCATTCTTGACCATTACATTTTTTTCCATCTTCTCACATAGCATAAGCTATTCTTGGATGGCATCTTAGGCTACTCTCAATTAACATATAATTTTAGCCTTCCTAAGGGAAATGTTACATAGCATTCGGCCAAGGCAAGATAGACATGAAGGATTGACATTTCTAACCCATTTAGTTCCTTTCTAGCATTATTTCTACCAATTAGAAATTATAGTAACCATTTCCATAATTATGGGTAATGTTTTCTTACACCTTATTTTTCTTGTAAGTGTACATTAAACCCTCTTCTCACACATTTTTCTAGTCCATTTTTCATGCTCATTTTGTCAATGCATATTATTTTTCAATTTCACATGGTTATGCACAATTTCAATGTGAAATGGTAAGAAATTTGAAATGCTACCTTTACTAAAACATAAAAGTACCATAATTATGCACAATTTCACATGGTTATGCACAATTCCAAGCCTAGGAAGCAATTTGTCTAGCCCTCTCTTCTCCTCCCTTCTTCGACATTTCTAGCACCTTGAGGAAGAAGAAGACTTAAATTAGGGTTTTGGTGAAATTACTAAAATACCCTTGGTGTGAAATGACCAATTTACCCTTATTACTTCTTTTCAAGAATGGCATCCACTCTCCTCGAGAATGTAATTTTATGGAACTTCCATGGGCTGGGACGTTTCTGCTCCTCAATAATTTCAAAATTATAGAATGGTCCCTTAAATTTTTAAAAATTGCAAATAAGCCCCCAAGGAAATTGTCATTTTGCCATTTAAGTCCAATTGGCCATTTTAGCTCCATTTTTCACCCTTTTTGGTTTTAATGTGTAAAAATCACTTAAATAATATTTCATAAAACTTATTTGTGTGATTTTACTAATTTAACCTATTTTAGCAAAATTATGATTTTGCCCCTAAGGCAAAATTACCCTTTTGCCCTTTATGCCAATGTTATCATTTTCACCCTTATTCTTTCTTCTTTTGAGTAATTCCTTGAAATATTTAAGGTTAAAACTAGATTTTCTACATTATGTAAATTACTATTATGCCCTTAGGGTAAAATTATGATTTTTTCCTTTTTAGGAAAAATTGCCTTTTTGACATCAAAAGCAAGTATCTCTTACATAACTAGATTCTTCTTCTCTCTTAAATGAAAATAATAAGAGTCCTTTAATATGATTTCACGAAATAAGAAAATTAAATAAATTTTCCCTTCCATGATAAAATTACTATTTTGCCCTCCTTTACCATATTTTTCCAACTTCATTCTTCTATGACAAAAATGACTCTATCTTGATGAAAATGTCCGTTCTATCATTTTAATGAACTATCCTTATAATCACATAATTAATAATAATAATGATGACATTAAAGCATGCAAGGCATTAGGGATGGGTGTTACATTGGCAGCACAAGTGGAGCTTTTGGCCAAGAAGATCAACTAACTCCAGATGCCAGTACAAGCAACACAGTCAAGCTGCAAGTTCTATCGTGGCCCGCATTATGGTGTCAATTGTAATGCAGGAGGTATGTTTCCTAACCCCTCTTCTTCATTTTCTTCTCACAGTGGTTTTTCTGATTTTGAACAAGTAGATTACATAGGGAATGCTCCAAGACAACAGAACAATCCATACAGCAACACGTACAACCCTAGGTGGAGGAATCATCCAAATTTTGGATGGAAAAACACTAATAACCAAGGTCCACCAAGTTTTCAGCGGCTGCACCAGCAGTAACCCTAGCAGCAAGTGGCTCCAAATCAATTTCCTCAAGGGCAAAAGAAGAAGCCCAATCTAGAGGAATTAATCATAAAGTTTGTGTCTACTTCAGAGAGCAAGTTCTAGTAAATGAACACAACACTTAGAAACCAACAGGCCTCTATTCAAAACTTGGAGAACCAGATAAGCCAGATTTCTAACATGTTGGCTGAGAGACAGCCAAGGACGCTCCCCAGCACCACAAAGTCTAATCCAAGGGAGCATTGCAAGGCTATTACTCTAAGATAAGGCAAGAAAGTATCTGGTCCTTTACTTTTACCTGATGATGATAATACTGATGTGCAGGATGCAACTGTCAGTAAGGACCTAGAGCATGAGGTAACTAAGCCGGTGCAAGTTGAGGGTAAGAAGAGCCCTATAATAGAGTACCATTCACCCATTCCATGCCTTGCTAGACTGAAGCAGGAGAAGGTTGATCAGCAATTTGGTAAGTTTCTTGATCTATTTAAATAGCTGAGGATTAAACTTCCTTTTGTTGAAGCCATTTCGCAGATGCCTCGCTATGCAAAGTTCTTAAAGTAAATACTAAGCAATTAGAGGAAACTGGAGGATTTAGGGCTGGTGACACTGAATGAGGAGTGCTCAGCAATCCTACAAAACAAGTTGCTTGTTAAGAGGCGTGATCTAGGGAATTTTACTGTGCCTTATGTAATTGGTGAACTATCTATCATGGATGCTTTAGCTGATATAGGAGCTAGCATAAATTTTATGCCTACTAGCTTGTTTGATAGACTAGAATTGAGTGAGCCAAAACCTACTAGGATGAATATACAATTGGTTGATAGAACTGTTAAATATCCTAGAGGTATAGTTAAAGATGTACTTGTAAAGGTTGATAAATTCATCTTTCTTGTTGATTTTGTTGTGATAGATATGAAGGGTGAGAGTAGAGTACCCTTGATTCTAGGTAGGCCTTTTCTTGCAATATCTAGGGCTATTATAGATGTCTGTGATGGAAAGTTAAAACTTAGAGTAGGGGATGAGACTGTTACTTTTGACTTAGCTATATCGAAGAGATAATCTTTAGATTATGATGATACTTTATATTCTATAGATGTCTTGGATGATGTGGTTGAGTCTAAATTGTAGGAATTTTTACTTATTAACCCTTTACAGGTGGCATTACAAGAAGATGAGTATGAGTTGTCCAACGAACAAGTGTTGGAACAACTAGCTCATTTACTGGCTTTCTAGCCTAGTAACTCTATTGACCCTTTTGTTACTCTTGACAGGTCAGAGGTGTAAAAGGTGAAACCTTTAATTAAGGACCTCCCAGCCCTGGAATTAAAGGAATTACCTAAGCACTTGAGCTACGTCTATTTGGATGAAACAGAGAAGCTGCTAGTAATCATAGCAGTTGACTTGACACCTGAGGAGAGGGAGATGACTTTTACCTCTCTTAAAAAATACCCTAGGGCCTTCGCTTACGAGATAACACACATTCTTGGGATTAATCATAGCTATTTTTCACACAAAATCCTAATAGAGGATACCTATAGGCCAGTGGTGCAGCCACAGAGACGGTTGAACCTAAACATGAAGGAAGTGGTAAAAAAGAAGGTAATTAAACTTCTTGATGCAGGTTTGATTTATCCCATTTTTGATAGCTCTTGGGTGAGTCTTGTGCAAGTTATACCTAAGAAGGGTGGCATGACAGTTGTCAAAAATGAGAAGGATGAGCTGATACCCACTATAACGGTAACAGGTTTTCGGGTTTTCATTGATTATAGGAGGCTCAATGATGCAACTCAAAAAGACCATTTTCCTCTTCCTTTCATTGACCAAATGCTTGAACGTTTGGCAGGTCACATGTTTTATTGCTTTCTTGATGGTTTTTCAGTTTATTTTCATATTCCCATTGCACTTGAAGACCAAGAGAAGACCACATTTACCTGCCCATATAGGATGTTTGCTTACAGGAGGATGCCTTTTGGACTATGCAACGCACTAGCCACTTTTCAGCGGTGCATGATGGCAATCTTCCATGACATGATTGAGGAGTCTATGGAGGTATTTATGGATAACTTCTCAGTTTTTGTTAACTCTTTCTCTCATTGTTTGCTTAATTTAGAGTGTATGCTTGCACGATGTATAGAAGCAAACTTAGTTCTTAATTGGGAAAAATGTCACTTTATGGCGAGAGAGGGGATTATTCTTGGGCATAATATATCACATGCAGGGATGGAGGTAGATAAGGTTAAGGTTGAAACTATATCAAAACTACCACCCCCTAGTTCTATTAAGGCTGTTAGGAGTTTCTTAGGGCATGCTGGTTTTTATCAAAGATTTATTAGAGATTTCTCTAAGATTGCTAGGCCTTTAACTTAGTTGCTTGTCAAGGATGTACCTTTTGTGTTTGATACAGATTGTTTGCTTGCATTTGAGTTACTAATGGAATGACTAACCACAGCCTCTATTATGGTTCCACCTAAGTGGGGGTTATCTTTTGAATTAATGTGTGATGCTAGTGACTTTGTAGTTAGAGCTGTGTTAGGTTAGAGGATTGATAAAAAGTTCCAACCAATTTATTATGCTAGCAAGACCTTGACTAATGCCCAGGAGCACTATAGCACTACTGAAAAGGAGTTACTTGCAGTGGTCTATGCTTTCGACAAGTTTCGATGCTATTTGGTGCTATCCAAGACCGTGGTTTACACAGATCATTCAGCCTTAAAGTATTTGTTCGGTAAGCATGATGCTAAGCCTAGACTCATTAAATGGATTTTGCTCTTGCAAGAATTTGATATTGAGAACAAGGATAAGAAGGGTGCAGAGAACTTGGCTGCAGATCACCTATCAAGGTTGGAGAATCCAAACTGAGAGGCCTTGGATGAGAGAGCCATTGATGATAACTTCCTGGATGAGCATTTGGAGGTAGTTCAGATATGTACTAATTACCCTTGGTTTTGTGATTATGCTAACTATCTGGTTGCACGGTTTTTACCAAAGGGTATGACTACCCAGCAAAAGAAGAAATTCTTTGCTGAGTTGAAATACTACATTTGGAAAGATCCTTTCTTGTTTCGTATTTGTGTATATCAAGTAATTAGGCGATGCATACATGGGGAGGAAATTCGCCAAATTCTGAGGCATTGCCATGAAGAACTAATGGGAGGCCACCAGGCTACAAACCACACTGCTATGAAGGTGCTTGAAGTAGGTTCTACTGGCCAACAATATTCCAAGATGCTAGAGCATATGTCCAGGTTTGTGATGCTTGTCAGAGGTCAGGTAACATCTTTTCCCCTGACGAAATGCCCCAAACGAGTGTGCAAGTGGTTGAAATTTTTGATGTGTGGGGTATTTACTTCATGGGCCTTTTTCCTTCCTCATCTGGTAATAAGTATATCCTTGTGGCTGTTGAGTATCTTTCCAAGTGGCTAGAAGCTCAAGCTTTCCCCACTAATGATGCCAAGGTAGTGACTAAGTTCTTTAAAAACTTGTTTGCCAGGTTTGGTACACCTAGGGCACTGATTAGTGATAGAGGGACCTATTTTTGTAGCTCCCAACTTGAGAAAGTACTTAAACATTATGGGGTATCTCATAGGTTTTCAACACCCTATTACCCGCAGACCAGTGGACAAGTAGAGGTAACTAATAGCGGTTTAAAGAGAATTTTTGAGAAAATCGTGGGGGTGAGTAAGATGGATTGGGCATCCAAATTGGATGATGCATTATGAGCCTTTAGGATAGCCTACAGAACTTGTAGAAGTTTAAATGACTGAATATTTGCTTCTATTCGATTGTATTTCTGAATAGGTTCACAAGGATATATATATACAATGAAGGATCCTAAGAATCTATCTTAATCCCTAGAAGTTAGGAATATTCAAAAAATATAATTTGATCATTTTCCCTAAAAATCCTTTAATTTAAAAATAAGAGAATTATCTATAAAGATATTCCTAAACAACTGTTAGGCCCAATAAGCCTAATAGAGCTAGTCAACACTCCCTCTCAAGTTGGTGCAAAGATGTCACACATGCCCAACTTGCAAACGAGCTTATGAAACATTTGTTTGCTGAGACCTTTGGTAAATACATCAGCAAGCTGCTTTTCTGACGTCACATAAACCAGGCTTAGTATTCCACTAGTAACCTTCTCTTTGATAAAGTGCCTGTCAATTTCAATGTGTTTTTTTCAATTTATGTTGAATTGGATTATGAGCTATACTAATGGCAGCCTTGTTATACAATACAAGGACAACTTCTCCTTTTCCAATAGCCTCAGTTCTTCTAACAACTTCTATACCCACTTAAGTTCACAAACTCCTTGGGCCATTGCTCTGTATTTAGCTTCTGCACTAGATCTAGCAACGATACTCTGCTTCTTACTTCTCTAAGTAACCAAGTTTCCTCCTACAAGCGTGCAGTATCCGGATGTAGATCTTCTATCATCTAGTGATCCAGCCCAATCTGCATCTATAAAGGCTTCTATTTGGAGGTGATCATATTTGGAAAAATGTAATCCTTTCCTTGGGTTATACTTTAGATACCTCAAGGTGCGAAAGACAGCTTACATATGGGATTCTCGAGGGTCAGGCATGAACTGACTGACTAGACTAACTGCATAGGCTATGTCTGGTCTAGTGTGAGAGAGATAAATACATTTTTCAACCAACCTCTGATATCTCTCCTTATCTACTAACTTCCCAACCCCTGATTGTAGTTTATGATTACTCTCAATAGGGGATTCTTCTGGTTTGTACCCTGACATGCCAGTCTCTTTTAAGAGATCCAGAATATACTTCCTTTGAGAAATGAAGATTCCTCTCTCTGATCTAGCAACCTTAATTCCCAAGAAATACTGTAGCTTACCGAGATCTTTGATCTCAAATTCTTGTGCCAATAACTTCTTCAACCGGGATATCTCTTCTTTATCATCTTCAGTCATCACTATATCATCAACATAGACGATGAGAAGAGTGACTTTGCCCTTTTCATGTTTTATGAAGAGGGTATGGTCAGCATTACTCTGATGATAGCCGATGGTAACCATGGCATTACTAAATTTGTCAAACCATGCTCTTGGAGATTGTTTTAATCAGTATAGAGCCTTCTTCAATTTACACACCTTTCCTTGACACTATTCATTATCAAACCTAGGTGGGATCTCCATATACACTTCCTCTTCCAAGTCTCCATGAAGAAATTCATTCTTCACATCAAATTGGTGTAAGTCCCAATCGAGATTAGCTGCACAAGATAACAAAATTCTAATGGAGTTCATTTTTGGAACTAGAGCAAAGGTCTCCTGATAGTCTACTCCATAAGTTTGTGTGAACCCTTTGGCCACCAATCTTGCTTTGAATCATTCTATCGAACCATTAGCTTTATGTTTCACAGTGAATACCCATTTGTAACCCACCAATTTCTTATATGGTGGAGGAGGGACCATAGCCTAAGTCTCATTCTTGGACAAGGCCTTCATTTCTCAATCATCACTTGCTTCCACTTGGGATCAGTAATAGCTTCCTTCTAATTCTGTGGAATAGACACAGAGGAAATAGACAAGGCAAATGCTCTATATGATGGGGACAGGGAGTCATAAGAAATAAAATTAGACATAGGATGTTTGGTACAAGATCTGACTCCTTTTCTGTGAGCAATAGGTAGATCTAAATCATTAGAGAATATAGAAAAATCACCAGCAAATGAGGATTCAAAAGATTCAGCAGTTTGTATGATGGCTTCTTTAACTCTGTCTGGCTAGTTCCTCCTTGAGTATGTCAACAAGTCAGGTCTATCCAATCTCCCAACAGTCTCCCCTTGAACTACATCCTTCCTTATTTCTTATAGATCAAGAAGTGCCACCTCTTCTACTTTATTAACCTCCCCCTGAAGAGGTGATAAAGGTGTGCTAAAGTAAGGTTCAATTTCCCAAAAGGTAAATCCATACTAACAAAAGTTTTTCTGGAGGGAGGATGATAACATCTGTAACCTTTCTGAGTAGGGGAATACCCTATGAAGACACATTTAAGGGCTCTAGGATCAAGTTTTCCAGTATCCCTGGTATGAACAAAATAGACACAGCCAAACACTTTGGGTGGGATAACATAGTCTCTTTTTCCTTTTAAAACTTCAAGAGGACTCTGAAAATCAAGGAATTTTAAAGGCATGCGGTTTATAAGGTATGTAACAACTAAAATGGCATCCCCCCAATAAGGTTTGGGTAAGTGCATGGTGAACATGAGAGATCGGGCCACTTCTAATAGGTGTTTGTGTTTTCTTTCAGCTACTCCATTCTGGGCACTAGTATAAGGACAACTGGTTTGATGGATAATTCCATAATTTTCCAAGTAAGTCTCAAAGTGTTTATTCATGTACTCGGTGCCATTGTCAGTTCTCAGGATTTTTATCTTAGCATCAAATTGAGTACTAATCATCTTATAAAAGGACTAAAAGCAAGGAAAAACTTCATCTTTTGACTTTAGTAAATAAACCCAAGTGGTGCGGGTGCAACAGTCAATAAAGGTAACAAACCATCGACAACCAAAAAAAGAAAGAGTTTGAGTAGGACCCCAGACATCAGAATGAATAGTCATAAAAGGAATGAAACTTTTATTATTACTCAAAGGGTAAGAGGTTCGAGTATACTTGGAAAATTCACAAGCATCACAAAATAAAGTTTTAACATTAAGATTTGAAAACAAATAGGGAAAAGTTTCTTTAAAACAAAGAATGATGGATGTCCCAGCTGCCTATGCCACTAGATTATTTCTTGATTGACATCCTTATTAACTCTAAGAAGGGCCTGTCCTGAGTCTCAAACACCATCTATCACGTACAAGCTATCACACAACCTACCACTGCCAATCCTCCTCCCTGTGTGAAGGTCCTAAAAGACACAGTGATCAGGAAAGAACACAATTTTACAATTTAGATCTCCAGTGATGGAACTGACAGATAAAAGATTAACAGGAAACTCAAGTACATGAAGCATAGATGAGAGAGTAATATCAGGTGTACAAGCCATAGAACCTATCCCATAAATAGAAGATACAGACCCATTGGCTATTCGAACATTCTCCCCTTTAGGACATGAAGAGTAATGGGATAAGCCTTTAGAAGAGTCGGTCATATGTCTATTCGCACCAGAATCAATAATCCAAGAAGGAGAATGAACGGTAAAAGCCATACCTGAATGCACATAATTAGAAGTGACAGTTGTAAAGGTGTCAAGCTTGGTTAGGAGATGATGAAGGTGCTGAATTTCATCAGGAGAGAGAGAGGCTCTTGAATTTGCATCCTTGGGTAGCTCAACAGTATCAGCCATATTTGCTTGACCTTTGGATGAAGTAACTCGTTTACCTCTACGGCCTCGAGTGGGCCGACCATGTATCTTTCAACAAGTCTCCTTGGTATGCCTTGGCGTACCACAGTAATCACACTGCAAGTAATCTTTATTAGAGGTGGTGGCCTTGGGTTTCTCATGGGAGACAATCAAACCAAACTTCTCAACCAGTGGTTGATAAAGCATGACACCGTGATGAATTTCTTCTTGTACAACATAGGAGAAAGCTTCTTCAACAGAATGGAGAGGAGATTTTGCCAGAATTTGAATTCGAATCTGGTCATATTCTGAATTCAAACTAGCCAAAAAATTATAAACCCTTTCTTTTAAAATTAATTGGTGAAATAAAACAGCATCCTCAACACATTTGGCGTAGAGGTTTTAATAGTAATCTAACTACTGCCATAACTCACTCAATTCAGAATAATAGTCAGTTACAGTTAATTCTCCTTGTTTAGTGGCATAGATCTTTGTCCTGATTTCAAACACCTGAGCATCATTCCCTTTGCGAGAATAAGTGTGTTTAGTTGAAGTCTAGATTTTTTCAGCAGTATCAAGTAACAAATACTGCTTAGAGATCCGGGGATGCATAGTAGTTATCAGCCATGTCATAACAAGAGAGTTTTCAGAGTCCCATTGAGCATAATTATCATCAGAAATAGCAGGGGGTTTCATATCCCCAGTAATATAGCCAATTAACTTTTGAGATTTAATGTATAAAAGACATGCCTTTAACCAAGCGAGATAGGTACTAGCTCCATCCAACTTGACAATGCAGATATAGGTAAGTGTAGAATTCTCTATTGCCTTAGTGTCCCCCACAATAAGTAGTCAACACCTCAAAGAAGGTAAAAGGAGAAAAAGGCCAAAAAATCAGAGAGAATAGCCAAAAAAAATCAAATCAAAAGACCAAACTGGCGACTGGCGTGTGGCGGAGTATGCGATGGCGGACAGTGACTGATCTTAGTGGGTTTTTCCAGCGGGGCGATGAGCTCTCCAAATATGTTGGTGGTGAGGCAAATGGCAGGCCAGATTATCCGGGATCAGAGAAAAAGCATAGATCTGTCTAGAATGTCTCATCGGCACGTAGCAGCACATGCGGCGGTGATCGGCTACCGGAATGCAGGCGGTGGCAGATCGGAGGATGGGCCTCAGCTTTGGATGGGTGGTGACCGTAAGAGAGGGAGAAAACTCGACCTCCAAGATATGGACAACGAAGAGGGGAGATTAACTTAACCCCCTTCGTATTCACAGAAACCCTTGTGCTACAGAAGGAGAAAAAAAATACTCACTTCAAGGCAACGCAGGCTTTGATACCATGTAGAAGTTTAAATGACTGAATATTTTCTTCTATTCAATTTTATTTCTAAATAGGTTACAAGGATATATATATATATACAATTAAGGATCCCAAGAATCTATCCTAATCCCTAGAAGTTAGGAATATTCAAAAAATATAATCTGATCATTATCCCTAAAAATCCTCTAATTTAAAAATAAGATAATTATCTATAAAGATATTCCTAAACAATTGTCAGGCCCAATAAGCCTAATAGAGCTAGTCAACAGAACTTCTACTGGATTTATACCATATAAGCTAGTATATAGAAAGACTTGTCATTTGCCTGTTGAATTAGAACACAGGGCACTTTGGGCCCTTAAAACATGCAAACTTGATGTTATTTCTTCAAGTAAAGAGAGGTTATGGAAGCTGAATGAGCTAGAAGAATGGCGCCACCAAGCTTATGGAAATTCTTCCATTTACAAAGCTCAAACCAAGAAGTGGCATGATCAAAGGCTGCGTGGCTCTAAATATTTTCAGGTTGGAGATAGGGTATTACTTTATAACTCATGTCTTCGTCTTTTTCTAAGAAAGCTTAAGAGCCGATGGTCAGGACCATTTTTGGTCAAGCAAGTCTTTCCCTATGGCACAATAGAACTACATCATCTTAACAAAGGAGATTTCAAAGTCAATGGGCACCGACTGAAGCACTACTATGGAGACTTATTAGAGGTCAAGGAATGAGTGCACATGGTGCTTTACCTGCAAGAGTGATAGAAGGAACGAGTCCAGCTAAAAGACTCAAACAAAAAGAAGCAGTGTTTTTTTTATTATTTATTTACTTTATTTGTGTTATTTTATTTTTGTCTATTTTCTTCTTTTTCTTATTGTTGAGGTACATTAAAATTTTTAGATTATCTTTGCTTATTGTTGTGCTTTATGCTTTTATTTCTGTGGTATCCCCTTTGTTGTACACTGAGGCAGTGTCTTTCTCAAGTGTGGGGTAGGTATCTATGATTTTGATGCTGCAGTTTGTTGATGCTATATTTATTTTGATAGTGGATATAAGGTATGATACTTGATTTTTACTTGATTCTATGCACTTGATTCTTTGATTGTCTTTTGAGCATGTATAATTCAGTCATGAATGAGTAGGCATTGTTTCTCATAGTGCATGTTAGAAAGCAGTATTAATGTCTAATGCATTTTTTACCACGGCTGGGTCATACCAGTGTTGCTTGATTTTTTTTTTTCAAATTGTTCAATTTTTTGATTTAGGATGTTGATAATGCAGTATGCATACACTGCTTGATTGGTAATTCATATGGAAATATTTGAGAACCATATGTAATTTAGCCACACTTCAAACGTGAGATTTGAGCTTAAGATAAGCATTTATTATAAATATGCTTCGAATTCTTTTTGTTGAGTGTATATTTCACTTGATTGTGTCTCTAGAACTTACTCTGTAATACTTGTTGAAGTTACATAAACTTTTGAATATTAGATGATTTGGGCAACTTAGGATACACTATTTTTTGGCCAAAAAGCCTACCACATGTATCTTCCTTAGTTAGCCACTATTGGGCCTTGACTTTTCCTTCATCACTTACATTTTACACCTCGTATTTCCTTTCTATACACTGTCTTTTTTCTTCATGCCATTTGTTGAAATTTGTGTGATTTACTCTTTATATAGGGATTAAAATACATTGCCTTAATTGATGATAGTACACTAAGCTCTTTTTATCATTCCAGATGCTCCCTTCAATCCAAAAGTGTAAGCATGCAGACTACATATGAAAAAAAATGAAAAAGAAATGAGAAAAAAAAGAGAGATAATAATAAGAGTAGTCTGTCAATTAATATTATATTCTCTGAGCATCACCAACTTCATTGAAAACTTAGTAAGAATTGTTATGTTTGGCATTTGTTGCATTTAATCCTTTAATCCTTCATGATGCTTCAATTGCATGAATTTTCAGCATCTATGCCATTTCTACCAAAAATTTCTTCCCTACCATCACCTTAACCTCATTATAACCCTGTTAAGACCCCTTGATTTTGGTATTCAATTTTTAGCAGTAGTGGAGATGAGATTTTTGAGCAAGCATATAGTAGACATATTCTTGTGAAGTTTCTTGAGGGATTTGTACCTTACTAGTAAACACTTTGAGTGATTTGAGTAATCTCTGAGAGGCATTGATTCTTAAATAATTGGCATTGAATTGTTGGCTAAGTTGTGCATGCATTGTTATTATCTCCATTCTGCATCAAGGTTTTGTAATTTAGTCTATGATTAAGTTTCACGGGGGATGTGTTAGGCATTATTAACTGTGGACTAGGTATAGACTTTGAGAAACTATTGTTGTTTGTTTAAAAACTGAGTTAATGTTTGCTTGAGGACAAGAAAAAGATTAAGTGTGGGGTGATTTGATGTGTCTTACTTTATACATATCTGCTTGAGGTTAATTGTCCATTTTATTAGCATTTTATGTAATTTTATTTTAAAAATCACCTAAGTTTGCATTATTTTTAGTTTTAGGCATTTTATCAAGTCATCATCGGTAAATGGAGCAATTTTAAGCTTAGACAGCCTTTAAAGCACCCAAAATAGGCCGTGTGGGCCAATTTTGTTTAATGGGCCGAGCTAATGCCCTTATTGGGTCGAAAAAGAGGGTGAATTGGCTTGAAAGTGGGGTGAATCAAGCAAAATTTGAGAGAAAAAGGAGCAAACCACGCATTTTGAATGGTGAACCGGCTTGGAACTATAAATACCCAATAGGAACAGTAGACCGAGGGAAAAGAATTGGAGATTGGAATAGTGCTTTGGAGGACCCGAACCCATCATGCAAGAGGTGAGACCCGTAGAGCTTCGCATGAATGGAGGTGATTCTGGGTTGAGTACACGGCAGCGTGACCTCACTTCGGCAACAAGGGATAATGGGCGACCACCACCACAGTGCATTACAGTAGGAAAGTAGCAGATCAGCGAGAAAAGACGTGCGATGTGAGAGGAAAACCAGTCTGAGTTTGCTACTTTTCATGATGTTTTTCAACCAGCCCACTGTCTACTGTTGATCCCTGCACCTTTAACAACTCCTCCGTAACCTTCCCTCAGCCCATCGGCCACTGAAACACCTCAGGGCACGAGATCCACGAACGGACCCGATTCACGATCCAGTTGCATTTGGAACTATTTTTGATGCCATCCGATCGAGATGCCACCGAAAATTGACCCTCCATCGCTCAGCGCCTTCCCCACGACCTTCTGCCCCAGCTCCGGCCGCCTTTTCAACCATTTTTCATTGGGTACCCAGGAACCTAAGGATCAGACCCGTTTGACCCGGCCCGCAACCTGTTTTTCTGGATAGCTTGGGATTTAAATTTTTTGGTGAATTTCTAGCAATTTTCCAGTGAGATTCCAGTGGTTTTTCGACGACCAATTCGTATAGTATAATTGGGCATTTGAGAAAATAAGGATTATGTTTAATTTTATTATTTTTTATCTCCTATTTAATTAACTGTTTGATGAATTATCTATTGGATTGTTTGCTGGAAATATTTGTCATGTGTGGCTGAATTTGTAAAATCCATTGGGGTCCCTGACTGTGTTGGATTGTTGTTTTAATTTGCATGGATATTGAATTTGATATTGTGATCTTCTTTTCGGTTATACATATACTATTTAAGTTTGCATTACGAGACGTCGTTGTGAATGCTAATTAGATTTCTTTTTGAGATTGAGAGATGATGAACCTAATTATAGAGAACAATTAATTTTTTCTTAGAGATAAGGTTAATTAATTGTTGGATTAAGGAGTAGCTGTCCTTAATAGTAATGAATTAGAATGATAAGGTTGATCTAAAATCAATCATTAGGAAGAGATTCCAGTGGTAGATTCTTAGATTTAGGAATTTAATTGTCTCGAGATAGAAATTGAATTTAACTTAGAATTCACTCATAGGTAGCATCATTAGATTCAATAGATCATTATCCTTTATATTTTTGCCAACCAGTACAGGTCCCCAGTGGGTTTTTTTTTCTTGCGTTGGTATATTCTCTTTTGTTCCTTGTAGTTAGTTATTGTTTATTGCATTAACTTAGTCATTAGTTTAATTAGAACATAATCAATCACTTTAATTGCTAGGCTAGATAACAGAGAACAAGTAGTAACTCTGGGCTTTCCGGTTCCCGTGGGATACGACCTTGATATTCACCATTGCGCTAGACTGCATCGATTGGTTCACTTCCTTAGGTGTAGTTGCATAGGTAGCATTGGCAGCATACATCAAGAAAGGAGCAAAGAAGTAAAGGGAGAAAGTCAAAGGGGAAGACAAGCTAATCTCGTCTTAGTTCATCATTAAGGTAGGTTAGCAATTCATTTGAATTTTTGTTCAATGTTTTAGAATATATGCATCATGATTTTCCAAACTTTCATAGAACATTAGTTTCTTGTCTACATTCTTGAAAGTGTAAATGTCTCTTGGCTAAGCTTGCATGGTAAATAGATGTGGTTGTGGATGTGCTAAAATTGATATTATTGTTTTATGAAAGGATCATTATTAAAAATAAATTGTAACATGTATGGTGGAAACCTTAAGGCATGATAAGGCTAGGAAATTTACATTATGTATAGCTAATAAATGCATTAGAATGTATTTTATGAGGGCTAAATGCAAGATAGATTAAAATGTTAAAATAAAAGAAAATGTAATTGCCATATGTATGTACATAGTGCCCAAGTGTGCATAATAAATTTTATAAAGGTATCCAAGTGTCCACATAGTGCCCAAGTGTGCACAGTTAATTTATAAAGGTGGCTAAGTGTCCACATAGTGCCCAAGTGCGCATAATTGATGTATAAAAGTGGCCAAGTGTCCACAACATGCCCAAGCATGCACAATTAGTAAGGTAAGTTTTAAGAATGAAACGTATAATTGATCCTTGCTGTTTCAATTTTGTTTTAACATGCATCCCATAAAAGACATGTTTTACTTGAAAGGGAATATCTACTTTTATCACATTAACATTTCCAATAATCATGCAATGCTTGCCAATTTGCATTTATGAATATGGCTATGTTTTCAAAGGCCAAGAATGTAGATATAATTGTTTTGGTGCTTGCGCCCTAGTACATATTAGTAGATTTTAAAGTGATGAATTGTTAAGCTACTGGGAAACTTGTGTTTTTTATTTGTATGCTAATATGTATCAAATGCGGACGTTTAGTAGTGCTAGGGAGGATAGGAGTTCTTTTTTTCAAAAGCATTTTTTTGTAATTTCTTATTTTGGGTCCTAATTCTAGATATAATTTTGAATTAGAATTAAGACTATTATTTTGGCTGTGTATATGAAAGGGAAAGGGAAAACTGCTAGGGAAAGGATATGTGAAGGACTGGTCCATCCCTGTTATTTTAAAGGGAGTTTGAGTGACAGGCTTGTTATCTCCTGAGTCCCTATGGACGGGTACTTCATATATCTTGGTACATAGTTACAAAGGATGTAACAGTTATTTGTAATATATGAAAGTGTTAAATTCTGCTGTGATGTATTTTATTTCTGCTGTGCATATGAGATTTAATCTGAACAAAAGAACCCGAGTCTAATCACTTTAATAAAACTTAATAGTATAAATGCTCAGACGTTGTAAATAAAAGGATAAGAATAATGTACTAAACTTATCTACTTACATCGAAGGAATTGTAATACTAGATAAAGGCGTTACAAACTACCTTGTATTTGTCTTTATCCTAAGGAATCTACTCTTCACTACCGAGCCAGTATTCACTAACCGTGGTAGCAATGCTCTGCTACTAACTAAGTGTAACCCCCCAATCCTATAGTCATTTTTAGATTTTTTTTATTTAATTAATATAATAATACTATAAGATTAGTGAATTACTACTTCCTTTACCCGAGTTAATTTTAAAATTTGTATCAAGTGAAATAATTAAGTACTATTAGTCTGGGCCACTACACACAGGTTCTCACATGTTACACGATAGAAAAAATGAATTAATAAAATGAAGTACATATATACATAGATACATTCACATTCATTTACAATATTCATACATGTCATCCATCAGACATATGCCCATGGATATGAGAGTGTGTTAACTAAGGTAAGGAGACAATAGATCTGTCACTCATACCCATTTAACAAAATTACTAGCGAATTCCTAGCTCACATATCCTAATACATATGCCCTTATCCTATACATAAAAAATCTATCCTCCAAATCCTTTTCAAAAATTTAATAAGGATTCAGAGTATCGGGCATGTCAAAATGTCTCTAAAACTTTACACATTCAAGATATAGGAGGAACCTCCTATACATATATAACCCACAATTCCTTAACGATTGGCAAATACCCCAGGAAGGGTATCTCTACTAACTCTATCTCCACCTCTATCATTATCTGGTACCTAGGCATCTGATACAAATCAACATTTTTAATGAGAATAAATCTTGGCAATAATAATAATCAGTTTATAAAATAGCTAGTTTGTACCACCGTAATCCTTTACGAAAAGTGGGACATTCTTCTTATCGTCATACAATTGATATATCTATTGGGTTACCTTTCATAAAATTACATTGATACTCATAATTTCTCATAAATAGTCAAATCATACAGGTAACATGATTTTATTTATATAACTTCATATAAATAGCAGTAAGGAATTAAGAGCCTTTCTCATTGGCCTTTGCCATCATCATGATAATCATCATGTAATAACAATAATAAGAGAAATTAAGAGGGTTATCGAGTGAGCCACTCCATACTTTTGAATATGTACTTGTAACTTGTGGCAACATATGCCCATTAGTAGTCTTCGACTGCAACATCATTTGTGTACATTCTGGAGCGTCCTCTAATGGATCCAAGTACCATAAAGTCTCCTCATTGAAACCACATGTTGAGTACATCTGGGGTCCTCAAAATGCTATTCATAAGCATATAGATTAGGGTGTTTCAGTGCATACTCTAGTTATGTGAAATCCTAAGTATGTGACTTTCTATTTAACTTGGCCATTAAGTCACTAACTTAGAATTTACAACTATCACGATAATTGCAGAATGTTTAATCACCATCCCATACCAGCAATTAGTCATTTAGTTATGAACCTATCTATCGCTAATACATATACTAAGAATACAATTTCTCATTTCTCTTATACATTCTTGCTCTTTCCTTATCAATTTCATCATACTCTTGTTCTTTTTCATTTAAATTCAATATACATGTTACCCTTCTCAGATTCTAGGTTTAAATTCCTTACTTGAATAGGGTTTTTGGACCAAATACCTTTCAAATATGTCATTGAGTTTATAGTTCATTCATAAAAGCTAGTAATCGGCTGGTATCCTACTGGCAGTTGACTGGTAGCATTCTGTCCAATTTTCAAAATTCAAACTCGAGAGCTATCACCGATCGATATAGGCGAGCGATGATCAATATAGTAGCGATCAATGATCACATCGGGCAGCAATCACCGCTAGTTCACTATTGAGCCCCACAGTTAACTGTTTGGACATGGTAGTTGACTATTAGCCTTCTGAAAAAAATTTTGGAAAATGAAGAACACTTAAGTCAACTTCCAAGGTTTAGCAGTCGGCTGCTAGAGTTTCGTATTCATTTCTAGGCAGCTCAAGAACACGACAGTCGACTACTGCAAGGCACCAATTGGCTGCTACGTTATGTTCTGTTTTAAAACTTGCCGTTGACCCATAATTTTTATCCAAAAACTTGTTTGTAAAGACATTTTGAAATTCATGAACTTAAGATAAATTTCCAAGCATCATTTTCCACATAAAAATAGTCCAAACACCATTTAATCTGGCTCAAATATGGAATTAAACCTCATTTTTGTTTAGGTAGAAAAACCACTTTTCAGAATAAATTTTAAGCATGCATAAGTATCTTCAACTAATTAAAAACACCCAATAGTAAGTAAAAATGTTAAGAATGTAGTTTGAAACCCCTTTTTACTTCAAACAATTTCAAAATCATCAAATTTAGTTATATGAACAGTAATTTCGAAAATGAAAAGGGATTGGTTATTTTACTACCTTAAATGCTTGTTTGGATGCTGATTAACTCATTGAATGCTTCCCTAGACACTTTTCTAGATTCAAATCTTGCTGAAAGTGAAGGTTCTTCTTCTTCTCCCTCACTTTCTCTCTCTACCCAACTACTCTTTCTCTCTCTAAAAGTGGTTCTAAATTTTAGGTAATAAGGGACTCTGGCTTCTAGCCTTATATATAGACAACCCAAACTTAAAAATTTTGATCCTAATTTCTAATCATTTAGCCTCAAAATGGTAAGTTCCAAACTATATATATAATTACCATTTGGTCATTGAACCATTGGTGGAAGAATTCCAAAAATCAGTTAGCTACAGTACTTATTTTGGTAAAAATTGAAATTCTCATACTTAAACTTTTTCACTTTTCATTTTAGTCCTTCTCCTCTTTCTAATCAATTATCTCATCCTTTTCTAGTCCAATTCTAGCACTAATTGTAACGACCCCCTTTATCATATCTTACATACATCTATATTAGAGTAAAAAGTTGGAAACATAAAATTTCCTCTAAAATTTTTCCTTTTCCCACTTAGGGAACTCAAAGGTCGTTACTGGTTGAGTGTAACCCAAATAGACTCTTATTTTAGTCCATTCAAATTTCACTCAACCACTTTCTCTGTGTAGCATAACTAATACCACATTCATACCACATATACTCTAGAATATAGAATTCTAAAACATTCATTCAGTACATCTTATTTCAACCTCAATAATTCTATTACACTAGTCTACATCCCGAAATATTCATCAAATCAAAATACCATTATCATTCATATGTACAAATCATGACCTACATGCCAATTCAACTCAAAACTTTACAATTCTTCTAGGATGTCTTACAGCTCTAACATCCCTCTCATGCCCAACTAACTTCTGAGCATATCCTGAACCTAATTATCTGAACAAACAATTTAATGAGACATAATAATCCCAGTAAAGTAATTTACAAGTTAAATGTTTTCAAAATAGTTGTAAATTCAGCAGTGACTCTAGCACAAAAACTATCTCCCCAAAAATCAATTTTAATAAACATGTGAATCACTAGATGTTTTTAATCCAACACATAAAGGGAAATTCATAACAATTCATAGAAGTATAGTATCATTTCATCATTCAAAAATATGAATTGCAATAACGCTTGTAAATTCCCTTTTTGCATAACAAATTCCATGTTAATGCAAACATACAAAAACCTACATATTTCCAGAAATTAATATGCATATATCACAATATCATAAAATTATTATATCATTGCATACCATTTCTATTTTTCTTTTCAAATTCATT
This sequence comes from Senna siamea, assembly GCA_031216115.1. Classification (NCBI taxonomy): domain Eukaryota; kingdom Viridiplantae; phylum Streptophyta; class Magnoliopsida; order Fabales; family Fabaceae; genus Senna; species Senna siamea. Next base: position 7,193,138 of record CM062360.1, read on the forward strand.
TTATTTTTGTTGGGTGTGATTTGTAACACTAATCACCCGAAAATAGTGGGTGTGATCCGTAACACCAATCACTCAAAAACAGCGGGTGTGATCCGTAACACCAATCACCTGTAATCATCCTATTTTATGAGTGTGGTCTATAACACGAATAACCCACTCAAGGATAGGTGAGAATCTAACTTCCAAGGCATCCCCCAGCATGTGCACACTACTAGTCTTATCCTCTTTTCTGACTATACGACAAATACATACATATAGTCGACTAATACTTAGGGCAGTAGAGTGTTACATTTAAACCAAAACATTTTCTAGTATATATCGTCCACCCTTTACTCCTTAAGTCTTTCATAGGGTTGTCTTGGTTTAAAGGGTAACCCTTAACAAATACAGATCATTCAAGATGAAAATATATATTTATAAACAAATCTACATAGGGAACACTCAATGACTGTCCTATACCAGCCATTAAATGTCCACCCTAAATTTCATCTGTCCTTATGAGCATATAACCCAATAGCCAATCCACAACTAGTAGCAAGAGTTTATTCTATACCTTTCAAACATACACAGGAAATATTTCTATGCTCATATGACAACTTTATATTTATCAAATTAGTTTCATTGAACATTTCCCATTTCATAAAGTAAATTTCATTAAAATCAATCAATTCACAATCACCATTCAAAAATAGGGGAGAGAAGATTACTCTACCTTAACCGTTTGTTCTTTTCCTAACCGAGGTCTTCCTCTTCCCTCTTCAATTTGCCCTTACAAATCACTTCTGGAGAAACAACTCAACTCTCAAACTATTTCTCTTCAAGTATGCATTTATGCCACTAAGACTTAGTGTCTTACTATAGGTTTTCACTAAATTTCCTTTATAAAGTTTGGTAACTTAATAACTTTCCCCTTTTTCCTTCCTATTTTCATATTAACCATCACCCAACACATGCAATTTTCATGTATGATGACATTTTGAACCTCAATTCAGCCAAAACTAGGGGTTTCCAAGATCAATTCGTGTTTTAGAAGTCATTTTCCATGTTAGGAAGTTGCCAATCGGTGACCATAGAGCTAACAGTTGGCTGGTTGCTTTTTGGAGGGCTACCAGTTGACTGTTGTGAGGCTGGCAGTCAACTAATGGCTCTTTAGAAATTCCTGAACTTTCAAGACAGTTACTCCACAGTCGACTGGTAGGAGGCTATTAGTCGACTGCTAAGCGTAAACCTAGACCTAATAGTCGACTGGTGCATACTGGCAGTCAACTGTTGCATCCTTGTTTAAAATTCTAGGTTTGCCAAGAACACGATAGTCGACTGGTGCACGCTAGCAGTTGACTGTTAGGTTCTGCGACAATTCAAAATCTCTAGTTTTCACAAAATCCCAGTCCATATTCTAACCCATTTCAGTTTAAAAAGACATGAGCTTAGTTTTAAAATATTTTTCCCTAAATCCTAACCATTTTTAAGGCCAAATATTCATCATACAAGTTAATTCACACATGCAACATTAGGTAAACAGTAAAACCTAGCCTGGAAATCTGATTTTAAGCCTAGAAAATGCTATATGGAAGTTAATAACCCTAATATTTTAGTTCAGAAACCTATTTCTAACTTCAAGAAGCCTCAAAATCATCTTTTCACACCAGAAAATCTAATTTTCTAAAGAAAAAAGAAATTTCTCCATTTTCACTTTCTCCCCTAACTACAGCAGATTTGATATATCCCCAAGGAAGAAATCTATCCCTAGATGATGTTTAAGATATTCTCTAGAGCATAGATGAAGGATTCTTACCTTAAATCCGACTATGAGAGAATTTCCACTTGCTTCCCTTCCCTTTTCTCCTTTGCCCGCGTGGTTTCTCTCCTTCTCAATGTTAAGAATGCATTGGTAAGAGGGAAATTTTGCATTTGAAGGGGTAAAAAGAAGTGGCATGGTGGGAAGCTTCAGGGACCATCTAGTAAAATGTGAAAATTGCACTTCTAGTCCTTCTTTTCATTTAAGTCCCAATTTTCCTTATTTCATTTAAATCTTAGTAGGAAATTTCTAAATTTATCCTCAATAAATGATATTTTCAAGGAAATGTATATTACACTAATGTTACTATATGCAACTATATATAGTCTAATGTAACATACACAAGTAATTAATTAAAATTAACAAACATCTCTCATAGAAATAGGGGCAGATGTTACACCCTTATCTAGGAGAAAATTAGTTTCAAGTTCTTTATTGGATATGAATGATTATTCCTTTTGGCAAAAAAATGGAAAAATTAATATTTATTTCAATTCAATTGTTTTTGGGACTGATTCCATGGTTAATAGACTATATTTATTGAAGATGAGTGGTTATCTAGATATTCCTTCCTTTGCATCTACTAATGTTGCTATGGGACACAAACATCCAAAAATTGATGAAAATTCATCCATGTTATGACACCAACGCTTGGGCCACATTTCCAAAGAAAGACTGGAAAGAATGGTCAAATAAAAGGTGTTAGAAAACTAGGATTTCTCTGATTTTTAAGCTTGTATTTATTGCATTAACAGAAAACTTCCCGCTAGAGTTAGGATAAAATGAGGGGTTTAGTAACATACTGGATTTGATTCACGTAGACATTAATGGACCCATCACTCTTGTAGCTATGGGTGGATTCAGATATTTCATTACCTTCATTGATGATCACTCTAGATTTTGGTGGTTAGATATATTGCATAAGAAATCTGAATCATTAAATGCTTTCAAAGTCTTCAAAGCAGCTGTTGAGTTGAAGACTGGCAAAGCCATTAAATCCGTGAGATCAGATAGAAGTGGTGAGTATTATGGTAGATATATTGAAACTAGTAGAAATCCTAGTCCTTTTGCTTCATTCTTATAGGAACATGGTATTGAAGCTCAATATACCATGCCAGGCACCTCTCAGCAAAATGGAGTTGCTAAAAGGCAAAATCACACATTAATGGATATGGTAAGGAGTATGATGAGTCATTCCTCTCTACCATAATTCTTATGGGGTGATGCCTTGAGAACATTTGTATATATTTTGAATTAGGTCCCTAGTAAATCTATGTCAAAGACTCTATATTACTATTCATTGGTAAAAGACCTAGCCTAAAACATCTTCATGTGTGGGGTTATAAGGCATAAATGAGACCATATAATCCCGAACTCAAGAAACTGGATTCAAGGACTGTTAGTGGTTTCTTCATTGGGTACTATATTGGTTCTAGAGGTTGCAGGTTTTATTGTCCTTCTCACACTTCTAGAGTCATTGAATCTAACAGAATAACTTATTTTGAAGATGACTTGGATAGTGGGAGAAATGCATTGAGAACCATTGACTTGCATGATGAATTTACTAATTTGCCTCTTCCGCCCTTACCAACTCCATCCACTAAAATTTATACTGAAAGGAATGATGATGTTGCTAAAAATACAAATGCTCTGCCTATTACAAACTTTCAAGAATAGGATGTAGAGTTGAAACGATATCAGAGAATTTGTAGACATGCTATTCTAGATGATTTTATGGTTTATTTGTAGGAATGTGAATCCAATGTTGCTAATGGCACATATCCTACTTCTTATAGTGAGGCAATAGCAAGTTCCAATTCCCATGAATGGTTGAAAGCTATAAATCAAGAGATTACCTCTATCTATCATAACAATGTTTGGGAACTTGTTGAATTGCTAGAGGGACATATGCTAGTTGGTTGTAAATGGATCTTCAAGACCAAGCAAGGAGCTGATGGTGAGATAAAAAGGTATAAAGTGAAACTCATAGCTAAAGGCTACAATCAAAAGGAGGGCATTGATTACACAATGACATTTTCTCCAATTTCTATGAAGGATGCCTTCAGAGTTGTCATGGTTTTGTTGCACGGCTTGACCTTGAACTTCACCAGATGGACTTCAAAACCACTTTCTTGAATAGGAACTTGTTTGAAAATGTATACATGACTCTGCCAGATGGATTTATTGAGGCAAGGAAGGAACATCTTGTGTGCAAGTTAAATCGATCTATCTATGGGCTGAAACAAGCTTCCAAACAATGGTACTTGAAATTCCATGAGTTATCATCTCACTTGGCTTCATTGAGAATGTTTCTGATCAGTGCATTTATCAGAAAGTTGATGGGAACAATTTTAAATTTTAGTTCTCTATGTTGATGATATCCTATTGGCCAGTAACTTGGTAAATTTCTTGAATGAGACTAAACACATGCTATCATGCCACTTTGAAATGAAAGATCTTGGTGAAGCTTCATTTGTTTTAGGTATCCAAATCCATCATGATAAATCTCATGGTATATTATGTAAAATCTGATCTTAACATGTATAAGAGACATTTTTTAGTTGTTAATTTAAATTTAAATGCTTGTGTATGTAGCATTAATTGCATATAGTTACATTAGTATAGGGACCTAGTTGAAAGAAAGAAAAGTTGAGTTAAGTGTGACCAAGGACCCAATTGAAAAGGGAAAGTGTAGCTAGTCCAAAGTCACAAATGGGCCAAGGATTAAAATGCAAATCAGGAGACTTATATTTCAGAAACCCTAAAACCCTAACATAAACCAAACTTCAACCAATTTTTTAAAGAGAGAAGGAGAAGGGACGAGTAGAGAGAGAAAAGGTCGAGTTAGGACAAAGAGGAGGAGATTTGCTAAAGGAAGAATAGATTTGAGGCTGGGAATTAATTCTACAACAAGAAGAGGACCATTCTAACACACTATACACACACATTGCTCAGGAAATCAAGGTAGCAACTCAACCTAACCCTAATTTTGAAATGTTTGTTTTTACTGAGAAATGCTATTTATGAATGATTTGAACTTTTTTGGGCTTTAAACTGACATTATATATGTTTTCCTACTTCTATTGGATGCTGCTTGCTGAAATGTTATGCTTATTTGTGCTTGTAAATGACTGGAAGGATTAGGTTATTGTTCATCTAGTAGAATATGCTAGTTTTCCTTGGCTGCATACTGTGTGAGCATAATGATGAGAAATGTCTAGAGAAAAGTGAGGTTTTTGGCATGGAAACTAAGCTCATATGTTTTTAAACTTGAAATGGATTGAAATATGGGCTGGGTAATCATGAAAATGTATTTTTAAAACTGGCTCAAGACATAACAGTCAACTAGTAGCAAGTAAAAGTTGACTCGTAGCATGTGGTAGCAAACTTTCGTGTTCCTAAGAAACCCAAAAACGCATACTTAGGCATGGCAATCGACTGGTAGCCCTATCAGTTACCATTAGGTCTAAGTTTTCTACATAGCAATCAATTGATAACTCTAGCATTCGACTATCATGTTCTTTGTTTTGCCCATAAAGCATTCCAGAGAGCCACTATTTGACTGCCTACCTTTCATCAGTCGACTAGCAGCCCATTGTGTTACAACCCAAGGATTTCAGAGAGCCACCAGTCGATTGCCAAACTTTCATCAATCGACTATCAACCCACTGTATTGTGAACCAGGATTTCAGAGAGCGATCAGCCGACTGCTAGCCGTCCACCAATTGACTGATAACCTTCCAACATGAGAAACATGATTTTTATCAAAGAATGGGCTTAGTAATCCTCCATACCACTTTGTTTAAGGCTCACAATGTAACCATACTGGGAAACTACATGCTTTTGGGTAATGTGCAAAGGATAAGGTCACGTGTCACTTGGATGAGAGGATCCTTGTGATAGTGACTCAAAAGGGAGCGAAAAAACATCAAAAAAAAGGAAAGATGAAGTATTCTAAGCATATGCATTAGTGGTAGATAAGCTCATGATCGAGTCATCGATTGTCAGTATGGGACGACTATTGGCATTCCACAGTTGTGCCATAAACAGGGATGGTCAAACATCCACTTGAGCATAGTTAATTTTGAAAATGCCATGATGGTGACGAACTCTAAGTTAGTGTCATCTTCCACAGGCTATTTAAGAAACACATACTTAGGGTTAAGCATAACCATGAGCATGAGCCGAATCACCCTAGTATATATGTTAAAGGATAGTGTATTGGGAGTGTGATCCACCAACAAAATGTGGTAACTCCATAGCCTCATAATTTACAGAAACAGAGAGGATATGACTTGTTTAGAGGTTTTACAGTGATCTCGTGTGTTATTGAGATTATACATTGGATCCGGCTGGGGAAGGCCTTGATAGTACGATGCATTAGAGTTTCATAGTGGCACAGTAGTCACCAGGATAGCTCAATTACTATAGTGGCATAGTAGGTCAACAGGATAGCTCATTCATGTATGTAGTGGTACGTAGAGTTGTTGCTGAGCGACACTCCTCAATAGCTCATATTTTATGACTGTTTTCTCCTGCTCATAGGTACAATCAAAAGACATGTTTATTACCCTAATAAAATGTTTTGTGATGAAAATGATGCTGAATGAACATCCCATGTTATAAAGTTAATATGTTTTATATGTACATGTATAATTATGAGCATATGACATAACTGTATGATACATACACTACATGTTAGAAATTTTCATTAAGCAAGCTGAAATTTACCAACAATAATTCTTTTCATGAAAATGGCAACATACACTTCATCATATCTAGAACATAACCAATTTATCATAAAAGCTTGACCAACATGACATTTATATCATCAAGAATGTAGGGAAGAAAATAGTGTTCCATGGAAGCTTGTAAACACATGGTGAATATATATATATATTAAACCATGGAACACAATTTTAAGAATTGCTAACCTACCTCAAAGATGGAACCAAAGTGGATTGTCCTAGCTTCCCTTTGAATTTTCCTTGCTCCTTTCCTTTCTTTACTTCCTTTCTTGATCCCCTTCACTCTCCTTCCACACTAATTTTTGTGTGTTCCCACATTGCTCTCTCTCTCCCTTTTCTTTTCAAGTGGTGTTACCATATCCTCTCTTATTCCTCTCCCTTTTGTGTTTTGATTTTGGCTAAGAGAGTGTTATCTCCTCTCTCTCTTTCTTTTATTATTCTTGTTTAATGGGAATTACGTGCAGCCCCACTTTCTTGCAACTTTGGTGTTACTTAACCCCACATTCATGTTGCATCCTTTTCTTTTCCCCTTATATATTTTGTTTACTCCTTATTAAGTACCACTCATCCCATACTCTCTTACATTATCCACTTGATCACGCTAAAGGAAAGGAGTTCACACTAGCTTCCCTCTCTCATTACATTTCCTATTCGGGTGAAGTAAATGGGATGCCACCTTCATTTTCCTTGTTATTATTTCATGGCTGCATAGGTCCTTTTAAGTACAATTCACATTGCTTACCTTATTGTGCAAGTTCACTTGGTCACAGAAGGAAGGAAGGGAAGGAGGTCACGAAATACTCCTCCCACATGCCACACGTACGCCCCTTTTTTCTCTTGCTTTGTGTCATTACCCAATTGGCATTTTTATATTATGAATTTGTGAGAATTCCTTGCTGCACACACATTCATATATTTAACCATACCCTTGTACCTAAATCACTCCCTTCACGTAAGACTCATGCATGCAAGGCATACATGAGTTTTCCACATGTTGGAAGCAACACAAAGAAAGGGGGATCGTGTATCACACATTTTTCTTTCCTAACCATGTGGTTGTACTTTAGGTTAAATAAATTCTGCACTTCCCTTTTGTCTCAAGCAATCTCACTCTCCTCCCTCAAGGCACCACCTCGTATGCTTGTGTTTATGTAAATTAGAATGCAAATTCTCTCTATTATCCAATGGTTAAAAGGGGTGCAAAGCCCCCTTTTGGTTTTGTGTTTCAGTTCTCTATGTCTAGTTTCCTCCTTGGCCTCCACCATACACCTACACATATATTTTGCTACTTCCCTCTTGTGTATTTCATCTAATGATTGGCAAAACCATTCGGTCCCTCTCCCCTTTTCTCTTATATTGTATACATACATATATGTTTTGAATTTTCCTTTCCTAATTGTCCTTGCCATACACGTTTACATATATATATAGATATTTAATTTGGTTTTCCCTCTTTGCTTCCTTCATGTTACACTTTCCTCTTTATTTTATTCCAATGAATTGCATATATGAATATGATACTCTCCTCTCTATTTCCAAGTTCTATTGCTTCCAGTTCACTCCACAAAATTCATATGTATATATATAAATTAGATGCTAACCCTTTTTCCTCCCCTTCATCAATTGCATGTGCATGTATTTTAAGTTGGCTATACTCTTCACCTTTAGTAATTCATTTAGGAGAAAGGAAGGAAATAAGAAATTAAATCATGGACCCAATTTTTCACATATTTTCCCATGTGACATTTATAACTCATTACATCACTAAGGCAATTGCATCACATTTTATGGCTACTCATTAAATTAATTAAGAAAGCATTTAATTGAAAACCAATCAAGAGAATATAAGGTGTTACATTTCTCCCCTCCTAAAAAAATTTTGTCCTAAAAAATTATGCATACCTCATGTGAATAACTCTGGATACGCTTTGCGCATGTCCTCTTCTCTTTCCCAAGGAATGGTCTTATTCCTTAGGGTCTTGACATCAGTACAGATGATTTGTACAAGTTTTGGCTGATATGTTAGATTATCCTTTAATTGTAGAGTATTGGCGTCAAGTATATGTGAGGGATCAGGTATGTATTTTCTGAGCTGGGAGACATGGAAAACATTATGAAGTTTTGACAAATATGGGGGTAAGGCTATCTAGTCTGCTAATGGACCCACTTTCTTTAGTATTTGGAAAGGTCTAACGTATCTAGGACTTAGCTTTCTAGACTTTATAGCTCTACCAATACTAGTAGTCGAGGATACCTTCAGAAAAACATGGTTCCCTTCCTCAAATTCTAGGGGTCTTCTCCTTTTGTTAGTATAACTCTTTCGTCAGTGCTGAGCCTTTTCCATTTTCTCCCTGATCATCTTAATTTGATTAGTTGTCTGTTGCACTAACTCAGGTCCTAACAATTGCCTCTCACCTACTTCATACCTACATAATAGGGACCTACACTTCCTCCCATTTAGGGCTTCATAAGGTACCATACCTATGCTAGAGTGAAAACTATTGTTGTAAGAAAATTCAATAAGTGGTAGACTCCTTTCCCATTTTCCTTGATATTCTAAAACACAAGCCCTAAGCATATCCTCTACGGTCTGAATGGTTCTCTCCGTCTTTCTGTCTGTTTGAGGATGATATGTTATATTGAAACTTAGCCTATTTCCAAAGGCTTCCTGTAGGGTTCTCCAAAATCTAGAGGTAAATCTGGGATCCTTATCTGAGACGATGCTAATGGGCACACCATGAAGTTTCACTATCTCCTGAATATATAGCTGTGTTAATCTATCCAAGGAGTAGTTAATCTTAATGGGTAGGAAATGAGCCGACTTAGTTAACCTATCCACTATTACCCAAATAACATCATTCCCTGATTAGGTTCTAGGTAGACCTACCATGAAGTCTATTGAGATCTTGTCCCACTTCCACTCAAGAATGTCTAAAGGCTGTAACAACCCAGCAGGTTTCTGGTGCTCAATCTTTACCTGCTGACACACTAGGCACTTAGCTACGTGCTCAGCTATATGTCTCTTCATTCTTGGCCACCAAAACCTCTCCCTTAAGTCTTGATACATCTTAGTGGCTCCAAGATGAATAGTATATCTACTTTGGTGAGCTTCCTCTAAAATCTTATCCCTCAGTTCACCTGCCATAGGAACATACATTCTATTCTGGAAGGTTACCATTCCATCAGCCTCCCTTATGAACTCCTTTGACTCCTTTAGAGACTCTAGGAATTCATCACCCTTTTGGGCTTCTAAGATTTAGCCCTCGAAGTATTCTCAATTCTTAATTCGCTCAGGCAGATCTTATTAGGTAACACCAGAGTAGATAACCTCATGTTCCTAAATTTCTCTATTAAGTCCATTTCACTCACCGTCAGTCGAGCTACATGGAGAGACTTCTTACTTAATGCATTTGCCACAATGTTTGCCTTGCACGGATGGTACTTTAATTTGAAATCATAATCCTTAATGAATTCCATCCATCCCCTTGCCTCATGTTCAACTCCTTTTGGTCAAAGAGGTACTTGAGACTTTTATGGTTACTAAATACCTCAAACCTAGACCTATAGAGGTAGTGTCTCCATATCTTCAAGGCAAATACTATGGTTGCCAACTCTAAGTCATGGGTAGGATAGTTTCTCTCATGCAGTCTTAACTACCAAGAAGAATAGGCTACCACTGTCCCTTCTTGCATCAGGACGCATCCTAACCCTTTCTTAGATGCATCACAATACAACTTAAATTTCTTCAAAGGGTCAGGGATAATCAAAATGGGTATAGTGGTTAGCTTCTCCTTCAGAGTTTGGAAGCTTTGTTCACATTTTGTGTCCCACACAAATGGAACATCCTTTTAGCTCAACTTGGTCATGGGCATCGCTATTTGTGAAAATTCCTGAATAAATCGTCTATAGTACCTTGCTAAACCCAAAAAACTCCTGATTTCAGTTACAGTAGTAGGTCTTTCCCAATTTACTACTACTTCAGTCTTACTACGATCCACTGACACTCCCTCATCAAAAATTACATGACCTAAAAACTTCACTTCTTCTAACAAAAATTTACACTTTTCTAGCTTATCATACAGCTACTTCTCCTTGAGTATTTGCAACACTATCCTGAGGTGCTGTTCATGCTCCTATCTATTATTGGAATACAATACTATGTCATTAATAAACACTATTATGAATTGATCGAGGTAGGGTCTAAAGATGCAGTTCATGTAGTTTATAAAAATAGCTAGAGCATTTGTCAGGCCAAAGAGAATCACGAGAAATTCACAATGCCCATACCTAGTCTTAAAGGTAGTCTTAGGTATGTCCTCATTCTTAACCCTAATTTGATGATACCCCGATGTCAAATCAATCTTAAAAAAGATAGTGGCCCCTCTCAGTTAGTTTAACAGGTCATCGATTCTAGGGAGAGGATACTTACTCTTCACAGTTACCTTATTCAGTTGCCTATAGTCTATACACATCCTTATGCTCCCATCCTTCTTCTTTACAAACAACACAGGTGCTCCCCACAATGACACACTGGGTTTGATAAATTATTTTGCTAATAGGTCCTCTATTTACTCCTTCAACTCATTTAATTCCATCAGGGACATCCTATAGGGTGCTATGGAAATTGGTCCTTCCCCAGGAACTAGGTCTATGAAAAAATCTATCTCTCTCTTCGGTGGAGACTTGTAATCTCTTCTAGAAACACATCTACAAATTCATTGACTACAAGGATGGTTTCTAGCTTCTGTAGACTTTCCACTTCGAAGGAACATAAGAAACCTATTCTCTGATTCCACTATGGGTAAACAAATAAGGTCTACAAGGAAGGTTTTGTTTTCAACCACAATTGGATAATTCAAACAAATTAAGGAAGTAGACACATGTTCATTGGTAGGTACTACTGGGTAATTTTAATTTCTGAACCCAGTCTACTGAAACAAAAGAATGGGTGGTGCCAGAATCATACAGTACAATTAAAGGAACATCATTAATAAAGCACATACCTTTCATCAAATCCTCAGACTAGGCCACTTCTTTACCCTTCAAGGTATACACTCTTCCCTTGGTAAGATGTCTTATGGGTTCCTCTGACTTCTTTAGGGTAAGAAAAACCCGAGAGATATTCCCTGGCTTCCCACATCTGTAGCACACATTCTAACCCATTAGACATGGTCTGTCTCTGTGACTCTGCCCATATTTCGAATAATTATTCTGGGCAGTCAGAATGTTCATTGACCTCTTCCCTATTTGGTTCCTCAGGAACTTCCTATCATGACCCCTGTTGAACCCAGATGGGCTCTTCCTTTTAAGAAATCCAGATTCTTGCCTTCCCTTCTTCATTGCTGCCAGAGACCGAGAGGCTATGCGGCACTTGTTAACCAATGTCAGGTAATCCCTGATCTCCTAGGATGCCACCTCATGATATAATTTTGGATCCAAACTATTTTTCAAGTGCATGGCTTTTCATGCCCCGTCTAGTCTCTACTTTAGGTATGAAGAGAATTTTGATAACTCTTTAAACCTAGCTAAATGTTCCTCGAAGGGTCTACCACCTTGTTTAATCTGTATAAATTCACCCTCTTTAGCGTTCCTCTCACTTTGGGGGAAGTACTTCTGCAAGAACGCCTCCTTGAAGTTCTCCCAAGTAATCTGGGTCCCTTGAGCTTCCATTAACTGTTTCATCCCTTTCTACCAATATTTTACCTCTCCTTCCATCTAGTAGGTGGGGAAGGAGACTTTCTGTTACTCATTGCTTCCCAGTACTTCAAATAACTCTTCCATCTTTTGCACCCATTCTTCGGCCTTCTTCGAGTCCATCACTCTAGTAAAAATAGGAGGCCTGGCTCTTTGAAATTCAGTCCAGCCTCCACCAACTTAGGTTCTCATATGTTCAGCCCTGGTCTGAGTATCTTTGCTCCGATCAGTCTGGGTGTGATGGAGTGCTTCGGCTATGACTGTAGCCTAGGCTCTCATAGCTTCTTCCATATCTCGCATAGTCTGCATGACCTCATTCAAATCGACCTCTGCATTTTGAGCCCAGGATTTACTCCTCCGGGTCGGTGCCATACTGTCACTCTACAAAACAAGTATTACCGAAGTGATCAATCTCAATAACAAATTATTAATCAAATAACATATAACATCAACAAGAGCTTCTATCTTCCAAAACCTAATACTCCATTCCTTAAGTTCAAAACAAGATACAAGTTAGCCAACTACCTAGGTACAGTCAACTAACCTGAACTAGTCCCTTCCTTGAGGAATTATACCCTGTTTCTATCCTAGGTAGCTGTGGTATGATACCAACTTAATGTAAAGCCCTTATCTAGTATTAAAATTCCTCTGATGTAAACAAATAAGTTTGTTACATTATTCTTATCCTTTATTTCACAATTTTTAAGCATTCATACCATTAAGTTTTATTAAAGTGAATTAGTTTCGAGTTTTTTTGCTCAGATCAAACTCATACGCACAATGAAATTTAAAATACTATATATCATAGCGAAAATTTAAAACTTTTATATTACAACTGATAAATGTCTAATAAATGTCTGTTACAACCTTTTTAATCATGTATCAGGATATATGAAGTACCTGTCTATAGGGAGTCAGGAGACAATAAGCCTGTCACTCAAACTCCCTTTAAAATAATAGGGATGGACCAGTCCTTTACATATCCTTTCCCCAGCAATTTCCCATTTCCCTTTCATATACATAGCCAATATAATAGTCCTAATTCTAATTCAAAATATGACTAGAATCAGGACCCAAAATAATGAATTAAAAAAATGCTTTTAACAAAAAGAATTATTATCTTACCTGGCGCTGCTAAACGTCTGTATCTGATACATATTAGCATACAAATGAGAAACACAAGTTTTCCAGTAGCTTAACAATTCATGATATAAAACTCTATTAATATGTACTAGGGTGCAAGCACCAAAACATTTACATCTACATTCTCAGTATTTGAAAACATAGTCTTATTCATAAATACAAATTGGCAAGCATTGCATGATTATTGGAAATGCTAGTGTGATAAAATAGATATTATCTATTAAGCAACCATCATTCTATGGTATTATGCGTGTTTTCACAAATATATAAATAGAAATAGTTTATGCCTTTCATTCTTAAAACTTACCTTTATAAATTGATTATGCACACTTGGGTACTATGTGGACACTTGGCCACCTTTTATAAACCAATCATGCACACTTGGGCACTATGTGGACACTTGGCCACTTTTATAAAATTCATTGTGCACACTTGGGCACTTGTGGACACTAGGCCACCTTTATAAAATTCATTGTGCACACTTGGGCACTTGTGGACACTTGGCCACCTTTATAAAATTCATTGTGCACACTTGGGCACTTGTGGACACTTGGCCACCTTTATAAAATTTATTGTGCACACTTAGGCACTTGTGGACACTTGGCCACCTTTATAAAATTTATTATACACACTTGGGTACTTGTGGATACTTGGCCACCTTTATAAAATTCATTGTGCACACTTGGGCATTTGTGGACACTTGGCCACCTTTATAAAATTCATTGTGCACACTTGGGCATTTGTGGACACTTGGCCACCTTTATAAAATTTATTTTTCACACTTAGGCACTTATGGACACTTAGCCACCTTTATAAAATTTATTGTGTACACTTGGGAACTTGTGGACACTTGGCCACCTTTATAAAATTCATTGTGTTTCAATTTTCTATTGGTATGTGGTCTTAAATTAACCATCCATAATCTCTTAAATTTGAAACATAAGAACACTAATGGCATAAATAGGTTAAATTGCATTCATTCTTTATTTAATTCTAACTTTCTCATTTTCTCTTGACTTTAGCCATTACAGACATTTTACAAGTCATTTCTATTTGCTTATGCATTCAACTACTAGAACCAAAGGGGAAATCTATGCTCGGCCATGATGATATGACAATAATCCCTAAGGTTTTCCATGCCAATGGCCAGATTTCTCCCACCTTTCTATAAGTTACACTTAGTGAGGTCATGCCTTAAAATCTAGGGTGCTTTCTTGGTTCATACTACATGCAAATTTGAGGTTACCTCCCTTTCTCAATTCTTATATTGCAATGCTAAAGTGAGTCTTTATTAGCCAAATTTTCTATATCTTAATTTATCATAATTTCTTTCTTTCCCTTAGCCAAACCGAATTGCAATTTTACTTAAACAATCTTTAGCAAGCAAATTCATGTCTTGCAAAAAGCCATTTTAGATTTAGTATACCAACAAGAAAAACATTAGAATTTGAAAACTACATTCTATCTAGAATCCTTTATTTAAGTGTCTATAACTTCACACATATTAACCATTCAAGAATGCAATATTTCAACCCTATCTCATGCTAGAATTTTTCATTATGTAAGCTGAAATTTACCAACAATAATTCTTTTCATGAAAATGGCAACACACACTTTATCATATCTACAACATAACCGATTTATCATACAATCTTGGCCAACATGACATTCATATCATCAAGAATGTAGGGAAGAAAATAGTGTTCCATGGAAGCTTGTAAACACATGGTGAATATATATATATATTAAACCATGGAACACAATTTTAAGAATTGCTAACCTACCTCAAAGATGGAACCAAATTGGATTTTCCTAACTTCCCTTTGAATTTTCCTTGCTCCTTTGCTTCCTTTGCTTCCTTTCTTGATCCCCTTCACTCTCCTTCCGCACTAATTTTTGTGTGTTCTCATGTTGCTCTCTCTCTCCCTTTTCTTTTCAAGTGGTGTTACCATATCCTCTCTTATTCCTCTCCCTTTTGTGTTTTGTTTTTGGCTAAGAGAATGCTATCTCCTCTCTCTCTTTCTTTTATTATTCTTGTTTAATGGGAATTACGTGCAACCCCACCTTCTTGCAACTTTGGTGTTACTTAACCCCACATTCATGCTGCATTCTTTTCTTTTCCCCTCATATATTTTGTTTACTCCTTATTAAGTACCACTCATCACTTGCTCTCTTACATTATCCACTTGATCATGCTAAAGGAAAAGAGTTCATGCTAGCTTCCCTCTCTCATTACATGTCCTATTTAGGTGAAGAAAATGGGACGCCACCTTCATTTTCCTTGTTATTATTTCATGGCTGCGTGGGTCCTTTTAGGTACACTTCACATTGCTTACCTTATTGTGCAAGTCCACTCGGTCACAGAAGGAGGAAGGGAAGGAGGTCACGAAATACTCCTCCCACACGCCACACGTACGCCTCTTTTTCTCTTTCTTTGTGTCATTACCCAATTGGCATTTTTATATTATGAATTAGTGAGGCTTCCTTGCTGCACTCACATTCATATATTTAACCCCACACTTGTACCTAAATCACTCCCTTCATGCAAGACTCATGCATGCAAGGCATATGTGAGTTTTCCCCATGTTGGAAGCAACACAAAGAAGGGGGGAAAAGTGTATCACACGTTTTTATTTCGTAGCCATGTGGGTGTACTTTAGGTTAAATAAATTTTGCACTTCCCTTTTATCTCAAGCAATCTCACTCTCCTCCCTCAAGGCACCACCTCGTATGCTTGTGTTCATGTAAATTAGAATGCAAATTCTCTCTTCTATCCAATGGTTAAATGGGGTACAAAGCCCCCTTTTGGTTTTGTGTTTCAATTCCCCATGTCTAGTTTCCTCCTTGGCCTCCACCGTACACCTACACACATATGTGGCTACTTCCCTCTTGTGTATTTCATCTAATGATTGGCAAAACCATTCGGTCACTCTCCCTTTTTCTCTTCTATTGAATACATACATATATATTTTGAATTTTCCTTTCCCAATTGTCCTTGCCATGCATGTGTACATATATATATGGATATTTAATTTTGTTTTCCCTCTTTGCTTCCTTCATGTCACACTTCCCTCTTTATTTTATTCCACTGAATTGCATATATGAATATGATACTCACCTCTCTCTTCCCAAGTTCTATTTCTTCCATTTCACTCCACCAAATTCATATGTATGTATATATATATATTTATATATTGGATGCTAACCTTTTTCCTCCCCTTCATCAATTGCATGTGCATGTATTTTAAGTTGGCTATACTCTTCACCTTTAGTAATTCGGTTAGGAAAAAGGAAGGAAATAAGAAATTAAATCATGCACCTAAATTTTCACATATTTTCTCGTGTGAAATTTATAATTCATTACATCACTAAGGCAATTGCGTCACATTTTTTGGCTACTCATCAAATTAATTAAGAAAGCATTTAATTGAAAACCAATCAAGAGATATGGGGTGTTATAGCCTCCATACCCTAATGAGTTGAGTTAAAGTTAATGAATGAGTATTTATGTATATTTGTGTATAGCTACTTAGGATGAATTATGTATATGTAATTGATCCAATATTCTGTTGTGACGTTATGAGAGCTTAAGTGTAGAACCCAACCCAAATGGCACTCAATTAATCAACTTGGTAAAAAGTTTAAATTTACTCGAGTAGAAGTAATAGTAACACACCATTATTATAATAATTATATATTATACCTTTTAAATAATTAAAAGGAACTATAGGCTAAGGGCGTGTTACATATTGGGTTTGTCTCAAGCGAGTTACGTTGACAAAATAGTGAAGAGATTTCACATGTACTCTTATATTGCTTGTACTGCACCTATTCAGAAAGGTGAGAAATTGTGTAAATCTCAGTGTCCTCAAAATGATGATGAGATGACTACAATGGATAAAATTTCATATGCTTCTGCAATTGGCAGCCTTATGTATGCTCAGATATGTACACGTCCGGACATTGCTTTTGTGATTAGTGTGCTTGGTCGATACCTAAGTGATCCTGGTCATGACCTTTGGAAAGTTGCTAAGAAAGTTATGAGGTACCTTCAGGGTACAAAGTAATATATGTTGACTTACAGAAAGTCTAATCCTTATGAGATCGTTGGCTATTTGGATTCAAACTATACATCTTGCATTGATGATTGTAAGTTCACTTCTAGATACATCTTTATGATGTCTGGAGGAACTATTTTGTGAAAAAGTTTCAAACAATCTATTGCAACTACCTCAAGAATGGAAGCATAATACGTCGCTTGTTATGAGGCTACCCACCAGGCCATATGGTTAAGGAACCTAATATCTGGCATACATCTTGTTGATTCTAAATTACATCCTCTAACTGTATATTGCGATAGTTCATCTGTTGTATGCTTTTCTCAAAATTATAAGAGCTCCAATCATACTAAACATTTTGATGTTAAGTTCCTATTTGTTAGAAAAAATATTGTTGAATCTTAGGCTCTTTTTGTAACGACCCCCTAATACGTCATACGTGATGCTTATCTGATTAGCGGAAGCATATGGGGTATTCTGAATGTTTATTCCCTATGTGGGAACGTCAGGGGATCGCTACTGGTTGAGCGTAACCCAAATAGATTCTCCGCTGTCCATTCAGATTCCGTTCAACCCTGATTCACACGCAGCTAACTAAATACACATACGTACATCATCAATAATAACTCTGGGATGAAATCTAAAACTCATATACATGTCACGTCATACGTTCATACACATTTCAATTCAAATCCATAAGTTTACAGCGGTAAATTCTACCGAAAATCTGACAGAGTTTCCTCTGTAATTTGATCATATCCCAAATACAGAATCACCTATTTAAAAATCAACAGCCAGTCCAACAATAGCAGTAAACATAACTAATATAAATCCATACACAGCAACATCAATCCATCACTAAAATCCATGCATACTATCTAAAACGTTATATGTACATTTAGTCTAGTCCATACAGAATTTACAAGAAACAGAATCCGATAAATAACAGCATCATCAAAGTATATATACAAATGATTCAAGCCTAAGCTAATCATTCTCCGGTCTATCCTCAAGTCAGCCTCGGCTATCGTCTGGGCTCTCGCTTGTCCTGTTCATCTGAGTAAACAACCTAATGAGATATGAATCCCAGTAGAATAATTTACAATTTAATTATCATTCAAAAACCAGTTGAATACCCAGCGGTGCGAACACCGAAATCTTCTTCCCGAAATCAGTTCGAAAACAGTGAAATACCTTTTCTTTAAAATCGTTTAAACACATGGAAATTTCGGCAATATATCACAATCATAAAATCTATTTCTTTTAAAATCAGTCATCAAAATCAAGTAAAATCCCATGCCCTGTGTATCTCAATCCACGATGGCTACAGATCCACTGTAACCGAATCTAAATCATCTTCTAATTGCACGTAGTCTAGAGAGAATACCTCTCTTATCGTTGGGTGTGATCCGTAACACCAATCACCCGAATCAAGCCTATATTGTGAGTGTGATCCGTAACACCAATCACTCACTCAAGGACCGGGTGAGAATCAACATCTAGGGCGTCCCCTAGCATGTGCACATATGCCAATTCTCATCCTCGTACAGTCTATTCAAACTTACATGCACTCGGTCGGCTATTCCTCAGGGTTCTAGGGTATCACGCCTAAATCACAACGTTTCCCCGTGTAGGTTATCCACCCTTATACTCCCTAAACCTTTCTTAGGGTCGTCCTGGTTTAACGCGTAATCCCTAACTCAGTACAGGCTAAATCTGATAAAAATAGTCTCATTTAAAAGCTTCTTGTACGAGGGATACTTAACGGCCGTCCCATACCGGCTATCAAGTACCCAACCCTAAGTAAATCCGTCCTAAAGGCATCTAAACTCGATAAACAAGGTGTTTAACATGCAATTAGGGTTTTCAGCACACAGGCATGCAATTTATCCCATCGAAAGTAGCACGTAATTCCATGCAAGTCATCTAAATCTTTTAGGTATTCACTAAATCAATTCTAGGGTTCGGGAAGCGTAAATTATCCTACCTGGTCTCCGGTCGCTCCAAATCAAGTCAGGACTCCACGAAATCTCTGTTTCTGAGCCCAATTAATTCCCTGGACAGGAAATTGAATATTTAGATTCGTCACGTCATCCAATTTTCGATCCTAAATCCAGTTATGTTAAAACCTAGGTCAATTTATTGTCCATTTACGTTCGGCAGCCATTTCAGTCATATACCATTAGTTTTTGGGAAAACGGACGTTACCACTGTGCTCGGATGATGGAATTCTACGTCACGGTGGTCTCGCCGATGCACGCCCGAGCTTCAAGATGGCGGCACCTGCGGCGCCGCGGCGGTGCCGTACAAGACGGCGGTGCACAATAATAACCGCAGCGAGGAGGTGCGATTTGCCTCGAAAATCACACCACGGTGAAGCCCGCAAGCCCAGGAGTCTGAATACGGTGGTGGCACGGCGGTTCACGGCCGTTTGGGCGGTGTTTTCCGGCCACAAAACTTCTCGCACGGCGGACGACGTTCTGCCTCGATCCGAGCGCGTCTGGCCTCCTTTCGACGGCCGAAAGCCATCGGAGGCACCGGCACTCTGCCACGGTGGTGGGGGCGGTGAGGGTCAACGGCGACGGACGGCGGCGATTCGAGCTGGGGAAGTTTTTCGCGCGATGGAGGGGGAAAATGGCATTTTTTCGACGGCTCCAGCGGCCGTTGGTGGCCGTGGTTAGTTGCTGGTGGTTGTGGGCAGTGAGGGCTGTCGGTTGGTACCCTTGGTGGCGGCCCACGGTGGCTGTGGTGGCCGATCACGGTGGAGGAAAGTAGAGAGAGAAAAGAGAGAGGAGAGAGAGTGTATGGTGAGGAGAGAGAGTGAAATGAGAGAAATGGCGGGAGTTCGCATAATTTAAAGCCTCCAGGGGCGATTCTGACTTTTCCCAGGCCACCAGAGGATGTTTTAGGGTGTCGACATCCTTCCAGACATTGGCACGTATTTCCATGCGAAAGTCTTGGCCTCCGTCAACGAAAGTGATGCACAAAACTCCTTCCGTCAGTTTCTGATCGCCGGATTACATTTCTTTCTGTTTGATTGTGTTTCTGGCTTCAAACGACCTTCTGTGTCCAGTCATTATTCTTGAAATACGTGTCAGTCTTCGTTTGATTGGGATTAGGGTTAAAATCAAGTTTTATCTTTTAAAATCCTTTAAAAACTCTTTCGAATCTTTCCCATTGTTACACTTTTGGTTCACATTTTTTGTGAACATATGTTAGCGGATCCATTGACCAAAGGCTTACCCATAGGAGTATTTAAAAATCATGTAACTCATATGGGTTTGATTAAATCTTTTGATATATCCTTGGTCTAGTGAGAGTCTAGATTGATGAGTTTCGATGTATACATTACATATTTCATTCGTTTAGATATTGAGACTTTTATATCATTGGTTTCTTTATCGAATTCAGTAATCTTGTGTTGTTTCATTTTTTGAACTTTATATTATGAATGAATTTATTCTATGTATATCATCTTAACTATACATTATGTATTCCATTCGTTCAGACATTCAAACTTTATTTCATTCACTTATTTTCCTATTGGATTCAATGATTTTGTACTATTTCTTTTTTGAACTCGTCTTGAGTTAATCATGAATGGATTGGTTCTATGTATTAATTGTAAGTGGTCAGTGATAGGTTTGATCACTTACTGGCCTATTTGGGTAGAGGACCTAACCACAGCTCTATGTTGATCAGTAATCATCCTGTCAAACTACTGACTGAGAATAAAAGAGAAAGTATTTTCTATGATTATATTAATATTTGATTAATATTATCTAAGTGAGAGATTGTTAGATTAATTAATTAATTGTTAGATTAATTTAATTAATTTTTGGATAATGTTAATTAAATATTAATATTATATTATTATAATTAAAATTTCAATTTTCAAATTTAAGATAAAATATTTAGAGAATATTCTTATTGGAGGTTATTAGAAATTTGGGTTATCATATCCAAAAACTTAAAATTTAATGTCACCACATTATAAGATCACACACACCATTATTTAGAGGATTGATGCCCGTTCACTCATATCCGCTATGCCGGTGTGGTTTGTATTTTGTTAACTCTATTGTTCCTAATAAATAATAATAAAAAAAAAGATCTTCGTTAATTAATATATGAAAAAAAATATTATTTCAAACTTACTATTCATAAATTTTAAAAAAATTCTTTGAATATTATATTAGTGGTCTTAGATTGTAGTTGCATTTCTTTTTTACAAATCAGAATCTTGAGTCATTTTAACACCATATGATTCTTGAGTTCTCTTAAATAATTTTTAAAGTCATACACAAGTAGATTAAAAAAATAAAAAAATCAATGGATGAATCATAAACAAATATTATTCCGACCTCTAAAAAATATTAAATTTTTAATATTATATCAATTAATAATTTTTAAAAGATATCTCTTTGTTCATTTTTTTAATTTTTTAATCAAATAAAAATATATTCTCAACCAACATTGTAACCAAAAGTAAATTGTTGTCCTTTTTCCATTAAAAATGTCCAAAATAAACTATCCTCTCTCTTTTTAAAAAATATATTATAAAATTAAATAACATAACATAGTACACTTTAACCTCTTTTGCAATGGAAAAGAAACTAAAATTGCATATTTTTCGATAAAGATATTCTTACATCTATTACTTAACGATATAGTAACTTTTAAATATGAATTTGACCAATATAAATTTTAATATTTTCATTTGAATAATTTTAAAGAATATATGTATGCATACAATTTTTAAAATGGAAGAAAAATCACTTCCTAAATATTTGCGTTCATAAAAAAAAATAGTAAACCAATTTTTGAACTTGACATTGTGAAGAAAATATTAACATGTAGTTTCTATATTTTTCTAACTTTATCACAATAGTAAAATAATTAATTTGAATAATTTTTGAAATATAAAACTTACAATTTCATCTTTTAAAATATCTTTTTAACCATTTTTTTTTAATTTTAGTTTACACGCTAAAATAGTTATTATCTATATTAATTTTATATAAAATTTTAAGGAAAAATGAGTACACACAAGTGAGAAAAGTGATAGCTTTTTGTCAAAAAAGTTTTAAGAATATTATTGTACTAGCATCTTGATATGTACTATCGTAAGTTTTTTTTTGCTTTTTTTATTAGAGATTTATATAGATGTTTCACTTTCTATATGTAAATATAAATAAATCTCTAATAAAAATAGTAGCACCAAAATTATTTTAAAAAATAATTTTATTGATCACTACCGAAGAAAAAATAATGGCTCCAAAATTATTTTAAAAAATCACTTTATTAATCACTACCTAGTAAAAAAATAGTGGCACCAAAATTTAAATAATTAAATTTAAAAGAAGTCTTGCTATATTGAGAAATCAATTAATAATTAGTAATCTTCTAAATCATTTAAACTTAATTTGTAATTTTTTTAATCTTTTTAAAAAAAATTGTCGATATCAACTAGAGGATAAAATATATAACTGCGTAAAATATTTGGTTTTTTTAAGTTTGAAATTCCAAAATTGCATAAGGCTAGATAAGAATGAGTAATATTTGCAAAAGAAATAATAAAATCATTTAATGTCAATAAAATTAATGCAAGTGAGAAAAAAAAATCATATCTATTTTTTCTCAAAAGTGAAAGAAAACTCTTAATTATCTGTGGATATTTTTATAAACCAAATTTAAATTTGCACTTGACTAATATTTGTAAAATAAAATTATTAAAAGATAGAAAAATGAATAATATATAGAAAAAAGAAATGAAAAGAATAACTAATCTTAAATGAATGAATAAATATCAACAACCTAAAACGATTAAAAGAATTATGATCAAATAAAAATATTAAAATTATTTGATATTAGTTGAAAATAAAAAAGAACATAGAGTAGAAGAAACAAAGAAATAAAAAGAGAGATTATTAGCATTAAAAGATACACAATATAAAAAAAGTAATTACTGTTTATTAAAAATTGTAGTGTGTGATTAAAGCATTATTATAGTAGTATAAGACGCATAATGCTTTAATCACACACTAAAAAACCACAAACTAATCAAATATATAAACAGGTTTGAAATTGTAGAGATTGCAAATAAAAAATTACTTCGTTGTCAAGAAAATTTTTTGGAAAAGAATGAAAAGCCCAATAACCAAAAACAAGAGTGACATTAGGAATGAAGTGATCTCCACACAAATGCTTTTGGATCCCCTGCTGGGCGCTTCCTGTTGTAGTCCCTGTTGGGCTGTTTAGCGGCGGTTTTATCCGTCGCTAAAGTGTATTTTAATATTATTGCAACGAATATTATTGCTGGTATAACTTTTGTTTAAATAATTAATTTAACAAAAGTTATAGTGACAATAATATTTGTTGCAAAAAACTTTAGCAACGAAAAAAATCACTGCTAAAACGCCCAGCAGCGCCCAGCAAGGACACGCCTAGCAGGGAATCCGGACGCCACACAAACACGTACCAAGTATGTGTCATACTCATGTAGTCGTGTAATTGAGCTGAGTGTCATACAGGCATACGCTAAAGTCTTTCATTTACCACCACTCTGATGAGATCTCTGCTATTCGACACAAATACCATCGTCTCCACACAAATTGAAAATGATGTGAAATTGAAAAATACTTGGAATGAAGAATACTTGTATAGTAGTAGGCAATTATTTACTATATTTATGGGTAGTTAATTATGCATAAATTGTAGTTATATTTATTAATTAAAAAATATTTATACTTTGTGACACCACTGACTAAAAGGGTGCAAAGACATTATAATATAGATATTTGGTCAATTATTTACTCAGATACAAAGTTTTTCAATTAACAAAGGTGGAAGAGAGCCAAATCCAACAAGAGATAATCAACATGGACAACGGGATTAAGTAGGGAGAATAATATTACGTTGAAGACTGATGTTTTATATTTAGATTAGAATTTTAATATTTTAGACGTGTGGAACCTTTGATGTTTTTTTTTATGTAGTAAGATTTAAATAACTGAAATTTTTAATTTTTTTGGGATATTCAGATCAAATTAAAAAAACTATTCAAATAAAGTTTTAGTTAATTTCTTAAATTATGTAAGATATTTTTTAAGGACAATTAATCAAGAACTTTATCATAAGATGAAAGAGAAAACATGGTCATTTATTACACAAAAAAAAAAAACCATAATTGATCAAAATAAGTAGCACAAGAGAAAGTCCTCAAACAATTAGTCAATTACAAGAATGATACATTGTATGAATAAAAATGAAAGATGACCGTACTATCATATATTGGTGACTTGGCTTACATAAATGAAAATTTCATACAGAAATAAAATTTATTTAAGAAAAATTTAATATTAAAAATCATAAACTTGAAGCATCATCACTTATTTGGGTTTGATTACTGCATTGAAGATTCAAATGTAAATAAAATTATATCAATAAGAATACATGAACAAAAATTCATACATATTATATATTGTCATTTGTACTTGAATAGGAAAAAAGGAATAAGAAATCGTCAAATACTCAAATATGAATTATACGTTCATATAATTCAATTAATAAATAAGGAGACATTTGGTATTTAATACTATGACCTCAAATATTATGGTATAAAATATCATAATATAAGATATCATAATATTTATGATAATATATCAATTAGTACTGAAATTTTATATTACAGTAATCTAAAATATAAATGTTTAGTTTTTTATACTAATTAATGTTATTTTTTAATTTTATAAATTTTAAATTTACCCTTATAAATTTAAATAAATTACTTATGATATTCATACCATGATTATTTTAAAACAATTAATAATTAACTTTAAATTAAAAAATTTTAAAAATATTGAATCCCTATAACTTTATGACTATTATAAATAGGTTTATATAGTTTTAATTTTTAAAATTTGGTTTCTGGAAAAAAAATTCAAGCATTGGGTAGAGTGAAAAATAAAAAATATTCAATTACAACAAAGTATTTCTTATTAATTTATCCTTTTGTGGGATTGGTCAGATATGAAGTTTTTAGTCGTATATATTGTAATTCTTTTAGCCGGAAGAAAAGATGGAAATTAAAAGATATGATATTATTAATTTATGACATGAAAGAAATAAAAAAAAATTATAGGTAAAGTTGATAAGTTAAAATAAAATCATTCCACCAAATTTTGTCATGTGAGGTAACAAAATATTTTAATTATTATTAGATAATACTATTTTTGTTGTGATGTGATAACATGTTAGATATTAACAGTGTACCAAAATTATTATCTAATTCTCATATCTAAGATACTATAATAATGTAAAATAATAAAGTCAAGATCATAATATATCAAACGTCTCCTAGTTAAGTATGCTAAATTTTCATAATGATAAAATAATAAGAATAATTTTAAAAAAATGTAAATATAAGTTAGATATATCTTAAATTCTTATGCATAAGATTTTTTACATAAAAATCAAAACTAACCCTTGGTTCTTTAAAAAAAAAAAACTAACAATTTGAAGAAGCATCGTCAATAATTGACAATACGGGAATTTTAAATTTGATGTAAAAAGTCTTATATATAAAAATTTTCATCTTTATCATTTTTCATGAATTTTAATTTTTAGTGCAATCCTAATTTTTTTTTTTAGCATTCTTTTCTTATTCAATAAAAGGACAAAAATTTAGCTTACAAATATTATATGTTTTAGTTACTAATATTTTTATTAAATATATTTTAGTTATTAATAATATTCAAGATAGAAGTGTATAGGTAGCTTTTATATATTGTATACTTATAATATTTGTTTGATATTATTGAAATCTATCATGTATATAGAAGTTAATTTACTTATATCTTTTGACATTTGAAACTGCTTAATTTTTTCTTTCCAAAAATATCATAAATATATATCGTTAAAAACCTTAGAGGTTCAAATATCATTATTTATTTTTAATAATTTTAATTTTAATTACATAGATGATCGTATATAAATATATTTTATTTTTAAACTTTTATATCTCAGATAAAATAATATGTGAATCCAAGCATTATATGCTTCAATAATTTTTAATTTAAATTTAGTAGAATTTCTCTCAAATTTATTATATGTTAAAAATATAATATTAATAATTATAAAAAAAATTATCTAATTTTTTTATTTTCTTAAAATATTGATAAAAAATTTAGACTTAAAATCTAGATAATATAATAAAATAAATTTCAAATATAGGTAGCTTTTAGAAATAACATTTGGAAAAAATGTATATATATCCTCTTTTAACTATCATAGTTGCAGAATACCATAAAATTATCAAGTGTGACAAGTACCATCTTTCACTGTGATTCAGTTACAAAACATCCCTTAAACTATGACAAGTAACAAATATCCTCATTCAATTCTGACTTAGTTTCAAAATACCCCTAAACTATAAAGTGTGACATATATTCACATTCAATTATATATTAGTTATAAATATCACTTTAAACTATAAAGTGTGACAAATACTTTCTTATACTTCTTTATGTTTGAATTTAACTCCAATCTTATACCTTTGTATTCACTATGCTTTACATAAACTTATTAATATAGAAAGAAATTACCTCTCTCCAAATAAACACCTAGTTTAACAAAAGTTATATAAGATATTTAATAATGTTATTTTTTTATTAGCACTAATTCACATGCCTTAAATTTTAGAACTTTTATATTTTTTTTAATAAATTTGATATAGAGTGTTAGAAGGAGATTGAAAATTATAGAAAGTTAAGATTTATTTGAAAATTTTTAAATAAAGAAATAATTTAGGGAAGATGTTTTTTTAAAAAATTAATATGTCTAAATAAAAGTTTGATATGAAAAATGATAAAAAATAGTGGTCTATTTGGATTGGGTCCACCAATAATATGCTGCCCAGTAGCATATGGTCACTTATCAAGCCAAAAATCCATGTAATTGCTCCCTACGTGAGGCAATCCCTTTGATCGCCTATAATTAACCATATAACGGTTTCTCTCACTTAATGCTTATATAAAGAGCTACCTTTGCCTCCCTTAGGTATGACATTCCTAGTACTCTCAAACTCTCTCACTTGCATAGTCGTATTCTCTTTATTGATGTGACCGTTAGAGGTATATTAGGGAGGTCATCTCCCTTTGTGCATTTTTGTTTCAAGTTCCTCATTTTTTACGGTGTTCTTGACCAATTCGAAGAACATCAGTTTGCGCCTACCATGGGAACCACTTCATTCCTCTTCTTCTTTTCCTTTGTGCGTACATTTTTCTTTGTTCCTAAGAAAGTTCCAAGATTATGAAAAGTTTAGTTCTTGTCACTTCTGGGGCACCACTTTTGTAACCAACCCTCTAAAAAAAAGCCCTTGTGTCACATGTCATCACAGGGGCAGTAAGACGCTACCTTGTCGGATCCTGAGCTTGTCATTCAATAGCTCCCAACCGATGATCAAATGGTTGATGGCAGGTTAGCTTTGTCATCCACTAATTTTGCCCCCATTGGTTTGAGAAGGGAAAGAAGTGGGTTTAGTGACCCTATAGAACCACAATATAAGCGCCGAACAGAGGTGAATAACCTCTAAGAAGAAGTCTTGACCTTTTTTCAAGAACTCACCACACTGTGCCAAGCCTTGCATCAGCTAGTAGATTTAACATTTATGGCATCGCATTTTATCTTGTCCATCCCGTTGCCTCCAAGACCATCACTTCCTTAACTAGCACCAATGTTGGTAAAGCCACCTTCTCCAGGGTTAATCAATACAGGCCCTTACTGCTCTAGCTTTTCTTGCAACATCCGCTACTTTAATTGGATAACCGGCTAAATCACCATAGTTTAACCCATACCATCCCTATTATTATGGGTGGTACGAGTATCCACCATTGCAGGGCCCTTGCCCAGCCATGCCAGTGCCAACCATTAATCAAACCATTACGATTGACATGGAGACCACCCTTGGAAGATTACATAAAAAGGATTGCCACCCATTCCTCCCCCACATTATGGAGGATTATATCCCAATCGACTTCAAAATTTCAATGAAAATTCGTCCTTATGATAGATAAAATGTAACACCCTTATCTAGTATTATAATTCCTCTAATGTAATTAGATAAGTTCAATACATTATTCTTATCCTTTTATTTACAGTATCTGAGCATTTATTCCATTAAGTGTTATTATTACAGATTAGGTTCGAGTTCTTTTGCTCAGATAATCATACCTTGTGCATAGCAAAAATCAAAATTTCATTTAGCATAGCGAAAATCATAAAACTTACATACAATACAAATAATCAGTGTTCAATAATGAATGTCCATTACATCCTTCTGAGAACATATACTAGGATATATGAAGTACACGTCCATAAGGAGTTAAGAGACAACAATCCTGTCACTCAAACTCCTTTTACAATAATAGGACGAACAGGTCCTTTACATATCTTTTCCTCAACAATTTCTTGTATTCCTTTCATGTACACTATCAAAATAATAGTCCTAATCATAACCCAAAATATATCTAGAATTAGGACCCTAAAATAAGGAATTACAAAAAAAAAACTTTTGACTAAAAAGAACTCCTATCATCCTCGACGCTGCTAAACGTCCGCATCTGATACATATTAGCATATAAATGAGAAACACAAGTTTCCTAGTAGCTTAACAATTCATAATTTTAAAACCTACTAATATGTACCAGGGTGCAAGCACTAAAACATTTACCTCTACATTCTCGATGTTTGAAAACATAGCCTTATTCATAAATATAAATTGGCAAGCATTGCATGGTCAATTTAGAGGTCAATGTGATAAAAGTATATGATCTCTTTCAAGTCAAACATATTTTCATGGGATTATGCATGTTGTCACAAAATAAATAAAAATCATTTATGGATTTCATTTTTAAAACTTACCTTTCTACATTGATTGTGCACACTTGGGCACCTTGTGGACACTTAGCCACCTTTATAGAAATTATTGTTCACTCTTGGGCACTTGTTGACACTTGGCCACCTTTATAAAATTTCTTGTGCACACTTGGACACTTGGCCACCTTTATAAAATTCATTGTACACACTTGGGCACTTGTGGACACTTGGCCACCTTTAGAAAATTCATTGTGCACACTTGGGCACTTGTGGGCACTTGGATACCTTTATAAAATTTATTATGATCCAATTATCTATTAGTATGTGGTCTTAAATTTACCATCCATAATCCCTTAAAATTTCAACATGAGAACACTAATGGCATAAATAGGATAAATGGCATTCATCCTTCATTTAATTCTAAGTTTCCCATTTTCCCGTGACTTTAGCCATTAAACATTTTTATAAGTCATTTTCATTAGCTTATGCATTTGGCTACTAGAACCAAAATGGGCACTGGATTCGGCCATGATGGTATGACAATAGTCCTTAAGGTTTTTCATGCCACATTGTCAAACTCTCCCCATGTTTCTATACTTTACTCTTCAATGAGCTCATGCATTAAATTCTAGGATACTTTATTCTACATTTAATTGGTGTAGCCTTTGCCATTAGTAATTTATTCCCTTTGTTTTATTGGTTCATGCTACCCACTAAATTTTAAGGTGACATACTATTTAAATTCACACATTTTAATAATAATGTGGCCTTTATTATGTGTGCATAGGTGACATAATTAGCTATAATTTAATTAACCATATTTTCCTCCTTTCTCTTGGCTCAAAATCGAATGGTAATTTCTTTTAAACAAATTTTCATCAAGCCATTCATAACAAGACAATGAGAGCAATGTCATATCTTGTAACCCAACTTCTAGCTAGCAAGCTTCATTTTGAATGTCTCTAACTTAAAACTCATACTAGTCATGCAAAAATAAAATTTTAGCACTATCTTAGGGGTGAGCTCTCTATCATGCATACTTCATTTTTCTTGTAACCATGATCCTCCCATAAACAACCATATTCATTTTATCACATCAACTAATATACCAATCTATCATGTAAGCTTAGACAACATAACATTCATTTCATCAAGAATGTAGGGAAGAAAATCATGTTCCATGAAAGCTTGTAAAACCTGGTGATTACATATGCTAAACCATGGAACAAAATTTTAAGAATTACTAACCTGCCTCCAAGATGGAACCAAAGTAGATTGTCCTAGCTTCCCTTTGAATTTTCCTTGCTCCTTTGCTTCATTTGCTAACCTTTATTGATCCCCTTCACTTCCCTTCCTCACAAATTTTGTGTGTTCTCCACAACTCACGTTGCTTCCTCTCCTTCTTGGACACACTTCCATGTGGGTGTGTATTTTCTAAGTTGTGAAGTGCTCCCTCTTTTCTCTCTTGCCGTGTGTGCATCTATCTTTTATGAAAACTTCAATTCATCTTTTCTCTTTTGTTTATCATCCTTACATTTCAGCCACACGTGTACCTAAGTACACCCTACCTCATGCACTTTGTATACTCAGCCAAGGGAATTCTACACCTTACTCTCATTTTAATTATTATTATTATTAACCAATAGTCCCACGTGCAGCCCCTTGAAATTTTGTATCTTATCCATCATTCACACTACCCTCCCTCTCTCTTTTTGTGTCCAAATGGAATTCCCTCCTCATTTCCATTCATCTTTTCTAATTTAGCTAAGGTGGCGTGCTGCACTTCATCTCTATTATTATTGTTTAATTGCCATAAGGGTACTTTTAAGTACAATTGCATTTCCTTGCAAGCTTAGGTTAGCCCCTTGGACACATTGAAGGAAAGAAGGAAGGAAAAAAAACTCATGCAGCCTCCTCACATACCACCCTTCATGCCAAGTGAACACCTACCTCAATGTATGTTTATTTCAAATAAATTTTGCACCTTTTTCTTTAATCACTCGATCACCTTTGGAGAAAGGAAGGAAGGAAATCACCAGCCTCATGCTTACACGAAAGTCACATGCATATTTTCTTTCATGTTTTCCTCCCTAGTTCACGTGATGCTTAGTCCCCTTACTAAACTTCCCATCTTTCTTAAACCTTATGCTGCACTAAGTGTACTTTTAAGTACAAATTTTCTTTTCTTTGTAATCTTATCTTAGCCACCTAGGCAAGTTAATGGAAGGGAAAAAGGATGAATTCAAGTGCCTCATGGTTAATTAAGTGCAGCCCCATGTCCAATATTCACGCTGCACTCTTTTCTTCCCTTTTTTTTTTGTTTATTCCTAATTATCATTACTTATGCCACATGTGTACTTTTAAGTACACTTCACATTACTTATCTTATTGTGCAACTTTACTCAATCACGTTAATGGGAGGGAAGAAGGGAGATTCATGTAATCTTCTCTCTCACGCAAGCCGTCCTCTGTGCAGGACTGTACGGCTCTTTATCCTCCTTCCTCGACGTTTTCCCTACTTATGTGAATTCCCTTTTTTTACACGCAAGGCCAATGTATTTTGCATGTAACTCCATCACTTATGGCACCAAAAAAGAGGAAAGAAAGGGATTCACGTGAGTTGTATGGTCCAATCAAGTCTCATGCAAGTCCCACATTCTAGCACATAATTTCCCTCACGCGGTGGCGCTTAAAAGGAAAGGCAAATGGATTTATGCAAGCTGCATTTCCCACATTATACACACCCTCCACGCAAGCTATTTCCTTTTCTCTTCTTAATTTTGTCTCCCCACTACACATATGCATGCATATTTTTATATTTAGCGCAATCTCTCTCTTTTATCTAATGGTTAAATGGGATGCTACACCTCCTTTTAGTTTTATATTTCAATTCCCTATGTCTAAGCCCCCCTTGGCTTCTACCATACACCTACATATGTCTTTTCTTTAAAATAAATTTTGCACTACTCCCCTCTTTCCTCTTGGTCATGTAGTGATGTAGGATACAAATTTCCATAGCTCTCATGGCATGGTACGATGGAATCATTAAGAAGGGCTTTAAAATTTTTGCCTCACCGAATGCTCACATGTGTGTGTGTGTATATATATATATATATACAATTTTCTACGCTCTTCTTTTAGTAATTCGGCTAGCCAAGTGAAAGGAAAAAGAAATTAAATCAAGCACCTCAGTTTTATGCTATATTGTCCTTTAGCACATTTATTCTAGCCATTACATTATGCAAGCAATTTACCACACTTTATGAAAACTTCATCTAATTAAGTAATGAAACATTAATTTAAAACAAACCCACAGAATGCTTGATTTAATTAGGTAATTAATTATAGGAAAGTATAATTGAAAGAAAACTTGCATAAGATTTGAATTATTTCCTCAGGAAACTAGTTGTGAGAGCAACCTTCGAGGAAAAAAGGAAAACCCCAGTCTGTATAGGAGCAAACGATAAAAGGTAGAGTAATCTACACTCCCCTGACTTTTAACTGACATTTTGAATTACTATTTTAAGTATGAATTGTATTGAATGGGAATGAGTGCTGAAAATATTTGATTTGCATGAGAATTTTACATGAGTATATAAGATTGCCTGTGAATTACGTATGCTTGTTGCATGTTTGCTAGAATTTGGCTATTGGGATTATATGTCATAGGGATGGACTAACTTAGGATGGATATTCAATAGCTGGTATTAGATGGCCGTTGAATATCCTCTATGCAGACGGTTTTGTAAATGGATTTATTTTAATTAATTTAGTTTGCATCGGTTAGGGATTATTCATCAAACCAGAACAACCCTATGAAAGGTTGAAGGAGTAAAGGGCAGATAACCTATACAGGGCAATGTTTTGGTTTAAGTATAATATCCTATAACCTTGAGTATTAGTCGACTATGCGTATGTAGTGCTATATAGAATGTATAAGGATGAGAATTAGCTGTTGTGCACATGCTAGGGGACGCCCTGGATGTTGATTCTCACCCGGTCCTTGAGTGGGTGATTGGTGTTACAGATCACACTCACAATATAGGCATTATTTTTGGGTGATTGTTGTTATAGATCACACCCAACTAAAAATCATGTTTTCAGATAAAACGGCATGCAACTTAAGATGAAATGAATAATCACATGATATGTGTGATAGATGAATATATAAGAATTTTAGGCTTAACTTTCAATATGATTTTTTGGATTAAAGATAATATACTTATTATATTATTTTTCATTGATTTTCCATATTCATTTTAAATCTAAAAGTATTTAGTAATTCACATGTATTTAAACCGATTTGGGGAGACATTTTCTTTGCCTTGGCACAGCTAAGTATGCAACTGTTTTATAAATATTTAATTGTAAATTGCTCTACTGGGATCTAATCATCTCATTAAGTCGTTTGCTCATATGACCAGGAATAGAGAATTCCTAGGAGATAGCTGGGCAGAAGAAGGATGTTAGGATAACACTATGTTGTGGATGTAGAATTTAGGCTTGAATATATATATATATATATAAATCTATATTGCTGATCTTTGGTTTGATTCATGAATTTGTTGGTGTATATGTTGATTGGGCTGTTGTATAAATAGGAAACATCCGATTTTTAGGGGAAACTCTGTCAAATTTTTGGTAGAAAATGTTTTGGGATAATAGATTTTTATAATGAATTTAATGGATTGTAGTTTTATTTATTGATGTATGAATAGATTTAGTAGTATAATATAGCATATCTCAATTGTATCTGAATGGTTGTTAGAATTTATATTCCAGAGTATGATATAGTTTATAATGTGATAATAGAAATGCTACACAAGATTTGACATTGAGTGGAATTTGAATGGATTGTAAGAAGAGTCTATTTGGGTTACACTCAATCAGTAGCAACCCTTTGACATTCCCTAACATGAAAAAATTGAAAAATTTATTCAAAACTTTGTATGCTTTTGCTACTCTGATAGATGAGTGTGTAGAATGATTTAGGGGGTCGTTACAATATGAGCTATCAGGAGTGTCGCTAAGCAACAACTTCACGTAACACTATATACATGAATGAGCCATCCTTGTGCGTCACTATAGTAAAATACTACCCTAGTACATCTGAGGCATCCCCCATTTGGATCCACTTGTACATTCTATATAACTCATGGGATTACTTTATTCCTTCGAACATATCATATCCTCTCCACTTTCACGAATCATGAGGCTCGGGGATCACCACCATTCCTTCGAGGTAGATCACCCGCTAGACCTTATCCTTTTCGCTTCTGCGGATCATGGGGCTATGAAGTCACTACCATTCCTTCGAGGTGGCTTACCCTCCTAGTACGCTATCTTCTAACATATGCACTAGGGTGATTTGGGTCATGCCTATGGTTATGCTTTAACCTTAAGTATGTGTTTCTTAATGGCCCTTGGAAGACACACTAACTTAGGGTTCACAACCATCACGGTGTTTTCAAAATTATCTATGTTCAAGTGGATGTTTAACCATCCAAATACATGGCACAACCGTGGAATGCCAACAGCTATCCCATACCGACAATCAGTCACTCAAATTATGAGCCTATCTACCACTAATACATATGCCTAAGATACTTCACTCTTCCTTTTTGATGTCTCTCCGCTCCCTTTTGTATCACTATTACAAGGACAATTCTCATCCAAGTGAAAAGTGACTCTATCCTTTGTACATTACCTAAAACTTTTACTTTCCTTACTTACCTATGTTGTGAGCCCTTAATTAAGTTAGTATAAAGAATTACTAAGCTTAATTGCCATTAAAAACCTCATTTTGCAAGCTAGAGGGCTATCAGTCAAATGCTGGAAGGCTAGCAGTCGGCTGGTGGCTCTTTGTATCCCTCGAGTGCTAGACAATAAGCTAGCAGTAGGCTTCCAGCATGTTGGCAACCGGCTGGTGGCTTGCTGGAATGCACCCTAGGAAAATACAAGCACAATAGTCAACTATTAGGATGACCAGTCGACTGCTTAGTGCAAACCTAAGCCCGACAGTCGACTAGTAGGAATCTAGCAATCGGCTGCTAAGCCTTTGTCTACACTTCTGGGTTTTCCAAGAACACGACAGTCGACTGCCTCTTACTTAGCAGTTGGCTGTTATGCTCCGCTGTAGTTCAGAAAACATCATTTTGATAGTACCCAGTTCAGAATGCATTCCATTTCCAATTCTAAACACATGAGCTTAATTTCCATACAACAAACTTTACTTCTCATTAAACCTTTCTCATCCATTAGCTCAAACATGGTACATTCAATGAAAATTAGTCTATGTCTCTAGATGAACACAACCCAGCCCTTCCAATTCATTACAAGCACATATATGAGCATACATTCAGCAACACAACATCTCATAGAAATAGAAAAGCATACAAAATGTTGAATTAACCCCAAACTCAGTTCAAACATTTAGAAATTCATATTTTGCAGCAACAGTAAACTTTTTAGAAAAGAAAGGGGTTTAAGATGGATTGCTACCTTAATTCCTTGCAAATGTGTGTGTTGGATGTATAAGAAAGGCTCTCCCTTTGCTGTAGGACTAATTTTTAGCCTCAAATCTACCCTTACTTCAGCAAAATCTCTCCTCTCTTGCCCTAGCTCACCTTTTTCTCTCTTTACTCGTTCTTTCTGCTTCTCTCTCTAAAATACAGATGGTGAAAGTGTGTAAAGGGTTTAGAGCTATAGCTAGGGTTTAAGGAAGTTTGAAGAAATTGCTATTTGGTCCTTGGGCTACTTTGCACTCTTAGACACCCTCATTTTTCCCTTTTCAATTGAGTCCCTAACCACCTCTTGCTAAACCTTCATGTGTTTTCTTTCAATTTAGTCCCTAGACTAATACAACTATATGCACTAATACAACATACACAAGCATTAAAAATCAAATTAACAATTATCAAACATCTCTTTAATTATAATTGGAGCAGATGTTATAGTAACGGTCCTAGCCCTCTAATGGTATTCACAAATACCTATCAACTCGATAAGCACTTTTAATGAACTTTCTAATGAATTTCTCAAGCACTTCACCACCAGTAATAAGTGCAAGAAAAACATTGATAACCTAGTTGGTCTCACACAATGAAAGACAGAAACATTGCAGAGCTTTTTCTCAAGAATCAACAAGTTAGCCCTTCAGATCCTTGATCTTGAGGATAGTTTCGCAATACATATGGTCAAGCAAGGGTTACATGCTACCCCCTTTTACTTCTCCATTTTAGGTAACCTCCTAGCCACTCTATCGAAGATCCTCTAACGTGTTGATAAGTATATCATAGGGAGAATGATTATCTTGCGAAGAAAGACATAAATACTAACAAAGAGGAAGATAGTAAGAAAGAAAAGAAGAAAGATGAAAACATGAAGAAGCGGGACTCTAAAGATAGGAAAAGGTGATCACCCCTAAAGGATCTCTTCTCCTCCTATACCTTGTTGACCAAACCAGTGTCCTATGTCTTAGGTGAAGTCTATAATACTGAAATCCTTTACTTTTCACCCATTTGAAAATAAAAGAGCAACGCAAGGGTAAATAAAAGCAAGTACTATAGATTCCATAAAGACTATAGGCATGCTACGGATGAATGTATCCATATGAAAGACAAAATTAAGGATCTGATTTAGCATAAAAAATTAAGCAAATATGTGAATAAAGATAATCGAAGATCTGAGCAGACACCTCCTCAGGAAGAAGCTTCTGATTATTGTTAGACTAACTGACATGATCGCCAAGATGACAGAAATTTGCTCCTGTAAGGGATTATCAATGTGATCTCAAGTGGCATTCAAAAAGGGACTTCTCAATCCCAATCTAAAAATAAGATCGAGGTATCGACCATGGCGCTCGATTACCCATCGAAGAGAGGAAGAACATCCTCTAGCATCACTAGGGCAATGACATTTAAATTTTCATACTTCACGAAGATCGACCCAAATCATGATGATCCCATGGTTATAATGGCTATCATAGCCAACAAGGTTAGGCGAGTCTTAGTTGACTAGGGCTCCTCCATCGATATCCTTTATTAAGATGCATTCAAGAAGCTCTTCTTATAGGAGAATGATCTACAAAAATTTCATGGCACCCTCATTGGGTTTTCCAGAACACAAGTCCCAACAGAAGGCACCATCAAAGCAAGGGTGACACTAGGGTCCCCTCTATAAACAACTGATGCTGATATAGATTTCATTATTGTATCACCTCATTAGCGTATAATACACCTTCTCAAGAAGTTCTTGACAAAGCCAGGGGTTGACCAAGTTCGAGTTAATAAAAAATGGCTTGTGCTTATTGGCATTAAGATTTATGGGGATCACTAAGGTAGCCAGAACACCTCCCTTCCAAGAGAAAGAGCAATCTAGTGCCAATCCACCAGAAGAAATAATGGAGATCATCAATCTCTAAATTGAAATACCTAGGGTACAACCCAAACCCAAAAACTACCTTGTTGGCATTAAGATTTATGGGGATGAAAACCCAAGGGAAATATTTAAGAGTTCAAAGATGTTTTTTCATGGTCCCACTGGACATGCCCAGGATAGATCCAAACCTTATTTTTCACTTTCTTAACACCTTTGATCAACCTCAAGTCATTTATAAGAAGAGGAAGTTTAGAGAAGAATGCCAGAAGGCGATTGCTGAAGAAGTCTAGAAGTTGCATAACTTGGGTTTTATCCAGGATAGCAAGTACCCATAGTAGTTATCAAATGTAGTAATGATGAAGAAACCAAAAGAAAAATGGCGAATTCACGTCGACTTTATTGATCTTAACAAGGCTTTTCCCAAGGACGCATACCCCCTCCCCAACATTGATAATTTGGTGGACAGAACATCTAGGCATCGCCTACTCAGCTTTCTAGATGCCTTCTCAGGCTATAATAAAAATGAACCTGGTTGACACAGAGAAGACTTCCTTCATCACATACAAGGAAGTATTTTGATTTAATGTAATGTCGTTTGGCCTAAAGAATTTCGAAGCAATATACTATCAGATGGACATTATCTTCAAGAAGTAGATTGGTCACAACCTATAAATTTAAGTGGAATACATGGTTGTCAAATCTCCCATAAAACCACAGAACCTTCAAGATCTCTGAGAAATTTTTTGAGAACTTAAGCATCATCAGATGAAGATGAATCCACCAAAATGCACCTTTAATGTATCTACAAAAAAATTTATAGGGTTCATGATTACCTAAAGGGAAATTGAGGCAAACCAAGAAAAATTTCAAGCAATTCTCAACATGGAGCCACCCAAGACTATGAACAAAGTACAAATACTCATTGGACACATTGCCACACTATCAAGATTCCTATTGAGGTATATAAAGATACCCTCGCCCTTGGTGGTGATCTACAGATCTTTTCTATAAGTTATCAAAAGATAACCTTGTAATAATAAGCATTCGCACCCATTCAACCCACCTTTCTACTTCAAAATGTTCTAATAATAAGAGCATTATTTTTCTCAAGTTGTTTCCTTTGTTGGATTTTTTTTTTATAAAAAAACAACTCAGAGATTTCCATTCAAATATAATTATGATACAAGTTTGCCGATGGCTGTTTACTATTTCTCAAAATCTTGAAAGTGGCTAATCCTCTCTCATGGACAAACAAATGTAAACAAGCATTCTTACAACTCAAGCAATATTTTGCCAACTTGCTTGTACTTTTATAATCACAGCCTGGGGAAACATTATACTTATACCCCACCATGACTAATTAATTGGCCAGCTCTATGTTTCTACAAGAAGAATAAACAGACTAATGCTCGATCTATTTTACCAGCCAAGCCCTTCATGGGGCCAAATCACGCTACCAAAATGTGGAGAAACTAGCTTTTTCACTAGTCATAACAACAAGGCGATTACGCCCTTATTTCTAACAACACTATGATTGTTCGAACTGATTAGACACTCAGGCAAAATCTACACAAACTCGATTTGAAGGGTCAATTAACCACTTGGGCAATCAAGCTATTAGAATTCGATATCACTTTCAAACAGAGAAGAACTATTAAGGTTGAAGTGCTTGCAGACTTTTTGGCCGAGATGACACATCCATCCAAAGAAATCTCTCCTGGAAAAATTGAAGAAATTCCCTCATGGACCATCCATGTCAATGGATCCTTGAGAGCCACATGTGGCATAGGTATCATTATTGAAAGCCTATATGGAATTAATGTTGAGCAAGCAATTCACTTTCTCTTCAAAAAATCTAACAATGAAGTAGAGTATAAAGCTTTCTTAGAAGATCTTCGATTGGACTAAGATCTTGGAGCCGATTAGGCCTGCCTCTTCATTGACTCTCCATTGGTTGTTAACCAAATAAAAGGTGAATATGAAGCAAAGGATCCCACGATTAAGCAATATGTCTGACCAGTAAAACAACTAATAGGCTAGTTCAAACATTCACAACTGGAGCATATATCTTGAGATAAGAATGAGAGGGAAGATGCCTTATCAAGATTATCAAATGAAAAAACTAAAGTTATCTATAAATTGGTAATAAGAAAGTAACTAGAAAGACTAAGCATCCAACAAACAGAAATCCTTTCAATCGATGCTGATCGTGAATACTAGATGGCTCTAATCATTTAATACCTCAAAAATGGCACCTTGCCACTAGAAAGAAAAGAAGCTTGGAGAATTCCACTAAAATCTACCAAATATTACATTTGGGTACCAATCTAGGTTTTTCAACACCATACCAGAAGTGTATAACTCCATAATAAGGTGAAGAGGTACTATGCGAACTCTATAAAAGGATATGTGGTACCCACTAGTCTGCGATCTCCCTAAAGCGAAAACCTTAAGGTTTGGACTATATTGGCTGACCTTAATAAAGGACGCTGATCGGCTAGTTCAACACTATGACACCTGCCAAAATAAAGCTAACTACATCCACATTTCAGCCAAGGAGCAGCACATCTTGTCCTCCCTATGGCCTTTTGATATATGGGGAATGGATATCCTAGGACCCTTCCCAATTGCCTCTGATCAAAGGAAATTCCTAATAGTAGTAGTGGACTACTTCACCAAGTGGATCAATGCAGAACCATTGGCAGCCAAAACCTCACAAAAGATCTATAAATTCTTATAGAAGAATATAATCTTCTGCTTTGGATCTTCATACATAATAATCATGGACAATGGTGGACATAATCCTATGAACGACCTTTGTCAAATATCTTGCATGAATGGACAAATCAAATTGACTGAAAGAATTATTCTTTAAGGACTCAAAAAGGGATTGGGAGCAGCAAAACCAAATTAGGTAAATGAATTACACTCAATATTATAGGCACGAAGCTATGATCCTAGTGCAGCTAGAATGCCCATTCATTCGAGTGTCCGCTTACTCAATCACAAGCAATAGCTAGGCTCTAGCTATAAGCTTAGATGCATTGTAAGAAAAGAGAGAGAAAGCATAAATTCAAGTCACAATACACACATGATCAGGGGATCAGGCCCAAACAGTTCCAAGAAGGAGATATAGTCCTACGAAAGACCATTAACGATCGAATTGCCTATTACAAATCACACTCTCTTTCTTTCTCCCTCTCTCCCCAGAAAAATGCACCCAAGGGAAATAATACACATTCCTATTAACTCGACCCTTAGACCCCGCTAGGCAAATTAGTGGATGATTGCCTATCTCAAGGATTACTTTTCAACATCCTTCATCAGCCTCAAAGCCCTTTCCAAGAGATCGGTGGATGATCAATTTCCTAGAAACCATTCATTGTATGAGAAGAAAAGCAATATTCGCAAACAAAAGTAAGCCATTATCAAAGTAAGATAAAGGTTACCATGAGGCTAATCACTTGCCTGAACAAAATAGGGCTTCTCAAGCATTACTTTTTTGCCTTTACCAAGCTAACTATTTGCCTATTTCCTACTTATTTTGAAACATAATAGTGTAAACCATACAGTGGAAAAAAAATTGTTATCACACTTTAAACCAAAAAGCCCCCACCAAATTCTTGAGGGGCCCATAAAGTTCATACAAAAATATTTGATAAAATTTTAAAGGCCTAAAGGCCATAACAACAACAAAAAATTTTTATGATGGGGGATCAACCCCTTCATCAGCATTCGGAGGACTTTCACCTCTATCATCACTCATACTACTATAACCCTCACTATTGGGAAGCTCACTCATTAGAAACATCAAGATTGGCGTAGCATCAAGGGCATCTTTAGAGGATAGATTAGCAGTAATTTCTTCAGCCCTTGACTGATCCCCTTTGGCAGTAGCTAGCTCTTCTTTCTGATCCTCACTCCCTTGAACCTTTGTGCCACTCAATTCACAAGGACCCTCTAGTAATGCATAGTCATATTTTTGTGGGTTTTCTCGCTCCAAGTTGTGAAGGTGAATTTTCTTGTAAAAAACCTTAAGCAAAATTTTCCCCCTCGACCTGTAGGTCAGGATTGAGGATGCGTAAATTGTGATTGCAAATTTCTTGGCTATACTCTACCATTATACTATCGATATCCCACAAAACCACCTTAAAGGGAGACCCACCATTTACTACCCTTGTTGTTAACGAAGGGCAACTAACTCCTTCACTGCCACCTTGAGTTTGTTGTCCTTCTCTATCAGTCAAAAATTGGAAGTAATAAGGTCCTCCTTAGTTGTGCGATATTTAAGCTCTGCCTTGATTTTTTAGGCAATAAAGTTGACCTCTCGCCTCTCTACCCTGTTCCACTCAGCCTTAACCAAGCCTTCTAGTCTTGAAGGGTCTCTAATTGAGCTTTGAGATCTACATTAGTGACAACATGGTCTACCTTTAAGAGATCCAAATTAGAATACAAATATTCCCTCCCAACCTACAAACAAAAGTAAGTTAGAATCAAAGAATGGTTATAAAATGAAAAATGCAAAGTACAAGTTAAATACCTCAACAAGACCATTTTAGCCTACAACAACCTCCAGGCCATAAAGGCCCAGGAGCAACAATATATTGATCGCTTAGAGAATCTCAGTTTCCCTAAGACTCTCCAGGTCATCTTGGATGTGCCCTTATCCTTAGTAGTGAAAACATGTTGTTGCAACAATAAGAAGGAGTTATAAGGCTTGCCAAAAATACTTTGGCTTTTTATTTTCACTTCCTTCTCCTTCTCCACCTTCTTTTTCAATGGGAGATCACCACTTCCCCCTCAAACTTGGCTCTCGTGCATAATGGAAGGGCATACTTGCTGACCTTTTGGTCGAAGAACCTCACAAAGGAGTGAGTGAGTTACCCGAGCCCCTGCCACTTCTAGGAAGGCCTATAGTAAAAATACCCTCGATTAACCTTGGGATGATCCTTAAGCGGAAGGGCCACTAAGAGAGCCCCCACTAGCAGTGCAACAGAGGCCTACATTGCACACAACCTCCAAGCTGGCATTACAATCTACAAAATAGACGTGAGGTGTAAAACTAATGCAGTAGAAATAAAACAAAAAAAAATAGTATAAGTATAAATCATTACCAAACATCGACTTTATGTTGATAGTTTCATGAGAGAGCCTAGTAGCGATCTCCCTCTACTCCTCATCAAGTTCCCCCTTGTTTAGCTTATGAGTAGCTCGAGGAGCAAACCAACTAAGTGGAAATAATGTATAATAATCCCCATGACATAACCAAAAGGG
Source organism: Senna siamea (assembly GCA_031216115.1). Classification (NCBI taxonomy): domain Eukaryota; kingdom Viridiplantae; phylum Streptophyta; class Magnoliopsida; order Fabales; family Fabaceae; genus Senna; species Senna siamea. Next base: position 7,236,109 of record CM062360.1, read on the forward strand.
ATGTACATCCCTAAGGGGAACAATGCGAAAGAATATGTGGTTCTAATTTTTCAAATTGGTATTTAATCCCTCCACAAAGCACGAATGATCATCCACTTTCTAAATTTGAAGTCACCCTTCTTCTATTAGAACTGGGCTTTGAAGAAGCAAAAGAAAAGATAAACAGTAGGCTCTGCATCTACCTTGGCACATAACTCTTGTAAATCACAAATGATTACCCAGGTATTCACCATAAGCTGCGTTGGGCAGACATTAAGGCGACTTAACAGACACATCTCAAATTAAAAAAAGATGGGAGGATCCCCACCTCTTGTACTGTATGTCGGTACATCAAAAAACCAACCCATCCCAATCAAAAGGATTAGGGGGAGTTGGGAACCCAACAATCCCAAGGGTGATATCATAGGGCCTAGGTTAGAATATATCCTCCCACAAATCCCACATATCCCTAACAGTATAAATAATACTCCAAATAGTCCTAATGACCTTACTAGAATTCTCAAGAGACATTGATCACTGCATAAAAATAGGATATGGGTAACCAGAACTATCTAAAAAAGGAATATTTTCTTCATCTGATTCATACATCGAAGAAACCTTAACAACCCTAGATAGGTTTATAGCTATCAATGATTAACTAAAACATCCTAGTTTTATATTAGCCTCTTGGGATAGTTCCCTCAAGCAAAGCCCTAACTATAAAGGAAACCTTCTCACTGCCATGCTCCCCCTATTCATAAAAAAATACTGCCAACCTAGGGTTTCAAACGTCATCCTTACCCCCAAAATGCTTATTAACAATAGCAACCATGGGTTCATGGTTTAGTCTTACCAAAATGGAAGTTTACTTGAGGAAGAAGATGTAATAGCCCATCTCTAGAGAGTCCATCATACATATATACTCCTACAAAGACGGTGCGCTACTATCTAATCTCTTTACTTTGGCTACCTGAGTTTAATTTTTAATTAACTACCCAGTATTCATTATGAAATTCATTTATGAATGTCAGCGAAAGCATAGGAAAATAATAATATTTATATATTTACATTTCAAAACAAAGGTAAGAACTCATAAAGAAATTTACTCACCCTATAAGGTCACCTTACCTGTGATGGGATACAAGATACTATGTATATACAATGTATATACATATTATACAAGTCAGAAGTAACTCCTACTCTTCTTATACAACATATACTAACACTCTAGCTATTTACCAAAACAAGCTAGAGTGAGAGTGGGGATCCAAAAACTACTAACTCTTACCCTACCTCAAACCACCAAGGGTGGTGGCTACACGTCAATAATCCAAAGGAGGACATCACCAATATGTACGAAGTACCCTGAGCCAGGCATCTTAAATACTTTCACTTCCACGTCTATTGAAACTGTAAATATAGGCATCTGGACACATCAACACACATGTGAGTTTTCATAACTCAATAATTAGGTAAACCAATTAAAAACTTACCATTCATGGTACAAGTTGGGAATCACCCAGAAAAAATATGCATTCCTTATAGTTCAACATCAAAGTATGGAATTATGGATCCTATGCATATATGCCATGTCATGCAACATTATAACCAATTATCATAATTTCACATTAGAACATAGTAGTATAGGAAACATAATCAAAACAAGAGATATCATATCATACATTCCATATACACCTTCAAGTCTTTATTTCATAATTTTATAGTTGCGAAAAATGATATCTCTTTCTTTCATGTTGACTGTATTGACAATCTTCCTTTCAAATTAGCTACATCAACAACTTTTCTTTTATATTAGCTGCATCAACAATCTTTTCTCAACAAAAATTCCTTGTGATTGTATCAGTAGCCACAATAGATAATGTATGAGCTTTGTTGCGGTGCTATCCCCTTTATACCTCTATAGCGTCCTCTATTTATTTAGTTACCAACCTTAATACACTAATTGGTCACTGGCCTCATCAAAGTACCAGATCATTCCACTCATGATTGGTGAGTTATGACTGCTAAAGGATTACAAAGGTCATCAAATGGTAGATCACTACTATAGTTCACCATCATCATCAAACGATGGATCATTACTCAATGTCTAGGTTACTAATACATAAATTAGATGGATGCATTCTAGGTTAGGGCAAACCTAACACCAAGTTTACTAACTAAGAATTAGTTGCCCATGCGGTGTTATAATTCATCTATGGGATTCATATTGACTGTCTCATACCAGTCATTAATTCTCCAATTCATAATCCACCCAATTCTGATGCATGTATTATAAACCTTCTTTCTTTGTAAAAAGGTTAATCCTTTTCATCCCAGGCACAATACTACTTTAAGGTGTTCTAATTGACTATTTAAAGTGGATTAATCTTGGGAAAAACATGAAGAGAAGAGATAGTTTTCACAAATAATAGCATACAAGTCGACTTATTAGGTAGAAAAATTGACTTCTTATGCAAAAAATTCAATTAGTAGTTTCCTACCAAAATCATGGAGCTTGGCCGAGGGTAAATGATAGACTTCTTTAGGAAAACAGTTGACTTCTTCACAATCAGTCGATGTTTTGGCATGACAGTCGACTTCTTGCTCCTGAATTTAATTTTCTATGCTTCAAGAACATGACAGTTAACTTCTTTGGCAAGGCAGTCAACTACTGTGCTCTTGCACTATTTTAAAATGCAGACTTTGATTCTTTTTCACCCTCTTTAGCCCTTAAATCAAGTATTTTAACCCCAAAACTCTCCATAACCTTTTTCCCCATCATAATTATAGTAACTTACCTCAAAAACCATGCATTTTAAGGCTATATCCACATCAAACCAAGTCATTTTTATTCTTAGAGGAGAGGGAAACTCCAACCCATTCTCAATCCTCTATTTTCAAAAAGATCATACACATATAAGGTCATACAAGTATACATCCATACTCAAAAAACATAGAATGCAAGTTAAATCCTCAATTGTACAACTTTAAACATCATTTGTAACAAATACAAAATTTGAGCCATTTTAGAAAGTGAGAAAAAAATAGGGGATTTGTGGTTTAAATGATTACCTTAGTTTTTGAGAACTTGTATGTGTTATAGAGTTTTAAACGTAGTCCAAATGGTCCCTAGTAGCTTTCCTCAATCAAATCTACACTTGCTTCCTCTCTTCTTCTTGCAGCTTGTCTCTTTCTCTCTTTAGATAGTTTTCGTGAAGCTTTATCCCTCTCTCTCTCCTTTTTGCTTCTTATAGAGGTTAGAGGGTGGGGAGGAAAATATAGTTAGTGAAACTTCAAAGGTATTTGTAATTTAGTCCCTAGGGTGAAAAATTTAAATTTATAAACTTTAGGGCATTCTACCTCTTAATGCCATATTTACATCTTATTAACCTTAACGTACTAGCTCACGAATTCTTCTTCTTACTATAGTATCTATTTCTTTGGGAAAATTCCCTTAATATGACACCTTTAAAACTCCATTTCTCCCAAACCAGCCATCAATTCAATCTGGTTTTTCAGCTAATTCTTTCGAAACTAACTTATCTATGTTAATCCATCAAGCTTACTGTAAAAATATAGCTACTAGTAGAGAAAAATATAATCAAAGTAAAATTATTGCAGGGGATGTTATAGATATTGTGTATCCAAGAAGTGTATAAAGAAATATTGCAATGTTAAAGAACCATGTGCAATGTTAAAGAAGCATAAAAGATGTGTTGGATAGCTTGTGAAGATGACATACTATAATTTAATGAAATTTGGTGGTTCACTAGATGCCATAATGTTGGACTTACTTTATATGAAGATGACAATCTTCATGGTTTACCTCGGATGAGGTGTAGTATATGAAAAAAGAAAAGAAAGAATTAATCTTGAAAGAATAGATTTTGGCAATTAAAAAAAAGATATAATGCATATATCTTGGAGAGAGAAGAGATCCTTGGAGATTTTCCAAGTGTGATCCATAGTTGAAGGATTAGATTTTCTTATTCTCTTAAGATATGAATTTATGGATTCTTGAGAAGTTTATCAGAGGCGTTAATAGCTAGTGCAATGGTCTAAGTTGACCACAGTGGGTGACATTAATAAAACACAGTTTTACTAGGATGGTGGTTCCGTTGGTCGGCCTCCATGGGTAACGAGAACTTGCAAAATAATGCGAGAGTATAGAGAGTAACATGTGTCTAAAGGCGTACCTGAGGGGTCCTTAAATAGTGATTTTTAGGGCGTTCTAGATGCACAATCAAGATCAACACCTTTGATTAGTTATGGCCATATTTGAATTTATCAAATTTGAAATTAAAGTTAAATTTATATATGCACATGAAAGTATAAGGAGATATTTTTCAAACTTTATAGTTCAGAGAAGTATATTTTGCAACTGCATTATAATTGAAAGGGGTATTTGTCACACTTTATAGTTTTAAAGAGTATTTTGTAATTGAGTCATAATTGAAGAAAGGTATTGGCTATACTTAATATTTTATGAGATGTTTTGCGACTGAGTCATAGTTGAAGGGGTGCATTCGCCGTACTTGATAGTTTAGGGATATTTGCAACTGAATCATAGAGTCATAGTTGAAAGAGGTATATACATTTGTCCCTTAACATTTAGATAAATTTCAAAGTTAAAACATTTCTCAAAACCAATTCAATTTTATTATTATTATTATTATTATTATTATTATTCACTAATATATTTTAATATTATCTAAAATTAAATGGATGGAACTCTCTTAATATTTTTGTATTTAAATTGGTTTTGCAATTATATCTTAAAATATTTAAGATTATATACAAAAATATTTTATATAAATTTTTTATTATAAAATTTTAATTAGTATACCAAATTTGAATATCCAACTTTGTAATAATTAAGATTTCGTAATTCAATTTTTTGCTACCATATTTACTTGGCTAAAACTTTTTTATTTAAATATTTATCAATTTTTACTATCTAATTATAAATAACCCAATAATATTTATAGAGTTTTTTTTTTTAAATCATTCCAATTTTTATTGTCTAAAATTAAGCATTCAAAGTGAGGCTGAAATTTAAACTGATACATTTTAATAATAGAAAATATTATATTCCCAAAATTTTTTAATATTTAAATATTCAATTGGATTTGAGATTATCAGAAAATATTTAAGATTATATAAAAACTATTTAATCGCAAGAGTTTTTAAATATACATTACATTTAAAAAAAAATGATAGAATTACATCTTAAAAAGACAAGGTAATTTAATTTGTTTTTTAATATATATCAATAAATATGATTGTTGTAAATTAAGAATTTTTTTAAAAAAATCAATGTTTTCTATATTTTAATTAATTTTCATTATTTAATATTGTATACCAAAAAAATTAATAGAGGTTATTTTGTGTCTTTATGTTTCTTATTAATCCCAAAAATCAAATACAAATGTGAAAAATATACATCATAAATCAAAATTCTAAACTAATGATATGTCTTACATTAGATAGAATTGAGGATATAAAATAGTATTTAAGTTGAGGTACTTCACCTAATAGGCTAGTCTTTCGGGATGGGTACTCCTCATGGCTTAAATCACATCTTCTGGTGTTAAAAGACATTCCTTTATCATCTCAATTACAATCGTGTGGCATAAGTAGTGATGTCAGAATTGCAGTGTTCTCCTGGGGCTAGAGAACTAGCATAAAGCCAACCTACATGATCACTGAAACTAAGCATCATGGTGAAATATTAATGACTAAAGCTCAGGGTCACATCAATTGGTACTTTCATTGAGGTTGACCAACGTAGAGGAGGTGACCTATAGGATAGATTAAGGCATAGACCCTATATTCTGGATTAAGGTATAATATGGTGTGTTGAATGCTAGAAGTTGGATGAAGCCACTATAGTGGAAAGGATTATCAATGGACTAGTGTCGATAGAGTGGGCCATGTTGAATACTAGAAGTTTGATGGAGTTGCCAAAAGTGGAAAGGACTATCAATGGACAAGTGTCGATAGAGTGGGACGCTACAGATGTAAGTTTTCGAAGGGGTGTGCCATGATATGTCCCACATTGGATAGAATTGAGGATATAAGATGACATTTAACTTGTGAGGCACTCTAAAGGGGTGTGCCATGATTTGTCCCACATTGGATAGAATTGAGGATATAAGATGACATTTAACTTGTGAGGCACTCTCATTTAATAGGCTAGTTTTTTGGGGTGGGTACTCCTCATGGCTTGAATCTGTAATAACCAAAAATGTTTTTTTAAAGATAAAATTGAACTTTTGACACCAATTCCATTTAAACTAAGTTTGGCATAGATTTCAAGGTAATGGTTGAACTCGAAAAGCAATCTAAAGTCAGAAACATAATCGAATGAAAAGAAAAGTGACCCGGCGATCAAGAACTAACAGACGAAGTTTTGTACTTTGATTTCACAAACAGAGGCTAAAATTGTTGCATGGAAACTCGTGCCAATGTCTGGAGAGAACTCGACATCCTGAAATTTCCCTGGGTGGTCCGAAAAAAGTCAGAATCACCCCCAGAAGCTTTAAATTCCTCAAAATCCCTCTATTTCTATCAATTCTCTCTCTCTCCTCACTCTATTTTCTCTCTCCTCTCTCTCCTCCTTCCTCCACTGCGCACCGCCACTTGAGCCACCGTGAGCCACCACCTGGCATATCAATCGACTCCCCTCACCACCCTCGACCTCCAGCAGCCACCCACGGCCACCAATGGCTGCCAGTGCCGTCGAAAAATGGCATTTTTCTCCTCCATCGCGTGGGATTTTCGCCAGCTGAGATCACCGTCATCTACCACCATTGGCCGTCACCGCCACCACCAACGTGTAGCCTGAGCTGCCAGCTTCCTCCACCAACTCGCCGACGTTGAACACAGGTCTGATGCACCAGGATCGAGACATTTTCCATCCACCATGTGTCATTTTTCATGGCCAGAAAATGCCGTCCAAACGGTCGTGAACCGCCGTGCCACCACCATATTCAGACTCCTCATCTTATGGGCTTCACCGTGGTGTAAATTTCGAGGCCAACCGTACCCCTTCGCCGTGTACCGCCGTGCTGGAGAATCTGGATATACACGGGGAGACACCGAGACCACCCCGGGATAGATTTCCACCATCCGAAAATACTGGTAAGGTTCGATTCCCCAAAAACTAATGAATTTTGATTGAATTAGCTGCCGAACGCAATTAGAAAATAAATTAACTTAAATAATAGGGTAATCAAACTTAGAATTGTAAAAAGGATGACGTGACGAGCTTAAATATTTGTGTAAATGCCCAGGGAATTTAATTGGCTCAAAAATTGGGATTTCGTGAAGTTCTGAATTGATTTGGAGCAACAGGAGACCAGGTAGGATGATTTACGCTTCCCGAGTTCTAGATTTGACCTAGTGAATACCTGAATGATTAGATTTAATTGCATAAATTGGCATGCTACTTTCGATGGACTAAATTTCATGCCTGTGTGCTGGATATCCCAATTGCATGTTAAATGTTTTGTTTATCGAGTTTAGATGCCCTTAGGACGGATTTACTTAGGGTAGGGTACTTGATAACCGGTATGGGACAGCCGTTAAGTATCCCGAGTACAAGGAGTTTTTAAATGATATTGTTTTTACCAAATTTAGCCTGTACTGCATTAGGAATCACGCGATAAATCAGGACGACCCTAAGAAAGGTTTAAGGAGTATAAGGGGGGATAACCTAGACGGGGAAACGTTGTGATTTAGGCGTAATACCCTAGAACCCTGAGGAATAGCCGACCGTGAGCATGCGAGTTCGAATACACTGTATGAGGATGAGAATTGGCTTATGTGCACATGCTAGGGGATGCCCTAGATGTTGATTCTCACCCGGTCCTTGAGTGGGTGATTGGTGTTACGGATCACACTCCTAATATAGGCGAGATTCGGGTGATTGGTGTTACGGATCACACCTAACGATAAGAGAGGTAATCTCTCTAGATGACGTGCAATTGGATGATTTTAGATTTGGTCACAGAGGACTTGTTGCCAAGATGGATTTAGATACACTGGGCATGGGATTTAACCTGATTTCTATGACTGATTTTTAAAAAAATGGATTTTTATGATTTTGAGTATTTTCCGCGAGTTCCATGTGATAACTTGATTTAAACGATAAGGTATTTCACTGATTTTGAACTAATTTCGAGAAGTTATTTTCGGTGCTTGCACCGCTGAGTATTCAACTAGATTTGTGAATTGTATTTGAACTGTAAATTATTCTACTGGGATTTTATATCTCACCAGGTTGTTTACTCAGATGAACAGGAACAGTGACAGGAACCTAAACGTTAGCTGGACGATGACTTGGTGATAAACAGAAGAGAAGCTTAGTCTAGGCTTGAATTGTATATATATGTGTTTATTGATGATGGTGTATATTAGTTCTGTAATTTCTGCTTGTTGTGGTTATTGGACTGGCTGTAAATTTGTACATTGGATGACTGTTGTATTTTGGGATATGCTCGAAATACAGGGGAAACTCTGCCAGATTTCTAGTAGGGTTTACTGCTGTAAACTCGTGAATTTAAGTTAGAATTTATATGAATTCATGATATGATGTATATATGGATTTTAGTTTTCACTCCAGAGTAATTTATGATGTATGTATGTATAATTAGTATAGCTGCATGTGAATTAGGGTTGAACGGAATCCGAATGGACAATGGGAAGTCTATTTGGGTTACGCTCAACCTATAGCGATCCCCTGGCATTCCCACATCGGGAATAACCATTTCAAAGACCCATATGCTTTCGCTAGATAGATAAAGGATTGTGTATGTTGTATTAGGGGGTCGTTACAATTATGGTATCAGAGCCTTGGTTGTCGAATCGTCTGTTTTAGTGGGTTAGGAACCTTAAATCTTCAGGCTTGCAGCTTTAGGGTTTTGATTGATTTAACTCTGGAATGTTAGGACCTAATCTCGGATCGATAAGTAACGTAATGAATTTAATGCCCTTCTGTTAACTGTTGCTGTTAAAACTGATATGTTTGTCTTTTGTGTCAGATAATTATGGCAAAATCTAGCAGGGATGCCACTCGCAGGCCCAGAGGAAGGCCAAGGTACAGGAACCAGGGTTCTTCGGGTAGTGGTAGAATGGAGACTGACGTCGACATGCACGATATGATGGAATCTATCCGTATAATGGCTGATGCGATGAGAGATCAAGCCACTACCAGTGCTAATGTGATGAGACAGCATCAAGAAGACAGGAAAACCAGAAATGACGAAGCCACCCAGCATGCTAACCCATTATATCAGGGATGGATCGAGTTTCAGGGAGCAGGTCCATCCCCATTTGCAGGTGCCTCCGATCCAGCTGCGGTAGAAGCCTGGATGAAAGATATTGAAAAGATTTTCAGATTGTTGCAGTGTGACGATGAGCAGAAGGTTACATATGCAACATATATGTTGAAAGGCGAAGCAGAACTCTGGTAGACAGGTGCCCAGCAACTGATGGAAAGCAAAGGCATTCCACTTACCTGGGAGTCTTTCAAGAGAGTCTTTATGGACCAGTACATCCCTGAGAGCGTAAAACAATCAAAGGAAGCACAGTTTCTGAAGCTCACACAGGGAGGCAGGCCATTTGATGAGTATTTGAAATAATTTGAAGAATTATCACGATACTCCATCTACCTACGAATGCACTATGATGAGGCCTGGAAAGCAAAGAAATTAGAAGAAGGCCTAGACTTACCCATGAAGACTCAGCTAGCCACACTGGAGATTAAAGACTTCGCCACGTTGGTAAACAAGTACTGAATCCTGAGCAAGAATTTAGAGCAAAGACAGGGTCAAAATATGACACAGAGAATAGGGAACCGGCCAAGACCAGCAACCAGAAATCTCAATGTGAGAAGCGGTATGTTTAAACCGCAACCAGGGGCTTCTAGCAGCAGTGGAAGACGACCTGATAATACACCCTGTCTGAAGTGTGGAACTAGACATTCGAATCAACCCTGATGGCATCAGACTCCACTTTAGTGTTACAGGTGTTAAGGTACAGGACATATGGCCAGATACTACCCTTCCACTGGGAACTAGTCGACATCCAGTAGTCGAAGACCACAGGCCCCAAGGAGAGTTTTCACTTTGAATGCAGCCAATGTCGACAGGTCTTCAGGCTTGATGCAGGGTAGAGGTAAAATCTATAATTTTTGTTTGATAGTATTGTTTGATTCGGGTGCTACGCACTCCTTTATTGCTGATGCATGTGTAGAGAGAATAAAACTACCTGTTCAAACCCTGCCCTATGACCTATACATATCCACACCCTTGGGAGAAGCCACTATGTCCCCACATATATGCCTGAATTGCCCCTTAACCATTGAGGATACTTTGTTCATTGTGAACCTAGTGTGTATACCATTAACTGGGATTGACATCATTTTGGGAATGGATTGGTTAACTAGGAATCGAGTCTTATTGAATTATTCTGAAAAAGACAATTACTTACCTGGATAATGTGCCTATGCGAGGGAGTGACAGGGCTTGTGAGATAGGTGATATGTCCCTCAATCTCTCTGAGGTAGAGTTATAGGATAAGCTAAGCCAAATCCGAATCCCTAGTGACTTTTCGGAGGTATTTCCTTTGGAAGTGAGAAAACTGCCACCACCTAGGGAGATAGAGTTCACCATTGACTTGATTTTGGGTGCGGGCCTAATAGCCATGACTCCATATTGTATGTCCCCAGCGGAATTAAGGGAATTAAAGATCTAAATTGAAGATATGTTGGAGAAGGGGTTCATTAGGCCAAGTGTATCGCCATAGGGAGCTTCGGTCTTATTCGTAAAGAAGAAAGACGGGAGTTTAAGATTGTGTATTGATTATCGACAATTGAATAAGGTGACCATTAGGAACAAATACCCATTACCACGTATTGATGACTTGTTTGATCAGTTGCAAGGCGCGACTGTGTTTTCTAAGATAGATTTAAGATCAGGATACCACCAGATTAGGGTTAGAGAGGAGGACATTTCTAAGACAGTGTTTAGTACAAGATACGGCCACTACAAGTTTCTAGTGATGCCGTTTGGATTGACGAACGCCCCAACTATCTTTATGGATTACATGAACAGAATCTTCAAACCCTATTTAGATCAGTTTGTAGTGGTATTCATCGACAATATCTTAGTCTATTCCAAGACTCACGAAGAGCATGCCCAGCATCTTAGCACGGTGCTACAGATACTAGAAGAGAAGCAATTGTATAAAAACCTAGAGAAATGTGAGTTTTGGTTAGAAGAAGTGAAATTCTTAGGATACATGGTTAATAGGAAAGGGATAGCGGTAGACCCAAATAAAATTGAAGTAGTATTAGATTGGGGTCGACGTAGAACGGTCACCGAGATTAAGAGTTTCCTGGGTTTGGCCGGTTATTATAGGAAATTCATTCAAGGATTTTCTCAAATAGCCTTGCCATTAACCCGGTTGACTCGGAAAGGGGTAGATTTCGAATGGAGCGAACAGTGTGAGAATAATTTTCAAACTTTGAAAGAGAAATTGACCACTGCTCCTGTACTAATTATTCTGAAACCCATAGAACCCTTTAGCGTATACACAGATGCATCCCTAAGAGGCCTAGGTTGCGTATTGATGCAGGATGGGAAAGTTGTGCCTTATGCATCACGGTAATTTAAACCTGTAGAGAAAAACTATCCCATCCATGACTTAGAATTAGCTGCCATCGTGTTTGCCCTAAAGATTTCGAGACATTACCTATATGGTGCTGTATTCGAAGTGTATAGTGATCATAAGATCCTTAGGTATTTGTTTGACAAAAAAGAATTGAACATGAGGCAGCGTAAGTGGGTAGAATACCTTAAAGATTTTGATTTTGAATTGAAATATCATGTAGGGAAAGCGAATGTCGTGGCGGATGCATTAAGCCAAAAGTCACTACAACTAGCTAGTTTAATGATTGGTGAGATGAGGTTACTTGAGGATTTTAGGAATCTCAGCCTCAACGTAATCTCGTTTCCACAAAGATTAGTGATGAGTGACTTTTTGATAACCTGCGAATTGAGAGAATTGATTAGACAAGCCCAACTTGAGGATGAATCCTTGGAAGTATACGCAGACCAACCCGATTTTAGACTAGCACCTGATGGAGTCTTAATGTTTAGAAAGAGGGTAGTGATTCCGAACCATCAGGAGCTGAAGGAAAAAGTGTTAGCAGAAGCCCATAGAAGCCATTACACTATTCACCCTGGTATTTCCAAGATATATCAGGACTTAAAGAGGAATTTTTGGTGGCTCGGTATGCGGAAGGATATCATGAACTACGTGAATGCCTGTTTGACTTGTCAACAGGTTAAGATAGAACATCAGAAACCCGCAGGGCTACTAAAACCATTGGAGATACCAGAAAGAAAATGGGATCAAATCACTATAGATTTCGTGGTAGGATTACCTAGGATACTAGCAGGATTTGATGCCATTTGGGTAATAGTGGATAGATTAACCAAGTCTGCGCACTTTTTACCTGTTAAGGTACGTTACTTCATGGAGAAATTACCGAAGTATACCTTAGGAAAATCGTAAGATTGCATGGAATACCGTCAGGTATAGTATCCGATCAAGACCCTAGGTTTACTTCGAGATTCTGGTAATCCCTAAAGCAAGCCTTAGGAACCCAGCTTAAGTTTAGCACAGCTTACCATCCTCAGACTGATGGGCAGTCAGAGAGGACTATTCAGACCCTAAAAGACATGTTAAGGGCTTGTGTGCTTGAGCAGAAAGGAAGTTGGGATAAACACTTGCCGTTGATAGAGTTTGCATACAATAACAGTTATCACTCTACCATCGGTATGGCACCTTATGAGGCTCTGTATGGGAGGAGTTGTAAGTCACCCTTAAGTTGGGTAGAAATGGGAGAGAGTGTACTGTTGGGACCTGAGATTGTACAAGAAACCACTGATCAAATTAAAATGATTAAGGAAAAGATGAGAGTTGCCCAGCAGAGACAAGAATCATATGCAAACAAGAGAAGAAGTCCTTTAGAATTTAATGAGGGAGAGCACATATTTCTGAGAGTGTCCCCCACCACGGGTATCGATAGATAGGTAAGGACCAAGAAACTAAGCCCTAGATTCGTAGGACTATTCCAAATCTTACAAATAGTCGGTCCAGTTGCCTACCAAATTTCCTTACCTTCTTATTTGTCCAACCTACATAATGTCTTACACGTCTCCTAACTTCGTAAATATGTCCCAGATCCTGTGCATGTATTAGGAAATCAACCGATAATATTAAAGGAAAATTTGACTTATGAATCTACTCTTGTACAAATCCTTGACTTTAGGACAAAGCAACTTCGAAGTAAAATAATCCCTTTAGTTAAGGTACTTTGGCAGGATGTAGCATCGAAGGAGATGATGTGGGAGAAAGAAGAAGAGATGAGGAAAAGATACCCAGAACTGTTCACAGGTATAAATTTTGGGGACAAAATTTCTTTTAAGGGGGGAGAATGTAATAACCGAAAATGATTTTTTAAAGATAAAATCAAACTTTTGACACCAATTTCATTTAAACTAATTTTGGCACAGATTTTGAGGCGATGGTTGAACTCGGAAAGCAATATGAAGTCAGAAACATAATCGAATGAAAAGAAAAGCGACCCAGCGATCAGGAACTAACAGAGGAAGTTTCATACTTTGATTTCGTAAATGGAGGCCAAAATTGTTGCATAGAAACTCGTGCCAACATTTGGAGAGAATTTGACATCCTGAAGTTTCCCTGGGTGGTCCGAAAAAAGTCAAAATCGCCCCTAGAAGCTTTAAATTCCTCAAAATTCCTCCATTTCTATCAATTCTCTCTCTCTCCTCACTCTATTTTCTCTCTCCTCTCTCTCCTCCTTCCTCCACTGCGCGCCGCCACCTGAGCCACTGTGAGCCACCACCTGGCATATCAATCAACTCCCCTCGCCACCCTAGACTTCCAGCAGCCACCCACGGCCACCAACGGCCACCAGCGTCGTCAAAAAATGACATTTTTCTCCTCCATCGCGTGGGATTTTTGCCAGCTGAGATCGCCGCCGTCTGCCACCATTGGCCGTCACTGCCACCACCAGTGTGTAGCCTAAGCTGCCAGCTTCCTCCACCAGCTCACCGACGTTGAACGGAGGTCCGACGTCCCTGGATCGAGACATTTTTCGTCCGCCGTACATCATTTTTCGTGGCCAGAAAATGCCGTTCAAACGGTCGTGAACCACCGCGCCACCACCATATTCGGACTCCTCATCTTGTGGGCTTCACCGTGGTGTAAATTTTGAGGCCAACCGCACCCCTCCGTGGTGCGCCGCCGTGTCGAAGAATCTAGATATACACCGGGAGACACCGAGACTAATGAATTTTGATTGAATTAGCTGCCAAACGCGATTAGGAAATAAATTGACTTAAATAATAGGGTAATCGGACTTAGAATTGTAAAACGGATGACGTGACGAGCTTAAATATTTGTGTAAATGGCCAGGGAATTTAATTGGCTCGAAAATTGGGATTTCGTGAAGTTCTGAATTGATTTGGAGCAACAGGAGACCAGGTAGGATGATTTACGCTTCCCGAGTTCTAGATTTGACCTAGTGAATACCTGAATGATTAGATTTGATTGCATAGATTTACGTGCTGCTTTCGATGGACTAAATTGCATTCCTGTGTGCTGGATATCCCAATTGCATGTTAGATGTTTTGTTTATCGAGTTTAGATGCCATTAGGACGGATTTACTTAGGGTAAGGTACTTGATAGTCGGTATGGGAAGGCCGTTAAGTATCCTGAGTACAGGGAGTTTTTAAATGATATTTTTTTTACCAGATTTAGCCTGTACTGCGTTAGGGATCACACGATAAATTAGGACGACCCTAAGAAAGGTTTAAGGAGTATAAGGGGGGATAACCTAGACGAGAAAATGTTGTGATTTAGGCGTAATACCCTAGAACCCTGAGGAATAGCCGACCGTGAGCATATGAGTTCGAATAGACTGTATGAGGATGAGAATTGGCGTATGTGCATATGCTAAGGTATGCCCTAGATGTTGATTCTCACCTGATCCTTGAGTGGGTGATTGGTGTTACGGATCACACTCACAATACAAGCGAGATTCGGGTGATTGGTGTTACGGATCACACCCAATGATAAGAGAGGTAATCTTTTTAGATGACGTGCAATTGGACGATTTTAGATTTGGTCATAGAGGACTTTGTGGCCAAGATGGATTTAGATACACTGGGCTTGGGATTTAACCTGATTTCTATGACTGATTTTTAAAGAAATGGATTTTTATGATTTTGAGTATTTGCCGCGAGTTCCATGTGATAACTTGATTTAAACGATAAGGTATTTCACTGATTTTGAACTGATTTCGGGAAGTTATTTTCGGTGCTTGCACCGCTGAGTATTCAACCAGATTTGTGAATTGTATTTGAACTGTAAATTATTCTACTGAGATTTTATATCTCACCAGGTTGTTTACTCAGATGAACAGGAACAGGGACAGGAACCTAGACATTAGCTGGACGATGACTTGGTGATAGACAGAAGAGAAGCTTAGTCTAGGCTTGAATTGTATATATATGTGCTATTGATGATGTTGTATATTAATTCTATAATTTCTGCTTGTTGTGGTTATTGGACTGGCTGTAAATTTGTACATTGGATGACTGTTGTATTTTGGGATACGCTCAAAATACAGGGGAAACTCTGCCAGATTTCTGGTAGGGTTTATCACTGTAAACTCGTGAATTTAAGTTGGAATTTATATGAATTCATGATATGATATATATATGGATTTTAGTTTTCATTCCAGAGTAATTTATGATGTATGTATGTATAATTAGTATAGCTGCATGTGAATTAGGGTTGAACGGAATCCGAATGGACAATGAGAAGTCTATTTGAGTTATGCTCAACCTGTAGCGATCCCCTGGCATTCCCACATCGAGAATAACCATTTCAAAGACCCATATGCTTCTGCTAGACAGATAAAGGATTGTGTATGTTGTATTAGGGGGTCGTTACAGAATCAATCTTCTGGTTTTATAAAATTGGATTGTGTGGTGTAGGTAATGACTTTGATATTTCATTGTTCGCCCAAGACTAGAAAAATAGTGCAAAGCCAACCCTACGTGATCTCTAGGACTATGAATCATGGTGAAATATTAATGACCAAGCCCAAGGTTGTATCAACTAATGAAATAACTCATTTATATCCCAACATTTGGTGTTTAAGGAAACTTGTACAAATAGATAAAATTGGAATATTGATTAGACTAAAATAAATTGTTCATTTCATACACTGAACTATTTTTTTTAACAAAGTCTAAAATACAATATCTTAAAAATAAAATATATTACAAACATATTGATTTTGGACTACTTTAATAAAACTATGAGACCACAACAGATTACATTGCAGTAGATTAATAATTCATAAGAATTATCTTTACAATAAGCACAAGAAGTTAAGAAAAAGAAAAAAGAAACATTAATTAACACCAAGCAAAGACTAAAGGAAAAAATTAAGAAAGCAAAAGAAAAACAAAATGATAGTTTCAACAATTTGTCTCACTCTTATTAGTTCTACATGAATCAAAAAGGTCAAATGTGCATATGATCCAACAACCCTATCACCTCAAACTTAGCGTTGGTTGTGCCCTCTTCTTTTGCTGTTCATTCGGCAAAAGTAGAGAGTATTTTGTATAGATTAGTTCTCCCCCATAATTTTTTTAAAAAAGATCCAAAATTATTTATAGTTTCATATGGCTAAAGAGAACAAGAATTATTAAGAATATTCTTTCAAATCTTAACTCTCTAAAATAATTAATTTTTAATCATATTCTAATATGAAATTTGGATTAATCTATTTTAAAATGACAAACTCTATTTTGGTCCCTGACATGCATGCCCATTTTTTCAATTTGATCCCTCACAAAACAAGTTGTTATCAATTTGATCCATCACAAAACAAATTGTTATCAATTGGTCCCTTGTTTGGTTTTCATTTAAATAATTAATAAATTTGATGAGGTGGACTATTTGGTGGGGACTGGACAACATGTAAAGTATATTAAAATAAGTTTTTTCTCTATTTTTATTCCAAATCAGCAAAATGGTGTATTCAAACTCAACAAAAGTACAAAACTCTACATTTAGTGAGGTTGTATTCATCAAACCATTATAAGCTATGTTTTTGCAGCTTGCATTAATTGTCTTCTTCCTCTGCAAATCCAACGGATGATTTCTGTGTTTCTACTCTGTCCTAGTGGGTGATTTATGTGAAGTGGGATCAAATTGATAATGATTTTTTTTTGTGAGGGACCAAATTGAGAACGTGAATCTATGAGAGACCAAATTAAAAAATGAGCGTCTATGAAAGACTAAAATAGAGTTTTAGTCGTTTTCAAATAGTTCATCTTCAAAATCCTTATTATTTAAAATAGTTAATTTAGATTAAGAGATAACATTTTTTATTTTTATTTTTTCAAAAAATTTTAAATAATATTTGGTGAAATATAAATTTCATTATTTTTTAAAATTTAGATGAGATTTTTCAATATTAATGAAATATTGAGTTAATTTTATTGATAATTACTTTATTTTAATATAGATGATTTATTTTAATGATTTAAATAATTTTTAAACTCATATATTTAAATTATTAATAAACTTAAATTTTAGTATTTTTTATTATATTTCTTAAATTTTGATATTAGTGTATCAATGAATATGATTATCATAAAATTAAAAATTTATATATTCCTAATTTTTTAAAAAAATCTGAAAAAATGTATATAATATAATTATAAAATGAAATTTTGAATTTTGAAATTCAAAAAGATGCACTATAAAATGTGTGACATTATTATTATATGAATTCAAAATTATCACTAAAATAATATATATATATAATTATAAAATGGAATTTTGAATTTTGACTTATAAATGTGTTTAAAGAATATTTGTTTTTAAATTTTAAGTATTTAATTACTAATTAGTACTTATTAAATGTTGATATTAGAATCAATAATAATGATTATTTTTTAAATATTATAATTTAAAATAGTTAATCTAGATTAGGAGATACATTTGTTATTTGTTATTTTTAATTTTTTTAAATGTTAATTGTTGGAATATAAATTTTTTATTTATGTAATTTTAGTTCAAATTAATAGAAGGACATATGGCTTTCAATGTTTTAAGATTGAGTTATTTCTAATTTTAATTTTTTATTAAGAAAATAATTTTTAATAATTTAGTTATTTTTTAAATATTTATATTTATTAAATTATGCAAAAAAAATTTAAATCGTCGCTTGTCACAATTCTAAATTAACGAAGAGCTTTTAATATAATTATCAATTCATCATAAACATTAGGATAAAATTTAAATGTTTGGTGACAAGTGTTGTAATAAAAATTCAATTAGTAAAAATTATTTTTACAGTTAAGAACTTGATTGTATCCATGCAAAATTCTTCCACTAGCCTACTACAATGATTTTTTTTTTCGTTTTACTCTCTTTTACTAGAACTTCACTTAAATCGTCATTAAAGGAGCAACTATTTTTTGACATTTTAAAAAGTCCAAGCTCCAAAAAGTTAAAGAATATTTTGGTGCTTGTTTTCACTTACATGTGATTAAGAGGCCTTTATTCTTTTAAAAAATAATATCGTAATTCTTTTTAAATTAGACAGTTTTAAAACATCATAAGATGACAAAAAATTTCCAAATTTCCTAAAACCCATCTTGCACACGCATCTGCCCAAAATTACATTTACCTTCTTTTCTTTTCAATTTCCCTCCACCAAAAATTCCTAAATCCATCTCATCATTTCTCTCACACACCAGTTCACAATTTCACACTTCGCTTCTCTCACACTGACATCAACGATTATAGTGTTAACGACCCAGCGCAACATCTCTAACTCTCCAACACGAATTCATACTGTTTTTGCAAGTATTATCATTTTTTAGTTCGATTGCGCCCATTTTCATTTCAGCTACAACTAGGATTCTCCATTTCAATTTCAATTTAGACTCCCATTTTCATTATTTACTGATCTTGAGCATTCTCCTTTAGCGGTTTCAATTTTCGTGTTTTGCCCTTGGTGGAGAAATCTTCAACACAACCTTGAAGTATCCCTGGAAACTAGTACTAAAAAGGTAAGTTTTCCCCTTGTTTTACTTGAGTATAATTTAAATGCTGGTTGTTTTGTGAATATATGTAGTATTTAGTTGCGTTTGAGTTTGCAAAATATCATAAATAAGGATTTTATAGAGCATAAACACAAGGTTAGAACATGGAGTATAATATCCCTCCATTTGAGTTTGCTTGCTTCATAGATAATGTATAATATGATATAATATATAAAGATGATGCTAGCTTAGTGACGAAGGCTGGAATATATATTTAGTATATACTGTAACTAATTATACTTCATGTCTAAAAGGACTACAACAACTTGTTTCATCAAGTTTCTCTGAAGTTTTTACTTTTTAGAACTTTCCTCTAAAGTTTATTGAATCACATGTTCGTATATTCTATGTAACTTCTTATCCAATTGGCTCTCCCAAATGAATAATGTCATGAACTATGTGAATCCCTTCTTGTGTAGTTTTGATTTGTGTCAGTAGTGCAATTCAGGTGTGATTTGTATGAAGATATCTAATGTACAAGATTATATAGCATAAATCTCAAGGTATTTAACCGAAGATGTAAGTTTAGTGTGTGCATAGAAAAATCCAAAAAGTTCCTCAATAGCTGATGGGGACGTTAAGTGTTTAATTATCATCATTGACACTCTCTTATGTTACTAACTCCAATAAGGTTTAAAAAGAAAGATGGCAAATTGTGGTTAAATTGATATATATTAAACTAAATGGGTGGGGTTCCGAGGCCACCATTGAGGACATTGAGTAGGAGTGTTTGGAAGAACGCCTAGGCTCAAAGCCTAGGATGGTAGTTGGATGCCTCATTGTCTTCTCCTTGGAGGATATATGAGGAGGAGGAGAAACCCTCATCACTTGTGCCGAGGAGGTGTGGAGGGGTCTCACTGTCTATGAGTATGGTTAGGCCTTCTTTGGGGGGGGGGCGTCATTGACTAGGTTATTCTTAGGAAGGAGTGGGTCAAGATGCTTACCTCATTGGCTAATGAAGGAAGAAGCCCCAACCAAGTGGTTCGCAGAAATTCACGAACAAGGGAGGAAAACACAGTCTGCAGCGTTTCTCGTCGTCAGTCATTAGTGCAGTTGGATGGTGTGCTCGATGGTGGAGTGCACTAGTGGTGCACAACAGCCTCAGACTCTCATGCTCTACTCCATAGCTCTCTCTCCTTTTCATTCGTGGCTACCTACCTCATTAAATATGACACCCACTTACTCTAAAGCTCTCTCACGGTGAAGCTCTCAATTGGTCTCCCATGGTGAAGCTCACTCACAGTCAAGAAGAAACAGGGAAGAAGCATTTCAAAAAAAGACAATGTGTCGCTCCCTCAAAGTCCCCTCCCTTATTTTGTTTTTGGTATTTTATATGTAGGTTAAAAGGATGAAATTGGATCCCCTACTGTCCTGAGTGTGTGTAGTTTTGTGTTGTCTGTTTAATCTCAGCTATCCATTGCATGTGCATTCGACATTTTGCCACATGTCTACTTATAAAGGCAAAACGCAAAGTTCTAAAATAATGCAGCTTTCCTTTCTTTTTCCTTCACTACCAAATGAATGGATGAAATAGTGCAGGGCCTTGTTGCGTCTGCTCTATATTAAAAAAACATGCTAAAATCATCTAAGATGTTTCTTTTGTAGTGGACCTTTTCCAATTTGCTCAGAAAATTCAAGTCTATAGGTTGTTTGTACTCATTGCATTAGGTAAGCCTTTTTTCATATATGCAATTCTTGTTACTTAGAGATGTTGTAGTTTAGTTCCAAACCTCAATTTGTCAATCACATCATTTTTATTATTTTAGTATATTTCTTCTAAGACCTTGTAATTGCATAATTTCCCTGTTTAATATGCTTCCTGTAATGACCCCCTAATACAACATACGTGATGCTTATCTGATTAGCGGAAGCATATGGGTTGATTTACATAGTTATTCCCGATGTGGGAATGTCAAGGGATCACTACTGGTTGAGCGTAACCCAAATAGACTTCCCATTGTCCATTCGGATTCCGTTCAACCCCAATTCACACGCAACTAACTAATTATACATACATACATCATAAATTACTTTGGAATGAAATCTAAAACTCGTATATACATCACATCATACATTTATATGCATTCCAACTTAAATTCACAAGTTTACAGCGGTAAACCCTACCGAAAATCTGGCAGAGTTTCCTTTGTATTTCGAACATACCCAAATACAAAAAGTACTTGATTTATACATATACAGTCAATCTAATCACTACAGAAATCATAAATAATAGAAACCAATATACAGCAACGTCATTGAAATATATACAAGACAGTTCAAGCCTAAACTAAGCCATTCTCCTGTTTATCACCAAGGCATCATCAGCTATTGTCTGGGTTCCTGTCCCTGTCCCTGTTCATCTGAGTAAACAACCTGATGAGATATAAAA
Organism: Senna siamea; assembly: GCA_031216115.1. Classification (NCBI taxonomy): domain Eukaryota; kingdom Viridiplantae; phylum Streptophyta; class Magnoliopsida; order Fabales; family Fabaceae; genus Senna; species Senna siamea. Next base: position 7,257,707 of record CM062360.1, read on the forward strand.
TCTCAGTAGAATAATTTACAGTTCAAATATAATTCAAAAATTGGCTGAATACTCAGCGGTGCGAACACCGAAATCATCTTCCCGAAATCAGTTCGAAAACAGTGAAATACCTTATCTTTAAAATCATTTTATCACATGAAAATTGCGGCAAATATTCAAAGTCATAAAAATCCATTTCTTTTAAAATCAATACTCGAAATCAAATAAAATCTCATGCCCAGTGTATCTAAATCTGCGTTAGCCACAAATCCACTATAACCAAGTCTAAATCATCATCTAATTGCACTTCATCTAGAGAGAATACCTCTCTTATCGTTGGGTGTGATCCGTAACACCAATCACTCACTCAAGGACCGGGTGAGAATCAACATCTAGGGCGTCCCCTAGCATGTGCACATACACCAATTCTCATCCTCATACAGTCTATTCGAACTCACATGCACACGGTCGGCTATTCCTCAGGGTTCTAAGGTATTACGCCTAAATCACAACGTTTTCCCGTGTAGACTATCCCCCCTTATACTCCTTAAACCTTTCTTAGGGTCGTCCTGATTTAGCGCGAGATCCCTAACACAGTACAGGCTAAATCAAGTAAAAACAATATCAATTAAAAGCTCCCTGTACTCGGGATACTTAACGACCGTCCCATACCGGCTATCAAGTACCCTACCCTAAGTAAATCCATCCTAAGGGCATCTAAACTCGATAAACAAAGCGTCTAACATGCAATTAGGGTTTTCAGCACACAAGCATGCAATTTATTCCATCGAAAGTAGCACGTAAATCTATGCAAAATTACCTAAATCATTCAGGTATCCACTAGGTCAAATCTAGGGTTCGGGAAGTGTAAATTATCCTACCTGGTCTCCTGTCGCTCTAAATCAATTTTGAACTTCACGTAATCTCGATTTCTGAGCCCAATTAATTTCTTGGACATTAAATTAAATATTCAGGCTTGTCACGTCATCCGTTTAACAATTCTAAGTCCAGTTGCCCTAATACCTAGGTCAATTTATTGCCTAATTACATTTGATAGCTATTTCAATCAGATATCATCAGTTTTTGGGAAATCGGACCTTACCAATGTGATCGGATGATGGAATTCTGTCTCGCGGTGGTCTCAGTTTCTCCCGATGCATGTCCAGAAACTCCGACATGGCAGCGCACGGCAGCATACGGTGGCACATGGTGGAGGGGTGCGGTTTGCCTCGAAAATTACACCACGATGAAGCCCGCAAGTCCAGGAGTCTGAATATGGTGGTGGCGCGGTGGTTCACGGCCGTTTGGACGACATTTTCTAGCCACAAAGATTCACGCACGGCGAACAGAGATTGCCTCGATTCGGGCGCTTTCGGCCTCCGTTCGACGTCGACGAGCTACTGGAGGAAGCTGGCAGCTCAGGCTACACGGTGGTGGGGGTGGTGACGGCCAATGGTGACAGACGGCGGCAATCTGAGCTAGCGAAGTTTTCACGCAGTGGAGGAGAAAAGTGGCATTTTTCGGCGGTGCTAGCGGCTGTTGGTGGCTGTGGGTGGTTGCTGGAGGTTGTGGGCGGCAAGGGCTGTCGATTGGTGTGCCAAGTGGCGGCCCACGGTGGCTGTGGTGGCAGTGCACGGTGGAGGAAGGAGGAGAGAGAGGAGAGAGAAAGTGTGGTGAGGAGAGAGAGAGATATTTGAGAGAAATGGTGGGAATCCGAGAATTTTAAAGCCTCCGGGGGCGATTCTGACTTTTCCCGGACCACCCGGGGATACTTTAGGGTGTCGGCATCCTTCCAGACGTTGGCACACGTTTCCATGCAAAGGTTTTGGCCTTTGTCAGTGAAATTGACGCATCTGAAACGTCTTTGTCGGGCCGATCACGGATTGCGTTTCTTTCCCTTTGATCGTGTTTCTGTTTTCAATTACTATCCTCGAAAGTCATCCCAAGCTTCGTTTGATTGGAATTAGCGTCAAAAATTAGGTTTTATCTTTTAAAATCCTTTCGGTTGTTACACTTCCTCTATATTTATTTGACTACATACTTAATTTAATCTTTTGTTTCTTGTGTCTTAATATTCTAGTTAAATTTTTAGTTTCCTACGAATGGAGAAGACAGAATTGTAGTTGGCACACTTGATTTAAATTAGTGTCTTAGCCTACCTAATGAAATTATAGGAATGAAGCCAAAGGTATCTATCATGTCTTAATGTTCCGAAAAGAAATTCATTATAATTATTATGTGGTTACTAATTTGTATGATGCTGCATCCATGGAAACTATAATGCTATCCTGTAATTTATCGTTCAAGTGGTTGGATCTGATATCACAAGTTCATATCTCAGTAATGTATGTGTTGCTAAAGAGTTGTAGATAAATGGTTTGGGCTACGCTCTTCTTGAAAAGGCAAAGATAGTTGCTCGAGATTGGGGTTATGACTATAATAATCTATATATACTTAACAATATTACTCTTGCTATCATTTTCACTTCTTGAAAAAGACTAATTTTGGAAAAAAGTTTTTCTTTTGTTTGAAATTCTTCAGTTCTACAAATCTTCTTTCCTAGCTAGCAAAATCCTAGATGTTGTTCACTTGTTCACAGGAGGCTTGGAGATTTTAAATCTTACAGTGTTGGAATATTATACTTGTAGGTCTTGGTTATTCTGTATGACACTAAATCCTTGTTGAAAGAGAAGGCCTTGCACTATTTCATTCATTCACTTAGCAGTGAAGGAAAAAGAAAGGAAAGCTGCACTATTTCAGAACTTTGCGTTTTGCCTTTGTAAGTAGACACGTGGCAGAATGTCGAATGCACATGTAATGGATGGTTGAGATTAAGCAAATAGCACAAAACAACACACTCAATATAGCAGGGGATCCGATTTCTAAAAGGACATTTTGGAAATAAAAAAAATGAAGCACAAAAATGGGAATAAGAAAAAGAAGGGCAAAAATGGAAAAGCAATAAAATTAGAAATATCTAATTTTCTTACTTTTTATTTTTAATCAATTTTATTTTTTTAATTAAAATTATAGAACTAAAATTAAAACATTTTTTTTCTCTTTTTCCTTTTTAATTTTCACTTTAATTGTTATTTTTTTAATTTTTATCTTTAATTCTTTATTTTATTTTTAAAATGAAGGTAAAAGTCTAAAACCTAATAAATCAATTTAAAATTTATTTTTATTTATTCATTTTCATTTTTTATTTTTTATTTATAAAAATTCCCAAAAAAATATAGTGTTCACAATTTTCCTTTTTTGCTTGTTTCTTAGGTAAGAAGAGTGAAGATGAAATTTGAAATATTCTTTCTTAAGGAGCAAGTAAATATAAAGAACATGTATTTTGTCTGGCATGAAAACACTAACAGACAACCAAAATATGAAAAATTACTTAATTGAAAAAAAAAAAGGATCGTGGAGTACAAGAACTCTAACTAGAAAAGGAAAAGGAGTAGAGACATCTTTTCCAAAATGCATCACCTCTACAGGAAAAGAAAAAGATTGGAGACATCATCTCTGGGAGGCATCACCACCAAAGGTAAAGAAAAAGGGTGGAGACATAATCTCTTTTCATCATTTATTTGTTTTTTAGTTATATTTTAAAATATCTAGACAAAATACGGTGTTCACAATAGTATAAAATCTTTTTAACAATTGTATGACTTAAACCCTACTTTACTTACTCATCCTTTTTTTTTTCATAAAAATATACTCCCTTCTCTCTCTTTCTCAATCACATTCACCTCTTTTATTATCTTTTTTCCTCCCACTCTCACCTTTCTTCTTCTTCCTCTCATTTTTACCCATAAGACTTACTGGTTTTTTTTATTCTACCAGTTTTTCACTAGTTCTATTGATTTTTCTAGACCGGCGCAAGACTAGTTCGCTAGTTTTTTGATTGAATCGATCAGTCTAATTCAGTTTTCATAACCTTGGTAAAAAAAAGTATTAATTAACAATTTGAAATGAAAAGAGTGTAGGGAAAGAGAGAATCAAACTCTAAGATTATCATGGTTTGGCTCCAACCAAAACCTACATCTAATCTTCAAGCTTCAACATTTGAGATTTCTCCACTAATTCCACAAGTTTGAATTGACATTTGTGAGCCACTACAATCTCTAACTTAACCTAGAGTTGTTTGTCACTTTACAATAGAACACTCCTCTCTTCCTAAAGGAAAACACTCTAAGAGATTCCATGCTCTTGATTCCTTTCATTAGGGATTCACCACCCTTGTGTTACAAAGCTTTTAGAAGAAAAAGATTGCTCAAATAAACACCCTCTAAGAGTAGATTTACAATATGAAGCTTTAAGAACTCAAAAGATAGAGTTTGTGCAAGTTTTGGCTTAAAGATCTTTGTTTGTATCTTAAAGATGATACAAAAAGTTAAAGATCACATAATAGCACTTGGTTTTGTATGAAAATATGTTTTCACAGTCATATTTATAAGAATCTATGAAAATATAACTATTACATACACAAAAGAGCCATTATAAACTCTAAAAAACATGCTTTCTAATGCTACCAATCGATTACTATAGTTATACCAATCAACTATTGGCTTATTGTCTTGAAAATAAGACCTTCGAAGAGCTTTTTTTGAATTTTCAGTGTACAAGTCAACTGTTAGGACCCTAACAGTTGATTGTTGTCTCTTGGGTTAGCGATCAGTTGACTTCTATGGCCTAGCATTCGACCGATCCCTTTCTTCCACTTTAAGTTATCAAAAATTTAAACTAAATGACCTATCTTTGCAAAACTATTTAAGTCCAGCTTCTAATATGTTTTACATCAAAATTCCTTTTCGTTTAGGAGATATGATCAAAATAGTGACTAAAGGTTAAAATTTGAATTTAGAATTACTCCCTAGCCTCCACTCACTACAAAAAAAATATTACTTTAGTGATGGGTATTTAGTGGTGGTCAACTAAAACTATCCCAAGTTTTGACTTTGTGACAGTTTGATTGACCGTCACTAAATCAGCAGACTTATTGGCGGTTATTAATATGACAACCATTAAGTATGATGATTTATTGGCGATTAATTTAGCAACTGCCATTAATTTTCATAAAAAAAAGTGGTGAACTCATTCAAAAAATTTGGAAATTTTTTTTATGGTTTTTTAGTGCCAATTATTGAATTGACCGTCATGAAATTAACAGCGGTCTCTCTTTAACCATTGTTAATTTTGTGGCAGTTAAATGAGACCACCATTATTTTGAGGTGGTCAAATATGTCCGTTGTGAATTTCACGATAGTTTATAATGAAACACCACAAAATTGTGGCAATTTTTAATGAACTACCACAATCCAGATTTGGTAAAAAGATATTTGCAAGATATAGCCCAACATTGACAATAAACATTGCCTTTTTCATTGGAGGAGTTTGTTGTCCAACGCTCATGGTTGATGTTCGCTGCTCACTATCTGCTGCTACTTGCTGTCTATCAGTGGTTGATGTCTATCACATTCTGCTCATTGTCTGCCATTCGTCCATCACATCAGAGTTTGTCGTTGCTGTTGTAAGCGTCGATGCTATCAACAATCATTTCTGCTATTTTTTTTTTTTTGGAGATTTTGCCTCTTTTAAGGTTATGATTTAAATATTTTGGTGTTTTTGAAATTTCTTTGATTCTTTGTTTAAATTAATTTATAAATCTTTATGTTTTTACACTTTTGTTGATTGATTTTGCTATATATTTAAAGATTTTGGTGCTTTTGTGTGTTTTCTATAAATTATCCAATTTTATTTGGCTAAGCACTACATACTGTAATTTTGATATATTTTAGTTGTGTTGATTTAGTGTTATTGTGTTTTTGTTTTACTATTTCTGGTTTTGAATTCATTGTTGTAAGACTTGGTGCTTTGTTTTTAGTGTTATTTAGATGCTTTGCTTTGAGTTTTTTCATTGGAAAACATGGAATTTGAGATGTATAGCAGAAACTGAGATGGAAAACATTTAGCTTATGTTATGGTACACCCATTTGGTTTGTAAGACACCCTTATGTTATTATATGTGTTCATTCTTGTCTCACCCCATGAAAAATTTAATATATGGGTAAACCAGATTAGAATAGTAAAGTGTAAAACTAGAAACTACATGAGATTCATTCATACAAAATTATGGACCTCCACCCTAAATAACTTTACTTAGGAATTCTAACATTGTTTTACTTGATTGCTTTTGTATAGGTAATTGTTGTGGTGAGTGAGAGTCAATGAATCTTCCTCTTTTTCTTTGTTTTTCATTATTTTCTCTCTTTCTCTTTATAATATAAATATGAATTAAATGGAGAAATTTTTAGGCCAATTTAATCTACTAAAAACAAAAAAATTAAAAAAAATTAATATATGCATATCAAATAATAAATTATAATATGATATAAATTTAAAATAATGTTATACAAATTTTTTTTAATTTATTTATTACAAATGAATATGACATTTTCTATATATATATTATCTGTTGTTCATTTTGAACAATAAAATTATTTAATTGTTTTTATTATTATATTAAAATTATATAAATTTAACTATTTACTATTTTATTAAAAGTAAATTACACTTTTATTCTACATTATAAAGTTATTTTTATTTGCATAAAATAAATTATAAGAAACGTGACTATTTTATAAATGTAATTTTTTAAACTAGAACAACAAGAAATACCATTTAGCTAAGTTTAAGAGAATTGGATACACATAACATAAATGAACTACTTATGGATCAAGTTAGAACTAAATAATATTAGTATAAATATGCATTTGCCCTCACTAGAATATTTTTCACAATTAATATATATTGATTGCAATAATTAGGAAAACCATTATCAAATGTGAAATTTATGATAGTGCACATTGATTAGGACATAATCAATGTGCACTATCATAAAAAAATAGTTTACATAAGTCTTGGATTAGTCTAATTAGGAAAACCATTATCAAATGTGAAATTCATACTAAAAAATAGTACATTATGCTTCTTAGTTTACATTGTTTAGGCCAAGAAAACCTTTTTTTTCTTTTTTGCTCTAAGCACTTTAGATTTTTTTTTTTTCAAAAATGAATAAGTCTTGGATTGTGAAGCCTCAGAATACCTCATAATATATAGAGATTGAATTCATTTTTAGAATTTTCTTTTGTTAGTGCAAGTGTTGAAAATAAAATATAATATATCCATGTCCTTCATGTAAATTTAAAAAGTGACAAGTTAGAGAAGTTGTGTATGAGCATTTGGTACTTAAACCATTTTCACAAGGGTACACATTTTGGTTTAGTCATGGAGAAAGATGTGCAATGGAACCTATTGTAGAACCTCAACCATGACCATATGTGATAAATGTTAGAAGTTGTAAAAATGACCCTATGCAAGACATGATTCATGATGCATTTGGATTTCACCCCAATAATGAAATGGTGGATGAAATTGGAGGTACATTTCCATCATTAAACTAATCAATGGGCAAATGATGAAACCAAATAATTTTATGATCTAATTAAAGATGGACAACAAAGTTTGTATGAAGGGTGTGAAAAATCAAAGTTGTCTCTTCTAGTAAAATTGTATCATATAAAGTATATGTGTGGAATAAGTGACAAAGCAATGTCGATGATACTAGAATTATTGACAAATGCTTTTGAACATGAAAATCTTCCACCTTTTTATGAGGTGAAGAAGACTATCAATAGACTTGGGTTGAATTATACTAAAATTCATGCATGCCCAAATGATTGTATGCTATATCCGGGGGAGGATTCTAATAAATAAATGTAAAAGATATATCTAGAGGGAAACCAAAGGGTAAAAATGTGACTAGTGTGGGTAAAAATAAGAAGAAGAAACAACCTGCAAAAATTCTACAATACTTTTTACTTAAGCTACATTTGCAAATGTAATAACCAAAAATGTTTTTTAAAGATAAAATCAAACTTTTGACACCAATTCCATTTAAACTAAGTCTGGCACATATTTTGAGGCGATGGTTGAACTCGGAAAGGGGTAGATTTTGAATGGAGCGAGCAGTGTGAGAATAGTTTTCAAACTTTGAAAGAGAAATTGACCACCGCTCCTGTACTAATTATTCCAAAACCCCTAGAACCCTTTATCGTATATACAGATGCATCCCTAAGAGGCCTAGGTTGCGTCTTGATGCAGGATGGAAAATTTGTGGCTTATGCATCGCGACAATTGAAACCTGCAGAAGAAAACTACCCCACCCATGACTTAGAATTAGCTGCCATTGTGTTTGCCCTAAATATTTGGAGACATTACCTGTATGGCACTGTATTTGAGGTGTATAGTGATCATAAGAGCCTTATGTATTTGTTTGATCAAAAGGAATTAAACATGAGGCAGTGTAGATGGGTAGAATACCTAAAAGACTTTGATTTTGAATTGAGATATCATGCAGGGAAAACGAATGTCGTGGCTGATGCAGTGAGCCGAAAGTCACTACAATTAGCTAGCTTGATGATTGGTGAGATGAGGTTACTCGAGGATTTTAGGAATCTCAGCCTCAATGTAATCTCGTTTCTGCAAAGATTAGTGATGAGTGACTTTTTGATAACCTGCGAATTGAGAGAACTGATTAGACAAGCCCAAATTGAGGATGAATCCTTGGAAGTATACGCAGACCAACCCGATTTTGGGCTAGCACCTGATGGAGTCTTAATGTTTAGAAAGAGGGTAGTGATTTCGAACCATCAGGAGCTAAAGGAAAAAGTGTTAGCAGAAGCTCATAGAAGCCATTACACTATTCACCCCGGTATTTCCAAGATGTATCAGGACTTAAAGAGGAACTTTTGGTGGCCCGGTATGCTGAAGGATATCACGAACTACGTGAATGCCTATTTGACTTGTCAAAAGGTTAAGATAGAACATCAAAAACCCGCAGGGCTACTAAAACCATTGGAGATACCAGAAAGAAAATGGGATCAAATCACGATGGATTTCGTAGTAGGATTACCTAGGACACCAGCAAGATTTGATGCCATTTGGGTAATAGTGGATAGGTTGACCAAATCTGCTCACTTTTTACCTGTAAAGATGCGTTACTCCATGGAGAAATTAGCTAAGGTATACCTTAGGGAAATCGTGAGATTGCATGGCATACCGTCAGGTATAGTATCCGATCGAGACCCTAGGTTTACTTTGAGATTATGGCAATCCCTATAGCAAGCCTTAGGAACCCAACTTAAATTTAGCACAGCCTATCATCCTCAGACTGACGGGCAGTCTGAGAGGACTATTCAGACCTTAGAAGACATGTTAAGGGCTTATGTGCTTGAGCCGAAAGTAAGTTGGGATAAACACTTGCCGTTGATAGAGTTTGCATACAATAACAGTTATCACTCTACCATCGGTATGACACCTTATGAGGCTCTGTATGGGAGGAGTTGTAAGTCACCTTTAAGTTGGGTAGAAATCGGGGAGAGTACACTGTTGGGACCCGAAATTGTACAAGAAACCACTGATCAGATTAAAATGATAAGGGAAAAGATGAGAGTTACCTAAAAGAGGCAAGAATCATATGCAAACAAGAGAAGAAGGCCTTTAGAATGTAATAAGGGAGAGCACGTATTTCTGAGATTGTCCCCCACCACGGGTATCAGTAGATAGGTGAGGACCAAGAAACTAAGCCCTAGATTCCTAGAACCATTCCAAATCTTACAAAGAGTCGGTCCCGTTGCCTACCAAATTGCCTTACCTCCCTATTTGTCCAACATACATAATGTCTTCCACGTCTCCCAACTTCGTAAATATGTCCCAAATCCTACGCATGTATTAGGGAATCAACCGATAATATTAAAGGAAAATTTGACTTATGAATCTACTCCTGTACAAATCCTTGACTATAAGACTAAGCAACTTCAAAGTAAAATAATCCCTTTAGTTAAGGTACTTTGGCAGAATGTAGCGTCGCAGGAGATGACGTGGGAGAAAGAAGAAGAGATGAGGTAAAGATATCCAGAACTGTTCACAGGTATGAATTTTGGGGACAAAATTTCTTTTAAGGGAGGGAGAATGTAATAACCAGAAATATTTTTTAAAGATAAAATCACACTTTTGACACCAATTCCATTTAAACTAAGTCTGGCACAGATTTTGAGGCGATGGTTGAACTCAGAAAGCGATCTGAAGTTAGAAACATAATCGAATGAAAAGAAAAGCGACCCAGCGATCAAGAACTAACAGACAAAGTTTCGTACTTTGATTTTGCAAACGGAGGCCAAAATCGCTGTATAAAAACTCGTGCCAATGTCTGGAGGGAAGCCAACATCCTGAAGTTTCCTCGGGTGGTCCGGGAAAAGTCAGAATCGCCCTCGAAAGCTTTAAATTTCTCAAAATCCCTCTATTTCTATCAATTCTCTCTCTCTCCTCACTTCACTTTCTCTCTCCTCTCTCTCCTCCTTCCTCCACCGCGCGCCGCCACCTAAGCCATCGTGAGCCACCACCTGGTATACCAATTGACTCCTCTTGCCACCCTCGACCTCTAGCAGCCACCCACGGCCACCAACGGCCGCCAGCGCTGCCAAAAAATGTCGTTTTCCTCCTCAATCGCGTGGGATTTTCACCAATTGAGATCGCCACCGTTGGCCGTCACACCCACCACCAGCGTGTAGCCTGAGCTGCCAGATTCCTCCACTAGCTCATCGACATTGAAAGGAGGTCTGACGCGCCCAGATCGAGACATTTTTTGTCTACTGTGCGTCATTTTTTGTGGCCAGAAAACACCATCTAAACGGTCGTGAACCGCCGCGCCACCACCATATTCAGAGTCCTCATCTTGCGGGCTTCACCGTGGTGTAAATTTTGAGGCCAACCGCACCCCTCCGAAGTGTGCCGCTGTACGTCGCCGTGCACCGCTGTGTACCGTTATGCTGGAGAATCTAGATATACATCGGGAGACACCGAGAGCACCCCGGGACAGATTTCAATTATTTGACAACACTGGTAAGGTCTGATTCCCCAAAAACTAATAAATTTTGATTGAATTAGCTGTCGAACGCGATTAGGAAATAAATTGACCTAAATAATAGGGTAATCGAACTTAGAATCGTAAAATAGATAACGTGACGAGCTTGAATATTCATTTAAATGTCCAGGGAATTTAATTGGCTCGAAATCCAAGATTTCGTGAAGTTCTGAATTGATTCGGAGCAACAGGAGACCAGGTAGGATGATTTACGCTTCCCGAGTTCTAGATTTGACCTAATGAATACTTGAGTGATTAAATTTAATTGCATAGATTTACGTGCTACTTTCGATAGACTAAATTGCATGCTTGTGTGCTGGATATCCCAATTGCATGTTAGATTTTTTGTTTATGGAGTTTAGATGCCCTTAGGACGGATTTACTTAGGGTAGGGTACTTGATAGCCGATATGGGACGGCCGTTAAGTATCCCGAGTATAGGGAGTTTTTAAATGATATTATTTTTATTCGATTTAGCCTGTACTGCGTTAGGAATCACGCGATAAATAAGGACAACCCTAAGAAAGGTTTAAGGAGTATAAAGGGGGATAGCCTACATGGGAAAATGTTGTGATTTAGGCGTAATACCCTAGAACCCTGAGGAATAGCCGACCGTGTGCATGTGAGTTCGAATAGACTATATGAGGATGAGAATTGGTGTATGTGCACATGCTAGGGGACGCCCTAGATGTTGATTCTCACCCGGTCCTTGAGTGAGTGATTGGTGTTACGGATCACACTCACAACATAGGCGAGATTCGGGTGATTAGTGTTACAGATCACACCCAACGATAAGAGAGGTAATCTCTCTAGATGACGTGCAATTGGACAATTTTAGATTTGGTCACAGAGGACTTGTGGCCAAGATGGATTTAGATACACTAGGCATGGGATTTGACCTTATTTTGATTACTGATTTTCAAAGAAATGGATGTTTATGATTGACTATTTACCGCGATTTCTATGTGATAAAATGATTTTAAAGATAAGGTATTTCACTAATTTCGAACTGATTTCGGGAAGTTATTTTCGGTGCTCGTACTGCTGAGTATTCAACTAGATTTTTGAATTGTATTTGAATTGTAAATTTTTCTACTGGGATTTTATATCTCACCAGGTTGTTTACTCAGATGAACAGGAACAGGGACAGGAACCTAGACGTTAGCTGGTGATGCTTTGATAATAGACAGAAGAGCAGCTTAGTCTAGGCTTGAATTACATTGTATATATTTTGATAATGATACTGTATATTGGTCTTTTATAATTTATGCTTTCTGCTGCTATTGGACTGGATGTATACTATTTAATGGATATATTCTGTTGTGTTGACGACTGGTTGTACTATTGGGATATATCTGAAATACAGAGGAAACTCTGCCAAATTTCTGGTAGGGTTTACCGTTGTAAATCGATGAATTTAAGTTGGTATTCGCATTAAATGTTTGTATGCATTATGTATGGATCTTAGTTTTCATTCCAGAGTAATCTATGATTTATGTATGTATAATTAGCATAGCTGCAGGTGAATTAGGGTTGAACAAAATCTAAATGGAGAACGGGAAGTCTATTTGGGTTACGCTCAACCTGTAGCGATCCCCTGGCATTCCCACATCGGAAATAACCATTTCAAAGACCCATATGCTTCCGCTAGACAGATAAAGGATTTTGTATGTTGTATTAGGGGGTCGTTACAATTAAAATCCAAATACGAAACTTCATCTGTTAGTTCCTAATCGTCGGGTCGCTTTTCTTTTCATACGATTATGTTTCTGACTTCATATCGCTTTTCGAGTTCAACCATTGCCTCGAAATCTTTGCCAGACTTAGTTTAAATGGAATTGGTGTCAAAAGTTTAATTTTATCTTTAAAAAAAAATTTTGGTTATTACAGTAAAGGCTTTTCATGTCATCTAAGATTGTTGAGCACATGAGGTGGCAAGTTGTAGAAAAGAACAATGATGGTATGTTGAGAAACCTGAGAGATTTTGAAGCTTGGAAGAGATTTAACTTAACAAATCCTGATTATCCTCTAAATCCTCAGAACGTATGCCTTGGGTTGGCAATTGATGGCTATAATCCTTTTGGTAATCTATGTACTAGTTATAGCATTTGGCCACTAATCCTTATACCTTATAACCTTCCTCCTTGGATGTGTATGAAGCAAAGTTCTTTTTTTCTTTTAAATGATCATTCCAGGGAAGCAGGTACCAAGAAATGATATTGATGTTTATCTGAAACCATTAGTAGAGGAGTTGAAAGAGTTGTTGAGTTTTAGTGTTGAAACTTTTGATTCATACACCAATCAAGTGTTTAATTTTCATGCATCTATTCTGTGGACTATTAGTGATTTTCTAGGACTTGGTGCATTTTTTAGATGGAATACACATGATGGATTAGTTTGTCTATCTTGTAATTTTGATTCAATTCTAAATCATCTTCTATATAGTAGAAAGTGGTGTTTTATGGGGCATCATCGCTTTCTAAATTGAGGAAATAAATTTAAATTGGCCCAAAGTTGATTTGATGGTAAGGAAGATAAGAGAAATCCTCTAGTTAATTTAAATGGCTATGAAATTTTAAAACAACTTGAGAATGTTGATGTTATATTTGGAAAAGAGGTAGAAGTTGAAGGGAGGGGAATAAGACTTAGGAGAGGAGATGTGGAGTCTCAAAAATGGAGAAAAAGAAGTATATTTTTTCAGCTTCCATATTAGGAAAATAATGAATTACCTCATAATCTTGATGTTATGCATATTGAAAAAAATGTCTGTGAAAATGTGATATATATGCATTGTTAAATGAGACTAAAAAATCAAAAACCATCTAAATGCATGAAAATATTTACAAGAAATGTGAATTAGATATGATCTTTGGTTAGATGAAAATGGTATATATCCTCCAAATTTTTTCACAATGGCAAATGTATGCAAAGATGTCTCTTTAATGACTTTAAAGAATGTCACTGTTTCTGATGAATACTCAAGTAATATTTCTAGGTGTGTTGACTTGAGACAACAAAAACTTGGAGGATTGAAGAGTCGTGACTCACACATTCTTATGGAACAACTTCTACCACTAGCCTTAAGAAAGACACTTCCTAAACAAGTGTTTACAATCTTGATTGATCTATGTTTATTCTTTAGGAAGCTCTGTAATAAAGTCTTAAATGTTAATTAGTTGGATAAGTTACAAAATAGAGTTTGTTTGGACATTGTGTCATATGGAGATGATATTCCCACCTTCATTTTTTACTGTGATAGTGTACTTAATTGTTCATTTGGTTTAACAAGCTAAGATTGAAGGCCTTGTTCATTATCGATGGATGTGCCCTATAGAAAGGTAAATATGTACACATTTCTTTTATGTTTTATATTTTAATTATTATGATAACCTTTATGGTTCAATATTAAGATCTTTTTGTTGTACATTTTAGGTATATAGGAAATTTGAAGTCATATGTTCATAATAGGGCTCAACTAGAGGGTTCAATAGCTAAAGGGTATATGGCTCAAGAGTCAATGATGTTTGCTCAAGGTATTTGGAAGGAATTGAGACAACATTTAATCAACTTGTGCATGCTGATGATGAGCATAATATTGATCCATCGAATATAAACACTATGTTTCCTCCTATTAGAAAAGTAGTAGAAGGTTTTGAATTCTACACTTTGTCCCCATTAGAGAAATTACAAGCGCATCAACATGTGCTGACCAATTGCAGGGAAGTAGAACCATTCCTCCAATAAGTAACTTATAAATTTTCAACTATATGTTAATTAGTTATTAACATGAAGTATTAATTAATGAATATTGTGTAGAGAATTTAGAGAAATTTTCAGGTGACAATTAAGAATTCATACACAATCTTAGAATGAAATAGACAAAAAGGTTCATAGAGAATTCGTTGAGTGGTTTTCTCAACGTGTAAGTTTTTATACATAAGTGATTTATGTTATACTAATGTAGATGCATCTTTATCATAAACTTTTCTATGTTCCATTTCAGATATTGAATGATGTAGATGAATCTCATTCAATGGATAGAAAATATCATGCCCAAGGCCTATGTGATAAAGAAAGGCATTATAGTGCATATAATGTTAATGGGTTCTGTAACATCCTCCAAGTACCTAGACTTTAAATATAATTTAATTAAGTTAGAGATCGACTTACCATATGAATGTGTTAATATGAGTTATAGAAGTAAGTTATGGACTAACTGACGGTGAAATCAGGTTAAAATGAGGTCCTATGTAAGAGGAAATAGGGTTTTTTAAGAAATGGTATGTCTGGGTAATTAATCCAAAGGACAAATAAGGAATTAAAAATTAGGTAATCAGAAATGGAACCCTGAAGGAAATAAAATATGAAAGTGGTATAGAAGGGGAATAACTTTCCAAGAATAGCTAAAATTTATTTTAGACCTTAGGGATTAAATAGAAATTTTTAAGTTTTAGTTAACTAAACTTTCCTCAACAGGCCAAAGTCACGTATAAGTTAAGGAGAGGAGATGAGAAACTTGAAAAAACATCTTCATACCTTCATATAGTGAGAGAAAGAGAGAGTTCTAGTGAGAGAAATCCAAGAAACCATAGAAGGAGAAGCAGATCCGAGGTAGAAGCAACCCAACTAATGGAAATTAGCAAGGTAATCAAGAGAAATCTTTCCCTATCTCTTTAGGTGCAACAATCCACTTTCTCCCTCTAATGGAAATTCAAAGAAACCATGTTTCAAGCTGAGTTAAGGATTTTTAAACTTGCATTCTATGATTTTTATGCTAGATATATGCTTGTATGGTCTTACATGTGATTGTTTTGCTCTAAAAATGAAATTTAAAGGATCGGTTGTTTACTTTTCTTTTATGCATGAATTCCATGGATTTGGCTTGATTGCTAACATGAGTGATGTATAATGATGTTTTGGAAGGAGAAAAGGGTTTATCAATGATTCCCAATGAAAGTTTAAAAGTTTTTCTAAAGTTTTGGGAGCCAAAAATGCATTAAAACATGAATTTTACATTTAGAAACACTAAAATCGTGAAGATATGGCTTCTTCATTGTGGCTAAAATCATCTGTTCCGTAATGAACTCTTGCTATGTTCTTCGCCATAGCTAAAACCATTTTTCACTGCAACAAACTACACAGAGAGCATGGCTTTATGTTCTTTGCCTTGGAAGTTCTCTGAGTCAAACTTTTTCACTATTATAATTTTCATCTTTGTATGTTAGCCCCTTTTCTTCCCCTAAACATCATGTAAAGTCTAGGTAATCACGCCAAATCCACAGTAAAGCATTTAAGAAGTAATATGGGACAAGATTAAAGTAAAATAGCAAGAAAAGCAAAGTGAAAGGCTGCTATTGTATGTTCTAATCTAGATAGGTTCTGAATTGAAGGATCAATAGTCAGTATGGGACAACCATCAAAATTCCATGGTTAAACCATAATATAAGATGGTAAAGCATCCATTCAATTCTATAAAGTGTTGAGAAAACACTGCGATGGTGGTTAACCTTATGTTAGTTTACCTTAAGGGCCTAAGAGTGACTTACTTAAGGTTGTACTTACCATGATTTGGGAACTTGTCAATCTAATGTATATAATAGATAGTTATGTCATTGAAGATGGTATCTAAGCATCATTGGCTCGCCACAAAGAGTGAGTGAAAATGATCTATAACAGAGGGGTACAGTGATCCAATAAGTGGGAGATAACCTGTAACAAAGGAGTACAGTGATCCTATAGTGATAAAGGGAGACTAAGGAATATTGAATTATGTATATAGCTAGAAGAAATATTGAATCACTTCTATAAAACCCTTATATCTATGTATATAAGTAGTTTGCTTCATATCTTATTTATGCTTCTGCTATTGAGTAAATACGTTTAAGAATCCTGAGTGTAACCTTAAGCTTGAAATTGAGTAAATACATGATAAGCCATATATCCGAGTTTCAGCAACTTAAATAGTTTATTATGTGATAGACGAGCTGGATAAATATTGGAGTATTGTAGTTCACTTATAGCCTTGAGACTTGTATGACATGGGTGAAGATGATGACATTGTGTTTGAGAACGAAGTGTTCTGACCTCAAGATTTGGAAGTATTATTTCCAGATGAAAATGCAAATATGGTTAGGGAAATTAAAATGATGAGTAAAATATGTTAGAATTTTTTGTAAGTATTTGTCTTAGTCAATATTTTATTTTGCATATATTATTTTTTTTAATTTAATGTATTTCATTTTTCATTTATATGATTATGATTTCTTATTTTATTTATGTTTTGAATTTGTTTTTTTACCTTTTTCATGATGAAGAGATTTCTTTCAAAGAAAATTACTACATTAGGGACAACACGTGATAGATCATCACGTGATGATCAACCAACACATGTGCTAGCTACTTTTGATGATGAATTATCCACCGTGGTACCAGCTACATTGGATAATGATGATCAAGAGGACCCGTTCCTAGAAGATAATGATTTACCTTAATCATCTCACATTTCCCTAGTTAGAAGTCCTTTTGAGTTTTGAAACACTTACCTTGGTTAGAAGTCCTCCGTAGAAGTTTCAAAACACTTATTAGCATAAAGCAACCTTGATTAAAAAAAAGTACCTTGATGATGATGATGATGAAAAAACTAGAGTGGGAATAGGTTAGATGAAACATAATGCCAAACTAAATAAAATAGAACTAAAGAATAAAATATTTATACATAGAATTCTATTATGATGATGATGATGATGATGATGATTATTATTATTATTATTATTATTATTATTATTATTACTACTACTACTACTACTACTACTACTACTACTACTACGAGATGGTCAAAGTTTTAAATCCACAAAAAGTATTTTTTGCCACCTTTATGTTGGTTGGAGATGCCAAACATTGGTGGAGAGAGACAAAAAGACTTTTTAAGTGTCAAGGTACTCAGGATCACATGGGATGTCTTTCAAACATCCCTTTTTTCTGAAAAATATTTACCCACCAATTTTAGAAAGAAATTGAAACATAAGGGTATGTAGTTAGTTAATAGGAGGCCAAATTTGAGGAATTGTCTAAATTATTTTCCTACTTAAAATATAACCATGATGAAAACTAGAAGGCAATAGAGGTAGATTCAGGTTAAAAAGTGTTGAATAGTGAGTACTCCCATTTTCATTCAAGAATTGCTAGTGGTTGCAACAAACTAGAGGGTTTTTTATGCTCTAACATAACTCTTTGACTCATCAATATTTAGCAACAAAATCAATAAGTTCCTTTCTCACTCATCAACATTTAACCACAAAACATTTTAGTTGTAATAGTATATTGGCTTTCATGGACTTCTTTCTGAACTTAGTTGTGACTATAAGAACTTATCCACCCTTTGAGCTTCTCTAATTTTTTTCCTAAGATTACTTTTTATTTTTAGTTCACTTACACAAAAACTATGAGATGAGGATAAGGCTGTGAGTTTTAGACTGCATAATTCTTCAAGTAGTCCTAGCTCATGGATCATTTGGAACATATCTATGTTTTTTTCACTAAGGGTATCTACCACTACATTAGCTTTTTCTGGGTGGTAATGTAACTTGAAGTTATAATCTTCTAAAACTCATTCCACCCTTAATGTCTCATATTCATTTTTTTTTGTCAAACATGTATCGAAGACTTTTGTGGTAACTAAACACGTCAAACACCTAATTATAGGTCATGAGTTGGGTAATTTTCTTCATGATGTAACACCACCATTAGCCTATGATTCCTTTTTAGTGTTTAAAGATATAATGTATATAATTATCATAATAATGGTGTGTTACTATCACTTCTACCCAAGTCAATTTTAAACTTTTTACGAAGTTGATTAATTGAATGTCATTTGGGTTAGTCTCTACTCTCGGGTTCTCTCAACATCGCAGCAGAATAAATATGTATGTATATAGAATAAACTTGGATTAACTACACATAGACATACATTTTAATTAAATATAATTAGTTGACTATTGGACATAGAGGCAACAATCCTGCCACTCATGCCACTATAATTTCATCTAAGAATCCCTTCATTCACATCTATGTCTAACTAGGCTATACAAAATGGATCATTACTAGCCTTTCCCAAATTATCATGAAAGCTAGTACAAATAAAACAAGTGCCTATTCTATCAAAATGGTCACTTTTGTGTACCCCACAGTGGGTACTTACTCCTACTTTACCTTCTCTCCAGCTTGGGACCTACACATCTAGTACATGCCAACAATAACATAATAATTGAATCTCAGTAGCAATGTAACCTGTTACAAAATCCGTTAACCTATACCATTGTGCTCGCATGGAAAACTCTACATTCTTTCATAAAACATATCACATACTATTGGGATTGAGTTCATATAGCATTTAATCATATTATATACTCATACATATGCAGATTCATCAAAACATATTATCTTTAAAACATGGGAAGTGCATTCATCATCATCATTCTCATCATAAAACATTCCTTTAGGGTATTAACATGCCTTTTGAGCAGAAGAAAACAATCACATCATATGAGCTATCGGGAGTGTCACCCAGCAACAACTCCACATACCACTACATACATGAATGAGCCATCCTTGTGACTACTGCGTCACTATAGTAAAATACTGCCCTAGTACATCTAAGGCATCCCCCAGTTGGATCCACTTGTACATTCTCTATAACTAATGGGATCACTGTATTCCTTCGAATAAATTATATCCTCTCCACTTCCATGGATCATGAGGCCTGAGGATCACCACCATTCCTTCGAGGTGGATCAACCGCTAGACCTTATCCTCTCCGCTTCTACGGATCATAGAACTATGGAGTCACCACCATTCCTTCAAGGTGGATCATCCTCCCGGTACGCTATCTTCTAACATATACACTAGGATGATTCGGCTCATTCCTATGGTTATGCTTTAACCTTAAGTATGTGTTTCTTAATGGACCTTAGAAGACACACTAACTTAGGGTTTGCAACCATCATGGTGTTTTCAAAATTATCTATGATCAAGTGGATGTTTAACCATCCAAATATATGGCACAAATGTGGAATACCAACAGTTGTCCCATACCGACAATCAGTTACTCAAATCATGAGCTTATCTACCACTAATGCATATGCATAAGATACTTCACTCTTCCTTTTTGATGTCTCTCCACTCTTTTTTTTTATCACTATCATAAGGATCATTCTCATCTAAGTGAAAAGTGACTCTATCCTTTGTACATTACCCAAAACTCCTAGTTTCCTTGCTTACCCATGTTGTGAGCTCTTAATTAAGTTAGTATGAAGAATTACTAAACTCAATTGCCATTAAAAACCTCATTTCGCAAGCTAGAGGGCTGTTAGTTGACTTCTGAAAGGCTAGCAATCAGTTGGTAGGCGACTACTTAGTGCAAACCCAGGCCTGACAGTCGACTTCTAGGAATCTGGCAGTCAACTACTAAGCCTCTGTCTGCACTTCTGGGTTTCCAAGAACACGACAGTCGACTACCTCATATTTAGCAGTCGGGCACTATACTCTGCTGCAGTTCATAAAACATAATTTTGATAATACCTAGTCCAGAATGCATTCCATTTTCAATTCTAAACACATGAACTCAATTTTCATACAATAAACTTTACTTCTCATTAAGCATTTCTCATCCATTAGCTCAAACATGGTACATTCAAGAAAAACTAGTCTATATCTCTAGATGAACACAACCAAGCCCTTCCAATCAATTACAAGCATATATATGAGCATACATTCAATAACACAACATCTCATAGAAATAGAAAAGCATACACAATGTAGGTTTAACCCCAATCTCAATTCAAACATTTAAAAATTCATATTTTCCAGCAATATTAAACTTTTCATAAAAGAAAGGAGTTTAGGATGGATTGCTACCTTGATTCCTTGTAAATGTGTGTGTTAGATGTGTTAGAAAGGCTCTCCTTGCTGTAGGACTAATTTATAGCCTCAAATCTGCCCTTCCTTCAGCAAAATCTCTCTTTTCTTGCCTAGCTCACCTTTTTCTCTCTCTACTTGTCCCTTTTGCTTCTCTCTCTAAAATACAGATGGGGGAAAGTGTGCGGGGGTTTAGGGCTGCAGCTAGGGTTTAAGGAAGTTTGAGAAATTGCTATTTGGTCGCTAAGCAATTTTGCACTCTTAAACTCCCCCATTTTTCCCTTTTCAATTGAGTCCCTAGCCACCTCTTACTAAACCTTTATTTATTTCCTTTCAATTTAGTCCCTAGGTTGCAACTATATGCACTAATGCAACATACACAAGCATTAAACATTAAATTAACAATTATCAAACATTTCTTTAATCATGATTGGAGCGGATGTTACACACAAGGTCTTAATTGTCGAGAAGCGTAAGTGATGACTCTCTTGTCTTGTATTAACACACCCCAAACTATTTGAGATCAAACAAAAGGGGTTCCTTTCTTGGTTAACCTTTTTAGGAGTAAAGCTATTTGAGAAAACCCTAATATAAATCTCTTATAATATCTTGCTAACCTAAGAAAATTCCTAATTTCAGATGCTATCTTAGGTCATTGTCATTGCCATTAAACCATTGCCTCAATTTTAATGGGGTTTAGGGTATTCATGTTAAGAGAAGAGTCGAAAGAAACAATTAAAAAAAAAAACCTTATGATAAGGTGATAGCATTTTGAGAAGCAAACCAAATGAGAGTTTATAGAGAATGGTGTTAGAAGAGGGGAGTTAAGAAGCATAAGGTGTAACACCGCATCCCTACAAGCCTTACTAAATATATTGTACATCTCATGGGAGTGGTGTGCTACTTTCTTGTCACTTCATTTATCTACTTGAGTTCATTTTTAATTTTTACCAGGATCATCAATTAGTTGAGTTTTTGTTTGAGATTTTTCTTGAGTATCTTACTCATATCACTAGCGTCAGCAGAAACATCTAAATTAAAACTAATATATATACACACACACACACCCCATAACAAAAACAACAAAAAACCAAGCTTTTTCCCACAAAATGGGGTCGGTGGATTAAGTGACGCCAACATATTCTATCTTTTCTCTAATATATGTATATATACCTACATACATACATACATCCATACAAAAATTTCACACTTACATATTTATAAATCTGTAACATCATTATATACATACACTAAGTACTGATGAGAGCACCAAAGATTTCAGGTATATCTTATGGAGACCATCAATTCGTTATGGGATAACTATTAGTTCATACATTACATATATAGCAAAAGTTTCTATTCCTACAGCTGCCAAACAAAATATTGACCCATCCTAACTATTCCAAAAATGTACTAAGTTAGGGGAAAGCAATAGAAATGCCTCTATATCAGACCATATACAAGCACCATCCAAAAAGGAAACATACAAGAAGTCTACCCCACAAACTCACTAGGGGTCTAATCACAACTTAAAAAATCACCTCCTCAATAAATAGGAAATATCCCACTCCAGCAATATAGACAATATCTGCGTCCATATCTAGAAGAATGACATACCTAGCCATCTAGACACATCAACGTTCAGGCAGTAATCAAGCAAACCAATTAAAATGATCGTTGAAAATAACAGTTGTGATTACATGGAAAACCATGCATTCTTGTTATTGTTTCCAAACAATCTCATATATTGAATGTTATGTTATGTTATGTCATGTACTCATGAAATGCATTGAGTGATAATATTTATATATTCTTATAGGCATGCTCAATATATTTCTCAATAGGACACAATAATATGGACATTCACATACATGGGAAAGGAATAGCTCACCAATAATTCAAATAGGCATATAGGCACATAGGCCATTCATTAACATAAATCGAGAGTTGGGGGACTTGCTGGTCAATAGTCTTCCTACTAACTGCAACATACTTATTATCCTAGAAACCATTGAATGAGATTGTTGTGCGGCATTAGCCCTATGCCTTTAGGGTGTCCCCTAGTTATCTGGGTACTAACCTAGGATAACCATCCTCTTGATGGATCATGTCCTCTCACTAGATCATTGTACCGCCTTATTAGGCTAGATCCTATCTACTTTGTTCTCTTAACGAGTTAATATTGCCTAAGAATCATCACCCTTCAATGGTAAATCACTTTCTAGGTGCATATTTCACTAGCATATATACTAGGATGATAGGTTCCAAGTCATGGTATATCTAACTCTAAGTAAGTAACTCCATGGCCACCAAAATATACTAACTTAGAATTAACAACTAACACAATATTTTCACAAATATTTCTAGGATTGAATAGATTTTTTACCATATGAATTTATGGTTCAACTGTGGAACTCATGACAATCATCCCATACTGACTACTGGTCATTCAATTCAGAACCTATCTATTCCTAATGCATATGCTAGGAATACTTTTAGTCCCCCTTCTGTTATTTTCTTTCAACCCATTGCCTATATTACTCTCATGTGTTCCTATTTCTTAGTTTGAGTAGATTTCTTGCTCTTTGCTACACTATGTAGAAGATCAAGTCCATTCATTACTCATAACAGAGGCTTACTAGTCAATAGTTAGGAGTCTAATAATCAACTAGTAGCTTTCTGTTCAAAAAAAGGTTTCCAACTCATGAGTTGGCAATTGAAAGCTAGGAGGCTAATAGTCAACTTCTAAGATTTTAAGTTTTATAGAAAATTTAGAACATGATATTTGAATGTTAGGAACTTAGTAATTAGCTACTAGGTTTTAAACTTAGTTTATAGATATATGTAGAATGCGGCATTTTGATTAACAAGTGTTGCAAGTCGACTGCTATGTTATACTCTATTTTTGAAAAGTGCTGTTTGATTTAGAACAAGCCCAAAATGTGCGTATTGATTATAAATAAGTTCATGAACTTAGCCCTTCTAAAGATATACATCATATACTTCAAGAAAAAAACAAACGAGATATAATCCAGCTCAAATTACTCACATGACATATAAGAGAGAGAAAGCAATACCCAAGGTTCAGAAATCAATTCCTAGAATAATCGCATACATGAAAGGTTTATATTGTAACGACCCCCTAATTTACAATACACTTACCTCTATCAAAGTAGAGAAAGCATATGGGTTTTCAAATCAACTTTTCATTTTTCCCTGATTCGGGAATATCGAAGGGTCTCTACAGGTTAAGTGTAACCCAAATAGACTCCTACCACTGTCCATTCAGATTCCACTCAACCCTATGTTATACGTAGCTATTCTAATTTTCACATACATTCATGACACGCTCTGGAATATCAAATTCTAATAACCATAAAATCAAAATACGCAATCCATTCATGCAATTCAACTTAAACTAATATTCAAGCAGTCATTTCTGCCGAAAAGTTGGAAAATTTTCCCCTGTAAATCAGACGTTTCCCTAAAGTACAAAAAAACAATAACCAGCAATTTACATCCAGTCAAATCTAATAGTAAAAAAAACCATCAATACAGAATATTTACATAATCAAAATTCAAGCCTAAAACTATGCAGCAATGTCCTTCAGTTATCCTACTCCTGCCCAGCTATCTCCTAAGCATACCCTGTTCTTGATCATCTGAGCAAACAACTTCATGAGATAGTTAAATCCCAGTAGAGTAATTTACAATATACAGTTATAATATAGCTAGATGCTCAGTTGTGACAAAGCACAGAAAACATCTCCCCTTGTTAATTTCAAAAGCCAGTGAATTACCTTATCTTTAAAAATGTGAAATCGCACGAAAATGATGCAATAATTAAAATGAGTATAAAAATTCATTTTCTGAAAATTCATACTGAAATTTTGGTTTAAAATCCATGCCCGGTGGTTTCCGCATACATTTCAGTCACAAGTCTCATGTGACTGTTTACAAATCTATCCAATTGCATGCTGTTTTTAAGGAAATCATACTTTTTCATTAGGTGTGATCCATGACACCAATCACCCGAAATCACGTCTATATTGTGAGTGTGATCCGTGACACCAATCACTCACTCAAGGACTGAGTGAGAATCAACATTTAGGGCGTCCCCTAGCATGTGCACATATGCCAATCCTCATCCTCATACATTCTATTCGAAATCACATGCACACAGTTAACCAATTCTCAAGGTTCTAGGAGATTACACCTAAACCACAACATTTTTTTGTATATGTTATCCCCCCTTATACCCCTTAAACCTTTTATAGGGTCATCCTGGTTTACTACGTAATCCCTAACGAATGCAGGATAAATTTGATTAAAAAAAATGATGCATTTACAAAACCATCTGTACTTGGGATACTCAACAGCTATCCCATGCCGGCTATTGAATACCCTACCTTAATTCAACTTGTTCCTATGGCATCAAAATCTGATAGCCAATCAATATAACATGCAACAAGCATTTACAACACGCAGGCATATAGATATACTCATAAATCGTAACACGTATTCCCATGTAACCAAACTAATCTAAATCATGCATTCATAGCGTCAAATAAAATTCAAGGGAGCGTAAATCACTCTACCTTTTTACCGTTTGCTCCTACACAATCCGAGGCTTCTTGTTTTCTCAAAAATCAAGCCTAGTTAGTTCCCTAGGTAATTTAATTAAATCTCAGTCAGTTTCCTATTCAATTAAACTTCCCTACATCCGATTATAACATTTCTAGGCCGGTCTAATTCCTATGCATGTTCGAGATTCAATTTAATTTATAAAAAATTACATTGGGGCAATTTAGACCGTACCGAGGGTTTTGGAAGATGGAATTCTGGTTCTGGACACTTTTTGGTAGCTCCGACGATGACGCAAGGTGGCGCATGGCGGCAGAAGATGGCGCACGGTGGTGGGAAGCGGCTGAGGTCAAAAATTACACCAGCGCGTAGCCTACAAGTTGAGGAGGCCGAATCTAGAGTCTGTTTGGCAGTTCACAGTCGTTTGGACGACATTTTTTGGTAAAGAAGAACGACGCATAGCAAACGATTTTTGCTCCAATCTGGGCGTGTGGCGGTGGTGTTCGTCAATTGAGAGTTGTCGAAGGAAGCTGGCAGCTCGACCTTTCCAATGGTAGGGGCAGTGTCGCTGAATAACGTCAGATTGCAAAGATCACAGTGGCAAAGGAGAAATCGCGATGGAGGAGAAATGGGATTTTTTCAGAAGCTGTGGCATCCGTCGGTGGCTGGGGTTAGTTGATGGAGGTTGGGGGCGTCGAGCTGCACCGGTGGTTGGGTTTGGTGGCGGCGCAGGGCAATGTTTTTGGCCGTGCACGGTGGCAAATGTGGGAGGAGAGAAGGGAGAGAAAATGGAGGGAAGAGAGAGAGAGGAAAGTGGAAATGTGAAGAAAAATTAGAGTTTTTGAAACTTTAAAGCCTCCAAGGGCATTTTGGTCTTTTTCCACTTCGTCCGGGGAAATTTTCATATGTCTTTTCTGATCCGGGCAAGGGCACGGATTCCCATGGAAGGAATTCGGGCTCCGTTTAAGGAATTAAAGACCGTTACTTTATCTGTTAATTCCCTGACGCCGGGCCGAGTTTTTTTCTCTGTCAGATAAGCTTTCGACTCCAAAAAATTTCCAAATTTCGACCGTAGACTCTGAAAATTATGCCAGGTTTGATTTTAATACAATCAATATTTTATCTGTCCAATTAAATTATTTTTAAAATTTGGTTTATTACATATATAACAAACATCCAATTTAGAAAACATCATAATACAAGTTTATAAACCTCCAAAAATGCATCACAACTAAAATGGTGAAATTCCAATTTATGAAGTTTAAAGCTATTACCTCTTCTCTTGATGATTACAGTGCGTTATGATTTTCCTAGAAGCTCCTTACAACAAATTCCTACTCGATCCTTCAAGACTCTAGCTTCAAATCCTTTTCTCTTTCTTGTTCTCCTCTTTCTCTCTTTAAATTACTTTATCTCTCTTAATTTGGTTTCTCTCTCTAACTTCAGGTGTTCTGAAGTTTTCTTTCTCATCCCCTACTTATATATATGTTGGTTTCTTCTTAGGTAACTCTCTTAGCTTCATTTTAAAAATAATTTCCAAATGACCCTTGGGTCCTTATGTAATTTTTCCATATTATGCCATCTTCCATCCTTTAAATTTTCAGGGTCCCTTTTCTAATGGTTTTCTACTATAATGTGACATTTTCCTTTTGGGTTTAATGTGACATTTTCAGTCGGGTTTTTCACTCCATTTCTTAATCTCCACTAGTTGTAGCACTAGCTAACATTCAATTTCAATCAAAGGCATAAAATAAATGAAAATCTCAAATAGAAATATTCGTGTACTTGGAGGAGGATGTTACACAAGGAGGTGCAAACTACATGTGAAAAAAAATGGCTGAAGGGATTAAGAATGTTTCAACAAAATGCTGGGTATATCAGGAGATTTTGGACCAAAAGGGAAAAAATCTTGGTAGTGGGATGCAAATTTACAAGATAAGGTTAAGGTTAAAAGAGAACGCCACAAATAATAACATTCTTGCAAGGATAATAGAAATTGGGAGAAGTATAGAGTAGCTAAGAAAGATATTAACAAGACAATGTTGGAGGAAAAAGATAGAGCTTATGAAAGGTTATATCAATCCTTGGGATCCAAAGATAAGGAGAGAAGAATATTTAGGCTTGTAAAAAGTAGGGAGAGAAAGGCAAGGGACATAGATCAAGTGAAATGTATTAATGATAAAAAGATAATATTTTGGTAAGGGAACAAGATATCCAAGAACAATGGAAGAATTATTTTCAAGAACTTTTTAATGAAAGGCATATGTTTTCTTGTCATGCTGGTAGGCTAAGTACTAGAGAGAAGGATCTCAATTATATTTTTTATATGAGAATCCAAGAGTTTGAAAGAGAATGAATAATGGCAAAATAGAAGAATGAAATAATCTATTGAGGTTTGGAAGAGTTTAGGAAGAAAATGTGTAAGTTGCTTAACCAAGTTTTTCAATGTGATATAGATATTTAAGAAGATGTCGGATGAATTGAGGAAAAGGACTTTTAGTGCTAGTTTATAAGAACAAGGGTGACATACAGAATTATGAAAATTATACGGAGATCAAGCTTAGGAGCCATACTATGAAGTTATGGGAGAAGGTTATTGTACGGAGATTAAGGTTAAACATGCAAATTACAAAGAACCAATTGGTTTCATGTTAGGGAGGTCAAATATAGAGTCAATATACTTACTAAAAAGATTGATGGAGAAAAATATCAAAGATCTCATAAAGATTTATATATGATTTTTATTGATTTAAAAAAGGTGAATGGAGAGAGGTATTGTGGAAGCCTTTAGGAAAGAAGGAAGTTTGTGTGGCTTATATCTGATCAATCGAGGAAATGTATACTAGGGCTATAACTTGTGTGAGAACACAAGGTGGAATTATAAAGAATTTCCCTATAATCATAGGATTACACCGAGTTTCAACTTTGAGTTATTCCATTTTTAACTTTGTATTGGATGTGGTCACTCAACATATCAAAGAGGCAACACCAAGGTGCATACATTTTTTTGATGATACAGTCTTTGTTAGAGATTTCAAAGAAGTAAAAGAAAAATAAAGGTGGAAAAAAGTTTTGGAGACATAGTTTTTGTGTAAGTCGAAGTAAAATAAAATATATGGAATATAAATTCAGTGAAAGGTACATTGATTCTAAGGTGGATGTAAAATATGGAGACCATTTCATACAAGAAGTTGCAAATTTTAAGTATTTGGGGACTATGATACAAAATACTGGAGAAATAGAGGGGGGCGTAAATCATATGGTCCAAGTTAGGTGGATGAAGTGGAAGAAGGTTTCAAGTGTTATTCGTAATTGAAAAGTACCACTTAAGCTTAAGGAAAGATTTTATCTCACGACTATAGTACATTATATGGTACTAAATGTTGGACTATAAAAAGTCAAGATGAGTAAAAATTAAATGTCGCAAAAATGAGAATGTTGCATTGGATGAGTAAAGACACTAGAGAGGATAGGATTAAAAATGATTGCACTAGGAAAAAAAGTTAGGTTAGTGCCTATGGTAAAAATGTTGGTAGGAACGCATATTAAGTGATTTGATTATATACAAAGGAGACTATTAGAGACTTTTTTACAAAGAGTTTTTTTTTATTGATAAGTAACAATTATATGGAAAGAAAGTAATTACATCTCATAAAAAATTGAATATAGTTTAATAATTAGAGGTAGAGAGAAACTAAAGAAAATAATAAGAGAAATTGTTAAGATAAATTTATTATAAATATCATAATAATAAAATTGAGTTAAGATAAAATACATTAGTATCGTTTGATCCATTTAGTTGATGTTACCTATTGAAAAGAAGATTCATTTATTGTTACTCTTACTCCTTGAGTAATGACATGCCCTAAAAATTTGACATTAATAAATCAAAATTCATATTTTTCTAATTTTGTAAACTATTTTTCTTTTAGAATCTGCAGTAGCTTCTTGGGGAGTGCAAATTTTCCATATGATAACTTGTCTTCCTTGCCTTGCCCAAGGCTAGTGTAGAGGATAAGACAATTGCTCTTGTTTTTTGCGTTTGTACGTTCCAGAAGTTAGGGAGGGGAAGACACAAACTGCAGGTGCCTTAATTGCCTCTTCGGCGACTTCATAATTTTCCTACCAAGGTGCTTCCTTTTATCCACAAGGTGGGGAGTTGCTTGAAAATTCATTGCAATCAAGTAAAGTGGATGCTTTGAAGTTTCCTACCCTGGTCCACATGATGTACTTCCATTTTGGCATTTACTATCTTCCCTTCACGGTGTCCTCTAGGGATTTAATTGTACTTATAATACTTTTAGCAAAAATGGGATTGACCTATCTAAATTTTAGAAAATTGACTTTTTGAAAAATGTTTGACTTAGTTGTTGTGGGAAATTCTGTACTAATTGCTCTTAGAGGATTTATCTTCAGCCTATTTACCTTTCACTAAGTTGACGTAAGTTTTCTTTAGTTTATTTGAATTTACGTTGTTAGTTTTAACCTTTTTTTTCATTATAAAAAGAATTAATTTTAGCATCAATTAATTAATATCATTTATCAATAACTCACGTTAAATATGCACTTTTTCATTTTTATAAATTTTTTACAATCACTTCATTAGTTTTAATCATAAGTGATGCTAAACACTACTTAAATTATAAATAATCAAAAGATCACTGCCATTACCCTTATTTTATCGTTCACAAAGTAAATCCCTATGCCCCAAATGAATCACTGTCAGCCTATTGTCCTCCACCGTCAGTCACTCATCTAGCGTCGGTCGGTCGTCCACCGTCAACCACTCGTCCATCGTCAGCCGCTGGTCCATCGTGAGTCGCCGTCCACCTCGAGCCACTTGTCTGACAGCGACAACATCTGCCTCCATCAAATAACATTGTGAATTCCCTTTCTACCCTCGTTAGATTTCTCTTCTTTTTAGACGTGGGACTCTCTTGATAATTTTCACAAGGATCTAGATCTATTTTGATGATTCTGTTTGGTATAAAGATCTAACCATTTTGTTCGAGGTACGCATATTCAGCTAAGTTTGGTTCTACACAGAATTGCATTCTGAATCTGTTCTCTGCACTTCTGTGCAGCACCAGAATGTGAATTCTGGTTCTGGTCTAGTACTAGTTGGCATAGCTTGCTGGATTTTGAGCACCATGGAATCAAGCTGTTTCTCATTTGGCATTTGATTTTATCTTATGTGCATATGTTGCTGTAAAATACTCATATTCGTATGTGAATAGATAATGTGGTATATCAATACAATACATTAAAAACGAAAAGGAAATAGCTTATTTTTATTGTTTTATAAACTGATGCTATTTGGACAATTGTTTCTTGATGATTATTTTGGAGTCAAGATACGTGTGGTAACCGCTAAGTAAAGTTTTTATTATTTCTTAGTTTTACATACATTTGTTTTAAAGAATATGAAGATAAATTTGCTTACCAAAATTTGTATGTTCATGTCTGTGCTTTTATCATACTAGGTGTATTCATGGTCACATGATATCCTTTTTCTGAATTTGCTGATATAGGAATGAACAATTAGACGATCTTGTTCATTGGTCATTATATCCAGAGTTTATTTTCTTTGTTAACTATCTCTAAAATATGATATATAAGATCAAAGAAAAGAGAAACAGAAAAGAAAGAAAGAGAAGACAAGGAAGCCCACATAAATATGTAAAGTTGTTAGCTCTGCACTTCTGCTGTCTTGGAAAAGATTTGAAAAAAAAAAGATTTAAAATGTGGTGAAAGAGAAAGAAGGAAAGGGAAATGACCCTCCAAATTAAAGTACAAGCCAGTGCTGTGCTATGCAAATGCAGAATGAATGAATGAATGATGCAGTGTTGTGCTATGCAAATGCAGAATGAATGAATGAATGATGCAGTGTTGGGCCATCCACGGGAGCAAGTTAGCCCAATTTGACACTTATAATTAGCATCTATAATGAAATTTGTATATTATTTTATACATAATATTTAATTTTAGAGATTAATAATTAAAAAATTTTAAAATTATATATAATTATACAAATATAGAAATATAATAATATAGAATATAAAAGATTTGGATATGAATATAAATAGATAAAAGGTTTATAGACATAAAATAAAAAAGATTAGGAATGATTGCATTTGTGAACATAGTAGATAGGATAGGATTAGGAATGATTACATTAGAGAGAAAGCTGAGGTAACATCTATCATAAAAAAGTTGATAGAAATGTTCCTTAGATTGTTTGGCCATATATAGAAAAGACTGTTAGAGGTTCTTATATGAAGAGTTGACCAGGAAAGATAGGGAGATCAAAGAAAATAATAGGTGAAACTATTATGATAGATTTAGTTATAAATAATCTAACCATAAAAATAAGTTAAGATAGAATATATTGACGTTTCTTAAACCATGTAACCGACTCCATCTAGTGGGAAAAGACTTCGTTTGTTGTTGTTGTTGGAAAAGTGATAGTGAGTATGAGCTCAACTTTTGTAACTTTTTTTTCTTTTTTTTTTAATACAAGGAAAGAAACAAAACTAAAAGAAAACAACCCAACATCTTAAACATCTTGCATAACGTAGTAAAGGAAGTAGTAATCTGAGTTCTAAAAGGATTATGTAGCAAATATAGATTGAAGGTTCCAAATTTTGCTCCCAAATTGTCAATGTCCATGGATAGCACTCTAAGTGAGAAATCCTTCCTGGCTTTAAACTTGAGCAGTTGGAACTGAAATTTTTGGAGGCAGCATATGTTACTGGAGGCATTGATGTTTGCTCTTTCTTCCAAAATCTGCATTCCCCTTTTAAGACTTTCAAGCAAAGTTCTGTTTGAATCATTAGGCAATGGAACAGCATACCCCTGCCAGCAAAACTTATTGCCTTGACAAATGATAAGCATGATGACCTTGAAATTCTTCTGCTGTCTGTTTTTGAATTTTCTCCCCCACCAAAAAATGCTCCATTCATTTGTAGGAATATTTCGTATGATGTAACTATCACTTGATGAAGCAGTCCTAAAGGGTGCAGGTGTGTTAATTGAATTCCAAGCAAAGTCAATTCTCGAATGAAGGTTTTTCACCATGGAAATAACATGCATTGGATTTGGAGTGCCCCCTTCACGAACAATCTTGTTTATGTAATTCCCAAGAAGGATAGGTTTATCAAGGTAGGAGGTTCTGGACCTATAAGTTTGGTCATTAGTGTCTACAATATCATCACTAATGTTCTCTTTGTTAGGCTTTGTGAAGTTTTGTAAGAAAATACAACAAACCAACTCTTTTCCCATTAAGTGGGGTCAGTTATATGGATCAAATGACGCCAATGTGTTCTATCTTTGCTTATTTGTATAGTTAGGTTATTAATAGTTAAATCCATCCTAATAGTTTCTCTTATTGTTTTCTTTGGTCTTCCCTTACCTCTATTTATTAGACTATCTTCCATCTATTCAACTTTTTGTACGGGAGCCTCTAATGGTCTACTTTGTACATGACCAAACCACTTAAGGCATGTTTCTCCTAACTTTTCTACAATTGGTGTTACTTCGACCTTCTTTCTAATACATTCATTCCTAATCTTATCCTTCTAGTGTGACTACTCATGCGACGCAACATTTTTATTTTTACAACGTTGAATTCTTTCTCATTGTGACATTTTATTGCCTAACATTCAGTACCATACAACAATGTAGGTCTTATAACTACGTTCAAATTTTCCTTTAAGCTTGAGTGATACTTTTCTATCATAAATAACACTTGAAGTCGTCCTTCATTTCATCAACCTAGCTTCAACCTTATGATTTACATCCCTCTCTATTTCTCCATTATTTTGTATTATTATTCTCAAATATTTAAAACTTGTGACTTTTTGTATGGAATAATCTCTAAGCTTCACTTTTGCCCTAAAGTCAGTGTCTTTTTCACTGAATTTATATTCCATATATTCTATTTTGTTACGACTTATACGGAACCTGTATGTCTCTAAAGCTTGTCTCCACCATTCTAATTTTTCGTTTACTTCTTTAGAATCTCCAACAAGGACTATATTATTAGTAAAAAGCATATATCGTGGTGTTGCCTCTTGAATATGATTAGTGAGCACATCCAATACCATGTTAAAAAGGTAAAATTGAACCTTGATTTCGTTTTATAGTTATAGGGAAATCCTTTGTGGTTCTACTTTGTGTTCTCATACAAGTGGTGGCCTCATCATACATGTCTTTGATTCCTCAAATATAAGCCACCCGAATTCGTTTCTTTTCTAAAGCCTTCCATAATAAAAGAGAGTGCTATAAAGTATGACACTCATGTAGAGATAATGAAAATTTAGAGAAGCATAAAGTAGCTAGGAAAAATGCTAAGAAGACAATATTAGAGGCAAGAGATGTAGCTTATGAAGGGTTATAACAATCTTTAGGAACCAAAGATGGGGAGGGAAAAATATTCAAGCTTGCTAAGAGTAGGGAGAGAAAGACAAGAAACATAGGTCAAGTGAAATGTATTAAGGATGAAGAGGGTAAGATCTTGGTAAGGGAACAAGATATTCAAGAAAGATGGAAGAATTATTTCCACAAACGTTTTAATAAAGTATTCTTGTCTACTTGTCATGTGGATAGGCTAAGTACTGGTGGGGATAAGGATATTATGGGATATCCTTAGGGTAGTATAGCCTATCCAAGTCTCACATCAAATCGAATGGTATACTCGATGGGGTACTTAAGTGGCTTCATTCTTTCGTTAGCTTTTGAGGGAGGGTTCCCCGAGTCACTTGGGTTCCATGAAGTACTAAGGAGGAGGATCTCAATTATAGTTTTTATTGGAGAATCCAAGAGTTTGAAATAGTACAAGCATTCAAGAGAATGGATAATGGCAAAGTTTTAGGACATGATAACATACCCATTGAGGTGTGGAGGACTTTAGGAAGAAAAGGGGTAAGTTGGTTAACAAAGTTGTTTAATGTGATTTTGAGATCCAATAAGATGCTTGATGAATGAAGGAAAAATATTTTAATCCAAGTGTAGAAGAATAATGGTGATATACAAAATTGTGCAAATTCTAGGGGGATCGAACTTATGAGCCATGCTATAAAGTTACGGGAGAAGGTTATTGAGCGGAGATTGAGGTTGGACACGTGAATTATGGAGAGCTAATTTGGTTTCATGTCAGGGAGGTCAACCATAGAGATCATATATTTATTAAGGAGATTGATGGAGAGATATCAGAGATCTCATAATTTTGTCAGAAACAATCTCAGAAAATCAAAGTGCTTTTATCTTATGTAGGAAAATTTTGGATGTTGCCTTAGTGATAAATGAGTTTGTGAATGATGTAAAGAGATGAAAGGTCCAGGGTATATTCTTCAAATTAGATTTTGAAAAAGCATACGATAGGGTGAGCTGAAGTATATTTTATAAGGTTCTTGCTAAGAAATGTTTTAGTGATAGATGGTAGAGATGGCTTTTAGATTGTATTTCTACAAATCAAAATCCTCTCATGTGAGAAAATAAGATGACAGTATCATGTGACGAGAGAGATAGAAGTAGAGTGAGAACATACCATTCACCCATGGTTTTTATTATGTGAGTGGGGCCTACACCTTAATTAATCTCGTGTATATCTCTTTCTTCACATGATCACATCATGTTATTTTCTCACATGAGAGGATCCTAATCTGTATTTCTGCTGCTTATTTATTTGTGATTGTTAATGGTGAACCTACATCTTGGTTTTGAGGTCAAAAAGGAGTTAGGAAATATCTCCTTTCTCCTTTTTCTTTACTCTAGTGGTAGATTTTTAGTGATGGGGTCGTGGTTAAAGGTCTTACAGCTGGTTTGGAGGAAGTCATGGTCTCAACTTGCAATTTGCAGACAATACTATCTTGTTAGTCATCGTCTCAACTTGTAGTTTGCAGGTGATACTATCCTGTTCTTATAGGATGACAGGCATAGTTCTTAAATGTTATTTTACGTTCTCTAGTTTTTTGAGACTACTTAAGGTTTGAAGATTAATCTGGCCAAGAGTGGTGGTGTGGCTGGGATAAATGCAGACAGCCCAAGTTTTTACTCTTTCGTCTTATGTTGTTTTGGCTGGGTGTCAAGTTTTACAATGGGGTCTCATTTTAATTGGGTTAGCCTTAGCATGGAAATGAAGAGGCTACTTCTTTTTGAGACCTAGTGGTCTAGAAGATCTAAGTGTTTGGGTAATGGGAAGGGAGCTTTCATTCCTTAAGTGGGTGTATCACTCTTATTCAGTATTGTTTATCCAGCTTACCTATATATTACGTGTCTCTTTAGATAGTGTAGCCTATAAGACTGATAGGTTTATGAGAAATTTCCTCTGGTAAGGTGCAGAAGAGGTTAACAGAGTTTACCTAGTTAACAGAGATTTCCTATAAGCCTATAATGGGGCTTGGATATTTGAAATTTGGTGTCCTAAAACATTACTTGTCAACTAAATGGTTTGGGCGTTTTCCTTGGGAGAGAATTGCTTTATGGCATAAAGTTACTTGAAGTGAATATGAATCATGCGAGTAGTCGGAAATTTATTTTACAAGGATATGTTTCTTTTATTTCAATTGTTCCTTGGAGAAAATTAGTTGTGTCCTAGTACTTTGGATCAAATTCTCCAAATTCACTATAAAGCATCTGGTAATAGGAAGGATAACAGAACTTTGTGGCAATGTGTGGTTTATGGGATTCCTTGGTTTGTCTGGTTGGAGAGGAATGCCTGTATGTTCGAGGGAATATGTTCACCATTAAATATGTTATGGGATAGAATTGTCTACATGGTTAATCTTATGGTGCTTGGTCCATAGGTTGTTCATGGAAATCTCTATTTCTTCTACACTAATTAGCTTTTTAGCGGCTTTGTTGCTCAGTTTTTTTTTTTTTGGTGTGTGTTTTGTGTTTTCTGATTTAAGGATATCTTATCCTAAAAAATTTGTACTCCTTCTCTCTAATACAGTTTCTTTTTTTATTCCCACCCTACCTCACCAAAAAAAAAACTTGTTATGAAAGTATCCTTTACTGAAAGGAAAGACGACTTGAGTCTTTTAACAGAAAGTTGTGAAAGATCTGTTTCTGCCTTACAGGAGAGGGAGGAGGAGGAGGTGCAGTTAGAGAAATGCCAAAGAGGACAACACATACATACTCGAGTGAGGATGCAGCTCCAGAGGGGCCAGACTCAGATCTCTTTGTCTATTATTGCAAGCACTGTGGATCTCATGTCCTCATAACAGGTTATCCCTAAACTTATTTCTTTATTTGCCATTTGCTTTAGGCATTTCATCATTTGAGTGGCATAATTCTAATCTTGCGTTCACATCATCAAACCCACCCTAAAACATTTTAAGGGTAAATATTTTATTCTTGTTAAATATTTTAATAGTAAATCTTAATAGCCGACCCCACTTAGTGGGAAAAGGCTTTGTTTGTTGTAGTACTCATAGTTCAAGCTATTTTTCTTTCTCCAAAATAATAACCAATGTTAATTGAAAGAATTTGATATCAAATTTACAATCTATGCTCTACCAAAGCGAAAGTTAATTAATGACATGGTTGTCTTATTACAGAGACAAATTCTTACTCAGTACTTTGTGGGCTTCTAATTGAAGCCCTTTGGTCTTTTCTTAATTAAGATATTGTAGGTGTCTTTGTTATTTCTAAGAGAAAATTTAAGAGATTTTTCCTTTTTAGAGTTAATTAGTAGCATTTTGTAATCGTTACATGGATATACATATGGGGTTTGGATAGTATTACTCAAATATCCTAAAATTGAATTGAGTACAAAGAATTGGAAAACCGGGGTGGACATTCCAATCTATCGAGTCTTTTTTTTTTTTGGGATAAAACCAATCTATCAAGTCTTTAGAATGTCACTTTGCAAATTTAGCATTTTTTTTGCTTCAAATGCCTAATGTTTTACCTAACAGCTGCCCTTGCCCCATTGTTGGAAAAACAATTAATTTATATATAACCAGAGAAAATATTGGCACCCATAAAATACAAGCAAGCAAACAAACAAGCAAAGCCTTTTCCCAATAAGTGGGGTTGACCACACGGATCAAACGGTGCCAACGTGTTGTATCTTGGCTCACACCCTCTGCTTCATCCATAAAATATAAGCATCTTGAAAAAAATGAAAAATAGAGCACAAACCCAGCCATTCACCACATAAAGTCCAGTCCCTCGATATCATTAGTTGAAGTGTAACCAGAAAATATATGTCAAAGCAGATTGAAATTAAATACATTATTTTCAGATATCCTTAAACTTGTGGACAAGCCTTTTTCATCTCTTATCTCTTATGCCTAGCACAGGTTCTGGGCATCTTCTCATTTTAAAACTAAATAGAAGTCTGGGAGCAAAACTTGGACTATTACATACGTTTCATGATGCCTTATTTGTATTTGCCCCTTTAGCACTCTTATATAATCTACAGAAATTCTTATGCTGAAGTATATTTGTTATAAGATACTCAATTGCAGAAAATGCCAAAAAGGAAGACTGACAAAGCATATGTACTGGACAAGAAGAAACATCTTGCTAGATTGAACATAAATGAGGCAGGAAAAGTTCTCTTAAAAAGGTAATTTGATCATTTGACAAGTTTATGAACATAGCCCTATGCAAATTCTCTTCAAAGCTTCGGTAGGCTAGAATTCTAATTGTACTCATTTAAGAATTGTCAGGTTTAACAGGTTAATGCTTTTTGTTGAAAACTTGAAATTGAAAATTTTACTTTTTGTTTTCCTTTTTTAATTTTTGACTGAGATGTCTAAATTTTATGAAGATGAAAGGGACATGTCAGACATTTGGGCTTTGTTCTGTGATAGAACTGACTGGTTCATAAGTCAAAGAATTGCCCACCATGGTGGTTGTTAGGACTTTGGAGTAACATGCAGCAGATAGACTAGTCTAATGTAAAGTAACAACAGCAAAATGTTTCTTTAGAGAGAAGGAATAAGATGTCAAATGAGCCTTTCTATGCTCAAATCTGAGGGTTAATAGCACGGTCTTGAAATGGGCAGCTGAAGTGATAGTTCTTTGGATAATGTACATCTATACATGAGAAAAAATTAATGAGTGCTAATTATGGTAGGTAGCTCCTACCTTCCCTTCTTATTCACCTTCATTTTCTTCTTTAGAGACCTTTAACGCTTGCAGCATTTTGTTTTAGCAGTGTGCTGTCTTGGCTGGTTTGTGGGGTCTTTGGTTAGAATGGAATGCGAGTGTTTAATTAGAAGTTTCTTCCTAGACATTTTACTTGGGAGAGAATTATTTATTTTTCCTCTCGGTGGGTGTTAGCTAATGGTTTTTCAGGTGAACTTCCCTTGTGGATTTACAAAGGGATTGGAATGCTCTTTTTGGCTAATGTGTCTGTAATTTTTATTTGTTTGCGGTGGAGTTTGTCAAGTTGTTAGGAATTAGGTGTTATCTTCTATGCATTTATCCTTATCATTATTTTCATGTCTTTATGCATCTGTTACAGCCCAATACGTTTAAATATAAAACATATAGATAGGTGCTATATTAATGTGACATATTTTCAGGTTATTTCTTTGGTATGCATCCCTAATATTTTAGAAGGACATCTTGTCCGAGGTTTTGTATTGCTATTCTCTTAAATAAATTATTTTTTCTATATAAAAGAAAAAATCTCTTCAAACTTGAAACATAACCCTTGTTCCTATATTACTTGATCTTCTACATGTTCATTATACAAATATTCCCTTCCCCCTTCCTTGACGTCAATGAATCAAACAAATGATCATCCCCCTGACTTTGAATTTGATTGTCCTTGCTTCCTTCTTAAATCTCCTCACAGAATCTGTTGATTTAGCTGACATATCTGGTGTCCTAACTAGAGATAAATGTACAGTCTCCATCCATTGGTAGTTTTGTACCTAGTGAGGGCTCTTCTTTTCAAGCATACTGTCGCTACTGTTAGTCTCTATCTTAGCCATGCTATTACTTTGAAAGTAAATTATACAACACTAAACCTAGCCTTTTTCCACTAAGTGGGGTCATCTATATGGAACAAGCGACGTCAACATGTTCTATTTTGGCTCATTTCTATAATTAGGTTATTAATAGTTAAATCCATTCTAATAGTTTCTCCTATTGGTTTCTTTGGTCTTTCCTTACCTTTAGTTATTGAGTTATCTTCCATCTGGTTAACTCTTCGTACTGGAGCCTCTAATGGCTTCTTCTTTACGTGACCAAACTACTTAAAACACGTTTCTACTAACTTTTCTACGATCAGTGTTATCCCGACTTTCTCTCTAATGCACTCATTCCTAATCCTATTATTTCTAATGTGACCACTCATGCAATGCAACATTCTCATTTTTGTAACGTTGAATTTTTGCTCATATTGACATTTTATCATTCAACATTTAGTATCATACAACAATACAGGTCTTATAGTTGTATGATAAAAATTTTCCTTAAATTTGAGTGGTACTTTTCTATCACAAATAACAACTGAAGTCTTCTTCCATTTCATCCACCCAGCTTAAATCTTATGATTTACATTCCTTTATTTCTCCACTATTTTGTATTATCGTTCCCAAATATTTAAGACTTGTGACTTCTTGTATGAAATGATCTCTAAGCTTTTTCTCTTCCCTAGAATCAACGTCTCTTTCACTGAATTTACATTCCATATATTTTGTTTTGCTACGACTTATACGAAACCCGTATGTCTCTAAAGCTTGTCTCCATCTCTCTAATTTTTCGTTTACTGCTTCTTTGGAATCTCTAACAAAGACTATATCATTAGCAAAAAGCATACACCGTGGTGCTGCCTCTTGGATATATTCAGTTAGCACATCCAATGTCAAGTTAAAAAGGTAAGGACTTAAAGTTGAACCTTGATGTAGTCTTATGGTTATAGGAAAATCTTTTGTGGCTCTACCTTGTGTTCTCACATAAGTGGTGGCCCCATCATACATGTCTTTGATTGCTTGAATATAAGTCACCCAAACTCCTTTCTTTTTTAAAGCCTTCCATAGTTCCACTCTTGGTACTCTATCATAAGCGTTTTCTAAATCGATGAAAATCATATATAGAATCTTATGAG
Source organism: Senna siamea (assembly GCA_031216115.1). NCBI lineage: Eukaryota > Viridiplantae > Streptophyta > Magnoliopsida > Fabales > Fabaceae > Senna > Senna siamea. The sequence goes on from CM062360.1 coordinate 7,298,232, forward strand.
ATCTTTGATGTCTCTTTATCAATCTCCTTGATAAATATATCGCCTCTATGATTGCATTTTCAACCTCAATCTTCGCTCAATAATCTTCTCCCATAATTTCATAGTATGGCTCATGAGCTTGATCCTCTTATAATTTGCACAATTTTGTATATCATCCTTGTTCTTATACACTGTGATTAAAATACTTTTCCTCCATTCATCCAGCTTCTTCTTGGATCTCAATATGACATTAAACAATTTTGTTAACCAACTTACCCATTTCCTTCCTAAAGTTTTCTACACCTTAATGGGTATGTTATCACGTTCTACTGCTTTGCCATTAGCCATTCTCTTCAATGCTTGTACTATTTCAAACTCTTGGATTCTTTGATTAAAACTCTAATTGAGATCCTCCTCCTCCCGAGTCCTTAGCATTTGCATGACAAGTAGACATGCATCCTTCATTACAAAGTTTGTGGAAATTATTCTTCCATCTTTCTTGAATATCTTGTTCCCTTACCAAGATATACCTTTTTCATTCTTAATACATTTCACTTGATCTATGTCTCGGCTTTCTCTCCCTTCTCTTAGCAAGCTTGAATATTCTTCTCTCCCCTTCTTTGGTTCCTAAGGATTGATATAACCCTTTATAAGCTCTATCTCTTGCCTTTGATATTATTTCCTTAGCATCTATCTTAGGTACTTTATAATTCTCCAAATTTTGATTATCTCTACTTGAGTGTCATGCTTTATAGCATTCTCTTTTAACCTTAACTTTATCTTGTATATTTGCATCCCACCACCAAGATTCTTTCTCCTTTGGTCCAAAACCTCTTGATATACATAGCGTTTTTGTTGTGACCTTCCTAACCCCTTCAACCATATTGTTCCACATGTAGTTTGCATCTCCTTGTATTTCCCAAGTTTCTTCTTCTAACCCCCTTCTCTAGAAACTCTCATGTGGTTTGCCTTCCAAATGCCACCACCCTATCCTAGGACTTGTTTTTTGACGGTTTCTTTTGATTCTTCTCTTAACTTGTATGTCCATAACCAAGATCGTATGTTGGGTAGTTAAGCTCTCCCCAAATATAACTTTGTAGTTTATGCAAAGTTTTCTATCTAATTTCTTTACCAAAAAGAAATCGATTTGGGAGTATGTTGCTCCACTCTTATACATGATAAGGTGCTCTATCCTCTTTCTAAAATAGGTGTTTGCTATAGTGAAGTTAAAATCTAAAGCAAAATCTAAGATTGTTTTACCTTCTGCATTTACCTCTCTGATGTCATGTTCTCCATGAAAACCTTTATATCCTTTAGCTTCGCTCCCCACTTGCCCATTTAGATCACCTTCTTATAAAATCTTCTCTCCTACTGATATTTTCCATATTAAACCTTCTAGGTCTTCCCAAAATTTAATCTAATGGTGTTCTTCTAATCCTACTTGTGGTGCATAGACACTAATAACATTGTTTCTTGATCTACTATAAGTTTTAGTGCAATTATCCTATTTCTTATTTTTTTTATATCCACTAACTTGTCCCTTTACTCTTTATCTACAATTATACCTACTCCATTCCTAGCTTTAGACTTGCCAACATACCAAAGCTTAAAACCATAAGTGTCTAAGTCTCTTGCCTTATCTCCTACCTATTTTGTCTCTTGTAGGCACATTACATTTATCTTTCTCTTAATCCTAGTGTCTACTATCTCCATCGATTTACGTGTAAATGTGCCAATATTCCATATCCCAAAATGTAATCTACTTTTATAGACTAGCTTCTTTACCTACACCCGTCCACGAAAATGTGAGAGCCCTTGCTTATTTTTCACTACATCCGAGTGTTGATACAGTAGCTCTTGCTCTTTTGACACTGTACTCAAGCCATACAATGCGTTGTTTTTGTGCAATGACCTAGCATTTACATGTTTACGTCGATCCATATTCATAAAGATTTAACAAAGTTTTATGCTGGTACCTAACTCAACCCTCCTCTTTTATCCGAGCATGGGACCGACTATGAAAGACATAGGCACAGTTACTCTGAAAGTAATTATCTGCCAAGAAAATCTAGTCATATGGGTCTTCTCCTCCAAACACTGGCAACTTAGATTTTTTTCAAGGGTTGTTTTGGTATCCCTCCTTGTCAACTGAATTTCCTTTCATTGCAGAACCACTACACACTGCAAAATCACGTACACCACCCATCTATGAGATTCCTCCCACTTCTGGAAAATTAATGCATCCCTGAGTTGATAAAGTAGAGATAATGCTTTGGAAAGCCTTGATAGGGAGGCTTGCTTTATGCATATTTTTAATAGAGTGAAGGTTGCATAGCTTGAGACACGACCTACGTCAGATTCGTATAGTGTAACTATATAAAGAAGAAAGATAAATTAGTACTGTTCTAACAACTCTCTTAAGTCAGGGCATATAAAACATATGTACCAAGCTTGTTAAGTAGGTGACAATAAAAACAGAAAAAGTGATAAACATGTTGGTATAATGCACGCCAGAAAGATAGAGTGACAAGCAACATTGGAATGGTAGGAAGAGTTGCTGGAGTGATGTACAACTGGGGAAAAGCGTTGCATGTGATGTACAACAAGAATAGTAGCTGTAATGATAAGCAACCTAGGTAAAGTCTTGGAATGATACACAATTATAGAAAATAGACAAAGAACAGCAGAAAGAAGTGGTCAGAGAATTACCAAAAAGTTGTCTTGAGTTCTGCAAGAAAAGTGATTGTATAGCCATGGAAATGTTGACAAAAATAGGTCGGAAAAATGTTGGGAAACTGCTAGAGTTTGGCTGGGATAGTGGCCAGAGAAAATGCTAGAGAGGACACTGGATGGCTGCTGGAGATGGTGGCTGGACATCCACCAGAGAAGGGAGGCTGAGCTCCCACAAAGAAGTGGGCAAAGCTCCTTTCCAACTGCACAATTATTGAAGGCTTACTCTTCTTTTCCTCAAGGGTTTGGTACCATGTAAAGAATAAATGAAAGAGAATGCTATGGGAAAACTTGATAAAGGGAGGCTTGTGTTACATATAACTTTAGTAGTGTAGGCTTGTGTTACATACAACTTTAGTAGTGTATGTTATATAGCTTGAGATACAATAATAAAGAAGATAGATAACTAAGTCTATTTTAGCACAAACCTCCCTTTTCTAAGCTTTCCAAAGCATTCTCTTTTATTCTTTATTGTGTTCATTGGAAACTTTGCCTTTGGATTGTTACTTTGAACCAACATGAATATGATGGAACCTGAGTGACTTGGGGAACCCTCTTTCAAAAGTAAGCCATTGAGGGAGAAGAATCAAGTCATTTAAATACCCATCGAGCATCCCATACTACTCGATGTGGGACTTGGGTGCCCATAATATTTTAGGGACATCCCATTGTATCCCCATCCCCACTGCCCTTCAAGAGTCAAAGTCCTGATGGTTGCACTTTTTGACACTTCACTTGGTGTTACTTCACTCTTTGTTGCTTCACTCAACTTGGTCAACCCCTCTGCCAATCAAAACCCTCAGCTAGTAGCCCTTTCCGTGCCGTCGACAAATCACTTTGATACCAATTGATGAAACCCAAGTGACTTGGATAACCCTCCCTCAAAAGCTAGTTGTTGAGGAGGAAGAACTAAGTCACTTAAGTAACCCATCGAACATCTCATACTATTCAATGTGGAACTTGGGTAGCCTATAATATCTTAGAGACATCCAATACTATCCCTATCCCTATCAGATTATTTTGGGTGTTCTTTATCTATCCTTTGAGGTATTCCATCCCATGTACTGCTTTGTCACAGCAACATCACACCTTCACCTGTCCCAAATGCACCCTAACATCATCCTGTCCCTCTCCAGATCTTTGATTCTTGAATTTGTCTGTATACTGGCCATTCCCAATCGTCACAATCTATGTTACTAAATGATGGGACATGGAAATTCGTCTTGATAAATCATCAGAAATACAGCCTCCTCAAAGGAAACCAACCTAAAAAAAAAGATAGAAAGGAAAATTCCTAGCACTGAGAGGCTAGACCTCCATAACATTCCCATAATCTTTCCTCACTATCTTACGGTCACTTTCATTGTACTTCCCATAATCCTATCTACTTCTAGGTACTCTCCTAAACAGCCACCATGTGTCCTAGCCATAACACACTGTCCCTGCTGCATGCACCCTTTGACGATGCCCCCTTTTCTAATTTCCTTTGTAGGCTTGCACTGGTCTCTTCCTATTGAGGTGGGGGGGTTCTATCATACTACCATATTGAATAGGGCTATCATTAGAGAAGCAACTACCTTTTTCCATGGTGGTAAAAGATTTTAGCTTGTGTTTGATGGAGGAGTAAATCTTTTCTTGTATTTGTTTTATAATCATAACACAACTGTGCTTTGGCAGTAATTATTCAGTTTTTGGTGTCTAATGGCGGAGTTCGATAAAGAGGTCTTTAGTAGAAATTTAAAAAGTCCTATTGTAGTGTTTGGATGAGGTAATTTAAGGTGGAGGGGAGGGTGAGGGAGTAACTTTTGGGGGTAATTGCATTATCTGATAATAAAATCTCTTGTTTGGATTACGAATGATAGGATTTTTAAAATTCTATGGTAATCTAATTAAGTAGTTTAGGAAAAGCTTGAAATTTCATCTAAAGAAGTAGAATTTGCAAATTTCTTTCTTTCTCATTTTTGAAAGATTGGTTTCTTTCATTATTTTAATACATAGATAGATATAAATATGTAGACATCCACATGCTACATGTAAATATGCATACTCATTACTCACAAAGATACATGTAGACACACACATCTATATGCACCTGTGCACACACATACAAAAATGTATATATGAACACGTGTTCACCTCTTTATGTAAACACGTGTACATATACTTGCATATACGTACACACACATGCACATACTCATGGAAACGTGTTGACACATGCAAACAAACACACACACACACATATATAAAACATATAAATACGTATATGCATATATACATATACACACGCGCGCGCACACACACACACGCATATATATACACATGTACTTGCATGTGCATACATACATGTATATATAGTGATATATCATGCATACATTTATGAGTTATACAAGGAATTTTATAAATATTACGATTATCCAAACAAGTTATTTAAAATTCAAGCAATTTGAATTGCGCAATTCAATTTTTTTATATTTTCTTTTAGATAAGAAAAGAATTTTATTAAAGAGAAAAGGTAGATACAAGAGAATACATGAATAGAGGACAAAAGAACCTCTTCAAAGAAACCTAAAAGACAATAGAAAAAACAAAAGGAACCAAGATTGTAGCTCAACGAAGCCTTCCAATCCCTCTGGAGAACCATGAGAAATACTCCTCTAAACAAACATTTTAAGAAATCCACATAGAATACAAAAAGGAAACTCTTTGCCAAAGAAGATGAGGTGGTAGGATTTTATTATTAAAGATTCTAGCATTTGTCTCCAATCAAATGCACCACAAAAGTTGCCAATAATGCACAATGCCAAAGGGCTTTATGATCCTTGTTCCTCCCAAAGCACACAATCTTGATAGCTAAAAAAGTCCCATGATCAACTAGCTAGACACAATTCTCTTGAAAGAAGCCAAAGAGTGTTCCATCTATACCTAGCTACTTCACAATGCAAGAAAAGATGGCTATTCATCTCAGAACTTCTAAAACACATCACATGCACATTAGGTGATAAAGCCTTGTCGTGATGTCAGATTTGAAGCAAATCATTTGTATTAATTCTATTAAGTACCATTATCCAAGCAAAGACCTTTACCATAGAAAGTTTTTGGATTTTCCAAAGACATATTGACAAAGGAAAAGATCTAGAAATTGGGTTTTGAATCAAATGTCTTTTTTTGTTTAAAAAGAGAAAAGCTAGAATGAGAGCCTGAAGACTGTAAGTTCCAAATCCTTCTATCAAGCAAGGATGAAGCACAAAAAGGAGCAAGGATTTCTACTAGCCAATCAACTTCATCGGAAGTCTATCATTGAGATTTCTAGAAAAATGAAAATCCTAAGAAATTTGGTCACCATGACATATGTAGAACTCAAATCCAATAATCTTCCCAAAAATTGAAAGCGACTACCATCTTCGACATGATGTGAAAGCATTGAAAATAAGTAATGATATTCTTGAGAGATCAACTTTCATGGGCTTACATGTGTAGCACTAGTCCCAAGGTTAGCATCCCAACCATTTTGTTTACTGGCATACTTGCTCCTTTTTGTGCTTTAGCCACTAGGGAGATGCTTTTAGACACCAAAGTATCTAGACACGAATGTGATTTAGCCACTAGGGAGATGCTTTTAGACACCAAAGTATCTAGACACAAGCCACCATCCTCCTTAGACTTACAACATACCTCCCAACAAACAAAGTGATCTCTATTAATCTCCCCTCACCTAGACCACAAAAAATCTCTTGTGATGTTCTCAATTCTTTTGGCCACCCTAGCCAAAATCTTAAACAAGGAGAGATAACAAAGGGCTATTGGACAAAGAAACTTTTATTAAGGTGATGCTACCACTAAGAGAGAAGTACACCCTTTTTGAACACTCTAATCTTTTTGAAATCCTTTGCATCACAAGGTCCCAAAAAGACTTAACATGTGGGTTACCCCTTAAAGGAACACCAAAATGTGGAAGTTTAAGAGGAGACAAGAGAATTTGAGATAGAAGAAAATTCTTTCTTTCTTTTTTCATCTCTCAGGTATATCATTCCTTTTCTTCAATGCTTACTTTTCGTGTTACAAATGGAACTCATTTTCGATTTTGGGAGGATAATTAGATTGGTGATTCTTCTTTATTGAATCTTTTTCCTCGCCTTTATTCCTTATCTTGCATTCATAATGCACTAATCTCGAGTTTTTAACACATCAAGGTGACCAAACTTAGAATTTTCATTTTTCAAGAAATCTAAATGATAGACTTGTTGATGAGGTTATTTTGTTGCTTGAAATCCTTTCTCCTTTTAATGTTTTGAACCTACCTGATAAAAGGATTTGGAATCTAGATCTCTCGGGCTCCTATTCTTGCTCATCCTTTTTTAAATTTTCAAATATTGACTTTAACCTCTTGTTTAATTATTTGTGAAAAATTAAAGCTCCTAAGCTTTGCTTTTGTTTGGACAGCAGTACTTAATAGAATTAACACTAATGATTTGCTTCAAACCAGACGTCCTAACAAGGTTCTACTTCCATATGTTTGTATTGTGTCTTGGAAGTTCCAAGACAAATAGCCACCTCTTTTTGCATTGTGATATGGCCAGATATTTATGGAACAAGTTTGTCTATTTTCAAGAGAATTGGGTTTGTCCCGCTAATCTTGGCACTTTTCTTGCCATTAAATTTGTGGGTTTTGGAAGGGGTAAGGAGCATAAAACACTCTAGCAATGTGCTATTCTAGCAATTCTGAGGTGTATTTGGATGGAACAGAACGGTAGTCTTTAAAAATAAACACCTCTCACCCCACCTTCTTTGGGTTAGAATTACTTTCTTGACTTCTTTGTGGGTTTCTTCTAATGGGTTGTTTAGAGGGGTCTCCCTTGTGGATCTCCAAAGGGATTGGAAGGCTTTATTATGTTAGCTCCTTGATTTTTCTTTCTTCTGCTCTTTTGTTTCTTTTTGTAGAGGACAACTTGTCCTCCTTCTTGTATTCTCTTGTATCTCTTCTCCTTTAATAATTTTTTTTTTTATATATATAAAAAAATTGTGTCTAATTCAAGTTTCAAAAAACTTGCTGCATTTAGCTCATAGACACTGTTTCATGTGCAGAGGTGAAGGGAAACTGGAGAAACAATTCCGAATGAATTGTCTGGGTTGTGGTCTTTTTGTTTGTTATCGTGCAGAAGAAGATCTGGAATTTGCATCTTTTGTATATGTGGTTGATGGTGCACTCAGTACTGTAGCAGCTGAAACCAATCCACAGGTGATAGATCCCTCATTACGTATCCATTCTAATGTCATTGGTTTCATATTGTACAATATTATTGAAGGAAACATTTCGTTAATATTTACAAAGCCACATAGCTCCGAGGTTGGCAAGGAATAGAATCTATCTGTTACCTGTACATTTTCTTACATCTGATTGCTTCTTTTAGATGCCTAGTGTTTACTTTAAGTTATTTATCATTAAAATTGTAAATTTTCCAGGTGATCGATCACCTTCAAATAACATGTTATGCATATGATCTTAATCTTTAACTCAGTTTGTATAAATTTGGTGACGTGATATATTCTTTAGGATGCGCCAGTGCCCCCTTGCATATCCCAGTTAGAAGGAGGACTTGTTCAAGTAGCTATAGAAGTGGAAGATCGTGCACAACGTTCGGCAATCACAAGTAAACCTTTTGTCCCTCTGGTTCAATTTAATAAAATAAAACCAAGGAATAAAATATATATATACATGGAATTCTTTATATAGAAATAGAACAATAAATATATTAAGGGTGTTTTTGTTATGGCATCAAAGCAATCTATATAAGGTCATGCCTTTCCTATCCTAATAAATCAATACTATTGACAATACTGAACTCAATAAGATTTATTTTATGTAGAGAAAGAAAGCCGTGGCTTTTAGAGGAATAAAAATGGTAGCACCAGAGTACCTTGATGATGATGATGATTATTACGAGATGGTCAAAGTTTTAATCCAAATAAGTATTTTTTGCTACCTTTGTGCTGGTTGGAGATGCCAAACATTGGTGGAGAGAGGCAAAAAGACTTTTGAAGTGTCAAGGCACTCAGATCACATGGGATGTCTTTCAAACATCCTTTTTCTGAAAAATATTGACCCACCAATTTTAGAAAGAAGTTGAAACAGGAGGGTATGTCAGTTAATTAATAGGTGGCCAAATTTGAGGAATTGTCTAAATTGTCTTCCTACTTAAAATATAACCATGATGAAAACTAAAGGCAATACGGTTAGATTCAGGTCTTAGGCTAGAAATAAAAAGTGTTGTAGCTGCCTTTGAAAACTAAAAAGTGTTGAATAGTGAATACTCCCATTCTCATTCAAGAATTTTTAGTGGTTACAACAAACTAGAGGGTTTTTTATGCTCTAATATAACTCTTTGACTCACCAAACATTTAGCCACAAAATCAAAAAGTTCCTTTCTCATTCATGGCCTCCAATATATCCTTTTCAGGTCTTGATACACTTTAGTTGTAATAGTATATTGGCTTTTATGGACTTCTTCCAAAATCCTAGTTTAGTTATCCTGTTGTGGAACACATTCAGTTTTGGTACACCATGATTCCATCAATGGTTTTGCTAAATCTTTCTAAACTCAATTGTGACTATAAGAACTTATCCACCCTTTGAGCTCCTCTAATTTTTGTCCTAAGATTACTCTATTCATAGTTCACTTACACACAAACTATGAGATGAGGATAAGGCTGTGAGGTTGAGACTGCAGAATTCTTCTAGTTGTCCTAGCTCATGAATCATTTGGAACATATCTGTTTTTTTTTACCAAGGGTATTTGCCACTACATTAGCTTTTTCTAGGTGGTAATGTAACTTGAAGTTATAATCTTTTAAAACTCATTCCACCTTCAATGTCTCATATTCAATTTTTTTTGGTCAAACAAGTATTGAAGACTTTTGTGGTCACTAAACACATCAATCACCTAATTCTAGGTCATGAGTTGGGTAATTGTCTTCACGAGGTCTTAATTGTTGGGAAGCGTAAGTGATGATTCTCTTGTCTTGTATTAACACACCTCAAGCTATTTGAGACAAAAAAAAAGGGGTTTCTTTCTTGGTTAACTTTGTTAGGAGTAAAGCTATTTGAGAAAACCCTAATATAAATCTCCTATAATATCTTGCTAACCCAAGAAAATTCCTAATTTCAGATACTATCTTAGTTCATTGCCATTGAACCATTGCCTCAGTTTTACAGGGGTCTAGGGTTTAGGGTATTCATGTTAAGAGAAGAGTAGAAAGAAAAGGTAAAAAAAAAGACCTTAGGTAAGGTGATAGCATTTGAGAGGCAAACCACATGAGAGTTTCTAGAGAAAGGTGCTAGAAGAGGGGAGTTGGGAAGCATAAGGTGTAAGACCGCATCCTTACAAGCCTTACTAAATATATTATACATCTCATGGGAGTGGTGTGCTACAATCTTGTCACCTCATTTATCTACCCGAATTCATTTTAAATTTTTATCAGGATCATTAATTAGTTGAGTTTTAGTCAGAGATTTTTCTTGGGTATCTTACTCATCACTAGCGTCAGCAGAAACATATAAATTAAAACTAATATACATATGTACTACAACAACAAACCAAGTCTTTTCCCACTAAGTGGGGTCGGTTATATGGATCAAGTAATGTCACCGTGTTTTATCTTTGCTCTAAGATGTATATAATGACGATACCAGCTTTATATATATATGAGTGAAATTTTTTTTTGTATATATATATACACATAAAAATTTCACTTATATATTTATAGAGCTGGTATCATCATTATGTACATACACTAAGTACTAATGAGAGCACTAGAGATTTTAGACATATCTCATGGAGACCATCAATCTGTTATGGGATAACTATCAGTTTATACATTACATATGTACCAAAAGTTTCTATTCATGTGGCCACCAAACAAAATATTGGCCTATCCTAACTATTTCAAAAATGTACTAAGTTAGGGGCAGGATATAGAAATGCCTCTATATCAGGCTATATACAAGCACCATCCAAAAAGGAAACATACAAGAAGTCCGCCTCACTAAATCAGTGGGGGTCCATTCAAAACCTATAAAATCACCTCCTCAACAAATAGGAAATATCTAACTCCAGCCATATGGACAATATCCACGTCCATCTCCAAAAGAATGACATACCTAGCCATTTGGACACATCAATGCACACGTGAGATAAAATCTCAATAATCAAGCAAACCAGTTAAAATTATCGATGAAAATACCAGCCGTGATTACATGAAAACCATGCATTCTTGTTATAGTTTCCAAACAATCTCATATATTGAATGTTATGTAATGTCATGCTATGCCATGTACTCATGGAATGCATTGAGTGATAATATTTATATATTCTCATAGGCATGCTCAATATATTTCTCAATAGGACACGGTAATATGGACATTCACATACATGGGCAAGCAATAACTCCTCAATAATTCATATAGGCACATAGGCCATTCAATAACATGAATTGAGAGTTGGGGGTCTTGCTAGTCGACAATCTTCCTACTAACCGCAACGTACCTATTGTCCCAGAACCTATTGAACGAGATTGTTGCACGACGCTAGCCCTATACCTTTAGGGTGTCCCCTTAGTTATCTAGGTACCAACCTAGGATCACCATCCACGATATTTCAAAAATATTTCTAGGATTGAATGGATGTTTTACCATATGAATTTGTGGTTCAACCGTGGAACTCACAATAGTGGTACCATATTAACTATCGGTCATTCAATTCAAAACCTATCTATTCCTAATACATATGCTAATAATACTTTCAGCTCTCCCTTTTATTATTTTCTCTCTAGCCATTGCCCTGTATTACTCTCATGTTCCTATTTCTTTGGGTAGATTTCTCACCTTACTATACTATGTAGGAGATCAAGTCCATTACTCATTACTCATAACAGAGCCCTACTAGTCAGCAGTTAGGAGTCTGGCAGTCGGATAGTAGCTTTTTGTTCTAAACAAGGTTTCCAACCCGTGGGCTGGCGGTCGGAAGCTAGGAGGCTAGCAGTCAGCTGTTAGGTTCTAAACTCAATTTATAGGTAGATGTAGAACTTTGACTAAATTGGCTAAGTTGACTTCTTGACAATTGAGTTGACTTTTGACTAGTAGACTTTGACTAAGTTAATCAAGTGTCAACCACTATTCTAAAATAACGAAATTGCTACAATATGATCATAAGAGGGAATACATATAAGAATCAACTAAATCATCAAATATGCAAAAATGTGTTACAAAACACATTGAAGCAGAATTGCAACTTTGTCTACATTATGGCTTAGATATAACACATATTTTAGGAGGATTGGAAAGTGGCCTTCAACTGGCATTTCTTTGTTCCAAGTTCATACTCATGTACAGAAAGCATAATTTATGGTATTGTGAGTTGTCTACACGAGTCTGTTCTTAGCACACATTCGTTCGTTGTGACCAAGTATGAATTTATTATTTCTTATTAAGATCATGACAATTTGTGGGTATTAAATTTATGTCTGTAATATGTTTGTCAGGAGTAAATGCTGATGATGTTCGAGTCACTGTAGCTGCACCTGCTGCACGTGGAGAAGCTAACAATGAACTTCTGGAATTTATGGGCAAAGTAGATATAGATATTCTCTCTTTTCCTTCTGTCTGTATTTCTTTGTTTACACTTTGGACTTCAGAATAAAAATTATGTACACAGGTGCTGGGTTTAAGGTTGAGTCAGATGACTCTTCAGAGAGGATGGAATAACAAATCGAAGCTTCTTGTGGTGAGTTAAATAAGTAATATCTTCCTAGTAATGAAGGGATGCCCATTCACGTAAATTTGCATCTAATGCTTAAGTAATCATATTTAAAATATTGATAATTGACCTAAAGTTATTACTGGTTCTCCAGGTGGAGGATCTGACTGCTAGACAAGTGTATGAGAGACTTTTGGAGGCTGTGCAACCTTGATGCTGTGTTTTGGATTTATCTAGGGCCCGGAATTTGGGACATATCCATTCTTCTGCATTTGACCGCGTTAAGCAGTTGCACTTATTTTACTGCAAAACTGAGCTAGCTAGTGGTTTTTAGTTTCAATGTTAACTGTTTGACTTCAGAACACCTGGTGACCATAACTGATATGCATACCAAGTTACCCTGTACATTATATGCAGTATTGAATGCCTTTAACCGTTGGCTTTTTGTGTTCAGTAATGGATTAAACAAATTCAGCAACTGTGTATGCATGCAGTTGTCCGTGGACCCACATCCAGTATATTCGGAATGCAGTTCTCTGTTGTCGTTTAATAAATAGTCGAAGGTTTGATTTTTCTAACAAATATCATCTTATTAACTTATTTTGTAAATATTTTTACTAGTACAAATTAAATTATATGCTGTGTTTGGGTCAAAGTGAAGGGATTTGAGCCTGTTAATTATTTACTCCTTTGTTCGGCAATGTATATGGAGTAAATATTGTTAATAGTGATAACTAGTATTCAGAGAGATTAGTCTCTAACTTGTTAGATTTATAAAAAAATTATAGGTTAAAAAACAGTTTATTCTCGTGATTTGACTTAAAATCAGTTGTTCTCTTGTGATTAAGAGTGTGTCACTTGACCTTCATATGGTTTGTTGTTATCACTCAACTATCTTGCGTTATTTTTTATCTAAAATTTAACCAAATTAGTCAATTGAAATTTTTTAAAAACTAGTTTGTATTTATATAATTTTAAAACTATCACTCAAATCTTTGTAATTTAATACTTGTCATTTAATTCATTTCTATGATTTAACACTAGTCATTTAAAATTATGAAATCATTCAAAATAAAATAAAAAGATATATATGTATTTCGAAGTATACATTATATCTTTAGTATTGGAAGAGAGGGGATTATCTTTAATATAAGAAGAGGTACATTCAAGAGGACTTTTTGAGTTTTTATGAAGAAAATTTTAGATTAATGGAAATGTAACCTTACTAAACTAGAATACAAGAAAGAGAAAACAAATTATTTATTAGGCATTAGTTTAATTTTAAATTTGGTCTATAGTTTATATATGTTGGTACTTAATGTGAATTAGGATGTTATTTTGTTTTGGTCCACTATAAACATTATATGATTGAATGGATTGACTATTTTTTTAGAAAATTGTAGTTTAATTTCTTATTTATTTTATTGATTTATAAAATTTTAAATAATATATAATTATTATTTAATTTTTCTTCTCTTATAGTCATAATTTCATTATTAATGTTATAATTATAATTTATTATTGTTTACATAATTTACCATATACTTTGTACAATATATATAGAGGGAGAGATTTGTCTCTGAAAAATTATAATAATTAACTCGTTAATTTTTGAACTGTTAGTAATTAATAAAAAAGATAACGAAGAATGGTAAATACTAAATGGTTTGTAAAAGATCCTATGTACTTTTACTAACCTAGTGTATCAACTCAAAATATAATTACATGTAGAAGAATTTAACCATAAATTAACACTTAATTATATATCAATAAATAAATATTTGATATTTTTATACAATTTTTTTCTTAATTTATCTATTACTTATTTTTAAATTATTAAAGTAAAAGAATATTATAAATGTGGTAAAGAGAGACATTAAGATATTTTAGAAAATCTATTTAAACATATATAATATTTCAACTACATAATTAGTAGACAAATCAACACTTTTATATGTAATGTTTTTACCATATAAGAAGTATATATTTTGTTTCTCACGTACAAGTCACATAAATTTAAATACATTTCCAACACCTAGCAAATCACACATATTTAATAGTGTCTCACTCTAATTTTCTAATATTGGTCATTTGTTAAATGATTTATACTTATAGAGTTTTGTTCTATAAGATCTTTTTTTATAAAGTTAATTAAGTAACTTTTTTAAATGAAAAATAAAATTTGATAAAATAAAAAAAAAATTATGTGGCCTTCTCCTATCTCTTTGTTTTTGTTACTTATTTAATTAAATGTATCTTTGTTTACTAATTTAACATTTTAAATTAGATGTAAAAATATTTAATCCATTAGAATAACTAATACTCATGTGTATACATGAAAAAATAATATCAAATCATAAATAAAATCACATATAGTGTGGACACAAACTTTCTAGCAAAACATATTATATAATACTTTGAAATTTAGAATCAAATCAAGATGAAGCTTAAGTTATTAGATGCTCGATAAACATAAGTGCTTGGTTGGAATTGCTAGCTGCTAGAAAAATATTTAAATGTGTATGGCTTGTAAGTGAGAAAAAAAATATTTGCTGCATATATGGTAAAAGCGTTTCATACTAATACTGGTTTATTTACTGATTATGTAGCTAAAATGTTACATATGTTTACGTAGAATTTCTAGGATAGTATAGATATTTTAAAGTCTCTCTCTATTATTTTTATGATACTCTTTTACTTTAATAGTTCAAAAATAAGTGTTAGATAAATTAATAAAAAAATTGTATAAAAATATCAAATGTTTTTATTCATTGATTTATGCAAAAAAAAAATGAATTTTCACTGGCGTTTCTTTGACGACAACTAAAAAAGTCTCCACTGAAAAGTTGTCTTTTGTGGTGACAACACAAGTTGCTACCAAAGACTCATTTTTGGTGACATATTAAATGTCGTCCCTAAAGACTCTGGTGGTGACATATTATAAGTTGCCACCAAAAGTCACAATTTAACATCGTTTGATTTTTAGACAACCAGTCCATTCCTAATATGACATATACATCTTTCGAAGGCAAACATAATGTCTATTTCAAATAAGACATCATGAATTAAAAGAGGATACTTTAAACAAGCGTGGACAGTAAACACACATTTTCCCATAGGGGTGGAAACAAAAACATCATAGGGCAAGTAATAAATAGGTAATTTAAGTTTCGACACACATTCTTCAAAAATGAAAGAATGGGTAGCACTAGAGTCAAACAGTACAGTTGTCAAGATATTATGTATCTTACATGTTTCCTGTATGACATTTGGGATCTATTTCCCTCACATCCATCCAAAGCAAATACTCTTCCCTTAGTCTGTGGCCTCGATTCATTGGGCTTCTGCAATTGGATTCTTGACATAAAAATCCTTCGTGATATGTCTCAGTTTGCCACAGCAATAATATACCCCTTGCCCTTGTAGACATAGTTTGCCACCATGATTCTTTCCACACTTGGAACAAGTGGTAGTTACTAGGTCAGTAACCTTACTGGTAGAACTTTGCACATGATTGAAATATCTACCCTACACATTCAGATTCCTAATGGGTTTCTTTTTTTGGTATTTGTGGCCTATGAATAGTTTTCTATTCTAGATTTTTTCTAATTGTCCTGCATTTGTTCACTAAGGCAGCATAGTCCCTGATTTCCAAAGGGGCTACGTGGGTTTTCATTTCTAAATCGAGTCCAAACTTTAACTGAGCTTACTTCCATTCCTCGTTCGGTGCAATTTCAAATAGGAGGAAACTTAGACAACTCCTCAAATTTGGCTAGGTACTCTTCGAAGGGTTGGTGTCTCTATTTCAGTTATAAGAACTCTATTTCCCTATCCTTTCTCACACTTATTGAAAAATACTTCTCTAGAAAAGCTCTTTGGAAAGATTCTCAAGTCAAAGGTATCCCCCTACTCTCCATTAACTTTTTATCACCTCTCCACTGGTACTCGGCCTCTCTTGATGTTAATATACACAACATATATTACTTTTTAGGGGTCGATATTGTCACGCCAACCTTTTAAAATAAAAAATGGAGTCACCACCAAATGTTAAAGAAAAATTTGGAAAACTATAAAAAATTATTTTTGTAAATAATTTTAAAAAATATGGTAGACAAGGCTAAAATTTTAGAAAACCAATCTCGAAGCAAATATCAGGTTCGGGAGTCTAATTGATTTTTAGGAAAGGTGTTACGAACCCTATGAAACTCATCAAAAAGATGGTTAACCTTAATTAAATTTGTAAAATAAAGTGGCTTATAATTATTTAAATTACCCTAATATTTATTTTATTTTTACCATTTTAAAGTTTTAGCTTTTGAATTGTTAGATGAAATACCAAATATTAAAATTATCCAAAATTAGACATGATTAAGTCATAAAGCATCTTAAAATTTGTCTAGAAATTCCAACCATGAAATCATAAAAAAGATGTACCAAAAATTTATCATTATCACTTTGTACGTGCTCCACCCTTAAAAAAAACTCTCAAGTGTATGACTTAATTTTCTCCATTCTATTCAATTGCTATTATTATTATTTATTGATATTAAATGATATCTTTGATATCTTTCCAACGGCAGATCACAAGAGAGAAAGAACAAATTAAGCAATAGGTTGTTACTTCTATTCTAGTCTTATCCTTCCTTTTTTAATTGGCACTAATCTTGAGGAATTTAAGAAAATTAAAATTCCAACATGCTTGTAATCCAATCTACTAAAATGTAAAATGTAAACTGGACTTGTAATATTATATATGACTTATTTGATTTTATAAAATGTATAAAATGCAAAAACTATTTAATTTATATAATATTAATAAAAGACATCCACATGGTTCACATATTATGGCGAGATCAGAAAATGAATGAAATGATGGTTATTAGCATAAAGCTAAATGAGGTGTGTTATGCATATATATGGAGAACAGAAAGAAGAGTGAGATGGAGGATGTAGCAGTACAGTACAGTAGCGAAGTAATGCACTCCACAATCAATGATAAGGATGTGAAGATAAGGACGAAAATCTAATGGCAGCGCCACACTAAAACCATGATTAATATCATAAGCAATGCGTAACCAACATGACTATCACAACTGCAGTAGGGGATGGAGGCGGCAGCTTCTCCTACCTTTCTCTCTCGGTTCTCTCTCTTTGTTCGTGTCTCTCTCTTGCTTGGTTCTTCTCTTTTCTCCGTTCAGTGCCTTGCTTCGGTGCTCTTTTTTGTGTGTGTTTTCTCTGGTGTGTAGTGCTTCTTAAATAGGGGAAGGGTGGATTAAAAAGGAAAATAAGGATTAATGGAATTGAATTTGATGGAGGAGATTTGGGGAATGGGATTGGAGTGATTTTGCTGAAAAGATGACGAAGGAGATGGGGCTTTGATTTTGTATTTAATTTTTGTTTTATATATTATTTTTATTTTTATTTTTATTTTGAACCTTTTATTCATATTTGGACTCATTTTCTTAGACTCTTTATTTTTCTTTGGATTGCTTTTAATTGGGCCTTTTTATTTTTATTGGGCTTCTATCATGATATCCTTTTTCATTTAAAACTAGAACATATGAGGCTAATGTTAATTACTTTATTATTTTTTTATTTTTATTCTATCTTTATTATTTATTTTTGTTAATTTATTTTTATTATTTTTTTGAGTTTTGAATTGTGCTCGAACACAATATGGTGTTAACAATTGCTCCTCTTTATTCCTTAAGTGAGAGAAGTGGCTAAGAATTAGTCTATTTCTCATTTAAGGTTAAATAAAGATAAGAACATGTTTTCTGTTTGGGTACTATTCGCTCATTTTTATTTTTCTTATTGTCACCCTTCCTGGTGCGAGTTCTGACATAAATCAAGTAGAACCTGGTTTCCCAATGTGCCCTAGTCTTCATAGGTAGTGGTTTCCCTAGTAGGTACAAAAATAGGAATCCTTGCTTGCCAGTGTGTCTTGGTCTTCACAAGGTTTGACCTTCGTAGCGTGCCCTGCTTTTCGGTCATAAGAGAAAATCCTTGCTTCTCAACGTGCCTCGATCTTTGCAAGGTTTTCCTCCACAATGTGCCCTATTGTCAATCATAATAAAAGATCCTTGCATCTCAGTATACCCTGGACTTTGTAAGGTTTGAGCTTCACAGCATGTATTATTTGTCCTGTAATAGATCATCCTTGCTTCTTAGCGTGCCTTGGTGATAAGCATATAATTATACATATTTATCTGCTAAATTTCACTCACTTTAGGGATATATTTTATGTGTTTTATATATAATTACCCATGATTCCACTTGTTTCCATGTTATCCAAGCCTTTCCCAGGTACAAAGCAGTTTTGAAGAGAAATGGACCAAAACCATGTAAGAGATGGTTGCAATCCCTCCCTTCTAACTCCATCACCACTTGGAATGCTTTGGCAGAAAATTTTCTCTATAAATATTTTCCTCCAGCTAAGATTGCACAGATGCACAATAATATTTCTTCCTTTGTGCAGATGCATGATGAAAGCATGTATGATGCTTGGGAGAGATACAAAGACCTATTGAGATGTTGTCCACATCATGGACTGCCCGTATGGATGCAGGTACAAACATTTTATAATGGACTGAACCCAGCCACTAGGCAGATGGTAGATGCAGTAGCATGAGGTGCTCTGAATAATAAGACCCCTGAGCAGGTACAAAATTTGATAGAGGAAATGGCCATGAACAATTACTAATGGCAATCCTCTAGAGATAGACAGCAAGGAGTGGTTAACCAAATAGATTCTACATCAGTCTTGGCAGCTCAAGTGGAACTTCTGGCCAAGAAAATAGACCAACTCCAGATGCCAGTTCAAGCAGAATAGTCAGGCTATGAATTTTGTGGTGGCCCACATTATGGTGCAGATTGTAATACGGGAGGTATGTTTCAAACTCATCAACTTCATTTTCATCTAACTTGGGTTCTGCTGACTTAGAATAGGTAAATTACATAGGTAATACCCCAAGATAGTAGAACAACTCATAAGGCAACATATACAACCCTGGGTGAAAAAACCATCCGAATTTCAGCTAGAGAAACAATAACACCCAAGGTCCACTAGACTACCAGTGGCAGCAGCAACCCAGTCACAAGCTGCTCCAAATCAATTTCCTTAAGGGTGGGAAAAGAAGCCCAGTTTTGAGGAATTTATAATGAAGTATATGTCCTCTATAGACACAATCCTTAGAAATCAACAAGCCTTTATTCAAAACTTAGAAATTTAGTTGGGCTAGATATCAAAGTTGTTGGTTAAGAGACAGCCAGGGACGCTCCCCAGTACCACAGGGCCAAACCTAAGGGATCATTGTAATGCTATCACTCTGCTATCAGATAAGCAAAAACCTAGTTCTTTACAATTGACTCATGATACTACTATTGTACAGAATAGGCTAGTCAATAAGGAACCAAGATTGGAGGTTAGCGAACCAGTGTAAGCTGAGGACAAGAAAAGTCCTATGAAAGGGTACCAGCCACTTGTTCCATAACTTGCTAGACTAAAGCAGGCAGAACTCTTTCAAAAGCTCAGTAAGTATATTGACCCACTTGAACAGCTAAAAAGTAACAAACAAGAACCCAAGGATTTAGGGCTAGTAACACTGATTGAGGAGTGCACATCAATCCCAGAAGACAATCTACTTGTTAAGAGGTATGATCCAGGGAGTTTTTCTATACTTTTTGTAATTAATAAACTACCTGTTATAGATGCTTTAGTTGATTTAGGATTTGGAATTAATCTGATGCCTACTATCTTGTTTGATAGATTAGGATTGAATAAACTAAAACCTGCTAGGATAACTGTACAATTAGCTGATAGGACTATTAAACATCTTAGGGGTATAATTGAGAATGTCTTAGTAAGAGTTGGCAATTTTACATTTCTTGTTGGCTTCATTGTAATGGATATGGAAGGTGAAAGTAGCATACCTATGATTCTAGGCAGACTTTTCCTCACAACATCCAAGGCTCTTATAGATGTTTTTGAGGGAAAGTTAACATTTAAAGTAAGGGGTGAAACTATCACCTTTGATATAACCAACCCTTACTTACATGAAGAATTACTTAATACCTCTTTACAGAACCAACTACATGAGAACTTGCATACTGACCTCGTGCAAGTAGTTAATGGATCTAGCAGTGATACTAACCATTCTATTGCTATTAACAGGTCAGAGGTGCAAGATGTGAAACATTTAAGTAAGGACCCTTCAATCCTGAAATTAAAGCAACCACTTAAGCACTTTAGTTACATATATGTGGGTGATGTGAAGAAGCAGCTTGTGATCACAACAGCTGAGTTAACACCAGATAAGAGGGAATTAACTTTACCCTCTCACTAGAAACACCCCAGACCTTCCATTTAGAAGCCCTCTTCCTCCTTCAGTTCCGCTTGATCAGGGCAGTAATTAAAACTTCCCTTTTTCATCCTTCTCTTTAACTTTATTTTCGTTCACATACCTTAGTCTTTTTTTTTGCTATTTTCTTTTTCTTTGTATCTTTCCAACTTAACGATTTTCTTTTGAGATATCCCCTTTGCTATACATCGAGGATAGTGTTTGTCTTAAGTGTGGGGTGACTCTTGGTTTAACTTCAATTTTCTTTCTTCTCAAATAAATTTTCTAATTCAATTTTCAACTTCAATTTCAATCTAATTTTCGAATATAATTTGATTTGATCTCAAATAAATTTTCAATTAAAATTTTTTTTTTAGTATAGTAGTTTTTAGTTTAATTAGTCTACATTCTCTTTGTTCATTCAGTTTATGTTAGTTTAAATTATCTTCTTTTTCTTTACTTTACTTTTACTTTGTTCATAATGAAAATAAGTGCTTTCCTATATGCATTCCAAAAGGTATAATACTAGTGATTGTCTTTTTCTTCACCATTGCTTTATATTAAGTCATAACATGGATAAAATATAACACACACTTATACTCTTGCAAGTAAAACCCTTGTTTTCAATCCATATTAGACAATAAATTCATTTCAAAGCTTATATAGAAAAATAGTTTTATGGCACCTAGATGCTCCCACATCTTGCACCATGTTCTACATTGCACACACTCTAATATGATAATATGGATAGGAAGATAGGCATGCATTACTTGACTAGTAATTTTATTAGAAATTTTAAGAACCTATAAAACCACACCCCATAAATGTGAGGATTTGAGCCAAGAGAGCATTCATTACAAACGTGCTCTAAATTTTTCTTGTAGAGGGTGCACTTCATTTTACTATGCTACTAGAACTTGCTTTGTAATACTTGTCAAAATTATATGAATTCTTGAATATCAAACATGATTTAGGCAACTTAGGTTACACCACTGATGACCAAAAAGCTTACCCTATATGCTTCCCTTAGTTGACCATTATTGAGCTTTGGCATGTTCTTTCCATATATACACGTTTACACCCCATTTTCCACTTCTTTTTACAATACCTTTCTTTTCCACCCTATATGTTGAAATTTGTGTGTTCTGTTCTTTATATATAGATTAAAATGCAGTATCTCAATAGATAAGGATTCACTGAGTCTTCCCTTTATTTTGAGGTACTCCCTAATCCAAGACTGAATATTAGAAAGACTGCGAGACTGCAAAAAGCAAAAAAGAAAAAAATATATATGAAAAAGAAAAGAAAGGAAGAAAAGAAGAAAAGGAAAGGGAAAATAAAGCAAGAAAAAAAGTACAAATATCAAAGCAGTCTCTGTACTATCTTAGGAAAGGGTATTCTCTGAACTAAAAAGCTCAGTGAAAACTGTGTCTATCGTATTTAATTCTTGGAATCTCCTTAGGACCACATGTGTTTTCAACATATTTGTACCCTTTTCTCCCAAGATCCTCCACCTACCTCTACCTCAAGCCCCATTACAACCCTGTCAAGACCCTATAATCATGATATTCAAGTTTTCGCAAGTAGTGGAGGTGAGATTTATAAGCAAGCATATGGAAGGCATGGTACTATAAAATTGCTTGAGAGATTTCACTTTACCCATATACACTTATGAGCAACATTGAGTGATCTCCATGAGGTAGTGGTTCCTAATCAAACAATGAATTGCTTGTTGAGGAAGTGCATTCAATCTAACTATCTCTGTTATTAGTAAAGGGCCTGTAACACCAAGAATTATGGTGTAAGATTCATGTAGCATCAAGTTACATAGACTATGGAGTATGTATTAACCATGAAAAGCTATTATTGTTTCTTATGAATTAAATGAAAATTTTCTTAAGGTCAAGAAAAAGCTTAAGTGTGGGGTATTATGATAAGCACATAATTATACATATTTATTTGTTAAATTCCACTTACTTTACGAGTATGTTTTATGTATAATTACCCATGATTCCACTTGTTTCCATGTTATCTAAGCTTTTCCTAGGTACAAAGCAATTTTGAAGAGAAATGGATCAAAACCAAGTGTCTAAAGGCTCAAAGCACCTCAAAATGCACCTTTTAGCATGGGCACACATGAAGTCTTCTAGAACACACCTACCACATGCCCATGTTGCCTTAAATCTTCTAGAGCACACCTCTCCACATGCCAAAGACATCTTATGCACCTTCTTACATGGAGGGATGTCTTCTGGAACACTGCCTACAACATAGCCATGCTCTCCACTTGGGCTACCACATGGCCATGCCACTTTCTAGGGTGCCACACGGCCGTGTGGAAGCCTAGAGAGGCATCTCCCTTGCCTATAAATAGTAGAAGGTGCAAGGAGAAAAAGGCATCACTTCTAGGCATCTAAGGAGAAGGAAACTAGGAGCACTTAGAGTAGCTTGGAGTGTGACAATCCTTGCTAATATTTGGAGCATAATACTTCACTTCCCTTGCCTCCCCAAAAAGGTCACAAGCCGTGGAGAGTCAATCAAGAGTTGAAGGAAGAGATTGTG
This sequence comes from Senna siamea, assembly GCA_031216115.1. NCBI lineage: Eukaryota > Viridiplantae > Streptophyta > Magnoliopsida > Fabales > Fabaceae > Senna > Senna siamea. The sequence continues at coordinate 7,321,591 of CM062360.1, forward strand.
AAGCATCAAGAGGCAATATGAAGCATAATCAAGAAAGGAGTTTATAATCCAAACTAGTCATCCAAAACTCGACAAATGAGGATGTTTTTATTTCCATTTTGCTCTTCTTCCCTTGATTTAATTCTTGTTGCTTTATTCATAAACATGAGTAGCTAGATTGGTAGAACCCAATTGGGGTTCTTAGACTAAGTTAATGCTTTAAATTGAATATAATTGGGTTATAAATTGAATTATGTGATCTTCCCCTAGTTAAAGATTAAACAAGTTTTTATTACGAGACGTCATAAGGAAAAAAATCTAGATTACTCTCAAATACTCTAATCGATGATGTTTGGAAATGGAAAACTAACTAGAGAGAACAGTTGATCTTCACTCAGACTAAGAGGTTGACAACTGTTGGCATACCTTGCTTGGACCAAGGTTACTATCCCTTCCTCTTTATTACAATAGGAAGATGGCACACCTTGCTCACGGATACGACAAGCATTCATTTTCTACTTTAGGCCTTTTGGAGCCACCTGTATAAAAGAAGCATTCCATATCTCAAACCCTTCAATATATCCTCTCCCATCTAAAAAAAGGGATGATATGCACTTTGGAAAGAATGAAAAGAAATCCTTCCCATGTTTCAAACCTTTTAGAGTCAAAGCCCAGAATCTCAATACCCATAATTCTCATTTTGATTGTAGTAGAAAGAGGGTAGTTGGTGCGTATGACCCAACCAAGGTAAATTGAGAGCTGAATCTAGTGACTAAAATCATCCTTAGAACCTTATAAAAGAATTTGTCCATCAGCCAAATATTTGGTTTCATTTGGAAGATATGATTATTTGGCCACATTATCCCATCCCCATCATGACACTACCCTTGAAGAGTTGACGTCCTGACAATTGCACTATGCGACACTTCAGTCGACATTGCTTCACTCTACTGCAGTCAACCCCTCAGCTGGTCAAAACCCTTTACAGGTAGCCCTCTCCGTGCTGTCAAAAAACTAGGCTCTAATACCAAATGATGGAACCCAAGTGATTTGGAGAATCCTCCCTCAAAAGCTAGCTATTGAAGGGGAAGAACTAAGACAATTAGTACCCGTCGAGCATCCCATTCTACTCGATGTGGGACATGGGTAGCTTATACTACCCTAAGGACATCCCATACTATTCTCATTCCCCATCAAAGCCTAACCTGAATAGTTCTCAAATAATGCTATAAATATATATATTAATGTGCACATGCAAAAATTAAACTAAATAAAAAAAATTATGAACTTTTATATTGTTTCTATCCATATTAGAAAATTATATAAATTTATGTATTACAATTTTTAATTATGCATGAATTTTTGTATTTATCTAAAATTTTTAATAAATATGTATTTGATTATGATGTATATTATTTCAAATTTAAAAATTACTATATATATTATATAAAATAAAATTTTATTACTAACTAAGTTGTTTGCAACCAGCTGAGCATTAAATCTTTAAGTTTGGCTCATTTAACTAAATGAGCTTAATATGTTAATCATGTTTGGTTCATTTACACCATTAATAAGGAGGTTATTTGATTGTTGATGTGCCTTATTTTACACGTATTTGCTTGATGTTATTTGTCCATTTTATAAGCATTTTATGTGTTTTTATTCCAAGAATCACTTGAACTTGTATCCTTTTTCATTTTCGGAGTTTTACCAAGTCATTATCAGTAGTGGAGCCATTCTAGAGTCCTAAATAGCCTATAATATGGATGAACATGACTATATGGAAGAGTTTGGCCTTGGCACAATTGTGTCAGGAGCCACACAATCGTGCTGTGGCAAAATTGCACTATCACATCTGTGTTGAGTTTCAAATGATCGTGTTGATGAAAAGCTGGAGTGCCACGGTCTTGTTAAATCTTACACGGTCGTGTTGAAGTAATATTGTAGTGGCACAACCATTTTATGAGCTACACGGCTGTGATGAGTAACCAAAACCTTGGCACAATTGTGTTGACGATTACTGTAACACCCCTTATCTCTATATTATAGCTTTATAATATGTAATAAGATAAGTGATTACATTATTCTTTACCTTATTATGTTAAAAAAAGAGCCTGAGCATTAGATCTATCAACAATTAATTATTTGATTAGGTCTGGGTTCTTTTGCTCAAGTTAACATACTTCAGCACAGCAGAGATAAAATTCCATACATCACAGCAGAATTTGTAAAACATTCCATAACTATGTATATCATTTAAACCTTATGATACACATCTTAAGAGATATTAAGTATTCATATATAGGGGTAAGGAGACAACAATCCTACCACTCAAACCCCTTTTTCCAAAAGAATAGTGGTCTAAATTCTATCTTAAGATACATAAGGCAAAATTAGGACTAAAAGTGCTGCATCACATAATTTCTATTTACTCCTTAAATCAGCTAGTTTGATGCATCACAACACTGGATCTATGCATCTGATACATACCAGTATAATAATGAGAAATAACTTTCCAGTAGCTAAACAAGCCATACATTTTCAAAATAACTAGCATGTACCACTATACGGATACAAAAAACATTTCTACATTCCATCCATTTCTTCTTAAAATAGTTTTCATTCAATTCTATGGGCATACTTTATGTAAAACATATACATGTGCATTAATGAATATGAGATTATTAACATTTCATGTCATGGTTAATTCATCAACAAAACACATCTTTAAGCATTCATACATCATCTATCATCACATCAGTCATACTTTATTTGTAATAACAATTGAGTGCCATTTATTCCTTACCACTGGCTTGACTTTTATTAGTGCCGTTAAGTCCACCACTAAGGTATCATTTAGTGCCATCAAATACACTTAAAATGGGATCTAATAGTGCCATTCTCTACCCTTTCTTGGTGACCTTTAGGAGGACTTAGATAGTGGTGTTGTCCATCCTTTCAGAAAACATTCATTGCCTTTTTATTTATCTCTATAGGAAGATATAAATAGTGTCATTCTCTCACCCCTAGGATAATATTCATAACCTTTGCATATTCACCTCAAAGGGGATCTATTAGTGTCATTCTCAACCCTTTATTAGTGACCTTCAATGCCTTTCATTTCTTATTTGCATGTAAATTTCAAGCCATTCATTTATATTCATATAAATTGATGCATGTTGCCAATGCTATCTAAGCAACTACACCTAAGGCAGTGAACCTATCGATGCAGCCTAGTGCAATGGTGAGTATCAAGGTCGTATTCCTCAGGAACGGGAAAGCCTAGAGTTACTACTTGTTCTATGTTATCTAGCCTAGTAATTACAGTGATTAATTTTTATCTAAACTAACATCTAACTACAAGCAATAATAAACTAATGACGACAAGGAACAAAAGAAAATATAAGGAGGCAAGAAATGCAAATCCATCAGGGAACCTATACTAGTTGGCAAACATATAAAGGATAATGGATTACGGAATTTGACTATGCTATCTGTAAGTGAATTCTAAGTTAAATTCAATTTCCCTCTCGAGACAATTAAATTTCTAAATCTAAGAATCTACCACTGGAATCTCTTCCTAATGATTGATTTCAAATCAGCCTTATCGATCTAATTCACCACTATCAAGGATAGCTACTCCTTAATCTAGCAATTAATTAACCTAATCTCTAAGCAAAAATTAACTATCCGTTACAATTAGGTGTCCAATTTCAATTATCATCTCTCAATCTCAAAAAGAAATTTAATTAGCTTTCATTGCAACGTCTTGTCAACAAAAACGCGGGCGTTCGTTCTTAAAAGTAATGGAGATCATGTAACCAACATTCAATTATCCATGAAAATTAAAGCAACATTCCAACATAGTTAGGGACCCCAATGGACTTTACAAATTTATCCACACATATTTACAGACAGTAAATAGTCTAACAGTAGACAATCCATCAGAAAATTCATTAGAAAATCAATTATACAGGAGATAAAAATAGTAGAAATTAAGCACGCCCCTATCTTCTCAATTGCCCAATGGTTACTACATGGATTGGTCACCGAAAAACCACTAAAATCTCGCCCAAAAAATGTCACAAAACCTCCAAAAAATGCAGCTCAAATCTATCTAAGAAAACGGGTTGCGGGTCGCGAGTCAATAAGGTCACAGGGGAGGCACTGAGTGATAGGGGGTCGCTTTCCGGTGGTGGCTCGGATGAACGATGGTGGAACCAGCTCCGAAATGTGGATGGGTCACAATTCAAATCCTTCTTGGATCTCTCCGATTTGGGCTATTCAATGGCCGACGAGCTGCAGGAAGGTGTCGGAGGAGTTTCCTAAAGTTGCAGGGTGTAACAGTGGGTGGTACGCTGGTCGAAAAATGCGTTGAGGAGCTCAAACTCGAATAGGTTTTGCAACAGGGTCGCGAGCTTTCTCTCACGTTACGGACGCTGTGAATGATATTGCGGATGGCCAAGGCAGTGGAGGACCGTCTGCGGAGCCTCTCTGGTCACTGGTCAGCCTCCCTTGGTGGCAATTTTCCCTCAGCGTCGCACGATTCTACTCGGATTCACTCACTTCGCGCGATCGGTCTTTAACGCGTGATGGGCTCCCTTTCACGATGGCTCTCAGGTATGTGTGTGTATCTATGTTTAATGCTTCTTTTCACTATTCCAAGCTTTCATTTCTCCACCCACGCACTGCACCTGAGCCTCCTATGGGCTTCTACATTGGTATTCACTTTTTCCCTCCAATTGGCCCATTCCAAGGCCCAATAAGTAAAATTAGCCCCAAATAGCTTGTTTTTTATGCTCTGAAGGCTGCTTAACCTTAAAATTTCTCTGTTTGCTAGTGATGACTTGATAAAATGCCTAAAAATGAAAAATAACATAACTTAGATGATTTTTAGAATAAAATTACACAAAATGCTCATAAAATGGACAATTCTCATCAAGCAATTTTGTATAGAATCAGACACATCAAATCACCCCACACTTAAGCTTTTGCTTGTCCTCAAGCAAACATTAACTCAGTCTTCAAACAAATAGCAATAGTTTCTCAAAGTCCAAACCTAGTCCACCGTTAATAATACCTAACACATCCCTTGTGAAACTTGATTATAGACCAAATTGCAAAACCTTGACGCAGAATGGAGATAATAACGATGCATACACAACTTAGCCAACAATTCAATGCCAACTATTTAAGAATCAATGCCTCTCAGAGATTTCTAAAATCACTCAAAGTGTATACTGGCAAGGTACAAATCCCTCAAGCAGCTTCACAAGAATATGTCTACTATATGCTTGCTCATAAATCTCATCTCCACTATTGCTAAAAAATTGAATACCAAAATCAAGGGGTCTTACAAGGTTGTAATGAGATTAAGGTGATGGTAGGGAAGAAATTTTTGGTAGAAGTAGCATAGATGCTGAAAATTCATGCAATTTAAGCATCATGAAGGATTAAAGGATTAAAGGATTAAACGCAACAAATGTTAAACACAACAATTCTTACTAAGTTTTTAATAAAGTTGGTGATGCTCAAAGAATATAATATCAACAGACAGACTACTCTTATTATTATCTCTTCTTTTTTTTTTTCATAATTAGCCTGCATGCTTACACTTTTGGATTAAAGGGAGCATCTAGAATGATAAAAAAAAAACTTAGTGTACTATCACCAATTAAGGTAGTGCATTTTTAATCCATGTATAAAGAGTAAATCACACAAATTTCAGCAAATGGGGTGAAGAAAGAAGATAGTGAATAGAAAGGAATATGAGGTGTAAAATGTAAGTGATGAAAGAAAAGTCAAGGCCCAAAAGTGGCTAACTGAGGAAGACACATAGGGTAGGCTTTTTTTTTTTGGTAAAAATAATGTATCCTAAGTTGCCCAAATCATCTGATATTCAAAAGTTTATGTAACTTCAACAAGTGGTAAAAATAGTGTATACTAAGTTGCCCAAATCATTTGATATTCAAAAGTTTATGTAACTTCAACAAGTATTACAAAGAAAGTTCTAGAGACATAATCAAGTGAAATACACACTTAACAAAAAGAATTCGAAGCATATTTATAATAAATGCTTATCTTAGGCTCAAATCTCACATTTGAAGTATGGCTAAATTGCATATGGTTCTCAAATATTTCCATATGAATTACCAATCAAGCAGTGCATGCATACTGCATTATCAACATCCTAAATCAAAAATTAAACAATTTGAAAAAAATAATCAAGCAACACTGGTATGACCCAGCCGTGGTAAAAAATACATTAGGCAATAAAACTGCTTTCTAACATGCACTATGAGAAACAATGCCTGCCCATTCGTGACTGAATCCTACATGCTCAAAAGACAATCAAAGACTCAAGTGCATAGAATCAAGCAAAAAATCAAGTATCATACCCTATATCCACTATCAAACTAAATACAACATCAACAACTGCAGCATCAAAATCATAAATACCCACCCCACACTTGAGAAAGACACTGCCCTCAGTGTACAGCAAAGGGAATACCACAGAAATAAAAGCAGAAAGCACAACAATAAGCACAGATAATCTAAAATTTTTAATGTACCTCAACAAAATGAAAAAGAAGAAAATAGAAAAAAATAAAATAACACAAATAAAGTAAATAAATAAATAAATAACACTGCTTCTTTTTGTTTGAGTCTTTTAGCTGGACTCGTTCCTTCACTCACTCTTGCAGGTAAAGCACTATGTGCACTCGTTCCTCGACCTTCGATAAATCTCTATAGTAATGCTTCAGTCAGTGCCCATTGACTTTGAAATCTCCTCTATCAGGATGATGCAGTTCCACTGTGCCATAGGAAATGACTTGCTTGACCATAAATGGTCCTGACCATTGGTTCTTAAGCTTTCCTGGAAAAAGACGAAGACATGAGTTATGAAGTAATACCCTATCTCCAACCTGAAAATCTTTAGCGCCACGCAGCCTTTGATCATGCCACTTCTTGGTTCAAGCTTTGTAAATGGAAGAATTTCCATAAGCTTGGTGGTACCTTTCTTCTAGCTCATCTAGCTGCCAAACCTCTCTTTACCTACAGAAATAACATCAAGATTGCATGTTTTAAGGGCTCAAAGTGCCCTGTGTTCCAATACTAGCCTATAAGGTGTAAATCTAGTAGAAGTTCTGTAAGCTGTCCTAAAGGCCCATAATGCATCATCCAATTTGGATGCCCAATCCTTCCTACTCACCCCCACAATTTTCTCTAAGATTCTCTTTAAACCCTTATTAGTTACCTCTACTTGTCTACTGGTCTGTGGGTGATAAGGTGTTGAAAACCTATGAGATACCCTATAATGTTTAATTACTTTCTCAAGTTGGGAGCTACAGAAATGGGTCCCTCTATAACTAATCAGTGCCCTAGGTGTACCAAACCTAACAAACAATTTTTTAAGGAACCTACTCACTACCCTGGCATCATTAGTGGGGAAAGCTTCAGCTTCAGGCCACTTGGAAAGATACTCAACAGCCATAATTATATACTTATTACCAAATGAGGAAGGAAAAGGGCCCATGAAGTTAATACCCGAAACATAAAAAAATTCAACCACTTGCATACTCGTTTAAGGAATTTTGTCATGGGCAGAGATGTTACCTGACCTTTGACAAGCATCACAAACCTGGACATATGCTCTAGCATCCTGGAATATGGTTGACCAATAGAACCCTACTTCAAGCACCTTCCTAGTAGTGTGGTTTGCAACCGATGGCCTCCTGTTGGTCCTTCATGGCAGTGCTTCAGGATTTGGTGGATTTCCTCCCCATGTATGCATCTCCTGATTACTTAGTTTGCACAAATACGAAACAAGAAAGGATCTTCCCAAATGTAGTATTTCAACTCAACAAAGAATTTCTTCTTTTGCTGGGTAGTCATACCCTTTGGTAAAACCCTTGCAACCAGATAGTTAGCATAATCACAAAACCAAGGGGAATCAGTACATACCTGAACTACCTCCAAATGCTCATCCGGGAAGTTATCATCAATGGCTCTCTCATCTAAGGCCTCCCAGTTTGGATTCTCCAACCTTGATAGGTGATCTGCAGCCAAGTTCTCTACACCCTTCTTATCCTTGATCTCAATATCAAATTCCTGCAATAGAAAAATCCATCTAATGAATCTAGGCTTAGCATCATGCTTACCAAAAAAATACTTCAAGGCTAAATTATCCGTGTAAACCACGATCTTGGATAGCACTAAATAGCATCGAAACTTGTTGAAAGCATAGACCACTGCAAGTAACTCCTTTTCAGTAGTGGTATAGTACTCTTGGGCATTAGTCAAGGTCTTGCTAGCATAATAAATTGTTTGGAACTTTTTATCAATCCTCTGAACTAACACAGCTCCAACTGCAAAGTCACTAGCATCACACATTAGTTCAAAAGGCAGCCCCTACTTAGGTGGAACCATAATAGGGGCTGTGGTTAGTCATCCCTTCAATAACTCAAATGCATGCAAACAATCAGTATCAAACACAAAAGGTACATCCTTGACAAGCAACTAAGTTAAGGGCCTAGCAATCTTAGAGAAATCTCTAATAAATCTCCTATAAAAACCAGCATGCCCTAATAAACTCCTAACAGCCTTAACAGAACTAGGGGGTGGTATTTTTGATATGGTCTCAACCTTAGTCTTATCTACCTCCATCCCTGCATGTGATATCTTATGCCCAAGAACAATCCCCTCTCTCACCATAAAGTGATACTTTTCCCAATTAAGAACTAAGTTTGCTTCTATGCATCGTGCAAGCATACGCTCTAAATTAAGCAAAAAATGAGAGAAAGAGTTACCAAAAACAAAGAAGTCATCCATAAATACCTCCATAGACTCCTCAATCATATCATGGAAGATTGCCATCATGCACCGTTGAAAAGTGGCTGGTGCATTGCACAGTCCAAAAGGCATCCTCCTGTAAGCGAACGTCCCATATAGGCAGGTAAAGGTGGTCTTCTGTTGGTCTTCAGGTGCAATAGAAATATGAAAATAACCTGAAAAACCATCTAAAAAGTAATAAAACATGTGACCTACCAAACATTCAAGCATCTGGTCAATGAAAGGAAGAGGAAAGTGGTCTTTTCAGGTTGCATCATTGAGTCTCCTATAATCAATGCAAAGCTGAAAACCTGTTACCGTCCTAGTGGGTATTAGCTCATCCTTCTCATTCTTGACCACTGTCATGCCACCCTTCTTAGGTACAACCTGCACAGGACTCACCCAAGAGCTATCAGAAATAGGATAAATCAAACCTGCATCAAGAAGTTTAATTACCTCCTTTTTCACCACTTCCTTCATGTTTGGGTTCAGTCATCTCTGTGGCTGCACCATTGGCCTATAGCTATCTTCCATCAAGATCTTATGTGAACAATAGCTAGGATTAATCCTAGGAATGTCCACCATCTTGTAAGCAAAGGTCCTAGGGTATTTCTTGAGAGAGGTCAAAGTCATCTCCCTCTCCTCAGGTGTCAAGTTAGCTGCTATAATTACTAGCAGCTTTTCTACCTCATCCAAATAGGCGTAGCTCAAGTGCTTGGGTAACTCCTTTAATTCCAAGGCCGAGGGGTCCTCAATTGAAGGTTTCACCTTCTGCACCTCTGACCTGTCAAGAGAAACAAAAGGGTCAGTGAATTTGTTGGGCTTAACAGCCAGCAAATGAGCTAGTTGTTCCAACAATTGCTCATTGGACAACTCATCCTCATCTCCTTGTAACACCACCTGTAAATGGTTATCAAGTAAAAATTCCTACAATTTAGATTCAACCACATCATCCAAGACATCCATAGAATATACAGTATCATCATGATCTAAAGATTATCTCTTAGAGGTAGCTAAGTCAAAAGTAACAGTTTCATCCCTTACTCTAAGTTTCAACTTCTCATCACAGACATCTATAATAGCCTTAGACATTGCAAGGAAAGGCCTACCTAGAATCAAAGGTACACTACTCTCACCATCCATATCTATCACAACAAAATCAACAGAAAATATAAATTTATCAACCTTTACAAGGACATCTTCGACTATACCTCTAGGATATTTAACAGTTCTATTAGCCAATTGTATATTCATCCTAGTAGGTTTTGGCTCACTCAATCTTAGTCTATCAAACAAGCTAGTAGGCATCAAATTTATGCTAGATCTTAGATTAGCTAAAGCATCCATAACAGACAGTTCACCAATTACACAAGGTACAGTAAAACTCCCTGGATCACGCCTCTTAACAGGCAACTTATTTTGTAGGATTGCTGAGCACTCCTCATTCAATGTCACTAGTCCCAAATCCTCCCATTTCCTCTTGTTGCTCAGTATTTCCTTCAAGAACTTTGCATAGCGAGGCATCTGCGAAATGGCTTCAACAAAAGGAAGGTTAATCCTCAATTGTTTAAATAGATCAAGAAACTTACCAAACTGCTGATCCACCTTCTCCTGCTTCAGTCTAGCAGGGTATGGAATGGGTGGCTGGTACTCTCTTGCAAGGCTCTTCTTACCCTCAACTTGCACTGGCTTAGTTACCTCAGGCTCTAGGTCCTTATTGAAATTTGCATCCTACACATCAGTATTATCATCATCAGGTAAAAGTAAAGGACCAGATACTTGTTTGCCTGATCTTAGAGTAATAACCTTGCAATGCTCCCTTGGATTAGACTCTATGGTGTTAGGGAGCGTCCCTAGCTGTCTTTCAACCAACACCTTAGAAATCTGGCCTATCTAGTTCTCTAAGTTCTGAATGGAGGCCTGCTGGTTTCTAAGTACTGTGTCCGTTTGTTGTAATTTGCTCTCTAAAGTGGACACAAACTTCATCATCAATTCCTCAAAATTGGGCTTCTTCTCCTACCCTTGAGGAAATTGATTTGGGGTAGCTTGCTGTTGGTGCAATCGCTGAAAACCTGGTAGACCCTGGTTATTAGTATTTCTCCATCCAAAATTTAGATGATTCCTTCACCTAGGGTTGTACATGTTGCTGTATAGATTATTTTGCTATCTTAGAGCGTTCCCCATGTAATCTACCTGTTCAAAATCAGAAGAACCACTGTGAGAAGAAAATGAAGAAGAAGGGCTAACAAATATACCTCCCGCATTACAATTGATACCATAATGCGGGCCACCACAAAACTCGCAGCTTGACTGTGCTGCCTGCACTGGCATTTGGAGTTGGTCAATCTTCTTGGCTAGAAGCTCCACTTGAGCTACCAAGGTTGATATAGAGTCTGACTGGTTGACCACTTCTTGTCGTCCTAGCCTATCCCTTGAGGATTACCACTGATAGTTGTTCATGGCCATTTCCTCAATTAAACTCTGTGGCTGTTCAGGAGTTTTATTATTTAATGCACCTCCTGTTGACGCATCCACCATCTGCCTTGTGGCTGTATTAAAATCGCTGTAAAAAGTTTGCACTTGCATCCACACAGGCAATCCATGATATGGGTAACACCTCAGTAAGTCTTTATATCTCTCCCATGCATCATACATACTCTCATCAACCATCTGCACAAAAGAAGAAATGTCGTTACGTAGTTTTGCAGTCTTACCTGGTGGAAAATATTTGTACAAAAAATTTTTAGCCAAAGTCTCCCAAGTAGTGATGGAGTTAGGTGGTAGGGATTGCAGCCATCTCTTTGCTTTTTCTCTCAAGGAAAATGGGAACAATCTAAGCCAAATGGCGTCATCAGTAGTTCCATTAATCTTGAAAGTGTCACATATCTCCAAGAAATTGGCTATGTGAGTGTTAGGGTCTTTGCTGGGCATCCCTCCAAATTGTATAGTTTGCTGCACCATCTGGATCACATTGGGCTTGATCTCAAAATTATTAGCTGCTATTGTAGGCCAAGTAATGCATGTCTGTGTCCCTTCCAATGAAGGTCTAGCGAACTTGTACATCGTTCGGTTTACATCATCATTGTTATTTGTAATTGCCATCTTTGGTGATGTAGGATCAAGAATCTCAACTGGTTCCTCCTCTAATATCTCAACTGGCACCTCCTCCTAACGACGGTGTGCACGAGTCCACAATAGTCATTCTGTATCGGATAGAGGGTCTACGGGTATAGGATTGGAACTCCTGGTCATAAACTACATGAATCCAATAACAGTGAAATAGCCCACCAACTAGATCAAGGAGTAATAAACCAAAACAAAAAGTAAAACAGGACAGATAAAAACCAACGGCCGAAACAAAAACAAAACCAATAAACCCATTAAAATAGTGAACTAATTAATCTAAAAATAAAGTAAAATAAATAAAAGACAACATGAAACTAATAAAAGCTAATAACTGAACGAAGAGAAAGACACAACTAACTTGAAACAAAAACAAAACAGAGCAATAAAAGTGGCTAAAGTAACAGATAGCAATTTCACTCTAGTTTTCACAAATATTCCCTGGCAACGGTGCCAAAAACTTAATGCGTTCTGCCAATGCTATCTAAGCAACTACACCTAAGGAAGTGAACCTATCGATGCAGCCTAGTGTAATGGTGAGTATCAAGGTAGTATTCCTCGGGAACGGGAAAGCCCAGAGTTACTACTTGTTCTCTGTTATCTAGCCTAGCAATTACAGTGATTAATTTTTATCTAAACTAATGTCTAACTACAAGCAATAATAAACTAACAAAGACAAGGAACAGAAGAAAATATACGGAGGCAAGAAATGCAAATCCATCATGGAACCTATACTGGTTGGCAAACACATTAAGGATAATGGATTATGGAATTTGACTATGCTACCTGTGAGTTTTTGTTTATCTTTTAAGCATTTATGATTTAGTTTGTTGATCAGGCAGTGATTGTTTCATTTAATGCATGTTGGAAAGCAGTTAGTGATGTCTAATGCATCATCTAGGCCAGGTCTTATAGGTGTTGCCTAATTGTTTTTCAAATTGCTTAATTTTGATTTAGGATGTTGATGATGCAAATTGCATGCACTGCTTGATTGATAATTCATATGAAATTTTTTTAAAACTATATGCAATTTTACCACACTACAAATGTGAGGTTTGACCCTATTTTGAGCATCCATTACAATTATGCTCCTGATTTCCTTGTTTAAGTGTGCATTTTTCTTGATTCTACTTCTAAAACTTGCTCTATAATACTTGTTTAGGTTACATGAATTTTTGAAAACCATGAGATGATTTGGAAAACTTAGGAGACACTACATTTGGCCAAAAAGCCTACCCTCCATGTTTCCTTTAGTTAGGCACTGTTAAGCCTTGAATTTTTTTCCCATTATATACACCTTCATACCTCACATTTCCTCTCTTTACATTATCTTCCTTTTCACCCTATATTTGGATTAGAGTGCATTGTCTGATAGTTCACTAAGTATTTTTAGATGCTCCCTTCAATCCAAAGCTGTACATTGGGAAGACTTCAATTATGAAAAAAGAAAAAGAAAAAAAGAATGAACATCAGAGCAGTCTTTATTCTCTTTCTCTTTGGGTATGTTACTTTTTGAGCATCCATATTTCATTAAGAACTTGGTGGAAATCTTGTGTGTTTAGTATCTTACTGCATTTAATCCTTTTAGTGATGTTTAGATTGCATGAGTTTCCAGCATATCTGTCACCTCTACCTAAAATTTTCCTAACCTTACCTTAGTATCTTGTGAAATCACTTGAGGGACCCTTACTTTACCTTGATGAATTTGAGTGATCACTGTGAGGCATTGGTTCTTAAATAATTGATATTGAGTTGTTGGTTAATTTGTGTATGCATTTTTATTTTCTCCATTCGGTGTTAAGATTTTGTAATTTGATTTATAATTAAGCTTCACTTGAGATATGTTGGGTATTATTAACTGTGGATTGCATATAGATGTTTGAGGGATTGTTGCTGTTTGTTTGATGATTAAGTTAGTGTTTTCTTGAGAACAAGAAAAAGCTTAAGTGTGGGGTGATTTAATGTGCCTTATTTTACACATATTTACTTGATGTTATTTTTCTATTTTATAAGCATTTTATGTGTTTTTATTCCAAGAATCACCTGAGCTTGTATCCTTTTTCATTTCAAGAGTTCTAACAAGTCATTATCAGTAGTGGAGCCATTCTAGAGTCCCAAATAACCTAGAATATGGAAGAACATGGCCATATGGAAGAGTTTGGACTTAGCACGGCCGTGTCAAGAGCCACACCGCTGTGTTGAACCAATATTGTAGTGGTACGACCATTTTATGAGCTACATGGACGTGTTGAGTAACCAAAACCTTGGCACGGTCGTGTTGAACTTTGGCACAACCGTGTTAAAGATTACGGTTGTGAAAATGGTCGTGTTGGCCTCTTACATGGCCATGGAGAGAGTGACACAATTTTTGTTAGTCTTTTGGCTATAAAAGGGAGAAGCTAACAGAGAGAACAGGGTTTCACGATTTTTGACCTTTCACCTTCTTTGGGACTATGAAGAGACTCTTTTCGATAACTAAGAGGTGATTGTCAGGACAATGAATTTGAGCTTTAGACATTGGATTTGCCACTTTTAAGTTCTATTGGAGATTCGAGGAGGAGATCAGAAGCACGTCAGGAAGCAATCAGAATTTCATTCAATTGTAGATTGGAGATTGAGGCTATGCGTCTGTCATTCGAGAGAATAAGGGAGTACATGTTTTTATTTCTTTCTCTCTTCTTTGTAATTGATTTTTTGGTTGTTGTACCCATGAACATAAGTAGCTAGATTTGTTAAGCCCATTGGGGTTCCTTACTGTGTTGGCATTTTTATTTTTATTTGTATGGTCTTTTGAATTTGATTATGTGATCTTCTTTAAAATTATGAATGAATGCTTAAGTTTTCTTCCACAAGACATTGTGATGAATACGATTTAGATTTCTTTTAGCAATCAATGGATTCAATTGGAATTGGAAATCTAATTGTAAAGAATAGTTTATTATTACTTAGAACTAAGGTTAATTAATTGCTGGATTAAGACGTAAAGATCTTACAACCCTTAATAGTAGTGGATTAAAGCGATAATGTTGATCTAAAATCAATCATTAGGAAGAAATTCTAGTGGTAGGTTCTTAGGTTTAAGAAATTCAATTGTAACGATAGTGAAGTTGAATTTAGTTTAGAATTCAATCACAGGTAGCATAATTAAATTCAATAATCCATTATCCTTTATGTGTTTGCCAAGTAGTACAGGTTTCCTTTGGGTTTGATTTTCTTGTCTTGAGTAATTCCTTTCTTGTTTATTTTCACTAATTACTTTTTATTGAGCTTAATCATTAGTTATTTAGAAAAAAATCACTTTTTTTTCTTAGGCTAGATAACAGAGAACAAGTGGTAACTCTGGGCTTTTTTGTTCTTGTGGGGTACAAACTTGATACTCACCATTGCACTAGACTGCATTGATAGGCTCATTGCCGTAGGTGTAGTTGCATTGGTAGCACATGAATTGTTGAATTCAGCCATTGATTTGCATTATGTTTAATTTATCTTTATATGGTTTACATAGTTTAGATAGATGGAATAGAGTAATGTATTCCCCCTATTCAGTTTCTTCATGTTTTCCTATATTATTTACAGTGCTTTTTCTTTGTTAAGAGTTAGGTGTTGTAAGTTCTTTATACAATGGATGAGCGATGGATTGATTTTTTTCCATTCCTTACCCATTTACTTCCTTTTTTGTCATGGTAGTTTTTCTTCTTCTAGTTGATGATGGTTTGTCAACTTTTCACTGTTGTGCTTTTACTTGGTTTATTATCTTACATATGCTATATTGGCTTTTTATTTCATGCTTAATTGTTGTGGCTGAGTTCTTCAACTTTTTATTCACATTTGTTAGATCTATTGATCTCTTTTTGTTTGTGTTTATTAAGTGTATGAAGTCTCAAGTTCATAGATGGATTTGTGGATGAATGGATAGATAGGGAGGGAGGGAGGAGAATATTTCAAGGTTAAGAATCTAAAAATATTTGGTAAAAAGATTCTGTGATGGACCCTAATATTGATCTATAAGGATTAGTAAGGAAATTAGATAGGAGGAAGGATATGAGTAGGTTGTTATGTAATGGTTTTGGGCAAGGTAAGGATGTAGACACATATCATTCTTTCAGTGTGAGGGTTTGAAAAATCTAAATAGAGAGAGACTTATAAATAGTCAAGGAGGAGTCAGAAAGGAGCAAGGAATTTCTAAGGAGTGTTTTGAGGGAGAGAGCTAGCCTCTTGAAAGCTAGAAATGTTATCTTTTTTTTTCCTAATATTTTCTTTGTTATTTTACTAGAGTAGTGTGTTGAGTGTTGATATTCTATTTTGTGCTCTGTGTGTTTGCCTTTTTATTACTGCTACTGTTATGCTTTGATATTAGTGAAGCATATATCTATATATATTTTTCAGTATCTGCCAGGTTCCTATCATTCTGAAAGACCACATCCTTTCTCTTTTATTATGATTGCTGGCATCTTTTATTTGATTTCATGAACTCTAATGTATGCTAGTTGCTTTCATTTTAGTACATGAATACCTAAGAATGTTTCTCAATAGTGCTAGATAGATAGGAGTATGTTGGGGGGATAGGAGAAAGTGAGGGCCACTGGTCATATCTTACTTTATATTCTATAAATGTGCTTGAATAAATGATGTGTGATTGTACAAAAGAACTCACATATATTGAGTTCCTTGTCATTATTTGGTTCTTTTTCCTTTTATATCATGCATGGGTATATTGACTGTGGTGTTTAGTTAGTTAGGAATCAAAGCTTAGTGTTAAGTAGAATAGAAGTGTTAATCAACCTTCTGGGGAGGTTGATGGGCCTGAAACTTGGGACACATGCTAGAAGGGAGAAGGGTAGTGGAAGTAGGCCAAAACAGACAATAGAAATAACCAATGTTTATACAAGAAAAGGGAAAGAGCAGA
This sequence comes from Senna siamea, assembly GCA_031216115.1. Classification (NCBI taxonomy): domain Eukaryota; kingdom Viridiplantae; phylum Streptophyta; class Magnoliopsida; order Fabales; family Fabaceae; genus Senna; species Senna siamea. Next base: position 7,338,431 of record CM062360.1, read on the forward strand.
ATAGGGATTTACTTCCTAATAACTAATTTTAACATGAGGTGGGGTTTTTAGTAGAAGGGGTGGCTATGGAAAGGAAGGAAAAATTTGGTGGATTTTAGTGCAGAGAGTCTGACCTCTCGAAAGTCTGGCACTGTTTTATTTTCTTTTCCTTTGTTTTGCTAGTTTGCTTACTATGTGTTGTGAGGGTATTCTCTTTGTGTACTCTTATTGTGTTATTGTATTTTGCTGTTGTATTCTCTTGTATTTTTCCTATTTCTCTACTGTACTATGAGATTTGGTGAATATATAAGGGAGTCCTATTAGTTTTGGTATTAGAGCGGTTCAACCTGGGGAATGGTCAACATAAGGATGGAAGGTAGAGTTGATAAACCTTGGGGTGGTAAAGGAAGACATAACCCATTTGAAGGAATGGATACTGGGGATAAAGGATGTTATATGGAGGCTGGACAGAAGGATGGGAAATAGAGGTGAAGACAATCTGTCTAACAGCTCAGGTGCTTATGACGAAGTGTGAGAGGAAGAGAAAGTAAGGAAGTGGTGGCAAAAGATGGAAGCAAATATAGGAAGCTTGAGTTGCCTTTGTTCAGTGGTGAACACTCGATTGGCTGGCTATTTCAAGTGGAATGCTATTTTTCTTTGAACCATATTCTAGAGAGCAAGAAGATGGAAGCCATTGTTGTATGTTTGGAGGGAGGAGCTCTGAATTGGTTTCAATGGCTGGATGCTAAGAGACTTATACAAGCCTGGGAAGAGTTTAGGAGAGAAGTTTTGAGGTGATTTCATCATTCACAACTTGGGAATGGATATGAAATATTGATGGCTCTGAAATAAGATGGGATCGCCACTGAGTATAGAGAGAAATTTCAGCTTCTCAACGTCGTTGAGGAGTGCTTCGAAAGGGATGTTGATTAGAGCCTACCAAAATGGTTTGAAGAAAAAGATACAAGCTAAACTTAGGATGACCAAGGTCTAATCCTTAATTTAGGTAATGGACCTAGCCCATAAAATTAAAGAAATTTAATTCTGGAGAAATTAAGGGAGGATAAGTTCAATAAGGCCTTAAAGCAATTACAAGGGCCAAAGTGGAGTTGCCTAAGAACTACTTTCAATTGGCTTACTAGTTTACCTAACTTGTCCAATAGTATAACCCAATCCAATTCTAATTGTAACATGAAGAAAGGGAAAGAGGAGAAACACAGCTTTGCAATGTCAAATTCCAGTAAAGGAGGGTATCAAAGATTGATAGATGAGGAGATAAGCAAAAAATGTGAATTGGGCTTGTGCTTAAGGTGTGATGAAAAATTCAGGCCTAACCATAAGTGTAAGAGCAGCTCAATGTGATCTTTCTTTCTGAAGATGCTAGAGAGATTGAAGAGGAGGAACTAGAGTTGACTGAAATAGGAAAAGAGAATGATATGTCTAAGATTATACAGTTCTATTTGATGGTGCCTATCCACATTATGAGCATTTCCTATGTGTTTGATTAAGAATTACCTAAGTTTTTATTCTTTTTCATGTTATCTAAGTTTCAATCAGCAGTAAAGCAGTTTTGGAGTAAAAAGTGGCAAAAACAAGCATTTAGGGACTCAACATGGCTTGAAACATGTCCATGGTGAGACAAGAGTCTAGAACACACCTTGGAGCATGACTACATCAAGAATATTCCATTACACACCCTCAAGCATGGCCTTGCCACCTTCTATATTTAGAACACACCCTCTACCATGCCCTTGCTGGCCACACATCAACATTGTCTATAAAAGGGAGAGCGATCGAAGAGAAAGGGGTTCAAAAAATTTACATTCCTTACTATCCATGACCTTTGGCCATCCATCATCCTTGAAGCCCTGTAAGAGGCGACAGCCGTAGAGATTCAATAGAGATTAGAGTAAGAGATTAGGAGTAATCAAGAGGTAACAAGGAGTTCATTCAATTAAAGATTGGAGACCGAACTTGTCCATCCAAAACTTAAAAGATGAGGGTGTACCTATTTTTGTTTCCTTCTTTCTTCTTTGTAGTTACTTTTCTTGTTATTTGAATCATGAACATGAGTAGCTGGATTTGTAAAACCCATTGGAGTTCCTGAATTATGTTGGTAACTTGACTTTAATTCGTGATTATGAATTTGAATATATGATCTTCTTTCAATTATGAAAAACTATTACAGTCTTCTTTATGAGACATCATAATGAATACTAAGTAGATTCCTTTCAAAGACTCGATAGATGATGATTGGAATTTGAAGACTAATTGTAAGAACAGTTGATTTTTGCCTAAGAACTAAGGTTAATCGATTTCTAGATTAAGAGCCATTCTTAATAGTAGTGAATTAAAATCTTAATGCTGATATAAAATCGACTATTAGGAAGAACCAACCAGTGGTAGATTTTGGGTTTAGAAATTCATTGAAACCGACAGAGAATTTGAATTTGATTTACAATTCACTCACATGTAGCATATTAAATTCAATAATCCATGATTTTATTTTGTATGTACCATCTAGTTCAGGTCCCCTTTGAGTTTTCTCTTCTTGTTTTGTTAAATATTTGCATTTAACATTAGTTTAGAAATCAACCATAATTAACTTTGGGCTGTTGACCCATTGATCATTGGCTCTTAAAGATCTTTTGATGATAACAAATAGATTGAATTATTTCAAAAAAATTCAAGTCCAAGAATTAGATAAGTTATTAGGACTTGAATTGTAAAGGTGTAATAGAAACTTGAGCTCAAAATCATTTTTTAAACCTTTGAGATTTCTTTTTAAAGACTAAGTTACTCTTACAAAATGAATTTTTCATTAAAAAGACCAATTTTCCACCTAGTAGTTGACTTGCACACTATAGCAGTCAATTGGTAGAATTAAAGGTTTGAAAATTCAAACAGAAGTCTACTAGTTGACTACCAGGACTCTATCAGTCAACTGATAGCTAATAGAGAGCTACCAGTCGATCGCCAAACCTTAGTAGTGCAATGGCCATAACACCCCCTTAGCCTATGGTTCCTTTTAAGTTACTTAAAAGATATAATACATAAATATATTAATAGTAGTGTGTTACTATTACATCTACCCGAGTAAATTTTAAAATTTTATCAAGTTGATTAATTGAGTGCCATTTAGGATCGGGTTCTACACTTGGGCTCTCATAACATAGCAACGGAATATAGGATCCAAGACATATACATAATTCATCCTAAGTAGCTATACATAATCATACATAAATACTCATTCATTAACTTTAATTTAACTTATTAGAGTATGGAGGCAACAACCCTGCTACTCATGACCCCATCAAATTTGGTATCTATAAATTCATACTAACCCATATACATCTAAATCATTATGGTTTATACAAGAGATATTCTTTACTAGCCTTTTTAAAAATTATAAAGACTAGTACGGTTTAAACATGCGCCTATACTATCCAAAATAAACATTTTCAAGTACTCCTATGAAGGGTATTTCTCTCCTATTTACCATCTCTTCCAGCCAAAGGAACCTACACATCTGGTGTACGTTAGCACTCATGTGAGAAATCAATCTCAGTAGTAATGCATCCTATCTTAGAAAACTACTAACTTGCACCACCATATTTATACAAAAACCTCTACATTCTTTCATCATAAAATATAAAACATACTATTGGGATGCAATGCATGCAACATACTCTCATGTCATATGCTCAAATTTATGCAAGTTCATTTAAAACATATAAGCTCTAAAATGTAGGATGTTCATTCAACATCATCTCATCATAACTTCTCATATAAAACATATTGTGGGATAATAAACATGCCATCTCTTTACTTTAAACATGTTAGTAGGATAAAAAACACCATACGAGTAATAGGGAGCATCGCCTAGTAACAATTCCACGTACCACTATCCATATGAATGAGTTTGTGACTACTCAACCACTATATAGCTAACTCTAGCTTTTAACTTTAACTTTTATACATTCTGAGGAATCCTTCAGTCGGATCCAAGTACCATCTCATAACCAATGTGATAGTCGCCAACTCTACCCGGATCATTTCCTCTTTTCTTTGGGGCAAATCATAGTAAAATGGAATCACCATTAAATCTACTCGAATCATGGTCTCGGTGCACTATTCTCTATATATACCCTAGAGTGACTTAACTCATGTCTATATTTTTGCTTAACTCTAAGCATGTGTTTCTTAAATGGCCTTTGGAAGATGACACTAACTTAAAGTTTGCAACTATCACAATGTTTTCAAAACCATCTAGGTTCAAGTGGATGTTTGACCATCCCAATTCATGGCACAACAGCGGAATGCCCAACGGCTGTCCCATACTGACAATCGGTCACTCCACCAAGAGCCTATCTGCCCTAAAACATACCCTTAGAATACTTTCCTCTTTTCTCTTGTTGTGTTTTCTGCTATCTCTTTGTTCACTATCACAAGGATCTAATAATCTAAGTGACTTATGACTATCTTTCGCATGTTACCCACTACATCCCTAGTTTAGATTCTTAGTTTGAGTGAGAATTCGAGCTAACATGTTCTTAAAATGGTCAACTGAGCTCATCTTCCATGTTAAAGGGCTGGCAATTGACTTCCCCATTGTTGGCAGTCGATTGCTAGCTTGTTTTCTAAAGTCCCTTTTCTTGGCTGAAAGCTACCAGTCGGTTGCTAAAGGCTTGGAAGTCAGTTGCTAGTCTTGACAGTTGACTCCCAGGGGTTTGGCAGTTGGCTACTCCCTTTCTAGAAAATTTTTTGAAAAAAAAAGAACACGACAATTGACTTCAGAGGTCTAGCAGTTGGCTGCTAGCGTTTTGTCTCGTGTTTCTGGGCAGAGGATAAGCACGGCAGTTGACTTCTAGGGCCGGCAGTCAACTGCTAGCGCTTGGTCTATTCCAAAAATCCTTGTTTCACCTAGAGTTTTGTCGCAAAACATGTTCCCAAACTATTTTCTCAAGCCATAAACTTAAAGCTAACATTTAAACATCATTTAACATCCATAACATGCCCAAAAATTAACATATTTCAAACTAAGCTCAAACCATATTTTCTAACTTAGGGCAAGAGCCTATTTTCAAAATCATCAACAAGCATAAATGAGCATTATAAATCAGCAAGTATTATCCAATAGCAATCAAAACTTAGAGAATGTAGGTTTTAAAACCCCAAACTTAACTTAAAACATTCAAAATCATATTTAATAGAAAACGTTTGCATTCTTTAGAACTAATTTCTAGCCTTGAATCTGCTCTTCCTTCAGTAAAGTTCTCTTTTTTTTGTCTTAACTTGCCCTTTTCTATCTCTACCCATTGTTTTGCTTTGCTCTCTAAAAATATGATTCTTGAAAGTATGTTGGGGGCTTTAAGGTTTAGCTAGGGTTTAATGGCGAGTTTAGGAAATTGCACTTTGGTCCCTAAGCTACTTTGTAGTCTTAATCTCTATACATTTTCCCCATACATTTTCCCTTTTCACTTAGGTTCGTGGCCATACTCTCAACTCAACAATTTTATTCCTTTCAATTAGGTCCCTACACTAATGCAACTATATGTAATTAATGCAACATACATAAGCATTAAGATTAAATTAACAATTAGCAAACATCTCTTAATCATATTAGGAGCGGATGTTGCAAGTAGTCAACTACTAGCCTACTGGAAGCTGAAAGACATTCATTGGAGGCACGATAGTCGATTTCCATGATATAGCAGCTGACTGCGACCACGTTATTTTTGAAAATTTATTTTCCAAAATGCCACCAATCGACTGCCATCAATTAGACAGTTAATTGCTGCTTGCTTGCACTATGAAATTTTAAATTTAGAACACGAAAATCATTGGCAGCTTATAGCAGTTGACTTATAAAGTGCAGAGGTGACATTAGGCAAAGTATAAATGGCTATTTTGTAGAAATACAATATGATTTTCTCTTGAATGAATTTTTAACATTTTCTCTTACAAAAATTCTATAAATATAGCCTCAAGAAAGCCTAAAACAACTAGGCACATTCATCTAAATCAATCTTCTTAAGCTCCTGTTGTTATTATTCTCTATAGCTCTTCACTTGTAACATTTACTCTGAAAGAGAAAGGGTTCCTTTGCTTAAACAAATTCTTTTATTTAGAAAGTTTAGAGATATTCAGGGAAAGATTTTACTTGAAAGAGCTGAGAAAGCTTTGTAGTGGCTCATAGGTACGCTGTTTAAACTTGTGATAATAGTGAAATTCCTAAGTTATTCTTGGGGACTGGATGTAAGCTTTATTGGATAAGCTAAACCAGGATAAATCATTGTTTCCTTTACATTTTTGCACATTATTTTTTGATCTTACATTTAGCACTTTATTTTATTGCTCTCGATTAGTCTTGCTCCATTTTTGTTAACTTAATTGAACTATTCTCTGCATTAGCTATTTCAACTGATAGAAATATCTATTCATCTGCTCTAAAGTCCTTCAGCTACTCATTAAGATTTAAAAAGGAAAAAAATTTATAACACCTAACTCACCCCCCTCTTGGGTGCCAACCATTCCTAACAAGTGGTATCAGAATTTGGCTTTTGGTAAAAAGACTTAACCATCTCAAGAGTTAACTTGGCAGGATTTGGTGATAATGTGTTACCTAAAGGACTTTCTATCTATAAACCTCTAGGCTTTAATGGAGAGAATTATATTTTCTAGAAACTCAGGATGAAAATATTTTTTGAAGTGGTAGATGTTGATCTTTGGGAAGTAATTGAAGATGGACCCTATATTCCTTCTAAAGAAGAGAATTGTCACTCAATTAAAAAGCCCAAAATTGAATGAACTAATAAAGATAAAAGATGAGTTCATTTAAATGCCAAAGCTAAGCTAATTCTCACTAGTGTACTAAACCAAGATGAATATTTTAGAGTTTCTAATTGTGAAAGTGCAAAGGAAATGTGGGAAGCCTTGGAAATTTCTCATGAAGGAACCTCTGGTGTTAGAGAAAACAAGATAAACCAACTTACTCACCAGTATGAAATGTTTAGAATAAAACTAGGTGAGCAAATTAAAGAAATGAAAATATGATTTACTTACATTGTGAATAATTTGGCAACTCTAGGTAAAAGTTACAAACCAAAGGAGCTGGTGGCCAAGGTCTTGAGATCTCTCCCCATGGAATGGCAACCAAAGTTGACAGTCATTCAAGAGAGCAGAGGAGATTTTATAAAATTAGTATCAACTCTCTTTGGGAACCTCCAAGAGCATGAAGCAAAATTGCAGTAGCTTATACTCTATGAGGAGCAAGACAAAAAGAAGAAAAGACGTTCACTTAAGGTAATTTTTTCACAATTAATAAAAGAAAAAGATGATGATGACAATTCAAATTCTTTCTCTAAAGGAATTGAGATAAATGAGGAGAATTTTGGACTGTTTGTCAAAAAATTTGGAAAATTCTTCAATAACAGAAAGCAAGGAATGAAGAAAACTTTTAGAAGAAATTAAGATGGGAGCAAGGAGTCTTCAACTTGCTATAAATGAAGAAAGACTGGGCACATTAAATGGGAATGTCCTTAATAATTAAAGACGCAATAAACAATTGAAAAAAAGAAGGAGAAGAAAAAGGCCTTTGTGCCATCAATATAGAGAGATAGTGATGAATACAATGAGTAATGAATACAATAATAGGGAGCAAGAAGAAGCAAATCTGTGCTTAATGGAAAAAGAAGAAGATGAGGTAACAAATCAAAACCCTTATCCTTCTTATGATGAACTTTTAGATGCTTTTGAAGAATTATATAATGAATCTCTTAAAATTGCAAAAGCTTTATCTCTTCTAAAAAGAAAAGTTCTAGATTTTGAAAAGGAAATTAATTCTTTAAAAGAAGAAAACTTGTCCTTAAAACAAAAAATCTCCAGCTTAGAGAAAACCAAAATATGTGTAAATTCAAAGATTTGTGAAAAGTGTGAAAAGCTAGAAATTGAAAAAGAAGATTTGACAAACACTCTAGCTAAATTCACAAATGGAAGAGATAATTTGAATATAATCCTTGGAAAACAAAGATGTATTTTCAACAAAGCTAAAATAGGATATGAATCCAATACAAAGCAAAAGTATTACAAAAACTTCTTTGTTACAACTGTTCAATCAAGTAGTCCCTATACCACTTGTTTTCATTGTGGTCGAAAAGGTAATAACTCTCATGCATGTATTTACAAGAGAAATGGACTTTTTGAAAACAAGAAAAAGTGGGTTCCTAAAGGGATGACTAACTCTCAAGGACCCAAAATGATTTGGGTACCTAAGAACAAAGGTTGAAAATCTTTCTGCAAGCATGTCTAAAGGCAAATAGTAATAAATGGTACTTGGATAGTGGGTGTTCAAAACACATGACTGGAGATAAATCCAAGTTCATTTCTCTTCTGTAATAACCGAAACTATTTTTGAAAGATAAAATCAAATTTTTGATGCTAATTCCATTTAAACTGAGGTTGGCACGTATTTTGAGGCGATGGTTAAACTCAGAAAGCGATTTGAAGTTAGCAACACGATCGAACGAAAAGAAACGTGATCCGACGATTAGAGACTGACAGACAAAGTTTCATACTTTGATTTCGCAAACCGAGGCCAAAATCGCTGCATGCAAACTCGTGCCAACGTTTGGAAGGAAGCCGACGTCCTGAAGTTTCCCCGGGTGATCCGAGAAAAGTCAGAATCACCCCCGGAAGCTTTAAATTTCTCGAAATCCCTCCATTTCTATCAATTCTCTCTCTCTCCTCACTTCAATTTCTCTCTCCTCTCTCTCCTCCTTCCTCTACCGCGTGCCGCCACATGAGCCACCGTGAGCCACCACCTGCCCTACCAACCGACAGCCCTCGCCACCCACAACCTCCAGTAACCACCCATGGCCACCAACGGTCGCCAGCGTCGCTAGAAAACGCCGTTTTCCACCTCCATCGCGCGAAAAATTCGCCTGTGGAGATCGCCGTCGTCCGCCACCGTTGGCTGTCACCACCCCCACCATCGTGTAGCCGGAGCTGCCAGCTTCCTCCCCTAGCTCGCTGACATCGAACGGAGGTCTGACGCGCCCGAATCGAGGCTTTTTTCGTCCATCGTGCATCATTCTTCGTAGCCAGAAAATGCCATCCAAACGGTTGTGAACAGCCACGCCACCACTATATTCGGACTCCTCGTCTTGCGGGCTTCACCGTTGTGTAAATTTTGAGGTAAACTGCACCTCTCCGCCGTGGGCCGCCGTGCTCCGCCATGCTCCGTCGTGCCAGAGCATCTAGACATACACCGGGAGAAACCGAGACCACCCCGGGACAGATTTCCACCATTTGACGGCATTGGTAAGGTATGATTCCCCAAAAACTAATGAATTTTGATTGAATTAGTTGCCGAACGCAATTAAGAAATAAATTAACCTAGGTATTAGGGTAACCGCACTTAGAATCATAAAACAGATGATGTGACGAGCTTGAATATTCATTTAAATGTCTAGGGATTAATTGGCTCAAAAATTGAGATTTTGTAAAGTTTTGAGTTGATTTGGAGCAACAGGAGACCAGGTAGGATGATTTATGCTTCCCGAGTCTTAGATTTGACCTAGTGATTACCCGAACAATTAGATTTAATTGCATAGATTTACGTGATGCTTTCGATGGAATAAATTGCATGCCTATGTGCTGGATATCCTAATTTCATGTTAAACGTTTTCTTTATCGAGTTTAGATGCCCTTAGGACGGATTTACTTAGGGTAGGGTACTTGATAGCCGGTATGGGATGGCCGTTAAGTATCCCGAGTACAGGGAGTTTTTAAATGAGATTATTTTTATCAAATTTAGCCTGTACTGCGTTAGGGATCACGGGATAAATCAAGACGACCCTAAGAAAGGTTTAAGGAGTATAAGGGGGGATAGCCTACACAGGGAAACGTTGTGATTTAGGCGTAATACCCTAGAACCCTGAGGAATAGCCGACTGTGAGCATGTGAGTTCGAATAGACTGTATGAGGATGAGAATTGGCGTATGTGCACATGCTAGGAGACGCCCTAGATGTTGATTCTCACCCGGTCCTTGAGTGAGTGATTGGTGTTACGGATCACACTCACAATATAGGCGAGATTTATGTGATTGGTGTTACAGATCACACCCAACGATGACGTGCAATTGGACGATTTGAGATTTGGTCGCAGAGGATTTGTGGCCAAGATGGATTTAGATACACTGGGCATGAGATTTAATCTGATTACGATTACTGATTTTCAAAGAAATGGATTTTTATGATTTTGAGTATTTGCCGCGATTTCCATGTGATAAAATGATTTTAAAGATAAGGTATTTCATTGATTTCGAACTGATTTCGAGAAGATGTTTTCGGTGCTCGCACCGCTGAGTATTCAACCAGATTTTGAATTGCATTTGAACTGTAAATTATTCTATTGGGATTTTATATCTCACCAGGTTGTTTACTCAAATGAACAGGAATAGGTACAGGAACCTAGACGTTAGCGGATGATGCCTTGGTAATAAATAGAAGAACGGCTTAGTCTAGGCTTGAATGTCATTGTATATATTTTTCTGATGATGATGTATAGTGGTTTTCTGTCATTGTAATTGGACTGGCTGTATATCTGTAAACAGGTGATTGTTGCATTATAGATATGTTCAAAATACAGAGGAAACTCTGCCAAATTTTTGATAGGGTTTACCACTATAAACTTGCGATTTTAAGTTGAAATTTGTATGAATGATTGTATGCCGTATGTATGGATATTAGATTTCATTCTAAAGTAATTTATGATGTATGTATGTATAATTAGATTAGCTGCGTGTGAATTAGGGTTGAACGAAATCCAAATGGACAACGGGAAGTCTATTTGGGTTACGCTCAACCAGTAGCGATCCCCTGACATTCCCATATCGGGAATAACTATTTGGAAAACCCATACGCTTCCGTTATGAGTGTGTATGTTGTATTAGGGGGTCGTTACATCTTCAACCCAAGGATAGAGGGAAAGTCACCTTTGGAGGAGATGGAAAAGGAAGCATGATTAAAGAGATGCTTGTTAATTTTTAATTTAATGCAAATGCTTTTGTATGTTGCATTAGTGTATGTGCTTGCCTCGAAATTCGAATTCCAAGGGTCTGGCAGTCAACTACTGGCCTTTTGAAAACTTTTGGGAAAACAAAGAACACAACAGTCAACTTCTAGGGGTCTGGCAGTAGGTTGCTAGTGTTTTGTCAAGTGTTTCTAAGTAGAGGATGAGCACGACTGTCGACTTCCAGGGCTAGCAACCGGTTGCTAGCGCTTTGTTTACTTGAAAAACATGGTTTTACCCAGAGTTTGGCCCCAAAAACATGTTCCTAAATCATTTACTTAAATCATGAACTCAGTGCCAACATTCAAACATCATTTCTCGTTCAAAAAATGCCTATACCATAGCTTAACATGTTCAAACTAAGATCAAACCATATTTTTCTCACTTAGGGCAAAACCCTAACTTTAGAAATCATTCACAAGCATAAACAAGCAAGGTAAATTAGCACACATTACCCAATAGCAGTTAAAATAGATAGAATGTAGGTTTAAAAACCCTAACTTAACTTAAAACATTTTAAAAATCACATTTATTAGTAAGGTTTCTGCATATTTTGAAAATGGGGTTTAGGATGAATTACTACCTTGATTCCTTGCTAAAATGTGTGTGTATGATGTGTAGAAATGATCCTCTTTTGTTATAAGACTGATTTCTAGCCTCAAATTTTCTCATTCCTTAGTAAAATTCCCTCCTCTAGCCTTAACTCGTCCCTTTCTCTCTCTAGCTACCCCTTTAGCTTCTCTCTCTAAAAATTTAGTATGCTGGAAGTGTGAGGGTTTTAGGGCTTCAGCTAAGGTTTATGAGAGTTTGAGGAATTTGCTCTCTAGTCGCTAAGCTCTTTTGCGCTCTTAAACTCACTCTTTTTTTCCTTGTCAATTGAGTCCCTAACCACCTCTTGCTAAACCATCATATATTTCCTTTCAATTTAATCCCTTGGCTAATGCAACCACATGCACTAATGTAACATACACAAGTATTAAGATTAACTTAACAACTAGAAAAATCTCTTTAATCATACTAAAAGCAGATGTTATAGTTCAAATCTATGTAGATGATATTATTTTTGGATCTACTAATGAAACTCTCTGTGAAGAATTTTCCAAGCTTATGCAGGGAGAACTTGAAATGTCAATATGGTGAGCTCAACTTCTTCCTTGCTACAAATTAAGTAACTCAAAGATGGAATTTTTGTTAGCCAAACAAAATATACCAAGGAGTTACTTAAAAAGTTTGGCATGAAAAATGCAAAGGCAATTGGAACTCCAATGAGTCCAACCATCAAGATGGACAAGGATGAAGAAGGTGAACCATTTGACATCACTAAATATAAAGGTATGATTGGTTCACTACTATACTTAACTGTAAGTAGACTAGGCATAATGTTCAATGTATACATGTGTGCAAGGTTCCTAACTTGCCCTAAAATGTCTCATTTCACTACTGTAAAAAGAATTTTTAGATATTTGGTTGGAACCTAACATATGGGATTATGGTATCCTAAAGGATATCCATGTCAGTTGATAAGTTTCTCTGATTCTGATTTTACTGGTAGTTTAACTAATAGAAAAAGCACTAGTGGAATTTGCCAATTTCTTGGGAACTCATTAGTATCTTGGTTTAGCAAAAAACAAAATTGGGTAGCTCTTTCAACTGCTGAAGTTGAGTATTTAACAGTTAGAAGTTATTGTGCAAAATTTTTATGAATGAAACAATAACTCCAAGATATGGATGTGGTCCTTGAAAGTATCCCAATTAAATGTGACAATACTAGTGCTATAAACTTAACGAAAAATCCCATCATGCATTCATGCACTATGTAACACTCACCTCTAGTAAATTTTGATATATTATTATTTTTATTATTAATGATAGTTTATGTAGATGTAATGGTTTATGTGGTGTTAAGAATGAATTACCAAAGGGATAGAATGGACATTTTTATTAAAATAGGGCTAACCTTTCCATAAGGGTAAAATTATAATTTTACCAAAGAGGGTAAAATAGTAATTTTTCATAAAGAAGACCAAAATTTCCACTTAAGTATTTCATGAAATTGTGTTTGAAGGTTTTTCCCTTTTATTTTAAAAAAGGAGAAGGAATTAGGGTAAAAATAATTATGTTGCCATAAAGGGCAAAATGATAATTTTACCTAAAGAGGGATAAATTAATAAATTCATAAAAGAGACTTTATGAATCTTTATTTAAGGATTTTTTGCCTACCAAATTTGAAAAAGAGGAAAAATGAGGTTAAATTGGCCATTTTGACATAAAGGGTAAAATGGTAATTTTTCCTTAAGGACACATTGATAATTTTTGAAAAAGTGAAAGGACAAAATGGTAATTTTTGCCTTGAGGACACATTGGTAATTTTTGAAAAAGTGGAAGGGTAAATTGGTAAATTCCAAGCTCAAGGACACATTAGTAATTTTTGAAAAAGTAGAATGGTAAAATGGTAATTTCTACCTCAGGGACATATTAGTAATTTTTGAAAAAGTGGAAGGGTAAAATGGTAATTTACTAAGGTGGAAGGGTAAAATGGTCATAACCCATAAGAGTTCCATAAAATTACAATTTGAAGAAGAAAGGATACCCCTGTTGAAAGAGAGAAGTAATAAGGGTAAAATAGTCATTTTATACTAAGGGTATTTTAGTAATTTCTCCAAACCCTAAAAATAAGTCATCTTGTTCATGAAGTAGGGAGAGAAGTCATGAAAGGGGAAGAAAGAAGGGTGTGGCTGAGAGCTTCATCAAGCTAGGAGGAAGAGGAAAATCGAGGAAAACCCTTGGAAAGTTTCACTTTTCTTGCATTTTTAAGATAGCTAAACATTCTTAAACCCTTTATTTCATGTTTTATGGTTTGTTTAAAGTGTTTTAAAGTTTAATGAAGGCTAGGGTTTTCTCTCTCTACATTCTTATGATAGACTTCTTTGAATGGGTTTTGCTAATATTGAAATATGGTTGTGTTTGTGAATATTGGTATGTTTGAATGCTAGAAATTTTGAAAGATTGAAATCTTCCATGAATGGCATTTATTAGAAATGAAAGCCATGTAAGCAAAAGATTGAAACTTTTCCATTTTCCCTCACTTTCTCTCTTGGCCAAAAGTACCTAGGGTTTCTATGGAATTTGGTTGCTTGAAAAATGTCCAATAAATGGTGTAGGTGTTCATTCATGAGAGAGGAAGAGAGAGAAAATTTTGTGATGTTGATGAATTTGGAAAATTTACCATTTTCTAGTTATGTCATTCAATCTTGAAAGTGTGACTAAAAAGTAAAAATCAAGGAATATGTGTAAATGTATGTTTGACATGAAAAACAAACTATGAAAATGAAGAAAGAGAATGGCTAAACATATAGATGCACATTTTGAACATAAGAAAGTTTCATGAGTAATGAAAGAAAAATGGGCCATTATGATTAAAAGGTGGAAAGGATAGAAGAAAGGGAAGAAATGGCATGAAAATCTGTAGCTTCCACTCTTCCCTAACCTTGGCCAAAAGCATCATCTCTTTATTTCTCTTGATGGCCAAATTTATATGTTAATGAGAAAGTAAATAAAAAGTGTTTTAAAGTGGCCAACATTAAGAGAAATGGAGAGGAAGGATATACATGAATAAATATAAAAGATATTTACATGTATTGTGCCATTGATATGATTATGTTTTAATTCATATGAATATGAATGTATGGCTTGAAATTTACATGCAAATGAGAAATGAAAGGCATTAAAGGTCACCAATAAAGGGTGGAGAACGACACTATAAAATCTCCCTTGAGGTTAATATGTAAGGGCTATGAATGTCATCTTAGGGGTGAGAGAATAGCACTATTTACATCTCCCCCTAAAGATAAATAAAAAGGCAATGAATGTTCCTAAAGGGGTAAACCATGGCACTATTAATGTTCCCCTAAAGAGCACTATGAAAGGGTGGAGGATGACACTATTAGATCTCCCTTAAGGTGTATGTGATGGCACTATATAATACTCTAGTGGTGGGACTCAATGGCACTATAAAAAGTCACCCTAGTGGAAATAACTTGATGGCACTAAGGTATCCTTGCAAGTATAAACAACTATGAATGATATGATGACATATCTGATGACAAATTATGTATGAATGCATGATAATGTGATGCGATATAATATGTTCATGACATGAAATAGTAATAATATCATATTTACAAATGCACATGTATATGTTTCATATAAATCATGCCTATGA
Organism: Senna siamea; assembly: GCA_031216115.1. Lineage (NCBI taxonomy): Eukaryota > Viridiplantae > Streptophyta > Magnoliopsida > Fabales > Fabaceae > Senna > Senna siamea. Next base: position 7,353,706 of record CM062360.1, read on the forward strand.
AATCAAATGGAAGCTGTTTTGAAAGAAATAGAATGTAGAAATTTTTTTCTGTATTTGTACAATGGTACATGCCAGTTATTTTAAAATTTTATGGTTTGTTTAGCTACTGAAATATTATTTCTCATTGTTGTACTAGTATGTATCAGATGCCTAGATACAGTGTTACAATGGAGATAGAGGTAGCAGTGGTAGAGGTTCCCTTTTTAGGAACCTTTATTGTTTTGAAGGACATATATATAATAGCAATATTTGAAATCCCTCCCACGAATTACCATGATAAAGAAGTAGGTGTGATTATGTAGTTGTAGCAATTTTTGGTCCTAATTCTGAACTTGTTCTTTTTGAGATAGAAATAGGACTACCATTCTTTTTTATTGTACATAGAAAAGAAGGGCACACACACATGAAATAGGGTATGTAAAAACCTTATCCATTAGAAGGATTCTTTTTGGAAAGGGGTTTGAATGACAGAATTGTTGTCTCCTTACCCCTCTAAATGAATATTTCACATATCCTAACTTACGTATTAGACAATGTAATGACATAGATATGTATATGTATTATGTTTTGTAAATTCTGTTGTGATGTATGAAAATTTTATTTTCTGCTATGCTAAAGTATGATAACCTGAGTAAAAGAGTCCAAACCTAATCAAATAATAAATTTTGGATGGATTTTAAGGCTCAAGAAAATTAATGAATTAAAAAGGTAAAGCTAAATGTGACTTTATTATCTTATTACATGTTATGAAGCCATAGTGTAAGGATAAGGATGTTACACACTAAGCACATAGATATAAAACATCATTTTATTAGAGATCATGTGCTTAATCATAATGTCTCTTTGGAATTTATTCAAACTGATTATCAACTTCCTGATATTTTTACAAAACCTCTTCCAGAAGAAAGATTTGGTTACATCAGAAAAGAACTTGGACTATCATCACCCCATTGAGCATATTTATTGCTTTAATTCCTCTTTTCATTTGGACTAAGTTAAGCTTCAAAGTGGCCTTATATTTGCTTTGCAGGACCTTCCTTGATCCCATAAGGCTATTTGAAAATTGAGACAAGAGAGTTCAAGTTTGTTGAAAAATGCCAAAAGTTGGACAAGGGAGTTTATAAAAAGAAGGGGCAACTGAGACTACATTTGAATAAAGCATGCAATTGAAACAGAGTTGGATTTCCTTAGGCATCATTTAAAAGTACCAATTAATTGCCACAACGATAGCAGTCGACTACTGCCTCTCTGGATTGAAAAAAATCCATCACAGAGAGCTAGTAGTCAACTAGCATAACAGTACTAGTGGACTGATACGGTCTTCCCCTTTCTGGGTTTGCAAGAACATAGCAGTTGACTGATAAGTGCATGGCAGTCGACTAGTAAGCTACTGAAGCCTCATGCAGCAATTTGCTCACTTGACAGTTGACTACTAAGGACCCGTCAGTTGACTACCACGCCTCTGAACTAGTTTTTAAAAGGGGAAAACCTCTATTTTTTGCACATCCCTCAAGTTCCCCTCTCAAAATTCTCTTAAATTTCCAATTTTTAGTGCCCATTTCATCCAAAATTGCATCGATTACTTGATTCCCCATTCACTTCTGACCAAAACCCCATCAATTACCAAGCAATTACCATCCAATTCGCTCACCAAATCCCCAAACCACTCTATTCAAAACCTTAGCCTGTAACGCCCTTATATAGTATTACATTTCCTCTGATGTAAACAAATAAAATCAGTACATTATTCTTATCCTTTTATTATTAAGTCTGATCAGTTATACCATTAAGTTTTATTAAAGCGGATTAAGTTTGAGATCTTTAGCTTAGATTAAACCTTAAATGAACAACAGAAATAAAATACTACATATCATACAAAATAATAACGTGCCATCAATGTCCATTACATTCTTTGTGAACATGTATCTAGATATATGAAGTACTCATCCATTAGGAGTCAAGAGACAATAATCCTGTCACTCAGACCCCTTTACAATTAACGGGAATGAACCGATCCTTCACATATCCCTTTCCCCAACAATTATCCATATACATCTCATATACATAGTCAAAAGAATAGTCTTAGTTTTAAACCAAAATATATTTGGAATAGGACCCAAACTAGGGGTTACAAAAAATTTTCTCCTAACCAAACGAAACTTCTATCTCCCTGACCCTGCTAAGCGTCCGCATCTTATATGTAACACCTATCATTTAATTAGTTTAAATTAATGGTTTTCGATTAAATTAATGGGATTAATGGTGCCATTAATGAATTAGTATAAATTCTTGCATGATTTAATGGGCTAAATGTTTATATTAAAAAGTCAACTCGCATGAAATTTGGTGCTTAAAAATTTACTCTTTAAATTCTTTTTATTTCCTAGTCTAAGTACCAAGAGAGATGAAAAACAAGATGCCACTAATTAATTGCATGCATAAGTGTGCCTTGCATGTCTCTTGCATGAAAGGAGGGAATGGATATTTTAATTTCATGTATAAGGTGCCCAAGCCACATGTGAGGTTGATAATGGAAGTGAGGCTTGCAAATATATAAACATATGTGTGTGGCTTGCTTGGATTTCATGTGAGAAGGCATAGGGTGCAAGGTGCATAGGTATGAACCTTGCATGCATTGCACGTGAAGGGGAATGGAAATTTGGCAAGAATTATGCACATGGTGTGAAGAGAATGAGAAACACATCCACATGTGAGGAAGTGACGTGAAAGGAAGGATGAAAAAAAAATGAATATAAGCATAATATATGTGTGTAGGTCACACAACATAAGGGAAGGAAGGGAAATTTAAATTAGAAACCAACATACAAGCCACATGGAAATTTTATGGTACTAACCAAAAGGGTGTGCAGTGTGAAACTCACCCCAAAATCGTACCACATTATGTGTGAAGTGTGCTTAACGTGAAGAAGGGATTTTGTCCACTTTATTAGCATAACTTCCACCCTTTGGTTAACTTGACCAAGTGGGTAATCGACCCACACAAGAACTTCCTTTTATATTTTATACATAAGGCACTCACAGGGTAGAATGAAAGAGGAGAAGAGGGAGAGCAATGTGACCATTGGAGAAAACACAAAACTTCAATAAAGAAAGAGGGAGGCTGCACGTGAAAGGGGAGGCTAATGGTTAATAATATTGATAATAATAATAACACTCAAATGAGGTGTAGCACCCCATTGCCAAATGGATAAGAAACAAGAGGGGATTGAAGGGGTGACTTAGATGAATGCAATATACCCTACATGAAGGCAAGGACGAAAGGGGAGGTTAAGAGGTCTTCCATGCAAACTAACACACACCCACATACTTGAATCAAAAGGAAAAAGGGAAAAAGGAGAAAAAGAGAAGAAAGGAGGATTTATAAGAGGCTTGGGAGAGAAATAGAGAGGGAAAACACGTGAAGCATAAAATTTGGAAGGAGGAAGAAACAAAGGTGATCCAAAGAAGAAGGAAAGGGCAAAGGAATCAAGGTAGGTTGGCAATTTCTTTGGTATAGTTCCATAAGTTAGCATGTATGTTTCCAATAATGTTGTCTCCATGGAACTAGAGTAACTTTCTCCATTCTTGATTTAGGAAGCAATTTGATATAATATGCATGATGAATTTAGGTGTTGGCTAAGTTGAATGAAATTAATAATGTTATTGGACATGTATGTTTGCTAAATAAATGCATGTGATGATGAAATGAGATGGACTAAGTTAGTAACGGAAATTTATGTGAGAATTTAATTCCAAGAAAAATAGAAGGTATTATGTCCATTATTAACATTTTTGGAGGGAAATTTGTGTGAGAATTTAATTCCAAGAAAAATAGAAATATTATGTCCATAATTAATATTTTTGGAGTGAAATTTATGAAAGAATAAATTCTGAAAAAAATAGAAGATATTATGCCCATTATTAACATTTTTGGAGGAAAATTTATGTGAGAATTTAATTCTAAGAAAAATAGAAATATTATGTCCATAATTAATATTTTTGGAGTGAAATTTATGTAAGAATAAATTCTAAGAAAAATAAAAGATATTATGTCCATTATTAACATTTTTGGAGGAAAATTTATGTGAGAATTTAACTCCAAGAAAAATAGAAATATTATGTCCATAATTAATATTTTTGGAGTGAGATTTATGTAAGAATAAATTTTAAGAAAAATTGAAGATATTATGTTCATTATTAACATTTTTGGAGGGAAATTTATGTGAGAATTTAATTCCAAAAAAAATAAAAAATATTATGTCCATAATTAATATTTTTGGAGGGAAATTTATGTAAGAATAAATTCCACGAAAAATAGAAAATATTATGTCCATAATTAACATTCTTGGAGAGAAATTTATGTAAGAATAAATTCCAAGAAAAATAGAAAACATTATGTCCATTATTAATATTTTTGTAAGAAAATTTATATGAGAATAAATCTCAAGAAAAATAGAAAATATTATGTCCATTATTAAGATTCTTGGAGGGAAATTTATGTGAGGATAAATTCCAAGGAAAGTAGAAAAGATTATATTCATTGTTAATATTTTAAAAGGGACTTAGATCTAATTCCCCAGGAAAAAACAAAATAGTATGGAAATTACGGATTTATTCGAAATCTTTAAGGAAATGAAACCTTTCCCTGGATAATAAAAGGGGGACGTAGGGTGACACTGCGCCTTGTGGGGTTCCAAGTGTATACCAGCGGCCTAGCATGGCATGCTTGAAGGTGCTCCACGCCCATTACCTAGCGTCCGCGATCACGCTGAAATCGTGGCCGAGTGTCCACGCATTATGAGGTGTGGCCAAAGGTGCTCCACACGAGTGACCTAGGGAGGTGTGGTCGAAGGTGCTCCATACCTGTGATCTAGTGTCCTGATGATTTCACATACGTGGTTGAGTGTCCACAATTTGCAAGGTGTGGCCAAAGGTACTCCACACGGGCGGCCTGGTGAGGCACGGCCGAAGGTGCTCTGTGCCCAGGACCTAGTTCTCACAATCACGCTATATACACAGCTGAGTGTCCATGAATTTCGAGGTGTGGCCAAAGGTGCTCCACACGAGTGACCTAGGGAGGTGTGGTCGAAGGTGCTCTACACATGTGATCTAGTGTCCACACAACATGTATGTACGTTCTGATAACTTTGTAATAATAAATCGGTACGCTTAAGAGAACACTGGTCATGTGAAAAAGATCTCTAACTGTTGCTAACTACTAAATTTATCATGCATTAATTACCTGTTTACAGTTATGTATTTTACTCCTAAATCAAGGATGTAGGTTGAACGTTTTTTTTGTCTGCACCCTGGTACATATTAGCTTCTTTTAAACTATGAATTGCTAAGCTATTGGGAAACCTGTGTTTCTCATCTATGTGCTAATATATATCAGATACGGACGTGTAACAAGGACGCATGGTGGCAGTACCTTTTGATCAAGTAAGGTTTTTGTAACCCCCATTTTTTGGATCCTAGATGTACTCGAATTAGAATAGGACAGCTAATTTGATTGTATATACGAGTGGTTCTGGGGATACCGGGGAAAATGGATATGTGAAGGACCGTTCCATCACTCTTTTGTGAAGGAGTCTGAGTGGCAGGCCTATTGTCTCCTGACTTCTATGAGATGGGTACTTCATATATCCGGGGATATGTACATCAATTTGTAATGATTATTATCAGACTTGTATTATTGGATTCATAAGAAAGACTGCATTTTCATCGTGTAGCGTAGAATTTTTTTTATTATTCGACTGTACATGTAAGCTTTATTTTTATCTGAGCATAAGATCCCGAACCTAATTCGTTTAACGTAAATTGAACGGTTTAATGCTCAAACCATAATTAAAAGGATAAGAATAATGTAGCAAACCTATCTATTGATACCGAAATGAACAACAAGACTATATAGGGGCGTTACATTATACGTATTAGCATATAAATGAGAAACATAATTTTTTTAGTAGTTTAACAATTCGAGGTTTAAAAAGTAACCAATATGTATCAGGGTGCAAACACCAAAATATTTAATTCTACATTCTTGATATGTATAATAAAACCATAGCATTATTCATAAATATAAATTGGCAAGCATTGTATGATCAATTTAAATGTCAATGTGATAAAATACTATTCTTTTCAAATAAAACATCTTTGTATGCTATTAAACACTTTATCATAAGATTAACAAAACTATTTATGCTTATCATTCTTAAAACTTACTTTTATATATAATAACTGTGCACACTTGGGCATTATGTGGACACTTGGCCACCTTTATAATTCTTTGTGCATACTTGGGCACTTAAGGACACTTGGCCACTTTTATAAAATCTCTTGTGAACACTTGGGCACTATGTGAACACTTGGCCACCTTTATAAATCTTTGTGCACACTTGGACACTTTGGACACTTGGCCACCTTTATAAAATCTTTTGTGCATACTTGGACACTATGTGGACACTTGGCCACCGTTATGAATCTTCATGCATACCTGGACACTTGTGGATACTTGACCACCTTTATAAAATCTCTTGTTCACACTTGGGTACTATGTGGATACTTGGCCACCTTTATAAATCTTTGTGCACACTTGGGCACTTGTGGACACTTGGCTACCTTTATAAAATCTTTAACAAGTTTCAAGAAAAATTTTCCTTTTCTTAAAAAATAATACTAGTGTACATCTTTTTAAAATTCTAATAAACTTAAAGAATGACTTTCCCTTTCTTGAAAAAGAATATTAATGTACATCCCTTAAAAATTCTAATAATTTTTAGCATAAATTCCCCTTTCTTGTAAATTAATTTTAATATACATTTCTTATAAAATTCTAATAACTTTAAGGATAAATTATCCTTTCTTGGAAATTAATATTGATGTGCATTTCTTATAAACTTCAAGAATAAATCCCCTTTTTCTTTTAGAAAAATAATATTAAGGTGCCTTGCTTATAAACTCCAAGAGTAAATACCATGGACTTGGCCTAAGTGTAACGACCCCCAATTCAACAATATACTATCCTCTATCTGAGTAGCGGAAGCATATGGGTTTTTTAAATAGTTTTTCCCTGATATGGGAATGTCGGGGAATCGCTACTGGTTCAGCATAACCCAAATAGACTTTTCTGTCATCCATTCAAGTTTCGTTCAACCCTAAGTCAAATTGCAGCTATACTAATATACATCCAATCACCACTCTGGAAAATTAAAACTAATAACCATAAATCAAGCATACATACATTCACATGTAATCCATCAAAAATTCCAAAATTCAGTTATAATTTCCTGTCGAAAATTCGACAGGATTTTCTCTATATTTTGAACGTCACCTAAATACAAACAGTCATTTGATTCCAATATATACATCAAATACAATCTAATCCAACAGATAAAACCATCAACAACTAGAAACTACCAGTAAATACATAAATCCAGCAACAGAATTATCAACAGTATATATATACTATCAGATTCAAGCCTAGAACTAAGTTGCACGTCTATCTGTCATCAAATCTCTGCCCAGCTATCTTCTAGGCCCCTGTCCCTATTCATCTGAGCAAACAACTTCATGAGATATTTAAATCCCAGTAGAATAATTTACAGTAAATAGTTATTTAAAAACTAGTCGAATGCTTAGCGGTGCAAGCACCGAAAACAACTTCCCTAATTATTTTGAAAATCAATGAAATACCTTATCTTTTAAGTCATTAAATAGCACGAAAAACGATGTAATTATTCAATGAATGTAAAAGTCTGTTTCTCTGAAAATCTATAACCAAAATCAATTCAAATCCTATGCCCGGTATTTCTAAATATTCGTTGGCCACAAATCTTATGTGACCTTATCTGAATCTATCTAATTGCATGTCATTTGGAGAAAATCCATCTCTCATCATTGGGTGTGATCCATAACACCAATCACCCGAATCTCGCCTATGTTGTGAGTGTGATCCGTAACACCAATCACTCACTCAAGGACCAGGTGAGAATCAACATCTAGGGCATCTCCTAGCATGTGCATATATGCCAATTCTCATCATCATACAGTCTATTCGAAATCACATGCACACAGTCGACTAGTCCTCAGGGTTCTAGGGTATTACACCTAAATCATAACGTTTCCCCATATAGGCTATCCCCCTTATACTCCTTAAACCTTTCTTAGGGTCGTCTTGGTTTATCGCGTAATCCCTAACGAATGCAAGCTATATCAGGTTAAAACAAAACATTTATAAAATCCCCTGCACTCGGAATACTCAACGGCCGTCCCATAGCGGCTATTAAGTACCCTACCTTAAGTCAATTTGTCCTTATGGCATCTAAATCCGATAGCTAAATCGTCTAACATGCAATAGACAATACCAGCACACAGGCATGCAATTATATCCATCGAAAGCAGCACACATTTCTATGCAATCAATTTAAATCGTTCAAGTATTCATAAAATCAGTCTAAAGTTTGGGAAGAGTAAATTACCCTACCTAGTTTCTGTTTGCTCCTAATCAATCCGAGACTTCTCGTATCCTCAGAATTCAAGCCTAATCAATTTCTTGGGCAATTTAATTAAACTTTAGTCTGTTACATGCTCAATTTCACTTTCCTATGTCCAATTACAAGTTTTTCTAAGCTTATAGGTTTCTATACATATTCAACATCCAATTCAGTTAAAAATACGTTGAATTAGGGCGATTTAGATCATACCGGGGGTTCCAACAAGTGGGAATTTGCTTCTGGCATCTTTCTAACTTCTCCGATGGCGGCACACGACAGAGCAAGGCGGCGCATGGAGGAGGGGTGCAGCTGAGCTCAAAAATTACACCAAAGTGAAGCCCTCAAGATGAGGAGCCAAATCTGGGGTTGGCACGACGGTTCTCGGCCGTTACGGGGATGTTTTTTGGCGACGAAACTTCACGCACAACAGACAAAAATCTCCTCGATCCGGGCATGTGGTGGCTCTGTTCGATGGCTGCGAGTTATGGGAGGAAGCTGGCAGCTCAGCCTTCACAATGGCAGGGGCGGTTACAGTTAACAGCGCCAGACGGTGGAGATCATGATAGCGCAAGGAATTCGCGATGGAGGAGGAAAATGAAGTTTTTTCAGCGAGGGTGGCGATTGTTGGTGGCTGTGGGTGGCTACTAGAGGTAGAGGGTGGTGAGGCGCGTTAGTTGGTAGGTCGGACGGCAGCCCAACAATAGTGGTCGTGCACGGTTGTGAGAGGAGGAGAGAGAAGAGAGAGAAAATAGAGTGAAGAGAGAGAGCAGAGGTGGGAAAATGAGGGAAATTATGACGTTTAGGAAGTTTAAAGCTGCCGAGGGCGATTTCATCTTTTGCCACATCACCCGGGATAACTTCTGGATGTTGTCTTCGATCTAGTCATGGCACAGTTTCCCATGCACGCGTTTCAGCCTCCGTTTATGGAACCGAAGTTCAGAACTCTGTCTATCAAGTTCTTAACTTTGGGCTGTGTTTTCTTAAATCGAATTAGGTTTTTGACTCCGAAAAATTTCTCGATTTCAACTAAAATCTTAGAAAATCGTGCCGAAATCAATTTTAAAGAATCACGATCAATTTTATTCAGTTTACCATTTTTTAAAAATTTCGTTTATTACATTCTCCCCCCCCTCTAAAAAAAATTTTGTCCCCAAAATTCATACCTGTGAATAACTCTGGGTATCGTTGCCTCATCTCGTCCTCCTTCTCCCAAGTCATCTCCTATGATGCTACATCCTGCCAAAGTACCTTAACTAAAGGGATCATCTTATTCCGGAGTTGCTTAGTATTAAAGTCAAGAATTTGTACAGGTGTAGATTCATAAGTTAAATTTTCCTTTAATATTATAGGTTGATTCCCCAATACATGCGTAGGGTCTGGGACGTATTTGCGAAGTTGCGAGACGTGAAAGACATCATGCAAGTTGGACAAGTGTGGAGGTAAGGCAATTTGGTAAGCCACTGGACCGACCCTTTGTAGGATTTGGAATGGTCCTAAGAATCTAGGGCTTAGTTTTCTGGTCCTTACTTGTCTACCGATACCCATGGTGGGGGACACTCTCAGGAAAATGTGTTCTCCCTCATTAAATTCTAAATGTCTTCTTCTCTTATTAGCATAGGCTTCCTGTCTTTGTTGGGCCGCTCTCATCTTTTCTTTAATCATTTTGATTTAATCAGTGGTCTCTTGTACAATCTCAGGTCCCAACAATGTGCCTTCCCCTATTTCTACCCAATTTAGAGGTGACTTACAATTCCTCCCATACAGAGCAGCAAAAGGTGTTATACCAATGGTAGAGTGATAACTGTTATTGTATGAAAACTCTATCAAAGGTAGGTATTTATCCCAACTTCCTTTTTGTTCTAGTACACAAGCCCTCAACATATCTTCTAAAGTTTGGATGGTTCTCTCAGACTGCCCGTCAGTCTGAGGATGATAGGCTGTGCTAAACTTAAGCTGGGTTCCTAATGCTTGCTGCAGGGATTGCCAAAATCTTGAAGTAAACCTAGGGTCTCTATCTGAAACTATACCTGATGGTATTCCGTGTAACCTCACAACTTCCCTAAGGTATACTTCTGTCAATTTTTCCATAGAGTATCTCATCTTAACAGGCAAAAAGTGAGTAGATTTGGTTAGTCTGTTCACTATCACCCAAATGGCATCACAATCGGCTGGTGTTCTAGGTAATCCTATTACAAAATCCATGGTTATTTGATCCCATTTCCTTTCTGGTATTTCCAGTGGTTTTAGTAGCCTTGCGGGTTTCTGATGCTCTATCTTGACCTGTTGACAAGTCAAACAAGCATTCACGTAGTTCATGATGTCCTTCCGCATGCCTGGCTACTAAAAGTTCCTCTTCAAATCCTGATACATCTTAGAAATACCTGGGTGAATAGTATAATGGCTTCGATGAGCCTCTGCTAACACTTTTTCCTTTAGTTCTTGATGTTTTGGAATCACTACTCGTTTCCTAAACATCAACACTCCATCAGGGGCCAGTCTAAAATTAGGTTGATCTGCATATACCTCCAAGGATTCATCCTTTAATTGGGCTTGTCTAATCTGCTCTCCCAGATCGCAGGATATCAAGAAGTCACTCATTACTAATCTCTGCGAAAATGAGATTACATTGAGGCTGAGATTCCTAAAGTCCTTAAGTAACCTCATCTCATCTGCCATTAGGCTAGCTAATTGTAGTGACTTCCAGCTTCATGCATCTGCTACAACATTCACCTTCCCTGCATGGTATTTTAATTCAAAGTCAAAATCCTTTAAATACTCTACCCACCTTCTTTGCCTTATATTCAGTTCCTTTTGATCAAATAAGTATCTAAGGCTCTTGTGATCACTATAAACCTCAAATACAGCCCCATATAAGTAATGTCTCCAAATCTTTAGAGCAAACATGACGACAGCTAATTCTAAATCGTGGGTAGGGTAGTTCTCCTCTGAAGGTTTCAATTGCCTCGATGCATAAGCCACTGCTTTTCCATCCTGCATTAAGACGCATCCTAAACCTTTCAATGATGCATCTGTATATATTGTAAAAGGTTCTAAGGGTTTCGGGATTATTAATACAGGAGCAGTGGTCAATTTTTCTTTCAAAGTCTGAAAACTCTCTTCGCACTGCTCGATCCATTCAAAGTTTACACCCTTCCGAGTCAACCGAGTTAATAGCAAGGCTATCTGGGAAAATCCTTGAATAAACTTCCTATAATAGCCTGCCAAACCCAAAAAACTCCTAATCTTAGTGACCGTCGTCAGTCGAACCCAATCTAATACTGCTTCGATTTTCTTAGGGTATACTACAATCCCTTCTCCATTTACCACATGACCTAGCAATTTTACTTCTTCCAACCAAAACTCACATTTTTTCAACTTAGCATACAGTTGTTTCTCTTCTAACATTTGTAACACTGTGCTAAGATGTTGGGCATATTCTTTGTGAGTCTTGGAATAGATCAAAATATCATCTATGAATACCACAACAAATTGATCCAAGTAGGGTCTAAAGATTCTATTCATGTAGTCCATGAAAACAGCAGGTACGTTAGTCAAACCAAATGGCATCACTAGAAACTCATAGTGGCCGTATCTAATGCTAAATGTTGTCTTAGGGATGTCTTCCTCTCTAACCCTAATATGGTGGTATCCCAATCTTAAATCTATCTTAGAGAACACAGTCGCACCTTGCAACTGGTCAAATAAATCATCGATCCGTGGTAATGGATATTTGTTCCTAATGGTCACCTTGTTCAATTGTCGATAATCAATACATAACTTAGACTCCCATCTTTCTTCTTTACGAATAAGACCGGAGCTCCCCATGGTGACACACTCGGCCTAATGAACCCTTTTTCCAACAATTCCTCTATTTGGACCTTTAATTCCCTCAATTCTGTTGGGGCCATTCGGTATGGAGTCATGGCTATTGGGCCTACACCCGGAATCAGGTCAATGGTAAATTCTATCTCTCTAGTTGGTGGCAGTTTACTTACTTCCAAAGGAAATACCTCCAGAAAGTCACTAACAATTGGGATTTGATTTAGCTTATCCTGCAATTCTACCTGAGAGAGATTGAGGGACACATCACCTATCTCATATGCTCTGTGTCACAGACCAACAATCCTACCACCTTAATCTTGAAAGAATGGAAATAATGAGGGAGAATTCCAGAATGGTACAGAAGGATCTAGAACTCTCTAAAAAGTTCTAGAATACAATGGAAGATTCTAGAAAGATCTAGAATGTTCTAGAATATTCTAGAATACCCTAGAAGGATCTGGAAGATTCTAGAAGGTTCTAGAATATTGTGGAAGCTTTGGGACTTTCTGGAAGAATTTAGAAGACTATGGAACATTGTGGAGGCCTATGGAACGTTCCAGAAGCTTATGGAGAATTCTCCCAAGAATGGTTCATTCTAAAATTGTATAGAATTCTCTAGATAGAAAATATTAACCATAGGATTGGATTGATCTCCACCATCCATTGAGGAGGTGGAAGGCTATAAATAGGTGACCTTGGCCATTTGCCAAGTTATCTTAGAAATCCTAAAAATCCAGACACTTTGTACACTTGTAAAGCATTCTCCAAGGCAATAACATTCTCCTTTCAAAGTATCCAATACTTGAGTTCTCTTTTTTCCTACTTGAGCATACTTGCCTCATTGCTTTTCCACTACGCTTAGCTTACGTCCAACCTATCTTTAAGGGGTTTAGGCTGACTTATTCACTAGAACAAGAGTGTCTAAGTGCCACATGGGCAGGAAAAAAGCAAGTCCGTGATAGTTGCTATCAAAGCCAAGGTTTCTTTCAAGGGATAAAGCTAATGTATTGCAAGTATGTCAAGCAATGAGATCACTCTTGCTGGAGGTGTTGAAGGGAAAGGAGGAGAAAAGAGGGGGAGATCGAAGTCTTAAGGACCTTCCAAAGGAGGGAAGGAAATGGGGGGCGTGGACACAAGGCTCATGAGGGTAAAGCTTTTAGTAGTTGATGGGGAGGATAAGTTCAGGGAGGTGGACTCCCTTCTAGAGGAGCTTGATGGAAGGGTCGACGAGCTCCGCGAGGAAATGTTGGGAGCCCTGAACGAGGCTACTAGTAAGTGTTCGCAACAATGTAATCCATCAAAAATTCTAAAATTTAGTTATAATTTCCTGCCAAAAACCCGACAGAGTTTCCCTTGTGTTTTGAACGTCACCCAAATACAAGCAGTCATTTGATTCCAATATGTACATCAAATACAATTCAATCCAACAAATAAAACCATCAACAACTAGAAACTACCAGTAAATACATAAATCTAGCAACAGAATCATCAACAGTATATATATACTATCAGATTCAAGCCTAGAACTAAGTTGCACGTCTGCCTGTCATCAAATCTCTGCCCAGCTATCTTCTAGGCCTCTATCCCTGTTCATCTGAGCAAACAACTTCATGAGATATTTAAATCCCAGTAGAGTAATTTACAGTAAATAGTTATTTAAAAACTAGTCAAATACTCAGCGGTGCAAGCACTGAAAATAACTTTCCTGATCATTTTGAAAATCAATAAAATACCTTATCTTTTAAGTCATTAAATAGCACAAAAAATGATGCAATTATTCAATGAATGTAGAAGTCTGTTTCTCTGAAAATCTATAACCAAAATCAATTCAAATCTCATACCCGGTATTTCTAAATATTCGTTGGCCACAAATCTTATGTGACCTTATCTTAATCTATCTAATTGCATGTCGTCTGGAGAAAATCCATCTCTCATCATTGGGTGTGATCCATCACTCCAATCACCTGAATCTCGCCTATGTTGTGAGTGTGATCCGTAACACCAATCACTCACTCAAGGACCGGGTGAGAATCAACATCTAAGGAGTCCCCTAGCATGTGCACATACGCCAATTCTCATCCTTATATAGTCTATTTGAAATCACATGCACAAGATCGACTAGTCCTAAGGGTTCTAGGGTATTACGCCTAAATCACAATGTTTCCCCGTATAGGCTATCCCCCTTTATACTCCTTAAACCATTCTTAGGGTCTTCCTGGTTTATCGCGTAATCCCTAACTAATGCAGGCTATATCGGGTTAAAACAAAACATTTATAAAATTCCCTGTACTCTGAATACTCAACGGTTGTCCCATACTGGCTGTTAAGTAGCCTACCCTAAGTCAATTTGTCCTTATGGCATCTAAATTCGATAGTCAAATCGTCTAACATGCAATAGACAATACCAGCACACAGGCATACAATTATATCCATCGAAAGTAGCACGTATTTCCATGCAATCAATTTAAATCGTTCAGGTATTCACAGAATCAGTCTAAAGTTCGAGAAGCGTAAATTACCCTACCTAGTTTTCGTTTGCTCCTAATCAATTTGAGGCTTCTCGTATCCTCGGAATCTGAGCCTAATCAATTTCCTGGGTAATTTAATTAATACTTTAGTTCGTTACGTGCTCAATTTCACTTTTCTAGGTCCAATTACACGTTTTTCTAAGCCTATAGGTTTCTATACATATTCGACATCCAATTCAGTTAAAAATACGTTGAATTAGGGGGATTTAGATCATACCGGGGGTTCCGACAGGTGGGAATTTGTTTCTGGCATCTTTCTGACTTCTCCAACGGCAGAGCACGATGGAGCACGGCGGCGCACGGTTGCTCACAGCGGAGGGGTGCAATTGAGCTCGAAAATTACACCAGAGTGAAGCCCTCAAGATGAGGAGTCTAAATTTGGGGTTGGCGTGGTGGTTCTCGACCGTTACTACGACATTTTCAGGCGACGAAACTTTACATACGATGAACGAAAATCTCCTCGATCTAGGCGCGTGGTGGCTCCGTTCAACGATTGCGAGCTGTGGGAGGAAGCTGGCAGCTCAGCCTTCACAATGGCGAGGGTGGTGACGGTTAACGGTGCCGGACAGTGGAGATAACAGTGGCGCAAGGAATTCGCGATGGAGGAGGAAAATAGAGTTTTTCCGGCGAGGGTGGCGGCTGTTGGTGGTCGTGGGTGGCTGCTGGAGGTTGAGGGTGGTGAGGCGAGTCAGTTGGTAGGTCGGACAATGACCCAGGGTGGCGGTGGTGGCCGTGCACGGTGGTGAGAGGAGCAGAGAGAAGAGAGAGAAAATAGAGTGAAGAGAGAGAGTATAGGTGGGAAATGAGAGAAATTGTGACGTTTAGGAAGTTTAAAGCTTCCGGGGGCAATTTCGTCTTTTGCCACATCACCCGACAATTTCGTCATTTGAGGAACCGAAGTCCAGAACTCTTTTTATCAGGTTCTTAACGCTGGGTTGTGTTTTCTTACATTAGATTAGGTTTCTGACTCCGAAAAATTTCTCGATTTCAATTAAAATCTTAGAAAATCGTGCTGAAATCAATTTTAAAGAATCACGATCAATTTTATTCAGTTTAGCATTTTTAAAAAATTCCATTTATTACACTAAGGAAATCGGTTAATTTGTAAATTCAATTTTTCTCTTTTATTCTTTCATTAACACCCTTAAAATGATATAGTTTCTTTCCTCCATGGACATCATTTTTCACCAAGCACAACTAGAAATCTCACACCCAATTTCGTGTAGCTTTCCTCTATCATTCGGCTAAAAGGGAGTTTTTATGGAGGAAGCATAGTTTTCAAAAGCATCCATCCATTTCTATCATGTATAGTCATAGTTCATCATGAAAATAACATTATCTAACCCTAATCCTTTCACAACAACAATATTCATGTCATCCCAGCAACCACATTCCAATCAATCACACATGCTTAGCCAACATAACATGCTTTTTATCAAGAATGTAGGGAAGACAATCATGTTCCATAAAAAGCATGTAAAAACATGTTGATTGAATATACTAAAGCATGGAACACAACCTTAAAATTGTTAACCTACCTCAAGAATGATTAGAAAGAAGTGATCTTGGCCCTTCCTTTGATCTCCTTCTCCACCTTGCTTCCTTGTTCTTTAACTAAATCCCTTCCTCCTTGCTTTCACCGATTGCAAGTGATTGTGGCTACTCTCTTTTCTTTTCCTTTGTCGTGTATGTGTGTGTGATTTTCACCTACACTATTGAATGCTCTCTTTTCTTTCTTCTCCTTTTTCTTTCTTTCTCTCCCTTTCTCCTCTTCTCTTTTTCCTCTCCTCCCACATGTGCGTGATGCTTGTATCCCCAAGTGCAACTCTCAATCCCTCACTTCTCTTTGCTTAGGTTCTGTGTTCCCTCTTCCTTCCTTTGTGTTTAATTATTGTTGTCAAGTACACCCACTCCTTGCCCTATTACTTCAACTCCTAGATCACGCCAAAGGGAAGGAAAGTAAAGGATTCACACTAGGTCCATTGCATATTTTCCTTTATTCTATTTCATTTTTCTCTTTTCTTTTTCCTAGTGCACGTGAAGTTTGGTCCCTTTACTTTACTTTCCCTCTTCCTCTCGTACGTGTTGTGCATGCATATCATATTAGCCTCAACTCCCTTCATTCATGCCATCTCTCACCCTCATTCTTTTTGTCTCATGAAATTTAGTGCAGCCCCTTTCCTTGCAAACCTTGGTTTATCTCCTTGAAAAAGTTAGTGGAAAGAAGGAATTCATAATTAATCTTCCATTTTTTCTAAATTCTGCACTTTTCTCTCTTTGCCCACTCGGTCACGTAAGGAAGGAAGGGAGAGAGGATGAGTTCATGTGTCCCATAGGTAATTAAGTGCTGCCATTTTCCTTCACATGTTCTTCCCCCTTTTCATTTTCTATTCGGCCATGGGTGGCTACTTAGGGTTCACGCCACTTTTTTTTTTTTTCCTCACATTTTCTATTCAACCCAGAGGGATGGGACGCCACCTCATTTCCTTCACATTATTTTATGGCAACTCCAATTGTACTTTCAAGTACAATTTACTTCCTCTACACCCTTTGTCTTACTTCTTGGTCACGTTAATAGGAAGGGAGGAGGTAACCATGTTGCACTTTTCTTTTTCCTTCATTTATTTCATGGTTGCATGTCTCTACTTGCTCACTCCATGTCAAATTCCCTTGCATGGAAGACACACCCATGCAAGACACACCCTCTCACTTGGTGGCGCCAAAGGAAGAAAATAGAATGACACACATTACTAACAAGGCAGCATTGTACATTGTGCATTTATGTTATAAATTTTGCACTTTTGTTTTACTTGTTGCATGTACATATATAATTAATTCCCTCCTTGCAAGTAATTCATGCTCTTTACGCAAGACCCATGCTCTTAGAATTATGCATGCATGTCTAATTTCTTATGGACAACTAAAGATTCAACTTCTCTCCCTTCTTTCTTCCCTTTTTTCCACGTTATGCAAGGTATATATATATATATATTAAATGTTGCCCTCCTTCTTTCCTTTCCCAATTGCACGTGTACACACACATGCATATATTTGGGATGCCTTATTCTTCTTTCTTTTCCCATTTTTGCCTTAGTCACATGGGCATATATATATAACTCCTATTCTTCACCAATTAGATGTGCATGAAATTTTAAATTGGCTATACTCCTTTCTATTTCCTTGTTGGCCATGGAGTCTAATATATATATACATACAATTTAAAATTTACATGCTCCATCAATTTCCACATGCATCTACTCAATTGCTCTACACTTCCCTTCTTGGAATTTAGGCCATTAACGAGGAACATTCATCAAGCTCTTCAATTTTGGCAATGTTATTCTTAGCACCTTTTATTATGATCATTAAAAGACACTAGCAATTTACCACACTTTATGGCAATTTATCTAATTAATTAAGAAAACATGAATTTAGATATAATTGAAAGAACATGGGGTGTTACATAGCCTACCAAATCGCTCTCTCTTCGATTTTTACCAAAATCCTCTACTCTCTGCCCACTTTGCTTCCACTAAACATTCATTAATCTTCTCACCTTCATTTCAATCAAGAAAATCATCTAATATCCTAGCAAACTAAAAGATTGAGGTCCAAGGGGGCTACTTTGCGAAGGTCAGTACCATCAGGCCTATTTTCTTCTACATCCCAAGAGCAAAACTATGCAGAACACTTTGCTCATCGATCAGTGGCATCCAGTAAGTTTATTGATGTTACATTCTTTGAGAAAGAAAAATTTCCTATTTGTGCTCTGTTGAAAACTGTTGGTTTATATAAATTGATAAAAATTTAGAAGAAATGGAGCCCCAAAGTTGTTAAAGCATTTTATTCCAACTTGTAATGGGATGAAATTGATCACTGTGTATCTACCAAAGTCAAAGGTAAAGTGATCAAGTTCATCCAACAGCAATTTGGGGCTTGGTTGGGTTCTGAGCTTGCTGGCCATCTATTTGGAGACCACCCTTCTTCTTTAACCAACATTCCAAATTATGACACACGGATTGTTTTGAATGCCTTGCTTCCTTATACTGCAACCCATCCAACAGTTAATTTCCCTAAAAACTAGTTTGTCCTACAGAGCCGTCTCATACATTATGTCATTGCAAACTGCATAGTCAACAAAGGAGGTAACTTGGCTTATGCAAGTGAATATGAACAATTTGCTATGTACTGTGTGCTTAATGGAGATCCTTTTAATGTTCCCTACTTTATTATGGAGAAGATACTAACGTGTTCTAAGATTAAGAAGGCTGCACTTTCCTTTGGTTCTTTAATCACATGGATCCTTGAAAAACATTAAGTTGATCCTTTTAATGAGGAAATCCTTAGCCCTTCTACCATTGATGAAACCACGCTCTCCAAATTCCATTATGTGAAGTATAGCGGAGCTTGGGTGCAGAAGCCTCTCTCCTATGCTCAAAGTCAACATAAAGAATAAAGGGAGTAAAGGGGTGCTACTCAAACTCAGCCTGAGGATGCTTAAATACCTGATGAAGACCCTTCATTCATGCCTCCATCCTCTGATCCTCACAACTCCTCAATGATTCTGATTGCCCTCCAACACTTTCATACCTCAGTCTTTCTACGCCTGAACTCTTTTAAGGCTAATTTCACTTCTAAATTTGATGGGTTAGTAGAGCATGTTTGTGAATTGGGCACAAGGGTCATAGCCTTAGAGCTTACCTCTACTGATAACAATGAACTCTTGAAGCAAATTCAACAGTAGCATCAAGGGCCAAAGAATAGTTTATTTTCATCTTTTACCAACTATTGTACTTACCCTTCCTCTCTTTTTGTTGATGACAAAAGGGGGAGAAGTAGTTAGCTAGGAAAAACCTTATCTAACTCCAGTTATGTATCTTTGATTGAATATATTTTGATTGCCTTATATTCTGACTGCTTGATTTTGATTTTGATTAAATATATTTTGATTGCCTTAATCTATTTCATAATCAATTTTTTGGTGGATCAATTGTGTAAACCTTACCTTTCAAGAATTGCTAAACAAAAACTTCAACAAAGATATGCATAAATTCAAGGGGAGTCTTTTGTTAAAATTGATATTTTTACTCTAACCCCATATCAAGTGCTTAATGAAAATTAATATGTTTGTTATCATCAAAAAGGGGGAGATTGTTCACCCATTGAGCATTAGCTCTTAAAGATCTTTTGATGATAACAAATAGATTGAATTATTTTAGAAAAATTTAAGTCCAAGGGCTCATCAATGCAAACCAAGATGAACAAGAATTAGATAAGTTATTAGGACTTGCATTGTAAAGGTATAATAGAAACTTGAGTTCAAAATCCTTTTCCAAACCTTTGAAATTTCTTTTCAAAGACTAAGTGGCTCTTACAAAATGAATTTTTCATTAAAAAGACCAATTTTCCACCTAGTAGTCAACTTGCAGACTATAGCAGTCAATTGGTAGAATTAAACTTTGAAAAATTCAAATTGAAGGCTACAAGTCAATTGTCAAGACTCTATCAGTCGACTGATAGCTAACAGAAAGCTACCAGCCAATCGCTAGACCTTAGTAGTCGACTGCTAGCCCACTAGAAGTTGAAAGCCTTTCATTGGAGGCATGACAGTCAACTACCATGATATAGCAACCAACTGCCACAACGCTATTTTTAAAAATTTATTTTCCAGAATGCCACCAGTCGACTGCCATCAAAGAGATAGTCGACTGCTACCTACCTGCACTGTGAAATTTTAAATTAAAGAACATAGAAGTCTACTGGCAGTTTATAGCAATTGACTTGTAAAGTACAGAGGTGATATCAGGCAAAGTATAAACAGCTATTTTTGTAGAGATACAATCTGATTTGCTTCTGAACAAATTTTTAACCTTTTTTTCTTGCAAAAATTCTATAAATACAGCCTCAGAAAAGCCTAAAACAACAAGCCACATTCTTATAAACCAATCTTTTGAAAATCTCCTTGAGCTCCTCTTGCTATTGTTCTTTATAGCTCTTCACTTGTAACATTTACTCTAAAATAGAGAGAGTTCCTTTGCTTAAACAAATTCTTTCATTTAGAAAGTTTAGAGATATTCAGGAAAAGGTTTTCCTTGAAAGAGCTAAGAAAGATTTGTAGTGGCTCACAAGTGCCTTATTTAAACTTGTGGTAATAGTGAAAATCCCAAGTTGTACTTGGGGACTGAATGTAAACTTTGTTGGATAAGCTGAACCAGGATAAATCATTGTGTCCTTGACATTTTGGAACATTATTTTTTGATCTTACATTCAACACTTTATTTTACTGCTCTTGCTTAGTCTTGCTCTATTTTTATTAACTTAACTGAACTATTCTCTACATCAGCTATTAAACTAATATAACTATCTATACATCTGCTCTAAAGTCCTTTAGCAGCTCATTAAGATTTAAAAAGGCAAAAATTTTATAACACTCAATTCACCCCCCTCTTGGGTGCCAGCCATTCCTAACATGCGCTAGATAACAAAGAGTAAGTAGTAACTCTAGGCTTTCCTGTTCCTGAGGAATATAACCTTGATACTCACCATTGCATTAGGCTGCATCGATAGGTTCATTACCTTAGGTGTAGCTGCATTGGTAACGCATAAGAGAAAGAGGAGAAAAAATCAAAAAGTTCAATGGCTCTTTCATTGAACTCAATTGTGGGGATTACAAGAGGCAGAACAATGAAGCTAAGAGGTAAAGTTAGGGAAGGAGGGTGCTCATCATGATTGACAGTGGGACATCCCACAACGTTATTTTATCTTCTTCCCAGTACGCTATCTCTCATATATATTCTAGGATGATTTGGCTTGTACCCATGATTATGCTAAATTTTAAATAAATGTCTCCTTTTATTTCTTAGCCATCTAGGTTACACTAACTTAGAATTTGCAACCATCACGGTGTTTTCTAAAATCTTTATTCCGAATGGATGTTTAACCATCCATATTTATGACATAACCATGGAATGCCTAATGACCGTCCCAGACCGAAAATTAGTCACTCGGTTATAAGCCTATCTATCCTAGAATATATATTAGAAATACTTTCCCTAAGCCCTCTTTCCTTCTATGTTTTCCTTCTCATATCTATGTTTCCCTTTCTATTCCTTTAACTTGTCATGATACTAATTTCTATAAAACTATAACCCTTAGATGTGTTATTACAATTTCATAACTAAATTGCATGGATATGGGAGGCTTGTTCTCGGCCAAAGGTAAAGTTTAAAAGAAAATTAAGAATTTCTCACTTTAAATTTCCTATCTTTCCCTCTTGTCATTTCACAAACATATTCATCTAATCTTCCTTCCATTTTCATACAACTTTCATATCTCACATCATTGCTTACAAAAGGTCCTAAGGTGAACTCTCAATACTTTCTTCTACCATTTCCATTCCATTAAATTTCAACTTAATGATGCATACATATAAGTGTCTTTTCTTTCATAACAACTTATATGAATGCATGAACACATCTCCTCTTTCATGATTATACATTTCAAATGCTAGGATCTTCATGATTATGAAGGTTTATACACTAATCAGTCCATTATCACATCTTTTCCCTTTTCTTTCATACTTGACCGAAACCATCCTGAAGGTTTATAAATAAATTTCCATGAGAATTTCATACACACTCTTGGCCGAGGCACCAAAAATGAGAAAATGAGATGCTTTCAACTACACATTAATCTTCCATTTATCCTTTTCTTATAATCAAAATGCCAATAGATGTAACACCCCATAATTTTAATTAGTCTAAATTAATGCTCTTTAATTGATTGGATGAAGTTACTTGTGTCATTTAATGATTAGCTATAAATTAAATACTTTGTAATTAATTAGATGAATTGACTTAAAGAGGAGAAAAATTTTTCTTGCATAATTTAATAGCTTAAAATGGGTATACTAAAAAATAATCTTGCATAAAATTAGGTACTTAATTTAATTCTCTATTTTCCCTTATGAGTCACCTAACCTAAGTACCAAGAGAAAGGCAAGATAGGATGCAACATTTAAATATATATATATGTGTGTGTACCTTGCATGCATCCTACGTGAGAGAAGGGAATGGAAATTCTATTTTTCTTATACATGAAAAGTACACGTGCAATTGGAAGAAGGGATGCCACAATTAAACATATATCACATGCACATAAGGTGGAGTAAAAGGAAAGCAAGAATGCAGAAATTTTTGTTGTTTTGCAAGGAGTCCATGAGTCACACGGCTAGGAGCATTTAGAATTGTCATGAATAAATAGCAATTAGATAAGCACATGAAGGCACACATGAATTAGGGGAAATAAATAAGAGAACACATGCATAACATGTGGCCTACGTGAGGTAAAAGGAAAGGGTGCAAAATTTTATTGCGTTTAATTTAAGTATGCATTGAGGAAATTTAATATACCAACAAATGAATGCAGCAAACAAAACCAAAAAGGTGCAGAACTTTTCCAAGCACCGCACAACTAGAGACATGGAAATTGCAAGGAAATGCACGTATGAAAAGTGGGAAGAAGTAAAACTAATTTTATAAGTAAGGAGGACTATACTTAAACTACAAGTAATGCCAAGATTAAAAGTAAAGAAAAGTGTACTTGCAAGTACACTTAGTTTAGAAAAATATAAATATATACATATATAAAGGGTGCAGAAATTTTATGCAACATATAAATATTGTTGCTTGTGGGGTGCAACTAACGTGCAAGGGAAGGAAATGCCAATTGCAAGCAAGAAAAGGGAATTAGTTATATGCAAAAAGGTGCATCCATGCATGAAATAAACAAGGAAAGGTGTAGCGTATATTTCGCGATGATCAAACGAAAATTGGAACAAGAAAATGAGAAGAGGCTGCGTGACCAAGTGGGATTACAAGAAGTGTAAGCAATGTGTAAGCAATGTGAGTTGTACTAGAAAGTACACATGTAGCCCTAAGTAATGACAACTAAGAATAAGCAAAAAGGAGTGAGTGCAGCGTGATGATTAAAGAAAATAAAAGTTTGTGAGGGGATTAAGTAACACGAAACTTGCAAGAAAAGGGAGTTGCACTTAAGTTACACGTAAGGCTACTAAATAATGATAATGAAAGATGAGAATGGGGGGTGTAGCTTCCCATTACCGAATGGGCAAAAGACAGGAGAGAGTGAAATTGAAATTGGCATTTTAACATACATGTATAGACACACACGGCAAGAGAGAAAGGGAGAGTGAGCAGCGTGAGTTTTTGGACACACACGTGAAGGAAGAAAGAAAGGGAGTGTGGAGTGGCGTGAGGGATAAGGAATTAGAATATTTTTTATGAATGCATGCCACCTAAGCAAGAGACAAAAGACTAAGAAAGAAAGAGAATTATAATTGAAAATTTTAGTCTTACAAAGATGCATGCACACATGAAAAAAAAGGAAACAAAAGGGGTTTGAGAGAATTTCATTTTGTTATACATGCAACCCACCCACACGTGAAAAGAGAGAAAAAGAGAAAAGAAACAAAGAGAACTTTGAGGGGAAGGAGGAAGTACGTGAAGCACCATAATTGTAAGGAGGAAGAAGTAAAGGTGATCAAGAAGGGAAACAAAGGAAGCAAAAAATCAAAGAGGAAACAAAGCAATACCATTTTAGGGCACCAAAGATGATATATATATGATAATTTTGCTTCCATGGAACTTGAATACTTGGCTACATTCTTGAAAGAGGAGTAACCCTTGACTAGCTTGCATGATATATATATGAGGGGATTGATGCTTAAAAATTAATAATATTGTTTTCTTAAATCATGAAAGAACCTAGAACAAGTGAGCATGGTAATGGCATGTGTTGTTTGGTTGATGACTCTTAGTATTGGATTAGACTTGTGGTTCCATAATAAAATTATTGTTAGTGAATGTAACATGTTTAAGAAAGGAAAATCTAACCCAAATTAATGTGGAAAAAATTATGGTTAGTAATAATGATGCATATAATTATGGGAAATGTATTATTAAATTATCCCAATTTAATGGTGATATTTTAAGACTAGAAAAAGGGAGATATATTACTAATTATCCCAATTTTAATGGTGATATTAAAAGACTAGAAAAAGGGAAATGTATTATTAAATTATCCCAATTTAATGGTGAAATTTTAAGAACTAGAAAAAGAGAAATGTATTATTAAATTATCCCAATTTAATGGAGAATTAAATTTATGTAGCAAAAATTATCATAAATAAGCATGATGAGAGGTATTGTATGCTTATAGAAAAAGGGAAACTAACTAACAAGAGGAAGCATAGGAAGGTACATAACTATGAAATGAAATATGGCCAAGTGTCCACGATTTACGAGGTGTAGTCGAAGGTGCTCCACACAAGTGACCTAGTGAGGTTTAGCCGAAAGTGCTTTATACCCGTGACCACTAGCTCACGATAAATTTGTATACGTGGCCAAGTGTCCACAATTTATGAGGTGTGGTCGAAGGTGCTCCATACCCGTGACCTAGTGCTCATGATAAATTTGTATACGTGGTTGAGTGTCCACAATTTATGAAGTGTGGCCAAAGGTGCTCCACACGAGTGACCTAGTGAGATGTGGCCGAAGGTGCTCCATACCCGTAACCTAGTGCTCACGATAAATATTTATACGTGGTCGAGTATCCACAATTTACGAGGTGTGGCCGAAGGTGCTCCACACGAGTGACCTAGTGAGGTATGGCCGAAGGTGCTCTATACCCGTGACCTAATGTTCACGATGATTTCATAATGGTGGCCTAGTGTCCACGTAACACCCTAGGGTGTTCAATTAATCCATTATGGTAAGTGTAAAGAGTTTGATACATCAGCACTCTGTTTAATTCCGCAATAACACATGTAATTTTATGAGAGTATGTTACACTTGAAAACAAGATATCTGATTTTCACATTAACCTCTGAATTTATCATGCAGTGCTTGTCTATTTATATTTATGAATAATGTTGTCTTAATATCAAGGATGTAGAATAAAACGTTTTGGTGCTTATACCCTGATACATATTAGTTGATTTCTAAACCCTAAATTGCTAAGCTACTAAAAAACTTGTGTTTCTCATCTATGAGCTAATATGTATCAGATACAGACGCGTAGCAGGGCCGAGAGGTAGCAATTCCTTTTGATTTAGGTGAAATTTTTTTTGTAACCCCCATTTTGGGTCATAATCCAAATATATGAGATTTAGATTAAGACTATTCTTTTGACTGCATATATGAGATGTACACGGGTTATTCTTAGAGACGGATATATAAAGGACTGGTCCATCCTTAGAAATTCGTAAAGGAGTTTGAGTGAGAGACCTGTTGTCTCTTGACTTCCGATGGACGGGTACTTCATATATTTAGGGATATGTTTATCAATATGTAATGGACATTATTAGACTTGTATCACTTGAAGTACATGAAAGCTTAAATTTTCACTGTGTAGTATAATATTTCTTTTATTTCGTTGTGTATACGAGTTTTAATCTGAGCAAAAGATCCCGAACCCAATCTGCTTAATAAAACTTAATGGTATAACTGATCAAACATTAATTAAATAAAAAGATAAAAATAATGTACCGAACCTATCTATTTGTATCAAAAGAATTGTAATCCTAAATAGGGCATTACAATAGACAGCTTAACCAAATTTAGCAAAATTTCCTTTGCCAATCAACATGAGGCTCTTGGCCAAGCAAGGGAAATTAGAGAAAACATACAATTTCATCAAAATATTAATTTCTCTTTCCCTTTTTGTCCATATCCAAGATAATACATGTTGAATAGACA
The DNA here is from genome assembly GCA_031216115.1 of Senna siamea. NCBI lineage: Eukaryota > Viridiplantae > Streptophyta > Magnoliopsida > Fabales > Fabaceae > Senna > Senna siamea. Next base: position 7,380,328 of record CM062360.1, read on the forward strand.
AGATTTAAGCAAATTTTTCTTTCTATACACACATTCTTGGCCAAGCAAGGAAGTTAAGGGAGTTAAACTATTTTTTATACAAACTTCTCATCTATCCCATTTTCATCAACAATCAATCATAAAACACCATTTACCCAACAAAATCATGACAATCAATGCTAAACTTGGGGTTTTCATGGAAATGGAAGGCAAAATGCTAAACTTGTCATAAACACTTAAATTAACTCAATCAACACTCAATAATGCATCCATACAATATTTTAAGCACTTTTCCAATAGAAAATCAAACATATAAGAATGTAGAGAGATAAATACCACTATTCATGGCAGCCATTAAAGAGTTCTAAAAGCTTGAAAATCAACATGAACCATGAAAATAATAGTATAGAAATGTCAAACTACCTTGGTTTAGCAACAAAAATGGTGAAACCTTGAACTTTCCTTCTTTTTTCCCCTTTCTCCTTCTTCTTTCTTCCTTTCGATTGCACTTTCTCTCTCTCCTTTCCTTTTCAGGTCATTTTCTCCATTCGAAGGAGGAAGAAGACGTGTGAATTATATTAGGTAGCAAAATGATCATTTTGCCCTTAGTGGTAAAAAAACCATTTTGCCTATTCCTTTTTGCTTCAAATTTTGGAAAAATGATAAAATATGAATTCTATAAAATTTTGCTTGATGAAATGACCCTTTTACCCATAAAGTAAAATTTACCATTTTATCCTTAATGTAAAATTACCATTTTACCCTTTTAGTAAAAATAACTATTTTATCCCTTTATTTTCTTCCAAATTTTCAAAAACTCCAAAGGAATTACCTTGAGAGAATTTATCATAATTTTTCTAAGTAAAATTATTATTTTGTCATTGTGATTAAATTACTATTTTACCCTTTAGTGAAATTACCATTTTTATCCTTGTGTAAAAATTAACTATTTTATCCTTAAGATATTTTCATAAAGTCATCATGACTTTATGATATTTTCTGTAGATATTTTCAAGCGTAATTATTGCGTTTTGGATATTTTTCAATGTCATGATTACGTGTAACACCTCTAGTAGCACACCCTTATCAATAATTCCTTTATAATTAATTAAAAGATATAAAGTATAGTTATATAATAATTATGTGTTACCGTTACCCTTAGCCGAGTAATTTTAAAACTTTTTACCATTTGATTTGGTTGAGTGCATCTTGGGTTGGGTCTCTATTCTCGGGTTTCACTCACTCTCGCAGTAGAATAGAATATATAAAATACACCTAAATTAACTATACATAAACATGCATTCTTAGTTAAATATAGTTAAATAACTATTGGGCATGAAGGCAATAATCTTGTCACTCATTACCCCATCAGCTAGCCTAAACATTAGTTCATATACATCCAAATTAAGATAAGTTATACAAGAGATATTCTATATTAGCCTTTTCAAAAATCATAAAGACTAGTACAATGTTAGCATGTGCCTATTCTATCTCAAAATAAATTAATCAATTTCATATAAACCCTAGTGGGTACTTCTTCCCAAGTTACCTCCTCTTCATCCATGGGACGTACACATCTAATACATGCCAGCACTAAGGTGAGAAATAAATCTCAATAGCAATGCAAATTGTTTCAAAATCTACTGACCTATACCACCGTGCTTACACGAAAAAGCTTTACATTCTTTATCATCATAAAATATAGTATTTACTATTGGAATACAGTGCATATAGCATTTAATCATGTTATGTACTCATATATATGCATGTACATTTAAAACAAACTTTAAAACATGGGAAGTTCATTCATCATCATTTTCATCATAAAACATTTCTTTAGGGTATTAACATGCCTTTTCAGCAGGAGACAACAAATTACGTCATATGAGCTATCGAAAGTGTCGCCCAACAACAACTCCATGTATCATTACATACATGAATGAGCTATCCTAGTGATTACTACGCTACTACAGTTAAATACTGCTTTAGTACATCTAAGGCATTCCCTAACTGGATCCACTTGTACAATCTCATTAACTCATGGGATCACTGTAAACCTTTGAACAAATCCTATCCTCTCCACTTCCACGGATTATGAGGCTATGGGGTCACCACCAAAACCTCTGAGGTGGATCACCCTCTAAGCCTTATCCTCTTCACTTCCACAAATCATGAAGTTATGGAGTCACCACCATTACCTCTGAGGTGGATCACACTCCTGGTACGCTATCCTCTAACATATGTATTAGGGTGATTCAGTTTATGCCTATGATTATGCTTTAACCTTAAGTATGTGTTTCTTAATGGCCCTTGAAAGACTCACTAACTTAGAGTTCGCAACCATCATGGTATTTTCAAAATCATCTATGTTCAAGTGGATGTTTAACCATCCTAATTCATAACACAACCATGGAATGCCAACGGTCATCCCATACTGACAATCGGTCACTCAAGTCATGAGCCTATCTACCACTAATGCATATGCCTAGGATACTTCACTCTTCCCTTTTGATGTCGCTACACTCCCTTTTTTGGTATCATTATCACAGGGACCATTCTCATCCAAGTGGTAAGTGACCCTTTTTCCTTGCATATTACCCAAAACATCTAGCTTCTTTGCCTACCTATGTTATGAGCCTTAAACCAACTAGTACAATATATTTCTAAGCTAAATCCCAGTTTAAAATCACATTTCATAAATCAGAGGGCCATCAGTCGACTGTTGGAAGGCTGGCAATCGGCTGATTGCTCTCTGAAATCCTCGGGTTGCAAGACAATAATTTGCCATTCGACTGTTAGAAGGTTGGCAGTTGGTTGGTTGCTCACTGGAATACGTCCTAGGCAATATAAGAACCCGACAATCGACTGTCATGATGGCCGATTGACTACTCAATGTAAACTCAGGCTCGACAGTCGATTGCTAAGAGGTTGACAGTCGACTGCTATGTCTAAGTCTACACTTCTAGGTTTCCAAGAACACAACAGTCGACTACTAAATAGCTGGCACTTGGCTGCTATGTTCAACAGCAATTTAGAAAACTTTTTGACATCACCTAGTCTAGAACTCATTCTATTTTCAATTTAAAACATATAAGCCTAGTTTCCATGCCACAAACTTTACTTTTCCTCAAACCTTTCTCATCATTATGCTCAACCACTATGCATTCAAGGAAAACTAGTCTATATTTTTAAATGAATACAACCCAGCCCTTCTAATCATTTGCAACCACATATGAGCATAACATTTCAACAAAAATAGCATCCAATGGCAATAGAAAACATATAAAATATAGATTTAACCCCAAACTCAGTTCAAGCATTCAAAAATCATGTTTATCCAGCAACATTCAACATTTTAGAAAAGAGAGGATTTTATGATAGATTGCTACCTTAATTCCTTGCAAATGTACGTGTTTGATGTGCTAGGAATGCTCTTCCCTTGTTATAGAACTAATTTCTAGCCTTGGATCTGCTCTTCATTCAGCAAAAATCCTCTTTCTTTGCCCTAGCTCACCCCTTTCTCTTTACTCGCCTTTCAGCTTCTCTCTCTAAAAATTCTGAAGGTTTGAAGTAGGTAAGAGGTTTAGGGTTTAGCTAGGGTTTAAAAAAGTTTGGGTAATTGCTCTTTGGTCCCTGAGCTATTTTGCACTCTTGGAATCACTCACCTTTCCCTTTTCAATTGAGTCCCAAGCAACCTCTTGTCAAACCTTCATTTATTTTCTTTCAGTTAAAGCCTTATGCTAATGCAATTATATAAAATTAATACAACATACACAAGCATTAGAATTAAATTAAAAACTAACAAACATCTCTTTAATCATATTTGGAGCAGATGTTACATTACGCATCACAAATACACAAAATATTTTGGAGGCGTAATGATTACACTTTTTGTCATTTAGTGAAACTTTTCTTCTTTTCATTTTAGTCCCTAGAATTTCTTTTAGTTTAGTCCTTCCCCCTTTTTTAAGAAAACTTTGGGCAATTAAATACATTTATTTAGGTATAAAATTTTTAAATTTAGAAATTTAGAATATACCTAGAGATTTGAAAAATACGGATATTACAATAAGAATTTGCCATTAGTGGAGTTTGCCTACAATAACAATTTCCACTCTAGCATATGTATGGCACCTTATGAAGCCTTGTATGGAAAAAAATGTCAATCTCCTTGATGTTGGTTTGAAGTAGGGGAAAGAATGTTACTAGGTCTTGAGTTAGTGTAACAAACTATAGACTAGATAAGAATGATTAAGGGAAAGTTGACTAGGGCTCAGGATAGACAAAAGAATTATGCTGATAAGAGAAATAGACCACTTGAATTTGATGAAGATCATGTTTTCCTTAGTGTTTCCCCAATTACTGGTAGAGCTATTAAGTCCAGAAAATTAAATCCTAGATACATTATATCATTCCAAATTTTGAAAAGAATCGGTTCATCCACATACCAAATAACTTTACCCACATTTTGTCTAATCTCCATAATATTTTTAATGTTTCTCAACTTTGAAAATATATTCCAAACCTTTCACATATTCTTGATGCCAGTACAGTATAGTTAAAAGATAATCTGACTTATAATCCTAAATGTAACACCTCTTGTAACACAACCTTACCTATGGTTCCTTTTTAGTTAGTTAAAGGATATAATATGTAATTATCATAATATTAGTATGTTACTGTTACCTCTTACCGAATAAATTTTAAACTTCTACAAAGTTAATTAATTAATTGGTTGAGCACTGCTCGGGTTCGATTCTACACTCAGCTCTCACAACTTTTGCAGCGGAATGTTAGATCACATATACATATATATACATAATTCATCCTGAATAGCTATACACAGACATGCATAAATACTCATTGATTAGCTTTAACTTAGCCTATGAGGATGGAGGCAACAATCCTACCACTCAAATCCTACCAAAATTTCTATTCATAAATTCAGGCTAATTCATATACAACTAATTCAATATATGCTATACAAAGTAAATCTTTACTAGCCTTCCTTAAAATATCATGACGACTAGCACAATAATAACATATGCCTATGTCATTCCAAAATAACCATTTCCATGTACCCCATGGTAGGTACTTCTTCCTACTTTACCTTCTCTTCTAGCACAAGAAAACCTACACATCTAATACATGCCAACACTTGTGTGAGAAATTAATCTCAAGTGTGGGGTGGGTATATGTTATTGATTTGTCTGTTTCTTTTTCTTTTGGGATACCTTTTTGCTGTACACTAAGGACAGTGTAATCTTCAAGTGTAGGGTGGTATACCTCTATTATTTTAACCCCTTTTTCTTCTGTTAGTTCAAGATACTGAATATTGATGCTTCTTTTTACTAATGTTGTATTTATCTAGTGGATATAAGACATGATACTTGATTTATGCTTAATTCTATGCATTTAAGCTTCTTCTTTTTTTGTCTTTGAAGCATTTATAATTCAATTTACGAATTGACATAAATTGTTCCCCTTAATTCATGTTGGAAAAAAGATAGTGATGTTTAATGCATCATCTCAGTTGGGTTATACCAGTCACCCGGTCGAGTTATATAGGTGGTACTTAATTATTTTTCAAATTGTGAAAATTTTGATGTATGATGTTGATAATGCAAATTGCATGCACTGCTTGACTTATAATTTAGTTGAAATTTTTTTAAAACCATATGCAATTTTACTACACTCCAAATGTGAGATTTGAGACTATTTTGAACACTCATTACAAGTATGCTCTTAACTTTTTTGTTTGAGTGTGCATTTTGCTTAATTTTACCTCTAGAACTTGCTCTATAATTCTTGTTGAGGTTGCATGAATTTTTGAATATCAAGAAATGATTTGGACAACTTAGGATACACTACTTTCAACCAAAAAGCCACCCTCTGTGTTTCCTTTAGTTGGCCACTATTGAGCCTTGACATTTTCTTCACTATATACACCTTTACATTTCATATTTCCTTTCTTTGCATCATCTTCTTGTTCATCCTATATGCTGGAATATGTGTGATTTTCTCTTCATATTTGGATTAAAATGTATTTTCTTGATTGAGGATAATTCACTAAGTCCTTTCTTTATTTAGATGCTCATTTCTATCCAAAGTTGTATATATTAAGAAGACTGAAGACTGCCAAAAAAATGATGATGAAAAAAAAAGCCTAAAATAATTATTGAAATTAGAGCAGTCTTTATTCTCTTTGACTTTTGAATAAATTACTCTTTGAGCATTCATTTACTCATTTAAAATTTGGTGAAAATTTGTGTTTAGTAATTTGCTGCTTTTAATCCTTTGAGTATTCATGATGTTGAAATTACATGAGTTCTAGCATATCTATCACCTCTTCTTAAAATTTCCCTACCTTTATCTCAATCCCATTATAACCTTGTCAAGACCCTTTGATCTTGGTATTCAATTTTTCATAGTAGTAAAGATGAGATTTATGAGTAAGCATATGGTAGGCAGATCCTTGTGTAATAGCTTGAGGTATTTATACTTTACCCTTTTACACTTTGAGCGATTTGAGTGATCCCTGTGAAACTTTGGTTCTTAAATTTTTATTATTGAATTGCAGGTTAAGTTGTGTATGCGTTGTTATTATTTCCATCCTTTGTTAAGGTTGTGCAATTTGATTTATGATTGAGTTTCACTTGAAATGTGTCAGGTATCACTAAATGTGGTTGAGATATGATTTTTGAGGAACTATTGCTATTTGTTTAAAGACTGAGCTAGTGTTTGCTTGAGGACAAGCAAAAGCTTAAGTGTGGGGTGATTTGATGTGTCTTATTTTATACATATTTACTTGAATTTATTTATCCATTTTATGAACATTTTATGTAATTTTATTCTAAAAATCATCTAATTTTGCATCATTTTCATTTTTAAGGATTTTATCAAGTCATCATCAGCAAGTAGATTAATTTTGGACCTGGACAACCTTTAAAGCACCCAAAATGGGCCATTTAACCCAATTTCTCTTATTGGGCCAAGCCAAAGCCCTTGATGGGCCTTTAGGGCATGACCCAAGTGAGGAGCAACGTGTATGAAGAAAAAAGAGGAGAGAGACATGTGACTAACAAAAAGAACAGACCGTGTGCAAGAAAGAGAAAAGATCGAGATTTTAGAGCATCTAACCAGAGCTCCGCAGAGGCGCGACAGTGTGCCAATGACAGGAGACGACGAACTGGACACTGCAATTAGTTTCAGCCATCGAAACGTCGCAAAATTGGCAAGCAGCCCGCGTGACCCGATTCGCAACCCGTCCAAGTTTGTAGCTTCTCCACGACGTTTTTTGGCCGACCCACCGTCCATGGCTATCCCTACAACTTCAGGAAACTCAACCACAACATTCCCTCAGCTCGTCGGCCACTGCAGTGTGCCAGATCAAAATATTCGAGACAGACCCAAGACATGATCCAGGAGTGATTTCACAACCCGTCCAACGTCGTACGTCCATCCGATTAGCCACCGAAAATCACTCCTCCGTCGCTCAACGCCTCATCCACAACCTTTCACCTCATCTTCGGACACCGTTGCAGTCGTTTTCTGTTGGGTACCTGAGAACTCGAGATCCGACCCATTTTGTAACCTGTAACTTACGACCTATTTTCTGAATATATTTGAATTGTATTTTTCTAACGATTTTATGGCAATTTTTTGGTGAGATTTCGATAGTTTTTCGGGGACCATTCTTTATAGTGACCATTGGGCATTTGAGAAGACAAGGCTTACATAAATTCTATTATTTTTATCTCCTATTTAATTAATTGTCTAATGGATTATCTACTTTAGGAATTGTCTATTGTTATGTGTGGCTAAATTTGTAAAATTCATTGGGTTCCTGACTATGTTGGTATTCTGTTTAATTAGTATAGATATTGATTTTGATGTTGTGATCTTCTTTGCGATTATGCATGTATTGTTTAAGTATTTGGGAATGATAATACAAAATAATGGAGAAATAAAGGAGGATATAAATCATTATATTCAAGCTGAGTTGATGAAATAAAGAAAGGCTTTAAATATTATTTGTAATAGTAAAGTAACACTTAAGTTTAAGAAAAAATTTTATTGTACAACTATAAAACCTACATTTTTGTATGGTACTAAATATTGGATAATAAAATATCAACATGAGCAAAAACTCAACGTTACAAAAATGAAGATGTTGCATTGGATGACTGATCACACTAGAAATGATAGGATTAGGAATAAGTATATTAGCGAGAAAGTTAGGATAACAACCATCATCGATAAGTTAATAGAAACGCATCTTAGGTAAATGACAAATAGTGTAATAATTAGATGTAAAGAAAAACTAAAAAAAATAATAAAAAAACTATTATGATGAACTTAAGTATTAATAACTTAGTTATAGAAATGAGCAAAGATGAAATACGTTAGTATCACTTGATCTATGTAGTCGACGTCACTTAGCGAAAAAAAGCTTATATTTATATTTTTGTTGATTCCCTGGCAAATGGCTTTGCCAAACTTTAGGATAAATGACATTCTATATTAATTGAAGTTTATATTGGTGATTTGTTTTGTAAGAAATTTGCATGTTGTTTATTTACTCTATATAAATGTAAATAATAGGCTTCCATTTCTTATTCTTATTGTTTATTTAATTATTTGTTGTGTTGGTAAATTACTTTATGGATACAATATCTCTTGTTTGCTACTCTATACATAAATGCAAATGATATGTTTCCAAGTTTGGTTGTTTATTAGATTATTTCTTTATGTCCTTGTTTTGGCAAACTTTAGGATTCATTTTATAATTTTGTCATTTGTTTATGATCTGTTTTGCTTATGAAATTGGGTAATTTAGGTCATCATTATGTTTACACTCCTTACACACTAAGCACCCTCACAATTACTTCACACACATTAGAGGCCCTATACCCGAGTTTATGAGCATCTTAGGCTAACATAAATTTCTATTGATTTCCTTGTGTGTTTCTTTGCCTCCCGAGGTTATCATGAAGACTTCACTCAAGTTGTAGCTTGCTATATAAATTTGGCCAATATAGGATCCTTTTCCTCTCATGGTTAAATATGTGTAGTAAGATCTTCATCCTTGTGGTGGGGCCAATCTGAGGACCCTTATCTCTTTAGAATTTTAAACCTGAAACCATTGCACTGGTAGTTTGAATCTTAATAGCTTTCCTAATAGGTATAGCTAAGCTTTTGTAGGGTCGACTTCTCAACCTATGATATACCTAATTCAGGACATAAGAGAGTATTTCCATCTTTTCTCTCAATACTCCATTCATATCATGCATTTACATCAAGCCTATGGAGAGGTGATAAACCATCGCCTTATAATGGAATAGTTTTTAATTGTCACAACACCTTTGACATATAATGACTACAATGGAGGTATTTGCATTAGATGAACTAACCCTTGTCTAGAGGTTTTCAACCCAATAGATTATGATCATGCAATGATAGAACCTAAGTGACTTAGGCCTTCAAAAGCTAACTATTGAAGAGGAAGAACCAAGTCACTTAAGTACTACATCAAGCATCCTATTCTACTCGATGTAAGACTTAGATAACCCAAACTATCGTAGGAACATCCCATATTATCTGCATCCCCATCACAGCACTACCCCTAATAAGCTAACTTCTCAACAACTGCACTTTGCGACACTTTACTCGACATTGCTTCACTCTACTGCAGTCAGAACCCTTCGCAAGTAGCCCTCTCTGTGCCATCAGCAAACTAGGCTCTGATACCAAATAATAAAACCCAAGTGACTTAGGAAACCTTTCCTCAAAAGCTAGCTATTGAAAAAAAAATCAAGTCACTTAAATACTCCATCAAGCATTTCATTTTACTCAACATGAGACTTGAGTAACCCATACTATCCTAGGACATCTTATATTATCCTCATCCCTATCTATAAATAGAAAAGAAAACAATTCATGCTTTTTACATTTATATACAATCAAACAACAAAATGGGTAAACAAGGAAAGGGGTAAATAAAATAAGAAAAGGCCAATCATTTTGTACATCTATCCAAAACATAGTCTTAACTCTCAAATTATTCCTAGTAGAGTGCCAAATCATCACACCTAACACCTGGAAGGGAATCGAACGTTACGCAAATGGCATAAAATAAAAATTGATCTTCAAAAACAGGTTTTAAGAACTAATTTAATGGAGTCTCCACGAAAATCTTATTTTAAAGGAAAAACTTTAAAAAAAACCATTTTTATTAAAAGAAATGAATAAGGCAAATAAATAAAAAGAAAACTGGTTTGCAAAACAAAAAAGGGTTCAGGAGTTGGTTGAGTGTGGGGAAGGTGTTAAACACCCCACAACACCCATCCAAAAGATGATTAGCCTGAGATAAATGTGCAAAACATTAATTTGGTCTAAACTTAATTTGTTTAGCGCTTTTATATAAATAGAAAACCATAATGAAATAAAATAAAATAGAAGAGGAGCATAGGATAAATAAATGAACACCCTAAATAAACCAAAACAAAAATGAACCAAAACAAAAATGCAAAGACAAAGAAATGCATTAGAAATGACATAAAAGAGAAATAATCACAAGGAAAATAATGTGTATTAAATACTAAAGTATTCAGTGCAATTTCCTATAAACCAACTATGTAGCGTTAGATTCTATTGGTCAAGAATCAATGATGAAACTAAAGAAATTTCAACAAGAATAGCATCATATCTAACCATTTCAGGACATAATTTCAACACTTAAAATGAAAGATTCTCCATAAAAATTCTAGTAGTAAGTAAGGGCCATATCAGCAATAGCAAACCATGGTTTTCACAAGAAAAACACACCTTTTAACCATGAAAATTATAACCACAACAGCAATTATGTGACAACACAGCGGGTCTAAATTTTTAACATTCAAAGTACCTTTTGATCCATAAAAATCGTAGCTAAAACAAAATTTATCAAGCTACAAAACAAATATGAACTTTTCAACATTCAAAGTGACTTTTAGTAAACAGACCCTATTCCAGCACAAATCAAATCTGAATTTTTACGGTTCAAAGTGGTTTTAACACGAGGAACAAAAACCAAAACATTTCTTCATTCGCACATCAAATCTAAATTTTCACAATTCAAAGTGGCTTTTAACCCATGAAAAATAAAGTCAGAACATCCTTCATTTAAATACTAAAACAAATCAAAATTTTTGCTCCTAAAGCCACTTTTAACTCATGGAAAACAGAAGCCAAGAAGCCCTTATTCAGATATCGAAACAAATCAAAATCTTTGCTCTGAAAATGACTTTTACCCCATAAAAAGATAAAAAGCCAAAACAGCTTTTGTTTGTCAACACATCCGATTGGAATTACAGCATCTAAAAAGAGAGTGATTTGTTCTATTTTTAGCTGAACATATGGGTTAAATCAGAAACTCAGCAAGCTCATTTTCAGTTTTAAACAAGTCAGAATTTCAGCATGCAAGATAGATGGCTTCTTCATCAACATGGACTTAGAACAACACAGAAACAAGGAATAAGGAAAAGACAACTCTTTATCACAATCTAAACAAAATGGGAAATATGAATCCTTGGGAATTCCTAGTAGAAGTAGCAATTGGCCATTAAACTCCTAACTAAAACTTGACATGTAAAACATACATAGAAAACAAAGGAAAAGCTTGAGAATAATACCAATGCAAAAAGTTCTCCAAGCCAAAAAAAGGGAAAATAAAATAAATCAAATATAAATCAAATAAGAGAAGAAAATGAAGATAAATGAAATTATTTACAAGATGGACTTGACCTAGGATAAGACCCTAAGGCCTACGTATCCAATAATTGGGATCAAAGTCCACATAGTACGACGTAAAAAACCAATTCAATTGGTTGGAATGTTATATTTTTGTTAAAAGAGAAAGGAGTGTAAGACTGAAATGGATTCACAACAAAAAAATTTGGAATGTTATATTTTTGTTAATGCGTTTTAATTTGTAGGATCACATCAATCACTTGTTCTTACTCTTCATTTTCTATTTTGTAGTTTTTTTGGGATTTTTTAAATAGAATTATATATATATAAGACTTAAGAAAGATAACAACATAGAGAAATAGACAACATTGAATGAAAGAATGGTGGCCAATGTGAGTACCTTCATAGCTCAAGTTCCAAATCAAAATCAAGTCACAAACTACATTGACCCATATTTCCATCACTTAAATAAGCATTTTAGCATATTAAATTTCACCATGAAAATGATTGAAAAAACATCCTAAATGTTTTAAGTGTCCAAATCAGAATTTTAGTATGTTAAATTACCCTTCAAAGGCCATGAAAGTAAGCTAAAGTCTGCCTAATGCACAAATATTCAAAGCAAAACTCAGGCATGTTAAAATGCTTCTAAAAGATGATGAAAATAATTGATAATGAATATCAATAGAAAAAGTGTCCAAATCAGAATTTTTAACATGCCAAAACATTATTAGAAGGGAAGTGAAACATGTTAAAATCATTCCTAAATTTCAGGCCATCTAAATAAGAACTTAACATATAGGAAAATCGAATCTAAGATGCCATAACATGCTCAAAAGAAAGTTGGACAACACATAGACAACAAACTAAAACTTGCCTTAACCTCAAAAGAGACTTTAAAACACCAAAACATATTTAACAAAATTTGTATAGCAACCAACAAATAGTTAGTTGGAGTGGTAGATACTTCCTTCTTAAGCAAGGTCTCAAGTTTGAGTCTTGTGTATGGAAAAACCTCTATTGGGAGAGTTCTACCCTTGTTATGAGATCTTTACTAACTCGAGCCAAATTAGTCAGAATCCAATGAACTTCTAGATACTAATGGGTTCGACAAAAAAAAAATTGGATAGCACATAAGCCGCCATATAAAACACGCTTTGACCTCAAAAGGTGTTTTAAGACACTAAACATTCTTTAAAAAACATTAGACAGGATGAACAACAAACAACACTCATACAACTAGCACTTTAACAGCAACACAATGCCACCATATTAAGCACTTTAAGGAGGGTTTTCAAATGACGAAAAGTAAGGTAAAAACCAGCCACCAAAATAGAACTTTAAAACAACATTGGAACATTTTAGCATGAAGTTCAAGTGGAGAAAAGCAAGCCAAACACCAGCCCCTCAAACAGCACTTTGAAGCACTATAATAGTATGTAGAAATAAGAGACTAAGGTGGACAAACACAACAGTAAATAGCACTAGAACCAGTACATTTTTAGTCATCATTTTAGAGCTAAGACGTTGATTCAAAGCAGAAAAATGAACCGATAACTTGTATTTTAACAACCCGTCTTAAATCATCATCTTAGCACTTGAAACATTGATTTTACGTACAAAAATCAGACCACTAACCAGCATTATGTTGGAACACAAAACCACAATTTCAACAAGTAAAATAAGAGTCTAATCCATGAAAATTACAGCAAAATGCAACCTCACATTCACCTACAACAAACCACAATTTTCAGCATCTAGAATGAAGGATTGTTCCATTAAGATTGTAGAAAAACATAACCAATATTTCAATAACACTAGGCTGCAGTTTTAATCAGCGAGACACATTTAACCCATTGAAATTACAGCAAAAAGCAACATCATTTTTAGCCACAAAAAATAAAACCGGGTAGAGAGGAAACTAGGAGAAATAACGACAAGAAGGGAACGAAACATCATTCAACCACTAGCATAAATCGATGGGGAAGAATAGTAGAACAATAACGACAACAACAAACCAAACATTATCAAGTGATGCCAACGTGTTCTATCTTTGCTCATGTTTATATTTAGGTTATTAATACTTAATTCTATCCTAATAGTTTCTCCTATTGTTTTCTTTGATCTTCCCCTATCTCTATTTATTAGATTATCTTCAATCTGGTCAAATCTACGTACAAGAGCCTCTAATAATCTCCTCTTTACATGACCAAATCATCTAAGGCACATTTCTACTAACTTATCTACAATAAGCGCTACCCCGACATTCTCTTTAATACTCTCATTCTTAATCTTATCCTTTGTAATGTACCACTTATCCAACGCAACATTGTCATTTCTGCAACATTAATTTTTTGTTCATGTCAACATTTTATCACCCAGCATTCAGTACCATACAACAATACAGGTCTTATAGCTATACAATAAAATTTTTGGCAAAGACACAAAATCACCAAGGGAAGAGATAGAATGTGATTTCTAGCATCCTCTACCTTCGTCCAACGATGCAGCAAAAATGGTGTGGTGTTGTTCGTCTTGAAGTTTGGGTTTCTCCACAAAAGCTCCGAAAAGGTTCCCATAATACAAACATACAAGAATAATGTATTAGTGTTGACTCAACCACCAAAAAAAATTGTATCAAAAACATGCTTGATTCTATGATGAAAGATCAGAAACTCCCCAAACACAAGATTAACCATGTATAGAATGCCTAATTTAATGGATTCCAAACCACAACTTTGAACTAACAAACCAGCCATTATTCACCACTTTTAGGCACTTGATTCAGAATTTATCTTGCTAAAATAACATTAGTAAACAATGAACTCAAGCAAAAGTCAGCCTTAAACCAACATTCAACATTTTCAAGGGAGTTTTCAAGTGGGTAAAAACAAATCATGTTAACAACCCATGTCAAAACAGCACCTTTGCCACACACTTTGACTTGAAAACATGCCTTAAAATGCAAAAATCAAGATCAAAATGAATCTAGACAATCACCCACATTTGCTCACATGTTTTGACTTTGAAAGCATGATTAAAACTCCCAAAATTCACAAAGTCATACATACACCAGGTGTAACGACCCCCTAATACGTCATACGTGATGCTTATCTGATTAGCGGAAGCATATGGGGTATTCTGAATGTTTATTCCCTATGTGGGAATGTCAGGGGATCGCTACTGGTTGAGCGTAACCCAAATAGATTCTCCGTTGTCCATTTGGATTCTGTTCAACCCTGATTCACACGCAGCTAACTAAATACACATACGTACATCATCAATAATAACTCTGGGATGAAATATAAAGCTCATATACATGTCACGTCATACGTTCATACACATTCCAATTCAAATCCATAAGTTTACAGCGGTAAATTCTATCGAAAATCTGGCAGAGTTTCCTCTGTAATTTGATCATATCCCCAAATACAGAATCACCTGTTTAAAAATCAACAGCCAGTCTAACAACAGCAGTAAACATCACTAATATAAATCCCTGCATACTATCTGAAACGTCATATGTACATTCAGTCTAGTCCATACAGAATTTATAAGAAACAGAATCCGAAAAATAACAGCGTCATCAAAGTATATATACAAATGATTCAAGCCTAAGCTAATCATCCTCCGGTCTATCCTCAAGTCACCGGCTATAAATCGCCTGGCTCACCCGCTCCTGTTCATCCGAAAGTACACAACCTAATGAGATATGAATCCCAGTAGAATAATTTACAATTTAATTATCATTCAAAACCAGTTGAATACCCAGTGCGAACAATCAAATCGTCTTCCGAAATCGATTAAACAGTGAAATACCTTATCTTTACAATCATTTAATCACATGGAAATCGCGGCAAGTATTCGAAATCATAAAATCAATTTCTTTAAAAATCAGTCATCAAAAATCAAGTGAAATCCCATGCTCTGTGTATCTCAATCCACGTTGGCTACAAATCCGCTGTAACCAAATCTAAATCATCTTCTAATTGCACGTAGTCTAGAGAGGATACCTCTCTTATCGTTGGGTGTGATCCGTAACACCAATCACCCGAATCAAGCCTATATTGTGAGTGTGATCCGTAACACCAATCACTCACTCAAGGACCGGGTGAGAATCAACATCTAGGGCGTCCCCTAGCATGTGCATATACACCAATTCTCATCCTCATACAGTCTATTCGAACTCACATGCACTCGGTCGGCTATTCCTCAGGGTCCTAGGGTATCACGCCTAAATCACAACGTTTCCCCGTGTAGGTTATCCACCCTTATACTCCCTAAACCTTTCTTAGGGTCGTCCTGGTTTAACGCGTAATCCCTAACTCAAGACAAAGCAACTCGATAAAAATAATTTCGTTTAAAAGCTTCCTGTACGAGAAATACTTAACAGCCGTCCCATACCAGCTATCAAGTACCCAACCCTAAGTAAATCCATCCTAAAGGCATCTAAACTCGATAAACAAGGTGTCTAACATGCAATTAGGGTTTTCAGCACACAGGCATGCAATTTTATCCCATCGAAAGCAGCACGTAAATCCATGCAAGTCATCTAAATCTTTTAGGTATTCACTAAATCAATTCTAGGGTTCGGGAAGCGTAAATTATCCTACCTGGTCTCCGAATGCTCTAAATCACTTCAGAATTCCACGCAGTCTCGGTTTCTGAGCCTGATTAATTTCCTGGACATCAAATTAAACATTTAGGCTCGTCACGTCATCCAATTTTCAATCCTAAACTCGGTTACACAGTTACCTAGGTTAATTAATTGCCTAATTACGTTCGGCAGCCATTTCAGTCATATACCATTAGTTTTTGGGAAAACGGACCTTACCACTGTGCTCGGATGATGGAATTCTACGTCACGGTGGTCTCGCCGATTCTCGGGATGCCCGTCCGAAGCTCGCGACGCGATGGCGCCTGATGGCGCGGAGAGGTGCGGTTTGCCTCGAAAATCACACCACGGTGAAGCCCGCAAGCCCAGGAGTCCGAATACGGTGGTGGCACGGTGGTTCACGGCCGTTTGGGCTGTGTTTTCTGGCCACGAAACTTCTCACACGGCAGACGACGTTACGCCCGATCCGGCGCCGTCCGGCCTCCTTCGACGGCCGAAGCTCTTGGAGGAAGCTGGCAGCTTGGGCTACACGGTGGTGGGGGCGGTGACGGTCAACGGCGAAGGACGGCGGCGATTCGAGCTGGGGAAGTTTCGCGCGATGGAGGGGAAAAATAGCATTTTTCCGGCGGCTCTGGCGACCGTTGGTGGCCGTGGTTGGTTCTTTGAAGGTTGTGGCGGTGAGTGTCGGTTGATGCATTGGTGGCGGCCTACGGTGGCTGTGGCGGCCGATCACGGTGGAGGAAAGTGGAGAGAGAAAAGAGAGAGGAGAGAGAGAGTGTGGTGAGGAGAGAGAGTGGAATGAGAGAAATGGCGGGAGTTCGCGTAATTTAAAGCCTCCAGGGGCGATTCCGACTTTTCCCAGGCCACCCGGGGATGTTTTTGGGTGTCGACATCCTTCTAGATATTGGCACGCATTTCCATGCGAAATTCTTGGCCTCCGTCAATGAAATTGATGCACGAAACTCCTTCCGTCAGTTTCTGATCGCCAGATTGCATTTCTTTCTGTTTGATATTGTTTCTGCCTTCGAACGACCTTCTGTGTCAAGTCATTATCCTCAAAATTCGTGCCAAGCTTCGTTTGATTGGGATTAGGGTTAAAAATCAAGTTTTAGCTTTTAAAAATCCTTTTAAAACTCTTTTAGGTCTTTCCCGTTGTTACACCAGGAGAGTCCTCATTCAACCAAATTGAAACACTTTTTTTAGTACCAAACTAAAAAATTAATTGAGCTATAAATGCAGCAATCTAAAATTTCTTCAATCATCAACATAAACCATGATTTCATCCTTCAAAATAAGTACTTAAAAATTCCCAAAACACACAAAATCACACCTACACCAACAGAGATCCTAAGCACCGAGTTGTATTAAGATGAATATTAAAAAATTTGAGACAAACACAAACAATCCGCCAGGTGCGAAACAGAATCCACGGGGAAAAAATGGCATAGCAGTCTCATCCTATGGGAAAAGATATCGCCCAACAGCAGCCATGGATTAACGGAGAAGAGAAACCGAATAAGAAGAAATATGGAGGATGGAATGCTCACCTCTCTCGACCGCTCAAGAGGATAAATCCATGAGTACAAAAATGGGATGTGTTCTTCGGCGTCGTGTGACGGCCCTGATACGGTGGTTCCCTTCCGGCCAGCATCGATTACGGTGGTGGCTGGCTGAGATGTGAATGGAACCTTCCCCACTCTTATGGTCTCGGATAAGAAGAACAAGGAGATGAGAGAAGATTTTCCAAATCCTCCTTCGGTTCGTTGCACAATTTCTTTCCCCGCCTCCATCCTGAACCTTCCTCTCTTATGCATAACGTGGCTCAGGAGACTTGCCTCCTACGAGCTTAGCGTGTTTCAGAATGCAGAGAAGCAAAATGCAAGAAGATAATGATGTTTCTGCACCATGATATCTCTTCCTTCTTCTTTTTTAATTTTATTTTATTTAGTTATTTAATTATTCCAATACATTTATAAAAACTTATGGGCTTTTGGGTTTATTTCATTTAGGTTTTAAAACAATCAAAATGGGCTTGGAATAGATTTTTTTTTGTCTTTTATTTTTTAAAAATTTTTTGTGTTTGATAAAATTTTTTAATATTACTCATGAGGAAAAAGCAAAAAAAAATAATTTATTATTATTATTTTGTTTTATTAATGATTATGATGAAACAAATAGCTTTTGTTAAAAAATTGAGTTCTTTTTATATTACTATTTTTTTTATTTAATTAAACAGTTTAACAAAATACAATATTCACATACATCCTTTAAGGAAGCCTGTTATGTAAGAGGATTGTTAGATAATGATAAAGAGGATGTTGACAAAATAAAAAAATGCAAGTATATGGAGCACGACCAATTATTTAAGACACTTATAACATCCACTTCTAATATGATTAAAAGATGTCTAATAATTGTTAATTTAAGTTTAATACATGTATATATTGTATTAATTGCATGTAGTTGCATTAATGCAGAAACTTAGTTGAAAAGAAATAAATGTTGAGTTAAGAGGTGAAAGGAAAAAGTTTAGCTAGGCAAAATTCATGAAATGGGATAAAGACCAAAATGCAATTAAAGACGAATTATATTTCAGAAGCCCTAAAACCCTAAAACATATTCCAATCTTTAGCCACTTCTAGATAGAGAAAGAGAAGAGCAAGTCAAGAGAAAAAGGGTTGAGTTAGGGCAAAGAAGAAGAGATTTGCAAAAGGAAAGATGAATTTGAGGTTAGGAATTAGTCTTACAATAAGGGAAGGACCTTTTAGCATATTATAGACACACATTTTTGGATTAAATCCAGGTAGCAACTCAACCTTAACCCTTTTTTTCTAAGATTTTCAACTTTTGCTGGAGAAATGCAATTATGAATGTTTTGAGTTAAGTTTGGGGTTTAAACTTACATTCTCTATATTTTTAACTGCTATTGGGTGATGCTTGCTGAATAGTTATGCTCATTTATGCTTGTCATTGATTATGAAAGTAGGCTTATGCCCTAAGTATGAAAGTATGATTTGATCTTAGTAATCAGTGACATTGAGTTGAGTTGTGGGTTTTTTATGAGTATTATATGATGTTTAAATGCTAATGTTGAGTTCATAGTTTGAGAAAATAGTTGAAAACATGTTTTTGGGACAAAATTCTGGAAGAACCAGTGAGTTTTAAAGATAACCGGACACTAACAGCTGATTGCCAGCCCTTGAAGTCGACTGTCGTGTTCATCACCTGCTCAGAAAGGTGAGAGA
The DNA here is from genome assembly GCA_031216115.1 of Senna siamea. Taxonomy (NCBI): domain Eukaryota; kingdom Viridiplantae; phylum Streptophyta; class Magnoliopsida; order Fabales; family Fabaceae; genus Senna; species Senna siamea. Next base: position 7,399,897 of record CM062360.1, read on the forward strand.
GAATGCTAGCAACCGATTGCCAACTCTTGGAAGTCGATTGTCGTGTTCTTTGTTTTCCAAAAAATGTTTTGAAGGCTAGCAACCGACTGCCCCGCTCTAACAGTCGATAGTCGGGCCTATTTTTTGCTAGTAGTTGACTGTCAAGTGTTTAGCAGCCGACTGATAACTCTCAACCAAGACAGAGTAAACTAGACAATGAGCTAGTAGCCGACTACTAGCACAAGATCAGTCGACTGCCAACCCCCTGACTTGGATAATGAACTTAATGATTATTTTAAGAGATAAATAGCCCAAGATCTCACTCAAACTAATGATCTAAACCTGGGATGTAGTGGGCAACATACAAGAGATAGAGTCACGAGTTACTAGAATGAGAGGATCTTTGTGATAGTGAAATAAATGGAGCAAAAAATATAAGAGAGGAAAGAGGAAAGTATTCTAAGCGTATGTATAGTGATAGATAGGCTCATGATCGAGTGACCGATTGTCGGTATAGGACGGCCATAGGGCATTCCACGGTTGTGCCATGAATTAGGATGGTTAAACATCCACTTGAATTTAGATGATTTCGAAAACACCGTGGTGGTTACGAACTTTAAGTGAGTGTTATCTTCTAAAGGCTATTTAAGAAACGCATACTTAGAGTTAGCAGAACTATGGACATGAGCTGAGTCACCCTAGTGTATATGTTAGAAAATAATATACCGGGAGTGTGATCCATCAGAAAGGGATGGTGATTTCATAGTATTATGATTCACCTAAGGGTGAAAAGAAAATGATCGGGGTAGAGTTGACAGTGATCCCCATGAGTTGATAATCAATCCCATAAGGGGAAGGGAGATATTGGGTAGAGTTGACAACTATCCTGTTAGTTATGAGAATGGTACTCAGATCTGGCGTTAGAATGTACAAAAAGTTAAATTTAAAGTTTAAAGGTGGCTAAATAGTCACAAACTCATGTATAGAGAAAGTGGTACTTGGGGTTGTTCGCTGGGCGGCACTCCCGATAACTCTTATGATATGTTATTTTTTCTACTCATATGTTTAAATTACAAGCATGTTTACTAACCCCAATATGTTTTATATGAAAGTTATGATGAGAATGATAAGGACTGAACATCCCACATTGCAAAGTTTATATGTTTTAAACGTACATGCATAAATATGAGCACATGACATGAGAGTATGTTGCATGCATTGCATCCCAATAGTATGTGTTATGTTTTTATGATGAAAAGAATGTAGAGATTTTCTATATAAGTATGGTGGTACAGGTCAGTGAATTTCAAACAGGTTACATTACTACTAAGATTAAATTCTCACACGTGTGTTGTAACACCCCATAACTTTAATTAGTCCAAATTAATATTCTTTGAATTGGATGGAATTATTGGTGTCATTTAATGATTAGCTATAAATTAGATACTCGATAATTAAATTAGATGAATTAGCTTAAAGAAGGGCAAAGTTTCTTGCCTCATTTAATGGCTCAAAATGGGTATATTAAAAGATGATCTTGCATAAAATTATATGCTTAATTTAATTCTCTATTTCTCCTTTTAAGTCACCTAGCCTAACTGCCAAGAGAAAAACAAGATAGGATGCAACATTAAAAATATGTGCATGTGTGTATGTGCACGTGTAAGTGGGGAAGATTAAACATGCATGGGAAAAGAAAGAATTTAAATATATATATATATATATGCATGTGTGTGCTTTGCATGCATCCTACGTGAGAGAAAGAGAATTGGAATTGAAAATGTTAGTCTTACAAGGATGCATGCACACGTGTAAAGAAAGGAAACAAAAGGGAGTTGAAAGTTTATTTTTCATGCATGCTACACAACTACACTTGCAATTGGAAGAAGGGATGCCACAATTAAATATGTATCTCATGCACATAAGGTGGAGTAAAAGGAAAGCAAGAGTGCAGAATTTTATTGCAAAAAGATATATGTATGAGACCAAAGGACAATAGGAAGAAGGATGGGGATTAATTATATATAAAGATACATGCCTGCAACAAATAAATATTTATATTACATGTACTTTTGGTGGAATAAAAAAAATGGAACTAGAGTGCAGAATTTTCTAGCCACACGTGCAAATTGGAAAGGAAAAGAAGAAAAAAGTGCAGCCTTTATTTAAATCAAAAACCATGTAAGAATGCAAGCTTTTCCCTCTCTCCTTTAACTTGTGTAAGTGGCTAACCAAAACTTGCAAGGAAAAGAATTACCAAGGTTGCGAGCAAGAGAGAGTACAAAGTGCATAAGTTTTATTTAAACAAACAATTGTAATTGCTAGTGGGGAAAACTAACGTCCAAGGAGAGGAAATGAGGAAGGGTGCAGCGTGAATAAAGGGAAGGTGGCGTGAGCACTAATGTAAATTTACGAGGAAAAATAAGAGTGCAATGTGAATGGAAAACACTTAGAGACAAGGAATTAAAAAGGTAAAAAATGAGAATGGAAAAGGAATTTACGTGAATGCATGAACAAAGCAAGAAGGGTGCAGAATTTCATTTAAGAAATGTGTATTTAGGTGTGGTTACGGCTCAACAAGAAGTGAGGGATTGTTGGGATAAAAATGCCAAGGTAACGTGTACTCTAAGGAACCCATACAGCTATAAAACAATAAAATAACAAGAATGAATGTAGCACTCCTATATGCAATAGACAAAGGGAAGAACAAATGCAGCGTTCCCTTTTCTCATGAATTGGCCGAATGGAAATTTGAAGGAAGAAAAGAAAGGAAGGTGATATGAAAGAGGGAGTAAGGTAACTTGCAAGCAAAACCAATTGTACTTGGAAGTACACATGTGGCATAAGCAAAGTTAAATTAATAATAAACAAGAAATAAACAAAAATAAATGAAGAAAGTGCCGCACTAGGTGACATGTGAAAGAAGGAAGAAAGGAGAGTGTGGAGTGGCGTAAGGGATAAGGAGTTAGAATGGTTTTTTGTATGAATGCATGCCACCTAAGCAAGAGACAAAAGAGTGGGAAGCCCATTTCATTTTGCATGCATACAATACACACACACGTGAGGAAAGAAAAGAAAAAGAGAAAGAAAGATAGAGTGGCGTAAGATAAGGGGATTTCATTTTAGAGATACATGCAACAATCACACGTAAATAAGGAAAAGAAAAAGAAGATTTCAAGAGTCTTGGGAGAGCATTTGAGAGGGGGAACACATGAGTTAAGAGAGGAAACCCAAAAGTTTGAAGAGGAAGAAGTGAAGGTGATCAAGAAGAAAAGCAAAGGAAACAAGAATCAAGGGGAAGCCAAGCAAACCATCTTAGGGCACCAAAGAAGTAGGTTAACAATTCCAACCAAATTATGTTCCATATTTTAGTATGTGTAATCACCATGTTTTCATAAGTCTTCCATAGAGCATGATGTTATTTCTCTACATTCTTGATAAAATGCATGTTTTATTGGCTAAGCTTGTATGATAGGTCGATGTGATGAAATGAGTATTGTTATTGTGTAAAAGTAATATATAGTGAATAACATGCTCATAATGAACTAGGCTTGAGTATGAGAAAAAGGGAGTTATGATGTTGAGAACCATTTTTCCCATGAAACTTTTTGGCCGAATAGAAGATGAGATTGGATACTAAATGGATGTTGAACCTTTGATATGATTAGGTTATAGAATTTCCCTTAAGCCAAAATTATTCTTGAACTTGGTAGACTTCCATAAGAAATGATATTATTGCTATTATTCAAGAAAGATGGAATTATTGTTGAAATTATTGAAATTTTTAGAAAAATGCACATTAGAATTAATTCCAAGAAAGATGAAATTATTATAGAATTTTCATAAGAAATGTACCTTGATATTAATTCCCAAAGAAGGGGAATTTATTCTTCAAGATATTGGAATTAATTTCCAAGAAAGAAGAAATTATTATTGAAAATATTAAAATTTTCATAAGAAATGTACATTGAGATTAATTCCCAAGGAAGGAAAATTTATTCTTAAAGATATCAGAATTTTATAAGAATTGTACATTAATATTATTTTCAAGAAAAAGAAAAATTTTCCTTGAAACTTGATAAAGAACATTAAAGGTGGCCAAGTATCCACATGAGCACAAGTGTGCACAAAGAATTACAAAGGTGGCCAAGTGTTCACATAGTGCCCTAGTGTGCACAATGACTCTAGGAGGTGGCCAAGTGTCCACAATGACCCTATGAAGGTAGCCAAGTGTCCACATAGTGCCCAAGTGTGCACAATAACCCTAGAAAGGTGGCCAAGTGTCCACAAGTGCCCAAATGTGCACAAGAGATTTTATAAAGGTGGCCCAGTGTCCATGTAGTGCCCAAGTGTGCATAACCATTATATAAAGTAAGTTTTAAGAATGACAAGCATAAATGTTTTTGTTAATTTTGTAACAATGCGTTTTATAGTATGCGAAGATGTTTTATTCGAGATAAACATTATTTTATCACATTGACATTTAAATTGATCATACCTTGCTTGCCAATTTATGTTTATGCATGATGTTATGTCCTTATTCTAAGAATGTAGAATTAAATATTTTGGTGCTTGCACCCTGATACATATTAGTTTTTTAAACCAAATTGTTAAGCTATTGGGAAACTTTTGTTTCTCATTTACATCCTAATATATATCAGATACGGATGCATAACAGGGCCAGGAGATAGAAGGTTCTTTTGGGGTTTATAGAAAATTTTTGTAACCCCTATTTTGGATTATAGTCTAGACATATTGTTTAAGATAATTCTTTGGCTGTATAGTAGATGTTCATGAGAATCCCTGAGAATAGATATGTAAGGGACCGATCTATCCCTAGAAATTGTAAGGGAGTCTGAGTGACAAACCTGTTGTCTCCTGACTTTCGATGGACGGATATTTCATATATCCGAGGACATGTTTATCAGAATGTAATGGACATTATTGGACTTGTATTATTTGAATTACATGAAAGTTTAAATTTTCGCTGAGTAGAATAGTATTTCTTTTATTCCGCTGTGCATACGAGTTTTAATCTGAGCAAAAGATCCTGAACCTCATTTGGTTAATGAAACTTAATGGTTTAACTGCTCAGACGTTAATTAAATAAAAGGATAAGAATAATGTATCGAACCTATCTATTTACATCAGATGAATTGTAATACTAGACAGGAGTGTTACATATGCTAGCATGTACCAGATGTGTAGGTTCCTGGCTGGAGTAAAAGGTAACGTGGGAGGAGGTACCCATCATGGGGGTACATAGAAAGATTTATTTTGGACAGTATAGGCACATGTTTATTTTGTACTAGTCTTTATGATTTTTTAGAAAGGCTACTATAGATTATCCCTTGTATAGCCTATCTTGATGTGAATGTATATGGATTAACTAGTAACTATCAATAGGAAATTGGACAGGTTCATGAGTGGCAAGGTTGTTACCTCCATGTCCAATGGTTACTTAAGAATATTTATCGAATTAAGTATGCATGTTTGTGTATAGTTATTTAGAGTAAAAGATATATGTGTATTTTCTGCTGCGATTCTTGAGTGAGAACCCGAGTGTAGAACCTAACCCAAATGACACTCAATTAATACACTTGGTAAAAACTTTAAATTTACTCAAGTAGAAGAAATATTAACACACTCAATTAATAAAAAAGGAACCATAGGCTAAGGGGGGTGTTACAACGCCTATTTTTCACATTGTTATTTTTGAACTCATTATCAAGACCAAAGTTTGTTTGAACAAAAACTTGAAGGCTGTTATTTGACGATATCTTACACAAACAAAGAGTGTTGGTTAATCATAATGGTTAGTTATTTTGTTCTCATTAGTATGATGTTCATGTGCATTAAATTAATATTATAACAATAGTGGTTTGAGTTTTATAGATTTTCATATTGATTATGAGGATTTTTTTTTCTTTTTGCCTTCAACTTCTAGATGATTTGCTTCAAAATCTAACCATGATTGAAATAGAAAAGATAATGCAATGTAACAATAGATTTCTTCGATATTTTGATTCAATGCCTGTACCAAACATGGAAGAAGTTCATGTGAGATCTAATAAGCTGATTATGGAAGAATTAAATTAAGATAGACAATTATTTGCTTAAAAACACTGTAGGCTTGTCAGTTCTCTAACTGACGAGTAGTTTAATATATATAAATAGATAATTAATGTAGTTACATCTAAGAGTGATAGTGTTTTCTTCCTTTATGGATATGGTGGCACAGGGAAGATATTTATTTATAAAACACTTTTTGTTTTCTTCTATTCATGAGGGAAAATTGTTTTAAATGTAGCTTCCAGTGGAATTGCCTCACTTCTATTACCTAAAGGAAGAAATGCTCACTCGAGATTTTGCATACCTCGTGATATTAATGAGGATTCGGTTTGAAATATTAAACAAGGCAATGATTTAGCTGACATAATTGTTAAAATAGAATTGATTACATGGGATGAAACATCAATGACCTAAAATGAATTGTACAATGATGAATCAATAAAATTGGGCTTTAACTCAGTCAGCTAATTAGTTTGAGTAAATCACTAAGATGGGAATATTTGAGCGAGTGACCAAATCAGGCTCCCTAAACTCTAATGTTCAAAGAAGGCATTTAAGTTAGGCAACTATATATTACTATCTCCTTACTACCCATATGTTTCCTCCTAACTATTTAAAAGAAGCATATAATGTTGAATTATGTGTGATCTCTATTTATCAATTCAATCAAAACTATCAATCAATATCTTAATGTTTTATGAAATTTTCATATATAAAATCATAAAAAAAGCTAATATGTAATAGTTAGAAATCTATGAGAAGACAATACATTAAATGTATGAAGTTAATTGTAATAATGATGAGTCTATTAATGGAAGTACGACTGATAATTGTTTGTAAAAGAATTATTTAAATTAATCTTCTAATGTTTTGCTACTCACCAAAATATGAATACTATACTTCTTCGTTATTAAGGTAGTCAATTTTCCAAGCTATACAATTTCTCTTGTAAGGAGGCCACGACTTATTTCCTATTGGGTATTCTTACTAGTTTTGCGCTAGACATCGAGTTGCATAGCTTACCTGTTTGTGATTTTTGTTTTCCATGTTTGTAGTATTACCTTATTTTTCACACAATTGTTGAGGGCGTTGAACATTCTGGAGTTTGGTTTCGTGAAGGAACATTTTGCATTATTTTGAATGTTTGTCCAAGATATTGTCCTAGCGATAAGAGTTTTCAAGTGTTAACATGAAATGTTCATGATGTCTCTTTTAGGTCCCCTCAGAGGTTAGTTGGCATGTTAATGTCTGACCTCCATCCTTTTTCTCATCTTACTCAAACTCGCATTCCAACTAATGACCATGTTCATCATTAGGTGAGGTTGTTGCCTTTTTCTTCATGGGATATTCATGAATTTGAAAGTCAAATATGGATAGTTGAGGGATATTTGCTTACTTTGGACTTCTAAAATTAATTTTCTTGCATCAATTTCAAGGTCGACATCTTCATTTTGTATCTTCTCTTAGTTATTGAGTTTTTTTTAGGTATCCTTTTTTTGTTATTGTCTAGCGCAATTATTTGAAGAATGTAGTTTTATTGAGTATTATCAAATGTATCTATTTGTTTAAATATCTCAAGAGTGGTTATTTTGTTGTGACGTTAGAATGAACCGACTCTAAAGCATATTGAAATGAGTTATTCTGTATCCTAACATGTAAAATTAAATCTTACGAGTTCTTTAAGTGGAAAATTTTCTATCTTTAGTGCAAAATTTTATCCATCTTGCTCCAAAAGCTTAAACACTCCAAGGGATGTATTTGTCCTATTTTGTAGTTGCCCAAATACAATCAATTCAATGGCAATCAAGGTTTCTCTAAGACATTTTGCTAGGCATTAGATTAAATTTAATGTTATGTAAACTCTAAACATGAAAATGAAATTATTAATGAAGAAATATTATAATTGTATTATACTTTATGAGAGACAAACGTCATAGGAGACCAATGTTTTTAAATGTTATGACAATAATAATAAAATAAAATAAAACAATATCCAAAAATTCTAATCCTCAACTTAGCAATCGCTTTCTATGGCCACCTCTGCCATAGTGCTTAGTTCCTCAAGTTTCTCTCCTCATCAGCTTTTTGGAGGCAAATATTTAAACAAATAGAAAAAGTTGTATGTCTCATTGTCTTGCTTGTAGATGACTCCCTAGAAAACTTCGATAAATGAATACATACTTACCATCTTGTGTAATATTCGCTTTTCATATTTTCAGGTATATTCTAAATTCTTAAATTTAGAAATTGCATGCCTAAATGTATCTATTTAAATTGCCCTAGGTTTTCTTAAACGGGAGAGGGCTAAATTAAAAAAAAAGTAGAGGGATTAAAGTGAAAAGAGAAAAATTTCCTAAAATATCTAAATGTCATCATTACTTTGGCATAAAAATCAAGGTGCATTTATGACACATAATCATGGCACCTAAAAATATCTAAAATGCAATGATTACATTAAAAAATATCTGAAGAAAAATATCTGAAAGTTATGATGACCCTAGGAAAATATCCTAAGGGCAAAATAGTCATCTTTACCCAAGGGTAAAATGATAATTTCACCCAAGGATAAAATGATAATTTTTACCTTAGGAGTAAAATAGTCATTTCATCTAAAAAAACCATGACAATTTTCATGAAGTCCATTCCCACACACTTTTCAAATTTTTGAAGGAAAATGAAGGGCAAAATGGTCATTTTGGCAAGAAAGGCAGATTGGTCATTTTCCCCCTAAAGCTTTTAAACTATCTTCTTCCTTAGAAAGGAGAAGAAAATGATGGGAGAGGAAGGAGAAGGTGGAGCTGAGAAGTGAAGGAAGAAGAAGAAAGAAAAGTGAAGGAAAAGCCAAGAAATCATTTCTATTGGTAAATCAAGGTAGTTAAACAATTCTATACACTTTATTTCATGGTTTATAGATTCTTTTAAGTGTTTGAGTAATTTCCATGGCTGCCATGAATAGTAAGATTTCTCTCTCTACATTCTTTTATGCTTAAATTTCTATTGGGCTATGCTTGCATGGTTGTATAGATGTATTGTGATTGTTAGAATGGTTGATTGAATGAAATATTGCAAATTTATGGTTTACTTCACCATGTTTCATGAAAAGCCCCTTTTGTTAAATTGATTGTGTATAATGGTAAATGGCTTGAATATGGAAGGAAAATTGTGTTTTCTTGCTTACATATTGATGAAAATGGGAAGAAGGGACGAAATGGTGTGAAACCCTTTCATTTTCCTTCTCTTCTTGCTTTGGCTGAGAGCTCCCCTTTTGGCACCATGGAGAATTTTGTATGATTTTTGTCCATAGGTGTGTTGGTTATTTCGACCATAAGCTGGAGTGAATGGGGAAGAAATGTTTATGATGAAACTCCCTTGTTTTCCTTTTTCATGCAATTTGGCTAAGACACTATGAAGGGTTTTTGCATGAAATTAGTCCATTTATGTATGCGATGTTTTAGCCACAAGCAAAGAAAAAGAGAGAAAATGATGTTTGATTGATGAAGTTCCTTTCATAAGCCATAATATTCTAGTTATGAAAATATGTGTCAACAAAAGGGAAAAATGATACATTTATATATATACTTATAAGTATAATATGAGAAAGGGATATGTATGTATATATATATATATGTGTTGTGAAAATATGAGAATGAAAGAAATGGTGAAAGAAAGAATCATTAGTTCACTTAAAGGTATATTGCAACCCTTGATGTGGGATAAAATGAAGTATAGGAATTGTATGGAAATGGAAGGAAATTGATGTACTTGTACTTATATGACATAAAGGATGGGGAAAAGGGAATGTATGGCATGCAAGCCCACTTTTCCCTTTTTTTCCTCCCTTGGCTAAGACCATTCCCCTTGCTTCCCCTTAAAGTAGGTTGAATTTTTGTATTGAAATTGTAAGGAAAAATGTTAAAGATATTGTGTTAACCAATTTCAAGGAAAGAGAAGTGGATGGTTAAGGCATGGGATTTTGGCAATGTATATTGTGAATTGCTTAAAAGGAATAAATGGCTTCTATGTCCATACAATCCCATCATGGAAAAGTCATCAAACACATAAGGGTTAGATGTTTCAATGAGAGGGTAGTATCGTGAAAAATGAATGAAAGGAAAGGAATTAGAAATGAAAGGGAAACATAGAATGGAAAGGAAGAGAACTTAGAGGAAGTATTTCTAATATATGTTCTAGGATAGATAGGCTTGTAACCGAATGACCAATTTTTGATATGAGACGGCAATAGAGTATTCCATAAAAGTGTGAGAATATAGAGATGACTACAAATTCTAAGTTAGTGTAACATAGTGTGGCCAATAAAAAGGGGACATTTACTTAGAATTTAGCATAATCATGGGTACAAGCCAAATCATCTTAGTCTATATATAGGAGATAGCTTACTAGGAATATGATCCATTGGTAAGAAGTGGTGATTCCATATATAATGACAATGATCCTGTGAGCTTAATTTTAGACTAGCTAAAGGGAGAAATTTCATTGACTAGGGAATGATCTGTCTATATGATAGTGACCATTGATTGGAATAAGTACTTGGATCCACTGAGGAACACCTCAGATAGTACTAGTGGCAAAATTGTCACATAACTGGAACTAGAAAAGAAAATTATCTCACTCATGTAAGTTGTAATACATGGAGTAGTTCATTGGGTGACTCTCCCAATACTCTTAAATTTCTCTTACATTGACTGTGACTTTTAGCCAATGATTGATACATGTTTTCCTTATAAATGATGAATATTTTTCCTATTTATGATTGGAATGTTTTTATGTTCATGATACTAAAATGGCATATGTGATGAACTTTTATGAGAAACTGTCCTGATGCATATTCATAAATACATGTCATACACATTTATGTAATATTTATGTTGCATCCTAATAGAATAGAATGTTTTATATAAAGAATGTAGAAAATGTTTTTCATATCACTACGGTGGTACATGCCAGAGTTTTTAAAATTGGATTGTCTAGCTATTGAGAAGTTATTTCTCACAAATGTATCTGGTATGTATTAGATGACAAGGTATATGACTTGACTTGAAGTAGAAGTGGCATTAGTAAAGATTTCTTTTCTTGGATCCTTCACTGTGATACAAAGTTTATATGTAGTGACCGTGATGGAAGTCCCTCCTTTTTAGAGGGGGTGAGAATTATGTCTTTTTGGGAAACATGTAATTAACTAGAATGTAGTCCATTGTATCTTAATTCTCATATGTTTTTGGAATAGCATTAGGATACATCATTTTTTTAATGTATATAATGAGATGGGCATATGTATCTGGATATGTGAAAGTTTTATCCACTAGTAGGTATTTTGTAGAGGGTTTGAGTGACAGGCTTGTTGCTCCTTACCCTAAAGAACTATAAGAACTTCACATATCCAGAAATATATGTATGACGATGTAAATATATATGTATGAAAATATATAAATGAAGTTATTTTTTGCTGCGTTGTTATTAAAATAATGTTTTTATTTAATTAGTCTTTTGTTGTGCAATGTATGAATGAAATACTTGAGTAATGAATCCTAAGCCTAATCAAACACTAAACTTAAATTAAAATCATACTCGGGTAATAATCAATGATGAAAGATAAGGTAACATGCCAATTTTATAGCTAAATGGTTTGAATAAGAAATACTTTCAAAAGAAAAGCTATGAGATTAGGGTATTATATCTTGTCGTCAGAAAAAAGCCCTAGATGAAGTGTCTTCTTCTAGACAATGTAGTTATTCCCTCTAAAGTAAATGTACTTTTGGGCTACTGCTATCTAAAATTCTTTATCTTTCTCAACCAAGCCAAGTTGATTTTGCAGTTGAATGGTCTTTAAATCTTTCTTTGTTAGTTTGCGCTTCAGGTAGTTAGTTTGGTATCGCCAACTTTTAGTTCTGTCATTATATAAATAATCCCAGTAGGCATTGTGCTCTTTCAATTTCTTCATTGCCTCTTCATATTGTTGAACTTATCTTCCTTTTTCCATATCTCCTCCTTTAACAAGTCAATGGTTGCCTTATAGACCTCATACTTCTCTATTGTCTCCTCTCCTTCATTCGCCTTCCTTTTCACTTCCTGGATCACCTTATATATAGATTCCCATTCTCCTTGTTATCATTAGGATTAAGTCAAAGACAAGCAATCAAAATTGCTTATATGCAAATAAACTGAGCATTTTACCTCCATCGTGAACAGAGTGATATAAGAAGCCATCAATTCAACATATATGTTCCATGACAACAATGCCATATGTCGAATCATGTCGATGATCTTGTCCTTCTTAATTATCTATGCTAAGTCTCACATATCACTTCTAGGAATTTCACTCTTATTTGACTTTGACACCTCTTGTTTACCTTTATCTTTGTGAAGTTTTTTCTTAGGCGATTCCTTCTCAGGTTGATTCCCCCGCTAGCTCCCTTAAAGTAGTAGCTTGAATTGCTAAGGATGATCCAAAATAGGTGTTCGTTTCCACTACTTGAGTTTTTGAAGCTTAAGGGGGTGATCATCCTCTCGCTCAACCAATGGTCGTTAAGTATTCCTATGTGTAGAGGACAATTGTACAAGATCAATATGTTTCCCTTAATAAAAATCCAATAAAGGTTCAATTTAGTACAAGACAAGAATGGAAGAACAACAGGAAAAGAGTAAAGCCTACTACGTAAATCATTAAGGTCCAATGACACTTGTGGCAATTTTTGAATAATCTACTTCTCCATAAGGCGTAAACTTTTGTTAGTAAGCCCAACTGTCAGTCTAGGTTTCCCATACTTCAAAGGAATGTTTAGACAACTATCCTGTCTTACCCAAAAATGGAAAAAACTTGCTACACCTAGCTTACTTCCAGGTGACACTAGGCCACATAAAAATAGAAAAAGACGTTCACTTTTGGCTTGAAATTCTCATTATTGAAAAGAATTTCTAGGTGTTTGAATTTAGTTGAATTAGACATGCATTTGGGCAATTGTGTACTTCCATCTCAAAATGTGTGAAAGGGGGTACAATACTTATTTCAAAGGTATGCTTATACATTAGAAAGTTGATCTTGTTCGTATATAGAATGTTGGGTGGGTTTTTCCATTTGACCACCCTAAATCCAAGCTTTACTAATGAAGTGAAGTGATTGTTCTAAATCATTTGCATATGCTTGACATTGTATAAAGAATATTTGATAGTCTTTATGTCTGTATACACTCCATTGATCACATTCTCTTGCAATTGAAGTGGTCCTAACTCTTTACCTTTCTCTTCCCTTGTGGGAAGATCCTCCTCTGATGGGTTCCGAACAAGGTTCCTCCTTCAAAACCTTGTCAAATTTATCGAATCTTGGCTTCCAATCAAATCATCTGTTATGGATTCTTACAATGCACAGTCCCTTTGATAGTTGCCCAACAAAGAACCAGGAACATCACACCCTTTGGATGGCTTGCTACAGAAGCCACTAGATGCTGACCTAGAATCTCTACTTCATAATTCATACTGATATTACCTCTTATTGGTAGTGTCGCCTACTCTACATCCTTAGGCACATTGGATTGGAGATCAAGGTGCTTAGTTCTGGATGGGTAACTCCTTTCACTCCCCTCAGAACTATCGGAGCTAGTATCAATAATGCAAGCCCTAACTCCCCTTTTCGGTCTCTTCAGTTCTCTCATTTTATGAGAGAAAATAAAGCAATAACACAAAAGAGGCATACTTGAACTAGGCATAACGAAAAATCAACATAATTTCTTCTGGGAAATATGATAAGTAAAATGATAATTCTTCCATGAAAATGAAAGGATGATCTACAAAATAAAGGGAACAAAAGAACTATGATAAGTAAAATGACAATAACTAAAATGCAACTCATTCAATTATTAACCAAAATAGAAATGATACTTAGAAAGTTTGTAAAGTAATATGGTCTTTTTTCTTGAACTCTTTGAAAAGCAGATAGAATGCAAAAATTATTCATTGAATTTTGAACAAATTTTAAAACTCTTGAAAGTGCAGTATTGCCACATTAATGGAGGGAGAAAGAAAGTCCAAATCTTCTAAAACTTAGAAAATGTGAAAGACTGAAGAAAATGTGAAAGATAGACAACTTGGTGACAAAATGTCCAAAATACCCTTAAATTTTGCTTCACGTCCTTTTAATTATTAGATTACCCCTAATTATTCATCACGTGATTTAATTGTTGCAATTACCACTCTACCCAAGAAGCTTGAATGACATGAAAAGAAAATGGCCGAAAAGTCCATAATGTGCAAATAAAGATTATCTCATTCCAACTAAGACAATTAACCAGGGTTGGTAAACTTTTTAATTAAACACAAAGTCCATAATGCGCAAAGTCCTGCCCTTCATATGCTATTTATAATAACAAATACTTTTAAATTTGAATTACTTTTCATATCTAGAATGCATTTTTAGGTTGAATTTTTTTAAGATTATCTATTCATTATAATGAATTAAATGATTAACTAATATATATAATTTAACTTATAATGTTAAACAATTCTATTGAACTAAATATTATAATAGCAAATAAAGAGAAAAATTGATCTAAGAATGGTGAAATGGTTTAGGGTTTACATAAAAGTTTTCATCGATATACATCAGTTGAATATATTTATAATCCAATTATTCCATGTAAATGAGAATTGCCATTCACATTTAACAAAGAATCAATTTGCTCAACTTAAATATTTTGAATTGGTTATTAAGAAAAATTACCTTAACTACTATAAAAAACATTGTGTTATTCTCTCTACAAGAATTATTAATTCATCTTTTTATATTATGTATATTTTAATTTTATTATAATTATTATTATCAATTTAAATATATTAAAATTGGCGTAACTCCTTATGCATCGCGCTCGTTTGAATATTTAAATTGACACTTGAATTAAATAATCTTCACTTTCAAATCTATTGCTTTCTGCTTTCTGCTTTCTGCCTCACTTTTGTAAACTCCCCTCCGATGTCTACTTCGATTATCCGAATCTGACGGAGTTTGCAAGTTGCAAAATAAATCGCTTCAAATCCACCTCGATATTGCCGTATAATTCATTATTTTCAGTTTAACTAAATATTATAGATTTTGACCTTGAATCCTACAAGAACCTTGCTTGTAGTATCTGTAAATCATAGTCTCTGGCTATGGTCCTTAAGTCAATGGCTGCGCCAGCGGCCGATCTAAGTCCTCTTTCCCACTTCGCTGTTGATCGAAATCTAATAGTCCATTTCAAAAGACGGGATTTCGGTATTCCAGCTCTAAATCGAAGTTTTCGGTTGAACAGAGAGACACTGAAGAGTAAGATTGGGATTAAGTTACCTGCATCTTACCAAATGGGTTTGGAGGCATCGAAGAAGAGTAATGCATATCCGTGGGCTTTGGAGGGAAGTTTTGGGCTGGACGTGGTTTCAGAAGGGGAGTTAAGAGAGAAGGGGTTTTTGGGGTTGAGGAAGACGAAGCTAGTTTGCACAATTGGGCCCGCATGTTGCACATTGGAGGATTTGGAGAAGTTGGCTTTGGGAGGAATGAATGTAGCTAGGCTTAACATGTGCCATGGGACTAGGGAGTGGCACTTGGACGTCATCAGAAAGATCAAGAAGTTGAATGGGGAAAAGAACTTTTCTATTTCTGTGATGATTGATACTGAGGGTAGTCAGATTCATGTTGTTGATCATGGGTCTCCTTCCTCTGTTAAAGTAGAGGTAAATTTAATATTAATATTTTCCATTTGATGTGGATCTATAAAGCACCGGTACTTCAAAAAAAGAGCTGAATTTTATCTCATATGACATTACAATTCAAATACTAACATCTTGCCGTGTTACTGTGTCCTATGGCCTTGTATACCCATGTCAATGTTTCTTAAGATTGGACTCTTCTCCTGATAGTTAGGAGAAAGCTTGATTATACTAATCCCCTGTAATAATAGGTTGTAGAATTTGCCAAATCGAATTTGGAAGCATATGCTCGAGTCTTGACTTGACAATGTCTATTCTTCCTTGAATATCAGGAAGGTTCAATGTGGCTTTTTACTGCTGAACAGTATAACGGTTCTCGTCCATTCACCCTTAAAGCAAACTATAAAGATTTTTCTGAAGGTATTGAAATTTTGCTAATGGATTGAAGAATTAAACATTTCTTCTTCTTTTTTTTATTTTTTTAATTTCCCATTGAATTTCATCATGGCTTGTATTAAACTTAGATCTTGATTGTTTTTCAGGTATTGAAGTTGGCGATGAGCTTGTTATTGATGGTGGAATGGCATGCTTTGTAGTGGTTGAAAAGACTGGAAGTGATTTGCGTTGTAAGTGCACAGATTCTGGTCTTTTTCTGCCTGGAGCCAAATTCAGCTTCTGGAGAGATGGAAAGCTTGTCCAGAGGAATTACGAGCTGTCCACTCTATCAACAAAGGTATATATATATATTGCAGATTATATCTTTGACTTAGTAAATGAAAATCAAGGAGGATAAATTTTGGATTATATATGAGCAATTAATTCTTCGGCAAATGTATTATTTGTTTATCTTTGCAGCACTGAATCTCTAAGAGCATCATTAAGCTAAAATGGTTATCACAATGTGTTTTATTGTTAGTCAACAATAAATAATAATATGGTGCCCAAGAAATTCCACAAAATATCTTCCAATCCTGGAGCCCTTCCGAAGAGAAAGAAGAACTATTAAACTGCTGATTCTTTAAGTAATAATTTGCCATCCTTTGTTAAAGTCTCAATCAAAATGGTGAAAGTTTCTCTCCTAACAGTGTACTCTAATTTATTTAACATAAGTGACGATGGCAACACAATTTATTTTTGAATTGAGTCTAATGTTTTCTTGATAATTGTCAACAATAAAGATTTTGCCTGTCTGAACTATTTTTTTTTTTATAAATAAACCTAAAACCTTTTGCATCTTTGTTCTTCTCAAAAAATTCACCGTTTTTATCCACAGGATTGGGCTGACATTGATTTTGGAATCTCTGCGGAAGTTGATTATTTTGCCTTGTCCTTTGTCAATCGTGCTGATTCTATTAAGCATCTAATGAAATACCTCTCTACCAAAACAGCCAAGTAAGGAAGCACAAATGCACAAAACCTTTGGATATAGAGTTTTGTACTTGTAGCCTATGTACTTCTCTTAGAGAATGGTAGTGTAGTCTCTTGAACAAAAATGTCATGCTAGTATTTAAGAATTTGTTCTGCATTACAGGCATTAAATCCATTGGTTTTTGTTGTACCCTTTTAACTCTTTCGACAACACCCTAGACCAAGTTATAGTATTGTTATAGGGATGTTGTGTGATTATGTCATTATCAAATATTAACGTTGATGGATTATGTTTTCTCTTCTTGAAATCATATGGATTTGCAATTTTAGACATCTCCTTTGTTGGTTTTTCATATTCCTACGAAATATTTGGAATTGGCAAGTTTAACACTATGTCCTATGTCACATTTGCACCTATTAGTTCATAAATGCATATAGTGGATTATCAATGTTGGTGGTTGATGGGCCCCCAATCATAAAGACATATGTTAGGAAAGGGAAAGATAAAACAAGAGGGGTTGATCCATGCCCAAAAGGGCAAGAGAGAGTTTATCATAGACAGAAGAGGGGCAGGAAAGGAAATCGAAGAAGGAGTAACTAACTCTGACACTATGGCTGGCCAACCTTATATGGACAGAGTCTAGGAGGGATGGGGAGGAAAAATCTATCAAGAAGGTGGAGAGAGTCTGAACTCTAGAAACTCAGGCAACCCTTTTTCATTTCTTGTTATTTTGCTCATATTTTTGATACTATCTTCTATTCTGTACTATGAGCTCTATTGCTGTCATTACATTACTGTGTAAAGGGCTGGAGTAGAGTACTTTATATGAACTTATGAAGATATTGCTGTCTTTCATTAGCTCTTGAGCTACGTTGTGCCGTTTTGTTTGAGTGTTGTTAGTTCTGTAAAAAGGAGGGTCCTATCATTTTGGTATCAGAGCAGTGAGGTCCCAAGGATTTGTGAATACGTGGATGTAGGGTTGAATGGACAATGTAGAGCGTGAGTTAGGTGGAGTGAAGGAGGATATCAATCACTTGAAAGAATGGGTGTTGGAAATCAAAGATGCCATAGGACAAATAGGTGAAAACGGGGGTGTTGAAGGAGACAATAACCAAGCCTAGCAGTTGGGTGTGAATCTTACAAGAGAGGCAGCTGTAGAAGTAATGGGAACCAATGAAAAGGATATCGAAAAGTATAGGCAATTGGAGCTGCCGTTGTTTAGTGGGGAGGACCCATTGGTTGGCTTTTTCGAGTCAAACGTTATTTCATCATGTATGGGATTTCGGAGGTAGAAAAACTAGAAGCAGTGGCAGTGTGCTTGGAGGGGAAGGCCTTGAATTGGATGCAGTGGATAGAGTTGTGGAACCCAGTACACAGTTGGAGAGAATACAAGAGCGAATTATTAAGGTGCTTCCATCGTTCACAGCAGGGGAATGAATATGAGATTCTTATGTCGTTGACGTAGGACGGCACCATCAACAATTACAAGGGAGATTTGAGCTCTTGTTGGCTCCTTTGAAAGATGCACTAGAGGATATGTTAATTGGGGCATATCAAAATGGGCTTAAGGAGGATATAAGGGCTGAACTACGTATGACTAAAGCCCAAAACTGATAGAACTACTAGCAAATGCCACGCACACACAAGACACAATATTACTAAATAATGCAACACTCCTCTTATATTGATAGAAAATAGCTACATTGTAAGTAAGAAGTCACCCTGAACCAAAAATCAACTCTACCCAACAGAGAAATAGCAAACCAAATGGAAAAAGAACAATAGCAAAAAATAAGAGAAAGCAGAAAAAAGGTATTGGCATTCGAGAGGCCAGTTTTCTGCCAAGTCTTAACCAAAATCTTCCTTGCCTCCCACTCCAACCAGCCTTGCCTTAAACCTCTACAGCACTGGTTCCCACTTCACATGAGGCTAACAAATTTGTTATACTTGTCTCTCCTTTACTTGCCAGCTCATCCTCCTTCCCATTTCCTGTATTCCTTCTAGAATATACCTTAAAAGGTATTTCTCCTTTGTCCTTACTTCCATTCTCCTTATTCCTGCTACTGTATTATTGTTTGTATTTACCACTTGTATCAATACCTCCCCCAATGAGCTTCACCTTGTCCTTAAGGTGAAACTTGGGAAATTGATTAAGTATAACTCATAAGACTCTCACGTATTGTCATTAAAGGAAGCCCCTTCCTTTTGATAAGCACTTCCCACTGTCCATCTGTGAGCTTCCAAATCTGTTGGACATCCTCCGGTTCTGTAATCACTTCTAAGTCATCAGTCAAACCACTAGGGAGAGATAATATCTGAGTGGTTGGTTCCACAATTCTCTTAAGCTAAGATACATGGAACACTAAATGTATTCGGGTTGAATTCGACAATTCCAACCTGTAGGCAACCTGCCTAATCCGTTCCTTCACCTTGTAGGGCTCATAAAATCTAGGACTGAGTTTCTCATTTTATTTCTTACCCAATGACTGCATCCTATAAGGCTTCAGCTTCAAATACACCCAATCCCCACCTTAAACTCCACTTCTCTTCTCTTGGGTTCTGCATATCGCTTCATTCGTTGCTGAGCCTTTTCTAAGTTCTCTTTCAGCTCCCTAAGTATTGCATTACACTGTCTAATCTGCTCATTGACATCTTCCACAATTGAAGGTGTATCTTCCAATCTTAAAATAGTTGGGGGGTCCCTCCCATAGAAGGCCTTGAAGGGAGTCATTCTTGAAGATTGGTTGAAGGTATTAAACCAATGCTCTGCCCAAGGTAGCCAATTTGACCAACTCTTCGGTTTGTCCCCCACAAAGCATCGCAAATAAGTCTCCAAACTCCGATTCACCACCTCTTTTTGTCTATCCATTTCTAGGTGGTAAGAGGAACTATATTTGAGAGTAGTCTCGGATAACTTGAACAACTCCTTCCAAAACAGACTTAGAAAGATCTTGTCTCAAACCGAAATAATGGACTTGGGAAATCCACGTAATCGGATCATCTCTCGAATAAATACAGCTGCAACATCTGTGGCTGAAAAAGGGTGGGATAGTGGAATGAAATGGCCATACTTCGTCAACCAGACAACCACCACTAAGATAGTGTCAAATCTAGATGATCATGGTAACTTGATAATGAAATCCATGCTGATTTCCTCCCAGACATGCTTAGGTATTGGTATGGGTTGCAATAACCTGTCGGACTCATCGCCTCATATTTAACTTGCTGGCATATGTTACACTTTGCTACAAAATTCTGTATATCAGTCTTCATACCCTCCCAATACTCAAAAGCTGCCATCCTCTGGTATGTTTTAATATAGCCCAAGTGTCCTCCCATTGGGGTGTGATGAAATTCAGTAATTAACTTGGGAATTCTTGCAAATTTCCAAGGCAGCACCATCCTCCCTTGATACATCAAACATCCTCTCCTAAATGTGTAATCCTCTGGGGGTTTTTGTTTGGTGACCACTTACTGCCAAATTTGATATAGCTTTTCATCATCCTTGACTTCTTTTTCCCACTCCTCTAGTTCCTCACACTGCCAAGTTGATATGGCGTTAAATAATGCTTCATTATGCTTCCTTGATAGCGCATCCGCTGCTCTATTCTACTTGCTGGGCTTGTAGACAATTTCAAACTTGTACCCCATCAATTTGGAGACCCATCGCTTCTGGTTAGCCCCTATTTCCCTCTGTTCAAGCAAAAACTTCAAGGCTTTTTGGTCGGTTCTAATTACAAAGTGGTATCCCATTAGGTAGTGCCACTTCTTAATCGCGAGCACAATTGCCATCAACTCCCTCTCATACATCGAGCTAGCTCTCTTTCTTGGCGCTAGAGCTTGGCTAAAGAATGCAATTGGTCTGCCTTGCTGCATAAGAACAGCACCTACTCCGGTTCCAGAGGCATCCAACTCCAACTCAAATAGTAAGGAAAAATTAGGCATGGCTAAGATCGGTATTGTGGTCATAGCCTTCTCAAGGGCCTTAAAAGCTTCTTGTGCCTCTTGTCCCCATTTAAATGAGTCCTTCTTAAGCAATGCTGTTAGTGGAGCTACTATCTTCCCATAATTCTTTATGAACTTCCAATAGTAGCTGGTCAACCCTAAGAACCCTCTTAATGTTTTCAAGTCCTTCGGTATATGCCAATTTATCATTGCTTTAATCTTCTCTGGATCAGCTTGAACCCTTTTTTTTGATATGATATGGCCTAGATATTCTAGCTTATCCCTCACAAACTTGCACTTCTCGACATTAATCACCAACTCATGTTTCTTGAGTAACTCCAAGACCACCCTTAAGTGCTCCAAATGTGATTCTCGCGTAGGGCTGTAAACGACAATATCATCAAAGAATACTAAGATAAACTTGCGAAGATGCTCCTTAAATACCTCATTCTTAGGCTTGAAGGTTGATGGCACATTGGTAAGCCCAAATGGCATTACCAAGAACTTATAATGGCCTTGGTGAGTTAAATTTTGTCTTCTCTTCATCCCCTTCCTTAATCTGGATTTGGTGACACCCAGATTTCAATTCTAACTTGGAGAACACCTTAGCCCCTCCTAGTTCATCCAAATAGCTCATCAATGGCGGGTATTGGAAATTTGTCTCAGATGGTGATCTTGTTCAACGCTCTATAGTCCACACAAAACCTCTAACTCTCGTCTCTCTTTTTTACTAACAAAACGAGACTTGAATAAGGGCTGGTATTGGTTCTAATAATCTTGGTAGTCAACATTTCTTGCACTAACTTCTCAATCTCTGGCTTTTGGGAATGGGGGTATTGATAGGACCTGATATTTGGTGGTTGCTCTCCTAGCTTAAGATTGGTAGTGTGATCATGACTCTGCCTTGGTAGAAGGCCCATGACAGTGGTAGTGACCTCCAAAAATTCACTTAACAGTTACTACACCTCGCTGGACAGATCTGCATCTCTCCCTTTAACCTCTTCTTCTACAATTGGTTGGACCTCTAATTTACTAAATTCCACATAATGCCCCTGTCCACCTTCTCTGAGAGTCTTCACAAGAGCCTTTAGGGACACCAAGGTCTTTGCTAATGTGGGATCACCTTTGAGACATTTTTCTTCCTGCCCCACTCTGATTTTCATCGTTAGTTGCTTCCAATTTACCTTGACTTCACCCAAGGATTGCAGCCACTCAAACCCTAGCACCAAGTTAGCTCCTCCTAGGTCAAGCTCATAAAAGTGTTGTTGAATTGCCATTCCCTGTATTTCCATTTTCAGTCTATAACAAACCTTGTTTCCTCGTACTTTGTATCCATGTCTAACCAAGACTACAAAGGGTGTAACTTCCTTTGTTTGAATACCCAACTTGCTCACCATATTAGGCGAGATGAAGTTGTGTGAGGCCCCACTATCGATCAAAACTATCACTTCTCCCCTTGGCACCGTGCCACCACCTTCATTGTATTGTTCCTCGTGAGTCCCACGACTGAATGGAGAGATAACTCCATTGAATTCTTTTCTCTAATTGTCTCTTCCTCCTCGGGTTCACATTGGTCTTCTTCCTCCGTAATTTCTCCCAATTCATTGCCAGGTTGCATCAACAAAACTTGCATTTGTTTTTTCTTGCATTGGTGATGGGGGCTGTACTTTTCATCACATTTGAAACACAGCCCTAGAGCCCTTTTCTTTGCCACCTCTGCCTTTGTAAGCGTTGGAAATTCGTCCCCTTGGAGCCGCCGGTGGTATTAGACCCAATCAAGGAAACACCAACGCTATTCTCCTTCTTCGCATCGCTGCTTCTACCCACGTTCAAGGACGCTGTCCTTCCTGGATCCCGATTTTCAGTGACTTGACTCCACATTTGTTTCGGTCTAGCCCATTTGTTAGTGCCAATGGACTTAATTTGCTTACTTAGTAACTCCACTTGGCCTTGTTAATAACCACATTCCTCTCTTCCACTTTATGGGCCAAGTTCATGACTTCTTTTAGGGATTTGGTTTGGACCATTCGGAGGTTTGCCTTAATTTTTGGCTTGAGTCCATTTTTGAAGGTTCCAATCAAACACTCTTTTGAAGCATCGTGCAAGGGTGCTGACATGGCTTTGAAAATCTCATGGTATTCAGTCACATCCTTCTTGCTTTAGTGCCATCAATCATTCATAAGAAACCCCTTGTTGCGAATGGTGGAAGCGTTCTATTAGAGCTCTCATGAATTTTGTCCTAGTCTTCACAAGATGTCTAGTCTCCAAACATTGTAGCCAATTGAGGGCTCGGCCCTCCAAGCAAACTGACGTTGCCTCTAATCGCTTTGTCTCCTTGATCTCGTTAATGTCAAAATACGGTTCAGCCCTAAACAACCAGCCTATGGGGTCCTCACCTTCAAACAGTGGGAGTTCAAGTTTTCGAAACTTATTGGGATCCTTCTCTACTGACTCTTTGTTTTCAGCACCACAGTCCCCTTCTGCATTGGACTCAGATGGCTCCTCAGGTTGGTTTCTCCCTTCAATCCTTCCTCTCCTTTCCTTCCTCATCATCATCTCTTTCATCTCTTTCATCTCCATCATCCACATCTTCATCTCATTCTTATCTCCTTTAAGCATCCCTATCTCCTTCTTAACATTCTCCATTCTTCCCTCCATCTTGGTGTTTACCATGTTCTAACCAACTTGCTCTGATACCAAAAATGATAGAAATACTAGCAAACAGCCACACACACACAAGACATAATATTACTGAATAATGTAGCACTCCTCTTATATTGATAGAAAATAGCTACACTATAAGTAAGATGTAATCCTCAACTAGAAATCAACTCTACCCAGTAGAGAAATAGCAAACCAAATGGAAACAGAACAATTGCAAAAAATAAGAGAAAGCAGAAAAAAGGTACTAGAATTCGAGAGGCCAGTTCTCTCCCAAGTCTTAACCAAAATCTTCCTTGCCTCCCACTCCAACCAGCCTTGCCTTAAACCTCTATATCACTGGTCCCCACTTCACACGAGGCTGACAAATTCGTTATAATTCTCTCTCCTTTACTTGCCAACTCATCCTTCTTCCCATTTCCCTTATTCCTTCTAGAATATATGTTAAAAGGTATTTCTCCTTTGTCCTTACTTCCAAACTCGTTATTCCGCCTACTATATTGCTGTTTGTATTTACCACTTGTATCAAGCCCAAAACCTGATGGATGTGATGGACATGGCCCAAAAGATAGAGGAGAGGAATGAAGTAGTGGACATAATGCGTGAAGAGAAGCTGAGAAAGGTCTTGAAACCAGTCCACAATAAAAAATGGAGCAACACCATCAGCAACACCCTAACCCAACCTAATTTCACTCGGATCTCAGGGTATCGCAAACACGAACTCCAGTTCTATTTCGAGTTCAAGTAAGAGCCTCGATAATAGAGGGGGCGAAGAGAGCAAATACGTGACGATGCACTCTTTCAACAAAGGGGGCTATCAGCAATTGATAGAGGAAGAGATGAACAAGAAGAGAGAGTTGGGTTTATGCTTCAAATGCAGTGAAAAATTCAGTCCTAACCACTATTGCAAGAACAAACAGTTGGACTTGATTATTCTATTGGAAATTGCAGAGGGGGAAGACGAAGAAGAGAAGTAGAAGTTAGAAGTTGAGGAGAACGAAGAAGGGAAGAACGTAGGAACGTTGATGTCCTTATCAATCAATTCTGTAGTGCGCATTACAAGGGGTAAAACAATGAAGCTATTGGGAAAAATTAAAGGAGAGGAGTTACTGGTTATGATTGATGGTGATGCCACACACAACTTTGTATCTTCTGAACTACTGGCGATATTGTCTCTTCCAATGGAGAAAATTAAATGCTATGAAATTACACTTGGGGATGGTTATATGATTTGAGGTGATGGAATGTGAAGGAATTGGAGTTAGGGACACAAAAATTGTTGATCTGACAGGACTTCTACTTGTTTGATTTGGGAGGGGTTGATATGATATTGGGAATGGCATTGCTTGAATCTCTTGGAGAAGTGAGGGTAAATTGGAATCAGTTAAGCATGAAGATTAAAGTGGGTGAGGACATAATCTGTTTGAAGGGAGATTCAGCCTTAGGTAGGTCTAAGTTGTCTATCAAGAACATGATGTGCTCAATAAGAAAGGTGGGCAAGGTTTTCTGGTGGAGTTTGGGGAGGTTGGGCTTCAAATTGATAGTGAACCAGTCTTGGATGACAGAATCCAGTAGATACTGACAGAGAATGCAGAGGTTTGTGAACCTATTGTAGGACTTCCACCTAACTGCTCAAGGGATCATGCAATAATCATCAAGGAAGGGGAGCAACCTCCAAATATATGGCCCTACAGGTATTCTCATTCACAAAAGACTGAGATCGAGAAGCTAGTCAAAGAAATGTTGGCAGTCAGAATAATTCACCCTAGTAGCAACCCATACACAAGTTCGGTGCTTTTGGTGAAAAAGAAGGATGGTAGCTGGCATTTTTGTGTAGATTACCGGGCGCTAAATAGAATTACTACCCCTGATAAATTTCCAATACCAGCTATAGAGGAATTGTTGGATGAATTGGGTACTGCTACCATTTTCACTAAGTTGGATTTAAAATCCGGTTATCATCAGATATGTATCAGATCTGGGGATGAAGCCAAAACAGCCTTCCTAACTCATGAGGGGCACTACGAATTCATGGTAATGCTGTTTAGAATTAAGAGCTTTTTCGGTTTGGCAATATGATGAATTAGAAGATTGGGACAAGGAAGTTCAGCAAGATGAGAATCTCACACAAATCAAGCAGCAAATAATTACCGGATTCAAAGGCTGTTTAACTTACCATGGTAGGTTGGTAATACCCCGAAACTCATCTCCTATTCAAAGGCTGATGCAAAAGTTCCATTCATCACCTATTGGGGAGGCATTCAAGGTACCTACAGACATTAAAAAGGATGGCTGAGAAAGGCATGAAGAGGGATGTTCAGAAGTATGTAGCGGCTTGCGAGGTGTGTCAAAAGAACAAATATCAAGCCATGAGTCTAGCCGAGTTAATTCAGCCCTTACCTATACCTCAGCAAGTATGGGAAGACATCGGTATGAATTTTATAGTTCGATTACCAAAATCTAATGGACATGACACTATTATGGTGATAGTGGATCGCTTGACAAAGTATGCTCACTTCATACCCCTCTCACACACTTTCACACAAAGGAGGTAGCCGAAATTTTCAGCAAAGAGGTGATTAGATTACATGGGTTTCCTAAATCTATTGTGTCGGATAAAGATCGGGTTTTTGTTAGTTTGTTTTGGAAGGAATTGTTTAAGTTGGCCGAAACCACTTTAGATTATAGTTCTGATATGACTCAGAGACGGATGGTCAAATGGAGGTAGTGAATAGAACCTTGGAAACATATCTGCATTGTTTCACTGGAGATAAACAAAAACAGTGGCACAAGTGGATTTCATGGGCTAAATTTTGGTTTAACACCTCCTATAAGCTTAGAGAGAATGACACCATTTAAGGTCCTATATGGAAGGGATCCGCCTACTTTATTTAAACGGGAAGATTGTCTATCACCGGTGGAGGAGGTCAATAGGCAGATTGAAGATAGAAATCAGGTGCTGGTAGAATTAAAAACTCATTTGGAGAAGGCACAAGAAAGAATGCACAGGCCAAACAGCATAGGAGGGCGGTGCAATATGAAGTAGGGGATTTGGTGTATGTGAAATTAAAACCATATAAACTGCGATCTCTTGCAAGAAAGAGGTGTGAGAAGCTGAGTCCACGGTTTTACAGGCCTTATAAGGTGCTGGATAAGTACAGAGAAGTGGCGTATTGCTTGGATTTACCCCAACAGCACGTATCCATCCTGTATTTCATGTTTCCTAGCTAAAAAAGACTATCTAGCCAGCAGTTCAAACCCAATAGGTACCCCTTTTTTGTCTGAGGACATGTAATTACAAGTGAAACCAGAGAAGGTGGTCAAGGGGAGGAAGTTTACCAATGGAAAGCTGGAAGTGTTGATTAAATGGGAAGGTTTACCAGAGTTTTAGAACACATGGGAGGACTACACAGCCATTGACACACAGTTCCCTCATTTCCACCTTAAGGGCAAGGTGAAACTTACAGGGGAGGGTATTGATGGGCCCCCAATCATAAAGACATATGTTAGGAAAGGGAAAGATAAAACAAGAGGGGTTGATCCAGGCCCAAAAGGGCAAGAGAAAGTTTATCATAGAAAGAAGAGAGGGGCAGAAAAGGAAATTGAAGGAGTAACTAACTGACACTATGGCTGGCCAACCTTATATGGACGGAGTCTAGAAGGAGGGAGGGGAAGGAAAAATCTATCAAGAAGGTGGAGAGAGTCTGACCTCCCGAAAGTCAGGCAAACCTTTTTCATTTCTTGTTATTCTGCTCATATTTCTGATACTATCTTCTAGTCTGTATTGTGAGCTCTATTGCTGCCACTACATTACTGTGTTGTTAGTTTTGTTAAAAGGAGGGTCCTATTACTGGTAAGCTGATTCTACCATTTATGTTTGAGAATTTAACTGTTAAGAGTATATCTGTTCAATGTTTAATTGTCTAATGTTTTACAGACATCAATGTTCTTTTTTGCTATAAGAAATGCTATTCAAATCACATTTTAATATACCATTGGGGTTGATTCTAGAGGGGTGAGTCCTTTACAACGTGACCATCCAAGGTTTGAATTCTCGCTAAAAGAGTTACTTACATTTAATGTTCGATAATACCTCAAGTAAAATTTCTTCTTGTAGAAAATACTTGTGAAAACTAAAAAAATAAATGCCATATTTTAATGTAAATTTCGTTGTATATTCCAAATTGGAATATGAAGAATGCAATATCATTGTTGCAGGCCCATTAGAATACTAGCTAAGATAGAGAGCTTAGAATCCCTTTATAACTTGGAGGATATAGTGCAAGCTTCTGATGGAATCATGGTGGCTCGGGGTGACCTTGGAGTCGAAATACCACTTGAACAGATTCCCACTGTCCAAGAGAGTATAACTTACATTTGCAGACAATTAAACAAGCCAGTAATTGTAGCTTCTCAGCTTCTTGAGTCAATGGTTGAATATCCAACGCCAACACGTGCTGAGGTAATATCTATTTATTAAACGGTATGATTGTCATCAATTTTTCAGTCTGGACGGCATCTTAAATTGAAGCTGAAATTTATCTAGAACAATTTCTTCTCTTTCTATGATGATAGCTTTTTCCAGCACTAAATTCCGTGTAATAATATCTGCTTTCATGTGAAAAGGTTGCTGATGTTTCTGAAGCAGTTAGACAGTACGCTGATGCCTTGATGTTGTCGGGTGAGTCAGCTATTGGTTCATATGGACAGAAGGCCATAGCAGTCCTGGATATGACTAGCAGTAGAATGGAATCATGGAGTCGGGCAGAGAACAGAAAAAGTCATCTCAATCACCATCAACTCGGAATATCATTGCCAGATCGTATCGCTGAGCAGATATGCAATTGCGCGGTTGATATGGGTATTTTCATATTATTTCCACAACCTCTGATTCATAGTTCTGGTGTTATGAAATCTGCGAAGTGGCTTCTTGACATTTTAAAGAATAAGAAAAATAGTTATTGTAATTTACTCATTTTTTTCATTTTTGCAGCGAACAACCTTGGTGTGGATGCTATCTTTGTGTACACAAAGCATGGACACATGGCGTCACTCCTATCACGCAACCGTCCAAATCCCCCCGTCTTTGCTTTTACTGATAATAACTGTACCCGTATGGCTCTGAATGTGCAATGGGGTGTTATTCCCCTCGTTTTTTATTTGTCAGATGATGCAGAATCTAACATCTCAAACTCCATTGTGCTCATGAAATCCAAAGGTTTGATCAGGCAAGGAGATATTGTTCTTGTGGTCTCAGATGTTACCCCAACACCCACGACGCCATTGTCTTTCCAATCAATCCATGTGAAGACCATTGTCTAGAAGAAAATATCATGCGTACAGGAGGTCACGTATATGCGACGTCCAGTCTAGACTCAAATGCGTCCCTCACTCGTAAGGATGCAATCTTGGCTATTGGGGGAATGTGCCCCCCGCACAAGAATTTCTCTTTCTTTAATGCCTGCAAAATATCTCCTTGCCCATATAATGAATAGGTGCCTATTATTTCCTAGTTTCCTGCTCTTTGTTCAAAGAAGTACCTAATTTAATTTTAGCACCATTGAGAGGGTTCATTTTAATTGCACTTTACTACATGACCTTTTTTGCAGAACTATATTGCTATTATGTATGAAGTTGCTTGCCATGAGCAACATCAGTAAACAACAATCGCAAGCTGCTCAACTTATACGCAAATCCAGCCCCAAGCTTAGCTACTTATTTAGCAGATGGAGTAAGGGTTTGGATGGGAGTTTTGAAGAGAGCATGATTATTAATTGAGTGGTGTAAAATGAAATAGATTAGAGTCTAAATTGATTGCAGAGTTTTAAAAAAATAGAAGAGATAAATCATCTCTCACTATTTCAATGTTATTATATTATTAAAAAAAGTATAATTTACCTCTAAATTATTTTTAGATAATACTTTATTTAAAACTTTTATTTGTAACAATTTAGTTCACTCAACTTAAAAAATATAAATGTGGTATATGGGAGTTAATTTTAACATCATGTGCCCCTCACAAGGCTCATGCTTAACCCACTTTAAGCCATTTACACTGAGACCGTAAGGAGAAATGCATACCAAATTGTAACCTTTCCTCAACCATAACATTTACCTTTTTTTATTCATCGAGACCTCACCTGAGATTATTTTTTTCAAGTCTTATTTATTATAATAGCACGTGCAAAGCAAAATAATGAGAGCTCAAAGTTGCAATCTTGAAATTCCCAATTCTCACCATTTTTAAGACGTTTAATTCCATTCTCAATGTCTACCACTAACCATATCAGACGTACTCAATTGGATATATGTAGACTAAGAAAAAGCTAACGAGGCGCAAAAGCGTGAATTATAATTGCAGAACACACTGATTTATTATTATTTTCTTTTAATTTTTTGAAAAAGTAACCTTTCTTATTCATGGATTCCAAAATCATCAGACAATAGATGTAAAAAGAGAAATTGATGCTTTATTGAATTACAAGATCTCAAATGGAGATTCTATAAAAAAAATGATGGCGTAACTTCGTTGTTTGCCAAGTATACCACTCTGACTCGAAAAGCTCGAGAAGCAAAGAACACTTAAATAGGAGAGTTGTGGACTCAATGCCTAACTAGAAGAAACTACGGCAGAAGTTAAAACCAACTGTAATTTTTGCTTTGCGCACTTTATCCACCTAAACCCTGCGTTCTTTGTGTAAATGGTTGAATGTGGGTGAAGGATGAGTCATGTAACGTGCACATGACCGTTAAAATTAACTCTCATTTAACACTTTCATATTTTTTATTAGTTGAATGGGGTAAATTGTTACAAATAAAAGTCTAGGTGAGTAAAATATTATTTAAGCATAATTTAGGTGAATAAAGTATACTTTCCCCAATTATTAATGAGATGGAGTGGTTTGAATGTTAAAAATTTTAATATTATCTTTATAACCAAGATTTCTTTAAAATTTTAATATAAATTATTTTAATTAAAAAATTTATTTTTTATATATATTTTTTCAATTTTGTATTTCATATTCCATTTTTGTTACTAATTTATTTTATATCTATTTGTTATTGATATAACTATTTAATATAGAAATACAAAAAATAGTGATATAAATAACAAAACAATCTATATGAAATAAGAGATAAAAAAATGTACATAATAATGTCATAAAAAATTGTTTTAGAGTTTAGGGTCAAAAGAAAATCAAAAATTATTTTCTTGTTTATTGCATCATTGTTATATGTTATTTTGTTAAGTAAAAATAAAAATACAGAAATGTAAGCAAACTTAAAAGTTGCATAAATTTAATAGGAGTTGGAATAGGAAGTTATGCTATTGAAATGATTAGAATAAAAACAAATAGCTGAATAAGAAATAAAAAAATGAAAATAATAAATAAAAGTAGAAGAGAAGGTTAAAAATAAAACTAAAAATTTTAAAATATAGAAAGGCTTGAAAATTTGAGTGTTGGATGGTTTGGAATGGTTATTTAAATATTCAACCAAGACTTAATAAGCTCAAACCAGCCAATTTTATTATACACTACTCTCAAACCAGCTTCTCAACTAACCTTAAAAAAAAAGTTTCTTTTCATGTTAAATAGTCGTTGGAAATGTCATTGCACATTCTGACATTTGTCACATATTCTGTTTTTGTTTGGAAACAAACAAATAATGGAGCTTAAAGTAAAATTTTGGTTATAAAAAAAAAATGGTTAGAGGGATTAAAATTTTGAAAGGATATTTTCTTGTCTCTCAAGTTGAGGCAGTGACTTAAATTTGAAAAACAACTTACTAGAAATAAGAGGAACTGGATGATGAATAGTATTTGAAGATCAAAATATAGGTCACAATGAGTTTTTAAGTTTTATTCAAGTGTAAAAAGGTTTTCTGTTTTGATGTTATATGTCCATATGCAATGGAAAAGAAGTTTATGATTTAGAATAATTTGGCCAAGTTGTAAGTATTTGCTTATTTTAGAATGAATTATTTTTAGACAAAGTACTACTGGAGAACAAAATTATTTGATAAGTAAATTATTTGATAATTACTTTTTTTTTTTAATATTTGAGTAGCAATTTATGTATGGTAAATCTTTTTTAAAACAAATGTAATTTTGACTATCAAATATTATAAGTACAAAATACGTATTTAAAAATATTATTTTAAGAATCGGGATGCATCAATATTCTGATGAACCAAATATGAGTGTGATCCAATTTACATTACCAAACTATTATGTAATCAAACCACCACTTACCTGACATACCACACCGACTGATTGGCCCAATTTTCAAATAAAGCATTTATTAAAATTATACTAGTAGGCTCAATTTACTTTTAGCAGCGGTTTTTTGCGTTGCTAAAGTATTTTTAATATTATTGCAACGAAAAGTATTGATGCTATAAATTTTGTTTAAATAATTAATTATAACAGCAATAATTTTCGTTGCAATAATATTTAGCAATGCGAAAAACGCTGCTAAAAGTAATGGCAGGGTAATGGTAGGAAAAGTAATGGCAGCAAATCTAAACGCGCTCAATTCATTGTTTCAAACCTAATATAAGTACTTGAAAGACTCTCCAAGAGCCTACCTATTTATAGAAGAAAGTAGCTCAATTCTCTCACTCCCACACGATGGGGGACTTTGCCTCTGTAACTACACTTAAACAAAGATGGAAGGGTGTTTTCCATCCTTCTCTTCAGTCAACCAACAAAATAAAAGAGGAGTATAGTGTCCCACCTTCATTCTCATTTCTTGTGATTGACTAGAGGTGCTTCATGAAGGCTATTGTGGAAGGAAGAGTGGTGCATGAAAAGCCAAAAGAGAGGTTGAGATTTGAGACAAGAGAGATGAAATTAGAGGCAAATTTGAGAACATCTTACTATGAAAAATGAAAATAAAGAGAGATTGCAATTTTTAATTACTTGCTATATACATATTTATATAATATAATTTTATTATCAAATTTAAAAATATAACACATCAAGTTTTAATTACTTGTTATCATTGATAACTAAATTTTTTACTTATTTAAAACTTGAAATATTAATTTATAAAATAATATTTTCATTAAATGATGCATATAATTTTATAAT
Organism: Senna siamea; assembly: GCA_031216115.1. Lineage (NCBI taxonomy): Eukaryota > Viridiplantae > Streptophyta > Magnoliopsida > Fabales > Fabaceae > Senna > Senna siamea. Next base: position 7,432,710 of record CM062360.1, read on the forward strand.
AATAATATTTTATTTTTTAAATTTTCTATTATATATATTATATTTATTTCACCAGTTTAACTAATTTTTTTAGTGACTCAACAATTGAACTAGTGACATGGTGACTTGAGTTTCTCACCAAGTCAATGACGGGTCCTAGTCCAAAAATTATATTTAACAAGGTAGGTAAAAATAATTATAGTGATTAATGATTTTGATTGGTAGTGTGATTTTTTTACAAAAAAAAAAAATTATGTTGCTACTTTTAAGAGGTTTTAATTTTTTGTTTTATTTCAATAATAAAAAGATTGTTTTTGTTATCATTTAAAAATAGTTTATTTTGAAAAAAATTGGCCCAAAATAAGTTCCTCTTCTCTCCAAAGTGAGATGATGGGATTGAAGATGTTTTTACATTTACATGGAGGGTAGTGTAAAAAAAATTCACGTAACTTATTTTATTCTCTCCTTATTTGAGAAATATTTAAATGTAATTTTGATAATCTAGGATTTGACCAAACTCTATCAAGAGTATTAATCTTGATCTTGTTTTGAAGAGAGGTGTCATAGTTCGCGATAGAGCCTTCTAGCTTCCTCCCAGCCTTTAACTCTCTTGTTTTGCAGGCTCTCAGTTCGTAAAGTTCAGCCATCAGAATGACCACATTTGTAACCCCCCAATCCTATAGTTCATGTTAGTTATTTTTATAATATATTACCAGATTGGTGAATTACTACTACCATTACCCAAGTCAAATTTTACTTTTTACCGAGTTAAATAGTTAAGTACTATTAGTTTGGGTTACTACACTCAGGTTCTCACACGTTACGCAGCAAAAAATAAATTAAATTAAGTAGAATGATATATATATATACATACATTCACATTCATTTACAATATTTCTAATTATCAGCCATCAGACATATACCTATAGATATACGAGTGTGTTAGTTAGGGTAAGGAGACAACAAGCTTGTCACTCATACAAATTTAACAAAAACTGCTAGTGAATTCCTAATTCATATACCCTAATACATATATGTCCTTGTTCTATACACCCAAAAATTTATCATCTTGACCCTTCCAAAATATTAACAAGGATTTAAGGTACTGGGCATATCAAAATTTCACTATGCAACCTGAAGGCTTTATATAGTCAGGGTGTGGGAGGAACTTCCCATACATATATGACCCATAATTCCTTGATAACAGGGAAATACCCCAGGAAGGGTATCTCCATCAATTCAACTTCCAATTCTGGTAATATCTAGTACCTAGGCATCTGATACGAACTATCATTTTTTTTAATAATAATAACTCTCAGTAGCAATAATAACCAATTTATAAAATCTCTAGTTTGTACCACCGTAAATCTATATGAAAATTCTACATTCTTCTCATCATCATAGAAATTATTATAACTTTTGGGTCACCATGCATAAACATATTCACATTTTATACTTAAGATTGCATGCATAACTCATTTAACATCCATCCCATAGGATATACATACATTTATAAAACATAGTTAGATTATACATACAAGCAAATGTCATTGGTAACATGATTTCATTCTCATAAAGAGCATTAAGGAAATAAGAGCACTTCTCGTTGGCCTTCACCAAATCATACTAATTATCATATAATAATGATAATAAGAGAAATTAGGAGGGTCATCAAGTGAACTACTCCACACTTTCAAAATTTATACTTATAAATTTCTAGCAACATATGCCTATTAGCAGTCCTCGACTGCAATATCATATTCATGTACATTCTGGAGTGTCCTCTAGTGGATCCAAGTGCAATAAGATTCCACATATTGAGTACATAATAAGGGTCCCTAAATTTATGCTATTCATGAGCATATATAATAGGGTGATTCGGCTCATACTATAGTTATGTAAAATTCTAAGTATGTAATCCTTTTTATGTTGGCCATTAGGTACAATAACTTAGAATTTACAACTATCATGGTAGCTATGGAATGTCTAATCACCGTCCCATACTGACAATCGATCGTTCAGTTATGAACCTATTTACCACTAATACATATACTAAGAATACAATTCTCATTTCTCTTATTTATGCTTGCTCTTTCCTTCTCAATTCTCATCATATTCTTGTACTTTTTCATTTAATTTCAAAGTACATGTTACCCTTCAAATTCTAGGTTCAAATCCCTTGTTTGAGTAGAATTTCTTAGGCTAAATACCTTCCAAAACTTCCAAACATGTTATTGAGTTCATAGTTTACTCACAGAGGCTGGTAGTTGGCTGGTACCCTGCTATAAGTCGACTGTTAACACTTTACCCACTTTTAAACTTTTAGTCCAAGAGCTATCAGTCGACTATTACAAGGCTGGTAGTCAGTTGCTAACCTTTAGTTGGGCCTTATAGTCGACTATTAGGGCATGGTAGTCTGTTGTTAGCCTTTTGGGAAAAATTTTGGAAATAAAGAATATGGTAGTCAACTTCTAGGGGCTAGCAGTCGACTGCTAGAGTTTTGTATGTGTAACGACCCCCTAATACGAAATACGCGATGCTTATCTGATTAGCGGAAGTATGTGGGTTGGTTCAATTAGTTATTCCCGATGTGGGAATGTCAGGGGATCGCTACTGGTTGAGCGTAACCCAAATAGACTTCCCGTTGTCCATTCAGATTCCGTTCAACCCTAATCCATGTGCAGCTAACTAATTAGACATACATATATCATAAAATTACTCTGGAACGAAATCTAAAACTCGTATATACATCATATCATGCATTCACATATATTCTGACTTAAATCCACCAGTTTATAGCGGTAAACCCTACCAAAAATCTGGCAGAGTTTCCTCTGTATTTCGAACATACCCAAATACAAAATCACCTGTTTACAATCATACAGCCAGTCCATCAACAACATAAAACATAATAACAGAAATCCATATACAACAACATCAATTTCATCATTACAGTCAACGTAAAATACCGGATTTATACATGTACAATCAATCCAATCCATACAGAAAACATAAAAGACAGAAACCAATAACAGCAACATCATCAAAATATATACAAACGATTCAAGCATAAGCTAATTCATTCTCCTGTTTATCATCAAGGCCTCATCCGCTATCTTCTGGGTTCCTGTCCCTGTCCCTGTTCATTTGAGTAAATAACCTGATGAGATATAAAATCCCAGTAGAATAATTTACAATTCAAATATCATTAGAAAACTGGTTGAACACCCAGCGGTGCGAACACCGAAATCATCTTCTCGAAATCAGTTCGAAAACAGTGAAATACCTTATCTTTAAAATCATTTAATTACATGGAAATTGTGGCAATTAATCGAAATCATAATTTCCATTTCTTTTTAAAATCAATCGTCAAAATCAAGTAAAATCCCATGGCCGGTGTATCTACGTCCACGTTGGTCACAAATCTGCTGTAACCAAATCTGAATCATCATCTAATTGCACGTAGTCTAGAGAGAATACCTCTCTTATCATTGGGTGTGATCCGTAACACCAATCACCCGAATCAAGCCTATATTGTGAGTGTGATCCGTAACACCAATCACTCACTCAAGGACTGGGTGAGAATCAACATCTAGGGCATCCCCTAGCATGTGCACATACGCTAATTCTCATCCTCATACAGTCTATTCGAACTCACATGCTCACGGTTAGCTATTCCTCAAGGTTCTAGGGTATTACGCCTAAATCACAACGTTTCCCCGTGTAGGCTATCCCCCCTTATACTCCTTAAACCTTTCATAGGGTCATCCTGGTTTAACGCGTAAACCCTAACTCAGTATAGGCTAAATATGATAAAAACGATCTCATTTAAAAGCTTCCTGTACTAGGGATACTTAACGACCGTCCCATACCGGCTATCAAGTACCCAACCCTAAGTAAATCCGTCCTAAGGGCATCTAAACTTGATAAACAAGGTGTCTAACATGCAATTAGGGTTTTCAGCACACAGGCATGCAATTTATCCCATCGAAAGTAGCACGCAAATCTATGCAAATCATCTAAATCAATCAGGTATCCACTAAGTCAAATCTAGGGTTCGGGAAGTGTAAATTATCCTACCTGGTCTCCTGTCGCTCCAATTCGCTTCAGAACTTCACGAAATCTCAGTTTCTGAGCCTAATTAATTTCCTGGACATTAAATTAAATATTTAGACTCGCCACGTCATCCATTTTTCGATCCTAAGTCCGATTACCCTAATACCTAGGTCAATTTATTGCCTATTTACGTTCAGCAGCCATTTCAGTCAGATACCATTAGTCTTTAGGAAATCAGACCTTACCAATGGGATCGGATGGTGGAATTCTGTGTCGGGGTGGTCTCGGTTTCTCCCAATACACGTCCAGAAACTTCGGCACGGCGGCGCAAGGCGGCGTACAGTGGCGCATGGCAGAGGGGTGTAGTTTGCCTCGAAAATTACACCACGGTGAAGCCTGCAAGTCCAGGAGTCCGAATCTGGTGGTGGCGCGGTGGTTCACGGCCGTTTGGATGGTGTTTTCCGCCCACAAAGATTCTCGTACGGCGGACGGAGATTCCCTCGATCTAGGCACGTCCGGCCTCTGTTCGACGTCGGTGAGCTACTGGAGGAAGCTGGCAGCTCAGGCTACACGGTGGTGGGGCGGTGACGGTCAATGGTGACAGACGGCAGTGATCTGAGCTGGTGAAGTTTTTGCACGGTGGAGGAGAAAAGTGGTGTTTTTCGACGAAGTTGGCGGCCGTTGGTGGCCGTGGGTGGTTGCTGGAGGTTGTGGGTGGTGAGAGCTGTCGATTGGTATGCTGGGTGGCGGTCCACGGTGGCTGTAGTGGCGGTTCACGGTGGAGAAAGGAGGAGAGAAAGGAGAGAGAGAGTGTGGTGAGGAGAGAGAGAGATATGAGAGAAATGGAGGGAATCCGTGAAATTTAAAGCCTCCGGGGGCGATTCTGACTTTTCCCGGACCACCGGGGATACTTTAGGGTGTCGGCATCCTTCCAGAAGTTGGCACGCATTTCCATGCAAAGCTTTTGGCCTTCATCAGTGAAATTGATGCACGAAACGTCTTCTGTCAGTTTCTGATCGCCTGATTGCATTTCTTTCCGTTTGATCGTGTTTCTGACTTCAAACGACCTTCTGTGTCAAGTCATTATCCTCGAAAGTCATGCCAGGCTTCGTTTGATTGGGATTAGGGTTAAAAATTTGATTTTATCCTTTAAAATTCTTTCAAAATGTTTTCGGTTGTTACATTGCGTTTCTGGGCAGTTCAAGAATGTGACAGTCGACTGATTCAAGCTACTAGTTAACTGCTACGTTATGCTCTATTTCACGACTTACTGTTGACCCATAATTTTTATGCAAAAACTTGTTTAAAATCCCATTTTGAAATTCATGAACTCAAAACCAACATGTAACCATCATTAACCACACAAAATATAGCCTAAACACAACCCAATCTCTCTCAAATCTTGGATTTAAACTCATTCTCATTCATGGATAAAAACCCATATTTTATAATCTGATTCCAGCATGCACAAGTATATTCATATGGTTTAAAACACCTAATAGTGATTAAAAATAACAAGAGTGTAGTTTTAAATCCTTTTTTCCTTTCAAACAATTTCAAAATTATGAAATTCAATTACATGAGTAGTAACTTTGAAATAACAAGGAATTGGGTTATTTTGCTACCTTTTTCCTTGTTTGTAAGCTAATTATTGTATTAGATGGCTTCCTAGACAATTCTCTGGATTTAAATCCCGCTGAAAGTGAAGATTTACTCTCTTCTTCCTCACTTTCTCTCTCTACTCGGCCTCTTTTCTCTCTCTAAAAGTTTAGTTCTGAATTTGGGTAAAAGGGAGGTTTGACTTTTATCCTTATATAAGCGACCCACAATTTACAAATTTTGATCATAATCTCTGATCATTCAACCTTAAAATAGTAATTTTCAAACTATATACATAATTACCGTTTTGCCTCTAAATCATTGGTGGGAGATTTCCAAAAATTAGTTGACTACAGTAAATCTTTTGGCTAAAATTGTAATTCTCCTACTTAAACTTTTTCAGTTTTCAGTTTAGTCCCTATCCTCTTTCAAGTAAATTAGCTCACTCTTTTCTAATCCAATTCTTACACTAATGCGGCTATATGCAGTCTAATGCAGCATACATAAGCAATTAATTAAAATTAACAAATATTTCTCATAGAAATATGAGTAGATGTTACAACATTGATTAAACTTTGTTTTATCATTGGTAATGTCTTTGTGAACCCACCCATGTTTCATCTAAAATTTTTCAAGCTATCAAAGCCTCAAAACCTTCAGTTTTCTTTTCAAGAATCGACTTAAAGCTATGAAGAATTCAACATCAATACCAAAATTGCATCACAACTTCACATCTACCTTGACAACATCAAGAATCATGTGAAGAGTGCTTGTAGGTGTGATTTTTAGGAGAATTGTAGTTTAATTTTATTGTTTCTTCTATTAGTTTTATTTTAATTTTGTCTCTGTTTCCATTATATTGCAATTTTGCCTTTTGTGGAGCCATCTTCTTGTGTTTTTATAACATTCGCTCCTTCTATTTATGAGAGATGTTTACTAGTTTTTAGATAAGTTAATTGCTTATGTATGTTGCATTAGAGTGAGTTGCGTGTAGTTGCATTAGAGTGAGGGACTAAATTGAAAAGAAAAGGGCAGGGACTAAAAAGTAAAGGGGAAGGTTCAGTTAGGAAAGTTAAGTAAACTCTCAATATTTCAGGGGAAGCAAGACATAAATTTAGTCAAAAGACTAGTTACTGTAGCTAACAAATTTTTGAAATTTTTTGCCAAGGTTTTTAGAGCAAAATGGTAATCCTCCACATACTTGGAGAAGTTGCTACTTGAGGCTGGATGATCAAAACTCGAACTTGATATCGGATAAGGCATGTAGTTTCTCTGACCACCTAGACCACCTATAAATAAGAGTAAATATCAAACCCTTTCACCATAACCACACTTTCAGAACTTCTTAGAGAGAGAAAAAGAGGCTTTGGAGAGAGAAATAGAGAGAATTTAAAGGAGAAGGAGTTTAAAGACAATTTCAATGCAAGTCAAACCAATAATTTGCATCAGGGAAGTTTAGGAGGGCACATACTACCACCATCATATCATCTAACAAGAACTAAGGTAGAAAACAATCAAATCTCCTTTATTTTTGACAAAATACTATTCAACTTGCTGAAAATGGGGATTTTGCTATTATTTGAGATAAGCATGGAGATTTAACCTACATCCTTTGTATTTTTGACTTCTATGGGATGTTGTGTGTTGAATAAATGTACTTATGTATGATTATGTCAGATTATAAGGAATGGGTTTTACTATTCACCATGTTTGACTTTCTAAGATTTGTGATTTTGAGTATAGAAAGTGAATGATGTTTGGGATAAATGAAGAATTACCATTAGAAATTGAGTTTAAGGACTTTTTCTGGACTAGAAATGAGTGAGAACTGGACTAAGTGACTTTCCATAGCAGTAAAACTAGGTTTTTCAGGCTTACCAGTTAACTGCCATGTTCTTCACATCAAAATTCTTCAGTCTAGGAAGGTAGCAGCCGACTACCAACCTATGATAGTCGATTGTCATGTTCTTGAGATTGATTTCCAGAATAAAACAGGCTAGCAACCAACTACCACAGAGTTGACAGTTGACTGGTAGCCCTCTGTTAGTTGCCAGTTAACTGGTAGCCCTTTGTTAGTTGCCAATCGACTGGTAGTATCCTGACAGCTAACTGGTAGGTCTCTGTCAGAGTTTTCACTATTTTATTGCAGTGAGTTGACTGCTAAGAAGTATAAGTCAATTGATAGGTGTGAAAATACTATTTTTCCCAAAGAAATTACGTGGAAAGTGCCACATAGTCTTGCGATAAACAACTTAATCATCTATAAAAATTTTTTAAGTCTAAGTTTCTATTTTTTCTTATGTATGCTCAATAGAGTCAACAATATTTTCATCATATGGAAAGTTTATAATTACGAGTAACATGTAACATGAGGTTAAGAGCGAAAAATGTAAAAGAGAAAAGAGAAGAGTATTCAAAGTATATGCACTAGTGGTAGATAGGCTCATGATTGAGTGACCGATAATAAGTATGGGACGATCTTTGGGAATTCCATGGTTGATCCATAATATGAGATAATAAAACATCCACTCAATTATGAATGATTTCGAAAACACTGTGATGGTTGTGAATGTAACGACCCCCTTACTTATACTATACATTCATCTATCAGAGGAGCAGAAGCATTCAAATTTTTGAATAAATTTTTCACTTTTCCCATGTTAGGGGATGTCAGAGGATCGCTACTGGTTGAGTGTAATCCAAATAGACTATTCTCACAGTCTATTCAAATTTCACTCAACCCTAAATCCTGTGTAGCATTTCTATTATCACATTATAAACTATATAATACTCTGGAATATAAATTCTAACAACCATTCAAATACAATTGAGCTATACTATTTCATACTACTAAAATCCATTCATACATCAGTAAATAAAACTATAATCCATTAAATTCATTATAAAAATCTATTCTCCAAAAACAATTTCTACCAAAAATTTGGCAAAGTTTTCCCTAAAAATCAGACGTTTCCTATTTATACAACAGCCTAAATTCAACATATATATCCAGTAATTTTATCAATAAATCCAAAGATCAACAATATAGATTCATAAATATATATTCAAGCCTAATTATACATCCACAACACAGCGTTATCCTGACATCCTTCTTCTACCCAGCTATCTCCTAGGCATTCCTTGTTCCTGGTCATCTGAGCAAACAATTTAATGAGATGATTAGATCCCAGTAGAGCAATTTATAGTTTAACATTTACAAAATAGTTGCATACTTAGCTGTGATGAGACACAGAAAAAGTCTCCCCAATTTGATTTAAATACATGTGAATTACTAAATACTTTTAAATTTAAAATGAATATGGGAAATCAATGCAAAACAATATAATGAGTATAATATCTTAATCTGAAAGGTCATACTGAAAATCCTGCCTGATATTCTTATATATTCATCTATCACACATCTCATGTGATTATTCATTTCATGTTGCATACCGTTTTATATGAAAACATGGTTTTAGTTTGGGTGTGATCAATAACACCAATCACCCACTCAAGGATTGGGTGAGAACTAACATCCAAGGGGTCCCCCAGCATGTGCACAAATTCTCATCCTCATACAAGCTATATAGAAATAAATACACATAGCTGACCAATACTCAAGGTTATAGGATATTAGACTTAAACTAAAACGTTACCCTGTATAGGTTATCCACCCTTTTACTCTTTGAACCTTTCATAGGGTTGTCTTGGTTTAACGAAAAATTCCTAACAAATGCAGGCTAATTCAATTAAAATAAATCAGTTTACAAAATTGTCTACATAAGAGATATTCAACAACCGTCTCATACCGGCTATTGAATATCCACCCTAAGTTAGTCTGTCCCTATGGCATATAATCCCAATAGCTAAATTCTATCAAACATGCAACAAGTGTTCTCAATAAACAAGCAATCTTATATACTGATATATATAGCTTTCATGCAAATTAATTATTTTCAGCACTCATTCCCATTCAATACTAATCCTACTTAAAGCAATAATTCACAATGTCAATTAAAAATCAAGGGAGTGTAAATTACTCTACCTTTTACCATTTTCTCCTATTCGAATAAGGGTTTTCCTTTTTCCTTAGAGGTTTTTCTCCCAATTAGTTTCATGAGGAAGCAATTCAAATCTTATGCAGGTTTCCTTTTAGTTATACTTTCCTACAATTAATTGCCTAATTTCTACGTTAGTCTAATCCTTATGACATATTCTGAAAAAAATAGACATGAAAACATCAAATTAGAGTATTTTAAATTATACCAGAGGTTTCAAAAGCTCATAATTTGATTCCTGCTTTTTTCCAATAACTCTGGCGAAGGCGAACGGTGGCTCATAGTGGCTGACGATGGTTAGAGTCAAAAATTACTCCAAAATGTAGCCTGCAGCTTAAGGATGCCGGATCCGGGGTCATTTTGGCAAAAAATAGCAGTTTAACCATGATTTTCTGGCAAAATGCGACGAAGCTTTGAAAACATTTCTCCTTCGTTCATGGCACGTGGCGGCGGTTCTTCACCAGTTGGCAGCTGACAGAGGAAGCAGGTAGCTCAGGCTAGCTGTTGGTGGTGACAATGTGGTCAGACGATGACAGATGGCAGAGATCGAAGCCGGTTCTTGAACTATTGATAGAGGGGGAAATGCAGCTATTTTGGTCGTTGTGGTGGTTGTTGGTCGCTGTGATGGCTTGCTACGACGTTGGGTTGAGCTGCTGAACCTTTCTGTAGTGATGAGCGATGGTAACTTAGCCAAACGGTGGACGAGCATGGTGAAGGTGGTGGAGGAGGGTGACGTGCGAGAGAGAGAGAGAGAGAAAGGAAAGGGAAATTGAGCAGGAATAAGGAAAAATAGAAAATTAAGGGAATTGATTGGTTTTTTAGGCATCCAGGGGCATTTTGGTCTTTTCTCACTTTGCCTTAGCTAAATTTCAGATGTATTTTTTGATTTAGGCAAGATTATAGGATCATATGGAAGGGATTTGGAAATCTTTTGAGGATTTTAATCCTTTCAAAAATATTTGCTAAATTCCTGAAGGCAGATAAAATTCTCTTCGTCAGATAAAATTTCTATTTCGAAAAATTCTCAAATTTAATTTGCAAGCTCAAGAAAATATTCTTAAATCAATTCCAACATAATTTTAATTTATTTTATCTAATTTAATTTATTTTTAAATTGGGTTATTACAGTGAATTCTAAGTTAGTTAACTTCTCTATGGCCAACAAAAAGGAGTCACGTAATTAGAATTAAGCACATTCTAAGTTAGTGAACTTCTCTATGGCCAACAAAAAGGAGTCATATTTTAAGTTAGCCGAATCACCCTAGTATATATATTTGTGAGTAGCATGCTAGGAATGTGATCTATCAGAGAGGGATGGTGACTCCATAGCCTCATGATCCACAAGGGCAGAGTGGGCGTGATCTGCCAGAGGTGGTATAACATCCCATAATTGCTTGGTCGGTCTAAACTATTGTTTCCTCAATTAATTGGATTTACTTGTGTAGCTTGGTGACTAGAATAAATAAGAACATTTTATTTGTTTGAAATGCTTGATACATTTAACATACTTGTTTAATTTCCTTTTTCTAATTGGAGAGTAAAAAAAAAAAAGGGGAAAGAGTATAGCCAATTTTAAATGCACGCACGTCCAAGGGGTGAGGGATATGAGTTTAAATCTATGTACCCACAAGGCTAATACAAGGGAAAGGAATGAGGAATAAGGTATTCCAAAAATATATATATATACATTTATGGGTGTACACGTGCAAATTGGAAAAGAAAGGAAAGTGTGACAAGTATAACATTTAAAACTAATATATATATATATACCCATAAAATGAAGTGGAAAAGTGGAACACATGGCTAGATGGCATATAAGAGAGAGATTGCATGCATGCATACGTGTAATTGGAAGTAGGGTGAAAAAATGGGCAGCTGAACTAATGTGGGAGTGGAAGTAAGGAAACAAAGGAGTGCAGAATTTTTAATTTAAAATATGCATGGAGATTTCAAGGGATGCATGGCAATGAAGACACACGTGCAATTGGTGGAGGAAAAAAGGAAGCATTTTAAAGCACATGTGAGGTATGGAAATATAATTAAGAAAAGAAGACAAAAAGTGCAACATTTATTTGGATTAAAAATCATGTATGAATGCAAGCTTTTCCCTCTCTCCTTTAACTTGTTTAAGTAGCTAACCTAAACTTGCAAGGAAGTGAAAATTTTACTTAAAGTACAATGGGAACAACCATGAAATAGAAAAATAAATCATGTGGCGTCTTCGCTTCATTTTGGCCGAATGGAATTTGAAGAAGAGAAGAAGGGAAGGTGGCATGAAGGCTAAATGGAATTTGAAATAAGAGAAGAAAGGAAGGTGGAGTAAACAATAGAAAGAGGTAACTTGCAAGCAAAGAAAAGTGTACTTGCAAGTACACTTAGTGCAGAATTTTATGTGAGGAGTGGAAATTAAGATTTTGTGTATGCAACAAGAAAGCCTCACACATTATAAAAATCAATAAAAGAAAGAGTGTGTAGCGTCCCACTCCCTTGGTTTGGCCGAATAGGAAAGTGTAAGTGGGAGAGGGAAGTCAACGTGAATGAGGGAAGAAGTAACATAAAGCTTATAAGCAAGGCAGTACAAGGTGTAATGACCCCCTAAATCATACTATACATTCCTCTATCAGAGTAACGGAAGCATACAAAGTTCTGAATAAATTTTTTACTTTTTCCATTTTAGGGAACGTCAGAGGGTCACTACTGGTTAAGTGTTACCCAAATAGAGTCTTCTCACAGTCCATTCAAATTCCACTCAACCCTAAATCCTGTGTAGCATTTCTATTATCACATTATAAACCATATAATACTCTGGAATATAAATTCTAACAACCATTTAGATACAATTGAGATACACTATTTCATACTATTAAATTCATTCCCACATCAGTAAATAAAACTACAATCTATTAAATTCATTATAAAAAATCTATTCTCCCAAAAATTTTTTATCGAAAATTCGGCAGAGTTTCCCCTAAAAATCAAACGTTTCCCATTTATACAATAGCCCAATCAGTGTATACATCTAGAAAATTCATCAATAAATCCAAAAGACAGCAATATATATTCATATATAAAAATTCAAGCCTAATTTTACAATCACTACACAACGTTATCCTGACATCCTTCTTCTACCCAGCTATCTCCTAGGCATTCCCTATTCCTGGTCATTTGTGCAAACAACTTAATGAGATGATTAAATCCTAGTAGAGTAATTTATAATTTAATACTTGTAAAACAATTGGGTGCTCAGCTGTGATAACGCAAAGAAAACATCTCCCTAAATCAATTTAAATGCATGTGAATCACTAAATACTTTTAAATTTAAAATGAATATGGGAAATCAATGCAAAGAAATATAATGATCATATTATCTTTAATTTGAAAAATCATGCTAAAAAGTGTACTTAAAATCATGCTTGAAAATTATCATATACTTATCAGTCACATATCTCATATGATTATTCATTGTTCATTTCAAGTTGCATGCCGTTTTAACTAAAAACATGGTTTTTGGTTAGGTATGATCTGTAACACCAATCACCCAAAAATAATGCCTATATTGTTATTGTGATCCATAACACCAATCACCCACTCAAGGATTGGGTGAGAATCAACACCAAGGGCGTCCCTCAGCATATGCACAAATGCTAATTCTCATCATCATACAGTCTATATAGAAATACATACACATAGCCAACCAATACTTACGATTATAGGATATTATACTTGAACCTTAAGTTATCCATCCTTTTTCCCCTTGAACCTTTCATAGGGTTATCCTGGTTTAACGAATAATCCCTAACAGATACAGACCAATCCAATTAAAAATAAATTAATTTACAAAATCGTCTGCATAGGGAGTATTCAATGGCCATCCCATACCAGCTATTGAATATCCACCTTAAGTTAGTCCGTCCCTATGGCATATAATCCCAATAGCCAAATTCTATCAAACATGCAACAAGTATTCTCAAGAAACAGGCAATCTTATATACTCATATATATTGTTTTCATGTAAATTAATTATTCTCAGCACTCATTCCCATTCAATAGAAATCATACTTAAAACAAAAATTCACAACGTCAATTAAAAATCATGGGAGTGTAGATTACTTTACCTTTTACATTTTGCTCTTATACGGATCAGGGTTTTCCTTTTTCCTCAAAGATTATTCTCCTAATCAGTTTTTTGAGGAAAGAATTCAAATCTTATGTGGGTTTTCCTTTCAGTTATACTTTCTTACAATTAATTGACTAATTTCTACATTGGTCTAATCCTTACGACATTTTCAAAATCAAAATCTACAGGAAAACATCAAATTTGAATATTTTAAATTATATTGGATGTTTTAGAAGGTTGAAAATTGATTCCTGCATCCTTTCAGCTACTCCAGCGATGGTGCACGGCGGAGCATGGCGGCGGATGATGGTTGGCATAAAAAATTAGTTTAAAATGTAGCCCGAAGCTCGAGCATGCCAGATTCGGGGTTGGTTCAACGAAAAATAATGGTTTAACTGTGATTTTCCATCGAAATGCGACAGTAGATCTGAAACATTTCTCCTATGTTCACGATGTGTGGTGGCGGTTCTTCGCTAATTGGTAGCTGGTAGAGGAAGAAGGCAGCTCGGGCTAGCTAATGGCAGTGGCAGTGAGGTCAGACGATGACATTTTCCAGCCGAACAAGAAGAGAAATTGGATGGAAAAGATGATATTTTTGGTGGTTGCAGTGTTCGTCGACGGCAGCGAATGGTAGCCGGTGCTTGGCGGCGATGAGCTGCACACTCCGATGGTGGTGCAACGTGGTGCAGGTGATGGTGGGCAGTGGTTCGACGGTGGACAAAGCAGATGTGCGATGGTGAGAAGGAAAAGAAAGGAAATTAAGCAGGAAGAGGAAAATGGCTGAGAAGAAAGGAAAATTTGGCATTTTATGGCATTTAGGGGCATTTTGGTCTTTTCTCACTTTGCCCGGGCTAAATTCGGATACATTCATCGATTTAAGCAAGAATATGGGATAATATGGAAGGGATTTGGAAATATTTTGAAGATTTTAAGCCTTCTAAAAATATCTATTAAATTCCTAAAGGCAAATAAAATTCTCTCCATCAGATAAAATTTCTATTCTGAAAATCCTCAAATTTAAATTGCAAGCTCATGAAAATATTCTTAAATCAATGCCAACAAAATTTCAATTTATTTCATCCCATTTAATTTATTTTTAAATCAGGTTATTACACAAGGTGTCTAATAAATAATTAGGAGTGAGAAAACATGTAAACCCTTGACCGAATACATGAAGGTGGATTGCATGAACTCATTCTCTCCTACCTTGATGACAACGCATGAAGAAAAATAGGCATGCATGAAGGACAACATGTGAGCCTTGCCAAAACACATAGCCTTGTGTGAAGGTGAGAAGTGGCATGAGCTAGTGGACAAGGGAAGAGTGCAAGAGAAGTAAATGGTACTTACAAGTACAAGGTGACTAACAAAAAAATTTTAATTAGGAAAGAGAAAAGTGTGCACCCATTGACCGAATACATAAGGAAATGAAATTGGGAATTTGTATTTTTATTCATTCATGGATGCTTGCATATGCCACCTAAGCAAAAGGGACAAGAGGAGTTGAAATTTCTTTTCACACTCATGCAATACCCACACGTGAAGAAAGAAAAGAGAATTGAAATTTTCAAGTGTGGGAGATACATGCAAAAACATGTAAAGAAAGAAAGAAAAAATAGAGTGGCGTGAGGGAAAAGAAATTAGAAAGTGGATGAATGCATGCACATGCCACCTAAGCAAGAGACAAAAAGAGTTGGAAATTTCATGGAACCAACACACGTGAAGGAAAGAAAAAGAAAAATTAAAAAGGAATGGAGTGGCATGAGAGAGGGGAATTTCATTTTTGAGAGATGCACACAACAAATACACGACAAGAAAGTAAAGAAAAGAAAAAGAGAGAGTGAGGGCATGAGCTTAAACAAAAACACCAAAATTGTGAGGAGGAAGAAGTAAAGGTGATCATGAAGGAAAGCAAAGGAAGCAAAGGAACAAGGAGGAAGCAAGGAAAAGTCAAAGGAAAGGTCAAGCTAAGTCCATTCTAGTCATCATCAAGGTAGGGTAATAATTTAAGATTTATGCTCCATGCTTTAGTTTATGCAACCAACATGTCTCTACAAGCTTTCTGTGGAACATGATTGTTTTCCTACATTCTTGACAAAATGCATGTATCTTGGCTAAGCATGTGTGATTGATTGGGATGTTGGTGGATGAGATGGCATGAATATTGTTGTTGGGAAAGGATTAGGGTTAGACATTCATGATGATCATAAAGGAAAGAAACCCCACCATTTTAATGGTCTTAGTTTAAGAATAAAAAGAGGGAAATTGAATTGCAAATTAACAAATCTCCCTAGGCCAAGTCCACAAAATTTATTCTTGGAATCTATAAGCTATGCACCATAATATTAATTCAAAAAAAAGTATGGAAATTTATTATTGAAGTTTATAAGAGAGAATATTATTATTGTTTGCAAGAAAGGAAATTGTTCTTGACTTAGTAGAATTTTATAAGAAAGGATATTATTATTTCCAAGGAAGGGAATTATTCTTGAACTTGGTAGAATTATATAGGAAAAATTAATTCCAAGAAAGGAGAGATTATTCTTGAAAATATTAGAATTTTTAGAAGAAATGTACATAAGAATTAATTTCCAAGAAAGGAGAAATTATTCTTAAATTATTAGAATTTTTATAAGAAATGTACATTAGAATTAATTTCCAAGAAAAGAGAAATTATTCTTGAAATTATTAAAATTTTCATAAGAAATGTACCTTATAATTAATTTTCATGAAAGGAGAAATTATTCTTGAAAATATTAGAATTTTTACAAGAAATGTACATTAGCATTAATTTCCAAGGAATGGAAAATTAATTTTGAAGTTAATAGAATTTTCATAAGAAATGTACATTAATAATAATTTCCAAGAAAGAGGAATTTTATTCTTGAAGATATTAGAATTTTAAAAAGATGTACACTAGTATTATTTTCCAATAAAAAGAAAATCTCCCTTAAATATTGACAAAGAATTTTAAAGGTGGCTAAGTGTTCTCATGTGCCCAAGTGTGCACAAAGAATTTTAAAGGTGGCCAAGTGTCCACATGTGCCCAAGTGTGCACAAAGAATTATAAAGGTGGCCAAGTGTCCACAAGTGCCCAAGTGTGCACAAAGATTCAAAAAGGTGGCCAAGTGTCCACAGTGCCTAAGTGTGCACAACTAATGTATAAAAGTAAGTTAAGAATGATAAGCATAAATGGTTTTGTTAATTTTGTGATAATGCATTTTATAGTATGCCAAGATGTTTTATTTGAAAGAATTACTTTCTCATATTAACATTTATCTTGATCATACATTACTTGCCAATTTATCTTTATGAACAATGCTATATTTTTATTTTTAAGAATGTAGAATTAAATATTTGGTGGTTGCACCCTGATACATATTAGTTAATTTTAAACCCGAATTGTTAAGCTACTAGGAAACTTGTGTTTCTCATCTATATGCTAATATGTATCAGATACAGATGCTTAGTGAGGCTGGGAGATAGAAGTTTCATTTTGGTTTAAAGTGAGATTTTTGTAATCCCTATTTTGGGTTCTAGTCCAGATATATTTGGTTTAGAATTAAGACTATTCTTTTGGCTGCATATATGAGATGTACATGGGAAATCCTTGGGGAAGGATATGTGAATGACTAGTCCATCCTTAGAAATTTGTAAGGGAGTCTGAGTGACAGACCTATTGTCTCCTAACTTCCTATGGATGGGTACTTCATATACCCGGGGACATGTTTACCAAAATGTAATGGACATTATTGGATATGTATTATTTGAATTATATGAAAGTTTAAATTTCTGCTGTGTAGTATAGTATTTCTTTTTATTCCGCTGTGCATACGAGATTTAATCTGAGCAAAATATCCCAAACTTAATGCACTTAATGAAACTTAATGGTATAACTGCTCAGACATTAATTAAATAAAAGGATAAGAATAATGTATCGAACTTGTCTGTTTGTATCGGAGGAATTGTAATACTAGATAGGGGCGTTACAGGTGGCAGTGATCTCATCAGTTATACCAATCCCTTTTGGGACATAAGGGAAATGAGGTATCCAAAGGGATATTGATCCTGTTGGTTATAGAGTTGGAAAGGACTAATGAGTAAGTGTAGGATGATCTGTCAAAGAGGACAGGGACTACGGTGTACTTGGGGTCCATTAAGGGATGCTTCAGATAGTACAAGGTAGGCTTTAGACTGCTAGATGGTTAGAGATCACAATACTTGACTTGAAACTCATTCATGAGGGTTGTAAGAGCACGTGGAGTTGTTCACTGGGTGACTCTCCTAATAGCTCATATGATGGATATGACAATAGGCATTATGATATGCTTTATTTTCCTTAATCATGTTTTAAATGTGAATATGATCATGTTACTATAGCAAATATATATATATGATGAAGGACATATCTGTATTGTTGACATTCAGTGAAATAAATTTGTACATGCATACATAAGTACATGTTATTATGCTATAGCTGTGTAGTTCATACATTGCATCCCAATAAATATTATTTATTAATTGATGATAACAAGGATGTAGTGGATTTTCGTTCAAGTATGGTGGTATAGACTAGTAGTTTTAAAACAAATTTTTATGCTATTGAGATTTATTCTCATATAAATGTTGGTGTGTATCAGATGCCTAGGTACCAGATACTGTTAGAAATTGAAGTTAAGGTAAGAGAGATACCCTTTCTAGGGTGTTTCACAATAATTAAAGAATTATGGATCATTATAGTGACTGAAGTACCTCCATCACCTTCACCCACAAGAGGGGTGGAATTCCAGGATTAGAGTAGTAGGTTACATATTTTGACATGTAGATAGTAAAGTTTTACATGCCCCAATATCCTAACCCCCTTTATTATGTTTTTGAAAGGGTCAAAATGTTTATTTTTGATGTACAGAAAAGAAGGGCATATATGTATTTAAGATATGTGAGAAAAATATCCACTAGTAGGATTCTAAAAGAGGTATGAGTGGCAGGATTGTTGCCTTCTTACCCTAAATAGCCTCACGTATCTATAGGTATATGTCTACTGTAAAGATTGTAAAGAAATGATGACTATTGTAAATGAATTATGTATGTATTTGAATGTGAATGTATATATCTATATATTTTACTTCATTTTTTTTCATTGCATTACATGTGAGAACCTGAGTGTAGAACTCCAAAACCAATGGCACTTAATTATTTAACTTGGTAAAAGTTAAACATTTACTTGGGTAAAGGTAGTAGTAGCTCACCAATCTTATAATATAATATAATATATTATTTAATTAACTAAAAGGAACTATAGGATTGGGGGTGTTACACTTAGTTGGTATAAGAGGATAGTTACCTAGGTTAGAAGGGTAGAATTCCTCAAAGTAGGAACAAATTTGGGTTAGTTAGCTAACCATAGGCAATTAACTGGGTTGTATTGTGTTTTGATTTGAGGAATAGAGTGCTAGGTCTAGGGTAGAAATTATTTTCTGTTGGTGCCATATGTTCTCTTATAAATATTATGTTATTGAGACTGGTCACCTCGGTAATGTCTATTTTATAGAGTGAAATATGGCTCCACTTAAGAGGAATATTGGAAAGGAGAAGGAGGGTGAGGCTAGCCTGATAGGAATGATACAGGATATGATGGGAGTGGCAAAGGCTATGAGGGAGCAAGCTGTTACTACTACCCAAGCCGTTAGGCAATTCCAAGAGAATGGGAACAATAATCGTCCTAACCTAAACCCTAATGAAGGACAAGTAGGAAACCCAGTGTATCATATAACACCTACCTCCAATATTTTTGATCTTATTATTATTATTATTATTGTTATTATTATTATTATTATTATTATTATTAATGATAATTTATGTAGATGTAATGGGTTATGTGGTGTTAAGAATGAATTACCAAAGGGGTAGAATAGACATTTTCATCAAGGTAGAACTAACCTTATCATAAAGGTAAAATTGTAAATTTTACCAAAGAGGGAAAAATAGTAATTTTTCATAAAGGAGAAAAATTGAATTTTTCACTTAAGTACTTTATGAAATTTTGTTTGAAGGCTTTCACCCTTTTATTTTAAAAAGGAGAAGGAATAAGGGTAAAAAATATTATGTTGACATAAAGGGCAAAATGGTAATTTTACCTTAAGGACAAAATGTTAATTTTACCTAGAGAGAGATAAAATAGTAATTTCATAAAAGAGACTTTATGAAACATTATGAGGAGTTTTTGCTTACCAATTTCAAAAAAGAGGGAAAATTAGGGTAAAACGACCATTTGAACATAAAGGGTAAAATGGTAATTTTATCGAAGGACATATTGGTAATTTTTGAAAAATTAGAAGGATAAAATGGTAATTTCACTTAAGGACACATTGGTAATTTTTGAAAAGTGGAAGGGTAAAATGGTAATTTCTTAGAGTGGAAGGTAAAGTGGTCATGTTCCATTAGAGTTCTATGAAATTACAATTTGAAGGAGAGAGGATGCCATTCTTGAAAAAGAGAAGTAATAAGAGTATAATAGTCATTTTACACCAAGGGCATTTTGGTAATTTCACCTTCTTCATGAAAGGAGAAGAAGTCGAGCAAGGGAGAAAGAGAGGGAGTGGCCGAGAGCTTCACAAGGCAAAGGAGAAGAGCGAAGTCAAGGGAAACACTTAGGAAATCTCACATTTCTTGCATTTTCAATGTAGCCAAACATTCCTAAACCTTTATTTTCATGATTTATGGTTTGATTAAAGTGTTTTAAAGTTTCATGAAAGTTAGGGTTTTCTCTCTCTACATTCTTTATGCTTGATTTTTCTAATGGGTTTTCTCATGTTGAAACATAGTTGTGTTTGTGAATATTGACATGTTTAAATGCTTGAAATCTTGAAAGATTGAAATCTTCCATAATGGCACTTGTTTCATGAAAAGCCCTAACTTTTGAAATGGTTAAAATGGCATGGAAATGAAAAAAAAATGGTGATTTTGCTTGAGAATGTCTAAAAAATGAAAGCTATGTAAGCAATAGATTGGAACTCTTCCATTTTCTCCCACTTTCTCTCTTGGCCCAGAGCACCTAAGGTTAAGGTTGAAAATGTTTACTTGAAAAATGTCCAAAAATTTTGTATGTATTTAGTCATGAGAGGGGAAGAGAGAGAAAATTATGTTATATTGATGATTTGACAAATTTATCATTTCCTAGTTATGCCATTTAACCTTGAAAATATGCTTCAAATGTGAAGATGAAAGAAAATGTGTAGTCATATGTTTGGTATGAAAAATGAGCTATGAAAATGAAGAAAAGAAAGGCTAAACATATAGATGCACATTTTAAGTATGAGAAAGTGTCGAGTAATGAAAGGAAATTGTTTCTTTATGCTTCAATGGTAGAAAAGATGGAAGAAAGAGAAAAAATAGCATGAAAATCCCTACCTTCCACTTTTTTCTTGCCTTGGCCGAAACCATCACCTCACTTTTCTCTTGATGGCCAAATTTATATGTTAATGGGAAAGAGAAGAAAATGTGTTTTAAAGTAGCCAATATTAAGAGAAATGGAGAGGAAGGATGTATATCATGAAATGTGAATAATATTTACATGTATTGTGCCATTGCTACATTTATGTTTTAATTCATATGAATATGAATGTATGGCTTGAAATTTACATGCAAATGAGGAATGAAAAGTACTAAAGGTCACCAATAAAGGGTGGAAAATAATACTATTAAAATCCCCCTTGAGATGAATATGAAAGGCACTAAATGTTACCCTAGGGGTGAGGTAATGACACTGATAACATCTCTCCCTAAAGGTAGAATGAAAAGGGATTGAATGTTACCTTAGGGGCGAGATGATGACACTAATAAAATCTCCCCTTAGAAGTAGAGAAAAGGGCAATGAATGCCACCTGAAGGGGTGAATGACAACACTAATAATATTCCCCTGAAGGGCACCAAGATAGGGTGGAAGATGACACTAATAAAATCCCCTTGAGGTCTATATGAGAAGACTATATGATAGCTTAGTGGTGAACTTGATAGTACTAATAAAAAGACACCTTAGTGGTGAGGAATTGATGGCACTAAAGTGCCACTGCATGTATAAAGGTATGAATGTGTGATGATGCATTTGATAATAGATTATGTATGAATGCTCAATAATGTATTTTATTGATAAATGAAGCATGACATGAATTATTAGTAGTTCCATACTCATAAATGCACATGCATATGTTTCATATAAAGTATGCCATTAGAATTGAATGAAAACTATTTTGAAAAGAATGGAATGTAGAAATGTTTTCTGTATTTGTACAGTGGTACATGCCAGTTATTTTGAAAATGAATGGTTTTTTTAGCTATTGGGAAATTATTTCTTATTACTGTACTGGTATGTATCTGATGCTTAGATACAACATTGTGATGGAGATAGAGGTACCAGTGGTAGAAGTTCCCTTTTTAGAAGCCTTTACTATTTTGAAGGATATTTCTATAGTAGCAATATTTGAAATCTCTCCAACGAATTAGCAGATTTAAAAAGTTGATGTAATTATGTAGTTATAGCCCTCTTGTCCTTATTCTCAATATGTTCTTTTTGGAATAGAATTAGGACCACCATTCTTTTTTATTGTACATAGAAAGGAAGGGCACAAACACACATGAAATAGGATGTGTGAAGAACTCATCTATTAGTAGGATTCTTTTTGGTAAAGGGGTTTTAGTAATAAGCTTGTTGTCTCCTTACCCCTCTGAATGAATACTTCACATATCTTGGATATGTATCAAATAGTGTAAACATATATATATGTTATGTTTTGGAAATTCCACTATGATGTATGGAAATTTTATTTTTCGCTGTGATAAAGTATGATATCCTAAGCAAAAGAACCTAAACCTAATCAAGTAATATATTCGTGATGGATTTTAATGCTTAAGAAAATTAATAAAGAAAAAGGCAAAGTCAATTGTGACTTTCTTATCTTATTACATTTTATAAAGCTACAAGGTAAAGATAAGGGTGTTACATATTATGGCTGGTCAGAATGCCAAAAAGATAAACCTCCTTCTTTTATGAGTGAGTTTGACTCAAAAGTAGCTGAGGAGTGGCTGAATGGATGGAGAAGTTTTTTGTAGTTCTCGGGACGATAGATGCCCAAAAGGTGTTGCTTTCCACCTATATACTTGATGTGCTACCAATAAACTATATGTAGCCACATCTTAAGGAAGTGCACCTGTCAGTGTAGCCTAGCGCAATAGTGAGTACCAAGGTCATATCCCATGAGAATGGGAAAGCCTAAAGTTACTACTTAATCGTGTTATTTAGCCTAGGAAGAATAGTGATGGATTTTTAATTATCTAAGTCTGATTATCACTCTCTTGACTTTGGAGGGAAAGAAAAGTAAGTGTTAAGACGGTGAATTATTAAGTTCTAGACAAGAAAACCCATTGGGGTCTTAGACTAGATGATATGTAAATAGAAGGTAATGAGTTATGAAATTGATTGTGCTACTTGTGTAAAGTAAATCCAAATTTTAAGTTAGTTTCGATGGATTTCTAAAACCTATACCTTCCATTGGCTATTCGTGTCCAATGGTCAAGTATAGATCAGCATTAAGGTTTATTAGGAGTTTCTCCTAGTCCAGAAGTTGTCAACCTCTTAGTTCGAGTGAAGATAAATTGTTCTCTCTAGTTAGTTTTCCAATTCCACACATCATCAGTTAGAGTATTTGAGAGCAATCTAGATAGTTTTCTTACAACGTCTCGTAATAAACTTGATTTATCTTTAACTAGAGGAAGATCACACAATTCAATTTATAACCCAATCGTATTCAAATCAAAGTATCAACATAGTCTAAGAACCCTAATTAGGTTCTACCAATCTAGCTACTCATGTTCATGAATAAAAAAATAAGAATTAAATTAAGGGAAGAAGAACAAAACGGAAACAAAAACATCCTCATCTGTCGATTTTAGAATGACTAGTTTGGATTTTGAACTCCCTTCTTGATTATGCTTTGAATTGCCTCTTGATGCTTCCCAATCTCTTTCTCCAACTTTGGATTGACTCTCCACGCCTTGTGACCTTTGTGGGGAGGCAAGGAATTAAAGTTTTAGGCTTTAACAACAAGCAAGGATTGTCACACTCCAAACTACTCCAAGTGTTCCTAGTTTCCTTCTCCTTAGATGCCTAGAAATGATGCCTCTCGTCCCTTGCACCTTCTCCTATTTATAGGTAAGGGAGGCGCCTCTCTAGGTTTCCACATGGCCATGTGGCAGCCTAGAAAGTGGCATGGCCATGTGGTAGCCTAAGTGGATGACATGGCCATGTGGTAGGCCATGATCTAGAAGATATTCATTCGTGATGATTTTTCGGTCATTTCTTGGTTGAAAATTGTTGCTCTGGCCATGTGGGAAGGTGTGTAAGATTTATTTGTCATGTGGAGAGGTGTGTTCTGGAAGATTTAAGGTAGGGCAGGGTGTGTTCCAGAAGACTTCATGAGTGCCCATCTAAAAAGGTGCATTTTGAGGTGCTTTGAGCCTTTAGATGCTTTGTTTTGGTCCATTTCTCTTTAAAATTGCTTTATACCTGGGAAAAACTTTGATAACATGTATTCAAGTGAAAACATGGGTAATTATTCATAAAACACATAAAATATACCCCCAAAGTGAGTGGAATTTAGCCATTAAATATGTATAATTATGTGTTCATCAATATTGGCTGGAGAGACAGAACATTAGTGGAAGGGGATAAACAATTTAATGGAGGCCCAGAGGATTTAGATTACCTGGGAATCATTTAAATAAGTATTTTTAGAGAAATATTTTCCTCAGAATGTGAGGAATGAAAAAGAAAATGAATTCATTTAGATTAAGTAGGGCAACATGACTTTTGATGATTATCTTGCTCAGTTTGAGGAGTTGTCTAAGTTCTCTTCTTATTTGAAGCTTCAACTGGCATGAAAGGCCATGCATTTAGAGGTTGGGTTAAGGAAAAAGTTGAAAAGTGCTATGGCTCTATTTGAGATTAGGAATTATGCTACATTAGCAAATAAGTGTCGCATAGTTGCTAAGAACCTGGTAGAGGTTGAAAAAGAAAAACAAAAAGCCAACCTCCTCAAACAGAAACAACCAGGATTTTTTAAAGGTAAGGATAACTGATTTGGTCAAGGTCAAGGAAGTAAGAGGCCGATGGTGAAGCCGACAATACCTAATGTTTGCTCAAAATGTGGGAAGAGCCATGATGGACCATGTATATGGCCGAAAGGTACTTGTTATAGGTGTGGGAGGATAGGACACTTTACTATAAAGACTGTCTACAATAGAGGAAACCAATGGAAACTAGTAAACCTCAAACTGTTGGGAGAGTCTATACCCTGAAAGGTAAAGAAGTGGCTTAGTCCGATGACTTGATCAAAGGTAAAGGTTTGATAGGTGATGTATCTTTAATTGTATTGTTTGATCTTGGCATGACTCATTCTCTAATCTCTTATGAATGTGTGAAAAGATTGGGCTTACCTATATCCCATTTAACCTATGAGTTATCTGTTTCTACCCCTGTAGGAGAATAGATTGTGACTTCTTTGGCCTATTTAAATTGTCCAATCACTGTTGAGAACCAATCTTTTGTTGTTAACCTTATCTGTTTTCCATTGATTGAGTTAGATGTTATTCTTGGGATGAACTAGTTGTCTATAAACAATGTAATCTTAGATTGTTCAGAGAAATCTATGGCTTTTATAGATACCTTACCAGTGAATAGGGGTATAGAGGAAAAGAACCAAAGGATACATTTTCTGTGTTCTTTAGAGTTGAGATTCAGCATAAGCTCAATACTATCCTTGTAGTTAATGAATTCAAGATGTCTTTCCAAAAGAAATCTTAAGTCTTCTACTTGAGAGGGAATATAGTTCTCTATAAAGTTAGTTCCTAGAATGAAATCAATCTCTATAGCACCCTATAGGATGTCTCCCTTAGAGTTGAAGATGCAGATAGAGGATCTCTTAGAAAAATAATTTGTGAGACCTAGTGTTTCACGATAGGGAGCACCAATGTTTTTTGTGAAGAAGAAAGATGGAAGCTTGAGGTTGTGTATAGACTATAGGCAATTAAATAGGGTGACAATGAAAAACAAATACCCTCTCTCTAGGATTGATGGTTTGTTAGATCAACTAAGAAGAGCTACTATATTTTCCAAGATTGATTTGAGTTCAGAGTACCATCAAATTAGAGTTAAAGCAGAAGATGTGCCTAAGACTACCTTTAGAACTAGGTATGGGCATTATGAATTTCTTGTAATGCCATTTGTATTGACAAATGCTCTAGCTATTTTTATGGATTACATGAATCATAACTTTAGACCCTACCTTGATTAGTTCGTGGTAGTGTTTATTGATGACATCCTTCTATATTCTAAAAGTAGGGAAGATCATGAACAACATCTTAGGATTGTGCTACAGTTGCTTAGGTCAAAGCAATTGTATGTCAAACTTGAGATATGTGAGTTCTGGTTAGAAGAAGTGAAGTTCTTAGGGTATGTAATTACTAGAGATGGGGTAGCAATAGATCTCAGTAAGATGGAGGTGGTAATTAATTGCAAAAGACCTACTACAGTGACCGAAATTTGTAGTTTTCTCAAGTTAACAGGTTACTATAGGAGATTTATTCAAGGGTTTTCACATATCGTGTTGCCTTTGACTAGGTTAACCAAGAAAGATGTTCCATTTGTGTGGGATTCCAAATGTGAACATAGTTTCTAGAACTTGAAGGAGAGATTAACTACTACACCTGTCTTGACCATTCTCGATCCTTTAAAAAATTTTGAGGTGTATTGTGACGCATCTAAGAAGGGCCTAGGGTATGTCTTAATGCAAGATAGGAAAGTGGTAGCATGTGCTTCTAGGAAACTAAGATCTCATGAAGGAAATTATCCTACTCATGATCTTGAATTATTAGCCATAATATTTGCCTTAAAAATTTGGAGACATTACCTCTTTGTGTTTAGATTTGAGGTATTTAGTGACTAAAAGTCTCAAATATCTCTTTAATTAGAAGGAGTTGAACATGAGGCAAAAGAGATGGATGAAATTCATTAAGGATTATAATTTGGAATTGAACTGCCATCCAAGGAAGGTAAATGTAGTGGTAGAAATCTTAAGTAGGAAATCCCTCTATGTAGCTCACATAATGGTGAATGAGATGAACCTAATTGAGAAGTTTAGGGATTTGAGTTTGTCCACTCTGGTATTGCTAGATGGGTTATACCTGAGTGAAATGAGAATTGAGAATAATCTTAGAAATTAGATTCTAGAATTCCAAAGAGAGGATGAATTCTTAAAGTCTCTAAAGGACCCAAAGGAATTCAAGAAAGGAGCTGACAGGGTAATAACCTTCCAGAATAGGGTATATGTCCCAGAATCAGGATAACTGAGGGACAAAATCTTAGAGGAAGCCTATAAGAGCAACTATACTATTCATCTTGGTGCCACTAAGATGTACCACGACTTGAAAGAAAGTTTTTGGTTGCCAGGTATAAAGAAGCACATAGTTGAGTATGTTGCTAGGTGTTTAATATGCCAGTAGGTGAAGGTTGAACATCAGAAACCTGCAAGATTATTGCAACCTCTAGAAATCCCTGAATAGAAATGGGATAACATTACCATGGATTTTATGGTTGGCTTGCCTAGAATTCAATCAAGAAATTATGCAATTTAGGTGATTGTAGACTGATTAGCTAAGTCTACACATTTCATACCTAAAATAAATTTCTCATTAGATGGTTGGCCCAATTGTACATACAAGAAATAGTGGGACTCCACGGAGTACCCACTAGTATTGTGTTGGATAGAGACTCAAGATTTAACTATGTGTATATGGCGATCCCAACATGATGAGCTTAAGGAAAAAGGACATGGCGATCCCAATATGTGAAAGATGGTACTAGACTTGTCTATATGTCGGGAGACATCCTGGGATTAGTGCCTAGGTTCACAGAAGACTAATATGAGTTCAAAGTAAATGAATCAAAATGACATATGAAACACCTAAAGCCTTGATGATGTGGGGCAGTTAAGAATAATCTAATTGTTTATGAGTTAGGAATTTTATAGTTTAATGTGTATGTGATATCTGTTGTTTGAGTGTGATTGGAATGATTTGATGCATACATATAACATGTGATTATGATTGTATAGATTTGTATCCTACTGAGAATTGTAAATTCTCATTCCTAATAATATGTATACAGATGCTTCATCACATGTAATCCTAGAGATTGAACTAGTGATGGTTAGTGTCCCACTTCTGCGTACTTTCACCATCATTTGAGATATAGCAATAGTAATCGTAATGGAAGTACCATCTTTCCCATTTCCTTGTGTACTTTAGGGAAACTTTTTCTTTGTATGTTTTCCAGAAGAAATTTCTCTGTATTTTGAATGTAATTAGTGGGTACTTGTGAAATGGGTTTAGGCCCTTTTTGTTATAACTATATGTATATTGTAACATTTAGGTAGCTAACTATCTTTATATATATATAATAAGAAGTTAGGAATTTCATGCTTTTGATTATGAATTCCCATTGGAAAGCCTAGATAAGGACTAAGATACATATTTATACAAATTCTGTTAATTCTCTAAAGGGGTAACCTACCTTATTTGAGAATAACATACCACACAAATATTTAAGTACAACGTATAGATCCCTAAAACTAAGTTGGGATGTTACAAAGTATATCATTAGGGAAAATGCATACCTTGCCAAGAAGGGCATAAAGGTTAATAATAAGGAAGATAGTAAGAAAGAAAAGAAGAAATATGAAAGAAAGAAAGAGTGAGACTCTAAAGATAGGAAGAGGCGATCACCTTCTAAGGTTCGCTTTTCTTACACCTCACTAACCAAACCTTCGTCCTACATTTTGGATGAATTTTACAAAACTGACATCCTCTGACTATTGAAAAGAGCCTTCTGACCATTGCCAAATTGACAGGCGAGATAACCAAGATGATTGCAATCTAACCCCACGAGGGATGATCAATGTGATCGTGATTGACCTTCAAAAGGGGACTTCTTAGTCCCAATCCAAGAAGAGGATCAAATGCTCAATTATGGCACTCGAATACCCATCAAAGATAAAAAAACACCCTCGAGCAGTACTGGGACAATCACATTCACATTTTGTAGATTTTACAGAGATCGACCTAGATCATGATGATCCTATGGTTATAACGGTTATTCATGTGCCTTATTTTACAAATATTTTCTTGATGTTAATTGTCCAATTTATGAGCATTTTGTGTGTTTTTATTCCAATAATCACATGAGCTTGTATCCTTTCTTATTTCAGGAGTTTTACCAAGTCATCATCAGTAGTGGAGCCATTCTAGATTCCCAAATAGCCTAGAAAACGTTGAGAACACAGCCATATGAAAGAGCACGACCTTGGCACTGCTGTGTTAAAGTTAGAATGGTTGTGTTGACGAACTGGCTTTGAACACGGCAGTGTTCGTCGTGTTTGCCTTGAACACAATCGTGTTGGCCTTGGTTGCCTTGAACACAGCTGTGTTGGCCTTGGATATGGTCATGTTAGCAGCCATGTTAGCTTTGGAGCACGGCCGTGTTGGCCTTGGAGCACGGTTATGTTGGAGTTGCCTATATAAGGGAGAAGTTGTAATGCCCTTATCTAGTATTAAAATTTCTCTGATGTAATTAGATAAGTTCGGTACATTATTCTTAACCTTTTTATTTACCACGTTTAAGCATTTATACCCTTAAGTATTATCAAAGTGGATTAGGTTTGGGTTCTTTTGCTCAAATTAAGCCTTATATGCACAGTGGAAATAAAATACCATACATCACAGTGGAATTTAAAACTTTCATATAATACAAATAATAAATGTCGAATAATGTTTGTTACAACCTTTGTAATAATGTACCAGAATATATGAACTACTCATCCATAGGGAGTTAGGAGACAACAAGCCTGTCACTCAAACTCCCTTTAAAATAACAGGGATGGACCAGTCCTTTAGATATCCTTTCCCTGGGAATTTCCCATTTACCTCTCATATACACAGCCAAAATAATAGTCCTAATTCTAATTGAAAAACATATTCAGAATCAGGACCCTAAAAGTGCAAAATATGTCTATCAAAAGAATGCCCTCTCATACTACCTTCATCCTTCCCCGAGATTGCTAAATAGATGGATCTGATACATATTAGCATACAAATGAGAAAAACAAGTTTTCCAGTAGCTTAAAAATTCATTATTTTAAGAATCTACTAATATGTACTAGGGTACAAGCACCAAAAACACTTTCATCTTCATTCTCGGTATTTAAAACATAGTCTTATTCATAAATATAAGTTGGAAAGCATGACCTAATTATTGGAAATGTCAGGGTGATAAAATAGATATTCTCTATTAAGTAAAACATCTTTTTATGGAATTATGCATGTCATCATAAAAAAATAAATAAAATCATTTATGCATTTCATTCTTAAACCTTACCTTTGTAAATTGATTATGTACACTTGGGCACTTTGTGGACAGTTGGCTACCTTTATAAAATTCATTGTGCACACTTGGGTACTTGTGGACACTTGGCCACCTTTATAAAATTCATTGTGCACACTTGGGCACTTTGTGGACACTTGGCCACCTTTATAAACTTTATTGTGCACACTTGGGCACTTGTGGACACTTGGCCACCTTTATAAAATTCATTGTGCACACTTGGGCACTTGTGGACACTTGGCCACCTTTAGAAAATTTATTATGTTCCAATTGTCTATTAGTATGTGGTCTTAAATTAACCATCCATAATTTCTTAAATTTTCAACATGAGAACACTAATGGCATAAATAGGATAAATTGCATTCATCCTTTATTTAATTCTAACTTTCTCATTTTCCCTTGACTTTAGCCATTAAAGACATGTTATAAGTCATTTTCATTAGCTTATGCATTTGGCTACTAGAAACAAAATGGGGTTGGGTTCGGCCATGATGAAATGACAATAATCCTTAAGGTTTTCATGCCACATTGTCAAATTCTCCCCATGTTTCTATACTTTACTCTTCAATGAGCTCATGCATTAAATTCTAGGATACTTTCTTCTACATTTAATTGGTGTAGCCTTTGCCATTAATAATTTATTCCCTTTGTTTTATTGGTTCATGCTACCCACTAAATTTTAAGGTTACATTCTATTTAAATTCACACATTTTAATAATAATGTGGGCTTTATTATGTGTGCATAGGTGACATGATTAGCTATAATTTAATTAACCATATTTTCTTCCTTTCTCTTGGCCCAAAACTAAATGGTAATTTCTTTTAAACAAATTTTCATCAAGCCATTCATAACAAGACAATGAGAGCAATGTCATATCTTGTAACCCAACTTCTAGCTAGCAAGCTTCATTTTGAATATCTCTAACTTAAAACTCATACTAGTCATACACAAATAAAAATTTAGTACTATCTTAGGTGTGAACTTTCTATCATGCATGCTGCGTTTTCCTTGTAACCATGATCATTCCGTAAACAATCATATTCATTTTATCACATTGACCAACATACCAATCTATCATACACGCTTAGCCAACATAACATTCATGTCATCAAGAATGTAGGGAGGAAAATAATGTTCCATGAAAGCTTATAAAACATGGTGATTACATGTACTAAACCATGGAACAAAATTTTAAGAATTGTTAACCTACCTCAAAGATAACTAAGATCCATTTGCTCCTTCTTCGGCCAAGCTCTTTCTTCACCAAACCGAATTGTGTTTGTGTGTGTTTTCCTCCTAAATGCTCTAGCCGTGTGTGTGTGTCTTAATGTATAATGAAGTCCCTTCTCTTGCATGTTATCTCATCCCTGTATTTGGGTGCCCCCACGTGTAATCTAGGTACCATTCTTCTCTTTTATTTTTCTTATTTAATTGCCTCATGTATAATCTAAGTGAAGGCCATTTCCTTGTCCCCTCATGTTACCCATTCAACCATGGGAAGGAGGGAGGTTCATGCAAGGTTCCTCCTTCATGCAAGGCTCCTCCCTCAAGCAAGGTTTCTCCCTTACATAAACTCAATTTCCATGCACTCTTATATTTGTTTGATCGACTCCAAGGGATACTATCTTCTCTCTCTCTTTTCTTAATTACTCATGGCTGTATGTGTACTTGTAAGTACACTTTATCTTGCTTGAAATCTCCTTCTAACCCATTCGGTCATGCCACCCTCTTTTTTGCATGCTGCACTTTCTTTTTCCTCCCCTCACTTTCTCTTAGTTTATAGCATTATCGAATGGCACTCCTTATTCTATTGAGTTATGGAGCCATCCCCTAGCATGCTGTATGCACACACCTATATCTATTTAACCTCTTCATTTGATTGTCTTGGAGATGACACAAGGAAGGAAAGAGGGAAAATTGCTTCACACGTCTCTTTCCTCTCTTACATCCTTGCTTCCGTACACCTACATCTACATGTGTCTTTTTCTTTAAATAAATTCTGCACCCTTGACTTTTGCCACTTAGTCATGCAAGCTCACTCTTCTTGGTCATATTGTATTGAAAAAATATGACAAAAGGGAAGGAAAGGGGAGAGGTTCACGTTATAGGTATCTTCCGCGCAAGTTGTACTCCTCACTCAAGCCACACGATTTGATATTTCCGCTTATGAATTGGTGAAGCTATCTCCTTGCTGCATGCATAAATATATTTATTTACTACACACATGGTATGAAGGCCACTCCTTCACACAAAACTTCTATTTTATGCAAGGCACACGTGGGGTTCCATTTTGCCACTTCATTCAATGGGTGTATATATATATTTAAATGATTTATTCTTCTTTCCTTTCCCCTTATCTTAGCCGTGTGGATATATATATATAAAGTAAATAAAAACTCATATCATTCACCAATTGGTCGTGCATGCATTTTGATTTTACTATACTCTTTTCTCCTTTAGTTCTTTGGTTAGTTAAAAGGAAATTAATGCAAGGATGTTAAATGTATCAAGCACCTTAAATAAGAAAGTATTCTTATTTATTCTAAACACTAAGCTACACAAGTAAATTCATGCAATTAATTGAGGAAATATTAGTTTAGACTAATCAAGAAAATAGGGGGTGTTATAGAAGCTGATGGAGAGAAGAGGTTCCACGATTTTTGACCTTTCACCTTCCTCAGAGGTTTAAAGAGATGCATTCCAGAGACTAAGTTGTGACCTTGAACATCCAATTTTATAACCCTTTGAGTTTCGTTGGAGATTGAAAGAGGAGATTGGAAGCACATCAAAAGGCAATTAGGATATCGGTCACTTAGAGATTGAAGATTGAATTGTCGTCTGTTATTCGAGAGAAGAAGGGTTTATATGTTTTTCTTTCTTTTTTTCTTCTTTGTATTCAATTTTATGATTTTTTTATCCATGAACATGTGTAGCTAGATTTGTTAAACCCATTGGGGTTCCTTACTATGTTGGTATTTTTGTTTTGATTTTTATGGTTATTGAATTTGATCTTGTAATCTTCTTTGCAATTATGAATGAATGTTTAGCTTTCTTTATAAGACGTTGTGTGGAATGCTATTTAGATTTATTTTAATAATTGAGAAATTCTAATTGAAATTGGAAATCTAATTGCAAGGAACAATTAATTCTTACTTAGAGATAAGGTTAATTAATTTCCAGATTAAGAAATAATGACTCTTAGTAGTGATGGATTAGAATGGTAATGCTGATTTAAAATTAGTTAGTAGGAAGAGATTCTAGTGGTAGGTTCTTAGATTTAGAAGTTCAATTATCTCAAGAGAGAAGTTGAATTTAAATTAGAATCCATTCATGGGTATCAAAGTTAGATTCAAGAATTCATTATTGAATATGTTACCATAATGCCTAAATGGTAAAAAGAATGGAAGAAATAAAACAAATGGCTTGAAAATACCAATTCTTCACCTTTTTCTAGCCTTGGCCAAATGCTATGTGGATTTTTCCCTTGGATGTATAAATTTTGTGTTAATGAAAAGTAGCCTAATATGTATTTTGAAGTGGCCTATGTTAAGTGAAATGGGGAAAAATGATGTAATGATTAAATGTGAATGATAAATTGCATGCATTATGCCATTTTCATGAATATGTTCAAAGTTATGTGAATGTGATTGAATGGATTGAAATGCTACTTGAAATTGTGAAAGTAAAGGCATTAAAAGTCACCAAGATATGGTGGACGACGACACTAATAAAATTCCCCTTGAGGTGAATATGAAAAGCAATGAATAACCCTTATTGGTGAGATGACAACACTATTAAAACTCCCCTAGAGGAAAAATGAAATGTAATGAAGTTACCCTAGTGATGAGATGACAACACTAATAAAATCTCCCCTAGAAGCACCAAAAAAAGCAATGAAAGTTACCTGAAGGGGTGAGTGACAACATTAACAATAATCCCCCGAAGGTCACCAAGAAAGGGTGGATGATGACACTAGTAAAATCCCCCTTGAGGTGTATGTTATGGCATTATATGATAACCTAGTGGTGTACTTGACGACACTAATAAAAAGCCACCCTAGTGATTAGGAAAGAATGGTACTAAAGTATGGCTCCAGGTAAAGTATGATGTTGTGATAATTGATGATGCATGAATGTTTATAAATGTGATTTGTTATTGATGTAGGATGTTAAAGTTTTACCATATATTCTGTTCATGACATGATATGTTGATTATCTCATATTCATAGATACATACACACACGTTTCACTTATAGCATGCCTATAGAATTGAATGAAAAAGGTTTTGAAATGAATAGAATGTAGAAATATTTTCTATATTCATATAGTGGTACATATCAGTTATTTGAAAGTAAATGGGTTGTTTAGCTACTAGGAAATTATTTCTCATTATTGTACTGATATGTTCAGATGCCTCGATATAGTGTTTGGATGGAGATCAAAGTGGCTACCATAGAGGTTCCATTTTTGGGAACCTTTACAGTTTTAAAGGATATATATATTTGCTGTCTTTGAAATCCCTACTATAGAAACTCAAACTTAGAAAATAATTATGAATATGTAGTTGTAGCCCTATTGGTTCTAATTCTATAGATATATTCATTTTGGATAGAATTAGGACCACTATTCTTTTTGGCATGTATATAGTGACAAAGGGCATATGTTTGAAGGTAGATATGTAAAGAATATATCCACTAGTAGGAATCTTTTTGGAAAAAGGGTATGAGTGATAGGCCTGTTGTCTCTCTACCCTTAGTAAAAGTTCTTCACATATCTTGACTCGTGTAAGATACAATATCAGTTATATTTAATGATATATGTATATATTTATGATATATTTTATATATTCCGCTGTGATGAATGAAGTTTTAATTCTGCTATGCTGAAGCATGTTAACCTGAGCAAAAGAATCCAAACCTAATCAAATAATAATTAATGATGGATTTATATGCTCAGGAAGTTGTATAATCTAATATGGAAAAGTTAAATGTGACACACTTATCTATTGTAACGCCCTTATCTAGTATTACAACACCTCAGATGTAAACAAATAAGGTCGATACATTATTCTTAACATTGATTATTTATTAATAACATCTAAGCATTCACACCATCATACTATAGTTAAAGTTGATTAGGTTTGGGTTCTTTTGCTCAGATCATAACTTGTAAGCACAGCAAAAATAAATGTAATACATCAGAGATAAATCCATAAAGTATTACATATCCTTTCCTACATATTACATCATTTTATATAACTGAGAAATGTAAAGAAGCTTTTCATAGGGGTCAGGAGACAACATCTTTATCACTCAAACCCCTTATGATACAAAACACTCTTAATAAAAGAAACTTCCCGTCATGCCTTCTATGAAAATGCTATACATCTGAATCTGGTACATATCAGCACTAAAATGAGAAAACTAGTTCTTCAGTAGCTTAACAATTCAACATTTCAAAACTTACTAATTTGTACCACTGTGCAAGCACAGAAAACAATTTCATCTACAGTCCAATCATTTAAATCATAGTCTCATTCACATACACATATTGGCAAGCATTGCATGATTTCTTAGTGTGTCAATATGACAAAGGTGGATGTTCTCATTTCAAATATAACATATTTTCATGGGATCATACATATTAAAACTGAAATGGGCAATGATCATCTATACATTTCATTCTTAAAACTTACCTTTTTCTTGAAGGGGATATACTCTTGATCATACTTCAAGGAATGTGGACACTTGGCCACCTTTATGAATTGTGAACACTTGGTCACATTGTGGACTCTTAGCCACTTTTATGAAAAATGGTGAACACTTGGTCACTTATACGTACAAATAGAAACTACAATTCATTTTGCTATTACCCTTCCAATTTATCTTGAATTTAGCCCTTGTAAGACACATTATAAGCCATTTACAAATAGCATAGTGATTTGGCTACCAAGATTAAAATGAGAGATTTATTCGGCCATTATGAGAAAGGAATAAAATCTAAGGTCTTTAGTGTCACATTATCACATTTTTACATCCTTTCTACAATTCAAACTTAATGGTACCATGTATTAAAAATTTTAGGGTACTTTCTCTCACCTTCAAATTACATAACCATATTATTAGCCATTTCTCCTACTTATTTTCTTGGCTCATTTTACATAATAGATTTAAGGTTACACACATTTCTTCATTCTTACATCTCAATAATAATGTGGACATTTATTATGTGCAAAAGGGTAAACAATCTACTGTACATTAATTTACCATATTTTCTCTCTTTTTCTTAGCCAAAACCGAGTTGCAACCTTTCTTACATAGTTTCAGCAAGCAATTCCATACCTTACAAAGGGTCACTCTCGGGTTTGGTAAGCCAAAAAGGGTAATGCCATAGTTTTAAGCCAAATTCTAGCTAGCATACTTCCTTTAGGTGTCTATAACCTAAAACATACATTAGCCATACAAGAACACATAATTTCAGCACTTTCTCCTTCTAGGGTTTTTCATTATGCATGCTGAATTTTCCCAACAATCATTTTTTCATGGAAATAACAACATCCAAATCCTCACATCAACAAACATAACAAAATTACCATACAAGCTTAGCCAAAGGAAATTTACATCTTGAAGAATGTAGAGAGAGAAGTTAAGGTTCCATGAAAGCTTTAAATCATGATAACTATACTTTAAATCATGAAACAAAAACCATAGAATTGCTGAGCTACCTCACTAATGCAAGAATAATGGAAGTGCTTTGGTGTTTCTCTTTGAATTTGTCTTAGTTCTTGGCTTCTCCTCCTTTCGGTTAACCTTCCTTCTTTCCTCTCCTCTGAATTCTTTTCCTTATTTCCTTCTAAGCTTTATTTTTCCTAACCTTAATTGTTATCAATATCTTTAACCGACTTAGCCATCTTATTCCTTTAATTCGGCCAAAATGAATAAAATGCATGGATAGCTCATTAAAATTTTATTTCCTACTCTTCCTTGCCATCGTTGAATGTATATCTATGTTGAATAAATGCTAAGCTTTCCTCAATTGTCGTATGCATATATATATTTAATTCAATCCATCTACTACCTATTCAGTTAAACCAAAAAGGAAGGAAGTCAAGCACCTTATTTCATGACCGCTTCATGGCTGCTTTATTGAATTAGGAATTCATATCTTATTCAAGCCAAGCACCTTGAATTCAAGCACCTTACTTGAATGTTATCTCTCAGTTACCTTAAAATGAAAAAAAAGCAAATAGAAGGAAAGAAGGCCATTGGAACACGTTTCTCATTCTCTCTCCCACTTGCACTCTCAGCCAAGATAATACAAAAGGAATGAAAGGAGACTTAAGAGCAAAAGTGCCACACGTATTTTCCTTCTTCTTTTCTTCATTATCGCTTCACTCTTACAACTTTTCTTAACAAGGATTCCTTTCCAATTGCTACAAACTCTTTGGTGAAAGAAGAAATTGACTCAATTAAATAATACATCACTTTTCATTCTTCTTTCCCACTTCTCCATCGAATGGCTATTTCTCCTTTAGTTAATCATTATGAAATCTCCTCTCCATTCCCTCTTAAATGCTCGGCTAATGTAAGACAAAAAGAAACAATAATTCCTACATTGCAAAGTCTATATAGTTTCCATCGAATTCATTCTTCCTCTTTGTCTTCTTTGTAAAACAAAGAAATGAAAGACAAGAGATGGAAAAAAAGTCCAACACGTCTCCTTCATTTCTCCTTTCTTTCCACACCATCACATTGTCTTCCTTTAACCAATTATCAATTACTTCTTGCAGGCTCCTTGTAACTTGGAAGGAAATGCATTAATATAAATCAAACCTTACTTCCAATTCTCTTTTCACTCCCATCTTAATTTGACTAACACAAGAAAGAAAGGGTGTTCATTCTTAACATATTTATTTTAAACATTAAATCACAAAAACATTTTCATCACAATTTATGGAAATTTATTCAAATACTTAAGGAAACAATAATTTAAACTTCAATAGCAAAAAAGCGGGTGTTACATCCATTCACCTTTTATGACGTTGTTAAGTAAAGATAAGGGTGTTACACCATTTCTGGGGATTTTTGTGAAAACTAGAATGAATTTGCTATTTGTTAGTTTAGCCATTTTTTTTATTTGTTTTATTTTACTTTTATTTTTGATTATTTGTTCTTTTATTCTGCTATAGGTTTTTTTTTCCTTTTCATTTTTGGTTTTAGGTAGAATATGACCAAGAGTTCTAATGCTATACCCATTGATCCTCTGTTCGAACCAAAATGATCTCTTAGACCTTTCACGGCCCATTTACAGCAAGAAGATTAGCTAGTTGAGATCCTTGTTCATACACCACCAGAGATAGCAGCTGCTAATAGTGGTAATGACTACCGAACAATGTACAATTTCTCTAGAACTTTATTGGAAGGGACACGGACATGCATTACTTAGCCTATAGTAGCGGCCAACAACTTTGAGATGAAGCAAAATATAATCTAAATGGTGTAGCAGACTATACAGTTTGAAGGGATGCTCGGTGAAGATCCTAATGCTCACATTGCCAATTTCATAGAGATTTATGACACTTTCAAGGTTAATGGAACTACCAATGATGCCATTCAGCTTAGGTTGTTTCCATTTTCTTTGAGAGACATAGCAAAGAGATGGTTGCGATTCCTACCTCCTAACTCTATCACTACTTGGGATAATTTGGTTGAAAATTTTTTATATAAATATCTTCCTCTAGCTAAGACTGTAAGATGCATAATGACATTTCTTCTTTTGTGCAAATGGAGGATGATAGTATGTATGGTGCTTGTGAGAGGTACAAAGACTTGCTAAGATATTGCCCATATCATGGATTGCCTGTGTGGAAACAAGTGCAGACCTTTTACAGTGGTCTAAATACAGCCACAAGGAAGATGGTGGATGCAGCAGCAAGGGGTGCACTGAATAGTAAGACCCCTGATCAGGCCTAACATCTGATAGAGGAGATGGCCATGAACAACTATCAGTGGCAATCCTCTAAGATAGACTAGGATAGCAGGGAGTGGTAAACTAGGTAGACTCTACATCATTCTTGGCAGCTCAGGTGGAGCTTTTGTCTAAGAAGATTGACTAACTCCATATGACAGTTCAAGCAACATAGCTTGGCTGCGAGTTCTGTGGTAGCCTGCATTATGGTGCAAATTGTAATTTAAGAGGTATGTTTGCTAACCCTTCTCCTTCTTCCCTTTCTTCTAACTTGGGTTCTGATGACTTTAAATAGGTTAATTATATGGAAATGCCCAAGATAATAGGGTAACCCTTATAGCAACACATACAACCCTGGGTGGAGGAAACATATGAATTTCATTTAGAGAAAAAATAGTACCTAGGGCCCACTAGTTTTTCAGTGGTTGCACCAGTAGCAACCCTAACAACAAGCTGCTCCTAATCAATTTTCTTAAGGGTAAGAGAAGAAGCCCAGTTTGGAGGAATTTATGATGAAGTTTATGTCCACTTTAGAGAGCAGGTTTGTAACACCCTAATCCTATAGTTCCTTTTATTTATTTAGATGACATAATATATTACACTATAAGATTGGCGAGTTACTATTACCTCTACCTGAGTAAATATTTTTAACTTTTATCAAGTTAAACAATTAAGTGCCATTGGTTTGGGTTTCTACACTCGGGTTCTCACATGTAATGCAATGGGAATAAAGAAATAATAGTACATACATTTTTTTATATACATTTTGATAAATTATATATATATATACAATCACATACATCATATCTTTTTGAGACATATGCCTATAGATATGTAAGGTTGGCAACAACTTGTCAGTTAGGGTAAGAAGGTAACAACCCTGTCACTTATACCTATGTTAAAATCCTACTAGTGGATAAGACTATTTTTCTCACATATCTTGAATACATGTATGCCCTTTTTTCCTATACATCAAAATAAATCATCCTGACCCCTTCCAAAAACATAATAAGGGGTTAGGATAGTGGGGCATGTATAACTTCATTCCAAATATTTACATGTCACAATATAACAACTACTATACTAATCATGAAATACCTCAAAAAGGGTATCTCCCTCCAAGCTATATCCACTTCTAGAAAAATACGAAATCTAGGCATTTGATACATACTAGCATTTATGTGAGAATAAATCTTAGTAGCATAACAACATGTTTAAAATCACTGGCCTGTACCACCATATTTATACAAAAATCTACTACATTATTTTTATCATCATATAGAAAATAGTATCTATTAGGATGCAATGCATGAATTATATAGTGATATCATGTACTTATGAATGCATGCATATTTATAGTTCACCAGATGTCAACAATATAGAGCATGTCATGTCATCATATAAACTTAGTGTAACATGAATATATTTTACATTTAAAACATGATCAAGGAAAACTAAGCAAAGCTTGATGGCCAGTGCCAAAATCATCATATGAGTCATTGAGGAGAGTCGCCCAATGAACAAACGTTGTCATGGATAGCTTCTAGAAGTTTCTGGAACACTCTGGAATACTCTAGAAGGGATAAGATTCTAGAAGTTTTTAGACTATACTAGAGAAGTCTTGAACATTCTGGAATGTCCTGAAAGGATTAAGAACGTCCTAGGTCTCTTTAGAACATCGTGGAACGTTCTAAAAACTTATGGAGACATGTATATAGTTTTAGAATATTGTAGAACTCTCTAGAGAACTCTTGAACATAATAAAGTTCTAGGATACAACTATAAATAGGGAAGAAGTCTCATTTGCTCCAACCAACCAAGAGATCCAAGCAATATAAGAAAACACTCTATTGTAAAGCTCTCTTGTGTAATATAAGTTTCTTGCTCACTTCTCTTCAAAACTCTGCCTTCATAATCCTTAACAATTCTCTAAGGAGTTAGTTTGCTTGACTTAGCCCTCGATCTATGGAGTAAGCTAGGTGGCATACAGTTTGACTTAAGTAAAAGAAGTCGTCCTGTGACACATGGTGTTAGAGCCAAGTTCTACTTGGCAGAGATTATGGCTGGACAAGAGGGAAACATGAGTAAAGTCACCACCAACATAGAGGGAGTTATTAAAAGAGGAAGGATGGAGACTATCCTAAAGAAGGGCCGAAGCAAGAGTGTGTGGGATCAGTCAATGGATGTCTTGGCTAGCTTTGAGTCAAGGTTGAACAAGCTGGAGATCTCTATGGGGGAGTCCATTGAAAGGATGGATACCATGGAAGACACTTTGAAGAGTATAAAGGAAGATGCCGGTGATTTAAGGGAAGAAATCCTTAGAGTCCTTAATGCCTTAAAGGCTGAGTTCAAGGTGGAGAGAGGCATTCAACACCCAAGGAGAGGAGGTGAAGTTGTGCAAGGCAAAAATAGTAGGTAGGACTGTTGTGAAGGAGATGCCATACAACAGGGCATCAAAACCCTTAAAGTATGGAGGTAAGCACAATCCTAAAGAACTCGAAGAATTATTTTGGTCACTAGAATGCTCCTTTAATGCTGTTGGAGTCAAGGATGATGTATCCAAAGTGGATATAGCCATCCTTACTTGATGCTAGAGTTGCTGGATTTATAGGAAGAAGACAAGCTTTTCTACTTCATAAATGGTCTACAACCTTAGGCCAACTTAGAACTCAAGAGGAGGAATGTCCAAGACATGGATGAAGCTATAACCGTGGTGAAGGATCTTGTAGAATTCAAGAAAGACTTTGGCAGCAAGAAGAAAAGTGGGGGAGACAAAATCCAAAAGAAGGAGAAACAAGATAAAAAGGGTGACAAGCCATTCAAAAGGGACAAGCCTTATGTGGAGGGAAGCAAGAAAAGGAAGCTTGAATGCTACTTATGTAGTGGACCTCACTATATTCGGGATTACCCAAAACGAAAGGCTCTAAATTCTACAGCTTGTCAAGCTGAAGTAGAAATGCATGTTAGCTCAATGTGTCTTCTCAATTCCCTAAAGAATAAGGTTAAGGCTACCAAGGTGTCCAAGGAGAATAACAAGGCCAGTGTTGGTGGCCTAATGTTCATGGAAGCCAAGGTGAATGGAGGATCTACCAAGGAGTTAGTAGACACAGGTGAATCTCATGACTTCATTTCTGAAGAGGAGGTTAAAAAGTTAAGGGTCAAGTACACCAAAGAGCTAGGTTGAATGAAGGCAGTTAACTCTTCATCACAACCCATCCTTGGGATAACTCATAATGTGCCCATTAAGCTTGGAGGATGGGTGTAATGACCCCGTTTCATAGATCTTACATTCTTAGTATGTAATATAGCAGAAGCAT
The DNA here is from genome assembly GCA_031216115.1 of Senna siamea. Classification (NCBI taxonomy): domain Eukaryota; kingdom Viridiplantae; phylum Streptophyta; class Magnoliopsida; order Fabales; family Fabaceae; genus Senna; species Senna siamea. The sequence continues at coordinate 7,475,292 of CM062360.1, forward strand.
AAAATATCCTCAAAATGTTTTTCCTTTCCCTTTCCCTAGATGGGGAAGTTAGAGGGTCATTACTGGTTGAGTGTAACCTAAATAGACTCTCTCATTAGTCCATTCAAATTCCTCTTAACCACCTTCCCTGTGCAGCATAACTAATATCACAATTCATACCATATGTACTATGGAATATAAAAGTCTACTAGCATTCAAAGACAATTAAGATATACTATTCAATCTTAGCATTTAAATCATTCACCCATCCATAATTTAAAACTCCATAAATTTTCATTACATTAATCTACATCCCGAGATATTCATCACAAAGTAATATAATTATCTTTCTATACATACAATTCAGACCTAAATATCAAATATCAGCTTAAAACTTCATAATTCTCCTAGGATGTCTCGTGTTATTGCCACCCACATTTTTCCCAGCTATCTCTTAGGCATAGCCTATTCTTGGTCATTTGAACAAACAACTTCATGAGCTATGAAATCCCAGTAGAGTAATTTACATATTTAATAATTTCAAATCATTTGTATGTTCAGCTGTGGCTACAGCATAAAAAAGTCTCCCTAAAAACCAGTTTTAACACATATATGAATTACTAAATACTTTTTAATGCGAAAAACATGGGAAATCAAGTAAATTCATAAGAGTATAGCATCTTTTCATTAAATCAAAATCATCATTTAAATAATACCTATAAATTCCATCTAGTCTATCGTAATATCATGTGATCATCTTCTCAATGCATGTCATTTTATCAAAATCATTTTGGTTTTAGTTGGGTGTGCAATCACCCACTCAAGGATAGGTGAGTACCAACTTCGAGGGCGTCCCCCAGCATGTGCACATTGCTAGTCTTATCCTCAATCCTGACTATACGATAAATACATACACATAGTTGACTAATACCAAGGGTTATAGGATATTACACTTAAACCAACACGTCACCCAGTATAGACCATCCACCCTTTACTCCTTAAGTCTTTCATAGGGTTTTCTTGGTTTAATGAGTAATCCCTAACAAATACAGACCATTTAATATAAAATAGATAGATTCATAAAACAGTCTGTATAAGGAACATTCAACGACTTTCCCATACCAGCTATTGAATGACTACCCTAAGTTTCATCCATCCTTATAAGCATATAACCTAATAGGCAATCTCATTAAGTAGCAAAGAGTATCTTAATACATACAGGTAGTATTTTCTATACTCAAATAAAACTTCACATTTTATTAACTTAGTTTCAGCAACCATTTCCCATTTCAATTAAAGAAATCTCATTTAAATCAACAATTCACAATATCAGTTCAAAGATAAGGGTGTGTAGATTACTCTACCTTTGCCGTTTGCTCCTTTTTTGACCAGGATTTTCCCTCTTTTAACTTTGGACTACCCTCACAAATCATTTCATTAGGCAATAGGTTAAATTCATCCTCTAGTTTTCCTTAACTATGCATTTATGCAATTATATATCTTAAGGTCTCACTAAGGTTTTCTCCTAATTTCCTATTCTCCTTGTTATTTCTATGTTACTTATCACTCTACACATGAAATTCCCATGTATGATGATATTTTGAACCTTATTCAAATCAAAACTAGGGGTTGCCAAGCTCAATTCATGTTTTAAAATCACTTTTCACATCAGGGGAGCTACCAGTCGGCTGCCAAGGGCTGGCAGTTGGCTAATTGCTCTTTGGACGTCAGACTTTGCAAGATAGTAGCTCAACAGTCGACTGTTGCATGCCTTGTAGTCGATTGTCGTACCTCTATGTGCTCTTCTAGGCTTACAAGGGCCCAATAGTCAACTGATGCATGTTTAGTAGTCGACTACCTTACCTCTAGATGCAAATTCTAGGATTGCCAAGAACACGACAGTTGACTAGTGCATGCTGGTAGTCGACTATTCTGTTCTTCGACAGTCCAAGAATGCCAGTTTTCTCAAGATTTCACCCCATTTTTCTAGTCTATAACAAATTTAAAGTGCATGAGCTTAGTCTCCAACCATTTTCGTGCAAAATCCATAAATTTTTAAGTTTAAATCATCAATCATAATAGAAAATCCATGCATGAAAGTCAAGGAAATAGTAACCTAAAAATGAAAAATCTGATTCTAACTCAAAAACATGAAATGGAAGTTAAGGATACTAATATTTCGGTTCAGAAACCAATTCCTAACCTTAACCCACCTAAAATTCAGTTTATCCGTTCTATATATTCAAAAAATTTGAAAATGCCCTAACATTGGCAGTTCCATTTTCCCTTTCCCATTTGAGCAGATTTGATGCATTTTAAGGAAGAAATCTATTCCTATATGATGTTTAAGATATCCTCTAAAGCCTAGATGAAGGATTCTTACCTTAAATTTGACTATGAGAGAACTTTCACTTGCTTCTTTTCTCTTTTCTCCCCTGCCCATGCTCTTCTTCTTCTCCTCTATGTTAGGGATGTATTGGTAGGAGGGAAAATGCTGCATTTGGAGTGATAAAAGAAGTGGCATGGTGGGAAGCTTCAGGGACCATCTTGCAAAATTTGGAAATTGTGTTTTAGCCCTTCTCTTTCTTTAAGTCCCAATTTCTTATTTCATTTAAGTATTTTATGGAAAATTTCTAAGATTGTTCCAAAAATAGCAATTTCAAGGGAACAGATATTACAATAGGAAGGTATTATGGAGCTAACAGTGGTCCTTATGGATGATTACAACATAGTGTTGGGCATGGAGTTCCTCAACAAGGTACTTCCATTACCATTTGAGAAGGACTCAACTATATGTATTACTAAGGAGTCTACTATCCACATAGTACCTTGGAGAGAGGAAAGACGGAGTTAAGAATGTTGTCAGCCATGCAACTAAAAAAGGGTTTCAAGAAGGGAGAACCTATGTATTTGGCTACTTTAAAGGAGGTTGATATTCCAACTAAGATAGAGGTGTCAACCAGAGTAAGGTAAGTACTGGAAGAGTTCAAGGATGTGATACCACTAGAGTTACCAAAGAAGCTACCTCTAAGACGGGAAGTGGATCACGTCATAGAGCTTGAATTGGGTGCAAGACCCCCAGCCATGGGACCTTATCGGATGGCTCCGCCTGAGTTGGAAGAGTTAAGAAAGCAATTAAAGGAGTTGCTTGATGCTGGACTCATCAGACCCTCAAAAGCTCCCTATGGTACCCCAGTACTATTTCAAAAGAAACATGATGGAAGTCTACAAATGTGCATAAACTACTGGGCACTCAACAAGGTGAAAATAAAGAACAAGTACCCCATACCATTGGTTTCCAATCTCTTCGATTGACTTGGAAAAGCACAATGGTTCTCAAAGTTAGATTTGAGGTCGAGGTATTGACAAGTATGCATAGTAAAGGGAGATGAGCCTAAAAAAACTTGTGTAATAAGGTATGGTTCATTGAAATTTCTAGTTATGCCTTTTAGTCTAACTAATGCACCTGTAATGTTTTGCACCCTCATGAACAAAATATTTCATCTATTTTTGGACAAGTTCGTGGTGGTATACTTGGATGACATTGTGGTGTACTTGGATACGTTAGAGGAACATGTCGAACACCTACAACAGGTCTTCCAAGTACTAGGAGAAAATGAACTCTATATTAAGTTAGAAAAGTGCTCCTTTACTCAATGGAATGTGAAGTTCTTAGGGCACAAGGTAGCCAATGGGAAGATTTATATGGATGAATCCAAGGTGCAAGCTATTGCAAAATGGGAGCTGCCAAAAAGCATAACTAAACTACGGTCATTCCTAGGCCTTGTGAATTATTATAGGCAGTTTATCTTAGGGTACTTAGCTAGAGCAACACCACTCACCAACCTGCTTAAGAAGAAGGCTGTATAGGAAAGGATGGACAAATGTCAAACTGCCTTTGAAAACTTAAAATAGGCTATTATGGAGGAACTAGTTTTGAGACTACCTGATTTCTCAAAGCCATTCGAGGTACAAAGGGATGCATTTAACTTTGCAATAGGAGGGGTACTCATACAGGATGATCAACTAATGGCCTATGAGAGTCTAAGCTAAATGAGATTGAACAGAGGTACCCGGTGCATGACAAGGAGATGACACCTATCATCCATTTTCTTCGGGTATGGAGGCATTACTTGCTAGGGATTCGGTTTGTGATTAAGACCGACAATGTGGCTACAAGTTACTTTCAAAATTATAAGAAATTAAGTCCTCAGCAAGCATGTTGGTAAGAATTCTTAGCAGAATTTGACTACGCGATAGAGTACAAGTTGGGCAAGGCCAACGTGGTATCCGATGCTTAAGTCGCAAAATGGAGTTTGTGACCATCACCCAAGTACATTGCAATCTTGCCACGAGCATCAAGGAGGGGTTAAGTTATGATCCCTTAGCCATGAACACGGTGAATATGGCTAAGGAGGGCAAGACATGCCGATTTTGGGTAGAGGATGGACTTCTCCTCATAGTGGGTGATAGTCTCTATGTTCCCAAGTGGGATAACTTGAGAAGGGAAGTCTTGAAAGAATGTCATGATTCAAAATAGGCTGGACATCCAGGCACCCATTGTACACAGGCATTAGTGGAATGATCATATTACTAGCCTAGCATGAAAGATGTTGTGGATACTTATGTGAAGACTTGTCTTGTATGCCAACAAGAAAAGGTGGAATAAGATAAGCCAGCTGGGTTGTTAAAACCACTACCTATACTAGAGCATCCATGGTAGAGGATATCCATAGATTTCATTTCAGTGTTGCCTATGTTAAAGGAATGCAGTTCCATATTGGTTGTAGCGGACCACTTCTTTAAGTATGGAACATTTATCCCTGCCTCAAGGGATTTATGATTTAGTTTGTTAGGTAGGCAGTGATTGTTTCTCTTAGTGTATGTTAGGAAGTAGTTAGTGATGTCTAATGCATCATCTAGGCTGAGTTATACCAGTGTTCACTAATTGTTTTTCAAATTGCTCAATTTTGATTCAGCATGTTGATAATGCAAATTGCATGAACTGCTTGATTGATAATTTAAATGGAAATTTTTGAGAACCATATGCAAATTTGCTACACTTCAAATGTGAGATTTGAGCTTATTTTGAGCATTCATTACAATTATGCTCTTGTTATTCTTTTGTGAGTGTGCATTTGGCTTGATTTTACTTTTAAAACTTGCTTTGTAATGCTTGTTTAGGTTACATGAATTTTTGAATACCATGAGATGATATGGGAAACTTAGGAAACACTGCATTTGGCCAAAAAGCCTACCCCTTGTGTTTCCCTTAGTTGGCCACTTTTGAGCCTTGACATTCTCTTCATTACCTACACTTTTTCACTTCATATTTCATTTCTTTACATTGTCTTCTTTTTCACCCTATGTGATGGAATTTGTGTGTTCTACTCTTCATATTTGGTTTAAAGTGCATTTTCTTGATTTATGATACTTCACTAAGTATTTTCTTCACTAAGTGTGGGGTGATTTTATGTGCCTTATTTTACAAATATTTGCTTAATGTTAATTGTCCATTTTATGAGCATTTTGTGTGTTCTTATTTCAAGAATCACCTGAGTTTGTATCCTTTTACATTTCAAGAGTTTTACAATGTCATCATTAGTAGTAGAGCCATTATGGATTCCTAAATAGCCTAGAACATAATGAGAACACGGCCTTGGCACGGCTATGTTGAAGTTAACATGGCCTGGAACACAGCCGTGTTGGCCGTGTTTGCCTTGAACATGGTCATGTTGGCCTTGAACACAACCATGTTGGACTTGGTTGCCTTGAATATAGTTGTGTTGGTCTTGAAGAATGGCTGTGTTGGCCATGGCCATGTTAAAGTTGCCTACATAAGGGAGAAGCTGATAGAGAGAAGAGGTTCCACGATTTTTAACCTTTCACCTTCCTCGGAGCTATGGACAGGCGTATTTTGAAGACTAAGGGGTGACCTTGAACATCTAATTTTTGATCCTTGGAGTTTTCATTGGAGATTGGAAAAAGATATTGGAAGCACATCAAGAGGCAATGAGGATATCAATCACTTAGAGATTGAACATTGAAGCTATCGTCTGTTATTTCAGAGAAGAAGGGTGTACATGTTTTTCTTTCTTTATTTCTTCTTTGTATTCGATTTTATGATTTTTTTTTATCCATGAACATGTGTAGCTAGATTTGTTAAACCCATTAGGGTTCCATAATATGTTGGTATTTTTGTTTTGAATTGTATGGTTATTGAATTTGATCATGTAATCTTCTTTGCAATTATGAATGAATGTTTAGCTTTCTTTACAAGATGTTTTGTAGAATGCTATTTGGATTTCATTTCGTAATTGAGAAATTATAACTAAAATTGGAAACTTAATTGCAAGGAACAATTAATTCTTACTTAGAGATAAGGTTAATTAATTGCCAGATTAAGATGTAATGACTCTTAGTAGTGATAAATTAAAACGGTAATGCTGATTTAAAATCAATCATTAGGAAGATATTCCAGTGGTAGGTTTTAAGGTTTAGAAGTTCAATTATCTCAAGAGAGAAGTTGAATGTAAATTCGAATCTATTCACAAGTATCAAAATTAGATTCAGTAATTCATTATCCTTTGTGTGTTTGCCAACTAGTATAGGTCCCTTTTGGATTTGCTTTTCTTGTCTTAAGTAATTCCTTTCTCATTCATTGTCGCTGATTACTTTTTGCTACATTTAATCATTAGTTATTTAGAAATCAATCACTTTTACTTTTAGGCTAGATAATAAAGAACAAGGAGTAGGTCTAGGCTTTCTTGTTCCTGTGTGAACTTGATAGGTTCACTATCTTAGGTGTAGTTGCATTGGTAGCACATCAGCTATCATAGCCAACTAAAAAGTCAAGAAAGTCTTAGTTGACCAAGGCTGTTATGCAGACATCTTATATTACGACGTATTCAAGAAGCTCTACTTAGAAGAGTTCGATCTCCAGAAGTTCCATGTAACCTTTATTAGGTTCTCAGGAACACAGCTCCCAACGAAAGGTACCATCAAAGCAAGGGTGTCACTAGGTTCCCCTCCATGGATGGTAATGTTGACATGAATTTCATCATTGTATCAGCCCTATTAGCGTATAACGCCATTTTGGGACAACCATCACTAAATAAGTTGCAAGTTGTTGTTTCTACAAAAAAACCTTTTGATAAAGTTTCCAACTAGACAAGGACTTGGCCAAGTTCGATCCAATCAGAAAATGACAAGAGCTTGTTATATAGCTAGCCTTACTAAGGTGGTCGAAACATCTACCCTCCAAGATAAGGAGTAACCTAGTACTAATCCACCGACAGAGATAATGGAGATTGTTGACCTTTGTGATGAAATACCCGGAGTATGACTTGAGCCTTCAAAATATCTTATTGGCATTAAAATATACTGGGAAGAGGACCCAATAGAAATATTATTAGGATCCTTGTTGACTCCTGAACTACAAAAAGCCCTCATAGTGATCCTTTAAGAGTTTAAAGATATTTTTGCATAGATTCCTATGGACACACCTGGGATAGACCCCAACCTCATCTACTACTTTGTCATTACCTTTAATTGAGCTCTAGTTATTCAAAAGAAGAGGAAGTTTGTAAAAGAACAACAGAAGGCTATTTCCAAAGAAGTTTAAAAGTTACTTGACACAAGTTTTATCCAAGGGAGAAAATACCTCCAATGGTTATCAAATGTAGTGATGGTGAAGAAAACGAATGGCATATGGCATATGTGCGTTGATTTTACCGATCTCAATAAGGCTTATTTGAAGGATGCATACCTTCTGCCAAACATCGACAAGTTGGTGAAAAAAATATTTGGGCATTTCCTACTTAGTTTTCTAGACACCTTTTTAGGCTATAACCAGATAAAAATAAACCTAGTCAATGCAGAGAAGACTTACTTCATAACAAATAAGGGAGTATTATGCTTTAATGTAATTCCATTTGGCTTAATGAACGTAAAGGCAATATATTAGCATATGATGGATATCATCTTCTAGAATAAGATCAATTGCAACTTGGAAGTTTATGTGGACGCCATGGTTGTCAAGCACCCTGTTCAACAATATCACATCTAATATCTCTGATAAATCTTTAGAGAACTCGAATGTCACCAAATGAAGCCGAACCCATCTAAATGCACCTTCAGGATGTCCTCCATGAAAATTTTTGGGTTTTATGATCACCTAAAGTGGGATTGAAGCAAATCCAAACAAGTGTTAGGAAATTCTCAACATGGATCCACCCAATATTGTGAATGAAGTACAATGACTTGTTGGACGCCTCGCCACACTCTTAAGATTCCTATCTAGGTAACTAAAGATACCCTCGCCCTTAGCAGTGATCTACATATGTATTCTACAAGTTATCCGAAGATAACTTCATAACAACTGTGGTTGCACCCAATCGACCCCACTTTTGTACCCACAAAATTCTCCAAATAATAAGAGCATTTCTTTTTAAGTCATTTTAATTATTTAACTTTCCATAGAAAAACAAGCTAGCATTTTTTTCAAATATTCTTGTGATATAGGTTTGCCAATCACTTATTACCATTTTTCAAAATCTTGAAAGTAGCTAATCCTTTCTCATGGATGGATGAATGCAAAAAATCATTCTCACAACTCAAGCAATATTTTGCTAACCCACCTGTGCTTTCAAAACCACAACTTGGGGAAACTAAATACCTATACCTTGCCATGACCAATCAATCGGTCAGTTTGGTGTTGATATGACAAGAGAAAATGGACCAACATCTGATTTATTTTACTAGCTGAGCCCTTCAAGGGGCCAAAATATGTTATCAAAACATAGAGAAACTAGCCTTCACGATAGTAAAGCAATTGGAGATAATGGGCTAGTTCAAACATTCCCAGTTGAAATGTATCCCTAGGGATAAAAATGAAAAGGTATATGCCCTATCAAGATTGGAAAATATGAAAATTGGAGGGATCTATAGATAAGTAATGAGAAAGTAATTAGAGATATCGAGCATCCAACAAATAGAAATCCTCCTGATCAATGCCAATCATGAGTTTGAGATGCCATCAATCATCTATTACCTCAAAGATGGCACCTTGCTACAAGAAAGAAATGAAGCCTAGAAAATTAAATGAAAATATGCTAGATATTACATTTTGGGCACCAATTTGTAAAGAAAAGGCTTTACAACGCCCTATTAAAAATGCATAACTCTTGAACAAGGTGAAAAGCTACTTCACTAACTCCATGATGGGATATGCAGGACCCATCAATCTGCGATCATCCTAAGGCATGAAATCTTAAGGGTACGATTATATTGGCCTACCTTAATAAAGGATGTTGATTGAGTAGTCCAACAATGTGATGTATGTCAAAAGCATAGTAACTTCATCCACATCCTAGCTAACAAGAAGCATATTATTTACTCCCTATGGCCTTTTGACATTTGGAGTATGGACATCCTGGGACCCTTCCTGATTGCTTCTAGTCAAAGGAAGCTCTTAATAGTAGTTGTGGACTACTTCACCATGTGGATTAAAGCAGAACCACTGGCATCCACAACCTCACAGAAGATATAGAAGTTCTTATGGAAGAATATAATCTGTCGCATCAGATCTCCACACATAATAATTGTAACATCCGCTCATCCTATTTATTGAGAGATGTTTGTTAATTTTTAATGAGTTAAATGCTTGTGTGTGTTACATTAGATGACATGTAGTTGCATTAGAATGAGGGCTTTAATTGAACAGAAAGAGCAGGGACTGAAATGAAATGGAAAAGGTTTAGTTAGGGAAAATACATAGGCTTTCAATACTCCAGGGGGAGTCAGCCGTAATTTAAGCCAAAAGAGTTACTGTAGCTACTAGATTTTCAAAATTTCCCTTTAGTGGTTCAAGGGCAAAATAGTAATTTAACATATAGCCAAAGAAATTATCATTTTGAGCCGAATGATCAAGAATTATGATCAAAATTGTAATTTTTGGATCACCCATATATAGGCAAAAAATCTGAAGCTCACTATTTTGGCATCTGAATTCTAAGTTTTAGAGAGAGAAATAGATAGAAGAGCTAGAGAGAGAAAGTAGAAAATTCAAAAGGAAGAGAATAATAGGAAGAAGTTGGACATTCCAGAGGCTAGAGAAACCTACTAGCATACTTCTAAACCATCTTTTACAAGCTTTAAATCAACAAGAAGGTAGCAAACAACCTAATCCTCTCAAATCCAAAATTTATTGTTCATGTGCTAAAAATTTTGATTTTCATGCTGTTTAAGCTAGAGAGGAAGTAAAACCTACATTCTTGATGGTTTTGATTGCTATTAGGTGTTTTAAACTGTACGGATGTACTTATGTATGCATAATTCAGATTGTGAAAAATGGGTTTTTCTTCATGGTTAAGAATAAGGTTGAATATAAGATTTGAGTGAGATTAAATGGTAACTTGGGCTATTTATGTGTTAAATGACGTTTATATACTGGTATTGAGTTGATGATTATAAAAAATATTTTACAAACTAAATTTTTGGGTAAAAATCTGGGTTAAAACCAATTTTGAAAGTAGTGTAAAGCATAACAATCAACTAATAACACTTACCAGCCGACTGTCGTGTTCTTGAGCTGCCTAAGAACACATCCAGAATGCTAACAGCTGACTGCTAGCCTCTTGACAGCCAAATGTCGCATTTATATTTTCCAAAAAATCACCAAGAACACACCAGTCGATTGTCAGACCCTTGGTAGTCGATTGATAACTCTCAGGTTTGTGAAGATTGGCTAGACAGTAAGCAACCAGTCAGTTGATAGAGGGGCAAGTCTACTGATAGCTCCTTGGTTTGGAAAAAAAAGCTCACTAACCTAGTTTAAAGCATAATTAGCCCAAAACTCCACTCAAATAAAGGTTTTAGACCTGAGATGTAATGGTTAACATGTGATTTGAGAATGAATGAGAGAGAGAGTAAGAAGATATGAGATTTAAAAAGAGATAAGTATGAACCATAAATGATAATAACTGCAAATGGTTGAAGACCACGATAATACTGCAACTGGTTAAACCGTGAGAATACTACAAACGGTCAGTACCACGAGAATATTGTAGTTGGTTAAACCGTGAGAATACTACAAATGGTCAGTACCACGAGAATATTGTAGCTGGTCATTAAAGGACATGAGAATATTGTAGCTGGTCATTAAAGGACATGAGAATACTGCAATTGGTCAGTGCCATAAGAATATTGCAGACAGTTAAAAACCATGAGAATATTGCAAATGGTCACAAACCACGAGAATGTTGCAAATAGTCTAAGACCACGAAAAAACTCATTTATGAACGAGAATTTTTAAAGATTTCTTTTATGATGTTTTTGTTTATGGCCATAACAATATGCTCTAATTTCTTGTTTATGCTTTACATTTTTCTATGAATATAACCCTGTTACCATTACAATATGAGAATATATCCTGTGTGATGGATATGTGATGAGATACATATCTATTCATAAGTATATGTGAGAAAATTGTTTAATTCATGCATGTTATGCCAATAGACAAAAATTACTATTTGATAATGAAAATAATGTAGTATATTTTCGTACAATATGGTGGTACAAATAAGAAAATTTAAAAATATAGGTTATTATTGCTACTGAGAAATTTTCTCATTAAATATTCATTTGTATCAGATGCCTAGGTTCCAGATTCTACTAAAGGAGTAAGTGGATTAGGTAGACATACCCATTTTGGGGTATTTTATAGTGATCAAGGAGATTTGGACATTCCCCCTATGCCCCCACCTACTAGAGGGGTAGAGATGTAGGACTAGTATGTTAGTATAGTATTTTGACATGTAAATATGTGATGTCTAATACCCTGATCCTTTAGTATCTTTTTGAGAATGGGTCAGGAAGATTTTTGGTGTAAAAAGAGAGGGCATATATGTATCCAAGATATGTGAGAAGAATACTTGCTTATAGGATAAGTAGAGGGGTATGAGTGGCAGGGATGTTGCCTCCTTATTCTATTTAGCCTCACATATCTATAGGTAAAAGTCTTGTATGACTAAATTATGACTATTGTAAAGGAAAAATGTATGTGTATGTAATTAAAATCATATATATATGTATATTAATTAAATTATTTTCGCTAAATTATGTGTGAGAATCCCGAGTGTAGAATTCCCAAATTAGTGGCATTTAATTATTTAACTTGGAAAAAGTTAAAATTTACTCAGGTAGAGGTAATAGTAACTGTAACACCCTTTAGCCCATGGTTCCTTTTATATTAATTAAAAGGGTATAGTATGTAAGTATCATAATTTAGTGTGTTACTATTACTTCTACCTGAGTAAATTTAAACTTTTTGCCAAGTATATTAATTGAGTGTCATTTGGGGTTGGTTTATACTCTCAGGTTCTCACTTTAGAATCGTAAGGGAAAATATACACATATTTTACTCTAAATAACTATACAAAAATATGCATACTTAATTCAATAAATATTATTAAGTAACTGTTGGGCATGGAGGCAACAACCCTGCCACTCATGACCCTATCAAATTTCCTATTGATAGTTACTAGTTAATCCATATACATTTAAGTTAAGGTAGGTTATACAAAAGATAGTTTATACTAGCCTTTCTAAAAAATCATAAAGGCTAGGACCAATTTAATACATGCCTGTACTATCCAAAATATGCACTTTCATGTACCCTCAAGATGGGTACTTCTTCCCCATTTACCTTTGTCTCCAGTTAAAGGACCTACATATCTGGTTCACGCCAGCACAGGTGTGAGAACTTAATCTCATTAACAGTGCAACCAGCTTGAAAACTACTAACATGTATCACCATACTCATACGAAAAATCTCTACATTCTTTTCATCATAAAACATAATACATACTATTGGGATGCAATGCATGTAACATATTTTCATGTCATGCGCTCATATTTATGTATGTGCATTTAAAACATATAAACTTTGTAATGTGGGATGTTCATTCCTCATCATTCTCATTAAAACATATTGTGTGGTAGTAAGCATGCCTTTAATTTAAACACATGAGCAAAAAAAAGAACACATCATAAGAGTTATTGGGAGCATCGCCCAGCTAAAAACTCCACGTACTATTGTCTATATGCATGAGTTTGTGACTATTCAACCATCCTTTAGCTATAACTCTATCTTTAGCTTTAACTTTAACTTTAGCCTTTTTGTACATTCTGAGGCATCCCTCAGCCAGATCTGAGTACTATTCTTATAACCAGTGGGATAGTTGTCAACTTTACCCAACGTCTCTCTTCCTCTTTTGGGATTGGTTATCAAATTATGGGGAGCACTGTCAACTCTACCCAGATCATTTCCTCTTCACCCTTAGGTGAACCATAATACTATGGAATCACCACCCCTTTCCAATGGATCACACTCCTGGTATGCTATTCTCTAACATATACACTAGGGTGACTCAACTCATGTCTATGGTTCAGTTAACTTTAAGTGTGTTTCTTGAATGGCCTTTGGACGATGACAGTAACTTAAAGTTTGCAACCATCAAGGTGTTTTAAAAATCATCTCATTTCAAGTAGATGTTGAACCATCCTAATTCATGGCACAACCGTGGAATGCCCAACGGCCATTTCATACCAACAATCGGTTACTCGATCATGAGCCTATCTACCACTAGGCATACACTTGGGATACTCCCCTCATTCCTCTCTTATGTGTTCTACTCTCTTTATTTCACTATCACAAGGATCTCTTCATCCAAGTGATTCGTGACTCTATCTTTTGCATGTAAACCCTACATCCCAGGTTTAGATCATTAGTTTAAGTGAGATTTTAGGTTATTTTCCTCTCAAAATGGCCATTTGATCTCATTAACTAAGTCAGTGGGCTGACAGTCAATTGCTCTCTTGCTGGCAGTCAACTTCTAGCTCACTATCCAATTTTCCCTGTCGTGTCCGAGAGCTACTGGTCAGTTTCTAAACACTTGGCAGTCGAATACTAGCGAAAAATAAGCTCGATGCTTGAGCGGGGCAATCAGTTGCTAGCCTTCAAAACATTTTTTTTGAAAATGAAGAACACGACAGTCGAATTTTAAGAGTTGGCAGTCAGCTGCTAGCATTTGGTCTTGCTTTTTTGGGCAGATGATGAACAAGATTGTCGACTTCGAAGGCTGGCAATCAGTTGCTAGTGTCCAGTATATTTTAAAAATTAGTATTTCACCTAAATTTTTGCCTAAAAAACATGTTCTCAAACCTTGTTCTCAAACTATGAACTCAAAGCCAACATTTAGGCATCATATAACCCTTATAACAAACCCAAAACTCTACCTAACATTTCTCAGACTGAGATCAAACCACATTTTTGCATTTAGGGCATAAACCCACTTTCACAATCAAGAACAAGCGTAAATGAGTTAAACTTAATCAGCAAGCTTCACCCAATAGTAGTTAAAAACACAAAGAATGTAGGTTTAAACCCCAAACTTAATTTAAACATTCATAAATCACATTTCTCTAGCAAAAGCTAAACATCTCAGAAAAGGGGGTTTAGATTGAGTTGCTACCTGGATTTGACCCAAAAATTTGTATGTATGATGCACTAAAAGGTTCTTCCCTTGTTGTAGGACTAATTCCTAACCTTAAATTTATCTTTCCTTTTGTAAATCTCCTATTCTTTGCCCTAACCTAACCCTTTCTCTTTCTACTCACCTTTTTCTTTCTCTCTCTAGAAGTGGCTGAAGATTGGAATGTGTTTTAGGGTTTTAGGGCTCTTGAAATATGATTCCCCCTTAATTGCATTCTGGTCCTTATCCTATTTCATGAATTTTACCTAGCTGAACTTTCCCCTTTTAGTTGGGTCCTTAGTTACCTCTTAACTCAGCATTTATTTCTTTTTAACTAAGTCTCTGCACTAATGTAACTACGTGCAATTAGTGTAACATACACATGCATTAAACTCAAATTAACAAGTAGCAAGCATCTCTTAATCATATTAGGAGCAGATGTTATAGTAACTCACCAATCCTATAGTATGTTATATTATATTATTTAAATAACTAAAAGGAACCATAGGATTGGGGGTGTTACAATAATCACCAACAATGGCAAGCAATTCGTGAGTGAATCTTTCAAAGATTACTGCGAACAATGGGATATAATCTTCAAACAACGTCTATAGAATAACTAATAACAAATGGGCAACTAGAACTAGTTAACAGAATTATTCTCTAAGGACTTAAAAAGAGATTTAGAGCAGCAAAAGATAATTGGGTAGATAAATTACACTCAGTAATCTGGTGTTATAGGGCGATTCCATAAACATCAACAAGCGAGATGCCATTCGCCTTAACATGTGGGTGCAAAGCAATGATCCTAGTTGAATTGGAATGCCTATCCAATTGAATTTCTACTTGGTCAGAAATAACAGACAAGGTCTTGCCATGAGTTTAGACATGTTAGAAGAAAAGAGAGAGAAAGTGCAAATCCAAGTTGCATCATATCAACAGTGAGTCACTTGTATGCATGATCAAGGGATAAGACCTAAAAAGTTCTATGAAGGAGACTTAGTCATGTGAATGGCTATCAGTAATCAAACTAATCCCTCTTAGGGAAAGCTATTCCCAAATAGGGAAGGTTTATATTGAGTCCTCTAAGTGTTACCAAATTAGTTTATTCTTATCTATCATCACTGTTGAACAAATTCTGAATACATGGAATGTATCAAGCCTCAGGCATTATTTCTTATAATTTGTAAATAGCGTTCCACACTTCTATTAATAAAGAAAAGTTCACTACAATCACTCAATCTCTCTCTAGACCTTTCTGCAAAATGCACTAAAAGGGGAAAGCAATATAAGTTGCTAAAAAATTCAACCCTTGGCTCTTGCCAAGTGATTAACAGACGATCCTCTGCCTCAAGGATAGCTTTTTAGCTTCCTTCCTCAGCCCTTCAACAGGTGAATTGGTGGATGATAACCTACCCCAAGGATCACTTTTCTTCATCCTTCATCGTTCTTGGCCCTCTCCAAGCATACAAAAAGATGTACAAGGAGAATATGCAATGGAAAAATTTTGAAATATGATAGTGTATCATTAAACCCCCATTAAACCTGCTAGTAGCCAACTATTAGCTTACTATCTGGCACTCGGAGAATATAGAGAGCCATCAACTGACTGCTAGCCTTCCAACAGTAGACTGGCAGCCCTCTAGCTTGCAAAATGAGGTTTTTAATGGCAATTGAGCTTAGTGATTCTTCATACTAACCTAATTAAAGGCTCACAACATAGGTAAGTAAAGAAACTAAGAGTTTTGGGTGATGAGACCCTGGTGATAGTGAAACAAAGAGAGAGCAGAAAATACAAAAAAGGAAAGAGGAAAGTATTCTCAGTGTATCCCTTAAGGTAGATAGGCCCATGATCGAGTAACCGATTATCGGTATGGGACAGTCGTTAGGCATTCCATGGTTATGCCATAAATTGGGATGGTTAGACATCCACTTGAACTTATATGATTTCAAAAATACCGTGATGGTTGCAAACTTTAAGTTAGTGTTATCTCCCAGAAGGCGATATGAGAAACACATACTTAGAGTTAAGCATAACTATAGGCATAGGCCAATTCACCCTAGAGTATATATAGAAAATAGCATACCGGGAGTGTGATCCATTGGAAAGGGATGGTGATTCCATAGCATTATGATCCGCCCAAAAGCGAAGAGGAAATGATCCGGGAAGAGTTGACGATGATCCCATGAGTTTATACCAGCCCCGTTTGGGATGAAAGGGAGGAATCCCGTTGGTCAGGGATGATCTACCGAAAAGGGGTAGGGACTATTAAGGTACTTGGATCCATTAGGGGATGCCTCAGAATATAAAAAAGTTAAGGCATGACTAAATAGGAATGTGCTCATTCATATAGACAGTGGTGTATGGAGTTGTTGCTGGGCGACTCTCTTGATTACTCTTAGGGTGTTTTATGTACTGCTATGAAAGTGAAATGATAGCATGTTTACTATCACATGTAATATCCGCTCCAATTACGATTAAAGAGATGTTTGATAATTGTTAATTTGATGTTTAATGCTTGTGTATGTTACATTAGTGCATATAGTTGTATTAGCCTAGGGACTAAATTAAAAGGAAATACATGAAGGTTTAGCAAGAGGTGGCTAGGGACTCAATTGAAAAGGGAAAAGTGAGTGATTCCAAGAGTGCAAAATTAATGAGGGACCAAAGAGTAAATACCTAAACCTCTCTTAAACCCTAGCTGAAGCCCTAAACACTCCCACACTTCCAACCTTTAGCATTTCTAAAGAGATAAGTAGAAGTGGTGAGTAAAGAGAGAAAGGGGCGAGTTAGGGCAGGGAAGGAGATTTCTGAAGGCAAAAAGGTCGACTTAAAGCTAGGAATTAGTCCTACAGCAAGGGGATAGTCTTCCTAACACATCCTACACACACATTTGCAAGGAATCAAGGTAGTAATCCATCCTAAACCCTTCTCTTTTCTGAAATGTTTACTATTGTTGGAAAATATGAATTTCTAAATGTTTGAACTAAGATTGGGCTTAAACCTACATTTTGTATGCTTTTTTATTTCTATGGGATGTTGTGTTGCTGAATGTATGCTCATAGATGTGCTTGTAATGGATTGAAAGGGCTGGGTTGTGTTAATCTAGAGATATAGACTAGTTTTCCTTGAATATACCATGTTGGAGCTAATGGATGAGAAAGGTTTAATGAAAAGTAAAGTTTGTTGTATAGAAATCAAGCTAATGTGTTTAGAATTGGAAATGGAATGCATTTTGGACTAGGTACTATCAAAATTATGTTTTTTGAACTGTAGTAAAACATAACAACTGACTGCTACGCATAGGGCAGTCGATTGTTGTGTTCCTAGAAAACCCAAAAGTGCAAATAGAGGTTTATCAGCTGACTGACAGCTCTCCAACTTGCGAAATGAGGTTTTAATAGCAATTGAGCATAGTAATTCTTCATACTAACTTAATTAAAGGCTCACAACATAGGTAAGCAAGGAAACTAGGAGTTTTGGGTGATGATACCATTGTGATAGTGAAACAAAGAGAGAGCAGAAAACACAAAAAGGGAAAGAGGAAAGTATTCTTAGTGTATGCCATAGGGTAGATAGGCTCATGATCGAGTGATCGATTGTCGGCATGGGACGACCATTGGGAATTCCAAAATTGTGCCATAAATTGGGATGGTTCAACACCCACTTGAACTTAGATGATTTCAAAAACACCGTGATGGTTGCGAACTTTAAGTTAGTGTCATCTCCCAAAAGGCCATATGAGAAACACATACTTAGAGTTAAGCATAACCATAGGCGTGGGCTAATTCACCCTAGAGTATATGTAGAGAATAACATACTGGGATTGTGATCCATCGAAAAGGGATGGTGATTCCATAGTATTATGATCTACCCAAAAGCAGAGAGAAAATGATCCGGGTATATTTGACGGTGATCCCATGAGTTTATACCAGCCTCATTTGGGACGAAAGGGAGGTAATCCCGTCGGTCAGGGATGATCTGCCGAAAAGGGGTAGGGACCATTAAGGTACTTAGATCCACTGGGGGATGTCTCAGAATTTACAAAAGTTAAGGCATGACTAAATAGGCATGTGCTCATTCATATAGACAGTGGTGCATGGAGTTGTCGTTGGGCGACTCTCCCGATTACTCTTAAGGTGTTTTATGTACTGCTCATATGTTATGAAAGTGAAATGATGGCATGTTTATTGTCACACATATGTTTTATATGAAAGTAATGATGATGAGATTGATGATGAATGAACTTCTCATGCTTTAAAGATGATATGTTTTGATGAATATACATATGTATGAGTATATAACATGATTAAATGTTACATGCACTATATCCCAATAGTATGTGATATGTTTTATGAAAGAATATAGAGTTTTCTGTGCAAACACGGTGGTAAAGGTTAATGGATTTTGTAACAAGTTGCATTGTTACAAATATTCAATTCTCACATTATTGTTGGCATGTACCAATGTGTAGGACCTGGGTTGGAGAGAAGATAAAGTAGGTGTAAGTACCCACTATAGGGTACACAAAGGTGACCATTTTAAGATAGAATAGGCGCTTGTTTTATTTGCACTAGCTTTCATGATATTTTGGTAAAGGCTAGTAATGATCTATCTTGTATAGCCTAGTTAGACATAGATGTAAATGAAGGGGTGCTTAGATGAAATTATAGTGGCATGAGTGGTAGGTTTGTTGCCTTCATGTCCAATAGTTAATTATCATATTTAATTAAGAATGCATGTTTATGTATAGTTAATCCAGGTTTGTTCTATATATATATTTATTCCGCTGCGATGTTAAGAGAACTTGAGAGTAGAGACTAACCCAAATGGCACTCAATTAATCAACTTGGTAAAAATTTTAAAATTTACTCAGGTAGAAGTGATAGTAACACACCATTATTATGATAATTATATACATTATACCTTTAAAAACTTAGAAGAAACCATAAGCTAATGGGAGTGTTACATCACACAAATGTTTTATATTAAAGTAATGATGATGAGATTGATGATGAATGAACTTCCTATGTTTTAAAGATGATATTTTTTGATGAATATGCATAAGTATGACTATATAACACAATTAAATGCTACATGCACTACATCTCAATATCATGTGATATGTTCTATGAAAGAATGTAGAGTTTTTCGTGTGAGCATGGTGGTATAGGTCAATGGATTTTGTAACAGATTGCATTGCTACTGAGACTTATTTCTCATTTTAGTGTTGGCATGTACCAGATGTGTAGGTCCTCTTGGGCTAGAGATAGAGGTAAAGTAGGAAGAAGTGTCCATTCCAAGCATACAAAAAGTTTAATTTGAATAGTTTAAGTACATGGTAGAATGAATGAAGCTAGCCTTCAAGATTTTTGAGAAAAGCTAGTGTAGGATTATTTTGTATAGCCTATTCTAACTTATTTGTATAGGAATTAGGCTAGATTGATGAATAAACTAATTGATGGGGTTATGAGTGGCAGGATTGTTGCCTCTATGCCCAATAGTTAATTGACCATATTTAATTACGAATGCATGTTTATGTATAGTTAATCCAAGTGTATTCTATATATATATTTATTCCGCTGCAATGTTGAGAGAACCCAAGAGTAGGGACCAACCCAAATGGTACTCAATTAATCGACTTGGTAAAAAGTTTAAAATTTACTCGGGTAGAAGTGATAGTAACACACCATTATTATGATAATTATATACATTATAACTTTAAACACTTAAAAGGAACCATAGGCTAATGGGGGTGTTACATCACACAAATGTTTTATATTAAAGTAATGATGATGAGATTGATGATGAATGAACTTCCCATGTTTTAAAGATGATATGTTTTGATGAATATGCATAAGTATGACTATATAACACGATTAAATGCTACATGCACTACATCTCAATATCATGTGATATGTTCTATGAAAGAATGTAGAGTTTTTCGTGTGAGCATGGTGGTATAGGTCAATGGATTTTGTAATGTATTGCATTGCTATTGAGATTTATTTCTCATTTTAGTGTTGGCATGTACCAGATGTGTAGGTCCTCTTGGGCTAGAGATAGAGGTAAAGTAGGAAGAAGTGTCCATTCCAAGCATACAAAAAGTTTAATTTGAATAGTTTAAGTACATGGTAGAATGAAGGAAGCTAGCCTTCATGATTTTTGAGAAAAGCTAGTGTAGGATTATTTTGTATAGCCTATTCTAACTTATTTGTATATGAATTAAGCTGGATTGATGAATAAACTAATTGATGGGGTTATGAGTGGCAGGATTGTTGCCTCTATGCCCAATAGTTAATTGACCATATTTAATTAAGAATGCATGTTTATGTATAGTTAATCCAAGTGTATTCTATATATATATTTATTCTGCTGCGATGTTGAGAGAACCCAAGAGTAGGGACCAACCCAAATGGTACTCAATTAATCGACTTGGTAAAAAGTTTAAAATTTACTCGGGTAGAAGTGATAGTAACACACCATTATTATGATAATTATATACATTATAACTTTAAACACTTAAAAGGAACCATAGGCTAATGGGGGTGTTACATCACACAAATGTTTTATATTAAAGTAATGATGATGAGATTGATGATGAATGAACTTCCCATGTTTTAAAGATGATATGTTTTGATGAATATGCATAAGTATGACTATATAACACGATTAAATGCTACATGCACTACATCTCAATATCATGTGATATGTTCTATGAAAGAATGTAGAGTTTTTCGTGTGAGCATGGTGGTATAGGTCAATGGATTTTGTAACAGATTGCATTGCTATTGAGATTTATTTCTCATTTTAGTGTTGGCATGTACCAGATGTGTAGGTCCTCTTGGGCTAGAGATAGAGGTAAAGTAGGAAGAAGTGTCCATTCCAAGCATACAAAAAGTTTAATTTGAATAGTTTAAGTACATGGTAGAATGAAGGAAGCTAGCCTTCATGATTTTTGAGAAAAGCTAGTGTAGGATTATTTTGTATAGCCTATTCTAACTTATTTGTATATGAATTAGGCTGGATTGATGAATAAACTAATTGATGGGGTTATGAGTGGCAGGATTGTTGCCTCTATGCCCAATAGTTAATTGACCATATTTAATTAAGAATGCATGTTTATGTATAGTTAATCCAAGTGTATTCTATATATATATTTATTCTGCTGCGATGTTGAGAGAACCCAAGAGTAGGGACCAACCCAAATGGTACTCAATTAATCGACTTGGTAAAAAGTTTAAAATTTACTCGGGTAGAAGTGATAGTAACACACCATTATTATGATAATTATATACATTATAACTTTAAACACTTAAAAGGAACCATAGGCTAATGGTGGTGTTACATCGCACAAATGTTTTATATTAAAGTAATGATGATGAGATTGATGATGAATGAACTTCCCATGTTTTAAAGATGATATGTTCTGATGAATATGCATAAGTATGACTATATAACACGATTAAATGCTACATGCACTACATCTCAATATCATGTGATATGTTCTATGAAAGAATGTAGAGTTTTTTGTGTGAGCATGGTGGTATAAGTCAATGGATTTTGTAACAGATTGCATTGCTACTGAGATTTATTTCTTATTTTAGTATTGGCATGTACCAGATGTGTAGGTCCTCTTGGGCTGGAGATAGAGGTAAAGTAGGAAGAAGTGTCCATTCCAAGCATACAAACAGTTTAATTTGAATAGTTTAAGTACATGGTAGAATGAATGATGCTAGCCTTCAAGATTTTTGAGAAAAGCTAGTGTAGGATTATTTTGTATAGCCTATTCTAACTTATTTGTATAGGAATTAGGCTGGATTGATGAATAAACTAATTGATGGGGTTATGAGTGGCAGGATTGTTGCCTCTATGCCCAATAGTTAATTGACCATATTTAATTAAGAATGCATGTTTATGTGTAGTTAATCCAGGTGTATTCTATATATATATTTATTCTGCTGCGATGTTGAGAGAACCTAAGAGTAGGGACCAACCCAAATGGCACTCAATTAATCAACTTGGTAAAAAGTTTAAAATTTACTCGGGTAGAACTGATAGTAACACACCATTATTATGATAATTATATAAATTATAACTTTAAACACTTAAAAGGAACCATAGGCTAATAGGGGTGTTACAATATTATTTAATCAACTTAAAGGAACCATAGGATTGGGTGTGTTACAGGGTGCATAGAATAATAAGACCCCTGAACAGGCATAGAATCTAATAGAAGAGATGGGCATCAATTATCAGTGGCAATCCTCTGGAGATAGATCAGTATGGTAGGAAGTGGTCAACCAGGCAGATTTTATATTAGTCTTGGTAGCTCAAGTGAATCTTCTGGCCAAGAAGATCGACCAACACTAGATTCGAATGCAAGCAGCCCAGCTTAGCTATGAGTTCTGTGGTGGTTCGCATTATGGTGTACACTATAATGCAGGAAGTATGTCTGCTAACCCTTCTTTTTTTCTTCTAACTTGGGTTCTACTGATTGTGAATAGGTTAATTATATGGGGAATGCCCTAAGACAGTAGGGTAACTCTTGTAGCAACATATATAACCCTGGGTGGAGGAACCATCCAATTTTCAGTTAAAGAAACAACAATACCCAAGGTCCACCAGAATTTCAATGGTTGTGTCAACAATAACCCCAATGATGTGCTTTATTGTATACATATTTTACCTAAGATTAATCATCCATTTCATGAGCATTTTGTGGGTTTTATCCTCAGAATCACTTGAACTTGTATCCCTTTTCATTTTAGGAGCTATACTAAGACATCATTAGAAGAAAGCTATTCTAGAGGCCCAAATAGCCTAGAAACATGGAAAGTGGGCCTTGAAGCAATCTATGGAATTTAAAACAACTTATGGGCCTTGAATCATGACGACATTGACCTTATGCAAATCGGGCCACGTGAGGGTTTTGGGAGAAAAAGGGATAGAAGTTTGGAAGAAAAGGGGAAGTCATGATTTTAACTTATCATGATCTTACTTGGATGATTATCTTTCTAGAAGTTATCATCTTTCTAGAAACATCATTATCTTTGAAGGGATTTTTTGACTTATCATGATCTCTTTTGAAAACCCTATCATCCCTCTCGGCCACTAATTATCTCATCTCATCTTATCTTATCTTATCTCATCTTATCTCTTCTTATCTTATCTTATCTTATCTTAATCTTATCTTATCTTGTCTTATCTTTTCCTATCTTATCCTATCCATTTATTCAAGAGTGTCGCAGCTTGTTTATAAATATCCTCCTTAGGGTTTGTGAAGAAAAGAGGTCGTGAGTTGAATCTCTTCCATCCTCCTTGTGCTCAAAGAGGAGGCATCATGTGAAGCTAAAGGGTGAAGGGTAGGAGACTATCTTCAACCTTGAAGATTCGATTGCCTTTCTTAGAGTACCATAGGAGATTAGAAAGGGAATTGGAATTGCATCAAGAAACAAATCACAACTTTGGCCACTTTGAGATTGAAGCAAGGAGTAAGTTCATCCATTATTCAAGAGAAAAAGGGTGTGCATGTTTTCTTTTCTTTACTTCTTCTTGAATTCAAATTTGATGATTGTTGTAATGCCCTTATCTAGTATTATTACTCCTCTGAAGTACACAGATAAGTTTGATACATTACTCTAAACCTTATTGATTCATTTGCAACATCTAAGCATTTATACCTTTAAGTAGTATTATTATGGATTAGGTTCAAGTTCTTTTGCTCAGATAACCATACTTTATGAACAACGGAAATTAAATTCAATCTATCATAGCGAAATTTACAAAACTTACATATAATACAAATAATAAATGTCCAATAATGAATGTCCATTACATTCTTCTGTGATCATATACCAGGATATATGAAGTAGCTGTCCATAAGGAGTCAGGAGACAAGCTTGTCACTCAGACTCCTTCAAAATAATAGGGATGAATAGGTCCTTCACATATTCCTTCCCAGTAATTTTCCATTTCCTTTAACTATACACAACCAAAATAATAGCCTTAATTCTAATTCCAAAACAATATTTAGAAAAGGACCCCTAAATGAAAGACTCAAATTCTCCTGACAAAATAATGTCCTCTAATGCTACTTTCATCCTTCTCTGAGGTTGCTAAACATCTGTATCTGATACATATTAGCATATGAATGAGAAAAAAAAGTTTCCCAATAGCTTACAAATTCATTATTTTAAAATAAACTAATATGTACCAGGGTGCAAGCACCAAAAATATTTTCATCTACATTCTAGTTATTTAAGACACAGTCTCATTTATATATATACATCAATTGGTAAGCATTGCATGATTATTTGAAATGTCAATGTGATAAAAGTAAATATTCCCTTTCAAGTAAAACATCTTTTCATGCAACACATGTTAAGACTGGAATAGACAATAATCATTTGTTCATTTCATTCTTAAAACTTACCTTATCTCAAATTGTGGACACTTGGCCACCTTTATAAATTAATGGTGCACACTTGGGCACTTTGTGGACACTTTGCCACCTTGATAAATTAATTGTGCACACTTAGGCACTATGTGGACACTTGGCCACCTTGATAAATTAATTGTGCACATTTGGGCACTATGTAGACACTTGGCCACCTTGATAAATTAATTGTGTGCACTTGGGCACTTTGTGGACACTTGGCCACCTTGATAAATTAATTGTGTTCACTTGGGCACTTTGTGGACACTTAGACACCTTGATAAATTAATTGTGCACACTTGGACACTTTGTGGACACTTAGCCACCTTGATAAATTAATTATGCACACTTGGGCACTATGTGGACACTTGGCCACCTTGATAAATTAATTGTGCACACTTGGGCACTATGTGGACACTTGGCCACCTTGATAAATTAATTGTGCACACTTGGGCACTATGTGGACACTTGGCCACCTTGATAAATTAATTGTGCACACTTGGGCACTATGTGGACACTTGGCCATCTTGATAAATTAATTATGTTGTAATTTTCTATTGGTTTGTGGTCTTAAATTAGCCATCCATAATCTCTTAAATTTTTTTCAACATAATAACATTAATGGCATAAATTGGAATAAATTGCAATCATCCTTCCTTTAACTATAACTTTCTCATTTTCCCTTGACTTTAGCCATTATAAGACATATTATAAGTCATTATTATTTGCATATGCATTTGGCTACTAGGGCTGACAAGGGGGACTGTGTTTGGCCATAAGGATAAGTTATTAATCCCTAAGGTTTTTCATGCCACATTGTCAAATTTTCCCCAACTTTCTATTCTTTACACTTAATGAGATCATGCATTAAATTCTAGGATACTTTCTTCCACATTTAATTAGTGTAGCCATTGCCATTAATAATTTATTCCCCTTGCTTTATTGGTTCATGCCACACACTAAATTTTTAAGGTTACACACCTATATAATTTCGCACATTCTAATAATAATGTGGGCTTTATTATGTGCAAAAAGGTGAAATAATTAGCTAGACTTTAATTAACCATATTTCCTTTGTTTATCTTGGCCAATACCAAAGTGTAACTTCTCTTAAACAAATTTTTTTCAAGCCATTCATACTAAGACAACAAGAGCAATGTCATAAATTGTAAAAGAAATTCTAGCTAGCAACCTTCATTTTGATGTCTCTAACTTGGAACTCATACTAGTCATGCAAAAATACAAAATTTCAACACTATCTTATGTGAGAGCTTTCTATCATGCATGCTGAATTTTTTTCTTGCAACCCTATTCTTCTATAAACAACAATATCCATTTTAGCACATCAACCAACATACCAATTTATTATACAAGCTTAGCCAACATGACATTCATTTCATCAAGAATGTAGAGAGGAAGATCATGTTCCATGAAAGCTTGGAAAAACATGGTGAATATGTACTAAACCATGGAACAAGATTAAAAGAATTGCTAACCTACCTCAAGGATGAACTCAAGTGAATTCGTCTTAGCTTCCCTTTGAATTTTTCTTGCTCCTTTACTCCTTTCTTTCTCGGCCAAAATCACTCCCTCTCCTTTGACCGAATGCGTGTGTTTGTTTTTTTAATTTTCCCAAGTTGCTCTCCTTTCACCAAAGCTTTTGTATTTTGGTTTAACACTCACGCTACTCTCCCTCTCTCTTGCTGTATCCATAAGAAATTTCCCCTCTTGTAAGTTACCTAATCCTTTGCATTTGGGGTGCTACACGTGTATTCTAGGTATAATTGACATTGCTTGTGCTATATGAAACGCTGCCCTCCTTCCCATTCTTAATTATTATTTAATAGCCATACATGCCCCTTAAGTACAATTTATCTTAATGGAAATCTTGCATTAGTGGATTAACCACTCAACCATGTTAAAGGAAAGGAGGAAGGAGAGTCACACAAGGCACCATTACACGTAGGTTGCACCCTCCATGTGAGACTTGTGTCTTAGCATTTTAATTTTATAAGTAAATCCCTCACTCGGTGGCACCAAAAAGGCAGGAAGAAAGGGATTCACTCAAGATGTATAGCCACACACTACCATTTCTCAGCATCCTACATGCTTATGTGAATTCCTTTTACTTCACGTAAGGGCCAATGTTTTATGCATGCAACTTTATCACTTGGTGGCACCAAAATGAAGGAAATAAATGGATTCACGTGAGTTGTATGGTTCACGCTGCAAGCCTTCCTTGTGTGTTGAACTTTCCTTTGTCTCAAGTGTCTTACTCTCATCTCTTGGTGGCCTTGTACACGGACAAAGAGAAGGAAAGAAGGAAGGCAAGTGCCACACGCCTCTTTCTTCTCTCTCTCTTCTCAATTTCTATGGTCTTTTGGTTATATGAAAGTCACATTCTTCTTCCTTTTCTCACTTTTATCTTCACCAAATGGAAACATTATTTTAATTAGTATAAAAATAAATCCCCCTCCACTCACTCTTGATTCCACGAAGGCACATGTTTATATATTTATTGGAGATTGAATTCTTTTCTTTTCCTTCCCAGTTCACGTGATGCTTAGGTGGCGGAATCAAAGGAAATAAACAAGGGAAATTAAACACCTTACTTACACCCAATCCCCTCTTGCTTTTATGTTACTCTACTGAATGCATGTGCATCTATATATATATATTTAATGGAAGTGAACTCTTTTCCTTCTCTTCACCAATTGCACGTGCATGTATATTCAATTGTCATAGTCTTCACTCCTTTGGTGATTAGGTTAGGAAAAGGGAAAGAAAATAGGAAATTAAATTAAACACCTTAATTCCACATGTTCCCTTTTTATGAACATTCCATGCTACTTAATACCTAGGTTCATTCTTTCCCTTGTGACATTTATTCTTCATTGCATCACTAGAACAATTGCATCAAATTTTATGGCAACTCATCTAATTAATTAAGAAAACATTAATTTACATATAACCAAGAGAATATGGGGTGTTACAATTGTTGTACCCATGAACATGAGTAGCTAGACTTGTTAAACCTATTAGGGCTCCTTACTCAGTTGGCATTTTTACTTTGAATGTATGGACATTAAATTTTTATTTTGTAACCTTTCTTGCACTTATGAATGAATGCTAAATTTTCTTTAAAAGACATTGTATGGAATATTATTTAGATTTCTTTTAGTTTCATTAAGAGATCCTAACTGAAGTTGGAACCTTAATTGCAATAAACAATTAATTTTCACTTAGAGATGAGATAAATTAATTGCCAGATTAAGAACTCCCCTTAGAACGATAATTGTGACACCCCCTTCAGCCTATAGTTCCTTTTATATAGATTAAGGAAAATCATATATATATTATTATATGGGTGTGTTACTATTACTTCTAGCCGAGTAAATTTAAACTTTTATCCTACTAATTAGTTAAGTGTAGTTTGGTTCAGGTCTCTACTCTTGGGTTTACACTCAATCTGGCAACGGAATAAAATAATATGATACAGGAGTTACTCTAGCTATATACACAGGCAGTATGCGTAATTACTTCCATAATAAACATAGAATAACTATTAGGGCATGGAGACAACATTCCTATCACTCATGGTCCCATCCAAATTTTCACTAACTGTTCTAGTCAATTCCCATAGCCATACATCTTGTAACGCCCCTATTTAGTGTTACCATAAATTTTGATATAAATAGATAGGTTTGGTACATTATCCTTATCCTTATTTAATTAATGTCCGATGATGCGTGCTGCCAATGCTATCTAGCAAAAACACCTAAGGCAGTGAACCTATCGATGTAGCCTAGTGCAATGGTGAGTATCAAGGTCGTATTCCTCGGGAACGGGAAAGCCCAAAGTTACTACTTGTTCTCTGTTATCTAGCCTAGCAATTAAAATGATTAATTTTTATCTAAACTAACGTCTAACTATAAGCAATAATAAACTAACAGCGACAAGAAATAGAAGAAAATACACGGAGGCAAGAAATGCAAATCCATCAAGGAACCTACACTGGTTGGCAAAGACACGAAGGATAATGGATTACTGAATTTAACTATGTTACCTGTGAGTGAATTCCAATGCAAATTCAAATTCTCTGTCGATCTCAATGAATTTCTTAAACTTAAAATCCACCACTGGCTGGTTCTTCCTAATGGCAAATTTTAAATCAGCATTATCTATCTAATTCACCACTATTAAGAGTCGTTACTTCTTAATCCAACAATTTATTAACCTTAGTTCTAAGCGATAACAAATTGTCCATTACAGTTAGTTTTCCAATTCCAATTATCATCTGTCGATCTCAAAAAGGAATCTAATTAACATTACCACGACGTCTCGTAAATAACGCTAACATATACATTCATAATTGTAACGGAGATCACACATTAAATTCAACATCCATGCAAATTTAAACAGCAATCCAACACAGTTAGGGACCCCAATGAATTTTTACAAATCTAGCCATACATATTTACAGACAGCACACAATCCAACAGCAGATAATCCATAAGATAGTCAATTAAACAGCAATTAAAAATAATAAAAATTTATGCAATCCTGTCTTTTCAATTGTTCGATGATTACTGCACGAATTGGTCACCGGAAAACTGCTAGAAAAATGCCTGAAAAATCAAGTACAATGTTGTCCAACAAAACGGGTCAAACGGGTCGGGTCAGAAACGGGTCGGACCCCAAGTTCTGGGTACCAGATGGATCTGCTCCTCTCCAATCAGTTGGACGGCGGCGGACAGCTGAGGGAGGTTGAGACGGTGCATGGACAGCAGAAACGGACGAAGACCTGACAAAAAAAAGAAAACAAACAGGTAGCGAAGTGCAACCGGGTCCGTTTCTCGGGTCGCATCACTTCTGTCGCGGATCTGGCGGGTTGGGTGGCGATTTGGCACGGACGGTGGCCGGACAGGCTCGCGGTGCAGTTGGATGGTGGTGGAAGGTGTAGAAAGGACCAGATCGAGCTTCTTGGGCGTGGGTTGCGAACCGGATCCTCTCACGGGTATGCGTTGCTTTTCTCTCTTGCACGATGGGTTCAAGCTGGGTACTATTCACCCTCCTCTTTCACGATGCAGCCCCCTCTTCCTTTCTTTTTCTTTTTCCTTTTACTGTTCACTTCAGCCCCCTTCTTTTTTTTTTTCATTTTTTTTGCGCGTGGCTTGGTCTTCTCTCTTCTTTCACGCATAGGACTCCACTCTTTCACGCTACTATTTTCTTTCCCTCCATTTCATGCGTGGGACTCCACTTTTTTCACAAAGGATTGTTTGCTTAATGGCCAAGTACTGTACACAACATGCTATTTTGATTTTCCTTCACTCCAAATTACTCCGTTTGCTGACGACGACTTGATAAAATGTCTGCAAAAGAAAATGAAGCAAACTTAGGTGATTTTAATAACAAAATTACACAAAATGCTCACAAAATGGACAATTCACATCCAACAATTTTGTATTGAATCAGACACATCAAATCACCCCACACTTAAGCTTTTGCTTGTCCTCAAGCAAACATTAACTCAATCCTCAAACAGACAGCAACAATTTTCTCAAAAGTCCAAACCTAGTCCACAGTTAATAATGCCTAACACATCCCCCATGAAACTTATTTATCGACCAAAATGCAAAAACCTTGATGCAGAATGGAGATAATAACAATGATGCATACACAACCTAGCCAGCAATTCAATGGAAATTATTTAAGAATCAATGCCTCAAAGAGATTACTCAAATCACTCAAAGTGTATACAGGTAAGACACAAATCCCTCAAGTAACTTCACAAGAATATGTCTACTATAAGCTTGCTCATAAATCTCATCTCCACTACCACTAAACATTGAACACCAAAATCAAGGGGGGGTCTTACTTGAGGTTGTAATGAGACTAAG
Organism: Senna siamea; assembly: GCA_031216115.1. Taxonomy (NCBI): domain Eukaryota; kingdom Viridiplantae; phylum Streptophyta; class Magnoliopsida; order Fabales; family Fabaceae; genus Senna; species Senna siamea. Next base: position 7,506,144 of record CM062360.1, read on the forward strand.
GTGATGGTAGGGAAGAAATTTTTGGTAGAAGAGGCATAGATGCTGAAAATTCATGCAATTAAAGCATCAAGAGGGATTAAAGGATTAAATGCAACAAATTCTAAACATAACAATTCTTACTAAGTTTTCAATAAAGTTGGAGATGCTCAGAGAATAAAATCAATAGACAGGCTACTCTTATTATTATCTTTCTCTTTTTTTTTCTTATTTTTTTTTCTATTACTATTATTATTATTATTTTTTTTTCATAATTAGCCTGCATGCTTACACTTTTGGATTGAAGGGAGCATCTAGAATGATAAAAAGAACTTAGTGCACTATTGTCAACTAAGGCAATGCATTTTAATCCCTGTACAAAGAATAAATCACATAAATTTCAGCAAAGGGGGGTGAAGGAAGAAGATAGTGAAAAGAACGGAATGAGGTGTAAAATGCAAGCGATGAAGAAAAAGTGAAGGCCCCGAAAGTGGCTAACTGAGGAAGGAAAATGAGGTGTAAAATTTAAGTTGCCCAAATCATCTGATATTCAAAAGTTTATGTAACTTCAACAAGTATTACAGAGCAAGTTCTAGAGACACAATCAAGTGAAATACACACTCAACAAAAAGAATTCAAAGCATATTTGTGATAAATGCTTATCCTAGGCTCAAATCTCACGTTTGAAGTGTGGCTAAATTGCATACGATTCTCAAATATTTCCATATGAATTACTAATCAAGCAGTGCATGCAAACTGCATTATCGACATCTTAAATCAAAATTGAACAAAATGAAAGAAAATCAAGCAACATGGGTATGACCTAGTCGTGGTCAAGAATACATTAGGCATTAAAACTGCTTTCTAACATAAACTATAAGAAACAATGTCTGCCCATTCATGACTGAATCATACATGCTCAAAAGACAAACAAAGACTTAAGTGCATAGAATCAAGCAAAAATCAAGTATCCTATCTTAGATATACTGTCAACACAACATCAGCAAAAAATAGCATCAAAATGCGTCTGAACTAGTAGAGGGAAAATGAGTCAAAATAATAAAGGCACACCACCCCACACTTGAGGTTCACACTGTCCTCGATTAATACCAAAGGGGATACCATCGAAATAAAAGCAGAAAGCACAGCAACAAGCACAGAAAATCTAAAAGTTTTAATGTACCTCAACAAAATGAAAAGAAGAAAATAGACAAGAGTAAAATAACACAGATAAAATAAATAAATAAAAATAAAAAAACACAGTGCTTTTTTTTTATTTTTTATTTTGAGTCTTTTAGCTGGACTCGTTCCTTCTATCACTCTTTCAGGTAAAGCACCATATGCACTCGCTCCTCGACCTCCAATGGGTCTCCATAGTAGTGCTTTAGTCTGTGCCCATTGACTTTGAAATCTCCCTTGTCAGGATGATGCAATTCCACTGTGCCATAGGGAAAGACTTGCTTGATCACAAATGGTCCTGACCATCGGCTCTTAAGCTTTCCTGGAAAAAGACGAAGACGTGAGTTATAAAGTAATACCCTATCTCCAACCTGAAAATCCTTAGAGCCACGCAGCCTTTGATCATGCCACTTCTTGGTTCGAGCTTTGTAAATGGAAGAATTTTCATAAGCTTGGTGGCGCCATTCTTCTAACTCATCCAACTGCCATAACCTCTCTTTACCTGCAGAAATAACATCAAGATTGCATGTTTTAAGGGCCCAAAGTGCCCTGTGTTCCAATTCAACAGGCAAATGACAAGTCTTTCCATACACTAGCCTATAGGGTGTAAATCCAGTAGAAGTTCTGTAAGCTGTCCTAAAGGCCCATAATGCATCATCCAATTTGAATGCCCAATCCTTCCTACTCACCCCTACAGTTTTCTCTAAGATTCTCTTTAAACCCCTATTAGTTACCTCTACTTGTCCACTGGTCTGTGGGTGATAGGGTGTTGAAAACCTATGAGATACCCCATAATGTTTAAGTACTTTCTCAAGTTGGGAGCTACAGAAATGGGTCCCTCTATCACTAATCAGTGCCCTAGGTGTACCAAACCTAGCAAATAATTTTTTTAGGAACCTAGTCACCACCCTGGCATCATTAGTGGGGAAAGCTTGAGCTTCTGGCCACTTGGAAAGATACTCAACAGCCACAAGTATATACTTATTACCAGATGAGGAAGGAAAAGGGCCCATGAAGTCGATACCCCACACTTCAAAGATTTCAACCACTTGCATACTCGTTTGGGGCATTTCATCACGGGCAGAGATGTTACCTGACCTCTGACAAGCATCACAAACCTGTAGATATGCTCTAGCATCCTGGAATATGGTTGGCCAGTAGAACCCTGCTTCAAGCACCTTCCTAGCAGTGTGGTTTGCAGCCTGGTGGCCTCCCGTTGGTCCTTCGTGGCAGTGCTTCAGGATTTGGTGGACTTCCTCCCCATGTATGCATCGCCTGATTACTTGGTCTGCACAGATACGAAACAAGAAGGGATCTTCCCAAATGTAGTATTTCAACTCAGCAAAGAATTTCTTCTTTTACTGGGTAGTCATACCCTTTGGTAAAACCCTTGCCACTAAATAGTTAGCGTAATCACAAAACCAAGGGGAATCAGTACATACCTGAACCGTCTCCAAATGCTCATCTGGGAAGTTATCATCAATGGCTCTCTCATCTAAGGCCTCCCAGTTTGGGTTCTCTAACCTTGATAGGTGATCTGCAGCCAGGTTCTCTGCACCCTTCTTATCTTTGATCTCAATATCAAATTCCTGCAAGAGCAAAATCCATCTAATGAGTCTAGGCTTAGCATCATGCTTACCGAACAAATACTTCAAGGCTGAATGATCCGTGTAAACCACGGTCTTGGATAGCACCAAATAGCATCGAAACTTGTCGAAAGCATAGACTACTGCAAGTAATTCCTTTTCGATGAGTGGTATAGTGCTCCTGGGCATCGATCAAGGTCTTGCTAGCATAATAAATTGGCTGGAACTTTTTATCAATCCTCGACCTAACACGGCTCAAGCTGCAAAGTCACTAGCATCACACATTAGTTCAAAAGGCGGCCCACTTAGGTGAAACCATAATAGGGGCTGTGGTTAGTCGTTCCTTTAGTAACTCAAATGCATGCAGATAATCAGTATCGAAAATAAAAGGTACATCCTTGACAAGCAACTGAGTTAAGGGCCTAGCAATCTTAGAGAAATCTCTAATAAATCTCCTATAAAAACCAGCATGCCCTAAGAAGCTTCTAACACTTTAATCGAACTAGGGGGTGGTAGTTTTGATATAGTCTCAACCTTAGCCTTATCCACTTCCATCCCTGCATGTGATATCTTATGCCCAAGGACGATCCCCTCTCTCACCATAAAGTGACATTTTTCCCAATTAAGAACTAAGTTTGCTTCTATACATCTTGCAAGCATACGTTCTAAATTAAGCAAACAGTGGGAGAAGGAGTTACCAAAAACTGAGAAGTCATCCATAAATACCTCTATAGACTCCTCAATCATGTCATGGAAGATTGCCATCATGCACCGCTGAAAAGTGGTCAGTGCGTTGCACAATCCAAAAGGCATCCTCACTGTCTGTGACGTTCCATATGGGCGGAGTAAAGGTGGTCTTCTCTTGGTCTTCAGGTGCAATGGGAATCTGAAAGTAACCTGAAAAACCATCAAGAAAGCAATAAAACATGTGACCTGCCAAACGTTCAAGCATCTGGTCAATGAAAGGCAGAGGAAAATGGTCTTTCCGGTTGCATCATTGAGTCTCCTATAATCAATGCAAACCCAAAACCTCATTATCAGTCTAGTGGGGATGAGTTCATCCTTATCATTCTTGACACCTTTGTCATGCCACCCTTCTTTGGCACAACTGCATGCAGGACTCACCCAAGAGCTATCAGAGATAGGATAAATCAAACCTGCATCAAGAAGTTTAATTACCTCCTTTTTCACCACTTCCTTCATGTTTGGGTTCAATCGTCTCTGTGGCTGCACCACTGGCCTATAGCTATCTTCCATCAGGATCTTGTGTGAACAATAGCTAGGATTAATCCCAGGAATGTCCGCCATCTTGTAAGCAAAGGCCCTAGGGTATTTCCTAAGAGAGGTCAAAGTCATCTCCCTCTCCTCAGGTGTCAGGTCAGCTGCTATAATTACTGGCAGCTTCTCTGCCTCATCCAAATAGGCATAGCTTAAGTGCTTGGGTAACTCCTTCAATTCCAAGGTTGGGGGGTCCTCAATTGAAGGTTTCACCTTCTGCACCTCTGACCTGTCAAGAGAAACAAAAGAATCAGTTAAGTTGCTGGGCTCAACAGCTAGCAAGTGAGCTAGTTGTTCCAACACTTGCTCGTTGGACAACTCATCCTCTTCTCCTTGTAATGCCACCTGTAAAGGGTCATCAAGTAAAAATTCCTGCAATTCAGATTCAACCACATCATCCAAGACATCCACAGAATATACAGTATCATCATGATCTAAAGATTGTCTCTTAGAGGTAGCTAAGTCAAAGGTAACAGTTTCATCCCCTACTCTAAGTTTCAATTTCCCATCACAGACATCTATAATAGCCCTAGACGTTGCAAGGAAAGGCCTACCTAGAATCAAGGGTACGCTACTCTCACCCTCCATATCCATCACAACAAAATCCACAGGAAATATAAATTCATCAACCTTTACAAGGACATCTTCAACTATACCTCTAGGATATTTAACAGTTCTATCAGCTAATTATATGTTCATCCTAGTAGGTTTTGGCTCACCCAATCCCAGTCTATCAAACAAGCTAGTAGGCATCAGATTTATGCTAGCTCCTAAATCAGCTAAAGCATCCATGACAGACAGATCACCAATTACACAAGGTACGATAAAACTCCCTGGATCACGCCTCTTAACAGGTAGCTTGTTTTGTAAGATTGCTGAGCACTCCTCATTCAATGTCACCAGTCCCAAATCCTCTAGTTTCCTCTTGTTGCTCAGTATTTCCTTCAAGAACTTTGCATAGCGAGGCATCTGAGAAATGGCTTCAACAAAAGGAAGGTTAATCCTCAGCTGCTTAAATAGATCAAGAAACTTACCAAACTGTTGATCTACTTTCTCCTGCTTCAGTCTAGCCGGGTATGGAGTGGGTGGCTGGTACTCTCTTATGGGGCTCTTCTTGCCCTCAACTTGCACCGGCTTAGTTACCTCAGGCCCTTGGTCCTTATTGACACTTGTATCCTGCACATCATTATGATCATCAGTAGGTAAAGGTAAAGGACCAGCTACTTGCTTACCTGATCTTAGAGTGATAGCCTTGCAATGCTCCCTTGGATTAGACTCGGTGGTGCTAGGGAGTGTCCCTGGCTGTCTTTCAGCCAACACCTTAGAAATCTGGCCTATCTGATTCTCTAAGTTTTGAATGGAGGCTTGTTGGTTTCTAAGTGCTGTGAATGTTTGGTGGAATTTTCTCTCTGAAGTGGACACAAACTTCATCATCAATTCCTCTAGATTGGGTTTCTTCTCCTGCCCTTGAGGAAATTGACTTGGAGCGACTTCTTCTTTGGGGTTCTTGTTAGTGCAACCATTGAAACCTGGTGGGCCCTGGTTATTAGTGTTTCTCCATCCAAAATTGGGATGATTCCTCCACCCGAGGTTGTATGTGCTGTTATATGGATTGTTCTGCTGTCTCGGAGCGTTCCCCATGTAATCTACCTATTCAAAATCAGAAGAACCATTGTGAGAAGAAAATGAAGAAGAGGGGTTAGCAAACATACCTCCCGCATTACAATTGACACCATAATGCGGGCCACCACGTAACTTCGCACTTGAGTGTCTTTGCATGCACTGGCATCTGGAGTTGGTCAATCTTCTTAGCCAGAAGCTCCACTTGAGTTGCCAAGGTTGATATAGAGTCTGACTGGTTGACCACTCCCTGCCGTCCTAGCCTATCCCTTAAGGATTGCCACTGATAGTTGTTCATGGCCATTTCCTCTATTAAACTTTGTGCCTGTTCAGGGGTTTTATTATTTAGTGCACCCCCTGCTGCCGCATCCACCATCTGCCTTGTGGCTGTATTTAAACCACTATAGAAAGTCTGCACTTGCATCCACACAGGCAATCCATGATGTGGGCAACACCTTAGTAAGTCCTTGTACCTCTCCATGCATCATACATACTCTCATCAGCCATCTGCACAAAAGAAGAAATGTCATTACGTAGTTTTGCAGTCTTAGCTGGTGGAAAGTATTTGTACAAAAACTTTTCAGCCAAAGTCTCCCAAGTAGTGATGGAGTTAGGTGGTAGGGATTGCAGCCATCTCTTTGCTCTATCTCTCAAGGAAAATGGAAACAATCTAAGTCGAATGGCATCATCAGTGGTTCCATTAATCTTGAAAGTGTCGCATATCTCCAAGAAGTTAGCTATGTGGGCATTAGGGTCTTCGCTGGGCATCCCTCCAAACTGTACCGTTTGTTGCACCATCTGAATCACATTTGGCTTGATTTCAAAATTGTTAGCTGCTATTGTAGGTCGAGTAATGCACGTCTGTGTCCCTTCCAATGAAGGTCTAGCGAACTCGTACATCGTTTTATTGGCTTCGTCATTATTATTTGCAGCTGCCATCTTTGGTGATGTAGGGTCAGGGATCTCAATTGGTTCCTCCTCCAATATCTCAACTGGCACCTCCTCTTGACGACGGTGTGCACGAGTCCACAAAAGTCGTTCTGGATCGGATAGAGGGTCTACAAGTACAGGATTAGAACTCCTGGTCATAAACTACCTGAATCCAATAACAGTGAAACAACCACCAATCAGATCAAAAAGTAATAAACCAAAACAAAAAGTAAAACAAGACAGATAAAACTCAATAACAGAAACAATAACGAAACAAATAAAAACCTACTAAAATAATAAAACAAATAATCCAAATAAATAAAATAAACTAAAATAAAAAAAAGACAAAATGAAACTAATAAAAACTAATAGTTGAACGCAGAGAAAGACACACTAACCAGAAACAAAAACAAAACAGAACAAATAAAAAATAGCTAAAGTAACAGATAGCAAATTCACTCTAGTTTTCACCAAAAAGTCCCCGGCAACGGCGCCAAAAACTTGATGCGTGCTGCCAATGCTATCTAGCAAAAACACCTAAGGCAGTGAACCTATCGATGCAGCCTAGTGCAATGGTGAGTATTAAGGTCGTATTCCTCGGGAACGGGAAAGCCCAAAGTTACTACTTGTTCTCTGTTATCTAGCCTAGCAATTAAAATGATTAATTTTTATCTAAACTAACGTCTAACTATAAGCAATAATAAACTAACAGCGACAAGAAATAGAAGAAAATACACGGAGGCAAGAAATGCAAATCCATCAGGGAACCTACACTGGTTGGCAAACACACGAAGGATAATGGATTACTGAATTTAACTATGTTACCTGTGAGTGAATTCCAATGCAAATTCAAATTCTCTGTCGATCTCAATGAATTTCTTAAACTTAAAATCCACCACTGGCTGGTTCTTCCTAATGGCAAATTTTAAATCAGCATTATCTATCTAATTCACCACTATTAAGAGTCGTTACTTCTTAATCCAACAATTTATTAACCTTAGTTCTAAGCGATAACAAATTGTCCATTACAGTTAGTTTTCCAATTCCAATTATCATCTGTCGATCTCAAAAAGGAATCTAATTAACATTACCACGACGTCTCGTAAATAACGCTAACATATACATTCATAATTGTAACGGAGATCACACATTAAATTCAACATCCATGCAAATTTAAACAGCAATCCAACACAGTTAGGGACCCCAATGAATTTTTACAAATCTAGCCATACATATTTACAGACAGCACACAATCCAACAGCAGATAATCCATAAGATAGTCAATTAAACAGCAATTAAAAATAATAAAAATTTATGCAATCCTGTCTTTTCAATTGTTCGATGATTACTGCACGAATTGGTCACCGGAAAACTGCTAGAAAAATGCCTGAAAAATCAAGTACAATGCTGTCCAACAAAACGGGTCAAACGGGTCGGGTCAGAAACGGGTCGGACCCCAAGTTCTGGGTACCCGACGGATCTGCTCCTCTCCAATCAGTTGGACGGCGGCGGACAGCTGAGGGAGGCTGAGACGGTGCATGGGCAGCAGAAACGGACGAAGACCTGACGAAAAAAAGAAAACAAACGGGTAGCGAAGTGCAACCGGGTCCGTCTCTCGGGTCGCGTCACTTCCGTCGCGGATCTGGCGGGTTGGGTGGCGATTTGGCACGGACGGTGGCCGGACAGGCTCGCGGTGCAGTTGGATGGTGGTGGAAGGTGTAGAAAGGACCAGATCGAGCTTCTTGGGCGTGGGTTGCGAACCGGATCCTCTCACGGGTATGCGTTGCTTTTCTCTCTTGCACGATGGGTTCAAGCTGGGTACTATTCACCCTCCTCTTTCACGATGCAGCCCCCTCTTCCTTTCTTTTTTTTTTCCTTTTACTGTTCACTTCAGCCCCCTTCTTTTTTTTTTTTCATTTTTTTCGCGCGTGGCTTGGTCTTCTCTCCTCTTTCACGCATAGGGCTCCACTCTTTCACGCTACTATTTTCTTCCCCTCCATTTCATGCGTGGGACTCCACTTTTTTCACAAAGGATTGTTTGCTTAATGGCCAAGTACTGTACACAACACGCTATTTTGATTTTCCTTCACTCCAAATTACTCCGTTTTCTTGATTGACTTGATAAAATGTCTGCAAAAGAAAATGAAGCAAACTTAGGTGATTTTAATAACAAAATTACACAAAATGCTCACAAAATGGACAATTCACATCCAACAATTTTGTATTGAATCAGACACATCATCCGAGCAGTTATACCATTAAATTATATTAAGCGAATTAGGTTTGGAATCTTCTGCTTAAAATAAAACTTGTATGCACAGAGGAATAAAAGAAATACTATACTACATAGTGAAAATTTGTAAAAATTTAAAATTTCATGTAATTCAAATAACATAATGTCCATTACATGCTGATAAACATGTTCCCAGATATATGAAGTACCCATATATTAGAAGTTAGGAGACAATAGGTCTGTCACTCAGACTCCCTTACAAATTAAGGATAGGCCGATCCTTCACATATCCATCCCCCAGGATACCCATATATATCTCATGTATATAGTCAAAATAGATGTTCTATCCTAAATCAAATGTATCTAGGACCCAAAATAAGGGTTACAAAAATCTCACCTAAATAAAAAAGAACTACTACCTCTCGACCTTGCTACGCGTTCAGATTTGATACATATTAGCACATGGATGAGAAACACAAGTTTCCCAGTAGCTTAACAATCCAGGGTTTAGAAATTAACTAACAAGTATCAGGGTGCAAGCACTAAAATATTTATTCTACATTCTTGATATTAAAGCAAAATGTCACTCATAAAAGTAAACAAGCAAGCACTACATGATAGAATTAAAGGTTAATGAGAAATCAGATAACCCTTTTAAGTGACACATATTCCCATAAAATTACATGTATTATTGTGAAATTAACAGAGTGCTTATGTGTTTAATTCTTACTCTTACCGTTATGAATTTATTAGACGCTCTGTGGTATTATGTGGATACTAGGCCACCTTTATGAAACCATCGTGAATGCTAGGTCACGGGTATAGAGCACCTTCGACCACACCTCTTAAATCATGGAAACTCGGCCACGTGTACAGAGTCATTGTGAGCACTAAGTCACGGGCATGGAGTGCCTTCGGCCACGCCTCACTAGGTTACCTATATGGAGCACCTTCAGCCACACTTCGGAAATCGTGAACACTCGGCCACGTGTAGAGAGTCATCATGAGCGCTAGGTCACAGGCATGGAGCACCTTCGGCCACGCCTCACTAAGTCACCTGTGAAGAGCACCTCTGGCCATACCTCATAATTCATGGACACTCAGCCATGTATATAGATTCATTGTGAACTCTAGGTCACGGGCATGGAGCACCTTCGGCCACACCTTACTAGGTCACTTGTGTTGAGCACCTTTGGCCACACCTCAAAATTCGTGTACCTTTCTATGATTTCCCTTATTAGTTACATTTTCCTTTTCCTATTGGTACACATTACCTTTTGGTCATATTTATTTATGAAAAATTTTGCCTAAATTGATCTAATTCTCCATTTGGAATAATATGTTTTAATTATAAAACCTTAATAATTTTCAGGGCAGAATTTCCATGATTTTGGCCTAAGAAAAATTCAAGAGAATTTCATATTTTATCATTTAAATTTTTCTGTTTCTATTCTTTAAATCATATTATTGAAATGGGGTCATTCCTTTTTCCATAACAATAATGTTTAGCATTAATAACCATGATTTTTCACTAACAACATTCTTCAACATTACTAACCATATTCTTTCACAACAATGGTCATCATTATCTAGCCATAAATTTCCCATAATAATGTTCAGCATTAATTAGCCTTAATTTTCCCCTAATATTATTCATCATTAACTAACCATAAGGTTTAACCATAACAACAATATTCATCCTTACTAACCAAAATTTTCTATTACCATATTCAACACTACCTAGCCATAATTCTCCGATAACAATGGACATTAATTAGCCTTACATTAATAGTAGTCATATTCATCATTACTCTAGCCAAATATTTTCCCATAATCATGTGTATCATTATTACTAACCATAAGTTTTCCCATATTAATTTGGGTTAGAGTTTCCTTTCTTAAACATATTCCATTTGCTAACAATGATTTTTATTATGGAAATCACAAGTCTATTTCAATTCTAGGAGTCATAAACTAAGCAAAACATGCCATTACCATGCTCACTTATTCTAGGCTCTTTCATGATTTAAGAAAACACATTATTAATTTTTTTAGCATTAATTCCCTCATGTATTTATCATGCAAGATAGTCAAAGGTCACTCTTCTATCAAGAATGTAGACAAGTATTCAAGTTCCATAGAAGCAAAATCATCATACATGCACACTAGATCATGGAACTAGAATCAAAGAATTATCAACCTACCTTGAAGATGACTAGGATGTTTAGCTCCCCTTCATTTGACTTCTTCCTTGCTTCTTCTTTCTTTGATCTCTTAGTTATTTCCCTCTTCCAAGCCTTGGTGTTTCATGTAATGCCCCTATCTAGTATTATAGTTCCTCAGAAGCAACTAAATAGGTTCGCTACATTACTCTTTATCCTTTTATTTAATTAACATCTGAGCTATTATACCATTCATTTATATTAAACAGATTAGGTTTGGGATCTTTTACTCAGATTTAAAACTCGTATGCACAATGGAATAAAAGAAATTCTATGCTACAAAACGGAATTTAATCTTTCATACAATTCAATGATGTAAGTTCAATAATGTCCATTACATTACAATAAACTCATATTAGGATATGCGAAGCACCCGTCCATAGAAAGTCAGGAGACAACAATCCTGTCACTCAGACTCCCTTTACAAATTTCCAAGATGGACCGGTCCTTTACCTATCCCTTCCCTTGCTCTTTCCTAAAAACATCTCAGGATTACTGCCAAAAGAATAATCCTAGCTCTATCTGAAGTATGTCTTGACTAGGACCCAAAAAGAACTCGAACTCCCGACCCAACTATGCATTCGCATCTGATACATATTAGCATATAATGAGAAACGTAAGTTTTCCAGTAGCTTAACAATTCAGTTTTAAAACAACTAATATGTATTAGGGTGCAAGTACCAAAATAGTTAATTCTACATTCTTGGAATAAAATACATCATAATTCAAAAATCTAGTTAGCAAGCAATATATGATCAATTAAAATGTCAATAGGGTGGAAATAACATACTTACAAATAAACATGTTGTGACTTACATTATCTTAACATTAACAAATTATTTGGGCTTATCCTTCGTAAGTTTTATGTGTACTTTAGCTGTGCACACTTGGTCACTTGTGGACACTTGGCCACCTTAAAAATTCTTTGTGCACACTTGGGCACATGTGGATACTTGGCCACCTTTAATATTCTTGGTGCACACTTAGGCACATGTGGACACTTGGCCACCTTTAATAGTCATTGTGCACACTTGGGCACTATGTGGTTACTTGGCCACCTTCCTAGGGTCATTGTGCACACTTGGGCACTATGTGGACACTTGGCCACCTTTAATAGTCATTGTGCACACTTGGGCACTATGTGGTCACTTGGCCACCTTCCTAGGGTCATTGTGCGAACTTGGGCACATGTGGACACTTGGCCACCTTTAATAGTCATTGTGCACACTTGGGCACTATGCGGACACTTGGCCACCACCTAGGGTCATTATGCGCATTTGGGCATTAGGTGGACACTTGGCCACCTTTGAAATTCTTTGTCAATTTTTTAGGGGAAATTCTCTTTTTCTTGTAAGTTTAATGCAAATACACATTTCTTATGGGAAATTGCAATGTTTAAGGAATAAATTTCTATTTCTCTTAGAAGTAATTTATAAGGTCTATTTCTTATAAAATTCTAATAATTTCAATATTAATTTCCTTTTCTTGGAAATTAATTTAAAATGTACATATTTTTTTTCTAAAAACTCTAATAATTTCCATAATAATTCCTTTTTCTTGGAAAATTAATTCCAATGTACAATTTCTTTCTAAAAATTCTAGCCTTTTTAGAATACTTACTTTTCTTGCAAAATAATCTAAATTTTCTCTTGTGACATCAAAATAATTTCCCATGCCTTGAATCAAAATCACAGTGCATAGCTTATAAATTCCAAGAATGAATATCATGGACTTAGCCTAGGGAGTTTTATTCATTTGGCAATTCCATTTCCTTTCTTTTTCTGTTATTTACTTAATACACTTAAAAGATTAGGGGTTACTTTCCTTTGTATTCATCACAACTTTTAATCCTAATCCCTAATCCTACAACCTCCTCATGCTATCCCATTCATCAATAATTCAATAACCACACATGCTAGCCAACAAATATACATTTAAATCAAGAATGTAGAGACAACCTAAGTTCCATGGAAAGCTTGAATATAGACATTGGATTGCATAGCTAGAACATGGAACAAAAGTTTGAATTGTTAACCTACCTCAAGGATGAAGCCAACATGGATTGCCTTGGTTTTTCTCTTGAATTCCCTTTTCTACTTTGCTCCTTAGTTCCTTTCTTTCCTTGTGTATCTTGCCAATTCGGCTAGTCTTCCTTTTCCCCCTTTTTCTTCTCCTTTCCTTCCGAGTAGGAGTGTGTGTGTATGGGTTAAGTGCTCTCCCTTTCTTTTTCCTCTTGGATTTTTGGTATTAGGTGCCACATGTGCATCTAAATTATCTCTCCTTCCCTTTGCTTGGTGTTCACGCCACTTCACTTCTTTTTAATTTGTCTTTTTCTTTCCTCCCTCTTGTGAACTTGTTATGTGGCTATATCAACATGTTGCATTCTCTCTCTTTTCCCCTCTTCTTAATACTTATTGTGATTAACCTCATTTCCTAATGGTCTCCATGGGTGGTTCCTAATGTGCATATCTTCTCTTCCTTGCTAACTTGGATTTTCTTATCCATAAGTCAAGCTGCACTTGCTTCCTTCTCCCTTTTCCTTGCCGTGTGGGTGTACCCTTAATTCTCTCTTTTATTGCATTTTGTATTTGGTTAAAGGGCTGCACGTTTTTCCTCCATCTTCCTTTCCTTTATTTATTTATTAGTTGCATGTGTTTCTTCTCCCATACATGTTAAAATTTCAAAAAATTTCTACACTCTATTCCTTGGAGTACTCGGTCACATAGCTCCTTTTTCTTGTTCCAATTTTTATTTCTTATTTGGTTATCACAAATGGATGTTGCACCCTCCTTTATTTATTCCATTAGTGTTATTTAATTGCCATGAGAGTACCATTTACACTTCCTTGTTAGTCTAAGTTAACTACTAGATCATGCAAGGGGGAAAGAGGAGGAGAGAATCACGTGTTGCAAGCTTCCATGTTCTTCCTTGTGTATGTTTAATTTTTCAAAACAAAGCTTGCACCTTGTACCTCCTTGCTTGCAATTGTGTAACTCTTTTTGCTTGTTTCTTCTCTTCTTTCTATCCGTGTAGTGCACTCCAAAGTGCTACACCTTCTTTCTTCTTTTCTTAACCATATTCTCCATATCTTCACTTAAGGTGGCACCATTTTGGGGAAATTTGTATGCAACGTTCTGTCACCTTCCCTTCTTCTTTTCTTATACTACATTCGACCAAGGTAGAGAGGAAAGTGTTGCACTTTTTATCTCTTTTTCCTAACCATACTCCTCTACCCTACGTGAGCTTCTCATTGCAACCATTAAATATAAAAATTCGGCACCACTTGTCGCATACTTTATGCCACCTTCCCTCATGTGTGGGTGTGCTTGCTCCTTTGCACAAAAGCAAAATTTCCATCCCCCTTCACGTGAAATGCATGTAAGTCACACACACACACACACACACACACACACATATATATATTACAAAACTTACTTCCATCATCAACTTCACATGAGGCTTGACTTTTCATGCATGGAAATAAAATTTCCATTCCTTCTCTCGTGCAATATACATGCAAGGCACACTCATGCACATATTTAAATAGTTACATCTTACATTGCTTCTCGCTTGGTACTTAAGCTAGGTAATTAAAAAGAAATTAAAGAATTAATTTTAAGCACCAAATTTTTATGCAAGTTTACTTTTTAATATAACCATTTAGCCCATTAAATTATGCAAGCAAGAAATTTATACTAATTCATTAATGGCACCATTAATTCCATCCATTTAATTGAAAACCATTAATTTAAGCTAATGAAATTATGGGGTGTTACATTTCACTTACTCATGTTCTCTCCTATTCTCCTTTTTCTTTTCCTTTTTTTCTCTCTTATTTCACGTATGGGTGTGTGTTGCATGCAAAATGAAACTCTCACTCCCTTTTGTTTTCCTTTCTTTTCACGTGTGTATTGCATGTATAATAATTTAAATTTCCTTCTTGCCTAGGTGGCATATGCAAGCATCCATAAAGGTGCAATTTCCCCTTCCTTCACGCCATGCTTCATCTCCTTATTTTAATATGGTATATTTCCTCTCTTTTCCCTTGTCTTGGCGTGTGGGGATGTAGAAAATTCTGCACCTTGTCCCTTTGCATTTTTATAATGTGTGGGGCTTCCTTGTTGCACACACAAGCTCATTTCCTTCCACAAAATTCTGCACTAAGTGTACTTGCTAGTATACCTTCCTTTTCTTGCAAGTTACCTCTTCCCATGTTTTTTTCCCACCTTTCTTTCTTCTCTTATTTTAATTTTTATCCAGCCTTCACGTCACCTTCCCTCCTGATTTTCTTCAATTTCCATTCAGCCATAGTGAGGAGAAAGAAGACGTTGCACCTTATTCATTTAACTAATCCCCTTTTTGTTTGCTTGCAATTGGTCTTCCTTCCCTTAAAAGTCATTTTCACTCCACAAGTAACCATTTTCACATGTTGCATAAAATTTCTACACTCTTCCCCCTAGCCTATTCGGTCACGTGAGAAAGGAAAAAGAATGCATCCTTGCATTGGAATTAAAGGCTGCACCCTTTTGCCCTATTTTCTTAACCATGTTTCCATACCTCATGTGTTCCCATGTGCATAATTAAATGTCAAATTCTGCACCATTTTTTTGTAGCATACTTATAAAATTAATTCCCATCCTCCTTCCTTTTGTCCTTTGGTCTCACTCAAGGCACATGCATTGCCTTTCTTTCCTAGTGCATGTGAAACCTACACACACATTTTTTTTTTGGTGTTTCATCCTTCTTTCCTTTCCACTTCACGTGAGGCTTGGAATTTCCATGCATAAAATAGAACTTCCATCTCCTTTTCTTATGTAAGATGCATGCATGGCACAAAAACATGCACATATTCTTAAATGTTGCAACCTATCTTGCTTGTCTCTTGGCACTTAGGCTAGGTGACTCAAAAGGAGAAATCAAGGATTAAATTAAGCACCTAATTTGGCTAAAATGGAGAGGTAATTTTAAAATCCAATATTTTAAAAATTGAGAGCATAATTAATTTAAATACCAAAATCACACAAGCAATTTCATCCAATTAATTAAAGAATATTAGTTTAGGACAATTAAATTATAGGGTGTTACACATGTGCTATGGGCTATACATGAGATTAATTATGCCAGCACTTCCTCAAAAATCATGAAGGCTAGCCCATTAAAGTAAAAGCCTATGCTATTCAACTGTAATTTCTCAAAATACTCATAGGGCTACCTCTCCTCAAGTTACCTTTATCTCTAGCCGGTACCTACACATCTGATACACACTAGCGTTGATGTGAGAAATAAATCTCAGTAGCAAGCAAACCTATTTTAAAATTTGTTGGCTTGTACAGCCATAATTATATGAAAATACTCTGCATACTCATTTCAACATTTGAAAACATAACATGTAATATCGGGATGCAATGCATGAATCATGCTTTCATGGTTTGTGCTTAGGTGTATGCATGTACTTCAAAATATATAAGCTTTCATGTCATGGGATGTCATCTCAATATCATGCCCTATTATAAACTTTCATGTCATACATTTCATATGGTAACATCAACATATTCGCCTTTAAAATGTGAACAGGAATCAAACATATAGTGAGAGTTATCGGGAGCACCGCCCAGTGACCACTTCCACATACCACTTTAAACATACATACATAAGTTTGTGACTATTTAGCCACTATACATTTTTGTACTATCTGGAGCATCCCCCAGTAGATCCAAGTATTGTGTGGTTACTTTTCTCTCACAGATCATTCTAATACAGCTAGATTTAAAGTTCGCTTTCTACCCTAAAAGGGACTGCTCATAATGTGGTCACTGCCCTTCCATAGATCACTCCGTGCATAGTGGGAATTTATTTCCCTTTCTATGCCATAAGGGATTACTGGTTTAACTCATATATCATATCCTGGTACACTATTCACTAATGTATATACTAGGATGATTTGGTTCACACCATGGTTATACCTAACTTTAAGTTTGCATTTACTTTAATGGCCTATAAAATTGCACTAACTTAGAGTTCACAACCATAAAGACATTTTCAAAATTATCTAAGCCCATATGGATGGTTACCCACCCAGCGCATGGTATAAATATGGAACTCCCAAGATCATCCTATACCAACCATTGGTCACTCAATCATGAGCCTATCTATCCTAAAACATACCCTAGGAATACTCCTCTCCTTTTTCTCTTTCATGGATTCCTTTCCTTTTCTTTCACTATCACAAGTATCACCATGTGCCATATGATTCTCACAAGGACCACCATGTTTAAGTAAGTTGTATCTTGAATGTTACATGTTGTTAATACATTTCAGGTTTCAATCTTGTGTTTGGGTGAGGTTTTTGGACAATTCTCCATCAAAATAAGGTGTAGAGATCATTTTCTTTCATTTTGGTCTGATAGTCGACTACCTTTGAGCTGGCAGTCAACTGTTAGCTCTCTGTCTAAAATGGAAAGCTAACCTAAGAGCAACCAGTCGACTATTCTAGGATTGTTAGTCGACTGTTTCAGGCCTAGCAGTCAATTGCTAGCTTATTGTAAGCTCGATAGTCGGCTGCTAAGGTCTAACAGTTAGCTGATGCATTCTTGGTACGGTTTATGGGTAACGAAGAACATAGCAGTCGACTTCCAGGGTTGGCAATCAACTTCTAGTACTCTGTTCTACATAAAAACTTCTGATATACCCAAATTTTTAGCCCCAAAATATGACAACAACTCATGTACAAGATTGATGAACTTAATGCTAACATCTAGGCATCATTTAACATCAATAAACAGCCCATATTTCCATTTCATTTCACCCAACAATGATTAAACCTCATTTTCATACTCAGGACAAAGCCCAACTTTTATAAATCATGTACAAGCATAGCAAGCACACCCATTCAGCAAGCAATACCCAATAGACATTTAAAACATAGAGGATGTAAGTTTGAACCCCAATACAACTTGAAGCATTTATAAACATCATTTTCTTGCAGCTGGACGTGTATATAATGCTTAGATGATGCTTTCCTAACTGTAGAACAAACTCCTAGCTTCAAATTCGACCTTCCTTCAAGTCAAATGCCTTTCTCTCTTGCCCTAAGTCACCTTCTCTCTCTACTCGCCTTTCTCTTTCTCTCTCTAAGTTTGCTTAAGCTTAAGTGATATGAGGTTGTTTAGGGTTCAAATAGGGTTTAGGTGTAGTTTAGTTATTTGCATTTTGGTCCTTAAATCATTTTCTAACTTTCGCTTAGCTAAAATTTCCCATTTCATTTGGGTCCCTAATCATACATTGGCCTGGCTTTTATTTCTTTCAACTAAGTCCCTGTTCTAATGCAACTAATACAACGACATGTAAATTAATGCAACATATAAAAGAACTTAAATTTACAATTAACACACATCTCTTAATCATATTAGGAGTGGATGTTACAATAATGTTGACCTAAGATTAATCGTTAGAAAGATATTTCAGTGATAGGTTCTTAGGATTAGAAATTTGATTATCTCGAGAGAGAAGTTGAATTTAATTGAGAATTCATTCACAGGTATCAAAAATAGATTCAATAGTTCATTATCTTGTGTGTGTTTACTAATTAGTATAGGTCCCATTTGGGTTTTCTTTTCTTGTCTTAATACATTTTGTTCTCATTCATTGTCATTGGTTGGTTATTGTATTTTAATTATTAGTTTAGGTAGAAATCAGTCATTCTTCTTTTTAGGCTAGATAACAAAGAACAAGGAGTAGGTCTAGTCTTTTCCATTCTCGTAGGATACAACCTTGATACTCACCATTGCACTAGACTGTATCGATAGGTTCATTGCCTTAGGTGTAGTTACATTGGCAGGACATCACCCAGCAATAAGTTGCTCCCAATCAATTTCCTCGAGGGTCATAAAAGAAGCCAAATCTAAAAGAATTGATGATAAAGTGTGTCCACTTCAGAGAGCAAGTTCCAATAGATGGACACAGCCCTTAAAAATTAACAAGACTCTATTCAGAACTTGGAGAATCATATAGGCTAGATTTCTAAGATGTTGGTTGAGAGATAACCATGTACACTTCCCAGCACCATATAGTTTAATCCAAGGGAGCAATGCAATTCTATTACCCTGATATTAGGTTATCAAGTATCTAGTCCTTCTCCATTGACTGATGATAATACTATTTTGTAGGATGTACCAATCATTAAGGAACCAGAGCTTGAGGTGACAAGCTAGCTGAGAATAAGAAGAGTCATGTGAGGGAGTACCAACCACCTATTCCATACCCTGCTAGACTTAAGCAGGAGAAATTCTATCAACAGTACAGTAATTTTCTTGATGCATTCAAAAATTTAAGAATAAATAAGAGGAAAATATAGGCTTTAGGGCTAGTGACAATAAACGAGGAGTGCACAACAATTCTACTAAACAAGCTGCATGTTAAGAGGCATGATCTAGGGAGTTCTTCTATAACTTGTGTAATTGGTAAATTGCATATTATAAATGCTTTAGATGATCTAGGAGCTGGTATAAATCTGATTCTTACTAGCTTTTTTGATAAACTATGATTGTGTAAGCCTAAACCTACTAGGATAACTATACAATTGGCTGATCAAAATGTTAAAAATCCTAGGGATATAATTGAGAATGTACTGGTATAGGTTAACAAGTTTATTTTTCCTGTTGATTTTGTTGTGATGGACATGGAAGGTGAGAGTAGCATACCCTTGATTCCAAGAAGACCTTTCCTTGCAACATCTAGGGCTTTAACAGATGTTTGTGAAGGAAAGTTGACACTTAGAGTAGGTGATGAAACTGTCACTTTTGACTTAGCTACTTCTAAGATACAATCCTTAGATTATAATGACACTACATATTCTTTGGATGTCTTGGATGATGTTGTTGAGTCTCATTGCAAGAAATATTGCTTGACAACTCTTTGTAGGTGAAATTGCACGAATTTTTGCTTATTTTCCCTTTGCAGGTGGCATTGCAGGAAGATAAGGATGAGTTGTCCAATGAGCAAGTGTTGGAGCAACTCATTCATTTGCTGGATGATGAGCCTAGCAGCTTTACTGACCCTTCTGTTTCTATTAATAGGTTAGAGGTGCAAGAGGTGAGACCTTCGATTAAGGACCCACCAACATTGGAATTGAAGGAATCGCCTAAGCACTTAAGCTACGCCGATCTTGATAAATAAGAGAAGCTATAAATGATTATATTAGCTGACCTAGCACCTGATCAAAGAGAGATGACCTTGGCCTCTCTCAGAAATTACCCCAGGGCTTATGGTTATAGGATACCACCTCCTCCCCCAGATTCATCAGATTGGGGCAATACTTAAGCAATCCCTTTAGTTTCTCTTCTTTTCTATCATTTTATTTATGTTTTACTTTAAGACTATTATATGCTTCTATTATATCTACACTTTCTGTCTTTATTTTGTGATTTCCCCTTTATTGCACATTGAGGATAGTGTTTTCTTCAAGTATGGGGTGGGCATCTTTTGATTTTATTTTATTTTATCTAGGTTGTGCTTCTCTTTCTTTTGTTCCATTATTTTTTGACTCTTTTTATTTTGTTAGCTTCGATGACTATATATGGATATTACATTCTGCTGATGTTGTAATAATGATGAGATTAGAGACATGATAGGATACTTTATTTGATGCATTTGAGGTTGTGTTTGTCTCTTAAGCATTTATGATTTAGTTTGTTAAGCAAGCAGTGATTGTTTCTCTTAGAGTATGTTGGAAAGCAGTCAGTGATGTCTGATGCATCATCTAGGGTGGGTCATACTGGTGTTGCCTAAGTTTTTTTCAAATTGCTCAATTTTGATTTAGGATGTTGATAATGCAAATTGCATACACTGTTTGATTGACAATATAAATAAATTTTTGAGAACCATATGTAATTTTACCTTACTTCAAATGTGAGGTTTGAGCATATTTTGAGCATCCATTACAATTATATTCCTAATTTGTCTTGTTAAGTGTGCTTTTTTGCTTGATCTTGCCTTTAGAACTTGCTTTGTAATACTTGTTAAGGTTACATGAACTTTTGAATATCAGGAGATGATTTGGGCAATTTAGGATACACTACATTTGGCTAAAGAGCCTACCCTATATGTTTCCTTTAGTGGGCCACTGTTGAGCCTTGACATGTTCTTCACTATTTACACCTTTTCACCTTATATTTCCTTTCTTTACATCATCTTCTTTTTAACCTTATATGTTGAAATTTGTATGATCTGCTCTTCATACTTGGATTAAGGTGCATTGTCCTGATTGATGATAGTTCACTAAGTCTTTTCTTCATTTTAGATGCTCCCTTCAATCCAAAGTTGTATATTAGGAAGACTATAATTTTGAAAAAAAAAAGAGAAAAAGCAAAAAAATAAATAAGCAGTCTTTATTCTCTTTCTCTTTGGATATGTCACTCTTTGAGCATCCCCCACTTCATTGAGAACTTGGTGAAAATCTTCTATGTCTAGAACTTTGTTGCATTTAATCCTTTGAGTTTTCACGACATTGAGATTGCATGGGTTCCTAGCATATCTATCACCTACAACCAAACAAAAAATTCTCCTACCTTTACCTTAACCTCATTATAACCTTATCAAGACACTTTGATCTTAGTATTCAATTGTTCGCAATAGTGGAGATGAGATTTATGAGCAAGCATATGGTAGGCAGATTTTAGTGAAATTGCCTGAGGGACACGTACTTGACCTTGAAACACTGAGTGATTTGAGTGATCCCTACAAGGCATTGGTTCTTAAATAATTAATATTGAGTTGTTGATTAAATTGTGTATGCATTTTTATTATCTCCATTATTTGTTAAGATTTTGCAATTCAATTTATAATTAAGCTGTACTTGAGATGTGTTAGGTATTGCTAACTATGGACTGGATATGGATTTCTGAGGGACTATTGTTGATTGTTTGATGGCTGAGTTAATATTTGCTTAAGGATAAGCAAAGGCTTAAGTGTAAGATGATTGATATGCACTAATTTAGACATATTTGCTTGATGTTATTTGTCCATTTTATAAGCATTTTGTGTGCTTTTATTTTAAGAATCACTGAAGTTTGTATCTTTTTTCATTTTAGGAGTTTTACCAAGTCATCATTAGTAATGGAACCATTCTGGAGTCCCAAATAGCCTAGAACACTTTAGGCACCACCATATTAGCCTTGGCATGGCTGTGTTGGCCATGACACAGCCGTGTTAGGCTTGTTTTTCTTGGGCACAGCCGTGTTGGCCATGACACAACCATCTTGGGTTTCTTTTCACTAGGCACTGCCATGTTAGCCTTGAACACAACCATGTTGGGCATGTTTGTTTGTTGAAACATAACCATGTTGGCTATTTTAGCCTTGAACACGACTATCTTGGCCTTATTCCTTGAACATGACTATGTTTGTGTGAAAACAGGCAACACGCCCATGTTGAAACACAACCATGTTGAGAGGAGAATGGCCATGTTAGATTTTGGCTATAAAAAGGAGAAGCTGGCAGAGAGAACAGGTTCCACGAGTTTTGACCTTTCACCTTCCTTGGAGCTGTAGAGAGACACATTTTGGACATTAAGGGATGACTGTCAAGAGACTGTTTTCGAGCTTTAGACATAGGATTTGCAACTTTAGAGTTACATTGGAGATTGGAAGGGAAGATCATAAGCACGTTAGGAGGCAATCAAAACTGCATTCACTTGGAGATTGGAGATTAAGGTTGTGCATCTGCCATTCCAGATAATAAGGCTTTACATTTTTTATTTCTTTCTCTCTTCTTTGTAATTAATTTTCTAGTTGTTATACCCATAAACATGAGTAGCTAGATTTGTTAACCCCAGTGGGGTTCCTTACTATGTTGGCCTTTTTGCTTTAATTTGTATGAACATTGAATTTGGTTTTGTAACCTTTCTTGTAATTATGAATGAACATTTGGCTTTCTTTACAAGATGTTTTATGGAATATTATGTAGAGTTCTTTTGGTAATTGAGAGATTCTAAATGAATTAGAAATCTAATTGCAAGGAATAGTTAATTTTTGCTTAGAGATGGGGTTAATTAATTGCTGGATTAAGAAGTAAAGACCTTAGACCCTTAATAGTGATGAATTAGAATGATAATGTTGATCTAAAATAAATCATTAAGAAGAGATTTCAGTGGTAGGTTCTTAGGTTTAAAATTTCAATTATCTCAAGAGAGAAGTTGGATTTAATTCAGAATTCATTCATAGGTATCAAAATTAGATTTAATAATTTCTTATCTTTTGTGTGGTTTCTAACTAGTATAGGTCCCCTTTGGGTTTGCTTTTCTCGTCTTGATTTAATTTCTTTCTCACTAATTATCATTAATCATTTACTGTTACATATAATCATTAGTTTAGTTAGAAAATAATCACTCATATTCTTAGGCTAGATAATCTTGTTCCCGTGGGATATGACCTTGATACTCACCATTGCACTAGACTACATTGATAGGTTCGCTACCCTAGATTTAAACTTATCACCTCAGTGATGTCTATTTTGTAAAAGGAAACACCTAGAAGGAATGCTAGAAATGCTCATAGGAATAAGGATGGTGCCGATAGAGTGATACAGACCCTACAGGATATGGCATAGGCCATGAGACAACAAGCCAATGCCATTACCCAGTTGTTTCATAAACTCATGGAAGAAAGGCACCTTATGCCTCAATGTGTAAATAGAGGGACGATCGTGAGGTACTTCATGGTGTGCTTGTACATCAAGAACTCAAGCTCATCCATGTAAAGCATATCTGATAGCTCCCTCTATTCGGCGACCCCAAAATCATTATGCACCAAAGGAGCGAAATACTTATCCCATGCTAACCACGTTTTCCTCCTAGTACATAGTGAGGATTTGAAATTCCTCACGTCTTGATGACCTTCCCTTGCCACCTCCTCATCCACTTGCAAAAATGAAAACTTATTCCCCTCTTGATCTCTTAATGGAAGATCTTTCTTTGCAGTATCATAGATGAGTTCCTTCCTTTGAACCTTTATTAAGTCAAATGAGTTGACTTATGAGGTCATTTATTTTCTTTTGACCCCAATCAAATGCATTCCGCTCTGCCTTTCTCTATCCTAACAACCTAGACTCTAACATGGCAAACTTATAAAAACTCTCATTCAATTAGTCAGGCAACCCCTCTTGAACCTCCCCTAAAAACTCGAACTTAGATATTTTTGAACTTGCCTCTATGACTATAGAATGACTACTAGAAATAGGTTGCCTAATGTCAAATGGCGAGCCCTCTAAGCTTCCCTTAACACTTTTAGAATTAGAAATAAGCATGATCTTGAGTCTCCCCCCTCTTTATCTATTCAAAAAGGATAAAATAGAGATATCAAGTGTGCTTGAATGAGACATGGTGAAAGGTTAAAAATTTGTCTAAAAAATTGAAACAAAATGATATGGCAAACCAAAAAGGGAAGAATAGTCACTAACTAACTAAAAATAAAGCCAAAACCCAACAACTACTTAAGGTAAGGGATAGGGATACTCACAAAGTATGCTAAATGCACTTAGCAAGACACCCAAGTCCTCTGGAGCATGAAACAGAAGAGAGAAAAATCTTCATAGAACTTCAATCTTTCACAGAAATGCTAGTGACGAAACAGGAAGGAGTGGAAAGGTTTAAACCCCTTAAAACCTAGTGACTTTTAAAAGCAAAGCAACACAAGAAAAGACTAAAATATCCCTATTCTTACTTTGAAATGAGCACCTACACATCACAAAATGACTAGCGTACTCCAATGAGGTACCACTCACAAACGCTACACTCTTAGAAGATGATGGTTACGATGTCCAAAAAACATGTGACACGCGAAAGGACACGAGCCAAAATGACAAGGCTACCAAGTTCAAGAAAAATGATATAGATTCATATGCATGAGAGACTTCACCCACCTGAAGCACTTTTCTATGGGCGAATGCCCAGCTCAATAGAGAAAAATATCAATCGCTCTCTTGTCCCTTATGCTCTAGCCTATTACAAGTAAGCATCTAAGGGGAGGATGTAATTGCAAAGCTTGTTGCCATAAGTCCATGGCACTCATACCTATGGACTTGTACCATTCCTAACCACCCTTTAGGGGTTCACCCTTAGTGGGCTCAGCTCGCCACTAGTTGGTAGAAATCAGGAATGGAGAGTGCTCATGAGGGAAACTTAGGTATCTTACACACTTATTGACACCTGGAAGCACTATAAATATGGGATTACCCCTTGGCACTCATATACGCGAATGTTGTAACATCTGCTCCTATTTCTATGAGATATGTTTGTTAATTTTAATTAATTGCTTGTGTATGCTGCATTAGATTGCATATAACTGCATTAGTGCAAGAATTGGATTAGAGAAGAGTAAGAGAATTGCCTTGAAAAAGGATAGGGACTAAACTAAAAAAATGGAAAAGTTTAAGTATGAGAATCAAAATTTTAGCCAAAGGATTTACTATAGCTAACAGATTTTTAGAAATCTCCCACCAATGGTTCAAGGGTAAAATGGTAATTATGTATATAGTTTGAAAATTACCATTGTGAGGTCGAATGATCAGAGATTAGGATGAAAATTGAAAATTTTGGGTCACTTATATAAGGCCAAACGTTAAACTTCCTTCTTATCCAAATTCAGAACCAAACTTCTAGAAAGAGAAAGAATAGCTGAGTAGAGAGAGAAAGTGAGGGAGAATAGGCAAAATTTGCACTTCCATCAGGAGTTGAATTCAGAGAAGTGTCTAAAAAGGTGTCTAATACATTAGTCATCTCACAAACAAGGAGTTAAGGTAGCAAAATAAGTCAATCCCTTTTTATTTCAAAGTTACTATTCATATAATTAAATTCCATGATTTTGAAATTTTCTGAAGAGAAAAAGGGATTTAAAACTACATTCTTAGTGTTTCTAATTACTATTGGGTGTTTTGAACCACATGAATATACTTATGCATGCTTAAATCAGATTATAAAATATGGGTTTTTATTCGTGAATGAGAATGAGGTTACATCCAAGATTTGAGAGAGATTGAGTTGTGTTTGGGCTATGTTTTGTATGGCAAATGATGCTTACATGTTAGTTTTGAGTTCATGAATTTCAAAATGGGTTTACAAACAAGTTTTTGGATAAAAATTCTGGGTCAACAACAAGTCATAAAACAAAGCATAACATAGCAGTTGTAACGCCCTTATCTAGTATTATAGTTCCTCTAATGTAACTAGATAAGTTCGATACATTGTTCTTGACCTTAATTATTCATGTACAACGTCTAAGCATTTATACCATTCAGTATTATTAAAGTGGATTAGATTCGGGTTCTTTTGCTCAGGTAACCATACTTCATGCACAACGGAATTAAAATTTCATACATCACAGTGGAATTTATAAAACTTTAATATTACAAATAATAAATGTTAAATAATAAGTGTTCGTTATATCCTTCTATAAACATATACTAGGATATATGAAGTACCCGCCCATAAGGAGCCAGGAGACAACAAGCCTGTCACTCAAACTCCTCTTACAAAATAATGGGGGTGAACAAGTCCTTCACATGTCCTTTCCCTAGTAATTTCCCTCTTTCCTTTACTATCTACAGCCAAAAATGACGGTCCTAACTCTAATCTAAAAATAATTTATAGAATCAGGACCCAAAATAAGGGACTACAAAATGGTCTTAACAAAAGGACTTCCATCTTTTCTTGACATTGCTAAACGTTTGTATCTGATACATATTAGCATATAAATGAGAAAACAAGTTTCCCAGTAGCTTAACAATTCATCATTTTAAAATTACTAATATGTACTAGTGTGCAAGCACAGAAAAATATTTTTCCATCTACATTCTAGTCATTTAAAACAGAGTCTCATTTATATATACCGATTAGCAAGCATTGCATGATTATTTGAAATGTCAATGTGATAAAAGTAGATATTCTCATTTCATGTATAAAATCTTTTCATGGTATCGTACATATTAAAAACTGAAATAAACAATGATCAACTATACATTTCCTTCTTAAAACTTACCTTATCTCAAAGTGTGAAGCACCTTCAGTCACACCTCAAGAATTGTGGACACTTGGCCACCTTTATAATTGTGATCACTGGGTCATGAGTGTGAAGCACCTTCAGTCACACCTCACTAGATCACATGTGTGAAGCACCTTCGCTCACACTTTAAGAATTGTGGACACTTGGCCACCTTTATAAAATAATTGTGAACTTTAGGTCACAGGTGTGAAGCATCTTCAGTCACATCTCACTAGGTCACATGTATAAAGCACCTTTGGTCACACCTCAAGAATTGTGGACTCTTGGCCACCTTTATAAAATCATTGTGAACTCTAGGTCACAGGTGTGAAGTACCTTCGGTCACTCCTCATTAGGTAAATAGTGTGAAGCACCTTCAGTCACACTTTAAGAATCATGGACACTTGGCCACCTTTATAAAATAATTCTTTTATGAGTAGCGTAGTAATTTGGTTATCATAATAACATAAGGGATTACATTCGGTCATCATGGGTGAGAAACGAAATCTAGGGTTTTTCATGTTACATTGTTACATTTTTACCCCCTTTCTAAGATTTAAGCTTAGTGATACCATGCATTAAAATTTCCATGGTACCTCTTTACACATTTAAATCATGTAATCATGTCCTTGGCAAGTCCCTCTACTTACTTTCATGACTCAATTATTCTTTTCCTTTACCTACTAGAATTTAGATTACACATGTCACTCATCCTTACATTTCAATATGATATAGACCTTTATTATGTGCAACAAGGTAAACTAATTACCATACATTAATTTATCATATTCTCTCTCTTTTTCATAGCTAAATCCGAATGGCTATTTTTCTTACACCATTTTGAACAAGCAATTCCATGCCTTACCAAGGCCACTCTCGATTTTAGCAAGCTAACACAAAAATGGTTGAATTTTAATCAAATGCTAGCAAGCCCTATTTATTTTGGTATCTACACTTAAAACATATATTAACTCTACAAGAGTCTGAATTTTCTAGCATTATATTAGGTTAGGGTTTTCCATTATACACGCTAAATTTTACCAACAATAGTTCTTCCATGGAAGACACAACATCTACTTTAACACAATGATACATTAGCCATGCAAAACATGATATTTCAACATTTTCTTAATCTAAGGTTCTTTATGAAGCATGCTGAATTTTCTTTTAACCATTACTCTTCTATGAAAAACAAACACATCCATATATCACATCAACAACACAACCAAATCATCACACAAGCTTAGCCAAGGAAAGGTTTGCATCTTGAAGAATGTAGAGAGAGTTTATGTTTCATGAAAGCTTTAAATTAGGATAATCATACTTTAAATCATGAAAAAAACTCTAGAATTGCTAATCTACCTCAAGGATGAAATCAAATGAAATGGTTTTAGCTCTTCCTTTGAACTTTCCCTTCACATCCTTGCTTCTTCTTTTCTTGGTCAACCTAGCTCTTTCTCCCCTCACTAAAGCTTTTCTATTTCCTTGCCAAGCTACTCCCTCCTTTTCCAAGTGTTATCCCGTATGCACCTTTACTTCCATTCCCTCTTGTATATTTTCCAATAGGGTAATTGGATGCCACACCTCATTCTCATCTTTTATTATTCTTATTTAATAGCCTTAAGTGTAATTTAAGTGCAGCCTACTTCTCTTGCAATTTTGTGTTACTTAATCCACTCGGTCACACCAAGGAAGGGAAGGAGGGAAGTCACGCCAACGCAAGCTGCACACTCTATTTCATGCAAGGCTGTACAGTCATGCAAGGGCACATTCCACACGAGATTCATTCTTCACACAAGGCATATGGTTTGCATTCCATAATCTATTCCCTAAATGGGTACCATCGTACACCTTCATATGTGTATTTTATTTTAAATAAATAATGCACTCTCCTCACACAAGACTCATGTTTCAAGCAAGGCACATGTGAATCTCCATTCTTGGGCACGTTGGAGGCAACACGGGGGAAGGGAAGAAAACTTGTATTACACGTCTCTTCCTTCTCTCTTCCATCTCCCCACCAACCATACCCCTCCATTCCCAATTGGCCTTGCTGTATGCCTACCTAGATTTGTATTTTTTCACACAAATTCTGCACTCTTGCTTCACCGTACACACACATATATTTAACTACTTTTCTCTTGTGTATTTTATTTATTTGGTTTGG
Organism: Senna siamea; assembly: GCA_031216115.1. Classification (NCBI taxonomy): domain Eukaryota; kingdom Viridiplantae; phylum Streptophyta; class Magnoliopsida; order Fabales; family Fabaceae; genus Senna; species Senna siamea. The sequence continues at coordinate 7,535,366 of CM062360.1, forward strand.
CAACCCCACTTGGTTATCTTGAAATAAGAAGAAAGAGAGGAGAAAGGAAGATAGCTTTTGCAACACATCTCTCTCTCTCTCTCACTTCCCTTCTACTCCCATTCACATGCTCGGTTAACCAAGCAAAATGAATTAAGAATGAAGTGTTGCACCTCTTTTCCTTTTTCTCAATTGTCGTGTATATTTATATATATATTTTCTAATTGCTTACTTCACCAATTGCACGTGTAAATCCCATGGATTTTAGCTCTTTTCTCTCTTCTCCATTCCTATTATTCCTTGATATAACTGAATGGATTTTTATACTATATAAATGTGAAGCTACTTCCCTCAATTGCTACATGTATACACGTTTTTAAATCAATCTCCCATGTAGCTATTTGGTCGGAAAAGAAGAAAGAGAAAGGCACAATTCAAGCATCTTAATTTCCTTAAATTCAAGCTTACATCTAATGCACTTTTCACTCTCATTCTAATTCAGTCAACATAAGGAAGAAGGTGTTATTCTTTAGCATATTTATTCCAAATATTAAATTACACAAGCAAATTCATCATACTTTCTAGCAACTCATCCAATCAATTAAAGGAACATTAATTTAGAACTAATCAAGAGAAAATGGGGTGTTACAACAGTTGATTGGTAGAGCAAAGCAGTTGACAGTCACATTCTTGAGCTGCCTATAAATGTATACAGAGCTCTAACAGTCGACTGCTAGCCTCTGGAAGTCGACTGCCGTGTTCTTCATTTTTCAAAATTTTTCTTAGAAGGGTAATAGCCAACTACCAGCCCTATAGTAGTCGACTGATAGCTCTCAGGGTTAAAATTTTAAAGGTGGATAGAGTGTCAATAGTTGACTGGTAACAGGGTACTAGACAACTGCCAACCTTTATGAGTGTATTATAAGCTTAATGACATGTGTGAAAGGTATTTAACCCAAAAACTCTACTCAGACAAGGGATTTTAACCTAGAATGTGAAGGGTAACATGTACTTTGCAATTAAATGAGAAAGAGCAAGAATGTGATAAGATTTGAAAAGGAAAAAGCAAGAATAAATAAGAGAAATGAAAACTGTATTCTTAGTATATGTATTAGTGGTAGATAGGTTCATAACTAAATAACTGATTGCTAGTATGGGATGGTAATTAGATATTCCATAGTTATCGTGATAGTTGTAAATTTTAATTTAGTGAACTTAATGGCCAAATTAAAAAGGGTCACATACTTAGAATTTCACATAAGTATAGTATGTGCCAAATCACCCTAATGTATATGCTTATGAATAGCGCACTGAGATATAAGCTATCTGAGAAGGGGATAGTGATCTTAGAAATTTGTATCAGATACCTAGATATCAAGTGCTACTAGAGATGGAGTATGTAAAAGTGCCCTTCTAGGGTATTTTCCCATAATAAAAAATTATGGTTATTAATAGTTTTGGAAGTCCCCTCACCATTGTGAACGGATAGGGGATGTTATTTTGAATATTTTGGCATATAGATAGGTTATTTTGATGTAGGAAGAATATAATGACATATATGTATGAAGATATGTGAGATAGGGATCCATTAGTAGATTTTGTTAAATGGGTATGAGTGATAAGATTGTTGTCTTCCTACCTTGGCTAACACTCTCACATATCTATAAATCTTGTAAAGATAGTATGTGTATTGAATGTGAATGAATATGTATGTTTATTTTAATTTTCCACTGCGTTACATGTGAGAATCCTGAGTTTAGTGGCCCAAACTAATAGTACTTCATTATTTAACTTGGTAAAAAGTTAAAAATTGACTCGGGTAAAGGTAGTAGTAATTCACCAATCTTGTAGTATACTATATAAATAATTAAAATGAACTATAGGATTGGGGGGTTACAAACATTCTAGATCACTCAACTTTCTCTTGTTCTTTAACTAACTTGCTCACTTTAACATCGAAGGTGCAATTGGGGAGTCATCTCCCCCTCTGCATTCCTTGCTCTATTCATTGTGTGCAAGTCTCCCTTGCCTTCGGCCATTGCACTTGAACAACTAGGGTAATCCAGTCTAGAACTAAATTATCAAATGGAATAAACTATCTTTGCACTTCTACTTACTGCCAAAAATATCTTTCACATTTTTGTCCCATAATTTGCAATATTTGTCGAAAAACCCCAAAATGGATCCATCTTCTGTTTATCTTTCAATATACTAATAAAATTAAAATACAATAGCATTATAAAAAATGATGAATAATTAATGAGATATTTCTTAATCAATGAGGAAGGTGGATGTGATTGATTGCATTAACTAGAAAAAATTATTTATTTTAATTAGATTAAAAAAATTTATTAACTTTCAAGTTAATTTAGAAAATGAGAATAACTTGTTTTCATCATATTTTCAAATCATGTTTTTATAAAAATATTTTCAAATCATTTTACTATAAAGTTAATATTGACTGGTTAAATTTGATATATTGATTGGGAAGATATTTTTATAGTAAAGTACACTCCCCTTAAAAAAAAAAGATTTACTATGTTGACCTCCCCTACAACAAAAAGCATACAATTTTATCATTTTAATGAACAAATTCTCAAATTTATTATTTATATAATATAACAAGTATTAAATATCTATTTGACCAACATAAAATTACCACCTACTTAAAATTAAAAGTAAATTAAATTTATGATTTTTGACTCATAATTTTTAAATAAAAATGTCAAAAAATGCATTTTCTAGTAATTTATATCTTAATTAAAGAAAAATAATTGTCTTTTAGGTTTTGTTTGAATGAAGTAATTTAAGGAGGGGAAATAATTTTTGGAGGCATTTTAATTAACTCATTATAAGATTCCTTGTTTGGATTAAAAAGTAATGGAATTTGAAAAATCTATAGTAATTTAATCAAGTGATTTTGAAATTTCAAAATTTCTTTCTTTGTTATTTTTAAAATGTTAGTTACTTTTTGTTATTTTTAATATATATATATATAAATATAAATACACATGTACTAACATGAACATATGCATATATATATATGCTACATGGTTGCATACATATTTATATACACTTTATATATATGTATATAAATATATGTATATTTGTTTATGCACACAGACATACATAAAAATTATGTGTGTGTGTGTGTGTATGCATGTGCACTCACACACATGCATAAATATACATATAAATGCAAATATATACGTGTACATACATTCGCATTCGTGTGTACACACACATATATTTATATGTATATATTTAAATACATACATATATATACAAATTTACATACAAGTCTCACACATATACACATAACATGTGTACATATATATATTGATATGTTAATTGTAACACCCCTAATCCTATAGTTCCTTTCAGTTAATTAAAAAATATAATATAATATACTACAAGACTGGTGAGTTACTACTATCACTACCCAAGTAATTTTTCTTTTCTTTTGCCAAGTTAAATAATTTAGTGCTATTGATTTGGGATTTTTACACTCGGGATTCTCACACATGATGCAACAGAAATAATTGAAATAATATATATATATACACACATATACATTCACATTCATAATATATACATAACTCATTTACAGCAGTTATGACTTCTATACCTTAAACATATACTTATAGATATGTGAGAGTTGTCAACTAGGGTAAAAAGGTAACAACCCTGCCACTCATACCCATTTAACAAAAAGTCTATTAATGGATACCTATCTCACACATCCTAATACATATATGCCTTCACTTTTTGTACACCAAAAATCATCATTCTGATCCTTCCCAAAAATAATAATTAGGAATTAAGGTACCGGGCATGTCAAAATTTACTATATAGACCCTAGAACCTCATGCATTCAGGGTGAGGAGGGACTTCTAACACAAAAATAACCTACAGCTCCTTTATCACTGGGAATTACCCCAGGAAGAGTACCTCTACTTCGATCTCCAGCAGTACCTAGTATCTAGGCATTTGATACGAATCAGTATTAATATGAGAATAGTTTCTCAATAACAATAACAACCTTTTTGTTTAAAATTGCTGATCTGTACCACTGTATTCTTACAAAAATACACTACGTTCTTTTTATCAACAAGTAATAAACCATTTCTATTGGAATACTATGCATGAATTATATAGTTATATCTCATCCTTATGAATGCAAATACAATTTATGACATCTCCATCACACAAGATATATCATACCACATATCCATTAGGTTATAATGGTAAAAGGGTTATATTCACATATAGACAAGAGCATAAACAAGGAATTTAGAGCATATTCTCATGGACTCTACCAAATAATGATCATAACAAGAGAAATCAGGAGAGTTGCTGAGAAAACTACTCCTCATATTAACCCTCACTCACAAGTGATTTTCTCGTAGTCCATGACTACTTATTTGGCAGTTTGTGATTGCAATCTGTGTACATTCTAGAACGTCTTCTAGTAGATCCTAGTACAACCATCCACAACACCACCACAAGGGTCCTTGCCCACCTCTCTAAAATTCATCCCCTATCTCCGAGTCCAATAGGGTTGTAATGACTCCCTTATCCCACTTTACATATCAAAAAGTATATCTTAGTAGAAGCATAGAAAATCACAATAAATTTTTTCACTTTCCCAAATTAGGGAACATTAGAGGGTCATTACTGATTAAGTGTAACCCAAATAGACTCTTCTCACAGTCCATTCAAATTCCAGTCCACTGATTTTCTTGTGCAGCATATCTAATATCACATCATACCATCACATGTTACTCTGGAATATAAATTTCCATAAACCATCAAGTAAACAATTGAGATATACTATGCCCTACTACTCAATCCATTATACATTAATAAATAAAATTTCAATCCATCAGATCCATTATACAAGTCTACATTTTGCAACATCCACCAAGAGACAACACCATTATATATATATTAAAAATTCTGAGCCTACTATAAATCTAGCTCATTACTGTACACTTCTTCTAGCATTGCCTTGTGGCTTTGGCATCTCTCTCATGCCTAGCTATCTCCTAGTTATCGCTTGTTCCTGGTCATCTGAACACACAACTTGATGAGATATATAAATCCTAAGGCAAGCTATGTCAAGCACAAAAATTGTCTCCTCAAAATCAGTTCCAATACATGTGAATTACTAAATACTTTCAATTCAAAATAAACATAGGCAATCATTTAAAAATAACATGAGTATAGCATATAAAATCTATAAAAATCATACTTTTAAATCTACTTGTAAATTTCATACATCTATCACAAATCCCATGTGATCATCTTCTTAATTGCATGCCATTTTATCAAAAATCATAGGCTTTAGTTGGGTGTGATCCATATCACCAATCACCCAAAAATAGTGCCCTAATTTTGTGAATGTGATCTGTAACACCAATCACCCACTCAAGGACAGCCGAGAGCCAACTTCCATGGTGTCCCCCTGCATGTGCACATTGCTAGTCTCATCCATATACAGTCTATATGGCAATACATACACATAGTCAACTATAACTAATGGTTATAGGACATTACACTTAAACCAATATGTCACCCCTATAGACCATCCACCCTAACTTCTTAAGTCTTCCATAAGGTTGTCTTGGTTTAATGGGTAAATCCTAACAGATACAGACTAATTCAGATAAAATGATTAAGTTTATAAAATCGTTTGCAAAGGAAATATTCAACGATCATCCCATACCAGCTATTGAATGTCCACCCTAAGTTAGTCTTTCCCTATGGCATATAACCCAATAGCCAAATCTAGCAAACATGCAACGACCATCTCAATACACACAAGAAATAGTTCTTTACTCATATAAAAGTCTCACACTTATCAATTCAGTTTCAGAATTCATTTCCCATTTCAATACAAAGATTTCATTGAAAAGAGTAATTCACAACATTAATAGAAATCAGGGGAGTGTATATTACTCTACCTTTACCATTTGCTCCTCTTTTGACCAGAATTTTCCTCTTTTATCTTCGGATTATCCTCAAAAATTATTCCCTGGGGAGATAACTTAAGTTTTACACAATTTTCCTTTCAATCATGCACTTATGCAATTAGGACTTAGTGTTTCCCTATGGGGTTTTTTTTCCAATTTCCCTTTTCCTTACTATTTCTATGTTGCCCATCACTCGTCACATGAAATTCTCATGTATAATGATATTTTGAACCTTATACAAATCAAAACCAAGGGTTTTAAAGCTCAATTCATGTTTTAAAAGTTATTCTTCACATCAGGGGTTGCCAGTCACCTGCTAGGGAGTTAGCAGTTGGCTAATTGCTCTCTAGAGTCCTAAATTCTGTGAGATAAGGGTCAGGTAGTTGACTAATGCTTACAGTGGCTCAACAGTCGACTGATGCATGCCTGGCAATCAAATGCTAAGCTACTGTGTGCATTTATGGGTTTGTGAAGAAAACGACAATCAACTGGTGCATGTTGGAAGTCGACTGTTTTATTCTTCGACAGTCCAAGAATTTTGATTTTCTCAAAATTTTAGCCCAAATTTCTAGCCTATAACCAATTTAAAATGTATAAGCTTAGTCCTTAACCATTTTCGTGTAAAACCCATAAATTTTTAGGTCTAAAACATCAATCATTTAGAAAATCCAACATGTAAACCAAGTGAAAGAAAAACCTAATCTTACAAAGTCTAGTTTAAATCTTGAAATTGCTAAATGGAAATAAATAATCCTAGCATTTCAATTCGGAAGTCATTTCCTAACCTCAAGTAAACCTTAAACTCAGTTTCTCTTACTCAAAATCATCAGAAATTTAAAAATTCCCTATTTTCCTATTTTCACTTTCTTTCTCGAATTTTAGCAGATTCAGGTGTTCTAATTGCAGAAGATTTTGGCTGAATGATGTTTAAGATGCTCATTAAGTTATAGATGAGGAATTTCCTACCTCAAATCTAGCTATGGGAGCTTTCCAACTTGCTTTCTCCTCTTCTCCTTTTCCTCAATTTCTCACTCTTGCTTCCCTCAGATGACTGGTTCTTTCTTCTAGTATGGGAAGACAAGGTGTATATATATATATATATGGGAGGAAAGGGTGAAGTAGCTGAACTTCAGGGACCTCTTAGAAATTTAAAAGAACTTTGCACTTTAGTCCCTTCTTACTAACATTTCATCTTTCTTATTTCATTCAAGTTCTTGAAGAAATTCTGAAATTATCTTTAAAAATAATAATTCAGGGGAGCGGGTATTACAATCCTCCCCCCTTAAAATAATTTTGTCCTCAAAATTCATACCTGTAAATTGTTTTGGGTAATGTTGCCTCATTTCGTCCTCCTTCTCTCACGTCTTCTCGTGGGTTGCTATATTCTACCACAATACTTTAACCAGGGGGATTACTTTATTCTAGAGTTGCTTAGTCTTAAAGTCTAGGATTTGGACAGGAGTAGATTCATAGGTCAAATTTTCCTTTTAATGTTATGGGTTGATTCCCCAATACATGCATGGGTTCTTGAACATATTTTCGAAGTTGCGAGATGTGGAATACATCATGCAAGTTTGATAGGTGAGGAGGTAAGGCAATTTGGTAGGTGACTAGACTAACTCTTTACAGGATTTGGAAGGGTCCTAAGAATCGGGGACTTAATTTCTTCATTCTAATCTGCCTACCAATACTTGTAGTGGGTGACACTCTTAAAAACACTTGATCTCCCTCATTAAACTCCAAAGGTATCCTTCTCCTGTTGGCATAAGTTTCTTGTCTCTGTTGAGCAACCCTCATCTTTTCCCTGATCATCTTGATTTGATCAGTGGTCTCTTACACAATCTCTAATCTTAACAGGGTACTCTCCCCTATTTCTACCTAATTAAAGGGTGATTTACAACTTCTTCCATACATAGCTGCATACGATGCCATACCTATGGTAGAGTGATAACTATTATTATAGGCAAACTCTATCAAGGGTAGGTACTTGTCACAACTTCCCTTCTATTCCAGCACACATGCCCTCAATATATCCTCCAAGGTTTGGATTGTTCTCTCAAACTACCATTAGTCTGAGGATGATAGGCGGTGCTAAACTTAAGTTGGGTTCCTAATGCTTTCTGTTGGGATTGGCAAAATCGTGAGGTGACCCTAGGGTCTCGGTCTGACACTATTCTTGATGGCACCTCGTGTAACCTCGCAATTTCCCTACGGTATACTTGGGTTATTTTTTCAATGGAATATCTGATCTTAATTGGCAAGAAATGAGCAGATTTAGTCAATCTATCCACTATTACCCATATAGAATCATAACCAGTTGGAGTTCTAGGTAGTCTAACTACAAAGTCTATGGTTACCTGATCCCATTTTCTCTTTGGTATCTCTAATGGCCTTAATAATCTAGCGGGTCTTTCATGCTCTATCTTAACTTGATGATAAGTAAGATAAGCATTCATGTGTTTTGCAATGTCCTTTCGTAAACCAACAGTTACTCTTCAACTCTTGATACATCTTGGAAATACCTGGGTGAATGGTAAAGTGGCTACAATAAGCCTCTGCTAGCAATTTTTTCCTTAGCTCCTGATGGTTTGGAATTGCTTTTCGATTTCTAAACATTAATACCCCATCAATAGCAAATCCAAACTTGGGTTGGTTCACATATACTCTTAGGGATTCATCTTCTTGTTAGGCTTGTCTAACTTGATCCCTCAAATCCTAACTTATTGGGAAGTCACTCATTACTAGCCTCTTCGAAAGTGGAATCACGTTGAGGCTGAGATTCCTAAAGTCTTCAAGTAATCTCATCTCATCTATCATCAAACTAGCCACTTGTAAGGACTTTCTACTTAATGCATCAGCCACCAAATTGGCTTTCCCTGCATGATATTTCAACCTAAAGTTAAAGTCTTTCAGATACTCTACTCACCTTATCTGCCTCATATTTAGTTCTTTTTGATCAAATAAGTACCTCAGGCTCTTATGGTCACTAAAAACCTCAAATACAACCCTATACAAGTAATGTCTCCAAATCTTCAGGGCAAATACTACAGCAGCTAATTCCAAATCATGGGTGGGATAGTTTTCCTCTGTAGGTTTTAGTTATCTAGATGCATAAGCAACTACTCTCCTATCTTGCATTAAGACGCATCCTAAACGTTTCTATAATGTATTTGTATAGACCTCAAATGGCTCTAGGGGGTTCGGGATTACTAATACTAGAGTGTAGTCAATTTCTCCTTCAAGGTTTGGAAACTATGCTCACAACACTCACTCTACTCAAATTCAACACCTTTCCTAGTCATTCGGGTTAATGGCAGGGCTATATGAGAAAACCCTTATATGAACTTCCTATAATAGCCTGCCAAACCCAAAAAACTCCTAACTTTAATGATTGTCCTCTACTGACCCCAATCCAATATAGCTTTAATTTTCTTAGGGTCTACCAAAATTCCTTTTCCATTTACCACATAACCTTAAAACTTCACTTCCTCAAACCAAAACTCACATTTCTCTAACTTAGCAAACAATTACTTTTCCTTCAACATCCACAACACCATGCTAAGATGTTGTGTATGTTTTTCGTGAGTCTTGGAATAGACTAGGATGTCATCTATGAATACCACTACAAATTGGTCCAAGTAGGGTCTAAAGATCCTGTTCATATAATCCATGAAGACAATAGGGGCATTAGTCAGTCCAAATGACATCATTAAAAACTCATAGTGACCATACTTGGTGTTAAACATTTTCTTAGGGATATCCTAATCCCTAACCCTAATCTGGTGGTATCCTAACCTTAAGTCTATTTTGGAGAATACCGTTACACGTTACAACTGATTAAATAGGTCATTTATTTAGGGTAAAGGGTATTTGTTCTTGATGGTCACCTTATTTAACTGTTTCTAATCTATACATAATCTCATACTTCCGTCTTTCTTCTTTCCAAATAGGACAAGAGCTTTCCATGATGATATGCTTGACCTAATGAATCCCTTTTCTAATAAGTCCTCTAGTTAGACCTTTAACTCCCTCAATTCTGATGGAGCCATTCTATATGGGGTTATTGCTATTAGGTCTGTACCAGGAATCAAGTCTATAGTGAACTTGATCTCCCTCAATGGGGGTAACTTGCTTATTTCTCTGGGAAATCCCTAACAATAGGAAATAGGCTTAGCCTTTCTTGCAATTCTACCTGAGAGAGGTTAAGAGATATGTCATTTATCTCACATGCCCTATCACTCCCACTTAAAGGTAAGGTATCCAAATAAGTGATAGTCTTCTCAGAACTATTCAATAGAACCTGATTCCTAGATAACCAGTCCATCCCCAGAATGAAGTCAATCCTAATCAAAGGCAAACACACAAGGTCCACTATGAATAAGGTACCATCAATGGAAAGAGAACATTTTAGGCATATTTATGGGGATATGGTTGTCTCTCCTAAAGGTGTGTAAATACAAAAATCAAAAGGCATGGTTTGGAAAGGTAGTTCAGTTTTCCCACACATGCATAAGATATGAAAGAGTGCGCAGCACCTGAATCAAACAATACTATCAAGGGAAAATTGTAAATATTACCTCTACCCTGCATCAATCTGGGCAACTTATCAACATTGGCTCCATCCAGAGTAAAGACTCTCCCCAAAGCCTGTGGTTTTGGTCCACCAGGAGTTTATTGATTCCCATCGATCGGACAGTACTTTGCATAGTATCCCATGCCTCTACACTTGTAGCATCTGACCAGTGTTTGATGCCAACAAGGTTGATTCCCATGCCTTGTCCCACACTTCGAGCAGTTAGCATTTTCGAGATGTTTATTACTGCTAGATGACCCTTGCTGTGGTTTGAAATTTCTAGCCTTCACATTCAGATTATTGGCTATTTTTTTCTATCGACCAACAAATCTCTGGTTCACATTTTGCTTCTCTTCTAGGCCTTTATTGAGGATACGACATTTATTTACTAGCACAGAGAAATCTCATACCTCTAATGGGGTTATTTAAGTCCTCATCTGTAAGTCTAAGGTTGCCTTAAATTGGCTGACTTTTAAGCCTCATTGGCCTATAACCTCAAGTAGGTGGAATACCTGGCCAGTTCTTTAAATTTGGCCAAGTACTCTTTGAATGGTCTCCCCCTTTGTCTAAGCTACAAGAATTCTGTCTCTTTTGCCTGTCTTACGCTCTATGGGAAGTATTTCTCAGGAAATCCCTTTGAAAGACTCCCAGGTAATAGGGACGGCCCTAGTTTCCATCAGTTGTTTGACCCCATTCCACCAGTTTTTTACTTCTCCCTTTAGCATGTATGTTGCATAGCTTACCCTCTGCTCATCAGTGCTATGTAATAGTTGGAAGATCTTCTCCATCTCCTTTAACCACCCTTTTACTACCATTGGCTCACATGTGCCCAAGAACGATGGTGGCCTTGCCCTTTAGAACTCTAACTGTAACGACCCCCTAATACAATATACGCGATGCTTATCTGATTAGCGGAAGCATATGGGTCTCTCTAAGTAGTTATTCCCGATGTGGAATGTCAGGGGATCGCTACTGGTTGAACGTAACCTAAATAGACTTCCCGTTGTCCATTCAGATTTCATTCAACCCTAATTCACACGCAACTAACTAGTTATACATACATACATCATAAATTACTCTGGAATGAAATCTAAGACTCATATACACATCACGTCATATATTCATACACATTCCAACTCAAATCCATAAGTTTACATCGGCAAACCCTACCGAAAATTCGGCAGAGTTTCCTATGTATTTCGAACATACCCAAAATACAATAATCACCTGTTTACATTTACATAGCCAGTCCAACAACAACAGTAAACATAAATAACAGAATCCATATACAGCAACGTCAATCCCATCACTACAGTCAATATACAATACCTGATTTATACATGTATAGTCAATCTAGTCACTACAGAAAACATAGAAGACAGAACCCAATATACAGCAACGTCATCAAAGTATATATACAAAATGATTCAAGCCTAAGCTAAGTCATTCTCCTGTTTATCACCAAGGCATCATCAGCTATCGTTTGGGTTCCTGTCCCTGTCCCTGTTCATCTGAGTAAACAACTTGATGAGATATAAAATCCTAGTAGAATAATTTACAGTTCAAATATACTTCAAAAATTGGCTGAATACTCAGTAGTGCGAACACCGAAATCATCTTCCCGAAATCAGTTCGAAAATAGTGAAATACCTTATCTTTAAAATCTTTTATCACATGGAAATTGCAGCAAATAGTCAAAGTCATACAAATCTATTTCGTTGAAAATCAATAATCAAAATCAAGTAAAATCCCATGCCCGGTGTATCTAAATCCACGTTGGTCACAAATCTGCTGTAACCAAGTCTAAATCATCATCTAATTGCACGTCATCTAGAGAGAATACCTTTCTTATCGTTGGGTGTGATCCGTAACACCAATCACCCGAATCAAGCCTATATTGTGAGTGTGATCCGTAACACCAATCACTCACTCAAGGACCGGGTGAGAATCAACATCTAGGGCGTCCCCTAGCATGTGCACATACGCCAATTCTCATCCTCATACAGTCTATTCGAACTCACATGCTCACGGTTGGCTATTCCTCAGGGTTCTAGGGTATTACACCTAAATCACAATGTTTTCCTGTCTAGGTTATCCCCCCTAATACTCCTTAAACCTTTCTTAGGGTCGTCTTGATTTATCGCGTGATCCCTAACATAGTACAGGCTAAATCTGATAAAATAATCTCGTTTAAAAATTCCTTGTACTCGAGTTACATAACGGCCGTCCCATACCGACTATCAAGTACCCAACCCTAAGTAAATCCATCCTAAGGGCATCTAAACTTGATAAACAACACGTCTAACATGCAATTAGGGTTTTCAGCACACAAGCATGCAATTTATTCCATCGAAAGTAGCACGTAAATCCATGCAAATTATCTAAATCATTCAGGTATCCACTAGGTCAAATCTAGGGTTCGGGAAGTGTAAATTATCCTACCTGGTCTCCTGTCGCTCCAAATCGCTTCAGAACTTCACGTAATCTCAGTTTCTGAGCCCAATTAATTTCCTGGACATTGAATTAAATATTCAGGCTTGTCACGTCATCCGTTTTTTGATCCTAAGTCCGGTTACCCTAATACCTAGGTCAATTTATTGCCTAATTACGTTCGGCATCTATTTTAGTCAGATATCATCACTTTTTGGGAAATCAGACCTTACCAATGTGATCGGATGATGGAATTTTGTCTCAGGGTGGTCTCGGTTTCTCCCGATGCACTTCCAGAAACTCTGGCACAGCGGCGCACGGCTGTGTATGGTGGAGGGGTGCGGTTTGCCTCAAAAATTACGCCACGATGAAGCTCGCAAGTCCAGGAGTTTGAATATGGTGGTGGCGTGGCGGTTCACGGCCGTTTGGATGGCAGTTTTCGGCCACGAAAGTTGACACACGGCAGACGGAGATTACCTCAATCCAAGCGCGTTCGGCCTCCGTTCGACGTCGGCAAGCTACTGGAGGAAGCTGGCAGCTCAGGCTACACGATGGTGGGGGCGGTGACGGCCAACGGCGACGGACGGAGGTGATTTGAGCTGGTGAATTTTCTGCACGGTGGAGGAGAAAAGTGGCATTTTTCGGCGACGCTGGCGGCCGTTGGTGGTTGCTGGAGGTTGTGGGTGGTGAGGGCTGTCGATTGGTATGCTGGGTGGCGGCCCACGATGGCTATAGTGGCGGTTCACGGTGGAGGAAGGAGGAGAGAGAGGAGAGAGAAAGTGTGGTGAGGAGAGAGAGAGGTTTGAGAGAAATAGAGGGAATTCAGGAAATTTAAAGCCTTCGGGGGTGATTCCGACTTTTCCCGGACCACCCGGGGATACTTTAGGGTGTCGACATCCTTCCAGACATTGACGCGTTTCCATGCAAAGGTTTTGGTCTCCGTCAGTGAAATTGACGTAAGAAACATCTTTTGTTAGTTTCTAATCGCCGGATTGCATTTCTTTCCGTTTGAACGTGTTTCTAACTTCAAACAACCTTCCATTTCGAATCACTATCCTCGAAAGTCATGCCAGGTTTCATTTGATTGGAATTTGCGTAGAAAATTTAGTTTTATCTTTTAAAATTCTTTCGGTTGTTACACTAACCAGCCTTGGTACATGTGATTATTGTTTTTACTATTCATTTCATCATGATTTTGGCAGTCCTCCTGATACTGTCTCATCACATTGTCACTAGTGACAGCCTACTCTCTTATTGGTTCTGCCATCATTCGGAAGGAATCCATCATGTCCCTTATATCATCATTCCTGCTATTACTCCCCCAAGACCTTTCGACAGTGCCTCTTCAGGAGTTTGCCATAGATTGCTGATACAGAAAGGGAAATAATTAGTTTTTTATAACAGCATCGAGCTATGGTCCCACGGTCATTCCCAATATCTCCATTATTAATCATAATCCTATATATTCCAAATTCAGATAAATTAAATTCCTAATGCTGCAAACCTAGTTAGACATAAATCAATCCTAATCCTCAACCAATAACCAGGTGAACTCGTAAACCAAGATTTGATAACAACTTATAATGACCCTCTTATCCCATTTTACATATCACAGAGTATATCTTAGCAGAAGCATAGAAAATCACAATAGATTTTTTCACTTTCCCAGATTAAGGAACATCAGAGGGTCGTTATTGGTTAAGTGTAATCCAAATAGACTCTTCTTACAGTCCATTCAAATTCCACTCCACTGATTTTCTTGTGCAGCATATCTAATATCACATCATACCATCACATGCTACTCTGGAATATAAAGTTCTATAAACCATCAAGTAAACAATTGAGATATACTATGCCATACTACTCAATCCATTATACGTCAGTAAATAAAATTCCAATCCATCGGATCCATTATACAAGTCTACATTTTGTAACATCCACCAAGAGACAACATCATTCTATATATATATTCAAAAGTTTGAGCCTACTATAAATCTAGCTCAGTATTGTACACTTCTTCTAGCATTGCCTTGTGGCTTTGTCATCTCTCTCATACCTAGCTGTCTCCTAGGTATCCCCTATTCTTGGTCATCTGAACACACAACTTAATGAGATATATAAATCCCAGTAGATCAATTTACAATTCAATACTTTTAAAATAGTCATATGTTCAGCTGTGTCAAGCAAAAAAATTATCTCCCTAAAATTAGTTTCAATACATGTGAATTACTAAATACTCTTAATTCAGAATAAACATAGGAAATCGTTTAAAAATAACATGAGTATAGCATCTTAAATATGTAAAAATCATACTTTTAAATCTGGCCTGTAAATCTTATACATCTATCACAAATCTCATGTGATCATCTTCTCAATTGCTTGCCATTTTATCAAAAATCATAGGTTTTAGTTGGGTGTAATCCATAACACCAATCACCCAAAAATAGTGTCCTAATTTTGTAAGTGTGATCCGTAACACCAATCATCCACTCAAGGACAGGTGAGAGCCAACTTCTAGGGTGTCCCCTGGCATATACACATTGCTAGTCTCATCCTTATACAGTCTATATGGCGATACATACACATAGTTGACTAATACTAAGGGTTATAGGACATTATACTGAAACCAATAGGTCAACCCGTATAGACCATCCACCCTAACTCCTTAAGTCTTCCATAGGGTTATCTTGGTTTAATGGGTAACTGTAATACCCCCCTAGCCTATGGTTCCTTTTAAGTGTTTAAAGGTATAATTTATATAATTATCATAATAATGGTGTGTTACTATCACTTCTACCCAAGTAAATTTGAAAATTTTTACCAAGTTAATTAAGTGAGTGCAATTTGGGTTGGTCTTTACTCTCAGGTTATCTCAACATCGCAGTAGAATAAATATATATAGGATGTACCTGGATTAACTATACATAAACATACATTCTTAATTAAATAGATTCAATTAACTATTAGGCATGGAGGCAACAATCCTACCATTTATAACCCTATTAATTAGTCTATTTATCAATCCAGCCAAATTCCTATACAGATAAGTTAGAATAGGCTATACAAAATAATCATACACTAGCCTTTCTCAAAATATCATGAAGGCTAGCTTCATTCTACCATGTACTTAAGCTATTCAAATTAAATAGTCTGTATGCTTGGAATGGACACTTTTTCCTACTTTGCCTCTTTCTTCAGCCCAAGAGGACCTACACATCTAGTACATGCCAACACTATTATGAGAAATGAATCTTATTAGCAATGCAACCTATTACGAAATCCATTGACCTGTACCACCGTGCTCGCACGAAAAACTCTACATTCTTTCATAAAACATATCATATGTTATTAGGATGTAGTTCATGTAGCATTTAATTATGTTATATACTCATACATATGCATATTCATCAAAACATATCATCTTTAAAACATAGAAAGTGCATTTATCATCATTCTCATCATAAAACATTTATTATAAAACATATGTGGGATAGTAAACATGCCATCATTTCATTTCCATAACATGTGAGCAGTACATAAAACACCCTAAGAGTAATCAGGAGAGTCGCCTAGCAACAACTCCATGCATCATTGTTTATATGAATGAGCGCATGTCTATTTAGTCATGCCTTAACCTTTGTACATTCTGAGGCATCCCCTAGTGGATCCAAGTACCTTAATGGTCCCTACCCCTTTTTGGCAGATCATCCTTAACTAGCGAGATTCCTCCCTTTTATCCTAAACGGGGCTGGCATACTCTAATGGGATCACTATCAACTCTACCCGAATCATTTCCTCTTCAATTTTGGGTGGACCATAATACTATGGAATTACCACCATTCCTTCGAGGTGGATCACACTCCCGGTATGCTATTCTCTACATATACTCTAGGGTGAATCGGCCTATGCCCATGGTTATGCTTAACTCTAAGTATGTGTTTCTCATATGGAATTTAGGAGATGACACTAACTTAAAGTTCACAACCATCATGGTGTTTTCAAAATCATATAAGTTCAAGTGGATGTTTACCCATTCCAATTTATAGCACAATCGTGGAATGCCCAACAGCCTTCCCATATCGACAATCGGTCACTCGATCATAAGCCTATCTACCCTAAGGCATACATTAAGAATACTTTCCTCTTTCCCTTTTTGTGTTCTTTGCTGTCTCTTTATTTCACTATCACAAGGGTCTCATCACTGAAAACTCCTAGTTTCCCTGCTTACCTATGTTGTGAGTCCTTAATTGAGTTAGTATGAAGAATTACTAAGCTCAATTGCCATTAAAAACCTCATTTCACAAGCTAGAGGGTTACCAATCGGCTGTTGGAAGGCTAGCAGTTGGCTAGTGGCTCTCTGTATTCCTCGAGTGCCAGACCTGGCAGTTGGCTGGTGGCTTGCTAGAATACGTCCTGGGCAAAATAAGAGCATGACAGTTGACTACTAGGATGGCCAGTCGACTGCTAGAAACCTGGTAGTTGGCTACTAAGCCTATGTCTGCACTTCTGGGTTTGCCAAGAACACGACAATCGACTGCCCCATACTTAGTAGTCCGCTGTTATGTTTCGTTGGCGTCTGAATCCTCTACTTGGCATTTTCTACTCGGTGCTTGCTTGGCATTTTTAGCGATGGTTTTTTTTGCTGCTAAAGTTTTTTGCAACACAATTATCGCCACTATAAATTAATTATTTAAACAAAAGTTATAGCAACAATAATATTAAAGCACACTTTAGCAACGGATAAAATCGCCGCTAAAAACGATAAGCAGGCGCTAAGTAGAGAATTACGGCAGAGGATCCAAAATCGTTTCGTTGCAGTTCAAAAAACATAATTTGATAGTACCCAGTCCAGAATGCATTCCATTTTTAATTCTAAACATATGAGCTTAATTTCCATACAACAAACTTTACTTCTCATTAAACATTTTCCATCCATTAGCTCAAACATGGTATATTCTAGGAAAACTAGTATATATCTTTAGATGAACACAACTTAACCCTTCCAATCCATTACAAGCACATATATGAGCATACATTCAGCAACACAACATCCCATAGAAATAGAAAAGCATATAGAATGTAGATTTAACCCCAAACTCAGTTCAAACATTCAGAAATTGATAGTTTTCCTACAATAGTAAAATTTTCAAAAAAAAGAGGGGTTTAGGATGAATTACTACCTTGATTTCCTACAAATGTGTTTAGGATGTGTTATGAAAACTATCCCCTTGCTGCAGGACTAATTTATAGCCTTGAATATGCTCTTTTTCCTTCAAAAATCTCCCTCCTTTGCCCTAAATCGCCTCTTTCTCTCTCTACTCGCCCCTTCTACTTCTCTTTCTATAAATGCTGAAGGTTGGAAGTGTGGAAGGGTTTAGATCTTCAGCTAGGGTTTAAGAGAGGTTTGGGTATTTGCTCTTTGGTCCCTAAGCTATTTTGCACTCTTAGAATCACTCACTTTTCCCTTTTCAATTGAGTCAATGGCCATACTCTTAAATCAACTTTCATTCCTTTCACTCAGGTCCTTAGGCTAATGCAACTATATGAGATTAATGCAACATAATTAACAACTAACAAACATCTCTTTAATCATATTAGGAGCAAATGTTACAATAACTCCAAACAGATACAGACTAATTCAGATAAAATGAATAAGTTTATAAAATCGTCTTCATAGGGAACATTCAACGGCCGTCCCATACTAGCTATTGAATGCCTACCCTAAGTTAGTCTATCCCTATGGAATATAACCTAATAGCCAAATCTAGCAAACATGCAATGACCATCTCAATACACATAGGAAATAGTTCTATACTCATAAAAATCTCATACTTATCAATTCAGTTTCAGCATTCATTTCTGATTTTAATATAAAGATTTCATTGAAAAGAGTAATTCACAACATCAATAGAAATCAGGGGGGTGTAGATTACTCTACTTTTACCATTTGCTCCTCTTTTGACCAGGATTTTCCTTTTACCTTTGGATTATCCTCACAAATCATTCCTTGGGGAGATAACTTAAGCTTTACACAATTTTCCTTTCAATCATGCACTTATGCAACTAGGACTTAGTGTTTCCTTATGGGTTTTTTTTTCCAATTTCCCTTTTCCTTACTATTTCTATGTTACTCATCATTCGTCACTTGAAATTCTCACGCATGATGTATGCAAATCAAAACCAAGGGTTTCTAGGCTCAATTCATGTTTTAAAAGTCATTCTTCGCATTAGGGGGCTACCAGTCAGTTGCCAGGGAGTTAGCAGTCGGTTGGTTGCTTTCTAAATTCTTGAATTCTCTAAGAAAGGGGCTAGGCAGTCTAATGATTCATGCCTGGAAGTCGGCTACTGTGCTTTTGTCTGTGAGTTTTAAGCTTATAGTGGCTCGATAATGGACTGATGCATGCTTGGCAGTCGACTACTAAGCTGCTGTGTGCATTTCTGGGTTTGTGAAGAAAATGACAATCGATTGGTGCATGCTAGAACTTGACTGTTACATTCTTTGATAGTCAAGGAATGCCAATTTTCTCAAAATTTTAGCCCAGATTTCAAGCCTATAACCAATTTAAAATGCATGAGCTTAGTCCCTAACCATTTCCGTGTAAAACCCATAAATTTTTAGGTCTAAAACATCAATCTTTCAAAAAATCCAACACGTAAACCGAGCAAAAGAAAAACCTAATCGTACAAAGTCTAGTTTAAATCTTGAAATTTCTAAATGGAAGTAAATAATCCTAGCATTTTAGTTCAGAAGTCATTTCCTAACCTCAAGTAAACCTCAAACTCAGTTTCTCATACTTAAAATCATCAAACATCTGAAAATGCCCTATTTTCCCATTTTCACTTTCTTTCTCAAATTTTAGCATACTCAGGTGTTTTAATTGTAGAAGATTTTGGCTAAATGATGTTTGAGATGCTTATTAAGTTATAGATGAGGAGTTTCTTACCTCAAATCCAGCTATAGGAGCTTTCTAGCTTGCTTTCTCGTCTTTTCCTTTTCCTCAATTTCTCCCTCTTGCTTCCCTGAGATGACCGATTCTTTCTTCTAGTATGGGAAGACAAGGTGGATATATATATGTAGGAGGAAAGGCTGAAGTAGCTGAACTTTAGGGACCTCCTAGAAATTTAAAAGAACTTTGCACTTTAATCTCTTCTTACTAACATTTCATCTTCCTTATTTCATTCAAGTTCTTAAAGAAATTTTGGAATTATCTTTAAAAATAATAATTTAGGGGAGCAGGTATTACAAGGGTCCTTACCCACTGCTTTGGTAGTTCCTTCCCTGTATCATCATTAAAATAGAGTCCCTGCTGACCTCTCTAGCAACTCCTCCCCTATATATACGGGATTACTATTTTTCATCAGATCATCTCCCAAAACTATATTCACAGGTATATAGACTAGGGTGATTCGACTCATACCATGGTTATGTCTAACTTTAAGTACGTGAATCCTTTAATTGGTTTTTGGGGAGTTTGTTGACTTAAAATTAATAACCATTACGGTGGTTTTTAAATCTTTAATTTAACCATGTAATGTCTAACAACCATCCCATACTGACAATCCGTCACTCGACATATGCCTATCTACCATTATCCATACACTAGGAATACTTTCTCATTTCTCTTTTATGCCTTATGCTCATTCCTTTTTTGAAATTCTCATATCATTCTTACTCTTTCACCTTCAACCCTTATGTTACCCATTAGACATTCTAGGTTCAAATTCCTTGTTTGAGCAGAGTTTTAGGCTAATTATGCCTTAAATGAGGTCAGTGAGTTCATATTCCAAAACAAGGGTCGGCAAGTCAACTTCCACCTGCTTGGCAATCATTCTCTATTCTGCCAAATTTTTCCAAATCTGAGGGCTACTAGTCGGCTGCCATAGACCCGACAGTTGACTGTTATGTTCTTGGAAATTTTCTGGAAAACATGAGCACAATAATCGACTTCCAAGGGTTGGCAGTTAGTTGCTAGTGCTCGACATGCGTTTCTGGGCCACCCAAGAACACGATAGTCAACTTCTATGTTATACACTATTTTTCAAATTGATTGTTGACCCAAATTCTTGCCTAAGAACTTTTTTGTAAACCCTTTTTGATAATCATCAACTCAAGACCAGCATATAAGCTTCATTTAACACATATAGCAACCCAAATTATCGTTTAATCTCACTCAAATCTTAGATTTAATCTCATTTTCATTCATAAAAACCCATTTTTTATAATCTGATTTAAGCATACATAAATATATTCATGCAGTTTAAAACACCCAATAGTAGTTAAAAACATCAAAAATGTAGTTTTTAGCTTTCTCTCCAACTTAAATACCATGAAAATCATAATTTTCGGTACATAAATAGTAAATTTCAAAAAAAAGAGGATTAGGTTGTTTGCTACCTTGTTGTTGCCTTAAAGCACGTAAAGATTTGTTTAAAGACTTATTGGTATGTTATCCTTGCCTCAGGTATGTCAAACTTCTCTCTACGATTCTCTTCCTTCTTAGTTCCTCACTTTCTCTCTCTCTCTTTAAGTATGAAGTTTAGGGTACATATGGTGAGAGTTTAGATATTTCCCCTTATGTATAGGTGGTCTAGGAATTACAACTTTTATCTTGCTTCCTGATCATTCAGCTTCAAATGATAATTTCTCCAACTCTATGCTAAATTACCATTTAGCCCCTGAACCATCGGTGGGAAGTTTCAAAAATTTGCTAGCTACAGTAATTCTTTTGGAAAATATTATGTCTTGCTACCCTTGGAGTATTGAAAGCCTATATAACTTTCTTCACTAAACCTTTTCCTTTCATACAGTTCCCTACTCTTTTCTTTTTAGTTTAGTCCCTTATTCTAATAAAACTACATGCAATCTAATGTAACATATACAAGCATTTAACTTATTTAAAACTAGCAAGTATCTCTCATTAATAGGAGGAACGGATGTTATATTTCTCTCCTCCTTTAAAATAATTTCGTCCTCAAAATTGAAAACGTACCTAATCAAATAATTCGGGGTAGGTTCTCCTCATATCATCTGCCTTTTCCCACGTGGCTTCTTGTGGTGACGACTGATCCCACAATATCTTTACCAGTGGAATAGTCTTATTCCTCAATTACTTGACCTCAGTACCAATGATTCTTAAAGGTTTAGGATGATAACTTAAATTATCTTTCAATTATACTGTATTGGCATCAAGAACAAGTGAAGAATCTAGAATATATTTACAAAGTTGATAAACATGAAAAATATTATGGAGATTGGACAAAAATGGAGATAATGTTATTTGATAAGCGGATGAACCAATCTTTTTTAGGATTTGGAAGGGTCTAATATATCTCGGATTCAGCTTTCTGGACTTAATAGCCCTACCAATACCAATAACTAGAGATACCCTGAGGAAAACGTGATCTCCTTCCACAAATTATAGTGGTCTTCTCCTCTTATCAGCATAACTCTTTTGCCTATCCTGGGCCTTAGCCTTTTTTTCCTTGATCACTTTTATCTGATCTGTAGTTTTTTGCACTAATTCTGGCCCTAGCAATTGTCTTTCCCCCACTTTAAACCAACATAAAGGTGACCTACACTTTCTCCTATACAAGGCTTCATATGGATTCATTCCTATGCTGAAGTGGAAATTGTTATTATAGAAAAATTCCACTAAAGGCAAATTCTTATCCCAACTCCCTCTTTGTTCTAATGCACAGACCCTAAGCATATTTTCTAGAATTTGTATGGTTTGTTCAGTCTGCCCATTAGTTTGTGGATGATAAGTAGTATTGAAACTAAGTTCAGTACCGAAGGCCTCTTGCAAGGCTCTCCAGAATCTAAAAGTAAACCTAGGGTCTCTATCTGATACAATACTAGTGGGTACTCTATAGTCTCACTATTTCTTGTATGTACAGTTTGGCCAACTTATCCAATGAGAAACTTATTTTAATAGGTAGGAAATGTGTAGATTTAGTTAATCTATCTTCTATTGTATAGATTGTATCATTTCTTGGATGAGTTCTAGGAAATTCTACCACAAAATCCATGGAAATCTTATCCCATTTCCATTCAAGAATCTCTAGAGGTTGCAAAAATCTTGCAGGTTTCTAATGTTCAATCTTCAACTGCTAGCACACTAAGCATTTAGCAACATACTCAGCTATGTACTTTTTCATACCTGACCACCAAAATTTTTCTTTTAAATCTTGATACATCTTAGTGGTACCACGATGAATAGTATTGTTGCTCTCATGGGCTTCCTCTAAGATTTTGTCCTTTAATCCCCTTGATTCCAAGATATACAACCTATTCTGAAATGTTATTACCCCATTAGTTTCTTTCTTGAATTCCTTTGGATCCTTTAGGGACTTTGAGAATTCATCTTCTCCTTGGGCTTATAGGATTTGAATTCTAAAGTTATTTTCAATTTTCATTTCACTCAGGTATATCCTATCTGGCAATACCAGAGTGAACAATCTCAAATTCCTAAAATTTTCAATTAAACTCATCTCATTCACTATCATTTGAACTACATAGGGGGATTTCCTACTCAAGGCATCTGCCACTACATTTGCCTTTTCTAGATGGTATTTTAATTTAAAATCATAATCCTTAATAAACTCCATCCATCTTCATTGCCTTATATTCAACTCTTTTTGATTGAGAAGGTATTTGAGACTTTTATGGTCACTAAATACCTCAAATCTTGATCCATAGAGGTAGAGTCTCCAAATCTTTAGGATAAACATTGTGGCTAGCTCTAGATCATGAGTGGGATAGTTGTCCTCATGAGGTCTTAGCTGTCTAAAGGCATAAGCTATTACTTTCCTATCCTGCATCAAGGCACACCCTAGGCCCTTCTTGGATGCATTACAATACAACTCAAAATATCCTAGGGAATCAAGAAAAGTTAAGACAGGTGCTGTGGTTAGTTACTCCTTTAAAATTTGGAAACTATATTCATATTTGGAATCCCAAACAAATGGAACATCTTTCCTAGTGAATTTAGTCAAAGGTAACGTGATATGCGAAAACCCATGAATAAATATCCTATAGTAACTGGCTAATCTGAGAAAACTATAAATTTCAGTCACTGTGGTAGGTCTCTCCCAACCAAGTACTACTTCTGTCTTACTAGGATCTACTGCTACTCCATCTTTTGTGATTATATGTCCTAAGAATTTTACCTCTTCTAACCAAAATTCACCTTTCTCTAGTTTAGCATACAAATACTTTTCCCTAAGTAACTGCAACACAATTTTAAGATGTTCATGCTCCTCATTACTTTTATAGTACACAAGAATGTCATCAATAAACACTACCACAAATTAATCAAGGTAAGGTCTAAAGATACGATTCATGTAATCATAAAAATAGCTAAAGCATTCATTAGTCCAAATGGAATTACAAGAAATTCATAATGCCCATATCTAGTTTTAAAGGTAGTCTTAGGTATATCTTCTATTTTTACTCTGATTTGATAGTACCCCGACCTCAAATCAATCTTAGGAAACACAGTAGCTCCTCTCAACTAATCCAAAGGTCATCTATTCTAGGGCGGGGATATTTATTCTTCATTATCACCTAGTTCAATTACCTATAATCTATACATAACCACAAGCTTCCATCTTTCTTCTTCACAAATAACATTGGTACTCCCCATGGTGAAGCATTAGGTCTCACAAATTATTTCTCTAAGAGGTCCTCTATCCACACCTTCAACTCTGTCAACTCTAAAGGAGACATCCTACAGGGCTATAGAGATCGGTCCCATTCTAGGAACTAACTCTATAAAGAACTTTACTTCTCTCTCAAGTGGAAGACTTAAGATTTCTTTAAGAAAGACATCTGGAAACTCATTTACTATAAAGATATTATTGAGTCTATGCTGAATCTCAACCTTGGAAGAACATAGAAAATGCATCCTTTGGTTCTTTTCCTCAATACCCTTATTCATCGATAAGGTATCTAAAAAAGGTAAACAAATAAGATCAACAATAAAAGATTTTTTCTCAACAACAATTGGGCAATTCAAGCGGGCTAAAGAAGTCAAACTCTCCTCCTGAAATAGAAATAGATAACTGATAAGGTAAGCTAATCACAGGTAAATTTAATCTCTCCACACACTCCAATGAAATGAAAGAATGGGTAGCGCTAGAATCAAACAGTACAACTAAAGATACATCATTTATTAAACACTTACCTTTCATTAAGTCATCATAATGGGTCACTTCCTTGCCCTTGAGGGTATAGACTCTTCCAGTAGTGGGAGGTCTAGTGGTGTCACCTAATTTCTTACACTCTGGGCAATCCTTGTAAAAATTTCCCTATTTTCTACATTAATAACAAACAAGTTTTTGCATTGGTTGGAATTTACAAGGCCTACCATGACTCTTTCAGCACTTTGGGCAGACATTAGGCATCACCTACCTCAACATTGGCCTCTTCCCTTTCTGAGCTCCCTCAAATTTGTTGTCCCTTCCTTTAAAAGGTCCAGACTGTTTTCTCTTTAGGAATTTTGTTCTCTGCTTCTTTTTCTCAACCTTTGCCAAATTTTTAATGAATATACGACACTTATTTACCAATGTGGCATAATTTCTTATCTCCATTAAAGCAACTACACTTTTCAACTCTGGGCTCAACCCAGCCTCCAAATGCATTGCTTTCCAGTTCTCATCTGGCTAAAGCAGCAAATATGAAGAGAATTTGGACAACTCTTCAAATTTAGCAAGGTAGTCTTCAAAAGTCCTACTACCTTGTTTAAGTTGCATAAATTCTATTTCTCTCTCATTCCTCACATTCTGAGGGAAGTACTTTTTAAAAAATACTCTCTTAAACAAGACCTTTAGACCATCAATACTCCCAAGGACCATAAACAATTTCTCCATCTCCATTAACCGTCCCTCACCCATCTTAGGATTGAGCTCACCTTTAAAGGGAGGGTTTGATTTGTGAAACTTCGACCATCTCTGGTAAGCTGGATTTCCTACTTGCCCTCCAATAGGGTTTAGGTTAGGGCGATCATTATTTTCATTCACCTAAAATTATAGGATGACTTGGATAGTAGCTGTAGCTTATACCCTCATGGCCTTAGCTACCCCCATCATGGCTTGCATCATCCTACTCATACTATCCTTACCTTCCATCTCCTTTCCAATATTCTTCCTAGGTGGGGCTATAGTTCACTCTACAAAAAAAAAAAATTACCGAGGTGATCAGTCTTAATAACATAATATTTATAAGAGATTATATAACACAAACAAGAAATACTATCTACCCAAACTGAGCACTCCATTCCTCAAGTCAAAACATAATACAAGTCAGTCAAATTGCCTAGGCTTAGTTAACTAGCCTGCATTAGTCTCTATCTTGAGGAATCTACCCTTCACTACCGAGCCAATACTCAACTATCCATGGTAGTCATGCTCTAATACCAACTCAGGGTAACGCCCCCTATCCTATGGTTCCTTTTAGTTAATTAAACAATAGAATATAATATATTACAGGATTGGTGAGTTACTACTACTTCTACCCGAGTAAATTTTTTTTTTCTTTTCGCAAGTTAAATAACTTAGTGTTGTTGATTTGGAATTTTTACACTCAGGATTCTCACACATAACGCAGTGAAAATAATTGAAATAAAAACATATATACATATACATTCACATTCATAATATATAAATAATTCATTTACAACAGTTATGACTTCTATACCTCAGACATATACCTATAGATATGTGAGAGTTGTCAATTAGGGTAATGAGATAATAACCCTACTACTCATACCCATTTAACAAAAAGCCTATTAATGGATACCTATCTCACATATCCTAATACATATATCCCTTCATTTTTGTACACCAAAAATCATCATCCTGATCCTTCCCAAAAATAATAATCAAGAATCAAGGTATCGGGCATGTTAAAATTTACGATACAGACCGTAGAACCTCATGCATTTAGGTTGTGGGAGGGACTTCCAACATAAAAATAACCCATAGTTCCTTAACCTCTGAGAAATATCTAAGGAAGGGTATCTCGACTATCTCTACTTCCATCTCCAGCAATACCTGATATTTAGGCATCTAATACAAACCAGCATTTATATGAGAATAATTTCTCAATAGCAATAACAACTTATTTTTTTTTCAAATTGCTAATCTATATCACCATACTCTTATAGAAATACACTACATTTTTTTTTATCAACAAGTAATACATCATGTCTATTGGGATACTATGCATGAATTATACAATTATATCTCGTACTTATGAATACAAATACAATTCATTACATATCCATCACACAGGATATATCATACCACATATCCATCAGGTTATAATGGTAACAATGTTATATTCACATATATATAAGAGCATAAACAAGGAATTTAGAGCATATTCTCATGGCCTCTGGAAAATCATGATTATAATGAGAGAAATCAGGAGAGTCACTGAGCAAACTACTCCTCATATTAACCCTCACTCACAGGTGAGTTTCTCGTAGTCCATAACTACTTATCTGACAGTTCGTGATTGCATTCTATGTACATTCTGGAGCATCCTCTAGTGTTTCCAAGTACAACCATCCACAACACCCCCACAAGGGTCCCTACCTACCTCTTTGACAGTTTATCCTCCATCTTCGTGTCCAACAGGGTCCCTACCCACTTCTCTGGTAGTTCCTTTCCTGTATCACAATTAAAACAGAGTCCCCGCCCAACTCTTTGGCAGCTCCTCCCCTGTATATACAGGATTACTATTTTTCAATAGATCATCTTCCAAAATGTTATTCACATATATATAGACTAAGGTGATTCGGCTCATACCATGGTTATGTCTAACTTTAAGTATGTGACTCCTTTAACTAGCCATAAGAGAGTTTGCTAACTTAAAATTAATAACCATCACGATGGTTTCAAAATTATTTAATTCAACTGTGAAATGTCCAACAACTGTCCCATACCAACAATCGGTTACTCAATATGAGCCTATCTACCATTATCCATAAACTAAGAATACTTTCTCATTTCTCTTTTATGTCTCATGCTTATTCCTTTTTAAATTCTCATATCATTCTCGCTCTTTCTCTTTCACCTTCAACCCTTATGACCTATTACACATTCTAGGTTCAAATCCCTTGTTTGAGTGTAGTTTTGAGCTAATTATGCTTTCAATGAGGTCATTTAGTTCATATTCCAAAACAGAGGCTAGCAAGCCGACTTCCACCAATTAGGCAGTTGACTTACTATTCTCTATCCTACCAAAATTTTCCAAATCTGATGGCAACCAATCAGCTACCATGGGCCTGATAGTCAATTGTTACATTCTTGAAAATTTTCTGGAAAGGATGAGCATGGTGGTCGACTTTTAAGGGTTGACAATCAACTGCTAGCACTCGGCATGCGTTTTTGGGCCATCCAAGAACATGGCAGTCGACTTCCAAGGGCTAGGAGTCGGCTGCTATGTTATACTTTTTTTTTCAAATTAACTGTTGACCCAGATTGTTGTCTAAGAACTTGTTTGTAACCCTTCCTGATAATCATCAACTCAATACTAGCATATAAGCTTCATTTAACACATATAAACAGCCCAAATTATTGTTTAATCTCACTCAAATTTTGTATTAAACCTCATTTTCATTTATAGGTAAAAACCCATTTTTCATAATCTCATTTAAGCATACATAAGTACATCCATGCAGTTTAAAACACCCAATAGTAATTAAAAACATCAATAATGTGGGTTTTAGCTTCCTCTCCAGTTAAATATCATGAAAATCATAATTTCCAGTACATGAATAGTAATTTTCGAAATAGAGAGGATTAAGTTGTTTGCTAGTATGTTACCCTTGCCTTAGGTATGTCAAACTTCTCCTTATGATTCTTTTCCTTCTTAGTTCCTCACTTTCTCTAGCTCTTCTCTCTCTCTCTCTCTAAGTCTGAAGTTAAAGGTACATATGGTGAGAGTTCAAATTTTTTTTCCTATAGGTGGTTTGAAAATTGCTGCTTTTATCTTGTTTCATGATCATTCGGTTTAAAATGATAATTTCTTTAACTATATAATAAATTACCATTTTGCTCTTGAAACATTGGTGAGAAATTTTAAAAATCTGGTAATTACAGTAACTATTTTGACTAAAATTACATTTTAGTATTAGAGTATTGAAAGCCTATATAACTTTCTTCACTAAATCTTTTCCTCTCATTCAGCTCCCTACTCTTTTCTTTCAATTTAGTCCCTCATTTTAATATAACTACATGTAATCTAATGCAATATACACAAGTATTTAACTTATTTAAAATTAGCAAACATCCCTCATAAATAGGAGGAGCGGATGTTACATTATTCATATAATTTGTTACAAGAAATTTACAAATAATGTGATTATCCAGACAAAAAATTCAAAATGTAAAAAATTTAAATTATGGTAATTTACATTCCTTACATTTTAAATTTCATAAAATTTAAAATTCTACAATTCAAACACAACCTTAATGTAATTTTTGCATCCCTCTTATTTGTATTACATTTTCAAAACAATTTATTGTTCATTGATTTATAATTTTCCATTACTTATTTTTTAAAAAACAATTCTGTGGACAAATCGATTTTTTTTGCCTTGTTAAGTCCTCAAGGTTGATAACCTTTTTATTACTCTACTCTGAAGAACTCTCTTCAGCCGAACCCATTTTTGTACGGAAGTTCTTATTTTAAATTTTCATTATTTATTTTTTAAATTTTAGGATCTTGTTATTAATTGTAAATTCTCAATAATTTTTTTCTAGGTTAAATACATTTTTGTATTTTGGGATTTGCTCCATTTACACTCCTGGCAATAACAGAATTCGTATTAGTTAACAAAATAACACAACTGATGAAGCAGGATTTTTTTTATAGTTGACAGCGTAATAATACATGAGATCCATTTAGCTTCCTGCGACATCAAAATACAAGATGCTGCTACATCATTATGGTGGTGTAGTAGAATATCCAAGATAACAAAACTACACTAATGGGCCCCAAAACGTCCAGCATTACGCTTCATACTCAAAAAGTGATTTTCAAAAAAACTCTTTAATCTTCATATGCATTATAGTTGCCAATCAATGGGAGGAATCCGCATTTGCTCCAGAAGTTGGTTAGTGCGAGAGAAGTGCCTGCCAGATAAATCCAAATAAATAACTTCCCCAGCAATGAAAGCAACCATCCTCCACATATTTAGGTAGTTACCATGACTCAAGGTATGTTCTCATAAGCAAATGCTAAGATAAGAGTGCATAGCGTATCCATAAGAACACCTAAAAACCGAATCATGTAGTGCTGTTAAGTTATAAAAAATAAAAGGATGCTTTTACTAGAGAATCTAGCAAAAAAAAACCTAAAAATCAGAGTTTGCCTTTCAGTTCGGTTTATCTTATTATTCC
Organism: Senna siamea; assembly: GCA_031216115.1. Classification (NCBI taxonomy): domain Eukaryota; kingdom Viridiplantae; phylum Streptophyta; class Magnoliopsida; order Fabales; family Fabaceae; genus Senna; species Senna siamea. The sequence goes on from CM062360.1 coordinate 7,565,732, forward strand.
ATCTCTAGATGGATGTATGTCAGGATTTGTTTGACACTATAATCACATCTACATGGTGACCATGAAAGTTGATGAACTGATCGGTGGGAGAGCTACTGAGTGATATAGTACCTTGATTTTAATCGTAGGAGTGTGTAATGAGAGCTAGGATGCTAAATTTCATACCTAGAATGAGTGCAGGACTCCACTATTTATAGGCAATGGATGATATCGTGACAATTTTACAAAGTTGATGGGATGCATGTTTGCATACATGGCGAGAGATACGGTGGTCACCACAAATGATGGCTGAGGTGATTGCCTAGGTTAGTCAAACCATTGTTTGTCAAAATTACAAGACCAATAAATGAAGCGGTAATGGTGTAATGGAGTGTGTGGGATATTCACCCTAAATAATAATACAATGCAAAGACGGCCCCTCCAAAGTAAACTTAGCACTCTAGAGAATGAACATGCACTTTACTCAGCATAGGGATCACATTAGAGGGAGCCAAATCCCAGAGAAAAGTTATGCAGAAAAAAAATTCTAAGGTATCCCTGGTGTGAGGGCGAGATTTGGAGCATCGGTAAGATTGCTGTCATGTGAATTAGAAATCACGAGTTCAAATTTTAAAAATAATCACTTCATTTGCAGAGATAAAATTGCATATCTCCTAAATCTCACATAGTGGGGGTCTTGTAAATTGAACTGCCTTTTTTTTAATCCTTGGTGTACATTTAGAAGCAAGAAGCAATTAATACTGTTCAAAGAGCAAACAAAGGTCATGTTCGGGCTCTTGGAAATACGTAAAGGGTGATTTATGGGGTGGATAGTTTTTTTTTTTTTCCCCTAGGTAGAAGGATAGAAAAATATTATATAGAGTAGAACAAGGCACACCTTGTAGAATGCAAAGAATTAACAATTAGATTCACATTTAATTAATCAAATGGATAGCTTACTGTAAACTATCAAATGATTAATTGTCCATTGGCAGGGTTTTAAAAATCAGATTGGTCATTGAACTAAAAAACTTGTCTAGTCAAGTCATGGGTTGACTGGTTCAACCAATGGTTAAATCAAATGATGTCATAAATATAAAAATAATAAATACATATTTTTAATATCAATAATATATCTTATATTACAAAGATTATGTTTCCACTTATGATTTTTAAATATAATGTGTAATTTATACAAGTAAATTATATGTAAAAAAATTGTATAGGCGAAAATAATGATAATTTAAGTATTTATATTGTTTACACACCATATTAGTTACTCTAGAATTTTATAAAATTCCAAATTCTATGATCCACAATGAAGAATAAAAGTAAATAAATAAAGGCTTGATCAGTTCATTCAAAAATAGTCTGATTCCTAGTTTTTTACCAATTCTTCCAATTCTAACTAGTTTTGACCAAGTCAAGCCGATTCAACCAGCCATCAATTCTTAGGGGAAAATCGAAACCATATAATTAACCGGTTGCAAAATTGTAAGAAACTATAGATAAATCTAATCCTTATGTATATATACAAGCAATCTAACTGTAAATAATCTAACCATAGAAATGATCCAACATACAACATGCTAGTATTGCTTGATGTTTGTTTTTGTTTTTGTTTATGTATAAATACAAGCATAAAATACTTCAATAGTATTTTAAGCTGATCCTATTCTCTGGGGAGTTTGCTGCCAAGACTGATGTTCTAATGACTACTATCATCTCTCAGTCTACAGAACAGCTAGGAAATGTCAGAAAAATAGTAATAATAACAAACTATATACTCTAAATACCAAAAACAAGTAAGAGCAATGCTTAGATTAATTCATCGGGGTCCCAGGGCACGATTTGCAAATATTTGCAAATATAAGACTTGGCAACAAATACAATTCATCAATGATCCAATAGAGGCATTCATATTTGTGGAAATCTTAAATCTTGAAATTATTAGAGGATTCTGTAATAATTAGAGATTTTGTAATCAAGAGATTATTAGGAGATTTCTGCCATTATGATATAAATAATTTTGTTTCATTTTCTGTAGAGTGTTGACGTAGTATTTAAAGAGAAATAAATCTTTCCCTTCTATCTAGCCTAGAATCATGGGGAATTAACTCCACAATTAATCCTTCACTCCTATTTATACAGCAGTGTAAACTTCAGTTCAGAATAGACAGAAATTTTTCTCCCAAAATTCTTCAATATTATGCTTTTCTACTATCCAAGGTTCAGACTATTTTCTTTCCGTATCAAATTATTGGCTACCTCATCCTACAAATAGCATAATGCGACAAACCATACCTTGTATTATTATATTGAATATTCTCTAATCTCACATTCTTCTCATATTTTCTCATATTGTAAACTCTAATTTTATCAGCATTAGACCTCCAAAGAGTTCTGTTCAAATCTTGGCCCCCACCATTCTTAATCGAACTCTTTATAATGAGCATTCTAAGCGTAAAAAATTAATAAAATCTAAAATTTTTAAACAAATAAAATAAGATCCAAACACTCACATGTGAAAAGATAACATGATAGTGTTATATGAGGGGAGAGATAGACACAAAGTGGATGGAGCCCACTTGAGTGGTGGGTCCCACTTGAGTGGCGGGATCCAAATCCTATAAATTAGCCCTAAATCAATTTTAAAAGAAGAGTTGTGATACAATAATATTCAAAGTCAAAACACATAAAACTTAAGTCGTGCATTGAAATTGGAATGCTAATAGTCTAATCTTATGTTGCCTTTCAGAATAGTGCAGGCACCATTATTTTCTTCGAAGAAGATTCTTAAAAATTTCAACAGACGCTAAAAAACTTTAATGATAATATAATCATGCTAACAATACTTTTTGTTAACCAACTGACCTGCAGCCAAAGAAGCCTCTATTTGCAGACAGACCAGAAGGATGTGCAGCTTTGAGGATGTGGTGCTTCGTTGCATCAATCAGCCTGTGTATATGGCATTCAGTATGCACTCATTAACAAGTTTTAAAAGTTTTTTCCCAGGCACTGAAAGACCAGGTTCTAATTAATATTTTAAGAAAACCATTTCTCATGAGCACCATGAAGTTCATAGATATATACTTCCAGAAACTTGTTTTTTATAGTAAATTTAACCAAAAAAAGAATTGTTTAATAGTGTTACCAGATTGTATAACTAGAAAATGCATTATATATTGAAAGTAACAAATATTTGAAGTATATATTTGATACAGGTGTTGACCCAAAAAAGAAATCTGAAGTAGGTGACACCAAAATGTAAGTGTCAAGGCAAAATATGGGATACTGATCCATATGCTCAAGCTATATTGGTCATTTCCTTACTGTCCAATTTTTTGTAGTCTTTCTTGACTTCTTTCCTATCCAACTACTATTACCAAGGCATTAGCTCATGATGGATAGGAGCAGCTATGGTTGATATTAAATGGCAGTACCTTGCTTTCTCCTGAGCAGAGTTCCCCCACAAAAGAAACACAACTCCTTCCCTCCTTAGTGAGATTGTCTTGATTACAGCATCAGTAAATTGTTCCCAACCTTTTTTTGCATGAGAATTTGCCTGATGCTTCCTGACTGAATTGAAAACATAAAATTACTATATTTTAGAACTTTTAGATAGAGAAAAAAAATTATAGTATGTCCTGATGTGAGATAAAAAACAAAAAATGCATTTGAATAATAGTTATTTTTGTTGACTAGCTTTATTGCGCCTAATTGGGCTTTTATTCTAATTGCGTGATTATAGAAAACTTTTATTAAGGTGAATATGTAATTATTATATTTTATTACCTTTTCGAAAATTAGAATAGGGAATGGTGTATAAATTCATTTGCTATATTTGTGAACCTATGATTGAGCAATACAAAGATATTTAGTCATTTAAAAATCTTCATGTTATAAGAGCCAGCGTTGCCCTGAAATGAGTATCTTTTCTCCTTCCGTAGTACTAGGGTTCTTGTGTATACTTAAAGGGAGTTGAGTTCTCCTCTTCTCATCACTATCTACATCTTGGAGGTCGAGTTTCCTCCCTCCCATACCGTCATCGCCCAGCTAGAACCGCCGCCCACTATTTGATTTGCTGTCGCCCGAGTTCTGGTAGCTGGTAGTCTCCCCACGCGTTTTTTTTAGATCCCGTCCGTTCCACGCCGCCATTTGCCTCACCGCCGCCACATTTGGAGAGAGCATTGCCCCACTAGCAAAACCCAACAAATCCGATCGCAGTTTGCCACTGCACGTGCCACGTGTAGGCCGCTAATTTGGACTTATTTGGTTTGCTTTATTTTTGGGTTGTTCTCTTTGTTTTTTGGCCTCTATTCTCTTTTTGTCCTTTTTTTGGTGCTGATTCCTTATTATAGGGGACACCAAGGCAGTAAAAAATACATCACTTGCCCATATTTGTACTGTTAAGTTGGATGGAGTTGGTATCTATCTCGTTGGGTCAAGGGCATGTCTATTATACATCAAATCTAGAAAATTACTTGGCTATATTATTGGAGATACAAAATCTCCTACTATTTCTGATGATACATAGGCTCAATGGGACTCTGAAAACTCTCTTGTTCTGACATGGCTGATAAATACTGTGCATCCCCGAATTTCTAAGCAGTATTTGTTACTTGATACTGTAGAGAAAATCTAAACTTCAACCAAACGTACTTATTCTCGCAAAGGGAATGATGCCCAGGTGTTCGAGATCAGGACAAAGATCTATGCCATTAAACAAGGAGAGTTGACTGCAATTGACTATTATTCTGAATTGAGTGGGTTACGACAAGAGTTAGATTACTATCAAGATCTCCACACCAAATATACTGAGGATGCAGTTTTATTTCACTAGTTGATTTCAAAAGAGAGGGTTTATGATTTTCTGGATAGTTTGAATTCAGAATATGATTAGATCCAGGTTCAAATTCTAGGAAAATTTCCTCTCCCTTCTGTTGAGGATGCTTTCTCCTATGTCATATAGGAAGAAAGTGGATGCAATGTCATGCTTTATCAAGCACCGATTGAGAAGTTTAGTTTGAGTGTCTCCCATGAGAAACCCAAGGCCACGACCTCTGATAAAATTACTTGCAATGTGATTACTGTGGTAAGCCAAAGCATACTAAGGAGACTTGTTGGAAGATACATGGTCAGCTGACTCGAGGTCATGGAGGTAAACGAGTCACTTCATCCAAAGGCCAGACAAATATGGCTGATGCTATTGAGCCACCCAAGGATACAGATTCTGGAGCCTCTCTCTCTCCTGATAAAATTCAGCACCTCCATAGTATCCTAACCAAGCTTGACCCTTCTACAGTTGGTACTTATAATTATGTGTACTCAGGTATTGCTTTTACTGCTCATTCTCCCTCTTGGATTGTTGATTCTAGTGCGAATAAACATATGACCAACTCTTCTAAAGGCCTGTCCAACTACTCTTCATGTCCTAAAGGGGAGAATGTTCGAATAACCAATGGATCTGTATCTTCTGTTTGTGGGACAGGTTCTATGGTTTCTACACTTGATATTACACTCTCATTTGTGCTTCATGTACCTGAGTTTCCTGTTGATCTTTTATTTGTCAGTTTCATCACCAAAGATCTAAACTGTAAAATTGTGTTCTTTCCTGATCATTGTGTCTTTCAAGACCTTCACACAGGGAGGAGGATTGGCAGTGGTAGGTTGCTTGATGGCTTGTACATGATAGATGGTGTTCGAGACTCAGGATAAGCCTTTCTTGGAGTTAATAAGAATGTTAATCAAGAAATAATCCAGTGGCATAAACGATTAGGACATCCATCATTTTTTATTTTAAAGAAACTTTTTTCCAATTTATTTTCAAACCTTATTGTTGAAACCTTATTTTGTGATGCTGGTGAATTCGCCAAGCATACTAGAAACTTTTATCCTGTGAGTAATAATAAAAGTTTGATTCCTTTTACAACTATTCATTCTGATGTCTGGAGTCTTACTCAAACTGTTTCTTTATCTGGTTGTCGATGGTTTGTTACCTTTATTGACTGTTGTACTCGCACCACTTAGGTTTATTTACTTAAGCCAAAAAATGAAGTTTTTTCTTGCTTTCAGTTTTTCTATAAGATGGTCTGTACTCAATTTGATACTAAGATAAAAATTTTAAGAACTGACAATGGCAATGAGTACATGAATAAACGCTTTTAGACTTACTTGGAAAATTATGGAATTATCCATCCAACCAGTTGTCCTCATACCAGTACCCAAAATGGAGTGGCTAAAAGAAAACACAGACACCTACTAGAAGTGGCCCGGTCCCTTATGTTCATCATGCACTTACCCAAGCCTTATTAGGGAGATGTTATTTTAGCTGCTGCATATCTTATAAACTGCATGCCTCTAAAAATCCTTGATTTTTAGAGTCCTCTTTAAGTTTTAAAAGGTAAAAAAGACTATGTTATTCCATCCAAAGTATTTGGTTGTGTTTGTTTTGTTCATACCAAGAATACAGGAAAACTTGATCCTAGAGCCCTTAAATGTGTCTTCATAGGCTATTACCCTACTCAGAAAGGTTACAAATGTTATCATCCTCCATCTATGTTGTGTATCAATTAGGATCAGATTATATTAATTAGAATAAAGTTAGCCTAAAGTTTAGTCTAGACATTAGGAATTAAGTCATTTAATTGTATTTATTATATTTATTATTGTTTCCTAGAATAGGTCCTCTCTTTTTGTATAAATACCGTACACTTTGCTCTCATAATACACACAAAAACTCCTCATTCTACCTGGTATCAGAGCCTACTGTGATCTTCTAATAGCATTTCTTTTGGACTTCGTTTCTTTCTAACCCAAACACTATTTCTTTTCCATTCTTTGTTTTTCAATTCTAGTCACTCATTACCTGACCACTTCTCGAACTTTTCTTGAAACACGCGCCCCACCACCATGTTCAAAAGGTTTTGATTGGCCAGAAGTTGGAGCGTCGTCGCCATCTCCGCCGCCATGCGCCTCCGACTGGAACTGCATTTTTTCCACTCGCCGGCGCGTGACGTCACCTCCGTCGCCATCAACTGCAGCTATTTTCATCGCAGTGATCGCCATGCTGCCCTCTTCTCATTTCTAGTGGTTGCCGTGCTATCATCTTTCTATTTTCAAGTAGTAAAGCTTCCTTCAAGCCAAAAACAGTGATGACTACTGCTAAGTCAGGTACTTTTTCCACCCTTATTAGTGGAACACCTACCATTACCTCTGAAAAATTGCATGGGACATCCAATTACAAATCTTGAAATTATGTCGGTTAAACATGATTTAAAGGACAAGGATATTTAAAACATTTAACTAAGTGTGACATTGACAAAGCTGAAATGAATAGATCAGATTGGATAAAAATTGATGCTCAACTTTGTTCCTTATTATGGCATTCTCTGGACTCTCGATTACTTCTGACATACCAAGTTTATGAAACATGTTATGATGTGTGGAACAAGGCAGCCTCATTACTACTATTATGATCTTTTATCTAATCTTGTCAATCTCAAGCATAAGGACTTGGATACTACCACATATGTGAACAAAATTGAGGCTCTCAAACATAAGTTTAGATCATTGATGTTTGCCACAGCCTCAACTTCTGATCAAGAAGTACAATGGGACAAATTTTTTATGGTTATAACACTAATCAATCTACGTCCGGATCTTGATGCAGTTAGAGATCAAATTTTGGGAGGTTCTAATATTCCCACATTAGATGATGTCTTTGCCCGTTTGGTGCGCATCTTTGTATCAAAGGCCCCAACTATCCATAATACTATTCCTCCAGTTGTTGACTCTTCAGCCTTGGTATCTCAAACTGGTGAGAAAGGGAATCCAAGTGGAGGAAGCGAGCGTAGTAGTGACCGCAAACGTCCTCAATGTACACATTGCAATAACCTGGGATATACTCGAGACCGTTGCTGGGTGCTCCATGGTCGACCACCTTGTTCAGTCAATATTGCTCAGTCTGACATATCATTGACCAATAATCATTCTTCACAGTCTGTCTGTCTAATTGGTGAAGATTACAACGAGTATCTACAGTACCAGCAAACTAAACAGTCATCTGTGGCTGCCTCAATTGCTCAAACTAGTAATGTAATTGCTTGCTTTGCCCGTTCCTCTGACATTGGACCATGGGTTCTTGACTCAGGTGCCTTTGAACATATATCTGATAATAAAAATCTATTTTCTCACCTTTCTAGTTCCTCTTCTCTTTAGTAACTCTAGTTAATAGCTCTAAAATTGCTGCTACAGGGATTAGGCAAGCCCAAATTCTTCCTTCCATATATGTTGATTCTGTCCTTTATATTCTTGAGTCCCCTTTCAATCTTATTTCTGTTAGTAAATTGACTTACTTTCACAAATGTTCTATTACCTTTTCTAATCAAAGTGTTTGTGTCCAGGACCGAAGTACGGGGAAGACGATTAGCATAAGACATGAGTCACAAGGCTTATACCATTTTTCGCCTACTACATCTCCAATTACATGCACATCCAGTTGCTCCCCATCTCTCATCCATAATCGTTTGGGACATCCAAGCCTTTCCAAACTCCACAAAATGGATGCTTCTCTTTCTACCTTGTCCTCCCTCCCTCGTGAGTCATGTCAGTTGGGTAAACAACCATGTAGTTCCTTTTTTACTAGTCTTAATAATAGGTCTACATTTCCTTTTCAATTTGTTCACTTTGATGTCTGGGGTCCTAGTCGTGTGTCTTCTACTTTAGGCTTTCAATATTTTGTAACCTTCATTGATGACTATTCTTGTTGTACTTGGTTGTACTTGATGAAAACTCATTTTGAGGTATTTAACATTTTTCAAAATTTTTATGCTGAAATAAAGACTCAATTTAATACCTCTGTCTCTATCTTACGTTCTGATAATGCTAAAGAATATTTATCTACCTCTTTTAAGACATTTATGACTTCTCAAGGGATTTTACATCAAACCTCTTGTCCCTATACTCCATAACCAAATGGGGTAGCCAAACGTAGAATCGTCATCTTATTGAAATAGCTCGTAATTTAATTATCCATCATAATGTTCCTACTTCTTTTTGGAGTGATGTTGTTCTCACTGCATGTTATCTAATTAATCGCATGCCTTCTTCTGTATTAAATGATTAAATTCCTCATTCTCTGTTGTTTCCCAATGGCTTTGCTCATGATTTGACCCTAGGTAAAGATAAGTTTGCTGCCAACTCTATGAAGTGTGTTTTCCTCGAATATGTTCGTCTCCAAAAGGGCAACCGATGTTATTGTCTAACCACTCGACGATGTTTCACCTCTCCTGATGTGACCTTCTTTGAGTCTTCTCCATTCTGTGCCTACTATGTCTGACAGTACCTCTGTGACCCTTTTTGTTCCTTCCCTTGCTTCTTTAGAAGCTTCACCATAGGTCCCCCTTAGTCCTTCTCTCCAGACTTATCATCGTCGCTTGCATCTTGAGTCCACAGATGCTCTTGCTGACTTACTACCTTCGTCCGAATTGCCCGTTGCTCCGATCCAACATTTGCCTACTACTCCTCCAATTGCCATTCATAAAGGTACTCGCTCTACTCGTAATCCTCACCCTGTTTATAATTTTTTGAGTTATCATCGTTTATCTATTCCATATTATGCCTTTGTGTCTTCTTTGGATTCTATTTCTGTTCCGAAGACTACTAGTGAGACTTTAGCACATTCGGGTTAGAGGCAAGCCATGCTTGATGAGATGATGGCCTTGCATTCTAATGGTACATGGGACTGGGTTCCTCTCTCTTCTGAAAAATCTCTTGTTGGTTGCCGATGGGTATATGCGGTTAAAGTCGGTCCAAATGGTAAAGTTGAAAGACTAAAAGCCCGTTTGGTGGCAAAAGGATACACTCAGATCTTTGGCTTAGATTATGGTGATACCTTCTCTCCTGTTGCTAAAATTGCTTCAGTTTGTGTCTTTTTATCAATTATGGCTATAAATCATTGGCCACTTTATCAACTTGACATTAAAAATGCCTTCCCTCATGGTGAATTGCAGGAGGAAGTCTATATGGAGCAACCACCTGGCTTTGTTGCTCAGGGGAAGTCTGGGAAAGTATGTTGACTCCGTCGTTCTCTTTACGAACTCAAACAATCACCTAGAGCTTGGTTTGGCCGGTTGAGTTCCATGGTTCAAAATTTTGGAATGATTCGCAATGAAGCTAATCACTTAGTCTTCTTTCGCCATACATCACAAGGCAAGTGCATATATCTAGTTGTTTATGTAGATGACATTGTTATTACAGGCAATGATGATTTAGGCATTGTCCAACTCAAACAACATCTATGTAACCACTTCTAAACCAAAGATTTGGGAAAACTTAAATACTTTCTGGGAATTGAGGTTGCCCAATCTAATACTGGTGTTGCCATTTCACAATGAAAGTATGCATTTGACCTATTAGAAGAGACAGGCATGACAAACTGCAAACCAGCTGACACTCCAATGGATCCAAATGTCAAACTCCATCCAAGACAAGGAGAATTGATAAGATCTTGAAAGATATCGAAGACTTGTTGGAAAACTTAATTATCTCACCATCACTCGTCCAGATTCATCTTTTGCTGTGAGTATAGTAAGCCAGTTCTTATAATCACCATGTGATAGTCATTGGGATGCAGTTGTTCAAATCCTTCGATATATTAAAGGAGCACCAGGCCAAGGATTATTATATGAAGATAAGGGGAACTCCCAAGTTGTTGGCTTTACTGATGCAGATTGGGCCGGTTCACCTGATGATAGGCGATCTACGTCAAGATACTGTGTGTTCATCGGTGGTAACCTAATCTCTTGGAAAAGCAAGAAACAAAACATAGTTGCAAAATCCAGTGCAGAAGTTGAGTATCGTGCTATGGCCTTAGCAACTTGTGAACTACTATGGTTAAAGCAACTTCTTCAGGAGATACAATTTGGGAACACAGAAAAGATGGAGTTGGTCTGTGATAACCAAGCAGCAATGCACAATGCCTCAAACCTGGTGTTCCATGAGAGGACCAAACATATTGAAATTGATTGTTATTTTATTAGGAAAAAATTCAATCTGGGTGTCTCGCTACTTGATTTGTCAATTCAAATGATCAATTAGTAGATATACTCACTAAGTCTCTAAGATGCCCTCGAATAAAATATATATGTAACAAGCTTGGTGCATATGACTTATATGCTCCAGCTTGAGTGGGAGTATTGTGTATCAATTAGGATCAGATTATATCAATTAAAATAAAGTTAGCCTAAAGTTTAGGCTAGACATTAGGGATTAAGTCATTTAATTGTATTTATTGTATTTATTATGATTTCCTAGAATAGGTCCTTTCTTCTTGTATAAATATCCTACACTTTGCTCTCATAATACACACAGAAACTTCTCATTCTACAATCTAGAAAAACCTTTGTCAGTATGGATGTTACCTTTTGGGCAATTGAACCCTATTTTAGCACACCCTTATCATCTCTTCAGGGGAAGGTTGATAAAGTAGAAGAGGTGGCACTCCTTGATCTAGAAGACATAAGGGAGAATGTAGCTCAAGGGGAGACTAATCAAGGGAAGACTATTGGGAGGTTAGAGAAATTGGACAGACCTACCTGTTGACATACTCAAGGAGGAACTGAGTAGATAGAGCTAAAGAAGCCATCATGCAATCTGCCAAATCCTTTAAATCCTCCTCCATTGGTGAGTTATCTATATTTCCTAATGAATTAGATTTACCTATTACTCATAGAAAAGGAGTCAGGTCTTGTACCAAACATCCTATGTCTAACTTTGTTTCTTATGACTCCCTATCTTTGCTTTGTCTATTTGCTCTGTGTCTATTCCACAGAATTGGAAAGAAGCTATTATTGATCCTAAGTGGAAGCAAGCGATGATTGAAGAAATGAAGGCCTTGTCCAAAAAATAAGACTTGGGACTTGGTCCCTCCTCTAGCAGATAAAAAATTGGTAGGTTGCAAATGGGTCTTCACAAGGAAAAATAAAGCTGATGGTTCGATAGAATGGTTTAAAGCTAGACTGGTGGCCAAAGGGTTCACACAAACTTATAGAATGGACTATCAGGAGACCTTTGCTCCTGTTGCACAAATGAACTCCATTAGAATTCTATTATCTTGTGCAGCTAATATCGATTGGGACTTGCACCAATTTGATGTAAATAATGCATTTCCTCATGGAGACTTGGAAGAGGAAGTGTATATGGAGATCCTACCTGGGTTTGATAATGAACAAAGTCAAGAAAAGGTGTGTAAAATGAAGAAGGCTCTATAAGGACTGAAACAGTCCTCGAGAGCGTGGTTTGACAAATTCAGTAATGCCATAGTTTCCTTTGGCTATCAATAAAGTAACGCTAATCATACCCTCTTCATAAGACATCAAAAGGACAAACTCACTCTTCTCATAGTCTATGTTGATGACATAATGATTGGAGATGATAAAGAGGAGATGTCCAAGTTGAAGAAGCTATTGGCATAGGAATTTTAGATAAAACATCTTGATAAACTACACTATTTCTTGAGAATTGAGGTTGCTAGATCAGAGAGATGAATCTTCATTTCTCAAAGGAAGTATATTTTGGATCTCTTAGAAGAGTCTGGCATATCAAGGTGTAAACCGGCAAAATCCCCTATTGAGAGTAATCATAAACTACAATCAGGGGTTGGGAAATCAGTTGATAAGGAGAGATATTAGAGGTTGGTCGGCAAACTTATTTACCTCCCTCACACTAGACCAAACATAGTTTACGCGGTCAGTTTAGTCAGTCAATTCATGCATGATCCTCGAGAATCCCATATGCAGGCTGTCTTTCATACCTTGCGGTATCTAAAGTCTAGCCCAAGGAAAGGATTGTTTTTCTCCAAACATGGTCACCTCTAGATAGAAGCCTTTATAGAGGCAGATTGGACCAAATCACTAGATGATAGAAGATTTACATCCGAATACTGTACGCTTGTAGGAGGAAACTTGGTTACTTGGAGAAGTAAGAATCAAAATGTTGTTGCTAGATCCAATGCAGAAGCTGAATACAGAGCTATAGCACAAGGAGTTTGTGAACTTCTGTGGGTACAGAAGCTATTAGAAGAATTGAGGTTGTTAGAAAAGGAGTTGTCCTTGTATTGTGATAACAAGGCTGCTATTAGTATAGCTCATAATCCAATTCAACATGATTGAACAAAACACATTGAAATTAACAGGTACTTTATCAAAGAGAAAGTTACTAGTGGAATACTAAGCCTGGTTTATCTGACATCAGAAAAGCAACTTGTTGATGTATTTGCCAAAAGTTTCAGCAAACAAATGTTTCACATGCTCGTTTGCAAGTTGGGCATGTGTGACATCTTTGCACCAACTTTAGGAGAAGTGTTGACTAGCTTTATTGGGCCTAATTGGACTTTTACTCTGATAGTGTAATTATAGGAAACCTTAATTAGGATGAATATGTAATTATTATATTTTATTACATTTTCCAAAATTAAAATAGGGAATAATGTATAAATTCATTGCTATATTTGTAAACCTACAATTGAGCAATACAAAGATATTCAGTCATTTAAAAATCTTCAATTTTACGATGAAACTATCGTTTATTAGCCTCTTGGTTAGTATAGATGTTACCTATAATATTTAAAGAAACACACACACTGTCGTACATTATTATATGGTCAACTTGTTATTTGAGAATCATATGTAATCTGAAAGGCTCATATTGTTAGAGGCTGGCTGAGAAGTGAATAAAATGGGAAGAAGAAATTGGAGAAATCAGGTGCAAGAATCATAAACACAGTAATAACTCCAATTACTAGCCGTTTGTTAGGACTTAAACCCTATACATAAGCTGAATTAAATCTGTCTTCCATTTAAAATGCAGAACCTATGGGTATTTACAGAGGCATACCCTAAAATTAGGGAAAGTGCTAAAGACATGGGCAGTAAAATAGAACAGGGAAATTGTGCATAGTGCTGAATTAAAATGACAATGGGTAGTAATTGGAGTTATTATTTATATAGAATAGTGCATTTTAATTAAATCTATGTTAGAGGCTGACTTCAATTAAAATGCAAAACCCATGGGTATTTATAGAGACATAAGCTCTAAATGCTGACCTAAAATTAAGGAAAGTGCCAAAGGCATGGATGCAGAAAAATAGAACATGGGAATAGTGTATAAAGTGCTGAAAGTGGTTGAGCTAATTGCTCTTATATCCCTAACTACTAAAATGGTGTGGGGTGATTGAAGCTTGCTGATAGTCCGTCCTTGCTTTCCCACTTATTGTCTATAACTTCCTCTTCCTCTTCTTCTTACGTGGCCCCCTTTTAATGGGATTAGTTATGTTAGTGGAATTAATGAGTTTTAGAATCTTATGACATATCATCATCTTAAGTTGCCTTAGTAATGGCAAAACAAGGTCATATTTTCATTAGCAACTTTATCTTACCTCTTAGAAAATGAAAAGGCAGGTAACAATCAAGATATATTTAAGTATTTAGACTTGCACACCATGTGACTACACCTCTATTTATGTTGGTGGATGAGTATTAATAATAGAAAAAGGTTGACCAGATCAAGTATTTGTTTCCTTCTTTGTCATCTTTTAGCATTCTCGATACATTCAAGAAGGTGATGTTCACTGATAGCACCAAAATAGAAAGTTATGTGGAAGTAAAACATAAAAGATGGGGTGATTAAGGGAATTTGGGGTAACAGGGATAGAGCTGGCTAAATAGCCTGGAAAAATATCAAGGTGCGTGAGGGAGATGTGGAAACTGTTTAGGGGAAGTTGTAGCAGAAGTTTGTTAGGAGAATAGGCTAAGGAAGGTGTGAGAGCAAAGAGAGGGTGAGGCAAAAATTGGAAAATCTTGTGGTAGGTCCTAACCCCTCAAAAAGCTAGGAACATTTTCTTGATTTCTTTTCTGTTTTCTTTCTCTACTGGGTCTCTTTCCTACTGAAATTTTCAAGGATGAGTCCAGGTTTAAATCAACTGATACCATGGCAGGCAGTTGTCTGGGGATGGTTAGTTCAATAATGAAGGGCTTTTTAATTCTTATTCTCAAAAACAGTTTCTGATTTTCCCCCAAGAAAAAAAAACTGTTTGAAATTGCTGCTTTCAACAGAAACAAAACAATGGACTGTTTTCGGAACACAAAACACAGAAATGTTCTCAAGTCCACCTGTTTTAAACAAAGAAAATACAGGAAACTAGCCTAGAATCAATTTCTGATCTTTACGGATTGGTGTTGGTTAAAGTAGGGATTTGTCTTAGGATTAACTACTGATTTCTAGGGATTGGATTGTAATTTATTGTAATTTAATTTCCATTTTATCTGAATAAGGAGATTCCAGAATCTCCATGAAAGTACTGAATATTTATCCCATAAATTAAGGTATTTCTTTGTTACTAGAATCCATGGACTCAATGATAAGATTGTTTTCATATTCCCCATGTGTTCTAGTGTCATCCTTTGCTAAATAATAAGAAGAATCTATTCTCATTCTCCTAAATTAATCATGGCTAACAAATGCTTAATATTAGGCAAAAGATGAAAAGGCGTGATGCTTAATGTGAATAGAAATACCATCAAGGCGTCAATGCCAAAACTAGATGCTCCCAGTGTTGATAATCTTTGAAGAAGATGATGGTAAATGGGAAACAAAGGAGAAGCATCCTAGTGAAAAGGAGCCACCTATTTCAATATTGTCTTCACACCTTGAGAGCAAGGTGAATCTTCAAGGGTAAGTTATTGATAGATCCCCACATTAAGGAAGATATTTGTTGAGGAATTTTGGGCAGCAATGATAGAATCTCTTGGCTAGATAACATTTTGGAGAAATATCAAGAGAGGGAGATGAGGAAGCTGTTTAAGGGACGTTCTAGAGGACATGTTTTAGGAAAAAAGGAATAGAAAGGAAGAGAGTGCAGAGAATGAGAGAAGCAGAAATTAGAATCTTGAAGGAGCTTCTAGGCCCTCAAAAAGCTTGGTATTTTTTTGAGCTTTCTTTTTGTTTTGTTTCTCTGTTTCTGACTTCTGAATCAAAAAACCCTTTCTAAGCAATATGATGGTCATTTAATCTAAGTGTTTTACTTTGGAACCCTCGGGCACACCGAATAGCAACAGCGAAAGGTTTATTAATCATGCAATATCACTAATGAAAGTAAAAGCATAACAAACCTAATTTGCAATGAACTTTGAATGATTTTACAAAATTTACCTTCTAAGTAGCCTCAAAAGTAAAAACAAATAAGAGAATACTACACCTTTAAGATGACAGTATGCTTTCTTAGAAATTCATTAAATCTAAAATACTTTACCTGTGAGAACAGCATTAAGCAAGAGAACACCCTGCGTTAAAATTAAAATTTTCTGTCAGAGAAGGTTATCCAGAACAATATGCTAAAAGTCTGTAATAATGACACAGGGTGAACAACACTAAACTCCACATTCAGAAAAAGAGAGACTTCTCTAGAAAGTCATTTTTCATTTTGAGCGCATTACCTAATGTTAAAGTATTTTAGGCAAGAGCAAAAGTTCAAATTGTATTCTCCCATTCAAGTTGTTTGGTCAAATTTAGTTGACACCCTTTCCAAGTGTCAAAGGCCACTTTGACCCAAGAGCTTAAACTATTAGGTGAAGGCCCATGGATACTTTTAGTAATTACCAAATAATTCCTTTCCTCATTTTGTGGCTGTTACACGAGAGAAATATTAGGAATGTTATTAGTAGATAAAGGGTTGGCAACTGATTACTGTAACCACCCAATTACCCTTATCAGAATATAATAAGGGTAAGATGGGAATAGATTTGTGTGGAATAATACGAATTTGGTATTTTGGCTACTTGTTTCCCTCTTTCTGCATACCAATAGTTCTTTTAAGGCAATATTTAAGAGGCATAAAGTCTTGAGAAGTATACTAACCAAATTAGAGTAAGTAAAATAAAGGCAGAAATAAAGCTTTTAAGAACAAGGTATAGATATGGTTGATATTTTAAAGGAAAATTATCATGTACTCCTATTTTCAAACTATTAGTTGTCAGTAATAAACAAGAACAAGATTAGTTATCCACAATGTGGATAATATATCTTGATTTTCTACCATTATAGATAGTAGGGTGTACATAGTAGTAAGAAATTTGATAATGAATTTATACGTTTGTTTTTATTCTATAGTTTTGATTTAACATAAGGGTGGCAAAATGAGTGCTCTGGGTTGGTTTGGGTTGGGTCAAATATGAGTGGGTCATTAATGACTCAATTAACCATTTATGACTCATACATATTTTTTAATGGGTTATAAATAACCCATGACCCATTAATTAAGGGTCAAACCCAACCCACCCATTAATCCATTAACATATAAACTTCGTCATAAATTCAAATTTAGTCTAAATTTTGTAACTATAAATTATTCTTAAAATTTTTTTAAGTTAAATTGTTGATTACTCCTTTATTTTACAATTAAATTTTAAAAAATCTAAATAATTCAAGTTATGTTACTAACTAGTCAATATTTATTTATATGTCTTTTATTAGATATAAGTATATTTAAATTATGTTTAAATTAGTGCCCACGATATTGAGATAGATAGTGCATTGTATATTTTGTCTATATTTATATATCTTTTAATCATAAAACTATTGTTTTTTACATTTTTTTTTTAAAAGTAATAAACCTTTATATCCTACTTAGCGTTTCCAAATGTCAGTGAGAAAAGTGGGATATTAGTTTAGTTGCAGCCTTGAGAACTGGCAAGTAGGAGCCCAAGTTGTTGCACAATCCACAAGCATGAGAAAGTAGGGAGACAAAATTTATGTTTTCCCCAGTTTTTGAGTTAAAAAATAATTTTATAATTTTAATAATAATTTAATAAAATATAACAAAACATTGATATGTTGCAAAAAAATTGTAGTTAAACAGTTTTGGCTAAAAGGATGCATTAGTGACCACATTCCATTTTATTAAAATTTAATATAATGTTTCAGAAATTTTTCTTATAATTTTTTTATTAATAAAATTAATATTTTATACAACATCTATTTGTTATTATTACATCAAGAATTTATTATTGAAAATTAATATAAGTTTATTGATTTAGTTAATGTAATAGCACTCATATGTTAAATGAGACCCAGAGTGAATATTTTATGTTTTTTTAGTAATTTTATTTCATGTTTTAAAATTAACTAATTAAAATTGTGATTAAATCTTTATTACAAGAAAAATATTGAGTAAATTAATGATTTAGTTTTTAAAGATGTATATTCTTTCAAATTGGTTTATGAAAGATGAAATATCTCATATAAGAGAATAAGAAAAATGGGTTGCTGGGTAAATTATAGGTTCACCCAACCCAACCCATCTTTTTTTTTTAAATTTTGACCCAATCCAAAATGACCCATGGGTTAAAATGGTTTGGTCACAAAGAGTTATAACTTGGTTGATTTTGGTTGGTTTAAGGGGTCATGGTTAATTTTGTCAAACTTAATTTAACTATAGAAATGAGTAAAGACAAAACACGTTGGGTTGTTTGATCCATATAGCCAACCCAACATAGTGAGAAAAGACTTTGCTTGTTATTGTTTTTATTCTACAGTTTATTAACAAGATTTTGGATCTCAAATTTGTCTTTTCCAAGGCAAGAGTTACCGATTCATTGATAGAAACATACAAATCGAGAACCCTCTTGAAACATATTACAGAAGCAAAAGGAATAAGGAGGCCCATGAGATGTTCACGTTGCACCAATTGGGGTTCTTATCCCCATTTATTTGTTGAAGTTGTGCAGCAACTAGCTAGCATCGCCTCCAAGTTGGAAATCTTTGATCCTTTGGTGGCCAATGTGGCGGCACTCATAGAAACGTGACAAGGAAGATTGCACCGGAGTGATGATCAAGATGAGGAATGGGAGCAATCATGGGGACAAAGAAATACAGTTAGACTGCCTTATACCAAAGTTGAGTTCCCTAAATACGAAGGTGGAGATCCTAGAGGGTGGATTCTAAAGGCAAAGAAGTACTTCAGATATTATCAAAAACTTGACAAATCTAAAGTGGATGTAGCGGCCATGTACCTCGAAGGTGATGCGTTAGACTTGTTTGCCTGGATTAATTCGGAGAGGACCATCCTATTCTGGGAAGAATTGGTGAAGGCAATACAAGAACAGTATGGCCCTACAGGATTTCAAAATCCTAATGAACTTGCACAGGAAGGGTTTGAACAGGTCATTCATGGCTGCTTAGAATGTTGACAAAGTGTTGGTTAGGCCAAACAGAATAACCACAAATTCGTAGTGACCATTGTGGGTTTGAAACACTACCTTGTGGATATCTTGCAGATTGACTCGTATCTAGTGCTAGCCTGAGCGCAAGTCAATCTTTGAGAAGATGTGAGCCCCATGCAATTTGTCAATTAGCTCATCAATGTTAGGAATTAGGTACTGTCCCCTCGACCCCTAGTCGCGTACATAATTTGTTTTACACAAATCAATTCCTAATATATAATTAAATTTGTGTATGTTCAATCATGCATTGTACTTAGTATGGCCTTAGATTATGGAATAAGTTTATGTAAATTTTAAAATACGGCTTGCATGTCAAGCCTTTCTTATTTTCTCTTGTACATTCTCTTCTCATCTTATTCCCCTTGCATGTAATTCGAGGTTTCTTTAAACAAATAATTGTAACAATTAGTTGATAAGGGAAAAGGAGAAAGGATAAAGGAGAAGGAGTCCGTTCAGAGACAACCATGGAGGATATTTCAAGACTAAGTCTTGAGTCCTAGCTGTCTAGTAAAATCCTTCATTAGGTTTGAAAGGATTTAGGTAGGATGGGTCATACTATGTCACATATTATTTTGCATTAAATCATGTGTTGATAATATGATGCAAATATGGCTTATGAGATATGATGGATTGTATATGACAATATGAGATACAACTTATGCATGAGATAAATTGAATATGATAATGGTGAGATCTCAAATTAGTTAAAATCGCTCATTATAAAAATTAAGTCAGCGATAATATGTGATACCTCCTAATACATGGCACTCATCAAGGCCTCGATCGACATTAGGTAGGTTTGCCAAAGCAAAGTACCTTGCCTATCTTGGTGAGACGAGACAAGTTAGTGATATCCAGACTGTAAAAATTGGGCTCTTAACTTAACTAGCATATTCAATAGGATTGAAGCCTAAAGGAAGGGAGCTGAGCATAAGTTCAGTAGATGGACTTGATCCAGTATTGTTCACCCAACTATCCAAGAGTTACATATGATGTAATTGGCAAAAGTTGTCTACCTAAATAATCTGTTTTGGGTGATCAGCCAAAGCTAACTCAATAACAGTTGAAATATGGATCTTGGCCCACTAAGAAAACCTAAGTGTTATGGTTTTCTGAATTAACAATGAGGGCTGTTAATTTGAACAAAATAGTGAGAGGAACGTTTAATTTAAAGTCCTTATTAAATGTTCAAACGTAATATTTACTTCGCATATTTTTGTTGTAGATATTATGGCAAACACATCAAATAACCTATCATTGCAATCAGACTAGGACAAATTTCCTAGACTAGTATAGGAATTTGAAGATAGTCCTCAAGCATGAGTAGAAGCTTCACGTTCTAGAAAGAACCCGTTCCTCAGCCACTAGAAACAAGTGTACCCTGTGTCGATAGGGATGCTTATAAGAAGCATCATGATGATGCTTTGAATGTCGGTTGCCTTATGTTGGCTACCATAGACTCTGAGCTTCAGAAGCAACATGAGAACATGGAAGCCTATGACATGCTCAAACACCTTAAGAAGTTTTATCAAGGGCAAGCTAGAAGTGAATGATTTGATATATCCAATGTTTTTAGAAGTCGGACTGATCAAGGTATTGGTTCAAGGTTCAATGGTTCAACCGTGGTAGCCAACATTATATAGTAATTTTAAATTATAAGTATAATAATAAGTATTTTACATAATTTTATTACATAAAAATAAAATAAATATAAAATATTTGATATTTTTAAGACAAATCAATAAACTATTTATCAATTTTAAAAAATGAAAAATGTTATAATGTACAAACCATTGATCATCTTTCTTTTTTTCCCTCATTTTTCTTTATTTTCTTTCCTATTCTACTTTTTCTTTGTCTTTTTTGTAACAAAAGATTGGAAAACACATGAAAAAGACTATTTTTTTAAAACCGATTGAACTAGTAAACCAGCAGATTTTGACTGATTCATCTGATTTTTGACCAATTTTCCTTATTGTTGACTATTTTTTTGTGAGACTAGTTTTCTGGGCTAATCGGACTGGAACCACAACTGATTCACCAATTTTCAATCAGACCGGCTAGTCCGGTCCAATTCTCTAAACAATGGATATATCCAAAGCACTATTTAATTGCAAATTGGCAGAAGTAAGCCCAATTGGTCCTCATATACTTAAGATCACTGATATAATTCTACAATCGTTGCCATAGAGTTGCAATCACTTTGTCATGAATTACAACATGAACGAGATTGACAAAACACTGTCAGAATTGCTCAACATGTTAAGAACAACTGAACAAAATTTGTAAAAGACAATGCCCACTGAAATATTGATGGTTCACAAGGGTAAAGGCAAGGGCAAGGGCAATAAAAATAAAACAGATTCTAAATCCTAAGGAAAGCCCAAGCCTACATCTAAAGCCTTATTATGAGGTTTGAGAGGGAAAATAAGAAGCCTTATTAGGAGTTTCTAGAGGAAGTTTGTTAGGAAAATGGGAGTGAAAATGTGATGAGGGCAGACTAAAAGATAGGAAGAATATTAGATATTCAGAGAGAGGTCCAAGCCCTTCAAAGTGTTAGGAGTTCTCTTAGTTTACTTTTCTATTTTTCCTTCCAATTGTACCTATTTTCTATTGCAAATTTGCAATGTCAAAGGGAAATCTGGCTTCCCTTCAATTGCTATTAGAGAACTTTCCTGAGAATGAATAAAACAATGGGAGACAAGTCTAAGGCAGATATGAATGGCAATTACCACTCCATTCTTTTCCATCACACTAACTTCAAAACTTTGCTATCTGCAATCTTCTTAAAAATTGTACCACACTCATGGTATATTGCGATGAGTCAGTTGTATAAATTATAATCATATACAGAAGTCAGTAATCCCCAACACTGTACAGGGGATCCATTACCTAGCCCATACTACCTAGGGACATTCCATACTATCCCTAATACCCATAAAAAACCTTTAGGTCCTGTTTGGTACATGGGAATTTTAATTTCCCCCTGGAACCTATTTATAAGATAATTAGATTAAATAAATATGAAAACCTTTTAAATTGATGTGTAGTATATATTTGAAATAATATCGGAATAATGATATTATATAAATATATTTACCAAGCTCAACTTTTTATGCTTAGGCTTATAAGTGCTTGGGAAATTAGAATATCCATGTACCAAATGCCAAATTAATATTTACAAGAGGAAAAGGAAAATGCAAACAAAGTCCTAGTTACTAAGTCAAGTCTATTCTGAGGTAGTATGACCTAAATTATGGTTTGGCATACAACCATGAATAATTGCTTGAAGAAAAAAATAATGCAAGATATAAATAAATAAGGAACAAAGTTTTAGTTTTACATACTAGATGTGATGCAATGTATACCTGCACAGCCCATTTTTCCAGATTCCCATGAGATGGAACTGAACATCCAAGGTCTTGCTTAAGTTCCTTACATATGTTTACCAGACTTGAAGGGACCTTCACTCCTTCGGGAACAGAGAATGAAAGGCCCATGGCTTGACCAGGTCCATGATAAGGGTCCTGAAGAATAAATAGCTTGGATTATTTCTTCAAGAGGTACACTATCAAAAAGGCATAAGCTATAAGACTATTGCACACCAATCTGGCCTTTGCCATATCACCTAAAAGTGGAGTTACAAGTTGGCAAACAAAGAAAACTTGTTTCACAGGTTAACCAATTAAAATTCTCACTTGCTTATTTACAATACAGAAAAATATCAAATTGTAGCTCCATAACATCATGTATAGTTTAGATTTACTAAAATTTTCTATACAAAATGAACAGTGATTTTTAAAAGATTTCGATTTGAATGCAAGAACACACTTTAGATTTTAAAGAATTCCTATTCCTGATCCAAATCCCGGCTTCGGACAAGGAAATCCAAACCTGAAATTTATCAATTTTTTCGAACAGAAGTGGAATTTTCATTCTAATGTAAAGGCATCAGCAAACTAGAAAAAGATAAGCACAAAATTAAGTTTAAAGCTGAACAGTTTAAGCTTAGAATTAATAGGATACCAGCACTGCAAATTATTTTGATTGTTTGTAGTACATTTAGTACAAATTCTCCAGTGACAACAAATAAACTTCGACTATAAAATTGCAGATACTCATACTCAGAAATGTTTTGGTCCTCTCTGAGCTTTTTCCAAAACTATTGTATATTGATGGAGACAGAATTACATATAATAGATAACAACAGAGCATAACATTGAAAAGCTTGAGTACCAGAGGTAATTAACTTATCATTACATGTTGAGGATAACAAAATGATAAGAGAACAAAGAGAGGAAGAGTAGTAAAAAGAGACAAGAAATTGATTATTGTTTTCACACATATGTAAGTTTAAGTCTGTAAAGAGAAATAGGACAGCAAAGACATGATGCCCCAAAGTGTCACCTGAAATATAATTTTCCAAGGGTCTGCTTGTCTTAGACCTACTGCAGGTGTAAAGCCACCATGTTACATATTGGCATATAAAATCTTTAGGATGACTGATCCTTGGATGTTAAGATTATACATAGCTGGCATGTGCCTAAAAAAGTGATGGCGAATTTAACAGTATTTATTATTCAAGTAACCAGAATGGTTCTACATAATGAGAAAACTAAGCTGGACAATTTGGCTATTTATGATTTTTAAATTACTTGTAGGATTAGGCTTCAACTACCTACATGGATTACAGTTACTCGAGTAAAAAGTTATGATTTTTAGTTCAAACTAGAATCAAAATTACCTGGATATACCTCTTCAGAGGAATTATTTTGTTCCTGGGATTTTAGTCTTGAATGCTTAGTGAGTAATTAGTAATTGATTCCATAGTCTCTAATTTTCACTCTTTTTCAAATGTTTCTCTTACTACAACAATCTGGTATCAAGGCCCAACTTTGATTTATTACAAAGATAAGTGCAATCATAGAGGTATAAACTTCTATGCTAGATAGTTCAAATATTATGTATTGTTATCTTCCTCCGTCAATCAACTCAGACTATCAATTTCTATGTGTTACATAAGAAACTTTAATAGCTATACAAATGCATCAATTGGACATCAGAATGCAGTCAGATGGGTATGGTTCCTCAGAATAGTTGAAATTAAACCAAAACCAAAAATAAGTTGTTTCTATAAAGATTCAGCGCATTAGTAATAAACATTGTGGGTATAAAATTCAATCACCTGCCCAAGGATCACTGCTTTGACTTTATGAAAAGGGGTAGAGTTCAGAGCGTTGAAAATCATATGAGAAGGTGGATATATAGATTCGGTGCCACTGCTTATCTCTCTTTCCACAAATTGGCAGAGATTCTTGGCATAAGGTTTCTGAAATTCTCCAACGAGAACTTCCAACCACGTCTCCTCCACCAGCAACTCCTCCAATTTCACATAACCTGCTACCATACGGTGATGCATTATACCAGAATTAAAATATATAGCATAGTCTAACATACTTTCAAACATAAGTATTACAAAAACAAAACAAAAAACACGATTCTTGTCTGCACCTTTGCAATAAGAGACCCTTTCGGCACAGATTTTCAGATTCCTCTTGGACTTAGCCAGCAATTTGTTGCATTCAATACGTGACTTTTGCTTGATAGTGAGTGTAGAGGACTGAGAGGAGCCATTAGTGTCAACATCGGAGTCGAGGTGGGACTGCGAGGTCACCGATTTACAGATTGTGGAGACAGTTGGTTTCAATCGCTTCGAAACTGGTTGAAACATGTCCATTAGGGTTTTGGAGGATGCCGAAGCCATTTACCTTGTTCTTATGCAATGGCGGGTATCTATTTTTATGGCGGGAATGATATGAATGCCTCGTCGCCGCTAACGTGACACAATTACCACATCAAAGAATCCACTATAATTCCCAATATTAATATAGCATTCAGTATTCAGTCATTTATTTATTATTAAGTAATTTAATATATATTTTTATGAAATTTACGTTATTCAATTTTATAGAATAGTTCGATTACATGTTAAAGTTTATGATAGTATTAGTTATTTGTTTAATATAAATGAATTGTCATAAGAGTTTTCGATATTATCTAAAATTTGAAAATTAAAAAAGAATTAACTATAATTTTTATATTTTGACTATTAAATTATATAATTTAAAAAATAATACATATATCTCTTTTATAACTCATCATCTCATGATAAAATTTTTTAAATATTTTTAACATATTTTATTTTATTTAAAAATTAAAAAATAATAACAAAAATATAAAAAATTATACTTAAATTTATTCCTTTAAAATTACACTAATGGAGAAAATAACAAAAATAGCAAAAGATAATACTGTTTTGAGTACAGGTAGACTCAAAACCCAAATTCACCAAATACAACTGAGAGAAAATGAACAAGACTACCTAATAAAAGGCTCCTCCAGTCTAACAAACTATTTGGCGCTTTTGCCACTCTGTCTAACATAAGGATCTCATAAAGCCACACAACTCAGTAGAATCTTCTTCATCCCATTTGGTAATCAGGTGCCCAAGACAGTTGGCGTTTGACCCTTCTACCCTTCCTCACATTCTCGTTCATGTCTCCTTTTGGGGTTTTATCCTTATCTTCTATGTCTTCTAGCCCAGTCTTTCTAGTAGTGTCAGTGCCTTTAATGCCTTTAGCTAGCTTACCATTTGATCCAACTTTCATATCCACCTTTAAACCCTTACCATCCGCATTTAGGTTGGGTCCATTGCTTCTCGGGTACCCTCCCCCCTTGGTGTTGTATCAATACCCTATGGTTCCAAACAGACCTTGTCCTCAAGGTCTTTAGCTTCAAAAACTTGTATGAGGTCATTCCAAAATTCCCAACTAGCTTCCTCTCGTGCTGCATTAGACCATTCCACTATAACTAGCACTTGCTCTTTTTAATTGATCTTCGACCTTGGTTTATAGTACATCCACTATTGTTGCAATTTCATGATCATAGGCAGGCATGTGCACTGGTATATTACCTTACCAATGCACTCTATGATCTTGTAAGGGCTATAATATCTCTAAGAGAGTATAAATTGAAGTCTTGATGCTTCCAAGTGTTGCTATATAAGGATGTAGCTTCAATAATATCCAACTGCCCACCCCATACTCCTTGTGCCTCCCATGCTTATTTGCATTATTCGTCATCCTCATTTGAGCTTTCAGTAAATTACCACAAAGGGTCTCTAAAATTCCCCTCTTATGGATGGCCTTATCCATCCACTACAATAAGTCCCCTGAAGGCGTTGCCTAGAGTGTGACAAGACTATAAGATTTAAGTTGATTAATTAATATACATATAACTATAAGATTGTAAGTTTCTACTTCCTCTATCAGCGTAAATTTTTTTTAAAACTTTTACCAAGTTATTAATTAATAGTGAAGTTTTGTTTTGGGTTACTACACTCAAGTATCTCACTTGCCTTATTTAACATCTTATAGCTAGAGGAAGCAATAAAATAATACATACACACAAGCATCAATTTTTCATAAATATGAACATCTGATATATTACATATATATACATCATATTAAACAGAGGGGATATAACATACCACTCATATCTCAATCTTTTCCCCTACTTGTGGATAAGTTAGTGATGCTATATAAGTATATATACATACAATACATCTCAATCCATCCCTTGACCTATATAACAAAAGCTAAGCTATGTAGCCTTTCTCAAAACATATAAGACTGTAGCAAAAGGGATGGGAATACAAAAAAGCATAGGAGGTCCAGGAGCCTCAAACAATAGTTAGCACTAGAACCTCCCAAACTACCATAAAATATTTGAAAAAAGGGATCTTCGTCCATTCTAACTCAATCTCCAGAATAACATAATATTTAGGCATTTGGGCACATCAGAACACAAGTGAGATTTCATATCTCGAGTCATGGGAACCTATTTTCAAAATTTCCAATGGTACCAATTGTATGGATACAAAAAAATCCATACAGCCATGCATACAATTTCAAAATAATTCACTATTTGTATGTAATGAAAATGCCATGCTATCTCATTCTCTGTACTTATAAAATGCACTACATTTTTAGTAACTAACATTGCATAAATTAGGGTATGTTCATATAGTTTCTTTCACATAAATGCACAGTAATATGAACATTCAACACAAGCATTTATTGAGATAAAAGTTTAAAAAAATAAGGGCCCTCAGCTCGAATTTAAAAAACTAAGAGCACCGAGAGCACATCCAAGCAAACTTCTCATAGGTAGATTCGATCATGGGCCTAAAAGCCTTCTGGCCCAATAGGCTTCAAATCTTGATTTACCATGCCATTTAACTAAGACCTCATACTATGGACCTAACTCTGAATCCACTATTCGTTCGATTATTATCGTAGTTGGTTATGTTTCAAACACTAGTAGTTGTGGAACTAATGGAGTCTTATCTAGAACTACTTATACTTTGAATTATTTTAATAGTGATACATGAAATATTGGATGTATTTTGCTCCCTTCTAGTAAATTCAATTTATAAGCTACCTCTCAAATTCTTGTTGCTATCTGAAATGGTCCATAGTATCTTCTAGCCAACTTGTAATTAAGTCTCCTTACTACTAATTCTTATTTGTAATGATGTAGTTTCAGAAGTATTCAATTAGTAGCACAACCATTGAAGATCTAGATCATAAGTTAGAGAAAAGGGAAGAATTATTGGCCTATTTAAAATTCAATTTGAAGAAAGCTCAAAAAAAGAATGAAGAAAAGCGTTGATGAAGGGAGAAAAGGAGTCATATAATGCTTGAAAAGGAGTCATAATAGTGCTGGTATAACAAGAAGAGTTATAGAACAATTTAGCCCATACTAAATACAAATGCCACTTGATAGGCTTCTGATGAACTTAAGCTCTCAAATGCTGCTCTAACCCTTTAGTAACCACTTTTATCTAACCATCGATTTGAGGGTGATATGAAAACTAAAGTGTAAGGTTGTGCCACTCATTTTCATTAAATTCCTCTAGAATTCATTGAGGAAGATTAGATCCCTATCCAACACCAAACTCTTAGGAAATCCATGGTATTTAACTACCATATTAATGGATAGTTGTTCCACCTTTCTAGATGAATATTAGTGCTTTAATGCTCTAAAATGAGCCCCTTTTGTCAATCTACAATAAAAAGCATGCCTGTGTAACCTTTCAAATTTGGTAATCCAGTAATGAAATCAACGGTTAAATCCTCCTAAGGCATTTTAGGAATAGGTAATGGCTTAAGCTTCCCTTAAGTTTTTAAAGTCATATACTTAATTTTTTGACATGTAATGCAAGTAGCAATGAATTTCTATATATCTTCCTTCATATTATTCTAAAAGAAAATATTTGAAATTCACTTCAAAGTTTTTAGGCTGCCTCCATGTCCCCCCAAGTGGAGAGGAAGGAAAATCATTAATTATTTTAGCTTGTAAGTTAGACTTTGTTACTATATAAATTTTCTCTTGAAATACAATATTCTATCCTTGAAATTAAAGTCATCAGAGAGTAACTGTTGAACATACTTTTGATACAACTCTTCTAACTCACTATTTGTGGAGTTTTCCTTCCTTACTTCAACTAACAAAGAACAATGCAGTATAGTCAATGTATTAAGCTCACTCATATCTCTTCTTGCCAAGGCATTAACTACATTATTCGAATTCTCAACTTTTGGATGTCTAGAAGTTAGATTTATGTTAGATTTCCCTATTTGTTATGTCTTTGCATGATTTTGTTCATGTAATGTTGCTAATGATAGTTCTTGAAAATAAGAATCAAGTTGACCTAGCAACAACTCACAATTTAGATGCTCTTAAATTCTAGTAATGAAGAAACTTATCGACCATTCTTCTGATTAGCATATAATCTTTATAGTATCTCTTCAAATTAAGCCTAATATTCTACAATAGTTCCTAGTTGATGCAACTTCTTCAACATTGCCTTATGATCTTCAAAAAAAGAATCACTAAAAGATAACAATAACACTTCCAAGAAAGAATTCTAGTTCCTAAATAGTTGATTCTTTGTGATCCAATTGTACCAAGAGTAAGTAGCTACTGTCATATGAAATGAAGCTATCTTGGCTCTTTGATCCATTAGAGTTTCATACACCTTAAAAAATTCTTGCATTTTGAATACCCAATTTTCAACCTCTAAGCCATCACAATGATGAATTTCCACCTTGAGACCCTTGGCCATTTGCTAATTGTATACTATGTTTCGTACCTCTTCCAAATTGCATTAACCCTATAAGCATTCTGTTTAAATTCACCATAGAATCTCTTTACTCTTGTACTAATCCCTTCACCCTTGCAAATTACGCTTCAAAATTTTCTTAATTTATCCTCAATGAATTAACTTCTTCCTTGGCCTCTTGTACAACTTCCTTCATCCTAGTTGCACACACTCCTTTTGCCATATATGTAGCATCTCTCTCAATGAAAGTACCAATGACATGAATGAATGATAACAATTCTTTGTATTTTTTCTCTCAAATGGTTTTTGAAGTACAAAAGAAAGAAAAAAATACGACTAAACAACTTCTTCCTTATTTTGAGTAAAGGAAGAAACATCTAAGATTCTAATACAATTCCACAAAATTTCTAACTCTTATTACTATTTTTCTATTTATTCTAACTCTCTTCAGTCGCTCAAATAACAAGTACTAACAACACATTTCTAATTCTAACAAACTTCACCCTTCCATAGAATAATCAACCATCCAACCAAGAGTTCTTACCACCTGCAACCAATTTCAAGAATGCAACTGGAGCTGGAATGGTTGCTAGAGTGGCACTAAGAATAGGGAACAAAGATTCAAATATGAGTATTAGGCTGAATAATGGCTCAACTTAGACAAGGGTACAAAATCCACTGATTATTGGGGTGGATAATCAAAGGATGACCAACACGTAGGATTTTCCTAGAGATAATCCCTTATATACCTTTTAAATTCTAGAAAAGACTACTAATGATGATTGAAAGGAAGAAACGGGAGAGCTGAAGGATCACATTTGTTCTCTCTAAGGGCTAACCACATGTGAAAATTTGGATCTTGATGAAATTTGCCTTACCCTAGAATTACAAATTCCAAAGAAGTTTAAAATGCTAAAACTGGAGAAGTTTAATGGCACTACTAATCCTCTATTTCATATAAGGACATATTGCACTAAAATGGTAGTTTGGTTAAAGGATGAGAAGTTCCTCATTAATTTCTTTTAGGAGAGTTTAAATTGGGTAGCTTTATTCTAGTTTATGCACCTAGATCACTCAAAAATCAAAAGATGGAAGATTTAGTGGACTCATTCATGAAGCATTATAAATTTAGTTTAAACATTATGCCCACCCATAACCAAGTTAAGAGTATGAGCAAGAAAGATAATGAAACAAATTATAGAATATACCCAACAGTGGAGAGTGGTGGCTTCTCAAGTCCAGCATCCCATGCTAGATTCTAAAATCTATTCTTACTTCATCCACACCCCTCCAGATCAATACTACACTCACATTTTGGGAACCAATGTGAAAGATTTTGCTGATTTGATAGTAATTGGAAAAAGGATAGGCATTGACATACTTGAAGGTTATATTGCCATCCCTAGCATTGATGGGGGAACTAAAAAGAACTAAGGTCCTAAAAAAATAAGATTTGAATTTTATTCAGCCTTCTAAAACTGATCAAATAAATGGAATGAATTCCAGGCAGACAAGTAGAAACCAAGATGAAAAGGTTTCACATAAAAAAGATGATTACCCCTGGCCACCTTAATACCACAAATGCTGAGTTGTATAAAGAGTTACTAAAACAAAGCCTAATTGGACCATACCTATACAAGCCTAGAGAGCCATCCTATCTAGCTTGGTACAACCAAGATGTCACTTGTGAATATCATATGGAGGCAAAAGGTCATTCAATTGAGAATTTTAATGCTTTCAAGACCAATATTCTTGACTTGTTCAATGCTAAACTCCTTAAAATTAGGGTAACAAAAATGTAATTGTCAACCCACCCCTTGATCACTATAATGAACAAGTGGAAGCAGTTGGTTATGGATGCATCAGATGAAATACTAGATGATTAGGAGCTTGGGAATGCCATAAGTTTAATTCTGTTACAGTAATTGGTGTTGATTAGGTTGTTTTCATTTATGGTTCTACCTAAGATCACTAGAACTTCTTTTAATAAAGGAGTTGTCTTATTTCAAGTATAAGAAAAATTTTTCACATGAATAAAGAAAAAAATTTGTCTCCTTAAACCTTTATTCCTACTCTATTATCTTTTCTACTCATTTTGGTTTTGTTCTTGCTCAAAGTATTGCAATCCGAAGTAAATGTTCTTGAGAATACATCACATAAGTAACAAAAGATATGCAAGACTAACATTGGGCAAAAAGTAATTTGGCTTATTACGCTTGTAGGGGCAAATAGGCTCCCAAATGGTCTTTACACTAAAATTCATGTAGCTAGAGGGTATCAAATCTATTCACTCATCTCCATAGACTATTTCTCTACTGTTATCCATTTTGGGCCCCTAAATTTCTCTCAATACCTACTATATATTAAACTCAGGGGCTAATGAGGACTTAGAAAAAGCAATCTAGGTTAACTAACTTTCTCGAATAAACAAAAAGTGCAAAGTAAAAGCTCAAAAGAACTAGAAGAAAAATCAAGAATGAAAAAAAATGTCAAAAGAAAAATGAAGAGAAAATGAAGACTTCAAAAGGGATGACAAAGGTCAAACATTATAAAAAAAAAATCCAAAACAAAAGAAGAAGTTAAAAGAGAAGCCTATGGGAGAAGATTATGACAAGTGAACAATACCAAGGTTGTATAGAGCATCACACATAGTTCTCATTGTGAGAATTGTAAATCAAGTGAACAATACCAAGGTTGAATA
This sequence comes from Senna siamea, assembly GCA_031216115.1. Lineage (NCBI taxonomy): Eukaryota > Viridiplantae > Streptophyta > Magnoliopsida > Fabales > Fabaceae > Senna > Senna siamea. The sequence goes on from CM062360.1 coordinate 7,597,875, forward strand.
GAATAATGCCAAGCCTAAGTTTTGGTATTAAAACCATTTAGAGGGCTATAAATCAAGGAGCTTGCTAGGATGAAAACCCAAAATGGTGCATATGAAAAAGTTAGATAAAAAATTATAGCCCTTTAAGCTCTAAAGGAAATGGCTTAGGCAAAAAAAAGGCAGGGGGTGTAACATCCTAAATTTTGGGTAAAGATGAAAGCGTTACTGCTTTAGGAAAAATTAAAATTTTATTAGTGATGTTCAAAAATAAAATAACTCTTCCCTATGCTAATGAAACACTCCAATTACATAAAGGAAGAATGTGGGATCAAATTATACAATTGTGTATAATTAAATATAATTGGTGGGTTTTCAATAAACTAGATGGAAGGTAGAATAAATTAAATTAAAATCTTGAATTTAGAGAATTAATAAATAGGAGGAATTTAGATAGATATATGGAAATCTAAAAATAAATTCCTACCTAAGGCCACATCTATGAATAAAAGCCTCTTTATGCCAATATTGAACTAAACACTCTTATTAGTCTATTATAAAACTTAATTCCCCTCTTTTACCAAAATTGATATATCCCACGCTTCTTCCTCCTTCCCTTCGAAGAAAACCTACACTTTGAGAGAAAATAGAGTGAGAAACTAGTGAGATAAAGAGAGAAGTAGAGAAAGAGGAGTTGCTTCCTTAACCCCTCATTCCCTCGCCATTCTTTAAAAAATTCAGTCACAAGCTTGACGAAGGGAAGGGAAGCTTGCTTCCATCATTGCATGTGGCCAAGATCCATTCTGTAAGCCAGAGCTGTAGTTGACCGAGAGGCTTGGAGTGGGTTTGATTGAGAGGAATTTTTGAAGAAAAAAACATTGCACCTAGCTAGGATTCAAGTAAGGATACACTTCATGTCTCCATGTGTAGTTAGTGAGCCTTTTAGCCTTCAATTAATTGCCTTCTTCTCGAGTAATGGTTGAATAAATTAGGATTGCATGCTATTATTTTTCTTAGGAAAATCCTGCTATACTTTCTCTAGGAGTTACCAAAACACTATTGTGAAACTGTGACTAAAGTAGGGTTTTTGTTGATTACACATGCATTTAGGAGATACCTCATATCTTCACGTATACCTAAGAAACCATTTACCTCCATTTGTAATATCCACTCCTTTTATGCATTAATAGATGTTTGTTGATTTTAAATGGATTAAATGCTTGTGTTTGTTGCATTAAATAGCATATAGATGCATTAAAATAAGTTACAATAAGAGTTTTAAGGGAAAAGAAGGAATGGGGACCAAATTGAAAGGAAAAAGATGAAGTGGGGATAGATGTGTGAATTTCCAAAATTTCAAGGCAATAGGCAGTAATTTTAGTCAAAAGATTTACTGTAGCAATAGAATTTTGAAATCTCTCGCCAGTGAGCTAGGGATAAATTGGTAATTTAATATATAGTTGGAGAAATTATCATTTTGGGCCAAATGATTAGGAATTAAGAGAAAAATTGCAAATGATTGGATCACCTATAAATAGGTGAAGGCCTCAGAACCTCCATTTGGCATTCTAAGTCCTGAAATCCTAGAGAGAGAAGGAGAGTAGTTAAAGAGAGAAATAAAAGGAATTATAAGCAAATAAGACTGGTGGGCAGGCATTTCAAGAGTTAGGAAAACATCTTAGAACACTTCACTATCATCAAATACCAAGTATAAATTAACAAAAGGGTAGCAAATCACCAATCCCTCTTATTTTTGAAATATCAATGTTTATAACTGAAAACTTTGATTTTTGGTTGTTTAAGTTTGAGAGAGGTTAAAACCTACATTCTTAGTATTTTTTATGGCTACTGGATGTTTTAAAATGCATTAATATGCTTATGAACGTTTGAATGCAAATATGAAAAATGGGTTCTTTCATAGTTTTTGAGAAAGAGTTTAAATCCAAGATTTGAGCATGAGTAATCAGTGGTTTGGGCTATTTTGTGTGGTAAATGAATATCCTATGCTGTTATTGAGTTTTTAATCATCAAAACCATTTTAAAAACATGTTCTTGGGCTAAAAAAATTGGTTAACTATGAGTTTTAAAATAGAGTATAACGTAGCAGTCAACTTGTAGCCCTTACCAGTCGATTGTCGTGCTCCTAAGTTGCCCAGAAACTTATCCATAATGCTAGCAGCTGACTGCAAAGAGGCTAAAAGTCAACTTTCTTATTCTTATTTTTTAAAAATTAGCCCAGAACAGAGCAATCAATTGTCGAGGTCTTGGAAGTCGACTGGTTACCCTCTGTTTGAAAGATATTTGGGACAATAAGCTGGAAGTTGACTACTAGGAGGCTGGAAGTCAACTTGTAGTTCACTATTTTGGAAATTTTGATTCAATAACTTATTTCAAGCCACAATTAGCCCAACACTTTACTCCAATGTAGGATTTAAACCTAAGATGTAATGGTTAGCATGAGAATTGAAAATTCTTGAGAATAAATGAGAAAGAAAAGAGAAACATGAGATTTTATGAGATGAGCATAAATCATAAATGAAAGTAACTGCAAATGGTTGATCCGCGAAAATAGCTACAAATGGTTAATCCGCGAGAATAGCTGCATTTGGTTATGCTGCCAGAATAGCTGCAATTGGTTATACCAGGAGAATAGCAATAACTAGCTGTAATCCAAGAAAAGTTTTGCAGACGATTAACCACAAGAATTATTATAGACAGTTAACCACGATAATTAATACTGACGGTTAACCACAAGAATAGTTGTAGATGGTAAAAACCACGAGAATGATTGCAGGTGGCTCATGACTATGAGAGAAATCATTTATTAATGGAAATTTTTAAAGATTTCTTTTGTGATGCTTTTGATTATGGCCATATCAAATTGCTTGATTTCTTTGTTTATGCTTTATACTAATAGACGACTATTATCTGCTGCCACTACGATATGAGAATATATCCTGTGTGATGGATATCTGATAACATGCACATGTATTCATAAGTATGTTTGTATAACATTTATGTACATTATTCCAATAGCATAAATTTTCAATTATTGTGAAAGAATGTAGTGGATTTTTGTATCAGTATGGTGGTACAAAACAACAAATTTTAAAATTTTTGGTAGTTTTTGATACTGAGAATTATTTCTCATTAAATTTTGGTTTGTATCAAATGCCTAGGTACCAGATTTTCATGGAGGTCGAGGTGGAAATGGTTGAGATACCATTTCAGGGCTTTTTCTGTAATTAAAGAATTATGGGTTATCTATGTCTGGGAAGTTCCTCTCACCCCTTGACTGCAAGAAGTATTAGGTATTGTATAGTATTTTGACATGCCCATTTCCCTAAATCCTTATTAGTATTTTGAAAGGATTAGGAGGATAATTTTGGTTTAAGTAAGGAGGGCATATATGTATTAAGACATGTGAGATAGGTAATTTTGCTTAAAACTAGGTATAAGTGTTAGGCTTGTTGTCTCCTTACCCTGCTCAGACTCACATATCTATAGGTATATGTCTGCACACACTAATTTTTATGTATATATAAATATCATGTACAGTTGAATGTGAATGTAAATATCCATATATCTATCTATCTCACTTAAATTTCTTTATTTATTTTCGCTATGTAACCTGTGAGAACACGAATGTAGTAACCCAAATTAGTGGCACTCAATTATTTAACTTAGAAAAAGTTAAAAATATACTTAGGTGGAGGCAATAGTAAACTCATCAATCATATATTATATCACCTTATATTATTTAATCCCCTAAAAGGAATATAGGGTTGGGGGTGTTACATTAAGTTGGTATCAGAGCACAGTTACCACGCACTAGTTGAACACTGGCTTAATAACAAAGGGTAGATTTCTCAAGATAAATACTAGTATAGGTTAGTTAGCTAAATCTAGATAGTTCACCGAGCTGTATTTTGTTTTGACTTGAGGAATGGAGTGCTAGGTTTGGGGTATAAGGTATTTCCTATTGGTTCCATATCTGCTCTTATAAATACTATATTATTGAGACTAATCACCTCAGCAATGTTTGTTTTGTAAAGTGAGTTATGGCACCACCTAGGAGAAATACCAGAAAGGAGAAAGAAGGAAAGGGGAGTATAGAGAGAGTTATGCAAGTGATGATAAGAGTAGCTGAGGCGATGAGGGAGCAGGCTGTTGCTATTGCCCAAGTTCTCAGACAATTCAAGGAACAGGGAAACAATAATAATCACCTTAACCTAAACCTTAACCACCAAGAAGAACAAGCAAGAAACCCAGTGTATCATAGTTGGTTTGAATTCCAAAAGGCTAAACCTCCATCCTTTAGGGGTGAGTTCGACCTTAAGATAGCTAAGGAGTTATTGAGAGAGATGGAGACTATTTATGGTTTTGGGTATGATTGATGTTTAGAAAGTCTTATTTTTTACCTACATGTTGATGGGAGAAGCAGAGTATTGGTGGAGAGGAGAGAAGCAATTGATGGAGGCTAGAGGAATCCAGATTACTTGGGATTCATTTAAGGAAGCATTTCTTGGGAAGTATTTTCCTCAGAATGTGAGGAATGAGAAAGAGATTGAGTTTATGCAGATCAAGCAAGGTAACATGACATTTGATGAATACCTGAAAAAATTTGAGGAACTATCTAAATTTTCCTCATATCTGAGACTTCAACTAGATGAAGCATGGAAGGCAATGCACCTAGAGGCTAGATTGAGGTCTGAGTTGAAGAATGTTGTAACTCCGTTGGAAATATAAGATTATGCCACATTAGCAAACAAATGTCCCATAGTTTCCAATAATCTGGCAAAGACTGAGAAAGAAACACAAAAGAGTAACTTCTTTAAAAGAAAGCAACCAGGACCTTTCTCAAGGAGAGATAGTAGATTTAGTAGAGGCCCAGAACGTAAAAGGAAATTGGGGAGGCTAGTATTGCCAAATATCTGTCCTAAATGTCATAAAAGTCACGGGGGCCCTGTAAATGGCTACAACCAAAGGTACAACATAGTGTATGTTATAAGTGTGGGAAGGAAGGACACTTTATTAGAGATTGCCCACTATGGAAGAGACAAGGTGACACCGCTAAACCTCCTATTACTAGAAGAGTCTATACTCTCAAGGGTAAGGAAGTGGCTCAGTCTATAACACCCCAATCTTATAGTTCTTAATGGAATATTCATTTGTCACAAGATTGGGATATTATATTTATCTTTATCCTTATTTATAACTTGAGTAATATTATTCTCTTGGTCATTTATATTGCATTAGGTTTGGAATTCAGTACTCAAGTTTCTTACTTAATTACATCGCAGCGGAAAGCTAAATGTTTAAAACATTTATACCATAGAAACATCATATATTTTCATATAATAGATACAACGTCATACATATATTTTTGGATATGTTAAGTGTTTACATCACTTCAGGGTAAGGAGACAACAAACCTACCACTCAAACCCTTTTACAAAAATCTATCAGCTACCATTACTTTCACATATCTAAATATATATGCCCTCATGAGTGTTTACATCCAAAAATGACTCACCCTATTTTTTCTCAAAACATATATGTAATCAAGTTGAGAGGGCTACATTTTAGTTATCTACATCTAATAAAAAAAGATATATAGCCTGGCTTCTCTATGCAGGAGGAACCTCAGTAACAAATACTACATAGATTTTTTGGACATACGTGAAAGGACCCAACCACTATATCTCTACTAACACAACGTCAACTTCCGGCCAAATTAAGTACCTTGCCATCTGATACATACCAGTTATTATAGTGAGAAATAATTTCTCAGTAGCTAGAAGTTCCATGTTTGTTTTAAAATAACACTAGCATGTCACACCATAGTGATATGGAAACATTCTACATTCTTTATTTTCAAATACATTTATTTTTATTGGAATTTAAGGTATAATTCATTCATATGTATGGCATACATTTTAGAGTAAAAACTACATTAGCATATCATGTAAGTTCATCATATAGATATCCTTATAGTATCATGAACATAAGACATATTAGTCTTGCATAGGGAAACAACATCAATATTCATAGGAAAACAATCATAATACATAAGGAAAATAGGCATATGTCATTGGCTATGCCACATATAATGATAGAGATACTTAAGAGTGTTGGGACAACCACTATGTGAACTTGTCCACATACTACTACGTACATAAGTGAGATAATTTTCTCTATATCCGTGTTGTGACTGATGTCACTGGTACAATCTAAGGCATCCCTTAGTGGATCCAAGTACCTCTCTATGTCATAATTACTGCCTTCTAAGCAGATTAATAACATGTTGAAAATTCAGCTTATGAGATCATTGTTTCTTATAGACAGATCATTTCCTCTCCGCTTTTGGACGGATCAGGATGCTATGGAATAATCACCCCTTTCCAGTGGATCATATTCCTAGTATGCTATCTCTAATATATGACCTAGGATGATTTAGTTTGTACATATGATTATGCTAAATTCTAAGTAAATGTCCCCTTTTTATTGGCCATTTTAGGTTACACTAACTTAGAATTTGCAATCATCACTGTAATTCCATATTTTGTGGAATAATTAACTGCCATCCCATACCGACAGTCAATTATTCAGTTACAAACCTATCTATCCTAGAACATATACTAAAAATACTTCCTCTAAGTTCTCCTCATTGATAATATATGTTTTCCTTTCTTTGTATGTTTTACTTTATCTTTTCTATGTTTCCCTTCTTTATTCTCTAAAGTCTATCATGATACTATGTCTTTCTTTATGCATGCATTTCTAAATATTCTTGCTATTTAACAATGCATACATATCTATACACATGATATTTACCCTTCCATTTTTCAATTCATATTTTTAATGCAAGGATGTCATGAAACTAATAATTCAAATAATGGGTAATTCCTTATTATTCTCTTTTCCCTTTACTTGAAACCAAAAGTCAGTAACATAACTTGACAAAATTAAATGACTTTTTGACAAAATGGAAAGGAAGAGGAAAAGATTACATGTTTTCTCTCAATCACTTAATTTTTCTTCTTTTATATCATAACCGAATGGAAGTATATTTAAAATAAGGATTATGAAGTTTTCTCTCCACTTATTTATGTTTTCAGTTACAATAAAACTAGAAAGAAGTTAAATACTTTTTTATAAAGTCTCTTCCCTTTTTTACTTTCTTCATGACTGGCCACCATCATTTGCTAAAGTAAAAGAAGCCAAGACAAATAATAAAAATTCATTTTTCCTATTGCTTTCACCGAATGAAGGAAATCTTCATTATTAAAATATGTTTGCAAAGTTTCTTCCTATTAACTTGTCTTTTAGCTAAACTAAAGAAAGAAAAGTAAAATTTGTCTCTTTTCTTTCTTCCCTTTTTCCTTCTTCACCAAGCCATCCTCTCTTCATCTTAATAAAGTTTAGACAAAATCTTCTCTTTCAATTTGTACAAGCATCTCAGTTAAGGAAGAAGGAAATTAATACAACTAATTCCAACACTTGCTTTCCTCTTTTCTCTCATCACCTCCATCGAATGAAAATAGCCCTTTTTATAAATCATAAAATTCTCCTTCCACTTTACTTAAGTTTTTAGTTAAAATAAAGAAGATAAAACTAATTTTGCCACATCTACTTCTTTCCTCTCTTTCCTTATGACTAAATCATTACTTTCTTATTTATCAATCTTCTTTTTCTTCCCTTATAAATAAACTAAATACAAATAAAACACCTTTTTCCATTCTTTCAAACCTTTTTCGGCTAACATAGAAAGAAATCAATATAAATTTATTAAAACTTCCTTTTCATATAGCTTACACCAAATAAATGAAGCTTTTTAATATTAAGATCATGTTTACAATCTCTCTCTCATTTGTCCTCTCAATGGAATGAATGAAGGAAAAGAAAGGAAAGGAACAGAAAAGAGAACAAGTGAATCATGTCTCTTTCTCCTTTCTTTTTTTCTTCATCACCGAGTCACATTCATTAATTTTATAACAAAGTTTCCTTTCCAATTTGTCTACAAACCTCTCGGTGAAAGAAGAAATTAATTTAATTAAATGAAATATCACTTTCCATTTCTCTTTCCCACCTCTTCACCGAATGAAGTAGCAATTTATTATTAATATATAAGTTGTAAGATTTCCACTCCACTCACATGCTAGTTTTAGTCAAAGTAAGAAAAGGGAGAAGCCAAATTCACACATCTCTTTCCTTACCCTTTTCCCTTAGAACTGAGACATCATACATCCATTCTTATAGCAATTTTTCTTACTCATTTTTGCATGCCTCCTTTCAATCAAGCAAGGGAAAATTAGGAACTTCTGTTGTTTTCACCAATTAAAGTTACCCATCTCATTTCCATCATATTTTAAGCATAAAACATCATATACCCATTGTTTCCATGACTATCCAAGCATTAAAAGTTTACAGCCATGGAAATTAAAGTTTTCATGAAAATGGAAGGGATTTTCTCACAATCATCATACTACTTCAATCCATTCCAAAAATACCTAAAAATGCATCCATACAACACTTTAAACGTGTTTCCAATAGAAAATCAAGCAAAACAAGAATGTAGAAAATTTTGCTACTATTCATGGCAACCATTGATGAAAAGGAAAAGCTTGAAAAAGAAGTTAATCCATGAAAATAATAGCATAGGAATGTCTATCTACCTCAAGTTTGCAATGGAAATCACTTTGGTTACTTCTTTTCCTTCACTTGTAATCTTCTTCCAATTTCCTTCACTTCACGGCTTCCTCTCCTCCAAGTCTCCAAGTCAGTTTGCTAAGGAGGTAGAAGAAATGTACATGGCATATTTTTGGCCTAAAATGACCATTTTGCCCTGGGTGACAAAATGACTAAAATACCCTTCCAATTTTAATGAAAATGCCATGAGATGAAGAAGAACATTTTATTGGAATTTCACAATTTTTCTTCCTCTAAAATGACAATTATATCCTTTGGTAAAATTACCATTTTATCCTTATAGTAAATTACTATTTTACGCCTAAATATTTTCTCAGGGTAATCATTACTTTTTAGATATTTTCTCTAGATATTTTTCCAGCATCATGATTACATATAATAAATGTGCCTTGATTTGTGTGCAAGTGATGTGTTTGCTGCTTCTACCAATGCAACTACACCTAAGGCAATGAACCTATCGATGAAGCCTAGTGCAATGGTGAGTATTGTAACGCCCTTATCTAGTTTTACAACTCTTTTGATTGTATCCAAATAAGTTCGGTACATTACTCTTAACCTTAATTATTCATTTGTAACATCTAAGCATTTATACCATTAAGTATTATTATTATGGATTAGGTTCGGGTTCTTTTGCTTAAAGAACCATACTTTATGCACAGTGAAAATTAAATTCAATACATCACAGAAAAATTTATAAAACTTACATATAATACAAACAATAAATGTCTGTTACATCCTTCTGTGATCATATACTAGGATTATGAAGTACTCGTCCATAAGGAGTCAGGAGACAACAAGCCTATCACTCAAACTCCTTTTAAAATAATGGGGGTGTACATGTCCTTCACATATCCTTTCCCCAATGATTTCCCTTTTTCCTTTACTATACATAACCAAAAATAACAGTCGTAACTCTAATCTAAAAATGATATAGATAGAATCAGGACCCAACATAAAGGAATACAAAATGCTCTTAAACAAAAGGGACTTCCACCTTCCCTCGACATTGCTAAATGTTCGTATCTGATACATATTAGCACATAAATGAGAAAAAAAATTTTCCCAGTAGCTTAACAATTCATCATTTTTAAACTACTAATATGTAGCAGTGTGCAAGCATATAGAAACATTTTCCATCTGCATTCTAGTCATTTAAAACACATTCTCATTTATATATATCGATTGGCAAGCATTGCATGATTATTTGAAATGTTAATGTGATAAAAGTATATATTCTCATTTCAAGTATAACCTCTTTTCATAGGATTATACGTGTTAAAACTGAAATAAACAATGATCAGTTATACATTTCATTCTTAAAAATTACCTTTGCCATCTCCTCCAAAGGTTACTTTTCCTCTATCTTTAGGTTGAAGGGATATAAACTTGGATTTGTATCCAGTCATATTTTTTGAGCATCCACTATCCAAGTACCATTTGTCACCATTTGCCTTCAGACAAATTTTCACGAAAAAATTTAAACCTTTGATCTTTAGTACCCAAATCTTTTTGGGTCCTTGTGAGTTAGTCATTCCTTTGAGAACCCACTTTTTCTTGGTTTCAAAAAGTCCATTTTTCTTGTAGGCACATGCATGAGATCTATGACCTTTTAGACCACAATGAAAGCATGTGGTATAAGCACTACTAGATTGGACAACAGGCATAAAGAAATTTTTGTAATACTTTTGTTTAGTGTGAAATTCATATCCTATACCAGCTTTGTTGAATACACATCTTTGTTTTCTAAGGATTATATTCAGATTATCTCTCCTATTTGTAAATTTTGCTAGAGTGGTTGTCAAATCTTCCTTTTCAACTTTCAATTATTCACACTCTTCACAAATATTGATACATCTTTTAGGTTTTTCTAAAATGGAAATTTTTTGTTTCAAACCCAGATTTTCTTCTTTTAAAGTACCAATTTCTTTTTCAAAATCAAGAATTTTTCTTTTAGATAAAGATAAGGTTTTGGCTTATTTCAGTGACTCACCATGTAGTTCCTCAAAAGCATCTAATAATTCATCATATGAAGGAGAGGATTTTAGGTTCGTTACCTCATCTTGGTCCTTTTCCATCAAGCAAAGATTTGCTTCTTCTTGCTCACCATCATTATCTTCATCACTATCTCCCCAGATTGATGATACAAAGGCCTTCTTCTTTTCCTTCTTTTTCTCTATTATTTCTTGCTTTTTTAGATATTGGGGACATTCCCATTTAATGTGGCCAGTTTTTCTGCATTCATAGCATGTTGGAGGTTCTCTGCTCCTATCTTGATTTCTCCTGAATGACTTCCTTTTTTTATTGTTGAAGGACTTGCTAAATTTCTTTACGAATAGGCCAAAGTTTTCTTCATTCATCTTTATTCCTTCAGGTCGAGAGTTCAAGCTATCATCATCATCTTCTTCTATTTTTTGTGAGGAGGTTGCCTTTAAAGACAGACTCTTCTTCTTTTTGCTTGCTCTTTATAAAGCATAAGCTGCTGTAATTTTGATTAATGCTCTTGAAGGTTTCCAAATAGATTTGACACTGATTTAATTGATTCTCCTTTACTCTCTTCAATGGCTATCACCTTAGGTTGCCATTCCATGGGGAGAGATCTTAGAATCTTAGCTGCTATCTCCTTTGCTAAGTAATGTTTACCTAAAGCAGACAAATGATTTACAATGTGAGTGAACCGCATTTGCATTTCTTTGATCTATTCACCTTGCTTCATTCTAAACATTTCATATTGATGGGTAAGTTGATTTACTTTGTTTTCTCTATAGCCTAAAGTCCCCTCATGAGTAATTTCTAAGGCTTCCCACATTTATTTTGCACTGTCACAATTGGATACTCTAAAGTATTCATCTTGACTGAGTGCACTAGTAAGAATTAATTTAGCCTTGGCATTTAATTGAAATTTTCTTTTATCTATATTAGACCATTCACTTTGGGTTTAGTGATTGTGATGCCATTCTCTTCTTTCAAAGGGATATAGGGTCCATCTTCAATCACTTCCCACAGGTCTACATCTACTTCTTCAAAAAATATTTTCATTCTCAATTTATAGAAAATATAATTTTCTCTATTAAAACCTGGAGGCTTATTGATGGAAAGTCCTTCAGGCAACACATTATCACCAAAACCAGCCATGTTCAACTCTTGAGGCTATTAGGTCTTTTTACTAAGAGCCAAGCTCTGATACCACTTGTTAGAAATGGTTGGCACCCAAAAGGGGGGTGAATTGGGAATTTAAAAAATTCTAAGAATTTAAACTTAGCTTAAGCAGAAATGTAGATAGCTTATCTTTTAATAGTAAGAGCAGAAATTGATTTAGTTAAATTAACTCAACACAGAGCAGCAAGGGCATTTTTATCAAGAAAAAAAGTATAGTAGCAAGTATTAGTTATGATAGTAGATAAATTATCTGAAAGTAAATACAGAAAATAATGTGAAAGAATTAAAAGATACAGAATGATTTATCCTAGTTCAATTTATTAACAAGCTTACATCCAGCTCCCAAGTCAAAACTTGAGATTTTTCACTATTTTCACAAGTTTAACAAGGGCACTTGTAAGCCACTACAAATTTTCACTTTTTTAATCCTCACAAGGGAAACCTTTCCTTAATATCTCTCAATTTAGAGAAAGAAATTTTATCAGCTCAGAAACTCTCTCAATTAGAGTAGATTTTATAGAAGAAGAACTAATGGAAATAATTGCAAATAGGGCTCAAAATAATTTTCAGAAGATGATTTTTGTTCTATGTATTTCTCTATCTTTTGAGGCTTTCCAAAGGCTCTATTTATAGAGTTTTTGTAGGAGAAAAGGTTAAAAATTCAATTAGAAAACAAATTAGATGTAATCTCTGCAAAAATAATCGTTTGTACTTAGCCTAATGTCATCTCTGTAACCTACAAGTCGACTGCTATGCTATGCTAGTCGACTGTCATGTTCTTAAATTTAAATTTTTTGTAGTGCAGTATGCAGCAGTCGACTGATGCTCAGTTGGTAGTCGACTGGTGATATTCTGGAAAGTTCATTTTTCGAAATAGTGTCATGGTAGTCGGCTATTGTTTCTTGGCAATCAACTAGTGAATTTCTAGAGGGAAGAATTTTTCAAATCTGTGTCATGGCAGTCGGCTACTATACCCTTGCAGTTGACTAGTGCCTCTCTGGAAACTTTATTTTTCAAAATAGTACTATGGCAATCGGCTGCTATACCCTAGCAATCGACTATCGTACCTCCAGTGTAAGGTTTTCAAATGGCAATGGCCTATCAGTCGACTGTTAACATCTATCGGTCGACTGGTAGCATACTGTTGGCTATCAGTCAACTATTAGTTTTATGGCAGTCGACTAGTGGCTTTCTCTTTAGTAATTTTCAAAGCTCTACATCTATTAGTTGACTGCTACATTGTGCAAGTCAACTGCTAGGTGAGAGTTTTATCTTTTAAATGAAAACTTTTATTTGAAAAACCACTTAAGCTTTGGAAAGCTACCTCAGATGTTTTGGAAAAAATTTTGAGCTCAAGTTTCTATTATTTTCTTACACTTTCAAGTCCTAATTCCTTATCTAATATTCTTGTTCTTCTTGATTTGCCTTGATGAGCTTTTGGACTTGATTTTCTTGGAATGGTTCAATTTGTTTGTTATCATCAAAATGCCTTTAAGAGTTAAATGCTCAATGGGTCAACATTAACCACTTTCCTTTTGTATATTTTATCTATTTAATTGGCAAGCTATTTGGTTAGGATGAGGCAAAAGGAATGATAGGAAGAAGGAAAGAGTGAAATTCCCATACGTTTCTTCCTCCTCCCTCCTACCTTGCCGCTTCACTAGATATACATATATATATTTCAATGCTACACACTTCTTTCCTTTCCTAATTGCACGTGTATATATATTTTTTTCCTTTGGCAATTAGGCTAGATAAGGGAAGAAAATAAAATTTTAAATCAACCACCTCAAGCTCCTAAATTTTTTATGTGGTGTTTTCCTCCCACTTACATTATAATTCTGTTGACACAAGGAACGAAGGTGTTATCCTTTAGCATATTTATTCTAAATATTAAATCACACATGTAAATTCATCATATTTTATAGCAACTCATCTAATTAATTAAGGAAACATTAATTTAGGACTAATCAAGAGAATATGGGGTGTTACATTTCTCCCTTCTTTAAAAATAATTTCGTCCTCGAAATTTATACATACCTCATGTAAATAATTCTAAATACGCTCTATGCATGTCCTCCTCTCTTTCCTAGGTGGCTTCTTGTGGTGATGTTTGTAACGACCCCCTAATAAGAGATACACAATCCTACGTTTACATAGCGGAAGCATATGGGTCTTTCTAAGTAGTTATTCCCGATGTGGGAATGTCAGGGGATCAATACTGGTTGAGCGTAACCCAAATAGACTTCTCGTTGTCCATTCGGATTCCGTTCAACCCTAATTCACGTGCAGCTACACTAATTATACATACATAAATCATAATTTACTCTGGAATGAAAACTAAAGTCCATACATACGGCATACAATCATTAAATGCAAACTCTAACTTAATTACACAAGTTTACAGCGGTAAACCCTACCAAAAATTCGGCAGAGTTTCCTCTGTATTTCGAACATATCCATAATACAACAGTCACCTGTTTACAATTATACAACCAATCCAACAACAACAGAAAGCATAATTTACAGAAGACCAATATACAACATTATTATCAAAATATATACAATGTAATTCAAGCCTAGACTAAGCCATCCTTCTGCCTATCATCGAGTCATCATCCAGCTAACGTCTAGGTTCCTGTCCTTGTCCCTGTTTATCTGAGTAAACAACCTGGTGAGATATAAAATCCCAGTAGAATAATTTACAATTCAAATATAATTCAAAATCTGGTTGAATCTCAGCGATGCGAGCACCGAAAAACATCTTCCCGAAATCAGTGAAATACCTTATCTGTAAAATCATTTTATCACATGGAAATTGTGGTAGATAATCAAAATCATAAAAATCCATTTCTTTAAAAATCAATACTCGAAATCAGATAAAATCCCATGCCCGGTGTATCTAAATCCACGTTGGCCACAAATCCTCTGTGACCAAGTCTAAATCGTCATCTAATTGCACGTCATCTAGAGAGAATACCTCTCTTATCATTGGGTGTGATCCGTAACACCAATCACCCGAATCGAGCCTATATTGTGAGTGTGATCCGTAACACCAATCACTCACTCAAGGACCGGGTGAGAATCAACATCTAGGGCGTCCCCTAGCATGTGCACATACGCCAATTCTCATCCTCATACAGTCTATTCGAACTCACATACTCATGGTCGGCTATTCCTCAGGGTTCTAGGGTATTACGCCTAAATCACAACGTTTCCCCGTGTAGGCTATCCCCCCTTATACTCCTTAAACCTTTCTTAGGGTCGTCTTGATTTATCGCGTGATCCCTAACGCAGTACAGGCTAAATCTGATAAAAACAATCTCATTTAAAAACTCCCTGTACTTGGAATACTTAACGGCTGTCCCATACCGGCTATCAAGTACCCCACCCTAAGTAAATCCGTCCTAAGGGCATCTAAACTCGATAAACAAAGCGTCTAACATGCAATTAGGATATCCAGCACACAGGCATGCAATTTATTCCATCGAAAGCAGCACGTAAATCCATGCAATTAAATCTAATCATTCAGGCAATCACTAGGTCAAATCTAGGACTCAGGAAGCGTAAATCATCCTACCTAGTCTTCTGTCGCTCCAAATCGATTCAGAACTTCACGTATTCTCGGTTTCTGAGCCCAATTAATTTCCTGGACATTAAATTGAATATTCAAGCTTGTCACATCATCCGTTTACGTTTGCCAGCTATTTCAATCAGAATTCATCAGTTTTTGGGAAATCAGACCTTACCAATATGATCGGATGATGGAATTCTATCTCGCGGTGGTCTCGATTTCTCCCGGTGTATGTCTAGATTCTCCGGCATGGTAGCTTATGGTGGAGTACGGCGGCACACGGCGAAGAGGTGTGGTTTGCCTTGAAATTTACACCACGGTGAAGCCCGCAAGACCAGGAGTCCGAATATGGTGGTGGCGACGCGGTTCACGGCCGTTTGGACGGCGTTTTCTGGCCATGAAAGTTTACACACGGCAGACGAAAAATACCTCGATCCAGGCTTGTCGGACCTCTGTTCAGCGTCGAATAGCTGCTGGAGAAAGCTGGCAGCTCAGGCTACACGATGGTGGGGGCGGTGACGGCCAACAGTGGTGGACGACGACGATCTCAACTAGCGGAGGAGGTAAACTCTATTTTTTGGTGGCGCTGGCGGCCGTTGGTGGCCGTGGGTAGTTGCTAGAGGTTGTGGATGGTGAGAGCTGTCGGTTGGTATGCCTGGTGGTGGCTCACAGTGGCTCTGGTGGTGGTGCACGGTGGAGGAAGGAGGAGAGAGAGGAGAGAGAAAGTGAAGTGAGGAGAGAGAGAGATTTGAGAGAAATAGAGGGATTCCAAGAAATTTAAAGCCTCCGGGGGCGATTCTGACTTTTCCCAGACCACCCGGGGATGCTTTAGGGTGTCGGCTTCCTTCCAGACGTTGGCATGCATTTCCATACAAAGGTTTTGGCCTCCATCAGTGAAATTGACGCACGAAACTTTGTCTGTCAATTCCTATTTGCCAGATTGCGTTTATTTCCATTTGATCGTGTTTCTGACTTCGAACAACCTTTTGTTTCAAATCACCATCCTCAAAATTCGTGCCAAGCTTCGTTTGATTAAAATTAGCGTCGAAAATTACGTTTTATATTTTAAAAACCTTTTCGGTTGTTACAATGTTCGATCCCACAAGATCTTTACCATGGGAATGACTTTATTCCTTAGGGTCTTGACCTTAGTACGGATAATTTGTAAAGGCTTTGGTTGATATGTTAGATTATCCTTTAATTGCAGAGTACTGGCATCAAGTATATGTGAAGGATCAGGTATGTATTTTCTTAGTTGTAACACATGGAAAACATTTTGAAGGTTTGACAAGTGTGGGGATAAGGCTATTTGGTATACTAATGAACCTACTCTCTTTAATATTTGGAAAGGTCCAATATATTAGGGACTTAGCTTTCTAGACTTCATAGCTCTACTTATACCAATAGTTGAAGATACCTTCAGAAAAACATGGTTTCCTTCCTTAAACTCTAAGGGTCTTTTTCTCTTGTCAGCATAGCTCTTTTGTCTGTCCTGAGCCTTTGCCATTTTCTCCCTGATCATTTTAATTTGATTAGTTTTCTTTTACACTAACTCAGGTCTTAACAATTACCTCTCACCCATTTCATACCAACATAATGGGAACCTACACTTCCTCCCATATAAGGCTTCATAGGGTGCCATACCTATGCTAGAGTGGAAACTATTGTTGTAGAAAAATTCAATCAATGGTAGACTCCTATCCCAGTTTCCCTGATACTCTAAAACACAAGCCCTAAGCATATCCTCTAAGGTTTGAATTGTTCTCTCCATCTGTCCATCTGTTTGAGGATGATATGCCATACTGAAATTCAATCTAGTCCCAAAGGCTTCTTGCAGGGCTTTCCAAAATCTAGAGGTAAATTTGGGATCCCTATTTGAGACGATGCTAATGGGTATACCATGAAGTCTTACTATCTCCAAAATATATAGTTGTGCTAATTTATCCAATGAGTAGTTAATCTTAATAGATATAAAATGAACGGACTTAGTTAACCTATCCACTATTACCCGAATAGCATCATTCCCTGATTGAGTTCTAGGTACTCTACCACAAAATCCATTGAAATTTTATCCCACTTCCACTCAAGAATGTCTAATGGCTGCAGTAGCCCAAAAGGTTTCTAGTGCTCAATCTTTACCTACTGACATACAAGGCACTTAGCTACGTGCTCTGCTATATGTTTTTTCATACCTGGCCACCAAAATCTCTCTTTCAAATCCTGATTCAAAGGATGACTAGTGTATTTACTTTGGTAAGCTTCCTCTAATATCTTATCCCTCAGTCCACTCGCCTTAGGAACATAAATTATATTCTGGAAAGTTACCATTCCATCAACCTCCCTTATGAACTCCTTTGAATCCTTTAGAGACTCTAGGAATTCATCACCTTCCTGAGCTTCTAAGATTTAGGCCCTAAGA
Organism: Senna siamea; assembly: GCA_031216115.1. Lineage (NCBI taxonomy): Eukaryota > Viridiplantae > Streptophyta > Magnoliopsida > Fabales > Fabaceae > Senna > Senna siamea. Next base: position 7,615,712 of record CM062360.1, read on the forward strand.
TTGTTCTCAATCCTTAATTCACTAAGGCAGATTTTCTTAGGTAACACCAAAGTAGACAAACTCATGTTCCTAAATTTCTCTATTAAGCCTATTTCACTCACCATCAGTCGAGCTATATGGAGAGACTTCTTACTTAATGCATCTGCCACAATGTTTGCCTTGCTTGGATGGTACTTCAATTCAAAATCATAGTCCATAATGAATTCCATCTAACTCCTCTGCCTTATATTCAATTCCTTTTAGTCAAAGAGGTACTTGAAACTTTTATGGTCACTAAATACATCAAACCTAGACCCATAGAGGTAGTGTCTCCAAATCTTCAAGGCAAATACTTTGGCTTCCAACTCTAGGTCATGGGTAGGATAGTTTCTCTCATATGATCTTAATTGCCTGGAAGCATAGGTGACTACTCTCCCTCCTTGCATCAGGACATAGCTTAACCCTTTCTTAGATGCATCACAGTACAATTCAAATTTTTCCAAAGGGTCTGGGAGAACTAAAACGGGTGCAGTGGTCAATTTCTCCTTCAAATTTTGGAAGCTTTGTTCACACTTTGTGTCCCACACAAATGGAACATCCTTCCAGGTTAGCTTGGTCATAGGCATCACTATTTGCAAAAATCCCAGAATAAACCATCTATAGTATCTTGTTAATCCCAGAAAACTACGGACTTCTATTATAGTAGTAGGTCTTTCCTAGTTTACTATTGCCTTAGTCTTACTTGGATCCACTAACAATCCCTCTTTAGAAATCACATGCCTTAGGAATTTCACTTCTTCTAGCCAAAATTCACACTTCTCTAACTTAGCATATAGTTGTTTCTCCTTGAGTACTTGCAACGCTATCCTGAGAAATTGTTCATGCTCCCGTCTATTTTTAGAATACATTAATATGTTATCAATAAACACTATGACGAACTAATCGAGGTAGGGTCTAAAGATGCGGTTCATGTAGTCCATAAAAATAGTTGGGGCATTTGTCAGGCCAAAGGGCATCACGAGAAATTCATAGTGCTCACACCTAGTCCTAAAGGCAGTCTTAGGTATGTCCTTATTTCTAACTTTGATTTGATGATACCCTAATCTCAAGTCAATCTTAAAAAAGATAGTGGCCTCTCTCAATTGGTTTAATAGGTCATAAATTCTAGGGAGAGGATATTTATTCTTCACTGTCACCTTATTCAGCTGCTTATAATCTATAAACATCCTCATGTTCCCATTCTTCTTGTTGACAAACAACATAGGTGCTCCCCACAATGACACACTAGGTCTGATAAATTGTTTTGCTAATAGGTCCTCTATTTGCTCCTTTAATTCATTTAATTCCATTGGGGACATCCTATAGGGTGCTATGGAAATTGGTCCTACCCCAGGGACTAGCTCTATGAAAAACTCTATCTCTCTTTCTGGTGGGACACTTGTAATCTCTTTAGGGAATACATCAGGAAATTCATTGACTACAGGAATGGTTTCTAGCTTTTTTTGACTTTCCACTTCTGAGGAACACAAGAAACCCATTCTCTGGTTTTTCCTCTCAATCCCCATACTTACTAGTTTAGTACCTATGAGAGCCACAAACTTAGCTAAACAGTCCAAGATGACATTATTTGAAGAGAGCCAGTCCATACCAAGGATAATGTCCAATTCAATCATGGGTAAACAGATAAGGTCTACAATGAAGGTTCTGTTTTCAATCACAATAGAATAGTTCAAACAAATCAATGAAGTAGACATATGTTCATTAGTAGGCACTGCTATAGAAAGTTCATAAGGCAAGGTGGTTATTGGCAATTTCAATTTCTGAACATAGTCTAATGAAACAAAGGAGTAGGTGGCACCAGAATCATACAATACAATTAAAGAAACATCGTTAATAAAACACGTACCTTTCATCATATCCTTGGACTGGGCCACTTCTTTACCCTTTAGGGTATATACCCTTCCCTTGGTAAGTGGTCTTGGGGCCTCCTCCAGTTTCTTTAGGGTAGTGCAGTTCTAGGAGATATGCCTTGACTTTCTACATCTGTAACACACATTCTGTCCCATTAGGCACGGCCTATCTCCATGATTCTTCCTACATCTTGAACAGTTTCTCTGAGAAATAGGAATATGCATCGATCTCTTCCCTGTCTGGTTCCTTAAGAACTTACTATCTTGGCCCCTGTTGAATCCGGATGGGTTCTTTCTCTTGAATAATCCAGATTCCTTCTTCCCCTTCTTCAGTGTTGTTAGGGACCTGGAGGCTATGCGACACTTGTTAACCAATGTCAAGTAATCCCTAATCTCTTGGGATTTTGGATCCTCTGCTTGGCGGTTTCTGTTGGGCGCCTGCTGGGCTTTTTAGCGGCAATTTTCTCCGTCTCTAAAGTGTGTTTCAATATTATTGTAATGAATATTATTGATGCTATAACTTTGGTTAAATAATTAATTTAACAAAAGTTATAGTGGCAATAAAAAACGTTGCAAAAAACTTTAGCAACGAAAAAAACCACTGTTAAAATGCCCAGCAGGTGCCCAACAAAGGGTCACCCAGCAAAGGGTCACCCAGCAGAGGATCTAGACGCATCTCCTAGGATGCCACCTCATGATGCAACTCCAAATCCAAGCTATTCTCCAAGTGCATGGCTTTCTATGCCCTGTCCGGTCTTTACTTTAGGTATGAAGAGAATCTTAACAACTCTTCAAACCTAGCTAAATGTTCTTTGAAGGGTTTACCACCTTGTGTTTATCTACATGAATTTCCCCTCCTTAGCATTCTTCTCACTCTGGGGAAAATACTTCTTCAAGAATGCCTCCTTGTAGTTATCCCAAGTCATCTGGGTCCCCTGAGCTTCCATTAACTGCTTCATCCCCTTCCACCAATATTTAGCCTCCTTTTCCAGCTGGTATGCTGCAAAGGAGGCTTTTTGTGGGTCAGCTCCTCCCAATACTTCACACAACCCTTCCATCTTCTGTACCCATTCTTTCACCTTCTTTGAGTTCATCACACCAGTAAAGACAGGAGGTTTGGCTCTTTGGAATTCAGTCCAGCCTCCATTGACTTGAGTTCTCACCTGGTCCCCCCCAGTCTGATTCCTCACTCTGATCAGTTTGAACTTGGCAAAGTACTTTAGCTGCGACTGCGGCCTACTGAGAGGAAGCCGCAGCCTGAAATCTTATGGCCTTTGCCATGCCTCCATTGTCTGTATCATCTCATTCAAATCCACCTCCATTTTTTGGGCCTATGACCTACTTCTCCTTGTCGGTGCCATACTATCACTCTACAAAACAAGTATTACCGAGGTGATCAGTCTCAATAACAAATTATTAAGCAGATAACATATAAAACCAATAAGAGCTTCTATCTTCCTAAACCTAATACTTTATTCTTCAAGTTCAAAAAAAAATACAAGTTACCCAACCGCTTAGGTATAGCCAACTAACTTGAACTAGTCCCTTCCTTGAGGAATTCTACCCCATTTCTATCATAGGTAGCTGTGCTCTGATACCAACTTAATGTAACACCCTTATCTAGTATTACAACTTCTCCGAATGTATCCAGATAAGTTTAGTACATTACTCTTAACCTTAATTATTCATTTGCAATGTCTGAGCATTTATACCATTAATTATTATTATTATGGATTATGTTTGGGTTCTTTTGCTCAGATAACCATACTTTATGCATAGCGAAAATTAAATTCAATACATCATAGCAGAATTTATAAAACTTACATATAATAAAAATAATAAATGTCCAATAATAAATGTCTGTTACATCCTTCTGTGAGCATATACCAGGATATACGAAGTACTCGTCCATAAGGAGTCAGGAGACAACAAGCCTGTCACTCAAACTCCTTTTAAAATAATGGGGGTGTATAAGTCCTTCACATATCCTTTCCCCAATGATTTCCCTTTTTCCTTTACTATACACAACCAAAAATAACAGTCCTAACTCTAATCTAAAAATAATATAGATAGAATTAAGACCCAAAATAAAGGAATACAAAATTCTCTTAACAAAACGGGACTTCCACCTTCCCCCAGTATTGCTAAACATCCGTATTTGTTACATATTAGCATATAAATGAGAAAACAAGTTTCCCAGTAGCTTAACAATTCATTAGTTTAAAACTACTAATATGTACCAGTGTGCAAGCACAAAAAAACATTTTCCATCTACATTCTAGTCATTTAAAACACAGTCTCATTTATATATACCGATTGGCAAGCATTGCATGATTATTTGAAATTTCAATGTGATAAAAGTAAATATTCTCATTTCAAGTATAACCTCTTTTCATGGGATCATACATGTTAAAAATGAAATAAAAAATGATTAGTTATACATTTCATTCTTAAAACTTACCTTATCTCAAAGTATGAAGCACCTTCGGTCACACCTCAAGAATTATGGACACTTGGCCACCATTATAATTGTGATAACTAGGTCACGAGTGTGAAGCACCTTTGGTCACACCTCAAGAATTATGGACACTTGGCCACCATTATAATTGTGAGAACTAGGTCACGAGTGTGAAGCACATTCGGTCACACCTCACTAGGTCACATGTATAGAGCTCCTTCGGTCACACCTCAAGAATTGTGGAAACTTGGCCACCTTTATAAAATAATTGTGAACACTAGGTCACAAGTGTGGAGCACCTTCGGCCACACCTCACTAGGTCACATGTGTGGAGCACCTTCGGCCACATCTCAAGAATTGTGGACACTTGGCCACTAGGTCACAAGTGTAGAGTACCTTCGGCCACACCTTAAGAATTGTAGACACTTGGCCATCTTTATAAATTAATTTGCAACTATAATTCATTACACTTTATTATCCCATATACAATCGGCACGGTGATTCAGCCAGTAAAATTAAAATAAGCCATTGGTTTCGGCCACCATGATAAGAAAATAATCCTTTAGGTTTTTCATGCCACATTGTCAAAATTTTCCCTTCTTTCTATGTTTTAAACTTAATGGTATCATGCCATAGAATTTCTAGGGTACTTTCTCCCACCTTCCATTTTTTTTGTAGTTATATCATTGGCAATTTATTTTACTTATTTTCTTGATTCATGTTACCTACTAAGTCTAAGGTTACACAAAGTCTCCATTCTTACATTTCAATACCAAGGTGGGTTCTAATTATGTGTGAAAAGGATAAACCATTGATCATATGTTAATTGATCATTATATTCTCTCTCTTTCTTAACTAAACGGAAATGTAACCTTCCTCACACATTTTTGTAAGCTTTTCCATGTATTACAAAGGTCACTCCCGAGTTTGATAGGTTAACAAGGGTAATGCCATGGTTTTAACCAACATCTAGATAGTATACTCCCTTTAGGTATTTTTAACATAAAATCTACATTAATCATGCAAGAACATAAAATTTTGCCACTTTCTTATTCTAGGTTTTTTTTTTTTTTGGCATGATGCATGTTGAAATTTTTGTGACAACCATTCTCTCATGGAAATGAACAACATCCACATCATCACATCAACAATTACCACCAAATCATCATGCAAGCTTAGCCAAAGAAACATTCACATATTCAAGAATGTAGAGAGGAAACTAATGTTCCATGAAAGCTTGGAAAAACATGTTGAACATATTCTAAACTATGGAACAAAATTAAAGAATTGCTAAGCTACCTCAAGGATGAACTAAAATGGAATTATCTTAGCTTTCCCTTTGAATTTCCCTTGCTCCTTCCCCTCCATCGAATATGTTTGTGGTTTGTCTTAATTTTTTTTAAGCTGCTCTCCTTTTCCCTCTTGCCATATACATGTATATATCCATATGAAATTCCCCTCTTGTAAGTTATCTAATCTGCTCCATCAGGTGCCACTTCTCCTCCTTATTCTTAATTATTATTATTAAGTACAACCCATTTACTTGCACTCTTACCTTACCCACTCGTCACGCTAAAGGAAAGGAAAAAGGGAGGTTTATGCAAGTTGCACTCTTCACGTAACCTGTATGGCTCACGCAAGTCCCACATTCTAGCTTTATGCATATATATAATTCCTTCATGCGGTGGAACCAAAGGAGAGGAAAGGAATGAACTCATGCAAGCTACATATGCTAGAATTGTACCTTTATGTATATATATATATTTTCTAGTTCACATGATGCTTAGGTGGTGGAATAAAAGAAGAGAATTTAAGCAACTCTTACACTCTTGCTTCACCATACACATACATATATTCAACTATTTTTTATTTTTTTTCCTTTGTTTATTGAAATAAATTCTGCACTCTTGTATTAGCCACTTTCCTTTTGTATATTTTATCTATTTAATTGGCAAGCTATTCGGTTAGGATGAGGCAAAAGGAATGATAGGAAGAAGGAAAGAGTGAAATTCCCACACGTTTCTTCCTCCTCCCTCCTACCTTGCCGCTTCACTAGATATGCATATATATATTTCAATGCTACACACTTCTTTCCTTTCCCAATTGCACTTGTATATATATTTTTAATTTAGCTATTTCCTTTGGCAATTAGGCTAGATAAGGGAAGAAAAGAAAAAATTAAATCAAGTACCTAAACTTTTATGCAAGCACCTCAAGCACCTTAAGCACCTCAAGATCCTAAATTTTTTATGTTGTTTTTTTCTCCCACTCACATTATAATTCAATTGACACAAGGAATGAAGGTGTTATCCTCTAGCATATTTATTCTAAATATTAAATCACACATGCAAATTCATCATACTTTATAGCAACTCATCCAATTAATTAAGGAAATATTAATTTAGGACTAATCAAGAGAATATGGGGTGTTACAAGTATCAAGGTGCTCGGGAACGGGAAAGCCTAGAGTTACTACTTGTTCTCTATTATCTAGCCTAGCAATTAAAGTGATTGATTTTTACTAAACTAAGAATTAATTAAATGCAATAAACAATAACTAGCTACAAGGAACGAAAGAGAATATATCGAGGCAAGAAAAGCAAATCCATTAGGGAACCTACATTAGTTGGTAAACATATAAAGGATTATGGATTACTGAATCTGACTATGCTACCTGTGAGTGAATTCTAAATCAAATTCAAATTCTCTGTAGGTCTTAATGAATTTCTTAAACCTAAAACCCTACCAATGGCTGGTTCTTCCTAATGGTTTATTTTAGATCAGCATTATCAGTCTAATCCACTACTATTAAGGATAGCTACTCCTTAATCCAACAATTAATTAACCTGATCTCTCAGCAAAAATTAATGTTCTCTATGATTAGGTTCCAATTTCAATTATCATCTCTTGATCTCAAAAAGAAATCTAATTAGCATTCACAATGACATCTCATAATGAAAACTTAAACAATACATGCATAAACACAAAGAAGATCACAACATTAAAATCAATTTCCATGCAGATTAAACAAAATACTATCACACAGTCAGGGACCCTAATGAATTTTACAAATTCAGCCACACATATTTACAATAGCAAACAATTCCAATAGCATATAATCCATTAGACAATTAATTAAATAGTAGATAGAAACAATAAAAATTTATGCAAGTACTGTCTTCTCAATTGCCCAATGGTCACTGTACAGAATGATTGCCAAAAAACCACCAAAATCTCACCAAAAAAATGCCAGAAAAACACTGAAAAAATCAAAACCAAAGCTATCCAAAAGCTTTATGAGTCGCAGGTCAGGTCAAAACGGGTCAGATCCCGAGTTCTAGGGCACCTGATGGATTTGCACCCTTCCGGTCACTTGGATGGTGGTGAATAGCTGGGGAACATCGAGGACGGCACATGGATGGCGAAAACTAATGGAAACCTGATGAAAAACACGAGTTGGGTCACGAAATGGCAAAATAGGTTAGTCTCAGGTCGCATCACCTCCATCGTGTATCTGATGGTTTGGGTGGCGATTTGGCACGGGCAGTGCTCAGACAAGCTCGCAATGCAGTGGAAAAGCGACAGATGGTGCAGAAATGGACGGACCGGGCATCCTTGCACAGATCGTGAACTGAGTCTTCACGCGAGTTTCTCTCTTGCTTGCTTTACGGAGGCCAGGAATGGACGCCACAGACGGCTAAGGCAGTGAAAGACTGTCCACGGAGCCTCTCTGGGCTTCTTGGCCTCCCTCGGCATCGATTCTCTCTCTGCCTCCCTCTCTCTTGGCGTCGCGTCCATGCATGAAGAAGATGATTCTAGATGCTTCAAGCTCGGATTTGCTTCGTTCTTACGTAGGTCTCTCTTTTCTCACGTGGGTTGCTCACTTTTTCACTATTCCTAGCCCAGTCCAAGGCCCAATAAGGCTCCATCTTGGCCCAATAAGCAAAATTGGCCCAAATGGCCTATTTTGGGTGTTCTGAAGGCTATTCAGGCTTAAAATTGCTCTGTTTACTGATGATGACTTGATAAAATGCCTGAAACTGGAAAATAATACAACTTAGGTGATTTTTAGAATAAAATTACATACAATGCTCATAAAATAGACAATTAACCTCAAGCAAATATGTATAAAATAAGATATATCAAATCACCCCACACTTAAGCTTTTTCTTGTCCTCAAGCAAACACTAACTGAGTCTTTAAACAAATATCAATAGTTCCTCAAAAATCATATCTAAACCATAGTTAATGATGCCTAACACATCCCAAGTGAAACTCAATCATAAATCAAATTGTAAAACCTTAACATAGGATGGAAATAATAACAATGCATGCACAACTTAACCTGCAATTCAATAGGAAAAATTTAAGAACCAAAGCTTCACAGGGATCACTCAAATCACTCAAAGTGTATAAGGGTAAAGCACAAATCCCTCAAGCTATTTCACAAGAATCTGCCTACCATATACTTGCTCATAAATCTCATCTTTGTTATTGCAAAAAAATGAATACCAAGATCAAAGGGTCTTGACAAGGTTGTAATGTGGTTAAGATAAATGTATGGAAAAATTTTGGTAAGAGGTGATAGATATGCTAGAAGTCATGCAATTTCAACATGGTGAATACTCAAAGGATTAAAAATTAGCAAAGTGCTAAATATAGAAATTTTCACCAAGTTTTCAATGAAATAGGAGATGCTCAAGGAATAACATATCAATAAATAAGATAATGAAGACCGCTTTTCAAAAATATATATATTTTTGTTGTCTTTTTGTCTTTGTCTCTTCTTTATACATATATATATTTGCAGTCTTGCTAATAAATAGCTTTGGATTGAAGGGAGCATCTGAAGAAAATACTTGGTGGATTATTATCAATCAAGACAATGCATTTAATCTAAATATGAAGAGTAAATCACACAATTTCTAACATATAAGGTGAAAAAGAAGACGATGTAAAAAAAAGTAATGTAAGGTGTAAAGGTGCAAAAAGTGAAGGAAATTTCAAGGCTCAAAAGTGGCCAACTAAGGGAAACACAGAGGGTAGGCTTTTTGGCCAAAAGAAGTGTATCCTAAGTTACCCAAATCACTTCCTGATATTCAAAAATCCATGCAACTTCAACAAGCATTATAGAGCAAGTTCTAAAGGAAAAATAAGCAAAATGCACAATCAAACAAGAAATTCAGGAGCATACTTATGATGAATGATCAAAATAGGCTCAAATCTCACATTTAGAGTGTGGTACAATTGCATATGGTTCTTAAAAAAATTTTCAGTTGAATTGTAAGTCAAGCAGTGCATGTAATTTGCATTATCAACATACTAAATCAAAATTTTTCACAATTTGAAAAATAATTAAGTAACACCTATATAACCCGACTGGGGTGACCGGTATGACTCGACTAAGATGATGCATTAAACATCACTAATTATTTTCCAAGATGAATTCAGAGAAAAAAATTTTGCTAATTCGTAAACTGGATTATAAATGCTTCAAAGACAAAAAAAACGTAAGTGCATATAGTCAAGCAAAATCAAGTATCTTGTCCTATATCTACTATCAGCATAAATATAGCATTAGCAAAAGTAGCATCAATATGCAGTATCATGAACTAACCAAAAGAAAAAGGGGTCAAAATAATAGAAGAACACCACCCTACACTTGAGGATTACACTGTCCTTAGTGTACAGCAAAAGGGTATCCCAAAGGAAAAAATAAATAAATAGACAAATCAATAACATATACCCACCTCACATTTGAGGGTCATATTACCCTCATTGTACAGCCGGGTTCGTATCCCAAATTTAAAACATAAAGCAGAAACAAACAGAAAATCCTATAGTCTTAAAGTTATTATTCGCAAAAAATATAATGAAATAAAATAAAAGAAGTGCTTAAGTTTTGTCCTACGCTGGCGAAAACAAGAAAGGAGGAGGAATCTTGAAAATAAGTGGCTTGAGGTGGTCTCTGAGAGAGGCTAAAATGATATTCCCTGCAATAGGGATCAAGTAACATTCTCTAATCACTAACAGCTTCTCTGTCACATTCAAATATGAGTGTCCTAAGTGCTTAGGTAATTCTTGCAATTTTAGGACTAAGGGTCCTCAATTAAAGTTCCAACCTTCTGCACTTCTGACCTGTCAAAGGAAACAAGAGGATCAGTAGAGCTACAGGGCTCAATAGCCAGCAAATTAGCTAGTTGTTTCAACACTTTCTCATTGGATAACTCTTCCTTATCTCCCTGCAATGCTACCTGAAAAGGGTATTAAGCAAGAATTCCTGCAATTCAGACTCAATAACGTCATCTAAGACATCCACAGGATAAACAGGATCATCATGATCTAAAGAGTGTCTTAAAGAAGTTGCTGAGTCAGAATAAACCTTCTCCTGCTTCAATCTAGCAGGGTATAGAATAGGTGGGCTATATTCTCTCATGGGACTCTTGCCCTCCATTTTCACTAGCCCATTTACCTCAGGCTTTAACTCTTTACTAATTGGCATATCCTGTTCAATAGTATAATCATCAGTCAATGGTAAAGGGTTAGATACTTGCTTACCAGATGTCAGAGTGATAGGATCGCAATGCTCCCTTGGTTTTGACTCTGTGGTGTTAGGGAGCGTCTCTAGCTGTGTCTTAGCTAACATCTTAAAAATCTAGCTGCTTTATATTCTATGTTCTGAATGACGGCCTGTTGATTTCTAAGGATTGTGTCCATCTGCTAGAACTAGCTCTCTAAAGTGGATATAGACTTCATGATCATTTCCTCCAAATTGGATTCATTCTCTTACCCTTGAGGAAATTGATTTGGAGCAGTTTGTTGTTGGCGTTGTTGTTGGTACAACCATTGAAAATCAAGTGAATCCTGGGTAGTGTCGTTCCTCCAGTTGAAATCTTTGGCATCACAATGTTCACTATAATGTAGGTCACCACAAAACTCACAACCAAATTATGCTGACTATTCTGGCATCAGGGATTGGTAAATCTGCTTGACCAGAAGCTCCCTTTGTATTTAAGCTACCAAGACTGATAAAGAATCCATGATTATAAATTACTTGAAACTAGTGATGGCTAAACAACCCAACAACCAAATCAAAGAGTAACAAATAAAAAATATAAACAAAATAAAACAAAAAAAATAAAAGAAATAAAACAAAAATGGCTAAAGTAACAAATAGCAAATTCACTCTAGTTTTCACAAACAATCCCCGGAAACGTTGCCAAAAACTTGATGAGCTTGCTACTTCTACCAATGTAACTACACCTAAGGGAGTGAAACTATTGATGCAGCCTAGTGCAATGGTGAGTATCAAGGTCGTATTCCTAGAGAACGGGAAAGCCTAGAGTTACTACTTGTTCTCTGTTATCTAGCCTAGCAATTAAAGTGATTGATTTTTACTAAACTAATAATTAATTAAATGCAATAAACAATAACTAGCTACAAGGAACGAAAGAGAATATATTAAGGCAAGAAAAGAAAATCCATTAGGGAACCTACACTATTTGGTAAACACACAAAGGATTATGGATTACTGAATCTGACTATGTTATCTGTGAGTGAATTCAAATTCAAATTCAAATTCTTTGTCGGTCTCAATGAATTTATTAAACCTAAAAACATACCACTGGATGGTTCTTCCTAGTGGTTGATTTTAGATCAGCATTATCGGTCTAATCCACTACTATTAAGGATAGATACTTCTTAATCTAGCAATTAATTAACCTCATCTCTAAGCAAAAATTAATTGTTCTATGCGATTAGGTTCCAATTTCAATTATCATCACTCAATCTCAAAAAGAAATCTAATTAGCATTCACAACAATGTCTCTTAATGAAAACTTAAACAATACATGCATAAATGCAAAGAAGATTACAACATTAAAATTAATATCCATACAGATTAAATAGAATACCAACACAGTCAGGGACCCCAATGAATTTTATAATTCAGCCACACATATTTACAATAGCAAACAATTTCAACATCAGATAATCCATCAGACAATTAATAAAATAGTAGATAGAAATAGTAAAAATTTATGCAAGTCCTATCTTCCCAATTGCCCGATGGTCACTGTACAGAATGATATCTAAAAAACCACAGAAATCTCGTCAAAAAATTGCCAACAAAATTAAAAAAAAATCAAATCCAAAGCTGTCCAAAAGCTCCATGGGTCGCAGGTCAGGTCAAAGTGGGTTGAATTCTGAGTTCTCGAGTAGCCGACAGATCTGCACCCTTCTAGTCACTTAGATGATAGCAGAAAGTTATAGAACATCGAGGATGGCACACAGACGGCAAAAATAGATGGAAACTTAACAGAAAACACGAGCTGGGTCACGAAATGGCAAAACAGGTCGGTCTCAGGTCACCTCACCTTCGTCGCGTATATGGCAGTTTGGCTGCTGATTTGGCACGGGCGGCGCTTAGACAAGCTCGTGGTGTAGTGGAACGATGGCAGACAGTGCATAAATGGATGGATCGGGCCTCCTTGAATGGATCGCGAGTCAGATCTTCATGCAGGTTTCTCTCCCGCTCGCTTTATAGAGAGAAAATTAAAACAATTTAATCCTTCCTTTGGTCCTTTTTCTTTTCTTTTAGTTTAATCCTTCCTTTGTTCATAGAAAATTAAAACAATTTAATTACAATTATTCAAGCATGAAAATACTAATTTAGGAATTTAAGACATACCTAAAATTGGAAAAATATAGATATTACACGGTCCAATGATTTAATGAAAGGTAAATGTTTAATTAATGGTGTATCTTTAATTGTACTGTTTGAATATAACGCTACTTGCTCATTCATTTCATTGGAATGTGTGAAGAGGTTAAATTTACCTATGACTAGTTTACTTTATCCATTGTCTATTTCTATTCTAGCTAGAGAATAGGTTTTGACTTCTTTAGCCTGCTTAAGTTGTTCTATTTTTGTTGAGAACATATCATTTGTTATTGATCTAATTTGTTTACCTTTAGTGGATTTGGGCATTATTCTTGGAATGAACTAGTTATCTATAAATAATGTAATCTTGGATTGTTCAAAAAAGTCTATAATTTTTGTAGATGCCTTATCAGTAAGTAGGATTATTGAGGAAAAGAATGAGAAAATGGAATTTCTATATGCTTCTGAGATTAAAGTTCAGCATAAACTTGATATCATTCTTGTAGTGAGGGAATTTCTGGATGTTTTTCCCAATGAAGTCTTAAGTCTTCCACTAGAGAGAGAGATAGAATTTTCTCTAGAATTGATTCTTGGAATAGGATCGATCTCTATAACACCTTATAGAATGTCTCCCTTAGAGTTGACAGAATTGAAAGTATAGATAGAAGACTTATTGGAAAAATAATTCATTAGGCAATTGAACAGGGTAACAATGAAGAATAAATATCCACTCCCTAGGATAGATGATCTATTGGATCAATTGAGAGGGGCTACCGTGTTTTCCAAAAATTGATTTGAGGTCGGGGTACCATCAAATCAAAGTGAGAAGAGAAGACATATCTAAGACAACATTTAGAACAAGATTTGGGCATTATGAATTTCCTATAATGCCATTCGGATTTATGAATGCTCCAACTATTTTCATGGATTACATGAATCATATCTTTAGACCTTACCTTGATCAATTTATGGTAGTGTTTATAGATGACATTCTTGTATATTCTAAAAGTAGAGAAGAGCATGAAGATCATCTTAAGATTGTGCTGCAGTTGCTTAGAGAGAAGCAATTGTCTGCTAAACATAAGAAGTGTGAATTTAGTCCACAGTTAATAATGCCTAACACATCCCCCATGAAACTTAATCATAGACCAGATTGCAAAACCTTGATGCAGAATGGAGATAATAACGATGCATACACAACTTAGCCAGTAATTCAATGCCAATTATTTAAGAATCAATGCCTCTCAGAGATTACTCAAATCACTCAAAGTGTATATAGGTAAGGCACAAATCCCTCAAGCAACTTCACAAGAATATGTCTACTATATGCTTGCTCATATATCTCATCTCCTCTACTACTAAACATTGAATACCAAAATCAAGTAGGGTCTTAACAGGGTTGTAATGAGATTAAAGTGATGGTAGGGAAGAAATTTTTTGTAGAAGAGGCATCGATGCTGAAAATTCATGCAATTGAAGCATCATGAAGGATTAAAGGATTAAATGCAACAAATTCTAAACATAACAATTCTTACTAAGTTTTCAATAAAGTTGAAGATGCTCAGAGAATATAATATCAACAAACAGACTACTCTTAATATTGTCTCTCTCTTTTTTTTTTTCATTTTTCATTTTTTTTTCATATGTAGTCTGCATGCTTACACTTTTGGATTGAAGGGAGAATCTAGAATGATAAAAAGAACTTAGTGTACTATCATCAATTAAGGCAATGCATTTTAATCCCTGTACAAAGAATAAATCACACAAATTTCAGCAAATGGGGTGAAGAAAGAAGACAGTGAATAGAAAGGAAATACGAGGTGTAAAATGTAAGTGATGAAGGAAAAGTCAAGGCCCAAGAGTGGCTAACTAAGAAAGATACATGTGGTAGGATTTTTGGCAAAAAATAGTGTATCCTAAGTTGCCCAAATCATCTGATATTCAAAAGTTTATGTAACTTCAACAAGTATTACAGAGCAAGTTCTAGAGACACAATCAAGTGAAATACACACTCAACAACAACAAAAAAAATTAGAGCATATTTATAATGAATGCTTAGGCTCAAATCTCACGTTTGAAGTGTGGCTAAATTGCAAATGGTTCTCAAATATTTGCATATGAATTACTAATCAAGCAGTGCATGCAAACTGCATTATCAACATCCTAAATCAAATTGAATAATATGAAAGATAATCAAGCAACACGGGTATGACCCCCGTCGTGGTAAAAAATGCATTAGACATTAATACTGCTTTCTAACATGCATTATGAGAAACAATGCCTGCCCATTCATGACTGAATCATACATGCTCAAAAGACAATCAAAGACTCAAGCGTATATAATCAATCATAAATCAAGTATATCTAGTATCTTATCCTACATCCTCTATCAACATAGATATAGTATACAACCATCCGAAACTAACTCAAGAAAGAGAGGGCCAAAATAACAAAAAAGAGTCTAAATGATCAAAATAATGGCAATGGATACCCATCACCCCACACTTAAGGAACACATTGTCCTCAGTGTGCAGCAAAGGGGATACCACAAAAATAAAAGCATAAAGCATAGTAATAAGCAAAGATAATCTAAAAGTTTTAATGTACCTCAACAATATGAAAAAGAAGAAAATAGACAAAAATAAAATAACACAATTAAAGTAAATAAATAAAAAAAAACTGCTTCTTTTTGTTTGAGTCTTTTAGCTGGACTCATTCCTTCTATCACTCTTGCAGGTAAAGCACCATGTGCACTCGTTCCTTGACCTCTGATAAATCTCCATAGTAGTGCTTCAGTTAGTGCCCATTGATTTTGAAATCTCCTTTATCAGGATGATGCAGTTCCACTATGCATAGGGAAAGACTTGCTTGACCACAAATGGTCATGACTATTGGCTCTTAAGCTTTCTTGGAAAAAGAAGAAGATGTGAGTTATAAAGTAATACCCTATCTCCAACCTGAAAATCTTTAAAGCCACATAGCCTTTGATCATACCACTTCTTGGTTCGAGCTTTGTAAATGGAAGAATTTCCATAAGCTTGGTGGCGCCATTCTTCTAGCTCATCCAGCTTCCACAATCTCTCTTTACCTACAGAACTAACATCAAAATTACATGTTTTAAGAGCTCACAATGCCTTATATTCTAATTCAACAGGTAAATGACAAGTCTTTCCAAATACTAGCCTATATGGTGTAAATACAGTAGAAGTTCTATAGGTTGTCCTAAAGGCCCACAATGCATCATCCAATTTGGATGCCTAATCCTTCCTACTCACCCCCACAGTCTTCTCTAAGATTCTCTTTAAAACCCTATTAGTTACCTCTACTTGCCCACTGGTTTGCAGGTGATAGGGTGTTGAAAACTTGTGAGATACCCCATAATGTTTAAGTACTTTCTCAAGTTGGGAGCTACAAAAATGGGTCTCTCTATCACTAATCAGTGCCCTAGGTGTACCAAACCTAGCAAACAAGTTTTTTAGGAACCTAGTCACTACCCTGGCATCATTAGTGGGGAAGGCTTAAGCCTCTGGCCACTTATAGAAGTACTAAACAGCTACCAGAATGTACTTATTACTAAATAAGGAAGGAAAAGGGCCCATGAAGTCAATACCCCAAACATCGAAGATTTCAACCACTTGTATACTTGTTTGGGGCATTTCATCATGGGCTGAGATGTTACTTGACCTCTAACAAGCATCACAAACCTGGACATATGCTTTAGCATCCTGGAATATGGTTGGCCAGTAGAACCCTACTTCAAGCACCTTCCTAGCAGTGTGGTTTGCAGTCTGGTGGCCTCCTGTTAGTCCTTCATGGCAATGCCTCAGAATCTAGAGGATTTCCTCCCTATGTATACATCTCCTGATCACTTAGTCTGCATAAATACGAAACAAGAAAGGATCTTCCCAAATGTAGTATTTCAACTCAGCAAAGAATTTCTTCTTTTGCTGGTTAGTCATACCCTTTGGTAAAACCCTTGCAACCAGATAGTTAGCATAATCACAAAACCAAGGGGAATTAGTACATACCTGAACTGCCTCTAAATGCTCATGTAGGAAGTTATCATTAATGGCTCTTTCATCTAAGGCCTCCTAGTTTGGATTCTCCAACCTTGATAGGTGATCTACAGCTAAGTTGTTTGCACCCTTCTTATCCTTGATCTCAATATCAAATTCCTGCAAGAGCAAAATCCATCTAATGAGTCTAGGCTTAGCATCATGCTTACCGAACAAATACTTCATGGCTTAATGATCTGTGTAAACCACGGTCTTGGATAGCACTAAGTAGCATCAAAATTTGTTGAAAGCATAGACCACTACAAGTAATTCCTTTTCAGTAGTGGTATAGTGCTCCTAGGCATCAGTCAAGGTCTTACTAGCGTAATAAATTAGCTGGAACTTTTATCAATCCTCTGACCTAACACAAATCCAACTGCAAAGTCACTAGCACCACACATTAGTTCAAAAGGCAGCCCCCACTTAGGTGGAACCATAATTGGGGCTGTGGTTAGTCGTTCCTTCAGTAACTCAAATGCATGCAAAAAATTAGTATCAAAAACAAAAGGTACATCTTTTACAAGCAATTGAGTCAAGGGCCTAGCAATCTTAGAGAAGTCTCTAATAAATCTCCGATAAAAACTAGCATGCCCTAAGAAACTCCTAACAACTTTAACAGAACTAGGGGATGGTAGTTTTGATATGGTCTCAACCTTAGCCTTATCCACCTCCATCCCTACATGTGATATCTTATGCTCAAGAACAATCCCCTCTCTTACCATAAAGTGACACTTTTCCCAGTTAAGAACTAAATTTACTTCTATACATCATGCAAGCATACGCTCTAAATTAAGTAAATAGTGGGAGAAAGAGTTACCAAAAACTGAGAATTCATTCATAAATACCTCTATAGACTACTCAATCATGTCATGGAAGATTGCCATCATGCACCACTGAAAAGTGGCTGGTGCATTGCACAGTCCAAAAGGCATCCTCCTATAAGCGAACGTCCCATATGGGCAAGTAAAGGTAGTCTTTGCTTGGTTTTCAGGTGCGATGGGAATCTGAAAATAACCTGAAAAACCATCAAGAAAGCAATAAAACATCTGACCTTCCAAACTTTCAAGCATCTGGTCAATGAAAGGAAGAGGAAAGTGGTCTTTTCAGGTTGCATCATTGAGTCTCCTATAATCAATGCAAACCCGAAAACCTGTTACCGCCCTAGTGGGTATAAGTTCATCCTTGTCATTCTTGACCACTGTCATGCCACCCTTCTTTGGTACAACTTGCATAGGACTCTCCCAAAAGCTATCAGAAATAGGATAAATCAAACCTGCATCAAGAAGTTTAATTACTTACTTTTTCACCACTTCCTTTATGTTTAGGTTCAATCGTCTATGTGGATGCACCACTGGCCTATAGCTATCTTCCATCAGGATCTTGTGTGAACAATAGCTAGGATTAATCCCAGGAATGTTTGCCATCTTGTAAGCAAAGGCCCTAGGGTATTTCCTGAGAGAGGTCAAAGTCATCTCCTTCTCCTCAGGTGTCAAGTCAGCTGCTATAATTACTAGCAGCTTCTCTGCCTCATCCACATAGGCGTAGCTTAAGTTCTTGGATAACTCCTTCAATTCCAAGGTTGGGGGCTCCTCAATTGAATGTTTCACCTTCTGCACCTCTGACCTGTCAAGAGAAACAAAAGGGTCAGTAGAGTTGCTGGGCTCAACAGCCAGCAAATGAGCCAATTGTTCCAACACTTGTTCATTGGATAACTCATCCTTATCTCCTTGTAATGCCACCTGTAAAGGGTTATCAAGTAAAATTTCCTGTAATTCAGATTCAACCACATCATCCAAGACATCTACAGAATATATAGTATCATTATGATCTAAAGATTGTCTCTTAAAGGTAGCTAAGTCAAAAGTAACAGTTTCATCCCTTACTCTAAGTTTCAACTTCCCATCACAGACATCTATAATAGCCCTAAGCATTGCAAGGAAAGGCCTACCTAGAATCAAGGGTATGCTACTCTCATCCTCCATATCCATCACGACAAAATTAACAGGAAATATAAATTTATCAACCTTTACAAGGACATCTTCAACTATACCTCTAGGATATTTAACAGTTCTATTAGCTAATTGTATGTTCATCCTAGTATGTTTTGGCTCACTCAATCCTAATCTATCAAACAAGCTAGTAGGCATCAAATTTATGCTAGCTCCTAGATTAGCTAAAGCATCCATGACAGACAATTCACTAATTACACAAGGTACAATAAAACTACCTGGATCACACCTCTTAATAGGCAGCTTGTTTTGTAGGATTACGAAGCACTCCTCATTCAGTGTCACCAGTCCCAAATCCTCCAGTTTCCTCTTGTTGCTCAGTATTTCCTTCAAGAACTTTGTATAGCGAGGCATTTTCAAAATAGCTTCAACAAAAGGAAGGTTAATCCTTAGCTGTTTAAATAGATCAAGAAACTTACCAAATTGCTGATCCACCTTCTCCTGCTTCAGTCTAGCAGGGTATGGAATGGGTGGCTGGTTCTCTATTATAGGGCTCTTCTTTCCCTCAGCTTACACCGGCTTGGTTACCTTAGGCTTTAGGTCCTTATTGACATTTGTATCCTGCACATCAATATGATCATCATTAGGTAAAAGTAAAGGACCCATTACTTACTTGCCTGATCTTAGAGTAATAGCCTTGCAATGCTCCCTTGGATTAGACTTTGTGGTGTTGGGTAGCGTCCCTGGCTGTCTTTCAGCCAACACCTTAGAAATATGGCCTATCTAGTTCTCCAAGTTTTAAATGGAGACCTGCTGGTTTTTAAGTGCTGTGTCCATTTGTTGGAATTTTCTCTCTGAAGTGGACACAAACTTCATCATCAATTCCTCCAGATTGGGCTTCTTCTCCTGCCCTTGAGGAAATTGATTTGGGGCAACTTGCTGCTAGTGTAATCGCTGAAAACCTAGTGAACCCTGGTTATTAGTATTTCTCCATCCAAAATTTGGATGATTCCTTCACCTAGGGTTGTACATATTGCTGTATGGATTATTATGCTGTCTCGGTGTATTCCCCATCTAATCTACCTGTTCAAAATCAGAAGAACCACTGTGAGAAGAAAATGAAGAAGAGGGGTTAGCAAAAATACCTCCCGCATTACAATTGACAACATAATGCAGGCTACCACAGAACTCGTAGCTTGACTGTGCTGCCTGCACTGGCATTTGGAGTTGGTCAATCTTTTTGGCCAGAAGCTCCACTTGAGCTGCCAAGGTTGATATAGAGTCTGATTGGTTAACCACTCCCTGCCGTCCTAGCTTATCCCTTGAGGATTGCCACTGATAGTTATTCATGGCCATTTACTCTATTAAACTCTGTGCCTGTATATGGGTTTTATTGTTTAATACACCTCCTACTGCCGCATCCACCATCTACCTTGTGGCTGTATTTAAACCGCTGTAAAAAGTCTGCACCTGCATCCACATAGGCAATCCATGATATGGGCAACACCTCAACAAGTCTTTGTACCTCTCCCATGCATCATACATACTCTTATCAGTCATCTGAACAAAAGAAGAAATGTCATTACGTAGTTTTGCAGTCTTAGTTGGTGGAAAATATTTGTACAAAAACTTTTCAGCCAAAGTCTCCCAAGTAGTGATGGAGTTAGGTGGTAGGGATTACAGCCATCTCTTTGCTCTGTCTCTCAAGGAAAATGGGAACAATCAGCATCATCAGTAGTTCCATTAATCTTGAAAGTGTCAGATATCTCTAAGAAATTAGCTATGTGAGCTTTAAGGTCTTCGCTAGGCATCCCTTCAAATTGTACCGTTTACTGCACCATCTGGATCACATTAGGCTTGATCTCAAAATTATTAGCTACTATTGTAGGCTGAGTAATGCATGTCTGTGTCCCTTCCAATGAAATTCTAGCGAACTCGTACATCGTTCAGTTTGCATCATCATTGTTATTTGCAGCTGCCATCTTTGGTGATGTAGGATCAGGAATCTCAACTGGTTCCTCCTCCAATATCTTAACTGGCACCTCCTCCTAACGACGGTGTGCACGAGTTGACAACAGTCATTCTAGATCGAATAGAGGGTCTACAGGTACAGGATTGGAACTCCTGGTCATAAACTACCTGAATCCAATAAAAGTGAAATAGCCCACCAACCAGATTAAAGAGTAATAAACCAAAAGAAAAGGTAAAACAAGAAAGATAAAAACCAACAACATAAACAATAATGAAACAAATAAAAATCTACTGAAATAGTAAAACAATTAATCCAAAAATAAAATAAACAAAAGACAAAATGAAACTAATAACTAAAAGAAAAGAAAGACACAACTAACTAGAAACAAAAACAAAACATAACAAATAAAAGTGGCTAAAGTAACAAATAGCAATTTCACTCTAGTGTTCACAAATATTCCCCAGCAATGGCACTAAAAAATTGATGCATGACGCTTATGCTACTTATGCAGCTACACCTAAGGCAGTGAACCTTTCGATGCAGCCTAGTGCAATGGTGAGTATCAAGGTCGTATTCCTCAGGAACGGGAAAGCCTAGAGTTACTACTTGTTCTCTGTTATCTAGCCTAAAAGTCAGAGTGATTGATTTTACCTAAACTAACAATTAATTAAATGCAATAAAAAAATACTAGCTATGAGGAACAGAAGAAAGTATACAGAGGCAAGAAATGCAAATCCATCAGGGAACCTACACTGGTTGGTAAACACGCAAAGGATAATGGATTACTGAATTTAACTATGCTACCTGTGAGTGAATTCTAATTTAAATTCAAATTCTCTGTCGGTCTCAATGAATTTCTTAAACTTAAGATCTACCACTGGTTGGTTCTTCCCAATGGTAAAATTTAAATCAGCATTATCGGTCTAATCTACTACTATTAAGGATAGCTACTCCTTAATCCAGTAATTAATTAACCTTATCTCTAAGCAAAAATTAATTGTCCTCTGTGATTAGGCTCCAATTTCAATTATCATCTCTTGATCTCGAAAAGAAATCTAATTAGTGTTCACAACAACATCTCACAATGAAAACTTAAACAGTACATATATAATCACATAGAAGATCACAACGTCAAAATCAATATTCATACAGATTAAACAAAATACCAACATAGTCAAGGAGCCCAATGGATTTTACAATTTTTGCCACACATATTTACAGACAGCAAACAATCCAACAGCAGATAAACCATCAGAAAATTTATCAAAACAGTAGATAAAAGATAATAAAAATTTATGCAATCCTGTCTTCCCAATTGTCTAATGGTCACTGCACAGATTGGTCGCTAAAAAACCACTGAAAAAGGACTAGAAAACTGCTAGAAAAACGCTAGAAAAAATAATCCCAAAGTTGTCCAACGATCCACAGGTTATGGGTCGGGTTAGAAACGGGTCGGATCCCAAGGTATTGGGTACTCGACGGATCTTCACCTTTCCAGTCAGCTGGACGGCGGCGGACGGCTGGGGAACACCAAGGATGGCTCACAGAAGGTGGAACGAACAAAAATCTGACAAAAAATGAGAGCTGGGTCACGAAATGCAAAATGGGTTGATCTCTCAAGTCTATCTCGGATCTCGCGCTCTGAGGCTTTACAGCCTGGCAAGCTAGTAGGAGGTTGCTGGTGTGTTGCTGAAGGTTGTAGGGGCAACAACAGATGGTGGGCTGGCCGAAAAATGCTGCGGTGAAGCTCGAAGTCAATGGGTTCGCAAAATGCGTCGCGAGCTTTTTCTCACCGAAGCTCTGCGATTTCGCTATGTTTCGATGGCTGGTCGCGCCGCCGTGGAGCTCCAGTTGAAAGTTTAAAATCTCTAACTCTTTCTTGGTTCTCTCGCGCACTCGGGTCCGTGCTTTACACTTGGGGACTGTTTACTTTTACTTTCAATAATGCGCTCCTCTTATCCTTTGCGCAATGCTAGGTAGTATAATGTGTGTTTTTGGTACTATTCCACGCGTCCCTTTTCTCTAATTTCTTCACTGTTCCAAGCTACAAAATGTCCACACTTGCACGCTGCTCGGCCTGCCTCACTTGGACGCATGCTCTAAAGGCCCATTAAGGGCTTTGGCTCGGCCCAATAAGAGAAAAATAGCCTAAATGACCCAAAATGGTTGTTTTGACTCCAAAAAAGTCTCGTTTGCTGATGATAGATTGATAAAAAGCCTGAAATGCAATAAGATACACATTTAGGTGATTCTTGGAATAAAAATACATAAAAATACAAATAAAATGGACAGAAAATATTAGGTAAGATTGTGTAAAATAAGACATATCAGAATTCTGGTTGGAAAAGGTAAGATTTTTAGGTAATGTGATTACTAGAGATGGAGTAGCAGTAGATTCTATTAAGACAAAGGCGGTAGTTGGTTGGGAGTGACCTACCACAGTGACGGAGATTCATATTTTTCTCATATTAGACGGTTACTATAAGAGATTTATTCAAGGGTTTTTGAAAATAGCACTGCCTTTGACTAAATTGACTAGAAAGGATGTTCCATTTGTGTGGGATACCAAATGTGAACATAGTTTCCAAACTCTGAAAGAAAGACTGACAACCACACCTATCTTAATCATTCTAGACACATTAGAAAATTTTGAAGTGTATTATGATGAATCCAAGAAGGGCCTAGGGTGTGTCTTGATGTAAGATAGGAAGTTAGTAGCATATGTGTTTAGGCAATTGAGACCCCACGAGAAGAATTATCCTACTCATGATCTTGAGTTAGCAGCCATAGTGGTTGTCTTAAAGATTTGGAGACACTATCTCTATGGATCTAAATTTGAGGTATTTAGTGACCACAAAAGTCTCAAATACCTTTTCAATAAAAAAGAGTTGAATATGAGATAGAGGAGGTGGATGGAATTTATTAAAGACTATGATTTTGAATTGAAGTACCATCCTGGAAAGGCAAACGTAGTGGCCGACGCTTTAAGTAGGAAATCCCTTAACGTAGCTTACATGATGGTGAATGAAATAAAATTAATTGAAAATTTTAGGAATTTGAGTTTGTCCACTCTAGTGTTGCCAGATAGGCTATACCTAAATGAAATGAGAATTGAGAACGATCTTAGAACTCAAATCCTATAAGCCCAAAGGGAAGATGAATAGTTGGAATCCTTCAAGGATTCAAGAGAATTCAAGAAAGAGATAGATGGCATAGTAAACTACCAAAATAGATTGTATATCCCAGAGTTAGGAGAATTCAGGGAAAAAATTTTCGAAGAAGCCCATAGAAGCAACTATACTATTCATCCTTGTGCCACTAAGATGTATCAAGATTTGAAGAAGAATTTTTGGTGGCCAAGTATGAAAAAGCATATAGCTGAGTATGTTACGAAATGCCTAATGTGCCAGCAGGTGAAGATTGAATATCAAAAACCTGCAAGAATGTTACAACCTCTAGAAATTTCAGAATGGAAATGGGAGAAAATTTTCATTGATTTTGTAGTAGGTTTGCCTAGAAGTCCTTTAGGAAGTGATGCAATCTTGGTAATTATTGACAGATTGACTAAATCTGTATATACAAGAAATAGTAAGGCTCCACAGAATACCTACTAGTATAATATCAAATAAAGATCCTAGGTTTACTTCTAGATTCTGGAAAGCCTTGCAAGAGGTATTTGGTATTAAGTTGAACTTTAGTACTGCTTATCACCCTCAAACCGATAGGCAGACTGAAAGGACGATCTCGACATTAGAAGATATGCTTAGGGCATGTACATTAGAACAAAAGGAAGTTGGGATAGAATTTTTCATTTAGTTGAATTTTCCTATAACAATAGTTTCCACACCAGCATAAGAATGGCTCCCTATGAAGCCTTATATGGGAGAAAATGTAGATCACCTTTATGTTGGTTTGAGGTGGGGGAGAGACAAATATTAGGGCTGAAATTAGTTCAACAAACTACTGATCAAGTAAAAATGATCAGGGAGAAAATATAGATCACCCTTGTATTGGTTTGAGGTAGGGGAGAGACAAAGATTAGGGTTGAAATTAGTTCAACAAACTACTGATCAAGTAAAAATGATTAGGGAGAAAATGGCTAAGGCCTAGGATAGACAGAAAAGTTAAGCTGATAAGAGAAGGAAACCTTTAGAATTTGTAGGAGTAAATCATGTTTTCCTTAGAGTATCTCCAGTTACTGGTATTGGTAAGGCTATTAAGTCCAAAAAATTGAATCCTAGATATATTGGACCATACCAGATTCTGAAAAGAATACGTTCATTCACTTATCAAATAGCATTTTCTCCATTTTTGTCCAATCTCCATAATTTTTTTCATGTTCTCAACTTCTAAATATGTCCAAGATCCTTCTCATATTCTTAACGCCAGTATTGTACAATGAAAGATAACTTAACTTATAATCCTAGACCTTAAAGAATAATTGGTACTGAAGACAAAAAATTGAGGAATAAGACGATTCCACTAGTAAAAGTGTTGTAGGATCAGTCATCACGTGGGAAAAGGAAGATGATATAAGAAGAATTCACCCAGAGTTATTTTTTTAGGTACATTTTAAATTTCAAGGACGAAATTCTTTTAAAGGAAGGGAGAATTGTAACATCTGCTCCTTTTACACATTAAGAAATGTTTTTTGATTTTAAATGGATTAAATGCTTGTGTTTGTTGCATTAAATAGCATATAGATGCATTAAAATAAGTAAGAATAAGAGTTTTAAGGGAAAGGAAGGAACGGGGACCAAATTGAAAGGAAAAAGATAAAGTGAGTATAGATGTGTGAATTTTCAAAACTTTAGGCCAATAAGCCATAATTTTAGTCAAAAGATTTACTGTAGCAACAAAATTTTGAAATCTCCCGCCAGTGAACTAGGGGAAAAATGGTAATTTAATATATAGTTGGAGAAATTATTATTTTGGGCCGAATGGTTGGGAATTAGGACAGAATTGCAAATGACTAGATTACTTACAAATAGGTGAAGACCTCAGAACCTCCATTTGGCATTCTGAGTCTTGAAAGAGAGAGGGAGAGCGACTTAGAGAGAAAAGAAGAAGGAATTGTGAGCAAATAAGACTAGTGGGCGGATTTAAACATTTCAGGAGTTAGGAAAACATCTCAAAACACTTCATCATCAAATACCAAATATAAATTAGCAAAAAGGTATCAAATCACCAATCCCTCTCATTTTTGAAATATCACTATTTATAATTGAAAACTTGGATTTTTCTGTTGTTTAAGTTTGAGAGAGGTTAAAACCTACATTGTTAGTGTTTTTTATGGTTATTGGATGTTTTAAATTGCATGAATATGCTTATAAATGTTTGAATGCAAATATGAAAAATGGGGTTTTTCATGGTTTTTGAGAAAGAGTTTAAATCCAAGATTTGAGCATGAGTAATCAATGGTTTGGGCTGTTTTTGTGTGGTAAATGAAGCTCCTATGTTGTTATTGAATTTTTAATCATGAAAACCATTTAAAAAACATGATTTTGGGATAAAAAAAATTGTTCAACTGCAAGCTTTAAAATAGAGCATAATGTAGCAGTTGTAACGCCCCTATCTAGTATTACAATTCCTTCGATGCAAACAGACAGGTTCGATACATTATTCTTATCCTTTTATTTAATTAATGTTTGAGCAGTTATACCAGTAAGTTTCATTAAGCAAATTAGGTTCGGGATCTTTTGCTCAAATTAAAAATTTTAAGCACAGTAGAATAAAAGAAACACTATACTATACAGCAAAAATTTAAACTTTCATGTAATGCAAATAATACAAGTCCAATAATGTCCATTACATTCTGGTAACATGTCCCCGGATATATGAAGTACCCGTACATCGGAAGTCAGGAGACAATAGGTCTGTCACTCAGACTCCCTTACAAATTTCTAAGGATGGACTGGTCCTTCACATATCCGTCCCCAAGGATATCCCATGTACATCTCATATATATAGTCAAAAGAATAGTCCTAATCTAAACTAAACATATCTGGACTAGGACCCAGAATAGGGATTAAAAAAATCTCACTTTAAATCAAATGGAACTTCTACCTCCTGGCCCTCTTACGTGTCCGTATCTAATACATATTAGCACATAGATGATAAACACAAGTTTCCCAGTAGGTTAACAATTCAGGGTTTAGAAATCAACTAATATGTATTAAGGTGTAAGCACCAAAATGTTTTATTCTACATTCTTGATATTAAAACGTAACATTATTCATAAATACAAATAGGTAAGCATTACATGATAAATTAAGAGGTCAATGTGAAAATCAGATATCCCTTTTTCAAGTGAAGCATATTCTCATAAAATTACGTGTGTTATTACGGCATTAAATAGAGTGCTTATACATTAAATTCTTACACTTACCGTTATGGATAGTTGAATGCCCTGGGGTATTACGTGGACAGTAGGCCACCTTTATGAAATCATCGTGAACACTAGGTCATGGGTATGGAGCACCTTCAACCATACCTCATAAATTATGGACACTCAGCCACATATATAGATTCATCGTGAGCATTAGGTCACGGGTATAGAGCACCTTCGGCCACACCTCACTAGGTCACCCGTGTGGAGCACCTTCGACCACACTTCGAAATTCGTGGACACTCGGCTATGTATATAGATTCATCATGAACGCTAGGTCATAGGCATGGGCATAGAGCACCTTTGTCCACATTTTGAAATTCATGGACACTCGGCTATGTATATAGATTCATCGTGAACGCTAGGTCATGGGCATAGAGCACCTTCGGCCACACCTCACTAGGTCACTCGTATAGAGCACCTTTGTCTGCACCTCATAAATTGTGAAAGCTCGGCCACGTATATAGATTCATCATGAACGCTAGGTCACGGGCATGGAGCACTTTGGGCCACACCTCACTAGGTCACCTGTGTGGAGCACCTTTGGCCACACCTCGTAAATCGTGGACACTGGGCCACATTTCTTTTCATAATTGTGTACTTTCGTATGTTTTCCCTTGTTAGTTGCATTTCCATTTTTCTATCGACATGCAATACCTTTTTGTCATATTTATTTATGAAAATTTTTTCCTAAATTAATTTAATTCTCCATTACTAAATAATATATCTCTTATCAAATTTTTACTAAATTTTCAATGGAAAATTTCCATGATTTTGAGCCTAAGGAACTTAAGGGAATTTCATGCTTTATCATTTAATTTTTACTCCTTCCATTCTTTAAATAATACCTTTAAAATAGGAGAGTTTCTTTCCTATACTTAGCACATCATTAACTAGCCAAATTTTCCTAACAATGTCCATCATTAATTATCCATAATTTTCCATAACTCCAATATTCATCATTGCTAACCATAATTTTTCCATGAAACATTCACCATCAATTAGACATAATTTCCCCATAACAATGGTCATTATTAACTAGCCTTAATTTTCTAATAACAATATTCATCATTAATCTAGCCAAAAATTTTCCATAATCATGTGCATCATTATTACTATCCATAAATTTCCCACATTTTTTTTGGGTTAAAGTTTCCTTTATTACATATGTTACATTTACTAACAATAATTTCATCATGGAAATCACAAGTCTACTCCAATGCTAAGAGTCATAAGCCAAACAACACATGCCATTGCAATGATCTCTTGTTCTAGGATCTTTCATGATTTTAAGAAAACAACATTATTAATTTTGAAGCATCAACCACCTCATGTATTTATCAAGCAAGCTTAGTTAAGTGTCACTCCTCTTTCAAGAATGTAGACAAGTATTCACATTCCATGGAAGCAAAAATCATCATGCATGTACACTAGATCATGGAATTAAAATTAATGAATTGCTAACCTACCTTGCTTCCTTTGCTCTTTTCCTTTTTCGATCAAGCTTCTTCACCTAACACTTTTTAATTTTCCAAGCTGCTCCTTTTCCCTTTTAGAGGAAGTTCTCGTGTGTGTGTGGATTTTCTAAAATATGGAGTGCCCTTTCTCTCTTACCATGTCCCCTTTCATATATCCCTTTCTCGTATCTTTCTTTTCGGTGAAAAAGGCCTGCTGCACCCTTTCCATTTTTTTTATTCTTGGTTATCATGGCTTAGGACTTCACATGTGTCTCATGTGTCATTCCCATTGCTTGCACGCCTTGTCTTACTTCCTCCCAATTTCACGCTGCACTTCCTTCCCTTTTTCCTTGTCTATGCCATGTGGGTGCATGAGAATTCTGCACCTTGTACGGTTCTTTCTCTTACTTATTCCATCTTCTCTTTATCCTTAATTGAGGTGGCATGTTGCTCTTTGCCTTCTCCTTTGGTCATGCTTTCCCCTTCCCTTTTGCACACATGTGAGGCTGTACGTTCTTCACCATTTCCATTCCTATGCTTCTCTTTACTTGGTCACGTTGTAGGAGGAATTCATGCCACCTTTCTTTTTTTCTTTTCACACATTTATATTCAGCCCAAAGGGATGGGACACGACCTCATCTCCTTCACATTATTTTATGGCTGCTCAAATTATACCTGCAAGTATAATTACTTCCTCCACACCCTTTGTCTTACTTCTTGGTCATACTAATGGGAAGGGAGGAAGTACCCATGCTGCATTTTTCTTTTCCTTCATTTATTTCATGGCTGCATGTCCCTTTCTACTCACTCCACATCAATTTTCCCCTTGCATGTAAGACACACCTATGAAAGACACACCCTCTCACTTGGTAGCACCAAAGGAAGAAAAGAGAGTGGCATATGTTACTCACAAGGCAGCGTTGTACATTGTGCATTGTTATAAATTCTGCACTTTTGTTTTACTTATTGCATGCATATGTATATATAATTAATTCCCATCCTTCTTCCTATTTTCCCTTGGTCATATGCTAGTATTGCACACATAGACATTTTTTTCCTTTCTTCCTAGTTCACATGTTCCTTCCTGCATGTTTAAGTGAAAAATTTTGCACTCCTTTGTTTCCTTACTTCCACTCCCACATTGATTCAGCTGCCCATTTTTCACCCTACTCCCAATTACACGTAGGCATGCATGAAATCTCTCTCTTATATGCCATCTAACTGTGTGTTCCACTTGCCACTTCATTTTATGGGTGTATATATATTAGTTTAAATGTTATACTTGTCACACTCTCTTTTTTTCTTCCTTTTTTTTTTAATTTGTATGTGTGCCCACAGATATATATATTTTTTGGAATAACTTATTCCTCATTATTTTCCCTTATATTAGCCGTGCGAGTATATACACTTAAAGTAAATAAAATCATATCCCTCACCCCTTGGATGTGCATGCATTTAAAATTGGTTATACTCTTCTCCCCCTTTTTGTGCTTCGATTAAAAGGAAATTAAACAAGTAAGTTAAATGTATCAAGCATTTCAAATAATAAAATGTTCTTATTTACTCTAGTCACCAAGCTACACAAGTAAATCCAATGAATTGAGGGAACAATAGTTTAGGTTGACCAAGCAATTATAGGGTGTTATAGCAGTCAACTTGTAACCCTTACCAGTCGATTGTCGTGCTCCCGAGTTGCCTAGAAACATGTCCAAAATGTTAGCAGCCAACTGCTAGGAGGCTGTAAGTCGATTGCTATGTTCTTATTTTCTAGAAATTAGCCCAGAACAGAGCATTCAACTGTCAAGGTCTTGGAAGTCGATTGGTTTCCCTCTGTTTGAAAGATTTTTAGGACAGTAAGTTGAAAGTCAACTTCCAGGAGGCTAGAAGTCAACTTGTAGCTCTCTGTTTTGGGAAATTTGACTAAATAACCTATTCTAAGCCACAATTAGCCCAACATTTTACTCCAATGTAAGATTTAAACCTAAGATGTAATGGTTAGCATGATAATTGAAAATTCTTGAGAATAAATGAGAAAGAAAAGAGAAACATGAGATTTTATGAGATCAGCATAAATCATAAATGAGAGTAAATGTAAATGGTTAATTCACGAGAATAGCTGCAAATGGTTATGCCGCGAGAATAGCTGCATTTGGTTATACTACAAGAGTATCTGCAATTGGTTATACTACAAGAATAGCAGCAATTAGCTGTAATCCAGGAAAAGTTTTACAGATGGTTAACCACAAGAATTAATGTAGATGGTTAACCACGAGAATGGTTAAGACAGTGAAAACGACAAGAATGATTACAGGTGGCTCATGACCACGAGAGAACTCATTTATGAATGGAAATGTTTAAAAATTTCCTTTGTGATGCTTTTGATTATGGCCATATCAAATTGCTTGATTTCTTTGTTTATGCTTTATAATAATAGATGACTATTATCTGCTGCTATTACGATATGAGAATATATCCTGTGTGACGGATATCTGATAATGTGCACATGTATCCATAAGTATGTTTATATAACGTTTATGTACATTATTCTAATAGCATAATGTTTCAATTATTATGAAAGAATGTAGTGGATTTTTGTATCAGTACGGTGGTATAAAATAGAAAATTTTAAAATTTTTTGGTGGTTTTTGCTACTGAGAATTATTTCTCATTAAATGCTGGTTTGTATCAAATGCTTAGGCACCAGATTTTCTTGGAGGTCGAGGTGGAAATGGTTAAGATATCATTTATATGGATTTTTCCTATAATTAAAGAATTATAGGTTATCTATGTTTAGGAAGTTCCTCCTACCCCTTGACTATATGAAGTATTAGGTATTGTATAGTATTTTGACATGTCCATTTTCCTGAATCTTTATTAGTATTTTGAAATGATCATGAGGATAATTTTGGTGTAAGTAAGGAGGGCATATATGTATTAAGGCATATGAGATAGGTAATTTTGCTTAAAATTGGGTATAAGTGGCAAACTTGTTGTCTCTTTACCCTACTCAGGCTCACATATCTATAGGTATATGTCTGCACACACTAATGTTTATGTATATATAAATATCATGTACAGTTGAATGTGAATGTAAATATCCATATATCTATCTATCTCATTTAAATTTCTTTATTTATTTTCGCTGCATAACGTGTGAGAACATGAGTATAGTAACCCAAACTAGTGGAACTCAATTATTTAACTTAGAAAAAGTAAAAAATGTACTCGGGTAGAGGCAGTAGTAAACTCATCAATCCTATATTATAACACCTTATATTATTTAATCCCCTAAAAAGAATATAAGGTTGGGAGTGTTACACCATTTACCTAAGATTAAATGCAATGAATTCTTTTAGGGAAAATCTTGTGAAATTGTGCTGTGAAATGTCAAAAACTCTAATGAAAAATCATGTTTATGTGGCGTTGTTTTGAAGGATTGTGCATGCATGCTGAACAAAAATCTTAATCTAATTTACATGAGATTTTATGTCTCTGTTTTATTGTTTATATGGTAGCAAGTTGTGGGATGAATATACATAAATTCTACTACTTAAAAACAAGGAGAAACTAAGGAGTGTACAATGGGTAGTTGGTTGAAAAACTCCATAGATAATGCAATCAAATGAAGGTTATATAGGACTTCTATATGGGGATTGCATATGGGAATTATTTTTGTCTAATCGAGGACATAATGGCATATATGTGATCATTTTGCTATAAGGATTAATGTCTGGGAAAAACTAAATAATGAAGGGGGGAAACTATATTAAATATGAGATAGAGTGGAGCTATAGGAAATGTGGTGAGTTGCCAAGGTGTAGGTGTTGGTTTTCTACTGTCAAAGGGAAACACCTCATCCAAAATTCTTTTATGATGGTGTAGGGATAATGTGACTAAATAAAGGGAAGAAATTGGAGTAAAACTTGTAGCAATAGATGATAGAAGCAATCAGAAATAAAAGGATGACTTTAAGAGTATAGTACTCTTAAATTAGCATGAAAAATGAGGTGCATTACAACAAATTCTGGAAAGGAAAATA
Source organism: Senna siamea (assembly GCA_031216115.1). NCBI lineage: Eukaryota > Viridiplantae > Streptophyta > Magnoliopsida > Fabales > Fabaceae > Senna > Senna siamea. The sequence goes on from CM062360.1 coordinate 7,648,581, forward strand.
CTTGATTTCACTACTTAGTGCAAGACCAAAAAGCACAACCATGTAAAATAGCTATCTCTCGGGTAGGTATTTATGACAAGTAGAAAAATGGTAAATGGTTAAAGAAAAATAGCTAGGTAATAAAGAGAGTAAATTAGGAGGAAGAGATCCTTATAACATACAAATAATTAAAGAAAATCAAGATGCAAAGGAAAATAAAAGAAAAGAAAAAATATACCTAACAATGTTAATAAAGGATAAACCAAGTAAAGAATAGAGATAGGAGAAATCTAGGAAGACTTGTAAGCATTAAAGGTTCCTTAAGAATAGATAATTGAAGCTTAAATAGTTCCATGAAATTTATATTAAAAGATTTTACCCTTGAAAATGGACTAAATTCAAATTTATATGATATGACATTTGCTTGAAATTGTATGAATGGTACAAGTGAAATGTATGTGTATATCATGGTTACAACATGTGTAATTAAATTTTAATTTTACCATGGAAATTATTATAAAAAATTAAATAGAATGCTATCATGAGATTTTACCTAAATATATGTTTTATTTTGAAGTATTTGGGATTAGATAGCAATGGTTAGTATGAGATGACCATGGTTTATCCTATGTGGGTAACTAATTCTAGTTCAGTTCATGGTTAGTTTACGCATATAAGGAGAAAGGGGTCTAAGTGAGCTATCCCAAAGGCCTAAGGGCTACTTTACTTATATCATAATTTTTTATGACTCTTAATACAAAAAAGATAATATATATTAAAGGTAAAAAGATAAAGACCTGGGACATGGCATCCTAAGGTCATGGTGTTCGGGGACATGGCAATCCCAACAAAATTATACTTGTGTACACATTAGGAGATGCCCTAAAGCTAGTGGCCAAATGTCAGAGGACCTAGATTTGCTCACGAAAGTAAGAAATGACAAGCTAAATCTTCAAAGGGTCATGGCAGGTATTACAATTTCAAATTATACTATGAATTGTGATTTTTGTTTGTATTGTATTATGTGTCAAGAAAGACTCTTTAGGTTCTAAATAACACATGTTATGATGGTTTTTTGTATAATTTTTTAACCTACTGAGAATGCATAATTCTCACCCCTACTGATGTCTATACAAATGCCTCACTACCATCTGATCCAAGAAGCTGAGATGGTGATGGTGACTATACCGCTGCTTGGCATTTTCACTGTGATTAGAGACATCATTGTGGTGTCTGTAATGGAGGTTCCACCCCTACCCCTACCCCTTACATCCCTTAGTTATGTGGTTATGTACTTGATATGCTTTTCCCCCTTTTTAACTGTATTTTGACTATGACACAATTGTATAAGGGATGCATCCCTTACTTTTGGTTCTGTATATGGTGTACATATATCGATATATTTAGTAAATAGGGGAAAGTCAAATTGATGTTATGTATTAATGGTTGTGTTGTAATATTTCCAATTGGTGTTGCAACTATACTGTTGCATTACTAATTAATGTGTGGATTATGCTATAGCATTTGAAAAGAAAAAGACAAATCTAAAAAAAGGGGTAATAATGAGTCTATCTATTTATAAAAGTAAATAAGTTAAATGATATAGTGGGCTTCCTAAGGAGACCCAAGGCTTTATATTTCAAAATAAACGTTCAAATTGAATTTCCACCATGTGAGTAGCTAAAATTAACTGGGGTGTTATGAGGGGTGGGCAAGGATAATGAATAATTAGGCCTCATAAATTGCCTTTTCATAAAAAGAAAAATGAAAGTTGCCATGCCCAAACTAAGGCAAAAATTTTCATGATTACATGTCTAGGATAACTTCTCAAGTCACCTCAAGATAAAAACAAAGGACCTTTGTCCACAAGAACTAGATTTTTTCTGGTTCTTAAGTTCTTTTTTGGTCTCTTTCGCTTGTACTCTTGTCACCTTGTGACAGCTTTAAACCAAATCAATTACTTGGGCTCGAGAATCTAAGCATTTCTTTAGCTCATAATTAATCCTTGAAATCTCTAGTTGCAATGTGGCCAACCATATCATCAGTGTCAAGGACAACATCAGTACTTGAAAGTAAAAACAATTGACTTCTCTCCCATGGTTAAAACCCCTATTCCATACTTTGAAATGACATGGATAAAGACTTAGTATCTGAACCTTTTTGGAATATCTAATTCAAACACAAAAGCAAGGTCACTAAATAATCAAATCAACTTAACTTACTAAATCATTATAAAAATTCCCTACATTTTCAACTTACATTGATGCCATCAAACGTTCAAAACAAATATACGAGCCATAGGTCTAGTTAGATGAATTTTTCCATAGGTGAGAAATGTGGTCTACTGAGGTAAAGCATTTCATCTTCCTATCTCATTTTTTAACCCTCACAAATCACTAATTGGAAGCATGCTCAATTAAAGACCTCATTACATAGTGATGCTTCACGAATCTCCCTAAAAAGCACTCTCAATAATATTTCTTCCAAGGTGTTGCCTCATAGATCACTGAAGAAAGTTCTCCCAATTCACTCTTAACCATTAGGAGTGCTTGTGTTTCAAAATTTTGTCCTTTTTGTTCTCTACTATGCGTCAAGTGCTTCTAGGATGAGACTTTCTAATAGCCCTCTTGTGGGGCAGAAGCATTAGTGCTTAGTTTTTCATTTAATCCCTGTTATGTATGAATATCCATTGGAAATTTTGTCATGAACCAACTCGATGTTCATGTTATGGTAATTTCAGTTAAGCCCTATTCTATAAGCACATCTTATGAAAATTTATCATGAACTGACCTAGAGTTCATGTTGTCAAATTCAATTTTGAAAGTAAAAGCAATTGACTTCTCTCCTATGGTTGAAACCCCAATTCCATACTTTGAAATGACATGGATAAAGACTTAGTATCTGAACCTTTTTGGAATATCTAATTCAGACACAAGCAAGGTCACTAAATAATCAAAGCAACTTAACTTACTAAATCATTATAAAAATTCCCTACATTTTCAATTTACATTGATGCCATCAAGCATTCAAAACAAATATACGAGCCATAGGTCTAGTTAGATGAAGTTTTCCATAGGTGAGAAATGTGGTCTATTGAGGTTAAGCATTTCATCTTGCTATCTCATTTTTTAACCCTCACAAATCACTAATTGGAAGCATGCTCAATTAAAGACCTCATTACATAGTGATGCTTCATGAATCTCCCTAAAAATTACTCTCAATAATATTTCTTCCAAGGTGTTGCCTCATAGATCACTGAAGAAAGTTCTCCCAATTCACTCTTAACCATTAGGAGTGCTTGTGTTTCAAAATTTTGTCCTTTTAGTTCTCTACTACGTGTCAAGTATTCTAGGATGAGACTTTCTATTAGCCCTCTTGTGGGGCACAAGCATTAGTGCTCAGTTTTTCATTTAATCCCTGTTATGTAGGAATATCCATTTGAAATTTCGTCATGAACCAACTTGATGTTCATGTTATGGTAATTTTAGTTAAGCCCTATTCTGTAAGCACATCTTATGAAATTTTGTCATGAACCGACCTAGAGTTCATGTTGTCAAATTCAATTTTAAAGCCCTATTACACAACTACACCCAAATTTTGTCATGAACCAAAATAGTTTTTATGTTACATTAATTTTGATGAAGTCCTATTCTATAAGTATACCACACTAAATTTTGTCATGAACAAACCCATTGTTTCTGTTACTAAATTCTATTTTAAGCCTTATTATGTAGGTATACCCATTCAAAATTTTATCATGAATTGACTTGGTGTTCTTGATACAGTAATTTTTATTAAGCCTTATTCCATAGGCACACCTTAGAGAATTTTGCCACAAACTGACTCAAAGTTCATGTTACCGAATTTTTTTTTAAGCCCTGTTCTACAGTCATCCCACAAGATTTCATCACCCATGTCATGGCTTTCTTCATGGAGATCAAACTTGTAAATTGATTATGTTTAGTTCATGTTTTTAGTCAAGTTCATCCTTAAGTCTCTTTGTGTGCTTATATCACAAGACAAAATAAGTGTTCTCCTTTCTTTGCTTGCTCCTTGGGTAAAAACAAATAATTTATTTTAATCTTTGTCACCCAAGAAACAAGTAAAGAGGGGTAACTATGAATACCAAATTTTGTCCAGACCATGCACTATAATTTTTGCAGTCTAATTTCAAAATAATAATAATAATAATAATAATAATAATAATAATAATAAAAAATGAAAAAATGAAAAATAAAAAATATTTTAATTCTTCTTTTCATTTTTACTTTATTTCATCCTTATTTATATTCTTTTTTTAATTTATTCTATTTTCATCTTATCTAATTTCATCTTATTTTACTTTAACATACTTTATTTCATCTCATTTACTATTATTCTATCTTTCATATTATGTTCTCTTGTTTTAGTTTATCTTACCTTATCTTATTTCTTTATTTTATTTTATCTCTTTTCATATTTTATTTTCCTCTTTCCTTGACCATTTCTTCTGTTCTTTTTTCCTTTCTTTTTCAAATCCTCCTTCTTTTTGCTTTCTTGCAGCCGTTTCTCCTCCCCCTTCCCTTCCCTATTTCCTTCTCTTCCAAAACCTACTTCTCTATATAGCATCCCATCCCTACTAGCCTTATTTAATATCATTTAAGTGTATCTTCCCATAGGAGTGATTTGTTACTATCTTATCTATTTAAATACCTACCAAGTTCATTTTAGTGTCCATTAGGATTATTAATTAGTTGAGTTTTAGTTTGGGGTTTAATCTCGGGTACTCCCTTGTATTACTAGCAATAGTGAAAGCAATATTGAATTATTAGTAATATACACACACGTACAAAAGCTTGATATTTATATATGAGTTTTAAATAATTATACATAAAAAACAAAATAAGAAGTGAGAGCTTCAAAGGCACCAATTGTATCACTTGAAGACCACTGACCCACTATGGGATAAGGGTTCCATACTATCTTTATATATAAATTTCCATGCATTACCCAAAAATTCCCTTCATAAGGCTACCTCTCAAAATATCAGCCTCACCTTAACTCTCCAAAAATACATATGAAGCTAAGGGTAGAAGGACAGAAATAGCTACATAATATATTTATACATATAGATACAATATTCCAAAATATAAGCACCATCCCTACATACTCAGCCCACTAGGGGACCGATAACCACCCACAAAATCACTTCCTCCATGAACGGGAAATATCCTATACTAGCCATGTGGACGATGTCCATATCCATCTCTAGTGAAATCACATATCTAGCCATCTAAACACATTAACGCACAGGGGAGATAAAAATCTCATTAATCAAGAAAACCAACTTTAAAATTACCATTAAAGGTACTGGCTATGATTACATGAAAAACCATGCATTCTCAGTTCATTTTCAAAATGATTATAGATATTTGGTGCCATGCGTGTCATGTACTGATGAAATGCAATAAATAGTAATATTCACATATTCTTATAGGCATTCTTAGCATATTTCTCAAATGAACACAAAAATATGGACATTCATTCCCATGGTTAGGAATAAAATGTCATAATAAATCAAACAGGTAAATAGCGCAAATATTTTCAAAAACTAAGAGATGGGGGACTTGCCAGTCGACAATCCCCAAGAATGTGTTTCCCAAAGGAACACACCAAGTGCAATTGATCCCTTATAATAACCACAATGTCCCTTTTGTCCTAGCACCCATTGAATGAGTTCATTGTGCGGTTCTAGCCCTATACAACTAGGGCATCCCCTAGTTTACTCAGGTGCCAACATTAATCACTCATTGGTTCACTGCGCCTCTTTGTGGGATAGATCATATCCACCCATCTTCTTGATGAGACAATGTTGCTTAAAAATCATCACCCTCCAAAGGTGAATCACTTTCTAGGTACATGATTCACTTACATATATACTAGGATGATAGGTTCCAAGTCATGGTGTGTCTAACTCTAAATAAGCAACTCCTTAGCCAAGTGAGTGTTTTAACTTAGGGTTAGCAACTAACATGGTGTTTTCACAATATTCGTGGGATTCAATGGATGTTTTACCATCCCAATTTAATGGTTTAACCATGAAACTCGCAATGGTTGTCCCATACTAACCACTAGTCATTTAATCTAAAACCTATGGATCCTTAATGCATATAATAGGAATACTTTCAACTCTCCTTTCTATTATTTCCTCTCAACCCATTGCCCCATATTACTCTCATATGTTCTATTTCTTAGTTTGAGTAGGATTCTTGCCTCTCTGTTGTCTTTAGTAAGGAGTTAAGTTCATTTCTCATTATTCTTGATAGAGGCTTACCAGTTAGCTGCTAAAAACTTAATAGTTGGTTGCTAAAAACTTGATAGTTAGCTAGTAGCTCTCTATTAAAAAGCAAGGCTTCCAACCTAAGAGCTAGTAGTTAGCAAGTAGTAGGCAAGCATTTGACTGCTAAGATCATAGCTTTCAAAAAAATTATGAACGTGGCAGTCAGTTACTCATTGCTTTCAATCGGTTGATAGGTTTAAATTCTAGATTTCTAAGCAGAGTTAGAATGCAACATTCGACTACCAAGGTTGAAAGTCGAATATTATGCTATACTCTATTTTTGTTAGCTACTGTTTGATTCATTATCAGCCCAAAATGCATATTTTTTCTTGAAATGAAATCATGAACCTAATCTCTAAGTGTATGCGAGTGAAATAACCTAAAATTAGAGGAATATTGAGGAAAAATCCAACTCAACCATGCAATTTTCATCACTTAGAGGAAAGAGAAAGCTTCCTATCCAATTCACCTCAAAATCAGTCATTTCATATTCATAGAAAGCATATAAACCATACATACAATAGCTAAATGTACATAATGCAAGTTTAATAGTTTTTATTTAAAACATAAATATTCATGGTTAAATTGAAAAACTCAAGTCCATGAAACTGAACACCAGAGTTCAAATTTTTCTTGATTATGTTGTGATATACAACTTACATTTTTGCATTTGATAGTCCAGAGGTATTTTGAATTGGCCTTCTAAAGAAATCCTTTGGTTCTCTCTCCAATTGCTTCACTCCTTCTACTCGGTTCCTCACTTTCTCTCTTTAACGGTTACTTCTCTCACTAAATTGGAATTTTTGAACTTTATCTTTATACTCTCTTCTATAAATATGTTTCCCAACTTACTAAAGAAGGTTTATAGCTAGATTTTGAAAATAATTTCCAATTAGTCCTTAGGCTAATTTACAAATTTATAAACCCATGGGAAATTTTTCCATGTTATGCTTGTAACATCAGCTCCTAATATAATTAAGAGATGCTTGTTAGTTATTAAATTAAGTTTAATGCTTGTATGTGTTGCATTAATTGCATATAGTTGCATTAGTGTAGGGACCTAGTTAAAAGGAGAGAAAACTGAGTTAAAGTATGACTCAGGCCCAAATTGAAAAGGGAAAATTGAGAAGGCCAAAGTCATAAAATGGGATAGGGACCAGGATGCAAATATGAAGACTAGATATTTGAAAAACCTTAAAACCCTAACATAACCCAAACTTCAGCAAATTTATAGAGAGAGAAGGAGAAAGGCAAGTAGAGAGAGAAAGAAGTGAGTTAAGGCAAAGGGGAGACATTTTACTGAAGAAAGAATGAATTTGAGGTTAGGAAATTGTCCTACAACAAGGGGAGGACCATTCTAACACATCATTTTCTGATATGTTCAGCTCTTTGTAGGGAAAATGTGATTTATGAAAGTTTTAAGTTAAGTTTGGGGTTTAAACCTACATTCTCTGTTTTTAACTACTATTGGGTGATGCTTGCAGAATAGTTATGCTCATCTATGTTTGTCATTGATTATAAAAGAAGGCTTGTGCTTTAAGTGAGAAAATGTGGTTTGATCTTAGTTTGGAGTGTTAATAAGTTGAGTTTGGGGTATTTTATGAATGCTATATGATGTCTAACTATTGGCTTTAAGTTTATAGTTTGAGGAAATAGGTTGAGAACATGTTTTGGGGCAAAACTCTAGTTATAGCAATAAGTTTTAGAGTAATACTGAACACTAGTAGCCAACTGCCAGCCCGAGAAGTCGACTGGTGTGTTCTTCGTCTACCCAAAAACTAATTTTGAATTATAGAAGCCGATTTCTAGACCCCTAAAAGTCATTTACGGTGTTCTTCATTTTCCAAAAATTTCTTTAGAAAGCTAACAACTGATTGCTTGCCCTAGCAGTCAATTGTCAAGGCTAGTAGTTGACTGCCAAGCCTTTAGCAGTTGATTGATAGCTCTCGACCAAGACAAAGTAAAATGGACAGTGAGCTAGCAGCTGACTGCTAGCCTAGGACCAGCCGAATGCCAGCCCTCTGACTTAAATAATGAGCTCAATGACCAGTTTCAGAGGAAAATAGCCTAAAATCTCACTTAAACTAAGAATCTAAACTTGGGATGTAGTGGATAACATGCAATAGATAGAGTCATGAGTCACTTAGATGAAAGGATCCTTGTGATAGTGAAATAAAGTGAGCAAAAAGCATAAGAGAGGAAAGAGGAAAGTATTCTAAATGTATGGATAGAGGTAGATAGGCTCATAATCAAGTGACCGATTGTCAGTATGAGATGGCTATGGGGCATTCCATGGTTGTGCCATGAATTAGGAGGGTTAAACATCCACTTGAACTTTGCTGATTTTGAAAACACCATGATGGTTGCAAACTTTAAGTTAGTGTCATCTTCGAAAGGCCATTTAAGAAACATGTACTTAGAGTTAAGAAAAACTATGGACATGAGCCGAGTCACCCTTGTGTATATGTGAGAGAATAGTGTACCGGGAATGTGATCCATTGGAAAGGGATGGTGATTCCATAGTATTGAGATCTGCACAAAAGAAAAAAGAGGAAATGATCTGGATAGAGTTGACAGCGATCCCATGAGTTGTTAACCAGTCTCATTTGAGGAAGCAAAATGTTGGGTAGAGTTGACAACTATCCCGCAGAATCGGATCTAGCTAAGGGACACCTCAGAATGTACAAAAAGTTAAAGTTAAAGTTAAAAGGTGGTTGAATAGTCACAAACTCTTGAAATAGAGAAAGTAGTATATGGAGTTGTTCGCTGGGCAACACTCCCAATAACTCTTATAATATGTTGTTTTCCTACTCATATGTTGAATGTAAAGGCAGGTGTACTACCCCACAATATGTTTATATGAAAGTTTTCATATGAAAGTTATGATGAAAATGATGATGAATGTACATCCCATATTTCAAAGTTTAGATTTTTTAGATGTACATGCATAAATCTAAGCATATGACATGAGAGTATGTTGCATGCATTGCATCCCAATAGTATGTACTATGCTTTTATGATGAAAGAATGTAGAGATTTTTTTGTATAAGTAAGATGGTAGAAGTTATTAGTTTTCAAAAGTAGGTTGCATTGCTACTGAGATTAATTTCTCACGTAAGTGCAGGTGTGTACTAGATGTGTAGGTCCCTGGCTGGAGAGGAAGGTAAGTAAGAGGAGGTACCCATTATTGGGGTATATTGAAGTATATATTTTGGATAGTATAGGCATATATTTATTTTGTGCTAGTCTTTATGGTTTTTTAGGAAGGCTAGCATAGATTATTTCATGTACAACCTATATTATATGTATGAATATAAATTACCTAAATTTTTTAGTAGACACTAGATGGGGTTTTGAGTGGTAGGGATGTTGACTCCATACCCTGATTAGTTAATTTCAAGTTAAGCATTGAGTAAATTATGCATGTTTGTGTATAGCTACTTAGACTAATTATGTATACATATATATGATATTTTGCTACAATTCTTGAGTGAGAACCTGAGTGTAGAACCGAACCACAAATGAAACTCAATTAATAAACTTAGTAAAAAGTTTAAATTTACTCAGGTAGAAGTAATAGTAACACATAATTATTATTATATTTATACATTATAGTCCTTAATTAACTTAAAAGGAACCATAGGCTAAGGGGGTGTTACAGGTGTTACATTTAGTTGGTATCAGAGCATGGCTATCACGATTAGCATATAGTTGACTTAGTAGTGAGGGTAGATTCCTTGGGATAGAGACTACTACATGTTAGTTAACTGAGCCTAGGCAATTGACTACTTGTGCTATGTTTTAACTTGATGAATGGAGTGCTAGATTTGGGTGTGTACAATATTTCCTGTTGAGCCATATATTCTCTTATAAATATTTTGTTAATGAGACTGATCACCTCAATAATGTTTGTTTTGAAGAGTAAGCTATGGTACCTCCTAGGAGAAACAATACATAGGATAAATATGGTGAAGCAAACTTAGACAAGGTTATACAATCCATAATGGGAATGGTAGAGACCATGAGGGAACAGTCATTGCTCCCACTCAACAAGTAGCTACTACAGCTGAGGTACTCCGGCAAATGTAGGGGGACTAGGATGTGAACCACAACCTTAACCCAGAGGGAGGACAAGTAGGGTGATCAGGCCTATGAGGGATGGTTTGAATTTTAGAAAGTCAAGCCTCTTACCTTTAGAGGTGAGTTTAACCCAAAAGTGGCTGATGAGTGGTTGGAGGAGATGGAAAATTTGTTTGTAGTTTTGGGAAGTACAGAGGCCTGGAAGGTCCAATACTCCACTTATATGCTGGTTGGAGAGGGCAAGCACTAATGGAAGGGGGCCAAGCAGTTAATGGAGGCCCAAGGAGTCCAAATCATTTGGGAATCCTTCAAGGATGTATTCCTGGAGAAATACTTCCCCCAAAGTGTGAGGAATGATAAAGAAGTAGAATTCATGAAGATTAGACAAGGCTCTATGTCCTTTGATGATTACTTAGCAAAGTTTGAGGAGTTGTCCAAGTTCTTCCCTTATCTACAGTTGAGGCAGGATGAAGCATGGAAGGTCATGCACTTACAGGCTGGGTTGAATATGGAATTAAGGAGCAATGTGGTTATGTTAGAGATACGAAACTATGCTATATTAGCTAACAAATACCGCATAGTTTCAAGGGGCCTAGCAAAAACTGGGAAGGGGAAGAAAGAGTTCAACCCCCTTAAGAAATCACAGCTAGATTTTGCCAAGGCAAAGGAGAGCAAGTTTGGTGAAACCCACTCAAGGAAGAAGCCTATGGTTAGGCAAACTGCTTCAGGTAACTGCCCCAAATGTGGGAGAAATCATGGGAATAAGCCATGTCTGATGGGATAGGGTATTTGCTTTAAGTGTGGCAAACTGGGACATTTCATCAAGGAGTTCCCATTGTGGAAGAAACAAACTGAGGCCTCTAAGCCTCTGACTAGGGGGAGAGTTTACACTCTCAAAGGCAAGAGGTAGACCAATCTGATAATTCCATTAAAGGTCAGTGTTTTATAAATGATGTTTCCCTAATTGTACTATTTGATTCTGGCACCACTCATTCTTTTGTTTCCCTTGAATGTGTGGAAAGATTGAGCTTACCTATAACTAAATTGCCATATGAGTTATCCATTTATATTGTGGCTGGAAAACATATTTTCACTTCTTTAACTTTCCTAAATTGCCTTATCATTATTGAAAGTAAACATTTTATCGTTGGCCTGATCTGTTTACCTTTGGTGGATTTAGATGTCATTCTTGGGATAGATTGGCTATCTTTTAATAAGGTGGTCCTAAACTATTTTGAGAAGTTTGTGACTTTTATGAACAATATACTTGTGAATAGGGGTATAGAGGAAAATATCCAATGATTATGTTTCCTCTCTTCTTTTGAGGTTGAGAATCAGCATAAGCTTGATAGTATCCCTATAGCTAGAGAGTTCACTAGTGTCTTTCCCGAGGAGATCTCTAGTCTTCCACTAGAGAGAGAAGAAGAATTCTCTATAAAGTTAGTCCCTGAAGCAGGACTAATCTCTATAGCACCTTACAGGATGTCTCCCTTAGAACCAAGTGAGTTGAAAGTGCATATAAAAGACCTCTTAGAAAAGCAATTCATTAGGCTTATTGCTTCATCATGGGGAGCACGGTGTTATTTGTGAAAGAAAGGATGGAAGTATGAGAATGCGTATAGATTATAAGTAGTTGAATAAAGTGACCGTGAAAAACAAATATCCCGTCCCTAGGATTGATGACCTGTTAGATCAATTAAGAGGAGTAGCTGTGTTTACTAAGATCAATTTGAGGTTAGGGTACCATCAAATCAGAGTAAGAAGTGAGGATATACCTAAGACCTCTTTTAGGACCAAATATGGGCATTATGAATTTCTTGTAATGTCATTTGGTCTGACCAATGCTCTAACTATTTTCATGGATTACATGAATTGCATCTTTAGACTCTACCTTGATCAATTCATGGTAGTGATCATTGATGACATTCTTTTATATTCTAAAAAAAAGCATGAACATGAACAACACCTTAGGTTTGTATTGCAAGTGCTTAGAGACAAATAGCTACATGCTAAACTTGAGAAGTATGAGTTTTGGTTAGAGGAAGTGAGATTACTAGGGCATGTGATTACCGAGGATGGGGTAGTAGTAGATCCAAGACTGAAAAAGTGGTTCATTAGGAGAAACCTACAATGATGACTGAAATTCGTAGTTTCATCGGACTAGCCGGTTACTACAAAAGGTTTATCCAAGGATTTTTGCAAATAGCGATTGTAACACCCCTTATTTCCATGATTATTTCTAAATTAATATCCTTTTAATTAATTAGATGAGTTTTCCATAAAGTGTGATGAATTTTCTTATGTAATTTAGTTTTTAGAATAAATAAGTTAAGGGAGAACACCTTCTTTCTTGTGTTAACTAAATTAGAATGTGAGTGGGAGGAAACACCAAATAAAAAAATTTAGGTCCTTGCATTAAAGTATATAGATATATACGGTAACAAAAAAAATGAGAAAAAAAGGAACAAGTGTGGTAATCAAGTGTATACGTATATATATATATATATATATATATATATATATATATATATGAAGAGGTGAAAAGAAGAAAATAGAAAAGACATGTGGCATTTTTTTATTCTTAAGTTCCTTCCATTCTTTTTGTTTTCCTTAGCCGTGTAAATGTATATAAGGATGAATGAGGCCAATTTCCATAGTAATTAGAGAAAAGAGCCATTTGGTGGAAGAAATAGTAGTGAGGTGCTTACATAAAGAATGAGGTGCTTGAGGTGCTTAATTTCTTTCCTTGAACTCCTTAGTCAACCGAATGGCAAAATAAGCAAGTAAGAGTGAGTGAAAGAATTTAAATTCTTCTTAATTATTCAGCCGTGCAATGTTATTAAAATTAGAATGGGAATTATAGAAATTTTTAAATCCTATATTACTATATGGCAATGATGATTGGAAAAACAAAAGAAGAGAGTCTAACATCCAAGAAAATCGGTGAAGAGGTAGAAGAGAGGAAAAAGAGACATAGTAGAATGGTTTTTCTCTTTTCTCCTCTTTGTTTTATTCCTTATAGCCCAGAGATGAATGAAGGAATTGTCAACGTGGGATCCATTCCTTAATTGCTTTTGGTCTAACCAAATGAACTTTACAAGGTTGTAAAAGTGAACCAGCAAAGAGGTAAATAGGAAAGAGACGTGTGGCCTTTTACTCTTAATTTCCCACGCTTAATTTCCTTATTTTATGTAATATAGATACCATGTGTTTTACTTTATTTTGGCTGAATTGAAGAAATGAATTGGTTAAGTCGGTTAGAAATATTACTAGTAAGTAAGGCTAAAAGAAACAACATTTAGAAAGAAAGGAAAGAAAACACACGAAGGAAGGGAAAGAAGAAAACATATGTAGCCATTCTTTTTCTTCATTTTAATAACTCATTTACCATGCTAAACATATAGTTACACACATTGTATCATTTTCACATTTTAAGCACACTTTCATGGTTAAATGGCATGACTAGAAAATGGTAAATTTTCCAAAATCATTAAGATACCATAATTTTCTCTCTCTTCCTCTCTCATGACCAAATAGATAAACATATTTAGACATTTTTCAAACAAACTTCAGCACCATTAAGCTTAGGTTCTTTCAGCCAAGAGAGAAAATGGAAGAAAATGGATGGGTTTTCATCCAACACTTGAATAGCTTTCATTTTTAAGTAGTTATCATACAAAATCACCATTTTCTCTTTCATTTCCATACCATTTCAAAAATTAGGGTTTTTCATGAAACAAGTGCCATCCATGGAAAATTTCAATCTTTTATGATTTCAAGCATTTCAACATGTTCATATTCATAAACAAAATAATATTTCAACATAAGCAAAACCCATTCAAAGAAATCCACCATAAGAATGTAGAGAGAAGACCCTAGATTTCATGAACATAAAAAACTTTAATCTTTCCATAAAACATGAAACGAAGGTTATAAGATTGTTATGCTACCTTAAAAATGCAAGAAAAGTGTAGTCTTCCAAATGTTCCAGCTTGATTTTCCACTTCTTCTTCCTTAGTGTATGTTTTGGCTAGCCCCTCTTCTACTCCTTGTGTTCGACATCTCCATCTTCTAAAGGAAGAAGATGACTTAAATTAGGGTTTAGGTAATGCCCATAATGTAAAATGACCATTTTACCCTTACTACTTCTCTTTTTAAGAACGACATTCTCTCTCAAAATTGTAATTTTATGGAACTTCTATAGGTTATGACCATTATGCCCTCATACTTTTTGAAATGACAATTTTTGTAATATCTGTTCCCTTAAAATTGCTATTTTTGGAATAATCTTAGAAATTTTCCATAAAAGACTTAAATGAAACAAGAAATTGGGACTTAATGTAAGAGAAGGGCTAAAATGCAATTTCTACATTTTGCAAGATGGTCCTTCAAGCTTCCCACCATGCCACTTCTTTTATCCCTCCAAATGCAGCATTTCCCCTCTTACCAATACATCCCTAACACAGAGGAGGAGAGGAAGAGCACGGGAAGATGAGAAAAGAGAAAGAAAGCAAGTGAAAGTTCTCTCATAGTTGAATTTGAGGTAAGAATACTTTACAGGATATCTTAAACATCATCTAGGAATAGATTTCTTCCTTAAAATGCATCAAATCTACTTAAATGGAGAAGGGAAAATAGAACTGCCAATGTTAAGGCATTTTCAGATTTTTTGAATATATGGAATGGATAAACTTATTTTTTGGTGGGTTGAGGTTAGGAATTAGTTTCTGAACCAAAATATTAGTATCCTTAACTTCCATTTCATGTTTCTGAGTTGGAATCAGATTTTTCATTTTTAGATTATTATTTACTTGACTTTCATGCATGGATTTTCTATTATGATTGACAATTTGAACCTAAAAATTTATGGGTTTTACACAAAAATGGTTACAAACTAAGCTCATGCACTTTAAATTTGTTATGAACTAGAAATCTGGACTGAAATCTTGATAAAACCAGCACTCCTTGACTGTCAAAGAATAGAATAGTTAACTGCCAGCATGCACCAGTCGATTGTCATGTTCTTGGCAAGCCTAGAATTTGCATTTAGAGACAAGGCAGTCAACTGCTAGATGTGCATCAGGCGACTGTCGAGCCCCTATAAGCCCATAAGCGCATACAGATGTGTAGCAATCGACTGCTATAGCTCCCCTAATTTGAAAAGTGGTTTTAAAATATGAATTTATCTTGGAAACCCTTGGTTTTGATTTGAATAAGGTTCAAAATATCATCATACATGGGACTTTCATGTGTAGAGTAATAAGTAACAGAAAAAACAAGGAGAATGAGAAATTAGGAGAAAACCTTAGTGAGACCTTAAGATATAGAATTGAATAAATGCAAAGTTAAGGAAAATTAGAGCGTGAACTTAACCTATTGCCTCAGGAAATGATTTGTGACGACAATCAAAAGGTAAAAGAAGGAAGATCTTGGCCAAAAGAGGAGCAAACAGTAAAGGTAGAGTAATCTACACTCCCCTATCTTTGAACTGATATTGTGAATTTCTTATTTAAATGAGATTTCTTTAATTAAAATGGGAAATGGTTTTTGAAACTAAGTTGATAAAATGTGAAGTTTTATATGAGTATAGAAAATACTACCTGTATGTATTAAGATGCTCTTTACTGCTTGATGAGATTGGCTATTGGGTTATATGCTTATAGGGACGGATGAAACTTAGGGTGGACATTCAATAGCTGGTATAGGACAGCCGTTGAATGTTCCTTATCCAGACTATTTTATGAATCTATCTATTTTATATTAAATGGTCTGTATTTGTTAGGGATTACTCATTAAACCAAGACAACCCTATGGATGACTTGAGGAGTAAAGGGTGGATAGTCTATACTGGGTGACATGTTGGTTTAAGTGTAATATCATAACCCTTGGTATTAGTCGACTATGTGTATGTACTTGCCGTATAGTCAGGATTAAGGATGAGAATAGCAGTGTGCACATGCGGGGGGATGCCCTGGAAGTTGGTACTCACCTGTCCTTGAGTGGGTGATTGGTGTGACAGATCACACTCACAAAATAAGATAACTATTTTTGGGTGATTGGTGTTATGGATCACACCCAACTAAAACCAAAATGATCTTAATAAAATGGCATGCATTGAGAAGATGATCACATGATATTGTGATAGACTAGATGGAATTTATAGGTATTATTTAAATGATGATTTTGATTTAATGAGAAGATGCTATATTGTTATGAATTTACTTGATTTCCCATGTTTGTCGCATTAAAAAGTATTTAATAATTCACTTATGTGTTAAAACTGGTTTTTAGGGAGACGTTTTCTATGTTGTAGCCACAGCTAAACATACAAATGATTTGGAATTATTAAATATGTAAATTACTCTACTGGGATTTCATATCTCATGCAATTGTTTGTTCAAATGACCAAGAACAGGGTATGCCTAAGAGATAGCTGGGCAAAAGGTAGGTGGCAATGCCACAAGACATCCTAGGAGAATTACGAGGTTTTACGTTGAGATTTGATATTTAGGTTTGAATGTATGTATAGAAAGATAATTGCATTACTTTGTGATGAATATCTTGGGATGTAGATTAATGTAATGAAAATTTATGGAGTTTTAAATTGTGGATGGGTGAATGATTTAAATGCTAAGACTATATAGTATATCTCAACTATCTTTAAATGGCTAGTAGACTTTTATATTTTAGAGTACATATGGTATGAATAGTGTTTTTAGATATGCTATGTAGAAAGTGGTGGTTGAGTGGAATCTGAATGGACTAGAAGGAGAGGCTATTTTGGTTACACTCAACCAATAATGACCCTCTAACTTCCCCATCTTGGGAAAAGGAAAGGAAAAACATTTTGTGAAGATATTTTATGCTACTGCTATATTACATACTAAGAATGTAAGATCTATGAAACGGGGCCATTACAAAGTTGGTATTAGAGCCCAATTACGAATTCACCTAGTTATTAGTTGAGGATTATGACTGATTTATGTCTAACCTGGTCCATAGCGATAGGAATTTAATTTATCTAACTCTAGAATATATAAGCTTATGATTAATAATTGAGATATTAGGAATGATTGTAGGGCCATAGCTTGATGCTATTACAAAAACTAACTGTTTCCCCTTTTGTATCAGTAATTTATGGCATACTCTTGAAGAGGCACTGCTGGAAGGTCTTAAGGGAGTAGTAGCAAGGAAGATGATATGAGGGATATGATGGATTCCTTTTGAATTATGGCAGAAGCAGTGAGAGAGCAGGCTGCCACTAGTACTAATGTGATGAGACAGTATCAGAAGGACTGCCAGAACCATGATGAAGGGAATAATAGAAACAAATAATCACATGTACCAAGGCTGGTTAGAGTTTCAAAGGGCTGGACTGCTAGCATTCTCGGGCACATGTGAGCCAACGGCAGTAGAAGGATGGTTAAAGGAGATAGAGAAGATCTTCCAATTGCTGCATAGTACAGATGAGCAAAGGGTTACTTATGCAGCATATATACTGAAAGGAGAAGCAAAATATTAGTGGAGTAGGGCCAAACAACTCATGGAGAGCAGAGGCACTCCACTCAAATAGGAGTCTTTCAAGAGGATTTTCCTAGAGAAATACTTCCCTGAGAGTGTGAGGCAGGCTAAGGAAAAATGAATTTCTACAACTCAGATAAAAGGGCAGGAGATTTGAAGAATACTTGGCCAAATTTGAAGAGCTAGCTGGATATTCCACTTACCTGAGGCTACATTATGATGAAGTCTAAAAGTCAAGCTAACTGGAGGTAAGGTTGAAATTACAGATGAGAATGCAAATAGCTCTAATGAAGATAAGGGACTTTGTGATGCTGGTTAATAAATGTTGAATCCTCAATAAGAATTTGAAGGAAAGGCAGAATTTGAATCAAAGAGTTAGAGGTCAGCAAAAGCAACCCACCAAGAATTTGAATGTGAAAGGGGGAAACTTCAAACCACAAAAAGGGTTATCTAGCACTAACCGATGCACCAATGCTGCCAATTGCCCAAAATATGGGACCAAGCATGGAAATTAACCCTGCTGGCATCAAACACCGGTCACTTGTTACAAGTGTAGCGGCACAAGACATTTTGCAAAATACTATCCAACCAGTGGGAATTAGCAAAATATTGATGGGCCAAGACCACAAGCGCCGTGAGAGTCTTTACTTTAGACGAAGCTAATATCGAAAATTTGCCAGGATTGATACAGGGTAGAGGTAAGATTTATAATTTTCCCTTGATAATATTATTTAATTTGGGTGTTACACACTCTTTTATCTAATACATGTGTGGAAAAACTGAACTTGCCTTTTCAAACCATGCCTTTTGACTTACACATTTCCACACCTTTAGGAGAAACTACCATATCCTTATAAATTTGCATAAACTTTCCCCTTTCCATTAACGATACCTTGTTTATTGTGGATCTTGTATGCTTACCCTTGATTGGAATCGACGTCATTCTGGGGATGGATTGGTTATCTAGGAATCAAGTTTTGTTGAATTGTTCTGAAAAGACTATTAATTATATGGATACCTTACCAATAGGTGTGACAGGGTG
Source organism: Senna siamea (assembly GCA_031216115.1). Lineage (NCBI taxonomy): Eukaryota > Viridiplantae > Streptophyta > Magnoliopsida > Fabales > Fabaceae > Senna > Senna siamea. The sequence goes on from CM062360.1 coordinate 7,667,522, forward strand.
TGTGAGGTAAATGATATCTCCCTTAACCTTTCTTAGGTAGAATTACAAGAAAGACTAGGCTTAATTCCTATCACTAGCAATTTCTCGTAAGTATTTCCCATAGAAATAAGCAGGTTACCCCCACTGAGGGAGATCAAGTTCACTATAGACCTGATTCTTGTTACAGGCCCAAGAACAATGACCCCATATAGGATGGCTCTATTAGAACTAGGAGAGTTAAAGGTTCAGATAGAGGATTTATTAGAAAAAGGGTTCATTAGGCTGAGTGTGTCACCATGGGGACCCCTGTCCTATTTGTGAAGAAGAAGGATATCTTAAGGTTATGCATAGATTATCAGCATTTGAATAAGGTAACCATTAAAAATAAGTACCCTTTACCCCGAATAGATAACCTATTTGGTCAATTGCAAGGTGCTCCCACATTCTCTAAAATAGACTTAAGATCAGGATACCACTAGATCAGGGTTAGGGATAAGGATATTCCTAAGATAGAGTTTAGCATCAAGAATAGTCATTATGAGTTCCTAGTGATGCCATTTAGACTGACCAACACCCTTGCTGTCTTTATGGATTTCATGAATAGGATTTTTCGACCTTACCTAGGCAAATTCGTGGTGGTATTCATAGATGACATTTTAGTCTATTCACAACATCTCAGTATGGTGCTATTAGAGGAAAAACAATTGTATGCTAAGTTAGAGAAATGTGAGTTTTGGTTAGAGGAGGTGAAATTCTTAAGTCACGTGGTAAATGGAGAAGGAATTTTGGTAGTCCCTAAGAAAATCAAAGCTCTATTAGAATAGGGTCTGCCAAAGACAAATACTAAAGTTACGAGTTTCTTGGGCTTGGCAGGTTATTATCAGAATTTCATACAAAGGATTTTTCCATATAGCTCTGCCATTGACCCGATAAACTAGGAAGGGCACCGATTTTTAATGGAATGATCGGTGTGAGTGTAGTTTCCAAACTCTGAAGGAAAAGTTAACCAGCACTCCAATACTAGTAATCCCGAACTCCATAGAGCCATTTGAGGTCTATACGGATGCATCAAAGAAAGGTTCAGGATGCATCTTAACGCAAGACAGGAGAGTAGTGGCTTATGCATCCAAACAGCTTAAACCTGCAAAGGAAAACTATCCCACCCATGATTTAGAACTAGTTGTCATGGTATTTGCCTTGAAAATTTGGAGACATGATGCTGTGCTGCCAATGCTACCTAAGCAACTACACCTAAGGCAGTGAACCTATCAATGTAGCCTAGTGCAATGGTGAGTACCAAGGTTATATTCCTTGGGAACGAGAAAGCCCAGAGTTACTAATTGTTCTCTGTTGTCTAGCATAGCAATTAAAGTGATTAATTTTTATATAAACTAACGTCTAACTACAAGCAATAATAAACTAATAGCAACAAGGAACAGAAGAAAATATACAGAGGCAAGAAATGCAAATCCATCAGGGAACCTACATTGGTTGGCAAACACACAAGGGATAATGATTTCCTAAATCTGACTATGCTAACTGTGAATGAATTCTAAGTTAAATTCAATTTCCCTCTCAAGATAATTAAATTTCTAAATCTAAGAATCTACCACTAGAATCTCTTCATAATGATTGATTTCAGATCATCCTTATCGGTCTAATTCACCATTATTAAGCATAGCTACTCCTTAATCCAGTAATTAATTAACCTTATCTCTAAGCAAAAATTAATTGTCCTCTGTGATTTGGTTCCAATTTCAATTATCATCTCTCAATCTCAAACAGAAATCTAATTAGCATTCACAACGACATCTCGTAATGAAAACTTAAATAGTACATGCATAACTGCAAAGAAGATCACAATGTCAAAAATCAATATCTATAAAAATTAAACAGAATACCAACATATTTAGGGACCTCAAATGGAGTTTACAATTTTATCTACACATATTTACAGTAGTAGACAATTCCAATAGCAGATAACCCATCAAACAGTTAATTAAACAAAAAATAAAAAAAATAAAAATTCATGAAATTCCTGTCTCCTTAATTGCTCAATGGTCTCTGTACAAAATTGTCACCAAAAAACCACCGAAAAAGGACTGAAAACTACCATAAAATGCTAGAAAAATAATCCCAAAGCTGTCCAACACTCCACGGGTCACGGGTCAAGTCAAAAATAGGCTTGAATCCCAATGTCTTGGGTGCCCAACGGATCTACACCTTTCCTGTTGGCTGGGTAGCGGTGGACGGCTGGGGAACATCGAGGATGGCACACGGACGATGGAACGGATGAAAACCTAACAAAAAATGCAACCGAGTCACGCCTCTCAAGTCGCGTCACCTCCATCACGAATCTGGCGGTTTGGGTGGTGATTCAGCATAGGTGGTGGTCGGATAGGCTCGTGGTGCAGTGGAATGGCCGGATCGGGCTCTTTGCGCGCGGGTTGAACACTGGGTTCTCACTCGGGTTTCTCTCTCCCTCGCTTTACGGACATCGGGAACGGGCGCCGCGGACAGCCAAGATGGTGGAGGACCGTCTGCGGAGTCTCTCCAGTAGTTGCTCAGCCTCCCTCAGCAGTGGTTTGGCATGGGCGTTGTGCAATTTTGCTCAGGTCACTTCTCCCTTTCACGCGATCGGTCTGTTTCGCGATGGGTCTCGAGTTACTGTCCAAATTCGCACTAAAAATGCGCTACTTAGGTCTCACACACGCTGCTCAAGTTTTCACGCGGGTCAGCCCTTTTTCCCTCAAATTAGCCCATTCCAAGGCCTAATAAGGCCGGTCCAAGGCCCAATTAGCAAAATTGGCCTAAATGGCTTATTTTGAGTGCTCTAAAGGTTGTCCAGGCTCAAAATTACTCCGTTTGCTAATGATGACTTGATAAAATGCCTGAAAATGAAAATAAAGCAAAATTAGGTGATTTTAAGAATGAAATTACATAAAATGCTCATAAAATGGACAATTCTTATCAAGCAAATATGTATAAAATAAGGCTCATCAAATCACCCCACACTTAAGCTTTTTCTTGTCCTAAAGTAAACACTAACTCAAGCTTTAAACAAATAGGAATAGTTCCTTAAAAATCATATCTAAACCATAGTTAATGATATCTAACACATCCCAAGGGAAACTTGATTATAAATCAAATTGCACAACCTTAACACAGAATGGAAATAATAACAATGTATACATAACTTAACCTGCAATTCAATAACAAAAATTTAAGAACCAAAGCTTCACAGGGATCACTCAAATCACTCAAAGTGTATAAGGCTAAAGAACAAATCGCTTAAGCTATTTCGCAAGAATCTGCCTACCATATGCTTGCTCATAAATCTTATCTTTGCTACTAAAAGAAATTGAATACCAAGATCAAAGGGTCTTGACAAGGTTGTAATGTGGTTAAGATAAAAGTGAGGAAAGATTTTGGGAAGAGGTGATAGATATGCTAGAAGTCATGCAATTTCAATATGGTGAAGACTCAAAGGATCAAAAGTAGCAAAGTGCTAAACACAAAAATTTCTACCAAGTTTTCAATGAAATAGGAGATGCTCAAAGAATAACATATCCAATAAACAAGATAATGAAGATCTCTTTTAAAAAACATTTATTTATTTATTTTGTCTTTTTGTCTTTTTGTCTTTTTGTCTTCTTTTTTTTATATATATTTTTGTAGTCTTGCTAATAAACAACTTTGGATTGAAGGGAACATCTGAAGAAAATACTTGGTGGATAATTACCAATCACAACACTCATTTTAATCCAAACATGAAGAGTAAATCACACAATTTCCAACATATAAGGTGAAACAGAAGACGATGTAGAGAAAAGTAATGTGAGGTGTAAAGGTACAAAAAGTGAAGGAAATGTCAAGACTCAAAAGTGGCCAACTAAGGGAAACACAAAGGGTAGGCTTTTTGGTCAAAAGAAGTGTATCCTAAGTTGCCCAAATCATCTCCTAATATTCAAAAAATCCATGCAACGTCAACAAGCATTACATAGCAAGTTCTAGAGGTAAAATAAAGCAAAATGCACACTCAAAGAAGAAAGTTAAGAGTATACTTGGAATGAATACTCAAAATAGGCTCAAAGCTCACATTTGAAGTGTGGTACAATGGCATATGGTTTTTTAAAAAATTTCAACTGAATTGTAAGTTAAGAGGTGCATGTAATTTGCATTATCAACATCCTAAATCAAAATTTTCACAAGTTGAAAAATAATTAAGTACCACCTGTATAACCCGACCGGGGTGATTGATATAACCCGACCGAGATGATGCATTAAACATCACTAACTGTTTTCCAACATGAATTAAGGGAAACAATTTTTTCCAATTCATAAACTAATTTATAAATGCTTCAAGGACAAACAAAACTTAAATGAAAATAGTCAAGCAACATCAAGTATCCTGTCCTAGATATACTATCAGAACAAATACAGCATCAGCAAAAAGTAGCATCAATATGCAACATCCTAAACTCGCAGAGGAAAAAGGAGTCAAAACAATATAAGCACACCACCCCACACTTAAGGATTACACTGTCCTCAATGTACAGCCAAAGGGTATCCCAAAAAAAAAAAAAGAAACAAAAAAATCAACAACATATACCCACCCCACACTTGAGGGTCACACAACCCTTAGTGTACAGTCATGTTGGTATCCCAAATTAAAAACATAAAGCATAAACAAATAGAAAATCTCAAAGTCTCAAAGTTAAGATTAGCAGAAAATAAAATGAAATAAAATAAAATAAAAATTGTTTAAGTTTTGTCCCGCTCTGGTGGGAATGGGAGAGGCAGAGGAATCTTGAAAACAGGTGCCCTGAGATGGTCTCTAAGAGATGCCAACATTACATCCCCTTCAGTAGGGATCAGATCAGCTGTTATAATCATTTGTAGCTTCTCCACCTCATACAACTGAATGCAACTTAAGTGTTCAGGTGATTCTTTCAATTTTAAGATTGGGGAGTCCTTTATCAAAGGTTTCACCTTTTACACTTCTGCCTGTCAAAAGAAATAGAATAGTCAGTGTAGCTACTAAGCTCAATAAAATTGCTGGGCTCAGTAGCCAGCAACTCAGCTAGTTGTTCCAACACTTGCTCATTGGACAACTCTTCCTTATCTCCTTGCAATGCTACCTACAAAGGGTTATTAAGCAAGAATTCTTGCAATTCAGACTCAATAATGTCATCTAAGACATCCACAAGACAAAAAGGATCATCATGATCTAAATAGTGTCTTAAAGAAGTTGCTGAGTCAAAATAAACCTTTTCCTACATCAAACTAGCAAGGAATGGAATAGGTGGGCTATATTCCCTCATAGGACTCTTGTCCTCCATTTTCTTTGGCCCATTTATCTTAGGCTCTGATTCTTTACTAACTGGCATATCCTGTTCAATAGTATAGTCATCAGTCAATGGTAAAGGGTTAAATACTTGCTTACCAGATATCAGAGTGATAGCATTGCAGTGCTCCCTTGGTTTGGACTCTGTGGTGCTGAGGAGCATCTCTGGCTGTCTTTCAGCCAACATCTTAAAAATCTGGCCTGCTTGATATTCTAAGTTCTGAATGGAGGCCTATTGATTTCTAAGAATTGTGTCCGTCTGCTAGAACCAGCTATCTAAAGTGGACACAGACTTCATGATCATTTCCTCCAAATTGGATTCTGGAGGAAATTGATCTAGAGTAGTTTGTTTTTGGGGTTTCTATTGGTACCACCATTGAAAATCAGGTGAATCTTGGGTAGCATTATTTTTCCAGTTGAAATTGGGATAACTCATCCACCCATAATTGTATGTATTGTTGCAAGGATTGTTCTGCTGACTTGGGGTATTCCCCAGATAATCGACCTGTTCAAAATCAGCAGAAACAGTGTAAGGAGAAAAGAAAGAAGTGGAAGGATTAGCAAACATACCTCCAGCATCACAGTGTTCACTATAATTCACATCACCATAAAATTCACAACCAGCTTGTGCTGCCTGTTCTGGCATCAGGGATTAGGAAATTTGCTTAATCAGAAGCTCCCTTTGTATTTGAGCAGCAAAGACTGATAAAGAATCCATGGTTATAAGTTATTGAAACCAAAAACAGCAAAATAGTCCAACAACTAGATCAAAGAATAATAAATTAAAACAAAATAAAGAAAAACCAATAACTGAAACAAAAACAAAACAAATGAAACAAAACAAACAACTAACTAGAAACAAAAACAAAATAAACAGATAAAAGTGGCTAAAGTAACAAATAGCAATTTCACTTTAGTTTTCACAAACAATCCCTGACAACGGTGCCAAAAACTTGATGCTGTGCTGCCAATGCTACCTAAGCAACTACACCTAAGGCAGTGAACCTATCGATGTAGCCTAGTGCAATGGTGAGTATCAAGGTTGTATTCCTCGGTAACGGGAAAGCCCAGAGTTACTACTTGTTCTCTGTTATCTAGCCTAGCAATTAAAGTGATTAATTTTTATATAAACTAACTTATAACTACAAGCAATAATAAACTAATAGCGACAAGGAACAGAAGAAAATGTACAGAGGCAAGAAATGCAAATCCATTAGGGAACCTACACTGGTTGGCAAACACACAAGGGATAATGGATTATTGAATCTAACTATGCTACCTGTGAGTGAATTCTGAGTTAAATTCAATTTCCCTCTCGAGATAATTAAATTTCTAAATCTAAGAATATACAAATGGAATCTCTTTCGAATGATTGATTTTAGATTAGCCTTATCGGTCTAATTCACCACTATTAAGGATAGCTACTCCTCAATCTAGCAATTAATTAACCTTATCTCTAAGCAAAAATTAATTATCCTCTGCGATTAGTTTCCAATTTCAATTATCATCTCTCAATCTCAAATAGAAATCTAATTAGTATTTACAACGATGTCTCGCAATGAAAACTTAAACAGTACATGCATAACTGCAAATAAGATCACAACGTCAAAAATCAATATCCATATAAATTAAACAGAATACCAACATAGTCAGGGACCCCAAATGGAGTTTACAATTTTATCCATACATATTTACAACAATAGAAAATTCCAATAGCAGATAACCTGTCAGAAAGTTAATTAAATAGCATATAAAAATAGTAAAAAAATTCATGTAATTCCTGTCTCCTCAGTTGCCCAATGGTCTCTTTACAGAATGGTCACCAGAAAACCACTGAAAAAGGGCTAAAAACCTACCTGAAACATGCTAAAAAATAATCCCAAAGCTGTTCAACGCTCCACGGGTTACGGGTCGGTTTAGAAACGGGTCAGATCCCAAGGTCTTGGGTACCCGACGGATTTGCACCTTTTCGGTCAACAAGATGGCAGCAGATGACTGAGGAACATCAAGGATGGCACACGAATGGTGAAACAGATGAAAACTTGACAGAAAATGTGAACTGGTCATGAAATGCAACCGGGTCGCGCCTCTCAGGTCGCGTCACCTCTGTCGCAGATCAGGCAGTTTGGGAGGCAATTCGGCACAGGCGACCGTCAGACAGGCTCGCGGTGCAACAGAATAGCGGCGAATGGTGTAATAACCGCCAGATCATGCTCCTTTCTCACAGTTTATGAACCGGGTCCTCACTCAGGTTTCTCTCTCCCCTGTATTATGGACGCCGAGAACAGGCACTGCGGATGGCCAAGACAGTGGAGAACCATCTACTGAGCCTCTCTGATCGTTGCTCAGCCTCTGTCGACGATGGTTCAGCACGAGCATTGTGTGATTTTGCTTAGGTCACTTCTCCCTTTAACACGATTGGTCTGTTTCGCGATGGGTCTCGGGTTACTATTGAAATCCACACCAAAAATGTGCTGCCCGAGTGTCACACACGTTGCTTGGGTTTTCACGTGGGTCAGCTCTTTTTTCCCCCAAATTAGCCCAATAAGGCCAGTCTAAGGCCCAATTACCAAAATTGGTCTAAATGGCCTATTTTGAGTGCTTTGAAGGTTGTCTAGGCTCAAAATTACTCTGTTTGCTAATGGTGACTTGATAAAACACCTGAAAATGAAAATGAATCAAACTTAGGTGATTTTAAAAATGAAATTACATAAAATGCTCATAAAATGGACAATTCTTATCAGGAAAATATGTATAAAATAAGGCTCATCAAGACATTATTTATATATGGATAAATTCAAGGTTTTTAACGATTATAAGAGTCTTAGGTGTCTGTTTGATCAAAAGGAATTGAACACGAGGCAGAAAAGGTGGGCAGAATACTTGAAAGATTTTGATTTTGAGCTAAAGTACCATGCAGAAAAAGCTAATATGGTAGTCGATGCATTAAGCAAAAAGTCCTTACAAGTAGCTAATTTGATAGTAAATGAGATGAGATTACTTGATGACTTTAGGAATCTCAGCCTCAATGTAATTTACCTCCCAAAGAGATTAGTGATGAGTGACTTTCAAATAAGTTGTGATTTGAGGGACCAAATTAGACAAGCCCAACGAGAGGATGAATCCATAGGGGTCTATGTGAACCAATCCGATTTTGGATTAGCCATTGATGGGGTATTGATGTTTAGAAATAGAATAGTGAATCCGAACTTTTAGGAGCTAAGGGAGAAATTGTTAGCAGAGGCCCATTATAGCCATAATACCATTCACCCAAGTATTTCCAAGATGTATCAAGAGTTGAAAAGAAACTTTTGGTGGTTGGGTATGAGAAAGGACATCGCAAAATATATTAATGCTTGTCTAACCTATTAGTAGGTAAAGATAGAGCATCAAAGACCCACAGGGTTATTAAGACCAATGGAGATACCGGAGAGAAAATGGGATCAAGTACTCATGGATTTTGTAGTTGGACTACCTAAAACCCTAGCTATTTATAATTCCATATGGGTAATAGTAGATAGATTGACCAAATTTGCTCACTTCTTGCCTATTAAGATTAGATACTCCATGGAGAAACTAGTGCAAATATACCTTAGGAGATTGTGAGGTTGCATGGGGTGCCATCAGGAATAGTATCAACCCGAGATCCTAGGTTCATATCAAGATTTTGGCAGTCCCTACAAGGAGCATTAGGAACATAACTTGAGTTTAGCACTGCTTCCCACCCTCAAACCGATGGACAATATTAAAGAACAATCCAAACCGTGGAGGATATGTTAAGGGCATGTGTGCTAGAATAGAAAGGAAGTTGGGACGAGTACCTACCTTTGATAGAGTTTGCCTATAATAACAGTTATTACTCTACCATAGGTATGGTACCATATGCCACTTTGTATAGGAGAAGTTGTAAATTGTAATGCCCTATCTAGTATTACCATTCCTCCAATGCAACCAGATAGGTTCGGTACATTATTCTTATCCTTTTTATTCAATTAATGTCTGATTAGTTATACTATTAAGTTTCATTAAGCGGATTAGGTTCGGGATCTTTTGCTCAGATTAAAACTCATATGTATAGTGGAATAAAAGAAACACTATACTACACAGCGAAAATTTAAACTTCATGTAAGTCAAATAATACAAGTCCAATAATGTCCAGTACATTCTGGTAACATGTCTCTGAATATATGAAGTACCCGTCCATTGAAAGTCAGGAGACAACAGGTCTGTCACTCAGACTCCCTTACAAATTCTAAGGATGGACCGGTCCTTCACATATCCATCCCTGAGATACCCCATATACATCTCATACATGCAGTCAAAAAATATAGTACTAATCTAAATCAAATATATCTAGACTAGGACCTAAAATAGGGTTACAAAAATCTCCCTTGAATCAAAATGGAGCGTTTACCTCTCGGCCCTGCTACATGTCTGTATTTGATACATATTAGCACATAGATGAGAAACACAAGTTTCCTAGTAGTTTAACAATTTAGGGTTTATAAATCGACCAATAGGTATCAGGGTACAAGAACTAAAATGTTTTCTTTTACATTCTCAATATCAAAACATAGAATTATTCATAAATGCAATAGGCAAGCATTGCATGATAAATTTAGAGGTCAATGGGAAAATCAGATAATCCTTTCTCAAGTGAAACATATTCTCATAAAATTACATGTGTTATTTCAGAATTAAATAGAGTGCTTATGCATTAAATTCTTACTCTTACCATTATGGATTAATGGAATACTCTGGGTGTTACGTGGACACTAAGCCACCTTTATGAAATCATTGTGAATACTAGGTCATGGGTATGGAGCACCTTCGGCCACACCTCACTAGGTCACTCGTGTGGAGTACCTTCCGCCACACCTCATAAATCATGGGCACTCAGCCACGTGTATAAATTCATCGTGAGCACTAGGTTATGGGCATGGAGCACCTTCGGCGACACTTCGCTAGGCTACCTGTGTGGAGCACCTTCGGCCACACCTCATAATTTCGTGGATGCTTGGCCACGTGTATAGATTCATTGTGAACTCTAGGTCACAAGTATGGAGCATCTTTGGCCACACCTCACTAGGTCACCTGTGTGAAGCACCTTTGGCCATACCTCATAACTCATGGATGCTCAGCCACATATATAGATTCATCGTGAAAACTAGGTCACGGGTATGGAGCACCTTTGGCCACACCTCGTAATTCGTGGACACTTGGCCACATTTCTTTTCATAATTGTGTACCTTCCTATGCTTTTCCTTGTTAGATTTATTTATGACAATTTTTGCCTATAGTAATTTAATTCTCCTTTATTAAATAATATATATTTCTCTTATCAAATTTTACTAAATTTTCAATGAAAAATTTTCATGATTTTGGGTGTAAGGAAAGCCAAGGGAAATTCATGTTTAATCATTAATTTTTTTTACTATTTACATTCTTTAAATAATACCTTTACAATGGGAGAATTTTCTCTCCTATACTTAGTACATCATTAACTAGCCAAATTTTTCTAACAATGTTCATCATTAATTATCCATAATTTTCCATAACACTAATATTCCTCATTCCTAACTATGATTTTTCCTTGACAACATTCCCCATTAATTAGCCATAATTTCCCCATAACAATGGTCATCCTTCACTAGCCTTAATTCTCTAATGACAATATTCATCATTAATCTTGTCAAATATTTTCCCATAATCATGTGTATCATTATTACTAACCATAATTTTTCCCACATTAATTTAGGTTAGAGTTTCCTTTCTTACACATGTTATATTTACTAACAATAATTTTAATATGGGAATCACAAGTCTATTCCAATGCTAAGAGTCATAAACTAAACAACACATGCCATTACCATGCACTCTTGTTCTAGGCTCTTTCATGATTTAAGAAAACAACATTATTAATTTTTAAGCATCAATTCCCCCCTATATTTATCATGCAAGCTTAGTCAAGTGTCACTCCTAATTCAAGAATGTAGACAAGTATTTAAGTTCCATGAAAGCAAAATCTTCATACATGCACACTAGATCATGGAACTAAAATTAAAGAATTGTTAACCTACCTTGATGATGACTAGAATGGACTTTAACTTGATCTTTCCTTTGACTTCTCCTTGCTTCCTCCTTGTTCCTTTGCTTCCCTTATAATCCCTTCACTTCTTCCTCTTCAAACTTTTGGTGTTTCTCTCAAACTCACATCCTCTCTCTCTCTTCTTTTCTTTTTCTCTTTTTCTCTCTTTTCACGTGTGGGTGTGTTGCATGCATGAAACAAAATTAAATTCTCAACTCCCTTTTGTTTCTTTTCTTTTCACGTGTGCATGCATCCTTGTAAGAATAAAATTTTCAATTCCAATTCTCTTTCTTTCTTAACGTGTGGGCATTGCATGACATTCCCCACTCTTTTTGTCTCTTGCTTAGGTGGCATGAATTCATAAAAAAACCATTCTAATTCCTTATCCCTCACGCCACTCCACACTTTTCTTTCTTTCTTCCTTCAAGTGTGTGTTGCATTCTCTCTCACACTTGAAAATTTCAACTCCTCTTGTCCCTTCTTGTTTACGTGGCATATGCAAGCATCCAAAGATGCAATTTTCTAATTCATTCACACCATGCTTCATCTCCATCTTTCCATATTGTCCATTTCTTCTATTTTTTTCTTCTTCATGCTGCACCCCCTCTTTTCCCTCATTATGATTGTGATTATCATTTTTGTCCAATGGTCTTCATGTGTGGCTCTTAATGTACACCTCATTTCTTGCAAATCTTGGTTTACTTCTCCCAAACTCATGTTGCACTTGTTTTCTTATTTTCCTTTTCCTTGCTGTGTGGGTGTGTGTGGGCATAGGAAATATAAAATTTCACATTGTCTTTCTCCCTATATGTGAACCCCATGCTGCCTTCCTTCTATTTTTTCCTTGGCTTTGGCGTGTGGTGCATGAAAATTCTGCACCTTTCTTCTATCTTTTTTGTGGATGCACCCTTTTTTATTCTTTATAATATGTGAGGCTTCCTTGTTGCATACACAATCCCATTTTTCTCACACAAAATTCTGCACTAGGTGTACTTGCAAGTACACTTTTCTTTACTTGTAAGTTACGTCCCTTTCCTTTCTATTTCAATACTCCATTCGGCCAAAGTGAAGGGGAAGACGTTGCACTTCTTGTTTTAATGGTTGCATGCTTTTATATGTATAATCAATTCCCTCCTTGCTTGCCATTTGATAATTCTTTCTCTTGCACGTAAGTCCTACCCCACAAGCAACTATATTTATGTGTTAAATAAAATTTCTGCACCCTTTCCCTAGCCTATTCGGTCACCTTACTTGGAGACATAGAAAAGAAAGAATGGGATGTGCATTAAGGACTCTTATCCTCCTCCACTTACACGCACATACACACATGCATATATTTTAATTATAGCATCCTATCTTGCCTTTCCCTCTTCCATGTGTACACACACATGTATATATATATATATTTGAAACTCATTCCTTTCTTAATTCCTCTCCTTGTACGTGGGCTATCCCCACAAGCAACTTCACTAGGATATTAAATAAAATTCTGCACCATTGTTGATGCATAAATATATATATAAATAAAATTCTCCTTGCACCATTGTTGCTCAATTTTATATACATATAAAATTAATTCCCAATTGTCCCTTGGTCCTATGCAAGACACATGCTCTTTGGCATTATGTATGCATGTCTAATAAACCAAAGATTCAACTTCTCCCCCTTATTTCTTCCCTTTTGCCGCATTATGCAAGGAATATATATATATATATACTTTTTAAATGTTGCCCTCTTTCCTTTCCTTCTCACTTCACGTAGGACTTGCATTTTATGCAAGGCCCACGTGGGCTCCACTTGTCACTTCCTTTGATGAGTGCATGTATATGTTTTTAAGTGCTTCATTCTTCTTTCCTTTTTCGCCTTTTTCATGTGTAGGAATATACATAAATATATTTTTTGAAATGCTTTATTACTCCCTATATCTTTTGCACATGCATGTATCTTAAGTTAGACATGTTTTCTACCCTTGATAATTTAGTTGAAAAAGGAATGAAATAAGAAATTAAATCATTCACCCAAACTCTCACATACTTCCCTTGTGACATTTATAATTTATTTCATCACTAAGGAAATTGCATCATATTTTATGGCCACTTACCTAATTAATTAAGCAAAGCATTTAATTGAAAATCAATCAAGAGAATATAGGGTGTTACATAAATCACCCCTAAGTTGGGTAGAGATGGGGGAGAGTACCTTGTTGGGACTAGAGATTGTACAAGAAACCACTTATCAAATCAAGATGATTAGGGAAAAGATGAGGGTTGCCCAACAGAGACAGGAAACTTATGCCAATAGGAGGAGAAAACCCTTGGAATTTAAAGAGGGAGATCACATGTTTCTAAGAGTGTCACTCACTACGGGTATTGGTAGACAGATAAGGATAAAGAAATTAAGTCCCCAATTCTTAGGACCACACCAAATCTTGCAAAGAGTGGTTCCAGTCGCTTACCAAGTTGCCTTACCTCCCTACCTATCAAATTTAGATGACGTATTTCACGTCTCACAACTCCAGAAATATGTCCTAGATCCCATGCATGTATTGGGGATTCAACATATAATATTAAAGGAAAATTTAACTTATGAATCTACTCCTGTCCAAATCCTAGACTTCAAGACTAGACAACTTAGGAATAAAGTAATTCCCTTAGTTAAGGTACTTTGGTAGAATGTAGCAACCCAAGAGATGACGTGGGAGAAGGAGGAAGAGATGAGACAACATTACTTGGAACTGTTTATAGGTATGAATTTTGAGGACAAAATTTTTCTAGGGGAGAGGATTGTAATATCCATTCCCTTGAAATTGCTAGTTTTGGAATAATCTTAGAAATTTTCCATAAAAGACTTAAATAAAACAAGAAATTGGGACTTAAGGTAAGAGAAGGGATAAAACACAATTTCCACATTTTGCAAGATGGTCCCTGAAGCTTCCCATCGTGCCACTTCTTTTGTCCCTCCAAATGCAGCATTTCCCCTCCTACCAATACATCCCTAACATAGAGGAGGAGAGGAAGAGCACTGGCAAAGGAGAAAAGAGAAAGAAAGCAAGTGGAAGTTCTCTTATAGATGAATTTGAGGTAAGAATCCTTCATCTAGGCTTTAAAGGATATCTTAAACATCATCTAAGAATATATTTCTTCCTTAAAATGCATTAGATTTGCTCAAATGGGGAAGGGAAAATGGAACTGCCAATGTTAAGGCATTTTTGGATTTTTTGAATATATAGAATGGATAAATTCTTTTTTAGGTGGGTTAAGGTTAGGAATTAGTTTCTAAACCGAAATATTATTATCCTTATCTTCCATTTCATGTTTCTGAGTTGGAATTAATTTTTTCATTTTTAGGTTACTGTTTACTCAACTTGCATGTATGGATTTTCTATTATGATTAATAATTTGAACCTACAAATTTATAGGTTTTGCACGAAAATGGTTAGGGACTAAGCTTATGCACTTTAAATTTGTTATGAACTGGAAATTTGGGCTAAAATCTTGAGAAAACTGGCATTCCTGGATTATTGAAGAACAGAACTGTCGATTACCAGCATGCACCAGTCAACTGTTGTGTTCTTGGCAAGCTTAGAAGTTACATCCAGAGGTAAGACAATCGATTGCTAGACTTGCATCAGTCAACAATCAAGCCTTTGTAAGCCCATAAGCTCACACAGAGGTGCGATAGTTGACTACCAGGCATGCAGTAATCGATTGTCAATCTACTGTCTCGTGGAGTCCAACCGTCCAGATAGCAATCAGCCTACTGGCAGCCCCTGGCAGCTGACTGGTAGCTCCCCTGATGTGAAAAGTGGTTTAAAAACATGAATTGGGCTTGGCAACCCCTGGTTTTGATTTGAATAAGGTTCAAAATATCATCATACATGGGAATTTCATGTGCAGAGTGATAAGTAACATAGAAATAATAAGGAGAATAGGAAATTACGAGAAAAACTTAGTGAGACCTTAAGATATAGAATTGCATAAATGTATAGTTGAGGAAAACTAGAGCATGAACTTAACCTATTACCTCAGGAAACAATTTGTGAGGACAATCCGAAGTAAAAGAAGGAAGATCCTATTCAAAATAGGAGCAAATGGTAAAGGTAGAGTAATCTACACTCCCTTATCTTTGAATTGATATTGTGACTTGCTAATTTAAATGAGATTTCTTTAATTGAAATGGGAAATGGTTTCTGAAACTAAGTTGATAAAATGTGAAGTTTTATATGAGTATAGAAAATACTACCTGTATGTATTAAGATGCTCTTTGCTACTTGATGAGATTGGCTATTGGGTTATATGCTCATAGGGACAAATGAAACTTAGGGTGGACATTCAATAGCTGGTATAAGACGGCCATTGAATATTCCTTATCTATATATTTTATGAATCTATCTATTTTATATTAAATGGTTTGTATTTGTTAGGGATTACTCATTAAACCAAGACATACCTATGGAAGACTTGAGGAGTAAAGGGTGGATGGTCTATACTGGGTGACGTGTTGGTTTAAGTGTAATATCCTATAGCCTTTGGTATTAGTTGACTATGTGTAAGTATTTGCCATATAGTCAGGATTGAGAATGAGACTAGCAGTGTGCACATGCCAAGAGACTCCCTAGAAGTTAATACTCACCTATCCTTGAGTGGGTGATTAGTGTGACAGATCACACTCACAAAAAGGACAACTATTTTTGAGTGATTGGTGTTACGGATCACACCCAACTGTTTACAAGTGATTGGTGTTACAGATCACACCCAACTATTTTTAGGTAATTGGTGTTGCGGATCACACCCAACTGAAACCAAAATGATTTTTATTAAACGACGTGCATTTGAGAAGATGATCACTTGATATTATGATAGACTAAATGGAATTTATAGGTATTATTTAAATGATGATTTTCATTTAATGACAAGATGCTATACTTTTATAAATTTACTTGATTTTCCATTTTTTCACATTAAAAAGTATTTAGTAATTCATTTATGTGTTAAAACTGGTTTTGGGGAGACGTTTTCTGTGTTGTAGCCATAGTTGAACATACAACTAATTTGGAATTATTAAATCTATAAATTACTCCACTGGGATTTCATATCTCATGAAGTTTTTTGTTTAGATGACTAGAAACAGTATATGCCTAGGAGATAGCTGGGCAAAAGGTGGGTGGCAATGCCATGAGACATCCTAGAAGAATTGCGAAGTTTTAAGCTGAGATTTGATATTTAGGTTTAAATTGTATGTATAGAAAGATAATTGTATTGCTTTGTGATGAATATCTCAGGATGTAGATTAATGTAATGAAAATTTATAGAGTTTTAAATTGTGGATGGGTGAATGATTTAAATGCTAAGGCTGTATAGTATATCTCAATTGTCTTTGAATGGCTAGTAGACTTTTATATTTTAGAGAACATATGGTATGAATAGTGATTTTATATATGCTGCGCAAAAAAGTGGTGGTTGAGTGGAATCTGAATGGACTAGAAGGAGAGTCTATTTGGGTTATACTCAACCAGTAACGGCCCTCTAACTTCCCCATCTTGGGAAAAGGAAAGGAAAAAAATTTCTGAGGATATTTTATGTTTCCGCTATATTACATACTAAGAATGTAAGATCTATGAAATGGGGTCATTACAGTTTTACCCTTTAACTTTTTGGGAAATTACCAATATGTCCTTACAAAAAATTACCATTTTACCCTTATGCCCAAATGGCCAATTTAACCTCATTTTTCATTCTTTACAAGTTTAGGAGGTAAAAATTCCTTAAATAAAGTTTCATAAAACTTCTTTTATGAAATTACTAATTTATCGTTCTTTGATATAATTATTATTTTGTCCTTTATGTCAATATAGTTATTTTTACCCTTATTCTTCCTCGTTTCTAAAATAAAAGAGTAAAGGTCTTCCAATACTATTTCCATGAAATACTTTGGTAAAAATTTAATTTTCCTATCTTATGAAAAATTACTAATATGCCCTTGAGAAAAAATCATAACTTTTCCCCTTTTAGGGAAAATTACCATTTTGGCATCAAAGTGGACATAATCACTTCCACACTTGTTTCTTCTTCTCTCTTAAATGAAAATGGTAAAAGTCCTTAAATGTAATTCCATGAAATAATTAAATAAGATTTATTTTCTCCTTTATACTAAATTACTATTTTTCCTTTCTTTATCAAAATTTCTAAGTTTACCCTTTTATGATAAAAGTGGTTCTATCTTGATGAAAATGTCCATTCTATCCCTTTAATGAACCATTCTTATCATTACATAAATAATAACATCTTAATGTTTAATCAATGATAACAATAATGTCATAATAAATCCCAAAGTATTGGTGGATGTTACACAGATGATCAGGGCTAAGATGGCTAAGGCCCTAGAAAGGTAAAAGAAATATGCTGACAAAAGAAGGAGGCCACTAGAATTCGATGAAGGGGATTATGTTTTCCTTAGGGTATTATCGGTCACTGGTATAGGCATAGCCATTAAGTCTAGAAAGTTAAATCTTAGATTTATTGGGCCATTCCAAATTTTGAAAAGAGTTGGCCAATCAGCCTACCAAATAGCTTTACCTCTATTTTTGTCGAACCTTCACAATGTTTTCCATATCTCACAACTTTGAAAATACATCCATGGTCTATCACATATTCTCGATGCCAATACAGTATAGTTAAAAGAAAATTTAACTTACTAACCAAGGCCTTTAAGAATCATCAGGAATGTGGTCAAGCAATTAAGGAACAAGGTTATCCCTCTAGTTAAGGTCTTATGGGATTAGTTATCTCCATAAGAGGTGACATAGGAGAAGGAAGAGGACATAAGGAAGCCTTACCCAGAATTTTTTAAATAGGTATGTTTTAATTTTGAGGACGAAATTATCTTAAAGGAGGGGAGAAATGTAACATCTGCTCCTAATATGATTAAGAGATTCTTGTTAGTTGTTAAACTAAGCTTAATGCTTGTGTATGTTACATTAGTTGCATATAGTTACATTAGTGTATGGACCTAGTTGAAAGAGGAGAAAGCTGAGTTAAAGTATAATTAACTACATGCACATTTTAGGAAAATCCAAGTAGCAACTCAACCTAAACCCCATTTTCTGAGATGTTTAGCTCTTTGCTAGAAAAATGTGATTAATGAATGTTTTGAGTTAAGTTTTGGGTTTAAACCTACACTATTTATGTTTTTAACTACTATTGGATGATGCTTGCTGAATAGTTATGCTCATTTATGTTTGTCATTGATTATAAAAGAAGGCTTAAGCCCTAAGTGTAAAATTGTGATTTGATCTTAGTTTGGAGTTCTGTTAAGTTGAGTTTTGGGTCTATTATAAATGCTATATGATGTCTAAATGTTAGCTTTGAGTTCATAGTTTGAGGAAACAGTTTGAGAACATGTTTTAGGGGCAAAAATCTGGTTGTAGCAGTAAGTTCTAGAGTAAGACTGAATGCTAGCAACCGATTGCTGACCCAAGAAGTCGACTGGCATGTTCTTCATCTACCTAGAAACCATTTTTGAATGATAGTAGCCGACTGCTAGACCCTAAAAGTCGATTGCCATTTCTTCATTTTCCAAAAATTTCTTTAGAAATCTAGCAGCTGACTACCCTGCCCTAGCATTCAATTGTCAAGGCTAGTAGTCGACTGCCAAGCCTTTAGCAGCAGATTGATAGCTTTCAGCCAAGACAGAGTAAAATGGATAGTGAACTAGCAGTCGACTGCCAGCCCTCTTACTTAGATAATAAGCTTAATGACCAGTTTCAAAGGAAAATAGCCTAAAATCTCACTTAAACTAAGGATCTAAACCTGGGATGTAGTGGGTAACATGCAAGAGATAGAGTCACAAGTCACTTGGATGAGAGGATGCTTGTGATAGTGAAATAAATAGAGAAAAAAACATAAGGAAAGAGGAAAGTATTCTAAGCGTTTTCTTTATGGTAGATAAGCTTATGATCGAGTGATCGATTATCAGTATGGGATAGTCATGGGGAATTTCATGATTGCGCCATGAATTAGGATGATTAAACATCAACTTAAATGATTTTGAAAACACCATGATGGTTGCAAACTTTAAGTTAGTTTCATTTCCAAAGGCCATTTAAGAAACACATACTTAGAGTTAAGCAAAACCATGGATATGAGCCAAGTCACCCTAGTGTGTATGTGAGAGAATAGTGTACTGAGAATATGATCCATTGAAAAGGGATGGTGATTCTATAGTATTGAGATTTGCCCAAAAGCGAAAAGAGGAAATGATTTGGGTAGAGTTGGCAGTGATCCCATGAGTTGATAACCAGTCTCATTTGAGGAAGGGAAAAGTTAGGTAAGGTTGACAACTATCCCATTAGTTATGAGATGGTACTTGGATCTAGCTAAGGGACACCTTAAAATGTAAAAAAAGTTAAAGTTAAAGTTTAGAGGTGGTTGAATAGTCACAAACTCCTAAAATAGAGAAAATGGTATGTGGAGTTGTTCACTGGGTGACGTTCCGATAACTCTGATGATATGTTGTTTTCTTGCTCATATGTTGAATGTAAAGGCATGTTTACTACCTCACAATATGTTTATATGAAAGTTTCACATGAAAGTTATGATGAGAATAATGATGAATGCACATCCCATATTTCAAAATTTAGATGTTTTAGATGTGCATGAATAAATCTGAGCACATGACATGAGAGTATGTTGCATGCATTGCATCCCAATAATATGTACTATGTTTTTATGATGAAATAATGTAGAGATTTTTTCGTATAAGTATGGTGGTACAGGTTAGTAGTTTTCAAAATCAGGTTGCATTGCTACTAAGATAAGTTCTCACGTAAGTGCGAGTGTGTACCAGATGTGTAGGTCCTTGGATGGAGAGAAGTTAATTTAGGAAGAGGTACCCATCATAGGGGTAAATTGAAGTATATATTTTGGATAGTATAGGCATATATGTATTTTGAGTTAGTCTTTATGGTTTTTGGGTAAGGCTAGCATAGATTATTTCATGTATAACCTATATTATATGTATGAATAGAACTTACCTGAATTTTTTAATAGACACTGGATAGGGTTTTGAGTGGCAGGGATGTTGCCTCCATACCCCGATTAGTTAATTTGAAGTCAAGCATTGAGTAAATTATGCATGATTGTGTATAATTACTTAGAGTAATTATGTATACATATATATGTGATATTCCGCTATGATTCTTGAGTGAGAACCTGAGTGTTAAACTCGACCCCAAGTGGTACTCAATTAATAAACTTGTTAAAAAGTTCAAATTTACTCGGGTAGAAGTAATAGTAACGTACTATTATTATGATATTTATATATTATAGTCCTTAATTAACTTAAAAGGAACCATAGGCTTAGGGGGTGTTATAGGTGTTACAATGCCACTTCTCTTCTCTAATATCTTTAGTGTTCTATTTTCCTAATATTTTCTACTCTAAGGTGCCACCTTTTACTTGGGTTAAATTCCTAAAGTGTGACACTTAATAGATTAATTACCTAAATTTACCATTCCTTTTTAAATCTTTATTTCTTACAATCTAAACTTCATTTAGGTCTGGTTTTTCAGTCAATCTCTCTATCACTAATGTTGGAATCTTAGATAGCAATTAATTTTGAAACACGTGCACACAAAGTCAGTTAAATTATATACAACTGAGTTCAAGTGCTTAGAGGATGTTGTTACAATTCTCCCCTCCTTTTAAAAATTTTGTCTCAAAATTTGGGAAACTTACCTATAGTAATAACTCTAGATAGATAGACTATCATCATTTCTTCTTTCTCCCATGTAGCTTCTTGAGGTGAAGACTCGTCTTACAAGAATTTTACCAATAGAATGGCCTTATTCCTTAATTGCTTTACTTTAGATCCAATGATCTTTAAAGGTTTAGGGTGATCAATTAAATTATCTTTTAATTACACAATCTGGGTTTTGGGCATTAAAGACGAGAAGGATTGGGAAGGTATTTTTTGAGTTGAGTGTAACATCCGCTCCAATTATTATTAAAGAGATGTTTGATAATTGTTAATTTGATGCTTAATGCTTGTGTATGTTGCATTAGTGCATATAGTTGCATTAGTATAGGGACCAACTTGAAAGAATTACAATTCCTTAGTTGAGAGTGAGGCCAAGGACCTAAGTGAAAAGGGAAATTGAGCTGAGACAAAATGTGTAAAGTAAACTAAGGACCAAAGAGCAATTTCCCCAAACTTTCCTTTAAACCCTAGTTGCAGCCAAAACTCCCACACACTTTCAAACCTTCAGATTTTAGAGAGAGAAGCAAGAGGGGTGAGTAGAGAGAGAAAGGGACAAGTTAAGGCAAAGGAGGGAGATTTTGCTGAAGGAAAAGGCTGATTGAAGCTAGAAATTAGTTCTACAACAAAGAGGGATCATTCCTAACTCATCAAACACACACATTATAAAGGAATCAAGGTAGCAATCCATCCTAAACCCTTATCATTTTCTGAAATGTTACTATTGCTGGAAAATATGGATTTTCACATGTTTGAATTGAGATTAGGGTTAAACCTACATTTTGTATGTTTTTTTATTTCTATGGGATGTTGTGTTGCTAAATGTATGCTCGTATATGTGCTTGTAATGGATTGGAAGGGCTGGGTTGTGTTTATCTAGAGATATAAACTAGATTTCCTTGAATGTACCATGTTTGAGCTCATAAACGAGAAATGTTTAATGAAAAGTAAAGTTTGTTGGATGGGAATTAAGCTCATATGTTTAAAATTGAAAATAGAATGCATTATGGAGTGGGTATTATCAAAATCATGTTTTCTGAACCGTAGCGGAGCATAGCAGCCGACTGCTAAGTAGAGGCAATTGACTACCGTATTCCTAGAAAACACAGAATTGTAAACAGAAGCTTAGCAGCCGACTACCAGATACCTAGCAGTCGATTTTCAGGCCTGGGTTTCTACTAAGCAGTCGACTAGCGATCCTCACAGTCGACTGTCATGTTCTTGGAAACCCATAAGTGTAGACAGAGGCTTAACAGCCAATTGGCAGGTTCATAGTAGTCGACTATCGGGCCCAAGTTTACAATGATCAATCGACTGGCAATCTTAGCAGTCGACTGTCGTGCTCATATTTTTACCCAAAACACATTCCAGAAAGCCACCAGTCAGGTGCCTTGCTATTTGGCATTTGAAGAATACAGAGAGCCACCAGCAGACTGACAACCTTCCAGCAGTCGACTAGCAGCCCTCTAGTTTGAGAAATGAGGTTTTTAATGGCAATTGAGCTTAGTAATTCTTCATATTAACTTGATTAAGGGCTCGCAACATGGGTAAGCAAGGAAACTAGGAGTTTTGGATAATGTACAAAGGATAAAGTCACTTTTCACATGGATGAGAATGGTCCTTATGATAGTGATATAAAAGGGAGAAGAGAGACATCAAAAAGGAAGAGTGAAGTATCCTCGGTATATGCACTAGTGGTAGATAGGCTCATAAGTTGAGTGACTGATTGTCGGTATAGGATGGTCATTGGCATTCCACGGTTGTGCCATGTATTAAGATGGTTAAACATCCACTTGAACATAGATGACTTTGAAAACACCGTGATAGTTGCGAACCCTAAGTTAGTGTGTCTTCTAAGGGCCATGAAGAAACACATACTTAAGGTTAAAGCATAACCATGGGTATGAGCTGAATTACCCTAGTGTATATGTTAGAGAATAGCGTACCGGAAGCGTGATCCATTGGAAAAGGGGTGGTGATTCCATAACCTCATGATCTGCAAAACCGAAGAGGATATGACCTATGCAAAGGTTTTACAGTGATCCCGTGAGTTATTGAGATTGTACATTAGGTCCAGCTGGGGGATGCCTCGGTAGTACTATGCAGTAGAGTTACCGTAGTGGCACAGTTAGTCACCAGGATAGCTCATTCATGTATGCAGTGGTACGTGGAGTTATTGCTGGGCGACACTCCCGATAGCTTGTATGTTTTTGATTGCTTCCTCCTACTCATATGTACCATCAAAAGGCATATTTATTACCCTATGGAAAATTTTTTATGATGAAAATGATGATGAATGCACTTCCCATGTTTTAAAGTTGATATATTTTAAATGCACATGCATACATATGAGTACATAACATGATTAAATGCTACAATCATTGCACCCCCATAATATGTGATATGTTTTATGAAATAATGTAGAGTTTTTCTATAAAAGCATGGTGGTACAAGTTAATGGATTTCGTAACTGGTTGTATTACTACTGAGATTCATTTCTCACAATAGTGTTGGCATGTACCAGATGTGTAGGTCCCCTTGAGCTAGAGAAAGAAGGTAAGGTATGAAGAAGTGTCCAATCTAGGCACACAAATTGTTTAGTTTGGATAGTATAAGTACATGTTAGGATTGAGCTAGCCTGCATGATATTTTGAGAAAGGCTAGTGTAGGATTATTTTGTATAGCCTATTCTAACTTATCTGTATATGAATTAGGCTAAATTAATGAATAGACTAATTAATAGGGTTATGAGTGGCAGGATTGTTGCCTCCATGCCTAATAGTTAATTGATTATATCTAATTAAGAATACATGTCTATGTATAGCTAATCCAAGTATATGCTATATGTATTTATTCCGCTGTGATATTGAGAGAACCCGAAAGTAAAGACCAACCCAAATGCACTCAATTAATCAACTTGGTAAAAATTTTAAAATTTGCTCGGGTAGAAGTAATAGTAACACCAACACTCTGATAATTATTTTCATATTATATTTTTGAAATAACTAAAAGGAACCGTAGGATAGATGGCATTACATTGAGATTCATGGAACACATTGTGAATATTTGAAAGAAATAGTGCCAAAACTATTTGATATGCAAATGAACCAATTCGTTTCAAAATTTAATATGGTCCTATATACCTTGGGCTTAACATTTTAGACTTCACAACTTTACCAATACCTATTATTAGGGATATCCTGAGGTGTTCACCTTCCTCAAATTTTATGGGTTTCCTTCTTTTATCAGCATAATTCATTTGCCTATTTGGGGCTCTAGACATTTTTTCTCTAATCATTTTGATTTGATTAGTGGTTTCCTAGACAATCTCTGGTCCTAAGTGTTATCTCTCACCCATTTCAAACTAGCATATAGGGGATCTAAGTACACTTTCTCCCATACAAAGCCTCGTATGAGGCCATGCCTATACTAGAATGAAAGCTATTGTTATAGGAAAATTCAATAAGAGGTAAGCTCTTGTCCCAACTATTAGTGTATGTCCTTAAAATAATTTATTACTCTTAAAATTATCCTAGTCAATTATTATTACAAACTGGGATAGTAATAATACGGTAAGACTAGCATGTATGTTGATTGATGGCTATAGTCATGGATATGAGATTTCAAGTCATTACATGGGTATTTGTTAGAGAACACATATATTAGAATGACCCACAGTGAGAGTACTACATGGATTCTTATGGATTTTCATAAGCACTTCTCATGGTGATGATAATGTATACAATCCTTTGACCTAAAATCACCATGATTCCTACATGATAAGTTATATATTACAGTACAAGTTAAAGTCATCTTTAATAGGGTGACCCAATAGGTAGTATTTGGGTATGTTGCTTATCATGTAGAGGGATATAGATTATGTATATGAGATTTTCTTCTTCCTTTGGAGGTGAGATATCCATGGGCCCCTTGATTAAGAAGATACTAAGAAATGCATGGCCATGCTCAAATAAATCAATATGTGATATTGATTTATTTGTTATTAATTAGTCCACTCATGGATCAAGAACATGAGTTGAATTTAAAAAGGGACGACATCTTCCATGCCCAAGTTGAACCTAGATATCCGTACAAAAGGTATTAATTTACATAAAGATTTTGGTCATGGATTTAGAATCATAGACATTTGTATTACTTGGGTAATAGTGATACATTGCTAAATGCTGCTTGTTGTTTGTAATCTTGAAAAGGTTATTTTTTGGTCATTGCCAATGTAATAAAAACCTACAAGGTCACACAAAAGAACAGGATGAACTGAGGTTAATATAACATAATTTAGCATAATATATATTATATTATATCATATTATATTTTGTATCTTCATATTAAAGTAATACTAAGATGGTCTCCTTCTAGGCTTTAGTATATTATATTACATATTGGGCTTAAGCTAATTGCACTAGGAATAATAAGTTTATGCCCAGGCTTAAGGATTAACCTAGATGGACTAGGATTAATTAGATATTGGGCTTAAGTTATCCTAGTTGGAGTAGGATCAATTAATTTAAGCCAAAAGCATAAGGTTAACCCAATTGGACTAGGAATAATAACCTTGAGCCCTTAAACACTCCTTATCATACTAGGATTCACGTTTTGCCTATATATATGATATAGGAAAAACACAATATCACGCCCTAATCCTATAGTTTCTTTTAGTTAATTAAATAATATAATATAATAATATTGGATTGGTGAGTTACTACTACCTCTACACGAGTAAATTTTATTTTTTACTAAGTTAAATAATTAAGTGCTATTGATTTGGGATTTCTACACTCAGGTTCTCACACGTAACGTAGCAGAAATAATTGAAATGAAAATATATATAGGTATATGCATTCACATTCATAATGTGTTTACAATATCATATTAATTTATACAGGACATATACCTATAGATATGTGAGACTATTAACTATTTATCATTTAAAGTAAGGAGGCAACATCCCTGCCACTCATACCCATTTTCCAAAAAACCTACTAATGGATATAATTAACTTCTCTCATATCCTAATACATATATGCCCTATTTTTAATACATAAAAAAATAATTACTCGACCCTTTCCAAAAATACAATAAGGGTTGGGGTAATGGGGCATGTATACTTATATCAACTATTTACATGTCAAAAACTTCACTGTACAATCCATAAAACTTCAACCAGTTAAGGTGTGGGAGGTGTAACATCTGCTCCTATTTCTATAAGAGTTGTTTGTTAATTTTAATTAATTGCTTGTGTATGTTGCATTAGCTTACATATAGTTGCATTAGCTTACATATAGCTTCATTAGTAAGAGAATTGGATTAGAGGAGAGGGAGATAATTGAATTGAAAGAGGATAGGGACTAAACTGAAAAATAGAAACGTTTAAGTATGAGAATTTTAATTTTAGCTAAAATATTTACTATAGCCAATAGGTTTAGGCACAAAATGGTAATTATATATATAATTTGAAAATTTCTATTTTGATGTCGAATGATCAGAGATTAAGATCAAAACTTGCAAATTTTAGGTTGCCTATATAAGGCTGGAAGTCAAACTTCCTCCCTACCCAAAATTCAGAACAACACTTCTAGAGAGAGAAAAGTTCTATGTAGAGAGAGAGTAAAGGAGAAGAGGCTAAATATCCACTTCCAACAGAAGTTGAATTTAGAAAGGTGGTTAGAAAGGCATATACTACAAGAATCAGAGTGCAAACAAGGAATAAAGGTAGCAAAATAACCCAATCCCTTTTATTTTCGAAGTTACTGTTCATATAACTGAGCTTGATGATTTTGAAATTGTTTGAGAGGAAAAAGGGGATTTAAAACTACATTCTTAGTGTTTTTTTATTACTATTGGGTGTTTTGAACTGTATGAATATACTTGTGCGTGCTTAAATCATATTAAAATATGGGTTTTTATTCATGAATGAGAATGAGTTTAAATCCAAGATTTAAGAGAGATTGAGTTATTTTTTGGCTATATTTTGTGTAGGAAATGGTGCTTACATGTTGGTTTTAAGTTCATAAATTTCAAAATGGGATTTTAAACAAGTTTTTGGATAAAAATTTTGGGTTAACAACAAGTCATAAAATAGAGCCTAACGTAGCATCTGACTGGTAGCTTAAATCAGTCGACTGTCATATTCTTAAGCTGCCCAAAAATGCATACAGAGCTCTAGTAGTCGACTGCCAGCCCTTGGAAGTTGACTATCGTGTTCTTTATTTTGCAAAATTTTTTCCAAAAGGTTAATAGCTGACTAACATGCTCTCACAGTTAACTATCGGGCCCAACAGTAAGCTAGCAATAGATTGCTAACCCTGTAGTAGTCTACTGATAGCTTTTGGATTGAAATTTTGAAAGCGGAAAAAATGTTAGCAGTTAACTGATAGCAGGGTACCAGCCAACTGTTATCCTCTATGAGTGAATTATGAACTCAATAACATGTTTAAAAGGTATTTAGCCCAAGAAACTCTACTCAAACAAGGGATTTGAACCTAGAATTTGAAGGGTAACATATACTTTGAAATTAAATGAAAAAAGAGTAAGAATATGATGAGAATTAAGAAGGAAAGAGCAAGCATAAATAAAAGAAATGAGAATTGTATTCTTAATATATGTGTTAGCAGTAGATAGGTTCATAAGTGAATTATTGACTGCTGGTATGGGATGGTAATTAGACATTCCATGATTTTTGTGATAGTTGTAAATTCTAAGTTAGTGAACTTAATGGCCAATTTAACTAAAATTTCACATGCTTAGAATTTCACATAACTATAGTACGCACTTAATCACCTTAATGTATATGCTCATGAATAGGTTTTGGGGACCCTATTATGTACTCATGTGTGAACTCAATGTGTGGACTCTTATTGTGGGGACTCTTATTGTACTTGGATCCACTAGAGGACGCTTCATAATGCACATGAATATGATATTACAGTCGAGGACTGGTAATGGCATGTGTTGTCAAAATTTATGAGTACAGATTTTAAAAGTCTAGAGAGGTTCACTTGAAAACCCTCCTGACTTCTCTTATTATCATTATTATATGATGAATAGTGTGATTTGCCAAAGACCAACGAGCAGTGCTCTTATTTCCTTAATGCTCTTTATGAAGAATGAAATCATGTTACCGATAAAATTTAATATTTATGTAATCTGATTATGTTTTATGAGTATATGTGTATCCTGTGGGATGGATACTAAATGAGTTATGCATTTGATTTTAAGTATAAATGTGAATATGTTCATGTATGGCAACCCAATAGTTATAATATTTTCTATGATGATAAGAAGAATGTAGAATTTTCCATATGAGTTTACGATGGTACAAACTAGCGGTCTTATAAATTGGTTATTACTGTTACTGAGAGTTATTCTCATTAAAAATGTTAGTTTGTATCAAATGCCTAGGTATCAGATCATACTAGAAGTGGAGGTGGAATTGATGGAGATACCCTTCCTAGGGTATTTCCCTGTTATTAAAGAATTATGGGTTGTGTATGTATAGGAAGTTCCTCCCACACCCTGATTGCATAAAGCAATAGGGTTGTATAGTAGAATTTTGACATGCCCAATACCCTAATATTTTGGAAGGATCAGGAGGATGATTTTTGGTGGATAGAATGAGGGCATATATGTATTAGGATATGTGAGCTAGGAAACCACTAGCAGTCTTTTGTTAAATGGGTATGAGTGATAGGCTTGTTATCTCCTTACCCTAGTTGTCACACTCACATATCCATAGGTATATGTCTGATTGGTGACACTTGTATACATTATAAATGAACTATGCATGTGAATGTATATGTATATATTTATATATCTTATCTTAATTATTTTATTTGACACCACGTGTGAGAATCCTAAGTGTAGAATTCCTAACTAGTAGTACTTAATTACTTCACTTGGTAAAAGTTAAAATAAACTCAGGTAAAGGTAATAGTAATTCACCAATTTTGTAGTATACTATATAAATAATTAAAAATTAACTATAGGATTGGGGGGTTATAGGAGGAAATTCTAATACAAAAATAACCTATAATTCTTTAATAATCGAGAAATACCCTAGAAAGGGTATCTTTGTAACATCTGTCTCCAGTAATTTTGATATATTATTATTTTTATTATTAATGATAGTTTATGTAGATGTACTAGTTTATGTGGTGTTAAGAATGAATTACCAAAGGGGTAGAATAGACATTTTTATTAAAATAGGACTAACCTTACCATAAGGCTAAAATTGTAATTTTACCAAAGAGGCAAAATTGTAATTTTACATAAAGAAGATAGACCAAAATTTCCACTTAAGTACTTCATGAAATTGTGTTTGAAGGCTTTTATCCTTTTATTTTAAAAAGGAGAAGGATTAAGGGTAAAAATAATTATGTTGCCATAAAGGGCAAAATGGTAATTTTGCCTTCAGGGAAAAATAGTAATTTCACCTAAAGAGGGATAAATTAGTAATTTCATAAAAGAGACTTTATGAAACTTTATTTGATGAGTTTTAGCCTATAATTTTCGAAAAAGAAGAAAAGTGAAGGTAAAAATGGCCATTTGGACATAAAAGGGTAAATTGGTAATTTTAAAATAAGTAGAAGGGTAAAATGATAATTTCACTTAAGGACACATTGATAATTTTTGAAAAAGTGGAAGGTTATGATGGTAATTTTACTTAAGGACACATTGGTAATTGTTGAAGAGTGGAAGAATAAAATGGTAATTTTACTCAAGGACACATTGGTAATTTTTGAAAAGTGGAAGGGTAAAATGGTAATTTCCTAGAGTAGAAGGGTAAAGTGGTTATGTTCCATAAGAGTTCCATGAAATTACAATTTGAAGTAGAGAGGAGGCCATTCTTGAAAAAGAGAATTAAGAAAGGTAAAATAGTCATTTTACACTGAAGGCATTTTGGTAATTTCACCTAAACCCTAATTTAACCTTCTTCTTCATGAAAGGAAAAGAGGAATTCAAACAAGAGGAAAAAGGGAGAGGGAGGCCAAGAGCTTCACAAGCAAAGGAGAAGGAGGAAATCAAGGAAAACACTTAGGAAATTCAATCTTTCTTACATTTTCAAGGTAGCTAAACATTCCTAAGCCCTTGATTTCATGTTTTATGGTTTGTTAAAAGTGTTTTAAAGTTTCATGAAGGCTAGGGTTTTCTCTCTCTACATTCTTATGATGAACTTCTTTGAATGGGTTTTGCTTATGTTGAAACATGTTTGTGTTTGTGAATATTGGTATATTTGAATGCTAGAAATTTTGAAAGATTGAAATCTTCCAAGAGTGGCATTTATTTCATGAAAACCCTAACTTTTGAAATGGCATGAAAATGAAAGGTAAAATGGTGATTTTGCATGAGAATATCTTAAAAATGAAAGTCATGTAAGCAAAAGATTGAAACTTTTCCATTTTCTCTCACTTTCTCTCTTGGCCGAGAGCACCTAGGTTATATAGAAGTTGGTTGCTTAAAAAATGTCCAATAAATGGTGTAGGTGTTCAGTCATGAGAGAGTAAGAGAGAGAAAGTTTTGTTATGTTAATGAATTTGGCAAATTTACCATTTTCTAGTTATGTCATTCAATCTTGAAAGTGTGCCTAAAATTTGAAGATGAAGGAATATGTGTAAATGTATGTTTGGCATGAAAAATAAGCTATGAAAATGAAGAAAGAGAATGGCTAAACATATAGATACACATTTTGAACATAAGAAAGTGTCATGAGTAATGAAAGAAAAATGGGTCATTATGCTTAAAAGGTGGAAAGGATGGAAGAAAGGGAAGAAATAGCATGAAAATCCCTAGCTTCCACTCTTCCCTCACCTTAGCCGAAAACATCACCTCTTTATCTCTCTTGATGGCCAAATTTATATGTTAATGAGAAAGTAAAGAAAAATTGTTTTAAAGTGGCCAATGTAACACCCACCTCTAATACTTTGTATTTTATCATGGAAAAATGGTAATTTTTCCTTAAAAGGGAAAAGTTGTAATTTTACCCTGAGGGTATATTAGTAATTTTACATAGGGTAGAAAAATTTAATTTTACCTAAATACTCCATGGAAATAGAATTTGGAAGTCTTTACCCTTTTATTTTCAAAAGGAGAAAGAATAAGGGTAAATATAAGGGTATTGGCATAAAAGGCAAAAAGGTAATTTTGCCCTAGGGGCAAAATGGGAATTTTGCTAAAGAAGGATAAATTAGTAATTTCATGAAAATAAATCTTATGAAACTTTATTTAAGGAATTTTTGCCCATTAAACTCGAAAAGGGTGAAAATGGAGTTAAATTGCCCATTTGGACATAAAGGGAAAAATGGTAATTTCCTTAGGGACATAATGATAATTTTCCAAAAAGATGAGGGGCAAATCTGGAATTTCAATATTTATAAGGGTAGAATTGTCCTAGCCTAAGGAAGTTCCACAAAATTACAATCCTAAGGAGAGTGGACGCCATTCTTGAAAAGGAGTAGTAAGGGTAAATTGGTCATTTCACACCAAGGGCATTTTGGTAATTTCACTTAAACCCTAGATTAAGTCATCTTCTTCACAAAGAAGACATTTTTGAAAGGGAGAGGAAAGGAGGGCATGACTAAAAGCTTCCAAGGGAAGAAAAGAAGGGAAAATCAAGCAAAACTTCAAGGAGATTTCACTAATCTTGCACTTTTAAGGTAGCTAAACATGCCTAAACCCTTATTTTCTTGTTTTATGGTTTGATTAAAGTGTTCTTAAACTTGCAAGAAGGTTAGGATTTTCTCTCTCTACATTCTTATGGAAGATTTACTTGAATGGGGTTTGCATATGATGAAATCTTGTTGTGTTTATAGCTATGGATATGTTGAAATGCTTGATAATATAAGAGATAGAATTTTCTCGAGATGGGAACCTAACTCTTGAAAAACCTTAATGTTTTTCATGGTTAAAATGGTGTGTATTAGAGTGAGAAAATGGTGACTTTGCATGAGATCTACTTAAATATGATTATCTTGCAAGAAAAATGGTGAAAACACTTCATTTCTATGCTTGTCTCCCTTTGGCTGAGAGGTTATCATGGTGAGAGTACTGAAATTGGCTTGAAAATGTGTCTAAGAAGAGTTAGAGAACTTGTTGTAAAATGTTAAGAGAGAGAAAATTTAGTTAAATTAATGTCTTGACACTTTTTCCATTTTCTAACTTCACCATTAACCATGAAAGTGTGTCTTACCCTTCTTGGCCGAGAGGATCCATGCAAATGGTGTTGAAAATGCATTTAAAAATGACTAAAAAATCTTATAAGTTTAGTCATAAGAAAGGAGAGAGAAATTTATGGTATTTTTATGTTTTTAGCAAATGTACCATTTTAAAGTTTTACCATTTCACCTTAAAAGTGTGCTTAAAAATGTAAAGTTGTAAGATAATGTGCATTGTCACATTTGACATGAAAAATGAGCTAGAAAAGTGTGTAAAAGAAAGGCTAATGTGCACTTACTAAATTTTGAGCTGTGAGAAAGTGTTATGCATAATTATGGCATTTGTTACCATAATGTTCAAATGATAGAAATAATGCTAAAAATGAACCAAATGGGTTATAAATGCCAATCCTTCATGCTTTTCTTGCCTTGGCTGAATGCTATGTGGATTTTTCCCTTGAATGGCTAAATTTATGTGTTATAGAAAGTAGCCTAAGGTGCATTTTAAAAAGGCCTATGCTAAGTGAAATGGAGAAAAATGATGAAATGATAAAATGTTAATGATAAATTGCATGCATTATTCCATTGATGAGAATATGTTCAAAGTTATGTGAATGTAATTGAAAGGCTTAAAATGCTCCTTACAATTGTGAAAGGAAAGACATGAAAGGTCACCAATAAAGGGTGGATCATGGCACTATTATATCCCCCTTGAGGTGAATATGTTAAAGATATGAATGTTATCCTAAGTGTAAGAGCACAACAATATTATATCTTCCTTTAGAGATAATGAGAAATACAATAAAAGCTACCTAAAGGAAAGGACCACGACACTATATGTCCTCCTAAAGGTCATTAATAAAGGGTGAAGCATGGCACCTTTATATTCCCCTTGAGGTGTATGTAATAGCATTATATGATACCCTAGTAGTGAGACTCCACGGCACTGTATTGAGTCACTCTAGTAGTAATAACTTTATGACATTAAAAGATACCCTAGTAATGAGACTCTGTGGCACTATAATGAGTCACCCTAGTGGTCCAACAAGAATGATCCTAAAAGGATGGCTTTAAGCTGAGTATGATATCATGATTATTTATAATGCATGAATGTATTATAAATGTGAGTTGTTAATGTATGTGAAATGTTGAAATCTTACCATATATTCCATTAATGATACCACATGTTGCATATCTCATATTCATAGATGCATACACACATATTTCACATATAACATACCCATAAAACTATATGAAAGGAATTTTGAACTGAATAGAATGTAGAAATGTTTTCTGTATTCGTACAGTGGTACATATCAGTTATTAAAAAGAAATGGTTTGTTTAGCTACTGAAAATATATTTCTCATTATTGTACTAATATGTATCAGATGCCTAGATATTGCCTGATCATAGAGATAGAAGTAGCAATAGTGGAAGTTCCCTTCTTAGGGACTTTCACCATTTTGAAAGATTTATATATATGTTATAGAAAATCCCCTAGAGTGAACTGGGCACCTTAGTTATGTACTTATAGCCCTTTCATTTTGGTCCTAATTCTATATGTTCTTTTTGGGTTAGAATTGGGACTACTATTTGTTTAGCTATATATAAAAGGGGAAAAGGCAAATACATAGGAAAGGATATGTGAAGGACCTATTCATCCATAGTATTTTGTAAAAGGAGTTTGAGTGATAGGCTTGTTATCTCCTTACTCCTTATGGATGGATACTTCATATATCCTGGAATATGTGTATTGAATGATATAACAGATAGTTGATATATATATAATATGAAAGTTTTTAGGGAAAACTCTGTCAAATTTTTGGTAAGGTTCTTGATGAAAATTAAGAATTTAAATATTTGGAGGTATTTACATTAATGAATAAATAGTTTAGATTTTTTATTCCAGAGTAAGGGTGTATGTTGCTGTGAATTGATGTATTAGGTATGCTGCACAAGAGAAGGGGTTAAGTGGAACTTGAATGGGAGAGCCTATTTAGGTTACACGTAACCAGTAATGACCCATTTGGTTCCCAAAGGGAAAAAGAAAAAAAAATTTGGGAGAATTTAACGCTTCCAAATTGAATATAATATTGCATGTAAAAATAAGAGGGGTCGTTACAATCGTCACCATGAGAAGTGCTTATGAAAATCTATAAGAATCCATATAGTACTCTCATTGTGGGTCATTCCAGTATATGTATTCTCTAATACATATACCCATGTAATGACTTGACATCTCATATCCATGACTTTAGTCATCAATCAATGTACATGCTAGTCTTATCGTATTATAGCCATCCCAATTTGCAATAATACTTTGACTTGGTACAAATTTAAGAATAATAAATTATTCTAAGGACAATTAATGTATTTAAATATGATGTGTAGATATATAAAAATATAAAAATTGAAATGCCTTTATTTAAATGTAATAAAATTTGTACAGTCAATCATCTTATGATTTGCCTCTAGGGCATACACCAATAAGCTACCATCTGACTGCCATATTTCTAGCAAGTAATTGGTAGGTCTTTATCATGTATAGTGAGAGATGGATTTAATTCCCTACTTAATGTAGTAAAGAAGCAAGAAAATCCACTCAAACTAAGAATTAAAACACAAGAGAGTAGTATGGAACAATGGGTTAAGAGGAAATAATAAAAAATGAGAGCTGAAAGTATTCTTGGCATATACATTATGAATAGATAGGTTATGGATTGAATGACTGATAGTCGGTATGATATGAACTTTGTGAGTTCCACGGTTAAACCATAAAATGGGATTGTAAAACATCTGTTCAATCCTAAAAGTATTTTGAAAACACTATGTTGGTGGTTAACCCTAAGTTAGTGTATACTAGTGGCATTGGAATTGTGTAATTAGAATTAGACCTACCATGATCTGTTACCTATCATCTTAATGTATATGTTAATGCATCATGTACCTAGAAAGTGATCCATAAGATAAAATGGTGATTTTTAGGTAGCATTGGCCTATCAGAGAGAATTAGTGGATAAGATTCGAGCCACAGAGAGGTGTAATGATCTAGTGAGAGGACTTATCCATTAAAGAACATGGTTTGCCTAGGTTGGTACCCAGAACTAGGGACACCCTAAGGGTATAGGGATAGCACTACACAACAATCTCATTCAAAAGGTGATAGAATAATAGGTACATTATGGTTAGTAGAAAGACTTTTGCCACTTGTGTGTTCCTTTAAGTAGCACCTTCTTGGGGATTATGAACTGGTAAGTCTCCTAGCTCTAAATTTATGTTAATGGATGGCCTGTGTGCCTATTTTAATTATTGATATGTGTTATTACTTGCCCATGTATGTGAATGCCATATTATTGTGTTCTATTGAGATATATGTTGAGCTTTCCCATGAGAATATATGAATATTATCATTCAGTGCATTTCATGAAGTACATGGCATATCATGACACTGTATAGTATCTAGTACAAGATTTTTGTATTAAAAATTTTAATGACAATGCAAAGGTTTTCAGTTTGGTTCACAGGTAGTACCGTCAATGGTAAATTTATAAAGTTGGTTAGCTTAATTATTGGGATTTTATCTTACCTGTGCATTAATGTGTTTAGATGGCTAGATATGTGATCCTCTTGGAGATGAGTGGGGTGTTAATGGTGGAATTGTATTTTTACACTATCTTTTGTGTGTGTGTGTATAAGTATATAATAGATGTAGTAGTTTCCATTCTCTTCCCATTAGGCTTATATGTTATTTTGGATAGGCTAAGTAGGCCAATATTTTGATTAGAGGCCACAAGAATGGACCTTTATTGGTAAATGTATAGACTTATGTAGTAGGTGTAGGTTTTGTTCCACAGTGGGCCATAGTCTTCATGAGGTACATATAGTATCTCTGAAGACTACTTTTTGGTATCTGTTTTTACATATTTGCAACTAATATATATAAATTTTGATGAATATGCATGATATTAGTAATTTGGTGCTTTCGCTGATGTTAATTATACGAGTGAGATACCTAAGAGTGATCCCAAAATGAAATTGAACTAAGTAAGGACCCTGGTAATATTAAAATGAACATAGGTAGATGAAGAAAGTGACAAGGCATTAGCACACCACTCCTATAGGACAATATAAGTAAGGCCTGTAGGGGTGGGGTATTACATATTCCCATGTTTTTTCCCACATCTCGAATAAGGAATAGGTGTAGTTTGGCTCACTTAAGGTCTCTTACCATTACGGATCTTATTAAACTTAATTTTTTTGGGTCAAGGGAAGTTTCCCAACCTCTTTCTAAAGTAATTGAGTTTATTCTTTTCCTTCTCTTCATCCCCAATGTTTCTAGCTACTATCCTACTTTTGTTTACTAAAGTAGCATAGTTTCATATCTCTATAAGGGAAATTATTTTCTTCATCTCTGGGTCTAACCCAACCTCTAGATGCATGGACTTTCATGCCTCATTAGGGTCATATCTTAGATAAGAAAGAACTCCTCAAACCTAGTTAGATATTCTTTAAAGATCTTGCTAGTTTATTTTAACTACATAAATTTAATTTCTTTCTCAATTCTCACACTCATAAGGAAGTAATTTTCAAATAAGGCTATTTTGAATGTGTCCCAGATCAATAGAGTACTTTGGGCTTCCAATAACTATTAAGCACCCTTTCACTAGTACTCTGCCTCTCCTTCTAAAATGTAGATGGCAAATTCAATCTTCTGCTTATTGGTATTCCCCAATACCTTGAACAGTTTCTCCATCCCCTTAATCCATTCATTGGCTAGCTTAAGGTCATATTCTCCCCTAAAGGTTTTGGGTTTAGCCTTTTGAAATTCGAACCAAACTTTGTAACTTTGGTTACCTTCTTGTTCATTTTGAAGCATAGGGTGTGTTTCTTCCTTGAGTTGTTGTAGCAACTGGATAGTATCATTGGCCTAATTTCTCATGGCCTCTGCCATCCCTTGAAGTGTCTACACTAGCCTCATTCCTACCAACATTTTCAGTATTCTTTCCATGAGATGCCATTGTTTCAATCTACAAAATAGATATCACTGAGGTGATCAGTCTCAATAACACAATATTTTTTAGAGAAACATGGCAATCCACAAAATGCTAGCTAGCTAAACCTAACTCTTCATTCCTCACATCAAGCTGAAGTATAAGCTAGTCAACTACCTAGGTTTAACTACATAGCTTAATCCAAATCTTCCTATGAGGAATTTTACCCTTCAACTTAGGTTAGAGCATAGGTCTGATACCATGTGATGTAACGCCCTTATTTAGTATTACAATTCCTCTGATGTAAACAGATAAGTTTGGTACATTATTCTAAACCTTAATTATTCATCTACAACGTTTGAGCATTTATACCGTTAAGTAGTATTAAAGTGGATTAGGTTCGGGTTCTTTTGCTTAGATCAAACTCATAAGCACAGCGGAAATAAAATTTCATACATCACAGCGAAATTTATAAAACTTTCATATTACATGAATATGAAGTATCCGTCCATAAGGAGTCAGGAGACAACAAGCCTGTCACTCAAACTCCTTTTACAAATAATAGGGATGAACAGGTCCTTCACATATCCTTTCCCTAGTAATTGCCCTATCTCCTTTACTATATACAGCCAAAAAATAACAATCCTAATTCTAATCCAAAAACTTTATTTAGAATCAGGACCCAAAATAAAGGACTACAAAAATGCTCTTAACAAAGGGACTTCCATCTTTACCGACATTGCTAAATGTCCGCATCTAATACATATTAGCATATAAACGAGAAAACAAGTTTTCCAGTAGCTTAACAATTTGTCATTTTAAAATCTACTAAAATGTACCAGTGTGCAAGCATAGAAAAACATTTTTCATCTATATTCTAGTTATTTAAAACACAGTCTCATTTATATATACCGATTGGCAAGCATTGCATAATTATTTGAAATGTCAATGTGATAAAAGTAGATATTCTCTTTCAAGTAAAACATCTTTTCATGGGATCATACATGTTAAAATTGAAATAGACAATAATCATCCATACATTTTATTCTTAAAACTTACCTTGCCTTAAAGTGTGAAGCACTTTTGGTCACACGTCAAGGAATGTGGACACTTGGCCCCCTTTATAAATTAATTGTGAACACTTGGTCACATTGTGGACACTTGGTCACATTGTGGACACTTGGCCACCTTTATAAATTAATTTTGAACACTTGGTCACATTTTAGATACTTGTCTACGTTTATAAATTAATTGTGAACACTTGGTTACATTGTAGACACTTGGAAACCTTTATAAATTAATTGTGAACACTTGGTCACATTGTGGACACTTGGCCACCTTTATAAATTAATTGTGAACCCTTGAATTTAGCCATTATAAGACATATTATAAGTCATTACCATTTGCATATGTATTTGGGTACTAAGACTAAAATGGGGAATAATGTTCGGTCATCATGATAAAAGGGTGGAATCTAGGGTTTTTCATATTAATTCTCCACATGCTTCCACTCTTTCCACATTTAAAACTTAATGATGTCATGTCTTGAAAGTATTATAATACTTTCTCTCACATCTAAGTTAGGTAACCATGCAATTTTTCATGTCTATTATTTCTTTTCTTGGCTTGATTTATATGCTGCATTTTATAATTTCTCATTTCATCATTCTCACATCTCACTACTAATAACATCACCATTTATAAAACAAGTAAACCATTTACCCTATGTTACTTTATTCTTGTTTTCTCTCTCTCCCTTTTTAACCAAAACCGAAGTGGGATCCCTTCTCCCACAATTTCAGCAATTTCTTCTAGATGTCAACATGGAAAGCTCTCAATTAGGTAGATTTAAAGGGGATAATGTCATAGTTTAAAACCAATATCTAACTAATAAGCCTCCTTTAGGTCTCTTTAACATAAAAGGTACATTAGCCATGCAAAACATGATATTTCAAAACTTTCCTATTCTTCATGGAGCTGGTGAAATTTTGTTTATTCTTTTAACCATTACTCTTTTATGAAAACAACTAGATCCACATCATCACATCAACAAACACATCCATTTTACCATACAAGCTTAGCCAAAGAGACATTCACATTTTCAAGAATGTAGAGAGGAAACTAATGTTCCATGAAAGCTTGGAAAAATATGATGAATATATTCTAAACCATGAAACAAAATTAAAAGAATTGCTAAGCTACCTCAAGGATGAAACCAAAGGGAATTGTCTTAGCTGTTCCTTTGAATTTTTCCCTTACTTCCTTGCTTCTTTCTTTCTCGGTCAACTTAGCCTTTCCTCCCCTCTCACCGAATGCTTGTGTGCTTTCCTCCAATGTTAAGCTGCTTTCTTCCCCTTCCTCAAATGCTATTGTCATAAGCCTCCTTAATTAAATGCCATCCCTCTCTTGTATGTAGTCTCATCAGGTAATGGGATGCTACACCTCTTTCTCATCCTTAATTGTGATTGTTTAATAGCCACACTTGTACTTTTAAGTACAATTCACATTGCTTGCAAGTTTGGTATTCCCACTTGGATACATTGAAAGAAGGGAGGAAGGGAAGTCACGCATGCTTCATACTCACACGCAAGAGGTACGGTTCACGCAGCTTCACGTTATGCCTATGGGAATTTATCACTCGGTGGCACCAAAGGAAGGGAAAAATGAATTTATGCAAGCTGCACCTTCATGCAAGCTCATTTATCTCTCAGCCATATTGTGTTGTAAAAGAAAAGAAAATAAAATAAAATAAAAGGGAAGAAAAGGAGGAAGGCTAATCCCACACGTCTCTCTTTCTTACTCTCTTCTAAATTTCTATTTCCTTGTGGTTATATAAAAGTCACGTTCTTCTTCCTATTCTCACTTTTATCTTCACCATATGCAAGCATTATTTTAATTATCATAAGAATAAAAATAAATCTCTCTCTACTCACTTGTCTCCTTTGCTACAATTTAGGAGGAATAAACTAATTTCATATATCCCTTTCATTTCTTCCACCGAGTGCATATACTCTTCTTTCCTTCCTTAATTCAGCTAAATGAAAATGAAATTTAAATCAAGCACCTCATTCTTTATGTAAGCTCCTCAAGCACCACAATTTTTATGTAAGCACCTCAAGCACCTCATAATTTATGTAGTGTTTTCCTCCTACTCACATTATAATTCGGTTACTACAAGGATGAAGGTGTTATCCTTTGGCATATTTATTCTAAATATTAAATTACACAAGCAATTTCATCATACTTTATAGTAAACTCATCCAATTAATTAAGGAAACATTAAGTTAGACTAATCAAGAGAATATGGGGTGTTACATGTAACAACCCACACTTATAGGCCTTATTTAATATCATATAAGTATATCTTCCCATAGGAGTGGTGTGTTACTATCTTATCTCTCTAAATACCTACCTGAGTTTATTTTAGTGTTCACTAAGATTAATATTTAGTTGAGTTTCGATTTGGGGTTTACTCTCTAGCATCTCCCTTGTATTACTAGTGTCACTGGAAGCATTGAATTATTATTAATACAAATGTACATACAAAAGCTTGATCTTTATATGAGTTCACTACAAAATAATTAGCATTTCATGGCAATTTTTATATATAATAACCACCATTAAATCTTTTACTAGCGATTTACACAATCGCCCCATATACACACATCGTGAGATAGAGTGATGCTTGTAATTCAACTGCCAAAATGACCACTACTATTTGATATGTTTAATTAATGACGGTTTCAAAACTACCATTAAATGCCATTTTAAAAAAAAATTATCATAATAATAAGCTCATATTTAGCTCTCAACTCCCCACGTATTAATAAAAAAAAACATATTAGCATTCTAAAAATAAATAACTCGTGATTATTGTAACACCCCTTATCTCTCTATTATAGCTTTATAATATGTAATAAGATAAGTGGTTACATTATTATTTACCTTATTATGTTAAAACAAGAGCATGAGCATTAGATCCATCAATAATTAATTATTTCATTAGGTTTGGGTTCTTTTGCTCAAGTTAACATTAGCACAACAGAGATAAAATTCCATACATCACAGCAAAATTTGTAAAACATTCCATAATTATATGTATATCATTTAAACCTTATGATGCACATCTCAAGAGATATTGAGTATTCATATATAGGGGTAAGGAGACAACAATCTTGTCACTCAAACCTCTTTTTCCACAAGAATAGTCGTCCAAATTCTATTCTAAGATACATAAGGCAAAATTAGGACTAAAAGTGCTACATCACATAATTTCTATTTACTTCTTAAATTAGCTAGTTCGATGCATCACCACACTAGATCTATGCATCTGATAAATACCAGTACAATAATGAGAAATAATTTCCCAATAGCTAAACAAACCATACATTTTCAAAATAACTAACATGTACAACTATACAGATACAGAAAACATTTCTACATTCCATTTCTTCTTAAAACAATTTTCATTCAATTTTATGGGCATGCTTTATGTGAAACATACACCTGTGCATTTATGAATATGAGATTATTAACATTTAATGTCAAGCTTCATTCACCAACAAAACACATCTTTAAGAATTCATACATCATCTATCATCACATCAATCACACTTTATCTGTAATAACAATTGAGTGCCATTTTTCCCTTACCACTAGGGTGACTTTTATTAGTGTCGTTAAGTCTACCACTAGGGTATCATTTAGTGCCATCAAATACACTTCAAGGGGGATCTAATAGTTCCATTCTCCACCCTTTCTTGGTGACCTTTAGGAGGACTTAAATAGTGTCATTGTATGTAACGCCCCTATCTAGTCTTATTGTTAACTCTAATATCAAGAGATAGGTTTCAGCTAATAAGTCAGATTTTCCTTTAATTGTAGAGTACTGGCGTCAAGTATGTGGGAGGGGTCTGGTATGTATTTTCTAAGCTGGGAGACATGAAAGACATTGTGGAGGTTGGACAAATGTGGGGGTAAGGCTATTTGGTAAGCTAATGGACACACTCTCTTCAATATCTGGAAAGGTCTAATGTATCTGGGACTTAGCTTCTTAGACTTCATAGCTCTACCAATCCCAGTAGTCGGAGATACTCTCAGAAAAACATGGTTCCCTTCCTCAAATTCTAAGGGTCTTCTCCTTTTGTCAGCATAGCTCTTTTGCCTGTCCCCAGCCTTTGCCATTTTCTCTCTAATCATTTTAATCTGATCAGTTGTCTATTGTACTAACTTAAGGCTTAGCAATTACCTCTCACCCACTTTATACCAACACAATGGAGACCTGCATTTCCTCCTATATAGGGCCTCATAGGGTGCCGTGCCTATACTAGAGTGGAAACTATTATTGTAGGAGAACTCAATTAGTGGCAGACTCTTTTCCTAGTTCCCTCGGTATTCTAAGACACAGGCCCTAAGCATATCCTCTAGAGTATGAATAATTCTCTCCGTTTGACCGTCTGTTTGAGGATGATATGATGTACTAAAATTTAGCCTGGTTCCAAAGGCTTCCTGCAAGGCTCTCCAAAACCTAAAGGTGAACCTAGGATCCCTATCTGAGATAATGCTAATGGGTACCC
Organism: Senna siamea; assembly: GCA_031216115.1. Lineage (NCBI taxonomy): Eukaryota > Viridiplantae > Streptophyta > Magnoliopsida > Fabales > Fabaceae > Senna > Senna siamea. The sequence continues at coordinate 7,710,425 of CM062360.1, forward strand.
TATGAAGTCTCACTATCTCTTGAATATATAACTGTGCCAGTCTATCTAAGGAGTAGTTAATCTTAATGGGTAGAAAATGAGTAGACTTGGTTAGCCTATCCACTATGACCCAAATAGCATCATTCCCTGATTGGGTTCTAGGTAGTCCTACCACGAAATCCATAGAAATCTTATCCCATTTCCACTTCGGTATATCCAAAGGTTGTAATAGCCAGTAGGCTTCTGGTGTTCAATCTTGACCTGTTGACACACAAGGCACCTAGCTACATGCTCCGCTACATTCTTCTTCATTCCTAGCCACCAGAACTTCTCCTTCAAGTCTTGATATATCTTAGTGGCTCTAGGATGAACCGTATACCTACTTTGGTGAGCTTCCTCTAAAATCTTATCCCTTAATCCTCCATTCTTCATGACATACATCCTACCCTGGAAAGTTACCATTCCGTCAGCCTCCCTTGTGAACTCCTTCAAATCCTTTAGGGATCCTAGGAATTCATCCTCCTTCTAGGCTTCTAAGATTTGGGCCTTAAGGGTGTTCTCAATCCTCAACTCACTCAGGCAGATCTTATTAGGTAATACCAAGGTAGACAACCTCATGTTCCTAAATTTCTTTATTAAGTCCATCTCACTCATCATCAGACGAGTTACGTGGAGAGACTTCCTACTTAGTGCGTCAGCCACAACATTTACCTTACCCGAATGGTACTTTATCTCAAAATCATGGTCCTTAATGAATTCCATCCACTTCCTTTGCCTCATATTCAATTATTTTTGGTCAAAGAGGTATTTGAGACTCTTGTGCTCACTAAATACCTCAAATCTAAACCCATAGAGGTAGTGTCTCCAAATCTTTAAGGCAAACACTATGGCTGCTAACCCTAAGTTATGGGTAGGGTAGTTTCTCTCATGTGGCCTTAGCTGCCTAGAAGCATAGGCCACTACTCGTCCTCCTTGCATTAGTACACATCCTAACCCTTTCTTTGATGCATCATAGTACAACTCAAACTTCTCCAAAGGGTTAAGGATAACTAGCACGAGTGCGGTGGTCAAATTCTCCTTCAGGGTTTGGAAGCTTTGTTCACACTTTGTGTCCCATACAAAGGGAACGTCCTTTCGGGTTAGCTTGGTCATTAGCATCGCTATCTGCGAAAACCCTTGAATGAACCTCCTATAGTATCCTGTTAAACCCAGAAAACTCTTAATTTCCATCACAGTAGCAATTCTTTCCTAGTTCACTACTACTTTAGTCTTACTAGGATCTACAGACACTCCCTTATCATAAATCATGTGCCCTAGGAACTTAACTTCCTTTAACCAAAACTTGCACTTTTCTAACTTAGCATATAAGTGCTTCTCCCTGAGTATTTGCAACACTATCCTGAGGTGCTGGTCATACTCCCATCTATTCTTGGAATACACTAATATGTCATCTATAAACACTACTACAAACTGATCGAGGTAAGGTCTAAAGATGTAGTTCATATAATCCACGAAAATAGTTAGGGCATTTGTTAGTCCAAAAGGAATTACAAGAAATTCATAGTGCCCATACCTAGTCCTAAAGGCGGTCTTAGGTATGTCCTCTTTCCTAACCCTAATTTGATGATACCCCGACCTTAGATCAATCTTGAAAAAGATAATGGCCCCTCTCAGTTGGTCTAATAGGTCATCGATCCTAGGGAGAGGATACTTATTCTTTATCGTTACCTTATTCAATTTTCTATAGTCTATGCACATCCTCATACTCTCTTCCTTCTTCTTAACAAACAGTACAAGAGCTCCCCACGATGACACACTGGGTCTAATGAATTGTTTTGTTAAGAGGTCCTCTATCTGCTCCTTCAACTCCTTTAACTTCATTGGGGACATCTTATAAGATGCTATGGAAATTAGCCCTGCCCCAGAAACTAGGTCTATGGAAAACTCTGTTTCTCTTTTTCCGGTGGGAGACTAGTTATGTCTCCCAAAAAAACATCCAAAAATTCATTAACTACAAGTATGGTTTCTAACTTCTGCTGACTTTCTACCTCTGAGGAACATAAGAAACCCATCCTTTGGTTTTTCCTCTCTATCCCTACATTTACTGGCCTAGTGTCTATGAAAGTCACAGACTTAGCTAAGCAGTCTAAGATAACATTGTTTGAAGAGAGCCAATCCATACCAAGGATGACATCTAGTTCCACCATGGGTCAACAGATAAGGTCTACAATAAAGGTTCTATTTCCAATCACAATGGAACAATTTAAACAAATCAAGGATGTAGACATGTGTTCATTGGTGGGTACTGCTATGAAAAGTTCATAAGGTAGGGTGGTTGTGGGTAATTTCAGGTTGTGAACACAATCTACTAAAATAAAGGAATGGGTGGTGCCAGAATCATGCAACACAATTAAAGGAATATCATTAATAAAGCACATACCTTTCATCAAATCTTCAGACTGGGCCATCTCCTTCCCCTTTAGGGTATACACTTTTCCCTTGGTAAGAGGTCTAATAGTTTCCTCTGGCTTCCTCAAGGTGGAGCAGTTCCAAGTAATGTGTCCTGGCTTCCCACATCTGTAGCATACACTCTGCCCCATCAGACATGACCTATCCCCGTGATTCTTCCTACATCTGTAGCATATGCTCTGCCCTATCAAACATGGCCTATCCCCATGATTCTTCCTACATCTCGAATAGTTACGCTAGGGTGTCGGAGTGCCCACTGGCTTTTTCCTGGTTTGGCTCCTCTAAAACTTCCTATCACGGCCCTTGGTGAAACTAGTTGGGCCCTTCCTCTTATAGAAACTAGCTTCCTGTTTCTGCTTCTGCAGGGCTGTCAAGGTCTTGGAGGCGATTTTGAACCTGTTGACCAGAGTCGGGTAGTCTCGAATCTTGTGGGCCACCACCTCATGGTATAGCTTCGGGTCTAAGCTGTTCTCCAAGTGCAGGGCTTTCCATGCCTCGTTTTCCCTCCACTTCAGGTAAGAAGAGAACTTTAACAGCTCTTCGAACCTGGCTAGGTGTTCCTCAAATGACCTGCCACCCTGTTTGATCTGTATAAACTCACCTTCCTTGACATTCCTTTCACTCTAGGGGAAGTACTTCTCTAGGAATGCATCTCTAAAGCTCTCCCAAGTGGTCGGGGTCCCTTGAGCCTCCATCAGTTGCTTTGTCCCTTTACACCAATGCTTCGCCTCCCTCTCCAGCTGGTAGGTGGTGAAGGTGACCCTCTACGGCTCTATGGTCCCCAATACTTCAAACAGTTCTTCCATCTTCTGAACCCACTCTTTAGCCTTCTTTGAACTCGCCAAACCATTGAAAACGGGAGGCCTGGCTCTTTGAAAGTCAGACTAGCCTCTACCTGCTTGGGTCCTCACCTGCTTTGCCCCTATCTGGGTCTCTTCGCTTTGGTCTATCTGGGCCTGACAGAACGCCTTGACTGTAACTGTAGATTGGGCTCTTATAGCATCCGCCATGTTTCGCATAGTCTTCATCATTTCATTCACATCTACTCCAGCATCTCGGGTCAATGGTCTACCTCTCCGTGCCGGTGTCATGCTACCAATCTACAAAATAAGTATTAGCAAGGTGATTAAGCTCAATAATAGGTTATTAAGCAGATAGCATATAACATCAATAAGAGCTTCCATCTTCCCAAACCTAATGCTCTATTCCCCAAGTTCAAAATAAATACAAGCTATCCAACCACCTAGGTATAGCTGACTAACCCGAACTAGTCCCTTACTTGAGGAATTCTACCTCGTCCTAACCTAGGTAGTTGTGCTCTGATACCAACTTAATGTAACGCCCCTATCTAGTCTTATTGTTAACTCCGATATCAAGAGATAGGTTCAGTATAGTATCCTTATCCTTGATTTGATTAGTATCTGAGTAGTTATACCATTCAATTCTGTTAAGCGGATTAGGTTCGGGATCTTTTTCTCAGAATAAAAACTTGCATGTACAGCGGAATAAAAATACTACACTACACAGCAAAAATTAAAACCTTCATGTGATTCAAATAAATACAGGTCCAATAATTTCCATTACATGCTGATAAGACATATCCCCAAATATATGAAGTACCCAACCATTAGAAGTCAGGAGACAATAGGTCTGTCACTCAGACTCCCGTATAAATGAAGGAGGGTCCGATCTTTCAGATATCCATATCTAACACATATTAGCACATAGATGAGAAACACAAGTTTCCCAGTAGTTAGCAATTCATAGTTTAAAAGAAACTAATATGTACCAGGGTGCAAGCACCAAAACATTCAATCTACATCCTTGATTTTAGGCGTAACTGTAAACTTCCAATCATTGCATGATAAATTTAGAAGTTAACAAAGATTAGATATCTTTTTCAAATAACACATATTCTCATAAGCTTACCGATTTATTACGGAATTATCAGAGTGTTTATACGTTTTACGTGAACACTAGGTCATGGGTGCGGAGTGTAATATCCTCAATTCTATGATATCAGGTATGTCTTAGAATCCTAGACTCAATATTTTTATGCATGGAAAATAGTCCAAAAATTATTTTATATTACCTTAAACAAAGGAAGGACTAAACTGAAAGCAAATGATTAGGGACTAAAATGAAAGGAAATTTGTTTCACAAAATATCCTGATAGTAAGCACGCAAATTGAGGTGCATTTATGGCGCACATTTATGAGGTTTGAAAATGGTCCCAATGTCATGAATGCTGCAAGAAAAATATTTAGGGGTAAAACGGTCAAAATTTTATCTAAAAATAAGAATAAAATATTTATTTATTAGATAAAATGGCTAATTTTTATCTGAAAAATTATGATTTTGCCTCTAGAATATTTTTCCAAAATTTTTAAAAAAAAAATAAAAAATTTTGGTTTGGCACTTAAGAGGGGTAAAATGGTTATTTTACCATGAAGGGCAAAATGGTAATTTTGACACCAAGGGTAAAAAGGTAATTTCATCATAAGGATATAAGAGGAATTTTACCTAAAGAAACACTTTAAAATTTCTAAAATACCCTTACATGTCAAGGTTTTAAGAAGGAAAAAGTGAAGGGTATTTTGGTCATTTTGCCACCAAGGGCAAAATGGTCATATAAGCCAATTTAAATAAGTCACACTACTTCTTCTCCTCCTTAGCAAAGACGACGTGAAGGCTTTTGGAAGGGAGAAATACCATAGGCTCCATAAGGGAGAAAAGGGAGAAAAACCAAGGAAACTTCAAGGTTTATCCACCAAAAATTGCAAATCAAGGTAGCTTAGCAGTCTTCCATCACTTATTTCATGTTTTAATGGATTTTTCCAAGCTTTTGAGATTTTCATGGCTGAATGAACAGTACATGAATAGTGATGTTCTTAAGTTTACATTCTTAAATTCTCAAAATTTCTATGGATTAATGCTTAGAAAGTAGTATGGAGTTGTTTGTGATGGTTAATTTCAATTATGAAAGTGTTTATGTTCATTTCCCAATTTTGTTTCATTTGCCCTAAAACCCCAAATTCATGAATGTCATGCCAAATTGTTTGTTTTGCCTTGAATGTTATGGATAAATGGTGATTGATGGTTTATGGATGATGAAAATGGGATTAAAGGAATGATTATATGAAAAATGATCATTTTTGCACAAAATTCCTCTTTAGGCCATGGCTAGCAAAATGAGATTTTGAAAATTGTTTGAAAAATTTTAAATTAGTTTATTGGTAATTCAAGTTATGGCCAATGGAGGGTAGAATAAGTGTCAATTGGTTGAAATGCCCAATATTGCCTAAAAATCTATTCTTGACCAAGAGTATGCAAGTTTTTGATGAAGGAAATGTGCCAAAATTTTGTGTGTGTGTCTTGGTTGAAGCAAGATTAATTGGCAATTATTTTTATGAAAAATGATCCCATTAAATTCCATGTAACCTACTTGACCAATTTTAGGACATGGAAATATTTATGGAAAATTTTTGTACAAAAATGTAATGAAATTGGTCAAAGTATACAAAGGAAATAATATGACGTTGCAATTAAATTTTAATGAATATTTTGTGCAATCTTGGCAATTCTAGCAATTTGTGTGCATGTTTAAGTGTGGGGAGACAATGATTATACACACCTTGGGTATGTATAATTAGGTGAGAAAGGGGGAAAATGGAATAATAAGTAGGAAATGGAAAAGGTTCAACTTTGAAACCCTTTAAATGCAATAAAATGTGAAAAAGGGAATTTAGTGTGAATGGGAAGGAAAAGTAAATTTATTTTGCTTATTATATGGCAAGAGTGACAAATAGAAATTTTTAAGTATGAAAATCTTAAATTTCTTAAGGATTTCTCTTGACCAAGAATGAACCTTCCTTTTTATACAAATTCAAGAATGGAATTGTTATTGAGATTTAAAGGTTTTCTTTTTAGAAAGTGAGAATGATAGTATCATCATGAATGAGGAAAGAAAAGGATTGATTTATGACATAGATAAGGAAAAACATAGCATGGTATTGGAAAACATTGAATGGAAGGAAAATATTTGAATGTTCAATAAAGAGAAACATAGAGGAAGTAATTCCAATATATATTCTATGGTAGATAGGCTTATAACCGAGTGACTAATTGTCGGTATGGGACGGCCGTTGGACATTCCACAGTTGTATCAAAAATTTGGATGGTGAAACATCCGCTCGGAATGAAAGAATTTCGAAAACACTGTGATGATTGTGAATTCTAAGTTAGTGTAACCTAGATGGCCAATTGAATAGGGGACATTTACTTAGAATTTGGAAAAATTATGGGATTAAGCCTAATCATCCTAGTTGATATATATAGGAAATAGCATACTGGGAAATGATCTATAATGTAGGTTGTGGTGATCTATGGCATCATGAACCGCCCATAAAGCGGGGAGAAGATGATCTGTGTGAATAACAGTGATTCCATGAGCTTAGTTTGACTGAACCTTGGGAGAAACTCCCACTTAGATCTGTCTTTATGACATGATCACTGAATGTGAATGGGTACTCAGATCCATTGAGGGACGCCTCAGATATACCAGTGGCAGAATTGTCACACACTTGATAGAGCGGCTATCTCATTCATGCACGTTGTAGTATGTGGAGTAATTTATACTTCCGATACTCTTGTGTCTCTCTGAATTGAAAATATGGCTTTTAGCCAAATATGAATGTTTATTTTCCTTATAAATAATGCAGTTTTCCATGAATGGTAAATGTTGTTTCTCCTAAATTATCTATGGCTGAATGGAAATTTAATGAATGTACTTTCCTGATTATGGTACTAAACGGTATATGGTGAATTATGATTGTGACTGAAATTGATACTATTTTTATTTGATAACTGATATATTACTGATATACCTCATAAACTTCATCCTATACATCTGACTGGTTTATTTATAGCATTTCCTAGAAATGATGAAATTTAAGAATAAGGAATGTAAATTGTTTTCCGTACCCATACGGTGGTACATACCATAGCTCAAAAATGAAATGTAAATTGTTTTCCGTACCCATACGGTGGCTTTGAAATTTGGGGTGTTATACGGAGCACCTTCGGCCACACCTCCTTGAGTCACCCGTGTGGAGCACCTTTGTCCACACCTTGTAACAACCAAAAATATCCAGAACTGTTTACAGGTATGAATTTTGGGGACAAAATTTCTTTTAAGGGGGGGAGAATGTAACAACCGAAAGAATTTTAAAAGAGTTTAAAGGATAAAAATCAAATTTTTAACCCTAATCCCAATCAAACGAAGCTTGGCATGAATTTTGAGGATAATAACTTGACACAGAAGGTTGTTCGAAGCTAGAAACACGATCAAACGGAGAGAAATGCAATCCGACGATTAGAAACTGACGGAAGAAGTTTCGTGCGTCAATTTTGTTAACGGAGGCAAAAACTTTTGCATAGAAATGCGTGCTTACGTCTGGAAGGATGCCGACACCCTAAAACATCCCCGGGTGGCCCGGGAAAAGTCGAAATCGTCCCTGGAGGCTTTAAATTACACGAATTCCCTCCATTTCTCTCATTTCACTCTCTCTCCTCACCACACTCTCTCTCTTCTCTCTCCTCCTTCCTCTATCGTGAACGGCCGCTACAGCCACTGTGGGCCGCCAACAAGGGCACCAACCGACAGCCCTCACTGCCCACAACCTCCACCAACCAGCCACGGCCACCAACGGCCGCCGGAGCCGCCAGAAAGACGTCGTTTTTCCCCTCCATCGCGTAAAACTTCTCTAGCTCGGATCGCCGCCGTCCGTCGCCGTTGACCATCACCGCCCCCACCACCGTGTAGCCCAAACTACCAGCTTCCTCCAGTAGCTTGCCGCCGTCGAAAGGAGGCTGGACGCGCCCGGATAGAGGAGAATTCCATCCGCCATGCGAGAAGCTTCATGGCCGAAAAACGCCACCCAAACGACCATGAACCGCCGCGCCACCACCGTATTCGGACTCCTGGGCTTACGGGCTTCACCGTGGTGTGATTTTCGAGACAAACCGCACCCCTCTGCCATGCGCCACCGTACGCCCCCGTGTGCCGGAGCTTCTGGACGTGCATCGGGAGAAACCGAGACCACCGTGACGCAGAATTCCATCATCCGGACACATTGGTAAGGTCCGATTTCCCAAAAAATGATGGCATTTGATTGAAATGATTGTCGAACGTAATTAGGTAACTAATTAACCTAGGTAGCTGTGTAATCGAGTTTAGGATTGAAAATTGGATGACATGACGAGCCTAAATGTTTAATTTTATGTCCAGGAAATTAATCAGGCTCAGAAACCGAGACTGCATGGAATTCTGAAGTGATTTAGAGCATTCAGAGACCAGGTAGGATAATTTACACTTCCCGAACCCTAGAATTGATTTAGTGAATACCTGAATGATTTAGATGACTTTCATGGAATTACGTGCTACTTTCGATGGGATAAATTGCATGCTTGTGTGCTGAAAACCCTAATTGCATGTTAGACGCCTTGTTTATCGAGTTTAGATGCCTTTAGGACGGATTTACTTAGGGTTGGGTACTTGATAGCTAGTATGGGATGGCCGTTAAGTATCCCTCGTAAAGGAAGCTTTTAAACAAGATTATTTTTACCATACTTAGCCTGTACTGAGTTAGGGATTACGCGTTAAACCAGGACGACCCTAAGAAAGGTTTAGGGAGTATAAGGGTGGATAACCTACACGGGGAAATGTTGTAATTTAGGTGTAATACCCTAGAACCCTGAGGAATAGCCGACCGAGTGCATGTGAGTTCGAATAGACTGTATGAGGATGAGAATTGAAGATATGCACATGCTAGGGGACGCCCTAGATGTTGATTCTCACCCGGTCCTTGAGTGAGTGATTGGTGTTACGGATCACACTCACAATATAGGCTTGATTCGGGTGATTGGTGTTACGGATCACACCCAACGATAAAAGAGGTATTCTCTCTAGACTACGTGCAATTAGAAGATGATTTAGATTTGGTTACAGCGGATTTGTAGCCAACTTGGATTGAGATACACAGGGCATGGGATTTTACTTGATTTTGATGACTGATTCTCAAAGAAATTAATTTTATGATTTCAAGTACTTGCCGCAATTTTCATGTGTTTAAACGATTTTAAAGATAAGTATTTCACTGTTTTTGAACTGATTTCGGGAAGACGATTTCGGTGTTCGCACCGCTGGGTATTCAACTAGTTTTATAATGATAATTGAATTGTAAATTATTCTACTGGGATTCATATCTCATTAGGTTGTTTACTCAGATGAACAGGGACAGGGACAAGAGCCCAGACGATAGCCGAGGCTGACTTGAGGATAGACCGGAGGATGATTTAGCTTAGGCTTGAATCATTTGTACATATGCTTTGATGACGTTGTTGTTTATCAGGTTCTGTCTCTTATGTTTTCTGTATGGACTAGACTGAATGTACATGTAATATTTCAGATAGTGTATATGGATTGTAGTGATGAATTGACGTTGCTGTATATGGATTATGTTAAGTATGTTTATTACTGTTGTTGGACTGGTTGTTTGATTTTAAACAGGTGATTTTGTACTTGGGATATGATCGAAATACAGAGGAAACTCTGCCAGATTTTCGGTAGGGTTTACCGCTGTAAACTTGAGGAATTTAGTTAGAACATATGTGAATGCTTAACAGTATATATACATGAGTCTTGGATGTTGAGTTTAATGATTGTATGTCGTATGTATGGACTTTAGCTTCATTCCAGAGTTATTGATGATGTATGCATGTGTATTTAGTTAGCTGCGTGTGAATCAGGGTTGAACGGAATCTGAATGGACAATGGGAAGTCTATTTGGGTTACGCTCAACCAGTAGCGATCCCCTGACATTCCCACATAGGGAATAATTATTTAAACTAACCCATAAGCTTCCGCTAATCAGATAAGCATCGCGTATGACGTATTAGGGGGTCGTTACACACCTCGTAATTTATGAACACTCGACCATGTATATAGCGTAATCACGAGCACTAGGTCATGGGCATGGAGCACCTTCAGCCACGCCTTGGTAGGCCGCCTGTGTGGAGCACCTTTGGCCACACCTTGTAAATTGTGAACACTCGGCCACATATATAGCGTAATCACGAGCACTAGGTAGTAGGCATGGAGCACCTTTACCTATGCCTTGCTAGGCCACTCGTGTGGAGCACCTTTGGCCACACCTCGTAAATCATGGACACTCGGCCACATACATAAAATCATCAGGACACTAGATCACAAGTATAGAGCACCTTTGGCCACACCTCCCTAGGTCACCCATGCGGAGCACCTTCAGCCATACCTCGTAATTCGTAGACACTCGACCACGTACATATATTCACTGTGAACACTAGGTCACGGGCATGGAGCACCTTCGGTCACGCCTCACTAGGTTACTTGTGTACACTTGGGGCCCCATATGGGCGCTAGGCCACTTTTAACATTTCTTTAATTATCCAGGGAAAAGTTTCTTTTCTTGAGAATTATCATTAGTATACATCCCTTCCTAAATTTTAATAACTTAAAAATTAACATTTCTTTTCTTGGATTTTACCATTAATGTACTTTATTGGGAATGCTATTAATTTCAATGAAAATTTTCTCTTTCTTATAGTTTAATGTAATTATACATTTCTTATGGAAAATTCAATATTTTAGGAATAGTTTCTATTTTTCTTATGAATAATTTTTAAGATACATTTTCTTATGAAATTCTAATAATCTCAATTATTAATTTCTTTTCTTAGAAATTAATTCCAATGCGCGTTTTCTTTCTAGAAATTTTTAAATAATTTCCATAATAATTTACTTTGCTTGGAATTTAATTCCAATATATATTTTTCTTTTTAAAAATTCTAATAATTTCTATAATAATGTTCCTCCTATCCATGGTCATCATTATTAGTCTTAAACCCTCAAAATCAAATTTCTCATGATGGTGTTCATCATTAATTAGTTTCATAGGTGATCATAACAATAATATCCATTACTATCATAGTCAATTATTTCCCTTAATCACATGCATTATTGTGAATAGACATAAATTTCCCATAATCTCATGTATTATTATTAGCTACCATAAATTTTCCATTCGTTTTGAACAAGGCATTCCTTACTGCATGGGTTACATGTATTGACATTTATTCCATGAAGGGATTCACAAGCTCACTTCAATATTAAGATCAATAACTCAAGTAACCCAACATTAAGATGATCTTTAGAGCTAATTCCTTTCATACTTGTAGGAGAATCACATCTTTTAATTTCATTCACCTTAGCCAACTCTTATATTTATCATGCATACTAAATCAAGTTTTATCCCAAAATCAAGAATGTAGATAATCACTCTAGTCCCATGGAAGCAAAATTTTAAAGCATGTATACTAAATCATGGAACTAAAATAAAGGAATTGCTAACCTACCTTGGTTCCTTTGCTCTCTCTTTTACCTTATTTTCTTCTTTTTCGATTTCTCTTCTTCTCCTTTGTCTCACGTATGATTATGTTGTATGGAAACCAACTCTTACTCCCTTGCTTTTCCTTGCTTCACGTGCTCCTCTCCCTTCCCTTTTCTTTTTATCCCTTTTTCCTTTTCTACTTGCCGAGAGGGGACGTGTAGATGCTTTCATGAGAGTCAAATTCTTCCTACTCTTTTTGTCTAGGTGGTATGAACATTCTTCCTTAAACTCTTGTTTCACATCAAAGAGAAGGCTCAACACTAGTCCCTCCCCCTTTACGTGTGTATTTCCCTAGCCTTTTTGTTCCATAAAAATTTAAAACAACTTTAACTCTCTCCCTCTTCCCTCTTGCCACGCCACAATTCCCTTTCCTTCTTAATTCTTATTTTACGTATACATTGCAGCCTAGGTGGCGTGTGCCTCTCCAATCCTACTTCCTTTCATTGGTTTTTTTTTGTTTATGCTATATGTGGACTTTACCTCCCTTCCACGTTAGATGTAGTCTACAAGTAACTAATTTTTGCACCAAAAAATTTGCACTTGTTAGATGGTTTGTTGCACACTTCATGCTACCTTTCTTCCCTCATGTGTGGGTGTGCATCTCTCTCCACTCTTGTCGTGTACATATCCCCTTTTGTACAAGGAAATGGGGTTCCCATTCCCCTTCACGTGTGGGTTGTAGTATAGAAGTCAAAGTTTCAATTCCCTCTTGTCTCTTTCTTGGCTTAGGTGGCATGTGGTTGGGTGAAGATTTTAATTACATTTTATTTTCATTTTCCAAAAAGAATTTCTGCACTTCTACTCTTTTGCTTACAACTTTGGCATTTCTTTCTCTTGCAAGTTTAGATTTTCCACTTTCACAAGCAACCTTGGTATTTCTTTTTCTTTTTCTATTCTCTCTTTTCCTCCCTAATTCACATGACACTCCTCTTTTCCTTTCTCAATTCTCGTGGCCCATGCATGCATATTTATTCATAACTTGATTTCTCTTCCTTCACCTCCTCTTTTGCCGTTTACATACATGCATATATTTTTTATGCAAAGTGTTGTACTTCCCTCACATGTGGCCTCCAAAGAAAGGAAGGAAAAATTTGGTTTTTATGCTACCTTTTCCCTAATTCACGTGTCACCTATACACACATATATATATATATTTTTTTGTTGCATCCTTCTTCCCTCTCTCCTTTCACATGGACCATGCTTGAATGCATGCAAAATTCTCTTCTTTCATATAGAATACATGCAAGGCTCACTCATGCACATGTTTAAATAAATGTATCTTACATTGCTTCTTTCTTAGAAATTCAACAATTAATTTTAAGCATTAAAATTTTTTTTGCAAGTTTACTTTTTAAGATAACCCTTTTAGGCCATTAAATTATGCACCCTAAAATTTCCCCTCATTAAGATAACCCATTTAATTAATTAGCAATTAATAATAATTAATTAAATGACACCATTAATTCCTTTCATCAAAGACCATTAATTTAAACTAATTAAATTATGGGATGTTACACCCACAACTTGGAATTAGCTATCGTGGTATTTGCCCTAAAGATTTGGAGACATTATCTGTACGGGGCTATGTTTGAGATTTTTAGTGATTACAAAAGCCTTAGGTATTTATTTGATTAGAAAGAGTTGAATATGAGGCAGAGAAGGTGGGTAGAGTATCTAAAGGACTTTAACTTTGAGTTAAAGTACCATGCAAGGAAGGCGAATGTAGTAGCTGATGCATTAAGCAAGAAGTCGTTACAAGTAGCCAGTTTAATGGAGGATGAGATGAGATTACTTGAGGACTTTAGGAATATTAGCCTCAATTTAATTTCATTTTTGAAGAGATTAGTAATGAGTTACTTCCTAACTAGTTGTGATTTGAGGGATCAGATTAGACAAGCCCAACTAGAGGATGAATCATTGGGAATCTATGTGAATCATGATTTTGGGTTAGCCCTTGATGGAGTACTAATGTTTAGGAAAAGGATAGTAATTCCAAACCATTAGGAACTAAAGGAGAAAGTGTTAGTAGAGGCTTATCGAAGCCACTATACCATTTATCTAGGTATTTTCAATATGTACCAAGACCAAAAAAAAAAATTTTGGTGGCCGGGTATGCGAAAGGACATCGCAAAGTATGTGAATGCTTGTCCTACTTGTCAACAAGTTAAGATAGAGCATCAAAGACCCGCAGGATTATTAAGGCCACTGGAGATACTAGAGAGGAAATGGGACTAGATAACCATGGATTTTGTAGTTGAACTACCTAGAACACTAGCTGGTTATGATTCTATTTAGGTAATAGTGGATAGATTAACTAAGTTTGCTTACTTTCTACCTATCAAGATTAGGTATTCCATGGAGAAATTAGCCTAATTTTACCTTAGAGAGATTGTGAGACTGCACGAGGTACCATCAGGTACAATATCGGACCGAGACCCTAGGTTTACCTTGAGATTTTGGCAATCCCTACTGCAGGCATTAGGAACCTAACTTAAGTTTAGCACCACCTATCATCCTTAGAACGATTGACAGTCTAAGAGAATGATTCAAACCTTAGAAGATATGTTAAGGGCTTATGTGCTAGAACAAAAGGAAAGTTGGGATAAATACCTAACTTTGATAGAGTTTGCTTACAATAACAATTATCACTCTACCATAGGTATGGCACCATATGTTGCTCTGTATGGGAGAGGTTGTAAATCGTCTTTAAGTTGGGTAGAGATGGGGGAGAGTACTTTATTGGGTCTAGAGATTGTACAAGAGACTACTGATTAGATCAAGATGATCAGAGAAAAGATGAGGGTTACCCAACAAAGACAAGAAACCTATGCAAATAGGAGAAGGAGACCTTTAGAATTCAATGAGGGAGAGCACGTATTCTTGAGAGTGTCACCCACTACAGGTATAGGTAGACAAATAAGGACAAAGAAATTGAGTTCTAGATTCTTAGGACTATTCCAAATCCTACAAAGAGTCGGTCTAGTTTCCTACCAAATTGCCATACCTCCCTACCTTTCAAACTTGCATGATGTGTCCCACGTCTCGCAACTCCGAAAATATGTCCCAAATCTCGCACATGTGTTGGGGAATCAACCCATAATATTAAAGGAAAATTTGACTTATGAAAATACTCCTGTCCAAATCCTTAACTTTAAGACTAAGCAACTCTGGAATAAAGTAATCCCTTTAGTTAAGGTACTTTGGTAGGATGCAGCATCTCAGGAGATGACGTGGGAGAAGAAGGATGAGATGAGACAACGTTATCTAGAATTATTTGCAAGTATGAATTTTGGGGTCAAAATTCTTTTAAGGGGGAGAATGTAATAACTTGAATTAAAAATAAATTAAATTGGATGAAATAAATTAAAATTTTGTTGGAATTGATTTAAGAATATTCTCTTAAGCTTGCAGTTACATTTTGAGAATTTTTCAGAATTAAATTTTATCTGATAGAGAGAATTTTATTTGCCTTCAGGAACTTAGCAAATATTTTTGGAAGGCTTAAAATCCTCAAAAGATTTCAAAATCCCTTCCATATGATCCTATATTCTTGCTTAGATCAAAAAATGCATATGAAATTTAGCCCGAACAAAGTGGGAAAAAACCAAAATGTCACTATAGGCCATAAGATACCAAAATTTCTCTTATTCCTCCCATTTCCCTCTCTCTCACACAAATTCTCTCTTCTTTCTCTCATCGCGCAGCTCCTTCGTCCACCGTCGAACCACTACCCATCGTCGCTTGCACCATGTCACACCACCGTCGGAGTGTGCAGCTCATCTCCGTCAAGCTCCAAGTACCATTCCTGGCTATCGACAGACACTACAACTGTCAAAAATAGCATCTTTTCCATCTGGTGTATCTTCTTCATTTGGTTAGAAAATGTTACCGTCTGACCACATTGCCACCACCAACAGCTAGCCCAAGCTGCCTGCTTCCTCCATCAGCTACTAACCGGTTAAAATTTGCCACCACGTGCCGTGAATGAAGGAGAAACAATTTCGGACCACCGTCATGTTTTTTCCAAAAAATCACGATTAAACTGCCTTTTTTTGCTGAATCAACCTCGGATCCAGCATCCTTGAGTTACGGGCTACATTTTGAAGCAATTTTTAACCCTAGCCACCATCTATCGCTATGCGCCATCGTGCTCCACCGTGCACAGTCGCCAGAGTTGTTGGAAAGAAGTAGGAATCAAATTTCAACCTTTCGAAAGCTCCAGTATAATTTAAAATGCTCCAATTTGATGTTTTCCTATTGATTTTATTTCCAAATCTGTCGTAAGGATTAAACCGATGTAGGAATTAGGCAATTAATTGTAGAAAAGTATAACTGAAAGGAAACCCGCTTGAGATTTAAATTTTTTTCATAGGAAACTAATTGGGAGAACAATCTACAAGGAAAAAGGAAAACCTCAACTCAAATAGGAGCAAACGGTAAAAGGTAGAGTAATTTACACTCCCCTGAATTTTAAATTAATGTTGTAATTGACTGTTTTAAGTATAATTGTATTGAATGGGAATGAGTGCTGAAAATATATATATGAGTATATAAGATTGCCTGTGTATTGAGAATATTTGTTGCATGTTTGATAGAATTTGGCTATTGGGATTATATGCCATAAGAATTACACTAGTCCTCAATCCTTTGAAAAGATGAATCTAATGCTTTAAAAGAAAGAGGCCAAGCGAACTAAACCAAGCTTAACCCTTCACAATCAAAAATTAAGTGCTCTATAGTTTCAAGGACTTGATGACACAAAGGGCACAAAGGATCAGCAGCACATCTCTTTCGAAAAAGCTTTGCTTTTGTGGGGAGAGAACCAGTACACAGTCTCCATAAAAAAAATTTAATCTTTGGTAATGCTTTTATTTTCCATACTTTTTCCCTTTACTCTTTCGAAGGGGTATAAGAAGAGCTGGCCAATTACATTGTGTCCTTAATCTTAAAAAATTTTGTATTATTCAAAAACTATTTAAGTTTAAAAATTTTATTTTACTAATTTATGGGATTAAATTTCTCAATAAGTATGAAAAATTCTTAAATAGATGAAGAGATATTGAAATATAGAGGATAGTATAATTCAAAGCAACAATGATTTATAAATGAAATTTTTAAATAAATAATGAAAATAGTACTTTAAATTTAGTACAGTTAAATTTTGATTTAATATTAGATTTATAGAAAAAAATATTAAATTATTAAAATAAAGTAAATATTGCTTCTAAAAATATTTAAATTATGCATGTGCTAAGTACATGTAATAATCTATTTTCTTACATAGTAAAGTAATGCTTCCATTAAAAGAAATGATGTTGAGCAAAAAGGAAGATGATTTTTCGTGGAAGATTTGATTTTCATACTTAAAAGTTGATACACAGTTCCTTGGATCTTACACACCAATCAAGGAAGGGAAAGCATTTTATATTTTTGCCAACAAAAGTATATTTGTGATAATACTATAGTATTTGTGATAATACTATATCAGACCCTAAACCCTAAACCACATAGGCAATTGCCCTACTTTGCCTATCTCTCCTAGACTTGGGCCTCACAAGGACAAAGGATTGCCCACATGATCCACCCAACCAATGCCACGTATTGTAATATCCACCTTTTTATATTTTCAGATATATTATTTATTCTTAAATTCTTAAATTTAGCAATTGCATACCTAAATGATTATATTTAAATAGCTTTAGGTTTTCCTAAAGAATAGAGGGACCAAATTGAAAGAAAAGTATAAGGACTAAAGTGAAAAGAGAAAAAGTTCTCAAAATATCTCAAGTGTCATCATTACGTCTCTAAAATATCTAGCTCATTTATGACGCATAATCATGACGTCTCAAAATATCTAAAATACAATTATTACATTAGAAAATATCTAGAGAAAAATATTTGAAAGTCATGATGACTTTAGGAAAATATCCTAAGGGCAAAATAGTCATTTTTACCCAAGGACAAATTGGTAATTTCACCCCAGGGTAAAATGGTAATTTTTACCTCAAGGGTAAAAATAGCAATTTCACTTAGAAACTTCATGATAATTTCCCTCAAGGCCATCAACCTACACTTTTTGAAATTATGAAGGCAAGTGAGGGGTAAAATAGTCATTTTGGCATAAAGGGAAAACATAGTAATTTTTTCATAAGGCTAAAATGGACATTTCACACAAATGATTTAGGAAATTACATAGAAGGGTAAACTCCTTCATATTTTTGAAAAAGAGGAGAAAGGAACTGTAAAATGGTCATTTTACAATAATGACAATTTGGTAATTTGCCATTAAAAGATTAAAACCCCATTTCCTTCATGAAAGGAGAGAAAACACGAGAAGAAGAGGAAGAAGAGGATAAGACTGTGAAGGTGAAGTGTAATGCCCCTATCTAGTATTACCATTAATTCTGATATAAATAGATAGGTTTGGTACATTATCTTTATCCTTTATTTAATTAAAGGTTGAGCATTTAAACCATCAAATCATATTAAGTGGATTAGGTTCGGGATCTTTCGCTCAAATTAAATAAACTTACATACACAGCGGAATAAAAGGAATTCTATGCTACACTGTGGAATTTAAACTTTCATGCAATTCAATAAGTTTCATAATGTCCGTTACATTATAGTGAACATGTATCAGGATATACGAAGTACCCGTCTATAGGAAGTTAGGAGACAACAATCCTGTCACTCAGACTCTCTTTACAAATTTTTCAGACTGACCGGTCCTCCACCTATCCCTTCCCCTGTTCTTTCCTAAATACATCTTAGAACTACTACGAAAAGAATGATCCTAGATCTAACCAAAGTATGTATAGACTAGGACCCAAAAATAGGGGTTAAAAAAATTCCTTAACCCAAAAGAACTCGAACTGCCGTTCCAGCTATGTGTCTACATCTGATACATATTATCATATAATTAGAAACGCAAGTTTCCCAGTAGCTTAACAATTCAGGTTTAAGAAAACAACTAATATGTATCAGGGTGCAAACACCAAAATAATTAATTCTACATTCTTGGAATAAAATACCGTATAATTCACAATATAACTGGCAAGCAATACATGATCAATTAAAATGTTAATAGGATGAAAATAACATACTTCTAAATACTCATGCTGTGACTTACATTATCATAACAGTAATAATTTATTTAGGCTTATCCTTCTTAAATTTTCTGTATACTTTAACTGTAATAACTGGAATTTTGAAAATAATAAACTGGGTGAATTTGATCGTGATTTCATTAAAACTGAATTCGCCACGATTTTCTGAGATTACGATTGAAATCTAAGGATTTTTCTGAGTTAAAAATCTGATCCGATGAAGGAAAATGCAACCCGGCGATTAGAATTTGACAGATAAAGTTTCAAACTTCAGTTCCTTAGACAGAGGCGGAATCTCTTGCATGGGAAATCGTGCCCTAGCCCGGATCAAAGAAGAAATAAGAAAGTTTCCCCGGGTGAAGTGGCAAACGACCAAATTTCCCCTAGAGGCTTTAAACTTCCCAAAATTGCATAAACTCCCACCATTTTCTATTTTCACTCTCTCTCTTCCCTACACACTCTCTCTCTTCTCTCTTCTCCCTTCACCATCGTGCACAGCCACCACCGCTGCCCTGCGCTATTGCCTGACCCAGCCACCGATGCAGCTCACCACCCCTTACCATCTACGACCAACCACGGCCACCCACGGACGCCACGGCTGCCAGAAAAGGCCTCTTTTTCCCCTCCATCGCGAAATCCTCCACCCACCGTGATCTCTCGCCCGGCGTCACGCCATCGCTTTGCCATTGGGAAGGCTGAGTTGCCATCTTCCTTTGATAGCTCTAAGCCACTAAATGCCGTCACCACGCACCCGGATCGAGGAGAAAAGCATTCATCATGCGTGGAACTTCGTCACCGAAAAATATGACCTTAACGGTCGAGAACTGCCACACCAACCCTAGATTCAGACTCTCATCTTGCGGGCTTCATCTTGGTGTAATTTTTTACCTTAGCTACACCCCTCCGCCTTGCACCACCGCTAGAGAAGGCAGAAAGGGTTTAGAATCAGATTTCCACCTTTTAGAACCCCCAGTATGATCTAAATGACCCTAATCTAATGTATTCTGATTGAATTAGATGCCGAACATCTATAAAAAATTTATCGGCCTAGGAAAATTTGTAATCAGATGTAGGAAAGTGAAATTGAATAATTAACGAATTAAGACATTGATTTAATGGCCCAGGAAATTAACTAGGCTCAAATTCTGAGGATACGGGAAGCCTCAGATTTAATTAAGAGCAAACGATAACTAGGTAGGGTAATTTATGCTCCCCTAATTTTAGATTGATTTCATGGATACCTAAATGATTTAATTTGATTGCATGGAAATTCGTGCTACCTTCAATGAGTATAATTGCATGCCTGTGTGCTGTAGATGCCTATTGCATGTTAGAATGACTTGGCTATCGGGTTTAGATGCCATAGGAGCGAGTTGACTTAAGGTAGGGTACTTGATAGCCGGTATGGGATGGCCGTTGAGTATCTCAAGTGCAGAGGATTTTATAAATATATTGTTTTCATTAGATTTATCTTGCATTCATTAGGGATTACGCAGTAAAGTAGGACAACCCTAAGAAAGGTTTATGGAGTATAAGGGGGGATAACCTATACGGGGAAACGTTGTGATTTAGGCATAATATCTTACAACCCTGGGAACTAGTCGACTATGTGCATGTGATTCTGAATAGACTATATGAGGATGAGGATTGGCATATGTGCACATGCTAGGGGACGCCCTAGATGTTGATTCTCACCTGGTCCTTGAGTGAGTGATTAGTGTCACGGATCACACTCACAATATATGCGTGATTTCGGGTGATTGGTGTTATGGATCACACCCAACGATAAAAGATTGATTTTTGTAAAATAACATGCAATTAGATAGATTCAGACTGGTCGCATCAGACTTGTAGCTGACGTGTATGTGAGAACACCGGGCATTGGATTTTTACCATAGATTTTTAGAAAAATAGATTTTATACTCATTTTACTAATTGCCTCATTTTTTGTGCCATTTTAATGATTTTAAAAGATAAGGTATTTCGCTAATTTTTGAAATAAATACGAGAGTTTCTTTTGATGCTTGCACTGCTGAGCATCCAGCTAGTTTTGAATTTAATTACTGTAAATTACTCTACTAGGATTTAACTATCTCATGAGGTTTTTTGCTCAGATGAACAGGGATAGGGGCCTAGGAGATAACTGGGCTGAGATTGGATGACAGAAGGATGATGCAATGTAGTTTCTAGGCTTGAATTTTTTATTGTATATATATTTATATTGATGATTATGTTGTTGTTGGATTTTGTATTGAATGTATTTACTGGATTTGTTGACTGTTTGTACTTAGGAGATGTCCAGATTATAGGGGAAACTCTGCCAAATTTTTGGCAGGAATTAATGTCTGAATTTGAGTTTAAGATGGGATGCATGTCCATGAATGTGTATTATTAATTTTATGGTTATTAGTTTTAATATTCCAGAGCTTTGTTGTGATGATTGCATGTGTATTTAGTATAACTTTAGTTCATTTAGGGTTAACCAGAATTTGAATGGACACAGTGGAAAGGTCTATTTGGGTTACGCTCAACCAGTAGCGATCCCCTGATGTTCCCTGAAAGGGAAAAAGTGAAAAATTATTTTGAAAACCCATATGCTTTCGCTACTCTAATAGAGGATAGTGTATTGTGGATTAAGGGTTCATTACAAATATGGTATCAGAGCCTGATTCGTCGGTTGTCTGGTTTAGTGGGCTAGTGGATGTGAATCTTTGGGCTTGAAACTTTAGGGTTTTGATTGATTTAACTCTAGAATACTTAGGACCTAATCTTGAATTGATAAGTGAAGGAACGAATTTAACATCTTTCTACTAATTGTTGCTGTTAAAGACTAATCCCATTTCTTTTTGTGTCAGGTAGCCATGGCAGAACCTAGCATGGAAAGCACTCGAAGGCCAAGAGGAAGGCCGAGACATAGGAGCCAGGGCGCCTTAGGTAGTAGTAGCATAGAGACCAACGTTGACATATGAGAGATGATGGACTCCATATGGATGATGGCCGATGCCATGAGGGACCAAGCTACTACAAGTGCCAATGTAATGAGGCAACAACAGGAAGATAGGCAGACCAGAAACGATGGGAAAAATCAGAATTCCAACTCGATGTATCAAGGGTGGATTGAATTTCAGAGAGCAGGTCCACCCCCATTCTCAAGTGCTTTCGATCTAGCCGCAGTTGAAGCAAGGCTGAAGGAGATAGAAAAGATCTTCCGTTTGTTACATTGTGACGATGAACAGAAAGTGACATATGCAACATATATGCTTAAGGGCGAAGAGGAATGATGGTGGACAGGAGCCTAACAACTGATGGAAAGCAGGGGTATTCTGCTCACCTAAGAATATTTTAAGAGGGTCTTCATGGATAAATATTTCCCTGAAAGCGTCAGATAGTCCAAGGAAGCAGAGTTCCTGAAACTCACACAAGGAAGTGGACCATTCGAGGAATATTTGGCATAATTTGAAGAACTGTCCAGATATTACACGTACCTAAGGATGCATTATGACGAAGCTTGGAAGGCAAGTCAGTTGGAAGAGGGCCTAGATTTGCCGATGAAGACACAGCTTGCCCCGCTTGAGATCAGAGACTTTGCAGTGCTAGTGAACAAATGTCGAATCCTAAGAAAGAACTTAGAACAGAAGCAGAATATGATGCAGAGGACCGATAACAGGCCGAGACCACCAGCTAGAAATTCAATGTGAAAGGCGGGATGTTCAAACCGCAGCCAGGGTCTTCAAGCAGTAGCAAATGGCCCGATAGTGCTCTTTGTCAGAAGTGTGGGACCAGACATCCTAACCAACCCTGCTAGCATCAGACTCTAGTGCAATGTTACAAGTGTGGGGGTACAGGACACCTTGCAAAGTATTGCCGCTCAAGCGAAAGCTAGCAGACACCAGGTGGTCGAAGACCGCAGGCTCTAGGGAGAGCTTTACTATCGATACGGTAAACATCGACAGGTCATTAGGTTTGATGCAGGGTAGAGGTAAAATTTACAATCTTCCTTTGAAAATATTGTTTGATTCGGGTGCCACACACTCTTTTATTTCTAATGCATACATGGAAAGAATAAACTTACCTTTACAAACCATGCCCTGTGAAATACAGATTTCCACACCCTTGGGAGAAACCATTATATCCCCACAAATATGTCTAAATTGCCCTCTAAATATCGATGACACCCTGTTTATTGTGGACCTAGTGTGTATACCCCTGACTGGGATCGACATCATTCTAGGAATGGATTGGTTGTCTAGGAATCAGGTTTTGTTAAACTTTTATAACAGGACTATCACTTACTTGGATACCGTGCCTATACGTGGGAGTGACAGAGTATGTAAGATAGGTGACGTGTCCTTAAATTTCTCTTAGGTAGAATTGCAGGAAAAGTTGAGCCTAATCCCAATTGTTAGTGACTTTTCCAGAGGTGTTTCCTTTGGAAGTAAGTAGGCTTCCCCCACCTAGAGAGATAGAATTTACCATTGACCTAATTCGAGGTGTAGGCCCAATAGCTATGACCCCATACCGAATGGCCTCAGAAGAATTGAGGGAAATAAAGGTCCAGATAGAGGAATTATTAGAAAAGAGATTCATTAGGTTGAGCGTATCACTGTGGGGAGCTCTTATCTTATTCGTAAAGAAGAAAGACGAGAATTTAAGGTTATGTATTGATTATCGGCAATTAAACAAGGTGACCATTAGGAACAAGTACCCATTACCACGGATTGATGACTTATTTAACTAGTTGCAGGGTGCAACTGTGTTCTCCAAGATAGACTTAAGATCGGGATACCACCAGATTAGGGTTAGAGAGGAAGACATCCCTAAGACAGCGTTTAGCACTAGGTACGGCCACTATGAGTTTCTAGGGATGCCGTTTGGGTTGACTAATGAACCTGCTGTCTTCATGGACTACATGAACAGAATCTTTAGACCCTACTTGGATCAATTTTTTGTGGTATTCATAGATGAAATTTTGGTCTATTCTAAGACTCACGAAGAGCATGCCCAACATCTTAACACGGTGCTACAGATATTGGAAGAAAAATAACTGTATGCTAAGTTGGAAAAATGTGAGTTTTGGTTGGAGGAAGTGAAATTTCTAGGCCACGTGGTAAATGGGGAAGGGATTGCAAAAGACCCTAAGAAGATTGAATTAATATTAGATTGGGGTCAACCAAGGACGGTCACTAAGGTTAGGAGTTTTCTGGGTTTGGCTAGCTATTACAGGAAGTTCATTCAAGGATTTTCCCAGATAGCCTTGCCATTAACCCGGTTGACTCGGAAGGGTGTAAACTTTGAATAGAGTGAGTAGTATGAAGAGAGTTTCCATACTTAGAAAGAAAAATTGACCATCGTTCCAATGTTAATAATTTTGAAACCCTTAGAACCCTTTACAGTATATACAGATGCATCAATGAAAGGTTTAGGATGTTTCTTAATGCATGATGGGAAACTAGTGGCTTATACATCGAGGCAATTAAAACCTGTAGAGGAGAGTTACCCTACCCATGACTTGGAATTAGCTGCCATTGTGTTTGCCATGAAGATTTATAGGAATTACTTATATAGGGCTGTATTTGAGTTTTATAGTGATCCCAAGAGCCTTAGGTACTTGTTTGATCAAAAGGAACTAAATATGAGGTAGAGAAGATGGGTAGAGTACTTAAAGGATTTTGATTTCGAGTTAAAATACCATGCAGGGAAGGCTAACATTGTAGCATATGCATTAAGCCAGAAGTCATTACAATTAGCCATCCTAATGGTAGATGAGATGAGGTTACTTGAGGACTTTAGGAATCTCAGCCTCAATGTAATCTCATTTTCGAATAGATTAGTGATGAGTGACTTCCTGATAACCTGCGATCTGAGGGAATAAATTACGCAAGCTCAACTAGAGGATGAATCCTTGGACATATATGCAAACCAACCTGATTTTGGACTAGCCCCTGATGGAGTATTGATGTTTAGGAAATGAGTAGTAATTCCAAACCATCAGGAGCTGAAGGAAAAAGTGTTAGCAAAGGCTCATCGAAGCCACTATAATATCCACCCAGGTATTTCCAAGATGTATCAGGATTTGAAGAGAAACTTTTAGTGGCCAGGCATGCGGAAGGACATCACGAACTATGTGAATTCCTGTCTGACTTTCAACAGGTCAAGATAGAGCATCAAAGACTCGCAGGGCTACTGAAACCACTAGAAATACCGAAAAGGAAATGGGATCAAATAACCATGGATTTTGTAGTAGGATTACCTAAGACACCAGCCGGTTATGATGCCATTTGGGTGATAGTGGATAGATTAACCAAGTTTTCTCACTTTTTACCTGTCAAGATGAGATACTCCATGGAAAAATTGACTAAAGTATACCTTAGGGAAGTTGTGAGGTTACACGGGATACCATCAGCTATAGTGTCAGACAGAGACCCTAGGTTTACTTCAAGATTTTGGCAATCCTTACAGTAAGCACTAGGAACCCAGCTTAAATTTAGCACAGCCTATCATCCTCAAACTGACGGGCAGTCTAAGAGAACAATCCAAACTTTAGAAGATATGTTGAGGGCTTGTGTGTTAGAATAGAAAGGAAGTTGGGATAAACACCTACCTTTGATAGAGTTTGCATACAATAACAACTATCACTCTACCATTGGTATGGCACCTTTTACTGCTCTGTATGGGAGAAGATGTAAGTCACCTCTAAGTTGGGTAGAAATGGGGGAAAGTACACTATTAAGACCTGATATTATACAAGAGACCACTGATTAAATCAAAATGATCAGAAAAAAGATGAGGGTTGCCCAACAAAGACAGAAAGGTTATGCCAATAGAAGAAGGAAACCTTTAGAGTTTAATGAGGGAGAACATGTTTTTCTAAAAGTGTCCCCCACCACGGGTATTGGTAGACAAGAAAGGACTAGAAAACTGAGTCCTAGATTCTTAGGACCATTCCAAATTCTACAAAGAGTCGGTCCATTTGCTTACCAAATTGCCTTACCCCCATACCTATCCAATTTGCATGACATCTTTCACTTCTCGCAACTTCGTAAATACGTCCCTGACCCTGCGCATGTATTGGGGAATCAACCCATAGTATTAAAGAAAAATTTAACTTATAAATCTACACCTGTACAAATCCTTGACTTTAAGACTATGCAACTCTGGAATAAAGTAATCCCTTTAGTTAAGGTACTTTGGCAAGATGTAGCATTGCAGGAGATGACATGGGAGAAGGAGGACGAGATGAGACAACGATACCCAGAGCTATTCACAGGTATAAATTTTGGGGACAAAATTTCTTTTAAGAGGGGAGAATGTAATAACCGTAATTTTGAAAATAATTAAACTGGATGAATTTGATCGTGATTTCGTTAAAACTAAATTCGACACGATTTTTTGAGATTACGGTTGAAATCTGAGGATTTTTTAAAGTTAAAAATCTGATCCGATGAAGGCAAACGTAACCCAGCGTTGCGAATTTGACAGATAAAGTTTCAGACTTCAGTTCCTTAGACGGAGGCTGAATCTCTTGCAGAGGAAACTGTGCCCTTACCCAGGTCAAAGACGGCATCCGAAAGTTTCCCTGGGTGAAGTGAAAAAACACCAAATTACCCCTAGAGGTTTTAAACTTCCCAAAATTGCATAAACTCCCACCATTTTCTTTTTTCACTTTCTTTCTTCCCTCCACACTCTCTCTCTTCTCTCTTCTCCCTTCACCACCACGCGTAGCCACCACTACCGCCCTGCACCATCACCTGACCCAGCCACCAACGAAGATCACCACCCTCGACCACCTACGTCCAACCTCGGCCACCCATGGACGCCATGGCCGTCGGAAAAGGCCTCTTTTTCCCCTCCATTGCGAAATCCTCCACCTACTGTGATCTTCATCGTTCGGCGCCATCTGACGTCAACACCCCCTCTATTGGGAAGGCCGAGCTGCCAGCTTCCTCTAATAGCTCCCAGTCACCAAATGCCACCGTAACGCGCTCGAATCGAGGAGAAAAGTGCTCGTCATACATGGAACTTTGCCACCAGAAAATGCCACCTTAACGGCCGAGAACTACCACACCAACCCCAGATTCAGACTCCTCATCTTGTGGGCTTCATCCTAGCATAATTTTTGACCTCAGTCGCACCCTTACACTGTGCGCTGCCGTGAGCCACCATTTGCCATCGTGCTCTGTCGTGCGCTACCGCTGGAGAAGCCAGAAAGGGTCCAGAATCAGATTTCCACCTTTTGGAACCCCCAGTATGATCTAAATTGCCCTAATCTAATGTATTCTGACTGAATTGGATGCCAAACATGTATAAAAAATTTATTAGCTTAGGAAAACGTGTAATCAAATGTTGGAAAGTGAAATTGAATAAGTAATGGACTAAGACATTGATTTAATGGCCCAGGAAATTAACTAGGCTCAAATTTTGAGAATACAAGAAGCCTCAAATTTAATTAGGAGCAAACGATAACCAAGTAGGGTAATTTACGCTCCCCTAATTTTAGATTGATTTCGTGGATACCTAAATGATTTAATTTGATTGCATAGAAATATGTGCTACCTTCAACGAGTATAATTGCATGCCTGTGTGCTGTAGATGCCTGTTGCATGTTAGAACGACTTGGCTATCAGGTTTAGATGCCATAGGATTAAGTTAACTTAGGGTAGGATAGTTGATAGCCAGTATGGGATGGACATTGAGTATCCTAAGTGTAGAGGATTTTATAAATGTATTGTTTTCATCAAATTTAGCCTGCATTCGTTAGGGATTACATAGTAAACCAAGACAACCCTAAGAAAGGTTTATGGAGTATAAGGGGAGATAACCTATACAGGAAAATATTGTGATTTAGGCGTAATATCCTAGAACCTTGGGAACTAGTCGACCGTGTGCATGTTGTAACGACCCCTTAATACGTCATACATGATGCTTATCTGATTAGCGGAAGCATATGGGGTATTCTGAATGTTTATTCCCTATGTGGGAACGTCAGGGGATCGCTACTGGTTGAGCGTAACCCAAATAGATTCTCCATTATCCATTCGGATTCCGTTCAACCCTGATTCACACGCAGCTAACTAAATACGCATACGTACATCATCAATAATAACTCTGGGATGAAATCTAAGACTCATATACATGTCACGTCATACGTTCATACACATTTCAATTCAAATCTATAAGTTTACAACGGTAAATTCTACCGAAAATTCGGCAGAGTTTCCTCTGTAATTTGATCATATCCCAAATACAGAATCACCTGTTTATAAATCAACAGCCAATCCAACAACAGCAGTAAACATAACTAATATAAATCCATACACAGCAACATCAATCCATCACTAAAATCCATACATACTATCTAAAATGTTATATGTACATTTAGTCTAGTCCATACAGAATTTACAAGAACCAGAATACGTTTAATAACATCATCATCAA
Organism: Senna siamea; assembly: GCA_031216115.1. Classification (NCBI taxonomy): domain Eukaryota; kingdom Viridiplantae; phylum Streptophyta; class Magnoliopsida; order Fabales; family Fabaceae; genus Senna; species Senna siamea. The sequence continues at coordinate 7,738,902 of CM062360.1, forward strand.
AGTATATATACAAATAATTCAAGCCTAAGCTAATCATTCTCCGTCTATCCTCAAGTCAACTTCTATAAATCGCCTGGCTCCCGCCTTTTGTCACTGTTCATCTGAGTAAACAACCTAATGAGATATGAATCCCAGTAGAATAATTTACAAATCAATTATCATTCGAAAACCAGTTGAATACTCAGCGGTGTGAACACCGAAATCGTCTTCCCGAAATCAGTTCGAAAACAGTGGAATACCTTATCTTTAAAATCGTTTAAACACATGAAAATTGCGGCAATATATCACAATCAGAAAATCCATTTTCTTTTAAAATCAATTATCAAAATCAAGTAAAATCTCATGCCCTGTGTCTCTCAATCCACGTTGGCTACAAATCCATTTGTAACCAAATCTAAATCATCTTCTAATTGCACGTAGTCTAGAGAGAATACCTCTCTTATCGTTGGGTGTGATCCGTTACACCAATCACCCGAATCAAGCCTATATTGTGAGTGTGATCCGTAACAACAATCACTCACTCAAGGACCGGGTGAGAATCAACATCTAGGGCGTCCCCTAGCATGTGCACATACGCCAATTCTCATCCTCATACAGTCTATTCGAACTCACATGCACTCGGTCGGCTATTCCTCAGGGTTCTAGGGTATCACGCCTAAATCACAACGTTTCCCCGTGTAGGTTATCCACCCTTATACTCCCTAAAGCTTTCTTAGGGTCGTTCTGGTTTAACGCGCAATCCCTAACTCAGTACAGGCTAAATCTGATAAAAATAATTTCGTTTAAAAGCTTCCTGTACGAGGGATACTTAACGGCCGTCCCATACCAGCTATCAAGTACCCAACCCTAAGTAAATCCGTCCTAAAGGCATCTAAACTCGATAAACCAGGTGTCTAACATGCAATTAGGGTTTTCAGCACACAGGCATGCAATTTTATCCCATCGAAAGCAGCACGCAAATCCATACAAGTCGTCTAAATCGATCGGTATTCACTAAATCAATTCTAGGGTTCGGGAAGTGTAAATTATCCTACCTGGTCTCCGAATGCTCTAAATCACTTCAAAATTCCACGCAGTCTCAGTTTCTGAGTCTGATTAATTTCCTGGACATCAAATTAAACATTTAGGCTCGTCACGTCATCCAATTTTCAATCCTAAACTCGGTTACACAGTTACCTAGGTTAATTAATTGCCTAATTACGTTCGGCAGCCATTTCAGTCATATAACATCAATTTTTGGGAAAACAGACCTTACCACTGTGCTCGGATGATGGAATTCTACATCCCGGTGGTCTCGGTTTCTCGGGATGCACGTCCAGAAACTCCGGCACGACGGCACACGGCGGCGCACTGCGAGGAGGTGCGGTTTGCCTCAAAAATCACACCACGGTGAAGCCCGCAAGCCCAGGAGTCTGAATACGGTGGTGGCACGGCGGTTCACGGCCGTTTGGGCGGTGTTTTTTAGCCACGAAGCTTCTCGCACGGCGGACGGCGTTCTGCCTCGATCCGAGCGCGTCCGGCCTCCTTTCGACGGCGAAGCTCAGTAGGAAAGTGGCGGCTTGGGCTACACGGTGGTGGGGGCGGTGAGGGTCAACGGCGTCGGACGGCGGCGATTCGGGCTGGGGAAATTTTGCGCGATGGAGGGGAAAAACGACGTTTTTCCGGCGGCTCCGGCGGCCATTGGTGGCCGTGGTTGGTTGCTGGTGGTTGTGGGCAGTGAGGGCTGTCGGTTGGTACCCTTGGTGGCGGCCCACGGTGGCTGTGGCGGCCGTTCACGGTGGAGGAAAGTGGAGAGAGAAAAGAGAGAGGAGAGAGAAAGTGTGGTGAGGAGAGAGAGTGGAATGAGAGAAATGGCGGGAGTTCGCGTAATTTAAAGCCTCCAGGGGCGATCCCGACTTTTCCCAGGCCACCCGGGGATCTTTTAGGGTGTCGACATCCTTCCAGACGTTGGCACGCATTTCCATGCAAAATTCTTGGCCTCCGTCAACGAAAGTGACGCACGAAACTCCTTCCGTCAGTTTCTGATCACCGGATTACATTTCTTTCTATTTGATTGTGTTTCTGGCTTCAAAGGACCTTCTATGTCCAGTCATTATCCTCGAAATACGTGTCAGTCTTCGTTTGATTGGGATTAGGGTTAAAATCAAGTTTTATCTTTTAAAATCCTTTAAAAACTCTTTCGAATCTTTCCCGTTGTTACACATGTGATTTCAAATAGATTGTATGAGGATGAGGATTGGTGTATGTGCACATTCTAGGGGACGCCCTAGATGTTGATTCTCACCCGGTCCTTGAGTGAGTGATTGGTGTCACGGATCACACTCACAATATAGGCGTGATTTTGGGTGATTTGTAAAGTCCCACATCGGTTGGGGACGAGAACGAAGCATGCCTTATAAGGGTGTGGATACCTCTCCCTTGCAGACGCGTTTTCCCCCCTTAGGTTTGGGAAGAACAAAACCGTGAGTCCTTAGAGGTGGGACAAAGTGGACAATATCTACAAGTGGGCGGTTGGACTGTTACATTTGGTATCAGAGCCGGGGCCCAGATCGGTGTGCCAGCGAGGACGCTGGGCTCCCTAAGGGGGGTGGATTGTAAAGTCCCACATCGGTTGGGGAGGAGAACGAAGCATGCCTTATAAGGGTGTGGATACCTCTCCCTTGCAGACGCGTTTTCCCCCCTTAGGTTGGGGAAGAACAAAACCGTGAGTTCACAGAGGTGGGAAAAAGCAGACAATATCTGCAAGTGGGCGGTTGGACTGTTACATGATTGGTGTTATGGATCACACCCAACGATAAAAGATTAATTTTTGTAAAATAACATGCAATTGGATAGATTCAGACCGATCGCATCAGACTTGTGGCCGATGTGTATGTAAGAACACTGAGCATTGGATTTTTACCACATATTTTTTAAAAAATAGATTTTATACTCATTTGAGTGATTGCCTCATTTTTTATGCCATTTTAATGATTTTAAAAGATAAGGTATTTCGTTGATTTTTGAAATAAATACGGGAGTTGTTTTCAATGCTTGCACCACTGAGCATCCAGCTAGTTTTGAATTTAATTACTATAAATTACTCTATTAAGATTTAACTATCTCATGAGGTTATTTGCTTAGATGAATAGGGACAGAGGCCTAGGAGATAGCTGGGCTGAGATTGGGTGACAGACGGACGATGCAACGTAGATTCTAGGCTTGAATCTGTTATTGTATATATATTTATATTGATGATTCTGTTTTTTTTGGATTTTGTATTGAATGTATTTACTGAATTTGTTGAATGTTTGTACTTGGGAGATGTCCAGATTATAGGGGAAACTCTGCAGAATTTTTGGCAAGAATTAATGTCTGAATTTGAGTTTAAGATGGGATGCATGTCCATGAATGTGTGTTATTAATTTTATGGTTATTAGTTTTAATATTCCAGAGCTTATATGTATATTTAGTATAACTGCAGTTGATTTAGGGTTGAGCAAAATCTGAATGGACGCAGCGAAAAAATCTATTTGGGTTACGCTCAACTAGTAGCGATCCCTTGACGTTCCCTAAAAGGGAAAAAGTGAAAAATTATTTTGAAAACCCATATGCTTCTGATACTCTGATAGAGGATAGTGTATTGTGGATTAGGGGGTCGTTACATTAACTGTGCACACTTGGGCACTCGTGGACACTTGGCCACCTTTAAAACTCTTTGTGCACACTTGGGCACTCGTGGACACTTGGCCACCTTTAAAATTCTTTTTGCACACTTGGACACTTGGCCACCTTCCTAGGGTCATTGTGCACATTTGGGCACTATGTGGAAACTTGGCCACCACCTAGGGTCATTGTGCACACTTGGGCACTATGTGGACACTTGGCCACTTTCCTAGGGTCATTGTGTACACTTGGGCACTATATGGACACTTGGCCACCTTCCTAGGGTCATTGTGCACAATTGGGCACTATGTGGACACTTGGCCACCACCTAGGGTCATGGTGCACACTTGGGCACCAGGTGGGCACTTAGCCACCTTTGAAATTCTTTGTCAATTTTTCAAGAGAAATTCTCTTTTTCTTGTAAGTTTAATGCAAACACACATTTCTTATGGGAAATTGCAATGTTTATGGAATAAATTTCTATTTCTCTTAGAAATAATTTCTAAGGTCTATCTCTTATAAAATTCTAATACTTTCAATATTACTTTCCTTTTCTTGGAAATTAATTTCCAATGTACATTTTCTTTCTAAAAATTTTAGTAATTTCCATAAAAATTTCTTCTTCTTGGAAATTAATTCCAATGTACATTTTCTTCCTAAACCTCTAATAATTTCCATAATAATTTCTTTTTCTTGGAAAATAATTTCCAATGTACAATTTCTTTCTAAAATTCTAATAAATTCCATAACAATTTCTTTCTCTTGGAAATTAATTCCAAATGCATATATTCTTTCTAAGAACTCTAATAATTTCCATAATAATTTCTTTTTCTTGAAAAATAAATTCCAATGTACAATTTCTTTCTAAAATTCTAATAAATTCCATAACAATTTCTTTCTCTTGGAAATCAATTTCAAACATACATATTCTTTCTAAAAACTAATAATTTCCATAATAATTTCTTTTTCTTGAAAAATAAATTCCAATGTACAATTTCTTTCTAAAATTCTAATAAATTCCATAACAATTTCTTTCTCTTGGAAATTAATTTCAAATGTACATATTCTTTCTAAAAACTCTAATAATTTCCATAATAATTTCTTTTTCTTCATCTTTAGAAATAATTGCTAATGTTTATTTCTTACCAATATTTCTAGCCCTTTTTGAATACTCACTTTCCTTGCAAACATAATCTAAATGTTCTCTTGTGCCATCAAAAATAAATTCCCATGCTTTGAATCAAAGTCATAGTGCATAGCTTATAAAATTCCAAGAATAAATCTCATGGACTTAGCCTAGGGAGTTTTATTCATTTGGCAATTTCATTTCCTTTCTTTTAGTTCTTTACTTAATACACTTAAAAGATTAGGGTTTCTTTCCTTTGTGGGCATCATAACTTCTAACCCTAATCCATAATCCAACAACATCATCACGCTATTCCATCCATCAACAATTCAATAACCACACATGTTAGCCAACAACCATACATTTAAATCAAGAATGTGGAGACAACCTAAGTTCCATGGAAAGCTTGAATATAGACATTGGATTGTATAGCTGGAACATGGAACAAAAGTTTGAATTGTTAACCTACTTGCTTCCCTTGCTCTTCCCCTTTTGATCACTTTTTCTCTTCTTCCTTCTCCCAATTCTTTGTGCTTTACGTGTCACTCTTCCCAATTGATTTACCAAGGCTCTTGAAATCCTCTTCTCTTTTCTTCCCTTTCCTCACGTGTGTGTATGTGTAGGTTGTATGAGAAGTGAAAATTTTCCCTCTCCTTTCCTTCCACGTGTGAATGGGGTATGAATATGAAGTTTCCCCCTCTTTTTCCTTGGTAACGTGTCCTTGTTTCCAATACATACAAAATTTTATGCCATTCTCCCTTACTTTTTCCTCACTTCACGCCACCCCTTTCTTTGTTTTCTTTTTTCTTTTTTCTTTTCCTTTCTTTTCTTCCCTACTTCACGTGTGTATGTCTCCTTGTGAGACTAAAATTTTAATTCCCATTTCTCTATCTCCTTGACATGTGGTTTGTAGTATAGAAGTTAAAGTTTCAATTCCCTCTTGTGTCTTTCTTGGCTTAGGTGGCATGTGGTTGTGTGAAGATTCTAATTGCATTTTATTTTCATTTTCCTAAAAGAAAATTTTGCACTTGTACTCTTTTGCTTGCAACTTTGGTATTTCTTTTCCTTGCAATTTTAGATTACCCACTTTCACAAGCAACTAACTTTCACAAGCAACCTTGGTATTTCTTTTTCTTTTTCTATTCTCTCTTTTCCTCCCTAGTTCACGTGACACCTACACACACACACACACATATATTTGTTGCATCCTTCTTCCCTTTCTCCATTCACGTGAACCATGCATGAAGTTCATGCAAAATTTTCTTCTTTCACCCATTTGCACGTGAAACCCATGCATATATATATATAATAATTTTTGAATGCTTTTAATCTCCTTTCCTTTCCACCTCATGTGTGGCTTGGGATTGCTATACATTAAGTTTAATTTCCATTCCCTTCTTTCGTGTAGGATACATACAAGGCACACTCATGCATATATTTAAATAGTTGTATCTTATTTTGCTTCTCACTTGGTACTTAGGCTAGGTAAATAAAAAAGGAAATTAAAGAATTAATTTTAAGCACCAAATTTTCATGCAAGTTTACTTTTTAATATAACCATTTTGGGCCTTTAAATTATGCAAACCAAATTTTTCCTTAAGCTAATTCATCTAATTAATTAGCAAGCAAGCAATTCATACTAATTAATTAAATGACACCATTAATTCCATCCATTTAATTAGAGACCATTAATTTAGGCTAATTAAATTATGCGGTGTTACATGAAGAGGAAGGGAAAGAAGGAAGAAGCCAAGGAAAATCCACAAAAACACCATTTCTATTGCTAAATCAAGATAGCTAAACAATCATACCCCTTTTATTTTTAAGTTTTATGGACTATTTTGCTTGAATGAAAATTTCTATGGTTTTCGTGAAAAAGGAGATTTCTCTCTCTACATTCTTTTATGTTTAAAAATCTATTGGGTTTTGCTATTTTGGTTGCATACATGTGTTTATGATTGTTAGAATGGTTGTTTGATTAAGTTGTTGAAAGTTATGGTTTAGTTCACCATGTTTATGAAAAACCCTTCTTGTTGAAAATGGTTATGTAATGTAATGAATGGCATGGATATGGAAAGGAAGTTGTGTTTTCTTGCTCAAATGTTGATGAGAATGGGAAAAAGGGAAGGGAATGGTTTGAAACACTCTTATTTCCCCTCTCTTTTTTCTTTGGCCAAGAGCTCCCTTAGGCACCATGGAGGAATTTTTGCATGATTCTAGTCCATGTGTGTATTGGTTATTTTAGCCATAAGCAAGAGTGAGGGAGGAATTGATGTTTATAATGAAACTCCCTTATTTCCCCTTTTCTTGTGTTTTAAAGCATAATGGAAGAAAGTTGTATGAATAATGTCCATACATGTGCTTATTGCTTTGACCAAAAAAACAAGGAAGAGATAATGATGTTTATGATGAATTGCTTGTTGAATTACCTTCCATAGCCATGAAATTCTAACCTTGAAAGTATGTTTCAACAAGAAGGGAATGATGTATGATAAAATGATATATTTATGTATATCTATATAGATATATTGAGAGAAAAATGAAAATTAGGAAGGAAATGATTTTTAGTTCAACTTGATTCATGTTGAAGCCCTTGATGTTTGATAGCATAAAGTGTGGAAATTTGTATGGAAATGGAAGGGAATTGTTGTATTTATGCTTGAATGATGTTGAGAATGGAAGAAAGTGAAGAAATGGCATAAATGTCCCATTTTTCCCTCACTTCCTTCCCTTGGCCGAATTGGTAAAGAAAGGAAAATTTATGTATTTATGTTTGTATAATAAAAAGGAAATTCATGTATTTATGTTTGTATGATGGAAAAGATGGAAGAAAGGGGAGTAATGGCTTGAAACTCTCTTGTTTCTTCTCTTTTTTGCATGTGGCCGAGAACTTTGAGGGACCACATAGGAAAGTATCACATAAATGAATTCCCTGTGTATTTTTCTCTTAGGCCATAAGCAAGAAAAAGAGAGAGAAAATAATGTTTTAAAATTATTTGTTTGAAATTCCCTCTCTTCCCTTATTTTCCTAGCTAGGCAGAGACCACAACTCTTATTTCCCTTGGATTGGCTGAATTTTTATTATTATAATTGTGAAGGAAAAATGCTAAACCTTTATGTTAACCAATTCCAAGAGAAAAAGGAAGTGGGTAGCTATGACAAGAGACTTTCATGATGTATTTTATAAATTATAAAAAAGGAAAGGAATAACCTCCTTTGGCCAAGATCTCACCCTTTTCCTTGTGTTTGCCAAGACTTAGAAATGAAATATTGAAAGGAAATATGATGAATTATGATGGCCACATTCAAGAGAAAAAGAGGAATGAATGAGTATGGCAAGGGGGTTATAATGATGTGTGTTACAAATTTCATGAAAGGAATATATAACCTTCCATATCTATATAATCCAATTTTGAAAGTGTTGTCAAAAAAAAAAAAAGGGTAATATTTTAGAAATGCAAGATAAGTATCATGAAAATGAAAGTGAGAAAAGGAAAATATAAAAGAAAAGAAAGGAGAGAAACTAGAGGAAGTATCTTTAATGTATGGTTTAGGATAGATAGACTTGTGACCGAGTGACCAATTGTTGGTATGGGACAGCCATTGGACATTCCATGGTTGTGTTATAAATTTGAATGGTAAAACATTCACTCAGATATAAAGATTTTAGAAAACATTGTGATGGTTGTAAATTTTAAGTTAGTGTAACTTAGTATAACTTAGTATGGCCAATGAAAAGGACATTTACTTAGAATTTAGCATAAGCATGTGCACAAGTCACATCATCCTCAAGTATATGTAAAGGATAGCATACCGGGAATGTGATCCACCGATAAGGGGTGGTGATTCCATAACATTATGATCTGCCCAAAAGTAGAGAGGATATGATCTAGATAAAGGTGATAGTTGTAACATCCACCAATACTTTGGGATTTATTATGACATTATTTTTATCATTGATTAAACATTAAGATGCTATTATTTATGTAATGATAAGAATGGTTCATTAAAGGGATAGAATGGACATTTTCATCAAGATAGAACCACTTTTATCATAAAAGGTTAAACTTGGAAAATTTGGTAAAGAAGGGCAAAATAGTAAGTTTATTATAGAGGAGAAAATAAATCTTATCTAATTATTTCATGAAATTACATTTCAGGACTTATACCATTTTAATTTAAGAGAGAAGAAGAAATAAATGTGGAAGTGATTATGTCCACTTTGATGGCAAAATGGCAATTTTTCCTAAAAAGGGAAAAGTTGTAATTTTGTCTCGCAGGCATATTAGTAATTTTTCATAAGATAGGAAAATTAAATATTCATTTAAGTATTTCATGGAAATAGTATTGGAAGGCCTTTACTCTTTTATCTTAGAAAGGAGGAAGAATAAGGATAAAAATAATTATATTGACATAAAGGGTAAAATAGTAATTTTGCCTTACGAGAAAAATGATAATTTTACCAAAGTAGGGTAAATTAGTTATTTCATAAAAGAAGTTATATGAAACTTTATTTAAGGAGATTTTGCCTACTAAACTCGAAAAGGATGAAAAATGAGGTTAAATTGGCCATTTGGACATAAAGGGTAAATGGTAATTTTTCTTAAGGACTTATTGGTAATTTCCCAAAAAGTTGAATGGCAAAACTATCATTTCAAAAAGTATGAGGGCATAATGGTCCTAACCTATAGAATTTTCATAAAATTACAATTCTAAGGAGAGAAAATGCCATTCTTGAAAAAGAGAAGTATTAAGGGTAAAATGGTTATTTTACACCAAGGGCATTTTGGTGATTTCACCTAAACCCTAATTTTAAGTCATCTTCTTCCTTTAGAAGATGGAGAAGTCGAACACAAGGAGGAGGAGAAGGGCTGGCCGAATCCATTACCAAGGAAGGAGAAGTGCACAATCAAGCCAAAATACTTGGAAGATTACACTTTTCTTACATTTTTAAGGTAGCTTAACAATCCTATAACCGTAGTTTCAAGTTTTATGGCAAGATTAAAGTGTTCTTATGTTCATGAAATCTAGGGTTTTCTCTCTCTACATTCTTATGGTGGATTTCTTTGAATGGGTTTTGCTTATGTTGAAATATTGTTGTGTTTGTGAATATGAACATGTTGAAATGCTTGAAATCATAAAAGAATGAAAATTTCCATGGATGGCACTTGTTTCATGAAAACCCTAACTTTTGAAATGGTTGAAATGGTATGGAAATAAAAGAGAAAATGGTGATTTTGCATGAAAATTACTTGAAAATGAAAGCTATGTAAGTGTTGGATGAAAACCCACCCATTTTCTCCCATTTTCCCTCCTGGCCAAATGCACCTAAGTTTAAATGGTGCTTGGAATTTGCTTGAAAAATGGCTAAGAATGTTATTTTTTTGGGTCATGAGAGAGGAAGAGAGAGAAAAATATGGTATATTAATGATTTTAGCACTTTTACCATTTTCTAGTCATGTGATTTAACCTTGAAAGTGTGCTTAAAATGTGAAAATGATACAATGTGTGTAACCATATGTTGGCATAGTAAATGAGTTATTAAAATGAAGAAAAAGAATGACTAAACATATAGATGCACATTTCAAGAATGAGAAAGTGTCTTCCAATAGCTTAACAATTCAGGGTTTAAAAAAAATCTACTAATATGTACCAGGGTGCAAGCACCAAAACATTTACATCTACATTCTTGATATTTGAAAACATAGCCTTAATCATAAATATAAATTAGCAAGCATTGCATGATCAATTTAGATGTCGATGTGGTAAAAGTAGAAATCCTCGTTCAAGTAAAACATGTTTTCATGAAATTATGCATGTTATCATGAAATTAAACAAAAATCACTTATGAATTTAATTCTTAAAACTTACTGTTATACATTAATTATGCACCTTTGGCACTATATGGACACTTGGCCACCTTTATAAAATCATCATGAACACTAGGTCATAGGTATAGAGCATCTTCAGCTACACCTCACTAGGTCACATGTGTAGAGCACCTTTAGCCACACCTTATGAATCGTGTACACTTGGCTACTTGTATAAAGTCATCGTGAACACTAGGTCACGGGTATGGAGCACCTTCGGCCACACCTCATGAATCGTGGACACTTGTCCACCTATATAAAATCATTGTGAACACTAGGTCATGGGTATGGAGCACCTTCAGCCACACCTCACTATACCACATGTGTGGAGCACCTTCGGCCACACCTCATGAATTGTGGACACTTGGCCACCTGTATAAAAGCATCGTGAACACTAGGTCACAGGTATGGAGCACCTTTGGCCACACCTCACTAGATCACATGTGTGGAGCACCTTTAGGAACACCTCATGAATCATGGACACTTGGCCACTTGTATAAAATCATCGTGATCACTTGGTCATGGTATGGAGTACCTTTGACCACACCTCACTAGGTCACAGTTTTACTAAATGACACTATGCATTAAAATCTTTATAGTGTCTCTTTATATTTAAATTGTGCAATCATATCATTGACAATTTCTTCTATTTTTATCATTTTGATTTCTCTCGCATTTAGTTTTCATAAAATACATTCTATTACACTCCTTGTTAGATTCGACCACCAAGATACAATAACCAAATTTAGGACTTTTCATGAGACATTGCTATATTTTCTTTTCTTCTTTTTTTCTAAAGTGAATTGACATCTCCCTTACACAATTCCCATTAAAAGATTTCCTACCATACTAAGGCCATTTCAGGTTTGGCAAAATAACTAGGAGAATGTCAAGTTTTCGTCACATACTAATTAGGCTTCCTTTTTCTATTGTGATATCCATAACTTAGCATATTTATTAATTATACAAGGATACAATTTTCCCACGTTATCTTAGGTTTAATATTTCTTTTATACATGCTACATTTACTATCAGTAGTTCTATCATGGGAATCATAATGCTATTCCAATACAAAGAGACATTTGCCATGTAACATATGATATTTCAATAACCTCTTGTTCTAGGTTCTTTCATGAAAACATCAATGTCAACTTTAACACATCAACCAAGTGACATTCATATTTTAAGAATGTAGACAAGTAACTCAAGTTCCATGAAAGCTTGGAAAAATCATAATGCATGTACTCTAAAACCTGGAACAAAAGTTAATGAATTTCTTAACCTACCTCAAAGATGACTAGGATGAAGTGGTCTTAGCCCTTCTTTTGAACTCCCTCTTTCACCTTGCTTCCTTTTTCTTCGGCTAGATCTCTCTTTCCTAGCTTGGCCGAATGTGTGGGTTTTTCTTTTTCAAAATGCGAGCTTCTCTCCTTTTTCCCTTTGTTGTGTGTTTTTCTTTCTTTCATAAAATATGAAATGCTCTCCCTTTTGTGTTTTGTTTTGGGTAAGAGAGTGTTATCTCCTCTCTCTCTTTCTTTTATTATTCTTGTTTAATGGGAATTACGTGTAGTCCAAGTGCAGCCTACCTTTCTTGCTAATTTTGTGTTACTTAGTCCAATATGCATGTTTCACTCACCCTCTCCTCCTTGCCATGTCAATTTCAAACTCCTTTTCTTCATGTATTTTGTCATTCGGTCATTGGGATGCTACTTCCCTTTATTTTCTTAATTACTCATAGCTGCATGTGTAGTTGCAAGTACACTTTATCTTGCTTGCACTCTTCTCCTAACCCATTTGGTCCTGCCAAGGAGAAAGGTGAACTCATGCACCTTATGTGTAAGTCTATTGCAGCCCTCCTTGCTTGCAAAATTTGGGTTACTTCTTCCCATATTCATGTTGCATCCTTTTCTTTTCCCCTTGCCTTGTGGGTGTGTATTTCACTTTTCCCTTTTTCATTTTCTATTCAGGCAATGGGGCTGTATACTTTTCTCATTCTTAATTAGAATTACTCCCTAGCTACACGTGCACTTTCAAGTATAGCCCACCTTTATTTTCCTCAATATTATTTCATGGCTTCACTAAGTGTACTTTAAGTACAACCTTTTCTTGCAATCTCACCTTAACCCATTTTTCACTCCACTTCTCACCTACACACAAGGCTATACGGTTAGCAAGGCTTACGTTTTGTTCCTATTTCCTTTATGCAGTAACACCAAGGAGAGAGGAAAGGAATTCAGGCAAACCACCTCCCTCACGCAAGCCACATATCCATGCATTTTTTCTTTTATTTTTCCTTCTAGTTCACGTGATGCCTAGGTGGTGACTGCACTTCATTTTCTTTTCTATCCTTAATTATTGTTGTTTACTTGTCATAGGTGTACTTTTAAGTACAATTTACACTTCCTTGCAAGCTTAGGTTAGCTACTTAGACAAGTTAAAGAAGGGAAGGAAGGAAGTCATACTTTATTCTCATCTTTCATTATTTTCATTTAATCATGGATGCACATGGGTTTAATGGCATTTTAGCTTCCTTGTACTCTTGTAATTTCCCACTCATCATGCTAAAGGAAAGGAAAAGGAAGATAAATTCATGCATCTTAGATGTAATTAAGTGGAGCCCCATTTTCTTTGAAATTTCTCTCTTTTATCTAGTGGTTAAAGGGGTTGTTACACCTCCTTCTAATTTTTGTTGTTAATTGTCCTTAAGTGTACTTTCAAGTGAAATTGCATTTCCTTGTAAGCTTACCTTAGTCACTTGAGCACTAAGTAAGAAGTCTCTCCATGTAGCTCGTCTGATGGTGAGCAAGATGGACTTAGTAGAGAAATTTAGGAACATGAGGTTATCCACTTTGGTGTTACCTAATAAGATCTGCCTGAGTGAGTTAAGGATCGAGAACAAACTTAGGGCCCAAATCTTAAAAGCCCAGAAGGAGGATGAATTCCTAACATCCCTAAAGGATTCAAAGGAGTTCACAAAGGAGGCAGACAGAATGATAACATTTTAGAATAGAGTGTATGTTCCTAAGACCGGTGAACTAAGAGATAAGATTTTGGAGGAAGCTTACCAAAGTAAGTATATTGTCCATCTTGGAGCCACTAAGATGTATTAGGACATAAAGGGGAGGTTCTGGTGGCTAAGAATGAAGAAGAATATAACAGAGCATGTAGCTAGGTGCCTAGTCTGTTAGCAGGTCAAGATTGTCAGCATGTTACAGCCCTTGGATATTCTTGAGTGGAAATGGAACAAGATTTCTATGAACTTCATGGTAGGACTACCTTGAACCCAATCAGGGAATGATGCTATCTGGGTCATAGTGGATAGGTTAACTAAGTCCGCTCACTTTCTCCCCATTAGGATTAACTACTCCTCGGATATACTAGCACAACTGTATATTTAGGAGATAGTAAGACTTCATGGGGTAACCATTAGCATTGTCTAGGATAAGGATCCCAGGTTCACCTCTAGGTTTTGGAGAGCCCTACAAGAAGCCTTTGGGACCAAGCTAAATTTTAGTACAGCCTATCATCCTCAAGCTGATAGACAAACGCAGAGAACCATTCAGACTTTAGAGGATATGCTTAAGGCTTGTGTCTTATAGTACCAGGGGAATTGGGAAAAGAGTCTTCCATTGATTGATTTTTCTTACAATAATAGTTTTCACTCTATCATAGGTATGTCACCCTATGAGGCCCTGTATGGGAGAAAATGTAGGTCACCATTGTGTTGGTATAAAGTGGGTGAGAGGTAATTGCTAGGCCTTGAGTTAATACAATAGAAAACTGATCAAATTAAGATGATCAAGGAAAAATTGGCAAAAGCTCAAGACTAGCAAAAAAGTTATGTTGATAAGAAAATAAGACCCCTATAATTTGAGGAAGGGAACTATGTTTTTCTGAAGGTATCCCTAACTACTGGGATTGGTAAAGCTATGAAGTCTAGAAAGGTAAGTCCCAGATACATTGGGCCTTTCTAGATATTGAAGAGAGTGGGTCCATCAGCATATTAGATAGTCTTAGCCCCACATTTGTCCAATCTTCACAATGTCTTCCATGTCTCCCAGCTCCAAAAGTACATACCCGACCCTCCCATATACTTGATGTCAATACTCTAAAATTAAAGGATAATCTGACTTATTAGCCGAAACCTATTCAAATCATCGATACTGAGGTCAAGACCCTAAGGAATAAGGCCATCCCCCTGGTAAAGGTTTTGTGCGACCCGATGGCACCACAGAAGCTACCTGGGAGAGAGAGGATGACATGCGTAAGGTTTACCTAGAATTATTCTCATAAGATATGTATGAATTTCGAAGACAAAATTATTTTTAAGGAGGGGAGAAATGTAACACCCCATAATTTTAATTAGTCTAAATTAATGTCCTTTAATTAAATGGATGGAATTAATTGTGTCATTTAATGATTAGTATGAATTTCTTGCTTCATAATTAATTAAATGAATTAACTTAAGGATGGGCAAATTTTGCTTGCAAAATTTAATGGTCCAAAATGGTTATATTAAAAGGTAAGTTTGCATGAAAATTAGGTGCTTAATTTAATTCTTTATTTTCCTTTTGAGTTACCTAGCCTAAGTACCAAGAGAGAAGCAATATAGGATGCAACAATTTAAATATATGCATGTGTGTGCCTTGCATGTATCCTACATGAAAGAAGGGAATGGAAATTTTGTTTTCATGCATAAAAATACCAAGTCTCACGTGAAAGGAATAGGAAAGAAGGATGTAACACAAAACATGAACTAGGAAGGAAATAGATTTCATGCATCTTGTGTGGGACCAATCAACAATACAAAGGAGGATGGGAATTGAATTTTTAGCATGCAAAAATTTAATATATATGCATATAAGGGGGAGTAGAAAGGAAGCAAGAGTGCGTGCATTTGGAAGAAAAAGAAGAAGAATTTTAAAGGTGCATAATTTTTCTAAGTGGAATATGCACACGAGAACGCGTGAGGCATGGAAACATGGCAAAGAAGAAGAATTTTAAAGGTGAAAATTTTTTATGCAACATATGAATTTAGTTGCTTGTGAGAGTAGATAACCTAAACTTGCAAGGAAGGGAATCACCAAGAGTGCAAGCAAAGGTAAAGTGTACTTGCAAGTACACTTAGTGCAAAAATATATATACATATATAAATGAAAAGTGTGCAGAATTTTCTTTCCAAAAAAAAAAAAAAGAAAGGTTTCTTGTGGGAGGAGGCTAACGTGCAAGAGAAGAGATCATCAAATTGCAAGCAAGGAGATGAAGCATGGTGTGAAGGAAGAGGAAATTTCACTTTTATGGATGCTTACATATGCCACCTAGGCAAGAAGGAAATCTATATTTTATGCATGCAATGTACACGTGAAAAGAGACAAAAGAGAGGTTGAGAGTTATTTCCCATGCAACCTACACATAACCACACGTGAAATAAGAGAGAAAAAGAGAAAAAAAGAAAGAGTGGCGTGAGACAAGGAAATTCCATTGGAGAAACACATGCAACAATCACACGTGAAAAAGGAAAAGAAAAGAAGATTGCAAGGGTCTTGGGAGAGCATTGGAGAGAGAGCAGGTGAAGCACTAAAATTTGGAAGGAGGAAGAAACAAAGGTGATCAAAAAGAAGGAAAGAGTAAAGGAAGCAAGGTAGGTTAGCAATTCATTAATTCTAATTCCATGATTTAGTATACATGGTTAATGATTTTACTACCATGGGACTTGAATACTTGTCTACATTCTTGATTCAGGAGTAAAACTTGATTGAGGTTTCATGATAAATATAGGAGGTGGTTAATGCTTAAACTTAAAATGTTATTTCCTTAAGATCATGAGAGAACTTAGATTAAGGGATCATCTCAATGGTTTGGGTTGCTTGGCTTACTACTCTTAATATTGAAGTGGACCTGTGAATTCCATGATGAAATTAATGTCAATAAATGTAACATATATAAGAAAGAAGACCTTACCCAAAATAATGGGAAAATTTATGATTATTAATAATGATGCATGTGATTATGTGAACTAATTGACTAGAATAGTGATGAATATTATTATTATGGTTAAACTTTATGATTAAATTAATGATGAATATTATTGGGGAAAAATTTAGGCTAATTAATGAAAACCTTATTACGGAAAAATATTGTACTAGATTCATGAGAAATATTGATATTAAGAATTTAAGACTAATAATGATGACCATTGATATGGGAAAATTATGGATAAATTAATGGTGAATGTTGTCATGGAAAAATCATGCTTAGCAATGAGGAATAATGGTATTAGGAAAAATCATGAATAATTAATGATGAACATTATTATGGAAAACTTATGGCTAAGAAATGATGACCAATGTTGTGAAAAATTACGGTTAGTAATGTTGAAAAATGTGTTAGGGAAAAATCATGATTGATAATGATAAACATTATTGTGATGGAAAAGTAAATTACCCCATTTCATTAATATGAATTAGAGAATGGAAAGAGAAAAATTCAAATGACAAAATATGAAAGTCTCTTGAATTTTTCTTAGGCCAAAATCATGGAAATTCTCCCTAAAAAATTATTAAGGTTATATAATTGAAACATATTATTCAAAATGGAGAATGAGATTGATTTGGGCAAAATTTTTCATAAATAAATATGAAAAAAAAGGTAATATGCGCCAATAGAAAAAGGAAAGGCAACTAACTTAGGAAAAACATAAAAAGATTCACGAATTATGAGGTGTGGTCAAAGGTGCTCCACACAGGTGACCTAGTGAGGTGTGGCCGAAGGTGCTCCATGCCTATGACCTAGAGTTCACTATGAATTTATACCCGTAGCTGAGTGTCCACGAATTATAAGGTGTGGCCAAAGGTGCTCCACATCGATGACCTAGTGAGGCATGGCCGAAGGTGCTCCATGCCTGTGATCTAGCGTTCACGATGAATTCATATACGTGGCCGAGTGTTCACGAATTACAAGGTGTGGTCGAAGGTGCTCCACACGGGTGGCCTAGTGAGGTGTGGTTGAAGGTGCTCCACGCCCATGACCTGATGCCCACGACTACTCTATACATGTGGCCAAGTGTCTACGATTTACGAGGTGTGGCCGAAGGTGCTCCACACGAGGGACCTAGAGAGGTGTGGCCGAATGTGCTCTATACCCATGACCTAGTGTCCACAATGATCTCATAAAGGTGGCTCAGAGGCCCTGTAACACCCCAAAGCATGTAATTAGTCCATAAAGGTAAGAGTAGGGATTTAACGCATAAGCACTCTGTTTAATTCTGCAATAACCCATGTAATTTTATGATAATATGTGTCACTTGAAAAAAGAGGTCATCTGATTTTCTATCGCCCTCTAAATTTATCATGCAGTGCTTACCTGTTTACATTATGAATAACATTATATCTTAATATCAAGAATGTAGATTAAATTTTTTGGTGCTTGCACCCTGATACAAATTAGTTTATTTCTAAACCCTAAATTGTTAAGCTACTAGGAAACTTGTGTTTCTCATCTATGTGCTAATATGTATCAGATATGGACGCGTAGCCAGGCCGTGAGGTAGTAGCTCTTTTTGATTAAGCAAGATTTGTTGGTAACCCTTATTTTGGGTCCTAGATATATTCAATTTAGAATAGGACATTTATTTTGACTGTATACATGAGATGTACATGGGGTATACAGGGGAAACAAATATGTGAAGGACCGATCTATCCTTAACTTTTATCGGAGTATGAGTGACAGACCTGTTGTCTCCTGACTTCCGAGGGACAGGTACTTCATATATCGGGGGACATGTGTAACAATATGTAATGGACATTAATAGACTTTTACTGTTTGAATTACATGAAAGTCTATATTTCTGTTATGTAGTATAGTATTTCCTTATTCTGCTGTGCATGTAAGTTTTTAATCTGAGAAAAAGATCCCGAACCTAGTCCGCCTAATATAATTTAGTGGTATAACTGCTCAGACATTAATTCAATAAGGATAAAGATAATGTACCGAGCCTATATAATTATATCTAAATTTAATGGTAATACTAGATAGGGGCGTTACAAGGAGAGCAAAGAAGATGACTTTCACTAAGGAGAGGAAATTTAGCTTCTCCAACTAACAATATTAATATTTAGTGTCTAAAAGTACCTCTAACAGCAATTACCTATAACAAATGAAGGGAAAGCACGAATTCACTCATCATATACGAAAATATATTAATCAATAAAAAAAGTTCACATAATCATGTAGATTACAAAATTCTAATAGAATTCACTATTTTTTTTCCTTTTTGACCATTTATAACAGAATAAAATTCTAGCTCTTAACACAATATGGTTACCTAAATATAAATAATCATTATTCAAACAATCAAAATAAAATAATATTCTAATTCATTAATTATCCTAATTAAATAATTACAAATTTACCATTATGCTAAGTAATGAAACATGTTTATATCTTCTCATAATGCGTTACCAATTAGTTGACATTCTTAGAAGTGTTGTGAATTTTGTGGTAAAAATACAAATCACATGTTAATAATTGACACTTGACTGTCTAGAGAAAGTCAGGGACAAAAATCTAGTATCACAGGAGTCCATTCATTATTAATCATTTTTCAATATTTAATACATGTGTATCTTTTCTTTTAGTGTTAAACATTATTTTCTTTATTTTAAATATTTTGTATTTGAGAAATAGTACATTTCTCTACATTTAAAAAGAGATAAAGAGAAAAAAATAAATTAGAGATTAAATTTTTTTTCCCTATCTCTTTTAATACAGAGAAATGCACTATTTTTTAAATGCAAAGGATCTAAATCCTATTTTCTTTCATTACTGTTTTGAAAACGTTATTTGTATTGTCATAATACTTGAAATACTGTAAAGTGTAATATCCACTTTTCATATCTTTAGGTATGTTTTAAATTCTTAAATTTAGCAATTGCATACCTAAATGCCTATGTTTAAAGTGCCATAGGTTTTCTTAAAGAGGAGAATGACTAAATTGAAAGAAAAGTGAAAGGACTAGAGTGAAAAGGGAAAAAGTTCCTAAAATATCTAAAATGTCATCATTGCTTTAGCAAAATATCTAGGCGCATTAATAATGCATAATCATGACGTTTGAAAATATCTAACAAGTAATTATTACTTTAAAAAATATCTAAGAAAAATATCCTAAAAGTCATGATTATCCTAGGAAAATATCCTAAGGACAAAATGGTGATTTTTATCCACGAGGTAAAATGGTAATTTCACCCAAGGGTAAAATGATAATTTTTACCTCAAGAATAAAAATAGTAATTTCACTTAGAAACTTCATGACAATTTTCATGAAGGTCATCTCCCTATACTTTTTGAAAAAATGAGGTTGAATAGAGGGTAAAATTGTCATTTTGGCATAATGGACATTTCACCCAAATGATTTATGAAATTACATGGAAGGGAAAACTCCTCCTAGAATTTGAAAAAGAGAAGAAATGAAGGGTAAAATTATCATTTAACACCAAGGTAATTTGGTAATTTGCCATTAAAAGATTAAAACTCCATTTCCTTCATGAAAGGAAAAGTGGCCGTGAAGGAGAAAAGAAAGAGGAGAAAATCGAGAGGAAGAAGAAGAAAGAGGAAGGAGAAATCCAAGGAAAAGGCCGAGAATCCTAGCTAAGATTCCACTTTTCTTGCAAATTCAAGGTAGCTAAATAATCTTAAACCTTTAATTCATGTTTTATGGATTCTTTTGATGTATTGGATGATTTTCATGGTTTCATGAATAGTAAGGGTTTCTCACTCTACATTCTTTTATGCTTAAAAATCTATTGGGTTTTGTTATTTGGTTGTATGGATGTGTTTGTGATTGCTAGAATGGTTGTTTGAATGGAATATTGAAAGTTATGGTTTGGTTCCCCATGTTCATGAAAACCCTTCTTATTGAAATTGTTGTGTAAAGTGATGAATAGCATGGATATGGAAAGGAAATTGTGTTTTCTTGCTTACATGTTGATGAAAGTGGGGAAAAAGGAAAGCAAAGGCATGAAAGTCTCATTTTTCCCTTACTTTCCTCCTTTGGCTAAAATGGGTATGGAAGGAAATGGTAGTTTTCATGCTTGAATAATGGAAAGGATGGAAGAAAGAAAAGAAATGGCATGAAAGCCCTATCTTTCCCTTACTTCCCTCCCTTGGCCGAGACCACCACTCTTAATTTCCTTGAAATTGGCTAAATTTGTTAGTATAGTTGTGAAGGAAAAATGTTAAATCTCTATGTTAACCCATTTCAAGAGAAAAAGAAGTGGGAAGGTATTTCATGACGTATTTTATGAATTGTAAAAAGGAAAGGAATGACTTCCCTTGGCCGAGACCATCCCCTTTTGTTTTCCTTGAATTGGCTGAATTTTGTTAGTGTAATTGTGAAGGAAAAATGCTAGATTTCTATGTTGGCCAGATTCAAGAGAAAAAGAAAAATGGATGGCTATGGCAAGAAAGCTTGGCTAAGACCTCACTTTTTCCCTTGTGTTAGTCGAGACTTAGAAGTGAAATTTTAAAAGGAAATATATTGAATTTCATGATGGCCAAATTCAAGACAAAAAGGAGAAATGAATGATTATGGCAAGTTGTTATAATGATGTGTGTTATACATTTCAAAAAAAGGAATGTGTAACCTTCTATATCCATGATATGTGTTATGAATTTCATGAGAAGCATGTTTAACCTCCCATATCCATACAATTCAATTTGAAAGTGTTGCCAAACAAGAAAGGGTAATATTTTAGCAATGTAAGATAGGTATCATGAAAAAGAAATTGAGGAAAGAAAAAAATGAAAGAAAAGAAAGGGGAGAAACTAGAGGAAGTATCTTTAATGTATGCTTTAGGATAGATGGACTTGTAATCGAGTGACCAATTGTCTATATGGACCGATCGCTGGGCATTCTACGATTGTGTCATAAATTTGGATAGTATATCCATTCAAATATAAGAAATTTAGAAAAACACCATGATGGTTGTAAATTTGAAGTTAATGTAACTTAATAAGGCCATAAAAAGAGATATTTACTTAGAATTTAGTATAACCGTGTGCACAAGTCACATCATCCTAAAGTATATGTATAGGATTAATGTACTGGGAATGTGACCCACCAGTAAGGGGTGGTGATTCCATAACATCATGATTTGTCCAAAAGCGAAGAGAAAATAATTTGGGTAAAGTTGACAGTGATCCCGTGAGTTTAATTTAAATATTATCGATTTGCCTACGGGTAGTAACCACTAAACAGGTACTTGGATCTATTGGGGGATGTCTCAAATAGTACCAGTGGCAGAATTGTCACATGACTGGTAAAATTAACTTATTTATGTAGGTAGTGGTATGTAGAGTAGTTCAATAGATAACTCTTCTGATACTCTTATGTTTCTTTTCTAAGAAAAGTGACATTAGCCATAATGTTATAATTATTTTTCTTTTTTCCTGATTTTATGACCTTATAATGATAAATGAATGATGTATATATTCATAACACATATGTTATGCTTTCATTATAAAATGATATTACGAAATGATATAAATGGTGAACTTTATCTTTGTATTGAATTATGGTATATTTTTCATAAATACATACCATACTGATATATATATGAATTATGAATAATATCCCAATAGATTGCTTGATATTTAAAAGAAAAAATGTAAAATATTTTTTGTATTATTACAGTAGTACATGCTAAAAAATTTTAAAAGAATAAATTGTTTGACTACTGAAAATTTATTTCTTATAAATTATCTTAGTATGTATCAGATGATCGATATAGACTACTATTGGAGTTGTAGGGAAGATGGGTTCTGGCAATGTGTAAAACTTGTATCAACTAGAAAAATTTAAGAAAATCTTAAAATAGGTTTGAGTGACAAGTTTGTTACCATCTTACCCTGAAACAAAAACTTTATGTATGAAAAATGTATATATATATATATATATGAATGACGTTTTATCTTTCGCTGTATTATTAGTAACTTTTGCTGTGTAGTCTTTTGCTGTGTAATTAAAAATTAAACTCAAGTAATAATTAAGAACAAAAGTAAAGATAACTTGTCAGTCTTATAACTAAATGGTCTATACAAGAAATTAATAAGAGAAAGACTATAAAATTGAAGTGTTATACAAAACACTGCAATTTGTAAGACAACAAAGCTATTGGATCCTACACAAAATAGTGAATATATAGTCTGTATTTCATGATTTCTTTCTACTGTTCCAACATTAGAATTGGCTAATAAATATTGACATATATATTAAATATTGCCAAACGACTAATTATAAATGAAAGGAGTACTAAAATTTAACATTCCCGTGGTATTGAAATTTTGGCCGTCATCCATGCCTTTTAAGTCAACTTTATCCATTAATGGCCTTAAGACGCTTATCCCTTCCATGTGGTAAAGAAGTCAACTAATCAAATTTAAGAGAACTTTCTTGCTCTTATCTGCGAAAACCATGTAAGCCTTAACAAGCTCCTCCTTAACCATGAATAGAACAGAAGCTGCAAAAACACTCTGCACTATCTTTGTGCTCATCCCCTTATAAAAGCCAGGCAATCCCTCGTACTGGATCATTTTAAGTATTGCATCAAAAGTACCTATATTTACAGTATTAGAAAAAAGGAATACGTACTGCTTTCCTCTTAATTTTGAAAAAGGAAAAGACTTTATTACGATTATATGTTAAACATAGTGGAGAAAAAAAAACAAACAAACGGAGTTTCAAGCAGCAAAATGCTCAGAAAAGTAGGACACGTCAATTTTGTACTATATAATTAGAAGGAAAGGAATAGCAACTACCTAACTAAATTCATTTAAATTTGCACAAAAATAAAAAAGGAAAACAATATAGACTTTAGGTCATTTGCAAACACCCCAATCAACTATCAAAACCAAATAATACTCTCTCAATTTTAGATTCTTATGTCCAGTTACCAATTAACACGGTTGATGGGGCTGTCACTAAAGACTTCATTTGTCACGTAGGACACTCCCATTGGTCTCTGCAACTAGAGTATAACGCCTCAAGTTACAGAACTTCTGGCTTTTGAATCTCGAGAAAATGTTGGATTGATGGGTTTTTCTATGCAATTAGAATGAATTGGTAGGCAGAATTTGGTGGATTTCCTTGCAAACCAATATAGGAGCTTGTCATGCGACGAACGAAAGAATTTGAAGTGGCACCTCAGTTACGGAATTGGACAGGACTATAATTCGGGGGGTATTTTCTGGTTTTAGTAGTTGAGGGGCTTTTGCAAATGAGTCAAAATTACAGGGGAGTATTTACATTTTTTCCGAAAGCTAAAAAAAAAAAAAGGTAATAACACATGGGAAGGGGAGGAGAGAAAGGCGCGAGGAAGATGAATAGCTCTTAAGGCTGGATCCAGATTGGATGTGACATTTCAAGAAACCTGCGTATTATATAGGAAAGGAGTCCTATTTAGTCCTTAACCCATTTATATCCCATGGATAGGAAGCAATTCATATTATTTCTTCAATAAGTAGGTTAACCAAACCTCACTCAAGCAAATAAAATGTACATTAACAAAAGAGGACGAAGTCAACTTCAAGCTATAGAACTTTCCAAGCAGATGTACAAAAAATACCCAAAAGATAAATTATACAAAAAATACAAACCTAAAAAGTATTTAAGAAAGGAAGAAAAAGAATAAATTACAACAAAAAATCAATAAAATGCAGATGTCATAATTGTATAAAATTAAGACATATATCAACAAATTGTCCAAAATCAAAAATTAAGAAAACTACGAATATTTTACAAGAAGCATATGAATGTGAATTAAGACCTTTAAAATATGATGAAACAGGAAGTGAAAAAGAAAATTCAGTTATAGAAATATATAAGTTAAAAATGTTAAGCGAGGAATCTGATGAATATAATTCTGAAGATTTGATAATAGAATAAAATTATCAAATAAATATAATAAAAACTATAGAAGAACAACAAGAAAATGGTAACATAATAGGAGAAGAACAGCCTTATATAGAATATGAAGAATATAGAAACTCATCTCAAGAAATAACAGAAAGAAGAATGACTTTCAACCAAAAAAAATATAATATAATAAAAAACATACAATTAGATTTAAGACCTGAGGAACTTAGAAAACAAAATTTTATTACTAGAGTAAGCAGAATATTAAAAACAAAGAAAAAAGAAAAATTTGTATATGTAATATTAGAAAAGAAACACCCAATAGAATCTATACTAAGTGAAGGAATACTAAGAATACCTTTAATAAACAAAACATTATTAGAATCAAAAATAAGTAAATTACCATTTAAAGATGAAGTCATAGAAATATATATTGTGGGAGTACAATCATTAGTAAAAGTTTATTTTCAGAAAGGAATAAATTTACCCATAGAATTATAAATAACAGATGAAAGAATTATAAGTAATGTACAAGAAAGCATAATAGGAATATTATCAGGAAATCTAATATATTAAAAACTTATATTTACTATAAACATAAATTTTGCAATATCTAGAGCAGATGAACATATAGATAAAACATTAATGATATATCACAAATTAGTTAACATAATCTTGGGTTTCCTTTTCTCTTTCTTGACAATACTAACATCTGTGGCTTGTATAGTTTGATAAAGCTCTGCATATCAGCTTCTTTATCCTTCCTTTGTTGTCCATATTATTGGTATTGATTCTCTCGTACAAAGTAAAGATTCTTTACAAGTCTACTCATTCTTCCTATTGAATTGATGCATGTTGTGGGACCTATAAAGTAAGTCCATTGTGCTTCATTCGAAAATGTTATAGTTCTGTTCATTTCTTGGAAAATTATCATAACTTCTGGGTGGGCTCTAATTGTTGATACTTTGTATATAAAATATTCTTCTTCCTCAATATCAAATTTTTCTTCTTGTTCATATTCAAATGGCTTTCTTATTGTCCCTAATTTAATAAGGTTAATTGGAAGATAAAATTTGTCTGGGGTTATTTCGGTCATAGTGGAATAACATCTAATATATACTCTATATTGGATTACAATCCCTATATAATGCTTGGCTGCTTCTTAGACAGATCTTGGTAATTTGGTATTTCTTCTAGACTATTGGAGGAAGATTATGGCTTTGTTGATAGCATAATGAGATATATATTTGATGGTTGGTGTAGATAATGCTAAATGATTTAGTTTGTGGATAAATAATCCAAAATAATCATATTGTTCTTTGATTTGGTAGAGGCTTTGGTCTTTTTGAGGTGGATTATTTGGCGAAGGACTTTTGGAGGACGATGGACTAATGGATTCTTGATTTTTTGCTTCTTGACTTTTTTTGGCTTCATATTGGGTGTTAAATTCTTCTTTTTGGCTAGGCTTTTGTTGACTAGATTCTTTTGGCTCCTTCTTCTTATTTTCTTGTATCTTTTTAACCTAGTCTTCCAGGCACGATAGTTTTTCATTCATTTCTTCGTAATGTACATAAAGTGCATTGAATGAAGAGTAAATGCTATTTATATTATTCGTAATTTGTGCTTGTATAAGGCTCATATTCATCTCTATAATATTAATTTTCATAATCATCTGTTCTTGGGTAGATATTGATATTTCTTGACTTGCAGTCAAGTTCTTGTTCTGCTCTTTCTATCTTCTTTAAAAATCAGTTATTAAATTATTTTTTCCTTTTATTCAATATCATAATCATAGTAAGATAAATCATTTTGCCATTTAATTAACATTTTACTACTTAATTTATTTGTCTTAATTCTTTTATCTAGCCAATGTTTTACTTGGGTATTATCTATTCTTATAGTAAATCTTGTGTTTACAAAAAATAATTCAAATTTTTCCACTACTTTTACTATAGCTAAAAATTCTTTCAAATTTGATTGATATTTGCTTTGAGATTCATTAAATTAATACAGAAAACAGATCCAGATGTTTTCAGGGGCATTTGCTAGTAATCCCAAAACATAGTCAATCAACTTATGGAATTGAATACCAGTATTCCTTCCAATGAAGTAGTTAAATACTAAAACCAACTTTCAAACATGCAAGAATCTAAGCAAACAATCATGAACAAAGAAAGCAAAATTGCTATTGAATAACTGTATCAGGGTTCACTAGATAACCTGAGTGATATTCAATTTAAGATGGGACAACAAATCCCTCTTCAAAATATTATCCTTCTGTCTTGAGGATTCAGAAGCTTCTGGCAACAATTAAGTCAAACAGAACGCATCCTTATTAAAATATAACATCATATTTTGAAAATGAGTGACTTTAATAAGTCAACTAGCAAATTCTACGACAATTGTACAACAGCAAGTGAGAAAAGTTCAAGTAACATTGATGATGATGTTAGAACCTTCAAATAGATGAACCTTAGAGGTTGATAATGATGAAGATAACAGAGAAGTTTTTAAAATTCAAAAACCAAATCAATCAATGCCTGCATCTTTTTAAAAGCAAACCTGAGTATCTTAATGAGCTATTTCCACCAATCTCCTGTTTCGCTTGAAGCCTTGACTGAAAGTGAGGACACAGGAAGATATAAGAAACATCAGGCATATATCAGAGAGGGGCTTATATATGTAACTGTGCTGACCATCGGATAGTCACTTATATACAAGTTATTGCAAGCAAGACTGGTAAAGAACAAGCATTAGTCAAATACGCATGTAGGCATGTGCTTTTACAAGTTCCTGCACTGAATACTCGCCAATATGTGATAAATGAAAGCAAGATTGTAAGAGAATAAACTCTAGTTGCAAATCAATGAATGTAAAGCATTCATTGACAATCATTGGATTTGCTGATACTACTATATATTAATAAAGTGTTTATATGGAAAACTGATTTATTAAGAAAATGTACCAATATTAGGAGATAGATGGCACAGTTATTTTGGACATGCTGAGAAGGATGACCTGTACTCATGACTATCTTTAATAGAATATTATAATTAAAAGGAAAATAAAGGAACTATTGTTGATTTACCTTGACAACCAACAGGGGATATGTTGAGACAGTAGCTCCAAGTTTTGCTAAGGCTCCCAGCAAAAAAACCTTCACAAAAGAAAATATGATGTTTACTGATATTTGCAAGGCGAAATATTCAGAGCAGGTGACACAGAATCAAGGTGGTCATACAACATGCTTTAACACTTCAATCATCTAAAAGTGCTTTATAATCTTGTGGTTTTTCCGGTGAAAAATGATATTTTATTAGGGAGATAAGAAAGTAGTACTTTTGGGAAGATAAGATATCCTCACCCGAAATGACTAGAAAAGCCTCAAAACAGAACAAGCAACAAAAGCCTGTAATATGAGTACAGTACAGCTCAAAGGTTCCTTTGCGTATCAGATATAGTGACTCCTATAAAAAGGGCCAAGTGCAGAGCACCAAGCAATTACTATATCTGATAGTCTATACCTCCAAAAGTTCTTTATAATCTATACCTCCAAAGCAGTTACACTTTCATTCCCTTGCTTCTTAGTTGAGCGTTTTGCCCTTAGATGCTTTAATGAGCTCTCGTAAATCATAAACTGGATTGATGGATTGCATACCTGGAATGAAATTTCCTAGTAATATAAGGCATTGCTATATATTACACGTGAATTTAATATATCAAAATAAAGATGAGACTGACCATAATCAAAGAAGGGATGACACCCTTCCAAAATCCATTAATACCTGCTTCATTATAGATTTCATTTGCCTGTCACCCCAAAAAAAAAAAGGTGTCAGAATAAACAAAAGTAAAATAACTGGAATAATTGGAGATATAACAATTTACAACTACTATTCTTAACATTGCTACCAACCCTGAAAATAATGTAGTTTTCTTACAATGAAATAGATCTGAAATTAAACAAGAACAATCATTGACTTCAGGAGGTAAATCAAAGTCATTTTCAGTTTATGACATAGATAATGGAGCATGTGGAATTCAAAAGGCAGCCATGAGGACCAAAAAAAGTTGACTTGAACTGGGATTTGAAAATTAAACTCAAGGAAATAATTTCCAATCATTAAATTTGTTGTTGCAAGCAGTAAAGCTAGAAGAATGATTTTTCAAGATCTGTAGAGCAAATATAGACAAACAAATGTGTAGAGAGATGGAAAAAGAAAAAGAAGCCCATGCCTTGATCAAAGTAAAGACTAAGACAAGGAACAAATTTGAAGAAGCTAAAGACTAACTGCATGTAAAGTTCCATATGGTTGAGGTTTTATAGAATCCAGTTCAGCCAATTTGTCTTGTAATGTTGAACCTGCAGAGCTGCTTTCAGAAGCTTCCCTCCTTAAAGCTTCTTTCTTTCCCTCCATAATTTTCTGTTCTACTTGCGTATGTGTCTAAAACCAAACAAAAAATAATTTAAAGAATTTAAAGAAAATCAAGGCAATCTTAAAATCATTTTGGGCTCTATGTCACTTGTTGTGACTTCCACCATAAATATATTGATATTTGCAGGAGATAATCCTGGCCATTCATAGAAGGCTTGAAAACATGTGTATCTACACACGGTCCAAGTACAAAAATGTTTCAAAAAATCAACAAAACCCTATACGTAAAACTTAAACTTAGAAAAACAAGAAAAGGAAACAGCAGGAGTGCAGCTCTCTTAGGCTTGTGCTGCATTCCAATATACAAAGTTATACCCTTAATGTGATCAAAAGTATCTAAGTATCTAAGTCTCTTGACATGTAACAGACCAAAAATCAAGAAATAAATGTAAATACCAAGTAATGAGAATATTGTTTTACTAACGATAAACAATAAGACAAATTAATCTTAAAAGTAGGCGGAAATCTCAGAAAGCACCTGCATGCGAGTCACTATAACCCAGATTGGGTTTGTAAATAAAACATTCAAGGACCTGCAAAACCAGACAAATGGAATAAGAAAACCAATTGATTGAGATCCCTTTACCATAAGCTAGAGGTAAATCCAACTGACTCTCCCCCTGCTTGCCAAAGTCAGTTTAACTATCACATATAAAAAAACACGCAAAGCGAGAGAGATAGAGTTGTGATTTTTGAGAAATGTAGCATTTAAATGAGCGTTGCATCATGGATAATCACCCGGCAATAGCAGCTACAACAAGCCAACCAAGCATGCTAACAGTACCATCTCCATGTCCTTTGACTTTATGGGCAGCAGCAATGGCCACAGCCTTGTTTTTAAAAACTTGATAAAAGTAATAGTAAATACCCTGATAGTAATAAAAAGGATAATTTAGATCATAACCAACAAGCCAATGAACATCATAAATAAAGGCTTGAATACTTGAATAAGAGTTGTGATGTACTTAAAATTGATGATAAAGATATTCTCAGGAGAGGCTCATTTCCCTTTCTAGAATTTCCTACTTTGTTATAAGAAATCTTGCTATTCCTGCATAGACTTTGAGGAAAGACAAATTCATTCTCTATTCAATTATCACTACTTCAAATTCCTAAACCACCTCGATTAGATCATCTAGAAATTATTAACTGTTCACCACTACCACCAATCAATCTTAAACAATTGAGAAGATCCATGTGACTCTCCAGTGTTTCCTATCTTGTAGCAATCTATTCCTACACAATCTAGCTCTTAAAGTTAATTATTGCTAGCTGAAATACTGAAACCTACCTAATAAGACCTTTAACCTTAATAAGGGGTCACGACCATCAATTCTTACTTTATTTTTCTTTTGGCCAAATAGAGTGTATTGAAAACCAAGAAACAAAACAGAAAAACAGAGAAGTCCCAAGCAAAAACAAAGAAAACAAAACCATCAAGGAGTCAGCCAACCCCATTCCTATCAAAGTCAGAATCATTAGCCAAGATAGATACCAGGGAGGATGGGGGTAAGACAACACAATTAGCAGGGCACATCCTCCTAATGGCAGCTTTGGAGGCCATTCAGCAGCCAAATTACATTGGCAATGAGACCATTCGACAGAGAGCACCTGAAACTACTTCAGACGGTTGATATCTTCAAGAATAGAGGAACAACTCTGATGGGATTACGGAAGTTAGTGGGCTGGAGGTATATAGCAGAAAGAAAAGACAGATGGCAGCAGGGTAAAAGAAAGATTTGGCCAATTAACCACCTCTGACAGTGACTTAGTGGAGCAGGCATCCAATAGAGAGAGAGATATAAAGGTTGGAGGGCAGTGTATGCGAGGTTTGAGGCAAGAGTTTGGATAAGGAAGGAGAGTCCTAACCTCTCAAATTACTATTGGGTCATTGTTACTGGTTTCCTGTTATTTTCCTACTATATTTTTCTTGTGTTTGTCTCTAGCTTAGTGTGAGTGTTCCTGTGCTGTGAGTGCTGTGCTTGTGTTGCTGGTATTTTATATATTTTTGCTGTGTTTAGACTCTGGTGTATTGAAGACAGCAAATAGATTTCGGTATTTCTGAGAACTCCATCAAACTCCAATCCACTATTGAATGAGACTCCCACAACAAGCTCTAGCCAGTCAGATTCCAGCACAAGATTGCTAAATCCAATTCTGAAGCCACTTCAAGTGCCTTCCTAGCTGCAAGAGCTTCAGCCATGAAGCATGAAGAGGCATGATTGAGAGAACTACAACCTTCCAACACCTTCCCAATAAAATCACAAAAGATAATCCCAATTCCAGCTGACTTCAGAGGGGAGCCACTTCTAGGGTGTCAAGTTAGAGCCGGTATCCAAACCACAATTTTGGCTAGGCTGAACTTCAGTGATTCATATATTCCATGAAAGCTGCTTGACCCAGCTCCTTTGTAACCACAGGATCTACCTGCTCCCTTTTAAAAACAAAGGGGCACCTACCTTTCCAGATATACCAGCAAATGTATATTACTAGTGCCTTAAATGCACCATTCAAACTCAAAAGGATGGGTAAACACCTTGTTACACCATAAATCAAATCTTGTAATACTCATTCTATCAAATCTTCCATTCAAGAAGCTACTAAACCAAACTGCACAGGCCCATTCACAGAAAAATAAAATATGTTCCACTGTCTTAGATTCCTTTAGCCAAGATAGAACATGTTGTTGTGGCTTGATCCATGTAGCTGACTCCACCTAGTGGAAAAAGGCTTTGTTTGTTGTTGTCTTAGGTTCCTTTAGACAAACTAGGCACAAAAAACTCAGGCTCCACCTTCTCTTAAACAAATAATCCTTCAGTAGGATAGAATTAGAGATCAACTTCCACATAAAATGTTTAACCTTAGGGGAAACTTTTAACTTCCAAAAAGCAGGCCACAAATCCATTGGAGTTTGAAAGGAGCAACTTGGAGACTGCTTGAGAGAACTGGCAAAAGAGCTCTTCTGCTAGTGGTAACCCAGTTCACTAAATCGATACCATTCTTATTTCTAGCCCAAATCATCTTATCCTCTCTACCAGTGGCTGAAATGGAAATGCTTAGAATGGCAGCTACTTCCTCATCTCTGAACCAGAACCTAAGTTTGTCTTCACCCCATCAATCAGACTTGCTACCTTCATGTTGAAACAATCTTCTGTTAGTGGTCTTGGATTTGACCTAAAGTTACAAGAGGAAAGAATCTAGGGTGGGTCATTCCATACAGAAATGCAGTCACCTTTCCCAACCCTCCAGCAAATCCCTTTTGAGTAACAAATCTGTACCTTCTAATATCAGAATTGTTGAAGTACTCATACTTAATGCTTACCCAAATCTTCAATCAATTGGGTCTTGGCACCCAAAAACCATCCACTAAAGGTTTCTAATATCAATTAGGATGCGAGCTCTGACAAATTTCTGGATAGCTTCCCATCTTCTACAGGCTCTTCCACTACCACCACTTTGCCTATGATTCAACCCAACTTAATCACATTACCGGTGTTGATTCCTTCCAGGTGTAAGCCATGGAATTGAATCCAAACATGTAGTAATCCAGACTTAATTCTACCAAAGGTAATTCAGGGTACCAAGGTTTAGTAATAAGAAAACAACCCAAAATCGAGCATGGCCATCTCTAAGAATTCTCCTGCAATCCACCTCTGTCAAAAGTGATCAGGAATAGGTTTGAACTGACCTCTGAAATCGTCAGCTCCCAAGAAATGTTCCAACCCTTCATAATCATATTCCTCACTGTATTTCTATTGAAAGACTTGTCAGTCATAAGTCTTCTAATGATGATTCTCCTTCCCACCTTAGCTGCTCTGGCTTCATCCCAGTCTAAGACCATCATTCTTCTCTCCTCAGAGTCTCTACTACCCTGTCCACCCTCTGATTCTTCCTCCATTGAACCAATCAATCCATAATAAAGAAAGAAATAACAAAACAACAAGAAAAGTAGGAGAAATTTAGAAGGTATCACTAGAGCAATCACAAAACTAGCACTGAAAACCAAGTTTCAGGAGAGAGCTCTCACTAGGGAGAGAAAACCAGTCACTATAAATAGTTGTACCCTAGTTCTCCTTTTAAATACTTACTCTAATAAGAAGACACTTCTACTTTGAGACGAAGAACAAGTACAGAACCCCGTCTAAAAAGAATTGAGAAAGATGATATAATATCTCTAGAGAACTGTCATGAGATTCCAATCTGGTCTCCACTGCAAATCCTCACCGTTCTAATCTTACTCACTCTAACAACCCATAAAAAAGTTGAGACCTCACCTAGCCACCCAACTTAGCCATTTACTTTTCTGTACATATCATTGCCTGGATTACAAACGGAAACAACCAAAGACATGGAAGCCTGCCAAGTGCCAAATTCAACAATTTCCAGGAGTAATGGGCTATAGAACCTGACCTGAGAAGCAGCAGTTCCGAGAAGAGAAGGCTTGAGGCCACTGTATAGCCCACCCCACCCCTCACTTCTAATAACCTGATAATAGTAAATAATTATAATTTGATTCACAAACACCAAATAGAATAAGAAATGGAAAGCAAGAAAGAGAGAGAGACAGAGCACTTTGTACCTGAAGGATCTGAAGAAGCGTGTTAGGGGAATTAGGTAGCCCCTCTTTCCTCCTCTTGACCGTTCTCTCGGTTTGCTGGCGAGTATTCACCTGCCACGGAAATGGAATTGGTAGAAGGAAAGGAAAAGAGAGAAAAGGAGAGAAGAAAGTCTTGTATGGTACCGTTTGTAGAGGATAAGTTATAATTTGGGCAATAATGCCACCACCTGCACCAGCCAACCCGTTTGCTACTGCGTTTGATTCGGACATGATGGTTTGCTCTCTTCTAGTTCACGTCTCCTGCTTTTGCTCTTCTCGTCCCTCTACAGTCTCTGTGGTAGAGCTTTGACATATGTAACGGAAAGATGGCTAGAACGATGATTTTAAACTGGTTTTAAGTAAACTTGTCAGAAGGTAATCGTAAATTCGCATGAGTTTAATTTTATTAATAATAATTGTTGAAAAAAAACAATGCTACTTTTAAAGTAAAAAAGATAATATTACATTTAATATCAATAATTAATGATTATTAAACTAGTAAAAAAAATTAATTTATAGTTTCAATGATTCAATCAATTTGAAGTAGTATTATCATGTATATTAATTTATATTATAATTGAATAAAAATAAGAAATATATTATATAATTTTAATATATAAAATAAATATATAATGTCTCCTACATTTTTATAAAAACAATAATACTAAAATTCTTTATCTAAAAAATTTTTTTATTATTTTTTTTTTCAAAAAACTTGAATACATTGAAAAATTTACAAGTTGCAGCATTAATTATACGGAATCACTTTTCTCTCACAATTTATTATTCATTTTTTCTTCTTTCTCTTTCTCCTCATTTTTTTGGGTGAAATTTATCTTTCTCTTTTCTTTTGTCTTGGCTATCTCTTACCATGATTACCCTTTTTCTTTTTCTTCATTCTGGATTGGTAATTATTTTTTTTCTTATGACTTTTTTTTTCTTTCTCTTTTTTTCATAATTTGTTTCTTCTCTAACTTTTTTTCTTATTCTATGACTTTTCCCCTTCTTCTTCTTTGAATTCCTCTTTCCCAATTTTCTTATAGCTTTTGAACTCGAGCAATCGCCTCCAAACTCATGATTTCATGACAAATGCACAATTTCAAATGAGTTAGGAACGAGTTTATGAGCTTTCGAGTTTGGACGCAATTCAACCAGAAATGGCTACATACACTCCTGAACTTAGATGTTTCTACGAGTTAAAACTCATTACGACTCTTTGAAGGAATTTTAACTAAAAATCTATCTTGGGAATTTTTTTTTTCTACAAAAAACCCAACTTAGTATTACTACTCATAAAATTAAAAAGTCCCTTTGGGGCATATAATAAAATTGTAATGGTACTATAAAAAAAGAAAGAACAACCATATGAATATTTTTTGGATATCATCAGATCCAAATGAACCCTAGAAATGTATAAAAAACCTCCTTCATCACAAAAAAGGTATTCTATCGCTATGCAATCACGTCATTCGGCTTGAAAAATTTCAGAGCAACATACCAGAGAATAATGCACATCGTCTTCAAAAGCCAAATTGAGAGAAATCTCAAAGTCAATGTAGATGATATGGTGGTAAAGCCTCTAGAAGTCTTACAACATGTGGCAAACCTAGAGGAAATCTTCAAAGTACTTAGGTCCTATTGAATGAAGCTCAATTCAACCAAGTGCGCCTTTGGCGTATCAATTGGAAAATTCCTTAGGTTTATGATAACCCAACAAGGAATAGAAGTCAACCCAAAAAAATGCAAGGTGATCCTCCACATGGAGCCACCCTAATCAATCAAGGATATCTAGCTCCTCAATGACTGCTTAGTGGCCCATAATCCTTTATTATCAAAGTACTTGCAAACACCATGTATAATCATTGTAATGACTATCATCTGACTAGTGCTATGCATAACTCATGTATATCGGTGATCCATCTGCCCTTTTGATTAAGAAAGTACTATTCATGAAATTCTTGTCTTTATTACTTATTTTCAATATTCTCTATTTTTGCTTTGCCTAAGTCAGTCGATCGATGCCTTCCTTTTTACAAAATACTAAAAATGGCTCTAACACTACCAAAAAAAAAATAGTATTAAGCAATGTTCAAAATATGCATTTAGCAACAGTTTAACCATTGGTAAATCTCTAGCAATGATTATAGCAATCATCATTATATGCTCCATCGGCATGCAACGGCTATAACAACCTAACCATTGCTAATTCTTTTGGAGTATCTAGCTACGATTTTAATTGTCTTTTTGGTTTTGTCATATTTAAATTTTACCAACAATTATGACCATCGTTAATTTATTGATTTTGTCATATTTACACTTTAGCGACAAGTATGATCGTCGCTACATTTTTTTGCAATTTTTTTCAATATTTGCTCAACATAAATTAAACATTCATATAAAAGACATTTAAATTGATTGAAATATATGGATTCAATTATTAAAATATAATCAATATGTTATCAAAATATAATTTACTACATAAAGTTTAAATATGAAACTAACATCCAACAAGAAATACAAGATTTTTTCAAGAACATAAATTCATTAAAAAAAATAATAAATCAATGGATCACATATCATGACTTGCTCCAAAGTATTGCTTGCATGCAGGAGTGATGCCTCTATGCTGCTTGCTTTAGGTGCCTATAAAAAGTATATTCTATGTAAGAAGAAATGAAAGTAAACCAAAATATTACAAAATACATGCCAATGGTTTTAAAAATTACTGTTACTTTTTAAAAGAACATGTCAATGTGTTTAAAAATCATAGTATATCATATACATGTTTTAATGTAGCAGGGACATGTGTATGTTGAAAACATCTTCCTGCTAAGAAGTATGAATGAAGACAACATGGAAACAGAAATAGCAAAATATTGACAATAATAAAGTTTCCATACGCAATTTAAAGCATCTAACACATGTCAAAGTCAGACATACTCCTTTTTAAAAGTGTTCGCGCTTCGTATCTTTCCTACAGTTTACTAATTTAAGTTTCTTATCTTCCTAATGCAAACAAAGAATATTGTATACCCATATATTGTTATAAATAAGAAAAGCAAGAAAATGGCAGTAACTAGCCTTTATACACTAGAAGAATATTGGGATAGATCGAAGACGAATGGAAGAAGTTGAGCCAAGCAGTATATTCACTGACCAGCGAAATTCCCTTCATCAAACTCAGTAACACTAAACATTCAATTGTTACCGGGATAAATAAGCAATATAGCAAACAAACACTTTCAAAGTAAATATAACTCTAGCATTAAGAAATAAGAATGAAAATTCAAACACAGTTATAGGTTTCATGAATAATTGGAACCAAGATAAAGTCTCATCTGTTATATTAACCGGAGAACCAAAGCCTGGGAGGATAATGATGCATGACAATGCATCAACCCAAGTTGTTTATGATGTATTATCAATACCCGTTATTATTGAATCAATACCTCAGTTACCATTGAGTCAATAAGTGATGCTTATATGCTGGGAATCTAGCTCTGGGGATCAAATTTGAGGATGATTACTTTCATCTCCCTTTTCGTGAAGCATAGGAAAGGAGGAGTTGGTCTAGTATGCGGCTCTGCCATTCTAGATAGAACAGAAGCAGAACATGTTAGCAAGTCAAAACAGATAAAAAAAACACTAGGGATGAGTCAGAAACCAACCATTTTACATTTCACACCAAACCAAAAGTACAAAATATGCCTACAGTATGCAGATCAACTTCTAGAAGTAAAAAGTAAATCATGGTCACCCATTTTATAAAATCAAGCTTTATCAAAATTCTACTTTGGTTATAGTGTTAAGTTAGACTCAATCAAAACTTATGGGTATCTGATGCACCCCAAATCCATCAATACTATAAGAGGAAGAGAGGACGTAGAAATGAAGTGAGGGAGGCAGCACATGAAGTGAAAACAGCAGTACAAGTTTGTTCTAGAAGAAATAATAGGCATGAGCTGGCAAGAGGGCTGGAAGACCTGAATATGGATCATTCTAACTAACTTGCCTAATTGATAGACTTGGGATGCGGGTGTGGAACGCAGGGTAAGTGTGGGAACCGCAAATGAGTATTTACAAGCAGTTAGGATTCCAGAGGAGGGGCATCTTGGAGAGGAAGGCACTGGGAGAGAGCTAGCCTCTCAAAAGCTAGCAACCCTGTTAACTGCCTGAATTTTCTATTCTGTTTTGCTTAGTATTTTCCTTTAATTGCTCGGTTAATGTACTGTGATGGAGTGTGATGTGTGAGAGTGTACAGAACTTCCATTTCCGGCTCTTAAGGTGAATTTTCATCTGAGGTAAGGAGAATTCCATTGAGAAAATAATACAGTATTATTCAGCAGCATAATTTCAGTACCCAGGTCCTATCAGTATCTTATATATACATGAATATATAACCAATGAGCGGTCTTGATAGCTCCCAGCAAAAGGATTTGAAGTTGAAGTTGAAGGTGAAGACAGTGGAGAATAAGACAGTGGGACTCAACATTGATTATTTTGATGAGAGTCTTTCACCATTTACTAAGAACATTTGGAGTGCTAAGCCACCCAAGAGGTATAAACCTTTTAGTTTTGAGATGTACGATGGGAAAGTAGATCCTCTGCATCATATAAAAAACTTCAAAATTCAGATGGACATACATCGAGTATCATCTGAGTTCAAATACAAACTATTCCCAACTATTTTGAAAGAAGGAGCTCCACAATGGTTTGATGAACTTTCAAAGAATTCTATTAGTAATTTTGGACAGATGGCAAAGAAGTTTATAGCGTAGTTCGTTGCCAACAAGATCATAATGGCAGACTCGAGCTCATTAATGGGAATAAGGTAACAAAAGGATGAAAGCTTCGCATACTTCACGGTTAAGTTTAATGAGGGATTGTTGACAATAAAGAGTATCCTAATGAGGAGTAGTGATGTTAGCTCTAATAATCACCATCAAGAATATGAAACTCAAGTTCTCCTTAGCAAAACCTCCTCCTCACTTACAGAAATGATGGAAAGAACAAATAGCCATATTGTAAAAGAAAATATAATAAAAACTTAAGAAGAACATGACAGGGTGTTTCAATAAGGTGGTTTGAGAAGAACCAACCAAGGTCAAAGTTCAAGGTTGTCTGCTAAAGAAAGACTAGGGGAACAACTGACACTCACTACCCCTTATACGTTGACATGAGCTAGACCTCAAAGGTTTGATAGATAAACTTCATTGTTGACCTTGTTAGCTGAAATTTTGATGGCCTTGGAGCACAAAGAATTTTGGAGAAGACCACCTCTTAGGATACCTGTGAAGTATAGGAAATATAATAAATATTGTGATTATCATCGTGATATAGGACATACAACTGAAGAATGTAGGGATTTACAAGATTCCATTAAGGAATTAAAATGTACCTTTCACTAAATTTACATTCCACATTTAACTTGAATTTTCATATATATATATTTCCTTTGAGTTACATGGGTATATATACGCAGAGGAAGAGCTATCTTTATCTTAATAGAAATTTGATACATCCGCTCCTAATATGAATCAGAGATGCTTGTTAGTTGTTAATTTATGTTTAATGTTTGTGTATATTGCATTAATTGCATATAGTTACACTATTGGTTTAAAGGAATAAAAGTTAAGTTAAAGTGTGACTAAGGACTAAATCAAAAAGGGAAGGTTTAGCTAGGCCAAAGTCACAAAATGGCCTAAGGACAAGAATGCAATTAGTAAGACTTAATAATTCAGCAACCCTAAACCCTAAAACACAATTCCAACTTTAGCACTTTCTAGAGAGAGAAAGAGAAGGGCGAGTAGAGAGAGAAAGTGGTGAGATAGGGCAAAGGAGAAGAGATTTGCTAAAGGCAGAACGGATTAGAGGCTAGGGATTGGTCTTACAGTAAGGGAAGGACTATTGTAACACATTATACATGCACATTCTTCAGGAAATCAAGGTAGTAACTCAACTTAACCCTATTTTTGAAATGTTCAACTCTTTGCTAAAACATATTGTTATGAATGTTTTGAGTTATGTTTGGGGTTTAAACCTACATTCTCTATGTTTTTTTTACTTATATTGGGTGTTGCTTGCTGAATGGTTGTGCTCATTATGCTTGTAACTGATTGTGAAAGTGGGCTTATGCCCTAAGTACGAAAATGTAGTTTAATCTTAGTGTTGAATGATGTTAAGTTGAGTTTGGGTTGTTTATAAGTGCTATTTGATGTTTAAATGCTGTTGATGAGTTCATGGTTTGTGAAAATGGTTTAGAAACATGTTTTGGGCAAAACTCTGGATGTAGCAGTAAGATTTAGAGCAAACAAAACACTAGCAGCCGACTATCAGCCCTTGGAAGTCGACTGTCGTGTTCTTTGTCTACCCAGAAAGCATTACAAAACCCTAGCAGTCGACTGT
Organism: Senna siamea; assembly: GCA_031216115.1. Lineage (NCBI taxonomy): Eukaryota > Viridiplantae > Streptophyta > Magnoliopsida > Fabales > Fabaceae > Senna > Senna siamea. The sequence goes on from CM062360.1 coordinate 7,778,890, forward strand.
CGTGTTCCTCATTTTCCAAAAAACTTTCCAAAAAGCTAGTAGCCGACTGCCCGCTCGAGCAGTCGACCGTCAGGTCCAGTATTTCCCAGGAATGCCTCACAGAAGGCTAGCAGTCGACTGTTAAGCCTTTAGCAGTCGACTGTTAAGCCTTTAGCAGTCGACTGTTAAGCCTTTAGCAGTCGACTGTTAAGCCTTTAGCAGTCGACTGATAGCTCTTAGCCACGATAAATTTAAAAAGGGCAACAAGCTAACAGTTGATTGGCAACATAGGATCAATTGATTACTAGCCCTCTGTGTCAGATAAGGAGCTTAATGACATATTTTTAAAGGTAATTAATCCAAAATCTCACTCAAACTAAGGATCTAAACTTGGGATGTAGTGGGTAACATGCAAAATGTAAGGTTATGTGTTAATAGGATGAGAGGATCCTTGTGATAGTGATACAAAGAGAGTGGAAAAACATAAGAAAGGAAAGAGTGAAGTATTCCAAGCATATGCATTAATGGTAGATAAGCTCATGATCGAGTGATTAATTGTCGGTATGGAACAGCCGTTGGACATTTCACAGTTGTGGCATGAAGTAGGATGGTTAAACATCCATTTAAACATAGATGATTTTGAAAACATTGTGATGGTTGCAAACTCTAAGTTAATGTCATCTTTTAAAGACTATTTAAGAAACACATACTTAGAGTTAAGCATAACCATGGACATGAGCCAATCACCCTAGTATATATGTTAGAGAACAACGTACTAGGAGTGTAATCCATCAAAAAGGGATGGTGATTCCATAAACCCATGATTTGCAAAAGCGGAGTGGATGTCCACCTATCCAGAGTCGGACAGTAACCCATGAGTGATAACCAATCTCGTTTGAGGAAGGGAGATGAATTAGGTAGAGTTAACAATGATCCCACTAGTTATGAGATGGTACTCAGATTTGGTTGAGGGGCGCCTCATATAGTACAAAAAGTAATGAGTGGCTGAATAGTCATGAACTCATGCATGAATGCAATGGTACGTGGAGTCGTTCACTAGGCGATGCTTCCGATAACTTATATGATATGTTTGTTTCTCCTACTCGTATGTTAAATGTAAAGACATGTTTGTTACCCATGAAATTTGGTATGAAAGTTATGATGAAAATGATGATGAATGGACATCCCATATTGTAAAGTTTATGTATATGCATAAAAATGAGTACATGACATGAAAGTATGCTTCATGCACTACATCCCAATAGTATCTATTACACTTTTTGATGAAAAGAATGTAGAGACTTTCTGTACAAGTACAATGGTACAAGTCAGTGGTTTTCAAGATAGGTTACATTGCTATTGAGATTAAATTTTCACATAAATGCTGGTGTGTACCAGATGTGTAGGTCCCTGGCTAAAGATGAAGGTAACTTGGGAAGAGGTACCCATCATGGGGTAGATGGAAGTATATATTTTGGATAGTATAAGTATATATTTTGTGCTAGTCTTTATGGTTTTTAAGGAAGGCTAATATAGATTATTTCATGTACAACCTATATACATGTTTGTGTATAGCTATTTAGAGTAAATTATGTATATATATATGATGTGATATTTCATTGTGAGTCTCGAGTGAGAACCCGTGTAGAACCTGACCCCAAATGGCACTCAATTAATCAACTAGTAAAAGTTTGAAATTTACTCGGTAAAAGTAATAGTAACACACCATTATTACGACACTTATATATTATACTCTTTAAATTAATACAAAAAGACATATTGGCTAAGGGAGTGTTACATGGATTGCTAAAATAAGTACTTATATCCCACCCTAGAATATTTTACTGAAGATTTTTAAATTACTGAATATCTTTGTATTGTTTAATCGTAGGTTTACAAATATGAACAATGAATTTATACACCATTCCTTGTTCTAATTTTGGAAAAGGTAATCAAATATAATAATTACATATTCACCCTAATAAACGTTTCCTATAATTATGCTATCAGAATAAAAGCCCAATTAGGCCTAATAAAACTAGTCAACACTCCCCCCTTAAGTTGGTGCAAAGATGTCACACATACCCAACTTGCAAACGAGTGTGTGGAACATTTGTTTGCTGAGACCTTTGGTAAATACGTTAGCAAGCTACTTTTCTGACATCATATAAACCAAGTTTAGTATTCCACCACTAACCTTCTCTTTGATAAAGTTCCTGTCAATTTCAATGTGTTTTGTTCGATCATGTTGAACTGGATTACGAGCTATACTAATGGCAGCCTTGTTATCACAATACAAGGACAACTTCTCCTTTTTCAGCAACCTCAATTCTTCTAATAGGTTCTATACCCACAGAAGTTCACAAACTTCCTGAGTCATAGCTTTATATTCAGTTTTTGCACTGGATCTAGCAACAACACTTTGCTTCTTACTTCTATAAGTAAATTTCATCAGAAGAGAGAGAGGCTTTAGAATCTGCATCCTTGGATGGCTTAATAACATCAGCCATATTCACCTGGGCTTTGGATGAAGTAACTCGTTTACCTCCATGACCTCGAGTCGGCACTATGTATCTTCCAATAAGTCTCTTTGGTATGCCACATTGCAAGTGATCTTTATCAAAGGTAGTGGCCTTGGGTTTCTCATGGGAAATGGTCAAACCAGACTTCTCAATTGATGCTTGATAAAGCATGAAACTGTATCCACTTTCTTCTTGTATGACATACAAGAAAGCATCCTCAATAGAAGGGAGAGGAAATTTTCTTAGAATTTGAACTCGGATTTGATCATATTCTAGATCCAAACCAGCAAAAAATCATAAGCCTTTTCTTTTGAAATCAACTGGTGAAATAAAATTGCATCCTCAGTACACGTGGAGATCTTGATAGTAATCTAACTCCTGCCATAACCCACTAAATTCAGAATAATAGTCAGTTGCAGTCAACTCTTCTTAATTAGTGGCATGGATCTTTGTCTTGATCTCGAACACCTGGGAATCATTCCCTTTGCGAGAATAAGTACTTTTGGTTAAAGTCCAAATTTTCTCAGCAGTATCAAGTAATGAATACTACTTAGAAATCTGGGGATGCATAGTATTTATCAGCCGTGTCATAAAAGAGTCCCATTAAGCATAGGTATCATCAGAAATAGTAGGAGGTTTTGTATCTCTAGTAATATAGCTAGGTAATTTTTGAGATTTGATGTATAACAGACATGCCCTTTGTAACGACCCCCTAATACGTCATACGCGATGCTTATCTGATTAGCGGAAGCATATGTGGTATTCTGAATGTTTATTCCCTATGTGGGAACGTCAGGGGATCGCTACTGGTTGAGCGTAACCCAAATAGATTCTCCGTTATCCATTCAGATTCCATTCAACCCTGATTCACACGCAGCTAGCTAAATACACATACATACATCATCAATAATACCTCTGGAATGAAATCTAAAACTCATACATGTCTCATCATACATTCATACACATTTCAATTCAAATCCATAAATTTACAGCGGTAGATTCTACTGAAAATCTGGCAGAGTTTCCTCTGTAAATTGGTCATATCCCAAATACAGAATCACCTGTTTAAAATTCAACAGCCAGTCCAACAACAGCAGTAAACATACTAATATAAATCCATACACAGCAACATCAATTCATCGCTACAATCCATACATACTGTCTGAAACGTTATATATACATTCAGTCTAGTTCATACAAAATTTACAAGAAACAGAATCCGTTAAGTAACAGTGTCATCAGAGTATATATACAAATGATTCAAGCCTAAACTAATCATCCTTCTATCTATCCTCGAGTCAGCTTCGGCTATCGTCTGGGCTCCTGCCCCTGTCCCTGTTCATCTGAGTACACAACCTAATGAGATATGAATCCCAGTAGAATAATTTACAATTTAATTATCATTCGAAAACCAGTTGAATACTCAGCGGTGTGAACACCGAAATCGTCTTCTCGAAATCGATTCAACAAGGAATACCTTATCTTTAAAATCGTTTAAACACATGGAAATTGCGGCAATATATCACAATCAGGAAATCCATTTTCTTTTAAAATCAATTATCAAAATCAAGTAAAATCTCATGCCCTGTGTATCTCAATCCACATTGGTTACAATTCCACTGTAACCGAATCTAAATCGTCTTCTAATTGCACGTAGTCTAGAGAGAATACCTCTCTTATCGTTGGGTGTGATCCGTAACACCAATCACCCGAATCAAGCCTATATTGTGAGTGTGATCCGTAACACCAATCACTCACTCAAGGACCGGGTGAGAATCAACATCTAGGGCGTCCCCTAGCATGTGCACATACGCCAATTCTCATCCTCATACAGTCTATTCGAACTCACATGCACTCGGTCGGCTATTCCTCAGGGTTCTAGGGTATCACGCCTAAATCACAACGTTTCCCCGTGTAGGTTATCCACCCTTATACTCCCTAAACCTTTCTTAGGGTCATCCTAGTTTAACGCGCAATCCCTAACTCAGTACAGGCTAAATCTGATAAAAATAATTTCGTTTAAAAGCTTCCTGTACGAGGGATACTTAACTAGTCCCATACCGGCTATCAAGTACCCAACCCTAAGTAAATCCGTCCTAAAGGCATATAAACTCGATAAACAAGGTGTCTAACATGCAATTAGGGTTTTCAAAGACACAGGCATGCAATTTTATCCCATCGAAAGCGACGCAAATCCATACAAGTCGTCTAAATCGCTTAGGTATTCACTAAATCAATTCTAGGGTTAGGAAGTGTAAATTATCCTACCTGGTCTCCTGGTCGCATCAATTCAAGACAGGACTCTGCGAAATCTCGGTTTCTGAGCCCAATTAATTCCCTGGACATGAAATTGAATATTTAGATTCGTCACGTCATCCAATTTTCAATCCTAAACCTGGTTACACAGTTACCTAGGTTAATTAATTGCCTAATTACGTTCGTGACCATTTCGATCATATAACATCAGTTTTGGGAAGCGGACCTTACCATCGTGCTCGGATTATGGAATTCGTCCGGTGATCTCGGTTTCTCGGGATGCACGCCCGTAAACTCGCACGGCGCAAGGCTGCGGCACTGGCGGACGGTGGCGCACGGCGGTGAGGTGCGGTTTGTCTTGAAAATCACACCACGGTGAAGCCCGCAAGCTCAGGAGTCTGAATACGGTGGTGGCACGGCGGTTCACGGCCGTTTGGGCGGTGTTTTCTGGCCACGAAGCGTCTCGCATGGCGGACGGCGTTTTGCCTCGATCCGGGCGCGTCCAGCCTCCTTTCGATGGCGCCGAAGCCATCTTGGAGGCGGTGGCAGCTCGGCCTACACGGTGGTGGGGGCGGTGAGGGTCAACGGCGTCGGACGGCTGCGAATCGGGCTGGGGAAATTTCGCGCGATGGAGGGGAAAAACGGCATTTTTTCGGCGTCTCCGGCGGCCGTTGGTTGCTGGTGGTTGTGGGTAGTGAGGGCTGTCGGTTGGTACCCTTGGTGGCGGCCCACGGTGGCTGTGGTGGCCGTTCACAGTGGAGGAAGGTGGAGAGAGAAAAGAGAGAAGAGAGAGAGAGTGTGGTGAGGAGAGAGAGTGAAATGGGAGAAATGGCGGGAGTTTACGTAATTTAAAGCCTCCAGGGGCGATCCCGACTTTTCCCAGGCCACCCGGGGATCTTTTAGGGTGTCGGCATCCTTCCAGACGTTGGCACGCATTTCTATGCAAAAGTCTTGGCCTCCGTCAACGAAAGTGACGCACGAAACTCCTTCCATCAATTTCTGATCGCCGGATTACATTTCTTTCTGTTTGATCGTGTTTCTGGCTTCAAACGACCTTCTGTGTCAAGTCATTATCCTCGAAATACGTGTCAGTCTTTGTTTGTTTGGGATTAGGGTTAAAATCAAGTTTTATCTTTTAAAATCCTTTAAAAACTCTTTCGAATCTTTTCCGTTGTTACACCCTTGACCAAGTGAGATAGGTACCAAATCCATCTAACTTAATGGTGCAAACTGCCCTTGACGTCCATAATAAAGAATCAGCACCAAAAAGGGCAGAAGGAGAAAAGAGGCCAAAAAATGAAGAAAACAGCCCTAAAAAAAAGCAAACAAGATAAGTTCAAATTGGTAATATACATGTGTGGTGGCAGACTGTGACCGGATTTGGTGGGTTTTGCTAGCGGGGCGATGATATCTCCAAATATAGCAGCGGTAAGGCAAACAGAGGCACAAAATAGATGAGATCTAAGAAAATAAAAAGAACCATCTAGAACTGCTCGGGCGGTGCATAGGGAGGCTACTGGCCACCAGAATTTGGGCGGCGACAAATTAGACTGTGGGTGGCGGTTCTAGCTGGGTGGTGATGGTAAGGGAGGAAGGAAACTCAACCTCCAAGATGTGGATAATGAATAGAAGAGGAGAACTTAACATCTTTTAGGTACACATAGGAATTCTATTGTTGTGGAAGGAGAAATGATACTCACTTTAAGGCAGCACAGGCTCTGATAGCATGAACATTTTTAAATGACTGAATATCCTAGTATTGCTCAATTGTAAGTTTACAAATATGGACAATGAATTTATACACCATTACCTATTCTAATTTTGGAAAAGGTAATCAAATATAATACTTACATATTCACCTTAATAAAGGTTTCCTATAATTACGTTATCAGAATAAAAGCCTAGTTAGGCCCAATAAAGCTAGTCAACATTTACTAATCCTAATCCAAAACAAAATAAAATTTAGATTTAAATTTAAATTTCAAAGAACATATTTAAATTGTTCACACTCCCCCTCAAGCTGGTGAATGGAAATCATACATTCCAAGCTTACTAATCATCTGCTGGAATGATTTACTTATTAAGCCCTTAGGGAAAACATCTGCAACTTGGTTAGTAGAAGACATAAAAGGAGTACAAATTGAGTCACTATCAATTTTCTCCTTAATAAAATGTTGATCAATCTCCACATGCTTCGTTTGGTAATGTTACATTAGATTATAAGCAATATTGACGACTGATTTATTGCCAAAGTGTTTTATGCTCTTTATCCCTCTTGAAACATACAAATTTGATAGAAATAAAGGTGCAAAGATTAGCTGAACAAACCTAATTTTCTTCAAAGTAGCCAAAAAATTTATTCTATAAATACCTAGCCATATCATTGTGTCAGAAGAGATGACTATTTGTCTCAACTTCTAAGACACATCACACAAACATCAAGAGATAAAGCCTTGTTAGGATGTCTGGTCTGAAGCAAATTATTAGTGTTAATTCTATCAACGTACCATTGTCCAAACAAAAGATTTTACTTTAGAAGGAGCTTTAAATTTGCAAAAATATTTAAGCAAGAGATTAGAGCCAAGATTTAGGGTATGAGTAAAAAATTTTAAGGAAGAGCAAGTATATGAGCCCAAAGGATCTAGATTCCAAATCCTTTTATCAGGTAAGGTCAAAACATTAAAAGGAGCAAGAGTTTCAAACAACAAAAAAACGTCATCAACATATCCATCATTAAGTTTTCTAGTAAAATGAAAATTCCAAGAAATTTAGTCACCTTGAAGTGTTAAAAACTCAGAGATCGAGGCATTATGAATAGATGATAATGAATAAAGATAAGGAAAAAGATTCAATAATCCAGTTATCCTCCCAAAGACGAAAATGAGTTCCATCTCCAACTTGAAGAGAAAGCATTGAAGAAAAGGAATGATAAACTTGGGATATAAACTTCCATGGGCTTGCATGAGTAGCAACATTCCTAGAGTTTGCATCACACCCATTCTCTTGAACATGATATTTGCACTTTATAACCCTATGCCATAATGTGGTAGTCTCCAAAGGAAAATGCTGATGCCATTAAGCCACTAAGGAGATATTTTTAAAGACCAAATTACCAAGACCTAATCCTCCATCCTCCTTTTACCTACAATGCACTTCCTAATGAACCAAATGGTCTCTTTTGTTATTCACAAACCCCAACCAAATTACCAAAAATGCTTGGGGTTTGGGGAGTAGGGAGCATGTGATTCACCAACCTTACCTTAAACTACATCCAAACCTAAAATACCCAAACTTAAACTTGTTAAAAAACCTTCCTAATCTCATCATCCTATTGAGCCTAGTCCTACTTAGCCTAAACCTATTGAGCTTGAACCTACTGAGCCTAAACCTACCGAACCTGATTCTATTAAGCGTAAACCTACTGATCTTGAACCTAAACATGGCCAAAGAGAGTTTCTGGTGTACTCTAGATGACAAAGACAAGATGAGATATAGACCAATGGTCCTCTAGTGCTAACTTCCAATCCAAGTCTTCGGGATTATTGTGATATTCCTATTGCTCTACAAAAGAGGGAAAGTCTTGCACTCAACATCCCATTGGTAATTTTTGTATCATATGATCATTTTTCCCCTATATATAAAGCATTTGTGGCAAGTATTTCCCAAGAAAAAATTTCCATAAATTTGAATGAAGCTATAAAGAGCATTGAATGGAGAAAAGTAATCATGGAGGAGATGAGTAACCTTGAGAAGAACGGCACGTGGACATTGATCAAACTTCCAAAGGGAAAACAAGTTGTAGGAAGCAAGTGGATATTCATTATTAAATACAACCCTGATGGAAGTATCAGTAGATATAAGGCAAGGCTAGTGGCAAGAGGATTACTTAGACCTATTGAATTGATTTCCAAGGGACTTTTACCCCAATGGCAAAATTGAACTCTATGAAAGTGTTACTATAATTGGTAGCAAACCTTGATTGGCCATTATTTCAACTATGTGTGAAGAACGCTTTCTTAAATAGAGATTTGTAGGAAGAAGTATATCTAGAAATAGCAGCAGAAGTATATATAAAAAAAGATATACTTATATACTTTTCTATGGACAACCTAAACACATGTACATAGTTCTCATAATATTAGGTATAAACTTGGGAAAATGAGGTAAACATTCCCCAAGACCACCCAAAACCCTTTATGTGATACATGTTCCTATGATACAAAGTTAGTAGCTTATACACATACTTCAAGTAGGTTCCACCCTCTATTTACTATACACACATACAAGTTCCCTAGGGCCTTCTCATATAGGCCAGGGATGGTGGAACATTCAAAAAGATAGTTATCTCTGTTCCCAATCTAACCCACTGGGGGCAGTGGTACATCCAAAATATAGATCATGATTTCTTTTATTCATACATAAATCCTATTCTCAGCTTACTACTTCAATCTCCACCTCAACGGCAACTAAATGCTTAGGCATATGGACACATCAATGCACATGTGAGATATAAATCTTAGTAATCAAAATAAATCAAGTTTAAATTCATCGTCAATGGTACCAGTTGTGAAAACATAGAAAACTCTTGCATTCATATTTATTTCAAATCATAAACAAAATATCACTAGATGATATGCAACTACTATGCTATGTCATATCAAATATATCATTTAGTGGGCAATGCTAAATATATTCATACTTCACATCATAGAAATAATTTTCAATCTGATGGCTCTCTTGGCCAATCAAAAAACAACATCATGTGGCTCTCTTTGGCCCTTCATAAAACATCTTTCATATGACTTTACATGTCCAATCATAAAAAAACTTTCATGACATCCAGGAAACATTGTATGAGTTCTTTCTTCGATATAGGTTACCTAGCTTTTACCTCTACATTTTTGAAACACCATACAACCAAACAGAGATCATTGTGCCTTTTTGTGGGTCACAGATCATTTCCACTCATCAGATCACTACATCTCTCCATGGGTTATAGATTATATCCACCCGTGCTATGCTAAGTAGGTCGATGTTGCCTTCATTCAAGACTCTTTAATATATACCCTAGTCTGACAAGTTCCTTAAGCATGATTGATTTAACTCTAAGTAGGTCACTCTATAGCCATTCGGGGACTAACTTAGAGTTAACCATCAACACATTGTTTCTTAATAATTCTTTCAAAAGCTTAATGGCTTAGAAAACATGAAATTTTCAATAATCAACCATACCAACCACTGACTCTTCAATAAGGGACTTATCTAAACTAGACCATATAATAAAAGTACTAACATTCAATCTTTCTAGTTATTTCTGTAACACCCCTTATCATAACTTAACAACGTCATAACGCTTATTTAGATAAGTGGTTACATTAATCCTAGTCTTTAATTACATTTATTTCTCCTGAGCATCCAATCCATGATAGATTTGTTATGCAAGTAGGTTTGGGTTCTTTTGCTCAGGTAACATGCTTTGGCATAGCGGAATATAAAATATTAAATAATACAACAGAATATATAAAAACTTTTCTAATATACATACATTATACAACTGTTTAGTACATCGTTTGGTATACATACACTAGGATAGATGAAGTACCCATCCATAAGGAGTAAGGAGACAACAAGTCTACCACTCATACTCCTTTACAAAATACCATAAGTGAATAGGTCCTTCACATATCCCTATACATGTGCCCTTTTTCTTTCTATATACAGCCAAAAATATCAGCCCTAATTCGAACCCCAAAAAAAACTAAGAATTACGACTCCAAAAGGTCGGGCTATAGCTATATATTTACGTACTCATCTATTCTATAAGAAACTCAAAAATAGTGATAACATACACATTCTTGACAATAGTGAAAACTCCTAAGAAAGGAATTTCCACCGTGTCCAACTCCACCTCGATTACCATTCAATATCTAGTCATCTGCTACATATCAGTTTAGAAGTGAGAAATACATTCCCAATAGATAAACCACCAGTTTATTTTAAAATAACTGACATTTACCACTGTAATAATATAGAAAACACCCTACATGCGGTTTAATTTCAAAACTCTTTTCATATAAACACTTGAATATGATTGATCATGAAAACATATGTGGATGTGGCTATAGAAATGAGATACACATTCAAGTAGGTCGTTCATGGATTAGACTACAAGCATTCAATGTTTACATGTCATAATCATAATCCCATAAACCGCGTTCATACAATACATAACATAACATTACATAAATTCTCCATTCTGGGAAGGTATACATAAAATCATTCCTTTCCACTTAACTATACTCTTTGGAGGTATACACTAGATCATTCCCCCTGCATTTCCTTCCTTGGGAGTATACAGCAGATCATTCCCCACAAGGAAGTTTTCTTAGGAGGTATACACTAGATCATTCCCCCTTCATTTCCTTCCTTGGGAGTATACACCAGATCATTTCCCTCAAGGAAAATTTAACCTTGCCTTTCACATTACATCAAGCATTTTGATGCCATTCAAACACTTGTACATAAATATAAACATTTTACTGATAATAGCAAAAGATATGCTAAGTATCATCCATCCTTGACCATTACATCATTTTCCTTTTTATTCATATAACATAGGCTGATTCGGGTGGTACCTCAGGCCACTCCCAATGGACATATAAGATTGGCCATTCTAGGGAAAGTGCTATATTGTATTCGGCCAAGGCAAGGAAAACATGAGAATATGGCATTTCTAACTCATTTGATTCCTTTCTAGCATCATTCTCATCATTTAAACATTTTGACAATAATTCCAATAATTATGCCTAACACTTTCTTACACCTCAAAATTGTGTAAGTGTACTATAAGTCATCCGTTTTCATGCCTTTCTAACTCATTATCCATATCAATAATGACAATACATCTAATCTCACAATTTCACATTTTTAAGCATACTTTTAAAGTAAAAAGGTAAGACTTTAAATTGGCAACATTACTTGAAATATAAATTGCCATGATTTTCTCTCTCCTCCTTTCTTAAAACTAGACATATATAGTTTTTAAGTCATTTTCAAGAGCAATTTCAGCATTATTCATATGCATTCATTCGGCCAAGGTGACTAAAGCACATCTATTTCGGTACTAGTGAAGTTAGACAATGGGAAAAGTACCTAAATGCAAATCTAACTAATGCAAATCTAACTAGACTTTCTCTCTCTTACCATTTTCTAGTACTTTCTCTCACTCTTTCTAACATAAAATTTGGCCAAAAATTCAGCACTCTTAAAACCCTAGTAATTCGGCCAAGGTGAGAAAACAAGCAAAAATGGAGTTGTTTCATCACTTTGCTTGCAATACAACAATATTCATGCAATATCCATGCAAAAATACCATTTTCTCACTCTTACAACCACAAACTCAGCCTTGACACAAATTAGGGTTTAATAAAATAAAGTTCCATCCATGCAAATTTACCATTTCATGAGTTTCCATGCTTTCTTACATATCTATAATCATAACCACAAGTTATTTCCAACATATCTCATATCCAAGCATGCAAATCCACCATACACATGTAGAGAGAGAAATTGCCATCATGCTTACAAGTTTGAAAACACCATAAACATACCATAAAACATGAAAATAATGGCATAGGATTGTTTATCTACCTTAAAAAGCTAATAGATGTGTGATTTCCTTGTTGATTTGGTGGAAGCTTCTTCTTCTCTAAGGCAAAAATGCAATTCGGCCACTTCCTCTTCTTCTCCACCTTTCACGACATTTCTAGTATGTAGGAGAAGAAATATACTGAATTAAGGTTTGACTTATTTACAAAAATGTCACTCTTGCTAAATTGTCAATTTCATCCTTTTTTTTTTAACAATGGCATTGTCTCTCCTTGTCATTGTAATTTTATGCAACTTCCATGGGCTGGGACTGTTCTGCCCTTCCAAAATTTCAAAATTGCATAGTGGTCCCTCAACTTTTCAGAATTTGCATTTTAGTCCCTAAGAAAAGTACCTTTTTGTCATTAAGTCCAAATTAGCCATTTTTGCTCCCTTTTTCATTCTTTTCGGCTTCAAGGAGTAAAATTACTTAAATAAAATTTCATAAGGATCATTTCCATAAATTTACTAATTTACTTCTATTTTTGGCAAAATTACCTTTTTGCCCTTTATGTTAAAACTATCATTTCACTCTCTTTCTTTCTTCTTTTGATCAAGAATGAGTAAGGATTTCTAATTCCCACCTTCATAGAATATTTAGGGTAAAAACTAAATTTTTCTCACCTCATAAAATAGCTATCATACTCAAAGTGTGAAATTACAATTTTACCCTTTAGGGAAAATTGCCTTTCAACATCAATGTAAGTAATTTCTTGCATAACTAGATTCTTCTTCTCTCTTAAATGAAAATAATAAGAGTCCTTTGACATAACTTCATGAAATAAAAGAGTTAAACTAATTATTCATTTCATGGTAAAATTACCATTTTACCCTTCCTTACCAAATTTCCAACTTCATTATTTTATCACAAAAGTGATTACATAATGATAAAAATGTTCATTCTAACTCCTCAATAAATCATCCTTAACCCTTCACAAATAATGTTAACAATAATAATAACAACAACATCATCATAAGATACAAATGTTAGGAGTGGATGTTACAATTTCCCTTTATAATTTGTCCCATATTACTTTTCAAATACGATATCAAAACTCTGAAATGATTCCCAAGCCTTCACATGATGTTTGGAAAAGAGAAGAGGCATGAAAACATCAAATTAGAAAAGAACTTCAAGGTTGTTGTGCAGCTTGCCACAGTGAGAAACATGTTTGTTGCGGTGAAGTTGCCAAAGATAGTTAGTGCAGCAAAGATGCATTTTTCTTGCAGGGAAGTCTTCGAAACTTCACGATTCTCAAGAAAAATCTACATATAAAAATGAGTTTAAACCATTTTTTGGCCCAAAAACACTTCATGAAAACTTTAGGAATTTGTTTGGGACCAACTTTAGACTCTTTTCCTTTTCTGAAACATCACCATACAACAAAAAATCAAGTTTTCATAGGCTAAGAATCAAAATTAATCTCAAAAGCATGTTTGTGCAAAAGATCTCACATCCACTCTTTCAATCATGTTTTCAAGCATAGGTTAGCCTCGAAAAGGCACCATAAGCATACATCTAGCATATAAATCCGTGAATGCAAGTTTAAATCACCCTAAATGCATTAAAAAAAAAGATTTTTCAAAGAAAAGCATAGACTATTGCACCCAATAAAGAAGGAGAAGATTTCTTTGATTACCTTGAAGATTTGTGAGTTGATTTGGCTATACAGAGTTTAGATTCAACTATCTTAATAATCCTCTGTAAGTTCCAATCCAGATCGATAGCTTGTTCTTCATATTTCTTACTTTCTCTTTGCTAGTTCTCACTCTCTCTCTCTAAGGTGATGAAGAAGATGAACACATGGAGGCTTCAAGTTTTTCCTAGGGGGGATCAATATGCAGTTAAGTAAAATTAAAAAATAATTGCTAACTAGTCATTGGGTCAAAAAATAAATTTTCACTATCTTAAAAAGTTTTTCTCTAATGCACCACTTTGACAATAAATTGCCTAAATGTTCCATTCCTTATTATTGGTTCTATAATTCCATATTTATCCTTTGGTTTAAATTATCCAAATGTACCATTTCTAAAAAATGTCCTTTTCTCTTAAACCAGACCTCATTTCACAATCAAGTTGCTACTTTCTTTTCTAGCTTTCTATATCACTTTTTCATAACAAACATATGAAACTTGTGTGTATGCATCTATAAACATGAGATAGGCAACATTTTATATCATTCTTAGAATGGATAACAAGCTTCCAATGTTCACATATTTTAATCATGCTCACATAGAACACATTTATGCAATACAAATCATAATATCTCATAAATGCTTTACTCTAGGAAGGTATACACCAGATCATTTCCTCCCACATGATTGTGTTCTCTAGAGGTATACACCAGATCATTCCTCTTGCATTTAATTCCTTAGGAGTATACACCAGATCATTCCCCACAAGGTAGCTTTCTTGGGAGGTATACATCAGATCATTCCTCCTTAGGATTTTAGTCTTATGAGGTATTCACCAGATCATTCCTCCTTAGACTTTTCATCTTTCCTTTCTCAACTATGATAAGCATTTTTATGCCATTCAATCAAATTCACATAGTCTTGAACATGTTTCTATCAACGGCAAAATGTATACTATTCATCATCCATTCTTGACCATTTCATTATTTTCCCCTCTTTTCATTTAGTATAGACCCTTTTAGATGGCACCTTAGGCTACTTTCAATTAATATATATGTTTAGCCATTTTAGGGAGAACTTTGCATAGCATTCGGCCAAGACAAGGAGAACATGAGAAAATGATGTTTCTAACTCATTTGGTTCATTTCTAGCATTATTTTTACCATTTAAACATTATGGTAAACATTTCCATAATTATGCCTAACACTTTCTCACACTTAAAAATTAGGTTAGTGCACTTTGGGCCATCCTTTTTCACATTTTTCTAGCTCATTTTTCATACCAAACACAGCAATACATCTAATCTCACGACTTCACATTTTTATGTACACTTTTAAGGTGAAATGGTAAGGCTTTAAATTGATAATATTACTAAAGCATAAAATTTACCATAATTTTTCTCTCTCCTCCTTTCTTGGGATTAAATTTATATGGTTTCTAGGTCATTTTAAAGAGCATTTTTAGCATCATTTCCATACAACCATTCGGCCAAGGTGAGTAAGTCACACTTCTTTGGTTAATGGTGAAGTTAGAAAATGAAAAAAATGCCTAAACATTAATCTAACTAGACTTTCTCTCTCTTACCATTTAATAACACCTTCTCTCACTCTTTCTATTACTATTTTTAACCAAATTTCAGCACCATTACAAGACCTAGTATTTGGCCAAAGAGGGAAAAACAAGAAAATGAAGTTATCTCACCATCTTGCTTACAATACAACCATATTCAAGTAAATCCCATGCAAGAACATCATTTTCTCACTCTTAGAAACACCATTTCAGCCTTGGTACAAGTTAGGGTTTTTCAAAACAAAGGTTCCATTCATGAAAATTTTGCCATCTCTTAAGTTTTCAAGCATTTCAACATGTTTATAACCATAAACACAAGTAGTTTTCAACATATTTCAAACCCATTCAAGCAAATCAACCATAAGAATGTAGAGAGAGAAAGGCCATCCTTCTTACAAGAGTAAGAACACCATAAACACACCATAAAATAAGAAAAGAATGGTATAGGCATGTTTAGCTACATTGAAAATGCAAAACAAGTGGAATCTCCAAGTTGTTTTGGTTTGAAAATCCTCTTCTCCAAGCCTAGGAAGCTATTCGGCCAGCACCTCCTTCTCCTCTCTTCTTCGACCAATTTAGCATCCTAAGGTGGAAGAAGACTTAAATTAGGGTTTTGGTGAAATTACCAAAATGTCCTTGGTGTAAAATGTTCCATTTACCCTTACTACTTCACATTTTCAAGAATGGCATCCACTCTCCTTAAAAATGTAATTTTGTGTAACTTCCATAGGCTGGGATGTTTCTGCCCCTCAAGAATTTTGAAATTTTAGAATGGTCCTTTAAATTTTTAGAAATTACAAATATGCCTCTAAGGAAATTGCCATTTTGCCATTCAAGTCCAAATGGCCATTTTAGCTCCATTGTTCACCCTTTTCAGCTTTATTGTGTAAAAATCACTTAAATAACATTTCATAAAAATTATTTTTGTTAATTTACTAATTTAACTTCTTTTAGAAAAATTACAATTTTGTTCCTAAGGCAAAATTACCGTTTTTTCCTTTATGCCAATGTTATCATTTTCACCCTTATTCTTTCTTCTTTTGAACATAAATGGGTAAGGATTTCTAACTTCTTTTTCCTTGAAACATTTAAGGCGAAAATTAGATTTTCTACATTATGTAAAATTACTAATATGCCCTTAGGGTGAAATTATGATTTTGCCATTTTTAGGGGAAATTGCCTTTTTGACATCTATTGCACATAATCACTTACATAACTAGATTCTTCTTCTCTCTTAAATGAAAGTGATGAAAGTCCTTTAATATAATTTTATGAAATAAAAAAATTAAATTAACTTTCCCCTTCATGGTAAAATTACTATTTTACCCTTCCTTACCAAATTTCCAATTTCATTCTTTTATAACAAAAGTGATTATATATTGATAAAAATGTCCATTCTATCTCCTTGATGAATCATCCTTAGCATCCCATAAATAATACTAACAATAATAATAATAACAACGTCATCATAAAATGCAAATGTTAGGAGCGGGTGTTACAATATGCAGTACTAAAGTTTAGTTTTGTACCGAACAATTCCTGCAATGCTCTCCAAAACCTAAAAGTGAATCTTAAATCTCTATCTGACACAATATGAGTATGGGTACCATGCTACTTAACTATCTCTTAGATGTATAGTTGAGCTAACTTATCCAAGGAGTAGCTTCTCTTAATAGGAAGAAAATATGAAGATTTGGTTAATCGATCCACGATTACACAAATTACATCATGACCTAATTGAGTCCTTAGTAAACCTACTACGAAATCCATGGTTACTTTATCCCATTTCCATTCAAGGATGTCTAATGGTTGTAACATGCCAACAACTTTTTGATGTTCTATCTTCACCTGCTGACAAATTAAGTACTTAGCAACAAACTCAGAAATATCCCTCTTTGTAACGACCCCCTAATACGTCATACACGATGCTTATCTGATTAGCGGAAGCATATGGGGTATTCTAAACGATTATTCCCTATGTGGGAATGTCAGGGGATCGCTACTGGTTGAGCGTAACCCAAATAGACTTCCCATTGTCCATTTGGATTCTGTTCAACCCTGATTCACACGCAGCTACCTAAATACATATGCATACATCATCAATAACTCTGGAATGAAATCTAAAATCCATACATACGGCATACAATCATTAAACTCAATATCCAAGACTCATGTACATATACTGTCAAGCATTCACATGCGTTCTAACTGAATTCCTCAAGTTTACAGCAGTAAACCCTACCGAAAATCCGGCAGAGTTTCCTCTGTATTTTGATCATATCCCAAATACGAAATCACCTGTTTAAAAATCAACAGCCAATCCAACAACAGTAATAAGCATAACCAACATAAATCCATACACAGCAACATCAATTCATCACTAAAATCCATGCATACTATCTGAAACGTTATATGTACATTCAGTCTAATCCATACAGAATTTATAAGAAACAGAATCCAATAAATAACAGCGTCATCAAAGTATATATACAAATGATTCAAGCCTAAGCTAATCATCCTTCTGATTACATCCTGAAAGTCACTCGCTATCGCCTGGCTCCCGCCTCGCCCCCTGTTCATTTGAGTACACAACCTAATGAGATATAAATCCCAGTAGAATAATTTACAATTTAATTATCATTCAAAAACCAGTTGAATACCCAGCGGTGCGAACACCGAAATTGTCTTCTCGAAATCAGTTCGAAAACAGTGAAATACCTTATCTTTAAAATCGTTTAAACACATGGAAATTGCGGCAATATATCACAATCAGGAAATCCATTTCTTTTAAAATCAGTCATCAAAATCAAGTAAAATCCCGTGCCCTGTGTCTCTCAGTTCTCGTTGGCTACAAGTCCGTTGTAACCAAATCTAAATCATCATCTAATTGCACGTAATCTAGAGAGAATACCTCTCTTATCATTGGGTGTGATCCGTAACACCAATCACCCGAATCAAGCCTATATTGTGAGTGTGATCCGTAACACCAATCACTCACTCAAGGACCGGGTGAGAATCAACATCTAGGGCGTCCCCTAGCATGTGCACATACGCCAATTCTCATCCTCATACAGTCTATTCGAACTCACATGCACTCGGTCGGCTATTCCTCAGGGTTCTAGGGTATTACGCCTAAATCACAATGTGTCCCCGTGTAGGTTATCCACCCTTATACTCCCTAAACCTTTCTTAGGGTCGTCCTGGTTTAACGCGTAATCCCTAACTCAGTACAGGCTAAATCTAATAAAAATAATTTTATTTAAAAGCTTCCTGTACGAGGAATACTTAACGGCCGTCCCATACCGGCTATCAAGTACCCAACCCTAAGTAAATCCGTCCTAAAGGCATATAAACTCGATAAACAAGGTGTCTAACATGCAATTAGGGTTTTCAGCACACAGGCATGCAATTTTTATCCCATCGAAAGCAGCACGCAAAACCATGCAAGTCATCTAAATATTTTAGGTATTCACTAAATCAATTCTAGGGTTCGGGAAGTGTAAATTATCCTACTTGGTCTCCAGTCGCTCCAAATCAAGTCAGGGCTTCATGAAGTCTCGATTTTTGAGCCCAATTAATTCCCTGGACATGAAATTAAATATTTAGATTCGTCACGTCATCCGTTTTTCGATCCTAAATCCAGTTACGCTAATACCTAGGTCAATTTATTGTCCATTTACGTTCGGTAGCCATTTCAGTCATATACCATTAGTTTTTGGGAAATCGGACCTTACCACTGTGCTCGGATGATGGAATTCTACGTCACGGTGGTCTCGCCAGATACACGTCCGTAAGCTCCAAAGACGGCAGCACACGGCGGCACACGGTGGCACATGGCGGAGAGGTGCGGTTTGCCTCAAAAATCACACCACGGTGAAGCCCGCAAGCCCAGGATTCCGAATACGGTGGTGGCACGGCGGTTCACGGCCGTTTGGGCGGTGTTTTCCGGCCACAAACTTTCTCGCACGGTGGATGGCGTTCTGCCTCAATCCGGGCGCGTCCGGCCTCTTCCTTTGGCCGAAACTCTTTGGAGGAAGTCTGGCGGCTCGGCTACGGTGGTAGGGCGATGACGGTCAACGGCGACGGACGGCGGCGATTCGAGCTGGAGAAGTTTCGCGCAATGGAGGGGAAAAATGGCATTTTTTCGACGGCTCCGGCGGCCGTGGTTGGTTGCTGGAGGTTGTGGGCAGTGAGGGCTGTCGGTTGGTACCCTTGGTGGCGGCCCACGGTGGCTATGATCGCCGGATTGCATTTCTTTCTGTTTGATTGTGTTTCTGGCTTCGAACGACCTTCTGTGTCAAGTCATTATCCTTGAAATTCGTGCCAGGCTTCATTTGATGGAAATTAGCTTCAAAAATCAAAATTTATCTTTTGAAATCCCTTAAAATTCTTTCAATTCTTTCCTGTTGTTACACTCTTCATATCTGGCCACCAATATCTATACTTTAAGTCTTGATACATCTTAATAGTGCTTGGATGGATGGTGTAATCACTCCCATAAGCTTCCTCTAGGATTATAGTACTTAGATTCTCACTGTCTAGTATAAAAATCCTTTTCTGAAACTATACTACCTCAAACTTCAAAGATCTCTAGTGGCAGAATTAGAGTTAGTGGCATTTGGTCATGGTTACCAAGACTTATAGTTTTCTAGCATCTATCACAAGTTTTGTAGAAGAGATATGAATCTTTGAAGAGTGTTGGCTGTAACAGTTGCTTCTTCTATTTATGAGAGATATTTACTAGTTATTAAATAAGTTAAATGCTTGTGTATGTTACATTAGATTGCATATAGTTGCATTAGAGTAAGGGACTAAATTGAAAAGAAAATGATAGGGACTAGAATGAAAAGGAAAAGGTTAAGTTAAGGAAACTATGTGATATGTCATTAGTACAGAGGTAGAAGATGCAATTTTAGCCAAAAGAGGAGTTATTGCAGCTAACTAACTTTTGAATTCTCCCATCAAGACTTCAGGGGTAAAATTATAATTCTCTAAATGGCTAGAGAAATTGCCATCTGAAGTAGGGTGATCAAAACTTGACCTTGACATTGGATAAGGGTTGCATTTCCCTGACCACATGGACCACCTATATAAGTCACAACTTAGGAAGCCTCTATCACAAAACCTAAATTCAAATTTCTAGAGAGAGAGAAAATAAGTTAGAGAGAGAAATTATGAAGGAGAAGAATATTAGGGCAAATTTTAACATCTCCAGGAGCAGGAAGTTACATTAGGGAACTTTCAGACAAGCATCTACATATCTTAAATAAGAAACAAGGTAGCAAACAATCTAATCCACCTCATTTTTGAAAATCCTTGTTCATTTTGCTGAAAATGGTGATTCTGATATTGTTTGAGATAAGAGAGAGATTTATGTAACGTCCTTATCTTTACATTACAACTTCATAAAATGTAATAAGATAAGTAAGTCACATTTATATTTACCTTATTATTTACAAGAATTGGCCTGATTATTAATTCCATCAATTCCATCAATATTTTATTAATTGATTAGGTTTGGACTCTTTTGCTCAGGTGATCATACTCTAGCACAACGAAAATAAAAATTCATACATCATAGCAGAATTTGTAAAACATTGCACATATATATGTATATCATTTAAACTGTTTGATATATATTTCTGGAATATGTTAAGTATCCATTCAAAGGGGTAAGGAGCCAATAAGCCTGCCACTCAAACCCCTTTTTTTTTTCAAAAGAATCCTATTTGTAGATAAATTCTTCACACATCCCATTTCAAGTGTGTGCCCTATTCCCATCATGTATGTATTATCCACTTCTCTGTGTCTCCAGGTATGTTCTAAATTTTTGAATTTAGCAAATTCATACCTAAATAAATGTGTTTAATTGCCAAAAGTTTTCTTAAAAAGGAGAAAAAACCAAACTGAAATAAATTCTAAGGACTAAAATGAAAAGGAGAAAAGTTGTCAAAATATCTAAAAGCGTAATCATTATGCCTCCAAAATATCTAGTGCATTTATGACGTGTAATCATGACATTGAAAAATATCTAAAACGTAATGATTACGTTAGAAAATATCTGGTACATTTCAAATGCTATGATGTTATGATTATGCAAATGGCATACCAAACAATTTATCAACATTAACTATTCTCCTTTCTTGCATACCTTGACTAAAATCATGATGCACATTTATAAACTGTTTTCCATAAAAATCTCTTCATGCACTCGGCTAAGATAACTAAAATAGAGAAAATGGAATAATTTTTAAAAAACATCAATTTTTCCTTCCTCCCTTGTTGGGACCAAAAATTCTAGCATGACCAATAGGCCACATTTAACAAAATTCCCTTCACAAGCAACATAATGCTCTCGGCAAAATGGAGGAAAAATGGGAAAACCATACATTTTCATTAAACTATCAATTCTTCTCCCCTCCTTTGCCATAATCGAGACCATGGCATGTTAACTAGGCAAAATTTCAGCAAAATTTCCCTTCTTACAAAGGGACATTTCTTGGGAAAAAAGGGGAAAGGAAGAGAATCAATATAGTTTTCATACAATCTTCTCATTTATCCCATTTTCATCAATAATTAGCCATAAAAAAGCCATTTACCCAAAATAATCATGACAATCCATGCATTATACTATCACTTTTCATGAATTTGAGGTTTTTTTATGGGAATGGTAGGCAAAATCTCAAACTTTTCATAAACACTTTAACAATTGCAAATCAACACTCAATAATACATCCATACAACATTCTAAGCAATTTCTAGTAGAATTTTAGACATTTCAAGAATGTAGAGAGATAAACATCACTATTCATTCTGTAACACCCCATACTCTCTTGATTGTTTTAAATTTATTTTTTCTTAATTAATTAGATGAGTTGCCATAAAGTGTGGTGAATTGTTTGTGTAATTTAATGGTTAGAATAAATGTGCTAAATGATAACATTACATAAAATTGATATACTTAAATTCTTCCCTTTCATTCCTTTTTGATTCAACCAAATAGGCATCCCATAGAGTAGACTAAATTATATAAACCTATGGCAAATTAAACACATGCACGTGCAATTGATGAAGGAGGTGAGTTTTAAAGATATATATATATATCCACATGGCTAAGGCGAGTGGGAAAGGAAAGGAGGAATGTAATATTTAAATATATACATATGTACACATTGAATGACGTGGCAAAAGGGAAGAAAGAAGGGAGAAACGTATACTATTAGCTTTCAATTCCTTCCCTTGTGCTATCTTCAAGGTAACCAAGTGATGAGCTTACCTAGGCATGTGAATTTCTTTTAACCATGAAATAATAGGAATAGGGAAGAGGGAGACCCTTAGATATAAACATGCACTTAGTGAAGGAAAATGGGAGGTGAGAGAAGTTGAATATTTAATCAAACCATAGGGAATTAACATGCAAAACCATATGCCTTGCGTGAAGATGGCTCTCACGTGGAATGGTGGCTTATGTGAACCCCTTTCTTTCCTCTCCTTTGGTGCCACCGAGTAATGGGGGTGCATACACATACATAAGGCTTAACGTGAGTCTTGTGGGAGATAGGTAGGTTACGTCTGCCTTGTCCAAGCTATACAACTTGCTTGGAAAATGAAGCTTTTGTGACTTCTCTTTCTTCCTTGTTGGCGCCACCGAGTGAAGAGTTACATAGGAATTGAAATGGTGAGGCCAAACCATGAAGCTTGAGGGACATGCAGCCTTACGTGGAGTAGGAGACTTGCATGGCATGACTGAGTGGCCAAAGGAAAAGGTGCAGAATTTATTTAAATTAAACATACATTTAGGAAGGTGTACGCTTGGCATGAAAAGTGGCTTGCGTGAGAAGGCTGCATGAATTCTTTTCCTTCCCTTCCTTGACATAGCTGAGTGGAGCAAGTGGTACAAGCTTGCATGGAAATTAAGGTGTACTTAAGTACACGAGTGTCTAGCAAGAAATAATTTAAGATAAAAAAAAAGGAAAAAAAGAAAGAAAAAGAAAGAGAGCAGCTTGCAATACGTGACTTTCCTCTTTCCCCTCCTTTGGCGTGACGAGTGGGCAATTGCAAGAGAACAAGGAAAATAAAATGTCCTTAAGCACATGTGCAGCCCAATGTAAGAGATGAGGTGACCAAATAGGATAAGATAAACTTGTAAGCAAAGTAAATTGTACTTAAAAGTACACATGTGGCTAGGGAATGATGACGATTAAAAAAAATAAGAAAGAGAAAAGTGTGCAGCCTCCCATTACCTGAATAGAAAATGAAAAGGGAGAGATGAAAGACACACACGCAAGGCTATAAAAGAAAAAGAAAAAGGGGAAAGAAAGAGAGTAGCGTAAGTGAAAGAAAATAAAAGAAAACTTTGGTGAGGGGAGAGCACTTTGAGAGGGAGAGAGAGCAGCTTTACACTAAGAAAAACACACACCTTCATAAGGGAGAGGGAGGTAAATTTAACCAAGAAAGAAAGGAGCAAAGGAGCAAAGAAGAAGAAAAGGGAAAAGTTCAAAGAGGAAGCCAAGCTAAACCCATCTTAGTTCATCATTGAGGTAGGTTAGCAATTCATTAACTTTTGTTCCATGTTTGAGAGTACATGCATCATGATTTTTCCAAGCTTTCATAGAGCATGAGTTACTTTTCTACATTCTTGAAATGTGAGTGCCTCTTGGCTAATCTTGCATGGCAAGTGGATATGTTTTTTGATGTGTTAAAATAGATATTGTATTATCATGAGAGAACCATTGCTAGTGAAATTTAGCATGTGATATGGAAATTTTTAACTTAAAATAGTGCTGAAATCTTTCTTCTTGCATGGCTAATGTATCCTTATGTTAAAGTAGCTAATGTGGCCTCCATAGAAGAACTATTATTGGTAAATTTTGGTATGAATAATGGAAAACTTTAAATTATATTAATGCTAGAATTTGTATGCTTGTATGGTTAGCATATGTTCTAGGGGAGTATATATATATTCTTTGTAAGGTAGGAAATTTTGTTATGAGAATTGTGTAAAGGGAGTTACCATTCGGTTTTGAAAGGTAATATAGCCAATTGAGGTATAGTTAATTAGTTCATCTCTTTATACATAATAAAGCCCACATTAAGATTAAAATGTAAAAGTGAAGCAAGGGTGTGACCTTAAAAGTGGTGTGTAGTCTTAGACCTAGTATGTAACATGAATTAAGAGAATGAGTAAATTAAATGATTAATGGCAATGGTTGCACCAACTAAATGTGGGAGAAGTACCCTAAAAATATCAATGCATAAGGTCATGAAGTTTGACTTATGGCAAGGATGGGAAAAATCCTAAATTAGAATTATTTTTTCACGGTGGTTGAAACCATATATTAATTCAAATCTTAGTGGTCGAATCTAATAATGAATGCATTAGAATGTATCTTATGAGGACTAAATGCAAGAGAGACTAACATGATAAAAAGAAAATGAAGTGTAGTAGCTATATGTATGTATAAGTTCCCAAGTGTGCACTATAAATTTTATAAAGGTGGCCAAGTGTCCACAAAGTGCCCAAGTATGCACTATTAATTTTATCAAGGTGGCCAAGTATCGATAAAGTACCCAAGTGTGCACAATTAATTTCATCAAGGTGGCCAAGTGTCCACAAAGTGCCCAAGTATGCACAATTAATTTTATAAAGGTAGCCAAGTATCCAAAAAGTGCCCAAGGGTGCACAATTAATTTCATCAAGGTGACCAAGTGTCCACAAAGTGTCCAAGTATGCATAATTAATTTCATCAAGGTGGCCAACTGTCCACAAAGTGCCCAAGTGTGCACAATAAATTTTATAAAGGTGGCCAAGTATCCACAAAGTGCCCAAGTGTGCACAATTAATTTTATCAAGGTGGCCAAGTGTCCACAAAGTGACCAAGTGTGCACAATAAATTTTATAAAGGTGGCCAAGTGTCCACAAAATGCCCAAGTGTGCACAATTGATTTATCAAGGTGGCCAAATGTCCACAAAGTGCCCAAGTGTGCACAAGTAATTTACAAAGGTAGCCAAGTGTCCACGAAGTGCCCAAGTGTGCACAATCAATTTATAAAGGTAAATTTTAGGAATGAAATGCATAATTGATCCTTGTTGTTTCAATTTTGTTTTTTTTCATGTATGATCCCATAAAAAGATGTTTTACTCAAAAGAGAATATCTATTTTTATCACATTGATATTCAATTAATCATGTATTGCTTGCCAATTGGTATATGTGAATGAGACTATGTTTTAAATACTGAGAATGTAAATGAAAATGTTTTGGTGCTGCATCCTGGTACATATTAGTAAATTTTAAAAGAATGAATTGTTAAGCTACTGGGAAACTCGTTTTCTCATTCATATGCTAATATGTATCAGATCCAGTTATTTGGTAATCTTGGGGAAGGATAGAGATAGCATAAGAGGGCATACTTTTGATAGAAACATTTTTGTAGTCCTACACTTTTGGGGTCCTGACTCTAGATATAATTAGAATTAGGGCTATTATTTTGGCTGTACATAGAAAAGGGAAATGGAAAATTACTGGAGAAAGGATATGTAAAGGACCTATTCATCCCTATTATTTAAAAGGAGTCTGAGTGACAGGATTGTTATCTCCTGACTCCTTATGGATGGGTACTTCATGTATCTTGGTATGCATTTTACAAAGGATGTAATAGACATTTATTGGAAATTTATTAGTTGTAATATGAAAGTTTTAAATTTTTGCTGTGATGTATGGTATTTTAATTCTGCTGTGTGTATGAGTTTGATCTAAGCAAAAGAACTCAAACCTAATCCACTTTAATAATACTTAATGGTATAATGCTCAGACGTTAAAAATGAATAAGGATAAGAATAATGTACCAAACTTATCTAATTACAATGGAAGAATTGTAATACTAGATAAGGGCATTACACATTCAGCCATGGGAGAGTTTCTAAAGCTTGAAAACTATCATAAAACATGAAAATAGTGATGTAGGAATGTTAAGCTACCTTTGTTTGTCAATCCAAATGGGTAAATCTTGAACTTTTCTTCCCTTTTTCCTTTTCTCCTTCTCCTTTCTCCCTCTCAGATGCACTTTCTCTCTCCCTCTCTTCTTGGTCGTCATTTTCCTTTTCTTTTGGAGGAAGAAGATGTGTTAGTTTAATTAGTTGGCAAAATGAGCATTTTTCCCTTGGTGGTAAAAAGACCATTTTGCCCCTCCTTTTGCTATTTTACCCCTCTTTTTGCTTCAAATTTTGGAAAAGTGGTAAAATATAGACTCTATAAAAATTTTCATGATGAAATGACAATTTTACCCCTAAGGTGTAAAATTACTATTTTACCCTTAGTGTAAAATTACCATTTTTCCCTTTTAGTCAAAATAACTATTTTACCCTTTATTTACTTCCATAATTTCAAAAATGTAGGGGAATATCCTTGAGGAAAATTGTCATAATTTTTCCTAAGTGAAATTACTATTTTACCCTTGGGTGAAATTACCATTTTACCCTTGGGTAAAAATTGACTATTTTACCCTTATGATATTTTCCCAAGGTTATCATAGCCTTTAGATAATTTTTTCCAATGCATGCCTTATGCAATTATGCCATCATAACCTCTTAATATGTACTTATGAATGCATGTATAGTTATAGTTCACCAGATGTCAACAATATTAAATATGTCATTTCATCACACACACACACACACATATATATATAAACCATGGTAACATAAGCATATTCACATTCATAACATGAGCAAGGAAAATAATCATGTCATAATGGCGAATGCCATATCATCATATGAGTTAATGGGAGAGTCGCCTAGCGAACAACTCCACGTGCTCCACGAGCACTCATGAATGAGTTCTGAGTCGAGTCTCGTGATCCTTGATCATCTAGTAGTCCAATGCCTTCCCTGTACTATCTGGAGCTTCCCTCAGTGGATCCCAACTATACTATGGTCCTTGTCCTCTCTAAGAGATCATCCCACACTTGCTCAATGGTCCCTGCCAACTCTTACAGATCATACCTTAACCAGTAGGATCGATGTCCCTTTAGATACCTTATTTCCCTTTTGTCCCATAAAAGGACTAGTATAACTCACGAGATCACTGCCACCTCTGACAGATTATGCGTACTCTGCCCTTATGGATCATGAGGCTACAGAATCACCATCCTCACTAATGGATCACATTCCAAACGTGCTATTCACAAGTATATATTCTAGGGTAATTCAGCTGATGCTATGGTTATGCTTAACTCTAAGTATGTGACTCCTTTTGTTGGCCATAAAAGAGTTTAGTAACTTAGAATTCACAACCATCATGGTGTTTTCAAAATCATTTATGATTGAGTGCATGTTTTATCATTCCAAAATTATGGTTCGACTATGGAATGCCCAATTACCATCCCATACCGATAGTCGGCTACTCAATCATTAGCCTATTTACCACTAATGCATACACTTAGAGTACTCTTCTATTTTCTTTTCAACATTTTCCTCTCTTTCTTTTTTCTTTTAGTCTTATGTTACATGTTACCCAAAAATAGCATACTTTCCTCATGTGATGACACTATTGTTGACGCTATTCAACATAACCTTAAGAAAATAGAAACTTAGACTCAACAACTTGTTTCTAAACTTTAGAGGTTTCATTTTAAAGGCTAGGTGGCTCTTTCAAAACAATTTCTTCGTAAAAAACCATAATTTTCCACTTATCAGTCGACTTACACCTCATAGCAGTCAGCTTATAAAAATAAAATCTTGAAAAACACCAATAGGATGCTATAGGTTGGCTGTTAGATTATTAGCAGTCGACTATTGGCTAACAGAGAGCTACCAGTCAACTTATAGCTACATGGTAGTCAACTGTTAAACTTTTGTAAGCTGATAATCGGTTGCTAAAGGACCGACAATTGGTTGCCAAGAGTTGATAGTCGGCTGCTACCTACATTTTCTGGGAAATTCTAGGTTGAAGATCATGGAAGAATACTTATAGGATCTTGAGTTTCGATTTTGCTGCTACGAAATGTTGCAAAATGCATATTTTACCACTTTTCAAGGCTAGAAAAAGCATGAGATTAGTTTCTAATACCAATTCATCTTTTATCTTGCATTAAAACTCACATATATACTCAAAATCATCCATCATAATGGATTCAAACTTAAGTCAACCATGATGAATAGTGTAACCCATCTCATTAAATCTGAAACAAGCATTTATAAGTACATCTAATTGGCATAAAACACCTAATAGAAGTTAAAAAAACAAAGAATGTAGGTTTAAATCCCTTTCTTAACTTAATAGTACCAAAATCATCATTTTCATCCAAGTGAAGAATATTTGAAAAATAGAGGGAATCAAATTGTTTGCTACCTTAATCCTTGCTGAAAAAGTGTGTAAATGATGCTAGATGTCTTCATAAACTTTCCTACTACTAATCTTCACTTTAGATCACACTGTAATTCACACTTCCTTCTTAATCTCTCCCTCTCTCTCTAGAACCTCTTTCTCTCTTTACAAAGTCTGAATTTAGGGTGTATATGATGAGAGTTATGATATTTACATCTATTTATAGGTGGTTCGAGTGGTTAGAGAAACTACAACCCTTGTCAAGGTCGAGCTTTGATCATCCAGCCTCAGTTTCCAACTTCTCCAACCATGTGGAGAATTGCCATCTTGCCCTTGAAACCTTGACAGGAAATTTCAAAAATCTGTTAGCTACAATAACTTATCTCTTGGCCAAAATTATGTTTTGCTAACCCTGAACTAATGAAAGCTACATAACTTCCCCAAATGAACCTTTTCCTTTTCATTCAAGTCCCTGCTCTTTTCTTTTCAATTTAGTCCCTCTCTTTAATGCAACTACATGCCATCTAATCCAACATACACAAGCATTTAACTTATTTAATAACTAGCAAACATCTCTCATGAATAAAAGGAGCGGATGTCACATTTCTCCCCTTCTTTAAAATAATTTCGTCCTCAAAATTAGAACGTACTATTCAAAATTTCTGGGTAGGTTCTCCTCATATCTTCTTCCTTCTCCCATGTGGCTTCTTGTGGTAACGACTGATCCTACAACACTTTCACTAGTGGAATAATCTAATTCCTTAATTGCTTGACTTCAGTATCAAGATTCTCAAAGGTTTCAGATGATAAGTTAAATTATCTTTTAATTGTATTATACTAGCGTCAAGAACATGAGAATGATCTAGAATATACATTCAGAGTTGTGATACATGGAAGACATTATAGAGATTGGACAAAAATAGGGGTAAATCTATTTGGTATGCAGATAAGCCAATTCTTTTCAAATT
This sequence comes from Senna siamea, assembly GCA_031216115.1. Taxonomy (NCBI): domain Eukaryota; kingdom Viridiplantae; phylum Streptophyta; class Magnoliopsida; order Fabales; family Fabaceae; genus Senna; species Senna siamea. Next base: position 7,808,792 of record CM062360.1, read on the forward strand.
TTGGAATGGTCTATTGTATCTACGATTTAGTTTCTTGGACTTAACAGTTCTACCAATACCATTAACTGGGGATATCTTGAGGAAGACATGATCTCCTTCATCAAATTCTAGTCTTATTTTGTTAGTGGTTTGTTGTACTAATTCAAGCCCCATTAATTGTCTTTCCCCCACTTCAAACCAACGCAAAGGTGATCTACACTTCCTCTCATACAGGACTTCATAAGGAGCCATTCCTATACTGGAGTGGAAACAATTGTTGTATGCAAACTCCACTAATGGAAAATTCTTATCCCAGCTCTCTTCATTCTAATGCACAAGCTTTAAGCATATCTTCTAGAGTCTGTATGGTTCTTTCAATTTGCCCATCAGTTTGTGGATGATAAGTAATGCTGAAATTAAGCTTGGTATTGAAGGCTTCTTGCAAAGCTCTCCAGAATCTAGAAGTAAATCTAGGGTCCCTATCATACACAATACTAGTGGGTACTCCGTGGAGTCTCACTATTTTTTGAATGTACAGTTGGGCTAACTTATCCAAAGAAAAATTTATTTTAATAGGTAGGAAATGTGTAGAAGTAGTTAATCAGTCTACTGTCACCCAAATTGCATCATTTCTTAATTGAGTTCTAAGTAAGCCAACCATAAAATCCATAAAAATTTTGTCCTATTTTCATTCAGGGATTTCTAGAGGTTGCAACAATCTTGCAGGTTTCTAATGTTCAATCTTCACCTGTTGGTATACTAAGCATTTAGCAGCATACTCAACTTATGTGCTTTTTCATACTTAGCCACCAATAATTTTCTTTCAAGTCTTGGTACATCTTAGTGGTACCAGGATGAATAGTGTAGTTGCTCTTATGGGCTTCCTTTAAGATTTGGTCCCTCAGTCCTCCTGACTTTAGGACATATACCTTATTCTGAAAGGTTACCACCCCATTAGTTTCCTTCTTGAATTCCTTTGTGTCCTTTAGGGACTTTAAGAATTCATCTTCCCTTTGGGCTTCTACGATATAAGTCCTAAGATTATTTTCAATTCTCATTTAACTCAGGTATATCCTATCTGGCAATACCAGAGTAGACAAACTCAAATTCTTAAACTTCTCAATTAAGTTCATCTCATTTAGCATCATTTGAGCTACATGGATGGATTTCCTACTTAATACATCTGCCACTACATTTGCCTTCCTTAGATGGTATTTCAACTAAAAGTCATAATCCTTAATGAATTCCATCCATCTCCTTCGTATCATGTTCAACTCCTTCTAATTGAAGAGATATTTGAGACTTTCATGGTCACTAAATACCTTAAATTTATATCTATAAAGGTAGCATCTCCAAAGTTTTAAGGCAAACATTGTGGCTGCTAACTCTAGATCATGAGTAGGATAATTTCCTTCATGAGATCTCAACTGTTTAGAGGCATAGGCTACCACTTTCCTATCTTATATCAAGACACACCCCAGGCCTTTCTTGGATGTGTCATAGTACAACTCAAAGTGTCCTAAGGGATCAGGAATTGTTAAGATAAGCACAACAGTTAACCTCTCTTTTAAGGTCTAGAAATTATGTTCACATTTGGAATCCCACACAAATGGAACATCTTTCCTAGTCATCCTAGTCAAAGGCAACGTGATTTGTGAAAACCCTTAAATAAATCTCCTATAGGAATCTCATAATATGAGAAAACTATGAATTTCGTTCACCATCGTAAGTCTCTCCCAACTAACTACAGCCTCTATTTTACCAAGATCTACTGCCACCTCATCTTTTGTAATCACATACCCTAAAAACTTCACCTCTAACCAAAACCCATACTTTTTAAGTTTGGCATACAATTGCTTTTCCCAAAGTAACTGTAGCACAATCGTAATATACTGCTCATACTCTTCCCTACTTTTAGAATATACAAGAATGTCATCAATAAACACTACCATGAACTAATCAATAGGGTCTAAAGATATGATTCATGTAATCCATAAAAATAGTTAGAGCATTCATCAATCCAAAGGCCATTACCAGAAATTCATAATGTCCATACCTAGTTCTAAAGGTAGTCTTAGGTATATCTTTAGCTTTGACTCTGATTTGATGATACCCCAACCTCAAATTAATCTTGGAAAATATAGTAGCTCCTCTTAGCTGATCTAACAAATCATCAATCTAGGGAGAGGATACTTATTTTTCACTATCACCTTATTCAATTGTCTATAGTTTATGCACAACCTCAAGGTCCCATCTTTCTTCCTCAAAAACAACACCGGTGCTCCCCATGGTGAAGCACTAGGTCTCACAAATTGTTTCTCTAAGAGATCCTCTATTTGCACCTTTAATTTAGTTAACTCTAAGGGAGATATCCTATAGGGTGTTATAGAGATCGATCCATTCTAAGAACTAACTCTATAGATAATTCTACTTCTCTTTCAGGTGGAAGACCTAAGATTTCCTCTAGAAAGACATGTAGGAATTCACTAACTACAAGGATATCATTGAGTTTATACTGAATCTCAATCTCAGAAGAACACAAAAAATGCATCCTTTAGATCTTTTCCTCAATACCCCTATTCACAGGTGAGGTATCTATAAAAGTCATAGATTTTTTTGAACAATCCAAGATTACATTGTTTACAAACAACCAGTCCATCCTAAGAATAACGTCCAAATCAATCAATGGTAAAAAAATAAGGTCCATAACAAAAGATTGGTTCTCGACAATGATTAAACAATTCAAGAAGGCTAAAGAAGTCAAAACTTACTCTCTAGTAGGAATAGAAATAATCAGCTCATAGGGTAAGCCAGATAAAGGTAATTCTAGTCTTTTCACACATTCATAAGAAATAAAAGAATGAGTAGCGCCATAATCAAATAGTACAATCAAAGATACAACACTTATCAAACATTTATCTTTGATAAAGTCATCAGACTAAGTCACTTCCTTGCCCTTAAGGGTAAAGACTCTTCTAGTAGTTAGGGGTTTACTGGTCTCAGTTGGTCTCTTCCATAATGGGCTATCCTTAACAAAGTGTCCCACCTTTCCACATTTATAGCAAACATTTTGTTGCCATTGGCAAGGTCTATCATGATTTTTCCCACACTTAGGGCAAACATTGGGTATTTCTTGTCTCACCATTAGCCTTTTACTTCTCTAACCTCGGCCAAATCGGTTATCCCTTTCTTTAAAAGGTCTAGGTTGCTTTCGCTTAAGGAAGTTCATTCTCTGTTTTTCTTTTTCATTCAAGTTCCTGCTCTTTTCTTTTCAATTTAGTCCCTCACTCTAATGCAACTACATGTCTTCTAATGCAACATACATAAGAATTTAACTTATTTAATAACTAGCAAAAATCTCTCATGAATAGAACGAGCGGATGTTACATTAACTATCTAAAGGCATAAGCTACTACCTTCTTATCTTGCATTAGCACACGCCTTAGACCCTTTTTAGATGCATCACAATACATCTCAAATTTTCCTAAGGGTTTGGGATAACTAAGACAAGAGCAATGGTTAGCTTCCCTTTCAAAGTTTGGAAGCTCTATTCACACTCTAGGGAGGTACACCCTTCCTCGTTATCCTAGTTAAAGGCAGGGATATTTAGGAAAATCCTTAGATAAAACGCCTATAGTATCTCGCTAGTCTAAGCAAACTATGGACTTCCATCACTGTCTTAGGCCTATCCTAGTTCATTAATGCTTTTGTTTTGTTAGGATCCACTGCTACTCTATGTAACACCCCTATTCCTAAGGTTCCTTTTAGTTAATTAATTAATATAATATATTAAAAGATTGGTAAGTTACTACTACCACTATCTGAGTAAATTTTTAACTTTTACCAAGTTAAGTAATTGAGTGCCATTAGTTTGGGAATTCTACACTCGGGATTCTCACACGTAATGAAAAAGAATTAAAACAAAATATATAGATATATACATATATATATTTACATACACATACTTGGTTCATTTACAATAGTTAGATCTTAGTGATATAAGAAATATACCTACAAGACATATACCTATAGATATGTGAGGCTAAGTAGGGTAAGGAGATAACAGTTATGCCACTCATACCCCTCTGCTTATTCTATAAGTAGGTATTCTTCTCACATATCTTGGATACATATATGCCCTCTTTTCTTACACCAAAATTCCTCCTGACCTATTTCCAAAAAGATATTAAGGGATTAGGGTATTGGGCATCACATATTTATAGGTTAAAATATAATACTACCAAACTAATCCTGCATGTCTACCTCTCCAGTAGGTGGGGGCGTAAGGGGAATGTCCACAACTAAAATCACCCATATCTCTTTTATTGCCATAAAATATCCCAAAATGGGTATATTTACCCAATCCACCTCTACTTCTAGTAGAATCTAGAGCCTAGGCATCTGATACAAACCAGCATTTAATGAGAAAAATTTCTCAATAGCAATAACAACCTGTATTTTTAAAACTACTTATTTGTATCACTATATTGGTACAAAATATACTACATTCTTTACCTCATAAAATAGTACATCATTTCTATTAGGATAACATGCATGAATTATACCATTTTCACACATATCTTATGAATACATATGCATCTCATCATCACATATTCATCACATAGGATATTTCATCAAATTGTAATGGTAACAAGATTATATTCACATATCAATCAAGCATAAACAAAGAAATGAGAGCATTTTTCTATGCCCATAAACAAAATCATCATAAAAGAAATCTTTAAAAATTCTCGCTTATAAATGAGTTTTCTCGTGATCTTTGACCATTTGCAATATTCTCGTGGTTCGTGACCATCTGCAATATTCTTGTGGTTTTTAATCGTCTACAAAATTCTCGTCGCACTGACCAATTGCAGTATTTTTATGGCTTTTAATGACCATCTACAATATTCTCGTGGTACTGACCATTTGCAACATTCTTGCTGTAACACTTCCAACCCTATATTCCTTTTTGGTGATTAAATAATATAAGGTGATATAATATAAGATTGATGAGTTTATTACTGCCTCTACCTGAGTATATTTTTAACATTTTCTTACTTAAATAATTGAGTGCCACTAGTTTGGGTTACTACACTTAGGTTCTCACACGTTACATAGCGAAAATAAATAAAGTAATTTAAATGACATAGATAGATATAGAGTTATTTACATTCACATTCAACTATACATAATATTTATACATACATAATAGTAGTGTGTGCAGACATATACCTATAGATATATGAGCCTTAGCAGGATAAGGAGACAACAAGCCTGCCACTTATACCTTATTTTAAGCAAAATTCTCTATCTTACATATCTTAATACATATATGCCCTCCTTACTTATACCAAAATAATCCTCCTGATCCTTTCAAAATATAATAAGGATTCAGGGAAGTGAGCATGTCAAAGTACTATATACTCCTAATTATGCATACAGTCAGGGGAAGGGTGGTAACTCAAATACAAATAGGACCCATAGTCCAGAGATCATAGGAAAATACCCCAGAAAGGGTATCTCTACTACCTCTATCTCTACCTCTAACAACACCTGGTACCTAGGCATCTGATACAAACCAGCATTTAATGAGAAATATTTCTCAGTAGCAATAATCAACTGTGTTTAAAATAGTTGCTTATACCACTGTACGGATATGAAAATCCACCACATTCTTTCTCATCATAATTTAAAATATTATGCCATTGGAATAATGTACATGGATTATACAAGTATCTCATGCATATACTTATGATTTCACATGCACTTCAACAGATATTCATCACACAAGATGCATTCTCAGACTGTAATGGTAACAACTCATATTCTCATATCAATATAGAGCATAAACAAAGAAATCATGCAATTTGATATGGCCATAATCAAAGCATCATAATATAACTCTTTCAAAAATTTCCATTCATAAATGAGTTCTCTTGTGGTCATGAACCACTTGCAACCATTCTCATGGTTTTTGTAAAACCCCATAATTTTGATCAGTCTAAATTTATGTTCTTTAATTTATTGGATAAAATTTGCTTGTGTAATTTGGTATTCAAAATAAATATGCTCTCAATTTGTAAGATATTTGATTTAGATTACCTTTCCCATTTTAGCCAAATTGAGGAAGGAAAGAAAATTATGGCATGGTAAAAATATTTAGAGGTACACAGAAACATAGATAAAGGGTAAGACAAGATAGGATGCAATATTTAATATATATACATGTGTGTCTACACGTGCAAGTGGGAAAGGAAAGAGTGTAACAAATATATATATGTTCACATGACTAGGAACATGGAGATTTCAAGAATGCATGAACACATGAAAAATGAGAGGAAGGCACACGTGAAATTGGTAGAGAATAGGAGTTTTAGATTTTACACATATACACCCATGTGGCTAAGACAAAAAGGGAGAAGAAAGAAGAATAAAACAATGCAATATATAGATTACATTGGGTGGAGTAAAAGGGAAGCAAGAGTGCAAAAGTTTCTAAAGCACACGTGAGGTATGGAAATTGTATATTTTATATATACACATGTACCCACTTGGCAAGAGAGAAGGTATGAGGAAATAAAAAAATGAGTACAAGTGGCATCCTTTCCTTATGTTGGTCGAATGGAAATTGAATTAGAAAAAAAAAAGGGGAAGGTGGGGTGATGGACAAATGGAAATAGGAAGAAGAGAAGAAAGGAAGGTGGAGTGACCAGTGGGATGAGGAAACTTGAAAGCAAAGAAAATTATACTTGAAAGTACACTTGGAGCAGCCATGTAATGATGTGAAGGAAAATAGAGATGGCGTCCACTCCCTTTGGCCGAGTAGAAAAGAGGAGTACGTGCATCAATAATGGAGTTGCATGAGTTTTTTTCCCTCCTTTCCATTTACGTGTATTAGTGACTAAAACAAGAATTTCAAGAAAACTGGCAGCACCTTATTACCTATTGATACACGAACTCATTCCCTTTCCCTTCCTTCCTTATGTGACCAAGTGGACAAGGGAAGGAGGGTGCAGATTTTTTTTGAAGGTACACATGCAGCAACCATAATAATTACAAAAGGAAGAGTGCATCGTGAGGAGTAAGGAAAATAGAAGAAGAAGAAAAAAAAGAAAGAAGGGTGCAGCGTTAAATTAGGAAGAAGGAAACCCAAGTGTACAAGCAAGGTGGGCTGTACTAAAAAGTTCTTTTGTAAGCTATGAAATTTCTATTACATGGACACACATACATGGCATGAGAGGGGGCAAAAGCATCATAGAAATGGAGCTGCTTGGGTTCCTTCTCTCCTTCTCAATGACGTGCCCAAATAGCTAAACCAAGGAGTACAAGAAATGTATATGACACGTGTGGCTGCAATAGAAAAAGAGAATGGCATGAGAATGGAATTGGAAATTTTATTTTTCTTCTTCTTACATGGATGCATGCATACGTCACCTAAGAAAGAGACAAAAAGAGTTGGGAATTTCATTTTTACATGTATGCAACCAAAACACATGAAGGAAGAAAAGAAAGAGTGGGAGGAAATTGAAATGGCCTTCTAACATACATGCAACCCACTCATAAGGCAAACAGAAAAAAAAAAAAAAGGAGAGCCCTTTGAAAGAGAGAGTGAGGGCATGAGGCTAGGTCAAGCTAAGTCCACCTTAGAGCATACAAACCCACACATTCGATCAAAGCAAGGAGGAAGGGATTTAGTCAAAGAGAAAGGAAGCAAGGTGTAGAAGGAGATCAAAGGAAGGGCCAAGATCAATTCCTTCTAGTCATCCTTGAGGTAGGTTGAAAATTTAAAATTTTTGTTCCATGCCTTTGTATATGAAATCATGATGTTTTTATTTTCCATGGAACATGATTATCTTTCTTACGTTCTTGATAAAATGCATGTTATGTTGGCTAAGCATGTGTGATTGATTGGGATGTGGGTGGATGTGATGAAATGAATGTTGTTATTATGAAAGGATTATAAATAGTTAGTGATATTATTATGATAGAAATGGATGCATGAGTTTGAGAACTATTATTTCCCATGAAACTATTGTTGGCTGAGTAGAAGATGAATTTTTCATTAAATGGGTGCAAAAGTTTGATCGTGATTAATGAGAAAAATGACCATGGAGGAAGGAGACTATACCATTTGAATGGTGTTAGTTAAGGAATAAAAGAGAGAAATTGAATTGCAAATTAACCAATTTCCATAGGCCAAGTCCATGGAATTTATTCTATAATTTATAAGCAATGCACCATAATATTAATTTTAAAAAAGATGGGAAATTATTCTTAAAGTTATTAGAATTTTATTTGAAATGTACATTTATATTAATTTTCAAGAAAGGAGAAATTCTTCTTGAAATTATTAGAATTCTATTAGAAATGTACATTTATATAAATTTTCAAGAAAGGAGAAATTCTTCTAGAAATTATTAGAATTTTATTAGAAATGTACATTTATTTTAATTTCCAAGAAAGGAGAAATTCTTCTTGAATTTATTAGAATTTTATTAGAAATGTACATTTGTATTAATTTCCAAGAAAGGAGAAATTCTTCTCAAAATTATTAAAATTTTATTAGAAATGTACATTTATATTAATTTCCAAGAAAGGAGAAATTATTCTTGAGATTATTAGAATTTATAAGAAATGTACATTAATATTAATTTCTAACAAAGGGAAAATTATCCTTGAAGTTATTAGAGTTTATAAGAAATGTGCATTAATAATGATTTCCAAGAAAGGAAAAGAATTATTCTTGAAGTTATAAGAATTTTAAGAAAAGATGTGCACTAGCATTATTTTTCAAGAAAAGGAAAATTTCCCTTGAAACTTGTTAAAGAATTTATAAAAGTGGCCAAGTGTCCACAAGTACCCAAGTGCGCACAATGATTTTAAAAAGAAAGTGGCCAAGTGTCCACATAGTGCCCAAGTGTGCACAATGATTTTATAAAAGGTGGCCAAGTGTCCACAAGTGCCCAAGTGTGCACAAAGAGTAATAAAAGTGGCCAAGTGTCCTCAAGTGCCTAAGTGTGCACAAAGAGTTATAAAATTGGCCAAGTGTCCACAAGTGCCTAAGGGTGCACAATGATTTTATAAAAGGTGGCCAAGTGCCCAAGTGTGCACAAAGAATTCTAAAGGTGGCCAAGTGTCCACATAATGCCCAAGTGTCCACAACTAATGTATAAAAGCAAGATTAAGAATGATAAGCATAAATGTTTATGTTAAATTCATGATAATACGTTTTTATAGCATGCAAGATGTTTTACTTGAAAAGAATATTATTTTACCACATTTAAAGTGATCATACAATGCTTGCCAATTTGTATTTCTAAACAATGTTGTGTTTTATATATATCAAGAATGTAGAATTAAATATTTTGGTGCTTGCACCCTGATACATATTAGTTGATTTTAACCTCGAATTGTTAAGCTACTGGGAAACTTGTGTTTCTCATTTATATGCTAATACATATTAGATACAGATGCTTAGCAAGGTCAGGAGATAGAAGTTCATTTGGGTTTAAAACAAAATTTTTGTAACCCCTATTTTGGGTCCTAGTCTAGATATATTTGGTTTAGAATTAGGACTATTCTTTTAGCTGTAGACATGGAATGTAAATGGGAAAGAACTGAGAAAGGGATATGTGAAGGACCGGTCCATCCTTAGTAATTTGTAAAGGGTCTAAGTGACAGGATTGTTGTCTCCTAACTCCTAACGGACGGGTACTTTATATATCTGGGTATATGTTTACCAAACTGTAATGGATATTATTGGACATGTATTATTTGAATGATATGAAAGTTTTAAATTTCTGCTGCAATGTATGGTATTTTATTTTCGCTATGCATATGAGATTTGATCTGAGCAAAAAGAACCTGAACTTAATCTGCTTAATAAATCTTAATGGTATAAACGCTCAAACATTAATTAAATAAAGGATAAGAATAATATACTGAACCTATCTGTTTACATAGGAGGAATTGTAACACTAGATAGAAGCATTACAGTTTTCACCATCTGCATTCATGCTCGTGGTTAACCGTCAGCATTTATTCTCGTGGTTAACTGTTAGCAATATTTCTTGTGGTTAACTATCTACAAAACTTTTCTTGGATTAAAGCCAGTTGCAACTATTCTTACAGTATAACTAATTGCATCCCTTCTTGTAGTATAACCAAATGCATCCCTTCTCGCGGTATAACCAAATGCAGCTATTCTCGCAAATCAACCCTTTGTAGTTATTCTCATTTATGGTTTATGCTCAATCAAAATCTCTTATTTCTATTCTCTTTCTCATAATTTCTCAAATACTCTTATTTCTCATGTTACACATTACAATTCAAGATTAAATCCTACATTTGAGTGAATTATAGAGCTAATTATGAATTAAAATAGGTTATTGAGTCAAATTTCCCAAAACAGAGAGCTACAATTCGACTACCAGCCTCCTGACAATCGACTTCCAGCTTACTGCCTTACAAAAATATAAAAAAAAAAAAGTAATCAGTCGACTCCCAGGCCCTGGCAGTTGACTAATATGTTCTTGGCTAATTTCTGGAAAATAAGAACATGGCAGTCAACTTCCAGACCCTGGCAATCGACTACTAGCATTCTGGATACGTTTTTGGGCAACTCAGGAGCACAAAAGTCGATTGGTAGGGTCTACAAGTCAACTGCTATGTTATGCTCTATTTTAAAACTCGTCATTGACCAATTATTTTAGCCCAAGAACATGTTTTTAAAATAGTTTTGATGATTAAAAACTCAATAACAACATAAGAGCTTCATTTACCACTCGAAAACAACCCAAACCATCAATTAATTGTGCTTAAATCTTGGATTTAAACTTCTCTTTGAAAATCATGAAAAACCCATTTTTTAGATTTGTATTCATGTATTCACAAGTATATTCAAGTAGTTTAAAACATCCAATAGCATTCAAAAACACTAAGAATATAGGTTTTATAACCTCCCTCTAGTGTAAAATTATGAAACTCAGAATTTCCAACCATAAATAGTAAATTTCAAAAATAAGGGAGATGGGTGATTTGCTACCTTTTTGCTGAGTTAAACTTGGTATTTTATGATGGTGAAGTGTTCTAGTAAGTTTCTCTAGCTTCTGGAATGCTCAAATTCAATTAACAGCTTTCTTCCTTCACAATTCCAACTCTTTCTCTCTCTAGCTCTTCCTTTCTCTCTCTAAAATTCCTGAATTGAGGTTACACAATGAGGTGCTCTAGAGGCTTCACCTATTTATAGGTGATTCAGTCATTTGCAATTTTACTCCTAATTCCCGACCATTCGGCCCAAAATGACAATTTCTCCAACTATATGTTAAATTACCATTTCATCCTTAATTCCCTGGTGGGAAGTTTCAAATTCTATTACTACAGTAAATCTTTCGGCTAAAATTATGATTTATTACCCTAAAGTTTTGGAAATTCTCACATCCATCCTCACTTCATCTTTTTCCTTTCAATTTGGTCCCTATTCTTTCTCTTCACTTAAAATTCTCATTCTAATGCATCTATATGCAATTTAATGCAACAAACATAAGTATTTCATTCATTTAAAATTAACAAACGTCTTTTAATACAAAGAGAGAGCGGATGTTACACTCACAGTTTAACCAGTTGCATTATTCTCGTGGTCTTCAACCATTTACAATTATTCTCATTTATGGTTCTTGCAAATCTCTTTTCAAATCTCATATCTTTCTTATTCTTTCTCATTCATTCTCAAATCACATGTTGACCATTACATCTTGGGTCTAAATCCCTTATTTGAGTGGGGTTTTGGGCTAATTATGCTTTAAACTAGGTAATTGAGTTAATTTTTCCAAAATAGGGGGCTATTAGCCAACTTCCCCCTTCTATCAGTCAGCTGGTCGCTATTGTCTGGCCAATTTTTTCAAACCTGAGAGCTATCAGTCGACTGCTAGAGGCCTGACAGTCGACTTCTGTGCTCTTGACAATTTCTAGAAAATATAAACACGATAGTCGACTGTTACGGGCTGGCACTCAGCTGTTAGCATCCTAGATGTGTTTCTGGGCAGCTCGAGAACACGAAAATCAACTAGTAAGGCTATAAATCAACTGTTATACTCTACTCTATTTTTCAAAATTGGTTTTGACCTAGATTTTCACTCAAAATTTAATTTATAAACTATTTTTGACAATCACCAACTTAATACCAGTATATAAGCATCATTTAACACATATAAATAGCCCAAGTTACTATATAATCTCACTCAAATCTTGGATTCAACCTTATTCTCAAAAATGAAGAAAACCCATTTTTCAAAATCTAAATTATGCATTTATAAGTAAATCCATGCAATTTAAAACACCCAATAGTAATAGAAAACATCAAGAATGTAGGTTTTACTTCCTCTTTAGTTTAAACAACATGAAAATCAAAATTTTCAGCATATGAACAGTAAATTTTGAATTAGAGAGGATTACGTTGTTTGATACCTTGTTTTGTATTTCAAGTTTTTAGATGATTGTTTAGAAGTATATTAGTGTGTTTCTCTAGCCTCTGGGATGTCCAATCTTTTCTTATGATTCTCTTTCTTCAGAATTTCCTACTTTCTCTCTCTATCTCTTCTCTCTGTCTCTCTCTCTAAAACTCAGAATGAAGGTTATGATATTTTCACCTATTTATAGGTGGTCCAGAAAATACAATTGTTATCCTAATTCTTGATCATTCGACTCAAAATGATAATTTCTTCGACTATATGCCAAATTACCATTTTTCCCTTGAACCATTAGCGGGCAAATTCAAAAATCTGGTAGCTACAATAATTTTTTTAGCTAAAATTATGGTTTTCTACCCCTAGAGTATTGAAAGTCTACATAACTTTCCTTACTCAACCTTTTTCATTTCATTTCAGTCCTTGCTCTTTCTCTTCAATTAAAGCCCTCATTCTAATGCAACCACCTAATGTAACATACACAAGCATTTAACTCATTTAAAATTAACAAACATCTCTCAATAAATAGGAGGAACGAATGTTACAAATCCATCCTTTGTTATTACATGGTCTAGAAATCTCACATTTTCTAGTAAAAAATCATATTTCTCCAACTTGGCATACAATTGCTTCTCCCTAAGCAACTGTAGCACAATCCTAAGGTGCTATACTTGTTGTTCCCTACTCTTAGAATATACAAGAATGCCATGAATAAATACTACCACGAATTGGTTTAGGTAGGGTATAAAGATATGATTCATGTTATTCATGAATATTACGAGAGTATTTGGCAATACATCGTAACTCCTCTCAACTGGTCTAATAGATCATTAATCCTAGTCAATGGGTATTTATTCTTTGCCAACACCTGATTCAATTGCGTAAATATATACATGGCCTTAAACTCCTATCCTTCTTTTTCATAAATAACATCGATGCACCCCATGGTGATGCACTAGATTGGATAAAATATTTCGCTAAGAGGTCTTTAATTTGAACCTTCAATTCACTCAATTCTACTAGAGATATCCTATAAGGTGCTATGGATATATGTCTAGTTCCAAATATCAAGTCTATGAAAAAATCTATCTCTCTATCTAATGGGAGACTAGAAATCTCCGCTGAAAAAAATCAGGGAATTCTCTAACTATAGAAATATCTATAAGGTTATGTTGAATCTCCATTTCAAAAGAACATAAAAAAATAATTCTTTAGACCGTTTCCTCATTTCTTTGAATTATTGGCATGGTATCTATAAAAGTCAGTTTTCTCAAAACAATTCAGGACCACATTATTAACAAATAGCCAGTTCATCCTAAGAATGATATCAAGGTCAATAAGTGGTAAATAGATGAAATCAATAATAAAAGGTCTATTTTCAACAACAATGGGATAGTTCAAATAAGCTAAAGAGGTCACAACATGTTCACCAGTAGGGGTAGAAACAATTAACTCATATGGTAAGGTAGATGTAGGTAAGTCTAGCCTCTTCACACATTCACATGCATGGAAGAATGAGTAGCACTAGAATCAAAGAGTACAATTAAAGTGGTGTTACCTATCACACCCTTACCCTTAATTAGATTATCAGACTGAGCTACTTCCTTGCCCTTCAATGTGTACACTATTTTATTAACTGGGGGTTTAGCTACTTCAGTTAAAAGATGGTTGTTACATTCTTATTCAATTATGGGCAAAGTATGAATACGATATTTTACTACCTAGGCCTAGCAATTGACTATTACATTTTGCCCCATTTTTTATAGCACTATTACATTAAGATTTCAACCCCAAATTATGCAATTTTTTATGTTTTAAAACTCAAACTTAAACCTTATCATGTATGTGAACTTTAGCACACAAAAATAGTTCAATGCCATACTTAATCCCATTCAAAAGAGGCCTTTGCAAGCATTTCTCAAAATTGAACAAAATCCATAATTTGGAATCAATCACAGGCATCTAAAAGTACATGAAGCCTACATTTGTCATCTAATTAAGTACAAATAACATGAATTGTAGGTTTTAATTCCCTATTTTACATAGAAATATCAATTTCAAATTCAACTTCATGAAGATGAAAAGCATTCCAAAACAAGGCAATTTAGGTGTTGATTACCTTTATTCCATGCTTAAATTTGTGTGGAATGCTATTTAGATGCTTTTAGTGATGATTATCTAGCTAATCCTTCAATCCTCCAAATCCAAATTCTTCTCTTCCTCTTGATCCAATATTCTCTCTCTCTCTCTCTATACAAGCTTTGTCTCTCTCTCAAATGGTGCACCTAACCTCTCTATCTCTCTCTTACCCCATTTGTTCCATGGTCAAGACTTATTTCCACTTAAGTCCTTCCTCTTCTAATTTCTGCCACTATGTTCCTATGTTTTTCTATTGACAATTTTAATGCATTACATGCTTCTTAATGTAACAATCAATGTCAAACATAGGCACTCAACTTGGATTAAATTTCCAAACACTTGATACAATTGTTAAGGAGTATATGTTACAAAATTTAATATATTGTCTTAGTTTTAATTTGTGATTTAATGTTAGAAAATCGATTATAAGTTATATTTGGCGTGGGATAAATTTTAGTTGAGAACAACATTCAAAAAATTTATTAGTGGACAACTTGACAAATATTTATGGAAGGCAAATGAAAAAGAAAAGTTATGATAATTTATATTTTAGACTTAGGAGTTATTTTGAGCTAAATTTAAAATTAAGGTTGGTTTAAGTAGGGTTGCACATCGGTTCAAGTTCACCCGCCAACTCGTCGTAACCAACCCAAACTGCCATATTGGGTTGGTTTTGTTTAGGTAGGTAGGTCAGTTCTGGTGGAATAATTTCAACCTAAACCGCTATAGTTTGGTCAGTGGGTTTTATAATTTGGAACCTGCCCAAAATGAATCGCCAACCCACCCTTTTTTTTTCTTTTCATTAACAAAATGAAACTCTACATCTCATATCATTTCCCCCAAATCCTCTTTCCTTTTTAGATTAGAAGCAAACTTGACACTCATAGAGTAGCAACAGTCAATTAGGAAGAGAAATCAATGAGCATCCCTAGCTGAAGCCTTAAGAAGCTTGCTATCCATTGTCATTACAGTCCATTGTCTAGTCGTTTGTCCGTTCATCCTTGAAATCATCATCCTTCATGGATTCGTCTATTGTAGCATCACATTTCTAATGTTCTTTAGAACTTTAATATTTCTGTTCCGCTTCATTTTCAAACTAGGTAAACTTTCCTCACTCAAATGATATCTATACATTTAATGTAAGCTTGAGTGTTTGGTGGAAGTGTGTTTAATGCATTTTCTACCAAGTTTTATTTCGAGTGTTTTCTTGTTTGGTGGAACTGTGGAAGTGTGTTTATTGGCACTGAGATAGTGTTTAAGGCTTTAAGCTATCCTAGTCTGGGACCAAAACTTGAATATGTTATATGATTATGCCTTAAGGCTTTATAGGCTTCAAGTTTCATTAAAGATAAATGTTCAAAATGTTGAATATATAGAACACATATTGGCCACGGGTAGTCTAACTTCCTAATTTACATACTTAGACACAACAACAAAATGATGAAAGTATGTTTAATGTATATGTATAACAATATCTATATAAATGATGATTATATTTATCTAAAATGGAATATTAATACTTCAATTACTTAAAAGTTTGCACTTTAATTATTTTGTGAGATAAACCAAATATTTAATAATTCTGTACTTCTATTTTGCCAAGTTTTGTTCAATGTCAAATTTTGTTAAATATTTTCTACTAAGTTTGTAGAATTATCTTGAACATTTTTCTTTGATTTATTATCAACTTTAGCTTCTTCAGTACGATTTGGCAGACAAAGAATGGTTTCATGTGTAATCTTTTTTAGGCATGGCTGAAGTTGTAACATCCACTCCTTATATCTATTAAGAGATGTTTGTTAGTTTTAAATGAGTTAAATGCTTATGTGCGTTGCATTAGATGGCATGTAGTTTGTAACATCTGCTCTTAATATGATTAAGAGATGTCTATTAATTACAAATTAAATGCTTGTGTATGTTGTATATTGTTGCATTAGTGTAGGGACTTAGTTGTAAGAAATGAAAGTTTAGCTAAACTGTGACTAAGGGCCAAATTGAAAAGGGAAAAAGAATTAAGGCTAAGGTTGTAAATTGACTTAAGGACCAAACTACAATAAACTAAACTACACTAAAACCATAGCCCTAAACACCCTTACATCACTCAAACTTCAGCAAACTTAGAGAGAGAAAGGGAAGGGCGAGTAGAGAGAGAGGGTGACTTAGGGCAACATAGAAAGGCATTTAGCTTGAAGGAAGACTGGATTTGAAGCTAGAGAAGTGTTTTACAGTTGGGAAAGTGTCATCTAAGCATTAAATACACGTCCATTGCAAGAAAATCCAAGGTAGCAGCAAAACCTAAACCCTATTTTCATGAAATGTTTGCTCTTAACTGAAAATGATGTTTATGAATGTTTTAAGTTGTATTGGGGTTAAAAACCTACATTCTCTATGTTTTAAATGTCTATTGGGTATTTCTTGCTAAATGGGTGTGCTTGCTATGCTTGTAAATGATTTCTAAAAGTTAGGTTTTCCTTAAGTACAAAAATGAGATTTTATCTTTGTGTAAGGTTAAATGTAATGGAAATATAGGTTGTTTATTAATGTTAAATGATGCCTAGATGTTAACATTGAGTTCATCAATCTTTTATATAAATTGTATTCATGTTTTGGGACCAAAAATCTGGGTATATCAAAAGTTTTTATGCAGAATAAAGCACTAGCAGCTGACTACTAGCCTTGGAAGTCGACCACCATGTTCTTCGTTACCCAAAAAATGTACCTAGAATGCATCAGCCGACTGCTAGACCTTAGTAATCAATTGTCGGGCTCACAGTGAGCTAGTAGTCGACTGCCAGGCCTGGAACAATTTACTGGTTGCTCTTGGTTTAGCTTCCCATTTTAGACAGAGAGCTAGCAGTCGACTGCCAGCTCAGGGGCAGTCAACTACCAACCTAAAATGACAGAAAATGAAATCTATACCTTGATTTTGATGGAGAATTGGCCTAAAACCTCACCCAAACACAAGATTGAAACCTAGGATATATTGGTAACATGAAATATTCAAGATAAGACTCACTTAGACATAGTGGTCCTTGTAAGAATCACATTGGACATGGTGATCCTTGTTATAGTAAAAGAAAAAGAAAAGAATCCATGAAAGAGAAAAAAAAAAGAAGAGTATTCCTAGGGTATGTATTAGGACAGATAGGCTCATGATTGAGTGACCAATGGTTGGTATGGGACAACCTTGGGAGTTCCACCATTGTACCATGAGCTGAGTGGGTAACCATCCATTTGAACTTAGATAATTTTAAAAACTCCATGATGGTTGCAAACTCTAAGTTAGTGCAATTTTCAAGGCCATTGAAGTAGACATGTACCTAGAGTTAGGCATAACCATGGCATGAGCTGAATCATCCTAGTATATACATTAGTGAATAGCATACCGAGATGTGATCCCATGAATTAAAAAAGTAGTCCCTTATAGGGTAGAAAGGAAAATAAATTCCTGCTGTACACGGAGTGATCTGCAAAAGGGCAATGACCACATCATGAGCAATCCCTTATAGGGTAGAAAGGGAGATAAATGGCCATTGTATATGGAATGATCTACGGTAAGATCAGTGACCACACAATACTTGGATCCACTAGGGGATGCTCTAGATAGTACAAAGAAAAATATATGGTGGTTGAATAGTCACAAAGTTATGTATGGATGTATAAAGTGGTACATAGAGGTAATAGATGGGCTACACTCCCGATAACCTCAATGTATATGTATGATTCCTGTTACGTTTTAAAGATGAATATGTTGATGTTACCATATGAAATGTATTAGATGAAAGTTTTTATGATAAACTATGATATTGAGATGACATCTCATGATAATTTAATTTCACATGTTTCAAAGTACATGCATACACCTAAGCACCAACCATGAAAGTATGATTCATGCATTGCATCCCAATAGCATATGTTATATTTTGAATTTCATATGAAAAATGCAGAGTATTTCCATATAATTATGATAGTACAAGTCAACAGATTTTAAAATAGGTTTGCTTGCTACTAAGATTAAATCCTCACATAAATGCTAGCATATATCAGATATGTAAGTATCGGCTGGAGATGGAGGTAACCTAAGGAAAGGTACCCTCCATGGGTATTTTAAGAAAGTTATTTTGGATAGTATAGGCTTTTAATTTTTTAGGGTAGCCTTCATGATTTTTAAGTAAGTGCTAGCATAATTTATCTTATGTATAGCCAATGTTGATTAGATGTATATGGATTAGCTAGAATTTATGAATAGACATGTTTGATAGGGTTCGAGTGGTAGGATTGTTGCCTTGATGCCCCGATAGTTACTCTTTGTTAATTATAGAAGTAAATATGCATGATGTTTGTATATCTAGCTAGAGTAACTGATGTATCACATTGGTACATTCTACTGTGAGCCTGAGTGTAAACACAAGAGTAGAGACCCGAACCAACTGCACTCAAATAATTAACTTGTAAAAAGTTTAAAATTTACTTAGGTAGATGTAACAGTAACACACTACTATTATAATATTTATACAATATATCTTCTAAAGAACTAAAAGGAACCATAGTATAAGGGGGTGTTACGAGCATTACATAGTTGCATTAGAATGAGGGCTTTAATTGAAGAGTATAGAGGTGGGAGTGAAATGAAATGGAAAATGTTAGTTAGGGAAGATACTTAGGCTTTCAATACTTCAGGGGTAGTCAACCGTAATTTTAGCCAAAATACTGGTTACTATAGCTAACAAAAATTTGAAATTCCTGCCAAAACTTCAAAGGCAAAATGGTAATTTTCCTACATGGTCGGGGGAATTGCTACTTGAGGCTGGATGATCAAAAATTGACCCAGACATCGGATAAGGGTTGTAGTTTCTCCAATCGCCCAAACTACCTATATATATAACTACAAAAATTTGAAACCCTCTACCATTTCACCCAAATTTTAACAAATTTTAGAGAGAGGAATATAGAAGAGATAGAAAGAGAAAGTGACAATTAAGAAGAAAGAGAATCACAGGAAGAAGTTGAGCATCCAAGAGGCTAAGAAAACACACCAGCAAGTCTTGAAATGAACATTTATGATATATAAATCAAAAAAAAGGTAACAAACAACCTAATCTTCTGTAATTGAAAATTTACTATGCATATGCTGAAAATTATAATTTTCATGTTGTTTAAGCTAGAGAGAAAGTAAAACCTACATCCTTGATGTTTTTAATTGTTATTGCGTGTTTTAAACTGCATGGATATACTTATGTATGCATAAATATGATTGTGAAAAATGGGTTTTTTCTCTATGGTTGAAACTAAGGTTGAATCCAAGATTTGCGTGAGATTAAACGGTAACTTGGGATGTTTATGTGTGTTAAATAATGCTTATGTACTGGTATTAAGTTGATGATTATCAAAAATAGCTTATAAACTAATTTTTGGGCAAAAATCTAGGTCAAAAGCAAACTTTGAAAAATAGAGTATCGCATAACAGTCAACTAATAGCCTTATTAGATGATTTTTATGTTCTTCATCTTTACATTTTTCTTGAAAACCTAGGTAACAATCAACTAATAGCACCTACCAACTGACTGTTGTGTTCTTAAGCTGCCCAGAAATGTATACAGAATGCTAGCAGCCAACTGCTAGCCTATGACAATCTACTATCACATTCATATTTTCTAAAAAATTGCCAAGAACACAACAACTGATTGTTGAGTCCCTAGCAGCCGACTAATAGGTCTCGAGTTTGTGAAAAGTTGTGGGACAGTGAGTGATCAGTCGATTGGTAGGTGGCATAAGTCAAAAAATAGGCCTCTGTTTTAGAAAAATGAACTCAATGACCTACTTTAAAGCATAGTTGGCCTAAAATTTCACTCAAATAAAGGATTTGAGCCTGAGATGTAGTGGGTAGCATGTGACTTGAGAATGAATGAGAAAGAACAAGAAAGATATGAGATTTAAAAAGGGATGAGCATGAAACATAAATGATAAAAATTGCAAATGGTTAAAGACCACAAGAATACTGCAAATGGTTAAGTACCACGAGAATATTGCAGATGGGTTAGGAACCACGAGAACAATGCAGATGGTCAAATCATTTATGAGCAAGAATGTTTAAGGATTTCCCTTTTATGATAATTGTGCTTATGGCCATAGCAATAGAATCTAATTTCCTTATTTATGCTTTATATTTGTATATGAATATGATCCTGTTTCCATTACAATTTGATGATATATCCTGTGTAATGAGTTACAATTGCATTGATAAGTATGTGAGAAAATTGTAAAATTTATGCATGTTATCCCAATAGTATATTTTCATATGAGTATGGTGGTATAAATCAATAGTTTTAAAAATGGCTTGTTATTGCTACTGAGAAACTGTTCTCATTAAATGCTAGTTTGTATCAGATGCCTAGGTTCCATATTTTACTAGAAGTAGAGGTTGATTGGGTGAACATACCTATACTGGGATATTTTATAGTGATAAAGGAAGTTTTGTTAATTTTAGTTATAGACATTCTCCCAACGCCCCCACCTACTAGAGAGGTAAATGTGCAGGATTAGCTTGATAGTATTATATTTTGACATGTAAATATGTGGTGCCATATACCTTGATCCGTTATTATCTTTTTGGAATAGGTCAAGAGGATTTTGATGTAATGAAAAAGAGGGCATATATGTATCCCAGATATGTGAGAAAAATATCTTCTTGTAGGATAAAAAGAAGGATATGAGTGGTAGGGCTATTGCCTCCCTACCCTACTTAGCCTCACATATCTATAGCCATATGTCTTTTATAACTAAATTATAATTATTGTAAATGGAACATGTATGTGTATGTATTTCAAATTATACATATGTATATTATTCTAATTATTTTTGTTGCGTTGCATGTTAGAGTCTCGAGTGTAGAATTCCCAAACTAATGGCACTTAATTCTTTAACTTGGTAAAAGTTAAAATTTACTCAGGTAGAGATAGTAGTAACTCACCAATCTTGTAGTATGTTATATTATATTATGTAATTAACTAAAAGGAACCATAGGATAAGGGGTGTTACATTGAGTTGGTGTCAGGGCACTGTTACCACGGCTAGTTAAATATTGGCTCAGTAGTGTAGGGTAGATCCCTTAGGATAAAGACTAATATAGGATAGATAGCTAAGCCTAGGAAATTGATTGACTTGTATTATTTTTTGACTTGAGGAATGGAGTGCTAGGTTTGAGGTAGAAGATATTTTCAATTAGTGCCATATATGCTCTTATAATATTATGTTATTGAGACTAATCACCTCGGTAATGTTTGTTTTGTAGAGGAAATATAGCTCCACCTAGGAGGAATACTGGAAAGGAGAAGGAAGGTGAGGGTAGTATGGAAAGGATGATGCAAGCTATGGTGGCACTGGCAGAGGCTATGAGGGAACAAGTTGCTGCTACTATCCAAATCCTTAGACAATTTCAAGAACAAAGGAATAATAATAATCCTAACCCTAACCCCCTTGAAGGGCAAGTAGAAAACCTAGTGTATTGATGCTTGCTGCCAATGCTATCTAGCAACAACACCTAAGGCAGTGAACCTATCGATGCAGCCTAGTGCAATGGTGAGTATCAAGGTCATATTCCTCGGGAACGGGAAAGCCCAAAGTTACTACTTGTTCTCTGTTATCTAGCCTAGCAATTAAAATGATTAATTTTTTTTTTATCTAAACTAACGTCTAACTATAAGCAATAATAAACTAACAGCAACAAGAAACAGAAGAAAATACACAAAGGCAAGAAATGCAAATCCATCAGGGAACCTACACCGGTTGGCAAACACACGAAGGATAATGGGTTACTGAATTTAACTATGTTACCTGTGAGTGAATTCCAATGCAAATTCAAATTCTCTATCGATCTCAATGAATTTCCTAAACTTAAAATCCACCACTGGCTGGTTCTTCCTAATGGCAAATTTTAAATCAGCATTATCTATCTAATTCACCACTATTAAGAGTCGTTACTTCTTAATCCAACAATTTATTAACCTTAGTTCTAAGCGATAACAAATTGTCCATTACAGTTAGTTTTCCAATTCCAATTATCATCTGTCGATCTCAAAAGGGAATCTAATTAACATTACCACGATGTCTCGTAAATAACGCTAACATATACATTCATAATTGTAACGGAGATCACACATTAAATTCAACATCCATGCAAATTTAAAAAGCAATCCAACACAATTAGGGACCCCAATGAATTTTTACAAATCTAGCCACACATATTTACAGACAGCACACAATCCAATAGCAGATAATCCATAAGATAGTCAATTAAACAGCAATTAAAAATAATAAAAATTTATGCAATCCTGTCTTTTCAATTTTTCGATGATTACTGCACGAATTGGTCACCGAAAAACTGCTAGAAAAATGCTTGAAAAATCAAGTACAATGCTGCCCAACAAAGCGGGTCAAATGGGTCGGGTCAGAAACGGGTCGGACCCCAAGTTCTGGGTACCCGACGGATCTACTCCTCTCCAATCAGTTGGACGGCGACGGACAGCTGAGGGAGGCTGAGACGGTGCATGGGCAGCAGAAACGAACGAAGACCTGACAAAAAAAGAAAACAAACGGGTAGCAAAGTGCAACCGGGTCCGTCTCTCGGGTCGCGTCACTTCCGTCGCGGATCTGGAGGGTTGGGTGGCAATTTGGCACAGACGGTGGCCAGACAGGCTCGCGGTGCAGTTGGATGGTGGTGGAAGGTGTAGAAAGGACCAGATCGAGCTCCTTGGGCGTGGGTCGCGAACCGGATCCTCTCACGGGTATGCGTTGCTTTTCTCTCACACGATGGGTTCAAGCTGGGTACTCTTCACCCTTTTCTTTTTTTCGATGCAGCTCCCCCTTCCTTTCTTTTTCTTTTTCCTTTTACTATTCACTTCAGCCCCCCTCTTCTTCTTTTTTTTCATTTTTTTTTACGCGCGTGGCTTGGTCTTCTCTCCTCTTTCACGCATAGGACTCCACTCTTTCACGCTACTATTTTCTTCCCCTCCATTTCATGCGTGGGACTCCACTTTTTTCACAAAGGATTGTTTGCTTAAATGGCCAAGTACTGTACACAACACGCTATTTTGATTTTCCTTCACTCCAAATTACTCCGTTTGCTGACGACGACTTGATAAAATGTCTGCAAAAGAACATGAAGCAAACTTAGGTGATTTTAATAACAAAATTACACAAAATGCTCACAAAATGGACAATTCACATCCAACAATTTTGTATTGAATCAGACACATCAAATCACCCCACACTTAAGCTTTTGCTTGTCCTCAAGCAAACATTAACTCAATCCTCAAACAGACAGCAACAATTTCTCAAAAGTCCAAACCTAGTCCACAGTTAATAATGCCTAAAACATCCCCCATGAAACTTATTTATCGACCAAAATGCAAAAACCTTGATGCAGAATGGAGATAATAACAATGAATACACAACTTAGCCAGCAATTCAATGGAAATTATTTAAGAATCAATGCCTCAAAGAGATTACTCAAATCACTCAAAGTGTATACAGGTAAGGCACAAATCCCTCAAGCAACTTCACAAGAATAAGTCTACTATAAGCTTGCTCATAAATCTCATCTCCGCTACCACTAAACAATGAACACCAAAATCAAGGGGGGGTCTTAACAGGGTTGCAATGAGACTAAAGTGATGGTAGGGAAGAAATTTTTTTTTTTTTTTTGGTAGAAGAGGCATAAATGCTGAAAATTCATGCAATTAAAGCACCAAGAAGGATTAAAGGATTAAATGCAACAAATTCTAAACATAACAATTCTTACTAAGTTTTCAATAAAGTTGGAGATGCTCAGAGAATAAAATCAACGGACATGCTACTCTTATTATTATCTTTCTTTCTTTTCTTTTCTTTTCTTTTGTTTTTTTTTGTTGTTTTGTTTCGTTTTGTTTTTTTGTTTTTTTTGTTTTTTTTTGTTTTGTTTTGTTTTGTTTTGTTTTGTTTTTTTTGTTTTTCATAATTAGCCTGCATGCTTACACTTTTGGATTGAAGGGAGCATCTAGAATGATAAAAAGAACTTAGTGCACTATTGTCAACTAAGGCAATGCATTTTAATCCCTGTACAAAGAATGAATCACACAAATTTCAGCAAAAGGGGTGAAGAAAGAAGATATTGAAAAGAAAGGAATGATGTGTAAAATGTAAGTGATGAAGGAAAATTGAAGGCCCTAAAAGTGGCTAACTGAGGAAGGAAAATGAGGTGTAAAATTTAAGTTGCCCAAATCATCTGATATTCAAAAGTTTAGGTAACTTCAACAAGTATTACAGAGCAAGTTCTAGAGACACAATCAAGTGAAATACACACTCAACAAAAAGAATTCAAAGCATATTTGTGATAAATGCTTATCTTAGGCTCAAATCTCACGTTTGAAGTGTGGCTAAATTGCATACGATTCTCAAATATTTCCATATGAATTACTAATCAAGCAGTGCATGCAAACTGCATTAACAACATCCTAGATCAAAATTGAACAATATGAAAGAAAATCAAGCAACATGGGTATGACCTGGCCGTGGTCAAGAATACATTAGGCATTAAAACTGCTTTCTAACATAAACTATGAGAAACAATGTCTGCCCATTCATGACTGAATCATACATGCTCAAAAGACAAACAAAGACTTAAGTGTATAGAATCAAGCAAAAATCAAGTATCCTGTCCTAGATATACTGTCAACACAAATGCAACATCAGCAAAAAATAGCATCAATATGCGGCGTCCTGAACTAGTAGAAGGAAAATGAGTCAAAAAAAATAAAATAAAATAAAATAAAATAAGATAAAATAAAATAAAGGCACATCACCCCACACTTGAGGATTACACTGTCCTCAGTGTACAGCCAAAGGGGATACCACAGAAATAAAGTTTTAATGTAGAAAGCACACCAACAAGCACAGAAAATCTAAAAGTTTTAATGTACCTCAACAAAATGAAAAGAAGAAAATAGACAAGAGTAAAATAACACAGATAAAAAAAAAAAAAAAAAACACAGTGCTTTTTTTTTTTTTTTGAGTCTTTTAGCTGGACTCGCTCCTTCTATCACTCTTTCAGGTAAAGCACCATATGCACTCGCTCCTCGACCTCCAATGGGTCTCCATAGTAGTGCTTTAGTCTGTGCCCATTGACTTTGAAATCTCCCTTGTCAGGATGATGCAATTCCACTGTGCCATAGGGAAAGACTTGCTTGATCACAAATGGTCCTGACCATCGGCTTTTAAGCTTTCCTGGAAAAAGACGAAGACGTGAGTTATAAAGTAATACCCTATCTCTAACCTGAAAATCCTTAGAGCCACGCAGCCTTTGATCATGCCACTTCTTGGTTCGAGCTTTGTAAATGGAAGAATTTTCATAAGCTTGGTGGCGCCATTCTTCTAACTCATCCAACTGCCATAACCTCTCTTTACCTGCAAAAATAACATCAAGATTGCATGTTTTAAGGGCCCAAAGTGCCCTGTGTTCCAATTCAACAGGCAAATGACAAGTCTTTCCATACACTAGCCTATAGGGTGTAAATCCAGTAGAAGTTCTGTAAGCTGTCCTAAAGGCCCATAATGCATCATCCAATTTGAATGCCCAATCCTTCCTACTCACCCCTACGATTTTCTCTAAGATTCTCTTTAAACCCCTATTAGTTACCTCTACTTGTCCACTGGTCTGTGGGTGATAGGGTGTTGAAAACCTATGAGATACCCCATAATGTTTAAGTACTTTCTCAAGTTGGGAGCTACAGAAATGGGTCCCTCTATCACTAATCAGTGCCCTAGGTGTACCAAACCTAGCAAACAATTTTTTTAGGAACCTAGTCACCACCCTGGCATCATTAGTGGGGAAAGCTTGAGCTTCTGGCCACTTGGAAAGATACTCAACAGCCACAAGTATATACTTATTACCAGATGAGGAAGGAAAAGGGCCCATGAAGTCAATACCCCACACATCAAAGATTTCAACCACTTGCATACTCGTTTGGGGCATTTCATCACGGGCAGAGATGTTACCTGACCTCTGACAAGCATCACAAACCTGGACATATGCTCTAGCATCCTGGAATATGGTTGGCCAGTAGAACCCTGCTTCAAGCACCTTCCTAGCAGTGTGGTTTGCAGCCTGGTGGCCTCCCGTTGGTCCTTCATGGCAGTGCTTCAGGATTTGGTGGACTTCCTCCCCATGTATGCATCGCCTGATTACTTGGTCTGCACAGATACGAAACAAGAAAGGATCTTCCCAAATGTAGTATTTCAACTCAGCAAAGAATTTCTTCTTTTGCTGGGTAGTCATACCCTTTGGTAAAACCCTTGCCACCAAATAGTTAGCATAATCACAAAACCAAGGGGAATCAGTACATACCTGAACCGTCTCCAAATGCTCATCTGGGAAGTTATCATCAATGGCTCTCTCATCTAAGGCCTCCCAGTTTGGATTCTCTAACCTTGATAGGTGATCTGCAGCCAGGTTCTCCGCACCCTTCTTATCTTTGATCTCAATATCAAATTCCTGCAAGAGCAAAATCCATCTAATGAGTCTAGGCTTAGCATCATGCTTACCGAACAAATACTTCAAGGCTGAATGATCCGTGTAAACCACGGTCTTGGATAGCACCAAATAGCATCGAAACTTGTCGAAAGCATAGACCACTGCAAGTAATTCCTTTTCAGTAGTGGTATAGTGCTCTGGGCATCACTCAAGGTCTTGCTAGCATAATAAATTGGCTGGAAATTTTTATCAATCCTCTGACCTAACACAGCACCAACTGCAAAGTCACTAGCATCACACATTAGTACAAAAGGCAGCCCCCACTTAGGTGAAACCATAATAGGGGCTGTGGTTAGTTGTTCCTTTAGTAACTCAAATGCATGCAGACAATCAGTATCGAAAACAAAAGGTACATCCTTGACAAGCAACTGAGTTAAGGGCCTAGCAATCTTAGAGAAATCTCTAATAAATCTCCTATAAAAACCAAAGATGCCCTAAGAAGCTTCTAACAAATTTTTAATCAACTAGGGGTGGTGGTTTTGATATGGTCTCAACCTTAGCCTTATCCACTTCCATCCCTGCATGTGATATCTTATGCCCAAGAACGATCCCCTCTCTCACCATAAAGTGACATTTTTCCCAATTAAGAACCAAGTTTGCTTCTATACATCTTGCAAGCATACGTTCTAAATTAAGCAAACAGTGGGAGAAGGAGTTACCAAAAACTGAGAAGTCATCCATAAATACCTCCATACACTCCTCAATCATGTCATGGAAGATTGCCATCATGCATCATTGAAAAGTGGTCGTGCGTTGCACAATCCAAAAGGCATCCTCCTGTGCCTTGAACGTTCCATATGGGCAGGTAAAGGTGGTCTTCTCTTGGTCTTCAGGTGCAATGGGAATCTGAAAGTAACCTGAAAAACCATCAAGAAAGCAATAAAACATGTGACCTACCAAACGTTCAAGCATCTGGTCAATGAAAGGCAGAGAAAAATGGTCTTTCCGGGTTGCATCATTGAGTCTCCTATAATCAATGCAAACCCGAAAACCTGTTACCGTCCTAGTGGGTATGAGTTCATCCTTATCATTCTTGACCACTGTCATGCCACCCTTCTTTGGCACAACCTACACAAGACTCACCCAAGAGCTATCAGAGATAGGATAAATCAAACCTGCATCAAGAAGTTTAATTACCTCCTTTTTCACCACTTCCTTCATGTTTGGGTTCAATCGTCTCTGTGGCTGCACCACTGGCCTATAGCTATCTTCCATCAGGATCTTGTGTGAAAAATAGCTAGGATTAATCCCAGGAATTTCCGCCATCTTGTAAGCAAAGGCCCTAGGGTATTTCCTAAGAGAGTTCAAAGTCATCTCCCTCTCCTCAGGTGTAAGGTCAGCTGCTATAATTACTGGCAGCTTCTCTGCCTCATCCAAATAGGCATAGCTTAAGTGCTTGGGTAACTTCTTCAATTCCAAGGTTGGGGGGTCCTCAATTGAAGGTTTCACCTTCTGCACCTCTGACCTGTCAAGAGAAACAAAAGAATCAGTCAAGTTACTGGGCTCAATAGCTAGCAAGTGAGTTAGTTTTTCCAACACTTGCTCGTTGGACAACTCATCCTCTTCTCCTTGTAATGCCACCTGTAAAGGGTCATCAAGTAAAAATTCCTGCAATTCAGATTCAACCACATCATCCAAGACATCCACAGAATATACAGTATCATCATGATCTAAAGATTGTCTCTTAGAGGTAGCTAAGTCAAAGGTAACAGTTTCATCCCCTACTCTAAGTTTCAATTTCCCATCACAGACATCTATAATAGCCCTAGACGTTGCAAGGAAAGGCCTACCTAGTATCAAGGGTACGCTACTCTCACCCTCCATATCCATCACAACAAAATCCACAGGAAATATAAATTTATCAACCTTTACAAGGACATCTTCAACTATACCTCTAGGATATTTAACGCTTCTATCACCTAATTGTATGTTCATCCTAGTAGGTTTTGGCTCACCCAATCCCAGTCTATCAAACAAGCTAGTAGGCATCAGATTTATGCTAGCTCCTAAATCAGCTAAAGCATCCATGACAGACAGATCACCAATTACACAAGGTACGGTAAAACTCCCTGGATCACGCCTCTTAACAGGTAGCTTGTTTTGTAAGATTGCTGAGCACTCCTCATTCAATGTCACCACCCCAAATCCTTTAGTTTCCTCTTGTTGCTCAGTATTTCCTTCAAGAACTTTGCATAGCGAGGCATCTGAGAAATGGCTTCAACAAAAGGAAGGTTAATCCTCAGCTGCTTAAATAGATCAAGAAACTTACCAAACTGTTGATCTACTTTCTCCTGCTTCAGTCTAGCCGGGTATGGAATGGGTGGCTGGTACTCTCTTATGGGGCTCTTCTTGCCCTCAACTTGCACCGGCTTAGTTACCTCAGGCCCTTGGTCCTTATTGACAGTTGTATCCTGCACATCATTATGATCATCAGTAGGTAAAGGTAAAGGACCAGCTACTTGCTTACCTGATCTTAGAGTGATAGCCTTGCAATGCTCCCTTGGATTAAACTCGGTGGTGCTAGGGAGTGTCCCTGGCTATCTTTTAGCCAACACCTTAGAAATCTGGCCTATCTGATTCTCTAAGTTTTGAATGGAGGCTTGTTGGTTTCTAAGTGCTGTGTCTGTTTGGTGGAATTTGCTCTCTGAAGTGGACACAAACTTCATCATCAATTCCTCTAGATTGGGCTTCTTCTCCTGCCCTTGCGGAAATTGACTTGGAGCGACTTCTGCTGGGGTTCTTTGTTGGTGCAACCGGCCATTGAAACCTGGTGGGCCCTGGTTATTAGTGTTTCTCCATCCAAAATTGGGATGATTCCTCCACCCGGGGTTGTATGTGCTGTTATATGGATTATTCTGCTGTCTCGGAGCGTTCCCCATGTAATCTACCTGTTCAAGATCAGAAGAACCATTGTGAGAAGAAAATGAAGAAGAGGGGTTAGCAAACATACCTCCCGCATTACAATTGACACCATAATGTGGGCCACCACAGAACTCGCTGACTTGTGTCTTTGCATGCACGGCATCCTGAGTTGGTCAATCTTCTTAGCCGTAAGCTCCACTTGAGTTGCCAAGGTTGATATAGAGTCCGACCGTTGACCACTCCTCGCCCTAGCCTATCCCTTGAGGATTGCCACTGATAGTTGTTCATGGCCATTTCCTCTATTAAACTCTGTGCCTGTTCAGGAGTTTTATTGTTTAGTGCACCCCCTGCTGCCGCATCCACCATCTGCCTTGTGGCTGTATTTAAACCACTATAGAAAGTCTGCACTTGCATCCACACAGGCAATCCATGATGTGGGCAACACCTCAGTAAGTCCTTGTACCTCTCCCATGCATCATACATACTCTCATCACCCATCTGCACGAAAGAAGAAATGTCATTACGTAGTTTTGCAGTCTTAACTGGTGGAAAATATTTGTACAAAAACTTTTCAGCCAAAGTCTCCCAAGTAGTGATGGAGTTTGGTGGCAGGGATTGCAGCCATCTCTTTGCTCTATCTCTCAAGGAAAATGGAAACAATCTAAGTCGAATGGCATCATCAGTGGTTCCATTAATCTTGAAAGTGTCGCATATCTCCAAGAAGTTAGCTATGTGGGCATTAGGGTCTTATTTGGGCATCCCTCCAAACTGTACCGTTTGTTGCACCATCTGAATCACATTTGGCTTGATTTCAAAATTGTTAGCTGCTATTGTAAGCCGAGTAATGCACGTCTGTGTCCCTTCCACTGAAGGTCTAGCAAACTCGTACATCGTTCTATTGGCTTCGTCATTATTATTTGCAGCTGCCATCTTTGGTGATGTAGGGTCAGGGATCTCAATTGGTTCCTCCTCCAATATCTCAACTGGCACCTCCTCCTGACGACGGTGTGCACGAGTCCACAACAGTCGTTCTAGATCGGATAGAGGGTCTACAAGTATAGGATTAGAACTCCTGGTCATAAACTACCTGAAGCCAATAACAGTGAAACAGTCCACCAATTAGATCAAAGAGTAATAAACCAAACAAAAAGTAAAACAAGATAGATAAAACTCAATAACAGAAACAATAACGAAACAAATAAAAACCTACTAAAATAATAAAACAAATAATCCAAATAAATAAAATAAACTAAAATAAACAAAGGACAAAATGAAACTAATAAAAACTAATAGTTGAACGCAGAGAAAGACACACTAACCAGAAACAAAAACAAAACAGAACAAATAAAAAATGGCTAAAGTAACAGATAGCAAATTCACTCTAGTTTTCACCAAAAGTTCCCCTGCAACGGCGCCAAAAACTTGATGCTTGCTGCCAATGCTATCTAGCAACAACACCTAAGGCAGTGAACCTATCGATGCAGCCTAGTGCAATGGTGAGTATCAAGGTCGTATTCCTCAGGAACGGGAAAGCCCAGAGTTACTACTTGTTCTCTGTTATCTAGCCTAGCAATTAAAATGATTAATTTTTTTTTATCTAAACTAACGTCTAACTATAAGCAATAATAAACTAACAGCGACAAGAAACAGAAGAAAATACACAAAGGCAAGAAATGCAAATCCATCAGGGAACCTACACCAGTTGGCAAACACACGAAGGATAATGGGTTACTAAATTTAACTATGTTACCTGTGAGTGAATTCCAATGCAAATTCAAATTCTCTATCGATCTCAATGAATTTCCTAAACTTAAAATCCACCACTGGCTGGTTCTTCCTAATGGCAAATTTTAAATCAGCATTATCTATCTAATTCACCACTATTAAGAGTCGTTACTTCTTAATCCAACAATTTATTAACCTTAGTTCTAAGCGATAACAAATTGTCCATTACAGTTAGTTTTCCAATTCCAATTATCATCTGTCGATCTCAAAAAGGAATCTAATTAACATTACCACGACGTCTCGTAAATAACGCTAACATATACATTCATAATTGTAACAGAGATCACACATTAAATTCAACATCCATGCAAATTTAAACAGCAATCCAACACAGTTAGGGACCCCAACGAATTTTTACAAATCTAGCCACACATATTTACAGACAGCACACAATCCAACAACAAATAATCCATAAGATAGTCAATTAAACAGCAATTAAAAATAATAAAAATTTATGCAATCCTGTCTTTTCAATTGTTCGATGATTACTGCATGAATTGGTCACCGAAAAACTGCTAGAAAAATGCTTGAAAAATCAAGTACAATGCTGTCCAACAAAGCGGGTCAAACGGGTCGGGTCAGAAACGGGTCGGACCCCAAGTTCTGGGTACCCGACGGATCTGCTCCTCTCCAATCAGTTGGACGGCGGCGGACAGCTGAGGGAGGCTGAGACAGTGCATGGGCAGCAGAAACGGACGAAGACCTGACGAAAAAAGAAAACAAACGGGTAGCGTAGTGCAACCGGGTCCGTCTCTCGGGTCGCGTCACTTCCGTCGCGGATCTGGCGGGTTGGGTGGCGATTTGGCATGGACGGTGGCCAGACAGGCTCGCGGTGCAGTTGGATGGTGGTGGAAGGTGTAGAAAGGACTAGATCGAGCTCCTTGGGCGTGGGTCGCGAACCGGATCCTCTCACGGGTATGCGTTGCTTTTCTCTCACACGATGGGTTCAAGCTGGGTACTCTTCACCCTTTTCTTTTTTTCGATGCAGCTCCCCCTTCCTTTCTTTTTCTTTTTCCTTTTACTGTTCACTTCAGCCCCCCTCTTCTTCTTTTTTTCATTTTTTACGCGCGTGGCTTGGTCTTCTCTCCTCTTTCACGCATAGGACTCCACTCTTTCACGCTACTATTTTCTTCCCCTCCATTTCATGCGTGGGACTCCATTTTTTCACAAAGGATTGTTTGCTTAAATGGCCAAGTACTGTACACAACACGCTATTTTGATTTTCCTTCACTCCAAATTACTCCGTTTGCTGACGACGACTTGATAAAATGTCTGCAAAAGAACATGAAGCAAACTTAGGTGATTTTAATAACAAAATTACACAAAATGCTCACAAAATGGACAATTCACATCCAACAATTTTGTATTGAATCAGACACATCATGTATCATGGCTGGTCAAAGTTTCAAAAAGCTAAACCTCCTTCCTTTAGGGGTGAGTTTGACCCAAAGGTGGATAAGGAGTGGCTGATAGAGATGGATAGCTGTTTGTAGTTCTCGAGATGACTGATATCCAAAAGGTGTTATTTTCCACCTACATGCTGATTGGAGAGGCTGAACATTGGTGTAAAGGGGTGAACCAGTTGATGGAAGCTTAAGGGATTCAAATTACCTGGGATTCATTTAAGGAAGTGTTCCTTGGGAAGTATTTTCCTTAGAATGTGAGGAATGAGAAAGAAATTGAATTTATGCAGATTAAGCAGGGTAGGTGGAAAAGTGTTATAGCTCTATGGGAGATCAGGAATTATGACACACTAGCAAACAAGTGTCACATAGTTTCCAAAAATCTGGTGGAGACTAAGAAGGAAAAAACAAAAGGCCAATTTCTTTAAACAAAAGCAACCAGGATCTTTTGGAAGGAGAGATAACAGGTTTGGCAGAGGCCAGGAAAGTAAAAGGCTGATGGTGAGACAAGTGAAGTCAAATGCTTATCCTAGATGTCAAAAGAGTCATGAGGGACCCTGTAAGTGGAAACCAAGTGTACAACAAAGTATTTGTTATAAGTATGGAAGAGAGGGACACTTTATCAAGGATTGCCCCTAGTGGAAGAAACAAGGTGACACCACTAGACCTCTCACTACTGAAAGAGTTTATACCCTCAAGGGTAAGGAAGTGACCCAATCTGATGATTTAATGAAAGGTCAAGTTTTAATAAATGATGTATTTTTAATTGTACTGTTTGATTCTGGCGCTACCCACTCTTTCATTTCATTGGAATGTATGGAGAGATTAAACTTACCTGTGACTACTTTACCTTACCAATTGTATATTTCTATTCTAATGAGGGAGCAGGTTTTGACTTCTTTAGCTTGCTTGAATTGTTCAATTATTGTTGAGAATAGATCTTTTGTTGTTGATCCTATTTGCTTACCTTTGGTTAATTTGGACATTATTCTTAGGATGAACTAGTTGTATGTAAAGAATGTAATCTTTAGAAAAATCGGTGACTTTATAGATACCTTACCTGTAAATAGGAGTATTGAGGAAAAGAATAAAAGGACGCATTTTATGTGTTCTTTTGAGATTGAAATTCAGCATAAGCTTGGTATAGTCCCTGTAGTAAGTGAATTTTTGGATCTCTTTCTCGAAGAAATCATAAGTCTTGCACCTAAGAGAGAAGTATAATTTTCTATAGAGTTAATTCCTAGAATGGGACCGATCTCTATAGCACCCTATAGGATGTCCCCCTTAGAGTTGATAGAATTGAAAATGCAGATAGAAAATCTTTTAGAAAAATAGTTTCTGAGACCTAGTGCTTCACCATGGGGAGCACCAGTGTTATTTGTGAAGAAGAAGGATGGAAGCTTAAGATTGTGTATAGATTATAGGCAATTGAACAGGCTAACAGTGAAGAATAAGTATCCCCTCCCTAGAATAGGTGACCTGTTGGATCAATTGAGAGGAGCTACTGTGTTTTCCAAGATTGATTTGAGATCGGGGTATCATCAAATTAGAGTGAGAATAGAAGACATACCTAAGACTGCCTTTAGAATCAGATATGGGCATTATAAATTTCTTGTGATGCCATTTGGATTGACAAATGCTCAAGCTATTTTTATGGATTACATGAATCGTATCTTTAGACCCTACCTTGATCAATTTTTGGTAGTGTTTATTGATGACATTCTTGTGTATTCTAAAAGTAGTGAAGAGCAGGAACAACATCTTATGGCTGTGCTATAGTTATTTAGGGAAAAGTAATTGTATACCAAACTAGAGATATTAAATTCTGGTTAAAGGAAGTGAAATTCTTATGTTATGTAATCACAAAAAAGGGAGTGGTAGTGGATCCTAGTAAGACAAAGGATTTTCATAAATAGTGTTGCCTTTGACTAAATTGACTAGGAAAGATGTTCTATTTATGTGGATTTCAAATGTAAACATACTTTCGAAATTCTAAAAGAAAAGCTTACTACAACACCTATCTTAATCATTCCAGATCCATTAGAAAATTTTGAACTGCATTGTGACACATCCAAGAAGGGCCTAGGGTGTGTCTTGATGCAGAATAAGAAATTCATAGCATTTGCATCTAGACAAGTAAGACCACATGAGAAAAACTATCCTGCTCATGATCTTGAGTTGGCAGCCATAGTATTTGCCTTGAAAATTTAGAGACATTACCTCTATGAGTCTAGATATGAGGTATTTAGTGACCACAAAAGTCTCAGATACCTTTTCAATCGAAAGAGAATTTGACAGGGTGATAAACTTTTAGGATATGTTGTATATTCGAGAATTCAAAGGATTGAGGGATCAAATATTAGAGGAAGCCCATAAAAGTAACTAAATTGTCCATCCTGGTGTCACTAAGATGTACCAAGATCTAAAAGAAAATTTTTGGTGGCCAAGTATGAAGAAGCACATAGCTGAGTATGTTGCTAAATGCCTAATATGCCAACAAGTGAAGATTGAACATCAAAAACCTGCATGATTATTGAAACCTCCAGAGATTCATGAATGGAAATGGGAGAAAATCTCTATGGATTTGTGGTAGGTTTGCCTAGAATTCAGTCAGGAAATGATGCAATGACAAATTAACTAAATCTGCACATTTTCTACCCATAAAAATAAATTTTTCATTGGGCAAGTTGGCCCAATTGTACATACAAGAAATAGTGCAACTCTATGGAGTACCCACTAGTATAGTATCTGATAAAGACCCTATATTTACTTCTAGATTCTAGAGAGCCTTGCAAGAGGCCTTTGGTACTAAGTTGAACCTCAGTACTACTTATTATCCACAAACTGATGGGCAGACAGAAAGAACTATACAAACTCTAGAAGATATGCTTAGGGCTTGCATATTAGAACAGAAGGGAAGTTGCGATAAGAATTTATCTTTAGTAGAATTTGTAATATCTATCTTTTTATATTCTCAGGTATGTGGTTAATTCTTAATTTTGATTATTGCAAACCTAAATTTTCATGTTCAAGTTACCTTAAGTTTTCACAAGGTGGATAGAGACTGAATTGAAAGAAAGTTACAAGGACTAAAGTGAAAAAGAAAGATTTTATAAAAATATCTAAAGCGTCATGATTACTTTAGAAAATATTTAAGGCATAATAATGACGCGTAATAATAAAGTTAGAAAATATCATAAAAATATCTTAAAAGTCATAATTACCCTAGGAAAATATCTTAAGGACAAAATGGTAATTTTTCCTAAAGGGTAAAATAGTAATTTATCACCACCATAAAGGCAAAATGGACATTTCACCCAAAGAATTCATGAAATCCCATTGGATAGAAAACTCCTCTATATTTTTGAAAAAGAGAAAAAAAGGAGGGTAAAATGGTTATTTTGACATAAAGAGTAAAATGGCATTTTTAGCTTATCTAATTAAACCCGTCTCTTTCATGAAAAGAAAAAGAAAGTGACAAGAAGGAGAAAAGGAAGAAGAAGCCGAGAGAGGAGGAAGAAGAAGGAAGAAGGGAAAAAGCCAAGGAAAACCAACTTAAACACCAAATTTCTCCACTTTTTAATGTAGCTAAACAATCCTAACCCTCTTATTTCCATTTTAATGGATTATTTTGCTTGAATAGAAAATTCTATGTTATTCATAAAAAAGGGGGTTTCTCTCTCTACATTGGGTATTGATTATAAGATGGTTTTGGATGTATTTATGAATGTATTAAATGGTATTGGAATGAATTTTGTGAAGAAAGGGGATTATTAGTTCACATAGATTCATGTTGAAACCCTTGATGTTTGATAGCATAAAGTGTGGAGATTTGTATGGAAATGGAAGGAAATTGATGTATTTATGCTTGTACAATGTAAAGGATGGAAGAAAGGGAAGAAATGGCATGAAAGACCCATTTTTTCCTTACTTCCCTCCCTTGGCCAAGACCACCCCTTCTTATTTCCCTTGCATTGGCTAAATTTTGTTTAAGTAATTGTGAAGGAAAAAGGATAAATCTTTATGTTAACCAATTGTAAGACAAAAATAATTGGGTGGCTATTGCAAAAGACTTTGGCAGAAGATTTTAATGATGTATTTTATGAATTGTATAAAAGGAAAGGAATGATCTTCCATATCCATACAATTCAATCTTGAAAGTGTTATCAAACAAGAAAGGGTTATATTTTTCAAATTTAAGTGAGGAAGGGAAAACATCAAAAGAAAAGAAAGGATAGAAATTAGAGGAAGTATCCTTAAGATAGATGGACTTGTGATCGAGTGACCAATTGTCGGTATGGGACAACCATTGGGCATTCCACGATTTTGTCATAAGTTAGGATGGTAAAAAATTCACTCAGATATAATAATTTTAGAAAACACCATGATGGTTGCAAATTCCAAGTTAGTGTAACTTAATAAGGCCATAAAAGGGACATATACTTAGAATTTAGCATAACTATGTACGCAAGTCACATTATCCTAAAGTATATGTATAAGATAGCATACTAGGAATGTGATCCACCTGTAAAGGGTGATGATTCCATAGCATCATGATCCACCCAAAAGTAGAGAGGATATGATCTGGACAAAGGTGACAGTGATCCTGTGAGTTTTAGAGGAAGTGCTTGGATCCACTAAGGGATGCCTTAAATAGTACTTGTGACCGAAGGTGCTCACATACACTTAAGCAATGACCGAAGGTGCTCATACCACTCACTCATATATGTAGTGGTACATGGAGTAGTTCACTAGGTGACTCTCTCAATACTCTTGTGTTTCTCTTATAAGGAAAGTGGCATTAGCCACAATGTTATGAATGGTTTTCCCTAATTTTATAATCTTTATGATTTTATGATGATGAATGAAAATATGTATATGTTCATGATACTTATGTGATGATTTCATTATGTAGTGATGTTATTAAATGAGGTTATGAATGGTAAACTATCTTTGCATTGAATTATATTTATGCAATCATAAATACATGACATACTTATATATCTGAATCATGCATGATATCCCAATAGATTGTATTATATTTTAAAGAAAAGAATGTAGAATATTTTTCGTATTATTACGGTGGTACATGCTAGAGGTTTTCAAAAAGAATGGATTGTCTGGCTATGAGAAATTTATTTCTCATAATTATCCTGGTATGTATCAGATGACTAGGTATACCATCTGGCTAGAGATAGAAGTATTCCCAATGGAAATACCATTTCTAGGGCCATTTATAGTACTATAAGGGATATGAGTGTTGGCTATCCTAGAAGTTCCTCCTCCTCAGTGAAATGAACATATGTTATACTTTTAAGTAATTATGTAATTATGTAGGTTGTACCCCTTTATCCTAATTCTTAATATGTTTTTGGAATCAAATTAGGATAAATCATTTTTTGATATATATATAGTGGAAGGGTATATATGTATTAGGATATGTGAAAGTTATATCCAATAGTAGGAAAATTTTGAGATGGGTTTGAGTGGCAGGTTTATTTCCTCCTTACCCTATGTATTGACAAAACTTCACATATCCATAGGTATATGTCTAACACTGTAAATGTTTGAGGAATGTATATATTAATAATGTTTAACTTCTACTGTGTTATTATTAATTTTCATTGTATAATCTTTAGTTGTGAAATATATGATTAAAAATACCTTAGTAAAGGAACCCAAACCTAATCAATTATTAAATGGCAATTGGAATCACACTCAGGTAGTAAGGATAACACACCAATCCTATAACAATATGATTTAGAAAATAAACAGTTAATGGAAATGGCTATAAGATTGGGGTGTTATATAATTTTCTTATAATAATAGTTTCCACTCCAGCTTAGGGATGGCTCCTTATGAAGCCTTGTATAGGAGAAAGTGTAGATCACCTTTATGTTGGTTTGAAGTGGGAGAAAGACAAATGCTAGGGCTGGAATTAGTTCAACAAACTACTGACCAGATAAAAATGATCAAAGAGAAAATGGCTAAGGCCCAAGAAAGATAGAAAAGTTATGCTGATAAGAGAAGAAGACCACTAAAATTTGCTAAAGGAGATTATGTTTTCCTTAAGGTATCTCCAGTTACTGGCATTGGTAGAGCTATTAAGTCAAGAAAACTGAACCCTAAATACATTGGACCATTTTAAATTTTGAAAAGAATTGGTTCATCCACTTATCAGATAGCTTTACCCCCATTTTTGTCTAATTTCCACAATGTTTTTCATGTTTCTTAATTGCATAAATACATTCTAGATCCTTCGTATATTCTTGACGCCAGTACTATACAATTAAAAGATAATTTGACATATCATCCTAGACCTTTACAAATCATTGGTACTGAAGTCAAGCAATTGAGAAATAAGACTATTCCATTAGTAAAGGTATTGTGGGATCAGTTATAACCACATGAAGCCATGTGGGAAAAGGAAGATGACATGAGGAGAACTTACCTTGAGTTATTTGATTAGGTACATTTTAATTTTGAGGATGAAATTCTCTTAAAGGAGGGGGAGAAATGTAACATCCACTCCTTCTATTTATTGAGAGATGTTTGTTAGTTTTAAATGAGTTAAATGCTTCTGTGTGTTGCATTAGATGGAATGTAGTTGCATTAGAATAAGGGTTTTCGTTGAAGAGAAAGAGTTCGGACTGAAATGAAATGGAAAAGGTTAGTTAGGGAAGATACATAGGCTTTCAATACTTTAAGGGTAGTCAACCATAATTTTAGCTAAAATACTGGTTATTGTAGTTAACAGAAATTTGAAATTCTCGCTAAAGCTTCAGGGGCAAAATGGTAATTTTTTATATGGTCGGGGTAATTGCTACTTGAGGCTGGATGATCAAAACTAGACCAAGACATCAGATAAGGGTTGTAGTTTCTCTAACTGCTCGAACTACCTATATATATAGCTACAAAAATTTGAAATCTTCTACTATTTCACCTAAATTTTTAGAAATTCTAGAGAGAGAAAGAGAAAAGAACTGGAGAGAGAAAGTAACAATTAAGAAGAAAGAGAATTATAAGAAGAAGTTAAACATCCAAGATGTTAGGAAAACACACCAGGAAGTCTTGAAACTACCATTTACGAGATTTAATTTAATAACAAGGTAGCAAACAACCTAATTTCTCTAATTTGAAATTTACTGCGCATGTGCTAAACATTATGATTTTCATGCTATTTAAGCTAGAGAGGAAGTAAAACCTTCATTCTTAATGTTTTTAATTGCTATTGGGTGTTTTAAACTGCATGGATTTACTATGTTTGCATAAATCAAATTATGAAAAATGGGTTTTTCTCTATGGTTGAAACTGAGGTTGAATCCAAGATTTGAGTGAGGTTAAATGGTAACTTAGGCTGTTTATGTATGTTAAATAATGCTTATGTATTGGTATTGAGTTGATGGTTATCAAAAATGATTTATAAATTAATTTTTAGGCAAAAATTTAGGTCAAAAGCAACTTTGAAGAATAGAGTATAACATAATAATCGTCTGATAGCCTTATCAGCTGACTGTTGTGTTCTTTATCTTCATATTTTTCTAGAAAACCCAAAAAATAGTCGACTGATAGCACCTACCAGTTGACTGTCATGTTCTTGAGCTTCCCAAAAATGCACACATAACACTAGCAGCTGACTTCCAGCTCGTGACAGTTGACTGTCGCATTTATATTTTCCAAAAAATTGCCAAGAACACAATAGCCGACTATCGAGTCCTTGGTAGCCGACTATCGGGTGGCTTAAGTCGACTGATAGCCCCTTATTTTGGAAAATGAACTCAATGACCTAGTTTAAAGCATAGTTGGCCCAAAATTCCACTCAAATAAGGGATTTGAACTTGAGATTAATGGGTAACATGTGATTTGAGAATGAATGAGAAAGAACAAGAAAAATATGAGATTTAAAAAGGGATGAGCATGAAACATAAATAAGAAAAATTGCAAATGGTTGAAGACCACGAGAATACTGCAAATGGTCAAGTACCACAAGAATATTGCAAATGGTTAGGAACCATGAGAATATTGCAGATGGTCAAAAACCACGAGAATATTGCAAATGGTCAAGGACCATGAGAAAACTCATTTATAAACGAGAATTTTTAAAGATTTCCCTTTTATGATAATTTTGCTTATAGCCATAGCAATATGATCTAATTTCCTTATTTATGCTTTATATTTGTATATGAAAATGATCCTGTTACCATTACAATTTGACGATATATCCTATGTGCTGAGTTACAATTGCATTCATCAGTATGTGAGAAAATTATAAATTTCATGCATGTTATCCTACTAGACATGATATACTATTTGATGATACAAAGAATGTAGTATATTTTCGTGTAAGTATGGTGGTATAAATCAACAGTTTTAAAAATGGGTTGTTATTGCTACTGAGAAACTATTCTCATTAGATGTTGATTTGTATCAGATGCCTAGGTTCCAGATTTTAC
This sequence comes from Senna siamea, assembly GCA_031216115.1. Taxonomy (NCBI): domain Eukaryota; kingdom Viridiplantae; phylum Streptophyta; class Magnoliopsida; order Fabales; family Fabaceae; genus Senna; species Senna siamea. The sequence continues at coordinate 7,850,445 of CM062360.1, forward strand.
TAAAAGTGGAGGTTGATTGGGTGGACATACCCATACTGGGATATTTTATAGTGATAAAGGAACTTTGGGTAACTTCATTTATAGACATTCCCCCAATACCCCCACTTTACTGGAGGGGTAGATATGCAGGATTAGCATGATAGTATTATATTTTGACATGTAAATATGTGGTACCCTATACCTTGATCCCTTATTATCTTTTTGGAATGGGTCAGGAGCATTTTTTTGTAATGAAAAAGAGGGCATATATGTATCCAAGATATGTGAGAAAAATATCTACTTGTAGGATAAAAAGAGGGGTATGAGTGGCAGGGTTGTTGCCTCCTTACCCTACTTAGCCTCACATATCTATAGGCATATGTCTTATATAACTAAATTATAACTATTGTAAATGGAGCATGTTTGTATATGTATTTAAAATTATATATATATTATTCAAATTATTTCCATTGCGTTACGTGTAGCATTCCCAAAATAATGGCACTTAATTCTCTAAATTGGTAAAAGTTAAAATTTACTTGGGTAGAGATAGTAGTAACTCACTAATCCTATAGTAAGTTATATTATATTATTTAATTAACTAAAAGGAACCATAGGATCGGGGGTGTTATAGAAGTTGACAAAAGGAAATTCATCAACTCAGTTCACTAGTGGCACACAAGTTAGACGTGCTCCAACACCAATTCCATCTAGTATTGACTTGGAAGGACAAGATGCAACAACAACACAAAAAGGGACAATGAATACTATAGAAGGGCAGCAATGTTACATCCACTCCTAATATGATTAAGAGATGTTTGCTAATTATAGTTGTTAATTTAAGTTTCATGCTTGTGTATATTGCATTAATTACATATAGTTGCATTAGTGCAGGGACTTCGTTAAAAGGGATAAAGGTTAAGTTAAAGTATAACTCATGACTAAATTGAAAAGGGGAAAGTCTAGTTAGGCCAAAGTCATAAAGTGGCCTAAGGGCTAGAGTGTAACTATAAGAGGTTTAAGGATTCAAAAGTCTTAAACCTTAAAACACAATTCCAACTTCAGCATTTCCCTAAAGAGAGAAAGAAGGGTGAGTAGAGAGAGAAAAAGGCTGAGATAAGGCAAGAGGAGAGGATAACCTAGAAGTACGGATGATTTGAGGCTAAGGATTGATCCTACAACAAGAGAAGGACCATTTAAACACAATGTACATGCACATTTTTAGGAAATCTAGGTAGTAGCTCAACCTAACCCCCATTTCTGAGATGTTCAGCTCTTTGTTGGAAAAAAATGTGATTATGAATGTTTTGAGTTAATTTTGGGTTTAAACCTAAATTCTTTATGTTTTTAACTCCTATTGGGTGTTGCTTGCTAAATGGTTATATACTCATTTATGCTTGTAATTGATTAAGAAAGTGGGCTTACGCCCTAAGTGCAAAATTGTGGTTTGATCCTTATTTTAAGTGATGTTAAGTTGAGCTTTGGGTCTATTATAAATGCTATATGATGTCTAAGTAGTGGTGTTGAGTTCATAGCGTGAGAAAATTAATTTGAAAACATGTTTTTAGAGCAAAATTCTAAATGTAGAAGTAAGTTTTAAAGTAGACCAGACACTAGCAGCTAACTGCCAACCCCTGGAAGTCGACTGTCGTGTTCTTTGTCTACCCAGAATGCAATAAATAATGCTAGCAACAGATTGCCAAACCCTAAAAGTTAACTATTTTGTTCTTTATTTTCCAGAAAATGTTCTTGAAGGCTAGCAATTGACTACCCTGCTCTAGCAGTCGACTGTCGGGCTTAATTTTTCCCAGGCACGTTTCACAAGAGGCTAGCAGTCGACTGCCAAGCCTTTATTAGCTGACTCGTAGCTCTTAGCTAAGACAGATTTAAAAAGGCAGTAAGCCAAAGAATTCGATTGGCAAAGATAGGAGCAAATGATCGCGCTTCTCTAAATCAGATAATGAGCTCAATAACTAGTTAAAGAGGTAAATGGCCTAAAATATAACTCAAACTAAAGATATAAACCTAGGATGTAGTAGGTAACATCCAAGAGATAGAGTCACGAGTCATTAGGATGAGAGGATCCTTGTAATAGTGAAATAAATAGAGTAGAAAACATAAGAGAGGAAAGAGAAAAGTATTCTAAGGTATGCATTAATGGTAGATAGGCTCATAATCGAGTGACCGATTGTTGGTATAAGACGGTCATTGGGCATTCCACGGTTGTTCCATATATTAGGATGGTTAAACATCCACTTGAACTTAGATGATTTTGAAAACACCATGATGGTTGCAAACTTTAAGTTATGGTCATCTTCCAAAGGCCAACTAAGAAATACATATTTAGAGTTAAGCAATACCATGGACATAAGCTGAATCACCCTAGTGTGTAAGTTATAGAATAGCATACTAGAAGTGTAATCCATCAAAAAGGGATGGTGATTCCAAAGTATTTTAGTCTACCCCAAAAGTGAAAAGAGGAAATGATTTGGGTAGAGTTGACAGTGATCCAATGAATTGATAACCAGTCTAATTTGAGGAAGGGAAACATTGGTAGAGTTGACAACTATCCTGTTGGTTATGAGATAGTACTCGGATCCAGTTGAGGAACGCCTTAAAATGTATAAAAATTTAAAGTTAAATTTTAAGTGTGGCTGAATAGTCACAAACTCATGTATAAAGAAAGTGGTATGTGGAGTTGTTCACTGGGTGGTGCTTTCGATAACTCTTATTGTATGTTATTTTTTCTACTCATATGTTAAATGTAAAGGCATGTTTATTACCCCATAACATGTTTATATGAAAGTTATGATAAAAATGATGATGAATGGACATCCCATACTCTAAAGTTCATATGTTTTAAATGTACATGCATAAATCTATGCACATGCACTGTATCCCAATAGTATGTACTATGTTTTCATGATAAAAGAATGTAAAGCTTTTCCATATAAGTACAGTGGTATAGGTTAGTAGTTTTCAAAGCAGGTTACATTGCTACTGAGATTAAATTCTCACATAAATATTGGTGTGTACCAGATGTGTAGGTCCTTTGGCTAGAGATGAAGGTAACCTAGAGAGAGGTACCCTTCATAGGGCACATGGAGTTATTTATTTTGGATAGTATAGGCATATATTCATTTTGTACTAGTCTTTATGATTTTTGAAAAAGGCTAGTATAGATTATCTCTTGTATAGCCTATATTAACTTAGATGTAAATGGTAATTGTCAATAAATACTTTGATGGAGTTTTAAGTGGCAAGGATGTTACCTCCATACCCCAATAGTTAATATAAAGTTAATTAATAAGTAATTATGCATGTTTATGCATAGTTATCTAAAGTATATTATATGTATAAATGATATGATATTCCTCTATAATCCTTGAGTGAGAACTTGAGTGTAGAACCTGACCACAAATGGCACTTAATTAAACAACTTGGTAAAAAGTTTAAATTTTCTTAGGTGGAAGCAATAGTAACACACCATTATTATGATAATTATATATTATATCCTTTAAATTAACTAAAAAGGAACTATAGGATAGCAGATGTTACAAGTAAAGAGAAGAGGTAACACTAAAATGAAAACCCACTAGACCACCATAAGATGTTTGGAGTCACTTCACTAAGAATGCAACTAGTGATTGATGCGCATGTAATTATTGTCCAAAAATTTGTGCATGTGGTTCAAAAAGTCATGGTACTAGTAATTTGAGTAGGCATTTGATTGAATGTCCTAAGAATCCAAATAGAAAAGTAGACAAGAAACAAAAGAAAATTGGTTTTGAAAAGAAACCTGAAGATGAGGATGATGGTAAGGTAAAATTGATGATTATGGATTTCAATTAATAAAAGTGTAGAAATGCGCTTGCTAAGATGATTATTATGGATGGGTTCCAATTTAAATTTGTTCAAACCCAAGATTTAGAGGTCTTATGCACCTTCTTCAACCACAATTTCATGTTCCTTCTTGAATGATGATAGCTAGATATTGTTTACAATTGTTTTTAATTGAGAAAGTGAAGTTGAAATCCATATTGTCAAACAATTCTCAAATGGTATCTATTATAACTAATACTTGGACTTCTATTTAGAATTTGAATTATGTGTGACTGGGTATTACATTGATGATAGTTGGGTTTTAAACAAGAAAATTTTGGGTTTCTTTCTTGTTGCTAACCATAAGGGTGAAACTATAGGAAAGGCATTAGAAATTTTTTTGAAAGATTAGGACATTGGAAAAATTTGCATTGTAACTATTGATAATGCAAGCTCAAATAATGTGGAACTTTCTTATTTGGTAAGAAGGTTAGGTGATTGGAATTGCATTACCATTTGAAGTGGAGAATACATGCATTTGAGGTGTTTTGCTCATATTCTAAATTTAATTGTGAATGATGGATTGAAGGAAGTAGACACTTCTGTTGCTAGGATTACAGCTTCCTATAAATTTTTTAAATCATCTCCTTCAAGATTAGCTTACCTTTAAAAGGTGAGTGGATGATTATAATATAGAAAGTAAGTTGATGTTGACCCTTGATGTGCTTACTAGGTAGAATTCCCCTTATAAAATGTTAGACACAGTTGAAAATTGTGAAAAGGCATTTGATCGCCTTGAATATGATGACCCCAATTATTTGCCTATGTATAATGATGGAGAACTCCCACATTAGATGATTGGAAATGTGCCCATGTATTTGTGAAATTTTTTAAAGTTTTTTATGATGCTACTCTTGCTTTTTCTGGATCAATGCATGTTATTTCCAATACTTTTATGATGAAATTGTGTGATATCACTAAGTTGTTGAAGCTTTGGATTGAATCTAATGATGGGATGTTGAGAAATATGGCTAATAATATGAAGGCTAAGCTAAACAAATATTGGGATGGGGGAGAAAATATGAATTATTTGTTGTTTATGGCAGTTGTTCTTGATTCGCGTCATAAAATGGCATATATTGAGTTTTGCTTTAGTTAGATGTATGGCTTGGATAAATGTAGTGAGATGTTGAGAAAATTGGCAGAACCATTGGTAAATTTGTTTGAATATTACCAAGTTCTATGTCCTATTCCTCCTGATACTATAGACTCAAGTTACTTATCATTAGACACTTCTTCACAAGGACATAGAAGTAATGATAATGATGATGGCAGTTGGTCATCGGATTTTTATATGCAAATTAGGAGAAAGCAAACAAGTGAGAAAAAGAATGAGTTGGAAAGATACTTGGAAGATGAGGTGGAATTCAATTACGATAGTTTTGATATTTTGAAATGGTGGAAGTCCAAGGCTATGAAAAACCAAGTTAATTCTCACTTTGAATCCCACCACAAGGAGGCTTTGGTTAGTGAACAGAATTGGTTGAGAATCTCTAAAAAGGAAATTGATTTGAGGAGTAACATGGATGAAATAGAAAGGATTGAAGCAGGGAAATGTTTTTTTTCCTTTTACCTTCTTCATATTTAATAGTTTCAATTTATTTTGTTTTAAATATAATTTTACAAATACCAATGCAAATTTTTTTATGCTTCACTTATTGTAGAGATGTTGGGCACTAGCAAGGTTCAAGAACCATAAGATTGACTGATAGAACAATGTTGAAGATGCCAAGATGGAACTATCATATCATCCTCATCTAGCCAACATTAGTTTTGACTCTCTTTTTTTTGTGTATATGTTTGTTACTTTAATGTTTACTTTTTTTCTTTATGGAATGTAATTTGGAGTTTAGACTTTGATTTCATTGTATGCTTTTTGTCTCTTTGATGAACCATTTTGGTTTGTATTATTATTATTATTAGAACATTATTTTTTATAAAACTCAAGACAATGTGAACAAAATAGAGGTAGCGTGAACAAAATGATCCACTTGTAGAAGTAGAATAGAAGCTTAAGCAGCAAATTGGTGTGACTATATTAGCCATTTGGTGTAAGCCAAAATTCCAAAATCAATGTGAACAATACAATATGGTACATATATATATATATATATATATGAAAATGATCATCATCAATTCATCATACAAATCATAAATGTTTCATTTCACCAATAATATACTTCTAAACAAAATTAATTTTTCTTTAAAACTACCTCAAACTCTTGTGTCAGCTTGCAAAAACTACTTCTTTTCTACTGCCTTAGTGCCTTATCTATAGTACCTAATTTAAAAAAAAAAAAAAAGAGTTCCTACTCGCCAACCCAACTAGCCCATGGTCAGTTGGGGTCGTTTCGAGTTGGTTGGGCTCATTTTCTCAAACTCAAATAGACCCAACCCCCCCCCCCAATGGTGGCCCGAATCGACCTACCCCAAACTTTACCCGACTTGTGAATAGCTCTAGGTTTAAGACAAAAAATATAGTCATTCTAAAAGCCCATATTTGATTGTGCTACTCAATTCAAACATATATTGTAGGTAAGGTGAAAAATCAACTTCCTATTTTTTTCCAATAATCCATCCTTCTAGTTTGTTTACTCAAAATTACATCTTCAAAATTACCAAATTGGCCCCTTATTAAAATAAATTCCCTAAAATTACAAAATTGCAAGCCATACCTTTTATCATCGACTCCCTCATGCCGGCTGAAGCAACAAAGATGCCTTCTCTATTGTCTTCATTGTTTTGTGGATCTCCACCATTTCCTCCAATTCCCTAGGTTCTAAGGCCATCTCCTACAAACTAGTGAAGATTCCCACCACTCCCACTCTTCCTATCACCTCTAGGTTATGTGAAGAATCAAGAGAAGGAAGGGGCAAAAGTCATTAATACCAAGGAATGAAAAACTAGACCAGACCGGACTATCCAGATTGACAGAAAAATTGGAAAACCAATGTCATTGAGTCTGGATAACCCAAAAGACTATGCAAGCAAAAAGAACCAGCCAAAAATTATGAAAATCAGTAAAAATCGACATTTCAAGTGGATTAGCAGTTCAACTTCGGACTTTTATTTTTTTTTCTTTTCTCTAGCACTGAAATGACACCGCTTCTTTTTTATGTTGCAAAAAATTGGCCCTATTTAAATTCCTCTCCCCCTCTTCCCCCCCCCCCCTTTGACCATAGAGAACATAAATGTATGAACCTTTAATTTCCCTTTCCCTTAGGTTTTCCTTCTTCATCAAACAGTGCCATTGAGAGAGCCAATGTCATTGTCATGATGAGTTGCTGCCACCATCGTGTTGAGTTATTCCAGCCACCACAAGCTGCTCTAGCCACCAAATTGTAAGTGGTTTTCTTCTCGTTTGGACTTTGAAAATGTTAAGCTCGGACTGACTTTTATGGAATGTGTTTCTAGGTGCACCTCTAGTTTAAATATAATTAAGCCATGAATCACAACTTGGGTTTTTTTTTTTTTTTCAGTTGGAGATGAAAGTGGTTTATATTTTTCAATAGCTTTTCTAATGTTTGTGATCTTCATCTTATTTCTTATGAGGGCTAAGATATAGACAAAAGGAAAGGAATTTTTTTCCTTTATGAATACATCTTATCAATAATTTTCTTACTATTTATTAATTGCAAAATGAATGCATATATAGAGATGCTAAAGGAGCATACATACATATGAAGGACAAGCAAAATTTAGAGTATAAATAAATAAATAAAAAACGGTAAATTAATGAGCATGCTTTTGAAAGTTGTTAAAGCAAAAAAGCCTGTAAGTGAAATTTGCGTTTAGATGGAAGCAAATCGGAGGGCTTCTTTTTGTCAAAATGAACGTGTAGAACGGTTTGTAATCTTATTGGTCATGGCTGTATACAAATGGTTAATGAATGGGGGGGGGGGGGGGGTATAGTGCTTTATTTTTGTGTAGGAAATAGGAAGCAATCATGATTCTAATGTTTCCAATCCTAATATGATCACACCATCATCAGAAAAGCAATCCACTATAGCCTCTTTTGCATTGATTCGTTCAAGTCTAATCCTAGAGCATTTTGGCTTTCAAAAAGAGAAGAACACTAATGTCTATACTCTGAGCCAGCAATAAAATGGACGAAGACGGTTTAGCCCGTTTATACTATGAGCTACTTTTCTTTTCTAAAAATTTTTTAATGCAAATAAAATGTAATAGTTATTTTTTTTAATTTTTAAATTTATGTAAAAAATAAAAATCAATTAAATTTATTATAATAAAAATAATATATCTAAATCAATATATTTATTTTAAAAATTTATATTATTTTTGCATTAAATTTTTTATTTATTATAAGAATAAAATAATGATGTAATACATAAAATCATATTAAATTTATATATTTATACTTATTTTAAATTAATTTTTAAAAGTTTTTTTATTTTAACAAGTCGACTTGCTCCCAATTCATTTGAACTTATTTTTAAATTAATCAATTTTAATTCATTCATTTAACAAACTAAACGATCAACTCGCAAATCACCACTCATTTTGACATGCTAATGTTTGTTACCAATTTAAAGGCTTTCTCAAATCTCAACCTTGCAATCAATATTTGACAAAAAAAAAATGAGTAAATTATTATTTTAATCTTTAAAAGATACAATTTATTTTAATTTAATTTTTGAATCATAAAAATAATTAATTTAATCCTTAAAAAATATATTATATCTCAATTTAATTTTTACATATAAAAATAGTACATCGTTTTATGTCTTAATTTAAAATTTCAAGAATTAAATTAAAATATATAATTTAAAAATTAAATTAAATATTTTGATAATTTAAAGATTAAATTTAAATAAATTACATCTTTTAATAAGTGAAATAATAATTTACTTAAAAAAAACCTTGCAATCAATACAGCATCCCAAGCTTCTTTTCTCTCTCTACACTTTTTTAAACTAAGGTCATTCATGCTTTATGCAAGTTCTTGGACTCTCCGGCCCACAAAACAACAATACTTCAATAGAACTATCTTATTTATTTATTTTCATTCTTGAAAAATTATCAATTGTCACTATTCTAACTGGACCATAAAGTAAATATTTTAGTAAATTATGTTGGATATTTTATAGACTTATATATGTGTTAAATAAATAATTGCATGTCAACTGTTATCATAAAAAAAGGGTCTGACTCAAATTAAAAGTTATCTAATTTGGTTTAGTATTAATGGGCTTAAATTATAAATATGGACTTATATGTGTAGATATCATAATTATAATTTTTAATTTTATAATGAATTAAATTAAAAATAATGAATCCTAATATAACTATTTAATTAGGGTTATGGTTCTCAAATTATAAGTACGGTTCTTTTCTAATATCTCATCATCAGACAAGAGAAAAATCTTATTCTCATAAATTTGTGCTTACTAATTTGAAAGATCAATAACCACAAGACCGAAGAACAGTTATGAATTCAGGTACGCTTTCTCATTTAGTTTTGTCTTCTTAATGATTTGACATAATTAAATTTTGAGTTTAATTTAGTTTATGTATTTCAAATATTTTTTTAATAATCAATATTAGAGATAAATTTTATGTTAAATCATTAGGAATTAAAATTGTAATCATATTATAAATTGTGATTTGCGGCACACTTATGCGACAAACTAAAATTTTGAAAGTGTGATAATTGATTATGAATCACCATTGTGTGTGCTGTGATTAAAGTATGTATTGCGATAAATTCATGCGGCTTTTATTTTGAATTCATATATATAAATATATGATGGCTTTCTTGATTTCTGTGTGTCATAGGATATATATGATAAGGCTAGGGGTTTGTATATTAATTTAAAAAGTTGCTGCACATGTATATTCATGAGGATGAATTGTTTTAAAAGGTGCATATGAATTGTTTTAAATTCATATATATATTGTTTTTTCGTTTAGTGTGCGATAAATTATAGGATTGATATATAAAGTATGTAATTCCTTTTAAGTTGTGCAATATATGTATATATATAAAGTTAAAGTGCCACAGATGTTTTCATTTATATATGAATGTATTCATTAAGCCTGCGACAATGTGAATTGCAATTTGTGTATATATGTATGAATTTCAGTTCGTGTGTCAATTACATCTCAGTGTGAAATTCAATCTAGATATATGTTTTTTTATTTGCGTACTTTATGGATTGAGTGGGCATGTGAGGTTTGGCATGCGGATATATATATGTGTGGGGGGGGGGGTAAATTGTGGGATATATAAATAAATGGATTATGCTTGCGGGAAACAAAATTTATAAATTGCTGTGGTAAATTAAACTATGAAGATTTGCCACGACATGTATAAATATATTCTTGAAATTTGCTGAAATATATGTTTGGAATTTATGATAAGATTTTTTAAATTTCATATTTGTACGTGTTTATTGAAATTGTAAATTAAGTAATTTACAGTGTTATAATTTCTAAGAATATAATGTAAAGTTTAAAATATTTAGAGTATTTAAATTTGAATATTGGTATATTAATATATATTTTTTAGATCAATTAATTGAGACAATATATTACCTAAGTGACTTTTATTGTGAAAATTAATTTGTTTTGAAATATAAATAGATGTGTTTATGTAACTTATATTAATATTGATTAGCCCAAAGGAAAATCTGCATTTGATATAATGCATATATACCTGTGGTAATAGATACGTGATAATTATTTGGTTTTACATATAAGTAATAAATCAGCCAAAAGGAAAATTTATTGTTTGATATGTTACTTTATTATCAGTATCAGATTACTACACTAAGATATCACTTACAAGTTAATTTTTTATCCAAAGATGAGATATTAATAGAGTGCCAGATATCTTGAGATAGGGTTTACTTTTATCCAAATCTATTATTCCGTTCTGATTTTATACTCATATGAGTATTTTATTTGTTTTGTTCTTATTCAGTTTCTGCTTTAGAAACTAATATAACTGCCAAAATCAACCCAATTTTGATCTTAAATGGAACAAATGTTAAGGCATGACAAGAGACTGTTCCAAGAACTCTTAGAGTCAAAGACCTAGACTATACATTGAGGATACCTAAACCTGCTAACCTCATGGTCAGAGTACCTCACATGAAAGGAGGGAGATGGATAGGCAGGAAAAGACTAATCGCATAAGTCTGATGATTATCAAATGTGCCATTGTAGAATCTTTTAGGGACATTATGTCCAATTAACTGGACAAGGCCAAAGTTTTTCTTAAGAACCTTAAGAAGATATTTACGAAGAGTGAAAAGTCTCAAACTAATACAATCTTAGCAAAACTCTTCTCTACAAGTTATACAAGCAAAGGAAGCATAAGAAAGCACATTATAGAAATGTCTCATCTTGCTTCTAAATTGAATGCACTCAAGTTAGACTTGTCCGAAAATTTGTTAGTACATTTTCTTTTAGTATCCTTATTAACACAGTTCAGGCAATTTGAGGTGAATTGTAATTGCCAAAAGGAATCTTGATAATTTCATAAGCTCGTCTCATACTATGTTCAGGAAGACGACGGACTGAAGCAAGAAAGGACAAAAATTTCTTACCTGGCCTTTGCCTAAAGGGACAAAAGGAAAGACAACAAGAGAAATGAGAAGAAAACTGCAAATACGACACTACAAAAGAAGCAACATAAAGAACCAACTCATGATGGTTGTTTCTTCTATAGGTCTTCAGGTCATAAGAAGAAGAATTTGTGATACTCCTAGAAGAAAGGATATTACCCCTTAGTAAACTATTCTAGGTTCACTCACTATGAATGGTGTACTAAGGGACACAATATAATGCTTAAATACATGGTGAAGAATATGATTAGTCATTCTACCTTACTTGAATCACTCTAGGGAAAATGCAGTATATATATTCAACAGAGTTCCAACTAAGGCAATTGAAAAGACTCTTTATGAGCTTTGGACAAGAAAAAAAAAAACCTAGTCTAAATCATTTTCATATTTGGGGATGTCCAGCTGAGGCAAGGCCCTACAGACCAAATGAAAAGAAACTGGACTCTAGGACTATCAATTGTTATTTTATTGGATACTCTAAAAGATCCAAGGGTTACAAGTTTTATGATCCTATGACTAAGTCTATATTCGAGACACATAATGCTCGATTCTTTGAGGATGTTGAGTTTGCCAAGGGAGATAGGGTTAAGGACTTTTTCTTTGAAGAGGAATATGTAAATGTTCCTTTAATTGCTATTGAGAATGATCAGGAAATGATTGCTATACCTAACATTATTCAAGAAGCAACTTCAGATCAAGATAATGTCATTATCCTTCCCGAACAAGTTCAAAAAGTTGTTCCAGATGAACAAACTCTACAACCTCAAGAACCATTGTCATTAAGAAGATCCATTAGAGAAAGGGAAGTACAATTTCAGATGATTATATTGTGTTTCTCCAAGAACATGATGTTACCATTAGAGTGATGAAAAATGATCCAATCAATTTTCATCAAGCCATGGAAAGTTTTAACTCTCAAAAGTGGATTGATTCCATGAATGAAGAGATAAAGTCAATGAAAGATAACGAAATGTGGGATCTTGTCCCATAGCCTGAAGGTTCGAAGCCCATTGGTTGTAAATGGATATTTAAAACTAAGAGGGATTCAAAAGGTAATGTGGAAAAATTCAAGGCATGTCTTGTCATTAAGGGTTTTACACAGAAAGAATACATCGATTATAAAAGGACTTTCTCTCCAGTTTCATCGAAAAACTCTTTTAGAATTATAATGGCTTTAGTGGCATATTTGATCTTGAGTTACATTAGATGGATGTCAAAATAGCATTTTTCAATGATAACATTGATGAAACAATCTATATGGTGCAACTAGAAAACTATATGCCTGGAGATACAAAGTCGATGGTTTGCAAATTAAAAAAATTCATCTATGGGCTTAAGTAGGTGTCTCGTCAATGGTATCACAAATTTCACCAAGTTATTGCCTCGTCCGATTTTGAGGTAAATGTGGCTGATGATTGTATATACCACAAATTCAATGGGAGTAAGCATATTTCTTTTGTTCTGTATGTCGATAACATACTACTTGCCAGTAATGATATGGGCTTGTTGCATGAAACCAAGAGCTTTCTAGTAAAGAACTTTGAGATGAAAGATCTTGGTGATGAAAACTTTGTATTAGGGATTCAAATATATCAAGATTGCTCTCAAGGTATCATTGGATTATCACAAAAGACCTATATCGAAAATGTTCTTAAAAGATTTGGTTTGAAGGATTGCAAACCAGGTGATACCCCTATGGCTAAACGAGATAAATTTAGTCTTAATCAATGCTCCAAAACTGATTTTAAGAAAAAAAAAAAAAGGTACATGCAAAAGATTCCTTATGCTTCAATAGTAGGGAGTCTAATGTATGTGCAAGTTTGTACGCGTCCAGATATCGCGTATATTCTTGGCATGTTAGGAAGATATTTAAACAATCTAAGCATGGATCGTTGAAAAACATCCTAATGATTCATACAATATTTATGGAGAACAAAATATTATATACTCATATACATGAGATAAGATAAGTTAGAGATTATTGGGTATTCAGACTCTGACTTTATTAGATGCCAAAATAGCATTAGGCTATATCTATCTGTTAGTCAGAGGAGTATTGTCCTGAAAGAATTCTAAACAGACACTTGTAGCTCCTTCCACCATGGCAGCTAAGTTTATAACATGTTATAAGGCATGTAATTATGGAATATGGTTGTGAAACTTTGTCATTGGGCTGCGAATTATGGATGGAATTGAAAGACCACTTAAGATTGTTTGTGACAATAAATCAATAGCCTTATATTCCAATAACAATAGGAGCTTAACGAAGTCAAAGTACATAGACATCAAGTTTCTAGTTAAAGAAAGAGTTCAAAGTGGACAGTTGTCTATAGAGCACATTGGCACAAACTCCATGATTGCAGATTCGCTTACTATGGGACAATCACCCAAGGTCTTTCATGAGCACACTGTTCATATAGGTGTTATGTCATTTAAAGATATTCAGTTTTAGTGAGAGTTTGTAATTTTACTTTTATGTTATAGACACATTCTTTAGTTATTTTAGTTTATGGATATTTTGAGGATATTTTCTAAAGAAATAAAGTTTCTTTCAGCTTATTCACACTTTGAATTTGGTATAGTTTGATAAAGTTTAAAGTAGACCAATTGGAAATAGACGTGTTTAGATCACACTACACGTAATTTTCCATACTACACATCTATACTTGATCTATGTCATTTGATTATGTTGATATGTGTGATCATGAATGACCTAGTTACGATAAATGTAACAAAAGTTACCTTGGTTCTATGTTAACATGATTGATGGACAAGATTACTCGAAAATACTCTTGATTATGATAGCAAAATTTTAAGCTTGTAAGGTTATTTTGTGAAATTCAATTATAGGGTAATATATTTGTACATATATATAGTCCAAGTGAGAGATTGTTGGATATTTTATGGACTTACATATATATATTAAATAAATAATTACATGTCAACTGTTATCATAAGAAGAGTCTGACCCAAATTAAAAGTAATTTAATTTAACTTAGTATTAATTGACATAAATTATAAGTATGAACTTATATGTGTAGATACTCTAATTATAATTTTAAAATTTATGATAAACTAAATTAAAAATAAAGAATCCTAATACAACTATTTAATTATGATTATAATTATAATCTCTAAATTATAAATACAATTCCTTTTTAATATCCTATCATTAGACAAGAAAAAAATTATATTTTCATAAATTTAGACTTACTAATTTAAAATACCAATAATCACAAGATTGAAGAATAGTTATAAATTCAAATATATTTTTATTTTTAATTTTATCTTCTTGATAATTTGACATAATTAAATTATAAATTTAATTTAATTTATGTATTCAGAATATCCCTACAACAAATTATACAATATGGAGCATTCTCATTAACCCTTGAGCTTTCCATGAATGCCAGGGATGAGCCTAAGATGGGCAAAAAGGATGAATTTGAGATTTTCTTTAATTCTCTCAAAATAGAGCGCGCTCGAACTATGCAATTGTTCTTATGCCAGTTACAACTTACAAACAACGATCTGCAGTAAGGGAATGCTCTTTCGAATGGGAGAAAAAAAAGTGTATACTTACTCCACCAATAAATCCCATTTTACTTGCTTGAAAGTGTGAACAAATAGTGCAATCACTTCGGAAACGTAATCCGTTAAGAACAATGAACTTCCCAGGTAGTAGAGCTTTCAAGGGCTCACACCAATCACATACCAAAAAAAGAAAAAAAATTGAAATCTCAAGAATGAAGGTGATTTTGTACATCAGAAGGTTGGAAAAATATAAAGGACAAGCAAAAAAAAAATTAATGATTAATTGCTATAAAAGGAAATTAATATTCATTAGGAATTTGTTTTGCAATGGAACGAAGGAAGCGAGCGAGGGCCTTTTCAGCCCCTGTTGTTGCTGCTTCTACTTTTCTCTCCTCTTCATTAGCATCTTGCTGCTTTTTAGCTGACTGCAGCCTTCGAACAAGCTTTCGCAACTCCTGCTTAAAGAAAATTATGAGAAATAATGACAAAAAGAATAAAATTCCTGATACCATCAGCTAGACAGTGAAAGTAAAATAGATCTTTGATCAATACAAAGAAATTACAATATGAAAATAAGTTAAGACCGTTCACATTGGCCAGCACGTTAAAATGAGTCAGAACTGTGGCCGATTGTTTTTGGATTAAATTAACAATTTGATTCTTAAAGAATATATATTCTATTAATTTAATTTTTTAAATATTAATTCTCAATCAATTAATTAATGATGAGATTGATGGAAAGTTTATTATTAATTGAAGTAAACTTATTTTTTAAATAATAAATTGAATAATATTGAACAATAAAACATAAAATATATTAAATTTACAAATTATACTTCAAATGCATAATTTACATTTTTATTATGTATAATTTGTAAATATGATATACTTTATCTATGTTAATTACTAAATAAGATTGAATTTATCATCTTCCTATCAAATCAGCATTTATTAATGTTACGATAACATGCGAAAACAGAAAAACCAAGAGAAGTCGTTCCTGATTTGTTCTAGAAAGAAGCATGTGCTAAATAACCAGGAGCACGTGGTCACGTGGGGCCTTCCCTACTGCAATTATTTAGGAGTATAGGGTATGATAGCTATAAATATTAGTTTCATTCATTGTCTTTTGAAATTATTATACTGGGCTTTTGTCCTATCTAAGCACTCCAAGTTGGTTTATTCAGTGTTCAGATTGTTCACCACCTGTTTTCTATCTTTTCTATCCTTTTCTTTTCTTCGCAAGTGTTAGAGTTTTATCAATTAATGCCACATTAACATGGTAATTTTTTATTTATTCTATTAATTGAAGGATCAAATTAATTGAAGATTAATTTTTAGAAATTAAATTAAAACATTTTATATTTTAGAGATCAATTATTAATTTACTCTTTTTTCTTTTTTTATATTTGAATGGTATAAAAAATATATATATATATTCCTACATTTCACTTTTTACCATTTATAAAACAAATAGAAGTAAATTAAAATTATTGAGATCCAAATCTGTCTAAATTAGTGCATTTATTTCTTTAAACTAATATGTTCTATAAACATCAAAAATATTGTTACTAATAGGCTTTCAACTTTCAATTAAAGTGAGGTGAGGCTGAAAACTTGTATAGTTTTCGATCTGCAATGTCCCAGTGAGTCGTTCATGTTCACTTTTGAGCTAATCTGTATATCATTTTTACTTCATTAAATTTTCTCCAAAATATATAACTCTACAAGCCATCCAAATGACAGGCTATGCAGGGCGAACTCTAGATTGTTTTGATAGTATTTGCAGATATAAAAGACAATGGAGTACTATGAAGGTAACGTGTTTCAACAGCTATAAATGTGCATGCAAATGTCTATCAACTTGAAGCAGCACAGAAAAGAAAAAAATTACCTGTTTCCCCTTAAAAGAAATTAAAAAATTAAAACAAACAAAATACAAAATACAAAAATAAGTACCTGACGGTCAAAGTCAACTTCCTGAACTGAATAAACTTCATTGGTGATTTGAATATCTTTATTGACCAGACCATCAAACCACCTAGTTGCTCGAGCAACATACCAGTCAGATTTCTGATAAAAGAAAAACTCCAAAATTAAGAACATGCTAAATGACAACCAATTTGTCCAGTTACTAAGAAATTCCATAGAAAACAAGAGAAAATTACTCTACAAAGACTAGATTTGACCTCCTATGAAGAGATTATTTAGCAACCTAAACCCGAAATCCAATCGAAATTTGTATGGCAAGGTGTAGTACTTAATGGACAAGTGGACAAGAAATTTTGTATAATTCAGAGCAGTTATGTTTAGTATGGAAATTAATATATGAATGCATATATACCTCATCCTCCTCAGACTCAGTTTCGGTGAAGTAGTCATCATCTTCAAAAACCTCAGAATCTAAGCTAGATAAAGCTTGCAGCTCCTTGTGGTTGGCATCTTTTGTTGCTTTTATTAATTTATCCATCAACTCAGGTTGCACTTCCCGCAGCAATTTTCCTGAGACAAAATTGGTGAGTGTGAAGCACATAAATCTGCATTGCACGATGTACAGAAGTCAAATGAACTTACCACAATGTCTCAAACCACAAGAGAAGTCCAATCTACTGGTAGAAGAATCATGATGTACAATAAAAAGCTCCCATGTATTAACTCACTAATAATATATGATAAACTGGAGAGGTTTTAAAAAAGAATTTTAAATGTAAAATAGCTAATTTGACCCTGAATGATGCCTTCAAGACCTTTAAGTATTGGTCTTCAATTTTATCTTTAAATAAGTTTCTCATGACCCTCAGTATGCTATAGGCCAAGCTCAATACCTTGTGGGCACACAATAAGACCATATGGCCAACCTTACTCGGTCTTCCTAACTTGGCAACTGCTAAGATAGTTACTCCTTGAGGATTTTAAACTACCAAATTATATGCTCATCTCCATTGATTTTCAACTAACAAATTATGTGCTATGATAGTCAGCCCAAAACGGAAAAGTTAGCAGCGAAGTCCAATAAAGAAATGGTTCAGCCTAATGAAGAGATGGCCCAAGTAACTCAGATGAATCAGAACTGACTGCTGAGTTAGGCAGAGGCAAAAGAATTAGACGTGTACCAAAGTGGTCCCAGGATTATCTGCAATGTTTCATGATCTAGTGTTAGGGTAGTAATCATGATGTGTAATAACGAAAGAGTTTGTTAGAAGTCTGAGTGATATATAGATATTGGTTTGGTGATTAGAACCTTTTCATCTTATATATATTGAGTGTTCTGTTTATTTGGAGCTTCTTCCTTGCTCAAAAAAGGAAGATTGTACCATTTGTTCTGCTTGCTTCATTAGTGAAGACTGAGCTCCTATCATTTTGGTGCCTTCATTGACTCTGCTTCACAATGGCAGAGGGAACTCAATTCATCAGGTTAGATGACGCTATCTTAAGATTTTTGAATAACTGAATATTTTTGTATTACTTAGTTGTTGATTTACACATACGGACAATGAATTTATACACAATGTTCCTATACTAATTTGGGAAATAAATCAAATATATAACAATTACATATTCAACCTAATAAAGCTTTTCTACAATCACACTATCATAATAAAGCCCAATTAAGCTAGTCAACACTCCCCCTAAAGTTGGTGCAAAGATGTCACACATACCCAACTTCCAAACTAGCGAGTGAAACATTTGTTTGCTGAAGCCTTTGGTAAATACATCAACAAGCTGCTTTTCTAACGTCACATAAACTAGGCTTAAGATTCCACTAATAACCTTCTGATGTCATCTAATGTAAAGAGAGTATGACTATCGTTAATGAATTATGTATGTATATGAATGTAAATGTGTGTGTGTATATATATATATATATACCTATATATTTTACTTCATTTATTTTCATTGCGTTACGTGTGAGGACCCGAGTGTAGAATTTTCAAACCAATGACACTAAATTACTTGGTAAAAGTTGAAAATTTACTCAGGTAGAGATAGTAGTAACTCACCAATCTTATAATATATTATATGATATTATTTAATTAACTAAAGGAACTATAGAATTGGAGGCATTACAAGACGAGGCAATGGTGGTAGAATCAATTTTATGTAAGAGGCGATGGAGATACCGAATATCATTAGAAGATAGACGAGCTATAGAGTCTGGCTCTTTAAATCCTTCCATTTCCACCATATTGAACAAAATTAATCAAACCAGAATAGAGGGAAAAAAACCAGAACTGTCAAGAAATTATCCAAGTTGTCCAAAACCGACGGTCGGCGCATGGTAGCACATGCGACTATGAACGAAAGCCGAAGAGTAGGGTTTGGCCAATCAAATGATGGGCAGTGCAATTGTGGTGGTTGTGACAGCAACAGACCAAAAAAAAAAAAATTTGCTACCCACAAGTGTCGAACAATGAGGGAGGTTGGCTATCCCCTGGTGGTGGCGGTGATGAACAATGGGGGAGAAATAATCGATCTCAAGTGCAGCTCATAAATTGACACAGAATAGCCTGATTGCCGCATGAGGCCACGCACGGTGTCGAATGACTATCAGAATCTGGGTAACAACCGATCAACGATCGATCTACACGATGGCAAGGATGGCGCCACTAGAGGAGGGAGAAAACTAAACCTCCTTGAAGAGTGCACCTGCTAAAGGTAAGAACCCTAGTGCTGTAAAAGGAGAAAAAACTCCACTTCAAAGCAGTGCAAGCTCTAATACCACGAAGATTTTTGAATAACTGAATATTTCTGTATTACCCAGTAGTTTGTTTACATATATGGGCAACGAATTTATACACAATGTTCCTATTCTCATTTAGAAAATAAATTAAATATACAATAACTACATATTCAACCTAATAAAGCTTTCCTACAATCACGCTATCAGAATAAAACCCAATTAAGCTAATCAACACTATCCACGCATTGAAAGAAGACGCAACAAAGTTCAATATGGAGTCACTAGCAACTCAAGTTGCGGCCAATCAAAGATTAAATCACATGGAAACCACCAAGAAAAACAAAGGCCATTCTGCAACGTTTGGAAGTTTCAAGATCATCACCTTCTATTGTAGAAACTTTTACTACAAGTTCTGCTACAAGAGGTCACATTCAACCTTTTGGTTAACATGAACATTCTTTCTTGAAAGGAGTGAAGGTGGAGATTCCATACTTCAAAGGCATCGGTGCTAAAGATTGGATATTCAAGATACAAGAACTCTTCCATATCTACATACACCAATGGAGCAACGAATACCAATCGCATCTTTGCACATGACTTCTACAGCTTATAGTTGGTACAAGTGGATGCACCAAAACAATCTTAAGTCGTGGCAAGAGTTTCTTGAAGCATTAACATTGCGATTTGGTACAAGTACGAAGACCCCAAAGCAGCTTTGAAGGACATCAATCAAGAAGGCACATTCTCTTAATATCAAGCAAGATCCAAAGAGCTCTACACCAAGGTAATTGGACTCCCTAAACCTAGGCTTGTTAGTTTCTTTACTATCAGTTTACAAAACCATATCCACAATCAATTACTTGTGGCACAACCTACTAGTTATTTTCATGTTTCGTTAGCCAAATTTTATTATTAAAAGTATGTCAAAAACCTTCTGACTAATTCATTTCACACTAAACCTTTTGTACCAAGAAAAGAACCACCAATACTTCATCAAATTTGACCTTACTTGCACCAAACCTAAAACTCACACCTATTCTACAATCATTCCACCACCAAAACAACAACCACCACTACAAATTCTACAAACACTCCAAATCTTGCTTTCAAAAGGCTTACAATAACTGAAATTGGAGTAAAAAAAGAAAAAAAATTGTGCTATTATTGTGATGGGAGGTCATGTCCTAATCATAACTATCCAACACAGTGCTACTTATTAGTAGGTCAAAATGAAATAGAGGAATTAATTATTGCAAGTGATAGTGGTTCCACGTCTATGACAGAGCAAATATGAGATGACCAATCTTGAAATAAGTTAGAATGCCTTTACCCTTGTTTTCATCTTCTTTTGCCATTAACAAAAATTGATGCCAACGCCTACTCCATGCACACGCATTAGATTTCTCACCATGGCGACCATGCTCCAACTATCTCCTCTTCACTACTTTGATGTTAGAAAGGCAATAGGCATTTCCAGAAGGCATGGCACACATGCTGTGAAGGAAATCTTCTCTTCTAATTTTTTATTTGCCTCCTGGAAGTTATGGAGCTGACAACTTCTAATTTTAGTTTTTTTTCTGTCCCAAAAAGAACTAAGGCATTCTTCAATTCCATCAACTCCTCTTCTCCACCCCTCTTTGCTTGGGAGAGATGAAAATTCTCCAATTGGCTCCAACTAAAAGACCATTTAGTAGGCTCTTTCTCTATTTACCCCATCTCCTTTTCCCTACTTAATCTAACTAAAACATCATATAAGTCCCTCATACATTCCTTGATAGTTCCTATGTCCTCCTTCACTCCGACCATCTCTTTCTACAAATGGTCTATGTTGTTTTCCAAGGCTTCTATACTTTGTTCTGAGCTTTCTCAAATTCTAACCACTCTAATACCAATTGATGGAGTCCCAACCAGAATTATAGACTACACTGATGTAATATTCAGTACTACACCCTCCTAAAGTGTAGAACACCTTAAAAAGAGCATAAATACACCAAAACAAAGAAAAAAAAAAACCAGAAAACAGTATAGAAAATCCAGGACACCTCTAGCAAAAGAAAAGCAATGAAAAATATAAAGAAACAAGATAGGACACTAGCATTTGAGAGGCTAGTACTCTCCCAAGACCTTTCCAAATTTTCCTTGCCCCTTTCCCACTCCTCCTTCACTATTTATAAGTCTCTATTTAGATTTTCCAACCCCTCCCACTAAAAGAGTGACACTTGTCTACTTTCCTATCTTGCCCAAAACCATTACATAACAACCTACTCATATCCTTCCTGCTCTCTGGTTTCCTTCCTAATCCTTCTAGAACAACCCTTGAATATTGGGGTCCCATCATTACGAGGCCTTGAAGCTTCACCTTGCCCTCAAGGTGAGCATTAGAAGTTGTGACTGGTTGGTTCTTTCCCAAATGATTGTTCTTGTTTCACCAAAAAGCCCAACAAGGCACCTCCCAAATACACCTTATCCTCAAGGTGAATATAAGAATGCTGCCACTGGGTAATGTCCAAAGCTTCCCAATTGCTTCCAAATTCTGATAGCTCATTTCTCTTATTCGAAACCTTTATGGCTTTTGTTAGCTTTTTGTGCAGTCCAAAAATGTCACCAAAAGTTAAAATTCCCTGTCCAAGTGCTACATTGTTTTTTTAAATATAGTACTCCCTCTTCTGCCATTAATAGTAAATGAAATAGCTTGTTATTACTCTAAAGACCTGCACTAAATTTCTCAACATAATAGGCATCAAACCCCAACTACTTTCTTCTTGCTTTACTTCCTTTGTCTTCATCGTTGTGAAGCAAAGATTTGTAAATAATGCTCTTATCTTTATTCATTCAGAGAATAGGTATTTATATAAAAGGTAGTATGCTAACTAAGAAAAATAAATAAATGAAATAATTCTCTACAATTAATCCCTGAGTTATAGCCTACAATCATGCTGAGGTCAACTCTATTTAATTACAAATTTATATAACATATCTTTCATATCTATAACACTCCCCCTCAAGCTGAAGCATAGATGTTAATCATGCCCAGCTTGTTGCAAAGATATTCCACTCGAGTACCATTTTGTGCTTTTGTGAATAAGTCTCCTAGTTGTTCTCCTGTCTTCACATATCCAGTACAAATTGAACCTTCTTGAAATGTGAAGAGCAATGTGAAGAGCAGCCTGATTATCACACTAAAGTTTTGATGGTGTAGTGAATTCTAACCCAACTTCAGTTAACAAGTGATGTATCCACAGAATCTCAAATGTAGATTGTGCCATAGCTTTGTGTTCAGATTCTGCACTGGATCGAGAAACTATATTTTGCTTCTTACTCTTCCAAGATACCAAGTTCCTAGCAACAATACCATAGTAACCTATAATAGATCTTCTATCACACTTCGATCCAGCCCAATCGGTATCTGAAAAGCATTCAATGTGATTGTGCCCGTGGTTACTATAAAGTATGCCTAGTCCCGGTGCCCCTTTCAGGTAACACAAGATGAGTTCTAAAGCTGCCCAATGTTTTACTGTAGGAGCAGACATGAATTGACTAACAATACTCACAGTATAAGCAATATCCGAACGAGTCACCGTGAGGTAGTTTAACTTTCCTACTAACCTCCTGTACCTCTCTGGATCATCAAATGGGTCACCATCATCCTTAGTAAGATGATCATTTGGAATCATTGGAGTACTACATGGCTTGACTCCCATCTTTCCTGTTTCTGCAAGCAGGTCAAGAACATACTTTCTTTGCGACAAATAGATCCCCTTCTTATTCATTAGGACTTCTATTCCCAAGAAATACTTCAACTGACCTAGATCTTTAGTATGAAATTTAGTATGCAGAAAGGCCTTCAGAGAGGAAATTCCTATATTATCATTTCTTGTAATAATGATGTCATCAACATAAACAACAAAAAGAATAATACCAGCCCTCGTTTGTCTATAGAATACAGAATGATCACATTTGCTTTTGTTCAAGCCAAACTCTTTATCTACCTCACTAAATTTTCCAAACTACGCACAAGGGCTTTGTTTCAAGTCATACAAAAATTTCTTCAAATGATATACCTTACCATACTCCCCCTGAGCAACAAACCCAAGAGGTTACTCCATATACACTTCTTCATGAAGATCAACAAAAAGAGAAGCTTTTTTGATATCCAACTAATGTAAAGGCCAATAGTAGGAAGTAGCGAGAGAGATAAAAAGACAAACAAAGCCAAGTTTAGCAACAGGAGAGAAGGTATCAGAGTAGTCAATGCCATAAGTCTGGGCATATCCTTTAGCAGCTAAGCTAGCCTAAAGCCGAGCCACCGAGCCATCGGATTCATTTTAACTATAAAAACCCATTTACACCCAGCAGCCCTTTTTCCGTCAAGTAAAGCCACTAGATCCCAAGTATGATTTGCATCCAGAGCATTGAGCTCCTCAAGCATTGCTGTTGACCAGCCAGGATGGGAAAGAGATTCTTCTACTATTTTGGGTATAGAGAATGAGTCTAAAGAAACAATAAGAGAGCTAGACACAGGGGATAAGTGGTCATAAGAAACAAAATTAGCAATAGGATAAGAAGATTGAGAATGAGTGCATTCACGCTTACCTTTTCGAAGGCTAATAGGTAAATCCAGATCATTGAAGAGGATCAGATGACGACGGAGGTGGTGCAAGACATGTATCATTATGAGTCTAACAGAGCCGGGAGTAAACTTGAACAATCAATGGACGAGGTGCGGGAGGGACATCGAACTGAAGACCAGAAGAAATAATACCATTATCAAGGCAGTCATCAGGGAGAACCGTCACTCCCAAAGACTCAATAGATGGGACTGTGTATATCAGCCAATCAGTGTCATCTTCAGCATTCAAAGGAATGGGTTATGGAGAGAAGAATGGTATTTGCTCTAAAAAGTTCACATTAGTAGAGACCAAGAATCAATTCAGATCAGGAGAGTAGCACCTGTGACCCTTTTGTAAATGAGAATACCACAAGAAGACACACCACAAAGCCTTAGGATCCAATTTAGTCAGATGAGGTCGAACATCACAGACATAGCGAGTACTACCAAAATGTGAGGAGCGACAGGAAACAGCGGTTTGTGTGGGAATAAAGCAGTGTAAGGGATGTCACCATGCAAAATTGTGAAGGGCATCCAATTGATCAAAAAAACATACAGTGAACATTGCATCAGCCCAAAAAGGTTTAGGAACTTGCTTTTCAAACATGAAAGCCCGAGCGGTCTCCAGAAGAGTATCCACACAAGAGGTCTGGTAAAGAATCCCATGTTCAGACACAAATTTCTTAAAAGAATCTTAGATAAATTCCTTAGCATTGTCACTGCATAAGATCCGTACGGGTACATTAAACTGGGTTTTTATTTTAGCCTAAAAAGCAGAGAAGTGAGAAAGTACTTCAGAATAATGTTTCATAAAATAAATCCAAGTCATGCAAGAGAAATCATCCACAAAAATAACAAAGTACTTGAAACTAAATTTAGATGGAACAGGACAGGGCCCCTAAACATCTGAATGAACTAATTCAAAAATGGACTTGGCTCATTTATTTATTCTAGTCCAAAAGAATTGCAATGGTGTTTCGCAAACTAACACGATTCACACTCCAATGAAGATACATAATGAAATTGAGGGCATAGTTACTTTAATGTGGATAAAGAAGGATGGCCCAACTGACAGTGAGCTTGAAAAGGAGAAGTAATGCTCGAGCAAGCAGCCAAGTTTGGTTCCCATGCATCCAGAATATAGAGACCATCATATACATGTCCTTTACCAATAATCCTCTTCATCATAAGATCCTGAAAGAGACAATGATCAAGGAAAATGAGATATAACAATTCAATTCCTCAGTGAGTTTACTGATAGATATAAGGTTGAAAGCAAAATTTGGTAAACTCAATACAGAGGAAAGGGTAATGGACGGGGACGATGTAACAATGCCAGACCCCTCAATGTGATAAGTGGAACCATCAGCTATGGTAACAGGGGAAGATGCCCTATGAGACCGAAAACTAGAGAAGATATTAGGATTACCTATCATATGGTTTGTGGCATCAGAATCAATGACCCACTTGTTTGAGGAAGAAATAAGACACGTTTTACCTAACTCGGCAAGTGTGGCAACTTGATTCGTTTTCTTAACTAATTCTCGAAACTGAGAGAATTTAGCATACTCATCAATTGAGATTGTCACTGTTTTCTCACCCGATGAACTTGAGGCAATGGCGATATTGGCCATTTGAGCTCTCTGATTATGGTTCTGTAATTTCTTACAGTATCTTTTGTATACCCCAATTCCTTACAACAATGACACTGAGATTACTAGTATCGAAGGGTTTGTTTGTTCCCTTATTATCATTCTTCCTTCCTGCATCATATCCTTCTCCTCCTTTAACAACAAAGACAGTGGCTTGTGGAGTAGAAGGAGTACTCTCAGTATGTAGCACCCTGCTAAAGACTTCCTCAAGGGAAATAATGTCTAAGCTAGAGAGAATCTGAGATTTAGCAGTTTCAAATTCAACGGGGAGTCTAACCAAAAAACTCATGATGGCCATCTGTTTTCTCTAGGCATGTTGGGTTTTAATGTCAGTGCTAAGTGGTAAAAGGACATTTAATTCTTCATATGTTCTTTTAAAGTCCATAAAGTAGGCAGTGAGAGTTTTAGTTTCCTTCTCAATCCGATAAAAAGCCCTACACACTTCATACATGATTAATGTTCCCTTTACCAGAATACAAAAACTCCAGATAACTCATTAGTTCTTTCACAAATTCACATTGATTGGTAAAGCCAATGATATCATTCTCAATGGAATTCCTTATTTGTAAAAATAACCGTGCATCATCCCTTAACCAAGTTTGTCTACTACTATCAGTCGAAGGTTTCTTTTCCAAGTGGTCATCCTTATCAACACTTCTCAAATGAACTCTAATTGTCTTACTCCACTCAAGATAATTAAAGCCATTGAGCTTATTTTCAGTAATTTTAGACAATACAAGAATTATTTCACTAACAGTACCCTTTACTTCTCCCATATTCATCAAAGATACAAATACTTGATCAAGTACAGTGAAAAATAAATACCTCACAGTATGCAATTCTCAAAGAAAATACTCAACTATTTCCAATAAGTGAACCAACAAATTAGCAACCCCAAAATTCAACCAAAAAATAGGAAAAGCAAACCAAACCAATCGAAGACTGCTAGAATAGATTGCAACACACCAAAACAAAGTGCAAAGAATGCCAGAGACGTGAAGCAAGAAGGGGCAATGTGTAAAGCAAAGAACACACTAGAAACGCCAAAAAACAGAGTGCGAACAAACCAAAAACGCCAAAACAGAGTGATAACATCAAAACAGTGTGAAAAAAATGGAGACCACACCAGAAACATTGCTATCTCTGTTGGAAAGTGATTGGGTTTGGCCATAATCACCACTGCAATGCCAAAAAAGCTATCTCGTCGTCAATTCGACCTCCCACACGCTCTCATGCGTCAGCGCGTGAATTACGTGTAAAATTCTTATGGCGACGCATGAGACACACTGTGAATTCTTGCTGGTGTCTGGGGTTTGGCCGAACTCATGACGGTGAAGCGTCCTAGGGGGTGTTGAGAGCTAATGGTCACCAGGCACGTGACCCAAAGACCAAAGAGCGATGAAACTAAAAGCAAATCAGAGAACAGACGATAGGCAGAAAAGAAAACCTGGCTCTGATACTATATAAAGCAAAGATTTGTGAATAATGCTCTTATCTTTATTCATTCAAAGAATAGGTATTTATACAAAAGGTAGTATGCTAACTAAGGAAAGAAAATATATGAAATATTTCTCTACAATTAATCCCTGAGTTATAACCTAAGTTATAGCCTACAATCATGCTTAGGTCAACTCTATTTAATTACAAATATATATAACATATCTTTCATATTTGTAACAATCTTCACCAACAAAAATGAATGGAGCCATGAATATGCATAACAGAAATTTGATGAAGAATAATGAACCTAGATGACAAGGAAAAGCACAAAAGTTGGACAATGAGAACGCTACTATTGTGTGTGTTTAAATGAGGCTATGAGGGTTTTGAAACACATTTATTGACCCTTGAAGAACGCTACTTTGTAAACTTGTTTGCCCTATCCACCTTAGGCTTTTCTAAAATTAGGTTTTTCTCCTCCATATGAGCCAAGCCCATTAACTTCAATTGGGTTGTGGGTTTGGACAATTAGAATGGGTAATTATTGAAGGTGGAATTAATTCCATAATTTATGGGATTGATCCCATGATTTATGAGATTGATTGGGGTTGACCTTTGTATTTAATATGTTTTATCTTTTTTTTATTAGGATCAAATCAAAGAAGTGTAAATAATTTCTTTCCTGTTTTGTTTCTGATTTCTATAGTTTTGGCTAGGATAGAATTTATTTCGGTGTATAAATCCCTTGTACAATGGAATGGAAATACTATAGACTAAAAATTATTTCAGACCTCTATTTTCATCGTATCAACGCCATGGCAGATCTACTATCAGAGAATAAATCTAAAACCAATATCTCCTCTACTAACCATTCCATTTCATTAGTTTGGATCATAATTCTACAAATCACCCAACACATTAAATGGTAACAACTTCAGAGAATGGTATCAATCTGTCCTACTTGTCCTTGAAGGAAAAGGCAAGATTAAGAAGAACCTGCTGAGACGGATGCAACATTTCCTACATGGATGTTTGAAAATGCCATGGGTATGGCATCATTAATAAATTCCATTGAACCCAGTCTCTCTCCTACCTATCTTTTCTACAAGAGTGCCTGGGAAATTTGGGATACTGTGAAAGAGTCGTATTCTGATTTGGAGAATAGTGTCAGTGCTTTGAGATCCGTTCAGCCATAAAAAACACTAAGCAAGGAATTTCATCAGTCACTGACTACTACAACAAACCCACTGAACTTTGACAGATGGATCAATTTTATGAGATAAAGTGGGTTGATCTAGAGGATGACTTCATGTACAAAAAATTAATGGAAAAAGAGTTTTTTTACTTTCTCTATGGCCTCAGCAAGGATCTTGATGAAGTTAAAGGCCGCATACTGGGCAGTAAACCATGTCGAGGTATACGTGAAACATTTTCTATGGTTCGAAGAGAGGAGAGCTGTAAATGGGTAATGATTGGAGACTCTTTTGACTCCAACCCAAATTCACCATCTCAAAACTCTGCTCTTGCTGTTTCACGGGCTGAAACCAGTAATTCTAATCCTAAAGGATCAAAACAGAAGGATAAACATTTGTGTGACAATTGCAAGAAACCTTATCATACTAAGGATACTTGCTAGAAACTTCATAGGAAGCCATAAGACTGGAAACCTAGAGGTCAAAGGGAATCTAACAAAGCCTTTGTTGCTACATTTGAGGATGGAAAGGCTAATGAAATTATGCTAACAGCTGAACAATATGAGCAACTACACAATTTACTCAACTAATCTAAGACTACAAACCCAAGTTGCTCAGTTGCCCCAAAAGGTAAATTCTACTCAGTTTTTCACTCTCTATTTAACTCAATGCCTGGATCGTAGACACTAGAGCTTCTGACCATATGACTAGTTCATCATCATGGTTCTCATCATATAGTCCATGTCCTGGTACTGAAAAAATTCGAGACGCTGTTGGAAGGGGAACAATATGTCTTCCCAATATGAAGCTTTCATCTATAGATCATGTCCCCAAATTTACTTGTAATCTAATTTCAATCAGCAAGTTGATAGCTGACATGAATTCTGTGGCTAAATTTTTCCCTTCTCATTGTGTTATTCAGGATTTGTCTTTGGGGAAGAGGATTGGCAGTGCTGAAATGCAAGATGCCTTGTATTATTCAGACAATCCAACTACTATTCAATGTGATTCTACCCTTTACTCATCTATTCATAACTCTAAAAATGTAATGCTTTCACACAAACAGTTGGGTCATCCTAGCTTTGTCTATTTAAAAACTTTGTTCCTTGATCTATTTATCAATAAAGATCCCAACTCATTTCATTGTGATGAATGTATTCTTGCTAAACACACTCGTACCCCATATCCAAGTGTTTCCTATACAAAAT
This sequence comes from Senna siamea, assembly GCA_031216115.1. Lineage (NCBI taxonomy): Eukaryota > Viridiplantae > Streptophyta > Magnoliopsida > Fabales > Fabaceae > Senna > Senna siamea. Next base: position 7,880,212 of record CM062360.1, read on the forward strand.
CTAAACCTTTTCAAATACATAGTGACATTTGGGGACCATCTAACATTACTAATCTCACTGGGACAACCTGGTTTATCACCTTGATAGATGACCATACTCGTGTATGTTGGGCATATCTCATAAAAGAAAAATCTGATGTTGGCCTATATTCATAAAATTTCACAAATTGATCCAAAACTTATTTCATTCTAGCATTCAGATTCTTCTAACTGACAATGGGAAGGAATACTAAAACTCCTCACTTAGGGTCTGCTAAAACCAATTTTTGAAACCTTTGTGGACAAGCTGGGCATGTTGAATATTAATTCTACACCTTGAGGGGGAGTATTGAAGGTGGAATTAAATCCATAATTTATGGGATTGATCCCATGATTTATGGGATTGATTGGGGTTGACTTCTGTATTTAATAGGTTTTGTCTTTGTTTTTATTAGGATCAAATCAAAGCAGTAAATGTAAATAATTTCTTCCCTGTTTTGTTTCTAATTCCTATAGTTTTTGCTATCCCTAAAATTTAGGGATTTGACTAGGATAGAATTCATTTCACTGTTTATAAATGTCTTGTACAAAAGAATGGAAATAATATAGAGTAAAAATTATTTCAGACTTCTCTGTTTTCTGTAATTAATTAGGCCAAACTACTGCAACAGGTACTTATTAAATAAGGCCCAGGAAGTAGGCCTTACCCATTCAATATTGGGCTTCTTCCCCACTTAACCTTTTTGACCCAATCCAAAACCCAATTCTCTTTATTCCCTTTACCCTTCTTTTCATCTTCTTCTATCGTCAACACAAATTAATGTCAATGCCTACTGCATGTGCACACATCATATTTCTCACCATGGCAACCACACTCCAGCTCTCTCCTCTTGACTACTTCGATGCTAGATAGTCAATAAACATTGTCTGGATGGCATGGCACACGTGCTATCAAGGAAATCTTCTCTTCTAATTTTTTATTTGCCTCCATGGAAGTTGTGGGGCTAGCAACTTCTAGTTTTAGTTCTTTTTCTATTCCAAAACTCCTCTTCTCCACCTCTTTTGCTTGGAAAAGATGAAAATTCTCCAAACAGCTCCAAATAGAAGACCATTTAATAGGCTCTTTCTCTGTTTCCCTCATCTCCTTTTCTCTACTTAATCTAACCAAAATATCATATAAGTCCCTCATACATTCCTTGATAGTTCCTATGTCCTCCTTCACTCCGACCATTTCTTTCTCCAAATGGTCTACCCTGTTTTCCAAGTTTGCCATACTTTGTTCTGATATAATATTCAGTACTTCACCCTCTTAAAGTATAGAACACCTTAAAGAGAGCATAAATACAGCACACCAACAAGAACAACAAACCAAGCCTTTTTTCCACTAAGTGGGGTCAGCTATATGGACCAAGCGACACCAAAACAAAGAAAAAAAAACCCAGAAAACAATATAGATAATCCAGCACCTCTAGCAAAAGAAAGGCGATGAAAAATATAAAGAAACAAGATAAGACACCAGCATTTCAGAAGCCAACACTCTCCAACGACCTTTCAAACTTTTTCTCGCCCCTTTCCCACTCCTCCTTCACTATTTATATGTCTCTCTATTTAGATTTTCCAACCCCTCCCACTAAAAGAGCGACACATGTCTACTTTCCTATCTTGTCCAAAACCATTACATAAGAACCAACTCATATCCTTCCTCCTCTCTACTTTTCTTCATAATCCTTCTAGAACTACCCTTGAATATTGGGGTCCGTCAAAACCTTTCATGTGTGATCCCAACATAATCACTACTCTTGACTCTACCTTTGTTTGAAGAGGATGAGCTTAGTCCTTATACTATTCTAGTCAATAAGAATTAGATATAGGAGGAACAATTAAAGACAAGTCTTGGTGGAATGGTTACTAGGTGTTCAAGATGAAGCAACATGGGAGCATTTGGAGACTTTACAAAGGCTTTTCTCTCACATTAACTTGAGGACAAGGTTATTTTAAAGGGGGTGGAGATTGATAGTAGTCAACCCAAATGGGAAAAGTTAGCAGCAAAGTCCAATGAAGAAATGGTTCTGCCCAATGAAGAGATGGCCTAAGTAACTCAGATGGAAGAATCAAAACCGAATGCTGAGTTGGGTAGAGGCAAAAGAATTAGACGTGTGCCTAAGTGGTCCCAAGATTATGAGCAATAACACATGTATCATGATAGGTTGTTATGGTAGTAATCCTTATGTGTGATAATGAAAGAGTTTGTTGGAAGTCTGAGTGATATATAGATATTAGTTCGGTGATTAGAACCTTTTCATCATATGCATATTATGAGTGTTCTGTTTGTTTGGAGCTTCTTCCTTGCTCAAAATAGGAAGATTGTGCCATTTGTTCTGCTTACTTCATTAGTGAAGATTGAGCCCCTATCATGCTAACACACTCTTATAGCATTCATTGGCTTAAGCATCAAAGTGTTTGTACCACAATTCCCCTCAACTAATCGTATAGAGTTGTGCCTACAAACTAGGAAGTCTAGTCATGGATCCCTCATTAAAGACTAATAGAGCTATTCACAAGTTTTCCACAAGGCTAGCCCTATACAAAATGTAATGCATTTTAAATCAAAATGTTCATAAGGAAGGAAAAACTTACCAATATAATTGAACTGCCTCCGTTTTCCTTTGCGGACATCCGATCCTAATCTCTATGGCAAAGCAACAAACACCTTGTCTTCAACATCAGAGGCATCAAATATACAATTACCAGACAAAAAAAAGACAATTTAACTAGCGCCAAAAATTAAATAGCATCACTCATCTTCATTATTGGGACGAAAAATGCACCTTAACCAGCATTAGAGCTTCGAACACTTCTTGGCCTAGAGAAACCACTCTACAATCCAAAACAAACTAAATTTGTTATTACCAAATGTATATCACAACTTTCAAAATGGAAATGTTCTGGAATTCAAATTCTAAAAGAAAACCTGAGGATTCGCTTGATTTGAGGAGCGGAGAAGGAAGCTAGCTCCATACCCCAATGCACAGCCCTTCTAGCCTCACGTTTCAATTGATTGCGGCTCTTCTTCATCTCAAGACTCGAGTCACCATTGTCACTTTCATCTTGTAGTTCAGGATAATTGGGTAATCGAAGCCCTCGAGACCGAAAATGGAAAATTCGATTAGGTGATGAAGCAAGAGGAATCATTAAGAAATGATGAGAGGTTGATTTGGTAGGTTCTAGAAGAAAGGGAGACGTCAAGAGATAATGGAGGCTCAAGCAGCAATGGCTCTGCAATTGCAACACCGGCCATTGCCTTATTAGAGGTCGCCACAATTGAAACATTTGCACTAACCAAATTCTTTTGAGAGGCTACCAACTTCCTCACAAGAAGGATGAGTTGAACTTGTGTATTTTGTGATCACTTTGAAACTAGTTGTTTGCCTGGAAAAATAACGTTAAATTCATATTTGTACAATTTCATTTGTTTAAACAGTCTTGGTTAAATTAATCAACCTAAGGTTAATTTTGCTTTTAATTTAAATTGATTAAAGTACCTTATTCATCTTTATGATGATTTTTAATTTGTTTCTAATTTTTTATTTTCAAATTTGTTTTCTTATCCTAATTTTGTCCTAAAGTATTATAAAAATTCTTGATGTCATTTTAATCAGACAACCAAATTGGTGGTGAAGATATTTATTAGAGAATGCAAATATGATGTTATATTCAGCCAACTAAATACTTATTTTAGCCATAATAATGATATTTTTAGTTGAGATTTCTCTCAAAGATAAGAAAGTATTAAATATATATTATATTTCAAGCTTAAGTTATGAAATTATGTCAAATGTTACCATGTCACTAGAAAAATTACTTTTTTTCATTATTAATTTGAATGAAATTAGTAAATAGGCCCACAATGAGAATTTTTGCAAATATTAAAGATTATTGACAACAAAAAACTTTTATGACAAAATTAAAAATGAGAAAAAACTTTAGGAACAAAATATGTAATCTTACTTTTAATTTTTAGAGTTTAAAAAATTAGAATTATTTTTTTATAATTTTTAATTTGGTTCTAAAAATAAATTTAAGATTTGACTATGGAGAGGTCGAGCTCCTAGAAACTTAACCTCTCCCCTCTCAAGTGCACATATAATAAAAATAATTAAAAAGAACAAAAAAGGGTAATGCGGGGAAGCTCACCAAAGTCCTACCCTTAAATTATGTCACTGTATTATAATAGCATATGCTTAATCACATTAACCATATTTAACAATCATTTTAATAACAGTTGTCACACTTGACACCCAGGGGCAAACGCGATGTAAGTGCCGTGGAAGAAAAAGAAGTTTGATTTAAAAAAAAAAACAATTTAAAAAAATAGGAGCCGCCACCAAAATTTTTGTTTTAAAGGAAAAATTTTGAAAAACCTGTTAAAAAGATAAGGCAAATAAACAAAAGAAGCCTGGTCTAAAAAACAGAGAAGGGTTTGGGAATCAGTTGAGTGTGGGAAGGTGTTAGATACCCCACAACACTCATCCAAAGGATGGTTACCTTAGGATAAATGTGTAAAACATTAACTTAGCCTAAACTTACTTTGTTTACCCCTTTTTCAATAAACAAAAAACCATAACAAAGAAGAATAAAATAAAATAAAAGACGAGCACAGCATAAAAAGGATAAGTAAATGAACATCCCAAATAAATATCTGAATACACACAAGGCACCATTAAACTTTTAATCTAACTCCAACTCCAACTCCAACTCCATGAATCAAAATCAAAATCAAAATAAAAAAAGTAAGGAAATGCAACAAGTAAAGTCAAATCAAAATAAAACAAAAGGGAAGATAAACATAAGGTAGAAATGTGCGCTAAATACCGAAATATTTAGTATAATTTTCTATAGCCCAATCTCATTTCGTTGAATTCCACTAATCAAGAATCAAAACTGAAAATTTATCAACATATTCCAATGTATCCTTTCTCATGAATCTATTAGCTAAAATTGATGAACTCTCAGGAACATAGTTGGTAAGATAACAATGATGTACAAAATCTAAACACCAAGAAAGTTCCCTCTTGTCTCCCTTTCATGAAACAAGGTCAAGGTCTTTGGGAAGATGTTCAAATTCTCAATCAATCACATTAATAAAACCCTAGGTCTCTATCACTTACTTTCATGAACATGAAAGAGTGAATCCTCGGGAAACAAATAAAAATCACATTTAACAAAATGCAAACATAATCCAACACTAATAGGTTCCCTCTTACTTACTTTCTCAAGTTGAAAGTTCGGGTCACTGGGAACTTGTCTGAATAGATTGCCAAACAACACAATACCACAACATTACAAAAAGATAAAACAATTCCATATCACCCTTGAAGGATGAATCCTTAAGAGCAACTAAAAATCACATCAAAGAAAAGTGCAAACATAATCCATTTAAACACACAAAGGTTCCGTACCTTTACATTCTTGAATTGAAAGTTAGATCCTCAGGAACGTATTCAAATAGATTTTAGCACAACTGCACATAAGATTAAAACAAATAAATAGAATAAAGTAAAGAAAAACAATTCCTTATCATCTTATCTCATTGATTTGAGAGGATGAATCTTTAGGAACAAATAAAAATCACATTAAACAAACATAATCCACTTGAACACAAATAGGTTCCATCTCACTTACTTTCTCAAATTGAAAGTACGGGTCCTTAGGAACATGCTCAAATGGATTGCAAAGCAACACAATACCACAACATCAAAAGAAACAAAATAAACAATTCCCTATCAATCTAAAGTGAATCATTGGGTGTTCCTAACAAATATTGCAATGGGTTATTATACCACTAACAACACATACAAAGACACTCACAAAATACCAAGACAGATACAAAGCCTTGGACAACCCATAAACACATATAATAAGGCAGACTTCACCTAAGATAAGATCCTAGGCCTATGTACCCAATGATTGGTATTAAAGTCAATGTAGTTCAACACAAAAAGCCAAGTCCATTGGTTGAAATGTTTTAATGATTGTGAAAAGTGAAAGGAATAGATGATTAACAAGAATTGACAAACAAAACAAATGGAAAGATTGGTTAGTATGTTTTATTTGATGAAATCACATCAATCTCATATTCTTTCTCCCTTCATCTTGAATTTTGTATTTTTTTGAATTTTTTGACACAAAAGACTCTTTAAGACATCAAAACATACTCAACAAAATTTGACAGCACATGGACACCAAAACAGTACTTACAGTAATCTTAAAGAAGCTATAAAATACTAAAACGTGCCTCACAAAACTAGACAGCATGTCAACACCAAAACAGCACTTAAATTGACCTTAAAAGAAGCCCCAAAACACAAGATGACTCACAAAAAATTGGACAGCATTCAAACAACAAAATAGCACCTAAAACACCATAAAAGAAGCTTGAAAATGACAAAACATGATTCACAAGAAATTGGAGAGCATGTCAACAACAAAATAGCACCTAAAGCACCTTAAAAGAAGCTTCAAAATACAAAAGCATGATTCACAAGAAATGGACATCACATAGACATTAAAACAATGTTTAGGAACTCAAATATGGGTTTTCAACAGAGAACAGAAGCAAGCTAAAACGTCTGTATTAAAACAAGACCTTAAGATCACCATTCAAATACCTAAATATGGAATAGAAATCAGTTCAGTAATCAGCCTAACATTGAGTGACTAACAAACAAGATATACACTTAGCCCATGGAACTTATAGCTAACACAGCAACACTTTTATCCTCAAAACAAATCTAAAACTTTTCAGCATCCAAAGCAGCTTTTAACCCATGAAAAAATAAAATAAATAAAGCCAAAACAACCCTAGTTTAACCACACATGCAAATCTGAACTTTTTGGCATTCAAATGGCTTTCAACTCATGAAAAACAAAACCAAAACAGATCTCACTTGAACAAAATACAAATCTGAATTTTTGCAGCATTCAAATGGCTCTTAACTCATGAAAAATGAGACCAAAACAGCCCTTGTTTAACCACAATACAAATCAGAATTTTTCATGAAAAATAAAACCAAAACAGCCCTCATTCAAACAACAAAACATGTCTGAACTTTACAGCATTCAAATGGCTCTTAACTCATGAGAAAAAAGACCAAAACAGCCCTTGTTTAAACACAATAAAAATTTGGACTTTTCAGCATTCAAATGGCTTTTAACTCAAGAAAAACAAACCCAAAACAGCCCTTACTCGCCCAACGTACAAATCTGAACTTTTGCACTTCATAGTGGCCTTTAACCCATGATGGAAAAAAAAAAAACCCCAAAACAGCACTTCTTTGGCTACACATCAGATCAGAATTTTTGCACTTAAAGTGGCCTTTAATCCATGAAAAACAAAAGCTAAACAGCACTTATTTAACCACCCACCAAACCCAAATTCTTGCACCTAAAGTGACTTTAAATCCATGAAAAATAAAGTCAAGACAACCCTCATTTTTAAATCCCCGAAAAACAGTAATAAAGCATATTGAAGGTGGTTATGAAAAGCATTCAAAAACACCACAAAACGGCCCACAAATAGAAATTATACTCATTTATTGATGCCACAAACAGACCATACTTTCACAATTCCAAAACAAAGGAAACTCAAGATACAAATGCAACTAAAAGTATTCATGAACACTTGTCAAAACAGCCCACGTTTACCACATCAATCCAGCAACATTTCAAACCAACATTGACCCTTTAAATGACATACTTACAAGTAAAAAGAGAGCAAAACAAAATTTGACAGCACCTACATTTCTAACCCAATTTAATCATTCAATGACACATTTATCAGCAAAAAGAAGAGTCAAAACAGAACATCCAGCACTTCAAAGCATCATCTAGCCAATCCAATGACATGTTTACATGCTAAAAGAGGAGACCAAAACGAAGTTTGACAGCACCTACATTTCTGATCAATTTTAACCATTCAATGACATATTTACCAGTAAAAAGACGAATTAAAACAGAACATCTAGCACTCAAGACCATCATCTAGCCATTTAAATGACATTTCTATACGCTAAAAGAGGAGAAAAACAACCCCTACCATACTACAGAACAGAACCGAAGGGGAGAACTAAGAAGGGGCGAGAAATCTTAACATAAGGGGAGAATAACATTCCAGCAGCAGCCACTAACCAAGGGAGAAAAGAGGAGTAAGAATAACACTAAGGTACACAAGGCTCACCTCTCTCGGCCAAACCAAGAGTAATCCACGGAAGAGTGAAATGCGAGCAGCGCGATTTACAACGCCTCCCGTCGTTGCCCGGCAGCGTAGCGGCGGCGGCTCCCTCCGGCGGGTCACTACTGCAGTGGTGGAGCTGGCAGACGTACGCGACAGAGACCCCCAAGCTCTCTCACACACTCTTGTTCCTCCCTCGTTCGAGATGCCTCTCACGAGCTCCCTCCATCTCTCAAAATGAACCGTGTAGCTGCCCCCTCTTTTTTTATTTTGTCAGGCTTTGTAGTTAGATTAGAAGAGGTATAAATGGGAAATGGATCCCTGCTGTACTATTTTTGTGCTGTCCCCGCTGTCTAAGAGATCTTGGCCATTACATTGATCGAGCGTTCAGAATCCTGCCACGTCTCTCCTTTTTCTATTTTATCTCATATGAAATGCACTGTTTTGACAGCACGGACAGCAGCCTTCGTCAGCAGCAGCACTTACAATTCCAATATTATCTGTCTCCTCTTTCCTACTCTACCTGATCATCAATCACACTTCATGATGCGATCGAAGAGAAAGTAAAAAGTAATAGTTATCTCTGTCTCTATCGTCTCTACAGTACCATCATCATCTTCTATTTATAATTCAGATTTTTCATGTCCATTAATGCACTTTAGTTTCTCACATCCAAGCTTCTGTGCTCCCAAACAATTCACTAATTTGTTTAAAGCTTCCTTCATCCACTAGTGTTGACATACTCTCCAATCTTGTATCTGTATGGTATACATCTACATATATATATATATATAATATTTCAACCCCAAATTTTCATAACAAAACTAGAGTAAGTAATTAATAAGAACCAAATATAGTCTAAACTCAAGCTATAGAAATTAATTTTAGGAGAAACAGAGAGAGAAAGAGAAAGAGACAAACCCCACGACTTGGCTGCAACCTTTCCGATAACGTTGCAACTTGCGGCCAATGCAAGAAACTAAGGCGACAACATTTTCTTGAAAAAATGAGAGCGACCATTGTGAATGTTGAGGAAAAAAGGGAAACAGAGAGAGAGGATTGCATTGTTGTTGGGTTGCGGTGGAATCTGAATTTGCTACCGTCGATAAAGACTACTGTCCGTGCTTTTAAAACAGTGCATTTCATATAAGATAAAAAAAAAAAAAGGAGACAAAACTCTAGACACTGGATCAATGGAACTGTCGAGACCTCTTGGACAGCACAGACAGCACAAAAATAGGACAGCAGGGGATCTGTTTTCGTATAAATGGGATTAGAAAAAATATAAAGATAAGGGGAGAAATGGGGCAAAATGGAAATATTCATCTTCTTTTTATATTTTTATTTAACATTAAAATTAAACAAAAATTATCATTATAATATTTTTATTTTTGGCAAAATCATATTTTATATCTCTAAACTTTATATTGATTTTTAATTTTATCTCTAAAATTTTTTTTTTGTTAATTTTGTCCTTAAAATTTTAAATTATAATTAATTTTGTCTCATGACATTATGCTGTCTAAATTACTAATAAAAATAGCTTACATGATGTTTGACATGTATTTTTTGTTAACTCAATATTATACTTGTAACATTCGCTCCTTTTATTTATGAGAGATATTCGTTAATTATTAAATAAGTTAAATATTTGTGTATATTGTTATATGCATATAGTTGCATTAGATACATATAGTAGCATTAGTGGGAGACTAAATTAAAAAGAAAATAGCAGGGACTTGAATGAAAGGAAAAACTTTAGTGGAGGAAGTTATATAGGTTTTTAATACTCTAAGGGTAACAAGATGTAATTTTAACCAAAAGAGTTATTGTAGTTACCAAATTTTTGAAACTGCTCGCTAATGGTTTAAGGGTAAAATAGTAATTTAGCATATAGTCGAAGAAATTATTATTTTAAACTGAATGATCAAAAACTAGGATAAGAGTTACAATTTTTGGACCACCTATAAATAGAACTCTCAACCATTTTCACCCCGAACTTTAGCCTTAGAGAGAGAGAAGTGCTAGAGAGAGAGAAGTGCTAGAGAGAGAAAGTGAAAAACTAAGAAGAAAGAGGATCGTAGGGAGAAGTTTGATATTCCTGAGGCAAGGATAATACACCTTTATGTGCTTTAAAGCAACAACAAGGTAGCAAACAATCTAATACTCTCTATTTCGAAAATATTGTTCATTTATTGAAAATTATGATTTTTATGTTATTTAAACTGAAAAGGAGGTTAAAAACTACATTTTTGATGTTTTTAACTACTATTGGGAGCTTTAAACTACATAGATGTACTTATGTATGCTTAAATCAAATTATGAAAATGGGTTTTTACCTATGTATGAAAATAAGGTTAAATCCAAGATTTGAGTGAGATTAAACGGTAATTTGGGCTGTTTATATATGTTAAATAGTGTTTATATGCTAGTATTGAGTTTATGATCTTCAAAAAAGGTTTACAAACAAAGTATTGGAAAAACTCTGGGTCAACAGCCAATTTGAAAAACAGAGCATAACATAACAGTCGACAGATAACTCCTACTGGTCAACTGTCGTGTTCTTGAATTACCTAAAAATGTATACAGCGTTGTAGCAATCAACTGCCAGCCCTTGAAAGTCGACTACAGTGCTTAACTTTTCCATAATATCACCAAGAACGTAATAGTCGGTTGTCAAGTCTATGGCAGCCGACTGGTAGCCCTCGAGTTTTGAAAAATTTGAAGGAAAGTGGGTGAACAGTCGACTTCCTGATGGTGGAAGTCGACTATCCAACCTCTATTTTGGAAAACAAACTCAATGACCTAACTTGAAGTGTAATTAGCCCAAAACTCCACTCAAATAAAGGATCTAGGCTTGGAATGTAATGGGTAACTTGTGGTTTGAAAGTGAAAGAGAAAGAGCAATAATGATATGAGATTTAAAAGGAAAGAGTATGAGAAATAAAAGAGAAATGAGAAAGTATTCCTAATGTATGGATACGTGGTAGATAGGCTCATGTCGAGTGACCAATTGTCTATATGGGACGATTGTTGAGCATTCCATGGTTGAACTATAATAAGGATGGTGAAACCCCCTCTAAATGATTTTGAAAACATTGTGATGGTTACTAATTTTAAGTTAGTAAACTCATCTATGGCCAGTTTAAAGGAGTCGCATACTTAAAATTAAACATAACCATAGTATAAGCTGAATCACCCTAGTCTATATACTTGTGAATAGCATTTTGGAAGATGATCTATTAAAAAGAAATAGTAATCCCGTATGTACAAGGAAGGAACTACCAGAGAGGTGGGCAAGGACCCTTGTAGGGGTGTTAAGGAAGATTATACTTGGATCCATTAGAGGACATTCCAATAGTACATAAATTGTAGTCGAGAACTGCAAGTAGTTATGGACTACGAGAAACTCACCAATGAGTGATGATTTGATACAAGGAGTTGTTAGCTCGGCGACTCTTCTAATTTCTCTTGTTATGATAATGATTTGGCTATGGCCATGATGATATGCTTTGAATTCCTTGTTTATGCTATATATGTATATATGAATGTAACCATGTTACCAATATAATATAATGATATATCCTATGTGATGGATATGTGATGAGCTGTATTTACATTCATAAGTATGAGATATAATTGTATAATTCATGCATGGCATCCTAAAATACATGATGTATTATTTAATGATAAAAAGAATGTAGCGTATTTCCATAAGAGTACAGTGGTATAAATCAACAGTTTATAACATAGGTTGTTATTGCTATTGAGAAATTCTTCTCATATAAATTCTAGTTTGTATTAGATGCCTAGATATCAGGTTTTGCTAAAGGTGGAGGTGGAAGTAGTAGAGATACCCTTTCTAGGGTATTTCCCAATTATTTAATGTAATACCCCTTATCCTATAGTTCCTTTTAGTTATTAAAAGAGTGTAATATGAAAATATCATAATAATGGTGTATTACTACTACTTCTACTCAAGTAAATTTAAACTTTTACCAAGTTGATTAATTGAGTGCCATTTGGGGTTGGGTTCTCAATCAAAACTCACAGCGGAATATTATGTCATATACATATATACATAATTACTCTAAGTAGCTATCCACCAACATGTATAAAATTACTCATTAGTTAACTTTAAATTAGTAAGTTGGGAAATGGATGCAACATTTCTGCCACTCAAACCTCATCAAAGTGTCTAATGACAATTTTAGGTGAATCTATATCTATGCTTATAATATAGGTTGTACATGAAATAAATTATACTAGCATTTCTCAAAAATCATAAAGACTAGCATAAAAGAATTATATGCCTATACTATCCAAAATATATGCTTCCATGTACCCCCATGATAGGTACCTCTTTCTAAGTTACCTTCATCACCAGCTAGGGACCTATACATCTGGTACACACCAGCACTTATGTGAGAAATTAATCTCAGTAGTAATGCAACTTATCTTTGAAAACCATTGACTTGTACCATTGTATTTGTACGAAATGTCTCTACATCCTTTCATCATAAAAATGTAACATATACCATTGGGATGCAATGCATGTAACATACTCTCATGTCATGTATTTAGATTTATGCATGTACATTTAAAGCATATAAACTTTGAAATATGGGATGTCCATTCATCATCATTCTCATCATGACTTTCACATAAAATATCATGGGGTAATAAGCATGCCTTTACATTTAACATATGAACAGGAAAAACAACATATCATAAAAGTTATCGGGAGCACCGCCTAGCAAATAACTCCACGTACCACTTTCTCTCTGTATGAGTTTGTGACTATTCAGCCATGCTTTTACTTTAACTCTAACTTTAAATTTTTGTAAATTCTGAGGTGCCCCTCAACCGGATTCGAGTGCCATCTCATAACTAGTAGGATTGTTGTCAACTCTATCCAACTTCTCCGTTCCCTTTACGAGACTTGTTATCAACTTATGGGACCACTGTCAACTCTACCTAGATCATTTCCTCTCCACCCTTAGGCAAATCATAATACTATGGAATCACGATCCCTTTTCGATGGATCACACTTCCGGTATGCTATTCTTTGACATATACACTAGGGTGACTTGACTCATGTCTATGGTTCTGCTTAACTCTAAGTATGTGTTTCTTAAATGGCCTTTGGAAGATGACACTAACTTAAAGTTTGCAGCCAAAATTATCTAACTTTAAGTGGATGTTTACCCATCCTAATTCATGGCACAACTGTAAAATGCCCAACGGCTGTCCCATACTGACAATCAATCCCTCGATTATGAGCCTATCTATTACTAATGCATATGCTTAGAATACTTTCCTCTTTCCTCTCTTATGTTTTCCACTCTCTTTATTTCACTATCACAAGGATTCTCTCATCCTAGTGACTCGTGACTCTATCTCTTACACGTTACCCACTACACCTTAAGTTTAGATCCTTAGTTTGAGTGAAATTTTGGACTATTTATCTCTTAAAATGGTCATTGAGTTCATTATCTAAGTTAGAGGGCTGGCAGTCGATCAGTCCCATGCTGGCAATTGGTTGCTAACTCACTATCCATTTTACTCTGTCTTGGCCAAGAGCTATCAGTCAATTGCTAAAGGCTTGCTAAGCGATTGCTAGCGAAAAATAGGCCTGAAGTCGACTACTAGAGTGGGGCAGTCGGCTACTAGCCTTCAAAAACATTTTCTGGAAAATGAAGAACACGACAATCGACTTCCAGGGTATAGAAGTCGACTGCTAGCATTCTGTAGTGCTTTTTGGGTAGGTGAAGAACACAGCAGTCGACTTCTAAGGCTAGCAGTTAGCTACTGGTGTTCTATCTACTGTAAAACTCACTGCTAAACCTAGAGTTTTGCTCTAAAATCATGTTTTCAAACTAATTTCTCAAGCTATGAACTCAACCCCAATACTTAGACATCATATAGGCTCTATAGCAAACCCAAAACTCAACTTAATAGCACTCTATACTAAGATCAAACCACATTTTTGCACTTTAGGCATAAGCCCACTTTCACAATCAATGAAAAGCATAAATGAGCATAACTATTCAGCAAGCATCACCCAATAGCAATTAAAAACATAGAGAATATAGGTTTAAACCCCAAACTTAACTTAAAACATTCATAAATCACATTTTTTCAGCAAAATGCTTAACATTTTAGAAATGGGGTTTATGTTGAGTTGTTACTTGGATTTTCCTGAAAATGTGTGTGTACACTGTGCTCAAATGATCCTCCTCTTGTTGTAGGATTAATCTCTAGCCTCAAATCCATTCCTCATTCAAAAAATTCCTTCCCTTTTGCCCTAACTTAGCAATTCCTTTCTATACTCGCCCTTATCCTTCTCTCTCTAGAAATGCTAAAGTTTAGAAATGGTGTTTTAGGGTTTAGGGTTTCTGAATTAGTAACTCTTGCTAATTGCAATCTAGTCCTTGGCCATTTGTGACTTTAGCCTCACTCAATTTTCCTTTTCAATTTAGTCCTGAGTCATGTTTTAACTCATCTTTCTTTCCTTTCAACTAGGTCCCTGTACTAATGCAACTATATGCAATTAATCCAACATATACAAACATTAAACTTAAAATTAACAACTAACAAACATCTCTTAATCATATTATGAGTGAATGTTACATTAAAGAATTATAGGTTATTTTTGTGTTGGAAGTTCCTCCCACACCCTGACTACATGAAGTTCTATGTACTGTACAGTAAATTTTTGACATGTAAATAGTTAATATAAGTATACATGCCCCATTACCCCAACCCTCATTGTACTTTTGGAAGGGGTCCAGATAATTCTTTTTGAGGTGTCGAATATAGGGCATATATGTATTGGGATATGTGAGATGTTAATTTTATTCACTAGTAGGATTTTTGGAAAATTATATGAGTGGCAAGGATGTTGCCTCCTTACCCTAAATGATAATCAATTAATAATCTCATATATTTATAGGTATATATCTTGTATAAGCTAAGATGATATTGTAAATGAATTATGTATGTATTATGAATGGGAATGTATATACCTATATATATTTTATTTTAATTATTTCCTCTGCGTTACGTGTGAGAACCTGAGTGTAGATATCCCAAATCAATAACACTTAATTATTTAACTTGGTAAAAGTTAAAATTTACTCATATAGAAATAGTAGTAACTCACTAATATTATAATATATTATATTATATTATTTAATCAATTAAAAGAAACGATAGGATTAAGGGTGTTACAATACTTACATATTTATTGTCAAATATGTCCTCAAAGTTTATAAATACTATCAAATATGTCCTCAATTCCTTCAGACAATCCACAATAAAATCCACAAATTCCCTAATAACTCCATCAATCAACATCATATTTCTCCCACCAACTTGTACGACCACTAGCATATATTAAAGTTGATTTTCTAATGAATTTTCATGGTGAACTTTAACAATAAACAAGTCCATATAAAACCACCTAAACATATATGAGTTTAGGTTACAAGCCATTATTTTATAACAGTATATACATCCATGATTCTACTAACAAGATACAAAAAAAATTCACTCATTATCAATCCATCATAAAACCCTTACATTTACCTAAAAATCTATTATATATGAAATCATTGATAAATAGAACAACCCATTAATATTGTCATATAATAACAATGTTATGTCATGGTTCAAAGAGGAAAAAAAAATAATATTTTACATATCTTTTATACTTTTGCCTTGTGGCTTCAATGATATGATGAAATTTAATGATTTTAATGGCATACTTTAAAACGATAGACTTCAACGGTGATTTTCATCTTTGATTGATTCAGTGCAATGTGACTTCAACATAATCAATGGACTTATTGTTGGAATATTATGGTTAATATTTGATTTGTTATAACAAATTAAATTGGCCTTAATACAAAATAAAACTGTCATACATTTTTTTTCTTCCTTCATTGTTGAAAACATAATCTTTCATATTATTTAAAATAGAGGTTATGTATCTTACCTATAAAAGGAGGAAAAAAAAACATACGAAAGGCTACAAAATTACTTTTTTTTCTTGCTCTTACTGTGTTTTCGACTCTCTCTCTCTGGAACTTTGGGCATTGTAGGTTGTCACTCTTCCACCATTGATATGACTTTCTGTTCTTCAACAGGTATGGTTATAAGCATTCCTAATGTATATATGCACATATGTATATTTATTTGCTTGAAATGAAACACTTACTTCAATAAAGACTATTCAGTAACGTGACAAGTCAATAATGTGTAAATAAAGATATTACTTTGTCTACTTATATGGCATAGTTTCATAGTTTAATGTGACTTTTTGAATTCTAGCATGTATGTAGTCAGTAAAAATATACACGTCAGATGCCACATTAGCTATTGAGAAATTGTAGATTTTTTGAAGGAGATAAGGACATATTTGACAATATTTATAAACTTTGGGAACATATTCGATAGTATTCATAAACTTTAGGGAGATATTTGGCAACAAATATATAAGTAGAGTATTGAGTCAGCAAAAATATACATGTAGGATGTCACGTAAGCTATTTCCATTAGTGATTTAGACGACATTAGGTCGTGGGACAAAATTGATTGTAATTTGAAACTTTATGGACAAAATTGACAGTAAACAAACTTTAGGGAGGAAATTGAAAATTGATATAAAATTTGGGGACATAAAAGGTACTTTTGCCTTTATTTTTTATTCTTTTTTAGTTTTTTAGTATTCTATTATTATTGTTAATGTTCTTTGATATGGTCAGAAACGTGAACAATGTTGAAAAACTTGAAAAAAGAATGCAAAAGGGAGGAAGGCCACCCTAAAGTGCCTTTGACGAGTAAATCAGTAAGAAATATGAGAATGTAGGCTAGAGAGCTTTGAGAGAATTAATAATGTTGTACCTGAGGAGGGCATGGGCCACTCCTTATATATCTTTTGAGTGAGAGGGCCTTCTAGAGTTAGATAAGGGCAATTGCCATGGATCTCCCCTTTGAGGCAATTGACTACCACGTAGTAGCATCTAAGTGGTAGACCAATCCAGATGAAGAATAAGTCATCCATCCCGAGAGTGAGTGTGCTCGTGTGTCTCAATCTTCTAGAAGTAATGGCTTGGGCCTGGCATGTGGACACTGAGCCCCTAGGGTGAAACGCATTCATTTTACTTTTGACAATTCGTACTCCACACCAGCCACATTTATGTCCTTATCAATGCATTTCTCAGGTAGCAAAGGAGTCTAGTATCAAGTATCTCAATGATTTTTAGGGGTAAAATGGTATTTTCCCTGGGTTTTTATTAAGAGAGCTTTATGAGTGTGCTTTATTGTCTTTCTTTATGAGTGTTCTTGGCGAGGAGGTGCGAAGAAGAGTAACTTTGGTTTCAATTTGCGATTTTACTTTCAATTTCTTGAGTTTTAACTTCATTTCTATGAGCATCTCCCTTCCCCTTCCCTTTCTCCTCTAATTTTTGAGTGTTTAGTTCATTTTTCCTTTCTTCCTTTTGTAAGATTTAGGGTTTCTATTGATTTTTGAAGATGTCTTCTTCTTTAAGTACACCTCTTTTCACATTTTGATTAAAAATGGTGAGCCATTTGGTTTGATTAAGTCGTGGGCTGAGGGCCGCCATTGTAGATGTGCCTCCAAATGGTCAGGATAAGGCTCGAAACTCTGGCCTAGTCTTTTTATCTAATGAGGAAGAAGAGGCTAGTAACAAGGAGGTTTATACTCTTATTAGAACCTTGCCTAGAGGTAGGAAAGTTATAAATAGCAGTCACAATGAGGAGGAAGGTGAGGGGGGAGATATGGTTGGTAGGGGATATACCCATAAGGTAGAGTGTCTTCAGGATTTGCTAGTAAACCAACAATCACCTGCAGACTTGTCTAAGTTCATTAGGATATCTCTAATATACAAGCCGAATGGGGAGAATACTTTATTTTTGGATAACTCTGGTCGTCCCTATCCCACTTTTAAGTAGCGATCTAGATTTCTCCATTATGCTAATGAGACTGTCAGGGCTGTTAGGAGTAAAATATATACAGTCGAGGAGAAGTTTCTTCATAGGAGAAGTTTCTCTAATATACAAGACTTATAGAGGAGAAGTTCTTCGTAGGCCCTATCAAATCACTTTTGGGATCACTGGATTCCCTACTCATATAAGTCTCTTAGATTAGGATGATGTTGGTTTTCTGATGTACTGACATAGGGTATAGGAGGTAGGGATCTTCCCTCCTTTTACTGATTTTGAGATGTGTCTTTTGAGTCAACTCAATGCTTGGGTAACCATTTGTGGTTTTCCAATAACTTTGTGCCAAGGTGGGTGTAGAACCATCCATTTATATCTTTCTTTATTTTTTCAAAGTCTAGGCCTGATCGAAAGAGGGCTGGCTTCAGTTCCAGAAGGTAGATAGTTTGCCCCATATTGTTGGAAGACTTAATTCAAATTTAAAGAATTGGAACAACACCTTCTTTCATGTTGTTCCGTTTAAGGATGTTCAACCTTGCTGGTTGCATCCAGGGGATAATCGTTTGTTGTTCTCATTGCATTGGTCTTCCTTATGTTCTTTTCCAAAAATTGAAGAGAGGGATCTTATCATTGAGAAGAGGGAGATCGTTAATAGGCTCTTCATTAAATGGATCGACATGAAGTTTATGCAAATTATGTGTTTATTTGTGTTCTTACTTCTTTTCTAGGTTCCTTTCTGCTATATTTTTTCTGAATTTTATTGTTTTATTTGGTAAGTTGCCTTGCGAGTTTGGAGGCTCTACATAATGCTTGCCTTCATCGCTTTCCTACTACTAGGGCTTGCTAAGGGGCCCTTTTGTTGGGGGATCACCTCAGGGTGAACGGGGCAGTCATTACTACGAGGCCCCAAATAGTGAGCAAGGGGTCTAGTGGCTTACTTGGTCCTATGTTTGCTTCACCATCTACTGCTACTACTATTGCTTTGCTTGCAAGTTCGTCGCAGGCCTTTTTAATTGATAGACCTACTACTGTTCCTTCTACTCGTATGTAAGAGTTTAATCATACATATATATATATATATATATATATATATTACAATTTAGAAGATCTAATATAGAATATATAATTCCACAGTAAACACAATAGCTTTATTGAACATATCTCATGATGAACAAATAAAATTTATAATCAACAAGAGAAGGAAGAAATAACAACCTACAAGCCCCTATTACTCCAAAAAGAGAATAAAAAATAGAGGAGAGAACTAAAACTTTTTTAGAGAGAGAGATAAAAAATTTCAGCTCTTTTATAGGAGAATTTCATAACTTCCAGTATTAATTAAAAAATTAAGTGTAATTAATTTTATTAATTAAAAATTGATTAGTATTAATCCAAGATAGTCTAACATTGTCATCCATGGGATCCGAGTCCTAGCAAGGAGGATCACAATCCTCCCTCAAAGAAAAAGAAATTTGTGAAGGGGAAAGAGGTGGTGTGGAATGATTAGAGCATCTTTGCTAAGTCTTACGACCCCTTCCTCTTGTTGTAGAAACATATTTTTACTCCTGATGATCAGAAGTTTTCTTAGAAAGCCCTGAAGAATCTCTGGTTGTTAGGGACTCTTCAGTTGATCGACTGGTTGATGTTTTAAGGTCTATTTGGGATGTAGGTTGTAGTGGCTAACACTAATCTCGTGAAGGTATGTTTTGTAATTGATTTTAATTTCTTTTTTTGGCTTTTTGTCTTTTATCTTACTACTTCCTTTTGTTTGAAGGCTGAGTAAGACTCTTTGTAATCGAAGGTCGATCGCCTTAAGAGGGAACAAACTAAAGCCACTGAGGATCTCAAGGCTAGGTTTGAGTCTTTTCAGTTTAAAAAGGCTCAAATTTTCACTGAATGGGACAAGGTAGAGGGATACTAAGTCAAGTTGCTAACTGATAAGGGCAACCACTACAAGAAAAACATATTTTAGAGATAGATTTTAGTCCTTCTCTAATTAGAGAGAAAATTAGAGATAATTTATTTTCGTCTCTAATTAGAGACAAAATTTATTTCCATATCTAATTAGAGACAAAGTTAGATTGTAATTTTATTATAATTTTCTTAAAAGGTCATAATATTAATTTATTTTTCATGTTTACCCTAAGCCCTAAATTAAATTTGGCTCCACTATTTTCCTCACTCTCATCTCTCACAATATCCTTTTTTTTACAACCTTGCACCAATACGAGTCATAACATCAGGAAGAAGAAGAACACACAAACACTAGAAATGAGGGTTGTTATTTTATTTTCCTTTATTTTCCCCTTTTTCTTCTTTTTTTCCAAAAACCCTAATCCCTACACTATAAACCCCATAAACCCACATCCAAATAAAGGAAGCAGGAATCGAGACGGAGGAAGAGAGCTACTTTCCAATCAAAAGAGATAAGGATGATTTCACTAGTACTACCACAACACATCTAGTTGTTGTCAACACTCATCGCAGTCACAGAGAGAGAGGACACAAAATCATAGGAGAGAAAAAAATAAGTGCTTTCAAACCATAATAGACACCGCGAGAAAAGAAGACAAAATAAAGAAATAAGCTCGAACTCCATCAACGGTGAAGAGCATCAACTAAGTTATGGTAATTCATCCAAAAAGGTGAGAACCGATGTGCTTCTCATTCTTGAAACTATTCTAAATTATGGCTATGATTTGTAACTTAAGGATTTAAGACTTAATAATTTTTAATTGGTATGTAAATTCTCTACAAACCTGGGGTAGAAAGATATTAAGGCAATTATAGGTATTTTTTTCTGAGTTGCCATATATTTAACCTTGAAATTTTTCTAGTTTCGGTAATAATGTTATTATGGACTATGGCTGTGATTTTGGAATTGAGAGATTATGGGCAATCATGGATTATTTGGATTTAAGATGTTATTTTGAACTTAATGAACCTTAGTGTTGCTTCCTTGTAGTTTGAGTTTATTTTCAAACTATGAAATTTATATTGGATTACATTGCAAAATGTTCTTGTGGTTGTGTCTTAGCTTTTCAAACCCTTAATTTAGAACACTATTTTTGTCCCCTAACTCTTAGTGCTGTTAAAATTAGAGTTCCTAACAACTTGTAGGGCATTGGTTCTAAGGTGATGATACATATGTATATACTTTTGCATATCTTGAATTAAAGTGAATTGAAAATCTAAGCCATGAATTTTTGTGTTTATAAGTTTTTGTCTTGCTTTTTCTGGATTGTAAGCTTATTTCTCGAGAATTAAAAATTTAAACCATTAGGAGTATTGGAATTTCTTTCAAAATAGGATGTATTCAATGGTTCATATTGCTTTGGATATAATGTTCCATAGAATATAATAATGCTAAACTGATATAGATTCTAGCTTCTTTTTTTTTATTTGAGAAGCTCTCTCAACCTTAGTCTATCACCACAAAAGTGTATTTTGTCTTGTTTTAGCTTGATGTAGTTTTTTTTTTGTTTTCTACAGGAGCTAGTTAACAAGCATGTAAGAAGCTAGAGTTTAAGCATAGGCTTTCAATAGCTCTAGGTGTAGTTTGATGTGCCTTATTTTACACATATTTTCTTTATGTTATTTGTCCATTTTTTTAGCATTGTTTGTGTTTTTATTCGAAAAATCACTTGAGTTTGTATCCTTTTTCATTTCAGGAGTCATCATCAATAATGGAGCAATTTTGGAGCTTAAACAGCTAAGAAAAAGGGCTTGGAACACTCTATAGCCTCAACATGCCTGTGCTGGCTGAGCATTGGGAACACGGCTTGGAGCATGCCTATGCTGGCTGTAACATCCACCTCTAATACTTTGGGATTTATTATGATATTATTGTTATCATTGATTAAACATTAAGATGTTATTATTTATGTAATGATAAGAATGGTTCATTAAAGGGATAGGATGGACATTTTCAACAAGATAGAACTACTTTTACCATAAAAGGGTTGTAACGACCCCCTAATACAACATACACAATCCTTTATCTGATTAGCGGAAGCATATGGACTTTTCTAAATAGTTATTCCCGATGTGGGAATATCAGGGGATCGCTACTGGTTGAGCGTAACCCAAATAGACTTCCTGTTGTCCATTCGGATTTCGTTCAACCCTAATTCACATGCAGCTAAACTAATTATACATACATACACCATACATTACTCTGGAATGAAATCTAATATCCATACATACGGCATACAATCATTCACACAAATCTCAACTTAAAATTTCAAGTTTGCAGCGGTAAACCCTATCGAAAATCCGGCAGAGTTTTATCTGTATTTCGAACATATCTATAATACAACAGTCACCTGTTTACAGATATACAACTAGTCCAATTACAACAGAAAAAATAAATGACAGAAGACCCATATACAGCAACATCATCGAAACATATACAATGTAATTCAAGCCTAGACTAAGTTTCTCTTCTATCTATCACCAAGTCATCGTCCAGCTAACGTCTAGGTTCCTGTCCTTGTTCCTGTTCATTTGAGTAAACAACCTGGTGAGATATAAAATCCCAGTAGAATAATTTACAATTCAAACTACAGTTTAAAATCTGGTTGAATACTCAATGGTGTGAGCACCGAAAACATCTTCCCAAAATCAGTGAAATACCTTATTTTTAAAATCATTTTATCACATGAAAATCGCGGCAATTACTCAAAATCATAAAATCCATTTCTTTGAAAATCAATCATAGAAATCAGGTTAAATCCCATGCCCGGTGTATCTAAATCCACTGCAACCCAATCTAAATCGTCATCCAATTGCACATCATCTAGAGAGATTACCTCTCTTATTGTTGGGTGTGATCCATAACACCAATCGCCCGAATCTCGCCTATGTTGTGAGTGTGATCCGTAACACCAATCACTCACTCAAGGACTAGGTGAGAATCAACATCTAGGGCGTCCCCTAGCATGTGCACATACGCCAATTCTCATCCTCATACAGTCTATTCGAACTCACATGCTCACGGTCGGCTATTCTTCAGGGTTCTAGGGTATTACGCCTAAATCATAACGTTTCCCCGCCTTATATTCCTTAAACCTTTCTTAGGGTCGTCCTGATTTATCGCGTGATCCCTAATGCAATACAGGCTAAATCTGGTAAAAACAATATCATTTGAAAACTCCTCAGACTCTGGATATCGAATCTTGAGCAGGGCCCAATACCAGCTATCAAGTACCTTACCCTAAGTAAATCCGTCCTAAGGGCATCTAAACTCGATAAACAAAGCGTCTAACATGCAATTAGGATATCCAGCACACGGGCATGCAATTTATTCCATCGAAAGCAGCACGTAAATCTATGCAATTAAATCTAATCATTCAGGCAATCACTAGGTCAATTCTAAAACTCGAGAAGCGTAAATCATCCTACCTGGTCTCTTGTTACTCCGAATCAATTCAGAACTTCACGAAATCTCAATTTTCGAGCCAATTAAATTCCATGGACATTTAAGTAAATATGCAAGCTTGTCACGTCATCCGTTTTACGATCCTAAGTCCGATTATCCTAATTCCTAGGTCAATTTATTTTCTAATTACGTTCGGCAGCTATTTCAATCAGAATTCATCAATTTTTGGGAAATCGGACCTTACCAGTGTTGTCGGATGATGAAAATCTGTCCCGAGGTGATCTCGTTTCTCTCGGTGTATGTCCAGATTCTCCGGCACGGCGGCGTACGGTGGCGCACCGCGGAGAGGTGCGGTTGGCCTCAAAATTTACACCACGGTGAAGCTCGCAAGATGAGGAGTCTGAATATGGTGGTGGCGCGACGGTTCACGGTCGTTTGGATGGCGTTTTTCGGCCACGAAGAACAACGCACGGCGGACGAAAAAAAGCTCGATCCGGGCACGTCGGACCTCCGTTCAATGTTGGCGAGCTAGTGGAGGACGCTGGCAGCTCAGGCTACACGATGGTGGGGGCGGTGACGACCAACGGTGGTGAACTGCAGCAATTTTAGTTGGCAAAGTTTTCGCGCGATGGAGGTAGAAAACGTCATTTTCTGGCGGGCCGTGGGTGGTTGCTAGAAGTCGAGGGTGGCGAGGGGAGTCGATTGGTGTGCCTGGTGGTAGCTCACGGTGGCTTTGGTGGCGACGCGCAGTGGAGGAAGGAGGAGAGATAGGAGAGAGAAAATAGAGTGAGGAGAGAGAGAGAATTAGGCCAAATGACAGAGTTTCGAGAAATTTAAAGCTTCCAGGGACGATTCTGACTTTTCCCGAACCACCCGGGGAAACTTTAGGATGTCGTCTTCCTTCCAGACGTTGGCACGAGTTTCCATGCAAAGCTTTTGGCCTCCGTCAGTGAGACTGGAGTACGAAACGTCGTCTGTCAGTTCCTAATTGTCGGATCGCGTTTCTTTTCGTTCGATCGTGTTTCTGACTTCAAATTGCTTTCCAAGTTCAACCATCGCCTCGAAATATGTGCCAGACTTCGCTTACATGAATTTATCATGAAAATCGAGTTTCTTTCTTTTAAAATTAATTCTGGTTATTACAAGGGTAAAATTAAAAATTTTAGTAAAGAAGGGCAAAATAGTAATTTTGCTATAAAGGAGAAAATAAATTTTATCTAACTATTTCATGGAATTACATTTAGGGACTTTTACCAGTTTCATTAAGAGAGAAAAAGAAATAAGTGTAGAAGTTATTGTGTCCCCTTTGATGGAAAAATGATAATTTTACCAAAGAAGGGTAAATTAGTAATTTTATAAAAGAAGTTTTATGAAACTTTATTTAAGGAGTTTTTGCCTACCAAAATGGAAAAGGATGAAAAAATGAAGTTGAATTGGCCATTTGGACACAAAAGGTAAAATGGTAATTTTCTTAGGGATGTATTGGTAATTTCTTAAAAAGTTGAGGGGCAAAACTATAATTTTGAAAAGCATAAGGGCAGAATGGTCCTAACTTATGAAAGTTCCATAAAATTACAATTCTAGGGGGAGAGAATGCCATTGTTGAAAAGGTGAAGCATAAAGGGTAAAATGATCATTTTACACCAAGGGCATTTTGGTAAATTCACCTAAACCCTAATTTAAGTCATCTTTTTCATTTAGATGATGAAGAAGTTGAAACCTAGGGAGGGAGAGGTGGCCGAAACCATAACCAAGCTTGGAGGAAGAGGAAATCAAGGCAAAACACTTAGGAAATTTAACATTTCTTGCATTTTCAAGGTAGCTAAACATTCCTAAAGCCTTAGTTTCATTTTTTATGATATGTTTAAAGTGTTTTAATGTTTCAAGAACCCTAGGGCTTTCTCTCTCTACATTCTTATGGTGGATTTCTTTGAATGAGTTTTGCTTATGTTAAAATCTTGTTGTGTTTATGAATATGAACATGTTGAAATGCTTGAAAACATAAGAGATTGAAAATTTCCATGATTGGTACCTAATTCTTGAAAAACCCTAATTCTTGAAATGGTTGAAATGGTGTGGGAAAGAGTGAGAAAATGTTGATTTTGCATGAGATGTACTTGAATATGAAAGCCTTGAAACCAAAATGATGAAACAATTCCATTTTCCCTCACTTTCTCACTTACCCGAATGCTTCCATGTATATTGGTGAAAATGTTAGCTTAAAAAAGTGCCTAAAAATGGTGGAAGAAATTGTTATGAGTTAGTAAGAGAGAGAAAATTATGCTAAGTTGAAGTTTTGGTACTTTTACCATTTTCTAGCCATGCCATTTAGCCTTAAAAGTGTACTTGTGAATGTGAATATGTAAGATTATGTGCATTTTCATGTTTGGTATGAAAAATGAGCTAGAAAAGTGTGGAAAAGAAAGGTTAAATGTACATATGTATATTTTGAGGTGTGAGAAAGTGTTATGTATAATTGTTGAATATGTTACCATAATGCCTAAATGGTAAGAAGAATGGAAGAAATCAAACAAATGGCTTGAAAATACCAATTCTTCACCTTTTTCTTGCCTTGGCCGAATGCTATGTATATTTTTCCCTTGGATGGCTAAATTTATGTGTTAATGGAAAGTAGCCTAATATGTATTTTAAAGTGGCCTATGTTAAGTGAAATGGGAAAAAATGATGTAATGATTAAATGTGAATGTTAAATTGCATGCATTGTGCCATTGATATGAATATGTTCAAAGTTATGTGAATGTGATTGAATGGCTTGAAATGCTACTTGCAATTGTTAAAGGAAAGGCATTGAAAGTCACCAAGATAGGGTGGAGAATGACACTATTAGATCCCCCTTGAGGTGAATATGTAAAGGTTATGAATGTTATCTTAGGGGTGACAGAATGACAATATTTATATCTTCCCCTAGAGATAAATAAAAAGGCAATGAATATTACCTGAAGGAATGGACAATGGCACTATTTAAGTCCTCCTAAAGGTCACCAAGAAAGGGTGGAGAATGGGACTATTAGATCCCCCTTGAGGTGTATGTGATGGCATTATATAATACCCTAGTGGTGGGACTCAATGGCACTATAAAGAGTCACCCTAGTGGTAATAACTTGATGGCACTATATGATACCCTAGTGGTGGACTTGACGGCACTAATAAAAAGCCATCCTAGTTGTCAGGAAAGAATGGTACTAAAGGATGGCTTTAGGAAAAGTATGATGTTAGATAATTGATGATGTATAATGTTTATAAATGTGATTTGTTGATTGATGTAGAATGTTAATGTTTTACCATATATTCTATTCATGACATGATATATTGATTACCACATATTCATAGATGCATACACACATGTTTCACATATAGCATGCCCACATAATTAAATGAAAAAGGTTTTGAAATGAATAGAATGTAGAAATATTTTTTGTATTCGTACAGTGGTACATATCAACTATTTGAAAGTAAATGGTTTGTTTAGCTACTGAGAAATTATTTCTCATTATTGTACGTATCAGATGCATAAATCTAGTGTGGTGATGCACCGAACTAGCTGATTTAAGAAGTAAATAAAAATGATGTAATGTAGCACTTTTAGTTCTAATTTCTGTCATATGTACTTTGAGATAGAATTAGGACTATTCTTTTGAAAAAAGGGGCTTGAGTGACAGGATTGTTGTCTCCTTACCCCTATATATGAATACTTAATATCTCCTGGGATGTGTATCAGAAGATTTAAATGATATACATATAGTTATGCAATGTTTTACAAATTTTGCTATGATGTATGGAATTTTATTTTCGCTGTGCTGAAGTATGTTAACCTGAGCAAAAGAACCCAAACTTAATGAAATAATTAATTATTAATGGATTTAATGCTCAGGCTCATTTTTACAGAATAAGGTAAAGAAAAATGTAACCACTTATCTTATTACATATTATAAAGCTGTAATATAGAGATAAGGGGTGTTACACTAGCTGTGGCTGTAACGCCCTTATCTAATATTACAACTCCTCTGAAGTGACTAGATAAGTTTGGTATGTTATTCTTAACTTTAATTATTCGTTTACAACGTCTGAGCATTCATACCATTGTAATATTATTAAAATTGATTAGGTTTGGGTTCTTTTTCTCAAATCAAAACTTATAAGCACAATGAAAATAAAAATGTCATACATTTGAAATAAATTCATGGAGACATTATTTAAACATCATATACCTTTTCCCAAGTATTACATAATTTAATAGATTTGAGATTTGTGAAGAGACTTTTCACATGGGTAGGGAGACAACATGTTTGTCACTCAAACCTTTATGATCCAAAATATTCCTAAGATGGATATACTCCTCACATATCTTAACATAACTACTACCCTTTCTCTTATTCATAGCCAAAATTTTCAATTCTAATTCCATCCAAAAGAATATAATTGTAGAATCAGAACCAAATAAAGGGTTACATTGCATATGAACAACTAATACATAGTCCCAAAAGGAACCTTTCCCCACGCCCCCTTCAGTCTCTATGTCAATTCTATTCCTATGTATCTGATACATATTAGCATATAAATGAGAAAACCAGTTTTCATAGTAACTTAACAATTCAACATTTTAAAATATACTAATATGTATTAGTGTGCAAGCACAGAAAAACCATTTCTTCTACATTCCATCATTTAATATTTAATCTCTTTCATGTAAACACATTAGTAAGCATTGTATGATTTATTGGTATGTCAATGTGATAAAGATGGTCATTCTCATTTTAATTATAATTCTTTTCTAGGGAAAGCATACATATAACAATTGAAATAGGCAACAATCATTTATATATCTTCCATTCTTAAAACTTACCTTGCTTGAGAATGTAAAGCCACATTTGGTGACATTGCAAGAAATGTGGACACTTAGCCACTTTTGTAAGAATTGTCAGCACTTGGTCACATTGTGGACTCTTGGCCTCTTTTATGAAAATAGTGAACACTTGGTCGCATGGTAGACTCTTAGCCACTTTTATGAAAATAGTGAACACTTGGTCGCATGGTGGACTTTTGGCCACTTTTATGAAAATAGTGAACACTTGGTCACTTATACATACACATAGCAACTACAATTTCTTCTTATTTTTATCACTTCAATCTCCCTTGCATTTAGCCATCATAAGGTACATGCTAATGCATTCATAGTTAGCATAGTAATTTGGACACCAAAATTAAAATAAGATATTGGTTTCGGCTATCATGAAAAAGGTAATCAAACTTAGGATTTTTCATGTCACATTGTCACTTTTCTCCATCTTTGCCATAAATTAAACTTCATGATATCATGCATTAATTTCTAGGGTACGTTCTCCCACATTTAATTTGTGTAACCATTGTCATTAACAATTTATTCTACTTACTTCTTGGTTCATGATACACATTAAATTTAGGGTTACACACCTTTCAAATTTTTTTACATTTTAATACTAATGTGGGGCTTTATTATGCACAAAAGGTGAACCAACTCACTATACCTTAATTCACCATATTTCCTTTCTTTCTCTTAGCTAAAATTGAATTGTAATCTCTCTTCTCCCCATTTTTTATCAAGTAATTTCCTACCTTACAAAGGTCATTTTCGAATTTAGCAAGACAACAAGGGCAATGTCAAATTTTAAATCAAATGCTAGTTAGAAATCTTCATTTTGGTATCTATAAATTAAAACATATGTTAACCATACAAGAATACAAATTTTTTAGCACTATTTTAAGTTAGAGCTTTCTATTATACATGCTTAATTCTTCCAATAATAGTACTCCCATGAAAATAACAATATCCATTTTTGCACATCAACAAATAAATATAATTTACCATACAAGCTTAGCCAAAAAGACATTCGCATCTTCAATAATGTAGAGAAAAAACTAATGTTCCATGAAAGCTTGGAAAACATGCTGAATATATCTTAAATCATGAAACAAAATTAAGAGAATTGCTAAGCTACCTCAAGGGTGAAATAAAATGGAATTGTCTTAGCTTTCGCTTTGAATTTTCCCTTACTTCTTTGCTTCCTTCCCTCTTGGCTAAGCTAGCTCTTTTCCCCCTCATGAGAGCTTTTGTTCTTTTTGCCAAGCTGCTCTCTTGCTTCACCGAATGAAATTGTCGAATAGGTGTCCATTTGCGTCAATCTATCCCTTGTATATTTTCTATTCCCTTACATTGAGTGCTACACGTGTAATTAAGTACAATCCACATTAATTTCAATTTTGTATATAGAGATTAGCCACTCAATTACGGCAAAGGAAAGGAAGGAGGGAGGTTCACGCAAGGCATCCATTTCACGTAAGCTGCACCTTCCGTGCAAGACTCACATCTTAGCATTATACATGTACATGTAACTCCATCACTCGGTGGTGCCAAAGGAAAGGGATTCATGCAAGCTACCATTTCATGCGAGAGCCACCCTTCATGCAAGGCATACAGTTTTGCATTCTATAATTTAATTCCCTTTATCTAGTTCCTAAATGGCTTCCACCGTACACCTAAATATATGTATATTAATTTAACTAAATTCTGCACTCTCCTCCCTCTTCTTACTTACTATTACCGTAGGTTTATATAGGTTCAATTAAAAATTCAATTCCTTTACCCATTCTTAATAGCCTTCACGGTTGGCTAGGAAGAATAAGAAGCCAAATTCCCTTTTGCTTCCTTCATGTCACAATTCTCTCTTGCTTTCATTTCCCTCCACCGAATGCATGTGTATATATATATATATTTAATGGATGTTAAACTCTTTTTTTGTTTCCTTCTTAATTTCTATTGCCGTGTATATAGGTTTACTTCACTCTTTCATTTGGCAATGCCTAGATAAAAGGAAGAAAAGAAGAATTTAAACCAAGCACCTTATTCTTTATGTAAGCACCTCAAGCACTTAAATTTTTATGTGGTGTTTTCCCCTTACTCATATTATAATTCAGTTAACACAAGGAAGAAAGTGTTCTCCCTTAACTTATTTATTCTAAACACTAAATTACACAAGCAAATTCATCACACTTTATGGCAAACTCATCTAATTAATTAAGGAAACATAACATAAAAATAGTCACAAGAATAGGGTGTTACAGCAGCACCTGGAACATCGTTGTGTTAACATAGCATGGGTTGTTTTGAACGCGCATTTAAAAAGGCAAAGCTACAGTGCGCAACACTATGTGGGATACTGTTCGCGACACTTTTCCTGATATTTTTTGCAACTCTTCTCCACGAGCTCTTCTAGGGTTTGCGATTTTAGCCTTCCATCTTCCTTGAGGCGAAAGGGTGATGACTTCCAGTGACCAAGAATGACGAGCGAGACACTTCTGTTGACTTTAGCCACCAAAATGTGATAGGCCCGTGGAAACTCGATAGATTCGAGCTTTGACTTGTTTGCGTTC
Source organism: Senna siamea (assembly GCA_031216115.1). Lineage (NCBI taxonomy): Eukaryota > Viridiplantae > Streptophyta > Magnoliopsida > Fabales > Fabaceae > Senna > Senna siamea. The sequence goes on from CM062360.1 coordinate 7,911,194, forward strand.
ATAACCTATTTGTGGCATTTTTTGTCTGATCTGCCATTTGTGGAGTTTATCTGACCTTAGTCAACCTCTCCGTGGCTGTTTGTCTGTCTACTAATGATCTGTGGTGCTGTTTCCATTGGGTACTTGAGAACTCAACAAGCAATCTATGGAGCTCCACAATTTTGGAGATTGGAAGAGTTTTTTGATGCTTTTCTCGCAACATTCGTACTATTTTTGTCTGGATTTTGAGAGAATAGGGGTATGAATGATTTTTACTCTTTCCTTCTCCTGTATATTTGAATTATTGATGGAATTGCCAATTAATATATGTATCTAGATTTGTTAAACCCATTGGGGTTCCTGACTGTGTTGGTATTTTGATTTTAATTGTATGGACATTGAATTTGATGCTGTGATCTTCTTTACACTTATGAATGAATGCTTAAGTTTTCTTTTACAAGATATTATGATGAATATGGTTTAGATTTCTTTTAGTAATCGACAGATTCTAGCTGGAATTAGAAATCTAATTGTAAAGAACAGTTGTTTTTCACTTAAAACTAAGGTTAATAATTGGTGGATTAAGAAGTAATGACTCTTAATAGTAGTGGATTAAAACGATAATGCTGATATAAAATTAATCATTAGGAAGAAATTCTAGTAATAGGTTCTTAGGTTTAAGAAATTCAATTGTAACGATGGTGAAGTTGGATTTATTTTAGAATTCACTCACAGGTAACATCATTAAATTCAATAACCTATTATCCTTTATGTGTTTGCCAACTAGTATAGGTCCCTAGTGGGTTTTCTTTTCTTGCCTTGACACATTCCCTTTTTCATTCACTATCGTTGGTTGTTTATTAGTGTATTTAGTTAGTCATTAGTTTAGCTAGAAATCAATCACCTTGACTTTTAGGCTAGATAACAAAGAACAAGTAGTAATTATGGGCTTTCCTGTTCCTGTGGGATACGACCTTGATACTCACCATTGCACTAGACTGCATTGATAGGTTCACTACTTTAGGTGTAGTTGTATTGGCAGCACATCAGAGCTAAAGGTGATCCTCCACAAAAATAGTGAGCATTTGTGGCTTTCTTTTATTATTCACAAGTATAGTCTTGTTCTTGTTTATTGTATTTCTTTTTGTGTTTGTTTTGATCGTGCTATCTTGGAGTATACTTATAGTTGTCATCTTAGATTGATATTATTGCTTTTTCTTTTATTTTTTTCTACTTGTCCTCTCCATTTTGTCCCTTTCTTGGGTTTTTGGGTTCTCAAGTATATGTGTTAATCTTATTTTTCATTGTGGAAAAGTGTATATGTAGCTTTCAAAAGTTGTGTGTGTAGTTGCATATAAATGATTTGTGGTTGCCATAGATAGATATATATGATTTAACAGCTAGGGTGTAACATCCGCTCCAAACACTTGTATTTTTATGATGACGTTGTTACCATTATTATTGTTAGTATTATTTTTGAGATGTTAAGGATGATTTATTAAGGAGTTAGAATGGACATTTTTACCATTATATAATCACTTCTGTGATTAAAGAATGAAATTGAAAATTTAGTGAGGAACGGTAAAATAGTAATTTTACCATGAAAGGAAAAATTGATTTAATTCTCTTATTTCATGAAGTTACATCAAAGGACTCTTATTATTTTCATTTAAGAGAGAAGAAGAATCTAGTTATGTGCTTTTGTTGTCAAGAAGACAATTTTCCCTGAGAAGGGTAAAATCATAATTTCACCATAAGGGCATATTAGTAATTTTACATAATGTAGAAAATTTAAATTTTTATCTTAAATATTTCAAGAAAAATAGAAATTAGAAATCCTTGTCCAACTATGCTTCAAAGAAGAAAGAAAAAGGGTGAAATGATAATCTTTGGCATAAAGGGCAAAATGGTAATTTTTAGGGATAAAATTGCAATTTTGATAAAATAAGGATAAATTAGTAAAATTACAAAAATAATTTTTATAAAATCTTATTTAAGTTATTTTTGTACCATGAGGCCAAAAAGGGTGAAAATTAGAGCAAAAATGGCCAATTTGGACTAAATGGCAAAATGACAATTTTCCTTAGGGGCTTATTTGCAATTTTTGAAAATTTGAGGGACCACTTTGCAAATTTGAAATTATTGAGGGGTAGAACAGTCCCAACCCATGGAAGTTGCATAAAATTACATTCTTAAGGAGAGACAATGCCATTGTTGAAAAAGAGAAGAAAAAGGGATAAATTAGACATTTTTGCACTAATGACATTTTTATAAATAATCTAAAGTCTATATTTTAGCCTTCTTCTTTCTCCATATGCTAGAAGTGTCGTGAAAGGTGGAGAAGGAGGGAGAAGGCTGAATTGCTTCATAGCTTTGAAGAAGGAAGAGTTCTCACCAAAACAACTTGGAAATTACACTTTTATTGGCTTTTCAAGGTAGCTAAACAATCCTATGCTATTCTTTTCTTGTTTTATAGTGTGTTTATGGTGTTTTCAATTTGCAAGAATGATGGCTATTTCTCTCTCTACATTTTTATAGTGGATTTGCATGCTTGGTTTGAAATATGTTGAAAACAACTTGTGTTTATAGCTATAGACATGTTGGAATGTATGGAAACTCATGAAATGGTAAATTTTCATGGATGGAATTTTGATTTTGCCAAACCCTAACTTATATCAAGGATGAGTTTGTGTTTGTAAGAGTGAGAAAATAGTATTTTTGCATGGTTTTTGCATGAATGTTGTGATATTGTAAGTAAAGTGATGAAATCACTCCATTTAGCTTGATTTCTCCTCTTGACCGAATGCTAGGGTTTGGAATGGTGCTGAATTTTGGCAAAATTTTGTGTTAGAAAGAGTGAGAGAAAGTGTTAGAAAATTGTAAGAGAGAGAAAATCTAGTTAGATTTATATTTAGGTAGTTTTTCCATTTTCTAATTTCACAAGTAACTAAAAAAATGTGTTTTATTCACCTTGGCCAAATGGATACATATAAATGGTGCTGAGTTTGCTCTTGAGGAATGACTTAGAAACCATATAAATTTAGTTCCAAGAAAGGAAGAGAGAGAAAATTATGGCAAGTTATGTTTCAAGCAATGTTGCCAATTTAAAGTCTTACCATTTCACTTTAAAAGTGTGCCTAATAATGTGAAATTGTGGGATTAGATGTGTGACCATGTTTGGCATGAAAATTAGGCTAGAAAAGCATGGGAAAGAATAGCCTAAAGTGCACTTACCAAATTTTGAGGTGTAAGAAAGTGTTAGGAATAATTATGATAATTGTTACCATAATGTTTAAATGGTAAGAAAAAGGCTAGAAATGAGCCAAATGAGTTAGAAATGCCATTTTCTCATGATTTCCTTACCTTGGCCGAATGCTATGTGTGATTTTCCCTTGTTAATTGGAAATAACCTAAGGTGCCATCAAAATTGGCCTATGCTAAGTGACAAGAAAGAAAATGATATAATGGTCAAGAATGAATAGTAAGTAGCATGAAATGTTTGTTATTGATAACAAAATGTCTAAATTCATGTGAAAATGACTGAATAGTATGAAATGCTTAAATGTAAGTATGAATGCCAAAGTTAAAGACCAAGGAGGAATGATCTGGTGAATACCTCTTGAGACCAAAATTATGAGGAGGAATGATCTGATGTATACCTCTATAGTAAGTTACCTTGTGGGAAATGATCTAATGTATACTCCCAAGGGATAAATGTAGGAGGAATGATCTGGTGTAAACCTCCAAAGAATATCATGATGTGGAAGGGAATGATCTAGTGTATACCTTTCCAAAGTAAAATATTTTTGTATAGCCATTAGTTGTATTGCATGAATGTGATTTTTGTGAATACGATTTAGACATATAAGCATTAAAAGCTTGTTGTTCATTCCATGAATGATATAATTTGCTGCATATCTCATGCATATAGCTGCATACACATCTATTTCACATATGTCATACCCAAGGGTCTTTATGAAAAGAGTTTGAAATTTTAATTGAATGTAGAGGTGTTTCTTGTATTATTACAGTGGTACATATCAGTTATTTTAAATAAACCGGTTTGTTTAACTACTGAGAGTGTATTTCTCATTATTGGACCGATATGTATCAGATGCCTAGATACTGCCTAATAATAGAGGTTGAACTGACAACTGTGGAAATTCCCTTTCTGGGAACTTTCACTATAGTGAAAGATGTTTATGTTATAACTGTCTTCGAATTCTCTCTGGAGTAGATAAGTACTTAAATATGTAGCTATAACCCGATCATATTGGGGTTCTAACCTTACATGTTCTTTTTGGGTTGGAGTTAGGACTGACATTTTTTGGCTGTATATAAAAGGAAAAAGGGCATATGTATAGGGATATGTGAAGTACCTATTCACCCACGATATTTTGTAAAGGAGTATAAGTGGTAGGCTTGTTGTCTCCTTACTCCTTATGGATGGGTACTTCATCTATCCTAGTATATGTACACAAAACAATGTACCAGGTAGTTATGAAAATATATGTATAGTGAACAAGTTTTTATATATTCTATTGTGGTGTATGTATTTTATTTATTGATTTATTTATTTCTTCCACTGTGCCAAAGCATCTTTTACCTAAGCAAAAGAACCCAGACCTAATTACAAAATAAATTCATGATAGATTGAATGCTCAGGAGGAGTTAATGTAATTAAAGGCTAAAGATAATGTAATCACTTATCTGAAGAAGTGTTATAACATTGTTAAGATAAGATAAGGGGTGTTACATAGGGTGCCTTTACTATCACTGCCATCTCAATTCTCAAGGATGTATATGTGTAATGACTCATATGATCTATCTGGTTCATTTTAATTAAATATTTTACTGCCATGATTTTTTAATAGAAAAAGCAAAGAGGAAGAGAAAAAGAAAAAGCACATTGAGGTGAGTTAGTTCTTTGTGCTTCAGGAATTGTCCACATCTTAGTTCATGAAAAAGAAAAAGAGAACATGCAAACGCAACTTCAAACTATTCATTCTCTGTGGTTTAGGTACTTATTCAACCTTATACACATTTATATGTCTAAATTTAAGTAGTCTATTTGACATTTTTATTTTTTTAATCAATAGCATAATAATTGTTATAATGTGATGCTTTTATCCAACAACGTATTCTTGTGTTCTAATATCAATGAGCATTTGTGTCTTTCTTAGTATCATTTTCCTTCTCCAAATTTTACATTAAAAAAATACCCAAGTACCTCCTAAATGAACCCCATAAATTCATTTTGTAAGCCCTCTTAAAACTCAATTATTTTACTTTGGTTATAAACATTTATGGTACATGCATAAATCATAATAGGTTCAAAGCACACTTGTTTCTAATATTTTTTTTTAATTTGAAAAAAGGCTCATTCATGCAATGACCTATTTTATTTATTATATGCAGGTTTGGCTCATCTTTTCACAATGAGCCCTTGTTTAATGTATAAAGATTTCAAAATAGGCAATGTTCTTATTATTTTCTTGCTTGTGTTTTTTTTTCTAGTTTTGCCATGGTCAATGTTGTAAGTGTGCTGTTCTTATTTTTATGCTATTTCCTATTCTATTTACTGATATTGAGTGTTCACTGCTGTTGAATGTGATGTGACTGTATTATAAGTGTTTACTGTTTACTATTATTGAGTAAGTCTTGTTTTTGTTTACTATTTTTTTTTAGGTTTGTTGTGAGTGTGTTGTTATGTTATGTGTTATGACTCTTATGAGATGTCTAGTTCATTTTAATTAATTGTTTTACTACCATGGTTTTTAACCAGAAAAGAAAAGAGGAAGAGTTTAAGAAAAAGCACATTGAAGTGACTTAATTCTTTGTGCTTCAGGAATTGTCCACATCTTGGTTTAGGAAAAAGAAAAGGCAAACATGCTTTTGATAGGAGTTGTGTTCTGATAAATGCATATTTTACATATGAAAACCAAATATTTCAGAACAAGAGATCCTAGATAGGAGTCATAGCCAAATTCTTTAAGATGAAAAAGGTATTTTGTTTTTGAAAGTTTATATGTTTTAAAATTTAAATGCTTTTAGATAAAATATCTGTATTTTCTCAAAGTTATTTAATTTTAACAATAATAGTTGTTGGAGAACAAGTGATTATTGCTAACTTCCTAGGAAAGAAAAAGAATAAAATGGTGATATAAATAATTTAATTTATTTTATATTTGTTGACATATACAAGCGGTAACGATTGCTATGATATTTTTTTACCTTTAAAAATAGTTCGTCACTAAACAAGAATGCATTATTCTTGTTTAGAGACAAAAAATTCTATCTCTAAAATTAATTTTTTCTATCTCTAATTAGAGATGAAATATATTTTTTGTCTCTATTTTTTTGCAATGCCAATATTAGAGATAAACTATGTTCTATCTCTAATAGAGATGAAAATTTCCACTTTTAGTAACGAGTTTTTCTATCACCTATTAGCATTTTTCTAGTAGTGAATGTGGTTCATGAGCATTAGATTATTGAGGAAAAGCTGGGGCCAAAATCTTAGCAGAGGATGTGGGGAAGCATCAAGCTGACTTAGAGGGGCAGTTGAAAGTTGTTAATGAGGAGTTGGCCAATCTTCGTTAGCAATTGGAGTAGCGACCTATGGGATTGTCTTCCAAAAAGATTTCTTGGGAGATAGCTTGTATAATGGTTGAGTACGATTGAGATAATTGCATGCAATAGTTGCACATTCTAAACCTCGACCTACGAATAGAAGACTCTAACTTTGTCTACGAGGTCTTTCATGGGGAGATTCGCCTCTGGGATACGAATGTAGATTAGGCTTAATTTGGTTTATAATTCCAAGTTGTTGGAGGACCTTGGCAAACTGAGTGGCATAAAATCCCTCAGGATCGATGTGTAGTCGAAAGAGGAACTAACCAGGAAAGAAGAGGTGGCGAAGGAGGATGATAGTCCCATTGCTAATCACTTTTCGGATGATGCGATTGATGTTATTCCAATGGCGGTGTTCATTCCTGTGTGAGCTTTAACCATGGAAGGTTATAATGGCAGTGGTGATGGAGGTGCTAATCCTCCAAATTATGAGGAGGTGGTTGATGTCCCAATATAAAATTTTATTATTGTAGTTCTGTGGTCTTTAGGCCTTTAAACTTTTTGAAAATTATTTGTGTAGATGTTGTAGGCCCCTTATGGTTTTGATGGAGTGATTTTGTTTAATCATAGAATATTTGCCTTGATCATGCTTTTATTTATGTATTTGTACTTTATCTTATACATTTTGAATCATAGACAATTGATCATCCACTGATCACTTGGTGAGGGACGATAGGCCGATGAAGGGTGCTAAAAAGCAATTCTTGGGGTAGGTGATCGTCCATCAATTCACCTTCAGGGGGCCAAAGGCCAGAAAAGGAAGTTGAAGAGCTATCCTTGAGGTAGGGGAATATCTGTTGATCACTTGGAGAGAGCCAAAGGCTAATTTTAGAAGTTTATTCTTACTTTTTGGCACATTTTTTGCAAAGAGATCGAGAGACAGAGAGAGAGAGATGTAAAAGTATTAATAAAAGAGTTATATTATTAATAGAGAATTAGGGGGGGTGAGGCCCTGTTACAATTTATAAAAAGTATTTCCTAAGGCTATATATATTCCAAGTATTTGGAATCTACTCGCTAGTAATGGTAGATATATAGTAAGCTCTGTTTGGCAAGATTTGGATGATCCAATAGTGTTAGGTGTAGAAATTAGGATTAATTTTAGTATGTTATTGCTTTGATTTTACTTTTCTCTACTCAATTTACTATTGATCTTTTATATTTTTTATTCCTCTCAGGATTGTTTACTTTAGAGTTTAATTCTTGAAGCTTCCCCCTTGCATTCTCACTTTTCCCCAACGTCCCATGGGCACAAGCGTTAATCTATTTAATTTAGTTAAAAAGACCCCCTCTCTTGCATATCCAGTTAAGCCATTTCCCTCATTTCTCTGCATTGACGTGGCTATTTCTTCTTGTGTGGCCAAGATAGAAGTTTGGCAAGCCTAAAATACCCAGACCATAATAAAGGGAGGGGGAGAGAGAGAGAGAGAGAGAGAGAGAGAGGAAGATAATGGAGTAGGCAATGATTGGGAAAAATGGGCGTGTGGGTGCAGTTTGAAAATTTATGGGATTCGCTTCTAGAAGGTTTGTTAAAGGAATAAAATGTGGATTAAGGAAGACTCTTAATCATGACAAAATTATGCTTAAACAAGGGGAGACCGAGGGTGCCATCTGAGGAGAGAAAGGGAGGAATCCAAGCATTGGCATCTCCGCCATATCCAAATCATCTCTAAGGCTTCAATTAGCTATGAGTGGCTAATTCTCTTCTCTTGTAGTCAGGGATTAGAATTCTTAAGTTAGTTGAATCATGAGGCTAGGATGATATTCTAATTCATTCTAAAACAGCTAGCATTTTCTATCTTCCTACCTTACTGTCATGAAACTCATTCCTGTACAGTTGACAGGGCTCGTCTCAGTACTGAAATATGTTTTTAATGCTAGTGTTTTCATTTGATTTGTAATTGTTCTTGTGGAAAGGCCTTAAGTAGCAACTAACTTGATTTAAACATAAATTATTCTTTCCATTCTGTTACGAAAGAATTTTGATAATTTTAACTAAACATATTAGTTAGTTGGTCTGTAGTGATATTTTTCCTCAAAACGTAATGTTGTTTTCACATTAAATCTAAATATGTGTTTTAGGTTACTTGGGAATTAGGGTGGTTAATGAATGTTTCTTAATTCAGTAAACTAGGAAGTAACTCAATAGTTATGAAGAGTAGCTATTATGCACAGTATGCTAGCATATTGCAGATTAATTAGGCCAATGAATGATTCACAAAATTGATTGGAGTCTTTTCCTTGATTTATGTCTATACTTACCTAAGTCGTGCCCACGGGTTACACCTGTTCAAGATTTTGTTTAGCATTATACTTTTATTTAGTTACAACATTACTTAGTTATGAAACCCCTCTTAATTTACTTTGATTTCAATTAAGTAATAGAATTAGTTAGCCAGTCCTTGTGGGATCAACCTTGCTCCCATTATATTGCATAATGGGGGAACAAGATTATTTAATTTGTTGGATTGCGACACCAACAAAATTTGGCGTCAATGTCAGGACTAGCATTACTAATATTTTTCCTTTGAATTACTAGGACTGCACAAGGAGGAGAACTGCTGTTTGATCTATAAATTGATACTACTGTTAGGAGATTAAGGAAAGAATTTAAATTATGACAAGAAAATCAGAATCATCCTCTTACTCCATAGAGAAATCTAAAGAATTAAGAATAGTTGAAATACTAATTGCGAATATGACAAAAAGAAGGACCCCCAGAGAACTAGGTGCTCCTTCTATTAACCAGGTACCATTGTGCATTGTAACACCCGAATTAGTTGCACATTGAAAGCTAAGGTAAGAACTTATATACTTGTTGCCTAAATTCAGAGGTCTAACCAATGAAGATCCCTATAAACATCTTCAAGAATTCCATATTGGATGCTTTAACATGAAGCCACAAGGAGTGAGTGAGGAGTTGATTAAACTCCTAGCCTTTCCATTCTCTTTGGAAGATGCTGTAAAGGAATGGTTGTTCTACCTGCCACTAAGCACCATTACAACTTAGGATGTCATGATGAAGATGTTTTGGGAGGAGTATTTCCTTGCTTCTAAGGCTATATTAGAAGGGAAATATGTAGTGCTAAACATAAGGAGTTAGAGGTCCTTTGTAACACCCATGTTACCTATTATTACGTGGTGTTTTAATTAATCATTTTAATTACTGGCCCATTTTACTTCCCAAGATCTCCTTAGATAACCTATAATTCTTTCATTTGATAAAATAGACTTTGGCATTCCAAAAACAATTAATCTAGTTTCTAATTGGAATAATATTATTTCAATGAAATTATCACACATATAACATAATGCTACATCAGAGTTGTTTATATATATATATATATAGATTGATCAAAATACATAATAATTAGTTTGGCCTTCCTATAGTGATAGGGACATATATACATCTGCATACACATACACTTATCCCCTAGTGGAATAAAGGTCATACATCCAAAATATACAAAAGTAGAGGGTCATCTATCTATCATAGAAGACCTATCATCATCTACAACACATATACAATCATGTTAGAGGAGGGAATGTGGGTAGGGGTGGTGCAGCCCCTTAGGCCTTCAGGATAGCTCACTTAATCCCTTTCTCTCGATATGTGTTAACCAACCCCAGAGTTAACCAAAATTAATCACCCACATAGGATAAACCAAGGGCATCCCATACTACCCACAACTATCCACCCTTAAATACTCCAAAATGGAACATATATTTGGGCAAAGAATATATGACAACTTTTCATGATCTTTCACAATAAACTTTAATGGAATAATTACAATTTAATTACACATGTTCACAATCTTAAGATGCATGTTATTATTCATGAAATTTCAAATTCATAGAGCATGCAGTCACTACAATGTCACATTCACTTTAAATATCTAATTGTGTAAACAAGACATAGCAAGTTGGTTTTATTCAAGACCTCTTTATAGTCTTCTCTTCCAAAATTCTTTAAAGATTCCCTTCCCTAACTTCCCCATACTTCATCCTAGTCATTCCTTTAAAGTTTGGTGGCTAAAAACACTAAAAGAAGTGAGTTTGCACTTCAAGAGGTTTGCCACGGCAAAAACCATGCCTAACTACACAAAAGGGTGCACTTGGGGGACACTTCATTGCGACTAAGTTCTCTTCTTGTTGTGGAGAACTACACAGATAAATTTTGCCACAGCTAAAGGTCCTCTTTGCCAAGGAAAAGTGCAAAGTGGAACTCCTTCGCATTCTGTAGTAAGGTGGCCAATTTTCTGCACTTTCCACACCTTTTTAAGCTTACCCATGGCCATTTTTGTGTAGGAAAAACGTTATGGTTTACACCATACACGCCATCCCTTATACCCTAGTTACTCGATAAGTTGAAAAACCTAAATCTTTGTAATCAACACACAAGAAGTGCATGAACTTCCTACAAGAGAACATAAGAACTACCTAAAAAGTTACTCATACCCTCTCACAATTTCCTCATACCCAACATGGTTTGGGTAGTAGGTCTAAAAGATTACACTTATAATCACACAACCCAAGTAAGAAACAAGCCTAGAGGATATCCTACACACACATGGAGGTATGAAAGGAGTTCCCTACCTTGAAAATGTGAAAGAAAGAAGAAGTACTTGGTGGATGGATGTTGTTCTTCCTTCTCAAGGGGAAACTAGGTCACAAGTGAGGTAGAAGGTACTTCTTCTTCACTTGTGAGGGTTGGATCTTGAGTTTGATGGAGGATGGAGAAGAAGTAGAAGATGAGAATAAGAGTTTCTCTCTCTAGTTTTCCTTCTCTCTCTTCGTCTCTAGGCTATAAACTTGTGTTTAATGGAGTGTGGTATCGAAGGGAAGGAGAAGAAGACTTAAAGGGAATACTCGGAGAAGGTTTTGGATTAATGATGGTATATGAAGGGAATAAAGTTTTGTATTAATTTAGTTAGGGAATTATAATTAAATTATATTTTAGATAGGGAATTTATTCCTAGATAGATATTTTACATTTTTCCTAAAATCTCCAGTTTACCATTTTAAGACATCCTAATTTTTATTTTATTAGTCTTTCAGTCTAAATGTTAAAATTTCATTGAAATCTAAATGCCATTTCATTTTCATCACATTAGGTAGTTATAATTATGTTTAATTATACAAAATTTGACATTTAATTATTATGTCAAATTTTAGGATATTACATCCTTTATCAGTATTGGGATCGTTTCAAGAGACTCTATGCAAGCTACCCACGACATGACATATCTGAGCAGTTCCTAATTCACTATGTCTATGAGGGGTTGCCACTTACAGAAAAGAAGATGTTAGATTCTTCCAGTGCAAGATCCATTGTTAGCAAGAATCCTCTTAGGCTAGAGAACTCATCAAGATCATGGCTACCAACTCTATCCAATTTGGTCCAAAACCCGAACCATTAAGAAGAGTTAATGAGGTATCTAGTACACCTATGAAGCTTAAGTTAAGCCAACAGATGAGCTAGCTGACAGAGCTAATGCAGAGCATAGTTGCAAGCTAAAATATATAACCCCCAAATTGTGTAGAGTATGTGCAATGCAGGGCCGTCCCACTGATATGTGCCCTTCCCTCTACTAAGATGCACAAGTAGAGGTTAATGTAGTAGGAGGATTTCAACCATAGAAAAGAAATTTTAACCCCCACTCCAACACCTGCAATCCATGTTAGAGAGAACACCTTAATTTAGTTATACACCTAGACCTCAATTTTTAGAACTCCACAAACTTCCAAAGCCAACAACAGCGTAATTACTAGAATTTCTAACCTAGACCTGTATAGCCCTTTTAACATAATTAAGAGGAAAAGAGAGGAAAAGGAAATCATGGAGACCTTTAGAAAGGTTGAGGTCAATATTCCCCTCATATATGCAATTAAGCAAGTCCCTAGATATGATAAGTTCCTCAAGGAACTATGCTTCAACAAAAAGAAACTAATGGGGAATGAATGTGTAAGCATAGGGGAGAATATATCTGTTGTTCTTCAAAAGAAGTTGCCTCAGAAATTCAAAGATCAGGGTATGTTTACCATATCATGAGAATTGGCAATGTGAGGATAAGAAAAACAATGTATGACTTAGGAGCTTCCATTAATGTGATGCCCATGTCCATCTACTCCACTCTTAATGATGGAAAACTCAAAAATACTAAAGTGGTGTATCCAAAAGGAGTTTTAGAGGATGTTTTAGTCCAAGTAAATAGCCTGGTCTTTCCAATTGACTTTTACATCATGGACATGGAGAATGAGACTTATGACAAGCAGTCTGATAAATGCTAGGGAGACCCTTCCTGATTACAACCAAGATAAAAATTAATGTGTGGGAAGGGGTCTTTGCAATGGAATTCGAAGGTGAAGTAATTAAGTTTAACATGTATGATGCCATGAAGTATCCCAACAACAATCCTTTTGTTTATGGGATTGATATTATAGACCTAATGGCTCAAGAACTCTTTGAACTACAACAACCTGACAGATTATGCACTATCCTAAACAAAAACATTGACTTGGGCTGTTGAAGGGAACTTAATGAAACCTACTGTGAGGATATAGAGTTAACATAAGTGGTTTAAGAGTTACAAACAACAAGAACCAAGCCTAACACTTTTCTTGTACATTAACTCACTCCCACTTACACTAAAATCCTTTCTTCCATTGTGCAAGCATCCAAAATGGAATTGAAGCAACTGCTTGATCACTTAAAGTATGCTTACCTAAGAGAAGGAGAGATCTTGCCAGTAATGGTATCCAATAAACTCACTAGCAAAGAAGAGGAGAAACTGATCTAAGTACTCAAAAAGTACAAGGAGGCTATAGGATGAACTATAGTACACATCAAGGGGATTAGTCTAGCCACTTGCATGCATAAGATCCTAATGGAAGAAGATTCAAAACCCAAGAGAGAAACCTAAAGAAGACTGAATCCTCCAATGATGGAGATTATCAAGTAGGAAATTTTGAAGCTATTAGATGTAGGGATGATCTACCTAATTTCAGACAATAAATGGGTAAGCCCTGTCCAAGTGGTCTTTAAGAAAGTACGGATAACAGTGGTTGAAAATGAGGATGGAGAAATGGTTCCCACTAGTGTGCAAAATGGGTGAAGGGTTTGTATAGACTATAGGAAATTAAATTCCTCTACTAGAAAATACCATTTTTCCGTCCCATTTATTGATCAAATGCTTGAATGACTTATAGGTAAAACCCATTACTATTTCTTTGATGGATATTTAGGATTCTACCAAATCCCTATAGCACAAGAGGATCAAGAAAAGGCAACTTTCACTTGCCCTTTTAGGACCTTTGCTTATAGAAGAGTGCCATTCGAGTTATGCAATGCTCCTAAAAACTTTCAAGGTCTATGGTAAGATATTCTTTGTTTATGTAGAAGAAATAATTGAAGTCTTTATGGACAATTTCACTATCCATGGTAAGTCTTTTGAGGCATGCCTATTAAATCTGGCCAAAGTCCTAGACAAATGCTTAGAATCAAACCTTGTTTCTAACAATGAAAAATGCCACTTTATGGTCGGCCAAGGTTTGATTCTTGGCCATATTATGTCAGATAAGGGTATCGAGGTCAATAAAGAAAAAATTGATTTAATTAAAAACCTGCCTTACCACATATCAAGATGGCTTAGTCCTTTCTTAGTGACCAAAATCTTTCCCTATTGTGTAACATCCCGCTCCCATCACCTCAATATATTTTCTTAGAATTTAACTAATTTATAATGCATGTAATTGAAACATGATTGTTGCCTAGGGTTAGATATAGCTGTAGGAGAGATTGACTGAAAAATTAGGGCAAAATGAGGCTCAAATTAGAAGAAAGGAGAAATTAAAGGTAAATGACACCTTTAGGTACATAGAATAGTGGGAAGTGTCACATTGAGAGAATTTAACCCAAAGAAATAGTGGTATATTAAAGTAGAAAATATTAAGAAAAAGGATTCTAGGAGAAATAAAATTAAAGAGTGGAACCAAAGGATAAAATATCCCACAAGTTTATTAAATTGCAAATTGGCCTAAAGGACCAATTGGTAATTACTTTCAACAAATGCTCAAAAACTTCCTAAGGAAGTTTACTAACATATATGTTAGCTTGAAGAGAGATAAAGCTTCAGAAATATTAAGCTCGAGAGGGAGTAAGCAAGTAGAGAGAGAACCAAGAAAATAGAAAGAGAAAGAGAACATTTCGAAAGAAGAAGGGAGAGATTAAGCCTAAAGATCAAAGGAGTTGATAGAAATCCTCCAAAACACCTTTTAGGACACTCAAATCACATACAAAGACTAAGGTAATCAAGAAAAATCTAATTTCCCCTTGTGTTGGAAAAACCCATTTTATCTTTCTTTCTAAAAGATGCTAAATTTGGACATTTGACCTTGTTTGGGGAAACATAAACTTGCATTCATGATTTTATATGTTGTATTTATGGTTGTTGGGCCTTGCATTTTGTTGAAATGTCTTTAAATTGCAAATTCAAGTGTGGGTCTTACTTTCTCTTTCCTCATTGATTGTAAATCCCTAATTCTGGATTAGTTCTAACCTATGAGAGCCTAGTTTTGGCATATAATTTTGTTCTTAAAGTAGGGAAAAGGTCCACGAGTTAATTTGGAAATAAAAAAAATGATTTGGGGGTAAAAAAGGTTAAAAATATTACTCTTAAAAATAGAGCACGAATGTGCAAGTTGACTTCCACACCCTAAAAGTCAAATTTCGTGTTCTTCGTGCCCAAAAATCTAGGTCCACAACCTGGAAGTCGACTTGTAGGCCCTAGGAAGTCGACTTGTAGGCCCTAGGAAGTCAACTTCTAGCTCTCTTCCAATATCCTTTTTTGGCAGAAAGCTGTAAGTTAACTCCTAGGCCTCTGGAAGTCGACTTGCAACCCTTGTTTTTGAAAAATGGACTCTTTTCAACCCTAAGTTTAGTGACAAGGCTAGAAACTCATCCAGATTAAATAGCAGAACACCTAAAGAGTAATATTGGACAATTAAGTAAGAAAATGACTAGAAAGAAGAGTTAAAAGAACTCATACTATATGCTCTAGTTTAGATAGTTTCTAGGTTGAATGACCGATAGTCGATATGGACAACCATCAGGAGTTTCACAATTGAACCATAAATAGGAGGGTTAAACATCCATTCAACCTTAAAAGGAATATTCAAAACACAGTGTTGGTAGTTAACCCTAAGTTAGACTCTGATAGCCATGGAGTTGCCTACTTAGAGTTAAACCAATAATGATCTAAGAACCTATCAGTCTAGTGTATATATTAGAGGGTTATGTATTTAGAAAATCATTCACCTCATAGAAGAGGGATAATCCTTATGTCTATAAAATGATCCACTCCACAGGAAAGGGATAATTATTAAACAACATTGTCCCGTCATAGTAGAATGGGTGGAAATGACTTGTAACCCACAATAGAGGTGCAATGATCTGGTGAGTGGATATGATCTATGACCTACAGTAGAAGCACAATGATCTCTATAATAGTAGAATGGTCTTCCTAAGAAAATACTAGGGGACATTCTAGAGGTTAAACCTAGCTAACCATTAAGAAGAACCTCATACAATGTTTGCTATAAGAGAAAGATATGTTATGATAGTCCAAATGAGCATTATAAATGAAAGTTATAAGTTATTTTCTGTCAAGTTATATGAATGTCCAAATTACTATATTTTGAATGATGTGAAGCATGATCATGCCCACTTAGTATATGATTAGTGTACTGTATTCCAACACATGGCATGGCATGATATAATAACTATATAATATCTAATATGTCTATGATTGACTATTTATGAATTATGATATTAATGCAAGATTTTTCCATGTGATTCACGATTAGCATAGTGGTATTTTCTAACCTGATTTCTCTTGATTACTGAGATTTTTATCTCACATGTGTGTTAATGTGTCCAGATGACTAGGTTTAATACCATAATGGATACAGAGGTGGACCTAGTCCACGTAGCAAATCAAGTTATTTCCTTTTATTGTTAAGATTAGAGGTTATATAATGATAAGATCATAGTGGATTAAGATAGCATAACGAATCTATGTGTAATTGGATGATGTATGTATATCAATATATGTATTAATATTAAACTTCTATTCGTACATATTATATTAGTAAGTGAATACTTCCACTGATGCTGAGTGCCAATTGGGGTGCTCGAGAGAAAACCCAAACCTAAAATGAACTAATTAAAAGATCTTGGGTAATATTTAAAATGTACTCGGGTAGATCAAGCAAGTGATAAGATAGTAGTAGACCTCCCCTATAAGGTTAGTTTATGTATAGTACCTATAGAGGTGTGGTGTTACACATGGAGTTGTGGAAATACACAATTTGGATACTAATAAGGTTTTCAAAGTCAATGGACACCAGCTAAAACTATTTTATGAAGGGTTTAAATTTGAGAATCTACAAGAATTTAACTTGGACAGCAAGGAAGAAGTGGCTGCCAAGCTACCTGGGTAATGGGGAGTATTTCCTCACCAAAGGCTTGCCCACACTCTAGGAAAATCTTGTATTATAGTAATTTTTATTTTCCTTTAAACTTAGTTAATTTTCAATCATTTTAAGTTCACTAATTTTTCTGCCAAGTGTAAGGCATGTCGACAAATTACACAAGAGGAGCAAAACTTTAAACAACAATGGAGAGACAACAATAAGCATTGGGAGATAATTCAAAATATAGAGTATAGAGGAATCCATTAAAAAAAAATCCTACAACAAACAAAATCAGAGATTTTCCCATGGGCACATGTCAAAACCCCTTCCCTATTCTAAAACTTTTTCCCCCCTCACCCATTAACAATTACCACACTTCCTCTACTCCACTTTTTCAAAAACTCCACCATGAACCTTTGTCTTCCCCCTTAACCCATTTCTCAAAAACTGCCATTATTAGCATTGCAATAATGGTCCATCCAAAAGGTTCCAATTCCTACAACTACGCTGCATACTCCTTCTTCTTTTGTAAAAGAGCATCTCACACTAGTGCTAACTCTTCATGTCTACTTTGCTTACCACCAAGAATGCCTTCTAAGACACCTCCTCCACATCTTCAGACTCTTCAGCTAGAACTAACCTCCACTATTCTCTAATTCTTCTATAAGTGTTCACTCTTCTCCACAACCATTCGAAATCATCCCTCTATCATCCTCTCATGACCTAGCAGAGGTCTCCAGCTCTTATAACCCTTATTTCCCCAATGACCTAATGTGTCCCTCTTGTCGTTTTCCCTTAAATGAGCCTTCATTATTGGGCGACTACTTAGAAACCTCTATTTTAAGGTTAAAACAATGAGACATCTATCATATTTGTGATGGACCAGACAACTAGTGGATTTCCTCTATCCACCTAAGCATCAAATTGACGAAACCTCTAACGCATCACATGTTTCACCATGACCACCACATTCTGTCGTGCCCTCACCTTTTACTACTATGAAAAATCCTTCTACTACTAATCCTTCACTTCCTATGCAACTAATTGCCATTCTAAAAGACCCTTCTCCTATTCTATAAGAGCAAACTATTGTTGATATCAAACCTCCCTTATTATAAATCCTAAATCCCTCTTTCGATCTTCCTGAAGAACCCATTACTTTAGCCAACTAATCTCCCCCATTTCAAAGAATCCACACATCCCCATCCTTACCACACAATCCCCTCCCATAAGCTTTCGTACCCATTCTATTAGCCTTTACCTTTACAAAAAATCATAACCCTTAATGAAACCCTAAAATCTCATCCCTCGTGTAGACGAAATCCACTCTAAATGTCCCCTCCCCGCCTCATTCACCACCCTCTAAAAATCAATCACCTCTTCCTTCACATCTATTAGTTACATAGGTTTGCTGCTTTAGTAGACTGAAAAAAGTGGTTGAAAACCTATCTTTTACACCTTTAACTTCCAATATCCTAAGAGAACCCACCCCTCCTCCTTCTCTAAATGTTGAATCTTCTACCTCATTAGGTTTAGAGGAGAAAACCTCTGAATTTGCCTCACCATTCCCACCTACTCCATGTCCCCAACATTTAGCTTCTCAACCTTCTTTATCAAAACTTGAAATAACATTTGAAGGGGAAGTTGAGCTCTCCCCTAGAAATTAAAGAACAACTAAAGCTAGGGCCACTAGTGCTCAAACCACTACAAGGCCTCGAAGGTCTATAACTTATCAAAGGCAAACTGCCCCCACAAGGACTAGAAGGGTCACCACTTCATCTCATCCCAAGCCACCTCCAATGCAGCGTACTAGGAGTAGAGTAAGCAAAAGAAAAAGTGCCCTACCTCCTGACACTACATCACTACCTCATCTCTAATTTAAGGACATGGACTTGGGAATTAGGTTCGTTGACTTCCAATTTGTGAATATAGTCAGTTGCAATATCCACACATCCTTACTCTCACTACATTATAATTATTGGATCTTGTTAATGAATATTTTGAAAATATTAGTTGGAAAAATCATTTTTCAATGAACTGTCAAATTATGAATATTTGGTTGGGGAATTCTATACCACATTTAGTTCAACATGCCTGAGGATGCCTATCTTTTTACCCTTAATCTGATTAAATTCAAGCTTCTGGGCAAACAATTTTCCCTTTCCATCACTTAGTTTAACATAGCATTAGGGTTCTTAGATCTTAAATTGATGACCTCTAAGACATACTAGGAGGCTCTCTATTATTACCATGATGACTTTGTAGCAACTCATGCCTTCAAATGTAACATCTCAACTTAGTTTAGGGTTTTATATAAAAATTGGCGTGGTGGCTTTTCAAAAATTTCTTTTCTAAGTTGGTATGTTACTTTCAAATAAGGAGAATTACCCCTTTTGTTTGAATAAAAGATGTACAAAATATATATTTCCTCATTTAGGCATTTTATCGGAATAAATGATAAAGAGCATAGTATCCTTAGCCTTTTATTTATAAATATATATTCATACAAATAATAAATTCACTTAATGTTACACCATAGGATTATTACAACAAAAGGACCTAACCTATCATACAAGTATTTTCCTAAGCACATATGAGGTGGAGAAAATGGTACTTCCATTCCTGCTACCCTTGTTATCCCTCAAATGATGGTGATAGTTCTTGGCTGTGGGACACTAACCACCATGACTTCTGCCTTTGTGATTACATAGTAGCATAACATTTGTATATATATTAGTAGGAGTGAGAATCCACGATTCTCAATAGGATACAAGCCTATATAAAGAATAATACATATGACAAGAATATATTAGAACATCTTATCATGTATTAGTATCAGACAATATATTCAAGTAAATTCATCAATCTTTAGTTCATACACAGTCTGGTTATACTTACCTGCCATATATAGGGCCTTTTCGTTTCATATATTATCTATAGTACCCATGAACTTATTTAAGGTCCCTGAACTTTGGCAACTAACTCCAGGGCGTCCCTTGGCGTGTACACGAGTCTAGTGCTATCTTTAATATATTGGAATCGTCATTTCCCTACTCTTATCTCATATTATCTCTAATATATATTATCTTTCGTCATATTTAGAGTTATAGAAGAATAGGAATGTAAGTAAGCTACCCTAAGGCCTTTAAAATAGTTCACTTAAATTCCTTTCTCCTGATAAGCATCAACTAATGTCGGTGTTACCCAGAGTTAGTCAACCACATAGGATAAGCCATGATCATCCCATTCTAACCATAGCTATCCATTCCAAATATTTCAAAATGAAATATAGATTATGATAAAATCATATGACATAATTTTCTTTGCTTTTTTCACATTTTCCACAATCTTCCCTCATATGATAGGTATAATCACACAAGCCAATATGAAAATACAACTTATTTAAAATTACATTCATATAATCATTCATAGTCATACCAATGCATAACATCAGTTTCAATTATATAAATAGGCATATACTTCATTCCAATTTTATTTTACTTTATTTGTTTCAGCCAAACATGATTTCATTCAGTATCCAATCTAATACTGTGAAGGAAGATGTCTAGAACATGCCTATTGAACTACTAAGCAAATATAGAAAGGTATCTACCTTGAATTTCCTATGCCATTGGTTCTCGGTTTGGTCTTGCTTTTTGCTTGACCAACGATCCTCGGCCAAGGCCCTTCTTCCCTTGTGCTAAAATCTACTAACATACAAGACCTCCTGCATCATGTTCATTTCAAAACTATAGAGTTAGTTAACTCCTCCTATTATTCTCTTTATTTTTCATGAAGTTTGTGCTATTATATTTCCTTAAGCACTTATAAAGTTTTCCTTTTATTTAATTTATTTCCTCTTCTCTTTTATTTTCCTTCCCATTCTTAATTTACTTAGCCATATCTAATTTTGGATACTTTAATTAATTTTATGAGTCATGTATTCATATGAAACTAGAACTCCTTTATCTTTGCTTCTTAACCTTTTCTAATTGGGTAAATTCTTAAGGTCCTTCCTAGCCTATTTTTACCATTTATAATTATGCTCCACTTTTATTTATGCCTAATCATATCCTACACACCTCTTTAGCTATACCTTTATGCCTAATTGTTATCAAGATCTCCTCTCTTTTTTTTATAGGGATCCTTAGAGTAGAATTTTATCCCCTTCTTCCCTTATTTATTTAATACACAAGAGACCTCTTATCATTAATTGAAATTTCTAAGAAGGTCAATCTAGTTCTTTCTATTTTCAATTTACCCAATAATTTTCATAGATTGACTAAAGACCTCTTCTTGGGTTTAATTACCATTTTCTTTTCCTATCTAGAGGGATTATTCATTTTATTTGACTTCAACTCTTAGGAATTATTAAGGTGATTTTCATTGGTTTAACCCCTTTTTCTTGCTCATAGTATATTTCTCACTTTTCCTTTTTATTTTAATTTGTTATATATATTGCCTTCCACTTTCACAAGTAACCATTTGTTTAATAATTCCTCAATTTCCATCTTTAGCTCATTTAATGCTAACTTGCCCTACACCCAACCTAATTTATTTCCTTTTTGTAGTTTAAAGATTTAATTCATTGCTCATTCCATGAGTCCCTTGATTATCACACTTATCCTGTTTTGATTATGTTTTCGTCCCACATACTTTGTAAATTTACACTATATATATGGTCCCATTCTTAATTAATTATATCATTCAAATCCCTAATTCATTCTTTTCTTTTATTATTTCATTTAAATTTCTAATTATTTTCAACTATACTGTGTTCTATGTCTATTTTGTCTAGAATTACCCATTATCCCTAAAATTTATCATATTTACATAATTTACCCAAAATTTCATTTTTTTGCAATTTAGTCCCTATGATGCAAAATTCCTAATAATTTTGCTAATTTAGTGGGGACTTTTCTAAACTTTAGCTATGTATAACTCAATACAGCAAGATTTTCTTCCAAACCCAAAATTCTACTTGTTTCCTAATTTTACTTGAAATGAAAATTTTGCTTTCAATTTGGTTCCAATCTCTTCTAAATTTTGAAAGTGACCCCTATGAATTCCAAAATACTCAAAATAAATTTTCAAATTTTCCCAGAGTGTAAAAATTGTAGAAAACTAAAAATTGCATAAGATTTACATGCAAAATTTCAAAACTTTGCATTTTAGACCCTAAAGGTTTTTCTTCTCGATTTACATCTCCTTTCCCTCCAATTTTCAATTTCAGTCCACATTTCTAATTAATTTTGCCTGCATATAAATTTTTCTAACAAGAACAGAGGTAACCTAGCATTTATGCAAATTGAAAATTGGCTCAAATTCTATAAAATGCATTTATGATTCATTTATCACCTAGATTGAACATGCATGACACCCCTCGTACTTCTAAGTGCATGCATAAGCATTTGAAACTCAACCAAAAGAGAAATTAACTAGTTCCCACGAAGAAGAAGATGAAAGATGAATGGATTTTCAAAAGAATGTAGTGCAAATGGGTATAGGAATCATCCTACCTAGTAGCAACTCCCTTCTTCAAAGCTTAAAGCTCTAATAGAAGCTTTCTTTCTCTAGCTACATATTTTCTCTCTCTACTAGCTCTTCATCATAGTGACGCCATCCAATCTGGTAGTGGAGGTCTGTCACCTCTTCCTTGGCCAGCACCTCTACTCCTGCACCTCCCCACTCCCCACTTTCGATTTTACTTTCCTTATCTTCTTCCTTCCCGTTCTCTCCATCTCAGCCTCACTCTCTCTCTAATTCTCGATCTCTCTCTCTCTCTTTGCTCACCTTAAGTCTCCTTCTAAGTGAAGGAATGAGGTTTCTTCTTAAAGAAAGGAATGGATGCTATGTGAGGTGATATAAGGGGGAATCACATTTTGGGCAATTTTTCCATAGATGAGTTATTAAGGGAAATAACCTTTAAGTTGGTGTAGTTGGGGGTTTCTTTCCTTAGATGTTTCCTTTTGGCAATTTCTCCACTCCCGTTTTCCTAGTCTCCTTTATTTTTCATTTCTTCCTATCCTATTTTATTTGTCTCTTTTTAAATTTCTCTGAGGGCCTGAGAGGCTTCATTTTCATTTTCTTTGGTTAATTAATTTGAAATTTCTCCCACATCTATTTATTTTAATTTCCTATAAATCCCAGTTATTCATAAACATTTCCTACCTTTACTTATAGCTTTATCCTTCCTATGGTAACATTTAATTATTAATTTAAAAATCATATTTTCTTTGAAATTTTTTATTTAAATTTAATCATATTATTTAGTAACAATTTCTAGTAATTTAAAAAATTAAATATTTATAACACAATTAGAATAATTAAGCAATTTAATTATGCTAGATTGCTCCTGTAACACCCTGGTTACTTTTAACTACTCACGTGGTGGTAATTCAATTTTTAATGTATATTTTGTATTATAAAGCCTAAGATCTCCTTAGGCGGCCTGCTATATCATTTAACTTAAGTACTTTCTTTTTATAAATGTCTATATACATTGTTACCCCTTTTTGTTATATATATATATATGTATATATATTTCAAATGTTATATCATAACCTGCACATTAATCAGTAATGCTATAGCATAACTGTAACCTCGGCAAGCAATGTTATAGCATAACAAACATTCACATGTTATATTACTAACAGTGAGCAAGTACATACACAGATACTAGTTTGGCCTTTCCCTATCTACTACTTACATTAATATATACATCATGTGCATAGTCAAAAGTAAGGCACGTAGCCCTTACAGATCAATATCATCACAAAAATACAGTTAAAAGGGAAAAGCCTATCAGATACATAGCAACGCAACTAAGGAATATAAGGAGGTGGGGGCGGGGGTGAAATCTCCATTACAGACACCACAATGATGTCTATGATCATAGTGAAATTGCCAAGGAGCGATATAGTCACAATCACCACCTCAACTTCTAGGATCAAATGGTAGTGAGGCATATATATAGACATTAGTAGAAGTGAGAATTTTTCATTCTCGGTAGGTTAACAAATCATACAAATAGCCATCACAACATGTGTAATGTAGAAATCAATAATCTTTCTCAACACAAAATGCATCACAGAAAAAAATCACATTACAACAAACAAGTTGAAATTGTAGTACCTGTCATGATCTTTTGAAGATTTAGCTTGTCATTTCATACCTCTGTGAGCAATATCTATGTCATTTGACCTTTTGTCACTAACTCCAAGACATCCCATGGTGTGTACACGAGCCTAGTGCCATTGGGATTGCCACGTCCCTGCTCTTTATCTTATTACCTTAAAATATATATTATCTTTCATTGTATTTAGAGTTATAGAAAAATTGGAATATAAGTAAATTATCCCTTAAGTCTTTGGGATAGCTCATTTAACTCCTTTCTCTTAATATTCATCAACTAACTCCGGAGTTATCCAGAACTAGTCACCCACATAGGATAAACCATGATCATCCCATACTAGCCATAGCTATCTACTCTTAAATACTTCAAAATAAGACATATATTTAGGTAAAATTCTCATGAAAAATTCTCTTTGTTTTCCATAATAAATTTTCATGGCAAAATTACAATTTAATCACATATTCACAATCATGGCACCCATATACATATAACATATACAAATCATAAAATTCAAGTAGGTATCATGTCACACTAATTGAACTTTGGCACATTTCACTAATCAAATTTTCTAATATCAATCAATTAAATTTATTTGAGTTTCAATTACCTAATTTCAAAGAATTCTTAATGTTCATAGGTTTTCTCACCTTTTCTAATTCATTCCCTTTGTATATTATTTTATTATACTAGTTTTAATATTTCTCAAGAGGTCTCCACCCCTTAAAGTCGCTAGGTTTTTCCCTATCCCTTTACATACTTAGTTTAGCACTTTATTAACATTCTTAGGTATATTTTTCTCTTCTTTGATTTTCCTTCCTATCCTAATTTTCTTTATTTGTTATGATTTTATATGGATCTCCTCATCCTATCTTAACTTAATTGCCACTTTTTAGTAATTTATTTGTAATTAGTTTATCCATTATAAATTCCCCATTTCTAAATCTTTTTCTAAGTTAAGGATCTCAAAGTCTTCCTCCACTTGCTTTACTTTAATATTAATAAGGGTAAATTACCCTATTCATCGTTATGTATTTCTCTCCATTAATTTCATAAAGTCTTCAAGAAGTTCATCCATTTTTTTTTACCCATTTTTACTCTCCACTATGTCATTTTAAAAAATTTCAACTTGCCCCTCTATGGTTCCCTCTTAATTCGTAGAAAGAATCTATTATTACTTTTTGCTCATTTTCCTTGCTTTTCATTAAGTCTCATTTACCTAAGAATTCTCCCTTAGAACATGTAAATTTTTATAAAAACTCAAGTTGCCCATTTCGTGTTCTTCTCCCATTCTTTTTCAAAAATTGGGTTTCTTATTTAGTCAATTCTTCACTTTATAACAGGGAAATTTTCCCATTTTTGTCAACCCATCTCTCACTATTTTCTTTAGCTTAATTGTTTCCATTCCACTTACCTATAGTCCCCTAACCTGAGAGTGATGCTCCATTCTGCGCAAAATTTTGTACTGCACAGAACAATAGTTTTGTGCCTAAAATTCAGTAGTTATTGTGGTATTTCTACCCCTTATATACCAACCTAAGGATAACTCCCATATTTTATAATTTGTACTACAATTAACCCTCATTCCTACTACTTTTACCATATTGTCATCCCCTATTTTTCCAAGCTTACATTACAATGTTCCCTACACTAACACAGCAAAATTAAGTCCAAAATTAACCATTTTACAGTAGCAAAATCAACACTTACACGATGGCATTCCCTCCCTATTTTTCCTCTAAAACCACTCTACCATACATTTAATTTCACCTCTTTATATTTCAAATTCCCTTGTACTATAAAGTATGACATAATAGAAAATTTCACCAGCAACTTCTTGGTCAAAAGAGCAGCAAATGTAGGAAAACACACACATACAGAACTATATACATCCAATCAAATTTTTGCTCAGTTTACATTCACACAACCATCAAAATAACTAATAAACAGTTACGGTTTCCTCCCTCTTTATGCAGCAAAATTTGATTTTTATAGAACATATTCAAGATAGATTTTTCATAGATTTTAGCCTAATTTCTGTCTACTATTTTGTGCATAATGGAAGGGAAATGGAGGCCAAAGGGTTTCTCAAAAACACATGAAGGTATGAAGAGGTAACCTACCTTAATTCCTAGCTAGATGCAGAAGCGTTGCTGAATTTCTTCTCGGTCAGACCCACTCCAACCCTCTCGGCCAGCTGTAACTGTGCCCTGAATGATGGAGCTTGGCTACATGCAATGGTGGAGGTGGATTCCCTTTCCCTTCATGCAGTTAGTGTTTGAGTTTGGTGAGGAATGGTGAAGGATTAGAGGGTTCATGGAGAAATCTCTCTCTCTCGGCTTTTCAATCCTCTTTCCACAAGCCTCTCTCTTGCTTTTTCAAAATGAATGTTTACTTTGAAGGGAAGGAGAAGAAAACATATGATATGTCAGTTTTGGCATATGGAGGGAATTATTTCTCCAAAGTTGGCTTTAACTAGGAATTTATCCCCCTTTTTTTCTTTTGTCTTATTTTTCCTCCTCTATATCAATTTCCCAAGCCTATAATTTTATTTAATTTACCATATTTTCTACTTTATTTATTGGGGAAATTTCCTAATACATTCAATTACACAAGATTGTATAGCCTTTCCCACATTCTTCCTTTGCCCAAGAAGGAGATTTTAGTAATGTAGAAAGGGTTCTTTTATTACTAATTATCATTAACAAAATTTTAATGATTTATTAAGATAATTAGAGCTTTTAACTTTTCTCAAAATTTAGGATGTTACAACTCTATTCGGAATTTAGGAAATTTCCTCTTAGTTTTAAATAGTGGATGTTACATCAAATACCTTACAGATCTCAACAATGCCAAGTATGACTCTGGAAAAACAAAAGACCACTGTAACATCCCAACTTAGTGTAGGGGTTTATTTAAAAATTTTGCATGGTGGCTTTTCAAAAATTTCTTTCTAAGTTGGTATGTTACTTCCAAATAAGGCGAACTACCCCTTTTTCGATTAAATAAAGCTTAAACAAATAAATATCATTCCTTATTTGGCACTGCAGCAAAATAAATGATAAAGAGAATATTATCCTTAACCTTATATTTATACTTATATATATATATCTATATCTATATATATATATATATATATATATATAATATTTTCATTAAATTTTACACCGTACAAAAGAGCCTAACTCATCATACAAGTATTTCCTAAGCACACATGAGGTGGGAAAGATGGTACTCCAATTTTAGCTACCACTGTTATGCCTCAGGTGATGGTGAAAGTTTTTGAGCTGTGGGACACTAACCACCATAACTTCTGTCTTCATGGCTACTTAATGGCACAACATCTGTATACATGTTAGTAGGAGCGAGAATCCACAATTTTCAACAGGATACAAGTCTATATAAAGCATAATATATAACACAGGCATATATAAGAACATTTTACCATGTATTAGAATCAAATAAACATTCTTGGTTCATTCATAGTTTGGTTATCCTCATTTTGGGCCTTTTTGCATCATATGATATCTTTAGTACCTATGAGCATTCATTTAGGTCACTTGAATCTAGACCTTGGTCAATATCTTATAGGGTGTCCCCTGGCGTGTACACATTTAGTGCCATGCTTTAAAATGGGATCATCAGATCCCTGCCCTTTTTCATTTCCTTTATTACCTCTAATATATATTATCTTTCATTATATTTAGATTTACAAAAGAAAAGGAATGTAAGGAGGTTACCCTTATGGCCTTTAGAATAGTTTACTTAAATTCCTTTCTCTCGATATTTGTCAACTAACACTGGTGTTACCCAAGCCGTCTGTCACCCATATATGATAAACCATGTTCATCCTATACTAACCATAGTTATCCATTCCAAATATTCCAAAATGAAACATATATTAGGATAAAACCATATGAAATGCATTTCCTTTTCTTTTTCACAATTTCATATTCTGCCCTTATATAGTAAGGATAATCACACAGGTCAATATGAAAATACAGCCTATTTATAATTATTTTCATATAATCATTCATAGTCATACTAATGCATAATAGCATCATTTTCAATTATATAAATAAGCATGTACTTCATTTCAATATCATCCTACTTTACTTGTTCAATCAGACATCATCATTTCATGCAATATCCAACCTAATACATTGGAGAAAATGTCTAAAAATGCTTGTTGGACTACTAAGAAAATATAGAAAGGTATCCTACCTTGAATTTCCTATGCCATTAAGGTTGCTTGGCCAAGGCTCTTCTCCCCTAATGCCAAAGTCTACTCACATACAAGACCCCTTGCATAATGTTTATTCCAAAACTATAGAGTTCGTTAACTCCTATTATTCTTTCTATTTTTCATAAAGTTTGTGCTACTATATTTCCTTAAGCATTCATGAAGGTTTCCTGTTTACCTAGTTTATTTTCTCTTCCCTTTTATTTTCCTTCCCATCTTAATTTTGTACCCCAAACTTTATGTCTAAATCTTTGTTCCTTTGGAAAATTTTTGATAAATATTTTTGTGTCTCAAGTGTAATGCTTTTCTCTGTATTTTCACCATTTTATTTGAGGAGAGGTTCCTACTAATTTCCATACAATTGGTCCCATTTTATTCCCAAGGTCTCTTATTTTTGACATACTTCATCATATTCACATATGGTTCTCTCCTTTTTACATTCTCTTCTCTACATTCCACTCCTTAAACCGTCGAGTGGTATTATTTTCTCATCATTTAAAGGCCTAAAACAGTCCTAGTAGTGTAGTGGGAATAAACATAATATTACTACATTTCCCTAAACTTGATCAAGTTACACTTCATTTTTCCTTCAATTCTACACCCTCTTTAAGTAGCCTTTCTCCTAGTTCTAACTTCTGCATTGTCTCACATACCACCAGAATGTCCAACACAATTCTGCTCCTATTAGGCAGCATATACATAGGACGAAATAGGTGTGAAACTCTACTGCTTACTTATCTAAAATCCTACCAACATACCCACCACAATTTCCTCAAAGTGCCTCATGCTAGTGTAGCTTCATTCTCACTTGTGTGCCATATTTCTGGGTGTTTACAGAAGTGTTTTTGATTGGTTTGTGTGTCCTCCAAACAGCCCAAACAGTACACAAAATAATGCAAAACAGAGTTTTCAAGATCCACTCTAATTACAGCTAAGTTCCCACCATTCACCTATGCATGCATCATATAGATTTGGATAATTAAAGGCACAGTTTGTAGGGGATTTTTGCTGCAAAATTTTTAGTATTTATCCAGTAATATGACAGAAGTTTAACCCATTACAGCAGTCCATATCTCCCCCATTTACAACACCAAAAATGCCTACTAATATACTCTTATTTTACCCCTTTTAACATGCTTTAAGTGGGTGTTTCCCCTCTTTAATTAACATATTCTACTGCAGTTTTTTCTTCACTGATTCCATCCATAAAACATAACGATTTCTATTAAATTCCTATCTTCACCTCTCTTTAGTTTACCAATTTGTCCAAACCCATTTCTCTTAATTGCTTCTCACCACTCCTACAATTCAACTCTCCATTTACCTTATTTTTGCATTTAACCAAATTTATGACAGTAGTTGGGTTTTGTTTTGAGATGTACATGTTTTATCAGAGTTTTCAGTCACACAATCTCTACTTTTTTCTGTAATTTCACATTAAATTGTTGTTATTTAAAGTTCTGTAATCCAGCCCACATTTTAGCACACCATTTACCAATTTTCCTAAGGTTTCACCCATCCAAACTATCTACTCTGTAGCGTTTTTCCTTATCTTTTCTGAGTTTTCTCTCTGTTTAAAAGTAGATCCCAGCCACTATTCAGTTTGTAGATGAATTTAAAAGCATGCGAAGGCAAGTCAAAGGTGCCATACAACTAATGGGAGTCATCATACCTCAAAACGCCAAAGAACCCCTTAGTTTTGCTTAAGGTTGCCTCCCACGTTTCTGTGCGTTTTTCTACAGTGTTTTTGCTGAATTAATTCTGTTATATTCCACCCACCTTTGTCTCTAATCTAAGTATGAATAATACTTGTTTCAGACCACCTAATATCCACACAACATCCCCACATCGCAGTCCCCTTTCCATTCAAGTTTCTAAGGATTTACACAACTAATTGTTAATGTTTTTCCCCTACAATTCTGCAGTATTTTCTCTATGAATTTTCCGTAATTTTCTCTCTGTTTTACAGTGCTGTTCCAGCCATCAATTCAGAACTTGCATGTGAAATAAAACATAGGGAACATGCAGCCATGGAAAACACTCTACCTCAATCAAGATGCAAGAAGGTTCCTCGGTTTGCCTTTGAGTTCTCTGACAGTTTTTGGGTTCGGTTCTGTAGCGTCTCCCTTCCTTGACTCGGCCCAATCTTCACTTGTAGGTATAGTTCTAGCTCTCACTTGCCTCCTTCCACCTAGGACTTCACTTGTGCAGCTTGGGTTTCACGAGGAGCAGAGAAACTCAACCTCTCCTATCCCTCTCTTACTCTCTCGGTTTACCTTCTTTTCTAAGGGGAAAAGGGTGCCTTCTATATGAAGGAGGAAGTGCTACGTGAGGTGATATAAGGCGTGGTGGAAGTGCTACGTGGGGTGATTTAAGGTGAATTACATTTTGGGCAATTTTTCCATTAGATGAGTTATTAAGGGAAATAACCTTTTAGTTGGTGTAGTTGGGGGTTTCTTTTCTTAGATATCTTCTTTTGGTAATTTCTCAGATTCCATTTCCTAATCTCCTCTACTCGTAGCTTTATCCTTCCTAGGGTAACATTTAATTATTAATTTAAACATCATATTTTTCTTTTGAAATTTCTTATTTAATTATATTATTTAGTAATAATTTCTAATAATTTAAATAATTCAATATTTATATTAGAATTAACATAATTAAGCAATTTAATTTTGTTAGATTGCTCCCAGTTGAAATTTAGAAAATTTACTCTTGGTATTAAATAGGGGATGTTACAAACACCACCTGCCCAACCATGCTCTCAACTACCTCCATAGGTTCATTGCCTATTCATTTGCATGTAGAAAAGATAATCCAAGTTTGCTAAATAAATCTGAGTTATTCTTTCTTTGGTGTATGGTCAAAAATAAAAAGTCAACTTCGGGTTTTGGTTTGCTACCGATTTGCCTCTGCCGCCACCTCTAGGAGGCCCCTTACCTTAGGCTCTTACATTACAAATTTAGCTAGGAATGAGCAACTCATAGATCTCGATTCTCTTGCACCCTCCTCTACCTCTCCTATGCTTCCCTTAGATATGAGGTCCCTTGTAGCCATGCATTTACTGCAAGAACAGGCAGATGGCACTTTTTCTCTTGTAGGATAGGAACCACTAGCAAACCCACCTTCTTCAACAACTAGATCCTCATCCTCAGCAGGACCTTCTTTCTCTCTCCATCTCTTGTTGGAATCCAGACTATAGTCACTGGAAGCATGACTTGGAGAACTCAGACAGATCATGCTCCATTTTCTCCAGAATAAAGGCTACCAACCACCACCTCCTCCCCCCATCTAGCAACTTTCAGGGAAGTTTTCTCCCCCATGTTTTTTATTCATATTGCATTGAGGACAATGCAACCCCTAAGTGTGGGGGAAGCACTCCTGCTACATTCTGAAATATATATATATTTTTTATTAATTTTTGTAGTTACACTCTTCTCTTTTTAGTCTGTTCTTCAATTTAAATTCACTCTGCATCTGCCCTTGATTTTCCCTCTTCAAAAGATCGTAAAACTTCCTGGTAATATAGAAATTTCCTTAATTTTCTTGCTTGGAATCTTTCCTCCCCCTGATCTTTCCTTTTTATCCTTTTCCTAGAACAGTGCTAGATATTTAATGGATTACAAGAAGAGATAAGTAATATTATAACTTGCAAGATAAACTGAATTAAATTTGCATTCCTCTCCTTATAATAATTTTTGATTTAGCTTATAGATTTGGTCATAGGATAGACTATCTCGGATGAGAAATCCAAGCTAAAGTTACTTTACAAGCATATACCCTTTCACTCTGTTAAACTCTACAACTCTTGTTAAAAGGAAGAGAGTAAAAGGAGGAAATAGTAGCTAGGCTGAGTAACCGGGACTACTTACTAAAAGTCTTTTTTTGTGTAAAAAAGCCTTGCTGCTAACCTCCTTTAAGAAATAATTATACCAAGAAAGCACCAAGTTGAAAGTTTCCTGCTCCTTTGATCCAAAAATGGTTGAGTAGTGCTAGTAGCCTCTTATCTCTATGATAGGTTAAGTAACCGGGTGCAAGTATCACCAATATTTGCATTCGCGTCAAAAGGTCATGACAAGCTAAGTAAGAGTCTAAGTTCTTCCAATAGTAAACAGTCAAAAAATAAGAAAATCTATAAGAAAAGATAAGGAAAGCAAGGGGAGCAACAACAAAAAGAAAAAAGAGGAATGAGAGAGGAAGGATAACAGCTTAATTGAGAGTATTTGGATTATTTTCTAATATGAGAATAGCCTAATCCTATGGTCAGGTCCAAAGCCATCTTAGTAGCTATTCTAAAAGAGAGGAAATTAATTGATGAAACAAATAATCCATGCTTGAAGGAAACTTCTTTGATCTGCATAAATGATTTCAGCTATGTTTTAGAGTTAGGATTTCTTGGAACCTCAGGGAGGAAGAATTTATAGGCTGCAAACTGCTTCCAATTGATTGCTGTGATTTTGCGATAATGCTTGAGGACAAGCATTGGGCAAGTTAGGGGGAATTTGTTAGGTGTAGAAATTAAGATTAATTTTATTCTTTTATTGCTTTTCTTATACTTTTCTCTACTCAATTTACTGTTAATCTTTCCTATTTTTGATTCCTCACAGGATTGTTAACTTTGGAGTTCATTTCTTAAAGCTTCCCCATTGCTTTCTCACTTTTCCCCAGCATCCCGTGGGCATGAGCGTTAAGCTCTTTAATTTAGTAAAAAAGACCCCCACTCCAACGTATCCAGTCAAGCTATTTTCCTCCTTTCTCTGCATTGACATGGTTGTTTCTTCTCATGTGGCCAAGACAGATGTGTGGTAAGCCTAAAATTCCCATACTGTTATAGATAGAGAGAGAGAGAGAAAGAAAGGAAGATAGTGGAGCAAACAATGATTGGGAACACTTTTCACTAACTGACATTTTTCATCACTAATTGAGGATTTAGTGACGGATAAGCTCCATCACAAATCTGAGACTATTTATCTTGTCACAAAAAAGGTGACAGATGATTATCCATCACTATTTTTGTGACAGACATGTTGTCACGAATCACTGAAAAATGTATTAAGGACATTTGTCAAAAATCGGTCACTAAATTTTGACGTTTGTAACAATTTTTTATCACAAATCTGTCATTATATTATGATAAAGTTTTTAGTTATTGACAAAATTTTTGTCACTATTTTGGATAACAAATTCCTATTTTTCTAATTGTCACTAAATTTCAATTTTTTGTGAAGAATTTTTGTCACTAATTCCTATTAAAGATGTTTACAATTGTTTCATTCGTCATTCATACCTAAAAATATACTTCCAAATTAAAAGCAATAAATAAGAATATAAAATGTCATAATAAATTATATGTATATATATATATATATATCCAGAACTAGCCATAATAGAATGGCTAGCCAACATAATTCCAAAGTCCTAGCACAATTCAAAAGTCTTGAACATCTAGTAAGTTGAACGGTAGCATGCACAAATATAAAATTGTATATATATAAAAAAATCAAAGCTTAATTAACTATGAAAACTCAAGATAATTAGAACTAACATATGGATAATTAGCACAATTCATCCACTCTATCAGTTGACTTGTTGCTTAGAGAATCTTTGATCTAGCTCTCAAACTTCTCTTGAAAGTTATCCAAAAGAAAATTTAGAGAATACAACATTGTAAGAGATAAAGCATGATAACACCAATAACAACATGAGAATTGAAATTTTTTACATGATTTATGGGAAATTTTCACAATTCACACAAGAATTTTATTGACGACAACCAAATATTTGGTTATGATTATTACTACTTTGACTACTGGCTTTGTTTATTACAATGCAACTAGCAAGTAGCAACCATAAATTGAAGGTTATTCTGAATTTTCCGAAGCTCTCAATCAAGTGTATCCTACTAGTTCTCTTACATAGGACTACGCATTAATTTCTTCCCTATATATATTTTAGTTCACCTAAAAATGTCATGTCAAAAAATAACTATGCCTTTGACTATGAGGGCTTTTGTTTAAACAACATATGATCCTATTGGTGTACTATCTTCTCATTATTTGAAGGACCACCATATAGAGAGAAAGCAAATACCATGTTCACATAAAGAGAAACTTTTGTTGAAATTTGTAACATCCGCTCCTTCTATGCAGATGTTTATTGATTTTAAATGAATAAATGTTTGTGTTTGTTGCATTAGGCTGCATGTAGTTGCATTAGGAAAAGAGTTTTAAAGGAAAAGAAAGAATAAGGACTAAATTGAAAATGAAAATGATATAGTGGGAAATGGTATGAATATCCAAAACTTTAGGGCAATAGGCCATAAATTAGCCAAATGATTTACTGCAGCAACAGAATTTTGAAAATTTTTTACCAAGCAGTTAGGGACAAAATGGTCATTTAACATAAAGTTAGAAGAATTATCAATTTGGACCGAATGACCAGGAATTAGGAGTAGAATTGCAAGAGGCCGGATCACCTATAAATAGGTGAAGTCTCTAGAGCTCTTCATTTGCACCCTGAGTTCAGAATCTTAGAGAGAGAGAGAGAGAGAGTTAGGAAATTGTGAAGGAGGAGAGCTGTTGGATAGATTTAAGCATTCCAGAAGCTAGGAAAACTTACTAGAACACTTCACCTTTATCAAATACCAAGTTTAAATAAGCAAAAAGGTAGCAAATCACCTATCTCCCTTATTTTTAAAATTACTTTTTATGGCTGAAAATTCTGAGTTTTATGATTTTAAACTGGAGGGAGACTAAAAACCTACATCCTTAGTGTTTTTGATTGTTATAGGATGTTTTAAATTGCTTGAATATACTTGTGAATGCATGAGTGCAAATATGAGAAATGGGTTTTTTTTCATGATTTTCAAGAAAGGGTTTAAATCCAAGATTTGAGCATGAATAATCGGTGGTTTGGGTTGTTTTTGAGTGGTAAATGAAGCTTTTATGCTGTTATTGAATTTTCAATAATCAAAACTATTTTAAAAACATGTTCTTGGGCTAAATTAATTCGTCAATGACGAGTTTTAAAACAGAGCATAAGTAGCAGTCGACTTGTAGGCCCTACCAATCGACTATCGTGCTCCTGAGTTGCCTAGAAACGTATCCAAAATGCTAGCAGTCGACTGCCAGGGATTGGAAGTCAATTGCCATGTTCTTATTTTCCAAAAATTAGCTAAGAACAGAGCAGTTGACTGTCGGGATCCTAGAAGTCGACTGATTGCTCACTGTTTGAAACATTTTTGGGACAACAAGCTGGAAGTCAATTGCCAGGAGGCTGGAAGTCGACTGCCAGGAGGCCGGAAGTCGACTGCCAGGAGGCTGGAAGTCGACTGCCAAGAGGCTAGAAGTCGACTTGTAGCTCTCTATTTTAGAAAATTTGACTCAATAACCTATTTTTATCCACAATTGGCCTAATACTTCACTCAAACATAGGATTTAATCTTGAATTGTAATGGGTAATATAAGAAATGAGCATATTTGAGAAATTATGAGAAAAAGAAGATAAATAAGAGATTTTGATTGAGCATAAACCATAAATGAGAATAACTGCAAATGATTGATCCGCAAGAAGGGATGCATTTGGTTATATCGCGAGAAGGGATGTATTTGGTTATTCTGCAAGAAGGGATGCAATTGGTTATACCGCGAGAATAGCTGCAACTAGCTTTAATCCAAGAAAGGTTTTGCAGACGGTTAACCACGAAAATAATTGCTGACGGATAACCTGAGAATAAATGCTGACGATTAACCTGAGAATAAATGCTGATGGTGAAAACCACGAGAATGATTGCAGGTGGCTCATGACCATAAGAGAATCTCATTTATGAATAGAAATTTGAAAGAATTACTGTGTGATGCTTTTGAGTATGGCCATATCAAATTACATAATTTCTTTGCTTATGCTCTATACTAACATGAGAATATGAGTTGTTACCATTA
The DNA here is from genome assembly GCA_031216115.1 of Senna siamea. Classification (NCBI taxonomy): domain Eukaryota; kingdom Viridiplantae; phylum Streptophyta; class Magnoliopsida; order Fabales; family Fabaceae; genus Senna; species Senna siamea. The sequence continues at coordinate 7,947,594 of CM062360.1, forward strand.
TAGCCTGAAAATTCATCCTGTGCGATGAGTATCGGTTGAAGTGTCATAATATTTTAAAATATTCTGAAAAAGAAAGTGATGGATTTCCATATTTGTACGGTGGTACAAGCAGCTATTTTTTTTTTAACACAGGTGATTATTGCTATTGAGAAATAATTCTCATTAAAGCTTATTTGTATCAGATGCCTAGGTACCAAGTGTTGATGGAGGTAGAGATAGAGATAGTGGAGATACCCTTTCTGTATTTGAAGTATCACTAACTCCTTGATTGTATGCATAATTAGGAATATATAGTATTTTTACATGCCCATTTCCCTGAATCCTTATTAGTATTTTGAAAGGATCAAGAGAATGATTTTGGTATAAAGAGGGCATATATGTATTACGATATGTGAGATCGAGAATTTTTCTTAAACCAAGGTATGAGTGGCAGGCTTGTTGTCTCCTTACCCTACTCAGGCTCGCATATCTATAGGTATATGTCTGGCACACACTACTATTTATGTATGTATAAATATTATGTACAGTTGAATGTGAATGTGAATATCTCTATATCTATCTATTTCATTTAAATTACTTTATTTATTTTCGCTGCGTAACGTGTGAGAACCCAAGTGTAGTAACCCAAACTAGTGGCACTCAACTATTTAACTTAGAAAAAGTTAAAAATATATTCGGGTAGAGGTAGTAGTAACTCATCAATCCTATATTATATTACCTTATATTATTTTATTACCAAAACGGAATATAGGGTTGGGGGTGTTACAAAATTCATATGCAATTAATTACAAGTCAAGCTTAATTTTTCATTACAACCTTATTAAATTAAAGGATATATATACATATATAACTTGATATATGTACCTAACTTTCAGCATGTTAAGAAGGCCCAAGTTCAACAAGCACTATTATAATATAAAATCTTAAACTATCCAAAAATAGTTTGTAGTTCAATCATTGCTCAGAAGACCGAAACTTATAAAGTGAGAGGAGCAACTTCTACTTTAGTTAAGATAAACATTGAGAACCCTGGTACCTTGTTTGCAAAAAATTTGATCAAACATGAATTAAATAATTCAAAGAATGTACTTTTAGGAAAGCACCATATGCAATAGTACCTAAAAAAAAAGATACTACTATAAATAATTAAAAGGAAGGGAATCTTAACCAAAACAAAATAAATAGACTATAGAAAGTGCTATCGGTAAGCACAAAAATGTAATTAGCTCTGAATTATAAGATTATAAACAATAATTCATTATAATATACAGTCACAAGGTTGGAAGAAAATAGCTTTAAATATTCATCTAAATTCTAAGGACCTCTAAATTTGACGTGGATGGATTTGGTGGCCTCATACTACGAGGAAATGCACTTTGATTGTATGCATAATTAGGAATATATAGTATTTTTACATGCCCATTTCCCTGAATCCTTATTAGTATTTTGAAAGGATCAGGAGAATGATTTTGGTATAAAGAGGGCATATATGTATTACGATATGTGAGATCGAGAATTTTTCTTAAACCAAGGTATGAGTGGCAGGCTTGTTGTCTCCTTACCCTACTCAGGCTCGCATATCTATAGGTATATGTCTGGCACACACTACTATTTATGTATGTATAAATATTATGTACAGTTGAATGTGAATGTGAATATCTCTATATCTATCTATTTCATTTAAATTACTTTATTTATTTTCGCTGCGTAACGTGTGAGAACCCAAGTGTAGTAACCCAAACTAGTGGCACTCAACTATTTAACTTAGAAAAAGTTAAAAATATATTCGGGTAGAGGTAGTAGTAACTCATCAATCCTATATTATATTACCTTATATTATTTTATTACCAAAACGGAATATAGGGTTGGGGGTGTTACAAAATTCATATGCAATTAATTACAAGTCAAGCTTAATTTTTCATTACAACTTTATTAAATTAAAGGATATATATACATATATAACTTGATATATGTACCTAACTTTCAGCATGTTAAGAAGGCCCAAGTTCAACAAGCACTATTATAATATAAAATCTTAAACTATCCAAAAATAGTTTGTAGTTCAATCATTGCTCAGAAGACCGAAACTTATAAAGTGAGAGGAGCAACTTCTACTTTAGTTAAGATAAACATTGAGAACCCTGGTACCTTGTTTGCAAAAAATTTGATCAAACATGAATTAAATAATTCAAAGAATGTACTTTTAGGAAAGCACCATATGCAATAGTACCTAAAAAAAAAGATACTACTATAAATAATTAAAAGGAAGGGAATCTTAACCAAAACAAAATAAATAGACTATAGAAAGTGCTATCGGTAAGCACAAAAATGTAATTAGCTCTGAATTATAAGATTATAAACAATAATTCATTATAATATACAGTCACAAGGTTGGAAGAAAATAGCTTTAAATATTCATCTAAATTCTAAGGACCTCTAAATTTGACGTGGATGGATTTGGTGGCCTCATACTACGAGGACATGCACTTTGAATAATATTTTGAATTTGTACGCAACTAGGAGGAATAACATCATAGAAGGTAAAATGATAATCACATAAAAACTCTGGGAAGTCATGAAGAAGCACAAGGAGTACCTTAAGTGTTCCTTTATTAATAGAAATAAAGGATTATTTTTAGCAAGAAACTATTGTGACTTGTCAACTTAAGCTATGAAAGGCTGAAGAAACATTTACAAAAAGTTATAATAGAATTATACCATCATAATACCTTATTAATAGAAATCAAAAGCAGTATAAAAGGAATTCAAGGTAATAAGTGTTTTGAAGACTTTTTTTTTTTTTGTTCTGAACCTTAATAATGTTTTTTTTTGTATTACTACTAATTAAACCTCAACAGAAACAAAAAACAGTACCAAGTTCATCAATTACCATTGTTAGAAGTTGAAGTAGGTGTTTCAGATATAACATGACAAAGATTAATCCATTTGGAAGACTAGAATGCAAAAATTTTATTCAATGACTTAGTCTCCCTAAATTTCCTTTGTTTAGGGATGGAAAGAAAAGATTCTTCAAGTTTACCGTTGAGCTTTTAGAGGGAAATCGTGAAGACACCATATATAGACAATATATCTATCCCAATTTAGTTGATCTCCAAAACAAATTTATGAGTAACATAAAGAAGAAGTTATTGGGTCACTTTAAAATCATATCAATCTACAAAATTTTTGGTCACTCACATTTGCTTTACAACTCACTTCAATAAAAAATATATTCCTAAGCCTATACTACATCTCACATTAAAATAACATAAGATAATATCTCTCCAACTCATTAGCAACATCTCATTGCATACCATATGCATATTACAAGTGGCAAGGAATATAAATGGAATAATACTATATCGAACTAGATGTCAACTCCTACAAACAATCTCTACTCACTACTAGTTACACCAGTCCTCTACAAATGGAAAGGATTTATTACCTTGAAATTTAAAAATTTTTAATCCTCATCAGAAAGCTTCAACTCAAGACTTCAATAAACATTCCTAAATATGAGAAGAGCAAAGCCACTATACAAATGAAAATGAACTTTTCTTAAGGTTTGACATACATACACAAGATAATACAAAAAATATACAGAGAATAAGAAAACATAAAGCCACATCTTTTCCTTAACTTGCAACTTGAATGTCCATCAATATTCAATCAGCTTCATCTCAAGGAATATAAATTTCCTTCATACCTCCACGTTTCATTTTTAGAAATATCATAGAAACTATTCACCTACATTAGAACAAAGCATAACAAAATAAAATAAAAATCACTAATTAACAAAAAGGGATGGCAATAGATGATAGTGAATGTATTTTTAGTTTTCACCCTATTTTTGGATCAGATGAAAAGAATACAAAATAGAACACAATAAAAGAGTTGAGAACAAGAATACAAAATGGAATACTACAAGAAAAATGAAATACTCACAATAAGAAATGAAATACAAAATGATAGTGGCTCCACGACCAATCAACAGTGGCTCCTTGGATAATCGACGATGGCTCTTTGGTGGCTTTTCAATGGTTGCTTAGCATCTCACTCACAATTGCTCGATGTCTCACTTTGCTCGACATTTCAATTAGGTTAAGGCTTGATAAAATTTGACTCACTCCCTTATAGGAAAAAGAAGTTTTGAGGGTATTTTGGTCTTTTGCTTGGGCTTGGCACTAAAGATTCAAATTGATTGGCATTTAGAAGTTTCCTTTCACTTTTTCCAAACACATACTGTGTGATTTTGCTATGAGTTCTTGTTAGTTCTTGAAGAGAAAGGGTTCTGCATTTTCTACTTCACTTTTCCTAGGTTTTTTGTATTTCAAACTTTCGTGAGTACTCCTTCTCTCTTCATTCCCTTTCTTTGAATGGTTTTGCTGCTAGCTTACTCCCCTCTTTTAGTTTGTAGAATACTTTGAGGATTTTTTTGATTTGAAGAATGTCTTCTTCACGTACGCTTATACTTTCTCGCTTTTTCTAAAAGATGGTGAGATGATTGGTATACCTGAACTTTGGACCCAAGGCCATTGATATGCCTCTAGGGGGTGAAGATGACTCTTAAAACCCTGGGCTGGTGGTGTCTTCTAATGGTGAGGAAGAGCCTGGTAGTGCAGAGGTTTCCTCCGTTGTAAGGGCTTTTCCTAGGATTGAAGAAGTTATAACTATTGGGGAGGGAGAGAGAGAAAGGAAGTAGGTAGGGACTATCTTTGGTGATCGATGTGTATTTAGGATGTGTTGATAATTCATCGATTGTCCATAAACCTGTCTAGGGTTGTTAGGGTTTCTCTAATGTATAAGACAAATGAAGAGAACATCCCTTTTTTAGATAACTCTGGTTGCCCATAACCTATATTTATGCAAAGATCGGGTTTGTTGGCGAATATTAACTTTGTCGTTAAGGCAGTTAGGAGTAAAATATATACTATTGAGGATATGCGTGGCCTGTGGGAAGAGTTGTTTAACCATTGGACTTGTGAAATTACTTGGACTGGGATGGAGTAGTTTTTGTGATGTACCGACATACAGTATAGGAGGTAGGTGTACTCCCTCCTTTAACTAATTTTGAAATGTATTTTTTAAGTCGCCTTCATATCTGCTTGACGTAGCTTGTGGTGAACGCCTGGGTAATCATTCATGGTTTCCAGGAATTGTGTGCTAAGGTAAGAGAGGAGCCTCCTATTTAGCTTTTATTTTATTTTTTCAAGGACCAGGCTCGACTGGTCAAGGGCTAGCTTCAGCCCCAGAACATCAACAAGAACCCTCATTTAATGGAGGGGGTTAAACTTGAATTCAAAAAATTAGAATAATTCCTTCTTTTACATTGTTCCTCTTATAGGTATTCTTCCTTTCTGGTTGTGTCTTGGGGATAATCAATTGTTGTTCTCTTTAACTTGGTCTTGTCCTCATAATGCCCCTAAGGTTGATGAGGGGGACCATAATAAAAGAGAAAGAGAGATCGTTGCCAGGATTTCTTGGGAGATTATTGATATGAATTCGATGGTTGGTAATTTATATTCGTATTATATTTTGTTAATTTGGTTTTGCTGTGCTATTCTTGCATCTAAAATTTGTTTTTGTAGCTCAAAATTCTAGTTTGGAGGCTCTACACAATTCACACCTTTGTCAAGCTACCAATAAGGGGTTTCCAAGTGGCCTTTCTGCTATATGATCATTGTAAGGGTAATTGAGAGGGGTTGTTACTGCCAGCTCTTTTAAGAGTTATAAGAGTTCAAGCAGTTTGCCTATTCCTCTGTGTGGTTCTACTACTATTGTTATTGTTACTGCTGACATTTTTGGTTCTGTTGTGCCTACGAATCTGACGCGAGGTTCATCGGTTGAGTGATCGGCAAGTGCGCACTCCCGTTGTGCATAAGAGCCAAGTTCAAGGGCAAGTGACAATCCCCCAAGGTATTTTTGGCAAATCTTACGACCTCTTCCTGCAGCTACAATAACACGTCTTCATTGTCAAGGATAAGGAGGCATCAGAGAAGACTTTAGAGAGTCTTTGAGTAACTGAATTCTCTAAGCGATCAATTGCCTAATGCTTCAGAGCCTTTGTGGCTTGGAGGGTGTCATAGGCCAAACTAGGCTTGTTGAGGTACTTATTTTGTGCTTTGTGCTCTTCATTGTTTGGTTATGCTTTGATTCTAACTTTTTTTGCCTTCCTTTGAAGGTTCAGGGGGACTTGCTATAGTCTAAGTTAGATCGCTTGAGGGTGGAGCATTTTGCCACCATCACAAATCTCAAGGTGTGGGTGGAGACCCTTTTTGATGAAAGGGATCAAATTGAGCCTAGGGGGATCAAGTGAAAGGGCAGGAAGTTGATCTTACCACTCAGAAAAGCAAGGCAGAGCTCGAATATTGTACCACCAATGAGAAGCTTATTACTGTCAATTTTTGTTTGATGAAAAAAGATAAGGAGCTCAAGGCTATGGAGGAGGAATTGGTTGCCCTTAGGCAGCAGATGAAAGGGTCTCCTTTAGAGATGATTTCATTTGAGATCGATAGTATTATGGCATAGTACAACTGGAAAAATTATATTCATCAGTTGTGCATTCTTAATCCTAACTTGTGGGTCAAGGAAGCAAATTAAGCATGTGAAGTTTTTGATGGCAAAATCTGCCTTGATGGCCCATTAGTTGCTTTATGAAGTGGGTATGTTTCTTGATCGTAGGATCCTTTGTTTCATATTCACCATTTATTTAGTTAATGAACAACTGGGAGTCATTGAAGAGGCAGACCCAATCTACTCCCAAGTCTTGGGACAATCGAAGACCTGATAGGAGGGGTTTATATTTTGCGTGGTTGTTGGATGTTTTGAAGAGGAAGCAAACTACTTGCTCAACCTTAATGCCGGATAGGCTCCTAACAATGATGCCTGCACCACATATGGCTCCCAAGGATCTATCGATGTGGATGGTCCAAAAGGGCATTTCTTCAATTTGTGCTGAAGAACTTCTCTAGGCAGATGTGTTATTTTGGTGACAAATTTGGTGCATTTTTGGGTTTTGATGGTTTGCCTTGGTTCGAAAGTGATGTTGATTTTTGAAAGTTTGATGGCCCAAGTTGTTAGTCAGCCATGAGATCATATTTGTTATTGGAAGTAAGGATGTAACCATCTGGCTGACGTGACTAGTGCAAAGGCTAGCTTTTCCATATTTGGATAGGTTAGTTTGGCCCCTTGAAGGGTTCAATTGGTAAAGTTAATTGGTCATTGGTCTGCTTGTTCTTCACGAAGTAGTACTGAGCTGACTAAACGATTAGTCATGGCAAGGTATAAGTATAATGTTTGCCCTAGATGTGGCTTTAAAAGCATAGGCAGATTGGCAAAACATTGCTTTAGTTGTGAGAATGCTTGTTCAAATTTGTTCATCCATCCAAAGGAATTAGCCTCTTTCAATATTTTGAAAAAGTTAAATAGTGATCTGCTAACCTATATTGTAATCATATTTAAATGAAAGTAGCTAAGTTGCTTTCTTATGTAAAAGTAAAATAACGAAAGCAATTTTGAGAAAGAAAATGCTCTTATTGTTGAAGAAATTTGAAAGTAAAGAATTAGGTCGATCGGGTGCCACTACTCATTGTTACAAGGTTATTGTTTGATAACTTGTAGAATCCATTTTCAAATTGCTTCTAAGGGTGAGGGTATCTTAAGATACCTCAATAGGAATCTTGATAATGCAACAAGGCATCTATTAAGTTATTGTACTTCGTTCATAGTATTGGGAAGCTCCATGTTAAGGATTACTTAAAACATTTTCAGGTTACCTTCAATTCCCCTCTGTGTAATCATAAACCCTAGGAATTTCCTAATGGATATGCCAAAGGCGTATTTGATGGATTCAGCTTCATCTGGTGTCGTCTGAGTTCTCTAAAATATCTTTGAGGTCTTAGAGATGTTGTTGTTCCATAAGGGACTTGACAATCATGTCATCCACGTATGTTTCTAGGTTGCAACCAATCTGCTTCCTAAAAAATATGTCCATCATGTGCTGGTATGTTGCCCCAGCATTTTTTAGGCTGAATGGCATCACGTTGAAGCAAAATACTCCCCTATCTGTGATAAAGGAGGTCTTGTCGACATCGACTAAATTCATTTTTATTTTATTATAACTTGAAAAGACATATAAGAAACTGAGTAGGTGATGCCTAGATGTTCACTACAAAAAACTTGAGTTTCATTGGTGACTCTTTGGTGGCGACTAAAAAGTTGTCACTGAAAGTTCATTTTTAGTGGCGACTTTCAAAAGTTGCCACTATAGATTGTATTTTTTTATTTATATTTTTAAACTTAATTTTTGGTGATGACTAATTGAAGGTTGCCACCAATAATCTTTTAGCGTGACTACACACTCGTTGCCCATAGGCTTTGGTGGTGACTATTTGATAGTTGCCACCAATAATTTTTGAATTTTTATTTTTTAAATTATATTTTCATTAGCGACTAGGTATAGTTACCACCAATAATCTTTTAGCGGCGACTATAAAACTATTATAATAAAAGAATTTAAAATAAAAAAATGAAATAATTATAGGTGGCGACCATAAAGAGCCACCAAAGTCAATATAGGTGGAGATTGACCATTGTTGCCACTGAAGATACAATAAAAAGTTTTAGATAAATTTTTTTTTGAAACAACTATAAGTGGTGACCATTAGTTGCCACCAAAAACAAAAGAAGGAACTATCATATCTTAGGTGGCGACTAACCTAAGATATTATAAAAATTTTTGAATAATTTTTTTTAAAAAAAGACTATGGGTGGCGATTGTTAGTCGCCACCTAAAGCTATATAGGTGGCGACTTATGATAGTCACCACCAAAGATTTAATAAAAAAAGATTCAAAACATTGCAATCTGGTGGTCTCAAAAACATAAGTCGCCACCAAATATTTAATAAAAAAAGATTTAAAGCATTGCAATTTGGCAGTCTTAAAGATGGGTCACTTTAATAGGACACAACATAATGGAGCACTAAGCTAAAGATGGGCTTTGCTTAAGTGATGCCACATTTTATATAAAACCTAGTAAGAGTTAAAAAAAAAAGTTTAAAGTTCATCTTTCTCATTCTCTATAGTAAAGCACCAACTCATTTTCTTCCTCTCATTCAAGCGAGAACCTCATTTCTTCCTATGTTTCAAGCGTGAACCCCATTTTCTTCCTCTCATTCAAGCATGAACTCTACCTCTGTCAAATCATCTTCTTCCCATTAATATTTTTGGGAACTTGTTAAAGAGACGAATGCCACAATAGCCATTTTTGATGAAGCAAAATAGGAAGAGAAGTAAGCAAAACACCCTCATTTGTACTGACTTATGGTTTTTGCTTCATTTTGAATGATTTTTATTTTTTTCTATTTTCGTTAGTTCTATATTTTTTTTTTGCATTTTTTCTATGTTTATTTGTTTTGTTTTTTGCTACTTTTGGTAATGGGTTCTTATTGCCTTGCTGGAGTTTGTTTCTGTGTTTGGTTGTCAATTCAAATGTTTGTTATAAGATAGTAAAACCAAACTTCTAAAGTGCTGCACTTTCACAAGTGTAGTGTTGTAATGCAAAACTGCACTTGTGAAGTGTTGTTCTGCACTTCAAAAGTTCAAAACTACACTTGAGAAGTGTAGTTCCTAGATATGCATTTTGTGAAGAACTAATTAAGAATTAATAATTAAAACTTCACATATATATATATATATATATATAACTAGGTGGACACGAAGTTACTTTATAGGTCTCATGCACTGCACCATTAATTTTAATTAAATTGAAGTGGTATAAAGCCTAACAATATGATCATAGATAAAGTTAATCAACATAAATATATAGTGCTTATAGGTAAAAGTAGGCATAACTATATATAATAATGATTAGTTTGTACATCTTGCAAAATACTGTTTGATAGATTTTTTTTTTTTTTTTACTTTTCAATAGCTTATAAAGTGCATTGCACAGAATTTTTCTTGACTTTTTTAGACTTTATTAGCATTTATATTTATGGCCAAAATGGCTGTGTCAAGGCAAAATGTAATATCCATTTTCTTAAAATTTATTATTGAGGATAATCTTAGAATTTTGACTTCAAGAACTTAAATGAAACAAGAAACTTGGGGTTAAAGTGAGAGGAACTAAAGAGTAATTTTCATATTTTGCAAGGAGGTCCTTGAGATTTCAGCTGATGTATTCTTTTATCCCTTCCCATATGCTTCCCTCCATATCAACACAAGTGTAGAAGCTCTAGGAGAGAAGGGAAGAAAGGAAAAATGAGCAGAAGGGCAAAGGATAAGAAAACCAAGTGGAAATCCTGCATAACCATATTTGAGGTAAGAAATCTTCACCTATGGCTTAGTAAACACCTTAGCTATCATCTAGGAGTAAATTTCTTCTCCTAAAATGCATCAAATCTTCTTAAATGCTTAGGATTATCAAAGATAGAGAAATCTTCTTTTCTTCAGAAATTTTTAATTTTTTGGGTTAAAATGATGATTTTAAGGTTGTTTGGAGGTAGGAAAAGGTTTCTGAACCATAATGTTAGAGTCTTTAATTGCCATTAAGCATTTTCTAGGCTTGAATCAGATTTTTCAAGGTTAGGTTTTACTGTTCACCTATTTTGATGTATAGATTGCCTTGTATGATTGATGTTTGAGCATGAAAATGGTTAGGATTTGGGAAAAAATGGTTAGAAACTAAGCTCATACCTTTTTACATTTGAAGTGTAGTGGAATCTAGGCTAAATAAGTGTGAAAACCTAAATTATTAAATTGTGAAGAGCATAGCAGTTGACAATAACATGCACCAGTCGACTGACGTGTTCTTAATAAACCTAGAAATTTATACAGGGGTGCAGCAGTCGATTAATAGCCTCATCAGTTGACTATCAGGCTTAATTTTTTCCTAGCAACCGATTGGTAGCCTTTTATCAGCCAACTGGTAACCTATTGTCTTGCGAAGTCTAAAATTTCAGAGAGTTACTAGTCGATTGCTAGCTTATTGATAATCGACTGGCAGCCCTCTAGAGAGTGATCAGCCGATTGTAGCTTCTTGGCAGCTGATTGGCAGCCCTCTAACATGAAAAATCACTTTTGAAACAAGGATTGAGCTTAGTAACCCTTAAAATTCAATGAATTAAGGCCCAAAATGTCATCATACATGATAATTTAATATGTTGGGTGATTATAACATGAAAATAGGAAGGGAAAGAGAAGAGTTGTCGAGTTATCAAACCTCATAGGAGAAATTTGTAGGAATCCTATAGTAAAACTCTAAGCCTAGGTTACATAGGAAGCATAATGCAATAAATGCATATTTGAGAAGGACTAGTGTGAAATCTAGCTTGTTTCTCAAGAAGTGACTTGTGAGGCCAAGTCAAAGAGGAAAGAGGGAAGCCTTGATAAAAAAAGGAACAAATGGTTAAGGTATAGTAATCTACACTCCCCTATTTGAACTGATGATGTGAATTATGTTGTTTGAAATAAAGTTGTTTTATGACATGGGAAAAATTTGATGAAATCTATTATGAAATGGAAATATTTTCATAAGAGTATAAGGAAAAATCACCTATATATGTTTGGGAAATATGAGATAAATCCCTTACTTCTTGTTTTAAATTGACTATTAGATTATATGCTTATAATATAGACGAAATTTGGGTTGGACATTTAATGGCTGGTATGAGACGATCATTAAGTGCTCCTTATGCAAACTATTTTTGTAAAAATGTAACTATTTTCATCTATGATGGTCTGTATCTGTTAGAGTTTTCTCTTTTATGAAAGACTTAAGGAGTAAAGGGAGGATAGTCTATACGGGGCAAATGGATTAGTTTAAGTGGAAAAATTCTATAACCCTAAGTATTAGTTAGATTCTCTGTCATATGGATAATTGTCCTATGAAGATCACCAAGATAACTGTCTTTGTGATGACAACAATCTTAGTCACATAGATAACGGTCATATGACATTCACTAAGATAACGGTCCCCTTGAATATTTATAATTGAGATTGAGAAACAACATACATTGTGATGGGAATGTTAATTGTTGGAAACGTATGCATATCAATTGTGAGAGAATATGTAGCTTTTATGTGATATTTTGCAATAACTTGGAAAATGTTTGCAAATAGGATTTGAAATGGGAATACAGGCTTTATGAAATAATGATTTTGATTTGAATGTTTCTCTTATACTCTTATGATTTTCATAAGGTTATCCAATTTATGAATAAATGTGAAATGTGAATTTCCTATATGATTGATAAGTTTTAAAATATGAAATTTCAATTTACATACGTGTTATTATAGCTACAGGGGAGAGATTTTCTGTACCAAAAAGCGTATAACTAAACTTTCAACTATTTATGAAAATTTAAATTATAAATTACTCTACTAAGATAATTGTATCTCATTAAGTTGTTTGTTAAGATGATTAGGGCCAGGATATGCTTAGGAACTAGCTAGGCTTGAGATAAAATATATGTTTCCAGGAGACTGAAGGAGGTTCAATGATCGAGAAGGACACCTGGAAGATTTGTGAATTTTGAGTTTTTAGATAGTATTATGGAATGACATGAAGGCCATGGTTTGTATATGAAAAGATAATTATATTGAGATATGATTAGTTAATGGGTAGTTGATTTTAGTAGTATTCTTGTAAATTTGATCTAAATTGCTCTTAAATGGATAGTTTAGAATTTTATATTCCATAGTACATAGTTGTATTAATTGTGATATTAGAATATGATGTGCATAAGAGGTAGTAGAGTGGAATTTGAATGGACTAAGAGAAGAGTCTATTTAGGTTACACTCAACTAGTAATGACTTGCGTGATATAAGTTTTTAAAAGAAAAAATTTTAGTGAAAAATTCCACGCTTCATGATCACTCTAACATATGTAAGTAATGAGGGGCAGTTACAAAAAACACATCCAAGACGACTGTGTCATGGCCAACATGGTCGTGTCCAAGGCCAAAACGGCCAACACGGTTGTTTTTAAGGTCGTGTTCCTCAACAAGGCTATGCCAATCTTTAACACGGCCATGCCAAGGCAACTTTTCTTCCAAAATGGGCCTGTTCTAGTCTATTTGGGACTCCTGAATGGCTTTACTGCTGATGATGACTCTTGAAATGAAAAAGGATACAAAATTAGGTGATTCTTGGAATAAAAACGCATAAAATGCTTATAAAATGGAAAATTAAAATTAAGAAAATAAGTGTAAAATAAGGCATATCATCTCACACCTATTGACATATTACAGATGACACGATACCACATGATTCTAGAGGTATAATTGGTTGTGGTTGGTATTCCTTTCCTAGGAATATTCATCATAGTCCAGAAGCTGACAATAGTGGCAGTTATCAAGCTAACCTAACTCCCACATACCTAGATCTTATTATGTAGTAGGACGTCTAATGTTTGTTATTTTGGCATGTACTCTTAGCCTTACCATGATGTATTTTGTTATGTATGATATATTAGGTAAGTATAGAGTGGAAGCCATATGACGACTGCTATCTTAGTAGTTGGCTAAAGACTAAACTTGGATGTATGTATGTATTGACTATATTTTGATAATGTAAGTAATTCAGGTATGTGTTAATTATAAAGGATCTTGCTTATACACTATCTTAGAATAAAGGGAAAAGAAAAAGATTGTGCCTTGCTTAATCAAACCCAAATGAATTTTTTCTTAAATAAGTGTAACACCCCTTAGCCTATAGTTCTTTTTTAGTTAATTGAAAGGATATAATATATAATCATCATAATAATGGTGTGTTATAATTACTTCTACCCAAATAAATTTAAACATTTTACCAAGTTGATTAATTAAGTGTCATTTGGGGTCGGGTTCTACACTCGGGTTCTCACTTGAAAATTGTAACAGAATATCACATCATATATATATTTTACTCTAGGAAACTATACAAAAACATGCATACTTAATTTGTCAATAATCATTAAATAACTATTGGGACATTGAGGCAATATCCCTGTCACTCATGATCCCGTCAAATTGCCTACTGATAATTTTTAGTAAAACTATATACATCCAAATTAATATAAGCTATACAAGAGATAATTTATACTAGCGTTCCTTAAAAATCATAAAGACTAGTACAAAATGAATATTTGCCCATACTATCTAAAATATATCTTTTTATGTACCCCATAAAGGGTACTTCTTTCCATATTGCCTTTACCTCCAGCCAGGGACCTACACATCTGGTACACACCAGTAGCAATGCAACTTGCTTTGAAAATTACTAACCTGTACCATCGTACTTATATGAAAAAACTCTACATTCTTTCATCATGAAAACATAGTACATACTATTGGGATGTAGTGTATGTAGCATACTCTCATGTCATGTTCTCAGATTTATGCATGTATATTTAAAACATATGAACTTTGTAATGTAAGATGCCCATTCATCATCATTATCATCATAACATTCATATAAACATGTTGTGGGGGTAGTAAATATGCCTTTACATTTAACATATGAGCAGGAAAAACAAAATATCATAAGAGTTATCGAGAGCGTCGCCCAGCGAATAGCTCCACGTACCACTTTCTTTATACATGAGTTTATGACTATTCAACCACACTTAAACTTTAAATTTTTGTACATTCTGAGGCATCCCTCGGCTAGATTTGAGTACCATCTTAAACAAGGGATAGTTGTCAACTCTACCTAACATCTCCCTTCCTTAAATGAGACTGGTTATCAACTTATGGGATCATTGTTAACTCTACCCAGATCATTTCCTATCCTCTCTTGGGTGGGTCTTAATACTTATGGAATCACAATCCCTTTTCGATGGATCAAATTCCTGGTATGTCATTCTCTAACATATACACTAGGGTGATTTGACATATTTCTATGGTTTTGCTTAACTCTAAGTACGTGTTTCTTATATGGCCTTTGGAAGATGACACTAACTTAAAGTTCGCAACTATCACGGTATTTTCAAAATCATCTAAGTTCAAGTGGATGCTTAACCATCCTAATTTATGGCACAATCGTGGAATGCCCAATGACCATCCTATACAGACAATCGGTCACTCGACCATGAGCCTATATACCACTAATGCATATGCTTAGAATACTTTACCCTTTCCTATCTTATGTTTTCCACTCTCTTTATTTCACTATCACAAGGACCCTTTCAACTTACTGACTTGTGACTCTATCTTTTGTATATTACTTACTACATCCCAGGTATAAATATTTAGTTTGAGTGAGATTTTGGGATTCTCTTCTAAACATGCCATTGAGTCCATAATTCATGATAGAGCCACATCAATCGACTGTTAACTCATTGCCCTTGTTCAATTTGTCAATCCGAGGGCAACCAGTTGACTGCTAGAGGCATTGCATTTGGCTGTTAGCTACAATTTGGGCCTGACAGTCGACTGCTAGGGTGTGGCAGTCGGCTGTTAACCTTCCAAAAATTTTTTTGGAAAATAAAGAACACGGCAATTGACATCCAAGGCTGACAATCGTCTGTTAACATTTTGTAATGCTTTCTAGGTAGACGAATAACATGGCAGTCAACTTCCAAGAGCTGGCAGTTGGCTGCTAGCGTCCTATCTGCTCTAAAACTCACTGTTTCACCCAGAATTTTGTCCCAAAAACAAGTTTTCAAGCCATTCTCACAAGCATGAACTCAACACAATCATTTACGCATCATATACCACTTATAACCAACTCAAAACTCAACCTAACAACACTCAACACTAAGATCAAACCATATTTTGGCACTTAGGGCATAAGCCCACTTTCACAATTAGTTACAAGCATAAATGAGCACAACTATTTAGCAAGCAACATGTAATAGAAGTCAAAATAGAGAATGTAAGTTTTAAACCCCAAACATAGCTTAAAATATTCATAACATCATTTTTCAGCAAAGAGTTGAATATTTCATAAATGGGATTAGGTTGAGTTGCTACCTTGATTTCTTGAGCAATGTGTGTGTATGATGTGCTAAAATGGTCCTCCCCTTGTTGTAAGACATTTTTCCTAACCTCAAATATGTTCTTTCTTTAGAAAATCTCTTTCCTTTTGCCTTAAATCACCCCTTTCTCTCTCTACTCGCCCTTCTCCTTCTCTTTTCTAGGAAATGTTGAAGTTTGAGTTGTGTGGGTTGGGGTTTAGGGTTCTTAATTGTTAACTCCCACTAATTACATTCTATTCCTTGGCAATTTTGTGACTTTAGCCTAATTGATCTTCCCTTTTCAATTTATTCCTTATTCACACTTCAACTCAACTTTCCTTCCTTTCAACTAAGTCCCTATACTAATGCAACTATATGCAATTAATGCAACATACACAAGCATTAAACTGAAATTAATAACTAACAAGCATCTCTTAATGATATTAGGAACAAATGTTATAATAAGGGTAGCTAAAAAATAAATGATAGTGTAACGACCCCCTAATACGTCATACACGATGCTTATCTGATTAGCAGAAGCATACGGGGTATTCTAAATGCTTATTCCCTATGTGGGAACGTCAGGGGATCGCTATTGGTTGAGCGTAACCCAAATAGACTCTCCGTTGTCCATTCGGATTCCGTTCAACCCTAATTCACACGCAGCTAACTAACTATACATACATACATCATAAATTTCTCTGGAATGAAATCTAAAACTCATACACGTCGCGTCATACATTCATACACATTTCAATTCAAATCCATAAGTTTGCAGCGGTAAATTCTACCAAAAATTTGACAGAGTTTCCTCTGTATTTTGATCATATCCCAAATACAAAATCACCTATTTAAAAATCAACAGCCAGTCCAACAACAGTAATAAACATACTTAACATAAATCCATTTACAGCAGAGTCAATTCATCACTACAATCCATGTACACTATTTGAATATTACATATACATTTAGTCTAATCCATACAGAAAGCATAAGAGACAGAAACCGATAAAAAATAGCGTCATCAAAGTATATATACAAATGATTCAAGCCTAAGCCAAATTATCCTCTGGTCTATCCTCAAGACAGCCTCGGCTATCGTCTGGGCTCCTGTCCCTGTCCCTGTTCATCTGAGTAAACAACCTAATGAGATATGAATCCCAGTAGAATAATTTACAATTCAATTATCATTCGAAAACCAGTTGAATACCCAGCGGTGCGAACACCGAAATTGTCTCCCCGAAATTAGTTCGAAAGCAGTGAAATACCTTATCTTTAAAATCGTTTAAACACATGGAAATCGCGACAAGTATTCAAAATCATAAAATCAATTTCTTTAAAAATCAGTCATCAAAAATCAAGTGAAATCCCATGCCCTGTGTATCTCAATCCACATTGGCTACAAATCCACTGTAACTGAATCTAAATCATCTTCTAATTGCACGTAGTCTAGAGAGAATACCTCTCTTATCGTTGGGTGTGATCCGTAACACCAATCACCCGAATCAAGCCTATATTGTGAGTGTGATCCGTAACACCAATCACTCACTCAAGGACCGGGTGAGAATCAACATCTAGGGCGTCCCCTAGCATGTGCACATACGCCAATTCTCATCCTCATACAGTCTATTCGAACTCATATGCACTCGGTCGGCTATTCCTCAGGGTTCTAGGGTATTACGCCTAAATCACAACGTTTCCCTGTGTAGGTTATCCACCCTTATACTCTCTAAACCTTTCTTAGGGTCATCCTGGTTTAACGCGTAATCCCTAACTCAGTACAGGCTAAATCTGATAAAAATAGTTTCGTTAAAAGCTTCCTGTACGAGGAATACTTAACGGCCGTCCCATACCGGCTATCAAGTAGCCAACCCTAAGTAAATATGCCCTAAAGGCATCTAAACTCGATAAATAAGGTGTCTAACATGCAATTAGGATTTTTAGCACACAGGCATGCAATTTTATCCCATCGAAAGTAGCACGTAAATCCATGCAAGTCATCTAAATCTTTTAGGATTCACTAAATCAATTTTAGGGTTCGAGAAGTGTAAATTATCCTACCTGGTCTCCGAATGCTCTAAATCACTTCAGAATTCCACGCAGTCTCAGTTTCTGAGCCTGATTAATTTCCTAGACATAAAATTAAACATTTAGGCTCGTCACGTCATCAAATTTTCAATCCTAAACTCGGTTACACAGTTACCTAGGTTAATTAATTGCCTAATTACGTTCGGCAGCCATTTCAGTCATATATCATTAGTTTTTGGGAAATCAGACCTTACCAATGTGTCCGGATGATGGAATTATACGTCACAGTGGTCTCAGTTTCTCGGGATGCACGTCCAGAAGCTCCGACAAGACACGGCGCAAGACGGCGCACGGTGGCGTCAAGGCGTAGGGTGCGGTTGCCTCGAAAATCACACCACGGTGAAGACCGCAAGCCCACGAGTCTGAATACGGTGGTGGCACGGCGGTTCACGGCCGTTTGGGCGGTGTTTTCCGGCCACGGCTTCGCCGCGGACGGCGTTCTTCCTCGATCCGAGCGCGTCCGGCCTCCTTTCGACGGCGCCGAGCTACTGGAGGAAGCTGGCAGCTCGGGCTACACGGTGGTGGGGGCGGTGAGGGTCAACGGCGACGGACGGCGGCGATTCGAGCTGGAGAAGTTTCGCGCGATGGAGGGGAAAAACGGCATTTTTCCGGCGGCTCTGGCGACCATTGGTGTCCGTGGTTGGTTGGTAGAGGTTGTGGGCAGTGAGGGATGTCGGTTGGTACCCTTGGTGGCGGCCCACGGTGGCTGTAGCGGCCGTTCACGGTGGAGGAAGGAGGAGAGAGAAAATAAAGAGGAGAGAGAGAGTGAAATGAGAGAAATGGAGGGAATTTACGTAATTTAAAGCCTCCAGGGACGATTCAGACTTTTCCCAGGCCACCCAGGGATGTTTTAGGGTATCGGCATCCTTCCAGATGTTGGCACGTATTTCCATGTGAAAGTTTTGGCCTCCGTTAACGAATTTGACACACGAAACTCCTTCCGTCAGTTTCTAATTGCCGGATTGCATTTCTTTCTGTTTGATCGTGTTTCTGGCTTCGAACGACCTTCTGTGTCAAGTCATTATCCTTGAAATTTGTGCCAGGCTTCGTTTAATGGAAATTAGCTTCAAAAATCAGAATTTATCTTTTAAAATCCTTTAAAACTCTTTCAAATCTTTCCCGTTGTTACAGATAGGGCTCCTAATATAACATATGTATTTGAAGAAGAATAGCAACCTCTATGAAGATAAAAAAGATGTTACATTTAGAGGAACAAAATTGTTCTGCAAGAATAATCCATAGAATTATACACTCAATCAAGTTAAGAAAGAGAGAGGTAGAGGGAGTTATGCTAAAATAAAATAAAAATATTCGATAGTACAATATACCAAGGCCTCCCATCACAACAGCCCTAATCATCCTCACAATTTAGGGAAGTTTTCCTCTCCTTGTCCTTTATTTATTTTTGCATTGAGGACAATGTAACATTTAAGTTTGGGTAAGCCTTCATGATTTCTTTTTCTTTTTTTTATCCCTAAATTCATTTTTTCTATAGAATTTGTTTTTAGTTTGTTTATAGTTTGATTCCTTCTACTTTTTCCATGCATTGCCTTAATTCTAATCTAATTTTAAATTCTTAGAATTTTTCGTTAGCCAATAATTAACCTAATTTAATTCTTATTCCTCATATTCTTTGTGATTCCTCTATAAAAATCCTATCATAGGTGTTTAATAGATTGAAAGGATGATAAATATATATAACCTTCTTACATAAATCTAAATGGATATGCATGACCCCATCATGACTTCCTCCTATTTTGATTACTAGATTTACTCATAAAATGGCTATCTTATGAAGAAACTTGCCTTAAAATCACTTCTCAAGTATGCCCCTTTAATCCCCACCTACAATGCTTGCTTGTGAAAAAAAAAGGGAAGAAAAAGAGAATAGTAGAATAGTTGAGTAACCAGGATTGTGTTCCAAAAAGCATGCATTCTCGGGTTAAAAGGCTTGCCCATAAATCATAGGAAATATTCTATAAATTCTACTCCTCTAATTAAAACAAGATTATGAGTAGTGCTAGCAACTACGTAGTCTTGTGATAACTAAGTAACCAGGTGCAAGTGCTAGAACATTTTTCCTCACTTAAAAATGTTATGAAAAATTATACAAAAGTCAAATTATTTCTCGCAAGTT
This sequence comes from Senna siamea, assembly GCA_031216115.1. Taxonomy (NCBI): domain Eukaryota; kingdom Viridiplantae; phylum Streptophyta; class Magnoliopsida; order Fabales; family Fabaceae; genus Senna; species Senna siamea. Next base: position 7,967,758 of record CM062360.1, read on the forward strand.
GTAGCAAAAAGAGCAAAGATTTTTTTTGGTTAAAAAGACAAGAGAAGAACCCCCTATTTGAGAGGGGCAGATCTTAAGCAAGTGTTTTTAAGAATAATTTCTATTTTGGAATAGCTAATCCTAAGGATAAATCTTGGAAAATTACTTTAGGACATTCTTCGAAGGAAATGGTAATCATCATTGCTTGAACTGGGCCCTTCTATTTGCTAAAAACTCCTTTAAAGGTTTTTGAAAATGGTATTACTTGATATCCTTTAGGGTATGGAGTCTTTAAGCTAAAATTTTGATTAGTGTGCCACTAAATCTTTATGTTAATGCTTGAGGGCAAACATTGGGCAAGTGTGGGGGAATTTTTTAAGTGTGACTTTTCGGATAATTTTAGTTTAATTTTCATTGTCTCTTTTACTTCTTTTCTACTAATTTTATCTCTTTTTTCATTGTATTTCAGTTCTTACTTCTGTGGAGTAATCTTCCTATGTTTTTCCTCACTTTTTCTGAATTTCCCTTCGGCGGTGGGCATAAGGCTTGGTCAATCCAGTTAGTCAGTATATGCCTAAGTCTATTAAGCTAAGTTCTGTATATACCCTTCATCATGGACACATGGACGCTATATATTACTACCCAAAGGAGACATGTGGATGCTCCCTTTCTAGCTCAAATTGTTATAGAGAGAGAATATCCCTTTAGTGGATTATACCTATGCTGAGCTAAAAGGCATACAAAATATGAAGCAACGAATCTTCTAGATTTGCTTCTAAAATCGAAGGCTCTATCTCCTTAAGGAAGAGCAATTCACCCTCAAGGATATCAATTCTCATCAGGAGTCTCTCCTTGGAGCAATGTTTCATGCACGAGCTTGAAGATAATCCAAAGGAATTTCATCTCTAATTCAGCCATTAACACAATTTTGTAAAAGCCAAGCCCGCTAATTTCTCTCTTTTCTAGTTACGAATCTATAGTTCTGGATATGTTAAACAATGAGGTAGATTAAGATGTATTTCTTCTTTGTAAAGAAAAGTAAATTGTGATTTCCATTTTCAATTACATGAGTATGTTTGTGCAAAATTACAAGGCCCATTTTTTTTTGTATGAATGTGTATCTAATGCTAGCATTATTAATTAAATCCATAATTGTACAATGGATGATGTTCAGGAAGCATCTAAGTCAAATGTGACATACATGTTACTTGGATTTGAGTAGGGAAGTCACGATTCTAGTTAAAATTTAGTAAGACATTCCACTAAATCAACTTGTACTATTGTGTTGCTCAAAATCTTAATGTTGTTTCTAGGTTAAACTTAAATACATGTTTTAGGTTACATAGGAATTAAGGAGAATTAATGAATGTTTCTTGATTCCTTAACTAGGTACTGACTTAACAAATTTTTTGTTGTTGTACCCAGTTTGCTTGTCACTTGCAGGAAATTAGGTTAATGATTAATATAATATCCAAAACTGCATAAATCCTAACTAGAATTTCCTTCAACTATTTTATTCATTTCCCTTGTGTATGCCATGCCCACAAGTTACATCAGTGATAACTTTAATTTTGTTTGTCGTTGTTATTTACCTTGCATTCTCTAATCATCAAACCCCCCCCCCACGCTTTTATATTTGATTGTTTGTTCTTCTCTAGTGCATAAATCATTCATTAGGACACAAAATAGTAACCAATCCTTGTGGGATTGACATAAAAGGATTGAACCTAATCTCTTCAGACTACATAAATTAGGGAATAAGATAATGTTAATTTGCTCGATTATGACACCCAACAAAGGTTGTGGTTAGGAACCTTGGCTTTCAAGGACCTTCATCATCATTTGCTTCAATTTTGCAATATGGGCTTCCATAGACTATAGCCTAGACTCCAATGAAGGAAGTGAAGAGGTTGATGCTACTGTTACTGAAGTGGATGGTGTTGTTTAGGAGGGTTTTGTTGGACTGTTCGATTCAACAAGAAAGAATATGCCATCTGGGTATTCTTTAACTAAATACATGGCTACTAGGGTCCTCATTGTTGGTGTATGCCATATTTAAATACATTAACTATCCCTAGAATAATTTATTATTCTTAAAATTACCCCTAATCAAGTATTATTACAAACTGGGATAACAATAATATGGTAAGACTAACATGTATGTTGCTTGATGACTAAATTCATGGATATGAGATGTCAAGTAATTACATGGGTATATTTGTTAGAGAACACATATACTAAAAAGACCCACAGTAAGAGTACTATATGGATTCTTATGGATTATCATAAGCACTTCTCACGGTGAAAATAATGTATACAATCCTTTGACTTGAAGTCACTATGATTCCTACATGATAAGTTATATATTACAGTACTGTTTAAAGTCATCTTTGATAGGCTGACCTAATAGGCAGTATTTAGATATCTCGCTTATCATGTAGAGGGATATAGATGATGTAGATGGGATTTTCTCCTTTTATTAAAGGTGAGATATCCATGAGCCCTTTGATTGAGAAGAGACTAAGAAATGCATGGCTATGCTCAAATATATCAATATGTGATATTGATTTATTTGTTATTAATTATTACACTTATGGATTAAGAAACATGAGATGAATTTAAAAAGAGATGACATCTTCCATGCCCTGAGTTTAACTTAGATATCCATACAAAAGGGATTAAGTTACATAAGGATTTTGGTCACAAATTTAGAATCACAGACGTTCTTATTACTTAGGTAGAAATAACTAGTTGGGCTTAAGTTAACCTAATTAGACTAGAAATAATTAGTTTAAGCTCAGACTTAAGGATTAACCTATTTGGACTAAGATTAATTAGATATTGGGCTTAAGTTATCCTAGTTGGACTAGGATCAATTAATTTAAGCCCAAATCTTAAGGATAACCCAATTGGACTAGGAATAATAACCTTAAGCCCATAAACACTCCCTATAATCTAGGATTCACTTTTTGCCAACATATATGATATAGGAAAAACACAAGACTGAGGCTAAGAGTTAAAGGGTAGTGAGCGTACCTTATAGCAAAGGCAAAGAAAGGAATTTATTTGTCCTAGTCGTGTAGATATTGTAGAGGCACAGACACAATGTTCGTGCTCATGATTCAACAACTTGCAATCAACATCTCAGCCATGATAAGGTAAAGACTCTATTTCTACTTTGATTATGCTTCTGCATAAGATCCACAATCGGGTTTCAAATAAAATTTTAAATTTTGCTAGGCTCTCGTTCCCTTCGAAACCCTTCATTGGTATTAGAGCCTATGGTTTTCGTGTAGGCATAACCAAATTATCTATTTGACCTAATGTGGTTGATGTTCAGTTACATTGCTTGATATTGTTTAAAATTTTGAATCATGCAACTTGTAGCAATAAGATTGCAATTGATCGCTATGATCCATTTATAATTTACATTTGATTCGTAAAAATATAATTGTGTTTAATACATTTCACTCATGTTTGTCATGTATGAATTCATGATTGATTACCTACGTATAATTTGCATAATGAATTCATACATGATGAAACTTACATTTGATTTAATTTGAATTGTTATAATTTAAATTTGAATTATCTGATAAGGATTGTTATGAATTAAATTTGAATGGTCTTCATCCTTATATAATAATTATTATTATAATTTAAATTTGAATTATCTTTATTCTTATATGATAAGAATTATTATAATTTAAATTTGAATTATCCTTATCCTTATATGATAAAGATTGTTATAATTTAAATTTGAATTACCCTTATCCTTATATGATAAGAATTATTATAATTTAAATTTGAATGATCTTTATCCTTATATGATAAGGGTTATCATAATTTAAATTTGAATTATCTTTATCATTATATGATAAGGATTGTCATAATTCGTAGAGGACATAATTCATTTTGCAAAACCTGATTACTTGATATATAATTTGACTTGTGTATGTTCAATCATGCATTATGCATAGTATGTGTGCCATCCTCCTAAGTACCTAGTCTCTGTATGTAATTTAATTAAGTTAGAGACTTGTTTACCATATGGATGTGTTACTACGAGCTAGAGAAATAAGTTATGGTTTGATTGATTGAGAAACCAGGTCGGAATAAGGTTCGATGTAATAGAAAATGAAGTTCTAAGAAATGATATATTTGGATAATTTGACCTAAATGATAGATAAGGAATTAAAAATCAAGTAATCAAAAATAAAACCCTGAAGAAAATAAAATATGAAAATAGTACATAAAGAAAAAACTTTTTAGGATAGTTAAAATTCTTGTCTAACCTAATAATCAATTACCAGTTATTTTTGAATTTTAATTAACTGCATTTCCTTCTCAAGGCAAAAGTCATGTATGACTTAAGAGGGAAGGAGGCTTTGAGGCTTATAACATATCTTCATCATCTTGATCTTCATCTAGTGAGAGAAGGAGAGGATTATAATGAGATAAAGCTAAGAAAACCTAAAAGGCGGAGCATATCTAAAGTAGAAAGCACCTAGCCAGCTTTCTTACACATTATCTTGCACAAATCACTAAGGTTATCTCTTTGGGTGCAACAACCCACTTCTTTTCTCTAACAAAAATTGGAAGAAACTATGTTTCAAGCTGAGTTAGGGAATTTAAAACTTTCATGCTATGGTTTGTATGCTAGATATATGCTTGTCAGGTCTTGCATGTGATTGTTTTGCTCAAGAAATGGAATTTAAGCAAGGTTTTTCTTTTTTTTCTTCTATGCATAAGTTCTATGGGTATGGACTGATTTCTGGCACTAGAAAGTATAGTTTTGATCTTTTATGGTGTTTTGGAAGGAGAAAAGAGTGTAGAAATAATTTAATTTCTCCCTTCCTTTAAAATAATTTCGTCCTTGAAATTAAAACGTACCTATTCGAACAATATTAGGTAGGACATCCTCATGTCCTCTTCCTTCTCCCACATCGCCTCTTGCGGAAATGACTGATCCTATAAAATCTTAACCAAAGCGATGACCTTGTTCTTCAATTGCTTGACCTCGTTCCCGATAATTCTCAATAGTTTTGGATGATAAGTTAAATTTTCCTATAACTGTACCATATTGGCATCAAGAATGTATAATGGGCCATGGATATAATTTCGAAGTTGCGAGACATGGAAAATATCATGAAGGTTCAAAAAGAACGAAAGTAAGGTTATTTTGTATGCTGATTGACCAACTTTTCTCAGGGTTTGGAATGTCCTAATGAACCTTGGGTTTAACTTTTTGGACTTAATGGCCCTACCTATACCAGTAACCGGTGATACCATGAGAAAAACATGATCCCATTCATCAAATTCTAGTGGTCTCCTTCTCTTGTCAGCATACTTCTTTTGTCTATCTTGTACTCTAGCTATTTTATCTCTGATCATCCTAATTTGGTCTGTAGTTTGCTAAACCAATTATGGTCTAAGCAATTGTCTTTTCCCTACCTCAAACTAACACAGAGGTGATTTACACTTTCTCCCATACAAGGCTTCATAAGGTACCATTCCTATGCTCAAATGGAAATTGTTTTATCCTTTAAGGTCTGAATGGTTCTCTCGATTTTTCCATCTATTTGAGGATGGTAAGCGACACTTAGACTTAACCTAATACCAAAGGCTTCTTGGAAGACTCTCCAAAATCTAGAGGTAAATCTAGGGTCTCTATCTGAGACAATGCTAGTAAGGACTCTATGCAGTCTCACTATCTCCTGGATATAGAAATGAACTAATTTGTCCAGGGAGAAGTTGATCCTAATGGGTAGGAAATGAGTATACTTAGTTAATCGGTCTACAATGACCCAAATAACATCATTTTCTGACTGAGTCTTGGGTAAACCCATTACAAAGTCCATAGATATCTTATCCCATTTCCACTCAGGGATATCAAGAGGTTGCAACAACCTAGCAGGTTTCTGATGTTTAATCTTCACCTGTTGACATACTAAGCACTTAACAACATATTTAGCAATGTGCTTTTTCATGCCTGGCCACTAAATCTTCCCTTCAAGTCTTGATACATCTTAGTGGCACCAGGGTGAATAGTATAGTCACTCCTATGAGCTTTCTCTATGATTTTCTCTCTCAATTCCCCTAGACTCGAGACATAAACCCTATTTCGTAAGATCATTACCCCATCAGCTTCTTTATGAAATTCCTTTGGGTGCTTTAAGGACTTTAAGAATTCATCTTCTTTTTGGGCCTCTAGAATCTGAGTTCTAAGGTCACTTTCAATCCTTGGTTCACTCAGGTATATCCTGTTTGGCAACACCAGAGTGGAAAAACTCAGATTCCTAAACTTTTCAATCAAGGTCATCTCACTCACCATCATTTGAGCTACATAGAGGGATTTCTTACTCAGAGCATCTGCCACAACATTGGCCTTGCTTGGATGGTATTTCAACTCAAAGTCATAGTCCTTAACGAACTCCATCCATCTCCTCTATCTCATTTTCAGCTCTTTCTGATCAAAGAGGTACTTGAGACTTTTGTGGTCACTAAATACCTCAAACCTAGACCTATAAAGATAATGCCTCTAAATTTTCAAAGCTAATACTATGGTTGCTAGTTTTAGGCCATGAATAGGGTAATTGCACTCATGAGGCCTTAATTGTCTAGAAGCATAAGCCACTACTTTCCCCCCTTACATCAAGACACGCCCTAGACTTTTCTTGGATGCATTGTAGTATAGCTCAAATCTCTCCAAAGGATTTGGGATAATTAACACTGATGCAATTGTCAACCTTTCCTTTAAGGTTTGAAAACTATGTTCACATTCAGAGTCCCACCTAAATAGAACATCCTTTCGAGTCAACCTAGTCATTGGTATCGCTATCTGTGAAAACCCTTGGATAAACCTTTTGTAGTAACCTGCTAATCCGAGGAAATTAAGGATTTCAGTTACTGTCGTAGGTCTCTCCCAATAAACCAACATTTTGGTCTTACTGAGATCTACAACAACCCCATTCTTAGTAATCACATGTCTTAGGAATCTCACCTCTTCTAACCAAAACTCATATTTCTTAATTTTTGCATACAGTTGCCTCTCCCTAAGCAGTTGTAACACAATCATAAGGCATTGTTCATACTGTTCCCTATTTTTAAAATATACAAGAATATCATCAATGAATATTATCACGAACTGATCAACGTAGGGTCTAAAGATACAACTCATGTAATCCATGAAAATAGTTAGAGCATTCATTAGACCAAATGGCATCACAAGAAATTCATAATGCCTATACCTAGTCTTAAAAGCGGTCTTAGGTATATCTTCACTTCTTACTCTAATTTAATGGTACCCCAACCTCAAATCAATCTTAATAAACAGCTACTCCTCTCAGTTGGTCCAATAGATCATTAATCCTAGGGAGTGGGTATTTGTTTTTCATGATTACTTGATTTAATTACCTATAGTCTATGCACATTCTCATACTCCCATCCTTTTTCTTCACAAACAAGACTAGTGCTCCCTATGATGAAGCACTAGGTCTAATGAAATGCTTCTCTATAAGGTCTTCTATTTGAACTTTTAGTTTACTTAGCTTTAGGGAAGACATCCTTGTCTCTTGTATTGTTTCTCTTAGAAGGCGCCATAGCTTACTCTTTAAAGAAAACATTATTAACGTGATCAGTCTCATTAACAGAATATTTATCAAAGAATATATAGCTTCACAGGAAATACTGTACATTCTCCAAACCTAGCACCCTATTCCTCAAGTTAACACACAATACAAGTCAGTCAACTGCTTAAGTTCAGCCACTACCCTAGATTAGTCTATCTCTTGAGCAATTTACCCTGACTACTTAATCAGAGCTTATCACTACCGAGCCAGCTATGAGCCAACTGTGGTAGCTGCTCTGATACCAATCACTGTAACACTCCCTTAGCCTATAGTTCCTTTCAAGTATTTAAAGGAATAATATATACATAATTATCATAAAAATGGTGTGCTACTATTACTTCAACCCAAGTAAATTTTAACTTTTTACCGAGTTGATTAATTGAGTGTCATTTGGGGTTAGGTCTCTATCCTCAGGTTTCACTCACTCTCGCAGCAGAATAGAATATATAAAATATATCTGGATTAACTATACATAAATATGTATTCTCAATTAAATATAGTTAAATAACTATTGGGCATAGAGGCAACAATCCTGCCACTCATAACCATATCAGTTAGTCTAAACATTAGTTTATATACATTTAATTTAAGATAGGTTGTACAAGAGGTATTCTATACTAACCTTTCCAAAAATCACCAAGATTAGTACAAGTAAACATATGCCTATACTATCTCAAAATAGCTACTATCATGTACCCCAAGGAGGGTCCCTTTTCCCATATTACCTTCCAATCCAGTTGGAGGACCTACACATCTAATACATGCCAGCACTAAAGTGAGAAATGAATCTCAATAACAATGCAACCTGTCTTTTAAAAATTTACCAGTCTGTACTACCGTGCTTACACAAAAAATTTATGCATTCTTTCATCAATTTGGGTTGAGATCCCGAGTGTAGTAGTGTAAACTAATAATACTCATTATTTCACTTGATAAAGAATTAAAAATTGACTCGAGTAAAGAAAATAGTAATTCACCAATCTTATAGTATATTGTTTATATTATTCAAATTATTTAAAAAGGGAACTGTAGGATTGGGGAGTTACACTGAGTTGGTGTTAGAGCACTACTACCATGGCTAGTTAGAACTGGCTCAGTAGTGAAAGGGTAGATTCCTCAGGATAAAGACTAATGCAGGGTAGTTAGTTGAGCCATGGTAGTTGACTGGGTTGTATTATGTTTTAACTTAAGGAATGAAGTATTAGGTTTGCGTAGATGATATTTCTGATTGGTGCCATATGATCTCTTATAAATAATATGTTATTGAGACTGATCACTTTGGTAATGTTTGTTTTGTAGAGTGAATTATAGGCCCCACTTAGGAGAAATATGAAAAAGGAAAAGGAAGGTGAAACTAATATAGAAAGAGTTATGCAAATGATGATGGGAGTGGCAGAGGCTATGAGAAACAGGCTGCCGCTGTCGCTCAATAGGTTGTTGCTGCCACTGTCGCTCAACAGGCTATTGCTACCACCCAACAGGTTACAACCACTACTCAACAAGCTGCAGCTACGACTGAAGCACTTAGAAAATTTCAAGGGAATAGACCTGTGAATCCCAACTCAAATCCTGAAGTTGGACAAGTGGGAAACCAAATTTATAATGTATGGCCTAAATTCCAGAGAAACAACCCTCCTTCCTTTAAGGGTGAGTTTAACCCATAGGCAGCAGAAGAATAGCTTCAAAAAATGGAAAATTTGTTTGAGGTCCTAGGGACTAATGATGAACAAAAAGTATTATTCGCTACTTATATGCTTACTAAAGAAGCCGAACATTGGTAGAGAGGAGCGAGACAATTATTGGAAGCCTAAGAACCTAGATTACTTGGGAAGTATTTAAGAGAGTATATCTAAAAAAGTACTTCCCTGACAATGTGAGGAACCAAAAAGAAATTGAATTCAGACAGTTGAAACAAGGTAGCATGACTTTTGAGGATTATTTAGCTAAATTTGAAGAGTTATCTAAGTTCTCTCCTTATTTGGCACTTCATCCAAATGAGTTGTGGAATGTAACACCCTCTATCCTACGGTTCCTTTTAAACATTTAAGAAGAGATAACATAAAAATAATTATCAGAGTATTGGTGTTACTATTGCTTCTACCCGAGCCAATTTTAAACTTTTTCCAAGTTGATTAATTTAGTGCATTTGGGTTGGTCTCTACTTAGGTTTTCTCAATATCTCAGTGGAATAAATACATATATATATATCTATAAAATACACCTGGATTAACTATACATAAACATGCATTCTTAATTAAAAATAGTTAATTAACTATTGGGCATGGAGGCAACAATCCTACCACTCATAACCTCATTAATTAGTCTATTCATCAATTCAGCCTAGTTCCTATACAAATAAGTTAGAACAGGCTATACAAAATAATCCTACACTAGCCTTTCTCAAAATATCATGAAGGCCAACTCAATCCTAACATGTACTTATGCTCTCTAAACTAAATCATTTGTATGCCTAGATTGGACACTTCTTCATACCTTACCATCTTTCTTTAGTCCAAGGGGACCTACACATCTGGTACATGTCAACACTATCGTGAGAAATGAATCTTAGTAGCAATACAACCAGTTACGAAATCCATTGACCTGTAACACCGTGCTTGCATAGAAAACCTCTACATTCTTTCATAAAACATATCACATACTATTGGGATGCAATGAGTGTAGTATTTAATCATGTTATATACTTATATGTATGCATATGCATTTAAAACATATCAACTTTAAAACATAAGAAGTGCATTCATCATCATTTTCATCATAAAACATTTTCCATAGGGTAATAAATATGCCTTTTGATGATACATATGAGCAGGAGGAAATAACTAGAATATAAGAGCTATCAGGAGTGTCGCCCAGTAATAACTCCACGTACCACTACATACATGAATGAGCTATCCTGGTAACTAATTGCGCCACTACAGTAGTTAAGCTATCCTAGTGACTAACAATGCCACTATGATAACTCTACTGCATAGTACTACTGAGGCGTCCCCCAGACGCATCCAACGTACAATCTCAATAACTCACGGGATCACTGTAAAACCTTTGCACAGGTCTTATCCTCTCCGCTTTCGTGGATTATGAGGCTATGGAATCACCACTCCTTTTCCAATGAATCACGCTCCTGGTACGCTGTTCTCTAACATATACGCTAGGTTGATTCAGCTTATACCTGTAGTTATGCTTTAACCTTAAGTATGTGTTTCTTTATAACCCTTGGAAGACACACTAACTTAGGGTTCGCAACCATCACGATGTTTTCGAAGTCATCTATGTTTAAGTGAATGTTTAACCATCCTAATACATAACACAACCGTGGAATGCCAATAGCTGTCCCATACCGACAATCGGTCACTCGAATTATGAGCTTATCTACCACTAGTACATATATTGAGGATACTTCACTCTTCGTTTTTGATGTCTCTCTACTCCCTTTTATATCACTATCACAAGTACCATTCTCATCCAAGTGAAAAGTGACTCTATCCTTTGCACATTACCCAAAACTCCTGGTTTCCTTGCTTACCCATGTTGTGAGCCCTTAATTAAGTTAATATGAATAATTGTTAAGCTTAGTTGCCATTAAAAACTTCATTTCGCAAACTAGAGGGCTTCCAGTCGACTGATGGAAGGTTGGTAGTCAGATGGTGGCTCTCTGTATTCCTCGAGTGCCAAACAGCAAGATCACGCTGGCAGACGGTTTGTAACTTTTTGGAATGCATGAGATGACAATCGGCTGCTAAGACAGCCAGTCGAATGCTCAGTGCAAACCTGGGCTTGTGATCATTGCTAGGAACTTGTGATCGGTCATTTGCTAAGCCTCTGTCTGCACTTCTGGGTTTCCAAGAACAAGAAAATCGACTGCGAGGATGGCTAGTTGACTGCTTAATGCAAACCTGGGCCTGACAGTCGACTGCTAGGTATCTGGCAGTTGGCTGCTAAGCCTCTGTCTACACTTATGGGTTTTCTAGGAACACAGCAATCGACTGCCCTTAGCAATCAAATGCTATGCTCCGCTGCAATTCAAAAAATATAATTTTAAGAATACCCAGTCCAGAATGCATTCTATTTTCAATTATAAATACATGAACTTAATTTTCATACAAAAAACTTTACTTTTCATTAAACATTTCTCATTCACTAGCTCAAAAATAATATATTCAAGGAAAACTAGTCTATATCTCTAGATGAACACACCCAGCCCTTTCAATCACTTGCAAGCACACACATGAGCATACATTCAGCAACACAACATCCCATAGAAATAGAAAAATATACAGCATGTAAGTTTAACCCCAATTTTAGTTCAAACAGGTAGAAATCCACATTTTCCAACAACAGTAACATTTCAGAAAAAAGATAGGGGTTTAGGATGGATTGCTACCTTAATTCTTGGTGAAATGTGTGTGTTTGATGTGTTAAAAATGATCCTCCCTTGCTATTAGACTGATTCCTAGCCTCAAATCTGCTCCTTTCTCAGTAAGATTCCCTCCTTAAGCCATAACTCACCCCGTTCTCTCTCTAGCTGCCCCCTTCAGCTTCTCTCTCTAAAATCTGGTATGGTAGAAGTGTGTAGGGGTCTTGGCTGTAGCTAGGGTTTAAGAGAGGTTTGCATATTTGCCCTTTGGTCCCTCATCTATTTTGCACTCTTGGAATCACTTACTTTTTCCTTTTCAATTGAGTCCCTAACCACCTCTTACTAAACCTTCATTTAATTCCTTTCAATTTAGACCCTAGGCTAATACAATTATATGCACTAATGCAACATACACAAGCATTAAAAATTAAATTAACAAGTATCAAACATCTCTTTAATCATAATTAGAACGGAGGTTACATGGAAAGCCATGCATATGGAAGCTAGATTACGGTCAGAGATAAAGAATGTTGTTACTCTGTTTGAAATTAGGAACTTTGCTATGTTAGTGAACAAGTGTCGCATTGTTTCTCGGAACTTAGCTGACACAGAGAAAGAAAGAAAGAGAGCTATTTTCTTTAAAAGGAAATAACCTGAATCATTTAGAGGAAGGGATAATAGAAATGAAGGAAACCAAAAGGGGAAGAAACCTGTATTAAGACAGGCAGTACCTAATGCTTGTCCAAAGTGTGGGAAAAGTCATGACAGACCTTGTAGATTCCAGTCGGGTGTGTGTTATAAGTGTGGACAACAAGGTCACTTCATTAAAGACTGCTCTGATTTGAAGCAGTCAACTGAACCCACAAGGCCTCCTACTATAGGAAGAGTTTATACTCTTAAAGGTAAAGAAGTGGTCCAGTCCAATGATCTAATAAAAGGTAAATGTTTGATGAATGGTATATCTTTAATTGTACTGTATAATTATGGTTCCACTCATTCTTTCATTTTTTGTGAATGTGTGGAAAGATTGAATTTACCTTTATTTAAATTTCCCCATGAGTTATCCATTTCTACTACCGCAGGAGAGAGGGTATTAACTTCTTTAGCCTGCTTAAATTGTTCCCTTGTTGAAAATAAGCCCTTTATTGTTGACCTTATTTGTTTACCTTTGGTGGGATTGAATATCATTTTCGGGATGAATTGGTTGTCTGCAAACAATAGTCTTAAATTGTTCTAAGAAATTTGTGACTTTTTATAGATGCCATGCTAGTAATTAGGAAAATTGAGTAAGAGATCCAAAAACTAGTTTTCTGTGTTCTTCTAAAGTTACACTTCAGCATAAACTTAATGCTATTCCTGTAGTTTGTGAATTTTTAGATATCTTTCTCAATGAAATTTTGAGTCTTCCACCTGAGAGAGAGATAGAATTTCTATAGAATTGATTCCTGGTACGGGACCAATTTCTATAGCGCCTTATAGAATGTCTCTCTTAGAGCTAACAGAATTAAAAGTGTAGATAGAGTATCTTTTGGGGAAACAGTTTAGTAGGCCCAGTGCTTCACCTTGGAGAGCACCAGTTCAGTTTGTAAAGAAAAAGGATGGAAGTATGAGGTTATGTATAGACTATAAACAACTGAATAGGGTAACTGTGAAGAATAAATATTCACTTCCTAGGATAGATGACCTGTTAGATGAATTGAGAGGTGCTATGATGTTTTTTAAAATTGATTTGAGGTCAGGATACTATCAAATTAGAGTCAAAACAGAAGACATACCTAAGACAGCCTTTAGAACTAGATATGGGCATTATGAATTTCTGGTAATGCCATTTGGATTGATGAATGCTCTAGTTATTTTTATAGATTACATGAATTGTATCTGTAGACTCTACCTTGATCAATTTGTGGTAGTGTTTATTAATGACATTCTTGTATATTCTAAGAGTAGTGAAGAGCATAAACATCATCTTAGAATTGTATTACAGTTTCTTATAGAAAAGCAATTGTATGCAAAATTAGAAAAATGCAAATTATGATTGGAAGAGGTGAAATTCTTAGGCCATGTAATCACTCGAGATGGAGTAATAGTAGATCTCAGTAAGATAGAAGCTGTAATGAGTTGGGAGAGATCCACAACAATGATCGAAATTCGAAGTTTTCTTGGATTAGCAGGGTATTTTAGGAGATTCATTCAAGGGTTTTCGCAAATTGCATTACCTTTAACCAGACTGACTAGGAAATATATTGCTTTTTTGTGGGATCACAAATGTAAAGATAGTTTTCAAATTTTAAAAGAAAAGTTGACCATAACACCTGTTTTAATAATCCTTGATCCTTTAGGAAATTTTGAATTGTATTGTGATGCATCCAAGAAGGGCCTAGGATGTGTTTTGATGCAAAATGGAAGAGTTGTCGCATATGTCTCTAGACAATTAAGACCTCATGAAGAAAATTACCCTACCCACAATCTAGAATTAGAAGCCATAGTGTTTGCTTTAAAAATCTGGCGACACTATTTGTATGGATTGAAGTTTAAGGTATTTAGTGACCACAAAAGTCTCAAATATCTCTTTGACAAAAAAGAATTAAACATGAGGCAAAGAAGATGGATGAAATTCTTAAAGGATTATGATTTTGAATTAAAGTATCACCTGGGAAAAGATAATGTAGTGGCAGATGCACTAAGTCAGAAATCTCTTCACATGGCTCAACTAATGATGAATGAAATGAGTCTGATAGAGAAATTTAAAAATAAGTCTATCCACGCTGGTGTTACCAGATAGCATATATCTCAGTGAGTTAAAAATCGAGAATAACCTTAGAACTCAGATATTAGAAGCCCAAAGAGAGAATGAATTTTTAAAGTCCCTAAAGGACCCGAAAGAATTCAACAAAGGCATCGATGAGGTAGTAACTTTTCAAGATAGGATTTATATTCCAAATTCCGGAGGACTGCCGAATATAATTCTAAAAGATGCCCATAAGAGCAACTATACTATTCATCCTAGTACTACTAAGATATATCAAGATTTAAAGAGGAAATTATGGTGGCCAAGCATGAAGAAGCAAATAGCTGAGTATGTTGCTAGATGCCTAGTGTGCCAGCAGGTGAAAATTAAATATCAGAAACCTGCAGAACTACTACAATCTCTTGAAATCCTTGAATGGAAATGGAATAAGATTTCTATAGATTTTGTGATAGGTTTACTAAAAACTTAATTAGGGAATGCTGTAATTTGAGTAATTGTAGACAGATTAACTAAATCTGCACATTTCCTACCCATCAAAATAAATTTCTCATTGGATAAGTTGGCCAATTGTATATACAAGAAATAGTAAGACTTCATGGAATTCCTACTAATATAGTATCTGATAGAGACCATAAGTTTACTTTTAGATTCTAGAAAGCCTTGCAGGAGGCTTTTGGTACTAAACTTAGTTTTAATACTACTTACCATCCTTTATTTCAGAGTTTACTGTTCATACTATTGAAATTTATGAAATTAAACTTCTTTGAAAGAAAAAGAGATTTAAAACTACATTCTTATTATTTTTAATCACTATTGAGTATTTTTAATGATTGAAAATACTTGTGTATGCTTAAAATTGCTTCTGAAAATGGATTTTTCAACTTAAACGAAAATGAGTTTTAATCTCATATTTGGACAAGATTATATG
The DNA here is from genome assembly GCA_031216115.1 of Senna siamea. Lineage (NCBI taxonomy): Eukaryota > Viridiplantae > Streptophyta > Magnoliopsida > Fabales > Fabaceae > Senna > Senna siamea. The sequence goes on from CM062360.1 coordinate 7,983,420, forward strand.
ATGTTTTGTGTTGTTTTCTTATATTAAATGCTGTTGAAAAGTTTATCTTGAGTTCATCAATTTTAAAATGAATTTTAAGACAAGTTTTTGGATTGAAAATTTGGGTCAACGGCGATTTATAAAACAGAGCAAGACGCAGCAGCTGATTGCCATGGTGCAACAGTCAATTGTTGTGCTCTTGAGATGCTCAGAAACACATATAGAATGTTAGCAGTCAATTGTCGGGCACCTGGAAGTCGACTGCCGTGTTCTTCATTTTTTCAAAAATTTGTAAGAACAGAGCAGCTGACTGCCTCGACCTACTAGTTGATTGTCAGGCCCCACAGTAAGCTAGTAGTTGACTGACAGGCACCTAACAATCGACTGATAACGTTCTGTTTAGAATTTTAAGGTTCGGACAAAATGCAACCAGTCGATTTGTAGCTTGGTATCAGTAGATTGCCATTTTTTTAGATAAAAAGATGAACTTAATGACATATTTGAATGATATCTAGCCCAAAAACTAAATCCAAACCAGAGATTAAACTTAAATTATAAGCAAGGTAACATATACTTTGAATGTAAATAAGAAAGAGCATGAAAGTGATGAAATTTATAAGGAAAGAGCAAGAATGCATAAGAGAAATGAAAATTACATTCTTAACATATGTATCTGTGGTAGATAGGTTCATATCTAAATGACTGATTGCTGGTATGAGATAGTGTTTGGACATTCCGCGATTATCGTGATAGTTATAAATTGTAAGTTAGTGACTCAATGGCCAATATAAATGAAAAGTCACATACTTAAGAGTTTACAAAACTATAGTATGCACCGATTCACCCATATATATATGTTTATAAATAGCATTTTGTGGACCTAGTATGTAATCAATGTATGGAACCAAAATGTGGGGACTCTATTGTACTTGGATCCACTAGAGGATGCTCCAAAATATATACAAATATGATATGCAGTCGAGGACTGCCAGGCATAGTTGTAAGAGTACATATTCAAAAGTATGGAGTGGTGCACATGTTGCCCCTCTAGATTTCTCTTATTATGTAATTATATGATGATGATTATGATGATATTTGGCAGAGGCCAACGAGAAGTACTCTTATTTCCTTATTGTTCTTTATTTCATAATGAAAGTTATATGAATGATGTTATGTTACCTATATGTTCTGATGAATGTATGAAATATATATTATGAATTGAGTTTATGCATGCAAGTATGAAGGATAAATGAAATGTTACACAAGATAATCCAATAGATGTATTATTTTATATATATATAAATAATGTAAAATTTTTGTATGAATTTACAATAGTACAAACTAACTGTTTTGAAAAATGGTTATTAAAGTTACTGGGATTTATTCTCATACAAATTCTAGTTTGTATCAAATGCCTAGATACCAGATCCTTCTTGAGATAGAGATAGAGTTGGTTGAAATACCCTTCCTAAAGTATTTCCCTGTTATTAAGGAACTATATATCATATATGTATAGAAAGTCCTTCCCTCACCCTGATCACATGAAGTATTAGAGTATAAGGTTTTTGGTATACTCGATACCCTGAATCCTTGAGATATTTTGGTAAAAAGATTATGAGAATAGTTTTTATGTATAGGATAAGGGCATATATGTATTAGGATATGTGAGCTAGGAATCCACTAACTACTTTTGTTAAAAGGATATGAATGACAGGCTTGTTGTCTCCTTACCCTAAATAACATTCTCATATATCCATAGATATATGTCTACTGAATGATATGTATATAATATAAATAAATGTGAATGTATATATATATGCATTTTTATGTCAATTAATTTAATGTATTTTTCGCTTCGTGACGTGTAAGATCCCGAATGTAGTAGCCCAAACCAATAATACTCATTATTTCACTTGATAAATAATTAAAAATTGATTTGGGTAAAAGTAGTAATTCACCAATCTTATAGTATATTTTTTATATTATTCAAATCATTTAAAAAGGGAACTGTAGGATTTGGGGGTTACACTAGTTGGCTGCTAGGGCTTGACAGTCAGTTGCTAGCCTTGACAATCGACTTCCAGGGGTCTAGTAGTCAGCTGCTAACCTTCTGAAAAATTTTCTAAAGAACGAAGAACACGACAGTCGACTTCCAAGGGTCTGGCAGTCGGCTGCTAGCGTTCTTTGCGTTTTTGGGTAGAGGATGAGCATGACAATAAATTTCTAAGGCTGGTAGTCGATTGTTAGCGCTCGATTTATTTGAAAAATTATTGTTTAACCCAAAATTTGGCCCCAAAAACATGTTCTTAAATCATTTACTTAAATCATAAACTCAATGCCAACTTCTCGTTCATAAAATGCCTATAACATAACGTGTTCAAACTAAGATCAAACCACATCTTTCTTACTTAGGACAAAAACCCAACTTCAAAATCATTCACAAGCATAAATGAACAAGGTAAATCAACACACATTATCCAACAGTAGTTAAAAATACATAAAATGTAAGTTTAAAACCCTAGATTCTACTTCAAACATTTAAAATCACATTTATTAGAAATTTTTCTACACATTTCAAAAATAGAGTTTAGGATGAACTACTACCTTGATTCCTATATGTGTGTTTGATATGTTTAGAAGGCTCTCCCCTTAGTGTAAAACTAATTTTTAGCTTCAAATCTGCCCTTTCCTTTAGCAAAATTCCCTTCTTGTGCCATAACTTGCCTCTTTCTCTCTCTAGCCACCTCTTGTTTCTCTCTCTAAAAATGATGAAAGTTGGAAATGTGTGGCAGGCTTAAAGATCACTAAGGGCTTAAGAGAAATTTAGAAAATTACATTCTAATCCCTAGCCAATTTGTAATTTTAATCTCCATACATTTTTCCTTTTCACTTAAGTCCTTGGCCACACTTTAAACTCAAAAATTTTATTTTTTTCAATTAGGTCTTTATACTAATGCAACTATATGAATTAATACAACATACATAAGCATTTGCATTAAATAAATAAAAAATAACAAACATCCCTTTAATCATATTTAGAACGGATGTTACACCTATAGCGATAGGCTTTAAGGCTAACATCTCTTTAATGAATAAAAAATAACTTGTCCCATAGTGGAATAAGGTCATACATACAAAATATACTAAAAGAAGAGGGTCCTATCCATAAAAAAAGGCTTATCGTCAAATACAATACACACACCACTTATCTCCTAGTGGAATAAAGTCATACATACAAAATACACCAAAAGAAGGGGATCATTTATCTATCAGAAGAGGCCTATCATCACACACACACACAAAAAAAAAATCATAATAGAGGAGAGAATGTAGGTGAGTGTGGAGTAAGAGATACTTTGGTCATAGTGATGACCACTATGTCACGTATCACCATGAAACTGCCCAACCATACTAGAGGAGAGAATGCAGGTGGGGGTGGAGTAAGAGGTACTTCGATCATAATGATGACCACTATGTCACATATTACCATGAAAGTGCCCAACCACGATATCGTAATCATCTCCACCTCAATCTCAAATAGGAGGTAGTACCGAGGCATCAATAGAATCATCAGTAGGGGTGAGAATAAAATTCTTATAGAAAAACAATTCATACATATAGTCATCTCAACATGTGTAAGCTAGAATCCATGTAGTCGTCTTTATCATAGAACATAGCACATATAAGGAAAACACATCATAACACAATTGAAAAATTATAATACCTGTCATGATCCCTTACTTTTCATATGAACATATAAAGCTTGTCATCCTTTATCTTTGAGCAACATATATTGGTCCTTTGACCTTGACCACTAACTTTAAGGCGTCCCTTGGTGTGTATACGCATCTAGTGCCATTGAGATCACCATGTCTCCACTCATATCATATTTTCTTTCCATGTATCTTGAGTATATATTATCTCTCATCATATTTAGAGTTATTGAGAAAATAGTAATATAAGTAAGAATTAACCCTTAGGCATTCGGGATAGCCCACTTAACCCCTTTCTCATGATATGCATTAACTAACTACGAATTTAACCAGAATCAATCACCTACATAGGATAAACCATTAGCATCCCTTACTACCCATATATATTGACTATTAAATACTCCAAAATGAACTATATATTCGAGTAAAAATCTTATGACAATTTTCTCATTATCTTTCATAATAAACTTTCATGCAATAATTACAATTTAGTTACACATGTCCATAATCATAATGTGCATGTACATTTCACATATATTGTTCATGTTATTTTTAACTCATAGAAGATGCGATTATAACAACATCACATTCAAATAACATGCATAGTTTCATGAACAAAATATCACAAGTTAGCTCTTTAACATTACTAGTTTTATTCAAGATTCATTTATAGTTTTCTCCTTAAATATCTTTTTCTAGCTTCTCTTATACTTTTCCTGGGTATTTCTTTAGGGTTTAGTAGTTTAGGTATTTCTTTAGGGTTTAGTAACTAAACTACTTCAAGAAGTGAATCTAAGAATTCAAGAAGGTTGTCAAGACAAAACCCATGGCTAACTACACAAAAGAACACACTTGAGAACATTTCATGGCAGTTCGCCATGGCCAAGTGTACTTCTAACCATGGCAAAGTGCACTGGAGGAGTTCTCCACGACGAAGTGCGCAACAAGCACTTCCGTCAGTTCTACAGTAAAATTTTTTATTTTCTGCACTTTCCCCGCTTCCTAGGCTTACCCATGGTCATTTTAGTGTATAAGACTCCTAGGATTTGTTCCATACAATCCACCAAACATGTCCTACCAACTAAATAAACCAAATCCTAAGTCTTTGCATTTAAACTAACTTTCTATCCATGAGACACATACACATACAACACAATATTCATATCAAGAGTTTCTCACACCCTCTATCCAAATTTCTACAACACCTAACATGGTTTATAAGTAGATCTATAAGATTTAACTCCCAACCACTTGACCCAAATGAAAACCTAAGACTAAAAGATATCTTAAACCCACCTAAAGGTATGAAAAGCTTCCTACCTTGAAAATTGGTGGGAATACAAGAACTTGCTAGGGTTGATGCTACTCCTTCTTCCTCACTTGAAGTTCAAAAGCAAGATGAAATTTGCTTCTTCTTCACTTGAGGAAACTTAGGTATTGAGTTTGATGAAGGATATGGATGAAATAGAGGAATAGATGAAAGAGATGAAGCTTTCTCTCTCTATTTTTTTTCCCTCTCTAGGACATGAGTGTGTGTTTGTGAAGTAGGGAATGAGTGTGTCAAAAGGAAGAAGAAAAGGAGACTTAAAAGAAAACTTGGTGAAGGGACTGGATAAGTTGTGGTATATAAAGGAAAATAAACTTTGTAGTAATTTAATTAGAGAATTATAATTAAATTATGATTTAAATAGAAAATTTGTTCCGAATGAGGTATTTTATATTTTTCTTAAAATCTCTAGTTTACCATTTATAAAGATCCTAATTGTGATTTCACCAATCTTTCATTCTAAAGGCTAACAAATCATTGAAATCTACATGCAATTAAATTTTCCTAAAATTAATTAGTTATAATTATATTTATTCATGTAAAATTTGACATTAGACTATTTTGTCAAAACTTGGAACATTACAACATGAGTTAAGTAGAGAAAGAATTGCCTACGACGTCATATGTTCATTGCATTTCATCATACATGACATGGCATGACATGTATTGCATAGCATCCATTACCTTTGAAATATGCTGTGAGAAAGAATGCATGAATTTTTGTGTGGTTCAAGGCTGGTACCATTAAGGGTAATGTTTTCTAACTAGTTTACCTAAATACTATGTTTTCAAACTCATGTTCATCAATGTATCCAAATGGTTAGATATACTGTGACCTTGGAGATTGAGGAGGTAGAGTTGGTGGAGGTACCCAGGCTTAGGTATCTAGTACGAATAGGAGAAATCCTGATTTGGATCATGGATACGCCACTTGCACCCCTAATGGGTTAGGGTGGAGGATGAATAATATTATTTTGTACTCTCACCCACACCTTTAGCTTGAGTGACAGACTTGTTGTCTCCTGACTCCTTATGGACAGGTACTTCATATATCCTGGTTTATGTTCACATAAGGATGTACAGACATTTATTGTTGGACATTTATTATTTGTAATATAAAAGTTTTATGAATTCCACTGTGATGTATGAAATTTTATTTTTCGCTGTGCATAAAGTACGGTTATTTGAGCAAAAGAACCTGAACCTAATCCACAATAATAATACTTAATGGTATGAATGCTCAGATGTTGTAAATGAATAATTAAGGTTAAGAATAATGTACCAAACTTATCTGGATACATCAGAGGAGTTGTAATACTAGATAAGGGCGTTACACATACCTTACCTGAATCCAACAACAACACAAAAAACCAACATTGACTATCGGGATAAATAATCAAAATAAATAGGGTTCAAAAGAACAGAATAATTAACTAAAGGAATGAATAAAGAAAAACAAAAATAAAATAACCAAATAAAACTGCAACCAAAAATTAGTAAAACAACCTAACAATTAAATAGAAATAGAATATATGGAAACGAAAAAATAAATAAATAAGTGACTGAATGACTAAAATAGAAAAAAGAAACAAAAACAAAAAAAAAAACAAATAAGCTAAATTATCATATAACAATTTCCCTCTAGCTTTCACAAAAAGTCCCCCAACCACGCTACCAACCAAGATAAAACTAGATGGAAAACGTCAACGGATCATGAAATCCTAATCGAATCATGTATCGAGTCTATCGTGAATCCTCAGATTTGTTGCCATATCTATGGCAAAATTAGTGTTTGAAGGAGGAAGTGCTGTCCTAAAAGTCTTCCTCGATCACCGGAGCTCGTCGTGCCACTACTTCTGGTCAGAATCACCGAGCCCTAACGGAGCAAAATCGTGGAATCCTTTTCTCTCCAAAATGTCGCATCGAAGCTCTCAAAACAGGCATTCTCTTCCTCAATGTGTCCCAAACTTGTAGTTGCGGGTGTCACATATAGATGACCTGGAACTCTCACGCAATGTGACACGGAAGAGTGCTTGGGTCACACATTAAAGCTTTCAGGTCGCGTGGCTCCTTCTCCTCCTGGACTTCAATTGCACGGCCCATCTCACCAAGGCCCAAAACAGGCATTCTCTTGCCCCAACACAAAATAGACGCCCAAAAAGGCCCAAAACAGGTGTGTATACTTCAAAAATGCCCCATTTGTTGATGATAACTTGATAAAACTCCTGAATTACAAAAGAATACAAATTTAAGTGATTCTTAGAATAAAAATACACTAAATACTCATAACATAGACAAAAAACATTAGGAAAAATGATGTAAAATAAGACATATCACATACAGATAGGAGAGATCTTGATTTTGATCATGGATAGACCACTTGTACCCTCAGTGGGTTAGGGTGAGGGACAGATAGTAGTATTTTAGAACTCTCACCTATACCTTTAACTTGTTTTATGAATAGGTGGAGGCCTAGTGTATGATGTATAAGAATGGTGAGAGATGTTTTGAATGTATATATAATTGTTAATAGTTAATGAATAGAAAGGTTAGCTGTATATATATATATACACACACACATTGAAAATTCTTCCACTAGAATAATATTAAAAGCACCCAAAAGAATCACAAGTCAATCATAAAAATGGAAATTCTAAAGAATCTTGGGTAATGAATTTCAATTGAATTCGGGTAAATAAGATTAGAGATAAGATAGTAGCACACTATTCCTATACTCGATCCATAGAGTAGAGTGTTATGTGGAAAGCCTTCTAAGAATGATCCATTGAGACAAACCTTTATAGCAAACCTCATAGGGAACCACTGTGGGTAAACTCATTGTAGGTTTATGGGTAATCCTTATGGTATATTATATAGGTGAACCCTTGTGGTTGAGCTTGTACTGGTAAACCCTTGTAGGTGAGTCTCTATCATAACCAATATCCTTGTTCCTTAATTTCTAAAATAATTCCAGAACTTAGCAACCAACTATTAGTTTGAAGGCAATCGTCTACCAGCCCTTAGGTTGCATTTTTAAATTTTTACTGATAGCTACTAGCCAACTGTTAGAACTTTGGAAGGTGACTGGCAGACCTCTGTTTTAGAAAATGAACTTTTTACTCAATTCCTCCTTGAAGGAAACAATTAGGCTATGAATCCAATCAAATTAAGTAAGTAAAACACACGAGAGTAGCAAGGGACTATGGGGGAGAGAAATGAAAAGAAAGGATAACTAAAAATTATTCTTAATGTATACACTAGGACTAAACATTTTGAGATTGGATAACTGATAGTTAGTATAGGATGACCATTGGAAATTCTACAGTTAGATGTCTTACCATGACTTAAGATGGTAAAACATCCATTTAATCCCAAAATGTATTAAGAAAACACCATATGGGTAGTTAATTCTAAGTGAGTATGATCTATTGCCCATAGGGTTGCTTAGGATTAAGCTCACCTTAACTTGGAATCTATTTGCTTAGCATATATGTTAATGAATCATGTGTTAGAAAATGATCCATCAATAGAAGGTGGTGATTTTTTAACAATATTGACTCACTGTATGATTGACTAGTGAGTGGGTAGATCCAACCTACATGGTGAAGTGGGCACAATGCCTAATGAGAGTGATGAATGTTGGTACCTAAGAACTAGGGATACTCTAGGGGTTTAGGGCTAGGGACATTAGTGAACTCATTCAATGGGTGTTATGACAACGGTACGCTATGGTTATTAGGAGTAGCAACTAACATTTGTATGTTACTTTGTGCAGCCCCTATCCTAGGAATTTTTAAACAATAGTTTTCTCAGTTCTCAAGTTGAGTAGAAAAGGGCCTAGATGCCCATTTGTCTAACTTATGATGTAACATCCCACCCTGAAGGAGCTAAATGGGAATCTTATGATTAATAAGGAAGAACTTATGATTTGAATAAACAAATAAATTTCTTTTTTTTTTTGGTGCAAATTCCTCATGTACATGCACTTCTATTGATTATGATGTAATATATATATATGTATGTAAATTTTAGGAACATTGGAGAATGTCTAAATGATATTACTAATTTTAATTATGTAATACAAGATAAAAATAATACTAAAATAATTGAGATTAACCACCTATGGTTAAGAAAATCTGAGAGATACTAATAGATTAGAAATAGAGTAAAAAAAGAAAAAGAAAAATATAATAATAGTAATAATAATAATAATAACAATAATAATAAATTAAATAAGAGATAAAATAAAATATATAAGAATAACCAAGAAATAAATTACTCATCCATGCTTACCAGAGATATAATTCCCTAAGGAATCCACTTTAAACAAAATCTCCCCAACTATATTCAATCCTATACTACCCTACACTATACCCATCATATTCCAATTTAGAAGCTTACCATGGTTACCTACACCCAACCCACTACAACCGCTCAAGTTAAATCCAAGGCACCTTCATAAGGGAGAAACTGAAACTGCAAAATGGGGAAAATTGAGAGCAAACTTCCTAAACCAATCTTTATCCTGGAGCAAGAAAAACACCATCAAGAGAGGCTAGGTTGGTAGAAGACGAAGAGCATGAATCTCTTCTTGCATGTGAGAGGGGGCTACTGCTCATGCAAGAAAACTCTATAGAAGATTAGAGTAAAGGTCTTAGATAAACTAAAACTAACATAACTCGAGTAGAAGAAAGCTGGGAATCAAGGTAGGGTAATTTATCTTCCACATACATGATTTTTTATTGCTTATGATGGTGAAAATATATACATGCATGAGGTTTTATTGATGCATAATTTTTGATATTAATGAAACACATATTGCCTAGTATTGTTTTTGACCGAGGGGAGAAAAATAATGTAATAACTTCTAGGTTATGGGATGAATTTCTGTGGGCTATTTAAGTTCTTGTAATGTATTTTTTAATTAATTATTTTCTTGCATGTCAGTATAATGCTGGTGAGACTATTATTTTCCTTTAAAAGGGAAGGCACCCAAGATAGACAGATTGAGGAGGAAAAGAGTATATTAGTTGAGTGACATATATAGAAGATAGGGAAATGGACTCTATTTTAGGTAGGATAAACAAAAAAAAAAAAGAGAGAGTGTGTTTTAGGTGTCCTCAAGTATAGAAATCCACAGTTCTAGAGGAGGAAATTCAAATTGGCACACAGGCTATATGGGTGAAATATTGAAAGTGTGGAATATATATATGAGGGTAACTGAGGGAATTTACCAGGTAAATTTGGGAAAATCATAGAATTAATAGATGAATTAGTGGTTGGGAAATGAGTGAAAATTATGAGAAAACCTTAGGCTACCATGGGATGACATAGGCTTAATATTCTACAGCATGAAACTGTAGAATTTTGATATAGACCTAATAAGTTTAGGTGCCCACTTGAGAGACAAGATAGGAAAATTTTATGTGGTTATGGTGAAATGCTATGTTTATAACGAGGAGAATTAAAAGTAGCATAAACCTTAAGGATGCAAGGGTGGTTGGTTAATGAAACAGGGATGGAAAGAGCTCCCAAAAATTTAAGAAAAAATTACAGAATAGAAGGAAGGAAAAAAGGTGTAACTAAGGAGAAATTAGAAGAAGTCTGAAGGTAGCAACCACCATATAAGAAAATGAAGATAGGTTAAGGATTCCAAGAGAGGGGTGGAAATTTGGTAAAATTAGTCTAAGCATCTAGTTGAGTATACAAGGATCTCGAGTGAGGCCAAATTAAAGAAAAATCTCAGCTATTAGACAAATATGGAAACTAAGTACCAATAAGGAGAATGATAGTTCATTAGGAAGGTTTAGGATGAAATTTAGCAACATAATGAAATATCCTAAAAAAAAAGAAAAGGAGGAGAACATGTTAATAAGTTCAAAACCCAACTAAAGTTAGGATGGGAAGGTAAATAGTATAAATTAAAAGAGAAATACACATTATAAAGAACTTAACTCAAAAATTTAGATATGCCTCTTAAATTGAGAAAAGAGGGGAATAAGAAAGAGTAAGAGATAAGATAAAGCCAAATAAATTGATACTATTTCTTAATACCTAAGAATAAACACTTAGTAAAGAGAATAACCTATCCAAATAAAAACTCTCATGAGATTTATAAAAGAAGAGAAACTTCATAGTAAGTATAAAGGGAAAAAGGCATAAGAGCATTCCTTAAAAGGAGGGACCACAGAGAAAAGAATGAAATCTGTAGAACTTTAGTTCCAAGGAATAAAGAGTTAACAAAGATCTATAGAAAGAAGGGGCTTGTGATGTGCATGAAGATCACTTTCTTATATGTTACAATGTTATAAAATTCTGGAATGGGTAGTGGTAATAAGTATGGGATTATTATTCTTACCATATGTGATTCATGTTTGATAGAAAAAAGAACATTTATCATGTAATGAAAAGTGGAATTTAATTGTTAAATCCTAATTAGGCCTTAAGGAATTAATACTTGGATCCACTCTTTCATAATTCCAAATTGAGTAAAATGGAAACATATAATGTAAGTGAAAGGTGAAAAAGAACCATAGAATGGCAAATGATAGAAAGTTCCACAAAATGACAAATGACTGCAAGTTCCATAGTAGGGTATGGTGTTGAAATTCACCTATAGCATGTGACTCACAAATTCCATCACATATTGATATTTGAATATCAAGCCAAGGTAAGCTAAATGGTGATAGGTAAAGAGTATATTATATTTAAACTAACTGATGTAAATTTTGAATGCTGTGTGAACCACTGTATAACTATATAATTCATGCATGATGTGACTGTATGAAGAATTTTATCCTATTGGGAATATGACTTCTCACTCCTATTGAAATATTATTAGATGACACGATATCACGTGATTTTAGAGGTAGACATGGTAGTGGTTAATATCCTCTTTTGAGTTAAAAGTGGTGGCAGTCATAGGTTACCCCCACCCTTACATGCTTAGGTTGTATTATGTTATGGAATGATCCACGAGTGCTATTTTAACATGTAATCTCGGCCATTTTGTGATGTATGTTGTTGTGTGATGTGTATATATTAAGTAAATTGTAACATCCGCTCCTAAAATTTGAGAGATGTTTGTTAATTTTAGTTAATTACTTGTGTATGTTGCATTTATATTATGTTAGCTTGCATATAGTTGCATGAGTGAAAGAATTGGACTAGAAATGAGTGAGAAAATTAACTAGAATGACGAAAAGGACTAAATTGAAAGGTGAAAAAGTTTAGGTATGACAATCAAAATTTTGGCCAAAAGAATTACTGTAGCTAACAGAATTTTGTAATTCTCCCACCAGTGAGCTAGGGACAAAATGATAATTTAACATATAGTTGGAAGAATTATCATTTTGGACCGAATGGTTGGGAATTAAGAGTAGAATTGCAAAGGGCTGAATCATCTATAAATAGGTGAACATCTCAGAACCCTTCCATTTCATCTGAAGCCTGAGTTTCTAGAGAGAGTGAGCTAGAGAGAGAAACTAAAGGAAAAAGGCAGAGAATCTCACTTTTAGCAAGGTTTGAGTTCAGAAAAGTGATTAGGAAGGCATATACAGCACTAATCAGCATCCAAATATCAGTTAAACGCGGATTAAGGTAGCATAATAACCTAATCCCTTTATTTCAGAGTTTACTGTTCAAATGACTGAAATTTGTGCAATTGGATTTGTTTGAAAGAAAAAGGGATTGCAAACTACATTCTTATTGTTTTTAATCACTATTGGGTGTTTTTAACTGATTAAAAATACTTGTGCATGCTTAAAATTTCTTCTGAAAAATGGGTTTTTCAGTTTGAATGAAAATGAGTTTTAATCTCAAATTTGGACAAGTTTATATGATGTTTTGGGCTATTTTCTTGTGTTAACTGTTGCTAAGGAGTTTATCTTGAGTTTATCAATTTCAAAATGGGTTTAGAAACAAGTTTTTGGATTAAAATTTTAGGTCAATGGCAATTCACAAAACAGAGCAAGACATAGCAGCCGACTGCCCCGATGCAGCAGTCGACTGTCGTGTTCTTGATATGCCCAGAAACGCATACAAAATGCTAGCAGTCGATTGCCGGGCACCTGGAAGTCGACTATTGCATTCTTTATTTTCCCAAAAATGCCGAAGAACGAGCGATATTGCCCCAATCCAATGATCATTGTCGAGCTTAACGATAAGCTAGCGATCGTATCGGCACCTATCAATCGACTATAGCTCTCTGTTTGGAATTTTGAAAATTTAGATAGAATGCAATCAGTTGACTTACAATGTGATACTAGTCAACTGCCACCTTTTGTGATGAAAAGATGAACTTAACAATATATTGGAATGATATCTAGCCTAAAAACTAAATCTAAACTAGAGATTAAACTCAAATTACAAGCAACGTAACATACACGTTGAATGTAAATGAGAAAAAGCATGAAAGTGATGAAAGTTAAAATGAAAGAGCAAGAATGCATAAGAGAAATGAAAATTGTATTCTTAGTATATGTATTTGTGGTAGATAGGTTCATATCTAAATGACTAATTGCTGGTATGGGATGGTGATTAGACATTCTGCGATTATCGTGATAGTTGTAAATTGTAAGTTAGTGACTTAATGGCCAATGTAAATGAAAAGTCACATACTTAAAATTTATAAAACTATAGTATGCACCGATTCACCCATATATATATGTTTATGAATAGCATTTTGAGGACCCCAGTATATACTTAATTTGTGGGACCCAGAGTTGGGAACCTTATGGTACTTGGATCCACTGGAGGACGCTCCAGAATGTACACAAATGTTATATGCAGTCGAGGATTGCCAGGCAGAGTTGCCACAGTACATATAAGAAAACATAGAGTGGTGCACATGTTGCCCCTCTAGATTTCTCTTATTATGCAATTACATGATGACGATGGTGATGATGATGATGATGATGAATGGCAGAGGCCAATGAGAAGTGCTCTTATTTCCTTATTGCTCTTTATGTTATGATGAAAGTTATATGAATGATGCTATGTTACCTATATGTTTTGGTGAATTGATGAGACATATACTATGAGTTAATTTTATGCATGCAAGTTGTAACACCCCTTATCTTATCTTAACAATGTCATAATACTTATCTAAATAAGTGATTACATTATCTTTAGCCTTTAATTACATTAATTTCACATGAGCATTTAATCTATCATTAATTTTTTATGCAATTAGGTATGGGTTCTTTTGCTCAGGTAAAAGATGCTTTGGCATAGTGGAATATAAAATAACATACATTACAACAGAATATATAAAAACTTTCCCATTATACGCATATTATCATAACTATTTGATAAATTGTTCTGTATACATATACTAGGATGACTAAAGTACCCATCCTTAAGGAGTAAGGAGACAACAAGCTTGCCACTCATACTCCTTTTACAAAATATCATGGAGGAATAGGTCCTTCATTTATCCTTATACATATGCCCTTTTCCCTCTATGTATAGCCAAAAATGATAGTCCCAATTCTAACCCTAAAAAGACTATAGAGAATTAGGACCAAAAAGAAAGGGCTATAACTACATGCTTAAGTGTTTAATTCACTCAAGAGGGAACTCAAAGATAGATATAACATAGACGTCCCTTACAATAGTGAAAGTCCCTAAAAAGGAAATTTCCACCGTAGCCAGCTCGATTTCCATTATTAAACAGTATCTAGGCATCTGATACATATTAACACAATAATGAGAAATATATTCCCAATAGCTAAACAAACCAGTTTATTTAAAATAACTGATATATACCACTGTAATAATACAGAAAACACCTATACATTCAATTAAAATTTCAAACTCTTTTCATATAGACCTTTGGGTATAACATATGTGAAACATGTGTGTATGCATCTATAGACATGAGATATGCATTCAATTATGTCACTCATGGAATTGACAACAAGCTTTCAATGCCTTTAAGTCTAAATTAGAATTACAAAAGTCACATTCATGCAATACAACTTATGGCTATACATAAATGCTTTGCTTTGGAAAGGTATACACCAAATCATTCCCTTCCACATCATGATGTTCTTTGGAGGTTTACACTAGATCATTCCTCCTATAGTATATCCCTTGGGAGTATACATTGATCATTTCCCATAAGGTAACTCACTAGAGAGGTATACATTAGATCATTCCTCCTCATAATTTTGGTCTCAAGAGGTATTCACTAGATCATTCCTCCTTGATCTTTAACTTTGGCATTCATAATTGCATTTAAGCATTTTTATGTTATTCAGTCACTTTCACATGAATTTAGACATCTTGCTATCAATGGCAAAAATTTCATGCTATTTACTATTCATGATTGACCATTACATCTTTTTCCCTCTTGTCACTTAACATAGGCCAATTTCAATGGCACCTTAGGCTATTTTCAATTAACTTAGAAATTTAGCCATTCTAGGAAAAATTATACAAGGCATTTGGCCAAGGCAAGTTAGGCATGAAGGATTGGGATTTCTAATCCATTTGATGCATTTCTAGCATTAATTTCACCAATAAAACATTATGGTAGCAATTTCCATAATAATGCTTAACTCTTTCTCACACCTAAAAATTAGGTGAGCACACTTTAGGCCCTCTTTTTCCATCTCATCATTCCAACCAAATATGACAATACACCTAACCTCACAACTTCACATATTTATACACACTTTTTAGGTGAAATGGTAAGGCTTTACATTGGTAAAATGGCTAAAGCATTGAATTACCATAACTTTCTCTCTCTTCCTTTCTTGGAACTACATTTATATGGTTTCTAGGCCATTTTCAAGCAACAATTTAGCACCACTTACATGTATCAATTTGGCCAAGATGAGTAAGTCACACATTCATGGTTAATGGTGAAATTAGAAAATGGGAAAATTGCTTAAACACTAACTTACCTAGATTTTCTCTCTCTAACCATTTTCTAACACTTTATCACACTTTCTCTAACACCAATCTAACCAAATTTTAGCACCCTTACACAAGCAAAAATTTGGCCAAAGTGAGGGATGCAAGGTGATATGTCTTATTTTACATAATTTTACCTAATATTTTATGTCCATTTTTTTATGTAATTTTTTGTGTATTTTTATTCTAGGAATCACCTAAATGTGTATCTTATTGCATTTCAGGCTTTTTATCAATCTATCATTAGCAAACGAGACTTTTCTGAAGTTAAAACAGTTATTTTGGGTCATTTGGGCCATTTTTCTCTTATTGGGCCGAGCTAAAGCCTTTAATGGGCCTTTAGAGCGTAAGCCCAAGGAAGAAGGCCGAGCTGCGTGCAAAAGGGAGGAATTGGAAGATTGGAACAGTGATTTTTAAAAGGCTTGGAACAGTAAACTAAGGAGCAGACCCGAGTGCACAATCATGAAGGAACCCACGGTGCATTGAGGAACCCACGGCACATCTGACCGGTGCTCTGCGATAATGTTTATGTGTAGCTAAATTTGTAAAACCCATTGGGTCCTAAACTATGTTGGTATCTTGAATTTACTTTCTATGGATGGTTGAACATTAATTCTGTGATCTCCGTTACTGTTATGAATGACTGTTTATGTTTTCATTAGCAAGACATTGCACTGAAAGCTCTTTAGATTTCTCTTAATAATTGATGGATTTTAATTGAAATTGGAAACCTGATTGTAATGGATAATTTGTTATCACTTAGAACTAAGGTTAATAAATTGCTGGATTAAGAAGTAACGACTCTTAATAGTAGTGAATTAGACTGATAATGCTAATATTAAATTAACCATTAGGAAGAACCTGCCAGTGGTAGATTTTAAGTTTAAGAAATTCATTGCGACTGACAGAGAATTTGAATTTGCATTAGAATTCACTCACAGGTAGCAGAATTAGATTCAGTCATCCATTATCTTTCGTATTTACCAACTAGTTTAGGTTCCCATTGGGTTTGCTTTTCTATCTTGATTAATTCATCTTCCTATCAATTAGTGCTTACTAGTTATTATTGCATTTAGCTTAGTTAATAGTTTAATTAGAATTGGAATCACTTTGAATTGCAGGCTAGATAATAGAAAATGAGTAGTAACTCTAGGCTTTCACGTTCCCATGGGATACGACCTTGATACTCACCATTGCACTAGGCTGCATCGA
Source organism: Senna siamea (assembly GCA_031216115.1). NCBI lineage: Eukaryota > Viridiplantae > Streptophyta > Magnoliopsida > Fabales > Fabaceae > Senna > Senna siamea. The sequence continues at coordinate 8,000,571 of CM062360.1, forward strand.
TAGGTTCACTGCCTTAGGTGTAGTTGCTTAGGTAGCATTGGCAGCTAGCATTAAGTTTTTAGCACCGTTGGCGGGGAAGCTATTTGTGAAAACTAGAGTGAAATTGCTATCTGTTACTTTAGCCACTTGTGTCTATTTACTTTTATTTTTGGTTTCTGGTTAGTTGTGTCTTTCTCTTCGTTCAGTTAATGGTTTTTTTTAATTTCATTTTGTCTTTTGTTTATTTTATTTTATTTTTAGATTAATCACTTTGCTATTTTAGTGGGTTTTTAATTGTTTTGTTGTTGTTTCTGTCGTTGGTTTTCATCTATCCTGTTTTACCTTTTGTTTTGGTTTATTTCTCTTTGATCTGGTTGGTGGGCTGTTTCATTGTTGTTGGATTCAGGTGGTTTATGACCAGGAGTTCCAATCCTGCACCTATAGACCCTCTATCTGATCCAGAACGACTGTTGTGGACCCGTGCACACCTTCGTCAGGAAGAGGTGCCAGGAGAGATATTAGAGGAGGAACCCGTGGAGATCCCTGATCCTACATCACCAAAGATGGCAGCTGCAAATAACAATGATGATGCCAATAGAATGATGTACGAGTTCGCTAGCCCTTCATTCGAAGGGACACAGACGTGCATTACTCGACCTACAATAGCAGCTAAAAATTTTGAAATCAAGCTAAATGTGATCCAGATGGTGTAACAAACTGTGCAATTTAGAGGGATGCCCAGCAAAGACCCTAATGCCCACATAGCTAACTTCTTGGAGATATGTGACACTTTCAAGATTAATGGAACCACCGATGACGCCATTCAGCTTAGATTGTTTCCATTTTCCTTGAGAGACAGAGCAAAGAGATGGCTGCAATCCCTACCACTTAACTCCATCACTACTTGGGAGACTTTGGCTGAAAATTTTTTGTACAAATATTTTCCACCAGCTAAGACTGCAAAACTACGTAATGACATTTCTTCTTTTGTGTAGATGAATGATGAGAGTATGTATGATGCATAGGAGAGGTACAAAGACTTATTGAGGTGTTGCCCACATCGTGGATTTCCTGTGTGGATGCAGGTGCAGACTTTTTATAGCGGTTTAAATACAGCCACAAGGTAGATGGTGGATGCGGCAGCAAGGGGTGCATTAAATAATAAAACGCCTGAACAAGCACAGAGTTTAATAGAGGAAATGGCCATGAACAACTATTAGTGGCAATCCTCAAGGGATAGGCTAGGACGGCAGGGAGTGGTCAACTAGTCAGACTCTATATCAACCTTGGCAACTCAAGTGGAGCTTTTGGCCAAGAAGATTGACCAACTCCAGATGCCAGTGCATGCAGCACAGTCAAGATGCAAGTTCTGTGGTGGCCCGCATTATGGTGTGAATTGTAATGCAGGAGGTATGTTTGCTAACCCCTCTTCTTCATTTTCTTCTCATAGTGGTTCTTCTGATTTTGAATAGGTAGATTACATGGGGAATGCTCCGAGACAGCAGAATAATCCATATAGCAACACATACAACCCCGGGTGGAGGAATCATCCAAATTTTGGACGGAGAAACACTAATAACCAGGGTCCACTAGGTTTTCAACAGTTGCACTAGCAGCAACCCCAGCAGGAAGCTGCTCCAAATCAATTTCCTCAAGGGCAGGAGAAGAAGCCCAATCTGGAGGAATTGATGATGAAGTTTGTGTCCACTTTAGAGAGCAGATTCCAGCAAATGAACACAGCACTTAGAAACCAGCAGGCCTCCATTTAGAACTTAGAGAACCAAATAGGCCATATTTCTAAGGTGTTGGCTAAAAGACAGCCAGGGACGCTCCCCAGCACCACCGAGTCTAATCCAAGGGAGCATTGCAAGGCTATTACTCTAAGATCAGGTAAGCAAGCAGCTAGTCCTTTACTTTTACCTACTGATGATCATAATGATGTGCAGGATGCAAGTGTCAATAAGGACCAAGAGCTTAAGGTAACTAAGCCGGTGCAAGTTGAGGGCAAGAAGAGCCTCATAAGAGAGTACCAGCGACCCATTCCATACCCGGCTAGACTGAAGCAAGAGAAAGTGGATTAAAAGTTTGGTAAGTTTCTTGATCTATTTAAGCAGGTGGGGATTAACCTTCCTTTTGTTGAAGCCATTTCGCAGATGCCTCACTATGCGAAGTTCTTGAAGGAAATACTGAGCAACAAGAGGAAATTGGAGGATTTAGGACTGGTGACATTGAATGAGGAGTGCTCAGCAATCCTACAAAACAAGCTACCTGTTAAGAGGCATGATCCAGGGAGTTTTACTGTACCTTGTGTATTTGGTGATGTGTCTGTCATGGATGCTTTAGCTGATTTAGGAGCTAGCATAAATTTAATGCCTACTACGAGCTTGTTTGATAGACTGGGATTGGGTGAGCCAAAACCTACTAGGATGAACATCCAATTAGCTTATAGAACTGTTAAATATCCTAGAGGTATAGTTGAAGATGTCCTTGTAAAGGTCGATAAATTCATCTTTCCTGTTGATTTTGTTGTGATGGATATGGAGGGTGAGAGTAGCGTACCCTTGATTCTAGGTAGGCCTTTCCTTGCAACGTCTAGGGCTATTATAGATGTCTGTGATGGGAAGTTAAAACTTAGAGTGGGGGATGAAACTGTTACTTTTGACTTAGCTACCTCTAAGAGGCAATCCTTAGATCATGATGATACTTTATATTCTGTGGATGTCTTGGATGATGTGGTTGAATCTGAATTGCAGGAATTTTTACTTGATGACCCTTTATAGGTGGCATTACAAGGAGATGAGGATGAGTTGTCCAACGAGCAAGTGTTAGAACAACTAGCTCATTTGCTAGCTATTGAGCCCAGTAACTCCACTGATCCTCTTGTTTCTCTTGACAGGTTAGAGGTGCAGAAGGTGAAACCTTCAATTGAGGACCCCCCAACCTTGGAATTGAAGGAGTTACCCAAGCACTTGAGCTATGCCTATTTGGATGAGACAGAGAAGCTGCCAGTAATTATAGCAGCTGACTTAACACCTGAGGAGAGGGAGATGACTTTGACCTCTCTCAGGAAATACCCTAGGGCCTTTGCTTACAAGATGGCGGACATTCCTGGGATTAATCCTAGTTATTGTTCACACAAGATCCTGATGGAAGATAGCTATAGGCCAGTGGTGCAGCCACAGAGACGATTGAACCCAAACATGAAGGAAGTGGTGAAAAAAGAGGTAATTAAACTTCTTGATACAGGTTTGATTTATCCTATTTTTGATAACTCTTGGGTGAGTCCTGTGCAGGTTGTACCTAAAAAGGGTGGAATGACAGTGGTCAAGAATGAGAAGGATGAGCTGATACCCACTAGAGCAGTAACAGGTTTTTGGGTTTGCATTGATTATAGGAGGCTCAATGATGCAACCTGAAAAGACCACTTTCCTCTTCCTTTCATTGACCAGATGCTTGAACGTTTGGCAGGTCATATGTTTTGTTGCTTTCTTGATGGTTTTTCAGGTTATTTTCAGATTCCCATTGCACCTGAAGACCAAGAGAAAACCACCTTTACCTGCCATATGGAACGTTCGCTTACAGGAGGATGTCTTTTGGATTGTGCAACGCACCAGCCACTTTTCAGAGGTGCATGATGGCAATCTTCCATGACATGATTGAGGAGTCTATGGAGGTATTTATGGATGACTTCTCAGTTTTTGGTAACTCTTTCTCCTATTGTTTGCTTAATTTAAAGCGTATGCTTGCACGATGCATAGAAGCAAACTTAGTGCTTAATTGGGAAAAGTGTCACTTTATAGTGAGAGAGGGAATTGTTCTTGGGCATAAGATAGCACATGCAGGGATGGCGGTAGATAAGGCTAAGGTTGAGACTATATCAAAACTACCACCCCCTAGTTCTGTTAAGGCTATTAGGAGTTTCTTAGGGCATGATGGTTTTTATCTGAGATTTATTAGAGACTTCTCTAAGATTGCTAGACCATTGACTCAATTGCTTGTAAAATATGTACCCTTTGTGTTTGATACTGGTTGCTTGCATGCATTTAAGTTACTAAAAGAACGACTAACCACAGCCCCTATTATGGTTCCACCTAAGTGGGGGCTGCCTTTTGAACTAATGTGTGATGCTAGTGACTTTGCAGTCGGAGTTGTGTTAGGTTAGAGGATTAATAAAAAGTTTCAGCCAATTTATTATGCTAGCAAGACTTTGACTAATGCCCAGGAGCACTATACCACTACTGAAAAGGAGTTACTAGCAGTGGTTTATGCTTTCGACAAGTTTCGATGCTATTTGGTGCTATCCAAGATCGTGGTTTACACGGATCATTCAGCCTTGAAATATTTTTTCGGTAAGTATAATGCTAAGCCTAGACTCATTAGATGGATTTTGCTCTTGAAGGAATTTGATATTGAGATCAAGGATAAGAAGGGTGTGGAGAACTTGGCTGCAGATCATCTATCAAGGTTAGAGAATCCAAACTGGGAGGCCTTAAATGAGAGAGCCATTGATGATAACTTCCTAGATGAGCATTTGGAGGCAGTTCAGGTATGTACTGATTCCCCTTGGTTTTGTGATTATGCTAACTATTTGGTTGCAAGGGTTTTACCAAAGGGTAGGACTACCCAGCAAAAGAAGAAATTCTTTGCTGAGTTGAAATACTACATTTGGGAAGATCCTTTCTTGTTTCATATTTGTGCAAACCAAGTAATCAGGAGATGCATACATGGGGAGGAAATCCACCAAATCCTGAAGCACTGCCATGAAGGACCAACAGGAGGCCACCAGGCTACAAACCACAATGCTAGGAAGGTGCTTGAAGTAGGGTTCTGCTAGCCAACCATATTGCAGGATGCTAGAGCATATGTCCAGGTTTGTAATGCTTGTCAGAGGTCAGGTAACATCTCTGCCCATGATGAAATGCCCCAAACGAGTATGCAAGTGGTTGAAATCTTTGATGTGTGGGGTATTGACTTCATGGGTCCTTTTCCTTCCTTATTTGGTAATAAGTATATACTTGTGGCTGTTGAGTATCTTTCCAAGTGGCCAAAAGCTCAAGCTTTCCCCACTAATGATGCCAGGGTAGTGACTAGGTTCCTAAAAAAATTGTTTGCTAGGTTTGGTACACCTAGGGCACTGATTAGTGATAGAGGTACCCATTTCTGTGGCTCCCAACTTGAGAAAGTACTAAAACATTATGGGGTATCTCATAGGTTTTCAACACCCTATCACCCACAGACCAGTGGACAAGTAGAGGTAACTAATAGGGGTTTAAAGAGAATCTTAGAGAAAATCGTAGGGATGAGTAGGAAGGATTGGGCATCCAAATTGGATGATGCATTATGGGCCTTTAGGACAGCTTACAGAAATTCTACTGGATTTACACCTTATAGGCTAGTGTGTGGAAAGACTTGTCATTTGCCTATTGAATTGGAACACAGGGCACTTTGGGCCCTTAAAACATGCAATCTTGATGTTATTTCTGCAGGTAAAGAAAGGTTATGGCATCTGGATGAGCTAGAAGAATGGCGCCACCAAGCTTATGAAAATTCTTCCATTTACAAAGCTCGAACCAAGAAGTGGCATGATCAAAGGCTGCGTGGCTCTACAGATTTTTAGGTTGGAGATAGGGTATTACCTTATAACTCATGTCTTCGTCTTTTTCCAGGAAAGCTTAAGAGCCGATGGTCAGGACCATTTGTGATCAAGCAAGTCTTTCCCTATGGCACAGTGGAATTGCATCATCCTGACAAAGGAGATTTCAAAGTCAATGGGCACAGACTAAAGCACTACTATGGAGACCCATTGGAGGTCGAGGAGCGAGTGCATATGGTTCTTTACCTGAAAGAGTGATAGAAGGAACGAGTCTAGCTAAAAGACTCAAACAAAAAGAAGCACTATTTTTTTATTTACTTTATCTGTGTTATTTTATTTTTGTCTATTTTCTTCTTTTTCATTTTGTTGAGGTACATTAAAACTTTTAGATTATCTATGCTTATTGTTGTGCTTATTGTTGTGCTTTCTGCTGTTATTTCTATGGTATCCCCTTTGGTCGTATTAATCGAGGCGCAGGATCCTCAAGTGTGGGGTGGTGTGCCTTTATTATTTTGACTCATTTTCCCTCTACTAGTTCAGGATGCCGCATATTGATGCTACTTTTTGCTGATGATGTATTTGTGCTGATAGTATATCTAGGACAGGATACTTGATTTTTGTTTAATCTATACACTTAAGTCTTTGATTGTCTTTTGAGCATGTATGATTCAGTCATGAATGGGCAAGCATTGTTTCTCATAGTTTATGTTAGAAAGTAGTTTTAATGCCTAATGTATTCTTAACCACGGCCAGGTCATACCCATGTTGCTTGATTATCTTTCATTTTGTTCAATTTTGATTTAGGATGTTGATAATGCAGTTTGCATGCACTACTTGATTGGTAATTCATATGGAAATATTTGAGAATCATATGCAATTTAGCCACACTTCAAACGTGAGATTTGAGCCTAAGATAAGCATTTATCATAAATATACTTTGAATTCTTTTTGTTGAGTGTGTATTTCACTTGATTGTGTCTCTAGAACTTGCTCTGTAATACTTGTTGAAGTTACATAAACTCTTGAATATCAGATGATTTGGGCAACTTAAAAAAAAAAAAGCCTACCTTATGTGTCTTCCTCAGTTAGCCACTTTTGGGGCCTTCACTTTTTCTTTATCACTTACATTTTACACCTCATAGTCCTTTCTATTCGCTATCTTCTTTCTTCACCCCATTTGCTGAAATTTATGTGATTTATTCTTTGTACAGGGGTTAAAATGCATTGCCTTAATTGACGATAGTACACTAATTTCTTTTTATCATTCTAGATGCTCCCTTCAATCCAAAAGTGTAAGCATGCAGGCTAATTATGAAAGAAAAAAAAGAAAAGAAAAGAAAAGAAAAGAAAAGAAAGATAATAATAAGAGTAGCCTGTTTGTTGATATTATTCTCTGAGCATCTCCAAATTTATTGAAAACTTAGAAAGAATTTTTATGTTTAGCATTTGTTGCATTTAATCCTTTAATCCTTCATGATGCTTCAATTACAAGAATTTTCAGCATCTATGCCTCTTTTACCAAAAATTTCTTTCTTACCATCACTTTAATCTCATTACAACCCTATTAAAACCCCCCTTGATTTTGGTATTCAATGTTTAGTAGTAGTAGAGATGAGATTTTTGAGCAAGCATATAGTAGACATACCCTTGTGAAGTTGGTTGAGGGATTTGTGCCTTACCTGTATACACTTTGAGTGATTTGAGTAATCTCTGAGAGGCATTGATTCTTAAATACTGGGCATTGAATTATTGGCTAAGTTGTGTATACATCATTATTATCTCCATTATGTGTCAAGGTTTTGTAATTTGGTCTATGATTAAGTTTCACGGGGGATGTGTTAGGCATTATTAACTATGGACTAGGTTAGGACTTTGAGAAATTGTTGCTGTCTGTTTGAGGGCTGAGTTAATGTTTTCTTGAGGACAAGCAAAAGCTTAAGTGTGGGGTGATTGATATGTCTTATTTTACACAATTTTAACTAATATTTTATGTCCATTTTTTATGTATTTTTTTGTGCATTTTTATTATAGGAATGACCTAAATGTGTATCTTATTGCATTTCAGGCTTTTTATCAATCTATCATCAGCGAACGATATTTTTCTGAAGTTAAAACAGTTATTTTGGGTCATTTGGGCAATTTTTCTCTTATTGGGCCGAGCCAAAGCCCTTAATGGGCCTTTGGAGCGTGAGCCCAAGGAAGAAGGCAAAGCTGCGTGCAAAAGGGAGGAATTGGAAGGTTGGAACAGTGGTTTTTAAAAGGCTTGGAACAGTAAACTAAGGAGCAGACCCGAGTGCACAATCGTGAAGGAACCCACGGCGTATTGAGGAACCCACGACACGTCTAACCTGTGCTCTACGGCGGCGCAACCTCACCCCAGTAGCAGGAGACGACGGAGAACCCACCACCACCTCCCATTGCCGTTGGACAGCAACAAAATAGCGAGAAAGGTGCGTAACCTGAGACGGACCCACGACCCGCGATCCGACCTTGTTTCGCGACCCATCCAGGGTCGTTTGCTCCATAGGCCGCCGAAAATCATCCGTTTGTCGTGCGGTGTGCCTCCTGCAACCTTTCGTAGCAACTCTAGTGGTCTTTAAAGCTATTTTCGGTCAGGTATCCACGACCCATGACTCGACCCAATTGTGGCCCATTGGACAGCTTTGAAATTGCAATTTCTGGTCATTTTAAGCGACTTTTGTGACTATTCTCAAGCCTTTGTTTCATCTGTTGCTCAGGAGAAGAGGGACGTATATAATTTTTACATTGTTTTTCTCTCTGAATTGTGGATTTTCTTGATTTTTGGATGACTTTTATGTGTAACTAAATTTGTAAATCCCATTGGGTCCTGAACTATGTTGGTAGCCTGAATTTACTTTCCATGGACAATTGAACATTAATTCTGTGATCTCCGTTACTGTTATGAATGACTGTTTATGTTTTCATTGGCAAGACATTGCACTGAAAGCTCTTTAGATTTCTCTTAATAATCGACGGATTTTAATTGAAATTGGACACCTGATTGTAACGGATAATTTGTTATCGCTTAGAACTAAGGTTAATAAATTGCTGGATTAAGAAGTAACGACTCTTAATACTAGTGAATTAGACCGATAATGCTAATCTAAAATTAACCATTAGGAAGAACCTGCCAGTGGTAGATTTTAGGTTTAAGAAATTCATTGCGACTGACAAAGAATTTGAATTTGCATAAGAATTCACTCACAGGTAGCAGAATCAGATTCAGTCATCCATTATCTTTCGTATTTACCAACTAGTTTAGGTTCCCATTGGGTTTGCTTTTCTTTCTTGATTAATTCATCTTCCTGTCAATTAGTACTGCCTAGTTATTATTGCATTTAGCTTAGTTAATAGTTTAATTAGAATTGGAATCACTTTGAATTGCAGGCTAGATAATAGAAAACGAGTAGTAACTCTAGGCTTTCATGTTCCCGTGGGATACAACCTTGATACTCACCATTGCACTAGGCTGCATCGATAGGTTCACTACCTTAGGTTTAGTTGCTTAGGTAGCATTGGCAGCTAGCATTACAAGGAAATGGAGTTGTTTTGTAACATCCACTCCTTTTACGCATTAAGAGATGTTTGTTAATTTATAATGAATCAAATGCTTTTGTTTGTTGCATTAAGCTACATGTAGTTGCATTAGGAAAAGATTTTTAAAGGAAAAGAAAGAATAGGGGCCAAATTGAGAGGAAAAAGATGGAGTGAGGATAGAGGTATGAAATTTTAAAATTTTAGGGCATTAGGCAATAAATTTAGCGAAATGATTTACTATAGCAACAGAATTTTGAAAAAAATTTCCCACCAGGCAATTAGGGACAAAATGGTCATTTAACATAAAGTTGGAAGAATTATCAATTTGGGCCGAATGGTCGAGAATTAGGAACAAAGTTGCAAAATACTAGATTGCCTATAAATAGGCCAGCCTTCCAGAACTCTTCATTTGGCTTCTTGACTTATGAAATTCTAGAGAGAGAGGGAAATTTAGTTAGAGAGAGAAAGAGTGGGAATTGAGAGGGAAGAAAGCTGTTAATCGAATTTAAGCATTCCAGGAGCTAGGAAAACATACCAGAACCCTTTACCATCATCAAATACCAATTGGAAATCAGAAGAAAGGTAGCAAATCACCCATCTCCCTTATTTTTGAAATTACTGTTTATGCTAGAAATTATGAGTTTTATGATTTAAAACTGAAGGGAGATTAAAAACCTACATTCTTAATGTTTTTAATTGCTATTGGATGTTCTAAATTGCTTGAATATACTTATGAATGCATGAATGCGAATCTGCGAAATGGGTTTTTCATAGTTTTTCAAAAAGAGCTTAAATCCCAGATTTGAGCATGAATAATTGGTGGTTTGGGCTTTTTTGAGTGGCAAATGAAGCTTTTATACTATTATTGAGTTTTCAATCATCAAAAATATTTTAAAAATTTGTTCTTGGTGTAAAAATCTGGGTCAACAGACATTCAAAAAATAGAGCATAACGTAGCAGTTGACTTGTAGGCTCTACTAGTCAACTGTTGTGCTCCTGAGTTACCCAGAATTGTATCCAGAATGCTAGCAGTCGACTGCCAAGGGTTGGAAGTCGACTGTCATGTTCTTATTTTCTAGAAATTAGCCAAGAACAGAGCAGTCAACTGTCGAGGTCCTGGAAGTCGACTGATTGCTCACTGTTTGGAACATTTTTGGGGCAACAAGCTGGAAGTCGACTGCTAGGAGGTTGAAAGTCGACTTGTAGCTTTCTACTTTAGAAAAATAGACTTAGTAACCTCTTTTTGTATAAAATTAGCCCAATACTTTGCTCAAATGAAGGATTTAATCTTGAATTGTAATGGGTAACATGAGAAATGTGTATGCTTGAGAAATCATGAGAAAAAGAAGAGAAACAAGAGAATTTCAATGAGTATAAGGCATAAATGAGAATAACTACAAATGGTTGATCCACGAGAATGGATGCATTTGGTTATACCGCAAGAATGGATGCATTTCGTTACTCCGTGATAATGGATGCAATTGGTTATATCGCGAGAATAGCTACAACTGGCTTTAATCCAGGAAAAGTTTTGTAGACGGTTAACCACGAGAATAATTGCTAACAGATAACCTGAGAATAAATACTGACGGTGAAAACTATGAGAATGATTACAGTTGGCTCATGACCACGAGAAAACTCATTTATGAATGAAAATGTTTTTAAGAATTCTTTTATGATGGTTTTGATTTTGGCCATATCAAATTGCATAATTTCTTTGCTTATGCTCCATACTGATATGAGAATGTGATTTGTTACCATTACAGGTGAGTATGTATCCTATGCGATAATATCTATTGAAGTACATGCGTAATCATAAGTATATGCATGAGGTATTTGTATAATCCATATACATTATTCCAATACAATAATATTTTAAATTATTATGAAAAAGAATATAGTAAATTTTCGTATTCGTACGGTGGTACAAGCAGCTATTTTTAAATACGGGTGATTATTGCTACTGAGAAATCTTTCTCATTTAAGCTGGTTTGTATCAGATGCCTAGGTACCAGATTTTCTTGAAGGTCGAGGTGGAAATAATAGAGATACCATTTCTAGGGCTTTTCCCGGTAGTTAAAGAAATATGGATTGTACATGTGTGGGAAGTTCTCTCCCCTTGATGGTATGCATAATTAGGAATATATCATAGGTTTTTGATATGCTCATATCCTGAATCCTTATATATCTTTTGGAGGGACCAGGAGAATGACTTTTGATGTAAGTAAGAAAGGCATATATGTATTAAGATATGTGAGATAGGATATTTTGTTTAAAAATAGGGTATGAGTGGCAGGCTTGTTGTCTCCTTACCCTGCTCAGGCTCACTTATCTATAGGTATATGTCTAACACACACTACTGTTATGTATTTATAAAGATTATGTATAGTTGAATGTGAATGTGAATATCTCTATCTCTATCTATTTTATTTAAATTACTTCTTTATTTCTACTGCATAACGTGTGAAAACCCAAGTGTAGTAACCCAAACTAGTGGCACTCAACTATTTAACTTAGAAAAAGTTAAAAATGTACTCGGGTAGATGTAGTTGTAACTCACCCATCCTATATTATATTACTTGATATTATTTTATTAACTAAAAGGAATAAAAGGTTGGGGGTGTTACACCAAGTTGCTATTAAAGCACAGTTACCATGGCTAGTTGAGCACTGGCTCAGTAACAAAGGGTAGATTCCTCAGGATAGAAACTAGTACATGTTAGTTAGCTGAATCTAGACAGTTCACTGACTTGTATTCTGTTTTGACTTGAGGAATGGAGTGCTAGGTTTGGGATAGACAGTATTTCCTATTAGTGCCATATGATCTCTTAGAAATATTATGTTATTGAGACTGATCACCTCGGTAATTTTTGTTTTGTAGAGTGAAGTATGGCTCCACCTAAGAGGAATACCGGAAAGGAGAAGGAAGGAGAAGGTAATATGGAGAGACTATTGTAGGCCATGATGGGCATGGTAGAGGCTATGAAGGAGCAAGTAGCCACTACTACCTATGCCATGAGAGAGCAGGCAGCTGCTACTACTTATGTCCTCAGGTAATTTTGGGAATAGGGGAATAACTATAATAACCCTAATCCTTAAGAAAGACAAGCAGGAAACCCGATGTATCATGGATAGTTTGAATTTCAAAAAGCAAATCCTCCTTCTTTCAGGGGTGAGCTTGACCCGAAGTTGGCGGAGGAATGGCTGAAAAGGATAGAGAAACTATTTATAGTTCTTGGTACAACTGATGCTCAGAAAGTCTTATTCTCTACCTATATGCTGGATGGAAGGGTAGAATATTGGTGGAAGGGAGCGAAGTAACTAATGAAGGCTCAAGAAATTGAAATTACTTGGGATTCATTCAAGGAAGCATTTCTTGAAAAGTATTTTCCTCGAAATGTGAGGAATGAGAAAGAGATTGAGTTTATGCAAATCAAGCAGGGTAATATGACATTTGATGAATATCTGGCAAAATATGAGGAATTATCTAAATTTTCCTCTTATCTGAGACTTCAACCAAATGAAGCATGGAAAGCAATGCACCTAGAGGCTGGGTTGAGGTCTGAGTTGAAAAATGTGGTAACTCCGTTGGAAATACGAGATTATGCCACATTGGTAAACAAGTGTCACATAGTTTCTAAAAATCAGACTAAGAAAGAAAAGCAAAACAGTAACTTCTTCAAAAGAAAACAACCAGGATCTTTCTTGGGGAGAGATGGTAGATTTGGTAGAGGTCGGGAAGGAAAAAGGCCTACAATGAGACCAGTGATGTTCTATGTTTGTCCTAAATTTCATAAAAGTCATAAGGCATCTTGCAAATGGCTATAACCAAAGGTATAACAGGGTGTATGCTATAGGTGTGGGAAAGAAGGACACTTTATCAGAGATTGTCCACTATGGAAGAGACAGGGTGATACCGCTAAACCTCCTACTACTGGAAGAGTTTATACTCTCAAGGGTAAGGAAGTGGCTCAGTCTAATTATTTAATGAAAGGTAAATGTCTAATTAATGGTATATCTTTAATTGTACTATTTGATTCTGGCGCTACTCACTCATTCATTTCGTTGGAATGTATGAAGAGATTAAATTTACTTGTGACTAGTTTATCTTATCCATTGTCTATTTCTATTCCAGCTAGAGAGCAAGTTTTGACTTCTTTAACCTGTTTGAGTTATCCCATTGTTGTTGAGAATAGATCATTTGTTGTTGATCTAATTTGCTTACCTTTAGTGGATTTGGTCATTATTCTTAAGATGAACTAGTTGTCTGCAAATAATGTAATCTTGGATTATTTAGAAAAATTTGTGACTTTTGTAGATACAATGCCTGTAAATAGGATTACTAAGGAAAAGAATGAGAGAATGCATTTTCTATGTGCTTCTAAGATTAAAGTTTAGCATAAACTTGATGTTATTCCTATAGTGTGTGAATTTCCTGATGTTTTTCCTAATGAAGTCTTAAGTCTCCCACCTGAGAGAGATATAGAGTTCTTTATAGAATTGATTCTAGGGATGGGACCAATCTCTATAACACTTTATAGAATGTCTCCCATCAAGTTGACAGAGTTGAAGATACAGATAGAGGACCTCTTAAAGAAACAATTCATTAGGCCCAGTACTTCACCAGAAGGAGCACCGGTATTATTTGTGAAAAAGAAAGATGGAAGCTTGAGGTTATGTATAGATTATAGGCAACTGAACAGGGTAACAATAAAGAATAAGTATCCACTTCCTAGGATAGATGATCTCTTGGATCAATTGAAAGGGGCTACTGTGTTTTCCAAAATTGATTTGAGGTTGAGATACCATCAAATCAGAGTGAAAAGAGAAGACATACCTAAGACAACCTTTAAAACTAGATATGGGCATTATGAATTTCTTATGATGCCATTCGGATTAATGAATGCTCTAGCTATTTTCATAGATTACATGAATCGTATCTTTAGACCCTATCTTGATCAATTTGTGGTAGTGTTTATCAATGACATTCTTGTATATTCTAAAAGTAGTGAAGAGCATGAACATTATCTTAGGATTGTACTGCAGTTGCTTAAAGAGAAGCAATTGTATGCTAAACTTGAGAAGTGTGAATTATGGTTAGAGGAGGTAAGATTCTTTGGTCATGTAATCACTAGAGATTGAGTAGCAGTAGATCCTAGTAAAATAGAGGCAATAGTTGGTTGGGAGCGACCTACTATAGTGACTGAGATCCGTAGTTTTCTCAAATTAGCCGGTAACTATAGGAGATTTATTCAAGGGTTTTTGCAGATAGCGTTGCCTTTGACTAAATTGACTCGAAAAGATGTTCCATTGGTGTGGGATGCCAAATGTGAACACAGTTTCCAAACTTTGAAAGAAAAATTGACAACCACACTTGTCTTAATTATTCCTGATCCATTAGAAAATTTTGAAGTGTATTGTGATGCATCCAAGAAGGGCCTAGGGTATGTCTTGATGCAAAATAGAAAAGTAGTAGCTTATGCGTCTAGGAAACTGAGACCCCATGAGAAGAATTATCTTACCCATGATCTTGAATTAGCAGGTGTAATAATCGAAACTATTTTTGAAAGATAAAATCAAATTTTTCATGCTAATTCCATTTACACTATGACTGGCATGTATTTCGAGGCAATAGTTAAACTCGTAAAGCGATTTGAAGTCAGAAACACAATCGAATGGAAAGAAACGCAATCTGGCGATTAGTAACTGACAGACGACATTTCGTGCTTCAATTTCACTGACAGAGGCCAAAAGCTTTGTATGGGAACTCGTGCCAATGTCTGGATGGAAGCTGAGATCCTAAAGTTTCCCTGGGTGATCCAGGAAAAGTTGTAATCGCCCCCGAAAGCTTTAAATTTCTCGAAACCCCGCCATTTGGCACAATTCCTTCTCTCTCCTCAGTCTATTTTCTCTCTCCTCTCTCTCTTCCTTCCTCCACCGCGCGCTGCCACCTGAGCCACCGTGAGCCACCACCTGGCACACCAATCGACTCTCCTCGCCACCCTCGACTTCCAGCAACCACCCATGGCCACCAACGGCCGCCAGCGCCGCCGAAAAATAACATTTTCCACCTCCACTGCGCAAAAACTTCACCAGCTGAGATCACCGCCGCCCGCCACCGTTGGCCGTCACCGCCACCACCATTGTGTAGCCTGAGCTACCAGATTCCTCCACCAGCTCGCCAATGTTGAACGGAGGTCCGACGTGCTCGGATTGAGGCAATTCCGTCTGCCGTGCGTAAAACTTCGGGGCCAGAAAATGCTGTCCAAACGGCCGTGAACTGCCATGCCACCACCATATTCAGACTCCTCGTCTTGCAGGCTTCACCATGGTGTAAATTTCGAGGCCAACCACACCCCTCCGCCATGCGCCGCAGTGCCAGAGCATCTGAATATACACCGAGAGACACCGAGATCACCACAGGAAATAATTCCATCATTCGACAACACTGCTAAGGTCTGATTCCCCAAAACTAATGAATTTTGATTGAAATAGCTGCCGAACGCAATTAGGAAATAAATTGACTTAGGAATTAGGATAATCGGACTTAGAATCGTAAAACGAATGACGTGACAAGCTTGAATATTCATTTAAATGTTTAGGGAATTTAATTAGCTCAAAAATCAGGATTTCATGAAGTTCTGAATTGATTCGAAGCAACAAGAGACCAGGTAGGATGATTTACGGTTCCTGAGTTTTAGATTTGACCTAGTGAATACCTGAACGATTAGATTTAATTGCATGGATTTACGTGCTAATTTCGATGGAATAAATTGCATGCCTGTGTGTTGGATATCCTAATTGCATGTTAGACGTTTTTTTTATCAAGTTTATATGCCCTTAGGACGGATTTACTTAGGGTAAGGTACTTGATAGCCGGTATGGGACGGCCGTTAAGTATCTCGAGTACAGGGAGTTTTTAATTGACATTGTCTTTACCAGATTTAGCCTGTACTGCATTAGGGATCACGCGATAAATCAGGACGACCCTAAGAAAGGTTTAAGGAGTATAAGGGGGGATAACCTATACGGGAAAACATTGTGATTTAGGTGTAATATCCTAGAACCATGAGGAATAGCCGACACTGTGCATGTGAGTTCGAATAAACTGTATGAGGATGAGAATTGGCGTATGTGCACATGCTAGGGGATGCCCTAGATGTTGATTCTCACCTAGTCCTTGAGTGAGTGATTGGTGTTACGGATCACACTCACAATATAGGCGAGATTCGGGTGATTGGTGTTACAGATCACACCCAACGATAAGAGAGGTAATCTCTAGATGACGTGTAATTGGACGATTTTAGATTTGGTCGCAAAGGACTTGTGGCCAAGATGGATTTAGAAACACTGGGCATGGGATTTAACCTGATTTCTATGACTGATTTTCAAAGAAATGGATTTTTATGATTTTGAGTATTTGTCGCAATTTCCATGTGATAACTTGATTTAAATGATGAGGTATTTCACAGATTTTGAACTGATTTCGGGAAGTTATTTTTCGGCGCTTACACTGCTGAGTATTCAACTAGATTTCGAACTGTATTTTGAATGGTAAATTATTCTACTGAGATTTTATATCTCACCAGGTTGTTTACTCAGATGAACAGGAACCGAGACAGGAACCTAGACATAAGCTAATGATGCCTTGGTGATAAACAGAAGAACGGCTTAGCCTAGGCTTGAATTGCATTGTATATATTTATAATGATGTTGTTGTATATTGGTCTTCTGTAATTTATGTTTTCTGCTACTATTGGACTGGCTGTGTATCTGTAAATAGGATGACTGCTATATTTGGGATATACTCGAAATACAGAGGAAACTCTGCTGGATTTTTGATAGGGTTTACCGCTGTAAATTTGTGGAATTAAGTTAGAATTTATATGAATGCATGATGTGATGTATATATGGATTTTAGTTTTCATTCCCGAGTAATTTATGATGTATGTATGTATAATTAGTATAGCTGCATGTGAATTAGGGTTGAACAGAATCCGAATGGACAATGGGAAGTCTATTTGGGTTACGCTCAACCAGTAGCGATCCCCTGACATTCCCACATCGGGAATAACTATTTAAAGAAACCCATATGCTTCCGCTAATCAAATAAAGGATTTTGTATGTCGTATTAGGGGGTCGTTACAGCAGCTGTAGTGTTTGCCTTAAAGATTTGGAGACACTATCTCTATGGATCTAGATTTAAGGTATTTAGTGACCATAAAAGTCTCAAATACCTTTTTAATCAAAAAGAGTTGAATATGGGACAGAGGAGGTGGATGGAATTTATTAAAGACTATGATTTTGAATTGAAGTATCATCCCGGAAAGGCAAACGGAGTGGCCGATGCTTTAAGTATGAAATCTCTTCATGTAGCTCACATGATGATGAGTAAAATGAATTTTATTGAGAAGTTTAGGAATTTGAGTTTGTCCATTCTGGTATTGCCAGATAGGTTATACTTGAATGAAATGAGAATTGAGAATGATCTTAGAACTCAAATCCTAGAAGCCCAAAGGGAAGATGAATTCTTGAAGTCTCTAAAAGATCCAAAAGGATTCCAGAAAGAGATAGATGGAGTAGTGACCTACCAAAATAGGTTATATATCCCAAAGTCAGGAGAATTGAGGGATAAAATTTTAGAGGAAGCTCATAAAAGCAACTATACTGTTCATCCTAGTGCCACTAAGATGTATCAAGATTTAAAGAAGAATTTTTGGTAGCTAAGTATGAAAAAGCAAATAGCTGAGTATGTTGCTAAATGTCTAGTGTGCCAGCAGGTGAAGATTGAACATCAGAAACCTGCAGGAATGTTACAACCTCTAGAAATTCTTGAATGAAAATAGGAGAAAATTTCCATGGATTTCATAGTAGATTTGCTAAGAACTCAATCGAGAAATGACGCAATCTGGGTGATTGTTGACAGATTAACTAAATCTGCACATTTCCTACCTATTAAAATAAATTTCTCATTGGATAAGCTGGCCCACTTGTATATACAAGAAATAGTAAGACTTCATGGAATACCTACCAGTATAATATCAGATAGAGATCCTAGGTTCACTTTAGATTCTGGAGAGCCTTGTAAGAGGCATTTGGTATTAAGTTGAATTTTAGCACTGCCTATCATCCTCAAACCGATGGACAGACTGAAAGGATGATCCAGACATTAGAAGATATGCTTAGGGCTTGTACATTAGAACAAAAAGGAAATTGGGATAGAATTTTGCCTTTGATAGAGTTTTCTTATAATAATAGTTTTCATACCAGCATAGGGATGGCTCCTTACGAAGCCCTTTATGGAAGAAAATGTAGATCACCCTTGTGTTGGTTTGAAGTGGGAGAGAGACAAATTTTAGGGCCGAAATTAGTTCAATAGACGACTGATCAAATAAAAATGATCAGAGAGAAAATGGCTCAGGCCTAAGATAGACAAAAGAGTTATGATGATAAGAGGAAAAGGCCATTAGAATTTGTAGAAGGAGACCATGTTTTTCTCAGAGTATCTCCAGTTACTGGTATTGGTAGAGCTATTAAGTGTAGAAAATTGAATCCTAGATACATAGGACCAAACTAGGTTCTGAAAAGAATAGGTCCATCTGCTTATCAAATAGCATTACCACCATTTTTGTCCAATATCCACAATGTTTTTCATATTTATCAACTTCGTAAATATATCCCAGATCCTTCTCATATTCTTGATGCCAATACTATACAATTAAAAGATAACTTGACCTATAATCCTAGACCTTTAAAAATCATTGGTACTGAAGTCAAACAATTGACGAATAAGACAATTCTATTGGTAAAGGTGTTGTGGGACCAATCATCACCATAGGAAGCCACGTGGGAGAAAGAAGATGATATGAGAAGAGCTTACCCAGAGTTATTTATTTAGGTACGTTTTAAATTTCAAGAATGAAATTTTTTAAAGGATGGGAGGATTGTAACATCCGCTCCTTCTGTGCATTAAGAGATGTTTGTTAATTTATAATGAATCAAATGCTTGTGTTTGTTGCATTAAGCTACATGTAGTTGCATTAGGAAAAGAGCTTTAAGGGAAAAGAAAGAATAGGGGCCAAATTGAGAGGAAAAAGATGGAGTGAGGATAGAGGTATGAAATTCTAAAATTTTAGGGCAATAGGCCATAAATTTAGCCAAATGATTTACTGTAGCAATAGAATTCTGAAAAAAATTTCCTGCTGGCAGTTAGGGACAAAATGGTCATTTAACATAAAGTTAGAAGAATTATCAATTTGGGCTGAATGGTCGGGAATTAGGAATAAAGTTGCAAAAGACCAGATTGCCTATAAATAGGCCAGCCTTCCAGAACTCTTCATTTGGCTTCTTGACTTATGAAATTCTAGAGAGAGAGGGAAATCGAGTTAGAGAGAGAAAGAGTGGGAATTGAGAGGGAAGAAAGCTATTAATCGAATTTAAGCATTCTAGGAGCTAGGAAAACTTACCAGAACCCTTCACCATCATCAAATACCGATTGGAAATCAGCAGAAAGGTAGCAAATGACCCATCTCCCTTATTTTTGAAATTACTGTTTATGCTAGAAATTCTGAGTTTTATGATTTAAAATTGAAGGGAGATTAAAAACCTACATTCTTAATGTTTTTTATTGCTATTGGATGTTTTAAACTGCTTGAATATGCTTATGAATGCATGAATGCAAATCTGCGAAATGGGATTTTCATAGTTTTTGAAAAAGAGCCTAAATCCCAGATTTGAGCATGAATAATCAGTGGTTTGGGTTATTTTTGAGGGCCAAATGAAGCTTTTATACTGTTATTGAGTTTTCAATCATCAAAACTATTTTAAAAATTTGTTCTTGGTGTAAAAATCTGGGTCAATGGACTTTCAAAAAATAGAGCATAACATAGCAGTCGACTTGTAGGCTCTACCAGTTGACTGTCGTGCTCCTGAGTTGCCCAGAATCGTATACAAAATGCTAGCAGTTGACTGCTAGGGGCTGAAAGTTGACACTCGTATTCTTATTTTCCAAAAATTAGCCAAGAATAGAGCAGTCAACTGTCGGGGTCCTGAAAGTCGACTGATTGCTCACTGTTTGGAATATTTTTGGGGCAACAAGCTGGAAGTTGATTGCTAGGAGGCTGGAAGTTGACTTGTCGCTCTCTACTTCGGAAAAATGGACTCAAGAACCTCTTTTTATACACAATTAGCCCAATACTTTGCTCAAATGAAGGATTTAATCTTGAATTGTAATGGGTAACATGAGAAATGTGTATGCTTGAGAAATCATGAGAAAAATAAGAGAAAAAAGATAATTTTAATGAGTATAAGCTATAAATAAGAACAACCGCAAATGGTTGATCCGCGAGAATGGATGCATTTGGTTATACCACGAGAATGGATGCATTTGGTTATACTGCGAGAATGGATGCAATTGGTTATACCGTGAGAATAGTTGTAACTGGCTTTAATCCAGGAAAAGTTTTGCAGATGGTTAACCACGAGAATAATTGCTGATGGATAACTTGAGAATAAATGTTGACGGTTAACCTGAGAATAAATGCTGACGGTGAAAACTATGAGAATGATTGCAAGTGGCTCATGACCACGAGAAAACTCATTTATGAATGAAAATGTTTTTAAGAATTCTTTTATGATGCTTTTGATTTTGGCCATATCAAATTGCATAATTTCTTTGCTTATGCTCTATACTGATATGAGAATGTGATTTGTTACCATTACAGTTGAGTATGTATCCTATGTGATAATATCTGTTGAAGTATATGCGTAATCATAAGTATATGCATGAGGTATTTGCATAATCCATATACATTATTCCAATAGCATAATATTTTAAATTATTATGAAAAAGAATATAGTAAATTTTCTTATCCATACGGTGGTACAAGCAGCTATTTTTAAATACGGATGATTATTGCTACATAGAAATCTTTCTCATTTAAGCTGGTTTGTATCAAATTCCTAGGTACCAGATTTTCCTGGAGGTCGAGGTGGAAATAATAGAGATACCCTTTCTAGGGCTTTTCTCGATAGTTAAAGAAATATGGATTGTATATGTGTGGGAAGTTCTTTCCCCTTGATGGTATGCATAATTAGGAATATATCATAGGTTTTTGATATGCTCATATCCTGAATCCTTATATATCTTTTGGAGGGACCAGGAGAATGACTTTTGATGTAAGTAAGAAAGGCATATATGTATTAAGATATGTGAGATAGGATATTTTGTTTAAAAATAGGGTATGAGTGGCAGGCTTGTAGTCTCCTTACCTTGCTCGGGCACACATATCTATAGGTATATGTCTGACACACACTACTGTTATGTATGTATAAAGATTATGTATAGTTGAATGTGAATGTGAATATCTCTATCTCTATCTATTTTATTTAAATTAGTTCTTTATTTCTACTACGTAACGTGTGAAAACCCGAGTGTAGTAACCCAAACTAGTGGCACTTAACTATTTAACTTAGAAAAAGTTAAAAATGTACTCGGGTAGATGTAGTAGTAACTCACCCATCCTATATTATATTACTTGATATTATTTTATTAACTAAAAGGAATATTAGGTTGGGGGTGTTACACGTTTCACCATCTAACTTACAACACCATCATATTCAAGTAAAAACCATGCAAAAACACCATTTTCTCACTCTATATAATACCATTTCAGCCTTGATATAGGTTAGGGTTTTGCAAGACTAGGGTTCCATCCATGAAAATTCATCATCTCTTAGCTATTCAAGCTTTCCAACATGTATATAGCCATAAACACAAGTAGTTTTCAACATATTTCAAACCAAATCATGGAAATCATCCATAAGAATGTAGAGAGAGAAAAAGCCATCATTCTTGCAAAGTTGAAAACACCATAAACACACCATAAAACAAGAAAAGAATGGCATAGGCATGTTTAGCTACCTTGAAAAGCCAATACAAGTGTAAATTCCAAGTTATTTTGGTGAGAAATTCTTCTTCTCCTTGCTTATGAAGCAACTCGGCCTCTCACTCCTTCTTCACTCTTCTTCGAAACTTCTAGCATATGGAGGAAGAAGAAGGCTAAAATTTAGAGTTTAGGTTATTTATAAAAATGCCATTGGTGCCAAAATGTCCATTTTGTCCCTTTTTCTTCTCTTTTTCATCAATGGCATTCACTCTCCTTGGAAATGTAATTTTATGCAACTTCCATCAGCTAGGACTTTTTTGCCCCTCAAGAGTTTCAAAATTGCAGAGTGGTCCCTCTGTAACATCCTCTCCTTTTACGCCTTAAAGAGATGTTTGTTAATTTTTATTGAATCAAATGCTTGTGTTTGTTGCATTAGGCTACATGTAGTTGCATTAGAATGAGAGATTTAAGGGGAAAAGAAAGAATAAGGATTAAATTGAAAATGAAAATGATAATGGAAAATTATATGAATATCCAAAACTTTAGGGCAATAGGCCGTAATTTTAACCAAATGATTTACTTTAGTAACAAAATTATGAAAATTTCCCACCAGGCAGTTTGGGACGAAATGGTCATTTAACATAAAGTTAGAAGAATTACCAATTTGGGCTGAATGGTCGAGAATTAGGAGCAGAATTGCAAAGAGCCGGGTCACCTATAAATAGGTGAAGCCTCAAGAGCTCTTCATTTGCATTCTGAAGTCTGAACTTTAGAGAGAGAGAGGACAAGCTAGAGAGAGAAAGAGCAGAAATTATGAAGGAAGTAAGCTGTTAGACGAATTTAAGCCTTTCTGGAGTCAAGAAAACTTACCAGAACATTTATCAACCATCAAATACCGATTGGAAATCAGCAAAAAGGTAGAAAATCACCTATCTCCCTCATTTTCGAAAATTACTGTGTATGGTTGGTAAATTCTGAGTTTTCATAATTTTGAACTTCAGGGAGCTAAAACTTACATTCTTAGTGTTTTTGATTGCTATTGGATGTTTTAAAATGCTTGAATATACTTGTGAATGCATAAATGCAAATATGAGAAATGGGTTTTTCTGGTTTTTGAGAAAGAGTTTAAATCCAAGATTTGAGCATTAATAACTGGTGGTTTAGGCTGTTTTCTTGTGGTAAATGAAGTTTTTGTGCTGTTATTGAGTTTTAAATCATCAAAACTATTTTAAAAACATGTTTTGGTGCCAAAATCTGGGTCAATGGACTTTCAAAAAATAGAGCATAACGTAGCAGTCGATTGTAGGACCTACCAGTCAACTGTCGTGCTTTTGAGTTGCCCAGAATCATATCCAGAATGCTAGCAGTCAACTGCCAAGGGCTGTAAGTCGACTGCCATGTTTTTATTTTCCAAAAATTAGCCAAGAATAGAGCAATCGACTATCGGGGTCCTGGAAGTCAACTGATTGCTCACCGCTTTAAACATTTTTGGGTAAGAAATCTGGAAGTCGACTGCCAGGAGGCTGAAAGTCAACTTGTAGCTCTCTGTTTTGAAAAAAATTAGACTTAATAACCTCTTTTTATACACAATTAGCCCAATACTTCGGTCGAATGCAGGATTTAGTATTGACTTGTAATGGGTAACATGAGAAATGTGTATGCTTGAGAAATCATGAAAAAAGGAAGAGAAATAAGAGAATTTTAATGAGCATAAACCATAAAATAGAATAACTGCAAATGGTTGATCTGCAAGAAGGGATGCATTTTGTTATACCGCAAGAAGGGATGCATTTGGTTATTCCGTGAGAAAGGATGCAATTGGTTATATTGCGAGAATAACTGCATCTGGTTTTAATCTAGGAAAAGTTTTGTAGATGATTAACCTGAGAATAATTGCTGATGGATAACTTGAGAATAAATGCTAACGGTTAACCTGAGAATAAATGCTAACGATGAAAACCACGAGAATGATTGCAAGTGGCTCATGACCATAAGAGAATCTCATTTATGAATAGAAATTTGAAAGAATTACTGTGTGATGCTTTTGATTATGGCCATGTGAAATTTCATGATTTCTTTGCTTATGCTCTATATACTGAATCAAGAATGTGAGTTGTTACCATTACAATCTGAGAATGCATCATGTATAATGAATATTTGTTAAAGTGTATGTGTAATCATAAGTATATGCATGAGATAGTTATTTAATACATTTACATTATTCCAATAGCATAATATTTGAAAATATTCTGAAAAAGAATGTGGTGGATTTCCGTATTCGTATGGTGGTACAAACAACTATTTTCAAACACAGGTGATTATTGCTACTAAGAAATATTTCTCATTAAAGCTGATTTGTATTAGATGCCTAGGTACCAGATTTTCCTGGAGATCGATGTGGAAATGATAGATATACCATTTCTAGGGCTTTTCCCTTTAGTTAAAGAAATATGGATTGTATATGTATAGGAAGTTCTTTCCCCCTTATGGTATGCATAATTAGGAATATATCATAAGTTTTTGATATGCCCATATCCTGAATCCTTATATATCTTTTTGAGGGATCAAGAGAATGACTTTTGATGTAAGTAAGAAAGACATAGATGTAATAAGATATGTGAGATAGAATATTTACTTAAAAATAGGGTATGAGTGGCAGACTTGTTGTCTCCTTACCCTGCTCAGGCTCGCATATCTATAGGTATATGTCTAGCACACACTACTGTATATGTATGTATAAATATTATGTATAGTTGAATGTAAATGTGAATATCTCTATAGCTATCTATTTTATTTACATTAATTTATTTATTTCCGCTGCGTAACGTGTGAGGACCTGAGTGTAGTAACCTAAACTAGTGGCACTTAACTATTTAACTTAGAAAAAGTTAAAAATATACTCAGGTAGAGGTACTAATAACTCACCAATCCTATATTATATTACTTTATATTATTGTATTTACAAAAGAAATATAGGGTTGGGGGTGTTACACCCTCAACTTTTCAGAAATTGCAAATAAACCCTTAAGGAAATTGTCATTTTGCCATTTAATCCAAATTGGCCATTTTTGCTCCATTTTCACTCCTTTCTATTTTATTATGCTAAAATTACTAAAATAAAATTTCATATAACTTATTTTTATGATTTTACCAATTTACCCTTATGTTAGCAAAATTACAATTTTGCTCCTAAGGTAAAATTACCATTTTGCCCTTTATGCCAAGGTTACCATTTTCACCCTTTTCCTTCCTTCTTGTGAGCATAAATGGGTAAAGATTCCAAATTTCTATTTTCCTAAAATATTTAAGATAAAATTTAAATTTTTTACATTATATAAAATTACCAATATGCCCTTAGGGTGAAATTATGATTTTGCCCTTCCTCAGGGAAGTTGCCTTTTGACATCCATTATAAGTAATCTCTTCAATAACTAGATTCTTCTTCTCTCTTAAATGAAAGTAATGAGAATCCTTTGATGTAATTTCATGAAATAGGTGAATTAAATTAATTTTCCCCTTCACGGTAAAATTACTATTTTACCCTTCCTTACCAAATTTCCAATTGCATTCTTTTATCACAAAAGTGATTATATAATGAAAAAAATGTCCATTCTAACTCCTTGATAAATCATCCTTAACATCCCATAATTAATACTAACAATAATAATAATAATAATAATAATAATAATAACTTCATCATAAAATGCAATTATTAGGAGCGGATGTTACATTTCTCCCCTCCTTTAAAATAATTTCGTCCTCGAAATTGGTACATACCTCATGTGAATAACTCTGGATAGGTTCTCCTCATGTCTTCCTCTTTCTTCAAAGTAGCTTCCTATGGTGATGTTTTGTCCCACAAGACCTTTACTAGGGGAATGGTGTTATTCCTCAGGTTCTTGACTTCAGTATCGATGATTTGCAAAGGTTTTGGTTTATATGTTAGATTATCCTTTAATTGTTATGTACTGACATCAAGAATGTGTAAGGGATCAGTAATATATTTTCTAAGTTGAGATACATGAAAAACATTATGGAGATTTGAAAATGATGGTGGCAAGGCTATCTGGTATGCAAATGGACCAACCCTCTTTAGAATTTGAAAAGGTCCAATATATCTTGGACTCAGCTTTCTAAACTTCATAGCCCTACCAATCCCTGTAGTTGGGGAGACTTTAAGGACAAAATAGTCTCCCTCATCAAATTCCAATGGCCTCTACCTTTTATTAGCATAACTCTTTTGTCTGTCTTGAGCTTTTGCCATTTTCTCTCTGATCATTTTAATTTGATTAGTTGTTTGTTGCACTAACTCAAGTCCTAACAATTTTCTCTCACCTAGCTCATACTAGCATAATGGGGATCTACATTTTCTTCCATACAAAGCTTCATAGGGTGTCATCCCTATGCTAAAGTGGAAACTATTGTTGTAAGAAAATTCAATTAATGGTAGACTTCTATCCCAGTTCCCTTTATACTCTAGAACACAAGCCCTTAGCATAACCTCTAGAGTTTGAATTGTTCTCTCAGTCCATCCATCAGTTTGAGGGTTATATGTTGTACTAAAATTTAATTTAGTCCCGAAGGCTTCTTGCAGTGCTCTCCAAAATCTAGAGGTAAATCTGGGATCTCTATCTAAGGTAATGCTAATAGGCACACCATGAAGTCTTACTATTTCCTAAATATATAATTAAGCTAACTTATCCAGGGAGTGGTTAATTTTGATGGGTAGAAAATGGGCAGATTTAGTTAATCTATCCACTATTACCCAAATAGCATCATTCCCCGATTGGGTTCTGGTAAGTCTACCACAAAATCCATTGAAATTTTATCCCATTTCCACTTAGGAGTATCTAATGGTTGTAACAATCCAGCAGGCTTCTGGTGTTCAATCTTTACCTGCTGACATACTAAGCACTTAGCTACATGCTATGCTATATGCTTCTTTATACTTGGCCACCAAAATCTCTCCTTCAAATCTTGATACATCTTAGTGGCTCTAGGGTGAATGGTATATCTACTTTGATGAGCTTCCTCTAATATCTTTTCTCTCAATCCATTTGCGTTAGGAACATAAATTCTATTATGGAAAGTTACTACATCAGCATTCTTTATGAATTCCTTTGAGTCCTTTAGAGACTCTAAGAATTCATCATTCTTTTGAGCTTCTAAGATTTGAGCCCTAAGAGTATTCTCAATTTTTAATTCACTCAAATAGATTTTGTTTGGTAACACCAAGGTAGACAAACTCATGTTCCTAAATTTCTTTATTAAGCTCATCTCATTCACCATCATCTGAGCTACTTGGAGAGACTTCCTATTTAGTGCATTTTCCACAATATTTACCTTACCTGGATGGTATTTCAATTCAAAATCATAATCCTTAATACATTCTATCCATCTCCTCTGTCTCATATTCAATTTCCTTCTAGTCAAAGAGATACTTGAGACTTTTGTGGTTACTAAATACCTCAAACTTAGACCCATAAAGATAATGTCTCTATATTTTCAAGGAAAAAACTATGGCTGCTTACTCTAGATCATGAGTAGGATAGTTTCTCTCATAAAGTCTTAGTTGTCTAGAAGCATAAGCGACTACTCTTCCTTCTTGCATTAAAACACATACCAATCCTCTCTTAGAGGCATCACTTACTTCAAATTTTTCTAACGGGTCTAGGATTACTAAAATAGGTGCAGTGGTCAATTTTTCCTTTAAGGTTCGAAAGCTTTGCTCACATTCACACAAATGGAATATCTTTTCGGGTTAATTTAGTCATTGGCATAGCTATTTGTGAAAACCCTTGAATAAACTGTCTATAATATCCTGTTAGACCCAGAAAACTATGAACTTCTGTTACAATAGTAGGCCTCTCCCAATTTACTACTACTTTAGTTTTACTAGGATCCATTGATACTCCATCTTTAGAAATCACATGCCCCAAGAATTTCACTTCTTCTAACCAAAACTCACATTTTTCTAGTTTAGCATACAATTGCTTTTCTCTAAGAATTCCCAACATAACCCTAAGATGTTGTTCATGCTCTTGCCTATCTCTAGAGTATAAAAAAATATCATCAATGAATACTACCACAAACTGGTCTAAATAAGGCCTAAATATGCGATTCATATAATCCATGAAAATAACTGGAGCATTGGTCAGGCCAAATGGCATTACAAGAAACTCATAATGTCCATACCTGGTCCTAAAAGCAGTCTTAGGTATGTCCTCTTCTCTTACTTTGATCTGATGGTACCTTGACCTTAAATCAATCTTAGAGAAAATAGTGGCTCCTCTCAACTAATCTAGCAAGTCATCAATTCTAGAGAGGGAATATTTATTTTTCATAGTTACCTTATTTAACTGTCTATAATCTATGCACATTCTTAGGCTACCATCCTTTTTCTTCACAAACAATATTGGGGCTCCCCATGATGAGGCATTGGGTCTAATGAATCATTTCTTTAGGAGGTATTCTATTTATACCTTCAACTCACTCAATTCTACAGGAGACATCCTATACAGTGCTATAGAGATTGGCCCTGTACTAGGAACCAGCTCTATAGAAAATTCTACCTCTCTCTCTGGTGGAAGATTTATAATCTCCTCTGGAAACACATAAGGAAATTCACACACCACTGGTATGTCACTTAGTTTTTATTGAATTTCAACCTCTAAGGAACATAGAAAACTCATTCTCTGATTTTTCCTCGCAATTCCCCAATTTACTAGTTTGGTATCTATAAAAGTCACAGACTTAGCTAAACAATCCAAAACTAAATTGTTAAAAGAGAGCCAGTCCATTCCCAGAATAATGTCAAAGTCAACCAAAGGTAGGCATATAAGGTCTATGAGGAAATGATTACTTTCAATCACAACAGGGCAATTTAAACAAACAAGTGAAGTCACAATATGTTTATCAGTAGGAATAGCCAAAGATAACTCATAAGGTAAATTAGATATAAGTAGGCTCAATTTTTGGGCACACTCTGTTGAAATAAAAGAATGGGTAGTGCTAGAATCATACAGTACAATCAAAAGAACATCATTAATAAAACAAGTACCTTTCATTAAATCCTCAGACTGAGCTACTTCTTAACCTTTTAGGGTATACACCCTCCTCTTGGTGGTAGGTCTTTGGGCCTCAGTTGGCTTCCTTGGGAGTGTACAATCTTTAGCATAATTTCCCAGTTTCCCACATTTGAAGTAGACATTTTGCCCTTTCAGACATGGTCTGTCCCCATGGTATCTTCCACATTTTTGACAGTTCTCTAGAGTAGCAATGACATTCACGAGTCTTTTACCTGTCTGCCCTCTTGCAAATTTATTGTCTCGTCCTTTACGATACTTAAATGATACCTTTCTTTTAAAGGAGCCCAATTCTTATTTACCTTTTTTTAATGCAACTAATGACTTGGAAGCAATACGGCATTTATTGACTAGAGTGGTGTAATCTTAGATCTATTGGGAGGCTACCTGATGGTATAATTTTGGATCCAGACTACTCTTCAAGTGCATAGCCTTCTATGTCTCATCTAGTCTCCACTGCAGATAGGAGGAGAACTTAGACAACTCCTCAAAACGAGCTAGATGTTCTTCAAAAGGCCTGCCTTCTTGTTTAATTCTTATAAATTCACCTTCCTTAGCATTTCTTTCATTCTGAGGTAAATATTTGTTTAAGAAGGCTCTCTTAAAAGTTTCCTATGTGATTTGGACTTCTTGACTTTCCATCAGCTGTCTGGTCCCCTTCCACCAATACTTGGCTTCTCCTTCCAATTGGTAGGTTACAAAAGAGACCTTCTGCCCTTCAGTGCTTCCTAAAACCAAAAAGTTCTTCTATCTTTTGCAGCCACTCCTTGGCCAATTTGTAATCCAGTTCACCTTTAAAGGTAGGGGGTCTAGCCCTCTGAAATTCAGTCCATCCTCTTATGGTCAGGTTCCATGCTTGTTCATTTCTAGGTTGAGTAGCTTTTCTCCTATCAGATTAAAGCTACCGAAGTGCTTCAGCTGTAACTGCAGCTTGTTTTGATGTTGCTGCAGCTTAAGCTATCATAACTTCAGTTAACCCTCTCATTGTCCGCATTACCACAAACACACTCACTTCATTATCCTGACTCTGGTTTCCACTTCTCCTAGGTGGTGCCATTGTGTTCTCTACAAAACAAACATCACTGAGGTGATTAGTCTCAATAATAGATCATTAATCATAGAATTTATAACACCCATAGGAGCTACTATCTTCCCAAACCTAATGCTTCATTCCTCAGTTTTAAAACAAAAAACAAGTTATCCAACTACTTAGGTACAACCAACTAACCTGAACTAGTCCCTTCCTTAAGGAATCTACCCTTTTTTAACCTAGGCAGTTGTGCTCTGATACCAACTTTAATGTAAAACCCCTTATCTTATCTTAACGATGTCATAATACTAATCCAGATAAGTGATTACATTATCTTTAGCCTTTAATTACATTAATTTCACTTGAGCATTTAATCCATCATAAATTTGTTATGCAATAAGGTATGGGTTCTTTTGCTCAGGTAAAAGATACTTTGGCACAACGGAATATAAAAATAACATACATTACAACAGAATATATAAAAAAATTTCCACTATACGTATATTATCATAACTATTTGATACATTTTTCTATATACATATACTAAGATAACTGAAGTACCCATCCATAAGGAGTAAGGAGACAACAAGCTTGCCACTCATACTCCTTTTACAAAATATCATGGAGGAATAGGTCCTTCATTTATCCTTATACATATGCCCTTTTCCCTCTATGTACAGCCAAAAATGATAGTCCCAATTTTAACCCCAAAAAGACTATATAGAATCAGGACCAAAAATAAAGGGCTATAACTACATGCTTAAGTGTTTAATTCACTCAAGAGGGAACTCAAAGATAGATATAACATAGACGTCCTTTACAATAGTTAAAGTCCATAAAAAGGGAATTTCCACTGTAGCCAGCTCGATTTCCATTATTATACAGTATCTAGGAATCTGATACATATCAGCACAACAATGAGAAATATATTCCCAGTAACTAAACAAAATAGTTTATTTAAAATAACTGATATGTACCACTGTAATAATACAGAAAACACCTCTACATTCAATTAAAATTTCAAACACTTTTCATATAGACCTTTGGGTATGAAATATGTGAAACATGTATGTATGCATCTATAGACATGAGATATGCATTCAATTATGTCACTCATGGAATGGATAGCAAGCTTTCAATGCCTTTAAGTATAAATCAGAATTACAAAAGTCACATTCATGCAATACAACTCATGGCTACACATAAATGCTTTACTTTGGAAAGGTATACACTAAATCATTCCCTTCCACATCATGATGTTCTTTGGAGGTTTACACTAGATCATTCCTCCTACATTTTATCCCTTGGGATTATACATTAGATCATTCCTCCTCATAATTTTAGTCTCAGGAGGTATTCACCAGATCATTCCTCCTTGATCTTTAACTTTGGCATTCATAATTGCATTTAAGCATTTTCATGCTATTAAGTCACTTTCACATGAATTTAGACATCTTGCTATCAATGGCAAAAATTTCATGCTATTTACTATTCATGATTGACCATTATATCTTTTTCCCTCTTGTCACTTAACATAGGCCAATTTCAATGGCACCTTAGGCTATTTTCAATTAACATAGAAATTTAGCCATTCTAAGGAAAATTATACAAGGCATTCGGCCAAGGCAAGTTAGGCATGAAGGATTGGCATTTCTAATCCATTTGATGCATTTCTAGCATTAATTTCACCAATAAAACATTATGGTAGCAATTTCCATAATAATGCTTAACTCTTTCTCACACGTAAAAATTAGCTGAGCACACTTTAGGCCCTCTTTTTCCATCTCATCATTCCTACCAAACATGACAATACACCTAACCTCACAACTTCACATATTTATACACACTTTTTAGGTGAAATGGTGAGGCTTTACATCAGTAAAATGGCTAAAACATTGAATTACCATAACTTTCTCTCTCTTCCTTTCTTGGAACTAAATTTATATGGTTTCTAGGCCATTTTCAAGCAACAATTCAGCACCACTTACATGCATCAATTTTGCCAAGATGAGTAAGTCACACATTCATGGTTAATGGTGAAATTAGAAAATGGAAAAATTGCTTAAACACTAACTTACCTAGATTTTCTCTCTCTTACCATTTTCTAACACTTTATCACACTTTCTTTAACACCAATCTAACCAAATTCCACCAAATTTCAGCACCTTTACACAAGCAACAATTCGGCCAAAGTGAAGGATGCAAGGAAATGGAGTTGTTTCACCATCTAACTTACAACACCATCATATTCAAGCAAAAATCATGCAAAAACACCATTTTCTCACTCTATATAATACCATTTTAGCCTTGATATAGGTTAGGGTTTTGCAAGACTAAGGTTCCATCCATGGAAATTCACCATCTCTTAGGTATTCAAGCTTTCCAACATGTATATAGCCATAAACACAAGAAGTTTCAACATATTTCAAACCCAATCATGCAAAGCAACCATAAGAATGTAGAGAGAGAAAAAGTCATCATTCTTGTAAAGTTGAAAACACCATAAACACACCATAAAATAAGAAAAGAATGGCATAGGCATGTTTAGCTACCTTGAAAAGCCAATACAAGTGTAAATTCCAAGTTGTTTTGGTGAGAAATTCTTTTTCTCCTTGCCTATGAAGCAACTCGTCCTCTCACTCCTTCTCCACTCTTCTTCAACACTTCTAGCATATGGAGGAAGAAAAAGGCTGAAATTTAGAGTTTAGGTTATTTACAAAAATGCCATTGGTGCTAAAATGTCCATTTTGTCCCTTTCTCTTCTCTTTTTCATCAATGGCATTCACTCTCCTTGGAAATGTAATTTTATGCAACTTCCATGGGCTGGGACTTTTCTGCCCCTCAAGATTTTCAAAATTTTCAGAGTAATCCCTCAACTTTTCAAAAATTGCAAATAAGCCCCTAAGGAAATTGTCATTTTGCCATTTAATCCAAATTGGCCATTTTTGCGCCATTTTCACTCCTTTCGATTTTATTATGTTAAAATTACTAAAATAAAATTTCATAAAACTTATTTTTATGATTTTACCAATTTATCCTTATTTTAGCAAAATTATTATTTTTCCCCTAAGAAAAATTATCATTTTGCCCTTTATGCCAAGGTTACCATTTTCACCCTTTTCCTTCCTTCTTGTGAGCATAAATGGGTAAAGATTCCAAATTTCTATTTTCCTAAAATATTTAAGATAAAATTTAAATTTTCTACATTATGTAAAATTACCAATATATCGTTAGGGTGAAATTATGATTTTGCCCTTCCTCAGGGAAGTTGCCTTTTGACATCAAATGTAAGTAATCTCTTCCATAACTAGATTCTTCTTCTCTCTTAAATGAAATTAATGAGAATCCTTTGATGTAATTTCATGAAATAGGTGAATTAAATTAATTTTTCCCTTCATTGTAAAATTACTATTTTACCCTTCCTTAGCAAATTTTCAATTGTATTCTTTTATCACAAAAGTGATTATATAATGAAAAAAATGTCCATTCTAACTCCTTGATAAATCATCCTTAACATCCCAT
Organism: Senna siamea; assembly: GCA_031216115.1. Taxonomy (NCBI): domain Eukaryota; kingdom Viridiplantae; phylum Streptophyta; class Magnoliopsida; order Fabales; family Fabaceae; genus Senna; species Senna siamea. The sequence goes on from CM062360.1 coordinate 8,034,225, forward strand.
AATTAATACTAACAATAATAATAATAATAACGTCATCATAAAATGCAATTATTAGGAGCGGATGTTACACAAGTATGAATGTTAAATGAAATGTTATACATGATAACCCAATAGATGTATTGTTTTATGAAAAAGAATGTAGAATTTTCGTATGAGTTACGGTGGTACAAACTAGCTATTTTGAAAAATGGTTATTAATGCTACTGAGATTTATTCTCATAAAAATGCTGGTTTGTATCAGATGCCTAGATACCAGATCCTTCTTGAGATAGAGATGGAGTTAGTTGAAATAGAGATGGAGTTAGTTGAAATACCTTTCCTAGGGTATTTCCCTATTATTAAAGAATTATGGATCATATATGTATGGAAATTTCTTCTCCCACCCTGATTACATAAAGTATTAGATAGAATAGAAAGTTTTTGGTCTGCCCCATACCCTGAATCCTGGTGATATTTTGGTAAAAGGATCAGAAGAATAGCTTTGATGTATAGGATAAATGCATATATGTATTAGGATATGTGAGCTAGGAATCCACTAGCTATTTTTGTTAAATGGGTATGAGTGACAGGCTTGTTGTCTCTTTACCCTAGCTAACACTCTCACATATCCATAGATATATGTCTAATGAATGATATGTATACACTGTAAATGAATGTTGATGTATATAAATATATGTATGCACATGTATGTTATTTTAACTAATATGTTTTAATTTCCGCTGCGTAACATGTGAGATCCCGAGTGTAGTAACCCAAACTAGTAATACTAATTATGTCAATTGGTAAATATTCAAAAATTTACTCGAGTAAAGGGAGTAGTAATTCACCAATCTCATAGTTTATTATTTATATTATTTAAATCACTTTAAAAGTGATTGTACGATTGGGGGGTTACATAAATAGTGTGGAAATCATGTAATGGCTGCTATATTAGTAGTAGGCCGGAGATGGGAAGCTTGGACACATGTATATGTTTGTTATATTTTGGTATTCATAGATGATGCAAGTATATATTAATGCTAAAAGCTTTACTTACCTAATACCTGTAATATCCAATACCTTAAAATTTATTATTGAGACTAAATTGGTAGGATGTGAATGGAAAATGGATATAAAGTGCTTCACATGAGTCTTATGAAACCTAAAGACTTAAAAAAAATTTCCATATTTTGCAAGATGGTACCTAAGCCTCCAGCAGTGCCACTCCTTTAAACTCTCTCACTTGCATTCCGTCCCACCCTATCAGCACATTCTAGTGGTTCAGAGGGAGAGGCAGGCAGAGGAGAAAAGGAAAGGGGAAGCAAAGTGGAATTCTTCCATAATTGGATTTAAGGTAAGAATTCTTCATCTATGACTCAGTAAACACCCTAAGCATCCTTTAGGAGTAGATTACTGCACTTAGAACCCCTCAAATCTGTTAAAATTTTAGGATTCAGCAAAAATGGGGAAATTTCCCTTTTCTTTAGGAGTTATAATTTTTCTACTATGAAATGAGGATTTTGAAGATGCTTAGAGATAGGAAAAGATTTTTGAACCATAATTTTGGAATCCTTGATTTTCTAGGCTTGAATCCAAAATTTTCAAGTTAGTTTTTACTATTCACTTGAGTTGCATGTGAAAATTTGCATGGGAAAATGATTAGAAACTAATATCACACCTTTTAATCTTGAAAAAATACTAGATTTTGGGTTGAATGATTTCAAAAATTAGGACTTTTAAGCTGTAACAGAACATAACAGTTGACTAGCAACATGCATCAGTCGACTGTTGTGTTCTTGACAAACACAAAATTTCAAATAGAGACGCAGTAGTTGACTGGTAACTTTATCAATCGATTGTCAAGTCTAAATTTTTGCCTAGCAGTTGACTGGTAGCCTTCTAACAGTCAACTGGTAGGCTACTGTCTTACAAAACCTAGAATTTTAGAGAGCCATTAGTCGACTGCCAACTTTACAACAATCAACTGGCAGCCTTTCAGAGAGCAACTAGTCAATTGCTAGCTTCTTGGTAGCCTACTAGCAGCCCTCTGATGTGAAAAATGATTTCTAAAACAAGAATTGAGCTTAGAAACCCCTAGTATTGGTTAAATTAAGGCTTAAACACCATCATACAAGAGAATTTCATGTTAGGTGACAAGTAACCTCAAAATAGGAAACGAAAGAGGAGAGTTTTCTCATAGTGAAACCTTAAGACTAGGATGCATAGAAAGCATGATGTAATGAATGTATAATTGTCAAGTACTAGTTTGAAATCTAGATTTGTTTCTCAAAAGTGATTTTTGAGGAAAATACCAACAGGAAAGAGGAAGCCTTGATCAAGGAAGGAACAAACAGTTAAGGTAGAGTAATCTACACTCCCCTATTTTGAAATGAAAATGTAAATTGTATTGATTGAAATGAAATGTATTTCTATGGAATGGAAAATGTTTGATGAAAATACATTTGAAATGAAATGTTTTCGTATGAGTATAAGGAAATATACCTGTATGTGTTTGAAAGTGTAACACCCCATATTCTCTTAGTAAGTTTTTAATTAATGTTTCCTTAATTAATTGGATGAGTTTGATATAAAGTATGATGAATTTTCTTGTGTAATTTAATATTTAGAATAAATATGCTAAATAATAGCAACTTCTTCCTTGTGTTAACCAAATTAGAATGTGAGTAAAAAGTGCATTAGAAGTAAGCTTGATTTTGAGGTGCTTGAGGTGTTTATATAAAAGTTTAGGTGCTTGAGGTGCTTGATTTATTTATTTTTTCTTTCTTTTCTTCCCTTATCTAGCCGAATTGCCAAAGGAAGGAGTGAATTAAACCCACATGGCAATAGACATTGAGAAGGGAGAAAATAGTTCTAATACCCATTAAATATATATACATATACACGTGTATTCAGTGAAGGAGATAAAAGTCAGAAGAGGGAGGAGAGTACAGAATTTATTTAAAGTAATTTACATATATGTAGGTGTACGGTGGAAGCCATTTAGGAACTAGATATAGGGAATTAAAATATAGGATGCAAAACTGTATGCCTTGCATGAAGGGTGGCTCACGTGAAATGGTAGCTTGTATGAATTCATTTCCTTCCTTTCCTTTGGTGTCACTGAGTGATGAATTCACATAGGCATGAATGATGCTAAGAAGTGAAGCTTGAGTGACCGTATAGCCTTACGTGAAGTGGGAGGCTTGCGTGACTTCCCTTCTTCCCTTCCTTTAATGTGGCCGAGTGGTTAAGCCACTAGCACAAGATTTCTATTAATGTGAATTGTACTTAAAGTACACGTGTGGCTAGTAAATAATAATGGTTAAGAATAAGAAGGAGAAGTAGCATCCCATTACCCGATTGGATAATATACAAGAGGGAATAGAATTAAAGGTGCACACGGCAAGTGCCTTTGGTGAGAGAGTGAGAGAGAGTAGTTTGAGAATTTAACATTTTATAGAAAACACACATAAGCAATTGGTAGGAGAGGAAGGAAGTCTAGCTTAGCTGAGAAAGGGAGAAGCAAGAGAGAAAGATAAAAATTCAAGAAAGGTGCCTAAACACCTTCATCATTCTTACACCCTTGAGGTAGCTTAACAATTCTCTGTCTTGATTTAATGATTTAAACTATGTAGTATGATTTAAAGTTTGCATGGAATCAATTTCTCTAGCTCTACATTCCTTGAGATGTAATGTTTCTATTGGCTAAGTTTGCATGATGAATGGAATGGGTTGTGATTGTTGATATATGGTGGTTTCTATTAGCTAAGTTTGCATGATGAATGGAATGGGTTGTGATTATTGATATATGGTGGTAGATGTAGCTAAATTCATGAGAGGATGGTTAATAGAAAATTTCATCATGCCTAATGCAAAAACTTAGAATTAGAAAGTGTGGAAATTTATGTTCTTAAATAGTCCATGTATGTTTTTAGTGTAAAAATACCCAAAGGAATCATGTTAGCTAGAAATTTGACTTGAAATCATGATATTACTCTCTTTAACCTACTTAAACTGAGAGCATCCATTTTTGACATATGGAAGTGTTGCTGAAAAATATGTGGAAAAGTTACCTTTCGGTTTTGGTAAAAGAAGAAAGAAAAGAATGAAAAGTGGATGTGTGTTTCCTTGTTTATTCTTTTCATATGATAAATTTGTATATAGTAGTGTCCTTTAAATGTAGGAGGGATAACATGTATGTAATTATAAAGTGTAGCATGTAAAATAAGCCAAGAAAAGAGGTAAAAGAAATGGAAAATTTTATTACTAAATAGCTTAAATGTGAGAGAAAGTAGAATAATAATTTCAAGGTATTACGTTAATAGATTTAAAATATAGAAAGGATGGAAGAATGTGATAAATGGGACATAAAAAACTTTAGATCCCACCTTTTTTTTCATGATGGCCGAAACAATCCCTCATTTTAAATTGTAGTGACCAAATACATATGCAATGGTAAATGACTTATAAGGTATCTTATAATGGCTAAAGTCAAGGGAAAATGAGAAAGTTATAGTTAGATGAATGGTGATTGCAATTTATTCCTATTTATGCTATTAATGTTCTTATGCTAAAAAATTTATGAGATTATGGATGGCTAATCTAAGTCCACATAACCATAGAGAGTTGTAACACAAATTTTCATAAAGGTGGCCAAGAGCCCACAATGTGACCAAGTGTTCACAATTATTTTCACAAGGGTGGCCAAGAGTCCACAATGTGACCAAGTGTTCACAAATTTTCATAAAGGTGACCAAGAGTCTACAATGTGACCAAGTGTTCACAAATTTTCATAAAGGTGGTCAAGAGTCCACAATGTGATCAAGTGTTAACAAATTTTTATAAAGGTGGCCAAAAGTCCACAATGTGACCAAGTGATCACAATTCTTACAAAGGTGGCCAAGTGTCCACATTCCTTGAAGTGTGATCGAAGGTGCTTCACACTTTGAGGCAAGGTAAGTTTTAAGAATAAGAATATATAAATGATCACTAGCTATTTTAATGGTTATATGTATGCTTTTACTAAAAATATGGTGTATGAGAATGACCACCTTTATCACACTGACATTCCAAATAATCATGCAATACTTGCCAATCTGTTACATAAATGAGACTATGTTTTAAAAGACTGGATTGTAGATGAAAATGTTTTCTATGCTTGAACACTGGTACATATTAGTAGATTTTAAAATATAGGATTGTTAAGCTACTAAGAAATTAGTTTTCTCATTTGTGCGCTAATATGTATCAGATACAAACATTTAGCAAATTCAGGGAAAGATAAATGTAGCCTTAGAGGAAGTCCTTTGTTAAGAGCATTTTTGTAGTCCTTCATTTTAGGTCCTGATTCTATATATATTTTTTGGATTAGAATTAGGACTGTTATACTTAGCTATATATACTGAAGGAAAAATGGTAATTACTGGGGAAAGGATATGTGCAGAACCTGTCCTTCCCTAGTATTTTGTAAAAGGAGTTTGAGTGACAGGCTTGTTGTCTCTGACTTCTTATGGATGGGTACATCACATATCCTAGTATATGTTCACAGAAGGATGTAACAAACATTTATTATTTGTAATATGAAAGTTTTATAAATTCTGCTATGATGTATGCAATTTTAATTCCGCTGTGCATAAAGTATGGTTACCTGAGAAAAAGAACCCAAACATAATCCACTTTAATAATACTTAATGGTATAAATGCTCAGACATTGTAAATGAATAATTGAGGTGAAGAAGAATGTACTAAACTTATTTGGTTATATCGTAGGATTGTAATACTAGATAAGGGCGTTACAAGAAGTATGAGATAAACCCTTCTTGCTTGTTTTAATTTGACTATTGGTTTGTATGCTTGTAGTGCAGATGAAATTTGGGCTTCACATTTAATGGCTAGTATGGGACGGTCATTAGGTGTTCCTTATGCAAACAAATTTTATAGAATGTAACTATTTTTCATAGCAATAGTCTGTATATGTTAAAGGTTGATTCTTTAATCTTATACAACCCTATGAAAGACTTAAGGAGTAAAGGGAGGAGAGTCTAAACGGGATAAATGGATTGGTTTAAGTGGAAATACTCTATGACCCTAAGTATTATTCACTATATTTAGTAATTCACATGTATTTGAATTGATGTTTGGGAAACAAGTTATGTGTTTGACATAGCTGAACATACGACTATTTTAAAAAAAGTATTGAATTGTAAATTGCTTTACTAGGATTTATATATCTTATTAAGTTATTTGTTCAGATGACTAGGAATAGGGGATGCCTAGAGATAGCTGGGCATGAGATAGATGCCAAGGCTACAAGGCAATACTAGAAGAAGTGTATAGTACTAAGTTGGGATTTGTAATAGAATTAAAATTGTGTATATTTATTGATGTTGTTCCTTAGTGAATGTTTTGAAATGTAAATTTGTATAATGGATTGGTATCTTGGCACTGATGCATGAACGGATTGGGTATTATGGCATAGTATATCACAATTTTTTACTTAATGGTTGATAGAACTTTATATTCCAGAGTAGTATGTGATGGTATAATGTGATATTAGAGATGCTGCACAGGAAAAACGGTTGAGTGGAATTTAAATGGACTGTGAGATGAGTCTATTTGGGTTACAATCAACCAGTAGTGACCCTTTTGATGTTCCCTAATTTTGGAAAGTGAAAAATTTATTGTGATTCTCTATGCTTTTTCTAGGATACACTCTGATGTATGTAAAATAGGATAAGAGTGTCGATACAAATCTACTCCTGTTCAAATCCTAGATTTCAAGACTAAGTAACTCCGGAATAAAGTAATCCCTTTGGATAAGGTACTTTGGCAAGATGTAACAACCCAGGAGATGACGTGGGAAAAAGAGGACGAAATGAGACAACATTATCCAAAACTATTTACAAGTATGAATTTTGAGGACAAAATTCTTTTTAAGGAAGGGAGGATTGTAATATCTGACTCCTTAAAATCTATTTTTAGGATAATCTTAGAATTTTGATAAGGACTAAAATGAAACAAGAAACTTGTGGTTGAAATGAGAGGGACTAAAGAACAATTCTTCTTATTTGCAAGAAGGTCCCTAAAATTCTAACTGGTGTATCCTTTTATTCCTCCCCATAGACTTCCCTCCATACCAAAATAAAGAGCAAAAGCTTTAGAAGAAGAAGGAAAGGAAAGGCACGAGCAAGGGAGAAAAGGGCAGGAAAGCAAATTGGTGATCTTCTCTAACCAAATTTGGGGTAAGAAATCCTTACTACTAGCTTGGTAAACATCCTAAGCATCATTTAGGAGTAGATTATTGCACTTAGAACCTCTTAAATCTATTGAAATTTAGGGAGGAAGCAAAAATGTCAAAGGTAGGGCATCTTTGGATTTTCTAGGTTTATTGAGTAGAGGAACTAATTTTAAGGCTGTTGGAAGTTAGAAATAGGTTTATGAACTTATTTAATAGAGCCATCAACTTCCATTTAGCATTTTCTAGGCTTGAATTAAAATTTTCAAGTTAATTTTTACTGTTCATTCGATTTGCATGTGTGGATTGACTTGTATGATTGATACTTAGCCTTGAAAATGTTTAGGATTTGGGAGAAAATGGTTAGAAACTAAGATCACACCTTTTAATCTCAAAAAAATATTGGATTTTAGGGTGAATGATTTCAAAAATTAGGGTTTTTAAGCTATCGTAAAACAAAGCAGCCGACTGACATCATGCATCAGTCGACTGTCGTGTTCTTGACAAACCCAAAATTTCAAACAGAGATGCAGTAGTCGACTGTTGGGTTCATATTTTTGCCTAGCAGTCGATTGGTAGCCTTCTAACAGTCGAATGGTAAGCTATTGTGTTGTGAAACCCAAAATTTCAAAGAGCCACCAGCCGACTGCCAGCTTTATGACAGTCGACTAGCAACCTTCTAGAGAGCAACCAACTGATTGATAGCTTCCTAGCAGCTGACTGGCAGACCTCTGATGTGAAAAATGATTTTTAAAACAAGAATTGAGCTTAGAAATCCTTATTATTGGTTAGATTGAGGCTCAAACACCATCATACAAAAGGATTTCATATGTTGGGTGACAAGTAAACCCAAAATAGGAAAGGAAAGAGGAGAGTTATCTCATAGTGAAACCTAGAGCCTAAGATGCATAGAAAGCATGATGCAATAAATGCATACTTATGAAGTACTAGTGTGAAATCTAGATTTGTTTCTCAAGAAGTGATTTGTGAGGCAAATACCAAGAGAAAAAATAAATCCTTGATCAAGGAAGGAACAAACAGTTAAGGTAGAGTAATCTATACTCCCTTATTTTAAAATAAAAAAGTGAATCGTGTTGATTTAAATGAAATGTATTTCTGTGGAATGGGAAATGTTTGATGAAGATGCTTGTGAAATAGAATTTTTCATATGATTATGAGGAAATATACCCATATATGGTTGAAAGCATGAGATAAACCCCTTGCTGCTTGTTTTAATTTGACTATTGGGTTGTATGCTTGTAGTGTAGATGAAATTTGGGGTGGACATTTAATGGTTGGTATGAGACAGTTATTAAGTGTTCCTTATGCAGACAAATTTTTAGAAAATGTAACTATTTTCATAGCAATAGTTTGTATATGTTAGAGGTTGCTTCTTTAAACCAATACAACTCTATAAAAGACTTAAGGAGTAAAGGGAGGAGAGTTTATACAGGGCAAATGGATTGGTTTAAGTGAAAATACTCTATGACTCTAAGTATTAGTCACCTATTTGTATACATTGCCGTATAATTATGGATAAAGAGACTAAAAAAGGATGTGCATGTGCCAGGGGATGGCCTGATAAGTAATATTCTTTGTCATATGGATAACAATCCTATGACGATCGCCGGGATAATGGTCCCCACAATGATAACAATCTCAGTCACATGGGTGAATGTAACGACCCCCTTAATTATTCTATATATTCATCTATTAGAGTAGTAGAAGCATATAAAGTTTTGAATAAATTTTTCACTTTTTCCATGTTAGGGAATGTTAGAGAATCGCTACTGGTTGAGTGTAATCCAAATAGACTCTTCTCAGTCTATTCAAATTCCACTCAACCCTAAACCTTGTGCAGCATTTCTATTGTCACATTATAAACCATATTATACTCTAGAATATAAATTCTAACAACCATTCATATACAATAGAGATATGCTATTTCACAGTACTAAATCCATTCATACGTTAGTAAATAAAACTACAATTCATCAAATTCATTATAAAAATCTATTCTCCAAAACATTTCCTATCAAAAATTCAGCAGAGTTTCCCCTAAAAAAATGGGACATTTCCCATTTATACAATAGCCCATAATATCAACAAAATTTAGCAATTTCATCAATACAACCAAAATCAGCAATACATATTCATAAATATATATATATTCAAGCCTAATTTCTACATCCACAACACAACGTTATCATTCTCCAAAGATATGCTGACATCCTTCGTCTACCCACCTATCTCCTAGGCATTCCCTGTTCCTGATCATCTGAGCAAACAACTTAATGAGATTATTAGATCCCAATAGAGCAATTTACAATTAAATATTTACAAAATAGTTGCATACTCAGCTGTGCTGAGGCACAGAAAACGTCTCCCCAAATTGGTTTAAATACATGTGAATTATTAAATACTTTTAAATGTAAAATAAATATGGGAAATCAATGCAAAACATTATAATAACTATTTAATCATCTATCACACATCTCAAGTGATTATTCATTTCATCTCAAGTTGCATGCTGTTTTATTAGAAAACATGATTTTTGGTTGGGTGTGATCCATAACACCAATCACCTGAAAACAACGCCTATATTGTCAGTTGATCTGTAACACCAATCACACACTCAAGGACTAGGTGAGAATCAACATCCAGGGCATTCCCCAACATGTGCACAATAGCTAATTCTTATCCTTATACAGTCTATATAGCACTACATACGCATAGTCAACTAATACTCAAGGTTATAGGATATTATACTTAAACCAAAACATCGCCCCGTATAGGTTATCTGCCCTTTAGTCCTTGAACCTTTTATAGGGTTGTCTTGGTCTAATGAATAATCCCTAACTGATACATACAAATTTAGATAAAATTAATTAATTTACAAAATCTTCTGCATAGGGGATGTTCAACAGTCATCCTATACTAGCTATTGAATATCCACCCTAAGTTAGTCCGTCCTTATGGAACATAATCCCAATAGCTAAATTCTAGCAAACATGCAACAAGAATTCACAATTCACAGGCAATCTTATATACTCATGTAAAATTCTCATGTAAATCAATCATTTTCAGAACACATTCCCATTCAATACAATTCATACTCAAATCAATAATTCACAACATTAGTTAAAAGTTAGGGGAGTGTAGATTACTCTACCTTTTACCGTTTGCTCCTATTCGGATCAAGGTTTTCTTTTTCCTTGGAGATTATTCTCACAATTAATTTCCTGAGTAAACAATTCAAATCTTATATGCAAGTTTCCTTTCAAATATATTTTTTGACAATTAAATGCCTAATTTTTACTTCGGTCTAAGATCTAGGCGAAATCAAAATCAAAATCTACAGGAAACACATCAAATTGGAGTATTTTAAATTATACCGAAGGTTTCAGAAGCTCCAAATTTGATCCCTGCTTCTTTCTATCAACTCCGACGATGGATCACGATAGAGCACGGCAACGTATGGCGGTGCACGACAATGCACAGCGGTGGACAGTGGCTGGCATAAAAAATTAGTCCAAAATGTAGCCCAAAGCATAAGGATGTTGGATCCGGGGTCGGTTCGGCGAAAAATGACAATTTAATAGCAATTTTTTTGCCAAAACACAGTAACGCACAGAAAATTTCCTTCTCCATTCATAGTACGTGGTGGCAGTTCGTTGCCAGTTGGCAGCTGGCGAAGAAAGAAGGCAACTTATGCTAGCTGTTGGTGGCAGTGGTGTAGGTGGATGGTGGCATTTTTTGGCTGAAATGAAGAGTTTAATGGTCGAACGAAAAAGGGAAGAAACCACAAAATGTGGCCACTGTGACGTCCATTGGTCGCTGCGGTGGCTTGCTGCGGCGTTGGACTGAGCTGCTAAACCTTTCGGCAGTGATAAGCAATGATAACTTGGCCAGACGGTGGACAAGAGTGGTGAAGGTGGCGGATGGAGGTGTGTGTGTGTGAGAGAGAGAGAGAGAGAGAGAAAATGAAAGGAAATAGGAGAATTTTGAATATTTAAGGCATCTAGGGGCATTTTGGTCTTTTCTCACTTTGTCCTAGCTAAATTTTGAATACATTTTCTAATCTGGGCAAGAATATGGGACAATATGGAACGGATTTGAAAATATTTTGAGGATCTTAAGCCTTCCAAAAATATCTGCTAAGTTCCTGAAGGTAGATAAAATTTTCTTTGTTAGATAAAATTTAATTCCAAAAAATTCTCAAATTTTAACTATAAGCTCAAAAAAATTTTCTTAAATCAATTCCAACAACATTTCAATTTATTTTATCCAATTTAATTTATTTTTAAATTTGGTTATTACATTCTCCCCCTTAAAAGAATTTTGTCCCCAAAATTCATACCTGCAAACAATTCTGGATAACATTGTCTCATCTTGTTCTCCTTCTCCCACGTCATCCCTTGAGATGCTACATCTTGCCAAAGTATCTTAACTAAGGGATTACTTTATTCTAAAGTTGCTTAGTCTTAAAATCAAGGATTTGGGCAGGAGTAGATTTATAAGTCAAAATTTCCTTTAATATTATGGGTTAATTCCCCAATACATGCAAAGGATCTGGGACATATTTCCAGAGTTGTGAGATGTGGAATACATCATGCAAGTTTGACAGGTAGAGAGGTAAAGCAATCTAGTAGGCGACTGGATCGACTCTTTGTAGGATTTGTAATGGTCCTAAGAATTTGGGACTCAATTTCTTTGTTCTTATCTGTCTACCAATACCTGTAGTAGGTGACACTCTCAAGAATACGTGCTCTCCCTCATTGAATTCTAAGGGTCTCTTTCTTCTATTTGCATAAGTTTCTTGTCTCTGTTGGGCAACCCTCATCTTTTCCCTAATCATCTTAATCTGATTAGTAGTCTCTTGTACAATCTCTAGTCCCAACCGAGTACTCTCCCCCATCTCCACCCAACTTAAGGGTGATTTACAACTTCTCCCATACAGAGCAGCATATGGTGCCATACTTATGGTAGAGTGATAACTGTTATTGTAAGAAAACTCTACCAAAGGTAGGTATTTATCCTAACTTCCCTTCTGTTCTAGTACATAAGCCCTCAACATATCTTCTAAGGTTTGAATCGTTCTCTTAGACTGTCCATCAATTTGAGGATGATAGGCGATGCTAAACTTAAGTTGGGTTCCTAATACCTGTTGTAAGGATTGCCAAAATCTCGAGGTAAACCTAGGGTCTCGATCCAATACTATACCGATGGTACTCCGTGCAGTCTCACAATCTCCCTAGGGTAGACTTGGGCTAATTTTTTCATGGAATACCTAATCTTGATAGGTAGAAAGTGAGTCAACTTGATTAATCTATCCACTATTACCCAAATGGAATCATAACCAGCTAGTGTTCTAGGTAGTCCAACTATAAAATTCATGGTTATCTAATCTTATTTCCTCTCTGGTATCTCTAGTGGCCTTAATAATCTTGCAAGTCTTTGATGCTCTATCTTAACTTGCTGACAAGTAAGACAAGCATTCACATACTTCGCGATATCCTTTCGTATACCCGGCCACCAAAAATTCCTTTTTAAGTCTTGGTACATCTTGGAAATACCTAGATGGATGGTATAATGGCTTCGATGAGCCTCTACTAACACTTTCTCCCTTAGTTCCTGATGGTTTGTGTAACACCCTATATTCTTTGATTAATTATAAATTAAATGCTTTATAATTAATTAGATGAGTTATCATAAAGTGGGGTTAATTTCTGCTTGCATAATTTAATGGCTCAAAAATGGGTATGCTAAAAGATAATCTTGCATAAAATTAGGTGTTTAATTTAATTCTCTAATTTTCCTTTTGAGTCACCTAGTTTAAGTGCCAAGAGAAAAGCAAACCAAAATGCATATAAAACCTACACGTGCAATTAGGAAAAATGGGATGCAACAATTAAAGATATGTATATATATATACCTACACGGCCAAAAAGAAAAGAGAGAAGGGAAAAACAAGTGGCATTAAGGCTCCTTCCTTCCCTTTAGCCTTAATCTTAAGTGGCCAATGGGTAATAGGAGAATGGCCATGGATAAAGGGCTACACTTGATGACATATGGACTATAGAATAATAATTAGGAAAGGAACAAAGTGCAAAATTCTTTTTCCCTCCTAACCAAGCATACCACATAGCTAGGAAACGAAGGGTGAGATACACGTTTCCTCCACCCCTTGTGTTGCCTCCAACATGGTGAAAACCTCTTGCATACTTTGCATGCATGGGTTTTACGTGAAGTGAGGAAGGGAGGAACATGTGTGGCTAGGAAAACTAAGAAAAAGAGAGTGCAGAAATTTTTTTTACAAAAAGTACATATACCACATGTGTAAATAACAATTAAATATGCACATGAAAACACACATGAATTGAAAAAGATAGGGATATTGGTTTGAAATAAAAGAAGTGCAAGGGAAAATGAGTACACGTACATGGCATGAGTTCCCATGAAATAATGAAAATGGGGATAAGGGTGGCATGACCAAGGGAAAAACCAAGTGCAACACGCCACCTCAATCAAGGAGAAGAAGGGAACCTTTAACCCTTCTATATGCATTGGACGAAAGAAAGAAAGGTGCAACGTCCTTGATGGCTGAATGGAAATTAGAACAAGAGAAGAAAGGAAGGTGGTGTGACCAATGGGATGAGGTAACTTGCAAGAAAAGAAAAGTGTACTTACAAGTACACTTAGTGCAGCCATGAGAATTAGGAAAAAGAAAGAAAACAATTAAGAAAAGAAGTACTAAAATTGCAAGCAAGAAGGGGATTAAATATACATATAAATGCATGCAACAAGTAAAAAAAATGGTGCAGAATTTTATTTCTAAACATGCATGGGGAAAAGAAATAATTTAATGCTTTTATATGCTTTTCCTTGCATGAAGCAAAAGAAACCCCCCATAAGCATGAGTTATGGTGAGGAGAGGAGGAAAGGTGCAGCCAAGAAATAACATTAAGACAAATAAAGGTGGCATCCATTTCTCTTAAGCCAAGTAGAAGTTGTAAGGGAAGGAGGAGCCATACGTGAGGAATGGGGCTGCATGGGTTCTTCTCTTTCTTTCCCTTCTTTGGCGAGTGAGTGGACAAAGAGAGAAGAGTGCAAGGAGAGTAAATAGTATTTAATAGTACACATGTGACTCACACATTGAGTGAAACACAAGATTCTAAGGAAAGAGGGGGTTGCACATGGGACTTTTTGTGCATGATGATAATAATTAACTAAAGGTAAGGAGGAAACAAAAAGCATGAGGGAAAAGGATGAGTGCAGCGTGATTCCACCTTCTTTCCTTCATACCGAATGACTAATGGACAAGAATGCATGAGCAACCATAGGAATAAAAAAAAAAGAAAAATGTGTGACTTTCCCTCCCTTCCTTCCACTAACGTGATAAACCAAGGTTGTAAGGAAATGGTACCTAAGGGTACATGTATGGCTACAATGGGAGGAAAATAGACAAAAGGAAATAGAATGGAAATTAGCATGGAAATATACATGCATGTACACACGCACGAGAAGAGGTGATAGAAGAAAAGAGAGAGAAAAAGGGGAATCTCATAAGATATTGGAAACCCACACGGCAAGAGGGAAAAAGAGAAAGCATCCCACACCTTAGAACATAAACACTCACACATTTGGTCAAGGCAAGGAGTGAGGGATTTAGTCAAAGAAAAAGAAAGCAAGGTGTAGAAGGAGATCAAAGGAAGGGCCAAGATCACTTCTTTCTAGTCATCTTTGAAGTAGGTTAACATTTTAAGATTATGTTCCATGTTTTAGTATATGCAATTATTATGTTCTTAGTTTCCATGGGACATGATTATCTTCCCTACATTCTTGATAAGATGCATGTTATGTTGGCTAAGCATGTGTGATTGATTGGGATGTTGGTTGATGTGATGAAAGGAATGTTGTTATAATTTAAGGATTATAAATAGTTAGTGATATTGTCATGATAGAAATGGATGTATGAGTTTGAGAATCATTATTCCCATGAAACTCTTGTTGGCTGAATAAAAGAGGAAATTTTACATTAAAGGAGTGGGAGAGTTTGGTTGTAATTGGTGAGAAAACATGACCATGTAGGAAGGAGACTATACCATTCTAATGTTGTTAGTCAAGGAATAAGAGAGGGAAATTTGAAATGCAAATTAACCAATCTCTCTAGGCCAAGTCTATGGAAAATTATTCTTGAAGATATCATAATTTTTTTTTAGAAATGTACATTAATACTAATTCCCAAGAAAGAGGAATTTACTTTTGAAATATTAGAATTTTATAAGCAATGTACATTGATATTAATTTCCAAGAAAGAGGAATTTATTCTTGAAATATTAGAATTTTATAGGCAATGTACATTAATATTAATTTCCAAGAAAGAAGAATTTATTCTTGAAACATTAGAATTTTATAAGCAATGTACATTAATATTAATTTCCAAGAAGAAGAAATTATTAGAATTTTTATAATAAAGGTACATTAATATTAATTTCTAAGAAAGAGGAAATTATTCTTGAAGTTATTAGAATTTTTATAAGAAATGTACATTAATATTAATTACCAAGAATGAGAAACTTGTTCTTGAAGTTATTAGAACTTTAAAGAGATGTATACTAGTAATATTTTTCAAGAAAAGGAAAATTCCCCTTGAAACTTGTAAGAAATTTTTATCAAGGTGGCCAAGTGTCCACAAGTGCCCAAGTGTGCACAAAGATTTATAAATGTGGCCAAGTGTCCATATAGTGCCCAAGTGTACACAAGAGATTTTATAAAGGTGTCCAAGTATCCACAAGTGCCTAAGTGTGCACAAAGATTTATAAAGGTGGCCAAGTGTCCACGTAGTGCTCAAGTGTTCACAAGAGATTTTATAAAGGTGGCCAAGTGTCCACAAGTGCCCAAGTGTGCACAAAGATTTATAAAGGTGACCAAGTGTCCATATAGTGCCCAAGTGTGCACAACTATTATATAAAAGAAAGTTTTAAGAATGATAAGTATAAATGGTTTGGTTATTTTTATGATAACGTGTTTAATAGCCTACAAAGATGTTTTATTTGAAAAGAATAGTATTTTATCACATTGACATTTAAATTGATCGTACAATGCTTGCCATTTATATTTATGAATAATGTTGTGTTTTTTTTTGTACGTACCAAGAATGTAGAATTAAATATTTTGGTGCTTGTACCCTGATATATATTAGTTAATTTTTAAACCCTAAATTTTTAAGCTAATGGGAAACTTGTTTTTCTCATTTATATGCTAATATGTATTAGATGCAGATGTTTAGCAGGTTTTAGGTGATAGAAGTTCGTTTGGTTAAAAGCAAAATTTTTGTAACCCCTATTTTGGGTCCTATTCTAGATATATTTTGGTTTAGAACTAAGACTGTTCTTTTGGCTGTGTATATGAGATGTACATGGGTAATTGTAACACCCCTAACCCTATATTTCTTTCAGATAATTAAATAATATAAGGTAATATAATATAGGATTGGTGAGTTACTACTACCTCTATCCGAGTATACTTTTAACTTTTTCTAAGTTAAATAGTTGAGTGCCACTAGTTTGGGTTACTACACTTGGGTTCTCACACGTTACATAGCGAAAATAAACAAAGTAATTTAAATGAAATAGATAGATATAGAGATATTCACATTCACATTCAACTATACATAATATTTATACATACATATACAGTAGTGTGTGCCAGAAATATACCCATAGATATGCAAGCCTGAGTAGGGTAAGGAGATAACAAGCTTGCCACTCATACCCTATTTTAAGCAAAACTCTCTATCTTACATATCTTAATACATATATGCCCTCCTCATCTACACCAAAATTTTCCTCCTGACCCTTTTAAAATACTAATAAGGATTTGGGGAAATGGGCATGTCAAAATACTATAAACTCCTAGTTATGCAAACAGTCAGTACTTCTATCTGCATCAGCACCTGGTACCTAGGCATCTGATACAAATAAGCTTTAATGAGAATTATTTCTCAGTAGCAATAATCACCTGTGTTTAAAAATAGCTGTTTGTACCACTGTACGAATACAAAAATTCACTACATTCTTTTTTAGAATATTTTCAAATATTATGCCATTGGAATAATGTAAATGGATTAAATAACTATCTCATGCATATACTTATGATTACACATACACTTCAACAAATATTCATCACAGAGGATGCATTCTCAAATTGTAATGGTAACAACTCACATTCTCATTTCAGTATATAGAGTATAAGCAAAGAAATCATGCAATTTGATATAGCTATAGTCAAAAGCATCACACAGTAATTCTTTCAAATTTCTATTCATAAATGAGATTCTCTTGTGGTTATGAGCCACCTGCAATCATTCTCGTGGTTTTCACCGTCAGCATTTATTCTCAGGTTAACTGTCAGCATTTATTTTTAGGTTATCCGTCAGCAATTATTCTCAAGTTAACCATCTGAAAAACTTTTCCTGGATTAAAGCCATTTGTAGCTATTCTCGCGGTATAACCAATTGCATCCTAATGCCTGCTGCCAATGCTATCTAGAAACAACACCTAAGGCAGTGAACCTATCGATGCAACCTAGTTCAATGGTAAGTATCAAGGTCATATTTCTCAGGAACAGGAAAGCCCAGAGCTACTACTTGTTCTCTGTTATTTAGCCTGCAATTCAAAGTGATTTCCATTCTAATTAAACTAATAACTAAGCTAAATACAATAATAACTATTCAGCGCTAATTGATAAGAAGATGAATTAATCAAGACAGAAAGGCAAACCCAATGGGAACCCAAAACTAGTTAGTAAATACGAAAGATAATGGATGACTGAATCTGATTCTGCTACCTGTGAGTGAATTCTAATTCAAATTCAAATTCTCTGTCGGTCTCAATGAATTTCTTAAACCTAAAATCTACCACTGGCTAGTTCTTCTTAATGATTAATTTTAGATCAGCATTATCAGTCTAATTCACTACTATTAAGAGTCTTACTGTAACATCCGCTCCTAACACTTGTAATTTATGATGATGTTGTTGTTGTTGTTATTATTTTAGTATTAATTATGAAGGGTTAAGGATGATTTTTTAAGGATTTATAATGAACACTTTCATCACTTTATAATCACTTTTGTGATAAAAGCATGAAATTGGAAATCTGGTAAGGAAGGGTAAAATGGTAATTTTACCATAAAATGAATAATTAGTTAATTCTCTTATTTCATGAAGATATGAAAAAGGACTTTTATTATTTTTATTTAAGAGGGAAGAAGAGTCTAGTTATGCAAGAAATTACTTATATTAATATTAAAAGACAATTTTCCCTAAGAAGGGTAACATTGTAATTTCACACCATGGTTATGATGGTAATTTTATATGATGTGATAAAATTGTAGTTTTACCCTAAATATTTTATTAAGGTGGGAATTAGAAATCCTTACTCATTCTTGATCAAAAGAAGAAAGAATGAGAGCAAAATGATAGTTTTAGCATAAAGGGTAAAAAGGTAATTTTGCCTTAGGGGAAAAATTGTAATTTTGCTAAAATAAAAGTAAATTAGTGAATTCATGGAAATGAGCCTTATGGAATTTTATTTAAGTGGTTTTTACTCCTTGAAATCAAAAAGAATGAAAAAGGAAGCAAAAATGGCCAAATTGGACTTAATAGCAAAAGTGCACTTTTCTTAGGGACTAAAATGCAAATTTTGAAAAGTTGAGGGACCACTATGCAATTTCAAAATTTTTGAAGGGCAGAACAGTCCCAGCCCATGGAAGTTGCATAAAATTACAATGGTAAGGAGAGACAATGCCATTGTGGAAAAAAGAAAAGAAAAAGGATGAAATTGACAAAATTTGCAAGAATGACATTTTTTTAAATAAGTCCAACTCTAATTCAGCCTATTTCTTCTCCTAGCTACTAGAAATGCCGTGAAGGAAGGAGAAGAAGGAGAGGTTGCCGAAATTCATCTTGCTTGGAAAGAGAAGAAGCTTACATCAAATTCAAAGGGGAATTACATATCCATTGGCTTTTCAAGGTAGATAAACAACCTCATGCAATTATTTTCATGTTTCATGGTAGATTTATGGTGTTTTCAAAATTGTAAGAAAGGTGGCAATTTCTCTCTCTATATGTGTATGGTAGATTTGCATACTTGGATGTGAAATATTTTGGAAATCACTTGTGGTTGTGACTATAGATATGTTGGAAAGTATGGAAACTCATGAAAAGGTAAGGTTTCATGAATGGAAATTGATTTTTCTAAACCCTAAATTAGATAAATGCTGAATTTGTGCTTTTTAGAGTGAGAAATTGGTATTTTGCATGGTTTTTGCATGAATGTTGTTGTGTTGGAAGGGAATTGATGAAACAACTCCACTTTTGCTTATTTTCTCACTTTGGCCGAATGCTAGGGTTAATGTTGGCGCTGAATTTTGGCAAAATTGTGTGTTAGAATTAGTGAGAGAAAGTGCTAGAAAATGGTAAGACAGAGAAAGTTCAATTAACTTTGCATTTAGGTATTTCTCTTATTGTCTAGCTTCACAAATAACCAAATAAGTGTGCATTAGTCACCTTGGCCGAATGAATGCATAGGAATGATGCTGAAATTGTTCTTAAAAATTGACTTAGAGACTATATATGTCTAGTTCTAAGAAAAGAAGAGAGAGAAAATCATGGCAAGTTATACCTTGAGTAATGTTGTCAATTTAAAGTCTTACTTTTTCCACTTTAAAAGTATACCTAAAAATGTGAAATTCTGAGATTAGATGTATGGTCATCATTGATATGAACAATGAGTTAGAAAAGCGAGAAAAAGGATGACTTAAAGTACACTTACACAAATTTGAGGTGTGAGAAAATGTTAGGCATAATTATTGAAAGTGTTGCCAAATTGCTTAGATGATGAGAATAATGCTAAAAAGGAACCAAATGAGTTAAAAGTGCCACATTCTCATATTTTTCTTGCCTTGGCCGAATGTGATATGGCATTTTCCCTAGAATAGCCAATCTTATATGTCCATTGGAAGTGGCTTGAGGTACCACCCGAATAGGCATATGTTATGTAAAAGTGTTTGCATGGCATTAGTTTACATTTATGTAAAAGATGTTTGCATGACATGAAAATGCTTGATGTGAGGTGAAACGCAAGGTTAAAGAATAGCATGAAAATGCATGATGTGATATGAAATGCGAGGTAAAGAATGGTATGAAATTGCTTGATGTAATGTGAAATGCGAGGTCAAGGTTCCCTGATGGGAAATGATTGATATGTGCCCCAGGGAATTGAAATGAGGAGGAGGGACGACCCAGTGAATGACCCTTGAAACTGAGGCCTGTGAAGGGGAGGAATGATTCAATGTTTACCTTCTAGGAAAGTTACCTTGTGGGGAATGATCTTCTGTATACTCCTAAGGTATTAAATGAGGAGGAATGATTTGATGCATCCATTCCTAAAAAGAGGCTTCCTTGTGGGGAATGATATGGTGTATACTCCCAAGGAAGAAGAGGCAGGGGGAATGATCTGGTGTCTATCTCCTAAAAGCTGAGGTTTATTATATGTTATGATATGCATTACAAAGATGTGATTTATGTGAATATGATTATGATATTTAAACATTGAATGCTTATAGCCTATTCCATAAATGAACTGATTGAATGTGTATTTCATTTCTATAGCTGCATCCACACATGTTTCCATAATGAATCATATCCAAGTGTATATATGAAAAGAGTTTTGAAATTTAATTGCATGTAAAGTATTTTCTGCATTATTGCAGTGGTACATATCAGTCATTTTAAAATAAAATGGTTGTTTATCTACTGGGAATACAATTCTCATTACTGAACTGATATGTATCAGATGGTTAGATACTGCATGATAATTGAAGTGGAGTTAGATACAGTGGATATTCCTTTCTTGGGTACCTTTACTATTATCAAGAATGTGTACGTTATCACTGTTTTTGAATTCCCGATGGAGTAGATGAGGACTTAAATATATAGCTATAGCCCAACTTTTTGGAGTCCTAATTCTTTGTTTTGGGGAGTTGGAATTAGGACTAATATTTTTGGCTATATATAGACAAAAAAAGGGGCATATGTATAGGGATATATGAAGGACCGATTCTCCCATGGTATTTTGTAAAAGGGGTATGAGTGACAGGCTTGTTGTCTCCTTACTCCTTCAAGATGGGTACTTCATCTATCCCGGTGTCTGTATATGAAACGATGTACTAAATAGATATCATAATGTATATGTATATGTATATATGAAAAGTTTTTGTATGTAATCTACTGTAGTGTTTAATGTTTTATATTCCGTTGTGCCAAAGCATTTCACCTGAGCATGAGAACCCAACCTAATTTTAAAATAAATCTATGATAGATTGGATGCTCAGGAACTTTAAATATAATTAAAGACTAGAATTAATGTAACCACTTATCTAAGGAAGTAATATGACGTTGTTGAGGTAAGATAAGGGGAGTTATAGTTACTTCTTAATCCAGCAATTTATTAACCTTTTCTAAGTGATAACAAATTATCCGTTACAATTAGGTGTCCAATTTCAATTAAAATTTGTCTATTATTAAGAGAAATCTAAACAACTTCCAGTACAATGTCTTGCCAATGGAAACATAAACAATCATTCATAATAGTAACAGAGATGACATAATCAATGTTCAACCATCCATGGAAATTAAATTCAGGCTACCAACATAGTTCAGGACCCAATGGATTTTACAAATTTAGTTGCACATAAACATCATCCAACAGTTCAGAAAATCCACAATTCAGAGAAAAAATAGTGTAAAAATTATATACATCCCTCTTCCCTTGAACGGTAGATGAAAAAGTGCAAAATAGTCGCTGAAAAATTGTCGAAAAAGGACTAAAAAATGCAATTTACAAGCTGTCCAATCGGTCACAATCGGGTCGAGTCACGGGCTGCAGATAGCTGATGGAAAATGGCTTCACGAACCACCAGAGCTGCGACGGAAGGTTGCAGGAGAGGCACAGTGCGACGGAGGGACGATTTCTGGCGGCTAATGGAGCTAACGATGCAAAACGGGTCACGAAACACGACTGGGTTGCGTCACTCGGGTATGTCTAGGGTTACGCAATTCATTATGTTACGTCAGCTGATGCCTGGTCGGAAGGTGCGACTGGGTTGCCTAAAGCTGCAGGGAGTGATGGTAGGCAGTGGGTCGGCTAAAAAACGTCACAAAATGTCACGATGTGGAGTGATTTTCCTCTCAGATTGCACGCCTTTTCTCACCATTTTAGTGCTTTTTGACGACAATGGGCAGTGGTAGTGGGTTGCCCGTCATCTCCTTCTACTCGGGTGAGGTCGCGCCACCGCAGATCACCGGTCAGACGTGCCGTTGGTTTTCAATGTGCCATGGGTTCTCCTCTATGTGTGCGCTCGGGTCCTTTTTCTATGTACTATACAATGCTAAAAAAAATTTTCCACTATGCACGCATGGTATCCCTTTTCACAATGGCTCACGGGTATATGTGTTTTGGTCCTCTTCCATGCTTCTTTTCACTCAATTTTTCTCTATTCCAAGCTCTAAAATTTCCACACTTGCATGTTGCTCGCCCAAATAGAGAAAAATGGCCTAAATGACCCAAAATGGTTGTTTTGACTCTAGAAAAGTCTTGTTTGCTGATGATAGATTGATAAAAAGCCTGAAATGCAATAAGATACACATTTAGGTGATTCCTAGAATAAAAATACACAAAAATACATATAAAATGGACATAAAATATTAGGTAAAATTGTGTAAAATAAGACATATCACATCCCTTCTCGCGGAATAGCCAAATGCATTCCTTCTCGCGGTATAACCAAATGCATCCCTTCTCGTAGATCAACCATTTGTAGTATTCTCATTTATGGTTTATACTCAATCAAAATCTCTTATTTTTCTTCTCTTTCTCATAAATTTTCAAATCTTCTCCTTTCTCATGTTACCCATTACAATTCAAGATTAAATCCTACGTTTGAGCGAATTATTGGGCCAATTATAGATAAAAATAGGTTATTAAGTCAAAATTTTCACAACAGAGAGCTACAAGTCAACTTTCAGCCTCCTGGCAGTCGACTTCCATCTTGCTGCCCCCAAAATGTTTTAAACAGTGAGCAATCAGTCGACTTTTAAGACCTTGATAGTCGAATGTTCTATTCTTGGCTAATTTCTAGAAAATAATAACACGACAGTGGACTTTCAGCCCTTGGCAGTTGACTCCTAGCACTCTAGATACGATTCTGGGCAACTCAAGAGCACGACAGTCGACTGGTAGAGCCTACAAGTCGACTGCTACATTATGCTCTATTTTGAAACTTGTCATTAACCAATTAATTTAGCCCAAGAACATGTTTTTAAAATAGTTTTGATGATTGAAAACTCAATAACAACATAAAAGTTTCATTTACCACTCAAAAATAGCCCAAACCACCGATTATTCATGCTTAAATCTTGGATTTAAACCCTTTCTTGAAAACCATGAAAAAAACCATTTCTCATATTTGCACTAATACATTCACAAGTATATTCAAGCAGTTTAAAACATTCAATAGCAATCAAAAACACTAAGAATGTAGGTTTTTAATCTCCCTCTAGTTTAAAATCATAAAACTCAGAATTTCCAGCCATAAATAGTTTTAAAAATAAGGGAGATAGGTGATTTTCTACCTTTCTGCTAATTTCTAATTAGTATTTGATGAAGGTGAAGGGTTCTGGTAAGTTTTCCTAGCTCCTAGAATGCTTAAATTCGATTAACAGCTTTCTTCCCTCTAAATTCCCATTCTTTCTCTCTTTAACTCAATTTCCCTTTCTCTTTAGAATTTCAGAACTCAGGAAGCCAAATGAAGAGCTCTAGAAGACTGGCATATTTATAGGCAATCTGGCCTTTTGCAACTTTGTTCCTAATTCCCGACCATTCGGCCAAAATTGGTAATTCTTCTAACTTTATGTTAAATGACCATTTTTTCCCTAACTGCCTGGTGGAAAATTTTCAGAATTCTGTTGCTACAGTAAATCATTTGGCTAAATTTATGGCCTATTGCCCTAAAGTTTTGGATATTCATACCATTTCCCACTATATCATTTTCATTTTCAATTTAGTCCTTATTCTTTCTTTTCTCTTAAAACTCTTTTCCTAATGCAACTACATGTAGCCTAATGCAACAAACACAAGCATTTGATTCATTAAAATTAACAAACTTTTCTTAATGCATAGAAGGAGTGGATGTTATAGTAATTATTGGGGAAAAGGATATGTGAAGGACCAGTTCATTCTCGTTAATTGTAAAGGGGTCTGAGTGACAGGATTGTTGTCTCCTAACTCTTGATGGATGGGTACTTCATATATCCAGATACATGTTTCACAAAGAATGTAATGGACATTGATGGGACATTATTATTTTGTATGATATGAAGTTTTAAATTTTTGCTATGATGTGTAGTATTTTTATTTTCGTTGTGCATTTAAGGTTTAATCTAAGCAAAAGATCCAAACCTAATCCTCTTAATAAAACTTAATGGTACAAATGCTTAGATATTAATTAAATAAAGGATAAGAATAATGTATTAAACTTATCTATTTATATCGGAGGAGTTGTATTACCAGATAAGGGTGTTACAATTTAGAATTACTATCCTTTTCCTAAACATTAGTACTCCATCAAGGGCTAACCCAAAATCAAGTTGGTTCACATAGATTCCCAATGATTCATCCTCTAAGTGGGCTTGTCTAATCTAATCCCTCAAATCACAACTGATTAGGAAGTTATTCATTACTAATCTCTTCGAAAAAGAAATTACATTGAGGCTAAGATTCCTAAAGTGTAACGCCCTTATCTAGTATTACACTTCCTCTGATATAACCAAATAAGTTTGGTACATTACTCTTAATCCTTTTATTTAAATCATCTAAGCATTCATATCATTAAATATTATTAAAGCAAATTAGGTTTGGGTTCTTTTGCTCAGATCAAATCTCATACGCATAGTAGAAATAAAATATAATACATCACAGTGGAATTTAAACTTTCATATTACAAATAATAACTATTCAATAAATGTCTGTTACATCCTTTATAAACATTTACCAGGATAAATGATGTACCCGTCCATAAGGAGTTAAGATACAATAGGTTGTCACTTAAACTCCTTTTACAAATAATAGGGATGAATAGGTCCTTCACATATCCTTTCCCCAACAATTTACCATATCCCTTTCATATACACAACCAAAATAATAGTCTTAATTCTAACCCAAAAATATATCTAGGATCAGGACCCAAAATAAGGAATTTCAAGAATGCTTTTAGCAAAAAGAACTCCTATCTTTCCTATCACTGCTAAACGTCTGCATCTGATACATATTAGCATAAAAATGAGAAACACAAGTTTCCCAGTAGCATAACAATTCATTAGGTTAAAATCTACTAATATATACCAGGGTGTAATCACCAAAACATTACATCTACATTCTCGGTATTTGAAAACATAGCCTTATTCATAAATACAAATTGGCAAGCATTGCATGATTATTAGAAATGTCAATGTGATTAAAGTAGGTATTCTCTTTCAAGTAAAACATTTTTCATGGGACACATGCTAAAACTGGGATAGACAATAATCATTTATGCATTTCATTCTTAAAACTTACCTTATCTTAATTTGTGGACACTCGACCACATTTGTAAATTAATTGTGCACACTTGGACACTTTGTGAACACTTGACCACCTTTATAAAATTAATTGTGCACACTTGGGCACTTTGTAGACACTTGGCCACCTTTATAAAATTAATTATGCACACTTGGGCACTTTGAGGACACTTAGCCACCTTTATAAAATTAATTATAACCATAATTCATTTACCATTAGCATAGTATTTTGGTTATCATATATATCATAAAAGATTACATTCGGCCATTATGGATAAGGAATGAAATCTAATGGTTTACATGTCACATTGCCGCATTTCCATATCCTTGCCATAATTTAATGCCCAATGGTACTATGTATAAAATTAATTTGGTATTCAAAATTATGTAGTCATACTAATGGCACTTTTTCCTATTTACTTTCTTGGCTTATTTTTCATACTAGACTTTAGGTTGCACACGTCCCCCATTCTTACATTTCAACGTTAAAGGTGGACCCTTATTATGTGAGAAATGATAAACCCTTCACTTTATATAAGAGCTATGTCATAATTTTAAACTAATTGCTAGTTAGCAACCTCCATGTTCATGTCTATAACTTAAAGAATATACTAATCATTCAAGAATATAAATTTTCAGCACTTTTTTATGCTCGAAGTTCCCCTAGCACATGCTAAATTCTACTAACAATAGTTCTCTTATGATAACAACATCCATTTTAGCACATTAACACCCACATCTATTTATCATGCAAGCTTAGCCAAGAGACATTCACTTTTGCAAGAATGTAGAGAAGTAATTAATGTTCCATGGAAGCTTGGAACATCATAATGCATATATTCTAAAACATGGAACAAAAGCTAAGAGAATTGTTATCCTACCTCAAGTGGTGCAAAATAATGGAATTGTCTTGACTCTTCGTTTGAATTTTCCCTTATTCCTTGCTTCCCCTCTTCTTTGGTCCACTTAGGTCTCTTTTTTTTTCACAAAATTTTGTGTATCATCTAAACTCACGCTGCTCTCTCTCTCCCTTGCCAAGTGGTATTCCCGTATGACATCTTATTTCCTCTTCCTCTTGTAATTTGTTGCATCGGCTAAAGGAAAATGCTACCTCTCCTTCTGACCTTTTATTATTCTTGTTTAATAACCTTGCGTGTGATTTTAGTGCAGTCCCTTTCCTTGAAATTTTGTGTTACTTAATCCCTTCACAAGACTTTTTATTTTCCTTAATCCTCACACTGCACTCTTTCTTTTTCCTCTTTGTCGTATACTTGTAGACATGTATATTAAAATGCAATTTCTCTCTTTTATCTAATGGTTAAATGGAATGCTATGCCTCCTTTTAGTTGTGTTTTAACTGCCCTCATATTATAATCACACGTGTACCCAAGTACACTCCCTTTCTTTGCAATGTTGCTCCCTTTTCCTCTTATCGTGTACATCATGTGTCCATATGAAATTCCCCTCTTGTAAGTTACTTAATCAGCTTAATGGGTTGCTACTCCTCTTCCTTAGTCTTAATTACTATTATTAAGTATAACCCATTCCTTGTACTCTTATATTACCCACTTAATCACGCTAAAGGAAAGGAGGGAGAGCAGTCATGCAAGCTCATCACTCTCTCACCAAATGCTATGCTATGTGTGTTTTCCTGTATGTTAAAAATGAGATTTCAATTCCATTTCCTTCTTGTTTATTGTCCATTTGATAATGGGATGCTACTCCTCTTTCTTATTTTTTAATCATTATCATTCACTAGACATGTGTACTTTTAAGTACAATCCTTATTGCTTGCAAATTTGGCAATCCCACTAGGCTACGTTGAAGGAAGGAAAGAAGTCACACTATATTCTCATCTATTTAGGGCAAATACCATGGAAGCTAATTCCAAATCATGGGTAGGATAGTTTTCCTCTGTAGGTTTCAATTGTATTGATGCATAAGTGACTACCCTCCTATCTTGCATTAAGACACATCCTAAACCTTTCATTGATGCATCTGTATAGACCGTAAATTGCTCTAAGGGTTTTGGGATTACTAAAACTAGAGCGATGGTCAACTTTTCTTTCAGGGTTTGAAAACTATACTCACAATGCTCGCTCTATTCAAAATCAACACCCTTCTGAGTTAGCCGAGTTAATGGTAGGGTTATCTGAGAAAATCCTTGTATAAACTTCTTGTAATAACCTGCCAAACCGAGAAAACTCTTAACTTCAATGACCGTTCTTGGCTGACCCTAATTTAATAGTGCTTTGATTTTCTTAGGGTTTACTGAAATTCCTTCCCCATTTACCACATGACCTAAGAACTTTACTTCCTCTAGCCAAAACTCACATTTCTCTAACATAGCATACAATTGTTTTGTTCTAACATCTGTAGCACCATGCTAAGATGTTGTGCATGTTCTTCGCGAGTCTTGGGATAGACTAAGATGTCATTTATGAATACCACTATGAATTGGTCCAAGAAGGGTCTAAAATTTTTTTTCATGTAATTCATAAAGACATCGGGTGCATTGGTCAATGCAAACGGCATCACCAAGAACTCATAGTGACCGTACCCAGTGCTAAATGCTGTCTTAGGGATATCTTCATTCCTAACCCTAATCTGGTGGTATCCTGACCTTAAGTCTATTTTGGAGAATACCGTTGCACCTTACAACTGATCAAATAGGTCATCTATTTGGGGTGAAGGGTATTTATTCTTGATGGTCACCTTATTCAATTGCCAGTAGTCTATACATAATCTCAAACTCCCATCTTTCTTCTTTACGAATAGAACAGGAGCTCCCCATGGTGACACTCGGCCTAATAAATCCTTTCTCTAATAAATTTTCTATTTAGAACTTTAGTTCCCTTAATTCCACTGAGGCCATTCTATATGGGGTCATTGCTATTAGGCATGTACCTGAAATTAGGTCAATTGTGAACTTTATCTCTCTAGATGGGGGTAACCTACTTATCTCTAAAAGAAACACCTCTGGGAAATCACTAACAATAGGAATTCGGTTTAGTCTTTCCTGCAATTCTACTTGAGAAAGATTAATGGAAATATCACTTATTCACACGCCCTATGACTCCCACCTACCGGTAAGGTATCCAAATAAGTGATAGTCCTTTCAGAACAATTCAACAGAACCTGATTCCTAGATAACCAATCCATACCTAGAATGACGTCAATTTGAGTCAAAGGTAAACATACAAGGTCCACTATGAATAGGGTGTCATCAATGGAAAAAGGACAGTTTAGTCATATTTATGGGGATATGGTTGTCTCTTCGAACGATGTGAAAATATGTAAATCACATGGCATGGTTTGTAAAGGTAAGTTTAATTTTTCTATGCATGCATTAGATATGAAAGAGAGCGTAGAACCCAAATGAAACAATACTATTAAAGGAAAATTATAAATCTCACCTCTACCCTGCATCAATCCAGTGACTTGTCAACATTTGCTCCATCCAGAGTAAAGACTCTCCTCGGAGCTTGCGGTCTTTGGCCACCTGGATTCTACTGGTTTCTATCGATTGGACAGTACTTTGCATAATGTCCAGTACCTCCACATTTGTAGCATTGTATTGGTGTCTGATGCCAAAAGGGTTGATTGGGATGTCTGGTCCTATATTTCGAGCAGTTAGTAGTTTTAGGACGTCTATTACTACTAGATGACCCTTGTTGTGGCTTAAAATTTCCACCCTTCACATTCAGATTCTTGATGGGTTGTTTCTACCAACCTCTAGTTCTTTTATTCATATTCTACCTTTCCTATAAATTTTTACTAAGGATTCGGCATTTATTTAGCAGCATCGCGAAGAACCTTATCTCCATTGGGGCTATCTGCTTTCTCATATGCAAGTCCAACCCTGCCTCTAGTTAGCTTGAGTTCTTGGCTTCATCATAATGTAGCCTCAGATAGGTGGAATATCTAGCCAATTCTTTGAATTTGGCCAAGTATTCTTCAAACGGTCTACACTTTGTCTGAGTTACAGAAATTCAGTTCTCTGTTTCTTCGAATTATGCCAGAAATTCTTATATATTCATCTATCACACATCTCATGTGATTATTCATTTTATCTTAAGGTGCATGTTGTTTTATCTGAAAACATGGTTTTTGGTTAGGTGTGATCTGTAACACCAATCACTTAAAAATAAAGCCTATATTGTGAGTTGATCTATAACACCAATCACTCACTTAAGGACCGGATGAGAATCAATATCCAGAGCATCCCCCAGCATGTGTACAACAGCTAATTCTCATCCTCATACAGTCTATATAGCACTATATACGCATAGCCGACTAATACTCAAGGTTATAGAATATTATACTTAAACCAAAACATCACTTCGTATAGGTTATCTGCCCTTTACTCGAACCTTTCATAGGGTTGTCTTGGTTTAATGAATAATTCCTAACCGATGCAGAATAATTTAGATAAAATCAATTAATTTACAAAACCATCTACATAGGGGATGTTCAACAGCCATCCCATACTAACTATTGAATATCCACCCTAAGTTAGTCCGCCCCTATGGCATATAATCCCAATAGCCAAATTCTAGCAAACATGCAACAAGCATTTGCAATTCACAAGCAATCTTATATACTCATGTAAATTAATCATTTTTAGCAATCATTCCCATTCAATACAATTTATACTCAAATTAGTAATTCACAGCATCAATTAAAAGTTAGGGGAGTGTTGATTACTCTACCTTTTACTGTTTTCTCCTATTCAGATTAGGGTTTTCTTTTTCCTCGGAGATTGTTCTCACAATTAATTTCCTGAAGAAACAATTGAAATCTTATGCTAGTTTCCTTTCAAATATATTTTTCAACAATTAAATGCCTAATTTTTACTTTGGTCTAAGATCTAGGCGAAATCAAAATCAAAATCTACAGGAAAACATCAAATTGGAATATTTTAAATTATACCGAAGGTTTTAGAAGCTCCAAATTTGATCCCTGCTTCTTTCCAGCAACTCCGGCGACGGCGTAAAGCAGAGCTTGGTTGCGAACAGTGGCTAGCATCAAAAATTAGTCCAAAATGTAGCCCGAAGCACTAGGATGTCGAATCTGGGGTTGGTTTGGTGAAAAATGATGATTTAACCATTATTTTTTAGCGAAAACACGGCGCCGCATAGAAACTTTCCTTCTCCATTCACGGCGCATAGCGGCTATTCTTCGTCGGTTGGCAGTTGGCAGAGGAATAAGGAAACTTGGGCTAGCTGTTGGTGGCGACAGTGCAGCCGAATAGTGGCTGCAGTGTAGTCGACTAGTGGCAGCGTAGCCAACTAGTGGTAGCAATGCAACCGAATGGTGGCAATTTTTGGTGTGTTGAATAGGGAAGAAACTGTGAAATGTGGCAATTGCGGTGTCTTTCAGTCAATGTGGTGGCTTGCTGCGGCCTTGGGCTGACCTGCTAAACCTTTCGGCAGTGACAAAAGGCGATAACTCGACCGAACGGCAGATGAGCGTGGTAAAGGTGGCAGATAGAGGTGTGTGTGTGTGTGTGAGAGAGAGAGAGAGAGAGAGAAGGGAAAAATGAAAGGAAATGAGGGAAATTTGAATATTTAAGGCATCCAAGGGCATTTTGGTCTTTTCTCACTTTGCCCTAGCTAAATTTCGGATGCATTTTCTAATCTAGGCAATAATATGGGACAATATGGAAGGGATTTGAAAATCTTTTGAGGATCTTAAGCCTTCCAAAAATATATGTTAAGTTCCTAAAGATAGATAAAATTTTCTCTGTTAGATAAAATTTAATTCCAAAAAATTCTCAAATTTTACCTATAAGCTTAGGCAATTTTTCTTCAATCAATTTCAACAAAATTTCAATTTATTTTATCCAATTTAATTTATTTTTAAATCAAGTTATTACTGTGAAATTCCTATGACATTTTTTGGGATAACAATCCCCTAGAATATTTTAAAATTTGAGATTGGGAAACAGCATGCATTGAGATGGGGATGTAAATGGCGAGAAACATATGCTTATCAGTTATGTGATATTTGTAGTAACACGAGGGATGTTATGCAAATAGGAATTGAAATGAAAAATACAGGTGTAACCCCCCAATCTTACAGTTTCTTTTAAAGTAATTTAAATAATTTAAACAATATACTATAAGATTGGTGAATCACTACTTCCTTTACCTGAGTAAATTTTTGAATATTTACCAATTGACATAATTAGTATTACTGGTTTGGGCTACCACACTCGAGATCTTACACATTAAGCAGCGGAAAGTAAAACGTATTAGTTAACATAACATACATGTGCATACATATATTTATATACATTAACATTCATTTACAGTGTATACATATCATTCATTAGACATATATCTATGGATATGTGAGAGTGTTAGCTAGGGTAAAGAGACAACAAGCCTGTCACTCATACCTATTTAACAAAAATAGCTAGTGGATTCCTAGCTCACATATCTTAATACATATATGCCCTTATCTTATACATCAAAACTATTCTCCCGATCCTTTTACCAAAATATCACAAGGATTCAGGGTATAGGGTAATACCAAAAACTTTCTATTCTAATACTTCATGTAATCAGGGTGGGGGAAGAACTTCCTATACATATATGATCCAAAGTTCCTTAATAACAAGGAAATACCCCAAGAAGGGTATTTCAACTAACTCCATCTTTATCTCAAGAAGGATCTGGTATCTAGGCATCTGATCCAAACCAGCATTTTTATGAGAATAAATCTCAGTAGCATTAATAACCAATTTTCAAAATAGCTAGTTTGTACCACCGTAAACTGATACGAAATTTTACATTCTGTGTCATAAAACAATACATCTATTGGGTGATCTTGTATAACATTTAATTTAACATTCATACTTGCATGCAGAAACTTAACTCATAGAAAAGGTCTCATCAATTCATCAAAACATATAGGTAACATAGCATCATTCATATAAATTTCATCATAACATAAAGAGCAATAAGGAAATAAGAGCAATTCTCGTTGGCCTTTGCCAATCATCATCATCATCATCATATAATTGAATAATAAGAGAAATCTGGCGGGGCAACATGTTCGCCACTCCATGTTTTCACATATGTACTGTGGCAACTCTTCTTGGTAGTCCTTGACTGCATATCATCTTTGTGTATATTCTAGAGCGTCCTCAAGTGCATTCAAGTACAATAAGGTTCCCAACTCTAGGTCCCACACATTAACTACATACTGGGGTCCTCAAAATGCTATTCATAAACATATATATATGGGTGAATCAGTGTATACTATAGTTCTATAAATTCTAAGTATGTGACTTTTCATTTGCTTTGGCTATTAAGTCATTAACTTATAATTTACAACTATCACGATAATCACGGAATATCCAATCACCGTCCCATACCAGCAATCAGTCATTCAGATATGAACTTATCTACCACACATACATATATTAAGAATACAATTTTCATTTCTCTTATGCATTCTTGCTCTTTCCTTTTAACTTTCATCACTTTCATGCTCTTTCTCATTTACATTCGACGTATATGCTACCTTGCTTGTAATTTGAGTTTAATCTCTAGTTTGGATTTAGTTTTTGGGCTAGATATCATTCAAATATATCATTAAGTTCATATTTTCATCACAAAAAGTGGTAGTCGACTGGTATCACGTTGCAAGTCGATTGATTGCATTCTGTCAAAATCTTCAAAATTCCAAACAGAGAGCTGCCAGTCGATTGCTAGGTGTTGGCAGTCGACTGCTAGCTTACTAGTGGGCTCGACAGTTGACTGCTGGGTAAGGGCAGTCGGTTGCTTTGGTCTTGGATGTTTCTGAAAAAATAAAGAACACGACAGTCGACTTCCAGGTACCTGGCAGTCGACTGCTAGCATTCTGTATAAGTTTCTGGGCATCTCAAGAGCACGATAGTCAACTGCTGCACCATGGCAGTCAGCTGTTGCATCTTTCTCTGTTTTATAAATTTCCATTGACCTAAATTTTCAATCCAAAAACTTGTTTCTAAACCCATTTTAAAATTGATGAACTTAAGATAAACTCCTTAGCAACATTTAACACAAGAAAATAGCCCAAAACATCATATAATCTTGTCCAAATTTGAGATTAAAACTCATTTTTGTTCAAACTGAAAACCCATTTTTCAGAAACAATTTTTAGCATGCACAAGTATTTTCAATCGGTTAAAAATACCCAATAGTAATAATATAGTTTTAAATCCCTTTTTCTTTCAAAAAAGTTCAATTTCACAAATTTTAGTAGTTTAAATAGTAAACTCCGAAATAAAGTGATTAGGTTATTATGCTACCTTAATCATTATTTTACTTATGTTTGGATGCTGGTTAATGTTGTAAATACCTTCCTAATCACTTTTCTAACGTCGAATCTTGCTAGGAATGAGGTCCACTACCTTTTTGCTTCGGCTTCTCTCTCTAGCTCGTCCACACACACACTCTCTCTAGAAACTCAGAATTCAAGATGAAATAGAAGGGTTCTGAGGTGTTCCAACTATTTATAAGTGATCCGACCCTTTGTAATTCTGCTCCCAATTCCCGACCAGTCGGCCCAAAATGATAATTCTTCCAACTATATGTTAAATTACCATTTTTTCCCTAGCTCACTAGCGGGAAACTTTTAAAATTCTATTGCTACAGTAAATCGTTTGGCTAAAATTACAATTGTCATACATAAACTCTTCCACCTTTCATTTTAGTCCTTTTCTTCATTCTAGTCAATTTTCTCACTCATTTCTAGTTCAATTCTTGCACTTATGCAACTATATGCAAGCTAACATAACATAAATGCAACATACACCAGCAATTAATTAAAATTAACAAACATCTCTCAAATTTTAGGAGCGAATGTTACAACAGGTGTTTTAGAAACAAAGATTTTTAATATGAATGGTTCTCCTATACTCCTATGTTTTTGATAAACTTACTTAATTTATGAGTAAATTTGAAAGTTGAATTTCCCATATGATTGATTTTGCCTCAAATATGAAATGTCAATTTGCATGTGTATTGTAATCATAAGGGGGAGGTTTTTGGTATCTAAGGGGGTACTACTGAACTTTTGACTATTTATTTAAAAATGTAAATTTGTAAATTACTTTACTAAGATAATTATATCTCATGAAATTGTTTGTTTAGATAAGCAGGGCCAGGATATGTCTAAAAATTAGCAGGGCACAAGATACGAATTAGAGATGTAAGGCGATCTAGGAGAGCTATAAATATTGAATGCTTGGACAGGAAATTTGAATTTGGCACTAAGCTATGATTTGTATATATGTAAATGATAACTATATTGTTATTTGATGAATGTTATGGGATGTGGGATTCTATAATGGAGAAGGTTATGCTTAGTGGTATTTTTATAAATCATATCACAATTGATTCTAAATGGATGTTTTAGAATTCTATATTTTAGAGTAAATGGTTGTGTGAATGGTGGTATTACACATGCAGCATAGGGAAGGTGGTTAAATGGAATTTGAATGTACTAAAAGAAGAGTCTATTTGGGTTAAGCTCAACTAGTAATGACCCTCCGAGTTCCCCAAATGGGAAAGGGAAAAAAACTAAAAAGGGGGTTAGAGGAAATTCTACTCTTCCAATTTACTCTGATAGATGTAAGTGAGTAAAGAGTGCTCATTACAAAACGTTCAGTTGGGGAAGTTAGGTGGCTTCCATCAGTCCAGGGGTAGCAAGACGCAATTTTAGCTAAAAGACTAGTTACTATATCTAAAAAAATTTTGAAACTTCCTGCCAAGATTTCAAGGGTAAAATGGTAATTCTCCATATGGCTGAAGAAGATGCTAATTAGCTAGATGATTAAAACTCGACCCTGATATCGGATGAGCATTGTATTTTCTTTGACCTCCCGGAACACCTATAAATAAGAGTGAACATCAGAACCCCTTCACCATAATCACACTTTCAAAACTTTTAGAGAGAGAAAAAGAGGCACTAGAGAGAGAAAGGAAGAGAATTTAAAGGAAAAGGAGTTTAGTGTCAATTTCACTATAAGTTAAAGTAGGAATATTCATCAGGGAAGTCTGAGAAGCCACCAGCACATCATCTAACAATAATCAAAGTAGCAAACAATCAAATCTCCTTTATTTTAAAAAAACACTGTTTGTCTTACTATAAGTGGGGATTTTGCTGTTATTTGAGATAATCAAGGAGATTTAACCTACATCCTTTTTTATTTTTTAACTTCTATAGGATATTGTGTGTGGAATAAATGTACTTATGCATGGTTATGTTAGATTATATGGAATGGGTTTTACTATTGACCATCTTTAACTTTCTAGGATTTGTGATTTTAAGCATGGAAAGTGAATGATGTTTGGGATAAATGATGAATTAATATTAGAAACTGAGTTTAAGTACTTTTTTTAGACTTGAAATGAGGTAAGAACTAGACTAAGTGACTTCTCATAGTAGTACAACTAAGTTTTTTAGGCCTACCAGTCGACTTCCATGTTCCTCAAGTTAAAGTTTTGTAGTCTCGGAAGGTAGCAGTTGACTATCAGCCTATGACAGTTGACTGTCATGTTCTTGAGACCGATTCCTAGAATGTAGTTGGCTAGTAGCCGACTACCACCAAGCTGTCAGTCGACTAGTAGCCCTCTATTAGTTGCCAGTCGACTGGTAGCATCTTGGTAGCCAACTAGTAGCTCTCTGTCAAAGTTTTTACTATTTTATTGCAGGGAACCATTTGGTAAGAAGTACAAGTCGACTGCTAAGTGTAAAAATATTATTTTTCACGAAGACATTATGTGGAAAGGGCCACCTAGTCTTGGAATAAACACCTTGATTGTCAATAAGAAGTTTTTATGCCTAAGTTTCTACTTTCTCTCGTACATACTCAATAGAGTCAACAATATTGTTATCATATAGGAAGTTTATAATTGCTAGTAACATGTAACATAAGGTTCAAAGTGGAAAATGTAAAAGAGAAAAGAGAAGAGTATTCCAAGTATATGCATTAGTGGTAGATAAACTCATGATTGAGTGACTGATAAATGTTATGGGATGATCGTTGGGCATTACACAGTTGATCCATAATATGGGATGATAAAACATCCACTCAATTATTTCAAAAACACTATGATGGTTGTGAATTCTAAGTTAGTGAACTTCCTTATGGCTAACAAAAAAAAATTCACATACCTAAGTTAAACATAACCATAATATGAGCTAAATCACTCTAGTATATATATTTGTGAGTAGTGTGCTGGGAATATGATCTATCATAAAAGAATGGCAATTCTATAGCCTCATGATCCGCAAGGGCGGAGTGGGTGTGTTCTGCCAAAGGTGGCAGTGATCTCGTGAGTTTACCAGTCCCCTTTAGGATGAAAGGGAAATGAGGTATCCAAAGGGATATCGATCACGCTGGTCATGGGATGATCTGTCAGGGTTGGCAGGGACCAATAAGTGTAGGATGATTTGTCAGAGAGGACAGGGACTACAATGTACTTGAGATCTACTAAAAGACACTTCAGATAGTACAGGCAGGCTTTGGACTAGTAGATGGTCAGAGACCATGATACTTGATGCAAAACTCATCCATAAGTGTTGTAAGAGCACGTGGAGTTATTCGCTAGGCTACTCTCCTTATAGCTCATATGATGGATATGGCAATGACTATTATGATATGCTTTGTTTTCCTTGCTCATGTTTTAAATGCAAATATGATCATGTTAGTATAGAAAATATATATATGATGAAATGATATATCTGTATTATTGACATTTAGTGAATTGAATTTGTACATGTATTCATAAGTACATGTTATCATACTATAACTGTGTAGTTCATACATTCCATCCCAATAAATACTATTTATTAACTGTTGATAACAAGGATGTAGTGGATTCTCGTACAAGTAAGGTGGTATAGATCAGTAGTTTAAAAATAGATTGTTATGCTACTGAGAAATTATTCTCATATAAATGCCAGTTTGAATCAGATGCCTAGGTACCAGGTACTGTTGGAGATGGAAGTAAAGATTGTATTTTTGAGGTATTTCCCAGTGATTAAAGAACTGTGGATTATCTTTGTGTTGGAAGTCACTCCTACACCCTGAATGCATGAGGTTCTAGGGTTTGTATAATAAATTTTTGACATGCCCAATACCTTAATTCCTGATTATTATTTTTAGGAAAGATCAGGATGGTGATTTTTGGTGTATAAAATGAGGGCATATATGCATTAGGATATGTTAGGTATCAATTGATAGGCTTTTTGCTAAATAGGTATAAGTGGTCGAGTTGTTGCCTCCTTACCCTAGTTGACAACTCTCACATATCTATAGGTATATGTCTAGTGTATAGAAATTATAATTATGGTAAAATAATTATGTATATGAATATGAATGTATATATATCTATATATTTTATTTCAATTAATCCCATTGCGTTACATGAGAAAATCTCGAGTGTAGAATTCCTAAACTAATAGCACTTAATTATTTAACTTGGTAAAAGTTAAAATTTACTTAGGTAAAAGTGGTAGTAACTCACCAATCATGTTGTATATTATGTTATATTATGTAATTAACTAAAGGGAACCATAGGATTAGGGGCATTACATTGAGTTGGTATCAGAGCATAGTTACCTAGGTTAAAAGGGTAGAATTCCTTAAAGTAAAGACAAGTTCAAGTTAGTTAGTTGAGCCAAGGTAGTTGACTACTTGTATTGTGTTCTGATTTAAGGAATGGAGTGCTAGGTTTTGGGTAAAAAGTATTTCCAATTGGTGCCATATATTCTCTTATAAATATTATGTTATTGAGATTGATCACCTCAGTAATGTTTGTTTTGTAGAGTGAAATATGACCTTACGTAGAAGGAATATTGGAAAGGAGAAGGAGGGTGAGGCTAGCTTGGCAGGAATGACGCAGGCTATGATGGGAGTGGCAAAGGCTATGAGGGAGCAGGCTGCTACTACTACCCAGGTCCTTAAGCAATTTGAAGAGACTGGGAACCATAATTATCCAAACCTTAACCCTAATGAAGGATAAGCAGGAAACCTAATTTATCATGGTTGGTTAGAATTCCATAAAGTTAAACCTCCTTCCTTTAGGGGCGACTTTGACCTAAAAATAACTGAGTGGTTGAATGAAATAGAGAAGTTATTTGTAGTTCTCAAGACGACAGATGCCTAAAAGGTGTTATTTTCTACCTATATGTTGGTTAGAGTGACACAACATTGGTAGAAGGGGGAAAAACAATTAATGGAGGACCAGAGGATCCAGATCACTTGGGAGTTATTTAAATAGGTGTTTCTAGAAAAATATTTTCCTTAAAATGTGAGTAATGAGAAAGAAATAGAGTTCATGCAGATTAAGTAAGGTAGCATGACATTTGATGAATACTTGGCTGAGTTTGAGGAGTTGTCCAAGTTCTTCTATTATCTGAAACTTCAGGTAGATGGGGAATGGAAGGTCATGCATTTAGAGTTTGGATTGAGGCTGGAGTTGAAAAGTGTTGTGGCCTCATTTGAGATTAGAAATTATGTTACTCTAGCGAATAAGTGTTGCATAATTGCCAAAAATTTGGTAAACACTAAGAAATAAAAACAAAAATCCAATCTCCTCAAATGATAAAAAACTAGGATTTTTCAAAGGTAGGGATAATCGATTTGGCTGAGTTCAAGGAACCAAGAGGTCGATGGTGAAGCTAGCAATACCTAATGTTTGCCTGAAATGTGGAAAGAGCCGTGATGGACCATGTAGGTGGCCACCAAGTGCTTGTTATAGGTGTAGGAGGATAAGACACTTTGCTAAAGACTCTTCACAATGGAGGAAGCCAATGGAAACCAGTAAACCTCTAACCAATGGGAAAGTCTATACCCAGAAAGGTAAAGAAGCAGATCAGTCTGATGATTTAATTAAAGGTAAAGGTTTGATAGGTCATATATCTCTAATTGTACTGTTTGATTCTGGCGTGACTCATTATTTCATTTCTCATAAATGTGTGAAAGGTTTTTAACTTCTTTGGCCTGTTTAAATTGTCCAATCATTGTTGAGAACCAATCTTTTGTTGTTGACCTTATTTTTTTGCCATTGATTTAGTTAGATGTTATTCTTGAGATGAATTGGTTGTTGGTAAAAAATTAATCTTAGATTGTTTAGAAAAATTTGTGACTTTTATAGATACTTTACCGGTGAATAGGGGTAGTGAGGAAAAGAACCAAAGGATGCATTTTCTATATTCTCCTAATGTTGAGATTCAGCATAAGCTCAATACCATCTCTATAGTTAATGAATTTTGTAACACCCCTATTAGCCTATGGTTCCTTTTAAGTGTTTAAAGGTATAATGTATATAATTATCATAATAATGGTTTGATTAATTGAGTGCCATTTGGGTTGATATCTACTCTCGGGTTCTCTCAACATCATAGCAAAATAAATATATATAGAATACACCTAGATTAACTATACAGAAACATGCATTTCTAATTAAATATAGTCAGTTAACTATTGGGCATACAAGTAACAATCCTGCCACTCATAGCCCCATAAATCAGTCTATTCATTAATCCAACCAAATTACTATACAGATAAGTTAGAATAGGTTATACAAAATAATCCTACACTAGTCTTTCTCAAAATATCATGAAGATTAGCTCAATTCAATCATGTAACTTATACTACTCAAATTAAATAGTTTGTATGCCCAAAATGGACACTCATTTACATTTTACCTTCCTCTCCAGCCTAAGGGGACCTGCACATCTGATACATGTCAACACTAAAATGAGAAATGAATCTCATTAGCAATGCAACCTATTATGAAATCTATTAACTTGTACCACCGTGCTCGAATGAAAAACTCTACATTCTTTCATAAAACATTTCACATACTATTAGGATGTAGTACATGTAGCATTTAATCATGTTATATACTCATACATATGTATATTCATCAAAATATATTATCTTTAGAACATGGGAAGTTCATTCATCATCAATCTCATCATCACTTTCATATAAAACATATGTGGGATAGTAAACATGCCATTATTTCATTTCCATAACATGTGAGCAGTATATAAAAAACCCTAAGAGTAATCGGGAGAGTCGCCTAGTAACAACTCTGTGCATCACTGTCTATATGAATGAATGCATGTCTATTTAGTCATGCCTTAACTTTGTACATTCTGAGGCCTCCCCTAATGGATCCAAGTACTTTAATGGTCCCTGCCCCTTTTCGACAAATTATCCTTGACCAGAGGGATTCCTCCCTTTCGTCCCAAATGGGGTTGGTATAAACTCATGGGATCACCGTCAACTTTACCCGGATCATTTCCTCTCTTATTTTATGCAGATTATAGTACTATGGAATCACCACTATTCCTTTGAGGTGGATCACACTCCCAGTACTCTATTCTCTACATATACTATAGGGTGAATTAGCCCATGCCCATGGTTATGCTTAACTCTAAGTATGTGTTTCTCATATGGCCTTTGGGAGATGTCATTAGCTTAAAGTTCACAACCATCACGATGTTTTCAAAATCATCTAAGTTTAAGTGGGTGTTGAACCATCCCAATTTATGGCATAACCGTGGAATGCCCAACAGCTGTCCCATACCTACAATCAATCACTCGATTATGAGCCTATCTACCCTAAGGCATACAATGAGAATACTTTTCTCTTTCCCTTGTTGTGTTTTCTACTCTCTCTTTATTTCACTATCACAAGGGTCTCATCAACCAAAACTCCTAGTTTCCTTTTTTACCTATGTTGTGAGCCCTTAATTAAGCTAGTATGAAGAATTACTAAGCTCAATTTCCATTAAAAACCTCATTTTGCAAGCTAGAGGGCTGCCAGTCAGTTGCTAGAAGGCTAGCAAACGGCTAGTGGCTTTTTATATTCCTGGAGTGCCAGACAGTAAGCTAGCAGTTGACTACCCCATACGTAGCAATCAGCTGTTGGAATACATCCTGGGCAAAAATAAGAGCATGACATTCGACTGCGAGGATGGCCAGTTGACTGCTTAGTGCAAAATTGTGCCCAATAGTCGACTGCTAAGAATCTGGTAGTCGGATGGTAAGCCTTTGTCTACACTTATGGGTTTCTAGGAACACGATAGTCGACTGCCTCATACTTAGCAGTCAGCTTTTTTGCTCCTCTACAGTTTAGAAAACTTAATTTTGATATCACCCAGTCCATAATGCATTCCATTTTCAATTTTAAACACATGAGCTTAATTTCTATACAACAAACTTTACTTCCCATTAAACATTTCTCATCCATTAGCTCAAACATGGTACATTCAAGGAAAATTAGTCTATATCTCTAGATGAACACAACCCAGCCCTTCCAATCAATTACAAGCACATATATAAGCATACATTTTAGCAACTTAACATCCTATAGAAATAGAAAAGCATACAGAATGTAGGTTTAACCCCAAACTCAGTTCAAACATTTAGAAACTCATATTTTTCTATCAATAGTAAACTTTTCAAAAAAGA
Organism: Senna siamea; assembly: GCA_031216115.1. Lineage (NCBI taxonomy): Eukaryota > Viridiplantae > Streptophyta > Magnoliopsida > Fabales > Fabaceae > Senna > Senna siamea. Next base: position 8,076,607 of record CM062360.1, read on the forward strand.
AAGGGGTTTAGGATGGATTGCTACCTTGATTCCTTGCAAATGTGTGTGTAGAATGTGTTAGGAAAACTATCCCCTTGTTGCAAGGCTAATTCATAGCCTAGAATCTGCCCTTTTGCCTTCAGAAATCTTTTTCCCTACCTTAACTCACCTTTTTCTCTCTTTACTTGCCCCTTCTGCTTATCTCTCTAGAAATGCTGAAGGTTGGAAGTGTGGGAGGGTTTAGGGCTTCAGCTAAGGTTTAAGAGAGGTTTGGGTATTTTCTCTTTGGTCCCTTAGCTATTTTGCACTCTTAGAATCACTCACTTTTCCCTTTTCAATTGAGTCCTTAGCCACATCTTGCTAAACCTTCATGTATTTCCTTTCAATTTAGTCCCTAGGCTAATGCAACTATATACACTAATACAACATACACAAGCATTAAACATCAAATTAACAATTATCAAACATCTCTTTAATCATAATTGGAGTGGATGTTACAATTTTCCAAATGTCTTTCCTGAAGAAATCTTAAGTCTTCCACTTGAGACAGAAGTAGAGTTCTCTATAGAGTTAGTTCCTGGAATGGGACCAATCTTTATAGCACCCTGTAAGATGTCTCCTTTAGAGTTGACTGAGTTGAAGGTACAAATAGAGGACTTTTTAGAGAAAAAATTTGTGAGACCTAGTGATTCACCATGGGGAGTGCTAATGTTGTTTTTTAAGAAGAAAGATGGGAGCTTGAGATTATGTATAGACTATAGGCAACTAAACAAGGTGACAGTGAAAAATAAATACCCTCTCCCAAGGATTGATGACTTGTTAGATCAACTAAGAAGAGCTACTATCTTTTTCCAAGATTGATTTAAGGTCAGGTCACCATTAAATTAGAGTTAAAGTGGAAGATGTGCCTAAGACTGCCTTTAAAACCATGTATAGGCATTATGAATTCCTAGTAATGTCATGTGGACTAACGAATGCTCCAACAAATTTTATAGATTACATGAATTGTATCTTTAGACCCTACCTTGATTAATTCGTGGTAGTGTTTATTGATGACATTCTTTTATATTCTAAAAGTAGGGAAGAGTATGAACAACATCTTAGGATTGTGTTGCAGTTTCTTAGGGAAAAGAAATTGTATGCCAAACTTGAGAAATGCAAGTTATGGTTAAAAGAGGTGAAGTTCTTAGGACATGCGATTACTAGAGATGGTGTAGCAGTAAATCCCAGAAGATAGAGGTGGTATTTGATTGGGAAAGACCTACCACAGTAACGAAATTCGTAGTTTCCTCGGATTAACGAGTTACTATAGGAGATTTATTTGTGTGGGATTCCAAATGTGAACATAACTTCCAGACCTTAAAATAAAAACTAACAACTGCACCTATCTTGACCAGTCCTAATCCCTTAGAAAATTTTAAAGTATATCGTGATACATCCAAGAAGGGCCTAGGGTGTGTCTTAATGCAAGATAGGAAAGTGGTAGCATATGTGTCTAGCCAACTAAGACCTCATGAAGGAAATTATCCTACTCATGATCTCGAATTAGCGGCCATAGTATTTGCCTTAAAAATTTGGAGACACTACCTCTATTGGTCTAGATTCGAGGTATTTAGTAACCACAAAAGTCTCAAATACCTTTTTAATCGGAAGGAGTTGAACATGAGACAAAGGAGGTGGATTGATTTTATTAAGGATTATGACTTTGAACTAAAATACCATCCAGGAAAGACAAATGTAGTGGCAGACACCTTAAGTAGGAAATCCCTCCATGTAGCTCAAATGATGGTGAATGAGATGACCTTGATTGAGAAGTTTAGGAATTTGATATATTATTATTATTATTATTAATTATTTATGTAGATGTTATTGTTTATGTGGTGTTAGGAATGATTTACCATAAGGGAAGAATAGACATTTTCATCAAAGTAGAACTAACCTTATCATAAGGGTAAAATAGTTAATTTTACCAAAGCGGGCAAAATAGTAAGTTTTTTCATAAAGGAGAAAAACTAAATTTCCACTTAAGTACTTCATGAAATTGTGTTTGAAGGTTTTTACCCTTTTATTTTAGAAAAGAGAAGGAATGAGGATAAAAAAATAATTATGTTGACATAAGGGCAAAATGATAATTTTATCTTAAGGACAAAATGGTAATTTTACCTAGAGAGGGATAAAATAGTAATTTCATAAAAGAGACTTTATGAAACTTTATTTAAGAAGTTTTTTCTTACCATTTTCGAAAAAGAAGAAAAGTGAGGGTAAAATGGCCATTTGGACATAAAGGGTAATATGGTAATTTTACTCAAGGGTAAATTGATAATTTTTAAAAAAGTAAAAGGGTAAAATGGTAATTTCTAAAAGTGGAAGGGTAAAATGGTATTGTTCCATAAGAGTACCACGAAATTATAATTTGAAGGAAAAAGGATGTCTTTTTTGAAAATGAGAAGTAAGAAGGGTAAAATAGTCATTTTACACCAAGGGCATTTTGGTAATTTCACATAAACCCTAATTTAACCTTCTTCTTCATGAAGGAGAAGAAGAAGTCAAAGAGGAGAGGAAGAGGGCGTATGGCTGAGAGGAAGGAGAAACCAAGGGAATAAACCTAGGAGATTCCACATTTCTTGCAAATTCAAGGTAGCTAAATATTCCTAAACCCTTGATTTTAGGTTTTATGGATTGTTTTAAGTGTTTTAAAGTTTCATGAAAGTTAGGGTTTTCTCTCTCTACATTCCTTTTGACTAGTTTTTCTATTGGGTTTTGCTTGTATGAAGATATGTTTGTGTTTATGAATATTGGAATGTTTGTATGAATGAAATATTGAGAAAATAGAAATTTTCAAGAATGGTACTCATTTTCATGAAAAACCCTAATTTTGAAATGGTTAAAGATGGCTTGAAATTGCATGGAAATGAAAGGTAAAATGTGATCTTGAACTTGTATATTTTGAAAATAGAAGTTAAGGAAGCAAAGGATTGAAACCCTTGGATTTTCTCTCATTTCTCCTTATGGCCGAGAGCACCATGTGATGCTATAGCTAAGATCTTCATGAAAATTTTCATGGATATGTGTATATGAAATGGTCATGAGTGAGAAAGAGAGAGAAAGTGAGGTTCATGATGCTACATTGGTAAATTTGCCTTTTATACCTATATAATCCAATCTTGAAATGTGTCTTTAATATGAAAGTGAAGATGTATGTGTAAATATATGTATGGCATGGAAAATAAGCCATGAAAATGAAGGCTATACATATAGATACACACATTGAGTATGAAAAAGCGCCATGAGTAATGGAAGGAAATTGTATCATTATGCTTAAATGGTAGAAAGGATGGAAGAAAGGGAACAAATAGCATGAAAATCCCTAGCTTCCACTCTTTTCTCACCTTCGTCGAGAGCACTTCTCTAATTTTCCCTTAATGATCAAATTTATATGTTAATGGGAAAGAGACTAATATGTGTTCTAAAATGGCTGATGTCAAAAGAAATGGAGAGGAAGGATGTATATGACGAACTGTGAATGATAATTGCATGTATTTTTTCCATTGATACATTTATGTTTGAATTGATATGATTATGAATGTCTAGTTTGATATTACATGCAAATGAGGAATGAAAGGCATTGAAGGTCACCAAGATAAGGTGGATGACAGCACTAATAAAATCCCCTTTGAGGTGAATATGATGGCATTGAATGCTACCCTAGGGGTAAGATGACAACACTAATAAAATCTTCCCCTAGTGGTAGAATGAAAGGCATTGAATGTTATCCTAGGGGTGACATGATAGCACTAATAAAATCTCCCCCTAGAGGCAAAAGAAAAGGTAATGAATGCCACCTGAAGGGGTGAATGAAGGCACTAATAATATTCCCCCTGAAGGTCACTAAGATAGGGTGGATGACGGCATTAATAAAATCCCCCTTGAGGTGTATATGATAGGTTACCAAGATAGGGTGGATGACGGCACTAATAAAATCCCTCTTGATGTGTATATGATGGCACTACATGATACCTTAGTGGTGGAATTGACAGCACTAATAAAAAGTCACCCTAGTGGTGAAATTGATGGCACTAAAGTGCCACTGCAGGTATAAAAGGTATGAATAAAGTGATGATGTATCTGATGATAGATTGTGTATGTATGCTTGATGATGTATTTTATTGATAAATGAAACATGATAATGTAATTCCATGTAGTTATGTTCATGACATGAATCATTAATAGTTTCATACTCATAAATGCACGTGCATATGTTTCAACAAAGCATACCAATAGAATTGAATGGAAATGCATTTTGGAAGGAATGGAATGTAGAATTGTTTTCTGTATCCGTATAGTAGTACATGCCAGTTATTTTGAAAATGAATGGATTGTTTAGCTATTGGAAAATTATTTCTCATAATTGTACTGGTATGTATTAGATGCCTAGATATAGTATGGTGATGGAAATAGAAGTAGCGGTGGTAAAGGTTCCCTTCTTAGGAGCCTTTACAATTCTGAAGGATATTTACATAATGGCAATATTTGAGATCCCTGCAATAGACTAGTAGACTTAAGTAGTAGATATAATTATGTAGTTCTAGCCCTTTTTGTCCTAATTCTCAATATGTTCCTTTTGGGGTAGAATTAGGACTACTATTCTTTTGGCTGTACATAATAGAGAAAGGCACACACCTGAAATAGGATGTGTGAAGGATCAATCCACTAGTAGGATTCTTTTTGGAAAGGGTTTGAGTGGTAGTATTGTTGCCTCCTACCCCTATGATGAATACTTCACATATCCCAGCAAGTATATCAGATAGTGTAAATGATATATATGTGTGTGTGTGTGTAATGTTTTACAAATTCAGCTGTGATGTATGGATTTTTATTTTTTGCTATGCTAAAGTATGATATCTTGAGAAAAAGAACCCAAACATACTCAATTAATAAATTATTGATGGATTTAACACTCAGGCTAATTCTTGAAAATAATAAGGTAAAGATAAATGTGACTTACTTATCTTATTACATTTTATGAAGTTGTAATGTAAGATAAGGACGTTATAGGATATACCTGAGTGAAATGAGAATTGAGAATAATCTTAGAACTCAGATCCTAGAATTTCAAAAAGAGGATGAATTCTTAAAGTCCCTAAAAGACTCAAAGAAATTTAGAAGAGCTGACAGGGTGATAATCGTCTAAGATAGGGTATATATCCTAGAATCAGGAAGATTGAGAGATAAAATCTTAGAGGAAGCCTATAAGAGCAATTATAATGTTCATCTTGGTGCCACTAAGATGTACCACGACTTGAAAGAAAGTTTCTGGTGGCCAGGTATGAAGAAGCACATAGTAAGTACGCTGCTAGGTGTTTAATATGCTAGTAGGTGAAGATTGAACATCAAAAACTTATAGGATTGTTGCAACCTCTAGAAATCCCTGAATGGAAATGGAATAAAATTACCATGGATTTGGTGGTTGGCTTGCCTAGAACTCAGTCAGGAAATGATGCAATTTGGGTGATTGTAGATAGATTAACTAATTATGTACATTTTCTATCCATTAAAATAAATTTCTCATTGGATAAGTTGGCCTAATTGTACATACAAGAAATAGTGAGACTCCATGGAGTACCCCCTTGTATTGTATCAGATAGAGACCCCAGATTTACTTCTAGATTCTAGAGAATCTTGCAAGAGGCCTTCGGTACTAAGTTGAACTTCAATACTGCTTATCATCTACAAACTAATGGGTATACTGAAAGAACTATACAAGCTCTAGAAGATATGCTTATGGCTTGTGCATTAGAAGAAAGAGGGAGTTGGGATTAGAATTTACCTTTAGTAAAGTTTTTCTATAACAATAGTTTCCACTCTTGTATAGGAATGGCTCTATTGAAGCCTTATATGGGAGAAAATGTAGATCACCTTTGTGTTAGTTTAAAGTAGGGGAAAGAAAATTACTAAGACCAGAATTAGTACAACAAATTACTGATCAAATAAAAATGGTTAGGGAAAAGATGGCTAAAGCCCATGATAGACAAAAGAATTGTGCTGATAGGAGAAGAAGACCACTAGAATTTACTAAAGGAGATCATGTTTTCCTCAGAGTTTCTCCAGTTACTGGTATTGGTAGGGCTATTAAGTCCAGAAAATTGAATCCTAGATACATTGAACCTTTCTAAATTCTAAAAAGAATTGGTTCATCAGCTTACAAAATAGCGTTACCCCTATTTTTGTCCAATTTCCACAATGTCTTTCATATTTCAAAATTTTGAAAGTATATTCCAAATCCTTCTCATATTCTTGATGCCAGTACAGTATAGTTGAAAGATAATTTGACCAATCGTCCTAAGCGTTTGAGAATCATTGGTATTGAGGTTAAGAAATTAAGGAATAAGACTATTTCACTGGTAGAGGTATTGTAGGATCAGTCATCATTACAAGAAGTAACTTGGGAGAAGGAAGAAGATATGAGAAGAATCTGCCCAAAGCTATTTGATTAGGTATGTGCTAATTTTGAGGATGAAATTATTTTAAAGGACAGGAGAAATGTAACATCTCCTCTTTCTATTTATGAGAGATGTTTGATAGTTATTAAATAAGTTAAATGCTTGTGTATGTTGCATTAGAGTGAGTTGCATGTAGTTGTATTATAGTACAGGACTAAATTGAAAAGAAAAGAGCGAGGAATGAAATGTAAAGGGAAGGATTCAGTTGGGGAAGTTAGATGGCTTCCATGAGTCTAGGGGTAGCAAGATGTAATTTTAGCTAAAAGACTAGTTATTGTAGCTAACAGATTTTTAGAACTTCCCACCAAGATATCAAGAGCAAAATGGTAATTCTCTACATGGTTGGAGAAGTTGCTAATTGGGGACGGATGATTAAAACTCAACCATGATATCAGATGAGTGTTGTAGTTTCTCCGACCACCTAATAGGAGTAAACATCAGAACCCCGTCACCATAACCACACTTTCAAAACTTTTTAGAGAGATAAAAAAGGCACTAGAGAGAGAAAGAAAGAGAATTTGAAGGAGAAGGAGTTTAGTGTCCATTTTAGTGCAAGTTGAAGTAGGAATCTGTATAAGGGAAGTCTAATAAACCACCAGCACATCATCTAACAAGAATCAAGGTAGCAAACAATTAAATCTCATTTATTTTTCAAAAACACTGTCAATCTTGCTAGAATTAGGGATTTTGCTATTATTTGAGATAATTAAGGAGATTTAACCTACATCCTTCGTATTTTTTGACTTCTATGGGATGTTGTGTGTGAAATAAATGTACTTATGCATGGTTACGTCAGATTATATGGAATTGGTTTTACTATTCACCATTTTTAACTTTCTAGGATTTGTGATTTTGAACATGTAAAGTGAATGATGTTTGGGATAAATGATGAGTTAGGGTTAGAATTTGAGTTTAAGGACTTTTTCTAGATTTGAAATAAGGTGAGAATCAGACTAAGTGACTTTTCATAGTAGTACAAATAAGTTTTTCAAGCTTACCAATCAACTTCCATATTCCTCACATCACAGTTTTTCAGCCTAGGAAGGTAGCAGCCAACTGCCAGCCTATGACAGTCGACTATCATGTTCTTGAGACTGATTCCCATAATACAGCTAGCTAGCAGCCGACTACCACTGAGCTAATAGCCGACTGGTAGCCCTCTGTTAGCTACTGGCTGACTGGTAGCATCTTGTCAGCTGACTGGTAGCTCTCTATTAAAGTTTTCACTATTTTATTATAGCAAGGTGACTGGTAGGAAGTATAAGTCGATTGGTAGGTATGGAAATACTATTTTTCATAAAGAAATTACATGGAAAGGGCCGCCTAGTCTTGGAATAAACACCTTGATTGTCCATAAGAAGTTTTTATGCCTAAGTTTCTACTTTCTCTTATACATGCTCAATAGAGTCAACAATATTATCATCATATAGGAAGTTAATAATTGTTAGTAACATGTAACATGAGGTTAAGAGTGGAAAATGTAAAAGAGTAAAAAGAGGAGTTTTCCAAGTATATGCACTAGTGGTAGATAGGCTTATGATTGAGTGACCAATAATCGGTATGGGATGATCGTTGGACATTCAATGGTTGATCCATAATATGGGATGGTAAAACATCTACTCAATTAGAAATAATTTTGAAAATACTGTGATGGTTGCGATTTCTAAGTTAGTGAACTTCTTTATGGCCAACAAAAAAGAGTCACATAATTAGAGTTAAGCATAAACATAGCATGAGCCGAATTACCATAGTATATATATTTGTTAGTAACGTTCTAGGAATATGATCCATCAAAATAGGATGTAGGTTCAATAGCCTCATGATCCTTAAGGGCGGAGTGGGCTCGTGAGTTATACTAGTCCCTTTTAGGATGAAAGGGAAATGAGGTATCCAAAGGGATATCGATCTCGCTGGTCTTGGGATATAATATCAAGGTTAGCAAGGACCAATGAGTGAGTGTAGGATGATTTTTCAGAGAGGACAGGGACTATAGTGTACTTGGGATCCACTAGGGAACACTCTAGATAGTAAAGGGTAAGCTTTGGACTACTAGATGGTCAGGGACCACAATACTCGACTCGAAACTCATTCATGAGTGTTGTAGGAGCACTTGAAGTTGTTTGCTAGGCAACTCTCCTGATAGCTCAAACTCGACTCAGAATTATGATATGCTTTGTTTTCCTTATTCATGTTTTAAAAGTGAATATGATCATATTACTAGAACAAATATATATATGATGAAATGACATATCTATACTATTGACATTCGGTGAACTAAATTTGTACATGCATGTTATCATACTATAACTGTGTAGTTCACGCATTTCATCCCAATAAATATTATTTATTAACTGATGATAACAAGGATGTAGTGAATTTTTGTACAAGTATGGTTGTACAAACCAGTAGTTTTAAGACAAATTGTTATGCTACTAAGAAATTATTTTCATATAAATGCTAGTTTGTATTAGATGCCTAGGTACCATGTACTACTGGAGAAGGAAGTAGAGGTGGTAGAGATACTCTTCCCGGGGTATTTCCCAGTGATTAAAGAACTGTAGGTTATCTTTGTGTTGGAAGTCCCTCCTACACCCTGAATGCATGAGGTTCTAGAGCTATATAGTAAATTTTTGACATGCTAAATACCCTAATTCCTGATTATTATTTTTTGAAAGGATCAGGATGGTGACTTTTGGTGTATAAAATGAGGACATATATGTATTAGGATTTTTGAATAGGTATCCATTAATAGGCTTTTTGTTAAATGGGTATGAGTAACAGGGTTGTAACCTCCTTACCCTAGTTAACAACTCTCACATATCCATAGGTATATGTCTGGTGTATAGAAATTATAATTATGGTAAAAGAATTATGTATATGAATGTAAATGTGTATATATATATATCTATATGTTTTATTTCAATTAATCCTGCTGTGTTACATGAGAGAATCCTGAGTGTAGAATTTCTAAACTAAAAACACTTAATTATTTAACTTTGTAAAAGTTAAAATTTACTGTGGTAAAAGTAGTAGTAACTCAACAGTCTTATTTATATTATGTTATATTATGTAATTAACTAAAGGGAACCACAGGATTAGGGGCGTTAAAGATCTACCCAAAGAATTACTCATACCCTCTCACAATTCCTCACACCTAACATGGTTTGGGTAGTAGATCTAAAAGGTTTTTCTTATAATCACCTAACCCAAACAAGAATCAAGACTAAAGGACTCTTTAACACACATGGAGGTATAAAGAAGCTTCCTACCTTGAAACTTGTAGAAAATAAGAGAAACTTGTTGACCTATTGAGCATTGGGTTTAAAGATCCTTTGATGATAACAAAAAATTGAATTATTTTAGGAAAATTCAAGTCTAAGGGCTCATCAAGGCAAACCAAGAAGAACAAGAATTAGATAAGTTATTAGGACTTGAATTGTAAAGGTATAATAGAGACTTAAGCTCAAAATTCTTTTCCAAAATTTTGAGATTTCTTTTCAAAAACTAAGTGGCTCTTACAAAATGAATTTTTCACTAAAAAGACCAATTTTCCACATATCAGCCGACTTGCACACTATAGTAATCAATTGGTAGGATTAAAGCTATGAAAAATTCAAACAAAAGGCTATAAGTTGACTACCAAAATTTTATCAGTCAACTGATAGCTAACAGAGAGCTACTAGTTGACTACTAGCCCACTGGAAGCTAAAAGCCTTTCAATGGAAGCATGACAATCGAATTCTATGATATAACAACCGAATGCCACAGTGCTGTATTTGAAAATTTATTTTCCAAAATGCCACCAATCGACTGCCATTGAAGAGGCAGTTGACTGTTGCATACCTGCATTGCAAAATTTCAAATTTAAGAATATGAAAGTTGACTGGCAGCTTATAGTAGTTGACTTGTAGAGTGCAGAGGTGACATAAAAAAGGTACAAACGACTATTTTTTCAGAGATACAATCTGATTTTCTTCTGAATGAATGTTTAATGTTTTTTCTTGCAAAAATTCTATAAATACAGCCTTAGGAACGCTAAAACAACAAGTCACATTCTTCTAAATTAATGTTATGAAAATCTCCTTGAGCTCTTATTGCTATTATTCTCTATAGCTCTTCACTTGTAACATTTACTCTAAAAGAGAGAGTTCCTTTGCTTAAACAAATTTTTTCATTTAGAAATTTGAGAAATATTTAAGGAAAGGTTTTTCTTGAAAGAGTTGAGAAAGATTTGTAGTGGTTCACACGTGCCCTATTTAAACTTGTAGTAATAGTGAAAATCCCAAGTTATGCTTGGGGACCAGATGTAAGCTTTGTTGGATAAACTGAACTAGGATAAATCATTGTGCCCTTTACATTTTCGCACATTATTTTTTGGTCTTACATTCAGCACTTTATTTTACTACTCCTTCTTAGTCTTGCTTTGTTTTTATTGACTTTACTAAATCATTCTCTTCTCCAGCAATTTAAACTAATATAACTATCTATAAATTTTCTTTAAAGTCCCTAAGCTACTCATTAAGTTTTAGGCAAAAATTTTATAACACCCAGTTCATCCCCCTCTTGGGTGCCAGCCATTCTTAGCAAGTGGTATCAGAGCTTAGCTCTTGGTAAAAAGACTTAATAGTCTCAAGAGTTAACATGGCTGGATTTGGTGATAATGTGTTACCTGAAGGACTTTCAATCAACAAACCTCTAGGCTTTAATGGAGAAAATTATATTTTTTGTAATTTCAAAATGAAAATATTGTTTTGAGGCAATAGATGTTGATCTATGGGAAGTAATTAAAAATACACCCTATATTCCTTCTAAAGAAGGGAATGGTCACTCAATTAAAAAGCCTAAAACATAATGGACTGATATAGATAAAAGAAGTGTTCAATTAAATGCCAAGGCTAAGTTAATTCTCACTAGTGCACTAAGCCAGGATGAATATTTCATAGTTTCAAACTATTGAAGTGCAAAGGAAATGTGGGAAGCCTTGGAAATTGCTCATGAGGGAACCTCTGGTGTTAGAGAAAACAAGATAAACCAACATACCCACCAATATGAAATGCTTATAATGAAACCAAGTGAGCAAATTAAAAAAATACAAATACGATTTACTCACATTGTGAATCATTTGGAAGCTTTAGGTAAAAGTTACACAACAAAGGAGCTGGTGGCTAAGGTCTTGAGATCTCTCCCTATAGAATGTCAACCAAAGGTGACAACCATTGAAGAGAGCAGAGGAGAGTCTATAAAATCAATATCAGCTCTTTTTGGAAACCTCCAAGAGCATGAAGCAAAATTATAGCAGCTCATGCTCTATGAGGAGCAAGACAAAAAGAAGAGTCTTTCACTTAAGGTAACTTCACAGTTAATAAAAGAAGATGATGACAATTAAAATTCTCTCCTTGAAGGAATTGAGATAAAAGAAGAGAATTTTAGACTGTTCGTCAAAAAGTTTGGAAAATTCTTCAATAATAGAATAAAAAATAATTACTTTGAAAATTTATGTGATGAAAATAGAATTGAACATAATTTCTCTTGTCCAAGAACTCCTCAACAAAATGAGGTAGTAGAAAGAAAAAATAGAACTTTAAAAGAAATGGCTAGAACAATGCTTAATGAAAGGCAACTACCTAGTTATTTTTGGGCTGATGCTGTAAGTACTACTTACTACATCATGAACAGAGCACTAATTAGACCTATATTGAAGAAAACTCCTTGTGAATTATACAAAGGAAGAAAAGCTAACATCACTCATATTCATGTATTTGGGTGCAAATGTTTTGTTCATAACAATGGTAAAGACAACCTAAGAAAATTTGATGCTAAATCTGAGGAAGCTATCTTCTTAGGTTACTCTAACAATAGCAAAGGCTACAGATTTTTTAATAAAAGAACTTTTTCTATTGAAGAATCTATTCATGTTGTTTTTTTATGAATCTAACCCTCTTGAATCAAGAGATACATCTAGTTACATTACAGTTAGACTTGAGAACATGAGCATTCAAGATAAAGAAGATAGCAAAGAAGAGAAAGACCAATTAACAAGTCCAAGCTGTGAGAAGAAGCAGAGGGAACTCTACCAAAATCCTGTAGAAATGTAAGACATCATCCAATTGACCAAGTTATAAGTAATGTATCACAAAGGGTAATGACTAGAAATTCTCTTAAATATGTTAGCTATGATGTTGGTCTTCTGTCTCAAATTGAACCCAGAAATATAGAAGAAGCCTTAATGGATGAACATTGGGTATTAGCAATACAAGAAAAACTAAATCAATTTGAAAGAAGCCAAGTTTGGGACTTGGTTCCTTTACCTAATAATCACCTAATTATTGGTACAAAATGGGTTTTTAGAAATAAACTAGATGAATCAAGAAAATTAGTAAGAAATAAAGCTATACTAGTGGCAAAAGGCTATAACCAAGAAGAAGGAATAGACTATGATGAAATCTTTGCACCAGTAGCAAGATTAGAAGCCATTAGAATGCTCCTAGCATTTGTATGCTCTAAGGATTTTAAGCTGTTTCAAATGGATGTAAAAAGTGCATTTTTAAATGGTTTCATAATGGAAAAGGTGTATGTAATGCAACCCCCTGGGTTTGAAAATTCAAATTTTCCTAATCATGTTTTTAAGTTAACAAAGGCTTTATATAGGTTAAAACAAACTCCTAGAGCTTGGTATGAAAGATTAAGCAACTTTTTAATCGCAAATAACTTTTCAAGGGGCAAAGTTGATACTACATTGTTTATCAAGAAAAGAGACAATGATTTACTACTTGTTTAGATTTATGTAGATGATATCATTTTTAGATCTACTAATGAAACTCTCTATGAAGAATTTTCCAAGCTTATGCAGGGATAATTTGAAATTTCAATGATTGGTGAGCTCAACTTCTTTCTTGGACTACAAATTAAGCAACTTAAAGATGAAAGTTTTGTTAGCTAAACAAAATATACCAAGGAGTTACTTAAGAAGTTTGGCATGGAAAATGCAAAGGCAATTGGAACTCTAATGAGTCTAGCTATCAAAATGGACAAGGATGAAGAAGGTGAACCATTTGACATCACTAAGTATAGAGGTATGATTGGTTCACTGCTATACTTGAATGCAAGTAGACCAGACATAATGTTTAGTGTATGCATGTGTACAAAATTCCAAACTTGCTCCAAAATCTCCCATTTCACTGTTCTCAAAAGAATTTTCAAATATTTGGTTGGAACCTCACATATGGGATTATGGTATCCTAAAGGAAATCCATGTTAGTTGATAAGTTCCTCTGATTCTGATTTTTCTAGTAGTTAAATTGATAGAAAAAGCAATAGTGGAACTTGTCAATTTCTTGGGAACTCATTAGTATCTTGGTTTAGAAAAATAAAAAATTGTGTAGCACATTCAACTGCTAAAGGCGAGTATTTAGCAGCTGGAAGTTGTTGTGCAAAAGTTTTATGGATGAAACAACAGCTCCAAGATATGGATGTGGTCCCTGAAAGCATCCCAATTAAATGTGACAATACTAGTACCATAAACTTAACCAAAAATCCCATCATGCATTCACGCACTAAGCACATAAATATAAAGCATCATTTTATCAGAGATTATGTGCTTAATCATAATGTCTCTTTGGAATTTATTCAAATTGATTATCAACTTGCTGATATCTTTACAAAACGTCTTCAAGAAGAAAGATTTTGTTACATTAGAAAAGAACTTGGTTTAACATCACCCCAATGAGCATGTTTACAACTTTAATTCTTCTTTCCAATTGAACTAACTTAAGCTTTGGAGTGCCCTTAAATTTTTTTTACAGGATCTCCCTTAATCCCATAAGGCTGTCTGAAAATTGAAGAAAAGAAAGTTTAAGATTTTTTGACAAAGTACTTTATAAAAGAGGGGCAATTGAGACTACATTGGCATAAAATATCTAGAAGAAATGGAATTAGACTTCATTTGGACATCAAAAGGTACCAGTTGACTGCTACAACAAAAGCAGTCGACTGCTATCTCTTTGGATTAAAGAAATTCCATCATATAGAGCTGGAAGTTAACTAATATCGCAGTACTAATCGAATGAGAAGTTGCAAGAACTTAGCAGTCAACTGATAAATACATGGCAGTCGACTGGTATGTCATTGGAGCCTCATGAGAAAAATTAGTCCCTCGACAGTCAACTGTTAGTGAATTACCAATCGACTGATATGTTCTTCCCTAATTCTGGGTTTGTAAGAGTATAGCAGTCAACTGACAAGTGTAACCCCCTAATCCTACAGTTCCTTTTAAGTTGATTAAATAATATAAACTATATACTATAATATTGGTGAATTACTACTTCCCTTACTCGAGTCAATTCTTAATTGTTTACCAAATGAAGTAATTGGTATTATTGGTTTAGGCTACTACACTCAGGATCTCACATGTTACGTAGCAAAAATAAAAACATATTAGTTAAAATAACATACATGTGCATACATATATTCATATACATCAACATTCATTAGACATATGTCTATAGATATGTGAGAGTATTAGCTAGGGTAAGGATACAACAAGCTTGTCATTCATACCCATTTAACAAAATACCCATTTAACAAGTGTCACTTAAAACACACACCCAACTGGAATCTACAAGGTTCGCCATGACTTTTTCCACACTTTGGACAAGCATTGCGTACTGCCTGTCTCACTATAGGTTTCTTCCCCTTCTGGTTTCCTTAATTTCTAATATCCCTTCCTCTGAAGGATCCCGGTTGTTTTCTTTTAAAGGAATTGGCTTTCTGTCTTTCTTTCTCTATTCTAGCCAGGTTTTGAGAAACAATGTGACACTTGTTCACTAACATAGCAAAGTTTCTAATTTCAAACGGAGCAACAACATTCTTTAGCTCCGATCTCAACCCAGCTTCTAGATGCAATGCTTTCCATGTGTCATTTGGATGATGCTCCAAATAAGAAGAGAATTTAGAAAGTGCCTCAAATTTTGCTAAATACTCCTCAAAAGTCATACTACCTTGCTTTAACTGCATGAATTCAATTTCTTTTTGGTTTCTCACATTTTTAGGAAAATACTTCTCCAGATACACTCTTTTAAAAACCTTCTAGGTGATCTGGGTCCCTTGGGCTAACAGTAATTGTTTCGCTCCTCTCCACCAATATTCTGCTTCCCCAACAAGCATGTGAGTGGCAAAAAATACCTTCTGTTCATCCATATTCCATATAGCCTCGAACAATTATTTCATCTCTTGCAATCATTCTTCAGTTGCTTATAGGTTAAACTCACCCCTAAAGGAAGGAGGATTATTTATCTGAAATTAAAACCAACCATTATAGGCTTAGTTTCTCACTTGGCCAACATCAGGATTTGGGTTGGGATTCATAGGTCTATTCTCTTGAAATTGTCTAAGTGCTTTAGCCGTAGCTGCAGCTTGTTGAGTAGCAGCAGTAGCCTGTTCCCTCATAGCCTGTTCACCAAATGAAGTGAATTGTTTACCTGAGTCAATTCTTAAGATTGGTGAATTACTACTTCCCTTACTCGAGTCAATTCTTAAGTTGACTTGAGGAATGAAGTGTTTTATTTGGGTAGATGATATTTCTGATTGGTGCCATATGATCTCTTATAAATAATATGTTATTAAGACTGATCACCTCAGTAATGTTTTTTTGTAGAGTGAATTATAGCCCCACCTAGGAGAAATACTGGGAAGGAAAAGGAAGGTGAGACCAATATGGAAAGAGTAATGTAAGTCATGATGGGAGTGGTAGAGGCTATGAGATAACAGTCGCCTGTTGCTAACAAAGCACTGCTACTCAACAAGCTGCAGCTACAACTGAAGCACTTAGACAATTTCAAGAGAATAGACCTGTAAATCCCAACCCAAATCTTGAAATTGGACAAGTAAGAAACCAAGCCTATAATGGTTGGTCTAAATTTCAGAGAAATAATCCTCCTTCCTTTAGGGGTGAGTTTAACCCATAAGCAGCTAAAGAATGGTTGCAAGAGATGGAAAAATTGTTCAAGGTTATAGGGAATACAGACGAACAGAAGGTTTTGTTTGCTACTCACATGCTTGTTGGCGAAGCAAAATATTGGTGGAGAGGAGCAAAATAATTACTGGTAGCCCAAGGGACCCAGATAACCTGAGAGGTTTTTAAAAGAGTGTATCTGGAAAAGTATTTCCCTGAGAACGTGAGAAACCAGAAGGAAATTGAATTTATGCAATTAAAGCAAGGCAGTATGACTTTTGAGGAGTATTTAGCAAAATTTGAGGCATTGTCTAAATTCTCTTCTTATTTGGAGCATCATCCAAATGATACATGGAAAGCATTGCATCTAGAAGCTGGGTTGAGATCGGAGATAAAGAATGATGTTGCTCCATTTGAAATTAGAAACTTTGCTATGTTAGTGAACAAGTGTTGCATTGTTTCTCAGAACTTAGCTGACACAGAGAAAGAAAGACAGAGGGCCAATTTCTTTAAAAGAAAACAACCTGGATCCTTCAGAGAAAGGGATAGTAGAAATGAGGGAAACCAGAAGGGGAAGAAACCTATGGCGAGATAGGTAGTACCTAATGCTTGTCCAAAGTGTGGGAAAAGTCATGGCAGACCTTGTAGATTCCATTCTAGTGTGTGTTTTAAGTGTAGAAAACCTAGCCACTTCATTAAAGATTACCCTGAGTGGAAGAAGTCGACTGAGCCCACAAGACCTCCTACTATGCGAAGAGTTTACACTCTCAAAAGTAAAGATGTGGTTCAGTCCGATAATATGATAAAAGGTAAATGTTTGATAAATGGTATATCTTTAATTGTGCTGTATGATTCTGGTGCCACTCATTCTTTCATTTCTTGTGAATGTGTGGAAAGATTGAGTTTTTCTTTATTTAAATTTCCCCATGAGTTATCCATTTCTACTGCCGCAGGAGAGCGGGTATTAACTTCTTTGGCTTGCTTAAATTGTCCCCTTGTTATTGAAAATAAGCCTTTCATTGTTGACCTCATTTGTTTACCTTTGGTGGAATTGGATATTATTCTCGAGATGGATTGGTTGTCTGTGAAGAATGTAGTCTTGGATTATTCTAAGAAATCTGTGACTTTTATAGATGCCATGCTGGTAGTTAGGAAAATTGAGGAAGAGATGCAAGGAACTAGCTTTTCTGTGTTTTTCTAAAGTTGAACATCAGCATAAACTTAATGCTATTCTTGTAGTTTGTGAATTCCCAGATGTCTTTCCCAATGAAATTGCAAATCTTCCACTTGAGAGAGAGATAGAGTTTTCTATAGAATTAATTCCTGGTATGGGACCAATTTCTATAGCGCCTTATAGAGTGTCTCCACTAGAGTTAACTGAATTGAGGTGTAGATAGAGGTTCTTTTGGGGAAATAGTTTATTAGGCCCAGTGCATCACCTTGGGGAGCACCAGTTCTATTTGTAAAGAAGAAGGATGGAAGTATGAGGTTATGTATAGACTATAGACAACTGAACAGAGTAACTATGAAGAATAAATACCCACTTCCTAGGATAGATGATCTGTTAGATCAATTAAAAGAAGCTAGTGTGCTTTCCAAAGTCAATTTGAGGTCAGGGTACCATCAAATTAGAGTGAGAATAGAAGATATACCTAAGACAGCCTTTATAACTAGATATAGGCATTATGAATTTCTGGTAATGTCATTTGGATTGACAAATGCTCCAGCTATTTTTATGAATTACATGAATCGTATCTTTAGACCTTACCTTGATCAGTTCGCGGTAGTGTTTATTAATGACATTCTTGTATATTCTAAGAGTAGTGAAGAGCATGAACATCATCTTAGAATTGTATTATAGTTGCTTAGGGAAAGCAATTGTATGCAAAATTAGAAAAATGTGAATTCTAGTTAGAAGAGGTGAAATTCTTAGGTCATGTAATCACTAAAGATGGAGTAACAGTAGATCCTAGTAAGATAGAAGATGTAATTAGTTGGGAGAGACCCACAATAGTGACTAAAATTCAGAGTTTTCTTGGATTAGCAGGGTATTATAGGAGATTTATTCAAGGGTTCTCACAAATTGCGTTGCCTTTGACCAGATTGACTAGGAAAGATATTCCTTTTTTATGGGATCACAAATGTGAAGATAGCTTTCAACTTTTAAAAGAAAAGTTGACCATAACACCGGTCTTAATAATCCTTGATCCCTTAGGAAATTTTGAATTGTATTGTGATACATCCAAGAAGGGCCTAGGATGTGTCTTGATGCAGAATGGTAGAGTTGTCGCATATGCCTTTAGACAATTAAGGCCTCATGAAGAAAGTTATCCTACCCATGATTTATAATTAGTAGCTGTAGTGTTTGCTTTAAAAATCTGGCGACACTATTTGTATGGTCGAGGTTTGAGGTATTTAGTGACCATTAAAGTCTCAAATATCTCTTGGACCAAAAAGAATTAAACATGAGACAAAGAAGATGGATGGAATTCTTAAAGGATTATGATTTTGAATAAATTACCATCCAGGAAAAGCTAATGTAGTGGCAGATGCACTAAGTCAGAAATCTCTCCATATGGTTCAACTAATGATAAATGAAATTAGCCTGATAGAGAAATTTAGAAATATGAGCCTATCCACACTGGTGTTACTAGATAGGATATGTCTGAGTGAGTTAAAAATCGAGAATAACCTTAGAACTCAGAAACTAGAAGCTCAAAAAGAGGATGAATTCTTAAAGTCCCTAAAGAATTCAAAAGAGGTGTCAATGGGGTAGTGACTTTTCAAGATAGGATTTATATCCCAGATTCAGGAGAACTGAGGGATATAATTCTAGAAGAAGCCCATAAGAGTAACTATACTATTGATCCTGGTACTACCAAGATGTATCAAGATTTGAAAAAGAAATTTTGGTGGCCATGTATGAAGAAGCAAATAGCTGAGTATGTTGCTAGATGACTAGTGTGCCAGCAGGTGAAAATTGAACATCAAAAACCTGTAGGACTACTAAAACCTCTTGAAATACCTAAATGGAAATGGGATAAAATTTCTATGGATTTCGTAGTAGGTTTACCAAAAACTCAATTAGGAAATGATGCAATCTGGGTGATTGTAGACAGATTAACTAAATCTGCGCATTTCCTACCCATCAAAATAAATTTCTCATTAGATAAGTTAGCCCAATTGTATATATGAGAAATAGTAAGACTCCACGGAGTTCCTACTAATATAGTATCTGATAGAGACCCTAGGTTTACTTTTAGATTATGGAAAGCCTTGCAGGAGGCTTTTGGTACTAAACTTAGCTTCAACACTGCTTATCATCCACAAATTGATGGGTAGACTAAAAGAACTATTTATACTCTAGAAGATATGCTTAGAGCATGTGCATTAGAATAAAAAGGGAATTGGTATAGAAATTTACCTTTAGTAGATTTTGCCTACAATAATAGTTTTCACTCCAACATGGGGATGGCTCCTTATGAAGCCTTGTATGGAAGAAGATATAGGTCACCCCTGTGTTGGTTTAAAGTGGGGGAGAGATAACTATTAGGGCCCGAATTAGTTCAACAAACCATAGATCAAATTAAAATGATTAAAGAAAAGATGGCCAAGGCCCAAGATAGGCAAAAAAGTTATGCTGATAAAAGGAGAAGACTACTAGAATTCGATGAAGGAGACCATGTTTTCCTTAAAATTTCTCCTATTACTAGTATTGGCAGGGCTATTAAGTCCAAAAGGTTGAGCCCAAGATACATTGGACCTTTCCAAATCTTGAAAAAGGTTGGCCAATCTGCTTACCAAATTGCTTTACCCCCATTTCTATCCAATCTTCATGATATGTTTCATATTTCTCAACTTCGTAAATATCTTCCTGATCCTTCACATATTCTTGATGCTAGAATAATACAATTAAAAGATAATTTAACTTATAATCCTAGACCTTTAAGAATCATTAGAACTGAAGTCAAATAATTGAGAAACAAGACAATTCCACTGGTAAAGGTATTATGGGATCAGTCATCGCCCTAAGAAGCTATGTGGGAAAAGGAAGATGATATGAAAAGAAATTTTCCAGAGTTATTTGTATAGGTACGTATAAATTTCGAGGACGAAATTTCTTGAAAGGAGGGGAGAAATGTAACATCCACTCATAAAATTTGAGAGATGTTTGTTAATTTTAGTTAATTGCTTGTGTATGTTGCATTTATGTTATGTTAGCTTGCATATAGTTGCATAAGTACAAGAATTAGACTAGAAATGAGTGAGAAATTTGACTAAAATGAAGAAAAGGACTAAAATGAACGGTGGAAGAGTTTAGGTATGACAATGGCAATTTTGACCAAAAGAATTACTGTAGCTAACAGAATTTTGTAATTCTCCCGCCAATGGGTTAGGGACAAAATGGAAATTTCTCATATAGTTTGAAATTTACCAAATTGAGGCCAAATGATTAGAAATTGTGAATCCATGCAAGTGTCGGATTGTCATATAAATAGGGGTAGGAGCCAGACTCCTTCATACCAAGTTCAGACTTCCAATTTTAGAGAAAGACAGTGTTGATGAGCTAGAGAGAGAAGCTAAAGGAAAAAGGCAATAAATATCATTTCTAGCAAGATTTGAAGTTAGAAAAGTGATTAGGAAGGCATCTACAACATCAATCAGCATCTATACATATGTTAAACGTGGATTGTGGTAGCATAATAACCGATCCCTTTATTTTGGAGTTTACTATTCATGTTACTAAAATTTGTGAAATTGAACTTGTTTGAAAGAAAAAGGGATTAAAAACTACATTCTTATTGTTTTTAATCACTATTAGGTGTTTTTAACCAATTGAATATACTTGTGCATGCTTAAAATTTCTTCTGAAAAATGGGTTTTTCAGTTTGAACAAAAATGAGTTTACATGATGTTTTGGGCTATTTTCTTATTTTAAATGTTACTAAGGAGTTTATCTTGAGTTCATCAATTTCAAAATGGGTTTAGAAACAAGTTTTTGGATTGAAATTTTAGGTCAATGGAAATTTACAAAACAAAGAAAGACGCAGCAGCAGACCGCCTTGGTGTAGCAATCGACTGTCGTGCTCTTAAGATGCCCAGAATGTAAATAGAATGCTAGCAGTCGACTGTCGGGCACTTGGAAGTCGATTTTCACGTTCTTCATTTTTCTAGAAATGCCCAAGAACAGAGCAGCCGACTACCTTGACCCAGTAGTCGATTGTTGGGCCCAATAGTAAGCTAGCAGTCGACTGCCGGCTCTTTGTTTGGAATTTTGAAAAATTAGACAAAATGCAATCAGTTGACTTGCAGCGTGATATCAGTCAACTGCCACCTTTTGTGATGAAAAGATGAACTTAATGATATATTTGAATGATATCTAGCCCAAAAAAAAAACTAAATCCAAACTAGAATTAAACTCTAATTATAAGCAAGGTAACATATACTTTGAATGTAAAGAAGAAAGAGCATGAAATTGATAAAAGTTAAAAGGAAAGAGCAAGAATGTATAAGAGAAATGAAAATTGTATTCTTAATATATGTTTTTACAGTAGATAGGTTCATATCTGAATGACTGATTGCTGGTATAGGACGATGATCAGACATTCTGCGATTATTGTGATAGTTGTAAATTGTAAGTTAGTGACTTAATGGCCAATGTAAATGAAAAGTCACATACTTAGAATTTACAGAACTATAGTATGCACCGATTCACCCATATATATATGTTTATGAATAGCGTTTTGAGGACCCCTGTATGTACTTAATGTGTAGGACCTAGAGTTGGGAACCTTATGGTACTTGGATCCACTGGAGGACGCTCCAGAATGTACACAAATGTTATATGCAGTCGAGGACTGCCAGACATAAGTTGCCAGAGTACATATTCGAAAGTATGGAGTGGTGCATATGTTTCCCCTCCAGATTTCTCTTATTATGCAATTATATGATGATAATTATGATGATGATTGGCAGAGGCCATGTATGATAATTGGAAGAGGCCAATGAGAAGTTCTCTTATTTCCTTATTGCTCTCTATGTTATGATGAAAGTTATATGAATGATCCTATGTTACCTATATGTTTTGATGAACTGATGAGATATGTCCTATGAGTTAATTTTATGCATGCAAGTTGGAAAGTTAAATGGAATGTTATATAAAATCACCCAATAGATGTATTGTTTCATGAAAAAGAATGTAGAATTTTCGTATGAGTTTACGTTGGTACAAACTAGCTGTTTTGAAAAATGGTTATTAATGCTACTAAGATGTATTCTCATAAAAATGCTGGTTTGTATTAGATGCCTAGGTTCCAAATAGTACTAGAAGTGGAGGTGGAAGTGGTGGAGATACCCTTTCTAGGGTATTTTCCTGTGATTCATGAAGTGTGGGTGGTATATATATGGGAAGTTCCTCCCACACCTTGAGGATGTAAAGTTCTAGGAAAGTTTTGATATGCCCCATACCCTGAATCCTTGTGATATTTTGGTAAAAGGATCAGGAAAATAGTTTTAATGTATAGGATAAGAGCATATATGTATTAGGATATGTGAGCTAGGAATCCACTAGCTATTTTTGTTAAATGGGTATGAGTGACAGGCTTATTGTCTTCTTACCCTAGCTAACACTCTCACATATCCATGAATATATGTATGCACATGTATGTTATTTTAACTAATATGTTTTTATTTCCGCTACATAACGTGTGAGATCCCGAGTCTAGTAGCCCAAACCAATAATACTTTTTATTCACTTTATAGTATATTATTTATATTAATTAATCAACTTAAAAGGAACTGTAGGATTAAGCGGCTACACAATCTAGTCAACTGCCATTACTCAGCTAACTATCTTACATTAGTCTCTATCCTGAGGAATCTACCCTTTCACTACCGAGCCAGCTCTAACTAGCCATGGTAGCAGTGCTCTGATACTAACTAAGTGTAACCCCCCAATCCTACAATTCCTTTTAAGTTGATTAAATAATATAAACTATATACTATAAGATTGGTGAATTACTACTTCCCTTACCTGAGTCAATTCTTAATTTTTTACCAAATGAAGTAATTAGTATTATTGGTTTGGGCTACTACACTCGAGATCTCACACGTTACGCAGCAAAAATAAAAACATATTAGTTAAAATAACATACATGTGCATACATATATTCATATACATCAACATTCATTTACAGTGTATACATATCATTCATTGGACATATATCTATGGATATGTGAGAGTGTTAGCTAGGGTAAGGAGACAACAAGCCTGTCAATCATACCTATATAATAAAATAGCTAGTGGATTCCCAGCTCACATATCCTAATACATATATGCCCATATCTTATACATCAAAACTATTCTCCTGATCCTTTTACCAAAAATATTACAAGGATTTAAGGTATGGGGCATACCAAAAACTTTCCTAGAACTTTACATCCTCAAGGTGTAGGAGGGACTTCCCATATATACACAACCCATACTTCATGAATCATAGGAAAATACCCTAGGAAGGGTATCTCCACCACTTCCACCTCCACTTCTAATACTATTTGGAACCTAGGCATCTGATACAAACCAACATTTTTATGAGAATCATCTCAGTAGCATTAATAACCATTTTTCAAAATAGCTAGTTTGTACCACCGTGAACTCATACAAAAATTCTACATTCTTTTTCATGAAACAATACATCTATTGGGTGATTTTATATAACATTCCATTTAACTTTCAAACTTGAATGCATAAACTTAACTCATAGGACATATCTCATCAGTTCATCAAAACATATAGGTAACATAGCATCATTCATATAACTTTCATCATAACATAGAGAGAAATAAGGAAATAAGAGCACTTCTCATTGCCCTCTGCCAATCATCAAACATTGACCTCTGCCAATCATCATCATAATTATCATCATATAATTGTATAATAAGAGAAATCTGGAGGGGCAACATACGCACCACTCCATGTTTTCGCACATGTACTGTGGCAACTTTGCCTGGCAGTCTTCGACTGCATATAACATTTGTGTACATTTTAGAGCATCCTCCAATGGATCCAAGTACCATAATGTTCCCAACTCTAGGTCCCACACATTAAGTACATACTGGGGTCCTCAAAACGCTATTCATAAACATATATATATGGGTGAATCAGTGCATACTATAGTTTTGTAAATTCTAAGGACGTGACTTGTCGTTTACATTGGCCATTAAGTCTCTAACTTACAATTTACAACTATCACGATAATCAGGGAATGTCTAATCACCATCCTATACCAGCAATCAGTCATTCAGATGTGAACCTATCTATCAAAAATACATATATTAAGAATACAATTTTCATTTCTCTTATGCATTCTTGCTCTTTCCTTTTAACTTTCATCACTTTCATACTCTTTCTTCTTTACATTCAAAGTATATGTTACCTTGCTTGCAATTTGAGTTTAATCTCCAATTTGGATTTAGTTTTTGGGCTAGATATCATTCAAATATATCATTAAGTTCATTTTTTCATCATAAAAGGTGGCAGTCGACTGGTATCACACTGCAAGTTGACTAATTGCATTCTGTCCAAATTTTCAAAATTCCAAACAGAGCAATCGATCGATCGCTAGGTGCCTAGCTGATCGCTAGCTTATCGTTGGGCTGACAATGATCATTCTGAGTCGAGGCGATCACGCTCTGTTCTTGGGCATTTATGGAAAAATAAAGAACGCGACAGTCGACTTCTAGGTGCCCGGCAGTCGACTGCTAGCATTCTATATGTGTTTCTGGGTATATCAAGAACACGATAGTTGACTGCTGTACCGGGGCAGTCGGCTGCATTGTCTTTCTCTGTTTTGTGTATTGTCATTGACCCAAAATTTCAATCCAAAAACTTGTTTCTAATCAATTTTGAAATTGATGAACTAAAGGTAAACTCCGTTGCAACTTTTAACACAAAAAATAGCCCAAAATATCATGTAACCTTGTCCAAATCTGAGATTAAAACTCATTTTGATTCAAACTGAAAAACCCATTTTTCAGAAGAAATTTTAAGCAAGAACAAGTATTTTTAATCGGTTAAAAATACCCAATAATGATTAGAAACAATAAGAATGTAGTTTGTAATCCCTTTTTGTTTCAAACAAGTTCAATTTCACAAATTTCAATAGTATGAACAGTAAACTCCAAAATAAAGGGATTGGGTTATTATGCTACCTTAATCCGCGTTTAACTGGTGTATAAATGCTGATTGATGCTATAAATGCCTTCCTAATCACTTTTCTAACTTCAACTCTTGCTAGCAATGAGATTTATTGTCTTTTTCCTTTAGTTTCTCTCTCTACATGACCACTCTCTCTCTCTATAATTTCAGAACTCAGGATGCCAAATGAAGGGTCTGGAGGATTGGCCTATTTATAGGCAGTCTGGCTCTTTTGCAATTCTACTCCTAATTCCCAACCATTCGGTCCAAAATGATAATTCTTCCAACTATATGTTAAATTACCATTTTGTCCCTAGCTTACCGGCGGGAAGCTTTCAAAATTCTATTGATACAGTAAATTGTTTGGCCAAAATTGCAATTGTCATACCTAAACTCTTCCACCTTTCATTGTAGTCCTTTTCTTGATTCTAGTTAAATTTCTCACTCATTTCTGGTCCACTTCTTGCACTCATGCAACTATATGCAAGCTAACATAACCTAAATGCAACATACACAAGAAATTAATTAAAATTAACAAATATCTCTCAAAATTTAGAAGCGGATGTTATACATTAGACATATATCTATGGATATGTAAGAGTGTTAGCTAGGGTAAGGAGACAACAAGCCTGTCACTCATACTCATTTAACAAAATAGCTAGTGGATTCCTAGCTCACATATCCTAATACATATATGCCCTTATCCTATATATCAAAACTAGTCTCTTGATCCTTTTACCAAAATATCACAATGATTCAGGGTATGGGGCATACCAAAAACTTTCCTAAAACTTTACATCTTCAAGGTGTGGGAGGAACTTCCCATATATACACAACCCATACTTCATGAATCACAGGGAAATACCCTAGGAAGGGTATCTCCACCACTTCCACCTCCACTTCTAGTACTATCTAGAAGCTAGGCATTTGATACAAATCAACATTTTTTTGAGAATAAATCTTATTAGCATTAATAACCATTTTTCAAAATAGCTAATTTGTACCACCGTAAACTCATACGAAAATTCTACATTCTTTTTCATAAAATAATACATCTATTTATTCGATGATTCTATATAACATTCCCTTTAACTTTCATATTTGCATGTATAAACTTAACTCATAGTACATATCTCATCAATTCATTAAAACATATAGGAAACATAGCATCATTCATATAACTTTCATCATAACATAAAGAGCAATAAGGAAATAAGAGCACTTCTTATTAGCATCTGCTAATCATCATGCATTGGCCTCTGCCAATCATCATATAATTGCATAATAAGAGAAATCTGAAGGAGCAACATATGCACCACTCCATAATTTCGAATATGTACTCTGGCAACTTATGCCTGGCAGTCCTCGACTGCATATAACATTTGTGTACATTCTGGAGTGTCCTCTATTGGATCCAAGTACCATAAGGTTCCCAACTCCGGGTCCTACACATTAAGTACATACTGGAGTCCTCAAAATGCTATTCACAAACATATATATATGGGTGAATCGGTGCATACTATAGTTTTGTAAATCCTAAGAATGTGACTATTCATTTACATTGGCCATTAAAGTCACTAACTTACAATTCACAACTATCACGATAATCGTGGAATGTACGATCACGGTCCCATACCAGCAATCAGTCATTCAGATATGAACCTATCTATTGCAAATACATATATTAAGAATACAATTTTCATTTCTCTTATGCATTCTTGCTCTTTCCTTTTAACTTTCATCACTTTAATACTCTTTCTTCTTTACATTCAAAGTATATGTTACCTTGCTTATAATTAGAGTTTAATCTCTAGTTTGGATTTACTTTTTGGGCTAGATATCATTCAAATATATCATTAAGTTCTTCTTTTCATCACAAAAGGTGGCAGTCAACTGGTATCACACTGCAAGTTGACTGATTGCATTCTGTCCAAAGTTTCAAAATTCCAAACAGAGAGCCGGTAGTCGACTACTAGGTGCCGGTAGTCAATTGCTAGCTTCTTCTTTGGGCAAACGATCATTCTTTGGGTCGAGGCGATCGATTGCTCTGTTCTTGGGCATTTCTAGAAAGTGAAGAACGCGACAGTCGACTTCCAGGTGCTTGGCAGTCGACTGCTAGCATTCTATGTGTTTCTGGGCACATCAAGAGCACGACAGTCAACTGTTGCACCAGGGCAGTTGTAACGACCCCCTAATACAACATACGCGATGCTTATCTAATTAGCGGAAGCATATGGGTTGATTTACATAGTTATTCCCGATTTGGAAATGTCAGGGGATCGCTACTGGTTGAGCGTAACCCAAATAGACTTCTCGTTGTCCATTCGGATTCCGTTCAACCCTAATTCACACGCAGCTAAACTAATTATACATACATACATCATAAATTACTCTGGAATGAAATCTAAAACTCATATATACATCACATCATGCATTCATATACATTATAACTTAGATTCACAAATTTACAACGGCAAACCCTACCGAAAATTTGGTAGAGTTTCCTATGTATTTTGAATATACCCAAAGTACAATAATCACCTGTTTACAATCATACAACCAGTCCATCAACAACATAAAACATAAATGACAGAAATCCATATATAGCAACAATCAATCCCATCACTACAGTCAACATAAAACACCTGATTTATACATGTACAGTCAATCCAATCACTACAGAAAACATAAAAAATAGAACCTAATATACAACAATGTCATCAAAGTATATATACAAGATAATTCAAGCTTAAGCTAAGTCATTCTCCCATTTATCACCAAGGCATCATCAGCTATCTTCTGGGTTCCTGTCCTTGTCCCTGTTCATCTGAGTAAACAACCTGATGAGATATAAAATCCCACTAGAATAATTTACAGTTCAAATATCATTCAAAATCTGGCTGAATACTCAGCGGTGCGAACACCAAAATCATCTTCCCGAAATCAGTTCAAAAATAGTGAAATACCTTATCTTTAAAATATTTTTATCACATGGAAATCGCGGCAATTAATCAAAATCATAAAATCCATTTCTTTGAAAATCAATTATCAAAATCAGGTAAAATCCCATACCCGGTGTATCTAAGTCCACGTTGGTCACAAATCCGCTGTAACCAAGTCTAAATCATCATCTAATTGCACATCATCCAGAGAGAATACCTCTCTTATCGTTGGGTGTGATCCGTAACACCAATCACCCGAATCAAGCCTATATTGTGAGTGTGATCCGTAACACCAATCACTCACTCAAGGACCAGGTGAGAATCAACATCTAGGGCGTCCCCTAGCATGTGCACATACGCCAATTCTCATCCTCATACAGTCTATTCAAACTCACATGCACACGGTCGACTATTCCTTAGGGTTCTAGGGTATTATGCCTAAATCACAACGTTTCCCCATGTAGGCTATCCCCCCTTATACTCCTTAAACCTTTCTTAGGGTCGTCCTGATTTATCGCGTGATCCCTAACATAGTACAGGATAAATCTGATAAAAACAATCTCGTTTAAAAACTCCCTGTACTAGGGATACTTAACGGCCGTCCCATACTGGCTATCAAGTACCCAACCCTAAGTAAATCCATCCTAAGGGCATCTAAACTCGATAAACAAAGTGTCTAACATGCAATTAGGGTTTTTCAGCACACAGACATGCAATTTATTCCATCGAAAGTAGCACGTAAATTCATGCAAATCATCAAAATCATTCAGGTATCCACTAGGTCAATTCTAGGGTTTGGGAAGCGTAACTTATCCTACCTGGTCTCCTGTCGCTCCAAATCGCTTCAGAACTTCAGGTAGTCTCAGTTTCTGAGCCTAATTAATTTCCTGGACATTAAATTGAATATTCAAACTCGTCACGTCATCCGTTTAACAATTCTAAGTCCGGTTGCCCTAATACCTAAGTCAATTTATTGCCTAATTACGTTCGGCATCTATTTCGATCAGATATCATCAATTTTTGGGAAATCAGACCTTACCAATGTGATCAGATAATGGAATTCTGTCTTGGGGTGGTCTCGATTTCTCCCGATGCACGTCCAGAAACTCTGGCACGATGGCACATGGCGGCGCACGGCGGAGGGGTGCAGTTTGCCTCAAAAATTACACCACGGTGAAGCCCGCAAGTCCAGGAGTCCAAATATGGTGGTGGCGCGGTGGTTCACAACCATTTGGATGGCATTTTTCTGCCACAAAGATTCACACACGGCAGACGGAGATTGCCTCGATCCAAGAACGTTTGGCCTCCGTTCGACGTCGGTGAGCTATTGGAGGAAGCTGGCAGCTCAGGCTACACGATGGTGGGGGCGGTGATGGCCAACGGTGACGGACGGCGGCGATTTGAGCTGACAAATTTTTCGCGCGGTGAAGGAGAAAAATGGCATTTTCTTGCGACGCTGGTGGCCGTTGGTGGCCGTGGGTGGTTGTTGGAGGTTGTGGGTGGTGAGGGCTGTCGATTGGTGTTCTAGGTGGCAGCCCACGGTGGCTGTAGTGGTGGTGCACGGTAGAGGAAGGAGGAGAGAGAAAGTATGGTGAGGAGAGAGAGAGATTTGAGAGAAATGAAGGGAATCCGAGAAATATAAAGCCTTTGGGGGCGATTCTGACATTTTTCGGTCCACCCGGGGATACTTTAGGGTGTCGGCATACTTCCAGACGTTGGCACGTGTTTCCATGCAAAGGTTTTGGCCTCTGTCAATGAAATTGACGCACGAAATGTCTTTTATTAGTTTTTGATCGCTGGATTGCATTTCTTTCCGTTTGATCATGTTTCTGACTTCGAACAACCTTCCATTTCAAATCACTATCCTCAAAAGTCATGCCAGACTTAGTTTGATTGGAATTAGTGTCAAAAATTAAGTTTTATCTTTTAAAATCCTTTCGGTTGTTATAGCAATCGGCTGCTGCATTTTGCTCTATTTTATAAATCACCGTTGACCCAAATTTTCAATCCAAAAACTTATTTCTAAACCCATTTTGAAATTGATGAACTCAAGATAAACTTCTCAGCAACATTTAAAACAAGAAAACAGCATAAAACATCTTGTAATCTTGTCCAAATCTGAGATTGAAACTTATTTTTGTTCAAGCTAAAAAACCCATTTTTCAGACAAAATTTTAAGCATGCACAAGTATTTTCAATCAGTTAAAAACACCCAATAGTGATTAAAAATAGTAAGAATGTAGTTTGTAATCCCTTTTTCTTTCAAACAAGTTCAATTTCACAAGTTTCAATAGTATGAACAGTAAACTTTGAAATAAAGGGATTGTGTTATTATGCTACCTTAATCTGTCTTTAACTGATGTATAGATGCTGATTGATGTTGTAGATGCCTTTCTAATCACTTTTCTAACTTCAAATCTTGCTAGAAATGAGATTCAATGTCTTTTTCCTTTAGTTTCTCTCTTTACACGACCACTCTATCTCTCTCTAGAATTTCAAAATTCTAGGTGAAATGGAAGGGTTCTGAGGTGTTCACCTATTTATAGGTGATTCAGCCCTTTGCAATTTTACTCCCAATTCCTGACCATTCGGCCAACAATGATAATTCTTCCAACTATATGTTAGATTACCATTTTGTCCCTAGCTCACTAGTAGGAACCTTTCAAAATTCTATTGCTATAGTAAATCTTTTGGCTAAAATTACAATTGTCATACCTAAACTCTTTCACTTTTCAGTTTAGTCCTTTTCTTCATTCTAGTCAATTTTCTCACTCATTTCTAGTCCACTTCTTGCACTCATGTAACTATATGAAAGCTAACATAACCTAAATATAACATACACAAGCAATTAATTAAAATTAACAAAAATCTCTCAAAATTTAGGAGCAGATGTTACATGCCTGGCAGTCCTCGACTGCATATAACATTGTGTACATTCTGAAGTGTCCTCCAGTGGATCAAAGTACCATAAGGTTCCCAACTCTGGGTTCCACAAAGTTCATATTGGGGTCCTTAAAACGCTATTCATAAACATATATATATGGGTGAATCGGTGCATACTATAGTTCTGTAAACTCTAAGTATGTGACTATTGAATTACATTGGCCATTAAGTCACTAACTTACAATTTACAACTATCACAATAATCGCGGAATGTCCGATCACCATCCCATACCAGCAATCAGTCATTCAGATATGAACCTATCTACCACAAATGCATATATTAAGAATACAATTTTCATTTCTCTTATGCATTCTTGATCGTTCCTTTTAACTTTCATCACTTTCATGCTCTTTCTCATTTACATTCAAAGTATATGTTACCTTGCTTGTCATTTAAGTTTAATCTCTAGTTTGGCTTTAGTTTTTGGGCTAGATATCATTCAAATATATCATTAAGTTCATCTTTTCATCATAAAAGGTGGCAGTCAACTGGTATCACACTGCAAGTCGATTGAATGCTTTCTATCTAAAGTTTTAAAATTTCAAACAAAGAGTTATCAGTCGACTGCTAGGTGCCAACAGTCGACTGCTAGCTTACTGTTGGGCTCGATAGTCGACTGCTGGGTTAGAGCAGTTGGCTGCTCTATTCTTGGGCGTTTATGGAAAATGAAGAACGTGGTAGTTGACTTCTAGGTGCCCGGAAGTCGACTGCTAGCATTTTGTATGCATTTCTGGGTATATCAAGAACATGACAGTCAACTGTTGCACCGAGGTAGTCGGTTGGTGTGTCTTGCGTTATTTTGTGTATTACCGTTGACCCAAAATTTCATTCTAAAAACTTGTTTCTAAACCCATTTTCGAAATTGATGAACTCAAGATAAACTTCTCAGCAACATTAACACAAGAAAATAGCCTAAAACATCATGTAATTTTTTCCAAACCTGAGATTGAAACTCATTTTGGCTCAAACTAAAAAACTCATTTTTCAGAAGAAGTTTTAACCATGCACAAGTATTTTCAATCGGTTAAAAACACTCAATAATGATTAAAGACAATAAGAATGTACTTTGTAATCCCTTTTTCTTTCAAACAAGTTCAATTTCACAAGTTTCAATAGTGTGAATAGTAAACTCCAAAATAAAGAGATTGGGTTATTATGCTACCTTTTTGCTAGTTTCTAATCGGTGGTTATTGATTGGGAAGTGTCCTGAAGTGATTTCCTAGCTCCTTAAATGCTTAAATCCAAGCAACAAGGTTGTTTGCTCACAATTCCTTCTCTTTCTCTCTCTAACTCGTCTACTTTCTCTCTCTAAAATTTAAACTTTTAGGAAGCAATTGAAGGGTCTGAAGGATTGGCCTATTTATAGGTGATTCGACCCTTTGCAATTTCACTCTTAATTCTCGACCATTTGGTATAAAATGATAATTCTTCCAACTATATGTTAATTTACCATTTTGTCCCTAGCTCATTGGCGGGAAGTTTTCAAATTTCTGTTGCTACAGTAAATCTTTAGGCTAAAATTTCAATTGTCATACCTAAACTTTTCCACTTTTCATTTCAGTCCTTTTCTTCATTCTAGTCAATTTTCTCACTCATTTCTAGTGCAATTCTTGCACTCATGCAACTATATGCATGCTAACATAACATAAATGCAACATATACAAGCAATTAACTAAAATTAACAAACATCCATCAGGCTTGTTTTCTTTTAGATCTTAAGAGCAAAACTACGCTAAGAATTTTGCTCAACGCTCAGTAGCAACTAGTAAGTACATTGATATTGCTTTCTTTGAGAAAGATCAATTTTCTATTTTTCCCCCTATTGAAGAATGCTGGTTTATATAAATTGATTAAAGTTCAGAAGAAATGGAGCCCTAAAGTAGTTAAAGCTTTATATTCTAACTTGCAATGGGATGAGATTGATCATTGTGTATCTATAGAAGTCAGGGGTAAAGTGATCAAGTTCACCCAACAACAATTAGAAGCCTGGTTGGGTGCTTGATAGGCACATAATTATATAGTTTTATTCGACAATTTTTACTTGCATCAGAAGCATGTTTTATGTGTTTGATACAAGATTACCCAATTTTCTATCTTATCTCTATGTTATCTAAGCTTTAACTAGGTACAAAGAAATTTTGAAGCAAAATGGATCGAAACCAAGTGTTTGAAGGTTCAAAGTACCTCAAAATGCACCTTGTACCAAGGCCAAGCATGATGTCTTCTAGAACACGCCATACCACATGGCTATTTTTCCTTTGAACTTCTAGAATATGACCTTCCACACATCCAAGATACCTTATGCACCTCCATACATGGCCATAGCAACCAATTCCAGCCAAAAGAAGGCCAAAAAGCACCATGGAGGCATCCCTTCTAGAATAAGGCCACCAACACGACCGTGTCCCTTTCCTAGGCTACCACATGGTTGTGTCCTTCTTTAAGCCACCACACGGCTGTGTTCTAGCCTAAATACATGCCTCCCTTGCCTATAAATATGAGGAGACGCAAGAAGAGAAAGGCATTCATTCAAGGATAGAAAACTTGAGCATAAGAAGTGGTTTGGAGCATGGCAATCCCTTCCATTCCTTTGGGCATTGATATTTTAATTCCCTTGTCTTTCTACAAAGGTAACATTCATAGAGATTCAACCAAGAATTGAAGAAAGCGATTTGGAAGCATCAAGGAGCATAATCAAGGAGAAGTTCAAAGCCAAGACTCTTTTACCTAAAACTCGACGAATGAGGGTGTTTCTATTTGCATTTTGTTCTTTTCCCCCTTCTATTATATCTCTTGTTGTTTTATGCATGAACATGAGTAGCTATACTGGTAGAACCCATTTGGGGTCTCTTAAAAAATATTGATATTTTGAGTTTATTATGATTGAATTATAAATTAGATTGTGTGATCTTTCTTTAGTTAAGATTTAATCCAATTTTTATTACGAGACATCATAAGGAAAACTAGTTAGATTCCTCTCAAAAACTCTAATTAATGATGTTTGGAATTGGAAACAAACTAAAGAGAATAGTCGATCTTCACTCAGAACTAGAGGTTGACCGATTGCTAGATTAGGAGGGATTCCTAATAGTAGTGAATTAAAACTTTAATGTTGATCTAGAATCACCTATTAGGAAGAATCAGCTAATAGGAGGTTGTAGGTTTTAGAAACCCATTGAGACCGACAGAGAATTTGGGTTTAAATTAGAATTCACTCATAAGTAACACAATCAATTTCATAATTCATAATCTTTTGGTTATATATAACTCATTTCAGGACCCCAATGGGTTTGCCCTTCTTGAAATGATACTTTCTTTCCTCAATTAAGCATCATTGATTCCCTCTGTAATTAGATATTATTAGTTAGAATTTAGCACAATTTAATCACTATTTGTCTTAGGTTAAATAACAACATGTAAGTAGTAACTCTGGACTTTCCCGTTCCAGTGAGATACGACCTTGGTACTCACCATTCCACTAGGCTATATTGACAGGTGCACTGCCTTAAGGTGTGGCTGCATATAGAGCATTGGCAGCACATCAAGTTTTTGGCGCCGTTGCAGAGGATTTTATTAAAAAAAACTAGAGTAAAGTTAGGAGTTATTAATTTAACCATTTTGTTTTTTTCAATTCAGTTTTTAGCAATTATTAATCTCAACAAATCATTATTTAAGCTTTCTATTAATTTACTTTTTACTGTTATTTCATTCCCATATTATTCTTGGTCTGGTATAGTTTATGACTAAAAGTTCTGACCTCGCTCCTTGAGAATCTCTATTTGAACCTGAACGATATCTCAATAGTTCGAGGTCTCATTCACATCATATTGAGTAAGAGCCAGTTTAGACTCTTATTCATATATAGCAAGAGATGGCCAACAATAATAACAATAACAATGGTTATCGAACAATGTACGATTTTGCGAGGTCTTCATTAGAAGGAACACAAATATGCATTAATCGACCAACCGCTGCTGCAAATAATTTTGAAATCAAGCTAAACAATATCCAAATGGTATAAAAAACTGTACAATTTGTAGGATTTTAGAGGTTGCACCAGTAGCAGCCTCAGCAACCCTCCAAATAAGTTCTCTCAAGGACAAGAAAAGAGGCCTAACCTTGAGAAACTCTTGATTAAATTCATATCTACCTCAGAGAATAGGCTACAACAAATATACACAACCCTTAGAAATCAGCAGGCCTCAATTCAAAATTTGGAAAATCAAATGGGCCAAGTCTCTAAGATGCTAACCAAAAGGCAGCTAGGCACGCTCCCAGCAGTACCAAAGCTAATCCAAGGGAGCACTACAAAGTCATCACCCTGAGGTTGGGCAAGGAATTGACTAGACCTTTACCCTTATCTAAAGACAATGAGAGTGTGCTGAGTACACCAAATAATGAAGAACCTAAATCGACAAAGAAAGAACCAATCTATGGTAAAGGAAAGAAAAGTTCAGTGGAAGAATACCAGCCACCTATTCCATATCCTGCTAAATTAAAATAGGAGAAGGTTAAACAACAGTTTGTTAAGTTCCTAGACTTGTTTAAATAACTGATGATCAATCTTCCTTTTTTGAAGTTATTTTGTAGATGCCTCGTTATACGAAATTCTTAAAGGAGATTTTGAGTAACAAAAGGAAACTAGAAGATTTTGGTCTAGTGACCTTAAATGAGGAATGCTCAACAATCTTACAAAATAAGCTACCCACAAAGAAGTGAGATCCAGGAAGCTTCACCTTACCTTGTGTCATTGGTAAACTCTCAATCAAGGACGCCTTAGCAGACTGGGGAGTTAGCATTTACTTAATGCTAGCCAGCTTGTGTGATAAACTGGGACTGAGTGAAACAAAGCCCACTAGGATGAGCATACAATTAATAGACAAAATCGTCAAATATCCTAGGGGTATAGTAGAATATGTGCTTGTGAGGGTTGACAAATTCATTTTTCCTGTGGACTTCGTGGTAATGGACATGATAAGTGAAAGCAATATACCGCTAATTCTCAGAATACCATTCCTCACAACATCTAGAGCCCTCATAGATGTTTGCAACAGAAGACTACAACTTAGAGTGGGAGATGAGACTATCACCTTTAATTTAGCAAAATCCATATGACAATCTATAGTTCATGATGATGCTGTCTATATAGTGGATGTCCTGTGTAACACCCCCAACCCTATATTTGCTTCTAATAATTAAATAATATAAGGTAATATAATATAGGATCGGTGAGTTACTACTACCTCTACCCGAGTATATTTTTAAATTTTTCTAAGTTAAATAGTTGAGTGCCACTAGTTTGGGTTACTACACTCAGGTTCTCACATGTTACGTAGCAAAAATAAATAAAGTAATTTAAATGAAATAGAAAGATATAGAGATAATCACATTCACATTCAACTATACATAATATTTCTAGATACATAGACAGTAGTGTGTGCTATACATATACCTATAGATATGCGAGCCTGAGTAGGGTAAAGAGACAACAAGCCTATCACTCATACCCTGTTTTAAGCAAAAGTCTCAATCTCACATATCTTCATACATATATGCCCTCCTCATCTACACCAAAATTGTTCTCCTGATCCTTTCAAAATACTAATAAGGATTCAAGGAAATGGGTATGTCAAAATACAATAAACTCCTAGTTATGCAAACAGTCAGTACTTCTATCTCCATCAGCACCTGATACCTAGGCATCTGATACAAATAAGCTTTAATGAGAATTATTTCTCAGTAGCAATAATCACCTGTGTTTAAAAATAACTGTTTGTGCCATAGTATGAATACGAAAATTTACTACATTCTTTTTCATGATAGTTTAAAGTATTATGCTATTGGAATAATGTCAATGTATTAAATAACTATCTCTTGCATATGCTTATGATTACATATACACTTCAACAAATATTCATCACACAGGATACATTCTCAGATTGTAATGGTAACAACTCACATTCTGATTTCAGTATATAGAGCATAAGCAAAGAAATCATCCAATTTGATATGGCCATAGTTAAAAGTATCACACAGTAATTCTTTCAAATTTGTATTCATAAATGAGATTCTCTTATGGTCATGAGCCACCTGCAATCATTCTTGTGGTTTTCACCATCATCATTTTTTCTCAGGTTAACCATCAGCATTTATTATCAGGTTATCCATCAGCAATTATTCTCAGGTTAACCATCTGTAAAACTTTTCCTGGATTAAAGCTAGTTAAAGCTATTCTTGTAGTAAACCAATTCCATCCCTTCTCGTGGAATAACCAAATGCTTCCCTTCTCGTGGTATAACCAAATGTATCCCTTCTCGCGGATTAACCATTTGTAGTATTCTCATTTATGGTTTATGCTCAATCAAAATCTCTTATTTTTCTTCTCTTTCTTATAATTTCTCAAATCTTCTCATTTCTCATGTTACCCATTACAATTCAAGATTAAATCTTATGTTTGAGCGAATTATTGGGCCAATTGTGGATAAAAATAAGTTATTGAGTCAAATTTTCCAAAACAGAGAGCTACAAGTTGACTTCCAGCTTGCTGCCCCAAAAATGTTTCAAACAGTAAGCAATCCGTCAACTTCTAGGACCCCGAAAATCCACTGCTCTGTTCTTGGCTAATTTCTAAAAATTAAGAACACAACAGTCAACTTCTAGCCTCTGAAAGTCGACTGCTACATTCTGGATACGATTCTGGGCAACTCAAGAGCACGACAGTCGACTAGTATAGCTTACAAGTCGACTGCTACATTATGCTTTGTTTTTCGAAAGTCCGTTGACCAAGATTTTGGCACCAAAAAATGTTTTTAAAATAGTTTTGATAATTTAAAACTCAATAATAGCATGAAAGCTTCATTTACTACAAGAAAACATCCCAAACCACCGATCATTCATGCTCAAATCTTGGATTTAAACTCTATTTCAAAAACCAGAAAAAACCCATTTCTCATATTTGCACTCATGCATTCACAAGTATATTCAATCCATTCAAAACATCCAATAGCAATTAAAAACACTAAGAATGTAGGTTTTAATCTCCCTGGAGTTCAAAATCATAAAACTTAGAATTCCCAACCATAAACAATAATCTTGAAAAATAAGGGAGATGGGTGATTTGCTTCCTTTTTGCTAATTTAAACTTGATGATTGATGTTTGGGAAGTGTTCTGAAGTGATTTCCTAGTTTTTAGAATGCTTAAATCCGTTCCACAGCTTCTTTTCTTCACAATCCCCACACTTTCTCTCTCTAGCTCCTCCTCTCTCTCAAAGATTTCTGAACTCAAGAAGCCAAATGAAGAGTTCTTGAAGGCTGGCCTATTTATAGGAAATTCGGCCTTTTGTAACTTTTTCCTATTTCCCGACCATTCGGCCCAAATTGTAATTTTTCTAACTTTTATGTTAAATGACCATTTCATCCCTAACTGCTTGGCGAGAAATTTTTCAAAATTCTGTTGTTACAGTAAATCATTTGGCTAAATTTATAGCCTATTGCCCTAAAGTTTTAGAATTTCATACCTCTATCCTCACTTCATCCTTTTCCTTTCAATTTGGTCCTTATTCTTTATTTTCCCTTAAAACTCTTTTCCTAATGCAACTACATGTATCCTAATGCAAAAAATACAAGCATTTGATTCATTAAAAATTAACAAACATCTATTAATGCGTAGAAGGAGCAGATGTTACATCCTGGATGATGAAATTAAAGCCTACATATAAGAATTCCTCTTAAGAGACACTCCACAAGAACCTTCACAAGCAAAAGAAGACAGTTTAACCACACCAAGTTGTGCTTGGGGACTAGATGTAAACTTTATTGGATAAGTTGAACTAGGATAAATCATTGCGTCCTTTATATTTTCGCACATTATTTTCTGGTCTTACATTCAACACTTTATTTTGTTGCTCCTACTTACTCTTGCATTCTTTTTATTTGCTTAACTGAACTATTCTCTACACCAGCAATTTAAACTAATATAACTATCTATACATTTGCACTAAAGTCCCTCAGCTACTTATTAAGTTTTAAAAAGGCAAAAATTTTATAACACCCAATTCACCCCCTCTTGGGTGCTAGCCATTCCTAACAAAACTTACTAGGGTTGATAATACTCCTTCTTCTTGACTTGGATCTAGGTCCCAAGAAAAGTGAAGTTGCTTCCTCTTTACTTGATAAAGCTAGATCTTGAGTTTGATGGAGGATGTAGAAGAAGTAAAAGGTAAGAATGAGAGTTTCTCTCTCTATTTTTCCTTACTCTCTCTAGGCACAAACTTAGAGAAAGGGGTTGGAATTAATGATGGTTTGTAGAGGGAATTATGTTTTGTAGTAATTTAGTTAAGGAATTATAATTAAATTATGATTTAAATAGGGAATTTTTTCCTAGGTAGGTATTTCTTAAGTTTTCTAAGATCTTCAGTTTACCCTCCTAAGACATCCTAGTTGTGATTTTATCAATCTTTTAGTCTAAATGTTAAATTTCATTGAGAACAACATACAGTTAAGTTTTCATTAAGTTAATTAGTTATAATGATGTTTAATTATACCAAATTTGACATTTCCATCCTATCAATTTTCAGGATGTTACATGAGTGACTAGCTTTGCTCATGGAGGAAAAGGTTGTAACAAAATTAAAGTAAAGGGTCTCAGGTAAGCCACAATCAAAGGGAAGAAGCTAGAGGAAGAGGTAGGGTAACTCTCTTCTACACGCATGAATTATTATAGATTTCAGCGGTATGGATTCCCGCTTGCATGTTGAAATCCCCTGCAATAGAGTTTTGTGTAAAACCTGGGTATAGGGGGACTGAGAAACATTACTATCTGAGGGGTTTAATGAGGAAATGGAAGTGCTGATTATGTGTTTTGATTATGTATGTATATCTTCTAACTATATTGGCAGGAAATCTAATCGTGCATGTTGATTCCTTGCTGAGAAATAGTTGCTAGAAAAGCTAGATAAAAGATGTTCTGAAGAACCTAAACCGAGAAGATAGGATGAAATGGGGTAGAGCATAAATTTCCTACTGTTCTCTTTGCAAAAATTCTAGGAGAATATCTAACCAAACTAAGGGATGAGGATTTTTTTGTGAAGTGGAAT
Organism: Senna siamea; assembly: GCA_031216115.1. Taxonomy (NCBI): domain Eukaryota; kingdom Viridiplantae; phylum Streptophyta; class Magnoliopsida; order Fabales; family Fabaceae; genus Senna; species Senna siamea. The sequence goes on from CM062360.1 coordinate 8,117,212, forward strand.
AAAGGATGGGAAAAATAGGACATAACAAAAAATAGGAAAAACTACAAACCAAAATCATGAGGAAAATAGGTTTGGGTGAGTATGTGTTAGAAAGTAGGGGAAAATTTTGGGAAGTAGAAAAATTATGTTAAATGTAACCAAGTAGGACTGATATATTAAGGTTTAGTTAATGATATGTCCATGGTGGGTGTATAAAAATCAGGAGTAGCCTTGTAAATGGAGATGATGATAAACTTTAAGAATAGTGACGGACATAATTTTGCAAAAAACTCTGTTGTGAAATGTGAGGAAATGGCTAAGGTAAGTGGTGCAATTGAGTGTCATACCATGATAAAATAAGAGAAGAAGAAGGTGTAATTATAAGGTAAGAAGAGGAGTGATCTTTGTATAGGAATGGGAAGGATTAAGGGTTGAATGGAGAAGCTTAGCATTATAACATCAAACTGCAAAATATAAGCTCCTTTACTCGAAAGCAGTAGTAATAAAATTCACAAAATATAACCACTTGGGACTATCATGTAGGGTGGGTTATGTGTGGGATGTGAACCAGAAATTTAATTAGACCAAAAACATGTAAGCTATTGGAAAAACGAGAATTTTGGATACATGTTGCCCGAAACAATGAGGAGACCGACAGTGGCATTAAAATTTGATTCTATAATGGGTGAAAAATTTTTGAACTTAAGTTTTCTAGGGGAGGAGTTGAGTATACATGTACCTTAATATTTATATGAACTAACGTGATAGAAACATGACCTTTAAATTGGAATATGAAAGAAAATAATAAAATAAAATAATCACATGAAAGTTTAATAATATAACAATAAATCTGCAAAGGAAGAAACACACATTGGGGTAAAATATTAAGGGAACCAATAAAAGAGAGTTGAACCAAAGAATAGTTAGGATAGGAAGGAAAGTATTAAATTAGTCAAGTTACTACTAAAAGGAACTCAAGAAAATCTAAAATTGGCCTGCATGCCAAAAGAAAGAGAATAAAGAATCTATTATGCAAACACCATAGAGATGAACAAGTATCATATTATAATTCAAGGAGGAAATTACAACGTGCAAAAGAAATCCATAGAAAGTGAATGCTTAAGTATACTAGTTACCAAAGATCCATAGAGACAGGGCTATGATATATGTAAAGGTCATTGTTTTATATGATAAATTTTATAAATTTTGGAAGTAGTAAGAATGGCATTACTATTATTATCCTATGTGATTTATGTTTAATTAAAAAGAACATTTATCATGTAGGAAGAAGGGAGTTTAAGTATTAAATTCTAGATAGGCCCTAGGAATCTAATACGTGAACCTATTTTCTTATAATTCCAAACTAAATAAAGTGAAGGTATATAATTTCATGAGAACCATAGTATGATCAAATGATCTAGAGTGTCACAGAATTCTAAAAGTAAGAATGTTTCATAGTATGGTAGGCGATGGATTTCACCTATGGCACATGAGCTTATAATTGACTTTAAGGAAAGGTATGAACGTTAAGCCTTGGTAAGCTATTAGTGATAGGTAAAATGTATGGCAAGTGCTCTCAGCTAAGTTTAATACAATTATTATATAAACCATTATTTAGCTAAATGATTCATGTGTGGTGTGATTGTATGAAGATTTTTATCTTACTGTGAATATGAATTCTCACTCTTACTTACGTGTTACAAATAACTAGATACCATGTAATCCTAGAGCTAGATGTTATCATGGTTAGTATCCCATTCTTAGGGGTATTCACCATCATACAATAGCTAATGGTGGCAGCAATTGTGGAATTACCCCTACCCTTGCATAAGTAGATATGTAGCACGATTAATTTCCCCTATGTACTTTTGATATGTATCCCATTCTCTCTTTTTGGGTATTTCGTTGTTTGTATGTAGATATGGCGTTGGAATGGGTATGGGAATAGAAGCCTTATAAAGGCTAGTGGGTAGTGATAACCTTGTATAGGGGAAGTTATTTATGTATGTATGGTTCTAAACTATGACTCTATATATACATGGCCAGTAGGCCTTATATGTGTAAACATCCTAGTTGAAAGGCATTAATGGATAAAATAAAAACTTAGAAAGGAAAGGAAAGTAAAACCCAATATAATTCCAATGGGCAAAGATTTTAGAATGAACCTAAAAAATGAAAGAATGAAAAGAAAAATTTCTTGAAAGGAGAATTTAATCTTAGAAGGATGAGAACCTAACATAAAAAACCAAAAATACCATAGTAAGAGAATTTATTGAGACCATCCAAAGAAAGGATCACATTACCAAATTTATTCTAATAGAATACCATAGAATATAGGGGATCTTACACTGGGCACCTTTTCACTACTACTCAGCTTCACCCTCTAGCATGTACGTAGCAAAGTATACTTTTTGCCCGCCAATGTTCTTTAGTACCTTAAACAACTTCTTCATCCCCTTGATCCACTGTTCTACTACCCTCGGATCATAATCTCCATTGAAAGGTTTAGGCTTAGCTTTTGGAAATTCAGACTAAGCTGTATACCCATGAATTGCTTCTGGTTCTCTTCAAGGCCTAGGGTTCCTCTCTTCTCAGAGTTTCAACAATAGTTTAGTAGTGGCATTAGCCTGACGTTTAATGGATTCAACCACTCCTCACAAGTGTTGTGGCACTTCCTTAATGTTTTCCTCATTTCCATCATCTTTTCTAATAGGTGCCATTGTTTTACTCTACAAAATAGATAATATTAAGGTGATCAGTCTCAATAGATTGGTACTTCTAGAGAAAACAAGACATGCTAAAAAATACTAGCTACCCAAAACTAAAATCTCCATTCCTAACATCGAGCCAAAGTATGAACTAGTGAACTATGCAACTCAGTCATATGACATACACTTATCTCTTCATATGAGGAATAGTAGCTAATTCAAAGCAATGATCTGGTACTAAAACTGTAACACCCCACCCCTATAGGTGTCAATAAAGATATACACCTCCTAAAGGCATTGTATTACTATCTTGTCACTCTAATATAGTTACCAGAGTTCACTTTTAACTTATGCATAGGATCCATTAATTAGTTTAATTCTCTTTTGTAAGTTTGGATTTCGCTTGGGTATCTTACTTGTATACATAGTGTTAGCGGAAGTTTAAACTATAAAACTATTAATTGCATACAAATAAATATATATTTATATATATTAGCTAGATTTATCTACATACATGAAAATAAAGAGGTGTGTAATATCCACTTTTCATATCTTTAAGTATATTTTAAATTCTTAAATTTAGCAATTGCATGTCTAAATTTCTATGTTTAAATTGCCCTAGGTTTTCCTAAATAGAAGGACAAAATTGAAAGAAAAGTATAGGGACTAAAGTGAAAGGGAAAAAGATGCCTAAAATATCTAAAGTATAATCATTATGTTGGAGAAAAATCTAGGCGCATTAATGACGCATAATCATAACGTCTGAAAATATCTAAAAAGTAATGATTATGTTAAAAAATGTCTGGGAAAAAAATATTTAAAAGCCAAATTGCCCTAAGAAAATATCATAAGGGCAAAATGGTAAATTTTTACCCAAGGACAAAATGGTAATTTTTATCTTAAGGGTAAAATGGTAATTTTTTCCTTAAGGGTAAAATGGTAATTTTTTCCTTAAGGGTAAAATAGTCATTTCACCTAGAAACATCATGAAATTTTTCATGAAGTCCATCTCCCAACACTTTTTAGAATTATAAAGGTAAATAAAGGGCAAAATGGTCATTTTGGCTTGAGGGGCAAAATGGTCATTTCTCTCCTAATTGATAAATCGTCTTCTTCATAAGAAAGGGGAGGAAAGTGACGGCTAGGGGAAAAAGGAGAGAGAGGCCGAGAAGTGAAGAAGGAGAAGAAGGAAGGAAAAACTCAAGGAAAGGCTAGACAAACACAAGATTCATTGCTAAATCAAGGTAACTAAACAATCCTAAACCCTTTATTTCATATTTTATGTATTCTTTTGAATGATTGAACAATTTTCATGGCTTTCATGAATAGTAAGGGTTTCTCACTCTACACTCTTTCATGCCTAAATTTCTATTGGGTTATGCTTATCTTATTGTATAGATGTGTTTGAGTGTTAGAATGATTGATTAAATGAATTATGGAACGTTTGTGGTTTAGTTCTTCATGTTCATGAAAAACCATCTTGTTGGAATTGATTATGTAATGATATGATTGGCATGATTATGGTAAGAAAATGATGTTTTTATTTATTTAGTTTTTCGCTGTGCAATGTATCAATTAAATACCTGAGTAATGAATCCCAAGCCTAATCAAATACTATATGGTAATTAAAATCATACTCAAATAATAATTAAGGACAAAAGTAAAGATAACATACCAATCTTATAGCTAACTGGATTATACAAGAAATATTTAAAGGAAAAGCAATAAGATTGGGGTTTTATATTAGTTGGTATTAGAGCACAACGACCTAGGTTAAAAAGGGGTAGATTCCTCAAGAAAGGGATTGATTCAGGTTAGTTAGCTAGCTTATGTTTATTTTTACTTGAGGAATGGAGTATTAGGTTTGGTAAGATGGTAGCTCTTATGGATAACATATGTTCTCTATTAAATATTATGTTATTCATACTGATTACCTCAATAATGTTTGTTTTGTAGAGTAAGATATGGTACCCATTAGGAGGAACAGTACTCAAAATTAGGATGGGAATGCAAACATGACTAGATTTATGCAAGCTCTAATGGGTATGGCAAAAGATATGAGAGAACAGTCTGTTGCCACAAATAGACAGGCAGATGTTGCCACTCAGCAGGTTGCTGCTACAGCAGAAGCCCTTAGGCAAGTTCATGGGAACAGAGATGTTAATGGAAACCCTGAAGGCAAGCAGGAAAGGAATCAAACCAATGAATGGGTACTTAGACCCAATGGGAGATGCCTTAGATAGTACTAGTGGAAGAATTGTCACATGACTAGAAAGAGAAATTATCTCACTCATGTAAGTAGTAGTACATGGAGTAGTTTACTGGGTGACTCTCCCGATACTCTTAAGTTTATCTTACATTGACTGCGACTTTTAGCCAATGACTGATTAATGTTTTCCTTATGAATGATGAATATTTTCCTTTTTTATGAATGGAATTTTTTTATGTTCATGATACTTAAGTGTTATATATGATGAATTATCATGGTGAACTGTCATAATGCACATTCATGAACACATGCCATACAATCATATATGATTTATGTGTTGTATCCCAATAGAATAAATTTTTCTATAAAATAAAGGACGTAGACCTATTTTTCATATCACTACGGTGGTACATACCAGAGTTTTTAAAAGTGGATTGTCTAACTAGTGAGAAATTATTTCTCAACATTGTACTGGTATGTGCTAGATGACTAGATATATAATTTAGCTAGAAATGGAAGTAGGCTTAGTAGATATACCCTTTCAAGGATCCTTCACAGTAATCCAGGGTATATACAATGTAACAGTGTTGGAGATCCCTCCTTTCTAGTGAGGATAGGGAACATGTTTCTTTTTGAAAAATCATGTAATTAAGTAGACAGTAGCCAATTTTATCCTAATTCTCACATGTTTTGGGAACAGAATTAGGATAAGTTATTTTTGGATGTACATAGTGAGATAGACATAAAGGGGAAAATGATAATTTTTCCATAAGGGTAAATAGACATTTCACACAAATGTTTTATGAAATTACATGGAAGGGCAAACTCCCCCTAAAATTCGAAAAAGAGAAGAAGGAAGGGTAAAATGATAATTTTACACATAGGGCAATTTGATAAATTGCCATTAAAAGATTAAAACACCATTTGCTTCATGAAAGGAAAAGAAGGCGTGAAGGAGAAAGAAAGATGAGAAAAATCAAGAGGAAGAAGAAGAAGAAGGAGGAAGGAGAAATCTAAGGAAAAGCCAAGGAAAATAAACAAAAACACAATTTCTATTGCAAAATAAAGGTAGCTAAACAATCCTACCCCTTTAAGTTTTATGGATTATTTTGCTTGAATGAAAATTTCCATGGTTTTCATAAAAAAGGGGATTTTTCTCTCTACATTCTTTCATGGTGATTTTGCTATTGGGTATTGATTATATGATTGTTTTGGATGTAGTTATGAGTGTTTTGAATGTTATTGGGATGAAATTTGTGAAAGAAATGATTTTTAGTTTACCTTGATTCATGTTGAAACCCTTAATGTTTGATAGCATAAAGTGTGAAAATTTGTATGGAAATGGAAGGAAATTGATGTATTTATGCTTGAATGATGTTAAGAATGGGAGAAAGTGAAGAAATGGCATGAAAGTCCCATTTTTCTCTAACTTCCTTCCCTTGGCCGAATTGGAAAAGAAAGGGCAAAATTATGTATTTATGTTTGTATAATTGAAAGGGAATTTATGTATTTATGTTTGTATGATGGAAAAAATGGAAGGGAAGTAATGCCTTGAAACTCTCTTGCTTCTCTTTTTGGCTTGTGGTCGAGAGCTTTAAGGGACACCATGGGAAAGTTTCACATGAATAAATTCCCTATGTGTGTTTTTCTCCTAGGCCATAAGCAAGAAAAAGAGAGAAAATAATGTTTTAAAATGATATGTATGAAATTCCCTCTCTTCCCTCATTTTCCTAGCTAGGCTGAGACCACCACTCTTATTTCCCTTGGATTGGCTGAATTTCTACTATTATAATTGGGAAGAAAGAAATGCTAAACCTTTATGTTAACCAATTCCAAGAGAAAAAGGAAGTGAGTAACTATGGAAAGAGACTTTGATGATGTATTTTATAAATTATAAAAAGGGAAAGGAATGACCTCCCTTGGCTGAGATCTCACCCTTTTTCCCTTGTGTTGGCCAAAACTTGGAAATGAAATCTTGAAAGGAAATAAGATAAATTATGCTGGCCACATTCAAGAGAAGAAGAGGAATACATGAGTATGGCAAGGGGTTATAATGATGTGTTATAAATTTCATGAAAGGGATGCATAACCTTCCATATCCATATAATCCAAATTTGAAAGTGTTGTCAAACAAGAAAGGGTAATATTTTAGAAATATAAGATAGGTATCATGAAAATAAAAATGAGGAAAGGAAAACATCATAGAAAAGAAAGGAGAGAAACTAGAGGAAGTATCTTTAATTTTTGCTTTAGGATAGATGAACTTGTGACTGAGTGACCAATTGTTGTATGGGATGGCCGTTAGGCATTCATCTATTTTGTCATAAATTTGGATAGTAAAACATCCACTCGGATACAAAGATTTTAGAAAACACCATGATGATTGTAAATTCTAAGTTAGTGCAACTTAGTAAGACCATAAAAGGGACATTTATTTAGAATTTAGCATAACCATGTGCACAAGTCACATTATACTAAAGTATATGTATAGGATAATGTACTAAGAATATGATCCACCAATAAGGGGTGGTGATTCCATAGAACCATGATCCACCCAAAAGTGGAGAGGAAATGATCTGGGTAAAGTTGATAGTAATCCTGTGAGCTTAATTTAAATATTATTTATCTGCCTATGGGCAATAATTGTTAAATAGGTACTTTGATGCACTAGGGGACGCCTCAGATAGTACCTGTGACAAAATTCTCATAAGACTAGTTAAATTAACTCACTCATGTAGGTAGTGGTACGTGGAGTAGTTCACTAAGTGACTTTCTCGATATTCTTATGTTTCTGTTATAAGAAAAGTGCATTAGCCACACTATTGTAATTGTTTTCCTTTTTCCCTTATTTTATGATCTTTATGATCCTATGATGATGAATGGAAATGTGTATATACCCATGATACCTATATGATGCTTTCATTATGAAATGATATTACAAAATGAGATTACTAATGGTGAACTACACATTAAATTATGTTTATGAAATCATAAATACTTGCCATAATTGTATACCTAAATCATGCATGATATCCCAATAGATTATATATATTATTTTTAAAAAAAGAATGCAGAATGTTTTCTGTATTATTATGGTGATACATGCCAGAGGTTTTCAAAATAATGGATTGTTTGGCTACTGAAAATTTATTTCTCATAATTATCCAAGTATGTATCAGATAAACAGGTTTACCTTACTACCAGAGATAGAGGTAATGTTGTTTGAAATACCCTTTATGGAATCAAGCACAACATTGCAGGGAATATGGGTTTTGGTAGTATGTAAAAGTTATATATGTAGTAATAGTATAATAAGTGTAATATCCACATTTTTGTAATTTCAGGTATGTTTTAAATTCCTAAATTTAGCAATTTCATACATGAGTAATTACAATTAAATTGTTTTAAGTTTCCTGAAACGGGTAAGGGACTAAATTGAAAGAAAAGTAAAGGGACCAAAGTGAAAAGAGAAAAGTTTTATAAAATATCTAGCATCATCATTACTTTGTACGACGATCAAGGTACATTAATGACATGTAATCATGATGCTTAAAAATGTCTAAAACATAATGATTACTTTAGAAAATATCTGGAGAAAATATCTAAAAGTTATGATTACTTTTAGAAAAATATCTAAAGGTAAATTAGTAATTTACCACAAGGGTAAAATGGTAATTTACCACCAGAGGTAAAATGGTAATTTTATCAAAAGGAAAAAATGGTCATTTTGACAAGAAAATTTTATGAATTCCAGAAATGCCCCTCCCACTAACGCCACGACCATTTGAAGGAAATCGAAGGGTAAATTAGTCATTTTGCCACAAGGGCAAAATGGTCATTTTTCCTCCCTTATATTAAGCACGGCTTCTTCTTCACCAACAAAAGAAAGAGACGACGAGGTGGAGAGGAAAGGTAAGCAATGAGGTTGAAGAAAGAAGAAGAAGAAGCAAAAGTGAAGGAATCACCAAGGCAAATCCATATCCATTGCTAAAGCAAGGTAGCTTGACCTTCCTTCATCACTATTTTCATGTTTTATATTGATTTTCAAGTTTATGAAACTCTTCCATGGCTGTTATGAATAGTGATGTTCATCTTTCTACATTCTTGAAATGCTTGAAATTCTATTGGAAATTGTTTAAAAGGTTGAATGGATGTATTATTGAGTGTTGATTGAGTTGATTAAAGTGTTTATGACAAGTTTGAGAATTTTCCTACCATTTCCATGGAAACCCCATTTCGTGAAAGTGATTCTATAATTCATGGATTTTCATGATTATGTTGGGTAAATTATGTTTTATGGCTAATTATTGATGAAAATGGGATAAATGAAAAGATTGCATGAAAACTATATTGATTCTCTTTCTTTCCCCTTTTTGGCCAAGAAGATGTCACTTTGTAAGAAGAGAAATTTTGCCTAATTATCATGTTATTGTCTCAGCCGTAGGTAAGGAAGGGAAGGAGAATTGATGCTTTGATGAAATTACATGGTTTCCCCTTCTTCTTCAATTTGGCCATTGAGAAGTCAAAATTGACTTTCCCTAAGCTCGCTTAACCTTTGTCAATTAGATTTTTCGGTCTTTATTTACACCAATAGTTAGCCATGTTTCAAACTTTGCTTGTGAATGGAATTTTGGTTAAGTTTTTCCTAATAGTCATGCTAGCATCTCGGTCACAAGAAAAGGAGAAAAGGAAGAATGATGTTTTGTTGAAATCATGCCATTTCCCCATTTTTAAGTGTCTTGGCCGAGAGCATGAAGGAAATTTTTCATGGAAATTTGTTTATAAATGTACATCATGGTTTCGGTCAAGGCATGAGAGAAAAAAGGAAAGATGTGTTGATGAATTGTCTATTGTATAAACTTTCATAATCATGAAATCCTAACATTGAGAATATATAGCTATGAATGGGGAGAATGTGTATATGCATTTATATAAGTATATTATAAGAAAAAGGATACTTATATGCATGCAAGGAAATGTTGAAATTGAAATGGAATGGAAATGATAGAGGAAAGTGTTGATAGTTCACCTTAGACCCTTAATGTGTAACGAAATAAGGTTTGGGAATTGTATAGAAATGGAAGGAAGATCATGTGAATATGTTTGTATAATGGCAAGAGTGGAAGATAGGGAATTTAAAGTGAGAAATTCTTATTTTCCCCTTGAGCTCTTCTCTTTGGCTAAGAGCATTACCTTCCATATTTATGCAATTTAGTTATCAAATTTTTAGCAACACACAAGTGTCATAGTTTTAGTAAAAAAATATAGTATCATGAAAGACTCAAGGAGTAGAAAGGGAAATGTAGATAAGAAAAGGAAAATGTAGAAAGAAAGGAAAACGTAGAATAGAAAGAAAGAGGACTTGGAGGAAGTATTTCCAATTTATGTTCTAGAATAGATAGGCTTGTAACCGAGTGACCAATTGTCGGTATGGGATGGCTATCGGGCATTTCATGGTTATGTCATGAAATTGGATGGTAAAACATCCACTTAGTATGAAAAGTTTAGAAAACACCATGATGATTGCAAATTTTAAGTTAGTGTAACCTTGATGACCAAAAATAAAAGGGGACATTTACTTAGAATTTAGCATAATCATGGGTATAAGCCTAATCATTATAGTCTATATATGGGAAAAGTGTATTGGAAAATGATCTACTGGAAAAGTGGTGGTGATCCATAGCATCATGACCTGCCCAAAATCAGGGAGGAAATAATCTGTGTAAAGTGATAGTGATCTTGTGAGCTTAATTTTAATAGTTTTCCTTCGAGAGATAAATATAAATAAGGGTAATGGATCCACTGGAGGATGCCTAAGATAGTACCAGTGACAGAATTGTCACAAAGAATAAAATTATCTCACTCATATAGGTAGTGGTACGTGGAGTAGCTCACTAGGTGACTCTCCCAATAATCTTAAGTCTTTCTTTCAAAGAGATGTAGCTTTGAGCCAAAGATTGATTATTGTTTTCCTTATGATTGATATCTATTTTACTATAAATGATGAATAGTTTCCCTATATGTACTTATACTTAGAAATACTTTCCTATGATCATGATATTGAATAGTATGTATGGTGAACTATTACAATGAACTATCATATAATATACTCATTGATGCATGCCATATCCATTAATGAAAGTTATACATGTATTCCAATAGAATGAACTGTATTTTTAATAAAGAATGTAGAAATTTTTTTGTATCACTACGGTGGTACATACCAGTGTTTTCAAAATGAAAATGGATTGTCTAGGTATTGAGAATTTACTTCTAAAAAATATAACTAGTGTGTATCAGATGGAAAGGTATATGATTTGGTTAGAGATTGATGTTGCTTTGGTAGAGATTCCCTAGTTAGGTTCCTTTACAGTTGTACAGAATATCTATGTAGTAACAATGATAGAGGTTTCTCCTATGTAAAAGAGCCAGACTGACACTTTTTGGGAAATATATGTAAAGAAATAATTGTAGCCATTTTATCCCATTTTATTATATGTTTCTAGAAAAGAATTAGGATAAATCATTTTTTAATGTAGATAGTGACAAAAAGGGCATATATATATATGGATATGTGAGAATGTTAAATGTCTATGGAAGTTTTCTAAAAAGGGTATGAGTGGCTGATTTCTTACCTCCTGACCCTAGAATACTATATGAATTCCACACATCCAAAAGTACATGTGTGATGTTGTATATAGTTGCTAAATGGGAAATATATAAGAACAAAGTTATTTCCTGCTACGTTGTTATCTGAACGATGTTTTAACTATTTTAGTCTTTCGCTATATAATGTATGTATAAAATACCTGAGTAATAAATCCCAAACCTAATCAAGTAATAAATAGAAATAATAAATTCACTCAGGTAATATTCAAGGACACAAGTAAGGATAACATGTCAATCTTATAGCCAAGTGATTTACTAGAGAAATTATTTATAAAGAAGAGCTATAAGGTTAGGGTGTTACAATAAGGGTTTGAGTAGCAGATTTGTTACCTCCTTACCTTATGTATTAACCAAAACTCTATGTATAAGGAGTTTATGTATTAATGGGTAGTATGTATATAAATGATGTTTCATCTTCTGTCGTGTTATTAGAAATTTTTATTATGTGGTCTACCACTGTGCAATGATAAATAAAGAATACTTGAGTAAAAGAACCCGAACCTAATCCAATATTAAATGTTAATTTAAAAATTAAAATCAGGTAATAATAAAGGATAAAAGTATGGGTAACACACCAGTCTTATAGCATAAGGGTTTTTAAAGTAAACATTTCATGCAAATGGCTATGAGATTAGGGTGTTATATTAGTTGGTATCAGAGAAAAACAACATAAGTTAGAAAAGAGTATATTCCTCAAGAAAGGGATTAATTCAGGTTACTTAGTTGTGTAACATCCGCTCCTAAATTTTGAGAGATGTTTGTTAATTTTAGTTAATTGCTTGTGTATGTCGCATTTCTGTTATGTTAGCTTGCATATAATTGCATGAGTGCAAGAATTGGACTAGAAATGAGTGAGCAATTTGACTAGAATGAAGAAAAGGACTAAAATGAAAGGTGGAAGAGTTTAGGTATAACAACTGCAATTTTGGCCAAAGGATTAACTATAGTAATAGAATTTTGAAATTTTCCCGCCAGTGAGCTAGGGACAAAATGGTAATTTCACGCATAGTTAGAAGAATTATCATTTTGGGTCGAATGGTCAAAAAATGGGAGTAAAATTGCAAAGGGCCAGATCACCTATAAATAGGTGAACACCTCAGAACCCTTCCATTTCACTTGGAATCCTGAAATTCTAGAGAGAGAAAGTGATCCTATATAGAGAGAAACTAAAGTAAAAAGGCAGTGAATCTCATTTCTATCAAGATTTGAAGTTAGAAAAGTGATTAGGAAGGCATCTACAGCATCAATCAGCATCTATACATCAGTTAAACATAGATTAAGGTAGCATAATAACTCAATCCCTTTATTTCGGAGTTTACTGTTCATATTACTAAAATTTGTGAAATTGAACTTTTTTCAAAGAAAAAGGGATTGAAAACAACATTCTTATTGTTTTTAATCACTATTGGGTTTTTTTAACCGATTGAAAAATACTTGTGCATGCTTAAAACTTCTAAAAAAATGGGTTTTTCAGTTTGAATGAAAATGAGTTTTAATCTCAGATTTGGACAAGATTACATGATGTTTTAGGCTGGTTTCTTGTCTTAAATGTTGCTGAGAGGTTATTGTGAGTTCATCAATTTCAAAATGGGTTTAGAAATAAGTTTTTGGATTGAAATTTTGGATCAACGGTAATTTACAAAACAGAGCCAGAACAAAGAATCGATCGTCCCAAAGGTCTTAGATCGACTGTCGTGTTCTTGATATGCCCAGAAATACATTCAGAATGTTAGCAGTCGACTGCCAGGCACTTGGAAGTCGACTGCCGTGTTCTTCATTTTTCCAAAAATACCCAAGAACAAAGCAGCCGATTGCCCCGATCCAGTAGTCAATTGTCGGGCCTAATAGTAAGCTAGCAGTCAACTGTTGGCACCTAGAAGTTGACTGATAGCTCTCTGTTTGGAATTTTGAAAAGTTGGACAGAATGCAATCAGTCAACTTGTTGTATGATACTAGTCGACTGCCACCTTTTGTGATGAAAAGATGAACTTAATGATATATTTGAATGATATCTAGCCCAAAATCTAAATCCAAACTAGAGATTAAACTCAAATCACAAGCCAGGTAACATATACTTTGAATGTAAATGAGAAAGAGCATGAAAGTGATGAAAGTTAAAAGGAAAGAGCAAGAATGCATAAGAGAAATGAAAATTATATTCTTAATATATGTATTTGTGGTAGATAGGTTCATATCTGAATGACTGATTGCTGGTATTGAACGGTGATTAGAAATTCTGCGATTATCGTGATAGTTATGAATTGTAAGTTAGTGACTTAATGGCCAATGCAAATGAAAAGTCACATACTTAGAATTTAGAGAACTATAATATGCATCGATTCACCCATATATATATATTTATAAATAGTATTTTGAGGACCCTAGTATGTACTTAATGTGTGGGACCCAGAGTTGCGAACCTTATAGTACTTAGATCCACTAGAGGATGCCCTAGAATGTACACAAATGTTATATGCAGTCAAAGACTGCCAGGCAGAGTTGCCACAGTCATTGCGAAAACATAGAGTGGTGCACACATTACCCTTCCTGATTTCTCTTATTATACAATTATATGATGATAATTATGATGATGATTGGCAGAGGCCAATGAAAAGTGCTCTTATTTCCTTATTGCTCTTTATGTTATCATGAAAGTTATATAAATGATGCTATGTTACCTATATGTTTTTGATGAATTGATGAGATATGTACTATGAGTTAAATTTATGCATGCAAGTATGAAAGTTAAATGGAATGTTATACAAAATCACCCAATAGATGTATTGTTTCATGAAAAGGAATGTAGAATTTTCGTATAATTTTACGGTGGTACAAACTAGCTGTTTTGAAAAATGGTTATTAATGCTACTGAGATGTATTCTTATTAAAATGTTGGTTTGTATCAGATGCCTCGATTCCAAATAGTATTAGAAGTGGAGGTGGAAGTGGTGGAGATACCCTTCCTAGGGTATTTTCTTGTGATTCATGAAGTGTGGGTTGTATATATATGGGAAGTTCCTCCCACACCTTCAAGATGTAAAGTTCTAGGAATGTTTTTGGTATGGCCCATACCCTGAACCCTTATAATATTTTTGGTAAAAGGATCAGGAGAATAGTTTTGATGTATAGGATATGGGCATATATGTATTAGGATATGTGAGCTAGGAATCCACTAGCTATTTTTGTTAAATGGGTATGAGTGATAGGCTTGTTGTCTCCTTACCCTAGCTAACACTCTCACATATCCATAGATATATGTCTAATGGATGATATGTATACACTATAAATGAATGTTGATGTATATGAATATATATATGCACATGTATGTTCTTTTAACTAATATGTTCTTATTTCTGTTGCGTAACGTGTGAGATCCCAAGTGTAGTAGCCCAAAACAATATACTAATTACTTCATTTGGTAAAAAATTAAGAATTAACTCGGGTAAGGGAAGTAGTAATTCACCAATCTTATAGTATATATTTTATATTATTTAATAAACTTAAAAGGAACTGTAGGATTGTGGGGTTACAAGTTGAACCTAGGCAATTAACTAACTTGTATTTGTTTTAACTTGAGGAATGGAGTATAGGTAGATGGTACTTCTTGTGGATGTCATATGTTCTCTATTAAATATTATGTTATTGAGATTGATCACCTTGGTAACATTTGTTTTGTAAAGTGAGATATGGCTGCACCTAGGAGGAATACCGAACAGGAGAAAGGAAGTGAAACTAGTATAGTAAAGGCAATAGAAGCTGTGACAGGGATAGTTAAAGCTATGAAGAAACAATCAATTGTACTACCCAAATTTTGAGACAATTTCAGTAAGGTAAAAACAATAATTGCCTTAATAAAAGAAGATGCAAAGGTCTAGGAAACAAAAAGTCAATGGTGAAGTGAGGGATACTTGATAATTGTCCAACATGTGGAAAGAATCATGGTAAACCTTATAGGTGACAGCAAGGTGTATGCTACAAATGTGGGAAATTGGGCCATTTTATCAAAAATTATCCAGATTGGAAGAAACCAAGAGTTCAGCAAGGAATATGCTGCAAATGTTGGAAGAACCATGGAGGTAGGTCATGTTGGATAGGATTGAATGTTTGTTTCAAATGTTGTAAGCCAGGACATTTTTCCAAGATTTGTCCCACATTGAAGAAGCCAACAAAGATCCTTAACCCCTCAACTAAGGGTAAGGACATGGTGCAACAAGATGAATTAACGAAAGGTAATTGATAAGTGATTGTATCTATTGACCAATTGTTGTTAAAAAAAATCCTTTGTTGTTGACCCTATATTATTACCTATGGTGGATTTGTATGTTATTCTTGGAATAGGATGAGTTTCTTGTGTTTTGATATCCTTGTACTTTATGAATTTCCTAAATTATTTCCCAAGAAAATTTAAAGATTCTATGATGTCTCCCTTAGAATTAGAAGAACTAAAAGTATAGATAAAAGATCTCTTAGGAAAACAATCTATAGGACCTAGTTCTTCACCATAGGGGGTGTAATAACCCCCTTATCCTACTGTTCATATATCAGAGTATATACTAGTGGAAGCATAAAAATATACTGAATAAATTGTCACTTTCCCAAATTAGGGAACGTCAGAGGGTTGCTACTAGTTGAGCGTAACCCAAATAGACTCTGCTCGCAGTCCATCCAAATTCCACTCAACCACCTATCTTGTGCAGTAATTTCTAATATCATAATATATTACAACAAATTACTCTAGAACATAAAGTTCTAACAGTCATTCATAAACAATTAAGATATTCTATTGCCATAAAATAAATTCATATATACATACAACCATAATTTATCAGCTTCATTGAACAATTTCTAAATCCAAGACGTATACAATCTATTAACCTACTACAATTTCAATCCAACACTATATAGATCCTCTAGCGTTGCTTGGTAGTCTTAGCATCCACTCACCTGCCTAGCTATCTTCTAGGCATTCCCTATTCCTGATCATCTGAGCAAACAACTTGATGAGATATAAAAATCCAAGTAAAGCAACTTACAAATAAATGCTTTAAAAAATAGTTGTCGGCTTAGCTGTGACTAAGCACAGAAAATAGTTTCCCCCAAAATCAATTCAGAAAATAAGTAAATCACTGAATACTTTTAACTATAAGGAATACGAAAAATTCATGCAAAACATATCTGGAGTATAGTATCTCAAGTCTGAAAATCATACTGAAAACATGCTTGAAAAATCTCATATATTAATATATCACACATCTCATGTGATTAATCCTCTCAATTTGCATGTCGTTTTATCAAAAACAAGGTTTTGGTTAGGTTTGATCCATAACACCAATCACCCGAAAATACGCCCTATTTTGCGAGTGTGATCCGTAACACCAATCACGCGCTCAAGGATAAGCGAGAGTTAACTTCCAAGGCATCTCCTGGCATGTGCAAATTTCTAGTCTCATCCTCATACAGTCTATATGGCAATATATACACACAGTCGACTACTACTCAAGGTTATGGGATACTATACTTTAACCACAACTCTACCCCGTATAGGTTATCCACCCTTTACACCTTAAGCCTTCTATATAGTTGTTCTGGTTTAATGCATAATTCCCAACAAATACATACTAATTCAGTTTAAAATAATCAATTAATAAAATAGTTTGCATAGGATATATTCAATGACCGTCTCATACCAGCTACTGAATATCCACCCTAAGCTAGTTTGTCCCTATGACATATAACCCAATAGCCAAACTAGCAAACATGCAAAGAGCATATCATTCACAGTCAAATCTCTTCTATACTCATATAAAAATCTTAAATAAATTAATCATGTTTAGCAATCATTCCCAATCAATTTATAAATCAAACTTATTAAACAACAATTACAATCATTAATAAAATCAGGGGAGTGTAGATTACTCTACCTTTACCGTTTGCTCCTCTTTTGATTAGGGTTTTCATCCTTTATCTCTAGGTTGTCTTCAAAAATTCGTTTCCTAAGGCAATATGTAAGGTTTACCTTCCAATTCCTTTCAATGTACATTTATGCAAATCCTATCTTAAGGTTTCACTAAGGTTCTCCTTTAATTTCCCACTTCTCCTAACTATTTCTTTGGTTTTCCATCACCCTTCTCATGTAATTCTCATATAGGATGATATTTGAATCTTATTCAAATCAAAACCAAGGATTTCTAAGCTCAAATCATGTTTTAAAATCAATTTTTCACATTAGGGAAGGACCAATCGGTTGATTGCTCCTTGGAAAGTTATATTTTGCAAGACAGGGACTCGACAGTCAATTGGTGCGCACCTGGCAGTCGACTAGCGAACTTCTGTGTGCGATTCTGGACTTCACAATGGCTCAAAAATTGACTGTTTCCCACATGACAATCGACTACTAAGCTGCTGTGTTCAATTCTGAGTATTACAGTGGCTCGGCAGTCGTATGGCGCATGCCTGATAGTCGATTAGCGCATGTCTGGCAGTCGACTAGAGCATGCTTAGCAGTGGACTAGCGCATGCCTAGCAATCAATTGCTAAGCTGTTGAGTAAAATTCTGGGTTTGCAAAGAATATGACAGTTGACTGATGCATGCTGGCAGTCGACTGTTCTATTTTTTGATAGTCTAGAAATATGAGTTTTCATCAAATGCAGCCTAAATTACCAGTCCATAACATATAAAAATTATATAAGCTTAATCCCTACATGTTTTCGAGCAAAACCCATAAATTTTTTAGGCCCAAAACATCAACCAATTCAATGAAACTACATACAAATTGAGTGAAAGAAAAACCTAACTCAGAAATTTTGATTTCACCTTTGAAATGGCTAAGTGGAAGTAGATTATCTCAGTATTTTGATTCAGAAACCTATTATTAACCTTAAACAAGCATCTAAATTAGTTTATCTAGTCTAAATCTCTGAAAATCTAAAATTCCCTAAGTTTTCCAAATCTCATTTTCTTCCTCGGATTTTGACAGATTTAGATGTTCTCATTGTAGAAAATCTAGCTATATGATGTTTGAAAAGCTAAACAAGTTATAGTTGAGGAATTTCATACCTTAAATCTAGCTGCGGGAAGATTCCACCTTACTTTCCATCTCCTTCTCCTCTTCTTGTGCTCCTTCTTCCCTTTCTAAAATGCAGGAATGTGGTGCCAGGGCAGGAAATGGTATATATGAAGGGAGAAAGAGAATGGCATTATGAACTTGCTCAAGGACCTTCTTGTAATTTACAAAAATTTACATTTTAGTCCCTCTTATTAGAACTTCCACTTCCTTATTTCATTTAAATTTTAACAATAACTCTCACATTATTATCTTCGTAAGCATTTTCAGGGAGGCAGGTACTACAGGGGGCACCTGTATTGTTTGTGAAAAAGAAAGATGGAAGTTTAAGATTATATATAGACTACAAATAGCTGAATAGGGTAATGATAAAGAATAAGTATCCCCTCCCTAGGATAGATGACCTATTAGACCAATTAAGAGAAGTTACCATATTCTCTAAGATTTATTTAAGGTTGGGTTACCATCAAATCAAAATTTGAGTGGAAGATGTACCTAAGACTACTTTTAAAACCAGATATAGGCATTATGAATTTTTGGTATTGCCATTTGGATTAACCAATGCCCCAACTATCTATATGGATTACATGAATCACATATTTAGACCCTACCTTGATCAATTTGTGGTAGTGTTTATCGATGATATTCTTTTATATTCTAAAGATAGAAAAGAGCATGCCTAAAAATTGAAGATTGTGCTACAATTTCTTAGGGAAAAAAAGTTGTTTGCTACATTAAAGAAATGTGAATTTTGGTTAGAGGATGTGAAATTCTTAGGATATAAACTTACAAAGGATAGAGTCTTTGTAGATCCTAGTAAAATCGAAGCAGTAGTAAATTAGGAAAGACCCACTATAGTGACTGAAGTCTGTAGCTTCCTTAGGTTGGAAAGTTATTACAAATGATTTATTCAAGGGTTTTCTTAAATTGCATTACCTTTAACCAAATTAACTAGAAAGGACACTCCCTTTGAGTGAGATTCTAAGTGTGAACGTAGTTTTCAAACTCTAAAAGAAAGACTTATCACCATAACTATCTTAATAATCTCTGATCCTTTAGAACACTTTGAGTTGTACTATGATGCATCCAAGAAAGGCCAAGGATAGGTCCTAATGTAAGAATGAAAAGTGATAGCTTATGCCTCTAGGCAATTAAGACCTCATGAAGAAAATTATCCTACCCATGTCTTGGAATTAATTGCTATAGTGTTTGCCTTAAAGATTTAGCAACACTATCTTTATAGGTCTAAGCTTGAGATATTTAGTGAGTTAAAAATGAGGCAAAGGAGATGGAGAAAATTTCTCGAGGATTATGATTTTGAATTGAAACACCATCTAGGAAAAGCAAATGTAGTGGAAGACGCCTTAAATAGAAAATCTCTCCATATGGCTCAATTAATGGTCAGTAAAATGTGCCTAATAGAAAAATTTAGAAACTTAAGCTTGTCTACTTTAATATTGCCAAATAATATATGTTTGAGTGAACTAAGGATTGAAAATACCCTTAGGACTCAAATTTTAGAGGCTCAAAGAGGAAGATGAATTTCTGAAGTCCCTAAAGGATTCAAATGAATTTAAGAAGGAAACCTATAAAAGCAACTATACTATTCATCCTGGTACCACTAAAATGTATTAAGATTTGAAAGAGAAATTTTGGTGGGCTGGTATGAAAAGGCATACAGCCGAGTATGTTACTAAATGTTTAATATGCCTGTAGGTTAAAATAGAACATCAAAAACCTATGAGATTGTTACATCCTTTAGATATCCTTGAGTGGAAATGGGATAAAATCTCGATGGATTTCATGGTAGGATTAGCTAGAACCCTATTGGGAAATGATGCAATATGGGTAATAGTGAATATACTGACTAAATTTGTATATTTCCTACCAATTAAGATAAAATTTTCACTGGATAGGTTGGCCAAATATATATACAAGAGCTAGTAAGACTCCATGGGGTTCTTACAAGCATTATGTCTGATAAAGACCCTAGGTTTATGTCTAGGTTTTGAAAGGCATTAAAAGAAGCCTTTGACCCTAGATTGATGGGCAGATTGAAAGTACCATACAAACCCTAGAAGACATGCTTAGGGCATGTGCTTTAGAACAAAAAAGGAAGTTGGGATAGGAACTTACCCTTAGTGGAATTCTCTTATAATAATAGTTTTCATTCTAGTATAGGGATGGTGCCTTACGAGGTTTGTATGGAAGGAAATGTAGATCACCTTTATGCTAGTTTGAAGTAGGGGAGAGACAGTTGTTAGGGGCTAAATTGATACAGAAAATCACTGATCAGATTAAGATGATCAAAGAGAAAATGGCAAAGGCCCAGGTTAGGCAAAAGAGTTATGCTAACAAGAGAAGAAAATCACTTGATTTTGAAGAAGGAAACCACATATTCCTTAAAATCTTCCCAACTACTGGTATTGGTAGGGTTATAAAGTCTAGAAAATTAAGTCCTCGATACATTGGACTGTTTCAAATTCAAAAGAGTTGGTCCATCTGCCTACCAAATAGGCTTACCACCCTCCTTATCTAATCTTCATAATGTTTTCCATGTGTCTCAACTTCGAAAGTATATCCAGACCCTTCCTATGTCCTTGACACTAGTACAATATAATTAAAGGAGAATTTAACTTATTAACCGAAACCTTTGCAAATCATAGGTACTGATGTCAAATAGCTAAGGAACAAGACTATTCCCCTAGTGAATGTGTTATGGGATCAAACATCACATTAAGAGGCCACATGGGAAATAAAAGACGAATTTCCCAAAGCTCTTTATGTAGATATGCATCAAATTTTGAGGACGAAATTCTTTTTAAAGGAGGGGAGAAATTGTAATATCCACTTTTCACATCCTCAGGTATGTTATTAAATCTTAAATTTATTAATTGCATACCTAAATGTATCTATTTAAATTGTCCTAGATTTTCCTTAAGAAGAGAGGGACTAAATTGAAAGAAAACTAGAGGGACTAAAGTAAAAAGAAGAAAAGTTTCCAAAATATCTCATATGTCATCATTATGTTGGAAAATATCTAAGTGGATTTATGACACAAAATCATTACATTTGAAAATATCTAAACCACAATGATTACATTAGAAAATATCTGGGGGAAAATATCCCATGGGCAAAATAGTAATTTTTACCCAAGGACAAAATGGTAATTTTATCCAAGGAAAAATGGTAATTTTTATCTTAAAGGTAAAAATAGTAATTTGACTTAAAGGCTTCATGACAATTTCCCTCAAGGCCATCTCCTTACACTTTTCGAAATTATGAAGGCAAGTGAGGGGCAAAATGGAAATTTCAAACAAATGATTTATGAAATTATATGGAAGGGCAAACTCCCCTAAAATTCAAAAAGAGAAGAAGGAAGGGTAAAATGGTAATTTTACACTAAGGGTAATTTGGTAAATTGTCATTAAAAGATTAAAACACCATTTCCTTCATGGAAGGAAAAGAAGGCATGAAGGAGAAAGAAAGAGGAGAAAAACTAAGAGGAGGAAGAAGAAGGAGGAAGGAGAAATCTAAGGAAAAACCAAGAAAAATTAACAAAAATACCATTTCTATTGCAAAACAAGGTAGCTAAACAATCCTACCCTTTTATTTTAAGTTTTATGGATTATTTTGCTTGAATGGGAATTCCCATGGTTTTCATTAAAAAATGGATTTCCCTCTTTATATTCTTTCATGGTGATATTTCTATTGGATATTGATTGTATGATTGTTTTGGATGTATTTATGAGTGTTTTGAACGTTATTGAGATGAAATTTGTGAAAGAAATGATTTTTATTTTACCTTGATTCATGTTGAAACCCTTGATGTTTGATAGTATAAAGTGTGGAAATTTGTATGGAAATGGAAGGAAATTGATTTATTTATGCTTGAATGATGTTAAAAATGGAAGAAAGTGAAGAAATGACATGGAAGTCCCATTTTTCTCTCACTTCCTTCCCTTGGCTGAATTGGAAAACAAGGGGAAAATTATGTATTTATGTTTGTATGATGGAAAAGATGGAAGAAAGGGAAGTAATGGCTTGAAACTCTCTTGCTTCTTCTCTTTTTGGCATGTGGCCGAGAGCTTTAAGGGACAAATAAATTCCATATATGTGTTTTTCTCTTAGGCCATGAGCAAGAAAAAGAGAGAAAATAATGTTCTAGAAATTCCCTTTCTTCCCTTATTTTCCTAGCTAGGCCGAGACCACCACTCTTATTTCCCTTGGTTTGGCTAAATTTCAACTATTATAATTGGGAAGAAAGAAATGAGCAAACTATGGCAAGAGACTTTCATGATGTATTTTATAAATTATAAAAGGGAAAGAAATGACCTTCCTTGGCTGAGATCTCACCCTTTTTTCCTTTTGTTGGCCAAAACTTGGAAATGAAATCTTAAAAGGAAATAGGATGAATTATGCTGGCAACATTCAAGAGAAAAAGAGGAATAAATGAGTATGGCAAGGGGTTATAATGATATGTGTTATAAATTTCATGAAAGGAATGCATAACCTTCCATATCCACACACAATCAAAATTTGAAAGTGTTGTCAAACAAGAAAGGGTAATATTTTAGAAATATAAGATAGGTATCATGAAAATAAAAATAAGGGAAGAAAAACATGACAGAAAATAAAGGAGAGAAACTAGAGGAAGTATCTTTGATTTATGCTTTAAGATAGATGGACTTGTGATCGAGTGATCGATTTTTGGTATGGGACAGCTGTTAGGAATTTCATGGTTGTGTCATAAATTTAGACGATAAAACATCCACTTGGATACAAATATTTTAGAAAACACTATGATGATTGTAAATTCTAAGTTAGTGTAACTTAGTAAGACCATAAAAAGGAACATTTGCTTAGAATTTAGCATAACCATGTGCACAAGTCACATCATCCTAAAGTATATGTATAGGATAGCATACCGGGAATGTGATCCTCCAATAAGGGGTGGTGATTCCATAGCATCATGATCTGCCCAAAAGCGGAGAGGAAACGATCTAGGTAAATTTGACAGTGATCCCGTGAGCTTAATTTAAATATTATTTATCTGCCTATGGGCAGTGACTATTAAATAGGTATTTGGAATCACTGGGGTACACCTCAAATAGTACCAGTGGCAAAATTGTTACATGATTGGTTAAATTAACTCACTTATGTAGGTAGTGGTTTGTGGATTAGTTCACTGGGTGACTCTCTCAATACTCTTATGTTTCTTTTCTAAGCAAAGTGCATTAGCCATAATATTATAATTGTTTTCCTTTTCCCTTGATTTTATGATCTTTATGATCCTATGATGATGAATGAAAATTTGTATATACCCATGACACCTATATGATGCTTTCATTATGAAATGTTATTACAACCTGAGATTGCTAATGTTGAACAATCTTCACATTAAATTATGTTTATGAAATCATAAATACATGTCATAATTTTATACATGAATCATGCATGATATCCCAATTGATTACATGATATTTTAAAGAAAAAATATAGAATGTTTTTCATATTGTTATGGTGATACATGCTAGAAGTTTTCAAAATAATGGATTGTTTAGCTACTGGGAATTTATTTCTCGTAATTATCTTAGTATGTATCAAATAACCAGGTTTACCCTACTATCGGAGATATAGGTAACATGGTTTGAAATACCCATTTTACAATCAAGCATAATATTATAGGGAATATGGGTTCTGGCAATATCTAAAAGTTATATATATAGTAATAGTATAATAGGGGTTTGAGTGGCAGGTTTGTTGCCTCCTTATCCTATGTATTAACCAGAACTTTATGTATGAGGAGTCTATGTATTAATGGGTAGTGTAACATTCGCTCTTAATGAGGTTAAGAGATGTTTGTTAGCTGTTAATTTAAATTTAAATGTTTGTGTATGTTGCATTAATTGCATATAGTTGCATTAGCGCAAGGACTTAATTGAAAGAAAGAAAAGCTGAGTCAAAGTATGGCCAAGGATCAAATCAAAAAGGGAAAGTTCAACTAGGCCAAAATCCCAAATGAGCCAAGGACTAGAATGCAAATAGGGACTGTTAATATTCAAAAACCCTAAAACCCCAACATAGATCAAGCTTCAGCCAATCTCCTAGAGAGAGAAGGAAAATGGTTGAGCAGAGAAAGAAAGGAGCGAGTTAGGGCAAAGGGGAGGAGATTTACTGAAGGAAGAATATATTTGAGGCTGGGAATTAGTCCTACTGTAACACCCCATATTCTCTTGATTAGTTTAAACTAATGTTCCCTTAATTAATTCGATGAGTTTGCTATAAAATATGATGAATTTACTTGTGTAATTTAATATTTGGAATAAATATGCTAAAGGATAACACTTTCTTCCTTGTGGTAATTGAATTATAATGTGAGTGGGAGGAAAACACCACATAAAAATTTTAGGTGTTTGAGGTGCTTACATAAAGCATGAAGTGCTTGAGGTGCTTGATTTAATTTTTCTTTTCTTTCTTTTATCTAGCCGAATTGCCAATGGAAAGAGTGAGTGAGAAAACTTGAACTTTAGTCAAAGCTTTATAGACTCATGATATGTCCGATTCTATACAAAATTGTTGGATGTGAATTGTCTATTTTGTGAGCATTTTGTGTAATTTTATTCTTAAAATCACCTAAGTTTGCTTCATTTTCGTTTTCAGGCATTTTATCAAGTCATTGTCAGCAAATAGAGCAATTTGGAGCCTGGATAGCTTTAGAGCACTCAAAATAGGCCATTTAGGCTGATTCTGCTTAGTGGGCCCTAGATCAAGCTAATTGGGCCTTGGTTTGGCCATATTGGATCTTGGACCGAGTCAACTAGGGGAAAAAATGGATTTGGAAGTGAAGAGTGATGCATGAAGACCCATCGCGCGAAAGGAGTGAGCTCGTGCACCACCGCCGCCGAGGGAGGCCGACCAATGACCGGAGAGGCTTCGCGGATGGTCCTCCACCACCTTGGCTGTCCGCGGCGTCGTTCACGGCGTCCGTAGCGCGAGAGAAGGCTCGCGACCCATTTCGCCAACCCATCTAGTTTGAGCTTCACCGCGACATTTTCTGACCGTTCCACCGCCCATCGTCACCTCGTGCACCTCCAGCAAGTCCTCCGCCGCATTCCCTCAGCTCACCACCTGCCGTAGCCTGCCAGATCGAGAGATCCGAGGACGGACCCGAGAGGCGCGACCCGTTCGCATTTTTCTTATCAGATTTCTGTCCGTTTCTGCCATCCGTGTGTCGTCTTAGCTTTCCCCACCTGTCCGCCGCCACCCAGGCGACTGGAAGGGAGCAGATCCGTCAGGTACCCGAGAGCTTGGGGTCTGACCCGTCTGACCCGACCCGTTTTGTTGGGCAGCCTTGTACTTCATTATTTTCAGCATTTTCTGACAGTCTTCTAGTCCTTTTTCGATGGTTTTCCGGCGACCCTTTTGTAGAAACACCATTGGAAAATTGAAAAGACAGGATTGCATAAGTTTTTACTATTTTTATCTGCTGTTTAATTAATTGTCTGATGAGTTATTTGCTGTTGGATTGTGTGCTGTGTAAATATGTGTGGCTGAAACTATAAAATTCATTGGGGTCCTTAACTGTGTTGGATTGCTGTTTAAATTTGCATGGATGTTAAATTTAATGTGTGATCTCCGTTACAATTATGAATGTATGTGTTAGCGTTATTTATGAGACGTCGTGGTAATGTTAATTAGATTCCTTTTTGAGATCGACAGATGATAATTGGAATTGGAAAACTAACTGTAATGGAAAATTTGTTATCGCTTAGAACTAAGGTTAATAAATTGCTGGATTAAGAAGTAACGACTCTTAATAGTGGTAAATTAGATAGATAATGCTGATTTAAAATTTGCCATTAGGAAGAACCAGCCAGTGGTGGATTTTAAGTTTAAGAAATTCATTGAGATCGATAGAGAATTTGAATTTGCATTGGAATTCACTCACAGGTAACATAGTTAAATTCAGTAATCCATTATCCTTCATATGTTTGCCAACCGGTGTAGGTTCCCTGATGGATTTGCATTTCTTGCCTCTGTGTATTTTCTTCTGTTTCTTGTCGCTGTTAGTTTATTATTGCTTATAGTTAGACATTAGTTTAGATAAAAATTAATCATTTTAATTGCTAGGCTAGATAACAGAGAACAAGTAGTAACTCTGGGCTTTCCCGTTCCCGAGGAATACGACCTTGATACTCACCATTGCACTAGGCTGCATCGATAGGTTCACTGCCTTAGGTGTTGTTTCTAGATAGCATTGGCAGCACGCATTAACTCACAGCAAGGGCAATTGGGAAAGGAAAGAAGAGTGTAACATTTAAATATATATAGACTTAGTGAAGCAGCAAAATGGAAGAGAGAAGAAAGAGGTGTGTGCTACTAGTTTTCTCTTCCTTCCTTGTGTTATCTTCAAGGTAACCGAAAGATGAGAAAATTGAGATGTTTGGAATGGAATTAAGGTGCTTAACCGCTTTTCCTTTGACGCCACGTACGCCTCACATGGACTAGATTAAAATACATAAATGCACAATGCTTAAATGTAGGGTTTGAGTGAATCCATTGCTACCACCGAGTGAGGAGCTTACATAGACATGAATAATGCCAAGGCGAGAAGCTTGCATGACCAAATGGTTTTTCCAAATCAATAAGTAAAATAAACAAAGGAAAAAGTAGTTGAATATGTGTGTGTACGATGAAGCAAGAGTGCATAATTTGTTTAAATAAAAAATACATGGATTAGACTAAATATATAAAGGCATATGGCAATAACTAATGAGATGGAAGGAAGGATAGTGTAGCACTCAAGTGTCCCTTGCATGAACCGTATAGCCTTGCGTGAAGTGGGAGGTTTGCATGACTTCCCTTCCTCCCTTCCTTGGCGTGACCGAGTGGCTAATGCAAGAGTGCAAGGAAAGTAAATTGTACTTCATTACACATGGGGCTAGTAAATAATAATAATTAAGGATAGAAAGGAGGAGTAGCCTTTCATTTTACCCGAATATATAAAATTCAAGAGAGGGAATAGAATTAGAGGCAGACAGCAAGAGAATTTAGAAAGAGAGAGAGAGAGAGTAACTCTACATTTTAGAAAACACACAAACACATTCAGTGAGGGAAGAAAGATCTAAGTGGACTGAGAAAAGAAGTGTAACATTCGCTCCTAAATTTTGAGAGATGTTTGTTAATTTTAGTTAATTGCTTGTGTATGTTGTATTTATGTTATGTTAGCTTGCCTATAGTTGCATGAGTGCAAGAATTGGACTAGAAATGAGTGAAAAAATTGACTAGAATGAAGAAAAGGACTAAAATGAAAGGTGGAAGAGTTTAGGTGTGACAATTGCAATTTTTGCCAAAAGATTTATTGTAGCAACAGAATTTTGAAAGCTTCTCGCCAGTGAGCTAGGGACAAAATGGTAATTTAACATATAGTTAGAAGAATTATCATTTTAGGCCGACTGGTGGGGAATTGGGAGCAAAATTGCAAAGGGCCGGATCACCTATAAATAGGTGGAACACCTTAAAACCCTTCCATTTCATCTTGAATCCTAAGTTTCTAGAGAGAGAGAGTGTGGACGAGCTAGAGAGAGAAGTTAAAGGAAAAAGGCAATACATCTCATTTCTAGCAAGATTTGAAGTTAGAAAAGTGATTAGGAAGGCATCTACAACATCAAGCAGCATTCAAACATCAGTTAAACACGAATTAAGGTAGCATAATAACCTAATCCCTTTATTTCAGAGTTTACTGTTCATACAATTGCAATTTGTGAAATTGAACTTGTTGGAAAGAAAAAGGATTACAAACTACATTCTTGTTGTTTTTTAATCACTATTGGGTGTTTTTAACCGATTGAAAATACTTGTGCATGCTAAAAATTGTTTTTGAAAAATGGGTTTGCAGTTTGAACAAAAATGAGTTTTAATCTCAGATTTGGACAAGATTATATGATGTTTTGGGCTATTTTCTTGTGTTAAATGTTGTTAAGGAGTTTGTCTTGAGTTCATCAATTTCAAAAAGGTTTTAAAAACAAATTTTTTGACTGAAAATTTGGGTCAACAACAATTCTTAGAACAGAGCAAGATGTAGCAGCTAACTACCCCAGTGCAGCAATTGACTGTCGTGTTCTTGATATGCCCAGAAACACATACAAAATGCTAGCAGTCGACTGGTGGGCACCTAGAAGTTGACTATCATGTTCTTTATTTTTCCAAAAATGCCGAAGTTCACAATAATCATGTACTTTATTTTTCCAAACTATGATTAAACTCAAATTACAAGTAAGGTAACATATACTTTGAATGTAAATAAGAAAGAGCATGAAAGTGATGAAAGTTAAAAGGAAAGAGCAAGAATTCATAAGAGAAATGAAAATTATATTCTTAATATATGTATTTTTGATAGATAGGTTCATATTTGAATGACTGATTGCTGGTATGGGACGGTGATCGGACATTCTGTGATTATCGTGATAGTTGTGAATTGCAAGTTAGTCACTATAATGGCCAATGTAAATGAAAGGTCATATACTGAGAACTTACAGAACTATAGTATGCACCGATTCACCTATATATATATGTTTATGAATAGCATTTTGAGGACCTCAGTATCTACTTAATATGTGAAACCTAGAGTTGGGAACCTTATGCTACTTGGATCCACTCGAGGACATTCCAGAATGTACACAAAGATGATATGCGGTCGAGGACTACCAGGAAGAGTTGCCACAGTACATATGCAAAAACATGGAGTGGAGCATATGCTACCCTCCATATTTCTGTTATTATGCAATTATATCTTGATAATTATGATGATGATTGGTAGAGGCCAATGAGAAGTGCTCTTATTTCCTTATTGCTCTTTATGTTATAATGAAAGTTATATAAATGATTCTATGTAACCTATATGTTTTGATGAATTGATGAGATATATATTATGAGTTAAGTTTATGCATGCAAGTATGAATGTTAAATGAAATGTTATACAAGATAACCCAATAAATGTATTATTTTATGAAAAATAATGTAGAATTTTTGTATGAGTTTACAGTGGTACAAACTAGCTATTTTGAAAACTGGTTATTAATGCTACTGAGATTTATTCTCATAAAAATGCTGGTTTGTATCAGATGCCTAGATACTAGATCCTTCTTGAGATAGAGATGAAGTTAGTTGAAATACCCTTCCTGGGGTATTTCCCTGTTATTAATGAACTTTGGATCATTTATGTATAGGAAGTTCTTCCCTCACCCTAATTACATGAAGTATTAGAATAGGAAGTTTTTGGTATGCCCCATACCCTAAATCCTAGTGATATTTTGGTAAAAGGATCAGGAGAATAGATTTTGATGTATAGGATAAGGGCATATATGTATTAGGATATGTGAGCTAGGAATCCACTAGCTATTTTTGTTAAATGGGTGTAAGTGACAAGCTTGTTGTCTCCTTACCCTAGCTAACACTCTCATATATCCATAGATATATATCTAATGAATGATATATATACACTGTAAATAAATGTTGATGTATATGAATATATGTATGCACATGTATGTTATTTTAACTAATATGTTTTTATTTTCGTTGCATAATGTGTAAGATCCTGAGTGTAGTAGCCTAAACCAATAATACTAATTATGTTAGTTGGTAAACAATTAAGAATTAACTCGGGTAAGGGAATTAGTAATTCACCAATCTTATAGTATATTGTTTATATTATTTAAATCACTTTAAAAGAGATTGGAGGATTGGAGGATTATACTGAGTTGGTATCAGAGCACTACTACCATGGCTAGTTAGAATTGACTCGGTAGTGAAAGGGTAGATTTCTCAGGACAGAGCCTAATGCAGGGTAGTTAGCTGAGTTATGGCAGTTGACTGGCTTGTATTATGTTTTGACTTGAGGAATTAAGTATTAGGTTTGGGTAGATGATATTTCTTATTAGTGCCATATGATCTCTTATAAATAATATGTTATTGACTGATCACCTCGGTAATGTTTGTTGTGTAGAGTGAATTATGGCCCTACCTAGGAGAAATACTGGGAAGGAAAAGGAAGGTGAGACCAATATGGAAAGATTAATGCAAGTCATGATAGGAGTGGCAGAGGCTATAAGGGAACAGGCTATTGCTATTGCCCAACAGGCTACTGCTGCTACTCAACAAGTTGTAGCTATGGCTGAAGCACTTAGACAATTCCAAGAAAATAGACTCGTGAATCACAACCAAAATCCTGAAATTAGATAAGTAAGAAACCAAGATTATAATGGTTGGTATGAATTTCAGAGAAATAATCCTCCTTCCTTTAGGGGTGAGTTTAACCCACAGGCAGCTAAAGAATGGTTGCGAGAGATGGAAATTTTTTTTGAGGTTGTAGGGAATACAAATGAATAGAAGGTATTGTTTGCTACTCACATACTTGTTGGGGAAGCAGAATATTGGTGGAGAGGAGCGAAAAAATTACTAGTAGCTCAAGGGACCTAGATCACCTGGGAATTTTTTATAAGAGTGTATCTGGAAAAGTATTTCCTTGAGAATGTGAGAAACCAGAAAGAAATTGAATTCATGCAGTTAAAGCAGGGGAGTATGACTTTTAAGGAGTATTTAGCAAAATTTGAGGCACTGTCTAAATTCTCTTCTTATTTGGAACATCATCCAAATAAGACATGGAAAGCATTGCATCTAAAAGACGGGTTGAGGTTGGAGCTAAAGAATGTTGTTGCTCCGTTCGAAATTAGAAACTTTGCTATGTTAGTGAACAAGTGTCACATTGTTTCTCATAACTTGGATGAAATAGAGAAAGAAAGACAGAGAGCCAATTTCTTTAAAAGGAAACAATCAATATCCTTCAGAGGAAAGGATAGTAGAAATGAGGGAAACTAGAAGGGGAAGAAACTTGTGGTGTGACAAGCAGTACCTAATGCTTGTCCAAAGCGTGGGAAAAGTCATGGCGGACCTTGTAGATTCCAATCAAGTGTGTGTTATAAGTGTGGAAAGCCGGGTTACTTTATTAAATACTGCCCTGAGTGGAAGAAGTCGACTAAGCCCACAAGACCTCCTACTATGGAAAGAGTTTATACTCTCAAAGGTAAAGACGTGGTTCAGTCTGATGATCTGATAAAAGGTAAATGTTTGATAAATGGTATATCTTTAATTGCAATGTATGATTCTAGTGCCACTCATTCTTTCATTTCCTATGAATTTATGGAAAGACTGAATTTGCCTTTGTTTAAATTGCCCCATGAATTATCTATTTCTACTGCTGCAGGAAAGTGGGTATTAACTTCTTTGACTTGCTTAAATTGTTCCCTTGTTGAGAATAAGCCCTTCATTGTTAACCTCATTTGTTTACCATTAGTGGGATTGGATATCATTCTCGAGATGGATTGGTTGTCTACGAACAATGTAGTCTTGGATTGTTCTAAGAAATCTATGACTTTTAAAGATGCCATGCCAGTAGTTAGGAAAATTGAGGAAGAGATTCAAGGAACTAGTTTTTTGTGTTCTTCTAAAGTTGAACTTTAGCATAAACTTAATGTTATTCCTGTAGTTTGTGAATTTCTAGATGTCTTTCGCAATGAAATTTCAAGTCTTCTACCTGAAAGAGAGATAGAATTTTCTATAGAATTGATTCCTAGCACGAGACCAATTTCTATAGCCTTGTAGAATGTCTCCCTTAAAGTTAAATGAATTAAAGGTACAGATGGAGGATCTTTTGAGGAAAAAGTTTATTAGGCCTCGTGCTTTACCTTGGGGAGCACTAGTTCTATTTGTAAAGAAGAAGGATGGAAGTATGAGGTTATGTATAGACTATAGACAACTAAATCGGGTAATTGTGAAGAATAAATACCTACTTCCTAGGATAGATAACCTGTTAGATCAATTGAAAGGAGTTATTGTGTTTTCCAAAATTGATTGGAGTTCGGGATACCATCAAATCAGAGTGAGAATAGAAGACATACCTAAGACAGCCTTTAGAACCAAATATGGGCATTATGAATTTCTTGTAATGTCATTTAGATTAATGAATGCTCCAGCTATTTTTATAGATTACATGAATCGTATATTTAGACTCTACCTAGATCAATTCGTGGTAGTGTTTATTGATGACATTCTTGTATTACAGTGAAGAGCATGAATATCATCTTAGGATTGTATTACAGTTGCTTAGGGAAAAGCAATTGTATGCAAAATTAGAAAAATATGAATTCTGGTTAGAAGAGGTGAAATTATTAGGTCATGTAATCAATAGAGATGGAGTAACAGTAGATCCTAGTAAGATAGAGGTTGCAATTAGTAGGGAGAGACTCACAACAGTGACTCAAATTCAGAGTTTTCTTAGATTAGCAAGGTATTATAGAAGATTCATTCAAGGGTTTTTGCAAATTGCATTGCCCTTGACTAGACTGACTAGGAAAAATATTCCTTTTGTGTGGGATCACAAATGTGAAGATAACTTTTAGCTTTTAAAAGAAAAGTTGACCACAACACCTGTCTTAATAATCCCTGATCCCTTAGGAAATTTTGAATTGTATTGTGATGCATCCAAGAAAGGCCTAGAATGTGTCTTGATGCAAAATGGGAGAGTTGTCGCATATGCCTCTAGACAATTAAGGCCTCATGAGGAAAATTATCCTACCCATGATTTAGAATTAGCTGCTATAGTGTTTGCTTTAAAAATCTGGCGACACTATTTGTATGGGTCGAGGTTTGAAATATTTAGTGACCACAAAAGTCTCAAATATCTCTTTGACCGAAAAGAATTAAACATGAGGCAAAGAAGTTGGATGGAATTCTTAAAGGATTATGATTTTCAATTAAAGTACCATCCAGGAAAAGCTAATGTAGTGGAAGATGCACTAAGTCGAAAATCTCTCCACATAGCTCAATTATGATAAATGAAATGAGCCTGATAGAGAAATTTAGAAATATGAGCCTATCCAGACTGGTGTTACCAGATAGGATATGTCTGAGTAAGTTAAAAATCGAGAATAACCTTACAACTCAGATATTAAAAGCTCAAAGAGAGGATGAATTCTTAAAGTCTCTTAAGAACCCAAAAGAATTCAAAAGATGTGTCGATGGGGTAGTAACTTTCCAAGATAGGATTTATATCCCAGACTCAGGTGGACTGAGGGATATAATTCTAGAAGAAGCCCACAATAGCAACTATACTATTCATCCTAGTACTACCAAGATGTATCAAGCTTTGAAAAAGAAATTTTGGTGGCTAGGTATGAAGAAGCAAATAGCTGAATATGTTGCTAAATGCTTAGTGTGCCAGCAGGTGAAAATTGAACATCAAAAACCTGCAGGACTATTACAACCTCTTGAAATCCCTGAATGGATGGGATAAAATTTCTATGGATTTTGTTGTAGGTGATTGTGGATAGATTAACTAAATCTGCACATTTCCTACCCATCAAAATAAATTTTTCATTAGATAAGTTGGCCCAATTGTATATATGAGAAATAGTAAGACTCCACAGAGTTCCTACTAATATAATATCTGATAGAGACCCTAGGTTTACTTCTAGATTTTGGAGAGCCTTACAAGAGGCTTTTGGTATTAAACTTAGCTTCAATACTGCTTATCATCCACAAACTGATGGGTAGACTGAAAGAACTATTCAGACTCTAGAAGATATGCTTAAAGCATGTACATTAGAGCAAAAAGGGAATTGGGATAGAAATTTACCTTTGGTAGAATTTTCCTACAATAATAGTTTTCACTCCAGCATAGCGATGGCTCCTTATGAAGCCTTGTATGGAAGAAGATGTAGGTCACTCTTGTGTTGGTTTGAGGTAGGGGAGAGACAACTACTAGGGCCAGAGTTAGTTCAACAAACCACATATCAAACTAAGATGATTAAAGAAAAGATGGCTAAGGCCCAAGATAGGCAGAAGAGTTATGCTGATAAAAGGAGAAGACCATTAGAATTTGAGGAAGGAGACCATGTTTTCCTTAAAATTTCTCCTATTACTAGTATTGGCAAGGCTATTAAGTCTAGAAAGTTAAGCCCAAGATATATTGGACCTTTCCAGATCTTGAAAAAGGTTGGTCAATCTGCTTATCAAATTGCTTTACCCTCATTTCTATCAAATCTCTATGATGTGTTTCATATCTCTCAACTTCGAAAATATCTTCTCGATCCTTCACATATTCTTGATGCCAGAATAGTACAATTAAAAGATAATTTAACTTATAATCCTAGACCTTTAAGAATCATTGGGACTAAAGTCAAACAAATGAGAAACAAGACAATTTCACTAGCAAAGGTAATGTGGGATCAGTTATCGCCCCAAGAAGCTAAGTGGGAGAAGGAAGATGATATGAGAAGAAATTTCCCAAAGTTATTTGTATAAGTACGTATAAATTTTGAGGACGAAAATTCTTAAAAGGAGGGGAGAAATGTAACATTCGCTCCTAAAATTTGAGAGATGTTTGTTAATTTTAGTTAATTACTTGTGTATGTTGCATTTATGTTATGTTAGCTTGTATATAGTTGCTTGAGTGCAAGAATTGGACTATAAAATGAGTGAGAAAATCGAATAGAATGAAGAAAAGGACTAAACTAAAAAGTGAAAAACTTCAGGTATGACAATTGCAATTTTAGCCAAAGGATTTCCTATAGCAACATAATTTTGAAAGCTTCCCGCTAGTGAGCTAGGGACAAAATGGTAATTTAACATATAGTTGGAAGAATTATCATTTTGAACTGAATGGTTGGGAATTAGGAGTAGAATTGCAAAAGGGCTAGACTGCCTATAAATAGGCCAATCCTTCAGACCTGTCATTTCGCATCCAAAGTTCTGAAATTCTAGGGAGAGAGAGTGGTCGTGTAGAGAGAGAAACTGATGGAAAAAGGCAAAGAATCTCACTTTTAGCATGAATTGAGGTCAGAAAAGTGATTAAGATACATCAAAACTATTCTCCTGATCCTTTTACCAAAATATCACAAGGATTCAGGGTATGAGGCATATCAAAACTTTCTACTCTAACACTTCATGTAATGTAATCAGGGTGGGGAAGAACTTCCCATACATATATGATCAATAGTTCCTTAATAATAGGGAAATACCCAGGAAGGGTATTTCAAAAAACTCCATCTCTATCTCAAAAAGGATCTGGTATCTAGGCATCTGATACAAACTAGCATTTTTATAAGAATAAATCTCAGTAGCGTTAATAACCAGTATTCAAAACAGCTAGTTTGTGCCACCGTAAATTCATATGGAAATTCTACATTCTTTTTCATAAAATAATACATCTATTGGGTGATCTTGTATAACATTTCATTTAACATCCATACTTGTATGCATAAACTTAACTCATAGTACATATATCTCGTCAATCCATCAAAACATATAGGTAACATAGCATCATTTATATAACTTTCATCATAACATAAAGAGCAATAAGGAAATAAGAGCACTTCTCATTGGCCTCTGCCAATCATCATCATAATTATCATGATATAATTGCATAATAAGAGAAATCTGGAAGGGCAACATGTGCACCACTCCATGTTTTTACATATGTACTGTCACAACTCTGCTTGGCAATCCTCAACTGCATATCATCTTTGTATACATTCTGGAGCGTCCTCTAGTGGATCCAAGTACCATAATCTTCTTAACTCTAGGTCCCACACATTAAGTACATACTGGGGTCCTCAAAAAGCTATTCATAAACATATATATGGGTGAATCGGTGCATACTATAGTTTTGTAAATTCTAAATATGTGACTTTCCATTTACTTTGACCATTAAGTCATTAACTTACAATTTACAACTATCACGATAATCGCAGAATGTCTAATCACCGTCCCATACCAGCAATTATTCATTCAGATATGAACCTATCTACCACAAATACATATATTAAGAATACAATTTTCATTTCTCTTATACATTCTTGCTCTTTCCTTTTAACTTTTATCACTTTCATGCTCTTTTTGATTTACATTCAATGTATATGTTACCTTGCTTGTAATTTGAGTTTAATCTCTAGTTTTGATTTAGCTTCTGGGCTAGATATCATTCAAATATATCATTAAGTTCATCTTTTAATCACAAAAAGGTGACAATCGACTGGTATCACGCTGCAAGTTAACTGATTGAATTTTGTCCGAATTTTCAAAATTCCAAACAGATTTCTATCAGTCGACTGCTAGCTTATTGTTGGGCCGGACAGTCGACTACTGGGTTGGGGCAGTCGGCTGCTCTGTTCTTGGGTGTTTCTAGAAAAATGAAGAACATGACAGTCGACTTCCAAGTGCTCAGCAGTCGACTGTTAGCATTCTGTATACAATTCTAGGCATCCTAAGAGCACGACAGTTGACTGCTGAACCATGGCAGTCGGCTGCTACGTCTTGCTCTATTTTGTGAATTACCGTTGACCTAAAATTTCAATCCAAAAACTTTTTTCTACACCCATTTTGAAATTGATGAACTCAAGAAAAACTCCTTAGCAACCTTTAACACAAGAAAATAGCCCAAAACATCATATAATCTTGTCCAAATCTGAGATTAAAACTCATTTTTGTTTAAGCTGAAAAACCCATTTTTCAGAAAGAATTTTTAGCATGCACAAGTATTTTCAATCAGTTAAAAATACCCAATAGTGATTAAAAATAATAATAATGTAGTTTAAATCCCTTTATCTTTCAAACATGTTCAATTTCACAAATTTTAGTAGTATGAACAGTAAACTATGAAATAAAGGGATTGAGTTATTATGCTACCTTAATCCGTGTTTAAATGATGTTTGGATGCTGGTTAATGTTGTAGATGATAGATGTAATGTTTTATGAAAAAGAATATAGAATTTTTGTATGAATTTATGGTGGCACAAACTAGCTATTTTGAAAACTGGTTATTAATGCTACTGAGATTTATTCTCATAAAAATGCTAATTTGTATAAGATGCCTAGATACCAGATCCTTCTTGAGATAGAGATGGAGTTAGTTGAAATACCCTTCCTAGGCTATTTCCCTATTATTGAGGAACTATGGATCATATATGTATGGGAAGTTCTTACCCACCCTAATTACATGAAGTGTTAGAGTAGAAAGTTTTTGATATGCCTCATACCCTGAATCCTTGTGATATTTTGGTAAAAGGATCAGGAGAATAGTTTTGATGTACAGGATAAGGGCTTATATGTATTAGGATATGTGAGATAGGAATCCACTAGCTATTTTTGTTAAATGGGTATGAGTGATAGGCTTGTTGTCTCCTTATCCTAGCTAACACTCACATATCCATATATATATGTCTAATGAATGATATGTATACACTATAAATGAATGTTGATGTATATAAATATATGTATGCACATGTATGCTATTTTAACTAATATGTTTTAATTTTCGCTGCGTAACGTGCGAGATCCCAAGTGTAGTAGCCCAAACCAATAATACTAATTATGTCAATTGGTAAATATTTGAAAATTTACTTGGGTAAAGGAAGTAGTAATTCACCAATCTTATAGTATATTGTTTATATTATTTAAATCACTTGAAAAGAGACTATAGGCTTGGGGGCTTACACCATCATTTCACTTTCATAACATATGAGCAGTACATAAAACACCCTAAGAGTAATCAGGAGAGTTGCCCAATAACAACTCCACACACCACTATCTATATGAATAAGCGCATGCCTATTTAGTCATGCATTAACTTTTGTACATTCTAAGGCATCCCCTAGTGGATCCAAGTACCTTAATGGTCCCTGCCCCTTTCCGGTAGATCATCCCTGACCAGTGGGATTCCTCCCTTTCATCCCAAACGGGGCTAGTATAACCCTCATGGGATTACCATCTCTACCCAGATCATTTCCTCTCTGCTTTTAGGCAGATCATAGTACTATGGAATCACCATCCCTTTCAGATGGATCACACTCTCGGTACGCTATTCTTTACATATACTCTAAGGTGAATCAGCCCATACCCATGGTTATGCTGAACTCTAAGTATGTTTTCCTCATATGGCCTTTAGGAGATAACACTAACTTAAAGTTCGCAACCATCACAGTGTTTTTGAAATCATCTAAGTTCAAGTGGATGTTTAACCATCCTAATTTATGGCATAACTGTGGAATGCCCAACAGTTGTTCCATAATGACAATCGATCACTCAATCATAAGCCTATATACCCTAAGGCATACAATGAGAATACTTTCCTCTTTCCCTTTTTGTGTTTTCTTCTCTCACTTTGTTTCACTATCACAAGGGTCTCATCACCCAAAACTCCTAGTTTCCTTGCTTACCCATTTTGTGAGCCCTTAATTAGGTTAGTATGAAGAATTACTAAGCTCAATTACCATTAAAAACCTCATTTTGCAAGCTAGAGGCTTGACAGTCGACTGCTGGAAGGCTAGCAGTTGACGGGTGGCTTTCTGTATTCCTTGAGTGCCAGACAGTAAGCTAGCAGTCGACTACCCCATACATAGCAATTGGCCATTATGCTTCGCTACAGTTCAAAAAATATAATTTTGATAGTACCTAGCCCAGAATGGACTCCATTTTCAATTCTAAACACATGAGCTTAAATTTCATACAACAAACTTTACTTCTCATTAAACATTTCTCATCCATTAGCTCAAACATGGTATATTCAAGGAAAACTAGTCGATATCTCTAGATGAACATAACCCAGCCATTCCAATCCATTACAAGCACATACATGAGCATACATTCAATAACACAATATCCCACAGAAATAGAAAATCGTATAGAATTTAGGTTTAACCCCAATCTCAGTTTAAATAGTTAGAAATTCATATTTTGCAGCGACATGTAAACTTTTCAGAAAAGAAAGGGGTTTAGGATGGATTGCTACCTTGATTCCTTGCAAATGTGTGTGTTTGATGTGTTAAGAATGATCCTCCCTTGTTATAGGGCTAATTTCTAGTCTCAAATCAGCTTTTTCCTCAACAAATTTCCTCCTTTCTTACCCTAGCTCGCCCTTTTCTCTCTCTAATTTTCCCTCTATTTCTCTCTCTAAAATCTAAAGGTTTGGAAGTGTGTGGGAGTTTAGGTCTTCAACTAGGGTTTAAGAGAGGTTTGGGTATTTGATCTTTGGTCCCTCAGCTATTTTACACTTTTGGAATCACTCACTTTTCCCTTTTCAATTAAATCTCTAGCCACCTCTTGCTAAACCTTCATGTATTTCTTTTCAATTTAGTCCTTATGCTAATACAACTATATGCACTAATACAACATACACAAGCACTAAACATCAAATTAACAATTATCAAACATCTCTTTAATTATAATTTGCTCATTTGTTTAAAGTAAAGTAGTGACATATTTACTATCCCACAATATGTTTTATATGAGAATTTATGAGAAGTTATGATGAGATGATGATGAATAGACATCCTATATTTCAAAGTTTAAATGTTTAAAGGTACATGCATAAATCTGAGCATATGATTAAAAGTATATTGCATGCATTACATCCCTATAGAATATCGTATGTATTATGTCGCATGATGAAAAAGAATGTAGAGGTTTTCTGTATAAGTATAGTAGTACAGGTCAGTGGATTTTTAAAATTGGTTGCATTGCTACTGAGATTTATTTCTCACATGAGTGCTGGCATGCATCAGATGTGTAGGTTCCTTGGCTGGAGGAAAAGGTAAGCAAGAGAGAAGTACCCTTCATGGGGGTACCCACAAATGTCTATTTTTGATAGTATAGGCACATGTTTAACTTGTACTAGTCCTTATAGTTTTTGGAAAGGCTTGTAAAGAATATCACTTGTATAGCCTATATTGATTTAGATGTACATAGATTAGTCTGAATTTATTAATACAAAATTTGAAGGGGTCATGAATGGTAGGATTGTTGCCTCCATACCCTAATGAGTTAAATTAAAGTTAATGAATGAGTATTTATGTATGTTTGTGTATAACTACTTATGATGAATTATGTATATGTATTTGATCTGATATTTTGCTACTACGTGTGAGAACCCAAGTGTAGAACCCAACCCAAATGGTACTTAAATAATTAAAATGGTAAAAATTTAAAATTTAATTAGGTAGATGTAATAGTAACACACTAAAAGGAACCATAGGCTAAAGGGGGTGTTACGGGCATTACACTTAGTTGGTATCAGAACTCAATTACCACGATTGGCACATAGCTGACTCGGTAGTGATAG
Organism: Senna siamea; assembly: GCA_031216115.1. Classification (NCBI taxonomy): domain Eukaryota; kingdom Viridiplantae; phylum Streptophyta; class Magnoliopsida; order Fabales; family Fabaceae; genus Senna; species Senna siamea. Next base: position 8,158,015 of record CM062360.1, read on the forward strand.
ATGCTAATTAGGTAGTATGGGTAGATTCCTCATAATAGAGACTACTATAGGTTAGTCAGCTGAGCCTAGGCAGTTGACTATTTGTGTTATGTTTTGACTTGAGGAATGGAGTGCTAGGTTTGGGGTGTACAATATTTCCTATGGAGCCATATATTTTCTTATAAATATTATGTTAATGAGACTGATCACCTCAATAATGTTTGTTTTAAAGAGTAAGCTATGGCACCTCTCAATAGAAACAGTACACGAGATAAAGATGGTGAATTAAACTTAGGTGGGGTTATGCAAACCTTCTTGGGGATGGTAGAGGCCATGAGGTAACAAACTGTTGCTGCCACCCAATAAGTAGCTACTACAACTAAGGTACTCTGGCAGCTGAAGGATGACTGCAATGTGAATTGAAACCTTGACCGTAAGGGTGAACCAGTGAGGGATCAGACCTACAAGGGGTGGTCTGAGTTCTAGAAAGCTAAACCTCCTTCCTTTAAAGGTGAGTTTAACCCAAAATTGGCAGATTGGCTAGCAAAGATGGAAAAGATGTTTGCTGTTCTAGGGAGTACAGAGGCCCAGAAGGTTCAGTTCTCCACTTACATGCTAGCTGGAGAGGCTGAGCACTGGTGGAAAGGGGCCAAGTAGTTAATGGAGGCCTAAGGAGTCCAAATCACTTGGAATTCATTTAAAGAGGTATTCCTAGAGAAATACTTCCCTCATAGCACAAGGAATGAGAAGGAGATAAAATTCATGAAAATAAGACAGGGCAACATGTCCTTCAATGATTACCTAGTAAATTTTGAGGAGCTATCTAAGTTCTTCTCCTATCAGCAGTTGAGGTAGGATGAAGCATGGAAGGCCATGCACTTATTGTAACACTCCATATTCTCTTGATTAGTTTTAAATTAATGTTTCCTTAATTAATTGGATGACTTGGCCATAAAATGTGATGAAATTGCTTTAGTGATGTAATGTAGAATAAATGTTACAAGGGAAAGAATGGACCTAAGTATTAAGTAGCATGAAATTCTTATAAAAAGGAGACATGTGAAAATTGTCCCTTTTCTTTTCATGTTAGTCGAATTAAGATGTGAGGCTTGATTAATATTAAAGTGTTTTCTTATAAACCACCAAGGAGATTACAAGAAGAAAGCTAAGGTAAGACGTGAAGAAAGAAAGGAGAAATTAATTTTTGCCAAGTAAGGTGCTTGATTTAATTCTTACTTTTCTTCCTTTTTATCTAGCCAAATTGCCAAAGGAAAGAGTGAATTAAACATATATAAGTATGGATGGTGAGAACCATTAAGAGAAGATTGGCACTTAGTCAAACAAAATCTTAGACATTCGGTGAAGGAAGAAAGAAAAAGGGAGCTGTGATATGTAGGAAGGAAAAGGGAAATTAACTTCTTCCTCTTCTTAACATTTAACAATAAAAGCAATTGAAAGTAAGAAGGAGAAAAATGTGGATCTCATTCAAATCTATATAACCATACAGAAGGAAGAAAAGAAAAGGAGAAGAGATGTGTGACACTTTAATTCTCAAATTTCCTTTCACTCCTTTTCATTGTCTTGGCCGAGAATGCAATTGAGGTGCTTAACCATACGACAGTGACAATGAGAAAGAGAGAAGAAAGTTGAGCATCCAATAAAGTATATATGTAAATACATATAATACAATCAGTGAAGAGGTGGAAGAGGGAAAGAGAAATGTGTGATATTAGCCTTCTTTCTTTTCTTCCCTTACTTTTGTCTTCAAGGTGACCGAGAGATCAGAATTGAGATGCTTGAGACAATTAAGGTGCTTAAATGGAATTAAGGTGTTTTAATCATTTTTCTCTTTTCTTCCCTTTTGCCAAATCGAATAGCTTGCCAAATCAAATAGATAAAACAAAAAAAAGAAAGGTGGCTTAAATACATGTGTATGCACGGTGAAATCCATCTCAATTGAGAGGGAAGAGAGTTGTTAATCGAATTTAAGTATTCCAGGAGCTAGGAAAACTTATCAAAACCCTTCACCATCATCAAATACCGATTGAAAATTAGCATAAAGGTAGAAAATCACCTATCTCCCTCATTTTTGAAATTTCCTGTGTATTGTTGGTAAATTCTGAATTTTCATAATTTTGAACTTCAGAGAGATTAAAACCTACATTCTTAGTGTTTTTGATTTCTATTGGATGTTTTAAAATGGTTGAATATGCTTGTGAATGCATAATTGCAAATATGAGAAATGGGTTTTTCTAGTTTTTGAGAAAAGAGCTTAAATCTAAGATTTGGGCATAAATAATCGGTGTTTGGGCTATTTTTGAGTAGTAAATAAAGCTTTTATGCTGTTATTGAGTTTTAATCATCAAAACTATTTTAAAAACATGTTTTTGGTGCCAAAATCTAGGTCAACGGACTTTCAAAAAATAGAGTACAATGTAGCAGTCGACTTGTAGGCCCTACCAGTTGACTGTCGTGCTCCTGAGTTGCCCAAATTCATATCCAAAATTCTAGCAGTTGACTGCCAGGGGTTGGAAGTCGACTGCCGTGTTCTTATTTTCCAAAAATTAGCAAAGAACAGAGCAGTCGATTGTCGGGGTCGTGGAAGTCAACTGATTGCTCACTGTTTGAAACATTTTTAGGGCAGCAAGCTGGAAGTCAACTGCCAGGAGGCTATAAGTCAACTTGTTGCTCTCTACTTTGAGAAATTAGACTCAATAACCTCTTTTATACACAATTAGCCCAATACTTCGCTCAAATGTAGGATTAAATCTTGAATTGTAATGGGTAACATGAAAAAAGAGAATGTTTGATAAATTATGAGAAAGAGAAGAGAAATAAGAGATTTCAATTGCGCATGAACCATAAATGAGAATAGCTATAAATGGTTGATTTGCGAGAAGGGATGCATTTGGTTATACCATGAGAAGGGATGCATTTGGTTATTCCGTGAGAAGGGAAGCAATTGGTTATACTGCGAGAATAGATGCAACTGGCTTTAATCTAGGAAAAGTTTTGTAGACAGTTAACTTGAGAATAATTGCTAACGGATAACCTGAGAACAAATGCTGACGGTGAAAACCACGAAAATAGTTGCAGGTGGCTCAAGGCCACAAGAAAACTCATTTATGAATAGAAATTTAAAATAATTACTATGTGATGCTTTTGACTATGGCCATATCAAATTGCATGAGTTCTTTGTTTATGCTCAATACTCTATGCTGATATGAGAATATGATGTGTTACCATTACAGTCTGAAAAGATATCATGTGTGATGAATATTTGTTGAGGTGTAAAGATATTCATGAGTATATGCATGAAATATTTATATCATCTATGTACATTATTCCAATAGCATAATGTTTGAATTATTATGAAAAAGAATGTAGTGGATTTCCGTACCTGTACAGTGGTACAAGTCAGCAGTATTTAAATTACAGGTGATTATTGCTACTGAGAAATATTTTTCATTAAAGCTAATTTGTATCAGATGCCTAGGTACCAGATTTTCCTGGAGGTTGAGGTGGAAATAATAGAGATACCATTTCTAGGTCTTTTCCCAGTAGTTAAAGAAATATGGATTGTATATGTATGGGAAGTTCTTCCCCCTAATGGTATGCATAATTAGGAATATATCATAGGGTTTTGATATGCCCATATCCTGAATCCTTATATATCTTTTGGAGGGATTAGGAGAATGACTTTTGATGTAAGTAAGAAAGGCATATATGTATTAAGATATGTGAGATAGGATATTTTGTTTAAAAATCGGATATGAGTGCCAGGCTTGTTGTCTCCTTACCCTATTCATGCTCACATATCTATAGATATATGTCTGCACACACTAATAGTTATGTATGTATAAATATTATGTACAATTGAATGTGAATGTGAATATCTCTATATCTATCTATTTCATCTAAATTATTTTATTTATTTTTGCTGCATAACGTGTGAGAACCTGAGTGTAGTAACCCAAACTAGTGGCACTCAATTATTTAACTTAGAAAAAGTTAAAAATGTACTCGGGTAGAGGTAGTAGTAACTCACCAATCCTATATTATATTATCTTATATTATTTTATTACTAGAAGAAATATAGGGTAGGGGGTGTTACAATTATTAGCACTTAAGGTTAGAAAATAAAAACAAAGCTGAAAAGGAATGAAAGAAAAACACACAAAAGAAAGGAAAAGAGAGCTTAACCAAAGGGAGAAAGAAGCCAAGAACCAAGAGGTATTCAAGGAGATACCAAGCATTTGCATCATTCTTGCATCCTTGAGGCAGCTTAGCAATTCTCTTAATTTTGTTTCATGATGTGAGATATATTCATCATGCTTTCAAGCTTTCATGGAACATGAGTTTTCTCTCTACATTCTTGAAGAAATGAATGTCTATTTGGTTGAGTTTGTATGGTAAATTTAAATTGTTTCTTGATGTTTTAAAATGGATATTGTCATTTCCATGGAAGAACTATTGTGGGGAAGAATTCAGCATGTATATTGGAAAATCTAACTAAAAATAATGCTAAAAATTTGTATTTTTATATGGTTAGTTTATGTTTTAAGTTATAGACACTAAAATGAAGATTTCTAGCTAGCATTTGATGTAAGATTTAACCTTTGTTCTTATTGTCATACCAAATCCGAAAGTGGCTTTTGTAAGATAGTAATTTTCTTGCTAAAATTGGTGTAAGAAAGATGGAAATTCAGTTGGCTAAGGAAAGGAGAAAAATTATGACAAAATATAATATAGAAAATTTAGCTTTGACTAATAAAGATCCACATTGCTATTGGTAATTAAATATATGTAACCTAAATTTTAGTATGTAACTTGAACCAAGAAGGTAAGTAGAATAAAGTGTTAATGGTAATGGTGACACAAATTAAATGTGGAAAAAAGTATCTTAGAACTTAATGCATGATATTGTGAAGTTTAAATTATGACAAGGATGGGAAAATATGACAATGTGACATGAAAAACCCTAAGTTTGAGTACTTTTTCATGGTGGCCGAAACCAATGCCTTATTTTGATCTTAGTGGCCAAATCACTATGCTAACTGTAACACCCCCAACCCTATATTTCTTTCAGATAATTAAATAATATAAGGTAATATAATATAGTACTACTACCTCTACTCGAGTATATTTTTAACTTTTTCTAAGTTAAATAGTTGAGTGCCACTAGTTTGGGTTACTACACTCGAGTTCTCACATGTTACGCAGCGAAAATAAATAAAGTAATTTAAATGAAATAGATTGATATAGAGATATTGACATTCACATTCAACTATACATAACATTTATATATACATATATAATAGTTTGTGCTAGACATATATACCTATAGATATGCGAGCCTGAGTAGGGTAAGGAGACAACAAGCCTGCCACTCATACCCCGTTTTAAGCAAAACTCTCCATCTCGCATATCTTAATACATATATGCCCTCCTCATCTACGCCAAAATTTTCCTCCTGATCCTTTCAAAATACTAATAAGGATTCAGGAAAATGGGCATGTCAAAATACTATAAACTCCTAGTTATGCAAACAGTCAATACTTTTATCTCTATCAGCACTTAGTACCTAGGAATTTGATACAAATCAGCTTTAATGAGAATTATTTCTTAGTAACAATAATCACCTGTGTTTTACAATAGCTATTTGTACCATCGTACAAATATGAAAATTCACTACATTCTTTTTCATGATAGTTTGAAATATTATGCTATTGGAATAATGTAAATGTATTAAATAACTATATCGTACATATACTTATGATTACACATACACTTCAACAAATATTCATCACACAGGATGCATTCTTAGATTGTAATGGTAACAACTCACACTCTCATTTTAGTATATAAAGCATAAGCAAAGAAATCATGCAACTTGATATAGCCATAGTCAAAAGCATCATACAGTAATTCTTTCAAATTTCTATTCATAAATTAGATTCTCTTGTGGTCATGTGTAACAGTCCAGCTGCCCACTTGCAGATATTGTCCGCTTTAGTGGTTATTGAGCCACCTCACAGTTTTGTTCCTCTCCCCCTATCCCTTCGGAGGAGAAAACACATCTGCAAGGGAGAGGTATCCACACCCTCATAAGGCATGCTTCGTTCCCCTCTCCAAACGATGTGGGACATTACAAATATTAATTGTAACGACCCCCTAATACAACATACACAATCCTTTATCTATCTAGCGGAAGCATATGGGTCTTTGAAATGGTTATTCCCGATGTGAGAATGCCAGGGGATCGCTACAGGTTGAGTGTAACCCAAATAGACTTCCCATTGTCCATTCGGATTTCGTTCAACCCTAATTCACATGCAGCTATACTAATTATACATACATACATCATAAATTACTCTGGAATGAAAACTAATATCCATACATATGGCATACAAACATTTAATGCGAATTCCAACTTAAATTCACCAGTTTACAGCGGTAAACCCTACTAGAAATTCGGCAGAGTTTCCTCTGTATTTCGAGCGTATCCCAAAATACAACAGTCATCCAATGTACAAATATATAGCCAGTCCAATAACAATAGAAAGCATAAATTACAGAAGACCAATATACAGCATCATCATTAAAATATCTACAATGTAATTCAAGCCTAGACTAAGCTGCTCTACTATCTATCACCAAAGCATCGCCCAGCTAACGTCTAGGTCCCTGTCCCTGTTCCAGTTCATCTGAGTAAACAACCTGGTGAGATAAAAAATTCCAATAGAATAATTTACAATTCTAAATACAGTTCAAAATCTAGTTGAATACTTAGTGGTGTAAGCACCGAAAATAACTTCCCAAAATTAGTTCGTAATACGTGAAATACCTTATCTTTAAAATCAATTTATCACATGGAAAACATCGGCCAATACTCACAATCATAAAGTCCATATCTTTAAAAAATCAGAAATCAATAATCAGATTAAATCCCATGCCCAGTGTATCTAAATCCATATAGGCCACAAGTCCTCTGCGAACAAATCTAAATCGTCCAATTGCACGTCGTCTAGAGAGATTTCCTCTCTTATCGTTGGGTGTGATCCGTAACACCAATCACCCGAATCTCGCCTATATTGTGAGTGTGATCCGTAACACCAATCACTCACTCAAGGATCGGGTGAGAATCAACATCTAGGGCGTCCCTTAGCATGTGAACATACGCCAATTCTCATCCTCATACAGTCTATTAGAACTCACATGCTCACGGTCGACCATTCCTCAAGATTCTAGGGTATTACGCCTAAATCACAATGTTTCCCCATGTAGGTTATCCCCCCTTATACTCCTTAAACCTTTCTTAGGGTCGTCCTGAATTATCGCGTGATCTCTAACACAGTACAGGCTAAATCTGGTAAAAACAATATCATTTAAAAACTCCCTATACTCGGGATACTTAACGGCTGTCCCATAACGGCTATTAAGTACCCTACCCTAAGTAAACCCGTCCTAATGGCATCTAAACTCAATAAACAATTCATCTAATATGCAAATGGGGTTTTCAGCACACAGGCATGCAATTTAGTCCACCGAAAGTAGCACGTAAATCCATGCAATTAAATCTAATCGTTCAAGTATTCACTAGGTTAAATTTAGAACTCGGGAAGCATAAATCATCCTACCTGGTCTCCTGTTGCTCCAAATCAATTCAGAACTTCTCGTAGTCTCGAATTCTGAGCTAAATCAAATCTTTGGATATTTACATGAATATTTAAATTCGTCACGTCATCCATTTTACGATTCTAAATCCGATTACCCTATTTCCTAGGTCAATTTATTTCCTATTCGCATTCGGAAGCCAATTCAATCAAATTTCATCAATTTTAGGCAATTCAGACCTTACCAGTGTTGTCGAATGATAGAAATCTATTTCGGGGTGGTCTCGGTGTCTCTCAGTGTATATCCAGATTCTTCAGCACGGCGGCGCACGGAGGCGTATGGCGGCATACGGCGAAGGGGTGCGGTTGGCCTCTAAATTCACACCACGGTGAAGCCCGCAAGACGAGGAGTCTGAATATGGTGGTGGCGCGGCAATTCACGAGACGGCTTTTTTTGGCCACTAAGAATAATGCACAGTGGATGATAAATCCCTCGATTCGGGCATGTCAAACCTCAGTTCAACGTTGGCGAGCTGGTGGAGGAAGCTGGCAGCTCAGGCTACACGCTGGTGATGGCTGTGACTGCCAACGGTGGCGATCTCAGCTGGCAAAGTTTCCACGTGATGGAGGAGAAAAACACCATTTTTCAGCGGTGCTGGTGGCCGTGGGTGGCTACTAGAGGTTGAGGGTGGCGAGGGGAGTCGATTGGTATGCCATGTGGTGGCTCACGGTGGCTCAGGTGGCGACGCGCGGTGGAGGAGAGAAGAGAGAGAGGAGAGTGAAAATGAAGTGAGGAGAGAGAGGGAATTATGACAAATGGCGGGGTTTCGGGAAATTTAAAGCTTTCGGGGGCGATTCTGACTTTTCCTGGACCACCCGAGGAAACTTCGGGATGTCAGCTTCCATCCAGATATTGGCACGAGTTCCCATGCAATGATTTTAGCCTCCGTCAGTGAAACTAAAGTATGAAACTTCATCTGTCAGTTCCTATTCATCGGATCGCATTTCTTTTCGTTCGATCATGTTTCGGACTTCGAACGACCTTCCGTTTAAACCTTCATCCTCAAAATTCGTGCCAGGCTTCGCTTACATGAATTTATCATGAAAATTGGGTTTTATCTTATAAAAACATTTTCGGTTATTACTTTCTCCCCCCCTTAAAAGAAATTTTGTCCCCAAAATTCATACCTGTGAACAACTCTAGTTATGATTGCCTCATCTCGTCTTCCTTCTCCCATGTCATCTACTGCGATGCTACATCCTGCCAAAGTACCTTAACTAAAGGGATTATTTTACTTCGAAGTTGCTTAGTCTTAAAGTCAAGGATTTGTACAAGAGTAGATTCATAAGTCAAATTTTCCTTTAATATTATCAGTTAATTCCCTAATACATGCGTAGGATCTGGGACATATTTACGAAGTTGGGAGACGTGGAAGACATCATGTAGGTTGGACAAATAGGGAGGTAAGGCAATTTGGTAGGCAACGGGACCAACTCTTTGTAAGATTTGGAATGGTCCTAAGAATCTAGGGTTTAGTTTCTTGGTCCTTACCTGTCTACCGATACCCGTGGTAGGGGACACTCTTAGAAACACATGCTCTTCCTCATTAAATTCTAAAGGCCTTCTTCTCTTTTTCGCATATGATTCTTGTCTCTGTTGGGCAACTCTTATCTTTTCCCTGATCATTTTAATCTGATCAGTGGTTTCTTGTATAATTTCGGGTCCCAACAGTGCACTCTCCCCCATTTCTTCCCAACTTAAAGGTGATTTACAACTCCTCCCATACAGAGCCTCATAAGGTGCCATACCGATGGTTAAGTGATAACTGTTATTGTATGCAAAATCTATCAACAGTAGGTGTTTATCCTAACTCCCTTTCTGCTCTAGCACACAAGCCCTCAACATATCTTCTAGGGTCTGAATAGTCCTCTCAGACTGTCAGTCAGTCTTAGGATGGTAGGCTGTGCTAAATTTAAGCTGGGTTCCTAAGGCTTGCTGTAGGGATTGCCAGAATCTCAAAGTAAACTTAGGGTCTCGATTGGATATTATACTTGATGGTATTCCATGTAATCTCATGATTTCCTTAAGGTATACTTCGGCTAATTTCTCTATGGAATAATGAATCTTTACGGGTAAAAAGTGAGCAAATTTTGTCAATCTATCCACTATCACCCAAATGGCATCAAATCTAGCTGGGGTTCTAGGTAATCCTACCACGAAATCCATGGTTATTTGATCCCATTTCCTCTCTGGTATCTCCAATGGTTTTAGTAGCCTTGTGGGTTTCTGATGTTCTATCTTAACCTATTGACAAGTCAAACAGGCATTCACGTAATTCGTGATATCCTTCCGCATACTGGGCCATCAAAAGTTCCTCTTTAGGTCCTGATACATCTTGGAAATACCGGGGTGAATAGTGTAATAGCTTCTATGGGCCTCTGCTAACACTTTTTCCTTTAGCTCCTGATGGTTCAGAATCACAACCCTCTTCTTAAACATTAAGACTCCATCAGGTGCTAGTCCAAAATCGGGTTGGTCTACGTATACTTCCAAGGATTCATCCTCAGGTTGGGCTTGTCTAATCAGCTCTCTCAATTCGCAGGTTATCAAAAAGTCACTCATCACTAATCTTTGCGGAAACAAGATTACGTTGAGGCTGAGGTTTTTAAAATTCTAAAGTAATCTCATCTCACTTATCATTAGGCTAGCTAGCTGCAGCGACTTTCGGCTTAATGCATCCGCCACGACATTCGCTTTCCCTGCATGATATTTCAATTCAAAATCAAAATCTTTTAGGTATTCTACCCACCTACGCTGCCTCATGTTTAATTCTTTTTTATCAAACAAATACCTAAGGCTCTTATGATCACTATACACTTCGAATACCGCGCCATATAGGTAATGTCTCCAAATCTTTAGGGCAAACACAACGGCAGCTAATTCTAAGTCATGGGTGGGGTAGTTTTCCTTTGCAGGTTTCAATTGTCGCGATACATAAGCCACAACTTTCCCATCCTGCATCAAGACACAACCTAGGCCTCTCAGGGATGCATCTGTATATATGGTAAAGGGTTCTAGGGCTTTCAGAATAATTAGTACAGGAGTGGTGGTTAATTTCTCTTTCAAAGTTTGAAAACTATTCTCACACTGTTCGCTCCATTCGAAATCTACCCCTTTCTGAGTCAACCGGGTTAATGGCAAAGCTATCTGAGAAAATCCTTGAATGAATTTCCTATAATATGCAGCTAAACCCAGGAAACTCCTAATCTCGGTGACCATTCTAGGTCGTCCCCAATCTAACACAGCTTCAATTTTCTTACGGTCTACCGTTATTCCTTCCCCATTAACCACGTGTCCCAAGAATTTCACTTCTTCTAACCAAAACTCACATTTCTCTAGCTTTGCATACAATTGCTTCTCTTCCAGTATCTGTAGCATCGTGCTAAGATGCTAGGCATGCACTTCGTGAGTCTTGGAATAGACTAAGATATCATCAATGAATACCACTACAAACTGATCTAAATAGGGTCTGAAAATTCTATTCATGTAATTCATAACAACAGCAGGTGCCTTTGTTAATCCAAACGACATCACTAGAAACTCGTAGTGGCCGTATCTTGTTCTAAACGCTGTCTTAGAGATATCCTCTTCTCTAACCCTAATCTGGTGGTATCCTGATCTTAAGTCTATCTTAGAAAACATAGTCGCTCCTTGCAACTGATCAAACAAGTCATCAATACGTGGTAATGGGTATTTATTCTTAATGGTCACCTTGTTTAATTGCCGGTAATCGATACACAATATCAAACTCCTGTCTTTCTTCTTTACGAATAAGACCGGAGATCCCTATGGCGATACACTTGGCCTAATGAACCCCTTCTCCAACATATTTTCAATTTTGACCTTTAATTCCCTTAATTCTATTGAGGCCATACAATATGGAGTCATGGCTATCTGTCCCGCACCCGAAATTAGGTCAATGGTGAACTCTATCTCCCTAGGTGGTGGCAGTTTACTTACTTCCAAAGGAAATACCTCCGAAAAGTCACTAGCGATTAGGATTTGGCTTAACCTATCCTGCAACTCTACCTCAGAGAGATTAAGGGACATATCACCTATCTCACAAGCCCTATCACTCCTTCACACAGGCACGTTATCCAGGTAAGTGATTGTCCTCTCAGAACAATTCAACAAGACCCGATTCCTAGTTAACCAATCCATTCCCAAAATGATGTCGATCCCAGTTAATGGTATATATACTAGGTCCACAATGAACAAAGTATCCTCAATAGTTAAGGGGCAATTTAGGCATATACGTGGGGACATAGTGGCTTCTCCTAAGGGTGTGTATATGTATAGGTCACAGGGCAGGATTTGAACAAGTAGTTTTATCCTCTCTACGCATGCATCAGCAATAAAGGAGTGCGTAGCACCCGAATCAAACAATACTATCAAAGGAAAATTGTAGATTTTACCTCTACCCTGCATAAAGCCCGAAGACCTGTCGACATTAGCCGCATCCTTAGTAAAAACTCTCCCTGGAGCCTGTGGTCTTCGGCTACCAGATGTCGGCTGGTTCCCGGTGGAAGGGCAGTATCTGGCCATATGTCCTGTACCTCCACACTTATAATACTAAAGTGGAGTCTGATGCCAGCAAGGCTGGTTCAGATGTCTAGTTCCACACTTCGGACAGGATGTATTATCAGGTCATCTTCCACTACTGCTAGAAGCCCCTGGTTGCGGTTTAAATATACCACCTCTCACATTGAGATTTCTGGTTGTTGGTCTTGGCTGGTTCCCTGTTCTCTGGGTCATATTCTGAGCCTGTCTCTGCTCCAGATTCTTACTCAGGATTCGGCACTTGTTTACCAACGTGGCAAAGTCTCGAATCTCAAGTGTAGCTAGCTGAGTCTTCATGGGTAAGTCTAGGCCTTCTTCTAATTGCTTTGCTTTCCAGGCCTCGTCATAGTGCATTCGCAGGTAGGTGGAGTATTAGGATAATTCTTCACATTGTTTTAAATACTCCTCAAATGGCCTGCCTCCCTGTGTGAGCTTCAGAAACTGTGCTTCCTTTGATTGCTTAACGCTCTCAAGGATGTACTGGTCTATAAAGACTCTCTTGAAAGACTCCCAGGTGACCGGGATACCTCTACTTTCCATCAGTTGCTGGGCACCTATCCACCAGAGTTCTGCTCACCTTTCAACATATATGTTGCTCTGCTTGTCGTCACACTGCAACAATCAGAAAATCTTTTCAATATCTTTCACCCAGGCTTCTACCGTAGTTGGATCGGAGGCACCTGCAAATAGGGATGGACCTGCTCTCTGAAACTCGATCCATCCTTGATACAATGGGTTGGCATGCTGGGTGGCTCCGTCATTTTTAGTTTGCCTGTCTTCTTGCTGCTGTCTCATCGCATTAGCACTGGTAGTGGCTTAATCTCTCATCGCATCAGCCATCATTCGAATAGATTCCATCATATCGTGCATGTCGACGTTAGTCTCCATGCTACCACTACCCGAAGCACCCTGGTTCCTGTGCCTTGGCCTTCCTCTGGGCCTGCGAGTGCCATCCTTGCTAGATTCTGCCATACTTATCTGACACAGGAAACAAACAAATTAGTTTCAACAGCAACAGTTATCAGATAGGAATTAAATTCATTCCATTACTTATCGGTTCAAAATCAGGTCCTAACATTCCAGAGTTAAATCAATCAAAACCCTAAAGCTGCAAGCCCAAAGATTCAAGGTCCCTAACCCACTAAACTAGATGATCCGACAAACCGGGGCTCTAATACAATAATTGTAACGACCCCCTGATACAACGTACACAATCCTTTATCTGTCTAGCGGAAGCATATGGGTCTTTGAAATGGTTATTCCCGATGTGGGAATGCCAGGGGATCGCTACAGGTTAAGCATAACCCAAATAGACTTCCCATTATACATTCGGATTTCGTTCAACCCTAATTCACATGCAGCTATACTAATTATACATACATACATCATAAATTACTCTGGAATGAAAACTAATATCCATACATACGGCATACAAACATTTCATGCGAATTTCAACTTAAATTCACCAGTTTACAGCGGTAAACCCTACCAGAAAATCCGACAGAGTTTCCTCTGTATTTTGAGCGTATCCCAAAATACAACAGTCATCCAATGTACAAATATATAGCCAATCCAATAACAACAGAAATCATAAATTACAGAAGACCAATATACAGCATCATCATTAAAATATATACAATGTAATTCAAGCCTAGACTAAGCTGCTCTTCTGTCTATCACCAAAGCATCGCCCAACTAACGTCTAGGTCCCTGTCCCTGTTCCTGTTCATCTGAGTAAACAACCTGGTGAGATATAAAATCCCAGTAGAATAATTTACAGTTCAAAATACAGTTCGAAATCTGGTTGAATACTCAGCGATGCAAGCACCGAAAATCACTTCCCGAATTCAGTTCGTAATACGTGAAATACCTTATCCTTAAAATCAATTTATCACATGAAAAACTGCTGCCAATACTCACAATCATAAAGTCCATATCTTTAAAAAATCAGAAATCAATAATCAGATTAAATCCCATGCCTAGTGTATCTAAATCCATATAGGCCACAAGTCCTCTGCGACCAAATCTAAATCGTCCAATTGCACGTCGTCTAGAGAGATTTCCTCTCTTATCGTTGGGTGTGATCCGTAACACCAATCACCCGAATCTTGCCTATATTGTGAGTGTGATCCGTAACACCTATCACTCATTCAAGGACCGAGTGAGAATCAACATCTAGGGCGTCCCCCAGCATGTGCATATATGCCAATTCTCATCCTCATACAGTCTATTCAAACTCACATCCTCACGGTCGGCTATTCCTCATGCTTCTAGGGTATTACGCCTAAATCACAACGTCTCCCCGTGTAAGTTATCCCCCATTATACTCCTTAAACCTTTCTTAGGGTCGTCCTGATTTATTGTGTGATCCCTAACACAGTACAGGCTAAATCTGGTAAAAACAATATCATTTAAAAACTCCCTGTACTCGGGATACTTAACGGCCGTCCCATACCGGCTATTAAGTACCCTACCCTAAGTAAACCCATCCTAATGGCATCTAAACTCGATAAACAATTCATCTAACATGCAAATGGGGTTTTATCACACAGGCATGCAATTTAGTCCACCGAAAGCAGCATGTAAATCCATGAAATTAAATCTAATCGTTCAGGTATTCACTAGGTTAAATTTAGAACTCGGGAAGCGTAAATCATCATACCTGGTCTCCTGTTGCTCCAAATCAATTCAAAACTTCTTGTAGTCTCGAATTCTGAGCTAAATCAATTCCCTGGATATTTACACGAATATTTAAACTCGTCATGTCATTCATTTTACGATTCTAAATCTAATTACCCTATTTCCTAGGTCAATTTATTTCCTATTCACGTTCGGCAGCCAATTCAATCAAATTTCATCAGTTTTAGGCAATTCGGACCTTACCAGTGTTTTCGGATGATAGAAATCTATTTCGAGGTGGTCTCGGTGTCTCTTGGTGTATATTCAAATTCTCCGGCACAACGGCGCATGGAGCCGTATGGTGGCACACGGTGGAGGGGTGCGATTGGCCTCGAAATTTACACCAAGGTGAACCCCGCAAGACGAGGAGTCCGAATATGGTGGTGGCGCGGCGGTTCACGGTCGTTTAGACGACATTTTTCGGCCATGAAGAATGATGCACGGCGAACGGTAAATCCCTTGATCTGGGCGCGTCAGACCTTCGTTCAACATCAGCGAATTGGTGGAGGAAGCTAGCAGCTCAGGCTACACGCTGGTGGTGGCGGTGACAGCTAACGGTGGTAGACGGCGGCGATCTCAGCTGGCGAAGTTTCCACTCGATAGAGGAGAAAAATGCCATTTTTCGACAGTGCTGGCGGCCGTTGGTGGTCGTGGGTGGCTACTGGAGGTCGAGGGTGGCGAGAGGAGTTGATTGGTATGCCAGGTGGTGGCTCACGGTGGTTCAGGTGGCGGTGCACGGTGGAACGAGAGGAGAGAGAAAATAGAGTGAGGAGAGAGAGGGAATTGTGACAAATGGCAGGGTTTTGGGAAATTTAAAGCTTCCAGGGGCGATTCTGACTTTTCCTAGACCACCCGGGGAAACTTTGGGATGTCAGCTTCAATCCAGATATTGGCACGAGTTCCCATGCAATGATTTTAGCCTCTGTTAGTGAAACTGAAGTATAAAACTTCATTTGTCAGTTCCTGATCGCCGAATTGCATTTCTTTTCGTTTGATCGTGTTTCTGACTTCGAACGACCTTCCGTTTAAACCGTCATCCTCAAAAGTCATGCCAAGCTTCGCTTACATGAATTTATCATGAAAATCGGGTTTTATCTTTTAAAAACATTTTTGGTTATTACATCATGTGCCACCTGTAATCATTCTCATGATTTTCACCATCAGCATTTATTCTCCGGTTAACCGTCTGCAAAACTTTTCCTGGATTAAAGCCAGTTGCAGTTATTCTCAAGGTATAACCAATTGCATCCCTTATCATGGAATAACCAAATGCACCCTTCTCGTGAATCAACCATTTGCAGTTATTCTCATTTATGGTTTATGCTCAATCAAAATCTCTTATTTTTCTTCTCTTTCTCATAATTTCTTAAATCTTCTCATTTCTCATGTTACCCATTACAATTCAAGATTAAATCCTACGTTTGAGTGAACTATTGGGCCAATTGTGGATAAAAATAGGTTATTAAGTCAAATTTTCCAAAACAGAGAGCTACAAGTTAACTTCTAGCTTGCTACCCCAAAAATGTTTCAAACAGTGAGCAATCAGTCGACTTCCAGGATTTTGACAGTCGACTGCTCTGTTCTTGGCTAATTTCTAAAAAATAAGAATACGGCAGTTGACTTCCAACTCCTGGCAGTTGACTGCTAGCATTCTAGATACGATTCTGGGCAACTCAGGAGCACGACAGTTGACTGGTAAGACCTACAAGTCAACTGCTACGTTATGCTCTCTTTTTTGAAAGTTCGTTGACCCAAATTTTGGCACCAAAAACATGTTTTTAAAATAGTTTTGATGATTTAAAACTCAATAACAGCATAAGAGCTTTATTTACCATAAGAAAACAGCTTAAACCACCAATTATTCATGCTTAAATCTTGGATTTAACCTTTTCTTGAAAACCATGAAAAACCCATTTCTCATATTTGCAATTATGTATTCACAAGTATATTCAAACATTTTAAAACATCCAATAGCAATCAAAACACTAAGAATGTAGGTTTTAATCTCCTTAAAGTTCAAAATTATGAAAACTCAGAATTTACCAACCATAGGCAGTAAATTTCAAAAATGTGTGAGATAGGTGATTTGCTATCTTTTTGCTGATTTAAACTTGATGATTGATGTTTAGAAAGTGTTTTGGGATGATTTCCTAGCTCCACAAATGCTTAAATTCATCTAACAACTCTTTTCCTTCACAATTTCCTAACACACTCTCTCTCTCTCTCTAAGATTTCTAAACTGAAGTTGTAAATGAAGAGTTTTGAAGGATTGGCTTATTTATAGGCAATTTGGCCTTTTGCAACTTTGCTCATAATTCTCGACCATTCGGTCCAAATTGATAATTCTTCCAACTTTATGTTAAATGACCATTTTGTCCCTAACTGCCTGGCAGGAAATTTTCAGAATTCTATTGCTACAATAAATTCTTAGGCTAAAATAACAACCTATTACCCTAAAGTTTTAGAATTTCATACCTTTATCCTCACTTCATCTTTTTCCTTTCAATTTGGTCCTTATTCTTTCTTTTCCCTTAAAACTCTTTTCTTAATGCAACTATATGTAGCCTAATGCAACAAACACAAGCATTTGATTCATTAAAATTAACAAACATCTCTTAATGCATAGAGGGAGCGGATGTTACACTAACCATGAATGCATTGGAATGTACCTTATGATGGCTAAATGCAAAGAAGATTGAAAGGATAAAAATGGGAAGAATTGAAATTGCTATGTGTATGTATAAGTGACCAAGTGTTCACTAATCTTATGAAAGTGGCCAAGAGTCCACAATGTGACCAAGTATTCACAATTCTTACAAAAGTGGCCAAGTGTCCACATTTCTTGCAAGGTGACCAAATGTGCTTCAACCTCGCAGGTAAGGTAAGTTTTAAGAATGAAAAATATATAGGTGATCCTTGACTATTTCAATTGTTATATGTATGCCTTCCTTGAAAAAGAATTATAATTAAAATGAGAATAGTCATCTTTATCACATTGACATACCAATTAATCATACAATGCTTACCAATGTATGTATATGAAAGAGATTAATTATTAAATGATGGAATGTGAAAGAAATTGTTTTTGTGCTTGCACAGTGGTACATGTCAGTGAGATTTAAATTGTGAATTGTTAAGCTACTGAGAAACTAGTTTTCTCATTTCGGGGTTGACAATTCAGGGTTTAAAAATCAATTAATATGTATCAGGGTGCAAGCACCAAAATATTTAATTCTATAATCTTGGTATGTATAAAAAAACATAGCATTATTCATAAATATAAATTGGCAAGCATTGTATGATCAATTTAAATATCAATGTGATAAACTACTATTCTTTTCAAATAAAACATCTTTTTATGCTATTAAACACGTTATCATAAAATCAACGAAACCATTTATGCTTATCACTCTTAAAACTTACTTTTATATAATAGTTGTGTACACTTGGGCACTATGTGGACACTTGGTGACCTTTACAATTTTTTGTGCACACTTGGGAACTTGTGGACACTTGGCCACCATTATAAAATCTCTTGTGCATACTTAGGCACTATGTGGATACTTGGCCACCTTTATAAATCTTTGTGCACACTTGGGCACTTGTGGACACTTGGCCACCATTATAAAGTCTCTTGTGCACACTTAGGCACTATGTGGACATTTGGCCACCTTTATAAATCTTTGTGCACACTTGCGCACTTGTGGACACTTGACCACCTTTATAAAATCTCTTGTGCACACTTGGGCACTTGTGGACATTTGGCCACCTTTATAAAATCTCTTATGCACACTTGGACACTATGTGGACACTTGACCTTCTTTATAAATCTTTGTGCACACTTGGGCACTTGTGGACACTTAGTGTAACACCCCCAACCCTATATTCCTTTTTGGTAATAAAATAATATAAGATAATATAATATAGGATTAGTGAGTTACTACTACCTCTACCCGAGTACCTTTTTAACTTTTTCTAAGTTAAATAGTTAAGTGCCACTAGTTTGGGTTACTATACTCGAGTTCACATGTTCGCAACGAAAATAAATAAAATAATGTAAATGAATAGATAGACATAGAGATATTCACATTCACATTTCATTGTATATAATATTTATACATATATAAAAATAAGTGTGTGCCAGACATATACCTATAGATATGTGAGCCTGAACAGGATAAAGAGACAACAAGCTGGCCACTCATACCCGGTTTTTAAACATAATATCCTATCTCACATATCTTAATACATATATGCTTTTCTTACTTACATCAAAAGATATAAAAGGATTCAGGATATGGGCATATCAAAAACCTATGATATATTCCTAATTATTCATACCATCAGGTGGTATTTCTCAGTAGCAATAATCACCTGTAATTTAAATACTGCTGACTTGTACCACCGTACAGGTACAAAAATCTACTACATTCTTTTTCATAATAATTCAAAAATTATGCTATTGGAATAATGTACATAGATGATATAAATATTTCATGCATATACTCATGAATATCTTTGCACCTCAATAAATATTCATCACACATGATATCTTTTCAGACTGTAATGGTAACACATCATATTCTCATATCGGTATTGAGTATAGGGCATAATCAAAGAACTCATGCAATTTGATATGGCCATAGTCAAAAGCATCACACAATAATTCTTTCAAATTTCTATTCATAAATGAGTATTCTTGTGGCCCTGAGTCACTTGCAATTATTCTTGTGGTTTTCACCGTTAGCATTTATTCTCATGTTATATGTCAGCAATTATTCTCAGGTTAACCTTCTGCAAAACTTTTCCTAGATTACAGCCACTTGCAGCTATTCTCGTAGTATAATCAATTACATCCCTTCTCGCAATATAACCAAATGCATCCCTTCTCGCGGATTAACCATTTGTAGTATTCTCGTTTATGGTTTATGCTCAATCAAAATCTCTTATTTTTCTTCTCTTTCTCATAATTTCTTAAATCTTCTCATTTCTCATGTTACCCATTACAATTCAAGATTAAATCCTATGTTTGAGTGAACTATTGGGCTAATTGTGGATAAAAATAAGTTATGAAGTCAAATTTTCCAAAACAGAGAGCTACAAGTCGACTTCTAGCCTCTTGGCAGTCGACTTCTAGCTTGCTGTCCCAAAAATGTTTCAAACAGTGAGCAATCAGTCAACTTCTAGGACCCTGACAGTCGACTGCTCTGTTCTTAGCTAATTTCTGGAAAACAAGAACATGGCAGTCGACTTCTAACCCCTGGAAGTCGACTGCTAGCATTCTGGATACGATTCTAGGCAGTTCAGGAGCATGACAGTCGACTGGTAGGGCTTACAAGTTGACTATTACGTTATGCTCTTTTTTTCAAAAACCCATTGACCCAAATTTATACACCAAGAATATGTTTTTAAAATAGTTTTGATAATTAAAACTTAATAACATCATAAAAGTTTTATTTACCACTCAAAAATAGCCCAAACCATCGATTATTCATGCTCAAATCTTGGATTTAAGCTCTTTTCATAAAAACTAGAAAAAACGATTTCTCATATTTGCATTTATGCATTCAAAAGTATATTCAAGAATTTTAAAACATCCAATAGCAATTAAAAACACTAAGAATGTAGGTTTTAATCTCCCTGAAGTTCAAAATTATGAAATCCTAGAATTTACCAACCATACACAATAAATTTCAAAAATGAGGGAGATAGGTGATTTGCTACCTTTCTGCTGATTTCTAATCGATATTTGATGATGGTGAAGGGTTCTGGTAAATTTTCATAGCTTCTGGAATGCTTAAATCTATCCAACAGCTCTCTTCCTTCACAATTTCCTAACTCTCTCTCTCTAGCTCGTCCCCACTCTCTGTCTCTAGCTCATCCCCACTCTCTCTCTAAGATTCTGAACTTAGGGTGCAAATGAAGAAATCTAAAGACTTCACCTATAAATAGGTGATCCGGCCTCTTGCAACTTTGCTCCTAATTCCCAACCATTCGATCTAAATTGATAATTCTTCCAACTTTATGTTAAATGACCATTTTGTTCCTAACTGCCTGGCAGGAAATTTTCAAAATTTTGTTTCTACAGTAAATCATTTGGTTAAAATTACGGCCTATTGACCTAAAGTTTTGGAATTTCACATCCCTATCCTCACTTCATCTTTTTCCTTTCAATTTGGTTCCTATTCTTTCTTTTCCCTTGAAACTCTTTTCCTAATACAACTACATGTAGCCTAATGCAACAAACACAAGCATTTGATTCATTAAAAATTAACAAACATCTCTTAATGCGTAGAAGGAGCGGATGTTACAATTAGCCACCTTTATAAAATCTCTTCTACACACTTGGGCACTTGTGGACACTTGGCCATTAACGAGTTTCAAGGCAAATTTTCCTTTTCTTGAAAAATAATACTAGTGTACATCATTTAAAATCCTAATAAACTTCAAGAATGACTTTCCCTTTCTTGGAAAAGAATGTTATCCATTATAAAATTCTAATAATTTCAAGAATAAATTCTCCTTTCTTGGAAAATTAATATTAATGTACATTTCTTATAAAATTCTAAATACTTCAAGAATAATTTCCTCTTTTCTTGGAAATTAATATTAATGCACATTTCTTATAAAATTCTAATAACTTCAAGAATAATTTTCCCTTTTCTTGGAAATTAATATTAATGTACATTTCTTATAAAATTCTAATAACTTCAAGAATAATTTCACCTTTCTTGGAAATTAATATTAATGTACATTTCTTATAAAATTCTAAATACTTCAAGAATAATTTCCCCTTTTCTTGAAAATCAATATTAATGCACATTTCTTATAAAATTCTAATAACTTTAAGAATAATTTCACCTTTCTTAGAAATTAATATTAGTTCGCATTTCTTATAAAATTCTAATAAGTTCAAGAATAATTTCACCTTTCTTGGAAATTAATATTAATGCACATTTCTTATAAAATTCTAGTAACTTCAAGAATAATTTTCCCTTTCTTGGAAGCTAATATAAATGTACATTTCTTATAAAATTCCAATAAACTTTAAGAATAAATTCCCTGGACTTGGCCTAAGGAATTTGGTTAATTTGCATTTCAAATTTTCCTCTTTTATTCCTTAACTAACACCATTAAAATTGTATAGTCTCCTTCCTCCATAGGTATCATTTTCTCACCAAGTACAACTAGAAATTTTACACCCAATTTCTTGTAAACTTTTCTCTCCCAGTCGACCCAAGGGAGTTTTTATGGAGGAAGCATGGTTTTCAAAATTATCCATCCATTTCTATCATATTTAATGATAGTTCATCATGGAATAACATTATCTAACCCTAATCCTTCAATAATGACAATATTCATGTCATCCCATCAACCACATTCCAATCAATAACACATGCTTAGCCAACATAACATGCTTTTTATCAAGAATGTAGGGAAGACAATCATATTCCATAGAAAGCGTGTAAAAACATGTTGATTACATATACTAAAGCATGGAGCACAATCTTAAAATTGTTAATCTACCTCAAGGATGACTAGAAAGAAGTGATCTTGGCCCTTCCTTTGATCTCCTTCTACACCTTGCTTCCTTTTTCTTTGACTAAATCCCTTTCTCCTTGCCTTGACTGAATGGGTTAGGGTTCTCTCAATTGTGGGCTGCTCACTTTCCCTTTCTCTTCTTCTCTTTCTCTCTTGTCGTGTAAGTGTGTTGCATGTATATCAAAAGGCCATTTCAATTTTTCCTCCCATGTATAGTTTGGGGCCCCCCTCTTCTATTGTAACTTTTGTGTTTTAGCTAACATTTCCATTCAGTCACACGTGTGCTTTGGTACCATTGACCTTGCTTGGCATGTGGTTGAACCCATGTGCCGCCCTCTTCCTAGTTTCCATTTTGTTTCCCTCTTTACTCTTAATTATTCTTGTTATCCATAAGTCCCACGTGTGGTTCTCAATATACACCTCCTTTCTTGCCAACTTTGGTTTACTTATCCCCAAATTCACGCTGCACTTTATTCTATTTCTCATATATTGTGTTCATTCCTTCTCTCTCTCTTTCTCTTTTTCTTTTCTTTCTTCACGTGAGGGTGTGGTGTGTATGTCCAAATGGAAGTCTCTCTTTTTCCTTTCGTCCTGTGTGTTTGTTGTATGCACGTAAAAAAAATGAAATTCCCAACTCCTCTTGTCTCTTTGCTTAGGTGACGTGTGCATGCATCCATATATAAAAAAAATACCATTTCCAATTGCTTTTCCCTCATGTATTTGGTCAATGGGCTACACACTCTTCTCATTCCTAATTAAAATTATTTCTTAGACACATTGTACTTGTAAGTACAACTAGCCTTGCTTGTATCTGTATTTCATCCCATTCCTTCAAGCCACTTTCCTTTTTTTCATCTTGTATTTGGTTTCCCTCCTTCTACTTAGGTAATTATTATTGCCATTAACAGAGTCCCATGTGTGGTTTGAGTGTACACTTTGATTTTCTTCTTCCCACTTCTATGCTGCACCTCCTTCTTTTTTCCTTTCCTTTGTCATGTGGGAGCATGAAAATTCTACACCCTTTGCTTTATTTGCTACATGCATTTATGGGTAAGAATTAACTCCCTCCTTTCTTTCTTCTTCTAGCATGTGGAGGCATAGAAATTCTGCATCTTGTACTTTCTTGCTTGCGAAGTTGGAAATCCTTTTGTTAATTGCTTTCTTTCTTTTTCTTAATTTTCATGGCTACACTAAGTGTACTTAGAAGTACACTTTTCTCTTCTTGTAAGTTACCTCCTCCCATTGGTCACTCCACTTTCCTTTCTTCTCTTATTCCAATTCCCATTTGCCCATCACGCCACTTGTAACATCTGCTCCTAAATTTTGAGAGATGTTTGTTAATTTTAATTAATTGCTTGTGCATGTTGCATTTATGTTATGTTAGTTTGCATATAGTTGCATGAGTGCCAAAATGGACTAGAAATGAGTGAGAAAATTAACTAGAATGAAGAAAAGGACTAAAATGAACGATGGAAAAAGTTTAGTTATGAAAATCACAATTTTAGCCAAAGGATTTCCTATAGCAACAAAATTTTGAAAGCTTCCCGCCAGTGAGCTAGGGACAAAATGGTAATTTAACATATGGTTGGAAGAATTATCATGTTGGACCGTATGGTCAAGAATTGGGAGTAAAATTGCAAAGGGCCAGGTCACCTATAAATAGGTGAACACCTCATAACCCTTCTATTTCATCTTGAGTGCTGAGTTTCTAAAGAGAATGTGGCCGAGTAGAGAGAGAAACTAAAGGATAAAGGTAGTAAATCTCATTTCTAGCAAGATTTGAAGTTAGAAAAGTGATTAGGAAGGCATCTACAACATCAATCAGGATCTATACATTAGTTAAACACAGATTAAGGTAGCATAATAACCCAATCCCTTTATTTCAAAGTTTACTATTCATACTATTGAAACTTGTGAAATTGAACTTGTTTGAAAGAAAAAGGGATTACAAACTACATTCTTATTGTTTTTAATCACTATTGGGTGTTTTTAACTGATTGAAAATACTTGTGCATGCTTGAAATTTCTTCTAAAAAATGGGTTTTTCAATTTGAACGAAAATGAGTTTTAATCTGAGATTTGGACAAGATTACAAGATGTTTTGGGCTATTTTCTTATGTTAAATGTTGCTAAGGAGTTTATCTTGAGTTCATCAATTTCAAAATGGATTTAGAAACAAGTTCTTGGATTGAAATTTTGGGTCAACGGCAATTCA
Organism: Senna siamea; assembly: GCA_031216115.1. NCBI lineage: Eukaryota > Viridiplantae > Streptophyta > Magnoliopsida > Fabales > Fabaceae > Senna > Senna siamea. The sequence continues at coordinate 8,182,667 of CM062360.1, forward strand.
CAAAATAGAGCAAGACACAACAACCAACTGTCCCGGTGTAGCAGTCGACTGTCGTGTTCTTGATATGCCAGAAATGCATACAGAATGCTAGCAGTTGACTACCAGGAACCTGGAAGTCGACTGCTGCGTTCTTCATTTTTTCCAAAAGTGCCCAAGAACAGAGCAGCTGACTGCCCCGACCCAACAATCGATTGTCGGGCCCAACAGTAAGCTAGCAGTCGACTGTCAGCACCTAACAGTTGACTTTTGGCTCTCTGTTTTGAATTTTGAAACTTTAGACAGAATGCAATCAATCGACTTGCAGTGTGATACCAGTCGACTACCACCTTTTATGATGAAAAGATGAACTTAATGATGTATTTGAATGATATCTAGCCCAAAAAATAAATTCAAACTAGAGATTAAACTCAAATTGCAAGCAAGGTAACATACACTTTAAATGTAAAAGAAGAGCATGAAAGTGATGAAAGTTAAAAGGAAAGAGCAAGAATGCATAAGAGAAATGAAAATTGTATTCTTAATATATGTATTTGCGGTAGATAGGTTCATATCAGAATGACTGATTGCTGGTATGGGACAGTGATCGAACATTCCGCGATTATCATGATAGTTGTAAATTGTAAGTTAGTGACTTAATGGCGAATATAAATGAAAAGTCACATACTTAGAATTTACAAAACTATAGTATGCACCGATTCACCTATATATATGTTTATGAATAGCATTTTGAGGACCCCAGTATGTACTTAATGTGTGGGACCTAGAGTTGGGAACCTTATGGTACTTGGATCCACTAGAGGATGCTCCAGAATGTACAAAAATGTTATATGCAGTCTAGGACTACCAGGCATAAGTTGCTAGAGTACATATTCGAAAGCATGGAGTGGTGTATATGTTGCCCCTCCAGATTTCTCTTATTATGCAATTATATGATGATGATTATGATGATGATTGGTAGAGGCTAATGTATGATGATTGGCAGAGGCCAATGAGAAGTGCTCTTATTTCCTTATTGCTCTTTATGTTATGATGAAATTCATATGAATGATGCTATGCTACCGATATGTTTTTTTGAATTGATGAGATATGTACTATAAGTTAAGTTTATGCATGTAAGTATGAAAGTTAAATGGAATGTTATATAGAATCACCCAATACATGTATTGTTTCATGAAAAAGAATGTAGAATTTTTGTATGAGTTTACGGTGGTACAAACTAGTTGTTTTGAAAAATGGTTATTAATGCTACCAAGATGTATTCTCATAAAAATGCTAGTTTGTATCAGATGCCTAGGTTCCAGATAGTACTAGAAGTGGAGGTGAAAGTGGTAGAGATACCCTTCCTAGGGTATTTTCCTGTGATTCATGAAGTATGGGTTGTGTATATATGGGAAGTCCCTCCCACCCTTGAGGATGTAAAGTTTTTGGTATGCCCTATACCCTAAATCCTTGTAATTTTTTTGGTAAAAGGATCAAGAAAATAGTTTTGATGTATAGGATATGGGCATATATGTATTAGGATATGTGAGCTAAGAATCCACTAGCTATTTTTGTTAAAAGGGTATGAGTGACAGGCTTGTTGTCTCCTTACCCTAGTTAACACTCTCACATATCCATAGATCTATGTCTAATGAATGATATGCATACACTGTAAATGAATGTTGATGTATATGAATATATTTATGCACATGTATGTTATTTTAACTAATATATTTTTATTTTCGCTGCGTAACATGTGAGATCCCGAGTGTAGTAGCCCAAACCAATAATAATTTTTATTCACTTTGTAAACAATTAAGAATTGACTCGTGTAAGGGAAGTAGTAATTCACCAATCTTATAGTATATAGTTTATATTATTTAATCAACTGAAAAGGAACTGTAGGATTGGGGGGTTACACCACCTCCCTTTCTTCTCTAATTCAAATTTCCATTCGGCCAAAATGAAGGGAAGGATGCCACATGCATTCATTTTTCCATTTCATGGTTGTTCCCATTGTAATTTAAGCAAAATTTGCACTTCCTTGCAAGTTTAGGTTAGCTACTCAAACAAGCTAAAGGAGAGACCAGGTTGCTGCTACTACTCATGTCCTTAGGCAATTTTAGGAACAAGGGAATAACCCTAATAACCCTAACCCTCAAGACGGACAAGCAGGAAACCCAGTGTATCATGGATGGTCTGAATTCCAAAGGGCAAATCCTCCTTCTTTTAGGGGTGAGCTTGACTTAAGGTTGGATGAGGAATGGTTGAAAAAGATGGAAAAATTATTTGTGGTTCTTGGTACAACTGATGCTCAAAAGTTCTTATTCTCCACCTATATGCTGGACGAAGAGGCAGAATATTGGTGGAAGGGAGCGAAGCAACTAATGGAGGCTCAGGGAATCAAAATTACTTGGGATTCATTAAAGGAAGCATTTCTTGAAAAGTATTTTCCTCAAAATGTGAGGAATGAGAAAGAGATTGAGTTTATGTAGATCAAGCAGGGTAATATGACATTTGATGAATATCTGGCAAAATTTGAGGAATTATCTAAATTTTCCTTTTATTTGAGACTTCAACCAAATGAAGCATGGAAAGCAGTGCACTTAGAGGATGGGTTAAGGTCTGAGTTGAAGAATGTTGTAACTCTGTTAGAAATACGAGATTATGCCACATTGGTCAACAAATGTCGCATAGTTTCTAAAAATCTGGCGGAGACTAAGAAAAACAAAGAGTAACTTCTTCAAACGGAAAAAACCAGGATCTTTCTCAGGGAGAGATGGTAGATTTAGTAGAGGCCAGGAAGGAAAAAGGCCTATGGTGAGACTGGTGATACCTGATGTTTGTCATAAATACCATAAAATTCATGAGGGACCCTGCAAATGGCTACAACCCGAGGTACAACATGGTGTATGTTATAGATATGGAAAAAAAGGACACTTTATCAGAGACTACCCATTATGGAAGAGACAAGGTGACAACGCTAAAACTCCTACTACTGGAAGAGTCTATACTCTCAAGGGTAAGGAAGTGGCTCAGTCCAATGATTTAATGAAAGGTAAATGTTTAATTAATGGTGTATCTTTAATTATACTGTTTGATTCTGGCACTACTCACTCATTCATTTTATTAGAATGTGTGAAGAGATTAAATTTACCTGTGACTAGTTTACTTGATCCATTGTCTATTTTTATTCCAACTGGAGAGCAGGTTTTGAATTCTTTCACCTGCTTGAATTGTTCTATTGTTGTTGAGAACATATCATTTGTTGTTGATTTGATTTGTTTACTGTTAGTGGATTTGGACATTATTCTTGGGATGGATTGGTTGTCTGTAAACAATGTAATCTTGGATTGTTTAGAAAAATGTGACTTTTGTAGATACCATACCAGTAAACAGGAGTACTGAGGAGAAGAATGAGAGAATGCAATTTCTATGTGCTTCTGAGATTAAAGTTCAACATAAACTTGATGTTATTCCTGTAGTGTGTGAATTCCCTGATGTTTTTCCTAATGAAGTCTTAAGTCTTCCACCTGAGAGAGAGAGATAGAATTTTTCATAGAATTGATTCTGGGAATGGGACCAATCTCTATAGCACCCTATAGAATGTCTACCGTAGAGTTGACTGAGTTGAAAGAACAGATAGAAGATCTATTGGAAAAATAATTCATCAGACCCAGTGCTTCACCATGGGGAGCACAAGTATTATTTGTGAAGAAGAAAGATGGAAGCTTGAGGTTGTGTATAGATTATAGGCAATTGAACAAGGTAACAATAAAGAATAAATATCCACTTCCTAGGATAGATGATCTCTTGGATCAATTGAGGGGAGCTACTATGTTTTCCAAGATTGATTTGAGGTTAGGGCACCATCAAATTAGAGTGAGAAAAGAAGACATACCAAAGACAGCCTTTAGAACCAGATATAGTCATTATCAATTTCTTGTAATGCCTTTCGGATTAATGAATGCTCCACCTATTTTCACAGATTACATGAATTGTATCTTTAGACCCTACCTTGATCAATTCGTGGTAGTGTTTATCGATGACATTCTTGTATATTCTAAAAGTAGTGAGGAGCATGAACATCATCTTAGGATTGTGCTGCGATTGCTTAAAGAGAAGCAATTGTATGCTAAACTTGAGAAGTGTGAATTCTGGTTAGAGAAGGTAAGATTCTTAGGTCATGTAATCACTAGAGATAGAGTAGCAGTAGATCCCAATAAGACAAAAGTGGTAGTTGGTTGGGAGCAACCTACCACAGTGACAGAGATTCGTAGTTTTCTCAGATTAGCCGGTTACTATAGGAGATTTATTCAAGGGTTTTCGCAGATAGCGTTTCCTTTGACTAAATTGACTAGAAAGGATGTTTCGTTTGTGTGGGATGCCAAATGTGAACATAGCTTCCAAACTCTAAAAGAAAAACTAACAACCACACCTGTCTTAATTATTCCTGATCCATTAGAAAATTTCGAAGTGTATTGTGATGCATCCAAGAAGGGCCTAGGGTGTGTCTTGATGCAGAATAGCATATGCGTCTAGGCAATTGAGACCTCATGAGGAGAATTATCCTACCCATGATCTTGAATTAGCAGCTGTAGTGTTTGCCTTAAAGATTTGGGGACACTATCTCTATGGATCTAAATTTGAGGTATTTAGTGACCATAAAAGTCTTAAATACCTTTTTTTATCAAAAAGAGTTGAACATGAGACAAAGGAGGTGGATGGAATTTATTAAAGACTATGATTTTGAATTGAAGTACCATCCTAGAAAGGCAAACATAGTGGTCGATGCTTTAAGTAGGAAATCTCTTCATGTAGCTCACATGATGATGAGTGAAATGAATTTGATGGAGAAGTTTAGGAATTTGAGTTTGTCCATTCTGGTATTGCCAGAAAGGTTATACCTGAATGAAGTGAGAATTGAGAATGATCTTAGAACTCAAATCCTAGAAGCTCAAAGGGAAGATGAATTCTTGAAGTCCCTAAAAGATCCAAAAGAATTCAAGAAAGAAACCGATAGGGTAGTAACCTTTCAGACTAGGTTATATATCCCCGAATCAGGAAGATTCAGGGATAAAATTTTAGAGGAAGCTTATAAAAGCAACTATACTGTTCATCCTGGTGCCACTAAGATGTATCAAGATTTAAAGAAGAATTTTTGGTGGCCAGGTATGAAAAAGCAAATAGTTGAGTATGTTGCTAAATGTCTAGTGTGCCAGCAGGTGAAGATTGAACATCAAAAACCTACAAGAATTACAACCTCTAGAAATCCCTGAATGGAAATGGAAGAAAATTTCTATGGATTTTGTAGTAGGTTTGCCTAGAACTCAGTCGGGAAATGATGCAATCTGGGTGATTGTTAAGAGATTAACTAAATCTACACATTTCCTACCTATTAAAATAAATTTCTCATTGGATAAGCTAGCCCACTTGTATATACAAGAAATCGTAAGAATTCATGGAATACCTACCAGTATAGTATCAGATAGAGATCCTAGGTTCACTTATAGATTCTGGAGAGCCTTGCAAGAGGCATTTGCTACTAAGTTGAATTTTAGCACTGCTTATCATCCTCAAACCAATGGACATACTGAAAGGATGATCCAGACATTATAAGATATGCTTAGGGCTTGTACATTAGAAAAAAAGGAAATTGGGATAGAATTTTGCCTTTGATAGAGTTTTCCTATAATAATAGTTTTCATTCCAACATAGGGATGGCTGCTTATGATGCCTTGTATGAAAGAAAATTCAGATCACCCTTGTGTTGGTTTGAAGTGGGAGAGAGACAAATTTTAGGGCTGAAATTAGTTTAACAGATGACTGATCAAATAAAAATGATTAGAGAGAAAATGACTCAGGCCCAAGATAGGCAAAAGAGTTATGCTGATAAGAGGAGAAGGCCATTAGAATTTGTCGAAGGAGACCATGTTTTTCTCAGAGCATCTCTAATCACTGGTATTAGTAGAGCTATTAAATCTAGAAAACTGAATCCTAGATACATTGGACCATACCAAATTCTAAAAAGAATAGGTTTATCCGCTTATCAAATAGCATTACCACCATTTTTGTCTAATCTTCACAATGTTTTTCATATTTCTGAACTTCGTAAATATATTTCAAATCCTTCTCATATTCTTGACGCTAGTACTGTACAATTGAAAGATAATTTAACTTATACTCTTAGACCTTTAAAAATCATTGGTACTAAAGTCAAACAATTGAGGAATAAGACAATTCCACTGGTAAAGGTATTGTGGGATTAGTCATCACCACAAGAAGCTATGTGTAACATCCGCTCCAATTATTATTAAAGAGATGTTTGGTAATTGTTAATTTGATGTTTAATGCTAGTGTATGTTGCATTAATGCATGTAGTTGCATTAGCTTAGGGACTAAATTGAAAGGAAATAAATTAGGGCTTAGTAAGAGGTGGTTAGGGACTTAATTAAAAAGAGAAAAGTAAGTGAGGCTAAGAGTGCAAAACAGCCCAGGGACCAAAGAGCAATTTACCAAACTTCCTAAAACCCTAGATGAAGCCCCAAAACTCCCATACACTTCAAAACCTTTAGATTTTAGAGAGAGAAGGAGAAAGGGTGAGTAGAGAGAGAAATGGGCGAGCTAGGGCAAGAAAGGAGAGATTGTGCTAAAAGAAGGGCAGATTAAAGTTGGAAATTAGTTTTGCAATAAGGGGGGATCATTTCTAACACATTATACACACAAATTTGCAAGAATCAAGGTAACAATCCATCCTAAACCCCATTTCTGAAATATGCAGAACTTTTTTGATAAAATGTGATTTTGAATGTTTTAAGTTGAGTTGGGGTTAAAACCTACATTCTGTATGTTTTTCTATTTCTATGGGGTGTTGTGTTGCTGAATGTATGTTTTTCTATTTCTATGGGGTGTTGTGTTGCTGAATGTATGCTCATATGTGTGCTGCAATGGATTGGAAGGGCTGAGTTGTGTTCATCTAGATATATAGACTAGATTTCCTTAAATGTACCATGTTTGAGCTAATGAACAAGAAATGTTTAATGAAAAGTAAAGTTTGTTGTATGGGAATTAAGCTCATATGTTTAGATTTGAAAATAGAAAGCATGCTGGACTGGGTTTTATCAAAATCATGTTTTCTAAACTGCAGCAGAGCATAGCAGCCGACTACTAAGCAGGGGCAGTCGATTGCCATGTTCTTAGAAAACCCAGAAGTGTAGATAGAGGCTTAGCAACAGACTGCCAGATACCTAACAGTCGACTAGCAGTCCTAGTAGCCGACTGTCGTGCTCATATTTTTACCCAGAACACATTCCAGAAAGCCACCACCCTGCTGCCAGCACGCTAGCAGTCGACTACTAGCTTACTGATTTAGCACAGAGGATTACATAGAGCCACCAGTCGACTACTAGCCTTCCAACAATCGACTAGCAAACCTCTGGCTTGCGAAATAAGGGTTTAATGATAATAGAGCTTAGTAATTCTTCATACTAACTTAAATAAGGGCTTACAACATAGGTAAGCAAGGAAATTAGGAGTTTTAGGTGATGATACCCTTGTGATAGTGAAAGAAAAGAGAGCCAAAAACACAAAGAGGAAGAGAGAAAAGTATTCTCAGTGTATGCCTTAGGGTAGATAGGCTCATGATCGAGTGACCAATTGTCAGTATGGGACAGCCGTTGGGCATTCTATGGTTGTGCCATAAATTGGGATGGTTAAACATCCACTTGATCTTAGATGATTTCAAAATCACCGTGATGGTTGCGAACTTTAAGTTAGTGTCATCTCCCAAAGGCCATATGAGAAACACGTACTTAGAGTTAAGCATGACCGTGACCATGGGCCGATTCACCCTATAGTATATGTAGAGAATAGCGTACTGGGAGTGTGATCCATCAAAAAGGGATGGTGAGTCCATAGTGTTATGATCCACCCAAAAGAGGAGAGGAAATGATCCGGGTAGAGTTGACGGTGATCCCATGAGAGTATACCAGACTCGTTTGGGACAAAAGGGAGGAATCCCGCTGGTCAGGGATGATCTTCCGGAAAAGGGCAGGGAACATTATAGTACTTAGATCCACTGGGGGATGCCTCAGAATGTACAAAAGGTTAAGGCATGGCTAAATAGACATGCGCTTATTCATATAGATAGTGGTGCATTGAGTTGTTGCTAGGCGACTCTCCCGATTACTCTCAAGGTGTTTTATGTACTGCTCGCATGTTATGAAAATGAAATGATGTTATGCTTACTATCCCACATATGTTTTATAAGAAATGCTTTATGATAAGAATGATGATGAATACACTTCCCATGTCTACAAGTTGATATGTTTTAAATGCACATGCATACATATGAGTATATACCATGATTAAATGCTTCACTCATTGCATCCCTATAGTATGTTATATGTTCTATGAAAGAATGTAAAGGCTTTCTGTGCGAGCACGGTGGTACAGGTTAATGAATTTTGTAACTGGTTGTATTGCTACTGAGATTCATTTCTCACAATAGTGTTGACATGTACCATATGTGTACCTCCCTTGAGTTGGAGGAAGAAGGTAAGGTATGCAGAAGTGTCCAATCTAGGCACACAAACTATTTATTTTGGATAGTATAAGTACACGTTAGGATTGGGCTAGCTTTCATGATATTTTGAGAAAGGCTAGTGTAGGATTATTTTGTATAGCCTATTCTAACTTATCTGTATATGAATTAGGCTGGATTGATGATTAGACTATTTAATAGGGTTATGAGTGGCAGGATTGTTGCCTCCATACCTAATAGTTAATTGATTATATTTAATTAAGAATGCATGTCTATGTACAGTTAATTCAGGTGTATGCTATATGTGTTTATTCCGCTGTGATATTGAGAGAACTCGAGAATAGAGACCAACCCAAAAGACAGTTAATTAATTCACTTGGTAAAAAGTTTAAAATTTACTCGAGTAGAAGTGATAGTAACACCAACACTCTGATAATTATTTTCATATTATAATTTCTAAAATCACTAAAGGAACCATAGGATAGAGGGTGTTACACTACGTGGGAGAAAGAAGAAGATATGAAAAAAGTATATCCAGAGTTATTTCTTTAGGTACATTTTAAATTTCAAGGATAAAATTTTTTAAAGGAGGGGAGAATTGTAACATCCGCTGCTTCTACGCATTAAGATATGTTTGTTAATTTTTAGTGAATCAAATTTTTATGTTTGTTGCATTAGGCTGCATGTAGTTGCATTAGAATGAGAGATTTAAGGGGAAAAGAAAGAATAAGGATTAAATTGAAAATGGAAATGATATAGTGGGAAATTATATGAATATCCAAAACTTCAGGACAATAGGCCGCAATTTTAACCAAATGATTTACAGTAGCAATAGAATTTTGAAAATTTCCTGCTAGGAAGTTAGGGACAAAATGGTCATTCAACATAAATTTGGAAGAATTACTAATTTAGGCCAAATGGTTGGGAATTAGGAGCAGAATTGCAAAGAGCCAGATCACCTATAAATAGGTGAAGCCTCTAAAGCTCTTCATTTGCATCCTGAAGTCTGAACTTTAGAGAGAGAGAGGACGAGCTAGAGAGAGAAAGAGCAGAAATTGTGAAGGAAGTAAGCTGTTAGACGAATTTAATCCTTTTTGGAGTTAAGAAAACTTACCAGAACAATTGTCAACCATCAAGTATCGATTAAAAATCAGCAAAAAGGTAGCAAATCATGTATCTCCCTCATTTTTGAAATTTACTGTGTATGGTTGCTAAATTCTGAGTTTTCATAATTTTGAACTTCAGGGAGATTAAAACCTACATTCTTAGTGTTTTTGATTGCTATTGGATGTTTTAAAATTCTTGAATATACTTGTGAATGCATAAATGCAAATATGAGAAATGGGTTTTTTTGGTTTTTGAAAGAGTTTAAATCCAAGATTTGAGCATGAATAATCGGTGGTTTGGGCTATTTTCTTGTGGTTAATGAAGCTCTTGTGCTGTTATTGAGTTTTAAATCATCAAAACCATTTTAAAAACATGTTCTTGGTGTAAAAATTTGGGTCAACGAGCCTTTGAAAAATAGAGCATAATGTAGCAGTCGACTTTTAGGCCCTACCAATCGACTGTCGTGCTCTTGAGTTGCCCAGAATCGTATCCTGAATGCTAGTAGTCAATTGCCAAGGTCTAGAAGTCGACTAATATTTTCTTATTTTCCAAAAATTAGCCAAGAATAGAGCAGTCGCCTGTCGAGATCCTAGAAGTCGACTGATTGCTCACTGTTTGAAACATTATTGGGGTAGCAAGCTGGAAGTCGACTGCCAGGAGACTAGAAGTTGACTTGTAGCTCCTTGTTTTGAGAAATTGGACTCAATAACCTCTTTTTACACACAATCAGCCCAATACTTCACTCAAATATAGGATTTAATCTTGAAGTGTAATGGGTAGCATGAAAAATGAGAATGTTTGAGAAATTATGAAAAAGAGAAGAGAAATAAGAGACTTCAATTGGGCATAAACCATAAATGAGAATAACTGCAAATGGTTGATCCACAAGAAGGGATGCATTTGGTTATACCGCAAGAATGGATGCATTTGGTTATTTCGCGAGAATAGATGCAATTGGTTATACTACGAGAATAGCTACAACTGGCTTTAATCCAGGAAAAGTTTTGCAGACGGTTAACTTAAGAATGATTGCTGACAGATAACCTGAGAATAAATGCTAATGGTTAACCTGAGAATAAATGCTGATAGTGAAAACCACGAGAATGATTGCAGGTGGCTCATAACCACAAGAGAATCTCATTTATGAATAGAAATTTGAAAGAATTACTGTGTGATGCTTTTGACTATGGCCATATCAAATTGCATGATTTCTTTGTTTATGCTTTACACTGATATAAGAATATGAGTTGTTACCATTACAATCTGAGAATATTCATGTATTCCGTGTCATGAATATTTGTTGCAATGTACATTATTCCAATAGCATAATATTTTATTATGAAAAAGAATGCATTGGATTTCCATATTTGTACGGTGGTACAAGTCAGCAGTATTTAAATTACAGGTGATTATTGCTATTGAGAAATAATTCTCATTAAAGATGATTTATATTAGATGCCTAGGTACCAGGTGCTGACGGAGATAGAGATAGAAGTAGTGGAGCCTATTTGTATTTAAGTTATCACCTTTCCCTTGACTGCATATATAACTAGGAGTTTATAGTATTTAGACATGCCCACTCCCCTAAATCCTTTTTAGTATTTTGGTGTAGATGAGGAAGGCATATATGTATTAAGATATGTGAGATGGAGAGTTTTACTTTAACACAATGATACATTAGCCATGCAAAACATGATATTTCAACATTTTCTTATTCTAAGGTTCTTTATGGAGCATGCTGAATTTTCTTTTAACCATTATTCTTCTATGAAAAACAAACACATCCACATCATCACATCAACAGCACAACAAAATCATCACATAAGCTTAGCCAAGGAAAGGTTTGCATCTTGACGAATGTAGAGAGTTTATGTTTCATGAAAGCTTTAAATTAGGATAATCATTTTTAAATCATGAAAAAAACTATAGAATTGCTAAGCTACCTCAAGGATGAACTAATAATGGGATTGTCTTGGCTTTTCCTTTGAAATTCCCCTTTACTCTTTACTTTCCTCCCTCTCAGCTAGCTCCCGCGTTACAAAAGCTTTTTGGGTTTTATCTAATACCCACACTGCTCTCTTTCTTTTTTAGATGCAATTGCCATATGTGTGTGTATTTTCTTCCCTCCCTCCTTTGTATATTTTCTATTTGGCCAAGAATGGGACGCTACCTTCATTCTCATCCTTAATCATTATTATTTGGTAGCCTCACATGTAATTAAGTGCAACCCATTTTCCTTGTAATTTCTCCATTCTAATCTAATAGTTAAGTGGGATGCTACGCCTCCTTTCTCATTCTTTATTATTATTATTAATCATGGCTACACATGTACTTTTAAGTACAATTTACATTGCTTGTAAGTTTGTATTCCCACTCAGCTACGTTGAAGGAAGGGAAGGAAGGGAAATTTCCCACTTCACGTAAGGCTGCACGGTCACTCAAGCTTCACGGTTTGCCCTCACCATTTAATTCTTACATCTATTCCCTAAATGGCTTCCACCGCACACTTACATGTATATTTTATTTTAAATAATAAATCTTGCACTCTCCTCCCTAACTTGCTGTGTGCATATATATCTATTTAACTCTACCTATCTCATGATTACTCAGTTACCTTGAAGAAAAAGTCAAGGGAAGGAAAGGAAGAAGGTCACCCTTACACGCCTCTATCTTTCTCTCTTCCACCGAATGCACATACATGTATATATTTTTAAATTCTTTTCTTTTCAATTGTCCTTGTCATGCATGTATATATATAGTTTTTTAATTTTTTTTTCCCCTTTTGCTTCCTTTATGTCACAATTCCCTCTTGCTTTTATTTTACTCCACCGAATGCAAATGTGTGTGTGTGTGTCTATATATATATATTTAATGGATGTTAACCTCTTTTCTTTCCCTTCTCAATTTCTATGTTGCCGTGTATATAGGTGTATCTAGTTTTGACCAAAGTCCCATTCACTTATCATATATGTATATTTTATTTCACTCACTCTTTCCCATGGCAATTCGGCTAAAAGAGGAAAGAAGGAAGGAAAAATTAAATCAAGTACCTCAATTTCACATGTTCCCTTTTTATGAACATTCCATGCTACTTAATACCTAGGTCCATTCTTTCCCTTATGACATTTATTCTTCATTACATCACTAAAGCAATTACATCACATTTTATGGCAAATCATCTAATTAATTAAGGAAACATTAATTTAGACTAATCAAGAGAATATGTGGTGTTACACACTACGAACGCCCAAAACGGTGGACGACTGTTTATAGAGCCTTTCGCCCTTGGCCTCCCTCTCTCTCATGCGATGGAAAATGACGCCCGAGTCTGCTTCAAGCATGCTACACCTTGTGGATTTGGGTTTGCTATACCAAAACCATGCAAGACCTCTCCTTTTTTCCCCAATCAACCCAGTCCAAGGCCCAATAAGCAAAATTGGACCAAATGGCCTATTTTTGGTCCTTTGAAGGCTGTCAAGGCTCAAAATTGCTTCGTTTGCTGATGATGACTTGATAAAATGCCTGAAAAGAAAAAATGATGCAACTTAGGTGATTTTTAGAATAAAATTATATAAAATGCTCATAAAATGGACAATATTTTTAGAATAAAATGCTCATAAAATGGACAATTAACATCAAGCAAATATGTATAAAATATGACACATCAAATCACCCCACACTTAAGCTTTTGTTTGTCCTCAAGCAAACACTAATTTGGTCTTTAAACAAACAGTAATGTTTCCTCAAAAGTCATATCTAATCCACAATTAATGATACCTAATACATCCCAAGTGAAACTTAATCATAAATCAAATTGCACAACCTTAACACAGGATGGAAATAATAACAACGCATATACAACTTCAGCTGTAATTCAATAACAAAAATTTAAGAACCAAAGCTCCACAAGGATCACTCAAATCACTCAAAGTATATAAGGGTAAAGCACAAATCCCTCAAGCTATTTCACAAGAATCTGCCTACCATATGCTTGCTCATAAATCTTATCTCTGCTACTGCAAAAAATTGAATACCAAGATCAAAGAGTCTTGACAAGGTTGTAATGTGGTTAAGATAAAGATGAGAAAATTTTTTGGGAAGAGGTGATAGATATGCTAGAAGTCATGCAATCTCAACATAGTGAATACTCAAAGGATTAAAAGCAGCAAAGTGCTAAACATAGAAATTTTCACCAAGTTTTCTGTAACCCCCCCATTAGCCTATGATTCCTTTTAAGTGTTAAAGGTATAATGTAATAGCCCAATTTTCAAATAAATTAAATTGGGATCCATTGCCAAGGAAAAAGGGCCCAAAATTGTATCAAGAAGAAGAGGGAGAGTTAGTCAAAGAGAAAGGAAGCAAGGTAGGTTAGAAATTTATTTTCTAGATCCATGATTTAGTATGCATGTTCAATGATTTGATTCCCATGGAACTAGAAAACTTATCCACATTCTTGATTTAGGAACAAAAGTTTGATTAAGTTGCATGATAAATTTAGGAGGGGGTTAATGCTAGAAGGATTTAAAAATGGTATTCTCTTACAAGCATGAAAGAAATTAGTTCAAGAGATCACTTCAATGTTTGGGTTACTTAAGTCACTAATCTTAATATGGAAGTGGACTTGTGAATTCCATAATGGAATTAATGTAAATGCATGTAACACAAGAAATAAAGAATGCCTTATCCAAAATAAATGGAAAACTTATGATAACTAATAATGCATGGAATTATGGAAAATTTATGATTTTTGTGTATAATGCACATGAATATGGAGAAAAAATTTATGTTTATTAATAATAATGCAAGGGAGTAGAGGAAATTATGTTATTATTAATATTGCATGAGACTAGAGGAAATTTATGAATATTAATAATATTTCATGAGGTTATGAGAGATTTATGATTATTAATAATAGTACACGGATTATAAGTTGTGGCTGAAGGTGCTCCATACCTATGACCTAGAGTTCATGATAATTTTATATATGTGGCCGAGTGTCCACAATTTATGATGTGTGGCCAAAGGTACTCCACACGGGCAGCCTAGCGAGGTGTGGCCGAAGGTACTCCATGCCCATGACCTAGTGCTAGCGATTATGCTATATACGTGGCCGAGTGTCCACAGATTTCAAGGTGTGGCTGAAGGTGTAACGACCCCCTAATACGTCATACGTGATGCTTATCTGATTAGCGGAAGCATATGGGGTATTCTAAATGATTATTCCCTATGTGGGAACGTCAGGGGATCGCTACGGGTTGAGCGTAACCCAAATAGATTCTCCGTTATCCATTCGGATTCCGTTCAACCCTGATACACATGCAGCTGACTAAATACACATATGTACATCATCAATAATAACTCTGGGATGAAATATAAAACTCATATGCATGTCACGTCATACGTTCATACACATTTCAATTCAAATCCATAAGTTTACAGCGGTAATTTCTACCGACAATCCGGCAGAGTTTCCTCTGTAATTCGATCATATCCCAAATACAGAATCACCTATTTAAACATCAACAGCCAGTCCAACAACAGTGATAAACATAACCAATATAAATCCATACACAGCAACATCAATTCATCACTACAATCCATGCATACTATCTGAAACGTTATATGTACATTCAGTCAAATCCATAAAGAATTCATAATAAACAGAATCCGAGAAATAACAGTATCATCAGGTATATATACAAATGATTCAAGCCTAAGCTAATCATTCTCCGTCTATCCTCAAGTAAGCTTCGGCTATCGTCTGGGCTCCTGCCCCTGTCCCTGTTCATCTGAGTAAAAAAGCTAATGAGATATGAATCCCAGTAGAATAATTTACAAATCAATTATCATTCGAAAACCAGTTGAATACCCAGCGGTGTGAACACCGAAATCGTCTTCCAAATCGGTTCAACAAATTGGAATACCTTATCTTTAAAATCGTTTAATCACATGGAAATTGCGGCAAGTATTCGAAATCAGAAAATCACTTTCTTTAAAAATCAGTCATCAAAAAAATCAAATGAAATCCCATGCCCTGTGTATCTCAATCCACATTGGTTACAAATCCGTCGTAACCGAATCTAAATCATCTTCTAATTGCACGTAGTCTAGAGAGAATACCTCTCTTATCGTTGGGTGTGATCCGTAACACTAATCACCCGAATCAAGCCTATATTGTGAGTGTGATCCGTAACACCAATCACTCACTCAAGGACCGGGTGAGAATCAACATCTAGGGCGTCCCCTAGCATGTGCACATACGCCAATTCTCATCCTCATACAGTCTATTCGAACTCACATGCACTCGGTCGGCTATTCCTCTGGGTTCTAGGGTATTACGCCTAAATCACAACGTTTTCCCGTGTAGGTTATCCACCCTTATACTCCCTAAACCTTTCTTAGGGCCGTCCTGGTTTAATGCGTAATCCCTAACTCAATACAGGCTAAATCTGATAAAAATAGTTTCGTTTAAAAGTTTCCTGTACGAGGAATAATTAACGGCCGTCCCATAACGGCTATCAAGTACCCAACCCTAAGTAAATCCGTCCTAAAGGCATCTAAACTCGATAAAAAAGGTGTCTAACATGCAATTAGGGTTTTCAGCACACAGGCATGCAATTTATCCCATCGAAAGCAGCACGCAATTCCATGCAAGTTATCTAAATCATTCAGGTACTCACTAAATCAATTCTAGGGTTCGGGAAGTGTAAATTATCCTACCTGGTATCCGGTCGCTCCAACTCAAGTCAGGACTCCACGAAATCTCAGTTTCTGAGCCCAATTAATTCCCTGGACATTAAATGGAATATTTAAACTTGTCACGTCATCCGTTTTTCAATCCTAAACTCAGTTACACAGTTTCCTAGGTTAATTAGTTGCCTAATTACATTCGGCAATCATTTCAGTCATATACCATTAGTTTTTGGGAAAACAGACCTTACCACTGTGCTCGGATGATAGAATTCTACGTCACGGTGGTCTCATTTTCTCGGGATGCACGTCCAGAAGCTCCGGCACGGCGGTACACGGCGGCGCACGGTGAGGAGTTGCGTTTTGCCTCGAAAATCACACCACGGTGAAGCTCGCAAGCCCAGGAGTCCGAATACGGTGGTGGCATGGTGATTCACGGCCATTTGGACAGTGGTTTCCGACCACGAAACTTCTCGCACGACGGATGACGTTTTGCCTCGATCCGGGTGCGTCCGGCCTCCTTTCGATGGCGCCGATCTACTGGAGGCAGTTGGCAGCTCGGGCTACACGGTGGTGGGGGCGGTGAGGGTCAACGGCGACAGACGGCGGCGATTCGAGCTGGGGAAGTTTCGCGTGATGGAAGGGAAAAAAGGCATTTTTCTGGCGGCTCTGCGACCGTTTGTGGCCGTGGTTGGTTACTGGAGGTTGTGGGCAGTGAGGGCTGTTGGTTGGTACCCTTGGTGGCGGCCCACAGTGGCTGTGGCGGCCGATCACGGTGGAGGAAAGTGGAGAGAGAAAAGAGAGAGGAGAGAGAGAGTGTGGTGAGGAGAGAGAGTGAAATGAGAGAAATGGCGGGAGTTCGCGTAATTTAAACCCTTCAGGGGCGATTCTGACTTTTCCCAAGCCACCCGAGGATGTTTTAGGGTGTCGGCATCCTTCCAGACGTTGGCACGCATTTCCATGCGAAAGTATTGGCCTCTGTCAACGAAAGTGACGCACGAAACTCCTTCCGTCAGTTTCTGATCGCCGGATTACATTTCTTTCTGTTTGATTGTGTTTTTGGCTTCAAACGACCTTTTGTGTCCAGTCATTATTCTCGAAATATGTGTCATTCTTCGTTTGATTGGGATTAGGGTTAAAATCAAGTTTTATCTTTTAAAATCCTTTAAAAACTCTTTCGAATCTTTCTCGTTGTTACAGAAGGTGCTCCACACGGATGACCTAGTGAGGTATGGCCAGAGGTGCTTCATACCTATGATCGAGGGCTCACGATGATTCCATAAAGGTGGTATAGTGTCCACATAATGCCCCAAGGCACTCAATTAATCTAGATTGATAAATGTAAAAGTTAATACATAAGCAATTTGTGTAATTACGCGATAACAGGTATAATTTTATTTGGATATTTTTCATTTGAAAGAGGATACCTAATTTTTATATTAACATCTAAATTATCATGCAATGCTTGCCTAATTGCATTTATGAATAACATTATGTTTTTAACATCAAGAATGTAGAATGAAATGTTTTGGTGCTTGCACCCTGGTACATATTAGTTATTTTTTTCCCGAATTGTTAAGCGACTGGGAAACTTGTGTTTCTCATTACTATGCTAATATGTATTAGATGCGAATGCATAGCCAAAGTGGGAGGTAGCAGTCCCATTTTGATTTATGTAAGCTTTTTGTAACCCTAGTTTGGGTCCTAGTTTAGATATATTTAGTTTAGAACTAGGGTTATTCTCTTGGCAGTAAACATGAGATATTTGAAGGACCGATCCATCTTTAAAATTTGTAAAGGGGTCTGAGTGACAGGATTGTTGTCTCCTAACTTCCTATGAACAAATACTTCATATATCCTAATACATGTTTACATAAATGTAATGGACATTATTTAGACATGTATTTAATTGAATTACATGAATGTTTTAATTTTTGCTGTGTAGTTTAGTATATTTTGATCTATTCCATTGTGCATGTAAGTTTTTATCTGAGAAAAAGATCCCAAACCTAATTCTCTTAAATTAATTTAATGGTTTAACTGTTTTGACATCAATTAAATAAAGGAAAAAGATAATGTACCGAACGTATCTATTGATACCGAAATTAACAATAAGACTAGATAGGGGCGTTACATATAATGTATATAATTATCATAATAATGGTGTGTTACTATAACTTCTAACTGAGTAAATTTTAAACTTTTTACCAAGTTAATTAATTGAGCGCCATTTGGGTTGGTCTCTACTCTTGGGTTCTCTCAAAATCACAGCGGAATATATATATATAATACACTTGGATTAACTATACATAGATATGCATTTTAATTAAATAGGATTAATTAACTATTGGATAGGAGACAACAATCCTGCCACTCATGCCACTATAATTTCATCTAAGCATCCCTTCATTCACATCTATGTCTAACTAGGCTATACAAAATGGATCATTACTAGCCTTTCCCAAAATATCATGAAAGCTAGTATAAATAAAACAAGTGCCTAGTCTATCTCAAAATGGTTGCTTTTGTGTACCCCATGGTGGGTACTTACTCCTACTTTACTTTCTCTCCAACTCGGGACCTACACATCTGATATATGCCAACAATAACGTGAGCATTGAATCTCAATAGCAATGTAACCTATTATGAAATCCATTGACCTGTACCACCGTTCTCGCATGAAAAAACTATGCATTCTTTCATAAAACATATGACATGCTATTGGGATAGAGTGCATGTAGCATTTAATCATGTTATATATCATACATTTGCATATTCATTAAAACATATCATCTTTAGAACATGGAAAGTTCATTCACCATCATTCTCATCATAAAACATTTCTCATAAAACACATGTGTGATAGTAAACATGTCATCATTTCATTTCCATAACATATGAGCAGTACATAAAACACCTTAAGAGTAATCAAGAGAGTCGCCTAACAACAACTCCACGCACCACTGTTTATATGAATAAGCGCATGGTTATCTAGTCATACCTTAACTTTTGTACATTCTGAGGAGTCCCCCAGTGGATCCAAGTACCTTAATGGTCCCCACCCTTTACCAACAGATCATCCCTGACCAGCAGTATTCCTCCTTTTCGTACTAATTGGGGTTGGTATAACTCTCATGGTATCACCATCAACTATACTCAGATCATTTCCTCTCCGCTTTTGGGCAGACCAATAATACTATGGAATCACCATCCCTTTTCGATGGATCACACTCCCGATATACTATTCTCTACATATACTTTAGGGTGAATCAGCCTATGCTCATGGTTATGCTTAACTCTAAGTATATGTTTCTCATATGGCCTTTGAGAGATGACACTAACTTAAAGTTTGCAACCATCACGGTGTTTTTAAAATCATCTAAGTTCAAGTGGATGTTTAACCATCCCAATTTATGGCACAATCGTGGAATGCCCAATGGTCTTCCCACACCGACAATCGGTTACTCGATCATGAGCCTATCTACCCTAAGGTATATACTAAGAATACTTTCCTCTTTCTCTTTTTGTGTTTTCTACTCTATCTTTATTTCACTATCATAAGGGTCTCAATACTTGAAACTCCTAGTTTCCTTACTTACCTATGTTGAGAGCCCTTAATTAAGTTAGTATGAAGAATTACTAAGCTCACTTGCCATTAAAAACTTCATTCTGCAAGCTAAAGGGCTACTAGTCGACTGTTGGAAGGCTAGCAGTCGGCTGGTTACTCTCTGATTTCTCAAGTGCCAAATAGCAAGCTAGCCGTTGGTAGCCAAAAGGTGGCTTGCTGGAATGCATCCTCGGCAAAAATCAGAGCACGACGGTCGACTACTATGATGGCTAGTTGACTGCTTAGTGCAAACCCAGGCCCAATAATCAACTGCTAGGAACTTGGCAGTCGATTGCTAAGCCTCTATCTACACTTTTTGGTTTTCCAAGAACACAACAGTCTACTACCCTATACGTAGCAGTCGACTGCTATGCTCTGCTACAGTTCAAAAAACATGATTTTGATAGTACCTAGTCCATAATGCATTGCATTTTCAATTCTAAATGCATGAGCTTAATTTTCATACAACAAAATTTACTTCTCATCAAACATTTCACATCCATTAGCTCAAACATTGTACATTCAAGGAAAACTAGTCTATACCTCCAGATGAACACAACCCAGCCCTTCTAATCCATTACAAGCACATATATGAGCATACATTCAGCAACACAACATCTCATAGAAATAGAAAAGCATAAAGAATGTAGGTTTAGCCCTAATCTTAGTTCAAACATGTAGAAATCTATATTTTCTAGTAACAATAAACATTTCAGAAAAAGAGAGGGGTTTAGGATGGATTGCTACCTTGATTCCTTACTAAATGTGGGTGTTTCATGTGTTAGAAAGGCTCTTCTTTTGCTGTAGAACTAATTTCTAGCCTCAAATCTGCCTTTCCTTCAGCAAAACCTCTCCTTTCTAGCCCTAGCTCGCCCCTTTCTCTCTCTACTCGTCCCTTCTGCTTCTTTATCTAAAATGTAGATGGGGGAAAGTATGTGGAGGTTTAAGGCTACAACTAAGGTTTAAGGAAGTTTAGAGAAATTGCTATTTGGTCCCTAAGCTATTTTGCACTCTTAAACTCCCGCATTTTTTCCTTTTCAATTGAGTCTTTAGCCACCTCTTACTAAACCTTTATGTATTTCCTTTCAATTTAGTCCCTAGGCTAATGCAACTATGTGCACTAATGCAACATACACAAGCATTAAATATCAAATTAACAATTATCAAACATCTCTTTAATCATAATTGGAGCGAATGTTACATTTTCAATGAAATAGGAGATGCTCAAGGAATAACATATCCAATAAACAAGATAATGAAGACCACTTTTCAAAAAAATATTTTTTATTATTTATTTGCTGTCATTTTGTCTTTGTCTCTTCTTTATATATATACATATTTGCAGTCTTGCTAATAAACAGCTTTGGATTGAAGGGACCATCTGAAGAAAATACTTGGTGGATTGTTACCAATCAAAACAGTGCATTTAATCCAAATATGAAACAAATAGAAAATTCCATAGTCTCAAATTATTATTAGCAGAAAATAAAATGAAATAAAATAAATAAAAAAATTGCTTAAGTTTTGTCCCGCTTTGGCGAAAACGAGAGAGGAGGAGGAATCTTGTAAACGAGTGCCCTAAGATGGTCTCTGAGAGAGGCCAAAATTATATCCCCTTCAATAGGGATCAGGTTAGCTTTTCTAATCACTAACAGCTCCTCTGCCCTATTCAGATATGAGTGTCCTAAGTGCTTAGGCAATTCTTGTAATTTTAGAACTAGGGGGTCCTCAATTGAAGTTCCAACCTTCTACACTTCTGACCTGTCAAAAGAAACAAGAAGATCAGTAGAGCTGTAGGGCTCAGTAGCCAACAAATCATCTAGTTGTTCCAACACTTACTCGTTGGATAACTCTTCCTTATCTCCCTATAATGCTACCTGCAAAGGGTTATTAAGCAATAATTTCTACAATTCAGACTCAATAACGTCATCTAAGACATCCATAGGATAAACAAGATTATCATGATCTAAAGAGTGTCTTAAAGAAATTGTTGAGTCAAAATAAACCTTTTCCTGATTCAGACTAGCAGGGTATGAGATAGGTGGGCTATATTCCCTCATAGGACACTTATCTTCCATTTTCACTGGCCCACTTACCTCAGGCTCTAGCCTTTACTGACTGGCACATCTTGTTCAATAGTATAATCATCAATCATTGGTAAAGGGCCAGATACTTGCTTACTAGATGTCGAAGTGATAGCATCGTAATGCTCCCTTGGTTCGGACTCTATGGTGTTTGGGAGCATCTCTGGCTATGTTTCAGCCAACATCTTAAAAATCTGGCCTGCTTGATAGTCTATGTTATGAATGGAAGCCTGCTGATTTTTAAGGATTGTTGTGTCCATATTGGACACAAATTTCATAAGCATTTCCTCATGACTGGACTTCTCTTGTCCTTAAGGAAATTAATCATGACTGATTTGTTGTTGGAGCTGTTGTTGGTGTAGCCACTGAGAATCTTGTGGATCCTGGGTATTGTTGATCCATTCAAAATTTGGATGGTTACTCCACCCAGAGTTGTATGTATTGCTGTACGAATTATTTTGCTGATTTAGGGCATCCCTCATATAATCAACCTATTCAAAATCAGCAGAAACAGTGTAAGGAGAAAATGAACAAGAGGAAGGGTTAGCAAACATACCTCCGGCATCACAGTGTTCACTATAATGCGGGTCACCACAAAACTCACAACCAAATTGTGCTGCTTGTTTTGGCATCAAGGATTGGTAAATTTGTTTGATCAAAAGGTCCCTTTGTATTTAAGCAGCCAAGACTGCTATAAATCCATGGTTATAAATTACCTAAAACTAGTGATGGCCAAACAACCTAACAACCAAATCAAAGAGTAACAAATCGAAACAAAAAGAAAACAAAATAGATAAAAACCAACAATAGAAGCAAAAAAAAAAAAAAACAATGGAATGGAAAAAAGAACTAATTAGAAACAAAAACAAAATAAAAAAAAATAAAAGTGGCCAATGTAACACGCTTATCTAGTATTACTACTCCTCTGAAGTAAACAGATAAGTTCGATACATTACTATTAACCTTAATTATTCATTTGCAACATCTGAGCATTTATACCATTAAGTATTATCAATATGGATTAGGTTCGGGTTCTTTTGCTCAAATAACCCTATTTTATACATAGCGGAAATTAAATTTAATCTATCATAGCAAAATTTATAAAATTGACATATAAAACAATTAATAAATTTCCATTACATTCTTCTATAATCATATACCAGGATATATGAAGTACCCATCCATAAGGAGTCAGGAGACAACAAGCCTGTCACTCAAACTCCTTTTACAAAATACTGGGGATGAACCGGTCCTTCATATATCCTTTCCCCAATGATTACCCCTTTTCCTTTTTCTATATACAGCCAAAATAATAGTCCTAATTCTAATCCTAAAAACATATATAGAATCAGGACCCCAAAATAAGGGAATACAAAATGCTCTTAGACAAATGGACTTCCATCTTTCCCCGACATCACTAAGCATCCGCATCTTATACATATTAGCATACGAATGAGAAATATAAGTTTCCCAATAGCTTAACAATTCATTATTTTAAAATGAACTAATATGTACCAGGGTGCAAGCACCAAAAATATTTTCATCTACATTTTAGTTATTTAAGACACAGTCTCATTTATATATATACATCAATTGGCAAGAACTGCATGATTATTTGAAATGTCAATGTGATAAAAGTAGATATTCCCTTTCAAGTAAAACATTCTTTTCATGGGACATGTGTTAAAATTGGAATAGAAAATAATCATTTATGCATTTCATTCTTAAAACTTAACTTTCTTTAAAGTGTGAAGCATCTTTGATCATACTTCAAGGGATGTGGACTCTTGGCCACCTTTGTAAATTAATTGTGCACACTTGAGCACATTGTGGACACTTGGCCACTTTTATAAATTAATGGTGCACACTTAGGCACTTTGTGGACACTTGGCCACCTTGGTGAATTAATTGTGCACACTTGTGCACTTTGTGGACACTTGGCCACCTTGGTAAATGAATTGTGCACACATGGGCATTTTGTGGACACTTGGCCACCTTGATAAATTAATTGTACACACTTGGGAACTTTGTGGACACTAGGCCACCTTGGTAAATTAATTGTGCACACTAGGGCACTTTGTGAACACTTGGCCACCTTGATAAATTAATTGTGCACACTTGGTCACCATGTGGACACTTGGCCACCTTGATAAATTAATATGTTGCAATTATCTATTAGAATGTGGTCTTAAATTAGCCATCCATAATCTCTTAGATTTTTTAACATAAGAACACTAATGGCATACGTTGGGATAAATTGAAATTACCCTTCCTTTAACTCTAACTTTCTCATTTTCCCTTGACTTTTGCCATTATAAGACCTATTATAAATCATTATCATTTGCATATGCATTTGGTTACTAGTACTAAGATGATGGATTGTTTTCGGCCATAAGGATAAGTTAATAATCCCTAAGGTTTCTCATGCCACATTGTCAAATTCTCCCCACCTTTCTATACTTTATCCTTAATGAGATCATGCATTAAATTCTAGCATACTTTCTTCCACATTTAATTGGTGTAGCTATTGCCATTAATAATTTATTCCCCTTTGCTTTATTGGTTCATGCTACACACTAAATTTTTAAGGTTACACACCTATTTAAATTCACACATTTTAATAATAATGTGGGCTTTATTATGTGCAAAAAGATGAAATAATTAGCTATACTTTAATTAACCATAATTCTTGCTAGCAACCTTTATTTTGATGTCTCTAACTTAAAACTCATACTAGTCATGCAAAAACACAAAATTTCCACACTATCTTATGTGAGAGCTTTCTATCATGCATGCTAAATTTTTCTTGCAACCATAATTCTTCCATAAACAACAATATCCATTTTAGTACATCAACCAACATACCAATTTATCGTACAAACTTAGCCAACATGACATTCATTTCATCAAGAATGTAGAGAGGAAGATCATGTTCCATTAAAGCTTAGAAAAAAATGGTGAATATGTACTAAACCATGGAACAAAATTAAAAGAATTCCTAACCTACCTCAAGGATGAACTTAAGTGGAATTGTCTTAGCTTCCTCTTGAATTTCTCTTGCTCCTTTGCTCCTTTCTTTCCTTTCTTTCTCGGCCAAATCCAATCCCTCTTCCTCCACCAAATGGTTTTGTGTCTCTTTCTCAAATGTGGAGTTGCCCTCTTTTCTCTCTTTCCAAGTATTTTTGTCGTATGCCACCTAATTCCCTCTCCCTTTTGTATCTTGTTTAATCGGCTAAGGGAATGTTGCCTCCTCTCTCTCTTTCTTTTATTCTTCTTAGTTAATAGGCTTACGTGTAATTTAAGTGCAGCCTACCTTTCTTTCAAATTTTGTGCTACTTAATCCAATATTCACGCTGCTCTCTCCCTCTTTTTGAATGCAGTTGCCGTTTATGTGTGTATTTACTTCCATCTCTCCCTCACATTCTCATTCGGCTACATGGGACGCTACCCTCCTTCTCATGCTCAATTATTATTACTTTCCAGCCCCATGTGTAACCAAGTACAAGCCATTTCCTTGTAATCTCATGTTAACCATTCGATCACACCAAGGAAGAGAAAGGAGGGAAGTCACTCAATGCAAGTTGCACACTTCACTTCATGCAGGTTGTACAGTCATGCAAGGCTCTTCAATGTGTAATTGTGAAGCTTGCTACATGCATATATATATTTAACTGCACCCCTTAATGCTTACTCGGTGGCGAAAAAAGAAAAGAAAGAAAGGGAAACACGCAAACCCACATCGTAGCATTGTATGTTTATGTATTTTACTTCAATTAAATTCTGCACTCTTGCATTCGCCATTTTCCTTTTGTATATTTAAATGCTACACACTTCTTTCATTTCCCAATGGTCCTAGCTGTGTGGGTATATATATATATTTTTAAAACTCACATCCTTCATCAATGGCATGTGCATATGTTTAATTTGCCATTCTCTTCTCTCCTTGGCAATTTGGCTAACTAAAAAGGGAGAAAGAAAAATTTAAATCAAGAACCTCAATTTTATGCAATGTTATCCTTTAGCACATTTCTTCTAACCATTAAATTACACAAACAATTCATCACACCTTATGGAAACTCATTGAATTAATTAAGGGGACACTAATTTAAATCTAACCAAGAGAATATGAGGTGTTACAGCTAAAGTAACAAATAACAATTTCACTCTAGTTTTCACAAACAGTCCCCTGCAACGGTGCCAAAAACTTGATGTGCTGCTACCTATGCTACTTATGCAACTACAGCAAAGGCAGTGAATCTATCGATGCAGCCTAGTGCAATGGTGAGTATCAAGGTCGTATTCCTCGGGGACGAAAAATCCTAGAGTTACTACTTTTTCTCTGTTATCTAGCCTAGCAATTAAAGTGATTGATTTTTATCTAAACTAATGTCTAACTACAAGCAAAAATAACTTACCAGTGACAAGGAATGAAAGAAAATATATGGAAGCAAGAAAAGAAAATCCATCAGGGAACCTACACTAGTCGGTAAATACACAAAAGATAATGGATTACTAAATTTGACTATGCTACCTGTGAGTGAATTCTAATTCGAATTCAAATTCTCTGTTGGTCTTAATGAATTTCTT
The DNA here is from genome assembly GCA_031216115.1 of Senna siamea. Taxonomy (NCBI): domain Eukaryota; kingdom Viridiplantae; phylum Streptophyta; class Magnoliopsida; order Fabales; family Fabaceae; genus Senna; species Senna siamea. Next base: position 8,209,263 of record CM062360.1, read on the forward strand.
AAACCTAAATTCTATCACTGGCTAGTTCTTCCTAATGGTAAATTTTAAATCAGTATTATCGGTCTAATTCACCACTATTAAGAAATAACTTTTAGCTACTTTTAATTTAGCAATTAATTAACCTTAGTTCTAAGTGATAATTAATTTTTCCTTACAATTAGTTTTCTAATTCCAATTATTATCTGTCAATCTCAAAAAAGAATATAATTAGCATTATCATGACGTCTCATAAATAAAGCTAATACATACATTCATAACTGTAAAGAAGATCACACCACTAAATTCAACATCCATGCAATTAAAACAATAATCTAACACAATCAGGAACCCCAACAAATTTTACAAATTCAGCCACACTTTACAACAATAGACAATTCCAATAGCAGATAATCCATCAGATAGTTAATTAAACACCAGATAAAAATAGTAAAAATGTATGGAATTCCTGTCTTCTCAATTGCCCAATGGTCTCTGTACAAAATGGTCGCCGAAGACCATTGAAAAATTAATCCCAAAGCTGTCCAAAAGCTCTACGGGTCGCGGGTCGGATCCTGAGTTCTTAGGTACCTAATAGATCTGCACCCTTTCGGTCACTTAAACGATGGCAAACAGCTAGGGAACACCAATGACGGCACACAGATAGTGAAAATAGACAAAAACCCAATGAAAAACACAATTTGGGTTGTGAAACGTCAAAACGGGTCGGTCTTAGGTTGCATTACCTTTGTCACATATCTGGTGGTTTGGGCAGCAATACGACACAGGCAGTGGTCGGACAAGCTCACGATGCAGTGGAAAGGTGGCGGGGGGTGTAGAAACAGCTGAATCAGGCCTCCTTATGCGGTTTGTGAACCATATCCTCACGCTGGTTTCTCTCTCGCTCGCATTATGGACGATGGGAACGAACACCGTGGGCGGCCAAGATAGTGTAAGGCCATCTGCAAAGCCTCTTCGGGTAGCTGCTCAGCCTCCTTCGGCGTCAGTTCTCCCTTAGCCTCCCTCTCTCTGACGTGATAGAAAATGGATGGCTAGGTTTACTTCAAGCGTGCTGCACCTCGTGGGTTCAGTTCTGCTATACCAAAATCATGCGAGTCTTAGAATGAGGAAGGGATTTACTGAAAGAAGGATGAATTTGAGGCTAAGGATTGCTCTTACAGTGAGGAAGGCCATTTAACACACTGTACATGCACATTACTCAGAAATCCAGGTAACAACTCAACCTAAACCCTATTTTCTAAAATGCTCAACTTTTAACTGGAAAAATGTGATTAATGAATGTTTTGAGTTAAGTTTAAGGTTTAAACCTATATTCTCTATGTTTTTAATAGCTATTGGGTGATGCTTGTTGAACAGTTATGCTCATTTATGCCGGTCATTGATTGTGAAAGTGACCTTATGCCCTAAGTGGAAAATATGGTTTGATCTTAGTTTGGGGTGCTATTAAGTTGAGTTTTAGGTCTGTTGTGAATGCTATATGATGTCTAAATTTTGCCTTTGATTTCATAATTTGAGGAAATAGTTTATGAACATGTTATGAGGCAAAACTCTGGATATAGCAATAAGTTTAAAGCAAGACCAAATGCTAGCAGCCAACTTCCAAACCCTTGAAGTTGATTATTGTGTTCTTTGTTTACCCAAAAACCAGTTTTAAACATTAGCAACTGATTGGTAGACCCTAGAAGTTAACTGTCATGCTCTTCATTTTATTTAAAATTTTCTAGAAAGCTAGCAGTCGACTGCCTTGCTTTAGAAGTCGACTGTCGGGCTAATTTTTCGCTAGCAATCAAATACCAAGCATTTAACAGCTAACTAATAGCTCTTTGCCATGATAGAGTAAAATGGATAGTGAGCTAGCAACTAACTGCCAGTATGGGACCAGTCGACTGCCAACCTTTTGACTTAGATAATGAGGTCAATGACCATTTTAAGACGTAAATAGCTCAAACCTTCACTCAAACTAAAGATCTAAACTAGGGATGTAATGGGTAACATGTAAGAGTTAAAGTCACGAGTCATTAGGATGAGAGGATCATTGTTATAGTGAAATAAAGAGAGCGGAAAACATAAGAGAGGAAAGAGGAAAGTTTCTCAGCATATGTATAATGGTAGATAGGCTCATGATCGAGTGACCGATTTTCGGTATGGGATGGCCATGGGGCATTCCACAGTTGTGCCATAAATTAGGATGATTAAACATCCACTTGAATTTAGATGATTTTGAAAACACTGTGATGGTTACAAACTTTAAGTTAGTGTCATCTTCCAAAGGCCATTTAAGAAACATGTACTTAGAGTTAAGTAAAACCATAGACATGAGCCAAGTCACCCTAGTGTATATGTTAGAGAATAGCGTACTGAGAATGTGATCCATCGAAAAGGGATGGTGGTTCCATAGTATTGAGATCCTCCTAAAAGCAGAAGGAGGAAATAATTTGGGTAGAGTTGACAGTGATCCCATAAGTTGATAATCAATTATGTTTGAGGAAGGGAAATGTTGGGTAGAGTTATCAACTATCCCACTGGTCATCAGATGGTACTCAGATCCGGATGAGAGATACCTCAAAATGTACAAAAAGTTAAAGTTCAAGTTTATAGGTGGTTGAATAGCCACAAACTCATGAAATAGATAAAGTGGCACGTGGATTTATTCGCTGGGTGGCACTCTCTTAATTCTTATGATATGTTATTTTTCTTGCTCATATGTTAAATGTAAAGGCATCTTTATTACCCGAAAATATGTTTATATGAAAGTTTCATATGAAAGTTATAATGAGAATGATGATGACTGCACATCCCATAATTCAAAGTTTAGATGTTTTATATGTACATGCATAAATATGAGCACATGACATGAGAGTATGTTGTATGCATTGCATCCTAATAGTATGTATTAGGTTTTATGATGAAAAGAATGTAGAGATTTTTTGTATGAGTATGGTGGTACAAGTTAGTAGCTTTCAAAGCAGGTTACATTGCTACTGAGATTAATTTCTCACATAAATACTAGCATGTACCATGTGTGTAGGTCCTTGGCTGGTGAGGAAGGCAATGAGGAAGAGGTACCCACTATGTGTAATGCCTTGATCCAGTATTACATTTCTTCTAGTGTAAACGGATAAGTTCGGTAAATTATTTTTATCCTTTCATTTACAACGTCTGAGCATTTATACCATTAAGTTTTAGTAAATTGGATTAGGTTTGGGTTCTTTTGCTCATATCAAATCTCATACGCACAGCAAAAATTTATAAAACTTCTATATTACAAATAATAAATGTCCAATCTGTTACATCCTTTGTAAACATGTATCAGGATTATGGAGTATTCGTCCATAGGGAGTTAGGAGACAACAAGCTTGTCACTCAAACTCCCTTTAAAATAATAGGGATTGACTGGTCCTTCACATATCCTTTCCCCAGTAATTGCCCATTTCCCCTTTCATATACACGCTAAAATAATAGTCCTAATTCTAATCCAAAAATATATCTAAAATTAGGACCCAAAATAAGGAATTACAAAATGCTTTTAACAAAAAGAACTTCTATCTTCCCCGGCACTGCTAAACGTCCGCATCTGATACATATTAGCATACAAATGAGAAACACAAGTTTTCCAGTAGCTTAACAATTCATTATTATAAAATCTACTAATATGTACCAGGGTGCAAGCACTAAAACATTTTCATCTACATTCTTTGTATTTGGAAACATAACCTTATTCATAAATACAAATTCAAAAGCAATGCATGATTATTGGAAAATTCAATGTGATAAAAGTAGATATTCTCTTTCAAGTAAAGCATATTTTCATAGAATCATACATGTTAAGAAAAAACTGAAAACAACAATGATCAATTACATTTTGTTCTAAAAACTTACCTTCTCTCAATCACCTCAAGTCTTGTGGACACTTGGCCACCTTTGTAATTCAATTGTGCACACTTGGACACTTTGTGGACACATGGCCACCTTTATAAATTAATTGACACTTAGGCACTTTGTGGACACTTGGCCACCTTTATAAATTAATTGTGCACACTTGGGCACTTTATGAACACTTGGCCACCTTTATAAATTAATGGTGCACACTTGGGCACCTTGTGGACACTTGGCCACCTTTATAAATTATTGGTGCACACTTGGGCACTTTATGGACACTTGGCCACCTTTATAAATAAATGGTGCACACTTAGGCACTTTATGGACACTTGGGCACCTTGTGGACACTTGGCCACCTTTATAAATTAATTATGTTCCAATTGTCTATTGGTATGTGGTCTTAAATTAACCATCCATAATTTCTTAAATTTTTCAACATAAGAACATTAATGGCATAAATTGGAATGAATTGCAATCACCCTTCCTTTAACTCTAACTTTCTTATTTTCCCTTTCTTTATAGGTTCATGCTACACCCTAAATTTTAGGGTTACACACTTATTGAAGTTCACACATTTTAATAATAATGTGGGCTTTATTATGTGCAAAAAGGTGAAATAATTAGCTATACTTTAATTAACCATATTTCCTTGCTTTCTCTTGGTTAATACCGAAGTGTAATTTCTCTTAAAAAAAATTTTCATCAAGCCATTCATACCAAGACAACAAAAGCAATGTCATAAATTTGAAACGAAATTCTAGCTACCAACCTTCATTTTGATGTCTCTAACTTAAAGCTCATACTAGTTATGCAAAAATAAAATTTCAGCACTATCTTAGGTGAGATCTTTCTATCATGCATGCTGAATTTTTCTTGCAACCATAATTCTTCCATAAACAACATTACCCATTTTAGCACATCAACCCAAATACCAATTTATCATACAAGCTTAGCTAACATGACATCCATATCATCAAGAATGTATAGTAGAAATTAATGTTCCATGAAAGCTTGGAAAAACATGGTGAATATATATAAAACCATGGAACAATTTACAAGAATTGTTAACCTACCTCAAGGATGAACACAAGTGGACTTGTCTTAGCTTTCCTTTGAATTTCTCTTACTCCTTTGCTCTTTTATTTCCTTTCTTTCTCAGCTAACTTCACTCCCTCTCCCTTGACCGAATGTGTGTGTTTGTTTCTTCCAAATGCGAGTTTCTCTTTTTCTTTTCACTCCTCTCTCTCCCTTATCTTTTCTATTTGGCCAAAATGGGATGCTACCTTTATTCTCATCATGGCCATGTGGTCATGTGCAACCCCATTTTTCATTGCAATTTTGTACTTTACCTTATATTCACATTGCTCTCTTTCTTTTTCCCCTTGCCACATGTGTATCTCTAAATTTTTAATGGAAATCCCTTTCTTATGTGTTACTTAATCCCCTTAATCGGATGCCACTTCTCCTATTCCTTATTATTATTATTAAGTACAACTCATTCCTTGCTCTCTTACATTACCCACTTGGTCATGCTAAAGGGAAGGGAGAAAGAGAATTCACGCCAGTTGTACAGTCAAGCCATCCATCTTTGCACGCTGCACTTTCCCTTCCTCTTTCAATTTCTCTTGCTTCTTTGGGTTAGCCACACGAGTACGTTAAAGGAAAGAAGGAAAGAAGGAAGGAAGGAAGTCGCTAGCCTCATGCTTACATGCAAAGGGGTATGGTTCATGCAGCTTCACATTTTGGCATCATAATTTAACTCCCATGCAAACTCTTCACGCAGTGGCGCCATAAAGGAAGGAAAATGGACTCATGAAAGCTTTTCCCTCACGATATGCCTACCTTTATGTGTATTACTTTAATCAAATTCTGCACTCTGTAATGCCCTTATCTAGTATCATAATTTCTTCGATGTAACTAGATAAGTTCGATACATTATTCTTAACCTTAATTATTCATTTCAAATGTCTGAGCATTTATACAATTAAATGTTATTAAAGTAGATTAGGTTCGGGTTCTTTTGCTCAAATCAAAACTTATACGCATAGCAGAAATGAAATATCATACATCACAACGAAATTTAAAACCTACACATAATACAAGTAATAAATGTCCAATAATGAATGTCCATTACATTCTTCTGTGATCATATACCAGGATATATAAAGTACTCGTCTATAAGGAGTTAGGACACAATAAGCTTGTCACTCAGACTCTTACAAAATAATGGGGTTGAATAGGTCCTTCACATATCCTTTCCCGATAAATTCCCTTTACCTATCTACAGCCCAAAAAAGACAGTCCTAACTCTAATCCAAAAACACTATAAAGAATCAGGACTCAAAATCAAGGAATACAAAAATCTCTTTACAACGAGGGACTTCCATCTTCCCTGGCACTACTAAACGTTCGCATTTGATACATATTAGCATATAAATGAGAAACACAAGTTTCCCAGTAGCATAACAATTCAATATTTTAAAATGAACTAATATGTACCAGGGTGCAAGAACTAAAAACATTTTCATCTGCATTCTAGTTATTCAAGACATAGTCTCATTTATATAGATATATTTTGATTGGCAAGCATTGTATGATTTCTTGAAATGTCAATGTGATAAAAGTATATATTCCTCTTCAAGTAAAACATCTTTTCATGGATGCATGTTAGAACTGGGATAGATAATAATCATTTATGCATTTCATTCTTCAAAACTTACCTTTCCTTAAAGTGTGAAGCACCTTTGGTCACACTTCAAGGGACTTGGACACTTGGCCACCTTTATGAATTAATTGTGCACACTTGGGCACCTTGTGGACACTTGTCCACCTTTATAAATTAATTATGCACACTTGGGCACTTTGTAGACACTTGGCCACCTTTATAAATTAATTGTGCATACTTGAGCACTTTATGGACACTTGGCCACCTTTATAAATTAATTGTGCACACTTGTGTAACACCCCAATCCTACAGTCTCTTTTAAAGTGATTTAAATAATATAAACAATATACTATAAGATTGGTGAATAACTACTCCCTTTACCTGAGTAAATTTCTAAATATTTACCAATTGACATAATTAGTATTACTGGTTTGGGCTACTACACTTGAGATCTCGCACGTTACGCAGCGAAAATTAAAATGCATTAGTTAACATAACATACATGTGCATACATATATTTATATATATCAACATTTATTTATAGTGTATACATATCATTCATTAGACATATATCTATGGATATATGAGAGTGTTAGCTAGGCTAAGGAGACAACAAGCTTGTCACTCATTCCCATTTAACAAAAATAGCTAGTGGTTTCCTAGCTCACATATCGTAATACATATATTCCCTTATCCTATACATCAAAACTATTCTCCTGATCCTTTTACCAAAATATCACAAGGATTCAAGGTATGGGGCATACCAAAAACTCTCTATTCTAATACTTCATGTAATCAGGGCAGGGGAAGAACTTCCCATACATATATGATCCAAAGTTCCTTAATAACAGGGAAATACCCTAAGAAGGGTATTTCAACTAACTCCATCTCTATCTCAAGAAGGATTTGGTATCTAGGTATCTGATACAAACTAGCATTTTTATGAGAATAAATCTCAGTAGCATTAGTAACCAGTTTTCAAAATAACTAGTTTGTACCATCGTAAACTCATACGAAAATTCTACATTCTTTTTCATAAACCAATACATCTATTGGGTGATCTTGTATAATATTTCAGTTAACATTCATACTTGCATGTATAAACTTAACTCATAGTATAGGTCTCATCAATTCATCAAAGCATATAGGTAACATAGCATCATTCATATAACTTTCATCATAACATAAAGAGCAATAAGGAAATCAGAGCACTTCTCGTTGGCCTCTGCCAATCATCATCGTCATCATCATATAATTGCATAATAAGAGAAATCTAGAAGGCAGCATCTGTTGCACTCCATGTTTTCGCATATATACTGTGGCAACTCTGCCTAGCAATGCTCGACTGCATATCAGCTTTGTGTACATTTTGGAGAGTCCTCCAGTGGATCCAAGTACCATAAGGTTCCCAACTCTGGGTCTCACACATTAAGTACATACTGGGATCCTCAAAATGCTATTCATAAACATATATATATGGGTGAATTGGTGCATACTATAGTTCTGTAAATTCTAAGTATGTGACTTTTCATTTACATTGGCCATTAAAGTCACTAACTTACAATTCACAACTATCACGATAATCGCGGGATGTCTGATCACCATCCCATACCAGCAATTAGCCATTCAGATATGAACCTGTCTACCACAAATACATACATTAAGAATACAATTGTCATTTCTCTTATGCATTCTTGCTCTTCCCTTTTAACTTTCATAACTTTCATGCTCTTTCTCATTTACATTCAAAGTATATGTTACCTTACTTGTAATTTGAGTTTAATCTCTAGTTTGGATTTAATTTTTGGGCTAGATATCATTCAGATATATCATTAAGTTCATCTTTCCATCACAAAAAGTGGCTGTCGACTAGTATCACATTGCAAGTTGACTGATTGTATTTTGTATAAATCTTTAAAATTCTAAATAGAGAGTTACCAGTCGATTGCTAGGTGTCGGCAGTCGACTGCTAGCTTACTATTGGGCCTAACAGTCGACTGCTAGGCTAGGGCAATCAGCTGCTTTTTTCTTGGGCATTTCTGGAAAAATGAAGAACGCGGCAATTGACTTCAAGGTACCTCGCAGTCGACTGCTAGAATTCTATACACATTTCTGGGCTCATCAAGAGCACGACAGTCGACTGCTGCACCATGGCAGTTGGCTGCTGTGTCTTGCTTTATTTTTTAAATTGCCGTTGACCCAAATTTTCAATCCAAAAACTTATTTTTAAATCCATTTTAAAATTAATGAACTCAAGATAAACTTCTCAGCAACATTTAACACAAGGAAATAGCCCAAAACATCATATAATCTTGTCCAAATCTGATATTAAAACTCATTTTTGTTCAAACTAAAAAACCCATTTGTCAGAAACAATTTTTAGCATGCACAAGTATTTTCAATCGTGTAAAAACACCCAATAGTGTTTAAAAAACAATAAGAATGTAGTTTGTAATCCCTTTTTCTTTCAAACAAGTTCAATTTCACAAATTTCAAGAGTATGAATAGTAAACTATGAAATAAAGGGATTAGGTTATTATGCTACCTTAATTCGTGTTTAACTGATGTTTGAATGCTGCTTGATGTTGTAGATGCCTTCTTAATTGTAACATCTGCTCCTAAATTTTGAGAAATGTTTGTTAATTTTAATTAGTTGCTTGTGTATGTTGCATTTAGGTTTTGTTAGCTTGCATATAGTTGCATTAGTGCAAGAAGTGGACTAGAAATGAGTGAGAAATTTTACTAGAATGAAGAAAAGGACTAAAATGAAAGGTGGAAGAGTTTAGGTATGAAAATTACAGTTTTAGCCAAAAGAATTACTGTAGCTAACAGACTGTTGTAGGTAGATGATATTTTTTATTAGTGCCATATGATCTCTTATAAATAAAATGTTATTGAGATTGATCACCTTAATAATGTTTATTTTGTAGAGTGAATTATGGCCCCACCTAAGAGAAATACTGGGAAGGAAAAGGAAGGTGAGACCAATATGGAAAGATTAATGCAAGTCATGATGGGAGTGGCAGAGACTATGAGGGAACAAGCTGTTGCAGCTGCCCGACAGGCTACTGCTGCTACTCAACAAGCTACAGCTACGGTTGAAGCACTTAGACAATTTCAAGAGAATAGACCCATGAATCCTAACCCAAATCTTGACGTTGGCCAAGTAAGAAACCAAGCCTATAATGGTTGGTATGAATTTCAGAGAAATAATCCTCCTTCCTTTAGGGGTGAGTTTAATCCACAGGCAGCTAAAGAATAGTTACAAGAGATGGAAAATTTGTTCGAAGTTGTAGGGAATACAGACAAACAAAAGGTATTGTTTGCTACTCACATGGTTTTTGAGGAAGTAGAATATTAGTGGAGAGGATCGAAACAATTACTAGTAGCTCAAGGGACCCAAATCACCTAGGAAGTTTTTAAAAGAGTTTATCTAGAAAAGTATTTCCCTGAGAACATGAGAAACCAAAAGGAAATTGAATTTATGCAGTTAAAGCAAGGCAGTATGACTTTTGAGGAGTATTTAGGAAACTTTGAGCCACTATCTAAATTCTCTTCTTATTTGGAGCATCATCCAAATGAGACATGGAAAGCATTGTATCTAGAAGCTGGGTTGAGATCGGAGCTAAAAAAATGCTATTGCTCTGTTTGAAATTAGAAACTTTGCTATGTTAGTTAACAAGTGTCGTATTGTTTCTCAGAACTTGGATGACACAGAGAATGAGAGACAGAGAGTCAATTTCTTTAAAAGAAAACAACCTAGATCCTTTAGAGGAAGGGATAGTATAAATGAGGGAAACCAGAAGGGGAAGAAAATTGTAGTGAGACAGACAGTACCCAATGCTTGTCCAAAGTGTGGGAAAAGTCATGGCGGACCTTGTATATTCCAGTCCGGTGTATGTTATAAGTGTGGAAAATTGGGACACTTCATTAAAGATTGCCCTGAGTGGAACAAGTCGACTGAGCCCAAAAAATCTCCTACTATGGGAAGAGTTTATACTCTCAAAGGTAAAGACATGGTTCAATTCGATGATCTCATAAAAGGTAAATGTTTGATAAATGGTATATCTTTAATTGTACTATATGATTCTAGTGCCACTCATTCTTTCATTTCCTGTGAATGTTTGGAAAGATTGAATTTACCTTTTTTTTAAAATGTCCCATGAGTTATCTATTTCTACTGCCACAGGAGAGTAGGTATTAACTTCTTTAGCCTACTTAAATTGTTCCCTTGTTATTGAGAATAAGCCTTTCATTGTTGACCTCATTTGTTTACCTTTAGTGGGATTGGATATTATTCTCGGGATGGATTGGTTGTCTGTGAACAATGTAGTCTTGGATTGTTCTAAGAAATCTGTGACTTTTATAGATGCCATGCCAGTAGTTAGGAAAATTGAGGAAGAGATTCAAGGAACTAGTTTTATGTGTTCTTCTAAAGTTAAACTTTAGCATAAACTTAATGTTATTCCTATAATTTGTGAATTTTTAGATGTCTTTCCCAATGAAATTTCAAGTCTTCCACTTGAGAGAGAAATAAAATTTTTTATAGAATTGATTCCTAGTATAGGACTAATTTCTATAACGCCTTGTAGAATGTCTCCCTTAGAGTTAACTAAATTGAAGGTGTAGATAGAGGATCTTTTGGGGAAACAATTTATTAGGCCCAGTGCTTCACCTTGGGGAGCACCAGTTCTATTTGTAAAGAAGAAGGATGGAAGTATGAGGTTATGTATAGACTATAGACAACTAAATCGGGTAACTGTGAAGAATAAATACCCACTTCCTAGGATAGATGACCTGTTAGATCAATTGAAAGGAGCTATTGTATTTTCCAAAATTAATTTGAGGTTGGGATACCATTAAATCATAGTGAGAACAGAAGACATACATAAGACAGCCTTTAGAACTAGATATGGGCATTATGAATTTTTGGTAATGCCATTTGGATTAACGAATGCTCCAACTATTTTTATGGATTACATGAATCGTATCTTTAGACTCTACCTAGATCAATTCGTGGTAGTGTTTATTGATGGCATTCTTGTATATTCTAAGAGTAGTGAAGAGCATGAACATCATCTTAAGATTGTATTATAGTTACTTAGGGAAAAGCAATTTTATGTAAAATTAGAAAAATGTGAATTCTAGTTGGAAGAGGTGAAATTCTTAGGTCATGTAATCACTAGAAATGGATTAATAGTAAATCCCAATAAGATAGAAGCTATAATGAGTTGGGAGAGACCCACGATAGTAACTGAAATTTAGAGTTTCCTTGTATTAGCAGGGTATTATAGGAGATTCATTCAAGGCTTTTTTCAAATCGCGTTGCCTTTGACCAGATTGACTAGGAAAGATATTCCGTTTGTGTGGGATCACAAATGTGAAGATAGTTTTCAAATTTTAAAAGAAAAGTTGACCACAACACCTATTTTAATAATCCCTAATCCCTTAGGAAATTTTGAATTGTATTGCGATGCATCCAAGAATGGCCTAGGATGTGTTTTGATGTAAAATGGGAGAGTTGTCGCATATGTCTCTAGACAATTAAGGCCTCATGAAGAAAATTACCCTACCCATGATTTAGAATTAGCAACTATAGTGTTTGCTTTAAAAATCTGGCGACACTATTTGTATGGGTCAAGGTTTGAGATATTTAGTAACTACAAAAGTCTCAAATATCTCTTTGACCAAAAAGAATTAAACATGAGGCAAAGAAGATGGATAGAATTCTTAAAGGATTATGATTTTGAATTGAAGTACCATCGAAGAAAAGCTAATATAGTGACAGATGCACAAAGTCAAAAATCTCTCCCCATAGCTCAATTAATGATAAATGAAATGAGTCTAATCGTGAAATTTAGAAATATGAGCCTATCCACACTGGTGTTACTAGATTGGATATGCCTTAGTGAGTTAAAAATCGATAATAACCTTAGAACTCATATATTAGAAGCTTAAAGAGAGGATGAATTCTTAAAGTCCCTTAAGGACCAAAAAGAATTCAAAAGAGGTGTAGATGGGGTAGTAACTTTCCAATATAGGATTTATATCCCAGATTCAGGCGGACTAAGGGATATAATTCTAGAACAAGCCCACAAGAGTAACTATGTTATTCATCCTGTTACTACCAAGATGTATTAAGATCTGAAAAAGAAATTTTGGTGGCCAGGTATGAAGTAGCAAATAGCTGAGTATGTTGCTAGATGCCTAGTGTGCCAGCAGGTGAAAATTGAACATCAGAAACCTACAGGACTACTACAACCTCTTGAAATCCTTGAATGGATATGGGATAAAAGTTCTATAGATTTTGTTGTAGGTTTAGTAAAAACTCAATTAGGAAATGATATAGAATATAAGTTTTTACTACAGGACTACTACCCCTAACCTTATATTCCTTTTAGTCAATAAAATAATATCAAGTAATATAATATAGAATCGGTGAGTTACTACTATATCTACGCGAGTACATTTTTAACTTTTTCTAAGTTAAATAGTTGAGTGCCACTAGTTTAGGTTACTACACTCGGGTTCTCACACGTTACGCAGCAGAAGTAATTTAAATGAAATAGATAGAGATAGAGATATTCACATTCACCTTCAACTATACATAATCTTTATACATACATAACATTAATGTGTGTCAGACATATACCTATAGATATGTGAGCCTGAGCAGGGTAAGGAGACAACAAGCCTGCCACTCATACCTTATTTTTAAACAAAATATCCTATCTCACATATCTTAATACATATATGCCTTGCTTACTTACATCAAAAGTCATTCTCTTGATCCCTTCAAAAGATATATATGGATTCAGGATATGAGCCTATCAAAACCCTATGATATATTCTTAATTATGCATACCATCAAGGGGAAAGAACTTCCCACACATATACAATCCATATTTCTTTAACTACCGGGAAAAGCCCTAGAAATGGTATCTCTATTATTTCCACCTCGACCTTCAGGAAAATCTGCCAGCTTAAATGAGAAAGATTTCTCAGTAGCAATAATCACCTGTATTTAAAAATAGCTGCTTGTACCACCGTACGGATACTGTAACCCCCTAATCCTACAGTTCCTTTTAAGTTGATCAAATAATATAAACTATATACTATAAGATTGGTGAATTACTACTTCCCTTACCCGAGTCAATTCTTAATTGTTTACCAAATGAAGTAATTAGTATTATTGGTTTGGGCTACTACACTCGGGATCTCACACATTACACAACAGAAATAAGAACATATTAGTTAGAATAACATACATGTGCATACATATATTCATATACATCAACATTCATTTACAGTGTATACATATCATTCATTAGACATATATCTATGGATATGTGAGAATGTTAGCTAGGGTAAGGAGACAACAAGCCTGTAACTCATACCCATTTTAAAAAAATAGCTAGTGGATTCCTAACTCACATATCCTAATACATATATGCCCATATCCTATACACCAAGACTATTCTCCTGATCCTTTTACCAAAAATATTACAAGGATTTAGGGTATGGGGCATACCAAAAACTTTCCTAGAACTTTACATCCTCAAGGTGTGGGAGGGACCTCCTATATATATACACAACCCATACTTCATGAATCATAGGAAAATACCCTAAGAAGGGTATCTCCACTACTTTCACCTCCACTTCTAATACTATCTAGAACCTAGGCATCTGATACAAACCAGCATTTTTATGAGAATCACCTCAGTAGCATTAATAACCATTTTTCAAAACAGCTAGTTTGTGCCACCGTAAACTCATACAAAAATTCTACATTCTTTTTCATGAAACAATACATCTATTGGGTGATTCTATATAACATTCCATTTAACTTTCACACTTGCATGCATAAACTTAACTCATAGTACATATCTTATCAATTCATCAAAACATATAGGTAACATAGCATCATTCATATAACTTTCATCATAACATAAAGAGCAATAAGGAAATAAGAGCACTTCTCATTGGCCTCTGCCAATCATCATCATAATTATCATCATATAATTGCATAATAAGAGAAATCTGAAGGGGTAACATGTGCACCACTCCATTTTTTTGCATATGTACCTTGGCAACTCTGCCTAGCAGTCCTCGACTGCACATAAGATTTGTGTATATTCTGGAGCGTCCTCTAGTAACTCCAAGTAGCATAAGGTTCCCAACTCTAGGTCCCACACATTAAGTACATACCGGGGTCCTCAAAACACTATTCATAAACATATATATGGGTGAATCGGTGTATACTATAGTTTTGTAAATTCTAAGTACGTGACTTTTCATTTACATTGGCCATTAAGTCACTAACTTACAATTTACAACTATCACGATAATTGCGGAATGTCCAATCATTATCCCATACTAGCAATCGGTCATTCAAATATAGACCTATCTACCATAAATACATATATTAAAAATAAAATTTTCATTTCTCTTATGCATTCTTGCTCTTTCCTTTTAACTTTCATCACTTTCATGCTCTTTCTCATTTACATTCAAAGTATATGTTACCTTGCTTGCAATTTGAGTTTAATCTCTATTTTGGATTTAGTTTTTGGGCTAGATATCATTCAAATATATCATTAAGTTCATTTTTTTATCATAAAAGATGGCAGTCGACTGGTATCACACTACAAGTTGACTGATTGCATTCTGTCCAAATTTTCAAAATTCCAAACAGAGAACTATCAATAATCGCTAGGTGCCAATGATCATTGCTAGCTTATCGTTAGGCAAACAATGATCATTGGCTGTGGCAATGATCTCTATTCTTGGGCATTTTTTGAAAAATGAAGAATGCGGTAGTCGACTTCCAGGTGCCCAGTAGTCGACAGCAGTCAACTATTAGCCTATTTATAGGCAGTCTGACCCTTTTGCAATTCTACTCCTAATTCCCAACCATTCAGTCCAAAATGTTAATTCTTCCAACTATATGTTAAATTACCATTTTGTCCCTAGCTCACTGGCAGGAAGCTTTCAAAATTATGTTGCTACAGTAAATCGTTTGGCCAAAATTGCAATTGTCATACCTAAACTCTTCACCTTTCATTTTAGTCCTTTTCTTCATTCTAGTCAATTTCCTCACTCATTTCTAGTCCACTTCTCGCACTCATGCAACTATATGCAAGCTAACATAACCTAAATGCAACATACACATGTAATTAATTAAAATTAATAAACATCTCTCAAAATTTAGGAGTGGATGTTACATTTCTCCCCTCTTTTTAAAAAATTTCATTCTCGAAATTTATATGTACCTATACAAATAGCTTTGGATACACTTTTCTCATATCATCTTCCTTCTCCCACGTAGCTTCTTGAGACGATGATTGATCCCACAAAATTTTTACTAAAGGAATAGTTCTATTCCTTAATTGTTTAGTCTCAGTGCCAATAATATTTAAAGGTCTTGGTATATAAGTCAAATTATCTTTTAATTGTACTGTTCTTGCATCAAGAATATGTGAAGGATCAAGAAGATATTTATGAAGTTGAGAAATATGAAACACATCATGGAGATTGGATAGAAATAGGGGTAAAGCAATTTGATAAGAAGATTGGCCAACATTTTTCAAAATCTGGAAAGGTCCATATATCTTGGGGTCAAGTTTCTAAACTTAATAGTCTTGCCAATACCAGTAATAAGAGAAATTTTAAGGAAAACATGGTCTCCTTCATCAAATTCTAGTGGTCTTCTCCTTTTATTAGCATAACTTTTCTATGTATCTTAGGCTTTGGCCATCTTTTCTTTAATCATCTTGATTTGATCTGTGGTTTGTTGAACTAATTCTGGCCCTAATAGTTATCTCTCCCCTACTTTAAACCAACACAAAGGTGACCTACATCTTCTTCCATACAAGGCTTCATAAGGAGCCATCCCTATGCTAGAGTGAAAGCTATTATTGTAGGTAAATTCCAATAAAGGTAAATTTCTATCCCAATTCCCTTTTTGCTTTAATGTGTAACATCCGCTCCTAACACTTGTATCTTATGATGACGTTGTTGTTATTATCATTGTTAGCATTAATTGTGAAGGGTTAGAATGAATATTTTTATCATTATATAATCACTTTTGTGATAAAAGAATGAAGTTGGAAATTTAGTAAGGAAGGGTAAAATGATAATTTTACCATGAAATGAATAATTAGTTTAATTCTTTTATTTCATGAAGTTATGTCAAAGGACTCTTATTATTTTCATTTAAGAGAGAAGAAGAATCTAGTTATGCAAGAAATTACTTACATTGATGTTGAAAGACAATTTTCCCTAAAAAGGGTAAAATTGTAATTTCACACTATGAGTATGATAGCAATCTTATATGAGGTGAGAAAAATTTAGTTTTTACCCTAAATATTCTATGAAGGTGGGAATTAGAAATCCTTACTCATTCTTGATCAAAAGAAGAAAGTAAGAGAGTGAAATGATAGTTTTAACATAAAGTGCAAAAAGGTAATTTTGTATTAGGGAAAAATTGTAATTTTGCCAAAAATAGAAGTAAATTAGTAAATTCATGGAAATGAGCCTTATGAAATTTTATTTAAGTAATTTTACTCCTTGAAACCAAAAAGAATGAAAAAGGGAGCAAAAATGGCCAATTTGGACTTAATGGCAAAAAGGCACTTTTCTTAGGGACTAAAATGCAAATTCAAAAAAGTTGACGGACCATTATGCAATTTTGAAATTTTGGAAGGGCAAACAGTCCCAACCCATGGAAGTTTCATAAAATTACAATGGCAAGGAGAGATAATGCCATTGTTAAAAAAGAAAAGAAAAAGGATGAAATTGACAAATTAGCAAGAGTGGCATTTTTGTAAATAATTCAAACTTTAATTCAGCCTATTTCTTCTCCTAATTACATAAATGTCGTGAAAGGTGGAGAAGAAGGAGAAGTGGCTGAATTGCATCTTGCCTTGGAGAAGAACAAGCTTCCATCAAATCAACAAGGAAATCACACATCTATTAGCTTTTCAAGGTAGATAAACAATCCTATGCCATTAATTTCATATTTTATGGTATGTTTATGGTGTTTTCAAACTTGTAAGCATGATGGCAATTTCTCTCTCTACATGTATACGGTGGATTTGTATGCTTGGATATGAGATATGTTGGAAATAACTTGTGGTTATGATTATAAATATGTAAGAAATCATGAAAACTCATGAAATGGTGAATTTGCATGGATGGAACTTGATTTTATTAAACCCTAAGTGGTGTCAAGGCTGAGTTTGTGGTTGTTAGAGTGAGAAAATGGTGTTTTTGCATGGATATTATTGTATTGCAAGCAAGGTGATTAAACAACTCCATTTTGCTTGTTTTTCTCACCTTGGCCGAATTACTAGGGCTATAAGAGTGCTGAATTTTTGGCCAAATTTTATGTTAGAAAGAGTGAGAGAAAGTACTAGAAAATGGTAAGAGAGAGAAAGTCTAATTAGATTTGCATTTAGGCACTTTTCTCATTGTCTAGCTTTACAAGTAGCCAAGAAAATGTGCTTTAGTCACCTTGGCCGAATGGATGCATATGAATGGTGCTGAATTTGCTCTTGAAAATGATTTAGAAACCATATAAGTTTAGTTCCAAGAAAGGAGGAGAGAGAAAATTATGGCAATTTATGTTTCAAGCAATGTTGCCAATTTAAAGTCTTACTTGTTCACCTTAAAAGTGTGCATAAAAATGTGAAATTGTGATATTAGATGTGTGATTATGTTTGGCATGAAAAATAAGCTAGAAAAATATGAAAAAGAATGGCCTAAAGTACACTTACCTAATTTTTAGGTGTGAGAAAGTGTTAGGCATAATTGTGGAAATTTTCACCATGATGTTCCATTAATGAGAGTAAGGCTAGAAATGTGCCAAAAGGGTTAGAAATACAAAGTATTCATGTTCATTCTACCTTGGCCGAATACTATGTGAAATTTTCTCTAGAGTGGCTAGATTTATGAATGAGTTGGAAATAGCCTAAAGTGCCATCTAAATGGCCTATGTTAAGGGAAGAGAGACCAAAGATGCAAGGGTCAATAATGAATGAATAATAGCATGCATTTTTCCATAAAATAGTGAAATGTTTAAATGTATACAAAAGTGATTGAATGGCAAAGAATGCTTAATGTAATTATGAAAGACAAGGTTAAAGCTTCCTTGTGGGGAATGATCTGGTGTATACTCCCAAGGAATTAAATAAAGAGGAATGATCTGGTGAATACCTCCTGAGATTAAAAGCCTGTGAAGGAATGATCTAATGTATACCTTCTAGGGAAGTGCCCTAAGGGGAATGATCTGATGTAAACCCCAATAAATTGAAATGTGGGAGGAACGTAATTATGATTATGACATGTAAGCATTGAATGCTTATAGCCTATTCCTTGAATGACTTAATTGAATGTGTATTTCATTTCTATAGCTACATCCACATATGTTTTCGTGATATGTCATATCCAAGTATCTATAAGAGAATAGTTTTAAAAATTAACTGCATGTAGAGTGTTTTCTGTATTATTACAGTGGTACATGTCAGTTATTTTAAAAAAACTGGTTGTTTATCTACTGGGAATGTATTTCTCACTTCTGAACTGATATGTATCAAATGGTTAGATATTACTTGGTAATCGAGGTGGAGTTAGACATGGTGGAAATTCCTTTCTTAGGAGTTTTCACTATTATTAAGAATGTGTATGTTATCACTGTTTTTGAATTTCCTATAGAATAGATGAGTACATAAATATATATAGCTATAGCTCGACCTTTTGGAGTCCTAATTCTTCGTTTATTTTTTTGGGTTTGGAATTAAGGCTGATATTTTTGGCTGTATATAGAAAGAAAAAGGACATATGTATAGGGATATGTGAAGGACCTATTCACTCACGGTATTTTGTAAAGGAGTATGAGTGGCAGACTTGTTGTCTCCTTACTCCTTATGGATGGGTACTTCATCTATCCCAGTGTATGTATACCAAATGATGTACTAAACAGTTGTATCATGTATATGTATTAGAAAAGTTTTTATATATTCTGTTGTATTATTTAAGATTTTATATTCCGCTGTGCCAAAGCAAGTTACCTGAGCAAAAGAACCCAAACCTAATTGCATAACAAATCTATGATGGATTGGATGCTCAGGAGAAATAAAGGTAATCAAAGACTAGAATTAATGTAATCACTTATTTAAATAAGCGTTATGACATTGTTAAGTTATGATAATGGGTGTTACATTAAAGTTGGTATCAGAGCACAGCTACCTAGGTTAGAAAAGGGTAGATTCCTCAAGGAAGGGACTAGTTCAGGTTAGTTAGCTATACCTAGGCGGTTGACTAACTTGTATTTTATTTTGAACTTGAGGAATGAACTTCAGTTTAGTTCAAATCGATTTTGGAAAACACAGTAGCTCCTCTCAATTAATCTAACAAATCATCTATCCTAGGAAGTGAGTATTTATTCTTCACAGTTACTTGGTTCAGTTCTCTATTTTCTATACATAACCTTATACTTCCATCTTTCTTCTTTACAAACAGAACTGGTGCTCCCCAAGGTGAAGCACTGGGCCTAATAAACTGTTTCCCCAAAATATCCTCTATCTACACCTTTAATTCAGTTAACTCTAGGGGAGACATTCTATAAGGCACTATAGAAATTGGTCCTGTGCTAGGAATTAATTCTATAGAAAACTCTATCTCTCTCTCAACTAGAAGACTTGCAATTTCATTGGGAAAGACATCTAGAAATTCACAAACTACAAGAATAGCATTCAGTTTATGCTGATGTTCAACTTTAGAAGAACACAAAAAACTAGTTCCTTGGATCTCTTCCTCAATTTTCCTAACTACCGGCATGGCATCTATAAAAGTCACAGATTTCTTGGAACAATCCAAGACTACATTGTTCACAGACAACCAATCCATCCTGAGAATAATATCCAATCCCACCAAAGGTAAAAAAATTAGGTCAATAATGAAGGGCTGATTTTCAACAATAAGGGGACAATTTAAGCAAGCCAAAGAAGTTGATAGCCGCTCTCCTGCGGCGGTAGAAATTGATAACTCATGGGGCAATTTAAATAAAGGTAAATTCAATCTTTCCACACATTCATAGGAAATGAAAGAATGAGTGGCACCAAAATCATACAGTACAATTAAAGATACACCATTTATCAAACATTTATCTTTTATCAGATCATCAGACTGAACCACGTCTTTACCTTTGAGAGTATAAACTCTTCCCATAGTAGGAGGTCTTATGGGCTCAGTCGACTTCTTCCACTCAGGGTAATCTTTAATGAAGTGACCTAGTTTTCCACACTTAAAACACACACTGGACTGGAATCTACAAGGTCCACTATGACTTTTCCCAGACTTTGGACAAGCATTAGGTACTGCTTGTCACCACATGTTTCTTTCCCTTTTGGTTTCCCTCATTTCTAATATCCCTTTCTCTAAAGGATCCCGATTGTTTTCTTTTAACAAAATTGGTTCTTTATCTTTATTTCTCTGTTTCAGCCAGGTTCTGAGAAATAATGCAACACTTGTTCACTAACATAGCAAAGTTTCTAATTTCAAACAGAGCAACAACATTATTTAGCTCCGATCTCAACCCAACTTCTAGATGCAATGCTTTCCATGTCTCATTTGGATGATGCTCCAAATAAGAAGAGAATTTATACAATGCCTCAAATTTTGCTAAATACTCCTCAAAAGTCATACTGCCTTGCTTTAACTGCATAAATTCAATTTCCTTCTGGTTTCTCACGTTCTTAGGGAAATACTTTTCCATATACACTCTTTTAAAAACTTCCCAGGTGATCTGGGTCCCTTGAGCTACCAGTAATTGTTTTGCTCATCTCCACCAATATTCTGCTTCCCTAACAAGCATGTGAGTAGCAAACAATACCTTCTGTTTGTCCGTATTCCCTACGACCTCAAACAATTTTTCCATCTCTCGCAACCATTCTTCAGCTACCTGTGGGTTAAACTTACCCCAAAAGAAAGGAGGATTATTTCTCTAAAATTTAGACCAACAATTATGGGCTTGGTTTCTCACTTGTCCAATGTCAAGATTTGGGTTGGGATTCATAGGTCTATTCTCTTGAAATTGTCTAAGTGCTTCAGCCATAGCTGCAGCTTGTTAAGTAGTAGCAGTAGCCTGTTGGGCAGCAATAGTAGCCTGTTCCCTCATAGCCTCTACCACTCCCATCATGACTTACATTACTCTTTCCATATTGATCTCACCTTCCTTTTCCTTCCCACTATTTCTCCTAGGTAGGTCTATAATTCACTCTACAAAAACAAACATTACCGAGGTGATTAGTCTCAATAACATATTATTTATAAGAGATCATATGGCACCAATCAAAAATATCATCTACCTAAATCTAACACTTCATTCCTCAAGTCAAAACATAATACAAGCCAGTCAACTACCATGGTTCAGCTAACTACCTTGCATTAGTCTCTATCCTGAGGAATCTACCCCTTCACTATTGAGCCAGTTCTAACTAGCCGTGGTAGTAGTGCTCTGATACTAACTCAGTGTAACCCCTTAATCCTATAGTTCCTTTTAAGTTGATTAAATAATATAAACTATATACTATAAGATTGGTGAGTTACTACTTCCCTTACCCGAGTCAATTCTTAATTGTTTACCAAATGAAGTAATTAGTATTATTGGTTTGGGCTACTACACTCGGGATACATGTGCATACATATATTCAAACATGTGCATACATATATTCATATACATCAACATTCATTAGACATATATCTATGGATATGTGAGAGTGTTAGCTAAGATAAGGAGACAACAAGATTGTCACTCATACCCATTTAACAAAAATAGCTAGTGGATTCCTAGCTCACATATCCTAATACATATATGCCCATATCCTATACACCAAAACTATTCTCCTGATCCTTTTACCAAAGAAATTACAAGGATTTAAGGTATGGGGCATACCAAAAACTTTCCTAGAACTTTACATCCTCAAGGTGTGGGAGGGACTTCCCATATATACATAACCCATACTTCATGAATCACAGGAAAATACCGTAGGAAGGGTACCTCCACCACTTCCACCTCCACTTCTAATACTATCTGGAACCTAGACATTTGATATAAACTAGCATTTTTATGAGAATCATCTCAATAGCATTAATAACCATTTTTCAAAACAGCTAGTTTGTGCCATCGTAAACTCATACAAAAATTTTACATTCTTTTTCGTGAAACAATACATCTATTGGGTGATTCTATATAACATTCCATTTAACTTTCATACTTGCATGCATAAACTTAACTCATAGTACATATCTCGAAACATATAGGTAACATAGCATCATTCATATAACTTTCATCATAACATAAAGAGCAATAAGGAAATAAGAGCACTTCTCATTGGCCTCTGCCAATCATCATCATAATTATCATCATATAATTGCATAATAAGAGAAATCTAGAAGGGCAACATGTGCACCAGTCCATGTTTTTGCCTATGTACTATGGTAACTTTACCTGGTAGTCCTCGATTGCATATAACATTTGTGTACATTCTTGAGCATCCTCCAGTGGATCCAAGTAGCATAAGGTTCCCAACTCTGGGTCCCACACATTAAGTACATACTGGGGTCCTCAAAACGCTATTCATAAACATATATATATGGGTGAATCAATGCATACTATAGTTTTGTAAATTCTAAGTACGTGACTTTTCATTTACATTGGCCATTAAGTCACTAACTTACAATTTACAACTATCACGATAATAGCGGAATGTCCAATCACCGTCTCATACCAGTAATCGGTCATTCAGATATGAACCTATCTACCATAAATATATATATTAAGAACACAATTTTCATTTCTCTTATGCATTCTTGCTCTTTCCTTTTAAATTTCATCACTTTCATGCTCTTTCTCATTGACATTCAAAGTATATGTTACCTTGCTTGTAATTTGAGTTTAATCTCTAGTTTGGATTCAATTTTTGGGCTAAATATCATTCAAATATATCATTAAGTTCATTTTTTCATCGTAAAAGGTGGTAGTCGACTGGTATCACATTGCAAGTTGACTGATTGCATTCTGTCCAAATTTTCAAAATTCCAAATAGAGAGTTATCAGTCGACTTATAGGTGCCAGCAGTCGACTGCTAGCTTATTGTTGGGCCTAACAGTTGACTACTGGGTCAGGGCAGTCAGCTACTCTGTTCTTGGGCATTTCTGGACAAATAAAGAACGCGGCAGTCGAATTCTAGGTGCCCGACAGTCGACTGCTAGCATTCTGTATGCGTTTCTAGGCATATCAGGAACAAGATAGTCATTCTTTGATTGAGGCGATCGACTCTGCGTCTTGCTCTGTTTTGTGTATTGCCGTTGACCCAAAATTTCAATCCAAAAACTTGTTTCTAAATCAATTTTGAAATTGATAAACTCCATGGAAACATTTTACACAAGAAAATAACCCAAAACAGCATGTAATCTTGTCCAAATCTGAGATTAAAACTCATTTTCGTTCAAACTGAAAACCCATTTTTTAGAAGAAATTTTAAACATGCACTAGTATTTTCAATCGGTTAAAAATACCCAATAATGATTAGAAACAATAAGAATGTAGTTTGTAATCCCTTTTCTTTTCAAACAAGTTCAATTTCACAAATTTCAATAGTATGAACAGTAAACTCCAAAATAAAGGGATTAGGTTATTATGCTACCTTAATCCGTGTTTAACTGATGTATAGATGTTGATTGATGTTGTAGATGCCTTCCTAATCACTTTTCTAACTTCAAATCTTTCTAGAAATGAGATTTACTGCCTTTTTCCTTTAGTTTTTCTCTCTACACGACTACTTTCTCTCTCTAAAATTTCAGAACTCAAGATGCCAAATGAAGGGTCTGAAGGATTGGCCTATTTATAGGCAATCTAGCCCTTTTGCAATTCTATTCCTAATTCCCAACCATTCGGTCTAAAATGATAATTCTTCTAACTATATGTTAAATTATCATTTTGTCCCTAGCTCATTGGCGGGAAGCTTTCAAAATTCTGTTGCTATAGTAAATTGTTTGTCCAAAATTGCAATTGTCATACCAAAAATCTTCCACCTTTCATTTTAGTCCTTTTCTTCATTCTAGTCAATTTTCTCACTCATTTCTAGTCCACTTCTTGCACTCATGCAACTATATTGAAGCTAACATAACCTAAATGCAACATACACAAGCAATTAAATAAAATTAACTAGCATCTCTCAAAACTTAGGAGCGGATGTTACAAATACAAAAATTTACTACATTCTTTTTCATAATAATTTAAAATATTATGCTAGTGGAATAATGTATATGGATTATACAAATACCTCATCTACATACTTATGATTACGCATGTACTTCAACAGATGTTATCACATAGGATACATACTCAACTGTAATGGTACAAATCACATTCTCATATCAGTATGAATCATAAGCAAAGAAATTATGCAATTTGATATGGCAAAAATCAAAAGCATCATAAAAGAATTCTTAAAAACATTTTCATTCATAAATGAGTTTTCTCGTGGTTATGAGCCACCTGTAATCATTCTCATGGTTTTCACCATCAGCATTTATTCTCAGGTTAACCGTAAGCATTTATTCTCAAGTTATCCGTCAGCAATTATTCTCATGGTTAACTGTCTACAAAACTTTTCCTGGATTAAAGCCAGTTGCAGCTATTCTCGCGGTATAACCAATTGCATCCATTCTCGCAGTATAACCAATTCTTGCAGATCAACTATTTGTAGTTATTCTCATTTATGGCTTATACTCATTAAAATTCTTTTATTTCTCTTCTTTTTCTCATGATTTCTCAAGCATACACATTTCTCATGTTACCCATTACAATTCAAGATTAAATCCTTCATTTGAGCAAAGTATTAGGCTAATTGTGTATAAAAAGAGGTTATTGAGTCTATTTTTTTGAAGTAAAGAGCTACAAGTCGACTTCCAGCCTCCTGGCAGTCGACTTCCAGCTTGCTGCCCCAAAAATGTTTCAAACAGTGAGTAAACAGTTGACTTCTAGGACCCCGATAGTCAACTGCTCTGTTCTTGGCTAATTTTTGGAAAATAAGAACATGGCAGTTGACTTCCAGCCCCTGGCAGTCGACTGCTAGCATTCTGTATACGATTCTAGGCAACTCAGGAGCACAATAGTCAACTGTTACATTATGCTCTGTTTTTCGAAAGTCCATTAACCCAGATTTTTATACCAAGAATAAGTTTTTAAAATAGTTTTGATGATTGAAAACTCAATAACAGTATAAAAGCTTCATTTGCCACTCAAAAATAGCCCAAACCACTGATTATTCATGCTCAAATATGGGATTTAAGCTCTTTTTCAAAAACTGCGAAAAACCCATTTTGCAGATTCGCATTCATGCATTCACAAGTATATTCAAGAAGTTTAAAACATCCAATAGCAATCAAAAACATTAAGAATGTAGCTTTTTAACCTCCTTTTAGTTTAAAATCATAAAACTCAGAATTTCCAGGATAAATAGTAATTTTGAAAATAAGGGAGATAGGTGATTTTCTATCTTTCTGCTCATTTCCAATAGGTATTTGATGATGGTGAAGGGTTTTGGTAAATTTTCCTAGCTCTTGGAATGCTTAAATTCAATTAACAGCTTTCTTCCCTCTCAATTCCCACTCTTTCTCTCTCTAACTCAGTTTCTCTCTCTTTTTAGAATTCCAAAACTCAAGAAGCTAAATGATGAGTTATGGAAGGCTGGCCTATTTATAAGCAATCCGGTCTTTTGCAACTTTGTTCCTAATTCTGGACCATTTGGCCCAAATTGATAATTCTTCCAACTTTATGTTAAATGACCATTTTGTCCCTAATTGCTTAGTGGGAAATTTTTCAGAATTCTGTTGCTACAGTAAATCATTTGGCTAAATTTAAGGCCTATTGCCCTAAAATTTTAGAATTTCATACCTCTATCCTCACTCTATCATTTTCCTTTCAATTTGGCCCCTATTCTTTCTTTTCCCTTAAAACTCTTCTCCTAATGCAACTACATATGCTTAATGCAACAAACACAGGCATTTGATTCATTATAAATTAACAAACCTCTCTTAATGCGTAGAAGGAGTGGATGTTACATTAACTAAATCTGCACATTTCCTACCCATCAAAATAAATTTTTCATTAGATAAGTTGACCCAATTGTATATAGGAAAATAGTAAGACTCCATGGAGTTCCTACTAATATAATATCTGATAGAGACCCTAGGCTTACTTCTAGATTTTGGAGAGCCTTGCAGGAGGCTTTTGGTACTAAACTTAGCTTCAGTATTGCTTATCATCCACAAACTGATGGGAAGACTAAAAGAACTATTCAGACTATAGAAGATATGCTTAGAGCATGTACATTAGAGCAAAAAGGGAATTGGGATAGAAATTTACCTTTAGTGGAATTTGCCTACAATAATAGTTTTCACTCTAGCATAGAGATGGCTCCTTATGAAGCGTTGTATGGAAGAAGATGTAGGTCACTCTTGTGTTGGTTTGAGGTGGGGGAGAGATAACTACTAGGGCTAGAGTTAGTTCAAAAAACCACAGATCAAATTAAGATGATTAAAGAAAAGATGGTTAAGGCCCAAGATAGGTAGAAGAGTTATGATGATAAAAGGAGAAGAACACAAGAATTTGAGGAAGGAGACCATGTTTTCCTTAAAATTTCTCCTATTACTGGTATTGGCAGAGCTATTAAGTCCAAAAAGTTGAGCCCAAGATACATTGGACCTTTCCAGATCTTGAAAAATGTTGGCCAATTTTCTTATCAAATTGCTTTACCCCCATTTCTATCTAATCTCCACGATGTGTTTCATATCTCTCAGCTTCGAAAATATCTTCCTGATCCTTCACATATTCTTGATGCCAAAATAGTGCAATTAAAAGATTATTTAACTTATAATCCTATACCTTTAAGAATCATTGCGACTGAAGTCAAACAATTGAGAAATAAGACAATTCCACTGGTAAAGGTATTATGGGATCAGTCATCACCCCAAGAAGCTACGTGGGAGAAAGAAGATGATAGAGAAGAAATTTCCCAGAGTTATTTGTATAGGTATGTATAAATTTCAAGGACGAAATTTCTTAAAAAGGAGGGGAGAAATGTAACATCCGTTCCTAAATTTTGAGAGATGTTTGTTAATTTTAGTTGATTGCTTGTGTATGTTGTATTTATGTTATGTTAAATTGCATATAGTTGCATGAGTGCAAGAGGTGGACTAGAAATGAGTGAGAAAATTGACTAGAATGAGGAAAAGGACTAAACTAAAAAGTGAAAAAGTTTAGGGATGAAAATCACAATTTTAGCCAAAGGATTTACTGTAGCAACAGAATTTTGAAAGCTTCCCACCCGTGAGCTAGGGACAAAATGATAATTTAACATACAGTTGGAAGAATCATCATTTTGGGCTGACTGGTCGGGAATTGGGAGCAAAATTGCAAAGGGTCAGATCACCTATAAATAGGTGGAACACCTAAAACCCTTCCATTTCATCTTGAATCCTAAGTTTCTAGAGAGAGAGTGTAACATCCGCTCCTAAATTTTGAGAGATGATTGTTAATTTTAGTTAATTGATTGTGTATGTTGCATTTATGTTATGTTAGCTTGCATATAGTTGCATGAGTGTAAGAATTGGACTAGAAATGAGTGAGGAATTTGACTAGAATGAAGAAAAGGACTAAAATGAAAGGTGGAAGAGTTTAGGTATGACAATTGCAATTTTGGCCAAAGGATTTACTATAGCAACAGAATTTTGAAAGCTTCCCGCCAGTGAGCTAGGGACAAAATGATAATTTAACATATAGTTGGAAGAATTATCATTTTGGGCCGAATGGTTGGGAATTAGGAGTAGAATTGCAAAAGGCCCGGAGTACTTATAAATAGGCCAATCCTTCAGACCCTTCATTTGGCATCCTGAGTTCTGAAATTCTAGAGAGAGAAAGTGGTCGTGTAGAGAGAGAAACTAAAGGAAAAGGTAATAAATCTCATTTCTAGCAAGATTTGAAGTTAGAAAAGTGAATAGAAAGGCATCTACTGTAACACCCCTAACCCTATATTCCTTTTTGGTAATAAAATAATATAAAGTAATATAATATAGGATTGGTGAGTTACTACTACCTCTACCCGAGTATATTTTTTTTAAATTTTTCTAAGTTAAATAGTTGAGTGCCACTAGTTTGGGTTACTGCACTCGGGTTCTCACACGTTAAGCATCGAAAATAAATAAAGTAATTTAAATGAAATAGATAGATATAGAGATATTCACATTCACATTCAACTGTACATAATATTTATACATATATAACTGTAGTGTGTGCAGACATATATCTATAGATATACGAGCCTGGGTAGGGTAAGGAGACAACAAGCCTGCTACTCATACTCTGTTTTAAGCAAAACTCTTCATCTCACATATCTTAATACATATATGCCCTCCTTATCTACACCAAAGTTTTCCTCCTAACCCTTTCAAAATACTAATAAGGATTCAGGGAGATAGGCATGTCAAAATACTATAAACTCCTGGTTATGTAAACAGTCAGGGGTAAGGTGGTAATTCAAATAAAATAGGACCCATAGTCCAGTGATCACAAGAAAATACCCCATAAAGGGTATCTCCACTATCTCTATCTTTACCTCCATCAGCACTTGGTACCTAGGCATCTGATACAAATAAGCTTTAATGAGAATTATTTCTCAGTAGCAATAATCACCTATGTTAAAAAAATAGCTGTTTGTACCACCGTACAAATATGAAAATCCACTACATTCTTTTTCAAAATATTTTAAAATGTTATGCTATTAGAATGATATACATGAATTATACAAATATATCGTGTATATACTTATGAATACTCATACATTACAATAATTATTCATGACACAGAATACATGAATACATTCTTAGACTATAATGGTAATAACTCATATTCTCATGTCAGTATAGAATATAGAGCATAAACAAAGAACTCATGCAATTTGATATGGCCATAGTCAAAAGCATCACACAGTAATTCTTTCAAATTTCTATTCATAAATGAGATTCTCTTATGGTCATGAGTTACCTATAATCATTCTTGTGGTTTTCACCGTTAGCATTTATTCTTAGGTTATTCGTCAGCAATTTATTCTCAAGTTAACTGTCTGTAAAACTTTTCCTTGATTAAAGCCAGTTGCAGCTATTCTCGCGGTATAATTAATTGCATCCCTTCTCGCAGAATAACCAAATGCATCCCTTCTTGCGGTATAACCAAATGCATCCCTTCTCGTGGATAAACCATTTGCAGTTATTCTCATTTATGGTTCATGCTCAATTGAAATCTCTTATTCTTTTTCTCTTTTTCATAATTCCTCAAATCTTCTTATTTCTCATGTTACCCATTACAATTCAAGATTAAATCCTACGTTTGAGCAAAGTGTTGGGTCAATTGTGGATAAAAATAGGTTATTGAGTCCAATTCTCCAAAACATGGAGCTACAAGTCGACTTCCAGCCTCCTGGCAGTCGACTTCTAGCTTACTGCCCCAAAAATGTTTCAAACAGTGAGCAATCAGTCGACTTCCAGGACCCTGAAAGTAGACTGCTCTATTCTAGGATAATTTCTGGAAAATAAGAACATGGCAGTCGACTTCCAGCCCTTGGCAGTCGACTGCTAGCATTTTGGATACGATTCTGGGCAACTCAGGAGCACGACAATCGACTGGTAAGGCCTACAAGTCGATTACTACATTATGCTCTATTTTTTAAAAGCCCATTAACCCAAATTTTTACACCAAGACCATGTTTTTAAAATAGTTTTGATGATTAAAAACTGAATAACAACATAAAAGATTTATTTACCACTCAAAAACAGCCCAAACGACTGATTATTCATGCTCAAATCTTAGATTTAAGCTCTTTTCTCAAAAACTAGAAAAACCCATTTTTCATATTTGCAATTATGCATTCACAAGTATATTCAAGCATTTTAAAACACCCAATAGGAATAAAAAAACTAAGAATTCAGGTTTTAATCTCCCTTCAGTTTAAAATCATAAAACTCAAAATTTCCACCCATAAATAGTAATTTCAAAAATAAGGGAGATAGGTGATTTTCTACCTTTCTGCTGATTTCCAATCGGTATTTGATCATGGTGAAGTGTTCTGGTAAGTTTTCCTAGCTCCTAGAATACTTAAATTCGATTAACAACTCTCTTCCTTCTCAATTCCCACTCTTTATCTCTCTAACTCGGTTTCTTTCTCTCTCTAGAATTTCAAAACTCAGGAAGCCAAATGAAGAGTTCTGGAAGGCTGGCCTATTTATAGGCAATCTGGCCTTTTGCAACTTTGTTCCTAATTCCTGACCATTCGGCCCAAATTGGTAATTCTTCTAACTTTATGTTAAATGATCATTTCATCCCTAACTGCCTCTGGCGAGAAATTTTTTAGAATTCTATTGCTACAATAAATCATTTGGCTAAATTTATGGCTTATTGCCTTAAAGTTTTGGATATTCATACCATTTCCCACTATATCATTTTCATTTTCAATTTAGTCCTTATTCTTTCTTTTCTCTTAAAAATATTTTCCTAATGTAACTCCATGTAGCCTAATGCAACAAACACAACATTTGATTCATTAAAATTAACAAACATCTCTTAATTCGTAGAAGGAGCAGATGTTACAATTCTCCCCTCCTTTAAAAAATTTTGTACTCGAAATTTAAAACGTACCTAAAGAAATAACTCTGGATATACTTTTCTCATATCTTCTTCTTTCTCCCACGTGGCTTCTTGTGGCGATGACTGATCCCACAATACCTTTACCAGTGGAATTGTCTTATTCCTCAACTATTTGACTTTAGTACCAATGATTTTTAAAGGTCTAGGATTATAAGTTAAATTATCTTTCAATTGTACAGTATTGGCGTCAAGAATATAAGAAGGATCTGGGATATATTTACGAAGTTGAGAAACATGAAAAGTATTGTGGAGGTTAGACAAAAATGGTGGTAATGCTGTTTGATAAGCAGATGAACCAATTCTTTTTAGAATCTGGTATGGTCCAACATATCTAGAATTCAATTTTCTAGACTTAATAGCCCTACCAATACCAGTAATTGGAGATACTCTAAGGAAAACATGATCTTCTTCTGTAAATTCTAATGGCCTTTTCCTCTTATATCATAACTTTTTTGTCTATCTTAGGCCTTAGCCATTTTCTCCCTAATCATTTTTATCTGATCAGTCATCTGTTAAACTAATTTTGGCCCTAAAATTTATCTCTCTCCCACCTCAAATCAACACAAGGGTAATCTACATTTTCTTCCAACAAGGCTTCATATGGAGCCATTCCTATGCTGGTATGAAAACTATTATTATAAGAAAACTCTATCAAAGGCAAAATTCTATCCCAATTTCCTTTTTGTTCTAATATACAAGCCCTAAGCATATCTTCTAATGTCTGAATTGTCCTTTTAGTCTGCCCATCTGTTTGAGGATGATAAGTAGTACTAAAGTTCAACTTAGTTCCAAATGCTTCTTGCAAGGCTTTCCAAAATCTAGAAGTAAACATAGGATCTCTATCTAATACTATACTAGTAGGTATTCCATGTAGTCTTACTATTTCTTGTATATACAAGTGACTTATCCAATGAGGAATTTATTTTAATAGGCAGGAAATGTGTAGATTTAGTTAATCTTTCCACAATTACCCAGATTGCGTCATTTCCCAATTGAGTTCTAGGCAAACCTACTCTGAAATCCATGAAAATTTTCTCCCATTTCCATTCAGGAATCTCTAGAGGTTGTAGCATTCCTGTGGGTTTTTTATGTTCAAACTTCACCTGCTGGCGCACTAGACATTTAGCAACATACTCATCTATTTGCTTTTTCATACCTGGCCACCAGAAATTCTTCTCAAATCTTGATACATTTTAGTGGCACTAGGATGAATGGTATAGTTGCTCTTATAGGCTTCTTCCAAAATTGTATCCCTCAGTCCCCCTGATTCAGGGATATACAACCTTGTTTAGAAGGTTACTATCCCATCTATCTCTTGTTGGAATTCTTTTGAATCCTTTAAAGACTTCAAGAATTCATCTTCCCTTTGGGCTTTTAGGATTTGAGTTCTAAGATCATTCTCAATTCTCATTTCATTTAGGTATAACCTATCTGCCAATACTAGAGTGGACAAACTCAAATTCCTAAACTTCTCAATTAAATTCATTTCACTCAGCATCATGTGAGCTACATGAAGAGATTTCCTACTTAAAGCATCGGCCACTACGTTTGCCTTTCCAAGATGGTACTTCAATTCAAAATTATAGTCTTTAATAAATTCCATCCACCTTCTCTGTCTCATGTTCAACTCTTTTTTATTAAAGAGGTATTTGAGACTTTTATGGTCACTAAATACCTCAAATCTAGATCCATAGAGTAGTGTCTCCAAATATTTAAGGCAAACACTATGGCTGCTAATTCAAGATCATGGGTAGGATAATTCTTCTCATGGGGTCTCAATTGCCTAGACGCATATGCCACAACTTTCCTATTTTGCATCAAGACACATCTTAGGCCCTTCTTGGATGCGTCACAATACACTTCAAAATTTTCTAATGGATCAGGAATAATTAAGACAAGTGTGGTTGTCAGTTTTTCTTTTAGAGTTTGGAAGCTATGTTCACATTTGGCATCCCACACAAATGGAACATCTTTCCTAGTCAATTTAGTTAAATTCAAGGCTATCTGCAAAAAATCTTGAATAAATCTCCTATAGTAACTGATAATCTGAGGAAACTACGAATCTCCATCACTGTGGTAGGTCGCTCTCAACCAACTACCGCTTCTATCTTACTAGAATCTACTGCTACTCCATCCTCAGTGATTACGTGACCTAAGAATTTTACCTCCTCCAACCAGAATTCACACTTCTCAAGTTTAGCATACAATTGCTTCTCTCTAAGCAGCTGCAGCACAATCCAAAGATCATGTTCATGCTCCTCACTACTTTTAGAATATACAAGAATGTCATCAATAAACACTACCACGAATTGATCAAGGTAGGGTCTAAAGATACGATTCATGTAATCCATAAAAATAGTTGGAGCATTCATTAATCCAAATGGCATTACAAGAAATTCATAATGCCCATATCTGATTTTAAAGGCTGTCTTAGGTATGCCTTCTCTTCTCACTCTGATTTGATGGTACCCCCACCTTAAATCAATCTTGGAAAACACATTAGCTCCTCTCAATTGATCCAAGAGATCATCTATCATAGGGAGTGGATATTTATTCTTTATTGTTACCCTGTTCAATTGCTTACAATCTATACACAACCTCAAGCTACCATCTTTCTTTTTCACAAATAATACCGGTGCTCCCCACGGTGAAGCACTAGGCCTAATAAATTATTTTTCCAACAAGTCTTCTATCTGTACCTTTAATTCTGCCAATTCTATGGGAGACATTCTATAAGGTGCTATAGAGATTAGTCCCATTCCCAGAAGAAATTCTATAGAAAATTCTATCTCTCTTTTAGGTGGAAGACTTAAGATTTCCTTGGGGAAAACATATGGAAATTCACTCACTATAGGAATGACATCTAGTTTATGCTGAACTTTAACCTCAAAAGCACATAGAAATTGCATTTTCTCATTCTTTTCCTCAATACTCCTGTTTTTAGATATGGTATCTACAAAAATCACAGACTTTTCTAAATAATCCAAGATTACATTATTTGCAGACAACCAGTTCATCCCAAGAATAATGTCTAAATCCACTAAAGGTAAGCAAATCAAATCAACAACAAATGATCTGTTCTCAACAATAATGGGACAACTCAAGCAAGCTAAAGAAGTCAAAACCTGCTCTCCAGCTGGAATAGAAATAGATAATGGGTAAGATAAACTAGTCATATGTAGATTTAATCTCTTCACACATTCCAACAAAATGAATGAGTGAGTAGCGCCAGAATCAAACAATACAATTAAAGATATAATATTAATTAAACATTTACCTTTCATTAAATCATCAGACCGAGCCACTTCTTTACCTTTGAGAGTATAGACTCTTCTATTAGTAGGAGGTTTAGTGGTATCACCTTGTCTCTTCCACAGCAGATAGTCTTTGATAAAGTGTCCTTGTTTCTTGTACCTATAGCATACACCCTGTTGTACCTTTGGTTGTAGCCATTTACAGGGTCCTTCATGACTTTTATGGCATTTAGGACAAACATTAGGCATCACTGGTCTAATCATAGGCCTTTTTCCTTCCCGACCTCTACCAAATCTACTATCTCTACTTGAGAAAAATCTTGGTTGCTTCTGTTTGAAGAAGTTACTCTTTTGTTTTTCTTTCTCAATCTCTGCTAAATTCTTGGAAACTATGCGACATGTGTTTACCAATGTGGCATAATCTCATATTTCTAGTGGAGTTACTACATTTTTCAACTCATACCTCAACCCAGCCTCTAGGTGCATTGCTTTCTATGCTTCATCTGGTTGAAGTCTCAAAAAGAGGAAAATTTAGATAATTCCTCAAATTTTGCCAGATATTCATCAAATGTTATGTTACCCTGCTTAATCTGCATGAACTCAATCTCTTCCTCATTCCTCACATTCTGAGGAAAATACTTTTCAAGAAATGCTTCCTTAAATGAGTCCCAAGAAATCTCAATTCCTTGAGCCTCCATTAGTTGCCTCGCTCCCTTCCACCAATATTTTGGCTCTCTTTCCAACATATAAGTGGAAAATAAGACCTTCTAAGCATCCATTGTACCGAGAACCATAAATAATTTTCTTATCTTTTTCAACCATTCCTTAGCCAACCTTGGGTCAAGCTCACCCCAAAAAGAAGGAGGATTTTCTTTTTGGAAATTAGACCATCCATGAAAAACTAGGTTTCCTGCTTGTCCTTCTTGAGGGTTAGGGTTATTATAATTATTTCCCTGTTCCCAAAATTGCCTAAGGACATGAGTAGTAACTGCTACCTTGTCTCTCATAGCATGGGTAGTAGTAGCTACCTGCTCCTTCATAGCCTCTCCTACCCCCATCATGTCCTACACTAGTCTTTCCATATTACCTTCTCCTTCTTTCTCCTTCCTAGTATTTCTCTTAGGTGGAGCCATACTTCACTCTACAAAATAAAAATTACCGAGGTGATCAGTCTCAATAACATAATATTTTTAAGAGATCATATGGGACCAATAGGAAATAATATCTACCCTAAATCTAGCACTCCATTCCTTAAGTCAAAACAAAATACAAGTCAGTGAACTATCTAGATTCAGCTGACTAACCTGTATTAGTCTTTATCCTGAGGAATCTACCCTTTGTTATCGAGCCAGTACTCATCTAGCCGTGGTAATTGTGCTCTGATACTAACTCAGTGTAACACCCCCAACCTTATATTCCTTTTTGGTAATAAAGTAATATAATATAGGATTGGTGAGTTACTACTACCTCTACCCGAGTATATTTTTTTTTAACTTTTTCTAAGTTAAATAGTTGAGTGCCACTAGTTTGGGTTACTACACTCGGGTTCTCACACGTTACGCAGCGAAAATAAATAAAGTAATTTAAATGAAATAAATAGATATAAAGATATTCACATTCACATTCAACTGTATATAATATTTATACATACATAATTGTAGTGTGTGCAAACATATATCTATAGATATGCGAGCCTGAGCAGGGTAAGGAGACAACAAGCCTGCCACTCATACCCTATTTTAAGCAAAACTCTTCATCTCACATATCTTAATACATATATGCCCTCCTTATCTACACCAAAATTTTCCTCCTAACCCTTTCAAAATATTAATAAGGATTCACAGAGATGGGCATTTCAAAATACTATAAACTCCTAGTTATGCAAACAGTTAGGGGGAAGGTGATAATTCAATACAAATAGGACCCATAGTCCAGTGATCACAAGAAAATACCCCAGAAAGGGTATCTCCACCATCTCTATCTCTACCTCCATCAACATATGGTACCTAGGCATCTGATACAAATCAGCTTTAATGAGAATTATTTCTCAGTAGCAATAATCACCTGTGTTAAAAAAATAACTGTTTGTACCATCGTACAAATACGGAAATCCACTACATTCTTTTTTAGGATATTTTAAAATGTTATGCTATTAGAATGATATACATGAATTATACAAATATATCGTGCGTATACTTATGAATACTCATACATTGCAACAATTATTCATGACACAGGATACATGAATACATTTTCAGACTGAAATGATAATAACTCATATTCTCATGTCAGTATAGAGTATAGATCATAAACAAAGAACTCATGCAATTTGATATATCTATAGTCAAAAGCATCACACAGTAATTCTTTCAAATTTCTATTCAAAAATGAGATTCTCTTGTGGTCATGAGCCACCTACAATCATTCTTGTGTTTTTCACCATCAGCATTTATTTTCAGGTTAACCGTTATCATTTATTCTCAGGTTAACCGTCTACAAAACTTTTCCTGGATTAAAGCCAGTTGAAGCTATTCTCGTGGTATAACCAATTGCATCCCTTCTCGCGGAATAACCAAATGCATCCCTTCTGGCGGTATAACCACACGTATCCCTTCTCGCGAATCAATAATTTACAGTTATTCTCATATATGGTTCATGCTCAATTGAAATCTCTTATTCTTCTTCTCTTTTTCATAATTTTAGCCCCTAGCAGTCGACTGCTAGCATTCTAGATACGATTCTGGGTAACTCAGGAGCACGATAATTGACTGGTAAGGCCTACAAGTCGACTCCTACGTTATGCTCTATTTTTCGAAAGCCCATTAACCTAAATTTTTACACCAAGAACATGTTTTTAAAATATTTTTGATGATTAAAAACTCAATAACAACATAAAAGCTTTATTTACCACTCAAAAACAACCCAAACCACTAATTATTCATGCTCAAATATCAGATTTAAGCTCTTTTCTCAAAAACCAGAAAAACCCATTTCTCAGATTTGCAATTATGCATTCACAAGTATATTCAATCATTTTAAAACACCCAATAGCAATCGAAAACACTAAGAATGTAGGTTTTCATCTCCCTTCAATTTAAAATCATAAAACTTAGAATTTCTAGCCATAAACAGTAATTTCAAAAATAAGGGAGATAGGTGATTTTCTACCTTTCTGCTGACTTCCAATTGGTATTTGATGATGGTGAAGGGTTCTGGTAAGTTTTCCTATCTCCTAGAATACTTAAATTCGATTAGCAGCTCTCTTACCTCTTAATTACCACTCTTTCTCTCTTTAACTCGGTTTCCCTCTTTCTCTAAAATTTTAGAAATCAGGAAGCCAAATGAAGAGTTCTAAAAGGCTGGCCTATTTATAGGCAATCTGTCCTTTTGTAACTTTGTTCCTAATTCCCAACCATTCGGCCCAAATTGGTAATTCTTCTAACTTTATGTTAAATGACCATTTCATCCCTAGCTGCCTCTGGCGGCAAATTTTTTAGAATTCTGTTGCTACAGTAAATCATTTGGCTAAATTTATGGCCTATTGCCCTAAAGTTTTGGATATTCATACCCATTTCCCACTATATCATTTTCATTTTCAATTTAGTCCTTATTCTTTCTTTTCTCTTAAAACTCTTTTCCTAATGCAACTCCATGTAGCCTAATGCAATAAACACAAGCATTTGATTCATTAAAATTAACAAACATCTCTTAATTCGTAGAAGGAGCAGATGTCACATCTACAACATCAATCAGCATCTATACATCAGTTAAACAAGGATTAAGGTACCATAATAACCCAATCCCTTTATTTCGGAGTTTACTGTTCATACTATTGAAATTTGTGAAATTGAACTTGTTTGAAAGAAAAAGGGATTACAAATTATATTCTTATTGTTTTTAATCACTATTGGGTGTTTTTAACCGATCAAAAATACTTGTGCATGCTTAAAATTTCTTCTGAAAAATGGGTTTTTCAGTTTGAACGAAAATGAGTTTTAATCTCTTATTTTGACAAGATTACATGATGTTTTGGGCTGTTTTCTTGTTTTAAATGTTGTTGAGGAGTTTTTCTTGAGTTCATAAATTTCAAAAAGGGTTTAGAAACAAGTTGTTGGATTGAAATTTTGGGTCAACGGCAGTTCACAAAATAGAGCAAGACGCAGCAGCCGACTAGCCTGGTGCATCAATCGATTGTCGTGTTCTTGATATGCCCAAAAACGCATATAGAATGCTAGCAGTCGACCGTCGGGCACCTGGAAGTCGACTGCCGTGTTCTTCATTTTTCCATAAATGCCCAGAAACAGAGCAGCCAACTGCCTCGACCTAGCTGTCGACTGTCGGGCCCAACAATAATCCAGCAATCAACTACCGACACCTACCAGTCGACTTATAGCTTTCTGTTTGGAACTTTAAAAATTTGGAAAGAATGAAATCAGTCGACTTGCAGCGTGATACTAGTCGACTGCCACCCTTTGTGATGAAAAGATAGACTTAATGATATATTTGAATAATATCTAGCCCAAAAACTAAATCCAAACTAGAGATTAAACTCAAATAAAATGCAAGGTAACATCTTCTTTGAATGTAAATGAGAAAGAGCATGAAAGTGATGAAATTTAAAAGGAAAGAGCAAGAATGCATAAGAAAAATGAAAATTGTATTCTTAATGTATGTATTTGTGGTAGATAGGTTCATAACTGAATAACTGATTGCTGGTATAGAACGATGATCGGACATTCCACGATTATCGTGATAGTTGTAAATTATAAGTTAGTGACTTAATGGCTAATGTATATGAAAAGTCACATACTTAGAATTTACAAAACTATAGTATGCACTGATTCACCCATATATATATGTTTATGAATAGCGTTTTAAGGACCCCAATATGTACTTAATGTGTGAGACCCAGAGTTGGGAACCTTATGGTACTTGGATCCACTGGAGAATGCTCCAGAATGTACACAAATGTTATATGTAGTCGAGGACTGATAGGCAGAGTTGCCAAAGTACACATGCAAAAACATGGAGTGATGTATATGTTGCC
This sequence comes from Senna siamea, assembly GCA_031216115.1. Taxonomy (NCBI): domain Eukaryota; kingdom Viridiplantae; phylum Streptophyta; class Magnoliopsida; order Fabales; family Fabaceae; genus Senna; species Senna siamea. The sequence goes on from CM062360.1 coordinate 8,248,871, forward strand.
CCTCTAAATTTCTCTTATTATGCGATTATATGATGGTAATTATGAGGATGATTGGCAGAGGCCAATGAGAAGTGCCCTTATTTCCTTATTGCTCTTTATGTTATGATGAAAGTTATATGAATGATGCTATGTTTCCTATATGTTTTGATGAATTGATGAGATATGTACTATGAGTTAAGTTTATGCATGCAAGTATGAAAGTGAAATGGAATGTTATACAGAATCACCCAATAGATGTATTGTTTCATGAAAAAGAATGTAGAATTTTTGTATGAGTTTACGTTGGTACAAACTAGCTATTTTGAAAAATGGTTATTAATGCCACTGATATGTATTCTCATAAAAAATGCTAGTTTGTATTATATGCCTAGATACACGATTTTTCTTGAGATAGAGATGGAGTTAGTTGAAATACCTTTCTTGGGGTATTTCCCTGTTATTAAGAAATTATGGATCATATCTTTATGGGAAGTTCTACCCCCACCCTGATTACATGAAGTGTTAGAGTAAAATGTTTTTGGTATGCCCCATACCCTGAATCCTTGTGAGATTTTGGTAAAAGGATTAGGAGAATAGTTTGATGTATAGGATAAAGGCATATATGTATTAGGATATGTGAGCTAGGAATCCACTATCTATTTTTGTTAAATGGGTATGAGTGACGGGCTTGTTGTCTCCTTATCCTAGCTAACACTCTCACATATCCATAGATATATTTCTAATAAATGATATGTATACACTGTAAATGAATGTTGATGTATATGAATATATGTATGCATATGTATGTTATTTTAACTAATATGTTTTTATTTCTGTTGCGTAACGTGTGAGATCTTGAGTGTAGTAGCCCAAACCAATAATACTAGTTATGTCATTTGGTAAACAAGTAAGAATTGACTCAGGTAAGGGAAGTAGTAATTCACAAATCTTATAGTATATAGTTTATATTATTTAATCAACTTAAAAGGAACTATAGGATTATGGGGTTAAACTGAGTTGGTATCAGAGCATTACTACCACAGGTAGTTAAAACTGGCTCGGTATTGAAAGGGTAGATTCCTCAAGATAGAGACTAATGCAAGGTAGTTAGCTGAGCCATGGCAGTTGACTATCTTGTATTATGTTTTGACTTGAGGAATGAAGTATTAGGTTTAGGTAGATGATATTTCTGATTGGTGCCATATGATCTCTTATAAATAATATGTTCTTGAGACTGATCACCTCTGTAATGTTTGTTTTGTGGAGTGAATTATGGGCCTACCTAGGAGAAATATTGGGAAGGAAAAGGAAGGTGAGACCAATATGGAAAGAATAATGCAATTCATGATGGGAGTTATAGAGGCTATGAGGGAACAGGTTTTTGCTATTGCCCAACAGGCTACTGTTGCTACTCAATAAGTTGTAGCTATGGCTAAAGCACTTAGACAATTCCAAGAAAATAGACCCATGAATCACAACCCAAATCCTGAAATCGGACAAGTGTGAAACCAAGCCTATAACAGTTGGTCTGAATTTTAGAGAAATAATCCTCCTTCCTTTAGAGGTGAGTTTAACCCACATGCAACTGAAGAATGGTTGTGAGAGATGGAAAAATTGTTTGAGGTCATGGGGAATATGGACGAACAGAAGGTATTGTTTGCTACTCACATGCTTGTTGGGGAAGCAGAATATTGGTGGAGAGTAGCGAAACAATTACTGGTAGCCCAAGGGACCCTGATCACCTGAGAGGTTTTTAAAAGAGTGTATCTGGAGAAGTATTTTCCTAAAAACGTGAGAAAACAGAAAGAAATTGAATTCATGCAGTTAAAGCAAGACAGTATGACTTTTGAGGAGTATTTAGCAAAATTTGAGAGACTTTCTAAATTCTCTTCTTATTTGGAGCATCATCCAAATGAGACATGGAAAGCATTGCATCTAGAAGCTAGGTTGAGATCAGAGCTAAAGAATGATGTTGCTCTATTAGAAATTAGAAACTTTGCTATGTTAGTGAACAAGTGTCGCATTATTTCTTAAAACCTGGATGAAACAGAGAAAGAAAGACAGAGAACCAATTTCTTTAAAAGAAAACAATGGGATTCTTTAGAGGAAGGGATATTAGAAATGAGGGAAACCAGAAGGGGAAGAAACCTGTGGTGAGACAGGCAGTACCTAATGCTTGTCCAAAGTGTGGGAAAAGTCATGGCAGACCTTGTAGATTCTAGTCCGGTGAGTGTTTTAAGTGTGGAAAACCAGGTCACTTCATTAAAGATTGCCCTAAGTGGAAGAAGTCGACTGAGCCCAAAGAGCTCCTAGTATGGGAAGTGTTTATACACTTAAAGGTAAAGACATGGTTCATTTCGATGATTAGATAAAAGGTAAATATTTGATAAATGGTGTATCTTTAATTGTACTGTATGATTCTGGTGCCACTCATTCTTTCATTTCCTATGAATGTGTGAAAGGATTGAATTTACCGTTATTTAAATTGCCCCATGAGTTATCAATTTCTACTGTCGCAGGAGAGCAGGTATCAACTTCTTTGACTTGCTTAAATTGTCCCCTTGTTATTGAAAATAAGCCCTTCATTTTTTACCTCATTTTTTTACCTTTGGTGGGATTAGATATTATTCTTGTGATGGATTGGTTGTCTGCAAACAATGTGGTCTTGGATTGTTCTACAAAATCTGTGACTTTTTTAGATGCCATGCCGGTAGTTAGGAAAATTGAGGAAGAGATCCAAGGAACTAGATTTCTGTGTTCTTCTAAAGTTGAACTTTAGCATCAACTTAATGCTATTCCTGTAGTTTTTGAATATCCAGATGTCTTTCCCAATGAAATTGCAAGCCTTCCACTTTAGAGAGAGATAGAATTTTCTATAGAATTGATTCCTAGCACGAGACCAATTTCTATAGCGCCTTATAGAATGTCTCCCCTAGAGTTAACAGAATTGAAAGTGGAGATAGAGGATCTTTTGGGAAAATAGTTTATTAGGCCTAGTGCTTCACCTTGGGGAGCACCAGTTCTATTTGTAAAGAAGAAGGATGGAAGTATGAGGTTATGTATAGACTATAGACAACTAAAACGGGTAACTATAAAGAATAAATACCCACTTCCTAGGATAGATGATTTGTTAGATCAATTGAGAGGAGCTACTGTGTTTTCCAAAATTAATTTGAGGTCAGGGTACCACCAAATCAGAGTGAGAACAGAAGACATACCTAAGACAGCCTTTAGAACCACATATGGGCATTATGAATTTCTGGTAATGCCATTTGGATTAAAGAATACTCTAGCTATTTTTATGGAGTACATGAATTGTATCTTTAAATCCTACCTGGATTAGTTTGTGGTAGTGTTTATTGATGACATTCTTGTATATTCTAAGAGTAGTGAAGAGCATGAACATCATCTTAGAATTGTATTATAGTTGTATGCAATTGTATGCAAAATTAAACAAATGTGAATTCTGGTTGAAAGAGGTGAAATTCTTAGGTCATGTAATCACTAGAGATAGAGTAACAGTAGATCTAAGTAAGATAAAAGCTGTAATTAGTTGGGAGAGACCCACAACAGTGACTGAAATTTGGAGTTTTCTTGGATTAGCAGGGTATTATAGGAAGTTCATTCAATGGTTTTCGTAAATTGCATTGCCTTTGACTAGACTGACTAGGAAAAATATTCCTTTTGTGTGGGATCACAAATGTGAAGATAGCTTTCAAATTTTAAAACATAAGTTAACCACAACACTTGTCTTAATAATCCCTGATCCCTTAGAAAATTTTGAATTGTATTGCGATGCATCCAAGAAGGGCCTAGAATGTGTCTTGATGCAGAATGGGAGAGTTGTTGCATATGCCTTTAGACAATTAAGGCCTCATGAAGAAAATTACCCTACCCATGATTTAGAATTAGCAGCCATAGTGTTTGCTTTAAAAATTTGGTGACACTATTTGTATGGGTCGAGGTTTGAGGTATTTAGTAACCACAAAAGTCTCAAATATCACTTTGACCAAAAAGAATTAAACATGAGGCAGAGAAGATGGATAGAATTCTTAAAGGATTATGATTTTGAATTAAAGTACCATCCAGGAAAAGCTAATGTGGTGGCAGATGCACTAAGTCAAAAATCTCTCCATATAGCTGAATTAATGATAAATGAAATGAGCCTAATAGAACAATTTAGAAATATGAGCCTATCCACACTGGTGTTACAAGATAGGATATATTTGAGTGAGTTAAAAATTGAGAATAATCTTAGAACTTAGATATTAGAAGTTCAAAGAGAGGATGGATTCTTAAAGTCCCTAAAGGACCCAAAAGAATTCAAAAGAGGTGTCGATGGGGTAGTGACTTTCCAAGATAGAATTTATATCCCAGATTCAGGAGGACTGAGGGATAAAATTCTAGAAGAAGCCCATAAGAGCAACTATACAATTCATCCTAGTACTACCAAGATGTATCAAGATTTAAAAAAGGACTTTTGGTGGCCAGGTATAAAGAAGAAAATAGTTGAGTATGTTGCTAGATGCCTAGTATGCCAGCAGGTAAAAATTGAACATCAAAAACTTGCAGGACTACTACAACCTCTTAAAATCCCTGAATGGAAATGGGATAAAATTTCTATGGATTTCGTAGTAGGTTGACCAAAAACTCAATTAAGAAACGATGCAATCTGGGTGATTGTAGACAGATTAACTAAATCTACACATTTCCTACCCATCAAAATAAATTTCTCATTAGATAAGTTAGCCCAATTATATATACGAGAAATAGTAAGACTTCACAGAGTTCCTACTGATATAGTATCTGATAGAGACCCTAGGTTTACTTCTAGATTCTGAAAAGCCTTGCAGGAGGCTTTTGGTACTAAAATTAGCTTCATTACTGCTTATCATCCACAAACTGATGGGCAAATTGAAAGAACTATTCAAACTCTAGAAGATATGCTTAGAGCATGTACATTAGAGTAAAAAAGGAAATTAGGATAGAAATTTACCTTTAGTGGAATTTTCCTACAATAATAGTTTTCAATCTAGCATAGGGATGGCTCCTTATGAAGCCTTGTATGGAAGAAGATGTAGGTCACCCTTGTGTTGGTTTGAGGTAGGGGAGAGACAACTACTAAGGCCCTAATTAGTTCAACAAACCACAAATCAAATTAAAATGATTAAAGAAAAGATGGCCAAGGCCCAAGATAGGCAGAAAAGTTATATTGATAAAAGGAGAAGATCACTAGAATTTGATGAAGGAGACCATGTATTCCTTAACATTTCTCCTATTACTGGTATTGGCAAGGCTATTTAGTCCAAAAATTGAGCCTAAGATATATTGGACCTTTCCAAATCTTAAAAGAGGTTGGCCAATATGCTTATCAAATTGCTTTACTCCCATTTCTATCCAATATCCATGATGTGTTTCATATTTCTCAACTTCGTAAATATCTTCTGGATCCTTCACATATTTTTTATGCTAGAATAGTACAATTAAAAGATAATTTAACTTATAATCTTAGACCTTTAAGAATCATTGGGACTGAAGTCAAACAATTGAGAAACAAGACAATTCCACCTGTAAAGGTATTATGGGATCAGTCATTGCCCTAAGAAGCTACATAGGAGAAGGAAGATGATATGAGAAAAGTGTATTCAGAGTTATTTGTATAGGTACGTATAAATTTCGAGGATAAAATTTCTTAAAAGGAGGGGAGAAATGTAACATCCGCTCCTAAATTTTGAAAGATGTTTGTTAATTTTAGTTAATTTCTTGTGTATGTTACATTTATGTTATGTTAGCTTGCATATAGTTTCATGAGTGCAAGAATTGAACTAGAAATAAGTGAGGAATTTGACTAAAATGAAGAAAAGGACTAAAATGAAAGGTGGAAGAGTTTAGGTATAACAATTGCAATTTTGGCCAAAGGATTTACTGTAACAGTAGAATTTTGAAAGCTTCCCGCTAGTGAGCTAGGGATAAAATGGTAATTTAACATATAGTTGGAAGAATTATCATTTTGGACCGAATGGTTGGGAATAAGGAGTAAAATTACAAAAGGGCCAGATAATTGTTTAGACCCTTCATTTGGCATCCTGAGTTCTAAAATTCTAGAGAGAGAGAGTGGTCGTGTAGAGAGAGAAACTAAAGCAAAAAGGTAGTGAATCTCATTTCTAGCAAGATTCGAAGTTAGAAAAGTGATTAGGAAGGCATCTACAACATTAATCAGCATCTATACATCAGTTAAACATGGATTAAGGTAGTATAATAACCCAATCCCTTTATTTTGGAGTTTACTGTTCATACTATTGAAATTTGTGAAATTGAACTTGTTTGAAAGAAAAAGTGATTACAAACTACATTCTTATTGTTTTAATCACTATTGGGTTTTTTAACCGATCAGAAATACTTGTGCATGCTTAAAATTTCTTCTGAAAAATGGGTTTTTCAGTTTGAATGAAAATGAGTTTTAATCTCATATTTGGACAAGATTATATGATGTTTTGGGCTGTTTTCTTCTTTGAAATGTTGCTAAGGAGTTTATCTTGAGTTCATCAATTTCAAAAAGGGTTTAGAAACAAGTATTTGGATTGAAATTTTGGGTTAATGGCAGTTTACAAAACAGAGCAAGACGCATGCGCGATCGCCTTGGCGTGATCGTCGTGTTCTTGATATGCCCAGAAACGAATACAGACTGCTAGTAGTCAATTGTTGGGCACCTGGAAGTCGACTGTCGTGTTTTTCACTTTTCAAAAAATGCCCAAGAATAGAGCAACCGACTGCATCGACCCGACAATGATCGTATCGGCCCAACAAAGATGGCAACAATCAGCGGCACCTAGCAATGATCGACACTCTGTTTGGAATTTTGAAAATTTGGACAAAATGTAATTAGTCGACTTGTAGCGTGATACCAGTCGATTGGCACCATTTTTTTTGAAAAGATAGACTTAATGATATGTTTGAATGATATCTAGCCCAAAAACTAAATCCAAACTGGAGATTAAACTCAAATTGCAAGCAAGGTAACATATACGTTGAATATAAATGAGAAAGAGCATGAAAGTGATGAAAGTTAAAGGGAAAGGGCAAGAATGCGTAAGAGAAATGAAAATTATATTCTTAATATATGGATTTGTGGTAGATAGGTTCATATCTGAATGACTAATTGTTGGTATGGGACGGTGATTAGACATTCTGCGATTATCGTGATAGTTGTAAATTGTAAGTTAGTGACTTAATGGCCAAAGTAAATAAAAAGTCACACATATATATATGTTTATGAATAGCATTTTGAGGACCCTAGTATATACTTAATGTGTGGGACCCAGAGTTAGGAACCTTATGGTACTTGGATCCACTGGAGGACGCTCCAGAATGTACACAAAGATGATATGCAGTCGAGGATTGCCAGGTAGACTTGCCACAGTACATATACGAAAACATGGAGTGGTGCACATGTTGCCCTTCCAAATTTCTCTTATTATGTAATTATATGATGATAATTATGATGATGATTGGCAGAGGCCAACGAGAAGTGCTCTTATTTACTTATTTCTCTTTATATTATGATGAAAGTTATATGAATGACGCTATGTTACCTATATGTTTTGATGAATTGATGAGATATATGTACTATGAGTTAGGTTTATGCATGCAAGTATGGATGTTAAATGAAATGTTATACAGGATCATCCAATAGATGTATTGTTTTATGAAAAAGAATTTAGAATTTTCGTATGAATTTACAGTGGTACAAACTAGCTGTTTTGAAAACTGGTTATTAATGCTAGTGAGATTTATTCTTATAAAAATACTAGTTTATATTAGATGCCTAGATATCAGATCTTCCTTGAGATAGAGATGGAGTTGGTTGAAATACCTTTCTTGGGGTATTTCCCTATTATTAAGGAACTATGGATCATATATGTATGGGAAGTTCTTCCCCCACCCAGATTACATGAAGTGTTAGAGTAGAAAGTTTTTGATATGCCTCATACCTTGAATCCTGGTGATATTTTGGCAAAAGGATAAGGAGAATAGTTTCAATGTATAGGATAAGGGCATATATGTATTAGGATATATGGGCTAGGAATCGACTAGCTATTTTTGTTAAATGGGTATGAGTGACAGGCTTGTTGTCTCCTTACCCTAGCTAACACTCTCACATATCCATAGATATATGTCTAATGAATGATATGTATACACTGTAAATGAATGTTGATGTATATGAATATATGTATGCACATGTATGTTATTTTAACTAATATGTTTTTATTTCTGCTACGTAATATAACACCCCCAATTTCATAGCCATATTTAAAATATTATTTATTGAAAAATCCTTTACTTAAGAAACTGGTGTGTTATATATACTTTTATCCTTTATTTCTTACTTGAGTTCTATAAATATCCATTTATAGTATACATTTCATTAGGTTTGGATCCTTACTCGGGTATCACATTCAATTATCAATACATCGGAAGTCTAATAATAATACAACATAATCCATAAAAATTCAGGATAAATTTAAACTTTTTCCTTTACATACATTTACATCCAGTTCAACGTTACAACTTTGTTACATATACTGCAGGATATATGTAGTTTTCTTGTTTTCATAGGGTAAGGAGGCAACAAACCTGCCACTCACACCCTTTTTAACTATTTTTCATAAACCTGATATGTATGCCTTACATATCCATATACTTATATGTATTTCTAGCATAATATATATTATTCCATTTCTTGGGATGGATAGCTAATCCCTTCTATCTTGTAGTACCATAATGGTCCTAGTCATCTGATACATACCAGAAAATAATGAGAAAATAATTTCTCAATAGCTACGCATTCCACATTTCATTTCTGAGCTATGGTATGTACCACCGTATGGGTACGAAAAACAATTTACATTCCTTATTCTTAAATTCCATCATTTCTAAGAAATGCTATAAATAAACCAGTCAGATGTATAGGATGAAGTTTATGAGGTATATTAGTAATATATCAGTTATAAAATAAAAACAGTATGAATTTCAGTCACAATCATAGTTCACCGTATACCGTTTAGTACCATAATCAGGAAAGTACATTCATTAAATTTCCATTCATCGATAGATAATTTAGGAGAAACAACATTTACCATTCATGGAAAACTGTATTATTTATAAGGAAAATAAACATTCATATTTGGCTAAAAGTCATATTTTCAATTCAGAGAGACACAAGAGTATCAGAAGTATAAATTACTCCACATACTACAGCGTGCATGAATGAGATAGCTGCTCTATCAAGTGTGTGACAATTCTGCCACTGGTACATCTGAGGCGTCCCTCAGTGGATCCGAGTACCTATTCACATTCAGTGATCATGTCATAAAGACAGATCTAAGTGGGAATTTCTCCTAGGGTTCAGTCAAACTAAGCTTATGGAATCACTGTTATTCACACAGATCATCTTCTCCCCACTTTATGGGCGGTTCATGATGCCATAGATCACCACAACCTACATCATGGATCATTTCCCAGTATGCTATTTCCTATATATATCAACTAGGATGATTAGGCTTAATCCCATAATTTTGCCAAATTCTAAGTAAATGTCCCCTATTCAATTGGCCATCTAAGTTACACTAACTTAGAATTCACAATCATCACAGCATTTTCGAAATTCTTTCATTCTGAGAGGATGTTTCACCATTCAAATTTATGATACAACTGTGGAATGTGCAACGGCCATCCCATATCGATAATTGGTCACTCGATTATAAGCCTATCTACCCTAGAACATATATTGGAATTACTTCCTCTGTGTTTCTCTTTATTGAACATTCAAATATTTTCCTTCCATTCAATGTTTTCCAATACCATGCTATGTTTTTCCTTATCTATGTCATTAATCAATCATTTTCTTTCCTCATTCATGATGATACTATCATTCTCACTTTCAAAAAAGAAAACCTTTAAATCTCAATAACAATTCCATTCTTGAATTTGTATAAAAAGGAAGGTTCATTCTTGGTTAAGAGGAATCCTTAAGAAATTTAAGATTTTCATACTTAAAAATTTCTATTTGTCACTCTTACCATATAATAAGCAAAATAAATTTACTTTTCCTTCCCATTTACACTAAATTCCCTTTTTCATATTTTATTGCATTTAAAGGGTTTCAAAGTTGAACCTTTTCCATTTCCTACTTATTATTCCATTTTCCCCCTTTCTCACCTAATTATACATACCCAAGGTGTGTATAATCATTGTCTCCCCACACTTAAGTATGCACACAAATTGCTAGAATTGCCAAGATTGCACAAAATATTCATTAAAATTTAATTGCAACATCATATTATTTCCTTTGTATACTTTGACCAATTTCATTACATTTTTGTACAAAATTTTTCCATAAATATTTCCATGTCCTAAAATTGTTCAAGTAGGCTACATGAAATTTAATGGGATCATTTTGCATAAAAATAATTGCCCATTAATCTTGCTTCAACTAAGACACACACAAAAAAATTTCAGCACATTTCCTTCATCAAAAACTTGCATACTCTTGGTCAAGATGGGATTTTTAGGCAAAATTGGGCCTTTCAACCAATTGACATCTATTCTATCCTCTATCGGCCATAACTTGAATTACCAATAAGCTACTTTAAAATTTTTCAAACAATTTTCCAATTCTCATTTTTCTAGCCATGGCCTAAAGAGGAGTTTTGTGCAAAATCATCATTTTTCATATAATCATTCCTTTAATCCCATTTTCATCATCTATAAACCATCAATGACCATTTATCCATAACAATCATGGCAAAATAAACAATTTGGCATGACATTCATGAATTTTGGGGTTTTAGGGCAAATGAAACAAAATTGGGAAATGAACATAAACACTTTCCTAATTGAAATTAACCATCACAAACAACTCCATACTACTTTCTAAGCATTAATCCATAGAAATTTTGAGAATTTAAGAATGTAAACTTAAGAACATCACTATTCATGTACTGTTTATTCAGCCATGAAAATCTCAAAAGCTTGGAAAAATCCATTAAAACATGAAATAAGTGATGGAAGGATGCTAAGCTACCTTGATTTACAATTCTTGATGGATAAACCTTGAAGTTTCCTTGCTTTTTCTCCCTTTTCTCCCTTATGAAGCCTATGGTATTTCTCCCTTCCAAAAGCCTTCACGTTGTCTTTGCTAAGGAGGAGAAGAAGAAGTAGTGTGACTTATTTAAAATGGCTCATATGACCATTTTGCCCTTGGTGGCAAAATGACCCAAATACCCTTCACTTTTTCCTTCTTAAAACCTTGACATGTAAGGGTATTTTAGGAATTTTAAAGTGTTTCTTTAGGTAAAATTCCCCTTATGTCCTTGTGATAAAATTACCTTTTTACCCTTGGTGTTAAAATGACCATTTTACCCTTCATGGTAAAATGACCATTTTACCCCTCTTAAGTGCCGAACCAAATTTTTTTTTTTTGAAAAATTTTGGAAAAATATTCTAGAGGTAATTTCATAATTTTTTAGATAAAAATTAGCCATTTTATCTGATAAATAAATATTTTATTCTTATTTTCAGATAAAATTTTGACCTTTTTGCCCCTAAATATTTTTCTTGCAGCATTCATGACATTGGCACCATTTTCAAACCTCATAAATGTGCGCCATAAATGTACCTCAATTTGTGTGCTTACTATCAGGATATTTTGTGAAACAAATTTCCTTTCATTTTAGTCCCTAATCATTTCCTTTCATTTTAGTCCCTAATCATTTCCTTTCAGTTTAGTCCTTTCTTTGTTTAAGGTAATATAAAATAATTTTTGGACTATTTTTCATGCATAAAAATATTGAGTCTAGGATTCTAAGACATACCTGATATCATAGAATTGAGGATATTACATGTAACGTGTGAGATCCCGAGTGTAGTAGCCCAAACCAATAATACTAATTATGTCATTTGGTAAACAATTAAGAATTGACTCAGGTAAGGGAAGTAGTAATTCACCAATCTTATATTATATAGTTTATATTATTTAATCAACTTAAAAAGAACTATAGGATTGGGGGGTTATAGAGAGAGTGTGGACGAGCTAAAGAGAGAAGCTGAAGGAAAAAGATAGTAAATCTCACTTCTAGCAAGAATTGAGGTCAAAAAAGTGATTAGGAAGGCATCTACAACATTAACTAGCATCCAGACATCGTTGGATACTACTGAAATTTGTGAAATTGAACTTGTTTGAAAGAAAAAGGGATTTAAAACTACATTCTTATTATTTTTAATCACTATTGGGTATTTTTAACCATTTGAAAATACTTGTGCATGCTAAAAATTGTTTCTGAAGAATGGATTTTTCAGCTGAAACGAAAATGAGTTTTAATCTCAGATTTGGACAAGATTATATGATGTTTTGGGTTATTTTCTTGTGTTAAAGATTGCTAAGGAGTTTTTCTTGAGTTCATCAATTTCAAAATGGGTGTAGAAACAAGTTTTTGGATTAAAATTTTGGGTCAACGGTAATTCACAAAATAGAGTAAAACACAGTAACCGATTGCCATGGTGCAGCAGTCGACTGTCGTGCTCTTGAGATGCCCAGAATCGTATATAGAATGCTAGCAGTCGACTGCTGAGCACTTGGAAGTCGACTGTTTGTTCTTCATTTTTCCAGAAAAACCCAATAACAGAGCAGCTGACTGATAGCTCTTTGTTTCGAATTTTGAAAATTTAGACAAAATGCAATCAATCGACTTGCAGCGTGATACCAGTCAACTGCAACCTTTTGTAATGAAAACATGAACTTAATGATATATTTGAATGATATCTAGCCCAAAAACTAAATCCAAACTAGAGATTAAACTCAAATTACAAGCAAGGTAACATATACGTTGAATGTAAATGAGAAAGAGCATGAAAGTGTTGAAAGTTAAAGGGAAAGGGCAAGAATGCATAAGAGAAATGAAAATTATATTATTAATATATGGATTTGTGGTAGATAGGTTCATATCTGAATGACTAATTACTAGTATGGGACGGTGATTAGACATTCTGCGATTATCATGATAGTTGTAAATTGTAAGTTAGTGACTTAATGGCCAAAGTAAATGAAAAGTCACATACTTAGAATTTACAAAACTATAGTATGCACCGATTCACTCATATATATATGTTTATGAATAGCATTTTGAGGACCACAATATATACTTAATGTGTGGGACCCAGAGTTGGGAACCTTATGGTACTTGGATCCACTGGAGGACACTCCAGAATGTACACAAAGATGATATGTAGTTGAGGACTGCCAGGTAGACTTGCCACAATACATATACGAAAACAATATCTTATAGTATATTGTTTATATTATTTAAATCACTTTAAAAGAGACTGTAGGATTGGGGGGTTATAGTACGAATTCACTCCGACAATAGGGGGCGATGGGTGAGCCACCACCGCCATGAATATGCACCAAAAATTAGCAAAATCGTGAGAGAAGATGCACGACCCGAGAGGAAAACTTGTCCGAGTTTGCGGTTTTCTGTGGTGTTTTTTGGCCGACCCACTGCCAACAACCATCCCTACTATAACACCCCATAATTTAATCAACCTAAATTAATAATTTTTAATTAAATGGATGGAATTAATGGTTTCATTAAGGAATTAGTATGAATTTCTTGCTGCACAATTTAATGGGCCAAAAGGTTATATTAAAAAGTAAGCTTGCATGAAAATTAGGTGCTTAAATTTAATTCTTTAAATTCTCTTTTTTAATTACCTAACCTAAGAACCAAGAGAGATGCAAAACAAGATGCAACTAATTAATTGTATACATGAGTGTGCCTTGCATGTGTCTTACATTAAAGAAGGGAATGGAAATTAGAATTTCATGCATGAAGCCTCCAAGCCACACTTGAACTAAGAAGGAAAGAAGTTGCATGTATCTTGTGTGTAAGACCAATGGATAACACAAAGGGGGATGGGAAATTAATTTTATAAGCATGCCACAAATAAAAATTAATAGTGTAGAATTTTAATTGAATTGTTACTTGGAACCACATGCAAGGTAGGGAAAGAATCCAAAGGGTGCAGCCTTTAATTCCCAAGCAAGAATGCATCCTTCCCTTCTCTCTCACATGACTGAATAGGCTAGGGAAAAAGTGGTCAGAATTTTTGTGGGACATGCACTAGAAGACACACGTGAGGTATGGAAACTTTGTGTAAACTATAAAATTAGTTGCTTGTGAAGGTGGGTAATCTAAACTTGCAAGGAAAAGAAATACCAAGAGTGCAAGAAAAGGCAAAGTGTACTTGAAAGTACAAGTAATGCAAGAAAATATATATCTAAACAAATATAAAGAGTGTAGAATTTTCATGAGGGAAAAAGACATGTGCAGCGTGAGTTTGGGATGGATAAGTCAAGAAATGAAAGGGGGAAGGTATGCATTAGGAGCCACCCATAAAGACCATTGGACAAGAGTGATATTCAATAATAACTAAGAAGAAAAAAGGGAGGGTGGCGTGAAATGAGGGAAGAGGGAGAGAGTTAAAGTTGTTTTATTTTTATGACATAACACCTAAGAAAGAGACAAGAGGGAATTGAGAATTTGACTTTTACACTACAAACCACACGTGATGGGAAGGGGAAAGAAGGAAGAAAAGGAAGAGAGACCTTGCAACATACAAAACTACACATACACATGTGAAAAAGAGAGAACAGGGGAGAAACGCCAAAGCTTGAAGAGGAAGAAGCAAAAGTGGTCAAGAAGAAAAGTAAAAGAAGCAAAGAATCAAGGAAAAGCCAAGCAAAGAATCAAGGAAAAGCCAAGCAAAACCATCTTAGGGCATCAAAGAGGTTGGTTAACAATTCCCACAAACTCATGTTCCATGTTTTAGTAACTACCATGTTTTGCATAAGTCTCCCATGGAATATTATGTTATTGCCCTACATTCTTGATAAAATGCATGCTTTATTGGCCAAGCTTGTATGTTAAGTTGATGTGATGAAATGAGGATCATATATGTAAGGGGATTTGATGCCTAATGGGTGTTGAAAAATTGTTATGATGAAGTTAAAGATTTTCCCTTAAGCCAAAACTCTTCTTAAACTTGGTAGATCTCCATAAAAACGTATACTATTGTTATCATTCAAGAAAAGAAGAATTTATTTTTAGGGATAATGGAGTTTCAAAATAAAATGTACATTAGAATTAATTTCCAAGAAAAGAAACTATTATGGAAATTATTAGAATTTTAAAAAGAAAATGTACATTGGAAATTAATTTCCAAGAAAAGGAAATTATTATTGAAGTTATTGGAATTTTTAGAAGGAAAACACACATTAGAATTAATTTCCAAGAAAAGGAAATCATTATTGAAGTTATTGTAATTTTAGAAGGAAAATGCACATTAAAATTAATTTCCAAGAAAAGGAAAATATTATTGAAGTTATTGGAATTTTTAGAAGGAAAATGCACATTAGAATTAATTTCCAAGAAAAGAAACTATTATTGAAGTTATTGGAATTTTTGGAAGAAAAACGCACATTAGAATTAATTTCCAAGAAAAGGACATTATGAATGAAATTGTTGGATTTTTTAGAAGGAAAATGCACATTGGAATTAATTTTCAAGAAAAAGATATTATTATGGAAATTATTGAAATCTTTTTTGAAAGAAAAAGTACATTGCAATTAATTTCCAAGAAAAAGAAAAAAATTATTTTGGAAATTATTAGAATTTATAGAAAGAAAATGTACATTGGAATTAATTCCCAAGAAAAGGAAATTATTAGAATTTTTAGAAAGAAAATTTACATTATAATTAATTTCCAAGAAAAATAAATTAATATTGAAATTACTAGAATTTATAAGAAAATATAACTTAGAAATTATTACTCAGAAAAATAAAAATTATTCCTTAAATATTGAATTTCCCCTAAGAAAGGTATAATTGCATTAAACTATAAGAAAGAGAAAGTTATCCTTGAAATGAATAGCAATTCCAAATGAAATACATTAATGATAAACTCCAAGAAAAAGGAATTCTATCCTTGAAGTCATTATAATTTTAAAAGGGATGTACATTAATAATGATTCTCAAGAAAAAAAAATTTTCCTTGGATAATTAAAGAAATGTTAAAGGTGGCCAAGTGCCCAAGTGTGCATAATGACCCTAGGTGGTGGCCAAGTGTCCACATAGTGTCCAAGTGTGCACAATAACCCTAGGAAGGTGGCCAAGTGTCCACATAGTGCCCAAGTGTGCACAATAACCCTAGGTGGTGGCCAAGTGTCCACATAATGCCCAAGTATGCACAATGACCCTAGGAAGGTGGCCAAGTATCCATATAGTGCCCAAGTGTGCACAATGACTACTAAAGGTGGCCAAGTGTCCACATATGCCTAAGTGTGCACACAGAGTTTTAAGGGTGGCCAAGTGCCCAAGTGTGCACAGTTAAAATACAAAGAAAATTTAAGAATGATAAGTCTAAATGACAATATATTAGTCCCATCCTATTGACCTTTTAATGGATCATATATTGCTTGCCCATTTTATTTTTGAAATTATGCTGTATTTTGTTCCAAGAATGCAGAATTAATTATTTTGGTGCTTACACCCTGATACATATTAGTTGTTTTAAAACCCAAATTGTTAAACTACTAGGAAACTTGTGTTTCTTATTATGTGTTAATATGTATCAAACGCGGACGCATAGCCAAGCAAGGAGTTCGAGTTCTTTGGGATAAGGAATTTTTATAACCCTATTTTTGGTTCCTAATCTAGTCATTCTTCAGTTAGATCTAGGATTCTTCTTTTGGCAGTAGTCTTGAGATGTATTTAGGAAAGAATAGTGGAAGGGATAGGTGAAGGACTGGTCCATCTGGAGAATTTGTAAAGGGAGTCTGAGTGACAGGATTATTGTCTCCTGACTTCCTATGGACGAGTACTACTCTTATCCTTATACATGCTTACTGTAATAGAAATTATGAAACTTATTGAAATTGTATGAAAGTTTAAATTCTGCAGTGTAGCATAGCATTTCTTTTATTTCGTTGTGTATGTAAGTTATTTAATCTGAGCGAAAGATCCCGAACCTAATATGCTTAATATAATTTGATGGCTTAACTTCTCAGACTTTAATTAAATAAAGGATCAAGATAATGTACTGAACCTATCTATTTATATCAGAATTAATGGTAATACTATATAGGGGCGTTACACTTACAACCTCTAGCGGCTCATCTGCAACCTTCCCCCAGCTCGCCAACCACCACAACGTGTAATAATTGAAACTATTTTTAAAAGATAAAACCTAATTTTTCACGGTAAATTCAAGTAAGCGAAGCCTGGCACGACTTTTAAGGATGATGGTTTAAAATGGAAGGTCGTTGGAAGTCAGAAACACGATTGAACGAAAAGAAATGTGACCTGGCGATCAGGAACTGACAGATGAAGTTTCATACTTTAGTTTCACTGACGGAGGCTAAAATCATTGCATGGGAACTCGTGCAAATGTCTGGATAGAAGCCGACGTCCCGAAGTTTCCCCGGGTGGTCTAGGAAAAGTCAGAATCGCCCCTAGAGGCTTTAAATTTTCTGAAATCCCTCTATTTCTATTAATTCTCTCTCTCTCCTCTCTCTCTTCCTTCCTCCACCACGCGCCGCCACTTGAGCCACCGTGAGCCACCACCTGGCATACCAATCAACTCCCCTCACCACCCTCAACCTCTAACAGCCACCCACAGCCGCCAGCACCATCAAAAAATGATGTTTTCCTCCTCCATCGCGTGGGATTTTTGCCAACTAAGATCGCTGCCGTCAGCCACCGTTGGCTGTCACCGCCACCACCAGCGTGTAGCCTGAGCTGCCAGCTTCCTCCACCAGCTCGCCGAAGTTGAATAGAGGTCTGACGCGCCCGGATCTAGACATTTTTTGTCTTCCGTGTGTCATTTTTCGTGGCCAGAAAATGCCATCCAAATGGTCGTGAACCTCCATGCCACCACCATATTCGGACTCCTCATCTTGCGGGCTTCATCGTTGTGTGAATTTTGAGGTCAACCGTACCCTTCCGCAGTACGTCGCTGTACTAGAGAATCTGGATATACATCGGGAGACACTGAGACCACCCCGTAACAGATTTCCACCATCCGACAACACTGGTAAGGTTCGATTCCCCAAAAACTAATGAATTTTGATTGAATTAGCTGCTGAATGCGATTAGGAAATAAATTAACCTAGGAATAAGGATAATCGGACTTAGAATCGTAAAACTAATAATGTGACGAGCTTAAATATTCGTGTAAATGTCCAGGGAATTAATTTGGCTCAAAAATTGAGATTTCATGAAGTTCTGAATTGATTCGGAGCAACAGGAGACCAGGTAGGATGATTTACGCTTCCCGAGTTCTAGATTTAACCTAGTGAATACCTGAGTGATTAGATTTAATTACATGGATTTACGTGCTATTTTCGATGGACTAAATTGCATGCCTGTGTGCTGGATATCCCAATTTAATGTTAGATGTTTTGTTTATCGAGTTTAGATGCCCTTAAGATGGATTTACGTAGGGTAGGGTGATTGATAGCCGGTATGGGACGGCCGTTAAGTATCCCGAGGAATAGCCGACCGTGTGCATGTGAGTTCGAATAGACTGTATGAGGATGAGAATTGGCGTATGTGCACATGCTAGGGGACGCCCTAGATGTTGATTCTCACCCAGTCCTTGAGTGGGTGATTGGTGTTATGGATCACACTCACAATATAGGCGAGATTTGGATGATTGGTGTTACGGATCACACCCAACGATAAGAGAGGTAATCTCTCTAGATGACGTGCAATTGGACGATTTTAGATTTGGTCGCAGAGGACTTGTGGCCAAGATGGATTTAGATACATTGGGCATAGGATTTAACCTAATTTCTATGACTGATTTTCAAAGAAATGGATTTTTATGATTATGAGTATTTATCGCGATTTCCATGTGATAAATTGATTTTAACGAAAAGGTATTTCACATATTTTGAACTGATTTTGGGAAGTTATTTTCGGTGCTTACACCGCTGAGTATTCAACCAGATTTTGAACTATTTTTTGAATTGTAAATTATTCTATTGGGATTTTATATCTCACCAGGTTGTTTACTCAGATGAACAGGAACAGGGACAGGAACCTAGACATTAGCTGCACGATGACTTGGTGATAGACAGAAGAGAAGCTTAGTCTAGGCTTGAATTGTATATATATGTGTTTATTGATGATGTTGTATATTAGTTCTGTAATTTATGCCTGCTGTGGTTATTGGACTGGCTGTACATTTGTAAATCAGATGACTATTGTATTTTGGGATACGTTCGAAATACAGGGGAAACTTTGCCAGATTTCTAGTAGGGTTTACCATTGTAAACTTGTGAATTTATGTTGGAATTTGTATGAATGGCTAATATGATGTATGTATGGATTTTATTTTTCATTCCAGAGTAATTTATGATGAATGCATGTATAATTAGTTTAGCTGCATGTGAATTAGGGTTGAACGAAATCCGAATGGACAACGGGAAGTTTATTTGGGTTACGCTCAACCAGTAGCAATCCCTTGACATTCCCACATCGGGAATAACTATTTAAAAACCCATACGTTTTCGCTATGAGCGTGTATGTTGTATTAGGGGGTCGTTACCCCTCCGTCGCTTGGCTCCTCGCCTGCAACCTTCTGCCTCAACTTTTAGTGTTGTTGTAGCCATTTTCCTCCTGGTACCTGAGATCCGTGAACCAGGACCCATTTTGTGACTTGCGACTCGTTGAGCTTTTGGATAGCTTTGGATTTGATTTTTTCAGTGAATTTCTGGCAGTTTTCTAGTGAGATTCCAATGGTTTTTCGATGGCCAATCCGTACAGCTACTGTTAGGCATTTGAGAAGATAAGGGCATGCATAATTTTTACTATTTTTATCTCCTATATAATTGGTTGTTTGATGGAATATTTGTAACACCCCTATTTTCTTAATTACTTTATTTCACTGTTTTGTTAAGGTAACAGAATAAAAGATGAAGAAATTACCTTAGTAATCTAATGTTTTGAGAAAAATGTTACAAGGGGAAGAACGAAGGTGATGAAAATGAGGGATGCATTGTAATGTGAGAATTTTAATTTCTCTTCATCTTACTTTAACCAAATAATTCAGAATGGAGGGAAAGAAAACTCTATATATATTAATATAGATTATTAGGATAAGAAAGACAAGGATGCTTAGTTATAAAGAATTGAATGGCTTGATCCTAAGAATGACAAGACAAAGAAGAAAGAAAAAGGGAAAAGTGTAACACTTTACCCTTAAATTAACTTTTTCATTTCATTTCTTTGTTGCTTAACCAAGAATTCAAGGGGAGGAGTGAGTAAGAGACATATTTCATTGAGGTGCTTGGGGTGCTTACATAAAGAATGAGGTGCTTGAGGTGCTTAAAAATTTCTTCCTCTTATGTAAAATGATATAACCGAATGGATATGCCTAACTTAAATTGAATAATGTACATGTATATGGCAATAGCAATTGGAAAAGAGGAAAGAAAAGAGTCTAGCGTTCAAATGCATAATTAATGAAAAGGGAAATTTCAATGAAGGAGGCGTATAACAATTATCCTCTTCCTTTCCATCTTATTATTCCTTTTCTTCACATTAATAGAATGTGTAAGTGGATGGAGGCTTTCGGTGAAGAGGTGGGAAAAGAGAGAGAGAGACGTGTTGCCACAATTCTCCTCCTTTTCTCTCATTTTATCCTACGTCCAATGGAACCTTACCTATAGCATATGTGATAATTCGGTGAAGAGGTGGTGTGTGCGTCCGAGAAAGGAAGAGATAATGTATCATTTAATAAGATAAAATTTATAAATGGGAAAAGAAAAAACTGCACTCGGTGAAATATAATTTAAATAAGAGAGAGAAGCTTGAGACATGGAGAAAAGAAAGACATACGAGCATTTGAGAGAAGGGAAGCTACGGATGTTAGACACTAACCCTTAAGCAATAGGAAAGGAAGGAAAATCGTTCAAAAGAAACCAAGAAGAAGGAAAACTCCAAACACCAAAAATCTCTTTATCCTTCTTGTATCCTTAAGGTAACTTAGCAATTTAATTCCATTCCATTCCATTGTTTCTTAGTTGTAGGATATATATCTATATACTCTCACAGTGTAGGGGTTGTTGAAAGGTAAGTATACCTTGTTATATGTTTAGAAGTATGAACTCCAATTTGGTTAAGTGCGTACGAGAGAGTGGGAGATTCCTTGAGAAATTGTTGTTATATTCATAAGCAAACGTAGGAAAGGAAAAATCCAGAATTTACAACCGAGAGTGAGAGATTTCTTGAGAGCTTGTTAGCACACTCATCAGGAAATATGGGAAAGGTAGAATCCAGAATTTAGAATGAAAGAACTAACCGAAATTAATATACAGAATGGGTGTATTTATATGAGTAAAATTTATTCTAATTTAGAGAGAAGGATTAGTGTAATTGTATGAGAAAAATCTGTTTGAATTTAGAAAAGCTTAGGAGGAAAAGTATAACTGTTAATGATGTGTAAGGGAGTGGAGAATTTATGTAAGATTAATGTGAAGAGTATAATGCTATGAAAAAAAAAAAGGAAAACCGAGAGAATAAATTATGTAATTATAATGGAAAGTATAATAAAAAGTTAGGAGGACTATCTTATATAATTGAGTGAGCAAGATACCTTTTTATTTATAGGAATTTAGAAAGAAATAAATTCTACATTTTAATGGAAAATATAATAAAAAGTTAGGAAGGATTAATTATATAATTGGATGAATAAGATACATTTTAAGTTATAGGAAATTAAGTAAAGAATGATAATTAGTGGTGATGAAAGAATTAATTCTAATAAAAGAAAGTTGGTCTTGACTGGTAGTAATTTATATTACTATTAATATATATAAGTGATTAAATATAAGGACTCTTAATTATCCTAGATAATATGAATTAAAAGAATATCTAAGTATAATAGAATATTAAAGGTAATTCATACTTTAATGTAGTAAGATATCCAAAGTACTATGTTAATCATAATGGTATTCTAGCATGTCTAGGATAAGTAAATGTAAAGGATATTGAAACACAAGAATAATGATAGTTGTAGTTACTGTGTATATGCATAAGTGACCAAGAGTTCACTAATCTCGTGAAAGTGGCCAAGAGTCCACTAAGTGATCTAGTGTTCATAAATTTCGAGTGGCCAAGTGTCCACAATTGTTGTAGTAAGATTAAATGCATGTTACGCATGCAAGGTAAGTTTTAAGAATGAGAAATATACATATATATACATGTAACTATTAGTTGATTCCATTATTAGATATATATGTATATTCTTTCGAATAAGAATTATCCTCTACATGTGAATAAGTGTAATTGCTACAGTAATAGATAAATTGAATTCCCTATGATTGTTAACATATTCATATGAAAGCATTGGACTATGAAATGATGGGATGTGAATAATAGTAATAAAAGAAATGAAAATTTTTCTGTGTGTGCACAGTGGTACATGTCAATACAAAGTTAAATTGCGAATTGTTAAGTTATTGAGAAATTAGTTTCTCATTTGTGTGCTGATATGTATCAGATGCAGGAAATTAGTAAAGTTCTGAGTAATACGGGACTAGCAGTAAGCAAGAATTTTGTAATAATATTTTGTAACTACGGGTTTGAGTGACAAAAATTATGTTGTCTCCTAACCCTAAGTTAGTAACATTGAGAGTAAGGTTCTATTGTAGTATTTACAAACATATTGTAACGTAGTCACTTTATCCACGGTGAATTGTATTGTCACTTCGCTGTGCTTATAAATTTTATCTGAGTCAAAGAATCAATAATTTAGAATGGAATGATATGTAAAAGGTAGGGACGCTCAGATGTTAATGGTGAATAAATAAGGGTAAGAATAAATGTAAGGACTTTATCTGGTTACCAACACTAAGTTGTAATACTAGATAAGGGCGTTACAATATTTGATGGAATTGCTTGTAAATATGTGTGGCTAAATTTGTAAGCTCCATTGGGGTTCCTGACTGTGTTGGTATTCTGTTTTAATTTGTATGGATATTGATTTTGATTCTATGATCTTCTTTGCGATTATACATGTATTGTGTAAGTTTTCATTATGAGACGTCATTGTGAATGCTAATTAGATTTCTTTTCGAGTTCGAGAGATGATAATTGAAATTGGAATCTAATCGCAGAGAATAGTTAATTTTCACTTGGAGATAAGCTTAATTAATTACTGGATTAAGGAGTAGCTATTCTTAATAATGGTGAATTAGAATGGTAAGGCTAATTTGAAATCAATCACTAGGAAGAAATTCTAGTGGTATATTCTTAGAATTAGAAATTTAATTGTCTCAAGAGGGAAATTGAATTTAACTTAGAATTCACTCATAGGTAGCATCATTAGATTCAATAGACCATTATCCTTTATGTGTTTGCCAACCAGTACAGGTTCTAGTGGTTTTCTTGCCTCGATATATTCTCTTTTGTTCCTTATAGCTAGTTATTGTTTATTGCATTTAATTAATTATTAGTTTAGTTAAAAATAAATCATGTTAATTGTTAGGCAAGATAATAGAGAACAAGTAGTAACTCTAGGCTTTCTCGTTCCCATGGGATACAACCTTGATACTCACCATTGCGATAGAATGCATCTATAGGTTCACTGCCTTAGGTGTAGTTGCATTGTAAGCATAGGTAGCAACACATCAAGTTTTTGGCACTATTGCTGGGGAATTGTTTGTGAAAACTAGAGTGAAATTGTTATTTGTTACTTTAGCCACTTTTATTTGTTCTGTTTTGTTTTTGTTTCTGGCTAGTTGTGCCTTTCTTTTCATTCAGTTATTGGCTTTTATTGGTTTCATTTTGTCTTTTTTTTATTTTATTTTAGTTTGGATTAATTATTTTTCTATTTTAGTTGGTTTTCATTTGTTTTGTTTTTGTTATGGGTTCTTATTTGTTTTGTTTTACTTTTTATTTTGGTTTATTAATCTTTAATCTAGTTGTTGGGCTGTTTTACTGTTGTTGGATTCAGGTAGTTTATGACTATGAGTTCCAATCTTGTACCTGTAGAGCTTCTATCTTATCTAAAATGACTATTGTGGACTCGTGCACACAGTCGTTAGGAGGAGGTGCCAGTTGAGGTAGTGGATGAGGAGCCAGTTGAGATCCTTGATCCTACACCACCAATGATGGCGTCTGCCAATAACATTGATGATGCTAACTGAACAATGTACGAGTTTGTTAGAACTTCATTAGAAGGGACATAGACGTGCATTACTCGGCCTACAATAGCAATTAACAATTTTGAGATCAAGCCAAATGTGATCCACACGATGCAGCAAATTGTATAATTTGAAGGGATGCTTAGTGAAGACCCTAATGCTCACATAGCCAATTTCTTGTAAATTTGTGACACGCTCAAGATTAATGGAACTACCGATGATGCCATTCGACTTAGATTATTTCTGTTTTCCTTGAGAGATAAAGCAAAGAGATGGCTACAATCCCTACCACCTAACTCCATCAATACTTGGGATACTTTGGTTGAAAAGTTTTTGTACAAATATTTTCCACCAACTAAGACTACAAAAATTCATAACGAAATTTCTTCTTTTGTGCAGATGGCTGATGAGAGTATGTATGATGCATGGGAGAGGTACAAAGACTTGCTGAGGTGTTGCACACATCATGGATTTCTTGTGTGGATGCAAGTGCAGACTTTTTACAGTGGTTTAAACACAGTCATAAGGCAGATAGTGGATGCAGCAACAAGAGTGCATTCAATAATAAAACTCCTGAAGAGGCACAAAATTTAAAAGAGGAAATGGCCATGAACAACTATCAGTGGCAATCCTCAAGGGATAGGCTAGGACGGCAGGGAGTGGTCAACCAGTCGGACTCTATATCAACCTTGGCAGCTCAAGTGGAGCTTTTGGCCAAGAAGATCGACCAACTCCAGATGCCGTGCAGGTAGCACAGCCAAGCTACGAGTTCTATAGTGGCCCGCATTGTGGTGTCAATTATAATGCAGGAGGTATGTTTGCTAACCCCTCTTCTTCATTTTCTGCTCACAGTGGTTTTTCTGATTTTGAACAAGTAGATTATATGGGGAACGCTCTAAGACAGCAGAACAATTCATATAGCAACACGTACAACTGTGGGTGGAGGAATCATCCAAATTTTGGATAGAGAAACAATAATAACCAAAGTCCACCAGGTTTTCAACGGTTGCACCAGCAGCAACCCCAACAACAAGCTACTCCAAATTAATTTCCTCAAGGATAAGAAAAGCCTAATCTAGAGGAATGAATCATGAATTTTGTGTCTATAACACCCCATATTCACTGGATGTGTTCTAAATTAATGCTTCCCTAATTAATTGGATGAGTTGCCATGCAATTATTTTAGTGATATAATGAAGAATAAATGTCATAGGGAAAAAATGGACCTAGGTATTAAGTAGTATATAATGTTCACAAAAAGAAAAGGGGAACATGGGTAGTTGAGGTGCTTAATTTGATTGCTAGTTCTTCTTACTTTTGCCTAGTTTGATTGCCAAAGGAGAGAATCAAACTAAAATACATATATACATAGACATGCAATTGGGAAAAGAAAGTGGAGCATTGATATATATATATAGTGAAGTGGCTAAAGGTGCAGAATTCATTTCAATAAAAAGAGTTAGCATCACGTGGGAAGAAGGTTAAAATATAAAATTACAATGCTAAAATAAGCATCTCGTGTGAATCCACTCTTTGCCTTCCTTTTGGCGCCACCAAGAGTTGACATAGGAATTCAACATACATGTATGAGGCTTGCATGAAGGGGGTGACTTACATACAAGGAGAGAGGTGTATATGTCAATTACTTTTCTCTTTCCTTCCCTTGACTTTTTCTTCAAGATAACCAAGTGATCATGAGGTAGGTGGAGTAAATATATACATATACATGCAGCCATGATAATTAAGAAAAGAAAAAGTATTTAAGCAAGAAGTGCATATTTTTTTTCAATAAACAAAGCCACCACCTAAGCATCACATGAACTAGGAAGAAAAATAAAAGAAAATATGCATGTATGTGTGGCTTGCATGAGGAGGTTTGCATTAATTCATTTCCTCCTCCCTTGGTGCCGTCGCATGAAGAAAATCATATGTATACATAAGGAACAAAACATGGGAATTGTGTGAGCCTTGCCAAGCTGTACCGTCTTGCATGTAAGTGAGAAATGGCATGACTTTCCTCTTCCTTCCTACCTTTAACGTGTTCAAGTGGCTAATCTAAAATTGCAAGGAAATGTAAATGGTGCTTAAAGGTACACATGTGGCATAAGTAATGACAATTAAGAATAAACAAAAAGAGAAAAGAGAGCAGCGTGAGAAGGGGGCTGCATTAGAGAAACACGAAAGGCCATAAAAAAAGATTAAATAATAACAATGAAAGATGAAAATGAGTTGTACCATCCCATTACCCAAATGGATAATAACCATGAGGGAATGAAATTAAATCTTGACACAAAGCGAGAGATGGAGAAGAGGGGAAGAGGGTGCAACATGAGGAATGAAGATTTATGATCTCCCTCCTCCTTTCCATTGACGTGCTCAAGTAGCTAACTTAAAATTGCAAGGAATTGCAAATTGTACTTACAAGTACACTTGTGACAATTAAACAACAATAATCAAGGATGAAAAAAAAAAAGGAAACACATAAACTTAAGCAAGAGAAAAGATGAATTAAGATTTACATTGTGACATACGTGTACACACACATGGCAAGGAAGCACTTCATACCTTAGAAAATACACACACACACAGACGTGTTGTAACATCCGCTCCTAAATTTTGAGAGATGTTTGTTAATTTTAATTAATTTCTTGTGTATGTTGCATTTAGGTTATGTTAGCTTGCATATAGTTGCTGCAAGAAGTGGACTAGAAATGAGTGAGAAAATTGACTAGAATGAAGAAAATGACTAAAATGAAATGTGGAAGAGTTTAGGTATGACAATTGCAATTTTGGCCAAACGATTTACTGTAGCAATAGAATTTTGAAAGCTTCCCGCCAGTGAGCTAGGGACAAAATGATAATTTAACATACAGTTGGAAGAATTATCATTTTGTACCGAATGGTTGGGAATTAGGAGTAGAATTGCAAAATGGCCAGAATACCTATAAATAGGCCAATCCTTCTGACCCTTCATTTGGCATCCTGAGTTCTGAAATTCTAGTGTGGAAGAGCAGTTGTTTAGAGAGAGAAACTGAATGGAAAAGGTAGTAAATCTCATTTCTAGCAAGCGTTGAAGTTAGAAAAGTGATTAGGAAGGCATCTACAGCATCAATCAACATCTATACATCAGTTAAACACAGATTAAGGTAGCATAATAACCCAATCCCTTTATTTCAGAGTTTATTGTTCATACTATTGAAATTTTTGAAATTGAATTTGTTTGAAGGAAAAAGGGATTACAAACTACATTCTTATTGTTTCTCATCATTATTGGGTATTTTTAACCAATTGAAAATACTTGTGCATACTTAAAATTTCTTCTGAAAAATGCGTTTTTTAGTTTGAACAAAAATGAGTTTTAATCTCTAATTTGGACAAGATTACATGATGTTTTGGGCTATTTTCTTGTGTTAAATGTTGCTAAGGAGTTTATCTTTAGTTCATCAATTTCAAAATTGATTTAGAAATCAGTTTTTGGATTGAAATTTAGGGTCAATGGCAATACATAAAACACAGCAAGAAGACTTGGCGGTGATCGCCTTGGCAAAGAATCGATTGTCGTGTTCTTGATATGCCCAGAAATGCATACAGAATGCTAGCAGTCGATTGTCGGGCACCTGGAAGTTGACTGTCGCGTTCTTCATTTTTTCAAAAATTCCCAAGAACTGATTAGTCGATTGCCTCGAACCAGCAGTCGACTGTCGGGTCCAATAGTAAGCTAGGAGTCGACTACCGACACCTAGCAGTCGACTGATAGCTCTCTATTTGGAATTTTAAAAATTTAGACAGAATGCAATTAATCGACTTCCAGTGTGATACCAGTCGATTGCCACCTTTTATGATGAAAAAATGAACTTAATGATATATTTGAATGATATCTAGCCCAAAAACTAAATCCAAACTAGAGATTAAACTCAAATTGCAAGCAAGGTAACATATACTTCAAATTTAAATGAGAAAGAGCATGAAAGTGATGAAAGTTAAAAGGAAAGAGCAAGAATGCATAAGAGAAATAAAAATTGTATTCTTAATATATGTATTTGTAGTATATAGGTTCATATCTAAATGGCCAATTACTAGTATGGGATGGTGATTGGACATTCCATGATTATTGTGATAGTTGTAAATTGTAAGTTAGTGACTTAATGGCCAATGTAAATGAAAAGTCATGTACTTAGAATTTACAAAACTATAGTATGCATCGATTCACCGATATATATGTTTATGAATAGCATTTTGAGGACCCCAGTATGTACTTAATGTGTGGGACCTAGAGTTGGGAACCTTATGGTACTTGGATCCACTGGAGGATGCTCTAGAATGTACAAAAATGTTATATGCAGTCGAGAACTGCTAGGCAGAGTTACCACAGTACATATGTGAAAACATGGAGTGGTGCACATGTTGCCCCTCTAGATTTCTCTTATTATGCATTTATATGATGATAATTATGATGATGATTCGCATAGGCCAATGTATGATGATTGTCAGTGGCCAATGAGAAGTTCTCTTATTTCCTTATTGCTCTTTATGTTATGATGAAAGTTATATGAATGATGCTATGTTACCTATATGTTTTGATGAATTGATGGGATATGTACTATGAGTTAAGTTTATGCATACAAGTATGAAAGTTAAATGGAATGTTATATAGAATCACCCAATAGATGTATTGTTTCATGAAAAGGAATGTAGAATTCCTGTATGAGTTTACGGTGGCATAAACTAGCTGTTTTGAAAAATGGTTATTAATGCTATTGAGATGATTCTCATAAAAATGCTAGTTTGTATCAGATGCCTAGGTTCCAAATAGTATTAGAAGTGGAGGTGGAAGTGGTAGAGATACCCTTCCTAGGGTATTTTCTTGTGATTCATGAAGTATGGGTTGTGTATCTATGGGAAGTCCCTCCCACACCTTGAGGATGTAAAGTTCTAGGAAAGTTTTTAGTATGCCCCATACCCTAAATCCTTGTAATATTTTTGGTAAAAGGATCAGGAGAATAGTTTTGATGTATAGGATATGGGCATATATGTATTAGGATATGTGAGCTAAGAATCCACTAGCTATTTTTGTTAAATGAGTATGAGTGACAGGCTTGTTGTCTCCTTACCCTAGCTAACACTCTCACATATCCATAGATATATGTCTAATGAATGATATGTATACACTGTAAATGAATGTTGATGTATATGAATATATGTATGCACATGTATGTTATTTTAACTAATATGTTTTTATTTCCGCTACGTAATGTGTGAGATCCCGAGTGTAGTAGCCCAAACCAATAATACTAATTACTTCATTTGGTAAAAAATTAAGAATTGACTCGGGTAAGGGAAGTAGTAATTCACCAATCTTATAGTATATAGTTTACATTATTTAATCAACTTAAAAGGAACTGTAGGATTGGGGGGTTACACGTGTATCCAAAAGAAAAAGGAGAGAGAGTGGCGTGAGTGTTAAAAGAAAAGACAAAAGTTTGTGGGGAGGGAAAGAGCTAAAAAAAAAGGGAGCAAAGAATAATTAAAGAGAGAAATTCAAAGGGGAAGCCAAGCTAATCCCATCTTAGTTCATCATTGAGGTAGGTTAGCAATTCATTTGGATTTTTGTTCCGTGTTTTAGAATATATGCATTATGATTTTCCAAACTTTCATGGAACATTAGTTTCTTGTCTACATTCTTGAAAGTGTAAATGTCTCTTGGCTAAGCTTGCATGGTAAATAGATGTGGTTGTAGATGTGCTAAAATTGATATTATTATTTTATGAAAGGATTATTTTTAAAAATAAATTGTAGCATGTATAGTGGAAACGCTAAGGTATGATAAGGCTGGAAAATTTACATTATGTTTGGCAAATGAAGGTTGCAAGTTATAGATATCAAAATAAAAGTGGCTTTTGTAAGATAGTAAATTGCTTGCTAAAAATTGTTGTAAGAAAGATAGAAATTTGGTTAGCTAAAGAAAGGAGAAGAAAAAGAAAAAGATTATAACAAATGAGGATATAGAAGATTTAGCCTTGGCTAATAAATGCAAGATAGATTAAAATGCTAAAATAAAAGAAAATGTAATTGCCATATTTATGTACAAAGTGCCCAAGTGTGTACAATAAATTTTGTAAAGGTGGTCAAGTATCCATAAGGTGCCCATGTGTGCACAATAAATTTTCTTAACGTGGCCAAGTGTCCACAAAGTCCCCAAGTGTGCACAATAAATTTTATAAAGGTGGCCAAGTGTCCACAAGGTCCCCAAGTGTGCACAATAAATTTTATAAAGGTGGTCAAGTGTCCACAAGGTGTCCAACTGTGCATAATAAATTTTATGAAGGTGGCCAAGTGTCCATAAGGTGCCCAAGTGTGCACAATTGATTTATTAAGGTGGCCAAGTGTCCACAAGGTGCCCAAGTGTGCACAATCAATTTATAAAGGTAAGTTTTAAGAATGAAATGCATAAATGATTTTTATTTTATTTTTATGTTTTAACATGCATCCCATGAAAGAAATGTTTACTTAAAAGGGAATATCTACTTTTATCACATTAACATTCCCAATAATCATACAATAATTGCCAATTT
Source organism: Senna siamea (assembly GCA_031216115.1). NCBI lineage: Eukaryota > Viridiplantae > Streptophyta > Magnoliopsida > Fabales > Fabaceae > Senna > Senna siamea. The sequence continues at coordinate 8,279,687 of CM062360.1, forward strand.
GTATTTATACATAAGACTATATTTTCAACTACTAAGAATGTAGATGTAAATGTTTTGGTGCTTGCACCCTGGTATATATTAGTAGATTTTAAAATAATCAATTGTTAAGCTACTGGGAAACTCGTGTTTCTCATTTATATGCTAATATGTATCGGATGCAAATGCTTAGCAGTGCCGAGGATGATAGGAGTTCTTTTTGTCAAAAGCATTTTTGTAGTCTTGTACATTTGGGGTCCTGATTCTAGATATGGATTAGAATTAAGGCTATTATTTTGGTTGTACATAAGGAAAAAGGGAAATGGGAAATTACTGGGGAAAGGATATGTGAAGGACCCGTTCATCACAAAATTATTTAAAAGGAGTTTGAGTGACAAGATTGTTGTCTCCTGACTCCTTATGGATGGGTACTTCATATATCTTGGTATGCGTTTACAAAGGATGTAATAGAAATTTATTTGACATTGATCAATTATAATATGAAATTTTTAAATTTTCGCTGTGATGTATGGTATTTTAATTTCGCTGTGCGTATGACTTTGATATAAGCAAAAGAACTCGAACCTAATCCACTTTAATAAAACTCAATGGTATAAATTCTTAGACATTAATAGTAAAAGTATAAGAATAATGTACCAAACTTATCTAGTTACATCAGAGGGATTGTAATATTAGATAAGGGAATTATAGTTTCTACTTCAGAGAACAAGTTCCAGCAGACGAAGACAGCCCTTAGAAACCAGCAGGCCTCCATTTAGAACTTGGAGAACCAGATAGGCCAATTTTCTAAGGTGTTGGCTGAGAGATAGATAGGGACACTCCCCAACACCACAAAGTCTAATCCAAGGGAGCATTGCAAGGCTATTACTCTGAGATTAGGCAAGCAAATATCTAGTCCTTTACTTTTAACTGATGATGATAATACTGATGTGAAGGATACAATAGTCAGTAAGAACCCAGAGCCTGAGGTAACTAAGCCAGCATAAGTTGAGGGCAAGAAAAGCCCTATAAGAGAGTACCAACCACCCATTCCATACCCTGCTAGACTGAAGCAGGAGAAGGTTGATCAGTAGTTTGGTAAGTTTCTTAATCTATTTAAATAGTTGAGAATTAATCTTCCTTTTGTCGAAGTTATTTCGCAGATGCCTCGCTATGCGAAGTTCTTGAAGGAAATACTAAGCAACGAGAGGAAACTGGAGGATTTGGGGCTAGTGACACTAAATGAGGAGTGATCAGCAATCCTACAAAATAAGCTACCTGTTGAGAGGCGTGAACTAGGGAGTTTTACTATACCTTGTGTAATTGGTGAACTATCTGTCATGGATGCTTTAGCTAATCTAGAAGCTAGCATAAATTTAATGCCTACTAGCTTATTTGATAGAATAAGATTGAGTGAGCCAAAACCTACTAGGATGAATATACAATTGGGTAATAGAACTGTCAAATATCTTAGAGGTATAATTGAAGATGTACTTGTAAAGGTTGATAAATTCATCTTTCTTGTTGATTTTATTGTGATGGATATGAAGGGTGAAAGTAGTGTACCTTTAATTCTAGGTAGGAATTTCCTTACAACATCTAGGGCTGTTATAGATGTCTGTGATGGGAAGTTGAAACTTAGAGTAGGGGATGAGACTATTACTTTTGACTTAGCTACCACTAAGAGACAATCTTTAGATCATGATGATATTGTATATTCTGTGGATGTCTTGGATGATGTGGTTGAGTCTGAATTGCAGGAATTTTTACTTGCTAACCCTTTATAGGTGGCACTACAAGAAGATGAGGATGATTTATCCAACAAGCAAGTGTTTGAACAACTAGCTCATTTGCTGGCTATTAAGCCTAACAACTCCATTGACACCTTTTGTTTCTCTTGACAGGTCAGAGGTGTAGAAGGTGAAACCTTCAATTGAGGATCCCCCGGCCTTGGAATTGATGGAATTACCTAAGAACTTAAGCAATGCCCATCTGGATGAGGCAGAGAAGATGCCAGTAATTATAGCAGCTGACTTGACACCTGAGGAGAGGGAGATGACTTTGACCTCTCTCAAGAAATACCCTAGGGCCTTCGCTTACAAGATGACATACATTCCTAAGATTAATCCCAGCTATTGTTCACAAAAGATCCTGATGGTGGATAGCTATAGGCCAGTGGTATAGCCGTAGAGACAATTGAACACAAACATGAAGGAGATGGTGAAAAAAGAGGTAATTAAACTTCTTGGTGCAGGTTTGATTTATCCTATTTTTGATAACTCTTGAGTCAGTCCTATGTAGGTTGTACCAAAGAAGGGTAGCATGACAGTTGTCAAAAATGAGAAGGATGAGCTGATACCCATTAGGACTGTAATAGGTTTTTAGGTTTGCATTGATTATAGGAGGCTCAATGATGCAACCCAGGAAGACCATTTTCCTCTTCCTTTCATTGACCAAATGATTGAACGTTTGGTAAGTCAAATGTTTTATTACTTTCTTAATGGTATTTCAGGTTATTTTTAGATTCCCGTTGCACCTGAAGACCAAGAGAAGACTACCTTTAACTGCCTATATAGGACATTTGCTTACAAGAGTATGCCTTTTGGACTATGCAATGCACTGGCTACTTTTCAATGGTGCATGATGGCAATCTTCCATAACATGATTGAGGAGTCTATGGAGGTTTTTATGGATGACTTCTCATTTTTTGGTAACTTTTTCTCTCATTGTTTGCTTAATTTAGAGCGTATTCCTGCACAATGTATAGAAGAAAACTTAGTTCTTAATTAGGAAAAGTGTCACTTTATGGTGAGAGAGGGGATTGTTCTTGGGCATAAGATATCACATGCAGGGATAGAGGTAGATAAGGCTAAGGTTGAGACTATATCAAAACTACCACCCCCTAGTTCTGTTAAGGTTGTTAAGAGTTTCTTAGGGCATGCTGGTTTTTATAAGAGATTTATTATAGATTTCTCTAAGATTGCTAGGCCTATAACTCAGTTGCTTGTCAAGGATGTACCTTTTGTGTTTGATACAGATTGTTTGTATGCATTTGAGTTACTAAAGGAATGACTAACCACAACCCCTATTATGGTTCCACCTAAGTGGGGGCTAACTTTTGAACTAATGTGTGATGCTAGTGACTTTGCAGTTGGAGCTGTGTTAGGTCAGAGGGTAGATAAAAAGTTCCAGCTAATTTATTATGTTACCAAGACTTTGAATGATGCCCAGGATCACTATACCACTACTGAAAAAGAGCTGCTTGCAGTGGTATATGCTTTCAACAAGTTTTAATTCTATTTGGTGCTATCCAAGACTGTGGTTTACACGGTTCATTCAGCCTTGAAGTATTTGTTTGGTAAGCATGATGCTAAGCCTAGACTTATTAGATGGATTTTGCTCTTGCAGGAATTTGATATTGAGATCAAGGACAAGAAGGGTGCAAAGAACTTGGCTGCAAATCACCTATCAAGGTTGAAGAATCCAAACTGGAAGGCCTTAGATGAGAGAGCCATTAATGATAACTTCTTGGATGAGCATTTGGAGGTAGTTTAGGTATGTACTGATTCCCTTTGGTTTTGTGATTATGCTAACTATCTGGTTACAAGGATTTTACCAAAGGGTATGAAGAAATTCTTTACTGAGTTGAAATACTACATTTGGGAAGATCCTTTCCTATTTCGTGTTTGTGCAGACCAAGTAATTCGGCGATGCATACATGGGGAGGAAATTCTCCAAATTCTGAGACATTGCCATAAGGGACCAACGGGAGGCTACCAGGCTGTAAACCACATTGCTAGGAAGGTAGTTGAAGCAGGGTTCTACTGGCCAACCATATTCCAAGATGCTACAGCATATGTCCAGGTTTGTGATGCTTTTCAAAGGTCAGGTAATATGTAACATCTGCTCCTAAATTTTGAGAGATGTTTGTTAATTTTAATTAATTGCTTGTGTATGTTGCATTTATGTTATGTTAGCTTGCATATAGTTGCATGAGTGCAAGAATTGGACTAGAAATGAGTGAGAAAATTGACTAGAATGAAGAAAAGGACTAAAATGAAAAGTGGAAGAGTTTAGGCATATAGTTGCATGAGTGCAAGAAAATTTGAAAGCTTCCTGCCAGTGAGCTAGGGATAAAATGGTAAATTAACATATAGTTGAAAGAATTATCATTTTGGGCCGAATGGTCGAGAATTGGGAGTAAAATTTACAAAGGGCCAGATCACCTATAAATAGGTGGAACACCTTAGAACCCTTTCATTTCATTTTGAATCCTGAGTTTCTAGAGAGAGAAATTATGGACGAGGTAGAGAGAGAAACTAAAGGAGAAAAGCAGTGAATCTCATATTTAGCAAAAGTTGAAGTTAGAAAAGTGATTAGGAAGGAATCTATAGCATGAACCAGCATCTAAATATCAGTTAAACGCAGATTAAGGTAGCATAATAACCCAATCCCTTTATTTTGAAGTTTACTATTCATACTACTTAAATTTGTGAAATTGAACTTGTTTAAAAGAAAAAGGGATTACAAACTACATTCTTATTGTTTTTAATCACTATTGGGTGTTTTTAACCAGTTGAAAATACTTGTGCATGCGTAAAATTTCTTCTGAAAAAAGGAAAAAAGTTTCAGTTTGAACGAAAATGAGTTTTAATCTTAGATTTATACAAGATTATATGATGTTTTGGGCTGTTTTCCTGTGTTAAATGTTGTTAAGAAGTTTATCTTGAGTTTATCAATTTTAAAATGGGTTTAGAAGCAAGTTTTTGGATTGAAATTTTGGGTCAAAGACAATTCACAAAATAGAGCAAGACGCAGCAGACGACTGCCCCGGTACAGCAGTTGACTGTCGTGTTCTTGATATGCCCAGAAACTTATACAGAATGCTAGCAATTGACTGCAAAGTACCTGGAAGTCGACTACCGTGTTCTTCATTTTTCTAGAAAAGCCCAAGAACAGAGCAGCTGACTGCCCCAACCTAGTAGTCGACTGTCGGGCCCAAAAGTAAGCTAGCAATGATCGCCAAGACCTAGCAATGATCGATAGCTCTGTTTAGAATTTTGAAAATTTAGACATAATGCAATCAGTCTATTGTAGAGTGATACCAGTCGACTGCCACCTTTTGTGATGAAAAGATGAACTTAATGATATATTTGAATGACATCTAGCCCAAAAACTAAATCCAAACTAGAGATTAAACTCAAATTACAAGTAAGGTAACATATATGTTAAATGTAAATGAGAAAGAGCATGAAAGTGATGAAAGTTAAAAGGAAAGAGCAAGAATGCATAAGAGAAATGAAAATTGTATTCTTAATATATGTATTTGTGGTAGATAGGTTCATATCTGAATGATCAATTGCTGGCATGGGACGGTGATTGGACATTCTACAATTTCGTGATAATTGTAAACTGTAAGTTAGTGACTTAATGGCCAAAATAAAGGAAAAGTCACAAACTTAGAGTTTACAGAACTATAGTATGCACTGATTCACCCATATATATATGTTTATGAATAGTATTTTGAGGACCCCAGCATTTATTTAATGTGTGGGACCCAAAGTTGGGGACCTTATGGTACTTGGATCCATTAGAGGACACTCTAGAATGTACATAAAGATATTATGTAGTCGAGGATTTCCAGGTAGAGTTGTCATAGTACATATGCGAAAACATGGAGTAGAGCAGATGCTACCTTCCAGATTTCTCTTATTATGCAATTATATGATGACAATTATGATTATGATTGGCAGAGGCCAATGAGAAGTGCTCTTAATTCCTTATTGATCTTTATGTTATGATGAAAGTTATATGAATGATGCTATGTTACCTATATATTTTGATGAATTGATGAGATATGTACTATGAGTTAAGTTTTTGCATACAAGTATGAATGATAAATGAAATTTTATACAGGATAACCCAATAGATGTATTGTTTTATGAAAAAGATTGTAGAATTTTCATATGAGTTTACGATGGTACAAACTAGCTGTTTTGAAAAATGGTTATTAATGCTACTGAGATTTATTCTCATAAAAATGCTGATTTGTATCAGATACCTAGATACCAGATCCTTCTGGAGATAGAGATGGAGTTAGTTGAAATACCCTTCCTGGGTATTTTCCTATTATTAAGGAATTGTGGATCATATATATGTATGGGAAGTTCTTTCCCCACCCTGATTACATGAATGATCAGAATTGAAATTTTTTGATATGCCTCATACCCTGAATCCTTGTGATATTTTGGTAAAAGGATCAGGAGAATAGTTTTGATGTATAAGATCAGGGTATATATGTATTAGGATATGTATGCTAGGAATCCACTAGCTATTTTTGTTAAATAGGTATGAGTGATAGGTTTGTTGTCTCTTTACCCTAGCTAACACTCTCACATATCCATGGATATATGTCTAATGAATGATATGTATACACTGTAAATGAATGTTGATGTATATGAATATATGTATACACATGTATGTTATTTTAACTAATATGTTTTAATTTCTGCTGCGTAACGTGTGAGATCCTGAGTGTAGTAGTCCAAACCAATAATACTTTTTAATTCACCTAATAAATAACTAAAAATTAACTCAGGTAAAGGAAGTAGTAATTCACCAATCTTATAGTATATTATTTATATTATTTGAATCACTTTAAAAGGAACTATAGGATTAGGGCGTTACATGTAGCACCCAAACATAAGGGATTAGATAACATACAAGAGGAGGGATTTCACTAAACATAGAGTTACATGCACACAGCAAGGGGGAGAGAGAGAGCAGCGTGAGTAGGAAATAAAACACAAAAGCTTTTATGAGGGGGGAAAAGAGCTAAGTGGACCAAGGAAAGAAGAAGCAAAGAGCAAAGAGGAATCCAAGATAACTCCATTTGATTTCATCCTTGAGGTAGCTTAGCAATTCTATAGTTTTGTTTCATGATTTAAAGTATGCTTATCCTAATTTAAAGCTTTCATGAAACATAAACTCTCTCTACATTCTTCAAGATGCAAACCTTTTCTTGGCTAAGCTTGTGTGATGATTTGGTTGTATTGTTGATGTGTTTGTTTTTCATAAAAGAAAATTCAGCATGCTTCATAAAGAACCTTAGAATAAGAAAATTTTGAAATATCATGTTTTGCATGGCTAATGTATCATTGTGTTAATGTAGATGTTTTGGCTTCCATGGAAGAACTACTGTTGGTAAAATTTAGCATTTATAATGGAAAACCCTAACCTAAGATAGTGTTGGAAAATTTGGATTTTTGTGAAGTTAAAATATATGTTTTAAGTGGTAGATACTAACATAAGGATTGCTAGTTAGCATGTGATTACAAATTTTCCTTTTCTAGTTGTCTTGCCAAACCGGGAATGGCCTTTGTAAGGCATGGAATTGCTTGCTAAATATTGTGTAAGGGAGATGGCCATTCGAATTTAGCTATGAAAGAGAGAGAGAATATGAGAAATTAATGCATGGTAATTAGTCTTCCTTATTGCACAAAATAAAGGTACATATCATATTGAAATGTAAAGGTAAACGATATGTGTAATCTTAATTCTAGTAGGTAAGAGGAAAGAAGATTGAGACATGAGAATAAGTAAAAGAAATTGTCAATGATATGATTACATGATTCAAATGTGTAAGAAGATACCATAGAATTTTAATACACAGTGTCATCTAGTTTGAATTATAGAAGAGAGGTAAAAGGGTGACTATGTAACATGAAAAACCCTAGGTTTCATTCCTCCTCCATGATGGCCGAATGTAACCTAGTAGATTAATTATTATAACTGAACCATTATGCCATTGGTAAATGACTCATAAAGTGCCTTATAATAGGTAAATTTAAGGGTAATAGTAAGATGAATTATGGTTGCTAATTATGTCATGAAAGTGGGCCAAGTGTCCATAATTCTTGATGTGTGACCAAAGGTGCTTCACACATGTAACCTAGTGAGGTGTGATCAAAGGTGCTTCACACTCGGTGTAACACCCCCTAATTTTAAATTAATGTTCTTTCATTAATAGGATGCAATTACTTGTGTCATTTAATGATTAGCTATACATTAAATACTTTGTAATTAATTAGATGAATTAACTTAAAGAGGGGCAAATTTTTCTCGCATAATTTAATGGCTTAAAATAGGTATATTAAATTATAATCTTGCAAAAAATTTAGGTGCCCAATTTAATTCTCTAATTTTCCTTTTAGCCACCTAACCTAAGTGCCAAGAGAGAAGCAATATAGGATACAACAATTTAAACATATATATATATACATGTGTGTGCCATGCATGCATCCTACGTGAGAGAAGGGAATGCAAAATTCTATTCTTCTTATGCATGAAAGGTGCACGTGAAAAGTTAGAAAAAGAAAGGAGAGTGCAACAAATATATGCACTTGGCTAAACTTCAAGAAATCTTGCACACGTGAACAAGGAAGAAAAAAATACTAGCATAGGTATCTTGCATGAGACCAAGGGACAATAGGAAGAAGGATGGGAATTAATTAATTATATATATATAGATATCCATACAAAAAGCAACTCAATAGGTGCAAAATTTTTAAATATACCTGGCAAGGAAGACTAATTGCAAGCAAACAAAAAGGGAATTAGCCAAATAAAAGGGTGTAACATCCTTTTCCCTTTGATGGCTGAATGAGGATTAGGAATTGGGAAAAAAGTATAGCATGACTTTAGGAGAAAACACCAAAAGTGGGCGAGGAAGGAGAGTGTAGGTAAAGGTGGAGTAACCAAAGAGATGAAGTAACTTGCAAGCAAAGGAAGGTGTACTAGCAAGTACACTTAGTGTAGAATTTTGTGGAAGGAAATGAGCTTGTGTGTGTAACAAGGAAGCCCCACACATTATAAAAATAAAATGGGAAAAGGTGTACAATTTTCTGCATCCCCACACGCCCAAGGACAAGAGAAAGAGGGAATTGAGAATTTTATATGCACACACACTCACACCCACACAGAAAGGAGTTCACATGGAAAGAAAAAAAGAGGGATAAGTGCAGCATTGATTTTGGGAAGGAATGGCCTATGATCCCTCCCTTCCCTCCTTACGTGACCAAGTGGGAAAAGAGAGGGAGAGTGAAGAGTTTGGGAAAGATAAAAGAGTATTTAGGATTTTCTCTTTCCACTAACTTGTTCAAGGAGTTAAACCAAAGTTGCAAGGAAAAGAGCTGCACTAAGTCTCATGAGAAAAGAAATTTTTAGTGGTGAAGAAAAAAATGCATGTACATGTCACCTAAACAAGAGACAAAGAGAGTTAGGAATCCCATGCAATGCCACACGTGAAGGAGGAAAAGAGACAAAAGGGAATTGAAAATTAGACTTTTATACATACAACAAACCACACATGAAGAGGAAAGAAGAGAAAAAGGGAAGAGAGAGCTTATAACATAGGAAACTACACATACACACACATGAGAAAGAGAAAAAAAAAAGGAGAGAACGTGAATTTGGAGAAGAAATCCAAGAGTGTGAGGAGGAAGAAGAAAAGGTGCTCAAAGAGGAAGACAAAAAGGAATCAAAGGAACAAAGAGGAAGCCAAGCAAGACCATCTCAGGGCACCCAAGAGGTAGGTTAACAATTTGAGATTTATGTTCCATGCTTAGTTTATGCAACCAACATGTTTCTTTTGCTTTCTATGGAACATAAATTGCTTCCCTACATTCTTGACCTAAATGTATGTATATTGGCTAGAATGTGTGGTTTAATGAGATTTTGATGGATGAGATAGCATGAGTATGTTGTTGGATAAAGGATTAGGGTTGGATGGTGTTAACTTCATGATGACCACTAAGAAAGAAACCCTACCTTTTTAGTGTGTTAAGTGAAGAACAAAGAAAGGAAATTGAATTGCAAATTTAATAAATCTCCCTAGGCCATGTCCATGAAATTATTCTTGGAATTTATAAGCTATACACCATGATATTGATTCAAAATATGGAAATTTATCTTTGAAGTCATAAGAGAAAATTTAGATTATTATTGTAAGAAAAGTAAGTATTCTAAAAGGGCTAGAATTTTAGTAAGAAATAAACATTAGAAATTATTTTTAAGGAAGGAGAAATTATCCTTGGAATGTTGAAGTTTTCTATAAGAAAAGTATATTGGAATTAATTTTCAACAAAGAAGGAAGTATTCTTAACATTATAATTTTTATAGGAAAAATACATAAAGATTTAATTTTTATGGAAGGAGAAATTCTTCTTGGGAATACTAGAATCTTTAGAAAAAGAAAATTTACATTAAAATAAACTTCCAAGAAAGAGGAAAATTAGTATTGCAAATATTAGAATTTATTTCTACGGAAGGAGAAATTTTTCTGGAAATATTGAAATTTTCCATAAGAAATGTGCAACTAGAATTTATCCCCAATAAAGGAGAAATTATTCTTTAAAATTTGAGAACTTTCATAAGAATTGTACAATTACATTAATTTCCAAGAAAAGGGGGATGTATCCTCAAAATATATAGAATTTTCTCAAATGAAATAAATTAATAATACTTTCCAAGAAAAGGGGATTTTTTTTTCCTTAAAGATATTGTAATTTTAAAGAGGGATATATGCTAGTAATAACTTTTAAGAAAATGGAGAATTTCCCTTGATAATTGACCAAGAATATTAAAGGTGGCTAAGTGTCCACATATGCCCAAGTGTGCACAAAGAATATTAAAGGTGGCCATGTGTCCACATGTGCCCAAGTGTGCACAAAGAATCTTAAAGGTGGCTAAGTATCCATGTAACATCCGCTCCTAAATTTTGAGAGATGTTTGTTAATTTTAATTAATTGCTTGTGTATGTTGCATTTATATTATGTTAGTTTGCATATAATTGCATGAGTGCAAGAATTGGACTAGAAATGAGTGAGAAATTTGACTAGAATGAAGAAAAGGACCAAAATGAAAGGTGGAAGAGTTTAGGTATGACAACTGCAATTTTAGCCAAAAGATTTACTGTAGCAACAGAATTTTGAAAGCTTCCCGCCAGTGAGCTAGGGGCAAAATGGTAAATTAACATATAGTTGGAAGAATTATCATTTTGGACCGAATGGTTGGGAATTAAGAGCAAAATTACAAAGGGCCGGACTGCCTATAAATAGACCAATCCTTTAGACCCTTCAATTGCTTCCTAAAAGTCTAAATTTTAGAGAGAGAGAGTAGACAAGCTGGAGAGAGAAGGAGAAGGAATTGTGAGCAAACAATCTTGTTGCTTGGATTTAAGCATTCTAGGAGTTAAGAAATCACTCCAGGACACTTCCCAATCAACAACCATCGATTAAAAACTAGCAAAAAGGTAGCATAATAACCCAATCCCTTTATTTCGGAGTTTATTGTGCATATTACTGAAATTTGTGAAATTGAACTTGTTTGAAAGAAAAAGGGATTAAAAACTACATTCTTATTGTTTTTAATCACTATTGGGTGTTTTCAACCGATTGAAAATACTTGTTCATGCTTAAAATGATTTTCTGAAAAATGGGTTTTTCAGCTTGAACAAAAATGAGTTTTAATCTCATATTTGGACAAGATTACATGATGTTTTGGGTTGTTTTCTTGTGTTAAATGTTGCTAATGAGTTTATCTTGATTTGATCAATTTCAAAATGGATTTAGAAACAAGTTTTTGGATTGAAATTTTAGGTCAACGGCAATTTACAAAACAGAGAAAAACGCAGCAGCTGACTACCCGGGTGCAGCAGTTGACTGTCGTGCTCTTAAGATGCCCAAAATTGCATACAGAATGCTAGCAGTCGATTGCCGGGCACCTGAAAGTCGACTTTCGCGTTCTTCATTTTCCAGAAATGTCCAAGAACAGAGCAATGATCGCCTGACCCAAAGAATGATCGTCGGGCCCGCATGATAAGCTAGCAGCCGACTGCTAGGCACCTAGTAGTCAATTGCCAGCTCTCTGTTTGGAATTTTGAAAAATTAGACAGAATGCAATCAGTTAACTTGCAACGTGATACCAGTTGACTACCACCTTTTGTGATGAAAAGATGAACTTAATGATGTATTTGAATGATATCTAGCCTAAAAACTAAATCTAAACTAGAGATTTAACTCAAACTATAAGCAAGGTAACATATACTTTGAATGTGAACAAGAAAGAGCATGAAAGTGATGAAATTTAAAAGGAAAGAGCAAGAATGCATAAGAGAAATGAAAATTATATTCTTACTATATGAATTTATGGTAGATAGGTTCATATCTGAATGACTGATTGCTAGTATGGGACGGTGATCAGACATTCTGCGATTATCGTGATAGTTGTAAATTGTAAGTTAGTGACTTAATGGCCAATGTAAATGAAAAGTCACATACTTAGAATTTATAGAACTATAGTATGCACCGATTCACCCATATATATATTTATGAATAGTGTTTTAAGGACCCTAGTATGTACTTAATGTGTAGGACCCAGAGTTAGGAACCTTATGGTACTTGGATCCACTGTAGGATGCTCCAAAATGTACTCAATGTTATATGCAGTCGAGGACCAATAGGCATAAGTTGCCAGAGTCGAGAATTGCCAGGCATAAGTTGCCAGAGTCGAGAATTGCCAGGCATAAGTTGCCAGAGTCGAGAATTGCCAGGCATAAGTTGCCAAAGTACATATTCGAAAGTATGGAGTGGAGCATATGTTGCCCCTCCAAATTTCTCCTATTTTGCAATCATATAACGATAATTATGATGACGGAGTGGTGCATATGTTGGCCCTCCAAATTTTTCTTATTATACAATCATATGGTGATGAGTATAATGATGATTGACAGAAGCCAATGAGAAGTGCTCTTATTTCCTTATTGCTCTTTATTTTATGATGAAATTTATATGAATGATGCTATGATACCTATATGTTTTGATGAGTTTATGTGATGTATACTACGAGATGAACATATAAAGTAAGCAATGCATGCAAGTATGAATGATAAATGAAGTGTTATATAGGATCACCCAATGGATGTATTGTTTCATGAAAAAGAATGTAGAATTTTTGTATGAGTTTATGGTGGTACAAACTGGCTGTTTTGAAAAATGGTTATTAATGCTACTGAGATTTATTCTCATAAAAATGCTGGTTTGTATTAGATGCCTAGGTTCCAGATAGTACTATAAGTGGAGGTGGAAATGGTGGATATACCCTTTCTAGGGTATTTTCCTGTGATTCATGAACTGTGGGTTGTGTATATAGGGGAAGTTCCTCCCACACCTTGAGGATGTAATGTTATAGGAAAGTTTTTGATATGCCCCATACCCTGAATCCTTATGATATTTTGGTAAAAGGATCAGGAGAATAGTTTTGATGTATAAGATAAGGGCATATATGTTTTAAGATATGTGAGCTAGGAATCCACTAGCTATTTTTGTTAAATGGGTATGAGTGACAGGCTTGTTGTCTCCTTACCCTAGCTAACACTCTTACATATCCATGGATATATGTCTAAATGAATGATATGTATACACTGTAAATGAATGTTTATGTATATGAATATATGTATGCACATGTATATTATTTTAACTAATATATTTTTATTTTCATTGTGTGATGGCCGAGTGTAGTAGCCCAAACCAATAATACTAATTATTTCATTTGGTAAACAATTAAGAATTGACTTGGGTAAAGGAAGTAGCAAGGGAAGTAACAATTCACCAATCTTATAGTATAACTGATCATTGTTTATTTAAGTTTTTAACATGTATGAGAATATCCACTTTTAAGAATGAAATGTGTGAAATGAGAATATCCACTTGTATCATATTGACATTTCAAATAATCATGCATAGCTTGCCAAATATGTATATGTGAATGAAACTATGTTTTAAATAACGAAAATGTAGATGAAAATGTTTTTATGCTTGCACACTAGTACATATTAGTAGATTTTAAAATGATGAATTGTTAAGTTACTGGGAAACTTGTTTTTCTCACTTATATGCTAATATATATTAGATGCAGACGTTTAGCAATACTAGGGAAAGATGGAAGTCCCTTTTGTTAAGAGCATTTTGTATTCCTTTATTTAGGGTCCTAATTTTATTCATTGTTTTTGGAATAGAGTTAGGACTGTCATTTTTAGCTGTAGGTAGTAAAGAAAAAAGGGAAATTTTTGGGGAAAGGATATATGAAGGAAGTGTTCATCCCTATTATTTTGTAAGAGGAGTTTGAGTGATAGGCTTGTTGTCTCCTGACTCCTTATGGGCGGGTACTTCACGTATCCTAGGATACATTCATAAAAGAATGTAACAAACATTTATTAATTATTGTGACATTATTATTTGTAATACAAAAGTTTTAGAAATTCTGCTGTGATACATGAAATTTATTTTTGTTGTGTTTTTAAGTTTTGATCTGAGCAAAAGAACTCGAACCTAATCCTCTTTAATAATACTTAATGGTTTAAATGCTCAGATGTTGTAAAATGAATAATTAAGGTTAAGAATAATGCACCAAACTTATCTATTTATATCAAAGGATTTGTAATACTAGATAAGGCTGTTACAATATAGGCAACTAAACCAAGTGATAGCAAATAATAAATACCCATTTTATAGAATAAATGACCTCTTAGATTAGATGCGAGGAGCCACAATGTTTTCTAAAATAGATTTGAGGTCGAGGAACTATCAAATCAGAGTGAGGGTAGAGGATATTCCTAAGACGGCCTTTAGGACTACATATGGGCATTATGAATTTCTTGTAATGCCATTTGGGTTGAACAATGCTCCAACTATACTTATGGATTACATGAATCACATCTTCAGGGCCTATCTTGATCAGTTTGTTGTAGTGTTTATTGATGACATTCTTGTGTACTCCAAGGATAGAGAAGAACATGCAGAGCATCTTAGAACCGTGCTATAGTTGCTTAGGAAGAAGCAATTGTATGTTAAATTAGATAAATGTGGATTTTTTCTAGGGGAAGTAAGGTTTTTAGGTCATGTGATCATGAAAGATGATGTAGCAGTGGATCATGGTACAATCAAAGTAGTAGTGAATTGGGTTAAACCTAAGATAGTGATGAAAGTCTGTAGTTTTTTAGGACTAGTTGGATATTATAGCTGTTTCATTCAAGGGTTTTCCTAAATAGGACTACCTTTGACCTTGATAATTTGAAAGGATGTACCTTTTGTTTGGACTCTAGAATGTGAGCAGAGTTTCCAAAATTTGAAAGAGAAACTGACCACAGCACCTATCATAATTATTCCAGACCCTTTAGAAAAATTTGAGATGTATTGCGATGCATCTAAGAAGGGTTTAGGATGTGTCTTGATGTAACATAAAAAGGTAGTTAGCTATGCCTCAAGAAAATTAAGACCTTATGAAGAAACTACCCTACCCATAACGTGCAATTAGTAGTCATAGTGTTTTCTTGGAAGATTTGGAGGATTATTTATATGGAGTCAAGTTTGAAGTGTTTAGTGATCATAAGAGCCTTAGGTATCTTTTTTATCAGAAGGGACTAAACATGAGGCAAAGGAGATGGATGGAATTTTTGAAAGATAATGACTTTGAATTGAATTACCATCCTGAAAAGGCGAATGTGGTTACCGATGAACTAAGTAGGAATCCCTTTATGTAGCCCAAATGATGGTGGATGAGATGAGGCTAATAGAGAAATTTAGAAATATGAGCCTATCCACTCTAATCCTACCAAGTTAGATTTGTTTAAGTGAATTAAGGATTAAATTCTTGAAACCCCTAAAGGACCCAAAAGAATTCACCAAATCATCATATGGTTTAATATTTCATAGCAGGAAATATATCCCAAACCAAGGGGGATTGAGGGACAAGATTTTAGAAGAAGCCCATAAAAGTAATTACACTGTTCATCTTGGATCTACCAAGATGTAACAAGACTTAAAAGAAAAATTTTTGGCGGCTAGAGATGAAGAGGGATGTAGCTGAGTATGTTGCCAAGTGTCTAACATTTCAACAGGTGAAGATAGAGCATCAGAAGCATGCTGCACTATTTCAACCTTTAGACATCCCAGAATGGAAATGGGATGAGATTTCAATGGACTTTGTTGTAGGCTTACGTGGGACCTAATCGGGGAATGATGCCATTTGGGTGATAATAGATAGACTAACTAAATCTGCTTATTTCCTACCTATTAACATTATTTTTTCATCATATAGATTAGCTCAATTGTACATCTAAGAGATAGTAAAACTTCATGGTATTCCCTCCAGTATTGTTTTAGATAGAGACCTTAGGTTTACCCCTAGATTTTTGAGAGCATTGTATGAAGCTTTTGGTACTAAGTTAAAATTTAGTACTGCTAATCATCCTCAGACTGATGGATAGACTAAGAGAACCATCCAGACCTTAGAGGATATGGTTAGAGTCGATGCCTTGGAATAAAGAGGGAGTTGGGATAAGAACCTACCATTGGTAGAATTCTCTTACAATAGTTACCATTCTAGTATAAGGATGGCTCCATATGAGGCATTGTATGGGAGGAAGTACAGGTCCCCATTGTGTTGGTATGAAGTGGGAGAGAGACAACTGTTAGAGCTATAAAGTTTTCCCAGTGACTAATATTGGTAGAGCTATAAAGTCTAAGAAAATGAATTCTAGATATATTAGACCATTCTAAATTTTTAGAAGAGTTGGTTCATCTTCCTACCAAATTACTTTGCCACCTTATTTATCAAATCTTTATAATTTTTTCTATGTATCACAACTCTGTAAGTATATCCCAGATCCTTCACATATTCTTGATGCTAGAAGAGTGCAATTGAAGGAAAATTTAACTTATCACCCTAAACCTATGAGGATCATTAGCACTAAGGTGAAATAACTTAAAAGTAAGGTTATCCTATTGGTGAAGTGTTATAAGACAACTCATCACCCTAAGAGGCGACATGAGAGAAGGAAGAGGTTATGAAACAATTATATCCAGAGTTATTTGAATAGGTAAGTCTGAATTTTGAAGAAAAAGTTCTTTTAAGGAGGGAAGAAATGTGACACCCATTTTTAAGTAATTTGTAACATTTGGTTTATGCAAAATGCCTGTATTTGATGTAGGGACTAAATTCAAAGGCAAAAAGGTAGTCAAAGGGAGAATTTGAGAATTTTTCCAAGGAATTTTACTGTAGTTAACCGAAATTTGAAACATCCATGCCAATAGGGTCAAGGCAATGTGGTAATTCTGCTGTTCCAATGCCAGGGAAGTTTAAGGACCAAATCGCAGACCATGTTTCCTTTTTCCATTCTTATCATATTTTCCCCATCCCCTACCTACCTTTAGTATAGAAAGACCTAAAAAGGGAGAAAAGTTAGAAGGCTTCTAGGTTGAGAGAGAAGGATTAATTGTAGGAGAGAGAAAGTGAAATCTTTTAGAGTGAGAAAGAGACTTCTAGAGAGAGAAAGTTAAATGTAAGGCAAAAGGTGCTTATTCAAGGCTTGAAAATTACTCTAAGGCCCTTACAAACTCCATCTAGACTATTATCAGCTTCCAAAACACAGATCAAGGTAGCTAAATCTTCTTTTTTCCCTTAATTTCAAAAATTCTTAATCATGGAGGTTAAAATGCCATTTTTGATGATTTCTGAGCATAATGGAAGATAAAAACTTACATTCTCTGGTGTCTTTACTTTTATTGGATGTTGTATGTTAGTTCATTGTACTAATAGATGCTTGTGTAACATCCTCTCCTTCTATTTATTTAAAGATGATTGTTAGCTATTAAATAAATTCATTGCTTGTGTATGTTGCACTAAGTAGTTAAATATAGTTGCATTAGAGTTAGGGACTAAGATGAAAAGGAAAAGAGTTGGGATTGAAATGACATGGAAAAGGTTTAGTTAGGGAAGATATATATAGGCTTCCAATACTCTGGGAGTAGCAACCGTAATTTTAGCCAAAACATTGGTTACTGTAGCTAACAGAAATTTGAAATTTCCTACCAAAGCTTTTAAGGGCAAAATGATAATTCTTTGCATGGCAGGAGAAATTGCTAATTAAGGTCAAATGATTAGAACTCAACCCAAAAATCGAATAAGGGTTGTAGTTTCTCTAACTGACTGAACTACCTATAAATAGCCACAAAAATATGAAACCCTCCACCATTTTCACCCAATTCCCAAAAATTCTAGAGAGACAAATAGAGGGTGACTTAGAGAGAGAAAGCAAGAAAATTGTGAAGGGAGAAGGATATAGAATGGAGTTTGACATCCCAAAAGCTAGGAAAACACAGTAGCAAGTCTTGAAACAAACTTTTACGTGACTAAAAGCAACAACAAGGTAGCAAACAATCTAATTCTCTTATATTTTGAAAGTTTCTTCTTATTTCTGAAACTTGTGATTTTATTGTTTTTTGAATGAGGGAGAAGTTAAAACCTACATTCCATGTATGTTTAACATCTATTGGGTGATTTATGCCAATTATATGTAACACCCTTATCTAGTATTACAACACCTTAGATGTAAACAGATAAGGTCAGTACATTATTTTTAACCTTAATTATTTATTAATAACGTCTGAGCAATTATACCATCGCACTATTATTAAAATTGATTAGGTTTGGGTTCTTCTGCTTAGATCATAACTTGTAAGCACAACGAAAATAAAATATAATACATATGAGATAAATTCATTAAGCATCATATATCTTTTCCCAAGTATTACATCATTTAGTATAATTGAAAATTGCATAGAAACTTTTCATAAGGGTAGGGAGACAACACGTTTGTCACTCAAACCTTTATGGTCCAAAATACTTATAAGGAAAGGAACCTCCACCCATGCCACTTCAATCTTTATGACAATGTTATACCTCTGTATTTGATACATATCAGCACATAAATGAGAAAACAAGTTTTTCAATAGCTTAACAATTTAACATTTTTAAAACTTACTAATATATACCATTATGCAAGAACAAAAAACCATTTCATCTACATTCCATTCATTTAATACCTAATCTCCTTCATATATGTATATTGGCAAGCATTGTATAATTTATTGGTGTGTCAATGTGACAAAATGCATTTTGCTCATTTTAAACATAACATATTCTAATAGAAAGCATATAAAGAATCTTTTTGAAATTTATATCAAAACATACATATAGAAAATCAAATTAATAGATGATTGTCTTCTCCTTTCATTCTTAAAACTTACCTTGTCTTGAAGTGTGAAACACTTTCGATCATACTTCAAGAAATGTGGACACTTGGCCACCTTGATAAGAGTAGTGAACACTTAGTCACATTGTGGACTCTTGGCCATTTTTATTAAGAATTGTGAACACTTGGTCACATTGTGGACTCTTAGCCACTTTTAGAAAAGATTGTGTTGCAAATATCTCTTTGTATGTGATCTTAGATTAGCCATCCATAATTTCATAAAATTTCAGCATAAAAACATTAATGGCACATGTATATACAAATAGCTACCACAATTCATCTTGATATTACCTTTCTAATTTCCCTTGAATTTAGCCATTGTAAAGCACATCATAAGTAGTTTGTAAATATCATATGGATTCAGCTACCAAGACTAAAATAGGAGATTACTTTCAGCCATCATGAGAAAGGGATGGAATCTAAAGTTTTCCATGTTAAATTTTCACATTCTTGCATCCTTTCTACATTTCAAACCTAATGATACCATGTATTAAATTATTATGGTGCTTTCTCTCACATTCAAATTATGTAACCATACCATTAGCCATTTCCTTTACTTATTTTCTTGGCTCATTTTGAATGCTAAATTTATGGTTACACACATTTCATCATTCTTATATCTTAAGAACAATAACATGAAAATTTATTATACGAAAAAGGATAGACACATTACCACACATCTATTTACCATTATTTTCCCTCTTCTTTTACCAAGATCGAAATGGGAATTCTTCCCACATATTTTTCAGAAAGCCCTTTTATATGTCAAAATGGGATGCTCTCGGGTTAGGTAGGTAAAAATTTTAATACCATGATTTCAAGCCAAAATCTAGCTAGCATGCTTTATTTAAGTGTTTTTAACATAAAACATACATTGATCATTCAAGAATATGAAATTTCAACACTTTCTCATTCTAGGGTTTTTCATGATGCATGCTGAAATTTTTACAACAACCATTCTCCCATTGAATTAACAACATCCACATCATCAAATCAACAAACACAACAAAATTATTATCCAAGCTTAGCCAAAGAAAGGTTTGCATCTTAGGGAATGTAAAGATAGAAAGTTTATATTTCATGAGAACTTCAAATCATTACAAACTGATGTGCTACTATCTATGCTACCTATGCAACTACACCTAAGGCAGTGAACCTATCGATGCAACCTAGTGCAATGGTGAGTATCAAGGTCGTATTCCTCACGAACGACAAAGCCTAGAGTTACTACTTGTTCTCTGTTATCTAGCCTAGCAATTAAAGTGATTGATTTTTAACTAAACTAATAATTCACTATGAGCAATAAATAATAACCAGCGACAAGGAACGGAAGAGAGTATACCGAGGCAAGAAAAGTAAACCCACTAGGAACCTATACTAGTTGGTAAACACACAAAGGATAATGGATTACTAAATTTAACTATGCTACTTGTGTGTGAATTCTAATTCAAATTCCAATTCTCTATCGGTGTCAATGAATTTCTTAAACTAAAATATACCACTAGCTGGTTCTTCCTAATGGTAAATTTTAAGTCAGCATTATCGGTTTAATTCACAACTATTAAGAAATAACTTTTAGCTACTCTTAATCCAGCAATTATTTAACGTTAGCTCTAAGTGATAATTAATTGTTCCTTACAATTAGTTTTCCAATTCCAATTATTATCCGTCGATCTCAAAAAGGAATCTAATTAGCATTATCACGACATCTCGTAAATAAAGCTAATACATACTTTCATAACTATAAAGAAGATCACACAACTAAATTCAACATCCATGCAATTAAAACAACAATCTAACACAGTCAGGAACCCTAATGAATTTTACAAATTCAGCCACACATATTTACAACAGTAGACAATTCCAATAGCAGATAATCCATCAGACAATTAATTAAACAGCAGATAAAAATAGTAACAATTTATGCAAGTCTTGTCTTCTCAATTACCTAATGGTCTCTATACAGAATGGTCGGAGAAAAACCACCAAAATCTCGCCAGAAAACTGCTAAAAAAAGTTGAAAATATCAAATCCAAAGCTATCCAAAAACTCCATGGGTCGCGGGTTGGGTCAAAACAGGTTGGATCCTAAGTTCTCGGGTACCCGATAGAAAACTACTGTAACGGTGGCCAGAGCTAAGGTGGAAGGTCGTGGGCAAGGTTCTGAGCGATGAAGGGCTAATTTCTGGTCATAGCCCAGATGGACGATGCCAGACGGGTAACAAAATGCTCCTGGATCGCATCTTGGGTCCATCTCAGCTCTATTGTGGATCTCGCGATCTGGGGCATTACGGCAGCTGATGAGCTGGGGGAAGGTACGATTGAGTTGCCTGAAGTTGTAGGAGTGATGGTGGCCAGTAGGTCGTGCATCTTCTCTCATTGATCTCCAACATTCTAGCACATTCTAGTGGCTGGCTTGGATGGTTGTGTCCTGCTTGTCACCCCCTAACACTGGAATGTCATCGTGCCACCGTGGAGCTCTGCTCAGTCTTCTCCATTTCTTGCGTTGCATGGGTTTGTTCTCCCTTGCGATGGAAACGCACAGGTTATTGTTCCAAGCTCGGGTCTTGGATTTTTTTTTGGGTATCCTCCTTCTAAACACGCGAAACTCCTTTTCTCCCCTATTCCACACCTGGTCCAAGGCCCAATAAGCAAAATTGGCCCAAATGATCCATTTTTGGTGTTCTAAAGGCTGTCCAGACTCAAAATTGCTTTGTTTACTGATGATGAATTGATAAAATACCTAAAAATGAAAAATAATGCAACTTAGGTGATTTTTAGAATAAAATTACATAAAATGCTCATAAAATGGACAATTAATATCAAGAAAATATGTATAAAATGAGACACATCAAATCACCCCACACTTAAGCTTTTTCTTGTCCTCAAGAAAACACTAACTTAGTCTTTAAACAAACAGCAATAGTTCCTCAAAAATCATATATAAACCACATTTAATGATACCTAACACATCCCAAGTGAAACTCAATCATAAATCAAATTAGAAAACCTTAACACAGGATGGAAATAATAACAACGCATACACAATTTAACCTGCAATTCAATAACAAAAATTTAAGAACCAAAGCTCCACAGGGATCACTCAAATCACTCAAAGTGTATAAGGGTAAAGCACAAGTCCCTCAAGCTATTTCACAAGAATATGCCTACCATATGCTTGCTCATAAATCTCATCTCTATTACTGCAAAAAATTAAATACCAAGATCAAAGGGTCTTGATAAGGTTGTAATGTGGTTAAGATAAAGGTGAGGAAAAATTTTGGGAAGAGGTGATAGATATGCTAGAAGTCATGCAATTTCAACATGGTGAATACTCAAAGGATTAAAAGTAGTAAAGTGCTAAACATAAAAATTTTCACCAAATTTTCAATGAAATAGGAGATGCTCAAGGAATAACTTATCCAATAAACAAGATAATGAAGACCGCTTTTCAAAAATATTTTTTTATTCTTGTCTTTGTCTCTTCTTTTATATATATATTTGTAGTCTTGCTAATAAACAGCATTGGATTGAAGGGACCATCTGAAGAAAATACTTGGTGGATTATTACCAATCAAGACAATGCATTTTAATCCAAATATGAAGAGTAAATCACACAATTTCCAACATATAAGGTGAAAAAGAAGACGATGTAAAGAAAAGTAATGTGAGGTGTAAAGGTTCAAAAAGTGAAGGAAATGTCAACTCTCAAAAGTGGCCAACTAAGGGAAACACAGAGGGTAGGCTTTTTGGCCAAAAGAAGTGTATCCTAAGTTGCCCAAATCATCTCATGATATTCAAAAGTTCATGCAACCTCAACAAGCATTACAGAACAAGTTTTAGAGGCAAAATCAAGCAAAATGTACACTCAAACAAAAAAGTCAAAAGAATACTGTAACATCTGCTCCTTTTGCGCATTAAGAGATGTTTGTTAATTTTAATGAATTAAATGCTTGTGTTTGTTGCATTAGGCTACATGTAGTTGCATTAGGAAAAGAGTTTTAAGGGAAAAGAAAGAATAAGGACCAAATTGAAAGGAAAAAGTTGAAGTGAGGATAGAGGTATGAAATTCTAAAACTTCAGGGCAATAGGCCATAATTTTAGCCAAATAATTTACTGCAGCAACTGAATTCTGAAAATTTCCCACCAAGCAGTTAGGGACCAAATGGTCATTTAACATAAAGTTAGAAGAATTACCAATTTGGGCCGAGTGGTCAGGAATTAGGGACAAAGTTGCAAAAGGTCAGATTGTCTATTGTAACACCCCCAACCCTATATTTCCTTTTTTCTGATAATTAAATAATATAAGGTAATATAATATAGGATTGGTGAGTTACTATTATCTCTACCCGAGTATATTTTTAACTTTTTCTAAGTTAAATAGTTGAGTGCACTAATTTGGATTACTACACTCAGGTTCTCACACGTTACACAGCGAAAATAAATAAAGTAATTTAAATGAAATAGATAGGTATAGAGATATTCACATTCACATTCAACTATACATAATATTTATACATACCTATACAATAGTGTGTGCCAAAAATATACCTATAGATATGAGAGCCTGAGCAGGGTAAGAAGACAAGCCTGCTACTCATATCCTGTTTTAAGCAAAACTCTCCATCTCACATATCTTAATACATATATGCCCTCCTCATCTACAACAAATTTTCCTCCTAATCCTTTCAAAATACTAATAAGGATTCAGGGAAATAGGCATGTCAAAATACTATAAACTCCTACTTATGCAAACAGTCAGTACTTCTATCTCCATCAGCACTTGGTACCTAGGCATTTGATACAATCAGCTTTAATGAGAATTATTTCTCATTAGAAAAAATCACCTGTGTTTAAAGATAGTTGTTTGTACCACCGTGCGAATACGAAAATTCACTACATTCTTTTTTATGATAGTTTGAAATATTATGCTATTGGAATAATGTAAATGTATCAAATAACTATCTCGTGCATATACTTATGATTACACATACACTTCAACAAATATTCATCACACAGGATGCATTGTCATATTGTAATGGTAACAACTCACATTCTCATTTCAGTATATAAAGCATAAGCAAAGAAATCACGCAATTTGATATAGCCCATAGTCAAAAGCATCACACAATAATTCTTTCAAAGTTTTATTCATAAATGAGATTCTCTTGTGGTTATGAGCCACCTGCAATCATTCTCGTGGTTTTCACCAGCATTTATTCTTAGGTTAACTGTCAGCATTTATTCTCAAGTTATCCATCAGCAATTATTCTCAGGTTAACCGTCTACAAAACTTTTCCTGGATTAAAGGCAGTTGCAGCTATTCTGGCGGTATAACCAATTGCATCCCTTATCGCGGAATAACCAAATGCATCCCTTCTCGCGAATCAACCATTTGCAGTATTCACATTTATGGTTTATGCTCAATCAAAATCTCTTATTTTTCTTCTCTTTCTCATAATTTCTCAAATCTTCTCATTTCTTATGTTACCCATCACAATTCAAGATTAAATCCAACGTTTGAGCAAATTATTGGGCCAATTGTGGATAAAAATAGGTTATTGAGTTAAATTTTCTAGAACAAAAAGCTACAAGTCAACTTCCAACCTCTTGACAGTCGACTTCCAGCTTGCTGCCCCAAAAATGTTTCAAACAGTGAGCAATCAGTCGACTTCCAAGACCCCGACAATCGACTGCTCTGTTCTTGGCTAATTTTTAGAAAATAAGAACATGGAAGTCAACTTCTAGCCCCTGGCAGTCAACTGCTAGCATTTTAGATACGATTTTGGGCAACTCAAGAGCACGACAGTCGACTGGTAGGGCCTACAAGTTGACTGCTACGTTATGCTTTTTTTTTTGAAAGTTTGTTGACCTAGATTTTGGCACCAAAAACATGTTTTTAAAATAGTTTTGATAATTTAAAACTCAATAATAGCATAAGAGCTTCATTTACCACAAGAAAACAACCCAAACCATCGATTATTCATGCTCAAATCTTGGATTTAAACTCCTTTTCAAAAACCAGAAAAACCCATTTCTTAGATTTGCATTTATGCATTCATAAGTATATTCAAGCATTTTAAAATATCCAATAGCAATTAAAAAATACTAAGAATGTAGGTTTTAATCTCCTTGAAGTTCAAAACTATGAAAACTCAGAACTTACCAACCATACACAGTAAATTTCAAAAATGAGGGAGATAGGTGATTTGCTACCTTTCTACTGATTTGCAATCAGTATTTGATGATGGTGAAGGGTTCTGGTAAGTTTTCCTAGCTCTTGGAATGCTTACATTCTATTAACAGCTTTCTTCCCTCTTAATTCCCGTTCTTTCTCTCTCTAACTTGGTTTTCTTCTCTCTCTAGAATTTCAAAACTCAGGAACCAAATGAAGAGTTCTGGAAGGCTAGCTTATTTATAGGCAATCTGACCTTTTGCAACTTTCTTCCTAATTCCCGACCATTCGACCCAAATTGGTAATTCTTCTAACTTTATGTTAAATAACCATTTCATCCCTAACTGCCTGGCGGGAAATTTTTAGAATTCTATTGCTACAATAAATCATTTGGCTAAATTTACGGCCTCTTGCCCTGAAGTTTTAGAATTTCATACCTCTATCCTCACTTTATCTTTTTCCTTTCAATTTGGTCCTTATTCTTTCTTTTCCCTTAAAACTCTTTTCTTAATGCAACTACATGTAGCTTAATGCAACAAACACAAGAATTTTATTCATTAAAAATTAACAAACATCTCTGAATGCATAGAGGGAGCGGATGTTACAATCCTTCCCTCCTTTAAAAAATTTCTTCCTTAAAATTTAAAACATACCTAAATAAATAACTCTGGATGAATTCTTTTCATATCATCTTTGATGTGTCCGATTCTATACAAAATTGCTAGATGTGAATTGTCCATTTTGTGTAATTTTATTATTAAAATCACCTAAGTTTGCTTCATTTTTGTTTTCAGCCATTTTATCAAGTCTTCGTCAGCAAACGGAGTAATTTGGAATGAAAAGAAAACAGTAGTGCCAAAGACCCAAATCCTACGCGTGAAATGGGAGAAGGCTGAAGTGAACAGTGAAAAAAATGAGAGTCCCATCATGAAGAACGCATGAAGACCCATCATGAAGACCCATCAAACCGTGAGCAACGCCCGTGCCAATTCTCCGACGAGGGAGGCCGAGTTGCCACCGAAGAGACTCCACGAATGGTCCACCACTGTCTCAGCCGTCCATGCCGCCCATTTTAGCCGTCCGTAACGCGGAGAAGGTTGGGACCCGTGAGAGGATTCGGTTGCTTTTAGAGCTGCTCCTGTCGCCGTTTGTCTAAGCCGCCACTGGAAAGTGACTCTCCGTCGACCAGCGCCCCCCCCGCGACCGTCTGCCCCAGCTCAAGCTGCCAATTTGGGCATTTTCTGACGGGTACCCTATACACCAAGATCTGACCCATTTTGACCTAGTTGGGTGACCCGTTTCTAGACAGCCTGGGATTTGAATTTTTCGGTGAATTTCTAGCAGTGTTCCGGTGAGATTTTGGTGGTTTTCTGGCAACCAATTCGTGCAGTAATCATTGGGCAATTGAGAAGATAGGGGTGTGCTTAATTTATACTATTTTTATCTCCTGTATAATTGATTGCCTGATGAATTTTCTGATGGATTGCCTGTTGTTGGACTGTTTGCTATCTGTAAATATGTGTGGCTAGATTTGTAAAATTCATTAGGGTCCCTAACTGTGTTGGAATGCTATTTTGATTGCATGGATGTTGAATTTAAAGTGTAAGCTCCTTTACAATTATAAATGTATCTATTAGTGTTATTTACGAGATGTTGTGGTCATGTTAATTAGATTCCTTTTTGAGATCGACGGATGATAATTGGAATTGGAAAACTAATTGTAAGGGACAATTTGTTATCACTTAGAACTAAGGTTAATAAATTGCTGGATTAAGAAGTAACGACTCTTAATAGTGGTGAATTAGACCGATAATGCTGATTTAAAATTTACCATTAGGAAGAACCAGCCAGTGGTAGATTTTAAGTTTAAGAAATTCATTGAGGCAAAGCCAGAGAATTTGAATTTGCATCAGAATTCACCCACAGGTAGCATAGTTAGATTCAGTAATCCATTATCCTTTGTGTGATTGCCAACCAGTGTAGGTTCCCTGATGGATTTGCATTTCTTGCCTCCGTGTATTTTCTTCTGTTCCTTCTCGCTGTTAGTTTATTTTTGCTTGTAGTTAGATGTTAGTTTTGGTAAAATCAATCACTCTGACTTTTAGGCTAGATAACAGAGAACAAGTAGTAACTTTGGGCTTTCTCGTTCCCGAGGAATACAACCTTGATTCTCACCATTGCACTAGGCTTCATCAATAGGTTCACTGCCTTAGGTGTTGTTGCTAAATAGCATTGGCAGCACGCATCAAGTTTTTGGCGCTGTTGCTAGGGAACTATTTGTGAAAACTAGAGTGAAATTGTTATCTATTACTTTAGCCACTTTTGTCTGTTTACTTTTGTTTTTGGTTTCTTGTTAGTTGTGTCTTTCTCTTCGTTCAGTTAATGGCTTTTAGTAATTTCATTTTTTCTTTATTTTATTTTATTTTATTTTTGGATTAATCACTTCGCTATTTTAGTTGGTTTTTAATTGTTTTATTGTTGTTTCTGTCATTGGTTTTCATCTATCCTGTTTTACCTTTTGTTTTGGTTTATTGCTCTTTGATTTAGTTGGTGGGCTATTTCACTGTTGTTGGATTCAAGTAGTTTATGACTAGGAGTTCCAATCCTGTACCTGTAGACCCTCTATCCGATCCAGAATGACTGTTGTGGACCTTTGAACACCGTCGTTAGGAAGAGGTGCTAGTGGAGATATTGGAGGAGGAACCTGTTGAGATCCCTGACCCTACATCACCAAAGATGGCAGCTACAAATAACAATGATGATGCCAATAGAATGATGTACGAGTTCGCTAGACCTTCATTGGAAGGGACACAGACGTGCATTACTCAGCCTACAATAGCATCTAACAATTTTGAAATCAAGCCAAATGTGATTCAGATGGTGCAACAAACTATGCAATTTGGAGGGATGCCCAGCGAAGACCATAATGCCCACATAGCTAACTTCTGGGAGATATGTCACTTTCAAGATTAATGGAACCACCGATGACACCATTTGGCTTAGATTGTTTCCATTTTCCTTGAGAGACAGAGCAAAGAGATGGCTGCAATCCCTACCACCTAACTCTATCACTACTTGGGAGACTTTGGCTGAAAAGTTTTTGTACAAATATTTTCCACCAGCTAAGACTGCAAAACTACATAATGACATTTCTTCTTTTGTGCGGATGGCTGATGAGAGTATGTATGATGCATGGGAGATATACAAGGACTTACTGAGCTGTTGCACACATCATGGATTGCCTGTGTGGATGCAAGTGCAGACTTTTTACAGCAGTTTAAATACAGCCACAAGGCAGATGGTGGATGCGGCAGCAGGGGGTGCATTAAATAATAAAACCCCAGAACAGGCACAAAGTTTAATAGAGGAAATGGCCACGAACAACTATCACTGGCAATCCTCAAGGGATAGGCTAGGACAGCAGGGAGTGGTCAACCAGTCAGATTCTATATCAACCTTGGCAACTCAAGTGGAGCTTTTGGCCAAGAAGATTGACCAACTCCAGATGCCAGTGCATGCAGCATAGTCAAGCTGCGAGTTTTGTGGTGGCTCGCATTATGGTGTGAATTGTAATGCGGGAGGTATGTTTACTAACCCCTCTTCTTCATTTTCTTCTCACAGTGGTTCTTCTAATTTTGAATAGGTAGATTACATGGGGAACGCTTTGAGACAGCAGAATAATCCATATAACAACATATACAACCCCGAGTGGAGGAATCATCCAAATTTTGGATAGAGAAACACTAATAACCAGGGTCCACCAGGTTTTCATCGGTTGCACCAGCAGTAACCCCAGCAGCAAGTTGCTCTAAATTAATTTCCTCAAGGGCAGGAGAAGAAGCCCAATCTAGAGGAATTGATGATGAAGTTTTTTTCCACTTCATAGAGCAGATTCCAGCAAACGAACACAGCACTTAGAAACCAGCAGGCCTCCATTCAAAACTTAGAGAACCAGATAGGCCAGATTTCTAAGGTGTTGGCTAAAAGACAGCCAGGGACACTCCCCAGCACCACCGAGTCTAATCCAAGGGAGCATTGCAAGGCTATTACTCTAAGATCAGGTAAGCAAGTAGCTGGTCCTTTACTTTTACCTACTGATGATCATACTGATGTGCAGGATGAAAGTGTCAATAAGGACCAAGAGCCTGAGGTAACTAAGCCAGTGCAAGTTAAGGGCAAGAAGAGCTCCATAAGAGAGTACCAGCCACCCATTCCATACCCGGCTAGACTGAAGCAAGAGAAAGTGGATCAACAGTTTGGTAAGTTTCTTGATCTATTTAAACAGCTGAGGATTAACCTTCCTTTTGTTGAATCCATTTCACAGATGCCTTGCTATGTGAAGTTCTTGAAGGAAATACTGAGCAACAAGAGGAAATTAGAGGATTTGGGACTGGTGACATTGAATAAAGAGTGCTCAGCAATCTTACAAAACAAGCAACCTGTTAAGAGGCGTGATCCAAGGAGTTTTACTGTACCTTGTGTAATTGGTGATATGTCTGTCATGGATGCTTTAGCTGATTTAGGAGCTAGCATAAATTTGATGCCTACTAGCTTGTTTGATAGACTAGGATTGGGTGAGCCAAAACCTACTAGGATGAACATCCAATTAGCTGATATAACTGTTAAATATCCTAGAGGTATAGTTGAAGATGTCCTTGTAAAGGTCGATAAATTCATCTTTCCTGTTGATTTTGTTGTGATGGATATGGAGGGTGAGAGTAGCATACACTTGATTCTAGGTAGGCCTTTCCTTGCAACGTCTAGGGCTATTATAGATGTTTGTGATGGGAAGTTAAAACTTAGAGTATGGGATGAAACTGTTACTTTTGACTTAGCTACCTCTAGGAGGCAATCCTTAGATCATGATGATATTGTATATTCTGTGGATGTCTTGGATGATATGGTTGAATCTGAATTGCAGGAATTTTTACTTGATGACCCTTTAGAGGTGGCATTACAAGGAGATGAGGATGAGTTGTCCAACGAGCAAGTGTTGGAACAACTAGCTCATTCGCTAGCTATTAAGCCCAGCAACTCCACTGATCCTCTTGTTTCTCTTGACAAGTCAGAGGTGTAAAAGGTGAAACCTTCAATTGAGGACCCCCCAACCTTGGAATTGAAGGAGTTACCCAAGCACTTGAGCTATGCCTATTTGGATGAGGCAAAGAAGCTGCCAGTAATTATAGCAGCTGAGTTGACACCTGAGGAGAGGGAGATGACTTTGACCTCCATCAGGAAATACCCTAGGGCCTTTGCTTACAAGATGATGGACATTCCTAGGATTAATCCTAGTTATTGTTCACATAAGATCCTGATAGAAGATAGCTATAAGCCAGTGGTGCAGCCACAGAGACGATTGAACCCAAATATGAAGGAAGTGGTGAAAAAAGAGGTAATTAAACTTCTTGATACAGGTTTGATTTATCCTATTTCTGATAGCTCTTGGGTGAGTCCTGTGCAGGTTGTACCTAAAAAGGGTGGCATGACAGTGGTCAAGAATGAAAGGGATGAGTTGATACCCACTAGAACAGAAACAAGTTTTCGGGTTTGCATTGATTATAGGAGGCTCAATGATGCAACTCGAAAAGACCACTTTCCTCTTCCTTTCATTGACCAGATGCTTGAACGTTTGGCAGGTCATATTTTTTATTACTTTCTTGATGGTTTTTTAGGTTATTTTCAGATTCCTATTGCACCTAAAGACCAAGAGAAAACCACCTTTACCTGCCCATATGGAACGTTCGCTTACAGAAGGATGCCTTTTGGATTGTGCAACGCACTGGCCACTTTTCAGCAGTGTATGATGGCAATCTTCCATGACATGATTGAGGAGTCTATAGAGGTATTTATGGATGACTTCTCAGTTTTTGGTAACTCTTTCTCCCACTATTTGCTTAATTTAGAGTGTATGCTTGCACGATGCATAGAAGCAAACTTAGTGCTTAATTGGGAAAAGTGTCACTTTATGGTGAGAGAGGGAATTGTTCTTGGGCATAAGATATCACATGCAGGGATGGCGGTAGATAAGGCTAAGGTTGAGACTATATCAAAACTACCACGCCCTAGTTCTGTTAAGGCTGTTAGGAGTTTCTTAGGGCATGCTAGTTTTTATCGGAGATTTATTAGAGACTTCTCTAAGATTGCTAGACCCTTGACTCAATTGCTTGTAAAAGATGTACCTTTTGTTTTTGATACTGATTACTTGCATGCATTTGAGTTACTAAAGGAACGACTAACCACAACCCCTATTATGGTTCCACTTAAGTGGGGGCTGCCTTTTGAACTAATGTGTGATGCTAGTGACTTTGTCGTCGAAGCTGTGTTAGGTCAGAGGATTAATAAAAAGTTCTAGCCAATTTATTATGCTAGCAAGACTTTGATTGATGCCCAAGAACACTATACCACTACTGAAAATGAGTTACTTGCAGTGGTTTATGCTTTCGACAAGTTTTGATGCTATTTGGTGCTATCCAAGACTGTGGTTTACACGGATCATTCAGCCTTGAAGTATTTGTTTGGTAAGCATGATGCTAAGCCTAGACTCATTAGATGGATTTTGCTCTTGCAGGAATTTGATATTGAGATCAAGGATAAGAAGGGTGCAGAGAACTTGGCTTCAGATCACCTATCAAGGTTAGAGAATCCAAACTGGGAGTCCTTAGATGAGAGATCCATTGATGATAACTTCCCAGATGAGCATTTAGAGGCAGTTCAGGTATGTACTGATTCCCCTTGGTTTTGTGATTATGCTAACTATTTGGTTGCAAGGGTTTTACCAAAGGGTATGACTACCCAGCAAAAGAAGAAATTCTTTGCTGAGTTGAAATACTACATTTGGGAAGATCCTTTCTTGTTTCGTATTTGTGCAGACCAAGTAATCAGGAGATGCATACATGGGGAGGAAATCCACCAAATCCTAAAGCACTACCATGAAGGACCAACAGGAGGCCACCAGGTTGCAAACCACACTGCTAGGAAGGTGCTTGAAGCAGGGTTCTACTAGCAAACCATATTCCAGGATGCTAAAGCATATGTCCAGGTTTGTGATTCTTGTCAGAGGTCAGGTAACATCTCTGCTCGTGATGAAATGCCCCAAAAGAGTATGCAAGTGGTTGAAATCTTTGATGTGTGGGGTATTAACTTCCTAGGCCCTTTTCCTTCCTCATTTGGTAAAAGTATATACTTGTGGCTGTTGAGTATCTTTCCAAGTGGCCAGAAGCTCAAGCTTTCCCCACTAATGATACCAGGGTGGTGACTAGGTTCCTAAACAAATTGTTTGCTAGGTTTGGTACACCTAGGGCACTGATTAGTGATAGAGGGACCCATTTCTGTAGCTCCAAACTTGAGAAAGTACTAAAACATTATGGGGTATCTCATAGGTTTTCAACACCCTATCACCCACAGACTGGTGGACAAGTAGAGGTAACTAATAGGGGTTTAAAGAGAATCTTAGAGAAAACTGTAGGGGTGAGTAGGAAGGATTTGGCATCCAAATTGGATGATGCATTATGGGCCTTTAGGACAGCTTATAGAACTTCTACTGGATTTACACCTTATAGGCTAGTGTATGGAAAGACTTGCCATTTTCCTGTTGAATTGGAACACATGGCACTTTGGGCCCTTAAAACATGTAATCTTGATGTTATTTCTGCAGGTAAAGAGAGGTTATGGCAGTTGGATGAGCTAGAAGAATGGCGCCACCAAGCTTATGAAAATTCTTCCATTTACAAAGCTCGAACCAAGAAGTGGAATAATCAAAGGCTGCGTGGCTCTAAAGACTTTTAGGTTAGAGATAGGGTATTACTTTATAACTCACGTCTTCTTCTTTTTCCAGGAAAGCTTAAGAGCCAATGGTCAGGACCATTTGTGATCAAGCAAGTCTTTCCCTATGGCATAGTGGAATTGCATCATCCTAACAAAGGAGATTTCAAAGTCAATGGGCACAGACTAAAGCACTACCATGGAGACCCATTGGAGGTCGAGGAGCGAGTGCATATGGTGCTTTACCTGAAAGAGTGATAGAAGGAACGAGTCTAGCTAAAAGACTCAAAGAAAAAAATAAGCACTGTGTTTTTTATTTATTTTATCTGTGTTATTTTATTTTTATCTATTTTCTTCTTTTTCATTTTGTTGAGGTACATTAAAACTTTTAGATTATCTGTGCTTATTGCTATGCTTTCTACTCTTACTTCTGTGGTATCCCCTTTATCGCCTAATCGAGGACAGTGTGATCCTCAAGTGTGGGGTGGTGTGCCTTTATTATTTTGACTCATTTTCCCTCTACTAGTTCAGGACGCCGCATATTGATGCTACTTTTTCGATCTTTGTATTTGTCTTTGATAGTATATCTAGGACAGGATACTTAATTTTTGCTTGATTCTATGCACTTAAGTCTTTGATTATCTTTTGAGCATGTATGATTTAGTCATGAATGGGCAGGCATTGTTTCTCATAGTTTATGTTAGAAAGCAGTTTTAATGCCTAATGTATTCTTGACCACGGCCAAGTCATACCCATGTTGCTTGATTATCTTTCATATTGTTTAATTTTGATTTAGGATGTTGATAATGCAGTTTGCATGCACTGCTTGATTGGCAATTCATATGGAAATATTTGAGAATCATATGCAATTTAGCCACACTTCAAACGTGAGATTTGAGCCTAAGATAAGCATTTATCACAAATATGCTTTGAATTCTTTTTGTTGAGTGTGTATTTCACTTGATTGTGTCTCTAGAACTTGCTTTGTAATACTTGTTGAAGTTACATAAACTTTTGAATATCAGATGATTTAGGCAACTTAAATTTTACACCTCATATTCCTTCCTCAGTTAGCCACTTTTGGGGCCTTCACTTTTTCTTCATCACTTACATTTTACACCTCTTCCTTTCTATTCGCTATCTTCTTTCTTCACCCTATTAGCTGAAATTTATGTGATTTATTCTTTGTACAGGGATTAAAATGCATTGCCTTAATTGACGATAGTACACTAAGTTCTTTTTTATCATTCTAGATGCTCCCTTCAATCCAAAAGTGTAAGCATGCAGGCTAATTATGAAATAAAAAAAATGAAAAGAAAAGAAAAGAAAGATAATAATAAGAGTAGCCTGTCTGTTGATATTATTATTTGAGAATCTCCAACTTTATTGAAAACTTAGTAAGAATTGTTATGTTTAGCATTTGTTGCATTTAATCCTTTAGTCCTTCATGATGCTTCAATTGCAGGAATTTTCAACATCTATGCCTCTTCTACAAAAAAAAAATGTCTTCCTTACCATCACTTTAATCTCATTACAACCTTGTTAAGACCCCCCCTTGATTTTGGTATTCAGTGTTTAGTAGTAGCGGATATGAGATTTATGAGCAAGAATATAGTAGACGTACTCTTGTGAAGTTGCTTGAGGGATTTGTGCGTTACCTGTATACACTTTGAGTGATTTGAGTAATCTCTAAGAGGCATTGATTCTTAAATACTGGGCATTAAATTACTGGCTAAGTTGTGTATGCATTGTTATTATCTCCATTCTGTGTCAAGGTTTCGTAATTTGGTCTATGATTAAGTTTCACGGGGAATGTGTTAGGCATTCTTAACTGTGGACTAGGTTTAGACTTTGAGAAATTGTTGCTATCTGTTTGAGGACTGAGTTAATGTTTGCTTGAGGACAAGAAAAAGCTTAAGTGTGAGGTGATTTGATGTGTCCGATTCTATACAAAATTGCTAGATGTAAATTGTCCATTTTGTGTAATTTTATTATTAAAATCACCTAAGTTTGCTTCATTTTCATTTTCAGGCATTTTATCAAGTCTTCGTCAACAAACGGAGCAATTTGCAATGAAAAGAAAATAGTAGCGCCAAAGACCCAAGTCCCACGTGTGAAATGGAATGAACAGAAAACAGTAGCACCAAAGACCCAAGTCCCACACGTGAAATGGAATGAAAAGAAAACAGTAGCGTGAAGACCCACAACCCACAAGTGAAATGGGAGGAGAAGGCTGAAGTGAAGAGTGAAAAAATCGAGAGTCCCGTCGTGAAGAATGCGTGAAGACCTATCGTGAAGACCCATCCAACCATGAGCGACGGCCGTACCGATTTGTCGAAGAGGGAAGCCGAGTTGCCACCGAAGAGACTCCACGGACGGTCCACCACCGTCTCAGCCGTCTGCACCGCCCATTTTAGCCGTCTGTAACGCAGAGAAGGTCGCGACCCGTGAGAGGATTCAGTTGCTTTTGGAGTTGCTCCCATCACTGTTTGTCCACGCCGCCACTGGAAAATGGCTCTCCATCGACCCGGTGACTTACAATGACCGCTCCGCCTCTTTCACCGCCAATTTGGGCATTTTCCAATGGGTACCCGATACACCAAGATCTGACCCATTTTTACCCAGTTGGGTGACCCGTTTCTAGACAGCTTAGGATTTGAATTTTTTGGTGAATTTCTGGTAGTTTTCCGAGGAGATTTTGGTGGTTTTCTGGTGACCAATCTGTGCAGTAATCATTGGGCAATTGAAAAGATAGGGGCATGCTTAATTTATACTATTTTTATCTCCTGTATAATTGATTGCCTGATGAATTTTCTGATGGATTGCCTGTTGTTAGACTGTTTGCTATTTGTAAATATGTGTGGCTAGATTTTTAAAATTCATTGGGGTCCCTAACTGTGTTGGAATGCTATTTTAATTGCATGGATGTTGAATTTAATGTGTGAGCTCCTTTACAATTATGAATGTATGTATTAGTGTTATTTACGAGACGTTGTGGTAATGTTAATTAGATTCCTTTTTGAGATCGACGGATGATAATTGGAATTGGAAAACTAATTGTTAGGGACAATTTGTTATCATGTAGAACTAAGGTTAATAGTGGTGAATTAGACCGATAATGCTGATTTAAAATTTACCATTAGGAAGAACCAGCCAGTGGTAGATTTTAAGTTTAAGAAATTCATTGAGACCGACAGAGAATTTGAATTTGCATCTGAATTCACCCACAAGTAGCATAGTTAGATTTAGTAATCCATTATCCTTCGTGTGTTTGCCAACCAGTGTAGGTTCCCTTATGGATTTTCATTTCTTGCCTCCGTGTATTTTCTTCTGTTCCTTCTCGCTGTTAGTTTATTTTTGCTTGTAGTTAGATGTTAGTTTAGGTAAAATCAATCACTCTGACTTTTAAGCTAGATAATAGAGAATATGTAGTAACTCTGGGCTTTCCCGTTACCGAGGAATACGACCTTGATTCTCACCATTGCACTAGGCTGCATCGATAGGTTCACTGCCTTAGGTGTTGTCGCTAAATAGCATTGGCAGCACGCATCAAGTTTTTGATCTTCTTTCTCCCACGTAGCTTCCTATGGTGATGATTGGTCCCACAACACCTTTACTATTGGAATCGTCTTATTCCTCAATTGTTTGACTTCAATGCCAATGATTCTTAAAGGTCTAGGATTGTAAGTTAAATTATCTTTCAATTGTACAGTACTTGTAACATCCGAAAAGATTTGAAAGAGTTTTAAAGGATTTTAAAAGATAAAATTTGATTTTTGATGCTAATTTCCATTAAACGAAGCTTGGCACGACTTTCGAGGATAATGACTTGACACAGAAAGTCGTTCGAAGTCAAAAACACAATCAAACGGAAAGAAATGCAATCCGGCAATCGAAAACTTACAACAGACGTTTCGTGCGTCAATTCCACTGACGGAGACCAAAACCTTTGCATGGAAATGCGTGCCAACGTCTGGAAGGATGCCGACACCCTAAAACATCCTCGGGTGGCCCGGGAAAAGTCAAAATCGTCCTCAGAGGCTTTAAATTACACGAATTCCCTCTATTTCTCTCATTTCTCTCTCTCTCCTCACCAAACTTTCTCTCTCCTCTCTCTCCCCCTTCCTCCACCGTGAACCGCCACCACAGCCACCGTGGGCCGCCACTAAGGACACCAACCGATAGCCCTCACTGCCCACAACCTCCACCAACTAACCACGGCCACCAAAAGCCGCCAGAGTCGACGAAAAAATGCCATCTTTCTCCTCCACCACGCGAAACTTCACCAACTCAGATCGCCGCTGTCCGTCGCCGTTGACTGTCACCGCCCCCACCACCGTGTAGCCCGAGCTGCCAGCTTCCTCTAGTAGCTCACCGACGTCGAATGGAGGCCAGACGCGCTCGGATCGAGGGAATCTCCGTCCGCTGTGCGAGAATTTTTGTGGGCGGAAAACGCCGTCCCAACGGCCGTGAACCGCCGCGCCACCACCAAATTCAGACTCCTGGACTTGCGGGCTTCACCGTGGTGTGATTTTCGAGGCAAACTGCACCCCTCCGCCGTGCACCACCGTACGCCATGCGTCTTGTGCCGTCTGAAGCTTACGGGCGTGCATCGGGAGAAACCGAGCCTACCCTGACGCAGAATTCCATTGTTCGATCCCATTGGTAAGGTCCGATTTCCCAAAAACTAATGGTATATGACTGAAATGGTTGCCGAACATAATTAGGCAATAAATTGACCTAGGTATTAGCGTAACCGAATTTAGGATCGAAAAATGGATGACGTGACGAAGCTGAATATTTAATTTCATGTCCAGGAAATTCATTGGACCCAGAAACCAAGATTTCGTGAAGTCCTGATTTGATTTGGAGTGACAGGAGACCAGGTAGGATAATTTATGCTTCCCGAACCCTAGATTTGACTTAGTGGATACCTAAATGATTTAGATGATTTGCATAGATTTTCGTGCTTCTTTCGATGGGATAAATTGCATGCTTGTGTGCTGAAAACCCTAATTGCATGTTAGACACTTTGTTTATCGAGTTTAGATGCCTTTAGGACGGATTTACTTAGGGTTGGGTACTTGATAACCGGTATGGGACGGCCGTTAAGTATTCCTAGTACAGGGAGCTTTTAAACGAGATTATTTTTATCAGATTTACCCTATACTGAGTTAGGGATTATGCGTTAAACCAGGACGACCCTAAGAAAGGTTTAAGGAGTATAAGGGGGGATAGCCTATACGGGGAAACATTGTGATTTAGGCATAATACCCTAGAACCCTGAGGAATAGCCGACCGAGTGCATGTGAGTTCGAATAGACTGTATGAGGATGAGAATTGGCGTATGTGCACATGCTAGGGGACGCCCCAGATGTTGATTCTCACCCGGTCCTTAACTGAGTGATTGGTGTTACGGATCACACTCACAATATAGGCTTGATTCGGGTGATTAGTGTTACGGATCACACCCAACGATAAGAGGGGTATTCTCTCTAGACGACGTGCAATTAGATGATGATTTAGACTTGGTTACAGCGGATTTGTGACCAACGTGGATTTAGATACACCGGGCATGGGATTTTACTTAATTTTGATGACTAATTCTCAAAGAAATGGATTTTTATGATTTCGATTACTTACCGAGATTTCCATGTGTTTAAACGATTTTAAAGATAAGGTATCTCACTATTTTTGAACTGATTTCGGGAAGAGAATTTTGGTGTTCGCACCGCTGGGTATTCAACTAGTTTTCTAATGATATTCGAATTGTAAATTATTCTACTGGGATTTTATATCTCATTAGGTTGTTTACTCAGATGAACAGGGACAGGGACAGGAGCCTAGACGATAGACGATGATGCCGTGGTGATAGACATGAGAATAACTTAGCTTAGGCTTGAATCGGCTTTTATATATATATACTTCGATGATGTTGCTGTATACTGGGTTCTGTTCTTTATGTTTTCTGTATGGATTGGATTAGTTGTACATGTATAAATCAGGAGTTTTATATTGATTGTATTGATGGGATTGACGCTATTTTTATGGATTTCTGTGGATTATGTTTATTCTTTGTTGTTGAATTTTGTGTAAATATAAACAGGTGATTCTTTGTATTTTGGACATGATCGAAATACAGGGGAAACTTTGCCAGATTTTTGGTAGGGTTTACCGCTGTAAATTTATGGATTTAAGTCAGAATATGTATGAATGTATAACGTGACGTGTATATAAGTTTTAGATTTCATTCCAGAGTAATTTGTGATGTATGCATGTATAATTAGTTAGCTGCGTGTGAATTAGGGTTGAACGGAATCTGAATGGACAACGGAAAGTCTATTTGGGTTACGCTCAACCAGTAGCGATCCCCTGACGTTCCCACATAGGGAATAATCATTTAGAATAAACCATATGCTTCCGCTAATCAGATGAGGATTGTATATTTCGTATTAGGGGGTCGTTACAGTATTGGCATCGACAATATGAGAAGGATCTGGGATATATTTACGAAGTTGAGAAACATGAAAAACATTGTGGAGGTTGGACAAAAATAGTGTAATGCTATTTGATAAGTAGATGAACCTATTATTTTTAGAATTTAGTATGGTCCAATGTATCTAGGATTCAATTTTTTAGACTTAATAGCTCTACCAATACTAGTAATTGAAGATACTCTTAGAAAAACATGATCTCCTTCTGCAAATTCTAATGGCCTTGTCCTCTTATCAGCATAACTTCTTTGTCTATCTTGGGCCTTAGCCATTTTCTCCCTGATCATTTTTACTTGATCAGTCGTCTATTGAACTAATTTCGGTCCTAAAATTTGTCTCTCTCCCATTTCAAACCAACACAAGGGTGATCTGTATTTTCTCCCATACAAGGCTTAATATGGATTCATTCTTATACTGGTATGAAAACTATTATTATAGGAAAACTCTATAAAAAACAAAATTCTATCCCAATTTCCTTTATATTCTAATGTACAAGCCCTAAGCATATCTTCTAATGTCTGGATCGTCCTTTCAGTTTGCCCATCAGTTTGAGGATGATAATCAGTACTAAAGTTCAACTTAGTACCAAATGCCTCTTGCAAGGCTTTCCAAAATCTAGAAGTAAACCTAGGATCTCTATCTGATACTATACTAGTTGGTATTATGTGGAGTCTTACTATTTCTTGTATATACAAGTGGGCCAGCTTATCTAATGAGAAATTTATTTTAATAGGTAGGAAATGTGCAGATTTAGTTAATCTGTCAACAATCACCCAGATTGCATCATTTCCCGACAGAGTTCTAGGAAAACCTATTACAAAATCCATGGAAATTTTCTCCCATTTCCATTCTGGAATTTCTAAAGGTTGTAATGTTCCTGCAGGTTTTTGATGTTCAATCTTCACCTACTGGCACACTAGACATTTAGCAACATACTCCACTATGTGCTTTTTCATTCTTGGCCACCAGAAATTTTTCTTCAAATCTTGGTACATTTTAGTAGCACCAGATGAACAGTATAGTTGCTTTCATGAGCTTCTTCTAAAATTTTATTCCTCAATTCTCTTGATTTGGGGATATATAACTTAGTCTAAAAGGTCACTACCCCATTGGTTTCTTTCTTAAATTCTTTTGGATCTTTTAGGGACTTCAAGAATTCATCTTCCCTTTGGGCTTCTACTATTTGAATTCTAAGATCATTCTCAATTCTCATTTCATTTAGGTATAACCTATCTAGCAATACTAGAGTGCACAAACTCAAATTCTTAAACTTCTAAATTAAATTCATTTCACTCACCATCATGTGAGCTACATGAAGAGATTTCCTACTTAAAGCATCGACCACTATGTTTGCCTTTCCAGGATGGTACTTCAATTCAAAATCATAGTCTTTAATAAATTTCATCCACCTTCTCTGTCTCATGTTCAACTCTTTTTAGTTAAAAAGGTATTTGAGACTTTTGTGGTCACTAAATACCTCAAATCTAGATCCATAGAGATAGTGTCTCCAAATCTTTAAGGCAAACACTATGGCTGCTAATTCAAGATCATAGGTAGGATAATTCTTCTCATGGGGTCTCAGTTCCATAGACGCATATTCGACTACTTTCCAATTTTGTATCAAGACACATCCTAGCCCCTTCTTGGATGCGTCACAATACACTTTAAAATTTTCTAAAGGATTAGGAATAATTAATACAAGTGTGGTTGTCAGTCTTTCTTTCAGAGTTCAAAAACTATGTTCACATTTGGCATCCCACACAAATGGAACGTCTTTTCTAGTCAATTTAGTTAAAGGCAACAATATCTGTGAAACCCTTGAATAAATCTCCTATAGTAACTGGATAATCCGAGAAAACTTTGGATCTCCGTCACCGTGGTAGGTCACTCCCAACTAACTACCGCTTTTATCTTACTATAATCTACTACTACTCCATTCTTAGTGATTACATGACTTAAGAATTTTACCTCCTCCAACCAGAATTCACACTTCTCAAGTTTAGCATACAATTGCTTCTCTCTAAGCAACTGCAGCACAATCCTAAAATGATGTTCATGTTCCTTACTATTTTTAGAATATAAAAGAATGTCATCTATAAACACTACCACGAATTGATCAAGGCAGGGTATAAAGATACGATTCATATAATCCATGAAAATAGCTAGAGCATTCGTTAATCCGAATGGAATTACAAGAAATTCATAATGCCTATATCTGGTTCTAAAGGTTGTCTTAGGTATGTCTTCTTTTCTCACTCAAATTTGATGGTACCTCGACCTCAAGTCAATTTTGGAAAACATAGTAGCCCCTCTCAATTGATCTAAGAGATCATCTATCGTAGGAAATGGATATTTATTCTTTATTGTTACCCTATTCAGTTGCCTATAATCTATATATAACCTTAAGCTTCCATCTTTCTTCTTCACAAATAGTACTGGGGCTCCCCATGGTGAAGCACTAGGCCTAATGAATTGTTTCTCCAATAAGTCTTCTATTTGTACCTTCAACTCTTCCAACTCTATGGGAGACATTTTATAGGGTGCTATAGAGATTGGTCCCGTCCCCGAAATCAATTCTATAAAGAACTCTATCTCTCTCTTAGGTGGAAGACTTAAGATTTCCTTAGGGAAAACATCTGGAAATTCACTCACTACAGGAATGACATTAAGTTTATGCTGAACTGTAACCTCAGAAGCAAATAGGAATTTCATTCTCTCATTCTTTTCCTTAATACTCCTGTTTATAGGCATGACATCTATAAAAGTCATAGATTTTTCTAAAAAATCCAAGATTACATTATTTGCAGACGACCAGTTCATCCCAAGAATAATGTCCAAATCCACTAAAGGTAAACAAATCAGATCAACCACAAATGATCTGTTCTCAACAACAATAGAACAATTCAAGCAGGCTAAAGAAGTCAAAGCTCTCCAACTAGAATAGAAATAGATAATGAATAAGGTAAAATAATCACAGGTAAATTTAATCTCTTTAAACATTCCAATGAAATGAATGAGTGAGTAATGCCGGAATCAAATAGTATAATTAAAGATATACCATTAATTAAACATTTACCTTTCATTAAATCATTGGACTGAGCCACTTCCTTACCCTTGAGAGTATAGACTCTTCCAGTAGTAGAAGGTTTAGTGGATAGTCTCTGATAAAGTGTCCTTTCTTCCCACATCTATAACATACACCATGTTGTACCTTGGGTTGTAGCCATTTGCAGGGTCCCTCACGACTTTTATGGCATTTAGGACAAACATTGGACATCACCAATCTCACCATAGGCCTTTTTCCTTCCCAGCCTCTACCAAATCTACCATCTATCCCTGAGAAAGTTCCTTTTGTTTTCTTTTGAAGAAGTTACTCTTTTGCTTTTCTTTCTCAATCTCCGCCAGATTTTTGGAAACAATGCGACATTTGTTTACCAATGTGGCATAATCTCGTATTTCCAATGGAGTTACAACATTCTTCAACTCAAACCTCAACCCAGCCTCTAGGTGTATTGCTTTCCATGCTTCATTTGGTTGAAGTCTCAGAAAGGAGGAAAATTTAGATAATTCCTCAAATTTTGCCAAATATTCATCAAATGTCATATTACCCTGCTTGATCTGCATAAACTCAATCTCTTTCTCATTCCTTACATTCCAAGGAAAATACTTTTCAAGAAATGCTTCCTTAAATGAATCCTAAGAAATTGCGATTCCCTGAGCCTCCATTAGTTGCCTCGCTCCCTTCCACCAATATTCTGCCTCTCCGTCCATTATATAGGTGGAAAATAAGACATTCTGGGCATCAGTTGTACCAAGAACCACAAATTATTTTCCATCTTTTTCAACTATTCCTCAGCCAACCTTGGGTCAATCTTACCCCTAAAAGAAGGAGGATTTTCCTTTTGGAATTTAGACCATCCATGATACACTGGTTTTCCTACTTGTCCTTCTTGAGGGTTAGGGTTATTTTGGTTATTCCCCTGTTCCCAAAATTGTCTAAGGACATGAGTAGTAGCAGCTGCCTGCTCTCTCATCGCATGGATAGTAGTAGCTGCCTGCTCCTTCATAGCCTTTGTTACCCCCATCATGGCCTACGCTAGTCTCTCCATATTACCTTCTCCTTCTTTCTCCTTCCCAGTATTCCTCTTAGGTAGAGTCATACTTCACTCTATAAAACAAACATTACCGAGGTGATCAATCCTAATAACATGATATTTCTAAGAGATCATAT
This sequence comes from Senna siamea, assembly GCA_031216115.1. Lineage (NCBI taxonomy): Eukaryota > Viridiplantae > Streptophyta > Magnoliopsida > Fabales > Fabaceae > Senna > Senna siamea. The sequence goes on from CM062360.1 coordinate 8,323,473, forward strand.
GGCACCAATAGGAAATACTATCTACCCTAAACCTAGCGCTCCATTCCTCAAGTCAAAACAAAATACAAGTCAGTGAACTATCTAGATTCAGCTGAATAACCTGTATTAGTCTCTATCCTAAGGAATCTACCTATTTGTTACTGAGCCAGTACTCAACTAGCCGTGGTAACTGTGCTCTGATACTAACTCAGTGTAACACCCCTAACCCTATATTTCTTTCTCACTGATAATTAAATAATATAAGGTAATATAATATAGGATTGGTGAGTTACTACTACCTCTACCTGAGTATATTTTTAACTTTTTCTAAGTTAAATAGTTGAGTGCCACTAGTTTGGGTTACTACACTCAGGTTCTCACATGTTACACAACAAAAATAAATAAAGTAATTTAAATGAAATAGATAGGTATAGAGATATTCACATTCACATTCAACTACACATAATGTTTATACATACATATACAATAGTGTGTGCCAGACATATACCTATAGATACGTGAGCTTGAGCAAGGTAAGGAGACAACAAGCCAGTAACTCATACCCTATTTTAAGTAAAACTCTCCATCTCACATATCTTAATACATATATGCCCTCCTCATCTACACCAAAATTTTCCTCCTGATCCTTTCAAAATACTAATAAGGATTCAGGGAAATGGGCATGTCAAAATACTATAAACTCTTAGTTATGCAAACAGACAGTACTTCTATCTCTATCAGAACCTGGTAACTAGGCATCTAATACAAATCAGCTTTAATGAGAATTATTTCTCAGTAGCAATAATCACCTGTGTCTAAAGATAGCTATTTGTACCATCGTACGAATACGAAAATTCACTACATTCTTTTTCATGATAGCTTGAAATAGTATGCTTTTGGAATAATGTAAATGTATTAAATAACTATCTCGTGCATGTACTTATGATTACACATACACTTCAACAAATATTCATCACAAAGGATGCATTCTCATATTGTAATGGTAATAACTCACATTCTCATTTCAGTATATAAAGCATAAGCAAAGAAATCATGCAATTTGATATGGCCATAGTCAAAAGCATCACAATAATTCTTTCAAATTTCTATTTATAAATGAGATTCTCTTGTGGTCATGAGCTACCTGCAATCATTCTCGTGGTTTTCACCATCAGCATTTATTCTCAGGTTAACCATCAGCATTTATTCTCATGTTATCCGTCAACAATTATTCTCAGGTTAACCGTCTACAAAACTTTTCCTGGATTAAAGCCAGTTGAAAGTAGGGGGCCTTGCTCTCTGAAATTCTGTCCATCCTCCAACCATCTGATTCCTCATTGTATCAGTCTCCGACTGAGTATTCTCACTCCTGTCTGTCTAAAGCTGACGGAGTGCCTCTGTAGTAACCGCTGCCTAAACTCTCATGGTTTCAGCCATTCCTTTTATAGTCTGCATCATTTCAGTCAAGTTTGCTTCATTATCCCTATTCTGAGCTCTACTCCTCCTATTAGGTGCCATCTCATACTCTACAAAACAAACATCATTTAGGTGATCAGTCTTAATAATAGATTATCAAGAAAAGACTCTATAACACCAATAAGAGCTACCATCTTTCCAACCTAATACTCCATTCCTCAAGTTCAAAATAAAATACAAGCTAGCTAACCACCTAGGTATAATCAACTAACCTGAACTAGTCCCTTTCTTGAGGAATCTACCCTTTTCTAACCTAGGTAGCTATGCTCTGATACTAACTTAATGTAACACCCCTTATCTTATCTTAACAACGTCATATAATAAATTTAGATAAGTGGTTACATTATTCTTTACCTTTATTTACAATAAATTTACTTGAGCTTTCAATCCATTAGTAATATAATTAAGGAATTAGGCTGAGTTCTTTTACTCAGGTACACATGCTTTGGCACAGAGGAATAATAATAATATATATATCACACAGAATATCTAAAAACTTTTTCAATGTACATAGATTTTCATAACTATTTGATACATTGTTCTGTATACTTACACTATGATAGATGAAGTACCCATCCCTAAGGAGTAAGGAGACAATAAGCCTACCACTCATACTCATTTTACAAAATATCAGGGAGGAATAGGTTCTTCACATATCCCCATAGATATGGCCCTTTCCCTTTTTCCATCGATATACATCAAAAAATGACAGTCCTAATTTCAACCCAAAAAGAACATGTAAGATTAGGACTCCAAAATGATAGGGCTATAGCTACATTCTACAGTGCCTATCTACTCCAGAGGGAATTCAAAGATAGATATAACATAGATATCCTTTATAATAGTGAAAGTTCCCAAAAAGGGAATTTCCACCATTGCCAGCTTAATCTCCATAATAAGACAGTATCTAGGCATCTGATACATATCAACACAACAATGAGAAAAATATTTCTAGTAGCTAAACAAACCTTTTTTTAAAAAAATTAGCTGATATGTACCACTGTATGAATACAGAAAACATCTCTACATTCCGTTCAGTTTCGACTATTATTTCATACAGATTTATGAGTGTGATATACATAAAACGTGTATATGCTACTGTAAATATGGGACATGCAGCATATAGTATCATTAATGGAAGAGATAACAAGTTTTCAATGGATACACATTTCAATTATGCTCACATAGAACACTTTCATACAATATCAGTCATAATATCTCGTTAATGCTTTGCTTTGGAAAGATATACACCAGTTCATTCTTTCCCATATAATTATGTGCTCAGGAGGTATACACCAGATCATTCTCCCTGCATTTCATTCCTTGGGACTATACACCAGATCATTCTCCTCAAGGTAACTTTCCTAGAAGGTATACATAAGATCATTCCTCCTCAGGATTTTAGTCTCAGGAGGTATTCACCAGATCATTCCTCCCTGGGTCTATAACTTAAGCATTCACAAGTACATTTAGCATTCTTATGTCATTTAGTCATTTTGTATGAATTTAGATATTTTTGCTTTTAAATAACAAAAAGTATGCTAATTACCATCCATTCTTTGACTATTACCTTACTTTCCCTCTTCTTACTTAACATGTGCCATTTTAGATGACACTTTAGGTTATTTCCAATTAACATCTAAATTTAGCCATACAAGGGAAAAATACCATATAGCATTTGGCCAAAGCAAGATAAACATGGAAGATTCGCATTTCTAACTCATTTGGCACATTTCTAGTATTCTTTCCATTATTTGAACATTATGGTAACCATTTGCATAATTATGCCTAACACTTTCTTAAACCTAAAAATTAGGTCAATGCACTTTAAGTCATTCTTTCTCATGCTTTTCTAACTTATTGTTCGTACCAAACATGACAACACATCTAGTCCCACAATTTCACATTTTTAAGTACACTTTTAAGGTGAAATGGTAAGGCTTTAATTTGGTAAAATTGGCTAAAGCATGAAACTACCATAATTTTCTCTCTCTTCCTTTCTTAGAACTAAATTTATATGATTCCTAAGGCATTATTCAAGGGTAATTTCAGCACCATTTATATGTAACCATTCGGCCAAGGTGAATAAAACACACTTTCTTGATTTATACTAAAGTTAGAAAATGAGAAAGATGCTTAAACATTAACCCACCTATATTTTCTCTCTCTTTCCATTTCTTAACACTTTCTTACACTTATTCTAGTACCTTTTTAACCAAATTTCAGCACCACCATAAACCCTAGTATTTGGCCAAAGAGAGAAAGTGAGCAAAAATGAAGTTGTCTCATCATCTAGCTTGCCATATAATAATATTCATGCAAAAACCATACAAAAACATCATTTTCTCACACTACACAACACCATTTTAGCATTGGCATGGTTAGGGTTTTCTCAAGAACAAAGTTCCATCCATGAAAACATACTTACTCTTAAGTTTTTATGCATTCCAACATGTCTATAGTCATAAGCTCAAGTAATTTTCAACATATTTCACACCCACTCAAGCAAATAAACCATGAGAATGTAGAGAGAGAAAAGCCACCTTTCTTACAAGATTAAAATCATCATAAACACACCACAAAATAAGAAAAGAATGGCATAGGTATGTTTAGCTACCTAAAAAAGCCAATACAAGTGTAATTTCCAAGTTGTTTTGGTGAGAAATTCTTCTTCTCCTTGCCTATGAAGCAACTTGGCCTCTCTCTCCTTCTCCACTCTTCTTCGACACTTCTAGCACTTGGAGGAAGAAGAAGGCTGAAATTTAGGATTTAGGTTATTTACAAAAATGCCATTAGTGTTAAAATGTCCAATTTGTCCTTTTTTCTTCTCTTTTCAACAATGGCATTGTCTCTCCTTGGATGTGTAATTTTGTGCAACTTCCATGGGTTGGGACTTTTCTGCCCCTTAAGAATTTTGAAATTGCAGAGTGGTCCCTCAACTTTTTGAAATTGTAAATAAGCCCCTAAGAAAATTGCCATTTTTTGCCTTTAAGTCCAAATTGGCCATTCTTGCTCTATTTTTCCTTCTTTTCGATTTTGATATGTATAAACCACTTAAATAAAATTTCATAAAGTTTATTATTGTGAATTTACTAATTTGCCCTTATTTGAGAAAAATTATCTTTTTTCCCCTAAGGCAAAATTACCTTTTTGCCCTTTATGTTAAAATTAACATTTCACTCACATTCTTTCTTCTTTTGATCAAGAATGAGTAAGGGTTACTAATTCCTACTACTTTTTTTAGAATATTTAGGGTAAAACTAAATTTTTCCTACATCATATAAAATTACTATTATGCCCATAGTGTGAAATTACAATTTTGACCTTTTTAGGAAAAATTGCCTTTTGACATCAAATGTAAGAAATCTCTTCACATAACTAGATTCTTCTTCTCTCTTAAATGAAAATAATAAGAGTCCTTTGATGTAATTTCATGAAATAAGAAAATTAAATTAATTTTTCCTTTTTTGGTAAAATTACTATTTTACCCTTTTCTCACCAAATTTTCCAATTTCCTTCTTTTATCACAAAAGTGATTATGTATTAATGAAAATGTCCATCCTAACTCCTTGATAAATCATCCCTAACATTTCATGAATACTAACAATAATAATAGTAATGATAACAATGTCATCATAGAATGCAATTATTAGGAGTGGATGTTACATGTCTTGATGCAAAATAGAAAAATAGTAGCATACATGTCGAGGAAATTGAGACCCCATGAGAAGAATTATCCTACCCATGATCTTGAATTAAGAGCTATAGTATTTTCCTTAAAGATTTGGAGACACTATCTCTATGGATCTAGATTTGAGGTATTTAGTGACCAAAAAAGTTTCAAATACCTTTTTAATCAAAAAGAGTTAAATATAAGATAGAGGAGATGGATGGAATTTATTAAAGATTATGATTTTGAATTAAAGTACCATCCTGGAAAGGCAAACGTAATGGCTGATGCTCTAAGTCAAAAATCCCTTCATGTAGCTCACATGATGATGAGTGAAATGAATTTGATTGAGAAGTTTAGGAATTTGAGTTTATTCACTCTAGTATTACCAGATAGGATGTACCTGAGTGAAATGAAGATTGAGAATACCTTTAGAACTCAAATACTAGAAGCCCAAAAGGAAGATGAATTTTTGAAGTCTCTAAAGGATTCAAAAGAATTCCATCAAGAGATAGATGGGATAGTAACCTTCTAGACGAGGTTGTATATCCCTAAATCAAGGGGACTGAGAGATAAAATTTTGGAAGAAGCCCATAAGAGCAACTATACCATTCATCCTGGTGCCACTAAGATGTATCAAGATTTGAAGAAGAATTTCTAGTGGCCAGGTATGAAAAAGCAAATAGCAGAGTATGTTGCTAAATGTCTAGTGTGCCATCAGGTGAAGATTGAACATTAGAAACTTGCTGGAACTTTACAACCTTTAGAAGTTTCAAAATGGAAATGGGAGAAAATTTCCATGGATTTTGTAGTTGGTTTGCCAAGAATTCAGTCAGAAATGACACAATCTGGGTCATTATTGACAGATTAACTAAATCTGTACATTTCCTACCTATTAAAATAAATTTCTCATTGGACAAGCTGGCCCACTTGTATATACAAGAAATAGTAACACTCCACGGAATACCTACTAGTATAGTATTAGATAGAGATCCTAGGTTTACTTTTAGATTCTGGAAAGCCTTGCAAGAGGCATTTGGTACTAAGTTAAACTTTAGTACTGCTTATCATCCTTAAACTGATGGGCAGACTGAAAGGATGATCTAGACATTAGAAGATATGTTTAGGGCTTGTATACTAGAACAGAAAGGTAGTTGGGATAAAATTTTGCCTTTGATGGAGTTTTCCTATAATAATAGTTTCATACCAGTATAGGAATGGCTCCTTATGAAGCCTTGTATGGAAGAAAATGCAAATCACCCTTGTGTTGGTTTGAACTGGGAGAGAGACAAATTTTAGGGCCAGAATTGGTCCAACAAAAAACTGATCAGATAAAAATGATCAGGAAGAAAATGACTATGGCTCAAGATAGACAAAGGAATTATGCTGATAAGAGGAGAAGGCCATTAGAATTTGCATAAGGAGATCATGTTTTTCTAAGAGTATCTCCAGTTACGGGTATTGGTAGGGCTATTAAATCCAAAAAACTAAATCCTAGATACATTGGACCATACCAGATTCTGAAAAGAATAGGTTCATTCGCTTATCAAATAGCATTACCACCATTTTTGTCCAACCTCCACAATATTTTTCATGTTTCTCAACTTCGTAAAAATATCCAAGATCCTTCTCATATTCTTGATGCCAATACTATACAATTGAAAGATAATTTAACTTATAATCCTAGACATTTAAAAATCATTAGTACTGAAGTTAAACAATTGAGGAATAAGACAATTCCACTGGTAAAGGTATTGCGGGATCAGTCATCGCCATAAGAAGCCACGTGGGAGAAAGAAGAAGATATGAGAAAAGTATATCCAAAGTTATTTCTTTAGGTACGTTTTAAATTTCGAGGACGAAATTTTTTAAAGGATGGGAGAATTGTATTAAGAGATGTTTTTTAATTTTAATGAATCAAATTCTTGTGTTTGTTGCATTAGGCTACATGTGGTTGCATTAGGAAAATAGTTTTAAGGGAAAAGAAAGAATAAGGACCAAATTGATAGAAAAAGATGAAGTGAGGATAGATGTATGAAATTCTAAAACTTCAAGGCAATAGGCTATAATTTTAGCCAAATGATTTATTGTAGCAACAGAATTCTGAAAATTTCCTACCAGGCAGTTAGGGATGAAATGGTCATTTAACATAAAGTTAGAAGAATTACCAATTTGGGCTAAGTGGTCGGGAATTAGGGACAAAGTTGCAAAATGTTAGATTGCCTATAAATAGGCTAGCCTTCCAGAACTCTTCATTTGGCTTCCTGAGTTCTAAAATTCTAGAGAGAGAAGGAAATCGAGTTAGAGAGAGAAAGAGTGGGAATTAAGAGGGAAGAAAGCTGTTAATCGAATTTAAGCATTCCAGGAGCTAAGAAAACTTACCAGAACCCTTCACCATCATCAAACACCGATTGGAAATTAGCAGAAAGGTAGCAAATTACCTATCTCCCTTATTTTTGAAATTACTATTTATGGCTCAAAATTCTGAGTTTTATGATTTTAAACTAGAGGGATATTAAAAACCTACATTCTTAGTGTTTTTGATTGTTATTGGATGTTTTAAAATGCTTGAATATACTTATGAATGCATGAGTGCAAATATGAGAAACGGGTTTTTTCATGGTTTTCAAGAAAGGGTTTAAATCCAAGATTTGAGCATGAATAATTGGTGATTTAGGCTATTTTTGAGTGGTAAATGAAGCTTTTATAATGTTATTGAGTTTTCAATCACCAATACTATTTTAAAAACATGTTCTTAGGCTAAATTAATTGGTCAACGACGAGTTTTAAAACAGAGCATAACATAGCAGTCGAGTTGTAGGCTCTACCAGTCGACTATCGTGCTCCTGATTGCCTAGAATCATATCCAGAATGCTAGCAATTGACTACCAGGGGCTGAAAGTCGACTGTTGTGTTCTTATTTTCTAGAAATTAGCCAAGAACAGAGCAGTCGATTGTCGGGGTCCTGGAAGTCGACTGATTGCTCACTGTTTGAAACATTTTTGGGGCAGCAAGCTGGAAGTCGAATGCCAGGAGGCTAGAAGTTGACTTGTAGCTCTCTGTTTTGGAAAAATTTGACTCAATAACCTATTTTCTCCACAATTTGCCCAATACTTCGCTCAAATGTAAGATTTAATCGAGAATTGTAATGGGTAACATGAGAAATAAGAAGATTTGAGAAATTATGAGAAAGAGAAGAAAAATAAGAGATTTTGATTGAGTATAAACCATAAATGAGAATAACTGCAAATGGTTGATCCACAAGAAGGGACGTATTTGGTTATACTGCGAGAAGGGATGCATTTGGTTATTCCATGAGAAGGGATGCAATTGGTTATACCGCGAGAATAGCTGCAACTGGCTTTAATCCAAGAAAAGTTTTGTAGATGTTTAACCTAAGAATAATTGCTGACGGATAACCTAAGAATAAATGTTGACGGTTAACCTGAGAATAAATGTTGACGGTGAAAACCATGAGAATGATTGTAGGTGGCTTATGACCACAAGAGAATCTCATTTATGAATAGAAATTTGAAAGAATTACTGTGTGATGCTATTGACTATGGCCATATCAAATTGCATGATTTCTTTACCTATGCTCTATATACTGAAATGAGAATATGAGTTGTTACCATTACAATCTGAGAATGCATCTTGTGTGATGAATATTTGTTGAAGTGTATGTGTAATCATAAGTATATGCATGAGATAGTTATTTAATACATTTACATTATTCCAATAGAATAATATTTGAAAATATTCTAAAAAAGAATGTAGTAAATATTTGTATTCGTATGGTGGTACAATTAGCTATCTTTAAACACAGGTGATTATTGCTACTAAGAAATATTTCTCATTAAAGTTGATTTGTATCAGATGTCTAGGTACCAGGTGTTGATGGAGATAGTAGAGATACCTTTTCTGGGGTATTTAATGTGCATATATCCCGAATCCATATATATCTTTTAGAGGGATTAGGAGAATGATTTTTGATGTAAGAAAGGCATATATGTATTAAGATATGTGAGATAGAGAATTTTGCTTAAAACAGAGTATGAGTGGTAGGTTTGTTATCTCCTTACCCTGCTCAGGCTCGCATATCTATAGATATATGTCTGGCACGCACTACTGTATATGTATGTATAAATGGTATGTACAGTTGAATGTGAATGTGAATATCTCTATATCTATCTATTTCATTTAAATTACTTTATTTATTTCCGCTGCGCAACATGTGAGAACCCGAGTGTAGTAACCCAAACTAGTGGCACTCATATATTTAAATTAGAAAAATTTAAAAATATACTCGGGTAGAGATAGTAGTAGCTCACCAATCCTATATTATATTACCTTATATTATTTTATTACCAAAAAGGAATATAGGGTTGGGAGTGTTACACATACTTGTAATAAATGCTCAAAATAGGCTCAAATCTCACATTTAGAGTGTGGTGAATTTACATATGGTTCTAAAAAAAATTTCAACTAAATTGTAAGTCAAGAAGTGCATGCAATTTGCATTATCAACATCCTAAATCAAAATTTTCACAATTTGAATAATAATTAAGTACCACTTGTATATCCTGATCAGGGTGACCGATATAACCTGATCGAGATAATGCATTAAACATAACTAATTATTTTCCAAGATGAATTAAGGGAAACAATTTCTGCCAATTCGTAAACTGAATTATAAATGCTTCAAAGAAAAACAAAATTTAAGTGCATATAATCAATCAAAATCAAGTATCATGTCCTATATCTACTATCAGCATAAATACAACATCAGCAAAAAGTAGCATCAATATGTAGTATCCTGAGCTAACAGAGGAAAAAAGGGGTCAAAATAATAAGAGCACACCACCCCACACTTGAGGATTACACTGTCCTTAGTGTATAGCCAAAGGGTATCCCAATAGAAAAAGAAATAGAAAAATCAATAACATATACCCACTCCATACTTGAGGGTCATATTGCCCTCAGTGTACAGCCGGGTTGGTATCCCAAATTAAAAACATAAAGCAGAAACAAATAGAAAATCCCATATTCTCAAATTATTATTAGTAGAAAATAAAATGAAATAAAATAAATAAATAAATTGTTTACGTTTTGTCCCACTCTGGCGAGAATGAGAGAAGAGGAGGAATCTTATAAATGAGTGCCCTAAGATGGTCTATGAGAGAGGCCAAAATTATATCCCCTTTATTAGGAATCAAGTTAGCTTCTCTAATCACTAACAGCTCCTCTGCCCCATTCAGATATGAGTGTCCTAAGTGCTTAAGCAATTCCTGCACTTTTAGGATTAGGGAGTCTTCAATTGAAGTTCCAACCTTCTGCACTTCTAACCTGTCAAAACAAACAAGAGGGTCAGTAGAGCTGTAGGGCTCAGTAGCCAACAAATCAACTAGTTGTTCCAACACTTGCTCGTTGGATAACTCTTCGTCATCTCCTTGCAATGCTACCTGCAAAGGGTTATTAAGCAAGAATTTTTGCAATTCAAACTCAACCGTACCTTCCCCCAACTCCTGGATCATGTCTCGGGTCTGATGCAGATCTCGCAATCTGGGGCATTGCGGCAACCGATGAGCTAAGGGAAGGTGCAGTTGAGTTACCTGAAGTTGCAGGAGCGACGGCGGCTAGTAGGTAGGTCAAAAAATGCCGTAGAAAAGCTTAAGCTTGAACGGGTCATGAACCGGGTCGCACGTCTTCTCTCACGGATCTCCACCGTTCTGGCGTGTTTCGGTGGCTGGCTTGGACGGCTGTGTCCCACTCGTCACCCCTTGACACTGGAATGTCACCGCGCCGCGGTGGAGCTCCTTTTCTCGCGTTACTGTTCAAAGCTTAGGTCTTGGATCTATTTTAGGTCTCCTCCTTCCAAACGCGTGGATCTCTTTTTCTCCCCTAATACACACCTGGTCTAAGGCTCAATTAGCTCGGTCTAATGCCTAATAAGCAAAATTGGCCCAAATGATCCATTTTTGGTGTTCTAAAGGCTGTCCAAGCTCAAAATTACTCTATTTACTATGATGACTTGATAAAATGCCTGAAAACGAAAAATAAAGCAACTTAGGTAATTTTTAGAATAAAATTACATAAAATGCTCATAAAATGGACAGTTAATATCAGGAAAATATGTATAAAATGTGAAACATCACAAACATACCATAAATCATGAAACAAAAACCATAGAAATGTTAAGCTACCTTAGGAAGGCATGAAAAATGAAAGAGTCTTGATGTTTTCCTTGATTTTCCCTAGTTTCTTCTTTCTTCACCCTTTCGGCCAACCTCCTTTCTTCCTCCTCCTCTGAGTTATTTTTCTTCCTTCTAAGATTTATTTCCCTAATCTTAATTACTATCAATACATTTAACCAACTTAGCTAACCTTTTCGTTTTATTCGGCCAAAATGATGAAATGCATAGGTAGCTTCTTAAAATTTATTTCCTACTCTTAATTGCCATCACTGAATATATATATATTGAATAAATGCTAAACTCTCCTCCCTATCCTCAATTGCTATTGCCTTATGCATATATGTATTTAAATATGAGCCAATTTCTTCTTCCTATTCTCAATTATTTTCACGGTCAAATGGAAAGAAGAAAAAGCAAAATTCATTTTTTCTTTCTACATGTCTTCTCGGTTAAGAAGGGGAGAGAAGCTAATATAGATTTGTTAATTATTACTTTCTCTTTTCTCTTATATCTTCTTCCTTGAATGAAATTAATCCCTTTTCCTTGAAATAATAGTGATACATCCTTCTCTCCATTCATACATGCACTCGGTCAAGGTAAGACAAAAGAGAAGAAATTGAAAATTTTAAATTGCAAAGTCACTTCCCTTTCTATATAGCTTCCACCGAATGTATTCTTCCCATTTTTCTTCTAAGTAAAAATTAATAATAAGAAATGAAAGGAAAAGAAAAGAATAAAAGTCCAACACGTCTCCTTCATTTCTCCTTTCCTTCCTCACGAATCAACATCGTCATCTTTTAACCAATTACCATTTCTCTCTTGCAAGCTCCTTGGTGACAAGAAGGGAATATGTTAATGTTAATTAAACTTCACTTTCCAATTCTCTCTCCCACTTCTTCACTGAATCAAGGAATATTTGTGATTAAAATACAAGTTTAAATTTCCACTCCATTCACATGTTAATTCGGCTAAACAAGAAGGAAAAGGGATAAAATTTTACATGTTTCCTTTTTACTTTCACAAACCTTCTCAGCCAAGGTAAGAAGAACCAATGTGACTTTATTAAAACTTCCTTTTCCCTTTTATGGAAAATTCATGCTACTTAATGACTATGTCCATTCTTTCATTTTTTAACATTTATTCTAAACACTACATCACCAAAGCATTTTCATCACAATTTATGGCAAAATCATTCAAATAATTAAGGAAGCAATAATCTAGAAATCAAAATAAAAAGTGGGTGTTACATTATATGTACTTAGGATTACTTGTTTCAAATTATGCAAAATGGGTTGCACTATTCACAAAAGTTGACTTGAGTTAAATCCATTGTAATGGATTTTTTTGAGCATTTTTTATGAAAGATGATTGATTATCAAGTGTTAGAGACTAATCTCAATCTTTTATAAACTTGAAATGAGTTCAAAATTGGGATTTGTATTACACCATAGTAAGAAACCAAAGCTCTAGAAGCTTACTAGCCAACTTTTGTGTCTACTGGCCGACTTGCATATTCTTGATGTTCATATTTTTCCAGAAATACATGTACCAGTCTACTTATAGGGCATGACAGCCAACTATTGTATTCTTCTGCTCATATTCTCTAGAAAACGTAAGTAGTAGCCAACTGATAGCCTCTGGTAGTCAACTATTGGATCACCAATAGCCAACTGCTTGTTATCAGTAGCTTACCACTCAACTGATACAAGGCTGGCGGTCATCTGATAGCATTCTATTTGCTAACAGCTGACTAATTTGAAGAGGATAGCTAGTTGATGGCCTGCTATCTTGGTTTTTCAAGATTTTAATTCTATAATTTGACTGCTATGAGATATGAATTCATTGGTAGGTGGGATAGTATTGCTTTTCATGGAGAAATTGATTTGCAAGAGCCACCTAACCTTTAAAAGGAAATCCCAGAAGTCTAGAAAGAGTGTGTGAGTCTAAGTTTCTACTTTCTTTCCTAAGGGGTATGCTTAATAAAGTCAACGATAATGTCATTATGTGAGAAAAGAGTGATTTTTGGGTAACATGTAACATGAGATTGAAAAGGAAGAGAGTAAAACATTAAAGAGAAAAGAGTAAATTATTCAAAGTGTATACATTAGTGGTAGATAGGCTCATGGTTGAGTAACTGACTATCAATATGGGACGGTCATTGGATATTCCACGGTCATACCATAAATTTAGGATGGTAAAACATCTACTCAATCATAAATGATTTTGAAAACACCATGATGGTTGCTAATTCTAAGTTAGTGAACTTCTTCATGGATAACAAAAAGGAGTTACATACTTAGAGTTAAGCATAATCCTAACATGAGCCGATTCACACTAAAATATATGCTTTTGAATAACGTGCAAGAACATAATCCATTGGAAAGGGATTGTGATTCCATAGTCTCATGATCTGCAAGGGCAGAGTAGATGTGATCTGTTAGAGGTGGTAGTGATCTCCTGAGTCTACCAACCCCTTTATAAGATGAAAGGGAAATAAGGTGTCCGAGAGAGATATTGATCCCGCTGGTCTAGGATGATCTATCAGAGAGGATAAGGACCAGTGAGCAAGTGTAGGCTGATCTGTCAAAGAGGACAGTGACTATAGTGTACTTGGGATCCACTGGAGGGACACTCTAGATAGTACGAGGCAAACGTTGGGCTGTTAGATGGTCTAGGACCACAATACTAGACTCGAAACTCATTCATGAGTGTGAGTCAAACACGTGGAGTAGTTCACTAAGTGACTCTCCCAATATCTCTTATAATGATATGGCTTTGGCCATTTTGATATGATTGTTTTCCTGACTCATGTTTTATCTGTGACTATGACCATGTTACCATGAATGTATAATGAAATGACATATTGTATATTGTGAACATCTAATAAATGATAGTTATACATGCATCCAGAAGTACATATTATAGTATTATGAGGGCATAATGGCATTTATCATGCAATGCATCCAAATAAATATTGTTTCATTAATTGAGAATAGAATGGAATGTAGTGGATTTTTGTACCAATACGGTGGTACCGACTACTAGATTTTAAATAGACTATTATGCTATTGAGATTTATTTCTCATAAAATGCTAGTTGTGTATTAGATGCCTAGATACCTGTTGTTACTAGAGATTGAAGTAGAACTGATCAAGATACCCTTCCTGGGGTATTTCACGTTAATTAAGAAGTTATAAGTAATTACGATAGTGGAAGTGCCTCCATCACCTTTACCCACCAGAGGAATGGAATTTCATGACTAGGGATAGTGACATAGGTCACATATTTTGATACGCTCGATACCCTGAATCCTTACTATTATGATTTTTGGAAGGATCAGGAGGATGATTTTTGGTGTATAGGAGGAGGGCATATATGTATTGGGATATGTGAGATAGGAATCCACTAGTAGTCTTTTGAAAAGTAGGTATGAGTGACAGACTTGTTGTCTCCTTACCCTAGTTGACACACTCACGTATCCTTAGGTATGAGTCATGGAAAACTGTTGAGGTGGGTTTAAGTGGCAAGTTTTTTGCCTCCTTACCCTAAAGAACTGAAAGAATTCACATATCCTGAAATATATGTATAATGTCATAAATGTTTGATGAATGGAAAGATATGAATGAGGTTTATTTTCTGCTATGTTGTTATTAAAATGATGTTTTTATTTATTTAGTTTACTGCTATGCAACGTATGTATGAAATACCTGAGTAATGGATCCCAACCCTAATCAAATTTTTAATTGGTAAAGAAAATCATACTTGGGTAATAATCAAGGATAAATGTAACACCCCTTATCTTTCCTTAACAACGTCATACAACATGTTCAGATAAGGGGTTACATTATTCTTTTCCTTTTTATCTTATTAATTTGGCCGATCATTTAATCCATCAATAATTTAATGTATAATTAGGCTTGAGTCCTTTGCTCAGGTAAACATACTTGTGCATAGTGAAAATGAAATCTCATACATCACAGCAAAATTTACAAAAATTTCATATCATATACCAGGATATATGAAGTACCTATTTGTAATGCCCCTATCTAATATTGTCATTAATTTCGATATAAATAGATAGGTTCAGTACATTATCCTTATCCTTTATTTCATTGATGTCTGAGCAGTTATACCATTAAATAGTGTTAAGCGAATTAGGTTCGGGATCTTTTGCTCAGATTAAAAAAAAAACTTGTATGCACAGATGAATAAAAGAAATTCTATGCTACACAACAGATATTTAAACTTTCATACAATTCAAATAATAAAAATCCAATACTATCCATTACATTACATTATAGATATATCGGGATATATGAAGTACCTATCACTAGGAAGTCAAGAGACAACAATCCTTTCACTCAGACCCTTTTTACAATGTTCCAAGATGGGTTGATCCTTCACATATCCCTTCCCCGTTTCTTTCCTAATTATAGTCCAGGTCTACTGTCAAAAGAATAATCCTAGATCTAAATGAAGTATATCTAGACTAGGACCCAAAAATAGGGGTTACAAAAATTTCTTAAACCTAAAAGGACTTAATCTCCCTGCCTGGCTATATGTCTGCATCTGATACACATTAACTTATGGCTACTCGTGTACCTAAGTACCATCCACCTTACTTGAAGTCTTGTGTTTGTAGTTTAACCACTCAGTCACGCCAAAGGAAAGGGAGAAAAGGGATTCATACAAGCTACCACTTCACGCGAGAGCCATCCTTCACGCAAGGCATGCGATTTTGCATTTTATAAGTTAATTCCCTATATCTAGCTCCTATTTGGTGAACTCCAAAGGAATGGCTTCCACCATACACCTACATATATTTATATTTAATTCCCTCACTCATCTCTCAACCACATTGTATTAGAAAATAAAATAAAAGAGAAGGAAAGGAGGAAGGTTAATCCCACACATTTCTCTCTTTCTTTCTTCCACCTCTTCACCGAGGGTTTTCATTCATTCCCTCTTACACTTTCGGTTAGGATGAGACAAAAAGGAATGATAAGAAGAAGGAAAGAGTGCAATTTCCACATGTTTCTTCCTCCTTCCTTCTTCTCTCCATCATCGAATTGCTTTTATGATTACATGTTCCTTCTAATATTGCAAGCTCTTTGGAAAGATTCACTTATCATATATATATTTTATTTCAATCTCTCTCCTTTAGTGATTTAGCTAGGCAACAAGGAAGGAAATAAGGAAAGAACTCAAGCATTTTAAATGTATCAAGCACCTTAGTTTTAATGTAAGCACCTCATTCTTTATCTAAGCACCTCACTCATTTTTCCTTCACCGAATGGTTCCTCCTTTTCTCTAATTTATTGTTGTCGTATGTATCCATATTTTAATACAAGCACCTAAATTTTTATGTGGTGTTTCCTCCCACTCACATGCTAATTCGGTTAGCACAAGAAAGAAGGTGTTCTCCCTTAACTTATTTATTCTAAGCACTAAATTACCCAATCCAATTCATCACACTTTATGGCAAACTCATTTAATTAATTAAGGAAACATAACATAAAAAAATAGTCACAAGAATGGAGTGTTACATTTCTCCCCTCGTTAAAAATAATTTCATCCTCAAAATTTATACATACCTTATGTAAATAATTTTGGATACACTCTACTCATGTCCTCCTCTCTTTCCCAGGTGGCTTCCTATGGTGATATTCGATCCCACAAGATCTTTACTAGGGTAATAGTTTTATTTCTTAGGGTCTTGACCTCGGTATCGATAAATTGCAAAGGCTTTGGCTGATATGTTAGATTATCCTTTAATTCCAGAGTACTGGCATCAAGTATATGTGAAGGATCAGGTATGTATTTTTTGAGTTAAGATACATGGAAAACATTATTAAGGTTTGACAAGTGTAGTGGTAAGGCTATCTGGTATGCTGATGGACTTACTCTCTTCAATATTTGGAAAGGTCCAATATTTCTAGGACTCAGCTTTCTAGATTTCATAGCTCTACCAATACCAATAGTTGAGGATACTTTCAGAAAAATATGGTTTCCTTCCTCAAATTCTAGGGGTCTTCTTCTTTTGTCAGCATAGCTCTTTTGTATATCCTGAGTTTTTGCCATTTTCTCTCTGATCATTTTAATTTGATCAGTTGTATGTTGCACTAACTTAGGTCTTAACAATTTTCTCTCACCCACTTCATACCAACATAATGGGGACCTACACTTCCTCCCATATAAGGCTTCATAAGGTGCCATACCTATGTTAGAGTGGAAACTATTATTGTAAGAAAATTCAATCAATGGTAAACTCCTATCCTAGTTTTCTTTATACTCTAAAACACAAGCCCTAAGTATATCCTATAAGGTTTGAATTGTCCTCTCCGTTTGTCCATCTATTTGAGGATAATATGCTGTATTGAAATTCAATCTAGTCCCAAAGGCTTTTTTCAAGACATTCCGAAATCTGGAGGTAAATCTGGGATCCCTATCTAAGACAATGCTAATGGGTACACCATGAAGTCTCACTATCTCCTGAATATATAGTTGTGATAATTTATCTAAGGAGTAGTTAATCTTCATGGGTAAGAAATGAGCAGACTTAGTTAATCTATCCACTATTACCCAAATAGCATCATTCCCTAATTGGGTTCTAGGTAAACCTACCATAAAATCCATTGAAATTTTATCCCACTTCCACTCAGGAATGTCTAATGGCTACAGTAACCCAACAGGTTTTTGGTGCTCAATCTTTACCTATTGACATACTAGGCACTTAGCTATGTGCTTCGCTATATGTTTCTTCATACCTAGCCACCAAAACCTCTCCTTCAAATCCTGGTATATCTTAGTGGCTCTAGGATGAATAGTGTGTTTACTTTAGTGAGCTTCCTCTAATATCTTATCCCTCAGTTCACCTACCTTAGGAACATAAATTCTATTTTGGAAAGTTACCATTCCATTGGCCTCCCTTATGAAGTCTTTGGAATCCTTTAGACTCTAGGAGTTCATCACCCTTCAGAGCTTATAATATTTGAGCCTTAAGAGTGTTCTCAATTCTTAATTCACTCAAGCAGATTTTATTAGGTAACACCAGAGTCAAAAAACTCATGTTCCTAAATTTCTCTATCAAGCCCATTTCACTCACCATCAATTGAGCTACATGTAGAGACTTCTTACTTAATGCATCTGCAAAAATGTTTACCTTACCTGGATGGTACTTCAATTCAAAATCATAATCCTTAATGAATTCCATCCATATCCTTTACCTCATGTTCAATTCTCTCTGATTAAAGAGGTACTTGAGACTTTTATGGTCACTAAATAGCTCAAATCTAAACCCATAGAAATAATGTCTCCAAATCTTCAAGGCAAATACTATGGCTGTCAACTCTAGGTCATGGGTAGGATAGCTTCTCTCGTGAGGTCTTAATTGCCTAGATGCATAGGCTACCACTCTCCCTCCTTGCATCAGGACAGTTCCTATTCCCTTCTTAAATGCATCATAGTATAATTTAAATTTCTCTGAAGGGTCTGGGATAACTAAAACAGGTGCAGTGGTTAATTTCTCCTTTAAAGTTTGGAATCTTTGTCTATATTTTATGTCCCACACAAATGGAACATCCTTCTAGGTTAGTTTAGTCATAGGCATCACTATAACACCTCTATTAGCCTATGGTTCCTTTTAAGTGTTTAAAGGTATAATGCATATAATTATCATAATAATGGTGTGTTATTATCACTTCTACCGAAGTAAATTTTAAATTTTTTTACCAAGTTGATTAATTGAATGCCATTTGGGTTGATCTCTACTCTTGGGTTCTCTCAACATCACAGCAGAATGAATATATATTTATATAGAATAACCCATTTATGTTAGTTTAGTCATAAGCATCATTGTCTATACAATTGTGCTAACTTGTCCATGGAGAAATTAATCTTAATGGGTAGGAAATGAGCAAACTTAGTCAATCGGTCTACTATCACCCAAATAACATCATTTCCTAACTGAGTCCTAGGTAAGCCTACTACAAAGTCCATAAAGATCTTATCCCACTTCCATTCAGGGATATCTAGAGGTTACAACAATCTAGCAGGTTTCTAATGTTCAATCTTCACCTGATGACACTAAGCACTTGGCAACATACTCAACAATGTGCTTTTTCATATCCAGCCACCAAAATCTTCCCTTTTATGTCTTGGTACATCTTAGTGGCACCAGGATGAATAGTATAGTCACTTTTATGGGTTTCCTCTAAAATTTTCTCTCTAATTTCCCCTAGACTCAGGACATAAACCCTATTCTAGAAAGTCATTATCCCATTTACCTCCTTATGGAATTCCCTAGGGTCCTTTAGGGACTTTAGGAATTCATCCTCTTGTTAGGCCTCTAGGATCTGAGTCCTAAGGTTACTCTCAATTCGCAATTCACCTAGACATATTCTATCTGGTAGCATCAATGCGGATAAACTCAAATTTCTAAAATCCTCTATCAAGCTCATCTCACTCACCATCATTTGAGCTATGTGGAGGGATTTTGTACTCAAGGCATCCACCACAACATTGGCCTTGCCTGGATGGTATTTCAACTCAAAGTCAGAATCTTTAATGAACTCCATCCATCTCCTTTGTCTCATATTCAACTCCTTCTGATCAAAGAGGTACTTGAGACTTTTATGGTTACTAAATACCTCAAACCTAGACCCATAAAGGTAATGCCTCTAAATTTTCAAGGCAAAAACTATAGCTATTAGTTCCAAGTCATGAGTAGGGCAATTGCACTCATGAGGCCTTAATTGTCTAGAAGCATAGGCCACTACCTTCCCTTCTTGCATTAGGACATATCCTAAACCTTTCTTGGATGCATCGCAGTATAACTCAAAATTTTCCAGAGTATTTGGGATAATTAACACTGGTGCAGTGGTTAGTTTCTCCTTTAGGGCTTAGAAACTATGTTCACATTTAGAATCCCATATAAATGGAACATACTTCCTAGTCAGCTTAGTCATAGCCATCGCTATCTGTGAAAACTCTTGGATAAACCTTCTATAGTAACCGGCTAATCCGAGGAAACTATAGATTTTAGTCATTGTTGTAGGTCTCTCCCAATGAACCACAGCTTCAGTCTTACTGGGATCTACTGCTACCCCATCCTAGGTAATCACATACCTTAGGAATCTTACCTCATTTAACCAAAACTCACACTTCTCTAGTTTTTCATATAGCTGCCTCTCCCTAAGCACTTGCAACATAATCCTAAGGTGTTATTCATGCTCTTGCCTATTTCTAGAATATACAAGAATATCATCAATAAACACTACTATGAACTGGTCAAGGTAGGGTCTAAAGATGCGATTCATGTAATCCATAAAAATAGTTGAAGCATTCGTTAGACCAAATGGCATTACAAGAAATTAATAATGCTCATACCTAGTCCTAAAAGTGATCTTAGGTATATCCTCACCTCTTACTCTAATTTGATGGTACCCCGACATCAAATCAATCTTAGTGAACACAGTTGCTCCTCTTAATTAATCTAACAAATAATCAATCCTAGGGAGTGGGTATTTGTTTTTCATGGTCACTTTATTTAATTGCCTATAGTCTATACACATTCTTATACTTCCATCCTTTTTCTTCAAAAACAAGACTGGTGCTCCCCATGATGAAGTACTAGGCCTCATGAATTGATTCTCTAGGAGATCTTCTATTTGAACCTTGAGTTCACTCAGCTCTAAGGGAGACATCCTATATGGTGCTATAAAGATCGATCCTGCCCAGAGAACTAACTCTATAGAGAATTCTACCTCTCTTTCTGGTGGAAGACTAGAGATCTCCTTGGGAAAGACATCAAAAAACTCTCTAACTACAGGGATACTATCAAGCTTATGCTGACTCTTAGCCTTAGAAGTACACAGAAAACATAATCTTTGGATCTTTTTCTCGGTACACTTATTCACAGGTATGGTATCCATAAAAGTCACAGACTTCTTATAACAATTTAAAACCACTTTATTAAAAGACAGCCAATCCATTCCTAAGATAACATCTAAATCTACCAAAGGCAAACAAATAAGATCAACAACAAAAGGTTTACTTTCAATAGTAGTAGGAAAATTTAGACAAGTTAAGGAAGTTAAAATATGTTCTCTAGCCGCAGTAGAAATAGACAGGTCATATAGGAGTTTGGTCACAGGTAAGCTCAACTTTTCCAAAAATTCATGAGAAATAAAGGAATGAGTAGCACCATAATCATATAGTACAATTAAAGGAATATCATTTATAAAACACTGACCTTTTATAGAATCATAGATTGGTCCACCTCTTTACCCTTGAGGGTGTAGACTCTCCCTCTAGTTAAAGGCTTAAGGGCCTCAGTTGGTTTGTTCCACAATGGGCATTCTTTACTAAAGTGTCTTGGCTTGCTACACTTGTAGCAGACGTTCTGTCCCATCAAACAGGGCTTATTCCCATGATTCTTCCCACATTTAGGATAGTTACCTGAAGCAGTTTACCCACCCATGGGCTTCTTTCCAGTCTGGGTCCCTTTCCGCTTAGCAGGGTCCTGTGGCATCTTCCTCTAAAGGGGGTTATACTCCTTTCTCCCCTTAGCAGCCTCTGCTAGGCCTTCCGCCACTATGCGGTACTTTTTTGCTAATAGAGCATAATTCTTTATCTCTATAGGAGCTAGAACCTTTTTTAGCTTCGAATTCAGCCCAAATTATAAGTGCATGGCCTTTCATGCCTCATCCTGTCTCACTTGCAAGTAAAAGGAAAACTTAGATAGCTCCTCAAACTTAGCCAGGTACTCATCAAAGGATATGTTACCCTGTCTTATCTTTATAAACTCCACTTCCTTATCATTCCTTATGTTCTGAGGGAAGTACTTCTCTAAAAATACCTCCTTGAAAGAGTTCCAGGTGATTTGGACTCCTTGGGCCTCTATTAACTACTTGGTCCTTTTCCACCAATGCTCAGCCTCTTCCGCCAGCATGTAGGTGGAGAACTGAATCTTCTGGTCCTCTCTATTCCCCAGAACTGCAAATAACTTCTCCATTTCAGCCAACCATTCTTCAGCAAGCTTCGGGTTGAACTCAACCCTAAAAGTTAGAGGTTTAGCCTTCTGAAACTCAGACCATCCCTTATAGGTCTGATCCCTCACTAGTTTTCCCTCAAGGATAGGGTTTCTGTTTGCATTCCTATCCTCCTGCATCTGTCTCAGCACTTCAGCAGTGGTAGCTGCTTATTGTGTGATAGTAGCAGCTTTTTGGGTGGCAGCAGCGGCTTGTTCCCTCATGGCCTCCACCATTCCCATCATGGTTTGCATTACCCCAGCCAAATTCGCTTCTCCATCCTTGTCCCTTGTACCATTTCTCCTGGGAGGTGCTATACTTTACTATACAAAAAAAATATTACTAAGGTGATCAGTCTCAATAATAGACATTTATAATAGAACATATGGCTCCACAGGAATTATTGTACATCACACCTAGCACTCCATTCCTCAAGTCAAAATATAGTACAAGTAGTTAACTACCATGGCTCAACTAACTAACCTATAATAGTCTTTATCTTGAGGAATCTACCCTTACTACCTAATTAGCATCTATCACTACCGAGTCAGCTATGTGCCAACCGTGGTAGCCATGCTCTAATACCAATAATGTAACACCCCCATTAGCCTATGGTTCCTTTTAAGTGTTTAAAGGTATAATGTATATAATTATCATAATAATGGTGTGTTACTATCACTTCTACCTGAGTAAATTATAATTTTTTTTACCAAGTTGATTAATTGAGTTCCATATGGGTTGGTCTCTACTCTCGGGTTCTCTCAACATCGCAGCAAAATAAATATATGCATATAGAATAACCCTGGATTAACTATACATAAATATGCATTTTAATTAAATATAATTAGTTAACTATTGGGTATGGAGGCAACAATCCTGCCACTCATAACCCATTAATTAGTTTATTCATCAATCTAGCCTAATTCATATATAGATAAGTTAGAATAGGCTATACAAAATAGTCCTACACTAGCCTATCTCAAAATATCCTGAAGGTTAGCTTCATTCTACCATGTACGTAAGCTATCCAATATTAAATAGTCTGTATGCCTAGATTGGACAATTCTTTATACTTACCTTCACCTCCCACCCAAGGGGACCTACACATCTGGTACATGCCAACACTATCGTGAGAACAGAATCTCAGTAGCAATACAACCTGTTACGAAATTCATTGACCTATACCATCGTGCTCAAATGGAAAAACTCTATATTCTTTCATAAAACATATCACATAGTATTGGGATGTAATGTATGTAGCATTTAATCATGTTGTGTACTCATACATATGCATATTCATCAAAACATATCATCTTTCAAACATGGGAAGTGCATTCATCATTATTCTCATCATAAAACATTTCTTATAAAACACATGTGTGATAGTAACATGCCATCATTTCATTTCCATAACATATGAGCAATACATAAAACACCCTAAGAGTAATCGAGAGAGTCGCCCAGCAACAACTTCGTGCACCACTGTCTATATGAATGAGTACATGTCTATTTAGCCATGCCTTAACTTTTGTACATTTTGAGGCATCCCCCAGTGGATCCAAGTACCTTAATGCTCCCTGCCCCTTTTCAGCAGATCATCCCTGACCAGCGAGATTTCTCCCTTTTGTCCCAAATGGGCTTGGTATAACTCTCATGGGATCACTGTTAACTCTACCCGGATCATTTCCTCTTCGCTTTTGTGTGGATCATAATACTATGGAATCACCACTATTCCTTCGAGGTGTATCACACTCTCAGTACACTATTATCTATATATACTCTAGGGTGAATCAACCTATACCCATGGTTATGCTTAACTCTAAGTATATGTTTCGCATATGGCCTTTGGGAGATGACACTAACTTAAAGTTCATAACCATCATGGTGTTTTCAAAGTCATCTAAGTTCAAGTGGATGTTTAACCATCCCAATTTATGGCACAACTGTGGAATGCCTGACGGCCGTCCCATACCAACAATCGGTCACTCGATCATGAGCCTATCTACCTTAGGGCATACATTGAGAATACTTTTCTCTTTCCTTTTTTGTGTTTTCTGCTCTCTCTTTATTTTACTATCACAAGGGTCTCATCACCCAAAACTCCTAGTTTCCTTGCTTATCTATGTTGTGAGCCCTTAATTAAGTTAGTATGAAGAATTACTAAACTCAATTGTCACTAAAAACCTCATTTCACAAGATATAGGGCTACTAGTCGATTGCTAGAAGGCTAGCAGTCGGCTGGTAGTTCTCTATATTCCTCAAGTGCTAAACAACAAGGTTGGCAGCCGACTGGTGGCTTTCTAGAATGCATCCTGGGAAAAATAAAAGCATGACAGTCAATTGCTAGGATGGCTAATCGATTGCTTAGTGTAAACCTGGGCCTTACAATCGACTGCTAGGAACCTAGCATTCGGCTGCTAAGCCTCTATCGAAACTTTTGGGCTTTTAGGAACACGATAGTCAACTTTAAGGATGGTCAGTCGACTGCTTAGTGCAGACTCGGGCCTGACAGTCGACTGTTAGGAATTTGGCAGTCAGTTGCTAAGCCTCTATCTACACTTTTGGGTTTTCCAAGAACACGACAGTCGACTGCCCCATACGTAGCAGTCGGCTACTATACTCCTTTGTAGTTCAGGAAACATGATTTTGATAATACCCATTCCAGAATGCATTCCATTCCCAATTCTAAATGCATAAGCTTAATTTTCATACAACAAACTTTACTTCTCATTAAACATTTCTCATCCATTAGCTCAAACATGGTACATTCAAGGAAAACTCGTCTATACCTTTAGATGAACATAACCCAGCCCTTTCAATCCATTATAAGCATATATATGAGCATACATTCAGCAACATAACATCCCATAGAAATAGAAAAGCATATAGAACATAGGTTTAACCCTAATCTCAGTTCCAACAGCTATAAATCCATATTTTGCAACAACAGTAGACTTTTTAGAAAATAAAGGGTTTTAGGATGGATTTCTATCTTGATTCCTTGCAAATGTGTGTCCTGGATGTGTTAGAAAGGCTCTCCCCTTGCTGCAAGACTGATTCCTAGCCTCAAATCTACCTTTCCCTCAGCAAAATCTCTCATTCCTTGCCCTAGCTCGACCCTTTCTCTCTCTACCCGTCCCTCTGCTTCTCTCTTTAAAAATTCTAAAGGTTGGAAGTGTGGGAGGGTTTAAGGTTGCTGGTAGGGTTTAAGGGATTTTGGGAAATTTCTATTTGGTGCTTGATCTATTTTGCACACTTTGACTCCCTCATCTTTTTCCTTTTCAATTGAGTCCCTAACCACCTCTTGCTAAATCTCTGTTTATTTCCTTTCAATTTAGTCCCTAAGCTAATGCAACTATATGCACTAATGCAACATACACAAGCATTTAACATTAAATTAATAATTATTAAACATCTCTTTAATCATAATTGAAGCAGATGTTACAATTGCTATTTGTGAAAATCCCTGAATAAACTATCTATAGTATCCTGCTAAACCCATAAAACTACGAACTTCTATTATAGTAGTAGGCCTTTCCCAATTTACTACTACTTTAGTCTTGCTAGGGTCCACTGACACTCCCTCTTTAGAAATTACATGCCCAAGGAATTTCACTTCCTCCAACCAAAATTTACACTTCTCTAACTTAGCATATAGTTGTTTTTCCCTAAGTATTTGCAGCATTATCCTGAGGTGTTGTTTATACTCCTGTCTATTTTTAGAATACATTAATATGTCATCAATAAAAAATACTATGAACTGGTCAAGGTAGGGTCTAAAGATGCGGTTCATGTAGTCCATAAAAATAGTGGGGATATTTGTCAAGCCGAAGGGCATCACGAGAAATTCATAATGCCCATACCTAGTCCTAAAGGCAGTCTTAGGTATGTCCTCATTTCTAACTCTGATTTGATGATACCCTGATCTCAAGTCAATTTTAGAAAAGATAGCGGCTCCTCTCAATTGGTCTAACAAGTCATTAATTCTAGGGAGAGGATATTTATTTTATATAGTCACCTTATTCAACTGTCTATAATCTATACACATCCTCATGCTTCCATCCTTCTTCTTGATAAACAATACAGGTGCTCCCCACGATGACACATTGGGTCTGATAAATTGTTTTGCTAAGAGATCCTCTATTTGCACCTTAAATTCATTTAATTCCATTGGGGACATCCTATAAGGTGCTATGGAAATTAGTCCTGCCCCAGGGATTAGTTCTATGAAAAACTATATTTCTTTCTTTAACGGGAGACTAGTAATCTCTTTTGGGAACACATAAGGAAATTCATTGACTATAAGAATGTCTTCTAGCTTTTGCTGACTTTCCACTTTTAAGGAATACAAGAAACTTATTCTATGATTTTTCCTCTCAATCCCCATATTTACTAGTTTAGTGTCTATAAAGGTCACAGACTTAGCTAAACAGTCCAAGATGACATTATTTAAAGAGAGCCAGTCTATACCAAGGATGATGTCTTGTTTAATCATGGGTAAATAAATAAGGTCTATAATGAAAGGTCTATTTTCAATCACAATAGAGCAGTTCAAACAAATTAATGAAGTAGACATATGTTCATTCATAGGTACTGCTATGGAAAGTTCATAAGGTAGGATGGTTGTTGGTAATTTCAATTTCTGAACACAGTCTAATAAAACAAAGGAATGGGTGGCGCCAGAATCATACAATACAATTAAAGGAACATCATTAATAAAACACATACCTTTCATCAGATCTACGGACTGGGCCACTTCTTTACCCTTTAGGGTATACACCCCTCCCTTGGTAATAGGTTTTGTGGTCTCCTCCGATTTCTTTAGGCTAGGACAAGTTCTAGAGATATGTCTTGGCTTCCCGTATTTATAGCACACGTTATGTCCCATCAAACACGGCCTATCTCCATGATTCTTCCCACATTTTGAATAGTTATTTTGGGAAATAGGAATATTCATTGGCCTCTTTCATGTCTAGTTCCTTGAAAACCTATTGTCTCAACCCCTGTTGAATCCGAATAGGTTCTTTCTCTTGAACAATCTAGATTTTTGCCTCCCTTTCTTTAGTGCTGCTAGAGACCTGGAGGCTATGTAGCATTTATTAACCAAGGTTGGGTAATCCTTGATCTCCTGGGATGTAACTTCATGAAACAACTCTGGATACAAACTATTCTCAAAGTGCATGGCTTTCCATGCCTCATTTGGTTTCCACTTTAGATATGAAGAGAACTTTGATAACTCTTCAAACCTAGCTAAATGCTTTTCAAATGGTCAGCTACCCTGTTTTAGCTGCATGAACTCACCCTCCTTAGCATTTCTCTCACTCTGGGGAAAATATTTCTCCAAGAATACATCCTTAAAAGTCTCCCAAGTGATTTGGGTCCCCTGAAATTCCATTAGCTTCTTCATACCCTTCCACTAGTATTTAGCCTCCCCTTCTAGCTGATATGCAGCAAAGGAGACCTTTTGCGGTTCAGCACTCCCCAGTACATTAAACAACTCCTCCATCTTTTATACCATTCTTTAACCTTCTTTGAATTCATCACACCATTAAAGACAGGGGCTCTGGTATAACATTCGCTCCTTTTGCACATTGAGAGATGTTTGTTAATTTTAATGAATCAAATGCTTGTGTTTATTGCATTACGCTACATGTAGTTGCATTAGGAAAAGAGTTTTAAGAGAAAAGAAAGAATAAGGACTAAATTGAAAATGAAAATGATATCGATAAGTACCTACCCCTGGTAGAATTTACTTATAATAATAGTTTTCACTTCACTATAGGTGTGGCACCATACAATGCTTTGTATGGGAGAAGTTGTAAGTCATCCCTTAGTTGGGTAGAAATGGGGCAGAGCACCCTAATAGGACCAAAAATAGTACAAGAGACCACTAATCAAATCAAGATGATCAATTAGAGGATAAGGGTACCTCAACAGAGATAGGAAGCGTATGCCAACAGGAAGATAAGACCTTTGGAGTTTAATGAGGGAGATCACATGTTTTTTAGAGTGTCGCCTACTACGTCTATTGGTAGACAAATAAAGACAAAGAAACTAAGTCCTTGATTCTTAGGACCATTCTAATCCTTACAAAGAGTTGATCCAATCACCTACCAAATAGTCCTACCTCCCTACCTGTCAAACTTGCATGACATCTTTCACATCTCGCAACTCCAGAAATATATCCCAGATCCCACACATGTGTTGGGGAATTAACCCATAATATTGAAGGAAAATTTAACTTATGAATCTACTCCTGTCCAAATCCTAGACTTTAAGGTTAAGCAACTTTAGAATAAATTAATCCCTTTAGTTAAGGTATTGTAGCAAGATATAACGACCCAGGAAATGACATGGGAGAAGGAAGAAGAAATGAGACAACGCTATCCGAAACTATTTATAGGTATGATTTTTGAGGACAAAATTTTTTTTTTAAGGGAGAGAGGATTATAATACCCGGTCCCTTGAAAATTCTAATAATGATTATAATTTTGAAATGTCATATGAAGATTTGAAATAAAATAAAGGAGAGTAGGGTTGAAATAGGAGGGACTAAAGTGCAATTTCCTTATTTTTCTAGGAGGTCCCTAAAATTTAGCTACTTCACTCTTTCCTCCTATATATACTCCTAGATTCCCTACACTAAAGCGAAAACTGGCCAACCAAGGAGAAAGAAAGGGAAGAGCACGAGCAGAGGATAAAAGAGAAGGGAAGCAAGGCAGAATCCTCCTATAGCTGGATTTGAGAAAGAAAGGGAAGAAAGTGAACCTAAGTTAGAGAAAAGGGGAAAAGTGGAAGAAAGACGAAGGAAAGAAGGAAAAAGATAAAGATACCAGAGAGAGAGAGGCATGAAGTGAGTTTCAAATGTGTGGGTTTCATTACTTAGGGAATTTAGAAAAAGAGGACTTTCAATGGTGACACATTTTGTCACCACTGAAAATCTGCAGTGGCAACACAAAAATTTTCCACTAAAAGAGGACTTTCAATGGTCACTTTTTTCGTCGCCACTAAAAGTCATATTTCTTGTAGTTTACACTTAGAACAGTGTCTTCCTCAAGTGTAGGGTGGGTATCTATTATTCAGATTCTTTTTCTATTATTTTAGCTCTTTCTCTTGAGTTAGCTTCGAATGACTGCATCTTGATACTATATATTGATTGTAACACTTCTAGTAGCACACCCTTATCCATGATTCCTTTATAATTAACTAAAAGATATAAAGTATAGTTATATAATAATGGTGTGTTACCATTACCCTTACCCGAGTAATGTTAAACTTTTTATAATTTGATTTGGTCAAGTGCATCTTGGGTCGAGTCTCTACTCTTGGGCTTCACTCACTCTTATAGCGAAATAATATATAAAATACACCTAAATGAACTATACATGAACATGCATTCTTAGTTAAATATACTTAAATAACTATTAGGCATGGAGGCAACAATCCTACCACTCATGACCCCATCAACTAGTTTAAACATTAGTTCATATACATCCAAATTAAGATAGGCTATACAAGAGATATTCTATACTAGCCTTTCCAAAAATCATAAGGACTAGTACAATGTTAACATGTGCCTATACTATCTCAAAATAAATTAATCAATTTCAGGTACCCCCTAGTGGGTACTTCTTCCCAGGTTACCTCCTCTTCAGCCACGGGACCTACACATTTGATACATGCCAACACTAAGGTGAGAAATGAATCTCAGTAGCAATGCAACATGTTTCAAAATCCACTAACCTATACTACCGTGCTTACACGAAAAAGCTCTACATTCTTTCTCATTATAAACTATAGTATTTATCATTGGGATGCAGTGCATGTAGCATTTAATCATGTTATGTGCTCATACATATGTATGTACATTTAAGACATATCAACTTTAAGACATGGGATGTGCATTCATCATCATTTCCATCATAAAACATTTCTTTAGGATATTGACATGCCTTTTTTATAGGAGAAAAAAATCATGTCATATACACTATCAAGAGTGTCGCCAGCAAAAACTCCACGTACCACTATATATATGAATAAGCTATCCTGGTGACTACTTCACCACCACAGTAATATATACTCCTCTAGTACATATAAGGCGTCCCTTAGCTAGATCCACTAGTATAATCTCAATAATGCATAAGATCACTATATTCCTTCGAACAAATTCTATCCTCTCCACTTCCACCGATCATAAGGCTATGGGGTCACCACCATTCCTTCGATGTAGATCACCCTTTAGACCTTATCTTCTCCGCTTTTATGGATCATAAGGCTATAGGGTCACCACCATTCCTCTGAGGTGGATCACACTCTCGGTATGTTATTCTCTAACACATACACTAGGGTGATTCGACTCATGCCCAAGGTTGTGCTTTAACCTTAAGTATGTGTTCTATTAATGGCCTTTATAGGAGTACAGTAACTTAGGGTTCGCAACCATCATGGTGTTTTCGAAATCATCCACACTCAAGTGGTGTTTTAACTATCCTCAATTGTGACACAACCATAGAATGTTGACGGCTGTCCTATACCGATAATCGGTCACTCGAATCATGAGCCTATCTACCACTAAAGCATATGCCTAGAATACTTCACTTTTCCTTTTGGAAGTCTTTCCGCTCCCTTGGCATCACTATCACAAGGACCATTCTCATCCAAGTGAAAAGCGACTCTATCCTTTGCACATCACCCAAAACTCCTTGTTTCCTTGCCTACCTTTGTTGTGAGCCCTTCATCAAACTAGTATGAAGAATTACTAATGTAACACCCCTTATCTTATCATAATAACTTCATAATACTTATTCAGATAAATGGTTACATTATCTTTAGCCTTTAATTACATTAATTTCACCTGAGCATTTAATGCATCTTGAATTTACTATGCAATTAGGTCTGGGTTCCTTTTGCTTAGGTAAACATGCTTTGGCACAACGAAATAAAAATAAATACGCCACAACAGAATATATAAAGACTCTTCCACTATACATATATTCTCATAACCATTTAATACATTGCTTTGTATACATATACTAGGATAAATGAAGTACCCATCCCTAAGGACTAAGGAGACAACAAGCTTGTTACTCACACTCCTTTACAAAATATCAAGGATGAATAGGTCCTTCATATATCCTTATACATATGTCCTTTTCCCTCTATGTACAGCCAAAAAATGATAGTCCCAATTCTAACCCCAAAAAGACTATATAGAATCAAGACCAAAAAGAAAGGGCTATAACTACATGCTTAAGTGTTTAATTTACTCCAGAGGGAACTTAAAGATAGATATAACATAGACATCCTTTACAATAGTGAAAGTCCCTAAAAAAGGAATTTCCACCGTTGCCAGTTTGATCTCTATTATAAGACAGTATCTAGGCATCTGATACATATCAGTATAAAAATGAGAAATATATTCCCAGTAGCTAAACAAACCAATTTATTTAAAACAACTTATATGTAACACTGTAATAATACAAAAAATCAACTCTACATTCAGTTTAATTTCAAACTATTTTCATATAAACCCTTGGGTATGACATATGTGAAACATGTGTATATGCATCTATAGACATGAGATATGCAGCAAATTATGTCATTCATGGAATGGACAACAAGCTTTCAATGCTTATATGCCTTAATCATATTCACAAAATCACATTCATACAATACAACTTATGGCTACACAGAAATACTTTGCTTTAGAAAGGTATACACCAGATCATTCCCTTCCACATCATTATGTTCTTTCGAGGTTTACACTAGATCATTCCTCCTGCATTTTATCCCTTGGGAGTATACATTAGATCATTCCCCACAAGGTAACTTACTAGGGAGGTATACATCAGATCATTCCTCCTCATAATTTTGGTCTTAAGAGGTATTCACCAGATCATTCCTCCTTGATCCTTAACTTTGGCATTCATAATTACCTTAAGCATTTTCATGCTATTCAGTCACTTTCACATGAATTTAGATATCTTGCTATCAATGGAAAAATTTCATGCTATTTACTATTCATTCTTGACCATTACATCATCTTCCCTCTTGTCACTTAGCATAGGCCAATTTTGATGGCAACTTAGGCTATTTTCAATTAACATAGAAATTTAACCATTCTAGGGAAAATTATACAAGGCATTCGGCCAAGGCAAGTTAGGCATGAAGGATTGGCATTTCTAATCCATTGGATGCATTTCTAGCATTGATTTCACCAATAAAACATTATGGTAGAAATTTCCATAATTATGCTTAACTCTTTCTCACACCTAAAAATTAGGTGAGCACACTTTTGGTCATCCTTTCTCATATTTTTCTAGCTCATCATTCCTACCAAACATGACAATACACCTAACCTCACAACTTCACATATTTATACACAATTTTTAGGTGAAATGGTAAGGCTTTACATTGGTAAATGGCTAAAGCATAGAATTACCATAACTTTCTCTCTCTTCCTTTCTTGGAACTAATTTTATATGGTTTCTAGGCCATTTTCAAGCAACAATTCAGCACCACTTAGATGCATCAACTTGGCCAAGGTGAGTAAGTCACACATTCATGGTTAATGGTGGAATTAG
The DNA here is from genome assembly GCA_031216115.1 of Senna siamea. Classification (NCBI taxonomy): domain Eukaryota; kingdom Viridiplantae; phylum Streptophyta; class Magnoliopsida; order Fabales; family Fabaceae; genus Senna; species Senna siamea. Next base: position 8,356,405 of record CM062360.1, read on the forward strand.
AAAATGGAAAAAACACTAACTTAGCTAAATTTTCTCTCTCTTACCATTTTCTTACACTTTCTCACACTTTTTCTAACACCAATTTAACCAAATTCCACCAAATTTCAGCACCCTTACACAAGCAATAATTCGGCCAAAGTGAAGAATGCAAGGAAATGGAGTTATTTCACCATCAAGCTTACAACACAATCACATTCAAGAAAAAACCATGCAAAAACATCATTTTCTCACTCTACACAATAACATTTCAGCCTTGGTATAGGTTAGGGTTTTGCAAAACTAGGGTTCCATCCATGCAAATTCACCATCTCTTAGGTATTCATGCTTTCCAACATGTATCTAGCCATAAACAAGTAGTTTTCAACATATTTCAAACCCAATCATGCAAATCAACCATAAGAATGTAGAGAGAGAAAAAGCCATCATTCTTGCAAAGTTGAAAACACCATAAACACACAATAAAAAAAGAAAAGAATGGCATAGACATGTTTAGCTACCTTGAAAAGCCAATACAAGTGTAATTTCCAAGTTGTTTTGGTGAGAAATGCTTCTTCTCCTTGCCTATGAAGCAACTAGGCCTCTCACTCCTTCTCCACTCTTCTTCAACACTTCTAGCATATGGAGGAAGAAGAAGGCTGAAATTTAGAGTTTAGGTTATTTACAAAAATACCATTAGTGTTAAAATGTCCAATTTGTCCCTTTTTCTTCTCTTTTTCATCAATGGCATTCACTCTCCTTAGAAATGTAATTTTGTGCAACTTCTATGGGCTGGGACTTTTCTGCCCCTCAAGAGTTTTGAAATTGCAAAGTGGTCCCTCAAATTTTTAGAAATTGCAAATAAGCCTCTAAGGAAATTGTCATTTTGCCATTTAGTCCAAATTGGCCATTTTTGCTCCATTTTCACTCCTTTCGGTTTTATTATGTTAAAATTACTAAAATAAAATTTCATAAAACTTATTTTTATGATTTTACCAATTTACCCTTATTTTAGCAAAATTACAATTTTGTCCCTAAGACAAAATTACCATTTTTCCCTTTATGCCAGGGTTACCATTTTCACCCTTTTCCTTCCTTCTTGTGAGCATAAATGGGTAAAGATTCCAAATCTCTATTTACCTAAAATATTTAAGATAAAATTTAAAATTTCTAAATTATGTAAAATTACTAATATGTTCTTAGGGTGAAATTATGATTTTTCCCTTCCTCAGGGAAGTTGTCTCTTGACATCAAATGTAAGTAATCTCTTCCATAACTAGATTCTTCTTCTCTCTTAAATGAAATTAATGAGAATCCTTTGATGTAATTTCATGAAATAGGTGAATTAATTTAATATTCCCCTTCATGGTAAAATTACTACTTTACCCTTCCTTGCCAAATTTGTAATTGCATTCTTTTATCACAAAAGTGATTATACAATGGCAAAAATGTCCATTCTAACTCCTTGATAAATCATCCCATAATTAAAGCTAACAATAATAATAATGTCATCATAAAATGCAATTATTAGGAGCGGATGTTACAACTAAACTCAATTACCATTAAAAATCTCATTTTGCAAGTTGAAAGGCTGCTAGTCGGCTACTAGAAGCCAAGCAGTCCACTGGTGGCTCTCTGTAATCATTAGGTGTAGGATAGTAAGCTACCAGTCAACTGTCAGTAGGATAGTAGTCCACCGGTTGCTTACTATAATGCGTCTTGGCAAAATAAGGGCACGATAGTCGACTACGAGGATGGCCAGTCGACTGCTTAATACAAACCTGGGCCAGACAATTGACTGCTAGGAAGCTGGCAGTTGGCCCCTGTCTGCACTTCTCGATTTCCAGCAACATGATAGTCGACTGCCCCATGCTTAGCAGTAAGGTGTTATACTCCACTACAGTTTAAAAAATGTAATTTTGATAATACCCAGTCTAGAATGCATTCATTTTCAATTCTAAACACATAAGCTTAATTTCCATACAACAAACTTTACTTCTAATTTAACATTCCTCATCAATTAGCTCATACATGGTGCATTCAAGGAAAACTAGCCTATATCTCTAGATGAACACACCCCAGCCCTTCCAATCAATTACAAGCACATATGAGCACAACATTTTAGCAAAAACAACATCCAATAGCAGTAGAAAATATATAAAATGTAGGTTTAACCCCAAACTCAGTTTAAACATTCAAAAATCATATCTATCTAGCAACATTCAAAATTTCAGAAAAGAGAGGGGTTTAGGATGGATTGCTACCTTGATTCCTTGCAAATGATGTGCTAGGAAGGCTCCCCCTTGTTGTAGAACTAATTTCCAGCCTTGGATCTGTTCTTCCTTTAGCAAAACTCCTCCTCCTTTGCCCTAACTCATCCTCTTTCTCTCTCTACCCTCCCTTCAACTTCTCTCTCTAAAATTCTGAAGGTTTGAAGTGAGTGGGAGGTTTAGGGTTCAGCTAGGATTTAAGGAAGTTTTGGTAATTGCTCTTTGGTCCCTGGTCTATTTTGCACTCTTGTAATCACTCAACTTTCCCTTTTCAATTGAGTCCCAAGCCACTTCTTGTCAAACCTTCATTTATTTTCTTTCAATTAAGCCCTTATGCTAATGCAACTATATGAATTTAATGCAACATACAAAAGCATTAGAATTAAATTAAAAATTAACAAGCATCCCTTTAATCATATTTGGAGCAGATGTTACATTGATACTACAAATTGTTAATGCTGTATCTATGCTGATAATGGATATAGGACATGATACTTGATTTTATGCACTAAAGTTTTGTTTTTCTTTGGAGCATTTATAATTCAGTTTATAAATTGGTAGGAATTATTTCCCTTAGTTCATATTGGAAAGTAGTTAACGATGTCTAATGCATCATCTCAATTGGGTCATATAGGTGTTACCTAGTTGTTTTTCAAATTGTTCAATTTTGATTTAGGATGTTGATATTGCAATTTGCATGCACTGCTTCATTGAGAATTCATATGAAAATTCTTAAGAACCATATGCAATTTTACAACACTTCAAATGTGAGATTTAAGCCTATTTTGAGCATTCATTACAAGTATGCTCCGGATTTTCTTGTTTGAGTGTGCATTTTTCTTGATTATGCCTCTAGAACTTGATCTATAATACTTGTTGAGGGTATATGAACTTTTGAATATCAGGAGATGATTTGAGCAACTTAAGATACACTACTTTTAGCCAAAAAGCCTACCTTCTGTGTTTCCCTGAGTTATCCACTATTGGGCCTGTAAATTTTCTTCATTACTTAATACTTTTGCACTCCATATTTCCTCTTTTTACATTATCATCTTCTTTTTCACCCTATAAGCTGGAAATTTTGTAATATGGTCTTCATAATTGAATTAAAGTTCATTGTCTTGATGGATGATAATCCACTAAGTCTTTTCTTCATTTTAGATGCTCCCTTCAATCCAAAGATGTATATTAGGAAGACTACAATTATGAAAAAAAAAGAGAAAAAAAGAGAAAAAGAAAAGAAAAAATAAATATCAGAGTAGTCTTTATTCTCTCTTTCTTTGGATATGTTACTCTTTGAGCATCCCTTATTTCATTTAAAACTTTGGATATGTTAATCCTTTGAGCTTTCATGATGTTGAGATTGTATGAGTTTCCAACATAGCTATCACTTTTACCCAAAATTTTCCTCACCTTTACCTCAACCACATTACAACCTTTTTAAGACCCTTTGATATTTGTATTCAATTTTTTGCAGTAGTGAAGATAAGATTTATGAGCAAGCATATGGTAGGTAGATTCTTGTGAAAATGCTTAAGGACTTTGCACTGTACCTTTATACATTTTGAGTGATCCTCGTGAGGCATTGGTTCTCAAATATTTGATATTGAATTGCTGGTTAAGTTGTGTATACATTGTTATTATTTCCATTCTGTGTTAAGGTTTTGCAATTTGGTTTATGATTGAGTTTCACTTGGAATGTGTGAGGTATTATTAACTGTGGACTAGATATGGTTTTTTAGAAACTATTGTTGTTTTTCTGAGGACTAAGTTAGTGTTTGCTTGAGGACAAGAAAAGGCTTAAGTGTGGGGTGATTTGATGTGCCTTATTTTACACATAATTTCTTGATGTTATTTGTCCATATTATGAGAAATTTGTGTTTTTTTATTCCAAGAATCAACTAAGTTTGTATCCTTTTTCATTTTTAGGTGTTTTATCAAGCCATCATCAGCAAATGGAGCAATTTTGGGCTTGGATAGCCTTTAGCGCGCCCGTATAGAGCCTTTGGGTAATTTACTCATGTTGGTCTTGAGCAGTATGCCTGTGTTGGACCATTGGAATGGAGCAAGTCATGTTGAGTCCAGGAAGAGGGAAGGTTTTACTCGACTAGAGCGCTTCTTCTACGACACCCGTGAGCGCTTCTTTTATGGAGCATTGAGAGGAGTGATCTGTAGCATTAGGAGAGGATTAAGCGACGCATCAGAAAATCGATCTGCGACATTTGAGTAAGGGAGAGCAATCTTTTGGAGAGTTTTTTTACACGTGATAGTGGCAATTTTCTCTATAAGGCTCCTCTAGGGCTTGGGGATTCTTACTTGCCTTTGACCAAGAGCAGCGGTGAGAGGCTTTCTGGTGACTATGGAATGACTATTGGGACATCGCCGGGGACTTTGGCCATCGAATCACAACTAGTCCATGGAGTTTTGGCGCGATCCATGACCCATCTATGAATTTCATCTTGACCCATCTATGGTTTTTCATTAGGTCTACTATCCGTGCGTCCTTAGGCAACTGATCCACAACCATTCATCTGTCCTTTAGCCTCCTATTGGTGTTGTTCCTCTAGTGACTCGTGACCCGACCTGAGAATCCGTTGGGCAGTAGCTAGAATCCACATTTTAGAGATTGGAAGTGGCTTTCCAACAACTGTTCGTGCTATTTTTTGGTGACCGTATGTACTGTTCCATCCATAATTTGAGAGAAGAGGGACGTACATGTTTTAACTCTTTCTTTCTTTTGTATATTTTATTTTTTGGCTATTTGGACTATGAACATGAGTAGCTAGATTTGTAAAACCCATTGGGGTTCTTGACTGTGGTGGTATTGTGGTTTTAATAGTATGGACATTAAATTTGATTATGTGATCTTCTTTACAATTATGAATGAATGTTTAAGTTTTCTTTGCAAGACATTGTAACGAATGTTGTTTAGATTTATTTTAGTGGTCGAGACATTTTAACTAGAATTGAAAATCTAAATGTAAATGACAGTTAATTTTTACTTAGAACTAAGGTTAATTAATTGTTGGATTAAAAAGTAACGACTCTTAATAGTAGTAGATTAAAATGATAATGCTGATTTAAAATCAATCATTAGGAAAACATTACAGTGGTAAGTTCTTAGATTTAAGAAATTCAATTTTAATGATAGTGAATTTGAATTTAGTTTAGAATTTACTCACAAGTAGCATTATTAGATTCAATAATCCATTATCTTTTATGTGTTTGCCAACTAGTACAAGTCCCTAGTGGGTAGCATCATTAGATTCAATAATCCATTATCTTAGTGAGACGCGATAGGATAGGTTAGTGCTATCAAGAATGACAACATTAGGTTCTGCACTTAACTAGGATATTCAATAGAATTGAAGGCTCGAGACATGGAGCTGGGCATAAGTTCATTAGATGAACTTGAATAAGTATTGTTCACCCAACTATCCAAGAGTTAGATATGATGTAATTGGCAAAAGTTGCCTATTAAATAATCTATTTTCGGTGATCAGCCATAACCAACTCAATAATGGGTGAAATATAGATCTTGGCCCACTAAGAAACATTAAGTGTTATGGTTTTCCAAATTAATAATGAGGGCTGTTAGTTTGAAACAAAATAGTGGGAGGAACATTTAATTTAAATTCCTTATTAAATGTTCAAATGTAATATTTAATTTGCATATTTCTATTGCAGATATTATGGCAAACACATAAAATAACCTATCATTGCAATTAATCCTTAAGAAGGAAAAATTGATTGGGACAAATTTCCTAGACTGGTATAGGAATTTGAGGATAGTCCTCACGAATGAGCTGAAGCTCTACGTCCTAGAGGAACCAGTTCCTCAGCCACCAAAAATAGGTGCACCTTGTGCCAATAGAGATGTATCATAATGATGCTTTGGATGTCAATTGCCTTTTTTGGCTACCATGGACTCTGAGCTTCATAAGCAACATGAGAACATGGAAGCGTATGACATGCTTGAACACCTTAAGAAGTTGTATCAAGGGCAAACTGGACATGAAATATTTGATATATCCAAAGCATTATTTAATTGCAAATAGGTAAAGGGAAGCCTAGTCGGTCCTTATGTACTTAAGATGATTTGGTATGTTGAGAATCTTGAAAATTTGGGTTTTCCAATGGGCCAAGAGTTGGCCACCAATGTAATTTTGTAATCATTACCACAGAGCTAAAATCACTTTGTCATGAATTGTAACATGATCAAGATTGACAAATCACTACTAGAATTACTCAACATGTTAAGAATAGCTGAACAAAATTTACAAAAGATAAAGCCCACTAACATATTGATGGTTCAAAAGGGGTAAAGGCAATGTAAAAGGTAAGGTCAAGGGTAATAAAAATAAAACAGATTCTAAATCCAAAGGAAAGCCCAAGCCTAAGCCTAAAGCATTGAAACCTAAGTGTAGTGTGGCTAAGGAAGGAAATTGTTTTCATTGTAGTGAGGCTAAACATTGGAAGAGGAACTGCAAAGTTTACCTCGATGATCATAAGAAGAAGGGAAGTGAGATTTTCACTTCAGGTATTTTTGTTATAGAAGTTAATTTAACTACTTCTACTTCTACTTCTTGGTTATTATATATTGGTTGTGGTTCTCACATTTGTAATAATGTGCAGAAACTCAAAAAGAGTAGGACTTCGACTAAAGGAGAAATTAACCTACAGGTTAGAAATGGAGCAAAGGTTGCTGCCTTAGCTTTAGGAACATCTTCTCTTTTATTGCCTTCTAGTTCAATTATAGAATTAGAGAACTGCTATTTTGTGCTAGCTATTAATAGAAATATTATTTTTATTTATTGTTTGGACAAGAAAGTTTTTTCATTTATAATAAAGAACAAAAATTGTTTTTTTTTTATTTTAATGAAATATTTTATTGCTGCGCACAAATGTTTAACGGTCTTTGTATTCTAGATCTTGAACCTTTTGTCTATAACATAAATACTTAGTGGGTTAAATCAAATAATTTAAATCCCACATATATTTGGCATTATTGTTTAAGCCATATAAATAAGAAATGCATATCCAAGCTCCATACAGATGGACTTTTGGACACATTTGATTTCAAATCATGAGGTATGTGAATCTTGGTTATTAGGCAAGATGACTAGAACCCCATTCACTAGACATAGTGAAAGGCCAACTGATCTATTAGGTCTAATACATAGTGATGTATGTGGGCCTATTAGCTCAGTGGTTAGAGTTGGTTTTCAGTACTTCATCATTTTACTGATGTCTTTAGTAGATATGGATATGTGTATGTTATGAAACAAAAATCTAAATCTTTTGAAAAATTCAAGGAATTTAAGAATGAAGTACAAAACCAACTTGATAAAAGTATTAAAATACTTCGATTAGATGATGGTGGGGAATACTTAAGTCAAAAGTTTGATGACTATCTGAAAGAGTGTGGTATTGTATCACAACTCACTCTACCAGGAACACCACAGTGGAATGGTGTTTCAGAAAGGAGGAATTATACTTTAATAAACATGGTACGATCTATGATGAGTCACACAAATCTTTCCACTTCCTTTTGGGGTCACTCTCTAGAAGTAGTTACTTTCATGCTCAATCGTGCTCCTTCTAAATCGGTTAAAAGGATACCGTATAGGATATGGACTGGGAAGCATCCCAATATATCTTTTACGAAGATTTGAGGCTACGAGGCTTACGTAAGTCTCAAGCAAGTTAGCACCCAAATCAGATAAGCATTATTTTGTGGGATATCCAAAGGAAACTAAATGATACTAGTTCTATAATCCTTCTCAAGGCAAAGTGTTTGTCACAAGAACTGGCGTTTTCCTTGAAAAGGAATTTATTTCAAGGAAAAATAGTGGGAGGAAAGTAGAACTTGAAAAAATTCATAACCCACAAGAAAAGCACTAAACCCAGTATACAACCTAAGCAAAGTCCATAAGTTGTTATGGAACAAGAACCATATTAGATTTGGTAGGATTCGTCATGAACCCAAGATATATAGATTTCTTGTGACTCAACATAAAGATGTTATGCTCATGGATCTAAATAATTCTACAGCCTACCAAGAGGTTATCATAGGCCCAAATTCATGCAAATGGCTTTGGGCCATGAGATCTGAGATGAAATCCATGTATGAAAACCAAGTTTAGACTTTGGTTGACCCACCTAAAGGTGTAATACCCATTGGATGCAAGTGGGTTTTCAAAAAGAAAACCGACATGGATGGTAAAGTACAAAATTATAAAGAGTGATTGGTTGCCAAAGGTTTAAAGCATCTGCCACACCTAAAAGTTGTATTTTCTTGGTCACTTTTACAAGGTTATTTGCAGATCTGGTGTATGTACAACCCTAATGCATCTCACATCATCCCAGTTGATCGCAAGTGAAAAATGGAGCAAAAATCTTAATTTTAACTATAGCTACACTATAAATAGAGGAAAACCAATACCAGGAGAGATGCAAAAGACAATGTCGCGAGGAGCACTTTTTATGCTTTGAATGACGGTGGTTGAAACGATGGTTTTCACTACTGTGAGTGGTTGAATTCGACATTACAATGTGATCCTCCAAATACAACTCTCAATTTGGTTTTCAACAACGTGCCTAAACGATGATCTCTATACGAATGGTGACAAATCGCGATCAACTGCTATCGAACAGCAACCAACAAGAGTGAACGATGACTAACAGTAAAACCTCCATGAATGATGGCAAGTGAGCGAGCCTCGATGATGTCCTCTCCTTGGATTGACGAATGATGACTCGCAATTTACTCCTCTCATTCTCTCTTAGTGCCTTCAATGCTGTTTCAATGATTTAAGGCTTGGATTTGGATGGGTGAGTTTTAAATGAAAAGAAAACATAGATATGCCCTTGGTTGTAACTCAGCGTCAATCTTACATAGAGTCAACGGTCTGACATAACTTTTAATTATTAGCATTTTGATAAAAAATTTAATGAATATTATTATTTATAAAATTTAAAAAATTTAGAGTTCTTTGTTAAGTTATAAAATTTAAAAAAGTTATGTGTAAAAGAGCTAAATTTAAAAGGGTTTTATACAATTTCATCAATTATAAATATGCAAAATTGAAGTTAATTTATTCAAATTATTTAATATAAAATTACATTTCAAATAATATATAATAAAAACTATTTTTACTTTATTATTTCTTATTTTATTCATATAAATTATACAGCAAAATTTAACATAATAATAACAAAATTTTAATAATAAAAACTAAATTAAAAATTATTTAAATTTTTACAAAACATTAAAGTTTAAATTATAAAAACTTAATTAAAAACCACAATATTTTAACTAAAAAAAAAAGTTATTTCCGCTTCCTATGATTCTGACTTCCTTCTTCGCTGCTATTCCGGTCGTCCTCTTTTCCGTTGTCTTCGTCGTCGTCGTCGTTGTCGTCCTCCTGCTTCTCTTCTTCCTCCTCGTCACCGTCGGATGTCGGAAAAGGATCTAGGCGTACGGCATCCTTGGCCCATTGAATCAATCTCTCAACTTCATCTTCTTCATTTTCATCTTCAGCATTGGACACAGTGGCACGCAGGGGGACTTGCTTCGTAGCAATCGTTGAAGACGACGAGGGATTCGATTTGGCCTTGAGAGCAGCGAATCTGGCGTAGAGATCGTCGCCAAGAGCAGCTTTGAATTCCTGATATTCTCTTGCAATTGTCATCGAGGATCCGCATGGTTTGAGGGCCTCGAATCGGCGCTCCAGATCCGAATCCAGATAATTGTTCGATGAACCACAAGCAGAAGCTATGTGAGAATCCACGGAGAGCTTCAATAGCACTTGGTCCTGAGCAGCTTGTATAATCTCCTCCACTTCATCTCTTTTCGTCTCCGTCTCCTTCTCCCAACTTTTCCTCATCCTCGCGGCTTGACTGCCTCTCTAGTTGTTTTTTGGAAACCTATCCCCTTCGTCAAATTCACAATTTTCTTTTATTTATGGTATTACTAGCTAATTGCACAAGTTGTATATTTGCTTATAATTTTAAAATATGAAGTGCCTTAATATTTTGATAAACTAAAATTTGTGATGTAAATAGGGAATATGGATGTAATTAGATTAAATGAAGCATTTTAAAATATTTTCAAAAGCCAATCTTATAAAAAAAATGTGGCCACTAAACTTTATTTTTAAATGAAAATAACTTTCTTAAAAATAAATTAAATTCATGAAAAATAAAACGGGGTTTAGAAATTAGTATGAATAGAAAAGATATTAAATTTCTTATAACATCTTATAATATGAAACGTAAATTTTTATTTGTAGTAAATTATCTTTTAAATTATAAAAAATTGTAAAACTATTAAGTTAAGGTTAATTTTAATTTTTAACATATCTCAGTACTCAAGTGCTGGTCACATGAGAGCCATTAGCTTCAATTTCCCTAATCTGTCCAAGAAAAACAGTGTCCTTGGAAAAACACAAAGGACAACATCAATAGTATGGTTTGTTTCTCAACCTCCTTCCCTCATCACAGTGATGAAATCATCCTTCTAACTTGGTTATAGCAATCCAAAAACTTAACACAAAACACAATACAAGACAATAAAAAAACATAGCAAGTTAAGCAAAATCAACTACATTGCCCTTATTGCCTTGGAACAGAAACATTGGTTTGTGAGAGAGGAATTGTGAAAGCTTTGAACCAGTTAGTATCCGTAACTAGCGAAGATTCCCCTTCATTGCTTTTTCATCTACTGGAACAAAAACCTAAAGGGGTTGAAGGCAATATTCTAAAGCACAAGACATATTTTGCTTGTCCTTAATTTTTCTAGATTCCTAATGCTCCATGGTTGAATATGCACAAGAACCTCCTCCAAGTTCTCATAACATTAATAGTGATTGATGAAAAAAAAAGACAAGTTCTAGTTGAAATGCATAGAGCTCCTTCGACTTCTGGTTATATAAGTGTGTGTAAGTAAGCTATAAGATATAAAAGCCTTTGTGAGATTCCTAATTTCCTTCCTCTCTGCATAGAGTAGATCAAACAACTATGGAAGGTTTACAGAATTTGTGCATTATAAAGATATGTTAATGGAAACAATATTCATCAAGTAGTTGTGTTTATTTTGGGCAATACAACAGTTGATTGGTGGTTGGTGTTGATATAAACGAGCCGCTAACAAATAAAATCATGCTACAATATTTGGATTTCTAAAGCTACTCTCGTGTTTCTTTCGTTCAAACTGAGGAAGGGGAAGCAAATAGCTAATGTGACTTGCATTTGAGTATCAAGGTCTGTTAAATTTAACCATAACTTGACAGTTTCATAATTTTTTATATTTTAGGAGGGGTAATTTTTTGCAAATAAAAGTTTACGTGTATAATATATTATTTAGGAATAGTTTAGGGAATAAAGTGTACTTTCTCCTTTAATTTATATATATATATATATATATATTCTATTTACTCCTAACAATCACATGAAGAGCAAAATGTAAGCATGAAAAATGTTTGGAAGGTTGAATTTGAAAGTCACGCCTAGAGGGGAAGCGAATAGTTGTGTTTACAAATTATTTTACATTTGATAAACTAATATTTTATTTTTGAAATTAGCAAATATAAATAATATACATATATATGTATATAAATTAATTTTTAGATAGCTAATGAAAATTCAATAATTAGAAAAATGTAGAAAACTAAAAGTTTAAAGCAAAAAAAAAAAAAAGAACACAAATAAATTATCTTAGTTTGGTACAGAAATGACTTAGGTCTAGTCCCCTTGTAGAGCTAAGAGCTTTTTATACTAACAAATTTGTTTTTACAACTACTTACAAGTAACTCTGTTGGGTTTCACTTGCTCACCAACAATTATAAGGTTTTTTCCCTCACTAAAAATGACTTATGGGTTTTCACCGTTCGCCCTCAACTATAGGTTTTCTCTTGCTAACTTAAAACGAACTTCAAGTAAAAATATTTTGGTGGACCCTTATAACATCAAGAGAATACAAAGAAGATTTCAAAATGTCTATGCTCTTTAAGTGTATAAAACCTAGAAACTAAGCTGAAACTCAATATTCTCAAATGAGAGAAATTTAGGACACTTTAGCTATTTTCTCTCTAGCATGAGACTTAATAAAGAATGATGAATGAGCAGCTCCTTTTATAGTGAAGCTTGGACACAAGGAGAAGGAAACTCGTCGTTATAATTTTCTAGCTGTTGCCAAAATTTCTCCATGGAATAATTTTTCTAGTCGTTAGTTTCAATCTAATTTAAGCCATCCACAATTCAAGATATAACAATCTTTCTTTAACGTAGAAAGAAGGTGATTAGAATCAACAAAATGAAGGACAATAAATGAATTAGAATAGGCATTTAGCTTTAGTGCATTATCTTATAGAAATCAAAAGACTTTGATGAAGAATTTTCCTACACGTGCACTCTTTCATGCAATTTGGCAATATCTTATGAAAATCAAAGAGCTTTGAAGAATAATTTTTCTTACACGTGCACTTTGTCATTCCTTCTTGAATAATAAAATTTTACGTTTAAGGATTTTTTAATTAAAAATATACTTTTATTTTCTAATTTAAATTTAAATGTGATAAATTTTAAATAATAGCTTAATTTTTGAATAGCTAAATATTTGAATTGAATGATTTTGTTATCATTAAAATTAAATTATTGTATGAAACCTTGAGGTTAACAAAATTTAACCTAGAAAAACTATCATAAGGCCTACGTACCCCTTATGAGAATCAAAGTTTACGCAATTTTAGGGTAAACTACAATAATGTGTTCAGTAATTGAATATTAAAAAGAAAAAACAAAGGTATAAAAATGATTCCAAATACAATAAAGTTGTGTGTGATCTAATTTTATTTTGGAAAACATAATTGTCCTCACTTATTTTTCTCTTCTTTTTCCTATTTTACAATTTTGATTTTTTGGAAAATAAATTTTAACCTAAGTGAAATCCTAAAAAAGAAGAAGTTTTTGAGTTTTTATTAGAAAAATCCTAAAAACAAAGAAAAATTGATTTTCTAATTTTCAATATAAAATTGGACTATTGGAATCCAAGTTCAAGGCATGTAAAGTAGTTAATAAACATCTAATTGTGTAAGAATAAACATGCAATGCAAGCCTAACTATAACATCTGCTCCTAAAATTTGAGAGATGTTTGTTAATTTTAGTTGATTGCTTGTGTATGTTGTATTTATGTTATGTTAACTTGCATATAGTTGCATGAGTGCAACAGTTGGACTAGAAATGAGTGAGAAAATTGACTAGAATGAAGAAAAGGACTAAACTGAAAAGTGAAAAAGTTTAGGGATGAAAATCACAATTTTAGCCAAAGGATTTACTGTAGAACAGAATTTTGAAAGCTTCCCGCCCGTGAGCTAGGGAAAAAATGATAATTTAACATATAGTTGGAAGAATCATCATTTTGGACTGATTGGTCGGGAATTAGGAGCAGAATTGCAAAGGGCCAGATCGCTTATAAATAGGTGGAACACCTCAGAACCCTTCCATTTCATCTTGAATCCTGAGTTTCTAGAGAGAGAGAGTGTGTGGACGAGCTAGAGAGAGAAGCTAAAGGAAAAAGGCAGTAAATCTCACTTCTAGCAAGAATTGAGGTCAGAAAAGTGATTAGGAAGGCATCTACAACATTAACCACCATCCAAACATCGTTTAAACATGGATTATGGTAGCATAATAACCCAAGCCCTTTATTTCGGAGTTTACTATTCATACTACTGAAATTTGTGAAATTGAACTTGTTTGAAAAAAAAAAGAATTTAAAACTACATTCTTATTATTTTTAATCACTATTGGGTATTTTTAACCAACTGAAAATACTTGTGCATGCTAAAAATTATTTTTGAAAAATAGGTTTTTCAGCTTGAACAAAAATGAGTTTTAATCTCATATTTGGACAAGATTATATGATGTTTTGGGCTATTTTCTTGTGTTAAAAGTTTCTAAGGAGTTTTTCTTGAGTTCATCAATTTCAAAATGGGTGTAGAAACAAGTTTTTGGATTGAAATTTTGGGTCAACTGTAATTCACAAAATAGAGCAAGACGCAGCAGCCGACTGCCATGGTGCAGTAGTCGATTGTCGTGCTCTTGAGATGCCCAGAATCGTATACATAATGTTAGCAGTCGATTGCCGAGTGCTTGGAAGTTGACTGCCATGTTATTTATTTTTCCAAAAACACCTAAGAACAGAGCAGTCGACTGCCCCGACCTAGCAGTCGTGTAACACCCTCTATCCTAGTGTTCCTTTTAGATATTTAAGTAATATAATATGAAAATAAATATCAGAGTGTTGGTGTTACTATCACTTCTACCAGAGTAAATTTTAAACTTTTTACCAAGTTAATTAATTGAGTGCATTTGGGGTTAGTCTATACTCTCAGGTTCTCTCAATATCACAGCGGAATGAATACATATAGCATACACCTGGATTAACTATACATAGACATGCATTTTTAATTAAGCATAAACAATTAACTATTGGGCATGAAGGCAACAATCTTGCTACTCATAACCCCATTAAATAGTCTATTCATCAATCCAGCCTAATTCATATACAGATAAGTTAGAATAGGCTATACAAAATAATCCTACACTAGCCTTTCTCAAAATATCATGAAGGCTAGCTCAATCCTAACATGTACTTATACTATCTAAAATAAACAGTTTGTGTGCCCATATTGGACACTTCTTCATACCTTACCTTCTTTCTCTAACCCAAGGGGACCTACACAAGTACATGTCAACACTATTGTGAGAGAAATGAATCTCAGTAGTAATACAACCAGTTACAAAATCCATTGACCTGTACCACCATGCTCGCACGAAAAATTTTACATTCTTTCATAAACTAGATCACATACTATTGGGATGAAATGAGTGTAGCATTTAATCATGTTATGTACTCATATGTATGTATATGCATTTAAAACATATCAACTTTAAAACATGGGAAGTGTATTCATCATCACTCTCATCATAAAACATTTCTTATAAAACACATATGGGATAGTAAACATAACATCATTTCATTTCCATAATATGCGAGAAGTACATAAAACACCCTAAGAGTAATCGGGAAAGTCGCCTAGCAATAACTCCACGCACCACTGTCTATATCAATGAGTGCATGTCTATTTATCCATGCCTTAACTTTTGTACATTCTGAGGCGTCCCCTAGTGGATCCAAGTACAGTAATAGTCCCTACCCCTTTTCGGCAGATCATCCCTGACCAGCAGGATTCCTCCCTTTCGTACCAAACGAGGCTGGTATACTCTCATTGGATCACCGTCAACTCTACCTGGATAATTTCCTCTTCGCTTTTGGGCGAATCATAATACTATGGAATCACCATCCCTTTTCGATGGATCATACTTTCGGTACGCTATTCTCTACATATACTATGGGGTGACTCGGCCCATGGTCATGGTTACGCTTAACTCTAAGTATGTGTTTCTCATATAGCCTTTGGGAGATGACACTAACTTAAAGTTCACAACCATCACGGTGTTTTCAAAATCATTTAAGTTCAAGTGGATGTTTAACCATCCCAATTTATAGCACAATTGTGGACTGCCCAACGGCCGTCCCATACCGACAATCGGTCACTCAATCATGAGTCTATCTATCCTAAGGAATACACTGAGAATACTTTCCTCTCTCCCCCTTTGTGTTTTCTACTCTCTTTTTCTTTCACTATCCCAAGGGTATCATCACCCAAAACTTCTAGTTTCCTTGCTTACCTATGTTGTGAGCCTTTAATTAAGTTAGTATGAAGAATTACTAAGCTCAATTGACATTAAAAAACTCATTTCGCAAGTTAGAGGGCTGCCAGTCGACTTCTAGAAGGCTAACAGTCAGTTGGTGGCTCTTTATATTCCTTGAGTACCAGATAATAAGCTAGCAGTCGGCTGCCAGCGTGCTGGCAACCGGCTGGTGGCTTTCTGAAATACATTCTAGGTAAAAATATAAGCACAATAGTCGACTACTAAGACAGCCATTCGACTGCTCAGTGCAAACCTGGGCCCGACAGTCGACTGCTAGGAACCTGGTAGTCAGCTGCTAAACCTCTGTCTGCACTTCTGGGTTTCCAAGAACACGACAGTCGACTGTGAGGATGGCCAGTCGACTGCTTAGTGCAGACCTGGGCTCGATAGTCGACAGCTAGGTATCTGGCAGTCGGCTGCTAAGCCTCTGTCTACACTTTTGGGTTTTCCAGGAACACGGTAGTTGATTGCCCTATACTTAACAGTCGGCTGCTATGCTCTACTGTAGTTCAGAAAACATGATTTTGATAATACCCAGTCCAGAATGCATTCCATTTTCAATTTTAAACATATGAGCTTAATTCCCATACAACAAACTTTACTTTTCATTAAATATTTCCCATTCATTAGCTCAAACATGGTAAAGGAAAACTAGTTTATATCCCTAGATGAACACAACCCAGCCCTTCCAATCCATTACAAGCACATATATGAGCATATATTCAGCAACACAACATCCCATAAAAGTAGAAAAGCATATAGAATGTAGGTTTAACCCCAATCTCAGTTCAAATATGTAAAAATTCATATTTTCCAACAACAGTAACATTTCAGCAAAAGATAAGGGTTTAGGATGGATTGCTACCTTGATTCCTTTGAAATGATGTGTTAGGAATGATTCTCCCTTGTTGTAGGATTGAATCCCAGCCTTAAATCACCCTTTACTTCAGAAACCTTCCCTTTCCAGCCCTAACTCTGCACCTTTTCTCTCTACTCGCCTTTTCTGCTTCTTTCTTTAGGATGTTGAAGGTTTGAAAGAATGAAGAGGGTTTAGGGCTGCTGCTAGGGTTTAAGGGAAAGTTTAGGAAATTGCTCTTTGGTCCTTGGTTTACTTTACACATTTTGTCTCAGCACAATTTCCCTTTTCACTTAGGTACTTGGCCTTACTCTCAACTAAGGAATTGTAATTCTTTCAAGTTAGTCCCTATACTAATGCAACTATATGCACTAATGCAACATACACAAGCATTAAGCATCAAATTAACAATTATCAAGCATCTCTTTAATAATAATTAGAGTGGATGTTACAAGTCGACTGTCCAGCCTAACCGTAAGCTAGCAGTCGACTGATAGCTCTTTGTTTAGAATTTTGAAAATTTAGACAGAATGCAATCAGTTGACTTACAGCATGATACCAGTCGACTGCCACCTTTTATGATGAAAAGATGAACTTAATGATATATTTGAATGATATCTAGCCCAAAAACTAAATCCAAACTAGAGATTAAACTTAAATTACAAGCAAGGTAACATATACATTGAATGTAAATGAGAAAGAGCATGAAAGTGATGAAAATTAAAAGGAAAGAACAAGAATGCATAAGAGAAATGAAAATTGTATTCTTAATATATGTATGTGGTAGATAGGTTCATATCTGAATGACTAATTACTGGTATGGGACGGTTATTAGACATTTCGCGACTATCGTGATAGTTGTAAATTGTAAGTTAGTGACTTAATGGCAAAAGTAAATGAAAAGTCACATACTTAGAATTTACAAAACTATAGTATGCACCAATTTTACCATATATGTATGTTTATAAATAGCATTTTGAGGACCCCAGTATGTACTTAATGTGTTGGACCTAGAGTTGAGAACCTTATGGTACTTGGATCCACTAGAGGATGCTCCAGAATGTACACAAAGATGATATGCAGTCGAGGACTGCCAGGTGGAGTTGCCACAGTACATATACGAAAACATGGAGTGGTGCACATGTTGCCCCTCCATATTTCTCTTATTATTCAATTATATGATGATAATTATGATGATGATTGGCAGAGGCCAATGAGAAGTGGTCTTATTTCCTTATTGCTCTTTATGTTATTATGAAAGTTATATGAATGATGTTATGTTACCTATATGTTTTGATGAATTGATGAGATATATGTACTATGAGTTAAGTTTATGCATGCAACTATGGATGTTAAATGAAATGTTATACAGGATCACCCAATAGATGTATTATTTTATGAAAAATAATGTAGAGTTTTCGTATGAATTTACGGTGGTACAAACTAGCTATCTTGAAAATTGGTTATTAATGCTACTGAGATTTATTCTCATAAAAATGCTGGTTTGTATCAAATTCCTAGATATCAGATCTTCCTTGAGATAGAGATGGAGTTGGTTGAAATACTTTTTTTGGGGTATTTCACTATTATTAAGGAACTATGGATCATATATGTATGGGAAGTTCTTCCCCCACCTTGATTACATGAAGTGTTAGAGTAGAAAGTTTTTTATATGCGTCATACCCTGAATCCTGGTGATATTTTGGCAAAAGGATCAAGAGAATAGTTTTGATGTATAGGATAAGGGTGCATATGTATTAGGATATGTGAGCTAGGAATCGACTAGCTATTTTTGTTAAATGGGTAAGAGTGACAAGCTTGTTGTCTCCTTACCCTAGCTAACACTCTCACATATCCATAGATATATGTCTAATGAATGATATGTATACACTGTAAATGAATGTTTATGTATATAAATATATGTATGCACATGTATGTCATTTTAACTAATATATTTTAATTTTTGCTGCGTAACGTGTGAGATCCCGAGTGTAGTAGTCCAAACCAATAATACTAATTATGTTAATTGGTAAATATTTGAAAATTTACTTAGGTAAAGGGAGTAGTAATTCACCAATCTTATAGTATATTGTTTATATTATTTAAATCACTTTAAAAGATACTATAGGATTGAGGGGTTACACTGAGTTGGTATCAGAGCACTACTACCACGACTAGTTAGAACTGGCTCGGTAGTGAAAGGGTAAATTCATCAGGATAGAGACTAATGCAAGGTAGTTAGCTGTTTGACTTGAGGAATGAAGTATTAGGTTTGGGTAGATGATATTTCTGATTGGTGCCATATGATCTCTTATAAATAATATGTTATTGAGACTGATCACCTCGGTAATGTTTGTTTTGTAGAGTGAATTATGGCCCCACCTAGGAGAAATACTGGGAAGGAAAAGGAAGGTGAGACCAATATGGAAAGAGTAATGCAAGTCATGATGGGAGTGGTAGAGGCTATGAGGGAACAAGCTGTTGTGGCTGCCTAACAGCCTATTGTTGCTACTCAACAAGCTGCAGCTATAACTAAAGCACTTAGACAATTTCAAGAGAATATACCCATGAATCCCAACCCAAATCCTGATGTTGGCCAAGTGAGAAACCAATCCTATAATGGTTGGTCTGAATTTCAGAGAAATAATCCTCCTTCCTTTAGGGGTGAGTTTAACCCATAGGCAGTTGAAGAATGGTTGAAAGAGATGGAAAAATTATTCGAGGTCATAGGGAATACGGATGAACAGAAGGTATTGTTTGCTACTCACATGCTTGTTGGGGAAGCAGAATATTAGTGGAGATGAGCAAAACAATTACTGGTAGCTCAAGGGAACTAGATCACCTGAGAAGTTTTTAAAAGAGTGTATTTGGAAAAGTATTTCCTTGAGAACGTAAGAAACCAGAAAAATTTAATTCATGCAGTTAAAGCAAGGTAGTATGACTTTTGAGGAGTATTTAGCAAAAATTGAGGCACTGTCTAAATTCTCTTCTTATTTAGAGCATCATCCAAATGAGACATGGAAAGCATTGCATCTAGAAGTTGGGTTGAGATCGGAGCTAAAGAATGCTGTTACTCCGTTTGAAATTAGAAACTTTTCTATGTTAGTTAACAAGTGTCGCATTGTTTCTCAGAACTTGGCTGACACAAAGAATGAGAGACAGAGAGTGAATTTATTTAAAAGAAAACAACCTAGATCCTTCAAAAGAAGGGATAGTAGAAATGAGGGAAACCAGAAGGGGAAGAAACCTATAATGAGACAGGTAGTACCCAATGCTTGTCCAAAGTGTAGGAAAAGTCATAATGAACCTTGTAGATTCCAATCTGGTGTATGTTATTAGTTTGGAAAATTGGGACACTTCATTAAATATTGCCCTGAGTGGAAGAAGTCGACTGAGCCCACAAAACCTCCTACTATGGAAAGAGTTTATACTCTCAAAGGTAAAGACATGGTTCAGTCCGATGATCTCATAAATGGTATATCTTTAATTGTACTGTATGATTCTGGTGCCACTCATTCTTTCATTTCCTATGAATATGTGGAAAGATTGAATTTACCTTTATTTAAATTGCCCCATAAGTTATCTATTTCTACTGCCATAGGAGAGCGGGTATTAACTTCTTTGGCTTGCTTAAATTGCTCTCTTGTTGTTGAGAATAAGCCCTTCATTGTTGACCTCATTTGTTTAACTTTGGTGGGATTGGATATCATTCTTCGGATGGATTGGTTGTCTGCGAACAATGTAGTCTTGGATTGTTCTAAGAAATTTATGACTTTTATAGATGTCATGCTAGTAGTTTGGAAAATTGAGGAAGAGATTCAAGGAACTAGTTTTATGTGTTCTTCTAAAGTTGAACTTCAGCATAAACTTAATGCTATTCCTGTAGATTGTGAATTTCCAAATGTCTTTCCCAATGAAATTTCAAGTCTTCCACCTTAAAGAGAGATAGAATTTTCTATAGAATTGATTCCTGGCACAGGACCAATTTCTATAGCACCTTGTAGAATGTCTCCCTTAGAGTTAACTGAATTGAAGGTGCAAATAGAGGATCTTTTGGGGAAACAGTTTATTAGGCCCAATGCTTCACCTTAGGGAGCACCAGTTCTGCTTGTAAAGAAGAAGGATGGAAGTATGAGGTTATGTATAGACTATAGACAACTAAATTAGGTAACTGTGAAGAATAAAGACCCACTTCCTAGGATAAATGACCTGTTAGATCAATTGAAAGGAGTTACTATGTTTTCCAAAATTGATTTAAGGTCGGCATACCATCAAATCAGAGTGAGAATAGAAGACATACTTAAGACAACCTTTAGAACCAGACATAGGCATTATGAATTTCTTGTAATGCCATTTGGATTAACGAATGCTCCAGCTATTTTAATGGATTACATGAATCATATCTTTAGACCCTTCCTAGATCAATTCATGGTAGTTTTTATTGATGACATTCTTGTATATTCTAAGAGTAGCAAAGAGCATGAATATCATATTAGGATTGTATTACAGTTGCTTAAGGAAAAGCAATTGTATGCAAAATTAGAAAAATGTGAATTCTGGTTAGAAGAGGTGAAATTCTTAGGTCATGTAATCACTAGAGATGGAGTAATAGTAGATCTCAGTAAGATAGAAGCTGTAATTAGTTAGGAGAGACCTATAACAGTGACTGAAATTCATAGTTTTCTTAGATTAGCAAGGTATTATAGAAGATTCATTCAAGGGTTTTTGCAAATTGCATTGGCCTTGACTAGACTGACTGGGAAAAATATTCCTTTTGTGTGGGATCACAAATGTGACGATAGCTTTCAACTTTTAAAAGAAAAGTTGACCACAACACCTGTTTTAATAATCCCTGATCCCTTAGGAAATTTTAAATTGTATTGTGATGCATCCAAAAAGGCCTAGGATGTGTCTTGATGCAAAATGGGAGAGTTGTCGCATATGCCTCTAGACAATTAAGGCCTCATGAGGAAAATTACCCTACCCATGATTTAGAATTAGCAGCCATAGTGTTTGATTTAAAAATCTAGCGACACTATTTGTATGGGTCAAGGTTTGATATATTTAGTGACCAAAAAAGTCTCAAATATCTCTTTGACCAAAAAGAATTAACATGAGGAATAGAAGATGGATGGAATTCTTAAAGGAATATGATTTTGAATTAAAGTACCATCTAAGAAAAGCTAATGTAGTGGCAGATGCACTAAGTGAAAAATCTCTCCACATAGCTCAATTAATGATAAATGAAATGAACCTGATAGAGAAATGTAGAAATATGAGCCTATCCACACTGGTGTTACCAGATCGGATATGTCTGAGTGAGTTAAAAATCGAGAATAACCTTAAAACTTAGATATTAGAAGCTCAAAGAGAGGATGAATTCTTAAAGTCCCTTAAGAACCAAAAAGAATTCAAAAGAGGTGTCGATGGTGTAGTAACTTTCTAAGATAGGATTTATATTCCAGACTCAGGCGAACTGAGGGATATAATTCTAGAAGAAGCCCACAAGAGCAACTATACTATTTATCTTGGTACTACCAAGATGTATCAAGATTTGAAAAAGAATTGGTGGCCAGGTATGAAGAAGCAAATAGCTGAGTATGTTGCTAGATGCCTAGTGTGCCAGCAGGTGAAAATTGAACATCAGAAACTTACAGGACTACTACAACCTCTTGAAATCCCTGAATGGAAATGGGATAAAATTTCTATGGATTTTGTTATAAGTTTACCAAAAACTCAATTAGGAAATGATACAATTTGGGTGATTGTGGACAGATTAACTAAATATGCACATTTCCTACCCATCAAAATAAATTTTTTATTAGATAAGTTGGCCCAATTGTATATATGAGAAATAGTAAGACTCCACGGAGTTCATACTAATATAATATCTGATAGAGACCCTAGGTTTACTTCTAGATTCTAGAGAGCCTTACAGGAGGCTTCTGGTATTAAACTTAGCTTCAGTACTACTTATCATCCACAAACTGATGGGCAGACTGAAAGAATTATTCAGACGCTAGAAGATATGCTTAGAGCATGTACATTAGAGCAAAAAAGGGAATTGGGATAGAAATTTACCTTTAATAGAATTTGCCTACAATAATAGTTTTCACTCTAGCATAGGGATGACTCCTTATGAAGCCTTGTATAGAAGAAGATGTAGGTCACTCTTGTGTTGGTTTGAGGCTGGGGAGAGACAACTACTAGGGCTAGAGTTAGTTTAACAAACCACAGATCAAATTAAGATGATTAAAGAAAAGATGGCTAAGGCCTAAGATAGGCAGAAGAGTTATGCTGATAAAAGGAGAAGACCACTAGAATTTGAGGAAGGAGACTATGTTTTCCTTAAAATTTCTCCTATTACTGGTATTGGTAGGGCTATTAAGTCTAGAAATTTGAGCCCAAGATACATTGTACCTTTCCAAATCTTGAAAAAGGTTGGCCAATCTGCTTATCAAATTGCTTTAACCCTATTTCTATCCAATCCCCACGATGTGTTTCATATCTCTCAACTTCAAAAATATCTTCCCGATCCTTCACATATTCTTGATGCCAGAATAGTACAATTAAAAGATAATTTAATTTATAATCCTAGACCTTTAAGAATCATTGAGACTGAAGTCAAACAATTAAGAAATAAGACAATTCCACTAGTAAAGGTAATGTGGGATTAGTCATTGCCCCAAGAAGCTACGCGGGAGAAGGAAGATGATATGAGAAGAAATTTCCCAAATTTATTTTTTTAGGTATGTATAAATTTTGAGGACAAAATTTCTTAAAAGGAAGGGAGAAATGTAACATCCGCTCCTAAAATTTGAGAGATGTTTGTTAATTTTAGTTAATTGCTTATGTATGTTGCATTTATGTTATGTTAGCTTGCATATAGTTGCATAAGTGCAAGAATTACACTAAAAATGAGTGAGAAAATTGACTAGAATGAAGAAAAAGACTAAACTAAAAAGTGAAAAATTTTAGGTATGACAATTGTAATTTTAGCCAAAAGATTTCCTGTAGCAACAGAATTTTGAAAGCTTCCCGCCAGTGAGCTAGGGACAAAATGGTAATTTAACATGTAGTTGGAAGAATTATCATTTTGGACCGAATGGTTGGAAATTAGGAGTGGAATTGCAAAAGGATCGGACTGCCTATAAATAAGCCAATCCTTCAAACCCTTCATTTGGCATCCTGAGTTCTGAAATTCTAGAGAGAGAGAGTGGTCGTGTAGAGAGAGAAACTAAAGGAAAAAGGCAAAGAACCTAACTTCTAGCAAGAATTGAGGTCAAAAAAGTAATTAGGAAGGCATCTATAACATTAACCAACATCCAAACATCATTTAAACACGAATTAAGGTAGCATAATAACCCAATCCCTTTATTTCATAGTTTACTATTCATACTACTGAAATTTGTGAAATTGAACTTTTTTGAAAGAAAAAGAGATTTAAAACTACATGCTGGCACCTAACAGTCGATTGATAGCTCTCTGTTTGGAATTTTGATAATTCAGACAGAATGCAATCAGTTGACTTGCAGAGTGATACCAGTCGACTGCCACCTTTGTGATGAAAAGATGAACTTAATGATATATTTGAATGATATTTAGCCCAAAAACCAAATCCAAACTAGAGATTAAACTCAAATTACAAGCAGGTAACATATACGTTGAATGTAAATGAGAAAGAGCATGAAAGTGATGAAAGTTAAAAGGAAAGAGCAAGAATGCATAAGAGAAATGAAAATTGTATCCTTAATATATGTATTTATGGTAGATAGGTTCATATCTGAATGATTAATTGTTAGTATGGGACAGTGATTAGACATTCCGCGACTATCGTGATAGTTGTAAATTATAAGTTAGTGACTTAATGGCCAAAGTAAATGAAAAGTCACATACTTAGAATTTACAAAACTCTAGTATGCACCAATTCACCCATATATATATGTTTATGAATATTGTTTTGAGGACCCCAGTATGTACTTAATGTGTGGGACCCAGAGTTGGGAACCTTATGGTACTTGATCCACTAGAGGACACTCCAGAATGTACACAAAGATGATATGCAGTCGAGGACTACCAGGCAGAGTTGCCACAATACATATGCAAAAACATGGAGTAGTGTACATGTTGCCCCTCTAGATTTCTCTTATTATGCAATTATATGATGATAATTATGATGATGATTGGCAGAGGCCAATGAGAAGTGCTCTTATTTCCTTATTGCTTTTTATGTTATGATAAAAGTTATATGAATGATGCTATGTTACCTAAATATTTTGATGAATTGATGAGATATATGTACTATGAGTTAAGTTTATGCATGCAACTATGGATGTTAAATGAAATGTTATACAGGATCACCCAATAGATGTAACCCCCCAATCATACAATTCCTTTTTAAGTTGATTAAATAATATATACTATATACTATAAGATTGGTGAATTACTACTTCCCTTACCCAAGTCAATTCGTAATCATTTACCAAATGACATAATTAGTATTATTGGTTTGGGCTACTACAGTCGGGATCTCACACGTTTTACAGTGGAAATTAAAACATATTAGTTAAAATAACATACATGTGCATACATATATTCATATACATCAACATTTATTTATGTTGTATACATATAATTCATTTAGACATATATCCATGGATATGTGAGAGTATTAGCTATGGTAAGGAGAAAAAAAGCCTGTCACTCATACCCATTTAACAAAAATAGCTAGTGGATTCCTAGCTCACATATCCTAATACATATATGCCCATATTCTATACATCAAAACTATTCTCTTGATCCTTTTACCAAAAAGATTACAAGGATTCAGGGTATGGGGCATACCTAAAACTTTCCTAGAACTTTACATCCTCAAGGTGTGGGAGGAAAATCCTATATATACACAACCCATACTTCATGAATCACAGGGAAATACCCGAGGAAGGGTATCTCCACCACTTCCACCTCTACTGCTAGTACTATCTGGAACCTAGGCATTTGATACAAACTAACATTTTTATGAGAATACATCTCAGTAGCATTAATAACCATTTTTCAAAACAGCTAGTTTGCACCATGATAAACTCATACGAAAATTCTACATTCTTTTTCATGAAATAATACATCTATTGGGTGATTCTATATAACATTCCATTTAACTTTCATACTTGCATGCATAAACTTAACTCATAGTACATATCTCATCAATTCATCAAAACATATAGGTAACATAGCATCATTCATATAACTTTCATCATAACATAAAGAGCAATAAGGAAATAAGAGCACTTCTCGTTGGCCTCTGCCAATCATCATCATAATCATCATCATATGATTGCATAATAAGAGAAATCTGGAGGGGCAACATATGCAACAATCTATACTTTCTAATATATACTCTGGCAAATTATGCCTGGCAATCCTCGACTGCATATAACATTTATGTACATTCTGGAGCATCCTCCAGTGGATCCAAGTAGCATAAGGTTTCCAACTATGGGTCCCACATATTAAGTACATATTGAGGTCCTCAAAACGCTATTCATAAACATATATATATGGATGAATCGGTGCATACTATAGCTCTGTAAATTCTAAGTATGTGACTTTTCATCTACTTTGGCCATTAAGTCACTAACTTATAATTTACAGCTATCACGATAATCGTGGAATGTCCGATCACCGTCCCATACTAGCAATCAGTCATTCAGATATGAACCTATCTACTGCAAATACATATATTAAAAATACAATTTTCATTTCTCTTATACATTCTTGCTCTTTCCTTTTAACTTTCATCACTTTCATGCTCTTTCTTCTTTACATTCAAAGTATATGTTACCTTGCTTATAATTAGAGTTTAATCTCTAATTTAGATTTAGTTTTTGGGCTAGATATCATTCAAATATATCATTAAGTTCATCTTTTCATCACAAAAGGTGGCAGTCGAATGGTATCACACTACAAGTCGACTGATTGCATTCTGTCCAAAGTTTTAAAATTCCAAACAGAGAGTCGGCAGTCAATTGCTAGGTGCCGGCAGTCGACTGCTAGCTTACTATTAGGCCCAACAGTCGATTGCTGGGTTGGGGCAGTCGATTGCTCTGTTCTTGGGCATTTCTGGAAAAATGAAGAACGCGGCAGTTTGACTTCCAATTGCCTGGCAATCGATTGCTAGCATTCTGTATATGATTCTGGGCATCTCAAGAGCACGATAGTCAACTGTTGCACCATGGCAGTCAACTGCTGCGTCTTGCTCTGTTTTATAAATTACTGTTGACCTAAATTTTCAATTAAAAAACTTGTTTCTAAACCCATTTTGAAATTGATGAACTCAAGATAAACTTCTCATCAACATTTAAAACAAGAAAAAAGTCCAAAACATCATATAATCTTGTCCAAATCTGAGATTAAAACTCAATTTCGTTCAAATTGAAAAACCCATTTTTCAGAAGAAATTTTAAGCATGCACAAGTATTTTCAATCGATTAAAAACACCCAATAGTGATTAAAAATAATAAGAATGTAGCTTTCAATCCCTTTTGCTTTCAAACAAGTTCAATTTCAGTAATATGAATAGTAAACTCTGAAATAAAGGGATTGGGTTATTATGCTACCTTAATTCGTGTTTAACTGATGTATAGATGTCGATTGATGCTGTAGATGCCTTCCTAATCACTTTTCTAACTTCAACTCTTGCTAGAAATGAGATTTATTGCCTTTTTCCTTTAGTTTCTCTCTCTACATGACCACTTTCTCTCTCTATACTTTCAGAACTCAAGATGCCAAATGAAGGGTCTGAAGGATTGGTCTATTTATAGGCAGTCCAGCCCTTTTGCAATTCTACTCCTAATTCTTAACCATTCGGTCCAAAATGATAATTCTTCCAACTATATGTTAAATTACCACTTTGTCCCTAGCTCACTGGTGGGAAGCTTTCAAAATTCTATTGCTACAATAAATCGTTTGGCCAAAATTTCAATTGTCATACCTAAACTCTTCCACCTTTCATTTTAGTCCTTTTCTTCATTCTAGTCAAATTTCTCACTCATTTCTAGTCCACTTCTTGCACTCATGCAACTATATGCAAGCTAACATGACCTACATGCAACATACACAAGCAATTAATTAAAATTAACAAACATCTCTCAAAATTTAAGAGCGGACGTTACATTTCTCCCCTTCTTTTAAGAAATTTCATCCTCGAAATTTATACATACCTATACAAATAACTCTGGATACACTTTTCTCATATCATCTTCCTTTTCCCATGTCGCTTCTTGGGGCGATGACTGATCCCACAAAATTTTTACTAAAGGAATAGTTCTATTCCTTAATTGTTTAGTCTCAGTGCCAATAATCTTTAAAGGTCTTAGTGTATAAGTCAAATTATCATTCAATTGTACAGTACTAGCATCAATAGAAGGATCTGGATATATTTACGAAGTTGAGAAACATGAAAAACATTGTAGATATTGGACAAAAATGGTGGTAATGCTATTTGATAAGCAGATGGACCTATTCTTTTCAGAATCTGGTATAGTCCAATGTATCTAGGATTCAGTTTTCTGGATTTAATAGCCCTACTAATACTAGTAACTAGAGATACTTTGAGAAAAACATGATCTCTTTCTGCAAATTCTAATGGCTTTCTCCACTTATCAGCATAATTCCTTTGTCTAACTTGAGCCTTAGCCATTTTCTCCCTAATCATTTTTATTTGATCAGTCGTTTGTTGAACTAATTTTTCTCTCTCCCACTTCAAACCAACACAAGGGTGATCTGCATTTTCTCCCATACAAGGCTTCATAAGGAGCTATTCCTTTGTTGGTATGAAAACTATTATTATAGGAAAACTCTATCAAAGGCAAAATTTTATCCAAACTTCCTTTTTGTTCTAATATACAAGCCCTAAGCATATCTTCTAATGTCTGGATTGTCCTTTCAGTTTACCTATCAGTTTGAGGGTAATACGCAATACTGAAGTTCAACTTAGTACCAAATGCCTCTTCCAAGGCTTTCCAGAATCTATAAGTAAACCTAGGATCTTAATCTGATACTATACTAGTGGGTATTCCATGAAGTCTTACTATTTCTTATATATACAAGTGGGCTAGCTTATCCAATGAGAAATTTATTTTAATAGGTAGAAAATGTGCAGATTTAGTTAATCTGTCAACAATCACCTAGATTGTGTCATTTTTCGACTGAGCTCTAGGCAAACCTATGAAAAAATCCATAGAAATTTTCTCCCATTTCCATTCAGGAATCTCTAAAGGTTATAATGTTCCTGCAGGTTTTTGATGTTCAATCTTCACCTGCTGGCACACTAGGCATTTAGCAACATACTCAGCTATTTGCTTTTTCATACCTGGCCACCAGAAATTCTTCTTCAAATCTTGATACATCTTAATGGCACTAGGATGAATGGTATAGTTTCTCTTATGGGCTTCTTCCAAAATTTTATCCCTTAATTCTCCTGACTCTGGGATATACAACCGATTTTGGTAGGTTACTACACCATCTATCTCTTTCTGGAATTCTTTTGGATTCTTTAGAGACTTCAAGAATTCATCTTCCCTTTGGGCTTCTAAGATTTGAGTTCTAAGATCATTCTCAATTCTCATTTCATTCAGGTATAACCTATTTGGCAATACCAGAGTGGACAAACTCAAATTCCTAAACTTCTCAATTAAATTCATTTCACTCACCATCATGTGAGCTACATGAAGAGATTTCCTACTTAAAGCATCTGCCACTACGTTTGCCTTCCCAAGATGGTACTTCAATTCAAAATCGTAGTCTTTAATAAATTCCATCCACCTCCTCTGTCTCATATTCAATTCTTTCTGACTGAAAAGGTATTTGAGACTTTTGTGGTCACTAAATATCTCAAATCTAGATCCATAGAGATAGTGTTTCCAAATCTTTAAGGCAAACACTATAGCTGTTAATTCAAGATCATGGGTAGGATAATTCTTCTCATGGGGTCTCAATTGCCTAGACGCATATGCCACAACTTTCCTATTTTACATCAAGACACATCCTAGGCCCTTCTTGGATGTGTCACAATACACTTTAAAATTTTCTAATGGATCAGGAATGATTAAGACAGGTGTGGTTGTCAGTCTTTCTTTTAGAGTTCGGAAGCTATGTTCACATTTGGCATCCCACACAAATAGAACGTCTTTTCGAGTCAATTTAGTAAAAGGCAACGCTATCTGCGAAAACCCTTGAATAAATCTCCTATAGTAACTGGCTAATCTGAGAAAACTACGGATCTCTGTCACTGTGGTAGGTCACTCCCAACCAACTATTACCTCTATTTTACTTGGATTTACTTCTACTCCATCTCTAGTGATTACATGACCTAATAATCTTACCTCCTCTAACCAGAATTCAAACTTCTCAAGTTTAGCATACAATTGCTTCTCTCTAAACAACTATAGCACAATCCTAAGATGATGTTCATGCTCTTCACTACTTTTAGAATATACAAGAATGTCATCAATAAACACTACCACGAATTAATCTAGGTAGGATCTAAAGATACGATTCATGTAATCCATGAAAATAGTTGGAGCATTCGTTAATCTGAATGGCATTACAAGAAATTCATAATGCCTATATCTGGTTCTAAAGGCTGTCTTAGGTATGTCTTCTTTTCTCACTCTGATTTGATGGTACCCCGACCTCAAGTCGATTTGGGAAAACACAGTAGCCCCTGTCAATTAATCTAAGAGATCATCTATCCTAGGAAGTGGATATTTATTCTTTATTGTTACCCTGTTCAGTTGCCTATAATCTATACATAACCTTAAGCTTCTATCTTTCTTCTTCACAAATAGTACTAGGGCTCCCCATGGTGAAGCACTAGGCCTAATGAATCGTTTCTCCAATAAGTCTTCTATTTGTACTTTCAAATCTGCTAATTCTAAGGCAAACATTCTATAGGGTGCTATAGAGATTGGTCTTGTAATATCCTCAATTATATGATATCAGGTATGTCTTAGAATCCTAGACTCAATATTTTTATGCATTGAAAATAGTCCAAAAATTATTTTGTATTACCTTAAACAAAGGAAGGACTAAAGTGAAAGGAAATAATTAGGGACTAAAATGAAAGGAAATTTGTTTCACAAAATATCCTGATAGTAAGCACGCAAATTGAGGTACATTTATGGCACACAGTTATGAGGTTTGAAAATGGTGCCAATGTCATGAATGCTACCAGAAAAATATTTAGGCAAATGGTCAAAATTTTATCTGAAAATAAGAATAAAATATTTATTTATCAGATAAAATGGCTAATTTTTATCTGGAAAATTATGATTTTGCCTCTAGAATATTTTTCCAAAATTTTTCAAAAAAAAAAAAAAAATTTGGTCCCAAGACTTAAGAGGGTAAAATGGTCATTTTACCATGAAGGGCAAAATGGTAATTTTGACACCAAGGGTAAAAAGGTAATTTCATCACAAGGACATAAGGGAAATTTTACCTAAAGAAACACTTTAAAAATTCTAAAATACCCTTACATGTCAAGGTTTTAAGAAGGAAAAAGTGAAGGGTATTTTGGTCATTTTGCCACCAAGGGCAAAATGGTCATATTAGCCAATTTAAATAAGTTACACTACTTCTTCTTCTCCTCCTTAGCAAAGACGACGTGAAGGTTTTTGGAAGGGAGAAATAACATAGGCTTCATAAGGGAGAAAAGGGAGAAAAAGCAAGGAAACTTCAAGGTTTATCCACCAAAAATTGCAAATCAAGGTAGCTTAGCATTCTTTCATCACTTATTTCATGTTTTAATGGATTTTTCCAAGCTTTTGAGATTTTCATGGCTGAATGAACAGTACATGAATAGTGATGTTTTTAAGTTTACATTCTTAAATTCTCAAAATTTCTATGGATTAATGCTTAGAAAGTAGTATGGAGTTGTTTGTGATGGTTAATTTCAATTATGAAAGTGTTTATGTTCATTTCCCAATTTTGTTTCATTTGCCCTAAAACCCCAAATTCATGAATGTCATGCCAAATTGTTTGTTTTGCCTTGATTGTTATGGATAGATGGTGATTGATGGTTTATAGATGATGAAAATGGGATTAAAGAAATGATTATATGAAAAATGATGATTTTTGCACAAAATGCCTCTTTAGGCCATGGCTAGCAAAATGATATTTTGAAAATTGTTTGAAAAATTTTAAATTAGCTTATTGGTAATTCAAGTTATGGCCAATGGAGGGTAGAATAATTGTCAATTGGTTGAAATGCCCAATTTTGCCTAAAAATCCCACCTTGACCAAGAGTATACATGTTTTTGGTGAAGAAAGTGTGCTAAAATTTCTATGTGTGTGTCTTGGTTGAAACAAGATTAATTGGCAATTATTTTTATGCAAAATGATCCCATTAAATTTCATGTAGCCTACTTGACCAATTTTAGGACATAGAAATATTTATGGAAAATCTTGTACAAAAACGTAATGAAATTGGTCAAAGTATACAAAGGAAATAATATGACGTTGCAATTAAATTTTAATGAATATTTTGTGCAATCTTGGCAATTCTAGCAATTTGTGTCCATGTTTAAGTGTGGGGAGACAATGATTATACACACCTTGGGTATGTATAATTAGGTGAGAAAGGGGGAAAATGGAATAATAAGTAGGAAATGGAAAAGGTTCAACTTTAAAACCCTTTAAATGCAATAAAATGTGAAAAAGGGAATTTAGTGTAAATGGGAAGGAAAAGTAAATTTATTTTGCTTATTATATGGCAAGAGTGACAAATAGAAATTGTTAAGTATGAAAATCTTAAATTTCTTAAGGATTTCTCTTGACCAAGAATGAGCCTTCCTTTTTATACAAATTCAAGAATGGAATTGTTATTGAGATTTAAAGGTTTTCTTTTTAGAAAGTGAGAATGATAGTATCATCATGAATGAGGAAAGAAAAGGATTGATTTATGACATAGATAAGGAAAAACATAGCATGGTATTGGAAAATATTGAATGGAAGGAAAATATTTGAATGTTCAATAAAGAGAAACATAGAGGAAGTAATTCCAATATATGTTCTAGGATAGATAGGCTTATAACCGAGTGACCAATTGTCGGTATGGGACGGCCGTTGGACATTCCACGGTTGTATCATAAATTTGGATGGTGAAACATCCGCTCGTAATGAAAGAATTCCAAAACGCTGTGATGATTGTGAATTCTAAGTTAGTGTAACCTAGATGGCCAATTGAACAGGGGACATTTACTTAGAATTTGGCAAAATTATGGGATTAAGCCTAATCATCCTAGTTGATATATATAGGAAATAGCATCGGGAAATGATCCATAATGTAGGTTGTGGTGATCTATGGCATCATGAACCGCCCATAAAGCGGGAGAAGATGATCTGTGTGAATAACGGTGATTCCATAAGCTTAGTTTGACTGAACCCTGGGAGAAATTCCCACTTAGATTTGTCTTTATGACATGATCACTGAATGTGAATGGGTACTCGGATCCACCGAGGGCGCCTCGGATGTACCAAAGGCGTAATTGTCACACACTTGATAGAGCGGCTATCTCATTCATGCACGCTGTAGTATGTGGAGTAATTTATACTCCGATACTCTTGTGTCTCTCTGAATTGAAAATATGGCTTTTAGCCAAATGTGAATGTTTATTTTCCTTATAAATAATGCGCTTTCCATGAATGGTAAATGTTGTTTCTCCTAAATTATCTATGGTGAATGGAAATTTAATGAATGTACTTCCTGATTATGGTACTAAACGGTATATGGTGAACTATGATTGTGACTGAAATTGATACTGTTTTTATTTTATAACTGATATATTATTGATATACCTCATAAACTTCATCCTATACAGATGACTGGTTTATTTATAGCATTTCCTAGAAATGATGGAATTTAAGAATAAGGAATGTAAATTGTTTTCCGTACCCATACGGTGGTACATACCATAGCTCAGAAATGAAATGTGGAATGCGTAGCTACTGAGAAATTATTTTCTCATTATTTTCTGGTATGTATCAGATGACTAGGACTATTATGGTACTACAAGACAGAAGGGATTAGCTACCCATCCCAAGAAATGGAATGATATATATATTGCTAGAAATACATATAAGTATATGGATATGTAAGGCATACATATCAGGTTTATGAAAAATAGTTAAAAAGGGTATGAGTGGCAGGTTTGTTGCCTCCTTACCATATGAAAGCAAGAAAACTACATATATCCTGCAGTATATGTAACAACGTTGTCACGTTGAACTGGATGTAAATGTATGTAAAGGAAAAAGTTTAAATTTATCCTGAATTTTTATGGATTATGGTGTATGATTATTAGACTTCCGCTGTATTGATAATTGATATGATACCTGAGTATGGATCCGAACCTAATGAAATGTATACTATAAATGGATATTTAAAGAACTCAGGTAAGAAATAAAGGATAGAAGTGTATATAACACGCCAGTTTCTTAAGTGAAGGATTTTTCAATAGATAATATTTTAAATATGGCTTTGAAATTGGGGGTGTTATAGGTCTCATCCCCAGAATCAATTCTATAAAGAATTCTATCTCTCTCTTAGGTGGAAAACTCAAAATTTCCTTAGGGAAAACATCTAGAAATTCACATACTACAGGATTGACATCAAGTTTATGCTGAACTTTAACCTCAGAAGTGCATAGGAATTGCATTCTCTCATTCATTTCCTCAGTACTCCTGTTTACAGGCATGGTATCTATAAAAGTTATAGACTTTTCTAAACAATCCAAGATTACATTGTTTACAAACAACCAATTCATCCCAAGAATAATGTCCAAACCTACTAAAGGTAAACAAATCAGATCGACAACAAATGATTTGTTCTCAACAATAATAGAACAATTCAAGCATGCTAAAGAAGTCAAAACTTGCTCTCTAGCTAGAATAGAAATAGATAATGAATAAGGTAAACTAGTCCCAGGTAAATTTAATCTCTTCACACATTCCAATGAAATGAATGAGTGAGTAGTGCAAGAATTAAATAGTACAATTAAAGATAAACCATTAACTAAACATTTACCTTTCATTAGATTATTGGACTGAGTCACTTCCTTACCTTTGAGAGTAAAGACTCTTCCATTAGTAGGAGGTTTAGCAGTGTCACCTTGTCCCTTCCACAGTGGGCAGTCTCTAATAAAGTGTCCTTCCTTCCCACATCTATAACATACACCATGATGTACTTTGGGTTGTAGCCATTTGCAAGGTCCCTTATGACTTTTATGGCATTTAGGGCAAACATCAGACATCACCAATCTCACCATAGGCTTTTTTCCTTCCCGGCCTCTACCAAATCTACCATCTCGCCCTAAGCAAGATCTTGATTATTTTCTTTTAAAGAAGTTACTCTTTTGCTTTTCTTTCTCAGTCTCCACTAGATTTTTGGAAACTATGTGACATTTGTTTACCAATGTGGCATAATCTCGTATTTCCAGTGGAGTTACAACATTCTTCAACTCAGACCTCAACCCAGCCTCTAGGTGCATTCTTTTCCATGCTTCATCTGGTTGAAGTCGCAAATAGGAGGAAAATTTAGATAATTCCTCAAATTTTGGCAAGTATTCATCAAATGTCATGCTACCCTGCTTGATTTGCATAAACTCAATCTCTTTCTCATTCCTCACATTCCGAGGAAAATACTTTTCAAGAAATGCTTCCTTGAATGAATCCCAAGTAATATGGATTCCTTGAACCTCTATTAGTTGCTTCGGTCCCTTTCACCAATATTCTGCCTCTTCGTCCAGCATATAGGTGGAGAACAAGACCTTCTGAGCATCAATTGTACCAAGGACCATAAATACTTTCTCCATTCTTTTCAGCCATTCCTCAGCCACCTTCGGGTCAAGCTTACCCCTAAAAGAAAGAGGATTTGCCTTTTGGAATTCAGACCATCCATGATACATTGGGTTCCTTACTTGTCCTTCTTGAGGGTGAGGGTTATTTTGGTTATTCCCTTATTCCCAAAATTGCCTAAGGATATAAGTAGTAGTAGCAGCTGCCTGCTCTCTCATAGCATGGGTAGTAGTAGCTGCTTGGTCCTTCATAGCTTCTGCTACTCCTATCGTGGCCTGCACTATTCTCTCTATATTACCTTCTCCTTCTTTCTCCTTTCCAGTATTCCTTCTAGGTGGAGCCATACTTCACTTTACAAAACAAATATTATCGAGGTGATCAGTCTCAATAACATAATATTTCTAAGAGATCATATGGCACCAATAGGAAATACTGTCTACCGCAAACCTAGCACTCCATTCCTCAAGTCAAAATAGAATACAAGTCAGTGAAATGTCTAGATTCAGCTAACTAACTGGTATTAGTTTCTATCCTAAGGAATCTACCCTTTGTTACCGAGCCAGTATTCAACTAGTCGTGGTAACTATGCTTTGATACCAACTCATTGTAACACCCTCAACGCTATATTTCTTTTAGATAATTAAATAATATAAGGTAATATAATATAGTATTGGTGAGTTACTACTACCTCTATCCGAGTATATTTTTAACATTTTCTGAGTTAAATATTTGAGTGCCGCTAGTTTGGGTTACTACACTCGGGTTCTCACACATTACGCAGCGAAAATAAATAAAGTAATTTAAATGAAATAGATAGATATAGAGATATTCACATTCACATTCAACTGTACATAATATTTATACATACATAACTGTAGTGTGTGTAGACATATATCTATAGATATGCGAGTCTAAGCAGGGTAAGGAGATAACAAGCCTACCACTCATACCCTGTTTTAAGCAAAACTCTCCATCTCATATATCTTAATATATATATGCCCTCCTTACTTATACCAAAATCATTCTCCTGATCCTTTCAAAATACTAATAAGGTTTCAGGGAAATGGGCATATCAAAATACTATGTACTTCTAATTATGCATACAGTCAAGGGGTTTGTGATACTTTAAATACAAATAAGATCCAGAGTCCTGTGATTATAGGAAAATACCCTAGAAAGGGTATCTCCACTATCTCTATCTTTACCTCCATCAACACCTGGTGCCTAGACATCAGATACAAATCAGCTTTAATGAGAAATATTTCTCAGTAGCAATAATCACCTGTGTTTAAAGATAGCCGATTGTACCACTGTATAGATACAAAAATTCACTACATTCTTTTTCGTGACAGTTTGAAATATTATGCTATTGGAATGATGTACATGGATCATACAAAT
This sequence comes from Senna siamea, assembly GCA_031216115.1. Lineage (NCBI taxonomy): Eukaryota > Viridiplantae > Streptophyta > Magnoliopsida > Fabales > Fabaceae > Senna > Senna siamea. The sequence continues at coordinate 8,393,534 of CM062360.1, forward strand.
ATTTCGTGCATATACTTATGATTACACATACAATTCAACCAATATTCATCACACAGGATGTATTCTCAGATTGTAATGGTAACAACTTACATTCTCATTTCAGTATATAAAGCATAAGCAAAGAAATCATGCAATTTGATATGGCCATATTCAAAAGCATCACACAGTAATTCTTTCAAATTTGTATTCATAAATGAAATTCTCTTGTGGTTATGAGCCACCTGCAATCATTCTCATGGTTTTCACCGTCAACATTTATTCTCAGGTTAACTGTCAGCATTTATTCTCAGGTTATCCGTCAGCAATTATTCTCAGGTTAACTATCTGCAAAAATTTTCCTGGATTAAAGCCAGTTACAGCTATTCTCGTGGTATAACCAATTGCATCCCTTCTCGTGGAATAACCAAATGCATCCTTTCTTGCGGTATAACCAAATGCATCGTTTCTCGCGAATCAACCATTTGCAGTTATTCTAATTTATGGTTTATGCTCAATCAAAATCTCGTATTTTTCTTCTCTTTCTCATAATTTCTCAAATCTTCTCATTTCTCATGTTACCCATTATAATTCAAGATCAAACCCTACATTTAAGCAAAATATTGGGCTAATTATGTACAAAAAGAGGTTATTTAGTCCAATTTCCTAAAGCAGAGAGCTACAAGTCGACTTCCAACCTCCTGGCAATCGACTTCCAGCTTGCTGATGTTTCAAACAGTAAGTAATTAGTCGACTTCCAGGACCCCAACAATCGACTGCTCTATTCTTGGCTAATTTCTGGAAAATAAGAACACGGCAGTCAACTTCCAGTCCCTGGCAGTCGACCGCTTGCATTCTGGATACATTTTTGGGCAACTCAGGAGCACGACAGTCGACTGGTAGAGCCTACAAGTCGACTGCTATATTATGCTCTATTTTAAAACTCGTTAATGACCAATTAATTTAGCCCAAGAACAAGTTTTTAAAATAGTTTTGATGATTGAAAACTTAATAACAGCATAAAATGTAATGATCTACTCTAGTCTTACCACTTAGCGTTCATAACAGATAAATTCATTACATTTATCCTTATACTTATTTATTCACAGTTAACATCTGAGCGTCCTTACATATCATTCCATTTTAAATTATCAACTCTTTGACTCAGATAAAATTTATAAGCATAGCTAAGTGATAATACAATTTACAATGGATAAAGTGACCAACAGTACCTTACTCTCAATGTTACTAACTTAGGGTTAGGAGACAACATAATTTTTGTCACTCAAACCCATAGTTACAAAATTTTATTACAAAATTTTATCCTTATTGCAAGTCTCATATCACTCAGAACTTCACTAATTACCTGCATCTGATACATATCAGCACACAAATGAGAAACTAATTTCTCAGTAACTTAACAATTTGCAATTTAACTTTGTACTGACATGTACCACTGTGCACGCACAGAAAATTTTCATTTCTTTTATTACAATTATTCACATTCCATCATTTCATACTCCAATGTTTTCATATAAATATATTACAATTGATCTATTACTATAGCAATTACTCTTATTCATATGTAAAGGATAGTTCTTACTCAAGAGAATATGCATACATCTAATAATGGATTCCATTAACAGTTATACATATATATATTTATATATGTATTTCTCATTCTTAAAACTTACCTTGCATTCATAACATGCATTTAGTCTTATTACAACAATTATGGACACTTGGCCACTCAAAATTTGTGAACACTGGGTCACTTAGTGGACTCTTGGCCACTTTCACGAGATTAATGAACTCTTGGTCACGTGTGGACTCTTGGCCACTCTCATGAGATTAGTGATCTCTTGGTCATGTATGCATATACACAGCAACTATAATTATCATTATTCTTACATTTCAATCTCCTTTGCATTTACTTATCATAGACATGCTAGGATACCATTATGATTAATATAGTACTTTGGTTATCCTATTATAATAAGGTATGAATTACTTTTAGTATTTTATGATACTTAGATATTCTTTTAATTCATATCATTTAGGATAATTAAGAGTCTTTATATTTAATTACCTATATATATTAATAGTAATATAATTGACTACCAGTCAAGACTAACTTTCTTCCATTAAAATTAATTCTTTAAATTATATATTTATCTATTAATTCTTCCTAACTTTTATTATAATTTCTATTAAAGTGCAGAATTTATTTATTTCTAATTTCTTATAATTCAAAAGGTATCTTACTCACTTAGTTACATAAGATAGCCATTCTAAATCTTTATATACTTTCCATTATAAGTGCATAATTTATTCTCTTGGTTCTCTCTCTTCATGGTTTTATATTCTTCACGTGAACCTTACAAAACACCCTACTCCCTTACACATCATTACAATTTATACTTTTCCTCTTAAGTTTTCTAAATTCAAATAGCTTTTTCTTATACAATTTCCTTAATTCTTTCCTCTAAATTAGAATAAATTTTTCTCATATAAATACATCCTTTCCTATATTAATTTCGGCTAGTTCCTTTATTCCATATCCTAAATGCTACCTTCCCATATTTCATTATGAGTGTGATAACCAACTCTTAAGATATCTTTCCCTCTCAGTGTAAACTCTGGATTTTTTTATTTCCTACATTTGCTTATGAATATAACCATGATTTATGGATAATTCTTCCACCCTCTCGTACGCACTTATTTAAATTGGAATTCCTACTTCAACACCTATAACAAAGTAGACTTACCTTTCAACAACTCCTGCACTGTGAGGATCTATATATATATATATCTCAATGTATATTCACTTTGCAACACTCTTGTACCGTGAAGACATAGGGATATAATATATATATTCTACAATTAAGAAACAATGGGATGGAATAGGATTAAATTGCTAAGTTACCTTAAAACACGAGAAGGATAAAGAGAATTCGTTTTAGTGTTTGGAGTTTTCCTTCTTCTTGCTTTCTTTTTTGAACGATTTTCCTTCCTTTCCTATTGCTTAAAGAAATTTGCCTAACATCCGTAGATTCCCTTTTCTTAAAATGTTTGTATCTCTTTTCTTTCTCCACGTCTCAAGCTCCTCTCTTATTTAATTTACATTTCACCGAATGCATGCATTTTTCTCTTCCCTATTTATAAATTTTGTCTTATTAAATTGTGCATTACTCCTCCCTTTCTCGGACACATATACACATCACTTCTTCACCGAATTGAATCGTCACTTAAGCTATAAATGACACCTCACCTCTTCACCGAGTTATCACATAGACTATAGGTAGATAGGTAGGTTCCATTGGACGTGAGATAAAATGAGAGGAAAGGATGAGGGTGGTGGTAGCACGTTTCTCTTTCTTTTCTCACCTCTTCACCGAAATTCTCTATACAATCATTTATCTATTCGGCTAGTGTGAGGAAAAACAGTGATGAGATGGAAGAAAGAGAGTAATTTGAATACATCTTCTCCCGTGTGACTTTCTTTTTCACTCGTGGTGTATGTTGAATGCTAGCCTCCTTTCTTTTATTCTTCTTACTTGCTACTACTTTAAGTTACGTATATTCTTTTATATTTGGCTATATCAATTTATGTAAGAGAAAGAGGCCCTTTTTAAGCACCTCATCCTTTATAATTAAGTACCCTTATTTTCCTATCCTAATAACCTATATATATAGAGAGAGTTTTCTTTCCCTCCATTCTGAATTATTTGGCTAAAGTAAGATAAAGAGAAATTAAAATTTTCACATTACTATGCATTCTTTATTTTATCACTTCACATTACTATGCATTCTTTATTTATTTATTTTATCACTTTTATTACCTTAAGAAAACTGTGAAATAATTAAGAAAATAGGGGTGCTACATAAAATCTTCATTTACCACTAAAAAATAGCCCAAACCACTGATTGTTCATGCTCAAATCTTGGATTTAACCTCTTTCTTGAAAACCATGAAAAACCCATTTCTCATATTTGCACTCATGCATTCACAAGTATATTCAATCAATTTAAAACATCCAATAGCACTAAGAATGTAGGTTTTAATCTCCCTAGAGTTCAAAATCATAAAACTCATAATTCCCAATCATGAACAGTATTTTCAAAAAATAAGGGAGATGGGTGATTTGCTACCTTTTTACTGATTTAAACTTGATGATTGATGTTTGGGAAGTGTTCTGGAGTGATTTCCTAGCTTTTAGAATGCTTAAATCCGTTCCACAGCTTCTGTTCTTCACAATCCCTACTCTTTCTCTCTCTAACTTGTCCTCTCTCTCTCTAAGATTTCTGAACTGAAGTTGCAAATGAAGGGTTCTAAAGGATTGGCCTATTTATAGGCAATATGGCCTTTTGTAACTTTGTTCCTAATTTCCAACCATTTAGTCCAAATTGGTAATTCTTCCAACTTTATGTTAAATGACCATTTCATCCCTAACTCACTAGCGGGAAATTTTTAGAATTCTGTTGCTACATTAAATCATTTGGTTAAATTTATGGCCTATTGCCCTGAAGTTTTAGAATTTCATACCTCTATCCTCACTTCATCTTTTTCCTTTCAATTGGTCTTTATTCTTACTTTTCCCTTAAAACTCTTTTCCTAATGCAACTACATGTAGCCTAATGCAATAAACACAGGCATTTGATTCATTAAAAATTAACAAACATCTCTTAATGCATAGAAGGAGCGGATGTTATAGAAATACCCTTCCTTGGGTATTTCCTTATTATTAAGGAACTATGGATCATATATGTATGGGAAGTTCTTCCCCCACCTTGATTACATGAAGTGTTAGAGTATAAAGTTTTTGATATGCCTCATATCCTGAATCCTTGTGATATTTTGGTAAAAGGATTAGGAGAATATTTTTGATGTACAGGATAAGGGCATATATGTATTAGGATATATGAGTTAGGAATCCACTAGCTATTTTTGTTAAATGGGTATGAGTGACAGGCTTGTTGTCTCCTTTCCCTAGCTAACACTCTCACATATCCATAGATATATGTCTAATGAATGATATGTATACACTATAAATGAATGTTGATGTATATAAATATATGCATGCATATGTATTTTATTTTAACTAATATGTTTTAATTTCCGCTGCGTAACATGTGAGATCCCGAGTGTAATAGCCCAAACCAATAATACTAATTATGTCAATTGGTAAATATTTGAAAATTTACTCGGGTAAAGGGAGTAGTAATTCACCAATCTTATAGTGTATTGTTTATATTATTTAAATCACTTTAAAAGAGACTGTAGGATTTGGGGGGTTACACTAGTCATCTAATACAAACCAGATACATTTATGAAAATATTTTCTTAGTAGTTAAGCAATTTCATTAATTTCATAAAACATCTAGTGTGTACCACCGAAATGATATGGAAAAACATCTCAACCTTCTCTTAAAAAAAGTAATTTCTATAATTTAGAGAAAAATGCAATGCAAATAGGTATGAGTGATATGGACATGTGTGGTATCTAACATTTAAATCATTTCCATCACAATTTAAGCATTTCAATAATGTTTCAGTCAATTTACAACAAAATCAACAAAGAATGCTTTTGATCCCTACTTTACCCCTTTTCAGCCGCCACTTAGTGCCTCTCACCTTAGGGAATATTTAGTGTCATTGATCCCTTAGGTATTCCTTTAGTGCCATTATTAGAAGGGGTACTTTAGTACCATTTCATCCCTTAAGTGTTCCTTTAGTGCCATTACCATAAGGGGTACTTTAGTGCCATTTCATCCCTTAGGTATTCATTTTGGGCCATATTGTACCAATCCACCATAAGGGGTATTTTAGTGCCATTTCCTCCCTTAGGTGTCTATTCAGTGCCATTAGGTACCATTTCAACATCATCCACAACATATTGTCATCACAATCTAAATTTTTATTCACAAAACAATTCATGAATACATGAACCATTCACAATACTCATGATTTAGTACTATCAAAATTTTGTGCCATTTAAAATTATATTTCATTGCAAATTCCCTTACTCCTCCTTTTCCTTAGCCACAGCCAACCTAGGGCAATTTGTGCTTTCCTTACTTTTAATTTCCATAAATTGATCATTAAGAGGAAACAGGGAGTGTATGTTCAGTCAAGGAGGGAAAATGATAATAAGAACATGACATTTTCCTCCCTTGGTTCATCCTTTCCACTCACCAACAACAAAAACAAGAATTTATAGATAATTCCTTTCGCTTATCCACAAACATCACATTGAGTTACATACTTTTTAAACATAGCAACTCTTAAATATGGAAAGGATTCATTTCTTTACATGCTACATCCATTCTTTACCTCATCAAAACTAATTGCAAGCATTTATATAAATTAAATCAAACAATCCTTCCATGAAGTTTTTGTAATGACCCCCTAATACAACATACGCGATGCTTATCTAATTAGAGGAAGCATATGGGTTGGTTTACAGTTGCAACACAACGGTAGCTAATACTAAATCATGGGTGGGATAGTTCTCCTCTACAGGTTTCAATTGTCACGATGTATAAGCCACAACTTTCCCATCTTGCATTAAAACACAACCTAGGCCTCTAAAGGATGCATCTATGTATATGGTAAAGGGTTCTAGGGGTTTTGTAATAGTTAGTACAGGAGCGGTGGTCAATTTCTCTTCTAGAATTTGAAAACTTGTCTCACACTATTCGCTCCATTCAAAATCTACCCCTTTCTGAGTCAACCGGGTTAATGGCACAGCTATATGAGAAAATTCTTGAATGAATTTCTGATAATAGCCGGCCAAACCCAGGAAACTCCTAATTTCAGTGACCGTTCTAGGTCGATCCCAATCTAATACTGCTTCAATTTTCTTTGGGTCTACCGCTATTCCTTCCCCATTAACCACGTGTCCTAAGAATTTCACTTCTTCTAACCAAAACTCACATTTCTCTAGCTTTGCATATAATTGCTTCTCTTCCAGTATCTGTAGCACCGTGCTGAGATGTTGGGCATGCCCTTCGTGAGTCTTGGAATAGGCTAAGATATCATCGATGAATATCACTACAAACTGATCTAAATAGGGTCTAAAAACCCTGTTCATGTAATCCATAAAAATAGTGGGTGCATTCGTCAATCCAAACGGCATCACTAAAAACTCGTAGTGGTCGTATCTTGTTCTAAAAGCTGTCTTTGAGATATCTTCTTCTCTAACCCTAATCTGGTGGTACCCTGATCTTAAGTCTATCTTAGAAAATACAGTCACGCCTTGCAACTGATCAAACAAGTCATCAATACGTGGTAATGGGTATTTATTCTTAATGGTCACCTTATTTAATTATCGGTAATCAATACACAATCTCAAACTCCCGTCTTTCTTCTTTACGAATAACATAGGAGCTCCCCATGGCGATACACTTGGCCTAATGAACCCCTTCTCCAACATATCTTCAATTTGGACCTTTAATTCTCTTAATTCCGCTGGGGCCATACGATATGGGGTCATGGCTATTGGGCCCGCTCCCGGAATCAGGTCAATGGTGAACTCTATCTCCCTAGGTGGTGGCAATCTACTTACTTCCAAAGGAAATACCTCCGAAAAGTCACTAGCAATTGGGATTTGGCTTAGCCTATCTTGCAACTCTACCTCAGAGAGATTGAGGGACATATCACCTATTTCACAAGCCCTGTCACTCCCACGCACAGGTACGTTATCTAGGTAAGTGATTGTCCTCTCGGAACAATTCAACAAGACCCGATTCCTAGTCAACCAATCCATTCCCAAAATGATGTCGATCCCAGTTAATGGTATACACACTAGGTCCACAAGGAATAAAGTATCTTCAATGGTTAAGGGGCAATTCAAGCATATTCGTGGGGACATAGTGGCTACTCCCAAGGGTGTGGATAAGTATAGGTCACAGGGCAGGGTTTGAACAGGTAATTTTATTCTTTCTATGCATGCATCAACAATAAAAGAGTGCATAGCACCCGAATCAAACAATACTATTAAAGAAAAATTATAGATTTTACCTCTACCCTGTATTAAGCCCGAAGACCTGTCGACATTGGCAGTGTTCAAAGTGAAAACTCTCCTTAGAGCCTGGGGTCTTCGGCTACCGGATGTCGGCTGATTCCCGGTGGAAGGGCAGTATCTAGCCATATGTCCTGTACCTCCACATCTGTAACACTGAAGTGGAGTCTGATGCCAGCAGGGCTGATTCGGATGTCTGGTGCCACACTTCAGACAGGGAGTATTATCAGGACGTCTTCCACTGCTGCTAGAAGCCCCTGTTTGCGGTTTAAACATACCGCTTCTCACATTAAGGTTTCTGGGTGCTTGTCTGGCCCGGTTCCCTGTTCTCTGTGTCATATTCTGAGCCTGTCTCTGTTCTAGATTCTTGCTCAGGATTCAGCACTTTTTTACTAGCATGGCGAAGTCTCGAATCTCCAGGTTAGCTAGTTGAGTCTTCATGGGTAAGTCTAGGACTTCTTCTAATTGCTTCGCTTTCCAAGTCTCGTCATAATGCATTCTCTGGTAGGTGGAGTATCGTGATAATTCTTCAAACTGTTTCAAATACTCCTCAAATGGCCTGCCTCCCTGTGTGAGCTCCAGAAATTGTGCTTCCTTTGATTGCTTTACGCTCTCAGGGATGTACTGGTCCATAAAGACTCTCTTGAAAGCCTCCCAGGTAAGTGGAATGCCTCTGCTTTCCATCAGTTGCTGGGCATCTGTCCATAAAGTTTTGCTTCGCCTTTCAACATGTATGTTGCATATGTAACCTTCTGCTCGTCGTCACACTGCAACAGTCTAAAAATATTTTCAATATCTTTCATCTAGGCTTCTACAACAGCTAGATCGGAGGCACCTGTAAATGGAGATGGACCTGCTCTTTGAAACTCGATCCACCCCTGATACAATGGGTTTGCATGTTGAGTGGCTCCGTCATTTCTAGTCTGTCTGTCTTCCTGTTGCTGTCTCATCACATTAGCACTAGTAGTGGCTTGATCTCTCATCGCATCAGCCATCAACCAGATTGATTCCATCATATCACGCATGTCAACATCAGTATCCATGCTACCACTACCTGAACACCCTGGTTCTTTGCCTTGGCCTTCCTTTGGGCCTACAAGTGGCATCCCTGCTAGATTCTGCCATACTTATCTAACACAGAAAGTAAACAGATTAGTCTCAACAGCAATAGTTAACAGAAAGGCATTAAATTCATTCCGTTACTTATCAATTCAAGATTAGGTCCTAACATTCCAAAGTTAAATCAATCAAAACCCTAAAGCTGTAAGCCCGAAGATTTCAGTCCCTAACCCACTAAACCAGACAATCTGATAACCTGGGCTCTGATACCATAATTTTAACAACCCCCTAATACAACATACACGATGCTTATCTGATTAGCGGAAGCATATGGGTTGGTTTACATAGTTATTCCCGATGTGGGAATGTCAGGGGATCGTTACTAGTTGAGCGTAACCCAAATAGACTTCCCGTTGTCCATTCAGATTTCGTTCAACCCTAATTCACATGCAGCTAAACTAATTATACATACATACATCATAAATTACTTTGGAATGAAATCTAAAACCCATATATACATCACATTATACATTCATATACATTCCAACTTAAATTCACAAGTTTATAGCGGTAAACCCTATCAAAAATTTGGCAGAGTTTCCTTTGTATTTCGAACATATCCAGAATACAACAGTCACCTGTTTACAATTATACAGCCAGTCCAATAGCAATAGAAAACATAAATTTACAGAAGACCAATTATATAGCATTATCATCAAAAATATATACAATGTAATTCAAGCCTAGACTAAGCCGTTCTTTTGTCTATCATCAAATCATTGTCCAGCTAACGTCTAGGTTCCTGTCCCTGTCCCTATTCATCTAAGTAAATAACCTGGTGAGATATAAAATCTCAGTAGAATAATTTACATTTCAAATACAATTCAAAATCTGGCTGAATACTCAGCGGTGCAAGCACCGAAAACATCTTCCCGAAATCAATTTGAAATCAGTGAAATACCTTATCTTTAAAATCATTTTATCACATGGAAATTGCGACAGATAATCAAAATCATAAAAATCCATTTCTTTTCAAATCAATACTTGAAATTAGATAAAATACCCTGCCCGATGTATCTAAATCCACGTTGGCCATAATACCTCTCTTATTGTTGGGTGTGATCCGTAACACCAATCACCCGAATTGAGCCTATATTGTGAGTGTGATCCGTAACACCAATTACTCACTCAAGGACCAGGTTTACAACACGGTGAAGCCCGCAAGACTAGGAGTCCGAATATGGTGGTGGCACGGCGGTTCACGGTCGTTTGGATAGCATTTTTCGGCCACGTTACGCACGGTGGACAGAAATTACCTCGATCCGAGTGCGTCAGACCTCCGTTCGACGTCGGCGAGCTGGTGGAGGAAGCTAGCAGCTCAGGCTACACGATGGTGGGGGTAGTGACAGCCAACGGTGGCAGACAACGGCAATCTCAGCTGCCGAAGTTTTCGCGCGATGGAGGTGGAAAACTCTGTTTTCCAGCGACGTTGGCGACCGTGGGTGGTTGCTGGAGGTTGTGGGTGGTGAGGGCTGTCGGTTGGTATGCCTGGTGGTGGCTCACAGTGGCTGTGGTGGCGGCGCACAGTGGAGGAAGAAGGAGAGAGAGGAGAGAGAAAGTGAAGTGAGGAGAGAGAGAGATTTGAGAGAAATGGACGGATTTCAGGAAATTTAAAGCCTCCGGGGGCGATTCTGACTTTTCCTGGACCACCCGGGGATACTTTAAGGTGTCGGTTTCCTTCTAGATGTTGGCACGCATTTCCATGCAAATGTTTCAACCTCCGTCAATAAAATCGACGCACGAAACGTTGTCTGTCAATTCCTAATCGCCGGATTGCGTTTCTTTCCATTCGATCGTGTTTCTAACTTTGAACAACCTTCCGTTTCAAATCACCATCCTCAAAAGTCATGCCAGGCTTCATTTGATTGGAATTAGCGTCGAGAATTAGGTTTTATCTTTTAAAAACATTTTCAGTTGAAACAATTTTCATGATCCCAATTCAACCAAACACCCTAAATAAAGGAAAATGAGGGGTTCTACATGATTTCTTCATTCATGGTGGAAGGTTAATATTACATTAACTTCTTGATTAATTCTTTTCTTTATTCATTTTAATTCAAGAGCAAATTAACTATTTTTATTCAACACCCCTTTTATGCTATTTTGGGTGGACAATTCGGCCAAACATAAATAAAAAGGAGAAAAATGCAATTTGAATCATCCTTGTAACACCCCATAATTTTAATTAGTCTAAATTAGTGTTCTTTAATTAATTGGATGAAAATACTTGTGTCATTTAATGATTAGAACAAATGTGCTAAAAGATAATATTTCCAAAATTGAGGAGCTTGATTAATTTTCCTCTTGATTAACCGAATTGTCAAGGAGAGAAGAGCACAACCAAGAATCTCATGCATGTCCAATGTAATACCCCTTATCTTATCTTAACAACGTCATAATACTTATCCAGATAAGTGGTTACATTATCTTTAGCCTTTAATTACATTAATTTCACCTGAGCATTTAATCCATCTTAAATTTGTTATGCAATTAGGTCTGGGTTCTTTTACTCAGGTAAAAGATGCTTTGGCACAACGGAATATAAAAATAACATACATTACAATAGAATATATAAAAACTTTTCCACTATATGTATATTATCATAACTATTTGATACATTGTTCTGTATACATATACTAGGATAACTGAAGTACCCATCCTTAAGGAGTAAGGAGACAACAAGCCTGCCACTCATACTCCTTTTACAAAATATCATGGAGGAATAAGTCCTTCATTTATCCTTATACATATGCCCTTTTCCCTCTATGTACAGCCAAAAAATGATAGTCCCAATTCTAACCCCAAAAAGACTATATAGAATCAAGACTAAAAAGAAAAGGGCTATAACTGCATGCTTAAGTGTTTAATTTACTCCAGAGGGAACTCAAAGATAGATATAACATAGATGTCCTTTACAATAGTGAAAGTTCCTAAAAATGGAATTTCCATCGTAGCCAGCTTAATTTCCATTATTAAACAATATCTAGGCATCTGATACATATCAGCAAAACAATGAGAAATATATTCCCAGTAGCTAAACAAACTAGTTTATTTAAAATAACTGATATGTACCACTATAATAATACAGAAAACACCTATACATTCAATTAAAATTTCAAACTCTTTTCATATAGACCTTTGGGTATGACATATGTGAAACATGTGTGTATGTGATGCTTGCTGCCAATGCTATCTAGCAACTACACCTAAGGCAGTGAACCTATCGATGCAGCCTAGTGCGATGGTGAGTATCAAGGTCGTATTCCTCGGGAACGGGAAAGCCCAGAGCTACTACTTGTTCTCTGTTATTTAGCCTACCAATTCAAAGTAATTTTGATTCTAATCAAACTAGTAACTAAGATAAATGCAATAATCACTAGTCAGCGCTAATTAACAAGAAGATGAATTAGTTGAGACAGAACAGCAAACCCACTAGGAACCTAAACTAGTTGGTAAATACGAAAGATAATGGATGACTGAATCTGAATCTGCTGCCTGTGAGTGAATTCTAATGCAAATTCAAATTCTCTGTCGGTCTCAATGAATTTCTTAAACCTAAAATCTACCACTGGCTTATTCTTCCTACTGGTTAATTTTAGATTAGCATTATCGATCTAATTCACTACTATTAAGAGTTATTACTTCTTAATCCAACAATTTATTAACCTTAGTTCTAAGCGATAACAAATTGTCCGCTACAATCAGGTGTCCAATTTCAATTAAAATCTATCGATTATTCAGAGAAATCTAAAGAGCTTTCAGTCTAACATCTTGCCAATAAAAACATACATAGTCATTCATAACAGTAACGGAGATCACAGAATCAATGTTCAACCATCCACGGAAAGTAAATTCAAGCTACCAACATAGTTCAGGACCCAACGGGTTTTACAAATTTAGTTACACATAAGCATCATCCAACAATTCAGAAAATCCACAATTCAGAGAGAAAAGCAATGTAAAAATTATATACGTCCCTCTTCTCCTGAGAAATAGATCAAACAGTGCAGAATAGTCGGCGAAAAGTTGCTGAAAAATAACCAGAAATTGCAATTTTAAAGCTGTCCAATGGGTCACAATCGGGTCGGGTCGCGGGTCACGGATACCCGACCGAAAATAGCTCCAAAAACCACCAGAGTTGCGATGGAAGGTTGCAGGAGGGGCGCCGCACGATGGAGGGATGATTTTTGGTGGCCTACGGCCAAAGCGGCCATTTGGATGGAGTCCACGAAACACGCAGTAGGTCGCGTCACTCAGGTCTGTCTCGGGTTACGCGATCTGTCGCATTACGGCGGCCGATGGTTCATCGGAAGGTGCGACTAGGCTGCCTGAAGCTGCAGGAAGTGTCGGTGGGCGGTGGGTTGGTCGAAAAACGCCAAAAAATGCCGCGATGTAGAGCAGTTTTTCCTCTCGGATCGCGCGTCTTTCTCACTTTTTTGCTGCTGTTCGACGGCAATGGGTGGTGGTGGTGGGTTCTCCGTCGTCTCTTGCTGCCGGGATGGGGTCACGCCGCCGCAGAGCACCGGTCAGGCGAGCCGTGGGTCCCTCGATTACGCTACTATTTCGTGAAGGGTGTGTGTGTTTTTTACTATTCCAGCCTCCTCCAAAATCATTGTTCCAAGCTTCCAAAAATCTCTTTTTGCACGCTGCTCGGCCTCTTTCCTTGGGATCATGGTCCAAAGGCCCATTAAGGGCTTTGGCTTGGCCCATTAAGAGGAAAATGGCCCAACTGACCCAAAATAGCCATTTTAACTCCAGAAAAGTCTCGTTTGCTGATGATAGATTGATAAAAAGCATGAAATGCAATAAAATACACATTTAGGTGATTCCTAGAATAAAAATACATAACAAATACATATAAAATGGACATAAAATATTAGGTAAAATTGTGTAAAATAAGACATATCAGTATGCATCTATAGACATGAGATATGCATTCAATTATGTCACTCATGGAATGGAAAACAAGCTTTCAATGCCTTTAAGTCTAAATCATAATCACAAAAGTCACATTCATGCAATACAACTCATGGAGACACATAAATGCTTTACTTTGGAAAGGTATACACCAGATCATTCCCTTCCACATCATGATGTTCTTTGGAGGTTTACACAAGATCATTCCTCCTACATTTTATCCCTTGGGAGTATACATTAGATCATTCCCCAGAAGGTAATTTACTATAGAGGTATACATCAGATCATTCCTCCTCATAATTTTGGTCTTAGGAAGTATTCACCAGATCTTTTCTCCTTGATCTTTAACTATGGCATTGATAATTGCATTTAAGCATTTTCATGATATTCAGTCACCTTCACATGAATTTAGACATCTTGCTATCAATAGCAAAAATTTCATGCTATTTACTATTCATACTTGACCATTACATCTTTTTCCCTCTTGTCACTTAACATAGGCCAATTTCAATGGCACCTTAGGCTATTTTCAATTAACATAGAAATTTAGCCATTTTAGGGAAAATTATACAAGGTATTCGGCCAAGGCAAGTTTGGCATGAAGGATTGGCATTTCTAATCCATTTGATGCATTTTTAGCATTAATTTCACCAATAAAACATTATGGTAGCAATTTGCATAATTATGCTTAACTCTTTCTCACACCTAAAAATTAGGTGAGCACACTTTACTCCATCCTTTCTCATATTTTTCTAACTCATCATTCCTACCAAACATGACAATACACCTAACCTCACAACTTCACATATTTATACACACTTTTTAGGTGAAATGGTAAGGCTTTACATTGGTAAAATGGCTAAAGCATAGAATTACCATAACTTTCTCTCTTTTCCTTTCTTGGAACTAATTTTATATGGTTTCTAGGCCATTTTCAAGCAACAATTCAGCACCACTTACATGCATCAATTTGGCCAAGATGAGTAAGTCACACATTCATGGTTAATGGTGAAATTAGAAAATGGGAAAAGTGCTTAAACACTAACTTACCTAGATTTTCTCTCTCTTACCATTTTCTAACACTTTATCACACTTTCTCTAACACCAATCTAACCAAATTCCACCAAATTTCAGCACCCTTACACAAGCAACAATTCGGCCAAAGTGAAGGATGCAAGGAAATGGAGTTGTTTCACCATCTAACTTACAACACCATCATATTCAAGAAAAAACCATGCAAAAACACCATTTTCTCAGTTTATATAATACCATTTTAGCCTTGATATAGGTTAGGGTTTTGCAAGACTAGGGTTTCATTCATGAAAATTCTCCATCTCTTAGGTATTCAAGCTTTCCAACATGTATATAGCTATAAACACAAGTAGTTTTCAACATATTTCAAACCCAATCATGCAAATCAACCATAAAAATGTAGAGAGAGAAAAAGCCATCATTATTGCAAAGTTGAAAACACCATAAACACACCATAAAAAAAGAAAAGAATGGCATAGGCATGTTTAGCTACCTTGAAAAGCCAATACAAGTGTAAATTCCAAGTTATTTTGGTGAGAAATTCTTCTTCTCCTTGCCTATGAAGCAACTCGGCCTCTCACTCCTTCTCCACTCTTCTTCGACACTTCTAGCATATAGAGGAAGAAGAAGGCTGAAATTTAGAGTTTAGGTTATTTACAAAAATGTCATTGGTGCTAAAATGTTCATTTTGTCCCTTTTTCTTCTCTTTTTCATCAATGGCATTCACTTTCCTTGGAAAATGTAATTTTATGCAACTTCCATAGGCTGAGACTTTTCTGCCTCTCAAGAGTTTCGAAATTGCAGAGTGGTCCCTCAACTTTTTAGAAATTGCAAATAAGCCTTTAAGGAAATTGCCATTTTGCCATTTAGTCCAAATTGGCCATTTTTGCTCCGTTTTCACTCCTTTTGATTTTATTATGTTAAAATTTCTAAAATAAAATTTCATAAAATTTATTTTTATGATTTTACCAATTTACCCTTATTTTAGCAAAATTATAATTTTGCCCCTAGGGAAAATTTACCATTTTTCCCTTTATGCCAAGGTTACCATTTTCACCCTTGTCCTTCCTTCTTGTGATCATAAATGGGTAAAGATTCCAAATTTCTATTTTCCTAAAATATTTAAGATAAAATTTAAATTTTCTATATTATGTAAAATTACCAATATGCCCTTAGGGTGAAATTACAATTTTGCCCTTCCTCAGGGATGTTGCCTTTTGACATAAAATGTAAGTAATCTATTCTATAACTAGATTCCTCTTCTCTATTAAATGAACTTAATGAGAATCCTTTGATGTAATTTCATGAAATAGGTGAATTAAATTAATTTTCCCCTTCATGGTAAAATTACTATTTTACCCTCCTTACCAAATTTCCAATTGCATTCTTTTATCACAAAAGTGATTATATAATGGCAAAAATGTCCATTCTAACTCCTTGATAAATCATCCTTAACATCCCATAATTAATACTAACAATAATAATAATAATAACATCATCATAAAATGTAATTATTAGGAGTGGATGTTACATCTAAGAAAAAAAAATTGGTGAAAGATAAGAGTCTTTAATTGTTTTATATATATTCACCCATCACATGAAGTGGCAACAAAATGGAACCCCACGTGTGCCTTGCATGCCATGCAAGTCTTGCATGAAGGAAGGGGCTTACATGAATCCTCTTTTTTCCCTCCTTTGGCACCACAAATGATGAAGTTCACACGCATACTAGGACAAGTGGCATGTGGGACTAGTCTTTCCCTTTTCCTTCCCTTTGTTTATTTTCCTTTCCAATGCACA
The DNA here is from genome assembly GCA_031216115.1 of Senna siamea. Classification (NCBI taxonomy): domain Eukaryota; kingdom Viridiplantae; phylum Streptophyta; class Magnoliopsida; order Fabales; family Fabaceae; genus Senna; species Senna siamea. The sequence goes on from CM062360.1 coordinate 8,410,402, forward strand.
ATAGCCAAGAGGTGTGAGTCTTGCGTGAAAGGGAAGCAAGAGTGCAATTTTTTTTACAAAAATTACATGTACCACACGGCTAGGAGCATTTGGAGTGCCATGAATAAATAAAAATTAAATATGCACATGAGAACACATGTGAATTGAAAAAGAGAAGGAGATTTGTTTAAAATAAAAGAAGTGCATGAGTTTTCATGAAACAATGGAAATGGGGATGAGGGTGGCGTGACAAAGGGCAAAACCAAGAGCAACACGCCACCTCAAGCAAGGAGAAGAAGGGAACCTTTAACCCTTTTATATGCATTAGACGAAAAGGAATGAAATTTGGAAATGGAAAAAAAAAAGAAATGAATCATGTGGCGTCCTTCCCTCCATGTTGGCCGAATGGAGATTTGAATTTGAGGAAAAAAGGGAGATGGAGTAAACAATGGGAAGAGGTAACTTGCAAGCAAAGAAAAGTGTACTTGCAAGTACACTTAGTGCAGAATTTTATGTGAGGAGTGGAAAATGAGATTGCGTATGCAACAAGAAAGCCCCACACATTATAAAAAATATAAGGGGTGCAGCCATGAAATAAATAAAAGAAAAGGTGCAAAATTTTTCATGCACCCACACGGCAAAGACAAGGAAAAAGGGAAGGAAGTACAATGTGAAATTAGGAGGAAGTAAGCCAAGGTGTACAAGAAATGGGAATGGCACATGAGACAAGTGTAACCGAATAGCCAAGAGGAAATAGGAAAGAATGCAATGTGAATGATGGAAGAAGTAACCTAAAGCTTGCAAGCAAGGAAGGGTACACTAAAATCCACACGTTAAGGCATGCACACGCATGGTAAGAGAAGATAGAGAAAGTAACATGAAAGAAGGGGGGCAACACTTATGCCATATGTGTGAATAATAAGAAAATGAAAGATAGAGAAAAGGAGAAAAGGGAGTTTCATTGTGACATGCATGCAACAAACACACGTGAAGGAAAAGAAATGGGAAATGGTATTTTATTTTTTATATACATGGATGTATGCACACGTCACCCAAGCAAAGAGACAAGAGGAGTTAAGGATTTCATTTTTCACACTCATGCAACACACCCACATGTAAAGAAAGAAAAGAGGGAGAGCCTCCCACACCTTAGAACATATAAGCACGTGACCATATCCAAAAAGAGAGAGAAGAGAGAAGAGAGGTTCCATTTTGGGTGATACACACACCACACCCCCACATTAAGAAAGGAAAGGAGAAGAAGAGGGAGAGAAAATCCTACACTTAGCCTATACACACCCACACATTCGGTTAGGGCAAGAAGAAGAGGGAGATTTAGCCAAGGAAAGAAAGGAAGCAAGGTGTAGAGGGAAATCAAAGAAAGGGCCAAGATCACTTCCTTTTAGTCATCCTTGAGGTAGGTTAACAATTTTTATGATTGTGTTCTATGCTTTAGTTTATACAATCAACATGTCTTTACAAGCTTTCAATGGAACATGATTGTTTTCCTACATTCTTGACAAAATGCATATATATTGGCTAAGCATGTGTGATTGATTGGGATGTTGGTTGATGAGATGGCATGAATATTGTTGTTGGGAAAGGATTAGGGCTAGATAATATTATTTTCATGATGAACTATGATTATACATGATAGAAATGGATGGATGCTTTCAAAAACTATGCTTCCTCCATAAAAACTCCCTCTTGGCCAAATGAGAGAAGAAAGCCATACGAAATTGGTTGTGAAATTTCAAGTTGTGCTTGGTGAAAAAAAATGATAATGACCATGGAGAAAAGAAACCCTACCACTTTAATGGTCTTAGTTAAAGGATAAAAGGGGGAAATTGAATTGCAAATTAACAAAGCCCCTTAGGCCAAGTCCATGGAAATTCTTCTTGGAATTTATAAGCAATACACCATAATATTATTTTAAAAAAAGATGGGAATTTATCATTGAATTTTATAAGGGATGCACATCAATGTTATTAATTTCCAAGAAAGGAGAAATTATTTTTGAAGATATGAGAATTTTGTAAGAAATGTACACTAGAATTAATTTTCAAGAAATGAGAAATTATTATTGAAAATATTAGAATTTTTATGAGAAGTGTACCTTAGAATTAATTTCCAAGAAAGGAGAAATTATTCTTGAAAATGTTAGCATTTTATAAGAAATGTACATTAACATTAATTTCCAAGAAATGAAAATTATTATTAAAGTTATTAAAATTTTTACAAGAAATGTACATTAGCATTAATTTCTAAGGAATAGAAAATTATTCGTGAATTTAATAGAATTTTCATAAGAAATGTACATTAATATTAATTTCCAAGAAAGGGGAATTTATTCTTGAAGATATTAGAATTTTAAAGGGATGTACACTAGTATTATTTTTCAAGAAAAAGAAAATTTCTCTTGAAACTTGATAAAGAATTTTAAAGGTGGCCAAGTGTCCACATGTGCCCAAGTGTGGCCAAAGAATTATAAAGGTGGCCAAGTGTTCACAAGTGCCCAAGTGTGCACAGAAGAATTATAAAGGTGGCCAAGTGTCCACATGGTGCCCATATGTGCATAACTAATGTATAAAGTTAAGTTTCAATAATGATAAGCATAAATGGATTTGTTAACTTTATATAACGCATTTTTATAGCATGCAAGATGTTTTACTTGAAAAGAATATTATTTTTATCACATTAACATTTAAATTGATCATACAGTGCTTGCCAATTTATATTTATGAACAATGCTATATTTTTATTTTCAAGAATGTAGAATTAAATATTTGGTGCTTGCACCCTGATACATATTAGATGACTTTAAACCCGAATTGTTAAGATACTAGGAAACTTGTGTTTCTCATTTATATGCTAATATGTATCAAATGCGGAAGCTTAGCAGGGCTGGGGAGATAGAGATCTCTTTTTGGTTAGAAGCAAAATTCTTTTGTAACCCTTATTTTGGGTCTTAGTCTAAACATATTGTGGTTTGGAATTAGGACTATTCTTTTGGCTGCATATATGAGATGTACATGGGAAATCCCTGGGGAAGGATATGTGAAGGACCAGTCCATCCTTAGAAATTTGTTGGGGAGTCTGAGTGACAGACCTCTTGTCTCCTGACTTCCTATAGACGAGTACTTCATATATTCGGGGACATGTTTACCAAAATGTAATGGACATTATTAGATATGTATTATTTGAATTCTATGAAAGTTTAAATTTTCTCTTTGTAGTATAGTATTTCTTTTATTCTACTGTGCATATGAGATTTAATTTGAGCAAAAGATCCCGAACCTAATCCGCTTTAATAAATCTTAATGGTATAACTGCTCAGACATTAATTAAATAAAAGAATAAGAATAATGTACCGAACCTATCTGTTTGCATCGGAGGAATTGTAAGACTGGATAGGGGTGTTACAATCCTCCTTCTTTTTTAGTATTTTCAGCATGATTTCAACCTTAAAGTATTACAACCATCATTTTACAATTCATTTAATGCCATGGTGAAGGAGTCTCTCGGCCAAAATCTCAAGGAAAGGGGAAAGATATCATATCAATCAATTTCTCTCTTTTAAGCATTCTTTCATCATTATTCCAACATTAAGGCATCATAACCCACTCAAAATATATCATTGACAAGCTTAAGCATCATTAAAAACCAAAGAGAGCATTGATGAAAATGGGTGAGTCATAAATGAAATTTCCATGCAATAAATTCAATCATGCAATCCAACCATCACAAGTTCATCCATACACTCACATAAATGCATTACAATAAGTTTTCAAGCTCAAAAGAAGGTAGAGAGAGAAACTCTCACTATTCATGGATTTGAGAAAAATAGGAAACTCCATGAAAACTACCATAAAACTCAAAATTAAGGGTGGATGATTACTTAACTACCTTGACTTTCCAATAGAAATGATTTTTCTTCAAGTTTTCTTGTGTTTTTCTTCTTATTCTTCTCTTCCCTTTATTCTCAGTCTAGCGTCTTTCTTTCCTTCCCTGGTCGTGATTCTGCTTGTGCAAGGAGGTAGAAGTTGAGTCTTATTAACAAATTTAAAATGACCATTATATCCGTCCTTGGAAATTTACCATTTTACCCCTCCTTTTTCTTTTCTTTTTCCATTCTTTTTGGAACATGTAAGCTCCCTTTTTTGGTAAATAAAATTATAGAATTTATCGAATAAAATGGCCATCTTATTTTTGTGAAAAAATGATAATTTTACCCCCTTAATGTAAAATTACCATTTTACCCTTTTCTTGTAAAAATGACCGTTTTAGCCCTTTCTCACTTCTAAAATTTCAAAATTTTTAGGGGAATTTCTTAAGAGAATTTATCTTAAATTTTCCTAAGAAAAATGAATATTTTATCTTTTTGGAAAAAATTACAATTTTACCCTTTAGGTGAAATTACCATTTTACCCTCAGGTAAAATTGACTGTTTTGCCCCTGCGATATTTTCTTAGGGTCATCAGGACTTTTAGATATTTTTCTAGTGTAATCATTACGTTTTAAATATTTTGCTGACATCATGATTACGCATTATAAATGCGAAAGATATTTTGGAGGCATAATAATTATATTTCTTCTTTTTGTGAAACCATTTTACTTTTCACTTTATACTTTAGTCCCTAAATTTTCTTTCAATTTAGTCCCTTTCTCATTTTTGAAATTTAGGGTAAATTATTTACAATCTTTAGCACAAAACTGCTAAATTTCATAAATTTAAAACATACCTAAAGGCAGAAAAATGCAGTTATTACAAAACTAACTTAAGGTCATCATGGTATTTTCTCAACACTTTCTAGAATTGAATGGATGTTTTATCATCCAAAAATTATAGTCTAACCATGGAATTTTTGACTATTGTCCCATATTTATAACCCCCCAATCCTACAGTTCCTTTTAAGTTGATTGATTAAATAATATAAACTATATACTATGAGATTGGTGAATTACTACTTCCCTTACTCGAGCCAATTTTTGAACATTTATCAAATGAAGTAATTAGTATTATTGGTTTGGGCTACTACACTCGGGATCTCACACGTTACGCAGCGGAAATAAAAACATATTAGTTAAAATAACATACATGTGCATACATATATTCATGTACATCAACATTCATTTACAATATAGACATATAATTCGTTTAGACATATATCTATGGATATGTGAGGGTGTTAGCTAGGGTAAGGAGACAACAAGCCTGTCACTCATACCCATTAAACAAAAATAGCTAGTGGATTCCTAACTCACATATCCTAATACATATATGCCCTTATTTTATACATCAACGCTATTCTCCTGATCCTTTTACCAAAATATCAGAAGGATTCAGGGTATGGGGCATACCAAAAACATTCTATCCTAATACTTCATGTAATCAGGGTAGGGCAAGAACTTCCCATACATATATGATCCATAGTTCCTTAATAACAGGGAAATACCCCAAGAAGGGTATTTCAACTAACTCCATCTCTATCTCGAGAAGGATCTGGTATCTAGGCATCTGATACAAACCAGCATTTTTATGAGAATAAATCTCAGTAGCATTAATAACCAATTTTTAAAACAGCTAGTTTGTACCACCGTAAACTCATACGAAAATTCTACATTCTTTTCATAAAACAATACATCTATTGGGTGATTCTGTATAACATTTCATTTAACATTCATACTTGCATGCATAAACTTAACTCATAGTACATATCTCATCAATTCATCAAAACATATAGGTAACATAGCATCATTCATATAACTTTCATCATAACATAAAGAGAAATAACGAAATAATAGCACTTCTCATTAGTCTCTGCCAATCATCATACATTGGCCTTTGCCAATCATCATCATAATTATCATCATATAATTGCATAATAAGAGAAATCTGGAGGGCAACATCTGCTCCACTCCATGTTTTCATATATGTACTGTGGTAACTCTGCCTGGCAGTCTTCGACTGCATATAACATTTGTGTACATTCGGGAGCGTCCTCCAGTGGATCCAAGTACCATAAGGTCCCCAACTCTGGGTCCTACACATTAAGTACATACTGGGGTCCTCAAAAAACTATTCATAAACATATATATATAGATGAATCGGTACATACTATAGTTTTGTAAATTCTAAGTATGTGACTTTTCATTTACATTGGCCATTAAGTCACTAACTTACAATTTACAACTATCACGATAATCGCGGAATGTCCGATCACAATCCCATACCAGCAATCAGTCATTCAGATATGAACCTATCTACCACAAATACATATATTAAGAATACAATTTTCATTTCTCTTATGCATTCTTGCTCTTTCCTTTTAACTTTCATCACTTTCGTGATCTTTCTTGTTTACATTCAAAGTATATGTTACCTTGCTGTAATTTGAGTTTAATCTCTAGTTTGGATCTAGTTTTTGGGCTAGATATCATTCAAATATATCATTAAGTTCATATTTTCATCACAAAAGGTGGCAGTCGACTGGTATCACGCTACAAGTTGACTAATTGCATTCTATCTAAATTTTCATAATTCTAAACAGAGGGCTATCAGTTGACTTCTAGGTGCCGACAGCTGATTGCTAGCTTACTGTTGGGCTTGATAGTCGACTACTGGGTCAGGGCAGTAGGATGCTCTATTCTTAGGAATTTCTGGAAAATGAAGAACGCGACAGTTAACTTACAAGTGCACAACAATTGACTGTTAGCATTCTATATGCATTTTTGGGCATGTCAAGAACACGACTGTAACAACCAAAAATGTTTTTAAAATATAAAACCTAATTTCTAACGCTAATTCCAATCAGACGAAGCTTGGCATAACTTTCGAGGATGGTGATTTGAAACGGAAGGTTGTTCGAAGTCAAAAACATGATCGGATGGAGAGAAACGCAATCCGATGATCAAGAATTGACAGACAACATTTTGTGCATCAATTTCACTGACAGAGGCCAAAACCTTTGCATGGAAATACGTGCCAATGTCTAGAAGGAAGCCGACACCCTAAAGTATCCCCGGGTGGTCTGGGAAAATTCATAATCGCCCTCGGAGACTTTAAATTTCCTGAACTCCCTCTATTTCTCTCAAATCTCTCTCTCTCCTCACTTCACTTTCTCTCTCCTCTCTCTCCTCCTTCCTCCACCGCGCACCACCACCACAGCCACCGTGAGCCACCACCTGGCCTACCAACCGACAGCCCTCGCCACCCACAACCTCCAGCAACCACCCATGGCCACCAACGGCCGCTAACGTGAAAACTTCACCAGTTGAGATCGCCTCCGTCTGCCACCATTGGCCGTCACCACCCCCACCATCGTGTAGCCTGAGCTACCAGCTTCCTCAACCAGCTCGCCGACGTCGAACAGAGGTTCGACGTGCCCGGATTGAGTTAATTTTCGTCCACCGTACGTAAACCTTCGTGGCCGAAAAAGGTCATCTAGACGGCCATAAACCGCCACCCCACCACCATATTCGAACTCCTGGTTTTGTGGGCTTCACCGTGGTGTAAATTTTGAGGCCAACCGCACCCCTCCACCGTGCACCGCCGTGCCAGAGCTTCTGGACATACATCGGGAGAAACCAAGATCACACCGGGACAGAATTCCATCATCCGATCACATTGGGAATTTAACCAGCTCAAAAATCGGGAATTCGTGAAGCTCTTAATTGATTTGGAGCGACAGGAGACCAGGTAGGATAATTTACGCTTCCCGAATCCTAGATTTGACCTAGTGAATACCTGAATGATTTAGATTAATTTCATGGATTTACGTGCTGCATTCGATGGAATAAATTACATGCCTGTGTGCTGGATATCCTAATTACATGTTAGAAACTTTGTTTATCAAGTTTAGATGCCCTTAGGACGGATTTACTTAAGGTAGGGTACTTGATAGCCGGTATGGGACGGCCGTTAAGTATCCCGAGTACAGGGAGTTTTAATTGACCTTGTTTTTACCTGATTGGCTTGTACTGCGTTAGGGATCACGCGATAAATTAGGACAACCCTAAGAAAGGTTTAAGGAGTATAAGGGGGGATAGCCTACATGGGGAAACATTGTGATTTAGGCGTAATACCCTAGAACCCTAAGGAATAGCCGACCGTGAGCATGTGAGTTCGAATAGACTGTATGAGGATGAGAATTGGCGTATGTGCACATGCTAGGGGACGCCCTAGATGTTTATTCTCACCCGGTCCTTGAGTGAGTGATTGGTGTTACGGATCACACTCACAACATAGGCGAGATTCGAGTGATTGGTGTTACGGATCACACCCAACGATAAGAGAGGTATTCTCTCTAGATGACGTGCAATTGGATGACGATTTGAGATTTGGTCGCGAAGGATTTATGGCCAAGATGGATTTAGATACACAGGGCATGGGATTTTATCTGATTTCGAGTATTGATTTTAAAAGAAATGGATTTTTATGATTTTGATTATCTGTCGCAATTTCCATGTGATAAAATGATTTTACAGATAAGGTATTTCACTGATTTCAAACTGATTTCGGGAAGATGTTTTCAGTGTTCGCACCGCTGAGTATTCAACCAGATTTTGAATTATATTTGAATTGTAAATTATTTTACTGAGATTTTATATCTCACCAGGTTGTTTACTCAGATGAACAGGGACAGGGATAGGAACCTAGACATTAGCTGGACAATGATTTGATGATAAACAGAAGAACGACTTAGTCTAGGCTTGGATTACATTGAATATATTCTGATGATAATGCTGTATAATTAGTCTTCTGTAAATTTATTTTTTCTGTTGTTGTTGGACTGGCTGTATAATTGTAAACAAGTGACTGTCGTATTCTGGATATGTTCGAAATACAGAGGAAACTCTGCCAGATTTTCGGTAGGGTTTACTGTTGTAAACTTGTGAATTTAAGTTGGAATGTATATGAATGCATGATGTGATGTATATATGGATTTTAGATTTCATTCCAGAGTAATTTATGATGTATGTATGTATAATTAGTTTAGCTATGTGTGAATTAGGGTTGAACGGAATCCGAATGGACAACGGGAAGTCTATTTGGGTTACGCTCAACCAGTAACGATCCCCTGACATTCCCACATCGGGAATAACTATGTAAACCAACCCATATGCTTCCGCTAATCAGATAAGCATCGCGTATGTTGTATTAGGGGGTTGTTACAATGACAGTCGATTGCTGTACCGAGGCAGTTAGCTGCTGCCTCTTGCTTTATTTTGTAAATTGTCGTTGACCCAAAATTTCAATCCACAAACTTGTTTCTAAACCCATTTTGGAATTGAGGAACTCAAGACAAACTACTTAGCAACATTTAACACAAGAAAGCAGCCCAAAACATCCTATAATCTTGTCCAAATCTGAGATTGAAACTCATTTTCGCTCACGCTAAAAAACCCATCTTTTAGAAATCATTTTAAGCATGCACAAGTATTTTCAATCGGATAAAAACACCCAATAGTGATTAAAAACAATAAGAATGTAGTTTGTAATCCCTTTTTCTTTCAAACAAGTTCAATTTCAGAAATTTCAATAGTATGAACAGTAAACTCTGAAATAAAGGGATTGGGTCATTATGCTACCTTAATTCGTGTTTAACTGATGTATAGATGCTGATTGATGTTGTAGATGCCTTCCTAATCACTTTTATAACTTCAACTCTTGTTAGAAATGAGATTTATCGCCTTTTTCCTTTAGTTTCTCTCTCTACACAACTACTTTCTCTCTCTATAATTTCAGAACTCAGGATGCCAAATGAAGGGTCTGAAGGATTGGCCTATTTATAGGCAGTCCGGCCTTTTTGCAATTCTACTCCTAATTCCTAACCATTCGGTCCAAAATGATAATTCTTCCAACTATATGTTAAATTACCATTTTGTCCCTAGCTCATTGGTGGGAATCTTTCAAAATTCTGTTGCTACATTAAATCGTTTGGCCAAAATTGCAATTGTCATACTTAAACTCTTCCACCTTTTATTTTAGTCCTTTTCTTCATTCTAGTCAAATTTCTCACTCATTTCTAGTCCACTTCTTGCACTCATGCAACTATATGCAAGCTAACATAACCTAAATGCAACATACACAAGCAATTAATTAAAATTAACAAACATCTCTCAAAATTTAGGAGCGGATGTTACAATACTAACTACTAATCTTTCAATCCATAACCTATCTAGACTAGAGCATACATTAGCAGTCTTTCACTTTACTTTTCTTGCTATTTTCCTTTAATCTCATCCCATATTACTTCTTAAATATGTTACTATGGTTTAGAAATGATTTCCTAGCCTTTACATGATGTCTAAAGGAAGAAAAGAGGAAAAAACACAAGGATAAAACCTACACACATATAGAGGTTACTTGTTGCAATGAAGAGTACAGAAGGCTTTCACAGTGACAAGGAAAACATTTTTTCATAGTGAAGAGCACCACTAGAGTTAGCAATGTCAAAGAGACGAATTCTTCACAATTTTTTAGGTTCTAAAACATTAATATGGGTTTTGATGCATTTTTGTCCTCCAAACCATTAAGGAAACTTCAAAACTTTCCTTATAAATCATTTCTACACTCTTTTCTTCTTCCAAAGCATCATCATATATCAAAAATACACTTTCTAATGCTAGAAATCAATCTAAAATAATAGAACTCATGCATAGGAGAAAAGAAAGCAAACCCTTGCTTAAATTCCATTTCTTGAGCAAAAGCAATCACATGCAAGACCTTACAAGCATATATCCAACATACAAATCATAGAATGCAAGTTTCAAACTTCCTAAATCAACCTAAAACATAGTTTCCTTAGCTTTTCATTGGAGAAAGAGAGAGTGGGTTATTGTACCTAAAGAGATAGGGAAAGATGTCTCCTTATTACCTTGGTACTTTGTTTAGTATGGTGTGTCAAAAAGCTAGCTGGGTTGCTTCTACTTCATACCTACTCCTTTTTCTATGGTTTCCTAGCATTCTCTCACAAAAACTCCATCTTTCTCTCACTAAATGAAGGTATGATAGTGATAAAGATAGTCTTTGAGCCTCCTTCCCTCTTAAGTCTTATGTGACTTTTTCTTAGTGGAGGAAATGTTGTTAACGTAACATCCACTGTAACAACCCCTTATTAAATAGATGTATCAGAGTAAACTAGAAGCATAAAATTTCCTCATCGATTTTTTTCCTCTCCCATTTAGGGAACTAATTCGGTCATTACTAGTGGAGTGTAACTCAAATAGACTTTTCTATTTGTCCATTCAAATTCCACTCAACTACTTCTCATGCACACCTAATATCCTAACTCATACCATCATGTACTTTGGAATATAAAATTCTAAAACATTAATTCATGAGAATTTGAGTTACAAATAATAATAATGCTACTGAATTTAACCTTCCAGCAATAAATTACATTTCCATTTCATAATTCCACACTCGGTGTCAATCATCATAATAACCATATAATTATCATTATATGTACAATCCCTGGTCTGGGTGCCATCTCAAAATTCCTATTCACCTAATTACACAATTCTACACTCCTTCTAGGTTGCCTCGCAGCTCTACACATCTCAAGTCCAACTAATTCCTAAGCATACCCTGGTCCTGATCATCTGAACAAACAACTTAATGAGATAGGGTTATCTCAGTAGAGTAATTTACAAATTTATAATTTTTCAAAATAGTTGAAAGTTCAACTATACCCTTTTATGGTATAGAAAACCTCTCCTTTTTATCATATCAACATACAAGTGAATTGCAAAAATCTATAATTCTAATTTCATCAAAAAATGAGGGAATTAAAATTTTTTCATTTAAAGCGATGTTTCACAAAAGTCATAAAAAAATCATAGAGTATAGGACTATATTTTAGTCAAGGTATCATAACCATAACCATAGTGCCTGTTACTTCATCTCAACTTCATTTGAATAAAGCAAGAAATTAGTTGATTGCTCTATAGAGGGCTACCAGTTGACTGTCACGAAGCTAGCAGTCGACTGATGGCTCTCTGGAATCCTGGACTTCACTAGACAGTGCCTTACTAGTCGATTGGTAGAAGGCTATCAGTCAATTGCTAGGCAGAAATTTAGGCCTGACAGTCGACTGATAAGGCTACCAGTCGACTACTGTGCCTCTGTATCAATTTCTGGGTTTGTTAAGAACACGACAATCGATTCGTGCATGCTAACTATCGGCTATTATGTTTTGCGACAACTTAAAAATTTAAGTTTTCAAAATCATCCAGCCCAAATTCCACCACATTTCAAATATAAAAGGTATGAGCTTAGTTTTTAATCATTTTCCCCCAAATCCTAACCATTTTCCCCCAAATCCTAACCATTTTCATGCTTAAATATCAATCATATAAGCTAATTTATAGTTCAAATTGGGTGAACAATAAAACCTATTCTCTAAATCTGAAATTAGCCTAGAAAACACTGAATGGAAGCTAAAAACTCCAACATTATAGTTTAGAACACTTTTCCTATCCCCAAACAACCTCAAAATCATCATTTCTCACTAGAAAATCAAGAATTTCTGAAGAAAAGGAAATTTCTCTATTTTTGCTAATCCTAACGTTTTAGCATATTGGAGGGGTTCTAAGTGCAGTAATATATTCCTAAATGATGCTTAGGATGTTTACCAAGCTGTAAGTAAGGATTTCTTACTTGGAATTAATCAATGAGATGTGCCGATAGGGAGGGGAAATATGTTGCAAATATGAAAGCCTAAAGGAGTGTCATTGTTAGAGTTTCAGGGACTACCTTGCAAAATATGAAAATTACACTTTAGTCCCTCTCACTTCAACTCTAAGTTTTGGGTTTTCGTTTAAATCCTTAAAGCCAAAATTCTAAGATTATCCCCAAAATAAATTTTAAGGAAGCAAATATTACAATCCTCCCTTCCTTAAAAGAATTTTGTCCTCAAAATTCATACTTATAAATAATTTTGGATAGTGTTGCCTCATCTCGTCCTCCTTCTCCCATGTAAATCTCCTAAGTTGTTACATCTCACCAAAGTATCCTAACCAGAGGGATCACTTTATTCTAGAGTTTCTTAGTTTTGAAATCTAGGATCTCAATAGGAGTAGACTCATAAGTTATATTTTCCTTTAATACTATGGGCTGATTCCCCAATACATGCATAGGATCTAGGACATATTTTCGGAGTTGTGAGACATGGAAGACATCATGCAATTTTGAAAGATAGGGAAGTAAGGTGATTGGACCAAATTTTTTCAGGATCTAGAAGGGTCTTAGGAATCGTGGACTCAATTTCTTTGTCTTTATTTTCCTACCAATACCTGTGGTAGGTAACACTCTCAAAAAGACATGGTCTCCCTCATTGAATTCCAAAGCCCTTCTCCTCCTATTAGCATAGTTTTCCTATCTCTGCTGGGTAACTCTCATCTTTTCCCTGATCATTTTGATTTGATCAGTAGTTTCTTGTATGATCTCCAGTACCAATAGTGTTCTCTCCCCTATCTCTACCTAACTTAAGGGTGACTTACAACCTCTCCCATACAGAGTAACATATGGCGCCATACCTATAGTAGAGTGATAACTATTATTGTATGCAAACTCTATTAAAGGTAGGTACTTATCCCAACTTCCTTTCTATTCTAGCACACATGCTCTCAACATGTCCTCCAGGGTCTATATCATTCTCTCATACTGTCCATCAGTTTGAGGATGATGAGTAGTGCTAAATTTGAGTTAGGTTCCTAATGCTCTTTATAGGGATTGCCAAAATCGGGATATGAACCTAGGGTCTCGGTCTGACACTATACTAGAGGGTACTCTATGCAATCTCACAATTTCCCTAAGTTATAAGTGGGATAGCTTCTCTAGAGAATAGTTGATCTTGATAGGTAAGAAATGAGCATATTTGGTCAATCTATCCACTATCACTCATATGGAATCCTAACCGGTTGGGGTTCTAGGTAATCCTACCAAAAAATCCATGGTTACCTGATCCCATTTCCTCTCCAGAATTTCTAGTAGTCTCTATAACCCAGCGTGTTTTTGATGTTCTATCTTTACCTTTTGACAAGTAAGATGAGCACTTACATACTTTGTGATGACTTTATTCATTCCTGACCACCAAAATTTTCTTTTCAACTCCTGATACATCTTAGAAACACCTGGGCGAATAGAGTAGCGGTTACGATGTGCCTTAGCTAACAATTTCTCCTTTAGCTGTTGATGGTTTGGGATCACTATATGGTTCCTAAAAATTAGTACCCTATCAGTGGCTAACCTAAAATCGAGTTGGTTCACACAGGTTCTTAGGGATTCATCCTCTTGTTGGGCTTGTCTAACTAGTTCCCTTAGTTCACAGTTAATCTGGAAGTCACTCATTACCAGCCTATTCAGAAGTGAAATCACATTGAGACTAAGATCCCTAAAGTCTTCAAGCAATTTCATCTCATCTATCATTAGGTGAGCGACTTGTAGGGACTTTCTACTTAATGCATTGGCTACAACATTAGCTTTCTCGGTATGATACTTTAATTCAAAGTTAAAATCCTTTAGATACTCTACCCACCTCCTCTACCTTATATTCAACTCATTTTGATCAAACAAGTACCTAAAGCTCTTATGATCACTGAAAACCTCAAAGTTTGTCCCATACAAGTAATGTCTCCAAGGTTTTAAAGCAAAGACCATGATAGGTAAGTCTAAATTATGGGTGGGATGGTTTTCCTCCGCAAGTTTAAGTTGTCTAGATGTATAGCCGATTACTCTCCTTGTTTGCATTAAGAAGCATCCTAAACCTTTCTTTGATGCATCTTTGTATACCTCAAAAGGCTCTATTAAGTTTGGGATTATTAACCTGGAGTGGTAGTTAGTTTTTCCTTTAGTGTTTGGAAATTATGCTCACATCATTCACTCTACTCAAACTCAACACCTTTTCTGGTCAATCGGGTTAATGGCAGGGCTATCTGAGAAAATCCTTGTATAAACTTCTGATAATAACTTGCCAAACCCAAAAAACTTCTAACCTCTATGACCATCCTCGGTTGACTCTAATTTAACTAATTTTCCTTGGATCTACCAAAATTCCTTCCCTATTCACCAGATGTCCCAAAAATTTGACCTTTTCTAGC
The DNA here is from genome assembly GCA_031216115.1 of Senna siamea. Classification (NCBI taxonomy): domain Eukaryota; kingdom Viridiplantae; phylum Streptophyta; class Magnoliopsida; order Fabales; family Fabaceae; genus Senna; species Senna siamea. The sequence goes on from CM062360.1 coordinate 8,425,486, forward strand.
CAAAACTCACATTTCTCCAACTTAGCATACAACTACTTTTCCTCTAACATCTGTAGTGCCATCCCAAGATGTTGTGTATGCTCTTCATAATTCTTGGAGTAGATTAGGATATCATCTATAAATACCACCACAAAACTGATCCAAGTAAGGTTAAAAGACTATTCATATAATCTAAAAAGACAACAGGTCCATTAGTTAACCCAAATGGAATCGCTAAAAACTTATAGTGGCCATATCTAGCGCTAAACGCTATTTTAGGGAAATCTTCATCCCTAACCTAATTTGGTTGTATCTTAACCTCAAATTTATTTTGGAAAAGACAGTGGCTCCTTGTAGTTAGTCAAACAAGTCATCTATTCGGGGTCGAGAGTATTTATTCTTGATAGTTACCTTATTCAGTTGTCGATAATCTATACATAACCTCATGCTCCTATCCTTCTTTTTCACAAATAAGACAGGAGCTCCCCAGGGTGACACACTAGGCCTGATAAATCCCTTCTCCCACATGTCCTCTATTTAGACCTTCAACTCCTTCAATTATATTGGAGCCATCCTATAGGGTGTCATGGATATCGGGCCTATGCCAGGAACCAAATCTATGGTGAATTTGATTTCCCTTGGTAGGGGTAACTTGACTATCTCTAAAGGGAATACCTCAAGAAAATCTCTAACGATAAGAATTGAGCTAAGCCTCTCTTGGAATTCCACTTAGGAAAGTTTAAGGAAGATATCATTGACCTCACACACTTTATCACTTCTATTCACCAGTAAGGCATCCAAATAAGTAATGGTCTTTTCAAAGCAATTCAAAAGAACTCGATTCCTGGACAGCCAATCCATCCCCAAAATGACATCGATCCCAGTCAGGGGTAGACATACAAGATCCACAACAAACATATGGTCACTACTAGAAAGAGGACAATTTAAACAAATTTGAGGTGATATTGTGGATTCTCCCAAGGGTGTAGAGATATGCAAATCACATGGCATAGTTTGAGTAGGCAAGTTTATTTTCCCAACACATGTATTAGATATAAAAGAGTGTGTAACACTCGAATCAAATAGTATTATTAAGGAAAAATTATAAATCTTACCTTTACCTTGCATCAGTCCAGGTGATTTCTCAACGTTGGCCCCATCCAGGGTAAAGACTCTCCCTGGGGCTTGTGGCTTTGACCCACTAGGATTCTATTGATTTCTATTGGCTGGGCAGTACTTTGCAATATGCCCTATTTTCCACACTTGTAGCATGTCACTGAGGTTCGATACTAGCAAGGCTGATTTCCATGCCTATTTTCACACTTTGGGTAGTTAGCAGCCTCCAGGCGTTGGTTACTACTGGATGACCCTTGAGGTGCCTTGAAGTTTCCCACTTTTATATTCAAGTTTTTGGCAGGTTGTTTTTACCGAGCAGCAAATCTCTGGTTCATATGCTGCTTCTCCAAATCCTAGCTAAGGATGTGGCATTTATTCACAGTACCGCAAAATCCTTAATCTTTATTGGAGTTATCTGTGTCTTCATCTACCAGTCTAACCTTGCTTCCAACTAGCTTAACTTCCAGGCCTTGTCAGTATGCTGGCTAGATATTCCTTAAAGGGCTTAACCCTCTGCTTGATTTGCAGGAACTCCGTTTCCTTTGCTTACCTTATGCTCTCGAGGAAGTATTTCTCCAAGAAGACCCTCTTGAAAGACTCCCAAGTTTATAGGATGTCCTTACTCTCTATTACTTGTTTGGCCTAACTCCACTAATTTTTTACTTCACCCTTCAACATATATGCTGCATAGGTAACCCTTTTCTCATCTGTGCTATGTAGTAGTTTAAAGATTATCTCTATCTCCTTTAGCTACCCTTCCACTACCATTGGTTCACATGTACCTGTAAATTCTAGCGGTCCTGCCCTCTAGAACTCCAGCCAGCCTTGGTACATATGTTTGTCATTTCGATTATTCCCCTCATTAGGGTTTTAGTGGTTCTCCTTGTATTGCCTCATGATGTTGGCACTAGTGGCAGCCTGATCTCTCACAACCTCAGCCATCATCCTAAATGTGCCCATCATATCTATTAACTCTTCGTTCATTTCATTGCTACTTCTTGGCCTTCTCATAGTTCCCCTTTTACTATTTGCCATGGTTTGCTAATACAAAGGGAAATAATAACCTTTAGTACCAGCACAAAACCATAGCAACAAATTTACTCCTAATATCTCAATTACTGTAGTCATAGTCCTATGTATTCTAGAGTCTAAGAATTCATATCACAATTCCTAAAGCTGCAAGCCTGGCCAACCATAAACTAGTAAACTATGACTCTGATACCAAACTATAATGATAAATTATTAAATACATACATCAAAGTAAATTGGAAGCATAAAATTCCCTCATCAATTTTTTTTCCTCTCCCATTTAGGTAACTAAGTGGGTCATTACTAGTTGAGTGTAACTCAAATTAACCTTTCTATTTGTCCATTCAAATTCCACTCAACTACTTCTCATGTGTAGCGTACCTAATATCTCAACTCATGCCATCATGTACGCTAGAATACAAAATTCTAAAACATTAATTCATGACCAATTGAGTTACAAATAGTAATAATGCTACTAAATTTAACCTTCCAGCAATAAATTACGTTTCCATTTCATAACTCCACACTCGGTGTCAGTCATCGTAATAACCATATAATTATCATTATATGTACAATCTATAGTCTGAGTGCCATATAAAATTTCCTATTCACCAAATTTCACAATTCTACACTCCTTCTAGGTTGCCTCGAAACTACACACATCTCAAAGCCTAGCTAATTCCTAGGCATACCCTGGTCTTGATCATTTGAACAGACAACTTAATGAGATAGGGTTATCCCAGTAGAGTAATTTATAAATTTATAATTTTACAAAATGGTTGAAAGTTCAACTATACCCCTTTATGGTACAAAAAATCTCTCCCCTGTGTCATACCAACATACAAGTGAATTGCAAAATTCCATAATTCTAATTTCTTCAAAAAACATAGGAATTAACATATTTTCATTTAAAGCGATGTTTCACAAAAGTCATATCAAAATCAGAGTATAGGACCATATTTTAGTCAAGGTATCATATCCATAGTGCCTGTTACTTCATTTCAACTTCATTTGTATAACAAGTTCCATGTTAATGCAAGAAGCGCATAATCCTACATATTCCCAGAAATTAATATGCATATCATATAACATTATAAAAATCATCATCTCATTGCATGCTATTTTTCAATCCTAAGCTATCATCACACTTCCTTTTATCCATGTGACTGGGATTGTTGTTATCACAGGAACCATTCTCCTAGTGATTATCATGCTTCCTTTTATCCATGTGATATTGTCACATTTCCTTTTATCCATGTGACATGAGAATCTAACTTCCAGGGCATCCCCTGACATGTGCACATCTCTAGTCTCATCCTTTACCTGACTATACAACAATATATACAAATAGGTGGCTAATACTTAAGGTTATAGAGTTTTACACTTAAATCAATATGTTTTCTCCATCTAGACTATCCTCCCTTTACTCTTTAAAGTCTTCCATGGGGTTGTATTGGTTTAAAGAGTAACCTTTAACAAACATAAACTTTTTAAATTGAAAATAGTTTTATTCTTTAAAGTAGTCTGCGTATGGGACACCTAATAATCGTCCCATACGAGCCATTAAATATCTACCCCAAATTTTGTTTGTTCTTATAAGCATACAACCCAATAGCCCAAATCAAAACAAGCAGCAAAGAGTCTATTTCATGCTTTTCAACATACACAGGAAATACCTCTATACTCATATGAAAACATTTCTAGTTTACAACAGTTTCATCAAATATTTCCCATCTCATGAAAATGAATTCTCTTTTAAAAACAAGTAATTCACATCATCATTTTAAATTAGGAGAGTGTAGATTACTCTACCTTAACCGTTTATTCATTTCTTGATCAAGGTCTTCCTTTTTCCTTTTAGACTTGCTCTCACAGGTCACTTCTTTCACTACCTGAGAACAAACCTCACTTTTGCACTAATTCTTATCAAATATGCAGCTATGCAATCTAGGCTTAGTGTTCTCTTGTAGTATTTTTCCTAATTTTCCTTTCTATTTTCATGTCATCTATCACCCAACGTATGTAACCCTCATGTATGATGACATTTGAGGCTCATTCCATTCAATTTTAGGGGTTTCCAAGTTCATTCCTTGCTTTAAAAGTCATTTTTCATGTTAGAGGACCATCAGTCAGTTGCCATAAAGCAAGTAGTCTGCTGATTGCTCTCTGGACGACTACCAGTCAACTATCATGAAGCTAGAAGTCAGCTAGTGGATCTTTAGAATCCTATACTTCACTAGACAGTGGCCTACCAGTCGACTAGTAGAAGGCTATCATTCGACTGCTAGGCAGAAATTTGGGCCAGACTATTGACTGATAAGGCTACCAGTCGACTACTACACCTTTGTATCAATTTTTGGGTTTGTGAAAAACATGACAATCGATTGGTGCATGCTAACAGTTAGCTGTTATGTTCTGCGATAGCTTAAAAATTTAAGTTTTCAAAATCATCTAGCCAAAATTCTACCATATTCCAAATTTAAAAGGTATAAGCTTAGTTTCTAACCATTTTCCCCTAAATCCTAACCATTTTCATACTCAAATTTCAATCATACAAGCCAATTTATACTTTAACATCGGGTGAACAATAAAACTTATTCTCCAAATCTGAAATTAGCCTAGAAAACACTGAATGGAAGCTAAAAACTCTAACATTATGGTTCAGAACCCTTTTCTTATCCCCAAACAACCTCGAAATCATCATTTCTCACCAGAAAATCGAGAATTTATAAAGAAATAAAAATTTCTCTATTTTTACTAATCCTAACATTTCAGCAGATTTAAGGGTTCTAAGTACAGTAATCTAATCCTAAATGATGCTTAGGATGTTTACCAAGCTATAAGTAAGGATTTCTTACCCTGAATTAAGCTATAGAAGAATCCCACTTGGTTTCTCCTCTTTTCTCCCTTGCCCGTGCCTTTCCTTTCCTTCTTAATCAGTGGGATGTGCTAATAGGGAGGGAAAATATGTTGCAAATAAGGAAGCCTAAGGGAGTCACACTGTTGGAGTTTTAGGGACCACCTTGCAAAATATGAAAATTATACTTTAGTCCCTCTCACTTCAACCCCAAGTTTCGGGTTTTCGTTTAAGTCATTGAAGCCAAAATTCTAAGATTATCCTAAAAATAAATTTCCTAGGTGTTTTCCCTTGGTTTCTCCTTCCTCTCGGCCACACGCCCTCTTTCTCTCCTCTTCGACTTCTTCTCCTTTCATGAAGAAGAAGGTTAAATTACGGTTTAGATGAAATTACCAAAATGTCCTTGGTATAAAATGACTATTTTACCCTTCTTCTCATTTTCAAAAATGGCATCCTTTCTCCTTCAAATTATAATTTCATGGAACTTTTATGGATTGTTTTAAGTGTTTTAAAGTTTCATGAAAGTTTAGGTAGGTAAATGTTCCTAAATCCTTGATTTCATACCTAGGAAATTCCACATTTCTTGCAAATTTAAGGTAACTAAACATTCCTAAACCCTTGATTTCATGTTTTATGGATTGTTTGAAGTGTTTTAAAGTTTCATGAAAGTTAGGGTTTTCTCTCTCTACATTCCTTATGACTAGTTTTTCTATTAGGTTTTGCTTGTATGAAGATATGGTTGTGTTTGTGAATATTGGAATGTTTGCATGAATGAAATATTGAGAAAATAGAATTTTTCAAGAGTGGTACTCATTTTCATGAAAAATTCTAATTTTGAAATGGTTAAAGATAGCTTGAAATTGCATGGAAATGAAAGGTAAAATGTGATTTTGAACTTGCATATTTTGAAAATGGAAGCTAAGGAAGCAAAAGATTGAAACCCTTAAATTTTCTCTAAGGAAGTATGGATATGTGTATATGAAATGGTCATGAGTGAGAAAGAGAGAGAAACACTACAAGAATTTTGCCTTTCAGTGGCGACAAATGTCGCCACTAATAATCCAAAAGTCGCCACTGAAACGTAATAGTGGAGAAAAATCAGTCGTCAAGTGTCGCCACTAAAAATTGTGCCCCTGAAAACCTACGGTGGTGACAAAACTTTTTTGCCGCTGAAGATACTTACAGTGGCGACAACTGTCGCCACAGATGCTCATGATATCTCGTCATAGAATGATTTTTTCAAAAGGAAAAAGTCGCCACAGATTGATTCTTCAGTGACGATAGAATGTCGCCACCTAAATGGTCGTTATTGTGGCAATGAAAATGTTGCCACTAATGACCGTTAGTGTGGTGACAAAAAAGTCGCCACTAATGGTTGTTATTGTGGCGACCAAAACATCGCCACTGAAAGGTTACTGTGGCAACAATTTTTATCGCCACTAATTCTCTTCACAATATCTTTCGGTGGCGACACAGACCGCCACAGAAACATTTTTTAGTGGCGCAAATAATTGTCACTACTAATTATTGTTTTAGTGGCGATACTATGGCGCCACTAATTGATTTTTCTGTGGCGACATTATATGTTGCCACTGAAAGCTACATCAGTGGCGAAAAAAATTGTTGCCACTGAAACACTCTGTTTTTTGCTCCTAATTTTGCTTTGGTATCTTTAAAATTCCTGATATGACAGAATCAAATTGTACACCAAAATACATTATATTATACAAAAGTAGTGTTACAAAACATTCAACTTAAGATAGTAATATTGTGTGACATAATTTACAATTGTCGATAATAAGGTCCTAATTTCTAACATGTGTTGCGCATTATTTTTGTCCAGCGTTGTCATGCCTTCCTCAAATTTGGCCCTGTATAAAATGAAAATATCAAGAATAATTATATTATGAAAAAAATAGAATTTATGGTAAAAGACAATTCAACGTCACTAAGAGGCATACTTTGAACAACATTTTCCTTTTACAACTTATAAGAGTCTTTTGAAATGCATCAAGCTAGGCAGGTACCATGTTTAGGGACCAACATGACAAGTCACTCAACTATGCATAACCACTCAATCAACAGTTAAATTTCAGCCTATAACTATCAACAATTCAAATTAACAGTTAAATTTCAGTCCATCATCGCTAACAATTCAACAAACAAGTACATTTCAAGCCATACATCAACAAGTCAACTAACATGTAAATTTCAAGCGTAACCATCAACAAGCCAATCAACAGTTAACTTCTCAGTCCATCACCATCAATAATTCATCGAGCAACAAAATACCTACTGAAGCCTCGACATTATCATATCCAATTGTGCTTGCATCCTGCGATCAAGGTCAGCTTGCATCTGAGCACGCTCTTCCTGGAGCTTCCTGCTAAGCTCTTCTTGCAACTTCTCCTCTATCTCAGATTGCATTTGAGCACGCTCTTCTTGTAACTTGGCTTGCATCTCCTCCCATACACTTTCAATTTGGAGGAAACACTGGCTTCGACATCTACTTATTGTCGAGATTTCTTACCAAATGGCTTCTTTCCATACCCTTTTCCACGAACGAATCTCGACCTCTCCCCAAGCACAGATGCCAAAATCTCATCTCCAGTTAGTGGGTTCTCATTGTCCTGTTGCTGGCACATAACCTCTTGAATGCGTGCCTACATTAAGGCAAACATTGTATGCAATTAAAATTGTATATTTACTTGTTGTCCTATAAAAAAATGAAACTGAAGCTTCAAAATATAATTAAAAATTTTATATATACATGAACTTCTTGTGCTCTTTGGTCTAACCAGACCACATCGCCTTCTTTTGTTCTACGAGTGTGCTGGAGCTCCCACACTCTATCAGCTGGCGCCTTTTCTCCAGTTTCAGGATCTCTCTACAATAAAAAACATTTGTTAGCAAATGTCGTGAAACAATTTTGTAATTGAACAACATATTCAAAGTACTAACTATAGATTCTTCTATCTCAGCGAAAGAGCGAGGGCCACACATATGTAATGTGGTTTGTTTTGCCCTATTTATTTTGTTCCTTTCACTAACAGCCTACAAGGATAAAACTCTCATATTCTAAATAACTGAATCAACGTGTCACTAAGATTAAGCATTACAGTTTAAATATTTAAATCAAAACTCTTGCGACTCAAGTAGTTGCGACAACATTAAATCACACATTACCTTGAATTCATTCGAACCATAATGAGCCACTAACCACTCCCAATCTTCAGGAGTAACATCTATGGGCCGATGAGCCAGTCTCTCTTCGTCAGTGCTGAAATGGTTATAATGTTTGTGCAAACCCATCTTCCATGCCCTAAAAAGCCTCTGCATAGTGCTGATAACAAACTTCTCCAGCACCATATGTTTTCTTTCGTCGCCAATCTCAAACTTCTCCTACAATATGAACAAATATCCTTGTTGTAGAAAATTTTCAAAACTACAAAGTTATATACATTTTTATTAACTTATTACCTTGACTTTTAGCCATATTGCTTGTCCATATGTGGCGAAAATGTTTTGCCATCTTCCAGCTCTGAAAGAGACGGTTTGCCTAACGAAAAATACATAGTAATTAGCTATATCTCTAGACCCACGGCCCACAACTAGTTCAATATCTTCGGGTATGTCGATCTTTATCTTGCTACCAAATTTTGTCTTCATGCCCACTGCAATGGACTTATATTTTCCTCTGCCGGCCTTAGAAGAGCAGGAAGCTATAAGAAAAAGTGAAAATGGTTAACAATCTTATTTTTAGAAATTATCGAACTACAAGCATAAAGATACATTAACCTGCATTGCTCATATTCCTTGACCCTTGCGCCATTAGAGAATCCTCATTCATTTAATATTGTAATCCTTCTCCTATTGGGGAATCCTCTCTCAATTGATGGCTTCATCTAGGGGTGGTTGGAGATTCCTCATCTAGCTGTTGTGAACGTTATGCTCCACTATCAACATGTGGTGGCGAGAATCGCATTGCGAAACTCACTTCCTCTTGATTGATAAATCTTCCTCGACGTGAACAAAATTTTAGACCCCAAAGGCCTCAACCTCGTCCAAATCCTGACATTTCCTGCAACAATATTGTATTTAAACAATTATGCACCAGTTCATGTGTATGGTAAATGAACTAAATTAAAGTTCTAACTAGTCATATATATATGCTTACATGAAAAAGGTAAAGCCTAACAAAAGAGTTTATGGTTACAATCATATCTATGGTATAACAACCTATAATTAGTGGTCAGAGTCGTCTGTGTCATGTGTGTCATTTTCAAATATGAAATCTTCTTCCTCACTTTCCTCGGTTATGCTCAGTTCGACATCACTATCATCAATGAAATTCGTTTCATTAGCATTATACACATTTCTTTGTGCTTTGTTACTTTCTTGACTGATAGTCTGTGGTTCAACATCTGCCCTTTGGTAAGGAACTACAACCTCGTTGTCCACTACATTGGCAACTGGAACATTAAATAAATCAACCTCAAACTGTTGATACGCTTTTGCATCGAGCGACACATGGTCACCATCATCACCATCATCTTCCTCTGGCATGTTAAATAAGTCACGTGGATTTGTCCTCACAACAATCAACCAACCTGGATCAATCACATCATCTAAGTAGAACACTTGTTCTGCTTGAGATGCCAAGACAAAAGGCTCATTGGTATTTAACGACCCCCGAGTATTGACACTTACAAATCCATATTTATCTACTTTATATCCTTTTCCTAAATGAGCAATGTCCCACCAGTGACACTTGAAGAGATATACCTTCCTATTTCCGACATAAGAAAGTTCATAAACATCTTTTAGTATACCATAATACTCCTTTTTAGGATTTGAATCATCTCCTTTTACAAGAACTCCACTATTTTGTGTTTTTCTTCTTGAGGCACAGACTTTTGTGTGAAATCTAAATCCATTCACCATAAATGTGGAGTATCTGTGCACTTGTTGAAGAGGACCTATAGCTAAGCTTATCATCTCCTCACTTACATGTTGTTCTCTGGATAGCTTACAAACCTACATAAATAAGGCACCATGAGTCATCCCTATGAAACTTATGTATGAATTGAAAAATAATGCATTAGGCCCTAAGGTTATATAAAACAATACATGTGTACGAAACCAATTAGGGAATTCCCGGCCACTCCCCTCGGCTACCATTGATGTTTGCATCTCAAGCTCCTTTTGGTGCTCCCTACATATTATAAGATAAATGTTGTGAACTTTTTATATTAGAGAATGTGCATAATTATATTATAGACGTTGGTTGAACTTACTCCATAAATGGCCAAACCTCCTCAAAATTTTGGAGTACATACATACAAGCTTAGTTAAACTCTGATCGAGATAGACTAATTGTTTTGTAACCCCCTCTTGGTTGGCCACTTTCTTTAAAGATGTCCATCTCACAATCCTTATTGGGTCCATCGTCATTCCTAAATGGCTTATTGAATTTGGTTGAAATGTTCTTCAAATATCGTGAGAAAAAGGTTAGATATTCTTCTGCCAAGTAGCCTTCTACAATGGATCCTTCTGGACGAGCTTTATTACGGACATATGATTTGAGAGTCTGTAGGTACCTATATACAAATGAAACACAATTAAATGAATACTTTATTAATGAGGCAATGCTTATATACAATGCATTACCTCTCAATTGGATACATCCACCGATATCGCACGGGATCACATTATGTTATAGTATCCATAATCCAAAATTTCTTGTAATAATATCCATAATTGCTATCAAAGAAAAAAATGACTTATTGACATTTGAGCATCCCGTCATTTCCAATAATAGACTTTAAAAAAATGTAATGTCCATATCATTTCACTAGGTTTCAAACATCACAGATATAATTTAATATCACAAACTGCAGCAAAAAAAGCATAGAAAATCACACAACCATAAACACATTTTTTTAACAATTTTGTCACTAAAATCTTTTCACATTTTGTTATATAACTATAGAATTAATGGATGAAACTATTAAAATTAATGCAAAACATCACCATTGAATGCATAACACATTACACTAAAACATCACCATAACAAACATAATAGAGTCATTTTTTACAGAAAAATATCACCACAGCAAACATGAACTTGACAAAGTCATTTTTTCCAGCAAAATATCACCACAGCAAACATGAACTTGAAAGAGTCATTTTTTCCAGCAAAACATCACAACACAGCAACCTATTCCTTTACATTTTCTACAGAAATTGCAAATGGGAGAAAATCAAACAAATCATCACCATTGATGTAACCAATCAGGTGATAAATGCACTTACCAGTGTACTTTAAGGTTGGCCGGCGAATGTGAACAGAGAAACACCAGAAATAGTGGCGGACGACGCAACGGGGGAAGAAATTTCCAATGGTGAATGAGGGAATGCGACGGTTTAGAATGGTGTGGAGGAAGACTGTGAGTACGACGGCGGTTCTTAACTGCGGAATGACTGTCAAGGATGTTACGACAGACGGCGAACGACAACTTCAAAAGCAGAACGCGACGAGGCTTGGCGACAGTGCAAGAACGCGATGAGGCTTGGCAACAGTGCGAGAATGCGATGGCAGAGGCGACAACAGTTGCAAGGTCTGGAATGACAGTGAACCACGCTGCGAATGACGGCAAATGACGACGGTAGTGAAGATAGAGAGAACACGCGGCAAAGGGAAATTTTGGAGCCAACTACGATCTCTATCGCGCAGCCAAAGCTAAGTAGTTACAGTATAAATCATCTTTAATATATATTAAATGTTGCACTAAACATAACAAAGGCTATCGCGGCATAGTGGCGAGGCTCCTTCAAGATGTCCAAGGTGTCCCGAGTTTGAACCAGCAAAAGCCATCTTTTCAATTTAAAAATTTTAAATCATTTAGTGGCGACAATAATGTCGCCACTAATTGTAAATAGCAGCGACAAAACCATCGCCACAGAAAAACCTACAGTGGTGACATCTGCAATGTCGCCACAGATCACCTTCAGCAATGGCATTTGGTGTCGCCACTGAATATTTTTCGTGGCAATTATCCAATTGTCGTCGCCTTATATCTTCAGTAAAGCACATTTTTACACCACTTAAAAGATTCAGTGGCGAAATCATTTTTATCGCTATGGAATATTTTCAGTGGCAAGTCTTGTGTCGCCACTGAAGACTTTAAGTGGCGAAAATTTTTAGGCGCCACTAAATAAGGTGCTTCAGTGGCGATTTTTTATGTCGCCACAGAAAAGTTGTAACCACTGGAAAGAGTTTTTAAAGGATAAAATTGAAATTTTAACCCTAATTCCAATCAAACGAAGCATGGCATGACTTTTGAGGATAGTGGTTCGAAACGAAAGGTTGTTCGAAGTCAGAAACACGATCAAATGGAAAGAAACGCAATCCTGCGATCAGAAACTGACAGAAGATGTTTCGTGCATCAATTCCACTAACGGAGGCCAAAACCTTCACATGGAAACACATGTTGACGTCTGGAAGGATGCCGACACCCTAAAGTATCCTCGGGTGGTCTGGGAAAAGTCAGAATCGCCCCTGGAGGCTTTAAAATTCTCGAATTCCCTCTATTTCTCTCAAATCCCTCTCTCTCCTCACCTCACCAAACTTTCTCTCTCCTCTCTCTCCTCCTTCCTCCATCGTGCACCTCCACCACAGCCACCGTGGGCTGCCACTTGGCACACCAATCGACAGCCCTCACCACCCACAATCTCTAGCAACCACCCACGGCCACCAACGGCCGCTAGCGTCGCCGGAAAATGCCACTTTTCTTCGCCACCACAAGAAAAATTTGCCAGCTCAGATCGCCGCCGTCTGTCACCGTTGGCCGTCATCGCCCCTACCACCGTGTAGCCTGAGCTGCCAGCTTCCTCCAGTAGCTCGTCGACGTCGAACGGAGGCCAGACGCGCCTGGATTGAGGTAATTTCCATCCGCCGTGCGTAAATCTTTGTGGCCGAAAAACGTCATCCAAATAGTCGTGAACCACCGCGCCACCACCATATTCAGACTCGTGGACTTGCAGGCTTCACCGTGGTGTAATTTTCGAGGCAAACCGCACCCCTCCGCCGTGTGCCACCGTACGCCGCTGTGCGCCGCCGTGTTAGATTTTCTGGACATACACCGGGAGAAACCGAGACCACCTTGAGATAGAATTCCATCATCCGATCTTAGTGGTAAGGTCTGATTTCACAAAAACTAATGATATCTGACTGAAATAACTGTCGAACGTAATTAGGCAATAAATTGACCTAGGTATTAGAGCAACCAGACTTAGAATTGTTAAACGGATGATGTGACAAGTTTGAATAATGTCTAAAAAATTAATTGGGCTTAGAAACTGAGACTACATGAAGTTCTGAATCGATTTGGAGCAACAGGAGACCAGGTAGGATAATTTACGCTTCCCGAACCCTAGATTTGACCTAGTGGATACTTGAACGATTTAGATTATTTGTATGGATTTACGTGCTTCTTTCGATGGAATAAATTGCATGACTGTGTGCTAAAAACCCTAATTTCATGTTAGACGCTTTGTTTATCGAGTTTAGATGCCCTTAGGACTGATTTACTTAGGGTTGGGTACTTGATAGCCTGTATAGGAGGGTAGTTAAGTATCTCGAGTACAGGGAGTTTTTAAATGATATTATTTTTATCAGATTTAACCTGTACTGCATTAGGGATTACGCGTTAAACCAGGAAGACCCTAAGAAAGGTTTAAGGAGCATAAGAGGGGATAGCCTACACGAGGAAACATTGTGATTTAGGCGTAATACCCTAGAACCCTGAGGAATAGCCAACCGTGAGCATGTGAGTTCGAATAGACTGTATGAGGATGAGAATTGGCGTATGTGCACATGCTAGGGGATGCCCTAGATGTTGATTCTCACCTGGTACTTGAGTGAGTGATTGGTGTTACGGATCACACTCACAACATAGGCTCGATTTGGGTGATTGGTGTTACGGATCACACCCAACGATAAGAGAGATATTCTCTCTAGATGACGTGCAATTAGATGACGATTTAGACTTGGTTACAGCAGATTTGTGGCCAACGAGGATTTAGATACACCGGGCATGGGATTTTATTTGCTTTCGAGTATTGATTTTAAAAAGAAATGGATTTTATGATTTTGACTATTTACCGCAATTTCCATGTGATAAAACGATTTTAAAGATAAGGTATTTCACTGTTTTTGAACTGATTTCGGGAAGATGATTTCGGTGTTAAGCTCCATTGAGTATTGACGGATTTTGAATTGTATTTGAACTGTAAATTATTCTACTGGGATTTTATATCTCACCAAGTTGTTTACTCAAATGAACAGGGACAGGGACAGGGACAGGAACCCAGATGATAGCTGATGATGCCTTGGTGATAAACAGGAGAATGACTTAGTTTAGGCTTGAACTGTCTTGTATATATATTTCAATGACGTTGCTGTATATGGATTTATGTCATTTATGCTTTCTGTTGTTGTTGGACTGGCTGTATAATTGTAAATAGGTGACTATTGTATTTTGGGTATGTTCGAAATACAGAGGAAACTCTGTCAGATTTTCGGTAGGGTTTACCGCTGTAAACTTTTGAATTTAAGTTGGAATGTATATGAATGCATGATGTGATGTATATATGGATTTTAGATTTCATTCCAGAGTAATTTATGATGTATGTATGTATAATTAGTTAGCTGCGTGTGAATTAGGGTTGAACGGAATCTGAATGGACAACAGGAAGTCTATTTAGGTTACGCTCAACCAGTAGCGATCCCCTGACATTCCCACATCGGGAATAACTATGTAAATCAACCCATATGCTTTTGCTACTCAGATAAACATCGCGTATGTTGTATTAAGGGGTCGTTACAAAAGTCACCAATGAAGCTCCTTTTTCTTGTAGTAAAAGTAACGTTCATGATGCTATACTAGTGAATTTTCCTTTCATACGCATGTCATCCAATCTTGAAATATGTCTTTAATATGAAAGTGAAGATGTATAAATATATGTATGGCATGGAAAATGAGCCATGAAAATAGAAGGGAATTGTACCATTATGCTTAAATGGTAGAAAGGACGGAAGAAAGGGAACAAATAGCATGAAAATCCCTAGCTTCCACTCTTTTCTCACCTTGGCCGGGAGCACCTCTCTATTTTTCCCTTGATGGTCGAATTTATATGTTAATGGGAAAGAGACTAATATGTGTTTTAAAATGGCCGATATCAAAAGAATGGAGAGGAAGGATGTATATGATGAACTGTGAATGATAATTGCATGTATTCATGCCATTGATACATTTATGTTTAAATTCATATGATTATGAATGTCTAGTTTGATATTACATGCAAATGAGGAATGAAAGGCATTGAAGGTCACCAAGAAAGGGTGGATGACGGCACTAATAAAATCCTCCTTAAGGTGAATATGATGGCTATGAATGCTACCTTAGGGGTAAGATGACAGCACTAATAAAATCTTCCCCTAGTAGCATAATGAAAGGCATTGAATGTTGTCCTAGGAGTGAGATGATGGCACTAATAAAATCCCCCTAGAGGCAAAAGAAAAGACAATGAATGCCACCTAAAGGGGTGAATGATGGCACTAATAATATTCCCCTTCAAGGTTACCAAGAAAGGGTGGATGATGACACTAATAAAATTCCCCTTAAGGTGTATATGACAAGTCACTAAGATAGGGTGGATGACGACACTAATAAAATCCCCCTAGTGGATGTAAATTGATGGTACTATATGATACCCTAGTGGTGGAATTGATGGCACTAATAAAAAAGTCACATAGTGGTGTAATTGATGGCACTAAAGTGCCATTATAGGTATAAAAGGTATGAATGAAGTGACGATGTATTTGATCACAGATTGTGTATGAATGCTTGATAATGTATTTTATTGATAAAAGAAACATGACAATGTAATGTCATGTAGTTGTTTGTGTTCATAACATGAATTATTAGTAGTTTCATATTCATAAATGCACATGCATATGTTTCATACAAAGCATGCCAATAGAATTTAATGGAAATGTATTTTGAAAGGAATAGAATGCAAAAATATTTTCTATATCCGTACAGTGGTACGTGCTTGTTATTTTGAAAATGAATGGATTGTTTAGCTACTGCGAAATTATTTCTCATAATTGTACTGGTATGTATTAGATTCCTAGATACAGCGTGGTGATGGAAATAGAAGTAGCAGTGGTAAAGGTTCCCTTCTTAGGAGCCTTTATCGTTCTAAAGGATATTTACATAAAGGCAATATTTGAGATCCCTGCAACAGACTAGCAGACTTAAAGAGTAGATATAATTATGTAGTTGTAGCCCTTTTTTTCCTAATTCTCAATATGTTCTTTTTGGGATAGAATTAGGACTACTATTCTTTTGATTGTACATAATAGGAAATGGCACACACCTGAAATAGGATGTGTGAAGGATTTATCCACTAGTAAGATTCTTTTTGGAAAGGGTTTGAGTGGCAGGTTTGTTGCCTCCTTACCCCTATAAATGAATACTTCACATATCCCGACATGTATATCAAACAGTGTAAATGATAGATATATGTGTGTGTGTGTGTAATGCTTTACAAATTTAGTTGTGATGTATGGATTTTTATTTGTCATTGTGCTAAAGCATGATATCTTGAGCAAAAGAACCTAAACCTAATCAATTAATAAATTATTGATGGATTCAATGCTCAGGCCAATTCTTGAAAATAATAAGGTAAAGATAAATGTGACTTACTTATCTTATTACATTTTATGAAGTTTTAATGTAAAGATAAGGACATTACAGTTAATTAAACTTGAAAATAATTACTAATTGGTCTTTAAGGTCAAAAATGATTTTTAGCTATTCTATAAAGTTTTCCCCTTATGTTCCACTTTCATATTTTATTCTCTTAATATTCTATTTTTGAATACCTAGTTTTAATTCCTTATCTATCCTTTGGATTAAATTACCCAAATATACTATTTCTTAAAACTTTATGGTTCTCTTACACCGAACCACACTTCATCCTAGTTTCATAGTTAGTTAAACCGTAATTAGCTTCTCTAGCTTTCTGTATTATATTTTCATAGAAAACATGTCTCTTACTTTCGGAGACTAAATTGCTTAATAATATAACACCCCAATCTTATAGCTTTTTATATGAATACTTACTTAATAATTCATTTGCCAAAAGACTAGGATATTATATTTATCTTTATCCTTACTTATAACTTAAGTAAAATTATTAACTTTGTAATTTATATTGCATTAGGTTTTGGAATTAGTACTCAAGTTTCTTACTTATTTGTATCATAGTGAAAACTGAATATTAAAAACATTTATACACTAGAAACTTCATTCATATATTCCCATACAACAGATACAGCTTCATACATATATTTCTAGATATGTTAAGTGTTTACAATATTCCATGGTAAGGAGGCAACAAACCTACCACTCAAAACCCTTACAAAATATTCATCATCTACCATTACTTTCACATATCCAGATATATATGCCCTCATTATTATGTACAACCAAATGACTCAACCTGAATCTTTCTCAAAACATATATGAAATCAAGATTAGAGGGCTATATTCTAGCTATTTACATCTATTGTCAAAAGATAGACAGTTTGGCTCCTCTATATAGGAGGAACCTCCATTACATGTACTACATATATATTCTACACATAGGTGAAGGGGCCCAACTAAGGTATTTCCACCAATGTTATGTTAACCTCAAGCCAAATTAGATATCTTGTCATCTGATACACACCAGGTATTATAGTGAGAAATAAATTATCAGTAGTTAGACATTCCATTTTCTTTGAAAACATTGGTATGTACCACCGAAATGATACGAAAAACCATTCTACATTCTTTATTTTCAAATACATTTATTTCTATTGAAATTCAGGATACAATTCATCAATTTTTATGACATGCATTTTAGAGTAAAAACTACATTAGTATATCATGTAAGTTCACCATATAGATATCCTCATAGTATCATGAACATAAGACATATTAGTCTTGTATAGGGAAAAAACATCAATATTTACAGGAAAAAAGTCATAATACATAAGGAAAACAAGCATATGTCATTGGCTAAAAGCCACATACAATGATAGAGACACTTAAGAGTATCAGGACAACCACTAGGTGAACTTGTCCACGTACTACTATGTACATGAGTGAGATAATTTTCTCTATATCTATGGTGTGACAAAAGTCACTTGTACAATTTGAGGCGTCCCCCACTGGATCCAAGTACCTTTATATAATAAATACTGCCTTTTGTGCAGATTAATAACATGTTGAAAATTTAGCTCACGGGATCACTATTTCCTATAGATAGATCATTTCCCTACCTAGTTTTGGGTGGATCATGGTGCTATGGAATCACCACCCCTTTCTAATGGATCATATTCCCAGTACGCTATCTCTAATATATGAACTAGGATGATTTGACTTGTACCTATGATTATGATAAATTCTAAGTAAATGTCCCCTTTTTATTGGCCATTTTAGGTTACACTAACTTAGAATTTGCAATCATCACTATAATTCCATATTTTGTGAAATAACTAACTGTCATCCCATACCAATAGTCAATTATTCAGTTACAAGCCTATCTATTCTAGAACATATACTAAAAATACTTCCTCTAAGTTTTCCTCATTGCTAATCTATGTTTTCCTTTCTTTGTAAGTTTTCCTTTATCTTTTCTTTTTTTCCCTTCTTTATTCTATAAATCTATCATGATATTATGATTTTCATTATTCCTTTAACCTTTATGTATATTAAAATTTCATAATCAAATTCTATAAATATCAAAAGTACCATTCTCGGTCAAGAGGGAATTCAAGGAAGAAATAATGGTTTCTATCTTTAAGTTCCCTAATTCTTCCTCTTGCATTTTATAAATCACAATTTCATAATTTTTATTCTTTTTCCACAAACTTTCCATATTCTAGTTATCTCACAATAGGGGTTCTAAGGTGAACTTTCCATGTTTTCTTTTGTCATATCATTCCATTGTAATCATGTATGCATTTCTAAATATCTTTTCTCTCAAAATAATTTACATAAATGTATACATATATATATCCTTCCATTTCATACCATACATTCTTAATACAAGGATGTCATGATAATAGTAATTTACATAATGGGTCTTATTTCTACTTTTCATCATATTTTGGCTAAGATTAAAATAAACACAATAAAATTTTCATAGAAATGCCTTTATGTCTTGGCCAAAATACCCAAAATGAAGAAAATAGGATAAATTCAACAAAGTATAAATTTTTCTATTTCCTATTACTTGACACCGAGAGCTAGCAAAATAAATTGGCAAAATTAAGCAAATTTTCTTTTATCCTATTATAATGCTTCTTGGTCAAATGGAAGGAAAAAGGAAATGACAACATGATTTCATTTACATAATATTTTCCCCTCTTCTTCCATGTCATAACCGAACATATGTGGCATTAAAAATAAAATTAAATGTATAATTTCTCTTTCCACCCTTTGTAGCATTCTCGGCCAAATGAGGAGAAAAGGAAAACCAACAAAATTGTAATAAAATGTCACTTTCCCTTCCTTCTTTTCTCATGACCGAATCATCATCATCATCCTTAAAGCAATTACAAACAAAATTTCTCTTTCTACACTCACATGCTTTCTCTGCCAAGTAAGGGGTTTTAGGGAAAATTTCTAGTTTTCATTCAATCATGCTATTTATCCATTTTTGTCATCAATCTTTTACCCATTAATTTCATGACAATCCATGCATTATAAGATTACTTTCATGAAAAATGAATTTTTCATGAAAATGGAAGGAAATTTCTTAAATTCATCATAACACTTCAATCCATTCAAAGAACACTTAAAATGCATCCATACAACACTTTCAACACTTTTCCAATAGAAAATCAAATCAAACAAGAATGTAGAAAAATTTTTCTACTATTCATGGCAACCATTAATGAAGCTTGAAAGCTTGAAAACACTTTATTCCATGAAAATAATAGCAAGAGATTGTCTAACTACCTTAGTTTTGCAATAAAGATGGACTTTCTTAGTTGTTTACTTCACTTGAATCCTTCCTCCTAGCTTCTTCAACTTCACGGTTTTCTCCCTCCCTATCCCTCACGTCGATTTTGCCAAAATGGGGAAGAAGACGTGGCTTTAATTTGGATGATAATCGACTATTTTGCCCTTGGTGGCAAAATGACTAAAATACCCTTCCATTTCATGAGAAAAAGCCATGATATGAGGGGAGGGATTTGTTTGAAATTTCAAAATTTTTCTTTTATCAAAATGACAATTTTATCCTTTTGGTAAAATTACTATTTTAGCCCAGTGGTAAATTACCATTTTACCTTTAGTGGTAAATTATCATTTTACCCTTGGATATTTTCTAAAGGTAGTCATTATTTTTTAGATATTTTCTTTAGATATTTTCTAAAGTAATCATTACTTTTTAAAGATATCTAGATATTTTCCAGCATCATGATTACGTGTAATAAATGCACCTCAATTTGCATGCAAAGTCATGATGACACTTATTATTTTAATAAAATTTTTTCCTTTTCACTTTGGTCCTTTTTCTTTTCTTTCATTTTAGTCCATCCTTTGTTCATAGAAAATTAAGACAATTTAATTACAATTATTCAAGCATGAAAGTACTAATTTAGGAATTAAAACATACCTTAAATAAATAAATAAAAATTTGGATATTATGAGTAGGATGTTACAAAGATCATCAATAAACACCACAAAAAATTCATTATGCGATTCATATAATCCATGAAAATAGCTGAAGCATTAGTTAGACCGAATGGCATCACTATAAATTCATAGTGTCCGTACCTGGTCCTAAAAGTCATCTTACAAATGTCTTCCTCTCTTACTCTAATTTGATGATACCCTGATCTCAAGTCAATCTTGGAGAATACCATTACTCCTCCAAGTTGATCTAATAAATCATCTATCCTAGGTAGTGGGTATTTATTCTTTATAGTCATCCCATTCAACTACCTATAATCTACACATCCTAAGGCTACCATCCTTCTTTTTAACAAATAAGACCGGTGCCCCCCATGGTGAAGTACTGGGTCTAATGAATTCCTTTAGACAAGTAGTCCTCTATTTAGATTTTAAGTTCCTTTAACTCTACAGGAGGCATCCAAAAACTCTCTAACAATTGTGATCTGATCTATTTTACTTAACAGTTTTATTTTAAAGGATACTAGAAAACTCACTTTTTGTTTCTTCTTTTCACTATCCCCTTTCATGGTAATGGATGACATTTACAAAAGTCACAAATTTACTGTTATAGTTTAGGACCACATTAGATAACCAGTTCATCCCAAATATAAAATTCATATCAGACATGGTTAAAGAAATCAAATCAATTAGAAAAAGCTATTTTCAACAATAACTGGACAATCTAAGAAAACTTTAGAGAGAACAACTTGGTCTCCTAAAGGGGTGGAAACATTCAGATCATAAGGAAGAGAGGTTACATGCAAATGCAGGCCCTTCATAAGCATATCTAAAATAAAATAGTGGGATGTACTCGAGTCAAATAATGCAATTAAAGATTGATTACGTATATACACTTACCCTTAAGAAGATCATCAGATTCTGTAACCTGCCTACCCTTCAGGGTGTACAATCTTCCCTTAGTGAGAGGTTTAAGCCCACCCTCTGTTTTCTTATTTTAGGGGCAATTCCTAGCTATGTGCCCTAATTTTCCACAGATAAATCAAGAAGCAAGGTCTATTCCCATGATACTTTCCACACTTCAAGTAAGAAGTAGGAGTTGGTGGATTTGCCATTGGTCTTTTTTCTTCTGAGGCTCTAAAGAATTTGGGGTTCCTATTTGGTATGAAGTTTCCTATCTTCTTTCTAAAATTTCAAAGTTCTTTCTTCCCCCTTCTTCATCTCCCAGGTTTCATTCCACGATCCTACAATTACTTACTAGGGTGGTGTAATTTCATATTTCCAGTGGGGAAATCACCCTCTTCATTTCAGAATCTAACCCATCCTCAAAAAGCATGGATTTCTATGCTTCAACAAGGTGGTGTGTTAGGTAAGAAGTGAACTTAGATAGTTCCTGAAATTAGGCTAGGTACACCTTAAAGGATCTATTATTTTATTTACCCTGCATGAACTTTATTTCTCTCATATTGCTCACATTCATGGGAAAGTATTTCTCAAAGAAAGCTATCTTAAAATTCTCCCAAGTTAGAGGGGTGTTTTTGGCTTCTAGTAGTTGTTAAGCTCCCTTCCACCAATACTTAGCCTCACCTTCCAGTATATAAGTGGCAAATTCTACTTTTTATTTATCAGTGTTCCTAACACTTTGAACAGTTTCTCCATTCCCTTTATCCACTTACCTGCTACATAGGGTCATACTCTCCCTTGAAGGTTTTGTTAGGAATGGCTAGCAACCAAAAGGGGGGTGAATTAGGTGTTAAAAATTTTTTTCCTTTTAATGAATAGCTAAAGGGCTTTAGAGCAAATGTATAGAATAACTATATCAATTTAAATAGCAGATGCAGGAATAGTTTTGTTAAGTTAACAAAAATAGAGCAAGACAAAGTAAAAGCAGCAAAGTAAAGTGCTGAATGAAAGATCAGAAAATAATGTGCAAAAATGTAAAGGACACAAGGATTTATCCTGGTTCAGCTTATCCAACAAAGCTTACATCAAGCCCCCAAGCATAACTTGGGATTTTCACTATCACCACAAGTTTAAACAGGGCATTTGTAAGCCATTACAAGTCTTTCCCACTTTTTCTTTTTCAGCTCTTCCAAGGAAAACCTTTCCCTAAATATCTCTCAGCTTTCTAGATGAAAGAAGTTGCTTAATCAAAGGAACTCTTTCCTTTTCAGAGGAGATATTACAAATGAAGAACTATAAGTAAAAATAAAAATCAGAGCTCAAAGGATTTTTCAAAGGATATAATCAAAATGTGTAGCTTATTGTTTGAAGCTTTCCAGAGGCTGTATTTATAGAGTTTTTGCAAGAGAAAATGTTAAACGAGTTGTTCAGAAGCAAATCAAATTATATCTCTGCAAAAATAGCCATTTGTACTTTGCCTAATGTCACCTCTACACCTTACAAGTTAACTGCCATAAGCTATAAGTTGACTTCCATGTTCTTAAATTTAAAATTTTACAATGCAGGCAGGCAGTAGTCGACTATACTTTCTTGGTAGTTGACTGGTGGCATTCTAGAAAAGAATTTTTACATTATAGTTCTATGGCAGTCGACTGCTATCCCATGGTAGTTGACTGTTGTGCCTCCAGCGAAAGGCTTTCAGCTTCTAGTGGTCTAGCAGTTGGCTGCTATGGCCAAGACTGATAGAGTCCTAGTAGTCGACTTGTAGCCTTCTTTTTGAATTTTTCAAGGCTTTATTTGTAACACCCCATATTTTCTTGGTTAGATTTAAATTAATGTTTCCTTAATTAATTGCGTGATTTTTATATAAAGTATGATGAATTTGCTTGTGCAATTTAATGCTAAAGAATAACACTTTCTTCCTAGTATTAATCGAGAAAGTTAGGGAATTGGAAAGGAAATTTTGTTAAAGTTAAGTAAAGAAAAAGGGATGATGACTTCGGCCTTAAGAAAAGAGAGGAAAGGAATGAAATGTAGCAGATATTGACTTCTCTTTCTTTAATTCAACCAAGAAGACAAGTGAGCAAAAAGAGGTTCCTTTTTTTTATTATTCTTATGTCAATTAAAATAATGCTTCCAATTAGTGATGAAGGTAGAAAGGAGAAAGAAAGAGTGACATGTGGCATTAAAATTTCTCCTTTTTCCCTTTAGCCTTTAACCTCAAGTGACCAAATGGTTTTGCCAATTAATAAGTAAAATAAACCAAGGAAAAAGTGGTTAAATGTGTGTGTGCGATGAAGCAAGAGTGTAGAATTTAGTTAACATAAAATACACACATGTAGGTGTACGGTGGAAGCCAATTGGGAACTAGATATAGGGAATTAAAATGCAAAATAATATGCCTTGTGTGAAGGAGGCTATCACATGAAATGGTGGCTTACGTGAACCACTTTCCTTCCTTCCTTTGGCGCCACCGAGTGGTGGAATTAGATATGCATGCATAATGCTAAAAACATGAGTCTTCTGTGAAGGGTAGCTTACGTACAAAGGGGTAGAGTTAAATGTACATATATCTTACATATAATTTAGGGAGATAACTTCACAATTACACAATATGGAATGTCATTCAGCAATGCCACAAAATAAGAGATATTGAGAAGAGGAAAAGGAGGTATGGCATTCAAGGGAAGGTTACGTGACCGTACAACCTAGTGTGAAGAGGGAAGCTGGCATGAATTCTCCTCTTTCCCTTCCTTGGTGTGACCAAATGGGTTAAGATAAGCTTGCAAGGAATGGCTATACTTAAGCACACATGTGGTAATAAAATAATAATAATTAAGGATGAAAAAAAAGGGAAGAAAAAGAGAGAGAAGTGCAGCATGCCACCTTAACCGAATAGAAAAGATGAATTGAATTGAGAGGGACATGGAGGTGCATTTTGAAAGGGAGAGAGAGCAACTTCACATTTGAAAATACATACACACATGGCAATTGCATCCAAAAAAAAAAAGAAAAGAGAGCCACTTGGCAAGGAAAAAGAAAAGCTCTCGTGAAGGGAGAGGACCTAGCTAGCCAAGAGGGAGGAAAGCAAAGAGTAAAGGGGAAATTCAAAGGAAGAGCCAAGACAAGTCCATTTTAGTTCATCCTTGAGGTAGCTTAGCAATTCTATAGTTTTGTTTCATGATTTAAAGTATGATTATCCTAATTTAAAGCTTTCATGAAATATAAACTCTTTCTACATTCTTCAAGATGCAAACCTTTCCTTGGCTAAGCTTGTGTGATGATTTGGCTGTGTTATTGACGTGATGATGTGGATGTGTTTGCTTTTCATAGAAGAGTAATGGTCAAAGGAAAATTCAAAATGCTTCATAAAGAACCTTATAATAAGAAAATGTTGAAATATCATATTTAGCATGGCAATGTATCATTGTGTTAAAGTAGATGTTGTGGCTTCCATGGAAGAATTATTGTTGGTAAAATTTGGTATGTATAATGGAAAACCCTAACCTAAGATAATGTTGGAAATTGGGATTCTTCTAAGGTTAATTTATGTTTTAAGTGGTAGATACTAACATAAGGATTTCTATTAGCATGTGATTAAAAATTTGGCTTTTCCCTTGTTGTCATGCCAAAATCGAGAATGGCCTTTGTAAGGCATGGGATTGCTTGCTAAACATTGTTTAAGGGAGATAACCATTTGGATTTAGCTATGAAAGAGAGAGAATATGAGAAATTAATGAATGGTAATTAATCTACCTTGTTGCACAAAATAAAGGTCCATATCATATTGAAATGTAAGGGTAAACAATACGTGTAATCTAAATTCTAGTAGGTAAGAGGAAAGAAGATTGAGTCATGAGAATATGTAAAAGAAATTGTCAATGACATGATTACATGATTCAAATGTGTAAGAAGATACCATAGAATTTTAATACACGGTGTCATCTAGTTTAAATTATAGAAAAGAGGTAAAAGGGTGAACAGGCAATATGGAAAACCCTAGGTTTCATTCCTCCCCCACGATGGCCGAATGTAACCTAGTAGATTAATTAGCATAATCGAATCATTATGCCATTGGTAAATGGGTCATAAAGTGCCTTATAATAGTTAAATTTAAGGGTAATAGTAAGATGAATTATGGTTGCTAATTATGTTATAAAAGTGGCCAAGTGTCCACAATTCTTGATGTGTGCCCAAAGGTGCTTCACACATGTGACCTAGTAAGGTGTAATCGAAGGTGCTTCACACTCGGGACCTAGTGTTCACAATGATAAAGGTGGCCAAGTGTCCACAATGCTTGAGGTGTGGTCGAAGGTTCTCCACACATGTGACACAGCAAGGTATGACCAAAAGTGCTTCACACCCATGACCTAGTGTTCACAATTATAAAGGTGGCCAAGTGTCTAAAATTCTTGAGGTGTGACTAAAGGTACTTTACACATGTGACACAGTGAGGTGTGACCGAAGGTGCTTTACACCCAGTACCTAGTGTTCACAATGATAAAGGTGGCCAAGTGTCCACAATGCTTAAGGTGTGGCCGAAGGTGCTTTACACCTGGGACCCAGTGTTTACAATGATAAAGGTGGCCAAGTGTCCATGTAAAATCCCATAATTTTAATTAGTCTAAATTAATATTCTTTAATTAATTGAATGAAATTTCTTGTGTGATTCTAGTATTTAGAATAAATATGTTTTCAATTGTTAGGATGTTTGATTTCCTCTCTATTTTTTTTTCACGAAATGCCAAGGGAAAAGAGTGAGTGTAGTAAAGTACACATAGGTGAATTGAACCTTGGGAAAACTAAATACACTTCCATTCACAGAAACATAGAAGTAAGAAGGGAAAGAAAAGAGGTTCGTGTCTAATAAAATATATGTACATATGCACATACCTTTGATGGAGTAAAACAAAAGCAACAAGGAGTTTTAAATATATATATATATACCCACACAATTATGACCATTGAGAAGTGGGCAACAATTGGTAACAAGCACATGAAGCTATTGGGGCATGTGAGATTTAAAAGATATGTATGTACATATATTAAACTACATAACCAAGAAGAATAAAGCATTGAAGGAAAAAAATGTATATATATATATATGTATGTGTGTGTACACGTGCAAGTGGGAAAGACAAGAGTGTAACAAATATAAATGTATTCACACGTGCAATTGGGAAGAAGGGATACAACAATTAAATATATGTATATTGTATGCACATTTAGTGGAGTAAAAGGGAAGCAAAAGAGTGCAGAAATTTTATGTAACATATAAATGTAGTTTCTTGTGGGGTGTAACTAACATGCAAGGGAAGGAAGTACCAATTACAAGCAAGAAGGGAATTATTTATATACATAAGTAAAAAAAAAAAAAAAGTGCAGCACCCATTTCCCTTCAGCTCTAACTCTAAGCGTGACCGAGTGCTTCAAGAAAATAGAGTGCATAATTTTTTGTAAATTAAACATGCATAGGAGAAGAAACATGTGCGGCCATGCTAGAATAAAAGTAATAAAAAGGGTGCAGGATTTTGTTTAAAGGTACACATGCAGTAGCTATAATAATTAAAAAAGAAAGAGTGCATTGTGTGGAAGTAAGGAAAATAGAAGTTTGAAGGGAAAAAAAGAAGGGTGCAACATTAGATTGGGAAGAAGAAAACCCAAGTGTGCAAGCAACCTAAGGTGTACTTACAAGTACACATGCAGCAGCCATACTAATTAGAAAAAGGAAGGCAATGTGTGGTTCATGTATATGGAGAAAGACAATGGAAATAAAAGTGGGTAGCACTTGGGAAGTGCACGTGTAGCTAGGAAAGAATCCTAAAGGAAGATTAAGAAAAACATGTAGCCCCTTTAATCGAATACAAAATGAAAAGAAAAGAGAGAGGAGAGATGAAAGGCACACCCACATGACAAAGGAAAGAAAAAAGGAAGAAGAGGTAGCGTGAAATTGGGTTAAGTAACACCAAAGTTTCAAGGACAGTGAGGCTACCCTTAATTAACCATGAGACCATGAAGTGCTAACAAAGGCAGCATCCACTTTAACCAAGTAAGGATGCAAACTTTCAAGGAAATGGGCTACATTGACCGAACAACACAATACATGAGAGAATGGAATGGAAATTATATTTTTTTTACATGCACACGTCACCTAAATCAAGAGACAAAAAGAGTTGGGAATTTCATTTTTACATGCATGCAACACACTCACACGACAAAGAGAGAAAAAGAGAAAAGAAAAGGAGAGTACTTTGAGAGAAAGAGGCACCACGTGAGGACACAAAAGTTTAGTGAAGGATGAGAGTGAAGGGAATCAAAGAAGCAAAGGAGTAAGGATCTAGTCAAAGAAAAAGGAAGCAAGGTGAAGAAGGAGATCAAAGGAAGGGTCAAGCTAGGTCCATCCTAGTCATCCTTGAGGTAGGTTAACAAGTTCAACAAAATTGTGTTCCATATTTTAGTATGTGTAACCACCATGTTTTACAAGTTTTTCATGGAGCATGATTGTGTTTCCCTATGTTCTTGATAAAATGCATGTATTACTGGCTAAGCTTGTATGATAGGTTGATGTGATGAGATGAATATTGTTATTATGTAAAGGTGAGCTTAGTTAATAACATGATCATGATGAACTAGGGTTGAGTAAGATAAAAAGGGAATTATTCTTGACTTAGTAGAATTTTATAAGAGAGGATATTATTATTATTTTCAAGAAAGGGAATTATATAAGAAATGATATTATTATTATTTTTTAAGAAAGGGAATTATTCTTGAACTTGGTAGAATTATATAAGAAATGATATTATTATTATTTTTCAAAAAAGGAAATTATTCTTGACTTAGTAAAACTTTATAAGAGAGGATATTGTTATTAATTTCCAAGAAAGGGAAATTATTCTCAAGTTATTAGAGTTTTTATAAGAAATGTACATTAATATTAATTTTCAAGAAAGTGAAATTATTCTCAAAGTCATTAGAGTTATTATAAGAAATGTACATTAATATTAATTTTCAAGAGAGGGAATTCATCCTTAAAGTTATTAGAATTTTTATAAGAAATGTGCATTAAGATTAATTTCCAAGAAAGGGAGAATTTATTCTTGAAGTTATTAGAATTTTAAAGAGATGGACACTAGTATTATTTTCTAAGAAAAGGAAAATCCCCGTAAAACTTGATAGTGATTTTATCAAGGTAGCCAAGTGTCTACAACTGCCCAAGTGTGCACAAAGAATTATAAAGGTGGCCAAGTGTCCACAAGTGTGCACAAAGAATTATAAAGGTGGTTAAGTGTCAACAAGTGCCCAAGTGTGCACAATAATTTTTGAAAGGTGGCCAAGTGTCCACATAGTGCCCAAGTGTGCACAACTAATGTATAAAGTTAAGTTTCAAGAATGATAAGCATAAATGGTTTTGTTAACTTTATGATAATGCGTCTTTATAGCATGCAAGACGTTTTACTTGAAAAGAATATTATTTTATCACATTTCCCTTTAAATTGATCATACAATGCTTGCCAATTTGTATTTATGAACAATTCTATGTTTTTATATATATACCAAGAATGGAAAATTAAATATTTTAGTGCTTGCACCCTGATACATATTAATTAATTTTAAACCCCGAATTGTTAAGCTACTGGGAAACTTACATTTCTCATTTATATGCTAATATGTATCAGATACGAATGCTTAGCAGGGCTGGGAGATAGAAGTTTCATTTTAGGTTTAAAATAAAATTTTTGTAACCCCTATTTTGGGTCCTAGTCCAGATATATTTGGTTTAGAACTAGGACTATTCTTTTGGCTATTGACATGGAATGTAAATGGGAAAGAACTGGTCAGGGATATGTGAAGGATCAGTCTATCCTTAGAAATTTGTAAAAGGGTCTGAGTGACAGGATTGTTGTCTCCTGACTCCTGACAGATGGGTACTTTATATATCCTGGTACTTGTCTTTAAAGGATGTAATTAGATATTATTGAACACGTATTATTTGAATGATATAAAAGTTTTAAATTTTCGCTGCAATGTATGGTATTTTATTTTCGCTGTACATATGAGATTTGATCAGAGCAAAAATAACTCAAAACTAATCCGCTTAATAAATCTTAGTAGTATAAACACTCAGACATTAATTAAATAAAGGATAAGAATAATGTACCGAAGCTATCTATTTACATCGGAGGAATTGTAACACTAGATAGGGGCGTTACAGTCCACAATGCTTAAGGTGTAGTCGAAGGTGCTCTACACATGTGACAAAGCAAGGTTTGATTAAAGGTGCTTCACACCCATGACCTAGTGTTCACAATTATAAAGGTGGCCAAGTGTCCATAATTCTTAAGGTGTGACCGAAGGTGCTTCACACATATGACACAGCGAGGTGTAATCAAAGGTGCTTCACACTCGCGACCTAGTGTTCACAATTATAAAGGTGGCCAAGTGTCCACAATTCTCGAGATGTGACCAAAGGTGCTTCACATTTTTAGATAAGTTAAGCTTTAAGAATGCAATGTATAGCTGATCATTGTTTATTTTAGTTTTTAACATGTATGAGCCCATGAAATGATGTTATGCTTGAAATGAGAATATCCACTTTATCACATTGACATTTCAAATAATCATGCACTGCTTGCCAAATCTATATATGTGAATGAAACTATGTTTTAAATAATGGGAATGTAGAGGAAAATGTTTTTGTCCTTGCACACTGGTACATATTAGTAGATTTTAAAATGATGAATTGTTAAGCTACTGGGAAACTGGTCTTCTCATTTATATGCTAATATGTATCAGATGCGGACGTTTAGCAATGTCGAGAAAAGATGGTAGTCCTTTTGTTAAGAGCATTTTGTAATCCCTTATTTTGGGTCCTGATTCTATATTTTTTTTTTGGATTAGAATTAGGGCTTCATTTTTTTCTGTGTATAGTATAGGAAAAGGGGTAATTACTGGGGAAAGGATATGTGAAGGACTAATTCATCCAAGAGAGTTTGTAATATATCCTGGTATATGTTCATAGAAGGATGTAACAGACATTTATTATTGGACATTTATTATTTGTAATATAAAAGTTTTATGATTTCCGCTTTGATGTATGAAATTTTAATTCCTTTTGTGTATAAAGTATGGTTATCTGAGCAAAAGAACCCGAACATAATCTACAATAATAATACTTAATGGTATGAATGCTCAGGCATTGTTACTGAATAATTAAGGTTAAGAATAATGTATCAAACTTATCTGGATATATCAGAGGAGTTGTAATAGTAGATAAGGTCATTACACTATTTCTACCAGTTAACTGATATAATGTGCAAGTCGATTGCTAGGTGGAAAATTAGTCTTTTTCAAGAAAAATTCATTTTGTAAAAGCCACTTAATCTTTGGAAAGAAACCTCAAAAGTTTGAAAGAAGATTTTGGGCTCAAGTTTCTATTATACCTTTACACATTTTATTCCTAGCCTACTGTCTAATAGTGTATTCTTCCTCTAATCAATTGGTGAGCTCTTAGACTAAATGTGTACCTGAAATATTTCAATTTGTTTGTAATGATCAAAACCTTTGCTAAGTATTTGCTCAATGGAGTTAACAATCGCCCCTTTTTGATGATGACAAACATATTGATTTACATTAAAAACTTTGATATTAGGATTAGAGTAAAAAAATATTAATCTTAAAAAGACTCCCCCTAAATTTATGCATAACTTTGGTATAGGTTTGCAAAACTCCCCCTAAATTCATAATCAGTAAGGTAAAAATTAAAGATTCATAATCAGCAAAATAGAACAAAATATCAGCACAAAATAGATTCAATAAAGTTCAGAGATACTTAACACAAAATAGATTCAATAAAATTTAGAGATACATTTAATAACTACTAAGCTCACTACTTCTCCCCTTTTTGTCATCAACAAAAAGAGAGTAAAAGTAATTACAACAAATAACAGAAAAGAAAAATAATTTATTCTTTGTCCCTTGATCCCAAAGGCTACTGAAGTTGCTTTAAGAGCTCATTGTTGTCAGTTGAGGTGATCTCTATAGCTATGACCCTTGTGCTAAGTTCAGTAACATGCTCTTCCAACCTATCAAGTCTAAAGGTGAAATTAACCTGAGTCAAGGCATTGATCCTAAGTATCAAATCGTTGAAAAATATAGGCCTAAAAGTGTTGAAGGGCATCTAGAATCATGGAAGAGTGATGAGGATCAGATGTGTGCATGGATGAAGGACCCTTATCAGGGTTTGGAACATCTTCAGACTAGTTTTGAGTAACTTCCCTTTTCTTCCTTTGTTCCCTTCTTTGACTTTGAGCATATGACAAAGGCTTCTGCACTAAAGCATTACCATGTCTCACATAATGAAATATGGATAGGGTAGTCTCATTAATGGCAGTTGGACTAAGTATTTCCTTATCAAAAGGATTAACTTGACGCTTTTCAAGAATCCATGTTATTAATGAGCCATAGAAGAGTACAACCTTCTTAATCTTAGCACACCTCAACATCTTTTCTATAATAAAATAAGGAGCATTGAAGGGATCACCATTGAGGACACAGTATATGGCAAACTGCTCAGACTCACTTGTCTACTAAGTAGTTGCTAATGACATAATGGAGGAGGCAATTCTGAAGTTCAATTTGGTTGATTGGGAAGTTGTCAGTGGGACAAACTTCATGAGTGGGAAGCAAGGCATTCAAAAGAACTCGAGCTTCATAGTTTGGAATGCTACTTAGGGAAGAGGGATGATCTCCAAATAAATGCCCAACAGGTTCAGCACCCAACCAAGCTCCTAGTTGTTGTTGGGTAAATTTGATCACTTTGCCTCTAACCTCAATAGATATGCAGTGATCAACATCATCCCATTGCATGTTTCAATAGAAAACTTTGACAATTTTAGAGCTCTATTTCTTTTGAATCTTTATTAGTTTATACAGGCTAGCAGTTTTCAATAGAGGGAAAATGGAAAATTTTTCTTCCTCAAAGAAGGAAACATCAACATACTTACTGGAGGCCACTGATCATTGTGTAAAGTCTTATGTGTAATTCTTCTCATGAGATTCAACGGAAAATAGCCCTTGGGGTGCTAAGCTTCATGAGGATGAACCCTTAGTCCCCATTTGCTTGGTACGCTCTACTATTTGATGTTATATTGATTCAAAAATGAGAGAGAGAGGATGAATGAGTGGTTAAAATTAGAGTGAAGACAATTTTAGGTCCTTAGGGTTTCAAAGGGAGCTTTGGAGAATTTTAGATCAAATTGGACACCAATGGATAGGTGATTAATAGGGTTTTGGTCAGATATAGAGGAGGAATCAAATAACCAGAGTCATTTTTGCAAGAACTTACACTGGAAATTGGATATTGGAGAGAATTTAGAGTAGAGAGATGAGGTTTTTTATGAAAATAGAGGGTTCTCTATTTTAAAAATGCACTCCAAAGACAAAGTAGTCAACTATCGAGGGACAGCAGTCGACTGGTACATTCTTAAGTGAGCCCAAAAAAGAAGAGGAACAGGATAGTCGATTAGTGGATCTTTAGCAATCAACTATTGAGGGAGCAAAGTGCCATTGAGTATCCAGTAGCTTACTAGTCAACTGCCATTCACTTGTCAGTCGACTACTACGTTCTTAAAAACCCAAAAAGGGGAAGAGCATATCAGTCGACTGGTACTGCTATAACGATCAACTATTAGCTCTTTGTGATGGAATTTTATGATCCAAAGAGATAGTAGTCGACTGCTAACATTGTGGCAGCCAATTGTTACCTTTATATGGTATCCAAGGAATTCCAACTTTTTATAAAGTCCTTTGTCCAACTTTTTCAAATGAAGTCTCAATTGCCCTTCCTTTATATAAACTCTTTTATCCAAATTTTTGACATTTTTCAACAACCTTGAATTCTCTTCTCATTTTTCAGAAAACCTTATAGGATCAAGGAAGGACCTGCAAAATAGATCTAAGGACACTCCAATGCTTAAGTTAGTTCATATTAAGAAAAAAAAAGAATTAAGGCAATAAATATACTTAATAGGGTGATGTCACTCCAAGATCTTTTCTTATGTAACAAAATCTTTCTTCAGGAAGAGGTTTTGTAAAAATGTCAGCAAGTTGATTGTCTATTTGAATAAATTCTAAAGAGACATTATGATTAAGCACATGATCTCTAATAAAATGATGTTTTATATCTATGTGCTTATTTTATGAATGCATGATGGTATTTTTGGTTAAGTTTATATCACTGGTATTATCACATTTAATTGGAATACTTTTTAGGACCACATCCATATCTTGGAGTTATTGCTTTATCCATAAAACTTGTGCACAGCAACTTTCAGTTGCTAAATATTCAGCTTCAGGAGTTGAAAAAGCTACACAATTTTGTTTTTTGCTAAACCAAGATACTAATGAGTTCCTAAGAAATTGACAAGTTCCACTAATACTTTTTCTATCAGTTGAACTACCAGCAAAATTAGAATTAGAAAAACTTGGCAACTGACATGGATACCCTTTAGGATACCACAATCACATATATGAGGTTCCAACTAGATATCTGAAAACTCCTTTTATTGCAGTGAAATAAGACATTTTGGGATGAGTTTGGAACCTTGCACACATGCATGCACTGAACATTATGTCTAGTCTACTTGCTATCAAATATAGCAATGAGCCAATCATACCTCTATATTTAGTGATGTCAAATGGTTCTCCTTCTTCATCCTTGTCTATTTTGATGGCTGGACTCATTGGAGTTTCAAATGCCTTTGCATTTTCCATTCCAAATTTCTTAAGCAACTCCTTGGTATATTTTTTTTGGCTAACAAAGATCCCTTCCCTGAGTTACTTAATTTGTAGTCCAAGGAAGAAGTTGAGCTCACCCATCATTGACATTTCAAATTCTCCTTGCTTAAGCTTGGAAAACTCTTCATAGAGAGTTTCATTAGTAGATCCAAAAATAATTTCATCTACATAGATTTGAAGAATTAGCAAGTCATTGTCTCTTTTCCTGATAAATAATGTAGTATCAACTTTTCCCCTTGAAAAGTTATTTGCAATTAAGAAATTGCTCAATCTTTCATACCAAGCTCTGGGAGCTTGTTTCAACCTATATAGAGCCTTTTTCAATTTAAAAACATGATTGGGCAAATTTGAATTTTCAAAACCAGGGGGTTGCATCACATAAACCTCTTCCATTATGAAACCATTTAAAAAAACACTTTTTATATCCATTTGAAATAGTTTAAAATCTTTAGAACATGTAAATGCTAGGAGCATTATAATGGCTTCTAATCTTACTAGAGGTGCAAAGGTTTCATCATAATCTATTCCTTCTTCTTGGTTATAATCTTTTGCAACTAGTCTAGCTTTATTTTTTACTACTTTTCTTAATTCATCTAGTTTAATTCTAAAAACCCATTTGGTGCCAATAATTGGGTGATCATTGGGTATAGGGACTAAGTCCCAAACTTGGCTTCTTTCAAATTGATTTAGTTCTTCTTGCATTGCCAATACCCCATGTTCATCCATTAAGGCTTCTTCTATATTTTTAGGTTCAATTTGAGATAAAAGACCAATATGAGAGCTAACATTTCTAAGGGAGTTTCTAGTCATTACCCTTTTTGATACATCACCTATAACTTGGTCTATTGGTAGAGTTCCCTCTGCTTCTTTATCAACACTTTCACAGCTTAGACTTTTTGATTTGCCTTTCTCTTCTTTGTTGTCCTCTTCATCTTGGATGCTCATTTTCTCAAGTCTAACTATAATCTCACTAGATGTATCTCTTGATTCAAGAGGGTTAGATTCATCAAAAACAACATGAATGGATTCTTCAATAGAAGAAGTTCTTTTATTAAGAACTCTATAAGCTTTACTAGTGCTAGAGTATCCTAAGAAAATAGTTTCATCAGATTTAGCATCAAATTTTCCTAGGTTGTCTTTTTCCATTATTATGAAAAAAAAATTTGTAGCCAAATACATGAATATGAGAGATATTAGGTTTCCTTCCTTTAGTTTTCTTTAATATAGGTCAGATTAATGCTCTATTTATGATGTAGCAAGTAGTATTTATAGCACCAGCCTAAAAATAGCCAAGTAGTTGTCTTTCATTAAGCATTGTTCTAGCCATTTCTTCTAGAGTTCTATTTTTTCTCTATACTACCCAATTTTGTTGATGAGTTCTTGGGCAAGAAAAATTATGTTCAATTCCATTTTCATCACAGAAATTTTCAAAATAATTATTTTCAAATTCTCTTCCATGGTCACTTCTAATTTTTACAATAGTTAAGCCTTGTTCATTTTGAATAATTTTGGCTAATTTGACAAAAGATGTAAAAGATTGATCTTTTCGAGAGAGAAATAAAGTCCAAGTGAATTTTGAAAAATCATCCACAACAACAAGTATATAAGAGTTCCCTCCTAGACTTTTCGTTCTAAATGGACTAAACAAGTCTAAGTGGAGAATCTGTAAAGGCCTAGAGGAAGAAACAATACCTTTAGATTTGAAGGAAGCTTTAACTTGTTCTTCCTTTTGGCATGCATCACAAATTTTATCTTTTTCAAAATTGATCTTAAATAAGCCTACCACTAGATCCTTCTTAGCTAATTGATCTAGAATACTCATACTAGTGTGAGTTAATCTTCTATACCAAACCCAGCTATCATTATTTATGCTAGTTAAATATTTTGAGTCTAAAGGAGGTTTTATAACACCCCATATTTTCTTAACTATTTTCAAATTAATGTTTCCTTAGTTGATTGAATGAGTTTGTCATAAAATGATATGAGATTGCCTTGGTGATGTAGTGTAGAATAAATGTTACAAGGGAAATAATAAGCTTAGGTATTAAGTAGTATGAAACATTTATAAAAAGGAAGAGACGTATTGTAACAATTGAAAGGATTTAAAAGATAAAACCTAATTTTCAATGCAAATTCCAATCGAACGAAGCCTGGCACGACTTTTGAGGATAGTGATTCAAAACGAAAGATTATTCGCAGTCAGAAACACGACCGAACGGAAAGAAAATCAATCTGGCAATCAAAAACTGACAGAAGACGTTTCGTGCATCAATTTCACTGACGAAGGCAAAAACCTTCGCATGAAAACGCGAACCAATGTCTAGAAGGATGCAGACACCCTAAAGTATCCCCGAGTGGTCTGGGAAAAGTCAGAATCGCCCTCGAAGGCTTTAAATTTCCCGGATTCCCTCCATTTCTCTCAAATCTCTCTCTCTCCTCACCACACTTTCTCTCTCCTCTCTCTCCTCCTTCCTCCATCGTGCACTGCCACCACAGCCACCGTGGGCTACCACCTGGCACACCAATCGACAGCCCTCGCCGCCCACGACCTCCAACAACCACTCACGGCCACCAACATCCGCCAGCGTCATCGAAAAATGCCACTTTTCTCCTCCACCGAGCAAAAACTTCACCAGCTCAGATCACCACCGTCTGTCACCGTTGGCCATCACCGCCCCCACCACCGTGTAGCCTGAGCTGCCAGCTTCCTCCAGTAGCTCACCGATGTCAAACGGAGGCCGGATGTGCCCAGATCGAAGCAATCTCCGTCTGCCGTACGTGAATCTTTGTGGTCAAAAAATTCCATCCAAACGACCGTGAACCACCGCACCACCACCATATTCGGACTCCTGGACTTGCGGGCTTCATCGTGGTGTAATTTTCGAGGCAAACCGCACCCCTCCGCCGTGTGCCGCCGTGCACCATCGTGCCGGAGTTTCTGGATGTGCATCGGGAGAAACCGAGACCACCCCGAGACAGAATTCCATCATTCGATCCCATTGGTAAGGTCTAATTTCCCAAAAACTAATGATATCTTATTGTAATAGCTGCCGAACGTAATTAGGCAATAAATTGACCTAGGTATTAGGGAAACCGGACTTAGAATTGTTAAACGGATGACGTGACAAGTTTGAATATTCAATTTAATGTCCAGGAAATTAATTAGGCTCAGAAACCGAGACTACGTGAAGTTTTGAAGCGATTTGGAGCCACAGGAGACCAGGTAGGATAATTTATGCTTCCCGAACCCTAGATTTGACCTACTGGATACCTGAATGATTTAGATGATTTACATAGATTTACGTGCTACTTTCGATGGAATAAACTACATGCCTGTGTGCTGAAAACCCTAATTGCATGTTAGACGCTTTGTTTATCGAGTTTAGATGCCCTTAGGACAGATTTACTTAGGGTAGGGTACTTGATAGCCAGTATGGGACGGCCGTTAAGTATCCCGAGTACAGGGAGCTTTTAATTGATATTATTTGTACCTGATTTGGCCTGTACTACGTTAGGGATCATGCGATAAATCAGGACGACCCTAAGAAAGGTTTAAGGAGTATAAGGAGGGATAGCCTACACGGGGAAACGTTGTGATTTAGGTGTAATACCCTATAACCCTAAGGAATAGCCAACCGTGAGCATGTGAGTTTGAATAGACTATAGAGGATGAGAATTGGTGTATGTGGACGCCCTAGATGTTGATTCTCACCTGGTCCTTGAG
This sequence comes from Senna siamea, assembly GCA_031216115.1. Classification (NCBI taxonomy): domain Eukaryota; kingdom Viridiplantae; phylum Streptophyta; class Magnoliopsida; order Fabales; family Fabaceae; genus Senna; species Senna siamea. The sequence continues at coordinate 8,463,647 of CM062360.1, forward strand.
TGAGTGATTGGTGTTACGGATCACACTCACAATATAGGCTTGATTCGGTTGATTGGTGTTACGGATCACACCCAACGATAAGAGAGATATTCTCTCTAGATGACGTGCAATTAGATGACGATTTAGACTTGGTTACAGTGGATTTGTAGCCAATGTGGATTTAGATACACCGGGCATGGAATTTTATTTGATTTCGAGTATTGATTTTTAAAAGAAATGGATTTTTGATTTCGATTAATTGCCGCAATTTCCATGTAATAAAATGATTTTAAAGATAAGGTATTTCACTGTTTTCGAACTGATTTCGGGAAGATGATTTCGATGTTTGCACCGTTGAGTATTCAGCCAATTTTTGAAGTATATTTGAACTGTAAATTATTCTACTGGGATTTTATATCTCATCAGGTTTTTTACTTAGATGAACAGGGACAGGGACAAGAACCAAGACGATAGCTGATGATGCCTTGGTGATAAACAGGAGAATGACTTAGCTTAGGCTTGAATCGTCTTGTATATATACTTTGATGACATTGCTGTATATTGGGTTCTGTCTTCTATGTCTTCTGTAGTGATTGGATTGACTATACATGTATAAATCAGGTATTTTATGTTGACTGTAGTGATGGGATTGACATTACTGTATATGGATTTCTGTCATTTATATTTACTGTTGTTGTTAGACTGGTTATGCAATTGTAAACAGGTGATTATTGTATTTTGAGTATGTTCAAAATACAGAGGAAACTCTGCCGGATTTTTGGTAGGGTTTACCATTGTAAACTTATGAATTTAAGTTAGAATGTATATGAATGCATGATGTGATGTATATACGAGTTTTAGATTTCATTCCAGAGTAATTTATGATGTATGTATGTATAATTAGTTTAGCTGCATGTGAATTAGGGTTGAATGGAATCTGAATGGACAACGGGAAGTCTATTTGGATTACGCTCAACCAGTAGCGATCCCCTGACATTCCCACATCGGGAATAACTACGTAGAAAGACCCATATGCTTTCGCTAATTAGATACAGGATTGTGTATGTCGTATTAGGGGGTCGTTACATGTATGGCACTTTTATTTTAAGTTTCATTCCATTCCTTGTCTTACCTTGGCTGTATAAAATATATAAGAATGAATGAGGAAAAAAAAAAAGTTCCATAATGATTAGAGAAAAGGAGCCCTCCGATGGAGGAAAAATAAGTGAGGTGCTACATAAAAGAATAAGGTGCTTGAGGTGTTTGATTTAATTTTTACTTTCTTCCTTTTATCTAGCCGAATTGCTAAAGGGAAGAGTGAGTTAAACCTATATAAACTCACGGCAAGGACAATTGGGAAAGGAAAGAAGAGCATAGCATTTAAACATATATATATAATTAGTGAAGCGAAAAAATGGAAGAGAGAAAGAAGAGACGTGTAATACTAGTTTTCTTTTCCTTTCCTTGTGTCATCTTCAAGGTAACCGAAAGATGAGACAATTGAGATGCTTGGATGGATTTAAGGTGCTTAACCTATCTTCCTTTACATAGGCATCACGTGGACTAGATTAAAAATACATAAATGTACAATGCTAAAATGTGGATTTTGAGTGAATCCATTTTCTTCCTTTCCTTAGGTGGCACCGAGTGATGGATTTACACATACATTTATAATGCTAAAACTTGGGTCTTGCGTGAGCTGTACAGCTTGCATGAAGAGTGCAGCTTGTGTGAACCTCCCTTCCCTTCCTTTGGCGTGACCGAGTGGATTAATTAATACAAGATTTCAATTAATGTGGATTGTACTTAAGTACTTGCATAACACTCAATGTAAGGGAATAGAAAATAAACAAGAGATAGATTGAGGGAAATGGACACATACATGGCAATTGCATTCGGTGAAGCAAGACAGTAGCTTGGCAAGAAAAATAAAAGCTTTCATGAGGGGGGAAAAGCTAGCCTAGCCGACAGGGAAGGAAGCAAAGAAGTAAGGAAAAATTCAAAGGGAAAGCTAAGAAAATTCCATTTTATTTCACCCTTGAGGTAGCTTAGCAATTCTATGTTTTGATTTCATGATTTAAATTATGTAGTATGATTTAAATTTTTCATGGAATCAATTTATTTAGCTCTACATTCCTTAAGATGTAATGTTTCTATTAGCTAAGTTTGTATGATGAATGGAATAGGTTGTGATTGTTGATGTGTGGTGGTAGATGTAGCTAAAATCATGAGAGTATGGTTAATGGAAAATTTCAGCATGCCTAATGAGAAATGTTAGAATCATAAAGTATGGAAATTTCATGTTCTTGAAGGGTCCATGTAATTTTTTATGTTACAAGTAACCAAGGGGATCATGTTAGCTAAAATTTGGCATGAGACCATGGTATGGTTTTTTTAACCTACTTAGGCTGAAAGTATTTCATTTTGAAATGTAAAAGTGCATTTGAAAAATATATGGGAAGAAGTTACCTTTTGGCTTAATAAGGGAAGGAAATAAAGAATGTTAAATATATGGGAAAAGGGCTCTATTTCAGTTTGGTAAAGGGGGAAAGATAATTTATATATATATATAGCAAGAAAATAACATATGGCAAATGGTTACCTTGTTACATAATGAATTAATACATGGCACATTGTTTACTTTTTATAAATAGATGTAGAATGAGGAATGTATGGAACCTTAAGTTTAGGACACAAAATAAGCCAAGGAAGTAAGAGAAAAAAAAGTGCCAATAGTATGAATACAAAATTTTAAACATGATAGGAAATACTAAAATATAATTTTATACATAGTATCATTAAGTTAAAGTTATAGTAAGGAGGTGAAAATATAGCAATGTGACAAGTAAAATATTGGATTTTATTCTTTTCCCATAATGGACGAATGTAACCTTTTAGATTATATATGAAAACCAAACTATAATGCTATTTGCAAATGAATTATAAGGTGTCTAACCCTAGCTAAGGTCAAGGACATTAGTAAAATAAATTATGGTTCTTAATTATATGTAGGAGTGACGAAGTGTTCACAATTATTTTATAAAGTGGCCAAGAGTCCACAATGTGACCAAGTGTTCACAATTATTTTGTAAAGTGGCCAAGAGTCCACAATGTGATCAAGTATTCACAATTATTTTATAAAGTGGCCAAGAATCCACAATGTGACCAAGTGTTCACAATCCTTACTAAAGTGGCCAAGTGTCCACGTTTCTTGTGGTGCTACCAAATGTGCTTCACACTATCAAGTAAGGTAAGTTTTAAGAATGAGAATATATAGATAATCATTGGCGGTTTCAATGATTACATGTCTGCTTTTCCTGAAAATATGACATATAAGAATGACCATCTTTACTACATTGACATTTCCAATGATCATGCAATACTTGCCAATATGTATATGTGAATAAGACTATGTTTTAGAAAACTGGAATGTAGATGAAAATATTTTTTGTGCTTGCATGCTGATACATATTAGTAGTTTTTTTAAACATGTGGGGTTGTTAAGCTACTAGGAAACTTGTTTCTCATTTATATACTAATATGTATCAGATACAGAGATATAGCATTGAAATAAAGACTGAAGGGGGCATAGGTGGAGGCCCCTTTTGAAGTATATGTAGCCTTTCATTTTGGGTCCTGATTGTATATGTTCTTTTTAGGTTAGAATTAGGATTGCTAATTTTGGCTGTATATAGAAAGGGAAAAAGGGCAATTACAGGGAAAAGGATACATGAAGAACCTGTTCATCCATATTATTTTGTAAAAAGGGGTTTGAGTAATAGGATTATTGTCTCCTTACTCCTTATGGATAGGTACTTCATATATTTGGGTATATGTATACTGATGTATCAGATAGTCATTATACATGATATAAAAGTTTTTGTAAATTTTACTGTGATGTATGAGATTTTGTTTTCACTGTGCAAAAGTATGTTTACCTAAGCACAAGTAACCAAAACTAATTATAAATTAAATTACTAATGGATTAAATGCTTGGGCAAATTAACAAAAAAAAAAAGCTAAGAATAATGTAACCACTTATCTGAACATATTATATGACGTTGTTAAGGTAAGATAAGGGGTGTTAAAGGTTCTTCATCTAAGTTAACTATGTACACATTGTTTATTCCGTGTCCTATTAAATGATCTTATTGTTGGTTTTGTTTTCTACAGTACATTGATTTGAGTCAAAAATTACTTTGTTATTTTTGTCACATATTTGACTACTACTAAAGAGATTATGATTCAATTATTTTACTAATAGCACATTGTTAATGGTGGTAGATGAATTCTTACCAAATTTACCTGTGTCGATGATGCTTCCTTTACCATCTCCTCCAAAGGTGACTTTCCCTCCATCCTTGGGTTGAAGAAAAATGAACTTGGATTTATCCAATATCCAAGTACCATTTGTTACTATTTGCCTTTAGACAAACCTATAGAAAGATTTTCAACTTTTGTTCTTTGGTACCCAAATCTTTTTAGGTCTTGAGAGTTAGTCATCCCTTTAGGAATCCACTTTTTCTTGTTTTCATAAAGTTAATTTCTCTTGTAAATGTAACGCCCTTATCTAGTGTTACTATTCATCCAATGCTAACAGATAGGTTCGCTACATTATTCTTATCCTTTTATTTAATTAATGTCTAAGAAATAATACCATTAAGTATCATTAAGAGGACTAGGTTCGGGATCTTTTGCTTAGATTAAAACTTCTATGCACAGCGGAATAAAGAAAACGCTATACTATAAGAAAAAAAATTAAAATTTTATGTAATTCAAATAAATACATGTCCAATAATGTCCATTACATTTCTATAAGCATGTACCCGGATATACGAAGTACCTGTCCATAGGAAGTCAGGAGACAACAGGCCAGTCACTCATACTCCCTTACAAATTGCTAATGATGGACCAGTCCTTCACATATCCTGTTCCAAGGATTCCCATGTACAACTCATATATACAACCAAAAGAATAGTACTAAGTCCATACCACAATATGTCTAGACTAAGACCCAAAATAAGGGTTACAAAAAAATTTTATTTAAACCCAAAAGAACTTCTATCTCCCAGCCCTTCTAAGCTTCCACATCTAATACATATTAGCATATAATGAGAAACACAAGTTTTCCAATAGCTTAACAATTTGGGTTTAAAATCAACTAATATGTATCAGGGTGTAAGCACAAAAATATTTAATTCTACATTCTTGGAATAAAAACATAGCATCGTGCATAAACATAAATTGGCAAGCAATGTATGATCAATTTAAATGTCAATGTGATAAGAATAATATTCTTTCAAGTAAAACATCTTGCATGCTATAAAACACGTTATCATAAAAATCACAAAACCATTTCAGCTTATCATTCTTAAAGTTTACTTTTATATAATAGTTGTGCACACTTAGGCACTATGTGGACACTTGGCCACTTTTATAAAAATCTCTTGTGCACACTTGGGCACTTGTGGACACTTGGCCACCTTCCTAAGGTCATTGTGCACACTTGGGTACTATGTGGACACTTGGCCACCTTTCTAGGGTCATTGTGCACACTTGGGCACATGTGGACACTTGGCCACCTATAAAATTCTGTCAATTTTCAAGGGAAAATTTCTTTTTCTTGAACAATAATACTAGTGTACCTCTCTTTAAAATTCTAATTTCTTCAACAGTAAGTCCCATTTTCTTGGAAATTCATATCAATGTTTATTTCTTATGAAAATTATAACATTTTCAATAATAATTTCTTCTTCTTGGAAATTAATTCTAATGTACACTTTTTTTCTAAAAATTCTAATATTTTCAAGAAGTATTTCTTCTTTCTTGAAAATTAAACTTTATGTACATTCCTTATAAAATTCCAATATCTTTAAGAATAAATTCTCCTTTCTTGGGAATTAATATTTATGTACCTGTCTTATAAAATTCTAACATTTCAAGAATAAATTCCCCCCTTTTGAGAAATAATAATGTCATCTCTTAGAAAAATTCTACTAGGTTCAAAAATAATTTCCTTTCTTGAATAATAATCATAATATCATTTCTTATGAAAGTCTACCAAGTTCAAGAATAATTTTGGCTTAAGAGAAATTCTTTAACCCAATCATAACAATAGTTCAACATCAATTTAGTATTAAATCTCATCTTCTATTCGGCCAAAAAGGAGTTCCATGGGAAAAATAATGGTTCTCAAAAGCATACCTCCCTTTTTCTCATACTCACACCTAGTTCATTATGAGCATGTTATTAACCATTTATCACTTTTACATAATACAATACTCATTTCATCACATTAACTTATCATACAAGCTTAGCCAATAAAGCATTTTATCAAGAATGTAGAGAAATAACATCATGCTCCATGGAAGACTTATGAAAATATGGTAGTTATACATATTAAAATATAGAACATGATTTTGGTAGAATTGTTAACCTACCTCTTTGGTGCCTTAAGATTGACCTAGCTTGTCTCTTTCTTTGACTTTTCCTCTACACTTTGCTTCCTTCTTCTTTGACTAAATCTCTCCTCTTGCTTGACCGTGTGTCCCCTTAATTGTGGCTACTTCTCCTTTGCTTCCCACCTACCGTGTAAGTGTGTGTGTAGGTTAAATTGTTGAATGCTCTCTTTTTCCCTTTTCTCTTTCTCTCATTTTTGTCTTTTTCTCTTTTCTTGCTTGCCAAGAGGTTGGGGTGTGTGTAGGACCAAATGAGAGTCTTAATTCCCTTTTTCTTTATGCTTAGGTGGTGTGTGTGTTGTATGTATCTCCCACACAAGAAATTTCAATTCTCTTTCCTTCTTCAAGTGTGGGTATTGCATGAAATGAAAATGGAATTCCCACTCTTTTATTTCTTCCTTAGGTAACGTGTGCTTGTTTCCATCATAAAAAAATTTACATACCATTCCCAATTGCTTTTCCCCCCTTCACGCTACACCTCCTTTCTTTCTTTCTTCACATGTGCCTATGCATGTATTTCCCACACAAGAAATTTCAATTCTCTTTTCTCCCTTCACGTGTGGGTCTTGCATGAAATTCCCAACTCTTTTGACCCTTTCTTAAGTGGCATGTGCAAGCATCCCTAAATAAAATTCAATTTTCCCATTCCATTCTCTTTCACTTTTTATTTGGCTAAAGTATGCTACACTCTTCCCTCTTTTTTTTTCTTTACTTTTTCCTTGTCTTTGGCGTCTGGGTGTAAGAAATTTCTGCACCTTTTCCCCTTTTATTTTTATAATGTGTGGGACTTTCTTGTTGCACACAGAAGCGCATTTTCCTCACACAAAATTTTGCACTAAGTGTACTTGCTAGTACACTTTTCTTTGCTTGCAAGTTACCTCTTCCCATTTTTTTCTCCACCTTTCTTTCTTCTCTTATTTTAACTTTCATTCAGCCTTCACGCCACCTTCCCTTTTTCTTTTCTTCAATTTCCATTCAGCCAAGATGAAGGGAAGATGCCACATGCCTTAATTTTTTTCCATTTCATGGTTGTTCCCATTGTACTTTAAGTAGAATTTTCACTTCCTTGCAAGTTTAGGTTAGCTTCTTACACAAGTTAAAGGATAGAGGGAAAAGCTTGCATTCTTACATGGTTTTTGATGTAAATAAAGGCTGCACCTTTTTGTCTTGTTTTCTTAACCATACTTCCATACCTCATGTGTGTTCTCATGTACATGTTTCAATTAAAAAAATTTTTCACTTCTCCCTAGCCCATTCAGTCACTTTGATTGAAAGTAATGGAAAATAAACAAAAGGGAAGGAAAAGGGAGAGGCTAGTCTCACGCCACTTGTCCTAGTGTGCATGTGAATTTCATCATTTGTAATGCCAAAGGAGAGGATTTACTTAGGCCCCTTCCTTCATGCAAAACTTGCATGGCATGCAAGGTACACGTGGGGTTCCATGTGTTGACACTTCATGCAATGGGTGGATATAAATAAAGCAATTTAAAGACTCTTATCCTTCACCACTTTTTTTTTTTGAATGTGCATGAGATTCTTAAATTAGTTATGCTCTTCTCCCCTTAACAATTTGGCTAATCCAAAGGGAAATTAATTAATCTCTTCTTCCCTTGACAATTCGGCTAATCCAAAGGAAATTAATCAAGCTCCTCAAAATTTTTGACACCATTATCTTTTAGCACATTTATTCTAATCATTAAATAACACAAGTAACTTCATCCAATCAATTAAAGAGAATTAATTTAGACTAATTAAAATTATGGGATGTTACAGTAAGCATATGTATGAGAATTATAACCTGTTGACCACAATGAAAACAAGTGGTATAGGGACTACTTGATTGAATAGTTGGAACAAAGAAGTTTTTGTAATATTTTTGCTTTCTATTGGATTCATATCCCATACTGGCTTTATTGAAAATACATCTTTGCGTTCCAAGGATTATATTCAAGTTATCTCTTCCATTTGTGAACTTAGCTAGAGTGTTTGTCAAATCTTCTTTTTTAATTTCTAGCTTCTCATACTTTTCACAAGTATTGGAATTAAAACATATTTTGGGTTTTTCTAAGATGGAGATTTTTTTTAAAGATAATTTTTCTTCTTTTAAGGAATTAATTTCCTTTTCAAAATCTAGAGCTTTTCTTTTTGAAAGAGATAAGGCTTTTTCAATTTTTAGGGATTCATTATGTAATTCTTTAAATGCATCTAAAATTTCATCATAAGAAGGAGAAATGTTTTGATTAGTTACCTTATCTTCTTCTTTTGCCATTAAGCATAACTTTGCTTCTTCTTGCTCTCCATCATTGTCTTCACATTATCTCCCCATATTGATGAGACAAAGCCTTTTTTTTTCTCCTCTATCTTTTCAAGTGATTCTTGCCTTTTTAAGTATTGAGGACATTCCCATTTGATGTGCCTATTCTTTCTACATTCATAGCAAGTTAGAGGCTCCCTGCTTCCATCTTGATTTCTTATGAAAGTTTTTCTCATTCCTTACTTTCTGTTTTTGAAGAATTTTCCAAATTTGTTAACGAATAGTCTAAAATTTTCTTCATTTATCTCAATTCCATCAGGGAGAGAATTTAAACTATCATCATCATCATCTTCTTCTTCTATTTGTTGAGATGAAGTTGCCTTAAGTGACAAACTTTTCTTCTTTTTATCTTGCTCTTTGTAGACATGAGCTATTGCAATTTTGCTTTATGTCCTTGGAGGTTCTCAAAAAGAGCTGATACTAACTTTATTCATTCTCCTCTGCTCTCTTAAATGGCTGTCACCTTTGGTTGCCATTCTATGGGAATAGATCTTAAGGCTTTGGCCACCAATTCCTTTGTTGTGTAACTTTTGCCTAAAGCTGCCAAATGATCCACAATGTGAGTAAATCTTATTTGCATTTCTTTAATTTGTTCTCCTTATTTCATTCTAAACATTTCATATTGATGAGTAAGTTGGTTTATTTTTTTTCTCTAACACCAATAGTTCCCTCATGGGTAATTTCTAAAGCCTCCCACATTTCTTTTACACTTTCATAATTAGAAACTCTAAAATATTCATCTTGGGCTTTTTAATTGATTGACCATTCTCTTCCTTAGAAGGAATATAGAGTCCATCTTCAATTACTTCCTAAAGATCAACATCCAATGCTTTAAAACATATTTTTATTCTAAGTTTCCAAAAAAATGTAGTTTTCTCCATTAAAGCCTAGAGGTTTGTTAATAGAAAGTCCTTTAGGTAACACATTATCACCAAATCCAGCCATGTGAACTCTTGAGACGGTTAAGTCTTTTTACTAAGAGCCAAGCTCTAATATCACTTGTTAGGAATGGTCGGCACCCAAGAGGTGGGGTGAATTGGGTGTTATAAAATTTTTGCCTTTTGAAATCTTAATGAATAGCTTAAGGGCTTTAGAGAAAATGTATCAAATAGTTATATCAATTTAAATAGCAGATGCAGGGAATAGTTCAGTTAAGTTAATAAAAACAGAGAAAGACAAAGTAAGAGCAGTAAAGTAAAACGCTAACTGTAAAGTCAAAAAATAATGTGTGAAAATGTGAAGGACATAAGGATTTATCTTGGTTCAGCTTATCCGACAAAGCTTACATCTAGTCCCTGCACATAACTTGGGATTTTCACTATCACCGCAAGCTTAAATAGGACACTCATGAGCCACTACAAATCTATTTCACTTTTTCTTTTTTAGCTTTTTTAAGGAAAACCTTTCCCTGAATATCCCTCAGCTTTCTAAATGAAAGAAGTTGCTTAATCAAAGGAACTCTCTCATTTTCATAGTGGATATTACAAATGAAGAACAATAAGTAAAAATAGAAATCAAAGCTCAAAGGATTTTTCAAAGGATGTAATTAGAATGTGTAGCTTGTTGTTTAAGGCTTTCCAGAGGATGTATTTATAGAGTTTTTGCAAGATAAAATGTTAAACAAGTTGTTTAGAAGAAAATCAGATTGTATCTCTACAAAAATAGTTGTTTGTACTTTTCCTAATGTCACCTCTGCACCTTACAAGTCAACTGCCATAAGCTGTAAGTTGACTTCCATGTTCATAAATTCAAGATTTCATAGTGCAAGCAGGTACATTTGACTGTCACTTTTTTGTTAGTCAACTAGTCACATTCTAGAAAAGAATTTTTACATTACAGTTATATGGCAGTCGGCTGCTATCCCATGGCAATCAACTATCCTTGCAACACCCCCAACCCTATATTTCTTTTAGTAATAAAATAATATAAGATAATATAATATAGGATTGGTGAGTTACTACTACCTCTACCCGAGTACATTTTTAACTTTTTCTAAGTTAAATAATTGAGTGCCACTAGTTTGGGTTACTACACTCGGGTTCTCACATGTTATGCAACAGAAATAAATAAAATAATTTAGATGAAATAGATAGATATAGAGATATTCACATTCACATTCAATTGTACATAATATTTATACATACATAACTGTTAGTGTGTGCAGACATACTATAGATATGTGAGCCTAAACAGGGTAAGGAGACAATAAGCCTACCACTCATACCCGATTTTTAAACAAAATATCCTATCTCATATATCTTAATACATATATGCCTTTCTTACTTAGATAAAAATTCATTCTCCTTATCCCTCCAAAAGATATATAAGGATTCAAGATATGGGCATATCAAAAACTTATGATATATTCCTAATTATGCATACCATCAAGGGGAAGAACTTCCCATACATATACAATCCATATTTCTTTAACTACTGGGAAAAGCCCTAGAAATGGTATCTCTATTATTTCCACCTCGACCTCCAGGAAAATCTAGTACCTATGCATTTGATACAAATCAGCTTTAATGAGAAATATTTCTCAGTAGCAATAATCACCTGTAATTTAAATATTGCTTACTTGTACCACCGTACAGGTACAAAAATCCACTACATTCTTTTTCATAATAATTCAAACATTATACTATTGGAATAATGTATATAGATGATATAGATATTTCATGCATATACTCATGAATATCTTTGCACCTCAACAAATATTCATCACACATGATATATTTTCTGACTGTAATGGTAACACATCATATTCTCATATCAGTATAGAGTATAGAGCATAAACAAAGAAATCATGCAATTTGATATGGCCATAGTCAAAAGCATCACACAGTAATTCTTTCAAATTTCTATTCATAAATGAGTTTTCTTGTGGCCCTGAGCCACCTGCAAATATTCTCGTGGTTTTCACCGTTAGCATTTATTCTCAGGTCAACCGTCAGCATTTATTCTCAGGTTATCCGTCAGCAATTGTTCTCAGGTTAACTGTCTACAAAACTTTTCCTGGATTAAAGCCAGTTATAGCTATTCTTGTGGTATAACCAATTGCATTCCTTCTCGCGGAATAACCAAATGCATCCCTTCTTGTGGTATAATAAAAGTCATCCCTTCTTGCGGATCAACCATTTGCAGTTATTCTCATTTATGGTTCATGCTCAATTGAAATCTCTTATTTCTCTTCTCTTTCTCATAATTTCTTAAACATTCTCATTTTTCATGTTACCCATTACAATTCAAGATTAAATCCTACATTTGAGCGAAGTATTGGGCTAATTATGTATAAAAGAGGTTATTGAGTCCAATTTCCCAAAGCAGAGAGCTACAAGTCGACTTCTTGTAACATCCGCTCCTTCTACGCATTAAGAGATGTTTGTTAATTTATAATGAATCAAATGCTTGTGTTTGTTGCATTAAGCTACATGTAGTTGCATTAAGAAAAGAGTTTTAAGGAAAATAAAGAATAGGGGCCAAATTGAAAGGAAAAAGATGGAGTAAGGATAAAGGTATGAAATTCTAAAATTTTAGGGCAATAGGCTGTAAATTTATCTAAATGATTTACTGTAGCAACAGAATTCTGAAAAATTTCCCGCCAGGTAGTTAGGGACAAAATGGTCATTTAACATAAAGTTGGAAGAATTATCAATTTGGGCTAAATGGTCAGGAATTAGGAACAAAGTTGCAAAGGACCAGATTGCCTATAAATAGGCCAGCCTTCCAGAACTCTTCATTTGGCTTCTTGAGTTCTGAAATTCTAGAGAGAGAGGGAAATCGAGTTAGAGAGAGAAAGAGTGGGAATTGAGAGGGAACAAAGCTGTTAATCAAATTTAAGCATTCCAAGAGCTAGGAAAACTTACCAGAACCCTTCACCATCATCAAATACCGATTGGAAATCAGCAGACAGGTAGCAAATCACCCATCTCCCTTATTTTCAAAATTACTGTTTATGCTGGAAATTCTAGGTTTTATGATTTTAAACTTAAGGGAGATTAAAAACCTACATTCTTAATGTTTTTGATTGCTATTGGATGTTTTAAATTACTTGAATATACTTGTGAATGCATGAATGCGAATCTGCGAAATGGGTTTTTCATAGTTTTTGAAAAAGAGCTTAAATCCCAGATTTGAGCATGGATAATCGGTGGTTTGGGCTATTGGAAAATGAAGCTTTTATACTATTATTGAGTTTTCAATCATCAAAACTATTTTAAAAACTTGTTCTTGGTGTAAAAATTTGGGTTAACGGACTTTCAAAAAATAGAGTATAACGTAGCAGTCGACTTGTAGGCTCTACCAGTCGACTGTCGTGCTCCTGAGTTGCCCAGAATCATATCCAGAATGCTAGTAGTCGACTGCCAGGGGCTGGAAGTCGACTGCTATGTTCTTATTTTCTAGAAATTAGCCAAGAACAGAGCAGTCAACTATCAGGGTCCTGGAAGTCCAATGATTGCTCACTGTTTGAAACATTTTTGGGGCAGTAAGCTAGAAGTCGACTACCAGGAGGCTGGAAGTCGACTTGTAGCTCTCTACTTCAGAAAAATGGACTCAATAACCTCTTTTTATACACAATTAGCCCAATACTTTGCTCAAATGAAGGATTTAATCTTGAATTGTAATGGATAACATGAGAAATGTGTATACTTGAGAAATCATGAGAAAAAGAAGAGAAATAAGATAATTTTAATGAGTATAAGCCATAAATGAGAATAACTGGAAATGGTTGATTCGCGAGAATGGGTACATTTGGTTATACCGCGAGAATGGATGCATTTGGTTATTCCGCAAGAATGGATGCAATTGGTTATACCGCAAGAATAGCTGCAACTAGCTTTAATCCAGGAAAAGTTTTGCAGATAGTTAACCATGAGAATAATTGCTGACGGATAACCTGAGAATAAATGCTGATGGTTAACCTGAGAATAAATGTTGATGGTGAAAACCATGAGAATGATTGCAGGTGGCTCATGACCATGAGAAAACTCATTTATGAATGAAAATGTTTTTAAGAATTCTTTTAAGATGCTTTTGATTTTGGCCATATCAAATTGCATAATTTCTTTGCTTATGCTCCATACTGATATGAGAATGTGATTTGTTACCATTATAGTTGAGTATGTATCCTATGTGATAACATCTGTTGAAGTACATGCGTAATCATACGTATATGCATAAGGTATTTTTATAATCTATATACATTATTTCAATGGCATAATATTTTAAATTATTATGAAAAAGAATGTAGTAAATTTTCGTATCCGTACGGTGGTACAAGTAGCTATTTTTAAATATGGGTGATTATTGCTACTGAGAAATCTTTCTCATTTAAGCTGGTTTGTATCAGATGCCTAGGTACCAGATTTTCCTGGAGGTCGAGGTGGAAATAATAGAGATACCATTTCTAGGGCTTTTCCTGGTAGTTAAAGAAATATGGATTCTATATGTGTGGCAAGTTCTTTCCCCTTGATGGTATGCATAATTAGGAATATATCATAGGTTTTTGATAGGCTTATATCTTGAATCCTTATATATCTTTTGGAGGGATCAGGAGAATGACTTTTGATGTAAGTAAGAAAGGCATATATGTATTAAGATATGTGAGATAGGATATTTTGTTTAAAAATAGTGTATGAGTGGCAGGCTTGTTGTCTCCTTACCCCGCTCAGGCTCACATATCTATAGGTATATGTCTGACACACACTAATGTTATGTATGTATAAAGATTATGTATAGTTGAATGTGAATGTGAATATCTCTATCTCCATCTATTTCATTTAAATTACTTCTTTATTTCTTCTGCATAACGTGTGAGAACCCGAGTGTAGTAACCCAAACTAGTGGCACTCAACTATTTAACTTAGAAAAAGTTAAAAATGTACTCGGGTAGATGTAGTAGTAACTCACCCATTCTATATTATATTACTTGATATTATTTTATTAACTAAAAGGAATATAAGGTTGGGGGTGTTACACTTCCAGCCTCCTGCCTCTTGGCAGTCGACTTCCAGCTTGCTACCCCAAAAATGTTTCAAATAGTGAGCAATTAGTCGACTTCTAGGACCCCTACAATCGACTGATCTGTTCTTGGCTAATTTCTAGAAAATAAGAACGCAACAATCAACTTACAGCCCATGGCAGTTGACTGCTAGCATTCTGGATACGAATCTGGGCAACTCAAGAGCACGACAGTCGACTGGTAGGGCCTACAAGTTGACTGCTACACTGTGCTCTATTTTTCGAAAGTCTGTTGACCCAGATTTTGGCACCAAAAACATGTTTTTAAAATGGTTTTTATGATTAAAAACTCAATAACAACATAAAAGCTTTATTTACTACTCAAAAATAGCCTAAACCACTGATTATTCATGCTCAAATCTTGGATTTAAGCTCTTTTCTCAAAAACCAGAAAAACCCATTTCTCAGATTTGCAATTATGCATTCACAAGCATATTCAAGCATTTTAAAACATCCAATAGCAATCAAAAACACTAAGAATATCTCCCTAAAGTTCAAAATTATAAAAACTCAGAATTTACCAACTATACACAGTAAATTTCAAAAATGAGGGAGATAGGTGATTTGCTACCTTTATACTGATTTCCGATCAGTATTTGATGATGGTGAAGGGTTCTGATAAGTTTTCCTAGCTCTTGGAATACTTAAATTCGATTAACAGCTCTCTTCCTTCTCAATTCCCACTCTTTCTCTCTCTAACTCGGTTTCTCTCTCTCTAGAATTTCAGAACTCAGGAAGCCAAATGAAGAGTTCTAGAAGGCTGGCCTATTTATAGGCAATCCGGCCTTTTGCAACTTTGTTTCTAATTCCCGACCATTCGGCCCAAATTGGTAATTCTTCTAACTTTATGTTAAATGACCATTTCATCCCTAACTGCTTGGCAAGAAATTTTTTAGAATTCTGTTGCTACAATAAATCATTTAGCTAAATTTACAACCTATTTCCCTAAAGTTTTGGATATTCATACCATTTCCCACTATATCATTTTCAATTTCAATTTAGTCCTTATTCTTTCTTTTCTCTTAAAACTCTTTTCTTAATGCAACTACATGTAGCTTAATGCAACAAACACAAGCATTTGATTCATTAAAATTAACAAACATCTCTCAATGTGCAAAAGGACCGGATGTTACAATTCTCCCCTCCTTTAAAAAATTTCATCCTCGAAATTTAAAACGTACCTAAAGAAATAACTCTGGATATACTTTTCTCATATCTTCTTCTTTCTCCCATGTAGCTTCTTGTGGCGATGACTGATCCCACAATACCTTTACCGGTGGAATTGTCTTATTCCTCAATTTTTTGACTTCAGTACCAATGATTCTTAAAGGTCTAGGATTATAGGTAAAGTTATCTTTCAATTGTATAGTACTGGCATCGAGAATATGAGAAGGATCTGGAATATATTTAAGAAGTTGAGAAGCATGAAAAACATTGTGGAGATTAGACAAAAATGGTGGTAATGCTATTTGGTAAGCGGATGAACCTATTCTTTTCAGAATCTAGTATGGTCCAATGTATCTAGGATTCAATTTTCTAGACTTAATAGATGTACCAATACTAGTAACTAAAGATACTTTGAGAAAATCACGGTCTCCTTTTGCAAATTCTAATGGCCTTCTCCTCTTATCAGTATAACTCTTTTGTCTATCTTGGGCCTGAGCCATTTTCTCTCTCATCATTTTTATTTAATCAGTCGTCTATTGAACTAATTTCGGCCCTAAAATTTGTCTCTCTCCCACTTCAAACCAACACAAGGGTGATCTACATTTTCTTCCATACAGGGCTTCATAAGGAGCCATCCCTATGCTAGTATGAAAACTATTATTATAGGAAAACTCTATCAAAGGTAAAATTCTATCCTAATTTCCTTTTTGTTCTAATGTACAAGCCCTAAGCATATCTTTTAATGTCTGGATTGTCTTTTTATTCTGCTCATCAGTTTGAGGATGATAGGTAGTGCTAAAATTCAACTTAGTACCAAATGCCTCTTGCAAGGCTCTCCAGAATCTAGAAGTGAACCTAGGATCTCTATCTGATACTATACTGGTAGGTATTCCATGAAGTCTTACTATTTCTTGTACATACAAGTGGGCCAGCTTATCCAATGAGAAATTTATTTTAATAGGTGGGAAATGTGCAGATTTAGTTAATCTTTCAACAATTACCCAAATTGCGTCATTTCCCGACTGAGTTCTAGGCAAACCTACTATGAAATCCATGGAAATTTTCTCTCATTTCCATTCAGGAATTTCAAAAGGTTATAACGTCCCTACAAGTTTCTGATGTTCAATCTTCACCTGCTGGCACACTAGACATTTAGCAACATACTCAACTATTTTCTTTTTTATACCTGGCCACCAAAAATTCTTCTTCAAATCTTGATACATCTTTAGTGGCACCAGGATGAATAGTATAGTTGCTTTTATGAGCTTCCTCTAAAATTTTATCTCTCAATTCTCCTGACTCTGGGATATACAACCTATTTTGGTAGGTTACTGCACCATCTATCTCTTTCTGGAATTCTTTTGGATTCTTTAGAGATTTCAAGAATTCATCTTCTCTTTGAGCTTATAGGATTTGAGTTCCAAGATCATTCTCAATTCTCATTTCGTTCAGGTACAACCTATCTGGCAATACCAGAGTGGACGAACTCAAATTCCTAAACTGATCAATCAAATTCATTTCACTCATCATCATGTGAGCTACATGAAGAGATTTCCTACTTAAAGCATCGGCCACTACGTTTGCCTTTCCGGGATGGTACTTCAATTCAAAATCATAGTCTTTAATAAATTTCATCCACCTTCTCTGTCTCATGTTCAACTCTTTTTGATTAAAAAGGTATTTGAGACTTTTGTGGTCACTAAATACCTCAAATCTAGATCCATAGAGATAGCGTCTCCAAATATTTAAGGAAAACACTACGGCTGCTAATTCAAGATCATGGCTAGGATAATTCTTCTCATAGGGTCTCAATTGCCTAGACGCATATGCTACTACTTTTCTATTTTGCATTAAGACACATCCTAGGCCCTTCTTGGATGCGTCACAATACACTTGAAAATTTTCTAATGGATCAGGAATAATTAAGACAGGTGTGGTTGTCAGTTTTTCTTTTAGAGTTTGGAACCTATGTTCACATTTGGCATCCCACACAAATGGAATGTCTTTTCTAGTCAATTTAGTCAAAGGCAACGCTATATGCGAAAACCCTTGAATAAATCTCCTATAGTAACTGGCTAATCCAAGAAAACTATGGATCTCTGTCACTGTGGTAGGTCGCTCCTAACCAACTACTGCTTCTGTCTTACTAGAATCTACTGCTATTCCATCCTTAGTGATTACGTGACCTAAAAATTTTACCTCCTATAACCAGAATTCACACTTCTCAAGTTTAGCATACAATTTCTTCTCTCTAAGCAACTACAGCACAATCTTAAGATGATGTTCATGCTCTTTACTACTTTTAGAATATACAAGAATGTCATCAATAAACACTACCACAAATTGATCTAGGTAAGGTCTAAAGATATGATTCATGTAATCCATAAAAATAGCCAGAGCATTTTTCAATCCGAATGGCATCACAAGGAATTCATAATGCCTATATCTGGTTCTAAAGGCTATCTTAGGTACGTCTTCTTTTCTCACTCTGATTTGATGGTACCCCGACCTCAAATCAATCTTGGAAAACACAGTAGCCCCTCTCAATTGATCCAACAGATCATCTATCCTAGGGAGTGGATATTTATTCTTTATTGTTACCCTGTTCAATTGCCTATAATCTATACACAACCTTAAACTTCCATCTTTCTTCTTCACAAATAACACTGGTGCTCCCTATGGTGAAGCATTAGCTCTAATAAATTGTTTTTCCAATAAGTCTTATATCTGTACCTTTAACTCTGCCAATTCTATGGGAGACATTCTATAAGGTGCTATAAAGATTGGTCCCATTCCCGGAATCAATTCTATAAAAAATTCTATCTCTCTCTCAGGTGGGAGACTTAAGATTTCCTTGGGGAAAACATCCGAAAATTCACTCACTACAGGAATGACATCAAGTTTATGCTGAACTTTAATCTCAGAAGCACACAGGAATTGCATTCTCTCATTCTTTTCCTCAGTACTCCTATTTACCGGTATGGTATCTACGAAAGTCACAGACCTTTTTGAACAATCCAAGATTACATTTTTTGCAGACAACCAGTTCATCCTAAGAATAATGTCCAAATCCAGTAAAGGTAAGATGACCTTAATTGAACATTTCAAGAACTTGAGCTTATCTGCAATAAGACTACCGGATAGAATATGTCTAGGTGAATTGCGGATTAAGAGTAACCTTAGGACTCAGATCCTAGAGGCCCAACAGGAGGATGAGTTCTTAAAGTCCCTAAAGGACTGGAAGGAATTCCAAAAGGAGACATATGGGTTAATTTCCTTCTAGAATAGGATTTATGTCCCAAGTCTAGGGTATTTGAGGGAGAGAATCTTAAAGGAAGCCCATAGGAGCAACTATACTATTTATCTTAGTGCCACCAAGATGTACCATGTAACCCCCCAATCCTACAGTTCCTTTTAAGTTAATTAAATAATATAAATAATATACTACAAGATTAGTGAATTACTACTTCCCTTACCCGAGTCAATTCTTAATTATTTATCAGGTGAATAAAAAGTATTATTAGTTTGGGCTACTACACTCGGGATCTCACACGTTACGCAGCAAAAATAAAAAAATATTAGTTAAAATAACATACATGTGCATACATATATTCATATACATCAACATTCATTTACAATATAGACATATCATTCATTTAGACATATATCCATGGATATGTGAGAGTGTTAACTAGGGTAAGGAGACATCAAGCCTGTCACTCATACCCATTTAACAAAAATAACTAATGGATTCCTAGCTCACATATCCTAATACATATATGCCCTTATCCTATACATCAAAACTATTCTCCTGATCCTTTTACCAAAATATCACAAGGATTCAGGGTATGGGGCATACCAAAAACTTTCCTAGCACTTTACATCCTCAAGGTGTGGGAGGAACTTCCCATATATACACAACCCACACTTCCTGAATCACAGGAAAATACCCTAGGAAGGGTATCTCCACCACTTCCACCTTTTAGTACTATCTGAAACCTAGGCATCTGATACAAACCAGCATTTTTATAAGAATACATCTCAGTAGCATTAATAACCATTTTTCAAAACAGCTAGTTTGTACCACCGTAAACTCATACAGAAATTTTACATTCTTTTTCATGAAACAATACATTTATTGGGTGATTCTATATAACATTCCATTTAACTTTCATACTTGCATGCATAAACTTAACTCATAGTACATATCTCATCAATTCATCAAAACATATAGGTAACATAGCATCATTCATATAACTTTCATCATAACATAAAGAGCAATAAGGAAATAAGAGCACTTATCATTGGCCTCTGCCAATCTTCATACATCAGCCTCTGCCAATCATCATCATAATTATCATCATATAATTGCATAATAAGAAAAATCTGGAGGGGCAACATATGCACCACTCCATACTTTTGAATATGTACTCTGGCAACTTATGCCTGGCAGTCCTCGACTGCATATAACATTTGTGTACATTCTGGAGTGTCCTCCAGTGGATCCAAGTACCATAAGGTTCCCAACTCTGGGTCTCACACATTAAGTACATACAGGGGTCCTCAAAACGCTATTCATAAACATATATATATGGATGAATCGGTGCATACTATAGTTCTGTAAATTCTAAGTATGTGACTTTTCATTTACATTGGCCATTAAGTCACTAACTTATAATTTACAACTATCACGATAATCGTGGGATGTCCAATCACCGTCCCATACCAGTAATCAGTCATTCAGATATGAACCTATCTACCGTAAATATATATATTAAGAATACAATTTTCATTTCTCTTATGCATTCTTGCTCTTTCCTTTTAACTTTCATCACTTTCATGCTCTTTCTTCTTTACATTCAAAGTATATGTTACCTTGCTTATAATTAGAGTTTAATCTCTAGTTTGGATTTAGTTTTTGGGCTGGATATCATTCAAATATATCATTAAGTTCATCTTTTCATCACAAAAGGTGGCAGTCGACTGGTATCACACTACAAGTCAATTGATTGCATTATGTCCAAAGTTTTAAAATTCCAAACAGAGCCTAAGTCACCGCTAGCTTATCGTTGGGCCTGACAATCAACTCTTGGGTCTGGCGGTCAATGCTCTGTTCTTGGGCATTTCTGGAAAAATTAAGAACACGGCAGTTGACTTCCAAGTGCCTAGCAGTCAACTGCCCGATTCTCAGATATCTGATTCTGGCATCTCAAGAGCACGACGATCGGCTTTGCACTAGAGGCGATCACGATCTTGCTCTGTTTTGTATATTGTTGTTGACCAAAAATTTCAATCCAAAAACTTGTTTCTAAACCCATTTTGAAATTGTGAACTCATAATAAACCTCTCAGTAACATTTAAAACAAGAAAACATCCCAAAACATCATGTAATCTTGTTCAAATCTGACATTAAAACTCATTTTTGTTCAAACTGAAAAACCTATTTTTCAAAAGAAAGTTTAAGCATGCACAAGTATTTTCAATCGGTTAAAAACACCTGATAGTGATTAAAAACAACAAGAATGTAGTTTTCAATCCCTTTTTCTTTCAAACAAGTTCAATTTCACAAATTTCAGTAATATGAATAGTAAACTTTGAAATAAAGGGATTGGGTTATTATGCTACCTTAATTTTTGTTTAACTGATGTATAGATGCTGATTGATGCTGTAAATGCCTTCCTAATCACTTTTATAACTTTAACTCTTAATAGAAATGGGATTTACTATCTTTTTCCTTTAGTTTCTCTCTCTACATGACCACTCTCTCTCTCTAGAATTTCAAAACTCAAGATGCCAAATGAAGGGTCTGAAGGATTGTCCTATTTATAGGCAGTTCGGCCCTTTTGCAATTCTACTCTTAATTTCCAACCATTCGGTCCAAAATGATAATTCTTCCAACTATATGTTAAATTACCATTTTGTCCCTAGCTTACTGGCGAGAAGCTTTCAAAATTCTATTGCTACAGTAAATCGTTTAGCCAAATTTGCAATTGTCATACCTAAACTCTTCCACCTTTCATTTTAGTCCTTTTCTTCATTCTAGTCAAATTTCTCACTCATTTCTAGTCCACTTCTTGCACTCATGCAACTATATGCAAGCTAACATAACATAAATGAAACATACATAAGCAATTAATTAAAATTAACAAACATCTCTCAAAATTTAGGAGCAGATGTTACATACCAAGATTTGAAGGGAAGATTCTGGTGGCCTAGCATGAAAAAGCACATTATTGAGTATGTTACTAAGTGCTTAGTGCATCAGTAGGTGAAGATTGATCATCAGATACCTATTGGATTGTTGTAACCTCTTGATATCCCCAAGTGGAAGTTGGATAAGATATCTATGGACTTTGTAGTGGGAATACCTAGGACACAGTCAGAAAATGATGTTATTTGGGTAATAGTGGACCGATTAACTAAGTCTGCTCATTCCTACCCATTAAAATCAATTTCTCCTTGGATAAGTTAGCTCGCCTGTATATTCAGGAGATAGTGAGACTTCATGAAATCCCTACTAGTATTGTCTCAGATAGAGACCTTAAATTTATCTCTAGATTTTGGAGAGCCTTTCAAGAAGCTTTTGGTACTAGGTTAAGCCTGAGTACAGCTTATCATCCTTAAACGGATGGACAAACAGAGAGGACTATCCAAACCTTAGAGGATATTCTTAGGTCATGTGCCTTAGAGCATAGGGAAAACCAGGACCAAAGTCTGGCATTGATAAAATTCTCATACAATAATAGTTTCCATTCTAGCATAGGGATGGCACCCTATAAAGCCTTGTATGGGAGGAAGTGTATATCACCTCTGTGTTGGTATGAAGTGGGGGAAAGACAGTTGATTGAACCGGAGTTGGTTCAGAAAACTACAAACCAAATCAAAATGATCAAGGATAAGATGGCTAGGGCACAAGATAGACAAAAGAAGTATGCTGATAAGAGAAGGAGACCACTGGAATTTAATAAAGGGGATTATGTCTTTCTTAAGGTATCACCAGTCATCGGTATAGGTAGAGCCATTAAGTCCAGAAAACTAAATCCCAGATTTCTTAGTCCATTCCAAATTTTGAGTAGAATTGGTTAATCAACCTACCAGATAGCCTTACCTCTGTTCTTATCGAACCTCCATAATGTTTTCCATGTTTCAAAACTTCAGAAATACATCTATGACCCATCCCACATTCTTGATGCCAGTACAGTACAGCTAAAAGAAAATTTAACTTATCATCCAAAACCTTTAAGAATTATTAGGAATAACGTCAAGCAATTAAGGAACAAGGTCATCCCTCTAGTTAAAGGTTTTATAGGATCAATCATCTCCACAAGAGGCGACATGGGAGAAGGAAGAGGACATAAGGAAATCCTATCCAGAGCTATTTAAATTGGTATGTTCTAATTTTGAGGATGAAATTATTTTAAAGGAGGGGAGAAATGTAACATCTGCTATTAATATAATTAAGAGATGTTTGTTCATTGTTAATTTAAGTTTAATGCTTGTGTATATTGCATTAATGGCATATAGTTGCATTAGTGTAGGGACCTAAGTGAAAGGAATAAAAGCTAAGTTAAAAGTGTGGCCAAGGACCCAAGTGAAAAGGGAAAAGGTAATGAGGTTGAAGTTATAAAGTAGCTCAGGGACCAGACTGCAATTTCCTAAACTAATCTTAAACCTTAGCTGAACCTTAACACACACACACTCTCAACTTTTAAAATTCGTAAAGGAGAGGCTTATTTAAGGCTGGAAATTGGCTCTACAATAAGGGGAGAACCTTCTAAACACATCTTACACACACATTTTGCAAGGAATTAAGGTAGAAATTCATCCAAAACCCTATTTCTGAAATATGCAGCAAAATTTTTGATAAATGTGATTTTGAATGTTTTAAGTGAAGTATAGGTTTTTAAAACTACATTATCTATGGGCTGCTATTCGATGAAGCTTGCTAATTTATTATGCTCATTTATGCTTGTTGATGATTTTAGAAAGTGGTCTTTTACCTTAAGTAAGAAAATGTGGTTTGATCTTAGTTTGAGAAATGTTGAGCTAAGTTTTGGGTATGTTATGAATGTGAAATGATGTGTAAATGCTGGCATTAAGTTCATACTTTGAGAAAAGGGTTTGAGAATAGGTTTTTGGGGCTACACTTTGGGTAAAACTATGAATTTTTGAATAAACTGAGCTTCAACAACCGACTGCCAGCCATGGAAGTCGACTGCCGTGCTCATCCTCTACTTAGAAGAGTGAGACAGAATGCTAGCAACCAACTGCAATCCCCTAGAAGTTGACTGTCGAGCTCTTTGTTCTCTAGAAAGTTTTTCAGAAGGCCAGCAGCTGCTTGCTAGACCATTGAAAGTCGACTATCGAGGCTAGCAACTGACTGTTAGCTCTCGGCCAAGAACAAGGATTTTAAACAATGAGCTAGTAGTCGACTACCAGCTCTCTGACACGGAAAATGAGCTTAATTGACCATTTTAAGAAGAAAATAGCCTAAAATCTTACTCGAACTAATGATCTAAACCTGGGATGTAGTGGGTACATGTAAGAGATAGAGTCACGCGTCACTTGGATGATGACATCCTTATGATAAGTGAAATGATAGAGTCATAATTCACTTGGTTGATGAGATCCTTGTGATAGTGAAAGAGAAAGAGTAGAACACAAAAGAGAGGAAAGAGGGGAGTATTCTAAGTATATGCCTAGTGGTAGATAGGCTATAACCGAGTGACCCATTTGTCGGTATGGGACGATCATTGGGCATTCCATGGTTGTGCCATGAATTAGGATGGTTGGACATCCACTTGAACTAAGATGATTTTTGAAAACACCTTGATAGTTGTGAACTTTAAGTTAATGTCCTCTTTTAACAACCATTAAGAAACACATACTTAAAGGTAAGCAAAACAATAGGCATGAGCCAAGTCACCATAAAGTATATGTTAGAGAATAGTGTACTGGGAGTGTTGTAACATCCATTTTAATTATGATTAAAGAGATGTTTGATAATTGTTAATTTAATGTTTAATGCTTGTGTACGTTGAATTAGTGCATATAGTTGCATTAGCTTAGGGACTAAATTGAAAGGAAATAAATAGAGATTTAGCAAGAGATGGCTAGGGACTCAATTGAAAAGGGAAAAGATGAGGGAGTTTAAGAGTGCAAAATACCTCAAGGACCAAATAGCAATTTCCTAGAATCCCTTAAACCCTAGCTGCAGCCCTAAATCTTTTATGCACTTCCCACTTTCATCATTTCTAGAGAGAGAGAAGAAGGAAGGCATCTAGAGAGCAAAAGGGGCGAGTTAGGGCACAAGAGGGGAGTTTTGCTAAAGGAAAGGGCGGATTAAAGCTGGAACTTAGTTCTGCATCAAGGGAGGATCATTTCTAACACATCAAGCACACACATTTGTAAGGAATCAAGGTAGCAATCCATCCTAAACCCCTCTCTTTTTTGAAATGTTTATTGTTGTTGAAAAATATTGATTTCTACATTTCTGAACTGAGATTGGGTTTAAACCTACATTCTATATGCTTTTCTATTTCTATGGGATGTTGTGCTACTGAATGTATGCTCATATATGTGCTGGTAATGGATTGGAAGGGCTGGTTTGTGTTCAACTAGAGATATAGACTAGTTTTCCTTGAATGTACCATTTTAGAGCTAATGGATAAGAAATGTTTTATGAGAAGTAAAGTTTGTTGTATAGAAATTAAGCTCATGTGTTTAGAATCGAAAATGGAATGCATTCTAGACTGGGTACTATCAAAATCATGTTTTCTGAACTACAACGGAGTATAGCAGCCAACTGCTACATATGAGGCAGTCGACTGCCGTGTTTCTAGAAAATCCAGAAGTGTTGACAGAGGCTTAGCAGTCGACTACCAAATTCCTAACAGTTGACTGTCGAGCCAGGTTTGCACTAAGCAATCGACTGTCATGCTCTAATTTTCACCCAGGAAGTGTTCTAGTAAGCCACCATCTAGCTGTCAACACGCTAGTAGCCGATTGCTAGCTTGCTATTTTCCATTAGAGGAATACAGAGAGCCACTAGCCAACTGCTAGCCTTCCAGCGGTCAACTGGTAGCCCTCTAGCTTGCGAAATGAGATTTTTAATGGCAATTGAGCTTGGTAATTCTCCATACTAACTTAGTTAAGGGCTCACAACATGGGTAAGTAAGGAAACTAGGAGTTTTAGGTGATGAGACCCTTGTGATAGTAAAACAAAGAGAGAGAAAAAAACACAAAAAGGGAAAGAGAAAAATATTCTCATTGTATGCCTTAGGGTAGATAGGCTCATGATCGAGTGATCGATTGTCATTGTGGGACGGCTGTTGGGCATTCCATGGTTGTGCCATAAATTAGGATGGTTAAACATCCACTTGAACTTAGATGATTTTGAAAACACCCTGATGGTTGCGAACTTTAAGTTAGTGTCATCTCCCAAGGGCCATATGAGAAACACATACTTAGAGTTCAACATAACCATGGGCATGGGCCGATTCACCTTAGAGTATATGTAGAGTATAGCGTACTGGGAGTGTAATCCACCTCAAAGGGATGGTGGTGATTCCATAGTATTATGATCTACCCAAAAGCAGAGAGGAAATAATTCGGGTAGAGTTGACGGTGATCCCATGAGAGTTATACTAGCCTCATTTGGGACGAAAGGGAGAAATCCCACTAGTCAGGGATGATTTGCCGAAAAGGGACAGGGACCATTAAGGTACTTGGATCCACTAGGGGATGCCTCAGAATATACAAAAGTTAAGGCATGGCTAACTAGACATGCGCTCATTCATGTAGATAGTGGTGCATGGAGTTGTTGCTGGGCGACTCTCCTGATTACTCTTAGGGTGTTTTATGTACTACTCATATGTTATGAAAGTGAAATGATGGCATGTTTACTATCACACATAAGTTTTATAAGAAATGTTTTATGATGAAAATGATGATGAATGTACTTTCCATGTTTTAAAGACAATATGTTTGATGAATATGCATATGTATGAGTACACAACATGATTAAATGCTACATGCATTACATCCTAATAGTATGTGATATGTTTTATGAAAGAATGTAGAGTTTTTTCGTGCGAGCACAATGGTACAGGTAAATGGATTTCGTAACAGGTTGCATTGCTACTGAGATTCAATTCTCACGTTATTGTTGGCATGTACCAGATGTGTAGGTCCCGAGCTGGAGAGAAGGTAAAGTAGGAGTAAGTACCCACCATGGGGTACACAAAAGTGACCATTTTAAGATAGAATAAGCGCTTGTTTTATTTGTACTAGCTTTCATGATATTTTGGCAAAGGCTAGTAATGATCCATTTTGTATAGCCTAGTTAGACATAGATGTGAATAAAGGGATGCTTAGATGAAATTATAGTGGCATGAGTGACAAGATTGTTGCCTCTATGTCCAATAGTTAACTAATTATATTTAATTAAAATGCATGTCTATGAATAGTTAATCCAGGGTTATTATATATATATATGTATTCATTCTACTGCGATGTTAAGAGAACCTGAGAGTAGAGACCAACCCAAATGGAACTCAATTAATCAACTCGGTAAAAAGTTTAAAATTTACTTAGGTAGAAGTGATAGTAACACACAATTATTATGATAATTATATACATTATACCTTTAAACACTTAAAATGAACCACAGGCTAAGAGGGGTGTTACAAGTGTGATCCATTGGAAAGGGATGGTGATTCCATAGTATTATAATCTGCCCAAAAGTGGAGTTGAAATGATCCAAGTAGAGTTGACGGTGATCCCATGAGTTGATGACCAGTCTCTTTAGAGGAAGGGAGACATTGGGTAGAGTTGACAACTATCCTGCTAGTTATGAGAATGGTACTCAGATCCGACTAAGGGATGCCTTAGAATGTACAAAAGTTAAAGTTAAAAGCTAGATTTTGCTATATGGTGGCTGAATAGTCATAAACTCATTTATATAGACAGTGGTACGTGGTGTAACATCCGCTCCAATTATTATTAAAGAGATGTTTGATAATTGTTAATTTGATGTTTAATGCTTGTGTATGTTTCATTAATGCATGTAGTTGCATTAGCTTAGGGACTAAATTGAAAGGAAATAAATGAGGGCCTAGTAAGAAGTGGTTAGGGACTCAATTGAAAAGGGAAAAGTAAGTGAGGCCAAGAGTGCAAAATAGCTCAGGGACTAAAGAGCAATTTCTTAAACTTCCCCTTAAACCCTAGCTGAAGCCCTAAACCCTCCCATAATGCCCAACCGTAAGATTTTAGAGAGAGAAGGAGAAGGGGCGAGTAGAGAGAGAAAAGGGCAAGCTAGGGCAAGAAAAGAGAGATTGTGCTGAAAGAAGGGCAGATTAAAGATGGAAATTAGTTCTGCAACAAGGGGGGATCATTTCTAACACATTCTACACACACATTTTTAAGAATCAAGGTAGCAATCCATCCTAAACCCCATCTTTTTTTGAAATGTTATTGTTGTTGGAAAATATGGATTTTTACATGTTTGAACTGAGATTGGGGTTAAAACCTACATTCTGTATGCTTTTCTACTTTGATAGGATGTTGTGTTGCTGAATGTATGCTCATATGTGTGCTGCAATGGATTGGAAGGGCTGGGTTGTGTTCATCTAGATATATAGACTAGATTTCTTTGAATGTACCATGTTTGAACTAATGAACAAGAAATGTTTAATGAAAAGTAAAGTTTGTAGTATGGGAATTAAGCTTATATGTTTATATTTGAAAATAGAATGCATGTTGGAGTGGGTTTTATCAAAATCAAGTTTTCTGAACTGCAACGAAGCATAGCAGCTGACTGCTAAGTAGGGGCATTCGACGGCTGCCATGTTCCTAAAAAATCCAGAAGTGTAGACAGAGGCTTAGCAGCTGACTGCCAGACACCTAGTAGTCGACTGTCGGGCCCAGGTCTGCACTAAACAGTCAACTGGCCATCCTCGCAGTCGACTGTTGTGTTCTTGGAAATCCAAAAGTGCAGACAGAGGCTTAGCAGCCAACTGCCAGGTCCTTAGCAGTCGATTGTCGGGCCCAGGTTTGCACTGAGCAGTCGACTAGTAGTCCTATAAGTCGACTGTCGTGCTTATAATTTTACCTAGAATGCATTCCAAAAAGCCACCAGCCGGCTGCCAGCGATGCTAGCTTACTGATTGGCACTAAAGGATTACAGAGAGCCACCAGTTGACTGTTAGCCTTCCAACAGTCGACTGACAGTCCTCTAACTTGCGAAATGAGGTTTTTAATGGCATTTGAGCTTAGTAATTCTTCATACTAACTTAATTAAAGGCTCACAACATAAGCAAGCCAGGAAACTAAGAGTTTTGGGTGATGATACCCTTGGGATAGTGAAAGAAAAAGAGGGTAGAAAACACAAAGAGGGAGAGATAAAAGTATTCTCAGTGTATGCCTTAGGGTAGATAGGCTCATGATTGAGTAATCAATTGTCGGTATGGGACGGTCGTTGGGTATTCCACGGTTGTGCCATAAATTGGGATGATTAAAAATCCACTTGAACTTAGATGATTTCGAAAACATCGTGATGGTTGCGAACTTTAAGTTAGTGTCATCTCCTAAAGGCCATATGAGAAACACATACTTAGAGTTAGGCATAACCATGACCATGGGCCGATTCACCCCATAGTATATGTAGAGAATAGCGTACCGAGAGTGTGATCCACCTTGAAGGAATGGTGGTGATTCCATAGTATTATGATTCGCCTAAAAGCGGAGAGGAAATGATTCAGGTAAAGTTAACGGTGATCCTATGAGAGTATACCAGTCCCGTTTGGGACGAAAGGGAGGAATCCCGTTGGTCAGGGATGATCTGCCAGAAAGAGGTAGGGACCATTACAGTACTTGGATCCACTGGGGGACGCCTCAGAATGTACAAAAGGTTAAGGCATGGCTAAAGAGACATGCACTCATTCATATAGACAGTGGTGCGTGGAGTTGTTGCTAGGCGACTCTCCCGATTACTCTCAGAGTGTTTTATGTACTGCTCGCATGTTATGAAAATGAAATGATTTTATGCTTACTATCCCACATATGTTTTATAAGAAATGCTTTATGATGAGAATGATGATGAATACACTCCCCATGTTTACAAGTTGATATGTTTTAAATGCACATGCATACATATGAGTATATACCATGATTAAATGCTTTACTCATTGCATCCCCATTGTATGTTATATGTTTTATGAAAGAATGTAGAGGTTTTTCGTGCGAGCACGGTGGTACAGGGTAATGGATTTTGTAACTGGTTGTATTGCTACTGAGATTCATTTCTCATTATAGTGTTGACATGTACCAGATGTGTAGGTTTCCTTGAGCTGGAGTAAGAAGGTAAGGTATGCAGAAGTGTCCAATCTAGGCACACAAACTGTTTATTTTGGATAGCATAAGTACACGTTAGGATTGAGCTAGCTTTCATGATATTTTGAGAAAGGATAGTGTAGAATTATTTTGTATAGCCTATTCTAACTTATCTGTATATGAATTAGGCTGGATCGATGATTAGACTATTTAATGGGTTTATGAGTGACAGGATTGTTGCCTCCATACCCAATAGTTAATTAATTATATTTAATTAAGAATGCATGTCTATGTATAGTTAATTCAGGTGAATGCTATATGTTTTTATTCCGCTGTGTTATTGAGAGAACCCGAGAGTAGAGACCAACCCAAATGATAGTTAATTAATTCACTTGGTAAAAAGTTTTAATTGGACTGAGGTAAAGGTAATAGTAACACCAATACTCTGATAGTTATTTTCATATTATAACTTTTTAAATACCTAAAAGGAACCATAGGCTAAACGAGTGTTACATGTGGAGTGTTCGCTGGGCGGCACTCTAATAACTCTTATGATGTGTTATTACTTGCTCATATGTTTAAAGTAAAGTAATGGCATGTTCATACCCCACAATATGTTTTATATGTGAAGTTATGATATTGAGATGACATCCCATATTTCAAAGCTTACATGTTAAGAGCACATGCATAAATTTGAGCAAATGTTATGAGAATATACTACATGCATTACATCCCCAAATGGCATATGATTTGTATTATGTTTTATGATGAAAGGATGTAGAGTTTTTTTGTGTGAACACGATGGTACAGGATAGTAGTTTTAAAACAGGTTACTTTGCTACTGAGATTCATTTCTCACATGAGTGATGACATGTACCAGATGTGTAGGTCCCTGGGCTGGATTGAAAGGTAACATGGGAAGAAGTACCCTCCCTGGGGTACATGACAGTAGTTATTTTAAGATAGTATAGGAACATGTTTACTTGTACTAGTCTTGGTGATTTTTAAGAAAGGCTAGCAAAGATTACCTTTTGTATAGCCTATATTATTTTAGATGTATATAAATTGACTAGGATTTATGAATAGCCCATCTAATGGGGTTTGAGTGACAAGATTGTTGCCTCCACACCCCAAATAGTTAAATCAAAGTAAATTCATGAGTATTTATGTATGTGTATGTATAGTTACTTAGAGTAATTTATTTACATATAATTAATCCAATATTCTGATGTGACGATATGAGAGCTCGAGTGTAGATCCCAAGCACAAAATACACTCAATTAATCAACTGGGTTAAAAGTTAAAAATTTACTTGGGTAGATATAATAGTAACACACCACTGTTATGATATATATATATATATATACATTATTTTAGAACTAAAAGGAACAATAGGCTTAAGGGGTGTTACGGGATGTTACAGAATATGGGTAAGAAATAACACATCATAAATCAAATGTGTAGGCACTCAGGCCACTCTATTCCTAAATCAAGAGTTGGGGACCTTGTCGATCGAGAATTACCCATAAAGGGGTTGCCCAAAGGAACGAACCAGTTGAAACATTTAAAGCATATGGAAGGGAAGCTACAGGAAAGTCAACACCCTTAACACATTCTCAAAAATGAAAGAATGGGATGCACTAGAATCAAACAATGCAATTAAAAGTTTATTACCTATTAGACATTTATCCTTAATTAGATCATCGAAGTCTCAAACTTCCTTGCCCTTAAGTTTGTATACTTGACCTAGTGTTTGAAGTCTAAGCCCAACCACTAATTTTATTATTCTTTGCTTCCCATAGGTGTAGCATACACTCTGGCCCAAAAGACAAGGGTCGACTCCCATGATTTTTCTTGCTCTTTAGGAAAGGGCATGATATGGGTTAGCTAGTTTGTAGTTTCTTACCCTTAAAAGTTTTTCCAAAGTTTTGGTTTTTAGAAGGAGGGAAATAGTTAGGTCTTTTTCTTGGGTTATTGAATTTATTACTTTCCCTATACTCTTCCCCCAAGTTTCTTGCCAAAATTCGACACTTATTCACTAGGGTAGTATAATTTCTAATTTCCAGTGGGGGAATCACCTTTTTTATCTCAAGATTCAATCCAGCCTCCAAATGCATGGACTTCCCTGACTCATTGGGATGGTGTCTTAGGTAAGAGAAGAACTTAGATAGCTCCTCAAACCTGGCTAGGTACTTTTCTAAAGTGTTACCCCTTTGCTTCAATTACATAACCTCTATCTCCCTCTTGTTTCTTACACTCATGGGGGAATACTTTTCAAAAATGTCAATAACTAAAATATGTACACTTGGATGTAAGAAATAAAAATTAAATAAAAAAATATTTTACCTTGATGAATAAGTATAATACTAGTAATACAGATGAATACAAGGTGGAGTTTTTTCACCTATATGCTAGAAGGATAAGCATAATACTAGTGAAAGGGAGCCTAATTTGAAAAATTAAAAGTATTAAATATTTACATAAATATTTATTTATTTATTGTATTTTATTTATGTTTTGTTCAAAATATATTATTTGTTACAATAGTTTTTTACCAATATACTTTTTTGAAGAATATAATTTGTTTGTTGTTAATATAAAATATTTAATGTTCATTATAGTTTTTTAGTTAATAAAATATGATTAAATTTTTTTATGTTTTAATTATATATGATATTTATTTTAATTTTTCAAAAAAATATAATATTGATCATATATTTTATATATATTTTAAAATTTTTTTATATAGAAATAATTTTAAAATCAAATAGAAGAAGTTAAGATCAACTTCAAATAAATTTTTTTAAAATTTATCTAGCTGTGCCACTTGCTTGTATAAGACAAATATTGTATTGTCTCATCGTGTGTTGACTTTGTTTAAATCAACACACTGAAATTAAATATTTTTACATAATGTGTTATACTCCCTTGATAGCATAACACATTAATGATATCAACATGTGACGTTATTGTAATAAGTGTAATACATTGAAAAATTTTTAAAATAAATTTTCAAAGTGCAAGAGGCAAATTTGTTCTTAACAAGAGCGAATTTGAATCACAATTTACTTTTAGTAAGAGAAAATTTTTGATCAATTATTTTGACCAATAATTCAATTTTAATAAGAACAAATTGAAGTAAATTTGGAATAGAATTCACTAATAATATTATTAAATTTGTAGTGCTATAGAAAAAATGATACATTTTTTATAAATTTGATATAAAATAAGATAATTTTAAATATATTAGAAAAAGAGAATATATCTATACAAAAATCTCCAAAATATAATCATTTTAACAATAGTTTAATTTTAAAAAATTTACCTAAATGAAACTATTTTGAAAAAAAAATAATTACATAAACAAGTTTATGTTATAATTTAATAGTCATGTAAAATTACATTTATTAATTTGAGAAATTTGTCAAATAACTAATCTCAATAAAAAAATAAACGATTAAATTATTAATTTTTTATTTTTTTAAAAAATATAGAATAATTAATACTCTAAACATTTCGTCCGTCCTAACTAATGATTTTTTTTTTCTTTTTATCATAAGTATCGAAGAACGAAGAATTCGGGTTGCCATTAGTCGGCAAAATCCGGTGCGGATCTATAAATCTGGGCCGTGGTCCGTGCAACTGGGCAAGTTGGAGTTTGCAGTGACCTCTGATAGACTGGATATTTTAGCTCAGTTTCATATCTTCTTCGGGCAAAGGAAACTAGGAAAGTTTAAAAGAACCGGACAACCATCGGTAGCCAAAACTTGCATATCCACTGATCCCTATCCATCTTCAGTATGTGTAGCCTCATTTCCAAATCTCACTGGAGTCGAGTTCCTTTGCCACCCCTCAACAGAAGGTGAAATTCTACCCTATGCTCTCACTTTTGCTTTGTTTCCGTAACCTCTTTCGACTTCGTTTGCTTCATTGGAATTTCCAAGATTTTTTCATGTAAGTCATGTTTTTGCGTTGGGTTACATCAGAAATTTTCCAAGCATGACCAATGGCTCTAATGGGTCGACTTGAGGCTGTACAAAATAAACAACCGTGTAATTTAGAACAATGCATATCTGTATAGATTTTAACTCATAGCGTAGGCGTTAAAACTACTATTTGTTTGCTGTAAAGGATGGTAATGTATTACTCCATTGTTATTGCTATTCGCCCCAAAGTTACACTAATACCCGGTGAATATCATTTTGATAGTGGTTGACTCTTTAGTTATTTAATTGAGGCAATTATGTTGGGTTCTATATTACACTAAATTGGTCTGTTGTCTATATTTTGCAGTAAATCAGATAGTGGAATTGCCAACATTAATATAAGTGGGAGAACAGCTGTAGTCTCTATGGGTATGCTAGCTCCAAGAAAGTTCTTGGTGAAGAGAAAGAAAATGGAAGTTTTCAAGGATGCAGCTGATGAAGCTGATCAGAAGAATTGGAGGAGACTGATGAAGGAAATTGATGAGACTGGTTCTGCTGTTTCGGTGCTGAGAAGTGAAAAGACAAGAAACCAGACTATTCCTAGGGACCTTGTCCTTGGTACTTTAATTAGATATAAGCAACTTAAGAGATGGAACATTGTCATTGAGGTAAGCAAGGACATTGTTATTGTCACTTGATGTTAAGGAAGCAGTTAGGTTTGAATTAAGAATTTGGTGATTTCTTTTGTTTGTTATTTGGCATTGTTCTGTTCTGAATGTTATTGGATTTGGAAAGCTGTATGGTTGTGTGGCACAGAACAAATGGTAATTTAGTTTATAGTTTGGTTCTAATTGTTGAACTTGATGTGGCTATATTTCTGACTGCATTACCTTTTTTCTTGATACATGTAATGCGTTGTAATTAGCTGGTACATGCATATTTCTGTTCTCTTTAGATTCTTGAATGGCTCCAGACTCAAACCTGGTGGGACTTTGGTGAGATGGATTTCTTGATGCTTATAACAGCTTATGGAAAGCTAGGGAACTTCAATGGGGCTGAGAGGATCTTGTGCTTGATGAATAAGAAGGGTTATGTGCCAAATGTAATATCTCAGACTGCTCTTATGGAAGCATATGGAAGAGGAGGCCGTTACAGTAATGCTGAAGCAATATTTTGTAGGATGCAGCATTCAGGCCCTGAACCTTCTCCTTTGACTTATCAAATAATACTTAAAACGTTTGTTGAGGTAAACATACATGTTTTGTGCATGTTTATTTCCCTATAAGAAATTTGAATTGAAGCAAAGTATCAAGATTAATCTGTAAGGACACCAGAATGGACTTATAACTCAAGCATGTTCCCTCACTTGAATGGCTGTTAGGCTTGTACCATCAACATGGTTCTGACATAAAATAACCTTGATTTGAAACAATTTATAATGTCGAATTGAAATTTTGATTAGTTGAATAGTCTCCAACAATCTTGTTAGAGTCCCTTTGATCTAATGATCTGAATTTTTGTATTGAGTGGCCAGTCAGTTAATGTAGTTACTTTTTTTCACAAGGTAAAGGAAATGTGTTCGTTTTGTTGGAGTTTGGTTTTATTGGGTATTATGAAAATATACACAAATCTCCCTTGAGCTAAAAGATGACCAAAATATAACTGATTCGAAAATATATTTCTTTAACTTTTATTTCATTTTCATTTTTGTGTTAAAAATCATAAACTTAATTGCTTCTAAACTTTTAATAAATTGAATACTTTATATTGGTCAAATACATGTGTATTGTTTAATACTTGTTACTTTATTTAATTAATAAACATAAAAGATATTTTGATCAATTTAGGTGGATCTTTGATTTTAGGGGAGACTGTAATTTTTCTAAACAAAGGGGAGGCCTTGTAATCTGGGCTTCTCTTTGGGGAGAGGAGAGTATTCATCCTATTTTGATTATTATGCAAGTATGTAACACATGTTTATGTTATGTATCTTCTTGCCAGTTAAGACAATTATGAATGTTTGTGCTATTAAATGATTCATAATAACTTAATGCACTTTAAATTTGCTAAGATAACTTTGTCAAACTTAAAATTATTGTAGTTATATGTAGTTACTGAAACTGTTGAGTGTTGACAAAAAACAAAGTTGTTTAACCTTCTGTTTTTATATTTATCATTGGTAAACCTGCAGGGAAACAAGTTTAGGGAAGCTGAAGAAGTATTTCATAACCTTCTGAATAATGAAAATTCATCTTTGAAACCAGACCAGAAGATGTTTCATATGATGATTTACATGTATAAGAAGGCTGGAAATTATGTAAATGCTCGGAAGACATTTGCACTGATGGCTGAGCGAGGAATTGTACAATCTACAATAACTTATAACAGCCTGATGTCCTTTGAAACAAATTACAAGGAAGTTTCAAAAATATATGACCAGGTAAATTTGGATATTTATCTAATATACCTTTAGTTCATTCAATGATTAGTGATAGATCTTGGATTTTTCCGTTTTGTTGAGGACTATTTCAACCCAAAAGCTTAAGCTGCTAAGCTAAAATCCGTAAGTAGTTTTCTTATTATCTCTGATAAGCTGATTTACCATACCTTGTGCTGTGACTTGAATTGATTTTGAAAATGGGACTGCAAGGACCAAACTATTCACCACTTGGCCATAGAGGCTTTGTTACCATATCAAGGACCACTCTTAACACATTTCAATAGTGTTGTATATTATATATCCAAAAAACCTAGATAGCCTTTTACACTAATTTGTTAGGGATTTTTTATCTATGTTGTGCTTTTGAGCTTTCAACTCTGCCTATGTTGTTCATAGCCCGTCCCAAGCCCTAATAAAGGAGGAGGGTTGTGTTAGGAAAACTTTGTCGAATCTTTATGAATATGGATCAACAACTTAAACATGTTAAGATAAAACAAGTTGACGTCACTTGATCCATATAGCCGACCCTACTTAGTGGGAAAAAGGCTTAGTTTGCTGTTGTTGTTGTTGTCCTTTTAAGCTTGCACTTTTTTTTTTTTTTTGGTTTGAGGATATCTTATAAAGTTCTAATAAAGTTCTTTTATCCAAAAAAGAAAATAAATTACATATTATATGCAATATGTGGTATTTTTTCTGAGAGCTGATTATACATACTTTACATACAAATGACATTCAACTTAATATCCAATGGAAAGTAAGTAGCATTGGGCATTTGGGCTAAATCATGTTAATCATTATTTGTTGTTTTCTACATCTTTCTTGAAAATAGCATCAAATGTCCCTGTCTTTTTCATCGTTAACTTTAGAACACTTTTCAAGATTTGAGACTCACTTGAATTCCAGGGAATTCACGTATATATTATAAATAAAGTGCATTTATTATTATATATAATTTAGTCACTTTTATGAGTTTAAGGTGAATACCCTGGACAATATCTTCTAAGACTCAATTTAATGAAATTGAAATAAATAAGTTTCTGCTGCATAAAATTGTCATTTAGTATTGTTGTTTAGCAGAAACTTCTATATCGATTTAAGTTTCTAAGGCTATATGTTCCTATTCTTGTAGGGTGTGTTTGGGAATGAGGAGGGGAAGTGAAGTGAAGGGAATTAAAAGTAAAGGGAAAGGGAGGGAACGGAATGTTAAGTGCTAGTTTCTCTTCTCCTTGTTTGGAGTTTCTCCAAAATCTCCCAATTTGGGATAATTAAAATTAATGAAGGGGGAGGGTTATTGCAAAATCCTTCATTTTCTTCCACTCCAAAATTTAGAAACCCAAACAAAGGAAGGTTTCTAAATTTTCTTCTCTCCCCTTCCCTTTCACTCCATTCTCCTCAATCCAAACACGCCCCTGATATCTTGCTGAGGTACTTTCAAGAAAATTTCAGCCAGGGTATACAGTATACAACCTGAAACATTGTAAGTTCTGATTTTTGGCTATTTTGAATTTATGTATGTTAATTGATCCATTTTTTTTATTAAATATGAGATTTAAAATTATAACATTGGCGTTGCTTGATCCATGCATTCCACCTAGTGGGAAAAAGCTTTGTTTGTTATTGTTATATGAAATTTAAAGTTATAAGAAAAATTGCTAATGCAAATAAAGTATTAAAAACAATAAAATAGATTCCCTATTTGTTTTCATACTTGTATCAACATTCATGCTCTTGATGGCAAGTTTACCTATGAAAATTAATATTAGAAAATAGTTATAATTATCTTAAGAAAAGGAAAAATAAAAATTCGTCGCCCAAAAAGAAAAATGAATGAAATATCAAGCTTAACTCTAAAGACCTAGTTAAGAGGTTTGGGACATCTACCTATGGCTACTCATGTTTTGCAATTGTCCTTAAACTTGCTGTTTCGTGTGGGGGAGGCCGTTGTTTGGGGTTGAAGTTAACTTCGGCGGACTATCATTGGTGACATTATGTCTAAATGAACACAAATGGCTTCCAATTAAATAGGATGCAGAAATTTGATTTTCATTTATAGTATATATTTTCTTTTGAGAGGTGATAAAGTTTATTTGGGCTTTTTAAAGAAGAGGCAGTTAGGAAAATGTCAGTTGAGAGGATCAGGGAGTAAGATTTTCTACTCGGAAGATTCTCAATTGGGCAAATGTTTACAGACAGAACAACCACTTTAATGTTATAAGAGTTTTAAGAAAGAGTCTTGAACTTATCATTTCATTAGGTTTGAATCTCTGCAGTACCCTGGTTATTCTAGATATACCTCTTGCTACCTGTAGTTCTATTTTTTTTTTCTTTGGTTGAGACTACCTATAGTTCTTAGGTAAAGGCTTCATTGTCAACTGTTTTTAACATCATTTAGGAATTGTAGATATACACAGTTAGCTTATCTAATTCCTACAAGTAGATGACTGTCCATATTGTTATTTAAATGTCTTTGAGGTATTTTCAAGGGTTGAGTTCTAGTTTTCATCTTTTTTTGTTCTGCTCCCTTTTAATATCTTGTTTATAAATAATTCATCAGATTTTGAAGTGAATGCCTGATTTTAGATGCAAAGAGCTGGTCTCCAGCCTGATGTAGTGAGCTATGCCTTACTCATCAATGCTTACGGGAAGGCCAGAAGGGAGGATGAAGCACTAGCTGTCTTTGAAGAAATGCTTGATGCTGGTGTCAGGTATGCAAGACAAACTTTTTATGGCTACACTTCAATGTTCCAAAAGCTACACTTTAAGCAAAGACTAGTCTTATATAGTTATCTTCTCAAATCTCAGGTATAAACTATATTAAATCTTATCACAACATTAATCAACTGAATATAGCAATTTCAGGTTTTGGAGTGTTTATATTAAATATACTATCACAGAGATAATATAAAACAGATTATCAGTTAAATATATAGCTAACCTCCCAAATAGCTTATTGAAGCTAGTGTTATGCTTTATTTATTTGTTAGTTGTATTCATCTAACTAGGGAATTATGATTTCATAATTAGTAATTTGTTTTGGAGTGTTTGGATAGTAGTTACCCATATCCAGGATAACGATTTCTTTGTTTAGGAGTTTTAGTTATTTTAAACCTTGGCAGCCATTTGTTTATTCATCCCTTGCATTATGGATAAATTAATTGAAATATTTTGAGAATTGTGGGGCCAGTTTGGTTTGTATTTCCAAAAATAATTTTTTGTTTTTAAAAATAAAAAAAAGTTTGGTGTAGTATTTTTGAAGAATATGTTTTCGAAATAATTGTTTCCAAAGTTAGAAAATGAAAATATTATTTGCATGTGTCCAAAAATTTTGTTCTCAAAATAAGTGAAAGGTGGCAATTAAGAAAATTGATTAATGGCTTCATATAAATATAGAAAATACTTGCTACTGCATTTCTACTGTTATTAAACTCAAAAATCTGTTGTTTCATATCCAATGAGATCACATAACATTTATGTTGATGTATTTTTAGTTCATGGCATCTGGAAAATAAAGAATAGCATGAAATTTCAGTTGATAAATGATGTAATTTCTTCTAAATTTATGATAAAGTTCTTGGAAGATTATTTCCTCTAAGTTTTGATTTAGTTTTAAAATAATATTCCAAACATGTTTTTGTTTTTTAAAGTTTTAGAATTGTTTCTAAAATAAATTATCCAAACAAATCTTTCTACATTTCTTTTTCTAAAAATTAATTTGAAAGATCTGTTACAAAACTATTTTTGAAAATAATAAAACAAAAAAACAACCAAAAAGGCCTGTGGTTTCTCAATACTACAGACTTACATAGTAACATTTTGTTTGACAGTTTGTATATTATATGCAATATACAACAACAACAAATCAAGCCTTTCTCTACTGAGTGTGGTCGACTGTATGGATCAAGTGACACCAACGTGTTCTATTAACATGTTCACATCGTTGATCCATATTCATAAAGATTTGACAATGTTTTACACTAGCTGTCGACTACTTAACGCAACCCTCCTCTTTTATTCGGGCTTGGGAGTGGCTATGAACAACATAGGTAGAGTTATATTATATGCAATATAATTGAAAAAATTTCTATCCTAAACTTTAGAACATAGAATTTAGCTATGAATACACAATTAAATTGTGTGCTTTATTATCTTATTAAATGATCTAATATGAATGTGGTTTTGGATATCTTTATAACAATCCTACTGCACCGATTTAGGGGATCTATAATTATCTTTTGGAGTAGATAAGGTAGCACATAGGTTTTTAATATAAGCAGTAGTCAAAGACTCGAAATAGTAAAATTAATCTTGCAAACATTTCTTATAATAATATCATCCTTCTAATCAATAGATCAAAGTCATATATGCTGTTATTCTACAAGTCATGTATTCAAATTCCTATTGTTGCTGGACTTTTTACGAAAAAGCATTAGCTATCTAATGTGACACAGCTGGCTTGGTGCAATTATGATTAAAGCATTCAAATTGATGTCCACCTATCACAAAGCAAGAATGTTTGTTCATTAACTAGTTTTGTACCAACTAGACCGATATGTGGCATGCATAATATAATTAATGACATGACTGGCTTTTCAGTTGACTGCCTGATATCTGCTCTTAAAACTACGTTCATATTCCTGTTATTTGCTAGTTCAGTTGCTAAATTCTGTATTTTTTTTATCAAAAAATTCTTTAAGTTACAGTATTCCTTTCCTTTTTCACAGACCAACCCAGAAGGCTTACAATATTTTGCTCGATGCATTTTCAATATCGGGAATGGTAGAGCAGGCTCGGACAGTGTTTAAGAGCATGAGAAGAGATAGGTAAATTTTTTTCTAATCTTGGAAGCATTATGCCCTTGTATTGAATTTATAGATTTCTATATTTTAAGCTGTTCGTATGAAATGAACCTTAGTTCTGTTCTGTCCCTTATTCATCATTTTGTTCAGAAGGATAGTCATCCCTGTCTTGACTCTTTACAGGGCATATGCCATAAACAAGTGAGATAGTAAGATAGTTTGTCCTTTCATTCAGAGCGCAAATCCTCTAAATTAATATCTTCCAAAGATTTTCTCTCAAAAGGAAAAGAAAAACAATAGAAGTATTTTGCTCCATAGAGTGCATTGTATTGAGAAATGTTTACATGAATAATTTCTGCATAGATTATAATTGCAGATAAATATTTATACAGTCTTTTGGTATGTGTATATATTTATTTTTGACAAAATAACCTCCTCTTGTAAAAAGACTATATGTCCAGTGTTTTTTTTTTTTTCAAAAATTGATCAGGAATATATTTTTTGCTCTTTTTGTGCTAAAAGCGTAGTTTCTCTGATTATTGCCCTAAACAACAACAAACAGTCTTTTCTCACAAAGTGGAGTTGGCTACACGGATTAAGTGGCCCCACCTAGTGAAAAAAGGCTTTGTTGTATTATTTGTGGGTGTGTGTGGGGTTTGTTGTTTTTTGGGGGGGGGGGGGTATTGACGGGGGTAGAGGGAGAAGGAACATGGATAGAAACTCTTCCCAATATATGGATTCTTATGCTTTATCTAATTGTTGCTGCTTTCTTTCGAGTGGAAATAACTAAATAATATTTTTTTTACTTTGTTTTAAGATTTCTGTTCAGAAAAAACAAAGTTCTATAACTTTCTAAAACAAGCCCCACAACCTCATTTAATTTTGTCAAACACCGCCCCCCAACACACCGACTACAAATTTTAGAAAAGGATAAGCTGCATTTTTTAGTTTCTGACAGCATTTAGTTATTCTTTGACAGCCTCAACATTTAATTTTGTATTATACCATAATTGAAAAACTTATTTGAAGCATTGACTAAGCCTTTCACTAATTGCTGTATCACCAAAATTTCCTGTTTCTGTGTTATTTAGGAATATCTTTAGAGATAATTATCTTACTTTTAAATTAGAAGATTTTTAGGGATAATGATCAAATTATATTTTTTGTATATATTCTTAATTTCTAGGGATTAGGATAGATTCTTGGAATCCTTAATTGTATATATATATATATATCCTTGTAACCTATTCAGAAATACAATTTGAATAGAAGTAAATATTTAGTCAGTTAAAATTTTAAATGGTATTAGAGCCCGCGCTGCCCTGAAGTGAGTATTTTTTTTTTCTTCTTCCGCAGCACAAGGGTATCTATGTATACAAAAGGGGTTGAGTTAATCTCCTCTCTTTGTTGTCCATATCTTGGAGATCAAGTTTTCTCCCTCTCTTACCATTACCACCCATCCAGAGCCGATGCCCATCATCTGATTTGCCACCTCCCGCATTCTGATAGCCGATCGACGCTGCACGCGCCACCACGCGCTGTCGAGACATTCTGGACAGATCTGTGTTTTTTCTTCGATCTCTGCCCTTCTGCCCCACCGTTTGCCTCACCACCACCATATTTGGAGAGCTCATAGCCCCGCTGTCAAAACCCACTAAGACCGGTCACTGTCTGCCACCGCATGCGCTGCCACTCGCTAGTCGCCGGTTTGGTCTTCTGATTTGCTTGTTTTTTTAAGCTATTCTCTCCAATTTTTTGGCCTTTTTTCTCCTTTTGCCTTCTTTGTGGTGTTGACTACTTATTATGAGAGACACTAAGGCAATAGAGAATACTTCACTTGCCCATATCTGTACTGTCAAGTTAGATGGAGCTAGTACCTATCTCGCTTGGTCAAGGGCATGTCTTTTATACATTAAATC
Organism: Senna siamea; assembly: GCA_031216115.1. NCBI lineage: Eukaryota > Viridiplantae > Streptophyta > Magnoliopsida > Fabales > Fabaceae > Senna > Senna siamea. Next base: position 8,506,998 of record CM062360.1, read on the forward strand.
TCGAAAGCTAATTGGCTATATTACTGGGGATACGAAACCTCCTGCTATTTCTGATGATAATTATGCTTAATGGGACTCTGAAAACTCTCTTGTTATGACATGGCTGATAAATACTATGCATCCCCGAATCTCTAAGCAGTATTTGTTACTTGATACTGTTGAAAAAATCTGGACTTCAACCAAACGCACTTATTCTCGCAAAGGGAATGATGCTCAAGTGTTTGAAATTAGGCCAAAGATTCATGCCAATTAACTGCAATTGACTATTATTCTGAATTGAGTGGGTTATGGCAGGAGTTAGATTACTATCAAGACCTCCACGCCAAATGTGCTGAAGATGCTGTTTTGTTTCACCAATTAATTTCAAAAGAGAGGGTTTATGATTTTCTGGCTAGTTTGAATTCAGAATATGACCAGATTCAAATTCAAATTCTAGGAAAATCTCCTCTCCCTTTTGTTGAAGATGCTTTCTCCTATGTTGTACAGGAAGAAAGTCGCCGCGGTGTCATGCTTTATCAACCACCGGTTGAGAAGTTTGGTTTGATTGTTTCTCATGAGAAATCCAAGGCCACCACCTCTGATAAAGATCACTTGCAGTATGATTACTGGGGTAAGCCAAGGCATACCAAAGAGACTTGTTGGAAGATACATGGTCGGCTGGCTTGAGGCCGTGGAGGTAAATGAGTTACTTCATCCAAAGGTCAGGCGAATATGGTTGATATTGTTGAGCCACCCAAGGATGCAGATTCAAGAGCCTCTCGCTCTTCTGATGAAGTTCAACACCTCTGTCGTCTCCTAACCAAGCTTGACACCTCTCTAGTTGGCACTTCTAATTATGTGCACTTAGGTATGGCTTTTACCGTTCATTCTCCTTGGATTATTGATTCTGGTGCGAATAGACATATGACCGGTTTTTCTCAAGGCTTATCCCATTACTCTTCATGTCCTAAAGGGGAGAATGTTCGAATAGCCAATGGGTCTGTATCTTCTGTTTGTGGGATAGGTTCTGTGGTTTGTACACCTGATATTACACTCTCATCTGTGCTTCATGTACCTGAGTTTCATGTTAATCTTTTATCTGTCAGTTCCATCACTAGAGATCTAAATTGTAAAATTGTGTTCTTTCCTGATCACTGTGTCTTTCAGGACCTTCACACAGGGAGGAGGATTGACAGTGGTAGGTTGTGCGATGGCTTGTATGTGATAGATGATATTCGAGACTCAAGACAGGCCCTTCTTGGAGTTAATAAGGATGTCAATCATGAAATAATCCAGTGGCATAGGCGGCTGGGACATCCATCATTCTTTGTTTTAAAGAAACTTTTTCCCCATTTGTTTTCAAATCTTAATGTTGAAACTTTATTTTGTGATGCTTGTGAATTTGCCAAGCATACTCGAACCTCTTACCCTTTAAGTAATAATAAAAGTTTCATTCCTTTTATGACTATTCATTTGGATGTCTGGAGTCCTACTCAAATTATTTCTTTGTTTGGTTATCAATGGTTTGTTACCTTTATTGACTGTTGTACCTGGACTACTTGGGTTTATTTACTAAAGTCAAAAAATGAAGTTTTTCCTTGCTTTCAGTCCTTTCATAAGATGATCTGAATAAACATTTTGAGACTTATTTGAAAAATTATAGAATTATCTATCAAACCAGTTGTCCTTATATCAGTGCCCAAAATGGAGTGGCTGAAAGAAAACACAGACACCTATTAGAAGTGGCTTGATCCCTCATGTTCACCATGTATTTACCGAAACCTTGTTGGGGGATGCTATTTTAGCTGTTACATACCTTATAAACCGCATGCCTTTAAAAATCCTTAATTTTCAAAGTCTTCTTGAAGTTTTAAAAGGTAAAAGAGATTATGTTACCCCACCTAAAGTGTTTGGCTGTGTCTGTTTTGTTCATACCAGGGATATTGGAAAACTTGATCCTAGAGCCCTTAAATATGTCTTCATAGGGTATTCCCCTACTCAGAAAGGTTACAGATGTTATCATCCTCTCTCTAGAAAAACCTTCGTTAGTATGGATGTTACCTTTCGGAAAATTGAACCTTACTTTAGCACACCTTTATCACATCTTCAGGGGGAGGTTAATAAAGTAGAAGAGGTGATGCTTCTTGATTTAGAAGAAATAAGGAAGGAAGTAGATTAGGGGGAGATTGTTGGGAGATTAAACAGACTTGACTTGTTAACATATTCAAGGAGGAACAGGCCAGACAAAGCTGAAGAAGCCATCATACAAACTGCCAAATCTTCTGAATCCTCCTCTACTGATGAGATGTCTATATTCCCTAATGATTTAGATCTACCTAGTGCTTATAGAAAAGGAGTTAGATCTTGTACCAAACATCCTATATCTAATTTTGTTTCTTATGACTCCCTGTCCCCATCATATAGAGCTTTTGCCATGTCTATTTCTTCTGTGTCTATTCCACAGAATTGGAAGGAAGCTATTACTGATCCTAAGTGGTAACAAGCAATGATTAAAGAAATGAAGGCCTTGTTCAAGAATGAGACTTGGGCCTTGGTCCCTCCTCCACCAGATAAGAAATTGGTGGGTTGCAAATAGGTATTCACTGTAAAACATAAAGCTGATGGTTCGATAGAATGATTAAAAGCTAAACTGGTGGCCAAAGGGTTCACACAAACTTATAGAGTGGACTATCAGGAGACCTTTGCTCCGGTTGCAAAACTGAACTTCATTAGAATTTTGTTATCTTGTGCAGCTAATCTCGATTGGGACTTGCACCAATTTGATGTCAATAATGCATTTCTTCATAGAGACTTGGAAGAGGAAGTGTATATGGACATCCCCCTGAGTTTGATAATGAACAGTGTCAAGGAAAGGTGTGTAAATTGAAGAAGGCTCTATACGGATTAAAACAGTCTCCAAGAGCATGGTTTAACAAATTCAATAATGCTATAATTTTCTTTGGCTATCATTAGAGTAATGCTGACCATACCCTTTTCATAAAACATAAAAAGGGCAAAGTCACTCTTCTCATCGTCTATGTTGATGATATAGTGATGACCGTAGATGATAAAGAAGAGATGTCCCGGTTGAAGAAGTTATTGGCACAAGAATTTGAGATCAAAGATCTCGGTAAGCTACAGTATTTCTTAGGAATTGAGGTTGCTAGATCAGAAAGAGGAATCTTCATTTTTCAAAGAAAGTATATTTTGGATCTCTTATAAGAGACTGACATTTCAGGGTGCAAACTAGCAGAATCCCCTATTCAGAGTAATCATAAACTACAATCAGGGGTTGGAAAGTCAGTTGATAAGGAGAGATATCAGAAGTTGGTCGAAAAGCTTATTTATCTCTCTCACACTAGACTAGACATAGTCTATGTGGTTAGTCTAGTCAGTCAGTTCATGCATGACCCTTGAGAATCCCATATGTAGGCTGTCTTTTGCACCTTGCGGTATCTAAAGTCTAGCCCAGGGAAAGGATTACTTTTTTCCAAACATGATCACCTCCAGATAGAAGCCTTTACAGATGTAGATTGGGCTGGATCACTAGATGATGGAAGATCTACATCCGGATACTGCACCCTTGTAGGAAGAAACTTGGTTACTTGGAGAAGTAAGAAGCAGAGTGTTGCTGCTAAATCCAGTGCAGAAGCTGAATACAGAGCGATGGCCCAAGGAGTTTGTGAACTTATGTGGGTACAAAAGTTGTTAGAAGAACTGAGGCTATTAGAAAAGGAGAAGTTGTCCTTGTATTGTGATAACAAGGCTGCCATTAGTATAGCTCATAATCCAATTCAACATGATCGAACAAAACACATTGAAATTGACAGATACTTTATCAAAGAGAAGGTTACTAGTGGAATACTAAGCCTAGTTTATGTGACGTCAGAAAAGCAGCTTGCTGATGTATTTACCAAAGGTCTCAGCAAACAAATGTTTCACAAGCTCGTTTGCAAGTTGGGCATGTGTGACATCTTTGCACCAACTTGAGGGGGAGTGTTGACTAGCTTTATTAGACTTATTGGGCCTGACAGTTATTTAGGAATATCTTTAGAGATAATTATCTTATTTTTAAATTAGAGGATTTTTAGGGATAATGATCAGATTATATTTTTTGTATATGTTCCTAATTTCTAGTGATTAGGATAGATTCTTAGGATCCTTAATTGTATATATATATATATATATCCTTGTAACCTATTTAGAAATACAATTTGAATAGAAGTAAATATTCAGTCAGTTAAAATTCTACAGACCCATGCATACATTTTCTGTGGAAAACAAATCCCTGTTTAAATGTAAAATTTTCAACTCATTGATCTATTTTCAATTGGCTTCCTTGTGCTCTTTAGTTTATTTTGTCACTTCTCTTTATCTGTTTCCTGAAATCCGTTGTTTTTTTTCTTGTTTTGGGGTTGGGGGGGAGGGGGGATGGTGTTGGGGCCGCTGTCCTCTCCTGTAGAATTATAAATGTGTTTATCCCATGCTGGATGCAGGCCTGGTCTGTGAAGTCAGAAATGAGATTTTATAGCTTAAGAACAGATTTACTATTTATTAGTCTAAAAAAAATTTACTAGAATATTTAAACAGAATATTTTCTTTTTAAGTCAAAGGAAAGAAATGTTGTGCAACTGGATGAGATTCCTTAATCTTGTACAATATTTTATATCTTTTTAATTTTAATTTTTCCTTTAGCCTTCATTAATCTCTCCATTGTTTGCTCAGTTGTTAAATCCTTAAATATCTTATTATTAAGTCAATAGGTAATAAAGTTTAGATTTGATACTGTTAAAAGAATATAAGTTGAAATATTATTTTCCTGATTAAAAGTTTTGTAAATTGATACACTATTATACATAACCTTAAATAAGTTGTACAAATGCATATGCATTATAAGATTTCTACGATTTGGAACTTTTGCAAATTGGCAAGATTTTGCACTGCCTGCGTGTGTGTGTGTGTGTGTGTGATATATCTTCTATGTCATTAAAATGGTTTCTTTATGTCATGAGTACAAAAGAAAGCAGAGAATATGAAGGAGCATTGTTAATATCCATTTAAATTTTATACAATTTATTTGCAGAGTGAAGCCTGTTTACATGAAAGGGTACTCCTTAAGGAATTTTATCTTTTTTCGTAAATAGAAAAAAAAAAAAAGAGGGAGCAAGCTTCACCTATCTTATTACAGTACTTTTTCATGCAGATATTCGCCTGATCTTTGCTCATACACTACTATGTTATTGGCTTATGTCAATGCATCAGATATGGAGGGAGCTGAGAAGTTTTTCAGAAGATTGATAGGTGATGGTTTTGAGCCTAATGTTGTCACTTATGGAACCCTGATTAAAGGGTATGCTAAGATGAATGATCTGGGGAATGTTATGGAGAAATACGAGGAAATGCATCAACGTGGTATCAAGACCAATCAAACTATTTTAACCACAATCATGGATGCATATGGAAGAAATGGGGACTTTGGTAGTGCTCTGATGTGGTTTAAGGAAATGAAATCATGTGGGGTTCCCCCTGACCAGAAAGCCAAAAATATTCTTCTATCTTTGGCAGAAACAGATGCAGAAAGACAGGAGGCTAATGACCTTGTAGGACGTTCCAATGAAAATGGCAATTTAAAGAGAGTTGATGGCTTCGTTCACTGTGTAGATAGTGATATTGAAGAAGAGGAGGAAGAGGAAGGTAATTTTGAATATTTTGAGAGATAGTTGCTAATGATTGACATTGGAAGATCAATACACCTTAAAATGTTGTATATTTTTGAATTCAAGATCTTTGAATGTGGTACATTCATATAAGTAATTGGAAGCAACTAATTTAAGTAAATAAGTTGGACTCGCAAAACTACTTACTAAAATCTCCAGAGTATGAGATCATTGTAAAATTGACCTCTAATATTTATTTTCTGTCGACTTCTACCTTAAAATCTACTAAATGGGAAATCTTGCTTTCAATACTCCTAAACATCTTTCAATCACATTCCGCAATGAAGAGTGCCTATAATTAAATAGCTCATATTTTACTCTTGGTCGTCCTTGCCCACAATAAACTCGTAAATTATATCTTTGACCATGATGAGGAGCAAGATATGCCGACATGTTAGGATAGCCAGAATCAATAAGATAAAATTGATCTATAACAAAATTAAAAACATCACAAACATCATAAATAATTTAAAAGATAAGAAAAAAATAATAAAATAATGAATTATTTATGTTGTTACCTGCATGAGGATTTGGAGAATTGTTTTCTGGCTTTAAAGCATCTAAAAATACTCTTGAATCATTTGTTGTTCCTTACCATCCAATATACAAATGTAAACATCATATCAAAATCACATACTGCCATTACATTCTGCGTTATCAATAGTTTTCTTTCATGAAAATCATTTTTCTTTGTTGCAGGAGCCCAAACAGCTACATGCACTACAAAAAATTTGTGCTTCAGTGGCGACAAATGTCGCCACAAAAAGTATAAAAGTCGCCACAGAAACTTTTTAGTGGTGACAAAAAGATTGTCACATTTTGCCGCTGAGAAGTCCGCAACTGATGACCTTTAGTGGCGACAAAAATTGTCGCCACTGAAGTTTCGAATTGTGGCGACAAAGTCACCACCAAAAAGGGACAAAAATCGCCACAGGTTTTCAACCTCATGAATAAAAAAGTCACAACATATGGCACTTTCTGTGGCGACAACTTGCCACTTTTTTGTGGCGACTAGAAATGTCGCCACAGATGCCCCTTTCTGTGGCGACATTTCTTGTCACCACATAAGACTTTATGTGGCGACTGGATGTCGCCACTGAAGCCTATTTTTGTGGCAACTTTTATTGCTACCACAGATTTGTCACCACAGAAGCTCCTAAATGATTGTAATTCAATTTTGTTTTTTAATTTCTATATTTCATGTCACATAGAGAAATATTATATAGTAGAATTATGAAACAAAATAACTTTACATTACAAATAAGTAGTGTTACATTTGTTGCCACATTGTAGTCAATAATTTACAATAATTACATAATTTACAGTAGTTACACAGCTAAAACATATTTCTTGCATTCTTCCATCATTGGTTCCTCCTTCCTGATGTTTGTCCCTGTTTAAAATATAAACATTAAGGATAAGATAAAAATCAGAAGAAACACAAAAACTTATGATCATTAAAACATGATAGCACCTAATCATGACATATGAGAAACCGAATCCACCCTAAAACTTATGAGATAGCAATCATAACAACGTCACGACCAAATACAGAATAGGAGCAAGATACTACTGACATTCATATAATGACAAGATACTAATCGCAATCCCAAAACCAAGCAAAAATTTAGACAACAAGCAAAGGTTGGGACAAGATACTAATCAAAATCCCAAAACCAAGCAAAAATTTAGACAGCAAGCAAAGAGGTTGGGACAAGATATTAATTGCAATCTCAAAACCAAGCTAATTACTCAACACCAAAATGATGGCACAATATCATCAAACTATCAGATTGCATTAACAATACCATTAAATTTCAGCCCATTATCATCAACAAATCAATAAAAGAGGAACAGAAGAACCAAAAGTTATGGTTACCTGTTGAAATCTTGACATTATTACATTCAACTGTGTTTGGATCCTTTAGTCAATCTCAGCTTGCACTTTACGTTCAACCTCAGTTTGCATTTGACGTTGAAGCTCAGCACGCTCCTCCTGGAGCTTCCTATCAAGTTCAGCTTGCATCTGAGATTGTATCTCAACACGCTCCTCCTGGAGCTTCCTATCAAGCTCAGCTTGCATCTGCTCACGTACACTTTCAATTGCAGATGACATGCTGGCTTCCATACTTATTTGTTGCTGAGATTTCCTAGTGCATGGCTTCTTTCCATAGCCTTTTCCACGAACAAATCCTGACCTCTCTCCAAGCACAAATGCCAAAATCTCATCTCCAATCAGTGGATTCTCAATTTCCTTTTGCTGAGACATAACCTCTTGAATGCGTGCCTACATTATTAATGCAAACAATGATAATAGGCATAAGAAATGATATTTAAACTTTAAAAGATAATTTACATTTTTAACATATATGAATTTCTTGTGATTTTAGATTGGACCACACAACTTCTCCTTCTTTTGTTCTACGAGTGTGTTAGAGCTGCCATACTCGATCAACCAATGCCTTTTCTCCAGTCTCAGGATTCCTCTACAAGAAAAACACTTGTAAACAAGTATTTATTGTACCATGGTTAAGTAATTAAATAATTAAATAATTAAATTTACTTATCGTAGATTCTTCAATCTCAGCAAATGATCGAGGGCCACATGTATGTTGTGTTATTTATTGTGCCCTATTTTTTTTTGTTTCTTTCACTAGAAACCTACAATAACAAAACTCTCATAGTTTAAACAACTAAATGAAAACTCTTATAATTTAAATAGTTTAAACAACATATAATTCCACGTTACCTTTAATTCGTCTGAACCATAATGTGCTACCAACCACTCCCAATCTTCAGGTGTAACGTCAATTGGCCGATTGGCTAATCTCTCTTCATTGTTGTTGAAGTGGTTGTAATGTTTGTGCAGACAGGTCCTGTTGGTACTCCCTACATATTACAAGAGAAGAGATTGAACTTACTCGATACATATTTCTTAAAAATTTTTGATATTAGAGTAGTTGAACTTACTCCATAAATGGCCAAACTTCCTCACAATTTTGAAGGACATACATACAAGCTTGGTTAAACTCTGAACGAGGTAGAGAAATTATTTTGTAACCCCCTATTGGTTGACCACTTTCTTTAAAGATAGACATCTCACAATCCTTATGGGGTCCATCATCATTCCTAGCTGGTTTATTAAACTTTGTTGGGATGTTCTTTAGGTATTGCGAGCAAAAGGTTAGACATTCTTCTACCAAGTATCCTTTTGTAATTGATCCTTCAAGACGAGCCTTATTACGAACATATGATTTCAGAGTTCGTAAATACCTACATTCATAAAATAAAATTAACATAATAACTGTTATTAAAGGAATACATTATTAATTATCTAGTACCTTAAATCTATTACCTCTCAATAGGATACATCCACTGATATTGCACGGGTCCACTAAGCTTTGCCTCTCTAGCTAAGTGAATGGGTAAGTGGACCATGATATCAAAAAATGCTAGTGGAAATATAGTTTCCATTTTGCATAAAGTTATTGCAATTTGGGTCTCCAATTTATCAAGATCTTCAACTATTAAGCACTTACAACAAAGATTTTTGAAAAAGTTGCCTAATTCTACAATTGGTTCATAAACTTCCTTAGGTAAAATTCCACGAACCACAATTGGAAATATATACTGCAACAAGACATGGTGGTCATGACACTTCAATCCAAATATTTTCCTTTCACAAACATTGACGCAACATGAAATGTTTGAGGAAAATGCATCAGGAACCTTCAAATTAGATAGAAAGTTGCAAACTTTTAACTTCTCATCTGAAGACAACGCATAGCATGCTACAGGTAACAAGACATTTCTTCCATCTTCAATTTGATGCAACCCTTGCCTTATACCTAAATCCACTAAATCATACCGACTCTTTAATGTATCCTTTGTCTTTCCATAAATATTCATCACTGTTGACACAATATTATCGGATAAATTTCTCTCAATGTGCATGACATCAAGATTATGTCTTATCATCAAAATTTTCCAATAAGGCAGTTGGAAGAATATACTCTTCTTCATCCAGTTACAAGAATTACCTAGTTGGTCACGCTTTTTTTTTTCTGACCTTTCTTAATTTTTCTGATTGGTAAAGTACTTCATCACCAGTTAATGGAGTAGGCGCCACAAAATTTCTACTTTTCCATCAAATGCCCTTTGATTTCAATGCCATGGATGAGTAGCATGTAAGAAACGATGATGGCCCATGTAGCATAGCTTGTTCCATAAAGAAACACAGTGGGTGTCCTTATGGCAACAAGGACATGCAAGCTTACCTTTAGTTGACCATCCAGAAAGTTTTTCGTATGCTGGGAAGTCATTAATTGTCCACATCACAGCTGCCCGCAACACAAAATTAGATTGTAAGTAGGCATCATAAGTCTCTACCCCTACTTCCCATAACTCTTTCAACTCTTCAATCATTTGTTGCAAATAAATATCTATGTCATTGCCTGGACACTTAGGGCCTGGAATTAAAAGTGTCATCATAAAGTATGGGTCTTTCATGCAATCCCAAGGTGGAAGATTATATGAAACAAGAACAGGCCAAATACTATGATTAGAACTCATATTTCCAAAAGTTGAAACTCATCACTTGCTAAGCCCAATCGAACGTTTCTAGGATCATTAGAGAAGTTAAGGTATTGTTGGTCGAAATATTTCCAAGCCAAAGAGTCAGAAGGATGTCTTAAAATGCCATCATCGACTCGTTTCTCCTTATGCCACCGCATTTGTTTATCTGTGTGTTTTGCCATGAACAACCTTTGCAATCTAGGTTTAATTGGGAAATGACACAAGACTTTGTTTGCTACTTTCTTCCCATGGTGTTCACTTGACTTCCATCTAGGCTTCTTACATACAGGACATGAATTTGCATTGGCATGCTCTCGCCAATATAAGATACAATCATTTTCACATGCATCTATTTTCCTATAATCCAACCCTAAATCTCCAATAATCTTTTTGGCTTCATAGTATGAATCAGGTATAGCCGCCCCATCGAGAAGAACTTCTTTGAAGAAGTTAAGAATCGCATCTATAGATTTTTTGGTCCAATGGTTAAGACACTTCAATTGAAGTAACTTAACTACAAAAGATAACTTTGACACTTTACTACATCCAGGATAAAGTTCAATTTCCACATCTTTTAGTAAATCAAATAACTTTTGCCTGCACATTTGGTTCTTCGTTGTTCTCATAAACACGATTTACTTCCTCTATATTTGCAAATCCCCAAGCATCATGTATCATCTCGTTAATATCATCCCTCACACCACTGTTATCTTCCCCTTGACAATCATTTCTAAGACTATGGGTTCTTACAATGGATTCTCCATGTAAGTCCCACACTTTGTAACTATCCCAAAATACTTTTTTCAATAAGTCAAATCTCACCATATGTCTAAGCTTAAACTCTGTATTTCTACACCCTTTGCATGGACATCGGATTAAAGTTTTGACTCCTGGCTGATTATATGCCCATTCAAGGAAGTCATCTATTCCTCTTGCATATGTTGGATCCGCTCTATTTTTTATATGTACCCAACTTTTATCCATTCCTTTGTCCTACATATATACATGTGAGTAACTAACATACCCTTGATGCAAATTAATTTTAAAAAAATCACTTAGCAAAAGATCAATAATGTATCTAAATATATCATAATCCATTAGAAATTACACACATTCTCGGCCTAGAAATTCCCAATAGACCAGGGAGAATTTTGCAACAAAATTTCAAAAAGAGATTATAAATAAATGCTATTTTTGTTTTCAATTGGCAGTGATATTTGGTAATTGTAAGTCACAGCAATCTTTAATATTGTAATGATAAGCATTAGTTATATTTATCAAAACACAATAAACAATATCAGATAGGATTAAATAATATTTGGATTTTATACCATGTAAGTGAAACTTATATATAATAACACACATAAATAATTTTCACTCGCTTATCACATTCATTATCCAAAATCTATTATGTTAGTGATTAGGTGTTGGTTCCAGTGCTAAAGTTATAGCAATAGCTATCATTATACCTGTGCACGTTTGTATGCTACCTAGCAGCAAAAAAATCTTTCATTATTGAAGAATTTCTGGTGACATCTATTAATGTGAGAAAACTAAGGCTGCATAATGCCCTAGCTTTGCTTTAATTAATTAGCAGAGGCACAAGTCAATGTGTAAACATGAATTGTGATTACTATAGGATAAGTCTATTGTTTAGAGAGTACCCTTCTCTTTCAAATATTTTCCTTAAGAGTATTTTATTTTTTCTTTGGAATAAAGATCTTGAATAGTAAATTGAACAGCGCATGTTTATCTATCCAATTAGCTTGATTAATTTGTACTATCAATGTTCATCAAAATGTTGAAAAAGTTTCATAAATTTAAGGTTTGATTAGTGAGTGAACAACAGAGGCTAATAATTCATGAAAGATGGGCTTCACAATATTCAAATATAAAATGAAAATTAAGTTACAAGTTTTAATATAATAAAATATATATGGTGATGTTCGTATATGTGTGTGTGTGTGTATCTATATATATATATTTTACCATATCAAAAAGTACTTTACATGTACATGCTCTTAAATATGTCTTTTGTTGAGTTTCCTAGTTATGACATTATTCTTTTGTCTAACATATGGTGGAATGTATAAAGGCACACGAAGTCAGAATCCTTACATTTCCAAGACCAAGAGGTAGTCTATATATATGACTTCAAGAAGAAGAACAACTTAATTATCAAAGAAAAAGAGTACACTTTGAATTAAAGTGGTGTCCATCAAATAAATTTCAATGGAAAATATTACTAAACATACTGAAAAAAAGCGTGAAGAGGACGTGATGTGAGAATAAAAATTTCAGGCTCAATCTAGCTACCTAGCTAAATTTGAAATTTAATGTTTCAAATAGTATAGTTAAGCAAAACCAGTCCTTTTTGTGATAAGGCATTTGGTATTATTCCTCAAGAATCAAAATTTTGTTCAAAGTCAGAACTTGATTACTTTTACTTTCTGGGAGGCAATATGAAGATAATTAAGTATAACCCTTTTTATGGGTTCTCTTCATTCAAACATTAATTTGATAATAGATAATATATAGCTAGCTGTCTAGCATGGACCAACTTCTTCTATAAAGGATATATACAAGGTTTTTTATTTAATTATTAATTACCATTATCATTTGATTAAGTAATTGAACCATATATCTTAGTCTTTGCAAGTTTACTAACCTTTTGTTAAAGCCACAAAATTATCATAAACAGACAGAAAGGGGAAGAATAAATTAAAGAAGCCCCAAGGCCTGGTCGGGTAACATATATTATACATATCACGTACATCACCTTTAATCAATTAGAATCAGTATATATGTAGAGAAATCTTACCTTGAGTTGCGATGAAGGTCAGTGGCGATGGATGCAAACCCACGAGAGAGCATGACGGCGGTGAATGGTGTGATGGATGCAAACCCATGATGGAGCACACGCGGATGGAGCGACGTTGAAAAAAAAACCCACAATGGATGCCGGAGGAAGAAGACCCAAGCAAGAACGGTAGTAAACGGCACTTTCTGATGGCGACGCACGCTGGATCAGAGCACAGGAGAGCTGGATGAAGTACTTTGGCACAAGAACTGTGATGTCCCCAATTTGGCGCAACAATATGCAGAGTGAAATTTAATTGGAGCTTTTTTTAATTGCTAATTTTATATTATATATAAAATATTGAAGTATAGTTATCAAGGGCTGCTATGGCGTCATGGTCACTTGGCTTACAACACTTGCCAAGGACCTGTGCTCGAGCTACGCTAGTGCATCTTCTAAGTTTTTTCCTCTCGTTTCTAGTGCATCAGTGGCGATGGGAAAAGGTCGCCACTGAAGGTATTCCGTGGCACCAAGAATTGTCACCATTGACTAGATCCAATGGCGACAAAAACAACATCGCCACTGGAGAGCTTTAGTGGCAATCTTCTGTAGCCACTAAAGACTTTTGGTGGCGATTTTTTAATGGTCGTCAATGAATATCTTCAATGGAAATGGTTTTTGGCGCCACGAAAAATCTTTAGTGGCGACACAAATTGTCGCCACTAAAAATGGACTTTCAGTGGCAATGGATTTGGTTGCCACTAAAAAGTCGCCACCGAATGTCTCTTTTTTTGTAGTGATGTGTTCCATCGAGGGCCCTAATACAATTCTAAAATAAAAGCAAAAAGGAATTCATGAACTCATTTAAAAGTACCAATGCAGATTAGTTAAAAAAAAAAACTTTGCTTACCTTAAAATACGGAAAGTATTTTGGATTATCCATAATGTACCTATAAATAGATTCTTGATTTCTAGGCCAAATGATTCTTGTGCCCAATACACAGACAGCTCTTAATACTCTTTTAAACCATTTTCTCACCGTGTGAAGAGAATGTTGAAAGCGTTCGGCAACAATTCTATGATGTAAGTTATGACAGACTATTATTAAAAACATTGCAACTCCTTCTTCTACACTAACTTTTTTACAATCATTCAACTTTGCCACATTTTTTAAAGCATCACAGAATTCTGAAATACAACTTTATTCATTCAAAAACATTCATAGCATTTAGTTTCATGTCCAGCCAAAAATTCAAGCGTGTACATTCTTCCCGTCAAAATAGAAGTCCTGCATGGTACTTTATCAACAAATGACCTTTTATATTCCATTATAAGATGAATTATAATTAAATCCCCCAATTCTTCATCAATATCACTAGGTTTTGTACTACTTTCAATGCTTTAATTATTTGTAGATTCATTAACTGGCATATTGATCTGTTCAAAAGTAATATAAGTTATTATTAATAATACACACACACACACACACAAAAACACAAAATATGGAAAAAAAACATCCAATATATATTGAAGAATCCAATAACTAATAATTCAAAGAAAAAATATAAAATATTTAAAAATAAATCCTATCTTAAAGTAAGATAATAATAATATAATATAAAATGACAATTTTATTACTTCAAAACAATAAATCTTAAAAAAAACACTAATGCATTCTAGGCAAAAGATGCCAACCAATCCGTTCTTCTAAATGCTGGTATCTTAACAAGCATGCGCCTCCAATCTGCATCTTAAAATTTTTCTAATACATTATTATATACTTTACTTGAAACATCCTCTATAGAATTTAGCAGCTCCATGCATACATCTATAGAATAAGGATCCAATAATGGACTAGTCTCTTTATTAGATTGTGTTTTATATTTTTTAGCCTTATATTTAGATGCTACAATCTTTTCTATAGTTGCCTCTTTCCTTATATTCATTGTTGCAGTCCATTAGTCTAAGCAAGCTTCTAATTTATGAAGCCTTGATATTTTTGACTCTTTACGATGGCACTCACTCAATGATCCATTTGTTTTCTTTCTTTTATCTCCTTGATTTGAATTATCATCATCAACATCAATAACCTGTGAATTAATATGTACACCATATGAGAGAAAATCCTCCTCCAATACTCGTTCTTCATCTGAGTTTGGTGGCTCTTGTGTGGAGGCATGACTTAATTTACCAGTGGCAGTGTTATTATTAAATATTTCACCCAATATCTCATAATCATACTCAAATCCATTCTTCTTAAATTGCTTATAAAATCTTACTTTTTGCAATGCATTATGAATATCTTTAATACAATGCAAAATAATACTATTAAATATAAATATTACCAATAGCTAGCTTTATTTTCTACTTATTGTATATAAGTCTTGCCATACATCTTCAGCTGCATTCACTTTATTAGATTTTGAGTCCCATGTAACACCAGTACGAGCCAATAAGGTTGAAAACTCATGATATTGAATACGTAGACGATTGAACTTTCCTTTCAACCTCTCTACGCCATAGTTTTCTTCAATAATTCTTGAAAATTCATTATTTATCTCTTCCAAAATTACTTGCTTAAAGGTTGATGTTTGCAATTGTTTCTTCTTCATCCGATCTTAAACTAAATCGATAAATAATTTTGTATTTTGTGTTGACCATTCCATATGATTCTCTCCTTTATCACCTTTTCCTCCCATTTTTATGCTATAAATGACATTTATTAATCATACATGTTATATGTAATATTCAATTTTCACGCCCTCAGGTATGTTATTAAATCTTAAATTTATTAATTGCATACCTAAATAATTATATTGAAATTGTTTTAAGTTTTCCCTAAACAAGAAAGGAACCAAATTAAAAAGAAAATTTAAGGGACTAAAGTAAAAAGAAAAAAGTTTATTGAATATCTCAAGGTAATCATGACGTGTCATCATGATGTTAGAAAATATCTCAAAGCATTTATGACGTGTCATCATTACGTTGAAAAATATCTCGGAACATTTATGGCGCATCATCATTATGTCGGAAAATATCTTAGTGCATTTATGACGTATAATCATGAAGTCTGAAAATATCTAGAACACAATGATTATGCTAGAAAATATTCAAAAAAAATATATGAAAGTCATAATGACCCCAAGAAAATATTTTAGGAGCAAAATGGTCAATTTTTATCCAAAGGCAAAATAGTAATTTCACCCAAGAGTAAAATAGTAATTTTTATCACATGGATAAAAATAGCCAATTTATTTAGAAAAAATAGTGATAATTTTCATTAGGATTATTTCCCTATAATTTTTGAAAAAATTGAAGTTAAAGTAAGGGTAAAATAATCATTTTATCATAAACGGTAAAATGGTAATTTTTCTAAAAGGACAAAATGGGCATTTTGAGAAAGAAAATTGTGTAGAGTTCTAATCATACCCTTCCTACTAACTCACGATTTTATGAAAGAAATTAAAGGGGTAAATGGTCATTTTTTCACCAAGGGCAAAATGGTCATTTTTTCACTTAAAGCATCATCACATCTTCAAAATTTGCAAGAACGACGTGGGGAAAAAGGAAGGGAAAACCGTGAGCTTCAAGGAGAAGGAGAAGAAGTATAAGTGAAGGAACAATCAAGGAGAATCCATGCCTGATCTATTGATAAACAAATGTAGCTTAACATTCATACATCACTATTTTCATATATTACCATGTTTTTCCAAGCTTTAGAGAATTTACATGGTAGAATGAATAGTGATGTTCACAATTCTACATTCTTGAAATGTCAAAATTTCTATTGGAAAATGCTTAGAATGTTGTGTTAATGTATGTTTGAGTGTTGATTAGAATTGTAAAAGTGTTTATGACAAGTTTTATATTTTTTCTTCCATTTTCTTTCAAAACCCCAATTTCATGAAAGTGGTGCTATAATGGTTGTTTTGTCATGATTATAATGGGTAAATGATGTTTTATGACTAATTAATGATGAAAATGGGATAAATGAAGTGTTTACATGAAATCTACATGGATTATCAATTTTTCCCCATGTATGTCACTTTGTGAGAATGAAAAACTTTATTAAAATTTTGCCTAGTTACCTTGTTACAATGTCAGTTATGGCCAAGGGAGGCAAGAATGAGTGGTATTTTGATGAAATGCATAATTTTTCCTAATTATCTCTTGTTGGCCGAGAGCACTTTGATAAATTGTGAAGGAAATGTTAATAAATTTTGTTTGAGATTCATGCTAGCCTCTCAATTTTTAAACAAGGAAGAATGGAAAATTTATTACTTTATGAAATTGTCCCATTTTCCTCAATTTAGTCTCCTTGATCGAGAGTATGGAAAGGAAAATTTTATAGGAAGTGTAACATCCGCTCTAATTATGATTAAAGAGATGTTTGATGATTGTTAATTTGATGTTTAATGCTTGTGTATGTTGCATTAGTGCATATAGTTGCATTAGCCTAGAGACTAAATTGAAGGAAACAAATAGAGATTTAGTAAGAGGTGGCTAGGAACTTAATTGAAAAGGAAAAATATAAGGGAGTCTAAGAGTGCAAAATAGCTCAAGGACCAAATAGCAATTTCCCAAAATCCCTTAAACCCTAGCAGCAGCCCTAAACCCTCCCACACTTCCAACCTTCAGCATTCCTAGAGGGAGAAGCAGAAAGGGCGAGTAGAGAGAGAAAGGGGCGAGTTAGGGCAAAGGAGGGAGATTTTTACTGAAGGAAAGAGTGGATTGAAGTTAAAAATTAGTGCTACAGCAAGGGAGGGTCATTTCTAACACATCCAACACACACATTTGCAAGAAATCAAGGTAGCAATCCATCCTAAACCACTTTCTTTTCTGAAAAGTTTACTGTTGCTACAAAATATGAATTTTTAATTATTTGAATTGAGATTGGGGTTAAACCTATATTTTGTATGCTTTTCTATTTCTATGGAATGTTGTATTACTGAATTTATGCTCATATATTTGCTTGAAATTGATGGGAAGGCTGGATGTGTTCACCTAGAGGTATAGACTAGATTTTCTTGAATGTACCATGTTTGAGTTAATGGATGAAAAATGTTTTATGAGAAGTAAAGTTTGTTGTATGGAAACTAAGCCCATGTGTTTAGAATTGAAATGGAGTGCATCCTGGATTGGGTATTCTCAAAATTATGTTTTTTGAACTGTAGCGGAGTATAGCAGCCGACTCCTAAGTAGGGGCAGTCGACTGCCGTGTTCCTAGAAAACCCATAAGTGTAGACAAAGGCTTAGCAGCCGACTGCTAGATTCCTAGAAGTCGACTGTCAAGCCCGGGTTTGTACTAAGCAGTCAACTGGCCATCCTTGCAGTCGATTGTCAGATTCCTAGTAGTCGACTGTTGGGCCCAGGCTTGCACTAAGTAGTTAACTGGCCATCCTAGCAGTCGACTGTCGTGCTTTTATTTTGCCCATGATGCATTCTAGAAAGCCACCAGCTGGCTGCCAGCTTGCTGTTTGCCACTTGAGGAATACAGAGAGCCACCAGTCGACTGCTAGCCTTCCAACAGTCGACTGGCAGCCCTCTGGTTTGTGAAATGAGGTTTTTAATTGCAATTGAGCTTGGTAATTCTCCATACAAACTTAATTAAGGGCTCACAACATAGGTTAGTAAGGAAACTAGGAGTTTTGGGTGATGAGACCCTTGTGATAGTAAAAAAAAGTGAGAGCATAAAACAGAAAAAGGGAAAGAGGAAAGTATTCTTAGTGTATACCTTAGGGTAGATAACCTTATGATCGAGTGACCGATTATCGGTATAGGACGGCCATTGGGAATTACACGGTTGTGCCATAAATTGGGATGGTTAAACATCCATTTGAACTTAGATGATTTTGAAAACACTGTGATGGTTGCGAACTTTAAGTTAGTGTCATCTCCCAATGGCCATATGAGAAACACATACTTAGAGTTAAGCATAACCATGGATATAAGCCGATTCACCTTAGAGTATATGTAGAGAATAGCATACCGGGAGTGTGATCTACTTTGAAGGAATGGTGGTGATTCTATAGTATTATGATTTGCCTAAAAGCGGAGAGGAAATGATCCAGGTAGAGTTGACGGTGATCCCATGAGAGTTATACCAGCCTCGTTTGGGACGAAAGGGAGGAATCCCATTAGTCAGGGATGATCTATCGAAAAGGGTCAGGGGCTATTAAGGTACTTGGATCCACTGGGGGATGCCTTAGAATGTACAAAAGTTAAGGCATGGCTAAATAGACATGCACTCATTCATATAAGCAGTGGTGCATTGAGTTGTTGCTGGGCAACTCTCCCGATTATTCTTAGGGTATTTTATGTACTGCTCATATGTTATGAAAGTGAAATTATGTCATGTTTACTATCACACATGTGTTTTATGAGAAATATTTTATGATGAGAATGATGATGGATGCACTCCCCATGCTTTAAAGATGATATGTTTTGATGAATATGCTTATGTATGAGTACACAATATGATTAAATGCTACATGCATTACATCCCATTAGCATATCATATGTTTTATGAAAGAATGTAGAGTTTTTTCGTGCGAGCACAGTGGTACATATCAATGGATTTCATAACAGGTTGTATTGCTGCTGAGATTTATGTCTCACGATAGTGTTGGCATGTACCAGATATGTAGGTTCCCTGGGCGGGAGGTAAGGTAAAGTATGAAGAAGTGTCCAATCTGGGCATACAGACTGTTTAATTTGGATAGCTTAAGTACATGGTAAAATGAAGCTAGCCTTTATGATATTTTGAGAAAGGCTAGTGTAGGACTACTTTGTATAGCCTATTCTAACTTATATGCATATGAATTAGGCTAGATTGATGAATAGAATAATTGATGGGTTATGAGTGGTAGGATTGTTGCCTTTATGCCCAATAGTTAACTAAGTATATTTAATTAAAATTCATGACCATGTATAGTTAATCCAGGGTTATTCTATATACATATATATTTATTTCGCTACAATGTTGAGAGAACCCGAGAGTAGAGACCAACCCAAATGGAACTTAATTAATTAAATTGGTAAAAATTTTAAAATTCACTCAGGTAGAAGTGATAGTAACACACCATTATTATGATAATTATATACATTATACCTTTAAACACTTAAAAGGAACCATAGGCTAATGGGGGTGTTACAGGAAGTGTTACAGACACTTATCATGGTTTTGGTCAAGGTATGGAAGAAAAGAAATTGGATATTGTTAATAAATTTTCTAGTTTCTAATTTACATAATCATGACATGCTAGCAATTGAAATGCATGACTATAAATGGGGAAAAAAGTATACATGCATATCTATAGATATATTATGAGAAAAAAGATATTTATAGGTATGCTTGTTTATATAAGGAATGGTATGAAGAAAAAAATAAAAAGAAAAATGCGAAAGTTCACCTTAGGACCATTAAAATGTAATAAAAAGGAAAATTGGAAATTTGTATAAGAATGGAAGGAAAATAATTGATTATGTTTGTAATGAGGCAAGAGTGAAAGATAGAGAATTTTAAATGAGAAATTCTTGCTTTTCCCTTGATCTCTTCTTTGGGCTGAGAATACCATCTTGCATTTTTATGCAAATTTAATCTTGACAACGTTATTAATATATAAGGGTCCAAATTTTATAGAAAGTGTAGTATCATGATAAAAAGAAAAGGAATGAAATAAATGATTTGATAGATAGGGAAACATAGAATGGAAAGGAAAAACATCGACTGGAAAGGAAAACATAAAATTAATAATAAACAAAAAAAGAGGACTTAGAGGAAGTATTTCCCAAATATACTCTAGGATAGATGGGCTTGTAGCTGAATGACCAATTTTTGGTATGGGATAGTAATTGGGAATTCCACAAAAAGTATGAAAATATAGGGATGATTGCAAATTCTAAGTTAGTGTAACCTAAAATAGCCAAATAAAAATAGGACATTTACTTAGAATTTAGCATAATCATAGGTACAAGCTAAATCATCCTAGTTTATATATAAGAGATAACATACTAGGAATATGATCCACTAGAATTATGGTGGTGATTCCATAGCATCATGATTTGCCTAAAGGAAAAAGGAGATGATTTTTTTAATGACAATGATCCCGTGAGCTAAATTTTGACTGGCTATTAGGAGAAATCCCTTCGACTGGAAAATGATCTGTCTATATGACATTGATCACTGATTGGAATAGGTAGTTGGATTCACTGAGGGACGCCTCAGATAATACCAGTGGCAGAATTGTCACATGACTAGAACTGGAAATATAATTATTTGACTCATATACGTAGTAGTACGTGGACTAGTCCATTGGGTGGCTCTCCTAATATTCTTAAGTCTCTCTTTGATTGATTAATTATGGCTTTTAGCCATGAATGATAACTGCTTTCATTATAATTGATGATTGTTTTTCCCTATGAATAATGGATATGTTTGCCCTATCTATGACTAGAAATGACTGGCAATGGTTGCAAATGATTGGAATATGATTGAAAATGCTTTCCTGATCATGATACTGAAATGCATTTTTGGTGAACTGACATGATAAATTGTTATACTGTAACTCATGAATGCACGCCATATACCTTTATGAAATTTATATGTACATTCCAATAGAAATAACTGAAATTCAAGAATAAAGAATATAGAACTATTTTCTGTATCACTATGGTGGTACATATAAGTGTTTTCAAAAAGAAACTAGAATGTTTAGCTCCTGAGAATTATATTCTCATTATTGTAAATGGTGTGTATCAGATAACTAGATACATGATATGGTTAGAAATTGACATAGCCTTGGTGGAAATTCCCTGGTCGGGAATAAAACATCTATGTAATCACTGTAATGGAGGTTCCTGCTATGTAGAGGAGCCATACTAACTTTTCTTTGGGAAAAAGTATGTACATAAATAGAAATAGCCCTCTTGTCCTGATCATATATGTTTTTGGAATAGAATCAGGATAAGTCATTTTTGGATGTAAATAGTGACAAGGACTTATATATTTGGATGGGTGAAAGTAAGAATAAGTGATAATCTTTTGTAAAGGGTTTGAGTGGCAGGTTTGTTGCCTCCTTACCTTGGGATAATGTAAATACTTCACACATCTAGTGTAACACCCACTCCTAATAACTTGCATTTTAAATGGCATTATTACTATTATTAATTATGTGATGATAAGGAGGGTTCATTAAAAAATAGAATGGACATTTTCATCAAGATAGAGTCACTTTTGTCATAAAAGAGTGAAATTTTAAATTTTGGTAAAGAAGGGCAAAATAGTAATTTAACCATGAAGGGAAAAATTAATTTAATTTTCTTATTTCATGAAATCACATTAAAGGACTTTCATCATTTTCATTTAAGAGAGAAGAAGAATTTAGTTATGTAAGTGACTATGTGCATTTGATGTTAAAAAGGTAATTTTCCCTAAAAAGGGCAAAACCATAATTTTACCCTAAGGGCATATTAGTAATTTTACATAATATAGAAAATTTAATTTTTACCTTAAATATTCCAAGGAAATAGAAATTAGAAGTCTTTACCCTTTTATGTTCAAAAGGAGAAAGAATAAGAGCGGAAATAACAACATTGGCATAAAGGGAAAAAATGTAATTTTGCCTTAAGGGCAAAAAGATAATTTTTCTAAAAGAAGGGTAAATTAGTAAATTCACAAATTTTTTTATGAAACCTTATTTAAGTGATTTTTACACATTAAGGTCGAAAAGGGTGAAAAATGGAGCTAAAATGGCCATTTGGACTTGAATGGAAAAATGGTAATTTCCTTAGGGGAATATTTACAATTTCCAAAAAGATGAGGGACCATTCCGCAATTTAGAAATTATTAAGGGGCAGAAACGTCTCAACCCATGGAAGTTGCACAAAATTAGATTCCCAAGAAGAGTGGATACCATTCTTGAAAAGGAGAAGTAGTAAGGATAAATTGGTCATTTCACACCAAGGGCATTTTGGTAATTTTACCAAAACCCTAATTTAAGTCTTCTTCTACCTTAGGATGCTGAAATTGTCAAAGAAGAGAGGAGAAGAAGAGGCTGGCCAAACACACATCTAGTCTTGGAGAAGAAGGATTTCAAGGAAAAACAACTTGGAGATTCTACTCATTTTGCATTTTTAAGGTAGCTAAACATGCCTATGCCATTCTTTTCTTGTTTTATGGTTTGTTTAAAATGTTCTTACTCTTGCAAGAAGGATGGTTTTTCTCTCTCTACATTCTTATGGATGATTTGCTTGAATGGGTTTGGAATATGATGAAATATTGTTGTGTTTATGGCTATGGACATGTTGAAATGCTTGATAACTTAAGAGATAGAAAATTTTCATGATTGGAACCTTGGTCTTGAAAAACCCTAGCTTGTACCAAGGCTGAAATGGTGTTTTAAAGAGTGAGAAAATGATGGTCTTGCAAGGGATTTACTTGAATATGGTTGTATTGTAAGCAAGATGGCGACATAACTCTATTCTCTCTTTGGCCGAATGCTATCTCTTGTGATGGTGCTGAAATTTGGTTTAAAATGGTGTTAGAAAGAGTGAGAGAAAGTGTCATGAAATGGTAAGAGAGAGAAAATCTAATTAGATTAATGTTAAGGCACTTTTCCCATTTTCTAACTTCACCTTTAATCCAAGAAGTGTGATTTGTTCACCTTGGCCGAATGGATGTATGTAAATGGTGCTGAAAATGCTCTTGAAAAATGACCTAGGAACCATATAAATTTAGTCTTAAGAAAGGAGGAGAGAGAAAATTATGGTATTTTTATGCTTTAGCCATTTTACCATTTTAAAAGTCTTACTATCCCACCTTAAAAATTTGCATAAGTATGTGAAGTTGTAAGATAATGTGCATTGTCATATTTAACATGAAAAATGAGCTAGAAAGGTGTGTGAACGAAAGGCTTAATGTACAATTACAAGAAAATGAGGTGTAAGAAAGCATTATCCATAATTATGAAAATTATTACCATAATGTTTAAAAGGTAAAAATAATGCTAGGAATGAACCAAATGGGTTAGAAATGCCAAATTCTCATGATTTTCTTGCCTCAGGCAAATGCTATGTAAAGTTTTCCCTAGAATGGCTAAACTTATGTGTTAATTGAAAGTAGCCTAAGGTGCCGTCCAAAATGACCTATGCCAAGTGAAAGGAGGGGAAATGATGTAATGGTCAAGAATGGATGATGAATAACATACATTTTTGCTATTGATAGAAATATGTTCAAAATCATGTGAATATGATTGAATAGCATATAAATGCTTGTTGTAATTGTGGAAGGCAAGGTAAAGCTCTAAGAAATGTGCATTAATATTAATTTCCAAGAGAGGGAAAATTATTCCTGAAGCTATTAGAATTTTATAACAAATGTACATTAATATTAATTTCCAATAAAGGGGAATTTATGCTTGAAATTATTAGAATTTTACAAGAAATGCACATTAATATTTGTTTTCCAAGAAAGGGGAAATTATTCCCGAAGTTATTAGAATTTTATAAGAAATGTACATTAATATTAATTTTCAAGAAAGGGGAAATTATTCTTGAAGTTGTTAGAATTTTATAAGAAATGTACATTAATATTAATTTTTCAAGAAAGGGGAATTTATTCTTGAAGTTATTAGAATTTTATAAGGGATGTACATTAATATTCTTTTTCAAGAAAGGAAAAGTTATTCTTGAAGTTTATTAGAATTTAAAGAAAAAAAAGATGTACCTAGTATTATTTTTCAACAAAAGAAAATTTTCCCTTGAAACTTGTTAAAGATTTTATAAAGTTGGCCAAGTGTCCACAAGTGCCCAAGTGTGCACAAAGAGTTATAAAGGTGGCCAAGTGTCCACATAGTGTCCAAGTGTGCACAAGAGATTTTATAAGGGTGGCCAAGTGTCCACAAGTGCCTAAGTGTTCACAAAGATTTATAAAGGTAGCCAAGTGTCCACATGGTGTCCAAGTATGCACAAGAGATTTTATAAAGGTGGCCAAGTGTGTACAAATATTTATAAAAGTGGCTAAGTGTCCACATAGTGCCCAAGTGTGCACAATGATTCTAGAAAGGAGGCCAAGTGTCCACAAGTGCCCAAGTGTGCACAACTATTATATAAAAGTAAGTTTTAAGAATGATAAGCATAAATGGTTTTGTTAATTTTATGATTACGTGTTTAATAGCATACAAAGATGTTTTATTTGAAAGAATAGTATTTTATCACATTGACATTTGAATTGATCAAACAATGCTTGCCAATTTATATTTATGAATCATGCTGTGTTTTTATATATACAACAAGAATGTAGAATTAAATGTTTTGGTCCTCACATCTTGATACATATTAGTTGATTTTCAAACTCCGAATTGTTAAGCTACTAGAAAACTTTTGTTTCTCATTTATATGATAATATGTATCAGATATGTAACATCCACTTCTAATATTTGCATTTTATGATTTATTATTGTTTGTATTATTTGTGGGATGTTAAGGATGATTTATTAAGGAGTTAAAATGGACATTTTTACCATTATATAATCACTTTTGTGATTAAAGAATGAAATTGGAAATTTAGTGAGGAAGGGTAAGATAGTAATTTTACCATGAAGGGAAAAATTAGTTTAATGCTCTTATTTCATGAAATTATAGCAAATGATTCTTATTATTTTCATTTAAGAGAGAAGAAGAATCTAGTTATATGCTTTTGTTGTCAATAAGACAATTTTTCCTGAGAAGCGTAAAATCGTAATTTCACCCTAAGGGCATATTAGTAATTTTACATAATGTAGAAATTTTAAATTTTTATTCTAAATATTTCAAGAAAAATAGAAATTAGAAATCCTTGTCCAACTATGCTTCAAAGAAGAAAGAAAAAGGGTGAAATGATAATCTTTGGCATAAAGGGCAAAATGGTAATTTTGCCTTAGGGGAAAAATTGTAATTTTGATAAAATAAGGATAAATTAGTAAAATCACAAAAAAAAGTTTTATAGAATCTTATTTAAGTGATTTTTATACCATGAAACCGAAAAGAGTGAAAAATGGAGGAAAAATGGCCAATTTGGACTTAATGGCAAAATGACAATTTTCTTAGGGACTAAATTGCAATTTCTGAAAAGTTGAGTGACCACTATGCAATTTCAAAATTCTTGAAGGGCAGAACAGTCCCAGCCCATGGAAGTTGCATAAAATTACAATTTTAAGGAGAGATAATGCCATTGTTAAAAAATAAAAGAAAAAGGGATGAAATGGGCAATTTAGCACTAATGGCATTTTTGTAAATAATTTAAACCCCAAATTCAGCCTTCTTCTTCTCTCACATACTAGAAGTGTCATGAAATGTGGAGAGGAAGAGGGAGAGGCCGAATTGCTTATCTACCTTGGAGAAGAAGGAGCTTTCATCAAAATAACTTGGAATTCACACTTTTATTGGCTTTTCAAGGTAGCCTAACAATCCTATGCCATTATTTTCTTGTTTTATGGTGTGTTTATAGTGTTTTCAAATTTGTAAGAATGATGGCTATTTCTCTCTCTACATGTCTATGGTGGATTTGCATGCTTGGGTGTGAAATATGTTGGAAACAACTTGTGTTTATGACTATAGACATGTGGGAAAGCATGGAAATTCATGAAATGGTAAATTTTCATGGATGAAACTTTGATTTTGCCAAACCCTAACTTGTGTCAAGGCTGAGTTTGTGTTTGTAAGAGTGAAAAAATGGTGTTTTTGCATGGTTTTTGCATGAATGTTGTTGTATTGTAAGCAAAGTGATGAAAAAATTCCATTTTGCTTGTTTTCTCACCTTGGTCGAATTGCTAGGACTATAATGGTGCTGAATTTTGGCAAAATTTTAGGCTAGAAAGTATGCTATAAAGAGTGAGAAAATGGTAAGAGAGAGAAAGTCTAATTAGATTAATGTTTAGACATTTTTCTTAGTTTCTAGTTTCACAATAAATTATGGGAATGTGATATACCTAATTTGGCCGAATGAGTTTATGTGATTGGTGTTGAAATTTTTTCTAGTAAATGGTTAGAAAGCCTTGTAAAGGTCATCATAAGTAAAGAGGAGAGAGAAAGTTATGGTAAATTTTATGCCTTAGTGATTTTACCAATTTGAAGCCTTACCATTTCACCCTAAAAGTGTGCACAAAAATGTAAAGTTGTGGGATTAGATGTATTGCCATCATTGGTATGAACAATGAGTTAGAAAAGTATGAAAAAGGATGGCTTAAAGTGCACTTACTCAATTTTGAGGTGTGAGAAAGTGTTAGGTATAATTATTGGAATTGTTGCCATAATGTTTAAATGGTGAGAATGATGCTAGAAATGAATCAAATGAGTTAAAAATGCCATGTTCTCATGATTTCCTTGCCTAGGTCGAATGCGATATAGCATTTTCCCTAGAATGGCCAATCTTGTATGTTAATTGGAAGTGGCCTGAGGTGCCATCCGAATAGGCCTATATTATGTGAATAAAGGGAAAATGATGTAATGATCATGAATGAATGGTAATAATATACGCTTTTGCCATTGATAGAAAAATGTCCAAAAATCATGTGAATATGAATGAGTAGCATAGAAAGGCTTAATGTAAATGTGAAAGGCAAGTTTAAAGCTTCCTTGTAGGGAATGATCTGGTGTAAACCCCCAAGGAATTAATTGAGGAGGAATGATCTGGTGAATACCTCTTGAGACTAAAAGCCTGTGAAGGAATGATCTGATGTATACCTTCCAGGGAAGTTACCTTGAGGGGAATGATCTAGTGTAAACCCCCAAGGAATTGAAATGCAGGAGGAATGATCTAATGTATACCTCTGAAAGCATAGTAATATGGGAGAGAATGATCTGGTGTATACCTTTCTAGAGTTGAGTTTTATTACATGTTATGACGTGTATCGCAAAGATGTGACTTATGTGAATATGATTATGATATTTAAGCATTGAATACTTGTATTCCATTCCATGAATAACTTAATTGGCTGCATACCTCATGTCCATAAATGCATACACATATGTTTTCATGATAAGTCATACTCAAGTATCTATATGAAAAGAGTTTTGAAATTAAATTGAATGTAGAGTTGTTTTCTGTATTATTACAGTGGTACATGTCAGTTGTTTTTAAATAAACTGGTTTGTTTAGCTACTGGGAATGTATTTCTCATTACTAAATTGATATGTATCAGATGACTAGATACTGCGTGATAATGGAGGTTGAATTGGCCACAGTGGAAATTCCCTTTCTGGGAACTTTCTCTATTGTCAAGGATGTTTATGTTATCACTGTTTTTGAGTTCCCTATGAAATAGATAAGTACTAAAATATGTAGCTATAGAACGACCTTTTTGGAGTCCTAATTCTACATTTTCTTTTTGGTTTGGAATTAGGATTGATATTTTTGGCTGTACATAGAAAGAAAAAGGGCATATGTATAGGGATATGTGAAGGACCTATTCATCTACGATATTTTTGTAAAATGAGTATCAGTGGCAGGCTTTTTGTCTCCTTACTTCTTATGGATGGGCACTTCATCTATCCCAGTGTATGTATACAAAATGATGTACTAAACAGTTATTATAATGTATGTACATTAGAAAAGTTTTTATATATCCCGTTGTAATGTTTAAAATTTTATATTCCGCTGTGCCAAAGCATTTTACCTGAGTAAAAGAACCCAAACCTAATTGCAAAATAAATCTATAATGGATTGGATGCTCAAGAGATTTAAATATAATTAAAGACTAGAATTAATGTAACCACTCATCTGAATAAGCAATATGACGTTGTTAAGATAAGATAAGGGGTGTTACAAGATACGGATGCTTAACAAGGTCAGGGAGATAGAAGTTTCGCTTTGGTTAAAAGCATAATTATTGTAACCACTATTTTGGATCTTATTCTAGATATATTTTGGGTTAGAATTAGGACTATTCTTTTGGCTATGTACAGGAAATTTAAATGGGAAATAACTGGGAAAATGATATGTGAAGGACCTGTTCAGCCCAATTATTTGTAAAAGGATTTTGAGTGACAGGCTTGTTGTCTCCTGACTCCTTATGGATGGGTACTTTGTATATCCTGGACTATTTTTTGAAAGACGTAATGGACATTCATTATTTGACATTTAACATTTGTGAGTTTCAAAATTTCTGCTGTGTTGTATGATATTTATTTTCGCTGTGCATATGAGATGTGATCTGAGCAAAAGAACCCGAACCTAATCTATAACATTAAAATCTAATGGTATAAGTGCTCAGATGTTAATAATAAAAGTATAAGAATAATGTATTGGACTTATCTGATTACATTAAAGAAATTGTAATACCAGATAAGGGCATTACATTAAGTTGGTATCATAGCACAGCTACCTAGGATAGTAACGGGGTAGAATTCCTCAAGGAAGGGACTAGTTCAGGTTAGTTGGTTGTACCTAGGCGGTCGGCTAACTTTTATTTTGTTTTGAACTTGAGGAGTAGAGTATTGGGTTTGGGAAGATAGAAGCTCCTGTTGGTGTTATATGTTACCTGCGTAATTATTTGTTATCAAGACTGATCACCTCGGTAATACTTGTTTTATAGAGTGATAGTATAGCACCGACATGGAGAAGCAGATCACAGGCCCGAAACACGGAAGTGGACTCGAATGAGGTTATGCAAACCATAAGGGATATGGCCTAAGCTATGAGAGTCCAGGCTGCAGTCACAACTGAAGCACTCTGTCAGGCCTTGACTGATCAAAGTGAAGACACCCAGACTAGGGCTGAACAAATCAAAACCCAAGTCAGTAGAGGCTGGACTGAGTCCCAAAGGGCCAGACCCCCTGTCTTTAATGGAGTAATGAACTCGAAGAAGGCAAAAGAATGGGCACAAAGGATAGGAAAGCTATTTGAAGTACTAGGAAGCGCTGAGCTACAGAAGGTCACCTTCGCCACCTACCAGTTGGACGGGGAGGTGAAGTACTAGTGGAAGGGGATAAAGCAATTGATGGAAGCCCAGGGGACTCCGATCACCTAGGAGAATTTCAAGGAGATAGAGTTTTCTATAGACTTAGACCCTGGGGCAAGGCCAATTTTCATAGAGCCCCATAGGATGTCCCCAATGGAATTAAGGGATTTGAAGGAGCAAATAGAGGGCCTCTTAGTAAAACAATTTATCAGACCTAGTGTGTCATCATGGGGAGCATCGGTGTTGTTCGTCAAGAAGAAGGATAGAGTATGAGGATGGGTATAGACTATAGGCAACTTGATAAGGTAACTATGAAGAATAAGTACCCACTCCCTAGGATCGATAACCTGTTAGACCAACTAAGAGGGGCCACTATCCTTTCTAAGATTGATTTGAGATCAGGGTATCATCAAATTAGGGTTAGGAATAAATATATACCTAAGACTGTCTTTAGAACTAGGTATAGGCATTATGAATTTCTCGTGATGCCCTTTGGTGTTACAAATGCGCCATCTGTTTTCATGGACTACATGAACCGAATCTTTAGACCCTACCTCAATCAGTTCGTGGTAGTGTTCATTGATGACATATTAGTGTATTCCAAGAATAGATGGGAGTATGAGTAGCATCTTCGAATAGTACTACAAATACTCAGGGAGAAGTAGTTATATACTAAGCTAGAGAAGTACGAGTTTTGGTTGGAAGAAGTCAAGTTCCTAGGGTATGTGATTTCTAAAGAGGGAGTGTCAGTGGATCCCAGTAAGATTGAAGCAGTAGTAAACTAGGAAAGACCCACTACTGTGACTGAGATCAAGAGTTTCTTGGGGTTATCATGATACTATAAATGGTTCATTCAGAGGTTTTTGTAAATAGCGATGCCTATGACTAAGCTAACTCGTAAGGATGTTCCATTTGTGTGAGGGACACAAAGTGTGAACAAAGTTTCCAAACCTTGAAGGAGAAGTTAACCACTGCACCTGCCCTAGTTATCCCAGACCTTTTAGAGAAGTTTGAGTTATACTGCGATGCATCAAGAAAAGGGTTAGGATGTGTCCTAATGCAAGGAGGGAGAGTAGTAGACTATGCTTCAAGGCAACTAAGGCCACATGAGAGGAACTATCCCACCCATGACCTAGAGTTGGCAGCTATAGTGTTTGCCTTGAAGATTTGGAGACACTACCTCTATGGGTCTAGGATCGAGGTATTTAGTGACCATTAAAGTCTCAAGTACCTCTTTGACCAAAAGGAATTGAATATGAGACAAAGGAGGTGGATGGAATTCATGAAAGATTATGGTTTTGAACTAAAATACCATCTAAGAAAGGAAAACATCATGGCTGATGAACTAAGTAGGAAGTCTCTCTATATAGCTTGACTGATGGTGAGCGAAATGGACTTAATAAAGAAATTTAGGAACATGAGGTTGTCCACTCTGGTGTTACCTAACAAGATCTGCTTGAGTGAGTTAAGAATTGAGAACACCCTTAGGGCCCAAATCTTAGAAGCCCAGAAGGAAGATGAGTTCCTAGAATCTCTAAAGGATTCAAAGGAGTTCATAAGGGAGGCAAATGGAATGGTAACCTTTCAGAACAACATGTATGTTCCTAAGATAGGCGAATTGAGAAATAAAATTTTAGAAAAAGCTCACCAAAGTAAATACACTGTTCATCTTAGAGCCACTAAGATGTATCAAGATCTTAAGAGAAGGTTTTGGTAGCTAGGCATGAAGAAAGATATAGCGGGGTATGTAGCCAAGTGTCTAGTGTGCCAGTAGGTTAAAATTGAACATCAGAAACCTACAGGGTTACTACAACCCCTAGAAATCCCTGAGTGGAAGTGGGATAAGGTCTCAATGGATTTTGTAGTGGGATTACCTAAGACTCAGTTAGGGAAAGATGCTATTTGGGTAATTATAGATAGACTAACCAATTCATCCTATTTCATCCCTATCAGGAGCAATTTCTCCTTAGATAGATTAGCCTAAATATTTATCCAAGAGATAGTGAGATTACATGGAATTCCCACTAGCATTGTTTTGGACTGAGATCCTCGATTCACCTCTAGATTTTGGAGGGCTTTACAGGAAGATTTCGGTACTAGACTAAGTTTTAGAACCGCTTACCATCCCCAGACTGATGGGCAAACTGAAAAGATCATCCAAATTCTAGAAGACATGCTTAGGGCCTGTACTTTGGAGTACCAAGGGAATTGGGAACAAAGTGTGCCATTGATAGAATTCTCCTATAATAATAGCTCCCACTCTAGTATAGGAATGATACCATATGAAGCCCTGTATGGGAGAAAGTGTAGATCCCTTTTGTGTTGGCATGAGGTTGGAGAGAGACCATTGCTAAGGCCTAAACTGGTTCAACAAACCATTGATCAAATCAAACTGGTCAGAGAAAAGATTCTTAAAGCTCAAAGTAGGCAGAAAAGCTATGTTGACAAGAGAAGAAAGCCCTTATAATTTAAGGAAGGAAATCATGCTTTTCTGAAGGTATCCTCAACTACTGGAATTGGTAGAGCTATGAAGTCTAGAAAGCTAAGTCCCAGATACATTGGACCTTTCCAAATATTGAAGAGTGGGTCTACCAATATACTAGCTAGCCTTACCCCCACATCTGTCCAACCTTTATAATGTTTTTCATGTCTCCCAGCTCTAAAAATACATAACTGACCCTTCACATATACTTGACGCCAGTACTTTACAATTAAAGGATAATCTAACTTATCAGCTAAAACCTGTACAAATCATCGGTAATGAGGTCAAGAACCCAAGGAATAAGACCATTCCCCTGGTAAAGATCTTGTGGGATCGGACGACACCACAGGAAGCTACCTGAGAAAGAGAGGAGGACATGCGCATAACGTATCTAGAATTATTCCCCTAAGGTATGTATAAATTTTGAGGATGAAATTATTTCTAAGGAGGGGAGAAATGTAACACCCCATCATTTTAATTAGTATAAATTGATGTTCTTTAATTAATTGGATGATATTTCTTGTGTAATTTTGGTATTTATAATAAATGTTCTTTCAATTTGTTAAGGTGTTTGATTTAGAGTACCTCTCCATTTTAGCCAAATTAAGGAAGGGAAGAAAAGTATGGCATGGTAAAAATATATAGATACACGGCTAGGAACATGGGGAATTGCAAGGAATGTATAGAAGTAAACACACATGGAGGAAGGCACAAGTGCAATTGGGAAGAAGGGATGCAACAATTAAATATATGTATATTGTACGTACATTTAGTGTGGTAAAAGGGAAGCAAGAGTGCAGAATTTTCTAAAGCACACGTGAGGTTATGGAAATGTAATTAAGAAAAGAAAACAAAAAGTAAAGCATTTATTTAAATTAAAGCCATGTATGAATGCAAGCTTTTCCCTCTCTCCCTTAGCTTGTTTAAGTAGCTAACCTAAGCTTGCAACAAAGTGCAAATTTTATTTAAAGCACAATGGGAACAACCATGAAATGGAAAAAATGAATGCAGGTGGCGTCCTTTCCTCATTTTGGCCAAATGGAAATTTGAATTAGAGAAGAAAGGAAGGTGGAGTGACCAATAGGATGAGGCAACTTGTAAGAAAAGAAAAGTGTACTTTCAAGTACACTTAGTGTAGCCTTGAGAATTAGGAAAAAGGAAGAAAGCAATTAAGAAAAGAATTACCAAAGTTGCAAGCAAAAAGGGGATTAAATATATATATGCATGCAACAAGCCAAACAACAAGGTGCAAAATTTTATTTCTTAACATGCATAGAGAAAGGAAATAATTTAATACTTTGATATGCACAAACTTTGGCCTTGTGTGAAGCAAAATAAACATCCATAGCATGCGGTACGATGAAGAGAACAGGGAAGGTGCAGCCATGAAACAATGGTAAGGAGAAGGGAGAGAAACCGAGTGGAAAAAAAAAGGGAGACTGCACGTAGGGCTCTTTACTAATAACAAAAATAACTAACTAAGGAGAAGGAAGAGACAAAAATACATGAGGGAAAAGAGAAAAGGGATGTAGCATGAATTATGAAGAAAGGAAAGAGAGCTCACATGGGAAAATAGGGCTACACCCAAACTATAAGTAATGCCAAGAGTGCAAGCAAGATAAGTGTACTTGCAAGTACACATGCAGCTATGAGTGAGAGAGAATAACATCCTTTAAGCCGAACAAAACAAATACAAGAGGGCATGGGAATGAGGTTCACGTGAGAGAGAGACCTTGCACAGGGAAGGAGCCTTGCGTGAACTTCCCCCCTTCCCATGGTCGAATGGATCACGTGATGGGCAAAGAAATGGCCTTCACTTAGATTAGGCATGAGGCAATTAGATAAGAAAAGAAAATTAATGAAAATAGGAATGAGGGATGGTGTGATAAATTTGCAAGCAAGGAAGACTGCATTAAGAACCACACGTGAGACCATTGGACAAGAATGATAATCACAATAATAATTAAGGAGGAGAGGCTGAGTGCAACGTGAATATTGGACCAAGTAACCTAAAATTTTCAAGGAAAGTGGACTGCACTTAGGCCACACGTAATAGAGGAAAGAGAAGGAGAAAGAGGACAGCATGGATATGAAATAATAATAATAATTAAGGAAATGAGTGCAGCGTCCCATGTAGCCAAGAGGGAATAGGAAAGGATGTAGCATGAATGAATGGAATTGAGGATGATATTTTGATATGCATGCACACACGTACGAGAGAAGGAAAAGAGAGAGGGAAAAACAATAGAAATAAGGAAAAAGGCTGCAACCACACGGCAAGCTACAATTAGGGGAGAGAGGAAATAATTTAATACATGCCAAAGACGAAGAAAAGGAAAGAAAGAAAAAAAAGGTGAAGAGGAGATTATCATTTGGACAAACACACCCATACATGGTAAGGAGAAAAGAAAAAAAAAAAGGAGAAAGGGAGAGCAGCCACAAACACTTGCATTCAGTCAAGAAAAGAAGAGGGAGATTTAGTCAAAGAAAAAGGAAGCAAGGTGTAGAAGGAGATCAAAGGAAGGGCCAAGATCACTTATTTCTAGTCATCCTTGAGGTAGGTTGACAATTTTAAGATTGTGTTCCATGCTTTAGTATATGCAATCAACATGTTTTTACAAGTTTTCTATGAAACATGATTATCTTCCCTACATTCTTGATGAGATGCATGTTTTGTTGGCTAAGCATGTGTGATTGATTTGGGATGTTGGTTGATATGATGAAATGAATGACGTTATCATGTAAGGATTATGAATAGTTAGTGATATTGTCATGATAGAAATGGATGC
The DNA here is from genome assembly GCA_031216115.1 of Senna siamea. Taxonomy (NCBI): domain Eukaryota; kingdom Viridiplantae; phylum Streptophyta; class Magnoliopsida; order Fabales; family Fabaceae; genus Senna; species Senna siamea. The sequence continues at coordinate 8,542,277 of CM062360.1, forward strand.
ATGAGTTTGAGAACCATTATTCCCCATGAAACCCTTTTTGGCCGAATGGGAGATGAAATTTTTCATTAAGGGATGTGAGAGTTTGGTTGTGATTAGGGAGTAAAATGACCATGGAGGAAGGAGACTATACCATTTTAATGATGTTAGTTAAGGAATAAGAGAGGGAATTAGAATTGCAAAATCAACCAATTTCCTTAGGCCAAGACTATAGAACTTATTCTTGAAGGTTATTAACATGTTAGAAGAAATGTACATTAATATTACCTTTCAAGAAAGGAGAGTTTATTCTTGAAGTTATTAGAATGTTATGAGAAATGTACATTAATATTAATTTTTAAGAAAGGAGAATTTATTCTTGAAGTTATTAGAATTTTATAAGAAATGTGCATTAATATTAATTTCCAAGAAAGGGAAAATTATTCTTGAAGTTATTAGAATTTTATAAGAAATGTGCATTAATATTAATTTCCAAGAAAGGAGAATTTATGCTTGAAATTATTAGAATTTTGCAAGAAATGCACATTAATATTATTTTTCCAAGAAAGGGGAAGTTATTCTTGAAGTTATTAGAATTTTATAAGAAATGTACATTAATATTAATTTTCAAGAAAGGGGAAATTATTCTTAAATTTATTATAATTTTATAAGAAATGTACATTAATGTTAATTTTCCAAGAAAGGGGAATTTATTCTTGAAGTTATTAGAATTTTATAAGGGATGTACATTAATACTCTTTTTCAAGAAAGGGAAAGTTATTCTTGAAGTTTATTAGAATTTTTTTTTAAAAAAAGATGTACACTAGTATTATTTTTCAAGAAAAGAAAAATTTTCCTTGAAACTTGTTAAAGATTTTATAAAGTTGGCCAAGTGTCTACAAGTGCCCAAGTGTGCACAAAGATTTATAAAGGTGGTCAAGTGTCCATATGGTGCCCAAGTGTGCACAACGATTTTAGAAAGGTGGCCAAGTGTCCACAAGTGCTCAAGTGTGCACAAGAGATTTTTTATAAAAGTGGCCAAGTATCCACAGGTACCTAAGTGTGCACAAAGAATTATAAAGGTGGCAAAGTGTCCACGTAGTGCCCAAGTGTGCACAACTATTATATAAAAGTAAGTTTTAAGAATGATAAGCATAAATGGTTTTGTTAATTTTATGATCACGTGTTTAATAGCATACAAAGATGTTTTATTTGAAAGAATATTATTTTATCACATTGACATTTGAATTGATCATATAATGCTTTCCAATTTATATTTATGAATCATGTTGTGTTTTTATATATACACCAAGAATGTAGAATTAAATGTTTTGGTGCTTCCACCCTGATACATATTAGTTGATTTTCAAACTCTAAATTGTTAAGCTACTGGGAAACTTGTGTTTCTCATTTATATGCTAATATGTATCGGATATGGATGCTTAACAGGGCCGGGGAGATAGAAGTTTCGCTTTGGTTAAAAGCATAATTTTTGTAACCCCTATTTTAGATCCTATTCTAGATATATTTTGGGTTAGAATTAGGACTATTCTTTTGGCTATGTACGGGAAATGTAAATGGGAAATTCTGGGGAAAGGATATGTGAAGGACCTGTTCAGCCCAATTATTTGTAAAAGGAGTTTGAGTGACAAGCTTGTTGTCTCCTGACTCCTTATAGATGGGTACTTTGTATATCTTGGACTATATTTTGAAAGATGTAATGGACATTCATTATTGGACATTTAACATTTGTAAGTTTTAAAATTTTTGCTGTGTTGTATGATATTTATTTTTGCTGTGCATATGAGATGTAATATGAGCAAAAGAACCCCAACCTTATCTATAACATTAAAATCTAATGGTATAAGTGCTCAGATGATAATAATAATAGGATAAGAATAATAGATCGGACTTATCTGATTACATTGAAGAAATTGTAATACTAGATAAGGGCGTTACAAAACTGATCACCTCAGTGATGTTTGTTTTATAGAGAACACTATGGCACAACCTAAGAGAAGTGAAAACTTGAGCCATGATAAAGATGTGAGTATGTCTGAGATGATGCAGACAATGAGGGGGTTGGCTGAAGCCATGAGAGCTCAAGTTGCAGCAGCATCTAATCAAGCTGCAGTTATAGCTGAAGCACTCTGGTAGATTCAAATTGATAGGAGTGAAACTACCCAGCCTGGAAATGAACCGGGAAGGAACCAGACCATAGGAGGATGGACTGAATTTCAGAGGGCCATGCCCCCTACCTTTAAGGGTGAATTAGATTATTAATTGGTAGAGGAGTGGTTACAAAATATGGAAGAACTTTTTGAAGTATTAAGAAGCACTGAAGGGCAGAAGGTCTCCTTTGCAACTTATCAATTGGAAGGGGAAGCCAAGCATTGGTGGAAAGGGACCAAGCAATTGCTGGAAAATTAGGGAAGACAGAGTACATGGGAGGTATTTAAGAAAGCCTTTTTAAACAAATATTTCCCTCAGAATGAAAGAAATGCTAAAGAGGGAGAATTTTTTAAAATTAAATAGGAGGGCAAACCTTTTGAAGAGCATTTAGCCCATTTTGAGGAGTTGTCCAAGTTCTCCTTTTATTTTTAGTGGAGACCAAATGAGACATGAAAAGCCATGCATTTGGAAAGCAGTTTGGATCTTCAATTATACCATGAGGTGGCATCCCAAGAGATCAAAGACTACACCACCTTAGTCAATAAATGCCACATTGCTTCCAGGTCTTTAGCCGCATTGAAGAAAGTCAATCAAGAATTAGGTTCCTTCAAGAGAAAAGCACCATTCAGGCATAGCAAGGGATGAGACAATAAATTTGTAAGAGGGAAAACAAGTAAGAGACCCATGAATGTCACAGTTACTCCAAAGAATTGTTAGAAATGTGGAAGATAACACGGGGACAGGCCATGCTTGAGAGGGCAAAATGTTTGCTTCAAATGCGGGAAACCAAGATACTATGCCAAATATTTCACACTCATAAGGAAGCCAACTGAGGCCCCAATACCTACCACTAAGGGAAAGGTGTATACCCTCAAAGGTAAAGAGGCGACCCAGTCTGAGGATTTAACGAAAGGTACATGTTTTATTAATGATGTTCCTTTGATTGTATTGTACGATTTTGGCACTACCCATTCTTTTATTTCCACTTATTGTGCCCAAAAATTGAGCCTACACATGTCTAGCCTACCTTATGAAGTGTCTGTGGCCGTTCTTACTAATGAACATGTTATGACTTCATGTGTCTATTTAAATTGCCTTATTGTAATTGAAAATAAACATTTCCTTGTAGACCTTATATGCCTACCTTTGATTGACTTGGATATTATTCTGGAAATGGATTGGCTCTCTTCTAGCAATGTTATTTTGGATTGTTTAGCTAGGTCGGTGACATTCATAGATACCAAATCATTAAACAAGGGAATTGAGAGGAAAAATCAAAGAATGAGTTTCCTATGTTCTTTCGAGGCCGAAATCCAACAGAAAGTAAGTGACATACCTATAGTGTGTGAATTTCTTGATGTGTTTCTAGAAGAAATTGTAAGTCTCCCACCTAAGAGAGAAGTGGAATTTTCTATTGAATTAGTTTCTGGAACGGGACCAATTTCTATAGCATCATATAGGATGTCTCTTGTAAGTTGAGTGAGCTGAAGGTACAAATAGAGGACCTCCTAGAAAAATAGTTCATTAGGCCTAGTGCATCATCATGGGGAGCACGGTACTATTTGTGAAGAAGAAGGATGGGAGATTAAGAATGTGCATAGATTATAGGCAATTAAATAAGGTGATAGTGAAGAATAAATACCCCCTCTCTAGAATTGATAATTTGTTAGACCAGTTGAGAGGAGCCACTATTTTCTCTAAGATTGATTTGAGGTCAGGGTATCATCAAATCAGAGTAAGAGAAGAGGACATACCTAAGACTGCCTTTAGGACTAGGTATAGACATTATGAGTTCCTTGTAATGCCATTTGATTTGATGAATGCCCTAGCTATTTTTATGGATTATATGAGTCACATCTTTAGACCCTGTCTAGATCAGTTTGTGGTAGTGTTTATTAATGAAATCCTTGTATATTCCAGAAACAGACACGAACATGAACAACACTTAAGGATAATGTTAGAAATTTTTAGGGAGAAATAATTGTATGCTAAATTAGAAAAGTGTGAATTTTGGCTGGAAGAAGTGAAATTCTTAGGGCATGTGATTTCTAACGATGGAGTGCCAGTGGACCATAGTAAAATTGAAATAGTAGTAAACTAGGAAAGGCTTACTACTATAACAGAAGTTTATAGTTTTTTGGGTTTAGCAGGATATTATAGATGGTTTATTCAAGGGTTCTCGTAAATAGCGATGCCAATGACTAAATTAACCCGGAAGGATGTTCCATTTGTGTGGGACAAAAAATGTGAACAAAGTTTCCAAAATTTGAAGGAGGAATTAACCACTACACCTATTTTAGTTATCCCAGACCCTTTGGAAAAATTTGAATTATACTGCGATGCATCTAAGAAAGGATTAGGATGCGTCCTGATGCAAGGAGGGAGAGTAGTAGCCTATGCTTCTAGGCAATTAAGACCGCATGAAAGAAACTATCCTACCTATGACCTAGAATTGGCAGCCATAGTATTTGCCTTGAAAATTTAGAGACATCATCTCTATGGGTCTAGGTTTGAGGTATTTAGTGACCATAAAAGTCTCAAGTACCTCTTTGACCAGAAGGAGCTGAATATAAGGCAGAGGAGATGGATGGAATTTATTAAGGACTATGATTTTGAATTGAAATACCATCAAGGGAAGGCAAATATTGTGGCTGATGCACTGAGTAGAAAGTCCCTCCACGTAGCTCAAATGATGATAAGTGAGATAGGCTTAATAAAGAAATTTAGGAATATGAGTTTGCCTACTCTAGTGTTACCAAAGAAAATTTGTTTGAGTGAATTAAGAATTGAGAACACTCTTAGAATTCAAATCTTAGAAGCTCAGAAGGATGATGAATTCCTACAGTCTTTACAAGATTTAAAGGAGTTCATAAGGGAGGCAGATGGAATGGTAACTTTCCAAAATCGAATTTGTGCTCATAAAGTAGGTGAAATGAGGGATAAGATATTATAGGCAGGTCATCAAAGCAAATATACTATTCACAAAAGATTCTGGTGGCCAAGTATGAAGAAACATATAGCAAAGCATGTAGCTAAGTCATTAGTATGTTAGTAAGTAAAGATTGAGCACCAAAAACCTGCTGGGTTACTACAAACATTAGATATCCCTGAGTGAAAGTGGGATAAAATTGTAATGAATTTTATGGTAGGTTTACCTAGAACCGAATTAGGGAATGATGTTATTTGGGTGATAATGGATAAATTAACTAAATATGCCCATTTTCTACCCATCAAGATTAACTACTCCTTGGGTAAATTAGCTCAACTATACATTCAGGAGATAGTGAGACTTCATGGTGTACCCATTAGCATTGTCTCAAATAGAGATCCTAGATTTACCTCTAGATTTTGGAAAGCCCTACAGGAGGCCTTTGGGACTATATTAAACTTTAGTACAACATATCACCCTTAAACTGATAGACAGACAGAGAGAACAATTCAAACCTTAGAGGACATGCTTAGGGCTTGTGTTTTAGAGTATAAAGGAAACTGGGATAAGAGTCTACCATTGATTGAATTTTCTTACAACAATAGTTTCCACTCTAGTATAGGTATGACACCCTATGAAGCCTTATATGGGAGGAAGTGTAGGTCCCCTCTATGTTGGTATGAAGTGGGTGAGAGACAACTGTTAGGACCTGAGTTAGTAAAACAAACAACTAATCAAATTAAAATGATCACAGAGAAAATGGTAAAGGCTCAGGACAGACAAAAGAGTTATGCTGATAAGAGGAGAAGGCCACTAGAGTTTGATGAGAGAGACCATGTTTTCCTTAAAATCTCTTCAACTACTGGGATTGGTAGGGCTATAAAATCTAGAAAGCTGAGTCCAAGATACATTGGACCTTTTTAAATTATGAAGAGGGTTGGTCCATCTGTATACCAAATAGCCTTACCACCTTTATTGTCAAACCTCCATAATGTCTTCCATATATCCCAGCTCAGAAAGTATATCCCTGATCCCTCACACATGCTTGACGCCAGTACAGTACAATTAAAGGATAATCTGACATATAAGCCAAAACCTTTGCAAATCATCGGTACTGAGGTCAAGACCCTGAGGAATAAAACCATTCCCTTGGTAAAGGTCTTGTGGGACAAAACATCACCTCAGGAAGCTATTTGGGAGAAGGAAGAAGACATGAGGAGAATCTATCCACAGTTATTCACATGAGCTATATATCAATTTCGAGCATGAAATTATTTTAAAGGAGGGGAGAAATGTAACACCCGTTCCTAATAATTTTCATTTTATAATGGCATTATTAATATTATTATTAATTATGTGATGACAAGGAGGGTTCATTAAAAAGATAGAATAGACATTTTCATCAAGATAGAGTCACTTTTGTCATAAAAGAATGAAATTGAAAAATCTAGTAAAGAAGGGAAAAATAGTAATTTTACCATGAAGGGAAAAATTAATTTAATTTTATTATTTCATGAAATCACATTAAAGGACTTTCATCATTTTCATTTAAGAGAGAAGAAGAATTTAGTTATGTAAGTAATTATGTACATTTAATGTTAAAAAGGTAATTTTCCTTGAAAAGGGAAAAATCATAATTTTACCTTAAGGGCATATTAGTAATTTTACATAATATAGAAAATTTAATTTTTACCTTAAATATTCCAAGGAAATAGAAATTAGAAGTCTTTACCCTTTTATGTTCAAAAGGAGAAAGAATAAGAGTGGAAATAACAACGTTGGCATAAGGGCAAAAAGGTAATTTTTTCTTAAGGGAAAAATGATAATTTTGCTAAAAGAAGGGTAAATAAGTAACTTAACAAAAATAAGTTTTATGAAACCTTATTTAAGTGAGTTTTACACATTAAGGTTGAAAAGGGTGAAAAATGGAGCTAAAATAGCCATTTGGACTTGAATGGCAAAATGGTAATTTTCTTAAGAGAATATTTGCAATTTTCAAAAAGATGAGGGACCATTTTGCAATTTAGAAATTCTTAAGGGGCAGAAACGTCTCAACCCATGGAAGTTGCAAAAAATTAGATTCCCAAGGAGAGTGGATACCATTCTTGAAAAGGAGAAGTAGTAAGGGTAAATTGGTCATTTCACACCAAGGGCATTTTGGTAATTTTACCAAAACCCTAATTTAAGTCTTCTTCTACCTTAGGATGCTGAAATTGTCGAAGAAGAGAGGAGAAGAAGAGGCTGGCCAAACACACATCTAGGCTTGGAGAAGAAGGTTTTCAAGGCAAAACAACTTGGAGATTCCACTCATTTTGCATTTTTAAGGTAGCTAAACATGCCTATGCCATTCTTTTCTTGTTTTATGGTTTGTTTAAAATGTTCTTACTCTTGCAAGAAGGATGGTTTTTCTCTATCTACATTCTTATGGATGATTTGCTTGAATGGGTTTGGAATATGATGAAATATTGTTGTGTTTATGGCTATGAACATGTTGAAATGCTTGATAACTTAAGAGATAGAAAATTTTCATGATTGGAACCTTGGTCTTGAAAAACCCTAGCTTGTACCAAGGCTGAAATGGTGTTTTAAAGAGTGAGAAAATGATGGTCTTTCAAGGGATTTACTTGAATATGGTTGTATTGTAAGCAAGATGGTGAGATAACTCCTTTTTCTTATTTTTCTCTCTTTGGCTGAATGCTGGCTCTTGTGATGGTGCTGAAATTTGGTTTAAAATGGTGTTAGAAAGAGTGAGAGAAAGTGTCATGAAATGGTAAGAGAGAGAAAATCTAGTTAGATTAATGTTTAGGCACTTTTCCCATTTTCTAACTTCACTATTAATCCAAGAAGTGTGATTTTTTCACCTTGGCTAAATGGATGTATGTAAATGGTGTTGAAAATGCTCTTGAAAAATGACCTAGGAACTATATAAATTTAGTCTTAAGAAAGGAGGAGAGAGAAAATTATGGTATTTTTATGCTTTAGCCATTTTACCATTTTAAAAGTCTTACTATCCCACCTTAGAAATGTGCATAAGTATGTGAAGTTGTAAGATAATGTGCATTGTCATATTTAACATGAAAAATGAGCTAGAAAGGTGTGTGAAAGAAAGGATTAATGTACACTTACAAGAAAATGAGGTGTGAAAAAGCATTATCCATAATTATAGAAATTGTTACCATAATGTTTAAATGGTAAAAATAATGCTAGGAATGAACCAAATGGGTTAGAAATGCCAAATTCTCATGACTTTCTTGCCTTGGGCGAATGCTATGTAAAGTTTTCCCTAGAATGGCTAAATTTATGTGTTAATTAAAAGTAGCCTAAGGTGCCGTCCAAAATGGCCTATGCTAAGTGAAAGGAGGGGAAATGATGTAATGGTCAAGAATGGATGATGAATAGCATACATTTTTGCTATTGATAGAAATATATTCAAAATCATGTGAATATGATTGAATAGCATATAAATGCTTATTGTAATTGTGGAAGGCAAGGTCAAAGCTCAAAGGAGGAATGATCTGGTGAATACCTCCAAAGACTAGAATTTTGAGGAGGAATGATCTAGTGTATACCTCCCAAGAATAATACCTTGTGGGGAATGATTTGGTGTATACTCCTAAGGCATTAAGTTCAAGAGGAATGATCTGGTGCATACCTCTAGAGAATACAGTCGTATGGGGGAATGATCTGGTGTATACCTCCAAAGAGTAAAGCATTTATGAGATTTTATGATTTGTATTGCATGAATGTGTTCTATGTGAGAATGGTTAAAGTTTGTGAACATTGAAAGTTTTTTATTCAGTCCATTAATGATATCACATGTTGCATATCTCATGTTTATAGATGCATAAACACATGTTTCACATATGGCATGCCCATAGATCTATATGAAAAGAATTTTTGAACTGAATTGAATGTGGAATTATTTTCTGTATTCGTACAGTGGTACATATCAGTTATTTTAAAGAAAATGATTTTTTTAGCTACTGGGAATATATTTCTCATTATTTTGTTGATATGTATCAAATGCCTAGATATTGCTTAATTATGGAGATCGAAATAGCTACATTAGAAGTTCCCTTCCTGGGAACTTTCACCATATTGAAGGATATCTATATCATGTCTATTATAGAAATGCCCCTAGAGTGAACTGGGTACTTTAGTTATGTATATGTAGCCCTATCATTTTGTTCCTGATTCTATATGTTCATTTTGGGTTGGAATTGGGACAGTCATTTTGGCTGTACATAGAGGGCAAAGGGAAAATGGATGGGGATATGTGAAGGACCTATTCATCCATGTTATTTTGTAAAAGGAGTTTAAGTGACAGGCTTGTTGTCTCCTTACTCCTTATGTATGGGTACTTTATATATCTTGGTATATGTATATAGAATAATGTATCAGACAATTATTATATATATAGTATGAAATTATTTTTTATTCTGCTGTGATGCATGAAATTTTATATTAAGCTGTGCCAAAGCATGTTTACCCGAGCAAAAGAACCCGAACCTAATTATATATTAAATTTCTGATGGATTAAATGCTCAGGAAAAATTTATATGATAAAAGGCTAAGATTAATGTAACCACTTATCTGAATATGTTATATGACATTGTTAAGATAATATAAGGGGTGTTACATTTAGAGGTATATGTATGATGTAACACCCCATAACTTTAATTAGTCTAAATTAATATTCTTTAAATGGGATGAAATTACTTGTGTCATTTAATTATTAGAATAAATATGCTAAAAGATAATATTGCCTAAAATTGAGGAGCTTGATTAATTTTCCTTTTGATTAACCTACATGCTAAGGAAAGAAGTGTATAAAATTGTATATACATATATCTATATACCTACTCAGCCAAAAGGAGAAAGGAAAGAAGGATAAAGCACTCCAAAAATATATATGTATGTATGCGCATATACACATGTAATTGAGGAGGACAAATGGCATTAAGCCTCCTTCTTTCCCTTTAGCATTAATCTCAAATGGCCAATGGGTAATAGGAGAATGGCAATGGATAAAAGGTTGCAGTTGATGACTGAGGTTATGAAAATATAATTAAGAAAAGGAAGCAAAAATGCAGAATTTTATTGCAAAAAATATATGCATGAACCACACGGCTAGGAAGATGTGTGAAACACGTCCCCCTTCCCTCATGCTACCTCCAACTTGCCCAAGAGGGGGAAAGACTCATGTGTCTTTGCATGGGACATGAGCCCTACGTGTAGTATGAAAGGAAGAGAGGTACAGCCATGAAAATGTGAAGAAAAAAAAAGTGTAGCGTCCTTTCCTTATTTTGGACGAATGGAAATTTGAAATAAGAGAGCAAGGGAAGGTGGCATGACAATGGGAAAAAGGCACCTTGCAAGCAAAGAAAAGTGTACTTATAAGTACACTTAGCGCAACCATGAGAGTTAGGAAAAAGAAAGAAAACAATTAACAAAAGAGTTGCCACATTTGCAAACAAGAAAGTACAAAGTGCAAATTTTTATGCCCTCCCACATGCTAGAAGAAGAGAGAAAGGAGAGAATTAATTGTGCATGCAACAAGTAAAGAAAAAGGGTGCAGAATTCTTCATGCTCCCACACGGTAAAGGAAAGGAAAAAGAAGAAGAAATGCAGCATGAAACGTGGACATAATACCAAAGAAATAGGCTGCACAAAATTACATGTGACAAGGAGTGAGGTTGCATCTCATTGTGTCCAAGTAGAAAAATATAGGTGAGAGATAATGTGTAACAGTCCAGCCGCCCACTTGCAGATATTGTCCGCTTTGGTGGTTATCGAGCCACCTCACGGTTTTGTTCTTCCCCTTGTCGAGGGGGAAACACATCTACAAGGGAGAGGTATCCACACCCTTATAAGGTATGCTTCGTTCCCCTCTCCAACCGATGTGGGACATTACAAATCCACCCCCCTTGGGGAGCCCAGCGTCCTCGCTGGCACAACGATCTGGGCCCCGGCTCTGATACCAATGTAACAGTCCAGCCACCCACTTGTAGATATTGTCCTCTTTGGTGGTTATCGAGCCACCTCACGGTTTTGTTCTTCCCCTTGTTGAGGGGGAAAACGCGTCTACAAGGGAGAGGTATCCACACCCTTATAAGGCATGCTTCGTTCCCCTCTCCAACCGATGTGGGACATTACATGATGTGTCTTTCTTCATCCTTTCCTTAAAAATAGTTGAATGAAGAAGTGAGTATACATATGTGATGCAGCGTGAAATAGGGGTAAGTAACACCAAAGTTGCAAGGAAACTGAGGTTACACCTAATTAACCATGAGATCATGAAATACCAACAAAAGGCAATGTCCTACTTTAGACCGAATGAGGAAAATATATACACACATGGAATAGCATCCAAGGAAAGAGAGAGTGGCGTGAGTTTTGCTTTCAGAAAACACAAAGTCCTTGATGAGGGGCAAGGGTGAAGTTGACCAAGAAATGAAGCAAAGTGTGGAAGGAGACCAAAGGAAGGGCCAAGATCACTTCTTTCTAGTTCACCATCAAGGTAGGTTAGCAATTCATTAATTTTTTTCCATGATCTAGAGTACATGCATGATGAATTTTTTCTTTCATGGAACTTGAGTACTTGTCTACATTCTTGAAATATAAGTGACACTTGACTAAGCTTTCATGATAAATAAATGAGGTGGTTAATGTTTTAAAACTTAATATTGTTGTTTTCTTTAAATCATGAAAGAACCTAGAACAAGAGATCATTGAAATGGCATGTGTTGCTTGGCTTATGTCTCATACTATTGGAGTAGACTTGCGATTTCCATGATAAAATTATTGTTGGTAAATGTAACATGTATAAAAAGGAAGCTTTAACCCAAGATAATATGCAAAAATTATGACTAGTTAATGATGAATGTTGTCATGGGAAAATTATGGTTAGTAATGATGAATATTAGTGTTATGGGAAAATTTCGATAGTTAATGATGAACATTGTTATAGGAAAATTTTGGCTAGTTAATGATGAATATTGTTATGGGAAAATTAAGGCTAGTTTTGTTATGGGAAAATTATGGCTAGTTAATGATGTGTTGATTATGGAAAAGGAATTATCTCATTTTAATGGTATTATTTAAAGAATGGAAAAAGGAAAATTTAAATGATAAAATATGAAATTCTCTTGAGTTTCCCTTAGGCCAAAATCATGGAAATTCTCTATTGAAATTTATCAAAATTTTATAAGAGAAATATATTATTCAAGAATGGAGAATTAAATTGATTTTTGCAAAATTTGTAATAAATAAATATGACATAGAGGAATTTTATGCCGATAGGAAAAAGGAAATGCAACTAACAAGGGAAAGCATAGGAAGATACACAATTATGAAAAGAAATGTGGCCAAGTGTCCACAATTTACGAGGTATGTGTAATAACCGAGATTATTTTTAAAGATTAAAATTGAATTTTGATATTAATTTCATTTAAACTAAGTTTAGCACGATTTTTGAGGTCGACGGTTGAAACCGGAGGGTTTTTCGGAGTCAAAAACGTGATCTGATGAAAGGAAACGCGACCCGGTGATAAGATACTGACAGAAGGAGTTCCGGACTTTGGTTTCTCAGACGGAGGCCAAAATCTCTGCTTGGGAACCCGTGCCAATGTCCGAATTGAAGACGACATCCTGAAGTTTCCCCGGGTGGTCCAGGAAAAGTCAGAATCACCCCCGGAAGCTTTAAATTTCCCGAAAATCTACAAATTCCCACTATTTCCAACATTTCTCTCTCTCTCTTCACTCCACTTTCTCTCTCCTATCTCTCCTCCTTCCACCACTGCATGCCACTACCAGGGCTGCCGTAGGTTGCCACCTAACCCACCAACCAATACACCTCACGACCTTCAACCTCCGGTAGCCACCCACGACCACCAACGACCGCCACAGTTACCGAAAAACACTGGTTTTTCTCCTCCATCGCGAAATTCTTGTGCCATCGTGATATCCACCATCGGCCACCGTGTGACGTCACTGCCACCACCAGCGTGTAGGCTGAGTTGCCAGATTCCTCCCCCAGCTTGCCGCCGCCGAACGGAGCTCCCACACGCTCCGATCGAGGAGATTTTTGTCCGTCGTGTATTAACTTTCGATGCCAAAAAATTCCGTGGTGTAATTTTCGAGCCCAACCGCACCCCTCTGCTGTGCGCTGCCATGAGCCACCATGTGTCACCGTGCTCTATCGTGTGCCGCCACCAGTGAAGCCAGAAAGACGCTAGAGACTGTCCTGAAATAGATTTCCATCATCCGGCAACCCCGGTAAGGTCCGATTCACCTAAACCTAATTTATTTTGATTGAATTCGCTGCCGAACATAAATAGGAAATAAATTGGTTTAGGAAACTGTGAAATCAGACGTAGGATAGTAAAATTGATGACGTAACGGACTAAAGTAATGATTTAAATGCCCAGGAAATTGATTAGGCTCAAAATTCGAGGATACGAGAAGTCTCGAATCGATTTAGAGCAAACAGAGACCAGGTAGGATAATTTATGCTTCTTGAATGTTAGAATTAACTTTGTGTATACCTGAACGATTTAGATGAATTGCATGGATTTACGTGCTACTTTCGATGGATTAAATTGCATGCCTGTGTGCTGAAAATACCCTTTGCATGTTAGACGATTTTCCTATCGAATTTAGATGCCATAGGGACGGATTGACTTAGGGTAGGGTACTTAATAGCCGGTATGGGACGACCGTTAAGTATCCCGAGTGCAAGGATTTATAAATATATTATTTTAACTAGATTTAACCTGCATTACATTAGGGATCATGCGGTAAATTATAACGACCCTAAGAAAGGTTTAAGGAGTATAAGGGGGGATAACCTAGATGGGAAAATATTGTGATTTAGGCGTAATACCCTAGAACCTTGAGGAATAGTCGATCGTGTGCATGTGAGTTTGAATAGACTATATGAGGATGAGAATTGGCGTATGTGCACATGCTAGGGGACGCCCTAGATGTTGATTCTCACCCGGTCCTTGAGTGAGTGATTGGTGTTATGGATCACACTCACAACATAGGCGAGATTCGGGTGATTGGTGTTATGGATCACACTCACAACAAAGGCGAGATTCGGGTGATTGGTGTTACGGATCACACTCACAACATAGGCGAGATTCGGGTGATTGGTGTTACGGATCACACCCAATGATAAGAGAGAACTTCTCTAGATGACGTGCAATTGGAGGATTTTAGACTCGGTCGCATATGACTTGTGGCTGACACGGATTTAGATAAACCGAGCATGGGATTTGACTCGATTTTATTACCGATTTTCAAAGAAACAAATTTTTTATGATTTTGAGAACTTGCCGCGATTTCCATACGAAATAATGATTTTAAAAGGATAAGGTATTTCACTATTTTTGAATTGAACATGAGAAGTTTGTTTTCGGTGCTTGCACCACTGAGTAACCAACCAGTTTTCGAACAGAATTATTAATTGTAAATTATTCTACTGGGATTTCAATATCTCATAAGGTTGTTTGCTCAGATGAACAGGAACAGGGGCCTAGAAGATAGCTGGACAGACATTTGATGACAGACAGAAGTGAAGCTTAGTTCTAGGCTTGAATCTGATTGTATATATATATTGTTGATGATTTCGTTGCTGGATTTATGTATTTACTGATAGTTTCTGATCGTTATTGGTTTTACTTGTTGGATTGAATTGTGATGTACATATTCTGTTGATAATTGTACTGGATTATGTACTTTTTAGTTTATTTTTCTGTTGGACTGGATGTAAACTGTTGAATTGATGTTTGTTTATACTTTGGGAACGTTCGAAATACAGGGGAGACTCTGCCGAATTTTTATCAGAGTTTAATGTTGTAAATGTGTAAGATTAAGAGGGAATCTGTATGAATGGATTGTATGCTTTATGTATGGAGTCTAGTTTACTATTCCAGAGTATATTAGGATGAATGTATGTGTAATTAGCATAGCTGCATGTAATTTTGGGTTGAATGGAATCCGAATGGATGATGGAATGTCTATTTGGGTTACGCTCAAACAGTAGCGATCCCCGGATGTTTTCCCTAAAAGGGAAAACTGAAAAATTATTGCGAAAACCCATATACTTCCGCTATGAAGATAGAGGATAGTATATTGTGGATTAGGGGGTCGTTACATATGGCCGAAGGTGCTCCACACGTGTGACCTAGCGAGGTGTGGCCGAAGTGCTCTATACCTGTGACCTAGTGTTCATGATGATTTCTTAAGGGTGACCTAGTATCCACGTAACACCACAGGGTGTTCAATTAATCTATAGCGGTAAGTGTAAGAATTTAATGTATAAGTAATTTTGTTTAATTCCATGATAACATGTATAATTCTATGAGGATAAATTTCACTTGAAAGGGGTATTTGATTTTTGTACATTGACATCTAAATTTATCATGCAATGCTTGCCTATTTGTATTTATGAGTAATGCTATCAATAATGTAGAAGTAAACATTTTAGTGCTTGCACCCTGATACATATTAGTTGATTTCTAAACCCTAAATTGTTCAGCTACTAGGAAACTTATGTTTCTCATTTATATGCTAATATGTATCAGATATGGACGCTTAGCAGGGCTGGGAGATAGAAGTTTCATTTTGGTTAAAAGAAAAATTTTTGTAACCCTTATTTTGGATCCTAGTCTAGATATATTTGGTTTAGAATTAGGACTATTCTTTTGGCTATAGACATGGAATGTAAATGGGAAAGAACCCGGGAAGGGATATGTGAAGGACCGTTCCATCCTTAGCAATTTGAAAAGGAGTCTGAGTGACAGGATTGTTGTCTCCTGACTCCTAACGGATGGTTACTTCATATATCCCATCATCTGATTACCGAAGGATGTAATGATCATACCTTATTGTACACTGATTATTTGTATTATAGTTTTACATTTCTGTTGTGTAGTATAGTATTGTATTTTTGCTGTTTATATGAGATTTAATCTGAAAAAAAGATCCCGAACCTAATCCGCTTTAATAAAACTTAAGGGCATAACGGCTTAGACTTAATAATAAAAAGACAAGAATAATGTACTGAACTTATCTGTATACATCGGAGGAACTGTAATACTAAATAAGGGTGTTACATATGACTTTATATAAAAATTAATGAATGAAGTTTATATAAGTGAGTTTAAATTTTGCTGTGTTGATGTAAGGATATTAATTTTAATTATTTAGTTTTTCGCTACACAGTGGATGAATGCAATACCTGAGTATGGGATCCAAGCCTAATCATTTGATAAATAAAAATGAAAATTTATATAACTCAGGTAATAATTAAGGACATAAGTGAATATAATGTGCCAATCTTATAGCTAAATGAATTTTTCAAGATAATATTATAAGTATAACTATAAGATTGGGGTGTTATATTATATATTAATTAATCAATTTTTATTTTAAAAAAAGTAATAACAAAAGTAATATCACTTAGAAAATTTGAGATTATCCCTACTTTAGATCCTAAATATACACATATGATAGATATCTATTTTCTATTTATAATACAAACAAAAAATAACATACTCCTTTGCATCGAATATTGGAAAGTAAAAGCTCATTATAAGGTTCAACTCACATATATATTTATTTGAAAGAGTGATGATCACACAGGCTCGAGTTCATCTATAATTACACACTCTCGTCACATGTCATTTTTATATTGGACAAATTCTTTCCTTTATACGGAGAACAACAAAGTGAAATAGAAAAAAAAAAACTATGCACATGGTACTAGTTTTAGGGGATCATGGATTTGGATTTGGCGAATTTGTTTATTAAAAAAAAATCCTTTTTTATACTTTTAAAAAAAAAAATACAAACTCCTTTCAAAGTTATAAAATTATAGAAATATCCCAAAAAATAATATTTTTTTCTTTTATTAAGAATATAACACATTAAAATATAAATTTTATGAGAGACTATTATAATCTTTTAAAATAATAAAAAATAATATAATTTTAATTTTTAACATCAAATAAATGAATTTAAGTATGAATTTTGGATGGATAATCAATAATAAATTAATTATAACTATCTACTACATAGATATATAGCATATAATCTAATTCATTAACATCAAAATTGTTGACTATCCATCCATTTAAATAATGGAGAAGAATATTTATTATAAGTGATGTTGTAAAGATAAAATAATTTCAATAAGTTATACTTTTTTAATTGTATAACTGATGTTAAAAATAATATTATTTTTTATCATTTTAAAAAATTATAATAATCTCTCATAAAATTTATATTTTAATGAGTTATATTCTTAAATAAAAGGAAAAATATTATTTTTGAGGTCTTTTTATAATTTTATATGTTTAAAAGGAATTTCTATATTTTTTAAAAGTATAAAAAAAGTGTAATTTTTTAAATTATAAATAAATTCACTATAATGAAAGGACTTCCTATATTTTATAACTAAATTCATGATTCCTTAAAAACAAAAAAACAGAACATACCAGAGCATGAAAAACAAACCACCCGTCAAATAAAACAGACCATGTAAGCATTTATGTGATATTTTACAGATACCCACCAGTCAAATAAAAGAGAGAACATAAAAAAAGAGTATGAAAACAAAACCAAAAAGATGCGTTTTTTTTTCTAAGTTGATTACAAATAAAAGATATATAGAAGAGAGAAAGAGAGAGAAACTTACTTGTAATAGCTATGAATGAGAAGATCTAATAGGCGAAAAAGAAGATTATGTATAATCAAGAAGACAATGCAGCAAGGCCAAAATGTAGATGAAGAAGACGAGCGGCAGAGGCTAGATGAAGGACAAATTGAGTGAAGTTATTTTCTAATAAACCTAATTTACAAGAGTGCTACCGTGTTTTCAACAAATTTTCAAATAATTTCAAAACTGCCACCGCATTTTCATTTATGCATTTTCAGTTTTCAACTTTTTCAATAGGAAACCCTGAAAACATTATTTTAACGTTTTAAAAAATAACCCATTTTTTGAAAATATTTCCTAAGAATTATTTTCTTAAAATTAACCAAATATTTTTTTTAACTCATTTCCTGTTTTCATTTAAAATGAAAACAGAAAATAGAGAAAGCAAACACACCCTTAACTTTCCACAGTGCTTATCGAGGTTACTCTGAAAAAGCTTGATCGTTATCTTAATAAGATAATGATGATTTATATCTGTTTACAAACGATGCACAGAAGTTGTAAGTTGTTGTACATTACACTTTATGCACTTGCAAAGACTTAGGATTGCTTGATTGAAGATTTTGAAGAAAGTGAGATCAGACTTAGGGTTGTTTGATTGAAAGTTTTGAAGAAAGTGAGATGAGGTGGTAGAGTGGGTGAAATAACTCCAGCTATTAATTAAAAGTTTAGCAAAAAAATAAAAATAAATGGTATATCCCTCTTCACTTATTAGATGTTAGAATGTTGGAATGGGTGGATTAAAAGTATGAAATTTTTCATTTTTATGTTTAAATATAAAATATTTTAATAAAATAAGTAAATAGATAAGGTAAAAAATGTAATGGAAAAATTTTAAAAATTTCAAACTATCCCAAACATTTCAATTTGGAGGAGTTTAAAAATTAGGGTGTTAATTAGATAGTTTGAAATAGTTTTCAAACTATTTGAAATCACCCCACCCTATTCGGTTTTTAAGCATTTAATCAAGAGTAAATTTTTGATTTAGTTCTTGAAAGATGGTTGTTTTCTCAATTTAATTCTGAAAAGATAAATTGTCTCAATTTAGTCCTTTAAAAATCAATACCCAAAAAATTTAGTCCTTATGTCAATATGATGGATGAAAAAGGAGTTTAAGGATTTAGATCCAACCAAACAAAGCCTTAAACAAATATTATAAATTTCCACTTGGAGGAGAAGCCAAATTGAGTGGCTGAGATTGGTTTGGATTAATGGCTGAGATTGTACTAGGAAGAGAAGAGATAGGAAAACTAGTAGAGAAAAAGAAAGGAAAAAGAAAGAAGAGAGAGAGAGAGAGAAGAAGGAAAAGCAAGAGAAAATAATTGGGAAAACTAATTTAACAGTTGAAACTAGTAATTTAAGCTTGGAATCTACGTAGATAGAATTCCCTACCCTATATATTCATCGATTTTTCATATAGTTTTTCCATGGTTTTCTCTCTCTAAATTATTGCATGAATTTCTAGAATTGTGTGATTTGCATTAGAAATTGCAAATCAATCAATACCCCACCTCTTAGGTACTATATGTGTGTTACCTTATAGAGGCAGTATGCTACAATCTTGTCACTTGCTTTATCTACTCGAGTTCATTTTAATTATTTCCCATGATCCTTTAATTAATTGAGTTAGTTTGGGTTACTCTTGGGTATCTCACTTGGCACTCTAGCGTCAGTGGAAGTATTAAGTTACCAACTTCATACATCCAAATAGAAGTTTAATCTATACATATATATGTATAGGTACATACATCACTATAAGACATACATATCATATCCACTAATGGACCCATTGTGGGTCTTATCATAACTATTACATTATACTCAACTAACTATGTGGATCACATCCACCTCTATCTCCTTCATGCTATAACATCTAGCCATCTGGACACATAAATGCAAAATGTGATTTCAAAAATTAGTAATCAAATAAACCGGTTTGAAATATTATCATTGATGGTACCAACTAGGAATCACCTAGGAAAAACATACATTCTTTACTAATTTCAAGAAATAGTGGATGTCTTGCATTATATGTCATGCCATGTACAATGAAATGCATTGAATATATGATATCATGAGCAATTTCAATATACATCATGGTAGAAAACAATACTATGGACATAAATCATATATAGGTAAAGATAAAATATTATAAACATCATGTAGGCACTTAAGCCATGGTAATATTATTGAGAGCTAGGGAATTTGTCAATTGATAATTCCTTGGACAAGGGCAAGGGCTAAGGAATGTGGCAGTTACCTTTCCTATTAACAATAATGTACCCCATGTCATAAGACCCATTGAGTGAGTTTCGTTGTGCGATTGTCAACCCTACACCCTAGAGCGTCCCCTAGTTGGGTACCAACATTTATTATCTTATAGGTTGTTGTACCCCTTTTTCTTGGTAGGATATCTTATCACTAAGGCCCCATTCTTGGTAGGTTAGATCATCACCAAGCCCCTTTTTCTCAATAGGCTAGGTTTGTAACATCCATTCTTTTTGTATTCAAGAGATGTTTTTTTATTTTAATGAATTGAATGTTTGTGTTTGTTACATTAAATTACATATAGATGCATTAGAATGAGAGTTTTAGGTTAAGGGAAAGAATAAGGACCAAATTGAAAGGAAAAAGATGAAGTAAGGATGGATATGAGAAATTTTGAAACTTTAGGACAATAGGCCATAATTTTAGCCAAAAGATTTACTATAGCAACAGAATTTTGAAAACTTCCTACCAGTGAGCTAGGGACAAAATGGTAATTTAACATATAGTTGAAGAATTATCATTTTGGGCCGAAGGGTCAAGAATTCGGAATAAAATTGGAAAGAGTCAGATTACCTATAAATAGGCCAACCCTTCAGACCCTTCATTGTGCTTCCTGAAAGTCTGAACTCTAGAGAGAGAGGATGAGCTAGAGAGAGAAGGAGAAGGAATTGTGAGCAAACAACAACGTTACTTGGATTTAAGCATTTCAAGAGCTAGGAAATCACTCCAGAACACTTCCCAATCAACAAGCACCGATTAGAAATCAGCAAAAAGGTAGCATAATAACCCAATCCCTTTATTTCAGAGTTTACTGTTCACATGATTGAAATTTGCGAAATTATACTTGTTTGAAAGAAAAAAGGATTAAAAACTACATTCTTATTGTTTTTAATTACTATTGGGTATTTTTAACCTATTGAAGATACTTGTGCATGTTTAAAATTACTTTTGAAAAATGGGTTTTTCATCTTGAACAAAAATGAGTTTTTATCTTATATTTGGACAAGATTATATGATGTTTTAGGCTATTTTCTTGTGTTAAATGTTGTTGAGAAGTTTATCTTGAGTTCATCAATTTCAAAATGGGTTTAAAAACAAGTTTTTGGATTGAAAATCTAGGTTAACTGCAATTTATAAAACAAAGTAAAACACAGCAGCCGACTGCCACAGTGCAGCAGTCGATTATCATGCTCTTGAGATGCCCAGAAACGTATACATAATGCTAGCAGTCGACTGCCAGGCACCTGGAAGTCGACTGTCGTGTTCTTTCTCTTTTCATAAATGCTCAAGAACAGAGCAGCCAACTGCCCCGACCCAGTAGTCAACTGTCGGGCCCAACAGTAAGCTAGTAGCCGACTGTCAGGCGCCTAGTAAGCGACTTATAGCTCTCTGTTTGGAATTTCAAAGATTTGACAAAATGCAACCAGTTGACTTGTAGTGTGATACCAGTCGACTGCCACCGTTTGTGATGAAAAGGTGAACTTAATTACATGTTTGAATGATATCTAGCCCAAAACTTAATCCAAACTAGAGATTAAACTTAAATTATAAGTAAGGTAACATATACTTTGAATGTAAATGAGAAAGAGCATCAAAGTGATGAAATTTAAAAGGAAAGAGCAAGAATGCATAAGAGAAATGAGAATTGTATTCTTAATATATGTATCTGTGGCAAATAGGTTTATATCTGAATGACTAATTGATGGTATGGGATGGTAATTGGACATTCCACGAGTATCATAATAGTTGTGAATTGTAAGTTAGTGACTTAATGGCCAATGTAAATGAAAAGTCACATACTTAGAATTTACAGAATTATAGTATGCACCAATTCACCCATATATATATGTTTATGAATAGCGTTTTGGGGACCCCAATATGTACTCAATGTGTGGAACCGAAATGTGGGGACTCTATTGTACTTGGATCCACTAGAGGACGCTCCAGAATATACACAAACATGATATGCAGTCAAGGACTGCCAATGGGTATAGTTGCCAGAGTACATATTCGAAAGTATAGAGTGGTGCACATAATAACCCTCCCGATTTCTCTTATATTATGCAATTACATGATGATGATTATGATGATATTTGGCAGAGGCCAATGAGAAGTGCTCTTATTTCCTTATTGCTCTTTATTTTATAATAAATGTTATATGAATGATGCTATGTTACCTGTATGTTTTGATGAATTTATGAAATATATATTATGCGCTGAGCATATAGAGTAAGTAATACATGCAAGTCTAAATGTTAAATGCAATGTTATATAAGATGACCCAATAGATGTATTGTTTTTATGAAAAAGAATGTAGAATTTTCGTATGAGTTTACGGTGGTACAAACTAGCTATTTTGAAAACTGGTTATTATTGCTACTGAGATTTATTCTTATAAAAATGTTGATTTGTGTTAGATGCCTAGATTTCAGATAGTGTTGGAAGTAGAGGTGGAAGTGGTAGAGATACCCTTCTTAGGGTATTTTCCTGTTATTCATGAAGTATGGGTTATTTATATATAGGAAGTCCCTCTCACACCTTGAGTATGTAAAGTTTTAGGAAAGTTTTTGGTATTCCCAATACCCTGAATCCTTATGATATTATAGTAAAAGGATCAGCATAATAGTTTTGATGTATAGTTTAAGGGTATATGTATTAGGATATGTGAGCTAGGAATCCACTAGCTATTTTTGTTAAATGGGTATAAGTGACAGGCTTGTTGTCTCCTTACCCTAGCTAACACTCTCACATATCCATAGATATATGTCTAATGAATGATATATATACACTGTAAATGAATGTGGATGTATATATATATGTATGTTTTATGTCAATTAATTTAATTAATTTTTCACTGCATAATGTGTGAGATCGCGAGTGTAGACCAATAATACTAATTATTTCAATTGATAAATATTTAAAATTTGACTTAGGTAAAGGAAGTAATAATTCACCAATCTTATAGTACATTGTTTATATTATTCAAATTTCTTTAAAAGGAACTATAGGATTGTGGGGGGGGGAGGTTTATAAGGTCAACCCCAAACCCCCTTTTCTAGGTAGGATGAGTTTTATCCTCTCACTCAGCATTTCTATAGTAAGCCAATGTTGCTAAGAGAAATAACCATCATTTTTATGATAGATCATCTTATCTAGGTACATGATTCATAAAAATATATACTAGGGAAACATATTCTGAGTTTAGGTGAGCTTAACCTTAATAACTCTACGGCCATAAGAGTACAGTATGTCACGGAGTTGTTCCCTTAACAAGCTCATGTGTGGCCTTAGCTCCTTTCTGCTCCTTGCAATAGCTAAGTAAGCCTTACTCATGAACTAAATATTCTGTATGCCCAGATTAGACACTTCTTAATACTTTACCTTCTTCTCCAGCCCAAGGGGACCTACACATCTGATACATGCCAACACTAAAAGGAGAAATGAATCTCAGTAGCAATGCAACCTGTTACAAAATTTGTTGACCTATACCACCGTGCTCGCATGGAAAACTCTACATTCTTTCATAAAACATATCACATGCTATTAGGATATGGTGCATGTAGCATTTAGTCATGTTATATACTCATACATATGCATATTCATCAAAACATATCATCTTTAAAACATGGGAAGTATATTCATCATCATTCTCATCATAAAACATTTCTTATAAAACATATGTGTGATAAGAAACATGCCATAATTTCACTTTCATAACATATGAGCAATACATAAAACACCCTAAGAGTAATCAGGAGAGTTGCCCAGTAGCAACTCCACTCACCACTGTCTATATCAATGAGCGCATGTCTATTTAGTCATGCCTTAACTTTTGTACATTCTGATGTGCCCCCCAGTGGATCCAAGTACCTTAATGGTCCCTGCCCCTTTCCATCAGATCATCCCTGACCAGAGGGATTCCTCCCTTTTGTCCCAAACGGGGCTAGTATAAACTCATGGGATCACTGTCAACTCTACTTAGATCATTTCCTTTTCACTTTTGGATGGATCATAGAACTATGGAATCACCATCCCTTTCCAATGGATAACACTCCCAGTACGCTATTCTTGATATATACTCTAGGGTGAATCGGCCCATGACTATGGTTATACTTAACTCTAAGTAAGTATTCTCATATGGCCTTTTGGGAGATGACACTAACTTAAAGTTCGCAACCATCACGGTGTTTCCAAAATCATCTAAGTTCAAGTGGATGTTTAACCATCCCAATTTATGGCACTACCGTGGAATGCCCAATAGCCTTCCCATACCGATAATCAGTCACTCGATCATAAGCTAAGGCATACCCTAAGAATACTTTCCTCTTTCCCTTTTTGTGTTTTTTGTTATCTCTTTATTTCACTATCACAAGGGTCTCGTCACCCAAAACTCCTAGTTTCCTTGCTTACCTATGTTGTGAGCCCTTAATTAAGTTATTATGAAGAATTACTAAGCTCAGTTGCCATTAAAAACTTCATTTCACAAGTTAGAGGGCTGCCAGTCGACTTCTAGAAGGCTAGCAATCAACTAGTGGCTCTTTGTATTCCTCAAGTGCCAGACAGTAAGCCAGCAGTCACTAGCAGCTAGCTGGTCACTTTTTGGAATGCGTCTTAGGCAAAAATAAAAGCACGGTAGTCGACTGTTAGGATGGCCAGTCTACTGCTTAATGCAAACCCGGGCATGACAATCGACTGCTAGAAATCTAGCAGTCGGTTGCTAAGCCTCTGTCTGCACTTCTAGGTTTTCCAAGAACACGATAGTCAATTGCCCCATACTTAGCAGTCAGTTGTTATGCTCTGCTGCAGTTCAGAAAACATAATTTTGATAATACCTAGTCAAGAATGCATTCCATTTTCAATTCTAAACACATGAGCTTAATATCCATACAACAAACTTTACTTCTCATTAAACATTTCTCATCCATTAGCTCAAACATGGTACATTCAAGGAAAACTAATCTATATCTCTAGATGAACATAACCCAGCCCTTCCAATCAATTACAAGCACATATATGAGCATACATTCAGCAACACAACATGTAACACCCTATATTCTCTTGATTAGTTTTAAATTAATGATTCCCTTAATTAATTGGATGAGTTTGATATAAGTATGATAAATTTACTTGTGCAATTTAATGCTAAAGAATATCACCTTCTTCCTTGTCTTAACCGAGAAAGTTAGTGAATTGGAAAGGAAATTTTGTTGAAGTTAAACTAAAGAAAAAGGGACGATGACTTCGGCCTTAAGAAAAGAAAGGAAACGAATGCAATGTAGCAAATATTGACTCCTTTTCCTTTAATTCAAACGAGAAGACAAGTGAGCAAAAAAGATTCATTTTTTTATTCTTATGCTAATTAAAATGATGCTTCCATTCAGTGATTGTGACGTGTTACAATTCCATTTTAATGCTTCCAAGTAGTGATGAAGATAGAAGAGAGAAAGAGAGAGTGATCAAATGGTTTTTCCAATCAATAAGTAAAATAAACCAAGGAAAAAGTAGCTAAATATGTGTGTGTGTATGGTGTAGCAAGAGTGTAGAATTGTGTGAATAAACACACATCTAGGTGGGCATACTATAACACCCCACAATTTAATTAGCCTAAATTTGTAATAACTGAGATTATTTTTAAAGATTAAAAGTGAATTTTGATAATGATTTCATTTAAACTAAGTTTGACATGATTTTTGAGGTCGACGGTTGAAAACGGAGGGTTTTTCAAAGTAAAAAACGTGATCTGATGAAAGGAAATGCGGCTCGGTGATAAGATACTGACAGACAGAGTTTCAGACTTTAGTTTCTCAGACAGAGGCCGAAACCTCTACATGGGAACCCGTGCTAACATCCAGATTGAAGACGACATCTCGAAGTGTCCCCGGGTGGTCCGGGAAAAGTCAGAATTGCCCCCAGAAGCTTTAAATTCCTCAGAATCCCATAAATGTCATCATTTCCATCCTTTCCCTCTCTCTCCTCACTCTATTTTCTCTCTCCTCTCTCTCCTCCTTCCACCACCGCGCGCCACCACTAGGGCTGCCGTAGGCCGCCACCTAACCCACCAACTGACACACCTCACCACCCTCGACCTTCAACAGCCACCCACGGCCACCAACGACCGCCATAGTTGCTGGAAAAATGCTGATTTTTCTCCCCCATCGTGAAAATCTTGGGCTATCATGATCTCCGCCGTCGGGCACCATTGGACGTCACTGCCACCACCAGTGTGTAGGTCGAGCTGCTAGCTTCCTCCCCTAACTTGCAGCCACCAAACAGAGCCGCCACGCGCCCGGATCTAGGAGATTTCCATCCGTCGTGCATCAACTTTCGACGCCAAAAGACGCTGTCTAAACAGCCGTGAACTATCGTGCCACGCCTAGATTCGGACTCTTCATCTTGCGGGCTTCATCGTGGTGTAATTTTCAAGCCCAACCACACCCCTCCGCCGTGCACTGCCGTGAGCCATCGTGCTTCACCATGTACTGCTGTCGGAGAAGCCAGAAAGACACTAGAGACTGTCCCAGAATATATTTCCATCATCCGGCACCCCCAGTAAGGTTCGATTCACCTAAACCTAATGTGTTTTGATTGAATTGGCTGCCAAACATAAATAGGAAATAAATCGATTTAGGAAACTATGAAATCAGATGTAAGACAGTAAAATCGATGATGTAACGAACTAAAGTAATGATTTAAATGACCAGGAAATTGATTAGGCTTGAAATCCGAGGATGCGAGAAGTCTCGAATCGATTTGGAGCAAACAAAGACCAGGTAGGATAATTTACGCTTCCTGAACTTTAGATTTTACCTTGTGGATACCTGAACAATTTAGATTAATTGCATGGATTTGCGTACTAATTTCGATGGACTAAATTACATGCCTGTGTGTTGAAAAATACCCTTTACATGTTAGATGATTTGCCTATCGAATTTAGATGCCATAGGGACGAATTGACTTAGGTTAGGGTACTTAATAGCCGGTATGGGATGACCGTTAAGTATCCTGAGTGCAGGGATTTTATAAATATATTATTTTAACCAGATTTAGCCTGCATTACGTTAGGGATCATGCGGTAAATTAGGACGACCCTAAGAAAGGTTTAAGGAGTATAAAGGGGGATAACCTAGATGGGAAAATGTTGTGATTTAGGCGTAATACCCTAGAACCCTGAGGAATAGTCAACCGTGTGCATGTGAGTTTGAATAGACTGTATGAGGATGAGAATTGGTGTATGTGCACATACTAGGGGACGCCCTAGATGTTGATTCTCACCCGGTCCTTGAGTGAGTGATTGGTGTTATGGATCACACTCACAACATAGGCGAAATTCAGGTGATTAGTGTTACGGATCACACCCAATGATAAGAGAGAACTTCTTTAGATGACGTGTAATTGGAGGATTTTAGACTCGGTCGCATATGACTTGTGGCCGACACAATTTAGATACACTAGGCATGGGATTTGACTCGATTTTATTACTAATTTTCAGAGAAATAGATTTTTATGATTTTTGAGAACTTGCCGCGATTTCCATGCGAAATAATGATTATAAAAGAATAAGGTATTTCACTGTTTTTGAACTAAACACGGGA
Organism: Senna siamea; assembly: GCA_031216115.1. Classification (NCBI taxonomy): domain Eukaryota; kingdom Viridiplantae; phylum Streptophyta; class Magnoliopsida; order Fabales; family Fabaceae; genus Senna; species Senna siamea. The sequence goes on from CM062360.1 coordinate 8,569,938, forward strand.
AGTTTGTTTTCGGTGCTTGCACCACTAAGTAATCAACCAGTTTTCAAACAGAATTATTAATTGTAAATGATTCTACTGGGATTTCAATATCTCATAAGGTTGTTTGCTCAGATGAATAAGAACAGGGGCCTAGAAAATAGCTGGGCAACGACTTGAGGATAGACGAACGAGCAACTTAGTTTTAGGCTTGAATTGTGATGTATATATTCTGTTAATGTTTTGTATTGGATTATGTAATTACTGGTTTTATTTTGTTAATGGACTGGATGTAAATTTTTGAATTGTTGTGTACTTGGGTAACGTTCGAAATACAGAGGAGATTCTGCCAAATTTTCAATAGCATTTAATGTTATAAATGTTTAGGTTTAAGATGGAATTTATATGAATGGATTGCATGTTTATGTGTGGAATCTAGTTTTATTATTCCAGAGTTTGTTGCGATGTTGCGTGTGTAATTAGTATAGCTGCATTCGATTTTGGGTTGAACGAAATCTGAATGGACGATGGAATGTCTATTTAGGTTACGCTCAACCAGTAGCGATCCCCTAAAATCCCCATATCGAGAATAACTATTTCTAAAACCCATATGCTTCTGCTATGCAGATAGAGGATAGTATATTGTGGATTAGGGGGTCATTACAAAATTAATGTCCTTTAATTAAATAGATGGAATTAATTGTTTCATTTAATGATTAGTATGAATTGCTTGCTTCATAATTAATTAGATGAATTAAATTAAGGAGGGGCAAATTTTCTTGCATAATTTAATGGGCCAAAATAGTTATATTAAAAGGTAAGTTTGCACAAAAATTAAAGTACTTGATTTAAATTTTTATCCTTTCAATAAGCTAGCCAAATTGCCAAAGGAAAGAGAGAATTAAAGATAAATGTATATACATATAGATAACCTCATGAAAAGAACACATGGAAATGGAAAAGAGTTAGCACACAATAAATATATGTACATATACACATACAAATGATGAAGTAAAACAAAGAAATAAAAAGGGGTGTCATGAATTGTGGACTTGCATGGGTTTCACGTGCAAATGGGAGGAAGAAGAAAAAAATTTTGCATGAATTTCATGCATGGTCCACGTAAACTAGGAAGGAAAGAAATTACATGCATCTTTTGTGGGACCAATGGACAATACAAAGGAGGATGGGAATTGAATTTTTAGCATGCAACAATTTAATATATAGGCATATAAGGTGGAGTAAAAAGGAAGCAAGAGTGCATATGCATTTGGAAGAAAGAGAAGAAGAATTTTAAAGGTGTAGAATTTTTATTTGACTTGTTGCATATGGGACCACACGTGAGGTAGGAAATTTGGTTAGGAAAAGAAGACACAAGGTGCAAAATTTTTTTATGCAACATGTGAATTTAGTTGCTTGTAAGAGTAGATAACCTAAACTTGCAAGGAAGGGAATTACCAAGAGTGAAATTAAAGGCAAAGTTTACTTGCAAGTACAATTAGTGCAAGAATATATATATATATATATATACAAATATAAAGAGTGCAAAATTTTCATGTAGGAAAAGGAAAATATGAATTATTCATAATTTGCTAAGCAAAGAGGAGGATACATGTGCAATTGGAAGAAGGGAATTGAAAATGTGATTTTTATGCATGTAACCCACTCCCACATGGTAAGAAGGGAGTAAAGAGAAAGGGAAAAGAGAGGAAACATACTATATTAAAATAAGTAGATGAAGCATGGTGTGAAGGAAAAGGAAATTTCACTTTTATGCATGCTTGCATATGCCACCTAGGCAATAAGGAAATCTAAATTTTATGTATCAAATGTACACGTGAAAAGGAAGAGACAAAAGAGAGGGTGAGAGTTATTTTCCATGCAACCTAACCACACATGAAATAAGAGAGAAAAAGAGAAAAATAAAAAAAGAGAAGGGAAAAAGAGGGATCAAAGGAAACAAGTTGTAGAAGGAAACAAAAGGAATGGCCAAGAACATTCTTTCTAGCTAACCATCAAGGTAGGTTAGCAATTTATTATTCTAGTTCCATGATTTAGTATGCATGTTCAATGATTTAGCTTCCATAGGACTAGAACACTTGCCTACATTCTTGATTTAGGGATAACACATGACTTAGCTTGCATGGTAAATCTAGGAGGTAGTTAATGCTTAAACTTAAAATGTTATTTTTAAGATCATGAAAGAACTTAGAACAAGAGATCAATGGCTTAGGTTGTTTGACTTATGACTCTTAATATTGGAGTAGATTTATGATTTCATGATGAAGTTAATATTAGTAAATGTAACCCATGTAAGAGAGAGGACCATACTAAAATTAATGGGAAATATTTATGATTATTAATAATGATGCATGTGATTAAGGGAAATAATTGACTAGAATAGTGATGAATATTATTGTGGTTAAACTTTATGATTAAAATAAGGATGAATGTTATTGGAGAAAATTTAGGCTAATGAATGATAAACATTATTATGGAAAGATATTTGACTAGATTCATGAGACATATTGATTTTAAGAATTTAAGACTAATAATGATGACCATTGATATGGGGAAATTATGGCTAAATTAATGGTGAATGTAGTAATGGAAAAATCATTCTTAGTAACAAGGAATAATGGTGTTATGAAAATTTATGAGCAATTAATGATGAACATTATTATGGAAAATTTATGGTTAAGAAAATGATGACCATTGTTGTGAAAAATTATGGTTTGAAATATTGAATGATATTATTAGGGAAAAATTATGATTAATATGGATAAACATTATTGTGATGGAAAAGGAAATTACCCCATTCCATTAATATGATATAAAGAATGGAAAGAGTAAAATTTAAATGATACAATATGAAATTCTCTTCAATTTTTTCCTTAGGCCAAAATCTTGGATATTCTCCCTGAAAAATTATTAAGGTTTTATAATTGAATATATTATTCAAAATGGAGAATTAGATTGATTTAGGCCAAAGTTGTCATAAATGAATATGAAAAAGGTAATGTGTGTCAATAGAAAAAGAAGGAAAGGAAACTAACATAGTAAAAATGAAGAAAGATCCATGAATTATGAGGTGTGGCCAAAGGTGCTCCACACGGGCGGCCTAGTGAGGCATGGCCAAAAGTGCTCCATGCCCATGACCTAGTGCTCGCGACTACCCTATCTATGTGGCTGAGTGTCCACGGATTACGAGGTGTGGCCAAAGGTGCTTCAAACAGGTGGCCTAGTGAGGTGTGGCCGAAGGTGCTCCACACCCATGACTTGGTGCTCGAGACTACTTTATACACATGGCCGAGTGTCCACAATTTATGAGGTGTGGTTGAAGGTGCTCCACACGAGGGACTTAGAGAGGTGTGGTCAAAGGTGCTCTATATCCGTGACCTAGTGTCCACAGTAATCTCATAAAGGTGGCTTAGTGGCCCGTAACACCCCAGAATGCATAAGCACTCGATTTAATTCTACAATAACCCATGTCATTTTATGATAATATGCGTCTCTTGAAAAAGGATTGTCTGAGTTTCTATTGCCCCCTAAATTTATCATGTAGTGCTTACCTGTTTACATTTATGAATGACATTATGTTTTAATATCAAGAATGTAGATTAAATGTTTTGGTGCCTGCACCCTGATACATATTAGTTGATTTCTAAACCCTAAATTGTTAAGCTACTGGAAAACTTGTGTTTCTCATCTATATGCTAATATGTATAAGATACAGATGCGCAGCCAGGCTACGAAGTAGCAACTCTTTTGATTAAGTAAGATTTTTGGTAACCCCTATTTTAGGTCATAGATATATTCGATTTATAATAAGACATTTATTTTGACTGTATATATGAGATGTATAGGGGGTATATAGGGGAAACGGATATGTAAAGGACTAGTCTATCCTTAATTTATACTTGAGTCTAAGTAACAGACTTGTTATCTCCTCACTCTGAGGGACAGGTACTTCATTTATCCGGGGACATGTTTATCAGTATGTAATGGACATTATCGGACATGTATTAATTGAATTATATGAAAGTTTAAATTTCTACTGTGTAGTGTAGTATTTATTTAGCTGTGCATTCGAGATGTAATCTGAGCAAAAAATCTTAAACCTAATCCACTTAATATAACTAAATGGTATAATTGCTTAAACAGTAAATAAATAAAAGTTTAAGAATAATGTACTGAACCTATTTGTTTACATCGAAATTAGTTGTAATACTAGATAGGGGCGTTACACATACGGCAAGGACAATTGGGAATGGAAGAGTACAGTTGGTAGGGAGATGGAAGAGAGAAGGAAGAGATGTGTAATATAAGTTTTCTTCCCTTCCTTTGTGTTGTCTCCAACGTGCCCAAGAATGGAGATTCACGTGTGCCTTGCATGAACCATGAGCCTTGCATGAAGGGAGTAGCTTACATACAATGAGTGGAGTTAAATATATATATGCATGCAGCAAGTTAGGGAGATAGCTTCATAATTTTATAAAATAGAAATGCCAAATCGTGTGGCTTGTGTAAGGGAGAAGCTTGCGTGACTTTCTTACTTCCCTTCCTTAGCGTGACCAAGTGACTAAGGCAAGAGTGCAAGGAAAGTAAATTGTACTTCAAGTACACATGTGGCTAGTAAATAATAATTAAGAAGAAAGAAAATGGGGAGAGTGTGTAAACTTCCATTTTGGCCGAATAGGAAATACACAAAGGAGGGAGGGAAGTAAATACACACACAAATGACAATTGCATCCAAAAAGAAAGAGAGCAACTTGGCAAGGAAAAAGGAAAAGCTCTTTTGAGGGGGAAGGAGCTAGCTAGCCAAGAGAAGAAGAAGTAAAGAGTAAAGGGGAAATTCAAAGGAAGAGCCAAGAAATCTCATTCTAGGTCATCCCTGAGGTAGCTTAGCAATTCTTTTAATTTTGTTCCATGGTTTAGAATATATTCATCATGTTTTTCCAAGCTTTCAAGGAACATTAGTTTCCTCTCTACATTTGATAAGCACATAATTATACATATTTATTGGCTAAATTTCACTCACTTTAAGAGTATATTTTATGTGTTTGATGTATAATTACCCATATTTCCACTTGTTTTCATATTATCTAAGCTTTTCCCAGGTACCAAGAAGTTTTGAAGAGAAATGGACCAAAACTAAGCATCCAAAGGTTCAAAGCACCTCAAAATGTACCTTTTCGCATGAGCACACATGGATTCTTCTATAACACACCCTACCAAACGCCCATACTGCCTTAATGCTTCTAGAACACACCCTACCACATGCCCATACTGCCTTAATACTTCTAGAACACACCTCTCCACATGCCAAAGACATCTTATAAACCTCCCTACAGGGCCATAACAACAATCTATAAGCAAGAAATGACCAAAATCACCCCGCGGACAGATTTCTTCTGGGACACGGCCTACAACACAGCTATGCCACTTTCTAGGTTGCCACATGGCCGTGTGGAAGCCTAGAGAGGCACCTCCCTTGCCTATAAATAGGAGAAGGCGTAAGGGAAGAAAGGCATCACTTTGAAGGAAATTAAGAGAGGAAACAGAGAGCACTTGGAGTAGCTTGGAGTGTGACAATCCTTGCTAATCCTTAGAGCTTAACACTTCAATTCCATTGTCTCTTCACAAAGGTCATGAGCCGTGGAGATTCAATCAAGAATTGAAGGAAGAGATTGGGAAGCATCAAGAGGCAATTAGGAGCATAATCAAATAGGAGTTTAGAGTTAAGGCTATTCATCCAAAACTCGACCGATGAGGGTATTTCTGTCTCCATTTTGTTCTTCTTACTTTATTATATTTCTTATTATTTTATTCATGAACATGAGTAGCTAGATTCGAAGAACCCAATTGGGTTCTTAGACTATGTTGATATTTTGATTTAAACATGATTGAGTTATGAATTGAATTGTGTGATCTTCCTCTAGTTAAAGATTAATCAAATTTTTATTATGAGACATGGTAATAAAAAAACTATCTAGATTCCTCTCAAATACTGTACCTAATGATGTTTGGAATTGGAAAACTAACTAGAGAGAACAGTTGATCTTCGCTTTGACCAGGAGTTCGACAATTGCTAGACCAGGAGAAACTCTTAAAAAGCTTAATGCTGATCTAAACTTGACCATTGGACACGAATAGCCAATAGAGGGTATAGGTTTAAGAAATCCATTGAAACCAACTGGAAATCTAGATTTCTTTTACACAAGTAGCACAATCAATCTCATAACCCATTATATTTTATTTTCATATCATCCAGTCTAAGATCCCAATGGGTGTACTTTTCTGGAACTTGATAATTCACTATCTTAACACTTGCCTCACTTTCTCTCTGTAGCTCAATAGTAGTAGTTAGATTTAGTTTAGATAAACCACTATTCTTCTTAGGCTAAATAACAACGAGTAAGTAGTAACTCTGGGCTTTCCCGTTCCCGTGGGATACGACCTTGGTACTTACCATTGTGCTAGGCTACATTGATAGGTGCACTGCCTTAAGGTGTGGCTACATATAGTTCATTGGTAGCACATCAACATTCTTGAAAATGTGAATGTCTCTTTGGCTAAGCTTGTATGGTATAATTGATGTGTTTGTTGATGTGCTAAAATGGATATTGTTATCCTCAAGGAACGACTATTGTGGGAAAAATTCAGCTTGTGGAAAGTTTATGTTCTTAAATTGTCCATGTATGCTTTTAGATTAAAAAAATACCCAAAGAAATCATGCTAGCTAGAAATTTGACTTAAAATCATGATATTACTCTCTTTAGCCTACTTAAAACTGAGAGTATCCCTTTTTGACATATAAAGTGTTGCTGAAAAATATATGGGAAAAGTCACCTTTTAGTTGTGGTAAAAAAAGAGGGAGGGGAGTGATAAATGGATGTGTGTTACCTTGTTTATTCTGTTCATATGAGAAATTTGTATATATTAGTGTCCTTTAAATGTAGGAGTGATAACATGTATGTAATTATCAAGTGTAACATGTAAAATAAGCCAAGAAAAGAGGAAAAAGAAGTGACAAATTTTATTGCTACATAACTTCAATTTGAGAGAAAGTAGCATAATAATTTCAAGGTATTGCGTTAATAGATTTAAAATATAGAAAGGATAGAAGAATGTGGTAAATGGTATATGAAGAACTTTATATCCCACTTTTTCTTCATGATGGCTGAAACAATCACTCATTTTAATCTTATTAGCCGAATACATATGCAAATGTAATGACTTATAATGTGTCTTATAATGGCTAGTCAAAGGAAAATGAGAAAGTTATAGTTAGATGAATGGTGATTGCAATTTATTCCTATTTATGCCATTAATGTTCTTGTGCTAAAAAATTTATGAGATTATGGATGGCTAATTTATGTCCACAATTCCTAAAGTGTGACCGAAGGTGCTTCACACTCATGACCTAGTGTTCACAACTATTGTATAAAGGTGGCCAAGTGTCCACATTTCTTGAAGTGTGACCAAAGGTGCTTTACACTTCGAGACACGATAAGTTTTAAGAATGAAATGTATAGCTGATCATTATTTATTTTAGTCTTTTTTTTACATGTATGATCCCATGAAAAGATGTTATACTTGAAATAAAAATATCCACTTTCATCGCATTGATAGACCAAATACTCATGCAATGCTTGCCAATCGATTATATAAATGAGACTATGTTTTAAAAGACTAGAATGTAGATAGAAAAAATATTTTTCTATGCTTGTAGATTGGTACATATTAGTAGATTTTAAATAATGAATTGTTAAGCTACTAGGAAACTTGTTTTCTCATCTATATGCTAATATGTATCAGATCCATATGTTTAGCAATGTCGGGGAAGGACAGGAGTAGCATTAGAAGAAGTTTGTTTGTTAAGAGAGTTTTTGTAGTCCTTCATTTTGGGTCCTGATTTTACATATTGTCTATTTTTAGGATTATAATTAGGACTATTATTTTTGGTTATATATAGGAAAAAGGCAAATATTAGGGAAAGGATATGTGAAGGACCATTTCATACCTAGTATTTTGAAAAAGGAGTTTGAGTGACAGGCTTGTTGTCTCCAGACTCCTTATGGATGGGTACTTCAGATATCTTGGTATATGTTCACAGGAGGATGTAATAGACATTTATTATTTGTAATATAAAAGTTTTATGAATTATGCTGTAATGTATGAAATTTTAATTTCCGCTGTGCGTAAAGTATAGTTATCTAAGCAAAAGAATCCAAACCTAATCCACAATAATAATACCTAATGGTATGAATGCTCAGACATTTTAAATGAATAGTTAAGGTTAAGAATAATGTACTAAACTTATCTTGATACAGCAGAGGAGTTGTAATACTAGATAAGGGCGTTACACAACATCCCATAAAAGTAGAAAAGCATACAGAATGTAGGTTTAACCCCAAACTCAATTTAAACATTCAAAAAGTCATACTTTTCCAACGAACAGTAAACTTTTTAGAAAAGAGAGGGGTTTAGTATGAATTACTACCTTGATTCCTTGTAAATGTGTGTGTAGGATGTGTTAGGAAGACTATCCCCTTGTTGCAGGACTAATTCCTAGCCTTGAATCTACCCTTTTACCTTCAGAAATCTCCTTCCCTGCCCTAACTTGCCCCTTTCTCTCTCTACTTACCCCTTTTACTTCTCTCTCTAGAAATGCTGAAGGTTGGAATTGTGGGAGGGTTTAGGGCTTCAGCTAAGGTTTAAGAGAGGTTTGGGTATTTGCTATTTAGTCCCTCATCTATTTTGCACTCTTGGAATCACTCACTTTTCCCTTTTCAATTGAGTCCCTAGCCACCTCTTGCTAAACCTTCATGTATTTCCTTTCAATTTAATCCCTAGGCTAATGCAACTATATGCACTAATAGAACATACACAAGCATTAAACATCAAATTAACAATTATCAAACATCTCTTTAAACATAATTAGAGCGAATGTTACATTCTCCCCTCCTTTAAAATAATTTCGTCCTCAAAATTAAAACGTACCTATTCGAATAATTCAAGGTAGGACTTCCTCATGTCCTCTTCCTTATCCCATGTCAACTCTTGTGGAGATAACTGATCCCATAAAACCTTAACCAGAGGGATGACCTTGTTTCTCAATTGTTTGACCTCATTCCCGATAATTCTTAAAGGCTTTGGATGATAAGTTAAATTCTCTTTTAACTGTACTGTACTGGCATCAAGAATGTGGGATGGGTCATGGATATACTTTTGAAGTTTCGAGATATGGAAAACATCATAGAGGTTCGATAAGAACGATGGTAAGGCTATTTGGTATGCTGATTCACCAAACTTTCTTAGGATTTGGAATGGCCTAATATACCTTGGATGCAATTTTCTAGACTTAATGGCCCTACCTATACTAGTAACAAGTGATACCTTAAGGAAGACATGATCCCTTTCACTGAATTCTAGTGACCTCCTTCTTTTATCAACATACTTCTTTTGTCTATCTTGAGCTTTAGCCATCTTATCCCTGATTATCCTAATTTGGTTTGTGGTTTGATGAACCAACTCTGGTCTAAGAAACTATCTCTCCCTTACCTCAAACCAACATAGAGGTGATCTACACTTTCTCCCATACAAGGCTTCATAAGGTGTCATCCCTATGCTAGAATGAAAACTATTATTGTGTGAGAATTCTATCAATGCTAGGCTTTGGTCCCAACTTCCCTTGTGCTCTAAGGCATATGACCTAAGCATATCCTCTAAGGTCTGAATGGTTCTCTCCATTTGTCCATCTATTTGAGGATGATATGCGGTACTTAGACTTAGCTTAGTACCAAAGGCTCCTTAGAAAGCTCTCCAAAACATAGAGGTAAATCTAAGGTCTCTATCTAAAATAATGCTAGTAGGGATTCCATAGAGTCTCACTATCTCTTGGATATATAAATGAGCTAATTTGTCCATGGAGAAATTAATCTTAATGGGTAGGAAATGAGCAGACTTAGTCAATCAGTCTACTATCACCCAAATAGCATCATTTCCTGACTGAGTCCTACGTAAACCTACTACAAAGTCCATAGAAATCTTATCCCATTTCCATTTAGGGATATCTAGAGGTTGCAAAAGTCCAGTAGGTTTCTAATGTTCAATCTTCACCTACTGACACACTAGGCACTTGGCAACATACTCAACAATGTGCTTCTTTATGCCCGGCCACCAGAACCTTCCCTTCAAATCTTGGTACATCTTAGTGGAACCAGGATGAACAGTGTAGTCGATCTTATGGGCTTTCTTTAAAATTTTCTCTCTGATTTCCCCTAGACTCGGGACATAAACCCTATTTTGGAAGGTCATTAATCTGTCGGCCTCCATCTGAAATTCCTTTAGGTCCTTTAGGGACTTCAAGAACTCATCCTCCCTTTGGGCCTCTAGAATCTAAGTCTGAAGATCACTCTCAATATGAAATTCACCTAGGCATATTTTTTTTGGTAGCCTCAATGTAGATAAACTCAAATTTCTAAAATTCTTGATTAAAATCATCTCACTCATCATCATCTGAACTATATGGAGGGATTTTCTACTCAAGGCATCTGCCACCACATTGGCTTTTCCTGGATGGTATTTCAACTTAAAATCATAATCCTTAATGAACTCTATCTATCTCTTCTATCTCATATTCAACTCCTTCTGATCAAAGAGGTACTTGAGACTTTTATAGTCACTAAATACCTCAAACCTAGACCCATAAAGATAATGCCTCCAAATTTTCAAGGTGAAAACTATGGCTACTAGTTCTAGGTCATGAGTAGGGTATTTACTTTCATGAGGCCATAATTGTCTACAAGCATAGGCCACTACTTTTCCCTTTTACATTAGGACACACCCTAGACCTTTCTTAGATGTGTCGCAATATAGCTCAAATCATTCCAAAGGATTTGGGATAACTAGCACAGGTGCAGTGGTTAACTTTTCCTTCAATGTTTGGAAACTATGCCCACATTCAGAATGCCACCTAAATGGAACATCCTTCCGGGTCAACTTGGTCATAGGCATCACTATCTGCAAAAACCCTTGGATAAATCTTCTATAATAACCAGCTAATCTGAGGAAACTACGGATTTCAGTCACCATTGTAGGTCTCTCCCAATGAACCACAGATTTAGTCTTACTAGGATCTACTGCTACCCCATCTTGGGTGATCACATACCCTAGGAACCTTACCTAATCTAATCAAAACTCACATTTCTCTAGTTTTGTATACAACTACCTCTCTTTAAGCACTTGCAACACAATTCTAAGGTGTTGTTCATGCTCTTCCCTATTTCTAGAATATACAAGAATATCATCAATGAACACTACCATGAACTGATCAAGGTAAGGTCTAAAGATGCAATTCATGTAATCCATGAAAATATCTAGAGCATTCATTAGACCAAATGGCATCACAAGAAATTCGTAATGTTCATACCTAGTCCTAAAGGCAATCTTAGGTACATCCTTACCTCTCACTTTAATTTGATGGTACCCTGACCTCAAATCAATCTTAGTGAATATAACTGCTCCTCACAATTGATCTAACAAGTCATTGATCCTAGGGAGTGGGTATTTGTTTTTCACTATTACTTTGTTCAATTGCCTATAATCTATGCACATTCTCATACTTCCATCCTTCTTTTTCACAAACAACACTGGTGCTCCCCATGATGAAGCACTGGGTCTAATGAATTGCTTCTCTAAATGGTCTTCTATTTGAACCTTGAGTTCACTTAGCTCTAAGGGAGATATCCTATATGGTGCTATAAAGATTGGTCCCGCTCTGGGAACTAACTCTATAGAAAACTCTACCTCTCTTTATGGTGGAAGACTAGAGATCTCCTAGGGAAAGACATCGAAAAACTCTCTAACTACAGGGATACTATCAAGCTTATACTGACTCTTGATGTGTTGCTACCTATGCTACCTATGCAAATACACCTAAAGCAGTGAACCTATCGATGCAGCCTAGTGCAATGGTGCGTATCAAGGTCGCATTCCTTGGGAATGGGAAAACCTAGATTTACTACTTGTTCTATGTTTTCTAGCCTAACAAATAAAGTGATTGATTTTTAACTAAACTAAAAATTAACTACGAGCAATAAACAATAACCAGCGACAAGGAATGGAAGAGAGTATACCGAGGCAAGAAAAGTAAACCCATAGGGAACCTGTACTAGTTACTAAACACAAAAAGGATAATGGATTGCTGAATTTAACTATGCTAATTGCGAGTGAATTCTAATTCTAATTCTAATTCTAATTCTTTGTTAGTCTCAATGAATTTCTTAAACCTAAAATCTACCACTAGCTGGTTCTTCTTAATGGTAAATTTTAAATCAACATTATCGATCTAATTCACCACTATTAAGAAATAACTTTGAGCTACTCTTAATCCACCAATTAATTAACCTTAGCTCTAAGTGATAATTAATTGTTCCTTACAATTAGTTTTCCAATTCCAATTATTATCTGTCGATCTCAAAAAGGAATCTAGTTAGCATTATCACAACGTCTAGTAAATAAAGCTAATACATACATTCATAACTATAAAGAAGTTCACACAACTAAATTCAACATCCATGCAATTAAAACAGAAATCCAACATAGTCAATAACCCCAATGAATTTTACAAATTCAGCCACACATATTTACAATAGCAGACAATTCCAATAGTAGATAATCCATCAAACAATTAATTAAATAGTAGATAAAAATAGTAAAAATTTATGCAAGTCTTGTCTTCTCAATTGCCCAATGGTCTCTGTATAGAATGGTCATCGGAGAACCACCGAAATCTCACCAAAAAACTGCCAAAAAAAAGCCAAAAAAATCAATTCCAAAGCTATCCAAAAGTTCCACGGGTCGCGGGTTGGGTCAAAATGGGTTGGATCCCAAGTTCTCAGGTACCCAATGGAAAATGACTGTAACGGTGGACGAAGCTGAGGTGGAAGGTCGCGGGCAAGGCACCGAGCGACGGAGGGGTAGTTTCTAGTGACAAACTAGATGGACGACGTCCAAATCAGCTTTAAATGCGGACGGGACGTGGTCTCAAGTCTGTCGCAGATCTCACAATCTGAGGTGTTGCGGTGGCCGGCGAGTTGGGGGAGGTTGCGGTTAGGTTGCCTGAAGTTGTAGGGAGTGATGGTAGCTAGTGGGTCGGCCAAAAAATGCCACAGAATGGTGTGTTCTCTCTCAAGTCATGAACCGGGTTGCTTTGGATCTCTCATCGAAGCTCCAAGATTTTGTAGCATTTCGGTGGTTGAAGCTGATGGCGGTGTCCTCCTCATCATCCCCCATCACTGGCCTGCCATCGCGCCATCGCAGAGCTCTTGTTGGAAGCTTTAAAATCTAGTTTTCTCCTTATCACGCACACACAGGTTGCCCCTCGGGTCTACTTCTTTTTTTGTGCGATGCCTCTCACTTTTTATTGTTCCAAGCTTTTTCTACCCCTTTCTCACGCGGGCTGCTCGCTTTTTGACTGTTCCCATCCTAGTCCAAGGCCTAATAAGGCTCCAACTCGGCCTCATAAGCAAAATTGGCCTAAATGGCCTATTTTTGGTGCTCTAAAGGCTATCCAGGTTCAAAATTACTCCGTTTGCTGATGATGACTTGATAAAATGCCTGAAAATGAAAAATGATGAAACTTAGGTGAATTTTAGAATAAAATGACATAAAATGCTCACAAAATGGATAATTAACATCAAGAAAATATGTATAAAATAAGACACATCAAATCACCCCACACTTAAGCTTTTTCTTGTCCTCAAGCAAACACTAACTTAGTCTTTAAACAAACAGCAATAATTCCTCAAAATTCATATCTAATCCAAAATTAATGATACCTAGCACATCCTAAGTGAAACTCAATCATAAATCAAATTGCACAACCTTAACACAGGATGGAAATAATAACAACACATACACAACTTAACCTACAATCCAATAACAAAAATTTAAGAACCAAAGCTGCATAAGGATCACTCAAATCACTCAAAGTGTATAAGGATAAAGAACAAATCCCTCAAGTTATCTCACAAGAATCTGCCTACCATATACTTGCTCATAAATCTCATCTCTACTACTGCAAAAAATTAAATACCAAGATCAAAGGGTCTTAAGTAGGTTATAATGAGGTTAAGATAAAGGTAAGGAAAAATTTTGGGCAGAGGTGATAGATATGCTAGAAGTTATGCAATTTCAACATGGTGAATTGATGTGTCTTATTTTATACATAATTGCTTGATGTGAATTGTCCATTTTATAAGAATTTTATGTAATTTTATTCTTAAAATCACCTACGTTTGCTTCATTTTAATTTTTAGACATTTTATCAAGTCATCAATAGCAAACGGAGCAATTTCAAGCTTAAACAACTTCATAGCACTTAAAATAGGCCATTTGGGCTAATTTTGCTTATTGGGTCTTGGACCAGCTTTATTGGGCCTTGAACTGGGCTGATTTAGGGGGAAAAGCAAGAGACCCGCGTGAGAAAGCTAGGAAACGGTTTGAGACCCGAAGACCCAAAGTAGAGCGCATTTAAAGTGGAGAGGAATAGTACCCATGCATCCATCACCCATCACATGAAAGAGAGAAAGGACCTGAGCAGAATCGCACAACATCGAGGGAGAACTGCCATCGAGGAAGGCCGAGCAGCTACCTGAAGAGGCTCCACAGACGGTCCTCTACCTCTTGGCCATTCGCGGTAACCGTTCCCCGCGTCCATCATGCGAGCGAGAGAGAAACCCGCATGAGATCTGGTTCACGACCCGTGCACAAGGAGCCTAATCTGGCCTTTTCTACACCATCTGTCGCCGTTCTACTGCACTGTGAGCCTGTCCAACCACCCCCTGTGTTGAATTGCCGCCCAAACTTTCAGATATACGACGAAGGTGACGCGACCCAAGACCAACCTGTTTTTCCATTTAGTGACCTAACTCACTTTTTTCATCGAGTTTTCGTCCATTTTTGCCATCTTTGAGTTATCCGCGATGTTCCCCAACTGTCCGCTGCCATCCTGATGATTGGAAGGGTGCGGATCCATCAGGTACTTGAGAACTTGGGATCCGACTAGCAACTCGTGGAGCTTTTGGACAGAATTGAAGTTGATTTTTTTTGCATTTTCTGGCAATTTTTCAGTGACCAATTCGTACAATATAATTGGGCATTTGAGAAAATAGGGACTGTGTATAATTTTATTATTATTTTTATCTCCTATTTAATTAACTGTCTGATGAATTATCTATTGGATTGTCTGCTGGAAATATTTGTCATGTGTGGGTAAATTTGTAAAATCCATTGGGGTTACTGACTGTGTTAGATTGCTGTTTTAATTTGCATAGACATTGAATTTGATACTGTGATTTTATTTGCGGTTATGCATGTATTGTTTAAGTTTTCATTGCGAGATGTTGTTGTGAATGCTAATTAGTTTTCTTTTTGAGATCAAGAGATGATAATTGAAATTGGAACCTAATTGCAGAGAAAAAGTAATTTTGGCTTAGAGATGAGGTTAATTAATTGCTGGATTAAGGAGTAGCTATCCTTAATAGTAGTGAATTAGACCGATAAGGTTGATCTAAAATCAATCATTAGGAAGAGATTCTAGTGGTAGATTCTTAGATTTAGAAATTTAATTGTCTCGAGAGGGAAATTTAATTTAATTTAGAATTCACTCAGAGGTAGTATAGTCAATTTCAGTAATCCATTATCCTTTGTGTGTTTGTCAACCAATGTAGGTTCCCCCGTGGATTTACTTTTCCTGCCTCGGTATAATTTCTTTCATTTATTGTCGCTAGTAGTTTATTACACTTAATTAATTATTGTTTAGTTAAAAATCAATCACTTTAATTACCAGGTTAGATAACAAAGAACAAGTAGTAACTATGAGCTTTCCCGTTCCTGAGGAATACGACCTTGATACTCAGCATTGCACTAGGCTACATCGATAGGTTCATTGCCTCAGGTGTAGTTGCTTAGGTAGCAGAGGTAGCAACACACATTAAATTTTTGGCATCATTTTCGAGGACTATTTGTGAAAACTAGAGTGAAATTGCTATTTGTTACTTTATCCACTTTTATTTGTTCTTTTTTGTTTTTCTTTCTAGTTATTTGTGTCTTTTTTACTCCGTTATTGGCTTTTATTAGTTTCATTTTGTCTTCTGTTTATTTTATTTTATTTTGGATTAATTATTTTGCTATTTTAGTTGGTTTTCATTTGTTTTGTTTTTGTTTAAATTTTGGTTTTTATCTGTTTTGTTTTATTTTTATTTTTATTTATTACTCTTCGATCTAGTTGTTGGCCTGTTTCGTTATTGTTGGTTTAAGATAATTTATAACCATAGATTCTTTATCAGTCTTGGTTGCTAAAATACAAAGGGAGCTTCTGATCAAACAAATTTATCAATCCCTAATGCCATAACAGGCAGCACAAGTTGGCTGTGAGTTTTGTGGTGGCCTGTATTACGATGTCAATTGTAATGTAGGATGTATGTTTGCTAACTCCTCTTCTTCATTTTCTTCTCACACTATTTCTGCTAATTTCGAATAGGTCGATTATATGGGGAATGCCCCAAGTCAGCAAAACGATCCTTGCAGCAATACATAAAACTCTGGGTGGATGAGCTATCCATATTTCAACTGGAAAAATGACACTTCCCAAGATTCACTTGATTTTCAATGGTGGTATCGACAGCAACCCCAACAACAAACTACTCCAGATCAATTTCCTCAAGGGCAAGAGAATGAATCCAATTTGGAGGAAATGATCATGAAGTCTGTGTCCACTTAGGGAGCTGATTCCAACAGACAAACACAATCCTTAAAAATCAACAGGCCACCATTCAAAACATAGAATACCAAGTAGGCCAGATTTTTAAGATGTTGGCTGAGACATAGCTAGAGACGCTCCCCAGCACCATAGAGTCAAAACCAAGGGAGCATTGCAATGCTATCACTCTGACATCTGGTAAGCAAGTATCTGACCCTTTACCATTGACTGATGATGATTATACTCTTGTGCAGGATATGCTAGTCTGTGAGGAGCCAAAACCTAAGGGGAGTAACCCAGAGCAAGCTCATGATATTTCTGTAATTTTTATGGATGGTTCAGATGATATTGTTAAGTCTAAATTATAGAAATTTCTGCTAAATAACCCTTCGAAGATAGCATTTCAAGGAGATGAGGAAGAGTTGTCCAATGAGTAAGTGTTAGAGCAACTAGCTAAATTGTTGGCTGCTGAGCCCAGCAGTTTTATTAAGCCTAGAAACTATACTAACTTCTCTATTTCTTGTGACAGGTTAAAAGTGTAAAAGGTGAAACCTTTGATAGAGGACTCCCCAATCTTGAAATTGAAAGAATCAACTAAGCACTTAAGTTGCACCATTCTGTATGAGGTGGAGAAGCTACAATTGAGGACAATAGCTAACTTAATCCTTACTAAAGGGAATATAACTTTAACCTCTCTCAGAGACCACCTCAGGCCACTTGCTTTCAAGATTCCTCCTCTTATCCCATTCCCACCAGAGCAGGACAAAACTTAAGCAACTTTATTTTATTTCATTTTATTATGATGATTATATACATTATACCTTTAAACACTTAAAAGGAACCATAGGCTAATGGGGGTGTTACACCTGTCCATAAGGAGTTAGGAGATAACAAGCCTATCACTTAAACTCCTTTTACAGAATAATAGGGATGAACAGGTTCTTCACATATCCTTTTCCCATAAATTTCCATTTTTCCTTTACTATATACGGCCCAAAAATAATAGTCCTAATCCTAATCCAAAAAATATATATAGAATCAGGACCCAAAATGAAGGATTATAAAAATGCTCTCAATAAAAAGACTCCCTCTAAAGCTACTTTCATGCTTCCCCGTGATTGCTAAACATCTGTATCTAATACATATTAGCATATAAATGAGAAAACAAGTTTCCCAGTAGCTTAACAATTCATTATTTTAAAATCTACTAATATGTACCAGTGTGCAAGCACAAAAATATTTTTCATCTACAGTCCTATTATTTAAAACATAGTCTCATTCACATATATAGATTGGCAAGCATTGCATGATTATTTGAAATGTCAATGTGATCAAAGTGGATATTTTCATTTCAAGGATCATACATGTTAAAAAAATGAAATAAACAATTATCAGCTATACATTTCGTTCTTAAAACTTACCTTGTCTCAAAGTGTGAAGCACCTTTGGTCACACTTTCAGAAATGTGGACACTTGGCCACCTTTATAAAATAATTGTGAGCACTTGGTCACACCTCACTAGGTCACAAGTGTGAAGCACCTTTAGTCACACCTCAAGAAATGTGGACATTTGGCCACCTTTATAAAATAATTGTGAACCTTAGGTCACAAGTGTGAAGCACCTTCGGTCACACCTCAAGAAATGTGGACACTTGGCCACCTTTATAAAATAATTGTGAGCACTAGGTCACAAGTGTGAAGCACCTTCGGTTACACCTCAAGAAATGTGGACACTTGGCCACCTTTATAAAATAATTGTGAGCACTAGATCACAAGTGTGAAGTACCTTCGGTCACACCTCAAGAAATATGGCCTTAGATTAGCCATCCATAATCTCATAAATTTTTTAGAATAAGAACATTAATGGCATAAATAGGAATAAATTGTAATCTCTATTCATCTAGCTATAACCTTCTTATTTTCCCTTGACTTTACCCATTGTAAGATACCTTATAAGTCATTTACTATTGCATATGTATTCAGCCACAAAAGTTTACAGTGAATGATTGGTTCAGCCATCATGAAGAAAAAGTGGGACCTAAAGTTCTTCATATCCCATTTACCACATTCTTCCATCCTTTCTATATTTTAAATCTATTATTGTAATACCTTGAAATTATTATGCTACTTTTCTCTCATATTTAAGTTATGTAGCTATAAATTTTGTCATTTCTTTTTCCTCTTTTCTTAGCTTATTTTACATGGTACACTTGATAATTACATACATGTTATCACTCCTACATTTAAAGGACACTAATATATAAAAATTTCTCATATGAAAAGAATAAACAAGGTAACACCCATCCATTTATCATTCTTCTCTCTCTTCTTTTACCAAAATTGAAAGGTGACTTTTCCCACATATTTTTCAGCAACACTTTATATGTCAAAAATGGGTACTCTTGGATTAAGTAGGCTAAAGAGAGTAATATCATGATTTTAAGTCAAATTTCTAGGTAGCATGATTTCTTTGGGGTATTTTTAATCTAAAAATACATGGACTATTTAAGAACATAAATTTCCACATGTTGAATTTTTCCAACAATAGTCCTTCCATGAAGATAACAATATCCATTTTAGCACATCAACAAACACATCCATTTTACCATACAAGCTTAGCCAAAGAGACATTCACATTTTCAAGAATGTAGAGAGGAAACTAATGTTACATGAAAGCTTGGAAAAACATGATGAATATATTCTAAACCATGGAACAAAATTAAAAGAATTGCTCAGCTATCTCAAGGATGAACTAAGATGGAATTGTCTTAGCTTTCCCTTTGAATTTCCCTTTGCTCCTTTCTTTCTCGGCCAAGTTCACTCCTTCTCCCCTCACCAAATATGTTTGTGTGTTTTCTAAAATGTGAAGCTACTCTCTCTCTCTTCCCAAAATGCTCTTGTCGTGTGTGTGTCCCTTTTTCTTCCATCTCTCCCTTGTGTATTTTCTGTTCGGCATCCAGTGGCCTACTGCATTTTTTTCTTCTTTAATTGTCATTGTTTAGGGCCACACATGTACTTAAGTACACTCCATTTCTCTATGCAATCTTGTACCATTTACTTTCCTTGCACTCTTGCATTGGCCACTCAGTCACACCAAGGAAGAGAAGGAGGGAAGTCACGCAAGCTTCTCCCTTATGCAAGCTACACGGTTTGGCATTTCTATTTTATGAAATTGTGAATCTATCTCCCTAACTTGCTACATGCATATATATATTTAACTCCACCCATTGTACATAAGCTACTCCTTTCACGCAAGACTCATGTTTTTAGTATTATGCATACATATTTAATTCCATCACTCGGTTGTGCCAAAGGAAGGAAAAATTAATTCATGTAAGCTGCACCTCCACGCAAGATGCACCTTGATTTCCCTCCTCAGTCATGTTGAAGATAATACAAGGGAAGGAAAAAAAAACTTGTATTACACGGATCTTCCTTCTCTCTCCCATTTTGCCACTTTACTAAAGATGTATATATATATACTTAAATGCTATACACTCCTTTCCTTTCCCAATTTTCCTTGCCGTGTGGTTATACATATAAAAAGAAATTCACATCATTCTTCCTATTTTCCATTGGTTACACAGTTAAGGGGGAGAGTAAGTAGTCAAATTCCCTTTGTCTACTTATGTCACATTCTCCCCTTCACCAATTGCACGAGCATATATATTTAATTTACTATACTCTTCTCTCCTTGGTTAATTCGTTAGGTAAAAGAAAGAAAAGAAAAATTAATTCAAGCACCTCATTCTTTATGTAAGCACCTAAAATGTACTTTTCTCTCACATTGTAATCCATTTAACACAAGTAAGAAGGTGTTATTCTTTAGCATATTTATTCTAAATATTAAATTGTACAAGCAAATTCATCACACTTTATGACAAACTCATCCAACTAATTAAGGGAACATTAATTTCAACTAATCAAGAGAATATGGGGTGTTACATTTCTTATAAAACATATGTGTGATAGTAAACATGCCATCATTTCACTTTCATAACATATGAGTAATACATAAAAAACCCTAAGAGTAATTGGGAGAGTCGCCCAGCAACAACTCCACACACCACTGTCTATATGAATGAGAGTATGTCTATTTAGTTATGCCTTAACTTTTGTACATTTTGAGACATCCCCCAGTGGATCTAAGTACCTTAATGGTTCCTGCCTCTTTCCAGCAGATCATCCCTGACCAGCGGGATTCCTCCCTTTCATCCTAAATGGGGTTGGTATAAACTCATGAGATCACCATCAACTCTACTCGGATCATTTCTGCTCCTCTTTTAGGCAGATCAAAGTACTATGGAATCACCATCCCTTTCCGATGGATCACACTCCCGGTATGCTATTCTCAATATATACTCTAGGGTGAATCGGCCCATGCCCATGGTTATGCTTAACTCTAAGTATGTGTTTCTCATATGGCCTTTTGGGAGATGACACTAACTTAAAGTTTGCAACCATCATGGTGTTTTTGAAATCATCTAAGTTCAAGTGGATGTTTAACATCCCAATTAATGGCACTACCGTGGAATGCCCAATGGCCATCCCATACTGACAATCAGTCACTTGATTATAAGCCTATCAACCCTAAGGCATACCTTGAGAATACTTTCCTCTTTCCCTTTTTGTGTTTTCTGCTCTCTCTTTATTTCACTATCACAATGGTCTCATCACCCAAAACTCCTAGTTTCCTTGCTTACCTATGTTGTGATCCCTTAACTGAGTTAGTATGAAGAATTACTAAGCTCAATTGCCATTAAAAACTTCATTTCGCAAGTTAGAGGGATGTCAGTCGACTGTTTGAAGGCTAGCAATCGACTAGTGGCTCTTTGTATTCCTCGAGTGCCAGACAGTAAGCTAGCAGTCACTGGCAGCTAGCTGGTCGCTTTTTGGAATGCGTCTTGGGCAAAAATAAAAGTACGATAGTCGATTATTAGGATGGCCAGTTGACTGCTTAGTGCAAACCTGGGCCTGACAATCGACTACTAGGAATCTAGCAGTCAGTTGCTAAGCCTCTGTCTGCACTTCTAAGTTTTCCAAGAACACGAAAGCAATTGCCCCATACTTAGTAGTCGGCTGTTATGCTCTGCTGCAGTTCAGAAAACATAATTTTGATAATACCTAGTGTAAAATGCATTCCATTTTCAATTCTAAACACATGAGCTTAATTTCCATACAACAAACTTTACTTCTCATTAAACATTTCTCATCAGTTAGCTCAAACATGGTACATTCAAGGAAAACTAATCTATATCTCTAGATTAACACAACCCAGCCCTTCCAATCAATTACAAGGACATATATGAGCATACATTCAGCAACACAACATCCCATAGAAGTAGAAAAGCATACAGAATGTAGGTTTAACCCCAAACTCAGTTTAAACTTTTAGAAATTCATACTTTTTCAACAACATTAAACTTTTCAGAAAAGAGAGGGGTTTCGGATGAATTGCTACCTTGATTCCTTACAAATGTGTGTGTAGAATGTGTTAGGAAGACTATCCCCTTGCTGTAGGACTTATTCCTAGCCTTGAATATGCCCTTTTGCCTTCAGAAATCTCCTTCCCTGCCCTAACTCGCCCCTTTCTCTCTCTACTCACTCCTTTTACTTCTCTCTCTAGAAATGCTGAAGGTTGGAAATGTGGGAGGGTTTAGGGCTTCAACTAGGGTTTAAGAGAGGTTTGGGTATTTATTGTTTAATCCCTCATCTATTTTGCACTCTTGGAATCACTCACTTTTCCCTTTTCAATTGAGTCCTTTGCCACCTCTTGCTAAACCTTCATGTATTTCCTTTCAATTAGTCCCTAGGCTAATGCAACTATATGCACTAATGCAACATGCACAAGCATTAAACATCAAATTAACAATTATCAAACATCTCTTTAATCATAATTAGTGTGAATGTTACAAGAACTCTTTAAGAAGGCTTTAAAATCTCAAATATTTGGAAAACTTAGTTGGTTACAAATAAGAGTCTTTACCCCTATTTATAGTTCTAGCCTAGCCTTCCTCCTCCTCAAAGAAGGTTCTAGAGTATCCTAGTACTTTGGTATGTACAAGAGTTCTTTAGAGAGTTCTACAATATTCTATAACTATGTACATGTTTCCATAAGATTCTAGAATGTTCCATAATTTTCTAGAGTAACATAGGACATTCTTGATCCTTCTGTGGTATTCTAGAGTGTTCTAGAATCTTCTAGAAACCTCTCGATCCTTTTGGGGCATTATGAAGTATTCTAAAAACTTCTAGAAATTATCCATGACATCTTCCCCCATTTAATTTGGCAACATCCTTGTTACCTTGTATGCCTTAAGTTTATCGCGAAACTTTCGTAGGTCCTCCTCGGCTTTCTATGTTGCTTCTGATTCTGGTAGTCCCTTCCATTTGATTAAGTAATGAGTTTGGCAAGGAACACCACGTTTACGTACCATTTTTTTTGCGATCACTGCTTTGATCTCTTTGTCATAAGACTTAATCACCATCGGTGGCGCTCAACTCAACAATCCTCAGCTTGGATCTTCCACATCTCCATGATATGGCTTAAGCATACTAACATGAAAGATTGGATGTATTTTTAAAGAGCTAGGTAGGTTAAGCTTATATGACACCCTACCTACTCTAGCAATGACCGGGAATGACCCTTCATATCTTTAAACTAAGCCCCTGTGTAAGCTTCGTAATGCTTTGAACTATTGATGTAGAAGCTTCACAAAGACTAGGTCTCTAACAGTATACTCCTCTAGCCGTCTCTTCTCATCTGCCCATTTCTTCATGTGCTTGCAAGCCTTCTCTAAGGTTGTTACCTTATGGCCAGTTCAAACGGACTTTGCCCCATGACCTCACGTTGCTGTAAATTATAAGAGAATTGGACTATGTCTAAGAGCTTTGTCCAATCTCATTGATTGGCACTCACAAAGTGTCAAAGATAATATTCTAACAAGGCATTCACCATCTCAGTTTGTCTGTCGATTTAAGGGTGAAAGCTTGTAGAGAAATTGAGCTTTGTCCCAAGAAGCTTGAATAACTCTATCCAAAGTCGTCCTATGAAATGGAGGTCTCGATCACTCATAATGCTCCTTGGTAGCCCCCAATACTTCACCACATTCTTGAAGAAACCCAGTGCCACTTTCTCTGTGTACAATCCTTTGTGCACGAGATGAATGTCCCATACTTAAAAAATTGGTCTATCACCACCATGATAGACCCAAATCCTTCGAACTTCGGTAGGATACTGATGAAGTCCATAAAGATATAATCCCAAGGATGCTCAGGAATGGGTAATGGCTCTAATAACCCTATAGGCTACTTGTTCTCCACCTTGTCTTGCTGGCACACAAGACAAGTCTTCACATAGAGTTCCACAGCATCCCCCATCTTTGGCCAAAAGTAAGCTGACTCAACAAGTGCCATTGTGCACTTTTATCCGAGATGACTAGCCCACTTTGTATCATGGCACTCCTTGATGAGATCTCTTCGTAGGCTTCCTCATTTTATGATTTAGAGGTGATGTCCCTTGGTGTAGAGTAGGTCATCCTCTACACAAAAATGTTAGGTCTTACCCTCCTTAGCTGCCTTATTAGCTCTTTGGCCATAGGGTCATGCTCAAGTCCTTCCTTAATATGTGTGATTAAGTCCCCTTTGACTTGAATAATGGTTGTGAGCTCCACCTTCCTACTAAGTGCATTGACTACTACATTGGCCTTACCTGGCTTGTAATCTAACATGTAGTCAAATTCTGCCAAGAAGTATTGCTACTTAGCTTGCTTAGGTGACAACTTCTTCTGGGTTTGAAAGTAGCTCGTTAACACATTATCTGTCTTAATGGTAAAGCGCACCCCTAACAAGTAGTGTCTCCACAACATAAGCAATAGACCACAGTTGTCATCTCCTTTTCTTGCACAATGTATCGATGCTCTGTCTTGTTCAACTTTTGGCTCTTAAATGCTATTAGGGCATTTCTTGCATCAACACTCCCCAATAGCAAAATCAATTGTTTCATTGTGAATTACAAATGGTTTGCCAGAGTCTGGTAGGGCTAGAATAAGCTCTTGGCTTACCACGACCTTTAAGTCTTCAAATGCTTTTGACATTAATTGAACCACTCCCATGTCTTTCCCTTTTCGAGTAAGTCCGTTAATGGGGCTGGCCTTTTCGAATATCCTTTAATGAAATATCTATAATAATTCACTAGACTAAAGAAAGAACATAACTCAAGTTACCTTGGTTGGTACTTCCCAATCTATTATCGCCCTCACCTTGGTATAGTTCATTCTTAGCTTCCCATGTCCAATGATATGCCCAAGGAAATGCACCTCCTCTGTGGCAAACATAAAATTTTCTCTCTTGACATAGAGTTCATGCTCATGAAGTACTTGTAATATGATTCATAGGTGTTCTACGTGTTCCTCCATTGTGTTGCTATAAATCACAATTTCATCCAAGTACACTACTACAAATCAGTATAGGTAGGATTTAAAGATCTTATTCATAAGCGTGCAAAATGTTTTTGAAGCATTGGTCAGCCTGAATGGCATGACTAACCACTCGATCGAACCGTATCATTTAACGCATGCCATTTTTGATTCATATCCTTCAACTATTCGGACTTGGTAGTAGCCTTTTTGCAAACCCATATTTGTATAGATCTTGGCTCCACGAAGTCTATTAAAAAGATCATAAATCAAAGGAATAGATAATGGTTCTTGATAGTTACCTTATTGAGCGCTTGGTAGTCTATGCACATCCTCAATGTCTCATCGTACTTCTTTTGGAATAATACCAACGTGCCATAAGGTGCCTTCAACGATCTTATCATTTTGATTTTCTACAACTCATCGAGTTGGTGGCAAAGCTCCTCAAGATCCCATAGTGATATACGGTATGGTGCCATTACAGGTGACTTAGTACTTGGTTCCAACTTGATCTTATGATCCACCTTCCTCTTGGGTGGTAGCTTATCATGCAATTTTGTTGGCATCATGTCCTTATTCTCCTCAAGGATGGCATGAATTATTAGTGGTATGACTGTCGGCCCGTCTATCTCATTGTCCACCTGAAGAAGCTCTAAGAATGTTGATTCTACTCTCTTTTCCTCCTTGGCAAGTTGCATTGCCGATAGTGTCTTATCCCCACTAAACCAATCATTGAGAGTTTCTAATGTCAGTATCATGCATGGTGATCCTTTTTCAAGTATACATGTAGTGTTAAAAGATGCCATAGGGATAATGGTTACCTACCTCAAGAAATCCATCCCTAGAATGACCTTTAGGTTATCCATTGGTGCCACCAAAAAATCCACTTGGCCCTTCCAAGTGCCTAGGCATAGATCCACCCCTCATGTTATGCCATTAAGGGGTTGAGCCTTGGCGTTGATAGTCTTAAGCCAACCTTCACCCCTCTTCCATTGAAGACTAAGCCTCTTAGCCTCCTGTTCATCACAAAATCATATGTTGCACCCATATTAATCAATGCCCTTGTGGTTCTCTTATTGCCTCGATGTATATAAGCCCCTTGCTAGACGTCGTTGGCATTGATTTAGCCTTGAGAGCATCAAGGGTTTAGAGAAACCTTATCTTGCTCGTCTCCTCACCTCGATCCTTAGCTTCTTGTTGTTCCACCATAGCTGACAAGGATCCAAGCTTAGGATAATCATTCATGGCATGTGGCCTTTTACACACAAAGCAACCACCCTTTGGCACAAAGGACTTCTTTTCCTCGTACTCATTACGTCCTGAGCTCCTATCTCTTTCTTTGAATGGTGGCCTTCGTTGGTTGTTTTAACATTTTCATGCTTATCCTTACCGTTGGCCGAATTCTTATCCCTTCTTTTGGATGCTTCCATATGGCCTTGGTGATGGAAGTCTATTAGTGACTCAAAAGCGGCTACTGCTTCATCCATAGTTTGGATGTTTTGTCATTGTACTTCTTGTTTAGCCCAACTTTGTAACCCGTCAATGAAGTATAAGAGTAGGTCCTCTTGGGACAAGTTGGGCATTTGAAGCATAAGGGTTCTGAAATCCTTCATAAAGTCTCGAATCGTACCTCATTGTCTTAGTTTCCTTAGCTTTTTCCGTGCCTCGAAGACAACGTTCCCTGGATAAAAATGTTGTTTAAGCTCCCTTTTAAAGTCATCCCATGTGCCCCGCTCTATGTCAGCATATCTTCTTCACCACCATAACATTGCTGTGTTAGCAAGGTAGGATGTTGCGGTCTTAATCTTTGACGTCTCATCCTCAAGATTGAGATTATCAAAAGTATTGTTCCATTTGCCACAAGTAGTTCTTGACTTCCTTGGCATCTCTGACTTCGTGAAACTTAGATGGCTTTGGGTAGTCTACCTTGGATGAATTGATCAAGGTGATTGCTGCTCCCCCATTGGTAGTAGGATTCTTGCACAATGCCAATTTTTCTCGCATCCCCTCAATGATGGCATGCAAGTTTTGTAAAGTATCCATTACCTTTGCCTCTAGTTGGACAAATCGTGAATCTAGATTTCCCATATAATCCTTGACAAGGCCAAGTTGTTTGAACATATGATTCTCCAACAAGGTTGAACTATTCTCAACCCTTTCGAGTCTTTCACCAAGCTCTCCAACAACTTGCTCCAAAGCACTAACCTCAAGAACCTTACTTTGGTCTCGCTTTTTCTTGCCTTGTTAAACAGGCATAATGTCCTTACCCCGCTCCTCGGTCATAACTGATCCAATAGCATCAATGTTTCCAACCATACTCACTAGTATACACAACACTAACTCGAACCTGGCTGTCATGGTGTTGTTCCCTTAACAAGTTCACGTGCGTAGCTCCTTTCTACCACTTGTAGTAGCTACGTTAGCCTCACTCACGAACTAGTGTTGTATGTGCTAAGAGGTTTTTACTAGGAAGAATAGAATATAGGCAAGAGAACTCTTTAAGAAGGCTTTGAACTCTTAAATGTTTGGAAAACTTGGTTTGTAACACCTCCATTAGCCTATGGTTCCTTTTAAGTGTTTAAAGATATAATGTATATAATTATCATAATAATGGTGTGTTACTATCACTTCTACTCGAGTAAATTTTAAACTTTTTACTAAGTTGATTAAGTGAGTGCCATTTGGGTTGGTCTTTACTCTTGGGTTCTCTCAACATCGCAGTGGAATAAATATATATAGAACACACCTGGATTAACTCTACATAAACATGCATTCTTAATTAAATATGATAATTAACTATTGGACATGGAGACAACAATCCTGCCACTCATGCCACTATAATTTCATCTAAGCATCCCTTCATTTGTATCTATGTTTAACTAGGCTATACAAGTTGGATCATTACTAGCCTTTCCCAAAATATCATGAAAGCTAGTGCAAATAAAAGAAGCGCCTATTCTATCTCAAAATGGTCACTTTTGTGTACCCCATAGTGGGTACTTACTCCTACTTTACCTTCTCTCTAGCCTGAGACCTACACATCTGGTACATTCCAACAATTAAGTGAGAATTGAATCTCAGTAGCAATGTAACCTGTTATGAAATCTATTGACCAGTACCACCGTGCTAGCACGAAAAACTCTACATTCTTTCATTAAACATATCACATACCATTGGGATGTAAAGCATGTAGCATTGAATCATGTTATATACTCATACATTTGCATATTTATCAAAACATATCATCTTTAGAACATAGGAAGTGCATTCATCATTATTCTCATCGTAAAACATTTCTTATAAAACACACGTGTGATAGTAAACATGCCATCATTTCATTTCCATAACATATGAGTAATACATAAAACACCCTAAGAGTAATCGGGAGAGTCGCCTAGTAACAACTCCACACACCACTGTCTATATGAATGAGCGTATGGCTATCTAGTCATGCCTTAACTTTTGTACATTCTGAGGCATCCCCTAAAGGATCTAAGTACCTTAATGGTCTTTGCCCCTTACTGGCATATCATCCCTAACTAGCAGGATTCCTCCCTTTCATCCCAATCAGGGCTAGTATAACTCTCATGGGATCACCATCAACTCTACCCAAGTCATTTCCTCTTCGCTTTTGGGTAGATCATAATACACTGGAATCACTATCCCTTTTTGATGGATCACACTCCCGGTACGCTATTCTCTACATATACTCTAGGGTGAATCAGCCTATGCCCATGGTTATGCTTAACTCTAAGTATATGTTTCTCATATGGCCTTCGGGAGATGACATTAACTTAAAGTTCACAACCATCATAGTGTTTTCAAAATCATCTAAGTTCAAGTGGATGTCTATCCATCCCAATTTATGGCACAATTATGGAATACCCAACGGTCGTCCTATACCAACAATTGGTCACTCGATCATGAGCCTGTCTACCTTAAGGCATACACTGAGAATACTTTCCTCTTTCCCTTTTTGTGTTTTCTTCTCTCTCTTTGTTTCACTATCACAAGGGTTTCATCAACCAAAACTCTTAGTTTCCTTCCTTACCCATGTTGTGAGCCCTTAATTAGGTTCTTATGAAGAATTACTAAGATCAATTGCCATTAAAAACTTAATTCGCAAGCTAGAGGGCTGCCAGTCGACTTTTGGAAGGCTAGCCATCAGCTGGTGGCTCTCTGTATTCCTCAAGTGCCAAATAGCAAGCTAGTAGTCAGCTGCCAATCGGCTGGTGGCTTGATGGAATGTGTCTTGGGCAAAAATTAGAGCACGATAGTCGATGGCTAGGATGGCCAGTTGACTGATTAGTGCAAACCCAAGCTCGATAGTCAATCCTAGGAACCTGGCAGTCGACTGCTAAGCCTTTGTCTGCACTTCTAGGTTTTCCAAGAACATGACAATCGACTGCCCCATACGTAGCAGTTGGCTGCTATGCTCCACTATAGTTCAAAAAATATGATTTTGATAGTACCCAGTCTAGAATGCACTCCATTTTCAATTCTAAATGCATGAGCTTAATTTTCACACAACAAACTTTACTTCTTATTAAACATTTCTCGTCCATTAGCTCAAACATGGTACATTCAAGGAAAACTAGTCTATACCTCTAGATGAACACAACCCAGCCCTTTCAATCCATTGTTCTTTTCAAACACATATATGAGCATACATTCAGCAACACAACATCCCATAGAAATAGAAAAACATATAGAATGTAGATTTAACCCCAATCTCAGTTCAAACATGTAGAAATCCATATTTTTCAGCAACAGTAAACATTTCAGAAAAAAAAAGAGGGGTTTAGGATG
Organism: Senna siamea; assembly: GCA_031216115.1. Lineage (NCBI taxonomy): Eukaryota > Viridiplantae > Streptophyta > Magnoliopsida > Fabales > Fabaceae > Senna > Senna siamea. The sequence goes on from CM062360.1 coordinate 8,599,911, forward strand.
GATTGCTACCTTGATTACTTGTTAAATGTGGGTGTTTGATGTGTTAGAAAGGCTCTCCCTTTGCTGTAGGACTGATTTCTAGCCTCAAAACTGCCTTTCCTTTAGCAAAACCTCTCCTTTTTTTCCCTAGCTCGCCCCTTTTTCTCTTTACCCATCCCTTCTACTTCTCTCTCTAGAATGCAGATGGGGGAAAGTGTGTGGGGGTTTAAGGCTGTAGCTAGGGTTTAAGAAAGTTTAAGGAAATTGCTATTTAGTCCTTAAGGTATTTTTCACTCTTAAACTCCCTCATTTTTTCCTTTTCAATTGACTCCCTAGCCACCTCTTACTAAACCTTTATTTATTTCCTTTCAATTTAGTCCTTAGGCTAATGCAACTATATGCACTAATGCAACATACACAAGTATTAAACATTAAATTAACCATTATCAAAAATCTATTTAATTATAATTGGAGCGGATGTTACATGGTTGGCAACAAATGAGAGTCTTTACCAAAAATTATATGAATTAAAAGAAGAATTAAGATATATAAAAGAGGATATAAGAGAAATAACTATAAAGGGTGTTAACTAATTGAGGACTAGTTCCTAGGAAAATAACAGCTTTATTGATAGCATAATGGGAAATATATTTAATGGTTATAAAAGAAGATAAATTACCTTGAAGTTCATTTATCCCCCCAAATATTTATAAGAAAAAAAGAAGATAATGAAATTCAATTTTTACCAAATTTAAAACCTATAAAGAAAGAAGAAAAAACAATAATGAATATACAACAGAAAACTATTGAACAAAGACTAATTGATAATTATAGTGAAAACCCTTTAGAACATTGGGAAAAATCAAAACCTTTAGCTAAAATAGAATTGTTAGATTATAGTAAAGAAATAACAAGTAAACCTTACCCTTGGACAGAACAAGATAAAAAGGAATTTATTTTACATATAAAAGAAATGAAAAGATTTAGTCTCATAAAAGAAAGTAGATCAAATTATGCTTCTTCAGCTATGATAGTAATAAAACATAATGAAGAAAAAAGAGGAAAAAGTAGATTAGTTATAAACTACAAAAAAATTAAATGAGATAGCAATTAGAAATAGATATCCAATCCCAAAAATAGATTTATTATTTAACCTAATAAAAGGAAAACAAATATTTAGCAAGTTTGATTGTAAATATGGTTTTTTTCAAATAAAATTAGAAGAAGAAAGTAAAAAATATACAGGTTTTCTAACATCAAAAGGATTATATGAATGGAATGTTTTACCTATGGGATTTCATAATAGTCCAAGAATATTTCAGGAATATGTTACTAAATTGTTAATACCAATTAGAGATTTTGCAGTAATTTATATAGATGATATTTTGATATTTTCAAAAGATAAAGAAGAACATGAAAGACATTTATTAAAATTTATAGAATTAATAGAAATAAAAGGATTAAATATTTCACCTAAAAAAGCTGAATTAAGAAAAGAAGGAATAAGATTTTTAGGACATTATATATCAAAAAATGGTTTAGAATTACAAGAACATATAAGTAAAAAAGTATTAGAATTTAGACAAATAAAAAATAAAAAAGACTTACAATCATTTTTAGGATTAATAAATCAAGTAAGAAATTTTATACCTCATTTAGCAAAATATATTGCAAATATAGCTAAATTAGCAGGAGAAAAAATATTATGGAAATGGGATGAAAATGATAATAAGAAGATAGAAAAATTAAAAATATTATGTAAAGATTTACCTAAATTAACAATACCAACAGAAGAAAATATAAAATGGATAATATATACTGATGCATCTGAAAATTATTGGGGAACAACATTATATCATGAAAACAAATATAATGAAGAAATAATAACTAGATATGCAAGTGGAAAATTCAATGAAAGTCAAACAAAGTATCATTCAAATTGGAAAGAATTTTTAACAGTAATAAAAGAAGTAGAAAATTTTAAGTTATTTATAGTAAATAAAAAATTCATTATTAGAATTGATAATACTCAAGTAAAGCATTGGTTAACAAAAGGAATTAGATCAAATAAACTTTCAAATAAAATGTTAATAAAATGGAAAACTGATATTCTAGGTAATTTGTCTGCTACTAATTGTATCATACTATTTTGATCCAAATCTATTAAAGCTATTATTTCTTTCCATATTCCTTCTTGTTTTATTTCTATTATTACATAATTTTCATTTTGTCTAAATAGATTAATTTCTGGTATATTTCTGTTTAATTCTACTAGATTTGTTAGTGGTATTTCTGGTAACGTATTAATCTCATAATTTCTATAGCTTCTAGTTCTTAACAAAGGTCTTTCTATACTTATTGGTCTAAATTCTTGAATAGTTCTCGGAGTTATATTAATGTTGATTTCATTTGGTGTATTAATTCTTATACTTCTATTTCCTAATTGATTATTAAATTCTAATATATTATTTCTTTCTTCCTGAATCTCCCTAGTATTATCTAATTCTAATTGTAACTGTTGTGGTAAAGTTATTCTTGCAGGGTCTATTTTTAATTCTTTTAAAAGTGGCATAAATTCTTTATCTATTGTAATATTTCCAAAATTTCTTTTATATATTTTATGTTCATTTGAAAAAACTAATCCTACCATTCCTGTTATACTAATTATTCTACTTCCTGGAGGCATTTTTATTCCTTTTAATTTATGATATATTACTAAAGTTCTATTCATATTCATTTTAGATCTCGATATTGCAAAATTAGTATTTAATGTAAATTTTAATTTTTGATGTATTAGATTTCCATTTAATGCTCCTATAATACTATTTGGTACACTATCTATTATTCTATTATCTGTTACTAATAATTCTATCGGTGTATCTATTCCTGATTTAAAATAAGCTTTTATTAATAATTGAACTCCTAGTATATAAATTTCAGTTATTTCATCTTTTATATCTAACTTTTGAATTTCATTTTCTATTAATGTTTTACTTATTAAAGGTATTCTTAATATTCCCTCAGTATTTGTTGCTTCTATAGGGTGTTTCTTTTGTAATACTACACAAGAATATTTTTCTTTTTTCTTAGTTTTTATAAGCTTTCCTAATTGATTTATTATACTTTGGTTTTTTAATTGATTTGGTGATAAATCTAATTCTTTTCCTCTAATTTTATTATATTGTTTTTGACTAAATAACATTCTTTTCTCTACTATTCCTTCTTCTGAATTTCTAATTTCTTCATACTGATCATATTCTTATTCATTTTCTTTATTTTGACTCCTACTTTCTCCTTGCATCATATTAATTTCTTCTTCCTCTATAATATATTCTATATTATCATTTTCTGACTTTGACTCTGATTCTGATTCTGATATTATTTCTAATTTATATATTTCTACATCAGAATTATTTATTTCATTTTTTGATAATTCTAGCAAAAGCTTAAGTATGGGGTGACTTAATGTGTCTTATTTTATATATAATTGCTTGATGTGAATTGTCCATTTTATGAGCATTTTATATGATTTTATTCTAAAAATCACCTAAGTTTGCATTATTTTTATTTTCAAGTATTTTATCAAGTCATCATCAGCAAAAGGAGCAATTTCGAGCCTGAACAACCTTTAGAGCACCCAAAATAGGCCATTTGGTCCAATTTTACTTATTGGGCCGAGCTAAAGGCTTATTAAGCCTTGAACTGGCCTAGGAATAGTGAAAAAGTTAGCAGCCTGCATGAGAAAAGGGAGACCCGAGCTTAGAGCATCCAAAATCATCTTTTCTTCATGAACGGAGGCGACGTTGAGAGAGAGGGAGGCTGAGAGAGAATCGATGCCGAGGGAGGCTGAGTAGCTACATGAAGAGGCTTGGCCTTCTATGGCGTCCGTTCCCGGCATCCGTAAAGCGAGCGGGAGAGAAACCCGCATGAAGATTTAGTTCGCGATTCGTGTAAAGAGGCCTGATCCATCTATTTCTGCACTGTTTACCACCGTTCCACTACATCGTGAGCTTGTCTGAATGCTGCCTGTGCTGAATCACTATCCAAACTGATAGATATGCGATGAAGGTGATGTGACCCGTTTGACCCGACTCGCGACCTGTGGAGTTTTTGGACAGCTTTAGATTTGATTTTTCTGGCATTTTCTTGGTAGTTTTTTTATGAGATTTCGGTGGTTTTCTGACGACAATTCTATATAGAGACCATTGGGCATTTGAGAATATAGGACTTGCATAAATTTTTACTATTTTTATCTACTGTTTAATTAATTTTCTGATGGATTGTCTACTGTTGGAATTATTTGCTGTTGTAAATATGTGTCGCTGAATTTGTAAAATTCATTGGGGTCCCTGACTGTGTTGGTATTTTTTTTAATCTGTATGGATATTGATTTCGATGTTGTGGTCTTCTTTGCATTTATGCATGTATTGTTTAAGTTTTCATTACGAGACATCGTTGTGAATGCTAATTAGATTTCTTTTTGAGATGGAGAGATGATAATTGAAATTGGAACTTAATCACAGAGAACAATTAATTTTCGCTTAGAGATGAGGTTAATTAATTGCTAGATTAAGGAGTAGCTATCCTTAATAGTAGTGGATTAGACCGATAATGTTGATCTAAAATCAACCATTAGGAAGAACCAGCCAGTGGTAGGTTTTTAGGTTGAAGAAATTCATTAAGATCGACAGAGAATTAGAATTAGAATTAGAATTCACTCATAGGTAGCATAGTTAGATTTAGTAATCCATAATCCTTTATGTGTTTACCAACTAGTGTAGGTTCCCTGATGGATTTGCTTTTCTTGCCTCAGTATATTCTCTTTCGTGCGTTGTCATCGATTATTGTTTGTTACATTTAATTAATTATTAGTTTAGTAAAAATAAATTACTTTAATTGTTAGGCTAGATAATAGAGAACAAGTAGTAACTCTGGGCTTTCCCATTCTCAAGGAATATGACCTTGATACTCACCATCGCATTAGGCTGCATCAATAGGTTCACTGCCTTAGGTGTAGTTTCATAGGTAGCATTAGTAGCTGCATGTCATTCCTGAGCTATTTTGCACTCTTGGAACCACTCACCTTTTCCCCTTTCAATTGAGTCCCTAATGACCTCTTGCTAAACCTTCATTTATTTCCTTTCAATTTAGTCCCTATGCTAATGCAACTATATGCACTAATGCAACATACACAAGCATTAAACATCAAATTAACAATTATCAAACATCTCTTTAATTATAATTGAAGCGGATGTTACACAAGTGATACTTTAATTATAGCTATAATAACTATAACTCAAGCCACAATTAAGGTGCCCATCCATGACATCATAATTAATTCCACCTCAATCTCTAGTAGGAGGTAATGCTAAGGCATCTATAGAGTCATCATTAACAATGTATATTCTCAGTAGGTAACTAGCTCATACAACAACATGCATAATCCAATATCCATCTAGTTTACCCAAAAAACTTATAACGCATGTAAACAAGTATGGCATACTAATTAGAGTAATAATTTAAATTATAATACCTACCATGACCTTTCATAGTAGTTACCTATCATACTTACCATATATGAGCATCATCTAGGTCCTCTAACCTTTGGCCACTAATTCCAAGGTGTCCCCTAGTGTGTACACGCGTTTAGTGCCATCGAGATTGCCATATCCCCGCTCATATCATATTTTCTTTCTATGTACCTCAAGTATATATTATCTCTCATCGTATTTAGAGTTACAGGAGAAATGGGAATATAAGTAAGTCACTCCTTTGGCCTTCGGGATAACTCACTTAACCTCTTTCTGCCTATATGCGTCAACCAGCTCTGGAGTTAACCAGAATTAGTCACCCACACAGGATAAACCATGTGCATCCTATACTACCCATAATTATCCACCCCTAAATACTCCAAAATGTAACATATATTTGGGAAAAGAATTTATGATAGCTTTTTCATGATCTTTCATAATCAACTTTCGTGGCACAAATTACAATTTAATTACACATGTTCACAATTATGATATACATGTACATTTCACATATATTATTCATGAAATTTCAAAATTTATAGAGCATGTGCTCACTACAATATCGTATTTGCACATCCAATCATCATATGCATATACATTTCATACATGTGAGGCATATAAGTTCCAAGGTTCGATTGCTATAACATCTCAATCAATTTCAATGCATAAAGTGTAACACCCCTTATCTTATCTTAACAATGTCATTTAACATTTTCAGATAAGTGGTTACATTATTCTTAGCCTTTATCTTGTTAATTTTTTCGAGCATTTAATCCATCAGTAATTTAATATATAATTAGTTTTGGGTCCTTTTGCTTAGGTAAACATACTTTTGCATAGCGAAAATAAAATCTCATACACAGAATTCATAAAATTTCATAGTATATAAGTATGTTAATTGTCTATTACATCATTCAGCATACATATACTAGAATCTATGAAATACCCATCCATAAGGAGTAAGGAGACAACAATTCTGTCACTCAAACTCCTTTTACCAAAAGAACAGTAGTCCTAATTCTATCTCAAGATACAGATGGCAGGAATTAGGACTAAAAGTGCTACATTATATAGATTCTATTTACTCTTTACATCAGCTAGATTAGTGCATCATTACTTAGGTTCTATGCATCTGGTACATATAGCACAATAATGAGAAATATATTCCTAGTAGCTAAACAAACCTTTTGTTGAAAATAACTGACATGTACCATTGTACGAATACAAAAAACATTTCTACATTCTATTCAGTTCCAGAACTCTTTTCATATAGATCTATGGGTATGCCATATGTGAAACATGTGTGTATTCATCTATGAATATGAGATATGCTGCATGAGACAACATTAATGTAATACATGGTAAGATTTTAATGTTCATATTCATGAATAATTCACACATAGAACACATTCATGCATTAAAAATATTTATAGCATCTCATCAACGACTTATTTCTCTGGAGGTATACACTAGATCATTCCTCCACTAGATTTATTTCTCTAGAGGTATACACTAGATCATTCCTCCACTAGGTTTAATCCTCTGGAGGTATACACTAGATCATTCCTCCACTAGGTTTAATCCTCTGGAGGTATACACTAGATCATTCCTCCTTAAGGTTTAGTTCCTTGGGAGTATACATTAGATCATTCCCCTCAAGGCAATATTTCACTGGAGGTATACATCAGATCATTCCTTCTTAGGACTTTAATCTTGCCTTTCTCAAATGCAATATGCATTCCTATGCCAATCAATCATATACACATGATTTTGACATATTTTCATCAATGGAAAATTGCATTCAACATATCATTTACATTTCATCTTCTCATCATTTTTCCCTTTTCTTCTTAACTTAGGCCATTTTAAAATGTACCTTAGGCTACTTTCTATTAATACATAAATTTAGCCATTCAAGGGAAATTTTACATAGCATTTGTCCAAGGCAAGAAAATCATGAGAAATTGGCATTTCTAACCCATTTGGTTCATTTCTAGCATTATTTCTATCATTTGAACATTATGGTAACAAATTCCATAATTATACCTAACACTTTCTCGCACCTAAAAATTAGGTAATTGTACTTTAGGCCATCCTTTTTCATACTCCTCTAGCTCATTTTTCATGTCAAATAAGACAATGCACATAATCTTATAACTTCACATTTTTAAGCACTCTTTTAAGGTGAAATGGTAAAACTGTACAATGGTACATTTGCTAAAAACATAAAAATACCATAACTTTCTCTCTCCTCCTTTCTTATGACTAAATTTATAAGGTTTTCTAACCATTTTCAAATGAAATTTCAGCACCATTTGCATGGGTCCTCTTGGCCAAAGAGGGTAAAGCACACTTTAATGGTTAATGGTGAAGTTAGAAAATGGGAAAAGGGTCAAGACATTAGCCTAACCAAATTTTCTCTCTCTTACCAATTTATAACAAGTTCTTTCACAATTTCTAGACACTTTCCAAACCAATTTCAGCACCCTCACAAAAGCAAAAATTCTGCCAAAGGGATAAAGGCATGAAAATAAAGTGTTTTCACCATTTTTCTTGCAAGACAATCATAAAAAAAATAGATCTCATGCAAAATAACCATTTTCTCACTCTAATACACAACATTTCAGCCATGGAAAACATTAGGGTTTTTCAAGAGTTAGGTTCCAACCTTTAGAAATTTCTACCTCTTATGTTATCAAGCATGTCCATAGCCATAAACACAACATGACTTCATCATACACAAACCCCATTCAAGCAAATCTTCCATAAGAATGTAGAGAGAGAAAACCCATCCTTCTTACAAGTTTAAGAACACTTTAATCACACCATAAAACAAGAAAAGAATGGTTTTGACATGTTTAGCTACCTTGAAAATGCAAGAAATGTTGAAATTCCCAATTGTTTTGCCTTGTTTTTGCACTTCTTCTCCTTCCCTTGTGAGTATTTCGGCCAGCCCCTTTCTTCTACCCTCTTGCACGACTTCTTTCCCTTCTCAAGGTAGAAGAATACTTAAATTAGGGTTTAGGTGAAATTACTAAAATGCCCTTGGTGTAAAATGACCATTTTACCCTTACTACTTCTCTTTTTCAAGAATGGCATTCACTCTCCTTAGGATTGTAATTTTGTGGAACTTTCATAGGTTAGAACATTTCTGCCCTTATGAATTTTGAAATTCCAGAATTGCCCCTCATCTTTTTGGAAAATTACCAATATGTCCTTAAGGAAATTACCATTTTACCCTTTATGTCCAAATAGCCATTTTAACCCCATTTTCACCCTTTTCGAATTTAATGGGCAAAATTCACTTAAATAAAGTTTCATAAAACTTATCTTTGTGAAATTACTAATTTACCCTTCTTTTGGCAAAATTACCTTTTTGCCTTTTATATTAATACCATGATATTGACCCTTATATATTTTTTTCTTTTTTGAAAATAAAAGGGTAAAAAATTCCAAATTCTATTTCCATGGAGTATTTAGGTAAAAATTAAATTTTTCTACCTTATATAAAATTACTAATATGTCCTTGGGTAAAATTACGATTTTTCCCTTTTTAGGGAAAATTGCCATTTTGCCATCAAAGTGGACATAATCACTTCAACCATTCAATTCTTCTTCTCTCTTAAATGAAAATAATAAAAGTCCTTAAATTTAATTTCATGAAATAAGAAAATAAAAATTTATTTCCTCTTTATGATAAAATTACTTTTTTACCCTTCCTCACCAAATTTCCAATTTTGCTCTTTTATGACAAAAGTGACCCTATGTTGATTAAAATGTCCATTCTATCTCTCTGATGAATCATCCTTAGCATCACATAAATAATACTGACAACAATAATAATAACAACGCCATTATAAAGTGCAAGTATTAGGAGCGGGTGTTACAAAAAGTCACAAACAAAGCATAGAAAATTATCCTCATGTAATCTTCCCCTCTCCCAAAATCCCCTAATAACCTCTTCTCTATTTTCCTTCTACTTCATTTTATTCATTCATTTAAGGTTTGGTGGTTAAAAAAACTAAAAGAAGTGAATTTGGGGCTTCAGGAGGTTTTCCATGGCAAAAAGAATGGCTAACTACACAAAAGGGTGCACTTGAGGGATACTTCGTCGTGGCTAAGTGCTCTTCTTGTCACGGAAAACTACACATTCAAACTTCACTGCAACAAAGTGTACAGTGACACTACTTTGCACTTTTCAACAAGGTGGCCAATTTTGTGCACTTTCCACACCTTTCTAAGCTTACCCATTGCCTTTTTTTGTGTAGGAACATGTTAGGGTTTATACCATACAATCCATCCAACATACCCTAGTCACTTAATAAGCCAAAAACCTAAATCTTTGTACTTAACACAAAATAAATCCATGAACTTCCTACAAGAGAACATAAGATGTACTGAAAGAGTTACTCATACCCTCTTACAATTTCCTGACACCCAACATGGTTTGGCTAATAGATATAAAAGGTTTTACTTATAATCACACAACCCAAGCAAGAAACAAGCCTAGAGGATATGTTACTGATGTGTTTTATTTTATACATATTTGTGTGACGTTAATTGTCCATTTTATGAGAATTTTATTTGTTCCTATCCCCAGAATCACTTGAGCTTGCATCCTTTTTCATTTCAAGAGCTTACTAAGTCATCATTAGCAGTGGAGCCATTTTGAAGGCCCAAATAGCCAAGAAACATGCCATGTGGGCCTTGAAACAATCTGTGAACCTTGAGACAAACCGTGGGCCTTGAAACACGACCACTTTGGCCTTATGCAAAGTATGACGCATGAGGGCTTTAAAAGAGAGAGGAGAGTAGTTACAAAAGAGAGAGGAAGGACGTGGCTTAAGGGATCGTGATCTTTCTTAAATTATCATCTATTTATAAGATTATTATCTTTCTAGAAACAACATCATCTTTGAAAGGATTTTGACTCATCATGATTTCTTTTGAAAACCCTATCATCCCCTCCCGACCACTCATCATCTTTTGACTTATCTTATCTGATCCTTTCTTTTGGAAAGCCTAAAATCCCTCTTGGCCGAGGATCCTCTAAGGAGATAGCTAAAATCTTTCTTTAAAACCCTAATCTTGGCTGTAATAAGGGGATTCGATTCATCTTAGAAGGAGGTCATGAATTTGTATACCTATCTTGCTTGGAGTCGTGAGGTGCTTTAGGAACAAAGAGGTGATGACTAAGAGAATTGTTTGAACCCTTGAATATCTAAATTGCATCCTTAGAGTTCCATAGGAGATTAGGAGATTGGAATTGCATCAAGAGACAATCACAACTCTGGGCACTTGGAGATTAAAGAAGGAGGCAATTCATCCTTTATTCAAGAGAAGAAAAGGGTGTTCATGTTTTCTTTCCTTTCTTTCTTCTTGAATTTAAATCTGATGATTTTTTTATCCATGAAAATGTGTAGCTAGACTTGTTAAACCCATTGGGGTTCCTTAGTCTATTAGCATTTTTGCTTTAATTTGTATGAACATTGAATTTGGTTTGGTAACCTTTCTTGCAATTATGAATGAATGTTAGCTTTCTTTACAAGACATTGTGTAGAATATTATTTAGATTTCTTTTAGTCATATCAAGAGGTCCTAACTAAAATTGAAAATCGAATTGCAGGGAACAATTAATTTTCACTTTGAGATAAGTTTAATTAATTATCGAATTAAGAAGTAACGACTCTTAATAGCGATGGATTAGAACGATAATGCAGATCTAAAATCAATCAATAGGAAGAGATTCTAGTGGTAGGTTCTTTGGTTTAGAAATTTGATTATCTTGAGAGGGAAGTTGAATTTAATTGAGAATTCATTCACGGATATCAAAATTAGATTCAATAGTTCATTATCTTGTGTTTGCCAACTAGTGTAGGTCCCATTTGAGTGTGATTTTCTTATCGTGATTAAATTCCTGTCTCATTCATTGTCACTAATATTTGACAAGTTGCTTTTAATCATTAGTTTAGCATGAATCAATCACTCATCTTCTTTGGCCAGATAACAAAGAATAAGGAGTAAGTCTAGGTTTGGCATAAATCAATCACTCATCTTCATTAGTTTGGCATAAATCATCTTCTTTCCTGTTTCTATGGGATATGACCTTGATACTCATTATTGCACTAGGTTGCATCGATCGGTTTACTGCCTTAGGTGTAGTTGTATTGACAGTGCATCAAGTTTTTGGTGCCGTTGCCTAGACCTTTTGAGAAAACTAGACTGAATTTACTATTTGTTAATTTAGCCATTTTTGTTTTTTTTATCTTACTTTCGTTTTTTATTATTGTTTACTCTTTTATTTTACCTCTTGGTTGTGTTCCTTTCCCTTTTTGCGAGTAACCTAGGTAAAATGTGCCATTAATTACTATAGCCACTTTTAGTCATTTTCTTTTACTTTTTTTTTATTATTTCTCTTTTTATTTTTATTTTGTATTATGTTATTTTTTTATTATTTCCATTTATTTTAATTTTAATTTTATCTATTGATTATTTTTCTTCTACCCTTTGGGTGTTTTACTTTTCCTTTTTGGTAAAGAAACTACAAAAAATTTTTTGCTATTTACATTAGCCACTTTTATTCGTCTTATTTTGCTCTTGTTTTCGTTGGTTGTTTTTCTTCTTTTCCATGTTAACTTTATTTTTATTCTTAGTTATTTTTGTTTATTTTATTTGGTTTTATCTTATTTTTAATTATTTGTTCTTTTATTCTATTATATGGTATTTTTTATTTTTGTTTTTTTGGTTTAAGGTAGTTTATGACCAGGAGTTCTAATCCTGTACCCATAGACCCTTTTCTTGAACCAAAATGATCTCTCATTTGATTGAGGGCTCGTCTACACCAGGAAGAGGTGCTAGTTGAGATCCCTGATCATACACCACCAAAGATGGCGGTTGCAAATGATAATGGTAATGACCATGGAACAATGTATGTGTTTACTAGACCTTCCTTGGAAGTGACATAGACATGCATCACTTGGCCTACAGTAGAGGCCAACAACTTCGGAATCAAGCTGAATATCATCCAAATGTTACAACAGACTGTACAGTTTGGAGGGATGCCCAGTGAAGACCCAAATGCTCACATCACAAATTTCTTGGAGATATGTTATACTTTCAAGATAAATGGAACTGCCGATGATGCATTCAGCTTAGGTTGTTTCCATTTTCTTTGAGAGACAAAGTAAAGAGATGGCTGCAACCCCTACCACCTAATTCTATCACTAGTTGGGATAATTTGGCTGAAAATTCTTTTTATAAATATTTTCCTCTAGCTAAGACTACTAAAATGCATAATGATATTTCTTCTTTTGTGTAAATGGAGGATGAGAGCATGTATGAGTCTTGGGAGAGATAAAAGGACTTGCCAAGATTTTTCCCACATCATGGATTACCTGTGTGGATGCAGGTGCAGACCTTTTACAATGGTCTAAATGCAGCCACAAGGCAGATGGTAGATGTATTAGCAAGGGCGCACTAAACAATAAGACCCCTGATAAGGCCTAGCATCTGATAAAGGAGATGGCCATAGACAATTATTAGTGGCAATCCTCTAGGGATAGACCAAGACGAAATGGAGTGATCAACTAGTTAGATTCTACATCACTCTTGGCAGCTTAGGTGGAGCTTTTGTCCATGAAGATTGACTAACTCTAGATGCCAGTGCATGAAGCATAGATTGGCTATAAGTTCTGTGGTGGCTCGCATTATGGTGCAAGTTGTAATGCAGGAGGTATGTTTGCTAACCATTTCCCTTTTTCTTTTTCTTCTAACTTGGGTTCTGTTGCGTTTGAATAGGTAGATTATATGGGGAATTCCCCAAGACAGCAAGGTAACCTTTATAGTTATACATACAACCCTGGGTGGAGGAACAATCTAAATTTCACCTGGAGAAACAATAATTATAAAACCCAAATCATGTAGCTTTTCTTATAAATATTTTCTTTATTATAAACTATTTAACTACAAGATTGGCATGTTACCTTTACTTTCATCCTTAATTTTTATCCGAGTATGATTTAATTTCCATTTAGAATGTGATTAGGCTCGGAGTTCACTACTCAAGTATGTCGTTCATACACTACATAGCGAAAGACTAAATAAATAAAACATTACTTTAATGTACAACGTAGCAAAAATTTAATCCTTATTCACATATTTCCATTCATTCAATATTTACAATGCTACACATATATTTTAGGACAAGTGAAATCCATTAAGTTTCTTAGGGTAAGGAGGCAATAAACCTACCACTCAAACCCATTTCAATCCTATCTTACTACTAGATATCACTTTCCCATATCCTATACCCTTTCATTATACGCATATATCAAAATGATTGATCTACCCATATAATTATGCAATTACTCAAAAGTATAGTATATCTTCATTTTGCTAAGGAGTGTAACACGCCCAACCCTATATTCCTATTTGGTAATTAAATAATATAAGGTGATATGATATAGGATTGATGAGTTTACTACTGCCTCTACCCGAGTATATTTTTAACTTTTTCTAAGTTAAATAGTTGAGTGCCACTAGTTTGGGTTACTACACTTGGGTTCTCACACGTTATGCAGTGGAAATAAATAAAGTAATTTAAATGAGATAAATAGATATAGAGATATTTACATTCACATTAAGTACGTAATATTTATACATATATAAACTATAGTGTGTGCTAGACATATACCTATAAATATGCGAGCTTGAGCAAGGTAAGGAGACAACAAGCCTGCACTCATACCCTGTTTTGCACTCATACCCTGTTTTAAGTAAAATTCTTGATCTCACATATCTTAATACATATATGCCCTCCTTACTTATACCAAAATCATTCTCCTAATCCTTTCAAAATACTAATAAGGATTCAGGAAAATGGGCATGTCAAAATATTATATATTCCTAGTTATGAATACAGTCAAGGGGAGGGTGGTAACTCAATTACAAATAGGACCCATGGTACAGTAATCACAGGAAAATACCCCAGAAAGGGTATCTCCACTACTTCTATCTCTACCTCCAATAGTACCTGGTACCTAGGCATCTGATACAAACTAGCATTTAATGAGAAATATTTCTCAGTAGCAATAATCACGTGTATTTAAAAATACCTGATTGTACCATCGTATGGATACAGAAATCTACTACATTCTTTTTCATAATAATTTAAAATATTATGGTATTAGAGCAATGTATATGTATTACAAAAATATCTCATGCATATACTTATGATTACTCATGTACTTCATACATATTCATCACACAGGATGTATTCTCAGATTATAATGGTAACAACTCATTCTCATATCAGTTTATAAAGCATAAACAAAGAAATCATGCAATTTGATATGGCCATAATCAAAGCATCATAATATAACTCTTTCAAAATTTCTATTCATAAATGAGTTCTCTTGTGGTCATGAGCCACCTGCAATCATTCTCGTGGTTTTCACCATTTGCATTAATTCTTGTGGTTAACTGTCAGCAATTATTCGTGGTTAACCATCTGTAAAACTTTTCCTGGATTAAAGCCAGTTGTAGCCATTCTTGCAGTATAACCAATTGCATCCCTTCTTGTGGTATAACCAAATACAGCCATTCTCGCGGATCAACCATTTGCAGTTGTTCTCATTTATGACTTATGCTTAATGAAAATCTCTTATTTCTCTTCTCTTTCTCATAATTTCTCAAATATTCTTATTTCTCATGTTATCCATTACAATTCAAGATTAAATCCTACATTTGAGTGAAGTATTGGGATAATTATGGATTAAAAATAGGTTATTAAGTCAAATTTTCCAAAACAGAGAGCTACAAGTCGACTTCCAGCTTATTGCCCCAAAATGTTTCAAATAGTGAGCAATTAGTCAACTTACAGGACCTCGACAATCGACTGCTCTGTTCTTAGCTAATTTCTGGAAAATAAGAACATGGCAGTCGACTTCCATCCCTTGGCAGTCGACTGCTAGCATTCTGGATACGTTTCTGGGCAACTCAAGAGCACAACAGTCGACTGGTAGAGCCTACAAGTTGACTGCTATGCATGCTCTATTTTAAAACTCATGGTTGACCAATTATTTTAACCCAAGAACATGTTTTTAAAATATTTTTAATGATTAAAAACTCAATAACAACATAAAAGCTTCATTTATCACTCAAAAAATAGCCCAAACCACTGATTATTCATGCTCAAATCTTGGATTTAAACTCTTTCTCAAAAACCATGAAAAACCCATTATGTAGATTTGCATTCATGCATTCACAAGTATATTCAATCAGTTTAAAACTTCCAATAACAATCAAAATCACTAAGAATGTAGGTTTTAATCTCCCTGGAGTTCAAAATTATGAAAACTCAGAATTTACCAACCATACACAGAAAATTTTGAAAATAAGGGAGATAGGTTATTTGCTACCTTTTTGCTAATTTATACTTGGTATTTGATGATAGTGAAGTGTTTTGGTAAGTTTTCTTAATTCTTGGGATGCTTATATCCTCCTAATAGCTTTCTTCCTTCACAATTTCTTAACTTTATCTCTCTAGCTTGTCCTTTCTCTCTCTAAGATTCTGAACTCAGGATGAAAAAATGAGAGGTTCTGGAGACTTCACCTATTTATAGGTGATCCAGCCTCTTGCAATTCTACTCCTAATTCCTGACCATTCAATCCAAATTGATAATTCTTCTAACTTTATGTTAAATGAACATTTCATCCTTAACTTCCTGGCGAGAAATTTTTAGAATTCTGTTGCTACAGTAAATCCTTTGGCTAAAATTACAGTCTATTGCCCTGAAGTTTCAAAAATTCACACCTTTATCCTTACTTCATCTTTTTCCTTTCAATTTGGTACCTATTCCTTCTCTTCACTTAAAATTCTCACTCTAATGCATCTATATGCAATTTAATGCAACAAACACAAGCATTTAATTCATTTAAAATCAATAAACATCTCATTATGCGTAGAGGGAGCAGATGTTACAAGGAGGATAGCCAACACCCATATCCATTGTAGTACCATAAAAGGCCCTACTCATTTGATACATACCAAGACCAGTATGAGAAATAAATTCCCAGTTGCTAGACAATCTAGTTTTTAAAATAATGGCATGTACCACCATAGTGATACGAAAAATATTTCTACATTTTTTACTTTGAAACATAATTTTTCTATTGGAATACGTATAGCAATCATATAAATGTGTATGACATGTATCTATAAATATGAATTATAATAATTCACCATGATAGTATACCATATATGTAGCATTTGAGTATCATGAATATAAAACATTCTATTTGTAAATAAGGGAAGCATTTATCATGCATAAGGAAAACATTCATTAGTCATGGAGGAAATATTTATTAGTCATAAAGAAAACATTTGTTAGGTATTAGCTAAAAGCCACAGTCAATGAATTACCTTTCATTGGATCGTCTCTTAGACTAATCAAATATGCCTTAATGGATTGTCTCTTAGACTAATCAAGTATGCCTCAATGGATTGTCTCTTAGACTAATCAAATATGCCTTAATGGATTGTCTCTTAGACTAATCAAGTATGCCTCACTGGATTGTCTCTTAGACTAATCAAATATGCCTTAATGGATTATCTCTTAGACTAATCAAGTATCCTGCATAAGATCATCTCTAGACCTATCAAGTACTTTTACTGGATCATCTCTTAGACTGATCAATTGCCTTTTATTAAATTACCTTTCCCAGTAGGTTATTCCCTATAGATGGACTAGGATGATTTAGCTTGTACCCATGATTATGCTAAATTTTAAGTAAATGTCCCCCTTTTTATTGGCTACACTAGGTTACACTAACTTAGAATTTACAATCATCACTATGTTCACACATTTTGTGGAATGCTCAACTGTTGTTCCATACCAACAATTGGTCATTCGGTTACAAGCCTATCTACCCTAGAACATACATTGGAAATGCTTCCTCTATGTTCTCTTTCTTTTCAATTTTATGTTTTCCTTTTTTATTCTAGGTTTTCTCTTTCCTTTCCTTTCATTCATTTCTCATGATACTATTTTTCCCATTAAAATATAACCCTTATGTATTTGATAATACTTTCATGAATTGTATGGACATGGGAGGTCATTCATTTCTTTTTAAACAATTTACAACATACATCATTGAAGTCTTATGCCATGGCCACTCACATTCTTTTCCCCTTACATTTAGTTACCATTTTTCCTTTGGCATTACATCACCAAAATTTAGTCCATTCCAAGGGAAACAAGAAAGAGTGGTCTCGGCCAAGGGAAAAAAGTAAGGGAAAAATGAAGTTTTCATGCCATATTTTACCTTTCTTCCATCCTTTATATCATATAAACATAATTACCTCAATTTTCTCCCAAATCCATACAAATTACCATACTTTATACTATCAAACATCAAGGGTTAGCACATACCTTTAAGTGAACTAATGTTCCTTTCCTTCACCATTTTCTTTCATTATCATATTTTTCCTCTTATCATGCTTACATGTATATATAAATGTATCATTTTCCCTTTTTTTTGACATATATTTCATGACTAGAACATTATGGCTTATGGAAGGAACTTCATCAATTAAACATCATTTTCTTTCTTTTTCCTTGCTTATGGCTAAAACCTCACATACATAAATGGACTAACTTCTAGCAAAACTCCTTCATTGTGTCTCAGCAAAATTGCATGAAAAAGAAAAACAAGGGACTTTCATTGTAAACATCACTTTTCCATTCACTCTAGCTTGTAGCCAAAATAACCAATACCTCTTTGAACTAAAATCAAACAAAATTCTCCATGGAACCAAAAGGGGCCTTTCAGCCAAAGCCAGAAAAAAAGGAAAATGAAGGAGTTTCATATCATATCTTTCATTTTTCCCATTTTCATCAATATGTAAGCAAGAAAACACAATTTCCCTTCTATATTCAAGCCGTTTATCATCATACATAACAAATTCAACAAAAAGGAACTTTTCATCAAAAATAGTGAAAGAACCATAAACTTGCAATATTTCATTCGATCAACCATTCTAACACTCATAAACACATCCATACAACCATACAAGAAAAACCCAATAGATTTTTAAGCATATAAGAATGTATAGAGAGAAACTATACTATTCATGGCAGCCGTGGAAATTCTTCAAACACATGAAAGACACCATAAACTATGAAATAAAGGGTGTAGGATTGTTTAGCTACCTTGATTTAGCAATAGAAATGGTGTTTTTGTTGATTTTCCTTGGCTTTTCCTTAGATTTCTCCTTCCTCCTTCTTCTTCATCTTCCTCTCGGTTTCCTTTTCTCTTTCTTTGTTTCATGTCCTCTTTTTCGTTTCAAGTAAGAAATGGTGGCTTTAATTGATTAATGGAAAATTACAAAATTCCCTTGGTGTGAAATGACCATTTTACCCTTTCTTTTTCCTCTTTTTTGAATTCTACGAGGAGTTTACCCTCCCATGTAATTTCATAAATCATTTGGATGAAATGTCCATTTTGCCCTTATGGCAAAATTACCATTTTACCCTTTAGGCTAGAATGAATATTTTACCCTTAATTTGGCTTTATAATTTCAAAAAGTGTAGGCAGATGGCCTTCATGAAAATTGTTATAATATTTCTAGATGCAATAACTATTTTTACCCTTAAGGTAAAAATTATTATTTTACCCTTGGGTGAAATTATCATTTTACCCTTATGTTGAAATGACTATTTTGCCCCTAAGTTATTTTCCTAAGGTTATCATGGCTTCTAAATTTTTTCCCCAGATATTTTTTGACATAATCATTGCGTTTTTAGATATTTTGAGATGTTATGATTACGCATCATAAATGCGCTAGATATTTTGAAGGTGTAATAATTACACTTTAGATATTTTAAGGAACTTTTCTCTTTTCACTTTAGTCCCTAAAGTTTTCTTTTAATTTAGTCCCTATCACGTCTTTGGAAACCTAGGGCAAATTAAACATGAATTTTTAGGTATGAAACCCTAAATTTGAGAATTAATAATATTCCTAAGAATATAAAAAGATGTATATTATAATAATACCCAGGGCTCAACAGGTTTTCAGTGGTTGCACCAGAAGAAACCCTAACAACAAGCCACACCTAATCAATTTCCTCAAGGGCTAGAAAAGAAGCCTAATCTTAAGGAATTGATGATGAAGTTTGTGTCCACTTCAAAGATTAAATTTCAATAAATGGACACAGCCCTTAGAAATTAGTAAGCCTCCATTCAAAACTTAGAGAATTAGATAGGCCAAATTTCTAAGATAGGCTAAGAGACAGCCAGAAACGCTCCCCATCACCACAGAGTCTAATCTAAGGGAGCATTGTAATGCTATTACTATATTATCAGGTAAGCAAGTATCCGGTCCTTTACCATTGACTGATGTTCAGGATACTATTGTGTAGGATATACTAGTCAGTAAGAAGCCAGAGTCTGAGGTAAATGAGCCAGTGCTAGTTAAGGACAAGAGTCCTGTGAGATAATACTAGCCACCTATTCGATACCTTGCTAGATTGAAGCTGAAAAAGATGCCTTGCTATGCAAAGTCTTTGAAGGAGATAGAGTAAAAAGAGCAAATTGGAGGATTCGAAGCTGGTACTACTAAATAAGGAGTGCTTAATAATTCTACAAAATAAGTTTCCTTTTAAAAGGCGAGATCCAAGGAGTTTTAATATACATTGTGAAATTTGTGAATTGCTTATTATTAATGCTTTAGCTAATCTAGGAGCTGGCATTAATCTGGTGCTTACTAGCTTGTTTGATAGACTAGGATTGAGTAAGCCTAAACTTACTAGGATGAATGTATAATTGGCTAATAAAACTATTAAGTATCCTAGAGGTATAGTAGAAAATTTAATTGTCAGGGTTGACAAGTTTATTTTTCCTATTAATTTTATTGTGATGGATATGAAGGGTGAGAGTAGCATTCCCTTAATTCCAGGTAGGCCTTTCCTTGCAACATCTAGGGCTCTTATAGATGTCAGTGATGGAAAGTTGCAACTTAGAATTGGGAATAAGACTGTCACTTTCGACTTAGCTACTTCTAAAAAATAATCCTTAGATCATGATAATGTTGTATATTTAGTTGATGTCTTGGATGATATTGTTAAGTCTCATTTACATGAATTTTTGCTTAATGAATCTTTTCAGGTGGTATTGTAGAAAGATAAGGATGGTTATCCAATGAGCAAGTGTTGGAGCAACTAGCCTCTTTGCTTGCTACTGAGCCTAGCAACTACACTAACCCTTTTGTTTCTCTTGAAAAGTCAAAGGTGTAGAAGGTGAGACCTTTGATTAAGGACCCCCGGTCTTAAAATTAAAGGAATTACCTAAGCACTTAAGCTATGCCTATCTGGATAAGGGAGAGAAACTGTTAGTGACTATAGCAGCTGACATGACACTTGATGAGAGGGAAATGACCTTGGCCCCCTTCAGGAAATACCCTCTAGCCTATGCTTACAAGATCCCTCCTCCTCCCCCAGCTCTGCTAGATCAGGGCAATAATTAAACAATCCTTTTATTTTATTTTCCTCTATTCTATTTTTATTCATAATTATGATGTACATTAATATTTTTGGGTTTTTTTTTTGTTTATTTCTGCACTTTATGTCTTTATCATGTGATGTCCCCTTTGCTACACATTGAGGACAATGTGTTATTGTGGGGTGGGCATATATTATTTTTATTTTATTTTAACTATTTTTATTTTATTTTGAACCCTGCTGATGTAGTAATAATAGGATACTGATATGATGGGATAATTGACTTGATGCATTTAAGTATTTTATTTGTCTTTTAAGCATTTATGATTCAGTTATTAAGCAGGTAGTGATTCTTCCTCTTTAAGTATATGATGGAAAGCAGTTAGTGATATCTAATGCACCATCTTGGTCGGGTTATACCAATGTTGCATAATTGTTTTTCAAATTGCTTAATTTCAATTTATGATGGTTGATAATGCAAATTGTATGCACTACCTAATTGAGAATTCAATAGAAATTTTTAGGAACCATATGCAAATTTGCCACACTTCAACTGTGAGGGTTGAGCCTATTTTAAGCATTCATTACGATTATGCTCCTAATATTCCTTTGTGAGTGTGATTTTTACTTGATTCTGCTTTTAGAACTTGCTCTGTAATACTTGTTGATGTTACATGAATTTTTGAACACCATGAGATGATTTGGGTAACTTGGGATACACTATAGTTGGTTAAAAAAAAGCCTATCCCCTGTGTTTCCCTTAGCTGACCATTATTGAGCCTTAACACTTTCTTCATTATATACACTTGCATCTCATATTCCCTTTCTTTAGATTATCTTTCTTTGTCACCCTATATGCTAGAATTTGTGTAATCCACTTTTCGTATCTAGATTAAAGTGCATTATCATAATTGATGATAGTTCACTAACTCTTCTCTTCATTTTAGATACTTCCTTCAATCCAAAGCTGTATATTAGGAAGACTGCAAGACTGCAAATAAAAAAGGAAAAGAAAAGAAAAAAATAAAAAAAAATGATGAATATCAGAGCAGTCTTTATTCTCTCTTTGGATATGGTACTCTTTAAGCATCCCTTATTTCATTAAGAACTTGGTGGGAATTGTGTTTAGCACTTTGCTGCATTTAATCCTTGGAGTTTTTTTTTATCGCATAAGTTTCTAGCATATCTATTGCCTCTTCTTCCCAAATTTTCTCCTACCTTTACCTCAAACCCCATTACAACACTTTCAAAACCCTTTGAATGTGGCATTCAATTATTCGTAAATAGATTCTTGTAAAATTACTTGAGGGAACTATACTTTACCTTGATACACTTTGAGTTATTTGAGTGATCGCTACTAGGCATTGGTTTTTAAACTTTGATATTGAATTGCTGGTTAAGTTGTGATGCATTGTTACTAGCTCCATTCTATGTTAAGCTTTCGAAGTTTGATTTATAATTAAACTTCACTTGAGATGTGTTAGGTATTGTTAACTGTAGACTAGATATAGATTTTTAAGGAACCACTGCTGCTTGTTTGATGATTGAGTTAGTGTTTGCTTAAGGACAAGCAAAAGCTTAAGTGCAGGGTAATTTGATATGCTTTATTTTATACATATTTTTCTTGAGGTCAGTTGTCCATTTTATGAGCATTTTGTGTGTTCTCATGCCTAGAATCACCTAAGCTTGCTTCCTTTTGCATGCTTACTAAGTCATTATCAGTAGTGGAGCAATTTTGGAGGCCCAAATAGCCTAGAAACATGCCATGTGGGCCTTGAAGCAATCCATGGACCTTGAAACAACCATGGGATTATCATGATCTTTGAGAGAGAGCCACGTCATGAAGGACTTTGAGAGAGAGAGAGGAGAGAAGTTACAAAAGAGAGAGGAAGGACGCAGCTTGAGGGATCATGATCTTGCTTGGATTATCATCTATCTAGAAACTTATCATCTTTCTAGAAACATCATCATCTCTTTTAAAAACCCTATCATCCCTCTCTCCCACTCATCATCTTTTGACTTATCTTATCTTATCTGATCCTCCCTTTTGAAAAGCCTAGAATCCCTCTTGGCCAAGGATCCTTCTAGGAGATGCCTAACATGTTTCTTTAAAACCCTAATCTTAGTTGTGACATAGGGATTGGATTCATCTTGGAAGGGGATCGTGAATTTAAAGACCTATCTTGCTTGGAGCCATGAGGTGCTTTAAGAACAAAGGGGTGATGACTATGAGACTTTTTTGAACCTTGAATATTTGAATTACATTCTTGGAGTTCCATAGGAGATTGGGAGATTCGAATTGCATCAAGAGACAATCACAACTTTGGGCACTTGGAGATTGAAGAAGGAGGCGATTCATACTTTATTCGAGAGAAGAAAAGTGTGTACATATTTTCTTTCCTTTCTTTCTTCTTAAATTTGAATTTGATGATTTTTTTACCCATGAACATGTGTCGCTAGACTTGTTAAACCCATTAGGGTTCCTTACTATGTTGGTGCTTTTGCTTTAATTTGTATGAACATGGAATTTGGTTTTGTAACCTTTCTTGCAATTATGAATGAATGTTAGCTTTCTTTACAAGACATTGTGTAGAATGTTATTTAGATTTATTTTAGTCGCATTGAGAGGTTCGAATTGAAATTAGAAATCTAATTGCAAGGAATAATTAATTTTCACTTAGAGATAAGGTTAATTAATTTTTGGATTAAGAATTAACAACTCTTAATAGTGATAGATTAGAATGATAATGTTGATTTAAAATCAATCACTAGGAAGAGATTCTAGTGGTAGGTTCTTAGGTTTAGAAATGTGATTATCCCATATCATCTTGATTTGGTTTGTAGTTTGTTATACCAACTCTGGTTCGAGCAATTGTCTTTCCCCTACCTCAAACTAACACAAAGGTGTTCTACACTTCCTCCCATATAAAGCTTCATAAGGTGCCATCCTTACACTAGAATGGAAACTGTTATTATATGAGAATTCTATTAATGCTAGGCTTTGGTCCCAACTCCCCTTATGCTCCGAAGCACATGACCTAGGCATATCCTCTAAAGTCTAGATAGTCCTCTCGGTCTGTCCATCCATTTGAGGATGATAAGCAGTACTTAAGCTTAACCTAGTACCAAAGGCTTCTTGGAAGGCTCTCTAAAATCTAGAGGTGAACCTAGGGTCTCTATATCAGCTAATGCTAGTAAGGATCTTATAAAGTCTCACTATCTCCTAAATATACAAATTGGCTAATTTGTCTAAGGAGAAGTTGAGCTTAATAAGTAGGAAATGCGAAGACTTAGTTAATTGGTCTACTACCACCCAAATAACATCATTTCCTAACTGAGTCCTGGGTAAACCTACCACAAAGTTTATAGAAATCTTATCCCATTTCCACTCAGGGATATCAAGAGATTGCAACAACCCAGCAAGTTTCTTATGTTCAATCTTCACCTGCTATCACACTAAGCATTTAGCAACATACTTAGCGACGTGCTTTTTCATGCCTGGCCACCAAAATCTTCCCTTCAAGTCCTGATACATCTTAGTGGCACCAGGGTGAATGGTATAGTTGCTCTTATAGGCTTTCTCTAAGATTTTCTCCCTCAATTCTCCTAGAATTGGGACATAAACCTTGTTTTGGAAGGTTATGATCCCTTCAGCCTCCTTGTGAAATTCCTTTAGGTCCTTTAGGGACTTTAAGAATTCATCTTTCTTTTGGGCCTCTCAGATCTGAGTTCTAAGGTCACACTCAATCCGCAATTCACCTAGACATATCCTATTTGGTAGACCACTATGGATAAGCTAAAATTACTAAATTTTTTTATCAAACTCATCTCACTCACCATCATCTGAGCTATCTAGAGGGATTTCCTACTCAGGGTATTTTCCACAACATTGGCTTTACCTGGATGGTATCTCAATTCAAAACCATAATCTTTGTTGAATTCCATCTATCTTCTGTGTCTCATGTTTAATTCCTTTTGATCAAATAGGTACTTGAGACTTTTGTGGTCACGAATACCTCAAACCTAAACCCATAAAGGTAGTGCCTCCAAATTTTTAAGGTAAACACTATGCCTACTAACACTAGGTCGTGAATGGGGTAATTGCACTCATTAGGCCTTAACTGTCTAGAAGCGTAGACTACTACTTTCCCCTCTTGCATCAAGACGCACCCTAGACCTTTCTTTGATGCATCGCAGTATAGCTCAAACCTTTCCAAAGGATTTGGAATAATTAATACTAGTGCAGTAGTCAACCTTTCTTTTAATGTTTGGAAACTATGCTCACATTCAGAATCCCACCTAAATGGAACATCCTTTTGGGTTAACTTGGTCATTGGCATCACTATTTACGAAAACCCTTGGATAAAATTTTTGTAGTAACCGGCTAGTTTGAGGAAATTACTGATTTTAGTCATCGTTGTAGGTCTCTCCCAATGAACCATCACTTCAGTATTACTTGGATCTACTGCTAGCCCATCCTTGGCAATCACATGCCCTAGGAATCTCACTTCCTCTAACCAAAACTCGCACTTCTTAAGTTTGGCATACAATTGTTTCTTTCTAAGCACTTGCAGTATAATTATAAGGTGTTGTTCATGCTCTTGCCTATTTCTAGAATATATAAGAATATCATCAATGAACATTACCATGAACTAATCAAGGTCGAGTCTAAAGATACGATTCATGTAATCCATGAAAAAAGTTGGAGCATTTGTCACTTCTCACTCTGATTTGATGGTACCCCGACCTTAAATCGATCTTAGTAAACACACCTGCTCCTCTTAGTTGATCTAACAAGTCATCAATCCTAGGGAGGGGATATTTGTTTTTCATTGTCACTTTGTTCAATTGCCTATAATCTATGCACATTCTCATACTTCCATCCTTTTTCTTCACAAATAATACTGGTGCTCCCCATGATGAAGCATTAGGCATGATGAAGCATTAGGCCTAATGAATTGCTTCTTAATGAGGTCTTCTATTTGCATTTTCAACTCACTTAACTCTAAGGGAGACATCCTATAAGGTGCTATAGAGATCAATCCTTCTCCAGGGACTAACTCTATAGAGAATTCTACTTCTTTCTCTGGTGGAAGACTAGAGATCTCCTCGAGAAAGACATTAGGGGACTCTCTAACTATAGGGATACTATCAAGCTCATGCTAACTCTCAACCTCAAAAGAACATAGGAAACATAATCATTGGATCTTTTCCTCTGTACCCCTATTCACAGGTATAGTGTCTAAAAAAGTCATAGACTTTTCAAAACAATTTAGGACCACTTTATGAAAAGATAGCCAATCCATCCCAAGAATGACATCTAAATCCACAAAAGGTAGACAGATAAGGTCAACAATAAAAGGCTTATTTTCAACAATGATTGGACAATTTAGGCAAGTCAAAGAAGTCAAAACATGTTTTCCAGCTGCAGTAGAAATGGATAACTCATAAGGTAATTTAGTTACAGGTAAGCTTAATCTTTCCACACATTCAAGGGCAACAAAAGAATAAGTGGTGCTAGAATTAAATAGTACAATTAAGGAAACATCATTTATAAAACACTAACCTTTAATGGAGCCATGGGATTGGTCTACCTCTTTGCCCTTGAGAGTATAGACTCTCCCCTTAGTCAGAGGAATAGAGGCCTCAATTTGTTTCTTCCACAACAGGCACTCCTTGATGAAATGTCCTGGCTTGCCATAGTTGAAGCAACCACCTAGTCCTATCAGACATGGCTTATTCCCATGATTTCTCGCACAGTTTGGGGAGTTGTCTAAAGTAGTTTACCCAACGATGGGCTTCTTCCCTAACTGGGCTCTACCAAATTTGCTCTCCTTTCCCTTGGCAAAATCCAGTTGTGATTTCCTCTTAAAGGAGTTGAACTCTTTCTTTCCTTTCCTAATCTCTACTAGGCCCATTGAAACTATGCGGCACTTGTTAGCCAATATGACATAGTTTTATATCTCTAACAAAGCCACAGCGCTCCTCAATTTTGGATTCAAACCGGCCTCTAAGTGCATGGCCTTCCATACTTCATCTTGCCTTAACTGCAGATAAGAGGAGAACTTGAACAGCTCCTCAAACTTTACCAGGTAATTATCAAAGGACATGTTGCCTTGTCTGATCTTCATGAACTCTATTTCTTTGTTATTCCTTACACTTTGGGGGAAGTACTTCTCCATAAATACCTCCTTCAAAGAATCCCAGGTGATCTAGACTCTTTGCGCCTCTATTAACTGCTTAGCCCCTTTCCACCAATGCTCAGCCTCTCTAGCCAGCATGTAAGTGGAGAATTGGACCTTCTGGACCTCTGTACTCCCCAGTACTGAAAATAATCTATCCATCTCTACTAACCACTCTTCTGCCATCCTCGGATTAAACTCTCCCCTAAAGGAAGGAGGTTTGGCCTTCTGAAACTTAGACCATCCCTTGTAGGCCTGATCCCCTATTTGTCCACCCTCTGGGTTAAGGTTACGATTCACATTTCGATCCTTCTACATTTGTCAGAGTACCTCAGCTGTAGTAGATACCTGTTTAGTGGTAGCAGTTGCCTATTGAGTGGCAGCAGCAGCCTGTTCCCTCATAACCTTTACCATCCCCATTAGGGTTTGCATAACCCCAGCTAAGTTCACTTCACTATCTTTATCCTATGTACTGTTTCTTCTGGGAGGCACCATAGATTACTCTTCAAAACAAACATTATTGAGGTGATCAGTCTCATTACTAGAATATTTATAAGGGAATATATAGCTCTATAGGAAATATTGTACAGACCTAAACCTAGCACTCCATTCCTCAAGTTGAAACATAGCACAAGTATTCAACTGCCTAGGCTTAGCTAACTAGCCTGTAGTAGTCTCTATCCTCAGGAATCTACCTATACTACCTAATTAGCATTTATCGCTACCGAGTTAACTATGTGCCAACCGTGGTAGCTATGCTCTGATACCAACTAAGTGTAACACTTGTAACAACCCCTTTGGCCTATGGTTCCTTTAGGTTATTTAAAAGGTATAATATATATATCGTAATATGGTGTGTTACTATTACTTCTGTAACACCCTATATTCTTTCAATTATAGCTAAATTAATGGTTCCTTAATTAGTTGGATAAGCTTGTCATAAAGCATAATGAGCTTGCTTGTGTAAATTAGTGTTTAGAATGAATAAAAACACTTGCTTATTTGAGGTGCTTGATTTAATTTACATCTCACTTTGACCGAATTGAGAAAAGAAAGAAGGGTATAACAAAGTAACAATATATAGATATGTACACAGTAATGGGGAAAAAGGGAAAGGCGAGCACTTCATCCTTGATCCACTTAGCATGGTGAGTCAAGCATGTGAATGAAATGCCAATTAAATAGATAAAATATACAAGGGAAGGAGTTAATGCAAAAGTGCAGAAGTTATTTTAATAAAAAAAGGAAAAGAATTAGCATCACGTGCAATAGGAAGGAGAAGGTGGATTTTTTTTAATGAACCTATATACCACAAGACTAGGAAATTAGGAAGGGAGGAACATAATTTAATATCCATGTATGCACTCGGTGAAGAAAGTGAGGGGGATGTACGAAATTGGCTAATTCTCCTATCTTTTATTCCTTGGATTCTTTTATTCATTTAACCAACAAACACCTCATTCCTTCCTTTTTTTCTCTTTAATTAAAGTCATCGAGTGATGAGTTTCCATAGGCATAAGAATTATATATATATCTATGTGAAAAAAAGGAAGAAAGGAGAGAGGGGCATGTGGCAATTTCCTTCTTGCTTTCCTTCTCTTTGTCCATGTCCAAGGCCACTGAGAGATGAGGGTTAAGGTGCTTGAGACAAAGGAAAGTGCAACCCTCAAGTACAATTGGCGTGAGCTGTACACCTTGTGAAGAAATGTGCAGCTTGCGTGTAAGGAACCTTGCTTGAACTTTTCCTTTTTCCTTCCCTTAACGTGGCCGAGTGGTTAAGCCACTAATGAAAGATTTCCATTGAGGTAGAGTGTACTTAAGTACACGTGAGGCTAGTGAATAATAATAGTTAGGGATAGAAAGGAAAAGTGAGGCTTGCGTGAGTTCCTTTCTTGCAACGCCCCTATCTAGCGTTACAATTCCTCCTATGTAAATAGATAGGTTCAATACAATATTCTTATACTTTATTTAATTAATGTCTGAGCAGTTATACCATTTAGTTATATTAAGAAGATTAGGTTCAGGATCTTTTACTCAGATTAAACTCGTATACACAGCGGAATAAAAGAAATACTAAACTACACAGCGAAAATTAAAAGCTTCATGTAATGAATACATGTCCAATAATATCAATTACATTATGTAAACATGTTCCAGGATATATGATGTACTCGCCCATAGGAAGTCAGGAGACAACAATCTTGTCACTCAGACCCCTTTACAAATTACTAAGATGCAGTGGTCCTTCATATATCCTTTCCCTGGTTCTTTTCCAACTACACCTTAGGTCTATTGCCTAAAAGAATAATCCTAGCTCTAAACTAAGTATGTCTAGACTAGGACCCAAAAATAGGGGTTACAAAAATTTCTTAAACCCAAAAAGAACTCGATTTCCCAAATTTCGACTATATGTCAGATCTCGATACATATTAGCATATAAATGAGAAACACAAGTTTCCCAATAGCTTAACAATTCGGTTTTAGAACAAGTAGTATGTATCAGGGTGCAAGCACCAAAATATTTAATTCTACATTCTTGGAATAAAAATGTAGCATTGTGCATAAACATAAATTGGCAAGCAATGTATGATCAATTTAAAGGTCAATGTGATAAAATAATATTCATCTTAATTAAAACATCTTTGCATACTATAAAATGCATTGTTGTAAAATTAACAAAACCATTTATGCTTGTCATTCTTAAAACTTACTTTTATATAATGGTTGTGCACACTTGGCCACTGTGTAGACACTTGGCCACCTTTATAAAAATCTCTTGTGCACACTTGGGCACTTGTGAACACTTGGCCACCTTTGTAATTCTTTGTCAAATTTCAAGGAAAATTTCTTCTTTTTCTTGAAAATAATATTAATATACAATTCTTATAAAATTCTGATATCTTTAAGAATAAATTCTCCTTCCTTGGGAATTAATCTCAATGTACATTTCTTATGAAAATTCTAATATTATCAATAATATTTTCTTCTTTCATGGAAATTAATTCCAATGTACATTTTTCTTTCTAAAAATTCTAATATTTTCAAGAATAATTCCTCCTTTCTTGAAAATTAATTTTGAATGTACATTTCTTCTAAAATTCCAATATCTTAAGAATAAATTCTCCTTTCTTGGGAATTAATATCAATGTACATTTCTTATGAAAATTCTATAATAATTTCATCTTTCTTGGAATTAATTCAAATGTGCATTTTTCTAAAAATTCTAATGATTTCAATAATAATTCCATCTTTCTTGGAAATTAATTCTAGTGTACACTTTCAAAAAAAATTCTAATATTTTCAAGAATAGTTTCTCTTTTCTTAAAAATTAGTTTTTAATGTACATTTCTAATAAAATTCTAGTAACTTCCTTTTTTAAGAAATAATGTCATCTCTTAGAGGAATTCCTACTACGTTTGAAATGATTCCCTTTCTTGAATAATAGCAATAATATCATTTCTTATGAAAGTCTACCAAGTTCAAGAATAATTTTTGCTGAAGGGAAATTCTATAACCTAATCATATCAAAGGTCTAACATCAATTTAGTATCCAATCTCATCTTCTATTTGGTCAAAATGTTTCATGGAAAAATTGGTTCTCAAAATCATAATTCCCTTTTTCTCATGCTCAAGCCTAGTTCATTATGAGCATGTTATTAACTAGATATTACCTTTACATAATACCATACTCATTTCATCACATCAACTTAACATACAAGCTTAGCCAATAAAGCATGAATTTTATCAAGAATGTAGGGCAATAACATCATGCTCCATGGAAGACTTATGAAAACATGGTAGTTACACATACTAAAACATGGAACATGATCTTGTTGGAATTGTTAACCTACCTCTTTGGTGCCCTAAGATGGTTTTCTTGGCGTCCTCTTGATCCTTTGTTTCCCTTGCTTTCCTTCTTGGCCACCTTTACTTCTTCCTCTTCAAACTTTGGTGTTTCTCCCCCAAACTCATGTTCTCTCCCCTTTTCTCTCTTTTCACGTGTGTGTATTTGTAGTTTCCTATGTTGTAAGCTCTCTCTTCCCTTTCTCCCTTCTTTCCTCTTCACGTGTGGTTTTTTGTATACAAAGAAGTCTAATTTTCAATTCCCTTTTGTCTCTTTTCTTTGGGTCACGTGTGCATACATTCTTGCAAGAATGAAATTTCCAATTTCCATTCTCTTTTCTTCCTTCACGTGTGGCATTTCATGGGATTCCTAACTCTTTTTTTCTCTTGCTTAGGTGGCATGGCATGCATAGAATTTTGAATTTCCTTTCCCTCACTTACACGCTACATTTTCTTCCCTTCTTTACGTGTGCTTTTGGTATGTATCTCCCACACTTGGAAATTCCATTCCTCCTTTCTTTCTTCACGTGTCCTAGGGCAGCAGATTCTCCATTTATTTTTTGATTATTTCTTGTTTATTATTAATTTAAACTTACTTATGCCACATGTGTACTTCCTAGTAAAATTTGTTTTGCTTGCAAGTTACTCTATCCTCTTTCTTTTAGCCACCTTGCTTGCAATTGCTTTCCTTTTTCTCCTTCCTAATATAATGCCACATGTGTAATTTCCATGTCCCTATTCATGTGGTGCATGGGAAAATTCTGCGCCTTTTTGGTTTTGCTTGCTGCCTTCATTTATTGGTTTATTAAATTTCCTCCATGCATACTTAAACTAAACATAATAAAATTTTGCACCCTTTCCTCTTACCTCATGCAAGCCACATGTTATGGACGTGTTCTCTTATTTCTTTCCCCTAATTCATGTGTGTCTTCATGTGCTTATTTAATTAACATATATTTTTGCCACTCTCCTTTCTGTTTCCAATTGTACGTGCACACCCACCCACACACACATATATATATTTTGTTATGGAGAGTACCAAGGTTGTATCCTATAGGAAAGGGAAAGGCCAGAGTTACTAATTACTTGTTGTTATTTAGCCTAAGACAAATAGTGATTTAATTAAACTAAGTCTAACTACTACTAGCTATAGAGAGAAGGTGAGGCAAGTATTAAGATAGAGAATTATCAAATTCCAGAAAAGTAAACGCATTGGGGTCTCAGACTAGATGATATGTAAACAAAAGATAATGGGTTATGAAATTGATTGTCCTACCTGTGTAAAACAAATCCAGATTTCCAGTTGGTTTCAATGGATTTCTTAAACCTACACCTTCCATTAGCTATTCGTGTCCAATGGTCAAGTTTAGATCAGCATTAGGGCTTTTTAGGAGTTTCTCATGGTCCAGTAGTTGTCAACCTCTTGGTCTAAGTGAAGATTAACTATTCTCTCTAGTTAGTTTTCTAATTCCAAACATCATTAGGTAGAGTATTTGAGAGGAATCTAGGTAGTTTTTATTACCACGTCTCGTAATAAAAATTTGATTAATCTTTAACTAGAGGAAGATCACACAATTCAATTCATAACTGAATCATGTTTAAATCAAAATATCAACATAGTCTAAGAACCCAATTGGGTTCTACCAATCTAGCTAGTCATGTACATGAATAAAACAATAAGAAATATAATAAAGGAAGAAGAACAAAATGGAGATAGAAACACCCTTATCGGTCGAGTTTTGGATGAATAGCTTTGACTCTGAACTCCTCTGTGATTAAGCTCCTAATTGCCTCTTGATGCTTACCAATCTTTTCCTTCAATTCTTGATTGAATCTCCATAGCTTGTGACCTTGGTGAAAAGACAATGGAATTGAAGTATTAAGCTACAAGGATTAGCAAGGATTGTCACACTCTAAGCTACTCCAAGTACTCTCAATTCCCTCTCTTGATCACCTTCGAAGTGATGCCCTTTCTCCCTTGTGCCTTCTCCTATTTATAGGCAAAAGGATACACCTCTCTAGGCTTCCACACGGACATGTGGCAGCCTAGAAAGTGGCATGGCCATGTGGTAGCCTAAGTGGATGACATGGCCATGTTGTAGGACATGTTCTAGAAGACATTCGTCCTTGATGATTTTTTGGCTATTTCTTGGTTGAAAATTGTTGTTCTGGCCGTGTAAGAAGGTGTATAAGAAGTCTTTGTCATGTGGAAAGGTGTGTTCTAGAAGATTTAAGGTAGCATGGGTGTGTGGCAGGGTGTGTTCTAGAAGACTTCATGAGTGCCCGTGCGAAAAGGTGCATTTTGAGCCTTTTGGATGCTTGGTTTTGATCCATTTCTCTTCAAAACTGCTTTATACCTGGGAAAATCTTTGATAACATGCATTCAAGTGAAAACATTGGAAATTATACATAAAACACATAAAATACAACCCTAAAGTGAGCGGAACTTAGCCATTAAATATGTATAATTATGTGTTCATCACTTATGTATATATATTTACATTATTCCCTTTCCCATGCATGCTTAATCTTCCCTATGTGCACACACACACACACATATTTTAAATTTGCATCCTATCTTGCTTTTCTCTTAGCACTTAGGCTAGGTGACTAAAAAGAAAAAATAAAGAATTAAATTAAGCACCTAATTTGGCTAAAATGGAGAGGTAATCTAAAATCCAATATCTTACAAATTGAGAGCATAATTAATTTAAATACCACAATCACGCAAGCAATTGTATCCAATTAATTACAGAACAGTAATTTAGGCTAATTGAAATTTGGGGTGTTACACTTCTTCCCTTCCTTAGCATGCCCGAACAACTAATGAAAGAGTGCAAAAATTATTTAAGTCAAAGTACATATGTGTGGGTATGGCGGAAGCCATTTAGGGAGTAGATATATGAATTCAAATTTTGTTATGCAAAATGTGTAGCTTAAGTGAAGTCCTTCCTTCCCTTGGTGCTACCGAGTAGGGAAGTTCACAAGTATGTATAATACGTGAAGTGGAAGCCTTGCGTGCACCTCCTTTCTTCCCTTCCTTGACGTGGACGAGTGAAGCAATGGTACATAATTGCATGAGGGAAAGGAGTGTACTTAAGTACACATGCAGTCCTAAGCAATGACAACCAATAATAAACAAAAAGGAGAGGGTGCAGCAGGCCATTTTTCACTAAAGAGGAAAGATACAAGAAAGGGATTATAGTAAAGGGGACACAGCAAGAGAGAGAGGACACTCCATATTTTAGAAAATCCACAAACACGACAATTTCCTTCAAAAGGGAAAAAGAGCAGCTTGGAAAATTAAAAACAAACCACAAACATGTTGGGTGAAGGGAGAGGGAGCTTGACCAAGAAAGAAAAGAGCAAAGGAGCAAAGAGTCAAAGAGGAAGCCAAGCAAAACCGATCTTAGGGCACCATTGAGGTAGGTTAGCAATTCATTAATTTTTTTCCATGATCTAGAGTATATGCATGATGACTTTTGCTTTCATAGAACTTGAGTACTTGTTTATATTCTTGAAATAGGAGTGACACTTAACTAAGCTTGCATGATAAATAAATGAGGTGGTTGATGTTTAAAACTTAATATTGTTGTTTGCTTTAAATCATGAAAGAACCTAGAATAAGAGATCATTGAAATGGCACGTGTTGCTTGGCTTAGGTCTTGTAGTATTAGAGTAGACTTGTGATTTTCATGACAATTTTATTGTTGTTATGGGAAAACTTTGGTTAGTTAATGATGAACATTGTTATGGAAAAATTATAGCTAGTTAATGATGTGTTGATTATGGAAAAGGAATTATCCCATTTTAATGGTATTATTAAAAGAATGGAAAAAGGAAAATTTAAATGATAAAATATGAAATTCTCTCGAGTTTCCCTTAGGCTCAAATCATGAAAATTATCTATTGAAATTTATTAAAATTTTATAAGACAAATATATTATTCAAGAATGGAGAATTAAATTGATTTAGGAAAAATTTGTCATAAATAAATAGGACAAAGAGGTATTGTATGCCAATAGAAAAAGAGAAATGCAACTAACAAGGGAAAGCATAGGAAGATACAAAATTATGAAAAGAACTGTGTCCAAGTGTCCATAAATTATGAGGTGTGGCAAAATGTGCTCCACACAGGTGACCTAATGAGGTGTGGCTGATGGTGCTCCATACCTATGACCTAGAGTTCATGATGATTTCATATATGTGGCTGAGTATCCACAAATTATGAGGGTTGGCCAAAGGTGCTCCACACGGGTGACCTAGTGAGGTGTGGCCGAAGGTGCTCTATACTCGTGACCTAGAGTTCACGATGATTTCATATACATGGCTGAATGCCCATGAATTACGAGGTGTGGCCAAAGGTGCTCCACATGGGTGACCTAGTGAGGTGTGGCCAAAGGTGCTCCATACTCGTGACCTAAAGCTCACGATGATTTTACATACATGGCTGAGTGTCCACGAATTACGAGGTGTGGCCAAAGGTGATCTACACGGGTGACCTAGTGAGGTGTGGTCGAAGGTGCTTCATACCCATGACCTAGAGTTCACGATAATTTTAAATACATGGCCGAGTGTCCATGAATTATGAGGTGTGGCTGAAGGTGCTCTACACGGGTGACTTAGTGAGGTGTGGCTGAAGGTGCTCCATACTTGTGACCTAGAGTTCACGATGATTTTAATACGTGGCCGAGTGTCCACAAATTATGAGGTGTGGCCAAAGGTGCTCCATGCAGTTGACCTAGTGAGGTGTGGCTGAAGGTGCTCCATACCCATGACTTAGTGTTCACGATGATTTGATAAAGTGGCCTAGTGTCCGCAAAACACCCTAGGGTGCTCAATTAATCTATAGCGATAAGTGTAAGAATTTAATGCATAAGCAATTTTTTTAATTCCACAATAACACATATAATCTTATGAGAATATGCGTCACTTGAAAAAGGGATATCTAATTTTTACATTGACATCTAGATTTATCAAGTAATACTTACCTGTTTGTATTTATGAATAATGTTATGTTTTTAATATCAAGAATGTAGAAGTAAACATTTAGGTGCTTGCACCTTGATACATATTAGTTGATTTTTAAACCCTGAATTGTTAAGCTGCTAGAAACTTGTGTTTCTCATTTATGTGCTAATATGTATCAGACACAGACGCATAGTAGGGTCGGGGAAGTCAACAGTTCTTTTTGGTTAAAAGTAAGATTTTTGTAACCTTTTATTTTAGGTCCTAGTCTAGATAGATTTTGGGTTTAGAATTAAGACTATTCTTTTGGCTGCGTATATGAGGTGTACATAGGAAATCACTGGGAAAGGATATGTGAAAGGCTGGTCCATCTTTAGAAATTTGTAAGGGAGTCTGAGTGACAGACTTATTATCTCCTGACTTCCTATGGACGGGTACTTTGTATATCTGGGTACATGCTTACCAAATTGTAATGGACATTATTAGAAATGTATTATTTCAATTATATGAAAGTTTAAATTTCCGCTGCAATGTATGGTATTTTATTTTCGCTGTGCATATGAGATTTAATCTGAGCAAAAAGATCCCAAACCTAATCTGCTTTAATGAAACTTAATGGTATAACTGCTCAGACTTAATAATAAAAAGGATAAGAATAATGTGCCGAACTTATCTATTTACATTGGAGGAATTGTAATACTAGATAACGATGTTACATTAAGTTGATATCAAAGCATAGCTACCTAGGTTAGAAATGGGGTAGAATTCCTCAATTAAGGGACTAGTTCAGGTTATTCGGCTGTACCTAGGCAATTGAATGGCTTGTTTTTTATTTTGAACTTGGGGAATGGAGCATTAGGTTTGGGAAGATAGAAGCTCCTCTTGGTCTTATATGTTACTTGCATAGTCATTTTTTATTGAGCCTGATCACCTCGGTAATGCTTATTTTGTAGAGTAACGATATGGCACTGACACAGAGACACAGATCACAGGCTTAAAACGCATAAGTGGATGTGAATGAGGTTATTCAGACCATGAGGGATATGGCCAAAGCTATGAGAGCCTAGGCTACAGTTACAACCAAGGCACTTCGACAGGTCCAGATAGATCAGAGCGAAGATACTCAAATGGGAGCAGAATAGATAAGGACCCAGGTTAGTGGGGGCTGGTCTGAGTTTCAAAGGGCCAGGCCTTCTATCTTTACTAGGGCAGTAAACTTAAAAAAGGTTGAGGAGTGGATACAAAAGATGAAGGAGATATTTAAGGTACTAGGAAGTGCAAAACCGCAGAAGGTCTCCTTTGCCACCTACCAGCTGAAAGGAAAGGAGAAATATTGGTAGAGGGAGATGAAGCAACTGATGGAGACCTAGGGGACCCATATCACTTGTGAAAGTTTCAGAGATACATTCCTAGAAAAGTACTTCCCCCAAAGCGATAAGAATGCGAAAGAGGGGGAGTTTATGCAGATAAAATAGGGTGGCCGACCATTTAAAGAGCATCTAGCCAGGTTCAAAGAGTTGTCAAAATTCTCTTCTTACCTGAAGTGGAGACCTAAAGAGGCATGGAAGGCCATGCACCTGGAGAACAGTCTGGATCCGAAGCTTTATCATGAGGTAGCATCCCAGGAGATCAAGGATTACCCTACCTTAGTGAACAAGTGCAAAATCTCCCCCTGGTCCCTAGCATCACTAAAGAATGGGAGACAGGAGGTGGGGTTCCTTAAGAGAAAGAGCCCATCCAGATTTCACAGGGGTCAAGATAGGAAGTTTCAGAGTAACCAAACTGGGAAGAGGCCAGTGAACATTCCGACATCCCAGAGTAGCTATTCAAGATATGGGAAAAATCATGGGGATAGGCCATGTATGATGGGGCAAAGCATATGCTACAGATGCGAGAAGCTAGGACACATCGCTCGAAATTATCGTACCCTGAGGAAGCTAGAAGAGACCCCGAGATCTCTTACCAAGGGAAGGGCATATACCCTGAAGGGTAAGGAACTGGCCCAGTCTGAGGATTTGATGAAAGGTATGTGTTTTATTAATGATATGCCTTTAATTGTATTATATGATTCTGGTGCCACCCATTCCTTTATTTTAGTAGAATGTGTTCAAAAACTAAAATTACCCATAACCACCCTACCTTATAAACTTTCCATAGTAGTAACCACTAATGAACATGCGTCTACTTCCCTGATTTGCTTAAACTGTTCTATTATGGTTGAAAATCAAAAATTTATTGTAGTCCTCATCTATTTACCTATGGTCGAACTAGATGTCATCCTTAGTATGGACTGGCTCTCATCAAACAATGTTATCTTAGATTGCTTAGCTAAGTCTGTGACTTTTATAGTCACTAGACCAGTAAATGTGGGGATAGAGAGGAAAAACCAAAGAATGGGTTTCTTATGTTCCTCGGAGGTGGAAAGTCAGCAGAAGCTAGAAACCATACCTACAGTCAATGGATTCTCAGATGTGTTTTCAAAAGAGATTACTAGTCTTCCACCCGAGAGAGAGATAGAGTTTTCCATAGACTTATTCTTGGGGCAGGACCAATTTCCATAGCACCCTATAAGATGTCCCCGATAGAATTAAACGAGTTGAAGGAGCAAATAGAGGACCTATTAGCAAAACAATTTATTAGACCCAATA
Organism: Senna siamea; assembly: GCA_031216115.1. Lineage (NCBI taxonomy): Eukaryota > Viridiplantae > Streptophyta > Magnoliopsida > Fabales > Fabaceae > Senna > Senna siamea. Next base: position 8,638,559 of record CM062360.1, read on the forward strand.
TGTCATTGTGGGGAGCACATGTGCTATTTGTCAAGAAGAAGGACGAGAGTATGAGGATGTGTATAGACTATAGGCAGCTGATTAAGGTGATGATAAATAATAAGTATCCTCTCCCTAGGATTAATGACCTATTAGACCAACTAAGAGGGGCCACTATCTTTTCTAAGATTGATTTGAGATCGGGGTATCATCTAATCAGGGTTAGGAAGGAAGACATATCTAAGACTGCCTTTAGGACTAAGTATGGTCACTATAAATTTCTCGTGATGCCCTTTGGCCTGACAAATGCTCTAGCTATTTTCATGGATTACATGAACCACATCTTTAAACCCTACCTCAATCAGTTCGTAGTAGTGTTTATTGATGATATATTAGTGTATTCCAAGAATAGACGGGAGCAGGAATAGACGGGAGCATGAACAACACCTTTAGATAGTTCTACAAATACTTAAGGAGAAGAAACTATATGCTAAGTTAGAGAAGTGCAAGTTTTAGTTAGAAGAAGTTAGGTTCCTAGGGTATGTGATCTCTAAGGAGGGAGTGTCAGTGGATCCCAATAAGACTAAAGTCGTAGTAAACTGGGAAAGGCCTACTACAGTGACTAAAATCAGGAGTTTTCTAGGTTTAGTGGGATACTATAAAAGGTTCATTCAAGGGTTTTCGCAAATAGCAATGCCAATGAACAAGTTGACCCAGAAGGATGTTCCATTTGTGTGGGACACGAAATGTGAACAAAGCTTCCAAACCCTAAAGGAGAAATTGACCACTTCACTCGTTTTAGTTATCCTAAACCCTTTGGAGAAATTTGAGTTATATTGTGATGCATCCAGAAAAGGGTTGGGATATGTCCTAATGCAAGGAGGGAGAGTAGTAGCCTATGCTTCTAGGTAGTTGAGGCCACATGAGAGGAACTATCCTACCCATGACCTGGAGTTAGAAGCCATAGTATTTGCCTTGAAGATTTAGGGACACTACCTTTATAGGTATAGGTTCAAGGTATTTAGTGACCATAAAAGTCTCAAATACCTCTTTGACCAAAAGGAATTGAACATGAGGCAGAGGAGGTGGATGGAATTCATTAAGGATTATGATTTTGAATTAAAGTACCATCTAGGAAAGACAAACGTTGTGGTAGATGCACTAAATAGGAAGTCTCTCCATGTAGCTCTACTGATGGTGAGTGAAATGGACTTAATAAAGAAATTTAGGAACATGAGATTGTCCACTCTGGTGTTACCTAATAAGATCTGCCTGAGTGAGTTAAGAATTGAGAACACCCTTAGGGCCTAAATCTTAGAAGCCCAAAAGGAAGATGAATTCCTAGAATCTCTAAAGGATTTAAAGGAATTCATAAGAGAGGCTGACGAGATGGTAACTTTCCATAATGGGATGTATGTTCCTAAGACCAGTGAACTAAGAGATAAGATTTTAGAGGAAGCTCACCAAATTAAGTACACTGTTCATCCTAGAGTCACCAAGATGTATCAAGACTTAAAGGGGAGGTTTTGATGGCCAGAAATGAAGAAACATATAGCGGAGCACGTAGCTAGGTGTCTAGTGTATTAGCAGATCAAGATTGAACATCAAAAACCTGCTGGGTTGTTACAACCCTTGGATATTCCTGAGTGGAAATGGGACAAGATTTTTGTGGACTTCGTGGTAGGTCTACCTAGAACCCAATCGGGGAATGATGCTATCTGGGTCATAGTAGATAGGCTAACCAAGTTTGCTCATTTCCTACCTGTAACACCCCCAACCTATATTCCTTTTAGGTAATAAGATAATATAATATAGGATTGGTGAGTTACTACTACCTCTACCCGAGTATAATTTTTAACTTTTTCTAAGTTAAAAAGTTGAGTGCCACTAGTTTGGGTTACTACACTTAGGTTCTCACACGTTACACAGCAGAAATAAATAAAGTAACTTAATTGAAATAGATAGATATAGAGATATTCACATTCACACTCAATTGTACATAATATTTATACATACATATACAATAGTGTGTGCCAGACATATATCTATAGATATGCGAGCCTAAGCAGGGTAAGGAGACAATAAGCCTGCCACTTATACCCTGTTTTAAGAAAAACTCTCCATATCACATATCTTAACACATATATGCCTTCCTTATCTACACGGCATGTCTAAATACTATAAAATCCTAGTTATGAACACAGTCAAGGGAAAAGTGGTAACTTAAATACAAATAGGCTCTACTACTACTATCTCTATCTCCATCAGCACCTGGTACCTAGGCATCTGATACAAATCAACTTTAATGAGAAATATTTCTCAGTAGGAATAATCACCTATAATTGAAATATTGCTGACTTGTAGCACCGTACAGGTATGAAAATCCACTACATTATTTTTCATAATAATTCAAACATTATGCTATTGGAGTAATGTACATAGATGATATAAATATTTCATGCATATACTTATGAATATCCTTGCACCTTAACAAATATTCATCACACATGATATCTTCTCAAACTGTAATGGTAACGCATCATATTCTCAAATCAGTATAGAGTATAGAGCATAAAAAAAGAACTCATGCAATTTGATATGGCCAAAATCAAAAGCATCATAAAAGAATTCTTAAAAACATTTTCATTCATAAATGAGTTTTCTCAAGGTCATGAGCCACCTGCAATCATTCTCGGGTTTCACCGTCAGCATTTATTCTCAAGTTAACCGTCAGCATTTATTCTCAGGTTATCTTTCAGTATTTATTCTCAGGTTATCCGTAAGCAATTATTCTCAGGTTAATCGTCTGCAAAACTTCTCCTGGATTAAAGCCAGTTGCAGCTTTTCTCGTGGTATAACCAATTGCATCCATTCTCGTGGAATAAACAAATGCATCCATTCTCGCGGAATAACCAAATGCATTCATTCTCGCGGTATAACCAAATGCATCCATTCTCGCGGATCAACCATTTGTAGTCATTTATGGTTTATGCTCATTAAAATTCTCATATTTCTCTTCTTTTTCTCTTGATTTCTCAAGCTACACATTTCTTATGTTACCCATTACAAGTCAAGATTAAATCCTACATTTAAGCGAACTATTGGGCTAATTGTGTACAAAAAGAGGTTATTGAGTCTATTTTCCCGAAACAAAGAGCTACAAGTCGACTTCTAGCCTCCTGGCAGTCGACTTCCAGCTTGCTGCCCCAAAAATGTTTCAAACAGTGAGAAATCAGTTGACTTCCAGGACCCCGACAGTCGACTACTCTGTTCTTGGCTAATTCCTGGAAAATAAGAACAAGATAGTCGACTTCCAGCCCTTGGCAGTAGACTACTAGCATTCTGGATACAATTATGGGCAACTCAAGAGCATGACAGTCGACTGGTAAAGCCTACAAGTCGACTGTTATTTTATGCTGTGTTTTTCGAAAGCCTATTAACCCAGATTTTTACACCAAGAACATGTTTTTAAAATGGTTTTGATGATTTTAAACTCTATAACAGCACAAGAGCTTCATTTACCATAAGAAAACAGCCCAAATCACAGATTATTCTTGCTCAAATCTTAGATTTAAACTCTTTTTCAAAAACCAGAAAAACCTATTTCTCATATTTACATTTATGCATTCACAAGTATATTCAAGCATTTTAAAACATCCAATAGCAATCAAAAACACGAAGAATTTAGGTTTTTAATCTCCTTACAGTTTAAAATCATGAAACTCAAAATTTTCAACCATAAACAGTAATTTCGAAAAATAAGGGAGATAGGTGATTTGCTACCTTTTTGCTGATTTCCAATCGGTACTTGATGGTTGACAAATGTTCTGGTAAGTTTTCTTAACTCCAGAAAGGCTTAAATATGTCTAACAGCTTACTTCCTTCACAATTTTTTCTCTTTCTCTCTCTAGGTCGTCCTCTCTCTGTCTAAAGTTCAGACTTCAGGGATGCAAATGAAGAGCTCTGAAGGCTTCACTTATTTATAGGTGATCTGGCTCTTTGTAATTCTGCTCCTAATTCTCGATCATTTGGCCTAAATTAGCAATTCTTCCAACTTTATGTTAAATGACCATTTTGTCCCTAACTACCTGGCAAGAAATTTTTTCAAAATTCTATTGCTACAGTAAATTATTTGGCTAAAATTATGGCCTATTGCCTTGAGGTTTTAGAATTTCACATCTCTATCCTCACTTTATCTTTTTCCTTTCAATTTGGCCTCTATTCTTTCCTTTTCCTTAAATCTCTTATTCTAATGCAACTACATACAGCCTAATGCAACAAACACAAGCATTTGATTCATTAAAAATTAACAAACATCTCTTTAAAGTGTAAAAAGAGCAGATGTTACAATTCTCCCCTCCTTAAAAAATTTCGTCCTCAAAATTTAAAACATACCTAGATAAATAACTCTGGATAAACTCTTTTCATATCATCTTCTTTCTCCCACGTGGCTTCCTGTGGCGATGATTGGTCCCACAACACCTTTACCAGTGGAATTGTCTTATTCCTCAATTGTTTGACTTCAGTACCAATGGTTCTTAAAGGTCTAGGGTTATAAGTCAGGTTATCTTTCAATTGTACAGTACTGATGTCAAGAATATGAGAAGGATCTGAAATATATTTATGAAGTTGTGAAACATGAAAAAAATTGTAGAGATTGGATAAAAATGGTGTAATGTTATTTGGTAAGCGGATGAACCTATTCTTTTCAGAATCTGGTATGGTCCAATGTATCTAGGATTCAGTTTTCTGGACTTAATAGATCTACCAATACCAGTAATTGGAGACTCTAAGAAAAACATGATCTCCTTCTACAAATTCTAATGGCCTTCTCCTCTTTCAGCATAACTCTTTTGTCTATCTTGGGCCTTAGCCATTTTCTCCCTGATCATTTTTGTTTGATCAGTCATCTGTTGAACTAATTCCAGTCTTAGAATTTGTCTCTCTCCTACTTCAAACCAACACAAGGGTGATCTACATTTTCTTCCATTCAAAGCTTCATATGGAGCCATTCCTATGCTAGTATGAAAACTATTATTATAGGAAAATTCTATCAAAGGCAAAATTTTATCCCAACTTTTTTTGTTCTAATATGCAAGCCCTAAGCATATCTTATAATGTCTGGATCATCCTTTCAGTCTGTCCATCGATTTGGGGATGATAGGAAATACTGAAATTCAACTTAGTACCAAATGCCTCTTGCAAGGCTCTCCAGAATCTAGAAGTGAACCTAGGATCTCTATCTGATATTATACTGGTAGGTATTCCATGAAGTCTTACTATTTCTTGTATATACAAGTGGGCTAACTTATCTAATGAGAAATTTATTTTAATAGGTAGGAAATGTTCAGATTTAGTTAATTTGTCAACAATCACCCAGATTGCGTCATTTCCTAATTGAGTTCTAGGCAAACCTACTACGAAATCCATTGAAATTTTCTCCCATTTCCATTCAGGAATCTCTAGAGGTTGTAACATTCCTACAGGTTTTTGATGTTCAATCTTCACCTACTGGCACACTAGACATTTAGCAACATACTCAACTATTTTCTTTTTCATACCTGGCCACCAAAAATTCTTCTTCAAGTCTTGGTACATCTTAGTGGCACTAGGATGAATAGTATAGTTGCTTTTATGGGATTCTTCCAAAATTTTATCCCTCAATTCTCCTGACTTTGGGATATACACCCTATTTTGGTAGGTTACTACACTATCTATCTCTTTCTGGAATTCTTTTGGATTCTTTAGAGACTTCAAGAATTCATCTTCCTTTTGGGCTTTTAGGATTTGAGTTCTAAGATCATTCTCATTTCTCATTTCATTCAGGTATAACCTATCTGGTAACACCAGAGTGGAAAAATTCAAATTCCTAAACTTCTCAATTAAATTCATTTCATTCACCATCATATGAGCTATATGAAGAGATTTCCTACTTAAAGCATCGGCCACTACGTTTGCCTTTCCAAGATGGTACTTTAATTCAAAATCATAGTCTTTAATAAATTTCATCCACCTCCTCTATCTCATATTCAACTCTTTTTGATTAAAAAGGTATTTGAGAATTTTGTGGTCACTAAAAACCTCAAATCTAGATCCATAGAGATAGTGTCTCCAAATCTTTAAGGCAAACACTACGGCTACTAATTCAAGATCATGGGTAGGATAATTCTTCTCATAGGGTCTCAATTGCCTAGACGCATATGCTACTACTTTCGTATTTTGCATCAAGACACACCCTAAGCCCTTCTTGGATGCATAACAATACACTTTAAATTTTTCTAATGGATTAGGAATAATTAAGACAAGTGTGGTTGTCACTTTTTTCTTTCAGAGTTTGGAAGCTATGTTCACATTTGACATCCCACACAAATGGAACGTCTTTTCTAGTCAATTTAGTTAAAGGCAACGCTATTTGCGAAAACCTTTGAATAAATCTCCTATAGTAACCCGCTAATCTGAGAAAACTACGGATCTCCGTCACTGTGGTAGGTCGTTCCCAACTAACTACTGCCTCTGTCTTACTAGAATCTATTGCTACTCCATCTCTAGTGATTACATGACCTAAGAATTTTACCTCTTCCAACTAGAATTCACACTTCTCAAGTTTAGCAAGCAATTGCTTCTCTCTAAGTAACTGCAGCACAATCCTAAGATGATGTTCATGCTCTTCACTACTTTTAGAATATACAAGAATGTCATCGATAAACACTACCACAAATTGATTAAGGTAGGGTCTAAAGATACGATTAATGTAATCCATGAAAATAGCCAAAGCATTTGTCAATCCAAATGGCATCACAAGGAATTCATAATGCCCATATCTGGTTCTAAAGGCTATCTTAGGTACGTCTTCTTTTCTCACTCTGATTTGATGGTACCTCGACCTCAAATCAATCTTGGAAAACACAGTAGCCCCTCTCAATTGATCCAATATATCATCTATCCTAGGAAGTGGATATTTATTCTTTATTGTTACCCTGTTCAATTGTCTATAGTCTATACATAACCTTAAGCTTCCATCTTTCTTTTTCACAAATAATACTGGGGCTCCCCATGTAACACCCCTTTAGCCTATGGTTCCTCTTAGGTATTTAAAAAGATATAATATGAAAATAATTATCAAAGTATTGGTGTTACTATTACCTCTACTCGAGTCCAATTAAAACTTTAACCAAGTGAATTAATTAACTGTCATTTGGGTTGGTCTTTACTCTCGGGTTCTCTCAATATCACAGTAGAATAAACACATATAGCATACACCTGAATTAACTATACATAGACATGCATTCTTAATTAAATATAATCAATTAACTATTGGGTATAGAGGCAACAATCCTGCCACTCATAACCCCATTAAATAGTCTAATCATCAATCCAGCCTAATTCATATACAGATAAGTTAGGATAGGCTATACAAAATAATCCTACACTAGCCTTTCTCCAAATATCATGAAAGCTAGCTCGATCCTAACATGTACTTATACTATCCAAAATAAACAGTTTGTATACTCGGAATGTATACTTCTTCCTACTTTACCTTCCTCCAGCCCAGGACCTACACATCTAATACATGCCAACAATAACGTGAGAATTGAATCTCAGCAGCAATGTAACCTGTTTCAAAATTCGTTGACCTGTACCACCGTGCTCACATCGAAAACCTCTACATTCTTTCATAAAATGTATAACATACTGTAGGGATGAAATGAGTGAAGCATTTAATCATGGTATATACTCATGTGTATGCATGAGCATTTAAAACATATCAACTTTAAAACATAGGAAGTGCATTCATCATAAAACATTTTCCATAGGGTAATAAACATGCCTTTTGAGCAGGAGGAAACAATCATAAGATACGAGTTATCAGGAGTGTCACCCAGAAACTACTACACATACCACTACATACATGAATGAGCTATCCTAGTGACTAACTGTGCCACTACAGTAATTGAGCTATCCTCATGACTAACTACGCCACTATAGTAATTGAGCTATCCTCGTGACTAACTGCGCCACTACAGTAACCCTACTACATAGTACTACAGAGGCGTCCCCCAGCCAGATCCAACGTACAATCTCAATAACTCACGGGATCACTGTAAAACCTATATACAGGTCCTATCCTCTCCGCTTCCATGGATCATGAGGCTATGGAATCACCACCGCTTTTCCAGTGGATCACGCTCCCGGTACACTATTATCTAACATATACACTAGGGTGATTTGGCTCATGCCCATGGTTATGCTTTAACCTTAAGTAAGGGTTTCTTTATGGCCCTTGGAAGACACACTAACTTAGGGTTCGCAACCATCACGGTGTTTTTGAAGTCATTTATGTTCAAGTGGATGTTTAACCATCCTAATACATGGCACAACCGCGGAATACCAACGGCCGTCCTATACCAACAATCGGTCACTCGACTTATGAGCTTATCTACCACTAGTGCATATACCTAGGATACTTCACTCTTCTTTTTTGATGTCTCTCCGCTCCCTTTTGTATCACTATCACAAGGACCATTCTCATCCAAGTGAAAAGTGACTCTATCCTTTGCACATTACCCAAAACTCCTAGTTTCCTTGTTTATCCCTGTTGTGAGCCCTCATTTAAGTTAGTATGAAGAATTACTAAGCTCAATTGCCATTAAAAACCTCATTTTGCAAGTTAGAGGGCTGCTAGTCGACTGATGGATGGCTAGAAGTCAGTTGATGGCTCTCTGTAATCCTCTGTGCCAATTAGTAAGCTAGTAGTACTGTGGCTTTCTAGAATGCGTTCTGGTTAAAAACATGAGCACAATAGTTAACTGCTAGTACTACCAGTCGACTGCTCAGTGCAAACCTGGGCCCAACAGTTGACTGCTAGAAACCTAGCAGTTGGCTGCTAAGCCTCTTTCTGTACTTCTGGGTTATCAAGAACACAACAGTCGACTGCGAGGATGACCAATCAACTGCTTAGTGCAAACTCGGGCCCGACAGTTAACTTCTAGGTGTCTGGCAGTTGGCTGCTAAGCCTCTATCTACACTTTTGGGTTTTCCAGGAACACGACGATCGCTTCGCTTAGCGTCAATGTTATGCTCCGCTACAGTTTAAAAACATGATTTTGATAAAATCCAGTCCAACATGCATTCTATTTTCAAATCTAAACATATGAGCTTAATTCCCATACAACAAACTTTACTTTTCATTAAACATTTCTTGTTCATTAGCTCAAACATGGTACATTCAAGGAAATCTAATCTATATATCTAGATGAACACAACCCAGCCCTTCCAATCCATTGTAGCACACATATGAGCATACATTCAGCAACACGACACCCCATAGAATTAGAAAAACATACATTATGTAGGTTTTAACCCTAACTTAACTTAAAAAATTCAACATCACATTTTATTAGAAAATCTACATATTTCAGAAAATGGGGTTTAGGATGGATTGCTACCTTGATTCCTTGCAAATGTGTGTGTTTAGTGTGCTAGGATGACTCTCCCCTTGCTATAGAACGAATTCCCAATCTCAAATTTGCCTCTCCCTCTTGCCCTAGCTCTCTCTCTCTCTACTCGCCCTTGATCTCTCTCTCTCTAAGTTTATGAAGTTTGGGCATTATGGGAGGGTTTAGGGCTTCAACTAGGGTTTAAGAGAGGTTTTGGAAATTGCTATCTAGTCCCTAAGATCTTTTACACTTTTAGACTCGCTCATCTTTCCCTCTTCAATTGAGTCCCTAGCACCTCTTGCTAAGCCTTCATGTATTTCCTTTCAATTTAGTCCCTAAGCTAATGCAACTATATGCACTAATGCAACATACACAAGCATTAAACATCAAATTAACAATCATCAAACATCTCTTTAATCATAATTGGGGCGGATGTTACACCCCATGGTAAAGCACTAGGCCTAATGAATTGTTTCTTTAAGAGGTCCTCTATCTGTACCTTTAACTCTGGCAATTCTATGGGAGACATTCTATAGGGTGCTATAGAGATTAGTCCCATCCCCGGAATTAATTCTATAGAGAACTCTATCTCTCTCTCAAGTGGGAGACTTAAGATGTCCTTAGGAAAAACATCTAGAAAATTCACTCACTACAGGAATAACATCAAGTTTATGCTGAACTTTAATCTCAGAAGCACATAGAAAATGCATTCTCTCATTCTTTTCCTCAGTACTCCTATTTATCGGTATGGTATCTAAAAAAGTTACAGATTTTTCTGAACAATCCAAGATTACATTGTTTGCAGACAACCAGTTCATCCTAAGAATAATGTCTAATTCCACTAAAGGTAAGCAAATCAAATCAACAATAGATGATCTGCTCTCAACAACAATAGAACAATTCAAGCAGGCTAAAGAAGTCAAAACCTGCTCTTCAGCTGGAATAGAAATAGACAATGGATAAGGTAAACTAGTCACAGGCAAATTAAATCTCTTCACACATTCCAATGAGATGAATGAGTGAGTAGTGTCAGAATTAAATAATACAACTAAAGATATATCATTAATTAAACATTTACCTTTCATTAAATCATTGGACTGAGCTACTTCCTTACCCTTGAGAGTATAGACTCTTCCAGTAATAGAAGGTTTAGCGGTATCACCTTGTCTCTTCCATAGCGGACAATCTCTGATGAAGTGTCCTTCTTTCCCACATCTATAGCATACACCCTGTTGTACCTTTGGTTGTAGCCATTTGTAGGGTCCCTCATGACTTTTATAGCACCTAGGACAAACATTAGGCATCACCGATCTCACCATAGGCCTTTTTCCTTCCTGACCTCTACCAAATCTACCATCTCTCCCTGAAAAAGATCCTGGTTATTTTCTTTTAAAGAAGTTACTCTTTTGCTTTTCTTTCTCAGTCTCCGCCAGATTTTTGGAAACTATGCGACATTTGTTTACCAATGTGGCATAATCTTGTATTTTTAACGGAGTTACCACATTTTTCAACTCAAATCTCAACCTAGCCTTTAGGTGCATTGATTTCCATGCTTCATCTAGTTGAAGTCTCAAATAGGAGGAAAATATAGATAATTCCTTAAATTTCGCCAGATAGTCATCAAATGTCATGTTGCCCTGCTTAATTTGCATAAATTCAATTTCTTTCTCATTTCTAACATTCTGAGAAAAATACTTTTCAAGAAATGCTTCCTTGAATGAATCCTAAGTAATTTCAATTCCCTGAGCCTCCATTAGTTGTTTCACTCCCTTCCACCAATATTCTGGTTCTCCATCCAACATATAGGTGGAGAATAAGACTTTTTGAGCATCAGTTGTACCAAGAACTACAAATAATTTTTCCATCATTTTCAACCATTCCTTGGCCAATTTCAGGTCAAGCTCACCCCTAAAAGAAAGAGGATTTTCCTTTTAGAATTTAGACCAACCATGATAGACCGGGTTTCCTGCTTGTCCTTCTTAAGGGTTAAGGTTAGTAGGGTTATTCCCCTGTTCCCAAAATTGCCTAAGGACATGAGTAGTAGCAGCTGCCTACTCTCTCATAGCATGGGTAGTAGTGGCTGCTTGCTCCTTCCTAGCCTCTACCATGCCCATCATGGCCTGTAATAGTCTCTCCATATTACGTTCTCCTTCCTTCTCCTTTCCACTGTTCCTCTTAGGTGGAGCCATATTTCACTCTACAAAACAAACATTACCGAGGTGATTAGTCTCAATAACATAATATTTCTAAGAGATCATATGGCACCAATAGAAAATACTATCTACCCCAAACCTAGCACCCCATTCCTCAAGTCAAAAAAGAATACAAGTCAGTGAACTGTCTAGATTTAGCTAACTAATCTGTACTAGTCTTTATCTTGAGGAATCTACCCTGTGTTACCGAGCCAGTACTTAACTAGCCATGGTAACTGTGCTCTGATACCAACTCAGTGTAACACCCCTAACCTATATTCCTTTTAGGTAATAAGATAATATAATATAGGATTGGTGAGTTACTACTACCTCTACCCGAGTATAATTTTTAACTTTTTCTAAGTTAAAAATTTGAGTGCCACTAGTTTGGGTTACTACACTTAGGTTCTCACACGTTACACAGCAAAAATAAATAAAGTAATTTAATTGAAATAGATTAGATATAGAGATATTCACATTCACACTCAATTGTACATAATATTTATATATACATATACAATAGTGTATGCCAGACATATATCTATAGATATGTGAGCCTGAGCAGGGTAAAGAGACAACAAGCCTGCCACTCATACCCTATTTTAAGTAAAACTCTCCATCTCACATATCTTAATACATATATGCCTTCCTTATCTACACGGCATATCTAAATACTATAAACTCCTAGTTATGCACACAGTCAAGGGAAAAGTGGTAACTTAAATACAAATAGGCTATACTACTTCTATCTCTATCTCCATCAACACCTGGTACCTAAGCATCTGATACAAATCAACTTTAATGAGAAATATTTCTCAATAGCAATAATCACCTGTAATTTAAATACTGCTGACTTGTACCACCGTACAGGTACAAAAATCCACTACATTCTTTTTCATAATAATTCAAACATTATGCTATTGGAGTAATGTACATAGATGATATAAATATTTCATGCATATACTTATGAATATCCTAGCACCTCAACAAATATTCATCACACATGATATCTTCTCAGACTGTAATGGTAACACATCATATTCTCATATCAGTATAGAGTATAGAGCATAAACAAAGAACTCATGCAATTTGATATGGCCAAAATCAAAAGCATCATAAAAGAATTCTTAAAAATATTTTCATTCATAAATGAGTTTTCTCAAGGTTATGAGCCACCTGCCTTCATTCTCTGGTCTCACTGTCAGCATTTATTCTCAGGTTATCCGTCAGCATTTATTCTCAGATTATCCGTACGCAATTATTCTCAGGTTAACAGTCTACAAAACTTTTCCTGGATTAAAGCCAGTTGCAGCTTTTCTCACAGTATAACCAATTGCATCTATTCTCGTGGAATCAATAAATGCATCCATTCTCGCGGAATAACCAAATGCATCCATTCTCGCGGTATAACCAAATGCATCCATTCTCGCGGATGAACCATTTGTAGTCATTCTCATTTATGGTTTATGCTCATTAAAATTCTCATGTTTCTCTTCTTTTTCTCATGATTTCTCAAGCTACACATTTCTTATGTTACCCATTACCATTCAAGATTAAATCCTACATTTGAGCGAACTATTGGTCTAATTGTGTACAAAAAGAGGTTATTGAGTCTATTTTCCCAAAAAAAAGAGCTACAAGTCGACTTCCAGCCTCCTGGCAGTCAACTTCCAGCTTGTTGCCCCAAAAATGTTTCAAAAAATGAGCAATCAGTCGACTTCCAGGACCTCGATAGTCGACTGCTCTATTCTTGGCTAATTTCTAGAAAATAAGAACATGGCAGTCGACTTCCAGCCCCTGGCAATCGACTGCTAGCATTCTGGATACGATTCTGGGCAACTCAGGAGCACGACAGTTGACTGGTAGAGCCTACAAGTCAACTGCTACGTTATGCTCTATTTTTTGAAATCCCGTTGACCTAGATTTTTACTCCAAGAACATGTTTTTAAAATGGTTTTGATGATTTAAAACTCAATAACAGCACAAAAAGCTTCATTTACCACAAGAAAATAGCCCAAACCAATGATTATTCTTACTCAAATCTTGGATTTAAACTCTTTTTCAAAAACTAGAAAACCCATTTCTTAGATTTACATTTATGCATTCAAAAGTATATTCAAGAATTTTAAAACATCCAATAGCAATCAAAAACACAAAGAATGTAGGTTTTTAATCTCCCTTCAGTTTAAAATCATGAAACTCAGAATTTTTATCCATAAATAGTAATTTCAAAAAATAAAGGAGATAGGTGATTTGCTACCTTTTTGCTGATTTCTAATTTGTACTTGATGGTTGACAAATGTTCTGGTAAGTTTTCTTAACTCCAGAAAGGCTTAAATCTTTCTAACAGCTTATTCCTTCACAATTTCTTCTCTTTCTCTCTCTAACTTGTCCTTTCTCTCTCTCTAAAGTTCATACTTTCAGGATGCAAATAAAGAGCTCTGAAGGCTTCACCTATTTATAGGTGATCTGGCTCTTTGTAATTCTGCTCCTAATTCCCGATCATTTGGCCTAAATTGGTAATTCTTCCAACTTTATGCTAAATGACCATTTCTTCCTTAACTACCTGGTGGGAAATTTTTTCAGAATTCTATTGCTACAGTAAATCATTTGGCTAAAATTATGGCCTATTGCCCTGAGGTTTTGGAATTTCACATCTCTGTCCTCACTTTATCTTTTTCCTTTCAATTTGGCCTCTATTCTTTCCTTTTCCTTAAATCTCTTATTCTAATGCAACTACATGCAGCCTAATGCAACAAACACAAGCATTTGATTCATTAAAAATTAACAAACATCTCTTTAAAGCGTAAAAGGAGCGGATGTTACACTACCCATTAAGATTAACTACTCCTTGGATAGGCTAGCCCAACCATATATTCAGGAGATAGTGAGGCTTTATGGTGTACCCATTAGCATCATCTCAGATAGGGATCCTAGATTCACCTCTAGGTTTTGGGGAGCCCTACAGGAAGCCTTTGGAACCAGGCTAAGTTTCAATACAGCATATCATCCTCAAACTGATGGATAAACAAAGAGAACCATTTAGACCTTAGAGGATATGCTTAGGGCTTGTGTCCTAGAGTACCAAGGGAATTGGAAAAGGAGTCTATCGCTGATTGAATTTTCTTATAATAATAGTTTCCACTCTAGCATAGGTATGACACCCTATGAGGCCCTCTATGGAAGGAAGTGTAGGTCCCCATTGTGTTGGTACGAAGGGAGTGAGAGGAAATTGTTAGGTCCTGAGTTGGTGCAGTAGATAACTGATCAAATTAAGATGATTAGAGAGAAAATGGCAAAGGCTCAGAACAGACAAAAGAGCTATGCTGACAAGAGGAGGAGGCCCCTAGAATTTGAGGAAAGGAACCATGTTTTTCTAAAGGTATCCCTGAATACTGGGATTGGTAAAGCTATAAAGTCTAGAAAGTTGAGTCCTAGATACATTGGACCTTTCCAAATATTGAAGAGAATGGGTCCATCAGCATACCAAATAGCCTTACCCCACTATCTATCAAACCTTTATAATGTTTTTCATGTCTCCCAGCTCCAAAAGTACATACCCGACCCCTCACATACTCATCGGTACTAAGGTCAAGACCCTAAGGAATAAGGTCATTCCCTTGGTAAAGATCTTGTGGGATCGGATGGCACCACAGGAAGCCATCTAGGAGAGGGAGGAGGACATGCACAAAGCATATCCAGAATTATTCTCATGAGGTATGTATGAATTTTGAGGATGAAGTTATTTTTAAGGGGGGAGAAATGTAACACCCCATATTCTTTCAATTATAGCTAAATTAATGGTTCCTTAATTAGTTGGATAAGCTTGCCATAAAGCATAATGAATTTTCTTGTGTAACTTAGTGTTTAGAATGAATAAGAACACTTGCTTATTTGAGGTGCTTGATTTAATTTACATCTCCCTTTGACCGAATTGAGAAAAGAAAGAAGGGTATAAAAAAGTAATAATATATAGATATGTACACGGCAATGGGAAAAAGGGAAAGGCGAGCACTTCATCCTTGATACACTTAGCATGGTGAGTCAAGCATGTGAATGAAATGCCAATTAAATAGATAAAATATACAAGGGGAGGAGTTAATGCAAAAGTGCAAAAGTTATTTTAATAAATGAAGGAAAAGAATTAGCATCACGTGCAATAGAAAGGAGAAGGTGGATTTTTTTTAATGAACCTATATAACTGCAAGGCTAGGAAATTAGGAAGGGAGGAACATAATTTAATATCCATGTATGTAATCGATGAAGAAAGTGAGGGGGATATACGAAATTGGCTAATTTCATTTAACCAACACACACCCCATTCCTTCCTTTTTATCTCTTTAATTAAAGTCACCGAGTGATGAGTTTCCATAGGCATAAGAATTATATATATATCTATACGGCAAAAAGGAAGAAAGGAGAGAGGGGCATGTAGCAATTTCCTTCTTGCTTTCCTTCTCTTTGTTCGTGTCCAAGGCCACCAAGAGATGAGAGTTAAGGTGCTTGAGACAAAGGAAAGTGCAGCCCTCAAGTACAGTTGGCGTGAGCCATACACCTTGTGAAGAAATGTGTAGCTTGCATGTAAGGAACCTTGCTTGAACTTTTCCTTTTTCCTTCCCTTAACATGGCCGAGTGTTAAGCCACTAATGTAATACTTCCATTGAGGTGGAGTGTACCTAAGTACATGTGAGGCTAGTGCATAATAATAGTTAGGGATAGAAAAGAGAAGTAAGGCTTGCATGAGTTCCCTTCTTCCCTTCCTTAGCGTGCCTAAATGACTAATGAAAGAGTGCAAAAATTAGTTAAGTTAAAGTACATATGTGTGGGTATGGTGGAAACCATTTAGGGAGTAGATATATGAATTCAAATTTTGTAATGCCAAAACATGTAGCTTAAGTGAATTCCATCCTTCCCTTAGCGCCATCGAGTAGGGAAGTTCACATGCATGTATAATACGTGAAGTGGAAGCCTTGCATGCACCGCCCTTCTTCCCTTCCTTGACATGGATGAGCAAAGCAATGGTACATAATTGCATGGGGGAAAGGAGTGTGCTTAAGTACATGTGTAGTCCTAAGCAATGATAACCAATAATAAACAAAAAGGAGAGGGTTCAGCAAGCCATTTTTCACCACAGAGGAAAGATACAAGAAAGGGATTATAGTAAAGGGGACACGGCAAGAGAGAGAGGACACTCCATATTTTAGAAAATCCACACACACGGTAATTTCCTCCAAAAGGGAAAAAGAGCAGCTTGGAAAATAAAAAGCAAACCACAAATGTGTTGGGTGAAGGGACAGGGAGCTTGAATGAGAAAGAAAAGAGTAAAGGAGCAAAGAATCAAAGACAAAGCCAAGAAAAACCCATCTTAGCGCACCATTGAGGTAGGTTAGCAATTCATTAATTTTGTTTCATGATCTAGAGTACATGCATGATGACTTTTGCTTTCATGGAACTTGAGTACTTGTCTACATTCTTGAAATAGGAGTGACACTTAACTAGGCTTGCATGATAAATAAATGAGGTGGTTGATGTTTAAAACTTAATATTGTTGTTTTCTTCAAATCATGAAAGAACCTAGAACAAAAGATCATTGAAATGGCATGTGTTGCTTGGCTTAGGTCTCACAGTATTGGAGTAAACTTGTGATTTCCATGACAAAATTATTGTTGTTATGGGAAAACTATGGTTAGTTAATGATGAACATTGTTATGGGAAAATTATGGCTAGTTAATGATGTGTTGATTATGGAAAAATTAAGGCTAGTTAATGATGAACATTGTTATGGAAAAATGATGGCTAGTTAATGATGTGTTGATTATGGAAAAATTAAGGCTAGTTAATGATAAACATTGTTATAGAAATATTATGGCTAGTTAATGATGTGTTGATTATGGAAAAGGAATTATCCCATTTTAATGGTGTTGTTAAAAGAATGGAAAAAGGAAAATTTAATTGATAGAATATGAAATTCTCTTGAGTTTCCCTTAGGCTAAAATCATGGAAATTCTCTGTTGAAATTTATTAAAATTTATAAAAGAAATATATTATTCAAGAATGCAGAATTAAATTAATTTTGGCAAAATTTGTCATAAATAAATAGGACAAAGCGGTATTGTATGACGATAGAAAAAGGGAAATGCAACTAACAAGGGGAAGCATAGGAAGATACACAATTATGAAAAGAACTGTGGCCAAGTGTCCACGAATTACGAGGTATGGCCAAAGGTGCTCCACATGGGTGACCTAGTGAGGTGTGGCTGAAGGTGCTTCACACTTGTGACCTAGAGTTCATGATGATTTCATATACATGGCCGAGTGTCCATGAATTACAAGGTGTGGCCAAAGGTGCTCCACACGGGTAACCTAGTGAGGTGTGGCCGAAGGTGCTCTATACCCGTGACCTATAGTTCACGATGATTTTACATACGTGGTCGAGTGTCCATGAATTACGAAGTGCGACCGAAGGTGCTCCACACGAGTGACCTATTGAGGTATGGCCAAAGGTGCTCCATATTCATGACCTAGAGTTCATAATGATTTTATATACGTGGCCGAGTGTCCACGAATTACAAGGTGTGGCCGAAGGTACTCCACACTGGTGACCTAGTGAGGTGTGGCTAAATGTGCTATATACCTATGACCTAGTGTTCATGATGATTTCATAAAAATGGCCTAGTGTTCACGTAACACCCTAAGGTGCTCAATTAATCTATAGCGGTAAGTGTAAGAATTTAATGAATAAGCAATTTGTTTAATTCCGCAATAACACATATAATCTTATGAGAACATGCTTCACTTGGAAAAAGGATATCTGATTTTTACATTGACATCTAGATTTATCATGTAATGCTTCCCTGTTTGTATTTATGAATAATTTTATATTTTTAATATCAAGAATGTAGAACTAAACATTTTGGTACTTGCACACTGATACATATTAGTTAATTTCTAAACCTTGAATTGTTAAGCTACTGGGAAACTTGTTTCTCATTTTTGTGCTAATATGTATCTGACGCGGATGTATAGTAAGGCTAGGGAAGTCAACATTTCTTTTTGGTTAAAAGTAATATTTTTGTAACCTTTTATTTTAGGTCCTAGTCTAGATAGATTTTGGGTTTAGAATTATGACTATATTTTAAGTGTGTATATGAGGTGTACATGGGAAATCACTAGGAAAGGATATGTGAAGGACTAGTCCATCCTTAGCAATTTGTAAGAGAGTCTGAGTGACAGACCTGTTGTCTCTTGACTTCCTATGGACGGGTCCTTCATATACCCAGGTACATGCTTACCAAACTATAACGGACATTATTGGACATGTATTATTTGAATTATATGAAAGTTTAAATTTTCGCTGCAATGTATGGTATTTTATTTCCGTTGTGCATATGAGATTTAATTTGAGCAAAAAGATCCCAAACCTAATCTACTTTATTGAAACTTAATGGTATAACTGTTCAGACTTAATAATAAAAGGATAAGAATAATGTACCGAACTTATATGTTCATATCAAAGGAATTGTAATACTAGATAAGGGTGTTACAACTTCTACCCAAGTAAATTTTTAATTTTTACCAAGTTAATTAATTGAGTGCCATTTGGGGTCGGGTTCTACACTCGGGTTCTCACTCAAGAATTATAGTGGAATATCAAATCTTATATACATATAATATATGCCAGGGACCTACACATCTGGTATACGCCAATATTTATGTGAGAAATTAATCTCAGTAGTAATGCAACCTGCTTTGAAAACTACTAACCAGTACCACAGTACTCATACGAAAAATCTCTAAATTCTTTTTATCATAAAACATGATACATAATATTGGGATGCAATGCTTGCAACATACTCTCATGTCATGTGCTCAGATTTATGTATGTACATTTAAAACATCTAAACTTTGAAAATGGGATGTGCATTCATCATCATTCTCATCATAACTTTCATATGAAACTTTCATATAAACATGTTGTTGGGTAGTAAACATGCCTTTACATTTAACATATAAGCAAGAAAAACAACATATCATAAGAGTTATTGGGAGCGCCGCCCAGCGAAAAAGTCTATATACCACTTTCTTTATTTCATGAGTTTGTGACTATTCAGCCACCTCTAAACATTAAACTTTAACCTTTTGTACATTTAGAGACGTTCCTCAACTGGATCTGAGTACCATCTCATAATCACTGAGAGAGTTTTCAACTCTACCTAACATTTACCTTCCTCAAACAAGACTAGTTATCAACTAATCTTGGAATTTTGACTTCAAGGACTAAAATGAAACAAGGAACTTAGGGGTTAAAGTGAAAGGGACTAAAGAGCAATTTTTATGTTTTGCAAGGAGGTCCCTGAGATTTCATTTGGTGTATTCTTTTATCCCTTCCTATAAGCTTCGCTTCATACCAACACAAGTGTTGAGTGCTACACCTCTAGGAGAGAAAGGAATAAAGGAAAATGAGTAAGGGAGAAAGGAGAAGAAATCCAAGTGGAAACCTCTTATAGCTAAATTTCAAGTAAGAAAATCTTTACCCACACTTAGGAAAACATCTTACCTTTCATTTAAAAGTAGTATATCCTTCATACAAAGCATCAAGTTTGTTGAAATGCTTAGGATTAGCAAAAATGGAGAAATCTCCTTTTCTTCAAAAACTTTTGGTTTTCTGGGTTAGAATGATTATATTGAGGTTATTTGGAGATAGGAAAAGGTTTCTGAACCATAATGTTGGAGTCTTTAGCTTCCATTAGGCATTTTCTAGGCTGATTTCATATTTGGAGAATTGGTTTTACTGTTCACACGACTTAAAGTGTAAATTTGGCTTGTATGATTGATATTTGAGCATGAAAATGGCTAGGATTTAGAGGGAAATAGTTAAATGCTAAGATAATGCCTTTTAAATTTGTAATGTGGTGGATTCTAAGCTGGATGATTTCAAAAACTTGGTTTTTTAAGCTATTTTAGAACATAATAGCTTACTGCTAGCGTGCACTCATGTGCTTAACAAACTCAAAAATGCATACAAAGACACAGCAGTCGACTAGTAGCCTCATCAGTCGATTGTGCTTAAAAGTCGGTTGGAAACCTTCTAGAAATTGACTAGTAGGCTACTGTCTTGCAAAATCCAGAACTCTATAGAGCCATCAACTGACTGCCAACTTCATAACAGTCGACTAGCAACTCTCTAGAGAGCAACCAACCGACTGCTAGCTCTATAACAGCCAACTGATAGCCTTTTAACATGGAAAACAATCCTTTAAGTAAGAATTGAGCTTAGAAACCCCTGTTCTTGGCTAGAATAAGGCTCAAAATGTCATCATACTTGAGAATTTCATAGGTTAGGTGATAAGTAACATGAGTGTAGGAAGGGAAGAAGAAGAGTTGTCAAGTTACCAAATCTCATAGTAGGAATTTAGGGGAATTCCATGGTAAAACTCTAAGCCTAGGTTGCATAGGAAGCATATTGCAATAAATACATATTTGAGAAGGATTAGTGTGAAATCAAAATTATTTCTCAGGAAGTGAATTGTGAGGCAAATTCAAAGAGGAAAGAGGGAAGCCTTGATCAAGAAAGGAACAAACGGTTAAGGAAGAGTAATCTACACTTCCCTAAGTTGAAATGATGATGTGAATTGCTTGCTTTGAAATGAGAAATTTATTTTATGAGAAGGGAATTTATTTGATGAAATGAATTTTGATCTAATATATGGTTTTTATATGAGTATAGAGGAATTGCCTATGTATGATGAAAAGCATGAAATAAACTCTTTGCTACTTGTTTTGATTTGGCTAATGGTTTATATGCTTGTAGGGTAGATGAAATTTGGGGTGGACATTTCATGGCTAGTATGGGATGGTCATTAAGTGTTCCTTATGTAGACTACTTTGTAAAAATGTAATTTCTTTCATCTTAATTGGTCTGTATATGTTAGAGATTACTCTTTAAACTAATACAACCCTATGAAGACTTTAAGAAGTAAAGGAAGGATAGTCTAGACGGGGAAAACATTTTGGCTTAAGTGTAATACTCTAAAATCCTCAATATTAGTGACCTATTTCTATATATTGTTGTATAGTTGAGAAAAAGATGAGACTAGCAGTATGCACAAGTCAGGGGATGCCTTCAAAGTTAGATTCTCATGTCACATGGATAAAAGGAAGTGTTGTAACATCCCCTACTTTCTTAACTATATTAAAAATATCAAATGGATATATATATTAAGGTAGAAAAATTCTATTCCCTTTTATTTTATCTTAGACAACTAGATAAAAGAAAAGTAGATAGGGTATGAGGGAAGGAAGTTATGACTCTAGATGATAAGGGAACCAAATCCTCCATTTATAATTAAATAACACATGTAGGAAAAATATCAAGGAAAACAAATAAAAAGAGAAGGAAATTTCATGCACAAAGAAAGGAATGGACAGAAGAGTAGGAGTGAGATACTCCTTCTTCCCTCACTTTCCACTTTAAAGTAACTAAGAAATTGCCTACAAAACGTGATGTGTGATCTCATTTCCCATCCTTTTTTATTATTATTATTATTACTAACCAGAAGGGGGAGGCGTAAATAAATATACACATAAGACTAATTGAAGCCCATGGACTATACTACACTTATAATTAAAGGAGAATGGAAAGTGAGCCCACAAATTACACTTGTTATTAAAGGAGCATGGAAGGTGAGCTCACGGATTCCATTGGTTAATAAAGGAAAATGAGAGGTAAGACCATATTATAATCATAGGGAGAACTCGGTGTAGTGAAAAGAAAAGAAAAGCCGTGTAGAAACATTCCACGCCTCTTTTCTCATATCCATGCAGCATTTAAATCCCCTTTATAAAATGAAGGAGAGACATGCAGACGGTGGGAAGGTGAAGACGTGAGGGAGGGACATGTGGAAATTTCATTCATTCTCTTCCCTTACTTTGCTATTCCCTTCCCGTCAAGCATGATGAAGAAGCTACTTGATCCCTCCTTAATATTCTCTTTCCTTCTCGTGACATACTGCTGCCAAATCAACTAGAAGCTATTAAAAGAAAACAATCAAATAATGAATAATTTTCCTCGCCTCAGAATAACCGACAAAATTTAAAATAGATATGATTATATATATGGATATATATATAGGTGTCGCAAGAAAGAAAAAGAGGAGGAAAACCTGGAAAGGTGTAGGAAAAACATTTCGGTGATAGTAAGAAAGGAGAAAAACACACATACAGGACGAGAAGGAGAAAGCCAAACCGAGGGAACAAGTACACAGCAACTGCATCACTGGGAAAATCGTGAGGTAGCTTAATCATTCCATTACTTCTAGTTTTAATATGAGAAAAACTCTGGAATACCATCTTAGGTTCTAAGGACATGAGTGAAGTGTATATAACTTGTTTTATAATAAGAATATATATATAGCGACGTGATTCTTAAGATTTTTGAGAGAATAAACAGAAATGCTGAGATACAAATTCTGGGTGATGGTTACGGGAGGCCAAGTAAAAGTCTCATAGGCAAAGGAAAGAGATATATGAGCTTAACTGGATTCGTGCCGTAGAGTAATGCAGGGAGAGTACGATTAGTTATAAACTTAAGGAGTATGTGAACTAGAAATACTGAACGTAGGGGATTCCACGGAAGATAACAGTTGAAATGGAAGTGGACGTATACATATAAGAGTACACCTTAAAAGGAACGTGAGGCTGGAATATAGGAAACACCACCGTAAAGAGTAATTGCTATGAATAGAATTATAATTCACAACTACACAATCTAAACCAATAAAATATGAGCATAGGAAGTGGACATAGATATAATAGTAATCAAATAGAAACAGTCATGGAAACTGATTACTGTAGGAAGGAAATAGATTACGTAGAGGAAATAAGTCCTAGGGAGTTAAACAAACAATGCATATTATGAATGAAATTAAATATAAAAAGAGATTAAGATGGGAGATGACTATGATATGTAGAAGACAGATTACAAAGGAGATCTAGGCTGGAAAAATAAATTATTACACTGGAAATTAAGACTAGAAGAAATAATTATAAGGATTTTTGACTTACTAAAAGGACATGAATATGTTAAATCATAATCCAATAATTAAATTATAAGGTAGATGTAGTAGAAATCATAATTTTGCTAAAATTTAAATATATATATATGGACCAAGTGATCCCTAATATTATGAACGTTGCCAAGCGCCCACGAAGTGGCCCAGAGTCCACTATGTGACCAAGCGTTCACATGAAAAACTTAGTGGCCAAGTGTCCACTCTTATGGTAGACTGACATGAATGGGCCTATATACAAGGTAAGTTTTAAGAATGAGAAATTCTCATATATATATATGTTGACAATGATTGACTAATCTCATTGATATTTATATCTATATTTATGTAAAATGATTTGTGTAGTAATATTGATGTGTCAACAAGATTTCTTTGCATGCGTAGTGGTACATAACAGTATAGTATAAATTTACATATGATTAAGCTACTTAGAAATGTAATTTCTCATTTATGCACTGATGTGTATCAGATGCAGGTAAGTATGGAAATTCTGAGTAAGATGGGAATAGCATCAAAGGAAAATTTTATAAGAATCTTTTGTAACTAAGGGTTTGAGTGACAGAAGTATGTTGTCTCCTAACCCTAAATTAAGTATCAACAGTTTTAGAATAAGAAGTATTTACAAACATCTTGTAACTTAATTATTCCTGTTGAGATATGCTTTACCTCCACTATGCTGATAAGTTTTATTTGTGTTAAAAATTAATTATATAGAATAGAATGCTAATATAGACGCCTAAATATTACTCATAGATAAAATAAAGATGAGAATGAATGTAACAACTTTATCTATCATTAACGATAATTCGTAATATGGGATAAAGACGTTACAAGTGTGATAATCATCGGGAGGACGGTTCCCCCTGATAACAACAATCTCAGTCATGGATAAAAGGAAGTATGATCATCACATGGATAAAAGGAAGTGTAATGATAGCTTGAGATTGGGACATAACATGCTAAAGAGAGTATGATTTTTATAATGTTGTGGTGGTATGCATATTAATTTTTGAAAATATGTAGGTTTATGTGATTTTTGCACTAACATGAGAATTGTGATGCAAATATGGCTTGCAATGTAACTACAAGCACTATGAAAATGATGTTTTGACCAAAGTAATGGTCCTGTACTCTCATGAATTGATATGAATTTTATGAACTATAGCTTTCATGGAAATATGTTCAGTTCCTATATGTGCAATGATGATAGTATTTTGCAATTCACATGTATGTTAAAGATGACTCAGGGAAGATATTTTTTGTACCAAAAGGATGTAGTTGAACTTTCAACTATTTTATAAAACTGTAAACTGTATATTACTCTATTGGGATATTTGTATCTCATTACGTTATTTTTTCAAATGATCAAGGCCAAGTATGGCTATAAATTAGCGGGCTGAGTATGTTGGAGCTATAAGGTAACTTAGATGGACGTGTAAATCCTAAATTGTAGACAGGGAATTTAAAGTGGCATGTAGGCCATGAATTATACATGTAATGATGATTTTATGGTTATTTTGATGGATGCCATATGATGTGGAAATTTTGTAATGATAATCATGTTGGACTATGACTAGTTAATATGGGAAATGTATCTCAATTGTTTATGAATGAATGCTTTAGATTTTCTTATTCCAAAGTAAATACATGTATATTTGTTGTATTAGATATATTGCGCGAAAAGGGTAGTTAAGTGGCATTTGAATGGACTAATAGAAGAGTCTACACTCAACTAGTAATGACCCACTAAGTACCCAAAAGGGAATGAAAAAAAATTTCTTAGGGTATTTTTACGCTTCCAAATTATTTTGACATATGAGTATAAAGAGGGGTCATTACACTTTTGGGCAGATCTCAATATTATGGAATCACCATCCCTTTCTGATGGATCACATTGTCAGTACGCTATTCTCTCATATATACACTAGGGTGACTCAGCTCATGTCTATGGTTTTGCTTAACTCTGAGTATATGGTTTTTAAAACTTAAAGTTTACAACCATTATGGTGTTTTCAAAATCATCGAAGTTCAAGCGGATGTTTAACCATACTATTTTACGGCACAACCGTGGAATGCCCTGTAACACTCATCTCCAGTAATTTTGCTATATTATCAATGTAGTTTATGTAGATGTAATGGTTTATGTGGTGTTAGGAATGAATTACCAAAGGGATAGAATGGACATTTTTATCAAAATAGGACTAATCTTGCCATAAGGGTAAATTTGTAATTTTACCAAAGAGGGAAAAATAGTAATTTTTCATAAAGAAGAAAGACCAAAATTTTCATTTAATTACCTAAAGAGGGATAAATTAGTAATTTCATAAAAGAGACTTTATGAAACTTTATTTGATGAGTTTTTGCCTATAATTTTTGAAAAAGTAGAAAAAAGAAGGTAAAATGGCCATTTGGACATAAAGGGTAAAATGATAATTTTCCTTAAGAACATATTGGTAATTTTTGAAAAGTGTAAGGGCAAAATTGTCATTTACAAAAATGGAAGGGTAAAGTAGTCATATTCCATGAAAGTTTCATGAAATTACAATTTGAAGGAGAAAGAATGCCATTGTTGAAAAAGAGAAGTAAAAAGGGTAAAATGGTTTTTTTTACACCAAGGGCATTTTGGTAATTTTATAAAACCCTAAATTTAAGTCATCTTCTTCCTCAAGGAGAACGAGAAGTCGAACAAGGTGGGAGAAGGGACCTTGGTCGAGAAGGTGAAGAGACTTAGGAGAAGTGCAAAATCAAGGAAACCACTTGGAAGATTCCACCTTTCTTGCATTTTCAAGGTAGCTTAATAATCCTAGAGCCTTAGTTTCATGTTTTGTGGAAAGATTAAAGTGTTTTTATGTTTCATGAAACCTAAGGTTTTCTCTCTCTACATTCTTATGATGGATTTCTTTGAATAGGTTTTTCTTATGTTGAAATATTGTTGTGTTTGTGAATATGAACATGTTGGAATGCTTGAAATCATAGAAGATTGAAATCTTCCATCAATGGCACTTGTTTAATGAAAAACCCTAACTTTTGCAATGGTTGAAATGGTATGGAAATGACAGAGAAAATGGTGATTTTTCATGAAAGCAAAAGAATGAAACTCTTCCATTTTCCTCCACTTTCTCTCTTGGCCGAGAGCACCCATAAGGTTTATGGAAATTATTTGCTTGCAAAATTGTCTAAAAATGGTGGATGTATTCAATATGAGAGATGAAGAGAGAGAAAATTATGCTAAATGGATGAATTGACAAATTTAACATTTTCTAATCATGCCATTTAACCTTGAAAGTGTGCTTGTAAATTTAAAGATGAAAGAGTATGTGTATCTATATGTTTGGCATAAAAAATGAGTTATGAAAGTAGAGAAAAGGAAGGCTAAACATATATATACATATTTTAGGTATGAGAAAGTGTCATGATTAATGAATGAAAATTGTACCATAATGCTTAAATGGTAGAAAGGATGGAACAAATGGAATAAATGGCATGAAAATCCTTAGCTTCCACCTTTTTCTCACCTTGGCTGAGAGCATCATCCCATTTTTCCCTTGATGGCCAAATTCATGTGTTAATGAAATGAAGTCTATAATATGTTTTAAAATGGCCAATGTCAAGAGAAATAGGGGAAAGGATAAAATGATGAAATGTGAGTGTAAATTGCTTGTATTTATGCCATTGATACCGTTATGTTTTAATTTCATATGTTATGAGTATCAAGGTTGTAATCTACATGTAAATGAAAAATGAAAAGCATCGAAGGTCACCAATAAAGGGTGGAGCACGACACTATAAAATCCCCCTTGAGATGAATATATAAAGGCTATGAATGTCATCTTAGGGGTGAGATAACGACAATATTTACATCTCCCCTTAAAGATAAATAAAAAGGTAATGAATGTGCTTGAGGAGGGTGAACCATGGCACTATTAATGTTCCCCTAAAGAGCACTATGAAAGGGTGTAGGATGGCAATATTAGATCCCCCTTGAGGTACATATAATAGCACTATATGATACCTTAGTGGTAATGACTCAATGGTACTATGAAGAAGTCACTCTAGTGGTAATAACTTGATGGCACTAAGGTATCCCTACTAGTATAAAAAGTATGAATGATTTGATGACATATCTGATGACAGATTTTGTATAAATGCATGACAATGTGATGCCATATAATATGTTCATGACATGAAATAGTAATAATCTCAT
Organism: Senna siamea; assembly: GCA_031216115.1. Lineage (NCBI taxonomy): Eukaryota > Viridiplantae > Streptophyta > Magnoliopsida > Fabales > Fabaceae > Senna > Senna siamea. The sequence goes on from CM062360.1 coordinate 8,666,439, forward strand.
GTTTACAATTGCACATGCATATGTTTCATATAAAGCATGCCCATGGAATTGAATGGAAACCGTTTTGAAAGAAATGGAATGTAGAAATGTTTTTATATATCCGTACAGTGGTACATGCCAGTTATTTTAAAATTTCATGGTTTGTTTAGCTAGTGAAAAATTATTTCTCATTACTGTACTGGTATGTATCAAATGCCTAGATACAGTGTTATGATGGAGATAGAGCTAGCATTGGTGGAGGTTCCCCTTTCAAGAACCTTTACTATTTTGAAAGACATATATATAGTAGCAATATTTGAAATCCCTCCTACGAATTAGCATGTTAAAGAAGTATATGTGAGTATATAGTGTAGTCCTTTTTTGGTCCTAATTCTCAACATGTTATTTGTGGGATAGAATTAGAACTACCATTCTTTTTGAGTGTACATAGAAAGAAGGGCACACATACACATCTAAAATAGGATATGCGGATCCTTATACATTAGTATGATTCTTTTTGGAAAGGGGTTTGAGTGACAGGTTTGTTGTCTCCTTACCGCTCTAAATGAATATTTCACATATCCTGACTTATGTATCAAATAGTGTAATGATATATATATGTATGTATTATGTTTGTAAATTTTGCTACGATGTATGTAAATTTTATTTTCCACTGTGCTAAAGTATGATAACCTAAGCAAAAGAGTCTAGATGTAATACCCGCCTATTTGAATTCAAATGAAATAAGGATATTGAGACTATAATAGAAAGGACTAATGTGCAAATTTTTGGGAATTGCAAGATGATCCTTGAGGTTCCAATCAATTCACTTCTCTCCTCCTTTATATGAACTCCTTCCCCTGTTGCCAAAATATAAGACTAAACGTCCAGAAGAAGGAGAAACAGGGAGAGAACTGAGCAGTTGAAAAATGAAGGAGGAAATTAAAAGGGAAGCTTCTAAGCTCATATTTGAGGTAAGAGTTCTTTACTTGGGAATTAGAAAACATTTTCTACATCACTTAGTAATAGAATTGCTACTACAAAATGCCCCAAATCTGTCAAATATGAGAGAGAATGTGAAAATAAGAAAAAATAGGGCATTTTGAGTTTATGGTGACTTGGATTGGATAAAATGATTTAGATGTTTGTTTAAGGTTAGGAATGGATTTCTAAACTAAAATGCAGAGGTTATTTGCTTCCATTTATCAATTTCGAGGCCTAAACCAAAATCTTAAAGCTAGGTTTTTCTTTCACTTGGTTTACATGTAGATTCCCTTATTAGGGACTAAGCTTATATAATTTTTAGATGTTATAGACTAGGAATCTGGGCTAAATTTGGTGAAAACCAACATTCTAAGACTATCAAAGAATAGAACAGTCGATTGCCAGCATGCACAAGTCGACTGTTGTGTTCTTCGCAAACCTAGAAATGCATACACCAACTTAACAGTCGACTGTTGAGCCACTGTGAAGCCCAGAATCGCACATAGAGGTGCGCCAGTCGACTGCCAGGCATGTGGCAGTCAACTGTCTAGTCCCTATCTTGCAAAATTTAGTCTTCTAGAGAGCAATCAGTCGACTGCCAGCTCTAGGAAACTGACTGGTAGCTCTCCTAATTCAAAAATTAGTTTTTAAAACATGATTTGAGCTTAGAAATCCCTAAATTTTATTTGAATAAGGTTCAAACATCATCCTATATGAGAATTACATGAGAAGAGCAATAGAGAACCAAAGGAATAGTGAGAAAAATGAGAGAACCTTAGTGAAACCTTAAGATATAGAATTGCATAAATGCACATTGAGATGATTGGTGTTATGGATCACACCTAATCAAAACCATGTTTTTGATAAAACGGCATGCAAATTGAGATGATTAATCACATTAGATGTGTGATAGAATTATATATGAGAATTTTCAAGCATGCTTAAGTATGACTTTTTAGATTAAAGATACTATACTCATGATATGCTTTGCATTGATTTCCCATGTTTATTATAAGTTTGAAAGTATTTAGTAATTCACTTGTTTTTTAATTGAATTATGGGGAGATGTTTTCTACGCTTGACACAGCTGAGTATGCAACTGATTTTAAAAGTAATAAACAGAAGAGTCTATTTAGGTTACACTCAACCAGTAATGGCCCTCTGACGTTCCCTAAATTGGGAAAGTGAAAAATTTACTGTAAATTTTTATGCTTTTGCTAGAATATACTCTAATGTAGGTGAAGTAAGATAAGGGGATTGTTACACCATACCTAATCAATAATAATTCTTGATGGATTTTTAAGGCTCAGGAAAATTAATGAATTAAAAAGGTAAAGTTATATGTGACATTCTTATCTTATTACATTTTATAAAGCTATAATGTAAAGATAAGGGTGTTACATGCCCCATGGCCGTCCTATACCGATAATCGATCACTCGATCATGATCCTATCAACCACTATGCATACGCTTAGAATACTTTCCTCTCTCTTCTATTATGTTTTTTGCTCTCTTTATTTCACTATCACAAGGATTCTCTCATCCAAGTGACTCGTTGTAATGCCCATATCTAGTATTACTACTCCTCCGAAGTAAACAGATAAGTTCGATCATTACTCTTAACCTTAATTATTCATTTTTAACGTCTGAGCATTTATACCATTAAGTATTACCATCATGGATTAGGTTCGGGTTCTTTTGCTCAGATAACCATACTTTATGCACAACAAAAATTAAATTCAATCTATAACAGCAGAATTTATAAAACTTACATATAATACAATTAATAAATGTCCAATAATGAATGTCCATTACATTCTTCTGTGGTCATATACCAAGATATATGAAGTACCCATCCATAAGGAGTCAGGAGACAACAAGCCTGACACTCAAACTCCTTTTACAAAATACTGGAGATGAACTGGTCCTTCATCATTTATGCATTTCATTCTTAAAACTTACCTTACTTTAAATTATGAAGCATCTTTGATCACACTTCAAGGGATGTGGACACTTGGCCACCTTTGTAAATTAATTGTGCATACTTCGGCACGTTATGGACACTTGGCCACCTTGGTAAATTAATTGTACATACTTGGGCACTTTGTGGACACTTGGCCACCTTGATAGATTAATTGTGCACACTTGGGCACTATATGTGTAACGTCCTTATCTAGTATTACAACTCTTCCGATGTAAACAGATAAGTTTGTTACATTATTCTTATCCTTTTGTTACTAAGTCTGAGCAGTTATACCATTAAATTTCATTAAAGAAGATTAGGCTTAGGATCTTTTGCTCAAATTAAATCTCGTATGCACAACAAAGTTTAAAATGCTATACTATGTAACACCCCTTTAGCCTATGGTTCCTTTTAGGTATTTAAACAGATATAATATGAAAATAATTATCAGAGTATTGGTGTTACTATTACCTCTACCCGAGTCCAATTAAAACTTTTACCAAGTTAGTTAATTGAAGGCCATATGGGTTAGTCTCTACTCTCGGATCCTCTTAACATCGCAGCGGAATAAATATACATAGAATAACCTGGATTAACTATACATAAACATGCATTTCTAATTAAATATAATCAATTAACTTTGGGTATGGAGGCAACAATCCTGCCACTCATAACTCTATTAAATAGTCTAATCATCAATCCAGCCTAATTCATATACAAATAATTTAGAATAAGCTATACAACATAATCCTACACTAGCCTTTCTCAAAATATCATGGAGGCTAGCTTAATCCTATTATGTACTTAAGCTATTCAAATTAAACAGTTTGTATACTCGAAATTTATACTTCTTCCTACTTTACCTTCCTCCTTCCCGAGATATACACATCTGATACATGCCAACAATAACGTGAGAATTGAATCTCAGTAGCAATACAACCAGTTACAAAATCTGTTAACCTGTACCACCGTGCTTGCACGGAAAACCTCTACATTCTTTCATAGAACATATAACATACTATGGGGATGCAATGAGTGAAGCATTTAATCATAGTATATACTCATATGTATGCATGTGCATTTAAAACATTTCAACTTAAAAACATGGGAAGTGCATTCATCATCATTTTCATCATAAAACATTTTCCATAGGGTAATAAACATGCCTTTTGAGCAAGAGGAAACAATCATAAGATACGAGCTATCGGGAGTGTCACCTAACAATTACTCCACGTACCACTACATACATGAATGAGCTATCCTGGTGACTAACTGTGCCACTACAGTAACCCTACTGCATAGTACTATCGAGGCGTCCCCCAGCCGAATCCAACGTACAATCTCAATAACTCACGAGATTATTGTAAAACCTATGTACAGGTTCTATCCTCTCTGCTTCCACAGATCATGAGGCTATGGAATCACCACCCTTTTTCCAGTGGATCACGCTCCTGGTACGTTATTCTCTAATATATACACTAGGGTGATTCGGCTCATGCCCATGGTTATGCTTTAACCTTAAGTATGCGTTTCTTTATGGACCTTGGAAGAAACACTAACTTAGGGTTCGCAACCATCACCATTTTTTTGAAGTCATCTATGTTCAAGTGGATGTTTAACCATCCTAATACATGGCACAACTACGGAATGCCAACAGCCATCCCATACCGACAATCGGTCACTCGACTTATGAGCCTATCTACCATTAGTGCATATGCTTAGGATACTTCGCTCTTCTTTTTTGATGTCTCTCCGCTCCCTTTTGTATCACTATCACAAGCACCATTCTCATCCAAGTGAAAAGTGACTCTATCCTTTGCACATTACCTAAAACTCCTAGTTTCCTTGCTTACCCCTATTGTGAGCTCTCATTTAAGTTAGTATGAAGAATTACTAAGCTCAATTGCCATTAACAACCTCATTTTGTAAGTTAGAGGGCTACCAGTCGACTGTTAGAAGGCTAGCAGTTGGCTGGTGGCTCTCTGTAATCCTCTGTGCCAATCAGTAAGCTAGCAGTGCTGGTGGCTTTCTGGAATGTGTTCTGGGTAAAAATATGAGCACGATAGTTAACTGCTAGGACTGCCATTCGACTGCTTAGTGCAAACTTGGGCCTAATAGTCGACTGCTAGGAACCTAGCAGTCGGCTGCTAAGCCTCTGTCTACACTTCTGGGTTTCCAAGAACATAACAGTCGACTACGAGGATGGCTAGTTGACTGCTTAGTGCAGACCCGGGCCCAATAGTCGACTGCTAGGTGTCTGGCAGTCGGCTGCTAAGCCTCTGTCTACACTTCTGGGTTTTCCAAGAACATAGCGATCGGCCCGCTAGCGATCAAGCTATGCTCCACTGCAGTTCAGAAAACACGATTTTGATAAAACCCAGTCCAGCATGCATTCTATTTTCAAATCTAAACATATGAGCTTAATTCCCATACAACAAACTTTACTTTTCATTAAACATTTCTTGTTCATTAGCTCAAACATGGTACATTTAAGGAAATCTAGTCTATATATCTAGATGAACACACCCCAGCCCTTCCAATCCATTGTAGCACACATATGAGCATACATTTAGTAACACAACACCCCATAGAAATAGAAAAACATACAGAATGTAGGTTTTAACCCCAACTCAACTTAAAACATTCAAAATCACATTTTATCAGAAAATTTTTGCACATTTCAGAAATGGGGTTTAGGATGGATTGCTACCTTGATTCCTTGCAAATGTGTGTGTTTTGGTGTGCTAGGATGACTCTCCCCTTGTTATAGGATGAATTCCCAGCCTCAATTTTGCCTCTCCCTTTAGAAATTCTTCCTTTCCCTCTTGCCTTAGCTCTCTCTCTCTCTACTTGCCCTTGATCTCTCTCTCTCTCTAAGTTTCTGAAGTTTGGGCATTATGGGAGGGTTTAGGACTTTAGCTAGGGTTTAAGAGAGGTTTTGGAAATTGCTATCTAGTCCTTAAGATCTTTTGTACTTTTAGACTCGCTCATCTTTCCCTTTTCAATTGAGTCCCTAGCCACCTCTTGCTAAGCCTTCATGTATTTCCTTTCAATTTAGTCCCTAATCTAATGTAACTATATGCACTAATGCAATATACACAAGCATTAAATATCAAATTAACAATCATAAAAAATCTCTTTAATCATAATTGGAGCGGATGTTACATACTACACAGTAGAAATTTAAAACTTTTACATTACAACTGATAAATGTCCAATAGTTTCTATTACATCCTTTAAAGACATGTACCAGGATATATGAAGTACCCATCTGTCAAGAGTCAGGAGACAACATTCCTGTCTCTTAGACCCCTTTACAAATTACTAGGAATGGATCGGTCCTTCACATATCCTTTCCCCAGTAATTTCCCAATTACATTTCCCGTACACAGCCAAAAGAATAGTCCTAATTCTAACCCAAAATATATCTAGAATAGGATCCAAAATAGGGATTACAAAAATTATACTTTTAACCAAAACAAAAGTTCTATCTCCCTAGCCCTGTTAAGCATCCTTATCTCATACATATTAGCATATAAATGAGAAACACAAGTTTCCCAGTAGCTTAACAATTTGGAGTTTGAAAATCAACTAATATGTATCAGGGTGCCAGTACCAAAACATTTAATTCTACATTCTTGATGTATATATAAAAACACAACATGATTCATAAATATAAATTAGCAAGCATTGTATGATCAATTTAAATGTTAATGTGATAAAATACTATTCTTTCAAATAAAACATCTTTGTATTCTATTAAACACGTTATCATAAAATTAACAAAACCATTTATGCTTATTATTCTTAAAACTTACTTTTAATTAATAGTTGTGCACACTTGGGCACTATGTGGACACTTGGCCACCTTTATAATTCTTTGTGCACACTTGGGCACTTGTGGACACTTGGCCACCTTTATAAATCTTTGTGCACACTTGGGCACTTGTGGACACTTAGCCACCTTTATAAAATCTCTTGTGCACACTTGGGCACCATGTGGACACTTGGCCACCTTTATAAATCTTTGTGCACACTTGGGCAATTATGGACACTTGGCCACCTTTATAAAATCTCTTGTGCTCACTTGGGCACCATGTGGACACTTGGCTACCTTTATAAATCTTTGTGCACACTTGGGCACTTGTGGACACTTGGCCACCTTTATAAAATCTTTAACAAGTTTCAAGGGAAATTTTCCTTTTCTTGAAAAATAATACTAGTGTACATCTTTTTAAAATTCTAATAAACTTCAAGAATAACTTTCCCTTTCTTGAAAAAGAATATTATTGTAAATTCCTTATAAAATTCTAATAACTTCAAGAATAAATTTCCCTTTCTTGGAAAATTAATATTAATGTGCATTTCTTGTAAAATTCTAATAATTTCAAGTATAAATTCCCTTTTGTTTGGAAATTAATATTAATGTACATTTCTTATAAAATTCTAATAACTTCAAGAATAATTTTCCCTTTCTTGGAAATTAATATTAATGCACATTTCTTATATTATTCTAATAACTTCAAGAATAAATTCTCCTTTCATAAAAATTAATATTAATGTACATTTCTCATAAAATTCTAATAACTTCAAGAATAAATTCTTCTTTCTGAAAAATTAATATTAATGTACATTTCTTCTAAAATGCCAATAACCTTCACGAATAAGTTCCATGGACTTGGCCTAAGGAAATTGGTTAATTTTGCAATTCAAATTCCCTGTTTTTTTTCCTTAACTAACATCATTAAAATGGTATAGTCTCCTTCCTCCATGGTCATTTTACTCCCCAATCACAACCAAACTCTCACACCCCTTAATGAAAGATTGCATCTCCTATTCTGCCAAAAAGGGTTTCATGGGGAATAATGGTTCTCAAACTCATACATCCATTTCTATCATGACAATATCACTAACTATTCATAATCCTTACATGATAACATCATTCATTTCATCACATCAACCAACATCCCAAATCAATCACACATGCTTAGCCAACAAAACATGCATCTCATCAATAATGTAGGGAAGACAATCATGTTCCATAGATAACTTGTAAAAACATGTTGATTGCATATACTAAATCATAGAACACAATCTTAAAATTGTTAACCTACTTGATGATGAACTAAGTGGGATTAACTTGGCTTCCTTTTGACTTTCTTCCTTCACTTCTTCCTTGCTCCTCTTTCTCCTTTCTTCTTTGTTTCTTTGGGTCAACTCCCCGCTTCTTCTTCCGAATTTTGTGTGTTCCCCCAAAGTTCACGTTTCTCTCTCCTTTTTAGGGATGCGTCTGTATGTGTATATGCATGTAGGCTACCCATGTAATTTTAACTTCATTTTCTCTTGGCTATTCGAGTGATAGGGGCCACATGTGCATCTCATGTGTTAAAATTAAAAAATTCTAATTCCATTGCTTGCAAGGCTCACAAAAATCATATGCATGTTTTCCTTATTCTATTAAATTTTTTTCCTTAGCACATGTGATGTTTGGTCTCTTTACTCCACTTTCTCTCTTCCTCCCACCTCACGCTGCATCTTCCTCTCGTACGTGTGTGCATGCATATCATCATATTAGCCTCAATTTCATTCATTCACATCATCTCTCACTTATGCTTTCTACTTGGCCACAATGAGACGCAACCCTCATTCTTTTTTTGTCTCATGAAATATAGTGCAACCCTTTCCTTGCAAACCTTGGTTTACCTCCTTGAACACATTAGTGGAAAGAAGGGAGTCATACTTAATCTTTCATTTTTTTTTATTCTGGACTCTTCTTTCCTTACCCACTCGGTCACGTAAGGAAGGAAGGGAGAGAGGATGAGTTCATGTGTCCTATGTGTAATTAGGTGCTGCCATTTTTCTTCTAACTGCTCTTCTCTCTTTTTTCACCTTAATTTATCTTTTTCCACCTTAATTTGTCTTTTTCCTTTGTTGAAGGTGGAGTGTTTCCTTCATCATACTTGATTATACTTCTTGGTCAGTTTAGTGGGAAGGAGAAGAAAGCCACCTATTGCAAGCTACCCCTAATTTCCATGCAAGTTGGTATAGTCTTTTTTTTTCCACTCGGTTTCTCTCCTTTCTCCTTACCATTGTTTCATGGCTACACTTTCCCTCTTCTCTTCACCATACCACATGCTATGGATGTTTCTTTTGCTTCACGCAAGGCCAAAGTTTGTGCATATAAAAGTATTAAATTATTTCCTTTCTCCATGCATGTTTAGAAATAAAATTATGCACCCCTTTTGTTTTAATTGTTGCATGCATTTATATATATATTTAATCCCCTCTTTGCTTGCAACTTTGGCAATTCTTTTCTTAATTGCTTTCTTTCTTTTTCCTAATTCTCATGGCTATACTAAGTGTACTTGTAAGTACACTTTTCTTTTCTTGCAAGTTGCCTCATCCCATTGGTCACTCCACCTTCCTTTCTTCTCTTATTCCAATTTCCATTCGGCCATCACGCCACCTTCCTTTCTTCTCTAATTCAAATTTCCATTCGGCCAAAATGAGGAAAGGACGCCACCTGCATTTGTTTTTTCCATTTCATGGTTGTTCCCATTGTACTTTAAAGAAAATTTGCACTTCCTTGTAAGCTTAGGTTAGCTACTTAAACAAGCTAAAGGAGAGAGGAAAAAGCTTGCTTTCATACATGGCTTTAATTTAAATAAATGCTGTACTTTTTGTTTTCTTTTCTTAGTTACATTTCCATAACCTCACGTGTGCTTTAGAAAATTCTGCACTCTTGCTTCCCTTTTACTCCACCAAATGTACATACAATATACATATATTTAATTGTTGCATCCCTTCTTCCTAATTGCATGTGTGCCTTCCTCCATATGTGTTTATTTCTATACATTCCTTGCAATTCCCCATGTTCCTAGCTGTGTACCTATCTATATATTTTTACCATGCAACATTTTTCTTCCCTTCCTCAATTTGGCTAAAATGGAGAGGTAATCTAAATTACACACCTTAACAAATTGAAAGTATATTGATTCTAAATACCAAAATTACACAAGCAATTTCATCCAATTAATTAAAGAACATCAATTTAGACTAATTAAAATTATGGGGTGTTACAATGTGGACACTTGGTCACCTTGGTAAATTAATTATGTTGCAATTATCTATTAGTATGTGGTTTTAAATTAGCCATCCATAATCTCTTAAAATTTTCAACATAAGAACACTAATGGCATACATTGGGATAAATTGCAATTACCCTTCCTTTAACTCTAACTTTCTCATTTTCCCTTGACTTTAACCATTATAAACCCTATTATAAATCATTATCATTTGCATATGCATTCGGCTACTAGCACTAAAATGGGGGATTTTGTTTGGCCACAAGGATAAGTTAATAATCCCTAAGGTTTTTCATGCCACATTGTCAAATTCTCCCCACCTTTCTATGCTTTACCCTTAATGAGATCATGCATTAAATTCTAGGATACTTTTATCCACATTTAATTGGTGTAGCCATTACCATTAATAATTTATTCCCCTTTTCTTTATTAGTTCATGCTACACACTAAATTTTTAAGGTTACACACTTATTTAAATTTGCACATTTTAATAATAATGTGGGCTTTATTATGTGCAAAAAGATGAAATAATTAGCTATACTTTAATTAACCATAATTCTAGCTAGCAACCTTCATTTTGATGTCTCTAACTTAAAACTCATACTAGTTATACAAAAATATGAAATTTTTGCACTATCTTATGTGAGAGCTTTCTATCATGCATGCTGATTTTTCTTGTAACCATAATTCTTCCATAAACAACAATATCCATTTTAGCACATCAACCAACATACCAATTTATCATACAAGCTTAGCCAACATGAAATTCATTTCATCAAGAATGTAGAGAGGAAGATCATGTTCCATGAAAGCTTGGGAAAACATGGTGAATATGTACTAAACCATGGAACAAAATTAAAAGAATTGCTAACCTACCTCAAGGATGAACTCAAGTGAAATTATCTTAGCTTCCCCTTGAATTTCTCTTGCTCCTTTGCTCCTTTCTTTCCTTTCTTTCTCGGCCAAATCCAATCCCTCTCCCTTCATCGAATGGGTTCGTGTCTCTTTCTCAAATATGGAGTTGCCCTTTTTTCTCTCTTGCCAAGTATTATTGTCGTATGCCACCTAATTCCCTCTCCCTCTTGTATCTTGTTTAATCGGCTAAGGGAATGCTACCTCCTCTCTCTCTTTCTTTTATTCTTCTTAGTTAATAGGCTTACGTGTAATTTAAGTGCAGCCCACCTTTCTTTCAAATTTTGTGTTACTTAATCCAATATTCATGATGCTCTCTCCCCCTTTTTTGGATTCACTTGTCGTGTGTTTGTGTATTTACTTCCATCTCTCCCTCACATTCTCATTCGACTACATGGGATGCTGCCCTCCTTCTCATGCTCAATTATTATTACTTTCTAACCCCATGTATAACCAAGTACAAGCCATTTCCTTGTATTCTCATGTTAACCATTCAGTCACACCAAGGAAGAGAAAGGAAGGAAGTCACTTAATGCAAGCTGAACACTCTACTTCATACAGGCTGTATAGTCACGCAAGGCTCTTCAATCTCCTTCCTCGGGCACGTTAAGGGTAGTATAAGGGGAAGGGAAGGAAATTTGCACCACATGCCAAAAGTTCCTTCCACACAAGTTGTACTTGGTGCTGCACTTTCCTTTCCTTCACCGATTGCATATATAGGTATTAAATTGTTTTTCTCTCTTCCTAATTTGTTTGTTTTGTGGCATTACCAATGATACTCCTATATTGTGTAATTGTGAAGCTTGCTGCATGCATATATATATTTAACTTCACCCCTTAATGCTTACTCGATGGCGCCAAAAGAAAAGAAAGAAAGGGAAACATGCAAACCCACATCGTAGCATTGTATGTTTATATATTTTAATTTAATTAAATTCTGCACTCTTGCATTAGCCATTTTCCTTTTGTATATTTAAATGCTACACACTTCTTTTATTTCCCAATGGTCCTAGCTGTATAGGTATATATATATATCTTTAAAACTCACATCCTTCATCAATTGCACATGCATATGTTTAATTTGCCATTCTCTTCTCTCCTTGGCAATTCAGCTAACTAAAAAAGGAGAAAGGAAAATTTAAATCAAGCACCTCAATTTTATGCAATGTTATCCTTTAGTGCATTTATTCTAACCATTAAATTACATAAGAAATTCATCACACCTTATGGCAACTCATCGAATTAATTAAAGGGACATTAATTTAAATCTAACCAAGAGAATATGGGGTGTTACACTCGTGACTCTATCTCTTACATGTTACCCACTACATCTCAGGTTTAAATCTTTAATTTGAGTGAAAGTTTAGGTTATTTGCCTTTTAAAATGGTCATTAAGCTCATTATCTAAGTTAGAGGGCTAGTATTCAACTGGTCCCATGTTGGCAGTTGGCTGTCAGCTCACTACTCATTTGACTCTGCCTTGGTTAAAGCTATCAGTCGGCTGCTAAAGGCTTGGCAGTCGACTACTAGCCTTAACAGTTGACTGGTAGGGTGAGGTAGTTGACTACTAGCTTTGTGGAAAATTTTCTAGAAACTAAAGAACACGACAGTTAAATTTTAAGGTCTAGCAATTAGCTGCTAGCATTCAAAACTAGTTTTTGGGTAGATGAAGAACATGACAGTCGACTTCTAGGGCAGGCAGTCAGTTGCTAGCATTCGTTCTTGCTCTAAAACTTATTACTACAACTAGAGTTTTTCCCAAAAACATGTTCTCAAACTATGAACTCAAAGCCAACATGTAAACATCATATAGCATTCATAATAGACCCAAAACTCACCTTAATAGCACCCAAACTAAGATCAAACCACATTTTCATACTTAAGGGATAAGCCTACTTTCACAATCAATGACAAGCATAAATGAGAATAACTATACAACAAGCATTACCTAATAGTAATTAAAAATATAAAGAATGTAGGTTTAAACCCCAAACCCAACTCAAAACATTCATCAATTATATTTCTATAGTCAAAGCTAAACATTTCAGAAATGAGGTTTAGGTTGAGTTGCTACTTGGATTTCCTAAGTAATGTGCATGTTTGATGTGCTCAAATGATTATCCTCTTGTTATAAGATTAGTCCCTCGTCTCAAATCTATTCCTCCTTCAGAAAATCCCTTCCCTTTTGCCATAACTCAGCACTCTCTCACTATACTCATCCTTCTCTTTCTCTCTCTAGAAATGATGAAGTTCAAAAATGGTGTTTTATGGTTTAGGGTTTCTGAATTAGTAACTCTTGCTAATTGCACTCTAGTCCTTGGCCATTTGTGACTTTAGCCTTACTTAGTTTTCCCTTTTCAATTTAGTCTTAAGTCATGTTTTTACTCATCTTTCTTTCCTTTCAACTAGGTCCCTACACTAATGCAACTATATGTAATTAATGTAACATACATAACAATAAACTTAAATTAACAACTAACAATCATCTCTTAATCATATTAGGAGCAGATGTTACACCCATAAGGGTGGTCAGACAAACATTATAAGGTAAATAAGAAATAGGTAACTAAAGGTTTAACACACAATCTTGTGAAATACAAGATTTGGTTGCACCTGAGTGAAACAATATAGTGTAAAGGTATCGTTCATCTTACTAGAATTGCATATGAGATCATGGGATTTGTGACTCTCACAGCCATCTAATATAAACACCTTACGCTTTGTTTGTGACCTTTCTTCAATTTTTTTCTAAGGTGGGAGTTTTACATAGCATTCCTTCACAAAAGTGTCCAAGCTTTCCACAATAGTAGCATAGCCCTTAGCCTTGCAGACATGGTTTATTCCTATGGTTTTTGCCACACTTGAGACATAGGGAATTGGTGGAGTTAGTAGGTTGGCTTAAGGAACCTAGAGTTTGCTTAAAGTTTCTACCCCGAGCATTCAAATTCCCACTTGGTTTCCTACATTGGAATGGGAAGTTTTGCTTAGTTTTCTTATATAAGTTCTATTTGATAATTTTACACTTATTCACCATAAGACTACTCTTGGATTTCTAAAGGAACTACATGGGTTTTTAGGTCTAAATCCAACCCTGACTCTAATTGGGCCACTTTCCAATTTGTGTCCTTCAAGTGTAATTTTAGGTAAGAGAAAATTTTGGAAAGTTCCTTAAATTTGGCCAAATTATCCTCAAAAGGTTTTCCTTTCTCCTTCACTTGCAGAAACTTTATCTCCCATTCTTTCCTAACATTAATTGGGAAGTATTTCTCTAAGAAAATTTGTTGAAAAGACTCTCAATTCAAGGGTACACCCCTATTTTCCATTAACTTTTTAGCTTCGTGCCACTGGTGTTCAACCTCTCCTATGAGCATATTGATGTATGCTGCTTGCTACCTGTGCAACTACACCTAAGGCAGTGAACCTATCAATGCAGCTTAGTGCAATGGTGAGTATCAAGGTCGTATTCCTTAGGAACGGGAAAGCCTAGAGTTACTACTTGTTCTATGTTATCTAGCCTAGCAATTAAAGTGATTGATTTTTAACTAATACTAATAATTAACTAAGTGCAATAAACAATAACCAGCGACAAGGAACGAAAGAGAATATACTGAGGTAAGAAAAGCAAACCCAAAGGGGACCTATACTAGTTGGCAAATACATAAGGGATGACGGATTATTAAATCTAATTATGCTACATGTGAGTGAATTCTAAATTAAATTTAATTTTCCTCTCGAGATAATTAAATTTCTAGTCCTAAGAATCTACCATTGGAATCTCTTCCTAATGATTGATTTTAGATCAAACTTATCATTCTAGTTCACCACTATTAAGAATAGCTACTCCTTAATCCAGCAATTAATTAACCTCATCTCTAAGCGAAAATTAATTGTTCTTTGCGATTAGGTTCTAATTTCAATTATCAATTCTTGATCTCAAAAAGAAATCTAATTATCATTCACAATGACGTCTCGTAATGAAAACTTAAACAACACATGCATAATCACAAAGAAGATCATAGCATCAAAATAAAAATTCATACAAATTAAAATAGAATACCAACACAATTAGGAACCCAATGGATTTTACAATTTTAGCCACATATAACAATAGGCAATTCCATCAGATAATCCATCAGACAATTAATTAAACATTAGATAAAAATAGTAGAAATTATGCAAGCCCTATCTTCTCAAATGCCCAATGGTCATTGTATAGAATGGTCGCTAGAAAATCACCGAAATCTCACCAAAAAATTGCTAAAAAATTGCCAAAAAAATACAATTCAAATATGTCCAAAAAATAGGTCGTGGGTCATGGGTCAAAACAGGTCAGATCTTGAGTTTTTGGGTACCTAATGGAAAACGGCTACAAGAGCAACTAGAGATGAGGTGGAATGTCGCAGATGAGGAGTTAAGCAATGGAGGAGCAATTTTTGGTGGCTAATCAGACGAATGACTTTAGAAGGGTCACAAAACACTCCTGGATCGTGTCTTAGGTCTGTCTCAAATCTTCTGATCTAGCACACTGCGGTGGCTGGTGAGCTGAGGGAATGTTGCAGTTGAGTTACCTAAAATTGTAGGGACGGCCACAGATGGTGGGTCAGCTGGAAAACATTGTAGAATGGCCGCTAGGTGGACTGATCTTCTTCTCGAGTTATACGGGTATGTCTTCGAAACTCCATGGATTCGTGGCTTTCCGATGGCTGAAGTCAATGGTGGTGTTTGCTCGTTGTCACCTATCACCGGCATGTTGTCGTACCGCTGTAGAGCTTCATTTGGGCACTCTAAAATCTTAGTCTTCCTTCCTCATGCACGGTCTCTTTTTCTCCTGGTCCGCTTTCAAACAAACACATTGCTCTTTCTTTTTCTCTCCCCCTCAGCTTGGTCTAAGGCCCAATAAGGCTTTAGCTCAACCCAATAAGCAAAATTACCCCAAATGGCCTATTTTGGGTGCTTAAAGGCTGTCCAGGCTCAAAATTGCTCAGTTTGCTGATGATGACTTGATAAAATGCCTGAAAATAAAAATGATGCAACTTAGGTAATTTTTAGAATAAAATTACATAAAATGCTCATAAAATGGATAATTAACATCAAGAAAACATGTATAAAATAAGACACATCACATATACACATCATGGGTCACTCTTTGAGGATCGAGCGTCTCTAAGATCATAAAGAATTTCTCTAGCTCACTCAGCTATTCCTTGGCTATAATAAGGTCATAGGTACCTTTAAATGATGCGAGTTTGGCCTTTTGAAACTCTACCTAGCCTTAGTATTGGTTGTTGTTCATAGGGTTACAATTTTCAAGTACAAAGGGTGGATTGTTATCGTTATGGTTCCCTTCCTAGTTTTGTCTCAATATTTGGGTCGTCACCTATGCTTATTCCCTCATAGCATTAGCAATGTGCTGGAATAGGCGATCCTCAAGATTTTTAGGAGACCTGTTATTGGTGTTCCTCCTTGGTTGTGCCTATTTTGCTTCTACAAAATAATCATCATTGAGTTGATCGATCTCAATAACAGAGGTTTCCATAGAGAAAAATATAGCAACAATAAGAGATGCACTCAAATTTGCACTTACCTATCAAAAATTCCTTCCATCAGACCATGTTTAACTAAATCATTGCCTAGGTTCAATTATCCGTCAAGTTGTGTCTATATAAGGTTGTTCTACTTATTATCACTATTCCCTACAATACTCTATGCTATCTATACACTAGGCTAGTCTAAGTATCCACTTTGATACCATAAATGTAATGCCTCAGTTACATATTAATTTTTACATGGTGTTTGATTAATCTTTCCAAATAATGGCCCTTTTTTCCCTGGGATCTCCTTAGGCTGCCCATAATTCTTTCATTTGATAAAAAAAAAATTTGGCTTTTCGAAACACTCAATCTAGTTTTTGATCGGAATAATATTATTTCTACAAAATTATCACACATAAAACATAATGCTACGTCAAAGTTTTATATATATATATATACATTGATCAAAATACATATTCAACAATATGGCCTTCCTGGAGTGATAGGGACATATATGTCACATCCACCCTTATTTCTATGAGAGATGCTTGTTAATTTTAATTAATTGCTTGTGTATGTTACATTAGACTACATATAGTTGCATTAGTGCCAGAATTGGACTAGAAAAGAATGAGAAAATTAATTAGAAAGGGGAGAAGGACTAAACTGAAAAGAGTAAAAGTTCAGGTATGAGAATTTCAATTTTGACCAAAAGAATTACTGTAGCCAACTGATTTTTGGAATTCTCCTACTAATGGCTCAGGGGAAAAATGTTAATTATGTATATAGTTTGAAACTTACCATTTTGAGGCCTAATGATCAGAGATTAGGATTAAAATTGTAAGTTTTGGGTTGCCTATATAAGGCCGAAAGCTAGAGTCCCCCAATACCCAAAATTCAGAACCACTTCTAGAGAGAGAAAGAGCAATTAGGTAGAGAGAGAAGTGAGGGAGAAGAAGCTAAATCTCCACTTTCAATAAGGTTTGAATCCAAAGAAGTGCCTACAAAGGCATCCAATACATTAATCAACATCCAAACAAGAATTTAAGGTAGCAAAATAACCCAATCCCTTTTATTTTTGAAGTTACTATTCATATAACTGAAATTGATGATTTTGAAGTTGTTTGAAGGAAAAAGGGATTTAAAACTACATTCTTAGTGTTTTTGCTTACTATTAGATTTTTTGAATCGATTGAAGATACTTATGCATGCTTAAAATTGATCTGAAAAATGGGTTTTTCTACTTAAACGAAAATGAGGTTTAATCCTAGATTTGAGTAAGATTAAACGATGTTTTGGGTTGGTTGCACATGTTAAACGATGCTTGGAAGTTTATCTTGAGTTTATAAATTTCAAAATAGCCTTACAAACAAGTTTTTGGATAAAAATTCTAGGTCAACGACAAGTTTTAAAACAGAGCATAATGAAGCAGCCAATTGGTGGCCTGCAGTAATCAAATGTCATGCTCTTAAGTTGCCTATAAATGCATACAGAATGCTAGCAGTCGACTGTTAGCCCCAAGAAGTCGACTTTCGTGTTCTTCATTTTCCATAATTTTTCCCATAAGGCCAACAGCTAACTACTATGCTCTAATAGTCGACTGTCAGGCCCAACAGTAAGCTAGCAGTCGACTATTAGCCTTGTAGTAGTTGACTGATAGCTCTCTAGTTGAAATTTTGAAATTGGATAGAATGCTACCAGTTGTAATGCCCTTACCTAGTATTACAATTCTTCCGATGTGACTAGATAAGTTCGGTACATTATTATTGACCTTAATTATGCATTTACAATGTCTGAGCATTTATACCATTAAGTGTTTTTAAAGTGGATTAGGTTCGGGTTCTTTTGCTCAGATAACCATACTTTATGCATAGCAGAATTAAAATTTCACACATCACAGCGAAATTTATAAAACTTTCATATTACAAATAATAAACGTCTGTTACATCCTTCTGTGAACATATGCTAGGATATATGAAGTACTCATCCATAAGGAGTCAAGAGACAACAAGCCTGTCACTCAAACTCCTTTTACAAAATACTAGGGATGAATTGGTCCTTCACATATCCTTTCCCCAATAATTTCCCTTTTTCCTTTACGATATACAGCAAAAAATAACAATCCTAATTCTAATCCAAAAATAATATATAGAATCAGGACCCAAAATGAAGGACTACAAAAATGCTCTTAATAAGAGGACTCCCTCTAATGCTACTTCCATCTTCCCTGTAATGCCCCTATCTAGTCTTACAATTCCTCTTATGTAAATGGATAGGTTCGGTAGATTATTCTTATCCTTTATTTAATTATTATCTAAGCATTTGTACCATTAAGTTATATTAAGTGGATTAGGTTCGGGATCTTTTACTCAGATTAAAACTCGTATGCATAGTAGAATTTAAAATACTAAACTACAAAGCAAAACTTTAAAACTTTCATGTAATTCAAATAAATACATGTCCAATAATGTCCATTACATTTCTGTAAGCATGTACCCAGATATATGAAGTACCCGTCCATAGCTAGTCAGGAGACAATAGGCCTGTCACTTAGACTCCCTTACAAATTGCTAATGATGGACCGGTCCTTCACATATCCCTTCCTAAGGATTTCCCATGTACATCTCATATATGCAGCCAAAAGAATAGTCCTAATTCCAAAAAAAAAAAAATATCTGGACTAAGACCCAAATTAGGGGTTATAAAAAATTTTTTCTTCTAACCAAAATGAGACCTCTATCTCCCCGGCCTTGCTAAGTGTCCGCATCTGATACATATTAGCATATAAATGAGAAACACAAGTTTCCCAGTAGCTTAACAATTTAGGTTTAAAATCATCTAATATGTATCAGGGTGCAAGCACCAAATATTTAATTCTACATTCTTAAAAATAAAAAATATAGCATTATTCATAAATATAAATTGGCAAGCAATGTATGATCAATTTAAATGTCAATATGATAAAAAAATAATATTATTTTCAAAAAATGTGTTATCATAAAGTTAACAACTCCATTTATGCTTATCATTCTTGAAACTTAACTTTATACATTAGTTATGCACACTTGGGTACCATGTGGACACTTGGCCACCTTTATAATTCTTTGTGCACACTTGGGCACTATGTGGTCACTTGGCCACCTTTATAATTCTTTTGTGCATACTTGGGCACTGTGGACACTTGGACACCTTTATGATTCTTTGTGCACACTTGGGCACATGTGGACACTTGGCCATCTTTAAAAAATTTTGTGCACACTTGGGCACTTGTGGACACTTGGGCACTTGTGGACACTTGGACATGTGGGTGTGTCGAAGGGAAGGAGAAGAAGACTTAAGGGAAGACTTGGAGAAGGGGTGGTATTAATAATCGTATACAAAGGGAATAAAGTTTTATAGTAATTTAGTTAGGGAATTAAAATTAAATTATGGTTTAGACAAGGAATTTTTTCCTAGATAGTTATTTTACATTTTTTTTTAAATATCCAGTCTATCATTTTAAGACATTCTAATTGTTATTTGAAAGGCACATAATTATACATTTTTATTTGATAAATTCCACTCACTTTAGGAGTATATTTTATGTGTTTTATGTATAATTACCTATGTTTCCACCGTGTTTCCATGTTATCCAAGTTTTCACCAGGTATAAAGCAGTTTTGAAGCAAAATAAACCAAAACCAAGTGTCTAAAGGCTCAAAGTGTAACATCCACTCCTTCTATCTATTGAGAGATGTTTTGTTAATTTTAAATAAGATGAATGCTTGTGTTTGTTGCATTATAATGCATATAGTTGCATTAGAATAAGAGTTTTAAGGGAAAAGAAAGAATAGGGACCAAACTAAAATGAAAAGATAGAGTGAGGAAAGTTTTGTGAATCTTCAATATTTCAAGGCAGTAAAATGTAATTTTAGCCAAAAGATTTACTGTAGCAACCAGAATTTTAAAACTTTTCGCCAATGAGTCAGGGGCAAAATGGTAATTTATCATATAGCCAAGGAAATTATCATTTTGGACCAAATGGTCGGGAATTAGGAGCTTAATTGCAAATTCTAAGAGCACCTATAAATAGGTGAAACCACTAGAAACCTCGCTTTTACATCTAAGTTCTGAAATCTAGAGAGAGAGAGGATGAGATAGAGAGAGAAAGGGAAAAATTGTGAAGGAAGAAGATTATAAGAGGAGTTGAGCATTCTGAAAGCTAGGAAAACACACTAGCATACTTCAAAACTATCATTTACAAGTTTCAAATTAGCGAGAAGGTAGCAAATCACCTAAATCTCTCAATTTCAAAATTTACTATTCATGGCTAGAAATTTTGGTTTTTCATGTTATTTAAACTTGAGAGAGAACAAAACCTACATTCTTGATGTTTTTGATTACTATTGAGTATTTTAAACTGCATGGATGTACTTATGAATTCTTAATTTCAATTCTGAAAATTAGGTTTTTCCTTATGTTTGCGAAGAGGGTTAAATCAAAGATTTGATTAAGAATAATCGATAGTTTGAACTATTTTTGTGTGATAAATAAAGCTTTTGTACTGGTATTGAGTTGATGATTGTCAAAAATGATTTATAAACTGATTCTTAGGCTAAAAATTTAGTCAACCGCAAGTCTTAAAAATAGAGTATAATGCAGCAGCCGACTTCCAGCTCTTAGCAGTTGACTGTCATGTTCTTCGATTGCCCAGAAATGCATACAGAGTGGTAGCAGTCGATTGCCAGCCCTTGAAAGTCAACTGTCATGCTAATATTTTCTAGAAAATTGCCAAGAATAGAACAATCAACTGTCAGGCTTGTAGTAGTCAACTGGTAGCCCTTGGGTATGGAAAATTTCAAGATAGTAAGCTGAAAGTCAATTGCCAAGAGGCTAGAAGTCGACTGGTAGGCCTCTGTTTTGGAAAATGAACTCAATGACTTAATTTGAAGTATAATTAGCCTAAAACTCCACTCAAATGAGGGATTTAGACTTGAAATGTAATGGTTAACATGAGAATTGAGAATGAATGAGAAAGATAAGAGAAATATAAGATTTTAAAATGAGATGAGCATGAACCATAAATGAGAATAACTGCAATTGGTTAAACTGTGAGAATTGCTGCAACTGGTTATACCACGAGAATCATTGCAACTAGTCACGTACTATGAGAATATTGCAGACGGTTAACCACGAGAATATTGCAGATGGTGAAAACTACGAGAATATTGTAGATGGTCAAGCACCAAGAGAAAACTCATTTATGAATGAGAAATTTTTAAAGATTTCTTTTATAATGCTTTTGATTATAGCCATAGCAAAATGCTCTAATTTCTTTTGTGTATGCTCTATATGATATGTGGATATAATCTTGTTACCGTTACAGTTTGAGAATATATTCTGTGTGGTGAATATGTGATGAAATGCATGTGTATTCATAAGTATAGGTTAAAATTCAAGTTAATTCATGCATATTATCTCAATAGTTATGATGTATTATTTTATAATGAGAGAAATGTAGTGTATTTTCATACCAATACTGTAACAACCGAAAGGATTTTAAAAGATAAAACCTAATTTTTTACGCTAATTCCAATCAAACGAAGCCTGGCACGAATTTTTAGGATAGTGATTCGAAACGAAAGGTTGTTCGAAGTCAGAAACACGATCAAATGGAAAGAAACGCAAATCGGCAATCAGAAAGTGACAGAAGACGTTTCGTGCTTCAATTTCACTGACAGAGGCCAAAACCTTTGCATGGAAACACGTGCCAATGTCCGGAAGGATGCCGACACCCTAAAGTATCCCTGGGTGGTCAGGAAAAAGTCAGAATCGCCCCAGGAGGCTTTAAATTTCTCGTATTCCCTCTATTTCTCTCAAATCTCTCTCTCTCCTCACCTCACTTTCTCTCTCCTCTCTCTCCTCTTTCCTCCACCATGTGCCGCCACCACAGCCATCGTGGGCCGCCACCTGGCACACCAATCAACAGCCCTCGCCACCCACAACCTCTAACAACCACCCACGGCCACCAACGACCGCCAGCGCTGCCGAAAAATGCCACTCTTCTCCTCCACCGCGTGAAAACTTCGCCAGCTAAGATCGCCGCCGTCTGCCACCGTTGGCCATCACCGCCCCCACCACCGTGTAGCTTGAGCTGCTAGCTTCCTCCAGCAACTCGTCGACATCGAATGGAGGCCCGACGCGCCTGAATCGAGGCAATTTCTGTCCACCGTGCGTAAATCTTCGTGGCCAGAAAATGCCGTCCAAATGGCCGTTAACCACCGCACCACCACCATATTCAGACTCCTAGACTTGCGGGCTTCACCGTGGTATAAATTTTGAGGCAAACCGCACCCCTCGCCGTGCGCCGCCGTATGCCATCGTGCACCGCCGTGTGCCACCATGCTGGAGTTTCTGAACATACATCGGGAGAAACTGAGATCACCCCGAGACAGAATTCCATCATCCGATCACATTGGTAAGGTTTGAGTTCCCAAAAATTGATGATATCTGACTGAAATAGCTGCCGAACGTGATTAGGCAATAAATTGACCTAGGTATTATGGCAATCAGACCTAGAATTTTTAAACGGATGACGTGACAAGTTTGAATATTCAATTTAAAGTCCAGGAAGTTAATTGGGCTCAAAAACTGAGACTACATGAAGTCCTAAATCGATTTGGAGCAATAGGAGACCAGGTAGGATAATTTACGCTTCCCGAACCCTAGATTTGACCTAGTGATTACCTGAATGATTAGATTTAATTGTATGGAATTACGTGCTACTTTCGATGGAATAAATTTCATGTTAGACGCTTTTTTTATCGAGTTTAGATGCCCTTAGGATGGATTTACTTAGGGTAGGGTACTTGATAGCCAGTATGGGACGGCCGTTAAGTATCCTGAGTACGGGGAATTTTTAAATGAGATTGTTTTTATCAGATTTAGCCTGTACTGCGTTAGGGATTACACGTTAAACCAGTACCACCCTAAGAAAAGTTTGAGTATAAGGGGGGATAACCTACATGGGAAAACGTTGTGATTTAGGCGTAATACCCTATAACCCTGAGGAATAGCTGACCGTGAGCATGTGAGTTCGAATAGACTGTATGAGGATGAGAATTTACGTATGTGCACATGCTAGGGGGTGCTCTAGATGTTGATTCTCACCCGGTCCTTGAGTGAGTGATTGGTGTTACGGATCACACTCACAACATAGGCGAGATTCGGGTGATTGGTGTTATGGATCACACCCAACGATAAGAGAGGTATTCTCTTTGGATGACGTGCAATTAGATAACGATTTAGACTGGGTCACAGAGGATTTGTGGCCAACATGGATTTAGATACACCAGGCGTGGGATTTTATTTGATTTCGAGTATTGATTTTAAAAAGAAATGGATTTTTATGACTTTGACTATTTGTCGCAATTTCCATGTGATAAAATGATTTTAAAGATAAGGTATTTCACTGTTTTCGAACTGATTTCGGGAAGATAATTTTGGTGTTCGCACCGCTGAGTATTCAGCCAGATTTTGAATTGTATTTGAAATGTAAATTATTCTACTAGGATTTAATATCTCACCAGGTTGTTTACTCAGATGAACAGGGACAGGGACAGGGACAGGAACCCATACGATAGCTGATGATGCCTTGGTGATAAATAGGAGAATGACTTAGTTTAGGCTTGAACTGTTTTGTATATATATTTCAATGACGTTGCTGTATATGGGTTTCTATCATTTATGTTTTCTATTGTTGTTGGACTGGCTGTATAATTGTAAACAGGTGACTATTGTATTTTGGGTATGTTTGAAATACAAAGGGAACTCTTCTGGATTTTCGGTAGGTTTACTGCTGTAAACTTGTGAATTTAAGTTGGAATGTATATGAATGCGTGATGTGATGTATATATGAGTTTTAGATTTCATTCCAGAGTAATTTATGATGTATGTATGTATAATTAGTTAGCTATGTGTGAATTAGGGTTGAACGGAATCCAAATGGACAACGGAAAGTTTATTTGGGTTACGCTCAACCAGTAGCGATCCCCTGACATTCCCACATGGGAAATAACTATGTAAATCAACCCATATGCTTCCGCTAATCAGATAAGCATCGCATATGTTGTATTAGGGGGGTTGTTACAAATACAATGGTACAAATCAACAGTTTTAAAAATACAAGTGATTATTGCTTCTGAGAAACTTTTCTCATTAAATGTTGAATTATTTCATATGCCTAGGTTCCAGATTTTATTAGAAGTGGAAGTGGAATGGGTGGACATACCCATCTTGGGTTACTTCATGATAATAAAGGAAGTGTGGGTCATTTTAATCATAGATATTCCCCTTACTCCTCCACCCACTGGAGGGGTGGACATGCAGGACTAGTGTGTTAGTAGGATTGTATAGCAGTATTTTTACATATACGGTAGCTTGAATCCTTATAAATATTTTGAAAGGATCAAGAGAATGATTTTTGGTGTGAGAAAAGAAGGCATATATGTATTAAGATATGTGAGACAGATATACACTAGTAATTTGGTTAAACATGTATAAGTGATAGACTTGTTGTCTCCTTACCCTATTAATACTCTCACATATCTATAGGTATATGTCTTGTATAACTAAGAAATAATTATTGTACATTATTCATGTATGTGAATGTAAGAATATAAGAATATATATATATTTGTTTTTAGTTATTTCCGCTGCATAACATGCAAAAACCTGAGTGTAGTAACCCAAACTAATAGCACTTAATTATTTAACTTAGTAAAAAAGTTAAAATTTACTCGGGTATAAGTAGTGGTAACCCACCAATCCTGTTGTATATTATATTATATTCTTTAATTAATTAAAAGTGAACATAGGATTGGGGGGTGTTACACAAAGACCTCAAAATGCATCTTGTAGCAAGGCTAAGCATGAAATCTTCCAAAACACAACCTACCACATGGACAGGCTACCTTAGATGTTTTAGAACACGCTCTTCCATACCTTAAAGACATCCTGCGCACCTCTCTACACGGCCATAACAACCATTTCCATTCAAAAGAAGGCAAAAAATTCACAACAGAGGCTTAGCTTCTAGAACACGGCTAACCACACAATAATGCTCCCTCACTTGGCCACCACACGGCTATGCCATTTTCTAGGCATCCACATAGCCGTGTGGGAGCCTAAATGCACACCTCCTTTTCCTATAAATAGGAGGAAGCGTAAGAGCTTGAGAAGGTATTCAGGAGAGGAAAACCATAAGCACTAGAGTGGCTTGGAGTGTGAAAATCCTTGCTAGTATTTGGAGCTTAACACTTTAATTCTCTTGTCCTTTCACAAAGTCATGAGCTATAAAGATTCAATCAAGAATTGAAGAAAGAGATTAGGAAGCACCAAGAGGCAACCAAAAGCATAATTAAGAAGGAATTCAGAGTTAAGACTATTCATCCAAAACTCGACAAATGAGGATGTTTCTGTTTCCATTTTGTTCTTCTTCCTTTATTATAAATCTTGTTGTTATATTCATGAACATGAGTAACTAGACTGGTAGAACCCAATTGGGGTTCTTAAACTATGTTGATATTTTGAGTTTTTACATTGTTGAATTATAAATTAGATTGTGTGATATTCCTCTAGTTAAAGACTAATTCAATTTTCATTACAAGACGTTGTAGGGAAAACTATTCAGATTACTCTCAAAAACTCTAACCCATGATGTTTGGAATTGGAAAACTAAATAGAGAGAGCAGTTGATCTTCGCTTGAACCTAGAGGTTGACGATTATTGGATTAGGGGGGATTCTTAATAGTGGTAAATTAGAGCATTACTGTTGATCTATGACTTGACCATTAAGAAGAACCAGCCAATGGAAATTTATAGGTTTTAGAAATCCATCGAAACCAACCAAAAATCTGGATTTATTGTAGAATTCACCCACAGGTAGCATAATCAATTTAATAATTCATTATCCTTTGTTTGCATATCAACTAGTTAAGGTCCGTAATGGGTTTGCTTCTCTGGAACTTGATATTTCCTTATCTTAAAAACACTTGCCTTACTTTCTCTTCATAGCCAATGTAACACCCCATAATTTCATTAGCCTAAATTAATGTTCTTTAATTAAATGGATGGAATTAATGGTGTCATTTAATGATTAGTATGAATTACTTGCGTCATAATTAATTAAATGAATTGGCTTAAAGAGGGGTAAATTTTTCTTGCATAATTTAATGGCCCAAAATGGTTATATTAAAAGGTAAGTTTGCATGAAAATTAGGTGCTTAATTTAATTCTTTATTTTTCCTTTTGAGTTACCTAGCCTAAGTACCAAGAGAGAAGCAATATAGAATGCAACAAATTAAATACATACATGTGAGTGCCTTGCATGCCATGCAAGTCTTGCGTGCAAGAAAAGGTCTCACGTGAATTAAGAAGGCAAGGAAATACATGTATCTTAAGTGGGACCAAGGGACAATAGGAAGGAGGAAGGGAAATTAATTTTATGAATAAATATGCATGCATCAACAAGCGTATAGAATTTTATTAATCAAGAGGGGTTGTTTGTGGGGATAGCCACGTACAAGGAGAGGAAATGGGACAGGAAAGAGTCCAAAAATATAAATATATATATATGTGTGTGTATCTTGCATGCATCTCACGTGAAGGGGAATGGGAATTTTACTTCCTTGTGCAAACGAGTATGCACACGGCAAGAGGTGAATAAGAAGAACACCTACACGTGAGGGAAGAAAAGAGGGAGGGAAGGTAGCGTGAAGTGTGCAACAAGTAATCCAATAGGTGTAGAATTTTTGTACAAATCTAGTTGCTTGTGGTATTCACCTAACATGTAAGAGAAGGAAAATCAATTGCAAGCAAACAAAATGGATCTAGTTAAATGGAAAAGGTGCAGCAAATTTCTTTGTGTGGGACGTATGCTTGGGCATCTGAGATGATAAGGAGCAAAGAGAAGATGCAACGTCCTTCTCTATGTGTGGCCGAGTATAGAATGGAAATAAGAAAAAAACAAAAAGAAAGAGGAGAGGCTAAGTGGCGTGAAAGGTAATGAATGGGGGATGACTTGCAAGCAAATGGTATTTGGAGGTACATGTGGGGCATGAGCAAGGTCAAACTAATGGAAAAAAAAGTGCAATGGAGAGTGAAAATTAAACATATACACACCCTACCCTCTCAGCAAAAGAAAAATCTAAATTTATGCATGCAAAGCACACATGGAAAGAATGAGACACAAGAGAGGTTGAGAGTTTATTTTCCATGCAAGCTACACATACAAACACGTGAGGAAAGGGAAGAAGAAGAGAGAAAGGAAGAGAGAATAGCGTGAGACAAGGGGAATCCCATCTTTAAGAAATACATGCAACAATCACTTGTGAAGAAGGAAAAGAAAAGGAGATTTCAAGGGTCTTGGGAGAGCATTTGAAGGGGAGCACGTGAAGCACAAAAAAAATTGGAAGGAGGAAGAAACAAAAGTGATCAAAAGGGGGAAGAGCAAGGGAAGCAAGGTAGGTTAACAATTCCAACAAACTCATGTTCCATGTTTTAGTAACTACCATGTTTTTCATAAGTCTTCCATGGAGCATGATGTTATTGCCCTACACTCTTGATAAAATGCATGCTTAATTGGCTAAGCTTGTATGTTAAGTTGATGTGATGAAATGAGGATTGTATATGTAAAGGGGATATATAATTAATAACATGCTCATAATGAACTAGGCTTGAGTATGAGGTAAAGGGAGGAATGATTTGGAGAACCATTATTTCCAAGGAACTCCCTTTTTGGCCAAATAGAAGATGGGATTTGATGCTAAATGAATGTTGAAAAATTGTTATAAATAAGTTAAAGAATTTCCCTTAAGCCAAAATTCTTCTTGAACTTGGTAGACTTCCATAAGAATTAATATTATTGTTATCATTCAAGAAACAAAAATTTATTCTTAGGGATAATGGAATTTCATAAGAAATATACATAAAGATTTGGTCTTTAAGAAAGAAGAAATTATTATTGAAATTATTAAAGTTTTCATAAGAAATATACACTAATAATAAGTTCCAAGAAGAGGAGAATTTATTCTTAGAGATATGGGAATTTTATAAGAGAGTTACATTAAAAAAATTAATTTTTAAGAAAGGAGAAACTATTCTTGAAAATATTAGAATTCTCTTGAAAATGTGCACTAGAAGTAAATTCCAAAAAAGATGGAATTATTATTGAAATTATTAGAATTTTTAGAAAAAAAATGTACATTGGAATTAATTTCCAAGAAAAAGAAATTATTATTGAAATTATTAGAATTTTATAAGAAATGTAACTTAGCAATAAATGCCCAAGATAGGAGAGATTATTCTTTAAATATGAAATTTTCATACGAAATATACCTTGGAAATTATTTCTAAGAAAAGGAGAAATTATTCCTTCAATATTGAAATTTCCCATAAGAAATGTATGTTTACATTAAACTACAAGAAAGAGAAAATTATCTTTAAAATTAATAGCATTTCCGAATGAAGTACATTAATGATAATTTCCAAGAAAAAGGAATTTTATCCTTGAAGTTATTAAAATTTTAAAAGGGATGTACACTAGTAATGATTCTCAAGAAAAGAAAATTTTCCCTGAATAATCGATAAAGAAATTTTAAAGGTGGCCAAGTGTCCACATGTTCCCAAGTGTGCACAAAGAAATTTTAAAGGTGGCCAAGTGTCCACATGTGCCCAAGTGTGCACAAAGAAATTCTCAAGGTGGCCAAGTGCCCCCATGTGCCCAAGTGTGCGCAAAGAACTTCCAAAGGTGGCCAAGTGTCCACGGTGCCCAAGTGTGCACAAACCATGAATAAAAGTAAATCGAGAATGATAAGCATAAAATGGATTTAATAACTGCATGATAATGCATTTTTATAGCATGCTAATATTTTTATTTGAAGGAATTAGTATTTGATTGCACTAACATTTAAATTAATCATATATATTGCTTGCCAATTTATATTTTTGAATTATACTATATTTTATTCCAAGAATGTAGACTTAAATATTTTGGTACTTGCACCCTGATACATATTAGTTGGTTTAAAACCTGAGTTGTTATGCTACTGGGGAACTTGCGTTTCTCATTATGTGCTAATATGTATCAAATACAGATGCATAGAAGGGCCGAGAGATCAAGTCCTTTTTGGGTTAAAGAATCGGGGAAGGGATATGTGAAGAACCAGTCTAGCTTAGTGATTTGCAAAGGGGTCTGAGTGTAGGATTGTTGTTTCTTGACTTCCTATGGACAGGTACTTCATATATCCTGGTACATGTTTATGGAACTATAATTGATTTTTGGACATGTATTTAATTAAATAGCATGGAGATTTTAATTTCCACTATGTAGTTTAGTATTTCTTTTATTTTGCTGTGCATGTAAGTTTTTAATCTGAGAAAAAGATCCCGAACCTAATCCGCTTAATGAAATTTAAAGGTATAACTGCTCAGACATTAGTTAAATGAAAGGATAAGAATAATGTACCGAACTTATCTGGTTATATTGGAGGAATTGTAATACTAGATAGGGGCGTTACAGCCAATTAGTAGTAATTAAATTTAGTTTAGATAAACCCCTCTTTGTCTTAGGCTAAATAACAATGAATAAGTAGTAACTCTGGGCTTTTCCATTCCCATGGAATACGACCTTGGTACTCACCATTGTGCTAGGCTACACTGACAGGTGCACTGCCTTAAGGTGTGGCTACATCTAGATCATTGGTAGCACATCATCATTTTATCAGTCTTTCAGTCTAAATGTTAAAATTTCATTGAAATCAACATGCCATTTCATTTTTATCAAATTAAATAGTTATAATTATGTTTAATTATACAAAAGTTGACATTTATTTTTTTACAAATTTTGGAATGTTACACATCTACAATCCATATCATAATTTTGCCAATTTGTATATATGGATCACACTTGATATTGGATCATTATACCTCTCTGTGGGTCACAGGCCATATCCACTCATCAGATCACTGCACCTATCTATAGGTTAAAGGTCTTTTCCACTCATTCTCTATGACGAGCCACTGATAATTAGATATCCTTTTCAATCAGATAACTCTCTATTTTATACACTAGATTGACTAGTTCCCAAATATGGTAGGCACAACCCAACGTAGGTAACTCTTAGGCCGTTAGGGTAAACTAACTTAGGATTGACTACCATCTTAATGTTTTCTTAACACTTTATGGAATTGAATAGATGCTTTAATTATGGTCCAACCATGGAATTTTGATGATCGTCCTATACTAGCTATCAATCCTTCAATTTGGAACCTATCTAGACTAGAGCATACAATAGCAGTACTTTTACTTTGCTATTTTCCTTCAATCCTGTCCTATATACCTCTTTTATACATTATTATGGATTTGGGATTATTTCCTACTCTTTACATGATGTTTGGGGATGAAAAGAGATAAAAATGCAAAGAGGAAAACTTTAGAAATGTGGAGGAAGTCTGTCGTGGTGAAAGTGGCTTTTAGCCATAGCAAAGAACACCGCAACCGATTAGGCCTTGGCGAAGATGCCAACATCTGCGATTTTTGGTTCTATACTATGTAAAAACTCATTTTTGGATCCATTTTCAACCTTCAAAACTTCTGGTTTCATTTCTAATTTTCTATAAACTCTTTTTCCTTCCCAAAACATCATCATCCATCAAAGCTAACCTTTCTCTTGCTAGGAGTCAAATCAAACCTTAAGATTCATATAAAAAGAAGGAGAGAAGCAACCCATAACTATAAAATCCACTTTTACACAGATCAATCACATACAAAACCTCACAAACATGTATCTAACATACAAATTGTATCCCCCCAATCTTATAGTTCCTTTTAAGTTAATTAAATAATATAAACTATATACTATAAGATTGGTGAATTGCTACTTCCCTTACCCGAGTCAATTCTTAATTGTTTACCAAATGACATAATTAGTATTATTGGTTTGGGCTACTACACTTAGGATCTCACACATTACGCAGCGAAAATAAAAATATATTAGTTAAAATAATATACATGTGCATACATATATTCATATAAATAAACATTCATTTATAGTGTATATATATCATTCATTTAGACATATATCCATGGATATGTGAGAGTGTTAGCTAGGGTAAGGAGACAACAAGCCTGTCACTCATACCCATTTAACAAAAATAGCTAGTGGATTCCTAGTTCACATATCTTAATACATATATGCCCTTATCTTATACATCAAAACTATTCTCCTGATCCTTTTACCAAAATATCACAAGGATTCAGGGTATGGGGCATATCAAAAAATTTCCTAGAACATTACATCCTCAAGGTGTGGGAGGAACTTCCCCTATATACACAACCTACACTTCATGAATCACAGGAAAATACCCTAGGAAGGGTATATCCACCATTTCCACCTCCACTTCTAATACTATCTGGAACCTAGGAATTTGATACAAACCAACATTTTTATGAGAATAAATCTCAGTAGCATTAATAACCATTTTTCAAAATAGCCAGTTTGTACCACCGTAAAATCATATGGAAATTCTACATTCTTTTTCATGAAATAATACATCCATTGGGTGATCCTGTATAACACTTCATTTATCATTCATACTTGCATACATTGCTTACTTTATATGTTTAGCTCGTAGTATACATCACATAAACTCATCAAAACATATAGGTAACATAGCATCATTCATATAACTTTCATCATAAAATAAAGAGCAATAAGGAAATAAGAGCACTTCTCATTGGCCTCTGCCAATTATCATCATACTCATCACCATATGATTGTATAATAAGAAAAATCTGGAGGGGCAACATATGCACCACTCCATCATCATAATTATCATCATATGATTGCAAAATAAGAGAAATCTGGAGGGGCAACATATGCTCCACTCCATACTTTCGAATATGTACTTTGGCAACTTATGCCTGAAAATTCTCGACTCTGGCAACTCATGCCTGTTAGTCCTAGACTGCATATAACATTGCGTACATTCTGGAGCGTCCTCTAGTGGATCCAAGTACCATAAGGTTCCCAACTCTGGGTCCCACACATTAAGTACATACTGGGGTCCTCAAAACGCTATTCATAAATATATATATGGGTGAATCGGTGCATACTGTAGTTCTATAAATTCTAAGTATGTGACTTTTCATTTACATTGGCCATTAAGTCACTAACTTACAATTCACAACTATCACAATAATTGTGGAATGTCCGATCACCATCCCATACCAGCAATCAGTCATTTAGATATGAGCCTATCTACCACAAATACATATATTAAGAATACAATTTTCATTTCTCTTATGCATTCTTGATCTTTCCTTTTAACTTTCATCACTTTCATGCTCTTTCTTGTTCACATTCAAAAGTATATGTTACCTTGCTTATAGTTTGAGTTAAATCTCCAGTTTGGATTTAGTTTTTAGGCTTGATATCATTCAAATACATCATTAAGTTCATCTTTTCATCACAAAAGGTGGCAGTCGATTGGTATCACGCTGCAAGTTGACTGATTGTATTCTGTCTAATTTTTCAAAATTCCAAACAGAGAGCTAGCGATCACTAGGTTGGCGATCATTTGCTAGCTTCTTGTGGGGCAAACGGTCGGCTCTTTGGGTGAGGCGATTAGGTCGCTCTATTCTTGGACATTTCTGGAAAATGAAGAATGCGGCAGTCGACTTCTAAGTGCCTAGCAATCGACTACTAGCATTCTGTATACGATTCTGGGCATCTCAAGAGCACGACAGTCGACTGCTGCACCGGGGCAGTCGGCTGCTGCGTCTTGCTCTGTTTTGTAAATTGCCGTTGACCCAAAATTTTAATCCAAAAAATTATTTCTAAATCTATTTTGAAATTTATGAAATCAAGATAAACTCCTTAGCAACATTTAACACAAGAAAACAGCCCAAAACATCATGTAATCTTGTCCAAATCTGAGATTAAAACTCATTTTCATTCAAGATGAAAAACCCATTTTTTAGAAATCATTTTAAGCATGTACAAGTATTTTCAATCGATGAAAAACACCCAATAGTGATTAAAAACAATAAGAATGTAGTTTGTAATCCCTTTTTCTTTCAAAAAAGTTAAATTTCACAAATTTTAGTAATATGAACAGTAAACTCCAAAATAAAGGGATTGGGTTATTATGCTACCTTTTTGCTAGTTTTTAATCGGTGGTTGTTGATTGGTAAATGTCCTGGAGTGATTTCCTAACTCCTAGAATGCTTAAATCCAAGCAACAAGATTGTTTGCTCACAATTCCTTCTCCTTCTCTCTCTAGCTCATCCACTCTCTCTCTCTCTCTAAAATTCATACTTTCAAGAAGCAATTGAAGGGTCTGAAGGATTGGCCTATTTATAGGCATTCTGGCCTTTTGTAATTTTGCTCTTAATTCCCGACCATTCGGTCCAAAATAATAATTCTTCCAACTATATGTTAATTTACCATTTTTTCCCCAGCTCACTGGCGGGAAGCTTTCAAAATTCTATTGCTACAGTAAATCTTTTGGCCAAAATTGCAGTTGTCATACCTAAACTCTTCCACCTTTCATTTTAATCCTTTTCTTCATTCTAGTCAAATTTCTCACTCATTTCTAGTCCAATTCTTGCACTCATGCAACTATATACAAACTAACATAATATAAATGCAACATACACAAGCAATTAATTAAAATTAACAAACATCTCTCAAAATTTAGGAGCGGATGTTACACAAATCACAAAATGCAAGTTTAAATCTCCCTAACTTAGCGTAAAACATAGATTTGGCAGACTTTCAAGTGAGAGAAAGATGGGTTTTCACCCAAAAGATGAAAGGGAGGGCTTCATCTTGATTACCTCTTGGATTTGTGTAGTTTGATGTTCCTAGAGGTTAGCTTATTGTTTCTACTTCAGATCCCTCAAGATTGACTAGTCGAATCTCCTTCTTCTTCTACTTCTCTCACTACTCTTGAACTCTCTCTCTCCTAAAGTGTTTTTGAGATACTTTTCTCATTTCCTATCCATGTTTATACATAAGTTTTTCCTGGGGTAGAAAATACAATTAATTGAAATTTAAAAATAATTACTAAATGGTCCCTATGGTCAAAAATGTATTTTAGCTATTCTGAAAAAGTTCTTCTCCCTCTATACCACTTTTAGATTTTAATTCCTTTAGAGTTCCATTTCTAATTATCTTATTTTAATTCCTTATCTATCATTTGGATTAAATTACCCAAATGTACTATTTTCTTAAAACTTCATTCTCATTAACTAGACAACATTTCGGCCTAGTTTTTTAGCCAATCAATCCATAACTAGCTTCTCAAGCTCTCAGTATAACATGTATATTAAAAACGTGTCTCTATAAATTGCATGTAGAGGCTAAGCTACTTAGGAGGATGTTACATTATTCATTCCTATATTTTTCCTCTTTTTAGATTTACTTAATTGTCTTTTATGGTGTGGTTACAATTCACATTCAAAATTCTAAACAACTATAAGACAAACTCAACAAAACTACCCCTATTTCCACCTTACACACTACCTAAACAACCATGGGACTTTAGTCCATTTTTATCCTATTTTGTGCCAAAATAGAACAACCCACAAAGTGCAAAAAAATAAAAAATCTCCTTCTATATAAACCTACAAAAATTTATTTCTAATAGCCCCACTTTGCACCATTTCTTTCCTCAAAAAATTCCTAAGCTTATGTTGAGTTTCAAATAAAAGTTTGGTTATATTCTTACACTGCTTTACATCAGGATTTTCTTTCCTTTTTTTATGGTCTTCCTAACTCTAAATTTAGTAAAACTTAATGCAAAAAATGCAACCAAAACTGCGGCCCTTTTCTATCAATTATTAATGTCACACTACCATTACAATATACTATCGTCCCTTCCAAATGATTCCCAATTTCACCCATCATTTTTCCTCCACTAGAACACATATTTTTATATATTGCAACTTCTAGTTTATAATTTGCACAAAACTAACATTACAGCACAAGAAGATTCAACATTTAATTCAGCCTAGAATATTTTTTATTTTTTTATTTTTACCTAAGGGAGAAGTTTCATTTGCATTTTAGTCCCTAAACTTTCCAAAATTCTAAAATGACCCTTAATACTTTTAAAATTTTACTAAATTAACTTTGCAACATTATTGGAGTAGAACTATCCTAAAAACTCAATTTTATGAATTTTACGCTACATGCACAGAATTTTTAAAATTTTCAGTTTCGTACCTATCTTCCTAAACTCATGGCTCTGCCCCTCTTTTGTTTCATTTTTTGTATCTCTATCATGGCATTTCCATCATTTATAGCAACTACGCAGAAACCTAACAATTACAGAAACGTCCCAATATTTTTAAAAAATTTCATATTAGTCCTAATTTTATGAAAATGCCTCAAATTGGTCTTTTAGGCCTATTTCGAAACATGCAAGGTTGCTACAAGGTTTTTTTTTTAGTGTTATAAGTACTCAAAAATCAATCATATTTCAGCCACCATGGAAGCAATCAAGGGAAGGAGAAAAGGGAGCAAAATGTGCACACTAAAAGATAAATTATCCTACCTTAATTTGCTAGCCTTTCCTTCCATGTCTAGCTTTCTAGGTACCTTCTCTTGCACTTTCTCTCTAGCTCTCTCCATTTCTCCCTCCCTCTTGGTCTCACTCTCTCCCTCTCTCACCATCCTCTTTCTTTCTTTCTTTCTATTGCATTTCAATCACATTACCTTTAGATTACGTTTGCCTTACATTTAAATTTAAATTACATTTACATTTATATTTCATTTACATTTTCATTATATTATATTATATTATATCATATAATATATTATATCATATTTTATTTTATGTTATTTTATCTTATCTCATTTTATTTTATTTTACCTTATTAGGCATGTGGGGTTATATCTTAATTTTACAATATTTTAGATAATGTCCTTATTTTCCTATTACCAATTAGATTTTTATCTATTTTAATTTAATTGTGTTATTCCCTTATAATTTTATTATTTTTTTCTCATATTTCATTTTATTGACTTCCTTTTTAAATTTTTTTCTT
Source organism: Senna siamea (assembly GCA_031216115.1). Taxonomy (NCBI): domain Eukaryota; kingdom Viridiplantae; phylum Streptophyta; class Magnoliopsida; order Fabales; family Fabaceae; genus Senna; species Senna siamea. The sequence goes on from CM062360.1 coordinate 8,702,985, forward strand.
ATAATAATTAAGGGTATTTCTTATTTACATATAATTATGTTATTTAGTAGCAATTCCTAGTAGTTTAAACAATTTAATATGTATAAAAAATTAGCATAATTAAGCAATTTAATTGTACTAGATTGCTCCTATTTAAAATTTAAGAAATTTTCTCTTGGTTTTAAATAGTGCATGTTATGCTAATGAAATGAACCGAACATAATGTCAATGGAAATTCCTTCTCTATTTCACTCATGTGAACACAATAACATGGACATGTAACACCCCTATTTGTAACACCCCTATTTGTAACACCCCCAATCCTATGGTTCCTTTTCGTGAATTAAATAATGTAATATAATATATTACTAGATTGGTGAGTTACTACTACTTATACTCGAGTAAATTTTAACTTTTACCAAGTTAAATAGTTAAATGTTATTAGTTTGGGAATTCTACACTTAGGATTCTCACACGTAACCCAAAGGAAAATAATTAAATCAACTGAAATAAAAAATATAGATATATATATGTACATCCACTTTCATTTACAATATTTGTAAGTGCCATCCATTAGACATATACCTATGGATATGTGAGTGTCAACTAGGGTAAGGAGACAACAAGCCTGTCACTCATACCCCTTTTAACAAAAACTACTAGTGGATCCCTAGGTCACATATCCTAATACATATATGCCCTTATCCTATACACCAAAAATCATCCTCCTAATCCTTCCAAAATATTAATAAGGATTTAGGGTATTGAGCATGTCCAAATTCTACTATACAACCCTAAGTGTAATGCTCCTATCTAGCATTAAAACTTATTCTGATGTAAACAAATAGGTTCAGTACATTATTCTTAAACTTTTATTTATTTAATGTCTGAGCAATTACCATTTAGTTATATTAAGTGAATTAGGTTTGGGATTTTTTTCTCAAAATAAAATAAATACTATATTACATAGTGAAAATTTGTGAAAATTTGAACTCCGTGTAATTCCAATAATACAAGTCTCATAATGTCCATTACACACATGATAGACATGTCCCAAGATATATAAAGTACCCATCCCTCAGAAGTCAGGAGATAACAGGTCTGTCACTCAAACTCCCGTATAATTAAGGATGGACCATTCCTTCATATAACTGTTTCCCCCGTATACCCTATATACATCTCATGTATACAGTCAAAACATTTGTCTTATCCTAAAATGAATTTATGTAGGACCCAAAATAGGGGTTACAAAAATCTCACCTAAATTGAAAAGAACTACTACTCCTCAGCCCTGCTATGTGTCCGGATCTAATACATATTAGCACGTGGATGAGAAACACAAGTTTCCCAGTAGCTTAACAATTTAGGGTTTTAAAAAAACATAACTAATATATATTAGGGTGCAAGTACCAAAAAATTTGATCTACATTCTTAATTTTAAACATAATGTTACATATAAATGTAAACTAGCAAGCACTGCATGATAAATTTAGAGGGCAATAGAAAATCAGATGACCCTTTTTCAAGAGACACCTATTATCATAAAATTACATGGGTTATTGCAGAATTAAATTGAGTGCTTATGCATTAAATTCCTACGCTTACCTTTATGATTTAATTACACGCTTTGGGGTGTTACGGGCCAATAAACCACCTTTATGAGATTACTGGGAACACTAGGTCACGGGTATGGAGCACCATCAACCACACCTTTCTAAGTCCCTCATATGGAGCACTTTTAGCCACACCTCGTAAATCATAGACACTTGTCCACGTATATAAAGTAGTCGCAAACACTAGGTCATGGGCGTGGAGAAACTTCGGCCACACCTCGCTAGGCTGCCCCTTGTGGAGCACCTTCGGCCACACCTCATAATTTGTGAACACTCGGCCACGTGCATAGAATAATCGTAAGCACTAGGTCACGGGCATGGAGCACCTTCAGCCATACCTCACCAGGTCACTGGTGTAGAGCATCTTTAGGCACACCTCGTAATTCATAGACACACGGCCATACATATGAATTCATTGTGAACGTTAGGTTACGGGCATGGAGCACCTTCGGCCACACCTCACTAGGTTACCGGTGTGGAGTACCTTTGGCCACACCTCGTAATTCATGAATCTTTCATTGTTTTACCTAAGTTAATTGCCTTTCCTTTTCTATTGGCACACATTACCTATTTGTCATCTTTATTTATGATAAAGTGGCCTAAATCAATTTAATTCTCCCTTTTGAACAATATATTCAATTATAAAACCTTAATAAATTTTCATGATTTTAGCCTAAGGAAAAATTCATGAGAATTTCATATTTTATCATTTAAATTTTACTCTTTCCATTCCTTAAATCATATTAATGAAATGGGGTAATATCCTTTTTCATCACCATAATGTTTTTCATCAATAATCATGAATTTTCCCTAACAATATTAGTTAATATTACTAACTATAATTTCTCACAACAATGGTCATCATTTTCTTAGCCATAAATTTCCCATAATAATGTTCATCATTAATTACTCATAAATTTTCACAAACCATTATTCCTCATTACTAAGCATAATTTTTTTTTCCAAGATACATTCACCATTAATTTAGCCATAATTTCCCCCATATCAATGGTCATCATTATTAGTCTTAAATTTGACCACAACAATAATATTCATCACTAATCTAATCAATTATTTCCCATAATCACATGCATCATTATTAATAATCATAAATTTTCCCATTATTTTAAGTAAGGTATTCTTTCTTACAAATGTTATATTTATTGACATTAATTTCATCATGGAATCACAAATCTCAACATCCCAAACCATTGATCTCTTGTTCTAAGTTCCTTCATGATCTAAAAAAATAACATTCTAAGTTTAAGCATTAACCACCTCCTAGATTTACCATGCAAGCTAAGTCATATGTTATTCCTAAATCAAGAATGTAGTCAAGGGTTCAAGTTCCATGGAAGCAAGATCATTAAACATGCATACTAAATCATAGAAATAAAATTTAATAAATTGCTAACCTACCTTGCTTCCTTTGCTTCTTCTTTCTTTTTCTTTGACTAAATCCTTCACTTCTTGCCTTAACCGAATGTTAGAGGTTCCCTTAATTGTGGGCTTCTCACTTTCCTTTTCTCTTTTTCTCTTCCTTCCTTTACGTGTGTCTGCTGCATGTGTGTCTAATGCATCCTCTCAATTCACCTTTGTCGCGTGTGTATCTATGTGTGTTACTATTGCCCAATTTCAATTTTTATTTTCACGTGTGGCCTAGTGCAGCCATTTTTTTTTCCACTTGGTTGAAAGAGATATAGCCTTCCTTAACATTTCATGACCCCATCTACAATTAAGTGCAGCCACACGTGTCATGTGTACTCTTTGCTTTATCTATCGACATGTCATTGAGAAGGGAAGAAGAAATCCAATGCAGCTGCCTTATTATTATTATTATTTTATTTACTACTTCCTTTACTTGCACTCTTCCTTAAACTCTTGCTTCATGCCAAAGGAGAGAAGAAAAGGTTTAACACTATCTCCCTCCCTTATCACCTTTCTATTCAACAAAAAGGAAGAGGGTATTTATTTATATATATATATTTTCACTTTCATTTTATGATTTCCTGAATTCATGAGTAATTAGGCGCAGTCCCATTTCCTTAGAATTTCGTATTTCCACTTAAAAAGGGACGCTGCGTTCCTTTCTTGCATGCTTGGTCTATCGTACACCCACACTTGCATATGTCTCCCTTTTTTTTTCCTTAAAAAAATTGCACCCCTTTTCTAACTTGCTGCATGTATATATGTAAATATATATTTAATTCCCCCTTTTGACTGCGTTGGGAACGATACAAGAGAAGGAAGCTAGCTTTACTCACCTCTTTCTTTTTTCCATCCCATTCCATATGTACTTCTAAGTACCATTAGCCTTTCCTTACACGCTTAGGCTTGGCTATAACGCCCCTATCTAGTCTTATTGTTCATTCCAATATCAATAGATAGGTTCGCTACATTGTCCTTGTCCTTTATGTTTAATTATTTTCTGAGCAGTTATACCATTCAATTTATGTTAAACATATTAGGTTTAGGATCTTTTGCTCTGATAGAAATAAAAATTTACATGCACAGTGGGATAATGAAATTCTATACTACACGGTGAAAATACAGTCTTTCATACGAATCAAATAATACAAGTATGAGAATAATCATTACATACTGATGTACCTGTCCCCAAATATATGAAGTACCCGTCCCTCGAAAGTCAGGAGACAACAGGCCTGCCACTCAGACTCCCGTACAAAATAGTGATGGACCGATCTCTCACATGTCCGTTTTCCCTGTTATCCCCAAAACCACTCATGTATACAATCAAATCAATTGTCCTATTCTAGTGCAAATGCACCTAGGACCCATAAATAGGGGTTTACAAAATCGTACTTATCCAAAAAGAATTGCAACCATGCTACCCTGCTACGCGTCCGTATCTGATACATATTAGCACATAGATGAGAAACACACGTTTCCCAGTAGCTTAACCATTCGAAGTTTAAAATCAACTAATATGTACCAGGGTGCAAGCACCAAAACATTTAGTCTACATCCTCGACATTAAAATGTAAAGATATTCATAAGTAATAACAGGCTAGCATTGCATGATAACAATAACAGTTAACATAAAATGAGAATGACTCTATTCTAAAGAATACGTATTCTTATAGAGTAACATGTGTTCTTGTGGGATTACTAAAGTTGTTAAACATTTCATTCTTTAATGTCATCGATTGGGCAAATGTTCTTGGACAATATGCAGACCCTAGATCACGGCATGGAGCATCTTTGGCCATGCCTCCCGAGGTTGCTCGTGTGGAGCACTTTCGGCCACACCTTGTGATTCATGGACTCTCGGCCATGTAGACCAGGTCATCTAGACACTAAATCACTGGTGTGGAGCACCTTCGACCACACCTAACTAGGTCACCCATGTGGAGCACCTTCAGCCACACTTCATGATTCGTGGACACTCGACCACGTAGACTAGGTCATCTGGACACTAAATCATTGGTATGGAGCACCTTCGGCCACACCTCACTAGGTCACCCGTGTGGAGTACCTTTGGCCACACTTCGTGATTCGTGGACACTCAGCCACGTAGACCAGGTCATCTGGACACTAGATCATTGGTGTGGAGCACCTTTGGCCATACCTCACTAGGTCACCCATGTGGAGCATCTTTGGCTACACTTCGTGATGCGTGGACACTGGCCACGTATATTGGGTCATCATGGTATCAAGTCATGGGCATGGGCCCTTTCCCGATGGTCTCTAATGATCTTTAGGAGTAAACTTTCTTCTTTCTTTTTTTTTTAGGAATTTCTTATTGGCTTATTTAGGTGGAGTTGTCAGTTAATTCAGGAATAGGTCTTTCTTCCCCATGGATTAATGTAAGTACTTACTTTCTATGGGAAATTCAACCTTTAAGGTAAAGTTTCTATTTTTTTGGGGAATGATGTCTAGTGTAAGGTCTAATGATCCCCTTCCTATTCCTTTTCTTAGAAATCATTTCCCAAGTGTGGTTTCTTCCTAATAATTTGCAATATGGGTTCCCTTTCTTGGAACCAAAATTCCAATACAATTCCTTTCTAAAAGTAATTAGTAATGACAATAAAATTACCTTTCCTTTAAAAATTAATTCTACAATAATTCCTTTCTAAGGATAATTAATTATGACAATAAAATTTCCTTTCCTTTGGAAAATTAATTCCACTATAAATCCTTCCTAGAAATAATTAATAATAGAACTAAAATTTCCTTTCCTTTAGAAAATTAATTTTTAGCATAATTCCTTTCTAAAAATAATCAATGATGACAGTAAAATTTGCCTTTCCTTTAGAAAATTAGTTCTACTACAATTCCTTTCTAAAGATGATTAATTATGACAAAAAAATTGCCTTTCCTTCGGAAAATTAATTCCACTATAAATCCTTCCTAGAAATAATTAATAATAACAATAAAATTTCCTTTCCTTTAGAAAATTAATTTCACCATAATTCCTTTCTAAAAATAATTTTTAACTAATATAAGGTTTTTCTTTCTTGGGACAATTTACTCCAACATACATTTTTCCTAAATGTGTGAGTAATGACCCTAAGATTTTCCTTTTCTTGTATCTTCAAGATAGATTTCCCTACTTTGAATTAACTTCATGGTATATAGATTATATATTTCCACTAATGAATATCAAATTTTTAAATCCTACTCATAGCTCACAATGTCCTCATGTCATTTCATTTATCAACCATTTATTACCAACACATGCTAGCCATTAAACATACCATTTAAATCAAGAATGTGAGGATCACCTAGATTCCATGGAAAACCTAAACTTAGACATGGATTGCATGGTTAACACATGGAACAAGGAAATTTTTGAATGGTTAACCTACCTCAAGTGGTGGAAAAGTGATTAAAGTCTTCTAGTGTTTCTCTTGAATTTCCCTTATTCCCTTGCTCCCTTGTTCCTTCTTTTCTTAGCTATCTCACTCCTCCCTTGACCGATTTGTTTATGTGTGTTTTTCTCAATTATAAAACTACTCTCTCTTCTTGCCAACACCCTTTATTTCGCTCTCTCCTTTGTATATGTTGGAAATGATCAAAAAGGGACGCCACCCCCATTCTCATCATTTCTCTCCCTTTTTTTTTTTTTGGCCTCGCGTGAGATATTAGTGCAGTCCCCCTTGGCATTTCATGGCTCCATGTACAATTAAGTGCAATTACTTCCCTTGCACTCATCCCTTAGTCAACTACTCACGCCAAGGAAAAGAGGACTCACGCTAGCTTCTCTTTGCACGCAACATGTACGGCTATGTGAGGAGTATTAAAGGCTGCATCTTTCCTTCCCCCCACCGAATATATGTTTGTATTCAGTGGTCCCCAAGCAGCTCACGTGGGCATCCCACTTCCTTTGCCATACACACACATCACTCAATGGATAATGCACGGACACGGAGGAAGACCAATTCACACGCCTCCCTTCCCTTTTGGTCTTCTTGTTTCCCTTACTCCCTTAGGTGTCTTAATCTAGTCCATGTATTGTCTTGCTGGTGGAGTTAACTAAACCCAAGGAAAGGAAAGAGATGTATTCTCGTGCTTCCTTGTCACATGGATGCCTCTCCTCATGCCAAGTCCATGGTTTTGTATTTTAAATACTTGTATCTAGTCCATCCTCTTTTATCTTCCACCGTACGTGTGTAGATTTTTGTTAAATCATTTTGCATTCTTGCTTCATGTCACACACACATGTGTGTCCACTTTTTCTTTGTTCTTTGAATTACAATTATGCACTCTTGCATTTTTTTATATTCTCTTCGTTGGCATGAGCAAGTTGTGAAGGAATGTAATGAATGAACCTCCTCACACGTTTTCTTCTTCCTTTCTCCTTGTCCGAGCAGGGAGGTGTGCATGTGTATTATTATATTGTATATATTTTTTTTTACTTGAAGGTTGTACTCCTTCTTTCCCTTCCCACTTTACGTGAGTTTTGCATGAGGTTCATGCATTACCTCTTCTCTTTTCCTTTCACGTGGCCCTACCTATATATATCTTTTTTTTTCATCTCACTTCTCCTTCTCTTCTTCACGTGAAACTCATGCACACATAGATAAAAATTAAATGCCTTTCTTAACCTCACGTGTGGCATTGAGATTTCCATGCATACAATTTAATGCTCCTTCCTTAGCACTTAAGCTAGGTAACAAAAGAGAATAAGGGCTAAATTAAGCATCAATTCTTAGGTAACTTGTCTTTTTTAATCTAAACAATTTGGGCCATTAAATTATGCAATTGAAGTTTTCTTTCTTAAGCCAATTACTTAAATTCATTAGTAACCAGAAATAAATTAACTAGAATCATTAGTTTTATCCATTAAAATCATTAATTTAAGCTAATTAAACTATAGGTGTTACATTGGCCACTCGACAAGTTAATGGAAAGGGGAGAAGAGGATTCATGTCCATATAAGTTGTCCACGCCACTTCATACAGACTTGTACGATTATACAAGGCTCTTTACTCTTCTCTCATGCTTAATTGGTTGCTTAGAAGAAAAGTCAAGGGAAGGATGGCTAACTTCCCACGTTTCCTTCCTCCCTTCTTTCCTCAATTTCATGTGTACCTTTCTCTAGACATGTTTAAAAATATTCTCCACTCCTTTGTTTCCTTACTCATTGCATGCATTTACACATAATTAATTCCATCAAATGAATGGCGCTAAAGGAGAGAAAGCCATGGGAAAACGCATCTCAATTGTAACATTATGTATTTTACTTCCATTTCCTAACGCCTTTTTTTTCTTTTTCCTCTTGCCTTGCATTTGTGCATATAACATATAAAATTTCCCTTCCCCATGTATGCTTTCCTCCCATCTCCATGTGTGCATGCATTCTTGAATTCTCCATGCATGTTTAAATTGAACATTCTGCACTCCTCCCTAGCCTATTTGGTCACCTTAATTGAAGGGATGGAAAATAAACAAAGAGAGCGAAAAGGGAAAGACTATTCTCACACGCCACTCGTCTTAGTATGCATGTGAAATTTGTCATTTGTGGTGCCAAAGGAGGGAAAGGAGAGGATTCACGTAGGATACATGCAAGGCACACACACATGCATATATATAAATTGTTGCATCCTATATGGCTTCTCTCCTGGTACTTAGGCTAGGTAACTTAAAAGGAAATAAAGAATTAATTTGAGCACTAACTTTTTCATGCAAGCTTACCTTTTAATATAATCATTTTGGCCCATCAAATTATGCAAGCAAATTTGTCCCTCCTTAAGCTAATTCCTTTAATTAATTATGAAGCAAGCAATTCATACTAATCATTAAATGACACAATTAATTCCATCCATTTAATTAAAGGACATTAAATTAGGCTAATTAAATTGTGGGGTGTTACAGTAAGACTTGATGCAGTCAAGGTGTGAGAGGAACTTCCAATACATATATAACCCATAACTCTCTAATGACTGGAAAATACCCCAAGAAGGGTATCTCCATAAACTCCACTTCCACCTCTAGCAGTATCCGTACCTAGGTATTTGATGTAAACCAACATTTTATATGAGAATAAATCCTAGTAGCAATAACTGTAACACCCGCCCCTAATAATTTGCATTCTATATGGCATTATTATTATTATTAATTATGTGATGATAAGGAGGGTTCATTAAAAAGATAGAATGGACATTTTCATCAAGATAGAGTCACTTTTGTTATAAAAGAGCGAAATTGGAAAAAAAATCTAGTTAAGGAGGGGCAAAATAGTAATTTTACCATGAAGGGGAAAATTTATTTAATTTTATTATTTCATGAAATTACATTAAAGGACTTTCATCATTTTCATTTAAGAGAGAAGAAGAATTTAGTTTTGGAAGTGATTATGTTCATTTTGATGTCAAAATGACAATTTTCCCTGAAAAGGGCAAAATTGTAATTTTACTCCAAGGGCATATTAGTAATTTTGCATAAGGTAGAAAATTTTAATTTTTACCTAAATACTCAATGGAAGCCGAATTTAGAAGCCTTTACCTATATATTTTCAAGAGGAGAAAGAATAAGGTTAAATACAATGGTATTGACATAAAGGGCAAAAAGGTAATTTTACCTTAGAGGCAAAATGGTAATTTTGCCAAAAGAAGGGTAAATTAGTAACTTCACAAAAATAAGTTTTATGAAACTTTATTTAAGTGATTTTTACCCATTAAATTCTAAAAGGGTGGAAAATGGGGTTAAAATGGCCATTTGGACTTTAAGGGCAAAATGGTAATTTCATTAAGGACATATTAGTAATTTCCAAAAAGATGAGGGGAAATTCTAGAATTTCAAAATTCTTAAGGGCAGAAATTTCTTAGCCCATGGAAGTTCCACAAAATTAAATTCCTAAGGAGAGTGGATGCTATTCTTGAAAAGGAGAAGTAGTAAGGGTAAATTGGTCATTTCACACAAAGGGCATTTAGATTATTTTACCAAAACCCTAATTTTAGTCTTCTTCTTCCTTTAGGAGAAGAAGTCGTCGAAGAAGAGGAGAGGAAAGGGTGCTGGCCAAACACACATCTAGGCTTGGAGAAGAAGGATTTCAAGGTAAAACAACTTGGAGATTCCATTAATCTTCCATTTTTAAGGTAGCTAAACATGCCTAAACCATTCTTTTCTTGGTTTATAGTGTGATTAAAGTGTTCTTATACTTCTAAGAAGGGTGGGTTTTCTCTCTCTAAATTCTTATGGAAGATTTGCTTGAATGGGGTTTGTGTATGATGAAATCATGTTGTGTTTATGACTATGGACATGTTGAAATGCTTGATAATATAAGAGGTAGAAATTTCTCAAGGTTGGAACTTAACTCTTGAAAAACCCTAATGCTTTCTATGGATGAAACATTGTGTATTAGAGTGAGAAAATGGTGATTTTGCATGGAATCTATTTGGTTATGATTGTCTTGCAAGCAAAATGGTGAAAACTGTAACACCCCTTATTTCCATGATTATTTCTAAATTAATGTCCTTTTAATTAATTAGATGAGTTTGCCATAAAGTGTGATGAATTTGCTTGTGTAATTTAGTGTTTAGAATAAATAAGTTAAGGGAGAACACCTTCTTTCTTGTGCTAACCAAATTAGCATGTAAGTGGGAGGAAACACCACATAAAAATTTAGGTTCTTGTATTAAAATATGGATACATACGGCAACAATAAATTAGAGAAAAGGAGGGACCATTCGTTAGAGGAAAAATAAGTGAGGTGCTTGAGGTGCTTACATAAAGAATGAGGTGCTTGATTTAATTTTTACTTTTCTTCCTCTTATCTAGCCGAATTGCCAAGGGAAAGAGTGAGTTTACACGGTGAGAATCATTAGGAGAAGCTTGGACCTTAGTCAAAGCTATCTAAACTCATGGCAAGGACAATTGGGAAAGGAAAGAAGAGTGTAACATTTAAATATATATATATATAGTGAAGTGGTAAAATGGAAGAGAGAAGGAAGAGACGTGTAATACTAGTTTCCTTTTCCTTTCCTTGTGTTATCTTCAAGGTAACCGAAAGATGAGATAATTGAGATGCTTGGATGGAATTAAGGTGCTTAACCTCTTTTCCTTTTATTCCTTTGATTCCACCACCTAAGCATTATGTGAACTAGATGAAAGAAAAAATATATATATAGGTACAATGCTAGCATATGTATCTTGTGTGAATTCATTTCCTTATTTTCCTTCGGCGCCATCAAGTGATGAATTTACATATGCATGTATAATGCTAAAACGTGGGTCTTGCATGAAAGGTGTAGCTTACATGAATCTCTCTCCTTCCTTTCCTTTAGCATGACCGAGTGGTTAATCCATATATACAAGATTGCAATTAATTGGATTGTACTTAAGTACACGTTTAGCCATAAATAATAATAATTAAGAATAAAAAGGAGAGTGTGGTAATCTATATAACCGAATAGACAATATACAAGAAAAGGATGGAGTTAAATGTGCATACGACAATAGCATTTGGTAGGAGGGAAAGCTAGCTTGGCCGAGAAGGGGAGAAGCAAGGGAGAAAGATAAAATTCAAGAGGAACACCAAGATACCTTCATCATTCTTGCACCCTTGAGATAGCTTAGCAATTCCTTTATTTGGATTCATGATTTAAATTGCATCCATTGATATGTTAAATCTTCCATGGAACACTAGCTTTCTTTTCACATTTTGAAGAAGTGAAAGTCTCCTTGGCTAAGCTTGCATGGTAAAATGAGGATGTGTGTTGATGTGAGAAAATAAGCATGGTTATTTTCATGAAAGAACTAGGATTGGAATGACTTGGCATGTATAATAGAAAACTCTAAATTATGCTAATGCTGAAATTTGTATTCTTGTATGGTTAGCATATATTCTAGATTGGTATATACATTCTTGGTAAGGTAGGAAATGGTTTGATGACATTTTAGTAAGAAAAATAGTCATTCAGTTGTGGCTAAGTTTGTGTAATGAAGTACTTAGAAGGAGAAAGTATAGGAAGATTATTTCTTAACTGGTACATATGGGTTGTTGAGTCTAAGTTACCTAAAGGAAACATATTACTAGATATAGCTTGAAATCGTAATATAACTCCTTGTAATCCATGTAATTTAGGAACATTTCTCTTAGAACAATATAGAAGTGTTGGTAAAAATTTAGAATAAAAGTTACTTTTTAGATTGGTAAAAATAAGAACACATGGTGAAATAAGAATGCAAGGGTTATTGAATATATGTGTATTGCCTTATCTAGCAATATACTTAGATGTAAGAATGACAAAGTGTAAAAAAGTGTTAAGTATAACATGTAAAATAAGACAAGGACATAAGCAAAAAGAGATGAATAATGAGATGGTAGTATGATTTGAGACATGAGGAAAGGCATTCTAAGAATGTTAAATTATAATGTTATTAATCTTACAAGTTAAAAAGGATGGAAGAATATGGAATAATGAATAGGGAACACTTGAAATTTCACCCTTTATCATGGTGGCCGAGTATAATCTTTAAGATTAATTAGAATGGTCAAAGCATTATATTATTTGTAAAAGAATTATAATGTGTCTTACTATTGTATGTGTAAGTGACCAAGTGTTCACTAATTTTATAAAAGTGGCCAGGAGTCTACGATGTGACCAAGTGTTCACAATTATTTGATAAAGTGGCCAAGAGTCCACAATGTGACCAAGTGTTCACAATTATTTGATAATGTGGCCAAGAGTCCACAATGTGACCAAGTGTTCACAATTCTTACTAAAGTGGCCAAGTGTCCACATTTCTTGTGGTGTGACCAAATGTGCTTCACACTATCAAGCAAGGTAAGTTTTAAGAATGAGAATATATAGATAATCATTAGCTATTTCAATGGTTACATGTATGCTTTTGCTAGACATATAATATATGAGAATGACCATTTTTATCACATTGACATTCCCAATAATCATGCAATGCTTGCCAATATGTATATGTGAATAAGAATATGTTTTAGACGATTGGAATGTAGATGAAAATGTTTTATGTGCTTGCACACTGATACATATTAATAGGTTTTTAAACATATGGAGTTGTTAAGCTACTGGGAAACTTGTTTCTTATTTATATGCTAATATGTCATCAATAAACACTACTACGAACTGATCAAGGTAGGGTCTAAAGATGCAATTCATGTAGTCCATGAAAATAGCTAGAGCATTTGTAAGGCCAAAGGGCATCACAAGAAATTCTTAATGCCTATACCTATTCCTAAAGGCAATCTTAGGTATGTCCTCATTCCTAACCCTAATTTGATGATACCCTAATCTCAAATCAATCTTTGAAAAGATAGTGGCCCCTCTTAGTTGGTCTAATAGGTCATCGATCCTAGAGAGTGGGTACTTATTCTTTATCGTCACCTTATTCAACTACCTATAGTCAATACACATCCTCATACTCCTGTCCTTCTTCTTGACAAACAACACAGGTGATCCCTATGATAACACATTGGGTTTAATGAATTTTTTTGCTAAGAGGTCCTCTATCTGCACCTTCAATTCATTTAATTCTACTGGGGACATCCTATAGGGCTATAGAAATTAGTCTTGCCCCAGGAACTAGGTCTATGGAAAACTTTATCTCCCTCTCTAATGGGAGACTTGGGCTATCTTTTGGAAACACATCTATAAATTCATTGGCTACAGGGATGATTTCCAATTTCTGCTGACTTTCCACTTCCGAGGAACACAAGAAACCCATTCTTTGGTTTTTCCTCTCGATCCCCATACATACTGGCTTAGTATCTATGAAAGTCACTGACTTAGCTAAATAGTCCAAGATAACACTGTTTGAAGAGAGCCAGTCCATACTGAGGATGACATTTAGTTCAACCATGGGTAAGCAAATAAGGTCTACAAGAAAGGCTCTGTTTTCAACCACAATGGGACAATTCAAACAAGTTAAGGAAGTATACACCTATTCATTAGTGGGTATTGCTATGGAAAGCTTATAAGGCAGGGTGGTTGTGGGTAGTTTCAATCTTTGAACACAGTCTACTGAAATAAAGGAATAGGTGGCGCTAGAATCACACAATGCAATTAAAGGAACATCATTAATAAAGCACGTACCTTTCATCAAGTCCTCAGACTAGGCCACCTCTTTACCCTTCAGGGTATACACCCTTCCCTTAGTAAGTGGTCTCGGGGTCTCTTCTGGCTTCCTCAGGGTAGGACAATTCTGGTTAATGTGTCTTGGCTTCCCGCATCTGTAGCACATGCTTTGCCCCATCAGACATGGCCTATCCCTATGATTCTTCCCACATCTTGAATAGTTACTTTGGGAAGTCAGAATGTTCAATGGCCTTCTCCCTATTTAGTTCCTCAGAAACTTCCTGTCTCAGCCCTTGTTGAATCCGGTTGGGCTCTTTCTCTTAAGGAACCCTGCTTCTTGCCTCTCATTCTTCAATACGGCTAATAACCGATAGGCTATTATGCACTTGTTTACCAACGTTGGGTAGTCCCTGATCTCTTGTGTGGCTACCTCATGACACAGTTCGGGGTTCAGACTGTTCTCCAAGTGTATAGCTTTCCATGCCCCATCCGGTTTCCACTTTAAGTAGGAGGAGAACTTCGACAACTCTTCGAACCTGGCTAGGTATTCTTCAAACAGCCTGCTACCCTGTTTAATTTGCATGAATTCTCCCTCTTTCGGATTCCTCTAGCTCTGGGGGAAGTATTACTCTAAGAATGCATCTCTGAAACTTTCCCAGGTGATCGGGGTCCCCTAGGCCTCCATCAGCTGCTTCATTTCCTTCCACCAGTACTTCGCCTCCTTGTCCAGCTGGTAGGTGGTGAAGGTAACTTTCTGCAGCTTGGCGATCCCCTATACCTCAAACAATTCTTCCATCTTTTGGACCCATTCTTCACCCTTCTTCGAGTTCATCACCCCATTAACGATAGGGGGTTTAGCTCTTTGGAACTTAATCTAACCCCCACCAACTTGGGTTCTGGTCTATTCGACCCCGGTTTAAGTGTCTTCACTCTAATCGATCTGGGCCTAACATAGTGCTTCAGCTGTGATTGCAACCAGGGATCTTATAGCTTCAGCCATATCCCTCATGGTCTATATGACTTCATTCAAATCTACTTTCATGTTTTGGGCCCACGCTCTACTTCTCTGTGTCGATGACATATTGTCACTCCATAAAACAGGTATTACCGAGGTGATCAAGCTCAATAACAAATGATTAAGCAGGCAACATATAACACCAATAGGAGCTTCCATCTTCCCAAACATAATGCTCCATTCCCCAAGTTCAAAACAAAATACAAGTTAGCCAACCGCCTAGGTATAGCTGACTAACCTGAACTAGTCCCTTCCTTGAGGAATTCTACCCCATTTCTATCCTAAGTAGTTATGCTTTGATACCAACTTAATGTAACGCCCTTATCTAGTATTACAATTCCTCTGATGTAAATAGATAATTTTGGCACATTATCCTTATCCTTTTATTATTCAGTCCGAGCAGTTAAACCATTAAGTTTTATTCAAGTGAATTAGGTTTGAGATCTTTTGCTCAGATTAAATCTCATATGCACAGCAAAAATAAAATATCATACAACACAGTAGAAATTTATAACTTACAAAAATTACATGTCCAATAATGAATGTCCATTACATCTTTCAAAGAATATAGTCCAGGATATATGAAATACCATCCATAAGTAGTCAGGAGACAACAATCCTGTCACTCAGACTCTTCTTACGAATACGGAATGAACAGGTTCTTCACATATCCTTTTCACGTACATAGCCAAAATAATCGTCCTAATCCTACTCAAAATGTCTCTAGCATTAAGAACCCAAAATACGAAATTTCAGAAATGGTTTCAACAAAAGACTCCCATCTTCCCCAGCACCACTAAGCGTCCACATCTTATACATATTAGTATAAAAATGAGAAACACAAGTTTCCCAATAGCTTAACAATTCGTCATTTTAAAAAATCTACCAATATGTATCAGGGTGTAAGCACCAAAACACTTTCCTCTACATTCCCATTATTTAAACATAGCTTTATTCACATGTACAGATTGGCAAGTAGAGCATGATAATTAGAAATTTCAATATGATAAAAGTAGGAATTCTCATTCAAATAAAACATCTTTTCATGGGATACACGTCAAAACTGAAACAAATAGAAAAATTCATTTATGCATTTCATGCTTAGTGATAATCCATGTGGACACTTGGCCACCTTTATAAATGAGCTGTGAACACTAGATCATAGGCATGGAGCACCTTCGGACACACCTCACTAGCTCACTTGTGTGGAGTACCTTCGACCACACCTTATGAATCATGGACACTTGGCCACCTTTATGTCTGTGAACACTAGGTCATGGGTATGGAGCACCTTTGGCCACACCTTATGAATCGTAGATGCTTGACCACCTTTATATCTGTGAACACTAGATCACAGGTATAGAGCATCTTCAGCCACACCTTTATAGGTCACACGTGTGGAGCACCTTCGGCCACACCTTATGAATCGTGGATGCTTAGCCACCTTTATATCTGTGAACACTAGGTCATGAGTATGGAGCACCTTCAGCCATACCTCACTAAGTCACACGTGTGGAGCACCTTTGGCCACACCTTATGAATCATGGACACCTGGCCACCTTTATATCTGTGAACACTAAGTTACGAGTATGGAGCACCTTCGACCACACCTCTCTAGGTCACACGTGTGAAGCACCTTCGGCCACACCTTATGAATCGTGGACACTTGGACACCTTTATGTCTATGAACACTAGGTCACAAGTATGGAGCATCGTCGGCCGCACATCGCTAGGTCACACTTGTACTAAATGACACCATGCATTAAAATTCTTACAATGTCTTTTACATTCCAATTAAGCAACCATGAAATTGACAATTTATTTTATTTTTATCATTTTACCAACACTTTGCATTTAGCCCCTAGAAGGCACATTGTCATATATTCACTATTGCCATAGTAATTCGGTTACCATAAGGAAATAATCAAATTTAGAATTTTCTTTTCATGGCACATGGGCATTAATACTTTATCCCCCTTTTATTTTATTGGTTTATACGACCCATTAAATTCAAGGTCATATACTATTTAAATTCACCCACCTCAATAATAATGTGGGCTTTACTATGTGTACAAAGGGTGAACTAATTAACTATAATTTACTTAACCATATTTTCTTTCCCTTTTTAGCCAAAACTGAATTTCCATCTTACTTAAATAATTTCAAGTAAGCAATTTATACCTTGCAAAAAGCCATTTTCAGATTTAGTATGCTAACAAGAAACATTAAAATTTTAAAAATAAATTCTAACTAGAATCCTTCATTTATGTGTCTATAACTTAGCATATGTATTAACCATTCAAGATTGCAATATTTTAGCCCTATTTTATGCTAGAATCTTTCATTATGCAAGCTGTAATTTACTTCTAATAATTATTTCATGGAAATGGCAACATACACTTTGTCACATCTATAACATAACTAATTTATCCTACATGCTTAGCTAGGAAATATCCGCCTATTCAAGGATGTAAAGAGGGGTCTCATGTTCCATGAAAGCTTAGTAAATCATGATGCATGCCATTCAAAAACATGGAAACAAAAACCAAGGAATTGCTAACCTACCTTGATGATGAAATCAAAGGGAAATGTCTTAGCTCTTCCTTTGAATTGTCCCCTTTGTTCCTTTCTTGTCTTCAGTTAGTTTATCCCTCCTTCCTCACAATTTTCTTTGTGCTCTCAACTCTCACGCTCCCCTCTTTCCTTTCTCTTTTCTCTCTTTCTCCCTTGCCGTGTATGTGATGCATCTATGTCATAATACAAATCTCAATTCCTCTTCCCCCTTTGCTTAGGTGACGTGTCCTCTCCTTTTCTTTTCCTTGATGAGCGTGTGCATGCATTCCTCAAAAATACAATTTCCATTCCATTTACTTTTGTCTATTCCCCACACATTGCAGCTATACTGTACCTTTAGGTACCATTTCCTTGCAAATCTTGGTTTATCTCCTTGAACACGTTAGTGGAAAGAAGGGAGTCATACCTTATATTTTATTATTTTAAATGCTGCACTTTTTTCTCATTGCCCATTTGGCCATGTAAGGAAGGAAGGGAGAGAGGATGAGTTCATGTACCCATGTGTAATTAGGTGCTGCCCCTTTTCCTTGAAATTCTTATTTTAGTCACTCATACACGTAAATGGAAAGGAGGGAAGGAAAAACTCATGCAACTCAATTCTTCATGCACATACGGCTCTTCACTCCTTTTTTATACTCAGCCAAATGGAATGGGCTCTATCTCCATTTTCCTTCACATTATTTCATAGCTGCTCTAAGTGTACTTTCAAGTACAATTTTCTTTGCTTGCAATTTTTCCTTATCCCATTGGTCACGCCACCTTCATTTCTTCTTTCATTTCATTTTCCATTCAACCAAGTTAGAAGAAGTGGGATGCTGCACTTGCTCCTTTCTTTTGATGAAGTTTGCCATGTGCATGCATGATCCCTTATAAAAATACAACTTCCAAATTCCATTCTCTTTTGTCCATTCTCCCTTAATTGCAGCCACACGTGTACCTAAGTACTCGTCCATTCTCATGCTAGCTTGCCCTTCATCGTACGCTTACCTTGGCTTGTTCACCTCTACAATTTTGCACTTCTCCCCTCCCATACACACCTACATACATTTTAATTAATTTAAATTTTCACTCTCTCTCCTCTAACTTGCTACAGTTACTTGGAAGGAAAGTCAAGGGGAGGAAATCTATCCTCACACATTTCCTCGGCTGTGTAAGTGCATTTTTAGTATAGAATAAATTCTTCACTTCCTTGCTCGACTATTTTCTCTTCTTAATTATCATAGCTATACCTCTCTTCCTTTCACACTTCACGTAGGGCTCATGTCTCATGCAAGCACACATGAGCTTTTTCCTCCTCTTGGGCAAGTTAGAGGCAACATAAGGGAAAGGAAAGAAAACTTGTCCCTCACTTCTCCTCCCTCCCTTTCCCATGTCGCCACCTCACCCATTATAAATATATATATGTGTATCTAAATGTTATATTTGCCACATATGTATATTTAAATGCTATACTTGTCACACACTGCTCAATTTGCACATGTACACACATATGTATACATATATTTTTGGGATGCCTTATTCCTCTTTCCTTTTCCCCATGTGCACATGTAGGTACATAAGGGTATTTAGTTTGCTTTTCTCCTTGGCAATTAGGCTAGGTGAAGGGAAGAAGAATTAAATTAAACACCTCAATTCTATGCAATGTCATCCTTTCCAATATTTATTCTAAATATTAAATCACACGAGCAATTAGACACAATTTATGGCAATTTATCTGATTAAATAAGAAATCATAAATTTAAATATAATTGCAAGAATATGGGGTGTTACAGATGGGTTCATGATTGAGTGATCGACTATCGATATAGGACGACCGTTGGACATTCCAAGGTTGAACCATAATTTGAGATGGTAAAACATCCACTCGATTATAAATGATTTCGAAAACACTATGATGGTTACAAATTCTATGTTAGAGAACTCTTTTATAGCCAACTAAATGGGTCACGTACTTAAAGTTAAGTATAACCATGGCATAAGCCGAATCACTCTAGGATATATGCTTGTGAATAACATGCTAGGAATGTGTTCCATTACAGAGGGATGGTGATTCTATAGCCTCATGATATGCAAGGGTAGAGTAGGTGTGATCTATCAAAGTTGATAGTGATCTTGTGAGATATACTAGCCTCGTTTGGGACAAAAGGAACATGAAATATCCGAATGGATATCAATCCCAATGGTTAGGGATGATCTGCTGAGAGGGAAGGGACCATTAAGTGAGTTGTACCAACCTCGTTTGGAAGCAAAGGGACATGAAATATCCGAATGGATATCAATCTCACTAGTAAGGGATGATCTATTGAGAAGGTAGGGACTATTGAGTACTTGGATCCATTGGGAATACTCTAGATAGTACAAAGCAATCAAGGACTGTGAGTGGTCGAGGACCCTTAAGGAACTCATCTTGAAACTCATCCATGAGTGCTATAGGAGCACGTGTAACACCCCTAATCCTATAGTTCTTTTTAGTTATTTAGAAAATATAATATAATATACTATAAGATTGGTGAGTTACTATTAACTCTACCCGAGTAAACATTTTAAATTTTTACTAAGTTGAATAACTAAGTGCCATTAGTTTGGGTCTCTACACTCGAGTTCTCACACGGAACGCAACAAAAATAAATGAAATAAAAATACATATTTTCATATACATTATGGTTAATTATACATATATACAATCACATACATCAACTCTTTCTTAAGACATATACCTATAGATATGTGGGATTTGCATCAATCTGCCAATGAGGGTAAGGAGGCAACAACTCTGCCACTCATACCCTTATCAAAATCCTACTAGTGGGTAATACTATTTCTCTCACATATCTTGCATACATATATGCCTTCTTTTCTTGTACATAAAAATAAATCATCATAACCCTCTCCAAAAACATAATAAGGGTTTAGGATAGTGGGGCATGTACAGCTTCACTTAAAATATCTACATGTCAAAGTATGATAACTATTACTCTAATCATAAAATTCCACCCCTCCTACAGGTAGGGGTGATGGAGGAACTTCTATAACAATGAATACCTATACCTCCTTAACTATCATGAAATACCCTAAAAAGGGTATTTCCCTCCATGTTATGTCTACCTCCAGCAGGATGTAGAATCTAGGCATCTAAGACACACCAATATTTATGTGAGAATAAATCTCAGTAGCATAACAACTTGTTTAAAAATCACTGGCCTTTACCACCATATCAATACTAAAATCCACTACATTCTTTTCATCATCAAATAGAAAATAGTATCTATTGGGATGTAATGCATGAACTATACAGTTGTAATATATGCTTATGAATGCATGCATAGTTACAATTCTCAAGATGTCAACAATACAAGATATGTCATTTCATCATATATATTTGCTATGGTAACATGATCATATTCACATTAAAAACATGAGCGAGAAAAACAAAGCATATCATAATGGCCAGTGCTAAGCCAAAGCCATCGACAGAGTCACCCAACGAACAACTCCACGTGCTCCTACAACACTCATGGATGAGTTTCGAGTTGAATTCCTTATAGTCCCTGACTACTAATAGTCCTTACCTGCCCTATACTATCTGGAGCGTTCCCTGACCTACTAATATTGAGTACACAATGGTCCCTGCCCTCTTAGCAAATTATCCCTGACCAGTAGGCTCGATATCTATTCTGATATTTCACTTTCCTTTAATCCCAAACGGGGCTAGTATAACTCACTCAATTGTCCCTGACAACTCTGATAGATCATCCCTGACTAGTGGGATCGATATCCTTTTGGATACTTCATTTCTCTTTCATCCTAAAAGGGGCTGGCATAACTCATGAAATCACTATTAACTCTAATAGATCACTTATGTTTTGCTGCCAATGCTAACTAAGCAATTACACCTAAGGCAGTGAACCTATCGATGCAGCCTAGTGTCATGGTGAGTATCAAGGTCGTATTCCTCGAGAATGGGAAAGCCCAGAGTTACTACTTGTTCCCTATTATCTAGCCTAAAAGTCAAAGTGATTGGTTTCTAACTAATCCTAATAATTAACTAAGTGCAATAAACTACCAGCAACAAAGAATGGAAGAAATATACCGAGGCAAGAAAAGTAAATCCACTGGGGAACCTACACTGGTTGAAAAACACACAAAGGATAATGGATTACTGAAATTGACTATGCTACCTGTGAGTGAATTCTAAGTTAAATTAAATTTTCCTCTCGAGATAATTAAATTTCTAAATCTAAGAATCTACCATTGGAATCTCTTCCTAATGATTGATTTCATATCAGCCTTATCGATCTAATTCACCACTTTTAAGGATAGCTACTCCTTAATCCAGTAATTAATTAACCTCATCTCTAAGTGAAAATTAATTATCCTCTGTGATTAGATTCCAATTTCAACTATCATCTCTCGATCTCAAAAAGAAATCTAATTAGCATTCACAATGACGTCTCATAATGAAAACTTAAAACAGTACATGCATAACCGTAAAGAAGATCACAGTATCAAATTCAATATCCATGCAAATTAAAACAGCAATCCAACACAGTTAGGGACCTCAATAGATTTTGCAAATTCAGCCACACATGACAAATATTTCCAACAGACAATCCAACAGATAATTCATCAGACATTTAATTAAATAGGAGATAAAACATAATAAAATTATACACAGTCCCTATTTTCTCAAATACCCAATTATACTATACAAATTGTCCATTAAAAAACCACCAAAAAAGGATCAAAAAATTACTAGAAAAATCAACTTCAATTCTGTCCAAAAGCTCCACGAGATGCGGGTCAAATTAAATGGGTCGGATCCCAAGTTCTCGATACCTGACAAATCTGCACCCTTTCGATCACCTGGATAGTGGAAGACCATAGGGGAACATTGAGGACGACTCATGGACAGTGGAAATAGATAGAAACCCAACAAAAAATGTGAGCTAGGTCACAAAATGGCAAAATGGGTTAATCCCAGGTCACGTCACCTCCGTCTCATATCTGGTAGGTTGGGCGGTGATTCAGTAGGGGCGGTGGTTAGAAAGGCTTGCGGTGTAGTGGAATAACGGTGGACAGTGCAGAAACGGTGAGATCGGGCTCCTTGCCCTCAGGTCAAGAAGGTGGAGGACCATCCGTAGAGCCTCTCTGGGTAGCTGCTCGACCTCCCTTGGCGTCGATTCTCCGGTCGTTTCCCTCTCTCGCATGATGGGTTGGTTCAAGTATTCGATCTGCTCTCATCCCCTGCGTGCAGGTCCTTGGGTCTGCTATTAATTTCACGTGGTTCACTCTTCCAAACTGGGTCTTTGGGTCTACCTCACCTTTTCCACGAGGGTCTCTTGTGTTTCCCCCCAAATCAGCCCAATCTAAGGCCCAATAAGTAAAATTAGCCAAAATGGCCTATTTTGAGTGCTCTAAAAGCTATCCAAGCTTAAAATTACTCCGTTTGCTGATGATGACTTGATAAAATGTCTGAAAATAAAAATAAAGCAAACTTAGGTGATTTTACAAATAAAATTACATAAAATGCTCATAAAATGGACAATTCACATCAGGCAAATATGTATAAAATAGGGCTCATCAATCATGCTTACTCTGCCCTTGTGGATCATGAGGCTATGGAATCACCATCATTTTTTGATGGATCATATTCCCAGCATGTTATTCACAAGCATGTATTCTAGAGTGATTTGGCTCATGCTATGGTGATGCTAAATTCTAAGTATGTGACCCTTTTTTTTGTCTATAGAAGAGTTTACTAACTTAGAATTTTCAACCATCATGGTGTTTTCGAAATCCCTTATGATTGAGTGGATGTTTTACCATCCCAAAATATGGTTTGACCGTGAAATGCCCAATGACCTTCCCATACTGATAGTCAATCATTCAATCATGAGCCTATCTACCTCTAATGCATACACTTGGAATACTCTTTTCTTTTCTCTTCTATGTTTTTCACTCTTTCTTTTTCAACCTCATGTTATATGTTACCCAAAAAGCTATAATTTCCTTATGTAATGACATTATTGTTGACTATATTGAGCAAACCCTTAAGAAAATAGAAACTTGAACTCAAAACTTCTTCTAAACCTTTGAGATTTCTTTTCAAAGATTATGTGGCTCTTTTAAAATGAATTCTTTATGGAAAACACTATTTTTCCACCTAGCAGTCGACTTACGCCTCATAGTAGTTGGCTTATAAAAATAAAACCTTGAAACTCAACCAGAAGGCTATAAGTCGGCTGTCAGAACTATATCAGTAGATTATTGACTAATAGAGGGCTACCAGTTAACTGTTAGGCCCATAGTAATCAGCTGTTAGTCTACTATAAGCTGGTATTCATTTAGTGAAGGCCTGACAGTTGGCTGCCAAAAGCTGGTAGTTAGCTGCTGTCTGCCTGTTTTGGAAAATTTCAAGTTAAAGATCATGGAAGTCGACCTGCAGGATCTTGAGCTACAATTCTACTGCTATGATGGATTACTTAGTCTGGATTTTTCCTCTTTTTAAGTCTAGAAAAAGGAATGGGTTTTTTTTGAGACATTAATTTATCATTTACTTCAATTATCACTCATTTTCATGCTCAATATCATCCATCATATGAAATTGAAACACATTTCAAACATGGTGAGCAATAAAACTAATTTCATATAATCTAAAGCAAGCATGTATAAGTACATCTATTCATCATGAAAAGCCCAACAGAAATTAAATATACAAAGAATGAAGGTTTGAACCCCTTTCTTAACTCAAATAGCATTAAAATCATCATTTTTAGTAAAATTAATAGTGTTTTTCAAAGATAAGGGGATTAGATTGCTCGCTACCTTAATTCTTGTTAAAAAAGTGTGTAGATGGTGTTAGATGGCTTCTTAAACTTCCCTGTTGTGAAGCTTTCCTCCAAATCACAATAGAATTCACACTAGATTCTTTTTCCTTCACAATCTTTGTCTTTCTCTCTCTAAAAGACTATATTTCTCACTCTAAAATGTTTGAAAATAGGTTTATGGTGGAGGATTTCTTGGTTTTTGGCTTATATAGGTAGTTCCATGTAGTTGGGGAAACTATAACTTTTGTCCAATGTCAGGGTCAAGTCTTTGGCCACTCAACCTTAAATGGCAATTTCTTCGATCATTTGAAGAATTACACTTTTGCCCATGAAATGCTAGCAGGAGATTTCAAAAATTACTTAGCTATAGTGACTCCCTTTTAGCTAAAATTGCATTTTCTACCCTAACTAATGGGGATTTACATAATTCCCTCAACTTAACCTTTTTCCTTTTCATTTTAGTCCCTATTCACTCTCAATTTAATTCCTTATTCTCTTTCAATTTAGTCCTTGCACTAATGCAACTATATGCAAACTAATGCAGCATACATAAGCATTTAACTTATTTAATAACTAACAAACATCTCTCATAATTAGTAGGAGCAGATATTACATTTCTCCCCTTCTTTAAAATACTTTCGTCCTTGAAATCAGTACCTACCTAAGCAAATAATCCTGGGTAGGTCCTTCTCATATATTCTTCTTTCTCCCACGTGGCTTCTTGTGGTGACGACTAATCCCATAATACTTTCACAAGTGGAATAGTCTTATTCCTTAACTTCTTGACTTCAGTACCAATGATTTTTAAAGGTTTAGGATGATAAGTCAGATTGTCTTTTAACTGTACTGTATTGGCCTCAAGAATATATAATGGGTCTAGATTATATTTTCAAAGTTGAGATATATGGAAAAAATTATGGATATTAGACAAAAATGGGGGTAAAGCTATTTGGTATGCAGATGAACCAATTCTTTTCAAAATTTGGAATGGTCCAACATATCTAGAATTCAATTTTCTAGACTTAATAGCTCTATCAATACCAGTAACTAGGGAAACCTTGAGGAAAACATAATCTCCTTCATCAAATTCAAGTGGTCTTCTTCTCTTATTAGCATAACTCTTTTTTTCTATCCTAGGCCTTAGCCATCTTTCCCTTGATCATTCTTAATTGGTTTGTAGTTTGTTGCACCAACTTAAGCCCTAATAACTGTCTTTCCCCTACTTCAAACCAACATAAAGGTGATCTACATTTTTTTCCATACATGGCTTCATAAGGTGTCATTCCTATGCTAGAGTGGAAACTATTGTTGTAGGCAAACTCTACTAATGGAAAATTCTTATCCTAACTCCCTTTCTGTTCCAAGGCACAAGCTCAAAGCATGTCTTCTAGTGTTTGTATGGCTCTTTCAGTCTTCCCATCAATTTGTGGATGATAAGTAGTGCTAAAATTAAGCTTGGCACCAAAGGCCTCTTATAAGGCTTTCTAGAATCTAGAAGTAAATCTAGGGTCCCTATCCAATACAATAATAGTGGGCACTCCGTGGAGTCTCACTATTTCTTGAATATACAACTGGGCTAGCTTATCCAATGAAAAATTTATCTTAATGGGTAGGAAATATGCAAACTTAGTTAATTGGTCCACTATTACCCAAACTGCATCATTTCCTAATTGAGTCCTAGGTAAACTAACCATAAATCCATGGTAATTTTATCCCATTTCCATTCAGGGATTTCAAAAGGATGTAGCAATCTTATAGGTTTCTGATGCTTGATCTTTACCTCTTGGCATACTAATTATCTAGCAATATAATCAGCTATGTGTGTCTTCATGCTTAACTACCATAAATTTTCTTTCAAATCTTGGTACATCTTAGTGGTACCAAGATGAACAGTATAGTTGCTCTTATGGGCTTCCTCTAAGATTTAGTCCTTCAATCCTCCTAATTCTAGGACATATACCCTATCCTAAAATGTTACTATCGTATCAGTTTCTTTCTTGAATTCCTTTGGGTCCTTTAGGGACTTTAAGAATTCATCATCTCTTTGAGCCTTTAAAATATGAGTTTTAAGATTATTTCAATTCTCATTTCACTTATACATATCCTATCTAGTAATACCAACATAGACAGGCACAAGTTCCTAAAATTCTCTATTACGCTCATCTCATTTATCATAAATTAAGCTATGTGAAGGGATTTCCTACTTAAGGCATTTGCCACTACATTTTCCTTCCTTAAATGGTATTTTAGTTCAAAGTCATAATCTTTAATGAAATCCATCCATCTCCTTTGCCTCATATTCAACTCTTTCTAATTAAAGACATACTTGAGACTTTTATGGTTACTAAATACCTCAAATCTAGATCCATAAAGATAGTGTCTCCAAAGCTTTAGGCAAACACTATAGCTGCTAATTTTAGATCATGAGTAGGATAATTTCCTTCATGAGGTCTTAACTGTCTAGAAGTATAGGCTACTACTCTTCCATCTTGCATCAAGACAAACCCTAGACCCTTCTTGGGTGTGTCACAATACAATTCAAAGTTTCCTAAGGGATTAGGAATAATCAAGACAGGTGTAGTTGTTAGTTTTCCCTTCAAGTTCTGGAAACCATGTTCACATTTGAAATTCCACACAAATGGAACATCCTTCCTGGTCAACTTAGTCAAAGGAAACGCAATTTGTGAAAACCCTTAAATGAATCTCCTATAAAAACCTGCTAATCTGGGAAAACTATAGATTTCGAGTACCGTTGTAGGTTTTTCCCAACCAACCACTGCCTCTGTCTTACTGGGATCTACTGCTATCCCATCTTTGGTAATCACATGTCCTAGGAACTTCACCTCTTCTAGCTAGAATTTGTATTTCTCTAGTTTGGCATACAATTTCTTTTCTCTAAGCAACTGCAACACAATCCTAAGATGTTGTTCATGCTCTTCTCTACTTTTATAATATACAAGAATATCATCAATAAACACTACCACAAACTGAGCAAGGTAAGGTCTAAAGATATGATTCATGTAATCTATAAAAATAGTTAGAGTATTTGTCAATCAAAATGGCATTGCTAAAAATTCATAATGCCCATACCTAGTGGTACCCAACCTCAAATCAATTATGGAAAATACAGTAGCTCCTCTCAGTTGATCTAACTGGTTATCAATTCTAAGGAGAGGGTATTTTTTTTTCATAGTCACCCTGTTTAATTGCCTATAATTTATACATAATCTCATACTTCCATCATTCTTTTTCATAAATAACATTGGTGCTCCCTATGGTGAAGCATTAGGTCTAATAAATTGTTTCTCTAAAAGATCCTTTATCTGCCCTGTCAACTCAATCAACTCTAAGGGACACATCCTATAGGGTGCTATGGAAATTGGTCCCGTGCCAGGAACTAACTCTATAGAGAATTCAACTTCCCTCTTAGGTGGAAGACTCAAGATCTCCTTTGGAAAG
The DNA here is from genome assembly GCA_031216115.1 of Senna siamea. Lineage (NCBI taxonomy): Eukaryota > Viridiplantae > Streptophyta > Magnoliopsida > Fabales > Fabaceae > Senna > Senna siamea. Next base: position 8,730,967 of record CM062360.1, read on the forward strand.
ACATATGAAAATTCACTAACCATAGGGATATCCATGAAAACAGCTAGAGCATTCATTAGACCAAACGGCATCACTCTAAATTCAAAGTGTCTGTACCGGGTCCTAAAATCCATTTCAAAAATGTTCTCCTCTCTTACTCTTATATGATGATACCTTGACCTTAAGTCAATCTTGGAGAATATTGTTGCTCCTCCAAGCTGATTCAGTAAATCATTTATCCGAGGTAGCGGATATTTGTTTTTCACAGTCACTCTATTCAACTGGTTATAATCTATACACATCCTAAGGCTACCCTATTTATTTTTAACAAATAGAATCGATGCTCTTTATGGTGAAGCACTAGGTCTAATAAATTCCTTAAACAAGAGGTCCTCTATTTGAGTTTTAAGTTCTTTCAACTATATAGGAGACATCCTATAGGGCACTATAGAAAATAGGTCCCACACCAAAAACTAACTGAATATAGAATTCAATTTCTCTCTCTAGGGGTAAACTAGACACCTCTCCTGGAAATACATCAGGAAAATCTCTAATAGCTGGGATCTGATCTATTTTACTTAATAGTTCTATTCCAGAGGATCCTAGAAAACCCACTTTTTGTTTCTTCCTTTCACTGTCCCTTTTCATGGTAATGGAATCTATAAAGGTCATAGATTTACTACTACAATCTGGGAACACATCGTTGTTAGAGAAGCAATTCTTTCGAAATATAACATCCATATCAAACATGGGTAAACAAATCAAATCAATTAAGAAGGACTTGTTTTCAACAAAACCTAAAAAATTTAAGCAAAATTGAGAGATACAGATCATAAGGAAGAGAGGATACATTCAAATGCAGACACTTCACAAGCTTATCTGAAATAAAAGAGTAAGATGCATTTGAGTCAAATAATGCAATTAAAGATTGATTACCTATTATGCAATTACCCTTAAGAAGATCATCAGATTCTGCCACTTGTTTGCCCTTCAGGGTGTACAATCTTCCCTAAGTTAGAGGTCTAGGAGCATCCTCTGGTTTCTTATTTTGGGGGCAATTCCTGGCTATGTGCCCTAGTTTCCCACAGATAAAGTAGGCATTTGACCTACCAAGCAAGACATGTTCCCATAATGCTTTCCACACTTCAACCAAGGAGTAAGAGTTGATGGATTCACCATTGGTTTCATTTCTTCCAAGGCTCTAGGGAATTTAGGGTTCTTATTTGATATAAAGTTTCTTGGCCTCCTTCTAAAATTTTGAGGTTGTTTCTTCTCCTTTTCTTCATCTCCCAGGTTTCTTGCCACTATCCAACACTTACTTACTAGAGTGGCGTAACTTTGAATTTCTAGTGGGGAAATGACCCTCTTCATTTTAGAATCTAACCCAGCCTCCAAACCTAGGGATTTCCATGGTTCATCAAGATGGTATGTCAAGTAAGAAGAGAACTTAGATAGTTCCTCAAATTGGGCTAGGTATAACTCAAAGTATCTACCATTCTGTTTAATCTACATGAACTCTATTTCTCTTGCATTCTTCACATTCATGGGAAAGTATTTCTCAAAGAAAGCTACCTTAGAATTCTCCCAGGTTAGAGGGGTGTTTTAGGATTCTAGTAGTTGTTGAGCTCTCTTCCACCTATACTCAGCCTCACCTTCTAGCATGTAAGTGGCAAATTCTACTTTCTATTCATTAGTATTGCCCAACACTTTGAGCAATTTCTCTATCCCCTTTATCCACTCATCTGCTGCCTTAGGGTCATGCTCTCCCTTAAAGGTTATAGGTTTAGCCTTCTAGAATTCTGATGAAGTTTTACACCCTTGGTTCCCTTTGGGCTCTTCACGAGGCATCAGGTCTCTATCCTTCTAGAGCTTTTGCAATATCTTAGTAGTGGCATTAGCCTACAATAGCATGGCTTCTACCACACCTTGTAGAGTATGCATCACTCCTTCATCGCCTACCTCGTTCCTACTAGGATTTTTAACATTCCTTCTATATGGCGCCATTGCTCTCTTATACAAAATAGATATCACTAAGGTGATTAGTCTCAATAACACAATATTTTATAGAGAAAAAAAAAAAGGCAACCAAAAATACTAGCTACCTAAACCTAATTCTCCATTCCTCACATCGACATGAAATATTAAACTAGTAAACTGGCATGGCTTAGCCACATAGTTTAATCCCAACTTTCCCTGTGAGGAATACTACCAGTTTCCCTAAGTTAGAACAATGCTCTAATACCAAAAATGTAACACCCCACCTCTATAGATACATATCATACATTATCCCATAAAGATGGTTTGCTAATATCTTTTCTCTTTTCTTAACTACCCAAGTTTAATGTTTAAATTAATTCCCATGATCCTTAATAATTCAATTTCAGGCTTAAGGTTACACTTAGGATTCTCACTCATATAAGTAAAACAATGAAAGTATAATAAAGATAAATTAACTAGATGTAACTAAGCATTTTATATCATAACTATAAATATTTGCATATAAAGTAAATAGAAATAGGTATCATATCCTATACAATGTATGGACTAGCCTTTATTTTTATCACAAACCAGATCAAGGTAGTGGAACACCCAAAAAAAATAGCTTTTATCTTTGCCATTCTAATCCTCTAAAGGTGCTAGAGGCACATCCACTTCTTTCTTTATGGAGAATTTAAGCATCTGGACACAACAACGCACATATGAGACATAATCTCAGTAATCAAGAGAAACCATGTTAGAAAATTTCATTGATGGTACGAACCATGAATCACACGAAAAAACTCTTGCATTTAGTTCATTTCAATGTAAAACTTACTAGAGAATATATAATGCTTATTCTATGTAAGATTGTGCTTCAATTAATCATAATAATGTCATGCTTAGTGGATATGCATATGATCAATCATTATTTCATATTCATTCATTTCATAACCATTCTTTTCATATAATATGGAAATTCATAATCATATAAGGTAAATAACATATATTTTTCATTCAAATGGCTCCTTTGGCCTATTTACAAGAAAACATTATTCATTCTTTTATTCATGCGGATCCTTTGGCTCATGTTAAAAGCATATATTTCATGAGATTTATTCAGATAAGATTATGCTGGCATTAGGATTCTAGGGTCCCCTAGCCTCCCTTTATCACAATAAGATCACTGTACTCCTTTGTTATAGGTCATCTCCTACTCATTGGATCACTATACCCCTCTGCTACAGATCATTTCCACTTGCTCTCTGTGGTGAGCCAATGATGCTTAGACAACATTTTCAATCATAGCTATTTATCATATACACTAGATAGACAGGTTCCAAAATCATGGTAACTACAACCTCAAGTAAGTCACTCTTAGGATTTCAGGGTAAAATAACTTAAGGTTAACCACCATCACGATGTTTTCTCAACACTTTCTAGAATTGAATGGATGTTTTACCATCCTTTATTATGGTCCAACCATGAAATTTTCAATGATCATCCCATACCAACTACCAACCCTTCAACCCGAAACCTATCTAGACTAGAGCATATAATAATAGTACTTTCACTTTACTTTTCTTGCTATTTTCCTTCAACCTTGTTCCATGTTACCTTTTCAAATACATTCTTATGGATTTAGAATGATTTCTTAGTTCTTGTATGATATTTGGCGGGAGGAGGCAAAACACAAATAAAAAAAATTTAAAAAAATTTAAAAAGAGTTCACTATGGCTAAAAACATAGTAGTAGTTCACCACGACAAAGGCCCATAGTGAACCCCACAGCGTGTGCCTGAAGTAATTTTCCATAGCGAGGATGGCTTTTAGCTACGGCGAAGATGCCAAGGCCTACGATTTCTAGCTCGTTTTCTACAAAATTTCAATTTGACATCCATTTTTTTGGTCTCCAATCTTCAAGGAAATAGTTATATTTTATTTAATATCATTCATAAACTCTTTTTCCATCTCAAAGAATCATCATATATCAACTAAAAAAATCAAACCAGGAATCCACCAAAATTCCTTAAAGAACCTTTCATGGATGAAAGAAGGCAATCCCACATCTAAAAATCCATTTTTAGAGCAAAAAAATCACATGCAAGACCTTACAAGCATATATCCAGCATAAGAATCATAGAATGCAAATTTAAATCTTCCTAACTCAGCTTAAAACATAAGTTTTAGATTTTCATGTGATGTGCTACCAATGAACTAAATGTAGCCACACCTTAAGGCAATGCACCTGTCAGTGTAGCCTAGTGCAATGGTGAGTACCAAGGTCATATCCCACGGGAATGGGAAAGCCCAAAGTTACTACTTAATTGTTGTTATCTAGCCTAGGAAGAATAATGATGGATTTTTAATTATCTAAATTTGATTATCACTCTCTTGACTTTGGAGGGAAAGTAAAGAAAGTGTTAAGACAGTGAATTATCAAGTTCTAGAAAAGTAAACCCATTGGGGTCTTAGACTAGATGATATGTAAACAAAAGGTAATGAGTTATGAAATTGAGTGTGCTACCTGTGTAAAGTAAACCCAGATTTTCGGTTGGTTTCGATGGATTTCTAAAACCTATACCTTCCATTGGCTATTCGTGTCCAATGGTTAAGTATAGATCAGCATTAAGGCTTATTAGGAGTTTCTCCTAGTCTAGCAATTGTCAACCTCTTGGTCCAAGCGAAGATCAACTGTTCTCTCTAGTTAGTTTTCCAATTCCAAACATCATCAATTAGAGTATTTGAGAGGAATCTAGATAGTTTTCTTACTATGTCTCATAATAAAACTTGATTAATCTTTAACTAGAGGAAGATCACACAATTCAATTTATAACCCAATTGTATTCAAATCAAAGTATCAACATAATTTAAGAACCCCAATTGGGTTCTACCAATCTAGCTACTCATGTTCATGAATAAAATAATAAGAATTAAATAAAGGGGAGAAAAACAAAATAGAAACAAAAACATCCTCATCTGTCGAGTTTTGGATGACTAGTTTAGATTTTCAACTGCCTTCTTGATTATGCTTCGAATTGCCTCTTGATGCTTCCCAATCTTCTTTCTTCAACTCTGGATTGGCTCTCTACAGCTTGTGACCTTTATGAGGAGGCAAGGGAATTGAAGTTTTATGCTCCAAAGACTAGCAAGGATTGTCACACTCCAAGCTACTCTAAGTGCTCCTCGTTTCCTTCTCTTTAGATGCCTAGAAGTGATGCCCCTCCTCCCTTGTGCCTCCTCCTATTTATAGGCAAGGAAGGCATCTCCTTAGGCGTCCACATGGCCATGTGGGTGATATGGCCGTGTTATAGGCCATGTTCTAGAAGACATCTGTCTATGATGATTTTTCAATCGTTCCTTGGTTGAAAATTGTTGCTCTGGCCATGTAGGAAGGTGTATAAGATGTCTTTGTCATGTGGAGAGGTGTGTTCTAGAAGATTTAAGGTAGCATGGGCATGTGGCAGGGTGTGTTCTAGAATACTTCATGGAAGCCCATGCTAAAAGGTTCATTTTGAGGTGCTTTGAGCCTTTAGACACTTGGTTTTGGTCCATTTCTCTTCAAAACTGCTTTATACCTGGGAAAAACTTGGATAACATGAAAACAAGTGGAGACACAGGTAATTATACATAAAATACATAAAATATACCCCTAAAGTGAGTGGAATTTAGCAATTAAATATGTATAATTATGTGCTTATCATAATACCCCACACTTAAGCTTTTGCTTGTCCTCAAGTAAACTTTTATTTAATTCATAAGAAACAGTAAGAGCTTTTCATAGTTTATACATACTCCATAGTCTATGTAACTTGATGCTACATGAATCTTAACCATAATTCTTTGTGTTGCAGGTCTTTCACTAATAACAGAGATAATTAGATTGAATGCACTTCCTCAACAAGCAATTCATTATTTGATTAGGAACCACTGCCTCACAGAGATCACTCAATGTTGCTCAAAAGTGTATATGGGTGAAGTGAAATCTCTCAAGCAATTTCATAGTGCCATGCATTCCATATGCTTGCTTATAAATCTCATCTCCACTAGTTGTGAAAATTTGAATATCATGATCAAAGGGTCTTGACATGGTCGTAATGGGGCTTGAGGTAAAGGTAGGAGAAGAATTTTGGAGAAAAGGGTACAGATATGTTGAAAATACATGTGGTCCTAGGGAGATTTCAAGGATTAAATGTGGTAGACATAGTTTTCACAAAGCTTTTTGTCCCAGAGAATACCCTTTCCCAAGATAGTACATAGACTGCTTTGATAATCATAATTTTTTTTCTTGCTTTCTTTTTCCTTTCCTTTTCTTCTTTTCTTTCTTTCCTTTTTCTCTTCTTCATATATTATATTTTCTTTTCTTTTTGCTTTTTTCAGTCTTTCTAATATTCAATCTTGGATAGAGGGTATATCTCAAAATAAAGGGGAGACTCAGTGAATCCTTATCTTTTGAGATACTACATTTTAATCCAGATATGAAGAATAGACTATACAAATTTCAACATATAAGGTGGCAAAGAAAGGTATTGTAAAGGAAAAGAAGTGGAATATGGTGTGTAGGGGTGTATATATAGAAGAACAAGTTAAGGCTCAATGATGGTCAAATAAGGGAAACACATAGGCTAGGATTTTTGGTTATCAGTGGTGTAATCCTAGTTGCCCAAATCATATCTGATATTCAAAAATTCATGTAATTTTGACAAGTATTACAAAGCAAGTTCTAAAGACATATTAAAATAAAATGCACCCTCTACAAGAAAAATTTAGAGCATGTTTGTAATGAATGCTCTCTTAGCTCAAATCCTCACATTTATAGGGTGTGGTTTTATAAGGTTCCTAAAATTTCTAATAAAATTGCCAGTCAAGTAATGCATGCATGTCTTCCTATCTATACTATCAACTAAGAGTGTATGCAATGTAGAACATGGTGTAAGATGTGGGAGCATCAAGGTGCCATAGAACTATTTTTCTATATGAACTATGAAATGCATTTATTGTCTAAGACCATGAGGTTTAAGGAATCACCGCCCTTCATTAATGGATCACATTCTTGGCATGTGATTCACATGCATATATATTAGGATGATAGAATCCAAGATCATGGTGTTCTTAACTTTAAGTAAGTAACTCCATAGCCATCAAAGTACACTAACTTAGGTTTATCAACCAACACGATGTTTTCACAAACCTTTTTTATCATATCGAATGAACCATAAAAATTTTGACAATCGTTCCATATTGACTACTAGTCATTCGATCCTAAATTTATCTATCCCTAATGCATACGCTATGAATACTTCTAAGCTCTCCTTTCTATTATTTCCTCTTAACTCATTGCCTCATATTACTATTCTTGTGTTTTAATGCTTGTTTGAGTGGGTTTCTAGGCTTTAAGTTGTTCAAAGTAAGCAATTAAGTTCATTCTTCACTATCTGTGGTAGGGGCTTACCAATCGACTAATGAATTCTTGGGTTTCTGCGTAACGTTGAATGTGGCAGTCGGCTGCTAGGTCCTTAACCCAATTTTTGTAATGCCTCTATCTACTATTACCATTAACTTCGATATAAATAGATAAGTTCGGTACATTATTCTGATCCTTTATTTAATTAATGCCTGAGCAGTTACACTACTAAATTATATTAAGCGAATTAGGTTCGGGATTCTTTTGCTCAGATTAAAACTTACATGCACAGCAGAATAATATAAATTCTATACTACAATGGAAATATAAACTTTCATGTAATTCCAATAATACAAGTCCAATCAAATCCATTACATATTGATAAACATGTCCCCGGATATATGAAGTACTCGTCCATCGGAAGTCAGGAGACAATAGGTCTGTCACTCAGACTCCCTTATAAATTAGGGATAGACCGGTCCTTTACATATCCGTCCCCCGGGATGCCCATATACATCTCATGTATACAGTCCAAAAGAAATGTCCTATTCTAAATTAAATCTAACTAGGACCCAAAATAGGAATTACAAAATATCACATAAATCCAAAAGACTGCTACTCCTTGGCCCTACTACACGTCCGGATTTGATACATATTAGCGTGTGAATGAGAAACACAAGTTTCCCATTAGATTAACAATTCAGGGTTTTAAAAGCCAACTAATATGTATCAGGGTGCAAACACCAAAACATTTAATCTACACTCTTGATTTTAAAACATAATATTACACATAAATATAAACCAGCAAGCGCTACATGATAAATTTAGAAGTCGACAAAAAATTAGATAACTCCTTTTTCAAATGACACGTATCCTTATAAAATTACATGTGTTATTATGGAATTTTCAGAGCACTTATGCGTTTAATTTTTTACTCTTACCATTACGGATTAAATGGACATTCTTGGGTGTTACGTGAACACTAGGTCATAGGTATGGAGCACCTTCGGCCATACCTTGTTAGGTCACTCATGTGGAGCACCTTCAGCCACACCTCACTAGGTCACTCATGTGGAGAACCTTTGGCCACACCTCATAAATCATAGACACTCATCCATGTATATAAAATCATCGGTACACTAGATCACGAGTATGGAGCACCTTCGGCCACACCTCCCTAGGTCACCGGTGTGGAGCACCTTCGGCCACACTTCGAAGTTTGTGGACACTCAGCCATGTATATGAATTCATCGTGAACACTAGGTTATGAGCATGGAGCACCTTCAGCCACGCCTCACTAGGTCACCGGTGTGGAGCACCTTTGGTCACACCTCAAAATTCATAAATGCTTCTATGTTTTTCCTATGTTTGTTGTCTTTCTTTTCCATTGGCACACATTACCCATTTGTCATATTTGTTTATGAAAATTTGGCCTAAATCAATCTAATTCTTCATCTTTGAATAATATATTTTAATTATAAAACCTTAATAATTTTTAGGGAAAATTTTCCATGATTTTGGCCTAAGGAAAATTCAAGAGAATTTCATATCTTATCATTTAAATTTTCTCTTTTCCATCCTTTAAATCATATTATTAAAATGGGGAAATTTCTTTTCCACAACAATAATGTTTATCGTTATTAATCAATATCATTCAACCTTGCTAACCATAATTTCCCACAACAAAGGTCATCATTATTTAGCCATAAATTTCCCATAAATATGGTCATCATTAATTAGCCTTAATTTTTTTTCCCAATAATATTCATCATTAATTAGTCTTAAAGTTAACCATAACAACAATATTCATCACTAATATAGTAAATTATTTTCCCATAATCATATGCATCATCATTAATAATCATAATTTTTACCCATCACTTTGGATAAAGTCTTCTTCCTTACCTATGTTAACACTTACTAACATTAATTTCATTATGAAAATCACAAGTCTACTTTAATATTAAGAGTAGTAAGACAAGTAACCCAATCATTGAAATGAGCTCTTATTTAAAGTTATTTCATGATCTTAATAAAATCACATTTTAGGTTTAATCAATGACCATCTCCTAGATTTATCATGCAAGCTAATTCATTTGTTATTTCAAAATGTAGACAAGGATTCTAATTCTATGGAAGCAAAATCATTAAACATGCATACTAAATCATGGAACTAGAATTTAATAAATTGCTAACCAACCTTGCTTCCTTTTCTTCTTCTTTCTTTTTCTTTAACTAAATCCTTCACTTCTTGCCTTGACCGAATGGTTGAGATTCCCTCAATTGTGGGCTTCTCACTTTCCTTTTCTCTTTTTTTTTTCTTCTCTTTTTCTCTTCCTTTCTCTACGTGTGTTTGTTGTATGTGTGTCTAATGCCTCCTCTCAATTCCCCTTTGCCATGTGTGCATCCATGTGTGTTACTATTGATCAATTTCACTTTTTATTTTCACGTGTGGCCTAGTGCAGCAATTTTTTCCCACTTGGTTGAAAGAGACGTAGCCTTCCATAGCATTTCATGACCCCATGTACAATTAGTGCAGCCACACGTGTCATGTGCACTCTTTCTTTTATCTAGGGAACATGTCATTGAGAAAGGAAGAAGAAACCTCATTCAGTTAATAAGGGTGCTCTTTCTCCTCCTTATCATTATTATTTTTATGTACTACTTCCTTTACTTGCACTCTTCCTTAAACTCTTGCTTCACGTTAAAGGAGAGAAGAAAAGGCTCAACACTAGCCCCCCTTTCACGTGTGTATTTCCCTTGCATTTTAGTTCGATAAAAAAAAATCTACACCCCTTTCCTTTTAGGCTACTCAGTCACACAAAGGGGAAAGGAGGAGGGTGTCACGTGTTGCAAGCTGCCATCTTCTTCTTTGGGTTTGTTTAATTTTTACAAAAACCATGTTGCACCTTGTACCTTCTTGCTTACAATTGTGGCAACCCCTTTTTTTTGTTACTTCTCTTCCTCCCAGCTGTGTAGGGCACTCCAAAGTGCTGCACCTTCTTTCTTCTTTTCTTAGTCATAATCCCCTTCCCACGTGAGCTTCTCAATTGCAGCAACTAAATGCAAAAATTATGCACCATTTGTTGCATACTTCATGCCACCTTTCCTTCCTTTTTTCTTCCCTCACGTGTGGGTGTGCATCTCATTCACCTCTTGCCGTGTGCATATTCCTTTGCATAAGGAAATGGAATTCCCATTCCCCTTCAAGTGAGATGTATGCAAGACATACCAATATATATATTTATATTTTTGGACTCTTTCCTTTCCCATTTTCTCTCCTTGCACGTGGCTATCCCCACAACAACTCCTCTTGATTAATAAAATTCTGCACCCTTGTCGATGCATGCATATTTATTCATTAATTAATTTCCCTTCCTCCTTCCTATTGTCCATTGGTCCCATGCACAAGATACATGAAATTTCTTTCCTTCTTAGTTCACATGTAACTTGGAGGTTTCATGCATGAAATTAAAATTTCCACTCCCTCCTTTCACGTGGGATAACATGCAAGGCACATACATGCATATATCTTAAATAATTGCATCCTATATTGCTTCTCCCTTGGTAATTAGGCTAAGTAACTAAAAAGGAAATTAAAGGATTAATTTTAAGTGCCCAATTTTTATGCAAGCTTACTTTTTAATATAACCATTTGGCCCATTAAATAATGCAAGCAAGAAATTCATACTAATTCATTAATGACACCATTAATTCCACCCATTTAATTGAAGACCATTAATTTAGGCTAATTAAATTATGGGGTGTTACAATTTTTGGGAAAAGTCAGAAAGTAACAGTCGACTACCAAGACTTGGTAATCAGCTGCTACATTCTTCTATGTTTTTCTTTGCCACTATTTGATTCAAAATCTCCTTAAAATCATGTATTTTACTCATTTATCAACCATGAACTTAATTCTTACTATTGTTCGGTTAATGTAGTTCAAGAATCCATAATTTCCATGCTCAATCCAACCTAAAACAAGAAAATATCATTATAAAGAGATAAAATAGCACCCACAAAATTCAAACAAGATTTCACACATCTAAAGGCATATGCAAGTAACATTCAACATACATCCATGCTTATTTTTCAAAGAATGCAAGTTTAAAAGCTCATTTCATAAATAGGGTATGGGAATGCTTCATTACCTCATTTCCTTTGCTAAATGTGTGTGAAGTAATGTATGATGTTTGCTAGATGTTTTTGGAAGCTAATTTTTCCTCTGGCTCCTATTTCTCACTTTCCCCTTTTGTTCCCTCTTTCTCTCTCTATTCCTTTGGTTTCTCCCTTTAGCTAAAGGAGTTCTGGCCACTATCTCTCTCTCTAACTCCTTCTAAAAAACTAGCATTATTGTTTATTGTTATTTCAAAATAAGGTTTAACATCTCGCTCCAAGCACTTAGACCCTTTAGTGTGTAAATTAATACCTTGCATGTGTTTGAAATTAGTTTTTAGCTAGACTAAAGATAGTTAAAATAGAAATATAGACTACAAAATTAAACCTAAATGAGGTCTGGTTTGTGGGAAAAGAAGACTTGAACATATGTGGTACATTTAGAGGAATAAATGTAACCCCCCAATCACACAGTTCCCTTTTTAAATTAGTTGAATAATATAAACAATATATTATAAGATTGGTGACTTACTACTTCCTTTACCCAAGTTAATTTTTAATTATTTATCAAGTGAAATAATTAGTATTATTGGTCCGAGCTACTACACTCGAGATCTCACACGTTACACAGCGAAAAATACATTAAATTAATTGACATAAAACATACATACATATATATATATACATCCACATTCATTTACAGTGTATACATATCATTCATTAGACATATATCTATGGATATGTGAGAGTGTGTAACACCCCGTGTTATTTCAATTATATCTAAATTTATGTTTTCTTAATTAATTAGATAAATCACCATAAAGTGTGATAATTTCTTGTGTCATTTAATGATTAGAATCAAGGTGCTAAAAAAATAACATTTGCCAAAAGTTAAGGAGCTTGATTAATATTCCTTGTTAGTAGCCTAAATTCCAAGAAGAGAAGTGTGTGGCAATTTAGCGGATGCACATGGAATTGATTTACGATGTGAGTTTCTCTTTTATATATATATATATATATATATATATATATATCCACACAGCCAAGAGGAAAATAAGAGAGAGGCGAGTAGGTGTGTGTGGCAAATGTATGGCAATTAAATATAAAACATAAATACACATGCATTTGGGAGGAGAAATTTGTGATCTCCTTCCCTCCCTTCCTTGCATGATTGAATAGACAAAGGAAAAGGGTGTAGAAATTTTTTTAAAGTACACATACATTTAGGAAGGGACACATGCAACATTTATTTAAATTAAACCATGTATGTATATAGGTATGGTGAAGCCATTTCCTTCCTTTCTTCCTTCCTTCCTTGTGTGATTGAATGGAAAAGAAAAAAAAAAGAAGTGCAGAATTGTGTAATGTGCTGCCTCTAACAAAAGGAGCCTCACGTGTGTGCAAAGGGGAAGGGGGTGGCGTGACCAAGAGGGAAAATAAGGTGCAGCACGCCACCTCAATCAAGGAGAGGAAGGGAACATTTTAACACTTCCATATGCATTAGACGAAGGAAAGGAAAAATGCAGCACTAAGTACACATGTGAAGGTATATATAACGTGTCATATAAGCCACCTTCACCATCCCTTGTGCTGCCTTTGAAGTACAAGAAAGAAGGCAAAAAAGACCTCTGTGCATGGCCAAACATATGGCATGAAAAAGGAAGTTTTCGTGTCTTTCCTTCATTTCCCCCCTTGGCGTGACAAATGGGATGAGATAACCTTGCAAGAAAAGGGAATTATACTTGAAAGTACAATTGGGGCAGCATAACCATTGGATAATAATAATAATAATAATGATAATTAAGAAGAGAAAAGGAAATAGCTTGCGTGGAGTGTATGCCTAACGTGGAAAAATACATCTTGTATAAATCCAATTTTTCTTTCCCTTTTCAGATGCCACCACGTGGGGATTGTGTGTAAATGCATATGGTTGGAATGTGGGACTCGCGTGAGACTTTCTTGGACTATACAGCTCACATGAATCCCTCTCTTTCCTCTCTTGTGGCACTACCAAGTGATGGAGTTGCATGCCAAGGACATTAGCTCTTGCGTAAAGCAAAATGGAATTCACATAAGCATGGGAAATGCCAAAGACATAGTAGCTCAAGTGGGAGGTGTAGCCTATGTGTGAGGTAGCCTTGCACGGCTCTCCTTCCTCCCTTCACTTAACGTGTTCAAATAGTTAACCCAAGGCTGCAAGGAAATGTGGCATGTACTTAGTACACATGCAGCCATGAAGGAAGGAATTAAAATAATGAAAAAAAAGAGAGGATGGGATGTAGAATTCCCTTGGCCAAATGGGAGATGCAATGAAGCTAGCGTGAATCCTTTACCTTCCCTTCCCTTTGGCGTGATCAAGGAGTTAAAGTAAGAGGGCAAGGAGTAAGTGTACTTGACATCAATAATTAAAAAAAAAACCAAGGAAGGAAGAGGGAACACACGACCTAAGCAAAGATAAGGGAGGGATTGAGAGTTGCATTTTGGGATACAAGCATCACACACACGCAGGAGGAGAGAAAGGGAGAGCAAGAGGAAAAGAGAAAGGGAGAGAGAGAGCAACGTAAGCCTAAAGAAAATTACAAGGAGAAAGAGGAAGTTGACCAAAGGAAAGAAGGGAGTAAAGAAGCAAAGGAGCAGGGGGAAAATTCAAGGAAGAGCTAAGACACTTCCCTTTGGTTTCACCTTTGAGGTAGGTTAACAATTTTTTTTAGATTGTGTTCAATGCTTTAATATATGCAATCATCATGTTTTTATAAGTTTTTCATGGAACATGATTGACTTCCCTACATTCTTAATAAAATGCATGTTATGTTGGCTAAGAATGTGGGATTGATTAGGATGTTGGTTGAGGTGATGACACGAATATTGTTGTGGTGGAAGGATTAAGGTTAGATAATGTTATTTCCATAATGAACCATGATTTAATATGATAGAGATGGATGGATGCTTTTGTAAACCATTCTTCCTCCAATAAAAGATGAAATTTTACATTAAAGGGGGGTAAAAATTCTAGTTGTGCTTGGTGAAAAAATGATGACCGTAGAGGAAAGAGACCATACCATTTTAATGGTGTCAGTTAAGGAATAAAAGAAGGAAATTCAAATTTTAAAATAGTCAATCTCCTTTGGCTAAGTTCATGAAATTCACCCATGAGACTCATTAGACTTTTTCAAAAGATTAAATTATTATTAATTTCCAAGAGTGGGAAATTTACCTTGATACTTGTTAAAATTTTTCAAAAGAATTATATTATTATTAATCTCCAAGAGTGGGAAATTTACCTTGAGACTTGTTAGAATTTTTCAAAAGAATTAGATTATTTTTAATTTCCAAGAGTGGGAAACTTACCTTAAGAATTGCTAGAATTTTACAAGAGAATTAGATTATTATTAATTTTTGAGGAAGGGAAATTCACTCTTGAAGCTTATTAAAACTTTATAAGAGATGTATATTATTGTTACTTTTCAAGAAAGAGAAATTTATTCTTGAAGTTTATTAGAATTTTATAAAGGTCGCCAAGTGTCCACAAGTGCCCAAGTGTGCACAAGAGAATTTTATAAAGGTGGCCAAGTGTCCACAAAAGTGCCCAAGTGTGCACAAGAATTTTATAAAGGTGACCAAGTGTCCACAAAAGTGCCCAAGTGTGCACAAGAATTTTATAAAGGTGGGCCAAGTGTCCACAAAAGTACCCAAGTGTGCACAAGAGAATTTTATAAAGGTGGCCAAGTGTCCACAAAAGTGCCCAAGCGTGGACAAGAATTTTTTAAAGGTGGCCAGGTGCCCACAAAAGTTCCCAAGTGTGCACAAGAATTTTATAAAGGTGGCCAAGTCTCCACAAGTGCCTAAGTGTTCACAAGAAATTTTATATAAGATGTTCAAGTGTCCACAAATGGCCAAGTGTGCACAATCAATTTATAAAAATACGTTTTAAGAATGAAATGCACAAGTGATTGTTGTTTCTGTAATTACATGAGAAATCCCATAAAATTATGTTTTATTTAATAGAGAGTATTTACTTTATCACTTTGACATTTCCAATAACCATGTCATGCTTGCCAATTTATATTTATGAATAAGGTTATGGTTTCAAAATTTGAGAATGTAGGAGTAAATGTTTTTGGTGCTTACACCTTGATACATAGTTGATTTTTAAACCTTGAATTGTTAAGCTACTGGGAAACTTGTGTTTCTCATTTATATGCTAATATGTATTAGATGCGGACGCTTAGCAGTGCTGGTGAGATAGAATTTCTTTTTTATCAAAGCAATTTTTTTTGTAACTACTTATTTTGGATTAGAGTTAGGACAATTCCGTGTATATGAAAGGGGAACAGGAAATGACTGGGGAAGGGATATGTGAAAGACCTGTTCATCCCGTATTTGTAAAAGGAGTTTGAGTGGCAGGATTGTTATCTCTTGACTCCTTATGGATGGGTACTTCACATATCCCATATTATATTCACTAAAGGATGTAATGAACATTGATTATTGGACGTTTATCAGTTTTAATATATGAAAGTTTTAAATTTTCGCTGTGTAGTATATCATTTTATTTTCGCTGTGCATATAAGATTTAATCTGAGCAAAGGCTCCCGAACCTAATCCACTTAATGAGACTTAATGGTATAACTGCTTAGACTTAATAATAAAAGGATAATAATAATGTACCAAACCTATCTGTTTATAGCAGAGGGATTGTAATACTAGATAAGGGCGTTATAGAGTGTTAGCTAGGGTAAGGAGACAACAAGCCTGTCACTCATACCCTTTTAACAAAAGTAGCAAGTGGATTCCTAGCTCACATATCCTAATACATATATGCCCTTATCCTATACATCAAAACTATTCTCCTAATCCTTTTACCAAAATATCCCAAGGATTCAGGGTATCGGGCATACCAAAAACCTTCTACTCTAATACTTCATGTGATCAGGGTGGGGGAAGGACTTCCCATACATATATGATCCATAGTTCCTTAATAACAAGGAAATACCCCAAGAAGGGTGTTTCAACTAACTCCATCTCTATCTCAAGAAGGATCTAGTATCTAGTCATCTGATACAAACCAGCATTTTTATGAGAATAAATCCTAGTAGCATTAATAGCCAGTTTTCAAAATAGTTAGTTTGTACCACCGTAAACTCATACAAAAATTCTACATTCTTTTTCATAAAAACCAATATATCTATTGGGTTATCTTGTATAACGTTTCATTTATCATTCATACTTGCGTGCATAGGCTCAGCTTATAGGATATATCTCATAAATTCATCAAAACATATAGGTAACATAACATCATTCATATAACTTCCATTATAAAATAAAGAGCAATAAAGAAATAAGAGCACTTCTCGTTGGCCTCTACCAATCATCATCATAGTTATCATCATATAATTGCATAATAAGAGAAATCTTGAGGGGCAACATGTGTACCACTCCATGCTTTCGAATATGTACTTTGGCAACTATGCTTAGCAGTTCTCGACTACATATCATATTTGTGTACATTATAGAGCGTCCTCTAGTGGATCCAAGTACAATAGAGTCCCCACATTGAGGTTCCACACATTGAGTACATATTGGGGTCCACAAAATGCTATTCATAAACATATATATATGGGTGAATCGGTGCATACTATAGTTCTGTAAACTCTAAGTATGTGACTTTTCATTTATATTGGCCATTAAGTCACTAACTTACAATTTACAACTATCACGATAATCATGGAATGTCCAATCACCGTCCCATACCAGTAATCAGTCGTTCAGATATGAACCTATCTACCACAGATACATATATTAAGAATACAATTTTCATTTCTCTTATGCATTCTTGCTCTTTCCTTTTAAATTTCATCACTTTCATGCTCTTTCTCATTTACATTCAATGTATATGTTACCTTGCTTATAATTTAAGTTTAATCTTTAGTTTGGATTTAGTTTTTGGGCTAGATATCATTCAAATATGTCATTAAGTTCATCTTTTCATCACAAAAAGTGGCAGTCGACTGGTACCATGCTACAAGTCGACTGGTTGCATTCTGTCCGAACCTTAAAATTCCAAACAAAAAGCTATCAATCGACTGCTAGGTGCCTGACAGTCGGCTGCTAGCTTACTATAGGGCCTGAAAGTTGATTGCTGGGTCGGGGCAATCGGCTGCTCTTTTCTTGGGCATTTTTGAAAAAATGAAGAACACAACTATCGACTTCCAGGTTCCTAGCAGTCAACTACTAGCATTCTATAACCGCTTTTTAGCATCTCAAGAGCACAACAATCAGTTACTGCATCATAGCAATCAGTTACTGCATCTTGCTCTGTTTTATAAATCACCGTTGACCCAAATTTTCAATCCAAAAACTTGTTTTAAAATCCATTTTAAAATTGATAAACTCAAGATAAAATTCTCAGTAGCATTTAAAACAAGAAAACAGCCCAAAACATCATATAATCTTGTCCTAATCTGAGATTAAAACTCATTTTCATTCAAGCTGAAAAACCCATTTTTCAGAAGCGATTTTAAGCATGCACAAGTATTTTCAATTGGTTAAAAAGACCCATTAGTAATAAAAAATAATATGAATGTAGTTTTTAATCCCTTTTTCTTTCAAACAAGTTCAATTTCACAAATTTCAGTAATATGAATAGTAAACTCTGAAATAAAGGGATTGGGTTATTATGCTACCTTAATACGTGTTTAAACGACGTTTGAATGCTGATTTATGCTGTAGATGCCTTCTAAATCACTTTTCTAACTTCAAATCTTGCTAGAATTGAAATTCACTGCCTTTCTCCTTCATCTTCTCTCTCTACTCAACCACTTTCTCTCTCTATAAATGGGAGCCTAAGCTGTGGAATGAAGGAGTCTGACTCCTATCCCTATTTATATGACAGTCCAACACTTACATTGATTCACAATTTCTGATCATTTGGCCTCAAATTGGTAAATTTCAAACTATATAAGAAATTCTTATTTTGTCCCTAGCTCACTGGCAGGAGAATTACAAAATTTTGTTAGCTACAGTAATTCTTTTGGCCAAAATTGTGATTGTCATACCTAAACTTTTCCACTTTTCAGTTTACTCCTCTTCTTCATTCTAGTCAATTTTCTCACTCATTTCTAGTCCAAGTCTTGTACTCATGCAACTATATGCAAGCTAACATAACATAAATGCAACATACATAGGAAATTAACAAATATCTCTCAAAATTTGGGAGCGGATGTTACAATAAAACCCAACGAGATGTGGTATATTTGGGTAGAAATGAGCTAAGAGTGGTACTAAGTGGTAAAATGTGCCAATTATTTGGAAAAACTTCCTAAGGAAGTTAGCCAACATATATGTTGGCTTAGAGGAGAGAGGGACACTTTAGAGGATCTGAAGTTAGAGAGAGAAAGGGAAAAATTAGAGAAAGAGTGGAATAAGAGATGGAAAATGGAAGAATTAAAAGAGAAGCTTAAGAGAATTCGTAGCAAAATCAAGGAATCGACCGAGAACAATTTTGGACAACATTTAACGCATAGATCTATTTGAAAATAAGAGGTAATCAAGTAAATCAAACTCCCCTATTTCTCTTTCTTCTTGAAAATGGGTCTAATATGGACATCTCTCTTAAAATGTTGTTTGAAAGTTGAAATAGAGATTTATGTTAATTTCTTGGTTTGATGTTACTGGGTGTATGCTTGCATTTCTTTGCTTGTGCTTGATTTTCATGAAATTGAAGGATTGGAAAATGGGTTTTTTATTCTCTCTCTACCATGTATGAAATTGCTTCGTTTGAGTTGGATAAGGCCTAAAAATGTGTTGGTTTTATGTATATTCTTGGTTTTAAAGTGGGGAAAAGGTTTATGGATTTATTTTTAACAAATCCATATGATTTTAGAGGTAAAAAAGAATAAAAAATAGTGTTTTAAAATAGGAAAAGAGTAAGGAAGTTGACTACTTGCCCAAGGAAGTTGCCTTTTGTGTTCTTGAAACCTAGAAATTCAAAACCAAGTGTAATAAGTCAACTGTCGAGCCAAAGAAGTCGACTACTTACCCAAGGAAGTCAACTGTTTACCCTCAGCCAAGCCCTCCATGTGTGACAAAAAGCTACAAGTCAACTGTTTGCTCAAAGAAGTCAAATTGCAGCCCCTATTAGATGAAAAATGACCCTTTTTCCCATGTTTTTCCTTAAGAATAACAACAAAGCCAAAGATCCAATTAAATTAAGCATGTATAACACATTAGAGTAGTATGAGATTATGGGATGAGAAGAAATAACAATAAAGGAGAGCTAAAGTATTTGTAAATATATGCACTAAGCCTAAATGGATTTCGAATTGGATGATTGATAGTCGATATAGGATTACCTTTGTGAATCCTATAATTGAACCATGACTTAGGATGGTAAAACATACATCTAATCCTAAAGGATATTATGAACACATCGTGTAGGTAGCTAATTCTAAATTAGTATACTCTGGTGGCCATAAAGTAGCTTACTTAAGGTTAAGTTCACCTTGACTTGGAAACTATTTCCCTTGTATATATATTTGTGAATCATGTATCCATCATAAAAATGATGGTGATTCTCTTGGAAACATTGACCCATTGTAGACTTGGCCCATCAAAGGGGCGTAGTGACCAGTGAGGAGATAAATGTTGATACCTAAGCTAGGGGATACTATAATGCCCTTATCCAGTATTACAAGTCCTTCGATGTAAACAGATAAGTTTGGTATATTATTCTTGACCTTAATTATTCATTTACAATGTCTGAGCATTTATACCATTAAGTTTTATGATTATGGATTAGGTTCGGGTTCTTTTACTCAAATAACCATAATTTATGTACAATGAAAATTAAATTCAATATATCACAACGGAATTTATAAACTTACATATAATACAAATAATAAATGTCCAATAATGAATGTCCTTTACATTCTTCTGTGATCATATACCAGGATATATGAAGTACCCATCCATAAGGAGTCAGGAGACAACAAGCCTGTCGCTCAAACTCCTTTTACAAAATACTGGGGATGAACCAGTCCTTCATATATCCCTTCCTCAATGATTGCCCTTTTTCCATTTTCTATATACAGTTAAAGTAATAGTCCTAATTCTAATCCCAAAAACACGTATAGAATTAGGACCCAAATAAGGAACTACAAAATGCTTTCAACGAAAAGGACTCCCATCTTCCCCAGCATTGCTAAACGTTCGCATTTGATACATATTAGCATATAAATGAGAAACGTAAGTTTCCCAGTAGCTCAACAATTCATTATTTTAAAATGAACTAATATGTACCAGGTTGTAAGCATAAAAAATGTTTTCATCTACATTCTAGTTATTTAAGACACAGTCTCATTTATATATATACATCAATTGGCAAGCATTGCATGATTATTTGAAATGTTAATGTGATAAAAGTAGATATTCCCTTTCAAGAAAACATTTTTTTTCATGGGACACATGTTAAAACTGGAATGAATAGACAATAATCATTTATGCATTTCATTCTTAAAACTTACCTTGCTTTAAAGTGTGAAGCACCTTTAGTCACACTTCAAGGGATGTGGACACTTGGCCACCTTTATAAATCAATTGTGCATGCTTAGGCACCTGTGGGCACTTTGTGGACACTTGGGCACCTGTGGGCACTTTGTGGACACTTGGCCACCCTTATAAATTAATTGTGCACACTTGGGCACCTAACGGACACTTGGCCACCTTTATAAATTAATTATGCACACTTGGCCACCTTGTAGACACTTGGGCACCTTGTAGACACTTGGCCATCTTGATAAATTAATTGTGTATACTTGGGCACCTTGTGGACACTTAGCCACCTTTATAAATTAATTGTGCACATTTAGGCACTTTGTGGACATTTGGCCACCTTGATAACTTAATTGTGCACACTTAGGCACCTTGTGGACACTTGACCACCTTTATAAATTAATTGTGCACACTTGGGCACCTTGTGGACACTTGGCCACCTTGATAAATTAATTGTGCATACTTGGGCACCTTGTCGACACGTGGCCACCTCTATAAATTAATCGTGTTGCAATTGTCTATTGGTATGTAGTCTTAAATTAGCCATCCATAATCTCTTAAATTTTTCAACATAAGAACATTAATGGCATAAATTGGAATAAATTGCAATCACCTTTCCTTTAACTCTAACTTTCTTATTTTCCTTTGACTTTAGCCATTATAAGACATATTATAAGTTATTATTATTTGCATATGCATTTGGCTACTAGCACTAAAATGGGGGATTGTGTTTGGCCATAAGGATAAGTTAATAATCCCTAAGGTTTTTCATGCCACATTTTCAAAATTTCCCCACCTTTCTATTATTTACACTTAATGAGATCATGCATTAAATTCTAAGGTACTTTCTTCCACATTTAATTGGTGTAGCCATTGCCATTAATAATTTATTCCCCTTGCTTTATTGGTTCATGCTACACACTAAATTTTTTAAGGTTACACACCTATTTAAATTTGCACCTTTTACTAATAATTTGGGTTTTATTATGTGCAAAAAGATGAAATAATTAGCTAGACTTTAATTAACCATATTTCATTTCTTTCTCTTGGCCCATACCGAAGTGTAACTTCTCTTAAACAAATTTTCATCAAGCCATTCATACTAAGACAACAAGAGCCATGTCATAATTTGTAAACCAAATTCTAGCTAACAACCTTCATTTTGATGTCTCTAACTTAGAACTCATACTAGTCATGCAAAAATACAAAATTTTAGCAATGTCTTACATGAGAGCTTTCTATCATGCATTCTGAATTTTTCTTGCAACCCTAATTCTTCCATAAGCAACAATATCCATTTTAGCACATCAACCAACATACCAATTTATCATACAAGCTTAGCCAACATGACATTCATTTCATCAAGAATGTAGAGAGGAAGATCATATTCCATGAAAGCTTGGAAAAACATTGTGAATATGTACTAAACCATGGAAAAAAATCTAAAGGATTGCTTGTAACGACCCCCTAATACGTCATACGTGATGCTCGTCTGATTAGCGGAAGCATATGTGGCATTCTGAATGTTTATTCCCTATGTGGGAACGTCAGGGGATCGCTACTGGTTGAGCGTAACCCAAATAGATTCTTCGTTATCCACTCAGATTCCGTTCAACCCTGATTCACACGCAGCTAACTAAATACACATACATATATCATCAATAATAACTCTGGAATGAAATCTAAAACTGATATACATGTCTCATTATACATTCATACACATTTCAATTCAAATCCATAAGTTTACGGCTGTAAGTTCTACTGAAAATCCGGCAGAGTTTCCTCTGTAATTTGGTCATATCCCAAGTACAGAATCACCTGTTTAAAACGTAACAACCACCCAACAACGGCGATAAACATACTAATATAAATCCATACACCGTAACATTAATTCATCGCTACAATCCATACATACTGTCTGAAACGTCATATATACATTCAGCCTAGTCCATACATAAGTTACAAGAAACAAAATCTGATAATTAACAGTGTCATCAAAGTATATGTACAAACGATTCAAGCCTAAGCTAAATAATCCTCTGTCTATCCTCGTTCGGCCGGCTATCGCCTGGCTCCCCGCCTGTCCTCGCTCATCTGAGTACACAACCTAATGAGATATGAATCCCAGTAGAATAATTTACAATTTAAATATCATTCAAAAATCGGTTGAATACTCAGCGGTGTGAACACCGAAATCGTCTTCCCGAAATTAGTTCGAAAATAGTGGAATACCTTATCTTTAAAATCGTTTAAACACATGGAAATTGCGGCAATATATCACAATCAGGAAATCCATTTCTTTTAAAATTAGTCATAAAAATCAAATGAAATCCCATGCCCTGTGTATCTCAATCCACGTTGGTTACAAATCCATCAGAAGAATCTAAATCATCTTCTAATTGCACGTAGTCTAGAGAGAATACCTCTCTTATCGTTGGGTGTGATCCGTAACACCAATCACCCGAATCAAGCCTATATTGTGAGTGTGATCCGTAACACCAATCACTCACTCAAGGACCGGGTGAGAATCAACATCTAGGGCGTCCCCTAGCATGTGCACATACGCCAATTCTCATCCTCATACAGTCTATTCGAACTCACATGCACTCGGTCGGCTATTCCTCAGGGTTCTAGGGTATCACGCCTAAATCACAACGTTTCCCCGTGTAGGTTATCCACCCTTATAGTCCTTAAACCTTTCTTAGGGTCGTCCTGGTTTAGCAGCGAATCCCTAACTCAGTGCAAAGCAAATCTGATAAAAATAGTTTCGTTTAAAAACTTCCTGTACGAGGAATACTTAACGGCTGTCCCATACCGGCTATCAAGTATCCAACCCTAAGTAAATCCGTCCTAAAGGCATCTAAACTCGATAAACAAGGTGTCTAACATGCAATTAGGGTTTTCAGCACACAGGCATGCAATTTTATCCCCATCGAAGCGACCGCAATTCCATACAAGTCGTCTAAATCAGTTAGGTATTCACTCAATCAATTCTAGGGTTCGGGAAGTGTAAATTATCCTACCTGGTCTCCGATCGCTTCAATTCAAGTCAGGACTCCGCGAAATCTCGGTTTCTGAGCCCAATTAATTTCCTGGACATGAAATTGAATATTTAGATTCGTCACGTCATCCAATTTTCAATCCTAAACCCGATTACACAGTTACCTAGGTTAATTAATTGCCTAATTACATTCGGGAGCCATTTCAGTCATATAACATTAGTTTTTGGGAAAACGAACCTTACCACTGTGCTCGGATTATGGAATTCTACGTCCCGGTGATCTCAGTTTTTCGGGATGCACGTCCAGAAACTCCGACGCGGCGCCGCGGTGGTGCACGGCGGCGCACGGCGGTGAGGTGCGGTTTCTCTCGAAAATCACACCACGGTGAAGCCCGTAAGCTCAGGAGTCCGAATACGGTGGTGGCACGGCGGTTCACGGCCGTTTGGACGGTGTTTTCCGGCCACGAAGAGTCTCGCACGGCGGACGGCGTTTTGCCTCGATCCGGGCGCGTCCGGCCTCCTTTCGATGGCGCCGAGCTACTGGAGGCAGCTGGCAGAACGGGCTACACGGTGGTGGGGGCGGTGAGGGTCCACGGCGTCGGATGGCGGCAGATCGGGCTGGGGAAGCTTCGCGCGATGGAGGGGAAAAACAGCATTTTTCTGGCGTCTCCGGGGGCCGTTGGTGGCGGTGGTTGGTTGCTGGTGGTTGTAGGCAGTGAGGGCTGTCAGTTGGTACCCTTGGTGGCGGCCCACGGTGGCTGTGGTGGCCGTTCACGGTGGAGGAAGGTGGAGAGAGAAAAGAGAGAAGAGAGAGAGAGTGTGGTGAGGAGAGAGAGTGAAATGAGAGGAATGGTGGGCTTTCGCGTAATTTAAAGCCTCCAGGGGCGATCCCAACTTTTCCCAGGCCACCTGGAGATCTTTTAGGGTGTCGGCATCCTTCCAGACGTTGGCACGCATTTCCATGCGAAAGTCTTGGCCTCCGTCAACGAAAGTGACGCACGAAACTCCTTCCGTCAATTTCTGATCGCCGGATTACATTTCTTTCTGTTTGATCGAGTTTCTGGCTTCGAACGACCTTCTGTGTCAAGTCACTATCCTTGAAATACGTGCCAGGCTTCGTTTGATTGGGATTAGGGTTAGAATCAAGTTTTATCTTTTAAAATTCTTTAAAAACTCTTTCGAATCTTTCCCGTTGTTACATTGCTAACCTACCTGACGGATGAACTAGGATGAGATTATCTTGGGTTTTCTCTTTGAGTTTCCCTTTGATCCTTTGCTCCTTTCTCGGCCAAGCTTTTTTCTTCACTAAACTAAATTGTGTTTGTGTGTGTTTTCCCCAAATGTGAGCTACTCTCTCTCTCTCTCTCCCTTTTTCCAAACACTCTCTTTCTTTTTCCTCCTTACCGTATGCTTGTAGATATGTATATTAAAATGTCATTTCTCTCTTCTATATAATGGTTAAATGTAATGTTATGCCTCCTTTTAGTTATGTTTTTAATTGTCCTTATATTATAGCCACACGTGTACCCAAGTACACTCCCTTTCTTTACAATGCTACCCTATTTCCCTCTTGCCGTGTACATCATGTATCCATATGAAATTCTCCTCTTGTAAGTTACCTAATCGGCTCAATGGGTTGCTGCTCCTCTCCCTTAGTCTTAATTATTATTATTAAGTACAAATCATTCCTTGCACTCTTACATTACCCACTTGGTCACGCTAAAGGGAAGGGAAAAAGGAGTTCACACAATTTGCCTTCCTCACGCCAGCCGTATGGTCACACCTCCTCCCTTTTGCACGCTGCACTTTTCTTTCCTCTTCTCAATTTCTTTTGCTTTGTGGCATTACCGATTGGTGTTTTTATATTATAAAATGGGGAAACCATCTCCCTAGCATGCTGCATGCATACATGCATATTTAATTCCATTTCTTAGTGCCACCAAAGGGAGGAAAGGAATGCACTCACGCAAGCTTCACATGCTAGGATTGTACCTTTAGACATATCTATTTTCTTTTCTTCCTAATCCACGTGATGCTTAGGTGGTGGCTTTGTTTATGGAAATCAAATATGCACTCTTACATTAGCCACTTTCCTTTTGTATATTTTATCTATCTAATTGGCAACTATTCAGTTAGGATGGGGAAAAAGGAATTAAAGGAAGAAGGAAAGAGTGACATTC
The DNA here is from genome assembly GCA_031216115.1 of Senna siamea. Lineage (NCBI taxonomy): Eukaryota > Viridiplantae > Streptophyta > Magnoliopsida > Fabales > Fabaceae > Senna > Senna siamea. Next base: position 8,757,175 of record CM062360.1, read on the forward strand.
CTACACGTCTCTCCCTTGCTTACATTTCACTCCACCGAATGTATGTGTATTTATATATATATAATGGATGCTAGCTCTTTTCCTTCCCTTTACCAAATGCATGTGCATGTATATATGTATTTTTAGTTTGATTTTCTCCCTTGGAAATTAAGTTAGGCGAAAGGAAGAAAAATGAGCAAATCAAATTAAACACCTCAAGCACCTCAATTTCACATGTCCCCTTCTTATGCTACTTAATATCTAGGCCCACTCTTTCCCTTGTGACATTTATTTTTCATTACATCACTAAAGCAATTGCATCACATTTTATGGCCACTCATCTAAGTAATTAAGGGAACATTAATTTAAAGCCCATCAAGATAATATAGGGTGTTACAGATACCTAAAGGTATAAAGCTAGTGTTCTACAATGAACTCATTCAGTGGGTGCTATGACCAGGGGTACGTTATGGTTAGTATAAAAGGTAACTGCCATTGATTCATTCTTTAGGTAGCCCTTGTCTTGGGATTGTTGACTGACAAGTCGCTTAGCTCTTGCTTCTATTTTATTTGATGATATTGAATGGCCTATGTGCCTACAAAATGTTTATGATATCTTATTTTTGATCTCGATTTATATATATATGTCCATATGTCCATACTACTATGTTCTAATGAGAAATTATCTAGAAACTACCCATGATATTACTTGTTTGATGCATTTCATTATACTTGGCATGACATATGTAACACCCCATAATTTTAATTAGTCTAAATTAATGTTCTTTAATTAATTGGATAAAATTGCTTGCGTGATTTTGGTATTTAGAATAAATATGCTTTCAAATTGTTAAGGTGTTTGATTTAGATTACCTCTCTATTTTAGCCGAATTGAGGAAGGAAAGAAAAGCAAACTAAAAATGCATATAAGCTTACACATGAAATTAGGAAGAAGGGAGGCAACAATTAAATATGTGTACATATGCACATACATTTGATGGAGTAAAAAAAAAAGCAAAAAGGAGTTTAAAAAATATATATATATATATCCACACAATTATGACCATTAAGAAGTGAAAGGAATACAGAGCATTTAAAATATATATGTACATGGCAAAGGCAATTGGGAGAAGAGCTTAACTTCCAAAAATATATATATACTTATATATATGGGTCGACAGTGAGGAGGAACAAGTGTGTATTTTTCTTCTAACCAAGTGCACCACACGGCTAGGAAATGAAGTGTGAAATACACGTTTCCTCCATCTCTTGAATTGCTTCCAACGAGGGGGAAAAATTCGTGTGTGTTCCCTACATGCATGAATCCTATGTGAAAGGGGGTGACTTAGGTGAAAGAGTGGAAAAAGGAAATAATTTAAGCATGTGGTATGGTGAGGAGAAGAGGGAAGGTGCAGCTAGGATAAAATAAGACACAATGAAAGAGGGAATGAAGGTGGCATGACCAAGGGGAAAAAGAAAATGCAACACGCCACCTCAACCAAAGGGAGAAAGGAAACCATGTAACACTCCTATATGCAATGGACAAAGGAAAGAACAAGTGCAGCATTCCATTTCCCTTGACTCACCCGAATGGAAATTGGAATGAAGAGAAGAAATGAAGGTGGTGAGAATGAGGGGACAAGGCAACTTGCAAGAAAAGAAAAGTGTACTTACAAGTACACCTAGTGCAGCCATGAGAATTAGAAAAAAGAAAGAAAGCAATTAACAAAAGAGTTGCCACATTTGCAAGCAAGAAAGTACAATGTGCAGAATTTCTATGCCTCCCACACGCTAGAAGAAGAGATAAAGGAGGGAATTATACACATGAATGCATGCAACAAGTAAAGCAAAGGGGTGCAGAATTTTGTATGCTCTCACACGGCAAAGGAAAGGAAAAAAAGGAAGGAGGTGCAGTGTTAATTTGGGAAGAAATAATCCATGATCTCTCCCTTCCTTCCTTACGTGACTAAGTGGGAAGAGAGAGAAGAGTGCAAAATTTGGAAAAATGAAAGATTTATTTATGACTTTCTTCTTTCCTCTAACTTGTTCAAGGAGGTAAACCAAGGTTTGCAAGGAAAGGGCTGCACTAAATTTCATGAGACAAAAAAAAAAAAGAAGAATGAGGGGGGTGAGTGGCGTGAGAGAATGGAATGGAAATTAGATTTTTTTTCTTATACATGGAAGCATTCACATGGAAAGAGAGAAAAAGAGAAAAGAAAAGGAGAGCACTTTGAGAGAAAGAGAGAGCACGTGAGGACACACAAATTTAGTGAAGGAGGAGAGTGAAGAGGATCAAGAAGGGAATCAAAGGAAGCAAAGGAGTAAGAATCTAGTCAAAGAAAAAGGAAGCAAGGTGAAGAAGGAGATCAAAGGAAGGGTTAAGCTAAGTCCATCCTAGTCATCCTTAAGGTAGGCTAACAAGTTCAACAAAATTGTGTTCCATATTTTAGTATGTGTAACGACCATGTTCTTACAAGTTTTCCATGGATCATGATTGTATTTCCCTACATTCTTGATAAAATGCATATATTACTGGCTAAGCTTGTATGATAGGTTGAAGTGATGAAATGAATCTTGTTATTATGTAAGGGTGATGCTTGGTTAATAACATGATCATGATGAACTAGGGATGAGTAAGATAAAAAGGGAATTACTCTTGACTTAGTAGAATTTTATAAGAGAGGATATTATTATTATTTTCAAGAAAGGGAATTATTCTTAAACTTGGTAGAACTATATAAGAAATGATATTATTATTATTATTATTCAAGAAAGGGAATTATTCTTGACTTAGTAGAATTTTATAAGAGAGGATATTATTATTAATTTCCAAGAAAGGGAAAATTATTCTCAAAGTTATTAGAGTTCTTATAAGAAAGGTACATTAATATTAATTTTCAAGAAAGGAAAATTATTCTCAAAGTCATTAGAGTTTTTATAAGAGATTTACATTAATATTAATTTCCAAGAGAGGGAATTTATCCTTAAAGTTGTTAGAATTTTTATAAGAAATGTACATTAAGATTAATTTCCAAGAAAGGGAGGATTTATTCTTGAAGTTTTTAAAATTTTAAAGAGATGTACACTAGTATTATTTTCTAAGAAAAGGAAAATCCCCTTAAAAATTGATAGTGATTTTATCAAGGTGGCCAAGTATCCACAAGTGCCAAAGTGTGCATAAAGAATTATAAAGGTGGCCAAGTGTCCACAAGTGCCCAAGTGTGCACAACTAATGTATAAAGTTAAGTTTCAAGAATGATAAGCATAAATGGTTTTGTTAACTTTATGATAATGCATTTTTATAGCATGCAAGATGTTTTACTTGAAAATAATATTATCTTATCACATTGACATTTAAATTGATCATACAATGTTTACCAATTTGTATTTATGAATAAAGTTGTGTTTTTTTATATATATACGAAGAATGTAGAATTAAATATTTTGGTACTTGCACCCTGATACATATTAGATGATTTTAAACCCTGAATTATTAAGCTACTAAGAAACTTGTGTTTCTCATTTATATGCTAATATGTATCAGATATAGATGCTTAGCCTGGCCTAGAGATAGAAGTTTCTTTTTGGTTAAAAGCAAAATTTTTATAACCCCTATTTTGGGTCCTAGTCCAGATATATTTTAGTTTAGAATTAAGACTATTCTTTTGGTTGTGTATATGAGATGTACATGGGAAATGCCTAAGAGAGGATATGTGAAGGACCGGTCCATCCTTAGCAATTTGTAAGGGAGTCTGAGTGACAAACCTGTTGTCTCTTGACTCCTAACGGGCGGGTACTTTATATATTCGGGTATATGTTTACCGAACTGTAATGGACATTATTGGACATGTATTATTTGAATGATATGAAAGTTTTAAATTTTCACTGTAATGTATGATATTTTATTTTCGCTGTGCATATGAGATTGGATTTGAGCAAAAAGAACCTAAACCTAATCTGCTTAATAAATCTTAATGGTATAAACGCTTACACATTAATTAAATAAAGGATAAGAGCAATGTACCGAACCTATCTATTTGCATCAGAGGAATTGTAATACTAGATAGGGGCGTTACAATATACACTGCATAGAATCTATTATCTTTGAAATGAGATAAGAGTGCATTTTTTCCTAGGTGATCCCCAACTGGTACCTTCAGTTATAATTTATGAATTGGTTTATTTAATTACTAAGATTTTTATCTCATTTGTGTACTGATGTGTCTAGATGACTAGATATAATACTTGGATGGAGTTGAAGGTGGACACTGTCCATATAGCTGGCTTAGTTACTTTATCTAGTTGTAAGGTTATGATGTAATGGAGGGTGACAAGACCCCTAGTGGATTAGAGTAGTGAACTAAACTTATGTTTAATTTGTTGATGTATATATATATATATAACGAGATTTATTACTATAGTTAATTTTATGTGTATATATATATAATAGTTTCTGATGACACTCGAAATACGAGTGAGATACCCTAGAGAAAACCCAAACCAACTCAATTAATTAAAGGATCTTAGGTAATTAATTAAAATTGAACTCAGATAGATAATAAAAGTGATAAGATAGTAACACACTGCCTCTATGAGATCAGTATATATATATGTATAACACCTATAGGCAGGGTGTTATGTAACGCCCCTATCTAGTCTTGTTGTGCATTCTGATATCAATAGATAGGTTTGATACATTATTCTTGTCCTTTTAATTATTTTCTGAGCAGTTAAACTATTCAATTTACGTTAAACGAATTAGGTTCGGGATCTTTTGCTCAAATAACAATAAAACTTACATGCACAGTAGAATAATACAAATTCTACGCTACATGATGAAAATACAATCTTTCATATGAATCAAATAATACAAGTCTGATAATAATCATTACATACTGATGTACATGTCCCCGAAGATATGAAGTACCCATCCCACGGAAGTCAAGAGACAACAGGCCTGCCACTCAGATGCTCGCACAAAATAGTGATGGACCGATCTTTCACATATTCGTTTTCCCTGGTATCCCTAGAACCACTCGTATATATAATCAAATTAGTTGTCCTATTCTAATTCGAGTACATCTAGGATCTAAAAAAAATGGGGGTTACAAAAACCTTACTTGATTAAAAAGTACTGCCACCGTGCGTCCCTGCTACGCGTCCGTATCTAATACATATTAGCACATAGATGAGAAACACAGGTTTCCCAGTAGCTTAGCAATTCAGAGTTTAAAAGAAACTAATATGTACCAGGGTGCAGGCACCAAAACGTTCAATCTACATCCTTGATTTAGGAGTACAATAAACAACTGTAAACAAGCAATTAATGCATGATAAATTTAGTAGTGAGCAATAGTTAGAGATCTTTTTCACATGACCAGTGTTCTCTTAAGCGTACCGGTTTATTATTATAAAGTTGTCAGAACGTACATACATGTTGTGTGAACACTAGATCACAGGGGTGGAGCACCTTCGGCCACATCTCCCTAGGTCACCCGTGTGGAGCACATTCGGCCACACCTCAAAATTCGTGGACACTCAGCCACGTATATAGCGTGATTACGAGCACTAGGTCCTGGGCACACCTTTGATCGTGCCTCGCCAGGCCACTCGTGTGGAGCACCTTTGGCCACACCTTGCAAATTGTGGACACTCGGCCACGTACATGAAATCATCGAGACACTAGATCACGGGTATGGAGCACCTTTAGCCACACCTCCCTAGGTCACTCGTGTGGAGCACTTCTGGCCACACCTTGTAATGCGTGGACACTCGGCCACAGTCTCAGCATGATCGCAGACGCTAGGTCACAAGCATGGAGCACCTTCAGCCACGCCTCGCTAGGCCGCTGGTATACACTTGGAACCCCACAGGGCGCGGTGTCACCCTATGTCTCCCTTTTATTATCCAGGGAAAGGTTTCATTTCTTAAAGCTTTCGAATAAATTTGAAAGTTCCATACTATTTCGCTTTTTCCTGGGGAATTAGATCTAAGTTCCTCTTAAAATATTAACAATGGATATAATCTTTTCTACTTTTCTTGGAATTTATCCTCACATAAATTTCCCTCCAAGAATCTTAATAATGGACATAATATTTTCTATTTTTCTTGAAATTTATTCTCATATAAATTTCCTTCCAAAAATATTAATAATGGACATAATGTTTTCTATTTTTCTTGAAATTTATTCTTACATAAATTTTCCTCCAAAAATGTAAATTATGGACATAATATTTTCTATTTTTCTTGGAATTTATTCTTACATAAATTTCCCTCCAAAAATGTAAATTATGGACATAATATTTTCTATTTTTCTTGGAATTAAGTTCTCACATACATTTCCCTCCAAAAATGTTAATAATGGGCATAATATCTTCTATTTTTCTTAAAATTTATTCTTACATAAATTTTACTCCAAAAATATTAATTTTGAACGTAATATTTCTATTTTTCTTGGAATTTATTCTTACATAAATTTCACTCCAAAAATATTAATTATGGACCTAATATTTCTATTTTTCTTAGAATTTATTCTTACATAAATTTCCCTCCAAAAATGTAAATTATGGACATAATAATTTTTATTTTTCTTGGAATTAAGTTCTCACATACATTTCCCTCTAAAAATGTTAATAATGGGCATAATATCTTCTATTTTTCTTAAAATTTATTCTTACATAAATTTCACTCCAAAAATATTAATTTCGGATGTAATATTTCTATTTTTCTTGGAATTAAATTCTCACATAAATTTCACTTACTAACTTAGTCCATCTCATTTCATCATCACATGCATTTATTTAGCAAACATACATGTCCAATAACATTATTAATTTCATTCAACTTAGCCAACTCCTAAATTCATCATACATACTATTTCAAATTTCCTCCTAAATCAAGAATGGAGAAAGTTACTTTAGTTCCATGGAGACAACCTTATTGGAAACATACATGCTAACTTATAGAACTAAACCAAAGAAATTGCCAACCTACCTTGATTCCTTTGCCCTTTCCTTCTTCTTTGTATCACCTTTGTTTCTTCCTCCTTCCAAATTTTATGCTTCACATGTTTTCCCTCTCTATTTTTCTCCCAAGCCTCTTGCAAATCCTCCTTTCTTCTCTTTTTCTCCTTTTTCCCTTTTTTCGTTTAATTCACGTATATGGGTGTGTGTTAGTTTGCATGGACGAGCTCTTAACCTCCCTTTTCATCCTTGCCTTCACGTGGGGTTTATTGCATCCATCTAAGTCACCCTTTCTCTCCCCTCTTGTTTCTTATCCATTTGGCAATAGGGTGCTCCACCTCATTTGAGTGTTATTATTATTATTATCAATATTATTAACCATTAGCCTCCCCCTTTCATGTGCAGCCTCCCTCTTTCTTTATTGAAGTTTTGTGTTTTGTCCAATGGTCACATTGCTCTCCCTCTTCCCCTCTTCCATGCTACCCCGTGAGTGCCTTATGTATAACATATAAAAGGAAGTTCTTGTGTGGATGGATTACCCACTTGGTCAAGTTAACCAAAGGGTGGAAGTTATGCTAATAAAGTGGACAAAATCCCTCCTTCACATTAAGCACACTTCACACGTAATATGGTACAATTTTGGGATGAGTTTCACGCTGCACACCCTTTTGGTTAGTGCCATAAAATTTCCATGTGGCTTGTATGTTGGTTTTCTAATTTAACTTTCCCTTCCTTCCCTTAGGTTGCGTGACCTACACACATATTATGCTTATATTCATTTTTTTTCCTTGGTATTTAGACTAAGTAACTAGAAAGGAAAATAAGGAATTAATTTCAAGCACCAATTTTCATGTAGGCTTACTTTTTAATATAACCTTTTGGTCCATTAAATTATGCAAAAAAATTCCTTAAGTTAATTAAATTAATTAGCAAGCAAGCAAGCAATAAATTCTTTCCATTAAAATAATTAATTTAAGCTACTTAAATTATAGGTGTTACATGTTACATAAGGCACAACAATGTTATTGCTACTTGTTGAGGAAGAATACAAAGTGTGAGTGGTTCTAAAACATAGCGGATTGTGTTCTGGAGCATTTAGCAGTGGTTCTGAAGATTAAACAAGGTATATAATGGTTTTGATTTACACTCAACATTTAATACAGTGATTAGATGCAACATTTTGATCAGTTGATAAAAAAAGTGAAAAATATAATTTAATTGGCTCTTAACATTGCCCAATGAGCACTTAACATTTAAGTCATCACAACCATTACTTTTGATGAAATTTAGACGAAGGGATCAAATTGATAACAAGTCAAACTGAAAAAAGTTTTAATCGTTTTAAAAATGTATCTTCTAATAAGTTATATCTTTGAAATCAAAATATAAAATTTTCCTTCAATCTAAAACTTTAACAATATTTGTCTATGTCAATAAGAAAGTGTAAATTAACAATTTAGTTTTTAAAATATTTATATTATTTCAATTTAGTCCTTAAAAAATGAAAAGTTTGAATTTAGTCCTTGAAAAATTAATTCCTAATCAATTTGATCATTTAGTTAATATGATAGATGAAAAATTAATTGACAAAGCCATTAAGAGTGTTAACTTGATTGTTAAATGATGAATAAGATAATATTTAACAATAAAAAAGTAAAATACATCCAATTTGCAAAATTAAAATGGTTAAAACACATAGTTTGTTTTTTTGTAAATCTAATATATTTTGTTTTATAAATAATACATTACCAAAATACATTGCTTATATTTTTTTGTTGAATAAAATTTAATTTATCATTTAATAATCAAAACATAATCTTTTTTATTTTTTTTAAATTTATCATCATTATTCTTGAGAGTTTGAGTTTTTCTCTTTTTGTCTCTCTTATAAGAGAGAGACAAAAAAAATAGGACTTCTTTTAATTTTTTTTTTGTTCATTAGAATTATTTTATAAAATTAGTTATGAGAATTCTGGTATTATTTTTATGTATTTATTTATATTCTATTAATAAAAAACTAATTTTTTGTGTTTCTTTTATTTTAAAAAATAGACTTCAAAATATTTTTTTATTATTCTATATTTTTTTCTCCAAATAAATATTTTATTTTTTTATTTTTTATCAAAAATAATTATTCAAATAAATTTTTTATTTTTAAAAATTATTATCAAGCCTGTCCATAATAATTTTTTTTATTTTTTTAAATTGACCAAAGGGAGCTTGAGCTACCATGGATTACCCTCTTTGTAAAAGGCCATGCTAGCTTCTTCGTTACTTTTATTTCAGTCAAGCGCAGCATATCTGAACAGATATCAAGGGTGAAAAGGGAAAAAAAGTAGGTATAAGTAATTAGAATATCGAAACATTAAATGTGAAAGCATGCCTAGATCTACAGACACCAAAAGATCAAATATTTGACTTTAGTTCTCGTCTGCCCTATTCTAATTTTTGCTAAGCTAAATCTGTTAGTTGAACTGGAGAATTTGTCGGTACTAAGCTAAAGTTGTTAGTTGAATCCCCAAAAAATTTGGTACTGAAGTTAACGAATTTGTTAGAGTAAAATTTAAAATTTCTGTTCTAATAAATTTGTTAATCTCACTATTGAATTTAGCTAAAAATTCCAATTAAAAGAATTATACAATTTATTTCATCAACTTTTACCCAACCCTTCATCCCCGGCGCCTAAAAACACTCCTCGGAGTTAACCACCCACGAGCTGTGCCGTGCTCGAGCACCCATCACTGGTTCGCGCCTCTCTCCACCGTTGCGTTCCACTCCACCGGCGACGTTAGAACTGGCACCCTCGTCCTCACCAGTGCGTTGCAGCCTATCAAGCAACATCAAAGGAGAATAGCAAAGATCATTTGGCATCTTTTCTTTCCTACAGTATTAGCTAGTCACCATCTGGAGCTTAAGGTTGGTGTTAAGATTTCAATTTTATTGATTTGTTCCATTCTAAAAGAAGGTGGTTAGTTGTAACAATCCGATTGTTCAAGAATCTAGGTATTATGATTCATAAATTGTATTTGAACTTAAAGGTGAATTGGTTTGATTGGTTGCTTCTAGATTAGATGTTGAATGACTTGGTGCTCAGATAGTCAGCTTTGTAGTTAAAATATGGTTCCTCTTTTATACTTTTCACAGGAGGAACTAGGAAAAGAGTAGGCCAGACGTTTTGCGTGGAAACTAGGTCCTATTTTCCCATTGTAATGGAAACAAGAATTGGGTCACTTATTCTAGATTTCTTGGGAATTTAAACTGGTTGTATTAATTTGTTGCTGATTGAACTCCTTTGAATTATTCTTAGAGAAAAGGAATAGAAAGATTAAATGTGTTAATCACTAGTCGGCTGGGACGAGGGAGCTGGGCTTGTATCATATATACTAGTACCCTTTGTACTTAATTTGCAATTACAACACAGACACATTGGTACCGGGCTACGTATGTCAAATACCCCATTTAGATTTATTCATTTATACAGAGAAAAATCGATGGAAGAGGAATTAGGTACAAGTGCTTCAGCAACAAGGATCAACTCTTCTAATGTAGGCTTTCAGGTACTTCGTTTCTCCCTCATCTTCTCTTTTGCTCTGCCTTTCTGTTGCTCCTTTTCATTATTTACTATAATTTTTACTTTCAATCATCGCTTGTCCCTTGCTGCATGTACTATAACTAGATGGTGTTTTGCAGCTCTTGAAGAAGCATGGTTGGAAGGAAGGGACCGGTCTTGGGATCTCTGAGCAGGTTTGTTTTTTGCTTTCTTATCCACTGTTTTCTTTTTCACTTTTACAATGAAGCGAAAGATTTTTGTCAGTATTGAAGTTATATTTGTTATCTTTCTTGTTGCTTCATGTTATTATTTTTGGTTTGAATTCTACCATGTCTTGATATTGCTGTTGCTTCTATGTGTTGTTAATGCTTTTACTTTATGTCTTTCTCCTTCTTCCTCTACATAATGTAAAATGAGCAAATTCATAAAAATGATAAATCATAGTTTGGATAGTAAGCTATTTGGACTAAAATTTATTGGATTGATTCTATCCTTGGGTTGGGTTTTGAGGGGAATGGCATGAAATATTCATACTAACTAATTATTATTGAATATTTGAATTGTTATTTCCTATATGATTGACATATGGTTTGACATGTAACTCAACTAAATTAACCTATGAAATTTACGAAGGGGAGGTGGTCTCTAATTTTGACCTTTATTTATTGCTTTCAATTGAGCGCATGAAAAAACTTGAATCGTTGTAGCCCTTGGAAGGAACCTTTTTTATCTTACATCAAATTAAGAGGTTAATTGTATAGGGAAAAAATGACACTCAATTGAAATATGCAAAAGATTGGAAATTTGTTAGGATCAAGCGCCTACAACTAGACTAAAATCTCATGTTGTTAGTAAGGGTGAAACTTTTTTTCTTATAGTTTCTAGAAGCCGCTTTTGGCATGAGAGGTTGCACCCATTATAGGCAACATAGATAGGGATGTTAAGCCTAAGAATCCTAAGGGAGACACTAGCCAATAAAGCTAACAATTTCCCTCTAGTGTCACCGAAGGGATTTGAACCTACTACCTCACTTTGAACCCACATGTTAGGATTAAGTGCCTACCATTGGATCAAAAGCTATAACTATTTGTTAGTGGGTAATTCTTTCTACATAATTTTGTCTAACTCAAGTGACACGGTTTGACTATGACTCGGTCTTATACTTAAGGATGATCGTAACTAGGTTTGTTAATGGACATTGACTAGAAATTCCAAGGAATTTAAATTTAACTTCCCTTGGTCCCTTGAAAAGGGATTATCACAAGTCTCTTGAAGTGGAATCTTTGTTTAGGTACCTGTCTGTTGGGCATTTCACACTGCACTGCACCAAAACTAGCAACCTAGACCTAATATGTATCCTTCCAAAAAATTTTAGAGTCCTAGGTGCAATGTCACCAAGGGAAGTGAATCTGTAGGCTCTAGTTTGTGTCCTTGTGGTTCTATCATTGAGTTTTTGTTGTCACTCTAATGGTCATATTGCCTCTAGATGTCCACATCTCTTTAATTCTTGAGCACTGATATGATGTTCTTGATGAGTCAAAGATATTGACAAAGCATTAGAATCCCTCGAGTGCCCTTCTAATAATGAGGAGGAAGTTGTAGTACAGGATTCAAACCAAAATTTTGGGGCAATTTAATGTAATGAGGTGCATCCTGATAGTTTCATGCCTAAGGACACATGGAAAAGGACTATCATTTTTCAAACCTTTATGAAATATGGGGACAAATTATGTAAGCTAATCATTAATGTGGTAGTTCAAGAAATGTTGTTTCTACCTTAGGAGTAACCATATTTAAGTCTTACAAAAGAACCTCATCTTGAGCTTTTTTATGTAGCATGGGTAGATCACACTTCCCTACTTGTTGCTCAGCAATTTTGTGTTTCTTTCCTATTAGGAGAATAACAGGTTGAAGTCTTTCATGATGTTCTTCCTGTGGATGTTGTCCATATCTAATTGGGTAGGCCGTGCTGCTGTACCTATTATGTTGTGCCTTGCCAAGCCTAAAGCAGGGCTAAGATGCCTAGTAGGTATAAAGGTTGAGAGACTAAGAACCACTGCCATTGCTTCCTACTTGTTGGCAATTTGAGGGTGAGAGGAAAGTTGTTATAATGCTTGGCTTCGTTCCCAAAGTTTCTCTTAAGGTTATTTCTGCAATGAGTCTAATGAGATATCAAAGCTAATAAGGAATTTTGGGATATTGCTGCATATGAGCTCCGATTAGAATTGCCATTGATGGGCCCTTGGTTTATGCTAGAAAATATATGTAAGAAGGGAGGGGTAAGGGTGAGATATGCTTTAAGGGGTTGTATAACCAAAATGGATAACAGGATAGGTTTAAGCATTGTTGGGAAGGATGAGGGATACTTGAAGGCTCTTGATAGGAGGTTCTAGAAGAAGTCAATTAGGGAATGCTCAATAAAGACTAAAGGAAGGGAGAGCAGAAGACATGGAAAAATTAAGGAATGGAATTGTGGAAGATAGCTACTAGCTAGCATCTCAAAGGCTTAGAACTCTTAACTTTTCTGCATTCTCTTTTTTCTGTGTAAAGGAAACTCTACCATTGTGGTGGTTTGTCTCTATTTTCTTTGTTTAAATTCATCAACCCTAGTATATTTATTGATCCTTGGTTCTTAGTTTCCTGTTAAACTTGAATTTCTATATATGTCTTACTTTCATTTTACATGGGTATATATACATGTAGAGAAAGAGCTACAAGTGGAAGACACAAAAGAAGTACAAATTATGCTACTATGAAGTTGCTCCTTAATAAAATGTCGATCAATCTCCACATGCTTTGTTTGGTCATTTGCATTGGATTATGAGCAATAGTGATAGCTAATTTATTGTCACAATAAAGTCTCATTGAGCCCTCCCACTCAACTTTCAAATCATCTAGAATTATTTTGATCCATAATAGTTCACAAATGCCAAGGGCCATGGTTCGAAATTCAGCTTCAACACTGGATCAGACAACCACATTTTGTTTTTTGCTCCTTCATGTTACTAAATTCCTCCCAAGGAAAGAACAATATCCAGATGTAGATCGTCTGGGAGTAATGGGCCTTGCATAGTCAGCATCTGTATAACTTTCAAGAGTTAGTTTATTCCCCTTTTGGAACAAAATTCCTCTTCCTAGAGAACCTTTCAAATATTGTAATATTCTGTTAACGACCCTAAGATTTGATTTTTTGGGATTATGCATAAATTAACTTACTATAGTGATATCCAGTCTAGTATGGGATAGGTAAATAAGCTTCCCCACAAGTCTCTGATAAGAGACTTTATCAACCATCATATCTTTAGGAGAATCACTTAATTTATGATTTGATTCGATAGGAATTTCAAGAGGCTTACAGCCAAACATACTTGTTTCTTTCAAGAGGCCTAACACTTACTTTTGTTGGGAAATAAACATTCTATTTTGAAAACGAGCAACTTCTATTGCCATAGAATATTTTAATTTGTCAAGTTCTTTAATTTCAAACTCCTTGAACCAATTTTTCTTCAAATCATCCATGTCTTCCATATTTTCTCTTGTCACTATAATGTCATCTGCATAAACTAGCAATATGCACACTCCCCCTAAAGAGGAATGTCGTATAAAAAGAGTATGATCTCCCTGGCTTTGTATCCCAAGCCAGTCATAACCATAGTAAATCGCTAAAACCAAGCTTGAGGAGACTGTTTAAGCCCATATAATACTTTGTTGAGCTTGTAGACAAGACTAACCAGGGAGAATATCCATATATATATTTCTTCATCAAGGTTGCCATTTAAAAAGGCATTCTTGACATCAAATTGCTGTAAGGGCCATGAAAAATGAGCAGCCAATCCTTATAGTATTCATTTTAGCAATCAGAGTAAAGGTTTCAAGATAGTCTATACCATAAGTTTGGGTGTACCCTTTGGCAACCGATCTCGCTTTATATTTATGGAGAATAAATTAGAATTGGAATTCTAATATTTTCAGATTACAACAGTAGGGAAATATATACAATAGCCCTAGGAATCAGAAGCCATAAATTATTGATTCTAATCCCTTGATTTGTAGGATGTCCTAATAGGAAACTTTCATTTTAGCCATATTCTAAGGAAAGAAATAAAATCTAATAACATCCCTAATTAATGGAGAGAATTAATTTTGACAGAAATAATTCTTAATCATTAATTCTAATAACTCCTAATAATGTACATGTTTTCCACACTCCCCCTCAAGCTGGTGAATAGGTATTTCCCATTCCTAGTTTGGATGTAATCGCCTGAAAAACTGAACTATTCAATCCTTTGGCAAGAATATCAGCTAGTTGCCCATGTATAGACAAATGTGGGGTACAAATTAATCCACTCTCCAGCTTTTCTTTAATGAAGTGTCTATCTATCTCAATGTGCTCTGTTCGGTTGTGTTGTACTGGGTTGTGAGCTATGCTGATGGCAGATTTATTGTCACAATATAATCTCATTGGGCCATCCCATTTGATCTTCAAGTCTTCTAGGATTATCTTGAGCCATAATAGTTCACACACGCCTTGAGCCATTGCTCAGAATTCAGCCTCTGCACTTGACTGTGCTACTACATTTTGTTTCTTGCTTTTCCATGTTACCAAGTTTCCACCAAGGAAGGTGCAATATCTTGTTGTTGATCTTCTATCAACAATTGATCCAGCATAGTGCTGCTAGCATTAAACCTCCATTTCTTCTAAATAGTATTCCCTTGCTCGGTGTCCCTTTAAGGTATTGGAAAACTCTATAGGCTGCTTGTAGATGAACCTCCATAGGATTTTGCATGAATTGACTGATTACGCATAGGCAATATCTGGCCATGTGTGGGATAGATAAATAAGTTTTCCTACCAACTGCTGATATGATTCTTTATTTATTACAACATTCTCCTCTGCTTTTTGAAGTTTCAAATTGGGGTCAATAGGGATACTTACTGGTTTGCATGTTGTCTTGCCAGTTTCCTTGAGGAGATCAGTGATATATTTCTGTTGAGAGATGGAAATTCCCTTCTTAGAGTAAGCCACCTCAATCCCTAGAAAATACTTCAGTTTTCCTAGCACGTTAATCTCAAATTCCTTGGCCAAACATTGATATAAAGTTTGTCTTTCATTAGCATCATTTTCAATCACTATTATGTCATCAACATGGACAAGTAGAGCTGTAACTTTCCCTAAAGATGAATGTTTAATAAACAATGTATGGTTCCCTTGACTTTGCATGTATCCCATTGCCAACATGGCTCTTGCAAATCTGCCAAACCATGCCTGTGGTGATTGCTTGAGGCCATATAATGTCTTTTTTAGCTTACACATAGTATTGGCAGCCAAATTTTTTCCATAGCTAGGTGGAATTTCCATATAAATTTCTTCTAATTCTCCATGTAAGAATGCATTTTTCCCACTCATAATTAGCTGCTAATGATAATAACACTCTTATTGTGTTCATTTTTGCAATGAGGGCAAAAGTTTCCATATAATCTATATCATAGGTTTGAGTATATCCCTTTGCTACCAATCGAGCCTTGTACCTTTCAACTGGTCCTCAGCCTTATATTTTATAGTATACACCCATTTACAGCCCACAGGTTTCTTGCCTACGGTAACTCCACCAAATCCCAAGTTTTGTTCTTTTCTAATGACTCCATTTCCTCATTCATGGCTTGCTTGCATTTTTCATTGGATAAAGCTTCATATAGGGTAGCGGGAATGGTAATAGTGTTTAGGTTTACAAGGAAGGCTCCATGAGATGGTGAAAAATTTTTAAATGACAAAAAATGTGCAAGAGCATATAGTGGCTGTTTTGTGCACTTTCTAGTTCCTTTCTTAATGGTAATTGCCAAGTCTTGATCAACATTAGCCACATAAGGATCAGTTTCGTTTTGTGTAGATTGATCAGAAGTTCTTACCTCACTCAAAGGATAAGAGTTTGACTCTTGGATTTGCATAGGTTCAGGGACAGCCAATCTCCTTGTGAACACCTAGCCAAATCATGCATTGCTAGGGGCAGATTCAAGTTGCCGAGTCTTAAGGACAAATTCAGGTTGTTGTGGTTCATTTGGTGTTTCTGTTATTGGTTGTGGGATTTTTTCAATTTCAGGTGCATGGTTGGTGCAAGTAACTTGTGTAGAGTCTAGTTCAAGGGATTTAGATTTAGAATTTGGTTGTTCCAGAGGGACAAGTGATAGATCAAGTAAAAAATCATCCTTATCTTCCCTAGTTGGCTTCTCCCCTTGAAGATAAGGATTAGAAAAAAAGGATTCTTGTTCATTGAAGGTAACATCTATAGAGACATAGAATTTCTTGGAAGGAGGTGATAATACTTGTATCCCTTTTGAGTTGAAGAGTAGCCCACAAAAACACACTTTAGAGCTCTTGGATCTAATTTTCCTCAGTTTTGACTATGAATGTGGACAAATGACACATCCAAAAATTTTTGGAGTAATGTAGTATTTAGGTTAGGATAAAATTTTGAAAGTATTTCCAAAGGACTCTTAAAATTCAAAATCCTTGAAGGCAAACGATTAATCAAGTGAGTTGCTGTTAGAAGATGCCCCCAAAAACTTTTTGGGATATTATTTTGAAACAATAAAGCTCTAGGTTTTCCAAGGAGGTGACCATTTTTCCTCTCAGCTACCCCATTTTGTTGTGGGGTATTGACACAAGATGATTCATGTATTATGCCTTCTTTTTGAAAAAATAGGGTAAGAGTTTGATTAAAATAGTCATTGGCATTATTTGACCTAAACCTCTTTATTTTGACTCTAAATTGAGTTTGAACCATAGAACAAAAATTTGGAAGAACACTACTAACATCAGATTTTTGTTTGAGTAAAAAGATCCAAGTAATCCAAGTGCAATCATCAACAAAAGACACAAACCATTTTGCCCCAGAAACATTAAAGATAGTAGATGTGCCCCAAATATCACTATGAATAAGATGAAAAAGAATAGAACTTCTTTTATAAGTGGCTAGGAAAGCTACACGCTTGTGTTTTGCAAGTTCACACACCTCACAATGGAAGTTTTTAACATCTATATTCGAAAATAGGAAAAAGAATTTAATAACTCAAAAAGATGGACGAAGCAAAATTTTTTCTTTATTGGATAAAACAAATTTTGAAATGAAAGAGGAAGGTAATCTGTCATTAGTAATGCTTTGCTGACTTGGTGCATTCAGATAATAGAGGCCATCCGTTTCTCTAACATGTCCAATCGTCCTCTCTGAATCCTTTTCCTGAAATATACAATGATCACTATGAAATGTCCCATTACAGCTTAAATCTTGAGTAAGCTTTTGAATAGAGACCAAATTTGTGGATAATTTAGGAACATGAAGAACATCTTTCAAGGTTATTAGGGGGCTTAATATGATATTTCCAACACCTGCCACTGTGGTTAAAGGCCCATCAGTAATGGTTATTTTCTTGTTGTTGGGACATGGGGAATATGTTGAAAAAATTGTGGGTAAATAGGTCATGTGATTAGTTGCCCTTGAATCCATGATCCAGGAGTTGGTGAAGGTTGTATTAGAGACACTTAATTCATTGAAAGATGGAAGCTTACTTGAATATGCCAAAGAACAAATACCTAGAGATCCTTCTGGTTTCTCAAGTCCTTTGATAAGGGATCTCAGCCTTTCATTCAGCTCTTGTGATGCTGATTCACCTTGTGATCTTGCAGCAACATGAAGCTTCCGACATTTTTAACGAGTATGGTGAGATTTCTTGCGATAAGTGCACTATCATCCTTCACGGTTTTGAGGTTTCAGTTGGCCATCCTTTTCACCTTCAGTAGTTGTTCTTTTCTCCATTTTTGTGGCTGACTTGTTGATGCCTCCAGCCACCATAGTTCCCTTCTACTTTCTTCACTTTGAACTAGGGCCTCCACTTCATTGAAGCATGGAACATCTGGTTTCCCAAGAATTTGTATCATTACTTGATCAAATTCTGGGTTCAAGCCAACTAAAAAATCATAAACTCTATCCTGTTCAATATAATTTTTTAGAATAGCTAAATCTTCTGGGCACTTTGGCTTTATTACCCCATAGTGATCCAATTCTTGCTACAAGGATTTCAATTGATTTGGATCTTCAGTGACTGTTTTTCCCTCTTGTTTTGCTGCCATGGTTTTTACCTTGATATCATATACCTGGGCAACATCTCTAGCTTTGGAATGAGTTTGCTGAATTGCATCCCATATATCCTTGGCAGTAGGTAAGAACATGCAAGTGTCACTAATTTTTGGAATCATTGAATTCCATAGCTAGGCCATGATCATAGAGTCATCTTCTTCCCATGCCTCAAAGTTAGAATCTCCTGGCTTAGGACCAGTACCAATGAGGTGGCTAGTCTTTCCCTTTCCTTTTAGCGTAGTTCAAATGAGTTGAGATCGCTTGGGGTAGTTCTTTCCATCCAATCGATAGGAGGCTTGAATATTCTACAATTCTCCTAATTTTTAAGGACGGATTACCTCTTCAGATTCAATTACAGTGGACTTCTTGTCAGCTCCTACCATTTCAAACAATAATGGGCTAGAGGCACAACTACAGGGATAGAGTTGGGATTTTGGTGATGAAGGTCAAGACTTTGACAAGAGTTTTTGGGCAATGAAGGCCAAAGAAAAACCTAAGAAGCCCAAAAAACCTTTTGGAGAATAAATTAGAATTGGAATTATGATATTTTTCAAATTACAACAATAGGGAAATATATATAGTAGCCTTAGGAATCAGAAGCCATAAGTTGTTGATTCTAATCCCCTGATTTGTAGGATGTCCTAATAGGAAACTTAGTCATTTTAGCCATATTCTAAGGAAAGAAATAATATCTAATAACATCCCTAATTAATAGAGAGAATTAATTTTGACAGAAATAATTCGTAATAATTAATTCTAATAACTCCTCCTAATTAATTCTAATAACTCCTCCTAATTAATTCTAATAACTCCTAATAATGTACATGTTTTCCACAATATCGTTCCAAGATCCCATCTGACTTATATTTCACTGTGAACATCCATCTACACCCAACTGGCTTCTTCCCCATAGGCAACAAAACTAGGTCCCAAGTTTTGTTTTTCTCAATAGCTTCCATCTCAACGTGAATAGCCTGTTTCCAATTTCCATTCCCTAATGCTTCAGACAGAGTTTTTGGAGTGGGAATGGTATCCATATTTGTAAGAAAGACTTTATGTGTCTGAGAAAGATTATGATAAGAAATAAATGAATGGATTAGGTGTTTAGTACAACTTCGTTTGCCTTTTCTAAGTGCAATAGGAATATCCAAATCATCAGGACAAGTTATCTTATCATTGATGGGACTTACCATCTCAGTTGTAGGAATGGTAGATGATGGTAGGGTGGATTCAGGTCCAGGGATGAATCTCAACCTTCTTGGATATACCTATAATGGACATGAAGACTTTTCTTTTGGTGCTTCTTGTAACTCTTGTGAATTATTTAATTGAGGAGTTTGTAGTTTGCTCATTAGTTATTGAACATGGTTTTATCAATGAAGGAGAGGTAGAGTTATTATTTGAAAGTTCAAGAAAGAACTGCTGGTCCTCAATATTATTTAAAACTCTTTCCTTTATACATAGGTCATTGATTTCGCATTGTATAAAACGGTGATGAAATGAATGAAGGGTTCAAATCATTTTATTGACATGAGTGTTCTATATAAAAAAAAAAGAATTCCAACTTTTTTTTAAACCAATTTCTGTATTAACATAGTAGTAGAAAGAGTATTACACTACATCTAGACTTCAAACTGCTTCGCATTAACCATGTTAATGATCCTAGAATATGGTTGATAGAGAATCAAGGTGGATTTACCAATAAATATGAAATGCTATGGTTCTTAAATATGATTTCTTAATATATTCATAATTTATTCGGAAGCAATTCACGGGATCATGCACCAAGAACGAGGGTTATTGAAATAGGATTATTGTTCAATAAAAGTAACATTAGCAGACACTTAGTACTTCCTTGTGGGTGGGTGATAACATTTATATCCCTTATGAGTGGATGAATAGCCAACAAATAAACATTTAAGTGATTTAGCATCCAATTTACTTCTATGTTGACTATGTATATGAACAAAAGCAACACATCCAAATACTTTTGGAATAAGATTAGTTGAGCAATTATAATTTGGAAAAAATTGTGAAAGAATTTTCAAAGGACTTTTATTATCAAACTTCTCAGTGGGGAGCCTATTAATAATATGGCCAATAGTTAAGACAGTCTCCTCCTAGTATTGTTTTGGGACCTTATTTTGAAATAGGAAGGCTTGTGTCATGTTTAGAAGATGACCTTCTTTCTTTCAGCAACTCCGTTTGGTTATGGAGTATTAACACAAGAGGACTCATGAATAACATCATGATGCCGAAAGAATGAAGATAGTGTTTGATTAAAAAATCTCTTGCATATCATAATAAAACCTTTTAATCTCAACTCCAATTTGTGTTTTGATCATATTATAAAATGTAGTAAATACATAACTCACATCAGATTTATTCTTTAGTAAAAAAATCCAGGTAACATGTGTAGTCATCTATGAAAGATATAGAACAATTTTGCACCTGATATGCTAGGCACTGGGGAGGGACCCCAAATATCACTATTTATAGAGTAAATGGATATGTAGATTTATTTTCACTAATAGGAATAGAAGCCCTTTTGTGTTTGGCAGATTCTCATACGTCAAAATGGAATTGCTCCACAGATAAATTTTTAAAACATTAGGAAAACAATTTTTAAAATACTAAATGAAGGATGTCCTAATCAAAATGATAAAGCCATATTTTATTTTTTCAAGACTATAATAATTCAGAAGAGAGAGTTACACAGGAATGAGTTGTAAGGTTATTTTTTCCACTTTGTTCTTCAAGATATTAGAGACCACCCCTTTCCTTAACATGTCCAATCATCTTCTTCGTGCCCCTTTCCTGAATAAAAAAATAAGAAGGATGAAAAGTAATATTGCAATCTGAATCAGTGGATAATTTTTGGATCGAAATGAGATTAGTGCAAAGTTTTGGAACATAAAGCACATTATAAAGAATGAGCTTATTATTTAAGGATACATCTCCTTGGTCAGCCACAATAGTAACTGACCCATCAGCTGTAGTATTTTCTTAATGCTAGGATAAGGGGTGTAGGATATAAATTTATTTGAAGAATTGGTCATAACTCATATGGTCAGTAGCACCCAAATCGAGAATCCACAATTTTTTAAAAACATTATTTGAAGCATTAAAAGTATGACGAGGAACTAGGAGAAAATCGGGAGGAAATACTTGAGAATACCAAGGTACTAGTACTTGTTGGAGGGGGAAAGATGACTGGTTGTTCATAGTCTCCAAGAAACATTGTAGCCTTTCAATATCTTCATTACTAAACTTAGTGTTTGGCAAATCTGGTTTTGTAGTTGAAGCAACATGTACTTGACTATGGCTCCCTTTAGACTGTCCTCCTTTCATATTTGGAGGCTTACCATGAAGTTTCCTACATCTCTCCTATGTGTGTCTAATGGGGATGGGATAGTATGGGATGTCCCTAAGGTAGTATGGGCTACCCAAGTCCCACATTGAGTAGAATGGAATGCTCGATGAGATACTTAAGTGATTCGGTTCTTCTCCTTCAATAGCTAGCTTTTAAAGGAGGGTTTCCCAAGTTACTTGGGTTCTATCATTTAGTATCAGAGCCTGGTTTGTCGATGGCATGGAGAGAGCTACTAGTGAAGGGTTCTGACTGGCGGAGGGGCTGATCGCAGTAGAGTGAAACAACGTCGAGTGAAGTGTCACAAAGTGCAGTTGTCGGGTCGTCGGCTCTTCAGGGGCAGTGCTATGATAGGGATGGAGACAGTATGGGACCTTTAATAGCTAGCATTTGAGGGAGGGTTTATCAAGTCATTTGGGCTCCATTAGTATCTTGGTTTCTTGCAATAAGTACACCAAATAGTTTTTTCAAACATGGCAACGACAACAATAAAGAAAAAAAGAAAGGAACCAAAAAATAACATAGCAATGTAGACTATGAAGAAACCCCCCAATGAAGGTGCCATGTTTTGTGTAGATGGCGGCCAGAAAAAGTGTTTCACGCGCTCTCATGAGCCAGCGTGTGGGAGATGGGACAGAAACATGTGGTGGTGCGTAACAGCACGTGCAGTGGCCACTAATTCTCTGGCAACTCTTCGAGGTGTCGCTGACAACGTTGAGGTGTTCCTAAGTGGATTGGCTCACTTTATGGCCAATCAAAATAAGTGAAGGTGTAAAGGCTATGAAAAAACACAGGCTAGAAAAGAGCTTAAGGCTTTGATACCATGTTAAACTTGAAATTCCATGAATGTTTTCCTTTGAGTTTACATGGGTATATATATATATATATACATATAGAGGAAAAACAATCCTAATCCTACTAGAAAACTGATTCCTAAAGTGAGGGATTATATTCCATCCTAGAATATCTTACTAATCCTAATCCTAAACAAAATCAAATTTAAATTTAAATTTTAAAAAATCATAATTAAATTTTTCTCACTTCCAAATCCTCCCACTCTATAGATGACCTCAAAGGATTTGGAGGAACTTAATAGGCAGGTCTATAGTTTGCTTGAGAACAATTATATCCAACGTAGCCTTAGTCCTTCTATTGTACCCTACTCTTTCAGATAAATTATTAGGCAATGATAAATTACTTTTCTGGAAGAGACGTAATTTAGGCAAAATTGAGGAAATATTAAGTATTCTAGGCAATGATAAATTATTTAGTACGTCTTAAAAATATTAAAGTTTGAAAAGCTAAACTTTTACTATATTGGAAGTTGTTTTCTGCCTTCATCATTTTTTACTTTTATTTTCTTGGGCTCCACATATAAATTTCCCTTTCACTAGATGTAAAATGCTTTGAAATTATTGAATAGTCATTATAATGAGTTCTCTTTTCTCCCTCCTTTCTTCCTTCTTCCTCCCTTTTACTTGGATTTTTCTATTGCTTCCACCCTTCAAAACTTAAGGTCAAGTTTTCTGCAACCAAGGGAGATTGGGGAAAGACATATTTGGAGTGATATGGTCAATTATTTGCGTAATTAATTGTAAATCAAGAATTAAATCATCAATTAAGGCTTAAATTAGGAATACTCTTGATCACTATTTTCTTTATCTTTTCAAGCTTGTGTTTTTATTTCTCTTATAAACTTTCGATTGTAGACTTTTAGGAGCTTGGCAATGGAAGGAAATATTAGTATTTGCTTCCCTTTTTTTCTTCTTCTCTCCCTCTATCTCATCTCTACTTCTTCTGCCTTCCTCCTGCTGGTTCTACATCAATGATCAATTCCAATTCTTAGAACATTGAAATTTATTCATGTGTGTTTCCTCGTTACAATTCCTCTAGTGACTATAAAGCTCCACTTTCTTTACTCCTCTAACCTCCATAATTGGGGTTATCACTTCATTCACTTCTATCTCTTCCACCTGCCAGTTGCTTCTTTTGGTGGATTGCTTCCAATATGATATTCAGGTAACGTGCTTATGGTGAACCTTGCTCCAAAATGGGTTGGGCAAAAATTTGGATGCTTAAGGAACTATTTTATTTATATTGAGGCTATGCATGCACCTGTCAAGGGTAATTTAAATTGATGATATGGTATTTAAAATTTTTTATGATAAATCTAATAAATGGATTTTTTGTAAACAGGGTAGACTGGAACCTGTAGAAGCTTATGTGAAGAATAACAAGCGAGGCTTGGGAGCAGACAGAATAAAGAAAAAGGCTGTGAAAACTCATCATGCTAATGGCTCGGGAGGGAAGAATAAGGAGGTATTATTTATTTTGCTTCATAATCTAGGGTTTATAATCCATTTTTCTGTTTTTCTGATTGCTAGGGAATGCCTAAGTATTTTTTGATAGATACAGGGAAATTTAAAATGATTTGGATTATTTTACAATGCTAAAATGAATTTAGCTTAGAGTTATTGTAGAATTATAGCATGACTATGCAACATGATACAAATATCTTCTTTTGAAAGGTTATTCTTCAATTGGTCATGAAATTGTGCCACGTGCTTTGCCATAGACTCAAAAAGAAAAGAATTGTTTATGAAATCTATAAAGAATGAGCAAAAGGTCATAGGTTGGAAATAACAATGATAAGGGGCAGTATAATAGTTTAGAATTAGACAGCTTGGTTGATGATTTTCTTGGATGCGTTGATGTTAAAATCTTGGCACATCAAACGTTTATTGGTGTGCTGGGGCAGAATGGCTTGTAACCAACATATCGGTTCAGGTGCTTTAATAGGTGATTGCAAAATTGCATTTTTGATAGGAGGCACAATAAAAAAATACTGGAAAATAGATAATTTTAATTAATAACTTGAGTGCAAGAATCTCAATATCCAACGGCAGTCCATACGGAGGGCACCAAGCTTGAATAGAAATGATAATTTTTCTGATGTCTAATTAAAACTACAACAGAACAACATACCAAGCCTTTTACCACTAAGTGGGGTTGGCTATATAGATCAAGTGACGCTTACGTGTTTTATCTTAGCTTATTTTTACAACTAAGTTATTAATACTTAAGTTCATCTTAATAGTTTTCTCTATTATTTTCTGTCAAGATATGGCTGGTATGTGGATATGATAAGTTTAAATTTAGAAATAATTAGAATAGAAATTTGTTGTATATAAATCCCTTAAATCAAGGGATTAGGATAGGCTGATTTGTTTTCTAGAATTTTTGGATTAGATTAGATTATTTCCTTTTTCTTCTCCTCTGTAATTCTATATATTTCTTGTACAATAGCCCAGAAAATAAAAATCAATTTTTCCATTCATTTCGTGACCAAGAGACCTCTATACCCATTATCTAATTATGTCTCTCTCAACCACTTGTCTCCAACCCATAAAAACTTTATTATGAGTCTAAATACTATTGCTATTCCTAACACTGTTTCTGAGGCAGCTTCAAAAAGGGAATGGAGAGATGCCATGAGAGAGGAGATGACAGCTCTAGAGAAAAATAAAACATAGGAGATTGTTGACAAATCGAAAGGGGTGAATATAGTTGACTGTAAATGGATTTTTTCAGTGAAGTATAAAGCTAATGGGTCCCTTGAGAGATATAAAGCAAGGCGGGTGGCAAAAGGATACACTCAAACCTATGGCATTGACTACCAGGAAACTTTTGCTCCAATAGCCAAGATGAACACTGTTAGAATTCTATTGTCCCTACCTGCACATTTTGATTGGCAACTGCTACAATATAATGTAAAAAATGCCTTTCTCCATGGGGACTTAACAGAGGAGATCTATATGAATATACCACCTGGATTCGAGGGTGAACTGGGTAGAGTATGTAAGCTTAAGAAGGCCCTCTATGGCTTGAAACAGTCACCAAGAGCTTGGTTTGATCGTTCTGCTAGAGTTATGAAATCCTCTGGTTACCACCAAAGCCAAGGAGATCACACTCTCTTCATTGAGCATTCGGCTGGAGGGGGGTAACTGCTCTTCTAGTGTATGTAGATGACATTATAGTCACTAGAAATGATGAAAAAGAGAAGATGGAGCTGAAATGTAGATTACTAAAGGAGTTTGAAATAAAAGAGTTGGGAAAGTTCAAGTATTATTTCCTTGGCGTTGAAGTTGCATACTTATCCCAAGGAATTTTTATATCACAGCAAAAATATGTCACAGACAGCAAAAATATGTCACAGACAGCAAAAATATGTCACAGATTTATTGCTAGAAACCGGAAAAGGAGGATGTAAACCTATCTCATCTCCCATAGACCTGAATCACAAGTTATGTGAAGCTACGGAAGAACCGACCGTTGATAAAGCTATGTATCAAAAGTTGATTGGCAAACTTATATATCTTGCCCATACTAGACCTGATATAGCTTATTCAGTGAGTCTTATAAGCCAGTTTATGCATGACCCTAGAAAATCTCATCTACAGGCAGCATATAGAGTACTACACTACTTGAAGGGCAGTCCAAGAAAGGGAAATTTGTTCAGAAGACACAATGCTCTCACTCTAGAAGCCTATACGGATGCAGACTATGCTGGGTCTCTGGTGGATAGAAAATCAACTATCGGGTATTGAACTTTTCTTGGAGGAAACTTGGTAACGTGGAAAAGCGAGAAACATAATATTGTAGCAAGGTCATCAGCAGAATCTGAATTCAGAGTTATTGCCAAGGAATATGTGAACTAATTTGGCTTAAAATAATTCTGGATGATTTGAAGATTAAACTTGAAAGCCTTATGAAGCTGTACAGTGATAACAAATCTGCTATTAACATTGCTCATAACCCCGTACAACATGAGAAGACAAAACACATTGAAATAGATAGATATTTCATCAAAGAAAAGCTAGAGGCAGGATTGGTGTGCATGTCTTACATTCCCTTTGACTTACAACTAGCTGATATCCTAACTAAAGGACTTCATAGCTCAAGATTTATGGGATTCCTATCCAAGCTGGGAATGGAAGACATTTATTCCCAGCTTGAGGGGGGGTGTCAAGATATGGTTGGATTTATGCGGATATGATTAGTTTAAATTTAGAAATAATTAGAATAGAAATCTGTTGTATATAAATCCCTTAAATCAAGGGATTAAGATAGGCTGATTTGTTTCCTAGAATTTTGGGATT
The DNA here is from genome assembly GCA_031216115.1 of Senna siamea. Taxonomy (NCBI): domain Eukaryota; kingdom Viridiplantae; phylum Streptophyta; class Magnoliopsida; order Fabales; family Fabaceae; genus Senna; species Senna siamea. Next base: position 8,784,327 of record CM062360.1, read on the forward strand.
AGATAAGATTATTTCCTTTTTCTTCTCCTCTGTAACTCTATATGTTTCCTGTACAATAGCTCAGAAAATAAGAATCAATTTTCCCATTCATTTCATGACATTTTCTTTAGTCTTCCCCTACATCTAATTATTGGGCTATCTTCCATGTGGTCAACTCTACGTACGAGAGTCTCTAATAGTTTGCTCTGTACAGGACTAAACTATCTAAGGTGTATTTCTATTAACTTATCTATGATAAGTGCTACTCCGACTTTCTCTCTAACACACTCGTTCCTAATCCTATCCTTTCTAGTGTGACCACTCATTTAATGCAACATTCTCATTTCTGCAACGTTGAATTTTTGCTCATGTTGACATTTTATCGCCCTGCATTCAATATCATACAACAATGTAGGTTTTATAGCTATACGATAAAATTTTTCCTTACTCTTGAGTGGTACTTTTCTATCACAAATAATACCTAAAGCTTTTTTTTCCATTTTTTCCACCAAGTTTGAATCTTATGATTTACGTCTTCTGCTATTTCTCCATTATTTTGTATTATCATTCCCAAATACTTAAAACTTGTGACTTTTTGTATGAGATGATCTCCAAACTTCACTTCTGCCCTAGAATCAATATCTCTTTCACTAATATTACATTCCATATGTCTCTAAAACTTGTCTCCACCTTTTTAATTTCTTTTTTATTTCTTTTCTGGAATCTCCAACAAGGACTATATCATTAGTAAAAAATATATATCGTGGTGCTGTTTCTTGGATATGTTCAGTGAGCACATCCCATACCAAGTTGAAAAGGTGAGGGCTTAAAGCTAAATTGTGATGTAGTCCTATGGTTATAGGAAAAAAATTTTGGCTCCACCTTGTATTCTTACACAAGTCGTGGCCCCATCTTACATGTCTTTTGATTGCTCGAATATAAGTTACCCGAATTCATTTCTTTTCTAAAGCCTTCCATAACACCCCTCTCGGTACTTTATCATATGCCTTTTCTAAATCGATGAAGATCATATATAGGTCCTTGTGAGATCTCTGATATCTCTCTATCAATCTCCTTAATAAATATATAGCCTATATGGTTGACCTCTCTGACATGAAACCGAATTGGCTTTTTGTAATTCGTGTGTCCATTCTCAATCTCCGTTCAATAACCTTCTCCGATAACTTCATAGTATGACTCATGAGTTTGATGCCCCTATAATTTGCACAATTTTTTATGTCATCCTTATTCTTATTCATTGGGATCAAAGTACTTTTCCTCCATTCATCCAACATCTTCTTGGTTCTCAATATCACATTAAACAACTTTGTTAACCAATTTAACCCTTTTCTTCTTAAAGTCTTCCTCACCTCAATGGGTATGTTATTAGGTCCCACTGTTTTGCTATTATCCATTCTCTTCAATACCTGTACTATTTCAAACTCTTGAATCCTCCTTAGTACTTAGTCTATCTGCATGACAAGTAGATAAGTGTTCTTCATTAAAAGGTTTGTGAAAATAATTCTTCCATCTTTCTTGAATATCTTGTTCCCTTGCCAAGATATTACCTTTTTCATCCTTAATACATTTCATTTGATCTAGGTCTCTTGTTTTTCTCTCCCTACTCTTAGCAAGCTTGAATATTCTTCTCTCACCATCTTTGATTTCTAAGGATTGATATAACCCTTCATAAGCTCTATCTCTTGTCTCCAATATTGTCTTCTCAACATCTTTCTTAGCTAGTGTATACTTATCTAAATTTTTATTATCTCTACATGAGTGTCATGCTTTATAACACTCTCGTTTAACTCTAATCTTATCTTGTACATTTGCATCCCGCCACTAAGATTTTTTTCTCTTTATACCTTTCTTTGTAAACTCCTATGTGGTTCGCCTTTCAAATACCACAATCTTATTCTAGGGCTTGATTCTTTATGGTTTTTTTTTATTTTTCTCAAGAACGTCCATAACCAAGGCCCTATGCTGGATAATTAAGCTATCTCGGGTTATAACTTTTTAGCCGATGCAAAGTTTTCTATCTGATTTTCTTACCAAAAAGAAATTGATTTGGGAGCATGTTGCTCTATTCTTGTACGTGATAAGGTGTTTTATTCTCTTCCGCTATAGTGAAGTTAAAAGCTAAAGAAAAATCTAAAATTGTTTTACCTTCTGTATTTACCCCTCCGATACCATGTCCTTCATGAAATCCTTCATATCTTCTAGCTACGCTCCCCATATGTCCATTTAGATCACCTCCTAATAAAATTTCTCTCTTAATGATATTCACTGTAATTTAATTTTATGATGTTCTTTTCATCCTACTTGTGGTTCATAGACACTAATAACATTAAAAGTTTCTTAATCTACTACAAGTTTTAGTGCAATTATCTTATCTGCTAACCACTACTTTGTCCCTCCACTCTTTATCTACAATTATACCCACTCTATTCGTAACTTTTGACTTGCCATCGTACCAAAGGTTAAAATTGGATTTGTCTAATTTTATTGCCTTATCTCCTAATCATAGTGTTTACTGTTTCCATCGATTTACTTGTAAGTATGCCGATATTCCATGCCCCAAATCATAATCTACTCTTATGGACTAGCTTCTTTACCCACACCTATCTATGAAAATGGGGAGCCCTTGCTTATTTTTCACTATATCCTAGCGTTGATATTACGGCTCATGCTCATTTGACACGATACCCAAGTCATACAGCACTTTGCTTTCGGGCAACAACCTAGCATTAACGTGTTCACATCTTTGATTCATATTCATAAAGATTCGACAAAATTTTACGTTGGCTGTCAATTACCTAACGCAACCCTTCTCTTTTATTTGGGCTTGGGATTGGCTATGAACAACATACACATAGTTTGATGTCTAATTAAAACTTCTAGCAAATATTTAAATAAATGCTCCCTAACAAACACCTTAAATTTAGCAAAACAAATGAAACAAATAACAAAGTGGGTGTGTGCTGAATAAGTGGGAGTGGTTATGCTGAAGCTGATCATGATATTTATTCCTTGAATTGTGCAAGACCCAATAATTTGCTGACTTCAATTCCTAGTGCATCTCACTTGTTTTCTTGCATTTCCTTCTAGAATAAGTCTCTAGGCGAGGGGATGTCGTATCAGTTTTTAGGTTAAAAATGTTGAAATCTACGTAAGTTTCAAGTAGGAATACTACTGGGAGAATTCAAAATTTATCTGGTTTACGGTCTAATGATGGTTAGAATTAGTAGAAGAAGAAATTAGCCTAGACTAATGCCATGGGTTTGGTAATCCCATCATGCTAGAAATGATTGCATCATCCAACCTAGAAGAAAGCAATATTGCTAAATGGATAAAATTGAATATTTTTAAATTGACAATAGGCATTATTACCATAGATAAAAGTTACACTTAATTAAATAAAGCTTGGATATCATTCTAAGGCCCAATATCACCTAAATAATACAAATGAAATTCAATTATAACCATCCTCATACTATGAAACATAATAAAACATTATAAATTTCTAAGATACCCCTGGTCCATAACTATAATGCTTTGCTTACTCAGACTAATACAATAACAAACATAGCCTTTTCCCACTAAGTGAGGTCAGCTATATGGATCAAGCGACGCCAAAGTGTTTTATTGTTACTCATTTCTACAATTAGATTATTAATCGGTAAATCCATCATACTAATTACTACTATTATTTTTTTGTCTTTTTCTACTCCTAGTTATTGGATCATCTTTTATCTGGTCAACTCTTTGTACAGGAGCCTCTAATGGTCTCTTCTGTACATGAACAAATTACCTAACACGAGTTTCTACTAATTTTTCAATGATAAGTGTTATCTTGACTTCTCTCTAGTGCACTCATTTCTAATCCTATCATTTTTAGTGTGACCACTCATCCTATGCAATATTTTCATTTCTGTAACATTGAATTTTTTCTCACATTGACTTTTTATTGCACAACATTCAGTGTCATACAATAATGCAGATTTTATACCTGTACGATAAAATTTTCCCTTGAGTGGTACTTTTTTATAACAATTAAAACCTAAGGCTTTCCTCCATTTCATCCACCTAGCTTGAACCTTATGATTTACATTCTCATTTATTTTTCTATTATTTTGTATTATTGTTCTGAAATATTTAAAACTTGTGTCTTCTATGAAATGATCTTCAAGCTTCACGTCTGCTCTAGAATCAGTCACTTTTGTAACATCCTACCCCTATAGGTCCTATACATATACTAACCCATAGGAGAGGTGTGTTACTAACTTGTCTCTTTATTTTAACTACCCAAATTCATTTTTTAATTAATTATCCAGGATCTGTTACTTAATTCATTTGTTGGTTTGGGCGTCCCTCGGATATCTCACTCGTCTACCATATCAACGGAAGCATATTATCTAGATGAGATGATATCAATATTTACTTATATTCAAAATAAGGGATAAGATCTTGTGAGGCACTATACTCACCCCTCACAAGACCACCTTGTCCCCTTATGGGATACTGACCATTTATTTACACATACAGTTCCGTGACTATCTACATACTACTTTCATACATCTTAAGGTAATATACATAACCAAAAGAAACTCTCACTTCTCCTATACATCATATACTAACACTTTGGCTATCCCCAAAACAAACTAGGGTGAGACTAGGATTCAAAAAGAAATACAGCGCCCCTCCACCTTAAATCACCGGGGGTTAGGTGGTATGTCTATAATCCATATGAATACTTCTCTGATCTACAGGAAGTATCCAAGGCTTGGGACCTCGAACATTTCTATGTCAACCTCCACGGTATTAGTGTACCTAACCATCTAGACACATCAATGCACATGCGAGTTGAGAAAACTCTGTAATCAGGTAAAACAATTTAAAATCTTACTGTTGATGTTACTAGTTGGGAATCACCTGGTGAAACATTTGATGGTACTAGTTGAGAATAGCCCACTAAAACAAGCATTCTTTAATACTTTCTAGGAGTAATGGATGTTATGTTGTATATGTCATGCCATGCGCCATGAAAGGCAATAATATGTAATATCATGGGCAATCTCCAGATAATTCATCTTAGAACACATTAGTATGGACACATATATATGGACAAGAATAATACATCATAAACATCATATAAGCACTCAGGCCACAACATTAATATTTGAGAGCTAAAGAACTTGTCGGTCGATAATTCTCAAGATGGGAACTGCCCAAAGGAACACACCAACGTCAGTTGCTCCTCTTACTAACTACAACGTACCCCTGGTCATAACACCCATTGAATGAGTTCATTGTACGATCACTAGCTCTATACCCCCTAGAGCGTCCCCTGGTTATATGATACCAACATTCATCTCCTCACTGGTCCCTGAGCCTCCTTTTCTCGATAGGCCAAATTTGCCCTCTCATTGGTCATATACACAATGAGTCAATGCCTCTAAGAGAATCACCATCTTTTAATGATGAATCATTTTTTGTGCATAGGATTCACAAGCATATATACTAGGGAAATAGATTTCATATCTAGGTGACCCTAATCCTAAGTAAGCAATTCTACGACCTTTAGAGTACACTAACTTAGGAGTTACCTACATGGTGTTTTTATAAAGTTTTAGGATTAGATGGATGCTTAGCCATCCTAAGTCATGGTTCAACCGCAGGATTTCCACTGGTCGTCTCATATCAACTATCAGTCATCCAATCAGGAATCTATTTATTTCCTACTGCATATATTTAAGAATGCTTTTAGCTCTCTTTCTCTATTCTTTTCTCTCATCCCATAGTCCCCAACCATTCTTATGTGTTCTAGTTGCTTAATTTGATTGGATCTATTGCCTTGTTGTCACCTTGAAGGAAAAGATAAGGGAAATGATTATCTTTCAAGACAAAGGGGATACCAGTCGACTTTCAGGGCATGGTAGTTGACTTGTAACTCTCTACCAAAAGAGAAAAGCATATCCAAGAGCTAGCAGTCAACTCCTGCGTTCTTGAATTTTTTGGAAAATTGTTAGAACATGGCAGTCGACTTGTATATCCTAGCAGTCGACTCCCAAGTTCAAATTTTGGGTTTTCTAACCAACGTGAACACTACGATTGACTCTTAGGAGCTAGAAGTTGACTGCCATACCTTTGCTTTGTTTTTCAAATGTACTTTTTAATCTAAAAATGTCCATAAAAATGCAGTTTTGTAAGGATTTAATTCATAAACTTATTTCTCCTTTTTTAGGCTAAAAACATACATAAAAAACAACTAAAATCCAGGCTATATCCAATTCAAATTGGATAAGATCATACTTTGGAGGAAAAAGGAAACAAACCCATAACTTCAATCCCTCATTTCAAGTAAATCAACCACATGCACGACCTTATAGACATGCATCCAGCATAGTTAATCATAGAATGTTAGTTTATAGCCCTTGTTTGCATCAAAACACCAAGATTTGAAATTCATACCCAAATTGTAGAGTTTTCTGAAACGAAAACAAGAGCTAGATTTATTTGATTATCTTGCCTTCTAGTAAATTACGTGCGTGATGTGAGCTTTTCCTTTCGTTTACAGATTCCCTCCTTGATTTCCTAAATCCTTGTTTAGCTTTCTTCCCTTCCTCGGACTCTCTCTCTTTTCTCTCTCTATAGTGAAGTTCTGAACTTCCTCTCTCTTACTCCCTATTTATACTAAGTTTAATTTAGGGGGGAAACAAAGTTAATCAAAATTCTAAAGTATTTGCTAGTTGGTCCCTAGGGCAAAAAATGCAATTTAAGAAACTTAAGAGACATTTTACTTCTTAGCACAATTCCTACACTTTATGTTCTTTAAAATTCCATTTCTAAATATTTCTTTATTTATTATATTTCTTATTCTTTGGAAAGATTTTCCATAATGTGACACTTAGGTATATCACAATTACCTATTTGTACTACTTGCCTTTAATGTTCCGTTATTCACAAATCAGACATCATTTCAGTCTGGTTTCTCAGCCAATCTTTCTGAGACTGGCATGTCTAGATTTAATCACCAAATCAGTACCAATACATGCAATTTGACTGCTTGGAGTGAGATGTTACACCTTCCACTAAATTTACATTCCATGACTTACATAGAATCCGTATGTCTGCAAAGCTTGTCTCCACCTCTCTAATTTTTCGTTTACTTCTTTGGAATATCCAACAAGGGCTATATCATCACCAAAAAGCATACACCTTAGCTGCCTCTTGGATATGTTCAGTGAGCACATCCATTACCAAATTAAAAGGGTAAGGGTTTAAAGCTGAACCTTGATGTAGTCCTATAGTTATAGGAAATTTCTTCATGGCTCCACCTTGTGTTCTCACACAAGTTGTAACCTCCTTATACATGTCTTTGATTACTCGAATATAAGCCATAAATTCCTTTCTTTTCTAAGGCTTTCCATAATACTTCTCTCAGTACTCTATCATATACCTTATCTATATCAATGAAAATCATATATAGATCCTTGGAGATTTCTGACATGAAACCAACTTGGTTCTCTGTAATTCACGTGTCCAATCTCAATCTCCGCTCAATAACCTTCTCCCATAACTTCATGGTATGGCTCATGAGCTTTATTTTCCTATAATTTTCACAATTTTGATCCATATTCATAAAGATTTAACAAAGTTTTATGCTGGTTGTCGACTACCTAACGTAATTCTCCTCTTTTATCTGGGCTTGGGATCGAGTATAAAAGCCAAACTTAACATAGGCAGAGTTTGCTTACTCTAACTAATGTTTCAAAAGAAAATGTTGAATCTAGAAAAGTATATGGCACATTACAATCAGCTCCTGAGCCAATATGCTAAGATCTGATCTTCAAAATTTTTCATTCTCGATGCTTCTCTGGTGGTAAAAATCATGGCTAGTGCACTTGTCATGGATCAAATTGCAAAAGGTACACCTTAAAAGAAACATAAAGAACGACTTATTTACGCTGCAATTCAGTTTTGAATGGTCCATGGTGAATGGTGATAATCTGAATAGAAGAAGGGTGTGTCTGATAATACTAAAATGTCAACAATGAAATTGACCACAGAATTTTTCGTGCGATATATTTGAGGCACTGAATCTGTAGCATTTGAAAAGTTTCTCGTTGAGCATGGGGTTTTTACTTAACTGTTAGACAATTTTATGCTTTGAAAGCTTAAATTTATTACATCACAAAACTTCCCTTCATTATGAGTGCAAAGTAGATTTAAGTTAAACTACAACAATCTAGTGACATATAGGTAACAATTGGGGAAAAAAATTATAAATTTGAAATTTAATGTTGAAGGAAATCAAGCAAGTTAATAGTAATATTATATTAACTTTGAGCTATAGAAACAAAAGAAATATAATATGAAAACAGTAAAGCATACAAGCGACAAATAATATAAATTCAATTTAAGTCAATAAAATTTGGGATTCAAATTTCTTAGTTTTAAACGTTGAGTTTCTCCTTTGATATCCTCATCAAATTCTAAAACTTCCAGTTTTTTTTTCCCTCTTGAACACAGATGCGTCATACAAGTGGGAATAAGATCTTTGCATGGATGTCTGCCTTTTTTTTTTTTTCTTAGGACTTGCATGGATGTCTAATTGGTTTTGCTCTCTAGATATGAAACTTTTGTTACTTACAGGCCTTGCTAGAAGATGTAATTCGGCTTTTACTAAAACTTTACATACCATTTTTCTTCTCTTCCAGACAGAAAAATGAAAATGATAGAAATTACCAAAATAGAAAATGTGTGGAAGAAAATTTGATGAAATCTGATGGTAGTGAAGTTTGTGTACCAATGTTCTGGAGTGTTGAATCAGTGAGCAATGATTACATATGAGCAGTTGGAGGATCGTATTGAATATGAAAGTCTCGTTGGTGGATTATATGTTGCTATAGATGAGTAATATGAATTCTCTATTTCTACTATGGAATAAGTGATTAATCTATTTATATTATGGGAAAAGTGCAAAAATTCTCCCTCTAACTTAGGGTCACTTGCAATTAACTACCTGAAATTTCAAAGTGGGCAGTTAGGTCCTTAAACATTTAAACTCCAGCAAACAAGTCGAAACTAGGTTTACTTTTCTCCTAAGAGTGTTAACTCATTTGCCTTTACGCATTCCCTATATGTCAAATTGGGTATCTTTGAGTTGCGCTTCTCAATCTAGTGGTTTCCAAACTAGCATATGCAGGGTTTGAAGTGGAAAATGAGTTAAGTCATTAAAAAATTGGACTAAATGACTTATTTGTTGAATTGTTGAAAGCTTAAGGACTTTAGTTTTGTATGTTGGGTGGGCTATTTGAAAATGACCCAGAGTTCGGTGGGGCTTTTTTGCGTTTTTCCCTCACATTATCTAGATAGATCTCCTTTCTTAGTTTTACTGTGTTGGTATTCTAATTCTTGATTTTAATTTTGATTAATTTCAGGAACAATTGTTTCCAAAGAAAAAGAAGGCACTTTCTAAACAGATGAGAAAGATGCAGGAGTTGGAAAAGAAGATGCAGGAAAAGGAATTTGAGCGCGCTTTTTTCAGGGAGTTCTGGCCAGAAAATGTGTAAATGAGAATTATGTGGATAATTCTTTGATGTCTTAGTAATTTCCTCTTGCATTCAAATTTCAATAGTACTCAAGATGATTTCAAGAGTTTGTGCAGGTTAGATCATCGGAGTATCTGAGAAGGATAGAGGAACTGGGAGAGGCATAGCAAACCAAAGAAATTTCAGCTTACTGAGCTCAACGTAGTGCCCTAATCCAAGTGATTTTATAATGCTTCATTTATCAATGAATCTAAGTAGACTAGTTTACGCAACAAATAGATCAAGTCAGTATGGGCATTCATTGTGATTAAATTGTCTCTCTCATTTCACTTGTTTTTACTTCCGAGTTTGGTGATGCTAGTATTTCGATCATAGAATAGCTTGATGAGTTGGTGTACACTAGGGGTCATATAGAATGCGAAGACGTTGTCATCAAACTCACTAATATATGTATATAATTCCAACTCTTGATGTCTAATGTGGCAATTTATGTTTAATCATGACGTGTCATCGTATTTACAATTTAAAAATAGAATACAACAAGCTGAGCAGGAGTAATTATTTGTTAGGCACAACTTTTAACACATTATCTTAAGGGCTAACTCGTGTATCAAGCTAGGCCTTGTGCACATTATCTTAACAAGACTAGCCAGGTTCGGCTAAATAATTCAGTGGAAGTCTTGCTACCTACCTTTCAATCACTGTCAAGAGGATTTTTCACAAGGTTGACTCAAGCACCACACGGCTTGAAGCCAAACCACCCTTCCTTGCATTACCCTTCCATCCCACCTCCCTCCTCAACAAAGACTTTCTCAATCAACTTAGCAACCAGTACATAATTGAAAGAATCAATCAGCTTCCCAACTCCTGGACTCCCCCATCTCCTAGCATTATGAAGATCAATGTGAACGTACCTTTTAAATCCTCTTCCTATCTTTGGCTTATCCCTGTGGTTGTAAGGAATGCCTATGGCATTGTGTTGACTAGTTCCACAAGCATACTCAGAAGATCAAATCCTCTTCTTTCACCCAAGCTAATGATGATCATTGAATTGAACTAATTGGCTTTTGTCAATGCTTGCAATGATAAACTTGGGGTCAACATGGATTTTGCTTAGATGCCTTTCTATGATTCAATTGTCTATTGATCACCATGGGTGATTGCATGAGTTGGGCGTCAACTATACTAGTTACCATGACATCTCTCTAGGAGTTTCTAAGGGAATTCTCAACCCCCTGTGTGATACACAATTCTCGTTACTCTCTTGCTCCCTTTGCTCTTTTTGCATCATTGTTAACTTAGGCATTGAAGATGTGTTTAGGGAGCACTCTCCCCTACATTCTTGTAGGTTCACTAGCTCACTTGAAGATCTCAACCATATTTTGGTGGCTCATTCATCATTGGTACCCACATAAGGGAGCTAACTCCGCCACAAGCAACCAGCCAAGCATCCTATTTTTCCAAGAATCCTCCCAGAAATGAAAATGAGGACCATGTTAAGAGTTCTTGGCCTTCCTAGCCAAGAACTCGCCAATCTCACTGCCTCTAATCATTGTAAATTTGGAACATGTTGTGGTCGTAATGACAAAAACATTGTTGTTGACCATAACCCTAATGCAGGAGGTAATGCCTACACCAAGCCTAGCCTCACCCTCTCTCCCTCTTATTATGAGAGAAGTGGCTCTAACGAAGAGACCCACTCATCTAGTTGCTATCGCATCACCTCTAAAGTTCAACTTAGACAAAAATTGTCAGTTTTAGTTCAGAAGTTGCAAACTTGCATGTAGTAGTTTATCCATATGTTGACCCAATTGTCCATTCTTTCCTCTAAGTCCCAATCTTTACCAGCCTCAACCACCAAAAATTTGACCAACAAAGCCTCCTTTGCCAAGGGAGGATACCTAAGCCTCCTTTGCCAAGGGAGGATACCTAACCCCCTTAGATTGTTCTCAGTTTTGTTCTTAACAACCATCCACCCTTCTAGTTGTTACCATTATGCAACCACCTCAAAATCACCAAGTTCCCTCTTATGGGTCATCCACCACCACCATCGTCAATATATTCCCTCCACCTAGGTCTATCTCCTAAAATACTTAGTCAGCTTACCCCCTTTTTTTTTCACATAATGCCACCATATATGGATCATAGTTGTAACACCCCACCTCTATAGGCACTGTACATATGCTCACCTGATAAAAGCGGTGTGCTATTATCTTGTCGCTTTCTTTATCTATCTGAGTTTGATTTTAATTATTACTCAAGATCCTTTAATTGAGTTAGTTTGGGTAATACTCGGGTATATCACTTGGCACTCAAACACTAATGTCATACACCATAATATAGATTTAGTATTGCTTATATATATATATAGTTATATATAGTTATATATTAGATACATACATCACCACAAGAACTACATATCATGTCTATTCTATTGACCCACTGGGATCCTATCCCGTACTATTACATTTAAAACTTATCTTTAAATAAGGAAAATAACTAAGCTAGCTATGTGAACCATATTCACCTTCATCTCCATCCTGACATAATACCTAGTCATCTATACACATCAACGCACATGTGAGATGGAAATCTCAATAATCAAATAAACTAGTTTATAAATTACCACTGAAGGTACCAGTTGGGAATCACCCAAGAAAACAAGCATTCTTATCTCATTTCAAAGATAATGGATGCTATGTAGTGCTTGTCATGCCAAGTATAATGAAATACATCAAACAGGTAATATCATGGGCATTTTCCAGATAATTTCTCATTAAAAAATAGTAGTATGGATATATATATATGTAAATAGAGATTAGAAATAACATATCATAAACTTTTCCTAAGCATATAAGCCATTCAATATCACCAAATAGAATAGAATCAAGAGCTAGGGGACTTGTTGGTCAAAAATCTCAGGACAAGGGCTACTTAAAGAACAAATCAATGATAGTCACCTTTCTTACTAGCCATAACGTACCCTCGATTATAGCATCCATTGAATAAGTTCGTTGTGCGATCACTAGCTCTATACCCCTAGAGCGTTCCCTGGTTATTGGGTTCCTTATTGGTCACTGTGCCCCTTTTATTTTGGGCAAGGTCTACCCACTCATTGGTCATTGCACAGCAAGTCAATGCTTAACCCCAAGTAACTCTATGGCCATAAAGTACACTAACTTAAAATTAGCTACCTACATGGTGTTTTCATAATATCTTTTAGGATTAGATGGATGTTTTACCATCCTAAGTCATGGTTCAACCACAAAATTCATAATGGTTATCCTATACCGATTATCGGTCATCAAATCTAAAATCCCTTTAGGCATAGTACATATATTTACAAATACTTTCAGCTCTCCTTTCATTATTATTTCATCCCTTTAATAGTTTCATTATTATTTGAAGGAGATTAATCTATAAATTGCTCTACTGAGATTCATATAATCTCATTAAGTTGTTTGCTTAGATGATCAAGAATAGGGCATGCCTAAAAGATAGCTGGGCATAGAGGAATGCCAAGACTACTAGGCAAACTAAAAGAATTGTATAGAACTAAGTTGGAACTATGATAGGCTAGAGGTTTTGTATATATATTAATGAAAAATGTCTTAGATTTGGAGTTGTATGATGGAATGTAAATTAAACTATGGATGTATGTATGAATTTAGCCTTTATAGCATAGTATATCTCAATTGTCTCTAAATGGTTGTTAGAATTTATATTCCAGAGTAGTATGTGATGATATATTGTGGTATTAGAATTGCTGCTCAGAAGTTAGGATTAAGTGGAATCTGAATAGACTGTGAGAAGGATTTATTTGGGTTACACTCAACCAGTAGCGGCCCTCTAACGTTCCCTAAATTGGGAAAGTGAAAAATTTGCTGTAAATTTCTATGCTTCCCCTAGTATATACTCTGATGTATGTAAAGTAGAATAAGGGGGTCGATACACTAGTAGCTAACTATTAGGCCTTGATCAGTGACCAATTTCTCATAGACAATAGCTCACCATTTGATTGATACAAGGCTAGCAGCTGATTGGTAGCATTTTGTTTGCTAGTAGCCGATTGATAGCATGCTGTTTTGGTTTTCCAAGATTTTAACTCTATAATCCGATTGCTATGAGATATAAATCGATTAGTAGGTGGAAAAATATGGTTTTTCATGGAGAAATTGTTTTGAAAGAGCTACCTAGCCTTCAAAATGAAATCCCAAGAGTCTAGAACAAGTTTGGGAGTTCAAGTTTCTAATCTTCTAAGGTTATGCTCAATAAAGTCAACAATAATGAAATTATATGAGAAAAGTATGATTTTTTGGTAACATGCAACATGAGATTGAAAAGAGAGGAAAATGTAAAAGAGTAAAGAGTAAAGTATTTCAAGTGTATGCATTAGTGGTAGATAGGCTCATGGTTAAGTGACCGACTTTTAGTATGGGACGATCATTGGACATTCAATGGTTGAACCATAAAATTTGGGATGGTAAGACATCCACTCAATCATAAATAATTTTGAAAATACTATGATGGTTGCGAATTCTAAGTTAGTGAACTTCTCTATAGCCAACCAAAGGAGTCACCTACTTAGAGTTAAGCATAATCATAGCATGAGTCAATTCACCCTAGAATATATTCTTGTGAACAGTGTGCTGAGACCTAATCCATCAAAAAGGGATGGTGATTCCATAGCCTCATAAGCTGCAAGGGTGGAGTATATGTGATTTGTAAGAGGTGGCAGTGATCTAGTGAGTTATACTAGTCCCGTTTGAGATGAAAGGAAAATGAAATATCCAAAGACATATTGATTCTGTTGGTTATAGGATGATCTGTCAGAGTTGGCAAGGACCAATGAGCAAGTGTAAGATGATCTGTCAGAGAGGACAAGGACTACTATGTACTTGGGACCTACTGGGGGACACTCCAAATAGTACAGGGCATACGTTAGGTTGCTAGATGGTCAGGGACCACAATACTTAGCTCAGAACTCATTCATGAGTGTGAGTGAAGCATTTGGAGTAGTTCGTTGGGCGACTCTCCCGATATCTCTTATGATGATATAGCATTGGCCATTATGATATGATTATTTTCTTGACTCATATTTTATATGTGAATATGATCATGTTACTATGAATGTATGATGAAATGACATGTTTTATATTATGAATAGCTGGTGAACTATAACTGTACATGCATTCTTCATTACATACTATGAAGTTATAATGGTATATATCATGCATTACACTCAATAGATCTATTTCTTTAATTATGGATTTCCATACAAGTACGATGGTACAACCCCATAGTTTTTAAATAGATTATTCTGCTATTGAGAATTATTCTCATATAAATGCTGGTTGTGTATCAAATCCCTAGGTACCAACTATTGTTAGAGATTGAGGTAGAGGTGATAAAGATACCATTTTTGGGGTATTTCACTTTAATTAAAGAGTTATTGGTGGTTATTGTAACATCCGCTCCTCAAAACTCCTGATACTTATTATGAGATGTTTTGTTAATTTAAATAAGATAAATACTTGTGTATGTTACATTAGACTGTATGTAGTTGCATTAGAATTAGAGTTCTAGTTAAAGAGAAAGAGTAGGTACTGAAATGAACTAAAAAAGTTTAGCTGGGGAAGATACATAAATTTTTAATACTTTAGGAATAGTCAATCGTAATTTAAGCTAAAAGAGTTATTGTAGCTACTATACTTTTGAATTTTCCCACCAATGATTTAGTGGCAAAATGGTAATTTAGCATGTGGTCGAAGAAATTATCATTTTGAGCCGAATGATTAAAAATTGGGATCAGAATGATAATTTTTGGATCACTTATAAATAGGATTAAGCTTCAACACCTTTATTTTCTCACCCAGAATTTTAGAGTTTTAGAGAGAGAAACAGAGAGAATTCTGTAGAGAGAGAAAATTAAGAAGGAAAGAGGTTGTAAGAAGAAGCTGAGCATCCCAGAAGCTAGGAAGATACATCAGCATACTCCAAAGCAATCATTTACAAGCTTGAAATCAACCACAAGGTAGCAAACAAGCTAATCCTCTCAATTTTAAATTTTATTGTTCATGTGCTGAAAAATTTGATTTTTATACTGTTTAAGTTGGAGAGGAAGTAAAACCTACATTCTTGACGTTTTTTATTGCTATTGGGTAATTTAAACTGCATTGATGTACTTATGTATGCATAATTCAAATTATGAGAAATGGAATTTTACCTATTGAGTGAATATGAGGTTTAATCCAAGATTTAAGTGAGAATAAACGGTAGTTTGGACTATTTATATGCTAAATGGAGTTTATATACTGTTATTGAGTGGATGATTATCAAAAATGTTTTACAAGCTGAATTTTGGGTGAAAACTTGGTCAAAACTAACTTTGAAAAATAAAGTGTAACATAGCAATTGACTTGTTGTCTTTACCAGTAGACTATCATGTTCTTCGGTTGCCTAGAAGCATCCAAAGTGCTAGCAGTCTACTACCAACACATGGAAGTCAACTATCTTGCTCATCTTTTCTAAAAATTCACCAAGAACAAAGCAGTCGATTGTCAGGTTTGGGGTAGTTGACTGGTAGCTCTCAAGTTTGGAAAATTTTGCAGAACAGTGAGCTGGAAGTCGACTGCCAGATATTTAACGGTCGTCCCATATCGTCTATCAAGTACCCTACCCTAAGTAAATCTTTCCTCCCTAAGTAAATCTGTCCTAAGGGCATCTAAACTCGATAAAAAAAACGTCTAACATGCAATTAGGATATCAAGCACATAGGCATGCAATTTATTCCATCGAAAGTAGCACGTAAATCTATGCAATTAAATTTAATCATTCAGACAATCACTAGGTCAAATCTATGACTCGGGAAGCGTAAATCATCCTACCTGGTCTTCTGTTGCTCCGAAATAATTCAGAACTTCATGAAATCTCGGTTTTTCAACCAATTAAATTCTCTGGACATTTAAATGAATATTCAAGCTTATCACGTCATCCGTTTTACGATTCTAAGTCCGATTATCCTAATTTCTAGGTTAATTTATTTCCTAATTGCGTTGGGCAGCTAATTCAATCAGAATTCATCAGGTTTTGGGAAATTGGACCTTACCAGTGTTGTCAGATGATGGAAATCTGTCCTGGGGTGGTCTCGGTTTCTCCCGGTGTATATCCAAATGCTTCGGCACAACGACGTACGGCGGCACATGGCAAAGGGGTACGGTTGGCCTCGAAATTTACACCACGATGAAGCCCGCAAGACGAGGATTCTGAATATGGTGGTGGCGCAGTGGTTCATGGCCGTTTGGATGGTATTTTCTGGCCACGAAGAACGACGCACGGCGAACGGAAAAAGCCTCGATCCAGGCGCGTCGGACCTTCGTTCGACGTCGGCGAGCTAGTGGAGGAAGCTGGCAGCTCAGGCTACACGATGGTGGGGGCGGTGGCGGACGGCAGCGATCTCAGTTGGCGAAAATTCCACGCAATGGAGGAGGAAAACGCCATTTTCTGGCGACGCTGGCAGCCGTTGGTGGCCGTGGGTGGTTGTTGGAGGTTGTGGGTGGCAAGGGCTGTCGGTTGGTAGGCCAGGTGGTGGCTCACGATGGCTCAGGTGGCGGCGCGCGGTGGAGGAAGGAGGAGAGAGAGGAGAGAGAAAGTAGAGTGAGGAGAGAGAGGGAATTGTGACAAATGGCGGGGTTTCAAGAAATTTAAAGCTTCTGAGGGCGATTCTGACTTTTTTCGGATCACCTGGGGAAACTTCGAGATGTCGGCTTCCTTCCAGACGTGGGCACGAGTTTCCATGCAATGATTTTGGCCTTCGTCCGTGGAATTGACGCACGAAACGTCGTCTGTCAGTTCCTAATTGTCGGATTGCGTTTCTTTCCATTCACTTGTGTTTCTGACTTCGAACAACCTTCCGTTTCAAATCATCGTCCTCAAAATTCGTGCCAAGCTTCACTTACGTGAATTTATCGTAAAAATCGAGTTTCTTTCTTTTAAAATAAATTCTGGTTATTACACCTAGCCCACATATCATAATACATATATGCTCTTATCATATACATCAAAACTATTCTCCTGATCATTTTACCAAAACATCACAAGGATTCAGGGTATGGGGCATACCAAAACTTTCCTAGAACATGACATCCTCAAGGTGTGGGAGGAACTTCCCATATATACACAACCCACACTTCATGAATAACTAGAAAATACCCTAGGAAGGGTATATCCACTACTTCCACCTCCACTTCTAGTACTATCTGGAACCTAGGCATCTGATACAAACCAGCATTTTTATGAGAATAAATCCCAGTAGCATTAATAACCATTTTTCAAAATAGCCAGTTTGTACCATCGTAAACTCATACGAAAATTCTACATTCTTTTTCACAAAACAATACATCTATTGGGTGATCCTGTATAACATTTCATTTAACATTCATACTTGTATGCATTTCTTATTATATATGTTCAGCTCGTAGTATACATCACATAAACTCATCAAAACATATAAGTAACATAGCATCATTCATATAACTTTCATCGTAAAATAAAGAGCAATAAGGAAATAAGAGCACTTCTCATTGGCTTCTGCCAATCATCATCATATGATTGTATAATAAGAGAAATCTGGAGGGGCGACATATGCACCACTCCATCATCATAATTATCATTATATGATTGCAAAATAAGAGAAATCTGGAGGGGCAACATATGCTTCACTCCATACTTTAAAATATGTACTCTGGCAACTTATGCTTGTCAGTCCTCGACTGTATATAACATTGCGTACATTTTGAAGCGTCCTCTAGTGGATCCAAGTACCATAAGGTTCCCAACTTTGGGTCCCACACATTAAGTACATACTGGGGTCCTCAAAACGCTATTCATAACATATATATATGGGTGAATCGGTGCATACTATAGTTCTATAAATTCTAAGTATGTGACTTTTCATTTACATTGGCTATTAAAGTCACTAACTTACAATTTACAACTATCACGATAATCGCGGAATGTCCAATCACCGTCCCATACCAGCAATTAGTCATTCAAATATGAACCTATCTACCATAAATACATATATTAAGAATACAATTTTCATTTCTCTTATGCATTCTTGCTCTTTCCTTTTAACTTTCATCAGTTTCATGCTCTTTCTTGTTTACTTTCAAAGTATACGTTACCTTACTTATAATTTGAGTTAAATCTCCAGTTTGGATTTAGTTTTTGGGCTAGATATCATTCAAATACATCATTAAGTTCATCTTTTCATCACAAAAGGTGGCAGTCGATTGGTATCACACTGCAAGTCCATTGATTGCATTCTGTCTAATTTTTCAAAATTCTAAACAAAGAGCTGGCAGTTGGCTGCTAGGTGCTGGCAGTCGACTGCTAACATTCTGTATATGATTCTGGGCATCTCAAGAGCACGACGATCATTCTTTGACCGGATAGTCATTCTTTGCGTCTTGCTCTATTTTGTAAATTGCCGTTGACCCAAAATTTCAATCCAAAAACTTGTTTCTAAATCCATTTTGAAATTGATGAACTCAAGATAAACTCCTTAGTAATATTTAACACAAGAAAATAGCCCAAAACATTATGTAATCTTATCCAAATCTGAGATTAAAACTCATTTTCGTTCAAACTGAAAAACCCCATTTTTCAGAAATAATTTTAAGCATGCACAAGTAGTTTCAATCGATTAAAAACACCCAATAGTGATTAAAAACAATAAGGATGTAGTTTTCAATCCCTTTTTCTTTCAAACAAGTTCAATTTCACATATTTCAGTAATATGAACAGTAAACTCTGAAATAAAGGGATTGGGTTATTATGCTACATTAATCTGTGTTTAACTTATGTATAGATGCTGTAGATGCCTTCCTAATCACTTTTCTAACTTCAAATCTTGCTAGAAGTCAGATTCTCTATCTTTTTCCTTTAGTTTCTCTCTCTAGCTCGTTCACTCTCTCTCTCTAGAATTTCAAAGCTCAGGATGCCAAATGAAGGGTCTGAAGGATTTGCCTATTTATAGGTGATCTGGCCCTTTTCAATTTCACTCTTAATTCTCGACCATTTGGTCCAAAATGATAATTCTTCCAACTATATGTTAATTTACCATTTTGTCCCTAGCTCACTGGCGGGAAGCTTTCAAAATTCTGTTATTACAATAAATCTTTTCGCCAAAATTACAATTGCCATGCCTAAATTCTTTCACTTTTCAGTTTAGTCCTTTTCTTCATTCTAGTCAAATTTCTCACTCATTTCTAGTCCACTTCTTGCACTCATGCATCTATATGCAAGCTAATATACCATAAATGCAACATACACAAGCAGTTAATTAAAATTAACAAACATCTCTCAAAATTTTAGGAGTGGATGTTACAAAAAAGACCAACATGCCCCTAGATGCCCTAAATATTCAAATTTTCCTTATTTTCTTCTATTTTTCCCTTTCCCTCCCTCTATCTCACACGACTTCCCTCTCCTTCCCTCTCAAAATTGCATGTCACCCTCCGTTGCTAGAACTGCTATG
This sequence comes from Senna siamea, assembly GCA_031216115.1. NCBI lineage: Eukaryota > Viridiplantae > Streptophyta > Magnoliopsida > Fabales > Fabaceae > Senna > Senna siamea. Next base: position 8,804,400 of record CM062360.1, read on the forward strand.
CTACACCACCACCGGACCGTGCCACCTACATCGCTCGTCATTATCAAGCTTCTACTACCATCCCCTGTCGTCGATGATAACCACAGCGATTGAAAATGGCATTTCCCCCCTCCGTCGTGAATCCAAAAAGTGTCTTTGATTCAACCACGAAACCGTCCCATCCAACTGCACTGCCACTACTGATAGCTAGCCCAAGTCATCCTCTTCCTCTGTCAGCTGTCAACCGGCGAATAACCACTGCCACACACTTTGATCAAGGAGAAACGTTTCATAGCACCATCCAAATTTTGCAAAAATTACAGTTAAACCGCCATCCTCGTGCTTCGGTCGTCATTTTGGACTAATTTTTGCCATCAGCCACTATCCGTTGCCGTACATAGCCGTGCTATACTATGTGTCGTCATCGACAGTAGCTGGAAAGAAGTGAGGATCAATTTGCAAATTTCTGAAACTTTTAGTATAATATAAAATACTCCAATTAGATGCTTTTCTGTAGATTTTGATTCTGATTATGCCTTGGTGAATAGACAGAAGTAGAAAATAGGCATTTAATTGTAAGAAAGTATAATTGAAAATGAAACTTGCATAAGACTTGAGTTGTTTCCTTAGGATACTAATTGTGAGAACAATCTCCAAGGAAAAAGGAGAACCCTGGTCTGTGTAACACCCTATAATTTAACTAACCTAAATTAATGTTCTTTGACTAAATAGATGGAATTAATGGTGCCATTTAATGATTAGTATGAATTGTTTGCTTCATAATTAATTAGATGAATTAGTTTAAGAGGGGCAAATTTTGCTTGCATAATTTAATGGGCCAAAATGGTTATATTAAAAGGTAAGCTTGCATAAAAATTGAAGTACTTGATTTAAATTTTTATCCTTTCAATAAGCTAACCAAATTGCCAAGGGAAAGAGAGAATTAAAGCTAAATATATATACATATAGATAACCTCACGGCAAACACACATGAAAAGGAAAGAGTTAGCACACAATAAATATATGTACATATACACATACAAATGATGAAGTAAAACAAAGAAATAAAAAGGGGTGTCATGAATTGTGGACTTGCATGGGCTTCACATGCAAATGACTGCAAGAAGAAAAAAATTCTGCATGAATTTGATGCATGGCTCACGTGAATTGAGAAAGGAAAGAAGGAGAGCACACGTGAATTAAGGAAAGAGAGAAGGAGTACAATATACATATGGTATTACTTGGCAAAGAAGGAAAGTAAGGGTACACTTGAGCCACACGCCACCTCCCAATTCTTCTAGATAATTTTGTATTCAATAAAGGTGAGCTGGCGTCTTTGCTTTAGCTAAATGGGAATTTGGAACAAGAGAAAGGGAGGCTTGCATGATAAAGTAGCCAAAGGGAAAGGGTACAGATTTTTTAAGTGAAATAAAATGCAATGGAATTAAGGAGAGTGATGGAAAGAGCTGCGTGGAAAATGTAGCTAGCATAAACCCAATTTTCCCTTTCCTTTTTGGACGCCACACGTGAGGGAAGGTGGTGTGAAGTATGCAACAAGTAATCCAATAGGTACAAAATTTTTTGCACAAATATAGTTGCTTGTGGGATGCAACTAATGTGCAAGGGAAGGAAAATCAATTGCAAGCAAACAAAAGGGATTTAGTTAAATGAAAAAGGTGCATCAAATTTCGTTGTATGGGATGTACGCTTAGGCATGAAGGTGGGCTACATAAATTCATTTTTCTTCCCTTGGTGCCAACGTACCAAAGAAAATATGTAAGCATAAGACAAGATGTGGGACACGTGAGCCTTGCCAAAACATATAACCTTGTGTTAAGGTGAGAGATGGCGTGAAGCAAGTGACTAAGGTGGCGTGCAAGGGAAGCAAAATACACATGTGTCATAAACAAGAATAAACCAAAACTAAATGAAGAATGTGCTGCACGTGGGGAGGTAAATGAAGTTGAATTGGAGAGATGCATATGCCACCTAAGCAAGAGGGAAATCTAAATTCTATGCATGTAATGTACACGTGGAAAGGAAGAGACAAAAGAGAGGTTGAGAGTTTATTTTCCATGCAACCTACACAAAACCACACGCGAAGTGGAGAGGAAAGAAGGGAGGAAAGGAAGAGAGAGCTTGTAACATAGGAAACCAAACATACATACGTGAAAAAGAGAGGAAAGGGGAGAGAACGTGAGTTTGGGGAGAAAACACCAAAGCTTGAAGAGGAAGAAGCAAAGGTGGTCAAGAAGAAAAGTAAAAGGAGCAAAGAATCAAGAGAAAGCCAATCAAACCATCTTAAGGCACCAAAGAGGTAGGTTAACAATACAAACTTTTGTTCCATGTTCTAGTTATGCAATCCAATGTTTATATTCAAGCCTTCCATAAAACTTAAGTTGTCTCTACATTCTTGACCTAAATGTATGTATGTTGGCTAGCATGTGTGGTTTAATGAAATGTTAATGGATGAAATAGCATGAATATGTTGTTAGAGAAAGGATTAGGGTTGAATGTGTTAACTTCATGATGACCACAAAGAAAGAACCCTAACCATTTAAGTGTATTAAGTAAAGAACAAAAAGAAAGGAAATGGAATTGCCAAATGAATAAAACTCTCTAGGCCAAGTCCATGATATTCATGATTGGAATTTATAAGCTATACACTATGATTTTGATTCAAAGCATGGGAATTCACTTTTGATGTCACAAGAGAAAATTTAGATTATTATTGTGAGGAAAGTAAGTATTCTAAAAAGGCTAGAAATTTTGGCAAGAAATAAACATTAGCAATTATTTCTAAAGGAGGAGAAATTATTCTTAAAATGTTGAAGTTTTCTATAAGAAAAGTATATTAGAATTTATTTTCAACAAAGAAGGAAGTATTCTATACATTAGAATTTTTATGAGAAATATACATAAAGATTTAATTTTTATGGAGGAAGAAATTCTTCTTGGAAATGCTAGAATCCTTAGAAAAAGAAAATATACATAAGAAATTATTTTTCAAGAAGGAAAAATTATACTTGAAATGTTTATGTTAGAATTTTTAGAGAAAATGTGCATTAGAATTAATTTTCAAGAAAGAAGAAATTATTATTAAAAATATTAAAAGTTTCAAAAAATGTGTACATTGATATTAATTCCCAAAAAAGAAGAATTTATTCTTAAATATATTAAGATTTTATGAGAAATGTACATTAAGAATTAATTTTTAAGAAAGGATAAATTATTCTTGGGAATATTAGAATTTTTAGAGAAAATGTACCTTGTAATTTCCAAAAAGAAAAGAAGAAGAAGAAGAATTATTATTAAAGCATATTAGAATTTTCATAAGAAATGTATATTGATATGAATTTTCAAGAAAAGAGAATTTTCCTTGAAAATTGACAAAGACTTTCAAAGGTGGCCAAGTGTCCACCTAGTGCCCAAGTGTGCACAATGACCCTAGGTGGTGGCCAAGTGTCCACATAGTGTCCAAGTGTGCACGATGACTTTAGGAAGGTGGCTAAGTGTCCACATAGTGCGCAAGTGTGCACAATGGCTATTAAAGGTGGCCAAGTGTCCACAAGTGCCCAAGTGTGCACAACTAAAGTACACAAAAAAATTAAGAAGGATAAGCCTAAATAATTTGTTAATGTTATGATAATGTAAGTCACAGCATGTTTATTTGCAAGTTTGTTATTTTCATCCTATTGACATTTTAATTGATCATATATTACTTGCCAATTATATTTTTGAATTATGTTGTATTTTATTCCAATAATGTAGAATTAATTATTTTGGTGCTTGCACCCTGATACATATTAATTTTTTTAAAACTGAATTGTTAAGCTACTGGGAAACTTGCATTTCTCATTATATGCTAATATGTATCAGTTGCGGATGCATAGCTGGACTGGGAGATCGAGTTCCTTTTTGGGGATTTAGAAATTTTTTTTGTAACCCCTATTTTTGGGTCCTAGTCTAGACATACTTCATTTAGACCTAGGATTATTCTTCTGGCAATAGACCTTAGATGTAATTGGGAAAGGACCAGGTTAGGGATATGTGAAGGATCGGTCCATCTTAAAAAATTGAAAAAAGGGGTCTAAGTGACAGGATTTTTGTCTCCTAACTTCCTAGGGATGGGTACTTCATATATCCTGATATATGTTTTTTGTAATATAATGGACATTATTGGACTCTTATTATTTATGAAAGTTTAATTTTTTGCTGTGTAGAATAGAATTTCTGTTATTCAACTATGCATGTAAGTTTTAAATATGAGCAAAAGATCCCGAACCTAATACGCTTAAATTAAATGAAGGGTATAATTGCTTAGAAGATAATTAAATAAAAGGATAAGAATAATGTACTAAACCTATCTGGTTGCATCAAAGGAATTGTAATACTAGATAGGGGCGTTACAGTTTGAATATGAGCAAATAGTAAAAGGTAGAGTAATCTACACTCCCCTGACTTTTAACTTATGTTGTGAATCACTACTTTAAGTATGATTTGTGTTGAATGGGAATGAGTGCTAAAAATGATTGATTTACGTGAGAATTATATATATGAGTATAGAAGATTGCCTATGTATTGACAATGCTTGTTGCATGTTTATTAGATTTGGCTATTGGAATTGTATGCCATAGGGACGGACTAACTTAAGGAGGATATTCAATAGCTGGTATGGGACGATCGTTGAATATCCCCTATGCAGATTGTTTTATAAATTGATTTACTTTATTTGAATTGGTTTGTATCTATTAGGAATCATTCATTAAACCAAGACAATCCTATGAAAGGTTTAAAGAGTAAAGGGCAGATAACCTATACGGGGCGATGTTTTTGGTTTAAGTATAATATCCTATAACCTTGAGTATTAGTCGACTATGTGTATGTATTACCATATAGATTATATGAGGATGAGACTAGCAATGTGCACATACTAGGGGATGCCTTAGATGTTGGTTCTCACCCAGTCCTTGAGTGGGTGATTGTTGTTATGGATCACACTCACGAAATAGGACATTGTTTTTGGGTGATTGGTGTTACAGATCACACCTAACCAAAACCATGTTTTCAGATAAAACGACATGCAACTTGAGATAAATGATCACATGAGATGTGCGATAGATGAATATATGAGAATTTTTAGGCATGATTTTAAGTATGATTTTCAATATGACTTTTCATATTAAAGTACTATACTTATGATATTGTTTTGTATTGATTTCCCATATCCATTTTGAATTTAAAAGTATTTAGTAATTCACATGTGTTTAAACTGATTTGTGGGGATACGTTTTCTGTGCCTTGTCACAATTGAGTATTCAACTATTTTGCAAATATCTAATTGTAAATCACTCTATTGGGATCTAGTAATCTCATTAAGTTGTTTGCTTAGATGACTAGGAACAGGTGATTCCTAGGAGACAGCTGGGCAGAAGAGGGATGTCAGGACATCGTTGGAAAAATTATAAAGCTAAGATGTAATTTAAAATTAGGCTTGAATTTGAATATATGTATATGTATTTCTGACTTAGGGTTATATTATTGAGATTGTTAGATTTTGTTGATATTTTAGGCTGTTGTATAAATGTAGAAATGTCTGATTTTTAGGGAAAACTCTACTAAATTTTTGGTAGGGAATGTTTTAGAGAATAGATTTGTATAATGAATATGATGAATTGTGGTTTTAATTGCCGATGTATGAATGGATTTAGTAGTATGATATAGTATATCTCAATTGTATCTGAATGGTTGTTAGAATTTATATTCCAAAGTATGATATGGTTTATAATGTGATAATAGAAATGCTGTACAGGATTTATGGTTGAGTGAAATTTGAATGGACTATGAGAAGAGTCTACTTAGGTTACACTCAACTAGTGGCGACCCTCTAACATTTCCTAACATGGGAAAAGTGAAAAAATTATTTACAATATTGTATGCTTCTGCTATTCTGATATATAAATGTATAGCATGATTAAGGGGATTGTTACACGTGACCTACATCACTACTTCTAGTCATAAAATTTCATTCCTATAGTGGGTGGAAGTGTAGGAGGAATCTCTACTACTGTAATTACCCATAACTTCTTAATCAAATTGAAATACCCCAGGAAGGGTATCTCTATCACTTCCACCTCTACCTCTTGTAACAGCTGGTATCTAGGCATTTGATACAAACCAGCATTTATATGAGAATAATTTCTTAGTCGTGATAACAACCTGTTTAAAAACTGTTGATCTGTACCACCATACTCTTAATTACACTACATTGTTTTTATCATCAAAACAGTATCATGTCTATTAGGCTATTATGCATGAATTATACAAATTCCATACTTATGAATGCAATTACAATTCCTTACATATCCATCACACAAGATATAACATCATATTATATTACATATATATCACACAGGATATATTATCTCATCATAACGGTAACAAGGTTATAATCATATATACACAAGAGCATAAACAAGAAATTAAGAGCATCTCATGGCTAATGCCAAATCATTTTCATACCAAGAGAAACTAAGAGAGTTGCTATATGAACAACTCCTCATATTAAACCCTCACTCTCAGGTAAGTTTCTCGTAAACCCTTACTCTCAGGTAAGTTTCTCGTAGTCCCAAACTACTTATCCCGCAGTTCACAATTGCAATTCTATGTACATGCTAGAGCGTACCCCAGTGGATCCAAGTACATCCATCCTTAACACCTCCACAAGGGTCACTGCCCACCTCTTCGATAGTTCATCCCCCCAAACACCCCCTCAAGGTCCCTGCCTACCTCTTTGGCAATTCATCCCCCATCACCAAAACCCAGGGTCCCTACCTTTCTCTTGGCAGTTCTTCCCCTGTATATATAAGCTTACTGTTTTCAATAGATCATCTCCAAAAATACTTTTCACAGGCATATAGACTAGAGTGATTCGGCTTATATCATGGTTGATGAACACATAATTATACATATTTAATGGCTAAGTTTTGCTCACTTTAGGGTTATATTTTATGTGTTTTATGTATAAATAACTATGTTTTTACTTGAATACATGTTATCAAAGCTTTTCCCGGTATTAAGCAGTTTTGAAGAAAAATGAACCAAAACTAAGCATCCAAAGGCTTAAAGTACCTCAAAATGCACCATTTTTCATGGGTACTCATGAAGTCTTCTAGAACACACCTTACCACATGCCCATGCTGCCTTATCTTCTAGAACACACCTCTCCACATGACAAAGACATAATATACACCTTCCTACATGGCCAGAGCAACAATTTTCAACCAAGAAATGGCCAAAAAATCATCACGGACGGATGTCTTCTAGAACATGGCCTACAACACGGCCATGTCATCCACTTAGGCTACCACACAGCCATACCACTTTCTAGGCTACCACATGGCCGTGTGGAAGCCTAGAGAGGAGCCTCCCTTGTCTATAAATAGGAGAAGGCACAAGGGAGGAAAGGCATCACTTCTAGGCATATAAAGAGAAGGAAACGAGGAGCACTTGGAATAGCTTGGAGTCTGACAATCCTTGCTAGAATTTAGAGAATAAAACTTCAATTCCCTTGCCTCCCCACAAAGGTCACAAGCCGTGGAGAGCTAATCCAGAGTTGAAGAAAGAGATTGGGAATCATCAAGAGGCAATTCGAAGCATAATCAAAAAGGGGGTCCAAAATCTAAACTAGTCATCCAAAACTCGACAAATGAGGATGTTTTTGTTTCCATTTTGCTCTTCTTCCCTTGATTTAATTCTTATTGTTTTATTCATGAACATGAGTAGCTATATTGGTAGAATCCAATTGGGGTTCTTAGACTATGTTGATGTTTTGATTTGAATATGATTGGGTTATAAATTGAATTGTGTGATCTTCCTCTAGTTAAAGATTAATCAAGTTTTATTACTAGACGTCGTAAGAAAAACTATCTAGATTCCTCTCAAATACTCTAATCAATGATGTTTGGAATTGGAAAACTAACTAGAGAGAACAGTTGATCTTTGCTCTGACCAAAAGGTTGACAACTGCTGGACCAGGAGAAACTCTTAAAAAGCCTAATGCTAATCTAAACTTGACCATTGGACATGAATAGCCAATGGAAGGTATAGGTTTAAGAAATCCATTGAAACCAACCAAAAATCTAGATTTATTTTACACAAGTGGCACAGTCAATTTCATAACTCATTAACTTTTGTTTACATATCATCTAGTCTAAGACCCCAATGGGTTCCTTGTCTAGAACTTGATAATTCATAGTCTTAACACTTGCTTTACTTTCCCTCCAAAGTCAAGAGAGTGATAATTAGATTTAGATAAAAATCCATCACTATTCTTCCTAGGCTAGATAACAATGATTAAGTAGTAACTCTGGGCTTTTCAGTTCCTGTGGGATACGACCTTGGTACTCACCATTGCGCTAGGCTACACTAACAGGTGCACTGCCTTAAGGTGTGGCTACATATAGTTCATTGGTTGTATATCAATGGTTATTTCTAACTTTAAGCATGTGACTCCTTTAAATTGGCCATAGAGGAGTTCACTAACTTAAAATTAATAACCATCATGGTATTTTCAAAACAATTTAACTTAACTGTGGAATGCCTAATGGTCGTTCCATACCGACCATCAGTCACTTCTCATTTCTCTTGTATTTCTTATGCTCATTCCTTTTTAATTTTCATAACATTCTTGCTCTTTCTCTTTCATTCTTAACCCTTATGTTACCTATTACTCACATCCAGGTTTAGATCCCTTATTTGAGTGAAGTTTTGGGCTAATTATACTTCAAACTAGGTTATTGAGCTCATTTTCCAGAACAGGGGCCAGAAAGCTGACTTCCCCATGCTTGGTAGTCAACTTTCTACTCTTTATCCTGCCAATTTTCTCAAACCTAAGGGCTACTAGTTGATTGTCATGGATTCAACAGTCAATTGCTCTGTTTTGGGCAATTTTCTAGAAAATATGAGCACGATAGTCGACTTACAAGGTTTGGTTGACTACTAATGCTTAGTATGCAATTCTAGGCAACCGAAAAACACGACAATCAACTTCTAAGGGATGACAGTCAGCTGCTATGTCATACTCTATTTTTCAAACTTGCTATTGACCCAGATTTTTGCCCAAGAACTTGTTTGTAACCCACTTTTGATAATCATTAATTCAATACCAGTATACAAGCATCATTTAACATATATAAACGACCCAAACTATTGTTTAGTTTCACTCAAATCTTGGATTCAACCTCATATTCATCAATAGGAAAAAACCCATTTTTCATAATATGATTTAAGCATATGTAAGTACATCCATGCAATTTAAAATACCCAATAGCAGTTAAAAACACCAAGAATGTAGTTTTTAAACTCCTCTCTTGTTTAAATAATATGAAAATCACAATTTTTAGTTTATGAACAGTACTTCAAAATAGAAAGGATTAGGTTGTTTACTACCTTATTTTTTGTAAAATGATATGCTGGTGATGGCATATGCCTTCTTAGATCTTCCTGTTACTAAGTCTCACTTCATATTACAACAAAATCTTCACTTCCTTCTTAATCTCTCTCCTTCTCTCTCTAGAGCCTCTTTCTCTCTCTAGGTTCTGAATTCAGGATAGAAAAATGAGAAGGTCTGATATCCCCACCTATTTATAGGTAGTTCAAAAATTTCAATTCTGATCCTAATTCTTAATCATTATACTCAAAATAATAATTTCTCTGACCATGTGCCAAATTACCATTTTACCCATGAACTATTGGCAGAAAATTTTGGAAATCTGGTAGCTATAGTAATTCTTTTGGCTAAAATTACAGTTTGCTACCCTTAGAGTATTAAAAACCTACATAGCTTCCCTTACTAAACCTTTTTCATTTCATTTAGGTCCCTGCTCACTTCTTTTCAGTTTAATGTCTTATTATAACGCAACTACATGCAATCTAATGCAACATATACATTTAACTTATATACAACTAACAAACATCTCTCAATAACTAGGAGGAGCAGATGTTATATTATGCATACTAAGCATATAGTATAAATATATGTGTGCGTGTAGACACAAATGCATGTGTCTACATGTATATATATATATGTGTGTGTGTGTGTGTGCATTTATATGTATATTTATGCATGTGTATGTGCCCGCACGTGTATACATACATACATACATATATATATGTATATATATACAAATACATATGTGTATGTATGTATGTGTGCATAAACAAATATACATATATTTACATATATGTGTATTTAGATACATATATGTATAAAGTGCATATAAATATGTATGTAAGAATATAGTATATATATATACATATGTTCATGTGTGTACATACATTTGTATTTATATCTACATATGTATTAAAAATAACACAAATAACTAACATTCTAAAAATAGGTAAGAAGGGAATTTTGAAATTCCACTTATTTAGATGAAATTTCAAATTCTTCTTAAATCACTTGATTAAATTACCATAGAATTTTCAAATTCCATGCCTTTTTAATCCAAACAAAGAATTTTGTAATGAGATAATTATAATATCTCCAAACATTACTTTCCCTCCTTAAATTACTTCATCAAAACATAACCTTAGTGTTAACTGAATAATGTTAACATGTAGTAGATACATCACATATAAGGAATGAGGTGTTCCAACTGACAAAGCTAGCTTTCAATGATGGCTCCTCGTTTGTTTCTACCAAAAAGGAATAGGAAGGAACTAGAGAAAACAATTAGAAGCATGGAAAATTCAGCAACTTTTGTTCTATGTACGTAATCTTTTCTTTTGTGTAAAGATTAAAGGACATGTGAATCTATAAAGATCACTGTAACGCCCCTAATCCTATAGTTCCTTTTTGTTATTTAGATAATATAATATAATATAATATAATATAAGATCGGTGATTACTACTACCTCTACTAAGTAAATTTTTAACCTTTACCATTAAATAATTAAGTGTCACTTGGTTGGGGATTTCTACACTCAAATTCTCACACGTAATGCAACGAAAATAAATAAAGTAATAATACATGCATATATATAATTTTATATACATTCACATACATAATTTGTAACGCCCTTATCTAGTATTATCATTAACTCTGATATAGATAGATAGGTTCGGTATATCATCCTTATCCTTATTTAATTAATGTCTGAGTAGTTATGCCATTAAATTATATTAAGTGGATTAGGTTCGAGATCATTTGCTCAAATTAAAAACTTACACGCACAGCGAAATAAATAAATATTATAATACACAGTGGAAATATAGACTTCCATGTAATTCAAATAGTACAAGTCTAACAATGTCCATTACATACTGTTCAACATATCCCTAGTTATATGAAGTACCTATCCCTCAGAAATTACGAGACAACAGGTTTGTCACTCAGACTTTGGTACAAATTAAGGATAGACCGGTCCTTCACATATCTATTTTCCCTGTATACCCTATATACATCTCATATATATAGTCAAAATAAATGTCCTATTCTAAATCAAATATATCTAGGACCCAAAATAGGGGTTACCAAAAAAAATCTTACTCAATCAAAAAGAGCTGCTACCTTGCAGCCCAGCTACGCATCCATAACTAATACATATTAGCACATAGATGAGAAACACAAGTTTCTCGGTAGCTTAACAATTCAGGGTTTAGAAATCAACTAATATGTATCAGGGTGAAAGCACTAAAAATACTTAATCTACATTCTTGATATTAAAATGTAATGTTATTCATAAATGTAAACAAGCAAGCATTGCACGATAAATTTATAGGGCAATAGAAAATCAGATGAACCTTTTTCAAGAGACACATATTATCGTAAAATTACATGGCTTATTGCGGAAGTGAAACCGAGTGCTTATGCATTAAATTCCTACTCTTACCTTTATGAATTAATTACACACTCTGGGGTGTTACGAGGCCACTAAGCCACCTTTATGAGATCACTATAGACACTAAGTCATGGGTATAGAGCACCTTCAGCCACACCTTTCTAGGTCCCTCATGTGGAGCACCTTCGGCCACATCTCGTAAATCGTAGACACTCGGCCACATATATAGAGTAGTCGCGAGCTCTAGGTCATAGGCATGGAGCACCTTCGGCCACACCTCGTTAGGCTACCCCTGTGGAGCACCTTTGGCCACACCTCGTAATTCTTGGACACTCAGCCACTTGTATGGAGTAATCGTGAGCACTAGGTCATGGGCATGGAGCACCTTCGGCCACACCTCGCTAGGCCGCCCGTGTGGAGCACCTTCGGCCACACCTTAAAGTTCATGGACACTCGGCCACGTATATGAATTTATCGTGAATGCTAGGTCACAGGCATAAAGTACCTTTAGCCACACCTCGCTAGGCTATCGGTGTGGAGTACCTTTGGCAACACCTCGTAATTCATGAATCTTCCTATGTTTTTCCTATGTTAGTTGCCTTTCTCTTCTTCTATTGGCACACCTTACCTTTTGGTCATATTTATTTATGACCAAATTGGCCCAGATCAATCTAATTCTCCATTTTGAATACTCTATTTCAATTATAAAACTTTAACAATTTTCAGGGGAGAATTTCCATGATTTTGGCCTAAGGAAAATACAAGAGAATTTGGTGTTTAGCCATATAAATTCCCTTTTTCCTAGTCTTTAAATATCTCCATTAATTTGGGATAGTTTAGTAATACATTCCCCATTACAATTGGAATCATTTAATAATACATTTACTTTTATCTAATTCTTAAAATATCACCATTAAAATTAGAATCATTTAATAATACATTTACCTTTTTCTAATTCTTAAAATATCACCATTAAAATTGGAATTCTTTATTACCACATTTCCTTTATTCTTCCTCTTTTTTTTCTCTTTTTTTTTTATTTAGGTTCTAAGGTATCTCTAAAACACAATTAAACCTTGAGAAAAATTGGCTTTAATAAGCAAACGGACATATCATCTCTTTCATTGGAATATGGTTACCTCACTTGGATTTACATGGTTATAGCTAGAGTTCACACTTCCCAAAATGCTAAAATATCTCTATCAATCCCATTATGGAAAAAATGGTTTTCAAGGAACATGCATCCATTTCTATTATACTCAACCATATTCCATCATGGTAACATTATTAATTAACCTACATTTCCCGCAACAATAATATTCATTTTATCATATACCCACATGTCACTCTATCATGCAAATTTGGCCAGCAAAACATAATTAATATCAAGAATGTAAGAAGCAACAATGTCCCCTGAAAGCTTGTAGAAACATGGTATATACATATGAAATCTTGGGACACTATTTTTAAGAATTGTTAACCTACCTTGAAGATGCACTAAGATGGAGTCCCCCTTAGCTTTCCCTTTAAGTTCTTCCTTGCCTCTTCCTTCCTTGGTCTCTTAACTCTTTCCCTTCCTCACAAGTCTTTTGTGTGTCTAAAACTCACGCTTCTCACTCCCCCTTTCCCCCTTGCCGTTTCTATACATGTAGGTTAAAGTGCCAATTTCAATTCTACTCTCTCTTGTCTTTTGCCCCTTCGATAATGGGAAGCTACCACCCCCATTCTCACCTTTCCTTATCATTATTTAGTAGCCTTACATGTAACTTAGGTGAGCTTTCTTTTCTTGCAAGTTTTGTATTACTTAATCCCCTCACAAACTTTTATTTCCTTTAATCCTCATGTTACACTCATCCCTTTTTGCCTATTTTTTATTGTCATTACTTAGGGCCACATGTGCTCTTTCTAGTACAACTCACATGCTTACACTTCTTGCAAACCCACTTGGTCATGCAAGGAAAGGAGAAAGGAAGGTTTAGCACATTGCACCCTGTACGGCTCTAACAAGGACGTTGCACTCTCCATTTTCTCTTCTTAATTAATTCTCTTCCTCTCCACTACTCGTATTTAATGGTCCTAAGCAGCTCATGTTGGCATCCTAATTCAATTGCTACACACACTCTATTCAGTGGCATAGTACATGGACAAGGAGGAAGGCAAGGGCCACACGTCTCTTTCCCCTCTTGTCTTCTTACATGTCACGTTTTCATCATTTCTTGGCATAATCGAATATAATGTGCAACCGTTTTCATCATTTGTTGCATGCTTACATAAATATATTTTTAACTCCTCCTACTCAGTTGCATATTATAGTTTCCCTCTTTTCAATTCCCATTTTTCCTTGCCGTGAATTCATGTAAGTTTAATAAAAATTTCACATTATCCCACCTATTCTTAATAGCTCTCATGGGTGGCTAGAGTAAGAAGTCAAGTCTTCTTTTTCTTCCCAATTTGCTGCATACCAATGTGTATATATATATTTTACTAATGGCTTACTTAATCAATTACCAAACCCCTTCACCGAATGCACATTTAGCTTCATGGTATTAATTTTGTTTTTCTCACCCACTCTTTCCCTTGGCCATTCGTCTAACCAATTGAAAGGAAAGGAAATTAATTCAAGCACCTCAAAATTCATTGAAGCACCTCAAGCACCTAAAAAATTTATGCAGTGTCATCCTTTCCAATATTTATTCCAGACATTACATCGTACAAACAATTGGACATAGTTCATGGCAATTTGTCTGATTAAATCATAAATTTAAATATTCTTGTGAGAATATAATGTGTTACATAATTCTTTTACAACAGTCATAATTCATTTATACAAGACATATATCTATAGATATGTGAGGCTAATTAGGGTAAGGGGGCAACAGCCCTACCACTCACACCCCTCTCAAAATTTTAATAATGGATATTCTTCTCACATATCTTAAATACATATATGCCCTCTTTTCTTGTACATCAAAATAAACATCTTGACCCTTTTTAAAAAATAATAAAGGGGTTAGGATATTGGGGCATGTACAACTTCATTATCTACATGTAAAAATATACTATCTACTACACTAGTCCTGGAATTCCACCCCTCCTATAGGTGGAAGTGATGGAGGAACTTCAATAATTGTGATCACCCATAATTCTTTAACTATCATGAAATACCTCAAAAAGGGTATCTCTCTTACTTCCACTTCTATCTCCAGTAGAATCTGGAACCTAGGCATATGATACATACCAGTATTTATATGAGAATAAATCTCAGTAGAATAACAATCTATTTCAAAACTATTGTTCTATACCACCTATATGTATGGAAATCCATTACATTCTTTTCTCTTCAAATATTAAAGATAGTATTCATTGGGATGTAATGCATGATTTATGCATTTATGCCATTATAACATCATAATATGTGTAGCATGTACTTTGTATGCATGTACAGATATAGTTCATTAGATGTCAACAATACCGATATGTCATTTCATCATATATATATTTGTCATGGTAACATGATCATATTCACATTTAAAACATAAGAAAGAAAAATAAATCATATCATGATGGCCATTACCATATTCATTGTATGAGTCATTGGGAGAGTCGCCCAGCGAACAACTCCATGTGCTCCATCAGCACTTATGAATGAGTTCCAAGTTGAGTATCGTGGTCCTTGACCATCTAGTAGTCTAATGCTTGCCCTATCCTATCTGGAGCATCTCTCAATGGATCCCTAATACACCGTGGTCCCTGTCCTTTCTAATAGATCATCCCACACTTGCTCATTGGTTCCTGCCAACTCTAACAGATCATCCCATAACCAGTGGGATCGATATCCCTTTGGATATCTCATTTCCCTTTCGTCCTATAAAAGGACTGTTATAACTCATGAGATCACTGTCACCTCTAACAAATCATGGCTACTCTGCCCTTACGAATCATGAAGCTATAGAATCACCATTCCTTTCGATAAATCACATTCCCAGCATGCTACTCATAAGTATATATACTAGGGTGATTTAGCTCATGCTATGATTATACTTAGCTCTAAGTATGTGTCTTCTTTTGTTGGCTACAGAAGAGTTCACTAACTTAGAATTTGCAACCATCACAATGTTTTTGAAATCATTTATGATTGAGTTGATATTTTGCCATCCCAAAATATATGGTTTGACCATGGAATACCCAATGACCATTCTATACTAATAGTCGGTCGCTCAATTATGAGCTTATCTACCATTAATATATATGCTTGGAATACTCTTTTCTTTTTCTTTGCTTTTTTTGTTTTATGCTCTTAACCTCATGTTACTTGTTACCCACAATTTATAACCTTCTTATATGATGATAATATTGTTGACTCTATTGAGCATATACTAAAGAAAATAGAAACTTAGGCTCAAAAACTTCTTATAGATGATTGAGGTATTTATTCCAAGACTAGGTGGCCTTTTCAACGTAATTTCTTTGTGAAAAATAGTATTTTTCCACCTAGCAGTCGACTTATACTTCCTTTCAGTCAGCTTGTGGTAATAAAACATTGAAAACTCTAACAAAAAGCTACCATTCGGCTACCAGGATGCTACTAGTTGGCTGGCAGCTGACAAAGAACTACCAATCGGCTACCACCTTCTTGGCAGTTAGCTGCCACCTTCCTGGCAGTCGACTACTAGCTTGCTGCATTTTGGAATCTATCTCAGGAGCACAATAGTCGATTGCTATAGGCTAGCAGTTGGCTGCTACCTTTTTGGACTACAAAATTTTGACTTGAAGAACATAGAAGTCAACTGGTAAGTCCTTGAAACTCAGTTTTACTATTATGAAAAGTCACTTAATTCAGTTTTCACCTCTTTTCAAGTCTAGAAAAAGCCATTAAACTCAGTTTCTAGTAGTAATTCATCATTTATTCCAAACATCACTCCTTTTTCATGCTCAAAATCACTAACATAGAAAGTCAAATATGGTGAATAGTGAAACCCATTCTATATAATATGATATAATCATGCATAAGTACATTTATTTAGCATACAACATCCCATAAAAGTCAAAAATACAAGGAATGCAGGGTTAATCTATTTTCTTATCCCAAACAACATCAAAATCACCACTTACAACTGAGTGAATAGTGTTTTTTCAAAATAAAGGAGATTGGATTGTTTGCTACCTTGATTTTTGTTGTAAAAGGCGCTGGTGATGTCTAATGCCTTTCTGATGTCTCTCACTACGATTTCTTACTTCAAATTGCGTTTGAATTCAAGTTAGAAGCTTTCTCCTTCAAATTCTCTCCCTCTCTCTCTAAAAATCCTCTTTCTCTCTCTAAGAAGTCTGAAAGTATGGTTATGGTAGAGGGTTTTAGATTTTTAGCCTATATATATAGGTAGTTATGTGGAGTTAGGGAAACATAACCCTTATCTAAAGCCAGGGTTGTGTTTTAGTCACCCAACCTCAAATAGCAATTTCTCTCGCCATATAGAGAATGACCTTTTTTCCTTGAAACCTTGGCAGGAAATTTCAAAAATCTGTTGGCTAAAGTAGCCCTCTTTTGGTTAAAATTGCATTTCTATCCCTGGGCTAATAGGAATTTACATAATTCCCTCAACTTAACCTTCCCCTTTACATTTTAGTCATTGCTCTCTTTCTTTCAATTTAGTCCCCCACTAATGCAACTATATGCAATCTAAATATAACATACACAAGCATTTAACTTATGTAATAACTAGCAAATATCTCTCATGAATAGAAGGAGCGGATGTTACAATCACCATGAATCTATGATCTTGTATTAAGCTAAAAATTGCTAAAATTATATAAATATGATTAGATTCCTGTATTTGGTGTTGATATATGGTAATGAAATTTTTTTTTTTTTTTTAAAGATGGACTACATTGTTTTAATGTGATGTTAATCTATTCCTAATAAAAAAAATTACTACATTCTTTATCAAGAATCTTTTGTCATGAGATAATAAAATACAAGGTAATCATGAGGAAGTCACTATAATGTTCTCAAATATATTCAATTTATATTATAAAAATGAAAATTATGTAGACCACAGGTACTATATAATTAAAAATACTAGAAAATTAATAACCACAATGCAATAATAAAAAATTTACAACAAAACATTGTAAAATAAAAAATAACAATAGAAGTGCTTACATAAAAAAGTTAAACCACCTAATAATCAAATACCCTAACTATAAGTGGCTTGATTGACTTGACTTAGAGCTAGTGCATTTTGTGTTGAATCCAATGTAATCACTAAAGTGATGCTTCTATACACTTCCTACATGGAATTAATTAAAGTTATTTGTATAAAAAGGTTAATGCACAAACTTGAATATAGTTTTTATCTAAAACATACCTTTTTCTTTTGGTTTATAATATGAGTTTGGATGCATCGGCTATAACACCCCCAACTTATGGTTCCTTTAAAGGATTATTAATTCATAATTTATATACATAGATAGGTGTGTTACTACCTCCTCTACCTGAGTAAATTTTAACTTTTACCAAGTTAATTATATTTAGTTGAATTATGTTTGGTTCTCTACACTCAGGTTCCTACAAGTATATACATATTCGCCATGGAATGAATAAACCAATGGATAAAATAATATATATATAGGCATATATTATACTTTTTCCATTACTTACTTTGACATATATTATAATAATTATTATTTTATATCATATTTTAAAAATTAAAGAAAAAAGGCATGCACATTTGTGCATGCTAAGCCTCTAGTATATAGATATGTGTGACAAATGGACTTACGTACAATTAATTATGAGAACTAGAGGCAATAAGTCTACCACTTAGACTCGTTCTCCAAAAATGTCACATATCCCAACACACACACACACACATAGTTATTTATATTGTTTGACTAATATTGCATATAATTCTTTTCCATTAATATATATATCCTTTCTTATTTACACAAAAAAAAATGCCATGGAATTCCTCCAAAAGACGATATAGGACCATGGATAAGGATATAATGTCCAAAATAATTAAAATAATTGTATAGAGTAATAAATAATGGAGTCTACTCAAATACTGGACCCCAAACCAATGGTGTGGGATTCGAGACCTTTAACACTAATAGCACCTATAGATCTCTGACCACCATTAGTTGTCCCATGAAAAGGACATCTACCCAAGTGACCTCTATCTTGACCAAAACATGGAACCTAGGCATCTGGACACATCAGCTAAAAATGAGATTTATAATCTTAATAGCCAAATCACATGTTCAAAATTGCTAATAGTATCATTTGCACGGATACAAAAAATCATACATTCTCTCCATCTTCTCATTTACATAAACAATTATCTATTAGATGTAATGCATGATTCATGTTCTCATGGCATGTACTTATGAATGCATGTACAGTTAAGTAAACATTTCAAGCTTTTAAGGAATGTTCATACATATCACATATGATCATTATAAAGCATAGTAATATGAACGATCTCAATCGAAGGCATAGGGAAACCATAAAAAATTTGGCCTCGGGCCCTTTCTTTATCTCATAAAATAAAGAGCATTAAGAGGTTAGCACCATGAGCATCTCTTTGAAGGTGTTGCCTAACAAACAACCTTACTTTTCCTTCTTGATATACCCCTGAGCTCATTATGAATGAGTCCTCTGGTGGTTCTAGACCACAGTGGTATCTAACCACAATATTATTTGAGGTGTCCCCAAGTGGATCCAATTATAAACATATGAATCATCATCCCTCTTTTTAACAGATCACATCCTATTAATAGGATCACTACTTTACTCAGGCCACTTCTGCTTCGTCCTAGACAGACCATGAGGTTATGGAATCACTACCCCTTACTAGTGGATCATGTTTTTAGTACGTTATTTGTAATATCCTCAATTCTATGGTATCAGGTATGTCTTAGAATCTTAGACTCAATATTTTATGCATGGAAAATAGTCCAAAAATTATTTTATATTACCTTAAACAAAGGAAGGACTAAAATGAAAGAAAATGATTAGGGACTAAAATGAAAGAAAATTTGTTTCACAAAATATTCTGATAGTAAGCATGCAAATTGAGGTGCATTTATGGCACACATTTATGAGATTTGAAAATGGTGCCAATGTCATGAATGCTGCAAGAAAAATATTTAGGGACAAAATGGTTAAAATTTTATCTGAAAATAAGAATAAAATATTTATTTATCAGATAAAATGGCTAATTTTTATCTGAAAAATTATGATTTTGCCTCTAGAATATTTTTCCAAAATTTTTCAAAAAAAAAAAATTGTTCGGCACTTAAGAGGGGTAAAATGGTCATTTTACCATGAAGGGAAAAATGGTAATTTTGACACAAAGGGTAAAAAGGTAATTTCATCACAAGGACATAAGGGGAATTTTACCTAAAGAAACACTTTAAAATTCCTAAAATACCCTTACATGTCAAGGTTTTAAGAAGGAAAAAGTGAAGGGTATTTTGGTCATTTTGCCACCAAGGGCAAAATGGTCATATAAGCCAATTTAAATAAGTCACACTACTTCTTCTCCTCCTTAGCAAAGACGACGTGAAGGCTTTTGGAAGGGAGAAATACCATAGGCTTCATAAGGGAGAAAAGGGAGAAAAAGTAAGGAAACTTCAAGGTTTATCCACCAAAAATTGCAAATCAAGGTAGCTTAGCATTCTTCCATCACTTATTTCATGTTTTAATGGATTTTTCCAAGCTTTTGAGATTTTCATGGCTAAATGAACAGTACATAAATAGTGATGTTTTTAAGTTTACATTCTTAAATTCTCAAAATTTCTATGGATTAATGCTTAGAAAGTAGTATGGAGTTGTTTGTGATGGTTAATTTCAATTATGAAAGTGTTTATGTTCATTTCCCAATTTTGTTTTATTTGCCCTAAAACCCCAAATTTATGAATGTCATGCCAAATTGTTTGTTTTGCCTTGATTGTTATGGATAAATGGTGATTGATGGTTTATATATGATGAAAATGGGATTAAAGAAATGATTATATGAAAAATGATGATTTTTGCACAAAATGCCTCTTTAGGCCATGGCTAGCAAAATGAGATTTTAAAAATTGTTTGAAAAAATTTTAAATTAGCTTATTGGTAATTCAAGTTATGGCCAATGGAGGGTAGAATAATTGTCAATTGGTTGAAATGCCCAATTTTGCCTAAAAATCCCATCTTGACCAAGAGTATACATGTTTTTGGTGAAGAAAGTGTGCTAAAATTTTTATGTGTGTGTCTTGGTTGAAGCAAGATTAATTGGCAATTATTTTTATGCAAAATGATCCCATTAAATTTCATGTAGCCTACTTGACCAATTTTAGGACATAGAAATATTTATGGAAAATTTTGTACAAAAATATAATGAAATTGGTCAAAGTATACAAAGGAAATAATATGACGTTGCAATTAAATTTTAATGAATATTTTGTGCAATCTTGGCAATTCTAGCAATTTGTGTGCATGCTTAAGTGTGGGGAGACAATGATTATACACACCTTGGGTATGTATAATTAGGTGAGAAAGGGGGAAAATGGAATACTAAGTAGGAAATGGAAAAGGTTCAACTTTGAAACCCTTTAAATGTAATAAAATGTGAAAAAGGGAATTTAGTGTAAATGGGAAGGAAAAGTAAATTTATTTTGCTTATTATATGGTAAGAGTGACAAATAGAAATTTTTAAGTATGAAAATCTTAAATTTCTTAAAGATTTCTCTTGACCAAGAATGAACCTTCCTTTTTATACAAATTCAAGAATGGAATTGTTATTGAGATTTAAAGGTTTTCTTTTTAGAAAGTGAGAATGATAGTATCATCATGAATGAGGAAAGAAAAGGATTGATTTATGACATAGATAAGGAAAAACATAGCATGATATTGGAAAACATTGAATGGAAAGAAAATATTTGAATGTTCAATAAAGAGAAACATAGAGGAAGTACTTCCAATATATGTTCTAGGATAGATAGGCTTATAACCGAGTGACCAATTGTCGGTATGGGACGGCCGTTGGACATTCCACGGTTGTATCATAAATTTGGATGGTGAAACATACGCTCGGAATGAAAGAATTTCGAAAACGCTGTGATGATTGTGAATTCTAAGTTAGTGTAACCTAGATGGCCAATTGAACAGGGGACATTTACTTAGAATTTGGCAAAATTATGGGATTAAGCCTAATCATCCTAGTTGATATATATAAGAAATAGCATACTGGGAAATGATCCATGATGTAGGTTGTGGTGATCTATGGCATCATGAACTGCCCATAAAGTGGGGAGAAGATGATCTGTGTGAATAACAGTGATTCCATGAGCTTAGTTTGACTGAACCTTGGGAGAAATTCCCACTTAGATCTGTCTTTATGACATGATCATGAATGTGAATGGGTACTTGGATCCACTGAGGGACGCCTCAGATGTACCAGTGGCAGAATTGTCACACACTTGATAGAGCGGCTATCTCATTCATGCACTCTATAGTATGTGGAGTAATTTATACTTCCGATACTCTTGTGTCTCTCTGAATTGAAAATATGGCTTTTAGCCAAATATGAATGTTTATTTTCCTTATAAATAATGCAGTTTTCCATGAATGATAAATGTTGTTTCTCCTAAATTATCTATGGCTGAATGGAAATTTAATGAATGTACTTTCCTGATTATGGTACTAAACAGTATATGGTGAACTATGATTGTGACTGAAATTGATACTGTTTTTATTTTATAACTGATATATTATTGATATACCTCATAAACTTCATCCTATACATCTGACTGGTTTATTTATAGCATTTCCTAGAAATGATGGAATTTAAGAATAAGGAATGTAAATTGTTTTACGTACCCATACGGTGGTACATACCATAGCTCAGAAATGAAATGTGGAATGCGTAGCTACTGAGAAATTATTTTCTCATTATTTTCTGGTATGTATCAGATGACTAGGATCATTATGGTACTACAAGACAGAAGGGATTAGCTATCCATCCCAAGAAATGGAATAATATATATTATGCTAGAAATACATATAAGTATATGGATATGTAAAGCATACATATCAAGTTTATGAAAAATAGTTAAAAAGGGTATGAGTGGCAGGTTTGTTTCCTCCTTATCCTATGAAAATAAGAAAACTACATATATCCTGCAGTATATGTAACAACGTTGTAACGTTGAACTAGATGTAGATGTATGTAAAGGAAAAAGTTTAAATTTATCCTGAATTTTTATGGATTATGGTGTATGATTATTAGACTTTCGCTGTATTGATAATTGATATGATACCTGAGTAAGGATCCGAACCTAATGAAATGTATACTATAAATGGATATTTAAAGAACTCAGGTAAGAAATAAAGGATAGAAGTGTATATAACACACCAGTTTCTTAAGTGAAGGATTTTTCAATAAATAATATTTTAAATATGGCTTTGAAATTGGGGGTGTTATATTATTCACAATTATATATACTAGGGTGATTTGACTTAAGTCATAAGCCTAATTCTAAGTACGTGATCCTTGATTGGACATATGGAGTACAATAACCTAGAATTCACCACCATCACAATGTTTTCAAAATCCTTTTTAATGGTCAAGTGGATGTTTTATCATCCTAGTTTATGGCTCAACTGTGGAATGCCTAATGGTTATCCTATATCGACCATCAATCACTCGGATTTAATCTTATCTACTACTAATGCATACACTAGGAATACTTTCTTAGTTTGTCATTAGCTCTCATCCTCTTTTTCCTCTTGATTCATATTACATATTACTTAATCCTCTTTGATCTTATGGTTTGAGTGGTTGGTTGAGCCTTAAACCTAGAATTAGAGAACTATGAAGTTCAAAATCTTGTTTTGGAGCCTATCAGTTGACTACGAGTGCCCTAGTAGTTGACTGATAGCTCTCGACCTAAAGCAGGGCTCACTGGCTTGAAGCAAGTCTGGCTAACCCAAGAGCTAATAATCTGTTGGCAGCTAGTTGGTGGTCGACTACTAAACTTATTATGTCAAGTCCTAGGAAACTCGAGACCCCAACTTTCAACTGCTAGGGGACTACGGTTGACTACTAAGATATTGGCTTCTTTAGCAGTTGAATCCAAGGGTTTGCATCATACAATCTCACAAACCTCCTTTAATGACTTTACAGCAACAAACCTAACCTACATACTCATTTACACAAATCTTTCATGGATTATTCATGAAACTTTAACGTGAGAAACCTAAAATTTGCTCAAAGCTTTCCTCATTTTCTCTCTCAATTTTCTCACACCCAACATGCTATGAATGATAGATCTACAAGATATTACTTATCATCACCTAACCTAAGCAAGGATCAAGCTTATAGAGATATCTCATACACACATGAAGGTATGAAAGAGTTTCATACCTTATGAAGAGTTAGGGAAAGTATGGAGAACTTGCTAGGTTTGTGTTTTCCTTTCTTCTTATGAAACTAGGTCTCCAACTAGATAAAGATGTTTTCCCTTCACTTGTAGGTGTTGGATTTGGCCTTGAATAGAAGATTTAGAAGTAGAAGACGATGATGGTGTTTCTCTCTCTCTAGACTCAAACTTAGGTTTCATGAAATGGTGGTGAAGGTGTTGAAGGAAGTAGGCATGAAGACTTAAAGACAAGACTTAGAGGAAGGGTTGGATAAGTTGTGGTACATGGAGGGAAATAAATTTTGTAGTAATTTAGTTAGTGAATTATAATTAAATTGTAGTTTAGATGGGGAATTTGTTCATAGTCAAATATTTTTAATTTTTTTCCAAAATCCCTGTCTTACCTTTATAAGACACCCTGATTATTATTTTGTTAGGTTTTCAACCTAATTGTTAACATTTCAATGAAATTTACATACCAATGAATTTTTATAAAATTAATAGGTGATAACTATGTTTAATTATATAAAATCTGACATTTAATCTCTTTGCCAAATTTTGGGATGTTACAGAAGTCACTAGAGAGCTCTCAAACTTTCTTGGACAAGGATGATTAGGCTTAAATGACTTTATTTGTATAGTGATTTTTCCTTGCATTGGTGACACATATATTCTCCATTTATATTCTTTTTCCTTGCACACTGTAGTTATCTTCTTCCTCTCATTCTTATAAGTTGTGGTACATGGAGGGAAATAAATTTTGTAGTAATTTAGTTAGTGAATTATAATTAAATTGTAGTTTAGATGGGGAATTTGTTCATAGTCAAATATTTTTAATTTTTTTCCAAAATCCCTCTCTTACCTTTATAAGACACCCTGATTATTATTTTGTTAGGTTTTCAACCTAATTGTTAACATTTCAATGAAATTTACATACCAATGAATTTTTATAAAATTAATAGGTGATAACTATGTTTAATTATATAAAATCTGACATTTAATCTCTTTGCCAAATTTTGGGATGTTACAGAAGTTACTAGAGAGCTCTCAAACTTTCTTGGACAAGGATGATTAGGCTTAAATGACTTTATTTGTATAGTGATTTTTCCTTGCATTGGTGACACATATATTCTCCATTTATATTCTTTTTCCTTGCACACTGTAGTTATCTTCTTCCTCTCATTCTTAGTCCATTTACTTCATGTTACAACCCTTCCTAATGTTCCATTCTTTCATAGCTTCTCTAAAAAGTTTAATATTCCTAAATTTTAAACCAACTTTCAATTCTAGATTAGCTATATTAATGCTCTCATTAAATATTTCACCCTTTTCTTGATCTTCATTATCTATACCAGGGTCATTTAACATGCCATACTCGTTCTCTATGTCACTTAAGAAAATGTGTCTCCTCTTCTTCCACATGTGCAATATTTTTTTTTCCTTAGACATCCCACTACCATGAAGCATCTTTCTAGGATTAGCACACACTTTTTTTTAACCATCTTAGACGTTGTTGTAGCATTTTTGTTCATTGCATTTTGTTCTATCTCCAATAGTTCGTTCTTCTCTAATATGTTCCTCTCCCTCAAGTGCTACTCTTTGCCTCTTGACAAAAATATCATCATCATCGTTAGGGCCTTCTAACCCTTCAAGCATCCAAAGCTCTATAGCTATAATTGGCTTTAGATCATTATTATTACTTTTCTCTTTATTTTCATCCTTATATCCCTCTTCATGAGAAGTCATATCTATTTGGTTTTTAGGGCTTTTTGGTGGTTCATATCTAGGGTTTACACCATCTTCAACATAAAACACTCATAAGGACAAAATACTATTTTTTGTTAATCATTTTCATTACATTTCTATCATTACTTATTGGGATGAAACCATTGTCTAAGACCTAAAAATTAAAGAAAAAAATAAGAAAATTTTGTGCATGTAAAGTCTTTACTAACATATATAGTTTTGGAGACTAGTAAAAGTTAAAAATATTATAATATAGATGGCTATCAATTTTTAAAAAATTATTTTAAAATAAAATTATAGTATTTTTAAAATTTTGGATATAATAAAAGAAGAAATTAATATATATGTTTTGATAATATAGATGGAGGGATAGAGATACATATACCTTAAATTAGAAGTTTTTTATGTATAAATGTATATGTCTTTTTTTATTTTAAAAATATGATATAAAATAATTATTATTATAATTTTGAAATGGTAAATTTAATAATAAAAATTTATTTAATTTACTTATTTTTTATTATTTTTATTTTTTTTTCATATCTTCACATCATATATTTTATTTTATATTTATATTATAAAATATATTATTTTATGATATTATTAAATTTTAAAATTATTATAAAATAGATTAATTAAATTAGCCAAAAAAAATTTTAAAGTCCAATTGTATAGCAACTCCTGCCTCACTTCCCAGCTCGACTAGGGTTTATGAGAACCTTTGAGTTCCGAAGCCTAATTCTAATTCTACTATTTCATCACTCTCCGGAAAGTCTATTATCTCACGAGTAGGATCGGAGGCCTCCATTCAAATCTTCAAATAAAACCGCGGTGGTTTGGCGATGACGAGGGTATACGGTACTGGGATATACGATTTTCGACGTCACAGAGTGGCCGAGTACCCGCTCGATTCCAGTCACCTTCTAGCTGAGAAACCAGTGGAGTCCAAGCCCGGGGCATCGCTTCCAAGCACAATTACTCTCTCGGAGATTCAGCGGGACCGACTTACCAAGATTGCAGAGGCTAATTGGTTGAGAACCGGTGACCCCAGTAAGCCTAAGAACTCGTTTGATCCAGAGTTGGTTAAGAAAATTTATGAGACGGAGTTGTTGGTGAAGGAGGGTCAGAAGCCAGTTCCACTGCAAAGGGTAATGATCCTGGAGGTTAGTCAGTACCTGGAGAATTATTTGTGGCCTAATTTCGACCCAGAGACTGCTACTTTTGAGCATATCATGTCCATGATACTCATGATCAATGAGAAGGTATTCTACTTCTTTCGTAGCATTTTCTATGTGAAAATAAAATGTTAATTCCATATAATCAGCAATCACACAGCATAGGTTACAAAAATGATGTAAAACGCTTAAGACTTTCTAGTTACTTATTCATGTTGTGACAAAGTTGAATATATCTGAATAGTTGTTATAAAACTTATATCAATTACAGTTCCGAGAGAATGTTGCAGCTTGGGCGTGCTTCTATGATCGGAAAGATATTTTTAAAGGATTTCTTGAGAGGGTTCTTCGACTGAAGGAGGTTTTGAATCTGTCTTTCCATGGCATTCTCATTTTCCGATTTAGTTATGCCATTATATATTCAGGCAGCTTTTGATTATATGTATTCGTTTGAGTGCGTTGCAAATGTAAAGTACTGCTTAATATTTACCAAAGTTTAACACATCCTCATCAGTGTTTATATCCTATATAATTTGTCAACTTAGACTACATATATTGCTAAAATATTGTTTGATTTAGATATATTAATTTCATAAATGATGCTTTAAAATGATATGAGGGTGAGTCTTGTAGCAGCCGTAAGCTTGCAACTATGTGACTATGTGACTTGGAGGTAAGACTGCGTACATCTGATCCTAAACCTTCTCCAGGCTCTACTGGTGGGAGCCTTATGCACTGTGCCTCCCTTTTATGCTTTAGAATGACATCTTTTACTAATGTTATTTAGAATGAGCAATTGTGCATCATTTTCCTTTCCTTATTTCCTTCAATTATACCAAACACTGAGAGTTGTCACCTTCATCGTGTAATTTATGGTTGACCTGTTAGAAAAATTATGTTGAGATTAATCACAGAGCTTACAATCATAAAATCACGATTGATGTCATTTTGGCATCTTGGAACAATCTATTTGAAACACAAGATGTGTTTTTACTTTTTATCAAAGAGAGAGAGGATAAGAAGATGTATTTCTTATATTATGTCAATAGAGAATGGATATTAAACATTTCACCAAGGCACTTATTATTGATTTAAGTGTTTTAAGTTTTCAACAGTAGGTTGTGACTATTTGGGATTTTAAAATGGTAACAAATTTTTCCTTGACTTTTAGATTTTTTCCTTTGCTTTCTTTTGCCCCCTTTCTTCTTAGATGGCTCTTTATGGTACCTGGTGATATATAGAGGCATTATACCTGATCTCATATTTCAAATTTAACTGTAGGGAAGAGAACTAAGTATAGCAGAGAAGACTAATTACCTTGTGTTCATGATAAACACCTTTCAGGTATGCTGGCTATGTACTTCACCCTTTTACTTTAAGTCCTACTCTAAACTGGTTTTATCTTTGTTAGCAATAATTATGCAGGTTTTGTTAATATTGTTGATTCATATTTATATGACTGGTGCATAGTTTATATTATCCAAGGATTTTTTTAATTATTATTATAGAACCATTTTCACTCTAACATAATCATTACACTTTAAGCAAATTTTGGAGGTCCTTAAATTTTGGGACAGATAGGCCATTTCATTCCTTTTTTTTTCCAAAGCTCCAGTGTTTGACAGAATATGTTCTGCATTTTTGTTTAAATGGTGAATGATAGTAGTTTCTTGATCAATGTAAAATAACCAAAAGGCTACAAATAATTTGAATAACCAAAAGGCTACAGAATATGTTCTGCATGTAATCTGTATGATCTCAAATGAATTCCTTTGAAATTTGTCTTAAGGTATAATCTGTGTATGCTTGCATCAATTATATTATTTTGTTTGGGAGAGCTACTCTAGTAGGGGAGCAAGTGAGGAAGTGAAAATAGGATTTATGAAGGGTATGCTGTATACACCCCAGAACCTATTTGGAAATCTGAAGCTCCTTCAAAAGTAAATTATTTTATTTGGACAGCAGTACTCAATAGAATTAACCAATATTTTAAAAATTGAACTAGTCATTGAACTGAAAAGGTTGTTGGGTTCCAGGCCAGCCAATTGGATTAACTAGTTCAAATGGTTGTTAAACTGACCGGATGATGTCATAAATATATATAAAAAATAAATTATTATTTTTAATTAAATAATATATTTTTCTCTCATAGTGGCTTATTCAACCTTCTTTAGTTATTTTCTTAAAGATGAGCTATAGTAGAAAGAATGGAAAGAGCAAATTTGCAACTCTTAATTTTAGAGATGAGTTAGGTTTTGATTGGATTCCTCCCATAATTTTTTTTCATGTTTTTCTTTTTTTATTTTTAAAATTTAGTACTTGATTGCATTAGCGAGAAGGCTAGGGTAGCACTGATTATAAAAAAGTTGGTTGAAACGCGTCTTAGGTGGTTTGGACATTTATAGAGGAGTAGAGATACTGTACAAAGAGAAGATCAAATAGAAGATAGCCTAATAATTAGAGGTAGAGGGAGACCAAAGAAAATGATAAGAGAAACTATTAGGATGAATTTGACTATCAACAATCTAACCATAAAAATGAGCCGAGATAGAACACGTTGACATTGTTTGATCTATGTAGCTGACCTCGCCTAGTGGGAAAAGACTTTCTTTGTTGTTGTATTTTTAAATTTTAGTACTTCAATTTAGCTTTTTGGTAATCTATCTAAAAAATATTAGGCTATTAGTTAGCCCATGGAGACCTAAAGCTTAAAAAATGCTTCAAAGATTCTAAGGTTTTAGATGGAAAAAGGATGGTAGAAAGAACTTTGTGGCAATGCACAGTTTTTGCTGCAATCTTGAAAACAAAATGAAGTAAAATGATAATGTTATAATTATCATTATTACTATGCTACTGAATGGATTGACTATTATTGGATGAAATAAATCTAGTCATGACTAGTGGATCTAGAGTTGCTCTAATGGTTATTACAAAGAGCATGGATGAGTCATAGAGCCTTAGCTCTTCTGCTCTAATGGACCCCAAGATTCGAAGGTTATTCTGGAAGGACCGAGACTGAAGGTAAATGATAGGAAGGGTGAGGGGAGTTATTATGTGATCGTTTTGGGCTGTTTGGGTAATTTTGAGTTGAGGATGTGTTACTCATTTAATGGGTGGGTTTTGGAAAATATGTCAGTGGAGACTTATAAAATGTGATGGAAGAATGGGAGAGGGTATGAAAAAATTATGGAAGGGTTTGGGAGATAGCTAGCATCTTGACAGTCTAGCAACATTGTTATTTTTTTGCATATTATCTTGTTTCTGTGTAAAAGGCAACTCCAGCATTGTGGTGCTTTGCCTCTGTTTTTGGTGTTTTAATATACAGAAATCAACATTCTTCAGATATTTTTATAATTTTCTATTGGGGTTCTATGAATTTGGTATTAGGGCAGTGACAATTTGGGAAAGATTGAAATGGCTAACTTGGAAAATAGATTGGGTAATTTGGAGAGAAAGATGGTAGGGGCGAAGGAGGACATAGGAACAATCAAGGAGTGCATGAGAGAACTTAGTGATTTTATAGTTAGATTAAATAAAGAAAAAGAGATGGGGGGAGTATAGGAGGAGCCTATCAAATGTTCTGATAGTTGGAATTGTGATGGGCTCTGATATATACTAGAAAATATAAGCAAAGGTAATGATGTCGCCATTACCAATTTGCACTCTAAATGGCGTTACCCAGTGAGCAGGGATTTCCAATTCAGTCACTAACGCATTTGCTATAAAGTTGTGTGTAGATCCACTATCAATAAGGATCAATACATCTCGGCCAGCCACTTGTGCTTTGAGGTTCATTGTTGTACCTGCTGTTTTGCCTAGAATGGGGTGTAGGGAAATCTTTGCCATTCCCTCCTGATTTTTAAATTCTTCTCCTCCTTCTTCCTTGGCAGCGTGTTCTTCTTCTTCAGGATAAATTTCCATTAGTGAGAAAGATGAATTTTTGCATCTATGCCCTAGAGTGAATCTCTCATTGCAACAGTAGCATAATCCCTTATCCCTCCTATTTTGCCGCTCAATGTCCCAAGATTGTGGGGAATGTGATGCTGTGGTTACTGTTCCTATTTTTGGTGGTGTGCTAATTGCCATGTTAGCCTAGGGAATCGCACTTGGGATGGCGCTGAAATTGGCACACACTGCTAGTTGTCCACACGAGTCACTGGCTTGGGCTGGGTTCTGGTAAGTGTTGCGGCTGGTAGGTGTAAATTGGGCTGATTTTTGACTTCAGCCATATTTAGATTCAAACTCAATTGCCAAGCTCATGGCCTTGTATACTGACCTAGATTTGTGGATGTGCATGTCGGCTTTCAATTCTTCTTTCAAGCTGTTCAAAAACACTCCTAAAGGGCAGTGTTTAAGCCAATTCTTTACACGAGCTGACCTTTTAGCATATTCTTGCCTATACTCCCAAATGGTTCCGGTTTGCTTCATTCCACATAAGAATTCGTCTGGATTTTGATATTCAGCAGGGCCATAATTCTCTTGGAGAGCCTTGACCAGCTCCTCCCAATACTCCAGAGTATGTTCTGCGTTAATCCTAGAGAACAAGTCCAAAGCGTCACCTTCTAGGTACATAGCAGCGACATCCACCTTTAATTCTTCCGGTGTTTGGTAATATCAGAAATATTTTTCTGCTTTCAAGATCCAACCTCTTGGATCACCTCCATCAAATTTGGGAAATTCAATTTTGGTGTAAGGTGGCCGTGTGGGACCTTTGTTACTCCATGAGTGATCCCATTCCTCCTCTTGCTAGTCTCTCCAATGAGATCTCCCTCGTCTTCTGACCAGAACTGTTCTTGGGTCTCTTGCCTTGTTTATGTTAGCTTTAGGAGCAGCAACATCAGCTACTAAGGCATCAAATAACTCCATTCAGGAAGCTAAGGCTGCCAATTGCTGGGCAACAGGATTATTCAGGTGCAGTAGGGGGTTGTTTTGAGGGGGTGGAACGTGTGGTAGCCATGTGTTTGAACCAAGCTTTGATACCAAAAATGGTAGAGGCCGAGTATGTAATAGAAATAGCTAGACAGCAAAGATTATTTGAACAAACATACTATGCAGAATCTGAACATAATAGTTTATTCATAGAAATGGTCCTTAGAACGGACAAACCCAAAAACAAAAGCAGTTCATAATTCTCAATGCTGAATTAAAGAAACTAGTGGGTATTTATAAGTCTATACCCTCTTAAATGCTTGTTAAAAATAAGGAAGCAGTGCAGAAATTCTAAGATAGTGCAGATAGTACACTAAATGCAAGATAACTAACAAAGAGCATGGTAAACTGGCTCCACTACTCACAAAAGATAGGGAGTTGATATGCAAAGGAGGTCAATGAGTCTTGTGCTTGCCAACTCAGCTTTCTTCCTTCTAGAATATGTCAATAGTGGTTTAGAAGGGCTATGGGTTGGGTTTCTATCAGTATTATGGCTGTTTGATTTTTTTTTCCTTTAATTCAAATTTTCAACAATGCCAAACTTGACAATTGGAATAATTTTTATTTTGCTTCTATTCCTCTTTGGTCCCACTAAAATCATTCCGGAAAACTAAACAGGCCTTAGATGATTGTTGGGAAGTGTTGCTGATGTTTCCCTGGGCATTGTAGCTAGTCTAATAACTTTGCATTGCAGAGTTTGGAAGATGAGGTTGTCAGCAAGACAGTCTTGAGACTAGCAAGTTTGAAATCCTGGTACAGTTTGTCTTATGGTCGTTTTCAGGTAATATTAAATGAAAGAGTATATGTTTTTGGTTTTGTAATGTTGCTACCTTTTTCTAATAATTCTTTTTGGTGAAAAATGATGAATATATTACACATGCTAATTGCATTTTTTGGTACTGGTTTTCACTTACGTAGATGGAGCTTTGTCTTAATCCAAGTTTAATTAAGAAATGGAAAAGGATGATAAGGAAGGAATCTGTGAAAGGAGGAGGGAATTTTTATCCCTCAACTAGCCTTGAAGTGACGTTCTTGAGAAATCTCATTGAAGAATTTCTCGAGGTTGTAATTTGTCCGGCAATTTGAATTGTAGATACATTCTGTGCTTTTAGTCAGTGCAATTAAAATTATTGTAATCTAAGGATTAAGCCTAAATTCCTTTTGTTGTCTTTCTTTTCTTCTAGATCCTGGATTCCCAGGTCTTTCCCCAGGGACAGTTAGTTGCTGAAGATGGATCTGTTGATACTATGAATTTGGAACTAGTTGATGATGCTTGTGTGTTGTATTGTGAGAGGTTTATGGAATTTCTTATTGACCTCCTGAGTCAATTACCAACTAGGAGGTATGCTGATATGCTTGTCTCACTCCTCTCACCTAAGGGTTGCATTATTGTGTTTCGTATAATATCTTTCCAATTTTTTTAATGGAGATTGATGTTTTGGAAAGTTACATGATTTTCTTTACAAAATTGATTCCATATTTCAAATCAGGTATATTTATTTGTTTTGTTTGCCTGGCAACATTGGTTTAACGGAGATGGACTCCACCTACATGAAGAAAGAACCAATACTTTTTACAATATTATTTTTCTCATGTCACCTTGTGCAGTAATGTTCTTTCTTTTTCCCTACCTGTCAATTTATCCTGCCTCATTTCTAATGTAGGTACTTGAGGCCTCTTGTGGCTGATGTTGCTGTTGTGGCCAAATGCCATTTGAGTGCCCTATATAGGCATGAAAAAGGAAAACTCTTTGCTCAGTTGGTTGACTTATTACAATTCTATGAAGGCTTTGAGATTAATGATCACACAGGAATTCAGTTAACAGATCATGAGGTTCTTGAATCTCATTACAGTCGTCTCAAATCATTTCAATTACTTGCTTTTAAGAAAGTAGAGAAGGTACGCTTAGAAAGAATTAATTTAGTTTGAGTTCAGAAAAAAACTTAAAAAGATTGTCTATTGTGTTTTAATTCTAATTTATTATTATTATTTTTTGATAGAATTAATTCTAATATTATTTAATTCTTCTTCCTGCCTCTCTCCTTGATTTTATTCGCTTTTATCAATTGGAAAATTGTAATAGTAGTTTCATTTCCTGTGATGGTTGCAGCTGCAAGAACTTGCATTGTGTAACATTGGTTCTATTCACAAGCGTGTGGATCTATCTAAGAAATTGTCTGTTCTTTCCCCAGGGGAGTTAAGGGATTTGGTTTGCTGTAAGGTATGTGAACAATTTTTCTATATTTTCATAATCTGACATCTTATCTTCTGTTATTCCCTGTCGTGTTCATGGAATTTGAGTTAGAATTGGTTGTTACTTGTTACTATATTTGATTTATCATTATTTGAAAGCTTTCTTTTTCTCCCTCCCTTCCGGCTTCCTTTTTGTTGATTTTCTCTTCTCTTTTTTTGATTTTCCACCTAGTGGGAAAAGACTTTGTTTGTTGTTGTTATTCTTGTATCCCCTTATTGGTGGGAGGTTTACAGTCTTAGTCAGTTTGTAATTGGTCAGGCTGGTGTAGATTTTTGGTGCATTGCTAACATCCTTTGCTTTCTCTCTTTATCCTTATTGATTTCCTCTCTATTATTCTCTCATTGGTGGGAGATTTACAGTCTTGGTCAATTGGTAATTGGTTTGACTGATGTAGATTTTGGATGCATTGCTAAGTTGTATGTCTACTGAAGGAAAACAAAACAGAATTGTTCTTTGTCGTATATTGATTTGCTAGAGGATGCTCATACATATAGGGATAGCTTGACCACAAGTCTGTCAAGTCAAATCCCTTGAAATCAGGAAAAGATAATTATCCTAACTTTAGAATCAGATCCTTTAAACATATGAATACTGAATAAAGAAGATAACAACTATACAACAACAACAACAAACAAAGGCTTTTCCCACTAAGTGGAGTTGGTTATATGGATCAATCGATGCCAACGTGTTCTATCTTTATTCATTTCTGTAGTTAGGTTATTAATAGTTAAATCTATCCTTATAGTTTCTCTTGATAACAACTATATCTTCCTAAAAACAAGGAACCAATCTGCTGAAAATAAAAAAGAATATTAATACTAATAAATAAGGAAACAGAAAGAAACATGACCATATCCTTATTGTGGAAAAAAACAGAATCTTGTCCCAGCAACAAATTCATGTAGATTATCTACTACTAACTATCAAGTGATACATGTAATATGAGTAGTCTTTATGCGCGATTCCACATACTAGAAAATAACTAAAATTTTTTATGATCTTGATTTTGAAACATGAGCCTTCAAATTTTGGGTGTAACAGCAGAGATGGAAGTTCTCTCCCTCCCTTTTTGGTTGGTAGATCTATATCTATACTATATATATGGCTTTGGGGTTTATTCTGTCTTTGGTCCCAAAACCATATATATTTTGTTGATTTTCAATACTGCGAACTTATGTTAATTACTTTCTGTCTCTTTATGCAGCTCAAATTGGTCTCCAAGGATGATCCTTGGTCAGAGAGGGTTGATTTTCTAATTGAAGTGATGGTTTCATTCTTTGAGAAACAACAGTCGCAAAAAGAAGCCATAAACTCTCTTCCACTGTACCCAAATGAGTTGATTATGTGGGATGAAAGTGTTGTACCAAGCATAAATTACTCTGGAGAAGGTTGTCTAGCTCTGCCGAAGCTTAACTTACAGTTTTTAACACTTCATGATTATCTTCTCAGAAATTTTAATCTCTTTAGACTTGAATCAACATATGAGATACGCGAAGATATTCAGGAAGCTGTTCCACATCTTCTTGCGTATATTAATAATGAGGGAGATACTGCTTTTCGTGGTTGGTCAAGAATGGCTGTGCCAATTAAAGAGTTCAAGATCACTGAGGTCAAGCAGCCAAATATAGGAGAAGTCAAACCATCTTCTGTGACAGCAGAAGTTACTTTTAGCATTTCCAGTTACAGGGCACAGATAAGATCAGAATGGGATGCTCTCAAAGAACATGACGTTTTGTTTTTACTTTCGATTCGCCCATCTTTTGAACCTCTTAGTGTTGAAGAAGAGGTCAAAGCTAGTGTGCCACAGAGGCTTGGCCTTCAGTATGTTCGAGGATGTGAAATTATGGAGATTCGTGATGAAGAAGGGGCCCTTATGAATGATTTTACTGGAAGGATTAAACGGGATGAGTGGAAGCCACCAAAGGGGGAACTGAGAACTGTAACTGTGGCTTTGGATGCAGCACAATATTATATGGATGTCAATAACATTGCTGAGAAAGGGGCAGATGATGTTTATGATTCATTTAATGTGTTGATGAGGAGGAAACCGAAGGAAAACAACTTTAAAGCAATCTTAGAATCAATAAGAGATCTGATGAATGAGTACTGCATTGTACCTAAGTGGTTGGAAAACATATTTCTTGGTTATGGGGATCCTTCAGCTGCACAATGGACTAATATGCCTGATCTAGTGAAAACAGTGGATTTCAAAGATACCTTTTTAGATGCTGATCACTTGAAAGAAAGTTTTGCTGATTATGAGGTTGGTATGATTTGTATCTGCTTCAATTTTATAGTAATCAGTGCTTGCCTTGATGTGATTGAAATTTTCCTTTGGAATTATATATTAAAAGCAACCTAATGATTTAATTCTTTCTGTATGCCTGTAGGTTTTGTTTGTCAATCCAGATTCCACAGAGAACTTGCATCCAAAGCCTCCTTTCCGGATCAGACTTCCCCGAACACTCAAAGGAAACAGTGGTGCCCTTCCTGGGAATGTAATGCCTACTACTAATGCAACAAATGATGATATGGTTGATGCTAGTTCTGGGAGAGAAAAACTACTCATTGAGACATACACACCTCCTGATCCAGGCCCTTATCCCCAAGATCAGCCAAAACAGAATTCAGTTAGGTTCACACCCACACAGGTGCTGGTCAACTCTTTTACTCAATTATAGAATGTCATTTTTCATGAGTAATTTTTCTTGTGGTCTCTCTCTCTCTCTCTCTCTCTCTCCCCTGCCCCTCCAAGCGCATGAACACTGTTGCAATTTGAGCAAATCCTGTGTTGATAGTTCTACAATATTTTTTTCCCCTTTGTTCTTCTCTTCTATATCTTGGATTACTCTTTTATTAAGAAAATTGATTGTAACTGATGAACTTCCATATCTAAAGAGCTTCCACATATGCCCTTTTGTCCTCAGTTACAGCTAGGGTGCTTGAGTTTTGGCATGAGATGTATCTTAATATTTTTTTCTTTTGGAATTGGTGAAGACTTTCTACTGTCATTCCTGAAATTAGTCTGCTATCTTTTAGAAAGTTTGATTATTGGTTGAATTTGTGTTTTTTTCAATATAAAAACTTGTGGCTAATATTGGATGAGATTTTATACAGAAGTTAAATTGTGCTTTGGATTAAGCCTTTTTCGTTTGAGAAAAATTTAGAAAAATTTTGGGCTTCTATAAAGATTTTTTTTTTTCTTTTCAAAGAAAGCCATTTCTGAATTGTAGATGAACTGATAAAGAAAGAATAATTATAAAAAGGGGTTTACTGACCTCATGGTTAGCTAGGCATCCTGTTGTGTTTATTTATAATTGTAAGTTAGTTCAAGTACAAGGGTTAGTAGTTACTACATGTAATTCAAGCTCAAGCCCATTAGTCACTAACACACTCAGTTTACCTTAGCTGTCACATATATAAACTATTCTAACATAAATTGACAAGCATATACAAATGAGAACTTAAGTCTTTTTAAGCCTGATATTGAAGAGTGTTGAGATATCAAGAAAGCAATTAAAGTGGAATATGACTCCGCTGCCCATTCATTTGTTTGAGAGGAATCAAAGCATGGTAACTCTAGTGGAGCATCACGTCTTGAGTGTCTGGTGATATGCACTGGTAGATGGCATAATGTCTGGCAATGTTAGTCATGTCTAGAAGGTAGAGGCAATGGTTAGAACTGAAAGAGGAAGGAGACAAATGCTTTGCTGTTTTCTGATTTTCCAATTGAGTCATCACTTTCCTTGTTTAGTTGTTGGAGTCCACTTTTAAGTGGGTAAAGGTTCCAAAGGACAGGTTGCACAAGAGTGATCTGGATTTCCAAATTCATGAGAAAGCCAAAAAATGTGAGTACTTCTGCACTATACAAGCCTTTAGCATTGCCCTTCTTGTGGAAGGCAGGTTTTGTTGGGGAACACAAGGAAGCCTAGCAGTTAAGCTTTTTCTTTAGTTGTATAAGTTTCTACAGCCTTCTTTACGCCTAAGGATGAGCTAGATAGGGTGCAGTTAAATTATGTTGATAATGATGTTTATTAAAATGATTCATCCTTTCTGAAATTTGGACTGAACGGGACTTTTGTCCCCCATTACTGAAGTGGGTGTCTTATGATGTGATGACATTGATTCCATTTCTAAAGTATATGACGGCCTGCTTGTAGATGAATTATGGGCTAAATGTGAACACCAGAATATTTTAGCTAAAGATCATGGTTATCAAGATTGCGATCTTGATTGTAAGATTGTTCAATATCACGATCTATGCCCCTTTTCCGATTTAAATTGGATGCAGAATCACAGGTGAGCAAGATCACGATCTGGATTGTGGGATCGCAGGATCATTTGATCCCATCCGATCTATGAAGATGCAGAATTTTTTTTTAATTTTAAATACGAAGAACACAGCGTTTAGGTCTACGATAGGATTAGGGCTTCCCATCCTAAACACATCAAAGCATACTGGTTCATTGCGGGGGTTCTGGCTCAGCTTTTTGTGGGGCTGCAGTGGTGGGTTGTGGGCTGTGCTGTTGCCAGTTTTCTTCTGGTTTGTGCTTTGTCATTCTCTGTTCTATTTTCTGCGTTATTTACTGTTTCTGCGGGGGGTGTGTGCTGTTCTGTTGTCTTTGTTTTTCTGTTACGTTTATTTATGGGTGGTTGCTATTTTAACAAAAGAACATGTTGAGAGATAATAGAACACAAAATAGACAAGAAATGAAGAGGGAGGATGAAAACTAGTTTATTTAAATAGGATGAACTAGTTTATGGGAATATGATCAAATTTGGATCATTTTATGTTTACAAAAAAAAAAAAAAACTATATTACTTGATATATATTTTAATTATCTTCTGAAAATTGATAGTATCTTAAGATCCACGCTTTGTTCTTGATATTCGATCTATCTTATGCCTCTCCCGATCCTATGCAAAATCTCGATCTTGGTTACCTTGCTAAAGATACCAAGGTTGATGGTAAGTTATAATGAGTGAGTTATTGATTGTGGCCTTGGGAAGAATATAAATTTTATTTGTCTTTTTTATGGTGGTTCTTGTGATATAGTATACCCTATGAAAGGATTCTCTGATGAGAGGCTGACATCATTTGCATGAAGTGTGAAGATCTAGAAGATGAAGTCATTTATGTTGGCTATTATGTAGTGTAATTGTTGACTAAGATAAGCAATTTCTTCTTGATTTTAAACATGATTAATATTCATTTTGTGTAGGATATTTTAGAAGTCACAAAGCTTCTATTGATATGCTTGTTTTGTTTCCAAGCTACAAGGATACAACTGACAATTTATACTTGCATGGCTTATCATCTACTTCCATTTTGGGCAGGCATTTTGGTGAACTTTAGGTTTCTTTTTTGAATTTGAAATGGCTTCCATTAGATTGTTTCATGGCCTTTGATAGTAAAGACGGACAGGCTTTATAGTGGTGTGCTACTTTACCTGGTCATAGATCTATTTGGCTGGAAAAGTTCATTTTCTCAAGTGTTCTTAACTGTCCATATCTATTATGGGCTTCTTTGGTTTCCTTTTGGTGTTAAACCCTGAGAGAGTTCCTTTGTAGAGAAGGGTTGGGCCACTGGGGAGCTTTCTTGTATTGAAAAACTTTCTTGTTTTTGCCTTCTTTTGTTTTTGTGATCCTTGTTAAAGATAATCTTAGCTTGTCCATTGTTCTTATCATAAATTCATCTTTTGTTATTAAGATATTGGTTATTTGAAGTAAAGTTGGTTTTTTCTTGAAAATAGTGTGGGGATTTCTCCAAAAATACATAATAGCAAAAAGAGGGCAGCGGGAAAGGAGTTAGCCACGACTAAGTTATGACAACATGTAGGAAATAGAGGAAAATAATAGTGCATTCCCCTTATGCAAACCTTGATTTCGATTGATTTTTGGTTGTATCAAAGTAGTTGGGAGGTTTAGTTCTAGCGGCCAGTGATAGCTTCCTTGGTTTCTCTTTTTATTGCGCGCACGTTCGTTCGTTTGGGAGTAATACCTTCACTTCAGTTCGATAATAAAAAACATCGGTGTTGGAGGAGCCCCCTCTTACAGAGGGATCGCCTTCTATGCCTATGGCATTTCGATAGCTTCTTTGGTTTCTCTTTTTATTGCGCGCACACGTACACGCACCCTCCCTCACCCATTCCATCTTTGAGGTTCAATTTGGGCAATATGTATCCCGCTGGGTATGGCTCATAGTAAACCTCTATAAAATAAGGAGGATCATAAGGTAGGTAACCTTTTCACCATTCTTTTAGAATGGTACTTTATTTGGTAGATTTTCTTTAATTTTGAAGACAATTTGCTTCCTAGGTAACTATGGGGAGCTGTGCTTGGTTTCATTTTGACATGGTTGCTAACATGATTTTTTTTTTTTTTTTGACTCTTTGTATGCAACTGCTGAATTGATTTCTTCTAGTACTTAGGGCCTATTTAAATGTTATTTTGTTGTTTTGTTCCTTAGAATTGTTTTTAAAAATTAGTTATAAGAATTCTTACTAGTGTTGTTTTCATGTATTTATATGCATGCTATTAATAAAAAAAGACTTGTTTGCTATGTTTTTGTAGAATTTTAACTGACTGAATATTTGCTTGTATTATTCAATCCTATTTTACAAATATATAGACAATGACTTCCCTATTCTAAGGTTGGGAAGGTAATTAAGATACTATAATTACAGAATAAATAAAAGTCCAATTGGGCCCAATAAGCCTAATAGAACTAGTCAACACTCTCCCTCAAGTTGGTGCAAAGATGTCACACATGCCCAACTTGCAAACAAGCGTGTGAAACATCTGTTTGCTGAAACCTTTGGTAAATACATTAGCAAGCTGCTTTTCTAACATCACATCAATCAAGCTTAGTATTCCACTAGTAGCCTTCCCTTTGACAAAGTGCTTGTCAATTTCAATGTGTTTTGTTCGATCATGCTGAACTGGATTATGAGCTATACTAATGGCAGCCTTGTTATCACAATACAAGGACAACTTCTCCTTTTCTAGTAGCCTCAGTTCTTCTAACAACTTCTATACCCATCACAAACTCCCTGGGCCATAGCTCTGTATTCAGCTTCTGCATTGGTTCTAGCAACGACACTTTGCTTCTTACTTTTCCAAGTCATCAAGTTTCCTAAGTCATCAAGTTTCCTCCTACAAGCGTACAATATCCGGATGTAGATCTTTTAACATCTAGTGATCTGGCCCAATCTGCATCTGTAAAGGCTTCTATTTGGAGGTGACCATAATTGGAGAAAAGTAATCCTTTCCCTGGGCTAGACTTTAGATACTAGAAGGTGTGAAAGACAGCCTGCATATGGGATTCTCGAGGGTCATACATGAACTGACTGACTAGACTGATTGCAGAGGCTATGTCTGGTCTAGTGTGAGAGAGGTAAATAAGTTTTTCGACCAACCTTTGATATCTCTCCTTATCAATTGATTTTCTAACCCTTGATTGTAGTTTATGATTATTCTCAATAATGGATTCTGCCGGTTCGTACCCTGACATGCCAGTTGCTTCTAAGAGATCCAGAATATACTTCCTTTGAGAAGTGAAGATTCCTCTCTCTGATCTAACAACCTCAATTCCCAAGTACTATAGTTTACTGAGATCTTTGCTCTCAAATTCTTGTGCCAATAACTTCTTCAACTAGGACATCTCTTTTTTATCATCTCCAGTCATTACTATATCATCAACATAGACGATGAGAAGAGTGACTTTGCCCTTTTGATGTCTTATGAAGAGGGTATGGTTAGCATTGCTTTGATGATAGCCAAAGGAAATCATGGCATCATTAAACCTAGGTGGGATCTCCATATACACTTCCTCTTCTAAGTCTCCATGAATAAATGCATTCTTGACATCAAATTGGTGCAAGTCCCAATCGAGATTACACGCACAAGATAACAAAATTCTAATGGAGTTCATTTTTGCAACCGCAGCAAAGGTCTCCTGATAGTCCACTCCATAAGTTTGTGTGAACCTTTTGGCCACCAGTCTAGCTTTGAACCGTTCTATCGAACCATCAGCTTTATGTTTTATAGTGAATACCCATTTGCAACCTACCAATTTTTATTTGGTGGAGGACGGATCAAGGCCCAAGTTGGGATCAGTAATAGCTTACCTCAATCATCGCTTGCTTCCAATTTTGTGGAATAGGCATAGAGGAAATAGACAAGGCAAATGCTCTATATGATTGGGACAGGGAGTCATAAGAAACAAAATTAGACATAGGTTGTTTGGTACAAGATCTGACTCCTTTTCTGTGAGCAATAGGTAGATTTAAATCATTAGGGAATATAGATAACTCACCACTGGAGGAGGATTCAGAAGATTCACCAGATTGTATGATTGCTTCTTCAGCTTTGTCTGGCTGGTTCCTCCTTGAATATGTCAACAAGTCAGGTCTATCCAATCTCTCCTCGAACTACATTCTTCCTTATGTCTTCTAGATCAAGGAGCGCCACCTCTTCTACTTTATTAACCTCCCACTGAAGAGGTGATGAGGGTGTGCTAAAGTAGGGTTCAATTTCCCAAAAGGTAACATCCATACTAACAAAAGTTTTTCTGGAGGGAGGATGATAACATTTGTGACCTTTTTGAGTAGGGGAATACCCTATGAAGACACATTTAAGGGCTCTAGGATCAAGTTTTCTAGTATTCTTGGTATGAAAAAAACAGATACAACAAAACACTTTGAGTGGGATAACATAATCTCTTTTACCTTTTAAAACTTCAAGAGGATTTTGGAAATCAAGGATTTTTAGAGGCATGTGATTTATAAGGTATGTAGCAGCTAAAATAGCATTCTCTCAATAATGCTTGGGTAAGTGCATGGTGAACATGACGGACTGGGCCACCTCTAATAGGCGTCTATGTTTCCTTTCAGCCACTCCATTTTGGGCACTAGTATGAGGACAACTGGTTTGATGGATAATTCCATAATTTTTCAAGTAAGTCTCAAAGTATTTATTGCCATTATCAATTCTCAGGATTTTTATCTTAACATCAAATTGAGTACAGACCATCTTATGAAAGGACTGAAAGCAAGAAAAAAAACTTCATTTGTTGACTTTAGTAGATAAACCCAAGTGGTGTGGGTACAATAGTCAATAAAGGTAACAATCCAGCGATAACCAAACAAAGAAACAATTTGAGTAAGACCCTTGACATCATAATGAATAGTCATAAAAGGAATCGAACTTTTATTATTACTCAAAGGATAAGAGGTTTGAGTATGCTTGGCAAATTCACAAGCATCACAAAATAAGGTTTCGACATTAAAATTTGAAAACAAATTGGGAATAAGTTTCTTGGAAACAAAAAATGATAGATGTCCTAACTACCTATGGCACTGGATTATTTCGTGGTCGACATCCTTATTAACTCCAAGAAGGGCTTGTCTTGAGTCTTGAATACCATCTATCACATACAAGCCATCACAAAACCTACCATTGCCAATCCTCCTCCCTGTGTGAAGGTCCTGAAAGACACAATGATGAAGGAAGAACACAAATTTATAATTTAGATCTTTGGTGATGGAACTGACAGATAAAAGATTAACAGGAAACTCAGGTATATGAAGCATAGATGAGAGTATAATATCAGGTGTACAAACCCTAGAACCTGTCCCTCAAACAGAAGATACAGACTCATTAGTTATTCGAACATTCTCTCCTTTAGGACATAAAGAGTAGTTGGACAAGCCTTTAGAAGAGCTGATCATATGTCTGTTCGCACCAGAATCAACAATCCAAGAGGGAGAATGAACAGTAAAAGCCGTATCTGAGTACATATAATTAGAAGTGCTAGCTGTAGAGGGTAGAAGACGGAGGTGCTGAATTTCATCAGAAGAGAGAGAGGCTCCTGAATCTGCATCCTTGGATGGCTCAACAGTATTAGTGATATTCGCTTGATCTTTGGGTGAAGTGACTTGTTTACGTCCACGGCTTCGAGTCAGCTGACCATGTATCTTCCAACAAGATTTCATGGTATGCCTCGGCTTACCACAGTAATCACAATGCAAATGATCTTTGTTAGAGTTGGTGGCTTTTGGTTTCTCATAGGGGACGGTCAAACCAGACTTCTCAATTGGTTCTTGATAAAGTATGACACTGTGGCGACTTTCTTCCTATACAAT
The DNA here is from genome assembly GCA_031216115.1 of Senna siamea. NCBI lineage: Eukaryota > Viridiplantae > Streptophyta > Magnoliopsida > Fabales > Fabaceae > Senna > Senna siamea. The sequence continues at coordinate 8,848,874 of CM062360.1, forward strand.
ATAGGAGAAAGCATCCTCAACAAAAGGGAGAGGAAATTTTGCCAAAATTTGAACCCAAATCTAATCATATTCTGGATTCAAACCAACCAGAAAATCATAAACCCTCTCTTTTGGAATCAACTGGTGAAACAAAATTGCATCCTCAGCACATTTGGCGTGGAGATCTTGATAGTAATCTTACTTCTGCCATAACCCACTAAATTCAGAATAATAGTCAGTTGCTGTCAACTCTCCCTATTTAGTGGCATGGATCTTTGTCCTAATCTCAAACACCTGAGCATCATTCCCTTTCCGAGAATAAGTGCGTTTGGTTGAAGTCTAGATTTTTTCGACAGTATCAAGTAACAAATACTGCTTAGAGATATGGGAATGCATAGTATTTATCAGCCATGTCATAACAAGAGAGTGTTCAGAGTCCCATTGAGCATAGTTATCATCAGAAATAGTGGGGGCTTTCATATCTCCAGTAATATAGCCAAATAGCTTTTGAGATTTAATATATAAAAGACATGCCCTTGACCAAGTGAGATAGGTACTTGCTTGACCCAACTCGACGGTGCAGATATAGGGAAGTGAAGTATTTTCTATTGCCTTAGTGTTTCCCATAATAAGTAATCAGCACCACAAAGAAGGCAGAAAAAGAAAAGAGGCCAAAAAACGGAGAAACAAACCAAATCAAAAAAGCCAAATCGATGACCGGCACGTGGCGGCTCGTGTGGCGGCAGACAGTGATCGGTCTTGGTGGGTTTTGCTGGCGAGGCGATGAGATCTCCAAATATGGTGGCAATGAGGCAAACAACGGGTTAGAATGGCTGGGATCGGAGAAAAAATGCAGATCTGTCTAGAATGGCTTAGTGCATGTGGCGGCGCGTGCGGCGGCGGATAGTGACTGGTATTGGTGGGTTTTGCTGGCTAGGCGATGAGCTCTCCAAATATGGTGGTGGTGAGGCAAAAGATGGGGTAGAATAGTTGGAAACGGAGAAGAAATACAAATCTGTGGCTCGGCGGCCTGTGCGGCGGCTACCGTCAACCAGAATTAGGGTGGCGGTAGATCAGACGGTGGGCGTTGGCTCTGGATGGCCAGTGACAGTTAAGAGAGGGAGAAAACTCAACCTCCAAGATGTGGACAACGAAGAGAGGAGAAGAACTTAACCCCCTTCCCTTCATATACAAAGAAACCCTTGTGCTGCAGAAGGAGATAAAAATACTCACTTCAGTGCAGCGCGGGCCCTGATACCATGTACAATTTTAACTGATTGAATATTTGCTTGTATTATTCAATTGTATGTTACAAATATATAGACAATGACTTTCCTATTCTAGGGTTGGGAAGGAAATTAAGATATAATAATTACATAATAAATAAAAGCCCAATTAGGCCCAATAAGCCTAATAGAGTTAGTCAATAGTTTTCTTTGTTTTAAAAAACTAGAGTTCAAAACATCTTTTAATTGTTTTGTATTTTCTATTTCCAAAACGCATTCTATTTTTTTGTTTTTTGTTGACAAAAGTTATTCAAACAGGTTTTTTTTTCTTTTCTGCTTTTAAAAACTACAATCAAACTAACTCTTAGTTCTCTTTTTTCTATCTTTTTCATTCTCTTGTTCTTTTGTCCTTTTGTATCTTCAGTTATTTTATTTTCTTCTTCTACCATTTCATTTTAAAAAAGGTCATTAGTTGTCTTCTTTTCAGCACCACTCGTTCTTTAACTTTAAAAGAAGTTATGTATAATACATTTTGTATCTAAATATGTTGAAAATCTAAATTGGACTGAAACTGATTTATTTCAAAACTCTTGTAGCTGACAATGAAGCCTTTTCAATGTCGCAAAAATGAGAATGTTGCGTTGGATGACTGGATGCCCTAGAATGGATATGATTAGGAATAATTACATTGGAAAGAAAGTAGGGGTAGTGCCTATCATAAAAAAGTTAATAGAAACTTGGCTTAGGTGGTTTGATCATACATAAAGGAGACTATTAGAGGTTTTTGTTTGAAGAGTTGACCATATGAAAGATTGTCTATTAATTAGAGGTATGGGAGACCAAAGAAAACAATAGGAGAAACTATTAGAATGAATTTAATTACAAATAATCTAACTATAGAACTGAGTCAAGATAGTGTATGTTGGTGTAACTTGATCCTTGTAGTTGACGTCACCTATTGGGAAAAGATTTTGTTTGTTATTGTTGTTGCTTTTGTTTCTTTCTCACTTACATAATTTTCAGCATCCAGCCTAGTTAGAATTGTAGCTCACATTTATTCCCTTGGTGTGTTATCATTTATGTCCTAGTGGGAAAAGACTTCGTTTGTTGTTGTTGTTGCTGAGTGTTATCATTAATGTGAGATGTTCCTGTTGAGCAGATTGGAGCAATTATCTCTGGCATTCAGCCTGGCCTAACAATGGTTGTGGGTCCACCTGGTACTGGGAAGACTGATACAGCTGTGCAAATTCTAAATGTCCTATATCATAATTGCCCCTCCCAGAGAACCTTAATAATTACTCATTCAAATCAGGCTTTAAATGACCTATTTGAAAAGATAATGCAGGTAAGATCTCATTTCTCCTCCACTCATGTCATATGTGTAAATTGTATTTTTCTTTTTTTAATGCGTATTCTCATTCCACAATATATGCGGTAGTACATTCCATGTAATGTTTACTCATTCAGCTGTTAATATCTTATACTAATCAGTAACTTCATATGCAATACATTTTTTCCTGCTAAATTCAGTTTAACTAATGTATTAATGAAGATCATCATGCATGTAGGAGAAAACTTATATGCAGTTTCATCTGAAAAGAAATAAAAGACACTTGTATCCAATTTGTAAGGATTTTCTTCTTTTGGGTTTTTCAATAAAATTTTGACACGCAGAGGAACTTTAAAGAATTCAACTGCTGGGTTAGAAAAAATCTCATGTTATGATTTTATCAAAAGATATAGTAACAAACACATAAGAAAATGAATTTAAATTTTGTCCAATGTCTTAATGCTAATAGGTAATCAACAGTGTAAATTGACCAGAGAGATGTTCTCTGTTTCAGATGCCTTTATTGAAATAATACTAACTTGTATTTATTGTCCTTCTTCAATGAATTTCTTCTTTTATAGGAAAAAAAAAATTAGTTATATAGGACTAGGTTGTCAAACTAGAGATTTTAAGAAAACTCAGAAAAATGGTAAACTCGATAAATAGTTATTAAAAATATATTTTTCTATCGTAATTAGTGAGAATAAAATTTAAATAACTAAATTCAAATACATTAATAATATAAGTTCACTTAAATCATAAACATTAATATATAAGTACTTAAACATAACCAAGCCAAATGAAACATAATCCATAATTTTATATATAGTTGATAATTTATAGATAATCAAATAAAAAAAATTAAAATAAACATTTAAGATCTTCAAAAGTCCTATCTTGATTATTGCCGGTCTTGAATTAAATTAGGTATGTTTGGCTGAGGGGTTTTCTTATGGGTTGGGTTAGGTTGTGGATAAAATTGCTTAGTGACAAACATGCATTTATGAAACAGCAAAAAAAGTTGAAAAAAAGAAACAAACAAACACACACAAATGGGCTTCTTTCATAGTACAATAAACAAAGCATTTTTCTGGGGTGAGTTATATGGATCAAACGACACTAACATGTTCTGTCTTTGCTCATTTCTATAGTTAAATTATTAATAGTTAAATCTATCTTAATAGTTTCTCTTTTTGTTTTCTTTGGTCTTTCCTTACCTCTAGTTATTGGACTATTTTCTATTTGGTCAACTCTTCCTATAGGAGTATCTAATGGTCTCCTTTGTATATGACCAAATCACCTAAGGCATTTTTCTACTAACTTTTCTATTACTGGTGCTACCCTTATTTTCTCTCTAATGCACTCATTTTTAATTCTATCTTTTCTAGTATAACAACTCATTCAATGCAACATTCGAAGGCTTCTTTCATAGTACCCAAAAAAAAACACAGAAACTTAGAGCTAAAATCACTAGTTTACCTGATTTTATTTGAGTTTACCTGAGTTTAGGCGAGTTTATCTGAGTTTTTCTGCGATTTAGCATTTTTTTGCTATGTAAAATAATAAAGTCAAGTGAAAGGCAGCAATAAGTACTAGCAACTTTTAAATTTAAAACATTTAAAACAAGCTGGGGAATAACTATTTAGCATTCCTAGCTAGGAACATATTCCTCAAACATAGCTATAGTTAAAGATTTCGTCAACACATTTGTTACTTTAGAGTTGGTAGGAACATATTTCAACTCCAAATATACTTAAACACCCTTGTGAGAACCTCTTTAAAGTATAGTCCCTTTCCTGGGGCTCTTTTATAGATAACTCAAAATTCTGTAGATTGCTTCTAGATGCACCTCATTTGGTTTGTTCATAAGTTGACTCACAGTACCCGTTTTATAATTAGCTTCCATTGGAGTATTTGCAGGCTTACACCCTAACATGTCAGTTTCTTCTAGAAGATCAAGAGTATACTTCCTCTAAGAGATGGTAAAACCCTCCTTATTTCTAGCCACTTTCATCCCTAGGAACTACCTCAAGTTACCCAGATCTTTCACTTCAAATTCAGCATCCAATTGCCTTTTTAACTCTGCTATTTCATCAATGTAATCACCAGTAATCGCAATGTCATCTATGTAGACAATTTAAATGGTTGACTTCCCACTTAATCCTTCCTTCACAAATAAGTATGATCAGTTTGACTGTGTAAGTAACCATACCTCTTAACCACAGTGGTGAACCTTTTAAACCAGGCTTGAGGAGATTGCTGAGCCCATGTAAAGACCTGTAGAGCCTGAAAACTTTCTAAGGATCATTTTCTGATTTTAGTAGGAATCTCCATGTAAACTTCTTCCTCCAAATCTCCATTTGAGATTTCATGGTAGTCAATGCCATGGGTTTGAGAGAATACTTTGGCTACAAGTTTTATCTTATGCATGCTGATACTTCTTGTTACATTTCACAATAAAATTCTACTTACACCCAACTCTGGTTTTTACTGGGGGAAGATCAATAGTTTCCCAACTCTGGTTTTTATTAAGAGCATCTATCTCTTCTTGCATAGTAGCTTGCCATTCATCCTTTTTTTTTTGCCTTATGAAAATTTTTTAGAAGTTTTTCATGAGAAAATTTATTAACAAAAGCTAGCAACTTAGAGGATAACTTATTATATGAAATGAAATTAATCAATTGAGTACTTTATACAACTCCTTCCCTCTGTCTCAATGCAATTAGTAAATCTAGTTCCTCATGGCTTTCAGGATTTGGGACAAGGGAAGTGGGTGGACCTTATCAAGTGGTTGGTTTGTGATATTCAATACTGAAAGCCAATAGGGTATTGCATGCTTGAACTATAGTATTTGGCTCTTGATTCCAATCATTCTTTGCAACATTCTAGTTGTTCTTTGCTGAACAAAGAAGTCTCGGATGGGCCTTGTCTTTGTTCCTCTCCACTTGCAACAACAAATCCATGAGTCTCCCTTTGTTTTTTGGGGTTTCCAATATCAAGTTCGCCATGAATTTTCCTGCACATATCCTTGGTATGACAGTGTGACCACGTTTATTGCAATGATCACACCTTGGTTTCTCATTTTTATTTGATTTATGTTAAACTTGAATTTCCATGTATATTTTTCTTTGAGTTTACATGGGTATATATAAACTGATTCCTACTAGAAAACTGATTCCTAAAATAAGGGATTATATCCCATCTTAGACTATCTTTCTAATCCTAATCCTAAACAAAATCAAATTTAAATTTAAATTAAAAAAAAAACATAATTAAATTGTTCACACTCCCCCTCAAGCTGGTGAATGGATATCATCCATTCTGAGCTTGCTAATCATCAGTTGGAACGTATTACTTGCTAAGCCCTTAGTAAATACATCTGCAACTTGGTTAGTGGAAGACACAAAAGGAGTACAAATTAAGCCACTATCAAGTTTCTCTTTAATAAAATGTCGACCAATCTTCACTTTCTTTGTTTGGTCATGTTGCACTGGATTATGAGCAAAATTGATAGCTGATTTGTTGTCGCAATAAAGTCTTATTGGGCCCTCCCACTCAACTTTCAAATCTTCTAGAATGATTTTGACTCATAATAGTTCACAAAGCCAAGGGCCATGGCTCGAAATTAAGCTTCAACACTGGATCGGGCAACCACATTTTGTTTTTTGCTCCTCCATGTTACTAAATTCCCCCAAGGAAAGTACAATATCCAGATCGTCTGTTAGTAATTGACCCTGCATAGTCAGCATCTGTATAACTTTCAAGAGTCAGTTTATTCCCCTTTTTGAAAAAATTCCTCTTCTTGGAGGACCTTTCAAATACTGTAATATTTTGTTTACAGCCCTAAGATGTGATTCTTTGGGATTATGCATAAATTGACTTACTATACTTACAACATAAGTGATATCCGGTCTAGTATGGGATAGGTAAATAAGCTTTCCCACAAGTCTCTGATAAGACCCTTTATGAACCATTATATCTTCAGGAGAATCACTTAATTTATGATTTAATTTGATAGGAGTTTCAAGAGGCTTACAGCCTAACATACCTGTTTCTTTCAAGAGGTCCAGCGCATACTTTTGTTGGTAAATAAAGATTCCATTTTGAGAATGAGCAACTTCTATTCCCAAAAAATATTTTAATTTGCCAAGTTCTTTAATCTCAATCTCGTTGAAAAAACTGTTTCTTCAAATCATCTATGTCTTCCATATTGTCTCCTGTCATTATAATATCATCTACATAAACTAGCAATATGCACACTCCCTCTGAAGAGGAATGCCATATAAAAGGAGTATGATCTCCCTGGCTTTGTTTGTATCCCAAGTCAATCATAACCTTAATAAAGCGCCCAAATCAAGCTCAAGGAGATTGTTTAAGCCCATCTATGGCTTTGTTGAGCTTGCAAACAAGATAGGGTCTGGTTGGGGAGGTAAAGCCAGGGGTAATATTCATATATATTTCTTTGTCAAGGTCGCTATTTAAAAAGACATTCTTGACATCAAATTGCTGTAAGGGTCATGAAAAATGAGCAGCCAATGATAATAAGATCCTTACAGGATTCATTTTAGCAACTGGAACAAAGGTTTCAAGATTGTCTATGCCATAAATTTGGGTGTACCCTTTGGCAACCAATCGCGCTTTATACTGTTCCAAGGTTCCATCTGACTTATATTTCACAGTGAACACCCATCTACACCCAAAAGGCTTCTTCCTTGTAGACAATGGAACTAGGTACCGAGTTTTGTTTTTCTCAAGAGCTTCCCTCTCAACCTGCATAGCCTGTTTCCAATTTTCATTCCCTAATGCTGTAGACAGTTTTGGAATGGGAATGGTATCCATATTAGTAAGAAAGACTTTGAGTTTGAGAAAGATAATGATAAGAAATGAATGGATGGACTGAGTATTTAGTACAAGTTCGTTTGCCTTTTCTAAGAGCACTAGGAATATCCAAATCATCAGGAGGAGAGGTTACCTTATCATTGATGGGACTTACCATCTCATTTGTCAGGTCTAGGGATGGATCTCAACCTTCTTGAATATACGTATAATGGACATAAAGACTTTTTTCTTTTGGTGCTTCTTGTAAATATTCTTGTGAATTATTTAATTGAGGAGTTTCAAGTGTAGTTTTCTGTTAGTTATTGAACATAGTTTTATAAATGAACGAAAGAGTTATTATTTGAAAGATCAAGAAAGAAGAAATTCTCATCCTCAAAGTTATTTAAAATTCTTTCCTTTGAAGAGTGATGGTTATTGAAATAGGATTGTTGTTCTTTAAAAGTAACATCAGCAGACATATAGTACTTTGCCGTGTGTGTGGGTGATAACATTTGTATCCCTTCTGAGTGGGTCAATAGCCAATAAATACACATTTAAGTGATCCAGCATTCAGCTTACTTTTATGTTGACTATGTATATGAACAAAAGCAACACATCCAAATACTTTTGGAATAAGATTAATTGAAATATTATAATTTGGAAAAAATTGTAAAAGAATTTGCAAAGGACTTTTATAATCAAACATCTTAGTAGGGAGCCTATTAATAATATGGCAAGCAGTTAAGATAGCCTCCCCCTAGTATTGTTTTGGGACCTTATTTTGAAATAGGAAGGCTCGTGTCATGTTAGAAGATGACCATTCTTTCTTTCAGCAACTCAGTTTTGTTGTGGGGTATTAACACAAGAAGACCCACGAATAATACCATGATGCTTAAAGAATGAACATAGTGTTCAATTAAAAAAATCTCTTGCGTTATCAGATTGAAACCTTTTAATCTCAACATCAAATTCCATTTTGATCATATTATAAAACCTAGTAAATACATGACTCACATCAGATTTATTCTTTTATAAAAAAAATCCAGGTAATACCTGTGCAGTCATTTATGAAAGATACAAACCAATTTGCACTTGATATAGGCACTGGGGACCCCAAATATCACTATGTAGTAAATGGATATGCAGATTTATTTTCACTAATAGGAAAAGAGGCCCTTTTTTGTTTGGCTAATTCGCATACGTCACAATGGAATTGTTCCACAGATAAATTTTTTAATGACGAGGGAAACATAATTTTTAAAATACTAAATGAAGGATGTCCTAATAGAAAAAGATAAAGCCATATTTTATTTTTGCAAGATTCTAATGATTCAGAGGAGAGAGTTACACAGGAATGAGTTGTAAGGCTATTTTGTCCACTTTGTTCTTCAAGATAGTAGAGACCACCCCTTTCCTTAGCACGTCCAATCATCTTCTCCATGCCCCTTTCCTTAATAACACAATAAGAAGGATAAAAAGTAATATTGCAATCTGAATCAGTGGATAATTTTTGGAAAGAAATGAGATTAGTGCAAATTTTTGGAACATGAAGCACATTATGAAGAATGAGTTTATTATTTAAGGATACTTCTCCTTGGCCAGCCATAGTAGTAACTGACCCATCAGTTGTAGTGATTTTCTTAATGCTAGGACAAGGTGTGTAGGATATAAATTTATTTGTAGAATTGGTCATTTGGTTAGTAGCACCCGAATCGAGAATCCATAATTTTTTAAAAACATTGCCTGAAGCATCAGAAGTATGACAAGAGGAACAAGGAGAAAATTGGGAGGAAATATCTGAGAATACCAATGTACTAACATGTGTTGAGGGAGGCTGTTTTTGGGAGGTAAATGACTGGTTGTTCACAGTCTCGAACATGCATTGTAGCCTTTCAATATCTTCACTACTAAACTCAGTGTTTGTCAAATTTGGTTTGTAGTTGCAGCAACATGTACTTGACTATGACTCCTTTTAGATTGTCCTCCTTTCATATTTGGAGGTTTACCATGAAGTTTCCAACATCCCTCCTTTGTGTATTTTGGCTTCTTACAATAAGTACACCAAATAGTGTTTTCAGACATGGCAACAGCAGCAATAGAGAAAAAAGGAACCAAAAAGTAACACAGCAATGTAGGCTGTGAAGGAATGGGATAGAAACGTGGTGGCACATGATGGTGCATGCGGTGGCCACTGATTATCCGGCAGCTCTCCGAGGTGTCACCGACAATGTTTGAGGTGGTTCGTTAGTGAATTGGTTCACTTTATGGCTAATCAAAATAAGTGAAGGTGTATTGGCTATGGAAAAATAACACAGGCTAGAAAAGAGCTTAAAGCTCTGATACCTTGTTAAACTTGAATATCCATTTATATTTTCCTTTGAGTTTACATGGGTATACACAGAGAAAAAGTTATCCTAATCCTACTAGAAAACTGATTCCTAAAATGAGGGATTATATCCCATCTTAGAATATCTTACTTATCCTAATACCAAACAACTTCAAATTTAAATTTAAATTTCAAGAAAACGTAATAAATTGTTCACAATTTGTAATCCAGGGCATAACCTCCCCTAGCAACTAATGCAGAGAATTCAGGTACAGGTTTTGTTTGTGGAACTCCATTGGTGAGTTCCTTTTGACACTCCTCCCACTTCAGTTCAGAAAACACGACTTGGAGTGGAGGTAGAGGTTTGGTGGCCATATCTCACCCCCTTACATCTTCAAATTTAGAATTAAGATCCAAGAGAAGCATATATATGTATCCTCTTTCTCTACTATTTGTCTGTAGTAAGTAGCACCTTCACTACTGGTCCATTGATGGGTTTTGTGATTAAGTTGCTGCCAGTAATTTTGGTTTTTTATTAAGAAGTAATATATTTTTGAATTGTTTTATATATGTAATATTCTTGTTCTTTCATTGAGGCAGTAATTTTATATTCATCATAATGTATTTAGATTTATAGTTACTTTTTGTGAATTTTATACATAGCCATTAAGGTTTTTTTTTCCCGTTTGGGTGTGAAATTAGATAATACTAATTTATTGAGGGGTGTGAGTTTTAGATAGTGCCTTCTATTTTGAAGTTTATTTATTTTTTTTCATTTCACACTGGTATCCTTTGAGGGACATACCTGCTTGTTGCCTTCTTTTCAGAAGTTTATCTATTATTTTCATTATACTCTGGTATTTATTTTAGAGGGATGTACCTGCACGTTATCTTCTTCGACTTGGTCAAGGAGAACAAGAGCTAGCAACTGATCTCGATTTTAGTCGGCAAGGTCGTGTTAATGCAATGCTTGTCAGACGGTTAGAACTGCTGAGCGAAGTGGAGAGGCTAGCAAGATCTCTTCAATTGCCAGAAGATGTAGGTTATACGTGTGAAACTGCAGGATATTTTTGGTTGCTTCACGTATATTCACGCTGGGAGCAATTTCTTGCTGCTTGTGCTGAGAATAAAGATAAGCCAACATATGTTCAAGATCGTTTCCCCTTCAAGGAGTTCTTCTCTGACTCACCACATCCAGTATTTACTGGTGAGTCTTTTGAGAAAGACCTGAGGGCTGCTAAGGGATGCTTTCGTCATCTGAAAATTATGTTCCAAGAGCTTGAAGAATGTCGAGCATTTGAATTACTAAAGTCAACAGCTGATAGGGCTAACTACTTAATGACTAAGCAAGCCAAGATTGTGGCAATGACTTGTACTCATGCGGCTCTAAAGAGGAAAGATTTCCTTCAGTTAGGTTTTAAGTATGACAACCTGTTAATGGAAGAAAGTGCACAAATTTTAGAGATTGAGACTTTTATCCCAATGTTACTCCAGAGGCAGGAAGATGGTCATGCGCGGCTTAAACGCTGCATACTGATTGGCGATCATCACCAGTTACCTCCTGTTGTAAAGAATATGGCTTTCCAGAAGTATAGCCACATGGATCAGAGTCTATTTACTAGATTTGTCCGTTTGGGAATTCCTTACATTGAGTTAAATGCCCAGGGAAGAGCTAGGCCAAGTATAGCTAAACTTTACAATTGGAGATACAGAGATTTGGGAGACCTTCCTTCTGTCAAGGAGGGAGCCATATTCCACAGGGCAAATGCTGGATTTTCCTATGACTATCAGTTAATTGATGTTCCAGATTACCTTGGCAAGGGTGAGACAACACCTTCTCCTTGGTTCTACCAAAATGAGGGAGAAGCTGAATATGTTGTCAGTGTCTATATATACATGCGTCTGTTAGGGTATCCTGCAAATAAGATATCAATTTTGACTACTTACAATGGTCAGAAACTTCTCATCCGTGATGTTGTAAACAGAAGATGTGTTCCATATGACTTCATTGGTCCTCCTAGCAAGGTATGCTACAGTATTTATTCATTACTTTCATATGATTAGTTTCTTTGCCAATGTTGGCTTCAATTTTGAGTTGATGATTTCTAAAGATGATGCAATTCACTTTGACGCCTTGATAAATTCTAGTGCTGTCTCAAACTCATTTTCCTGCCTGTAATAAGATGTCTTAGATAGTATAGGCATCACTGGTATTGAATTATTGATTATACATGTTAAAATGATTTTGACCCAACTTATATTGGTTCTGTTCATTTCTGCCTCCAGATTACCACAGTTGATAAGTTTCAAGGTCAGCAAAATGATTTTATATTGCTGTCTCTTGTGCGTACTCGATTTGTTGGGCACCTGCGAGATGTAAGAAGACTTGTGGTTGCTATGTCTCGTGCTCGACTTGGTTTATATGTGTTTTGCCGCCGTTTCCTCTTTGATCAATGCTATGAGCTGCAGCCTACATTTCAGCTTCTGCTCAAGAGACCTGATTGCCTTGCCCTAAATTTGAGTGAGATTACATCACATACGGAACGGTTTGTTGAAGATACCGGACCCATCCATCTTGTTAGTGGCATCGAGGAGATGAGTTGTATTATAGAAGAGCTGTACCAGGTATGCCTCATATCTCATGCTACAAGGTTCCTCTATTGGTATGTAGTTGGTTATGGTAAACTAAATTCCAATTGATAAAAGTCTAGAAGTTCTTACTCTGTAAAGAAAATATCTTATAATTATTTGAGCGTAAGTGTAAAACCTGCCTGATAATAGCTGAATTTGAAACACTGATCTAAGTTGGACTGCATTCAATACTCTGCATCTAGAATACTTATTATATAGGGATGTAAAAATTGTGATTTCAAAAGTATGATTGAATTGGAGGGAGTTGGCTTTCAAGATTTACAAAACCTGATCCAATCATGATTCATGATTGGTTGTTACTTAGTACTTTCTAATGCACACCATAATTAATCGACAAACGAACTGAAGCAAAACATGGGTGCATTATCAGTTCAATCATCCAACATATAGTTTGGTGACAATATCAGCATCGTAAATGCTGAAATTTCTTAAATGATATAATGATAATTTGAAGTATTTTCTTAACATTCGAAGTTTTGATGATTTTTCACTAAATTTCAAAATGTGTAGTAGAGCACCAACTTCACTTCAGTGGTGGTGATTACACTAGAAACTTCAAATATTTTGAATTTTTGAATGCAAAATATCAAAGTTGATTGCAGCATGCCAAATATGATGTTGCCCATTACTGATTCGCGGGGCTATATAGGAGTGTAGTATAGGTACACTTGTGTTTCCATTCATTCTGTCAAGTAGCCTAACTGCAGTTTGGCAGAAGAGGTTATTTGCTATATGTAATTTAAACTACATGGTGTTTGTAGTACGCCCCATTTGAGGAGGGTCTGTTTAATATTTCAAAACTGTAAACGAGAGATATAATTCACTCCATTAGAAAAGGTTAATGGTAAAAAACCTAGGCATTGCACCCAGGGTTGTTTGGCATGTGATGTCTACAGGAAAAAATTGCATTATATAATTCAAAGAAACATAAATATACTTCCTGAAATTTATCCTACGGGAATAAGGATTGAAAATGTTCGAAGCATAAATATTATGTTTCTATTCATACTTGCTGAACCTGCATGTATGATTTAACTCATAAAAGATTAGACCCCGATTAAACTCAAAGATTAGACCCAGGTTAAGAAAGAAATATAAGATTCAATCTCAATTACAGGCCCTGACGTAGGACCATAAAATTAACAACCATAGGAGTACAAACATAATGTTAACTGAAGTAGAGCATATCAGCAGCCTAGTATATTATATTGAATAAATCCTAAACACTTATGGTAGTTGTTAACTCTAGAAATTTTCTTTTGATCATGACATCTAAACCATGTACAGTAGTGAAATATTGTGGAACACTTCAGGAATTAAAAAAAAAAAAAGTTCGTGTAGTTTATATCTGAGCAATCAAGGACATGTATGATGGGCTACATCTTGTGTAAAATCTCAAGGTGGAGTCACCAAGGATTTCCCTATAACCATTAGACTGCACAGCTTTGAGCCGTTACCTTTTAATTTGGTATTGGATGTGCATACTGTGCATATTTAAGAGACAGCACCATGGTGCATACTTTTCTTTGATGATTAGTTCTTGTTAGAGATTCCAAAGTAAATGAAAAATTACAGAGGTGGAGACACTCTTTGAAGACATACAGTTTTCATAGAAGTTGAAGTAAAATAGAATATGTGGAATGTAAATTTAGTGAAAGTGAAACTCAGAGATCATTCTATACAAGAAGTCACAAGTTTTAAGTATTTGGGGACTATAATACAAAGTAATGGGAAAATAGAGGGGGACGTAAATCATAGGGTCGAAGTTGAGTGGATGAAATGGAAAAGGTTTCAAGTATTATTTGTGATAGAAAAGTACCACTCAAGCCTAAGGGTAAATTTTATGGCATAGCTATAAGCCTTGCATTGTATGGTTTTCAATGTTATGCAATAAAAAGTTAACATGAGTAAAAATTTAACGCTCTAGAAAAGAAAATGTTGTATTAGATGAGTGGACACACTAGAAAGGGTAGGATTAAGAATGATTGTATTAGAGAGAAAATTAGGTAGCACTTGTCGTAAAAAAGGTTGATAGAAGTTTCACCAAAAAAAAAGACAAAAAGAAAGTTGGTAGAAACATGCTTTAGTTTTGTTTGATCATGTACAAAGGAAATAATTAGAAGCTCTTGTACGAAGAAGAAAAACAATAGGAAAAACTATTGGGATAGATTTAAAACTATAAATAATCTAATAATAAAATTGAACCAAAGTAGAACACAACTTCACTTGATCCATATAGCTGACCCTACATAGTGGGAACAGACTTTCTTTGTTGTTTTATTCATTTCTCTTTGCCATTTCTGGATTCTGTTTCAGCACTGTAGCCTTGTAAGTTTTTGTCCTTCCATCTAGACTAACCAACATTTCCGAGTTTATTTATGCCAATTGAATTCTGAAGTCTTTGAGGGACAATGGGTTTTCCCAACTTTTTGGACTATTTTTCTACTCTTCACATTTAGGGTCATTGGCAGAGGGATACTGTGAGGAAATTTACTGTGTATTGTGGTTTTTCCTAGATGGGTTCCCTTATCTTTAGCAAATGCACACTTCTCTTTTAATAAATTCTTCAATTCAACACAAATTTGAGGTTAGTGATTTTTTGTATTTATTTTTTCAGGCACAGATGTTGAGACGTCAGTTTGAGCAAAATATTTCTTATTTTAGTCACTTGGCACCAATCTTAAATACAGATGAAGTGAAACATGAGCGCCAGAATTTGGCTTTAGAGCACGCCGATGCAGTGGGCACTGATATGCTTGTGTCCTCAAATGACCAAGCAGACGATATGCCACATGAAATCAACATGGAGAATATTTCAAAGGTTGATAGCCATGTGGCTGAAGATATAACACCTGAAAGCAGCACGGAGGGTG
Organism: Senna siamea; assembly: GCA_031216115.1. NCBI lineage: Eukaryota > Viridiplantae > Streptophyta > Magnoliopsida > Fabales > Fabaceae > Senna > Senna siamea. The sequence goes on from CM062360.1 coordinate 8,864,078, forward strand.
CTTCTATGGTTGGCAGTGGGGCTAATATTTCAAATGGAGGTTTAATACTTGGGAGCTCTTCAAATGAAGAGACAGATGTTAAAGATACCACAAATGATGTAAACGAATTCTAGACTCAAAGCGTTTTCTCTGCATTGTTTCCAGAGCTACAAAACCTTTAGGTTTGTTCGATGTCAATGTTTAGATAGATCAATCTCAATTTGAGATGTTCCAATGATAGTTGAAGTGATATGTATATGTTCAGTGCATATTCAGCCTATGGGAGGAAAGGGAATGGTGATCTCGTATTAAGCTGTACAGATACAAACATTCACTGATGTAGAAGTATCCAATTTCGATGTTTACTTGTGTTACTGTCAAGGAAAATCAACTGAAGACATATATTATTATGCTCGTGTTAATTAGTTTGGCATCTTGTTACTATTAGTTTATTTTGTATGTAAATCGACAACCACTTCAGATGATGCTATAACTCTTCTATTTGGAGAGATATGACCAAGTTTCAGAACTACATTTTTAGTGGAATCTGTTGACTGGATGACCAAAGGCAGCGATCTCTATTGGAACCGAAATTCACAATTTACATGTATTAAGCTTCTGCTTTTTTCTCAATTTTACCTGGAATGTGGACGTGGTGTTGCGTACACCATATTCCATACATTCTCATAGTGACTTTGCACAAGATGACAAATTCTAGAAACAGTATCGTATTGAGTTCACCGTTACAGTGATATGAATGCTCTCATGAGTACATAACTAGATGGTCTGGAGAAGCCAAAAACCCCACTTGAATGTGCTTCCCGAAAAGTATTTTGGGTCACATGTTTATGATCGTGTACTTTAATCTTGATTGGGCCATTGGTATGTTATTTTTCTACGTAGACAAATTATAATCTTGTTTGCATGTTATTTTTCTACGTACACAAATTATAATCATGTTTGCACCAGCAACGGTGATTATTTTAATGTGATTTCTACAGTGATATGAATGCTCTCATTAGTACATAACTAGAATTAGTACATAACTAATTCACCGTTACAGTGATATGAATGCTCTCATGAGTACACAACTATGTACATACATACATACAACCAACCAACTAACCAGAATTAGTACATAACTAGATGGTCTGGAGAAGCCAGAAACTCCACTTGAATGTGCTTCCCGAAAAGTATTTTGGGTAATGTTTACGATCGTGTACTTGAATCTCGATTGGGCCATTGGCATGTTATTTTTCTGCGAACACACACACATACAATAACAAAACAAAAGTAAGGGTCACAACCTTTTTATATCTAAAATAAACAAAAGATAATGTCAAAAACATAAGGGAAGTGTAACGGTAATTATATCTACGGTGTGCTACGGTACATAGGGAGATAGGGGTGGGGGTGGTACTGCTATCATAGACACCACTATGATGTCCCATATCACTCTGAAGGTACCATTATTATTTCAATTTTCTGGATTACGTGATAATATGACATTTGCACAAACATCAGGAAGAGTGAGAATTCAATATTCTCAATAGGATACCAACCCATATAAGAAACTAAGTACAACATGTGTATATGAAAACTCACCCAATTACCTCAATGCATAACACAAAATAGATCAAAGATGCAGCTCATGCCATGAAATTAAAATTGTAATTATTGTCATGTGCTTTGAGGGTCTTATTCTTTTTTTCAATATCATTGACTAAAACTGGTGTTACCTGAGATTAGTCACCCACATAAGATAATTATGATCATCCCATACTAACCATAATTATCCATTCCAAATATCTCAAAATTATAACATATACTATAATAATATCATGTGAATTTTTAGGAATATTTGAGTTCCAATTACCTATTCTATCTATGGGTCTTTACCTTTCCCTTAGAAATTTCCCCTTTTATTTTTCACACTTTTAAGCTTAACTATTAAGTTAATTAGTAGTCATTTGTCAAGTCTCTCCCCCTTGAGAATCCCTTAAAATCCTACTACTCATTTTGTTTACTTGCCCGTATATTTTACTCTTGCTAATATGTGAATTTCATCTATGTTTTACAACACTACTATTTACTTTAAGGCTATGATGGCTAAGTTTCTTACTAAAATTTTCTTTCCTTTTTATAGGAAATTTTATGTAGAATTTTCCTCATGCTTTTCTTAAATTGTTTACTTATATCATTGCTGAATTGCCCACAACTAGGACTACAATTTACTCCAAAATCCTTTTAGTTTTCAAAATCATTATTAGGCAAATTTCTAGGCTTTACTCTCTGTATGTTTCTTGCTATAAGCCTCTGATTTTCCTAGTGGATTTCTTGCTATTTCCTATTATTTCTTTAACTTCACTTAAGCTTAGACATGCCCATGAAAACTCCCCTATTTATGCTAGCTTTCATGGTAACCCAAGGTGTCAATTTCTTCTTTTTCTCACATGCCCTCTTTATGCAGAATTGATTTTATGTCCCCTTTCATTTATCATGTTTCTAAATTGGTTCCTATTTAGTTTGTTCAACTACTCCTAAGACACGGTAAAAATCTACATCCGCAAATCACAACCCTCATGAGGAAGTTCCCTCACTTTATCCTCTATCCCCACTAAGTGCTTGCCTTCAAAACCCATGGGATGCAACTTGTTTTTCTAGCTTTTGGTACTGAACAGGGCAGCAATTTCAGTGCAGTAAATCAGAGGTTTTCCATGGTCTAAACTTACCACATGCTACCCTAACAGCATTTTAGGTTTTTGTATCCCCATTTCGTCCATCTCTGATAATTTCACCCACATATTATGGCATTCACCTTCCAATTTACACCACAAAAACACTTTCTAGCATGCTTTCTATCTTACTCTTTCATAATGAAATTTTCTGCATCATGATAGTTTATATGTAAAGAATTATAAGGCAATTAATTAATTCATGACAGCATCAGAAAACTCAGAAATACACATGCTGAGTTTATTAGCAATCAGCCTAAATTTCTCTTAATTCACACACACAAACTACAAAATTTTCACAACAAGGTGACGATTCACAATGATTTTTCTACAGAAAATTCTCAGCATTACAGAACAATTTACACAGCAGAATTTCTGTCACTACAACGCCATTTTCATTTAATCCTACACTCCGTGCTCGTGCATTAGGGAAAGAAGAGAGGGCTAAGCAAATTCTGAAAAACACACGAAGATATGGGAGAGTAGCCTACCGTGATTTTCCTTAATTTGGTGCCTTGGTGCAGAGTGTTTGGTGCCTAGCTTTCTCGGTTATGCTCTCCTTTTGCTCTCAGTCAAGGGCTCTACTCCATTTTGATGATGGACCTCACTTGCATGCAAGGGCTCCAATGGCTTCCTCTACCCCTCTTGTACCTTAATGGAGGATTTGGATGAAGGTAGGAAGTGATTTAGTGGAACTTCGCTGTTCCCTTCTCGTTTTCTCTCCCTTCACGGTGCTCTCCCTCTCTCTTTCTCTATGTGCTTCGATGACTCCTTCCAAGTGAAGATGGTACGAGGGTTATGAGGTTGGGCAAAATTTCTCTAGGTGGATTAATAAGGGAATTGAGTTTCGGCTTAGCATGAGAGGGGCTTTTCTTCGGACTGACTCTAATTTATAATTTCCTTTTTTCTAAATTTTCTGTTCTATTTTATTTTGGTTCATTTAATTTTTCTATTATTATTATTTTTCAATAATTATAAATTTATTTCAAATTTGTACCCCAAGTTCTTAAAATTATTTAACATAGTTATTTTTTATTGAAATTTTCTCAAACTTCCTTACATAATATTAAAATTCCTATTACTATGTAACAAACTATTAATACTAATAATTAATTTAATTATGTGTAAAACAAATAGGACAAATATTTTACAAAAATTGAGGATATTACATATGCTAGGATTATACATGTAAACTTAGCTATCTTATCATTTAAAAAAAGTATTTTAGAAATTGGATAATTTATTAAATCGAATGTTTTAATTTATTGACCTATTTGAGATTAAATTAAGGGCCAGGAAAGAGATGGATCCAATCCTTATCTTAAGGCCCAAAAATTTATTGTAAATTAATATTTATCCTGTACAATATATATTTATTATATATATATATATATAAAGAACTATTAAATTCATAACAAAAGATACTCAAATAGTTGAAAGATATTTTGACAAAGATTAAAGGTATGTTTGAGAGGGTAGGATAGAGAAAAAATGTTGGAAAGGAAAAAGAATTTAATAATATTTTTTTATTTAACTTTTAAATTTTTGAAGTAAAAGAAATTAAAAAATTTTATATTAACTCTCCTTAACTTTTTTTTCTATTAATTTTAATTATTTTAAATTGAGACATTTTTGAATATCTAAATAAGGAGAAGAACATTATTACTTAACATTTTCTTTCCTTTCCCTTGAATTCTTTTCCTTCTCTTCCACTTCTCATCACACCCTAAATAAAAAAAATGAAAATTTTTATGAATTAAATAATAAAAAATACAAAACTATTAAAATAAATATTAGTAGAAAAATTTCCAAATAATCTATATATGTGTGTGTGTGTTTGTGTGAGCGTGCCTGTGCGCGTGTGTATTAAACATAATAATTATTATATAATTTTGTTATATTTTTATAAAGTAAAATCAAATTTAGAAAAATGAATTTGTGCTATTATAACTTGGACTTTTCTTATAATTATTTTTTTGATTTTACTCTATAAATAATTATTGATTTAGTAATTAAATTAAATTATTATTATTTTTTCACATGTATCAGTACTAGAAGTAAATAGGCAATTTTGTTAAAGACGCTTTCAAAAACTAAATAGGAATATCTTTCCTAGAAAAAATACAAACCATAGTTTACTGTATGAGGAACAAACATCTTTTGCTAGACCTAATTTATATTGATAATTATATTACATTTTGAGTGACCAATAAACACAATTTTTGTAACATCCTTAATTTTGGTTAAAGATAAAGGCTCTAAGTATCTTAGAAATAACTAAAATTGTGTTAGTGATATTTAATAATAAAAGAACTCTTTCCTAAACTAATGAAATCTCCTAACTGTATAAGGGAAAAAAAGGGGGGAAAACTATATATTTTTGTGTAATTAAATATAAAAGGTAATTTTTCTGAATAAATTAGATAGAAGGTAAGATAAATTAAATAACATTAAAAAGTTAGGAAGTTTATAAAAGAAAAGAAAAATTAGCTAGAAACATGACAAGGTGGAAACAAATTCCTACTCAAGGCCACTTCTAGAAAGAACATCCCTCTCTGATGAAATTTCACTTAATTGCCATACTAAATTACAACAAAACATAATTCCCCCCATGTACCATAATTGATACTTCTTATTTGCTTCCTTCTCCTTCATTTCAAAGGAGACTACAACACTTGAGAGGGAAGAAGTGTGCACAGGGAAAGAGAGAGAAAGAATGAGAGAACTCCATAGCCCACCTCCATTTCTCCTCTGATCACCACCAAAATCGGCCACAAGGTGCAAGGAAGGTAAGAGAACCCATCCCCACCATTGCATTTGGTTGAGCTTTATCATATAGGGAGGAGCTGTTGTGATCGTGAGCAACAAAGGGGTTTAGAAAGAGAAAAAATCTAGGCAGCTCCACAATTTAGCTAGGATTCAAGGTAAGTTAACATCACCATACCCTCGTGTGTTTTTGTATAAACTCGTAGCTTCCTTTCTCTTCTCCTATGTTTGAATGATTAGGTAGTCATGATATTTAATGGTGGGAAAATTTTTGGATTGTGACTGTTCTATTATTGGTCATTTTGGTCATTTTTCCAGTTTTAATTGTCTGAGCTTTCATAGTTAAGCTTTTGTTTTTATTATATATACAATTTTATATTTGTGCATGCTACTTACTAGATGTTTAAGACTTTTGAATTGTGCTGGCTGGCCATTCTATTATGGCTACTTTTGGATATATATATATATATATAGTTCATTATGACATTTTCAATTCCTTATTGCATTAGTCACTAATTTGTGACAACCTATTTGTCACAAAAATAGTGACAGAGCATTTGCCAAAACTTTTTTTTTGTGATGGAAATTTCATCACTAAGTTTTTTTATTTTTTAATGTATTTTTCATGTATTTGTGAAGACTTGTCTGTCACAAACATAATGACGAACAATCTGTCACAAAAATAGTGACGAAAATTCTGTCACAAAATTAGTGACATACAGCCAGTTGTCACTATTTTCTATGACAAGAAAAACAGCCTCGAGTTTGTGATTGACACTGTCCGTCACTAATCTTTAATTAGTGATAGAAAACATCAGTTTGTGGTAGATTTTTTTGTCATTAATTTCAATTTTTCTAGTTGTGTCCTTTCGACTCAATTTTTCTAGTTGAGTTTCAGTTACTATTTTAAGTCTCTCTCAATTTACCACATCTTCTGTCTTAGTAGGATCTACAACTACTCCATTCTTAGTTATGACATACCCTAAAATTTTACCTCCTTAAGCCTAAAGTCACATTTTTCTAGTTTGGCATACTGTTGTTTCTCCTTAAGCACTTGAAGTATAATCCTAAGATGTTTTTCATGCTATTCCCTATTTCTTGAATCTACAAGAATATCATAAATAAGTAGTAATACAAATTTATCGAGGAAACATGCAATTCATGTAATCCATAAAAATAGTAGGAGCATCTTGTTTAACCAAACAACATCACTCTAAACTCAAAGTGTTTGTATCTGGTTTAGAAGGTTGTCTTAGGAATGTCTTCCTTTATCACCCTAATATGATGATATCTAGGTCTCAGATCAATCTTGGAGAATACAGTTGGTTCTCCAAGTTAGTCTAATAGGTCATCAAGATTAGAGAGTGGGTACTTATTCTTCACAGTTACACTATTCAATTGCCTATAATTTATGCACATCATAAGGCTTCCATCTTTTTTTATTCACAAACAACACTAGTGGTCTCTATGGTGAAGCACTAGGTCTGATAAACTACTTAGATAGGAGGTCCTCTATTTGGATTTTAAGTTCTTTTAGTCCTAATAAGGGCATCTTGTCGGTTTTATAGATATAGGTCCTGTTCTAGGAATAACTCAGTTGAAAATTCTATGGCAAGCTAGAAACCTCACCAGGGAATACGTGAGAAAACTCCCTAACAATAGGGATTTCATTAATCTTTTTTTGCAGTTCTACTTCTCATGAACCTAGAAAACCCATTCTTTGATTTCTATCCTCGAAATCCCTGTTCATAGTATTAGCATTTATAAAAGTCACAATTTTATTTTTACAACCTAGGACCACATTATTCTCAAAAAGCCAGTTCATCCCAAATATAACATCCATATCATACATGGATAAATAAATAAAATCAACAAGAAATGATTTATTCTCCACAATGACATGACAATTCAAACAAGCTATGGAAATAACGAGGTCTCCCGTAGGAGTGGAAACATTTAAATCATAAGGAAGGGAAGTAACAGACAAATTTAGATCCTTCACACATTTATAAAAAAAAAATAATGTGATGCACTAGAATAAAAAAATGTAATTAAATTTTTATTGCTATTTATACACTTACCCCTAATGAGATCATTTGAATCAAACACCTACTTGCCCATTTGGGTATATACTTGGCCTTGAGCTTGGGGTCTTATTCCACTATTAGTTCTTTTACCATGTGGACATTCTCGGTAGAAGTGTCCTTGCTTCCCCCAGATATGACAAGTTCTTACCCAAACTAGCATGGTCTATTCTCATGTTGCTTCCCACACTTTGGACAAGGAATAGGTGTAGCTTAGCTCACTTAAGCCTTCTTACCATCTTAGGTCTTGGGGAAATTAGTGTTTCTAGGTGGAGGGAATTTTTTGGGTCCCTTCCTAATTTTTGAATTTTGGTTCTTCTCTCTTATACCCTAGGTTTCTAGCCACTTTCTTGGAGAACTTAGATAGATCCTCAAACTTGGCTAGGTATTCCTTGAACATTTTGCCACTCTGTTTTAGTTACATAAACTATATTTCTCTCTCGTTCCTCACTCTCATGAGGAAGTATTTTTCAAAGAAGGCTATTTTAAAGGTTTCCCAAGTTAATGGGGTATTTTCGAACTCCAACAACTACTGGGCTCCCTTCCACTAATATTCTACTTCACCTTCTAACACAGACGACAAATTCTACCTACTATTCATTAGTGTTCACCAATACTTTGGATAAATTTTTCATCCCATTAGTCTATTCATTGACTAACTTAGGGTTATAGTCTTTCTTAAAAGTTTTAGTTTGGCTCTCTAAAATTTTGACCAAGCCTTATATCCTTAGTTCTCTTCTAGTTCTCCTTGAGGCAGAGGATTTCTCTCTTCTCAGAGTTGTTTCAGTAGTTGGGTAGTGGTACTGGCCTGATGTCTCATGGTTTCAGCCTTATCTTGAAGGGTCTGCATTACTCCATCACTATCGGCCTTGTCCCTATCAGCATTTTCAGCATTCCTCTTATGTGGTGCCATTGTTTCCTTCTATAAAATAGATATCATTGAGGTGATTAGTCTCAATAACACCATATCCTATAGAGAATAATGGCTACCCAGACCTACTCTTCATTCCTCACATCAAGATAAGGTACAAGCTAATCAGCTGTCTAGGTTCAACCATGTAGATTAACCCCAACATTCCTATGAGTAATCCTACTATCCTACCTAGGTTGGAGCATAGGCTCTAATACCAACTCTATAACACCCTACCCTTACAAGTCTTATTAAATATAATATGCTTCTCATAGGAGTGGTGTGCTACTATTTTAACAAACATTTTTGCTAATAATCCAGCTGCATCAGAATGCAAAAATACCTCAACTTCATAAATATACATACTTCTTATGCTTAATCATAAAACTATATCATCAATATATAAATTTTACTCTTTAAAAGCATCTTATTAGAAAAATTACTTTTGCATCACCTTTCTATGTTTCACGTGTGATAATAATCCCCCTTGCCATTTCATGCCACACTATGTACATATGCTTTCAAATGTTGAGACTTATAGGTAAACGAAGTGTGAAATTCTTAAGTCCTAATTATTGCCCTTTTTGTGCATATAAAAGTATGGTGTCCATTATTGCCCTTTTTGGGCGGCCATAGTGGTCAACTATGACCTTGGCCACTAACCTAGGGCATCCCATGGTGTGCACATGAGTTTAGTACTATCTTTAACATATTGGGATCTCCTATTGCAGGTCATTTCTTCCTTTTACTATTCATTATGTATGAAGTTCCCTTGATATGTTTAGGATTACGGTAGAAGCTAAACATAAGCAAGTTATCTCATTGGCCCTTAAGATAAGCTTAAGTTTTCCTTTTTTGCTATGTGTTAATTAAATCACATAGGATACAAATGACCATCCTAAACTAGCCATCAGTACCTATCCCAACAATTTTGAGAAAAACACATATATCGCAAATGGCATCTTTCATCAAAATATTCATAGATGCAAGTAAATTTATGATCAGATATCTGAATTCATCAAATATATGTATATAGCATTAGTCATTCTCATTATATAAACATGAGTTAAGGGTATAGTTTGTCCTACTTTACTTTGGAGTTTCGCTCAACTAAAAGGTTGAAGGTAAATTTTCCACCCTTAATCAACCTTGCAATGCAATGAGATTCAGTATCCTCAATACACATTCAATACATATATCCATAACACATATGCACATTCTACTAATCACATATGGTTCTCAGCCAACAACACACAAGTAAGAACCTTGAAATTTCATAATAAAACGTATATTTCTAGAATTGCTAAGTTACATTTCTTAATATGCATATACCTCTCCAATCTATTATGCTAGCAAGACCTTGATTGATGCTAAGAGCACTACACCCCTACTGTAAAGGATTTGCTTACAGTGGTATATGCTTTCGACAAATTCTGATACTATTTGGTTCTATCCAAGACTGTGGTTTACAGATCATTCAACCTTGAGGTATTTTTTTGGGAAGCATGATGCTAAGCCTAGACTCATTAGATAGATCTTGCTCTTGTAGGAATTTGATATAGGGATCAAGGACAAGAAGGGTGCAGAGAACTTGGCTAGAGATCACCTATTAAGGTTGGAGAATCCAGACCTTGAGGCCTTAGATGAGAGGGCCATTAATGATCACTTCCCATATGAGCATTTTGAGGCAATTCAAGTATGTACTGATCCCCCTTGGTTTTGTGATTATGCTAAGTATCTGGTTGCAAGGGTTTTACCAAAGGGTATGGCTACTCAACAAAAGAAGAAATTCTTTGCTGAGTTGAAATACTACATTTGTGAAGATCCCTTCTTGTTTCATATTTGTGCAGACCAGGTAATCAATCGATGCATATATAGGGAGGAAATTCGCTAGATTTTGAGGCATTGCCATGAAGGACCAACTGCTAGGAAGGTGCTTGAGGCAGGATTTTACTAGCCGACTATATTTCAGGATGCTAAAGCATATGTCCAGGTTTTTTATGCATGTCAGATGTTAGGTAATATCTTTGCTCATGGCAAAATGCCCTAAACAAGTCTGCAAGTAGCTAAAATTTTTATGTTTAGGGCATTAACTTCATGGGTCCTTTTCCTTCCTCCTATGGAAATAAATATATCCTGGTAGCTGTTGAGTACTTTTTTAAATGGCCAAAAGCTCAAGCTTTCCCACTAATGATGCTAGGGTAGTGATTAAGTTCCTTAAGAAACTGTTTGCTAGGTTTGGCACACCTAGGGCACTAATTAGTGATAGAGGAATCCATTTTTGCAACTTCCAACTTGAGATAGTGCTTAAGCGCTATGGGGTATCTCACAGATTTTCAACACCCTATCACCCACAGACCAGTGGGCAAGTAGAGGTAACTAATACGGGTTTAAAGTGAATATTGGAGAAAATAATGGGGGTTAGTAGGAAGGATTGGGAAGCCAAACTAGATAATGCACTGTGGGCCTTTAGGAAAGCCTATAAGACTTCTACTAGATTTACACTATATAAGCTTGTATATAGAAAAACTTGTCATTTACCTGTTAAATTAAAACAAAGGGATTGTGAGCCCTTAAAACATATAATCTTGATGGTATTTTTGTAGGTAAAGAGAGATTATGACAGTTGAATGAGCTAGAAGAATGCGCCACCAAGCTTATGGCAATTCCTCCATTTACAAAGCTCGAACTAAGAAGTGGCATAATCAGAGGCTGCGTGGCTCTAAAGATTTTTAGGTTGGAGATAGGGTTTTATTTTTTAACTCATGTCTTTGTCTTTTTCTAGGAAAGCTAAGGAGCTAATGATTAGGACCATTTGTGGTCAAACAGGTCTTTCCCTATGGCATAGTGGAAGTGCATCATCTTGACAAAGGAGACTTCAAATTCAATGGGCATTGTCTAAAGCATTACTATGAAGACTTATTGGAGCTTGAGGAATGAGTGCATATGATGCTTTTCCTGCAAGACTGATTAAGGGAATGAGTCTAACTAAAAGACTCTGACAAAAAGAAGCAAAACCTTTTATTTTATTTTATTTTCCTCTTATTTTCTTCTTATTTTCTTCATTTTCATTCTTATCATGTACTTTAAGGCTATTGGATTTGCTATTTCCTTTTTCATTTTATGATTTTATTTTGTGATATCCCCTTTGCTATACATTGAGGACAATGTGTTCCTCAAGTGTGGGGTTATAACACTCTTAATCCTATAGTTCCTTTTAGTTATTTAGATAATATAATATAATATACTACTATAAGATTGCTGAGTTACTATTACCTCTACCTGAGTAAATTTTTAGCTTTTACCAAGTTAAAGAATTAAGTGCCAATTGGTTGGGTTTCTACACTCGGGTTCTCACACGTAATGCAGTGAAAATAAATGATATAATAAAAGAGATATTATAGATATATGTATATACATTCACATTCATACATAATTCTTTACACAATACATGTATTTACGGATATGTGAGACTTTTATCATTTAGGGTAAGGAGGCAACAAACTTACTACTCAAACCCATTACAAAAATCCTACTAGTGGATACCTTTCTCACATATCTCAATACATTTGTGCCCTCATTCTCTGTACAACAAAAATTATCATCCTGATCCCCTCTAAAAATAAAATAAGGAATAAGGTTGTTAGGCATGCACACTCCACATATTTACATGCCAAAATATAATATTATCACACTAATCTTGCATATCCATCCCTCCCGTAGGTGGGGGCGATGGGGGAACTTCAATAAAAATCCTACTAGTGGATACCTTTCTCACATATCTTAATACATATATATCCTCATTCTCTGTAAACCAAAAATTATCATCCTGATCCCCTCCAAAAATATAATAAGGAATTAAGGTGTTGGGCATGCACACTCCACATATTTACATGTCAAAATATAATACTATCACACTAATCTTGCATATCCATCCCTCCTGTAGGCAGGGACGATGAGGGAACTTCAATAACTATGACCACCCATATCTCCTTTACTAGCATGAAATATCCTAAAAATGGTATCTCTACTAATTGAACTTCCACCTCCAGCACCATCTGGTATCTAGGTATCTGATACACACTAACATTTATGTGAGAATAATTCTCAGTAATAGAACAACCTATTTTAAAAATCACTAGTCTGTACTACCATAATCATACGAAAATACGTTGCATTCCTTTTTATCATCAATTAGAAAAACAATATCTATTGAGATGCAATGCATGATTTATACAATTATTCCATCATATTTTCTTAAGATATATAACATGTACTTATGAATGCATGCACAGTTACAGTCCACCAGATGTCAACAATATAAAACATGTCATTTCATCACATATATTTTCCACAGTAACATGATCATATTCATATATAAAACATGAGTCAAGAAAACAATCACATCATAATAGTTAATGCCATATCATCATATGAGCTATCGAGAGAGTCGCCCAGCGAACAACTCCACGTGCTCCACTAGTACTTATGAATGAGTTCTAAGTCGATTCTCGTGGTCCTTAACCAGCTAGCAGTCCAACATCTGCCCTGTACTATCTGAAATGTCCCCTTAGTGGATCCTAAGAACACTGTGGTCCCTATCCTCTCTAATAAATCATCCCACACTCGTTCACTGGTCCTTGCCAACTTTGATAGATCACCCCAGACTAGTGGGATCGATATCCATCTCAGATATCTCATTTTCCTTTCATCCCAAAAAAGGGCTAGTAAACTCATGAGATCACTGTCACCTTTGACAGATCATGCCTGCTCTGACCTTTCAGATCATGAGGCTACGAAATCACCATCCTCAATGATGGATCACACTCCAACACGCTATTCACAAGTATATATATTATAGAGTGAATCGGCTCATGCTATGGTTATGCTTAACTCCTAATTATGTGACACCTTTGGTTGGCGATAAAGAAGTTCATTAAGTTAGAATTCGCAAGTATCATAGTGTTTCCAAAATCATTTATGATTGAGTGGATGTGTTATCATCCCAAATTATGGTTCGATCGTGGAATGCCCAACGACTGTCCCATAATGATATTCAGTCACTCAATCATGAGCCTATCTACCACTAATGCATACACTTGGAATACTTTTCTCTTTTCTCTTTTATGTTTTCCTCTATTTCTTTTTGATCTCATGTTACATGTTACCCAGAAGCTATACTTTCCTTATGTGATGACACTATTGTTTTCTCTATTGAGCATACATTCAAGAAAATAGAAACTTGGACTCCATGAACTCTTTTAGAATTTTGAGAATTTTATTTCAAAGACTAGGTGGATCTTTCAAAATAATTTCTTCATGAAAAATCATATTCTTCCACCTACCAGTCGACTTACACCTTATAGCAATTGACTTATCGAACGAAAGTCTTGAAAAACACTAATAGGATGCTACAAGTTGATTGCCAGAACAGTATCAGTCAACTAACAAAGAGCTACCAGTCAACTTGCAGCCATATGGTAGTCAACTATTAAGCTTTTGTAAGCTAATAGTTAGTTGCTAGAGGCCCGATAGTCAACTGCCAGGGGCTGGCAGTCAGCTGCTTTGTAACACCTCCAACCCTATATTTCTTTTAGATAATTAAATAATATAAGGTAATATAATATAGGATTTGTAGGTTACTACTACCTCTACCTGAGTATATTTTTAACTTTTTATAAGTTAAATAGTTGAGTGCCACTAGTTTGGGTTATTACTCTCGGGTTTTCACACATTACACAGCAAAAATAAATAAAGTAATTTCAATGAAATAGATAAATATAGAAACATTCACATTCATATTCAACTATACATAATATTTATACATACATATATAGTAGTGTGTGCCAAACATATGCCTATCGATATTCGAGCCTGAGCAGGGTAAGGAGACAATAAGCCTGCCACTCATACCCTATTTTAAGTAAAACTCTCCCTTCTGGCATATCTTAACACATATATGCCCTCCTTACTTACACCAAAACCATCCTCCTGATCCTTTTAAAATACTAATAAGGATTCAGGGAAGTGGGCATGTCTAAATACTATAAACTTTTAGTTATACACGCAGTCAGGGGAAAGGTGGTAACTTAAATACAAATAGGCTCTACTACTTTTATCTCTATCTCCATTAGCACCTGATAGCTAGGTATCTGATACAAATAAGCTTTAATGAGAAATATTTCTCAGTAGCAATAATCACCTGTAATTTAAACACTGCTGACTTTTACCACCGTACTGGTACGAAAATCCACTACATTCTTTTTCAGAATATTTTAAAACATTGTGTTATTGGAATAATGTAAATGTATTAAATAACTATCTCATGCATATACTTATGATTACACATACACTTCAACAAATATTCATCACACAAGATGTATTCTTAGATTGTAATGGTAACAACTCACATTCTCATTTCAGTATATAGAGCATAAGCAAAGAAATCATGCAATTTGATATGGCCAAAATCAAAAGCATCATAAAAGAATTCTTAAAACATTTTCATTCATAAATGAGTTTCCTCATGGTCATGAGCCACCTGCAATCATTCTCATGGTTTTCACCGTCAGCATTTATTCTTAGGTTATCCGTCAGCAATTATTCTCATTTTAACCATCTGCAAAAATTTTCCTGGATTAAAGCCAGTTGCAGCTATTCTCGTGGTATAACCAATTGCATCCATTCTCGCGGAATAATCATATGCATCCATTCTCATGGTATAACCAAATGCATCCATTCTCGCGGATCGACCATTTGCAGTCATTCTCATTTATGGTTTATGCTCATTAAAATTCTCATGTTTCTCTTCTTTTTCTCATGATTTCTCAAGATACACATTTCTCATGTTACCCATTACTAGTCAAGATTAAATCCTACATTTGAGCAAAGTATTGGGCTAATTATATATAAAAAGAGGTTATTGAGTCTATTTTCCCGAAACAGAGAGCTACAAGTCGACTTCCAGCCTCCTGGCAGTCGACTTCCAGCTTGCTGCCCCAAAAATGTTTCAAACATTGAGTAATCAGTCAACTTCTAGGACCCCGACAGTCGATTGCTCTGTTCTTGGATAATTTCTAGAAAATAAGAACATGACAGTTGACTTTCAGCCCCTGGTAGTTGACTGCTAGCATTTTAGATATGATTCTAGGCAACTCAAGAGCACGATAGTTAACTAGTAGAGCCTACAAGTCGACTGCTACATTATGCTCTGTTTCTTGAAAGTCTGTTGACCTAGATTTTTACACCAAGAACAAGTTTTTAAAATAGTTTTGATGATTGAAAACTCAATAACATCATAAAAGCTTTATTTACCACTCAAAAGTAGCCCAAAGCACCGATTATTCATGCTCAAATCTCGGATTTAAACCCTTTCTTGAAAACCATGAAAAATCCATTTCTCAAATTTGCAATCATGCATTCACAAGTATATTCAAGCAGTTTAAAACATCCAATAACAATCAAAAATACTAAGAATGTAGGTTTTTAATCTCCCTCCAGTTTAAAATTATAAAACTCAAAATTTCGAGCATAAACAATAATTTCAAAAATAAAGGAGATGGGTGATTTGCTACCTTTTTGCTGATTTTCAATCGGTATTTGATGATTGACAAATGTTCTAGTAAGTTTTCTTAACTCCAGAAAGGCTTAAATTCGTCTAACAGCTTACTTCCTTCACAATTTCTGCTCTTTCTCTCTCTAGCTCGTCCTCTCTCTCTCTAAAGTTTAGACTTCAGGATGCAAAATGAAGAGTTTTGGAAGGTTGGCCTATTTATAGGCAATCCGGCCTTTTGCAACCTTGCTCCAAATTTTCGACCATTCGGCTCAAATTGATAATTCTTTCAACTTTATGTTAAATGACCATTTTGTCCCTAACTACCTGGCGGGAAATTTTTAGAATTCTATTGCTACAATAAATCATTTGGCAAAATTTACGGCCTATTGCCCCTAAAGTTTTGGATATTCATACCATTTCCCACTATATCATTTTCATTTTCAATTTTAGTCCCTATTATTTCTTTTCCCTTAAAACTCTTTTCCTAATGCAACTACATGTAGCCTAATGCAATAAACACAAGCATTTGATTCATTAAAATTAACAAACATCTCTTAATGCGCAAAAGGAGTGGATGTTACATGCTGCCTATGTTTTTTAGGAAATTCTAGACTAAAGAACATGGAAGTTGACTTTCAAGATCTTGAGCTTCAGTTTTGCTGTTATGACATGATACAAAATCTAGTTTTGACCTCTTTTCAAGTCTAGAAAAGCATGAGATTAGTTTCTAATACTCAATTATCATTTATCCTTCATCAAAACTCACATTTATGCTCAAAATCATCCGTCACAATGGATTCAAACTCAAGTCAACCATGGTGAACAGTGTAACCCATTTTACAAAATTTGAAACTAGTGATTCTAAGTACATCTAATTGGTATAAAGCATCCAATAGAAGTTAAAAACACAAATAACGTAGGTTTAAATCCCTATCTCAACTCAAAAGTACCAAAATTAGTATTTTCAACCAAGTGAAGAATATTTTTCAAAATAGAGGGAATCAAATTGTGTGCTACCTTATTGCTTGTTAAATGATATACAGGTGGTGGTATATGCCTTCTTAAACTTCCCCGTTGCTAATTCTCACTTTAAATCACACTATAATTCCCACTTCCTTCTTAATTTCTCCCTTGCTCTCTCTAGAACCTCTTTCTCTCACTACAAAGTCTGAACTCAGGGTGGAAAATGGTGGGTTTTGATGTTGACCTTAGAGCATTACCCGGCCGTGTTTTATGGCCAACCGTTTGTCCTTAGGTGACTTGTTCGTGACCGTCTGTCTGTCCTCTAACTATCGTTGGTGCTTTTTCTCCAGTGATCTGCGACCCGACCCGTGCTGCCTTGTGGGCAGTAGCTAGAATCCAAATTTTTGGAGATTGAAAGAGGCTTTCCGACAACTTTTTGTGCTATTTTTGACCACCGTTTATACTTCTTCATCCGAAATTCGAGAGAAGAGGGATGTATATTTTTTTAACTCTTTCTTTCTTTTGTATATTTGATTTTCTAGTTGTTTGGACTATGAACATTAGTAGCTAAATTTGCAAAACCCATTGAGGTTCCTGACTGTGTTGGTATTTTGGTTTTAATTATATGGATATTGAATTTGATTATGTGATCTTCTTTACAATGATGACTGAATAATTAAGTTTTATTGACAAGATGTTGTCATGAATGCTATTTAAATTTCTTTTAGCAATCGATGGATTCTAACTAGAATTGAAAATATAATTGTAAAGAACAAATGATTATCACTTAGAACTAAGGTAATTAATTGCTGGATTAAGAAGTAACGACTCTTAATAGTAGTGGATTATAACGATAATGCTGATATAAAATTAATCATTAATAATTCAAGTGTAACAACAACGAACTTGAATTTAGTTTAGAATTCATTCACAGGTAACATCATTAGATTCAATAATCTATTATCCTTTATGTGTTTGCCAATTAGTACAAGTCCCCGGTGGGTTTGCTTGTTTTTCCTTGATAAATTCTCTTTTCCATTCACTGTCGCTGGTAGTTATTATTGCATTCAGTTAGACAGTAGTTAGTTAGAAATCAATCACTTTGACTTTTAGGCTAGATAAGAGAGAACAAGTAGTAATTTTGGACTTTCTTGTTCGCGTGAGATACGACCTTGATATTCACCATTGCACTAGACTGCATTGATAGGTTCACTACCTTAGGTGTAGTTGCATTAGCAGCACATCATCTATGTTGTGTTTGCCCTTTGTAACGCCCTTATCTAGTCTTATTGTTAACTCCGGTATCAAGAGATAGGTTCGGTACATTATCTTTATCTTTGAATTGATTAGTGTCTGAGCAGTTATACCATTCGATTATATTAAGCGGATTAGGTTCGGGGTCTTTTGCTCAGAATGAAAACTTACATGTACAGCGAAATAAAAATTCTATACTACATAGCGAAAATTAAAACCTTCATGTAATTCAAATAAATACATGTCCAATAATTTCCATTAGATGCTAATAAGACATATCCCTAGATATATGAAGTACTCGACCACCAGAAGTCAGGAGACAACAGGTCTGTCACTCAGACTCCCGTATAAATGAAGGATGATCCGGTCCTTCAGATATTCGTTTCCCCTGTACACACCAAATACAACTCATGTATACAGTTAAAATAATGTCCTATTCTAAATCAGATCTAGTTAGGACCCAAAATAGGGGATTACAAAAAAATCATACTCAATCAAAAAGAGACTGCTACCCCGCAGCCCTACTATGCGTCCGTATCTGATACATATTAGCACATAGGTGAGAAACACAAGTTTCCTAGTAGCTTAGCAATTCAGAGTTTTTAAAATCAACTAATATGTACCAGGGTGCAAGCACAAAAACATTTAATCTACATTCTTGATATTAGGCATAATATTACACATAGCTATAACTAGCAAGCATTGCATGATAAACTTAGAAGTCAATAAAAATTAGATAATTATGTTTCAAATGACACGTATTCTCATAAGCTTATCAGTGTTATTACGTAATTATCAGAACGCTTATGCGTGTTACGTGAACACTAGGTCCCAGGTGTGGAGCACCTTTGGCCACACCTCGTAATTCATGAACACTCAGCCACGTAAATAGTGTAATCATGAGCACTAGGTTATGGGCATGGAGCACCTCTGACCACACCTTGCTAGGTCGCCCGTGTGGAGCACCTTTGGCCACACCTTATAAATTATGGACACTAGGCCACACACATAAAATCGTTGGGACACCAGATCACAGAGATGGAGCGCCTTCGGTCACCCATCCCTAGGTCTCTCATGTAGAGCACCTTCGGCCACACCTTAAAATTTGTGGCAACTCGGCCATGTATATAGCGTAATCGCGAACACTAGGTCATAGGCATGGAGCACTTTCGGCCACGCCTCACCCGGCTGCCCATGTGGAGCACCTTTGGTCACACCTTGTAAATCGTAGACACTCAGCCACGTACATAAATTCATTGTGAACACAAGGTCACGGGCATGGAGTGTAACAACGGAAAAGATTCGAAAGAGTTTTTAAAGGATTTTAAAAGATAAAACTTGATTTTAACCCTAATCCCAATCAAACGAAGCCTGACACGTATTTCGAGGATAATGACTTGACACAGAAGGTCGTTTGAAGCCAGAAACACAATCAAACAGAAAGAAATGTAATCCGACGATCAGAAACTAACGGAAGGAGTTTCGTGCGTCACTTCCGTTGACAGAGGCCGAGACTTTTGCATGGAAATACGTGCCAAAGTCTGGAAGGATGCCGACACCCTAAAAGATCCCCGGGTAGCCTGGGAAAAGTCGGGATTGCCCCTGGAGGCTTTAAATTATGCAAACTCCCGCCATTTCTCCCATTTCACTCTCTCTCCTCACCACACTCTCTCTCTCTTCTCTCTTTTCTCTCTCCACCTTCCTCCACCGTGAACGGCCACCACAGCCACCGTGGGCCGCCACCAAGGGTACCAACCGACAGCCCTCACTGCCCACAACCACCAGCAACAAACCACCGCCACCAACGGCCGCCGGAGCTGTCGAAAAAATGCCATTTTCCCCCTCCATCGCGCGAAATTTCCCCAGCCCGATTCGCCGCCGTCCGACACCGTTGACCCTCACCGCCCCCACCACCGTGTAGCCCGAGCTGCCACCGCCTCGATGGCTCTGGCCGCCGAAGGAGGCCGGACGCGCCCGGATCAAGGCAAAACGCCGTCCGCTGTGCGAGACGATTCGTGGCCGGAAAACACCGCCCAAACGGCCGTGAACCGCCGTGCCACCACCGTATTCGGACTCCTGAGCTTGCGGGCTTCATCGTGGTGTGATTTTTGAGACAAACCGCACCTCACTGCTGTGCGCCACCGTCCGCCGCCGTGCGCCGCTGTGTGTCACCGTGCCGGAGTTTTTGGACGTGCATCCCGAGAAACTGAGATCACCGGGACGTAGAATTCCATAATCCGAGCACAGTGGTAAGGTCCGTTTTCCCAAAAACTAATGTTATATGACTGAAATGGCTGCCGAACGTAATTAGGCAATTAATTAACCTAGGTAACTGTGTAACCGGGTTTAGGATTGAAAATTGGATGACGTGACAAATCTAAATATTCAATTTCATGTCCAGGGAATTAATTGGGCTCAGAAACCGAGATTTCGCAGAGTCCTGACTTGAATTGAAGCGACCGGAGACCAGGTAGGATAATTTACACTTCAGAACCCTGTAATTGATTTAGTGAATACCTAACTGATTTAGACGACTTGTATGGATTTACGTGCTGCTTTCGATGGGATAAAATTGCATGCCTGTGTGCTGAAAACCCTAATTGCATGTTAGACACCTTGTTTATCGAGTTTAAATGCCTTTAGGACGGATTTACTTAGGGTTGGGTACTTGATAGCCGGTATGGGGACTAGATTAAGTATCCCTCGTCTGAGGAAGCTTTTAAACGAAATTATTTTTATCAGATTTAGCCTGTACTGAGTTAGGGATTGCGCGTTAAACCAGGACAACCCTAAGAAAGGTTTAGGGAGTATAAGGGTGGATAACCTACATGGGGAAACGTTGTGATTTAGGCGTGATGCCCTAGAACCCTGAGGAATAGCCGACCGAGTGCATGTGAGTTCGAATAGACTGTATGAGGATGAGAATTGGCGTATGTGCACATGCTAGGGGACGCCCTAGATGTTGATTCTCACCCGGTCCTTGAGTGAGTGATTGGTGTTACGGATCACACTCACAATATAGGCTTGATTCGGGTGATTGGTGTTACGGATCACACCCAACGATAAGAGAGGTATTCTCTCTAGACTACGTGCAATTAGAAGATGATTTAGATTTGGTTACAGCGGATTTGTAGCCAACGTGGATTGAGAGACACAGGGCATGAGATTTTACTTGATTTTGATAATTGATTTTAAAAGAAAATGGATTTTCTGATTGTAATATATTGCTGCAATTTCCATGTGTTTAAACGATTTTAAAGATAAGGTATTCCACTGTTTTCGAACTGATTTCGGGAAGACGATTTCGGTGTTCACACACGAGTATTCAAGCGGTTTTCGAATGATAATTAAATTGTAAATTATTCTCTTTGGGATTCATATCTCATTAGGTTGTGTACTCAGATGAACAGGGACAGGGGCAGGAGCCCAGACGATAGCCGAAGCTGACTCGAGGATAGATAGAAGGATGATTAGCTTAGGCTTGAATCATTTGTATATATACTCTGATGACACTGTTATTTAACGGATTCTGTTTCTTGTAAATTTTGTATGAACTAGACTGAATGTATATATAACGTTTCAGATAGTATGTATGGATTGTAGCGATGAATTGATGTTCTTTGTGTATGGATTTATATTAGTATGTTTATCTTTGTTGTTGGACTGGCTGTTGAGTTTTAAACAGGTGATTCTGTATTTGGGATATGACCAATTTACAGAGGAAACTCTGCCAGATTTTCGATAGAATCTACATTTGTAAATTTATGGATTTGAATTGAAATGTGTATGAATGTATGATGAGACATGTATGAGTTTTAGATTTCATTCCAGAGGTATTATTGATGATGTATGTATGTGTATTTAGTTAGCTGCGTGTGAATCAGGGTTGAACGGAATCTAAATGGATAACGAAGAATCTATTTGGGTTACGCTCAACCAGTAGCGATCCCCTGACGTTCCCACATAGGGAATAAACATTCAGAATACCACATATGCTTCCGCTAATCAGATAAGCATCGCGTATGACGTATTAGGGGGTCGTTACATGGAGCACCTTCAACCACTCCTCACTAGGTCACTGGTGCATGCTCGGGGCCCCATATGGGCGTGGGGCCACCTTTAACATTTCTTTAATTATCTAGGAAAAAGTTTATTTTCTTGAGAATTATCATTAACATACATCCCCTCTTAGATTCTAATAACTTAAAATTAACATTTCTTTTCTTGGATTTTACCATTAATATACTTCATTGGGAATGCTATTACTTTCAATGAAAATTTTCTCTTTCTTATAGTTTAATGTAATTATACATTTCTTATAGAAAATTCCATATTTAAGGAATAGTTTCTATTTTTCTTAGAAATAATTTCTAAGATTCATTTTCTTATGAAATTCTAATAATCTCAATATTAAATTCTTTTCTTGGAAATTAATTCCAATGCGCATTTTTTTTCTAGAAATTTCTAAATAATTTCCATAATAATTTACTTTGCTTGGAATTTAATTTCAAATATATATTTTTATTGCTAAAAATTCTAATAATTTCCATAATAATGTTCCTCCTATCCATGATCATCATTATTAGTTTTAAACCCTCCAAATCAAATTTCTCGTGATGATATTCATCATTAATTAGTTTCATAGGTGATCATAACAATAATATCCCTTACTATCCTAGTCAATTATTTTCCTTAATCACATGCATTAGTGTGAATAGACATAAATTTCTCATAATCTCATACATTATTATTAGCTACCATAAATTTTCCAATCGTTGTGAACAAGGCATTCCTTATTGCACGGTTACATGTATTGACATTATTTCATTAGGGGATTCACAAGCTCACTTCAATTTTAAGATCGATAATTCAAGTAACCCAAACATTAAGATGATCTCTAGAGCTAAAATCCTTTCATACTTGTAGGAGAATCCCATCTTTTAATTTCATTCACTTTAGCCAACTCCTATATTTATCATGCATATTAGATCAAATTTTATCCCAAAATCAAGAATGTAGATAATTACTCTAGTGCCATGGGGGCAAAATTTTAAAGCATATATATTAAACCATGGAACTAAAATAAAGGAATTACTAACCTACTTCAAAGATGCCTTAAGATGGAGTCCCTCTTGGTTTTTCCTTGAGTCCTTCCTTGCTTCTTCTCCCCTTAGTCTCTTAGCGCTTCCTCTTCTCACAAAATTTATGTATTATATTTTTTTCTAGCACTCACGCCACTCACTCTTTTGAAATGTCCTTCCCGTGAGTTGTTTCCCAAGCTGTGAAGTGCTCCTTTCTTCCCTCCTTGTCGTATGTGCATATGTGTGTATTACCCACTTCCAATTTTTTCTATTCCCTCTCTCTATTGTCTAACCGATCATGTGTGCTACCCTCTCCCTTTTTAATTATTATTATCATGCTCATTAGCAGCCTTTCATGTAGCTTAGGTGTGGCTCTTTCTTTTCTTGCAATCCCACGTTACCCATTCAGCCACGCTATGGAAGAGGAAGAAGAGAAGTTAAGTAATACAAATTGCACACTCCAATCCATGCACTTTGTACGGTCCAGCAGTTGCACGTTCGGCCCTTTAATTTAATTCCTATATTCCCTTCACTTGGTGACGTCTAGTGGAAGGAAAGGTGGGTTCACATGCTTGTAAGTTTGGTGTTGAAGCCTTCTTCTTTTCTTTTATGTGCTGCACCTTCCTTGCCTTTTCCATCTACTACCTATATATCTAATGGTCTCTCTCTCTCATTTATCTCCTTTATCCCATGGTCAAAGATAAGATTGATGTGTCTATGTAAGCTCACCAAGGACGAATGGAAAAGCTAGCAAGGGAAATTTTTTTTTCACGTCTCTCTCTCTCTTTTCTCCTTTTCTCAAGAATTGTTGTGATTAACCTCATTGCCTAATGGTCCCCCTAGGTGGCCCCTAATGTGCACCTCTTTCCTCTCTTGCTAACTTGGACTTTTCCTACTCTATAAATCAAGCTGCACTTTTTATCTCTTTTTCTCAACCATACTCCCTTTACCCTACGTGAACTTCTCCTTGAAATAATTGAATCTAAAATTCTGCACTATGGTTGCCTACTTCACGTCACTTTCTCCCATGTGTGGATGTGCATCTTAACCTCCTCTTACCATGTGCATACACTTTTGCCCAATTTCCATCCCCCTTCATGTGGAATGCACGCAAGATCCACACACACACATGCATCTTGCCTTTCAATTTACGTGAGACTCATTTACATATAGATATGTTTTTTTTTCATCCTTCTTTCTCCAAATTCACGTGTGGCTTGGAGATTTCATGCATGAATTTAAAAGTTCCATTTCCCCTTTTTACGTGGCTTTCTTGTTTTTTTCATGCAAAAATTAAATTTCCATTCCCTCCTTTCAGTTAGAACACATACATGGCATACTCATGCATATGTTTAAATTTATGCATCTTGCATTGCTTCTTTCTTAGTATTTAGGTTAGATAATAAAAAGAAATTCAAGAATTAATTTTAAGCACTAGAAATTTATTTTTGCAAGTTTACTTTTTAATATAACCATCTTGGGCCATTAAATTATGCCAATAAAATTTTTCTTTCCCTAAACTAATTCATTAAGTTAATTAGCAAGTGAGCCATTAATTAAATGACACCATTAATTCTACCCCGTTAATTGAAGACCATTAATTTAGACTAATTAAATTATGGGGTGTTACACCCTTCAATCCAACATGTCTTCTATGCTATATATAATATATATCCTATTTTAGTAGCTCAACATTAATTTTTATTGTATTACAACCTCTTGCCACCCCTCTCTTACATCCCAACAAATAAAACACACAATTACCAAATAGAGTTTTATTTTTGGTTTGAAAATAATCCCTAACCTCTCATATTTGCTCTATAATTTTGTCTATTACAAGTAAACTTAGATGTCCTATCAAACCCTCCTCCACTTTATTTACCCATTTGTCCACATTGGGAGTCTAAACCTTCTAGCTTTAAGGCTGTTTTCTGCTATTCTGCTTCTGCAGGATTTAGATCCTACATTTTTCTAGTTTCTTCAGTTACTTTCCTCTTGTATGAACTACTGATATCTGACCCAAACAGCCCTTATACTATGTATCTAAATCTGCACTAATTTATGACTACCTATATTCTTTCTTTCCTCAGTACCACACTTACTCAACTTAAGGGTTATAGTAAGACAAGATGGCTTGTGAGTATGAGTGAATCTATTCTTATGCACACATATACCTATGTAAATTTCTTGCATTATTTTTCTTTCCTTTACACTTCAGCTCATTTTACAGCACTAAAATTTATCTTTAAGGAATAAAGTAACATGAAACTATTTCCTAAACAGCCCCAATTCTCACTATATGTGACACTTTCTTTCTTCGGAGTCATGGTCTATTTTTGGAGTGTTTTACACTAAAATAGGACAGCTCTCAATAGTGCCGCAAACTCAACAAAATTTTCTGCATAAGGTTACCAAAATTTTATTTTAATAGTCCCCAATGTATTATTAATTTCCCTTACCGAAATTCCTTTAGTTAAGCCAAGTTTTAAGGTTCATTTCAGTCTTTTAGCTACAGAGTTCTGCACTAACATTTTGGTGATTATTTCTACTCCTCAGCCCAATTAGGCAATAAACACACCCAAGTTTTTGCTGAAATTCAGTCCTTTGTTCGTGGCATTCAAACCCTTAATTTACACTATGAAATTGTCTCCCTAACTTATACTTTAAACTGCACCATCTAATTAAAATTTTCTGCTCCTAAAATGATCCATAACAGTGATTTATATTCTGTTTTGGGTCCATTAACTCAGTTCAGATTACAGCCATATAATTTCCCAATTTTTTCTGTAATTTACAATCACCGTAAGCCACACTAAGGTTCCACGGCAACAAACACATCGCAGCACCTCATTCCTACAATTTTCCTAAGTTTCCTTGCTATTTTCTGCTCTTTTCCAAAATAAAGATTTTGTCTTATTGTACTGACATTTTAACCTTTTAACTCAATATTTTTATTATATATTTTTACGTTTTGTAGACAAAAAGATCAACTTAGTAATGATTTTAAACATGTAAAATTAAATTAAAAATGAATAAATAAGAGAAATTAAATTAAAAAAAATATTAAATTTGGGAGATAAAGTAAAGTTGTTATCTTAATTCTGATAAGTGTCTAACAAGACATCAAATGCGGCTTAAGTTGAATGCAGCGATATCGCGAAAGCTCAGGCCTAAGTCACCTAAATTACACTACATTACACGAGAACACAATAATTAATGAAGGAATTAATTTTTAGGACTTTAGAATGATTTAAAAAAGAAAAAGCAAAACAAAGTATTGTTAAAATAAGTTGAATTTAAACTGTCATATCAACTTGTAAATCTATGCGTAATCCATGAAAATAAATTCACATGTCGGACACTGGAGTAAAAATTAAGGAACTGCAAATTCATGATTTTAAACTTTTTTTAAACTTCCAAAACTGTATTGAACCAAAATATTATGGGGCAAACAAGAAACTCGATGGACTAAGTGAACTTTTGCCAAACTTAAAATAGCTTATCGACAGAAGATATAAACCTATCATAATTCTTAGCTATGCAAGAAATAACAATCGTTACCCTTGAAAAATCTACTTCCTCAATAAATACAAAAAATATTGCGAAACGGGCTAATGATGCTATGACTTTTGAAACATCTCTGATTTTGCATGCATAATAGACAAGAATGTCTAATTCCAAAATAGTTGAGGATCTCGTAGCAAAAGGCTAGAAGGAAATTTAAATGATACATTGTCGCAATCAAGGCCTCCAAAAAGCAAGAAACAAATTTGAAAATGGATAAAGCATCAGCGTCAGTATACAAACTCATGACCAACTAAATGGTATATTTTTTAGCATAAAAGGGATTACATCAAAACTTCATTGAGTTAACCTAACTCTAAAAAGTATATCCTGATAGGTTTAAATGACGCTTTGTCCTAACCTTGTGAGTAGAGATTAATGGGTTTCATGTAGCAAACTATCATCTGGGGTTCTGTTGAAGGAACAACGTCAGCAAGGATATATATCCAATATTCCCACAATGAGACAAGTGATGACTGTATATGATTTTGTGAAGGTTTTTATGCAAAAGCCGATGTAAAACTACTTGTGCAAGTCATCTCATAACAGACTCTTTAACATAGGATCGACCACCTGAACTGCAATGGTAAGTGAAAAAAAATTATAAACCGGAAAGCTACTTTAAACAATTACCATAGAGATGTATTGTGGTAAAAGAAATGTTCTGACTCACGCATATTCAAGGTGAATATTCATAAATCGTCGATTTTCTTTGCTTTGTGACAGCACCACTGAACCTTCAATAAGTTGATCTTGCTCCACCTCTATGGGATCATAAAAGTAGATCAACGTCTGCAAAATAAGTTTAAAAGATCAAGTGACCAAGATAACACAACATAAAATGTGACTTTGGGTGGTGGGCAACGTATAATGGAACTATAGACATATTAAATAGCTAACAGTAAAAGAAGTCCAGAAATCAATTTAGACAAATAGAAAATTAGGAAAGAACACAATCAGTTAGAAGATAAATCAGAATACAAGATGGACATGCATGTTGACACATTAAAGTGTGGCCCAGTGCACAAGGCTCCAAATAAGTGATGTCTGGAGAGGGTCTGCATGCAGCTTTACCTTTGCAAGTAAAAAGTTGTTTTTAAGATTTGAACCTGTGACTTCCAAGTCACATGACAATAATCTTACCGTTGTTCCAAGGTTCACCCTCTATGCATGTTGACACACTAAACTTCAAAAAATACTAGAGAAAAAATGACACACTGAAATGTGAAAGTTAATTTTAATTTTTAAGATTTAAATACATCTACCATAAATTCTAAAACCTCAATAACAAATTTACTAAATTTAATTTGCCTTCAAGAATGCGGACACAAGTGGTGCATGGCTCTCATTAGTTCGTGCCATAAGGTGTTGGGTTAAGTCCTAGAACGAGTGCAACCCTTGTGTTTAGTTGCCAACGTTGAGTTTTATATCATGAGGCTGTAGATTCACAATACCTTGACAGTGCCACAAAAATCCTATTTTATTTTTTTAAGCTTGCATTTCAATAAGTTATTACAAAGATAATTTTTATATATATATATATATAGACACACACACACAAAAGGGGCATTGGTAGAAACCTAAACCAATATAGGCTTATTTATTGATAAAAAGCTAGACGATCCCATCAGTATAGAGATAAATCCATGAAATAGATAGCTAGCCTAATATTGGAATACAAGCATGAGCACCAAAGAAACAAGGAAATAAACAGATAAACATAAGCAACATACGTAGAAATTAAATAGGCTTTAGCAATTTGAGAAGCTAGATTTAGCCCCTTTCTTAAACCTCTGCTCACCTACGACTCTCTTTCTTCCAACTCAATTGGTGCCAGGTTTAGTTACCCTGACCATTTTCCTCCTGCCCCTAAGGTTGCATATCCATATCTGCCCCTTTTAGAATATATATTCAATTCTGGAGATTTAGGCCCATGAACATGAGTGAAAATCAGGTTATTTCTGTTTGATGACATCATCAAAAGCTTCCCAACAACAAACAAAGCCTTTTCTCACTAGGTAGAGTGGGCTACAAGGATCAAGTGATGCCAACATGTTTTATTTTAGCTCATTTCTATGCATAGTTTGTTGAAAGTTAAATCTATCTTAATAGTTTTTTCTATTGTTTTCTTTAAGCTCCCTTTATCTCTAGTTATTGGATTATCTTTCATTTGATCTACTCTTTGTCAAAGAACCTCTAATGGTCTCTTCTGTACATGACTAAACTTCCTAAAGCACATTTCAACCAACTTTTCTATGTGTTACAGATATAAAAGATATGCTGTATATATTTGTAATTAAATAGAGTTGACCTAAGCATAATTATAGGCTATAACTAAGAAATTAATTATAGAGAATTATTCCATTTATTTTCTTTCCTTAGTTAGCATACGACCTTTTGTATAAATACCTATTCTCTGGATGAATGAATCATAAAGCATTATTCACAAGTCTTTGCTTTACATGGTATCAGAGCCAAGTTTTCTTCTTTGCCTATTGTGTTTTTAGATTTGCTTTCGCTTTAATCGCTCTCTCGTCTGGGTCACGTGTCTAGTGACCATTAGCTCTCACCACCCCCCTAGGACGCTTCACTGTCACGAGTTTAGCCAAACCCCAGTCACCAGTAAGAATTCGCAGTGTGCGAGTGTCTCACATACCGCCATAAAAATTCTGCATGTAATTCACGCCCTGGCGCTTGAGAGCGCATGGGAGGTCAAATCGATGGCGAGGTAGCTTTTCTAGCAGTGTAGTGGTGATTCCGACCAGGCTCAATCATTTTCTGGCAAAGATAGCAACATTTCTGGTGTGGTCTCCTTTTTTTCCACACTATCTTGACGTTATAACTATGTTTTGGCATTTCTTGTTTGTTCATACTTTGTTTTTTGGCATATCTGGTGTGTTCTCTGCTTTACACATTGCTCCCTCTTGCTTCACATCTTTGGCATTCTTTGCACTTTGTTTTGGTGTGTTGCAATCTATTTTGGCTGAATTTTGGGAGTTGTTGATTTGCTGGTTCACTTGCTGGAAATAGTTGAGTACTTTCTTTGAGGATTGCATACTGTGAGGTATTTATTTTCCACTATATTTGACCAAGTATTTGTATCTTTGATGAATATGGGAGAAGTAAAGGGTACCGTCAGTGAAATAATTCTTGCAATGTTCAAAATTATTGAAAATAAGCTCAATGGCTCTAATTATCTTGATTGGAGTAAGACAATTAGAATTTATTTGAGAAGTGTTGATAAGCATGACCACTTGGAAAAGGAACCTCCGACTGATAATAGTAGACAACCCTGGTTAAGGAATGATGCACGGTTATTTTTACAAATAAGGAATTCCATTGAGAATGATATCATTGGCCTTACCAATCAGTGTGAATTTGTGAAAGAACTGATGTGTTATCTGAAATTTTTGTATTATGGTAAAGGGAACATTAATCTTACGTATGAAGTGTGTAGGGCTTTCTATCTAGCTGAGAAGGAAACCAAAACTCTCACTGCTTACTTTATGGACTTTAAAAGAACATATAAAGAATTAAATGTCCTTTTACCACTCAGCACTGACATTAAAACCCAACATGCCCAGAGAGAACAGATGGCACTCATGAGTTTTTTGGTTGGACTCCCTACTGAATTTGAAACTACTAAATCTTAGATTCTCTCTAGCTCAGACGTTAGTTCCCTTGAAGAAGTCTTTAGTAGGGTGTTACGTGCTGAGAGTACTCCTTCTACTCCACAAGCTAGTGTCTTTGTTGCTAAAGGAGGAGAAGGATATTATGCAGGAAGGAAGAATGGTAATAAGGGAACAAACAAACCCTTCGATACCAGTAATCTCATTTGTCACTATTGTAAGGAATTGGGGCATACAAATAGATATTGTAAGAAATTACAGAACAGTAATCAAAGAGCTCAAACGACCAATATTGCCATCACTTCAAGTTCATCGGTTGAGAAAATAATGACAATGTTAGCTGATGAGTACGCTAAGTTCTCTCAATTTTGAGAATCCGTTAAGGAGACTAATCAAGTTGCCACACTTGCTGAGTCAGATAACACGTCTTATTTCTTCCTCAAACAAGTGGGTCATTGATTCTGGTGCCACAGACCATATGACAAGTAACCCCAATATCTTCCTTAGTTTTTGGTCTCACAGGGCACCTTTCCTTGTTACCATAGCTAATGGTTCCACTTATCACATCGAGGGGTCTAGCACTATTACATCGTTCCCGTTTGTTACCCTTTCCTCTGTATTGAGTTTACCTAATTTTGCTTTCAACCTTATGTTTGTTAGTAAACTCACTAAGGAATTGAATTGTTATATCTCATTTTTCCTTGATCATTGTCTCTTTCAAGATCTTATGACGAAGAAGATTATTAGTGGAGGATATGTATCTGATGGTTTCTATATTCTGGATGCTTGGGAACCAAAGTTGGTTGCTTGCTCGAGCATTACTTCTCCTTTCAAGCTCACTGTCACTTGGGGCCATCCATCTTTATTCACATTAGAGCAACTATGTCCTCAATTTCATCATGTATCTTCATTGGAGAGTGAATCGTGTCAGTTTGCAAAACACCATCGTAGTTCTTTTAGTTCTAGAATAAACAAACGAGCTGAGTTTGTTTTTGAATTAGTTCATTCGGATGTTTGGGGACCTTGCCCTGTTCCATCTAAATTTGGTTTCAAGTACTTTGTTATTTTTGTGGATGATTTCTCTCGCATGACTTTGATTTATTTTATGAAACATCGTTCTAAAGTACTTTCTCACTTCTCTGCTTTTTATGCTAAAATAAAAACCCAATTTAATGTACCCGTACGAATCTTACGTAGTGACAATGTTAAGGAATTTGTCTCAGATTCTTTTAAAAAATGTGTCTGAACATGGGATTCTTCACCAGAACTCGTGTGGATACTCCTGCCCAAAATGGGGTTGCTAAGCGAAAGAATAAACATCTCCTGGAGACCGCACGAGCTCTCATGTTTGAAAAGCAAGCTCCTAAACCTTTTTGGGTTGATGCAGTGTCCACTAAATGTTTTTTGATCAATCAGATGCCCTCTATAGTTCTGCACGGTGATATCCCTTACATTGTTTTGTTCTTACACAAACAGTTGTTTCCTGTTACTCCTCACATTTTTGGTAGTACTTCCTATGTCCGTGATGTTCGACCTCATCTGACTAAACTGAATCCTAAGGCTTTGCAGTGTGTCTTCTTGTTTACAAAAGGGTTACAAGTGTTACTCTCCTGATCTGAATCGCTACTTGGTCTCCAATGATGTGAACTTTTTAAAGCAGATACCATTCTTCTGTACCCAACCCATTTCTTTGACTGCTGAAGATGACAATGATTGGCTGATATATAGAGTCCCACCTATTGAGTCTTCAGTAGTGATGATTCTCCCTGATGATGGTCCTATTTCTTCTGGTCTTCAGTCCGTATCCCTCCCGCACATCAATTGTTCAAGTTTACTCTCAGCGTCGAGAGACTCATAATGATACATGTCCTGCACCACCTCTTTTGTCATTTGATCCTCCCTTCAATGATCTAGATTTATCCATCAGCCTTTGAAAAGGTAAGCGTGAATGCACTCGTTCTCAATCTTCTTATACCATTGCTAATTTTGTTTCATATGACCACTTATCCCCTGTGTCTAGTTCTCTTATTGCTTCTTTAGACTCAGTCTTCATACCCAAAATAGTAAAAGAAGCTCTTTCCCATCCTGGCTGGTCAGCAGCAATGCTTGAGGAGCTCAATGCTCTGGATGCAAATCATACTTGGGATCTAGTGGCTTTACCTGATGGAAAAAGGACTATTGGGTGTAAATGGATTTTTGCAATTAAAATGAACCTTGATGGCTCGATGGCTCGGCTTAAGGCTTGCTTAGTTCCTAAAAGGTATACCCAGACTTATGGCATCGACTACACCGATTGGCCTTTACATTAGCTGGATATCAAGAATGCTTTTTTCCATGGTGATCTCCATGAAGAAGTGTATATGGGGCAACCTCCTGGGTTTGTTGGTCAGGGGGAGTATGGGAAGGTATGTCATCTGAAGAAATCTTTGTATGACTTGAAACAAAGCCCTCGTGCATGGTTTGGAAAATTTAGTGAGGTAGCTAAAGAGTTTGGCTTGAACAAAAGCAAATGTGATCATTTTGCGTTCTACAGATGAACTCGGGCTGATATTATTCTTCTTGTTGTCTATGTTGATGATATCGTTATTATAGGAAATGATAATACAAGAATTTTCTCTCTAAGGCCTTTCTGCATACTAAATTTCATACTAAAGATCTAGGTTAGTTGAAGTATTTCTTGGGAATAGAAGTTTTGAGGAATAAGGGGATCTATTTGTCGCAAAGAAAGTATGTTCTTGACTTGCTTGCGTAAATAGGAAAGATGGGAGTCAAGCCATGCAGCACTCCAATGATTCCAAATGATCATCTTACTAAGGATGATGGTGACCCATTTGATGATCCAAAGAGGTACAGGAGGTTAGTAAGGAAGTTAAACTACCTCACGGTGATCCGTCCGGATATTGCTTATGCTGTGAATATTGTTAGTCAATTCATGTCTGCTCCTGCAGTAAAACATTGGGCAGCTCTAAAACACATCTTGTGTTACTTGAAAGGGGCACCAGGACTAGGCATACTCTATAGTAACCATAGGTGCAATATCATTGAATGCTTTTCAGATGCCCATTAGGTTGGATCGAATTGTGATAGAAGATCTATTATAGGTTACTGTGTTTTTGTTGCTGGGAACCTGGTATCTTGGAATAGTAAGAAGCAAAATGTAGTTTCTCTATTGCAGAATCTGAATATAGAGCTATGGCACAATCTACACGTGAGATTCTGTGGATACATCACTTGCTAACTAAGTTAGGTTAGAATTCACTATACCATCAAAACTTTGGTATGATAATCATGCTGCTCTTCACATTGCCTCTAACCCAGTTTATCATGAATGGATTAAACATATTGAGGTTGATTGCCATTTTATTAGAGAAGATTCAAGAAGGTTCAATTTCTACTGGATATGAGGACAGTAGAACAACTAGGAGTCTTATTCACAAAAGCACTAAATGGTACTCGAGTGGAATATCTTTGCAACAAGCTGGGCATGATTAACATCTATGCTCCAGCTTGAGGGGCAGTGTTATAGATATGAAAGATATGCTGTATATATTTGTAATGAAATAAAATTGATCTAAGTATGATTATAGGCTATAACTTAGGAATTAATTATAGAGAATTATTCTATTTATTTTCTTTCCTTAGTTAGCATACAACCTTTTGTGTAAATACCTATTCTCTAAATGAATGAGTCACAAAGCATTATTCACAAGTCTTCACTTTACATTATGATGGTGCAACCCTAACTTTTTCTCTAATGCAATGATTTCTAATCCTATTTTTAGGGAGTCCACTCATCCAAAGCAACATTTTCATTTCTACAGCATTAAACTTTTGCTCATGTTGACTTTTATCATCCAACATTCGATTATCCCCACCACTTGATCATAACCTCTATTTTTCTATCTATCAAGATTCTAACTTCTTCACTTGTTCATGCTTCTAACACCAGCGATGGGGACTTGGGATAGTATGGGATGTACTCAAGATAGGATGGGCCACCCAAGTCTCAAATCGTGTACTATGAAATACTTGATGAAGTACTTAAATATCTTGGTTCTTACCCTTCATTAGTTAGTTTTTGAGAATTTCTCAAGTCAATTGAGTTCCATCAATTTCCAAACCCAACTCTTCATTGAGAAAAGGAGGGAGTTGCTGAGATGGCACCTCAGCATTAAGAGATTTTGTCTGCTGCGAGACATGAAAGATTGGATGAATCCTTGCTGAAATCAATAATGCTAGCTTGTCTTCACATGTCCCAATTTCTCTAGAGTTTTGTAGGGGCCATACAACCTCAGGCTCAACTTTCCATTCACTTTCTTAGCTACTGATTTCAATTTGTAAGGCCATAGTTTGAGATAAACCAGCTTTGCAATATCACGTCACTTCCCTTCATGTTTGTCACCCTGAATATCATTTGTGTTTAAGGCCTCTTCAATGGCTTCTTTGTAACATCCGTTCCTTCTATGCATTAAGAGATGTTTGTTAATTTTAAATAAATTAAATGTTTGTGTTTGTTGCATTAGGATGACAGCTTTAAGGGAAAAGAAAGAATAAGGACTAAATTGAAAATGAAAATGATATAGTGGAAAATTGTATGAATATTCAAAACTACAGGACAACAGGCCGTAATTTTAGTCAAATGATTCACTTTAACAACAGAGTTCTGAAAAATTTCCCGCCAAGCAGTTAGGGACAAAATGATCATTTAACATAAAGTTGGAAGAATTATCAATTTAGACCGAATGGTCTAGAAATTGGAGCAAAATTGCAAAAGGCCAGATTGCCTATAAATAGGCCAGCCTTCCAAAACTCTTCATTTTGCCTTCTAAAGTCTGAGAATCTAGAGAGAATCTAGAGAGAGAGAGAAACCGAGTTAGAGAGAGAAAGAGTTGGAATTGTGAAGAAAGGGAAGCTGTTAGACGAATCTAAGCATTCTAAGAGCTAAGAAATCACTCCAGAACACTTCCTAAACAACAACTATCAAGTTTAAACCAGTAGAAAGGTAGCAAATCACCCATCTCCCTTATCTTCGAAAATTACTGTTTATGGTTGGAAAAATGCTGAGTTTTCATGATTTTGAACTCCAAGGAGATTAAAAACTCCATTCTTAATATTTTTGATTGCTATTGGATGTTTTAAATTGTTTGAATACACTTGTGAATGCATAAATGCAAATCTACGAAATGAGTTTTTCATTGTTTTTGATAAAGAGCTTAAATTCGAGATTTGAGCATGAATAATTGGTGGTTTGGGCTATTTTTGAGTGGTAAATGAAGCTTTTATACTGTTATTGAGTTTTTAATCATCAAAACTATTTTAAAAACATGTTCTTGGTGTAAAAATCTGGGTCAACAGACTTTCAAAAAAAAAAATATAACGTAGCAGTCGACTTGTAGGCCCTACCAGTCATCTGTCGTGCTCTTGAGTTGCCTAGAAACATATCCAGAATGCTAGCAGTCGACTGTCGTGTTCTAATTTTCCAAAAATTAGCCAAGAACAGAGCAATCGACTGTCGGGATCCTAGAAGTCGACTGATTGCTCACTGTTTGAAACATTTTTGGGGCAACAAGCTGGAAGTCGACTGCCAGGAGGCTGGAAGTCGACTTATAGCTCTTTGCTTTGAAAAATTGGACTCAATAACCTCTTTTTATACACAATTAGCCCAATAGTTCGCTCAAATGTAGGATTTAATCTTGACTTATAATAGATAACATGAGAAATGTGTATACTTGAGAAATCATGAGAAAAAGAAGAGAAACAAGAGAATTTTAATGAGCATAAACCATAAATGAGAATAACTGCAAATGGTTGATCCGCGAGAATGGATACATTTGGTTATACCGCAAGAAGGGATGCATTTGGTTATTCCGCGAGAAAGGATGCAATTGGTTATACCGCAAGAACAGCTACAACTGGCTTTAATTTGAAAAATTTTTGTAGACGGTTAACCACGAGATTAATTGCTGACGGATAACCTGAGAATAAATGCTGACAGTTAACCTGAAAATAAATGCTGACGGTGAAAACCACGAAAATGATTGCAGGTGGCTCATGACCACAAGAGAATATCATTTATGAATAGAAATTTGAAAGAATTATGTTGTGATGCTTTTGACTATGGCCATATCAAATTGCATGATTTCTTTGTTTATGCTCTATACTCTACACTGATATGAGGATATGAGTTGTTACCATTACAGTTTGAGAATGTATTCATGTATTCCGTGTCATGAATATTTGTTGCAATGTATGAGTATTCATAAGTATATGCATGATATATTTGTATAATTCATGTACATTATTCCAATGGCACAACATTTTAAATTATTATAAAAAAGAATGTAGTGAATTTTCGTATTTGTACGGTGTACAATCAGTTATTTTTAAACACAGGTGATTATTGCTACTGAGAAATAATTCTCATTAAAGCTGATTTGTATCAGATACCTAGGTACCAGGTGCTGATGGAGATAGAGATAGAAGTAGTGGAGATACCCTTTCTTGGGTATTTTCCTGTGATAACTGGACTATGGGTTCTATTTGTATTTGAGTTACCACCTTCCCCCAGACTATTTGCATAACTAGGAGTTTATAGTATCTTGACATGCCCACTTCCTTGCATCCTTATTAGTATTTTGAAAGGATCAGGAGGATAATTTTGGTGCAGATAAGGAGGGCATATATGTATTAAGATATGTGAGATAAGATATTTTGTTTAAAACGGGGTATGAGTGGCAGGCTTGTTATCTCCTTACTCTGCTCAGGCTCGCATATTTATAGGTATATGTCTGACACATACTACTATTTATGTGTATATGAATATTATGTACTGAATGTGAATGTAAATATCTCTATATCAATCTATTTCATTTAAATTATTTTATTTATTTTCGCTGCGTAACGTGTGAAAACCCGAGTGTAGTAACCCAAACTAGTGGCACTCAGTTATTTAACTTAGAAAAAGTTAAAAATATAAAAAATATACTCGGGTAGAGGCAACAGTAAACTCACCAACCTTATTTTATATTATCTTATATTATTTAATTAATAAAAAGAAATATAGGGTTGGGGGTGTTACATTCTTAAGTTCAGCTAGTATCAGATTCCTAATCTTGAAGCATTCACTAATATTTTCCACTACTGAATTCCTGTCTTAGAGTTTGTACATGGTAGAAGGATCCTACACTATAGGGCCTTCAAAGGAGTCAATCCCATAGATCGGTTGTAGGATGTGCTCAAGCAGAATTCAGCCAATACCACCCATTTTTCACACTGTTAGATTTTCAGCAAAACAGCACAAATAAGTTTCCAAACTTCTGTTTCCTACGTCCAATTTGCCATGTGGTAGCCAGAGCTAAAACAAAGTGAAGTCCCAACTGGTTCAAAGAGCTCTTGTCAAAACTGACTGATAAAAATTTGATCTGATCCAACTTAGGAAACCCATGTAATCACACCAATTCTTTGATGAATAAGGTGGCCACTTCCTTACTCGCATAGGGATGATAAAGAAGAATATAATCAGCATACTTAGATAGCCAATCAACCACCACCATAATGTTATCATGCCCATGTGAGTTAGGTAAACCTGAAATAAAATCCATGCTTGTATCCCCCCAAACCTATTGTGGAATGGACAGAGGTTGCAACAACCTTGCAGGGCTCATGGTAAAATACTTGTTCTTTCAGCATGCTTCACACCTAGCCACAAACTCTTGTGACTACTTCTTTCCCCAAGAAAACAAGTCAGCCAACCTCACGTTACTCAGAGTGGGTAGTCATGAAACTTCTTAAACGGCACACGTGTTCTAGAAGAGCTTTAAGCAACACTAGACATCCCTTGTATAACAAAAAGCCTTTTTAATGGTATACTCTGCTAATCCAGTAGAGTTACAATTGCTGCATCAAGGCTGAGAACTTAGGATCATTATTAACTAGATCTTCCCAATCCTTGAGTTCATCAATCTGCCATATAGAACAAATATTCAATTCAATCATTCCTTTGTTTCTGGATAAAGCATCCGCTGCTTTGTTTTTGTACCTGCACTTGTACATTTAAAGCCCATTGATTTGATACCCTTTTGTGTTGTTCAGACCCCAGCACCTATTGTTCCATGAGGAACTCTTAGCTCTTTTGATCCCTTATAATGACAAATGGATGTCCAAACAAATAGTTCCTCCAATTTTGTATAGCAAATACAATAGTTATGCAACTAGTAGTCACAATAAACAATATAAGAGAAGGAATAAGGAGAAAAATGGGGCTGATAATACTGCAGTACTCACTTTAAAGGTATATTATAGAAGAAATAGGAATGATGAGGAGAAGGATGAGCTGGCAGGTGAGAGGAATGATTCTAACTAATTTGGCAG
This sequence comes from Senna siamea, assembly GCA_031216115.1. Lineage (NCBI taxonomy): Eukaryota > Viridiplantae > Streptophyta > Magnoliopsida > Fabales > Fabaceae > Senna > Senna siamea. Next base: position 8,902,968 of record CM062360.1, read on the forward strand.
GGGGGTCTGTGAAGTGGGGACCATGGATGGGATGGTTTAAGGACTGTGGCTGGAATTAGTCTGGGAGAGAACCAGCCTCTCGAAAGCTAGTATCCTTTACTTTTCTCTTTTATTTTTTATTCTATTTTCTGCTGTTTGTGTGCTGCTAAACCAGTGTGTTCTGTTCTGTGTATGCCTCGGGTATGTATATTTTCTTCTCTTAAGGTAGGTCTAGCATCTCTAAGTGGGGAAGCTTAATACATATTCAGTGAATATTTCATCAGTAGCTATTTGGTTTTCTGGGTTCTATCATTTCTGATATCAGAGCTGTGACAATCTAGGAATGGCTAACTTGGATAAGAGGATAGACATTTTGGAGAAAGAGAGATGACAGGGGAGAAGGAGTATGTAAGAACCCTCAAGGAATGATGAGGGAACTACAAGACACTATGGTTAGGTTAAGCAAAGAAAAGGAGATGGGAAAAATGGAGAAGGAGCCTATTAAATGGTCTTCAAGTTGGAGTAAATTGGAGAAGTCAGAAGTTACCTCTACAACTTCCATGGAGGCAAATGAAAAATGAGAAGAGAAGAGAAATCCTTTCCTAGCACCGGTGTCAAGCCTTCTAGAAGTTATCCTCTACTTGCTAAATGCCAAAATAAATGGAAAAGGGTTGGAGAATGGCTGACGAGATGCCCAAAAAATGCAAGTGCAGAAGGAGAGGAAGATGAAGTCAATGGGAAAAATAAGTATTGGATCTTTGATCGGGTTAGAGGAATTATGTATGGAAGAAGCCAAAAATACTTGTGGGATGGCCTAGTTACTTTAGACCTTATTTAATAATCACCTATTGCAGTAGTTGACCCGATTAATTACCCATTTTAATCCGTCCAAACCCTCCATTCAATTGAGGTTAATGAGCTTGGCCCATAAACTAAAGAAAGAAAACCTAATTTTAGAGAAGGCTAAAGTGAGGCGGTGAACACAAATTCAGACCAGGAGGTTTTAGCCCCAAATGTTGACAATGGTTCGTCTTCTTTTCAAAGAGTAGTTCATCGCCAGGAGGAGGGGGTTAGTAAACAGATTATAACGCTGGGCTCAAACCAATGGGTTGGGCCAAAACAGACTTGGAGTTGGTCACAGGTAACCCTAACACAGGTCGCATGACTTTCTTAGCGACTAACAGAAACACAGATGCAAAGAATGAGATGATAACTACCGTCTCTGCTACTGGTTCGAATAGTAGAGGCACAAGCTCTTTTCAGGAAGGGAAGCTCTTTATGAATAGCAACAGTGCTGCCAAGGGAAGCTCTTTTCGAAGACTCACAGAGGAAGTGCAACAAAGAAGAGAGCCTTGGGGTTGTGTTTCAAGTGTGATGAAAAGTTCAACCCCACCCATCAATGCAAAAATAAACAACTGCAAGTGCTTTTACTGCAACCAGTGAACGGGGTGGGAGAGATAATGGAAGAAGACCCTATATCCAATGAAGAAGAAGAAAGCCATACTGAGAAAAATACAATGGAATTATCCATGAATTTAGTGATTGGGCTCACTGGTAACAATACAATGAAGGAATTGGGGCATTGTAGAGGGGAAGAAATAATTATTCTGATTGGGAGTGGGGCTTCCCATAATTTCATATCTTTGGAAGTGGTGAACAAGCTGGCGATTAAGACCGAGCAAGTTAGAACTTTCAAAGTTTTCGTTGGAGATAGATATAAGAAGAAACCTAAGGGACGAATATCAAGCAGAACTTCTATGTGTTTGATAAGGGTGGGGCAGAATTGGTATTGGGGATTGAGTGGCTGAAATCATTGGGAGAATTTAAGGTGAATTGGTGGCAATTGACCATGAGGATGAGGATGGGAAGAGAAGAAAAATGCCTTAAAGGGGACCCTACTCTGTCTAGGACCTTGATATCTCTGAAATCCTTAGTGAAGACACTCAAGAAAGGTGGGCAAGGATTTTTAGTTGAGTTTCGCAGCATGCTAGTTCACTCTAGCAAAGACGTTGGTGTATTGGATTAAAACTTGCAGCTACCTGAATACCTCTAGTAGCTTTTAAGGGAGTTGCCCGAGGTGGTGACAGCACATACAAGTCTTCCACATAGGAGGGTTCAAGCAGATCCGGAGAAAATTAAAGCCAAGATCAAATGGAAGAACCTTCCCACGCATGGCAGCATGTTGGAGTCCTATGGAGTCATTTTGAATCAATTTTTGAACTTTCACCTTGAGGACAAGGTGAAGCTTATTGGGGGAGGTATTGATGCAACTAGTAGTCACAATAAACAATAGAAGAGTAGGAATAAGGAGAAAAATGGGGCTGATAATACTGCAGTACTTACTTTAAGGTATATTCTAGAAGAAATAGGAAGGATGAGGAGAAGGATGAGCTGGCAGGTGAGAGAGGATTGATTCTAACTAATTTGGCAGGGGAGTCCGTTATGTGGAGACCATGGGTGGGAAGGTTTAAGGGCTGTGGCTGGCTGGTTTGTGGCAAGGAAGATTTTGGGAATTAGTCTGGGAGAGAACTAACCTCTCGAAAGCTAGTATCCTTTACATTTCTCTTTTATTTTTATGCTGTTTTCTGCTGTTTGTGTGCTGTTAAACCAGTGTGTTTTGTTCTGTGTATGCCTCGGACATGTATATTTTCTTCTCTTAAGGCGGGTATTGCATCTCTAAGACGGGAAGCTTAATACATATTCAGTGAATATTTCATTAGTAGCTATTCTGTTTTCTGAGTGCTATCAAATAGCCATGAGTTCTTTTTCCTCTAAGGACAGAGTTTTTCCTTTTATGAAAAGGCTGGGAACAAATATAGGCTATAGTCCATCCCTTTGCTATATCAAAAGCTCCATGGTTGTGTGAGGCTCCTTTCACAGCCTCTGATGCAGAGGAGGAGCTGGCTTTCTCAGCATTCATGGCCATTTGATGGCTAAATCTAATCATTTTGGAAACGCAAGCCCCAACACTCTGATACCACGAAAAAAGGTCAGAGTTTTCTGCCTCTGAACTGTGTTATTATTCATCTATAAAATACATAATATATATTGATTCAGGGAGGTGGAACTGCTGCCTTATCCTGACCAAGAGTTTAGAGGGTCCTGACAGAATGATAAACGTAAAAATAACCTTATACAAGACGTTTAAATTTTAAATGCCTTTGTCTGTATAGCTAGCTAAAAAATAGGAACAACCAGATGAAGGAAAAAACAGAATAGATCATGCCTAACAAAAAAGATAAAGCCTAATTTAAAATAACAATCATATAGACTCCAACAGGATCTCTTCTTCCTCCCAACAAATAGCCAAGCTGGCCTCGACCTTTACCTTTGGAGAGTGGGTATCTCCAGATGTGTGAACCATGGATGGTTGAGAGTTATTTTTGGTGTTTGGAAGATGCTTCTGAGGACCCTTCTCAGGTCACATCCCAACCAAGCAAGGCCGTTTTGACCATAAAAAATATATATATTCAGAGAGGTTCCAGCTCAAATACCACGAGAAACAGAAAAGAAACTAATAGTTCCTGATCTGATTCTACTAAAGTGAATATTAAAAGATTGTATTCTAGGGAAACTTCTAGAAAGAGACAAGAAAGCTAAAATCTAGAAAAAAAAGTTAGACTAACAATCAGGACATAAATTAATCTAGGAAACGAAATAAAGTCTCTTAAGTAATTCCTATAAATAAAGAATCAAGAGCCCTTGTGTAACAGTGTGACAGATTCCTTGAACAAGGTTAAATTCTACTGCAGATCTCCTTGATAGAAACAAGAAAGCAACAAGATTTAAGATGTTTTGGGCAATTTTTGCTTCCTAATATCATTCATATAAGCAAAGACCCAAAACTTGCAATGAATCTGAAAATCCATATCAGCAATTTGGAAGTTGGGAAAAAAAAAAAAATTATAGCACCTGTTGCCAATGTGTTGGAGGGTCCTCAGGTGCAGTAGACAGTACCAGTGCTTCATTAGGATTTGTCCGCTTTTTTCTCTGACTACCATCTACTGGATGGTTGTCAGCAAGCAAATTTGTATCACAAGAATTGGCTGCTGTTGCCACAGGCGCATTAAATTCAACATCAAACCAAAATGCAAAGCCATGCAGTGGTGCTGGAAAAGTAGAAAACATAATTCAATAAATAAAGAGGTATTACGAGAAGCAAGAACTGTTTTGGAGTATCATAGATAATTATCTGAAATTGAAAAATAATAAATAAATAGATCATGCAAAATGGCTTTAGAGCCCAGATGTAAACAAGGGAATTAGAACAGGACGTAAAGCAAAATGGGTATTGACTCTGATCCCCACAGGTTGGGAACATGCTACTGAAAAACAGAAAAAAGAGAGACAACCCCTGGGGGGAAAGAGAGGGGGGAGGGGAGGAGGGGGAGAGGATAATGAGCAGCAAGATAAAGTCTCGTTTGTCAAAATAAAAGAAAGGGAAGAACAAGCATAAGAAAGATTACCTCGCATCATTGACTTGAACTTATACGTAGCCGAAACAGATTCTAGCTCATTAATGGTTACTAAATGACAGTCAACATGTTTTACCTGTAGCATAAATAATCAATATTTTCCAAATGATACGGGATATTAGCAGGGTGGCAAAACAGAAACAGAACACACACAAACATGCACAAAATCAAATACAGTTACATATAGCATAGATAGAACACATTGACGTTGATTGATTCCATCTAACTGACCCCACTTAGTGAAAAAAAGCTTGGCTTCTTGTTGTACAGTTACATATTGTATACTATGAAGTTATGGGAGAAGGCTATTGAGCGGAGATTGAGGTTGGACATGTGAATTGCAGAGAACACATTTGGATTTATGTTAGGGAGGTCAAACATAGAGGCGATATATTTATTAAGAAGATTGATGGAGAAATAACAGAGAGATCTCATAAAGATCCATATAAAGTTTTCATTGATTTAGAAAAAACTTATGATAGAGTATCAAGAGAAGTATTGTTAAAGGCTTTAGAAAAGAATAGAGTTCACTTGGCTTATATTTGAGCAATCAAAGACATGTATGATGGGGCCACAACTTGTGTGAGAACACTTGGAGCCACAAAGGATTTTCCTATAACTATAGGACTACATCAAGGTTCAACTTTGAGCCCTTACCTTTTAAACTTGTCATTGGATGTGTTCACTAAACATATCCAAGAGGCAACACCAAGGTGTATTTTTTTTTTCTTCTCTGATGATATAGTCCTTATTGTTGATTCCAAAAAAGAAGTAAACGAAAAATTAGAAAGGTAGAGACAAGCTTTAAAGACATACGGGTTCCATATAGTCAAAACAAAACAGAACATATGGAATGTAAATTTAGTGAAAGGGACACTAATTTTAGGGCAGAAGTGAAATTTGAAGATCATTCCATACAAGAAGTCACAAGTTTTAAGTATTTGGAAATAGATATAAAATAATGGAGAAATATAGGGGGATGTAAATCATAGGTTCAAGTTGGGTAGATGATATGGAAGAAGGCTTCGGGTGTTTTTTATGATAGAAAAGTACTACTCAAGCTTAAGGAAAAATTTTATCGTATAACTATAATAACTGCATTGCTGTACGGTAATGAATGTTGAGCTATAAAAAGTCAACATAAGTAAAAATGCAATGTTGTAGAAATGAGAATGTTGTGGATTGAGTGCATTAGAGTGAAAGTCGAGGTAGCACCTACCATAAAAAAGTTAGTAGAAATGAGTTTTAGGTGGTTTGGTCATGTACAGAAGAGACCATTAGAGATTCTTATACGGACGGAAGATAGTAGTCCAAGTCCAATAACTACAGGTAGGGGAAGACCAAAGAAAATAATAGGTATTAAGATAGTCCTATTAAGATGGATTTAACTAGAGAAATGAGAAAAGATAGAACGTGTTGGCATTGATCATATATTCGATCCCACTTAGTGAGAAAATACTTAGTTTGTTGTTGTTTTTACTGTTACATATTTGAATAAACAAATTACTACCTACAATTTTTATCTAAGAAAATTTTCTGATCCAGTAGTCAAATTTGTTTCTACTGTTACTTATGCAGAGCTTTTATTTTTTTAATAATGGAAAAAAATAAAATAACAAAGGCAAGGAATAATACTTCCTTTTTAAGAACAAGAGAACAAAAAACTAGAGAGACAGAGAGAAAAAGACATCTAAACAGCTTAAGATTATAATAAGGTTATTTATGGGCCATCATTTAATTGTGCTTTTAAGTTGATCTAGTAATATGATATTAGAGCCTCTAAGTGGTCAAGATCCTTGCCATCTCCCATTCTTTTATTGACAATTAAGTTTCAACACAAGGTATCATAAGCCATCCTTTGTCCAAATTTCCAGTCTAATGGTTTTTCTTACGAGGGAGCATATTAGAAATTATAATGAAACTATTCACAGGCCTTCATTTATTAAGCTTCTGAGTTGAAATAGTCCTTGAAATAAACAAAGCAAATCTCACCAATTCCCTTCATACCCAACAAAGATATGTACACAACAAGTCATTTTAGTACTGCTATTATAAATTATTGTGAACCAATTCTTTTACCTTACTAAGAATTTAGGAAAATCTTTAAAGTATGAAAAGAGTTACCATGCTAAGAGGACAGCATACACCTTAAGAAAATAGTTACATGAAGTGCACCAAAAGTAAAGGGTATAGGTGTACAAAAAACAAAGTTATAGAATATTTCAATAATATATATATATTACGTTTCATGTCATTTCCATTTCTTCACAACAAAACTAAACATAGACTAAAGCCATGGTATCATCCATCCCAACCCCATCCTCCACAAAGAAAAAGGACACAGCTCAGGACCATTTTCTAATTTAAACTCACTGGCCATGTAGAGGCTAAAAGCTGCAGAAACGTGTAAAAAGAACAGTTAGGGGAGCCATGCAGGTAACATTTTCACATTCAGGGGGCCATGGTGTGGATTGGTGGCACTAGACTGACATGGAGGTGGTCTGGGGAGGAGAGGCAGCAAAAGCTTGACCTTATGTTATTGGGCTTTTTATTTTTTTGAGTTTAGTAAGCTGTGGCTGCATTTTTTGAAAAACCAAGGTGTCTAAAAGATGAGATTTTGTTTCGGAAGGAGTGATTATGATGGAGACCTCTCTAATAGAGGCAATTATAATAGAGAAATAAGCTAAAACAGCTAAATCAGTATATAGGAAACTAGATGAAACAGATAGCTAAGCCAAATACAGGAAAATATGCATCACCAGAAGATAGTGTTAGAGTTTGATGTTCCCGGTCCAAGTTTGCATGGTGGAGAGTAGGTCCATCATATTGTTGGGCTTTGAGTGTGGATGATGCTTTTTGTCCAAAATGTCTAAGGCAATTTGGTTTGACATCCTCACACATTATATAGCCTTTAGACTTGTCTTAAATAGCCAATGTGAGACTTCTTTCTTCTTACATTTCCAACACTAGCCCTCAACTCCAATTGGCCTCACCCAGTTTTGCCTTGCCATTCATTATCTTAGGCTTGTGTTCCTTAGAATCTCATTATCTTAGGCTTGTGTTTCTTTAAGTCTTAAACGCCTCAAGTCTCTATCATTCTTTGACTGGGCTTGTACTTCTTTTTAACCTTAGAGGTCATAGTTCTTCAATATTTGCTTGGGTCTTCTTCACCGAGGCTTCTATCTCTAGGCATTAGATCTTGGGTTATAGCTCTGCAACATATTTGGGTCTAGCTTGTATTTTCTAGTCCAATTCCCCAGGTATGAGTTCTCCATTGGACTTTCATAATCTCAGACCATGGATCTTTATGGGCTGTGAGGCCATTTGAGCTTTGATACCACATTATAGTTTGATGGTCCTAATCCAAGTTTGCATAGTAAAGCGCTGGTCCATCATATTATTGGGCTTTGAGTGTGGAGAATGCTTTATGTCCAAGTGTCTATTCATGTATCTTGTTCTTAAGATTTTGACCTTAGCATCAAATTGAGTATAGATCATCTTATGAAATGACTGGGAGCAGGAAAAGACTTCACTTTTGGCCTTCAAAAGATATACCTAAGTAGTTCTAGTGCAACAATCGATAAAGGTAATGAACCAATGACTGCCAGATAAGGAAGCAGTTTGAGTAAGGCCTCATACATCAGAGTGAATAGTCATAAAGGGAACCAAACTTTTATTATAACTCAAAGGATAAGAATTTCTGGTATGTTTGGCATATTCAAACGCATCACAGAACAATGATTCATCTTGAGTTCTAGAGAATATGCTAGGATGAAACTTCTTCACGACAAAAAAGGACGAATGGCCTAACCGTCTATGCCACTATAGTATTTCCAAGTTAACATCCTTAGTCACTCCCTCATTGACTCCAAAAAATGCTTGATCAGTGTCTTGTAGTCCATCAACGACATACAAGCCATCACACAATCGACCACTGCCAATCCTCCTCCTCCCTGTTTAAAGGTCTTGATACTCACAATGGGCAAGGAAGAACACTACTTTACAATTAAGATCTTTGGTGATGGAGCTAACAGATAAGAGGTTAACAAGAAGCTCAGGTACATGGAGAATAGATTAAAGTTTAATATCAGGAGTACAAGAGAACTCGTTCCACATACAAGAGATTTAGACCCGTTGGCTATTCTGACATTCTTCCCTTTAAGGCATGAGGAGTAGTTTTGAAGCCATTAGAAGAACCTATTATGTGTTCATTTGCACCAGAATCAATAATCCAATAAGGGAGATGAGCATTAAAGGTAGAACCTTAACTCTATATAGTTGGATGTAGCAATAGTGGTAGAATCAAATTTAGTCAAAAGGCGGCTGAGAGACTGAATATGATCATAAGACAAGTAAGCACTTGAATCTGCCTCTTTCGATGCTTCCATAGTATCCGCCATATGAGAATCAGTACCAAAAAGAGGGCATAAGAAGAAAGGAGGCCAAAAACAAAGAGAAATAGCCTAGAAAACACAAACCAAAGAAACCATAAAAAGGACTTGTTGGGCTTTGCCTGTGGGGCAATGGGCTCTCCAACTGTGGCAGCGATGAGGCAAACGAAGGCATGGAATGAATGAAATCCGAGAAAAAAACACTAATTGTCCAGAAGTTCTCCAATGGCGCATGGCGGTGGCTATGACGACCAGAATGCGGGCAAAGGCCGATCTAAGGGTGGGCGGCAGTTATGGCTAGGTGGTCACAGTAAGGGAGGGAGAAAAACTCAATCTCCAAGATGTGGATAGTGAAGGGAGCAGGAGAACTCAACCCCTTTTAGGTATACACAGGAACCGTAGTGTTGCGAAAGGAGAAAAATGCTCACTTTAGGGCAACTCGAGCATACCATGAAGATTTTTGAATGACCGAATATTTTTGTATTACTCAGTTGTAGGTTTACACCTATGGACAATAAGTTTATATAAAATGTTCCTATCTAATTGGGAAATAAATCAAATCTATGGTAATTACATATTCGTCCTAATAAAGTTTCCTATAATCATGCTATCAGAATAAAGGCTCAATTAAGCTAGTCACAATAGCCCAATTAAGTTAGTCAACACCCTTCATTTAGGTTTTACTTGTAACTAGAGGTTATTTTTCTTTTCAATTGGGTTTTATTGTAATGACGCAAGCTTTGTAAGATTCAGCTTGAGGGAAAGTGCCATGAGATGCTAAGAGGTATTGAGAATTTAGGAAAGTTGTGTAGGTTAAGGAAATATTTAAAGCTACAAGAGTTTGTCCTTTAGTGATCATAGTACTAGTATGAACACAAATTGAAGGTTAGTGCTATATGCATAGTCATTGAGTTTCCAATGCAATATATTTGTCTAGTATTTTTTTCATTTTCTCCAATTGTTTCTCTCCTGTTCTAAACAAAATTAACACAGGAAATTTCCCATAGATGGACAAGAATGATGGACCAATAGAATGAAGAGCTATTTCATCTTAAAAGCCTCAAATATTAGAAAGCTCAAGAATAATGTTTATTATAATCTTTATCATGTCTCCTCACATGGAAGTTGAGCTTCAAGAATTGATAAAGGAACAAGCCCATCAAAGTGCTAGAATTTGATTAGAAGAATGGATGAAACAAGGATCAAAATCTAGACCATTTTGGTCATCAAAGTAATCAGCGTACAGTAGAATTTTAATAGAAGAATGGTTGAAACAAGGATCAAACTCAGCAGGAAAAGTGATTAACACATTGGAATAATTCACAGTGGAAAAGGGCAACAAGAGTGATGTGCAACCGGAGAAAAACACTGTTGATATAGCAGGAAAAGTGGCTGGAATGATGCATCACTGCAAAAAAAAATAGATGAAGAATAATAGGAAGTAGTGGCCAAAGAACCTCCAGAAAAGTGGGAGTTCTGCCTCAGAAGTGGCTAGAGAACCACCAAAAGGCACAATAATTATGATGGAAAAGTGGTGAGAGAACTCCCTAAAAGTATGTGGGAAACTGGAGAAAGTAGCCAGACATCTGCTGGATAAGGGGGACTAGAGCTCTACCAGATGAGTAGGAAAAGCTGAGGCTCTGGAAACTACACTGCTACTGAAGGCTTAGTCTTTTGTTCCCCAAACTCTGATACCATGTAAAAGGAAAAGATACTATTTTGGAAAGTCTGGATACGCGGAGGCTTGTATATGGTGTAAATGAAAATTGAAGAAATAAAGAAAGATAAGCTAATGCTATTCAAACAAACAAACAAAAGAAATTAGGAAGAGAATGAATAGAGGAGAGAAGGACGACAGAGAAGTGTGCCAAAACAGGAAGCATCTCCCAAGTCCCTATGGAAAAGGTCAGTTGCAGCGTGCACTTAACTGCTGGTATTTTGGTCCAAGTTTATAAGTCATCTTGGACAAATCAAAGACACCAACTCACCTGGGGTGTATGTATTAGTGTGTACAGAGTAACATACTTTCATCTGAGTTTTAATGGTATAGGTCATATCATAACTCAAAAAAGCAGAAACATATATTTTCAGACTCGTGAGGCATATGTATTAGTTTAGAGAGTAACATACCTTCATCTCACTTTGAGTGGGATAACTCACAAAAGCTGGAATATATATTTATATATACAAGTGCATACTCTCTCACACACACACACGTGTGTATCCTAGCCCTAGGGGAGCAAATGCGTCAAAACATAAACAATAGAATTAACAAGACTCACCACATGTGGCCATGTCAAAACATTTTCACCCGTGATTGTCTCTACAGAAGGTTCTTCAAATGCACACTGTTTTGCTAATGGTAACATGGCAGACACTGCAACCAAAAGCAGCATTAAGTATTAACTCATGGTTGATGTCACCATGAAAGTGTTAATATAATACACTGATAAGAAAGGCAATAGATAAAAGGAAAAAGCCATTTCTAGACTCTTCTATTAAATCTATTTGTACGTTAAGTTCTAGACACATCTTGGCAGCAAAGATACATATGTCGTTTGACGAACTTAATATTTATCTTCTTGAATAAGGGTATCATTCACCTGTAGTTTGTGATGGCAATAGGCCAAACTTCAGTCATAGAAGGAGGGCAATACATAACCATCAATAATTTGTTACCACTATCCCAAATCCCATGTTAAGATGAAAAAAGCTCTAAAGTGACATCCTTTTCCTAGTACAATTCCAAATACTTTTCTTACACTATTAGATTAAAAAGCAAAGATCTTCGAATTTGGATGATATATTTTTGGCAGCAATCCTTCTTCTATTTATTATAAAACAAGAAATTTGTTGATACAAGACATGCAGAGAATACATAGACTGAAAAAGGCAGCCTCCACATCAAGCCAAAGGAAAAACAATAGAACATCAAAATAGAAAAAGTAAGGAAATAATAGAAGAGCCCACCACAATCCTCCCAAATTAATTTCATTTGTTTTAATAGATATGCTGAGGTCAAAGAAAGCAATAGGAGTGTTGATATTAATGGAGGCTGATTTCTTGGTTTTAGTTATTTCATGTGTTTAATTGTATAGTTGACCTAGGCATTAATTAAGATTTGTATTTTTTCCAATACTTAGGGATTAGATTGATGATTGATTAGTTGTAAATAAATAGTTGTATTTCAATGAAATTGTCAAAGAATATAAAAACTCTGAATTTTCACATGGTATAACAGCTACCTAGAGTTTTCTCTGAAAGTGAGTTGCATATAATGTGAGCAGGAGAGAGTGAACATTGCATCACCAGTACAGTGACCGGTGACTCTCACCACCTGTCAAATCAGTGTCACTGGCGTCACACAGGCCTGTCCCTACTTTTTAGAGACCTAGATCAGCGCAAGTGTGTCTCACGCGCCACCCCTTCACCAATTGGTCTTCTCACGCGTTGGTACGTGAGACATTTTTCCGATGAGTTTTGACCTCCGTTCTTCTTTGCTGGCATCACAACGTCCTTTCCAATGAGTTCCAGCCAACGTCCGGTCGTTCCAACCACCATACAATGGATTCCTTTCTCATTTCAACAATGGGAGGTGCTCTGTTTGGCAACATAGGTCTGGTATAGGCCTGGTTTCTTAGGCAACAATGGTATTCTCTTCCTTCTCCAAATTTTTCGACAAGTTTTAGGCATAACCCAATAGTTCTGGCTACTTCTTGCTAGGGTTTTGTTTTTCGTCTCTCTCAAAACATGACTACTTATGTAGAAAAGGGGATTAGTACTAGGATAGTTGCCCAGTCAGGTAATTCATCCTTTGCTTTTAATTCTCAAACACAAAATGGATCTCTATGGATTGTTGATTCGGGTGCTTCAAATCAAATGATAAGTAACGAATTACTCTTTGATGATCTTGTACCATGCCAAAGTGACCTCACAGTTAGAATTGTTGATGGCTCCTTATCCAAAGTAAAAGGAAAAGGAACAATGATTCTATCTGGTTGTATCTAAATTATCTTGCAATTTGCTATCTGTTAGTAAAGTTATACAAGATAATGGTTGTAATGTGATTTTTAATAAAAATGGGTGCATTTTTTAGGACTTGGATGGAAGGATGATGATTGGTAATGTTAAGGAGGAGGCTATGTTGTATCTCTTCGAGCCTGATTGCAAGAATAAGGCTCTCTCAGCCAGCAATAGTCCCAATACCTTGTTATGACACTACAGACAAGGTCATCCAAGCTTTGAGTTTCTGAAAAAATTGTATCCTGATCTATTCACTAAAGATTCTAATTTTCGTACATGTGAAGTGCTTCATATTGCTAAACAGACCAAAAATACCTACCATCCTCACCTATATCATTCAAGCAAATCCTTCCCTTAATCCACGGTGACATTTTGGGACCCTCACCAATAAAAAATATTTTAGGTGCCCATTGGTTTGTTACTTTCATTGATAACCATATTCAAACAGTTTCACAACTTTTTCCAGATCCAATTCCAAACAAATATTCAAATCCTTTGTACAGACAATGCCAAAGACTACTTTAATACCAATTTGAACGACTACCTTTTGTCCCATGGGATTGTTCATCAAAGTTCATGTGTAGATGCACCCCAGCAGTACAAAGTGACTAAAAGCAAGAATCGTCACCTATTAGAACTAGCTCAAGTACTTATCTTTCCCACTTATGTGCCAAAAATGTATTGGGAAGAAGCTATCCTTACTGCCACCTACTTGATAAACTGAATACCCTTTAAGATTCTCAACTTTAGTGCCCCTAGTGAACGCTACTTGAATATTTTCTAGATATAAAAATCTTAAGCACCATTCCTCAAAAATTGTTTGGGTCTATGATAGCAGTAAGCCATTGCTTACATATTCTAGAAGACACCTATGAAGCCTACACTCCAATATTCTAGAAGGAAGCATGTTTCCTCCAGCAAAACCCATAACTCACCTCTGTTACTGCTAGAGATACTGGGGTTACCTCCACTAGACTGAAGTGCAGACCCACTTGGGGCTTTACTTATTGATTTTTAGCAATTCAGTTATTTTTTCAGCATAATAATGTTTCCTAGCTTTTAGGCATATTTCTTTATTCACTGCACATGTTCTATACATGTTTTATTTTCAGTTCTAGGCAACTTAGAAGGGTATTTTGGCTATAAATACCCTGAACTATTTTTTGTAAGGCATCGGAAGTAATATATTCAATTTACATTGGGTCTAGTTCTACTATGAACTCATCCAGCAGAGATTAAGTGTGTTTAAGATCCGAATGCAACCTACAGATATACACAAAACAGCCTTCCGAACTCACAATGGCGATTATGAATTCGTTGTTATGCCCTTCGGGCTTACCAATGCACCATCAACATTCCAAGCAGCCATGAATGATCTATTTAGGCCCTATCTCCGCAAATTTATCCTGGTCTTCTTTGATGATATATTGGTGTACAGTCCCACTTTGTAACAACACCAACACCATCTACAATTAACTTTTGAGGCACTATCTCATCACTCCTTCTTTGCAAAGGCTAGTAAGTGTATCTTCGGACAACCATCAATGCATTTCTTTGGCCATGTGGTTTTAGGACAAGGGCCGGCAGTAGAAACAGAAAAAATTAAATCTGTCATTGATTGGCCTATCCCTAATAGTATGAAAGAGCTGCGTGGATTCCTTGGTCTTACCAGCTATTACTGCAGATTTGTCCGCAATTATGGCACCATTGCCAGACGACTCACTGATCTTACTAAACAAGATGCTTTCAAATGGTTATCAAAAGCAGAAGAGGCCTTCAACCAACTAAAAAAGGTACTAACTACCACACCTGTCCTTATTCTTCCTAAATTTGAAAAACCGTTTGTTGTAGAATGTGATGCCTCTAGCGAAGGCATTGGGGCCATTCTCATCCAAGAAGATCATCCAATTGCCTATTTTAGCAAAGGCTTTGCTCAGTCTACTCGCACCAAATCTGCTTATGATCGTGAATTACTGGCACTAGCACTAGCATTACAAAAATGGCGCCACTACTTACTTGGGAGGCATTTCATAGTGCATACTGATCATTGCAGCCTCAAATTCTTATTGGAGCAGCATTTAACCACCCCAGAACAGCAAAGGTTGATTATGAAGCTCTTTCGTTTTGACTTCTCCATCACTTACAAAAGTGGCCATACCAAGCAAGGGGTGGATGCACTATCTAGAAAACCTCAACAAGCAGAATTTGTTGCCATTTCTATGCCAATCCAGCTTGATTTCCAAGAACTCCAGGAGGCTCTCTTGCAAGACCCGATCACTAAAGCTCACATTGTTCAAATAGATCCAACAAGCCTCCCCAATTTTTCTTTGCACAACCACCGCTTATTCTACAAAGGGCGGTTAGTTATTCCAAACTTACTGGTCCTTAAACAGACACTTCTCAATGAAGCTCATAACTCCCCTTCTGGTGGATATGGTGGTCACCTTAAGACCATCCAACGGTTACATACAAATTTCAACTGGCCATCCATGAACAGAGACGCCAAAACATATGTGCAGCACTGCCTCACTTATCAGCAAAACAAATATCAAACTCTATCCCCTGTGGGTCTTCTTCAATCACTACCACTGCCTAATCAAGTTTGGGAAGATATCTCTATGGTCTTCATCACTAAACTTCCCAAATCTAAGGGGTTTGACACTATCCTAGTCATAGTGGATCGCCTAAGCAAATACAACCATTTTATCCCTCTCTCACATCCCTATATTGCTAAGATAGTGGCTGCCACATTCTGTCGAGAGATCATCAAACTCCATGGTATGCCCCGTTCTATTGTTTCTGGCAGGGATTCAATTTTTTTGAGTGTATTCTAGTCTAAACTCTTTAAACTCAGCAAAACCAGACTCCACATGAGCTCAGCCTACCATCCCCAAAGTGATGGCCAAACCAAGGTGGTGAACAGCTGTCTAGAAGCCTATCTCCACTGTTTTACTCATGAACAACCCACTAAATGGAGTGAATTCCTTTGCTGGGCAGAATATTCCTTTAACACAGGTTTTCACACTTCTACGGGCACCACTACATTTAAAATCCTCTATGGCCGTGAACCTCCCGCTCTCCATCCTTATACAGCAGGGGATACTCACATCTTTGATCTAGAACAGCACCTGCAACAAAGAGATCACATGCTCGAAATCATCCGATCCCACCTCCAAAAAGCACAGGATCGCATGAAAACTACAGCCAATTCCAAAAGAAGGGACATCTCTTTCAACATTGGAGATCTTGTCCTATTGAAGCTTCAGCGTTATAGACAGCACTCCTTAGCTAAAAGGAAGCATGAAAAACTATCCCCCAAGTTCTTTGGACCCTATAAAATCATCCGCAAGGTGGGTTTAGTCCCTTATCAATTAGATTTGCCCTCTTCTGCCCGCATCCATTCAGTCTTCCATGTCTCACTACTCCATCTAGCCCATGGACAGCGAGCACCTACTCCTCCACCAGCCCTACCCCTCTCACCTAATTGGGAATTATTACTACAGCTTGCTCGTGTTGTCTCCCACAAATGGCTCCCTACTTCATTCGGCCACACACTAGAACTCCTCATCCAACGGCATGACCGACCCATTGAAGAACAGAGCTGGGAAGACTATGATTTACTTGCTGCCCAATTCCCAAATTTTCCCCTTGAGGACAAGGCAAAATTCCAAAGGGGGAGTATTGATAGCAGTAAGCCACTGCTAACATTCTAGAAGGTAGCCTATGAAGCCTAAACCCCAATATTCTAGAAGGAAGCATGTTTCCTCCAGCAAAATCCATGACTCACCTCTGTTACTGTTGGAGATACTCGGGTTACCTCCACTAGACTGAAGTGCAGACCCACTCAGGCTTCACTTACTGATTTTTAGCAATTCAGTTATTTTTTCAGCACAATAATGTTCCCTAGTTTTTAGGCATGTTTCCTTATTCATTGCACATGTTTTATACATGTTTTATTTTCAGTTCTAGGCAACTTAGATGGGTATTTTGGCTATAAATACCCTGAACTATTTTTTGTAAGGCATCGGAAGTAATATATTCAATTTACATTGGGTCTAGTTCTCCTATGAACTCATCCAATAGAGATTAAGTGTGTTTAAGATCCTTGCATATTTAATCTGCTGCTATTCTTCTTTTTCTGTTATCCCTTAGTTTGGTTAGTGTTATTAGTCTACACGTTTTGTCCATACCTACCATTTTGGAAAACTCAACCTTAGAGCCCACAAGTGTATATTTTTCGGCTACTCTTCCACAAAAAAGGGGTAGCCTACAACCAAAAAAACCCATCTAGGGAGATAATTGAAAATGAATTAGGGTTTGGAGGGTAGGGGGTAAGTGCTTCACCAACCTTACCTTGAACCTCCATCTAAATCTATAATACCTAAACTTGAGCTGAAATACCTTCCAAATCTCTTCATCCTACAGAGCCTAAACTGGTTGAGCCTAATCCTACTCAGCTTGAACCTATTAAGTTTGAACCGACTGAGCCTGAACCTAAACATGGCCAAATAGAGTTGTTGGTGTATTCTAGAAGACAAAGACAAGATGATCTAAACCTAGAACACTTGAACTTGAGCTTGTTGAAACACCTTCTCAATCTCATCATCCTACTGAGCCTAAATCGATTAAGCGTAATCCTACTGAGCCTAAATCGATTAAGCGTAATCCTACTGAGCCTAAATCGATTAAGCGTAATCCTACTCAGCCTAAACCGATTGAGCCTAATCTTACTCAGCTTGAACCTAAACACGGCCAAAGAGAGTTGCTGGTGTACTCTAAAAGATAAAGACAAGATGAGATAAAGTTTCAACTTGCAATCCAAGTGTTCAAGATGATAGTGATATTCTCGTTGCTCTACAAAAGGGGGTAAGGTCTTGCACTCAACATCCCATTGGTAATTTTGTATCATATGATCATCTTTCCCCTATATATAAAGCATTTGTGACAAGTATTTATTAGGAACAAACTCCCACAAATGTGAAAGAACCTATGCAAAGCATTGAATGGAGAAAAGCCATCATAGAGATGAGTGCCCTTGAGAGGAATGGCATGTGGACATTGAATGAAGTCTAAAGGAAAAACAAGTTGTAGCATGCAAGTAGATATTCACTATTAAATACAACCCTAATGGAAGTATCAGTAGACATAAGGCAAGGTTAGTGGCAAGAGAATTTACTCAGACCTATGGAATTGATTTCCAAGAGACTTTTGTCCCAGTGGCAAAATTGAACTCCATCAAAGTGTTACTATCATTGGCAGCAAACCTTGATTGGCCCTTATTTCAACTAGATATGAAGAATGCTCTCATAAATAGAGATATGGAGGAAGAAGTATATCTAGAAATACCTCCAAGATTTGAGAACAAAAGCAACAGTGGAAAGGTTTGCCAACTACATAAGTCACTCTATGGACTTAAAGTAATCTCCAAGAGTGGTTTGATAGATTCACCAAGGCTATTAAAAGATTGGGATACAAACGGGCAAGCAGATCATACACTATTCACCAAATCATCATCTGATGGTAAAAGTGTTATCTTAATAATTTATGTTGACGACATCGTTGTCACAGATTATCACACTAAGGAATTAAGAATACTGAAGGAAGCTTTGTCTCAACAATCTAAGATTAAATACCTAGGAGAAGTTCGTTACTTCTTAGGAATGAAGGTTGTGAGATCCAAAAAAGGGATAGTTGTTTCTCAAAGAAAATATATCCTTGACGTTTTGAAGGAAACAAATATATTGGAATGCAAACCAACCAACAATCCTATGGAGGTCAAATATAAGGAAAATATCAAATCTGAGAGTACACCAGCTGACACTACAAGATTTCAAAGACTTGTAGGAAAATTGATATATCTCTCCCATAAAATTCTATGATACTTAAAGATGGCCCCTAGGAAAGGTATCTTCTTCAAGAAGGGAGTAAGCAGAGATGTTGAAGTCTATACTAATGCAGATTGGGCTGGAGATGTTAATGATCAAAGATCTAGAGCAGGTTTTTATACCTATTTTTGGAAAATACTTGTGACATGGAAAAGTAAAAAATGACCAGTTCTAGCTCGGAGCAGTGCTTAAGCTGAATATAGGGCACTTGGACATGAAATTTATGAAGGTTTATGGTTGAAACGTTTCTTGATGAATTAGGGATCACTCTAAAGGATCATATAAATGTTAGATGTGATAATATGGCAACTATGAATCTAGACTATGTGGAGATAGACGGATACATCATCAAAGAAAAGATAGAGGATGATGTGATCAATCTATACTATGTCCCTCATAGTCATCAAGTTGCTGATATCCTTACCAAGGGACTTGGAAGAATAATGTTTGAAGAACTCTTGTCCAAACTGGTATTGTTGACATCTTTCATTAGTTTAATTATATAGTTGACCTAGGCATTAATTAGGATTTGTAATTTTTCCAATTCTTAGGGATTAAATTGATGATTGATTAGTTGTATATAAATAATTGTATTTCAATGAAATCATAGAGAATACAAAAACTCTGAATTTTCACAAGGAGAAACTACTAGAGTAGACAATCTAATTGAAGAAATGAGCCAAGATAGAATATATTAGAGCTATTTGATCCATGTAGCCAACTCCACCTAGTGGGTAAAGGCTTTGTTTGGTGTTGTTGTTGCTTGTTTTCATAGACCTGCTGAATACAAGATGAATCCATGGGAACAAAAAATAAAATAAAATGAAATGGGAAAACTACATGTAGACCCCTTGAATTGTAGCCTAAATTACACCTTTGGTAGACTAATTTTGAAATGAAACACTTTATCCCCCTGAACTGTCACTAAAAGTGAATATGTAATCACTAGCCAAAAAAGAAAATGTGGGTTCAAATCTTTTTCTTCTGTTGAAAAAAGAAATTTATAGAAGGAAAAAAGCGAATATAATGGAATACATTAGAAGAGGACAAGGAGTCTACATGAATTTGTTGCAAGGACGAGATTCTGTTTTAGTTGCAATAAGGATATGGTTATGTTTCTTTCTTTGTTTCCTTATTTATTAGTATTTGAAAAATTAGAGGCCCTTTTTGTTCCCTGATGTCTTTCATTTTTGAGAATGCTACTGATTATATACAACTAAATACAATCAATTTAATCGCTAAGAATGGAAAAATTACAAATCCTAACTAATTCCTCAATCAACTTTACAATCAAAACAAATTAAATAATAATAGCAATAAATTAACCTCCATTAATATCAACACTCCCCCTCAAGCTGGGAAGAAAAATGTCAAGCATTCCTAGTTTGGACAAGAGTTCTTCAAACTTTATTCTTCCAAGTCCCTTGGTAAGGATATTAGCAACATGATGACTACTAGGGCCATAGTTTAGATTGATCACATCAGCCTCTATCTTTTCTTTGATGAAGTGTTGGTCTATCTTCACATGTTTTGTTTTGTCATGATGAACAAGATATTTTGCTACACTAATAGTTGTCATTTATCACGTCTAACCTTTATAGGTTCCTTTAGGGTAATCCCTAAGTCATCAAAAAGTCGTTTTAACAATAAGCCTTCACAAATTCCATGTGTAAGTGCCCTAAATTCAGCTTCAACACTACTCTGAGCTACAACTGGCTATTTCTTACTTTTTCATGTCACAAGATTCCCCCAAACATAGGTACAATGACATAATGTGGATCTTCGATCATTAACATCTCCACCCCAATCTGCATCAGTATAGACTATGACATCTTTGCTTCCTCCCTTCTTGAAAAAAATTCCTTTCCCAAGAGTCAACTTCAAGTATCTTAGAATTCTATTTACCATCTCCATATGTTCTTCACTTGGTTTATTCATAAACTAGCTTACCACACTGCTCGGGACGCTAATATCAGGTCTAGTATATGGGAGGTATATTAGTTTCCCTACAAGTCTCTGAAATCATGTAGTGTCAACTAGCTTGCTCTCAGACTTTCATAAGAGTATGTGAGAGATTTTCCTTGTAGTTGACTTCCATAAGAGTATCTGTTGGTTTGCATCCCAGCATGCCTGTTTCCTTCAAAAAGTCAAGAGTGTATTTTCTTTGAAAAACAATTATCCTTTTATTGGATCAATCCACCTCCATTCGCAATAAGTAACGAAGTTCTCCGAGGTCTTTAATCTCAAATTCTTGGGATAAAGCTTCCTTCAGCCTTCTTAATTCCTCAGTATAATCACCTGTGACAACAATGTCATCAACATAAACTATTAAAATAGCAATTTTACCATCAAATGATGTTTTCGGGAATAGTGTATGGACAACTTACCCTTGTTTGTATCCAAGTCTTTTCACAGCCTTCGTGAATCTATCAAACTGGGCTCTTGAAGACTACTTAAGCCCATAGAATGACGTATGAAATTTGCAAACCTTTTCACTATTGCCCTTGCCTTCAAATTCAGGAGGTATTTCTAGATATACTTCTTCCTCCAAATCACCATTTAGGAACGC
Source organism: Senna siamea (assembly GCA_031216115.1). NCBI lineage: Eukaryota > Viridiplantae > Streptophyta > Magnoliopsida > Fabales > Fabaceae > Senna > Senna siamea. The sequence goes on from CM062360.1 coordinate 8,924,290, forward strand.
ATTCTTCACATCTAGTTGAAATAAGGGCCAATCAAGGCTTGCTGCCAATGATAGCAATACTCTGATGAAGTTTAATTTCGCCACTGGGGCAAAAGTCTCTTGGAAATCAATTCCATAGGTTTGAGTAAAACCTCTTACCACCAAGCTTGCTTTATGTCTACTGGTACATCCATCGGGGTTGTATTTACTAGTGAATATCCACTTGCACCTTACAACTTGTTTTCCCTTCGGAAGCTCAAACAAAGTCCACGTGCCATTCCTTTCAAGGGCACTCATCTCCTCCATGATAGTTTTTCTCCATTCAATGCTCTTCATAGTTTCATTCACATTTGTGGGAATTTGTTCCTGAGAAATTCTTGCCACGAAAGCTTTATATGTAGGAGAAAGATGATCATATGATATAAAATTACCAATTGGATGTTGAGTACAAGACCTTACCCCCTTTGGGAGAGCAATAGGAATATTATTATCATCCGGGAAGATTGGGATTGGAAGTTGGCACTGGAGGGGTGGTGGACCGTATCTCATCTCATCTTTATCTTCTAGAGTACACCAACAACTCTTTTTGGCCAGTAGTATGCTCTTGTGATTTTTGTGTATTTCAGGACCAAGGTACGAGGAGCATGAATAGGCTTGCTAAAATAGATAATGGGCTTTACCATCTCCAATTACTCAGCGAACAATTAGATAACCCAACCCTTTCTTTCTTTCTAGTAACTTTCCAACCAATAAGGAGCAGATATGGCTTCATCACTCAAGATTTGGGCATCCCTCATTTAGTACTCTAAGAAAGATGTTTCCTTCTCTATTTAAAGGTGTTAATTTCAATGAATTCAGTGTGATATTTGTGAAATTGCGAAACAGCGACGTGTTTCCTTCCCTTTAAGTAATAAAAGAAGTACAATTCCATTCTTTTTGGTTCATAGAGATGTTTGGGGTCCATCTCAATCACTCAAGATTTCAAGGACTTGTTGTTTTGTCACTTTTATTGATGATTGCACTCAGGTCATATGGGTTTATTTGCATAAACAGAAATCTGATGTAAGTGACATCTTTCCCAATGTCCATAAAAAGGTCAAAAATCAATTCAATGTGGGAATTAAAAGGTCAAGAACTGACAATGGCAGGGAATATTTCAATCAATTTTGTGTCAGCATACCTTCAAAAAGAGGGCATTATTCATGAGTCATCATGTGTCAATACACCTCAACAAAATGGGGTGGCAGAGAGAAAAAATGGTGATTTGCTAGCTACTGTTCGGGCTCTTTTGTTTCAAAAAAATGTTCCTAACACATTTGGGGAAGTTGTCCTTACTGCCACTCATCTTATAAATTGCCTTCCATCTCAAGTTTTTCACTTCAAAAGTCCAATAGATATGCTGTCTCAATACTATCCAAATTTCAAAATGTCAAATAAACTATCCCTTAAAAGTTTTTGGGTGTCTCATTTGTTCACATTCACTCTCATGGTTGGCGTAAACTTGATCCTAGAGCTGTCAAGTGTGTTTTCATTGGGTATTCACCTGCACAAAAAGGGTATAAGTGCTATCATCCTCCTACTCGTAAAACTTATGTTTCTGCAGATGTCACATTTGATGAGCATGGAATCTATTTCTCAAGTCCTTCTCTTCAGGGTGAGCCATTAATGAGGGAAGATAAGGACTTATTCCTAGATATGCCATCCAGAATAATCAACAAAACCCTTGCACAAATCTCTAAACTGCCTACACCAGAGAAAGAAATCCTGGCTGACCCTACATCTGAGCCTAACGAACCAGAAAGACCCACTAAACCACTACAAGTACTCAAGAAGAATGAAGCCTGTGATTATTCCCAAGCATGAGCAAGTCAAGGAATCTGAATCATCTCTTGGAAATGAGGTAAGCCCCCAAAATGATGAAACATCTACTATTTTGATTGATGAATCACCTACTGCTTCTGATTTAGACTTGCTTATAGCAACAAGAAAGGGTGTTAGGAAGTGCACACAACACCCCATATCTTAATTTGTTTCCTTTTACAGATTGTCAACATCACATAGAAAATTTCTCACTCACTTAGACAGTGAAGCTAAGCCCCAAACTCTGTTTGAAGCCCTTAGCAAAGAAGAGTGGAGACAAGCAATGAAAGTTCAAATGGAAGCCTTGGAGAAAATTAAAACATGGGAAATATTGGAATTACCCAAGGGAAAGAAACCAGTGGGATGCAAGTGGGTGTTTATAATAAAATACAAAGTAGATGGTTCTATAGAACGACACAAGGCTAGGTTGGTAGCTAAGGGTTACACTCATACCTATGGAGTTGACTACCAAGAAACCTTTGCACCAGTAGCAAAGATGAACACAATTAGGGTGTTGTTGTCCCTGGCAGCCAACTTTGAATAGCCTTACGGTAGTTTGATGTGAGGAATGCAATCTTACATGAAGATCTTGAGGAAGAAATCTATATGGAAATCCCTCCAAGCTTTGGTATGAATCTAAAAGCCAATGAAGTGTGTAGACTAAAAAAGGCAGTATATGGACTTCAGCAATCTCCTCAGGCACGGTTTGGAAGGTTTACGAAAGCAATGTTGGCAATGGGCTATAAACAAAGTCAAGGGGATCTAATAGAGCCTGGATACTAAATTGGTGATATGAACAGTACTGCAGATTTATTGATAGCAAAATAAGCAGAAAACAGTGGCACTCTCACACACAGCCTTCACTCATAGTACCTCAATTGGAAACAGAAATGCAATTAAATACAAAACAGAAAAGGGTTGCTAGCTTTCGAGGGGCTAGCACTCCCCACTCAGAATCCTCTTCCCTCTTCCATAATCCTAAGTGCCTATAAATATCAGATAGGAGGTATGCCAGCTCAGCAAGTTAGTTAGAATCCTCCCTATGCAGTCCTCCACCTTCTTCTGGTTGAAGGTGGTATTGAACCAATATTCAGCCCACCCCAGCCATTTCACCCAGTCCTTCAGTCTATCTCCAATAAAACAGCGTAAGTATGTTTCTAAACCCCTGTTGACCACCTCCGTCTATCCATCCGTCTCCGGATGATAGGATGAGCTGTATCGCAGCTTAGTCCCTTATAACTTAAACAATTCTTGCCAAAACAGACTCATGAATAACCTATCTCTATCCGATATGATGGTCTTTGGAAATCCGTGCAGTTTTGCCACCCCTCTTATGAATTCTACGCCACCTCTTTTGCTGTAAATGGATGACATAAGGGGATAAAATGCCCATACTTGGTCAGCCTATCCAACACTACTAAGATGGTATCAAACTTTGATGATTTAGGAAGGCCGGTAATGAAGTCCATGCTAATGTCTTCCCAAACTTGCTTAGGAATAGCTATGGGTTGTAGCAGTCCCGCTGGACTAAGAGCTTGGTATTTATTCTGTTGACATACCCCACACTTCGCAACTTAAGTCTGTATATCCTTCTTCATTCCTTCCCAATAAACAAATGTAGCCATCCTTTTGTAAGTTCTTAAATAGCCGGAATGCCCTCCCATTGGTGTTTCATGAAACTCCTCCATTAATTTGATAGTTCTTGCTGAACGTTTGGGTATGACCATCCTTCCTTCATATAGTAAGTACCCATTTCTCATGGTATACCCTTTGGGTGGTTGTTGATTGGTGACCACCTGCTGCCATATTTTGTATAATTCCGCATCGGCTTTGATCTCTTCCTCCCACTGTCTCATATCCTCACAATGCCATACTGTTACTGCTAGAAACTCCTTGCTGTCTTCTATTCTTGATAGAGCATCTGCAGCCCTATTGTCCTTCCGTGGTTTATACTGAATTCCAAACTTGTAACCCATGAGTTTTGACACCCATTTTTGCTGCTCCACAGTCAATTCACACTGTTCCAGCAGGTATTTAAGAGCCTTCTGGTCTGTTTTGATAATAAAAGGATATTCCAACAAGCAATGACGCCACTTCTTTACTGCCAACACCACAGCCATTAATTCTCGTTCATATAATGACTCTAGGCACTTTTTAGGAGACAACGCCTTGCTGAAATACGCTACTGGTCGCCCCTGTTGCATTAGGACAACCCCTATACCCACTCCAGAAGCATCAGTCTCCAATTCAAATGGGATACTGAAATCTGGCATACTTAGTACTGGCACACTGGTCATTGCCTTTTTGAGACGTTCAAAAGCTGTTTGTGCTTCTTTCCCCCACTGGAATGCATCTCTCTTCAACAAGGCAGTCAAGGGAGCTGCTATCTTGCCATAATCCTTCACAAACCTCCTATAGTAACCAGTCAAACCCAAAAACCCTCTCAATGCTTTCAAGTTTCGAGGAATTGGCCATCTCACCATGGCTGCTATTTTTTCAGAGTCCACTTGTACCCCTTTGCCCAAGATCACATGTCCCAAGTATTCTACTTTTGATTGTGCAAAAACACATTTTTTGAGATTGATAACCAGCTTATTATCTAGCAATATTCTGAGGGTCTCTCTCAAATGCTGCATATGGGTTTCCTCATCCCAACTGTAAATTAGTATGTCATCAAAGAACACTAGGATATATTTCCGTAGCTAATCCTTAAAGATGTCATTCATGAGAAACTGAAAAGTAGAAGGGGCGTTAGTTAGCCCAAAGGGCATCACTAGGAACTCATAGTGGCCTTGATGAGTATGAAAAGCAGTTTTCTCCTCATCCCCTTTCTTGATTTGGATTTGATGGTAATCGGCCTTCAAGTCCATTTTTGAGAAAATCTCGACTCCCTTTAACTCATCCAACAACTCGTCAATAGCAGGTATGGGGAATTTATCGGGGACGGTGATTTTGTTCAGTGCACGATAATCTACACAAAAGTGCCAGCTTCCATCTTTTTTTCTAACTAGCAACACCGGACTTGAATAGGGGCTGCTACTTGGTTTGATAATGCCTGTAGTCAACATTTCCTGAACTAATTTCTCAATCTCCTCTTTTTCCGAATGGGATTATCAGTAGGGTCGAATATTTGGGGTTGAGCCCCTGGTTTAATGGTAATAGAATGATTCCTTGTCCTTGTGGGAGGCAATTCCGTGGATGTTGTGGTTACTATAGGAAATGCATCCAGCACCTTTTGTACTTTCTCCGATATTTTAGTTTCTGCCTTCAATCTTGTACCACTTCCCTGCAGTTGTAAATTACTGAATTCTATCAGAAATCCCCACCCCCTTTTTCTTAATGTCTTCACTAGGGATTTTAGAGAGACCAGAGTTTTTGCCAAAGGAAGGTCCCCCATTAAGCATTTTTCTTCCCTGCCCATTCTCACCTTCATAGTAAGTTGTCCCCAGTTAACCTTGACTTCTCCCAAGGATTTCAACCATTCAATTCCTAATACCATGTCAACTCCACCCAAATCAAACACATAAAAGTCCTGTCCAATCCTCAATCCCTGTATTTCCAATGTCAGCTGTGAACAGAACTGATTTCACCTGACTTTGTAACCATCTCCCACCAATACTTCGAAAGTGCTAATTGGTTCGGTGTGAATGCCCAATCTGCTCACTATCTCTAGAGATGAAAAGTTATGAGAGGCCCCACTGTCAATAAGTAATATTACCTCATCCCTTGCACACAAGCCCACTACCTTCATGGTGTTGTTATTGGTGAGTCCTACCACTGAGTTCATGGATAATTCCATGAGGCCTTCTTCCTACAATTCCCCTTCCTTCTCTTCTTGGTTTTCTTCAATTTCCTCCACTGCTTCACCCTTTTCATCTACTGGTTGTAACAATAATACTTGTAACTACTTGTTCTTGCACTGATGGAGAGGGCTATACTCCTCATCACATTTAAAACATAATCCCATCGCTCTTTTTTTGCCGCCTCTGCCTCCGTCAACCTCAATCTTGGCGCCGATTATTCTGGGCGATGTCGTCATTGTCGCAATTCTGGAACCCTTTTCCTTCTGAGTTTTCGCGTGACCTCCTATCGCAAAAGAGGAGCCCCGCCCTGGTTCGAGTTGGCTGGAAACCCAATTCCAGCTCTGCTTCGGCCCATTCTAGCTATTTGGGCTCACTGTCTTCATCTGCTGGGCTTTGGCTATGGCTGCATTCTTCTCCTCTATTCGATGGGCTTGGTTCATAAGCTCTTTAAGTGACGTAGTTTGTAACAATTGGAGCTCCGCCCGTATTTCAGGTTTTAACCCATTTTTGAATGCACCTAATAAAGGCCATCAACCTAATAAAGGCCATCAACAAATTGTCATTTTTGTCGCATCCTTCAACAGCGCAGAAAGCTCTTCGAATCACTCGCGATATTCTGCTACTTCTTGCTCCTGCTTCAAGGCCATCAACCTTTCATATGGATTTCCTTGTTGAGAGTGATGGAACTGGTCAATAACTTCTCTTCTAAATTCTGTCCAGTCCTTCACCGGCTGTCACATCTCAAGCCACTGGAACCAGTTTAGAGCACACCATTCCAAACAGATCGCCTTCACTCCCAAACGTTCTGCTTCCCTAATTCCATTAATATCAAAATAACATTCTGCCCGAAACATCCACCCAATCGGGTCCTCTCCTTCGAACAAAGGTAATTCCAGCTTCCTGATTTTACTGGAATCTGGTTCTACCAAATTGGTATCGGCATTACCCCCTGCACTGGCCTCCGATGGTTCCTCAACTTGGTGTCTCCCTTCCATTCACATCATCATGCCCTTCAACTCCATCATATTGAATTGGTGATATGAACAGTATTGCAGATTTATTGATAGCAAAATAAGTAGAAAACAGTGGCACTCTCACACACAGCCTGCACTCACAGTACCTCAATTGGAAACAGAAATGCAAGAAGAAAATACAAAACAGAAAAGGGTTGCTAGCTTTCGAGAGGCTAGCACTCTCCCACTCAGAATCCTCTTCCCTCTTCCATAATCCTAAGTGCCTATAAATATTAGATAGGAGGTCTGCCAGCTCAACAAGTTAGTTAGAATCCTCCCTATGCAGTCCTCCACCTTCTGCCAGCTCATGCCCACTCTTCCTTCTAGTATAAACTTTTGTTGCGTTTTTCCTTTCCCTTCCAACCTCCCTTACTTCCTTTCTATTCCTCCCCTTCCTCCTATAGTACTGAACTTGAGGTGTATCAGGATCATACTTTGTTTATCAAGCACTCGGCTTTAGAGGGAGTTATTGCCTTGATTGTCTATGTAGATGACATTATTCTAACCGGGAATGACCCAAATGAAAATGAGGCATTGCAAAAGCATTTGGCAAAAGAATTTGAGAAAAAAGACCTTGGCAAACTAAAGTACTTCCTAGGAATAGAAGTTGCTTGCTCCAAGGAAGGAACTTTTGTTTCACAGCAAAAGTATGTCCTTGATTTGCTGAAAGAAAAGGGAAAATTGGAGTGTAGGCCAGTGGACACTCCTATTGAGCCGAATCATAGGTTGGGAGAATGCAAGAAGATCAACTAGTTGAAAAGAGCATGTACCAGTGACTTGTTGGAAAATTAATTTATTTGTCTCACACGACCAGATATTGCATATGCTATTAGTGTAGTGAGTCAATTTATGCAAAATCCTAAGAAGAATCATTTACATTCAATATACTGTATGTTGCAATATTTGAAAGGTAGTCATATGCTATTAGTGTAGTGAGTCAATTTATGCAAAATCCTAAGAAGAATCATCTACATGCAGTATACTCTATCGTGCAATATTAGAAAGGTAGTCCTGGTAAAGGAATTCTGTTCAAGAAAGGAACAAGGATGGAGATTGAAGCATATACTGATGCAGTCTAGGCTGCTTCAGTTATGGACAGGAGGCCAACCTCTGGTTATTGCACTTTTCTTGATGGAAATGTGGTAACATTGAGGAGTAAAAAGCAACCAGTGGTTGCTAGGTCTATTGCAGAGGCAGAATTTCAATCAATGGCACATGGAATTTGTGAGTTGTTGTGGCTAAAAATTATTTTAGATGATCTGAAAATAAAATGGGAGACACCTTTGAAGCTTTATTCTGACAATAAGTCTGCAATCCGCATTGCCTACAATCCAGCCCAACATGACAGTACCAAACATGGGGAAGTGGATAGGCATTTCATAAAAGAGAAACTAGATAGTGGTTTGATCTGTACTCCCTATGTTCCCACAGAAAGCCAGCTAGCAGATATCCCAACAAAGGGCTTTACAACTATAGCATTACGAAAGATTATATGCAAGCTAGGGATGCAGAATATCTATTCCCTAGCTTGAGGGGCAGTGCTAAAAATCTGGGGTTTAATATCCCTGTTTAAAGCTGTAATTAATAGCATTTATAGGCAAGATATTTCCTTTTAAAAGGAATATTAGGTGGTATTTAATCCCTTGATTTATGGGTTACGAATTTTTAAATGTTTCCCTTTTAGATCAGTCAACTTTCAGATTGTATTAGGTTTTATTGCATATAAATATCCCTGTACCAAGTCTGTAATGTAATAAGAGAAATATTCAGCATCTGTCCTCAATTACTCTTATTCTTCTCATGATTACAAGCCATCTCAACCCTTTCTATTATTCATAGTGATATTTGGGGTCCATCTCCTCATTGGTTCTTATCTCTTATAGATGACCATACTTGTGTCACATGGGTTGGCGGGCATTCCTTTTAAAAGATAAGTCAAAAACTGTTCCTATTCTAGAAAATTTCCATTCCATGATTGATAATCAGTTTCAAGCTCAAATTCACGTTGTTAGAACTAATAATGATCAGGACTACTTTAATTCTGTCCTTGGAAATTTTTTTCTTGAAAAGGGTATTATTCATCAAAGCTCTTGTGGCTAAACACCTGACCAAATTGTGATAGCTGAAAGGAAAACCAACTTGAAGAAATGTTGCTAGACAAACAACAAATTGTGGAATTATTTCCTAAAGTATAAATATTGGACATCCACAAATATAGTATACAAGAACTAGTGTTTATTTCAAGTGTGCATGAAGTACAGTACAGATACGGACATCATAAAATGTAGAGTGTCTATTTAGATAAAAGCAGTATACTTACTATCAATTCCATAAACATTACGCCAGAAGTCAATGCTTTCACTGTATCTATCAGCATGAGTTACAGGAGCCATGTACAACTGCAGAGGAGCACATTAAAAAATTAGCATTATCCAGAAAAATGTAAATTGAATCGAATCTAGTAATTGCTAAGTCCACAACCTCATGCAAGCAATTTTGGGTTTGATTAGTTAAAAATATGTATATAAAAAAAAAGACAATCAGTAAACAAAGTTATATTCCCTAGTGTAAACAAGGTGGCTTAAGATTATCCGAGGTATATTCCAGTTGTACGACCAACTAGAGCGAGACTTGTACATAGTTGTCATAATTACAATATTTAACTCCAAATAGATACTATAGTTGTGAAGGACAGTATTGTCACTGACACATTCTCAAACAAAAAGTTTATGAAAAAACAGAGACTGTCAATTATCTCTGATTTCAGTATATTCTGATTTGAATACAATGATAATTATAATATGTACATTGAGAGTTTGACAACAAACCAACCGATCAATCCCATAAAATAAGAAGAGATATGTACATTACTAAAAACAAATGAATAAATCTCTTATTTTAAAGGGAATAAAAATAAATCAAATACAAATATAAATTATGCATATCTGATTGGGAGAGTATAAGAACAACAGTTTTCAGGATATATTCCGGTGAATAAATATTCCAACACTCCCTCAAGCTAGGGAATTATTGTCAAGCTTAACTCTTTCAAGAGAGTCTTCCTTTTTCTATTTTTTTTTTTAATAAAGAAAATGAGAGAGAGAGATCTTCGAACTTAACTCTCTTGATGGACACTTGGTAAGCATGTCAACCACTTTAAGGTGGCTACAAATGTAAGTCAAATCAACTATGTTAAACTCCACCTATTCTTTGATAAAATGACAATTTGTCTCCACGTTTGGCCCTGGCATGATTGACAAGGTTCTCTCCTATAATGATAGGTGTCATATTATCACATTGCCATGAGCAAGTGCCCTAAACTCAGCTTCAACACTACTTTGGGCCACCACTTGGTGTTTCTTTTATCTTTTTTGACAAAAAAAGAAATTTATTAGAGAGAGAAAAGATACAAGAGAATACAAAGAGGACATTACATAAGTGGATACCCTAAAGTGGAACTCCTATCAGTAATACTTAGCCCATCCTGCATTTGTACAGACTTCCACACTACCGCGCTTATGTCCTTCTTGAAGAAGATTCCTCTGCCAAGAGTCATATGCAAATATCTTAATATCTTCATGAATTGGCTAATTCATAAGGTAAAGGCCATTTTCTAGACAACAATACATAATAGAAGTAAAACAAATGAATTGGTTCAAACTAAACAACCCAAAAAGTCTTTATCACCTTGTGTGTCTATGATGTGTTTTAGAAGTTTTGAGACGAAGAGACATCCTTTCAAGCATTGTGAAGTGGCTATGTATGTTTGGAATAGATTATTTGGCTTCATCAAAGAGAATTGGGCTTGCTTAGTGGATCTTGGGACTTCTCTAGCTATCAAGTTTGTGACCTTAGGAAGGGACAAGGAGTATAAAGCCCTTTGGCAATGTGCAGTATTCACAAATTTGTGTTGTCTTTGGATGGAGTGGAATCATTGTCTTTAAACAAATGGCAATGGCATTGGGTAAAATGAAAGGGGATTCGCCTCCACCTAACCCTACTAGACTCCAAAGGATAGGGAAAATGATCAGAAACAAGACAGGCCAGGGTCTCTTGAATCAAATCGACTAAAAATCCTCTCACACAAATATAACCAAAAACTTGTTAATATGAGAAGACATTATGCTCCCTCAATAGACTAACCAAGTGTCTTGAGTGTTTGCCAGAAGAATATCTCTCAAATCACAATCTCTAATAAAATCATAAAGCCCCTCATACTAGCAATTATTCTCGAGTCCCCAAGCTTCTCCTCCAAAAAACGAATGATAATAAAGTCCCCCCTCCCCCCCAAACACACTAATGTGGGCTACATAACCCATGAACAAAAGAAAGCTCCTCCCAAAACTATGATCTAATCCTAGGATTTGTAGGACCATAAACATCAGTAACCTTTACCCTTAATATCTAACAAAACAGACAGAGAGAAGCATCCTTTATTGACTAGTTTAAATGGGCCATTATTTGTTGACTAGCTTAATTAGGCCTTATTCTAATAGTGTGAATATAAGAAAACTTTATTAGGTTGAATATGTAATTATTATACATTTGATTTATTTCCTAAATTAGAATAGGAATATTGTGTATAAATTTATAGTCTATATGTGTAAACCTACAACAAAATAATACAAAAGTATTCAGTCATTCAAAAATTTGTATGGTATCAGAGCCCGTGCTACCTAAAGTGAGTATTTTTCTCCTTTTGCAACATTAGGGTTCCTGGTCTATACCTGAAGGGGTTGAGTTATCCTCCTCCCTTCGCCATTCACATCTCAGAGTTCAAGTTTTCTCCCTCCCTTACCTTCACCACCCCTTCGAAATTGCTGCCCACCATTCAACTGACTGTTGATTGACATAGCACACGTTGCCAAAAGTCATCGGATCCGTTCTACAACCGTGCATTTCTTCTCAAATCTCATTCGTTTCGCGCCTTCGTTTGCCTCACTGCCGCTACAATTCGAAAGCTCGTTGCCCTGCCGAACAAACCCATCAAATTCGATCATCATCTGCCAATGCAAGTGACAGCTACTGAGCTTGGTGTTGGTTCTCTCCGTTTTTAGCCTTTTTTCTTCTTTTGTCCTTCTTTTAGTGTTGATTCATTATTATGGGAGACACCAAGATAGTAAAAAATACTTCACTTGCCCAAATTAGTACTGTTAAGTTGGATAGGGCTAGTACTTATCTTGCTTCGTCAAGGGCGTGCTTTTTATATATAAAATCCCGAAAATTACTTGGCTATATTACTAGAGATAAAAACCTCCTACTATTACTGATGATACATATGTTTAATGAGACTCTACAAACTCCCTTGTTATGACATGGTTGATAAATACTATGCATCTTCGAATAAACAAATAGTATTTGTTGCTTGATACTTCTAGAAAAATCTAGATTTTAACCAAACGTACCTATTCTCACAAAGGAAATGATGCCCAGGTGTTTGAGATTAGGACAAGGATCCATGGCACTAGACAAGTAGAGTTTACAGTTACTGGTTATTATTCTGAACTGAGTGGATTATGGAAGGAGTTAGATTATTATCAGGATCTCCACACCAACAGTCCTAAGGATGTTGTTTTGTTTCACAAGTTGATTGAAAAAGAGGGTTTATGACTTTTAGATTGGTTTGAATCCAAAATATAATCCGATCAGAGTTCAAGTTCTAGGAAAATCTCCTTTACCTTTGTTGTGAATAAAATGGAATCATGTAAATCAATTACAATTATGGTGATTGTTGACCCTAAAGTTTAGCCTAGTCATTTGGGATTAATTGTATTAATTGTACTCATTTTCTTTTCCTAGAATAGGTCCTCTCCTCTTGTATAAATACCTTATACATTGCTCTCATAATACATATAAAATTTTCTCATTCTTCATGGTATAAGAGCCTAATGTGATCCTCCAATAATACCTCCTTGTGGCTGTGTTTCCTTCAATATTTTAAAGGAGCGCCAGGCCAGGGATTGTTACATGAAGATAAGGAGAACTCCCAAGTTGTTGGCTTTACTGATGCAGATTGGGCTGATTCACCAGATGATGGGCGATCCACATCAAGATACTATGTCTTCATCGGTGGTAATCTAGTCTCTTGGAAAAGCAAAAAAACAAAACATAGTTGCAAGAACTAGTGCAGAAGCTGAGTATTGTGCCATGGCCTTGGCAATTATGGTTAAAGCAACTTCTTCAGGAGATAAAATTAGGGAACATAGATAAAATGGAGTTGGTCTGTGGTAAACAAGCAGCAATGCACATTGCCTCAAATCCAATGTTTCATGAGAGGACTAAACTATTGAAATTGATTGTCACTTTATTAGAGACGCTCAATTTGCCAATTCAAATGATCAATTGGCAAATATCTTCACTAAGTCCCTCAGAGGTCCTCAGATAAAATACATATGTAACAAGCTTGGTGCATATGACTTATGTCGTAAATCAATTCGAATTATGGTGATTGTTGGCCCTAAAGTTTAGGCTAGCCGTTAGGGATTAATTGTATTAATTGTATTTATTCTCTTTTCCTAGAATAGATCCTCTCCTCTTGTATAAATAGCCTATACTTTGCTCACATAATACATATAGAATTTTTTTATTCTTCACCCTTTTGGCAAGGATACTTATTCCTATAACCTCCAAAAGAGAGCTGACGTGATGCCATGCTTTATCAGACACCCATTGAGAAGTTTCATCTGACTGACTCTTAAGAGAAACCCAAGGTAGCCACCTCTAATAAAAATCACTTGTAGTGTGATTACTGTGGTAAGTTGAAGCATACCAAGGAGATTTGTTGGAAGATACATGGTTGACCTACTCGAGGTCTTTGACGTAAACGTGTCACCTCATCCAAAGGCTAGGCGAATATTGCTAATGCTGCTGAGACACCCAAGGATTCAAATTCAAGAGCCTCTTTCTCATTTGATGAAATTCAACATCTCCGTCATCTCCTAACCAAGCTTGACTCCTATTGTTGACACCTCTAATTATGTGTACTCAAGTATGGCTTTTACTACTCATCTTCCCTCTTGGAGTTAATAAGGATGTCAATCAAGAAATAATCCAGTGGCATAGGCAATTAGGACATCATCGTTTTTGTTTTAAAGAAACTTTCTCATTTTGTTTTCAAACCTTCATATTGAAACTTTGTTTTGTGATGCTTGTGAATTTGCTAAGCATACTAGAAACTCTTATCCTTTGAGTAATAATAGAAGTTTGATTCCTTTAAAAAGTATTCATTAAGATGTTTGGGGTCTTACTCAAAACTTTTTCTTTATCTGATTGTTGATGGTTTGTCACTTCTATTAACTGTTGTACTCGCACCACTTGGGTTTATTTACTAAAGGCAAAAAATTAAGTTTTCTCTTGCTTTCAGTTATTTTGTAGGATAGTATGGACTCAAATTGATACTAAGATTAAAATTTTGAGAATTGACAATGGGACTGAGTACATGGATAAACACTTTGGGACTTACTTGGAAAATGCAAGAATTATCCATCAAACCAGTTATCCTTACACTAGTGTCCAGAATGGAGTGGCTAAAAGGAAACACAAATATCTACTAGAAGTAGCCCAACCCCTTATGATCACCATGCACTTGCCCAACCCTTATAGGGAGATGTTGTTTTAGCTGCTGCATACCTTATCAATCAAATACCTCTAAAGACCCTTGATTTTCAGAGTCCTCTTGAAGTTTTAAAAGGTAAAAGTGAATATATTGTTCCACTCAAAATGGTTGGTTGTGTTTGTTTTGCACACACCAAGAATACTAGAAAACTTGATCCTAGAGCCTTTAAATGTGTCTTCATACAGTATTCCCCTACTCATAAAGGTTACAAATGTTACAATCCTCTCTCCCAAAAAACCTTCGTCAGTATGAATATTACTTTTCAAAAAATTGAACCCTACTTTAGCACACCCTTATCACCTCTTCAATCGGAGATTAATAAAGTAGAAGAGGTTCTCTTTGATCAAGAACACATAAGGGAGAATGAAGTTCAAGGGAGACTGTTGGGAGATTGGAGAGATTGCACAGGTCTGACTTGTTGACATACTCAAGGAGGAACTAGACAGACAGAACTGAAGAAGTTATCATGCAATTTGCTAAGCCCTTCTCCACTGCCAAGTTATCTACATTACCTAATGAATTAGATTTACTTATTGCTCACAGAAAAGGAGTAAGGTCTTCTACCAAACATCCTATGTATAACTTTATCTCCTATAACTCCTTATCCCCATCATATAGAGCTTTTGCTTTGTCTATTTTGTTTTCTATTCCACAGGATTGGAAGGAAGCTATTATTGATCCCTAGTTGAAGAAATGAAGTCCTTATTCAAAAATGAGACTTGAGACTCGGTCCCTCTTCCACCAGATAAGAAATTGATAAAGCTAACGGTACAATAGAACGATTCAAAGCTAGACTAGTGGCTAAGGGATTCTCGCAAACTTATGGAGTGGATTGTCATAAGAGACCTTTTCTCCTATTGAAAAAATAAACTCCATTAGAATTATGTTATCCTGTGCAACTAATCTCGATTGGGACTTACACCAATTTGATGTGAAGAATGCATTTCTTCTTAGAGACTTCGAAGAGGAAGTGTATATGAAGATCTCGCCTAAGTTTGAAAATGAAGAGAGTCAAAGGAGGGTGTGTAAATTGAAAAAGGCTCTATATGCACTAAAATAATCCCTGAGAGCATAATTTGACAAATTTAAGAATGTCATGATTTCCTTTAGCTATCAACAATGGAATGCTGGCCATACCCTCTTCATAAGACATCAAAAGACAAGCTCACTCTTCTCATAGTCTATGTTGAAGATATAGAAATGACTAAAGATGATAAAGAGATGTCCGATAGGAATTTAAGATCAAAAATCTCGATAAACTATAGTACCTCTTGGGAATTAAGATTGCTAGATCAGAGAAAGGAATCTTTATTTCTCAAAGTATATTTTGATTCTCTCAGAAGAGACTGGCATGATAGGTGTAAACTAGAAGAATCCCCTATTGAAAGTATTCATAGACTTCAATCAACAGCTGGAAAGTTAGTTGATAAGGAGTGATATCAGAGGTTGGTCAAGAAACTTATTTACCTTTCACACACTAGACTAGACATAACTTACGTTGCCTTTCGTGTCTTATGGTACCTAAAATCTAGCCCAACAAAACGATTACTTTTCTCCAAACATGGTCACCTCCAGATAGAAGCATTTACAAATGCAGATTGGGTTGGATCACTAGATTGATAGAAGATCAACATTTGGATAGTGTATGCTTTTAGGAAGAAACTTAGTTACTTGAAAAAATAAGAAGCGGAGTATTGTTGCTAGATCCAGTGCAAAAGCTAAATACAGTGTTATGGCATAGAAAATTTGTGAACTTATGTGGGTATAAAAGCTATAATCGAGGAATTGAGGTAGCTGCAAAATGAAAAGTTGTCCTTGTATTGTGATAACAAGACTGCCATTAGTATAGCTCATAATCTAATTCAGCATGATCGAACAAAACACATTGCAACTGAGAGGCACTTTATCAAAGAGAAGGTTACTAGTGGAATCCTAAGCTTGTTTTATGTGATGTCAAAAAAGCATCTTGCTGATGTATTTACAAATGTTTCACAAACTAGTTTGCAAGTTGAGCATGTGTGACATGATTGCACCAACTTGAGGGGGAGTGTTAACTAGCTTAATTGGGCTATTATTTGTTGACTAGCTTAATTGGGCCTTATTTTGATATCGTGATTATATGAAAGCTTTATTAGGTTGAATATGTAATTATTATAGATTTGATTTATTTCCGAAATTAGAATAGGAACATTATGTATAAATTCATTCTCCATATGTGTAAACTTACAGCAAATTAATATAAAAATTTTTAGTCATTCAAAAATCTTAAGACATCAACCTTGGAAGCTACCCTAATATCTCACCCAATCAAGAAACCCCCAAGGACCCTGTTGAAGGGATAAAATCCCATTACTTGAAGTGATTGTCTCAAATGCTCCTAAGAAGGAATCTATCTACCTACTTAGTGGTATCAGGGTCCACTCTACCCACAATATCCTTAATTTTCCTACGTTTAACATGGTTACTTAACCCATTTACATTTCAACTAACGATTTTCATGATTTACCTTGCCCTTAGCCCCTTTATTCCCTCCATAATTAACCGTAGTAGTTAACCTCTGCAATTTTTTTTGCGCCCGCCTTTTCTTCCTCTCATAAGTCTTAGGGGTCACTTGCACTTTAATCTACCTTTTAGATTTATTGAGCAATTGAAAATTTAACTTATCCAACAAAGATTTTCAATCTTGATTGTCCCTTTCACCCTCTAATTGGCATAATAATGGAATTAATTTTCCTCAAGAACCTCATTTACTGCAAGATTATGGGTGGAAGAAATATGGCATATTGCAGGCAAAGAAAAGGTGCCTCCCATGGAATTATTGTTATTATTTGCATCCCCTAAACATTCTTTAAAAGATTAACATTGATTTTTTCCATCCCTTTATCCACAATAAGCATCCTCACCACCCTCGCCAACCACTTCAAAAAGTGACGCTACACCATCAAGGACAACCTCTACCTTATTTTGTCTTCCTCCTTCATCCTTCCTTCAAAATTCTTTTCTAATTATTCAATAAGTAGTCCTTCTTCATTATCAAAGTCAAAAATCAGATATTCATCCTACAAGAAATCCTTATCTGAGTTGCCTAAAGATAAGGACTCGGATTCTGATTCCAATGGGCTTGTTGTACAGTAGATTCCATACACCTTACCTGAGCCACTTGGGTCTGTAACAACATGTTGTACACAATGGATATCTATAGTATCCTTCCCAAATTGTATTATCTCTTTGCCTTTATAAGAAACAGTATTTGATTCACAAACCACCCTTATTTTTTATGTTGCCTTACTCGATTCCTGCTTATTCAGACCTCCGACATTACCTCCTTCCCTTATCAAAATGAAAAATTTTATTTTAGCTTGAAATTGGGTGTGAACGAAGCTATGAAGCTGTTTAAAGATATTGGTTATTTGAAACTTTTCTTTTATTAAGTATACCCAAGTAATACGAGTGTGATCATCAACAAATATAAAGAACCAACGGGTACTGATTATATTTTTAATTTTTAAAGGTCAGATCCCCAAATGTCACTGTGAATAATAGCAAAAGGTTGGCTAGATTGATAACAATGATAGGGATATGAATTTCAAGTATCTTTTTGCAATTTGACAGACTTCACAAGGATGAAAAGTAAAATTTTTATTGAATAAATTGGGATACAACTTTTTCATGTATTCAAAATGTAGGAGGCCTAACTTATAGTGCCAAAAAAGAATTATATTGGAAGTTCTTGCAATTTGTGTTTGCTGAAAGAACTCTTCCGTTTATATATTGTTGAGCCTTTAAGAGATATAGCTCACCATCCTCCTTCGCATTGCCACTTGTTGGAGTCAATAAACATACTTTTATGTTATTTTATTTTCAAGCAATGCAAAGAGTAGGGAGAGAAAGACAAGAAACATAGACCAAGTGAAATATATTAAGGATGAAAAGGGTAACATGTAAGGGAACAAGATGTCCAAGAACAATGGAATAATTATTTTCACAAACTTTTCAATGAAGGACCAAAATTATACATGTTATCGAAGAATCCAGGAGTTTGATGTGGTACAAGCGTTGAAAAGAAAATGCATAAGTTGACTAACAAGGTTGTTTAATGAGATAATGAGATCCAAGAAAATTTCAGAGGAATGGATGAAAAGTACTTTAATCCAAGTGTATAAGAACAAGGGAGACATACAAAATTCCACAAATCATTGGGTGATCAAGGTCATGAGCCATATCATGAAGTTATGGAAAAAAGTTGTTGAGTGGAGATTAAGGTTGAACACTTGGATTACAAAGAACCATTTGGTTTCATGCAAGGGAGATCAACATAGAGGTAGTCTATTTATTAAGATTGATGGAGGGATATTAGAAAACCCATAAAGATCTGCATATGGTTTTCATCAATTTGGAAAAGGCTTATGATAGTGTATTGAGAGATGTAATGTGGACAAACTTTTGGAACATATTGTTTTCGTATAAGTCAAAGTTATAACAGAATGTATAGCAAGTAAATTTAGTGAAAGGCACACTAATTCTGGGGTATATATGAAACTTGTGGGAACTATCATACACAATAATGGAGAAATAGAGGAGGAAATAAATTATAGGGTTCAAACTGGATAGATGAAATGGAAAAAAGCTATGTCATCTGTGATAGGAAACTACACTCAAGAGAATATTTTATCACACAGCTATATAACTTGCAATGTTGTATTGTATCGTGTATTGGGAGATAAAAAAGCCATGAGCTAAATATCAATGTAGCAAAAACGAAAATGTTGCATTTGATGAGTGGACACACTAAAAAGAAGAAGATTATGAATAAATGCATTAGAGAGAAAATCAGAATAAGACCTATCATAGAAAAGTTGGTAGAAACTCACCTTAGATGGTTTGATTATGTACTATAGAGGTGACCTATAAAGGCTCGTGTAAAAAGAGTAGAATCGGAATAGGACCTATCATAGAAAAGTTGGTATAAACTCACCTTAGATGGTCTAGTTATATACCACAGAGGAAACCTATAGAGACTCATGTACGAAGAGTAAATTCATCAGACGAAAGATAGCCCAATCTCTTCCTTAGAACAATTTAAATGCAACCTTTGCTTTTATTTTACTTAATTTATATTTACCCTATTGTCCCATTATCTCTTCCTGTAATTTAGGCCAATTAAGGCAAATCAATTGCCTCTCACATTGGCCTTTACAACTGAATTCCAAAATGAAATAAAACAATGTTATAAATTGTTCAACTCATACTTGCTTCATGCAATCAGAGCCCAAGTGACCTAAAGCTCCCTAATGATCATATTTGGTCATCAAGTTGCCATGAACACCGAAAAAGCTAGCTCCTACAGCAGGAGCATCGATGAAGCTTCGCACAGCCAGTAGCCCTTGAGATCTCTAATGGACATAACCATCTCCAATGGTGCCAATCTGTCATGACATTCCTATGTGGAAGAAACAAGGAAGACTACAGAAGAATTTTTGAAAGAAAATTTTCTGTCATTTCAGAACTAATATTTACACTGCTGTATAAATAGGAGGGAAGGATTAATGGTGGAAATAATTCCCCGTGATCCGAGGTTAGATAGAAGGGAAAGATTTATTTCCCTTTAAATATCAGGTCAACACTTTACAGAAAAAGAAACAGAATTACGTACACTATAATGATAGAAATCACCTAATAATACTAATTATTACAAAATCTCTAATAATTACAGAATCCTCTAATAACTTCTAGATTTCATATTTCCATAACTACGTTGTTACAACAACACCAGAGAGAACAGATCCTAAATTTAAGGCATGGAATGCTGAAAAAAATTTGTTCTTGTCTTACATCATCAACTTGATGGGCACTGAAAAAGGAAGAAAATTCCTTCTCTACTCTATGGCCAAAGACATTTTGGGAGGCTGGATACATATTCCAAAAGTGAAAATATTGTGGAACTATTTGAGATTGAGAGCATCCTCCACAACCTCAAGCAAGGAGATATGCCTGTAATAATCCAGTATTCCTCCCCACACAATGTGTTGGAAGCAGCAAGATTTACTAAAGGTTCAAAACTGGAGTTATACTACTGATGTAGCCACCAATAACAAGGTAATTGAAAGGAAACGTATTTACAAATTTCTGCTTGGTCTCAATCATAAGTTTGAAGGAGTAAGGAGGAAAATTTTGAGCACAAAACCATCTCCAATGGCATTGACTTGTGACAACCAAATAGCTTTACATATTGCCTCTGACTCCAACCCTGGTTTTCATAAAGATCAAACACAGAAATTGATAGACACTTTATCATGGAGAGTAGACTTTCTAGATACATTGCAACTAGATTTGTCAACTCTAATGATCAACTAGCATACATTTAATACTATGTCTATGAGACGTACTATTTGCATCACCTATATTTTTATCAAGCTTGGAACATATGGCATTTATGCTCCAGCTTGGAACATACATTATACTGTGAACATTAGGTGAATGCTAGGTATGTTCCAATCGTACAACCAGTTGGCATTGTTTTACAAGGCTATCATATTTATTGCACAGTTTATTTCTCTAAATAACTACCACAGTACTAGGTTAGTATTAAATGACACAACATTGAACATTCTCAAACCAATGGTTTTTTTTTCTTTTCTTCCAAGCTTCACATAGTGAACATGAATTTGAATTAAATAGAAAAGTTAAGTTTGGCCAATGACATTCAGATAAAATAACTTCGCAATGATTTTATAAACATTATACATCTATAATATTAACCAATATAAGCAAGAACCAAAGGTTACCGTTGCATTTGAAGGAAGAATAAGACCTCCAGGTTTTAGCCAGCGATCCCTGGCTATGATAACACTTCCAAGCATGCTCTACAAGGAAAAAAGTTTTCAATTCAATATAGAAATGGAAGTTGTGTAGACTGGTGGGAAATTAAAGGTCATTCTGTTAACTTTGTATCTTTTTCCTTGACAGACTCATGTTAGTGGCTAGGAGACAAGTCACTCCCTTCCACATCCCCCAACATAATCAAAATCTTGCACTTTCTTTAGGAACTATAAGAAGTACTTTAATAAAACATGAAGGATATAAGCAATACAGAGATGAGAAGAAGAAAGACCAAAGAAAAAGAGGAAAACAGATGTACAGAATGCCATTTATTATCTTGGACCATTTGCTCAGAAAGAAAGCAAGAGTATATCAACAATATATGAGCATCAAATACACATCCTCCCAACAGAAACAATGGAGATATTTGTACATTTTGGGAACCTCAATTTATTTTACAAGATTGTGCCTTAACTGTTTCTGTAGTGAATTCAAACCTTAATATGTAATCTAAAGAAAACTTCTTGATAAGCCACTCATCAAAACAAGCAAGAAAAAAATGATAGAGAAACCAAAGCTGCAACAAAGGCAGATTGCAAGGCAAAAGTCACGTAGAAGCAATGCTGCTATTTGATATAAAATAAAGTTTCTTTTTTCAATTAAGAAAAACTGAAATATATTAAGCACAGGATACAAGATGGAGCTTATACTTCTGAAATTTTTTGTTTTACTGGGGGCATTTGACTTCGCCTAAGACAATGTGCATCTGCCCCTGTTATGTTTCAGGATCCAATTAACAATTTAACCACATAGATTGTCTTGACTCCAATGAGGAGCAGACAAACAAGAATAAATGCATATTATTTTGACAAAAGAGCAAGACTGTTTGATCAGGCTGTTACATAGCTCTAAAGCACTTCAAACTTTTAAAAAAATAAAATAAAATATAGCATTCCTGATCATGTTTGGTCAATAATCAAAATCCCTATCATAGTAGCAGAAATTATTTTTATGCTGTGACAGAGAAGCAAGTACTGTCGCTTCTGCCCAAATCATAAATAAGAAGCCAAAACTAGCTAAATTCCTTTCTCCCTTAACAGTGACTCTAATAAAAATACTTTGCTAAGAGGCAATTCTAGTGATAACAGAAATTTCATAGCAAGTCCAAATAGTCAATAAGAAAGATCAAGAAGGATTCACAAAATGAACACCAGAAGTATTCATATTTCTCCTCTTTCAATAGCTTAATCTACATCATTTGTGGGAGACATAGCAGAGATGGTAGGTTAGAGAGCTGGAAAGGGGGTTCATTTCTCCCTAGGTGGTAGGATCACTTTAATCCAAGTGTCTTTGTCTAGTATCCCTTTGTATAATTTGTCCTTGCTTAAAATTCTAGTTGGGGTGACAAAGAGGATTGAATACATTATCAGGGATTTTTTGTGGTCGGGGTTTTTGGATAACAAAAGAGACCATTTGGTTAATTGGGAAGCGTGTTGTAGGTCCAAGAAGGACGGAGGATTGGACCTTGGTAATTTGGTCCTTAAAATATCTCCCTAGTGGGTAAATGGCATTGGTGTTTTCTTTTGGAGACTACCTTATTAAGGCATAGGGTAATAAAAAGCAAATAAGGTGTCCAAGAAAATGGGTGGGATGCTAACTCTGGCAATGTTTTCTCTTAGGTATATTATTCTTTTTCTTCAATGTTTTCTCTACGTAATAGAGATGGAACTCATTTTCATTTTAAGGAGGATAATTGGATTGGTGATTCTTCTTTATTGGATCTTTTTCCTCGCCTTTATTCCTTATCATATGTTCATAATACCCCAATTTCTGAGTTTTTAACACATCAAGGTGACAATTTCTTGGAATTTTCATTTTTCAAGAAATCTTTAAGATAGACTTGGTGATGATGTTGTTTGGTTGCTAAAAACTCTTGCTCCTTTTAATGTTTTGACCCTACTTGATAAAAGGATTTGGAATCTAGATCCTTCGAGCTCCTATACTTGCTCTTGGCTCTAATCTCTTGTTTAAATATTTTTGGAAAATTAAAGCTCCTTCTAAGGTAAAGGTTTTTCTTTGGATAGAGGTACTTAATAGAATTAACACTAATGATTTGCTCACAAGGCTTTATCACCAAATGTTGGTATGATATGTCTTAGAAGTTTTGGCCTTCCAATCCCTTTGGAGATTTGTAAGAAAACCGCTCTAAACAAACCATTAGAAGAAACCCACAAAGAAGTCAAGAAAGTGATTCTATACCAAAGAAGGTGAGGTGAGAGGTGTTTATTCTTAATGACTAGCATTCCGCTCTATCCAAATACTATACGAAGTTGCTAGAATCACACATTGCTAGAGTATTTTATGCTCTTTATCCCTCTCAAAACCCACAAATTTGATAGCAAGAAAGGTGTCAAGATTAGCTAGGCAAACCCAATTTTCTTCAAAGTAGTCAAACAAATTGTTTCATAAATACCTAGCGATATAAGAGTCCAGGGCAGAAATTTCCAAGAAAAGAGTGGGTTTTTCTCATCTGCTAGCTCACGTTAAATCAAATAAATTTGAATCTTAAAAATATTGTTCAACCACAAGATCTTTGGTCCATGTGCTCAACAATTTGCATTTTATTAACTTTCAAATCCAATTTCTTTTGTTGTTGTTTGTCAGTTTCACCGCTCCAGAGCTAAATATCTGCCTTTCCATCACGAATTTCATGCATACTGCATAATGTGTATGGGCTTCTATAAATTAAATCCTCATTCAATTGACCGTAAGAATCATAATAAGTACCTCATATAGGAGCATATATCCCATCCATTCTGAAATTATAACATCGACCTTTTCATCAATTTCAACATCCTGCAAAAGTAAAATATAGCCAATGGTGAATCTAAAAGAAAATAATAAGAGCTGATTCCTACTAGCAAATATAAAAAAATCCAGAGAAAATTATTTAAATGCTACAGACAAAAGTAGAGTCCATACAATAAAATTTTAAAAGTGGGACAGAAACATAAATTACTAATCTTTTTCTAGAAAGTTGAAATTGTTACTTTCAATTTTGAGATGCATTTTATGATTTCTAAGATACCAGGCCGTTTTTCAAAAGCAATTTTTTTTTTTTGTTTTAAGAAGGTCCTTCATACTCTCCTCTACCATCAAAGTTTCTTGTTTTGAAGCGGGAGGTTGAGGATCGGGGGATAAAAAAGCAAGTTTTATTGGATAGGAAGAGAATTACAAGAGAATAAGACATCTACTAATAGAACCTAAGTGACTTGGGGAACCCTGCCTCAAAAGTTAGCGATTAAAGGGGAAAAACCAAACCGCTTGAGTACCTCATCGAGTATTCTATTTTTAAGTGGCTTGGTTCTTTCCCTTCAATAGCTAGCTTTTGAGAGAGGGTTTCCCAAGTCACTTGGATTTAATCATTTGGTATCAGAGCTTGGTTTGCCAACAATACGGAGAGGGCTACCTGTGGAAGGTTCTGACCAATAGAGGGACTGACCGCAGTAGACTGAAGCAACACTAAGTGAAGTGTCGTAAAGTGTAGCCACCAGCACATCGACTCTTTAGGGGTGGTGCTATGATAGGGATGAGGATAGTATAGGATGTGATGGAGATAGGGATAGTATGGGATGTCCCTAGGGTAGTATGGGCTACCTAAGTCCCATATCGAGTAGAATAAAATGCTTGATGGTTTACTTAAATAGCTTGGTTCTTCCCCTTCAATAGCTAGCTTTTGAAGGAGGATCCCCCAATTCACTTGGGTTCCATCATTTGGTATCAAAGCTTGGTTTGCCGACGGCACAGAGAAGGCTATCTGCGAAGGGTTCTGACCAGCGGAGGGGCTAACCGCAGTAGAGTGAAGCAACGCCAAGTGCAGTCGCCAGGACATCAGCTCTTCAAAGGCAGTGCTATGATGGGGATGGGGATAGTATGGGATGTCCCTAGGGTAGTATGGGATGTCCCTAGCGTAGTATGGGCTATCCAAATCCTACATCGAGTAAAATGGAATGCTCGATGGGGTACTTAAGTAGCTTGGTTCTTCTCCTTCAATAGCTAGCTTTTCAGAGAGGGTTCCCCTAGTCACTGGGGTTCCATCAGGATGTCTCTAGGTAGTATGGAGTGCCACATCGAGTAGAATGGGATGCTCAATGGAGTACTTAAGTAACTTAGTTCTTCCCCTTCAATAGCTAGCTTTTGAAGGAGGGTTCCCCAAGTCACTTGAGTTCCATCATCCACCAACAAGGAAAAAACCCTAAAGAAGAACACGAAAAGGAAAGAAAAAGAAAATGTGAACTTAGAGAAAATAAAAATACTGTCCAATCCATTTTCATGTCACTAAAAGAGATACCTTTAAAACAACCATAAACACAATTCCAAAGGGAATCAAGAGAAACAATCCTTTCCCATGAGGCACCCTTCAAAGTTCTGGCATTCCATAGATACTTCCATATTCTCTCTTTTTCTATGTCTCTTCATGGTATTGAGGACAGAGAAAATTAGGTTTCTGGACCATTCATTGGTGTCCAGCATAACTTTTTGGGTGACTAGGCATCACTGTCCACCACTGGACTAATTTCCAGTGACTTGGGGTCAGCTTCAAAAACTTCCGGCTGCCACTTTCCCAACTACAGGTTGTCAAAAAAAAAAAAAAAAAAATTGGGGTTTCTAGTTTCATATTCTATTTTAATCTGTCTTTTCCCCTTTTCAGGGGTCATTAGTATCTTATCCATGTCCATTGCAAGTCCGAACCATGTCCACTGTTTGCATGAGTAGTATTCAGCATGTATCTAATGCGAAAAAATAAATTTTTTATATTTTGACACACCCCTAAGCATATTGAACATAGGTCAACAGCTTGTCATGCTATTGTAAGAGTCTAACATGCACTTGAAAATAGATATGTCCATGATTTACAGCTCATAATCATCCCTAATTCTAGGCAACCACCACTGGTGTTCTTAAAAGAGCCTAGGAAGTAAAGGGTTACTAAATGATAGAGAGGCAAGAGAGGATGAGAGTAATGTGGCTCCCTGAAGAGAAGAATTAGCCCTTCCAAGGGTCCAACTGCTTAGATACTTTTTGAACAACTAGCTATTAGAAAGAGGAAGACCTAGGATTAATCTCTTTCTTCAATAAATTTCTTTCTTATCCCAAAAAAAAAAAAATTGCTGGAGGGAGACCCAAATAAGTTTGACAGCAAATAAAAGCTTGACAACCAACAAGAGAAGCCAAAGAAGAAAGAACATGATTATCCACATTAATTCTACCAAACACTGCCAAAATAAAGCATTAAACAAGAAACCTTCTCAAAATGTTGGAGGATGAAAAGGACATTCTCAAAAATGACCATTTCTTGCTCCAAAACCAAGTTTTATCCTCACCATTAACAATCCCTGCGAACGTTGCCATTGAAAGACACCGAAATCCCAACCTATCCACTTCTCCACTTTTCACAAGTAATGGGATTCCAATCCAAACTTTTTCTAGATGGTCTATCTAGGAAATCATTAAAAAAAAAAAAACATCTGAAATGAACTGGTAATGTCCCTAGCAGTAACACTTTGTACACTTAGCCAATTAGCTAGTATCTCACATGAAAGCAGCAAAATTGATGTGTGTATAATGTCAAGGGTTCAATCCCTACTCCAACCTCTAAATTGCCTACAATCCTCAAGCTCTAACTCCTCAATCAAAACTCTTCCTCCTCTCACCTATTGCCACACTGGAAAAGTCTAGTGCTGGAATCCACATCATGCAACCTCTAATTTCCTTTTTCTGCAAAATCTCTTCTAACTTTTTATTTTAAAGAAAAAGAAAGAACTTTATTGAAGGACAAGAAGTCCTCCCAAGAAAAAGAAAAAACAAGACTCTAGCTCAACAAAGCCTTCCAATCTCTTTGGAGATCCATCATGGAAACACCTCTAAACAAACCATTCGACAAAACCCACAAGGAAGACAGAAAGGTGATTCTATCCCACAAGGAGGAATTTATTAATAAAGATGAGAGGGGAGCATTATATAAAGATGATAAACAATAAAGACGAGGAAAAAGCTCAACAAAAGAAGATTCATCAATCCAATGGTCCTCCCAAAAGTGAAAATGAGTACCATCTCCAACATGAAGAGAAAACATTGAAGAAAATGAATGATATGCCTGAGAGATAAATTTCAGGGACTCACATTTGTAGCACCAATCCCAATGTTGGCATCCCAACCATTTTGTTGAAAAACATATTTGTTTTTGATTACCCTACCCTATGCCACAAGGAAGTAGGCTCTAAAGGAAAACACCAATGCCGTTTAGCCACTAAAGAGATGTTTTTAGACACCAAATTACCTAGACCCAACCCACCATCCTCCGTTGCCCTACAACAAACCTCCCAACTAACCAAGTGGTCTTTCTTAGACTTGCCCTTCCCAGACCACAAAATGTCCCTCATAATGTTCTCAATCCTATTAGCCACCCCAACTAGAATCTTAAACAAGGAGAGAAAATACGAAGGGATACTAGACAAAGAGGCTTGAATCAAACTGATCGTACTACCAAGAGAGAAATATGCTCCTTTCAAGCGCTCAAGTCTTTTAGAAATCTTATAGAACCCTGTCTAATGGACCGAATAGTACTGTTATAATATTAGGAAAACCTCAAGTGAGGGGAAATACACCAACACAGTAGCAACCAATACTGGAAAATGGAAAAATAGAAGCACCAACACTAGTGAAAACAGAACAATACAGCAATAAGAAAAATAGCAGAAAATAGAGAGTAAAATGGCAAAGCTGGCTTTCAAGAGGTCAGCACTCTCCCTTCATTCCACTCAGAATTTGCCTGCCTCTGCACGATCACTCCAGCCCACCAAAAACCTGCATCAATCCCCAAAATGCCCCCTATTCTGTCAGGTTAGTCAGGAATTTCCTTGTCCTTTTCTGCCACCACCTTTTTCCTTCTAGAATATACTCTCAACTCATCTTTTGCTAACCCACTCTCCCACGTGTTCCTTTCCCTTCCCCTAATATTGTTTACTTATTGGAGGCTAACAAAATCATCTGCATCACAGGATCCCAAAACGACTCGGCCCAAGGATTGCCCCCTAAGAACACCCAAATAAGTCAAAGGCCACTATGACACCCCACAACCCACCATCTCAGCCAAGTCATCCATGAAACTATCCTCTACATTAATCCCAGCCAACCCACAATTTGAGAGATTAATACAAAGCCCTGATACAATTTCAAAAATGTGAAACAAGGAAAGCACAAACTGAAAATTTTCCTTATTTTCAGGAAGGAAAAGAATAGTATAATCTGCAAACTGTAATCTAGACCCTCACTACCTACCTTCAAACCTCACACCACCCCCTTCTCAAAGCCCCAAGACAACATCCTACTTAACACATCAACAACAAAGGTGAAAAGAAGAGGAGAGAGAATCCCTTGCCTAACACCTCAAAAATCCCTAAACCACTCCTTAGGCTCGCCATTAACTATAAAAGCAAAGGCAACAGAGGAAAGGCAGCCCTTTATCCAACATCTCCACCTATTCGCAAAACCCTTACGACAAAGGATTCTATCTAAAAACCCCATAGCACCCTATCGTAGGCTTTCTCAAAATCCAACTTAAAAACCAAGCCTTTCTGCTTTCGTTGCCTTATGTCTTCCACCACTTCATTTTCCACCCACTAGTGCTGCATCAAGGATTTGCCTACCACCCACGAAAGCACTTTGGTTCTCAAAAATGGTCTCTTCAAGAACCTCCCCTAGCCTCAAAGAAAGCAACTTAGTGATGACTTTTTAAACATTGGAAACCAAGCAAATAGGCCTAAAATCACGCACTTTAATGGACCAATCATTTTTTAGGACAATGGTGATAAAAGTCAATTCCACACTAGACGTAATCTTACCATTGTAGAACTCTGATAGGACCCAAGTGACTTGGGGAACCCTCCCTCAGATCACTTGGGTCCTATTAATTAGTATCAGAGCTGGTTTGCCGACAGCACAGAGAGGGCTACCTGCAGAGGGTTCTGACTTGCGAAGGGTTCTGACCGGTGGAAGGGCAAACCCATGGAAGAATGAAGCAACACCAAATAAAGTGTTGCAGAGTGCAACCGCCGAGATGTCAACTCTTCAAGGGAGGTTCCCCCAAGCCACTTGGGTCCTATCAAACTCATTAAAAACTTTCAACAAATCACCCTTTTAAGACTAACAAGCCTTAAAAAAAGCCATGTTAAAACCATCAGGACCAGGTACCTTTTCTTTATCAATCTTCTAAATTACTTTTTAAATTTTTTTTCTTCCTCAAAAGGCCCTTCTAACCAAACAGCCTTAACATCATCTATGGCCAATCTAATCCCTCAAGGAAAGGTCTCTCATTAACTTCCTTAGTGTAAAGCTCTTCGTAGAATCTAGTCACTTTGTAAAGAGATCGAATTAACATCTCTTACAATTCACCCCTCTCCATCTCTAGTTCCTAAATCCAACTTCTTCTTCTTCTTCTCCCATTTGCCAACTTATGAAAATAACTAGAGTTCACATCCCTGTCCCTTACCCACTTAATCCTACTCTTTTGACACCAACTAATATCCTCCTTATTAATAATCTCATCAAGCTTATTCCTAAGTGCCATCCTACGAGCACTTTCAACTTCCATTAAGCCACCCTCAATCTCCAACTTATCCATAATCTCTATTTCTTGTAAAATCTCCATTTTTTTAATCCTAGTGTCACCAGAAATCTCTCTATTCCAAATTCTAAGTTTCTCCTTCACTTGTTTTAGCTTCTTCATAAACTTAAAACCTTCCCAACCTATGATTGAACACTCCTCCCACCATGATTAAACTTGATCCAAGAATGAGTGATGTTGGAGCCACATTTTCTCAAATCGAAAAAGAGTTAGACCACATTTAACCCTACAAGACTCAAGAAGAAGAGGGAAATGATCATCCTCCCAAATAGAAGTTACCAAGAACCTATCAATTCAAGAAGACGTCACCCTACCCCGATTGACTAACCAAGTAAATCATTTTAACTGTAATATTAAATCATTCTCTCTACCTTATTTTTCCTCATAAATCAACCCCTCTGCTTCTAACTTCTCCAACAAATCAAAAACTTCAATGATTTCCTCCTTCCTAACTCTAATATCTTCAAAACATCCTTATTGCAAACTTTTATCCATTTTTTATGAAAGAAGAATTTCATTGGCAAATTTTTACCCTTTTCTTGAGGACCTTCCACTTCTTCATAAACTAATAACCTTCCTGATGATATTAATGGCGGTTGATTTCTTGTTAATTATTTCATTAGTTTAATTGTAAAAATGACCTAGACATTAATTAGGATTTGTATTTTTCCAAATTCTCAGAGATTAGATTGATGATTGATTAGTTGTATATAAATAGTTGTATCTTAATGAAATCATCAGAGAACACAAAAAACTCTGATTTTTCACATCAGAGCTACCCTAGAGTGTTCTCCCATCAAATTCAATATAGAAGAGTTAATGTGATCAGCAGAACAAGAGAGAGCAATAGCGTTCTTGAACATTGCATCACCAGAACAATGAGCAGTGACTCTCACTGCCGGCCAAAGTAGCGTTGCCGGCGTCAAATTGCTTGTCCCCAATTTTCAGTGATCCACATCTGCACACGTGTCTCGTGCCACCACTATCCATCTTCGACTTCCCACACGTCGGCAAGTGGCTCACGTTTCTAACCGTCATTGATGTTGCAAAGTCATTTTCGATAGGTTCCAACCAAAGCCCAATCATTCCAACCACCATCTGTTGGGTTCCTATCTCATTCTCTCATCGAAGGGTGCTCTATTTCTGGCCAAATATGTCTGGTTCATTGGTACTGTCTTTCTTCTTCAATTTTTCTGGCAAGTTCCAGCCATAACCCAATAGATCCAGCCAGCTCTTGCTAGGGTTTATTTTTTCATCTCTCTTGAAACATGGTTACTTATGATAAAAAAGGTGATTAGCACTAGGATAATTGCCCAGTCAAGTAATTCATCTCCTGCTTTTAACTCTCAAAACACAAAATGGATCACTATGGAATGTTGATTTGAGTGCTTCAAACCAAATGACAAGTAATGAACTACTCTTTGATGATGGTTCCTTATCTAAAGTGAAAGGGAAAGGAACAGTGACTCCATCTCCAATATTAAACTAAAGGATGTACTACTTGTGCCTAAACTGTCTTGCAATTTACTTTCTGTTTGTAAAGTTATAAAAGATGATGGTTGCAATGTTATTTTTAATAAAAAATGGGTGTATTTTTCAGCACTTGGATGGAAGGAGGATGAATTGTAATATTAAGGAGGAGGTTGGGCTGTATCTCTTCAAGCCTAATTGCATGAATAAGGCTCTCTCAGTCAACACTATTCCCAATATCTTGTTATGGCACTACAGACTAGGTCATCCAAACTTTGATTGTATGAAAAAATTGCATCCTGACCTATTCCCTAAAGATTTTATTTTTCTACATGTGAAGTGTACCATATTGCTAAACACACCTGAAATACCTACCATCCTCACCCAAACCATCCAATCAAACCCTTCTCCTTAATCCACAATGATATCTGGGGACCCACTAATAAAAAATATTTCAGGTGCCTATTGGTTTGTTACTTTCATTGATGACCATACTAAAATAACTTAGGTGTATTTGATGAAAGAAAAGTCTAAGAGAGCAACCATATTCAAATAGTTCCACAAATTTGTCCAAACCCAATTCCCAACAAATATTCAAATCCTCCAAACAAACAATGCCAAAGACTACTTCAATACCAATTTGAATGATTACCTTTTGTCCCATGGAATTGTTCATCAAAGTTCATGTGTAGATATACCCCAACAAAACAAATTGGCTGAAAGAAAGAACCGTCACCTATTAGAAGTAGCGCACTTATGTTTACCACTTATGTCCCAAAAATGTATAGGGGAGAGGCTATCCTCACCACTACCTACCTGATAAACCGAATGCCCCCTAAAATTCTCAAATTTACTACCCTTGCCAAAGGCTACATGAATATTTCCCAAATATAAAAATCTTAAGCACCATTCCTCAAAAAGTATTTGGGTCCACAGCCTTTGTCCATACCTACTATTCTGGAAAACTCGACCTTAGAGCCCACAAGTGTATATTTTTGGGTTACTCTTCCACAAAAAGGGGGTATAAGAGGTATTTTCCTACAATCAAGAAAACCTATATCACTATAATGTTATGTTCTTGGAAGATAAATCCTTTTACCCCAAAACACCCATCCAGGGAGAGATAACTGAAAATGAATAGGGTTTGAAGAGTAAGGGGCATGTGTCTCACCAACCTCATCTTGAACCTATACCAATTTCTTTGAAACCTGAACCTGAGCCTTTACCCATTAAAACATCTTCCCAATCTCATCATCCTACTGCCCTAAACCTATTGAACCTGAACCTATTGAGCCTAAACCTACCAAGGCTGAACCTAAACATGGCCAAAAAGAGGTGCTGGTGTACTCTAGAAGACAAAGACAAGATGAGACACAATCCACTGCTCCTCCAATGCCAACTTCCAATCCGAGTCTTCAGGAGGATAGTGATATTCTCATTGCTCTACGAAAGGGGTTAAGGTCTTATACTCAGCATCCCATTGGTAACTTTGCATCATATGATCATCTTTCCCATATATATAAAGCATTTGTGCCAACTATTTCTCATGAACAAATTCCCACAAATGTGAATGAAGCTATGAAGAGTATTGAATGGAGAAAAGCCCTTATATAGGAGATGAGTGCCCTTGAGAAGAATGGCACATGGACATTGACTCAACTTCCAAAAGGGAAACAAGTTGTAAGATGCAAGTAGATATTAACTATTAAATACAACCCTAATGGATGTATCAGTAGATATAAGGTAAGGTTCGTGGCAAGAGGATTTATTCAGACCTATGGAATTGATTTCCAAGAGACTTTTGCTCCAGTGGCAAAATTGAACTCAATCGAAGTGTTACTATCATTGGAAGCAAACCTTGATTGGCCCTTATTTCAACTGGATGTCAAGAATGCATTCTTCAATGGTGATTTGGAGGAAGAAGTTTATCTAGAAATACCTCCAGGATTTGAGAGCAAGAGCAATAATGGAAAGGTTTGCAAATTACATAAGTCACTCTATGAACTTAAGCAGTCTCCAAGAGCTTAGTTTGAGATGGCTGTTAAAAGGTTGGAATACAAACAAGGGCAAGCAGATCATACACTGTCATCTTGATGAATTAGGGATCACTCTAAAGGACCCTATAAAGGTTAGATGCGATAATATAGCAACTATCAGTATAGCAAAAAATCATGTTCATCATGACAAAATAAAACATGTAGAGATAGATCGACACTTCATCAAAGAAAAGATAGAGAGAGATATGATTAATCTAGACTATGTCCCTAGTAGTCATCAAGTTGCTAATATTCTCACAAAGAGACTTAGAAGAATAAAGTTTGAAGAACTCTTATCCAAGCTAGGAATGCTTGACATTTTTCTTCCAGCTTGAGGTGAAGTGTTGATTTTAATGGAGGCTGATTTCTTATTGCTAATTATTTCATTCGTTTAATTGTATAGTTGACCTAGGCATTAATTAGGATTTGTATTTTTTCAAATTCTTAGGGATCATATTCATGATTGATTAGTTGTATAAAAATAGTTGTATCTCAATGAAATCATTAGAGAACACAAAAATACTCTGATTTTTCACACTTTCCAACCAGGAAAATTAGTAGTCTCTCCACATAATTAACAAAATAGAAGAGTGATAACTCAACCACATTCTCAAAGTGAAACAATGTGGAACCCCACTTAACCATTTTAAGTTCCAAGATTATTGTCATTTTACCAATAGTTTTCTTTCTCTATTATAGTTTGTCTTGTCATTTAACATTTTTTTCCAATTATCCTCAAGAGATGTTCAATACACTTATGACTTTTGTCATTTCAATATAAAAATCCTAGAATCTGAATAAAAAGCTTTGGTTATTTTAGATGTCAAATACCCAGTTAATATTTAGATCATCAGAATTTAAAATTGAAAAATTATATCAACTCTTCCAAAGATTAGAAGTTTAGAGAAGCCTACCTCAACTCGTCCATGCAATACAATGACAACATCAGACAGTTTATTCGCCTTCACAATTTCATTTGCCTACTTATAGAAGAAAACATCAATTAAAACGGACAGGTCAAAATCTAAGTGCTACTAGACATTATAAAAAATTAAGAGGAATCCTCATCCATCATACTAAAGAAAGAGCAACAAAAGAAGCCAGCACCATTCATCCAACAAAATTAAAGCTAAAATGAATAATTTGATCATATAAAATAAAATTAAACAAGAGTGAGAGTGTGTGTGTGAGTGAGAGAGAGAGAGTCTGTGTGTGTGTTGTGTGCATTTGTCTCTCTATGCATGTGATTGTTGAGAGAGAGAGAGAGAATACATAGACAAGAAGTGATAACAGTGAAAAGTTGATATCACAAACTGTCCAACAATCAGGCAACCAAATCAAAATAGCAAGTGCAAAAGGCCTGAATACCATGCCAAGGACTACTTCAACTCCTAACCACTAGGGCATAAAAGCTCTGATACCATCTCAAGGACCACTTCAACTCAAGCTTAAGTGTTGACTAGCTTAATTATAGGCAAATTTGGCGTTTATAGTTAATTGTAATATTGTTGTTGATTTCTTTCCTACTTAGTGGTAAACATTGTGTACATATATACCCTACTCATGAGATGTAAATCATATTGAAGAAATACAAACAATTCATTCTTCAAAAATCTTTATGGTATGAGAGCCCGAGCTGCCTTAAAGTGAATTTTTTCTCCTTCTACAGCATTAGGGTTCCTATATACACTTGAAGGGGGTTGAGTTGGTCTCCTCCCTTCAACATCTGCACTTAAGAGGTTGAGTTTCTTCCCTCCCTTGTTATCACCACCCCTCTAGCACCAACGCCACCCTCCGTTGGGCTAATCATCACTTTTTGGCCACCAATGACTGCTACGCATGGCCACATGCACCATCAAGTTGCTTTTGGACAGCGTGCTTTTCTCTTCCACATCTATGCGTGTTTCGTGTCCATTGGTCTCACTGCCGCCGTCATTGAGGAGCTCATCGTCCCATTGACCAACCCCATATGCACTTCATTCTGGACAGGTTGAGTTTTGTTCTCAGATCTTGCGCGTCTCACCTCTATACATGTCACTACCTCTGCACGTACCTTGCCCGTCGTCTAACTGGCCAAACCCCACACAGCCGATCGTCGCACGCGTTGACCATCGTTTTTGGTCAATCAAATCATTTCTTGGAGGTTCTGATTTCCTCTTTTTTCTAGTTTCCTCCATTTTTTTCAATATGGCAGATACTATGGAAGCATTCAAAGACGTAGATTCAGTAGCTTCTCTGTCTTATGATGAAATTCAATCACTCCGCCCTCTTGAATAAATTTGATTCCACCACTATTAACACATCCAACTATATGGAGTTGGATAATACCTTTAATGCTCATCTCCCTTATTGGATTATTGATTCTAGTGCGAATAGGCATATTAAAGACATGTCTAACGACCTTCAAAACTACTCCTCATGCCCTAAAGCGGAGAACGTCAAAATAGCCAATGGGTTTGTATCCACTGTATGTGGAACAAGTTCTCTTATACTCCTGATATTAAACTTTCATTTGTTCTTCATGTACCTAAGTTTCCTATTAACCTCTTCTCTGTTAGCTCCATCACCAAAGATTCAAATTGTAACAAAGATTTAAACTGTAAAATTGTGTTCTTCCCTGATCATTGTGAGTTTCAGGATCTTCAAATAGGGAGAAGAACTGGCAGTTGTCAATTGCATGATGGCTTGTATGTGGTTGATGGACTTCAAGACACAAGTCAAGTCAAGCATTTCTCGGAGTTAATAAGGGAGTGACTAAGGATGTTAACCAGGAAATACTACTACAGTGACATAGACGGTTAGGCCATCCATCTTTTTTTGTCATGAAGAAGTTCCATCCCATCTTATTTTCCAGATCTCAAGATGAATCATTGTTCTATGATACGTGTGAATATGCCAAACATACTAGAAATTCCTATTCTTTTAGTCATAATAAAAATTTGGTTTCCTTTATGACTATTCACTCTTATGTCTGGGCCCTACTAAAACTCTTTCATTATCTGACAGTCGTTGGTTTGTATTGATTGCTGCACTAGAACTACTAGGGTATATTTGTTGAAGGCCAAAAGTGAAGTCTATTCCTGCTTCCAATCATTTCATAAGATGATCTATACTCAATTTGATGCTAAGGTCAATATCCCAAGAACTAACAATGGGACATAATACATGGATCAACATTTTGGTGCTTATTTGGAAACTCATGGGATAATCCATCAAACTAGTTGGCCTTCTACTAGTGCCTAAAATGGGGTAGCTCAGATAAACAATGGACACTTGTTAAAGGTGGCCAAATCTCTTATGTTCACCATGAATCTACCCAAACCTTATTGGAGAGATGCAATTCTCATGGCTGCCAATCTTATTAACCGCATGCCCTTAAAGAACCTCAACTTTAAAAGTCCTCTTGAAGTTTTGAAAAGTAAGACTAAATATACTGTCCCTCCCGAGGTTTTCAAGTGTGTCTATTTTGTTCATGCTATAAATGGTGGGAAACTTGACCTCAGAGCCCTTAATTGTGTCTTCATTGGGTATTCCCCTACATAAAAAGGTTATAAATGTTATCATCCTCCCTCCAAAAGAACATTTGTTAGTATAGATGTTACCTTTCGCAAGGCAGAGCCCTACTTTAGCAATCCCTCATCACCTCTTCAGGGGGGACAAAATGCAGTAGAAGAGGTGCTACTTGATCTTGAAGACGTAAGGGAGAACGAAGTTCAAGGCGAGACTATTGGGAGATTAGATAGATTGGATAGACCTGATTTGCTTACATACTCAAGGAGGAATCAGGTGGACAGAGCTAAAGAAGCCATCATGCAATCTTCAGAATCTTCCTCTACTAATGAGTTATCTACATTCCCCAATGACTTAGATTAACATATTGCTCACAAAAAGGGTCAAGTCTTGTCCCAATTATCCTATCTCTAATTTTGTTTCTTATGACTCCCTGTCCCCATCATATAGAGCCTTTGCCCTTTCAATTTCTTCTCTGTCCATTACCCAGAATTGGGAGGAAGCTATTACAAATTCCAAGTGGAAGCAAACGATGGTTGAAGAAATGAAGGTCTTGTCTAAGCATGAGACATAGGAGTTAGTCTCTCTTCCACCATATTAGAAATTAGTGGGCTGCAAATGGGTTTTCACTATGACACATAACGTTGATGATTCAATAGAAGGGTTCAAAGCTAGACAGATGGCTAAGGGATTCACTCAAACTTATGGAGTGGATTACCAGGAGACCTTTGCTCCTGTTGCAAAAATGAATCCCATTAGAATCTTGTTATCCTGTGCAGCTAATCTTGATTGGGACTTACACCAATTTGACATATAGAATGCATTTCTCTATGGAGACTTGGAAGAGTTTCTAGGTTTGATAATGAACAAAGTGCAGGGAAGGTGTGTAAACTGAAGAAGGCTATATATGGACTGAAACAATCTCCGAGAGCGTGGTTTGACAAATTCAAAGTGTCCATGATCCCCTTTGGCTATTAACTAAGCAATGATGATCACACGCCCATCATAAGGCACTAGAAAGTCAAACTCATTCTTCTTATAGTTTATATTGATGACATAGTGATGACTGGAGATAATAAAGAGGAGATGGTCATGCTGAAAAAGCTATTGGCACAGGAATTTGAGATCAAAGATCTTAGTAAACTACAGTAGTTCTTGGGAATTGAGGTTGCTAGATCAGAGAGAAGAATCTTTATTTCTTGAAGAAAGTATATTCTAGATCTTTAGAAGAGACTGGTATAATAGGGTGTAAACCAGTAGAATCCCCTATTGAAAGTAATCACAAACTTCAATCAAGGATTGGAGAGTCAATTGAAAAGGAAAGATATCAGAGGTTGACTGGAAAACCTATTTACCTTTCTCACACTAGACTAAACATAGCTTGCACTATCAATTTGGTGAGTCAGTTCATGCTTGAGTCAATGCTGCAAACTTACAAGTAATCTTGTTTTTTGCCAACACCAACTAATGCACAATTCTACAAGATATCCAAAAATAATTGTTAAGGATCATACTATACCAAATCTGCCAAGCTCTCAACTACAAGCCTAAGAATGGTTTCACTTTATATCCCGTACACACCCCTCAAAAGTTTTTGGGCTTAAAACATGGACAAAGCACCAAAATGAGATACCCCTCTAAACAAACCATTAGAAGAAACCCAGAAAGAAGACAAGAAAGTGATTCTATCCCAAAGAAGGTGAGGTGGCAAGTATTTATTGTTGAAGATTCTAACATATGCTCTAACCAAATACTCCACAAAGTTGCTAGAATTGCACATTGCCAAAATATTTTATGCTCCCCTTCCTCCCAAAACCCACGAACTTGATAGCAAGAAAGGTGCCAAGACTAGCTAGGCAAATCCAATTCTCTTCAAAGTAACCAAACAAATTGTTCCATAAATGCCTAGCCATATCACAAGGCAAGAAGAAATACCTATTTGTCTCAGAACTTCTAAGACACATCACACAAATATTCGGAGATGAAGCCTTGTTAGGACGTCTAGTCTAAAGCAAGTCATCAAAGGTAATTCTACTAAGTACCACTGTCCAAACAAAAGCCTTTACTTTAGAAGCTGCTTTAAATTTCCAAAAATATTGAAACAACAGATTAGAACCAAAATTGAGGCTTTGTCCACTCTTAAACTTATCAAGGGCCAAGTCACCCAAATCTCAAGCAATTATGTGAAGACCTATGATGAAGCACCCTATCACATGAAAACACTTCAAGCTTAAACTTAGCACAAAGAACATAGACCACCATATCTTGTGCTGAAAGCCTGAAACTCATTACTTAGAGATATGGTACAGCAAAGATCAAACTACTTGCCACTTGGTCATGGAGGATCTAATACCAAGTAAAGAACCAATACAACTACAAGCTTAAGTTGTTAAGTGAAGACTCACAATAACAAAACTGGAGGACTTTTGCGTAAGGAGGCAAGTTAGAAATAAAAAGTAAAACCATTGTTGGGCATGAACCAAACAACTTAAACTTTTTGGTTGAACGGTCCCATGACAACAATATATTTTATCTTGTTTTCTTTTACAAAAATCAAAGCAAATTATATATATTTCCAAAATAGAAACCTAATCAATTACATGCCCACAATTAGAAAATCAAATGTCAACCACTAGAGCCAGAAAACAACAAAGCTTATACCAATGAAAGCTACGATAGTTGACAATTACCTGTAGGGCAATGTCACTAGCATCAACTGCATAAACCTGACAAGACAAACATATTGGAGAAGTCACACATGGAAAATGTTACAGAAAGGTCACAATCAAAAGTTTAAAAACATGATTATAGGCCAATATTTTAGGAACAATGGGATATGGCTCAAGAAATACATTAGTAACAAGCCCTAATTGCAAATACTAGAGGTATAAAAATAAACTCAAGATCCTCCATACAATTCAAGAAATAAAAAGAATTGAAAAAAATAGATACAAAGAAAAGAAATGAGACGAAAAAGTAACCTACATTAATGTAGATGTAGGAACTATAGGAGACAGGAGGCATCTGCATGTTATTAATTTGACTAAGGGATGCTTAAACTCAAAATAAAAGTCTCATGAATTCTTTGACAAATAAACATTGCAAACATCAGCAATGAAACTCAGACACAGCATACTAGCTCTAGCCTTGATGAAGAAACATCTTACAAGAATATAACATTACTTGGAAGCAGATCCTCTATGTTGTATAGTCTTCTGTTCATTATAAATATGATGCAACAAGAGCCACTCTATATACTATTTTCTTTATGATAAGCTTCTTTGGTGAGTCAAGGAAGAGCAACTTAAAATCCTTATGAATTTCTATATTGGAAGCCCATTTATGAACCTAGGGATTGTCATCCATTGCTCATTCTATATGTCTTATCTAAGTTCAAGCTAATAAAAATGGATCATGTAATTAGTCACAGTGGAGTTTTTTCTTCTTTTTTTTTTTTTTTGATAAAAAAGGAGAATTTTATTAAAGAGAGAAAAGATACAAGTGAATACAAGAGGGAGGACAAGCTGTTCTCTAAAAAAGGAAACAGAAGAACAAAAGAATAGTCACACTGAGGTTTGCCTAAGGCTAAGCAATTGGTTCATTAATTGACTCCTATAATATTTGGGCAAATAATTTTTTTCAATTTTATTTTCATTTTAGCCCAAATCCCTCTTTGAGGTTGACCTAGATACTTAAGACTTAGACAAAGGAATAGAGACATTAATAGGATTTTAAATAAAAAAAATTTAAAGAAGGAAGAGCAAGAAGTGCCCGAAAAATTTAATTTCAAAATCCTTCTATCAAGGAAAGAAGAAGCACACGAAGGGGTAAGAATTACCAGCAATGACATTCGCAAGTCTATCATTATGATTTCTTGAAAAATGAAAATTCCAAGAAAATCGATCCCCATGATGCAATAAAATCTCAGAAATGGGACCATTATGTAAAGAAGAAAAACTCAGAATTAATAATTATCCTTCACCAAATCAAAAAATCATTTAACAGATCATTCTGCTGCCAACTTTTTGTAAGACTTTGAAACGTAAAGAAACATAGATTTATCATTGTCAATTTGGAAGAACTTACCCGCTTTGCACCAGCCTGAGCACAAAATATAGAAAGGATGCCAGTGCCACATCCAACATCCACAACAACCTGAAGGCAAACAGCAATGTAAGGAGAAAATTAAATAAAAGGGGGCAAAAATGCTAGAAGTATAAGACGAAGAATTGATGAGTCTTTCAACAGTCAAGACTCATATGTATTAGTAAGCTCCAAAACCATTACCTCTCCAACTTAATTTGCAACAATTATCGTAAAATAATTAATGAGTCTTTCAATGGTCTTCTATTTTTTCTTTTATTGTCAATAGGTAGCCTAAAACATGGTTCAGAAGTCAAAGAGGAATTAAGAAAAAGGATACTATATCCCCTTTTTTACCTCATCAAAATGGGGTTTCACGTCCCTCATTCTTTTGATTTTTATTTTTTCTTTTATTTTCCCTTTTTCTAGGGTCAACCATGTTCCAGCAAAATGATATGTGCCTGGTGCATGTTAAAGAGTTAGAAAACACAAATGTTTTATTCTGACACATATGTTGGACACAAGCTATCTGTGTTTCATAGCAATTACAATGTCTAACATGCTGATACATGAAAATAGTTGTGTCTGTGCTTTATATTTCTACATCACCTTGTTTATGAAGCATTTATTTCATATATGCATACAAATTAAGCCTAAGAAATTTAAACATTAAGTGAGTATTTGCAAAGTAACAAAATTCTGAATATTATACTATAGTCATGTATATCAAATTGCATCAGCAGCTTCTTCTTTACTGAGTCATCGAGTAAACCAGTTCATAGCATTGTCTGTGTTTGCTATATTACTTTGCCTGCAATTAAACTCTGATGTTGCATGATTGCAGCCCTGTAGGTTTCAGTACGAACACGATCCTGTACAACAGAACAGAAGAAAAAATTAAGACAGAAAAATAAAGAGAAAATTATTCTTGGAACACAGCTTAACTTCCCACACTGAAGCACTCAAAGGTCACATTCTTATTCAACCAATAGATCAGTTGAAAAACAGTTTAACTTCCCCACAATAAAACACTCAAGGGTTATATTCTTTATGAGTTCCTTATTGGTCCACTCCATGCACAAGAAACAAATTATCTTTTCGCATGGAAATGTGAGGAGTCCAACAGATCAAACCAAAAGCATGAAGAATAATAAATCAAAAAAAAAAAAAAAGAATTAAATCTCTGTGTTCTGATTTGTTTTTAGATTATCACATAAAATTTCAGATGCAAATGACTGTATACTCATCTCTTTTTATCTTTTTTTTCAGCTTCAAAGTTTAACAAACTGACAGGAAATCATTTGTAGGAAAAATATGAATAAGTAACTAACCCTACCTAATGGGAAAAGGCTTTATTTGTCATTGTTGTTATAAATTACACTTTCCTCTCCTCTGTTTTGAAAACCTACACTTCTCTTCCCTAAGAGATAAAAAAAACCTACAAGTCACTCATTTTGGTAAAAATACTAACGAAATTATAATTTTTAAAATTTATTATTCTAATAAATTAAAAAATTTTAAATGTTCTAACATTACTATTAAAGTTACTTTGGTCAAAATGAGTAAAACCGTAGGCTCTATAATCTTTTAGGAGAAGAGAATGTAGGTTTTCAAAAAAGAAGGGAGTAGAGTGTAATTTTGATATGTCTCAAAAGAGAGGATTGTAATTTACTCTTTTAATCTGGCATATCTATATGTGTGGCAAGTGCATTCCCACAATGTGTCATGACAAAGTCGGTGTGTGACACTAGCACATTTGCAAATATGTATCCATACTTCATAGCTACCAAGGTTCCCCTACAAGTCCAAGCAACACAAGCCAGAACCATTTTTCCTGAATGGACCATCATGAACGAATTGACATAGAATATGAGGATAAAGTGAAGAGAAAAGAGGATAGATAGAAAAAGAAAATTTCAAGGAGAGATAGGAAAGAGAATGTCGGAACAATCACTCTAATTAAGTAATAAAAATCCATGGCCAAGTCTTAAAACAAATCATTCTTATATGGAGAAGCCCTACTAAGCCTAACCCCACCAAGGTCGAAAATTCAAACGTAACACTTTTGTAGTCTATTTTAAAACCTAATTTCTCAAAAACTCCTAACAGACGAAATTAATAATGAATTCCCAAATTGTGATAATTTTTTAGATGAAACCCAAATTATGATAATTTGAAACTATATTAAAGGATCAAATTTGTAATCCCAATTAAAAGCATCATAATACTCCTATTTTATATTCCCTTACATACCTAATCTTCATAATATCTTTCTTTTAGTGAAATTAAGCATAACTAAAAAGAACAAGAATCCTCTAATAAAAAGAGGCATAACTAAAGAAATTACAGCATTTGATATTGTATGGCTCCAGGAATAGCAGAGGATTGATTATATAAATCTTCTACATCATAAGAGCCTATACATGAATATATGTTCTAAGATTCATAGAAACTTAGGAACAGACTCTGAAGGAGGGATGACATTCAAAAAGAATAATAAAACTGTGGGGCCCTCAACAACAGGCTCTTCAATACTGCCAGGTTGCTTTATTTAAAAGATACTATCTAGCCTACACCCGTTTTTCCAGCAAGTAGAAACCAATATCCAATTAGTCTTCACATATACAACCAATTTGGCCAAACTACCAATTTTTGCTTATTTTAAAATGACTGTTTTTTAAATGAAATTTCAAGAACACTATTGTGTATCAGAAACAATTTGTGTTTGGCTGGTTTTTATAAGAAATGTTATTGACTATCAAATTTTACCCAAAAGAAATGCATGTATAAATTTACTTCTCAATTTATATTATTTAAATAGATAAATGATTGTAAATAATTATTAAAGTTAATTTTTGTTCAGTTTTTATTAATAATGAATTAAAATATAAAGAATAAAATCACAATAAATATTTTAAACATTTTAAAGACAACTATATATAAACACTCTATGCTCTGATTTACATGTCCCAAAATAATATATATTAAACATTTGACATAATTCTAATATGATAATTTAGATGTATCAAAATATAACTTTTAAGAAAAATTAATAAATTACTCTTAAGAAGGAGAATAATTCATACATAAAAAAAAAAAAAAAAAAGTGCAAGGGTTTCTCGCTTAGGTAAGAAATAATAAAGGGTCGGCAAATAGTAATTTTTTATTAGGCTATTCTTGTCTTAAAAAAATTTAATTTTGAGTTTCTACTTTTAAAGCTCCAATTCTTATCCTTTTTATTTTTGGTACAGGCCAATTCTTATCTTTTTTGCTGTAACTGGAAAACTTCTACTACTACTTGTAAGCGCTTAATTTTAAGAGAAAAAAAATCGGCCACACAGACGCAAACAGAAATAGAATCATGGGCATCAGGTGTACCAATTCAACGCAAGGGCAAGAGTTCAAATGTCTAAAATAACAACTAGAGAGCTCAAAATTGGTATTATTCAAAATTCCTTTTTCATAAAAGAAGAATTTCATTAAGTGAGGAGAAAGATAGAAAATAAGAGCATTGGGCATCCTCCATGGT
Source organism: Senna siamea (assembly GCA_031216115.1). Lineage (NCBI taxonomy): Eukaryota > Viridiplantae > Streptophyta > Magnoliopsida > Fabales > Fabaceae > Senna > Senna siamea. The sequence continues at coordinate 8,968,693 of CM062360.1, forward strand.
AAACAAAATTACGGAAGAAAGTAAGAAAAGGAAAAACAATGTTAAACGTGCAACAATGATGCTGCCCAAGGTGAGCGTAACAATGGGAAAATAAAAGTTAAACGTGCAACAAAATGCTAATGCTTCACATTCAAAGATAAAAGAAATTCTTGAAAATGTACCAAAAAAGAAAAAATATTAAAGAAAATAAGTAAATATCAAGAAAGGTAGAAAACCTTGATCATCTCCTCGTGGATACCAACGTGAGCGTAAGAATGGAAATAGGCCATGTCGAAGTCCGTACAAGGAGGTCTCTGCTGTTGTTGCTGCTGCTGCTCGGAAACCCTAAGGCTACCAGCGCCGTCTCTGGATTCACGTGACCTTCGAGCTCCCCGGCGGGTTCGCTCTCTGTGACCCATTCCGACCCGCATTTCTGAACCCTGTTCCCGATGATAGCCGTTACTGTAATTCGGGCTCCAACTCATAAGTCTCACTGTCACAACCTTCTCTCTGCTTAACTGTGTTGCATCCGCTCTTTTTTACTTTCCCACGAGAGAGAGAGAGAGAGAGAGAGAGAGGACCTTAACGGAGCGTTTTGTTTAGTATAGGGGACAATTTCCAATTTAAAAAAAAAAAAATTCTAACAATGAAAACTATACATCATTATTATTATCATTAATTATTTATTTATATCTATATTTGTATTATATTAACTTTTAAATTTTTTATTATTCATTTCTAAAATTTTGATATATATGAAATTATAAATTATTTATTATTAATAAATTAAGATTTGATCAGTATTTGTGATGGTAGATAGACTCATCTACATGAATTAAGACTGAAATACTTTTTTTTTTGTTTGAAATGTTTCATTTCTCCGTAATGTCCCATGGCTCCTTGGTGATAGGCAATCGCCTAGGACCCCTATGGGAGAATGTGTGCAAGTATGGCATTGACTCAATGCCACACCATGCTAGCACATTTAGCATCTATAAAAGGAGGTCTTCGGTCCTTGATGAGGTGTGCGATTATTTTTATACTCAAGTTTCCTTTCCTTCTCTAAGCTTTGAGTTTAGGATAAAAGGTGCTTCAAAGAGCTTCCTCCCTTTTTGCATTATTTACAATTCTCTTACGACTCATGTAGGTTTCCATTGTAGCTCGTAATCTCTCAGACTTAGCTCTAACAATTTACATCATCACTAGTGACCAACATTCTCAACTGAAAGTTCCTTTTTCTTACTCACTGGCTTTCTAAGATTCTCTTAAGATTTAATATAAATAGACCCTATCTTCTTCAGTCCGTCACCTCTACTGTCTCATCTGTAACATTCACTTATAATATAATTAAGAGATACTTGTTAGTTGTTAAATTAAGGTTAATGTTTATGTATGTTGCATTAATTGCATAGAGTTACATTAGTGCAGGAACCTAGTTGAAAGGGGAGAAAATTGAGTTAAAGTATGACTCATGACCAAATTGAAAAAGGAAAACTGAGTGAGGCCAAAGTCATAAAATGGAATAGGGACCAAAATGCAAATATGGAGATTAGATATTCCATTGCAATTCTTGAGTGAGAACCCAACCCCAAATGGCACTCAATTAATCAACTTAGTAAAAGTTTAAAATTTACTTGGATAGAAATAATAGTAACACACCATCATTATAATATTTACATATTATATCCTTTAAAATAAGTTAAAAGGAACTATAGGCTAAGGGGGTGTTATGGGCGTTACATCATATACTAGCCAAGACCAATCTTGGCACCTACACTGTCCAATCTTATGGACACATTAAAGCCACCCTACTTGGAGTTGATATTCATGCTCCCTGTGTAGCCCTATCTACCATTCCTAACAGTATTCATCCATCCACAGTAACTTCTATAACCCAAGTGACCCAACCCACTTTTCCTCTAATAAGAAATAATCAACCTCCATCAAAGCCCGCCTTCACTTAGAACATTTAGAGGGTTGAGCCACCCAAGAAGTATAAGCCCATTAGTTTAGAGATGTATGATGGGAAGGCAAATCCTCTACATCACATACAAAACTTCAACATTGATATGACATGCATTAGGTATTATATGAATTCAACTTAAAATTGTTCTCAGCTACTTCGAAAGAAGGAATTTGGTAATGGTTCAAAGGCCTTCCAAGACATTCCATTATAAGTTTTGGACAAATGGCATATAATGATATATTCAAGCTCGCTAACAGGAATAAGACAACAAGAAGATGAAAGCTTGGTAGACTTCATGATAAGGTTTAATGAGAGATTGTTAATAATAAAGAATCCTAACGAAGTAGTGATGGCATTACTGATAATTGCCATCAATAATAAGAAACTCAAGTTCTCCTTAGTGAAGAAGCCTCCTTCTTCGCTCACAAAAATGATGGAAAGAATAAAAAATCATATCATGGCAAAAAAATATAATAAAAACTCAAGAAGATGGTTCAAGAAGAAGCAATTGGCCTCAAGGTTCAAAGTTGCCAGCTAAAGAAAGATGAGGGGTACAACTGAAATTTGCTATCTTTTATACTTCGACTTCAAAGAGGCCTTGGAGGTTTGATAAATACACATTATTTCTGATCTTGCTAGTTGAAATTTTGATGGCCTCAAAGTATGAAGGATTTTGGAGAAGACCACCACCTCTTAGAAAAACACTACGAGAAAAATTAATTTAGAGACAGAAAAATATCCATCTCAAATTCGTCTCTATTTTATCAGAAAGTTATAATTGTTTTATGACATTTTTGAGATGAAATTAGGGATAGAATATATGTCCATCTCTAATTAAAGACAAAATTAAAGATGAAAATATTTTTCATTTCTAAACTAGAAATAGACATATGTTCCATCTTAGAGACAAAAATATATTTCGTCTCTAAATTTCTTTACAATTTTTTTAAAAAAAATCACAATATTAGTTGCTCTTTTTGTGTTTACCTTAAGCCATAAAATTTGCTCCACCCCTCCCTCACTCTTGTTTCTCACACTCTCTAGCACACCAAAACCCTAACTCTCTTAAATGTTAAGCATTTGAAGAAATACCAGGTTTGAAGATGCAGCCTAGGTTGATAACCTAGCTATAAAAGGTGTAATTTAATTTGAGTATTGGAAAAGATAAATAAAATGGTTAGGACTTTTGTTGCAATTTCTTCTAGTGTCACAAAATGAAGTTGACCCAACTACGCTTGGGTTGATAACCCAATTTCAATTGGAACTTTAATCACAATGTATTTGTTAACTTCATCACTAAAATAATTTGGATTGGTAACCTAACATCAATTATAACTTTAATTATGGCTTCTTAATCTTCAATATATTTAGAAGGCTTCTTGTATTAAAGTCTTTGAGAGTGGACTTCATTGAAAAAAGTGAATAGTACTCAACATCTAGAAGTTTAAAAATATACTTCATTAAAGAGTGATATTATAAAAGAAAGAGTACATTAAAAGGTAGATTCCCTAATCTATGGACTTTACCAAATTATTCATAAGTTATTGGGCACAACATCAAATAATGAACTCAAAGCCCTTGTTTATTTGTTTATTCAAACAAACTATGACTTTGCTTCACTTCCACAAGATCACTAGTTTGTTATTGTTGTGACCAATGATGCTACATGTAACACCTTGCCCCAATATCATTAACCCTAAGCTCTATTTCATATACTTAGTGTGTAGTCCCATTCACTTTGGCAGGATGGTGAGTTACAACCCCTTTTATTCTCATGCTTCATTTTCTAGAAAATTTACCAACTAGGTTAATTAATTAGTTTTAAAATGTTGCTCTCTGATAGAGCTAATCCAAGTTCATTTCACAAAAAATCCAACAAAAGTAACTAAAGTTCAAAATACAAAATAAAGTGAACAATCCCCACCAAATATATACAAATTAGCTCTCTAAGCCTTACTGAGAATTATGGAGTCTCACTACTATTAACATGTATACAGATGTTGTGCCACTAAGTAGCCGCGAAGGTAGAAGTTATGGCAGTTAGCATCCCATGGCCAAGAAACTTTCACCATCACTTGATACATAACAATGGTAGTTCAAATGGAAGTATCATCTTAACTATGGTAGTTGAGACATAACTGGCTATCACAAGCCTATAGAAATTTCCATTATGTCTATGTACAAACTATGACAATAGCAAACTAGTCTAATACTAATGTGCTAATAAGCTGCGACATCATTAAGCCTAGATGACTCAATAATGAACCTACCCAAAATAGGAATAAAGCCTTGATCACTTCTACGCTTCAACTTGAAGAAGATCTAGAAAAAATGTAAAGTAAGGAGCATGAGTCACAAAGACCCAATGAGTGTAAGATAAAAGAAGCACACAAATAGGAAACAGATTCACACAGGGTTTTTATCATCATAAAATAATTAAAGGGCTATAAAGTTTAAACCTTTTGTCAATCAAATCTTGTATAAAATTTAAGGAAAATGTCACTATAATAATATTTGAGTAGAAAATACCATAACTAATTAAATCCATACAATGTCAAACATCTCCAATATAATTTTAATACATCTACACAATATTTAACACTTTCAAACAACCACTAATCATCTTTGGTCTCCCTATGTACTAGGATAACCCTTTCGCACCACCAGTCACCTGTGCCTTCAGCCGCACTATGACAACTCATTGTGCATGCATGCGCTCCAGTCACCGTGCCTCCCATCACATGTGACAACCCATTAGTGCCACCAGTCACCTATGCCTTCAACTGCACTATGACAACCCACTATGCCATGCATGTGTGGCCAGCCTCGTACCTCCCACTGCATGAGGCGCCTCAGTATAAGGTAACACTAGAGATAAACAATTCCAACATCTAACAGCATGCACATATCATTTCACAATCAAAAGAGGTAATTATCACAACAACCTCATTCCTAGATTACACAGATCATACAACACACTTTTATTATCTGATCAAAAATATAATTTCCACATTTAGGCAATCTAGCTCTGAATTTCAAATAATAAATTTTATACATTTAGAAAATACATAAATTTTTGTATCTAGTACCAATAGTCACATAGACATAAAATCATCAATTTATCACAAATTTAGAGACAATACATATCCTAATTGTTTCCCATGGCTGTCTGGACAAGGTATACAATCTCATACACAACTAAAATTCATATTTAGTTCAATTACAGGTATGTGGCATTTGAAAATGGTATCTCCCTTATCAAACACTCACTTGAAAGGATTTGTAACAAAATCCTTACTTTACTGGTCCAGCACTAATTTTCTCAATCCTCCTTTTTGCTATTCAATTTTCTATTTTCCTTCCTATTTGATAATACACAAGAATGTTATTATAATATTATTTTGTCCAACTAACAAGAATAAAATATTCAAATATGATGGTGTCTCACTGACAATTTAGGCTATTTTATTACTGTTAAATGCCTGAAAAATATGAATGGCCGTCAAATAATTTCTATAATTCCAGCAAGCTTCTGTACTAAATTTTCAGAGCTTTTAGGTGACACTGGATTTAATGGCTAAACCAAAAAAGATACTGTGATCAACGATGGTCAACGGCAGTGCATGGTAATCAATGGCAATGCACGGTAGTCAACGGCGATCAACGACGGAGGATGACTAAAGTTGGTCAAAAATGTAGATCAGAACACGAAGATAACATATCTAAAATCAGTACGACAAACAACGGAGGTTTAACCACATTTTTTTGATGAAATACGAATGGGTACGGCGAAGATGTTTCTCTCTGATCTGGGTGCGTGGTGATAGTTCTTCGATAGTGGCAACTGGCTGAGGATGGCATTTTCTGGCTATTTTTCCCCTTGACGTCGCTCACCAAAAAATGAATAAAACGCTCAGTTTCTAGATGCCACCAATTGGAGAAGATGTCGTGGAGGCTTGTCAGTGATGCGACGCTGTCGGAGGTCCTGCGCTGGTGTATTGTGCGGCTCAAATCGGCGCCAGTGACGGTGAGAGAGAGTGAAGGAGAAAAAAGTGTAGGAGAGAGAAAGTACAGAATAAAAATGGGAGAGAGAGAGAGAATTGATGGGTCAGGATAAAAGGATGAAGCAAATTTTAGAATTTTAGGCTTAAAGGCATTTTGGTCATTTTATGAGTACCCTAAGTGTCCAAAAATATCTGCTATGTTCTCAAAACAAATAAAAAATTTCTTATGAGATAAAATTTTATTACCAAAAATTTTCAAATTTGAATTGTAGGCTTAAAATAATTTATTTGTTTCATATTCAACAAAATTCCAAGTTTTCATCAAATTTTCTCAATTATTTTAGCTACTAAAGTATTTAAATTAGCAAAATATTTGGGGTATTACATTCTCTCCCCCTTAAGAAATTCGGTCCCCGAATTTAAATTTTACTGACCTTGATTCTTAAATAGATGTGGATACTTTGCAAGCATTTCTTTTTCTGCCTCCCATGTGGCTTCTTCTTAAGTGTGATTTTGCTATAGCACTTTCATAATCACAATCTCCCTTGATTGAAGTTTCTTGACTTGTCTATCCATAATTGCTACAGATGTGTGTTACTACCTCTGCTATCTAAGCAATTACACCTAAGGCAGTGAACCTATCGATGCAGTCTAGTGCAATAGTGAGTATCAAGGTCGTATTCCTCGGGAACGGGAAAGCCCAGAGTTACTACTTATTCTATGTTATCTAGCCTGGTAATTAAAGTGATTGATTTTTAACTAAAATAATAATTAATTAAGTTCAATAAACTACTAGCGACAATGAATGAAAGAAAATATACGGAGGCAAGAAAAGCAAATCCATCAAGGAACCTATACTGATTGGTAAACACACAAAAGATAATGGATTACTGAAATTGACTATGCTACCTGTGAGTGAATTCTAAGTTAAATTCAATTTTCCTCTCGAGAGTATTAAATTTCTAAATATAAGAATTTACCACTGGAATCTCTTCCTAATGATTGATTTCAAATCAACTTTATCGGTCTAATTCACCACAATTAAGGATAGCTACTCCTTAATCCAGTAAGTAATTAACCTCATCTCTAGGAAAAAATTAATTATTCTCTGCGATTAGGTTTCAATTTCAATTATCATCTCTCGATCTCAAAAAGAAATTTAATTAGCATTCACAACGACGTCTCAGACTGAAAACTTAAACAATACATGCATAACCGCAAAGAAAATCACAGTATCAAATTTAACATCCATGCAAATTAAAACAGCAATCCAACATAGTTAGGGACTCCAATGGATTTTACAAATTCAGCCACACATATTTACAACAGTAGATAATCCTAACAGTAAATCCATCAGACCATTCATCAAATAATCAATTATACAGGAGCTAAAAACAGTAAAAATTATACATGCCCTTGTCTTCTCAATTACCCAATGGTTACTGTATGGATTGGTCATCGAAAAATCACTAAAATCTCGCCAGAAAATTGCCAGAAAACCTCTAGAAAAATACAACTAAAATCTGTCCAGAAACGGGTCTCGAGTCACGGGTCAATTGAGTTGGATCCCGAGTTCTCGGGTACCCAATGGAAAACGGCTACAACGATGGCTGAAGCTGAGGCGGAAGGTCACGGGGAGGCGCTGAGTGACGGAGGATCGATTTTTAGTGGTAGCTTGGACGGATGATGCCGGAATCAGCTCTAAATGCGGATGGGTCACGAATTGGGTTCGTCACAGATCTCACCGATTTGGGCTGTTTTGGCAGCCGGTGAGCTAGGGGAAGCTGCGCTTGGGTTACCTAAAGTTGTAGGGAGTGACGACGGGCGGTGGGTCGACCGAAAAATGCTGCAAAACGTCGCAATGTGGATGGGTCTTCCTCTCGGGTCACGCATTTTCTCTAGTTGATCTGTTGCTTTCCGACGGCAATGCATAGTGGCAGTGGCTTGCCCGTCATCCCCTGTTGTCGAGGTGAGGTTGTGCTGTCGTGGACTCTACCTAGAACCACCTTTGTTCACGCGAAGCTCTATGAGTCTCACCTCTCACACAATGGGTTCGAGTATCCTCTAAAAAAAATTGTTTCAAGCTATTCTCCCCTTAATATGCACGCTGCACAGGCCTTCTATGCTTTTCTCACACGGGTCCTCACTATTTTCCTCCAATTAGCCTGGTTCAAGGCCCAATTGGCCCAAATGGCCTATTTTGGGTGCTTTCAAGGCTGTTTAGGCTCAATATTTCTCTATTTGCTAATGATGACTTGATAAAATGCCTGAAAACAAAAAATAATGCAACTTAAGTGATTTTTAGAATAAAATTACATAAAATGCTCATAAAATGGACAATTCACATCAAGCAATTTTTGTATAAAATAAGACACATCAAGGTTTTTCTTCATATGTCAATCCCTTATCCAAGTAAACTTGTTGTGGCTTAATTATGTATGAGGGATCGGGCAAGTATTTCCTCATCATGGATACATGAAAAATTGGATGAACTTCTGTAAAGTCAGGTGGCAATGCTAATCGATATGCCATAGCACCAATCCTCTCTAAAACTCCAAAAGGCCCAATATATCATGGACTTAGTTTACCTTTCTTACCAATTCTCATTACACCTTTCATAGGTGATTCACGTAGAAATACATGATCACCTACCATAAATTCCAAATCTCACCTCTTGTGATTTGAATAAGCTTTTTGCTTACTTTGGGCTACAAGTAATTATTCTCTGATCAACTTAACCTTCTCAAGTGCGTCTTGCACCAAATAGGGCCCTAAAAATTTCATGTCACCTATTTCAAACTAGCCAATTGGGGATCTACACCACCTACCATACAAGGCTTCAAATAGAGCCATCTGAATACTAGCTTGATAGCTATTATTATAGGCAAACTCTGCAAGAGGCAAGTATTTGTCCCAACTTTCACCATAATCTAACATATAAGCCCTTAGCATATCCTTTAGAAATTGTATAGTCCTCTCTGATTGAATTTCTATCTGATGTATAGTCCTCTCTGATTGAATTTCTATCTGAGGATGAAAAGTTGTACTAAGATTTAGGCGTGTGCCTAAGGCCTCTTGGAAAGCTTCTCAGAATCGTGAAGTAAATTATGGACCTCAGTCAGAGACAATAGACAATGATACCCCATGTAGTCTTACAATTTCATCTAGATATAATTGAGCATATCTTGCCACTCCATATGCAATCTTCACTGGGAGAAAATGAGCTGAATTAGTCAATCTATCAACTATCACCCATATAGAATCATAACCTCATAATGTACAGGGTAGACCAACCATAAAGTCCATCGTAATCCTCAATAAGCACATAATTATACATATTTATTTGCTAAATTCCACTTACTTTAAGAGTATATTTTATGTGTTTTATGTATAATTACCCATGTTTCCACTTGTTTTCATGTTATGCAAGCTTTTCCTAGGTACAAAGCAGTTTTGAAGCAAAATGGACCAAAACCAAGTGTCTAAAGGCTCAAAGCACCTTAAAATACACCTTTTAGCATAGCCACACATGAAGTCTTCTAGAACACACCCTACCACACGCCCATGCTGCCTTAAAGCTTCTAGAACACACCTCTCTACATGCCAAAGACATCTTATGCACCTCCCTACATGGCCAAAGCAACAATCTCCAACTAAGAAATGGCCAAAATCACATTGTGGATGGATTCCTTTTGGAACACAGCCTACAATAAGGCCATGCTCCCTACATAGGCTACCATACGGCCACGCCACTTTCTAGGTTGCCACATAGCCGTGTGGAAGCCTAGAGAGGCACCTCCCTTGCCTATAAATAAGAGGAGGCATAAGGAGAAGCAACATCACTTAAAGGTATTCAAGGAAAGGAAAACCATGAGCACTTGGAGTAGCTTGGAGTGTGACAATCCTTGCTAATCTTTGGAGCTAAATACTTCATTTCCCTTGTCTCTTCACAAAGGTCATAAGCCGTGGAGATTCAATCAAGAATTAAAGCAAGAGACTAGGACACATTAAGAAGCAACTATTGTAACAACCCCCTAATACAACATACGTGATGCTTATCTGATTAGCGGAAGCATATGGGTTGGTTTACATAGTTATTCCTGATGTGGGAATGTTAGGGGATCACTACTGGTTGAGCGTAACCCAAATAGACTTCCTGTTGTCCATTCGGATTTCGTTCAACCCTAATTCACATGCAGCTAAACTAATTATATATACGTACTTCATAAATTACTCTGGAATGAAATCTAAAATCCATATATACATCACATCATGCATTCATATACATTCCAACTTAAATTCACAAGTTTACAGCGGTAAACCCTACTGAAAATCCGGCAAAGTTTCCTCTGTATTTCGAACATATCCAGAATACAACAGTCACCTGTTTATAATTATACAGCCAGTCCAACAACAACAGAAAACATAAATTTACAGAAGACCAATTATACAGCATTATCATCAAAATATATACAATGTAATTCAAGCCTAGACTAAGTCATTCTTCTGTCTATCATCAAATCATTATCTAGCTAACGTCTAGGTTCCTGTCCTTGTCCCTGTTCATCTGAGTAAACAACCCGGTGAGATATAAAATCCCAATAGAATAATTTACAGTTCAAATACAATTCAAAATCTGGTTGAATACTCGGTGGTGCGAGCACCGAAAACATCTTCCCGAAATCAGTTCAAAATCAGTGAAATACCTTATCTTTAAAATTATTTTATCACATGGAAATTGCGGCAAATAATCAAAATCATAAAAATCCATTTCTTTTAAAATCAATACTCGAAATCAGATAAAATCCCATGCCCGGTGTATCTAAATCCACGTTGGCCACAAATCCTCTGTGACCAAGTTTAAATCGTCTTCTAATTGCACGTCATCTAGAGAGAATACCTCTCTTATCGTTGGGTGTGATCCGTAACACCAATCACCCAAATCGAGCTTATATTGTGAGTGTGATCCGTAACACCAATCACTCACTCAAGGATCGGGTGAGAATCAACATCTAGGGTGTCCCCTAGCATGTGCACATACGCCAATTCTCATCCTCATATAGTCTATTCGAACTCACATGCTCATGGTCGACTATTCCTTAGGGTTCTAGGATATTACGCCTAAAAAAATGTAACAACTAAAAAATGCTTTTAAAAGATAAAACCTAATTTTTGACGCTAATTCCAATCAGAAGAAGCTTGGCATGACTTTCGAGGATGGTGATATGAAACGGAAGGTTGTTCGAAGTCAGAAACACGAGCAAATGGAAAGAAACGCAATCCGGCGATCAGAAACTGACATACGACGTTTCGTGCATCAATTTCATTGATGGAGGCCAAAACCTTTGCATGGAAATGCGTGCCAACGTCTGGAAGGAAGTCGATACCTTAAAGTATCCCCAGGTGGTCGGGGAAAAGTCAGAATCGCCCCCGGAGGCTTTAAATTTCCCGAAATCCCTCTATTTCTCTCAAATCTCTCTCTCTCTCCTCACTTCACTTTATCTCTCCTCTCTCTCCTCCTTCCTCCACCGTGCACCGCCACCACAGCCACCGTGAGCCACCACCTGGCCTACCAATCGACAACCCTCACCACCCACAACCTCCACCAACCACCCACAGCCACCAACGGTCGCCATCGCCGCCGAAAAATGAAGTTTTCCACCTCTATTGCGCGAAAACTTCGCCAGCTGAGATTGCCGCCATCTGCCACCATTGGCCATCACCGCCCCCACCATCGTGTAGCCTGAGCTGCCAGCTTCCTCCACCAGCTCGTTGACGTCGAATGGAGGTCCGACGCACCTGGATTGAGGTAATTTCCATCCGCCGTGCGTAAACCTTTGTGGCTGGAAAACACCGTCCAAACGGTCGTGAACCGCCGCGCCACTACCATATTCGGACTCCTGGTCTTGCGGGCTTCACCGTGGTGTAAATTTCGAGGCCAACCGCACCCCTTCGCCATGCGCCGCCATACGCTGCCGTGCGCCATTGTGTCAAAGCTTTTGGACGTACATCGGCAGAAATCGAGATCACCTCGGGATAGAATTCCATCATCCGATCACATTGGTAAGGTCCGATTTCCCAAAAATTGATGAATTCTGATTGAAATAGCTGCCAAACGTAATTAGGGAATAAATTGACCTAGGTATTAGGGTAACCGGACTTAGAATCGTAAAATCGATGATGTGAAAAGCTTGAATATTCAATTTAATGTCCAAGAAATTAATTGGGCTCAGAAACTGAGATTACATGAAGTTATGAACCCATTTGGAGCGACAGGAGACCAGGTAGGATAATTTACACTTCCCGAACCCTAGATTTGACCTAGTGATTGCCTGAATGATTAGATTTAATTGCATGGATTTACGTGCTACTTTCGATGGAATAAATTGCATGCCTGTGTGCTGGATATCCTAATTGCATGTTAGACGCTTTGTTTATCGAGTTTAGATGCCCTTAGGACAGATTTACTTAGGGTAGGGTACTTGATAGCCAGTATGGGACGGCTGTTAAGTATCCTGAGTACAGGGAGTTTTTATACGAGATTGTTTTTATCAGATTTAGCCTATACTGTGTTAGGGATCACGCGATAAATCAGGACGACCCTAATAAAGGTTTAAGGAGTATAAAGGGGGGATAGCCTACACGGAAAAACGTTGTGATTTAGGTGTAATACCTAGAACCCTGAGGAATAGCCGACCATGAGCATGTGAGTTCGAATAGACTGTATGAGGATGAGAATTGGCGTATGTGCACATGTTAGGGGATGCCCTAGATGTTGATTCTCACCCGGTCCTTGAGTGAGTGATTGGTGTTACAGATCACACTCACAACATAGGCGAGATTCAGCTGATTGGTGTTACGGATCACACCCAACGATAAGAGAGGTAATCTCTCTAGATGACGTGCAATTGGATGACGTTTTAGACTTGGTCGTAGAGGATTTGTGGCCAACGTGGATTTAGATACACTGGGCATAGGATTTAACCTAATTTCTATGATTAATTTTTAAAGAAATGGATTTTATGATTTTGAGTATTTGTCGCGATTTCCATGTGATAAAATGATTTTAAAGATAAGGTATTTCACTGATTTTGAACTGATTTCGGGAAGATGTTTTCGGTGCTCGCACCGCTAAGTATTCAACCAGATTTTGAATTGTATTTGAACTGTAAATTATTCTACTAGGATTTTCTGTCTCACCGGGTTGTTTACTAGATAAACAGGGACAGGGACAAGAACCTAGACGTTAGCTGGACAATGATTTGATGATAGACAGAAGAACGGCTTAGTCTAGGCTTAAATTACATTGTATATATTTTGATGATAATGCTGTATAATTGGTCTTCTGTAAATTTATGTTTTCTGTTGTTGTTGGACTAGCTGTATAATTGTAAACAGGTGACTGTTGTATTCTGGATATGTTCGAAATACAGAGGAAACTCTGTAAGATTTTTAGTAGGGTTTACCGCTGTAAACTTGTGAATTTAAGTTAGAATGTATATGAATGCATGATGTGATGTATATATGGATTTTAGATTCCATTCCAGAGTAATTTATGATGTATGTCTATATAATTAGTTTAGCTGCGTGTGAATTAGGGTTAAACGGAATCCGAATGGACAACGGGAAGTCTATTTGGGTTACGCTCAACTAGTAGCGATCCCCTGACATTCCCACATTGGGAATAACTATGTAAACCAACCCATATGCTTCCGCTAATCAGATAAGCATCACGTATGTTGTATTAGAGGGTCGTTACAACTAGAAGTATAATAAAAAAGGAGTTCAGAATCAATACTAGTTATTCATGAACATGAGTAGGTAGATTGGTAGAATCCAATTGGGGTTCTTAAGCTATGTTGATATTTTAATTTTAATATGATTGAGTTATAAATTACATTGTGTGATCTTCCTTTAGTTAAAGATTAATTAAGTTTTCATTATGAGAAATCGTAGGGAAAACTATCTAGATTCTTCTCAAAAACTCTAACCGATGATTTTTGGAATTGGAAAACTAACTAGAGAGAACAGTCGATCTCCGCTAGGACCTAGAGGTTGATGATTGCTGAATTAGGAGAGATTCCAAATAGTGGTGAATTAGAGCATTACTGCTGATCTACACTTGACCATTGGACCTAAATAGCCAATGAAAGGTATAGTTTTTAGAAATCCATCAAAACCAACCAAAAATCTGGATTTACTATAGAATTCACCCGCAAGTAGCATAATTAATTTTCATAATTCACTATCTTTTGTTTACATATCACATAGTTTAGGACCCCAATGGGTTTACTTTTCTGAAACTTGATAATTCACTATCTTAACACTTGCCTCACTTTCCCTCCGTAAATAGCCAAGAGTAGTTAGACTTAGTTTAATTAAATCACCATTTGTCTTAGGCTAAATAACAATGAGTAAGTTATAACTTTGGGCTTTCCCATTCCCGTGGGATACGACCTTGATACTCACCATTGTGCTATATTACACTAACAGGTGCACTACCTTAAGGTGTGGCCACATAAAGTTCATTGGTAGCACATCAAGTTTTTTGCGCTATTGCCAGGGATTTTAGTGAGAAAACTAGAGCGAAATTAGGAACTGTTACTTTAGCCATTTGTGATCTATAACATCCATTCCAAATATGATTAAAGAGATGCTTGTTAATTTTTAATTTAGTTCTAATACTTGTGTATGTTGCATTAATTTCATATAGTTGCATTAGCATAAGGACTTAATTGAAAGAAAACAAATGAAGGTTTAACAAGAGGTGACTTGGGATTCAATTGAAAAGGGAAAGGTGAGTGATTCCAAGAGTGCAAAATAGCTCAGGGACCAAAGAGAAATTACCCAAACTTCCTTAAACCCTAGTTGAACCCTAAACCTCCCACTCACTCCAAACCTTTAGAATTTTTAGAGAGAGAAGCAGAGGGATTAATAGAGAGAGAAAAGAGCGAGCTTGGGCAAGAAAGGGGGAATTTTGCTGTAGGAAGAGCAGATTCAAGGATGGAAATTAGTTCTTAGCAAGGGGAGAGCCTTCCTAACACATCAAACACACACATTTGCAAGGAATCAAGGTAGCAATTCATCCTAAATCCCTCTCTTTTCTAGAATGTTGAATGTTGCTAGATGGACATGATTTTTGAATGTTTGAACTAAGTTTGGGGTTAAACCTATATTCTATATGTTTTTCTATTGTTATTGGATGCTGTTTTTTTGAAAGATTGTGCTCATATGTGTTTGCAAATGATTGGAAGGGCTGGGTTGTGTTCATATAGAAAGGCTAGTTTTCCTTGAATGTATAATTTTTGAGCATAATGATGAGAAAGGTTTGAGGAAAAGTCAAGTTTATAGAATAGAAACTAGGCTCATCCATCTTAAATTGAAAATGGAATGAGTTCTGGACTGGGTTATGTAAAAAAGATGCTTTTTGAATTACTGCAGAACATAGAAGTCGACTGCCAACAATTCAAAAGTCGACTGTTGTGTTCTTGAAAAACCCAGAAGTGTAGACTTAGATGCAGCAGCTGACTGCCAGTCTCTTAGCAGTCGATTGTCGGGCCCGAGTTTACATTAAGCAATCGATTGGTTATCCTCGCAGTCAACTGTCAAGTTCTTATTTTGCCCATGACACATTCCACTGAGTGACCAGCCGATTGCTTGCCTTCTAACAGTCAACTGGTAGCTTGGTATCTTGCATCCCAAGGATTCCAAAGAGCAATCAACCGACTGCCAACCTTTTAATAGTTGATTGATGGCCCTCTGATCCTGCGAATTGTGATTTTGAACTAGAATTGAGCTTAGAAATCTATTATACTACATGGTTTAAGGCTCATAACACAGGTAGGCAAGGAAGCTAGATGTTTTGGGTAAAATGCGAAGGAAAGGGGTCACTTTTCACTTGGATCAGAATGGTCCTTATGGTAGTGACACAAAAGGGAGCAAAGAGGCATCAAAAAAAGATGAGTGAAGTATTCTAGGCATATGCATGATGTGTTGCCACCTATGCTACTTATGCAACTACACCTAAGGCAGTGAACCTATTGATGCAGCCTAGTGCAATGGTGAGTATCAAGGTCGTATTCCTTGGGGACAAGAAAGCCTAGAGTTACTACTTGTTCTCTGTTATCTAGCCTAGCAATTAAAGTGATTGATTTTTATCTAAACTAATGTCTAACTACAAGCAATAATAACTTACTAGCGACAAGGAACGAAAGAAAATATACGGAGGCAAGAAAAGCAAATCCATCAGGGAACCTAAACTATTCGGTAAATACATAAAAGATAATGGATTACTAAATTTAACTATGCTACCTGTGAGTGAATTCTAATTCTAATTCAAATTCTCTGTCGGTCTCAATGAAGTTCTTAAACCTAAAATCTACCACTAGCTGGTTCTTCCTAATGGTAAATTTTAAATTAGCATTATCAGTCTAATTCACCACTATTAAGAAATAACTTTTAGCTACTCTTAATCCAACAATTAATTATCCTTAGTTCTAAGTGATAGTTAATTGTTCCTTATAATTAGTTTTCTAATTCCAATTATTATCCGTCGATCTCATAAAGGAATCTAATTAGCATTTTCATGGCGTCTCATAAATAAAGCTAATACATGCATTTATAACTGTAAATAAGATCACACAACTAAATTCAACATCCATGAAATTAAAACAGCAATCCAACATATTCAGGAACCCTAATGAATTTTACAAATTCAGCCACACATATTTACAATAGCAGATAATTCCAATAGCAGATAATCCATCAGATAATTAATTAAATAGTAGATAAAAATAGTAAAAATTTATGCAAGTCCTGTCTTCTCAATTGCCCAATGGTCTCTGTACATAATGGTTACCGAAAAACCACCGAAATCTCACTGGAAAACTGCTAGAAAATTTAAATTTTCAGACTGCCCAGTTCAAGCCTTCATGGGTCGGGTCGGGTCAAATCTTGGGTTCTCTAGTACCTGACAAAAAATGGCTACAATAGAGGCCGGAGCTGAGGCAGAAGGTTGAGGGTGAAGCGCTAACCGCCGGAGGGAAATTTCTAGCGACAGACCGGACAGATGACAACAGAAACAACTACAAACACAGACGAGTCAAATCATCTAGTCTGTCGCTGAAGGTTACAAGGGTGACGGCAACCGATGGATAGGCCAAAAAATGCTACAGAGAAGCTCGAGCTCGCATGGGTTGCTTTATCGAGTCACGTGATTTGTCACCGAAACTCTACCATTCTTGCACGTTTTAATGGCTGGCGTTGACGGCAGTGTCCCGCTTGTCATTCCTTGACACTGAAACATTGTCGTGTTGCCGTGGAAGTTCGCCAAAGGTTTACACGATGCAAATGGTCTCTCTTTCTCGTGCAATGGAAGTCGAATGCACGGGTTACTGTTCCAAGCTTGGGTATATGATGTTTTCACGCGGTCAACTCCTTTTTTCCTATTCCCACCTTGGTCCAAGGCCCAATAAGGCTAATACGAGGCCTAATAAGCAAAATTGGCCCAAATGGCCTATTTTAAGTGCTCTGAAGGCTGTCTAGGCTCGAAATTGCTCTGTTTCTTGATGATGACTTGATAAAATGCCTAAAATTGAAAATGATGCAAACTTAGGTGATTTTTGGAATAAAATTACATAAAATGCTCATAAAATGGATAATTAACATCAAGAAAATATGTATAAAGTAAGACACATCAATGCATTAGTGGTAGATAGGCTCATGATTCTAGTGAATAATTATTGGTATAGGACAGCGTTGGCATTCTATGGTTGTGTCATGAATTTAGATGGTTAAACATCCACTTGAATATAAAGGATTTCAAAAATATCATGATGATTGCAAACCCTAAGTTAGTGTTTCTTCCAAGGGCTATTAAGAAACACATACTTAAGGTTAAAGCATAACCATGGGCATTAGCCATTAGCCGAATCACCCTAGCATATATGTTAGAGGATAGTGTACCGAGAGTGTGATCCACCTCAAAGGTAATAGTGGTGACTTCATAACTTCATGATCCGTGGAAGCGGAGAGGATAAGGTCTAGAGGGTGATCTACCTCAGTGGTAATGGTGGTGATTCCATAGCCTCATGATCCGTGGAAGTGGAGAGGATAGGATCTGTTCAAAGGTTTACAATGATCCCATGAGTTATTGAGATTTTACAAGTGGATCTAGTTGGGGGATGCCTCAGATGTACTAAGTCAGTAAATTATCGTAGTGGCACAGTAGTCACTAGGGTAACTCATTCATATATGTAGTCATACGTAGAGTTGTTACAGGGCGACACTCCCATTAGGTCATATGATGTAATTATTTCTTGATCAAAAGGCATGTTAATACCCTAAAGAAATGTTTTATGATGAGAAGAATGATGAATGCACTTCCCATGTTTTTAAGTTGATATGTTTTAATGAATATGCATATGTATGAGTACATAACATGATTAAATGTTACATGCACTGCATCCCAATATTATACATTGTGTTTTATGAAAGAATGTAGAGATTTTCATGCAAGCACGGTGGTACAGGTCAGTGGATTTTGAAACAGGTTGCATTGCTACTAGGATTCATTTCTCACTTTAGTGCTGGCATGTATCAGATGTGTAGGTCCCGTGGTTGAAGAGGAGGTAACGTGGGAAGAAGTACCCACTAGGGGGTATATGAAATTGATTAATTTATTTTGAGATAGTATAGGCACATTCTATTATTGTACTAGTCTTTATGATTTTTGGAAAGACTAGTTTAAAATATCTCTCGTATAGCCTATCTTAACTTGGATGTATATGAACTACTGTTTAGATTAGCTGACGGGGTCATGAGTAGCAAGATTGTTACCTCCATACCCAATAGTTATTTAACTATATTTAACTAAGAATGCATGTTTATGTATAGTTAATTTAGGTATATTTTTTATATTCTATTCCGCTACGAGAGTGAGTGAAACTCGATAGTAGAGCATGACCCAAGATGCACTCAACCAAATTAAACTGTAAAAAGTTTAAAATTACTTAGGTAAGGGAAACGGTAACATACCATTATTTTATAACTATACTTTATATCTTTTAATTAATTTATAAAGAAACAATGGCTAAGGGTCTGTTACTAGAGGTGTTACATGATCCACTGGTAAGGGGTGATGATTCATAGCCTTATGATCCACAAAAGCAGAGAAGATAGGAGTTGTACAGAGGTTTTACAGTGATCCTGTAAGTTATTGAGATTGTACTTGGATTTGGCTGGGGGATGCCTTAGATAGTACTTATGCAGTAGAGTTACTGTAGTGACACAGTAAGTCATTAGGATAGCTCATTCATATATGTAGTGGTCCATGGAGTTGTTGTTAGCCGACACTCCAAATAACGCGTATGTTATGATTGTTTCTCCTGCTCATTGGTACAATGAAAAGGCATGTTTATTACCCTAGGAAATGTTTTGTGATGAAAATGATGATGAATAGACATCCCACATTATAAAGTTAACATGTTTTACTTGTACATGCATGAATATGAGCACATGACATGAAAGTATGTTACATGCACTGCATCCCAATAGTATGTATTATGTTTTGTGATGAAAGTAATGTAGAGGTTTTTCGTATAAGTTCGGTGGTATAGGTTAGTAGTTTTCAAAGCAGGTTGCATTGCTACTGAGATTGATTTCTCACATAAGTGCTGTTGTACCAGATGTGTAGGTCCTTAGTTAGAGAAGAAGGTAACTAGAGAGAGGTACCCTTCATGGGGTACATTGAAATGTTTATTTTGGATAGTATAGGCATTCATTTATTTTGTACTAGTGTTTATGATTTTTGAGAAAGGCTAGTATAGATTATCTCTTTTATAGCCTATCTTAACTTAAATATATATGGATTAACTAGTAACCATCAATAGGAATTTTGATGGGGTCATGAGTGGCAGGGTTGCTGCCTCCATGCCCAATAGTTATTTAATGATATTTAACAAATTAGGTATGCATGTTTGTGTATAGATATCTAAAGTAAACTATATATATATTCCACTGTGATTCTTAAGTGAGAACCCGAGTGTAAAAATCGACCCCAAATGACAATCAATTAATTAACTTGATAAAAGTTAAAAATTTACTCGGGAAGAGGTAATAGTAACACATTGTTATTATGATATTTATATATTATACCTTTTAAATAATTAAAAGGAATTATAGGCTAAAGGGGTGTTACAGATGTTACATGAAGATATGCCAAGATGCGTCCCCCTTTTTGGTGAGAAATACCCCTCTTTTTAACCTTCGTTGCTCTAGAAAAGCACGTGCCTCTTTTTGTCTAGGAGAGAGAATGTTACTAAAATTGTTAGAGTTAGACTATTTTTAATGCAACCATGGCCATAGGTGTTTTATAATGTAATCAAGCCATGCCCATGGTAAGCCATGCCCACGAGAGATTTTCTGCCAATAAGGAAAAACTGCATAAATCACAACAAAAACTAAGTTAAGTTATCTTAACTTATAAAAAGCCAACATAATTGCTATAGGCCTAACATTAAGGAAATTTGTAAAGTTTATCAAAGTGTAAAAAACAAAGCAGAAACAAATTAAGCACAAGATCCAAATAAGAAGCAATTAGTAAAATTATCATTCCCTTTTAGATAGATTTCTTTTTCTTATTTTTCTTCTTTTCCCTTTTTTTTTAAAGATGGCTATGAGCATATCCTTTTGACGCGAAAAAGTACTTAATTCTTGCTTAGAGTGTCATAACTCTTTGATGTGAATGAAGATATTTGTGGTACATATACTTGGTTAATTAGCAAATCATAACTCTAAGTGGTTACTAGCACTAATAATTCTTTTTGAATAAGGAGTAGAAAAATTACAAATCATTGCTCTCTCTCTCTCTCTCTCTCTTTTATATATCTATATAATCTAGTGTAAAAAGGAAAAGAATAGAGAAACAACAAATTTTCAATTATTTCAAGGCTTTGGACCTAAAATCATAATGTACTAATCTCTGAACTCAATGAATTGACAAGTTAAATGAAAGACCCAAGGGAAAAGCATTCCGTTTAAAAGATTAGTATGCAAAATTTTCTCTAATTTTAATTATTAACTCAGTTGAATATACTTGTTAGAACTATAAGCATAGCACATAGGAAAGCAAAATTAATAGATGCTCATTTTGATGAAATGACTTGGAATCATGTATTACTTGAGAAACTTACATTTAAATTGCTATGCTTCAAGGGCAAGACAAGAACAAGTGTAGAAAAATTGATTCAAAAGTCAAAATTTAAACTAAAAGAAACTATCTACTACCAAAATCACAAAAGTAAATTCAACAAAAACAAACAAAATTTCAAGATTCAACAATTCAATATATATCATCTCTTTTAACTATCTCTCCTAACCAGAAAATAACATCCAGCTAAGATATATTTAGCAAATATCCAATGTAACAAATATATACAGTATAAATACATATCATCCTTTTCTAACCAAAAAAGATGTATTTAGCATATATTATAACTGTCACAGCTATTGAACAAATATCATCTTAGAAATATACTATCTAGCACATTACTAGAAAATATCATTAGTAGATATATTCCGTCATCTCATTCAGCAAGTATATTATCCAGTGGAATCATTCAAAAAATATCAACAACAAAAGTATTCAGCAAAGTAACTAGCAAAAATCATCAATTCAAAAGATATATCCAGTAGAAATTTTCAACAATTGTCATCTTATTCCTCCCCCACACTTAAGCATTGCATTGTCCTCAATGCAATCATAAAGAACAATAATAAAAGAGGAAAGGGAAAAGAAGAACTTCCCTAAAGTGAGTATACTAGCTCTTTGCTTCATGCCATTTGAAGTTGAGACCTCCAAGAGTGTGTTGTTCTTCATTTTGAGATGGAAGTGGACATGAAAATAAAACAAAATGGAATTAAACAAGTTAAACAACATAAACAAAATAGATAAAATAAACAAAATAGAAACTAAAATTGAAATGGGAAAGAAAACAAACATCAAATGAAAATAATGATGAAAATGGAAATGTAAAGTGATGGATATGGAAAAAATGAAGATGTAGAACAAATTGAAATAAAATGGAAGAATGAAATAGTGAAAACTAGACATAATGCAAGTTATAAATGAAGGCAAAATTATTGATCATAAAAATGAAAATGGAGCACAAAATGAAAAACCAAATCTGAAATTAGAAATAACGAAAATAATGTTTAGGGAAAACTAAAATTGGAGGACAAAATGAATTAAAATGGAAGTATGGAAAATTGAAAATTGAACACAAAACAAATTGAAAATGGAGATGAAAATAACTAAACTAAAGTTTGATTAGAATACAAAGTAAAGTGGTTGTTAAAAGGTGGAATGGAGATGAAAGCTGTGTAAACAGAAACGAAATAGAAGTTGAAAAAAAATGGAAGATAAAGTAGATGAAACCACGAAAAAATAGAGATTGATGATGGGAAACGTGACGGTGACGAAATGAAAAACTAGCAAAATCACATGGTAGAGGGTAGGGGGTGAAATCTAAAATGGCAGAATTGTGTGTTGAAACTTAAAAATATAAATTCCTACTTCTAGTAAATTGAATTGTGTATAGTGTGAGCAGGGTCGATACCACAAAGACTGGGGATTTACTTTTCTTTTTAATAACCAGTGGCACAAAGGAAATAAACTAACAAAAAATAAATAAGAGGGTTTTGATGGGATTTAAGTAAACTAATAATGAAAATAAAATGGTAATCTAAATGTACAAAAACTAAATGAAAACACACTAAGTAGAAATTAATGAAAAAGAGCCTAGCTAGGGAGTGTTATCATCTAACTTTATCAAGAGTTGTTCATCAAAATAAATCATCATTCAAATTAAAATATGTTGGGTACAATAACTATACAAGAATTGCTGAGTCTCTTCCTAACTTAGTGAGTTAAGAAAGGTTCATTCACCACCCTAATCCATTAGCAACCTAGAATATGTATCTAGATTTAACTAATAAACAACATTATCGTTTTGAAAAGACACACTAACACTAATTAACCAAAATGAAATATTTGATTCAATTTAAATCATAATTCTATTTACCTTTATATAAAGAAACATATAGCTTAAGTCTTGATTATATCAATTGTTACCTAAATAGACTCTACCAAACAATTAAAAATTTTGTAAAATTAAATAGCAAGATATTCACCAAGTTTACAAACAACTGACCACATTATGTATCTACTTAAATAAAAATCAAATTTATATATTTGAAAAATAAAAAATACTACAAGATGAAGATGAGACAATAAAGAATAAATCCCTATTCTTACAACTCAAAAAATGTTGGAATAAAAACTCATTGACTAGAAAAGAAGATATAGCCACTTATGGGAAAAGGAAAGCCTTTAAGGTTGTCCATATCTGATACTACAGGCCCAGCCCACAACTTGGAGAAGAAGAGGCTTTCACATGAGAGAGAGAGGTAGAGAAGAAAACTAGATCGGAAGATGTGAAGATAAACTAATACGCGTCACCCTTTTTGATGAGAAATACCCCTCTTTATAACCTCTGTAGCTTAAGAAATGCACGTGTCTCATTTTGCCCAAGATATATAATATGTTACTAAAAGTGCTGAGCGAGATTATTTTTAATGTAGCCATTCTAACGGTTGTTTGATAGTGTAATCAGGCCGTGGCCATGGGGGATTTTTTTCCAAGAAGGAAAAACTATATAAATCACAACAAAAACTAAGTTAAGCTATCTAAACTTATAAAAAGCGCCAACATAATTGCTATAGAATAGATTTCTTTGCCAAATATAATGAAAATGAAGTGAATGTCAGATGTAAATCTACGAAATATTGAGGCATAACATAATTAAAGGATGATGAGGAGGAAAAATATCCAAGTTTGGTTACATAGAGGCAAGCCTCTTTGGGGGCTTCGATGCCTTTTCTTAAATAAGTACATTAGGGTGAGGACTCAAAAGAATATAAGGGAGAAAACAAAAGGGAGAAAACAAAAGGGAGAATAAGGGTAATCAAGAGGGTAGAAAACTCCTTGAGCCAATTAGTTAATACCTGATTGCCAATATATCTTTCAAAGGTGCATAGAGATTCATCTACATATAAACTGAATGAGGAGGATCACCCATTGAGGGATTGGGAAGGACATCACTACCTAAGTTAATGCAGTGATCAAGCTCCATCTAGCATTCGAATAGCAAAGTGAAAAAGGTGAGGAGCTCGATCTACACCATTAAAGATATATATGATTTGTGGGATGAAGTCTTTTAGGACAAGCCTTGGAGATAACCTTTGGGATTTTCAGATTTCTTAGAAGGCCAAGCCTCTTAGATTACGATGGGGTAGGCTTATTAATCTAATGATAAACGATATGGGATGTAGGGATTATTCGCCTCTAACCAACTTTGAGATGGGTGTATTGAAGTGATTATTGGTTTTCCAACATAATTGATGGAGAACACCTAGGTAATCATTCATGGTTTCCAAGATTTGTGTCATGCCATTAGTGTGGAATCTGCCTTGACAATATTTGTTTCTTATTCAAGGCATAAGCATGATCAAAAGATTTTTGGCTTCAATTCAGAAGCAATCTAGATTACCCAACAAGATCAAAGGGCTTTCTAGTAATGTGAAAGGATAGAATTTGACCTTCTTTAGAGTTCTGCCCCTATAATGGATTCAATCATTGTGGTTGTAAGTGTTTGACAATTGCCTTTAGTTTCCATTGACTTAGGTTATGCTTGACCTTCTCCCCATTTGATAGGAGAACAATGGAGTGAGGGTGATTAGTAGTTCGTCTGATGGCTCGACAATAGCCATGTTTATATGAGGGATATGAGGAGTATGCCTATTTCTTTCTTTTGACTTTTGAATTATTATTGGGAGATCACCACTTGTATATTTGTTTTCTTATTCTTCTTGCTTCCTTTTCCTATAGGTCATCTCTCTGCTTTATAGGCCATTAAGAACACATGCCTCTGACATGCTTTTGTGACTGTGGCCACTCATGATGCATGAGTGGTTGGGGATTCAATTGGGTGATTAAGAGCACCCTTGACTACCACCAATAATTAGTTCATGATCTGTGTCCTAAGCTCTCCTACCACTATTCTCATGTGGTTATCACCTCTAAGTTATTTAGAGGTTCCTTTGCCATTTGCACCATCATAGCAAATGAGGGAGAGGGAGTCATCCTCACGGGAGGTAGAGAAGGAACCTTTTGCTAAGAAGCAAAAATCTTCTTAGGTAAAGGAGTTCCAAAAAGAGAACATGTAGAGCATGTTCAAAACCAATTACAACCCTATATCCTCCTTCAGAGGTGGATCTTCACTATATGAGAGGTTAAAAGAGTCTTTTCCCAAGGTCAAACTAACTTGAATGCTCCATCGAGTAGGGAGGCTTCTTCTATAAGCCATGTCAAGCTTAGATGTAGTTAATGCTAGCATGAGAATCGTAGAGGTTTATAATCTCCTTTCTTTATTAGTTCTTTATTGTCTTTATTTTCTCCTTGAAGCTAATTGTTGTCTTTATGAGTCCTAGACTAAATAAGACTATGTTAATAGCAATGTGGCATGGTTGCAACATTCCAACCAAGGGGCATTGGAAATCCTCTAGCAAAAATAATGCCTCAACTTATATGTGTTACATTTTCTTGGAATTCGATTGCTGAAGATAATGAATAATTGATAAGCTCTATTGGACAGAGCTTAGATAATTTCATCAGGGCCTTTCTAATGTGGCTCTAGTTTCCCTTGGGAGGGTTTTGATCAATTTTTTAGGTGATTTTTAACACCAAATCCTCTTCCTTGAAAGTTTGTATTCTTACTAAATCACCATGCAGATGAGCGGTGCATTGCTAATAGGTAGTGTCTCATTACCATGCTTTCTCTCCTTTTTCTTGTAGGCTATCTATATCCTTAGCGAGGGCCTGCTTGTTTCTTTTGATCATGTTATTAGAGATCCAATCGAAAAAGCATTCAATCTCTGTTGGAATCATAACCTCATGCCCATAGACAAGGGGGAATGAGTGTAACACCCCTTATCTTAACTTAACAACGTCATAAAATGTAATAAGATAAGTGGTTACATTATTATTTACCTTTTTATCTCATTAATTTTCTTGAGCATATAAATCCATCATTAATGATTATTTGATTAGGTTTGGGTTCTTTTGCTCAAGTGAACATACTTCTGCATAGCGAAAATAAAATTTCATACATCATTATGGAATTCATAAAAACTTTTCATATTATATACATAAACTATCTGATACATAATCCAGGATATATGAAGTACCCATTCATAAGGAGTAAGGAGACGACAAGCCTGTCACTCAAACCCCTTTTACAAAATACCATTGATGGACAGGTCTTTCACATATCCTATCTCAAGTATGTGCCCTTCTCCCCTTTATATACATCCAAAAAAATAGGAGTCCTAATTATAACCTAAAAGGAATATGCAGAATTACGACCAAAATAAAAGGGTTACAAGTACATATCGATGTCTGCTATCTAGGTCTCCAGATTACTTAGGGGGAAGTTATATTATAGACATAATATAAATATCCTTTAATATGGTAAAAGTTCCTAAGAAAGGAACTTCTACTGTTGCCACTTTAATCTCCATAATGAGACAATATTTGGGCATCTGATACATATCAGTACAATAGTAAGAAATAATTTCCCAGTAGCTAAACAAACCATTTTCTTTCAAAAAAATTGATATGTACCACTGTACGAATACAGAAAAAATTTCTTTATTTTATTTAGTTCAAAAATATTTTCAATAATTTCTATGGGTATGCTATATGTGAAACATGTGTGTATCCATCTATGAACATGATATATGCAACATGTGATTTAATTAATGGAATATATGGTAAGATATTAACATTCCACATACATCAACAACTCACACTTACAACACATTCATGTGTTACTAACTATCATAACATAATACTCAGCTTGAAGCCATCTTTAGGATCATTCTTATTGGACCACTAGGGTGACTCATTATATTGCCTTGGAGTCTCACCACTAAGGTATCTTTTAATGTCATCAAGTTACTTCCACTGGGGTGACTCATTATAGTGCAATGGAGTCTCACCACTAGGGTATTATATGATGCCATTACATACAACTCAAGGGGGATATAAAGTGCCATGCTCCACCCCTTTTTTGGTGACCTTTAGGAGGACATAAAAAGTGTCATGGTCCTTTCCTTCAGGTAACATTCATTGTCTTTCTCTTTATCTCTAGGGGAAGAGATAAAAGTGTCGTGCTCTTACCCCTAGGATGATATTCATTACTTTGACATATTCACCTCAAGGAGGATATAAAAGTGCCATGCTCCACCCTTTGTTGGTGACTTTTCATGGCTTTCCTTTCACTATTGCAAGTAGCATTTCAAGCCATACAATCACATTCATATAACTTTGAACATATGCTCATCAATAGCATAATGCATGCAATTTATCATTCCCATATAATCATTTAATCATTTTTCCCCATTTCACTTAGCTTAGGCCATTTTAGAATGCACCTTAGACTACTTTCTATAAACACATAAATTTAGCCATTCAAGGGAAAAATCCACATAGCATTCGGCTAAGGCAAGAAAAATATGAAAGATTGGTATTTCCAAGCTATTTGGTTCATTTCTAGCATTCTTTTTACCATTTAGGTATTATGACAACATTTTCAATAATTATGCATAACACTTTCTCACACTTGAAAATAGGTAAGTGCATATTGAGCCTTTCTTTTACACACTTTTCTAGCCCATTTTTCATGCCAAACATGACAATGCACCTAATCTTACAACTTCACATTCTTAAGCACCCTTTTAAGGTAAAATGGCAAAACTTTAAAATGGTACATTTGCTATAAAAAAAATACCATAATTTTCTCTCTCCTCTTTTCTTATGACTAAACTTATAATATTTTCTAGTCATTTTTCAAATGCATTTCAGCACCATTTGCATGGATGCTCTCGACCAAGAAAAGTAAGGCACACTTTCATGGTTAGTTTTGAAGTTAGAAAATGGAAAAAGTGTCAAAACATTAGCCTAACCTAATTTTCTCTCTCTTACCAATTTATAACAAGTTCTTCCACCCTTTTTAGACACATTTTCAAACCAATTTCAGCACCCTCACAAGGACAAGCTCTCGGCCAAAGGGAGAAAAGCATGGAAATGAAGTTGTTTCACCATTTTACTTGCAAGAAAATCATATTCAAGTAAATCTCATGCAAAATCACCATTTTCTCACTCTTAAACACACCATTTCAGCCACCTTAAATATTAGGGTTTTTCAAGAGTTAGGTTCCAATCTTGAGAAATTTCAATCTCTTATGTTTTCAAGCATTTCAACATGTTTATATTCATAAACACAACAAGATTTCAACATAAGCAAAACCCAATCAATGAAATCTTCCATAAGAATGTAGAGAGAGAAAACCCTAACCTTCTTGCAAGTTTAAGAAAACCTTAATCAAACCATAAAACAAGAAGATAAGGATTTAGGCATGTTTAGCTACCTTGAAAATGCAAGAAGTGTGAAAATTTCCTAGTTGGTTTGCCTTGTAATCCTTCTTCTCCAAGCTTGAAAGTGTTTCGGCCAACCCCTTCCTCTCCTCTCTTGTTCGAAAATTTCAACATCTAAAGGAAGAAGAAGACCTAAATTAGGGTTTTGGTGAAATTATCAAAATGTCCTTGGTGTAAAATGACCAATTTACCCTTACTATTTCTCCTTTTCAAGAATGGCATCCACTCTCCTGAGGATTGTAATTTTTTGGAACTTCCTTAGGCTAGGACAATTCTGCCCTTATAAATTTTGAAATTCTAGATTTACCCCTCATCTTTTTTGGAAATTACCATTATGTCCCTAAGAAAATTACCATTTTACCCTTTATGTCCAAATGGCCAATTTAACCCTATTTTTCACCCTTTTCGAGTTTAATGGGCAAAAATTTCTTAAATAAAGTTTCATAAGACTTATTTTTATGAAATTGTTAATTTACCCTTCTTTGTCAAAATTATAATTTTGCCCTTTATGCCAATACTATTATATTTACCCTTATTCTTTCTCCTTTTTTAAAATAAAGTCCTTTTTTAAATTAAAGGGTGAAGACTTTCCAATACTATTTCCATGAAATTTGGTAAAATTAAAATTTTCTACCTTATGAAAAATTACTAATATGTCCTTGGGATAAAATTACAACTTTGCCCTTTTAAGGGAAAATTATCATTTTTCCATCAAAATAGACAAAATCACTTCACATATTCAATTCTTCTTCTCTCTTAAATGAAAACAATAAAAGTCCTTAAATGTAATTCCATGAAATAAGAAAATAAAATTTATTTTCTGCTTTATGATAAAATCACTATTTTGCCCTTCTTTACCAAATTTCCAATTTCGCTCTTTTATGACAAAAGTGATTCTATCTTGAAGAAAATGTCCATTCTATCTCTTTAATGAACCATCCTTATCATCACATAAATAATAATAATAATAACAATAATTCCATGATAAAATAAAAGTATTAGAGGTGGATATTACAATGAGAATTCCCCTAATAGAGGTTTGTTGTGTACTCCTATAAGACTACAATATCGAGTGTAATTCTTCTGCTTAATTCCTGTTTTCCATTCTAAGTCATTTCTTAAGTCCTTGGAGGATAATTCTATTAGCTAGCTCTACTTTATCATTAGAGGCAAGGTATTCAATGAATGTTTCTTAGAGTTTTATATGCCATTGGTGGCAATACTCCTTGAAGCCTTCACTCATATACTATCTTCTATTATCCATTATAATTATATAGGGAGGGCCAAAAAGACATAATATTTTGATATAAGAAGTTTTAAGTCCTTTGAGAAGTAATAGTAGTGAGAAGTGATTCTTTGATCCATTTAGTAAAATAATCTAGTGTAACATCTGCTCCTCCTATTGATTGAGAGATGTTTGTTAGTTTTTAAATAAGTTAAATGTTTGTGTATGTTGCATTAGATTGCATGTAGTTGCATTAAAATGAGGGACTAAATTGAAGAGAAAAGATCGGGGACCAGAATGAAAGGAAAAATGTTTAGTGAGGGAAGCTATGTAGGCTTTCAATATTCTAGGGGTAGCAAACCATAATTTTGGCCAAAAGAGTTATTGTAGCTACTAGAGTTTTTGAAACTTCCCGCAAATGGTTTAGGGGCAAAATGGTAATTTGGAATATGATTAGAGAAATTATCATTTTGAGTCAATCATGAGCAAAATTGTAATTTTTAGACCACTTGTAAATAGGGCCAAACTTCAGGGGTTCATTTTCACCCTGAACTTCAAAATTCTAGAGTGAGAAAGAGTGCAAGCTAGAGAGAAAAAGGGTGATAGTGAGAAGGAAGTTGTATTTCTAGCACGAATAACAGCAAAAAGCTGATAACAGAGGAAGCTAGGAGAACATTTGAGAATTTTAGTCCATCTTTCTAACACAAAATAAGGTAGCAAACTACCTAATCATCTCTATTTCAAAGTTACTGTTTATACGCTAAAAATTGTGATTTTCAAGTTGTTTAAACAAGAGAGGAGATTAAAAACTACATTCTTGATGTTTTTAACTGCTATTGGGAATTTTAAACTGCATGGATGTACTTATGCTTGCTTAAATCAGATTATGAAAAATCGGTTTTTTTCCTACTAATGAGTATGAGGTTGAATCCAAGATTTGAGCAAAATTAAATGGCGGTTGAGTTGTTTATATGTGTTAAATGATGCTTATATACTGGTAATGATTTAATGATTATCAGAAGTGGGTTACTAACAAGTTCTTAGGCAAAAATCTGGGTCAACATCAAGTTTGAAAAACATAAGATAACATAGCAGCCGACTACCATATCTTGAAAGTCAACTGTCATGTTCTCTGATTGCCCAAAAACACATACCGAGCTCTAGCAACCAACTGCCAGCCCTTGCAAGTTGACTGATGTGCTCATATTTTCTAGGAAATTACCTAGAACAGAGCGGTCAACTGTCAGGCCTATGGCATTCGACTAGCCCTCAGGTTTGAGAAAATTGGCAAGACAAAGAGTGGAAAGTCAACTACCAAGCATGGGGAAGTCGACTTGCCGGCCTCTGTTAAGGAAAATTACCTCAAATACCTAATTTAAAGCACAATTAGACCTGAAATGGTGTAATGGGTAAAATAAGGGTTGAGAATGAAAGAGAAAGAGTAAGAATGATATGAGAATTGGAAAGGAATGAGCATGAGAAATAGAAAAGAAATGAGAAAGTATTCCTAGTGTATGGATAGTGGTAGATAGGCTCATGTCGAGTGATTAATTGTCGGTATGGGACGTCTATTGGACATTCCATGGCTGAATTATATAATTTTGAAAATATCGTGGTGGTTGTTAATTTTAAGTTAGTGAACTCCCCTATGGCCAATTAAAGGAGTCACATACTTAAGGTTAGACATAACCATGGTATAAGCCAAATCACCTTAGTTTATATACCTGTGAATATCATTTTGGGAAATGATTTGTTGAAGACAGTAATCCTATATATACATAGAGGAGGAGCAACCAGAGAGGTAGGTAGGGACTCTATTTTATTGGTGATAAAGGGAAAGAACTACCAGAGAGGTGTGTAGGGACCCTGTTGGACTCGGTGATGGGGGATGATCTGTTAGAGAGGTAGGTGGTGACCCTCTTAGGGGTGTTGAGGTTGGATGTACTTGAATCCATTGGAGGACGCTCCAACATGTACATGGAATTTGTAATCATGAACTACTAGATAATATAAAAATTGCAAATGAAAACTATGGGTAGTCTAAGACTACGAGAAACTCACTAGAGAGTGAGGGTTTAATATGAGGAGTTGTTTGCTTGGTGAATCTCTTGGTTTCTCTTGTTATAATAATGAGTTGGCAATGGTTATGATATGCTTTGGATTTCTTTGTTTCTGCTCTTGTTTATATGTGAATATAACCCTGTTACCCTTATGACTTGATGAGATATCATGTGTAATGGATATAAGATAATATATCCTATATGATGGATATGTGATATAATCTAATGTTATATACTGTGTGATGGATATGTAATGAATTGTGATTACATTCATAAGTATGAAATTTGTATGATTCATGCATAATGGCCCAATAGATATGATATAATTTTGATGATAAGAAGAATGTAATGTATTTTTGTAAAAGTATAGTGGTACAGGTCAGCAGTTTTTAAAATAGGTTGTTGTTGCTACTTAGATTTATTCTCATATTAATACTGGTTTATATCAAATGCCTAGGTACCAGTTGCTTCTAGAGGTGGAAGTAAAGGTAGTAGAAATACCCTTTTTGGGGTTTTTCCCAGTTATGAAAGAGCTATGGGTTATTTTTTTGTTAGAAATCCCTTTATGCCCTGAATGCATGAGGTTTAGGGTTTGTACAGTGAACTTTTGACATGCCCAATACCCTAATTCCTTGTTATTATTTTTAGAAGGATCAGGAAGATGATTTTTGGTGTACAGGATGAGGGCATATATATATTGGGATATGTGAGCTAGGAATCCATTAGTAGTCTTTTGTTAAACGGATCTGAGTGCTAGGCTTATTGTTTCCTTACCCTAGTTGACACACTCACATATCCATAGATATATGTCTGATGGAAAGAAATTGTAATCACTGTAAATGAATTATGTATGTGAATGTAAATATATATAAATATGTTTTATTTCAATTGTTTTAATTATTTTTGTTGCAATGTTGTAAGTATTTTGATTGTAGAATTTCCAAACTAATGGCACTTAACTATTTAACTTGGTAAAAGTTAAAATTTACTCGTGAAGAGGTAGTAGTAACAAACCAATCCTATATATTATATTATATTATTTAATTAACAAAAAGGAACATAGGATTAGAGGTGTTACATCTAGAGCCTCGATTAAGAATTTTTGTTGTCCTAAGGGAATTGGTAAATGATTTATGATGTCCATTAGCCAAATGTCAAAGGACTATGGTGAGGTAAAAATTTTTTGCTCATCTTCTAGGGTGTAGAGAATGTGGTTATGTTCTTTATAGTGATCACAATGTCGGACAATCTAATCGACATCTTTTACCAAGGTGGGCTAGTAAAAATTGGCCCTTAAAACCTTTCATTTTAGGGTTAGAGCTAACTAGTGGCTATCACACAGCCCTTCATGGATTTCCCTAAGGATATAATCTCATTCTTCCTATGTAAGGAACTTTAACTGGGGTGCTGAGAAGGCTTTTTTGTATACATTAGTGCTCCAAAGATAGTATCTAGCCAATTTCATTCAGACTCTTCTAGCTTCATTGCCATTAAAAAGTAACATTTCTTCTTTAAGAAAGGCTATGATATGGTCAACTAGATCTCACTGTGATCATTGATTGCTCAGAACTCCATTCGCTAGATGCTTGGCTTCTAAAGTTGAGCTCTTATAATCGATTGGTAGGTGACTCTTGACTTAGTGTTAGCCAATCTGGATGGGACATTTACCTTGTCATTTTGGTCATGTGAAATGTGATCGACTTGGGCATGTTTAAATTGTCCCATAAGATGCTTCACCAATTGGATGTCTTCCCTAGAGTAATGACCTAGATTCCTACAAGTATAACACGTTTTATCCTACAAAGCAAGGATGATTCCTATGGACTTTGCCATACTTATGGCAAAGATTAGGGTTAGAATTCACTACCACTAGTTTGTCACCCTTTTGAGTATGTTTACAATTAAGGGTTTTCCCTTTCTAGATCAATAAGACTCTTTAACTCCATATTTAGACTAGCTTCCAAATGTATAGCCTTCCACTTCTCATCAAGATTAAGCCTTGAGTAAGAAGAAAACTTAGACAACTCCTCAAACTTGTCTAGATACTCCTTAAAAGATAGGTTTCTCTATTTCAACTAAAAGAATTCAATTTCTTTCTCGTTCCTTACACTTCTAGGAAAATATTTTTCATAAAA
The DNA here is from genome assembly GCA_031216115.1 of Senna siamea. Classification (NCBI taxonomy): domain Eukaryota; kingdom Viridiplantae; phylum Streptophyta; class Magnoliopsida; order Fabales; family Fabaceae; genus Senna; species Senna siamea. The sequence continues at coordinate 9,002,617 of CM062360.1, forward strand.
AGTATTCTTAAAAATCTCCCAAGTTATTTGGGTCCTTTGAATCTCTAAAAACTACCTAGCCCCCTTCCACCAGTGCTTAGTTTCCTTGATTAGCATATAGATAGAAAATATCATCTTTTAGGCATTCATGCTACCTAAAACCTCATAAATTATCTCCATTTCCCATATCCCCTCCTCAAATATAGTGGAGTAATAGGTACCTATAAAGGATGAGTGTTTAGCCATTTGAAATTCAGACCACCTCTAGTATCTTGAGTTTCCTATAGGGTTTAGGAAGGATAACTAGAAGGAGTTAAACATGAGGTAAAAGAGATGATGGAATTCCTAAAAGATTATGATTCTGAATTGAAATATCACCTAGGAAAAGCAAATGTAGTCATAGACAACTTGAGTAGGAAATCCCTCCAAATGGCTCATATGATGAAGGGAACATTTAAAATGAAGAGAAGACTTTATGAACTATCATCAATTAAGACAATGCATTTTAATCTAGATATGAAGAGCATATCACACAAATTCTAGTATATAGGGTGACAAAGAATGATAATTAGGGAGGTGTAAAGGTGCATATAATGAAGAAAATGTCAAGGCTCAACAATGGTCAACTAAGAGAAATATAGGGGGTAGGCTTTTTTTGGCCAACTACAGTGTATCCTAAGTTGCTCAAATATCTCATGGTATTCAAAAATTCATGTAACCTCAACAAGTATTATAGGGCAAGTTCTAAAAGCAAAATTGAGTAAAATGCACACTCAAAAAAGGAATATCAAGAGCATTATTGTAATCAATGCTCAACATAGGCTCAATCCTCACAGTTGAAGTGTGGCAAATTTACATATGGTTCTAAAAAATTTCTAATGAATTATCAATCAAGTAGTGCATACAATTTGCATTATCAACCATCCTAAATCAAAATTAAGCAATTTGAAAAACACTAAGGCATCACCGATATAACCCAGCCTAGATGATGCATTAGACATCGCTAACTGCTTTCCATCGTACACTAAAGAGAAAAAATCACTACCTACTCAACAAATTAAGTCATAAATGCTCTAAAGACCAACAAAAACTCAAGTACATGATGTAACACCCTTATCTAGTATTACAATTCCTCCGCTGCAAACAGATAGGTTCAGTACATTATTCTTATCCTTTTATTTAATTAACGTCTAAGCAGTTAAACCATTAAGTTTCATTAAGCGAATTAGGTTCAGGATCTTTTGCTCAGATTAAAACTTGTATGCACAGTGAAATAAAAGAAATATTATACTACACATTGAAAATTTAAAATTTCATGTAATTCAAATAATACAAGTCCAATAATGTCCATTACATTCTAATAAACATGTCCCCAAATATATGAAATGCCCGTCTATTGGAAGTTAGGAGACAACGGGTCTATTACTCAGACTCCTTTACAATTTCTAGGGATGGACTGATCCCTCACATATCCATCCCCAGGGACTTCCTATACAGCCAAAAGAATCGTCTTAATTCCAAATAATATGTCTATACTAAGACCCAAAATAGGGGTTACAAAAATTTTCTCTAAACCCAAAAGAAACTTCTATCTCCTGGCCCTACTATGCGTTCTCATTTGATACATATTAGTATATAAATGAGAAACACAAGTTTCTCAGTAGCTTAACAATTCGGTTTTAAAACAACTAATATGTATCCGGGTGCAAGCACCAAATATTTAATTTTACATTCTTGGAATAAAAACATAGCATCGTGCATAAACATAAATTGGCAAGTAATGTATGATCAATTTAAATGTCAATGTGATAGAAATAATATTCATCTCAAATAAAACATCTTTGTATACTATAAAACGCATTATTGCAAAATTAATAAAACATCTTTTTATCCTTGTCATTCTTAAAACTTACTTTTATATAATGGTTATGCACACTTGGGCACTATGTGGACACTTGGCCACCTTTATAAAAATCTCTTATGCACACTTGGGCACTTGTGGACACTTGGCCACCTTTCTAGGGTCATTGTGCACACTTGGGCGCTATGTGGACACTTGGCCACCTTCATAGGGTCATTGTGCACACTTGGGCTCTATGTGGACACTTGACCACCTTTGTAATTCTTTATGCACACTTGGGCACCTGTGGACACTTGGCCACCTTTAAAATTCTTTAACAATTCTCAAGGGAAATTTTTTCTTTTTCTTGAAAATTAATACTAGGGTACATCCCTTTAAAATTCTAATTTCTTCAAGAGTAATTCCCCTTTCTTGGAAATTCATATCAATGTACATTTCTTATGAAAATTCTAATATTTTCAATAATAAATTCTTCTTTCTTGAAAATTAATTCTAATGTACATTTTTTCTAAAAATTCTAATATTTTCAAGAATAATTTCTCTTTTCTTGAAAATTAATTTTTAATGTACATTTCTTATAAAATTCCAATATCTTTAAGAATAAATTCTCCTTTCTTGGATAATAGCAATAATATCATTTCTTATGAAAGTCTAACAAGTTTAAGAATAATTTTGGCTTAAGGGAAATTCTTTAACCTAATCATATCAAAAGTTCAACACCAATTTAGTATCAAATCTCATCTTCTATTGGCCAAAAAGGAGTTCCATGGGAAAAATGGTTCTCAAAATCATAACTCCCTTTTTCTCATACTCAAGCCTAGTTCATTATAATCATGTTATTAACTATATATTACTTTTACATAATAACAATACTCATTTCATCCCATCAACCTATCATACAAGCTTAGCCAATAAAACATGCATTTATCAAGAATGTAGAGAAATAACATCATGCTCCATGGAAGACTTATCAAAACATGGTGATTACACATACTAAAATATGGAAAATGATTTTGTTGGAATTGTTAACCTACCTTTTTGGTGCCCTAAGATGGTTTGCTTGGCTTCCTCTTCATTCTTTGTTTCCTTTGCTTTTCTTCTTGATCACCTTCACTTCTTCCTCTTCAAACTTTTGGTGTTTCTCTCAAACTCACGTCCTCCCCCTCTCTTTTCTTTCTCTCTTCTTTTCTTTTCACATATGGTTGTTGTATGCATGCAAAATGAAGTTTTCAACTCCCTTTTGTCTCTTTTCTTTGGGTTACGTGTGTATACATCCTTGCAAGAATAAAATTTCCAATTTCCATTCCTTTTTTCTTCCTTCACATGTGGGTATTGCATGAAATTCTCTTGTTTTTTTTATTTCTTTCTTAGGTGGCATGCATCCATATTAGAAAAACTATTCTAATTTCTTCTCCCTCACGCCACTCTACACTTTCCCTTTTCTTCCTTCACGTGTGTGTATGTGTGTAATTCTTCATGTTGCATTCTCTCTCTCACTGGAAAATTTCAACTCCTCTTGTCCCTTCTTGCTTAGGTGGCGTATACAAGCATCCAATAAAAAAAAAATTTCCAATTATATTCCTTCATGTATTCAGTCAATGGGGCTGCACACTTTCTCATTTCCAATTAAATTATTTCTTGGGACACCTTGTGCTTGTAAGTACAATTAGCCTTGCTTGTACGTGTAGTCCATTCTACTCCTTCACGCCACCTTGTTTGCAATTTGCCTTCTTTTTTTCCTTTTACCTTGCGTATGCTTCCATTCACAAAAATAAAATTTCCATTCCCTCATGTATCCTACTTGGCCACCATGAGATGCAACCCTTCCCCTTTTGTCTCATGAAATTTGTGCAGTCCATTTCTTCCCTATTTCTCTTGTTTTTGGCGTGTGGGTATAAGAAAATTCTACACCTTTTCCAATTTTATTTTTATAATGTGTGGGGCTTTCTTGTTACACACACAAGCTCATTTTCCTCACACAAAATTCTGCACTAGGTGTACTTGCAAGTACACTTTTCTTTTCTTACAAGTTACCTCCCTTTCCTTCCTATTTCAAACCTCCATTCGACCAAAGTGAAAGGGAAGATGCTGCACTTCTTGTTTTAATTGTTGCATGCTTTTATATGTATAATTAATTCCCTCCTTGCTTGCAATTTGTTAATCCCTTTCTCTTGCACGTTAGTCCTACCCTACAAGCAACTATATTTATATGTTAAATAAAATTTTTGCACCCTTTCCCTAGCTTATTCGATCACCTTAATTGAAGAAATAGAAAAGAAGGAATGGGATGTGCATTAAGGACTCTTATCCTCCTCCACTTGCACGCACACATACCCATGAATATATTTTACTTAAACTCCTTCCTTTCCCATTTCCTCTCCTTGCACGTGGGCTACCCCATAAGCAACTTCACTTGGATATTAAATAAAATTCTGCACTATTTTTTTACTTGTAGCATGCATATAAAATTAATTCCCATCCTCCTTCCTATTGTCCTTTGGTCCCATGCAAGGCATATGTATTTCCTGTCCTTCCTAGTGCACATGAAACCCTCCCTTACATGCATGACTCACCCATGCATACTTATATTTATGCATCACACACATATATACCTATGTATACATTTTTTTCAATGCTTTATTCTTATTTCTTCCCCCTTTTTGTCTTGGGCACGTGGTTTATATATATATGTGGGTATTTGGTTTGCTTTTCTCCTTGGTAATTGGGCTAGGTGAAGGGAAAAACAATTAAATTAAACACTTAAATTTGGATAAAATGGAGAGGTAATCTAAATCAAATATCTTACAAATTGAGAGCATATTTAATTTAAATACCGAAATCCCACAAAGCAATTGTATCCAATTAATTAAAGAACAGTAATTTAAGCTAATTGAAATTAATGGGTGTTACATGTAACCCCCATATCTAGTATTACTATTAATTCTTATATAAACAGATAAGTTCAGTACATTATCTTTATCCTTTATTTAATTAAGGTCTGAGCAGTTATACCATTGAATTGATTTTAGATCCTCTGTTGGGCGCTCTCTGCTAGGCGCCTGCTTGGCTTTTTAGTGGCGGTTTTATCCGTTGCTAAAGTGTGTTTGTAACAACCCCCTAATCCACAATATACTATCCTCTATCTGACTAGCATAAGCATATGGGTTTTAGAAATAGTTATTCCCGATGTGGGAATGTCAGGGGATCGCTATTGGTTAAGCGTAACCCAAATAGATATTCCATCGTCCATTCAGATTTCGTTCAACCCTAATTCACATGTAGCTATACAAATTACACATACAGTCATTATAAATTACTCTGGAATGAAAACTAAAATCCATACATATATTATATCATTCATTCATGCAAATTATAGCTTATTTACACACGTTTACAGCTGTAAATCCTGTTGAAAATTCGGCAGTGTCTCCCCTGTATTTCAAACGTATCCAAAAGTACAACCAATCATTAACACAGTAGATTACATCCATTCAACAGTAAAATACATCATAATTACAAAATACAGTACAGCAACCACAGGATACATATATATACATCATTATTCAAGCCTAGACTACTCTGCTTTCCTGTCTATCACCAATGCCTTGCCCAGCTAGCGTCTAGGTCCCTATTCCTGTTCATCTGAGTAAATAACCTGGTGAGATATGAAATCCCAGTAGAATAATTTACAATTTACAATATAGTTCAAAATTTGGTTGATTACTCAGTGGTGCAAGCACCAAAAACATCTTCCTGAAATCAGTTCAAAATCCGTGAAATACCTTATCTTTAAAAATTAGTTTATCGCATGGAAAACACGGAAATTTCTCAAAAATCATAAAAATATATTTCTTTAAAAATTGGTAATAAAAATCAGGTTAAATCCCATGCCCAGTATATCTAAATTTTGTATCGGCCACAAATCCTCTTCGACCGAATCTAAAATCATCCAATTGCACGTTGTCTAGAGAAATTTCATCTCTTATCATTGGGTGTGATCCGTAACACCAATCACCCAAATCTCGCCTATGTTCTGAGTGTGATCCGTAACACCAATCACTCACTCAAGGACCGGGTGAGAATCAACATCTAGGGCGTCCCCTAGCTTGTGCACATACGCTAATTCTCATCCTCATACAGTCTATTCGAACTCATATGCTCACGGTCGGCTATTCCTCAGGGTTCTAGGGTATTATGCCTAAATCACAACGTTTCCCCATGTAGGCTATCCCCCCTTATACTCCTTAAACTTTCTTAGGGTCGTCCTGATTTATCGCATGATCCCTAATGCAGTGCAGGCTAAATCTGGTAAAAATAATATCATTATAAAACTCCTTGCACTCGGGATACTTAACAGTTGTCCTAAACCAGCTATCAAGTACCCTACCCTAAGTAAATCCGTCCTAATGGCATATAAACTCGATAAATGAAACATCTAACATGCAAATGGAATTCCCAACACACAGGCATGTAATTTAGTCCATCGAAAGCAGCACGTAAATCCATGAAATTAAATCTAATTGTTCAAGTATCTACACAATCAATTCCAACGTTCAAGAAGCGTAAATTATCCCACCTGGCCTCCGTTTGCTCCAAATCAATCTGAGACTTATATCCTCGAATTTTGAGCCAAATCAATTCCCTGGACATTTACATGAATATTTAAGCTCGTTAAGTCATCTGTTTTACAATCCCTCGACGATTGCGAGCTGGGAGAGGAAGTTGGCAGCATGGTCTACACGCTGGTGGTGGCAGTGACAGTTAATGGTGGTCGACGGCGATGATCCCAGCTGGCGAAGATTTCACGAGATGGAGGGAGAAAACTTCATTTTTTGGCGACTCTGGCAACCGTTGGTGGTCGTGGGTGGTTGCCTGAGATCGAGGGTGGTAAGGGGTGTCAGTTGGTAAGTCAGGTGGTGGCCCACGGTGGCACAGGTGGTGGCGCACGGTGGAGAAAGGAGGGGAGAGAGTAGAGAGAAAATGGAGTGAGGAGAAAGAAGAAAGTGATGCAAATGGCGGGGTTCTGGTGAATTTAAAGCTCCCAGGGGTGATTCTAGCTTTTCCTAGACCACCCGGGGAAACTTTGGGACGTCAGCTTCCATCCAGACGTTGGCACGGGTTCCCATACAAAAGTTTCAGCCTTCGTTTGAGAAACTAAAGTCCTGAACTTCGTTTGTCAGTCTTTGATCGCCGAGTTGCGTTTCCTTTCATTAGATTGCATTCCTAAAAGCCTCTTGGTTTTAGTCGTCGACCTCAAAAATTATGCCAGACTCAGTTTACATGAAACTAGCATCAAAATTTTATTTTATCTTTTAAAAATAGCCTCGGTTATTACATTCTTCCCCCCTTAAAAGAAATTTTGTCCCCAAAATTCATACTTGTGAACAGCTCTGGGTATCGTTGCCTCATCTCGTCTTCCTTCTCCCACGTCATCTCCTACGACGCTACATCCTACCAAAGTACCTTAACTAAAGGGATTATTTTATTCCGGAGTTGCTTAGTCTTAAAGTCAAGGATTTGTATAGGATTAGATTCATAAGTCAAAAGTTCCTTTAACATTATTGGTTGATTCCCTAATATATGCGCAGGGTCTGGAACATATTTACGAAGTTGGGAGATGTGAAAGACATCATGTAAGTTGGACAAATGAGGAGGTAAGACAATTTGGTAGGCGACTGGACCAACCATTTGTAGGATTTGGAATGGTTCTAAAAATCTAGGGCTTAGTTTCTTGGTCCTTACCTGTCTACCGATACCCATAGTGGGGAACACTCTTAGGAATACATGCTCTCCCTTATTGAATTCTAAAGGTCTTCTTCTCTTGTTTGCATAGGCTTCTTACCTTTGTTGGGCAACCCTCATCTTTTCCCTGATTATTTTGATCTAATCAGTGGTTTCTTGTACAATCTCAGGTCCCAACAGGGTACTCTCCCCCATTTCTACCCAACTCAAAGGTGATTTACAACTCCTCCCATACAGAGCCTCATAGGGTGCCATACCGATGGTAGAGTGATAATTGTTATTGTATGCAAACTTTATCAATGGCAGGTGTTTATCCCAACTCCCTTTATGTTCTAATACACAAGCCCTCAACATATCTTCTAAATTCTGAATAGTTCTCTCAGACTGCCCGTCAGTTTGAGGATGATAGGCTATGCTAAACTTAAGTTGGGTTCCTAAGGCTTGCTGTAGGGATTTCCAGAATCTCGAAGTAAACCTAGGGTCTTGATCGGATACTATACCTGATGGTATTCCATGTAATCTTACAATTTCCCTAAGGTATATCTTGGCCAATTTCTCCATGGAGTATCGTATCTTAACAGGCAAAAAGTGAGCAGACTTTGTCAATCTATCCACTATCACCCAAATGGAATCGAATCCAGCTGGTGTCCTAGGTAATCCTACCACGAAATCCATGGTTATTTGATCCCATTTTCTTTTCGGTATCTCCAATGGTTTTAGTAGCCTTGTGAGTTTCTGATGTTCTATCTTGACCTCTTGACAAGTCAAACAGGCATTCACGTAGTTCGTGATGTCCTTCTGCATACCAGGCCACCAAAAATTCCTCTTTAAATCCTGATACATCTTGGAAATACCTTGGTGAATAGTATAATGGCTTCGATGAGCCTCTTCTAGCACTTTTTCCTTTAGCTCCTGATGGTTTGGAATCACTACCCTCTTCTTAAACATTAGTACTCCATCAGGGGCTAGTCCAAAATCGGGTTGGTTGGCGTATACTTTCAAGGATTCATCCTCTAATTGGGCTTGTCTAATCAGCTCTCTCAACTCGCAGGTTATCATGAAGCACTCATCACTAATCTTTTCAGAAACGAGATTACGTTGAGGCTAAGATTCCTAAAATCCTCAAGCAACCTCATCTCACCTATCATTAGGCTAGCTAGTTGTAGTGACTTTGCTTAATGCATTTGCTACAACATTCGCTTTCCCTGCATGGTATTTCAATTCAAAATCAAAATCTTTCAGGTATTCTACCCACCTACGCTGCCTCATGTTCAATTCCTTCTGATCAAAAAAGTACCTAAGGCTCTTGTGATCACTATACATCTCGAATATAGCCCCATATAGGTAATGTCTCCAAATTTTCAGGGCAAACACGATGGCAGCTAATTCTAAGTCATGGGTAGGGTAGTTTTCCTCAGCAGGTTTCAATTGTCGTGATGCATAAGCCACAACTTTCCCATCCTGCATTAAGACGCAACCTAGGCCTTTCAGGGATGCATCTGTATATACGGTGAAGGGTTCTAAGGGTTTCGAAAGAATTAGTACAGGAGCAATGGTCAATTTCTCTTTCAAAGTTTGGAAACTATTCTCACACTGCTCACTCCATTCAAAATTCACACTCTTCCGACTCAACTGGGTTAATGGCAAGGCTATCTGAGAAAAATCCTTGAATGAATTTCCTGTAATAGCTGACTAAACCCAGAAAACTCCTCACTTTGGTGACCGTCCTAGGTTGACACCAATCTAACACTGCTTCAATTTTCTTAGGGTCTACTGCTATTCCTTCCCCATTTACCACGTGTCCAAGAAATTTCACTTCTTCTAACCAAAACTCGCATTTCTCTAACTTAGCATACAATTTCTTCTCTTCCAGTATCTATAGCACCGTGCTAAGATACTGGGCATGTTCTTCGTGAGTCTTGGAGTAGACTAAGATATCATCAATGAATACCACTACAAATTGATCTAAGTAGGGTCTAAAGATTCTGTTCATATAGTCCATGAAGACAACGGGTGCATTTTTCAATCCAAACAGCATCGTTAGAAACTCATAGTGGCCGTATCTTATGCTAAACGCCGTCTTAAGGATGTCTTCCTCTCTAACCCTAATCTGGTGGTATCCTAATCTTAAGTCTATCTTAGAAAACACAGTCGCACCTTGCAACTGATCAAACAAGTTGTCAATACGTGGTAATAGTATTTATTCTTAATGGTCACCTTGTTCAGTTGTCGATAATCGATACACAATCTCAAACTCCCATCTTTCTTCTTTATGAATAAGACAGGAGCTCCCCATGGCGATACACTCGGCCTAATGAACCCCTTCTCCAACATATCCTCAATTTGGACCTTTAATTCCCTCAATTCTGCTGGGGCCATACGATATGGAGTCATGGCTATTGGGCTCGCGCCCGGAATCAAGTCAATAGTGAATTCTATGTCCCTAGGTGGTGGCAGTTTACTTACTTCCAAAGGAAATACTTCCGGAAAGTCACTAGCAATTGGAATTTAGCTTAACCTATCCTACAACTCTACCTCGAGAGATTGAGGGACATATCACGTATCTCACAAGCCCTGTCACTCCCACGCACAGGCACGTTATCCAAGTAAGTGATCATCCTCTCGGAATAGTTTAACAAGACCTGATTCCTAGTTAACCAATCCATTCCTAAGATGATGTCGTTCCCAGTCACAGGTATACACACTAGGTCCACGATAAAAAGGGTATCATCAATGGTTAAGGGGCAATTTAGGCATATACGTGGGGACATAGTGGCTTCTTCCAAGGGTGTGGATATATATAGATCACAGGGCAGGGTTTGTACAGGTAATCTTATTTTCTCAACGCATGCATCAGTAATAAAAGAGCACGTCGCACCTGAATCAAATAATACTATTAAAGGAAAATTATAAATTTTACCTCTACCCTGCATCAAACCTGATGACCTGTCGACATTACCTGCATCCAGAGTGAAAACTCTCCCTGAAGGGCAGTATTTTGCCATGTGACCTGTGCCTCCACACCTGTAACATTGTAATGGAGTTTGATGCTAATAGGGTTGATTAGGATGCCTGGTCCCGCATTTCTGATAGGGTGCATTATCAGGTCATCTACCGTTGCTAGAAGCCCCTGGTTGCGTTTTAAACATGCCGCCTCTCACATTGAGATTCCTGGTTGCTTGTCTCGGCTGGTTTCCTATCCTCTAGGTCAAATTCTAAGCCTGTCTCTGCTCCAGATTCTTGCTCAGGATCTGACACTTGTTTACCAGTGTTGTAAAGTCTTTGATCTTAAGTGTGGCTAGCTGCATCTTCATTGGTAGGTCTAGGCCTTCTTCTAACTGCTTTGCCTCCAGGCTTCGTCGTAATGCATCCGTAGGTATGTGGAATAACGAGATAACTCTTCAAACTATCTCAAATACTTCTCGAATGGCCTGCCTCCCTGGGTGAGCTTTAAAAATTGAGCTTCCTTTGATTGTTTGATGCTCTCAGGGAAGTATTGTTCCATGAAGACTCCCTTGAATGATTCCTAGGTGAGCGGGATACCCTTGCTTTCCATCAATGGTTGGGCACCTGTCCACCATTGTTTTGCTTCACCCTTCAACATATATGTTGCATATGTAACCTTTTGTTTGTCGTCACATTGTAGCAACTTGAAGATCTTCTCCATGTCCTTCAGCCAGGCTTCTACTGCGGCTGGATCAAAGGCACCTGCAAACAAAGATGGACCTGCTCTTTGAAATTCTATCCATCCCTGATATAGCGGATTAGCATTCTAGGTGGCTCCATCATTCCTGGTTTTCCTGTCTTCCTGCTGCTGCCTCATTACGTTGGCACTAGTAGTGGCTTGATCCTTCATGGCATCGGCCATCCTCCGTATTGATTCCATCATATCTCGCATGTCGACGTCGGTCTCTATGCTGCCACTACCTGAAGCGCCCTGATTCCTGTATCTAGGCCTTCCTCTGGGCTTACGGGTGTTATCCCTGCTTGGTTCTGCCATACTTATTTGATACAGAAAGCAAACAGATTAGTCTCAACAACAACAGTTAATAGAAAGGCATTAAATTCATTCCATTACTTATCGATTCAAGATCAGGTTCTAATATTCCAGAGTTAAATCAATTAAAACCCTAAAGCTGCAAGCCTGAAGATTCAAGGTCCCTAATCCACTAAACCAAACAATCCGACAAACTGGGCTCTGATACCATAATTGTAACAACCCCCTAATCCACAATATACTATCCTCTATCTGACTAGCGGAAGCATATGGGTTTTAGAAATAGTTATTCCCAATGTGGGAATGTTAGGGGATCGCTACTGGTTAAGCGTAACCCAAATAGATATTTTGTCATCCGTTCGGATTTCGTTCAACCCTAATTCACATGCAGCTATATAAATTAGACATATAGTCATTATAAATTACTCTGGAATGAAAACTAAAATCCATACATACATTATATCATTCATTCATGCAAATTCCATCTTATTTACACACATTTACAGTAGTAAATCCTGCCAAAAATCCGGCAGAGTCTCCCCTATATTTCGAACGTATCCAAAAGTACAACCAGTCATTAACACAACAGATTACATCCATTCAACAGTAAAATACATCATAATTACAAAATACAGTAAAGAAACCACAGGGTACATATATATACATCATTATTCAAGCCTAGACTACTTTGCTCTCCTGTTTATCACCAATGCCTTGCCCAGCTAGCGTTTAGGTCCCTGTTCCTGTTCATCTGAGTAAACAACTTGGTGAGATATGAAATCCCAGTAGAATAATTTACAATTTACAATATAGTTCAAAATTTGGTTGATTACTCAGCGGTACAAGCACCGAAAACATCTTCCCGAAATCAGTTCAAAATCTGTGAAATACCTTATCTTTAAAAATTAGTTTATCGCATGGAAATCGTGGCAATTTCTCAAAAATCATAAAAATATATTTCTTTAAAAATTGGTAATCGAGATCAGGTTAAATCCCATGCCCAGTATATCTAAATTTCGTGTCGGCCACAAATCCTTTGCGACCGAATCTAAAATTATCCAATTGCACGTTGTCTAGAGAAATTTCATCTCTTATCATTGGGTGTGATCCGTAACACTAATCACCTGAATCTCGCCTATGTTGTGAGTGTGATCCATAACACCAATCACTCACTCAAGGACTAGGTGAGAATTAACATCTAGGGCGTCCCCTAGCATGTGCACATACACCAATTCTCATCCTCATACAGTCTATTCGAACTTATATGCTCACGGTCGGCTATTCCTCAAGGGTTCTAAGGTATTACGCCTAAATCACAATGTTTCCCCGTGTAGGCTATCCCCCCTTATACTCCTTAAACCTTTCTTAGGGTCATCCTGATTTATAGCGTGATCCCTAACGCAGTGCAGGCTAAATCTGGTAAAAACAATATCATTATAAAACTCCCTGCACTCGAGATACTTAACGACCGTCCCATACCAGCTATCAAGTACCCTACCCTAAGTAAATCCGTCTTAATGGCATATAAACTCGATAAACAAAACATCTAACATGCAAATGGATTTCCCAGCACACAGGTATGCAATTTAGTCCTTCGAAAGTAGCACGTAAATCCATGCAATTAAATCTAATCGTTCAGGTATTTACACAATCAATTCCAATGTTCAGGAAGCGTAAATTATCCTACCTGGTCTCCGTTTTCTCCAAATCAATCCGAGACTTCTCGTATCCTCAGATTTTGAGCTAAATCAATTCCCTGGACATTTACATGAATATTTAAGCTTGTTAAGTCATCCGTTTTACGATCCTAAGTCTGATTATACAATTTCCTAAGTCAATTTATTTCTTATTCATGTTCGGCAGCTAATTCAATCAAAATTCATTAGGTTTAGGTGAATCAGACATTACCGGGGTTGTTGGATGATGGATATCTATCCCGGGGCAGTCTCAGAGTCTCTCGGGTGTCTTTTTGGATTCTCCGGCGGTGGCACACGGCGGAGCACCGTGGCTCATGGCGGAGGGGTGATTTGCTTCTAAAATCACACCACGGTGAAGCCCTCAAGATAAGGAGTCTGAATATGGTGGTAGTGCCAAAGTTCACGGCCGTTTGGACGACATTTTCTGGCCTCGAAGTTTGACGCACGACGGATAAAAATTCTCTCAATCCGCGTGCGTGGAGGCTCTATTCGAAGGCTGCGAGCTAGGGGAGGAAGCTGGTAACTCGGTCTACACACTGGTGGTGGCGGTGAGAGTCAACAGTGGCTGACAATGATGATCAGATTAAAATGATCAGGGAAAAGATTAGGCAATCCCTACAGCAAGCCTTAGGAACCCAGCTTAAATTTAGCACAACCTATCATCCTCAGACTGACGGGCAGTCTGCGAGAACTATTCAAACCTTAGGAGACATGTTAAGGGCTTGTGTGCTAGAACAGAAAGGGAGTTGGGATAAACACCTATCGTTGATAGAGTTTGCATACAATAACAGTTATCACTCTACCATCGGTATGGCACCTTATGAGGCTCTGTATGGGAGGAGTTGTAAATCACCCCTGAGTTGGGTAGAAATGGGGGAGAGTGCACTGTTGGGACCTGAAATTGTACAAGAAACCACTAATCAGATTAAAATGATCAAAGAAAAGATGAGGATTGCCCAAAAAAGACAAGAAGCATATGCAAATAAGAGAAGAAGGTGTTTAGAATTCCATGAGGGAGAATATGTATTTCTGAGAGTGTCCCCCACCATGGGTATCGGTAGATAGGTAAGGACCAAGAAACTAAGCCCTAGGTTTCTAGGACCAATCCAAATCCTACAAAGGGTCGGTCCCGTCGCCTACCAAATTGCCTTACCTCCCTATTTTTCTAACCTACATGATGTCTTTCACGTCTCCCAACTTCGTAAATATGTTCCAGACCCTGCGCATGTATTGGGGAATCAACCAATAATATTAAAGGAAAATTTGACTTATGAATCTACTCTTGTACAAATCCTTGACTTTAAGACTAAGTAACTCTGAAGTAAAATAATCCCTTTAGTTAAGGTACTTTGGCAGGATGTAGCATCGCAGGAGATGATGTGGGAGAAGGAAGATGAGATGAGGCAACGATACCCGGAGCTGTTCACAGGTATGAATTTTGGGGATAAAATTTCTTTTAAGAGGGGAGAATGTAATAACCGAAATTGATTTTTAAAAGATAAAATTGAATCTTGAAGCTAATTTCATGTAAACTAAGTCTAGCATAGATTTCGAGGTCGATGGTTGAAATCGAAAGGCGATTTAGAGTCAAAAACACAATCTAATGAAAAGAAACGCGTTCCGATGATTAGAGACTGACAGACAGAGTTCAAGACTTCGGTTTCTCAAACGGAGGCCAAAACCTCTGCATGGGAACTCGTGCCAACGTCCGGATGAATGACAACATCCTGAAGCTTCCTCAAGTGGTATGGGAAAAGTTGGAATTGCCCCTGGAAGCTTTAAATTTCTCGAAACCCTGCCATTTGCAACATTTTTCTCTCTCTCCTCACTCTATTTTCTCTCTCTTCTCTCTCCTCCTTCCTCCATCATGTGCCATCTCCTGGGCCACCGTGGGCCACCACCTGACCTACCAACTAATACCCCTCGCCACCCTCAACCTCAGGCAACCACCCACAGCCACCAACGGCCGCCAGAGCTGCCAAAAATTGAAGTTTTTCCCCTCCGTCGTGTGAAAACTTCGCCAGCTGAGATCACCGTTGTCAGCCATCGTTGACCCTCACCACCACCACCAGCATGTAGGCCGAGCTACTAGCTTCCTCCCCTAGTTAGCAGTCATCGAACGGAGCCTCCACGGGCACAGATTTAGAGAAACTTCGTCCGCCGTGCGTCAATCTTCGAGGCCAAAAACATCGTCCAAACGGCCGTGAACTGCCACGCCACCACTATATTCGGACTCCTCATCTTGCAGGCTTCACCGTGGTGTGATTTTTGAGGCGAATCGCACCCCTCCGCCGTGCGCCACTGTGCACCGCCGTGCTCTGTTGTGTCAGAGAATCCAAATATACACCGAGAGACACTGAAACCACCCCGAGACATATTTCCATCATCCGGAAACCTCGGTAAGGTTCGATTCGCCTAAACCTAATGAATTTTGATTGAATTAACTGCCAAACGCGAATAGGAAATAAACTGACTTAGGAAACAGGGTAATCGGACTTAGGACTATGGAATTGATGACGTGACGAGCTCAAATATTTGTGTAAATGTCTAGGGAATTAATTTGGCTCGAAATCCAGGACTACGAGAAGTTTTGAATTGATTTGGAGTAAACAGAGACCAGGTATGATAATTTATGCTTCCCGAACATTAGAATTGATTATGTGGATACCTGAACGCTTAGATTTAATTGCATGGATTTACGTGCTGCTTTCGATGGATTAAATTGCATGCCTGTGTGCTGGAAATTCCATTTGCATGTTAGACGATTTGTTTATCGAGTTTAGATGCCATTAGGATGGGTTTACTTAGGGTAGGGTACTTAATAGCTGGTATGGGACAGTTATTAAGTATCCCGAATGCAGGAGACTTTATGATTATATTATTTTTAAACAGATTTAGCCTACATTTCGTTAGGGATCACGCGATAAATCAGGATGACCCTAAGAAAGGTTTAAGGAGTATAAGGGGGGATAACCAGAATGGGGAAACATTGTGATTTAGGCGTAATACCCTAGAACTTTGAGGAATATCCGATCGTGTGCATGTGAGTTCGAATAGACTATATGAGGATGAGAATTGGCGTATGTGCACATGCTAGGGGACGCCCTAGATGTTGATTCTCAACTGGTCCTTGAGTGAGTGATTGGTGTTACAGATCACACTCATAACATAGGCGAGATTTGGGTGATTGTTGTTACGGATCACACCCAACGATAAGAGATGTAAATTCTCTGGATGACGTGCAATTGGAGGATTTTAGATACGGTCACAGATGAATGGTGGCCAATATGGATTTAGATACACCGGGCACGGGTTTTGATTTGCTTTTGATTACTGATTTTCAAAGAAATGGATTTTTGATGATTTTAGAACTTGCCATGATTTCCATGCAATAATCTGATTTTTAAAGATAAGGTATTTCACGAATTTTAAACTGATTTCGAGAAATTGTTTTCGGTGCTTACACCGATGAGTAATCAACCAAATTTTGAACTATATTGTAAATTATTCTACTAGGATTTCATATCTCACCAGGTTGCTTACTCAGATGAACAGGAACAGGGACCTAGACGCTAGCTGAGCAAGGTATTGACGATGGACAGGAGAGCATCGTAGTTCTAGGCTTTAATTGTAATGTAAATATATACTGATGAGGTTTTGTATTGGATTCTGTAATTTTTGCTTTTCTGTTGTTGGATTGACTGTAAATTTCTGATGGATGACTATTTGTATTATAGGAATATGTTCCAAATACAAGGGAAACTCTGCCGAATTTTCGGTAGGATTTGTCACGGTAAACTTGTGTAATTAAGTCAGAATTTGTATTAATGGATTGTATGTTGTCTGTATGGATTTTAGTTTTCATTCCAGAGTAATTTATGATGAATGTATGTATAATTAGTATAGCTGCATGTGAATTAGGGTTGAACATAATCCGAATGGACGACGAAAAGTCTATTTGGGTTATGCTTAACTAGTAGCGATCCCTTGACATTCCCACATCGGGAATAACTATTTCTAAAACCTATATGCTTCCGCTAGACAGATAGAGGATAATATATTGTGGATTAGGGGATCATTACAATTATGGTATTAGAACTCGATTTGGATTAGCCCCTGATGGAGTATTAATGTTTAGGAAGAGGGTAGTGATTCCAAACCATCAGGAGTTGAAGGAAAAAGTGTTAGCAGAGGCCCATAGAAGCCATTATACTATTCACCCAGGTATTTCCAAGATGTATCAAAACCTCTGGCGGCCGTTGGTGGCTGTAGGTGGCTGCCTGAGGTCGAGGGTGGCGAGAGGTGTCGGTTGGTAGGTCAGGTGGTAGGCTACGGTGGCCCAGGTGGTGGTACACGATGGAGGAAGGAGGAGAGAGAGTAGAGAGAAAATAGAGTAAGGAGAGAGAAGAAAGTGATGCAAATGGCGGGGTTCCGGTGAATTTAAAGCTCCCGGGGGTGATTTTGGCTTTTCCCGGACCACCTGGGGAAACGTCGGGACGTCGACTTCCATCCAGACGTTGGCACAGGTTCCCATGCAGAAGTTTCGGCCTCCGTTTGAGAAATTGAAGTCCTGAACTTCATCTGTCAGTCTCTTATCGCCGGGTTGCATTTCCTTTCATTAGATTGCATTTCTGACTCTTAAAAGCCTCTTGGTTTCAGCCGTCGACCTCAAAAATTGTGCCAAACTCAGTTTACATGAAATTAGTGTCAAAATTTGATTTTATCTTTTAAAAATAGCCTCGGTTATTACAGTGTTTTAATGTTATTGCAACGAATATTATTTCTTCTATAACTTTTGTTTAAATAATTAATTTAAATAATTTAAAAAAATTTTAGTGGCAATAATTTTTGTTGCAAAAAACTTTAGCAACAGAAAAAACCATTACTAAAATGCCAAGTAGGCACCCAGCAGAGAATCTAGATGCCATTGAATTATGTTAAGCGGATTAGGTTCGGGATCTTTCGCTCAAATTAAATAAACTTACATGCATAGCAGAATAAAATAAAATCTATGCTACATAGCAGAATTAAAACTTTCATATAATTCAATGAAATAAGTCCATAATGTCCATTATGCTACAGTAACATGTATCAGGATATGCGAAGCACCCGTCCATAGGAAGTCAGGAGACAACAATCCTATCACTGAGACTCCCTTTACAATTTCTAAGACGGACCAGTCCTTCACCTATGCTTTCCCTTGTTTCTTTCTAAAATTACATCTCAGGTCCACTGCCAAAAAGAATAATCCTAGATCTAAACTAAGTCTGTCTAGACTAGGACCCAAAAATATGGGTTACAAAAATTTTCTTTAACCCAAAAAGGACTCAATCTCCTAGCCCGGCTATACGTCCGCATTTGATACATATTAGCAAATAATGAGAAACGCAAGTTCCCCAGTAGCTTAAAAACTCATGTTTTAAACCCACTAATATGTGTTAGGGTGCAAGCACCAAAATAATTAATTATACATTCTTGGAATAAAATACAACGTAATTCATAATTATAAATTGGCAAGCAATATATGGTCCATTAAAAGGTCAATGGGATGGAACTAATATATTATCAAATAAATGTTGTGACATACATTACTATACATTAACAAATTATTTAGGCTTATCATTCTTAAATTTTCTTTGTATTTTAATTGTGAACACTTGGGCACTTGGGAACACCTGGCCACCCTTAAAACTCTTTTTGCACACTTGGACCCATGTGGACACTTGGCCACCTTTAATAGTCATTGTGCACACTTGGGCACTATGTGGACACTTGGCCACCTTCCTAGGGTCATTGTGCACACTTGGATACTATGTGGACACTTGGCCACCATCTAGGGTCATTGTGCACACTTGGGCACTAGGTGGGCACTTGGCCACCTTTAACATTTCTTTAATTATCCAGGGAAAATTTTCTTTTCTTGAGAATCATTATTAGTGTACATCCCCTTTAAAATTATAATAACTTCAAGGATAAAATTCCTTTTTCTTGGAAATTACCATTAATATACTTCATTTGGAAATGCTATTAATTTCAAGGATAATTTTCTCTTTCTTATAGTTTAATGTAATTATACATTTCTTATGGGAAATTCAATATTTAAGGAATAATTTCTATCTTTCTTAGAAATAATTTCTAAGGTATATTTCTTATAAAATTCTAATAATTTTAATATTAATTTCTTCTTCTTAGAAATTAATTCCAATGTATATTTTATTTCTAAAAATTCTAATAATTTTCATAATAATTTCTTTTTCTTGGAAATTAAATCCAATGTACATTTTCCTTCTAAAAATTCCAATAACTTCAATAATGATTTCCTTTTCTTGGAAATTAATTCCAATGTACATTTTCTTTCTAAAAATTCTAATAATTTCCATAATAATTTCTTTTTCTTGGAAATTAATTCCAATGTACATTTTCCTTCTAAAAATTCCAATAACTTCAATAATAATTTCCTTTTCTTGGAAATTAATTCCAATGTACATTTTCTTTCTAAAAATTCTAATAATTTCCATAATATTTTCTTTTTCTTGGAAATTAATTCCAATGTACATTTTCTTATGAAATTCCATTATCCCTAAAAATAAATTCTTCCTTTCTTGAATGATAACAATAGTATAAATTTTTATGGAAGTCTATCAAGTTCAAGAAGAATTTTGGCTTAAGGGAAAATCTTTAACTTCATCATAACAATTTTTCAACATCCATTAAGCATCAAATCCCCTTACATATACAATCCTCATTTCATCACATCAACTTAACATATAAGCTTAGCCAATAAAGCATGCATTTTATCAAGAATGTAGTACAATAACATCATGCTCTATGGAAGACTTATGCAAAACATGGTAGTTACTCATACACAGAACATGAGTTTGTTGGAATTGTTAACCTACCTTGCTTCCCTAGCACTTCCCCTTTTTCTTTTTATCACCTTTGTGTCTTCCTCCTTCCAAACCTTAGTGCTTCACATGCTCACTCTCCCAATTTCTCCCTAAAGACTCTTGCAATCCTCTTTTCTTTTCTTCCATTTCCTCACGTGTGTGTGTATGTGTAGGTTGCATGAGAAGTGAATTTTTTTCCCTCTCCCTTCCTTCCACGCATGAATGGGGTATAGTATGCATGAAAATGAAGTTTCCCCTCTTTTTCCCTTGGTAACGTGTCCTTGTTTCCAATATATAAAAATTTTATGCCATTCTCAATTACTTCTTCCTCACTTCACGCCAACCCTTTCTATGTTTTCTCTTTTTTTTTTCTTCCTACTTCACATGTGTATGTCTCCTTGTGAGACTAAAATTTTAATTCCCATTTCTCTATCCCCCTTCACGTGTGGCCTTGCATGATTTACCTTTGCAATTCCCTTTTAATTTCCTTCTTGCTTAGGTGGCATATGCATATCTCCCATTCAACTTCATTTTCCTAAAAGAAAATTCTGCACTTGTACTCTCTTACTTGCAACCTTGGTAATTGTTTTTCTTGCAAGTTTGGGTTACCTATTCTCACAAGCAATTAAATTCATATTGTTGCATAAAAATTTCTGCTCCTTTTGTCTTCTTTTCCTCACCATAATCTCCTTCTTCACTTGGGGTTCCACGTGTAACATGTCAAAGAAAAATTCTTTGCCTTTAAAATTCTTCCTCCTTGCCATGTTTTCATGCCTCACATGTTCCCATGTGCATATTTCACTTAGTAAAATTTTGCACTTAATTGGTTTTTCTTGCTACCTTCATTTGTTGTTAATTAAATTCCCTCCATGTATACTTACACAATAAAATTCTGCACTTAACTGGTTTTTCTTGTTGCCTTGGTATTTATTTTCCTTGCAAGTTTAGATTACCTACTTTCACAAGCAACTAATTTAAATGCTTCATAAAAAAATTCTGCACATTTATTTAATGGTTTTCCCTAATTCACGTGTCCCCTCTCCCTTTTTATATTCTCTCTTTTCCTTCCAAATACACGTGCACTCTCCCTTGCATGCAAGGTGGAAATTCAAATTCTCTTCCTTCTTTGTATTGTCCATTGGTCCCACACAAGATGCATGAAATTTCTTTCCTCCCTAGTTCACGTGTGACTTGGAGTGCCCATGCATAAAATATAATTTTCATTCCTTTCTTTCATGTAGGATACATGCAAGGCACACACATGCAAATATTCAATTTGTTGCATCCTATATTGCTTCTCTCTTAGTATTTAGGCTAGTAACTAAAAAGGAAAATAAAGAATTTAATTAAGCACCAAATTTTCATGCAAGCTTACCTTTTTATATAATAATTTTGGCCCATTAAATTATGCAAGCCCAAAAATTGCCCCTCCTTAAGCTAATTCATCTAATTAATTATGAAGCAAGCCATTCATACTAATCATTAAATGTCATAGTTAATTCCATCCATTTAATTAGAGGACATTAATTTAGACTAATTAAAATAATGGGGTGTTACATTACACATGAAACCAAGTATCCTATCATATATCAGCATAAATACGTCATCAGCAGAATATATGGTCATTTGAAACTAACAAAAGAGAAAAAAACTTTGAAATAAATGCAAAATAAAAAAATCAAAATAAACACCAAATAATAGAAAACAAAGAAAAGGAAAAGATTCCCACCCTACACTTGAAGAACACACTATCCTCAGTGTGTAGCAAAGGGGGCATCTCAGAAGAAAAATATAAAGTGAAAAAATAAACAAAAAAGTCCAATAGTCTCAAAAATTAAAAATGAAAGAAAATGAAAGAAAATAAAAAGAGAGTAAAAAGAAAAAGGATTGCTTGAAAGATTGCCCCGATCTGGTGGATCTGAGGAAGTAAGTTGTATCTGGTAAGCATGGGCCCTAGGGTATTTTTTAAGAGAGGCCATAGTCATCTCTGTTTCATCAGGTGCCAGGTCAGCTGATATAATCATTTGTAGTTTCTCCCCTTTATCAAGAGAGGTGTGGCTTAAGTGTTTAGGCAATTCCTTCAATTTTAAGACTGGGAAGTCCTCAAATGAAGGTCTCACCACATGCACCTCTGGCCTGTCAAGAGAAACAAAAGGGTTAGTAGAGCTGCTGGGCTCATAATCCAGCAAAGAGCTAGTTGGTCCAACACTTTCTCGTTGGACAACTCTTTGTCATCTCCCTGCAATGCCACTTGTAAAGGGTCATTAAGCAAGAATTCTTGAAATTCAGACTCAACAACATCATCCAAGACTTTCACAGAATATATAGTATCACCATGGTCTAAGGATTTTCTCATAGAAGTAGGCAAGTAAGAATAAACCTTTTCCTGCTTCAGTCTAGCAAGGAATGGAATAGGTGGCCAATACTCTCTCACAAGACTCTTGTTGTCCTCCATTTTCATTGGCCTACTTACCTTAGGCTCTGGCTCTTTACTAATTGGCACATCTTGTACAATAGTATTATCATCAGTTAATGGTAAAGGGCCAAATACTTGCTTACCTGATCTCGGAGTAATAGCATTGCAATGCTCCCTTAGATTAGACTTTGTGGTGCTGGGGAGTATCTCTGGCTATCTCTCAACTAATATCTTAGAAATTTGGCCTAACTGATTTTCCATGTTTTGAAAGGAGGCCTGTTGATTTCTAAGGACTATGTTCGCCTGTTGGATGCTGCTCTCTGTAGTAAACATAAACTTTATGATCAATTCCTTCAAACTAGGCTTCTTCTCTTACCCTTGAGAAAATTGATTTAGAGCAATCTGTTGTTGGGGTTGTTGTTGGTATAACCACTAAAAACTTGGTGGACCCTAGGTATTGTTTCTCTAGTTGAAATTTGGATCGCTCCTCCAGCTAGGATTGTATGTGTTGCTGTAAGGATTGTTTTACTGTCTTGATGCATTCCCCATGTAATCTACCTATTCAAAATCAGAAGAACCAAAATTAAAAGGAAAGGAAGAAGGGGAAGGTATAGCAAACATACCTCCTACATTATAGTGTACACCATAATGCGGGCCACTATAGAACTCGCAGCTAAGCTGTTCTACCTACACTGGCATCTAGAGTTGGTCAATCTTCTTGGCCAGATGCTCTTTCTGAGCTGCCAAGACTAATGCAAAGTTTACCTGCTTGACCACTCCTTGCCATCTTGGTCTATCCCTAGAGGATTTCCACTTATAGTTGTTCATGGCCATCTCCTCTATCAAATTATGTGCTAGTCATAAACTACCTGAAAAAGAAAAGAAAAAAAATAACCAAAAAGTAGAATAAAGGAACAAGTAATCAAAAATCATGAGCAAAATGAAACAAATAATAAAATAGAGTGAAATAAAATAAATAAAATTGAATAAAATAAAACAAAATGAATGAAATAAAAATAAATAAAGAAAATCAAAAGTAAAATAAAAAAACAAAATATGATAAACTAAAAAAATAAAATAAAATGAAAGAAAAATAAAATAATAAAAAAAATTAAGATAAGACAAATTAAAATAAAAGAGCAAACAAAACTGAAAGTAAAATAATTAAAAATTGGCTAAATTAACAAATAGCAAATTCAATCTAGTTTTCTCAAAATGCCGATGCCAAAAACTTGATGCCTAACAATGCAACTACACCTAAGGCAATGAACCTATCAATGCAGTTTAGTGCAATGGTGAGTACCAAGGTCGTATCCCATGGGAATAGGAAAGCCTAGACCTACTCCTTGTGCTTTGTTATCTAGCCTAAGAAGAAGAGTGAATTGATTTCTAGTTCAACTAATGATCAAGAATAACTTGTCAAAGATTAGAAACAATGAAGTAGAGCGAAATTCAATCAAGATAAGAAAAACAAACCCAAAGGGAACCTATACTAGTTGGCAAACATACACAAGATACTGAACTATTGAATCTAATTTTGACACTCGTGAATGAATTCTTAATCAAACTCAATTTCTCTCTCGAGATAATCAAATTTATAAACCTAAGAATTTATCACTAAAAACTCTTCCTAAGGATTGATTTTAGGTCAGCCTTATCGTTCTAATTCATCACTATTAAGAGTTGCGAGTTCTTAATCCTGTGATCAATTTACCTTATCTCTAAGTGAAAATCAATTATTCCTTGCAATTAGGGTTCCAATTTTAGTTAGGATATCTTGATGCAACTAAAAGAAATCTATATAATATTCCATACAATGTATTGTAAAGAAAATTTAGCATTCATTCATAAGTGCAAGAAAGGTTACAAAATCAAAATTTAATGTCCATACATTAAAAGCAAAAATTCCAACTTAGTAAGGAGCCCCAATGGGCTTTACAAGTCTAGCTACTCATGTTCATGGGTACAAAAATCATCAAATTTAAATTCAAGAAGAGAAAAAGGAAAGAAAACATGTGCACCCTTTTCTTTTCTCAAATCAAGGATGAAACAACACCTTCTTTAGTCTTCAAGTACTTAAAATTGTGATTGTTCTCTTGATGTAAATCCACTCTCCTAACCTCATATGGAACTTCAAGGATGCAAGTCAGATTTTCAAGGGCTCAAGTAGTCTCCTAGTCGTCACCCTTTTTGTTCCTAAAGAACCTCACAGATCCAATAAAAATAGGTCTCTAAAGTCACAGCTTCTTCCAAGATTTTTCCACCTTACTTCACAACCAAGACTAGGGTATTTATAGAGAGATGTTAGCTGTCTTCAAGGAGGATCCTCGGCCAAGAAGGATTTTAGGATTTTTCAAAAGAAAGGATAAGATGAGATAAGATGAGATAAGATGAGATAAGATGAGATAAGATAGGATAAGATAAGATGAGATAAGATAGGATAAGATAAAATGAGATAGGATAAGATGAGATAAGATAAGATAAGATAAAAGATGATGAGTGGTCGAGAGAGATGGTAGGGTTTTCAAAAGAGATCATGATAAGCCAAAAAAATCCCTTCAAAGATGATGATGTTTTTACAAAGATGATAGCTTCTAGAAAGATGATCATTCAAGATCATGATAAGTCAAAATTAAGGCTTCCTCTCTTCTTTTGGACTTTTTTTCCCCTTTTTCTCACAAAATTCTCATGTGGCCCACTTTGCATAAGGCCAATGTGGCTATGCTTCAAGGCTTATGAGTTGTTTCGAAGTCCATGGATTACTTTAAGGCCTACTTTGCATGTTTCTAGACTATTTGGGCCTTTAGAGTGGCTCCATTGCTGATGATAACTTAGTAACCTCCTAAAATGAAAAAGGATACAAACTCAGGTGATTCTAGGGATAAAAACAAATAAAATGTTCATAAAATGTACAATTAAACTTAGGCAAAATATGTATAAAATAAACATATCACCTACCTATTAAGATTAATTTCTCTTTGGATAGGTTGGCCTAGTTGTACATTAAAGAGATAGTGAGACTCCATAGGATTCCTTTGAGCATTGTTTCATATAGAGACCTTAGATTTACCTCTAGATTTTGGAGAGCCTTACAAGAAGCCTTGGATACCAAATTAAATTTTAGTACTTCTTATCATCCTCAAACAGATGGAAAAACTAAGAGAACAATCTAAACCTTAAAAGATATGCTTAGAGCTTGTGCCTTAGAGTAGAAAGGATGTTGGGATAAGAATTTACGATTATTAGAATTTTCTTATAATAATCTTCTACTCTAGCATAAAGATGGCCCTATATAAAGCCTTATATGAGAGGAAGTGTAGATCACCTCTATGTTAGTTTGAAGTGGGGAAGAAATAATTGTTGGGACCTAAGTTAGTCCAACAAGCTATTGATCTTATTAAAATAAGTAAGGGAAAATGGCTACAACTCAAGGTAAGCAAGAGTTATGATGATAAAAGAAGAAGGCCACTTGAATTTAAGGAAGGAGATAATATTTTTCAGGGACTTTACCCAATCAGTAGTATTGGTAAGGCTATAAAGTCTAGGAAATTGAATCCTAGGTACATTGGACCATTCTAGCTTTTGAAAAGAGTTGGTTCATCAACTTACCAAATTGCTTTATCACCCTATCTCTTTGACCTCTATAATGTTTTTCATGTTTCACAAGTTCATAAATATATTCTTGAACCTTCACATATTCTTAATGCCATAATAGTGCAATTAAAATACAATTTGACTTATCACCCTAAACCTATAAGAATCATTGGTACTGATGTTAATTAACTAAGGAATAAGATTATTCCATTGGCAAAGGTGTTATGGGATAAGTCATCACCCAAGAGCCAAGGTGAGAGAAAGAATAGGATATGAAGCAATCTTACATAGAGTTATTTGAATAGGTATGTCCAAATTTTGAGGATAAAATTTTCAAAAGGAGGAGAGAAATTTAACATCGACCCTTAGATAATTCATATATTGTTATTGATTTCTTGTTAAATTTATTTTTAACTTAAATGCTTGTTTTTGGCATAGGTAGCTGCACTAGAGTTCCAATAGGCTATTGAAAAGAGCATAGGCACTAAGGTGAAAAAAGGAGAAAGAAGAAATGTAAATGTAGCCAAGAAGAGGGTTACTCTAACTACCAAATTTTTGAAAATTTACTCCTATTATTCTAAGGGCAAAGGAGTTAATCCTTTAGAGTTCGAGAGGAATTTTTAGCATGACTAAATTGCATGAGCACCCAATGGATAGGGAAAAAAATGATGAACTCCATTACCTTCATAAGGCAAACCATTTAATGTAACGACCCCCTAATACGTCATACGCGATGCTTATCTAATTAGTGGAAGCATATGGGTTAGTTTACATAATTATTCCCTATGTGGGAATGTCAGGGGATCGCTACTGGTTGAGCGTAACCCAAATAGACTTCCCATTGTCCATTCAGATTCTGTTCAACCCTGATTCACACGCAGCTAACTAAATACACATACATACATCATCAATAACTCTGGAATGAAACTAAAGTCCATACATACGGCGTACTATCATTAAACTCAACATCCAAAACTCATATACATATACTATCAAGAATTCACATATATTCTAACTGAATTTCTCAAGTTTACAGCGGTAAACCCTACCGAAAATCTGGCAGAGTTTCCTCTGTATTTTGATCATATCTAAAGTACAAAATCACCTGTTTACAATCAAACAGCCAGTCCAACAACAGCAATAAACATAACTAACATAAATCCATATACAAAGAACGCTAATTCATCACTACAATCCATATACACTATCTGAAATATTACATATACATTCAGTCCAATCCATACAGAAAGCATAAGAGACAGAACCCAATAAACAACAACGTCATCAGAGTATATATACAAACTATTCAAGCCTAAGCTAAATCATCCTCCAGTATATCCTCAAGTCAGCCACGGTTATCGTCTGGGTTCTTGTCCCTGTCCCTGTTCATCTGAGTAAACAACCTAATGAGATATGAATCCCAGTGGAATAATTCACAATTCAAATATCATTCAAAAACTGGTTCAATACCCAGCGATGCGAACACCGAAATCATCTTCCCGAAATCAGTTCGAAAATAGTGAAATACCTTATCTTTAAAAATCATTTAATTACAAGGAAATCGTGGCAATTCCTCGAAATCATAAAATCCATTTCTTTGAAAATCAATCATAAAAATCAAATAAAATCCCATGCCCGGTGTATCTTAATCCACGTTGGCTACAAATCCACTATAACCAAATCTAAATCATCATCTAATTGCACGTAGTCTAGAGAGAATACCTCTCTTATAGTTGGGTGTGATCCGTAACACCAATCACCCGAATCAAGCCTATATTGTGAGTGTGATCCGTAACACCAATCACTCACTCAAGGATCGGGTGAGAATCAACATCTAAGGCGTCCCCTAGCATGTGCACATACGCCAATTCTCATCCTCATACAGTCTATTCGAACTCACATGCACTCGGTTGGCTATTCCTCAGGGTTCTAGGGTATTACGCCTAAATCACAACGTTTCCCCGTGTAGGTTATCCACCCTTATACTCCCTAAACCTTTCTTAGGGTCGTCCTGGTTTAACGCATAATCCCTAACTCAGTACAGGCTAAGTATGATAAAAATAATCTCAATTAAAAGCTTCCTGTACTAGGAATACTTAACGGTCGTCCCATACCGGCTATCAAGTACCCAACCCTAAGTAAATCCGTCCTAAAGGCATCTAAACTCGATAAACAAGGTGTCTAACATGCAATTAGGGTTTTCAGCACACAGGCATGCAATTTATCCCATAGAAAGTAGCACGCAAATCCATGTAAGTCATCTAAATCATTCAGGTATTCACTAAATCAATTCTAGGGTTCGGGAAGTGTAAATTATCCTACCTGGTCTCCGAATGCTCTAAATCACTTTAGAATTCCATGCAGTCTCGGTTTCTGAGCCTGATTAATTTCCTGGACATAAAATTAAATATTCAGGCTCGTCACGTCATCCAATTTTCGATCTTAAACCCGGTTACTCAACTACCTAGGTTAATTTATTTCCTAATTACGTTCGGTAATTATTTCAATCAGATGTCATCATTTTTTGGGAAATCAGACCTTACCAATGTGACCGGATGATGGAATTCTGCGTCACGGTGGTCTTAGTTTCTCCCAATGCACGTCCAGAAGCTCCGGCACGGCGGCACACGGCGGCGCACGGCGGTGTACGGTGGCGCATGGAGGAAGGGTGCGGTTTGCCTCGAAAATCATACCACGGTGAAGCCCGCAAGTCCAGGAGTCCGAATACAGTGGTGGCGCGGTGGTTCATGGCCATTTGGGTGGCATTTTTTAGCCACGAAGTTTCTCGCATGGTGGACGAAGTTTCCCTCGATCCGGGCGCGTCTGGCCTCCTTTCGACGGCGGCGACCTATTGGAGGAAGCTGGCAGCTCGGGCTACACGGTGGTGGGGGCAGTGACGATCAACGGTGACGGATGGCGGCGATCCGAGCTGGAGAAGTTTCGCGCGATGGAGGGGTAAAACAGCATTTTTTCGACGGCTCCCACGGCCGTTGGTGGCCGTGGTTGGTTGGTGGAGGTTGTGGGCAATGTTGGCTGTCGGTTGGTGCCCTTGGTGGCGGCCCACGGTGGCTGTAGCGGCCGTTCACGGTGGAGGAAGGAAGAGAGAGAAAAGAGAGAAGAGAGAGAGAGTGTGGTGAGGAGAGAGAGAGAAATGAGAGAAATAGAGGGAATTCGTGTAATTTAAAACCTCCGGGGACGATTCTGACTTTTCCCGAGCCACCCGGGGATGTTTTATGGTGTCGGCATCCTTCCAGACGTTGGCACGCATTTCTATGCAAAGGTTTTGGCCTCCGTCAGTGGAATTGACGCATGAAACGTCTGTTGACAGTTTCTGATCGCCGAATTGCATTTCTTTCCGTTTAATCGTATTTCTGACTTCGAACGACCTTCTGTGTCAAGTTATTATCCTCGAAAGTCATGCTAGGCTTCGTTTGATTGGGATTAGGGTTAAAAATTTGATTTTATCCTTTAAAACTCTTTTAAAATGTTTTCGATTGTTACATTCTCCCCCCCCCTTAAAAGAAATTTTGTCCCCAAAATTCATACCTGTAAACAGTTGTGGATATCTTTGTCTCATCTCATCTTCTTTCTCCCACGTCATCTCCTGCGACGCCACATCCTGCCAAAGTACCTTAACTAAAGGGATTATTTTACTTCGAAGTTGCTTAGTCTTATAGTCAAGGATTTGAACAGGAGTAGATTCATAAGTCAAATTTTCCTTTAATATTATCGGTTGATTCTCTAATACATGCGTAGGATCTGGGACATATTTACGAAGTTGGGAGACGTGGAAAACATCATGTAGGTTGGACAAATAAGGAGGTAAAGCAATTTGGTAGGCAACGGGACCGACTCTTTGTAAAATTTGGAATGGTCCTAGGAATCTAGGACTTAGTTTCTTAGTCTTTATCTGTCTACCAATACCCGTGGTGGGGGACACTCTCAGAAATACGTGATCTCCCTCGTTCAATTCCAAAGGTCTTCTTCTCTTGTTGGCATAAGATTCTTGCCTCTGTTGGGCGATTCTCATCTTTTCCCTGATCATTTTAATTTGATCAGTGGTTTCTTGTACCATCTCGAGTCCCAACAGTGCACTCTCCCCCATTTCTACCCAACTTAAAGGTGACTTACAACTCCTTCCATACAGAGCCTCATACGGTGCCATACCGATGGTAGAGTGATAACTGTTGTTGTATGCAAACTCTATCAACGGTAGGTGTTTATCCCAACTTCCTTTCTGCTCAAGCACACACACCCTTAACATGTCTTTTAGGGTTTGAATAGTCCTCTCGCATCGCTCGTCGACCGAGGATGATAGGCTGTGCTAAACTTAAGCTGGGTTCCTAAGGCTTGCTGTAGGGATTACCAGAATCTCGAAGTAAACCTAGGGTCTCGATCAGATACTATACCTGACGGTATTCCATGTAGTCTCACGATTTCCCTAAGGTATACTTCGGCTAATTTCTCCATGGAGTAACGCACCTTAACAGGCAAAAAGTGCGCCGACTTGGTAAACCGATCCACTATTACCCAAATGGCATCAAATCCTGCTGGTGTTCTAGGTAGTCCTACCACAAAATCCATAATGATCTGATCCCATTTCCTCTCTGGTATCTCCAATGGCTTGAGTAGCCCTGCGGGTTTCTGATGCTCTATCTTAACTTGTTGACAAATCAAACAGGCATTCACGTAATCCGTGATATCTCTCCGCATACCGGGCCATCAAAAGTTCCTCTTTAGATCCTGATACATCTTGGAAATACCGGGGTGAATAGTGTAATGGCTTCGGTGAGCTTCTGCTAACACTTTTTTCCTTTAGTTCCTGATAGTTCGAAATCACTACCCTCTTTCTAAACATTAAAACTCCATCAGGTGGTAGTCCAAAATCAGGTTGATCTGCATATATCTCCAAGGATTCATCCTCAAGTTGGGCTTGTCTAATTAATTCTCTCAATTCACAGGTTATTAAAAAGTCACTCATCACTAATCTTTGCAGAAACGAGATTACGTTAAGGCTAAGGTTCCCAAAATCCTCAAGTAACCTCATTTCACCAATCATTAAACTAGCTAGTTGTAGTGACTTTCGGCTTAATGCATCGGCTACAAAATTTGCTTTCCCTGCATGATATTTTAATTCAAAATCAAAGTCTTTTAAATATTCTACCCACCTACGCTGCCTCATGTTTAATTCCTTCTGATCAAATAAATACCTAAGGCTCTTATGATCAATATATACCTCAAATACCGTGCCATACAGGTAATGTCTCCAAATCTTTAGGGCAAAGACAACGACAGCTAGTTCTAAGTCATGGGTAGGGTAGTTCTCCTCTGCAGGTTTCAATTGTCGCGATGCATAAGCCACAACTTTCCCATCCTGCATCAAAACACAACTTAGGCCTTTTAAGGATGCATCTGTGTATACAGTAAAGGGTTCTAGGGGTTTCGGAATGATTAATACAGGAGCGGTGGTCAATTTCTCTTTCAGAATCTGAAAACTAGTCTCACACTATTCGCTCCATTCAAAATCTACTCCTTTTCGAGTCAACCGGGTTAATGGCATAGCTATCTGCGAAAATCCTTGAATGAATTTCCGATAGTAGCCAGCTAAACCCAAGAAACTCCTAATCTCGGTGACTGTTCTAGGTCGATCCCAATCTAATACTGCTTTAATTTTCTTTGGGTCGACCACTATCCCTTTTCCATTAACCACATGTCCTAAAAATTTCACTTCTTCTAACCAAAACTCACATTTCTCCACCTTTGCATACAATTGTTTCTCTTCCAGTATCTGTAACACTATGTTAAGATGCTGGGCATGCTCTTTGTGAGTCTTGGAGTAGACTAAAAAATCGTCGATGAATACCACAACAAATTGATCTAAATAGGATCTGAAAATCCTGTTCATATAATCCATAAAGACAGCGGGTGCATTCGTCAATCCAAACGGCATCACTAGGAACTCATAATGACCGTATCTTGTCCTGAATGCTGTCTTAGGAATATCCTCCTCTCTAACCCTAATCTGGTGGTATCCTGACCTTAAATCTATCTTAGAAAATACAGTCGCACCTTGTAACTGATCAAATAAATCATCGATACGTGGTAATGGGTATTTATTCTTAATGGTCACCTTATTCAATTGTCGATAGTCAATACACAGTCTTAAACTCCCGTCTTTCTTCTTTACGAATAAGATCGGAGCTCCCCATGGTGATACACTTGGCCTAATGAACCCCTTCTCCAATATGTCTTCGATTTGGACTTTTAATTCTCTCAATTCTGCGGGGGCCATACGATACGGGGTCATAGCTATTGGACCCGCTCCTGGAATCAGGTCAATGGTGAATTCTATCTCCCTAGGTGGTGGCAGTTTACTTATTTCCAAAGGAAATACCTCCGAAAAGTCACTAACGATTGGGAGTTGACTTAATCTATCCTGCAATTTTACCTCAGAGAAATTGAGGGACATATCACCTATCTCACAAGCCCTGTCATTCCCTCGCACAGGTATGTTATCCAGATAAGTAATTGTCCCTTCGGAACAATTCAACAAGACCCGATTCCTAGTCAACCAATCCATTCCCAAAATAATGTCGATCCCTAACAATGGTATACACACTAAGTCCACAAGAAATAAAGTATCTTCAATGGTTAAGGGGCAATTTAGGCATATTCGTGGGGACATAGTGGCCTCTCCCAAGGGTGTGGATATGTATAGGTCGCAGGGCAGGGTCTGAACAGGTAATTTTACTCTTTCTACGCATGCATCAGCGATAAAGGAGTGCGTAGCACCCGAATCAAACAATACTATCAAAGAAAAATTATAAATTTTACCTTTACCCTGCATCAAGCCCGAGGACCTGTCGACGTTGGCAGCATTCATAGTAAAAACTCTCCCTGGAGCCTGTGGTCTTCGGCTACCAGATGTCGGCTGATTCCCCGTGGAAGGGCAATATCTAGCCATGTGTCCTGTGCCTCCACATCTATAACACTGAAGTGGAGTCTGATGCCAATAGGGTTGATTCGGATGTCTGGTACTACACTTCGGACAAGGAGTATTATCAGGTCGCCTCCCACTGCTACTAGAAGCCCCTGGTTGTGGTTTAAACATACCGCTTCTTACATTCAGATTTCTAGGTGCTTGTCTGGGCCGGTTCCCTGTTCGCTGTGTCATATTCTAAGTCTGTCTCTGTTCTAGATTCTTACTCAGAATTTGACATTTATTCACCAGTGTGGCAAAGTCTCGAATCTCTAGGGTAGCTAACTGAGTTTTCATAGGTAAATCGAGGCCTTCTTCTAGTTGCTTCGCTTTCCAAGCATCATCGTAATGCATTCGCAGGTAAGTGGAGTATCGTGATAATTCTTCAAACTGTTTTAGATACTCGTCAAATGGCCTGCCTCCCTGTGTGAGCTTCAGGAACTGTGCTTCCTTTGCTTGTTTCACGCTCTCAGGGATGTATTGATCCATGAAGACTCTCTTGAAAGATTCCCAAGTCAGTGGAATGCCTCAACTCTCCATCAATTGCTGGGCATCTGTCCACCAAAGTTCCGCTTCACCTTTCAGCATGTACGTTGCATATGTGACTTTCTGTTCATCGTCGCACTGCAACAACCTGAAAATATTTTCAATTTCTTTTACCCAAGCTTCCACAACAGCTGGATCGGAGGCACCTGTAAACGAAGATGGACCTGATCTCTGAAATTCAATCCATCCCTGATATAGTGGATTCGCATGTTGGGTGGCTCCGTCATTTCTCGTCTGTCTATCTTCCTGCTGCTGTCTCATTACATTTGCACTGGTAGTGGCCTGATCTCTCATTGCGTCGGCCATTAATCGGATGGATTCCATCATGTCACGCATGTCTACCTCAGTCTCCATACTACCACTACCTTAAGCACCCTGGTTTCTATGCCTTGGCCTTCCTCTGGGCCTACGTGTGGCGTCCCTGCTTGATTCTGCCATACTTATCTGACACAGAAACAATTAGATCAGTTACACAACAATAGTTAATAGAGATACATTAAATTCATTCCGTTCATTATCAATTCAAATCAGGTCCTATCATTACAGAGTTAAATCAATCAAAACCCTAAAGCTACAAGCCCAAAGATTCAAAGTCCTTAACCCACTAAACCAGAAGATCCGACCAACAGGGCTCTGATACCATAATTGTAACGACCCCCTAATACGTCATACGTGATGCTTATCTGATTAGCGGAAGCATATGGGTTAGTTTACATAATTATTCCCTATGTGGGAATGTCAGGGGATCGTTACTAGTTGAGCGTAACCCAAATAGACTTCCCATTGTCCATTTAGATTCCGTTCAACCCTGATTCACACGTAGCTAACTAAATACACATACATACATCATCAATAACTCTGGAATGAAACTAAAGTCCATACATACGGCATACTATCATTAAAATCAACATCAAAAACTCATATACATATACTGTCAAGCATTCACATACATTCTAACTGAATTTCTCAAGTTTACAGTGGTAAACCCTATCAAAAATCTGGCAAAGTTTCCTCTGTATTTCGATCATATCCAAAGTACAAAATCACCTGTTTACAATCAAACAGCCAGTCCAACAACAGCAATAAACATAACTAACATAAATCTATATACAGCAACATCAATTCATCACTACAATCCATATACACTATCTGAAATATTACATATACATTCAGTCCAATCCATACAGAAAGCATAAGAGACAGAACCCAATAAACAACAACGTCATCAGAGTATATATAAAAACTATTCAAGCCTAAGCTAAATCATCCTCCGGTATATCCTCAAGTCAGCCTCGGCTATCGTCTGGGTTCCTGTCCCTATCCCTGTTCATCTGAGTAAAAAACCTAATGAGATATGAATCCCAGTAGAATAATTCAAAATTCAAATATCATTCGAAAACTGGTTGAATAACCAGCAGTGCGAACACTGAAATCATCTTCCCGAAATCAGTTCGAAAACAGTGAAATACCTTATCTTTAAAAATCATTTAATTACATGGAAATCGCAGCAATTCCTCGAAATCATAAAATCCATTTCTTTGAAATTCAATCATAAAAATCAAATAAAATCCCATGCCCGGTGTATCTTAATCCATGTTGGCTACAAATCCACTGTAACCAAATCTAAATCATCATCTAATTGCACGTAGTCTAGAGAGAATACCTCTCTTATCATTGGGTGTGATCTGTAACACCAATCACCCGAATCAAGCCTATATTGTGAGTGTGATCCGTAACACCAATCACTCACTCAAGGACCGGGTGAGAATCAACATCTAGGGCGTCCCCTAGCATGTGCACATACACCAATTCTCATCCTCATACAGTCTATTCGAACTCACATGCACTCGGTCGGCTATTCCTCAAGGTTCTAGGGTATTACGCCTAAATCAAAACGTTTCCCCGTGTAGGTTATCCACCCTTATACTCCCTAAACCTTTCTTAGGGTCGTCCTGGTTTAACGCGTAATCCCTAACTCAGTACAGGCTAAGTATGATAAAAATAATCTCGTTTAAAAGCTTCCTGTACTAGGAATACTTAACGGTCATCCCATACCGGCTATCAAGTACCCAACCCTAAGTAAATCCGTCCTAAAGGCATATAAACTTGATAAACAAGGTGTCTAACATGCAATTAGGGTTTTCAGCACACAGGCATGCAATTTATCCCATAGAAAGTAGCACGTAAATCCATGCAAGTCATCTAAATCATTCAGGTATTCACTAAATCAATTCTAGGGTTCGGGAAGTGTAAATTATCCTACCTGGTCTCCGAATGCTCTAAATCACTTTAGAATTCCACGCAGTCTCGGTTTCTGAGCCCGATTAATTTCCTGGACATAAAATTAAATATTCAGGCTCGTCACGTCATCCAATTTTCGATCTTAAACCCGGTTACTCAACTACCTAGGTTAATTTATTTCCTAATTACGTTCGGCAATTATTTCAATCAGATGTCATCATTTTTTGGGAAATCGGACCTTACCAATGTGACCGGATGATGGAATTCTGCGTCACGGTGGTCTTAGTTTCTCCCAATGCACGTCCAGAAGCTCCGGCACGGCGGCACACGGCAACTCACGGCGGAGGGGTGCGGTTTGCCTCGAAAATCACACCATGGTGAAGCCCGCAAGTCCAGGAGTCCGAATACAGTGGTGGCGCGGTGGTTCACGGCCGTTTGGGTGGCGTTTTCTGGCCACGAAGTTTCTTGCACGGTGGACGGAGTTTCCCTCTATCCGGGCACGTCCGGCCTCCTTTCGACGCCGTTGAGCTACTGGAGGAAGTTGGCAGCTCGGGCTACACGGTGGTGGGGACAGTGACAGTCAACGGCGATGGATGGCGGTGATCCGAGCTAGAGAAGTTTTGCGCGATGGAGGGGGAAAATAGCATTTTTCCAGTGGCTCCGGCAGCCGTTGGTGGCCGTGGTTGGTTGCTGGAGGTTATGGGCAGTGATGGCTGTCGGTTGGTGCCCTTGGTGGCGGCCCACGGTAGCTGTAGCGGCCGTTCACGGTGGAGGAAGGAAGAGAGAGAAAAGAGAGAGGAGAGAGAGAGTGTGGTGAGGAGAGAGAGAGAAATGAGAGAAATAGAGGGAATTTGTGTAATTTAAAACCTCCGGGGATGATTATGACTTTTCCCGGGACACCCGGGGATGTTTTAGGGTGTCGGCATCCTTCCAGACATTGGCACGCATTTCCATGCAAAGGTTTTGGCCTCCGTCAATGGAATTGACGCACGAAACATCTGTTGACAGTTTCTGATCGCCGGATTGCATTTCTTTCCATTTGATCGTATTTTTGACTTCGAACGACCTTCTGTGTGAAGTTATTATCCTCGAAAGTCGTGCCAGGCTTCGTTTGATTGGGATTAGGGTTAAAAATTCGATTTTATCCTTTAAAACTCTTTCAAAATGTTTTCGATTGTTACATTTAACAAAGAGAGATAGAGAGAGAAAAAGAGTAAGGGAGGTTTAAATAATACTAGAGAAAGGGGGAGAGGCCAAAAATCACATTACCATTCAGTTAGAGAGAGATATTTTTAGAGAGAGAAGGGACAAACTAGAGAGAAAGTACTATAGGGACTAATAGTTAGCTGAAAATTGAAGGTTAGAGGCTAGGACTTACCAAAGGAGCATCTATGCACTTAGTATATGTCTATTTTTGTATATCAAGGTAGTTAAAATCTCCATCCTATCTCTTTTACGTTTTTAATTATTCACTATGAGATAAATTGCATTTTTTATGATTTTTGGACTAAGAAAGGGATTAAAACTTACATTCTCTACTTCCTTGAAATCTATTGGATGACTAATGCTAGTTTAATGTACTTGTACATGCTTGTATGATAAATTGAAAAATGGCTTTACTGTTTATGTTTGAATAGGAGATAAATCCTCAATTAGATGATGATTGAGCTAGAAAGCTAGTTTTTTTCTATGTTGTAAACCTTCTATGTGAGGACGAGACTAAGTTTAGATTATTAGAACTTGAAATGGGTTGAAAAATGGATTGGTATGGGAAAAAAGATGATTTACGTAAAATAGGGCATAATGTAGTAGTTGATCACCAGCCTCTTGGTAGTTGACTATCATGTTATTTCTGTAACACCTTATATTCTTTGATTGATTTCAATTAAATGCTTGCTTAGGGAATTAAATGTCACAAGGGAATTAAATTAGGTAGCAATGCATGCACGAGTGAAACCAAAAGTGTGCAGAAATTTTATTTTTATATCCATGAGTCATATGGCTAGAAGCATCTAGGAATACTATGAATAGTGATGAAATGTACACACAAAGATACGCATGACTTGAAAGGAAAAGAGAGAGTAGTGCATGAATCTTATGCATGATTCACGTGAATTGAGAAAGGAAAGAATGAGTGCAACATTTAAGAAAAAGAAAGCAATCATATATATATACATGCATATCGCACTACTCGCCCAAGAGAGAAGGGGGAAGACGTGCAAAACTAGTTAATCTCCTTTGACTTTTCTTCTAAGCAACCAAATGAGCATTAGAGGGAGGGAATTAAGCAAATACAACAAGGCCCATGCGTGCAGCTAGAAATATTATGGATAATGCTATGACACAATGGAAATTGTAAGGGCAGAAGAGAACAATGTAAGCAATCGCCAAAAGCAAGGTGAGGGGCTGCACCAAGTACAGCTCGGGATGGCATGTGAGGCAAGATTCATCCTTTCCTTTCATGCTACTACCATACCCAAAGAAGAAGGAAAAGGGGTGTACATGTGACGTGTGGGAGAAGTAGGGAAAAAAAGAGAGAAAGAGAAGAATTTAACTATAGACATGCATGAGCAGCCGATGGATAAGAGAAAGAGAGTGACGTGCGTGAATAATTTTCCTTGAATTCTCCTCACGACAACTGAGTAACCATGAATAGATTGAGGCAATAGATATATATATAAAAGTATTCTGCAAGTCCAGAAGGGGGAGAAGATTTTTAATTTAAATAAAATACAAGAGAAATGCATATGAGAGCATGAATGGGCAGCTTGTAACACGTAACACCCTTCTCCTCTCCCTCTTGCGTGATCTAGTGGCTAACTTAGGCTTGCAAGAGAAGTAAAGTATACTTAAAAGCACACATGTGACAACAAGACAATGAAAATAATAATTAAAGAGAAAAAAGAGAAGTGGCATCCATTTGCACAAGAGACAATGTGCATGAGGAATGATGTGTAGCATAAAATTTAAACTTTTCAAGGAGAGTGGAATTTCCCTTCTAGTTAATTGCCACCTACACAAGAGAGAGGAAATGCAAAGGGGGCTTGGCAAAGAAAGGAAAGAAAAAGAGAAAGAGAGAGGGCACATGCCATCTAAACTAAGAAGAAAGGAAATTGAGATGTTCATTGGTGGCATGCAAACATATAGACACATGGACTATCCATAAAAAAAGAGAGGAGTGAACGTGAGCCTTAGGAGGACACACACACTTGGAAGTAAAGGAGCAAGGAAAGTTAAAGGAAGAGGAGCTAAGCATCCTAGTCATCTTCAGGGTAGGTTAGCAATTTATTAGATTCTAGTTCCATGATCTAGTATGCATGTTTAATTATTTTGCTTCCATGGGATTAGAATCCTTGTCTACATTCTTGATTTAGAAATAACAAATGACTTAGCTTGCATGATAAATCTAGGAGATGGTTAATGCTTAAACCTCAAATGTGTATTTATTAAGATCATGAAATAAATTAGAAAAAGAGCTCATTTCAATGATTGGGTTGCTTGGCTTACTACTTTTAACATTAAAGTAGACTTGTGATTTTCATAATGAAATTAATGTTAGTAAGTGTAACACATGTAAGAAAGAAGACCATACCCAAAGTGATGGAGAAAGCTTATGATTATTAAAAATGACGCATATGACTATGGGAAAATAATTGACTATATAAGTGATGAATATTATTGTTATGGTTAACTTTAAGACTAATTAATGATGACCATATTTATGGAAAATTTATGGCTAAATATGGATGACCTTTGTTATGGGAAATTGTGGTTAGCAAGATTGAATGATGTTGATTAATAATGATAAACATTAAGGTTGTGGAAAAGAAAATCCACCATCTCAATGATATGATTTAAAGAATGAAAGAGAGAATATTTAAAGGACAAGGTATGAAATTCTCTTGAATTTTCCTTAGGCCAAAATCATGGAAATTTTTCTTGAAAATTATTAAGGCTTTATAATTGAAACATCTTATTCAAAAATGAAGAATTAGATTGATTTAGGCCAATTTTTCATAATTAAATATGACAAATGGGAAATGTGTGCCAAAGGAAAAGAAAGACAACAAACATAAGAAAACATAGAAGCATTCACGAATTTTGAGGTGTGGCCAAAGGTACTCCACACCGGTGACCTGGTAAGGTGTGGCCGAAGGTGCTCTATGCCCGTGACCTAGCATTCACGATGAATTCATAAACATGGCCGAGTGTCCATGAATTATGGGGTGTGGCCGAAGGTGCTCCACACAGGTGACATAGGGAGGTGTGGTCGAAGGTGCTCCATACCTGTGATCTAGAGCATCAATGGTTGTATATACGTGACTGAGTGTCTACGAATTACGAGGTGTGGCCAAAGGTGCTCCACACAAGTGACCTAGTGAGGTGTGGTCGGAGGTGCTCCATACCCGTGACCTAGTGTTCACGACAACTTCATAAAGGTGGCCTAGTGTCCACATAATACACCAGAGTGTCCAATTAAGTCACCACGGTAAGAGTAAGAATTAAACACATAAGCACTTTGTTAATACTGCAATAAGTCATATAATTTTAAGAAATCATATTTCACTTAAAAGAGACTATCTAATTTTTTCCATTGACTTCTAAATTTTTCATGCAATGCTTGCCTGCATATATTTATAGATAATATTATGTTTCAATATTGAGAATGTAGATTGAATGTTTTGGTGCTTACACCTTGATACATATTAGTTAGCTTTGAAAACCTTGAATTGTTAATCTACTGGGAAACTTGTGTTTCTCATTCACATGCTAATATGTATCAGATCTAGACGCGTAGCAGGGCCGAGGAGTGTCAGTCTTTTGATTCGAGTGAGATTTTGTAATCCCTATTTTTGGTCCTAAGTAGATTTGATTTAGAATAGGACATTTATTTTGGATGGTATATATGAGATTTATATGGGCATCCTGGGGAACGAATATGTGAAGGACCAGTTCATCCCTAATTTGTAAGGGAGTCTGAGTGACAAACTTGTTGTCTCCTGACTTTTGATGGATGGGTGCTTCATATATTCGGGGACATGTTCATCAGTATGTAATGGATTTGATGAGACTTGTATTATAGAATTACATGATGTGCATGTAAGTTTGAATCTGAGTAAAAGAATCCTGAACCTAATTCGCTTAGTATAGTTTCGTAGTGTAACTGCTCAAACAATAGTCAAATAAAGGATAAGGATAATGTGCCGAACCTATCTATTTACATTAGAGTTAATGGTAATACTAAATGGGGCATTAAAATTCCTCTATCCAAACATTTCAAGATCACAACAACCAAATACCAAGCCTCTAGCAGCCGAGTGTCATAATCTTAACTTGCCCAAAATTTCATACAATAGGCTAGGAGTTGACCACTAGCTTAGTGGCAATTGATTAGGAGCTTTTGGGTTCCCAACCATTGGATTGCCAACTAGCTTTAAGCTAATTTCCAACTCTCTATTTGGTTAACTCATTCCAGAGAGCTACCAACCAACAACCAGCATGCTATTAGTTGACTAGTACCTTTCAAAAGTAAGAAATTGACTTAGTTGCCTCCCATTTCATTAGCTAAAGCTCAAAAGATCATCTAAACTAATAATTTATGAGGATTAAGTAATATGTAACATGGATTAAGAGGGAAATAAGTACAAGAGATAATGTGAATTAAGAAAAATGTTCCTATTGTATGCTCTATAGATAGGCTCATGATTAAGTGACTAATAGTTGGTATGGGATGACCATTGGACATTCCATGGTTAAGCCATAATTTAGGATGGTACAACATCTATTTGATCAATAATGAAATTTCATAAACACCATGATGGTTTTGAATTCTAGGTTAGTGTACTCTATATGGCCAATTTAAGAGTAACGTGATCTAGGATAGGAAAATTAGATCCACTGGGGATGCCTCAGATAGTGCTATGGTTTGTGAACATGAGGTGACTCATCCATAAGCTTGGTAGTACATTAAAAAGGTAAAGAAAGGTTATTTGCTGAGTGATGCTCCCATTGCTTTCTATTTAAAATGGTAAAGAAATGACAAGAGGCCATATTTTGTAAAGTTTTTCTCGATATCCAAATTTTATGAATGTTCATATTAATAAGATTTATGATGAGATGAGGAATGAATTAACATGCCCTATTAATTGATAATGAAAGTGTTTAATGTACATGCATCCATGAGTACATGTCCTAATAAAGCATAATTCATACATTGAATCCAATGGATAATTGTTTTATGTACATGAGAATTGGCAAGGATGTATAGAGTTTCGTATGGGTATGACTAATACCTTTTGTTGCTTTCAAAACAAATGATTTGTCTATTTAGATTATTAATCTCACATGCTTACCGTTGTGTACGAATGCCTAAGTTTCAAGTCCTACTCAAGATAGAGGTAGCTTGGGTAGAGGTCCGATTTATGGGATTTATGATGGCAATACACAATGTGTAGGTGATGTTGGTGCTATAGGTCCCGTCACCTCTAGGTAGTGAGCAATTACATGAGTAGTTAGAGGACTAGATGTACATAGATATTTTGACATATTTTGAGAGTTTATCCTAGCCATGGCCTTAATTATCTTTTTGGAAAGGCTCTTATGCCATTATTTTGGTGTACATAGAAGGGGGATATATATATGTAAGTATTAGGATATGTAGTAATCTATCTTTAGTAGGAAAGTTGAATTGAGTTTGAGTAGTATGCTTGTTGCTTTTGAACCCTTCTTTTGACTAACTGTACATACTATCTACTATCTCACACACACTCACACACATGTATGTTGAATACAAAACTT
Organism: Senna siamea; assembly: GCA_031216115.1. NCBI lineage: Eukaryota > Viridiplantae > Streptophyta > Magnoliopsida > Fabales > Fabaceae > Senna > Senna siamea. The sequence continues at coordinate 9,045,354 of CM062360.1, forward strand.
TGATGCATGTGTTTGATTACAATAATATATGTAACATTTTATTATTTTCAATTTCACTATTATTTATTTATATACATGTGAGAACTCGAGTATAGTGACCCAAACCAAACTCTTCTAAATATATAATAAAATTGGTAAAGATAAAATTACTCGAGTAAAGGAGTTAGTAACATCACTAATCTATGTTTTCTATGTATAAATTTAATTTCCACTAAAAGGAACCATTGGTTGGGGTTGTTACACTTATAAGGGTCTATGAGGATGAGTCTTACTCCATTATAATCCTTGTTGGATAAATCGTCAACAAGCAAACTCCATACAAACTTTATGGTTTTTGAATTACTCTTCCCCCTCTGAGAGACTACAAATATAAAGTCAGCTAAAATCTTTCTTTTGATGGTCGTCCTAGTCTTATAAGTGATTTCAAATTCTAATAGCTCCATTGACTAACGTACTAGTCTTCCAAATAAATATGGTTTGTGCAAGGTCTATCTTAGCAGGTGGTTCTTTAAGGCCAATATTGAGTAACCTTGAAAGTAGAAGCAAAGCCTCCTCGCTATAATCACTAAGAAATATGATAGTTTCTCTAGCTCATAATAATTATTTTTAGCTACTTGCAAGATTTTGTTCATGAAGTATATGGGATTTTGAATCCCATATTTTTCTTGCACTAACACCTAAACTACACATTTATCTATTATAGACAAATATATGCATGTTGGTTGAATTTAAGACGGTGTTATTAATAACACATTTGTTCCTAAATTCTCTTCTAACTCCTAGAAAGGCTTTTTAACTTTCTTCTAACAATTGAAATTCCTTAGTTCTCTCAAGATTTTGAAAAAGGGTAAACAATTTTTTGTTGTTAATTTTGAGATAAACCTGATTAACATTATCACTCTTCCTATCAAGACTTGTATGTCTTTAATGGTTGTAGGCAAAGGAAGGTTTATCACTACCTTAACCTTTTGTAGATTTGCTTTAATATCCCTTTGGGTCACCATGGAGCCCTAGAATTTCCTTGCTTTCATCTCAAATGCACACTTCGTTGATTTTAGCTTTACATTATACTTTTGAAGTGTTTAGAACATTTCTTTTCGGTCTTTCATGTGATCATCCTCTTGCTTCTCTTGACAAGCATGTTTTGCATGTATGCTTCAATGTTATAGTTTAGATATTTTATTCACTAACCTTTGGAAGGTAGCTCCTGCATTTTTTAGCCTAAAGGGCATGACCTTGTAGCAATAGGTACCACCCTTTGTTATGAAAGAGGTTTTCTCAATGTCTTCCTTAATCATCTTAATCAAGTTGTACCTAGAATAAACATCTATGAAGCTTAATAACTTGCAGCCTAAGGAGTTATCTACCACTCTGTTAATGTGAGGAAGTGAATAGCTATCTTTCAAATAAGCATCTTTAACGTATGTAAATTCCACACAAATCCTCAAATTTGAATTGGCTTTCTTAACTATAACAGAGTATTTTACCACTTAGGGTATAACAATTCCCTAATGAATCTTGCATGTAATAACTTTTGAACTTCTTGTTTAATTGCAATTCTCTTCTGTTTTGTAAATATATGTTTTTTCTGTTTAACTGACCTTACTAAGGGATTTGTGGCCAGCCTATGTAATATGACTTCAGAATTGATTATTGGAATTTCCAATGATGACCATGCAAACATATCAATGTTCTTCATAAAGAATTCCCTTAAGGCTTATTTAAGCTCAGGTTCCATGTCGTTCCCTATTTGCAAGTATTTCTTTAGGTTCCACTTAAATCTTGACTAGCTATTCATGAGCCTCTAATCTCATCCCAATCTAGTCACTCCTAAAACCCAAAATTTCCACATTAGCACCTCTGATCTTTTTGTTTTTTTAGGGTGGCTAAAGATTTTTTCTTCCTATCTGAGGTGATCATGAGTATGGCTTTATGAGTATGACATTGTGCCACCATAAACTCTTATCCATTTCTCCTTGTTACATTGTACTGTCATGAGTTCCTTCCCTTTGATTTCCCTTTGACATTGTACCATTGTGAGATTCCTTACTATATCTTCCTATCCATCATCTTTAACATTAACTTTCCTCTTTCACCCCATGTTTTTATTTTATTCCTCTGCCTTTATTTATAAAATCAACATGTTAACAACATAACCATGAGCTATTTTTTGGCATCCCTAAACTATCCCCTATCTATGAGGTGTTTTGTATCTTACACATAAGCTAAATGGGTACACAACTACCCTTAGTTTGTTCATTCTCTTTCTTCCCAAGATAGCATTACACGCATAAAGAGTACATGTGACAAAAAAAAGTGAAAGTAGTGGGTAGGCAGCTTGTCATCTCATAAGGTAACAGGTAAGCCAATGATCCCTTCTATCCTTAGTTGAACATCTCCAAGACTCCATTTGATAAAAGAAAAATATCTACAATAAATAAGATGAACATTGGACATGATCTAAGCAATGTAAAAAAAAAACTATGTATAAGTAAAACCAAGCAATACTTACTAGTATCTTCTCTAGATGAATTCAACGCATCAAGGGGCAAGGTATTCAAGCTACAAAAGGCTAAAAGCCTATAATCAAGAAGAAGGAATAACTCAATTCCTTGTGAGAATTAAATACATACTTACTTGAGATATTATTTAGATAAATCTTGAGATTCACTTGTGGACGCACAATTCACAATACTCTAGTCTAGACACAAAATGAAATCATCTAGGGAATTTTCTTTGCTATGCACGCAAAAAAATGCTCTCTGTCATTCCTTGAAAAGATTATTTAGGTTTCCTTTTAGAAGCTCATAGCAAGTTGATTGACCTCTGAAATGTAATGACACCCATGCCAATTCAAATTATAAAGGTGTTCGAAGACTTAAGGGACACAATTGACAAAAGTGAGTTTACAAATACCACTAAAAGTAACTATCTTGTGAATGGAAGGTGGTAGCAATTGCATAGAATGAAGGCCAAAATGTCTCAAAATCCCTAGAATGAGAGGACCAATGGGGATCAAAAACTATAAGAAGTATGATGAATTTGTGCACAAAAGACAAAAAATTGGGTAATTGACAGTTTGCATGACAATTAGTGATGGTAATCCTATCAAGAGGAAGATGAAGAGTAATGGCCAAATGAGGAATTCCAGAGTTACCACTGGGACTGTTAAGGACAACATTGATTTCTTTTCTATTTTTTCAAACAGATTCTTTGACCTTTACTTTTGTCACTAATGTAGCATCTACTCCTCTTATTTATTGAGAGATGTTTGTTAGTTTTATATAAGTTAAATACTTGTGTATGTTGCATTAGATTGCATATAGTCGTATTAGCATGAAGGACTAAACTGAAAGCCAAAGAGTGGGGACTTGAATGAAAGAAGAGGCTTCATAAGGAAAGTTATATAGGTTTTCAATACTTTAGGGGTAGCAAATTGTAATTTTAGTCAAAAGAGTTGCTGTAGTTACCAAATTTTTAAAACTTCCCGCCAATAGTTCAAAGGAAAAATGGTAATTTGGCATATAGCTAGAGAAATTATCATTTTGAGGTAAATGATCAGGAATTAGGATTAGAATTTTCAATTTCTGAATCACCTATAAATAAGGCCAAACTACAGAAGTCTCATTTTCCACCTTGACACTTCAAACTTAAAGAGAAAAAGAGAGCCAAACTAGAGAGAGAAAGAGAGACAGTGAGAAGGAAGTTAAATTTTTAGAGTGAATAGTAGCAAGAAGCTTATAACTGATAAACCTAGGAGGACATATGAGACTAATATTCTAGCTTTTTACACAAAATAAGGTAAAAAACAACCTAATCCTCTCTATTTCAAAGTTATTGTTCATATACTAAAAATTGTGAATTTCATGTTATCTAAACAAGAAAGAAGATTAAAAACTACATTCTTGATTTTTTTATCTGCTATTGGGTGTTTTAAACTGCATAAATGTACATATGTATGCTTAAATCAGATTATGAAAAAATGATTTTTTACCTATTGATGAATATGAGGTTGAATCCAAGATTTGAGTGAGATTAAACGATAGTTTAGTCTATTTATATGTATTAAATGATGCTTACATGTTGGTATTGAGTTGATGATTAACAGAAAGTGCTTACAAACAAGTTCTTGGGAAAAAATATGGGTCAACAGAAAGTTTGCAAAATAGAGTATAACATAGCAATTGACCGCCAACCTTTGGAAGTCGACTGTTGTGTTCTTCAATTACCCAGAAACACATACTGAATGCTAGTAGCCAACTATTGACCCTTGAAAGTCGACTGCCATTCTCATCTTCTCTAGAAAATTATCAAGAATAGAATAGTCGATTATCAGATCCATGGCAGCCAACTGGTAGCCTTCGGTTTTGGACAATTTGGCACGACAAAGAGCAAAAAGTCAACTAGTGGAAGTTGGCTTACTGACCCTTGTTTTGAAATTTGAACTCAATGACCTCATTTAAAGAATAACTAACTTAAAAACTTCACTCAAATAAGGGATCTAGGCATGGATAGTGTAATGGGTAACATGAGGATTGAGAATGAAAGAGAAAGAGCAAGAATGATATGAGAATTTAAAAGGAAAAAGCATAAGACATAAAAGAGAAATGATAAAGTATTCCTAGTGTATGGGTATGTACTAGATAGGCTCATGTCGAGTGACTGATTGTCGGTATGGGAAGGTTGTTGGGCATTCTGTAGTTGAACTAAATGATTTTGAAAACACCGGGATGGTTATTAATTTTAAGTTAGTGAACTCCCTTATGCCCAATACCCTGATTCCTTAATATTATTTTTGGGAAGGATCAGGATGGTAATTTTTGGTGTATAAAATGAGGACATATATTTATTAAGATATGTGAGATAGGTATCCACTAGTAAGCTTTTTGTTAAATGGGTATGAGTGATAGGTTTGTTGTCTCCTTACCCTAGTCGACAAATCTCACATATCTATAGGTATATATCTAGTGGATAGAAGTCCTAACTATTTTAAATGAATATTGTATTTGTATTATGAATGTGAATGTATATGTAAGTATATATTTTCTTTTATAATATTTTCGCTGTGTTACGTGTGAGAATCCCAAGTGTAGAAATCCCAAATCAATAACACTTAACTGTTTAACTTGGTAAAAGTTAAAGATTTACTTGGGTAGAGGTAGTAGTAACTCACCAATCATGGAGTATATTACATTATATTATTTTATAAACTATAAGGAACCATAGGATCGGGGGTGTTACAACTAACCTTACTAGTTCCCTTTGAAGAACCACATTTATCATAGGACATCTTGGAAAAATCTTGGACAACAAGATAGAAAACATAGATGTGTAAATCTATAGTTATGCCAAGAGGCCTCCTATACTTATAATGAGTGGACAAAGGAAGAGAAAGTGTCAAATCCTATTGAAAAGATGTAAGAAATTTGAAGAGACGAGTAGTTGTGCTTTAAAAAAAATTCAAGAAATAAAATTAGGACAAAAAAGGGGGAAGTAAAGCACGCGGGCTTTTAAAAAATGGAGAAAGGGAACAAAATGGTGTTGACATATTCATTTTAACATTAAAAACTAAAGAAAATGGCAAAGAGTTGACAAAGACAAATGAAAACAATCATCCAGATAACCTAAATAGGTCATGGAAGTAAACACCAAAACAATCCAAGGGCTTGGCCATGCTACAATGAAGTTTCAAAAGACTATATAGCAAAGTGAGCTAATGTTGTAGCAATTTGGTGCATTCATCTAACATCAACACTAACAAGCAAATCATCATGCTTTTGCTTTTAACATACACTCTCCTTCTCAAAGAACTCATTCAAATCATGATTGTTGAGTCTTTATCCCAAAGCCAACAAAACTAACACAAGTTTTTAACCAAAAGATCTTAAGAACTAGAAGAGAAAATTCCTAAGAGAACAAAAAGAAGGTTATGAGAAAAAGCACAATATATGACATTGAACCAAAAAAGTAGAAGCCTAACAAGTACCTACTTTGTTCAAACACTGATGCTTGGCAGATAGCAAGTGAGACCAAGGTAAACCAAGCTTGTTGGAAGAAACAACACCAACCAATGGTAAACGAATAGGGGCAACAACATTGGCCAATGATGAAAGCACAAAAGTGACTATTGGGGATAACAAGGAAGATGCAACAAGGAATGTGGAATAAAAAATAAGAATGAACCTCCTCATTTGACAAAGGGGCACAAGAAAAGGCTAAACCCTATTGACCTCCCTTAGGGCTCAAGGTGTAACACCCCTTATCTTATCTTAACAACGTCATATAACATGTTTAGATAAGTGGTTACATTATGCTTAGCCTTTTATCTTGTTCATTTGCTCGAGCATTTAATCCATTAGTAATTTAATATATAATTAGGTTTGGGTCCTTTTTGCTCAGGTAAACATACTTTTGCACAGCAAAAATAAAATCTCATACATCACAATAGAATATAAAAAAAACTTTCATATCATATATGGTGACTGCCTGTTACATCATTCAGTACATGTATACCAGGATATGTGAAGTACCCCTCCTTAAGGAGTGAGGAGACAACATGCCTATCACTCAAATTCCTTTTTACAAATTATTATGGATGGATAAGTTCTTCATATATCCTTTCCCTCGTAATTGCCCTTTTCTATATACAGTCAAAAAATAGAAATCCTAATTCTTACCCAAAAAGAACATATAGAATCAGAACCCAAAATGAAAGGCTACACATACATCAAAAAGGAACCTCCACCTATGCCCCCTTTAGTCTCTATGTCAATGCTATATCTCTGTATTTGATACATATTATCATATAAATGAGAAACAAGTTTTCTAGTAGCTTAACAACTCTACATGTTTGAAAACCTACTAATATTTATCAGTGTGCCAGCAAAGAAAACATTTTCATCACAAGATTATTGGGAATGTCAATGTGATAAAGATGGTCATTCTCATATATTATATTTCCAGCAAAAGCATACATGTAACCATTGAAATAGCCAATACTTATCTATATATTCTCATTCTTAAAACTTATCTTGCTCGATAGTGTGATGCATATTTGGTCACAGCACAAGAAACGTGGACACTTGGCCACTTTAGTAAGGTTTGTGAACACTTGGTCGCATTATGGACTCTTGGCCACTTTATAAAATAATTGTGGACACTTGGTCGCATTATGGACTCTTGGCCACTTTATAAAATAATTGTGGACACTTGGTCACATTGTGGACTCTTGGCCACTTTATAAAATAATTGTGAACAATTGGTCACATTATGGATTCTTGGCCACTTTACAAAATAATTGTGAACACTTTGTCACATTGTGGACTCTTGACCACTTTATAAAATAACTATGAACACTTGGTCACTCATATATACAATTAGTAACCATAATTTATTTTATTAATGCCCTTGACCTTAGCTTAGGGTAAGACACTTTATAATTCATCAATCAATGGCATAGTGATTTGACTATCATAAATAACATAAGAGATTACGTTCAGCCATTATGGGAAAGGGATGAAATCTAATGTTTTACTTGTCACATTGCTACATTTTCTCCTCCTTGCTATAATTTAAACTTAATGGTACTATGCATAAAAATTATATTGTGGTATTTTCCATCATATCTAAAATTATGTACTCATACTATTGGCACTTTTCTACTTACTTCCTTGGCTTATTTTACATCCTAACCTTAAGGTTACATCCATTCCTCATTCTTACGTCTATATATAAAAAAGTAAACCATGTACCATGTATTAATTTATTATGCAACAAGATAACCATTTACCATATGTTATTTTCTTACTATATATTCTCTTTCCCTTCTTACCAAAAACCCAAGTGAAGTCTTCTTTTTCCATCCATTTATCATTCTTTCTTTTCTTCACTTATTAGAACTAAATGGTAACTTTTTTCCATCTATTTTTTCAGCAGCACTTTTTCATGTCAAATGAAATGCTTTCGGCCTAGGTAGGGTAAAAAGGGTCATCTCAGGGTTTCATGCCACATTTTAGCTAACGTGATCCCCCTGGTTACTTGTAAAATAAACACATATGTGGACCCTTCAAGATTATGAAATTTTCATACTTTATAATTCTAAGGATTCTCATTATGCATGCTGAAATTTTCCATTAACCATTCTCTCATGATTGTAGCTACATCTACCACCACACATCAATAATCACAACCTATTCCATTGATCATACAAACTTAGCCAATAGAAACATTACATCTTAAGGAATGTAGAGCTAGAGAAATTGATTCCATGAAAAACTCAAATCATACTACATAATTTAAATCATGAAATCAAAACACAGAATTGCTAAGTTACCTCAAGGATGAAAAAAATGGAATTATCTTAGATTCCTCTTTGAATTTCCCTTTGCTCTTTTGCTTCTTCCTTTTCTATCCAAGTTAGCTCCTTCTCCCTTCATCGAATATGTTTTTGTGCCTTGTCTAATTCTTAAGCTACTCTCACTCTCACCCATGCACTTTCTGTATACATGTATGCAATCCCTCTTTGGTATGTTGTCTAGTCGACTAAATGGGATGCTACCCTCTTTCTCATTCTTAATTATTATTATTTAATAGCCACACATGTACTTAAGTACAATCCATTTCCTTGCAATATTGTATTAACCACTCGGTCACGCTAAAGGAAAGGAAAGAGAGAGATTCACGCAAGGCATCTACTTCATGCAAGATGCATACTTCACGCAAGCTACACATTTTAGCATTATACGTTTATATAGCTTAATTTGATCCATGTGATGCCTATGTGGTGGAATCAAAGGAATAAAAGGAAAAGATGTTAAGCACCTTAATTCCATCTAAGCATCTCAATTGTCTCATCTTTCCGTTACCTTGAAGATAACACAAGGAAAGGAAAAGGAAACTAGTATTACATGTCTCTTCCTTCTCTCTTCCATTTTGGCACTTCACTAAATATATATATATTTAAATGCTATACTCTTCTTTCCTTTCCCAATTGTTCTTGCCGTGAGTTTAGATAACTTTTACTAAGGTCCAAGCTTCTCCTAATGATTCTCACAGTGTAGACTTATATAGGTTTAACTCACTCTTTCCTTTGGCAATTCAGATAGATAAAAGGAAGAAAAGTAAAAATTAAATCAAGCACCTCATTCTTTATGTAAGCACCTCAAGCACCTCACTTATTTTTCCTCCACCGAATGGTTCCTCCTTTTTTCTAATTTATTGTTGTTGTATGTATCTATATTTTAATACAAGCACCTAAATTTTTATGTGGTGTTTCCTCCCACTCACATGCTAATTTGGTTAGCACAAGAAAAAGGTGTTCTCCCTTAACTTATTTATTCTAAACACTAAATTACACAAGCAAATTCATCACACCTTATGCCAAACTCATCTAATTAATAAAAAGGATATTAATTTAGAAATAATCATGGAAATAAGGGGTGTTACACAAGGGAGAAATTTATTTGCCTTTCCCTAAGTAACACCTATGGGATCAACCTCCTTAACACTTCATGGAACTTCACCCTTAAATTCTCGAGCTCACTCTATCACGTTAGTGGCCTCAACTTTAATCAATTTTCCACCTGAAAGCAAAAGAAAGCACAGTGAGTGTAACAACCATAAGTGCTACATCACAAGAAACATAAAAAGAAAGGAAAAATGTGAAAGACCTTGGTAAGACTTGGCTCTCTTATCAAAGAAACCCAAAAACATCAAGAGATCTTTAGGAACAAGCACATCAATTGGGACTCCTTTCTTAGTGAAGGCTAAGGAAAAATTATTAAAGCTTCCAAGATTTAGTGGAAGCCTTATACTAAATCTAAAACAAGCCTTATGCACGCAAAGAGAGCAATGGTCACTACCTATGTGATCCACCTTCAAACACCGATGGGCTATAAGTTTGAAAATCTTGGGGACAAAGTAATCATCTGTTAACCTTTGAAATTGTTCCATAGTCAAATAGCTATGAAATCTAGAATGTAAGGTATAAAAGGAGTAGAGTTTCTAGTAGAATATCCCCCCTGTGTAGAATTCCTACTAGAATGAGAATTTCTATGACAAGATACATTGAAATTTTTTGTACTAGGTGAATGGAAGGCAAAATAATTTCTAGGAGAGAAAGCCATGAAAGTAAAAGAGAATAGGGGTAAAATATGGAGAATTGTTTAGAGGCAAAAGAATAGGAATGATCATAGGTAGGGTACTCATACTTAGACCCAGACATGAGCAGGTATCAAAATTAACCCCCATCCTTGGATCCATAAAATCCTTGAATCCTCAGTCACGAACACTGTTTAATCGAAAAAAAAATCAAAATGATAACTTTTTTTTCGAATTATAATTTATCTAAATATAAATTCATGAAAAAACATACAAATTACATCAATTATATTATGTAAACTTTAAATATATAATCAATATAAAATCATAACAAATTTATCCTTACCAAATTATCAAATATAATAATTTATAAATTTATCTTATAGTTAAACTATGTTATTGATGAAATTGAAGCAAATAATATAATTTACATATATATTTTCTTCAATAGAATAAATTATATATATGTATTTATAATATAAAAATAATATTTAAATAATTTACATACATCAAGTATGGTCTAGGTAGGATACCACTCTCTCCATACCTAGACCCACTTATGTAATGCCTGAACACAGACCCAAAGGATAAATTTACGAGTACCTATAGGGTATTGGTATTTTGTTTATCCCTATGAAAGAAAGATGCACAAAAAGGAATACATGGGGCACACAACATATATATATATAGCCAAGAATGACTTTGGTTGTTAATTCCAACACTTCAAGCTTTCTTATTCGATGTTAACCATTTGAATTTGCCAAAAATATCTCCCTCGTTGACTTCAACTCCTTCATCAAAGCTTTCTTCAAAGTTTTCAACATTGGACTCAATCCTAAAAGCAGGTGACGAGGATCTAATGATGCTTGAATGAAGTGCAGCAATATATATACTGAATGACTTAATTTCTTCATTTGAGTATTTCATATCTCTAGGTATGTTCTAAATTTATAAATTTAGCAATTGCATACCTAAATGACTGCATTTAAATTACCCTAGATTTTCTTAAACAGAAGAGGGACCACACTAAAAGAAAAGTCTAGGGACTAAAGTGAAAAGAGAAAAAGTTATTAAAATATCTAAAGCGTAATCATTATGCCTCCAAAATATCTAGCCATTTATGACACGTAATTATGACGATGGATAATATCTAAAACGTAATGATTATGCCAAAAAATATCTAAAGAAAATATCTAACAGTCATGATGACTTTAGGAAAACATCCTAAGGACAAAATAGTCAATTTTACCCAAGGATAAAATGGTAAATTCACCCAAGGGTAAAATAGTAATTTTACCACAAGGGTAAAAATAGTAATTTCACATAGAAAATTCATGACAATTTCCCTCAAGACAATCTCCCTACACTTTTGAGATTATGAAGTCAAGTGAGGGGTAAATTAGTCATTTTGGCATAAAGGGAAAAATGGTAATTTTGCCACAAGGGTAAAATGGTAACTTTTACCTTAGGGGTAAAATAGTCATTTTACCTATGAAATTTCATGAAATTTCTTATGAAGCCTATGCCATGACACTTTTTAGAATTATGAAGAAAAATAAAAGGCAAAATGGTCATTTTGACCCTTTATCTTCTTAAACTACCATTCTCCATTAGAAGTGGGGAAAAGTGATGGCAAAGTGGGAAAGGGAGAGAAGCCGAAAAGGAAGAAGAAGTGTAACATCCGCTCCAATTATTATTAAAGAGATGTTTGATAATTGTTAATTTGATGTTTAATTCTTATGTATGTTGCATTAATGCATGTAGTTGCATTAGCTTAATGACTAAATTGAAAGGAAATAAATAAGGGTTTAGTAAGGGGTGGTTAAGGACTCAATTGAAAAGGGAAAAGTAAGTGAGGCCAAGAGTGCAAAACAACCCAGGGACCAAATAGCAAATTCCCCAAACTTCCTAAAACCCTAGTTGTAGCCCTAAAACTCCCACACACTATCTTGAAGGAAAGGGGCGAGTTAGGGCAAAGGAGGGAGATTTTGCTGAAGGAAAGGGCAGATTGAAGCTGAAAATTAGTTCTACAGCAAGGGGGAATCATTTCTAACACATCAAGCACACACATTTGCAAGAATCAAGGTAGCAATCTATCCTAAACCTCTATCTTTTTCTGAAATGTTATTATTGGTGGAAAATATAGATTTCTACATGTTTGAACTGAGATTGGGGTTAAACCTACATTCTGTATGCTTTTATACTTTTATGGGATGTTGTGTTGCTGAATGTATGCTCATATATATGTGATTGTAATGGATTGGAAGGGCTGGGTTGTGTTCATCTAGATATATAGACTAAATTTCCTTGAATGTCCCATGTTTGAGCTAATGAATGAGAAATGTTTAATGAAAAGTAAAGTTTGTTGTATGGGGATTAAGTTCATATGTTTAGAATTGAAAATGGAATGCATTCTGGACTGGGTATTATCAAAATTATGTTTTTTGAACTACAATGAGCATAACAAATGATCAAGCTAAATAGGCAAATGACTGTCGGGCCCAGGTCTGCATTAAGAAATCAATTAGCCATCCTCGCAGTCGACTGTCGTGTTCTTGGAAACCCAAAAGTGCAGATAGAGGTTTAGCAGCTGATTGCCAGGTTCGTAGTAGTCAACTGTCGGGCCCAGGTTTGCACTGAGCAGTCGACTGTCATGCTCATATTTTTACTCAGAACGCATTCCAGAAAGCCACTAGTCGGCTGCCAACAACTTACTGATTGGCACCAAAGGATTATAGAGAGCCACCAATTAACTACTATCCTTCCAGTAGTCGACTGGCAGTCATCCAACTTGCGAAATGTGGTTTTTAGTGGCAATTAAGCTTAGTAATTCTTCATACTAACTTAATTAAGGGCTTACAACATAGGTAGGCAAGGAAACTAGGAGTTTTTGGGTGATGATACCCTTGGGATAGTGAAAGAAAAAGAGAGCAAAAAACACAAAGAGGGAAAGAGGAAAGTATTCTCAGTGTATGCCTTAAGGTAGATAGGCTCATGATTGAGTGACTGATTATCGGTATAGGACGGCTGTTGGGCATTCCACGGTTGTGCCATAAATTGGGATGGTTAAACATCCACTTGAACTTAGATGATTTTGAAAACACCGTGATGGTTGCGAACTTTAAGTTAGTGTCATCTCCCAAAGGCCATATGAGAAACACCTACTTAGAGTTAAGCATAACCATGACCATAAGTCAATTCACCCTATAGTATATGCAAAGAATAGCATGCCAGGAGTGTGATCCATCGAAAAGGGATGGTGATTCCATAGTATTATGATCCGCCCAAAAGTGGAGAGGAAATAATTTGGGTAGAGTTAACGGTGATCCCATGAGAGTATACAAGCCCCATTTGGGACGAAAAGGAAGAATCCCGCTGGTCAGGGATGATCTGCCGAAAAGGGGCAGGGACCATTACGATACTTGGATCCACTGGGGGACGCCTCAGAATGTACAAAAGTTAAGGCATGGCTAAATAGACATGCACTCATGCATATAGATAGTGGTGTGTGGAGTTGTTGCTGGGCAACTCTCCCGATTACTCTCAAGGTGTTTTATGTACTGCTCGCATGTTATGGAAATGAAATGATATTATGTTTACCATCCCACATGTGTTTTATAAGAAATGTTTTATAATGAGAATGATGATGAATACACTTCCCATGTTTTAAAATTGATATGTTTTAAATGCACATGCATACATATGAGTACATAACATGACTAAATGCTACACTCATTTCATCCCATAATATGTTAGATGTTTTATGAAAGAATATAGAGGTTTTCCGTGCGAGCACTATAACACCCCTATCTAGTCTTATTGAACACTCTGATATAAACAGATAGGTTCAGTACATTATCTTTATCCTTTATTTAATTAATGTCTAAGCAGTTATACCATTCAATAAATTTAACAAGTGAATTAGGTTCGAGATCTTTTGCTCAGATTAAAACTCACATGCACAGCGAAATAGATAAAAATATACTAACTACACAGCAAAATTAAAGCATTCATATAATCAAATTAAATACATAATCAATAGTGTCCATTACATTTCTGTAAGCATGTCTTAGGATATACAAAGTACCCGTCCGTAGGAAGTAAAGAGAAAACAATCCTGTCACTCAGACCCCTTTAAGAATTTCACAGATAGACCGGTCCTTCAAATATCCTATGGCCACTGCCCAAAAGAATAACCCTAGTTCTAAACTAAATAAATTCGAACTAAGACTCAAAAATAGGGGATTACATGGTTTCCTTAGACCAAAAAGAAACTCCTATCTCCCTGCCAAGCTAAGCGTCTGTGTCTGATAAACATTAGCATAATAATGAGAAACACAGGTTTCCCAGTAGTTTAACAATTCGAGTTTTAAAATAACTAATATGTATAAGGGTGCAACACCAAAAAAATTTCATTTTACATTCTTGATATTAAAACATAAATCTACCCATAAATGAAATCAAGTAAGAGTTACGTGATAACTTAAACATTAACCTACAAATCAGGCATTCTCTTTCAATGAAGCTTATCTAAATGAAATTATACATGTTATCGCGACACTATGCAATTTAATTCTGTATTAGCTCGAACATTTTTCAATCAGAGTTAATTGGGGGCTTGGGGTGTTATGTGGACACTAGGCTACTTTTATGAAATCATCGTGAGCCCTAGTTCATAGGTAAATCGTGGTCACTAGGCCACGTACATAGTGTGATCGTGAACTCTAGGTCATGGGTATGAAGCACCTTCGGCCACACCTCGCTAGGTCACCCATGTGGATCACCTCTGGCCACACATCGTAAATCGTAGTTACTCGGCCATGTACATAGCGTGATCGCGAACCCTAGGTCATGGGCATGAAGTACCTTCGGCCACACCTCGCTAGGTTGCCCATGTGGATCACCTCTGGCCACACATCGTAAATTGTGTACTTATATATGTATTTCCATATTAGTTGCGTTTCTTTTCTTTTCTTTTTGTTATCGTATGATATATCTTATCACCTTAAGCTATCGTTCTTATTTTCCTAACTTAATTTAACTTTATTTCCATGATTTTAGCCAATGAGCGTAAATAACATCAACAATCCAAAATGGCAATAATGTCTCATAAAATCTAGCAAGCAGACATACACAGAAGCAATTGTGGGATATTATTTTCCAGAATGGTTAGACATACACAGAAGCAATCGCTTTCTTGAATTCTGGTTTCCCTACAATAAACGCCAAGTTTTCGCTTTGGTTCAATTTTCAAGGAACATTTGGCACAAAAACTACAGGAAATTGTCAAATTACGGTATTTTAAATTATACCAGAGGCTCCGAAAGCTCAAGATCTCAATTATGTGATTTTCCAATAGCTCTGGCGATAGCGCATGGCGGCACACAATGGCTGATGGCGGCTGGGGTCGAAAAATACACTAGAACATAGACCACAACTCGAGGAGGCCAGATTTGGGGTCCATTTAGTGAGACACGACCGCTTGGACGATGTTTTTTGGCGGAGAAGGTGACAGACGTCAAAAACTTCTTTCCCCTATTTCGAGCGCGTGGTGGCTACGCACGGCAGCTAGAAGCTAGCGGAGGAAGCTGGCAGCTCAAACTTCCCAATGGTGGTGGCGGTGTGGCCAGACGACATTGGATGGTGGAGATCGCGCCTTGGCCTTGAAAACGCGACGGGAAGGAAAGGAGAGCATTTTCTTGCAGTTGTAGCGGTCGTCGGTCACAGCGATGACTTCTTTGCCGCATAAATTTGGTGGGAACCTTCCGATGTAGCGGCCGTAACTTAGCCGAACGATCGACAGGCGTGGTGAAGGTAGTAGACGTGGGAGAGGAGAGAGAGAGTGAGAAATGTGGGAAAAATGAGAGAAATGAGAGAAAATAAGAGAATTTTGAGTATTTAGGGCCTTTAGAGCCATTTTAGTCTTTTTCCCTTTTGCTGAATCTAAGTTTTAAACGCATCTCTCTGATCTAGGCAAGATCTAGGCTAGATTTAAGATGATATATAAGGAAATTTGAAGATTTTCAAAAGATTGCAAGCGTCGTAAAATTATTCACAAAATTCCTCCATCAGATCAAAACTTCGCTATCAGGTATCATTTAATTTTGAAATTTTCTCAAATTTTAACTAAAAATTCAAAAAAATCTTCCTTAATTCAATTTCAACAAAAATTGGGATCATTTTACCAAATTTAATTTATTTAAAAATCAGGTTGTTACATTCTCTCCCCTTAATATAATTTCGTCCTCGAAATTTATACATACCTCATGGAAATAATTCTAGATGACTCTTGTGCATGTCCTCCTCTCGCTCCCGGGTAGCCTCTTGTGGTGTCGTCGGGTCCCAAAAGACCTTTACCAGAGGAATAGACTTAATCCTTAGGGTCTTGACCTCAGTACCGATGATTTGAATAGGTCTCGGCCGATAAGTCAGATTTTCCTTTAATTGTGGAGTACTGGCGTCAAGTATATGGGAGGGCTCTGGTATGTACTTTTGGAGCTATGAGACATTGAAAATATTGTGAAGGTTGGACAGGTGTGGGGGTAAGGCTATTTGGTATGCTGATGGACCCACTTTCTTCAATATTTGAAAAGGTCTAATATATCTGGGACTTAGCTTTTTAGACTTCATAGCTCTACCAATCCCAGTAGTTGGGGACACTTTTAAAAAAACATGACTTCCTTCCTCGAATTCTAAGGGCCTTCTTCTCCTGTCAGCATAGCTCTTTTGCCTGTCCTGAGCTTTTGCCAACTTTTCTCTGATCATCTTAATCTTATCAGTGGTCTGTTGAACTAATTTGGGACCTAACAACTGCCTCTCACCCACCTCATACCAGCATAACGGTGACCTACATTTCCTCCCATAAAGGGCCTCATAGGGAGCCATACCTATACTAGAGTGGAAGTTGTTATTGTAAGAACACTCAATCAGCAGAAGACTCTTTTCCCAGTTTCCCTGGTACTCTAAGGCACAAGATCTAAGCATATCCTCTAACGTCTGAATGGTTCTCTCTATTTTTCCATCAGTTTGAGGATGATAGGCTGTACTAAAATTTAGCCTGGTTCCAAAGGCTTCTTACATGGCTCTCCAAAACCTAGAGGTGAACCTGGGATCCCTATTCGAGATAATGCTAATGGGTACCCCATGAAGTCTTACTATCTCATGAATATATAACTATGCTAGTCTATCCAGGGGGTAGTTAATCCTAATGAAGAGAAAGTGAGTGGACTTGGTTAACCTATCCACTATAACCCAGATAGTATCTTTCCCTAATTGGGTTATAGGCAGTCATACCACAAAGTCCATCAAAATCTTATCCTACTTCCACTCAGAAATGTCCAAGGGTTGTAATAACCCAGCAGGCTTCTGATGTTCAATCTTGACCTATTGACATACTAGGCACCTAGCTACAGGCTCCGCTATATTCTTCTTCATTCTTGGCAACTAGAACCTACCCTTTAAGTCCTGATACATCTTAGTGGCCCCAAGATGGACAGTGTACTTACTTTGGTGAGCTTCCTCTAAAATCTTATCCCTTAGTCCTCCTTTCTTAGGGACATACATCCTACCTTGGAAAGTTACCATCCCATCGGCCTCCTTTGTGAACTCCTTCGAATCCTTTAGGGATCCTAGGAATTCGTCCTCCTTCTGGTTTTCTAAGATCTGGGCCCTAAGGGTGTTCCTAATCCTTAACTCACTCAAATAGATCTTATTTGGTAACACCAAGGTAGACAACCTCATGTTCCTAAATTTCTCTATCAGGTCCATCTCGCTCACTATTAGACGAGCTATGTGGAGAGACTTCCTACTTAGTGTGTCTGTTACAACATTTGCCTTACCTAGATGGTACTTTAACTCAAAATCATAGTCCTTAATGAATTCCATCCACCTCCGTTGTCTTATATTCAATTCTTTTTAGTCAAAGAGGTATTTGAGACTTTTATGGTTACTAAATACCTCGAATCTAAACCTATAAAGGTAGTGTCTCCAGATCTTTAAGGCAAACACTATAGCCACTAACTCTAAGTCATGGGTAGGGTAGTTTCTCTCATGCGGCCTTAGCTGCCTAAAAGCATAGGCCACTACTCGTCCTCCTTGCATCAGTACACATCCCAACCCTTTCTTCGATGCATCACAATACTACTCAAACTTCTCTAAAGGGTTAGGGATAACTAGTACAAGTACGATGGTTAACTTCTCTTTCAGGGTTTCGAAGCTTTATTCACACTTAGTGTCCTAAACAAATGGAACATCCTTCCAGTTTAACTTGGTCATTGGCATCGTTATTTGCAAAAGCCCCTGAATGAATCTACTATAGTACCCTACTAATCTTAGAAAACTTCTGATTTTAGTCACTATTGTAGGCCTTTCCTAATTCACCATGGCTTTGGTCTTACTGGGATCCACTGACACCTTCGTCTCAGAGATCACATGCCCTAAAAACTTGACTTCTTTCAACCAAAACTCACACTTTTCAAGCTTAGCATACAACTGCTTCCCCCTAAGTATTTGCAGCACTATCCTGAGGTGCTGCTCGTGTTCCCATCTGTTCTTGGAATACACTAAGCTGTCATTTATAAACACTATGACGAACTGATCGAGGTATGGTCTAAAGATGCGATTTATGTAATCCATGAAAACAGCTGGGGCATTTGTCAATCCAAAGGGTATTATGAGGAATTCATAGTGCCCATACCTAGTCCTAAAGACGATCTTAGGTATGTCTTCTTTCCTAACCCTGATCTAATGATACCCTAACCTCAAATCACTCTTGGAAAAGATAGTGGCCCCTCTCAGTTGGTCTAATAGGTCATCGATCCTAGGGAAAGGATACTTATTCTTTATTGTTACCTTATTCAGCTGCCTATAGTCTATGCACATCCTCATACTCCCGTCCTTCTTCTTAACAAATAGTGCAGGAACTCCCCATGATGACACACTAGGTCTAATAATTATTTTGCAAAAAGGTCCTCTATCTGTTCCTTCAACTCCTTTAACTCTATCGAAGACATCCTATAGGGTGCTATAGAAATTAGCCCCGCCCCAGGAACTAGGTCTATGGAAAACTCTATTTCTCTTTCTGGTGGGAGACTGGTAATGTCTTCTGGAAACACATCCGAAAAATCCTTGACCACAGGTATAGTTTATAACTTCTGCTGGCTTTCTACCTCCGAGGAACATAAGAAACCCATCCTCTGGTTTTTCCTCTCTATCCCTACATTTACTAGCCTAGTGTCTATGAAAGTCACAAACTTAGCTAAGTTGTCCAAGATAACATTGTTTGAAGAGAGCCAGTCCATACCAAGGATGACGTCTAGGTCGACCATGGGTAAATAGATAAGGTAAGGTGGTTGTGGGTAATTTCAAGTTGTGGATACAGTATACTGAAATAAAGGAATGGGTGGCGCCAAAATCATACAATACAATTAAAGGAATATTGTTAATAAAGCGCGTACCTTTCATCAAATCTTCAGACTGGGCCACTTCCTTCCCCTTCAAGGTATACACCCTTCCCTTGGTAAAAGGTCTTGCAGGTTCCTCTGGCTGATGTGTCCTGGCTTCCCACATCTGTAACACACGTTCTGCCCTATTAGACATGGCCTATCCCCGTCATTCTTTCCACACTTCGAACAGTTGAAATGAAGCGTTGGAGTGCTCACTGGCTTCTTCCCGTCTGGCCTTTGTGGAACTTCTTATCACAACCTCTGCTGAATCTGACTGGGCTCTTTCTCTTAAGAGAGTCAGCCTCCTGTTTCTTCTGTTGTAGTGTGGACAAGGACCTTGAGGCTATTATGCACTTATTCACTAGTGTCAGGTAATCTCTGATCTCCTGTGCGGCCACCATATGATACAACTCTGGGTCCAAGCTGTTTTTCCAAGTGCATGGCCTTCCATGCTACGTTGGGTCTCCACTTCAGGTACGAAGAGAACTTGGACAACTCTTCAAACCTAGCTAGATGCTCTTCGAAAGGCCTACCTTCCTACTTGATCTGTATGAATTCCCCCTCCTTCGCATTCTGCTCACTCTAGGGAAAGTACTTCTCTAGGAATGCATCTCTGAAACTCTCCCAGGAAATCGGGGTCCTCTGAGTCTCCATCAGTTGTTTCGTCCCTCTCCACCAATGTTTTTCATTTCCCTCTAGCTGATAGGCAGCGAAAGTGACCCTTTATGGCTCTATAGTCCCCAGTACTTCAAATAGTTCTTCAATCTTTTGAACCCACTCTTCGGCTTTCTTTGAATTTTCCAGGCCATCGAAAATGGGAGGCTTAGCTCTCTGGAAATCAGCCCAACCTCCTCCTGCTTGGGTCCTCACATGTTCTGCCCCTATCTGGGTCTCCTTACTTCGGTTTGTCTAGGCTTGGCGGAGAGCCTCGACTGTGACTGTAGCTTGGGCCCTTATAGCATCCGCCATGTCTCGCATAGTCTGCATAATTTCATTCACATTTACTCCAGTATCTCGGGTTTGTGGCCTACCTCTCCATGCCAGTGTCATGCTGCCAATCTGCAAAATAAGAATTACCGAGGTGATCAGGCTCAATAACAGATTATTAAGCAGATAGCATACAACATCCATAGGAACTTTTATCTTCCCAAACCTAATGCTCCATTCCTTAAGTTTAAAACATAATACAAGCTAGCCAACTGCCTAGGTACAGCCAACTAACCTAAACTAGTCCCTTGCTTGAGAAAATCTACCCCTTTCTTAACCTAGGTGGCTGTGCTCTGATACCAACTTAATGTAATGCCCCTATCTAGTCTTATTTAACAGTCTGATATAAATAGATAGGTTCAGTAAATTATCTTAATCCTTTATTTAATTAATGTCTGAGCAGTTATACCATTCAATAAATTTGACAAGCGAATTAGGTTCAGGATCTTTTGCTCATATTAAAACTCACATACACAGTGGAATAGATAAAAATATACTAACTACACAGTGGAACTAAAGAATTCATGTAATCAAATTAAATACATAATCAATAGTGTCCATTACATTTCTGTAAGCACGTCTCAGGATATACGAAGTACCCGTCTATAGGAAGTTAGGAGACAACAATCTTGTCACTCAAACCCCTTTAAGAATTTCACAGATGGACCGGTCCTTCAAATATCCTATGGCTGCTGCCCAAAAGAATAACCCTAGTTCTAAACTAAATAAATTTGAACTAAGACTCAAAAATAGGGGATTACATGGTTTCCTCAGACCAAAAAGAAACTCCTATCTCCCTCCCATGCTAAGCGTCTGTATCTGATACACATTAGCATAATAATAATAAACACAGGTTTCCCAGTAGTTTAACAATTCGATTTTTAAAATAACTAATATATATTAGGGTGTAACACCAAAACAATTTCATTTTACATTCTTGATATTAAAACATAAATCTACCCACAAATGAAATCAAGCAAGCGTTACGTGATAACTTAGACATTAACCTACAAATTAGACATTCTGTTTCAATGAAGCTTATCTAAATGAAATTATACATGTTTTGCGATACTATGCAATTTAATTCTATGTTAGCTCGAACATTTTTCAATCGGAGTTAATTGGGCGCTTGGGGTGTTATGTGGACACTAGGCCACTTTTATGAAATCACCGTGAGACCTAGTTCATAGGTATGGAGCATCTCTGGCCACACCTCACTAAGGCGTCCGTGTGGAGCACCTTTGGCCACACATCGTAAATCATGGTCACTCAGCCACGTACATAGCGTGATTGTGAACTCTAGGTCATGGGCATGAAGCACCTTCGGCCATCCCTCGCTAGGTCGCCCGTGTGGATCACCTCTGGCCACACATCGTAAATCATGTACTTATATATGTATTTCCCTATCATTTGCATTTCTTTTCTTTTCTTTTTGTCAGCGTACGATATATCTTATCACCTTAAGCTATGGTTCTTATTTTCCTAACTTAATTTAATTATATTTCCATGATTTCAGCCAGCGAGCGTAAATAACATGAAGAATGCAAAATGGCAATAATTTCCCATCAAAGCTAGCAAACAGACATACACAGAAGCAATCGTGGGACATTATTTTCCAAAATGGTCAAACTACCTAAAGAATTACTAGAAAAAAGCTAATCTTAGCCTCCCTTTGATCTCTGTTTACACCTCGCTTCCTTGAATTCTAGTTTCCCTACAAAAAACGCCAAGTTTTTACTTTGGTTCAATTTTCAAGAGCAGTCGGCACAAAAACTACAGGAAATCATCAAATTAGGGTATTTTAAATTATACCAGTGGCTTAGGGAGCTCGAGATCTCAATTATATGATTTTCCAGTAGCTCTGGCGATGACAGATGGTGGTGCATGGTAGCACACAGTGGTAGACGGCAGCACACGACGTCCAACGTGACTAAGGTTAAAAAATACACTAGAATGTAGCTCGTAACTTGAGGAGGCCAGATCTGGGGTCCGTTTGGCTAGAGACATAGCTGTTTGGATGGCATTTTTCAACAGAGAAGGTGACGTATGTCAAAAACTTCTTTCCCCTGTTTCAGGCGTGTGGCGGTGGTGCACGATGGGTGGAGGCTGGCAGAGGAAGTTGGTAGCTCAGGCTTCCCAGTGATGGTGGCGATGTGGCCAGACGATGTCGGACGGCAGAGATCGCACCTTGGCCTTGAAAACGTGACAGGAAGGAAATGAGAGCATTTTTTGGCTGTTGTGGCGGTCGTCGATCGCGGCGATGACTTGCTACAGCGTCGGGCTGAGCTAGGGAACCTTCTGATAGTAGCAGGCGGTCGTAAGTTGGCTGGACGGTGGACAGGCGTGGTGAAGGTGGTGGATGTGGGAGAGGAGAGAGAGTGAGTGAGAAATGTGGGGAAAATGAGAGAAATGAGAGAAAATGAGAGAGGTTTGAGTATTTAAGGCCCTTAGGGCTATTTTAGTCTTTTTCCCTTTTACCAAATCTAAGTTTTGAATGCATCTCTCCGATCTAGGCAAGATTTAAGACGATATAGAAGGAAATTTGAAGATTAAGCGTCGCAAAATTATTCGCAAAATTCCTCTGGCAGATCAAAACCTCGCTATCATGTATCATTTAATTATGAAATTTTCTCAAATTTTAGCTAAAAATTAAAAAAAATCTTCCTAAATTCAATTTCAACAAAAATTGGGATTCATTTTACCAAATTTAATTTATTTAAAAATTGGGTTGTTACACACACGGTGGTATAAGTCAACGAATTTTGTAACTGATTGTATTGCTACTGAGATTCATTTCTCACCATAGTGTTAGCATATACCAGATGTGTAGGTCCCCTTGGGTTGGAGGTGAAAGTAAAGTATGAATAAGTGTCCAACCCGAGCATATAAGCTATTTAATTTCAATAGTATAAGTACATGTTAGGACTGAGCTAGCCTTCATGATATTTTGAGAAAGGCTAGTGTAGGATTATTTTGTATAGCCTATTCTAACTTATCTATATATGAATTAGGCTGGATTGATGAATAGAATATTTAATAGGGTTATGAGTGGCAGGATTGTTGCCTCCATGCCTAATAGTTAATTGATTATATTTAATTAAGAATGCATTCCATGTATAGTTAATCCAGGTGTATGTTATATGTATTTATTCCGCAGTGATATTGAGAGAACTCGAGAGTAGAGACCAACCCTAAATGCACTCAATTAATCAACTTGGTAAAAAGTTTAAAATTTACTCGGGGTAGGAGTGATAGTAACACCAACACTCTGATAGTTATTTTCATATTATATTACTTAAATATCTAAAAGGAACACTAGGATGAAAGGGTGTTACAAGAAGAAGGGAGAGGAAGGAAAAGAGAAGGAAACTCCAAGAAGAAAGCACTTTTATTGGCAAATCAAGGTAGCAAAATAATCTTATACCCTTGATTTCATGTTTCATGGATTCTTTTAAGTGTTTGAATAATTTTCATGGCTTTCATGAATAGTAAGGGTTTCTCACTCTACATTCTTTTAAGCTTAAATTTCTATTGGGTTATGTTTGTATGATTATATGGATGTATTTGTGAGTGTTAGAATGATTGATTGAATGTTTTATGGAAAGTTTGTGATTTTCTTTCACCATGTTCATGAAATCCCTTCTTGATTGGATTGATTATGTAATGTGAGAATTGACATGGTTATGGTGTTTTCATGCTTAAACAGTGATGAAATTGTGAAAAAGGGAGGAATTGGTATGAAACTCCTTCACTTTCCCTTTTTTCTTGCTTAGATAAGAACATGGCGAGTTTTCATGAAGGGAACTTTGCCAAATTTCAACCTATATATGTAGTTAAAATTCGGTCATAAGCAAGAGAAAGAAAGAAGATTGGTATTTTGATGAAACTCCCTTATTTCCCCTTTTTCTTTTGTTTGGCCGAGAGCATCTTGAAATATGTTTTTATGAAAATTGTTCCTATATGTGTTTATGGTTTTGGTAAAGACAAGGGAGAAAGAGATAATGATATTTATAATGGTTTACTTGATAAATCACCTTCCATAATTATGAAATCCTAACTTTGAATGTATATTCCAACAAGAGGGATAAGATATGTATATGTATAGATATAATATGAGAAAGGAATATTTATGTGTATGCATAAATATATTGAAAGAAAAATACAATGAACATGGTGAAGGAAAGGATTATTAGTTCACCTAAGTTTGTAATGAAACCCTTGATGTTTGATAGCATAAAGTGTAGAAATTGTATGGAAATGGAAGGAAATTGATGTATACATGTTTGTATGATGGAAAGGATGGAAGAAAGGGAAGAAATGGTTTGAAACTCCTTTAATTTCCCTTTCCTTGCTTGGTGGCCGAGAGCATCATATGACACCATGAAAGAGATTTGTACGATTTTAGTCTATGTGTGTGTTGGTTATTTTCAGCCATAAGCAAGAAAAAGTGAGGAAATGATGTTTTAAAATGATATGTTTGAAATTCTCTCTCCCCCCTCATTTTCCTAGCTAGGCTAAGTGTAACACCTCTTATCTTACCTTAACAACATCATATAATATGATCAGATAAGTGGTTACATTAGTCTTTACCTTTTTATTTCAATAATTTGCCTGAGCATTTAATCCATCAGTAATTTAATGTTTGATTTGGTTTTGGTTATTCTGCTCAGGTAAACATACTTTTGCCAGCGAAAATAAAGTTTCATACATCACAGCGGAATTTATAAAAATTTTCATACTATATGTATAATAGTTATTTGATACATCGTTTTGTATACATATACCAGGATAGATGAGGTAACCATCCATAAGGCATAAGGAGACAACAAGCTTGTCATTCAAACTCCTTTTACAAAATAATGTGGATAGATAGGTTCTTCATATATCCTTTCCCCCGTAATTGGCCTTTTTTCCTTTTTTATATACAGCCAAAAAAAGCAGTCCTAATTCTAATCGAAAAATAATATATATTGAATTAGGACCAAAATGAAGGGCTACAAATGTATAATTAAAGTGCCCAGCTTACTCTGGGGGAGTTCTATAATATACATAATATATAGATCTTTCAATATGGTGAAAGTCCCTAAGAAGGGGACTTCCACTGTTGGTACCTCGATCTCCATAATCAGATAGTATCTAGGCATCTGATACATATTAGTACAATAATGAGAAATATATTCCCAGTAGCTAAAAAAATCAATTCTTTGAAATAACTAATATGTACCACTGTACGAATATAGAAAAAAATTCTACATTCTATTCAGTTCCAAAATTATTTTCATACAGATCTATGGGTATGCCATGTAACACCCCTTATCTTATCTTAACAACGTTATATAACAAATTCAGATAAGTGGTTACATTATTCTTTACCTTTTTATTTTCACTAAATGGCCTGAGCATTTAATCCACTAGTAATTTAATATATGATTAGGGTTAGGTTCCTTTGCTTAGGTAAACATACTTTATGCACAGTGAAAATAGAATTTCATATATCACAGCAAAAATTATAAAACATTCCATTACTAAATACATATTGTATAAATTTTTTGATACATATTCTTGGAAATATCAAATATACATATCTATAGGGGTAAGGAGACAACAACCCTATCACTCAAAAGAGCAGTAGTCCTAATTTTATCTCAAAATACTGATATCACAAATTAGGACTAACGGTGCTACATCACATAATCTTTATTTACTCCTTACATCTGCTAGAGGATGCATCATTATTCGGATTCTATGCATCTAATACATATTAGCTAAATAATGAGAAATATATTCCCAGTAGCTAAACAAACCATTTTATTTAAAATAGCTGATAAGTACCACTATAATAATACAGAAAACAACTCTACATTCAATCAGTTTCATAATTATTTTCATATAAATTCCTAGGTATGACATATGTAAAACAGGTGTTTATGCATTTATAAACAAGAGATATGCACAAGTTATGTAATTCATGAAGTGGATAACAACTTTCAATATTCACATAATTTAATCATGCTTACATAGGACACATTTTTGCAATACAAATCAAAATATCACATAATGATTTAATTTGGAAAGGTATACACCAGATCATTCCCTTCCACATAATTATGTTTTCTGGAGGTATACACTAGATCATTCCTCCTGCAATTAATTCCTTGGGAGTATACATTAGATCATTCCCCATAAGGTAGCTGGCTAGGGAGGTATACATCAGATCATTCTTCCTCATGATTTTAGTCTCAGGAGGTATTCACCAGATCATTCCTCTTATTATCTTTGACTTTGCCATTCACAAATATATGAAGCATTTTTATGCTATTCCATCATTTTCACATGATTTTGGATAACTTTCCACCAATGGAAAAATGCATGCTAGTTATCATCCATTCTTGATCATTACATCATTTTCTCTCTTTCACTTAGTATAGGCTATCTAGGATATCACTTTAAGCTACTTTCAATTAACACA
The DNA here is from genome assembly GCA_031216115.1 of Senna siamea. NCBI lineage: Eukaryota > Viridiplantae > Streptophyta > Magnoliopsida > Fabales > Fabaceae > Senna > Senna siamea. Next base: position 9,072,351 of record CM062360.1, read on the forward strand.
TAAGTTTGGCCATTTTTAAGGGAAATTCTACATAGCATTCGGCCAAGGCAAGATGGACATGAAGGATTGACATTTCTAACCCATTTGGTTCATTTCTAGCATTATTTCTAACCATTAAGAATTATGGTAACCATTTCCATAATTATGGGTAATGTTTTCTCACACCTCATTTTTCTTGTAAGTGTACATTAAACCCTCTTTTCACACATTTTTCTAGTCCATTTTTCATGCTAAATTTATGAATGCATATTATTTTTCAATTTCGCATAATTATGCACAATTCCAAAGTGAAATGGTAAGAAATTTGAAATAGTTCCTTTACTAAAACATAAAAGTACCATAATTTTCTCTCTCCTCTTTTCTTATGACAAATTTTACAAGGTTTTCTAGCCACTGTCAAGAAATTTTTTAGCACCATTTACATGGGTCCAATTGGCCAAGATAAGTGTGACACATTTTCATGGTTTATTGTGAAGTTAGAAAATGGGAAAAGTGCTTAAACATTAACCTAACTAGATTTTCTCTCTCTTACCATTTTGTAACACTTTCTCACTTTTCCTAACACCATTTTAACCAAATTTCAGCACCCATAAGATACCTAGCATTCGGCCAAAGAGGGAAAAACCAAAGAAATGGAGTTATCTCACCATCTTGCTTACAATACAACCATATTCAAGCAAAAAATCATGCAAGAACATCATTTTCTCACTCTTAAAAACACCATTTCAGCCTTGGTATAGGTTAGGGTTTTTCAAAACAAAGGTTCCATCCATGAAAAATTACCATCTCTTATGTTTTCAAGCATTTCAACATGTCCATAGCCATAAACACAAGTAGTTTTCAACATATTTCAAACCCAATCAAGCAAATCAACCATAAGAATGTAGAGAGAGAAAAGCCATCTTTCTTGCAAGAGTAAGAACACCATAAACATATCATAAAACAAGAAAAGAATGGCATAGGCATGTTTAGCTACCTTGAAAATGCAAAATAAGTGAAACCTCCAAGTTGTTTTGGTTTGAAAATCCTTTCCTCCAAGCTTAGGAAGCAATTCGGCCAGCCCTCTCTTCTCCTCCCTTCTTCGACTTTTGTAGCACCTTGAGGACGAAGAAGACTTAAATTGGGGTTTTGGAAAAATTACCAAAATGCCCTTGGTGTGAAATGACCAATTTACCCTTATTACTTCTTCTTTTCAAGAATGGCATCCACTCTCCTCAAGAATGTAATTTTATGAAACTTCCATGGGCTGGGACGTTTTTGCCCCCCAAGAATTTTGAAATTATAGAATGGTCCCTCAACTTTCAAAAATTACAAATAAGCCCCTAAGGAAATTGTCATTTTTCCATTCAAGTCAAATTGGCCATTTTAGCTCCATGTTTCACCCTTTTTGGTGGTGTAAAAATCACTTAAATAAGATTCCATAAAACTTATTTTTAACAAATCTAAGGGGAGATTTTCCTTTTATTGAAAATAATACTAGTGTACATCCTTTTTAAAATTCTAAATAATTTAAGAATAATTGTCCCTTTCTTGGAAATTTGAAATTAATGTACACTTCTCATAAGAATTCTATTATTTTCATGATTAATTTCCCCTTTCTTTGGAAATTACTACAAATGTATATTTCTTGTAAAAATACTAATATTTTCGAGAATAATTTCTCTTTTCTTGGAAATTACTACAAATGTAGCCCGCAACTTGAGGATGCCAAATCTGGGGTTCGTTCGGTGACACACAACCGTTTAGATGGTAGCGACACTCCACCAGTTGGAAGCTGTCGGAGGAAGCTAGCAACTCAGGCTACCCAACGTCAGCGGCGGTGTGGCTGGATGGCGTCGGACGGCAGAGATCGCGATGGAGGAGGATTTTCTCAATGGATGGAAAATGTGGCTATTTTCGATCACTGTGGCGTCCATCGACAGTCAGGAATGGTGGCTGGAGGTTGGCGGCGTCGAGTTGCATTGGTGGCAGGATCTGACGGCGACGTAGGGTGGCGTTTTTGGCTGCTGGAGGTGGCGCGCAAGTGAGATGGAGAGGAGAGAGAAAATGGGTGGAAGAGAGAGAGAGAGGAAAGGAAAAATGAGAGGAAAAAGTGGGGTTTTGAGATTTTAAGGCCACTAGGGGCATTTTGGTCTTTTCTTACTTTTCTCGGGATAAATTTCGGATGCATTCTCTGATTTGGGCAAGAATACAGGCCCATATGAAAGGAATTCAGAAATCTTTTGAAGATTTTAAGCCTCCTAAAAATATATGCTAAAGTCCTGAAGGCAAATAGAATTTTCTCCATTAGATAAGATTTTTACTCAAAAAAATTCTTAAATTTTAACCGCAAACTTAGGAAAATATTCTTAATTCAATTCTAGTAAATTTTTAATTTATTTTACCTAATTTAATTTATTTTTAAATCAGGTTGTTACATTCTCCCCCTTAAAAGAATTTTGTCCCCAAAATTCATACCTGTAAATAATTCTTGATAATGTTACCTTATCTCTTCCTCCTTCTTTCATGTCATCTCTGGAGATGCTACATCCTGCCAATGTCCCTTAACTAAGGGATTACTTTATTTCGAAGTTGCTTGGTCTTAAAGTGAAGAATTTGGACAAGAGTAGATTCGTAAGTCAAATTTTCTTTTAATATTATAGGTTGATTCTCAATACATGCGTAGGATCTGGGACATACTTTTGGAGTTGTGAGATGTGGAATACGTCATGCTAGTTTGACAGGTAAGGAGGTAAAGCAATTGGGTATGCAACTTGACTGACTCTTTGCAAGATTTGGAATGGTCCTAAGAATTTGGGACTCAATTTCTTTGTCCTTATCTGTCTACCAATACCTGTAGTGAGTGACACTCTCAGGAATACATGTTCTCCTTTTTTCAACTCTAAAAGTCTCTTCCTATTTGCATAGATTTCTTGTCTTTGTTGGGCAACCCTCAACTTTTCCCTAATCATCTTGATATGATTAGTAGTCTCTTGTACAATTTCGGGTCCCAACTATGTACTCTCCCCCATTTTTACCCAATTTAAAGGCGATTTACAACTTCTCCCATACCGAGCAGCTTATGGTGCTATACTTATGGTAGAGTGACAACTATTATTGTAAGCAAACTCTATCAAAGGTAAGTATTTATCCGAACTTCCTTTTTGTTTTAGCATACAAGCTCTTAACATATCTTCCAAGGTTTTGATTATTCTCTCAAACTGTCCATTGGTCTGAGGATGGTAGGCGATGCTAAGCTTAAGTTGGGTTCCTAATGCCTGCCACAGGGGTTGTCAAAATCTCGAGGTGAACCTAGGGTCTTTGTCAAACGTTATGCTAGTTGGTACCCCATGTAACCTCACCATCTCCTTAAGATATACTTCGACTAATTTCTCCATGGAATACCTAATCTTGATAGGTAAAAAGTGAGCAGACTTGGTTAACCTATTCACTTTTACCCAAATGGAATCATAACCTGCTGGTGTTCTAGGTAGTCCAGCTACAAAATCCATGGTTATTTGATCCCATTTCTTCTCTGATATCTCTAGTGGCCTTAATAATCTTGCGAATCCTTGATGCTCTGTCTTAAATTGCTGACAATTAAGACAAGCATTCACATATTTTGTAATATCTTTTCGCGTACCCGACCACCAGAAATTTCTTTTTAAGTCTTAATACATTTTGGAAATACTTGGATAGATGATATAGTGGCTTCAATGAGCCTCTACTAACACTTTCTCCTTTATTTCCTGATGGTTTGAAATTACTTTCCTTTTCCTAAACATCAGTACTCCATTAGGGGCTAACCGAAAATCAGGTTGGTTCAATTAAATCTATAAGGATTCATCCTCTAATTGGGCTTGTCTTACTTGTTCCCTCCAATCACAGCTTATCTAAAAATCACTCATGGCTACCCTATTTGGCGATGAAATTACATTGAGACTCAGATCCCTAAAGTGCTTAAGTAATCTCATCTCATCTATCATAAAAAAAAGCCACCTGTAAAGATTTCCTACTTAGTGGATCAGCTACAACATTTGCTTTCTCTGCTTGATATTTCAACTCAAAATTAAAGTCTTTCAAATACTCTAGCCACCTTCTCTGCCTCATATTCATCTCTCTCTGATCAAATAGATACCTAAGGCTTTTACGATCACTATGAACCTCAAATCTTGCCCCGTATAAATGGTGTCTTCAAATTTGTAAGGCAAAGACTATGACAGCCAACTCTAAGTTATGGGTGGGATATTTTTCCTTTGCAGGCTTTAATTGCCTAGATGTATATACTACTACCTTCCCAGCCTGCATAAACACGCATCCTAAACCTTTCTTTGATGCGTTAGTGTAAACCTCAAATGATTCTTTGGGATCTATTATAACTAACACTAAAGCAGTAGTCAATTTCTTCTTAAGAGTTTGGAAACTCCTTTCACATTTTTCGTTCCATCTAAATCCTACACCCTTCCTAGTTAACCGGTTTAATGGCAAGGCGATATGAAGAAATCCTTGTATGAACTTTTGATAATAGCCTATCAAACCTTGAAAGCTTTTAATCTCTGTAACTATGCTTGGCTAGGTTTTAACTTAACACAGCCTCAATCTTTTTAGGATCTACTAAAATCCCTGTTGCATTCACTACATGACTTAAGAACTTGACCTCCTCTAACAGAATTCACAATTCTCCAATTTCGCACACAATTGCTTCTCCTCCAATATCTGCAACACCATCCTGAGATGTTGAGCATGCTCTTCAAGGGTCCTTGAAGAGATCAGAATGTCATCTATGAATACCACCACAAACTAATCCAAGTAAGGTTGGAAAATCATATTCATGTAGTCCATAAACACCACTAGGTATTGGTCAAGCCAAATGACATCACTAAAAACTTATAGTGGCTATATCGGGTGCTAAAAACTGTCTTAGGGATATCCTCCTCCCTGACCCTAATCTGGTGGTATCCTGACCTTAGATCTATCTTGGAGAACATCGTTGCTCCCTATAGTTAGTCAAACAAGTCATCTATTCTGGGTAGGGGTATTTGTTCTTAATGGTCACTTTGTTCAATTGATGGTAATCTATACATAATCTCTTTCTCCCGTCTTTTTCATAAATAGAACAAGAGATTCCCAAGGTGACACATTGGGTTTAATAAACCCCTTTTTAATAGGTCCTCAATCTGGACTTTTAATTTCCTTAATTCTATGGGTGCCATTCTATAGGGCGATATTGAGATTGGTTTGGTGCCAGGCACTAGATCAATGGTGAATTCAATTTCCCTATGTGAGGGTAACTTCTCTATCTCTAAGGGAAACACTGCAAGAAAATCCCTTACTATAGGAATGGTGTTAAGCCTCTCTTGGAGTTCTCCCTGGAAACAGCTCAGACAAATTTCATTGATTCACTAAGTCTATCACCCTTAAATATAGGGAGCCCAACCCTTTAAAATTCAGTCCATCGACCAATAGTCTAGTTCCTTATTGGATCATTTTCAAGCTGAGTGCTCTTGTCTTTTCTTAGAATACACCATGATATCTTCCATAAATACTAGCACGAACTGATCTATGATGTTGAACACATGTTCATCAGTTGGGACTACTATAGACAAGTGCCAAGATAAGCTATTCATCGGTAACTTCAACCTTTGGACACAATCTTTTATCAAATCCTTAGACTGATTGCTTCTCCACCTTTGAGGGTATAAACCCTTCCACCAATACTTAGCCTCTCCTTCTAGTTGATACACAGCAAAGGAGACTATCTGTGGCTCAGCACTACCCAGTACTTCAAACAACTCTTCCATCTTCTATACCCATTCTTCCACCTTCTTTGGGTCCATCACACCAGTAAAGGCAGGGGGTTTGGCTCTTTGGAATTTAGTTTAGTCTCCCGCAAATTGAGTTCTCATCAATTCTACCCCATTCTAAGTATCTTCACTCCGATCAGTATGTGCCTAACGGAGTGCTTCGGCTATGATTATAGCTTGGGCTCTCGTGGCTTCTGCCATTTATCTAATGGTCCTTATAACCTCATTCAAAGCCACTTTCGTGTTTTGGGCCTATGATCTGCTTCTCCATGTCAGTGTCATATCGTCACTCTACAAATCAAGTATTACTGAGGTGATCAGGCTCAATAACAATTGATTAAGCAGGTAACGTATAACACTAAGAGGAGCTTATATCTTCCTAAACCTAATACTCCATTCCTCAAGTTCAAAACAAAATACAAGCTAGTCAACTACCTAGGTACAGCCAACTAACCTAAACTAGTCCGTTACCTGAGGAATTCTACCCCATTCCTAACCTAGGTAGCTGTGCTCTGATACCACTTAATGTAACGCCCCTATCTAGTATTATCATTAATTCTGATATAAACAGATAGGTTCGGTACATTATCTTTATCCATTATTTAATTAATGTATGAGCAGTTATACCATTAAAATTATAACAAGCAGATTAGGTTTGAGATCTTTTGCTCAAATTAAAAACTTACATGCACAACAGAATAACAAAAATTCTATACAACACAGCAAAAAATAAAACTTTCATACAATTCAAATAATGAGTCCAATAATGTCTATTGCATTACAGTCATCATATATCAGGATATATGAAGTTCCTGTCCCTAGGGAGTCAGGAGACAACAATCCAATCACTCAGACCCCCTTTTCAAATTTCCAAGGTGGACCGGTCCTTCATATATCCCTTTCTCGATTCTTTCCCAATTACATCTCAGATCTACTACCAAAAAGATAATCCTAGCTCTAAGTGAAGTATGTCTAGACTAAGTCCCAAAAATAGGGGTTACAACATTTCTTAACCCAAGAAAGAACATGATCTCCCGGCCTGCTATGCGTCCACATCTAATACAAATTAGCATATAATGAGAAACACAAGTTTCCCAGTAGCTTAACAATTTGGATATTTAAAAACAACTAATATATAATAGGGTGCAAGCACCAAAACGTTTAATTCTACATTCTTGATAATAAAGTAAAACATAGCATAATCCATAAATAAAATTGGTAAGCAATGTATGATCAATTTAAATGTCAATGAAATAAAAATAATATTCTTTCCAATAACACATCTTGCATGTTATAAAATACATTATCATCAAATTAAAAAAGCATTTATTCTTATCATTCTTAAAACATACTTTTGTATAACAATTGTGCACTCTTTGGCACTATGTGGACACTTGGCCACCTTTATAAAAATCTCTTATGCACAATTGGGCACTTGTGGACACTTGGCCACCTTCCTAGGTCATTGTACACACTTGGGCACTGTGTGGACACTTGGCCACATCCTAGGGTAATTGTGCACACTTGGGCACTGTGTGGACACTTGGCCACCTTGTTAGGGTCATTGTGCACACTTGGGCACTACGAGGACACTAGGCCACCACCTAGGGTAATTGTGCACACTTGGGCACTCTGTGGACACTTGACCACCTTCCTATGGTCATTGTGCACACTTGGGCACTACGTGGACATTGGGCCACCACCTAGGGAAATTTTGAACACTTGGCCACCTTGTGGACACTTGGCCACCTTCCTAGGGTCATTGTGTATCCTTGGGCACCACGTAGACACTGGGGCACCACCTAGGGTAATTGTGCACACTTGGGCACTCTATGGACACTTGGCCACCTTCCTAGGGTCATTGTGCATACTTGGGCACTCTGTGGACACTTGGCCACCTTTATAAAAATCTTTAACAAATCTCAGGAGAAATTTTCCTTTTATTGAAAAATAATACTAGTGTACATCCTTTTTAAAATTCTAAATAATTTAAGAATAATTGTCCCTTTCTTGGAAATTTGAAATTAATGTACACTTCTCATAAGAATTCTATTATTTTCATGATTAATTTTCCCTTTCTTTGGAAATTACTACAAATGTACGTTTCTTGTAAAAATACTAATATTTTCGAGAATAATTTCTCTTTTCTTGGAATTTAACTTTAACGTACCATTCTTATAAAAATTCTAGTATTTTTAAGAATAATTTCTCCTTTTTTGAAATTAATTCCAATATACATTTCTTACAAAAACTTTAATATTTTCAAGGATAATTTCTCCTCTCTTAAAGATTAATTTTCTCATATAATTATACCAATTTCAAGAATAATTTCCTTCCTTGAAAATAATAAGAATATCCTTTCTTATAAACTTCTACTGACTCAAAAACAATTTTCTTCCTTCCAATAATAAATTCCCATATTTTTGAAAAATAATACTAAGGTGCATTGCTTATAATTTACAAGAATAAATTCCATGGACTCGGCCTGGGGATTTTTGTTCACTTGGCAATTCCATTTCCTTTCTTGTGGTTCCTTACTTAATACACTTAAAACATAGGGTTCTTTCTTTGTGGTCACCATGAAGTGAACACCGTTCAACCCTAATTTTTTTCTAACAATATCTTCATGTTATCTCACCCCTTAACATTCCAATAAACCACACACGCTAGCCAACATACATACATTTCAGTCAAGAGTGTAGAGGCAACTTAAGTTCCATGGAAAGCTTGAATATAACATTAGATTGCATAACCAGAACATGGAACAAAAGGTTAAATTGTTAACCTACCTTGCTTCCTTCCTCTTTGACTAAATCTCTCTCTTCTTCTTGGTACATTTCCAGGCCCTTTTTTCTCAGCAATTGCTCTTAATTAATTCCCTGGTCAAATAATTAAATTATTAGGTGGGTTTTTCTTTCAATTAGGCTTTCCTACATCAATTTTTCAAATTCCTAGGCCGGTCTAATCCTTAAACATATCTGGGTCAATTTCAATAAGAAAATATCAAATTGGGGTATTTTAAACTATACTGGGGGTTTCGGAAGCTTGAAATTTGATTATGACAACTTTCCAGCAACTCCGGCGATGGCGCATGGCGGAGCACGATGGCGGACAGTAGCCTATGAAAGCACACGATGGCTGGGGTTGAAAGATACACCAAAATATAGCTTGCAACTCGAGGATGCCGGATCCGGGGTTCGTTCGGTGAAACACGACCGTTTAGACAGCATTTTTTGGCAACGAAGTGCACAGTTGGAGAAAGCTGGCAGCTCAGGCTACCCAACGGCAGTGGCAGTGTAGCCGGACAGCGTCGTACGACGTGGATCACGATGGACGAGGGTTTTTGCAATGGAGGGAAAATGTGGTTATTTTCGGCTGCTTTGGCATCCGTCAACGGTCAGGAATGGTGGGTAGAGGTCGGCAGCGTCGAGTTGCACCGGTGGAGGGATCTGACGGCGGTGTTTCTAGTGGCTGAAGGTGGCGCGCGAGTGAGATAGAGAGGAGAGAGAAAATAGGTGGAGGAGAGAGAGAGACAGGAAAGAAAAAATGAGAGGGAAAAGTGGGGTTTTGAGATTTTAAGGCCTCTAGGGGCATTTTGGTCTTTTCCCACTTTGCCCGGGATAAATTTCAGATGCATTCTCTGATCTGGGCAAGAATACCGGCCCATATGGAAGGAATTCAGAAATATTTTGAACATTTTAAGCCTCCCAAAAATATCTATTAAAGTCCTAAAGGCAGATAGAATTTTCTTTGTTAGATAAGATTTTTACTTAAAAAAATTCTCAAATTTTAATTGCAAACTCAGGAAAATATTCTTAATTCAATTCCAGCAAAATTTTAATTTATTTTACCCAATTTAATTTATTTTTAAATCAGGTTGTTACAGCTAGCCCTCTATTCTCCTCCCTTCTTCGACATTTCTAGCACCTTGAGGAAGAAGACTTAAATTAGGGTTTCGGTGAAATTACCAAAATGCCCTTAGTGTGAAATGACTAATTTACCCTTATTACTTCTTCTTTTGAAGAATGTAATTTTATGGAACTTCCATGGGCTGGAATGTTTCTACCCCTCAATAATTTCAAAATTACAAAATGGTCCCTCAACTTTTCAAAAATTGCAAATAAGCTCCTAAGGAAATTGTCATTTTGCCATTCAAGTCCAATTGGCCATTTTAGCTCCATTTTTCACCCTTTTCGGTTTTAATGTGTAAAAATCACTTAAATAAGATTCCATAAAACTTATTTTTGTGAATTTACTAATTTATCCTTCTTTTAGCAAAATTACAAATTTTCCCCTAAGGAAAAATTACCTTTTTGCCCTTTATGCCCATGTTAACATTTTCACCCTCATTCCTTCTTTTTTTGAGCAAGAATGAGCAAGGATTTCTAATTTCCATTTCCTTGAAATATTTAAAGTAAAAACTAAATTTTCTACATTATGTAAATTTACTAATATGCCATTAGGGTAAAGTTACGATTTTTCCCTTCTTAGGGAAAATTGCCTTTTTGACCTCAAAAGCACATAATCACTTACATAACTAGATTCTTCTTCTCTCTTAAATGAAAATGATAAGAGTCCTTTATTATAATTTCATGAAATAAGAAAAATTAAATAAATTGCCCTTTCATGATAAAATTACTATTTTTCCCTCCTTTACCGGATTTTTCCAACTTCTATGACAAAAATGACTTTATCTTGACGAAAATCTCTATTCTATACTTTTAATGAACTATCCTCATCATCACATAATTAATAATAATAATGATGATGACATTAAAGAATGCAAGGTATTGGGGCGGGTGTTACATGCCATATGTGAAACATGTGTATGCATCTATGAACATGAGATATGCAACATGTGATATCATTAATGGAATGAATAGCAAGCTTTCAATGTTCACATACATCAACCATTCTCACTTATAACACATTCATGAAATATAAATCATAATATCTCTTAAATGTTTTACTCTTGGGAAGTATACACCAGATCATTCCTCCACATGGTCGTATTCTGTAAAAGTATACACCAGATCATTCCTCCTAAAAACTTAATTCCTCAAGAGTATACACCAGATCATTCCCCACAAGGTGTTATTCTTGGGAGGTATATACCAGATTATTCCTCCTCAGGATTTAAATCTTTTGAGGTATTCACCAGATCATTCCTCCTCAAGGTTTTTAATCTTGCCTTTCTCAGTTGTATTAAGCATTTCTATGCCATTCAATCATATTCACATGATTTTGAACATATTTCTATTAATGGAAAAAATTCATGTTATTTATCATCCATAATTAATCATTTCTCCTCATTTCACTTAGCATTAGCCATTTTAAAACGTACCTTAGGCTACTTTCTATTAATACATAAATTTAGCCATTCAACGGAAATTTTACATAGCATTCGGCCAAGGCAAGAAAATCATGAGAAATTGGTATTTCTAACCCATTTGGTTCATTTCTAGCATTATTTCTATCATTTGAACATTATGGTAACAAATTCCATAATTATGCCTAACACTTTCTCAGACCTAAAAATTAGATAAGTGCACTTTAGGCCATCCTTTTACATACTCCTCTAGCTCATTTTTCATGTCAAATATAACAATGCACATAATCTTACAACTTCACATTTCTCAGCATACATTTAAGGTGAAATGGTAAAATTTTGAAATGGTACATTGGCTAAAAACATAAAAATATCATAACTTTCTCTCCTCCTTTATTATGACTAATCTTACAAGATTTTCTAGCCATTTTCAAATGAAATTTCAGCAGCATTTGCATGGATCCATTTGGCCAAGATGGGTAAGTCACACTTTCATGGTTAATGGTGAAGTTAGAAAATGGGAAAAGTGCCTAGACATTAATCTAACTAAATTTTCTCTCTCTTACCATTTTATGACACTTCCTCTCACTCTTTCTTGGTACATTTTCAAGCAAATTTCAGCACCCTCACCATGACAACCATTCGGCCAAAGAGAGACAAGCATGGAAATGAATTATTTTCACCATTTTGCTTGCAAGAAAATTATAAACAAATATATCTCATGCAAAATCACCACTTTCTCACTCTAATACACAACATTTCAGCCATGGTACAAGCTAGGGCTTTTCAAGAATAAGGTTCCAATCTTGAGAAATTTCTATCTCGTGTTATCAAGCATTTCAACATGTCCATAGCCATAAACACAACAAGATTTCAATATATTCCAAACCCATTCAAGCAAATCTTCCATAAGATTGTAGAGAGAGAAAAACCATCCTTCTTGCAAGAGTAAGAACACTTTAAACAAGCCATAAAACAAGAAAAGAATGGTTTAGGCATGTTTAGCTACATTAAAAATGCAAGATGAGTGAAATCTTCAATTTGTTTCTCCTTGAAATCCTTCTTCTCCAAGCCTAGATAAGTGTTCGGCCAACACCCTCTTCTTCTTCTCCTAAAGGAAGAAGAAGACTTAAATTAGGGTTTTGGTAAAATTACCAAAAATACCCTTGGTGTGAAATGACCAATTTACCCTTACTACTTCTCGTTTTCAAGAATGGCATCCACTCTCCTTAGAAATGTAATTTTTTAGAACTTCCATGTGTTGGGATGTAACACCCCTATCTAGTATTACAATTTCTTCGATGCAACAGATAGGTTCAGTACATTATTCTTATCCTTTTATTTCATTAATGTCTGAGCAATTATACCATTAAGTTATATTAAGCAGATTAAGTTCAGAATCTTTTGCTCAAGTTAAAAAATCTTGTATGCACAACAGAATAAAAGAAATTCTATGCTACATAGCGGAAATTTAAACCTTCAGAAAATTCAATAATATAAGTCCAATAAGTCCGTTACATTACAATAAACATGTATCAGGATATTTGAAGCACCTATCTATAGAAAGTTAGGAGACAAAAATCCTGTCACTCAGAACCTATTTACAAACTTCTAAATTGGACCGGTCCTTCACATATCCTTTCCCTGGTTCTTTCCCCATTATATCCCAAGTCTATTGCCAAAAGAATATTCCTAGTTCTAAACTAACTATGTCTGGACTAGGACCCAAAATTAGGGGTTAAAAAAATTTCTTTAACCCAAAAAGAACTTCTATCTCCTGGCCCTACTATGCGTCCACATCTGATACATATTAGCATATGAATGAGAAACACAAGTTTCCCAGTAGCTTAACAATTCGATTTCAAAAACAACTAATATGTATTAGGGTGCAAGCACCAAAATATTTAATTCTACATTCTTAAAATAAAACATAATATTGTGCATAAACATAGATTGGCAAGCAAGATATGATCAATTGAGATGTCAATAGGATGAAAATAATATATTTTCAAATAAAACAATTGGCATGCTATGAAATACATTATCATAACATTAACAAAATATTTAGGCTTATCATTCTTAAATTTTCTTTGTACTTTAGCTGTGCACACTTAGGCACTTGTGGACACTTGGCCATCTTTAAAATTCTTTGTGTATACTTGGGCATATGTGGACACTTGACCACCTTTGATATTCTTTGTGCACATTGGGCACATGTGGACAATTGGCCACCTTTAATATTCTTTGTGCACACCTGGGTCACATGTGGACAATTGGCCACCTTTAATATTCTTTGTGCACACTTGGGCACATGTGGACATTTAGCCACCTTTTAATATTCTTTGTTAATTATCAAGGGAAATTTTCCATTTTCTTAAAAGTTATTACTAGTATATATCCCTTTTTAAAATTCCAATATCTTTAAGGATAAAATTCCCCTTTTCTTGGAAAGTATTATTAATTTATTTCATTTGAGAAAATTGTATATATTCCGAGGATACATTCCCCTTTTCTTGGGAATTAATGTAAATGTACAATTCTTATGAAAGTTCTCAAATTTAAAGAATAATTTCTCCTTTATTGGGGATAAATTCTAGTTACACATTTCTCATGGACAATTTCAATATTTCCAGGAAAATTTCTCCTTTCTTAGAAATAAATTCTAATATTTGCAATACTAATTTTCCTCTTTCTTGGAAGTTTATTCTAATGTACATTTTCTTTTTCTAAATATTCTAGTATTCCCAAGAAGAATTTCTCCTTCCATAAAAATTAAATCTTTATGTATTTTTCCTATAAAAATTATAATGTTTAGAATACTTCCTTCTTTGTTGAAAATTATTCTAATATACTTTTCTTATGGAAAACTTCAACATTTCAAGGATAATTTCTCCTTCCTTAGAAATAATTTCTAATGGTTATTTCTTACCAAAATTCCAGCCCTTTTAGAATACTTACTTTTCTTACAATAATAATCTAAATTTTCTCTTATAACTTCAAAGATAAATTCCCATATTTTGAATCAATATTATGGTGCATAGCTTATAAATTCCAAGAATGAATTTCATGGACTTGGCCTAGGGAGATTTATTAAATTGGCAATTCAATTTCCTTTCTTTGTTCTTTACTTAACACACTTAAAAGGTAGGGTTTCTTTCTTAGTGGTCATCATGAAGTTAACACCATCCAACACTAGTCCTTTTTCCAACAATATACTCATGCTATCTCATCCGTCAACATTTCATTAAACCACACATGTTAGCCAACATACATACATTTTGGTCAAAAATGTAGGGAAGCAATTTATGTTCCATAGAAAGCAAAAGAAACATGTTGATTGCATAAACTAAGCATGGAACATAAATCTCAAATTGTTAACCTACCTAGATGGTGATCCAAGTTGAATTTAGCTTGACCTTTGCTTTGAATTTTCCTTGCTTCCTCCTTGTTCCTTTGCTCCATTGCTTTTCCTTTGTGTTCACCTTTACTTCTTCCTCCTTACAATTTTGGTATTCTAGTGTGAGCTCACGCCTTCACTCTCCCTTTCTCTTGTTCTTTTCCTTGGCCATGTATGTGTATGTCTAAATAGAGCCTCTCTTTTCCCTTTCTCTTTTCTCTCTTTCTTTTTTTCTTCTTCATGTGAGGGTGTGAGGTGTATGTCCAAATGGAGCCTTTCTTTTCCTTTTCTCTTTTCTCTCTTCTTGTCATGTGGGAGTGGGTTGCATGCATGCATAAAGATGAAAATTTCAACTTCTATTCTCCTTCCACGTGTGTGTGGTAGGTATCTCCAACACAAGAAATTTCAACTCTCTTTCCTTCCTTCATGTGTGGGTATGGCATAAATTTCCCAATTCTTTTGTCTCTTGCTTAGGTGGTATGGCATGCATAGAACTTTGAATTTCCTTTCCCTCACTTACACGCTAACTTTCCATCCCTTCTTTATGCCATCACCTTCTTATTTCAAGATTGCCCATTTCTTCTCTCATATATGTTTAATTTATAAAAAGAAATTCTGCCCTCTTCCTTGTTCCTCTCTTTTGCCATGTGGGGGAGTAGAAAATTCTGCACCCTTTGCGCACACACACACACACACACATATATATATTTTTCTTGCACTAGGTGTACTTACAAGTACACTTTTTCTTTTGCTTGCAATCTTGGCATTACTTGTAGTTTAAGTATAGTCCTCTTTACTTGTCAAATTGGTTTTACTTCTTCCAACTTTTCACATAGGCATTTCCTTGCAATTCCCATGTCCCTCTTCGTATGGTGTATGGAAAAATTCTACACCTTTTGTCTTCTTTTCCTAACCATATTTCCTTACCTCACGTGTGTTCCTATGTGCAACAATTCAATTAAAAATTCTGCACCATTATTTTACTTGTAGCATGCATAAAAATTTAATTCCCATCCTCCTTCCTTTTGTCCTTTGGTCCCACTCAAGGCACATGTATTATCTTTCTTTCCTAATGCACGTGAACCCTTCCCTTTAATTATTCTCTCTTTTCTCTTCCAATTGCACGTACACTCTCACACACACACATATATTTTTTGTGCTTCATTCTTCTTTCCTTTCCACTTCACTTGAGGCTTGGAATTTCCATGCATAAAAATAGAATTTCCATTCCCTTCTCTCACGTAAGATGTATGCATGGCACACACATGCATATTTTTAAATTCCTTCCTTTCCCATGCATGCTTAACCTTTCCCACTTGCATGCACACACACATGCACATATTTTTAAATGTTTCATCCTTTCTTGCTTTTCTCTTGGCACTTAGGCTAGGTGACTCAAAAGGAGAAATAGAGAATTAAATTAAGCAAGCAAATTTACCCTTCTTTAAGCTAATTCATCTAATTAATTACAAAGATTTAATGTATAACTAATCATTAAATGACACAAGTAATTGCATCCCATTAATGAAAGAACATTAATTTAAAATTATGGGGTGTTACATGGGACCTTTTTGCCCTTAGGAATTTCAAAATTACAGTATTGCCCATTAAATATGAAAAGGGTGAAAAAAGGGTTAAAATGGCCATTTGGACATAAAGAGTAAAATGATAATTTTCTTAGGGACATATTGGTAATTTAAGTTTTATAAATCTTATTTTTGTGAAATTACTAATTTACCATTACTTTGAAAAAATTACCATTTTGCCCTTAGGGTAAAATTATCATTTTGCCCTTCATACTAATACCATGATATTCACCCTTATTTTTTTCTCCCTTTTAAAATAAATGGGTAAAGACTTCTAAATTCAATTTCCATGGAGTATTTTGGTAAAAATTGAAAATTTTCTACCTTATATAAAATTACTAATATGCCCTTGGGATAAAATTACGGTTTTGCCCTTTTCAAAGAAAATTGTCATTTTGACATCAAAACGCACATAATCACTTCCAAAACTAAATTCTTCTTCTCTCGTAAATGAAAAGGATGAAAGTCCTTTAATGTAATTTCATGAAATAAGAAAATTAAATTAATTTTCCCCTTCCTGGTAAAATTACTACTTTGCCATTCTTTATCAGATTTTCTAGTTTCACTCTTTTATGACAAAAGTGACTCTATCTTGATGAAAATGTCTATTTTATCTTTTTAATGAACCCTCCTTATCATCACATAATTAATAAGAATAATAATGACATTAAAGAATGCAAAGTATTAGGGGTTAATTTCCCCTTCCTTGCTTGGTGGCCGAGAGCATCATATGACACCATGAAAGAGATTTGTATGATTTTAGTCCATGTGTGTGTTGGTTGTTTTTAGCCATAAGCAAGAAAAAGTGGGGAAATGATGTTTTAAAATGATATGTTTGAAATTCCCTCTCTCCCCTCATTTTCCTAGCTAGGCCAAGACAACCACTCATATTTCTATTAGATTGGTTAAATTTTTATTACTATCATTGTGAAGGAAAAATGCTAAACCTTTATGTTAATCAATTCCAAGAGAAAAGGAAGTGGGTAACTATGGCAAGAGACTTTTATGATGTAGTTTATAAATTTTATGAAAGGAATGTATAACCTTCCATATTTACACAATTCAAGTTGAAAATGTTGTCAAACAAGAAAGGGTAATATTGTAAAAGTATAAGATAGGTATCATGAAAATGAAAATAAAGAAAGGGAAACAGGAATAGAGATAATAAGAGAAACTAGAGGAAGTTTCTTTAATGTATGCTTTAGGATAGATGGACTTGTGACCGAGTAACCAATTGTCGGTATGGGACAGCTATTAGGCATTTCACAGTTGTGTCATAAATTTGGATGGTTAAACATCCACTCGAATACAAGAATTTTAGAAAACATCATGATGATTGCAAATTCTAAGTTACTGTAACTTAATATGGCTAAATGAAAAAGGGACATTTACTTAGAATTTAGCATAACCATGTGCACAAGTCACATCATCTTAAAGTATATGTATAGGATGGCGTATCAGGAATGTGATCCACCATTAGGCGATAGTGATTCCATAGCATCATGATCTGCCCCAAAAGCGGAGAGGAAATAATCTATATAGGAACAATAATCTCGTGAGCTTAATTTTCATAGGTTAATTGTAATAACTGAAACTGATTTTTAAAAGATAAAACTAAATTTTGATGCTAATTTCATGTAAACTAAGTTTGGCACAGATTTCGAGGTCGATGGTTGAAATCGAAAGGGGATTTAGAGTCAGAAAAGCAATCTAATGAAAAGAAACACGTTCTGGCGATCAGAGACTGACTGACGACAGAGTTCAGGACTTCGATTTCTCAAACAGAGGCCAAAACCTCTACATGGAAACTCGTGCCAACGTTCGGATGAATGACAACATCCTGAAGCTTCCCCGAGTGGTCCGGGAAAAGCCAGAATCGCCCTTGGAAGCTTTAAATTTTTGGAAACCCACCATTGTTGCCATTTCTCTCTCTCATCACTCTACTTTCTCTCTCCTCTCTCTCTCCTCTCTCTCTTCTCTCCTCCACCGTGTGCCACCACCTGGGCCATCGTGAGCCACCACCTGGCCTACCAATCGACTCCCCTCACCAACCTCGACCTCCAGCAGCAACCCACGGCCACCAACTGTAGCCAGACTCGCTAGAAAATGACGTTATTCTCCTCCATCGCGTGAGATTTTTGCCAGCTGAGATCACCGCCATCGACCACTGTTGACTGTCACTGCCACCACCAGCGTGTAGGCCGAGCTGCCAGCTTCCTCCCCTAGCTCGCAGCCACTGAATGGAGGTCCGACGCTCCCGGATTGAAGGAATTTCCGTCCATCTTGCATCAACCTTCGAGGCCAAAAAACGCCGTTCAAATGGCCGTGAACCACCGCGCCACCACCATATTTGGACTCCTCGTCTTGCAGGCTTCACCGTGGTGTGATTTTCGAGGCTAACCGCACCCCTCCACCGTGCGCCGCTGTGCTCTGCCATGCCAGAGAATCTAGATATACACTAAGAGATACCGAGACCACCCCGAGGTAGATTTCCATCATCTGACAACCCTGGTAAGGTCCGATTCACCTAAAACTAATGAATTTTGATGTAATTAGCTGCCGAACGCGAATAGGAAATAAATTAATTTAGGAGATAGGGTAATCAGACTTAGGACTGTAGAATTGATGACGTGACGAGCTTAAATATTCGTGTAAATGTCTAGGGAATTGAATTAGCTCGAAGTCCGAGAATACGAGAAGTTCTAAATTGATTTAGAGCAAATGGATACCAGGTAGGATAATTTACGCTTCCCGAACATTAGAATTGATTATGTGGATACCTGAATGCTTAGATTTAATTGCATAGATTTACATGCTGCTTTCGATGGATTAAATTACATGCCTGTGTGCTGAAAATTCCATTTGCATGTTAGAAGATTTTTTTATCGAGTTTAGATGCCATTAGGACAGGTTTACTTAGGGTAGGGTACTTAATAGCTAGTATGGGACAGTTATTAAGTATCCCAAATGCAGGAGACTTTATGATTATATTATTTTTAAACAGATTTAGCCTGCATTTCGTTAGGGATCACGCGATAAATCAGGATGACCCTAAGAAAGGTTTAAGGAGTATAAGGGGGGATAACCTAGACGGGGAAACGTTGTGATTTAGGCGTAATACCCTAGAACCCTGAGGAATAGCCGACAGTTTGCATGTGAGTTCGAATAAACTATATAAGGATGAGAATTGGCGTATGTGCACATACTAGGGGATGCCCTAGATGTTGATTCTCACCCGGTCTTTGAGTGAGTGATTGGTGTTACGGATCACACTCATAACATAGGATAGATTCGGGTGATTGGTTACGAATCACACCCAATGATAAGAGATGTAACTTCTCTGGCTGACGTGCAATTGGAGGATTTTAGATATGGTCACAGATGAATTTTGGCTAATATGGATTTAGATACACTGGGCATGGGTTTTGATTCACTTTTGATTACTGATTTTCAAAGAAACGAATTTTTGATGATTTTAGAACTTGCCGTGATTTCCATGCGATAATCTGATTTTTAAAGATAAGGTATTTCACGTATTTTGAACTGATTTTAGGAAATTGTTTTCGGTTCTTGCACAGATGAGTAATCAACCAGATTTTGAACTATATTGTAAATTATTCTACTGGGATTTCATATCTCACCAGGTTGTTTACTCAGATGAACAGGAACAAGGACCTAGATGCTAGCTGAGCAAGGTATTAACGATGGACAAAAGAGTAGCGTAGTCTAGACTTTAATAATGATGTATATATATGTATCCTATGGTTGTTGTACTATATTTTGTAATTATGATGTATTTTGTTATTGAATGGATGTAACCTGCTGTGTTAATGATTGGTTGTACTTTGGATATGTCAGAAATACTGGGGAGACTCTGTCAGATTTTTGGCAGGGTTTATCACTGTAAAAGTATGTAAATAAATGGGAAATTTCATGAATGAATGATATGATGTAGATATAGATTTTAGTTTTCATTCCAGAGTAATTCAGGAAGAATGTATGTATAATTAGTATAGCTGCATGTGAATTAGGGTTGAACGGAATCCGAATGGATGACAGAATGTCTATTTGGGTTGCGCTCAACTAGTAGCGATCCCCTGACATTCCCATATCAGGAATAACTATTTAGAGAAACCTATATGCTTCCGCTATGAAAATAAAGGACTGTATAATGTGGATTAGGGGGTCGTTACAATTATGGCATTAGAGCCCGATTTATCGATTGTCTGGTTTAGTGGGCTAGGGACTATAAATTTTCGAGCTTGCAGCTTTAGGGTTTTGATTGACTTAACTCTGGAATTTGGGACTTGATATTGAATCGATAAGTAATGGAATGAATTTAATGCCTTTTTGTTAACTATTGCTGTTGAAACTAATCTGTTTGCTTTTTGTGTCAAATAAGTATGGAAGAACCAAGTAGGGATAGTACCCGTAGGCCCAGAGGAAGGCCAAGACACAAGAGTCAAGGTGCTTCAGGTAGTGGTAGCATGGAGAATAACATCGACATGTGAGACATGATGGAATCCATTCGGATGATGGCTGATGCGATGAGAGATCAAGCCACTACCAGTGCTAACGCGATGAGAAAACAATAAGAGGACAGGCAAACCAGAAATGACGGAGCCACCCAGCATGCTAACCCATTGTATCAAGGATGGATCGAGTTTCAGAGAGTAGGTCCATCCTCGTTTGCAGGTGCCTCCGATCTAGCTGCGGTAGAAGCCTGGCTAAAAGACATTGAAGATTTTCAAGTTGTTGCAGTGTGACGACGAACAGAAGGTTACATATGCAACATATATGTTAAAGGGTGAAGCAGAACTAAGGTGGATAGGTGCCCAACAACTAATGGAAAGCAGGGGTATCTCGCTCACATGGGAGTCCTTCAAGGGAGTCTTTATGGAGCAATACATCCCTAAGAGCGTCAAACAATCAAAGGAAGCACAGTTTCTGAAGCTCACATAGGGAGGTAAGCCATTTGAGGAGTATTTGAAACAATTTGAAGAGTTATCCCGATACTCCACCTACCTGCGCATGTACTACGATGAGGCTTGGAAGGCAAAGTAGCTAGAAGAAGGTCTAGACCCACCAATGAAGACGCAGCTAGCCCCATTGGAGATCCGAGACTTTGCTATGCGGGTGAACAAATGCCGAATCTTAAGTAAGAACCTGGAGCAGAGACAGCCCCAGAATATGACCCAGAGAACAGGGAACTGACCAAGACTACCAGCTAGAAATCTCAATGTGAGAGGCGGCATGTTTAAACCGCAACCAGGGGCTTCTAACAGTAGTGAAAGATGACCTGATAATACAACCTATCTAAAATGTGGGACCAGACATCTGAATCAGCCTTGCTGGCATCAGACTCCACTTCAGTGTTACAGGTGTGGAGGTACAGGACATATGGCTAGATACTGCCCCTCTAGTGGGAGTCAGCAGACATACAGTGGCCGAAGACCATAGGCTCCAAGGAGAGTTTTCACTCTAGACACAGCTAATGTCGACAGGTCATCGGGCTTGATGTAGGGTAGAGGTAAAATCTACAATTTTCCTTTAATAGTATTATTTGATTCGTGTGCTACACACTCCTTTATTGCCGATGCATGCGTAGAGAGGATAAAACTACCGATGTAAACCCTACCCTGTGATCTATACATATCCACACCCTTGGGAGAAGCCACTATGTCCCCATGTGTATGCCTAAACAGCCCCTTAACCATTAAGGATACCTTGTTTATTGTGGACCTAGTGTGTATACCCTTGACTGGGATCGACATCATTTTGGGAATAGATTGGTTAACTAGGAGTCGGGTCTTGTTGAATTGTTCTGAGAGGACAATCACTTACTTGGATAATGTGCTTGTACGAGAGAGTGATAGGGCTTATAAGATAGGTGATATGTCCCTCAATCTCTCTGAGGTAGAGTTGCAAGATAGGCTAAGCCAAATCCCAATTGTTAGTGACTTTTCGGAGGTATTTCCTTTGGAAGTAAGTAAACTGCCACCACCTAGAGAGATAGAGTTCACCATTGACCTGATTTCGGGCGCGGGCCCAATAGCCATGACTCCATATCGTATGGCCCCAGCGGAATTAAGGGAATTAAAGGTCCAAATTAAAGATATGTTGGAGAAAGGGTTCATTAGGCCAAGTGTATCGCCATGGGAAGCTCCTGTCTTATTCATAAAGAAGAAAGATGGGAGTTTGAGATTGTGTATTGATTACCGACAGTTGAATAAGGTGACCATTAGGAACAAATACCCATTACCACGTATTGACGATTTGTTTGATCAGTTGTAAGGTGCGACTGTGTTTTCTAAAATAGACTTAAGATCAGGATACCACTAGATTAGGGTTAAAGAGGAGGATATCCCTAAGATAGCGTTTAGAGTAAGATACGGCCACTGCCAGTTTCTAGTGATGCCGTTTGGATTGACAAACGCACCCGCTGTTTTTATGGACTATATGAACAAGATCTTCAGACCCTACTTAGATCAGTTTGTAGTGGTATTTATTGATGATATCTTAGTCTACTCCAAGACTCATGAAGAGCATGTCCAGCATCTTAGCACGGTGCTACAGGTACTGGAAGAGAAGTAACTGTATGCCAAGTTAGAAAAATGTGAGTTTTGGTTAAAAGAAGTAAAATTCTTGGGACATGTGGTAAATGGGGAAGGAATAGCGGTAGACCCTAAGAAAATTAAAGCAGTGTTAGATTGGGGTCAACCTGGAATAGTCACCGAAATTAGGAGTTTCCTGGGTTTGGTCGGCTATTATAGGAAATTCATTCAAGGATCTTCTCAGATAGCTTGCCATTAACCCGGTTAACTCGGAAGGGGGTAAATTTCGAATGGAGCGAGCAGTGTGAGAATAGTTTTCAGACTTTGAAGGAGAAATTAACCACCGCCCCTGTACTAATCCTTCCGAAACCCTTAGAACCCTTCACCATATATACAGATGCATCCCTGAAAGGCCTAGGTTGCGTCTTAATGCAGGATGGGAAAGTTGTGGCTTATGCATCACGACAATTGAAACCTGCATAGGAGAACTACCCTACCCATGACTTAGAATTAGCTGTCGTCGTGTTTGCCCTGAAGATTTGGAGACATTACCTGTATGGCATAGTATTCGAGGTGTATAGTAATCATAAGAGCCTTAGGTATTTGTTTGATCAGAAGGAATTGAACATAAGGCAGCGTAGGTGGGTAGAATACCTGAAAGATTTTAATTTTGAATTGAAATACCATGCAGGGAAAGCGAATGTCATGGCAGATGCATTAAGCCGAAAGTCACTACAATTAGCTAGCCTAATGGTAGGTGAGATGAGGTTACTTGAGGATTTTAGGAATCTCAGCCTCAACGTAATCTCATTTCCAAAAAGATTAGTGATGAGTGACTTTTTGATAACCTACGAGTTGAGAGAGCTGATTAGACAAGCCCAACTAGAGGATGAATCCTTGGAAGTATACGCTAACCAACCTAATTTTGGATTAGCCCCTGATGGAGTATTAATGTTTAGGAAGAGGGTAGTGATTCCAAACCATCAGGAGCTGAAAGAAAAAGTACTAGCAGAGGCCCATAGAAGCCATTATACTATTCACCCAGGTATTTCCAAGATGTATCAAGATCTAAAGAGGAATTTTTGGTGGCCTGGTATGCAGAAGGACATCACGAACTACGTGAATGCTTGTTTGACTTGTCAACAGGTTAAGATAGAACATTAGAAACCTGCAGGGTTACTAAAACCATTGGAAATACCAGAAAGAAAATGGGATCAAATCACTATGGATTTCATGGTAGGATTGCTTAGGACACCAACTGGATTTGATGCCATTTGGGTGATAGTGGATAGATTAACTAAATCTGCGCACTTTTTACCTGTTAAGATGCGTTACTCCATGGAGAAATTAGCCGAAGTATACCTGAGGGAAATCGTGAGATTACATGGAATACTGTCAGGTATAGTATCCGATCGAGACCCTAGGATTACTTCGAGATTCTGGCAATCCCTACAGCAAGCCTTAGGAACTCAACTTAAGTTTAGCATAGCCTATCATCCTCAAACTGACGGGCAGTCTAAGAGGACTATCCAAACCCTAGAGATATGTTGAGGGTTTGTGT
This sequence comes from Senna siamea, assembly GCA_031216115.1. Classification (NCBI taxonomy): domain Eukaryota; kingdom Viridiplantae; phylum Streptophyta; class Magnoliopsida; order Fabales; family Fabaceae; genus Senna; species Senna siamea. The sequence continues at coordinate 9,096,561 of CM062360.1, forward strand.
GCTAGAACAGAAAGGGAGTTGGGATAAACACCTACCGTTGATAGAGTTTGCATACAATAACAGTTATCACTCTACCATCGGTATGGCACCTTACGAGGCTCTATATGGGAGGAGTTGTAAATCACCCTTAAGTTGGGTAGAGATGGAGGAGAGTACCCTGTTGGGACCTGAGATTGTACAAGAAACCACTGATCAAATTAAAATGATCAGGGAAAAGATGAGAGTTGCCCAGCAAAGGCAGGAATCATATGCAAACAAGAGAAGAAGGCCTTTAGAATTCAATGAGGGATAGCATGTATTTCTGAGAGTATCCCGCACCACAGATATCGGTAGACAGGTAAGGACCAAGAAACTAAGCCCTAAATTCCTAGGACTATTCCAAATCCTACAAAGGGTCAGTCCTGTCGCCTACCAAATTGCCTTACCTCCCCATTTGTCCAATCTACATGATGTCTTTCATGTCTCCCAACTTCGTAAATATGTCCTAGACCCTGCGTATGTATTGGGGAATCAACCAATAATATTAAAGGAAAATTTGACTTATGAATCTACTCCTGTACAAATCCTTGACTTTAAGACTAAGTAACTCTGAAGTAAAATAATCCCTTTGGTTAAGATACTTTGGCAGGATATAGCATTGTAGGAGATGACGTGGGAGAAGGAAGACGAGATGAGGCAATGATACCCGGAGCTGTTCACATGTATGAATTTTGAGGATAAAATTTCTTTTAAGGGGGGAGAATGTAATAATCGAAACTGATTTTTAAAAGATAAAACTGAATTTTGACGCTAATTTCATGTAAACTAAGTTTGGCACAGATTTTGAGGTCAATGGTTGAAATCAAAAGGCGATTTGGAGTCAGAAACGCAATCTAATGAAAAGAAATGCGTTCCGGCGATCAGAGACTGACAAACAGAGTTCAGGACTTCAGTTTCTCAAACGGAGGCCAAAACCTCTACATGGGAACTTGTGCCAACGTTCGGATGAATGACAACGTCCTGAAGCTTCCCTGAGTGGTCTGGGAAAAGCCAGAATCGCCCCTGGAAGCTTTAAATTTTTTGGAAACCCACCATTGTTGCCATTTCTCTCTCTCTCTTATCACTCTGCTTTCCACCGTGCGCCACCACCTGGGCCACTATAAGCCGCCACCTAGCCTACCAACCGACTCCCCTCGCCACCATCGACATCCAACCGCCACCCACGGCCACCAACGGCTGCCAGACTCGTCGAAAAATGACGTTATTCTCTTTCGTCGCGTGAGATTTTTGGCAGCTGAGATCACTACCATCGACCACCGTTGACCGTCACTACCACCACCAGCGTGTAGGCTGAGCTGCCAGCTCGCAGCCACCGAACGAAGGTCTGACGCTCCGGATTGAAGGAATTTTTGTCCGTCGTGCATCAATCTTCGAGGCCAAAAAATGCCATCTAAACGATCGTGAACCGCCGCGCCACCACCATATTCAGACTCCTTGTCTTGCAGGCTTCACCGTGGTGTGATTTTTGAGGCCAACTGCACCCCTCTGCCGTGCACAGCCGTGCGTCGCCGTGCCAGAGAATCCAGATATACACTGAGAGATATCAAAACCACCCCGAGATAGATTTCCATCATCCGGCAACCCTGGTAAGGTTCGATTCACTTAAAACTAATGAATTTTGATGGAATTAGCTGCTGAATGCGAATAAGAAATAAACTGATTTAGGAGATAGGGTAATCGGACTTAGGACTGTAGAATTGATGACGTGACGAGCTCAAATATTCGTGTAAATGTCCAGGGAATTGAATTGGCTCGAAGTTTGAGAATACGAGAAGTTCTAAATTGATTTAGAGCAAACAGAGACCAGGTAGGATAATTTATGCTTCCCGAACGTTAGAATTGATTATGCGGATACCTGAACGCTTAGATTTAATTGCATGGATTTGTGTGCTACTTTCGATGGATTAAATTGCATGCCTGTGTGCTGGAAATTCCATTTCCATGTTAGATGATTTATTTATCGAGTTTAGATGCCATTAGGACGGGTTTACTTAGGGTAGGGTACTTAATAGATGGTATGGGACAGTTATTAAGTATCCCGAATGCAGGAAACTTTATGATTATATTATTTTTAACCAGATTTAGCCTGCATTTCGTTAGGGATCACGCGATAAATTAGGATGACCCTAAGAAAGGTTTAAGGAGTATAAGGGGGAATAACCTAGACGGGGAAACGTTGTGATTTAGGCGTAATACCCTAGAACCCTGAGGAATAGCCGACAGTGTGCATGTGAGTTCGAATGGACTGTATGAGGATGAGAATTGGTGTATGTGCACATGCTAGGGGACGCCCTAGATGTTGATTCTCACCCGGTCTTTGAGTGAGTGATTAGTGTTACAGATCACAATCATAACATAAGCGAGATTCAGGTGATTAGTGTTATGGATCACACCTAACGATAAGAGATGTAACTTCTCTGGATGATGTGCAATTGGAGGATTTTAGATACGGTCACAGATGAATTGTGGCCAATATGGATTTAGATACACCGGGCATGGGTTTTGATTCATTTTTTATTACTGATTTTCAAAGAAACGGATTTTTGATGATTTTAGAACTTGCCGTGATTTCTATGCAATAATCTAATTTTTAAAGATAAGGTATTTCACGGATTTTGAACTGATTTCAGAAAATTATTTTCGGTGCTTGCACCGCTGAGTAATTAACCAGATTTTGAACTATATTGTAAATTATTCTACTGGGATTTCATATCTCACCAGGTTGTTTACTCAGATGAACAGGAACAGGGACCTAGACGCTAGCTGAGCAAGGTATTGACGATGGACAGAAGAGCAGCGTAGTCTAGACTTTAATAATGATGTATATATATGTATCCTGTGGTTGCTGTACTGTATTTTGTAATTATGATGTATTTTGCTGTTCAATTGATGTAACCTACTGTGTTAATGATTGATTGTACTTTGGATATGTCAGAAATACTGGGGAGACTCTGCCAGATTTTTGGCAGGGTTTATATCGCTATAAACGTATGTAAATAAATTTTTCACTTTTCCTATGTCAGGGAACATCAAAGGGTCGTTATTGGTTGAGTGTAACCCAAATAGACTCTTATCACAGTCCATTCAAATTCCACTCAACCCTAAATCCAGTGCAGCATTTCTATTATCACATTGCAAACCATAATATACTATGAAATATCAATTCTAACAACCATTCAAATACAATTGAGATATGTTATTTTATAATACTAAATCCATTCATACATCAGTTAGTAAAACTATAATCCATCAAGTTCATTTTAAAAAATCCATTCTCCCAAACCATTTTTCCACCAAAATTTCGGCAGAGTTTCCCCTAAAAACTAGACATTTCCCTTTTATACAATCAGTCTAAATAGTATATACAGCCAATAATTTCACTAACAAAATCAAAAACCAACAATACGGATATATATATATACAAATTCAAGCCTAATTCTATTACCAAAACTTCATCCTGATATCCTTCTTCTGCCCAGCTATCTCCTAGGCATTCCTTGTTCCTGGTCATCAGAGCAAACAACTTCATGAGATGGTTAAATCCTAGTAGAGAAATTTATAATTAAACATTAATAAAATAGTTGGATCTTAGCTGTGAAAACACACAGAAAACATCTCCCTAATTCGATTTAAATGCATGTGAATTACTAAATACTTTAAAATTTAAAAAGTATGGGAAATTGATGCAAAATAATATAACGAGCATATTATCTTTATTCTGAAAAATTATTCTAAAAATTTTACTTAAAATCATGCCTGAGGATTTTCATATATTCATTTTTCACACGTCTCATGTGACTATTCTTTATTCATTTCATGTTGCATGTTGTTTTAACAGAAAACATGGTTTTTGGTTAGGTGTGATCCGTAACACCAATCACCCGAAAGCAACGCCTATATTGTGAGTGTGATCCATAACACCAATCACTCACTCAAGGACTGAGTGAGAATCAACATCCAGGGCATCCCCCAGCATGTACAAAAGGCTAATTCTCATCCTCATACAGTCTATACAGAAATACATACACATAGCCGACCAATACGCAAGGTTATAGGATATTACACTTAAAACAAAACGTTACCCCATATAGGTTATCCCCCCTTATACTCCTTAAACCTTTTATAGGGTTGTCTTGGTTCAATGAATAATCCCTAACCAATGTAGACTAATCTAATAAAAAATAATTCAATTTACAAAATCGTCTGCATAGGGGATATCCAACGGCCGTCCCATATCGGCTATTAAATATCCACCTCCAGTTAGTCTGTCCCTATGACATATAATTCCAATAGCCAAATTTTATCTAACATGCAATAAATATTCTTAATACATAGGCATTCTTATATACTCATATATATTTTCAGCACATATTCCCATTCAATGCAATCATTCTTAAAATAGGCATTCACAACGTCAATTTAAAGTTTAAGGGAGTGTTAATTACTCTAATTTTTACCGTTTAATCCTATTCGGGTCGGGATTTTCCTTTTTCCTCTGAGACGGGTCCCAATTACTTTCCTGAGTAGACAATTCAATTCAGGAAGGTTTTCCTTTTAGTTAGGCTTTCCTACGTTCATTTATCTAATTTCTAGGTCGGTCTAATCCTTAAACATGTTCAGAGTCAAATTCGATAGGTAAACATCAAATTGGAGTAATTTAAATTATATCAAGGGTTTCTGAAGCTCAAAATTTGATTTCGGCAACTTTTTAGCAATTTCAGCAATGGAGCACGACGGCTGGGGTTGAAAATTACTCCAAAATGTAGTCCGCAACTCAAGGATGCTGGATCCGAGCTCAGTTCGACAAAACACGACAGTTTAACCAAGATTTTTTGGCAAAGAATGCAGTGGCCATCAAAGCTGTTTTCCTCAGTTCACGGTGCGTGGCTGCGGTGCTTCACCGGCTGGCAGCTGGCAGAGGAAGCTGATAGCTTAGGCTAGCTGATGGTGGCAGCGGTGTGGTTAGACAGCGTGGTTTTTTGGCCGAATGAAGGTAGATGACGCCAGAAAAAAAAAAGAGAAAATGCGACTATTTTTTACCGCTGTGATAGCCGTCGACAGTCAGGGATGACAGCTGGAGGTCGATGATGACGAGCTACACTGGTGGCAGGGTTCAGCAATGGCGTAACATGGCAGTTCTGGCGGTGGATGGTGGCGCGCAAAGGTGAGAGGGAAGAATATAGGTTCATATGGAAGGAATTCATAAATCTTTAGAGGATTTTAAGCCTTCTAAAATATCTGCTAAATTCCTGAAGCCAGATAGAGTTTTCTCCATCAAATAAGATTTTTATTTCAAAAAATTCTCAAATTTTAACCGCAAGCTCAGAAAAATATGCTTAATTCAATTCCAACAAAATTTAAATTTATTTTACCAATTTAATTTATTTTAAAAATTAGGTTGTTACATTCTCCCCCCTTAAAATAATTTTTTCCCCAAAATTCATACCTGCAAAAAATTCTGGATAACGTTGTCTCATCTCTTCCTCCTTCTCCCACGTCATCTCTTGAGATGCTACATCCTGCCAAAGTACCTTAACTAAAGGGATTACGTTATTTTGGAGTTGCTTAGTCTTAAAGTCAAGGATTTAGACAATCATAGATTCATAAGTCAAATTTTCCTTTAATATTATGGGTTGATTCCTTAATACATGTGCGAGATCTGGGACATATTTCTAGAGTTGCAAGACGTGAAATACGTTATGCAAGTTTGACACGTAAGGAGGTAAGGCAATTTGGTAGGCGACTAGATCGACTCTTTGTAGGATTTGGAATGGTCCTAAAAATCTGGGACTTAATTTCTTTGTCCTTATTTGTCTACCAATACCTGTAATAGGTGACACTCTTAGGAATACGTGCTCTCCCTCATTGAATTCTAAGGGTCTCCTTCTCTTATTTGCATAGGTTTCCTGTCTCTGTTGGGTAACTCTCATCTTTTCCCTGATCATCTTAATCTGATCAGTAGTCTCTTGTACAATTTTTGGTTCTAACAAAGTACTCTCCCCCATTTCTACCCAACTTAATGGCGATTTATAGCTTCTCCTATACATAGCAGCATATGGTGACATACCTATGGTAGAGTGATAACTGTTATTGTAAGCAAACTCTATCAAAGGTAGGTATTTATCCCAACTTCCTTTTTGTTCTAACACACAAGCCCTTAACATATCTTCTAAGATTTGGATTGTTCTCTCAGACTGTCCATCGGTCTGAGGATGATAAGCGATGTTAAACTTATGTTGGGTTCCTAATGCCTGTTGTAGGGATTGCCAAAATCTGAAGGTAAACCTAGGGTCTTGGTCTGATACTATACTAAATGGTACCCCGTGTAGTCTCACAATCTCCCTAAGGTATACTTGGGCTAATTTCTCCATGGAATACCTAATATTGGTAGGAAAAAAGTGAGCAGACTTGGGTTAATCTATCCACTATTACCCAAATGGAATCATAACCAGCTGGTGTTCTAGGTAGTCCAACTACAAAATCCATAATTATTTGATCTCATTTCCTCTTCGATATCTCCATTGGCCTTAATAATCCTGCGGGTCTTTGATGCTCTATCTTAACTTGTTGACAAGTAAGACAAGAATTTACATACTTTGTGATATCCTTTCGCATACCTGGCCACCAAAAAATTCTTTTCAAGTCTTGGTACATCTTGAAAATACCTGGATGGATGGTATAATGGCTTCGATGAGCCTCTGCTAACACTTTCTCCTTTAGTTCCTGATGGTTTGGAATTACCATTCTTTTCCTAAACATTAACACTCCATCAAGGGCTAACCCAAAATCAGGTTGGTTCACATAGATTCCCAAGGATTCATCTTCTAGTTGGGCTTGTCTAATTTGGTCCCTTAAATCACAACTTATTAGGAATTCATTCATTACTAATCTCTTCAAAAATGAAATTACATTGAGGCTAAGATTCCTAAAGTCCTCAAGTAATCTCATCTTATCCAGAATTAAACTGGCTACTTGTAATGACTTCCTTCTTAATGCATCAGCTACTATGTTTGCTTTCCTTGCATGGTACTTTAACTCAAAGTTAAAGTCCTTCAAATACTCTACCCACCTTCTCTGCCTCATATTCAACTCTTTTTGATCAAATAAGTACCAAAAGCTCTTGTGATCACTAAAAACCTCAAATATAGCCCCGTACAAGTAATGTCTCCAAATCTTTAGGGTAAATACCACGATAGCTAATTCCAAGTAGTGGGAAGGATAGTTTTCCTCAGCAAGTTTTAATTATCTTGATGCATAAGCAACTACTCTCCCATCTTGCATTAAGACGCATCCTAAACCTTTCATTAATACATTTGTATAAATTGTAAATGACTCTAAGGGTTTTGGAATTACTAACACTGGAGCGGTGGTTAACTTTTCTTTCAGGGTTTGAAAACTATGTTCACAATGCTTGCTCCATTCAAGATTAACACCCTTCTTAGTCATCCGGGTTAATGGCAAGGCTATTTGAGAAAATCCTTGTATAAATTTCCTATAATAGCCCGCTAAACCTAGAAAACTCCTAACTTTAGTGACCATTCTTGGATAACCCCAATCTAATATTGCTTTAATTTTCTTAGGGTCAACTGAAATTACTTCCCCATTTACCACATGACCTAAGAACTTTACTTCCTTCAGCAAAAACTCACATTTTTCTAACTTACCATACAATTGTTTTTCTTCTAATATCTATAGCACCGTGTTAAGATGTTGTGCATGTTCTTCGTGAGTCTTGGAATAGACTAAGATATCGTTTATGAATACCACTACAAAGTGGTCCAAGTAAGGTCTAAAAATTCTATTCATGTAATCCATAAAGACAGTAGGTGCATTGGTCAGTCCAAATGGCATCACTAGAAACTCATAGTGACCGTACCTAGTGCTAAATGTTGTCTTAAGGATATCTTCTTCTCGAACCCTGATCTGGTGGTATCCTGACTTTAAGTCTATTTTGGAGAATACCGTTGCACCTTGCAACTGATCAAACAGGTCATCTATCTGAGGTAATGGGTACTTATTCTTAATGGTCACCTTATTCAACTGTTGATAACCTATACATAACCTCAAACTTTCATCTTTCTTCTTCACAAATAAGACAGGAGCTCCCCATGATAAGACACTCAGCCTAATGAATCCCTTCTCTAAAAAATCTTCTATTTGGACCTTTAGTTCCCTTAACTCTGCTAGGGCCATTCTATATAGGGTCATTGCTATTGGGCCTGCACCTAGAATCAGGTCAATTGTAAATTCTATCTCTCTAGGTGGGGGTAACTTGCTTATCTCTAAAGGAAACATTTTTGGGAAATCGCTAACAATGGGAATTATGTTTAGCCTTTCTTGCAATTCTACCTGAGAGAGATTAAGGAAAATATCACTTATCTCACACGCCCTGTCACTCTCACCTACCTGTAAGGTATCCAAATAAGTGATAGTCCTTTTAGAACAATTCAACAGAACCCGATTCCTAGATAACCAGTCTATTCCTAGAATGACGTCGATCCCAGTCAAAGGAAAACACACTAGGTCCACTATGAATAGGGTGTCATCAATGGAAAGAGGACAGTTTAGGCATATTTATGGAGATATGGTTGTCTCTCTTAATAGTGTGGAATTATGTAGATCACATGGCATGGTTTGTATAGGAAAGTTTATTTTTTCAATGCATGCATTATATATAAAAGAGTGCATAGCACCTGAATCAAACAATACTATTAAAGGAAAATTATAAATCTTACCTCTACCCTGCATCAATCCAGGCGACTTATCGACATTTGCTCCATCCAGAGTAAAGACTCTCCCCGGAGCTTGTGGTCTTCGGCCACCTAGATTCTGCTGGTTTCCACTGGATAGATAGTACTTCGCATAGTGCCCTGTACCTCTGTATTTATAGCATTGTATTGGTGTCTGATGCTAGCAAGGTTGATTGGGATGCCTGGTCCTATATTTCGGGCAGTTAGCAATTTCGGGACGTCTATTACTGCTAGACAACCCTTGTTGTGGCTTAAAACTTCCACCCTTCACATTTAGATTTCTAGCTGGTTGTTTCTATCTGCCTCTAGTTCTTTGATTCATATTTTGTCTTTCCTCTAGATTTTTACTAAGAATCTGACATTTATTTACTAGCATTGCAAAGTGCCTTATCTCCAGCGAGGCTATCTGTGTTCTCATCTACAAGTCTAACCCTGCCTCCAGTTGGCTTGATTTCTAGGCTTCATCATAATGTAATGTAACCTCAGATAGGTGGAACATCTAGCTAACTCTTTAAATTTGGCCAAGTATTCTTCAAACAGTCTGCCCTTTTGTCTGAGTTGCAGAAATTCAGTTTCCTTAGCCTGTCTCACACTCTTAAGGAAGTATTTATCTAGGAAGATCCTCTTGAAAGACTCCCATGTGAGTGGAATGCCCTTGCTCTCTATGAGTTGCTGGGCTCCGGTCCACCACTGTTCTGCCTCTCCTTTCAGTATATACGTTGCATAAGTAACCATCTGCTCATCTGTACTATGCAACAATTGAAAGATTTTCTCCATCTCATTCAACTACCCTTTTACCACTAATGGCTCACATATGCTTGAGAACGCTAGTGTTCCTGCCCTTTGAAATTCTATCCAACCTTCGTACATCTGGTTGTTATTCCCGTTATTCCCGTTGTCACGATTTTGATGGTCCTCCTGATACTGCCGCATTATATTGGCACTTGTAGAAGCTTGTTCCCTCCTAGCATCTGCTATCATTCTTATGGAATCCATCATGTCCCTCATATCAACATTAGTCTCCTTGCTACTACTCCCTTGTGCCTCGTAACCTCTGTGTCTGGGCCTTCCTCTTGGCCTTCGTGTATTATCTCTGCTAGCATCTGCCATGGCTAACTGACACAGAAAAAGAATTAGTTAGCCTTTAATAGCAATAATTATCAGTATAGCAGTAGATTTATTCCTAATATCTCAATTGTAGATCAATTCCTAGATATTCCAGAGTCCAATCAATTTAAAGTCCTAAGGCTGCAAACCCGAAAATTCATAACCAATAAATCAGTAAACTAGTAAATCGGGCTCTAACACCACTATTGTAACGACACTCTAAATCATAATATACATTCCTCTATCAGAGTAGCAAAAGCATATAGAGTTTTGAAAAAAAATTTCACTTTTCCCATGTCAGGGAACATCAAAGGGTCATTACTGGTTGAGTGTAACCAAATAAACTCTTATCACAGTCCATTCAAATTCCAGTCAACCCTAAATCCTGTGCAGCATTTTTATTATCACATTGCAAACCATAATATACTCTGGAATATCAATTCTAACAAACATTCAAATACAATTGAGATATGCTATTTTATACTACTAAATCCATTCATACATCAGTTAGTAAAACCATAATCCATCAAGTTCATTTTAAAAAATCCATTCTCCCAAACCATTTTTCTACCAAATTTTTGATAGAGTTTCCCCTAAAAACTAGAGATTTCCCTTTTATACAATCAGTCCAAACAGTATATATAGCCAGTAATTTCACCAATAAAATCAAAAACCAACAATACAGATATATATATACAAATTCAAGCCTAATTTTATTGCCACAACGTCATCCTGATATCCTTCTTCTGCTCAGCTATCTCCTAGGCATTCCTTGTTCCTGGTCATCTAAGCAAACAACTTCATGAGATGGCTAAATCCCAGTAGAGAAATTTACAATTAAACATTAATAAAATAGCTGGATGCTTAGCAGTGACAACGCACAGAAAACATCTCCTTAATTCAATTTAAACGCATGTGAATTACTAAATACTTTAAAATTTTAAAAGTATGGGAAAGCAATGCAAAATAATATAACGAGCATGTTATCTTTATTCTGAAAAATTATACTAAAAATTATACTTAAAATCATGCTTGAGGATTTTCATATACTCATCTGTCACACATCTCATGTGACTATTCTTTATTCATTTCAAGTTGCACGCCGTTTTAATAAAAAACATGGTCTTTGGTTGAGTATGATCTGTAACACCAATCACCTGAAAACAACGCCTATATTGTGAGTGTGATCGGTAACACCAATCACTCACTCAAGGACTGGGTGAGAATCAACTTCTAGGGCATCCCTCAGCATGTGCACAAACACCAATTCTCATCCTCATGCAGTCTATATAGAAATACATACACATGGCCGACCAATACTCAAGTTTATAGGATATTATACTTAAACCAAAACGTTACCCCGTATAGGTTATCCCCCCTTATACTCCTTAAACCTTTTATAGGGTTGTCCCAGTTTAACGAATAATTCCTAACCAATGCAGACCAATCTAATAAAAAATAATTCAATTTGCAAAACCATCTGCATTGGGGATATCCAACGGCTGTCCCATACCCGTTATTAAATATCCATGTTAAGTTAGTCTGTCCCTATGACATATAATTCCAATAGCCAAAATTTATCTAACATGCAACAAATATTCTCAATACACAGGCATTCTTATATAATCATATATATTTTCAGTGCACATTCCCATTCAATGCAATCATTCTTAAAATAGAAACTCACAACGTCAATTTAAAATTCAGAGAAGTGTAAATTACTCTAACTTTTACCATTTGCTCCTATTCAGATCAGGATTTTCCTTTTTCCTCAGAGATGGGTCCCAATTAGTTTCTTGAGGAGATAATTCAATTCTTAGATGGGTTTTCCTTTCAGTTAGGCTTTCCTACATTCATTTATCTAATTTCTAGGTCAGTCTAATCCTTAAACATGTTCAGAGGAAAATTTGATAGGTAAACATCAAATTAGAGTAATTTAAATTATACCGGGGTTTTTTTAAGCTTAAAATTTAATTTTGACAACTTTTTAGCAATTTTGGTGATGGCTCACAGTGGCGGACGGCGGCTGGGGTTGAAAATTACTCCAAAATGTAGCCCATAACTTAAGGATGCCAGATTCGAGGTCAGTTCGGCAAAACTCGACAGTTTAACCATGATTTTTTGGCAAAGAATGTGGCGGTAGTCGAAGCTATTTTTCTCTGTTCACTGAGCATGGCAGCGGCGCTTCAACGGTTGGCAGCTGGCGGAGGAAGCTGGCAGCTCAGGCTAGCTGATGGTGGCAGTGTTATGGTCAGATGGCGTGGTTTTTTGGCTGAATGAAGGAAGATAATGCCAGAAAAAAAGAGAGAAAATGCGGATATTTTTGGCTGTTGTGGTGGCCATCGACGGTCGGGGATGGCAGTTGGAGGTCGGCGGTGACGAGCTGTACCAATGGTGGGGTCCGGCAGTGGACGGTGGCACACAAAGGTAGGAGGAAAGAGAGAGAAAGTGTGCGAAGGAGAGAGAGAAGAAAGGAAAAATGAGAGAAAATATGAGGTTTTGGCATTTTATGGCCTCTAGGGGCATTTTGTCTTTTTCTGCTTTGCCCAGGGTAAATTTCGGATGCATTCTTCGATCTAGGCAAGAATATAAGTCCATATGGAAGGAATTCGAAAATCTTTTGAGGATTTTAAGCCTTCTAAAATATCTGCTAAATTCTTGAAGCCAGATCGAGTTGTCTCCGTCAGATAAGATTTTTATTCTAAAAAATTCTCAAATTTTGACCGCAAGCTCAGAAAAATATGCTTAATTCAATTTCAAAAAATTTAATTTTATTTTACCCAATTTAATTTATTTTAAAAGTCGAGTTATTATAAGCGGTACATAGACTAGTTCACTAGGTGACTCTCTCGATACTCTTAAATTTCTCTTCTAAGAAAAATGGCATTAGCCATAATATTATAATTATTTTCCTTTTCCCTAATTTTATGATCTTTATGATCTTATAATGATGCATGAAACACATATTTATATATGTATATTCATGACACCTATGTTATGCTTCCATTATGAAATGATGCATGAAATAATTTGAATGGTGAACTTTATCCTTATATTGAATCATATTACACTTTCATAAAGACATGCCATCCTGATATATATATATATATATGAATCATGCGTGATATCCCAATAGATTATATGGTATATATAAAAAAAAGAGTGTAGAATGTTTTTGTATTATTATAATGGTACATGCTAGAGGTTTTCAAAAGACTGGATTGATTGGCTACTGAGAATTTATTTCTCATAATTATCCTGGTATGTATCAGATGACTAGGCATAGACTATCACTAGAGTTACAGGGAAGATGGATTATGGCAGTATGAAAAAGTTATGCATGGTATTAGCAAAATAATAACAAGGGTTTGAGTGGTAGGGTTGTTACCTCTTTACCTTATGTATTAACTAGAACTTTATGTATGAACAATATATATAAATATGAATGGTATTTTAACTTCTGCTATATTATTAGTAATATTTATTGTGTAGACTTCCGTTGTGCAATGTATGAGAATATCTAAGTAAAAGGAACCTAAACCTAATCTAATATTAAATGAGAATTAAATATCAAACTTAGGTAATGAATAAGGATAAAAGTGAAAATAACACACCAATCTGGTAGCCAAAAGATTTATACTAAAAATAGTGTACTTTTATAAAGGAAATGGCTAAGAGATTGCAGTGTTATATGTTGAACATAATAAAGGAATATTGCCGCCTAATCAATGTAGTGCGCTAATATAGTACGAGTTGGCAACTAGTTTACCCCATGAAGGACAACACACACAAATGTTTCAAATCAACTCTAGAATAGTGATAAAAAAATTTCTTGCATCTAAGATTGCTCATAAACAGAGATGGTTATGAGAATAACCTCACAAGGAATGAATGACCAAAATGAATAGTAAGAGCATATGAAAAAAGTGTCATTTGAGAAGGGACAAAATAATAAAGATCCAAAAGGAAGCAAAATTAAGTCCATAGAGCAAATAATGGAGATAAATACACCAAATGCAAGAACTTCCAATGTTGACAAGCGCAACCCTATCATTTTTGGATAATTCATATAAGTTAGGGATAGAAAATATCTAACAGATTCTTGTTAACTTAGACAAGGTAAAAAAAACACTCCTGATAAGCCAGAGTACTAAAAACAAAGGGGAGGAACTATCCATCGTCTATGAAAGAAAAAATTCAAAAAAGAGAAGAAAGAATAAAGGAATATGATGCTTAGTAAAAAAAATGGGAAATAGAGAAATATAAAAAGGAAACAACAACTGAACTTTTAAAAATTTTAAGGATTCTTAGTAAGTTTATTAACCATAATGCTTAATAGACTTAAAGGTAAGTATTATGGGTGTCAATGTGGCTCTATAGGACTTGATTCCTTTGGCCCCATATCTAAGAAGGTCCATGATCTTAATGAGAAGTTGTTAGATCTCCATAGGCCTTGTGTACTCTACAAGCCTTACGTCCTCTACACAAGCTGGCTGGACGAATGTGATAATCATGCCATAATAAACTACTTTTAGAATGCTCATGGTAACCAACTAGGAGACACGTACATAGAGACAAGTAGACGGAGACTCAAGGGCTCATACTCAAAAACACAAACTCAATACACACAAATAGAGGCACATGGCATAGAGGCTACAACTAACACCATTGTTGGCTATTAAGCTCCTCTGTACTCTGTAAAGGTTATGGCCTAAGAGATAATTCATATACTCTTATTCTACTACTAAAGCTTATGAGCTAATATTAGTACAATTGCTACAACACTTAGTCTATCCTTTTTATATATAATCTTTGCTAAGACCTTCATTCTCGTGTCATCGATACCTTATGCAGAAATAGTAGTTCCCCAAAAATCTACTCAAAAGGAAAAAAAATACATTAGATATCCCCCTCAAACTATATATACTATGATAAGTAATGGTTTAAGAGATTATTATTATTTTTATTTTGGAAACAATAAGATATAAAGTAGCACTCTATTTCCATTTTTTAATAATCTTGTAGAAAATTTTGAAGGACTTGAGCAATTACGTAATAATTAGGACAAATTATGCTTACATCTCTTAAAATATACTAAAAGTATACTTTTTTATTATTTTGAAAAATTGCATTATCTTCTATTGAGTAATAAAAAATATTAAATTATTCTTGTGGTTCTTACAATTTAAAAATTTTAATTTAGTCCTTGTTCTTAAAATTTTTTATAATTATGTTGAAGTTTGTAAAAGTAGCCATCATATAATAATTTTGCATGTTGAATATACATTAATGCCAAAAAAAAAGGATAGAAATAGATAATAAAATAGAAATAGGTTACATATATAATATAAAATACAATTTACATCAAGTAAATTGAGTAAATTAGGTTGAATTATGTATAATTATAATGTCAAAATGGTAAATAACAAAAAATTAACAACATGGACTAAATTAGAAGTTTTTAAAATAGTAAGACACAATTATAAATTTTTAAATTGTAAGGACCCAATTAAAAATTCAGTGAAACTATAAGGACATCAAGAATAAAATAATCTAAAAAACTTACAATTTTACTCATTTTAACCAAAATATCATTCATGAGAATATTAATTATTTTTGAGAAATATTAATATTTTATTAGATAATATATTTAAAAATTATTTTTTTCACTATTATTTAGTTTTAGTTAAAAATGATAATTTTAATTTATTTTAGAATAAAAAATAATTTTTTATTTTAATAAAAAAATTACATTGAATTATATAAATAATAAATTGATAAATATAAATATGATCATATCTAATTAAGATAAATGGATTTAGATTCTCTCAATTTTTCTTTGAGAAATTGATAAGGTAAATTTAAAAGAGGGAAAAAGTAAAGAACACAAGGATTTAATCCATACAGAGTGAACCTTTTGTTTTTCTCTCTCTTATTTGATATCTCTTTGTATCTCTTTCTTACTATGCAATGTGCAATATATGATGGTTTTTAATATTGAGAGGTGATTTGGCCAAGAACTGTATGAATAGAAAGTGTAACACCTTTAATTCTATAGTTCCTTTTAGTTATTTAGGTAATATAATATAATATATTATAAGATTGGTGAGTTACTACTACTTATACCTGAGTAAATTTTTTACTTTTACCCAGTTAATTAATTTAGTGCCATGAGTTTGGGATTTCTATGCCCGAGTTCTCACACGTAATGCAGCAAAAATAAATGAAATAAAAATATATAGATAGATTCATAACATTCACATACATATATGATTCCTTTACAAAAGACATATACCTATAGATATGTGAGACTATCAACTATTTATCATTTAGGGTAAAGAGGTAACAATCTTTCCACTCATACCCATTTCAAAAAAAAACCTACTAGTGGATAATCTTATATTTCTCACATATCTTGATACATAAATGCCCTCATCCTCTGTACACCAAAAATGCATTATCCTGACCCTCTCCAAAATATAATAAACGGGTTAGGATAATGGAGCATGTACATTTCACATATTTATATGTCAAAATATAAAACTACCATACTAATCCAGCATGTCCATCCCTCTTGTAGGTGGGGGTGATGGGGGAATGTCTATTGTTGCTATTACCCAGATCTCCTTCACTAGTATAAAATATCCTAAGAATGGTATATCTACCAATTAGACTTCCACCTCCAGCACAAGCTGATATCTAGGCATCTAATACACACCAGCATTTATGTGAGAATAAATCTTAGTAGCATAACAATCTGTATAAAAATTAGTGGTCTATACCACCGTAATCATATGAAAATACACTACATTCCTTTTCCATCATCAAATAGAAAACAATATCTATTGGGATGTAATGTATGATTTATGCATTTATGCCACTTATGAATGCATGTACAGTTACAATTCACTAAATTTCAACAATATATAACATGTCATTTCATTATATATATAAATTATGGTAACATAAGCATATTCACATTCATAACATGAGCAAGGGAAAATAATCATATCATAATGGTCAATTCCATATCATCATATGAGCCATTGGAAAAGTCGCCCAGTGAACAACTCTTTGTGCCCTTATAGCACTTATGAATGAGTTTTGAGTTGAGTTTTCATAGTCCTTGACCACTAACAGTCCGTGATTGCTATGTACTATCTGGAGCATCCCTAGTGGATTAAAGTACACAAGTTCCCTGCCCTCCCGGTAGATCATCCCAAACTCACTCAATGGTCCCCTCTAACTCTAACAGATCATCCTTTTCATCCCATAAAGGGGCTGGTATAACTCACAAGATCACTGCCACCTCTGACAGATCATGCCTACTCTGCCCTTGCAGATTATAAGGCTATAGAATCACTATCTTCATTGATGGATCACATTCCCAACATGTTATTCTCAAGCATATACTCTAGGGTGAATCGGCTTATGCTATGGTTATGCTTAACCCTAAGTACGTGACTCCTTTTGTTAGCCATAGAAGAGTTCGCTAACTTAGAATTTGCAACCATAACGGTGTTTTCAAAATCATTTATGATTAAGTGGATGTTTTACCATCCCAAATTATTGTGCGAGTGTGGAATGCCTAACAACTGTCTTATACCGATAGTCGGTCAATCAATCATGAGTCTATCTACCATTAAAGCATACACTTGGAATACTCTTATCTTTTCTTTTCAATGTTTCCTCTCTTTCTTTTTAGTCTCATTTTACCTGTTACCCAAAAACATACTTTCCTTATGTGATGACACTATTGTTGACTCTAATGAGCATAACCTTAAGAAAATAGAAACTTGGACTCCATAACTTCTAGACTCTTGAGGTTTCTTTTTGAAGGCTAAGTGGCTCTTATAAAACCATTTTGTAAGAAATAGTTCATCATGGATGCAGCCGCTCGAACAGCAAGTGTAATACTCAGTCCCTTGGAAATTTTACTAATGATTATAATCTTGAAATGTCAAATGAGAATTTAGATGAAATAAGGAAATGGAGGTTATAAGAGAAGGGACTAAATGTAAATTTTTGTAAATTGCAAGATGGTCCTTGAGCAAGTTCACAATACCATTTCCTTTCTCCCTTCAAATGCACTATTTCCCTCCTTATCAACACATTTCTGCATCTGAGGAGGAGAAGAAGCACACGAGCAAGAGGAGAGAAAGGGGGAAAGAGAAGGAGATCAAGATTGAAGTCTTTGAACTCATATTTGAGGTAAGAATCTTCCATCTAAGTCTTAGGAAATCATTTACATCTCATTTAGGAATAGATTCCTCCTTAAAACTCATCTAATCTGCTATGATTTGAGAAAGAAAATGAAAATAGGAAAAATGGAGCATTTTGAATTTTCTGAGATTTAGATTGGATAAATTGGTTCTAAGGCTTTTTTGAGGTTAGAAATAGGTTTTTGAACTAAAATGCTAAGATTATTTGCTTCCATTCTGTAAGTGTGAGGCTTAAATCAGAATGTTGAGTTAGGTTTTTCTTCCACTCATTTTGCATGTAGATTCTTTGATTTAAGTGATGTTTTGGACCTAGAAACTTGTGGGTTTTGCTCAAAAATAAGTAGGGACTACATTCATGTAATTTTTAGATGTTATAGACTAGTAATCTGGGTTGTATTTGGTGAAAATCAACATTTTGGGATTGTTAAGGAATAGAATAGTCGACTGCCAGCATGAACTAATCGACTGTCATGTTCTTTGCAAACCTATAATTGCATACAGCAGCTTAGCAGTCGATTGCCAGGCATGCACCAATCGACTGTCAAGCCAATGTAAAGCCTAAAATCGCACAGAGAGGTGCGCCAGTCGACTTCCTAGAATGCAGCATTCGACTGTTGTGTCCTTATTTTGCAAAATTCAACCTTCCAGAGAGCAATCAGCCAACTGCTAGCTTTTGGCAGCCGACTGGTAGCTCTCCTGATGCAAGAAAATGATTTTAAAACATGATTTGAGATTAAAAATCCCTATATTTGATTTGAATAAGGTTTAAACATCATCCTATATGAGAATTACATGAGAAGAGTGGTAGAGAACTAAAGGAATAGTGAGAAAAAAGAGAGAACCTTAGTAAAACCTTAAGATATAAAATTTCATAAATGCACATTTGAGGAAAATTAGAATATGAACCTTGCCTATTGCCTCAAGAAATGATTTATGAGGAAAATTCAAAGGTAAAAGAGGAGAATCCTGTTCATAAGAGGAGCAAACAGCAAAAAGGTAGAGTAATCTACACTCCCTTAACTTTTAACTTATGATTGTGGATTACTATTTTAAGTATGATTTGTGAATTGAATGGGAATGATTGTTAAACATGATTGATTTATTTAAGATTCTCACATAAGTATAGGGAAAACTTGCCTATGTATGAGATGCTCATTGCATGTTTGCTAGATTTAGCTATTGGGTTATATGCCATAGGGATGGACTAACTAAGGGTGGATATTCAATAGCTAGTATGGGATGGCCGTTGCATATCCCCTATGCAAATTGTTTTATAAATTGATTATTTTATTTGGATTGGTCTGCATTTGATGGGAATTATTCATTAAACCAAGATAACCTTATAGAAGTTAAGGAGTAAGGGTGGATAATGTAACGCCCTTATCTAGTATTACAATTTCTCCAATGTAAACAGATAAGTCTAGTACATTATTCTTATCCTTTTATTATTAGCGTCTGAGCACTTATACCATTAGATTTTATTATTATTGATTAGGTTTGGGTTCTTTTGCTCAGATTAAATCTTATATGCATAGTGAAAATAAATGTCATGCAACACAGCGAAAATTTAAAGCTTACAAAGATTAAATGTCCAATAATGAATGTCCATTACATCTTACAAAGAATATAGTCCAGGATATATAAAGTACCTATCCATAAGGAGTTAAGAGACAATAATACTATCACTCAGACTCCTTTTACAAATCATTAGGCTGAATAGGTCCTTCCAATATCCCCTCATCAGTAATCTCCTGTTCCCCTTTTCTAATACATATGCACAGGCAAAATAATGGTCTTAATTCTAATCCCAAAATACTTTTAGAATCAAGACCCCAAAATAAAAGGTTACAAAAAAATTTTCTTTTAACCAAAAATAACTACTGACTTCCTCGACCCTGCTAAGCATCCGCATCTGATGCATAATAGCATATAAATGAGAAACATAAGTTTCCCAGTAGCTTAACAATTTAGGGTTTAGAAATCAACTAATATGTATCAGGGTGCAAGCACCAAAATGTATACTTTCTACATTCTTGATATTAAAATATAGCATTATTCATAAATACAAACAGACAAGCATTGCATGATAAATTTAGATGTCAATGTAAAGAAAATTAGACATCCTTTTTCAAGTGAAACATATTCTCATAGAATTACACATGTTATTGCGGAATTAAAAAAAAATTGATTTTGTATTAAATTCTTACACTTACCGTTATAGATTAATTGAGCACACTAAGGTGTTACATAGACACTGGGCCACCCTTATGAAATCATCGTGAACACTAGGTCACATGTGTGGAGCACCTTCGGCCACACCTCGTAATTCATGGACATTCGGCCATGTATATAAAGTCATTGTGAACACTAGGTCACGTTTATGGAGCACCTTCGGCCACACCTCACTAGGTCACACGTGTGGAGCACCTTTAGCCACACCTCATAATTCATGGAAACTCAGCCACGCATATAAAGTCATCGTGAACACTAGGCCACAGGTATGGAGCACCTTCGGCCACACCTCACTAGGTCACACGTGTGGAGCACCTTTGGCCACACCTTGTAATTCATGGACGCTCGACCATGTATATAAAGTCATCATAAATACTAGGTCATGGGTATGGAGCACCTTCAGCCACACCTCACTAGGTTACACTTGTACTAAATGACACTATGCATTAAAGTTTTTATAGTGTCTTATTACATTTAAATTATGTAGTCATGACTTTGACAATTTATTTTATTTTTCTATCACTTGCATTTAGCCCTATGAGGCACATTGTTATGCACTCCCATTTTCCATGGTCATTCAGCCACCATAAGATACACCAATCAAATCTAGAAGTTTTCATGATACATTTCCATATTTTCCCTTCTCTTTTAGTCTAAATTGAATTAAAATCTCCCTTACACAATCTTTAGTAAAGAATTCCTACCTTACTAAAGCCATTTTGTGTTTGGCAAATTAACTAGGAGAATGTCAAATGTTTATCTCATGCTAATTAGGTCTCCTTTCTCTATTGTGATATCCATAACTTAGCATATTTATTGATCTTACAAGGGTACAATTTTTCCCACGTTATCTTAGTTAAAGCTTCCTTTTTATACATGTTACTTTTACCAACAATAATTCTATCATAGTCATCACAAGTCTACTCCAATACCACGAGACATAAGCGATGCAACACATTCCATTTCAATAATCTCTTATTCTATGTTCTTTCATAAAATAAAGGAAACAACAATATTAATTCTTACACATCAACCACCTCATTTAACTATCATGCAAGCTTAGTTCATTGACATTCATATTTCAAGAATGTAGACAAGTACTCAAGTTCCATGGAAGCTAAGAAAAATCATAATGCATATACTTTAGGTCATGGAAAAAAATTAATGAATTGCTAAACTACCTTAAGGATAATTAGGATGAGCTTAGCTTGACTCTTCCTTTGAATTTTCCTTTCCCTCATGTATTCTGTCAATGGGCTGCACATTCTTCTCATTCCTAATTAAAATTATTTCTTAGCCACCTTGTACTTTCAAGTACAATTACCCATTCCTTCACGCTACCATGCTTGCACGTTGCACTCTTCTTCTCCTTTTATTCCTTTTTCCTCTTGCCTTGTGGTTAAAGAAATATGCAGCCTCCTTCCTTATTTCTATTATTTTTCCCTCTCTCCTTTCCTCCTCTCATACATGTGTGCATGCATATCAAAAGACCAGCCTCAATTCCATTCTATCATGCTACATCCTTTCCTATTTCCTCTTGGCTACATGGGATGCTTCACTTATTTCCTTAATTATTATTATTATTTTATATCCATGCTACCCTCTTCCTCATTCTCTTTCCTCTATTACGTGTGGCCTAAGTGCAGTCCACTTTCCTTGCAATTTTTAGGTTACTTGGTTTAATATTCAGGCTGAACTCACCCTCTCCTCCTTAATTATTATTGTGATTATCATTATTGTCCAATGGTCTCAAGTGTGGTTCTTAATGCAGTCTTCCCTGCTTGCAAATTTATCACGCCATCCCTCATTCCTATTTTTATTAATTTTCTTTTCTTATCTAATTTCCTCATGCCTAATCTAAGTGAAGGCCATTTCTTTGTCCCTCACATGATCCATTTGGCCATGGGAAAGGGGGAAGTTCACGCATGGCTCCTTCCCCATACAAGGTCTCTCCCTCACGTGAACCTTATTCCCATGCCCTCTTGTATTTGTTTTGTTCGGCTTAAAGGATGTTATTCTCTCTGACTCATAGCTGCATGTGTACTTGTAAGTACACTTATCTTGATTGCACTCTTGGCATTACTTATAGTTTGAGTGCAGTCCCATTTTCCCATGTGAGCTCTCTTTCCTTTCTTCATAATTCACGCTGCATCCCTTTTCTCTTTTTCGTCATGTATTTTTGTCTCTTCTTTCTCCTTAGTTAGTTATTTTTGTTATTATTAAAGAGCCCCACATGCAGCCCCCTTTTCCTTGGAATCTTGTGTCCACCTTGCTTGCTAAATGAGAATTCTCACTCGGCCAAGGCAAGGGAATGCTGCACTCTCACGCAACTCCCTCCTTGCTTATAAAATTAGGTACTCCCATTCGGCTAATTGGAAATGGAGCGCTGCACCCTTCTTGGTTTACTTGTTGCATGCTTTTATATGTATAATTAATTCCCTCCTTGCTTGCAATTTGGTAATCCCTTTCCTTGCAAGTTAGTTATACACCACAAGTAACTAATTTTTATGTTAAATAAAATTTATGAACTCCTTCCTTAATTATTTTCTTTTCCCTCATTCTCATGGCTACACTAAGTGTACTTGTAAGTACACTTTTCTTGGCTTGCAAGTTTGCCTTATCCCGTTGGTCATGCCACTTTCATTTCTTATCTCCTTGCATTTTTCATTTGCCCAAGAGAGTGGGACGCTGCACACACTTTGGACACCCTAATTAAATTTCTATGTAAATTCATCATGAAGTGGCACCAAGAAAGGAAAGGAATTCATGTTGGTCACCACTTCACGTTATAGCCCCCATGCAAAACATATTATTTTGCATTTTAATTTCCGATATCTAGTTTCCAATTGACTCTACCGTACATCTACATTCGTGGATGCTACTAAAAAAAATTCTGCACCTTTAGCCACTTCCATATATGTATATTTTCATGCTACACTCTTTCCTTTTCCCTATGTGCACGTGTAGATACATATGGATACTTAGTTTGCTTTTCTCCTTGGCAATTAAGTTAGGTGAAGAGAAGAAGAATTAGAAAATTAAATCAAACATCTCAATTCCATGCAATGTCATCATATAGAATATTTATTCTAAATATTAAATCACACAAGAAATTTATCCAGTTAACTGAGGAATATTAATTTAGAACAAATCAAGAGAATATGGGGTGTTACAGATAGCCTATACAGGGTGATGTTGTGGTTTAAGTATAGTATCTTATAACCTTGAGTATTACTCGACTATGTGTATGTATTGTCATATAGACTGCATGAGGATGAGACTAGAAATGTGCACATGCCGGGGGACACCTTGAAAGTTAGCTCTCGCCTGTCCTTGAGTGGGTGATTGGTGTTACGGATCACACTCACAACATAGGGGTTGTTTTTGGGTGATTGGTGTTACAGATTACACCCAACCAAAATAATATTTTTGATAAAACGGCATGCAATTTGAGATGATTGATCATATGAGATGTGTGAAAGAGTAATATATGAGATTTTTTAGGCATGATTTTAAGTATGATTTTTAGATTTTGATGTCATACTCATGATTTGTTTTGCATGTATTTCCCATGTTTCTTATGAGTTTAAAGTATCTACTAATTCACTTGCTTTTGAAATGAATTGTGGGGAAATGTTTTCTATGCTTAGTCACAGCTGAGTATGCAACTTTTTTTGAAAGTGTTTAACCATAAATTGCTCTACTAGGATTTATAAAATCTCATAAAGTTGTTTGCTCAGATGATCAGGAACAGGGGATGCCTAGGAGATAGCTGGGATAAGAAGAATGCCAAGGCTACCAAGCAAAGATAGAAGAAGTGTATAGTTCAGAGTTAAAGCTATAATAGGCTCAAGATTTGTATATGTATTTAATTTTTGGGATTTAGAATTTATATCATGAACTGTTAATCAAATGGTTAGTGTATATGTGAATTTAGTGATTATGACTTAGCATATCTCAATTGTTGCTGAATGGCTGTTAGAATTTATATTCTAGAGTAGTATGTGATAATATGTTGTGATTCTAGAAATGCTGCACCGGATAGGTGGTTGAGTGGAATCTAAATGGACAAAGAAAGAGTCTATTTGGGTTACACTCAACTAGTAGTAGCCCTCTGACGTTCCCTAACTTGGGAAAGTGAAAATTTTATTGTATATTTCTATGCTTTCGTTGATGTAGACTCTGATGTATGTGAACTAGGACAAGGGGGTCGTTATAGCAAGCATGACAACATGGCAGTCTAGATGCATAGCAACATCTTATGTGTATAGATAGGTGTTAATTCTGTAGATAAGTGTTAGTTAAGCTAGGCAACTGTGTGTTGTAATTGTTTAGCTATATAAGGACTTGGCTAAATTAAAAATTAGTGATGACAAAATCGGCTATAGAGGAAAAATAGTGTTGGTTTCAGTGGAGTTGCCTTTTAGTGTGTGAGAGAACAAGTGTGAGTGTATCTCTTGTAAAGTTCTTGGAATCTTAATAGTAAAGGACCTGAAGCAGCTTTGAAGAGTGGATGTAGTACACAAGTTTGAACCACTATAAACCTTGTGCAATTGTCTTTTCTTTTACTTTGTATGTTTCTGAATTGTCTTGTGATTCTTGCTGTAATCTTGGTTGTTGTACATGTGATCTTGTGGTGTCTTACTGTTTGTGTCTTTGAGCAATCTGGGAAGTCTTGTTTCAAGTAGGCATAACAAGTGGTACCATAGCTGGTCAATCCATAAGAAAGCTTGAAGATGAGCTCAAGAAGATTTGATATTGAGAAGTTTAATAGCAGCAATGATTTCAGCTTATGGAGGATCAAGATGATGGTTCATCTTGTTCATCAAGGACTAGAAGATGTGCTTGCTGGAGAATCAAGAGTAGCTAAAACATTACCTGAAAAAGAAAAGAAAGAAATGATGAGCAAGGCTCACAGCCTCATCATTTTATCCTTGGGAGATGAAGAACTGCGAGAAGTGGCTGGAGAATCCACTGCAGCAAGAGTTAGGTTAAAGCTTGAGATTATTTACATGACCAAATCCCTGAAAAACAAGTTATACCTTAAGAAAAGAATCCACCAACTCAAAATGGAGGAAGGATTTTCAGTAAGGGAACATGTATCTCATTTCACAAAGGCTATCTTAGACTTAAAGAGCATTGATGTGCAGATTGATGAAGACTACTAAGCTATCATGCTGCTGTGCTTTCTTCCAAAATCATATGAGAATCTTGTTGACACTATGATGTTTGGAAGGGAGTCACTTACCTTGGAAGAAGTCAAGTTTGCACTCAATGCTAGAGAAAACATGAAGAAGATAACGAAGAACAAAGATGCAACTAATGCAGAAGGCTTGTTTGCATGAGAGAAATCTGACAAGAAGGAAAAAAAGTCCTAGAATCCAAACAAGAAGTCAACAACTAAGAAAACCTATTACTTCTACCATAAAGAAGGTCACTTTCAATGGCAAAGGATTTCCCAGAAAGAAAGAAAAAGAATAATGGCAAAGGCAAGAAAGGAGAGGACCTTGTAACTGTGGCTGATGGATATAACAGTTCAGATGTGCTCACTGTCACTGATTAGTTATATAGTGAGGAATGGATTCTTGATTCTGGATATACCATTCACATGACACCTGATCACCACTGGTTTGATATTTACAGGACAGTAGCTATGGGTAGGGTGCAGATGGGTAATGAATCTCCCTACAACGTAGCTGGGATTGGCACTATCAAGATCAAGCTTGAAGATGGGTTTATGAAAAGATTTACTCAAGTCAGACATGTACCTGACCTTAAGAGAAACCTCATCTCCCTTGGCATGTTGAGTGAATCAGGATGTGAATTCAATGGAGAAAGTAAGTTCATCATTGTCAAGAAAGGCTCCAAATTGATCTTAAGGGGAGTCAAGGAGAATGGACTCTATAGACTACAAGGAAAGACCTACATAACTTTAGGTAATTCTTGTCTAGCCTCAAGTGATAACTTAACAATGTTGTGGAATCTTAGGCTAGCTCATATTAGTGACAAGGGATTAGAAGAACTATATAATCAAGGTTTAATTGAAATAACTAGCAAAGACAAGCTAGAATTTTTTAAACATTGTTTATATGGTAAACAAAAAAGGTCTTAATTTCCTACTAGTAGACAAAGCACAAAAGGAATTCTAGATGATGTGCATTCTGAAATTTGGGGGCCTGGTAGAACTCAGTCTTTAAGTGAAGCTAGATATTACATCACCTTCATAGATGATTGGTCTAGGAATGTATGGGTTTATATCCTTAAACACAAAAATCAGGCTTTCAAAACCTTTAAGCAATGGAAGTCCATGGTCGAAACTCAAACCAAGAGACAGGTAAAAGATTTTAGAATTGATAATGGGCTAGAATATATGAGTAATGAATTCAATGAGTTTTGCAAGAATAATGGTATTGTAAGGCACAAAATAGTAAGACTTACTCCACAGAAAAATGGCCTGGTCAAAAGGATGAACATAACCATTTTGGAGAGAGTAAGATGCATGCTGTGAAATGCCCAGCTGAGCAAGCAATTTTGGGGGAAGCTATCCACACAGCAGTATACATCATCAACTAAACATCTTCTGCAACAATACCATTTAGAACACCTGAAGAACTGTGGACTAAAAAACCACCTAGCCTGGAACACTTGAGGATTTTTGGATGTGATGCATTCATTCACACTAATGAAGGAAAATTATAACCCAGATCCAAGAAAGGAATTTTCCTTAGATATCCAGAAGGTGTAAAAGGCTACAAGGTCTAGATTGGTAAGCCTAGATGTGGGAAAGTCATCATAAGTAAGGATGTTATCTTTTAAGAAGATAGCATGATGCAGAACAGAAACCAAAAGGCTTTAATTCCAAATAATAACTATGCAAAAGGGGGAATTAAAATGAAGGTGGAGCCAAGATCCCTAAAGAAATAGGATCTTGATGAATCTATTGTCCAAACTAAAGAACCACAACCTAGCATAAGCACAATAGATTATAGTCTGCCAGGGATAGAAGTAGAAGATAGGTAAAGGTTCCTAAAAAGGTATAACTTTACAGAATTTATTATATGTGCTCTGACGACAGAAAATGAAGATGGCAGCTATGACCTTGTCAAATATAAAGAGGCCATGTCTTGTAAAGATTCTGTAAAGTCGAAAACTGCCATGAAAGAGGAGTATGATTCTCTCATGAAAAATTAGACCTGGAAGCTTATCAAGAGACCAAAAGGACAGAAGCTTATAGGCTGTAAGTGGATCTTCAAAAGGAAACTAGAAGGTCCTAGAGTAGAGAAGGAAAGATACGAAGCAATACTTAAAGCCAAAGGCTTCTCAAAAAAGGAAGGGATAGACTACAATGAAATTTTCTCACCTATAGTCAAACACACAAGCATAAGAATTATACTGACATTAATTGCCATGTATAATATGGAATTAGACCAATTGGATGTAAAAACCGCATTCATGCATGGTGTACTTGAGGAGAAAATTTTCATGAAGTAGCCAAAAGGGTTTGAGGTACCTAGACAAGAAGATATGATCTGTTTATTAGAAAAATCTCTATATGGACTCAAATAATCCCCTAGGCAATGGTATCTTAGGTTTGATAGTTTTGTTATATCCAAAGGCTACCTTAGAAGTGCTTATGATAGTTGTGTCAACTATAAAAAGGAAACTACAGGGGACTACATATACTTATTGCTATATTTAAATGATATGCTAATAGCTAGGCTATTAGAAAACTCAAGCATGTTCTGAGTTTAGAGTTTGAAATGAACAATTTAAGAGAAGTAAAAAGAATTCTGGGCATAGACATTATAAGGATAGAAATAAAGGCTTAATACATCTAAACCAAGGAAATTAAGTTGAGTAAGTCTTGAAAAGGTTTAATATGTCACATGCTAAGCCTGTTTCTACTCCTATTTTAGGTTATTTTAAGTTATCCTCAAAATTGTCACCCAACAGTGAGGAAGAGCACAAATTCATGAGCACCATCCCGTGTGCAAATGCTACTGGTAGCCTGATGTATGCCATGGTGTGCTTAAGACGAGATATAGCCTATAGAACAAGCTTGGTCTGCAAGTGTAACACCCTATTCTTATGGCTACTTTTATGTTATGTTTCCTTAATTAATTGGATGAGTTTGCCATACGAAATAATGAAATTGATTAAGTGATATAGAGTTTAGAATAAAGATGTCAAAAATGAATACCTTCCTTTCTTGTTTAACTAAATTGGAATACAAGTGCAAAGAGCTTTCAAGAAAGAATGGAAAAGTGATAGGTTAAGCAAGTGAAGTAAATCCTTTTCTAAAACTTTGTAACATTGAAAGGAAATTGAAATTTAAAAGAAGTAACTCAGTGTTGGAGAAAAGAAGAAAGGAGAAAAAGACATGTTGAACTTTTATTTTTAAGTTTCCCTCTTATTCTTTTTGTCTTCCCTTAGACATAGAAATAGATATATGAATGAATGTAGCAAATTTCCATAGTAATTAGAGAAAAGGAGCCATGCGGTGGAAGAAATAGTAGTGAGGTGCTTGAGGTGCTTACATAAAGAATGAGGTGCTTGAGGTGCTTAATTTCCTTTCTTGAATTCCTTAGTTAACCGAATGGCAAATTAAGTAAGAGTGAGTGAGAGAACTTGGACTTTAATCAAAGCTATATAAACCCACTGCAAGGACAATTGGGAAAGGAAAAGAAGAGTATAGCAATTAAATATATATGCATTCGGTGAAGGAAATGAGAGTAAAAGAAGAATTATAACATGTAAGAAGAAAAAGGGACCTTGACTTCTTATTCTTCCTAGCCAACTGTGAAGGCCATTAAAAATGGGTAAGAGAGTTGGAATTTTTAATTAAACCTATATAAACCTATGGTAATAGTAAGTAAGAAGAGGGAAGAGTGTGTAGAATTTAGTTAAATTAATATACATACATGTAGGTGGAAATGGTTAAAGAGTGGAAGGGAGAAGGAGAGACGTGTAGCATTAGCTTTCCTTCTTTCTTCCCTTTTAGTTTTTATTTCATAGTAACCAAGAAAAGTGAGTAAGGTTCTAAAATAACTTTCTCTTTGCCAAACCAAATGGTTTTTCCAAATCAAATAAATAAAATAAACAAATGAAAAGTAGTTAAATATATGTTTGTGTATGGTGAAAGCAATTCCTTTTAAGTTCACCAAATAGGAACTTGATATAGGGAATTAAATTATATCCATGTATAATGCTAAACCGTGTACCTTGCATGAAGGGTGTCTCTTGCGTGAAGTGGTAGCTTGCGTGAATCCCTCTTCTTCCTTCCCTTTGTCATAACTAAGTGGTTAATCTATATACACAATATTTCTAGTAAGGTGGATTGTACTTAAGCACACGTGTAGTCATAAATAATGACAATTAAGAATAAAAAAAAGGAGTGTAGCATTCCATTTAACCGAATAGACAATATACAATAGAGGGATTGAATTAAATGTACATGCGACAATAGCATTTGGTAAGAGCGAGAGCAGCTTAACATTTAAAAAAAAACACACAAGCCTTCAGTGAGAGAGGAAGGAAGGCTAGCTTAGCTGAGAAGGGGAGAAGCAAGGGAGAAAGATAAAATTCAAGAGAAACACCAAGATACATTCATCATGCTTGCACCCTTGAGGTAGCTTAGCAATTCTATGTTTTGATTTCATGATTTAAATTTGTAGTATGATTTAAAGTTTTCATGGAATCAATTTCTCTAGCTCTACTTTCCTTAAGATGTAATGTTTCTATTGGCTAAGTTTGTATGATGAATGGAATGGGTTGTGATTGTTGATGTGTGGTGGTAGATGTAGCTAAAATTTGGCATGAGACCGTGGTATGACTCTTTTTAACCTACTTAGGCCAAAAGTATTTCATTTTGACATGTAAAAGTGCTATTGAAAAATATATGGGAAAAAGTTACCTTTTGGCTTTAGTAAGGGAAGAAAATAAAGAATGATAAATGTATAGGAAAAGGGCTTCATTTCGGTTTGGTAAAAAGGGAAAGAGAATATATATAGTAAGAAAATAACATATGGCAAATGGTTATCTTGTTACATAAAAAATTAATACATGGTACATTGTTACTTTTTATATATAAATGTAGAATGAGGAATGTATGGAACCTTAAGTTTAGGATGTAAAATAAGCCAAGGAAGTAAGTAGAAAAAAAAGGTGCCAATAGTATGAGTACATAATTTTAGATATGATAGAAAATACCAAAATATAACTTCACACATGGTACCATTAAGTTTAAATTATATCAAGGAGGTGAAAATGTAGTAATGTGACAAGTAAAACATCAGATTTCATTCCGTTCCCATAATGGCCGAATGTAATCTTTTATATTATTTATGATAACCAAATTACTATGCTATTTGTAAATGAATTATAAAGTGTCTTACCCTAGCTAAGGTTAAGGGAATTAGAAAAATACATTATGGTTACTAATTGTATGTATGAGTAACCAAGTGTTCACAATTATTTTATAAAGTGGCCAAGAGTCCACAATGTGACCAAATGATCACAATTATTTTATAAAGTGGCCAAGAGTCCACAATGTGACCAAGTGTTCAATATTATTTGATAAAGTGGCCAAAAGTCAACAATGTGACCAAGTGTTCACAATCCTTACTAAAGTGGCCAAGTGTCCACGTTTCTTGTGGTGTGACCAAATGTGCTTCACACTATCAAGCAAGGTAGGTCTTAAAAATGAGAATATGTAGATGAACATTGGCTATTTCAATGATTACACACATGCTTTTACTAAAAATATGATATATGAGAATGACCATCTTTATCACATTGATATTCCAAATAATCATGCAATGCTTGCCAATAAGCATATATGAACAAGACTATGTTTTAGACGACAGGAATGTAGATGAAAATGTTTTCTGTGCTTGCACACTGATACATGTTAGTAGGTTTTAAACATGTGGAATTGTTAAGCTACTAGAAAACTTGTTTCTCATTTATATGCTAATATATATCAGAAATAGAGTGGAGGTTCCTTTTGAAGTATGTGTAGTCCTTCATTTTGGTCCTAATTCTATATGTTCTTTTTGGATTAGAATTAGGACTACTATTTTTTGGCTATATATAGAAAAGGGAAAAGGGGTAATTACGGGGAAAAGGATATATGAAGAACCTGTTCATCCATAGTATTTTGTAAAAAGGAGTTTGAGTGACAAGCTTGTTGTCTCCTTACTCCTTATGGATGGGTGCTTCACATATCCTGGTATATGTGTACTGAATGATGTAATAAAAAATCACCATATATGATATGAAATTTTTTATAAATTTTTCTATGATGTACGAGATTTTAATTTCACTGTGCAAAAGTGTGTTTACCTGAGCAAAAGGACCCAAACCTAATCAACTTTAATAATGTTATGATAGTGTGAATGCTCAGACGTCATTAATAAATAATTAAGGTTAAGAATAATGTATAGACATTATCTATTTACATTGGAGACGTTGTAATACTAGATAAAGGCATTATAGCAGGTTCATGGGTAATCTAGGCAAGGAGCACTGATTTGCAGTCAAGTGGATGTTTAGATGTCTAGGAAGACCACAGATCTTGGACTCAAATTCTACAAACCTAAGATTGACAGAATTGCTATCACAGGATATGTAGATGCAGATTATGCAACAGATCTGGACAGAAGAAGGTCTATGACAGGTTATATTTTCACCTTGTATGGAAATGTAGTTAGCTGCAAGGCTAAATTGCAATCTGTGGTGGTTTTGTCAACAACAGAATCTGAATACATAGCCTTGATAGAATCCATAAAGGAAGCTTTATGGATGAAAGGATTCATAGAAGAATTAGAAGGAAAGGAATTGCAAACAAAATTTATGTGTGACGGTCAAAGTGCTATTTATCTGTCAAGGAACCAGTCCTTCCATGAGAGGACTAAACACATTGATGTAAGGTTCCATTTCATCTGAGAAATAATTGCAAAAGGAACAATTCAAGTTAACAAAAATGGTATAGATAACAACCCTACTAATATGCTGACAAAAGTTATCATTGGCTTTAAGTTTGCACACTGCTTGGATCTAATTAATGTGTGCAGGGCTGGGGAATGAAGCTTCAACATAGAAGCTTGAACACCTAGAGAAAAGAAGCTGATCATGAAGAACTAAGGTGGAGATTTGTAAGAAATGGTTCATCATGGATGCAGCCTCTCAGACAGCAAGCATGATAGCATGGCAGTTCATATGCATAACAGCAGCTTATATGTCTAGATAGGTGTTAATTTTGTAGTTCAGTGTTAGTTAAGCTAGGTAACCATGTGTTGTAATTGTTTAGCTATATAAGGACTTGGCTAAAGTAAAAATTAGTGATCACAAAATCAGTTATAGAGGAAAAATAGTGTTGGTTTCGGTGGAGTTGCCTTTTAGTGTGTGAGAGAACAAGTGTGAGTGTATCTCTTGTAAAGTTCTTAGAATCTCAGTAGTAAAGGACCTGAAGCAGCTTTGAAGAGTGGATGTAGGACATAAGTTTGAGCCACTATAAACCTTGTACCTTTTCTTTTACTTTGTATGTTTCTGAATTGTCTTGTGATTCTTGCTGTAATCTCGGTTGTTGTACATGTGATCTTGTGGTGTCTTGCTGGTTGTGTCTTTGAGCAATCCGAGAAGTCTTATTTCATGTAGGCATAACACATTTCTTCATGAAAAACCATACTTTTCCACCTACCATTCGACTTACACCCCATAGCAGTCGGCTTATAGAAATAAAGTCTTGAAAAACACAAACAGGATGCTACAAGTCAGCTGCCAGAACAATAGTAGTCGACTATTGGCTAACAGAGAGCTACTTGTCAACTAATAGCCACATGGCAGTCAATTGTTAAGCTTCTGTAAGTTGATAGTCAATTGCTGTAGGCCTGATAGTTGGCTGCTAGGAGTTGGCAGTCAGCTGCTACCTACATTTTCTAGAAAATATCAAGCTGAAGAACATGGAAGTCAACTTGCATGATCTTAAGCTTCGGTTTTGCTACTATGAAACTTTACAAAATCCAGATTTTACCTCTTTTCAAGTCTTAAAAAGCATGAGATTAGTTTCTAATACCCAATCATCATTTATCCTAGATTAAAACTCACATATATATACTCAAAATTAGCCATCACAATGGATTCAAACTCAAGTCAACCATGGTGAACAGCGTAACCCATTTCATAAAATATGAAACAAGCACTTCTAAGTACATCTAATCATCATAAAACATCCAATAGAAGTTAAAAACACAAAGGATGTAGGTTTGAATCCCTCTCTTAACTTAATAATATCAAAATCACCAATTTTAACCAAGTGAAGAATATTTTTCAAAATAGAGGGAATCAAATTGTTTACTACTGTAATCCTTGTTGAAGAAGAGTGTAAATGATGCTAGATGTCTTCCTAAACTTTTCTGCTACTAATCCTCACTTCAGATCACACTATAATTCCCACTTTCTTATCAATTTCTCTCTATCTTTCTCTAGCTTGTTTTATTTCTCTTTCTAAAATTTTTAGATTTAGGGTGGAAATGGTGAGAGTTCTAATATTTCCATCTATTTATAGGTGGTCCATGTGGTCAAAGAAACCACAACCCTTCTCCAATGTCAGGGTCGAGTTTTGATCATGCGGCCTCAATTAGCAACTTCTTAGCTATATAGAGAATTATCATTTTGCTCCTAAAGTCTTGGCAAGAAATTTCAAAAATCTATTACCTACAATAACTCCTCTTTTGGCTAAAATTACGTTTTGCTACCCTTGGACTAATGAAATCTACATAACTTCCTCAACTGAACCTTTTCCTTTTCATTTTGGTCCCTATCCTTTTCTTTTCAATTTAGTCCCTCATTATAATGCAACTAAATGCAACATACACAAGCATTTAAATTATTTAATAACTAGTAAACATCTCTCATAAATAAAAGGAGCAGATGTTAAAGAAAGCATAGTTTTAGACCTGGATCAGTTATAGAACTGGTGAAGGGTTTGGGTTATTGTGTCATTAGTCCAACCGTCGGGTTACTTAAAAATCGGTTGAAATGGTAAAATAAATAAAGTTTCAAATTTTTATTATAAATTTATCTATCCTATTAAATAGAAAATCAATCACAAATAATCAAAAATAAAAAATATATTTTTTGTTATGTTATGTTACAAATTCATTTTTCATAATTAGAAAATAAGATAATTGTACTAATTTGTATCACAATAAATATTAAAATTATATTTAGAACATAAAATTCATACAAATTATATATAATTAATAAATTAAATAATATAATTAATATATTTTAAAATAATAATACATAAAAATTTATTTATTTTTTAATAAAAAATATATAATTCTTATATGCACTCATTTCAAGTTATAAATAATTGCTTTTTCCAAGATATGCTAACATGGATGGATGCATGCAATGGTCTTGTCATTCTTTTAAATTTTCTTTCGCTCTTTCCTATGCAAACTCTTTCTCTTCCTCTCTTTCATTTCTTTTTCTCACTCTTCATTTTTTTCTTATTTTAGCATGGTATCTTCTCCTTCTTCTTTTTCTTCTCCTCTTTCTTTTCTCTCTCATCCTCCTCCTCCTCCCTCTCTTTAGATGTTTTCTTCTCTCTTCTCCTCTTCCTCATTTTTCTTCATTATTTTCCAAATTTGGAACTTTGACTCGCAAGCCACCAATTTTCAAGAAAACTAGCAAGTCAAGCCAAGTTGCATGCAAGTCGATCCAAATAAGGGACTTGGACTGATCAGGTGACTAAGTGACCAATCCAGTCTAGATCCCAAAACGCTAGTAGAAAGGCAATGTGGTAATTTGAAATAAAATATAGGGAGCTCTATTGAAAAAGATGTGGGATATGTGAAGTATTGGTTAATGCTTCTAATTTCCTTTGTGAAAATGTCTTACATTACAAAATGAGGTACTACATATTTATAGGTTTACAAGATTAGTCACAAGCGGGTTTCTTCATCAACTTGATTTTCTATAATTTTCTAATCTATTTATTTAATTAAAATTTTATATAATCTTCTACTGCATCCTATATTTTAGTCATTTCCTATATGTAATAATGTTATAGCTATTGTCATTCCTTCTTCAATGTAGCTAGCAATTTGTCATGTTTGTGATTTTTAAAGATTTTTCTATATTATCCTTTATTTAACACTCCCCATAATATAAAAAAATCTATAATTTTAAGCTCTTTTTTGAATTTGTTAAAATGTTCAATTGTAACTACCTTGGTAAATATATTTGCAGTTGATCTTTAGTCTTGCAAAACTCTAACTCAAATCTCTCCATGTTACACAAGCTCTCAACTAAAATGATTTCGAATTTCAATATACTTGGTGCGGCTATGAAATACTGGATTCTTCATCATGGCAATGGTGGACATGTTATCACAGTAGATTTTTGTTAGTCCATTGATGGTTCATTGTAGATTCTCCATGATTCTTCTAAGCTAAACTGCTTCACAAGAAGCACTTGTTGTAGCCATATATTCATCTTTTGTAGATGAAAGCACTACTTTTTTTCTTCTTTGATGCCTACGAAATAACCTTTTTTTTAAGAAGAAAAAATTTAACTAATTAGATGTACTCTTTTTATCATTAATGTTGCCTAACCAATCACTATCTGTATATCTAATTAAATCATAATTGTCCTTTGCTTCATACATGATCCTAAAATTCTTCATTACTTTACCATATCTCAAAATTCTATTTGGGGCAATGAAGTGAAACTTACTAGGCTTGCTCATGAATCTTGAAACAATGCTAACATGTTCTATGTTTGACCTTGTACTTGTGAGATAGGGTTGGCTTGCAATTTTCCATTTTGAATTTCTTCAATAACTTATATGCATATTTTTCTTGAGACATAAATATTTGTCCAGGCCTTTGTTTGACTTGCATCCCAAGAAAATATTCCATGAGGCCAAGATCAGTCATCTTGTACTCCTTCATCATGGCTTTCTTTAAGTCTTCAATCATCCTTGCATCATTGCCAATGTATATTAAATCATCAATGTAAAGGCATAAAATAAGAAAATAGTCTTCTTGCATCTTCATGTATAATGATAGCTCACTTAGGCTTTTTATGAATCCATGATTGAGAAGATACTTTTCAATCTTGCTATTCCATGCCCTTCGTGCTTGCTTCAAATTGTAAAGAGATTTCTTCAAGCGATAAACTTTGTCTTCTTTTCCTTGGACTATGTACCCTTGATGTAACACCACTATTAGCCTATGGTTCCTTTTAAGTGTTTAAAGGTATAATGTATATAATTATCATAATAATGGTTTGTTACTATTACTTCTACTCGAGTAAATTTTAAACTTTTTACCAAGTTGATTAATTTAGTGTCACTTGGGTTGGTCTCTACTCTCGGGTTCTCTCAACATCGCAATGGAATAAACATTTATAGAACACACTTAGATTAACTATACATAAACATGCATTCTTAATTAAATATGATAATTAACTATTGGATATGGAGGCAACAATCTTGCCACTCATGCCACTATAATTCATCTAAGCATCCCTTCATTTACATCTATGTCTAGGCTATACAAGATGGATCATTACTAGCCTTTCCCAAAATATCATGAAAGCTAGTGCGAATAAAACAAGCGCCTATTCTATCTCAAAATGGTCACTTTTGTGTACCCCATAATGGGTACTTACTCCTACTTTACCTTCTCTCCAGCCTAGGATCTACACATCTGGTACATGCCAAAAATAACGTGAGAATTGAATCTCAGTAGCAATGCAACCTATTACGAAATTCATTGAACTGTACTACCGTGCCTGCACGAAAAACTCTACATTCTTTCATAAAACATATCGCATACCATTGGGATGTAGTGCATGCAGCATTGAATCATGTTATATACTCATCCATATACATATTCATCAAAACATATCATCTTTAAAACATGAGAAGTGCATTCATCATCATTCTCATCATAAACTTTCCTTATAAAACACATGTGGGATAGTAAACATGTCATCATTTCATTTCCATAACATGTGAGTAGTATATAAAACACCTTAAGAGTAATCGGGAGAGTCGTCTAGCAACAACTCCACACACCACTATCTATATGAATAAGTGCATGTCTATTTAACCATGCCTTAACTTTTGTACATTCTGAGGCGTCCCCCAATGGATCAAGTACCTTAATGGTCCCTGCTCCCTATTGACAGATCATCCCTGACCAGAAATATTCCTTCCTCTCATCCCAATTGGGGCTGGTATAACTCTCATGGGATCACCGTCAACTCTACCCAGATCATTTCCTCTTCACTTTTAAGCGGATCATAATACTATGGAATCACCATCCCTTTTCGATGGATCACACTCATGGTACGCTATTCTCTATATATACTCTAGGGTGAATCAACCCATACCCATGATTATGCTTAACTTTAAGTATGTGTTTCTTAGATAGCCTTTGGGAGATCACACTAACTTAAAGTTCGCAACCATCATAGTGTTTTCAAAATCATCTAAGTTCAAGTGGATGTTTAACCATCTCAATTTATGGCATAACCATGGAATGGCCAATGGCTGTCCCATACCGAAAATCGGTCACTCGATCATGAGCCTATCTACCCTAAGTCATACACTGAGAATACTTTCCTCTTTCCCATTTTGTGTTTTCTGCTCTCTCTTTACTTCACTATCCTAAGGGTCTCATCACCTAAAACTCATATTTTCCTTGCTTACTTATGTTGTGAGCCCTTAATTAAGTTAGTATGGAGAATGAATAAGCTCAATTGCCATTAAAACCTCATTTCACAAGCTAGAGGGCTGCCAGTCGACTACTGGAAGGGTAGCAGTCGATTGGTGGCTCTTTATATTCCTTGAATGCCAGACAGTAAGCTAGCAGTCGCTGGCAGCCAGCTGGTGGCTTACTGGAATGCGTCCAGGGAAAAAATCAGAGCACGATAGTTGTAACATCCGCTTCAATTATTATTAAAGAGATGTTTGATAATTGTTAATTTGATGCTTAATGCTTGTGTCTGTTGCATTAGTGCATATAGTTGCATTAGTATAGGGACCAACTTGAAAGGATTATAATTCCTTAGTTGAGAGTGAGGCCAAGGACCTAAGTGAAAAGGGAGATTATGTTGAGACAAAATGTGTAAAGTAAACCAAGGACCAAAGAGCAATTTCCCAAACTTTACCTTAAACCCTAGCAGTAGCCTTAAACCCTCTTCATTCTTCCAAACCTTTAGATTTTAGAGAGAGAAGAAGAAGGGGCGAGTAAAGAGAGAGAGGGGCAAATTAAGGCAAAGGAGGGAGATTTTGCTGAAGGAAAGGGCTAATTGAAGCTAGAAATTAGTTTTGTAGCAAATGGGGATCATTCCTAACACATCAAACACACAAATTTCACAGGAATCAACGTAGTAATCTATCTTAAACCCCATTTTTGAAATATGCAGAAAACTTGCTGAGAGATGCGATTTTAAATGTTTCAAGTTATGTCTGGGGTTAAACCTACATTCTGTATATTTTTCTATTTCTATAGGATGTTGTGCTACTGAATGTATGCTCATATATGTGTTTGTAATGGATTGGAAGGGTTGGGTTATGTTCATCTAGAGATATAGACTAGTTTTCCTTAAATATACCATGTTTGAGCTAATGAATGGGAAATGTTTAATGAAAAGTAAAGTTTGTTGTATGAAAATTAAGCTCATGCATTTAGAATTGAAAATAGAATGCATTTTGGACTGGGTATTCTCAAAATTATGTTTTTTGAACTGTAGAGGAGCATAACAGCTGACTGTTATGTAAGGGCAGTCGACTGCCGTGTTCCTGGAAAACCCAGAAGTGTAGACAGAGGCTTAGCAGCCGACTGCCAAATACCTAGAGTCGACTATCGGGCCTGGGTTTGCACTAAGCAATCGACTAGCCAACCTCGCAGTCGACTATCATGTTCTTGGAAACACAGAAGTGTCGACAGAGGCTTAGTAGCCGACTACCAGGTTCCTTGCAGTCGACTGTTAGGCCCAGGTTTTTATTGAGCAGTCGACTGGTTGTCTTAGCAGTCAACTATCATACTCATATTTTTACCCAGAACGCATTCCAAAAAGCCACCAACCATGCTGGAAGTTGACTGCTAGCTTACAGTCTAGTACTCGAGGAATACAGAGAGTCGCCAGCTGACTGTTAGCCTTCCAGTAGTCGACTAGTAGCCCTCTAGCTTGCAAAATGAGG
The DNA here is from genome assembly GCA_031216115.1 of Senna siamea. Classification (NCBI taxonomy): domain Eukaryota; kingdom Viridiplantae; phylum Streptophyta; class Magnoliopsida; order Fabales; family Fabaceae; genus Senna; species Senna siamea. The sequence goes on from CM062360.1 coordinate 9,136,136, forward strand.
TTTTTCATGGCATTGAGCTTAGTAATTCTTCATACTAACTTAATTAAGGGCTCACAATATAGGTAAGCAAGGAAACTAGTAGTTTTGGGTGATGATACCTTTGGGATTGTGAAAGAAAGAGAGAGTAGAAAACACAAAGAGGGAAAGAGAAAAGTATTCTTAGTGTATGCCTTAGGGTAGATAGGCCCATGATTGAGTGACCGATTGTCGATATAGGACGGCCGTTGGACATTCCACGATTGTGCCATAAATTGGGGTGGTTAAACATCCACTTGAATTTAGATGATTTCGAAAACACCATGATGGTTGTGAACTTTAAGTTAGTGTCATCTCCCAAAGGCTATATGAGAAACACATACTTAGAGTTAAGCATAACCATGACCATAGGCCGATTCACTCTATAGTATATATAAAGGATAGCGTACCGAGAGTGTGATCCACCTCGAAGGAATGGTGGTGATTCCATAGTATTATGATTTGCCCAAAAGTAGAAAGGAAATGATCTGGGTAGATTTGATGGTGATCCCATGAGAGTTATACCAGCCCCGTTTGGGACGAAAGCGAGGAATCCCGCTGGTCAGGGATCATCTGCCAGAAAGGGGCAGGGACCATTAAGGTACTTGGATCCACTGGGGGATGCCTCAAAATGTACAAAAGTTAAGGCATGGCTAAATAGACATACGCTCATTCATATAGACAGTGGTTCGTGGAGTTGTTGCTAGGCAACTCTCCCGATAACTCTTAGGGTGTTTTATGTACTGCTCGCATGTTATGGAAATGAAATAATGTTTTGTTTACTATCCTACATGTGTTTTATAAGAAATGTTTTATGATGAGAATGATGATGAATACACTTCCCGTGTTTTAAAGTTGATATGTTTTAAATGCACATGCATACATATGAGTACATAACATGATTAAATGCTACACTCATTGCATCCCCATAGTATGTTATATGTGTATGAAAGAATGTAGAGGTTTTCTGTGCGAGCACAGTGGTACAGGTGAACAAATTTTGTAACTAGTTGTATTGCTACTGAGATTCATCTCTTACAATAGTGTTGGCATATACCAGATGTGTAGGTCCCCTTGAGCTGGAGAAAGAAGGTAAGGTATGAAGAAGTGTCTAATCTGGGCACACAAACTATTTATTTTGGATGGAGTACATGTTAGGATTGAGCTAGCCTTCATGATATTTTGAGAAAGGCTAGTGTAGGATTATTTTGTATAGCCTATTCTAACTTATCTGTATATGAATTAGGCTAGATTGATGAATAGACTATTTAATGGGGTTATGAGTGGCAGGGTTGTTGCCTCCATGCCCAATAGTTAATTGTTTATGTTTAATTAAGAATGCATATCTATGTATAGTTAATCCAGATGTATGCTATATGTATTTACTCCGCTGTAATATTGAGAGAACTCGAGAGTAGAGACCAACCCCAAATGCACTCAATTAATTAAATTGGTAAAAAGTTTAAAATTTACTCAGGTAGAAGTGATAGTAACACTAATACTCTGATATTTATTTTCATATTATATTACTTAATATCTAAAAGGAACACTGGGATAGAGGGTGTTACAATAGTCGACTGCTAAGATGGCCAGTCGACTGCTTAGTGCAAGCCTGGGCCCGACAATCGATTGTTAGGAATCTGCCAGTTGGTTGATAAGCCTCTATCTGCACTTCTAGGTTTTCCAGGAACACGATAGTCAAATGCCCCATGCATAGTAGTCAGCTGCTATGCTCCACTGCAGTTCAAAAAATATAATTTTGATAGTACCTAATCCAGAATGCATTCCATTTTCAATTCTAAACACATGAGCTTAATTTCCATACAACAAACTTTACTTCTCATTAAACATTCCTCATCTATTAGCTTAAACATGGTACAATTAAGGAAAACTAGTTTATATCTCTAGATGAACACAACCTAGCCCTTCTAATCCATTACAAGCACATATATGAGTTTACATTCAGCAACACATCATCCCATAGAAATAGAAAAGCATACAAAATGTAGGTTTAATCCCAATCTTAGTTCAAACATTTAGAAATCCATATTTTCCAACAATAATAAAAATTTCAAAAAAGATAGGGGTTTAGGATGGATTGCTAACTTGATTCTTGGCAGAATGTATGTGTTTGATGTGTTAGAAATGGATCCTCCCTTGCTTTAGAACTAATTTCCAGTTTCAATCCGCCCCTTCCTTTAGCAAAATCTCTCCTTTCTTGCCCTAGCTCACCCTTTTCTCTCTCTACCTGTCCCTTTTGCTTCTCTCTCTAAAATGCAGATGGGTGAAAGTGTGTGGGGGGTTTGAGTGCTACAAATAGGGTTTAAGGAAGTTTGGAGGAATTGCTATTTATTCCCTAAGCTATTTTACACTCTTAAACTCCCTCATTTTTTCCTTTTCAATCGAGTCTTTAGCCACCTCTTACTAAACTTTTATATATGTCCTTTCAATTTAGTCCCTAGGCTAATGCCACTATATGCACTAATGCAACATGCACAAGCATTAAACATTAAATCACCAAGTATCAAACATCTTTGTAATCATAATTGGAGCAAACGTTACATTCTCCTGTCTTTTAAAATAATTTCGTCCTCGAAATTAAAACATACCTATTCAAATAATTCTTGGTGGGACTTCCTCATGTCCTCTTCCTTCTCCCATGTCACCTCTTGTGGAGATGACTGATCCCATAAAACCTTAATCGGAGTGATGGCCTTGTTCCTTAATTGCTTGACCTCATTCCCGATGATTTTTAAAGGTTTTGGATGGTAAGTTAAATTTTATTTTAACTATATTGTACTAGCATCAAGAATGTGGGATAGTTCATGGATGTATTTTTGAAGTTGTGAGATAGGGAAAACATCATGGAGGTTCGATAAGAACGAGGGTAAAGCTATTTGATACGCTGATTGACCAACCTTTCTTAGGATTTGGAATGGCCCAATAAATCTTAGATTCAATTTTTTGGACTTAATAGCTCTATCTACACCAATAATAGACCCTGAGGAAAACATGACCCCCTTCATTGAATTCCAATAGTCTCCTTCTCTTGTTATCATACTTCTTTTGTCTATCTTGTGCTCTAGCCATTTTATCCCTGATCATCCTAATTTTGTCTGTAGTTTGCTGAACTAACTCTAGTCTGAGCAATTGTCTCTCCCCTACCTCTAACCAACACAAAGGTGATCTACACTTTCTCCCATATAAGGCTTCATAAGGTGTCATCCCTATGCTAGAATGGAAACTGTTATTGTATGAGAATTCTATCAATGCCAGGCTTTGGTCCTAATTTTCCTTATGCTCTAAGGCACATGACCTAAGCATATCCTCTAAAGTCTGAATGGTTCTCTCAGTTTGTCCATTTGTTTGAGGATAATATGCAGTACTCAGACTCAGCTTAGTACCAAAGGCTTCTTGGAAAACTCTCCAAAACCTAGAGGTAAATATAGGGTCTCTATCTGAAACAATGCTAGTAGGGATTCCATAGAGTCTCACTATCTCCTGGATATACAATTGTGCTAACTTTTCCATGGAGAAATTAATCTTAATGGGTAGGAAATGAGCAAACTTAGTCAATCGATCTACTATCACCCAAATAGCATCATTTCCTGACTAAGTCCTGGGTAAGCCTACTACGAATTCCATAGAGATCTTATCCCATTTCCATTCAGGGATATTTAGAGGTTGCAATAATCCAGCAGGTTTGGGATGTTTAATTTTCATCTGCTGACACACTAAGCACTTAGCAACATACTCAGCGATGTGCTTTTTCATACCTAGCCACCAAAATCTCCCCTTCAAATCTTGGTACATCTTAGTGGCACCAGGATGAACAGTATAGTTGCTTCTATGGGCTTTCTCTAAGATTTTCTCCCTCAATTCCCCTTGACTTAGGACATAAACCCTATTCTGGAAAGTCATTATCCCATTTACCTCCTTATGGAATTCCTTGAGGTCCTTTAGGGACTTAAGGAATTCATCCTCCTATTGGGCCTCTAGGATCTGCGTCCTAAGGTTACTCTCAATCCATAATTCACCTAGACATATTTTATCTGGTAGCATTAATGCGGATAAGCTCAAATTTCTAAAATTTTCTATCAAGCTCATCTCACTCACCATCATTTAAGCTATGTGGAGGGATTTCATACTTAAGGCATCTGCCATAACATTGGCCTTTCCTGGATGGTATTTCAACTCAAAGTCATAGTCCTTAATGAACTCCATCCATCTCCTCTACCTCATGTTCAATTCCCTTTGGTAAAAAAGGTACTTAAGACTTTTGTGGTCACTAAATACCTCAAACCTAGACCCATAAAGATAATGCCTCCAAATTTTCAGGGCAAACACTATAACTACTAATTTTAGGTCATGAGTAGGGTAATTGCACTCATGAGGCCTTAATTGTCTAGAAGCATAGGCCACTACCTTTCCCTCTTGCATTAAGACACATCCTAGACCTTTCTTGGATGCATCGCAATATAGCTTAAATCTTTCTAAAGGATTTGGGATCACTAGCACAAGTGCAGTGGTTAATCTTTCCTTCAAGGTTTGGTGTAACATCGCTCCAATTATGATTAAAGAGATGTTTGATAATCATTAATTTGATTTTTAATGCTTGTGTATGTTGCATTAGTGCATATAGTTGCATTAGCCTAGGGACTAAATTGAAAGGAAATACATAAAGATTTAGTAAGAGATGGCTAGGGACTTAACTGAAAAGGGCAAAGATGAGGGAGGCTAAGAGTATAAAATAGCTCAAGGACCAAATAGAAATTTTCCAAAATCCCTTAAACCCTAGCAGCAGCCCTAAACCCTCCTACACTTTCAACTTTCAGCATTCCTAGAGAGAGAAGCAAGAGGGGCAAGTAGAGAGAGAAAATAGAGAGTTAAGGAAAATGAGGGAGATTTTTCTGAAGGAAAGAGTGGATTGAAGCTATAATTTAGTGTTACAGCAAGGGAGGGTCATTTCTAACACATCCAACACATACATTTGCAAGGAATCAAGGTAGCAATCCATCCTAAAGGCCTCTCTTTTCTGAAATATTTACTGTTGCTGGAAAATGTAAATTTCTAAATGTTTGAACTGAGTTTGGGGTTAAACCTACATTTTGTATTCTTTTCTATTTCTATGGGATGTTGTGTTACTGAATGTATGCTCACATATGTGCTTGAAATGGATTGGAAGGGTTGGGTTGTGTTATCTAGAGATATAGACTATTTTTCCTTGAATGTACCATGTTTTAGCTAATGGATCATAAATGTTTTATGAGAAGTAAAGTTTATTGTATGGAAATTAAGCTCACATATTTAGAATTGAAAATGGAGTGCATCCTGGACTGGGTATTATCAAAATTATGTTTTTTGAACTACAGCGGAGCATAGCAACCGACTGCTATATAAGGGGTAGTCGATTGTTGTGTTCCTGGAAAACCCAGAAGTGTAGATAGAGGCTTAGCAGCCGACTGCCAGGTTCTTAGTAGCCGACTATCGGGCCCGGGTCTGCACTAAGCAGTTAACTGGCCATCCTCGCAGATGACTGTTGTGCTCTTGGAAACCCAAAAATATAGACAGAGGCTTAGCAGCCGACTGCTAAATTCCTAGCAACCGACTATCAGGCCCGGGTTTGCACTAAGCAGTCGACTGGCTATCTTAATAGTCGACTGTCATGCTTTTATTTTGCCCATAACGCATTCCAGAAAGATGCCAACCCGTTGCCAGCATATGCCTTAGGGTAGATAGGCTCATGATCGAGTGACTAATTACCGGTATGGGACGGCCGTTGGGCATGCCATGGTTGTGCCATAAATTGGGATGGTTAAACATCCACTTGAACTTAAAGGATTTTGAAAACATCGTGATAGTTGTGAACTTTAAGTTAGTGTTCTCTTAAGGGCCATATGAGAAACACATACTTAGAGTTAAGTATAACCATGGGCATGGGAAAATTCACCCTAGAGTATATATGGAGAATAGTGTACTGGGAGTGTGATTTACCTCGAAGGAATGGTGGTGATTCCAAGTATTATGATCTGCCCAAAAGCGGAAAGGAAATGATCCAAGTAGAGTTTACGATGATCCCATGAGAGTTATATCAGCCCCGTTTAGGACGAAAAAGAGGAATCCTACTGGTCAGGGATGATCTACTAGAAAGGGGCAGGGACCATTAAGGTACTTGGAGCTACTAGGGGACGCCTTGGAATGTACAAAAGTTAAGGCATGGCTAAATAGACATGCGCTTATTCATATGGACAGTGGTGCGTGGAGTTGTTGTTGGGCGACTCTCCTGATTACTCTTAGGGTGTTTTATGTACTGCTTATATGTTATGAAAGTGAAATGATGACATGTTTACTATCACACGTGTTTTACAAGAAATGTTTTATGATGAGAATGATGATGAATGCACTTCCCATGTTTTAAAGATGATATGTTTTGATGAATAAGCATATGTATGAGTACACAACATGATTAAATGCTACATGCATTACATCCCATTAGCATGTGATATGTTTTATGAAAGAATGTAGAGTTTTTTCATTCGAGCACGGTGGTATAAGTCAATGGATTTCGTAACAGGTTATATTGCTACTGAGATTCATTGCTCATGATAGTGTTGGCATGTACCAGATGTGTAGATCCCCTTGAGCGAGAGGTGAAGGTAAAGTATAAAGAAGTGTCCAATTTGTGCATACAAACTATTTAATATTGGATAGCTTAAGTACATGGTAGAATGAAGCTAGCCTTTATGATATTTTGGGAAAGGCTAGTGTAGGACTATTTTGTATAGCCTATTCTAACGTATCTATATATGAATTATGCTGGATTGATGAATAGACTAATTGATGGGTTATAAGTGGCAGGATTGTTGCCTCTATGCCTAATAGTTAACTAATTATATTTAATTAAATTGCATGTCTATGTATAGTTAATCCTAGGTTATTTTATATACATATATATTTATTCCGCTGCGATGTTCAGAGAACCCGATAGTAGAGACCAACCCAAATGGAACTTAATTAATCAACTCGGTAAAAAGTTTAAAATTTATTCAAGTAAAAGTGATAGTAACATACTATTATTATGATAATTATATACATTATACCTTTAAACACTTAAAAGGAACTATAGGCTAATGTGGGTGTTACATTTGGAAACTATGCTCATATTCAAAGTCCCATTTAAATGGAACATCCTTCCTAGTCAGCTTAGTCATAGGCATCACTATCTACAAAAATCCTTGGATAAACCTTCTATAGTAATCAGCTAATCCAAGGAAACTACAGATTTCAATCATTGTTGTAGGTTTCTCCCAATGAACCATAGCTTCAATCTTACTAGGATCTACTGCTACCCTATCCTAGGTAATCACATGCCCTAGGAATCTTACCTCATTTAACGAAAACTCACACTTCTCTAGTTTTGCATATAACTGCCTCTCCCTAAGCACTTGCAATACAATCCTAAGGTGTTGTTCATGCACTTCCCTATTTCTAGAATATACAAGAAAATCATCAATGAACACTACTATGAACTGGTCAAGGTAGGGTCTAAAGATGCGATTCATGTAATTCATGAAAATAGCTGGAGCATTCATTAGACCAAACGGCATCACAAAAAATTCATAATGTCCATACCTAGTCCTAAAAGCGGTCTTAGGTATATCCTCAATTCTCACTCTGATCTGATAGTACCCCAACCTCAGATCAATCTTAGTAAACATAGTTGCTTTTATTAATTGATCTAACAAATCATCAATCCTAGGGAGTGGGTATTTGTTTTTCAGGGTCACCTTATTCAATTGCCTATAGTTTATGCACATTCTCATACTTCCATCCTTTTTTTCACAAACAACATTGGTGCTCCTTATGATGAAGCACTGGGTCTAATGAACTGCTTCTCTAAAAGGTCTTCTATTTGAACCTTGAGTTCACTCAACTCTAAGGGAGACATCCTTTATGGTGCTATAGAGATTGGTCCCGTCCCGAGAACTAACTCTATAGATAATTCTACCTCTCTTTCTGATGGAAGACTAGAGATCTCCTCGGGAAAGACATTGGAAAACTCTCTAACTATAGGGATACTATTAAGTTTATGCTGACTCTTGACTTCAAAAGAACACAGGAAACACAATCTTTGGATCTTTTCCTTGATACCCTTATTTACAGGTATGGTATCCATAAAAGTCATAGACTTCTCATAGCAATTTAAAACCACTTTATTAAAAGACAACCAATCTATTCCTAAGATAACATCTAAATCCACCAAAAGGTAGACAAATAAGCTCAACAGCAAAAGGTTTATTTTCAATGATGATAGGGCAATTTAAACAAGTCAAGGAAGTTGAAATATGTTTTCTAGCCGCAATAGAAATAGACAAGTCATATAGGAGTTAGCCACCTTGATAAATTAATTGTGTACACTTGGGTACTTTGTGGACAATGGGCCACCTTTATAAAATTAATTGTGCACACTTGGGCACTATGTGGATACTTGGCCACCTTTATAAAATTAATTGTGACCATAATTCATTACATTTTAGATCCATGTATAATTGGCATGTGATTCGGCCACTAACATTAAAGTGAGCCATTAGTTTCGGCCATCATGATTGGGTAATAATTCTTATTGTTTTTCATGCCACATTGTGGAATTTTTCCTTTATTTCTATGTTTTAAAATTAATGTTATCATGCATTAATTGCTATGGTACTTTCTTCTTCATTTAATATGTGTGACCATTCCCATTAACAATTTATTCCACTTTCGTTCTTGGTTCATGCTACACACTAACCTTAAGGGTACACACTCAGATAAATTTTTTTACAGTTTGGTAATGGTGTGGGCTTTATTATGTGCAACAAGGTAACTTAGTTGACTACTCCTTAATTACCCATATTTTTTTTTCTTCCTCTTAGCCAAAACCGAAGTATAATTCTTCTTACACAATTTCACCAAGCCATTTCATACATCACAATGGCTATTTCGAATTTGGTAAGCCATAAAAGCAATAACCTAAATTTTAAACCAAATTCTATCTAGCAACATTCATTTTAAGGCTCATAACGTAACACATATACTAGCCATGTAGGAATAAAAATTTTAGCACTATCTCATGTTAAAGCTTTCCATGATACATGCTAAAATCTACTAACAATAGATCTTTCATGATAATGACAACATCCATTTTTAGCACATCAACAACATACCAATTCATTATACAAGCTTAGCCAACATGACATTCATCTTATCAAGAATATGAGGAGGAAGATCATGTTCCATGAAAGCTTGGAAAACATGGTGACTATGTACAAAACTATGGAACAAAATTAAAGAATTGCTAACCTACCTCAATGATGAACTAAGGTAGAATTATCTTGGGTTTCCTCTTGAATTTTTTCCTTACTCCCTTGCCTCTTCTTTCCTTGGTCAACTTAGCCCTTTTCCTCCTTACAAAACTCTTGTGTTTTCTCTAAAAACTCATGCTGCTCTCTCCCTTCCTTCCCAACTGGTGTTGCCGTATGACCATTTGTTCCCTCTCCCTCTTGTAATTTGTTACATCGTCTCAAGGAAAATGCCGCCTTCTCTTCCTTTCTTTTATTATTCTTAGCTAATAGGCTTACATGTATTATGGAACCTTGGAAGGTTTAAAAGGTAAAGGTGGTATAGGATGGGAAAAACTTTCCTAAATTGGTTAAAATTGCATTTTTAGCTCTAAGGACCGATTAGCAATTATTTTGAATTTTGGCTAACTGAATTTTCTTCCCCTTATACACTGCCTAAATGAAGAATAAGGGGAGAAACTTCAAAAATTGAGGTGGAACTATAAAGAGAGAGGATAAGTAGAGAGAGAGACGAAGAAGCAAGTGAGAGGAAGAAGGATATTTGAAGGAAATAGGAAAAAATCAAAGCTGTGATTCAGGGAAAATAACTAGAGGAGTTGCAACAACACTTAAGGACACTAGAAACTCAAAGATCTAAGAGGTAATCAAGTGGAAATCTTATTTGTCTCTCTCTAAACTATGAAACCCAATCTTCCAATTTGAGTAAATTTTTGAGTTTGTATTTTTAATGATTTTAAGAGAGATTTAAACTTGTATTACATTTTTTGTATGTTGGATTAACGCTTTGTTATTCTTGTATGGGAATGAAAAACTCTAAAAATGAAGATTTAGATGTGGGTTCATTTTCTCTTTCCTCTAAGAATTTCTATGAATTGATTTGGATTATTCCTAGCTTGAAAGTTCTAGGAATCCAAGCATGTTTTTGACCAAGTTTTAGGAAATGAGTCTAGGAATTTAATCTATGAATTAAAATCTTGTGAAACTAAATGTTTTAGAGTGGTTTAGGATCCAAAAGAGGTGTTTGAACAAGAAGAAACTTCGCGAGCGAACCCTTAAGGTCAACCCATTAGAAAGCCTAAATGGGAAGGCCAAGGGGCTTACCCTTATGGGAGACCCATTTGGAAAGCCTAAATGGTAGGCCAAGAGGCATACCAAAGTTAAGTCCACAGAGAAACCTATAAGGGCAAACCAATGGATTAGTCTTCATAGAGCCAACCTTATGGCGAGCCTTCTAAGCATAATCCACAAGGACGATCCTTTATAGGCAATCCTCGTGGGCGAACCTCAATGGGTAAACTTATGGCATTTTATAGGCAATCCTGATTGGTGAAACTGTATGAACAAACCTATAGTGAGTTTTATACGTGAACCCTTACGAGTGACTTGTGCGAGTGAACCCTTTTAGGTGAATCTCTTCAAGTGAACCTTTATGGGTGAGCTCCTATATAAAAACCTTCATGGGCGAGCTCCTATAGGTAAACCTTTGTAGGCAACCTCTATAGGTGGACTTGATAATCAACAGTCTTATTTTTGGAAAGACGGAGTATTTCCTCTCACAAACACTATGGAAAGGATAGTAACTTATCCAAATCATATAGTAACACATCTAAGAGTAATATGGGACAAGAATGAGAAGGAAATAAAAAGAGAAGAAGAGTTAAAGATACTCCTATTATATGTTCTATTCTAGACATGTTTCAGATTGAATGCTTGATGGTCGATATGGGATAATCATTAGGGATTCCATGATTGAACTATAAACTAGGATGGTTAAACACTTATTCCACTCCAAAAAGAATTGTGAAAAAATTGTGTTTGTGGTTAACCCTAACTAAGTTTACTCCAATAGTTATGGAGTTGCCTACTTAGAGTTAAAACAACCATGATCCGGGAACCTATCAGTAAACCTATCAGTATAGTGTATATATTAGAGGGTTATGTACCTAGAAAAAAGATCTACCCTATATAAGAAGGGTAATTTTTAAGTAATATATCTAGAAAATCATTCAACCCATAAAAGAGGTATAAGCGTTAAGTAACATTATCCCATCACAGTAGGATGGGTAGAAATGACCCATAACCCACAATAAAGGTACAGTAATCTAGTGAGTGAATATGATCTATGACCCATAGTAAAGGTGCAATGATCTCAATCACATTAGAATGTTCATACTAATAATTGATCAGTGAGTGGAAAAAACCTCGCCTACCAAAAAAAAAGAGGCCTCAGTGATGATCTAACCTACCAAGAAAATGGGGTACAATAACCAGTTAGATGATGAATATCAATACCAAGGTAACTAGAGAATACCTTGGGGTATTAAGTATCAATACCTGGGTAAACCGGGGGATACATTATGGGTATTGAATGTCATCACATGAGTAAACTAGAGAACACCCTAGGGGTATTAGGTATCAATACTTGGGTAAATTGGGGGATACCCTAGGGGCATTAAACACCGATGCTTAAGTAAACTAGGGGAATATCCTAAGGGTATTGGATACTAATACTTGGGTAAATTAGGGAATATCCTACGGGCATTGGATATTGATGCTTGGATAAACTAGGGAATGCTATAGGGGTATCGGATATAAATACCTAGGTAAACAAGAGAATGCCTTATAGATATAAGGGCTAGTGCTGCACAATGTATGATAAAAAGGAAAGGTATGAAAAGGTTAATTGGAGGGGTCAATTGCCTTTGGTTCATCCCTTTGGCAACCCTACCCTGAGAATTATTAACCTACTCATACTAGTATATATGCCCTTATTACAATGTTTTATTACGAAATGTATTAAGTATGAGTACATCCACTAAAAATAGCTTTATTATATTACATATCTGATACATGACATGGCATATCTTAGTAACTACATAATATCTATTATTTGTATTAGCTTATTTACAAATTATAATATGAATGCAAGAGTTTTTCGTGTGATTCACGGCTGGTACCATTAGTGGTATTTTTTATATTTTTCTAAACTGATTTCTATTGATTATCGAGATTTTTATCTTACATGTGCATTGATGTGTCTAGATGACTAAGTTTAATATTATGATGGAGAAGACCTTGAAACACCCCACCTTCACAAGCCCTTATATAACCCGACCTATAGAGGTGTTATGCTACTAACTAGTCTTTTTGTTTTACTAGCCGAGTTCAACTCTAAGTAGGTAACTCCATAATTATTAGAGTAAGTTAACTTAAGGTTATCAACCAGCACGATGTTTTAACAATTCCTTTTCAAGGTTAAATGGATGCTTACCATCAGGTTCTAAAATTAAATCATAGAATCTCCATGATTGTCCCATGCCGACCACTATTCACTCAATTTAGAACTAATCTAGAGTAAAGTATATAACAAGGGTTCCTCTTTTGACTTAGCATTCTTGTTGTGCCATATAGGAAAGTGACTAAGTTCTAGGGTTTCTTAGGATTTCAATGAACAAGACTATTGGTCATAAGGATTCACCTACCGGGCTTTGCCCATGAGAGCTCACCTGCAAGAGGTTCACCCATATGGCTCACCCTAAAGGGCTTTACCCATATGGCTCACCGATAAGGGCTTTGTCCATGTGGCTCACCCATAAGGGCTTCACCCATAAGGGTCCATCTATAAGGACTGCCTAAGACCTACCATAAGTTTGCCTCTCAGAGTTCGCCCACAAGGATTACCTATAAGGGTTGGTTCCAATGAATTATTATTAGAAGGCTTACCCTAAGGTTAGCCTCAGAAAAGTAAGTCATTGTTTAGCATTTATAGATTTATCCGTAGGGTTCACTCTGTGGCCTGCCACTTGGTCTATCTCACAAGCCTTCCTAATGGGTCATCTCTAAGGTTTCACTTAGTGAAACTCGCCCCAAAGGAGTTCCTCGCCCATGAGGGAACTTTGCCTATGAGGAGATAGCCCTTTAAGGAGGTTGCCCACCATCTTGAAGAACACAAAAACTTCTTCTACATTACCTAATTTTTCAATACACATACTATGAATATGAAATCACCCCAAAAAATCTAGTTCCTCATGCTTTTAGTTTATAAATAAATTCATAGAATCTTTTCCTACACTTAGGCCAACAACATACTCAAATTCCATAACTCTTTCTAACTGGAAATAATTTAAATCAAATCTTGAAAAATCTTAGAGTAAAGAGAAAATAACCCACTTCTTGAATCTTCATTTTTCTCTTCATACAAGCATGACAAAGCATAAATCTATTATATAAAAAAAAATAATGCAAGCTTAAATCTCTCTCAATCATTAAAACATAAAAATCATTCATATACCTAAGTCTAGAAAAATGGGTTTTCAAGCTAGAGAGAGAAAATTGTATTTCTACTTGCTTATCTTGTTCATGGTGACTCTTGTGCATTGATGCTAGTGTTCTAGGTAATGATTCAAGTCTTCCTACACTTCACTTCAAGCTTGAACCTTGATTTTCTTCCTTCTCCTTCTTTCTCTCTCTTTGTTTCCCCCTCTCTCTTGTTACATCCAATTTCTAGACTCTCTTTCTCCTCTTTCTTTCTTATCAAGTTTTTATGAATGCTCATTTTGTTATTAATTGAATTTCAAACTTATTTGCTAATTAGTCCTTGGAAGAAATTTTAAATTTAAGAAGTTTACAAAGTTCTTACCTTCATATACCATCTTTTCACTTTATTTCCTTACTAACTCTTTGGGCTTTATTACCCAAAATGTGCCTTTTACTAAAAGCTCCCTTTCTATTAAATTGGACCTTATTTCAAGTTGGTTTCTCAACCAAATTTTTGATCTAGCTGCTAACTTCCTTTATAAACCATATTTATCCCTTCAAACAAGCATCATATCATAAAATTATTATTTTACTATTTGGGGCATGTTATAGACCTGGTCCATGTAGCTGGTCGAGTTATTTCCTTTTTTATGTTAAAGTTATAAGATGGATAATAATAGAAACCTCATGGATTAGAATTATGGACCAAATCTATGTTTAATTTGATGATGTATGTATTTAAACATGTGGATAATTATATGTATTAATATTAAACTTCTATTTGTGTGAATGATGTTAGTGGGTTAATACTTCCATTGATGCTAGAGTGTTGAGTGAGATACCCGAGAGTAATCCAAAAATGACTCCATTAATTAAAGAATCCTAGGAAATAATTAAAATAAACTTGGGTAGATAAAGCAAGTGACAAGATAGTAGCACACTACCACTATAAGGTAGCACTCATACAATACCTAGAGAGGTAGGATGTTACACAAACCTATTGAAAAAATTCTAGATAGTTCATCCTCATGTCTGCCTCTTTCTCCTAAGTGGCTTCTTGAGGTGATGACTCATCCTATTACATGTTCACCAATGGAATGCTCTTATTCCTTAACTGCTTTACCTCAAACTCGATAATCATTAAGGGTTTGGGGTGATGAGTTAAATTATCTTTTCACTACAAGGTCTAGGCATCAAGAACTTAGAAGGGGTGTGATATGTATTTTCTGAGTTGTGACACATGAAACATATTGTGGATATTGGAAAGGAAATGTGGTAAGGCTATCTAATATGCTGATGGATCAATTATTTTTCAAATCTGATATGGTCCTATATACCTTAGAGTTAACTTTCTAGACTTTATAGCCCTACCATGCCTGTCACAAGGGATATGCAAAGAAACACATGTTCTACTTTCTCAAATTAAATGGGTTTCCTTCTTTTATCAGTATAACTCTTCTGCCTATCTTGGGCTTTAGACATCTTTTCTCTAATAATTTTGATTAGATTAGTTGTTTCTTGAACAATTTTAGGTGTTAATAATTATCTTTCGCTAGTTTCATACCATCATATGGGAGATCTATATTTTTTACCATATAAGGCCTCATAGGGAGCCATACCTATGCTAGAGTGATAACTATTATTGTAAATGAATTCAACTAGAGGAAAACTTCTCTCCTAACTACCTTGTTGTTCTAACACACAAGGTTCTTAACATATCTTCCAAAGTCTAGATGGTCCTTTCAGTTTAACCATTGGTTTGTGGATGGTATACAATACTGAAGTTTAGCTTTGTGATGAAGGGTTCTAGCAACACTCTCTAAAATCTAGAAGTAAACCTTGAGTCCCTATTTGACACTATATGGATAGGAATACCATGCAGTCTAACTATCTCTTGAATGTACAGTTAGGCTAGCTTGTTCAAGGGATAGTTCATCTTAATAGGAAGGAAATGAATAGATTTGGTTAATCGGTCCTTGATTAATCAAATTGCATCATTACCAGATTGAGTTCTAGGTAATCCTATTACAAAATCCATAGTGGTTTTATCCCATTTCCATTCTAGGATATCTAAGGGTTGTAGCATGCTAGTAGATTTTTGATGTTCTATCTTAACTTGCTGACATACTAGGCATCTAGCTATGAATTCTACAATGTCTCTTTTCATACTGGGCCACCAGTACCTAAATTTCAAATCTTGGTACATCTTGGCGGTGCCAGGGTAGATGGTATAGTTACTATTGTGGGCTTCTTTGAGGATTCTAGTCCTTAAGTTTTCACTATCAAGGACATGGATTCTATCCCAAAACTGTAATAGTCCATTTGAGGCTATGTTCAATTCCTTCATATCCTTTAGAAATTTTAGGAATTAATCATCTAATTGAGCTTTCAACATCTAAGCCCTAAGATCACAATATATCTTTAGATCACTCAAATAGATTCTATTGGGTAACTCTAATGTGGCCAAATTCAAATTCCTAGAATTCTCTATCAACTGAATTTCATTTACCATCATGGTAGCCATATAAAAGGATTTCCTACTCAAGGCATTGACAACCAAATTTTCCTTGCTAAGATCGTACTTGAGTTTAAATTCTTCATCCTTAAAAAATTCTACCCATCTCCTCTGCCTCATATTTAACTTCTAGTCAAAGAGGTATTTGGGACTTTTATGGTCACTGAATACCTCAAACTTAAGACCATAAAGATAATGTCTCTAAATATTAAGGGCAAAAACTATGGTCGTTAGTTCCAAGTCATGGGTTGGGTAGTTTTCTTCATGAGGTCTTAACTGCCTAAAAGCATCCACTTTTATTTTTTGCATAAATACATAGTCGAACCCTTTCTAGGAAGCATTGGTGTATACCTCAAAAGATCTTAGTGGGTTAGGAATGACTAACACGGGAGTTGCGGTAAGCTTTTTTTTTTTAAGTTTAGAAACTCTTCTCACATTCTGATGACCACACAGAAGGTACATCCTTTTGGGTCAGCTTGGTAAGAGGAAGTGCTATTTGAGAAAATCGTTTCATGAATCTTCGATAATTAATCCTAGGAAACTACGAATCTTAGTTAAAGTTATAGATTGCTCCTAGTTCACCACTGCCTCAATTTTACTAAGGTTTACTGCTACCCTATCTTTATTGATAACATGTCCCAAAAATTTCACCTCCTCAAGCCAGAAATCACATTTTTCTAGCTTGGCATGTAGTTGCTTCTCCCTTAGAACATGAAGTACAATCTTAAGATGCTATTCATGCTCTTCCCTATTTTTAGAATATACAAGAATATCATCAATAAAAACTGTAACAAATTTATCGAGGTATGGTCTAAAGATGCGATTCATGTAATCATGAAAATAATTGAAGCATTGGTTAGACCAAACTGCATCTCTCTGAACTCAAATTGTCAGTATCGAGTCCTAAATGTTGTCTTAGGAATGTCTTTTTCTCTTACTATAATCTAATGGTAACTGGATCTTAATTCAATCTTAGAGAAAATTACTCCTCTAAGTTGATCTAACAAGTTATCTATTCTAGGGAGGGGACACTTATTCTTCACAGTCACCCAGTTTAACTGTCTATAGTCTATACACATTCTTAAACTACCATTCTTCTTTTTCACAAACGAGACTGATGCTTTCTATGGTTAAACACTGGGTCTGATGAATCACTTAAACAGAAGGTCCTTGATTTTGGTTTTGAGTTCTTTCAACTCCATTGGAGACATCCTATAAGGTTCTATGGAAATAGGTCCCATGCCAGGAACCAAAATAATGGAGAACTCTCTCTTTAGTGGGAGACTTGATATCTCACCAGGAAATACATCTGGGCATTCCCTTACTATGGGTATCTATCTTATTTTATGTTGTAGTTCTACTTCAAAAGAACCTAAGAAACCCGTCATCTATTCCTTATTCTCAATATCCTTGTGAACAACATTGGCATCTATAAAAGTCACATTTTTCTTAGAACAATCTTGGACCACATTATTTTTGGACAACCAATCCATTCTAAAAATTACATCCATATCAGACATTGGTAAGCAAATTGGATCGAAAAAAAGAGATATGTTCTCCACAAGGATCAGATAATTTAAGCAAACTGAGAATATAACAACATGATCACCCATAAGGCGTGGAAACATTGATAACATAGGGTAAGGAAGTTAAAGATAAATTAAGGTCCCTTGTACAATGTTTAGAAATGAAAGAGTGAAAGACACCAAAGTCAAAAAATGCAATTGGAAGTTTATCACCTATCAAAAACTTACCCTTAATTAGATCATCTAAGTTTAAGATTTCCTTGCCCTTAAGTGTGTAGACTCGACTTGATGTTTGGGGTCTAAACCCACCATTCCCTTTCTTGATGTGAAGGCAATCTCATGAATAGTGTCCCTGTTTGCCACATGTTTGACACACATTCTAACCTAATGGAAAAGGTCAATCCCTATGTTTTTTCTTACACTTAGGGCATAGGGGTAGGAATAGGGTGGTGAGTATGGGGTTTCTTACCCTTGAAATTTATGCTAATAAATTTTTGTTTCTTGAAAGGTGGGAAGTAGTTAGGTCTCTTTCATAAATTGGCAAATTTATTCTTCCCCCTCTCTCCTAAGTTCCTTACAACTATCTTGCAATTTTTCACTAGTGTTGTGTAATTCCTAATTGCCAGTGGGCAAACCACATCTTTCATGTCTGAGTCTAGTCCAGCCTACTCAGCGTGGTGTTTTAGATAGGAGGAAAACTTAGACAGTTCCTCAAATCAAGCTAAGTATTTCTTGAAGGTTTGATAGTTTTGTTTTAGCTGCATAAATTCTATCTTCCTCTTATTCCTCACATTCATAGGGAAGTACTTCTCAAAGAAGGTAGTTTCAAAGGTTTCCTATGTCAATGGAGTACCCCGAGCAACCATTAACTATTTTGCACCCTTTCACCAATACATAACCTCCCTTTCAAGCATATAGGTGGCAAACTCTATTTTCTATTCATCAGTGTTTCCTAACACAAAAAGCTTCTCCATGCCTTTCACTTACTCATCAGCTAGGTTGGGATCATAATCTCCCTTAAAGGTCTTAGGCTTGGCTTTTTGGAATTCAGACTAGGCCTTATAGTTTTGGTTTCCTTTGGGTTCATGTCGGGGCATAAGGTGTCTCTCGTCCTTGAGATGTTATAGCAGCTTAGCAGTAGAATTAGCCTGTGTTCTCATAGCCTCTGCCATTCCTTGGTCTACATCATTCCATCAACACTTGCCTTAGCCCTATCAATGTTCCCAGAACTCCTTCTAATTGGTGCCATTTCTTTCCTTATATAAACTAAACATCACTGAGCTTATCAGTCTCAATAACATACAATCCTGTAGAGAAAAACAAGCATAACTACAGAGCACTGGCTACCTAGCCTAAATCTCCATTCCTCACATCAAGCTAAAGTCTAAGTTATTAAACTACCTAGGTTTAACTATATAACTTAGCCCAAACTCTTCCTATGAGGAGTACTACCTAAGTTAAAGCATTGGTCTGATATTAAAAATGTAACATCTCGCCCCTATAGGTGCTTATTATACATGTTATCCCATAAGGATGATGTGCTACTTGCTATTCTTTGTGTTTTCTACTCGAGTTCATTTTTAATTAATTACCCAAGATTCTTTACTTAGTTCCATTTTGGGTTTTGGTGACTCTCGAGTATCTCACTTTTTATTAACACATCAATGGAAGCTATACATATTTGTATAATATCATATGATTCTTATATACATTCAAAATAAAGAGGATGAGAACTTATGTAGCAAGGTGTTTGCCCCATAAGACCATCTTACCCATTATGTCATACAGGATGTTTGGTAGGCCTAAAAGTTCATATAGTTGTATTCATATTATTTATATACATCTAGATAACCATATAAATAACAAAAAGAAACTCCCATTCCTCCTGTATATCATATACTGACCATTAACTGTAACCTAAAGCAAGCCAGGGCCAGAGTGGGATCCCTAAAAAGGATTGTTAGCTACTCTCCACCTTAACCCGTTAGGGGTCCAAGTGGTATGTCAATGATCCATATATGGACTTTACCGATCTATAAAAAGTACCCAAGGCTTAAGACCTCGAATTCCTGATGTGCTACCAATACAATTACACCTAAGGCAGTGAACCTATCGATGTAGCCTAGTGCAAAGGTGAGTATCAAGGTCGTATTTCTCAGGAACGGGAGAGCCTAGAGTTACTACTTGTTCTCTATTCTCTAGCCTAACAATTAAAGTGATTGATTTTTTTAACTAAACTAATAATTAATTAAATGCAATAAACAATAACCAGCGACAAGGAATGAAAGAGAATATACCGACATAAGAAAAGTAAATCCATCAGGGAACCTACACTAGTTGGTAAACACACAAAGGATAAAGGATTATTGAATTTAACTATTCTACCTGTGAGTGAATTCTTATTCAAATTCAAATTCTCTTTCAGTCTCAATGAATTTCTTAAACCTAAAATCTACCACTGGCTGGTTCTTCCTAATGGTAAATTTTAAATCAACATTATCGATCTAATTCACCAATATTAAGAAATAACTTTTAGCTACTCTTAATCAAGCAATTAATTAACCTTAGCTCTAAGTGTAATTAATTGTTCCTTATAATTAGTTTTCCAATTCCAATTATTATCTGTCTATCTTAAAAAGGATTCTAATTAGCATTATCACGATGTCTCGTAAATAAAGCTAATACATACATTCATAACTATAAAGAATATCATACAACTAAATTCAACATCCATGCAATTAAAACAGCAATCCAACATAGTCAAGAAGCCCAATGAATTCTACGAATTTAGCCACACATATTTATAGACAATCCCAGTAGCAAATAATTTATCAGACAATCAATTATACAGGAGATAAAAATACTAAAAATTATGCATGCCCCTGTCATCTCAATTGCCCAATGGTAGCTGTACAAATTGGTCGCCAAAAAGCCACTGAAATCTAGTCAAAAAACTGCCAGAAATTCACCAGAAAAATCAAATCCAAAGCTGTCGAAAAGCTCCACGATTCGCGGGTCTAATCAAAATAGGTCAAATCTTGAGTTCTCAGGTACTCGATCAAAAAGGGTTGGAATGGTGGCTAGAGCGTCACGAGAAGGTTCGCGAGCGGCCGAAGCGATAGAAGCGACTTGGCGATGGCTGACCGGACGACATCAAAAACAATTGTAAATGTGAACAGGTTGTGGTCTTGGGTCTATCACGGATCTCATGATCTGGGGCGTTGTAGAGGCCAGCATGTTAGGGGAAGGTGCGATTGAGTTACCTGAAGTTACAGGAGCAACGACGATCGATGGGTCGGCTGGAGAATGTCACGAAGAAGATCAAGCTCGAATGGGTCGTGAACTAGCTTGCTTGATTTTTTGCAGATCTACTGCTTCACAGCGATTATGTACAACAGTAGTGTCCCACCCGTCATCCCCTGTCACCAGAGTAAGGTTGCGCCACCATGAAGCTCCACCCAGAAGGATTCCATTCACGCCAAGCTCTCGAGTCCTCTCTCGCACATGAATTCTGCTTCGGGTTTCAGATCTCTACTGTTCCAAGCGCGCGGGTCCAAGCTTTCTCACACAAGTATACTACTTTTCTCCTCCAATTAGCCCAATCCAAGGCCCAATAAGCAAAATTGGCCCAAACAGCCTATTTTATGTGCTCTGAAGGCTGTTCAGGCTCAAAATTACTACGTTTGCTGATGATGGCTTGATAAAATGCTTGAAAACGAAAAATGACGTAACTTAGCTGATTTTAAGAATAAAATTACATAAAATTCTCATAAAATGGACAATTAACATCAGGAAATTTGTATTAAATAAGGCATATCAAATCACCCCACACTTAAGCTTTTGCTTGTCCTCAAGCAAACACTAACTCAGTCTTTAAACAAATAGCAATAGTTCCTCAAAAATCATATCTAATGCACAATTAATAATACCTAACACATCCCAAGTGAAACTTAATCATAAATCAAATTGCACAACCTTAACATAGGATGGAAATAATAACAACGCATACACAACTTAACCTGCAATTCAATAACAAAAATTTAAGAACCAAAGCTTCACAGGGATCACTCAAATCACTCAAAGTGTATAAGGGTAAAGCACAAATCCCTCAAGCTATTTCACAAGAATTTACCTACCATATGCTTGCTCATAAATCTTATCTCTGCTACTGTAAAAAATTGAATACCAAGATCAAAGGGTCTTGAAAAGGTTATAATGGGGTTGAGGTAAAGGTGAGGAAAAATTTTGGGAAGAGGTGATAGATATGCTAGAAGTCAGGCCATTCCAACATGGTACTTAAAGGATTAAAAGCAGTATAGTGTTAAACAGAAAAATTTTCACCAAGTTTTCAATGAAATAGGAGATGCTCAAGGAATAACATATCCAATAAACAAGATAATGAAGACTGCTTTTCAAAAATATTTTTTTTATTTTTTTTTCTTTTTGTCTTTGTCTCTTCTTTATATATATATTTGCAGTCTTGCTAATAAACAGCTCTGGATTGAAGGGAGCATCTGAAGAAAATACTTGGTGGATTGTTACCAATCAAGACAGTGCATTTTAATCCAAATATGAAGAGTAAATCACACAATTTCCAACATATAAGGTGAAAAAGAAGATGATGTAAAGAAAAGTAATGTAAGGTGTAAAGGTGCAAAAAGTGAAGGAAAGTCAAGGCTCAAAAGTGGCCAACTAAAGGAAACACAGAGGGTAGGCTTTTTAGCCAAAAGAAGTGCATCCTAAGTTGCCCAAATCATCTCCTGATATTCAAAAGTTCATTCAACCTTAATAAGCATTATAGAACAAGTTTTAGAGGCAAAATCAAGTAAAATGCACACTCAGACAAAAAATTCAAGAGCCTACTTGTAATGAATTCTCAAAATAGGCTTAAATCTCACATTTGGAGTATGGTAAATCTACATATGGTTCTAAAAAAAATTTCAACTGAATTGTAAGTCAAGATGTGCATGCAATTTGCATTATCAACATCCTAAATCAAAATTTTCACAATTTGAAGAATAATTAAGTACCACCTGTATAACTCGATCGAGGTGACCAGTATAACCCGATCGAGATAATGCATTAAACATCACTAATTGTTTTCCAAGATGAATTAAGGAAAATTTTTTTTGCCAATTCGTAAACTAAATTATAAATGCTTCAAAGAAAAATAGAACTTAAGTGCATAGAGTCAACCAAAATCAAGTATCTTGTCCTATATCTACTATCAACATAAATACAACATTAGCAAAAAGTGGCATCAATATGTAGTATCCTAAACTAATAGAGGAAAAAGGAATCAAAATAATAGAAGCACACCACCCCACACTTAAGGATTACATTGTCCTCAGTGTACAGCAAAAGGGTATCCCAAAAGAAAAAGAAATAGAAAAATCAATAACATATACCCACCCCACACTTGAGGGTCATATTACCCTCAATGTACAGTAGGGTTGGTATCCCAAATTAAAAACATAAAGCAGAAACAAATAGAAAATCCAATAGTCTCAAAGTTATTATTAGCAAACATAAAATAAAATAAATTGCTCAAGTTTTGCCCTGCTCTGGTAGAAACGTGAGAGGCGGAGGAATCTTGTAAAAGAGTGCCCTAAGATGGTCTCTGAGACAGGCCAAAATTATATCCCCTGTAGTATAGATCAAGTACCCTTTTTTAATCACTAACAGCTTTTCAGCCCTATTCAGATATGAGTATCCTAAGTGCTTAGGCAATTCTTGCAATTTTAGGACTTAGGGGTCCTCAATTGAAGTTCCAACCTTCTACACTTTTGACTTATCAAAAGAAATAAGAGGGTCAGTAGAGATGTAGGGCTCAACAGCCAGTAAATCAGCTAGTTGTTCCAACACTTGCTCATTGGACAACTCTTCCTCATCTCCTTGAAATGTTACCTGTAAAAGGTTATTAAGCAAGAATTCCTATAGTTCATACTCAATAATTTCATATAAGACATCCAAAGGATAAACAAGATCATCATGATTAAAATAGTGTCTTAAAGAAGTTACTGAGTCAGAATAAACCTTTTCCTGCTTCAATCTAGCAAGGTCTAGAATAGGTGGGCTATATTCCCTCATAGGACTCTTGTCCTCCCTTTTCACTGGCCCACTTGCCTTAGGCTCTGGCTCTTTACTGACGGACACATCCTATTCAATAGTATAATCATTAGTCAATGGTAAAGGGCCAGATACTTGCTTACCAGATGTCAGAGTGATAGCATCACAATGCTCCTTTGGTTTAGACTCTGTGGTGCTGGGGAGCGTCTTTGGTTGTGTTTTAGCCAACATCTTAAAAATCTGGCCTACTTGATATTTTATGTTCTAAATGGAGGCCTGCTGATTTTTAAGGATTATTTTTGTCTGTTAGAACCAGCTCTCTAAAGTGGACATAAAATTCATGATCATTTCCTCTAAATTGGATTCATTCCCTTGAGGAAATTGATTTGGAGTAGTTTGTTGTTGGCATTGTTGTTGGTACCACCATTAAAAATTAAGTGAATCCTGGGTAGTTTCATTTCTCTAGTTGAAATCTCTAGCATCACAGTGTTCACTATAATGCAGGTCACCACAGAACTCACAACCAAATTGTGCTGCCTGTTCTAAAATTAGGGATTGGTAAATTTTCTTGATCAGAAACTTCCTTTGTATTTTAGCAGCCAAGAGTGATAAAGAATCCATGGTTACAAAATATATACAACTAACAATAACGAAAAAACCCAACAATTAGATCAAAGAGTGATAAATCCAAAGAAAAATAAAACAAAATAGATAAAAACCAATAACTAAAACAAAAACAAAATGAATAGAATGGAATGAAACAAATAACTAACTAGAAACAAAAACAAAATAAAATAAATAAAAGTGGCTAAAGTAACAAATAAAAATTTCACTCTAATTTTCACAAAAGGTTCCTCGACAACAGTGCCAAAAACTTGATGTGTTGCCAATACAACTACACCTAAGGCAGTGAGCCTATCGATGCAGCCTAGTGCAAAGGTGAGTATTAAGGTCGTATTCCTCAGGAATGGGAAAGCCCAGAGTTACTACTTCTTCTCTGTTATCTAGCCTAACAATTAAAGTGATTGATTTTTTTAACTAAACTAATAATTAATTAAATGCAATAAACAATAACCAATGACAAGGAACGAAAGAGAATATACCGATGCAAGAAAAGTATATCCATCAGGGAACCTACACTAGTTGGTAAACACATAAAGGATAATAGATTACTGAATTTAACTATGCTACCTGTGAGTGAATTCTAATTCAAATTCAAATTCTCTTTCGGTCTCAATGAATTTCTTAAACCTAAAATCTACCATTGGCTGGTTATTGCTAATGGTAAATTTTAAATCAACATTATCGGTCTAATTCACCACTATTAAGAAATAACTTTTAGCTACTCTTAATCTAGCAATTAATTAACCTTAGCTCTAAGTGATAATTAATTATTCCTCATAATTAGTTTTCCAATTCCAATTATTATCCGTCAATCTCAAAATGAATCTAATTAGCATTATCACGACGTCTCGTAAATAAAGCTAATACATACATTCATAACTATAAAGAAGATCACACAACTAAATTCAACATCTATGTAATTAAAATAGCAATCCAACATAGTCAGAAAACCCAATGAATTCTACAAATTTAGCCACACATATTTACAAAAAATCCCAACAGCAAATAATTTATTACACAATCCATTAGATAATCAATTATATAAGAGATAAAAATAGTAAAAATTATGCACGCCCCTGTCTTCTCAATTTCCCAATGGTAGCTGCACGGATTGGTCGCCAAAAAACCACTGAAATCTCGTCAAAAAACTGCCAAAAATTCGTTGAAAAAAATCAAATCTAAAGTTGTCCAAAAGCTCCATGGGTAGGGGGTCGAGTCAAAATGGGTTGGATTCTGAGTTCTTGGGTACCCGATGAAAAAGGCTTGGAACGACGACCAAAGTTAAGGCCAAAAGTCGTTGGCGAGGCACCGAGTGATGAAGGGGCATTTTCTGGCAACAAACCAGATAGACGACGTCAAAAATAGCTGAAAACGTGAACGGGTGGTGGTCTCGGGTCCATAAAGGATCTCACGATCTGGAGTGTTGTGGCGACCGATGAGCTAAGGGAAGGTGCGGTTGAGCTTCACAAAGAAGCTCGAGCTCGAACGAGTAGCAAACCAGGTCGTTCGATTTATCGCAGATTTGCTGCTTCATGAATGCTATACACGACGACGGTGTCCTGCTCGTCGTCCCTTATCACCAGAGTGAGGTTACATCACCGTGAAGCTCTGCCCAAAAGGATCCCGTTCACGTCAAGCTCTTGGGTCCTCTCTCGTGCATAGGTTTTGCTTCTGGTTTTATATCTCTACTGTTCCAAGTGCGTGAGTCCAAGCTTTCTCACACGGCTCTGCTCCTTTTCTGCCCCAATCAGCTCAGTCCAAGGCCCAATAAGGCTTTAGCTCAACCCAATAAGCAAAATTGGCCCAAATGGCCTTTTTTGGGTGCTCTAAAGGCTATTCAAGCTCAAAGTTGCTCCGTTTGCTGATGATAATTTGATAAAATGCTTGAAAATGAAAAATGACGCAACTTAGGTGATTTTAAGAATAAAATTACATAAAATGCTAATAAAATGGACAATTAACATCAAGAAAATATGTATAAAATATGGCACATCAATAACTCTATATCCACCTCTATTGTAATCGTGTACGTACCCATCTGGACACATTAATGCACAGGTGATTTTGAGAAACTCAGTAATCAAGTAAACTAGTTCAATAACATCTTACCATTCATTGCACCAGTTGGGAATCACCTAGAAAAAACATGCATTCTTAATACTTTCCAAGAGTTATGGATATTATGTAGTATATGTCATGCCATGTGCAATGAAATTCTTTGAATAGTCAATCTCGTGGGATTTTTCCAAATAAATCTTATTAGAACACATTAGTGTGGACATACATTTAATAAAGACCAAAAATAACATTTTATAAGAATTTTATAAGCACATAGTCCATAACATCGATAATTGAGAGTTGGGGAACTTGTCGATCGACAATTCCCAAGATTAAGGGCTGCCCAGAGAACGAATCATGACAGTGCCTATCCTACTAACCATAACATACCCCCGATCATAGCACCCATTGAATGAGTTCATTGTACGATCACTAGCTCTATATCCCCAAACTGTCCCTTGGTTTAGGTACTAACATTCCTCGTCTCACTGGTTTTTGAGCCTTCTTATTCAGCAAGTCAGATCTACCCCCTCATTGGTCAATTACACAATGAGCTAATGCCAGTAAGAGAATCATCACCTTCTATTGATGGATTATTCTCTGGGTATGTGATTGCACATATGTATACTAGAGAAATGGATTCCAATTCAAGGTAGGTCTAACCCTAAGTATACCTATTTGTGTACTATTTTAATTAAATCATTCTACATTCTTACTCCCATACGCATACCTATTTGTGTATTATTTTAATTAAATTCTGCACTCTCTCTTTTTTTTTCTTTCCAAATGCTCTTGCCGTGTCCCTTTAAGTTTGATTAAATATTCAATTTCTCTTACCTTCATTCTCTTCACTGAATGCGTATACATGCAGGATTTAATTCCCTCATTCAGTTGCATTGGAGATCATACAAGGGAAGAAAAAGGGAAAACTTGTTTCACACGTCTCTTCCCTCTCTTTTCCATTGACCGCCTCACTCAATATATATATGTATATACATATATTTAAATGTTACATTCCTTCTTTCCTTTCCCAATTGTTCTAGCCGTGTGGTTATATATATATATTTAAAAATTCACATCCTTCTTCCTTATTTCCATTGTTTAAATGGTTAAGGGTGGGGAGTAAGTAGGAAAATTCCCTTTGTCTCTTTATGTCACATTCTGTCCTTCATGAATTGCATGTGCATGTATATTTAAATTGGCTACACTCTTCTCCTTTGGTAATTCGGCTAGAAAAGGAAAGAAAATTAGTAATTAAATTAAACACCCCAATTTCACATGTTTCCCTTTTTTTTTGAACATTTCATGTTACGTAATACCTAGGTCCATTCTTTCCCTTGTGACATTTATTATTTGTTACATTACTAAAGTAATTGCATCATATTTTATGGTAGCTCATCTAATTAATTAAGAAAACATTAATTTAAATATAACCAAGAGAATATGGGGTATTACACATGATCTGTCAGAGTTGATGGTGATCTTATGAGTTATACTAGCCCTATTTGGGATGAAATGGAAATGAAATATCCAAAGGAATATAGATCCAACTAGTCAGCGATGATCTATCAAAGTTGGTAGGGACCATTGAGTGAGTTATACCAGTCTCTTTTGGGATAAAAGGGAAATGAAATATCAGAATAGATATCGTTCTCGATAGTTAAGGATGATCTACTGAGATGGCAGGGACCATTGAGTAATTGAATCCACTAAGGGAAGCTCCAAATAGTACAGAGCAGTCGGGGACTTTGAGTGGTCAAGGACCACAAGGAACTTAACTCGAAACCATCCATGAGTGAGATATAGGAGCACATTAAGTTGTTTGCTGGGCGACCCTCTTGATGGCTCATATGATGATTTTGGCATTAGCCATTATGATATTCTTTGTTTTCTTGCTTATGTTTCAAATGTAAATATATTCACATTACTATGGTGCATATATGATTAAATGACATACCCTATATTGTTGACATCTGGTGAACTATAACTACGCATGCATTCATAAGTACATGCCATAACTGTATAATTCATACATTGCATCTTAATAGATACTATTTTCTATTTAATGATAAAAATAATGTAGTGAAATTTTGTATAAGTATGGTGGTATAGGCCAGTGATTTTTTAAATAGATTGCTATGCTATTGAGATTTATTCTCACATAACTGCTAGTGTGTATCAAATGCCAAGATATCACATTTTTCTAGAAGTGGATGTAGCTCTGGTGGAAATACCCATTCTGGGGTATTTCATGATAGTTAATGAAGTATGGGTAATTATTGTTTTAGAAATTGCTCCATTGCCCCCACCTATAAGAGGGGTGGAGCCCCATGACTATCATGAAGGGGGTAGTCTATTATACATTTGAAGTAGAATTATACATGCCCATTACCTTAACCCCACTTATATTATGTTTTTGGAGGGGGTTAGGATGATTTATTTTTATGTACAAGCAAAAAGAAGGCATATATATATACTCAAGAAATGTGAGAAGAATAAAATTATCCACTAATAGGATTTTGACAAGGGTATGAGTGGCAGGGTTATTGCCTCCTTACCCTAACTGACTAACTGATGTTAACCTCACATATCTATAGGTATATGTCTTGAGAAAGAATCAATGTATGTGAATGTGTGTGTGTATAAATATATATAACTATTTAGAATGTATATAAGCATATGTATTTTCAACTATTATTATTTTCGCTGCATTATGAGTAAGAATCCGAGTGTAGAGACCCAAACCAATGGCACTTAACTATTTAACTTGTTAAAATTTAAAAATTTTACTCAGGTAAAGGTAATAATAACTCACCAATCTTATAGTGTATTATATTATACTATCTAACTAAAAAAAAGGAGCTATAGGATTGGGGGTGTTACATTTGAGTTAGTATCAGAGCGTAGTTACCTTTGTTAGGAAAGGTAAAATGGCTCAAAATAGGGACTGGATCAGGTTAGTTGGCTGACCTAGGCAATTAACTTGTGTTATATTTTGACTTAAAGAATAGAGTGCTAGGTTGGGTGGATAATATGGATAGTACTTCCTATTAGTGTCATTATGTCCTCTTATAAATATTATGTTATTGAGACTAATCACCTTGCTAATGTCTATTTTGTAAAGTGAGATATAGCCCCACCTAGGAGGAATATTGAACAATAGAGAGAGAATGAGACTAGCCTGACAAGGGTAATGCAGTTTATTATGGGAGTAGCCAAAGCTATGAGGGAGCAAGTTGTTGCTACTACCTAAGTCCTCAGACAATTTTAAGAGGATGGGAACAATAACTGCCCTAACCCTAACCCTAATGGAGGATAGGTAGGAAACCCAGTTTATCATGGATGGTGTAACGCCCCTATCTAATATTACAATTCCTTCGATGTAACAAGATAAGTTTGGTGTATTATTCTTATCCTTTATTTAATTAATGTCTGAGCGTTTATACCATTAAGTTTTGTTAAGTGGATTAGGTTCGGGATCTTTTTCTCAGATTAAATCTAGTATACGCAGCAGAATTAAAGTACTATACTACACAACGAAAATTTAAAACTTTCATATAATTCAAATAATACATGTCCATTACATTCTTGGAAAACATGTACCCGAATATATGAAGTACCCGTCCGTCAAGAGTCAGGAGACAACAATCCTGTCACTCAAACTCCTTTACAAATTACTAGGGATGGATCGGTCCTTCACATATCCCTTCCTTGGTAC
This sequence comes from Senna siamea, assembly GCA_031216115.1. Classification (NCBI taxonomy): domain Eukaryota; kingdom Viridiplantae; phylum Streptophyta; class Magnoliopsida; order Fabales; family Fabaceae; genus Senna; species Senna siamea. The sequence goes on from CM062360.1 coordinate 9,166,256, forward strand.
TTTCCCATTTACATTCCATGTATACAGCCAAAAGAATAGTCCTAATTCTAATCCAAAATATTTCTAGAATAGGACCCAAAATAGGTGTTACAAAAATTTTTCTTTTAACCAAAATGAAACTTCTATCTCTTCTCCCTGCTAAGCATCCGCATCTGATAGATATTAGCACATAAATGAGAAATGCAAGTTTTCCAGTAGCTTAACAATTCAAGGTTTAAAATCAACTAATATGTATCAGGGTGCAAGCACCAAAATATTTAATTCTACATTCCTGGTTGATGTGTTCGATTCTATACAAAATTGCTGGATGTGAATTGTCCATTTTGTGAGCATTTTGTGTAATTTTATTATTAAAATCACCTAAATTTGCTTCATTTTCGTTTTCGGGCATTTTATCAAGTCATTATCAGTAAACGGAACAATTTAGAGTGAAGGAAAATCCGAGTAGTGTGCGTGGGACACAGGCAGCGTGAAAATAGTGGAGAAATTGGCATTGAGCAATGAAAAAACCTGTGGAATCCATTACCAAACTCAGAGTGAAGAGGAACAGTAGATATATGAGACCCACAGGTGAAATTGAAAAGGAAAGAGCCAATTGTGTACAGTATCTAGCCATTAAGCAAACAATCCATTGTGAAAAGTGGAGTCCCACGCGTGAAATGGAATGAAAAGAAAATAGTAACGCAAAAGACCCAAGTCCCACGCGTGAAATGGAATGAAAAAAGAAGAAGAAAAGAGTAGCGTGAAGACCCAAGGACCCACGCGTGAAATGAAAAAAAAATGCTGAAGTGAACAGTGGAAGAAACGAGAGTCCATCGTGAAGAATGGTGAAGACCTATCCAATCGTGAGCGACGCCCGCACTGATTCACCGTCGAGGGAGGCCGAGTTGCCACCAGAGAGACTCCACCGATGGTCCACTGCCATCTCGGCCGTCCGCGCCACCTATTTTACCCATCCGTAACGCGGAAGAGGTCGCGACCCGTGAGAGGATCCGGTCGCTTTTGGAGCTGCTCCCGTCATCGTTTGTCTATGACACCACCGGAAAGTGACTCTCCGTCACTCAGCGCCTCCCCCGCGACCCTTCGCTCTAGCTCAGGCTGCCATTGTAGCCGTTTTTCCAGTGGGTACTCGTTTGGCTCGCAATCTGACTCATTTGACTCGGATCCGACCCGTTGACCCTTGTAGCTTTTGGACAGCACTGGATTTGAATTTTCTGGTGAATTTTCTGGCAGTTTTCCACAGAGATTCGAGTGGTTTTCTGGCAACCAATCCGTGCAGTAATCATTGGGCAATTGAGAAGATAGGGGCGTGCTTAATTTATACTATTTTTATCTCCTGTATAATTGATTGCTTGATGAATTTTCTGATGGATTGCCTGCTGTTGGACTGTTTGCTATCTGTAAATATGTGTGGCTAGATTTGCAAAATTCATTGGGGTCCCTAACTATGTTAGAATACTATTTTAATTGCATGGATGTTGAATTTAATGTGTGAGCTCCTTTACAAATTATGAATGTATGTATTAGTGTTATTTACGAGACGTTGTGGCAATGTTAATTAGATTCCAGTTTGAGATCGACGGATGATAATTGGAATTGGAAAACTAATTGTAAGGGAAAATTTGTTATCACTTAGAACTAAGGTTAATAAATTGTTGGATTAAGAAGTAACGACTCTTAATAGTGGTGAATTAGACCGATAATGCTGATTTAAAATTTACCATTAGGAAGAACCAGCCAGTGGTAGATTTTAAGTTTAAGAAATTCATTGAGACCGACAGAGAATTTGAATTTGCATCAGAATTCACCCACAGGTAGCATACTTAGATTCAGTAATCCATTATCCTTCGTGTGTTTGCCAACCAATGTAGGTTCCCTGATGGATTTGCATTTCTTGCCTCCGTGTATTTTCTTCTGTTCCTTCTCGCTGTTAGTTTATTTTTGCTTGTAGTTAGATGTTAGTTTAGGTAAAATCAATCACTCTGACTTTTAGGCTAGATAACAGAGAACAAGTAGTAACTCTGGGCTTTCTCGTTCCCGAGGAATACGACCTTGATTCTCACCATTGTACTAGGCTGCATCGATAGGTTCACTGCCTTAGGTGTTATCGCTAAATAGCATTGGCAACACGCATCACTGGTATAAATAAAAAACACAGTATTACTCATAAATACAAATTGGCAAGCAACATATGATCAATTTAAATGTCAATATGATAAAATAATATTCTTTCCAAGTAAAACTTCTTTACATGCTATAAAATGCATTATCATGAATTTAACAAAACATTTATGCTTATCATTCTTAAACTTGCTTTTATACATTAGTTGTGCACACTTGGCCACCTTTATAATTCTTTGTGCACACTTGGGCACTTGTGGACATTTGGCCACCTTTATAATTCTTTAAAAAGTTCCAAGGGAAATTAACATTTATGTACATTTCTTATAAAATTCTAATATCTTTAAGAATAAATTCCCCTTTCTTGGAAATTAATATTAATGTAAATTTCTTATAAAAATTCTATTAACTTCAAGAATAAATTTCCTTTTTTTTTTTGAAAAATAGAAATGATATCATCTCTTATAAAATTCCATTAAGTTCAAGAATAATTCCCTTTCTTGAAAAATAATAATATCATTTCTTGTATAATTCTACCAAGTTCAAGAATAATTCCCTTTCTTGAAAAAAGTAATAATAATATCCTCTCTTATAAAATTCTACTAAGTGAAGAATAATTCCCTTTCGTGAAAAATAATAATAAGATCATCTCTTATAAATACTACTAAGTTTCAAGAATAATTTTGGCTTAAAGGAAATTCAAAAAAATTGACTATGTTGTAAATCTAACTTCCATCTTCTATTCCTTAGATAACACCATCAAAATGGTGTAATCCCTTTCATCCATGGTCACTGCTTTAACACCAATCATAACAAAAATTCAGCATCAATTTAGTGTCAATTCTCATCTTCTATTCGGCCAAAAAGAGTGCCATGGGGAAAATGGTTCTCAAAATCATACCTCCCTTTTTATCATACTCAACCTTAGTTCATCATTATCATGTTATTAACCTAGCATCACCCTTACATAATAACAATATTCATTTCATCACATCAACCTATCATACAAGCTTAGCCAATAGAACATGCATTTTTATCAAGAATGTAGGGAAATACAATCATGCTCTATGGAGAACTTGTAAAAACATGGTGTTTACACATACTAAAATATGGAACACAATTTTGTTGAAATTGTTAACCTACCTCAAGGATGACTAGGATGGACTTAGCCTGACCTTTCCTTTGATCTCCTTCTTCACCTTGCTTCCTTTTTCTTCGACTAGATCCTTACTCCTTTGCTTCCTTTGATCCCCTTCACTCTTTTCCTTCACTACTTTGGTGTTTGACCTAGGCTCAAGCCCTCACTCTCTCTTTACCTTTTTCTTTTCTTTCTTGCCGTGTATTTGTTGTATGTATCTCCCAAAAGTGAAATTACCACTCCTCTTGTCTCTTTTTCTTAGGTGGTGTGTGCATGCATCCATGTAAGAAAATAAAATTTCTAATTCCCTTCTCTCACGCCACTCCATTCCCTTTTTTTTAATTTTTTTCTTTTTCTTTTCCCCTCTTGTAAGTTACCCAAACTCTTGCATGTGGGTGCTACACGTATACACTTGGCATAATTCACATTTCTTGCCTTAGTGTATTAACCATCCAACCACGTTAAAGAAAGTGGAAAGGAGAGTCACGTAAGGAGAAGGATGGGAGGAATGTACCCCATTCTTCTTACTTTTCTTGCATACTTGATTCACTATACACCCACACCTATATTTGTCTTTTTCTTAAAAAAATTCTGTACCTTTTTCTAACTTGCTGTATAACTTCATATTTCTAATTAATTCCCTCCTTTCTCTTTTCTCCTTGCATGTGGAAGGCATAAAATTCTGCACCTTGTACTTTCTTGCTTGCAACTTTGGCAATTCCTATATTAATTACTTTCTTTTCCCTAATTCCCATGGCTACACTAAGTGTACTTGTAAGTACACTTTTCTTTGCTTGTAAGTTGCCTTATCCCCTCATTCATGCCACCTTCCCTTCTTCTCTTCATTCCAATTTCTATTCAGCCGAGTCAAGGATGCTGCACCTTTCTTTCTTTCATCCGATGCATATAGAAGGGTTAAAGGTTCCCTTCTCCTTGATTGAGGTGGCATGTTGCACTTTGTTTTCCCCTTGGTCACGCCATGCTCATCCCCATTTTCATTGTTTCATGGAAACTCATGCCATGTACGTGTACTCCTTTTCCCTTGCACTTCTTTTATTTCAAACAAATCTACCTCTTTCAATTTACGTGTTTTTTCATGTGCATATTTAATTGTTATTTATTCATGGCACTCCCAAATGCTCCTAGCCATGTGGTACATGTGCTTTTGTAAAAAAATTTTACACTCTCTTTTTCCTTAGTTTGCCTAGCTACATGTGTTCCTCCCTTCCTCACTTCACATAAAACCCATGCATGCAAAGTATGCAAGAGGTTTTACCCACCTTGGAGGCAACACAAGGGCTGGAGGAAACGTGTATCTCACCCTTCCTTTCCTAGCCATGTGGTGTACTTGGTTAAGAGAGAAAAAAATGTTGCACTTTGTTCCTTTCCTAATTATTATTCCATAGTCCACATGTCATCAAGTGCAGCCCTTTATCCATGGCCATTCTCCTATTACCCATTGGCCACTTAAGATTAAGGCTAAATGGAAGGAAGGAGGCTTAATGCCACTTGTTTTTCCCTTCTCTCTTTTCTTTTTGGCTGTGTAGGTCTATATATATATATATATATATATATATCTTTAATTGTTACATCCCTTTTTTCCCAATTGCACATGTAGGTTTTACATGCATTTTGGTTTGCTTTTCTTGTGGCACTTAAACTAGGTGACTCAAAAGGAAAAATAGAGAATTAAGTTAAACACCTAATTTTATGCAAGATTATCTTTTAACATACCCATTTTTAAGCCATTAAATTATACAAGCAAAAATTTTCACCACTTTATGATAAATCATCTAATTAATTATAAAGTATTTAATTTATAATTAATCAAAGAATATGGGGTGTTACAGATGGTCAGAGTTTTAGAAAGCTAAACCTCCTTCCTTTAGGGGATAGTCGACCTAAAGGTAGCGAAAGAATGGTTAAGTGAGATAGAGAAACTATTTTATTGTCCTTGAGAGTATGGATGATCATAAGGTGTTGTTTTCCACTTACATGCTGGTCAGAGAGGTAAAACATTGGTAGAAAGGAGCAAAATAGTTAATGAAGGCTCAGGGAGTCTAGATCACTTGGGAATCGTTTAAAGAGGTGTTCCTAGAGAAATATTTTTCTCAAAATGTGAGGAATGAAAAGGAGATTAAATTCATGCAGATTAAGGAGGGTAATATGACTTTTGATGAATATATTGCCAAATTTGAGGAGTTGTCAAAACCAAATGAGGCATGGAAAGCCATGCATTTGGAGGTTGGGTTAAGGCTAGAGTTATAGAGTGCAGTTGCTCTGCTAGAGATAAGGAATTATGCCACACTGGGTAATAAGTGTTGCATAGTTACTAAGAATCTGGTGAAAACTGAGAAAGAGAAATATAGTTAACTTCCTCAAATAAAATCAATCAGGACCTTTCAAAGGTAGGGATAATAGGTTTGGCAGAGCCTAAGGAGGCAAGAGGCCTATGGTGAGGCAAGTTATACCTAATACTTGCTCAAAATGTGGAAAGAATCATGATGGGCCTTGTAGGTTGCAACTAGGTGTTTGCTACAAATGTGGGAAACCATGAAATTTTCTTAGGAAGTGTCCATAACGGAAGAAACTTATTGGAACCATTAAACCTCTAACTATTAGAAGAGTCTACACTCTTAAGGGGAAGGAAGTGGCTCAATCCAACGATTTGAACAAAGGTTATTATTTAATAGGCGATGTATCTTTGATTGTACTATTTGATTCTGGTGCTATTGATTCTTTCATTTTTTATGAATGTATGAAAAGATTGGATTTACCTGTATCTATTTTACCCTATGAGTTGTCTATTTCCATCCCTACTATAGAGCAGGTTTTGACTTCTTTAGCCTACTTGAATTTTCCAATCATTGTTGAGAATAAGCCTTTTGTTCTTGACCTCATCTATTTACCATTAATTGATTTGGATATTATCCTTGGCATGAACTGGCTATCTTTAAACAATGTAATCTTGGATTGTTTTAAAAAATCTGTGACTTTTATAGATACCATACCTATAAATAAGGGTATTGACGAAAAGATCCAAAGAATGTGTTTTCTATGTTCTTCTTAGATTGAAATTTAGCATAAGTTTAATGATATCCTTGTAGTTAGTGAATTTCTAGATGTCTTTCCAGAGGAAATCTTGAGTCTTCCACCTAAGTGGGAAGTAGGATTCTCTATAGAGTTAGTTCCTAGCATAGGACTGATTTATATAGCACCTTGTAATAACCCAATTTTTTTAAAATAAACTAATTGGGAAAAATAAATTTAGATTTTGTTAAAATTGAATTAAGTGTGATTTTCTGAGCCTATGATTGAAATTTGAGAATTTTTCGAAGTTAAAATTTTATCTGATGGAGGAAAACTCTATCCAACTTCAGGAAGTTAGCAGGTAATTTGGAAGGCTTAAAACCTTCAAAAGATTTTTGAATTCCTTCCATATGGGCCTATATTCTTGCCTAGATCAGAGAATGCATCTGAAATTTATCCCGAGCAAAGTGAGAAAAGATCAAAATGCCCCTGGAGGCCTTAAAAAATCAAAACCCCACTTTTTTCCTCTAATTTTTCCTTTCCTCTCTCTCTCCTCCACTAATTTTCTCTCTCCTCTCCATCTCACTCGCACACCACCTCCAGCCGCCAAAAATTCCACCCTGCGCTACTGTCAGACCCCGCCATCGGTGTAGCTCGATGCCACTGACCTTTAGCCACCATTCTTGACCGCTGACGGACACCGCATTGGTCAAAAACAGCCACATTTTCCCTCCATCGCCAAAATCCTCCTCTATTGTGATCTTTACTGCTCGACGCTGTCTGGCTGCACTGCCACTGTTGTTGGGCGGCCTGAGCTGCCAGCTTCCAGCTGGTAGAGCACCGCTACCATGCACCCCGGAACGGGGGAAAAATAGCCTGTCCAACCATGCACTTCATCGTCGAAAAATGCCATCTAAACGACCGTGTTTCACCAAACAAACCTCGAATCTAGCATCCTCGAGTTGCGGGCAACATTTTGGTGTATCTTTTGACCCCAACCACCGTGAGCCACCGTGTTCCACCATGCGCCGTCACCGGAGTTGCTAGAAAGTTGCCGGAATCAGATTTCAAGCTTTTGAAACCCCTGTTACAGTTTAAAATACCCCAATTTGATATTTTCATGTTGAAATTGACCCCGGATTAGATCAACCTAGGAATTTGATAAATTGACATAGGAAAGAATAATTGAAAGAAAAACTCATGTAAGAATTTAATTATTTGCCAAGGAATTAATTAAGAGCAATTGTCGAAGAAAAAGGGCCTGGAAATGTACCAAGAAGAAGCGAGAGATTTAATCAAAAAGAAAGGAAGCAAGGTAGGTTAACAATTTAAACTTTTGTTCCATGTTCTGGTTATGCAATCTAATGTTTATATTCAAGCTTTTCATGGAACTTAAGTTGTCTCTGCATTATTGACCTAAATGTATGAATGTGGGCTAGCATGTGTGGTTTATTGAAATGTTGATGGGTAAGATAGCATGAACACATTGTTGGAAAAATGAGTAGGGTTGAATAGTGTTAACTTCATGGTGACCACAAAAAAAGAACCCTATGTTTTAAGTGTATTAAGTAAAGAACCACAAGAAAGGAAATGGAATTGCCAAGGGAACAAAACTCCCCAAGCCGAGTCCATGAAATTTATTCTTGGAATTTAGAAGCTACGCACCAATATATATTTCAAAAAAAAATATGGGAATTTATTATTGGAGGAAAGGAAATCATTTTTGAATTAGTAGAATTTTATAATAAAGGATACTATTATTATTTTCAAGGAAGGAAATTATTCTTGAAATTGATAAAATTATATAAGAAAATTAATTTTCAAGAGGGGAGAAATTATCCTTGAAAGTACTAAAGTTTTTGTAAGAAACGTATATTGAAATTAATTTCCAAGAAAAGAGAAATTATTTTTGGGATACTAGAATTCTTATAAGAATTGTGCGTTAGAGTTAAATTCCAAGATAAGAGAAATTATTCTAAAAAATATTAGTATTTTTACAAGAAATGTACGTTTATAGTAATTTCTAAAGAAAGGGAAAATCATTCATGAAATTAATAGAACTTTTATGAGAAGTGTACATTAATATTAATTTCTAAGAAAGAGACATTTATTCTTAAATTATTTAGAATTTTAAAGAGATGTACACTAGTACTATTTTTTTCAATAAAAGGAAAATTTTCCCCTGAGAATTGTTAAAGAATTATATACGTGGCTGAGTGTCCACAATTTAAAATGTGTGGCCAAAGGTGCTCCACACAGGCGGCTTAGCGAGGTGTGGTCGAAGGTACTCCATGCCCACGACCTAGTGCTCGCGATTACGCTATATATGTGGCCGAGTGTCCACAAATTATGAGGTGTGGCCGAAGGTGCTCTACACGAGGGACCTAGTGAGGTGTGGCCAAAGGTACTCCATACCCGTGACCTAGAGTTCATGATGATTTTATGTATATGGCCGAGTGTACATGATTTACTATGTATGGCCAAAGGTGCTCCACACAGGCAGCCTAGCGAGGTCGTGGCCGAAGGTGCTCCATGCCCATGACCTAGTGCTAGCGATTACGCTATATACGTGGCTGAGCATCCATGGATTACAAGGTGTGGTCGAAGGTGCTCCACACGGATGACCTAGTCAGGTGTGGCTAGAGGTGCTCCACACCTATGACCTAAGGCTCACGATGATTTCATAAAGGTAGTCTAGTGTCCATATAACACCCCAGGGTGCTCAATTAATCTAGATTGATAAATGTAAAAGTTAATACATAAGCAATTTATGTAATTATGCGATAACAGGTATAATTTTATTTGGATATATTTCATTTGAAAGAGGATACTGATTATTATGTTAACATCTAAATTATCATTCAATGCTTACCTGATTGCATTCGTGAATAACATTATGTTTTTAACATCAAGAATGTAGAATGAAATTTTTTGGTGCTTGCACCCTGGTACATATTAGTTATTTTTCTTAAAACCGGAATTGTTAAGCTACTGAGAAACTTGTGTTTCTCATTACTATGCTAATATGTATCAGATGTAGACACATAGCCAGAGCGGGAAGTAGAAGTCCCATTTTGATTTATATGAGATTTTTGTAACCCTTTTTCGGGTCCTAGTTCAGATATATTTAGTTTAGAACTAGGGTTATTCTTTTGGCAGTAAACATGGGATATTTGAAGGACCGATCCATCTTTGAAATTTGTAAAGGGGTTTGAGTGACAGATTGTTGTCTCCTAACTTCCTATGGATGGGTACTTCATATATCTTGATACATGTTTACAGAAATGTAATGGACATTATTGGACATGTATTTAATTGAATTACATGAATTTTTTAATTTTCGCTGTGTAGTTTAGTATATTTTGATCTATTCCGCTGTGCATGTAAGTTTTTAATCTGAGCAAAAGATCCTGAACCTAATCTACCTAAATTAATTTAATGGTTTAACTGCTTAGACATCAATTAAATAAAGGATATAGATAATGTACCAAACCTATCTATTGATACCAGAATTAACAATAAAACTAGATACCCCCATCACACACCTTATAGGATGTCTCCCTTAGAGTTGACTGAGTTGAAAGTACAGATAGAAGGCATCTTAGAGAAACAATTTGTTAGACCTAGTGCTTCACCATGGGGAGTACTAGTGTTATTTGTGAAAAATAAATATGAAAGTTCAAGATTATGCATAGATTATAAACAATTAAATAGGGTGACTATAAAAAAGAAATACCCTCTCCCTAGAATTGATTACCTATTAGATCAGCGAAGAGGAGCTACTATATTTTCCAAAATTGATTTGAGGTCGAGGTACCATCAAATTAGAGTCATAATTGAAGATGTACCTAATACTACCTTTAGGACAAGGTATATCTATTATGAATTTCTAGTAATGCCATTTAGATTGATGAATGCTCCAGCTATTTTTATGGATTACATGAACCGTATCTTTAGACCTTAACTTGATCAGTTCATGGTAGTGTTTATTGATAATATTTTTGTAAATTCTAAAAGTAGGGAATAGCATGAACAACATCTTAGGATTACACTGAAGTTTCTTAGGGAAAAGCAATTGTATGCCAAACTAAAGAAGTGCGAATTCTGGCTAGAAGAAGTGAAGTTTTTAGGACATGTGATTACTGAAGATGGAGTAGCAATAGATCCTAGTAAGATAGAAGCGGTAGTTTATTGAGAGAGACCTGCAACGTTGCCTTTGACTAAGTTGACTAGGAAGGATATTTTGTTTGTGTGGGATTCTAAATATGAACATAGTTTCCAGAACTTGAAGAAGAGACTAATATTGCACCTGTCTTGACTATTCCTGATCCCTTAGAAAACTTTGAATTGTATTGTGATGCATCCAAGAAGGGCCTAGGTTGTGTCTTGATGAAGAATAGAAAAGTAGTAGCCTATGCCTCTAAACAACTAAGATCTCATGAAGGAAATTATCCTACTCATGATCTAGAATTAGCAGCCATAATGTTTGCCCTAAGGATTTGGAGACACTATCTTTGTGGATCTAGGTTTAAGGTATTTAGTGACCATAAAAGTCTCAAGTATCTCTTTAATCAAAAGGTGTCAAGTATGAGACAAAGGAGATGGATGGAGTTCATTAAAGATTATGACTTTGAACTAAAATACCATCCAAGGAAAGCAAATGTAGTGATAGATGCCTTAAGTAGGAAATCCCTCCACATAGTTTAATTGATGATAAATGAGATGAGCCTAATAAAGAAGTTTAGGAACTTTAGCCATCCATATTGGTGTTGCCAGATAGAATATGTATAAGTGAAATGAGAATTGAAAATGACCTTAGGACTTAGATCTTAGAAGCTCAAAGAACCTAAAGGAATTCAAGAGAAGAATGGATGGGGTAGTAACATTTAAGGATAGGGTATATGTCCTAGAATAAGAAGGACTAAGGGACAAAATTTTAGAGAAAGCATATAAGAGCAAATATAGTTTTCATCTTGATACCACTGAGATGTACCAAGATTTGAAAGAAAAATTTTGGTGGCCAGGCATGAAGAAACACATAGTTGAGTATGTTGTTAGATGTTTAGTATTCCAGCAGGTGAAGATCGAACATTAGAAACCTGTAAGGCTATTACAACCTCTTAAAATTCCTAAGTGGAAATGGGATAAAAATTGCTATGGATTTTATGGTCGGGTTACCTAGGACTCAATCAAGAAATGATGCAATTTGGGTAATTGTAGACTAATTAACAAAATCTACACATTTCCTACCTATTAAGATAAATTTCTCACTGGATAAGCTAGCCTAGTTGTACATTCAAGAAATAGTGAGATTCTATGGAGTGCCCACTAGCATTGTGTGGAATAGAGACTATAGATTTACTTCTAGATTCTGGAAAGCCTTGCAAGAGGCCTTCGGTACCAAGTTTAAATTTAACACTACTTATCATCCACAAACTGATGGGCAGATTAAAAGAACCATACAGAATCTAAAAGATATTCTTAAGGCTTGTGCCTTAGAACAGAAAGGGAGTTGGTGTAACGCCCCAATCCTATAATTCCTTTTAATTAATTAAATAATATAATATATTATAAGATTGGTGAGTTACTACTACCTCTACCTAAGTAAATTTTAACCTTTACCAAGTTAAATAATTAAGTGTTATTGATTTGGAATTTCTACACTCGGGTTCTCACATGTAACGCAACGAAAATAAATGCAATAAAATATATATGTAGGTATATACATTCGCATTCACAATACATACATAATTCATTTACAATATCATATTAGCTTATACAAGACATATACCTATAGATATGTGAGACTATTAACTATTTATCATTTAGGGTAAAGAGGCAACATTCCTACCACTCATACCTCTTTTCCAAAAATCCTACTAATGGATAAAATTAACATCTCACATATCCCAATATATATATGCCCTATATTCTATACCTCAAAAAGTACAATGAGGGTTGGGGCAATGGGGCATGTATACTTTGTCAACTATCTATATGTCAAAATTTTATTGTACATTCTACCAAACTTCATACAATCAGAGTGTTAGAGGAATCTCTAAAACAAAAATGACCCATGATTCTTTAATAATTAGGAAATACCCCAAAAATTGTATCTTCACTACTTCCACCTCTAGCAGGAATTGGTATCTAGGCATCTAATACACACCAGCATTTATATGAGAATAATTTCTCAGTAGCAACAACAACCTATTTTACAAACTGCTGATTTGTACCACCGTACTCTTACAAAAATATAATACATTCTTTTTTATCATCAAATAACACACCATGTCTATTGGGATGATATGTGTAACATCCGCCTCCAATGATTTTGATATGTTATTATTTTTATTATTAATGATAGTTTATGTGGATGCAATGGTTTATGTGGTGTTAAGAATGAATTACCAAATGTGTAGAATGGATATTTTTATTAAAATAGGACTAACCTTACCATAAGGGTAAAATTATATTTTACCAAAGAGAGCAAAATAGTAATTTTGCATAAAAAAAGAAAGACCAAATTTTTCACTTAAAGTACTTCATGAAATTGTGTTTGAAGGCTTTTACCCTTTTATTTTAAAAAGGAGAAGGAATAAGGGTAAAAATAATTATTTTGCCATAAAGGGCAAAATGATAATTTTATCTAAAGAGGGATAAATTAGTAATTTCATAAAAGAGACTTTTTGAAACTTTACTTGATGAGTTTTAGCCTATAATTTTTGAAAAAGAGGAAAAGTGAAGGTAAAATTGGTCGTTTGGACATAAAGGGCAAAATGGTAATTTTATCCAAGGACATATTGGTAATGTTCAAAAAAGTGAAAGGGTAAAATGGTAATTTCACTTAAGGACACATTGGTAATTTTTGTAAAAGTGGAAGGGTAAGATGGTAATTTTACTTAAGGACACTTTGATAGTTTTTGAAAAGTGGAACGGTAAATGGTAATTTCTTAGAGTAGAAGGGTAAAATGGTCATGATCCATAAAAATTCCATGAAATTACAATTTGAAGGAGAAAGGATGCCATTCTTGAAAAAGAGTAGTAAGGGTATAATGGTCATTTTACACCAAGGGTATTTTGGTAATTTTACCTAAACCCTAATTTAACCTTCTTCTTCATGAAAGGAGAGGAAGAAGTAGAACAAGGGAGAAAAGAGAGGGAGTGGCCGAGAGCTTCACAAGCAAAGGAGAAGGAGAAAATCAAGGAAAAACCACTCAGGAAATCTCACATTTCTTGCATTTTCAAGGTAGCTAAACATTCCTAAACCCTTGATTTCATGTTTTATGGGTTGTTTAAAGTGTTTTAAAGTTTCATGAAGGCTAGGGTTTTCTCTCTCTACTTTCTTATGATGGATTTCTTTGAATGGGTTTTGCTTATGTTGAAAAATGGTTGTGTTTGTGACTATTGGTATGTTTGAATGGTAGAAATTTTAAAAGATTGAAATCTTCCATGAATGGCATTTATTTCATGAAAAACCCTAACTTTTACGATAGTTGAAACGGCATCAAAATGAAAGGTAAAATGGTGATTTTTCATGAGAATATCTTAAAAATGAAAGCCATGTAAGCAAAAGATTGACACTTTCCATTTTCCCTCACTTTCTCTCTTGGCCGAAAGTACCTAGGGTTTCTATGGAAGTTGGTTGCTTGAAAAATGTCCAATAAATGGTGTAGGTGTTTGATCATGAGAGAGGAAGAGAGAGGAAATTTTGTTATGTTGATGAATTTGACAAATTTATCATTTTCTAGTTATGCCATTCAATCTTGAAAGTGTGCCTAAAATGTGAAGATGAAGGAATATGTGTAAATGTATGTTTGGCATGAAAAATAAGCTATGAAAATGAAGAAAGAGAATGGCTAAACATATAGACGCACATTTTGAACATAAGAAAGTGTCATGAGTAATGAAAGAAAAATGGGCCATTATGCTTATAAGGTGGAAAGGATGGAAGAAAGGAAAGAAATGGCATGAAAATCTCTAGCTTCCACTCTTCCCTCATCTTGGCCGAAAGCATCACCTCTTTATTACTCTTGATGGCCAAATTTATATGTTAAAGAGAAAGTAAAAAAAAGTGTTTAAAGTGGCCAACATTAAGAGAAATGGAGAGGAAGGATATACATGAATAAATATGAAAGATATTTGCATGTATTGTGCCATTGATATGATTATATTTTAATTCATATGAATATGAATGTATGGCTTAATGATAAGCACATAATTATACATATTTAATTTCCAAATCCCACTTGCTTTGGGAGTATATTTTATGTGTTTTATGTATAATTACCCATGTTTTCATGTTATCCAACCTGTTCCTAGGTACAAAGCAGTTTTAAAGAGAAATGCACCAAAACTAAGTGTCTAAAGGCTCAAAGCACCTTAAAATGCACCTTTTAGCATGGGCACACATGGATTCTTCTTGAACACACTGTACCACATGCCCATGCTACCTTAAAACCTCTAGAACACACCTCTCCACATGCCAAAGACATCCCATGCACCTTATTACACGACCAGAGTAACAATCTCTAACCAAGAAATGGCCAAAATCACACAACGGATGGATTCCTTTTGGAACACGGCCATGCTCTCCACTTGGACTACCACATAGCCATGCCACTTTCTAGGCTGCCACATAGCCATGTGGAAGCCTAGAGAGGTATCTCCCTTGCCTACAAATAGGAGAAGGTGCAAGGAGAGAAGGGCATCACTTGAAGGCGTCTAAGGAGAGAAAATCAAGAGCACTTGGAGTAGCTTGGATTGTGACAATCCTTGCTAGTCTTTGGAGCATAATACTTCAATTCCCTTGCCTCTTCACGAAGGTCACAAGCTGTAGAGAGTCAATCAAGAGTTAAAGGAAGAGATTGGGAAGTATCAAGAGGCAACTAGAAGCATAATCAAGAAAGGAGTTCAAAATCCAAACTAGTCATCCAAAAATTGATAGATAAGGATGTTTTTGTTTCCATTTTGTTTTTCTTCCCTTGTTATAATTCTTGTTGTTTTATTCATGAACATGAGTAGCTAGATTGGTAGAACCCAAATGGGGTTCTTAGACTATGTTGATATTTTGATTTGAACATGATTGAGTTATAAATTAAATTATGTGATCTTCCTCTAGTTAAAGATTAATCAAGTTTTTATTACGAGATGTCGTAAGCAAAACTATCTAGATTCCTCTCAAATACTCTACTCGATGATGTTTGGAATTGGAAAACTAACTAGAGAGAATAGTTGATCTTTGCTCGTACCAAGAGGTTGACGACTGCTGGACTAGGAGGAACTCCTAATAAGCACTAATGCTTATCTAAACTTGACCATTGGACAAGAATAGCCAATGGAAGGTATAAGTTTTAGAAATCCATTGAAACCAACTGAAAATCTATATTTTCTTTACACAAGTAGCATAATCAATTTCATAACTCACTATCCTTTGTTTACATATCATCTAGTCTAAGACCACAATGGGTTCGTTTAATTGAATCACCATTCTTCTTAGGCTAGATAACAACGAGTAAGTAGTAACTCTGGGCTTTCCCATTCCTGTAGGATACGACCTTGATACTCACCTTTGCACTAGACTACACTTACAGGTGCACTGCCTTAAGGTATGGCTACATATAGTTCATTGGTAGCACATCAAGTTGTTGGCGTTGTTGTCGAGGATATTTTTGTAAAAACTAGTGTGAATTTGCAAATTGTTACTTTAGCCACTCTTACTTGTCTTATTTTATTTTTGTTTTTGTTTTTGTTTTTATTCACTTTCTTTCCTTCCTTCTTCTTTTATGTACTTGTTAGGTTGTTTTGCCAATTTGGTAGTTTGTAACCATGAACTATACATCATTCTTGGAAGTCCAAAGGGAGCTTCTGACAACTTGAAGTAATCTTCTGGCCAAGGAGAATATCGATCTCCTGAAGCCAGAGCAAGCATTATAGTTTTGGTATGAATTTTGTGGTGGCATGCATTATAGTGCACAATGTAATGCAGGAGGTATGTTTGTTAACTCTTACATTGGTCCTACTGATTTCAAACAGGTTGATTATATGAGGAATTCCCCATGTCAGCAGAACAATCCTTACAGCAATATATACAACTCTAGGTGGAGTAACTATCCAAATTTTGGATGGAATAACGATACCCAAGGTTCACTAGATTTTCAGTGGTTACACCAGTAGCAACCCCAACAACAAACTGCTCCAAATCAATTTTCTCAATTGCAAGAGAATGAATCTGATTTAGAGGAAATGATCATGAAGACTATGCCTACTTTAGAAAGCAATTTCCAACAAACGGACACAATCCTTAGAGATCAACAAGCCTTCATTCGGAACATAGAATATCAAGTAGGCCAGATGTTTAAGATGTTGGCTGAAACACAGCTAAAGACGCTCCTCAATACCAAAAAGTCTAATCCAAGGGAGCAATACAATGCTATCACTCTAACTTCTGGTAAGCAAGTATTTGACCCTTTTCTATTGACTGATGATAAAATTATTGTACAGGATGTGCCAATTAGTAAAGAGCCAGAGCCTGAGGTAAGTAGGCCATTAATAGTGGAGGACAAGAGTCCTATAATAGAGTACTAGCCACCTATTCCATACCTAGCTAGACTGAAGCAAGAGAAGGTTTATTCTGACTTAGCTACTTCTTTAAGACATTCCTTAGATCATGATGATCCTGTTTATTCTATGGATGTTTTAGATGACGTTATTGAGTCAGAAATTTAGGAATTCTTGCATAATAACCCATCACAAATAGCATTGCAAGAAAATGAGGAAGAGCTGTCCAACGAGCAAGTGTTGGAACAACTAGCAAATTTGCTGGCTACTAAGCCTAACAGCTATACTAACCTCTCTCTTTCTTTTGATAGGTCAAAGGTACATAAGGTGAAAGCCTCAATTGAGGACCCCCAAGTGCTAAAATTGAAAGAATCACCTACGCACTCAAGCTGTACTCATCTGTGTCAAATGGACAAACTAAAAATAATTATCATAGATGACCTAATCCCTACTGAATGGGATACAATTTTGGCCTCTCTCAAAGACCATCTCAGGGCACTTTTTTACAAGATTCCCCTGCCTCTCTCGTTTCCACCAGAACGAGACAAAACTTAAACCATTCCTCTACATATACATATGTATGTAGTTTAGTGAATAAATTAATAAATTCTCAAGTTTCCAGGAAAACTTAGGAGCCTTACACAGTCAGACAGGTAAACAGTCACTGTCTCAAGCATTACCATGGAAACCCTCTTGAGGACCAGGTAATCTTCCTTCATGACCTAATAAATAAATGAGTTCAGTTAGCGGACTCAGAAAAAACATATTCTTCTTCTGTTTTATCTTATTTTCTGAAATTTAGCTCACATGCCAATAAAATTTTCCCAACTTACTTATAGAAACAAAAAAAGGAAGTGTGCCCCAAGGATTCTAGCTAAAATAGGGGAAGGCTATGATTAAAAGATTCATGACAACCTATCACGAAATGATAAGTTATCATGACTTCAAATGATAAGCTATCATAGTTTCAAGTGATAAGCGATCATGATCTGAGCAATAACTTATCAACGATAAGCTGTCACTCAAATACCAAACTCACATAATAATCTATCACTAAGATTATGATAGCCTATCATAAGAGATAACCTTTTTGGAATAGATTTCATGAAAGAAAATTTAAATTTTAAAGATTTCTGAACCTTTCAAAATTTTGAAATTTCTTTTTTTTTTTTTTTTTATAGAAGTCTCAAGTTTTCAAATAATTGAATTGATTTCCTAATGATCTTATACTTTTTGAAAAATTGAAAATTTCCCTTAAAGAGTAATTTTGGTCTTCAAAGATTATCAAATTAAGATGAAGGGATTTTGAATTCTTTTAAACTTTCAAAAGCACAAGACATAACTTTTGAAAAATTAGGCAATTTGAATTCTTTTCAAAAATCAAAAGCTTATCATCAAGATTTCAAATATAAAGCTTCTTTAAATTATCTTAAATCTGTCAAACAATTTCAAAGTTGCTTTATCCCTAAGTTTTCGAAAATGGTATGAAAGGCCTTTGAATTAATTTAAATTTTGAACTTCTTTGAATATTGCCTTATTCCTAATTTTTGCAATTATAAGCTCTTTTAAATTGTTTCAATCCATTCAAAAGTTTTTTAAATTATCCTTTGCATTATCCACAAATTCTTGAGGAAGATATGATCATCAAAATTTTAGACATTTTCTTAATTTATGATCTACTTATCCTTAGGATCTTTTTTTAAAAAAAACATTTTCAAAAGAGCATGATCAATTTTTAAATTCAAAAAAGAGTTATCAAGAACACTTTTTCAAGAAATTAAAAAGATATGGCTTATCCAAATTTTAAAATCAAAAGCTTATCCTTTCCTCCTCTTCACGCGTTGGAATCCTTCTCTTAAGAGGACACAGTTTCCTTTGCCTATATAAAGGCTTAACCATGACACTCTCCCACACCAATTGGCAAGCTTCAAACTCCTTTAATCCCTTGTGTGAATTCTCAACTACGTTAAGCAAAAATCTCACACAAACATCGTCCATTCCAAGTAAGTTCTTCAATCTTCTTCTATGTTTAAATGAATTATTCTTCTTTGATTCTAACTTTCAATTATTTTCTTTTATGTTCAAATTATTCAAAAAGAAAAAAAAATTCTTCATATAGTTTTCACATAAACTTCAAGATTCATTCTTTTCAATTAATGTGTTTCGTAATTTCTTTTTCATTCTTTTTCATAAGTAAGATTCATTCATTATTTCTTCTCTTCTATGTATACAAAACTCATTATTTCATAAGAAAGAATCCTAAAGAAACTATCTAGGGACACAATTCCTTAGTTGCTTCTTTTTCATATAGTTAAAAAAAAAATCATTCATTCATATGAATAAATGAATTCTTGTATTCTTGAATAAATCATCATCACGCAACAAACAAGAATGTTCTTTCTTGTATTCATAAAAATTCAAGTGAAGAACTTTGTTTGTCTTGTAATTATTTATATATATATTCACAAATAAAACAACAAAGGACCATGTTACATTTACATGCAAAATTTGTACTCAGGATATACCTATCTTCTTTCTTTAGCTAACTTCTATTTATCTAGGGAAATGTCGCAAACTTCAGCACACAGCGTATCTTTAGCACACAACACACAATGACATAGATTGCTGACATTCCACAAAGTAGAGCAAGAGGAGAAGTACCAAATCTTTCACTTCAAGATGATAAGAGATAGATGCTGCATCAACTTGAAAGACATCCTAACAATAAGATTGATTAATGAAATCCATGAACTCCTAGATCCACTACCCTTTGCAAGGTTCTTCACCATTAACACACCTATGTATAGGGAGTTGACCTTGGAATTTTGTAGCATTGTCTCCCTAAAGAAGCATATAGTTGAGTGGACTAAGCCACACCATTTCATTCCGCTTAAGGGAGTAGATTTCTCTATGTCCATACCTCACTTTGGAAGGCATTTATGCCTATGGAAAATGGAGGAATTACATGGAAATGAGTACAGAGGATGCCTCTACGCTCCAACAGCTCTCTCCCATACTATGTGGAATCAAATAGCACTCAAACCTAGCCAGTACAACCCGAGTAGCTCCAAGGCCACTAGCCTTCCTGATGGATTAAGGTACCTTCATTCCATCTTAGTTTATACTATTACAAGCAGAGGAGATAGCTTCATAGTAGTCACCCAGATGGACTTGTTCCTCCTATGGGCCATGCATCAACATAAGAAAGTGGATCTTGGTTTCATTTTAACAAACCAGATATCCACTTTCATAGAAGATGTTAAGAAGAGTACAATAGGCTTTGGCCTATACATCACTCAGCTAGCAAGAAAGATAAGAGTCCTAAAAGATTGTGTAAATGACCTCACTCCAATAGGACACATATGGCCAGTAGGTCTAAGGCAGATGATGAATATGTGAATGATATACACATCCCATTGCCATAATGGTCTAGTCTATAAGTTGTTAAGCCAAAAGCACATTGTACAACCTAAAGACACTAGAAGAAATGATGCACAACCTGTAAGAATAGATGATCTACCATCTCCTATAGCAGAAGAAGTCTCTAGGCCCAAAGACCACATCAGCACCTCAGCTGATCAATTAGCCAAGTTAAAAGAAATTCAACAACATCATATTACTGAATTCAAAGCTTTTTAGCAAGAAATCAAAAAACACCAGGATACTCTCTAAAACACTCTCAGACATATCTCAGCGGGATTAGAGAGCCATATCCAGCAGTCACATTAGATGACTTCTCAAATCCAAAGGCTAGTTGATGCACTACCACCATCCCTTACTAAATTAGACAACCTGGACATCTACTTTAAGGATCTTCTATCACCATCTCCTCCGAATTCACCAGCACAGTAAATCAATAACGTTCTCCTTCATCTCATTTTATACTTTTAGTTGTCGATAAGTCCTCCCCATTTTGTTATACACTAAGGACAATGTTTGTCTTAAGTGTGGGG
Source organism: Senna siamea (assembly GCA_031216115.1). Lineage (NCBI taxonomy): Eukaryota > Viridiplantae > Streptophyta > Magnoliopsida > Fabales > Fabaceae > Senna > Senna siamea. The sequence goes on from CM062360.1 coordinate 9,187,058, forward strand.
TGACTCCTTTCAATCTATTTTAGTTTATTTCAATTTTATTTTAGTTTTGGTTATTTTAGTTTATTTCAATTTTATTTCAGTTTTGTTTGCTTTATTATACAAAAAAAAATTACCTTATAAATGAAATAAAATTTTCAATTATTTTTCTTCAACCATTTTATATCTTCTTTATTTTATATTTCTTTAATTATTGCCTAATTTTTCAAAAAAAAAATTTTAGTTTTCTTTTTCGTTACTTTTTTTTATTTTTGCTTTACTTTGTTCTTAATTTTTTTTCATTATAATTCACATTTCAAATAATTGTATCACAATAAGATGTTATCCAAATGTTCATTCAAAAGTATATCATATTAGTGATTGTCAGTTTTCTTCAGCATTGCTTTATAATTAAGTCATAACATGGATAAAATATAATGCACACTTACAATCTTGCAAGTCAAACTCTTTTTTCCAATCCATATTAGACAATAAATGCATTTCATAACTCATATTGAAAAATAGTTTTATAGCACCTAGATGCTCCCACATCTTACACCATGTTCTACATTGCATACACTCTTAGCTGATAATATGGATAGGAAGACATATATCCATTACTTGATTGGAAATTTTATTAAAAAGTTCAGGAGCCTATAAAACCACGCCCTATAAATGTGAGGATTTAAGCCAAGAGAGCATTCATTACAAACATGCTCTACATTTTTCTTGTTAAGGGTGCATTTCATTTTACTATGCTTCTAGAACTTTCTTTGTAATACTTGTCAAAGTTACATGAACTTTTGAATATCATAAATGATTTAGGTAACTTAGGTTACACCACTATTAACTAAAAAAGCCTACCCTATATGTTTTTCCTTAGTTGACCATTATTGAGCCTTGACGTATTCTTCGTTATATACACCTTTATACCCCATATTCCACTTCTTACATTATCTTTCTCTACCACCCTATATGTTGGAATTTGTGTGGTATACTCTATACATCTGGATTAAAAATGTAGCACCTCAACAGATGATAGATCATTGAGTCTTTCATTTAGAGATACCTCCTTTCAAGGATATTATAATGCAAGACTTCCATGAAAAAAAAAGTTGAAGAAGAGAAAAAGAAAAGAAAAAGAAAAATATATATATATAAGCAGTCTTTGTACTCTTTGGGGAAATGGTACTCTCTGAACTAAGAACTTAGTGAAGAAAAATGTATACTGCATTCAATCCTTGGAACTTCATTGAATTACATGAGTATTCACATAAGTTTCCAACATATTTGTACCCTTTTCTCACAAGATCCTTCACCTACCTCTACCCCAAGCCTTATTACAACCCCATCAAGACCCTTTGATCATGATATTGAAGTTTTTGTAAGTAGTGGAGATGAGATTTATAAGCAAGCATATGGAAGGCATGGTACTATGAAATTGCTTGAGAGATTTCACTTCACCCATATACACTTCTGAGTGACATTAAGTGATCTCTATGAGGCAGTGGTTCCTAGTCAAACAATGAATTTCTTGTTGAGGAAATGCATTCAATCTAACTATCTTTGTTATTTGTGAAGGCGTAACAATGCCAAATTATGGTTAAGATTCATGTAGCATCAAGTTACATAAACTGTAAACTATGTATTAACTATGAAAAGTTGTTATTGTTTCTTATGAATTAAATGAAAGTTTTCTTGAGGACAAGCAAAAGCTTAAGTGTGGGGTATTATGATAAGCATATAATTATACATATTTAATTGCCAAATTCCACTTAATTTAGGAGCTTATTTTATGTGTTTTATGTATAATTACCCATGTTTCCACTTGTTTTCATGTTATCCAAGCTTTTCCTAGATACAAAGAAATTTAAAAGAGATATACACCAAAACCAAGTGTCTAAAGGCTCAAAGCACCTCAAAATGCACCTTTTAGCATGGGCACACATGGATTCTTCTTGAATACACTGTACCACACACCCATACAGACTTAACTTCTAGAACACACCTCTCCACATGCCAAAGACATCCTATGCACCTTCCTACACGGCCAGAGCAATAATCTCCAACTAAGAAATGGCCAAAATCACACTATTGATAGATTCCTTCTGGAACACGGCCTACAACACGGCCATTCTCTCCACTTGGGCTACCACACGGCCATGTGGAAGCCTAGAGAGGCATCTCCCTTGCCTATAAATAGGAGAAGGCACAAGGAGAGAAGGGCATCACTAAAAGGCATCTAAAGAGAGAAAATCAAGAGTACTTGGATTAGCTTAGAGTGTGACAATCCTTGCTAGTCTTTAGAGCATAATACTTCAATTTCCTTGCCTCTTCACAAAGGTCACAAGCTGTGGAGAGTCAATCAAGAGTTGAAGAAAGACTATGTTTATATTTTGATTTGAACATGATTGAGCTATAAATTAAATTATGTGATCTTCCTCTAGTTAAAGATTAATCAAGTTTTTATTACAAGATGTCGTAAGGAAAACTACCTAGATTCCTCTCAAATACTCAACCCGATGATGTTTGGAATTGGAAAACTAACTAAAGAGAACAGTTGATCTTCACTTAGACCAAGAGATTGATGCTGCTGGATTGGGAGGAACTCCTAATAAGCACTAATGTTGATCTAAACTTGACCATTGGACACAAATAGCCCATGAAAGGTATAGGTTTTAGAAATCTATTGAAACCAACCAAAAATCTGAATTTACTTTACACAAGTAGTATAATCAATTTCATAACTCATTATCCTTTGTTTACATATCATCTAGTCTAAGACCCTAATGGGTTTACTTTTCTGGTAACTTGATAATTCATAATCTTAGTACTTGCCTCACATTCTCTCCATAACCAAAATAAGTAGTAGTTAGACTTAGTTTAATTGAATCACCATTCTTCTTAGGCTAGATAATAACAAGTAAGTAGTAACTATGGGCTTTCCCTTTCCCGTGGGATATAACCTTGATACTCACCTTTACACTAAATTACATTGACAAGTGCACTGCCTTAAGGTGTGGCTATATATAGTTCATTGGTAGCACATCTCTTGAAATTTACATGCAAATGAGAAATGAAAGGCATTGAAGGTCACTATTATGGGGTAGAGAACGACACTATAAAATCCCACTTGAGGTGAATATTTAAAGGCTATGAATGTTATCTTAGGGTTAAGAGAACAACACTATTTACATCTCCCCCTAAAGATAAATAAAAAGGTAATGAATGTTCCTAAAGGGTGTGAACCATGGCACTATTAATATTCCCTTGAATAGCACCATGAAAGGGTGTAGTATGGCACTATTAGATACCCCTTAAGGTGTATGTGATGGCACCATATAATACTCTAGTGGTGGCACTCAATGGCACTATAAAGAGTCACCCTAGTGGTAATGATTTGATGGCACTAAGGTACCCCTGCAAGTACAAACAAGTATATATGATGTGATGACATATCTGATGACAGATTAAGTATGAATGCATGACAATGTGATGCCATATAATATGTTCATGACATGAAATAGTAATAATCTCATTTTTACAAATCCACATACATATGTTTCATATAAAGCATGCCCATGAAATTGAATAAAAGCTGTTTTGAAAGAAATGGAATGTAGAAATGTTTTTCTATATCCGTACAGTGGTACATGCCAGTTATTTTGAAATTTTATGGTTTTTTAGCTATTGGGAAATTATTTCTCATTGTTGTACTGGTATGTATCATATGCATAGATACAATGTTATGATAGAGATAGAGGTAGCAGTGGTAGAGGTTCCCTTTTTAGAAACCTTTACTATTTAAAGGACATATACATAGTAGCAATATTTGAAATCCCTCCTACAAATTAGCATGTTAAGGAAGTAGGTGTAATTATGTAGTTATAACCCTTTTGTCCTAATTCTCAATATGTTCTTTTTAGAATAGAATTAAGACTACCATTCTTTTTTATTGTACATAGAAAAGAAGGGCACACACACATGAAATAGGGTATGAAAACCTTATCCATTAGTAGGATTCTTTTTGGAAAGGGTTTTGAGTGATAGGCTTGTTATCTCCTTACCCCTCTAAATGAATATTTCACATATCTTGACTTATGTACAGACAGTGTAATGACATAGATATGTATATGTATTATGTTTTGTAAATTTCGATGTGATGTATGAAAATTTCATTTTTTGCTGTGCTAAAGTGTGATAACCTAAGCAAAAAAGCCCAAACCTAATCAAATAATAAATTCTTAATGGATTTTAAGGCTCAAGAAAATTAATGAATTAAAAAGGTAAAGCTAAATGTGACTTTTTTATCTTATTACATTTTATGAAGCCATAATGTAAAGATAAGGGTGTTACACTATGCATGAATTATACAATTATATCTCATACTTATGAATGCAAATACAGCTCATCACATATCCATCACACAGGATATATCATTAGATTATAATTGTAACATGGTTATATCACATATATATATATAGAGTATAAACAAGGAATTCAGAATAGATCATCATAGCCATAGCCAAAATCATCATCATAACAAGAGAAATCAGGAGAGTCACTGAGCGAACAACTCCTCATACTAAATCATAACCCATCTGTGTACTATCTGAAGCGTCACCCAATGGACCAAGTACAATCCTCCTCATCTCCACTACAAAGGCCCTTGCCCACCTCTCTGGTAGTTCCTCCCCTAATTCACCAAGTCCCAGAGGATCCCTGCCTACCTCTCTAGCAGATTCTCCCCTTAATCACTAATCTTAACAAGACCCTGCCCACCTCTCTGGTAGTTTCTCCCCTAAAAACATGAGATTGCTATTCCTTTTTAACAAAAACATATCATCTCCCAATATACCATTCACAAGTATGTAGACTAAGGTGATTTGGCTTATACCATGGTTATATCTAATTTTAAGTATGTTACTCCTTTAATTGGCTATAAGAAAGTTCACTAACTTAAATTAGTAACCATTACGGTGTTTTTCAAAATCATTTAGTGGGAGTTTCATCATCCCTGTTATGGTTCAACCTTGGAATGCCCAACAGTCGTCCCATATCGATAATCGATCACTCAACATAAGCCTATCTACCACTAATTCATATACTAGGAATACTTTCTCATTTCTATTTTATTCCTCATGCTCTTTCTTTTTAAACCTTATACTATTCTTACTCTTTCTCTTTCACTTTCAAACCACATGTTACCTATTACATCTTAGGCCTAGATCCCTTGTTTGAGTGAAGTTTTAGGTTAAATACACTTCAAGCTAGGTCATTGAGTTCATTCTCTAAGAAAAACATTGGATAGTCGACTTCCACCATCTAGCAGTTGACGATCACTCACTGTCATTCAAAATTTTCCAAACCAAGGGCTACCAGTCAGCTACCAGGGTCCTAACAATCAAATATTACGTTCTTGGTGATATTTTGGAAAAGTTAAGCACGGCAGTAGCCTTCCAAAGGCTGGCAATCAACTGTTAGAGCTCTGTATATGTTTCTGGGTAACTCAAGAACACGACAGTCGACTAGTATGAGCTATCAGTCAACTGTTATGCTATGATTTATTTTTTAAATTAACTATTGACCTAGAATTTTGCCCAAAATTTTGTTTGTAAATCATTTTTGACAATTATAAACTCAATACCATCATATCAACACCATTTAACACATAGACAACCCAAATTACTGTTAATCTCACTCAAATCTTGGATTCGACCTTATTTTCATACATAGGTAAAAGCCAATTTTTCATAATCTTATTTAAGTATACATAAGTACACCATGTAGTTTAAAACACCCAATAGAAGTTAAAAACATCAAGAATGTAGTTTTTAGCCTCTTGTCTTGCTTAAATAACATGAAAATCATAATTTTCACCACATGAATAGTAATTTCAAAATAAAGAGGATGGTATTGTTTGCTACCTTGTTTCTTGACAAAAGAGGTGTGTGTATGATATTATATGCCTTTCTCAACTTTCGTGCTTCAAATATGTACCTTTGCTTACTCTCTCTCTCTAAGCGCTCTTCTCTCTCTCTAGATTTTAGCTATGAGTGTGGACATAGGAAGATACCTCTAGCCTTATATAGGCAGTCCAAAAATTGTAACTCTTATCCTAGTTCTTGATCATTTGGCTTTAAATGATAATTTTTCCAGCTATATGCAAAATTACCATTCTACCCCCTAAACCCATTTTCAAGAAATTTCAAAAATCTGGTAGCAATAGTAACTATTTTAGCTAAAATTACATCTTGCTACCCCTGGAATATTGAGAGCCTACATAACTTCCTCCACTAAACCTTTTTCGTCCATTCAAGTCCCTGTTCTTTTCTTTTCAATTTAGTCCCCCACTCTAATGCAACTACATGCAACTCATTCTAATGCAACATACACAAGCATTTAACTTATTTAATAATTAAAAAATATCTCTCATAAATAGAAGGAAAGGATGCTACAGTTGGGAAAGGAATTTGCCATTATTGAGTTTGCTTACAATAATAGTTTCCACTCTAGCATAGGAATGGCACCTTATAAAGACTTGCATGGGAGAAAATGTCGATAAGCCTTATGTTAGTTTGCAGTAAGGTAAAGACAACTTGAGTTATTGCAACAAACTACAGACCAAATAAGAATGATCAAGAGAAAGTTAGCTAAAGCCCAAGCTAAACAAAAGAGTTATGTTGATAAGAGAAGAAGACCACTTGAATTTGATGAAGGAGATCATGTTTTCCTCAAAGTTTACCCAGTTACTAGTATTGGTAAAGCTATTAAGTCTAGAAAACTAAATCCTAGATAAATTAGACCATTCCAAAATTTGAAAAGAGCTAGTTCATCTGTATACCAAATAGCTTTAACCTTATTTTTGTTCAATCTCCATAATGTTTTCCATGTTTCTCAACTTTGAAAATATATTCTAGACCCTTCACATGTTCTTGATGCCAGTATAGTACAATTAAAAGATAATCTGACATATCATCCTAAACCCTTGAGAATCATTGGTATTGAGGTCAAGCAGTTAAGGAATAAAACTATCCCACTAGTGAAAGTATTATGGGATCAATCGTCACCACAAGAGGCCACGTGAGAGAAAGAAGAAGATATGAGAAGGACCTACCCAGAATTATTTAAATAGGTACATATTGATTTCGAGGATGAAATTATTTTAAATGAGGGGAGAAATGTAACATCTGCTCCTACTATATGTGAGAGATGTTTATTAGTTATTAAATAAGTTAAATGCTTGTGCATGCTACATCAGTTTTCATATAGTTGCATTAGTGTAGGGACTAAATTGAAGGTAAATAAGGGCTAGAATAAAAAGGAAAATGTTAAGTTAAGGGAATTATGTAAATCCCCATTAGCCCAAGGGTAGAAAATGCAATTTTAGCAAAAAGGGAGTTACTGTAGCTAACTGATTTTTGGAATCTCTTGCCAGCAATTCAAGGCAAAAGTGTAATTCTTTATATGGCCAGAAAAATTGCCATTTGAGGCTAAGTGACCAAAAACTTAACCCTCACTTTGGACAAGGGTTGCAGTTTCCTCAACTACATGGAATTACCTATATAAGCCTAAAACCAGAAAACTTTACCCCTACCAGCTCATTTTTCTAACTTCTAGAGAGAGGGAGGACATTTTAGAGAGAGTAGGAGAGATTGTGAAGTAGAAGGATCCTAACTCAGATTCAAACATGATATGAAATAAGAAATCTCAAAAGGAAATGTCTGAGAGGGTATCTAACAACATTAACACATGTCTTAACAAGAACCGAGGTAGCAAACAATCTAATCCCCTTATCTTTGAAATACACCATTCACTTTATTGAAAATGATGCTTTTGATGTTGTTTGAGTTAAGAGAGGGGTTCAAACCTACATTCTTTGTATTTCTAACTTCTATTGAGTGTTTCAAACCTATGTTTAAATCTCAAAATGATGCTTTTGATGTTATTTTAGACATGCTTGTTTCAGATTGTGAGAAATGGGTTGACTATTCACCTTATGGGAAATATGTTTAGATTTCCTTTGATTGATGATACTAAGCATGAGAGTGAGTAATAATTGAGGTAAATGATGAATTGATATTAGAAACTAAGTTTATGACTTTTTCTAGACTTGAAAAAAGGTGAAATTCGAACTAAGTAACCCTGTATAGCAATAGAATTACAGCTTAAGCACTTGCAAGTCGACTTCCATGTTCTTCAGTTTAAAATTTGCAAAATAAGTACGCAACAATCAATTACTAGCTCATGGCAATTGATTGTCGTGCCTCCAGCAAAAGACTGCCAGCTTACAGTAGACTATCAGCCGACTGCTATAACCTAATAGTTGACTGGTAGCTCTCTGTTTTCCTTTAATCGACTGATATAGTTCTAGCAGTTGAGTTACAGTCTTCTACTTGAGTTTTCAAGGTTTTATTTCTATAATTTGATTGCTATAATGCATAAGTTGGCTACTATGTGAAAAAAAAAATAGTGTTTTTCATACATAATTCATTTTGAAAGAGCCACCTAGTCTTTAAAAAAAACCTCAAAAGTTTAGAAAAAGTTTTAAGCCCAAGTTTCTATTTTACCTTTACACATTTAGTCCTAGCTTACAATTTAAAAATCTATACTTTCTTCAATCATTTGGTGAGCTCTTAGATTAGATGTGTACAGGAAATATTTCAATTTATTTGTAATCATCAAACCATTTTCTTGAGTGAATGCTTAATGGGGTCAATAATAATGTCATCATATAAGGAGATTATAGACCTTGGGTAATATGTAACATGAGGTTGAAGAAGAGCGAAAAACATAAAAGAGAAAAGAGAAGAGTATTCCAAGTATATGCACTAGTGGTAGATAGGCTCATAATTGAGTGAACAACTATCGGTATGAGACAATGATTAGGCATTCCACAGTTGAACCTTAATTTGGGATGGTAAAACATGCACTCGATTGTAAATGATTTCGAAAACATCGTGATGGTTGCAAATTCTAAGATAGTGGACTCTTCCATGGCCAACTAGAGGGATCACATACTTAGAGTTAGGTATAATCATGGCATGAGTTGAATCACTCTAAAATATATTCTTGTGAATAGCGTGCTGGGAATGCGATTCATCAAATAAGTATAGTGATTCCATAGCCTCATAAACAGCAAGGGCAGAGCAGGTGTGATCTGTCAGAGTTGATAGTGATCTCGTGAGTTATACCAGCCCTGTTTAGGATAAAAGGAAAACAAAATATCCAAAGGATATCAATCCCACTGGTCAGGGATGATCTATCAAAGTTCGCAGGGAACATTGACTGAGTTATACTAACCCCTTTTAGGATGAAGGGGAAATGAAATATCAGAATAGATATTGATCCCGCTGGTCAAGGATGATTTGTTAAGAGGGCAGGGACCATTGAGTACTTGGATCCACTAGGGAAAGCTCCAAATAGTACAGAGCAATCAAGGATTGTGAGTGGTCAAGGACCACAAGGAACTCAACTCAAAACTCATCCATAAGTGCTATAGGAGCACGTGGAGTTGTTCACTGGAAGACTCTCCTAATGGCTCATATGATGATTTTGGCAATAGCCATTATGATATGCTTTATTTTCTTTGCTCATGTTTCAAATGGAAATATATTCATGTTACTATGGTGCATATATAATGAAATGGCATACCCTGTATTGTTGACGTCTAGTGAATTGTAACTATACATGCATTCATAAGTACATTCCATAACTGTATAATTCATGCATTACATCCCAATTGATACCATTTTCTATTTGATGATGAAAAACATGTAGTGAAATTCGATATGAGTATGATGGTACAGGCAAGTGACTTTTAAATAGATTGTTATGCTCCTAAGATTTATTCTCACATAACAGCTAGTATGTAACAGATGCCTAGGTATCACATTTTGTTAGAAGTGGATGTAGCTCTGGTGGAAATACCCATTCTGGGGTATTTTATGATAGTTAAGGAAGTATGGTTAATTGCTATTTTAGAAATTCCTCCATCACCCCCACCTACAGGAGGGGGAGCCCTATGACTAGTATAATAGTAACATATTTTGATATGTAAATATTTGGAGTAGAATTATACGTGCCCATTACGCTAAGCCCTATTATGTTTTTAGAGGGGATTAGGATGATTTATTTTGATGTATTGGGAAAAGGAAGACATATATGTATTCAAGATATGTGAGACGGATAGTATTATCCACTAATAGGATTTTGACAAAGGTATAAGTGGCAAGGTTGCTGCCTCCTTACTGTAACTGACTAACTAATTTTGACCTCACATATCTATAGGTATGTGTTGAGAAAGAATCTATGTATGTGAATGTATATATATATATATCACTAATCAGAATGTATATAAGCATATGTATTTTTAAATTTTATTATTTCCACTATGTTATGAGTGAGAACCCAAGTGTAGAGACACGAATCAATGGCACTTAACTATTTAACTTGGTAAAAGTTAAAAATTTTACTCAGGTAAAGGCAACAGTAACTCAACAATCTTATAGTGTATTATATTATACTATCTAAATAACAAAAATGACCTATAGGATTAGGGGTGTTACAAGCCCCACAAGTCTTATGAGATAAATATTGTCCCCATCTTAATACTCCAATATTCATATGCTTCTTCATCAAGCATATGGTTGATATAAGAGACCATGGTAGTAAGGTGGCTAAAATGAGAAGAGGTTTGTTACAAGGCTTTGATACCACACTGATGGTTTTTAATTTTAAGAGCAATGATTTGGCCAAGAATTGTATGAGTAGAAAGGTAATGTGGTAATTTGAAATCAAATATAGGAAGAGAGATATTGAAAAGGATGTGGGATGTGTGAAGGATTGGTTAGTGCTTCTAATTGCCTTTGTGAAAATGTCTTTCATTCACAATGAGGTACTACATATTTATGGCTTCCAAAGTTAGTCACAAGTAGGTTTCTTCACCAACTTGATTTTCTAGACTTTTCTAAACCATTTATTTAATTAAAATTTTATATAATTTTCTACCACATCTTATACTATAGTCACTACCTACTAGCAATAATGTTACTTTTTTCTATTAGTCCTTTTATGATGTAGCCAACAATTTGTCATATTTTTATATTTTTAAAGATTTTTCTATATTGTCATTTATTTAACAGTATTAGAAAAGATCTAAATTTAAGATAAGTTAACTTTTTCTAAAAGAATTCTTAGACCATAAGGACTACTATTATAAAAGGATGTATGCTTTCTGTAACATCCCAACTTAATTTTATAGGTCTATACATTGTACTTAAATATTTTCGTGGTGGTTTTTCAAAATTTTATTTTCTAAGTTGGTATGTTATTCCCAAATAAGGCTGGTTACCCCTTTAAAGAATTCAAAAATTTGTATGAATATGTATCTTAGTCCTTATCTAGGCATGAAAACGAAATTAATAATTAATAGCATGAAATCCTTAACTTATTATATATATATATATGGTCAGTTGCCTAAATATTGCAGTATACACATAGTTTAAACAAAAAGGGCCTAAACCCATTACACAAGTATACCCTAATTACATTTAAAATACAAAGAAAGTGCTTCCGATAGACATAAACAATAGTTTCCATAAGTACACAAGGAGGTGGCACACTAACTTTCATGACTTCAATCTCTAAGGTATATGATAATATAGTATCTATGTACATGTTAGTAGGAATACAAATTTACAATTCTCAATAGGATATTGATCTATATAGTTCAAATCACATACCATAAGCATGCATTGTATCTTTCCAATCACATTTCAGACAATAGATATCACATCAATATAAATTCATAATTTCTCAACTCATAACAGTTGGATTATACTTACCTGCCATACATCTTTAGAGCCTTAGGTATGTCATATGTCATTCCATTTACTTGCTTGAGCTCTTATTGGTCTTTTGTGACCTTGGCCACTAATTCCAGGGCGTCCCCTGGCGTGTACACAGATCTAGTACCATCTTTTATATATTGGGATCGCCATGTCTCCTTCCTTTATGCTCATCATGCTAGGATCATCATGTCCCCTTTCTTTATGATCGTCATGATGGGATCACCATGCCCCTTTTTCTTTCCTATACTATTTGTAATACATGAAATTCCCTTAATATGCTTAGGATTAAGGAAGAAGATAGAATGTACGCAAGTTATCTCTAGGCTTTTCTGAAATGACTTACTTAAATTATCTTTCTTCTAATACATAGCCACTTAATTAGTGGAAACACATTAATTAAAATAGCATCATACATCTTAAACATAGCCACTTTACAGTTGCCTTATATAAATAAGCATGATTACACAAATACATAACAAACATAAATTTCAAATCTTAGTCCAACACTTTAGCCATCCCCTTTAATTATGTTTTTACTTCCCATGTTTACTTGTTTCTTAGTAAGAAAGTGGGGCATTTCTTTTGGGATAAAATTCTATTTCTCTTACTTTTTCTCACTTTAATCCTTTCATTATAAATTAAGCAAATTGAGCAACTAGCCATTTTTATTTTCCTTCCCATCCTTATTGTCTCTTAAATTTTCCTATAAGTTTTCTTATTGTCTCTTCCTAAATCACTTATACATAAACTCTAAATTAAATGCTCTACCTAATTTAAATGTAGCCTAATTATCAATATTCCCCTTTTATTTACTCCTAAAAATTCCTCTACTTTAGTGGCCCATTTCTCTTAGTTCTTCTACATATTTCGTATCTCATATTGCCAAAAATTATAGAACCCTAAGGCTTCATCCCACAAGAAAGATTTTTCCTAGTACCACATGCTTTTCCTAGTGTTAACCCCCTTTTTTCCAATGATATTTAGTACTTAAGTTTAATCCTTTTTTCTTTTCTCAAAATATTTAGGGTCTAATTCTTCTACTTTAGTGTTTTAATTACTATACTATCATTTACCTTTTCCTCTCCTTTTTTATTTTCTTTTGCATTCCTATTCAAGTGGATTTTTCTTTTAAATTTGAGTTTTCTTTTGAACATTGTAATCCTCTCCCAAATACCCCTTTCATTTGCATGTTCTAGACCCTACATAAGTCACTACATTTCTAAAATTATACACATGTACATACACAATTAAAATCAAAGAAAATTCTACAAAACTCACACAAATTCAACACACTATAGCACATGCTTTTCGCCATTTCACTTCTGCTCTACATGCAACACAGTTCACTAAATTTCTACATTGTCTACTTACAAATGTTAGCCCCAAAATCCTATTTAATCCAACATCCAACTAATAACAGTGGAGTAAAAATACTTAGAACGCTTGTTAAATTACTAAGAAAATATAGAAGGGTATCCTACCTTGATTTTCCTATGCAATTTATTCTTGATTAAGTTGATGTTGGATCTATTTAATGTAACACTCCACCTCCACAAGCGCTTATATAATTTAGCCTATAAAGTCGGTATGCTACTAACTCGTCTTTCTTTTTAACTACCTAAGTTCAATTTTAGTTTATTACCCAAAATCTATTTATTAATTTCGTTACAGGTTTGAGTTTTACTCAGGTAATTGACTTGTATACACAACACCAACGGAAGCACACAAAATAAGCACATTCAGATAACATAACTATGTATATATATACATAAGAGTAGATATATCTACCCATAAATGTATATATATATACATATATATACAATAACTAAAACTCTCACTTGTCTCATCTCTATACAACAATTGCTATCCCACCAAATATTCATAAAAAAAGCTGTAGGCATGAGTGGGAGCTTCAAAATGTCGTCTGCCTCTCCCACCTTAACCCACTAGAGGTGTAAGTGGTATGTATACTATCTAGACAATCACATCCATAATCTAAAGGAAGCACACAAGACCGGGCACCTCAAAAAATTCAACCTCCAACTCTATGGTCATGGTAAAACTAGACATCTGGATAGATCAACGAACATGGTAAGATAATAATCTCAGTAATAAAGGGGAATCAAGTTTAAAAGATATTGTTAATGGTACCAGTCGTAAATCACATGAAAAATTCATGCATTCTATAACACCCCATGTTCTTTCAATTATATTTAAATTAATGCTTCCTTAATTAATTAGATAAGTTATCATGACATGTGATGCAATTTCTTTGGTGATGTAATAAATTCACAAGGGACCATGTGTAATTTAATTCCTTAATTTTTCTTCCTTTTGGCTAGCTTAATTTCCAAAAGAGAAAAACAAATTAAAAATACAAGTACACACATGTGCAATGGGGAAAAGAGAGGGGTGTGGCATTGAAAGATATATACAACCACATGTCTAGGAACATTTGGAAATGCAAGGAATGTATGGTAATTAAATATACATATAAATACACACGTGTATTTGGGAGTAGGGTGCAAAAGGGGGGCAACGAAATCAATATATGTGTGGGAGAAGGGGGAACAAAGAGTGCAGAATTTGAAACATAAATATACAATGCTACATGTGGGTTGTGTGTTTCCCCTTTCTTTCCTTCTTTTGGAGCCACCAAGTGAGAGAATTAAGTATGCATGTGTGAGTCTTGCGTGAAGAGAGGGAGAAACGTGTGATGTAAGTTCTCTCCTCCCCTTTGGGTTGCATCTAACGTGCCTAAGAATGGAACCCTCACATGTGTCTTGCATGAAATATAAGGCTTACGTAAAGTGAGGAAAAGGGAAGGACGTGCAGCCATGATTAAATAAAAATAATGAAAGATGAGAATAAAGTATGACTTCCTTCCTTCCCTCCTTTAACGTGTCTAAGGGGCTAACCTAAGGTTGCAAGGAAATATAAAGTGTACTTAAGTACACATGTGGATGAATGGAAAACGTGAGGGAGAAAGGGAGAACAACAAGAAGGTTAGACAAAACACGAAAAGAACTCTAAGAAAAGTGGAGCTACACTTAATTACATGTACCCCCATGAAATAATAAAAATAAGAATGAGGGTAGCATTTCATTTTGGCTATGTGGAAATGTAGGTGAGAGAGAGAAGTGATGAGGTGGAGCTAAATATGTATATGCATAACGCTAGAACTGTACAGCTTGTTCAAAAATGGGGGGGTTGCATGACTTATCTTCTTTCCCTTCCTTGGCATGATTTCCTTCCTTCCTTCCTTCAACTTAGCCGAGTAGGATTAATCAACTTGCAAGAAATGTGGGCTGTACTTGGAAGTACATGTGTGGTTAGGAAATAATTCTAATTAAGGATGAGAAATGGTGTAGCCTCTTAATACCTGAATGGACAGTGTACAGAAGGGAAATGGAATTAAAATACGCATGGCATGGCATTAGTGAGAGAGTAATGAGCTTGCGTGACTTCTCTCCCTCCTTCCCTTTAGTGTGTTTAAGTGGGCAATATAAGGGAGCAAGGAAATGCAAATTGTACTTACAAGTACACTTGTGATAATTAAACCACAATAACCAAGGAGGGAAAAAGGGAACACGCCACCTTAAGCAAAAAGGAAAGATGAGTTGAGATTGGTATTTTGACATATATTCAACACACACACGCGACAAGAAAGAAAGAGAAAAAGAGGAAGGGAGAGGGCATAGCGTGAGTCTAAAGAAAATACAAAAAGTTTGTGAGGAGGGAAAGAGCTAAGTTGACCAAGGAAAGAAGAGGCAAGGGACTAAAGGAAAGAGTCAAAGGAATCCAAGACAATCCCACTCGTTTGCATCCTTGAGGTAGGTTAGCAATTCTTAAAATTGTGTTCCATGGCTTAATATATATATATATTCACTATGTTTGTACAAGCTTTCATGGAACACTATTTCCTTCCCTACATTCTTGATGATATGAATGTCATGTTGGCCAATCTTGTATGATAAATTGGTTATGTTGTAGATATGATAAAGTGTATGTTTCCATTTTCATGAAAATAATTATTGTTGATAAATTTCAGCTTGCATAATTAAATATTCTAGCATTAGATAGGGCTAAAATATTGCATTATTAAATGGTTAATACATGTGTGAAGTTATAGACACTTAATTAAGGGATTCTAGATGGAATGTAGTTTTCAAACTCTAATGTTTTCTTATGGAATACTAAAACCGAAATGGCTTTTTGCAAGATATGAATTTACTTGCTAAAGATTGTTTAAGTAAAATTGCAATTCGGTTTGGCCAAGGGAAAGAAAGAAATTATGATAAATTAAGTTATATAAAATTTGGAAAATAAAGATTTCCCTTAACATTTCATTATAAGGATTGAGAAGGGGAGGTAGTATGAACCAAGAAAGCACCCTAGAATTTAAGGCATGACCTCACTAAGTGTAACTTATAGAAAAGTGGGAGAAATTTGATCATGTAGCGTGTAAAATCTTAGGGATTATTGTTATAACATCATAACTGAGCATAATTTTCCCTTTTGTTCTAGTAGCTGAACACATAAACAAACAGAGATGACTTATAAAATGTCCTTAATGGCTCAAGTCAAGAGAAAATGAGAAAGTTAGAATTAAATAAAGAATGAATGCAATTTAGTCTATTTATGACATTAGTGTTCTTATGTTGAAAATTTTAAGAGATTATGGATGGTTAATTTAAGACCACATACCAATAGACAATTGGAATAGAATAAATTTTATGAAGGTGGTCAAGTGTCCACAAGTGCCCAAGTGTGCACAATAATTTCATAAAGGAGGCCAAGTGCCCAAGTGTGCACAGTAATTTTTATAAAGGTGGCCAAGTGTCCACAAGTGCCCAAGTGTGCACAATAATTTTTATGAAGGTGGCCAAGTGTCCACAAGTGCCCAAGTGAAGGTGGCCAAGTGTCCACAAGTGTCCAAGTGTGCATAAAAATTTTCATAAAGGTGGCCAAGTGTCCAAAAGTGCCCAAGTGTGCACAATAATTTTTATAAAGGTGGCCAAGTGTTCACAAGTGCCCAAGTGTGCACAATTTATTTACAAAGGTGGCCAAGTGTCCACAAAGTGCCCAAGTGTGCACAAATAAATTTATAAATATGGCCAAGTGTCCACAAGGTGCCCAAATGTGCACAATCAATGTATAAATATAAGTTTTAAGAATGAAATGCATAAATGATTTTGTTTATTTGTTTATGATGACATGCATAATCCCATAAAAAGATGTTTTACTTAATAGAGAATATCTATTTTATCACCCTGACATTTCCAATAATCATGTCATGCTAGCAAAATTGGTATTTATGAATAAGACTATGTTTCCAAATACTGAGAATGTAGATGTTAATGTTTTGGTGCTTGCACCCTGGTACATATTAGTAAATTTTTAAAAATAGTGAATTGTTAACCTACTTGGAAACCTGTGTTTCTCATTCATATGCTAATATGTATCAGATGCGGATGCTTAGCAGTGCCAGGGAGGATAAGAGTTCTTTTTATCAGAAGCATTTTTGTAATTCCTTATTTTGGGTCCTTATTCTAGATAGATTTTGAATTAGAATTAGGACTATTATTTTAGCTATGTATATGAAAGGGAAACGAGAAATTTCCAAGGAAAGGATATGTGAAGGATCGGTCCATCCCTGTTACGTTTAAGGGAGTTTGAGCGACAAGCTTGTTGTCTCCTGACTCTCTATGGACGAGTACTTCATATATCTGGTGCATTATTAATGGACATTTATTATTTGTATTATATGAAAGTTTTAAATTATGTTGTATGGTATTTTATTTCTGCTGTGCATATGAGATTTGTTTTAAGCAAAGATCCTGAACCTAATCCACTTTAATAGAACTTAATGATATAAATGGTCAAACGTTAATAATAAAAGGATAAGAGTAATGTACCGAACTTATCTGTTTGATTCAGAGGAATTGTAATACTAGATAAGGGTGTTACACATTCACTTTACTATTCATATCATGAACATATTGGACAATGCATAGATATCAAGCTATGTTATGTTATGACCTGAAACTGAAACATAATAAAATGATGCTCAGTGGTTATAATCATGCTTTATCTCATATAAAAATAAATACAAGTATTCACTTGGCTCACTTGGACCTTTTAACGTAACTTTTCTTCTGAAGCAAACATTGTATGAGTTCTTATATACTTTGGTTAGCTAGCTTTAACCTCTATGGCATCCCCTAGTCTTTAAATATTATACTTAGAAAGACCATTCTACTCAAATGGAGATCATTGTACTTCTATTATGGATCATAGATTATATCCACTCACTGGATCACTATACCTCTATCTTGGGTCATAGATCATATCTACTCGTTCTTTTGTGATGAGACAATGTTGCTTAAAATTAACCCTATTCTATAAGGTGAATCATTCTCTTGATACTTTATTTAAAAATCATTCCTCTTCTATGGGAAGAATTTTTCTCTAGATACATTTCTTAAAAAAATCCTTCTTCTCTGGGGAGAATAACTTTTTGAATATATATAACCCTCTAATATATACCCTAGACTGATAGGTTCCCAGACCATGGTTGGTTTAACTCTTACTAGGAAACTCCACAACTATTAGAGTAAGCTAACTTAAGGTTAGAAACCAACATGACCTTTTCACAATTCTTTTTAAGGTTAAATGGATGCTTTACCATCCAGTTTTGAAATTCAATCATGGAATCTCCAATGATCGTCCCATACCAACCACTGGTTATTCAATTTAGAACCAATCTAGAGTAAAGTATATACCAAGGGTTCTTCTTTTGACTAAGAATTTATTTCTAGCATTCTTGTTATAGTATGTAGGAAAATACCTAAGTTTTAGAGTTTCCTGGAATTTCAAAGAACAAGATTGTTGGTCATCAGGACTTACTTTTAAGGCTTCGCCCACAAGAGTTTCGACAATATGGCTCACCCATGAGGGCTTTGCCTATAGGGGTTCATCTATAAGGATTGCCTGAGACCTATCATGAGTTCGCCTCTCAAGGTTCACCCATACGGATTACCTATAAAGGTTGGTTCCAATGAATTATTCTTAGAAGGCTCACCCTAAGGTTGACCTTAGAAAACTAAGTCATTGGTTATCCTTTATAAGTTCATCAGTAGAGTTCACTTGGTGGCTCGCATCTTATTCTATCACTTAGGCTTTCCTAATGACTCATCCTTAAAGGATCACTTAGTGGAACTCACCCCAAAGGACTTCGTACCAGAGAAGCTCACCCTTAGGGAGGTCTATAACACCCCACCCCTACAAATGCTTATCATAAATAGCTCATAGAGGTGGTATGCTACTAGATTTTCTTTAAAATCAATTACTTGAGTTTAATTTTTTTTTATTAATGCCCATGATCCTTTATTAGTTCCCTTTCTTTGTTTAGGTTTGGGTTTCACTCAAGTATCACACTCGTAAACATACAATATAGGAAGCATATAACATATAATCATTTACATATATTTAGTAAGAAAAGTGTAGGCCTTAGAGGTTCTCACAAAGGCCACTAATAGTTGCTTATACATCATATCAGCATATACATATATATATGTATATATATATCCAAAATAGATCTCACTTGTCGTATACATCATATATTGGCCCTTTAGCTATCTACAAAACCAGCTAAGGGTATTGGGTCACATCAAAATACATTACTATTCATCCTTCACCTTAAGTCGCTAGGGATACCAGTGACACATCTATGAGCTATATCAGCACTTTCCCGATCTTGAGGAAGTATCTGAGGTCAGAGACCTCGAATATTTCAACCTCAATCTCCATCATGATTGTGAACTTAACCATTTGGACACATCAATGCATATGTGAGAAATAATCTCAATAATCAAGAGAGATCAAGTTAGAAAATACCATTGACGGTACCAGCTTTGAGAAACACAGAAAACTCTTGCATTCAATTCATAACATATACTTTCAAATTCAAGCTGGACATTATGCAATTACTGTGTCGTGCCATGTCATGTACTATAAATACATATTAATCATAAAAATTCATGTCTTTTGTGGATATAATCATGCTTCACATTGTTTAAATACAATAATATGGTCATTCATGTAATTAGGTTGGAAATAACTTATTAGATTAATATATAGATATGGGTCACTTAGCCCATTAGAAATTTAGATATGAGTCACTTGGCCCATCATACATTGAATGAGTTCTTAGTTAGCTAGCATTAATCCCTAGGGCGTCCCTTAGTCTTTTCACTGGATCTTTGGACCTCTCTTAGGGCCAGATCACCTTCACTCATTCACTTGGATGAGTCAATGTTTCTTACTTAAGAATCATCACTCAATGGGGTGAATCATTTTCAAAATATTAAGGATATTTACTCCTTGGGGTGAATCATATTCTAAATCTTTAGGATCATCACTCACTGGGGTGAATCATTTCTTGGATATATGACCCTCTAATATATACACTAGATTGATAAGTTCCTCAATCATGATTGGTTTAACTCTAAGTAAGCAGCTACATAACTATCGTAGTAAGTAACTTAGGGCTAAACACTCAAAATTCTCTTTTAAGGTTGGATGAATGTTTTACCACCTTATTTTATGGTTCAATTGTAAAATTCTCGATAGTCGCCTATACCAACTACTGGTCATTCAACCAGAAAACTTTCTAAAATAAAGTATATACTAGGAGTACCTTTAAATCATCTTTTCTAGTTATTTCCATTTAATTCTTATACCATATTACTCTCTAGATGCTTTACTCTCTCATTTGGATTAGTTTCTAGCCTTGTCACTAAGTTTAGGGTAGAAAAGAGTCCATTTTTCACAAACAGGGGCTAAAAGTTGTCTTCTAGGGCCATAGGAGTTGACTTCTAGCTTTCTGCCAAGCAAAATGGCAAACTTAAAGCAAGAAGTCGACAACCAAAAGGCTCCAAGTCAACTACCAGAAGTTTGCAAGTTGGTTGCCTCATTCTAGACTTGCATTTTTGGGCTCAAGAACATGAAATTCAACTTCTAGGCTATGGAAGTTGACTTCCATGTTCTTGCTATGTTTTCTAAGGTACTTTTTTATCCTTTTTGACCCACAATTCATGTGTTTTAATTCCAAAACAAACCATGGACCCTTTACCTACATTAAAGCTAACAACATAATTTCAAAAGATTTTAGGCTAGAAACATCTCAAAATCATGGTTCTCATACTCTTGGATGAAAAGAAAGCATAACCCATTTTTCATCTCATGATTTCCAGCATCCGACCACATGCACGTATAAAAGGCACACAATTAGAATCACTAATGTAGTCATTATAATCAAAATATACAAAAATTGGTTTTTTAACTGAAAAGGGAACATGAGATTTCTACTTTATTACCCCTCTTCCTTTGGTTATTTCATGTGTTTGAGTGGTCCAAGTATCTCCTAGGTTGTTCCTTAAAAACTGTCCCTTGATTCCTTTTGAGTTTTTAGCTCTAATCTTCCCCTTGCTCGTCCTCTCTCCAACTCGAGCTTCTCTCTAAACTTAATTTTTTTTAAGCTTGTCTCTATCCTTCATCCTATTTAGACATTTGTTTACTTCCAAGGAAAGATTTTGAGCAGCTATACAAAAGTAGTTGCTAATTGGTCCCTAGGCCAATTTGCAATTTAAGGATTTCATGGGATATTTTATCCTTTAGCACTACTCTTAAGCTTTATTTCCCCAAAAATCCCATTTTTATTTATTCTCTAATTTTTTATTTCTTATTGTAACACCTCCAATCTAATAGTTCCTTTTAGTTATTTAGATAATATAATATAAAATATTATAAGATTGGTGAGTTACTACTACCTCTACCAGAGTAAATATTTTTAATTTTTATCAAATTGAATGATTAAGTGCCATTGGTTTGGGTTTCTACATTCGGGTTCTCACACGTAATGTGTAACAACCCCCTTATCCTACTAGACATATATCAAAGTATATACTAGCAGAAGCATAAAAATCTATAGTAAATTTTTCACTTTCCCAACTTAGGGAACATCAGAGAGTTGTTACTGGTTGAGTGTAACCCAAATAGACCTTCCTCATGGTCCATTCAAATTCCACTCAACCACACATCCTGTGCAGCAGTTCTAATATCATAATATATTACAGCACATTACTCTGGAATTTAAAATTCTAACAGCCATTTAGAAACAATTGAGGTATTCTATATAATAAATAACAAGCTCATACATACATCATTAATTAAATCACAAATCATTATATCTCTCTTACAAATTCTAAGTCCCAGACCTCATCATCAAATATATACACAACACCCTCAGTCTATTACGAGTCCAGTTTTAGTACTATACACTTCTACTGACCTTTCTTTGCATCCTCAGCATCCCTCTCTCATGCCCAGCTATCTCTTAGGCATCCCCTGTTCCTGGTCATCTGAACAAACGACTTGATGAGATATAAATCCTAGTAAACTAATTTAAAAAATAATTACTTTCTAAAGCAGTCATAGGTTCAGTTGTGTCAAACACAGAAATCTGCTCCCCAATATTAATTCAATTACATGTGAACTACTAAGTGGTTTTTAAATCAGAGTAAACATGGGAAAATCCATTCAAGGACACGAGTATAGCATCTGCACTTTATAAAAATTATACTTTTAAATCATGCCTGTAAATATCATACATATATACATCTATCACAAGTCTCATGTGATCATCTTCTCAATTGCATGTCTTTTTGTCTAAAATATGGTTTTGGTTGGGTGTGATCCGTAACACCAATCACCCGAAAACACGCCCTATTTTGCAAGTGTAATCAGTAACACCAATCACCCGCTCAAGGACAGGCGAGAGCTAACTTCCAGGGCATCCCCCGGCATGCGCACACTACTAGTCTCATCCTCATATAGTCTATACGGCAATACATACACATAGTCAACTAATACTCAAGGTCATGGAATACTATGCTTAAACCACAACTTCAACCCATATAGGCTATCCACCCTTTACTCCTTAAGCCTAATTCCCAACAAATGTAGACTAATTCAATGAAAATAATCAATTTATAAATGGTCTGCATATGGGATATTCAACGACCATCCCATACCAGCTACTGAATATCCACCCTAAGCTAGTCTGTCCCTATAGCATATAACCCAATAGCCAAACTAGTAAACATGCTAAGAGTATCTCATTCACAGGTAAATCTTATCTATACTCATATGAAAATCTTAGTAAATCAATCATTTTCAGTAAACATTCCCAATCAGTTTACAAATCATACTAAAAATAGAAATTCACAATCATAAGTTAAAAGTCGGGGATTGTAAATTACTCTACCTTTACCATTTTCTCCTTTTATGAATAGGATTCTCCTCTTTTATCTTTAGGTTATCCTCACCAATCGTCTCCTGAGGCAAACAACTTTAATGCTATATCCCTTCTATCATGCACTTATGCAACCCTATCTTAAGGTTTCACCAAGATTTTCCTTTAGTTTTCCACTTCTCCTAACTATTTCTTTGGTTTTCTAGCACTCTTCTCATGAAATTCTCATTTATGATGATGTTTAAACCTTGCTCAAATTAAAAACTAGGGATTTCTAAGCTCAAATCATGTTTTAAAATTATTTTTGTGCATTAGGGGAGCTACCAGTCAACTGCCAAGAGCTAGCAGTGGCCTGATTACTCTCTGGAAGGCTATATTTCGTAAGACAGAGGCCCGACAGTCGACTGGTGCACCTCTATGTGTGATTTTGGGCTTCATAGTGGCTCGACAGTCTATTGGTGCCTGCCTAGCAGTCGACTACTGAGCTACTGTATGCATTTTTGGGTTTACAAAATACATGACAGTCGACTGGTGCATGCTGGCAATCAACTATTCTGTTCTTTGACAGTCCAGAAATGCGAGTTTTCATCAAATACAGCCTAGATTACCAGTCTATAACATCTAAAATTTACATAAGCTTAGTCCCTAGTTGTTCTCGAGAAAAACCCATAAATTTCTAAGTCCAAAACATCACTCAAATCAGAGAATCCACATGAAAATGAGTGGAAGGAAACCTAACTTTGAAAAGTTCTGATTCAAGCCTAAAGATCAAAAAATGGAAGCTATAAATCATGCATCTTAGTCCGAAAATCATTTCATAACCTCAAACAAATCTCAAAGTCAATTTATTTAATCTAAATTTTTGAAAATCCAAAATGCCCTATATTTTTCCTACTTTCCTTTCCCTCTCCGATTTTGATAGAATTGGGGGCGTTTTGGAGCAGAAAGCTATTACTAAGTGATGTAAAAAAGATTTTCTAAGGATTCAATGGAGGATTCTTACCTCAAATTCGAGTTCTGGAGCTTCAATCTTGATTTCCTTCTCTTTTCCCCTTTTTCTCTTCCCTCCCATGCGGTCCCTCTCCACCTCAGGCTTGGAAATGTATTGGTAAGGAGGGAAATGGTGTATATGAAGGGAGAAAGGAAATGGCATTATGAACTTGCTCAAGGACCATCTTGCAATTTACAAAAATTTATATTTCAGCCCTTTTTGCTACAACCTCCACTTCCTTATTTCATTTAAATCCTCATTTAACATTTCAAAATTATCATCATTATTAAAATTTCCAAAGGACTGGGTATTACATAATGCAGTGGAAATAAAAAATAATACATATGTTGATATGCATACTAATCAGTTATATATACAATCACATACATTGATTCCTTCTTAAGACATTTACCTATAGATATGTGAGATCGGCAATAGTTGGTCAATTGAGGTAAGGAGGCAACAACCCTGACACTCATACCCTTGTCTAAATCCTATTAGTAGATAATATTATCCCTCTAACATATCTTGAATACATATATTCCCTCCTTTTTCCTGTACACCAAAATAAATCATCCCAATCCTCTCCCATAAAACATCATAAGGGGATTAGGGTAGTGGGGCATGTACAATTCTCCTCTAAATATTCACATATCAAAATATAATAACTATTATGCTAATCATGAAGCTCCACCCCTCCTGTAGGTGGGGGCGATAGGGGAATCTCTATGACAGCAATCACCCATACTTCCTTGACCATCATGAAATGCCTCAAAAAGGGTATTTCCCTCAAAGCTACTTCCACCTCTAAAAGAATGCGATATCTAGGCATCTAATACACACCAGAGTTTTGTGAGATTTACCATATGTCAACAATACAGGGTATGTCATTTAAAACATGAGCAAGGAAAACAAGACATATCATAATGGCCAGTGCCTAAATCATCATATGAGCCATTGGGAGAGTTGCCCAACAAACAACCCCATGTGCTCCTATAACACTCATAGATGAGTTCCGAGATCAGTTCCTTATGGTCCTCAACCACTCGCAGTCCTCGACTGCTTTGTACTATTTAGAGTGTCCCCCAGTGGATCCAAGTACTCAATGTTCCTTACCAACTCTGATAAATCATCCCTTACCAGCGAGATTGATGTCTATTTGGATATTTCATTTCCCTTTCCTAAACAGGGCTGGTATAACTCACTCAATGGTCCCTGCCAACTCTGGTAGATCATCCCTTACAAGTGGGATTGATATCCATTCAAACATTTCATTTCCCTTTCATCCCAAATGGGACTAGTATATCTCACGAGATCACTGTCAACTCAGACAGATCATGCCTACTCCACCCTTGTGGATCATAAGGCTATGGAATCACCATTCCTCTTTGATGAATCACATTCCTAGCATGCTATTTACAAGCATATATTCTAGAGTAATTTGGCTCATGCCATGGTTAAACCTAACTCTAAGTACCTGACCCCTTTAGTTGACCATAGAAGAGTTCACTAACTTAGAATTTTCAACCATCACGACATTTTCAAAATCATTTATAATTGAGTGGATATTTTACCATTCCAAATTATGGTTCAACTATGGAATGTCCACTGACCATCCTATACTGATAGTCGGTCACTCAATCATGAGCCTATCTACCACTAGCGCATACACTTGGAATACTCTTCTTTTTCTCTTTTATGTTTTCCACTCTTTCTTTTTCAGTTGACTAGTGGCTAATAGAGAGCTACCCGTTGACTACTAAACCCATAACAGCCGACTGGTAATCTACTGTAAGTTGGAAGCCTTTCACTAGAGGCACGACAGTCAACTACTGCCTACCTGCACCACAAAATTTTGAACTAAAGAACATGAAAGTTGACTTTTGTAACACCCTCAATCATATAGTTCCTTTTTGTTATTTAGATAATATAATATAATATACTATAAGATTGGTGAGTTACTATTACCTCTACTCGAGTAAAATCTTAACTTTTACAAGTTAAATAATTTAAGTTCCATTTGGTTCAGGTTTCTACACTCGGGCTCTCACACGTAACACAACAGAAATAAAGGAAATAACAATACATATATATTTTTATACATATATATACATTCATATACATCATTTCTTTTGAGATATATACCTATAGATATGTGAGATCAGTAACAGCTTGTCAATTAGGGTAAGGAGGCAACAACCTTGCCACTCATACCCTTCTCAAAACCCTACTAGTGGATAACCCTATATTTCTCACATATCTCGATACATATATGTCCTCCTTTTCTGTACATCAAAAATAAACATCCTGACCTTTCCAAAAACATAATAAGGCACTAGGATAATGGGCATGTATAACTTTACTTCAAATATCTACATGTAAAAATATAATGACTATTATACTAATCCTGGAATTCAACCCCTCTAATAGGTGAGGGTGATGGGGAAACTTATATAATAGTAACCACTAACACTTCCTTATCGACCATAAAATACCCTAAGATGGGTATTTCCACCAGCGCTACCTCTACCTCCAGAAGGATTTGAAATCTAGGCATCTAATACACACCAGCATTTATATGAGAATAAATCTCAATAGCATAACAACCTGTTTAAAAACTGGTGGCTTGTACCACCATATTCATATGGAAATCCACTACATTCTTTTCCTCATCAAATAAAAATAGTATCTATTGGGATGTAATGCATGAATTATACAGTTATAGCATTATAGCATTATAGAATGTACTTATGAATGCATGCATAGTTATAGTTTATCGAATGTCAACAATACAAAATATGTCATTTCATCATATATACTTGTCATGATAACATAATCATATTCACATTTACAACACAAGCAAGGAAAACAAAGCATTTCATATTGGCCAATGCCAAAATCCATCATATGAGACGTCGGTAGAGTCACCCAGCGAACAACTCCACGTGCTCCTACAACACTCATGAATGAGTTATGATTTAAGTCTACGTGGTCCCTGACTATTAGCAGTTTGTGCCTATCCTGTATAATCTAGAGTGTCCTCTAGTGGATCCAAGTACACATAGGTCCTTGCCCTCTCTGATAGATCATCCCTAACTCACTCAATGGTCCCTGCCAACTCTGATAAATCATCCCTGACCAATGGGATCAATATCCCTTTAGATACTTCATTTCCCTTTAATCCCAAAAAAAGGCTGGTATAACTCATGAGATCACTACCAACTCTAACAGATCATGCCTACTCTGCCCATGTAGATCATGAAGCTATGGAATCACCATCCTTTCCTAATGGATAACATTCCCAGCACACTATTCACAAGCATATATTCTAAAGTGATTCAACTCATGCCATGGTTTTGTTTAATTCTAAGTATGTGACTCCTTTTGGTTGGCCACAAAAGAGTTCACTAACTTAGGATTCGTAACCATCATGGTGTTTTCAAAATCATTTATGACTGAGTGGATGTTTTACCATCCCAAATTATGGTTAGACCATAGAATGCCCAACGACCGTCCTATACCGATAATCGGTCACTCAATCATAAGCCTATCTACCACTAATGCATATGCTTGGAATACTCTTCTCTTTTCTCTTCTATTTTTTCTGCTCTTTCTTTACTCAATCTCATGTAACATGTTACCCAAAAAGCTATACTTTCCTTATGTAATGACATTATTGTTGACTCTATTAAGCATACATTCAAGAAAATAGAAACTTGAACTCACAAAATTGTTCTAAACTTTTGAGGTTTCATTTTAAAGATTGGGTGGCTCTATCAAAATAATTTTTTCATGAAAAATAATAATTTTTCACCTAGCAGTCAACTTACAGCTCATATCAGTTGGCTTATAAAAATAAAACCTTAAAAAATGCAAACGGAAAGCTACAAGTCGGCTGCCAAAGCTATACCAATCAACTATAGGCTAACAGAGAGCTACCAGTTGACTTTCAGGCACATGGAAATCGACTGATAAGGTGGTAACTACGCAGGGGAGACCCGACAGTCAACTACTGGGAGCTAGCAATCGGCTGTTGCCTGCATTCTCTGGAAAATTTCAAGTTGAAGAACATGGAAGTCAACTTGTAGGATCTTGAGGCTTTATTTTCATTGCTATGGAAGGTTATTAAGTTCGGATTTCACCTTTTCTCAGTCCAAAAAAAGCATGAGTTTATTTTCATATACATTAATTCATCATTTACTCCATACATTACTCACTTTTATGCTTAATGTCATCCATTATAGATTGAAACACATTTCTAGCATGGTAAACAATAAACTCATATTTCAAAATCTAAAATAATATTAATCAAGCATACATAAGTACATCTATTTGGCATAAAACAACCAATAGAAGTTAAAAATATAAAGAATGTAGGTTTAAACCTCTCTCTTATCTTAAACCCCATTAAAATCACCATTTTTAGAGAATGAATAGTGCTTTTTGAAATAAGAGGGATTAGATTGTTTGCTACCTTGATTCTTGCTACAAAGTGTGCTGGTGGTGTTATATACCTTCTCAGTGGTTCCTCCTTGAAATTTTCTACTTCAAATTGTGCTCTCCTTCACAATTTCTCTCTTTCTCTCTCTAAGTTACCCTTTCTCTCTCTAAAAGTCTGAAAATAAGTTTTATGATGGAGGGCTTCCTAAGTTGCAGCTTATATAGGTGGTTCCATGCAATCGAGGAAACTTCAATCCTTATCCAATTTTAGGGTTGAGTTTTAGTCACCCAACCTCACATGGCAATTTCTCCAGTCATATAGAGAATTACACTTCTTCCCCTAGAATATTGGTGGTAAAATTCAAAAATTAGTTAGCTATAGTAACTCGTTTTTTGGCTAAAATTACCTTTTCTACCCTTGGACTAATGGGGATTTACATATTCCCTTTAACTTAACTTTTTCCCTTTTTGTTCTAGTTTTTATTCACTTTCAATTTAGTCCCTCACCTTCATTCAATTTAGTCCCTACACTAATGCAACTATATGCAAACTAATGCAACATGCAAAAGCATTTAACTTATTTAATAGCTAACAAGCATCTCTCAAATAGTAGGAACGGATGTCACAACTTACAGGTTAATAAGCCTTAATTCTATAATTAGTCTGAATTCCACTTCTTTTCAAGTTTAAAAAAAGGCATGAGCTTAGTTTCCAACATCAATTCACCATTTACCTCGAATTAATACTCATTTTCATGCTCAAACATCATCAATCAAAGGAAATCTAAACATATTTCAAAAAGGTGAATAATAAAACCCATTTCTCACAATCTAAAACAAGCATGTATAAGTACATCCATTCAGCATGAAACACCTAACAGAAGTTAGAAATACAAAGAATGTAGGTTTAAACCCCTCTCTTAACTTAAACAACATCAAAATTACCATTTTAAATAAAGTGAATAGTACTTTTCGAAAATGTGGGGATTAGATTGTTAGCTACCTTGATTCTTGTTAAAAAAGTGCATTGATGGTGTTAGATGCCTCCCCAGATGTTCCCTTTTTGTGATTTTCTACTCCTGATTGTGCTAGAATCCAAGCTAAAGTCCTTCTCTTTCAGAATCCCTCTCTTTCTCAAATGTCCTATCTCTCTCTAAAAGGTTAAAAAATGGGTTTGTGGTAGAGGATTCTTCTGGTTTTAGGCTTATATAGGTAGTTCCATATAGTTTCTAGGTATGTGAGGCTATATCCTCATTTTTAAACATTTTAGAAAAATCTTTATTTTGCCCCATTAATAACTAAATGTTTTGCCTATTGTAATTTAAATTGCTTTATTCCTTCACTTCTTAATGCTACTAATTTAGTGATTTTTCTAGGATTTCTCTTAAATCAACAGTGGAAATTCCTAAGGAATTTCACACACACACATGCACACTAAATTTCATAACAATTCAAACAAATAAATGCTTGTAGTGAAATTAACAACCATTAAACAATTAGATTTTGCTAAAATTTCTCCTATTTAAAATTAAGGATCTCTTTTAATTTTGGTAATGAATATTACACGTTCTTATCATACAATACTCCTTAATATTTCCATTTCAAACTAACTTGGCAATTAGAGTCCACGGCGGAGCCCTTGGCCACCAAACAAAGCATCCCAATAAAAAAATATTTTACCATAAATTTAAGATAGTTTGGTTGAAATAAGTAAAATTGTAAATTATTTTCACCTAAAAATTTGTAATTTTAGTATTCCTTTAAAAAATGTAATTTATTTGGGAAAGATATCTAAAAATGTGTGATTTTAGTATCTCTTAAAAAAATGTAATTTATTTGGAAAAAAATGCATCTACTCCCTTCAACTATGACTTAGTTGCAAATACCCCCTCTAAACTATATATCTAGTTTGACAAATACACCTCTTCAATTATGAATTAGTTGCAAATACCTTATTTAAATTATCAAGTGTGACAAATACACTCCTTCAACTATGCCTCAATTTCAAAATTTCGCCTAAACTATTAAGTGTGACAAGTACATCCTTCAACTATGATTTAGTTGCAAAATACTCCCTTAAACTATAAAGTATGACAAATACTCCATTCCCACTATAACTCAATTGCAAAATATACTCCCCTACACTATATAGTTTGAAATATATCCCCTTAACTTGAATTTCACACATCTCTGTTAGCTCCGTTAAATAATTTTTCATATCAAACTTTTATGTAGACATATTAATTTAGAAAAAAAATGATCTTCCCTAAACTATTTCATTATTTAAAATGTTCCAAATAAATCTTAAATTTCTATAGTTTCTGATCTCCTTCCAACACTCCTTGTCAAATTTATTAGAAAAAATCTAAAAATACTAAAATGTAAGACATATGAAGTAGCTTCAATAGCAAAAAAAAATTACATTATTAAAAATCTTGTATAACTTTTTGCTAAACTAGAAGTTTATTTGGAGAGGGTCTTCTTTTTTTTTTTTTTCTAAATTAATAACTTTATATAAAGGTCTAACATAGAAGATGTTTAAAGAAATTGATAGAGAGGGGTAAAATTGGAGTTAAACTCAAACATAAAAAAGTATAAGAAGTTATTTGTCATACTTTTTAGTTTAAAGGAATATTTATAACTAAGCTATTGAACATGAATATGTGCCATGCTTTATAATTTAAGAAAATATTTTATAATTGAATTATAATTAAAAGAAACTATTTGTTACACTTTTGTAGTTTATGAGATATTTTGTAAGATTGAATCATAATTAAAGAGGAGTATTTGTGACACTTAATAATTTAAAATAATATTTTATAACTAAGTTATAGTTAAAAAAATATTTTTTTTTAATTTTTTTTTAATAATTATGATTGCATCATTCTTTTATATATATATATATATAATTTTTTTTATCTATATAGATAGACGTAAAATCCAATTACAAGAAGACTATAATATAGATTCAAAATGTCCCGTACCATATATTCCTTGGATTTATAATTGTGGGAAACGTAAGGAAGATGTAAACGTGTCCATATGGACTTAAGCGGGAGACAAAGTCCAAGTCTTCCCTCCAACCCATAACTCTCTAAATCACGTAGTGTATATTATAACGATTATTTTCAAAGTTACATACTAATTCCCTCAAAGTACAGTTAAATTACATTTATTATTTTTTAAAATATTACGTTCAACTTTCTTCAAACTTAATTTCTATTAATAAATAAACCTTTTAAAAAATACGGACTTTTCTTCTGAAAAAAATGACAATTGCTTTTATTGTCATATTAAAAAATAAAATCAAATTATGTCTCATACTCTAGTTTATTATTTTCAATTTAAATTTTGTTATTGTCAATGAGACTAAAATTTTTTATTGTGTAAAAAATTAATTTCGTTTAACAAAATATAAGTTAGGAAAAGCTTTTTGCAATATATATATATATATAAGTATAAAAAAATTAAGTGCAATTTTCAAATAAAAAATTTTAATATAATTAATGAATTGACATGCATTAAAATAATTTTTTAATTTTTAAATATAAAATAAAAAATAATTTTTATATTTTCAGATAATAAAAAATAAAAAAAATTATATTTTAAAATAATAAAAAATTATTTAACTTTCTATTCCCTTATCACACTTATCTTCATCTTCTTTAATCTTTTATATTTTTTTCAGAATATAAATCTATTTATATATGTTAATATATATTTTTAAATACTAATAAAAAAAAATTTAAGTATAATTTTTATATATTTATCATCAGATTTTTTAATTAAATATTGACATATATATAAATTATATTAACTTATTTTTTTTATTTTTTTAAAATATTTTTACATATTTTATTTTAATTTAAAAATTTAATAATAAAAATATAAGTAATTATATTTAAGTCTAAATTTAATAACAACATCTTAAAATTATTATAATATAAATTTAGATACATGATCTAAAATATTTATATTTAATGATGCTCCCAACAAATACAAATACCCATTATTCTCATCCACTTCCTCGATTCTTCGTCCACAATGATCTTGATCCATTCCTTGTCTCCCTCTCCCCATGGCCAAAACCCACAATAAAACCCATAAATCCAATCCCACAGCCTCTATTTTTCTCTGTTGCTTTGGATCTTTGTCCCAACGAACTTTCAATATGGATTCTGATCATAACCCAAAACCAAAGATTCGGTGGTTTTCATGGCGAACGAGTGGAAAGGCAAAGTTAGCCATCAAAACGGTACCGCTTGATGCCTCTTTGTCTGATCATAAACATAAAGCAGATCAAGTTCCTTCAACAAAGATGAAGTCGAATTCGAAGTCAAAGTCAAACATCCAAAGACCTTCCCTGATAAACTCTCAAACTCCAGCAGCCAATCTTGAACCGCCTAGTCAGGCATCACCGGTGGCCCCTGTCAAACCCAATCAGACACCTTCACCGGTATGTTCGTTCATTTGCAAGTATAAACTCATGAATCACCGACGTTGATAGATACGTAAATTACACCAACCTTGTTATCCTTTGAATAAATACATTATTTCCTTTTTTCAATTTAAAAATTTATATTTATTTTTAACTTAGTTTTTAACATCAAATTAATTAATGTAATTTTTAATATAATAAAAATATATATAATTAAATTTATACTAAATTTTAACATAATATTTTTAATATAAAAGATGAAATTAACATATATCACATAAAATATAAATTTTATTGATAAAAAATAAATTAAAAATATTTATGTAATATTTTATCTAATTTTATGAGTAATGAGCGTGATTTTTAAAATAAAAAATATTAAGTATATTTTATCAAATTTTTTTTTAGAAAAAAACTTGATGTAATTTTCTAAATAATATTTATATTGTGTGCCATTTCATGTTCATCTGATCGTCGCTTCTTGGTACAGCACAAATCTGGAAACTCAGTTCAAGTTAACTTAGGCTTCTATTCTATTCTGTCCTTTCTTCCTTTAATTTTCAGACAAGGCACAAACACAGACCTCAGCAAAACCATGCTAACGACCAAGAAAATCGTAATCGTTTGCATTGCGTGGCTTCTTCTGAAAATAACACGCGTCAACAAAGTCGCATATTCCCGGCCATGTCACACTCGGTCTCTCTCCCTACTTCGAAACGGCTGGTAAGACGCCCGTCGTCTACGTCAATGCGACCTCAAACGACAATGAATCAGCCCATTCGATGGGAAAACGCAAACAGATACGGCCCAGTGGTCGGTATATCTATCGTTATTGTGACCTTGGTTATAATGATACTGTGGGGTCGTTTGTGTGCTATCCTCTGCACATCCGCGTGGTTGTATTTCATCCCCCGTTTTAGAATGACCACTGAAGAAAACAACACAAAGAATTCGAACATATATTCAACCGACTTGGATTTGGATTCCGAAGTTTACAAGAAGAGGGTGATACTAGATGGACTTCTTGAGAGAAATCACCGATCTACATTATGAAAATTCATGTAATTGAGTTGGTCTTTTGCTATTGTCGTTTGATAGCGGCTGTTTGGCGTTTTGTAAAAATTAGGTGAACTGAATTACTGGAACATGTCCATAGACCATAGTGCTAATAGAATGGTCAAACTGTTCTAGAAGCCACTTTAGTCCTCAGAAGATTTTTCTCTCGTTTAATTAGCAGCTGGTGGGGTGTCACGTGACGTTGATGTCAAGCACGTGCATCACGGTGGGAAATGACATTTTATTGATTATATGTGAAAGAAGAAAAAAGACAGACATTTTTTTATTAATTAATTGTTCGTGTTTTCTTTATTTCATTATTTGATCATATCATATTAAACAACCCGAGTCAATGAACCATACATGGCGGCTAATATTGGTCATATAAATATATTAGAAACATAACAAATATAATAAGAAATAACTCCAAGATTTTATAGATATTTTCTAATAAATTTGTTTTTGATAATTGACGTGGAGTATCTGGTAAAATAATTTTTTTGATTTGGCTAATCCTTAAAATCCCGAGAAAAAAATGGTTGTTTGGCGTTTTAGTCAATTAATTAGCTTCCAACGATAAAATATTTTCATTCGAAAAGAGCTTTTGGCATTATAATATGTCCATTAAAAATTCTTTTCAAGACATTTCTAATGACAACCAAGGTAATGGAAGCCTTTATCAAAAAAGAAAAAGCAGTCGAGGCCGTTTTAAAGTAAAAAAAAAAAAAAAAGTTTATCTTCACACGATTTAGAACTATTTTAGTTATTGTTGTTATCAGATATTGATCACAATAGAATGGAGGTCTTAGTTTAGAAAACACAGAGAGAATGGAGGTTCAAATGCTATATGCATTGTATTATGAGTATTTCGATTAGCCCGTAGACCTAAATAATAACAAGGTTATGAAAATTGTTTCTCGTGCTGAGAGTTTAGATTTCTAATCCTCTAATGGGGTACCCATAACCCTTGTATACATTGAGTTTTTATGATAATAGTTTTAGTAGTTTGTTATGGTAAAAATCTCATAGATATCCTGTTAGCTAAGGTGAAGGATACGTGACTTGTGAGAGATCCGCGTCCGAATTTTTTACTTGGCACTTCTCATTATAATTTTATTAAAATTAATTATTTAAACAAAATTTATAGCAGTAGTAATATTCATTGCAATAATATTAAAACAACTTTAGCAGCGAAAAGAACTGCCACTAAAAATGCCAAGCAGAGAGATGTCAAGCAAAGGATCCAAAATTGAGAGATCCTAGTAATATATAACTCTTTAAGGTCATGTGTAATGTCCTTATCTAGTATTATAATTCTTTCGATGCAACCAAATAAGTTTAGTACATTATTCTTATCTTTTTATTTAATTAATGTCTGAGTAATTATACTATTAATTTGTATTAAGTGGGTTAGATTCGGAATCTTTTGCTCATATTAAAAACTGACATGCACAACAGAATAACAAAAATTCTATGCTACATAGCAGAAAATTAAACTTTCATATAATTCAAATAATAAGAGTCCAATAATGTCCATTACATTACAGTGAACATATATTAGGATAAATGAAGTACTCGTCCCTAAGAAGTCAGGAGACAACAATCATGTCACTCAGACCCCTTTTACAATTTTCCAAGATGGATTGGTCCATCACATATCCCTTCCCTAGTTCTTTTCTAATTACATCTCAGGTCTCTTGCCAAAATAATAATCCTAGATTTAAACGAAATATGTCTAGATTAGAACCCAAAAATAGGGGTTACTAAAATTTCTTAAACCCAAAAAGGAACTTGAACTCTCAGCCTGGCTATGCATCCACATCTTATACATATTAACATATAATGAGAAATGCAAGTTTCCCAGTAGCTTAACAATTTTGGTTTTAAAACAACTAATATGTATCAAGGTGCAAGCACCTAAATAATTAATTCTACAT
This sequence comes from Senna siamea, assembly GCA_031216115.1. Classification (NCBI taxonomy): domain Eukaryota; kingdom Viridiplantae; phylum Streptophyta; class Magnoliopsida; order Fabales; family Fabaceae; genus Senna; species Senna siamea. The sequence continues at coordinate 9,223,064 of CM062360.1, forward strand.
TCTTGAAATAAAATACAACATAATTCATAAATATAAATTGGTAAGCAATATATGATCAATTAAAATGTTAATAAAATGAAAATAATATACTTTCAAATAACACATGTTGTAACATACATTATCATAACATTTACAGAATATTTTGGCTTATATCATTCTTAAATTTCTTTGTATTTTAGCTGTGCACACTTGAGTACTTGTGAACACTTGGCCACCTTTAATATTCTTTGTGCACGCTTAGGCACATGTGGACACTTGGTCATCTTTAATATTCTTTTGCGCATACTTGGGCATATGTGAACACTTGGCCACCTTTAATATTCTTTGTCAATTATCAAGAGAAATTTTTTCATTTTCTTAAAGGTTATTATTAGCATATATCCCCTTCTTTTTTTAAAAAAAATTCCAATTAGCTTGAAGGATAAAATTCCCCTTTTCTTGAAAAGTATTGTTATTAATTTATTTCACTTGAGAAAATTCTACATATTCCAAGGATACCTTCCCCTTTTCTTGGAAATTAATGTAAATGTACAATTCTTATGAAAATTCTCAAATTTAAAGAATAATTTTTCCTTTATTGGGGATAATTCTAGATGCACATTTCTTATGGAAAATTTCAAGATTTCAAGGAAAATTTCTCCTTCCTTAGAAATAAATTCTAATATTTGAAATACTAATTTTCTTATTTCTTGGAAATCTACTCTAATGTACATTTTCTTTTCTTTTTTTTTTAAGGATTCTAGCATTTCCAAGAAGAATTTCTCCTTCCATAAAAATTAAATCTTTATGTATATTTCTTATAAAATTATAATGTTTAGAATAATTCCTTCTTTGTTGAAAATTAATTCTAATATACTTTTCTTATGGAAAACTTCAACATTTTAAGGATAATTTCTCCTTCTTTAGAAATAATTGCTAATGTTTATTTCTTACCAAAATTCTAGCCTTTTTAAGATACTTACTTTTCTTCTAATAATAATCTAAATTTTCTCTTGTGACATCAAAAATAAATTCCCATATTTTGAGTCAAAATCATACTGCATAGCTTATAAATTCCAAGAATGCATTTCATGGACTTGGCCTAGGGAGATTTATTAAATTGGATATTCCATTTCCTTTCTTTGTTCTTTACTTAACACACTTAAAAGGTAGGGTTTTTTATTTGTGGTCATCATGAAGTTAGCACCATCCAACCCTAATCCTTTTTTTCAACAATATACTCATGCTATCTCATCCATCAACATTTCATTGAACCACACATGCTAGCCAACATACATACATCTAGGTCAAGAATGTAGGGAGGCAAGTTATGTTCCATAGAAAGAAAAAGAAACATGTTGGTTGTATAAACTAAGCATGGAACATAAATCTCAAATTGTTAACCTACCTCTTTGGTGCCCTAAGATGGCTTGATTATCTTCCTCTTAATCCTTGGTTTCCTTTCTTGATCAATTTCCCTCTTGCTGTCCTCACTTTTTCTTCTTCAAACTCACGTCCTCTCTCTCTCTTCTTTCTCCTTTTCTTTTTCTCTTCCTCTCTATTTTCACATGTGGGTGTGTTCCATGCCTAAGAAAAAATGAAGCTCTCAACTCCCTTTTTGTTTCCTTTCCCTTCAAGTGTGCATGCCTCTTGTGAAACTAAAATTTCAATTTCCATTTCTCTATCTTCTTCATGTGTGGCATTGCATAAAATTTCCCAACTCTTTTTGTCTCTTGCTTAGGTGGCATGCATTCATGAAAACCCATTCTACTTCCTTATCCCTCATGCCACTCTACTCTTTCCTTTCTTTCTCTTTTTCTTGCCTCATTTCACACCACATTTTCCCTTTCCTTCTTAATTATTATTGAGTATCATTCTTGTCCAATGGTCTTTATTAGTGGCTCCTAATGCATACCTTCTCCCTTTCAATTCTTGACTTATTTCTCCCAAACTCACGCTGCACTTGTCCTTTTCCTCCACGTGAACTCCTTGTCGTGTGGTGTGAGTGTGGGTGTATATAAATTCTCAATTCCCTCTTTCATCTCATGAAATTGTGCAGCCCATTTCTTCCTTCTTTCTCTTGTCTTTGGCGTGTGAGGGAGTGGAAAAATCCTGCACCTTTTCTCCTTTTATTTTTTATAATGTGTGGGGCTTCCTTGTTGCACACACAAGCTTATTTCCTTCCAAAAAATTTTGCACTAAGTGTACTTGCTAGTACACCTCCCTTTGCTTGCAAGTTACCTCTTCCCATGTTTTTTTTTTCACCTTTCTTTCTTCTCTTATTTTAATTTTCATTCAGCCTTCACGTCATCCTCCCTCCTTCTTTTCTTCAATTTCCATTCGGCCATAGTGGGGAGAAAAACGTTGCACCTTTTGTCTTCTTTTCTAACCATAATTCCCTACCTCACGTGTGCTTCTCATGTGCAACAATTCAATAAAAAAAATTCTGCACCTATTGGGTTACTTGTTGCATACATATATATATAATCAATTTCCATCCTCTTTCCTATTGTTCTTTGGTCCCACTCAAGGCACATGCATTGCCTTTATTCCTAGTGCACGTGAAATCTCCACACACATATATTTTTTTTTTTTGGTGTTTCATCATTCTTTCCTATTCCTTTCATGTGGCTTGTATTTTTCATGCAATAAAGTAGAATTTCCAATCCCTTCTCTCATGTAGGATGCATGCATGGCACACACATGCATATATTTAAATTCCTTTCCTTCCCATGCATGCTTAACCTTTCCCACTTGCATGCACACACACATGCACATATTTTTAAATGTTGCAACCTATCTTGCTTTTCTCTTGGCATTTAGGCTAGGTGACTTAAAAAGAGAATTAGAGAATTAAATTAAGCATCTAATTTGTGTAAAATAGAGAGGTAATTTAAAATCCAATATTTTAAAAATTGAGAGCATAATTAATTGAAATACCAAAATCACACAAGCAATTGCATCCAATTAATTAAAGAACATTAATTAAATTATGGGGTGTTACATCATGGGCCTTCATCAATATAGGGCATAAGGCATAAAGCCTTATAAGCTACATTAACATCCCTAACACTTGCCCCTCAGTCTATTAAGCATTACAATTAATATAATTACTAAGAAGCCTTAAATTTTTGAAGATTAGTTACAAGTTATCTTTATATTCCTCAGTCCCTCTCTTTCAAAATTTCGCTTGCATAAAATAACAAGATAGATAGTTTGGCGATCACTCCATTATCACTTTATAAAATGTGACACTCCTAGTGGTTCTATATGATGTGGATCCACTTAGGGAACGTCGTAGTAGATAGAGACCAAGCCAAGAGGGCTAGCGCCACTGTGGGTGAGCCAAGCTCAAGGTAGTATAGAGTGTTTACACAACATATTAATAATGTGATTATACTAGTGAGGGTTCAAATATTATGAGAAGCTATGATAAATGGATGTTTTGAGATGATTATGAAATGTTATGAGCTACTTACATAAAATCCATATTATTTGTCATGTGATCTTATGTTTGGAAAGGGAACAAGTATGCTTGTTGAGCGGACAACATTGTGAGAGTGCTCTGAGTGTATATGTAAGAAAACATAGTAATGTTTGCATATTTTTTACTTATGTGTTGAATAACCTCGGTGACATTGCATAGTGTAACTGTAGAGTTAAGGATTGGAAGCACTCAACGATTTGAGTCGTGTCAATAGGACACTGACCTAAAGAGATATTCCGCAACTCCTCAGTTAATCAGGAAGCAGCACTCCCCAAGATAAAACGAATCCTTCTTGCATTGCAAAGAACAGAACAAACAGAAAATATAAAGTAAAGGAACTCAGTTTTCAGGAACAGAGAGAATGTGACTTCTGATGTTGTATTTCCGTATATAAACAGGTAAGGCCTCCGGACACATATGTAACTTTTATTTTCACTAGACGTGTCCCTTTAGAGTTTTATTTTATTTAAAAATAATATAATTTAAAACACCATTAAATAAATAAAATTATATTTCGTAAAAGATGTCCAATACCATGTTTATTTCGTGCGTAAGAGGGGGTGAAATCTTCAATTTTCAACTGTATTTTCCTTCCAGTGGCCCGTTGCTATATGCACTAGGCCCACCTAAGGGCCCATTTACTTCCCTATTGTCACATTCTATTATTTATACTCTTGTCCCTCTTCTTTCCCAAGCAATGTGGGACTTATTTGATACACTATAGATATTGAAATTCACAACAATCCCCTACATGTATCAAATAAAGAATTATTTCACTGAGTTACATGTATGGATATAATCATTATATCTAGTGTCTTTCTGACTATGAACTAGACCTAAACTAATAACACTTAATACACTGAGATGTTAGTGAAGCCTACTTCTATGGACCAACAAATCTTTATGTGTACTAGAGGTGTTAAAAGTCAGATCATACCCCCACATTTCTACTGTTAACTATAGTTTTGCGCATTATAATAGCCCAGAACGTGCCTGGTGCATAACAAATGCTCTGGAGATTTTACCATGATCTCATTAGAGCGACCCCACTCCATATTTGTATAGGTGATTTCATTTAAGTGTACCTACAATTAATACACCATCTCATAAGATTATGAAATCATTAAGAGCTTTCACTCAACCTCACTGCAACGCCCTTATCTAGTATTACCATTAATTCTGATATAAATAGATAGGTTTGGTACATTATCTTTATCCTTTATTTAATTGATGTCTGAGCAGTTAAACCATTAAATTAATTTAAGCGGATTAGGTTTGGGATCTTTTGCTTAGATTGAAAACTTACATGCACAGCGGAATAGATCAAAATATACTAAACTACACAGTGAAAATTAAAACATTCATGTAATTCAATTAAATATGTGTCCAATAATGTCCATTATATTTCTGTAAACATGTATCAGGATATATGAAGTACCCATCCATAAGAAGTCAAGAGACAACAATCCTATCACTTAGACCCCTTTACAAATTTCAAAGATGGACCGGTCCTTCAAATATCCCATATCTACTGCCAAAAGAATATCCCTAGTTCTAAACAAAATATATCTGAACTAGAACTCAAAATAGGGTTACAAAAATCTCACATAAATCAAAATGGGAATGCTACCTCCTGCTCTAGCTTTGCGTCTGCATCTGACACATATTAGCATAGTAATGAGAAACACAAGTTTCCCAGTAGCTTAACAATTCGGGTTTTAAAAAAATAACTAATATGTACCAGGGTGCAAGCACCAAAAACATTTCATTATACATTCTTGATGTTAAAAACATAATGTTATTCATAAATGCAATCAGGTAAGCATTGCATGATAATTTAGATGTTAACATAAAAATCAGGTATCATCTTTCAAATGAAACATATCCAAGTAAAATTATACCTTTTATCACGTAATTACACAAATTTCTTATGTATTAACTTTTACATTTATCAATCTAGATTAATTGAGCGCCCTGGGGTGTTATGTGGACACTAGACCACCTTTATGAAATCATCGTGAGCCCTAGGTCATGGGTATTGAACACCTCTGGCCACACCTTACTAGGTTGCGCGTGTGGAGCACCTTCGGCCACACCTCGTAATCCGTAAACACTCGGTCACGTATATAGCATAATTGCCAACACTAGGTCATGGGCATGAAGCACCTTCGGCCACACCTCGCTAGGTTGCCTATGTGGAGCACCTTTGGCCACACATCGCAAATCACATACACTTGGCCACGTATATAAAATCATCGCAAACTCTAGGTCATGGGTATAGAGCACCTTCGGCCACACCTCACTAGGTCACTCGTGTGGAGCACCTTCGACCACACCTTGTAATCTGTGGACACTCGACCACATATTTAGCGTACTTGCGAGCACTAAGTCATGGGCATTTAGCACATTCGGCCACACCTCACTAGGCCGCCTATGTGGAGCACCTTCGGCCACACCTCGTAAATCATGAACACTCAGCCACGTATATAATTCTTTAACAATTCTCAAGGGAAAAATTTTCTTTTATTGAAAAAAATAGTACTAGTGTACATCTCTTTAAAGTTCTAAATAATTTAAGAATAAATGTCCTTTTCTTAGAAATTAATATTAATGTACACTTCTCATAAAATTTCTATTAATTTCATGAATGATTTCCCCTTTCTTTGGAAATTACTATAAACATACCTTTCTTGTAAAAATACTAATATTTTCAAGAATAATTTCTCTTCTCTTGGAATTTAACTCTAACGCACAATTCTTATAAGAATTCTAATATTTCAAAAATAATTTCTTCTTTCTTGGAAATTAATTCCAATGTACATTTCTTACAAAAACTTTAATACTTTCAAGGATAATTTCTCCCCTCTTGAAAATTAATTTTCTTATATAATTTTATCAATTTCAAGAATAATTTCCTTCCTTGAAAAAAATAATAATAATAATAATAATAATATCCTTTCTTATAAAATTCTACTAATTCAAAAACAATTTCCTTTCCTCCAATAATAAATTCCCATATTTTTTTTTGAAAATATATATTGGTGCGTAGCTTCTAGATTCCAAGAATAAATTTCATGGACTCGGCCTGGGGAGTTTTGTTCACTTGGTAATTCCATTTCCTTTCTTGTGGTTCTTTACTTAATACACTTAAAATGTAGGGTTCTTTCTTTGTGGTCACCATGAAGTTAACACCATTCAACCCTAATCATTTTGCCAACAACGTATTCATGCTATCTTGCCCATCAACATTTCAATAAACCACACATGCTAGCCCACATGCATACATTTAGGTCAAGAATGCAGAGACAACTTAAGTTCCATGAAAAGCTTGAATATAAACATTAGATTACATAACCAGAACATGGAACAAAAGTTTAAATTGTTAACCTACCTTGTTTCCTTTCTCTTTGACTAAATCTCTCTCTTCTTCTTGGTACATTTCTAGGTCCTTTTTCCTCAACAATTGCTCTTAATTAATTCCCTGGGCAAATAATTAAATTCTTATGCGGGTTTTTCTTTCAATTAGGCTTTCCTACGTCAATTTATCAAATTCTTAGGTCGGTCTAATCCTTAAACATATCCGGGGTCAATTTTAATAGGAAAAATATCAAATTAGGGTATTTTAAACTGTACCGTGGGTTTCAAAAGCTTGAAATCTGATTTCGGAAACTTTCCAACAACTCTGGCGATGGCGTACGGCAGAGCACTACAAGAAACAATGATCATGGCAAAGACACGACAGATTTCAGGTGGGGTCGAAAGATACACCAAAATGTAGCCCGCAACTCAAGGATGCTGGATCCAGGGTTCGTTCAGCAAAACACGGTCATTTAGATGACTTTTTTGGCAAAGAAGTGCACGATTGGCCAGACTATTTTTCCCCTATTTCGGGCGCGTGGCATCCGATGGTAGCAGCGATGTAGAAGCTATCGGAGGAAGCTGGTAGCTCAAGCTACCCAACGGCAGTAGCAATGTGGCTGGATGACATCAGACGGTGAAGATCACGATGAAGGAGGATTTTCACGATGAAGGGAAAATGTGGCTATTTCTGGCTGCTGTGGCATCGGTCGACGGTCGGGAATGGTGGTTGGAGGTCGGCGGTGTCGAGTTGCACTAGTGGCGGGGTCCGACAATGACGCATTGTCGCATTTTCGGTGGCTGGAGGTGATGCGCGAGTGAGATGGAGAGGAGAGAGAGAGTAAAGGAAAAATGTGAGGGAAAATTGGGGTTTTGAGATTTTAAGGCCTCCAGAGGCATTTTGGTCTTTTTGCACTTTGCCCGGGATAAATTTCGGATGCATTCTCTAATCTGGGCAAGAATACAGGCCTATATGGAGGGAATTCAGAAATCTTTTGAAGCTTTTAAGCCTTCCAAATTACCTGCTAACTTTCTGAAGGCAGATCGAGTTTTCTCCGTCAGATAAGATTTTTACTCTGAAAAATTCTCAAATTTTAACCACGAGCTCAGAAAAATATGCTGAATTCAATTTCAACAAAAATCTAAATTTATTTTACCCAATTTAATTTTATTTTAAAAATTGGGTTATTACACTCACCAATATGTATTCTAGCACTTTCTCACACATCATAAGAAAAGGACAAAATAAGTTTAGTGCTAGCAAAACTAACTAATGACTTGTTATTACCCATTGAACCTTATTCATGAGATTATCAATCACAAAAGTTAGGTTGCCATTTTTGTTAATTTCAAGCTGGTCTTAGTCCCATTCCTCTTGATGTCTTAGTAATTTGTTTCCTCCCAAGAGGTTTTGTTAATGGATCTGCTAGGTTTACTGTTGAGCTTACGAAATTGATTTAGATCACCCCATTCTTTACCAACTATCTTATAATGTTGTGCCTCAACTGAATATGTCTACTTTTACCATTAAAGGTTTTATTTTTAGCTATGGCTATCGTAGATTGGCTATCACAATTTAATGACGCTGATGATGTTGGCTTGTCACCCAATGGAATATTTTATAAAAAAATTTTTATCCATTCAGCCTCAATACCAGCCAATTCCAAAGCAACAAACTCAAAGTCCCTTGAGGACTTGGTTATAATACTTTGCTTGGCTGATTTCCAAGTGACAGCACCACCTCTAAAAATAAAGACATAGCCACTAGTGGATTTTGTCTCTTATGAATTTGAGATCCAGTTAGCATCACTGTATCCCTCTAATACATAAGGAAATCCACTATATTATATACCATAATTCATGGTACATCTCACGTATCTCAATACACTTATCAAAGCCTCCCAATGTTCATTTCCTGGACAATGAGTATATCTACTCAATCTACATACAGTAGAAGCCATATCTAGCCTGGTATAATTCATTGAATGCAACAGACTCCCAATAATTTTTGCATACTTAGATTGAGCAATTGGATCTCCTTTATGCTTTTTCAAATGTACACTAGCATCATCAGGACTACTCAAAGGAGCTCTATCAAACTATTCAAACTTTCTCAAAATTTTCTCAACATAATGTTCTTGAGAAAGTAAGATACCATTCTTATTCCTTGTAATTTTAATACCTAAAATCACTTTTGCTTCACCTAAGTCTTTCATATCAAAGTTTGAGGCAAGAAAGTTCTTTGTTTCAATTACAATATTCACACTAATACTAAAAATAAGCATATCATCCACATATAAACAAATAATCAAAAAATCATTATCTACTACTTTTGTGTAAACACATCTTTTCACTTTAACAGTAGAAAAACCACCACTTATCAAAATTAAATCTAGTTTTTCATGCCATTTTTTGGGTGCCTATTTCAAGCCATATAAAGATTTTATTAATTTACACACTTTGCTTTCTTGCCCAGGAATTACACACCCTTCGGGTTGTACCATATAAATTTTTTCTTCTAAATTGCCATTTAAAAATGTCGTTTTAACATCCATTTGATGAATGAAAAGCTTATGTATTGAAGCTAAAGCAATAAGAATTCTCACATATGCAACTCTTGTTACTGGAGAAAAAGTATCAAAATAATCAATATTTTCTTTTTGTGTAAAACCTTTGGCAACCAGTTGTACTTTATATTTGTTTATAGACCCATCAGGAAAATATTTCTTTTTAAACATCCATTTACAACCAATAGGTTGTGCTCTTGGAGGTAATTCTAACAAAACCCATGTTTTATTTTTATTTAAAGAATCTATTTCAGCTCGAATTGCTTCTTTCTAAAAATAAGCTTCAGAGGAAGAAATGGCTTCACAAAAATTGTTAGGATCATCTTGCACTAAAAATGTATAAAAATCATTTCCAAAAGAAGTTTCTTTTCTTTGTCTTTTAATTCTTCTCAAGTTTTCAACCAGAATGTCATTTGAGTTTTCTTGAGAAGAAGAAGTAGAATTTTCAATTTTTCTAGGAATATGCTCAAAGGAAAAATATTTTCAAAAATCGGTAAGCAACACTTTGTTGAGCATAACCAATAAACATATAACCAACTGTTTTAGAACCAATCTTTCTTTTCTTAGGGTCAGGTAATAAAACTTTTGCAACACACCCCCACACTCTTAAATATTTCAAATTTGGTACAAAACATTTCCACAACTCATAAGGTGTCTTATTTTTCCTATGGGGTATTCTATTTTATAGAAAACAAGCAGACAATAAAGCTTCACCCCATAAATTATCAGGTGCACCAGAACTTACAAGCAAAGCTTTCATCATTTCTTTTAAGGTTCTATTTTTCCTTTCTGTAACTCCATTTGACTCAGGTGAGTATGGAGGAGTTACTTCATGAATTATTCCTTCTTTTTCACAAAAATTATTCAACAATAAATATTCTCCTCCTCTATCAGACTTAAGTCATTTAATTTTTCTATTTAATTAATTTTCTACCTCTACCTTATATATAGTAAATTTTTCAAAAACTTCATCCTTATTCCTTAATAAATATACTTTAGTATATCTAGAGAAATCATCAATAAAAGTAACATAGTATCTTTTACCACCTCTGGTCTCTATTTTTTTAAAATCTCTTAAATCAGTATGAATTAAAGATAATAATTTAGTTTCCCTTCAGGTAGAAAAATGTGATTTTTTATTTAATTTTGTTTCTACACAAACCTCACATTGGTTAGTTTCATTAATTTTAATTTTAGAAACTAATCCAATATGTTGCAACCTCTTTATATATTTTCTATTAATATGTCCTAATCTATCATGCCACATATCAAAGGAATCAATCAAGTAAACAAAAGACGATGCATAATTATTAATATTGTCAACAATTAGTACAAATAGACCTTGATTACAGTAACCCTTCCCAATAACTACATTATTTTTTGTCATTACAATCTTATCATATTCAAATGACACTTTAACCCTAGCCTTTCCTAGAAAAGCTATAGAAATTAAATTTGCTCTAACATCAGGCACATAAAGAACATCATTCAAAACCAAAGACTTTCCAGATGTAAGTTTCAACACCACTTTGCCTTTTCCTTGAACCTTAATGGTTCGAGAGTCAGCAAGATAAACTTGATCTTCTCCTTCTTCAAAGGAAAAATACATGTCTTTGTTTGCATAGATGTACCTGGTAGCTCCTAAGCTTACCACCCATTTTCTCATATCAGAGACGAGGAGGGCTTGAGAAAGCATTGCAATAATGACTTCATCATTATTGTTATCTCCTTTAACCAAATTCACATTTGGCTTAGCAGGATTATCCTATTTTAGAAAGTTTCCTTTAGCCCTCTTCTTGCATTGTGTTGCATAATGTCCTGGTTTACCTCACACAAAACAACTGCCTTTTTTCTTGAACTTGGAGTTAGAATTTAAGGGTTTGTAATCAGATTTCTTATTATTCTTATTCTTGAAGTTAGGATCATACCTTTTTGTATGTTGTTTTCATTTCAACCAAATTTGCTTTAGCAGCCATTTCCTTTCCTTTTGCTATTTGGATTGTTTTTCAGTTGGCATCTTCAATGATGATGCGAGTGATCAAGTCTGTGAGTGATAATTGTTTCTGTTTGTGCTTCAGTTGCTATTTATAATCGTTCCATGAATCTTTTGGTATGTTGTTTCATTTCAACCAAATTTGCTTTAGCAGCCATTTCCTTTCCTTTTGCTATTTGGATTGTTTTCTGGTTGGTATCTTCAATGATGATGTGAGTGATCAAGTCTGTGAGTGATAATTGTTTCTATTTATGCTTCACTTGTTGTTTATAATCATTCCATGAATCTAGCAATTTTTCAATCAAAATCCCAGCAAATAACTCATCAGGCAAATTAATCTTTTCAGACTGAAGTTCTTCAATGAGTTTGTGATATTCATTAATTGGGATTTGATGAATTTATCCCCAATCATATCCCATCTATAAAAATTTCTTATTACGAACTTCTATTTTTCAGCATCTTTATCAGTATACTTGAGGATTAAGGACTCTCATATCTTGTTTTCTTCTTTGTAGATATTGTAAATATCGAAAAGATCATTAGACAGAGTGCTAATGAGAGTATGTCTGCAAACCTTGTTAGCATATTTCTAGAATTCCTTCTGGGCGTTATCAGCATCTAGCAAAGGTTCAGATTCAGCGAGTGCATTGACCACCCTATGCATGTCTAAGATGGTATAAATTTGTTCTTGCCATCACCTAAAATTTTGGCCATCAAAGACCTCAATTTTTCATGTGTCAGGGAATGGTCGAGGAAAAGGCATGTTTGTCGAGACATTCCCAAAATAAAATAGTAGCTATAACAATATCACTATTGGTTTGATTTGCAGCCATAGGGTCAAACTATCTCTTTAGATTGTAGAGTTCAAGAATAAAGGGAATGTGACTTCTGATGTTGTATTTTCGTATATAAACAGGTAAGGCCTTCAGACACATCTCTTTAGAGTTTTATATTTCATAAAAGAGGCCCAATACTACATTTATTTCGTGCACAAGGGGGGAATCATCAGTTTTCAACTACATTTTCCTTCTAGTGGCCCGTTGTTGTGTGCGCAAGGCCCACCTTCCCCTTTGCCCATTTACTTCCCTATTGTCACATTCTATTATTTATACTCTTGTCCCTCTTCTTTCCTAAGTAATGTGGGACTTATTTGATACACTATATATATTGAAATTCACAATAGTAACATCCTCTACAGTAGTTTTACTTTGGTATTAATTTTCTCCATTGATAAACATATTTTTAATGTAAAATTAATGTTTAGAGATAGGCATTGGAGGGATTGACTAAAAAACCAAACTGAAATGAGGTCTGATTTATGAGAAATAGTAATTTTAAGAAAGTGGTATATTTAGGCAATTTAACCCAAAGGAATAATAGAAAAATTAAATAAAAAATATTATAATAAGTGGAACCCTATGAGGTTTAAGATGAGGAAGTGGTATGAGGATGGAAGTAGTACTCTAAGTTACCTAAATTACACTTTTAACCTTAGGGACTAATTAGTAATTATTTTTAAATTCTGACCAATTGTATTTTCCTCCCCAACCTAAAGTCTCTGTAAAAGGGAGAGAGGAGAGAGAAAGGTAAGAAGTTTTCAACCTAAAGAGAAAGAGAAGGATTAAAGTGCTTTAGGATCCAAGGTTCAAAGGTGAAGGAAATCAAGTAGGAGAGTTGTAAACAAGCAAGAAACCACATCTTACACACAAAATCCATTTGAAACTCAAGTTAATTTAGTTAAACCTTACTCCCATGTTTATCATTCTTGAGAAAGTGAGTTGATGCTATAATAGATGGTTTGATTTTGAAAAGGGGAGTATAAGCTTGCATTCTTGTTTAGATAGTGTTGGATGCATGCTTATATGAATGTTTGTGTCTTTGAAATTTCCTAAAAGCTTAGATTCAGAATATGCGTTTTCTCTCTTTCTTCTAAGGATACTATTTTGTTCTTTTCTGGCTTGAAGTTATCTTCGTTTTCTTCTATTTATGGCTCTAAATTCATGGATATAAGGCAGTGAATTTTTTGTAATTAATTTCTAGGTTAAAATATATGTTTTAGGAATTTTTTAGAATTGGAACTAACTTTTGAAAATAGGGCAAAGACGTACCAATCGACTTCTAGTTCCTAGGAGTCAACCATCGCATTCTTCATGCCCAAAAAGTCTAGATTTTGAACTTGGAATTCAACTACTAGGGCGTACTAGTTGACTATCATGCTGTTAACTTACCCAAAAAACCCAAGAACTTAATAACCAACTGCTAGCCTCATAAAAGTTGACTACTAGCTCTCAGGTAAGCTTCCTTACTTTTGGAATAGAGCTATAAGTTGACTACCAAACCCTAGAAGTCAGTTAGCAGCTTCCTTGTTTTGAAAAATTAACATTTTTACTTAGTTTTTCTTTATGAACAAAAACAAATTAGACAATCCAATCAAGCTAAGTGAGGAGAATACATAGAAGTAGTGAAGGACTATGGAAAGGGGTAAAATAACAATAAAAGATAGCTAAAAGCATTCTTAAAGATATGCATCAGGATTAAATATATTTTGGATTAGATGACTGATAGTTAGTATAGGACGACTGTTGTGATTCTTGCGATTGGAACATAATTTAAGATGGTAGAGTATCCATATGATCCCTGAATATATTGTGAAAATACCGTGTAAGTAACTAATTCTGTACTCTGAAGGCTAGAAAGTCACTTACTTATAATTAAGCTTACCTTGATTTGAAATCTATTTTCCTAGTGTATATATATATATTTATGAATCATATACCCAGTAAAGGGATCAAACATAAAAATGATGGTGATTCTCTTAGCAACCTTGGCTCGTTATACAAATGACTAGTGAGTGGGTGGATCTGGCCTATCGAGAAAAAGGGGCACAGTGACCAATGAGGTGAGAAATGTTGGTCCCCAAGCTAAGGAGTACTCTAGAGGTATAGAGCTAGTGATCATATAATGAACTCATTCAATAGGTGCGACTGAGGGTACATTATGGTTAGTAGGAGGGGCAAATGACATTTGTGGACTCCTTTAGGAAGTCTTTGTCTTGGGAATTGTCAACTGACAAGTTTCCTATCTCTCAAGTTATGTATGTTGGTCGATGCCACTATGTTATTTACAATGTGCTATTTCTTACCTATATGTGATGTGTTTGATATCTATCCATACTACTATATTCACATGAGTTAAGTGAAGAATGAATGGCCCATGATGTTATATACATGCATTTTATCATACATGACATGGTGTGACATGTATTGCATAGTGTAACACTCTTATCTAGTATTACAATTCCTCCATTGTAAATAGATAAGTTCGGTACATTATTCTTAACCTTATTCATTTTTAACATCTGAGCATTTATACCATTAAGTATGGTTAAAGTGAATTAGGTTCAGGTTCTTTTGCTCAGATCAAACTTATACGCATAACGGGATTAAAATACCATATTACATACAATAAATGTCCAATAAATGTCTGTTACATCCTTTGTAAACACGTACCAGGATATATGAAGTACCCATCCGTAAGGAGTCAAGAGATAATAATCATGTCACTCAAACTCCTTTTAAATAATAGAGGTGAATAGGTCCTTCACATATCCTTTCCCCAATAATTTTCCATTTCCCTTTTCTATGTACAGCCAAAATAATAGCCTTAATTTTAATCATATCTAGAATCAGGACCCCAAAAGTGCAGGACTACAAAAATATTTCTATCAAAAGTATGCCTTCTAATGTTATCTCCATCCTTCTCCAAGATTGCTAAACAGCTGGATCTTATGCATATTAGCATATAAATGAGAAAATGAGTTTCCCAAAAGCTTAGCAATTCATTCTTTTAAAATCTACTAATATGTACCAAGGTGCAAACACCAAAACATTTTCATCTACATTCTCGGTATTTAAAACATAGTCTCATTCACATATACCAATTGGCAAGCAGTACATGATTAATTGAAATGTCAATGTGATAAAAGTAGATATTCTCTTTTAAGTAAAACATCTTTTTATGGGATCATACATGTAAAAACAAAATTGAAACAACAAGGATCAATTATGCATTTCATTCTTAAAACTTGCCTTTATAAATTGATTGTGCACACTTAGGCACCTTGTGGACACTTGGCCACCTTTATAAAATTCATTGTGTACACTTGGGCACCTGTGGACACTTAGCCACCTTTATAAAATTTATTGTGCACACTTTGGCACTTTGTGGACACTTGGCCACCTCTAAAAAAATTTATTGTGCACACTTGGCCACCTTTATGAAATTTATTGTCCACACTTGGGCACTTTGTGGGCACTTGGCCACCTCTCTAAAATTTATTGTGCACACTTGGGCACTTTGTGGACACTTGGCCACCTCTCTAAAATTTATTGTGCACACTTGGACACTTTATGGACACTTGGCCACCTTTATAAAATTTATTGTGCACACTTGGGCACCTTGTACATACATATAGCAACTACATTTCCTTTTATTTTTATCATGTTAATCTCTCTTGGATTTATCCCTCATAAGATACATTCTAATGCATCCATTATTAGATTTATCCACCAAGATTTGAATTAACATATGGTTTCGGTCACTATGGAAAAATAATTCTAATTTAGGATTTTTTTTTCCCATCCTTGCTATAAGTTAAACTTCATGACCTTATGCATTGATATTTTTAGGATCCTTTCTCCCACATTTAATTGGTGCAACCATTGTCATTAATCATTTAATTTACTCCTTCTCTTAATTCATATCACATACTAGGTCTAAGACTACACACTACTTTTAAGGTCACATCCTTACTCCACTTTTACAATTTAATATTAATGTGGGCTTTTTTATGTACAAAGAGATGAACTAATTAACTATCCTCAATTGGCTATATTTTCTTTCAAAACTGAATGGTAGCTCCCTTTGCACAATTCTCATAAAAAAATTTCCTACCTTACAAAGAATATATATATGCTCCCCTAGAACATATGCTAACCATACAAGCATACAAATTCCAGCATTAATATAATTTAAAATTTTCCATTATTCATACCAAATTTTAAAAACAATAGTTCTTCTATGGAGGCCACAATAGCTACTTTAACATAAGGATACATTAGCCATGCAAGAAGAAAATTTTCAGCACTATTTCATGTTAAAAATTCCATATCACATGCTAAATTTCACTAGCAATGGTTCTCTCATGATAATACAATATCTATTTTAACACATCCACAAACATCCATTTTCCATGCAAGCTTAGCTAACAAACACTCACATTTTAGGAATGTAGACAAGTAACTCATGTTCCATGAAAGCTTGGAAAAATCATGATGCATGTACTCTCAAACATGGAACAGAAGTTAATGAATTGCTAACCTACCTCAAGGATGATCCAAGATGGAATTGTCTTGACCCTTCCTTTGAAATTTCCCTTACTCCCTTGCCTCCTTTATCTCTCGGCCAAGTAGCTCTTTCTCCCTTCACAAACACTTTGTTCCTCTTCCAAGCTACTCTCAATCTCCTCCCCAAAATGTTCTTGCTGTGTGTGTACCTATGTTTAATGAAATCCCTCTTACCTTGTGTATGTTGCCAACTCGGCTAAAGATGGGACGTCGCACTCCTTCTCCTTAATTATTTATTATAATTATTATCTAATAGCCCCACGTGTGGTTTAGTGCATTCCATTTCCCTTGAAATTTTGTATTCTCACTTGGATAAAGGGGACACTACCTTCATTCTCCTCATTAGCATTTCATGGCCTCATGGGTAATTAAGTGTAGCCCCCCCCCTTTCCTTGCAATTTGTGTTTTATCTAGTATTCATGCCACCATCTACCTCTTTTTCTTACTTAATCATGGCTGCAAGTGTACTTTTAAGTACACTTTACATTGCTTGCAAGCTTGGTAATCCCACTAGGCTACGTTGGAGGAAGAAAAGAAGGAAGTCGCCAGCTTCATGCTTAAATGCAAGGCTTCTCCCTCACATTCCTATTCAGCCAAGTTAAAGGAAGGATGAAGGGAAGTCACAAAATCCTCCTCCCTTACACCACATGTACGGCCATGCAGCTATCCGGTTGGAAGTATAATTTATTTCCCATGTAACTACTCACTTGATGGTGCCAAAAGGGAGGAATGTAAGGGATGCACGCAAGACCCAAGTTTCCTACAAGGCACACGTGAGTTCCCATTCTTGGGCATGTTGGAGGCAACACAAGGGAGGGGAAGACAGCTTGTATCACACGTTTCCTCCTTCTCTCTTCCATCTCCCCCCCCCAATCGTACACACATATATGCATGTTTTATTTTAAATAAATTCTGCACTCTCTTTTCTAACTTACTGCATGCATATATATATATATAAATATATATATTTAACTCCCCCATTCAATTGCATTGGAGATGACACAAGAGAAGAAAGCTAGTTTTACACGTCTCTTCCATTTTGCCACCTCATTCAATGTCTATATAGATTTTCAATGCTACATTTCATCTTGTCCTTTCCCATTTGTCCTAGCCGTGTAGGTATATATATTTATAAAAAAAAATCCTATCCTTCACCAATTGCACCTGCATATGCTCATTTTTTTTTAATGGATGTTAACGTCTTTCCTTTCCCTTCTCAATTTCCATGTTGTCTTGAATGGAGGTGTATTTTGTTTTGACCAAATTCCAATTCCCTTATGTTTGTTTTACTTCACTCACTCTTTTCCCCTGGAACTTCGGCTAGCAAAGGAAAACAAAGGAAAAATTAAATCAAACACCTCAATTTTATGCAATATTATCCTTTAGCATATTTATTCTAGCCATTAGATTACGTAAGCAATTCACCACACTTTATGGCAACTTATCTAATTAATTAAGAAAATATTAATTAAAAAAAATCAAGAGAGTATGGGGTGTTACACATAGCATCATTTTCTTTAAAATACGCTATATGAAAAAAAATGCATTATTTTCCCTGGGTGATTCCTAGCTAGTACCATTAACGGTAATGTGTTTTACCAGTTTATCTGATTACTAAGTTTTCAAACTCATGTGTTCGTTAATATCTCCAAATGGTTAGATATATAATGACCGTGGAGATAGAGGTAGAGCTAGTTGAGGTACTTGGGTTGTGGTATCTCAAACAGATAGGAGAGATCCTAATCTAGATCATAGATGCACCACCTACACCCCCAGTGGGTTAGGGTGAGGGACGGATAGTAGTATTTTGAGACTCCCATACCTTTAGCTTCTTTTGTGAATAGTTAGAGGTCTAGTATATGATTTATAGGAATGGTGAGAGATGTTTTGAATGTAAATATAATTGCAAGTAGGTAACGAATAGAAAGGCTAACCATGTGTGTGTGTGTGTTTGTATCAAAGATGCTTTCGCTAGAATAATAGTAAAAGTACCCAAAAGAAACACAATTCAATCATAAAAATGGAAATTTTAATGGATCCATGGTAATGAATTTAAATTAAATTCGGGTAAATAATATTAGAGATAAGATAGTAGCGTACAATTCCTATACTCGGTCCAAAGGAGTAGAGTGTCATAGTAGCATGGCATGTGTACAAGTCCACTTCATTTTCTATTGAATATTATTGTTACAATTATATGTTGTCTATGTTTTACCTATTTATTATAACTAGGACCAACAGAATATTGTTTTATAAAATTGAGGTGTTCTACTGAGAAAATATTTCTCATTATCTAACTATTGTGTTCCAGATTAAGTTGTGATGCCTATGTATCAACTTTTACTTATATTGGATGTGGACTAGGTCCACATTCTATTCTTTGGATATTACTAGTGAAGGACGTTGTGGTGTTAGTTCTAGAGGTGGATCTTACTCCTGCTACTCCAGCTTAGGAGATGGATGAAGATAGTAGTATAGGAACTTTTTGGGAAATACTTTTTACTTTAGGCTTTTTGGGCCTTATACTAGTGGATTGGTTGTTCAATCCTTTTGCTGTACCTTTTGACACTTGTACATAAACTAAAAAATACTGCCTATTGTGTGTGTGTGTGTGTGTTTATATTGTGTGAATGTAAGGCTCTGAGCCTTTTTATATAAATTTTGTCCATATATCTGTTTGTGTATATTTCTTTTCTCAAAGAATATAATTAACAATCTAGCTAAACTAGCTAAACAACTTGGTAAATGTTAAAATTAAGCATGAAAATAATTGAGTAATAACTCACTGTCCCGCCTAAGCCAACGAGACCACATGCTAAATACATGTAAGTGTTTAGGGTTAATGATACTTGGGCAGGGTGTTACATATAAGAAGTACCACCTTTTTTTATGAACGCAATTTTTTTGACATCCTCTTCTCCCATCTTAATCTGGTTGTACCCAAAATAAGCATTCATGAAACTCAATAACTTACAATAAAAGGAGTAATCCACTAGCCTACTGATGTTAAGAAGCGAGTAGCTATCCTTTGGACAAACTTTATTAAAGCTGTTAAAATCCACGTGCATCCTCCACTTACCATTGGCTTTTTCTTTTTTTTTACTGTAACAGGATTCGATAACCATTCAAGATATAAAACCTCTCTAAGTTTTCTTGTAATAACTTATGAACTTCTTATTCAATACTATGACAGGATTCGACAACCATTCACTTCTTATGTTTAACCGGTTTCATAGATGGATCAGTCACCAACCTATTCACAATGACTTCAAGACGAATTCTTGGGCATATCTACTGCAAACCAAGAAAACATGTTTATATTCTTCAACAAAAAATCTTTTATTTCTTACTTCACTTCTTGCCATATGTCATTTCCTATTTGCAAATATCTCTCGGGGTCTTCTCCTACTTGTATTTTAGCTAGCTCATCATGAGCATTTGGTCTTAATTTTGTCCCATCACTGCTAACATCCAAGTTTTCTACATTCATGCACTACAAAAAGATAGTTTTTAGTGACAGTCAAAACAGGCATCTTTGACCGTCGCTAAACCTCTAACTACTGTTATTGTAACTGTTGCTAGAGGCTCTGTCATCACCTTCCCTAACAACGATTATAACCATCGCTAAGTAAAAATACTAAATTATATCTTTTTATGTTAACTTAACATAAGCTTAGAAAGACATTTAAGTTAATTCAAATATATACAGATTCAAAAACCAAAATATATTGATGATTCCATCAAAATATAATTTACATACATATGTTCCAATATAAAATTAATATCCAAAACAAGAAGTTTTTAAATTATCACAAGAACATAAATTTAACAACAACAAAAAAGCCAAATAATGGTTTGTCATTTGTGGATCATGATTTGCTCCAAATGGTTTGTTTTTCAACATAAACCTCTTCCAAACACACGCTTGACCAGAACCAAAAGCTAAACCATCTGAAGATTTTCCACCATTCCAATCATTTTGGGCTTTACCTGCATTTTTCCAATTAAAAGAGCAATAAGGACAAGCCCCAAAACACAAAAATATGGGAAACAAAGCTTCTCCAAGACAAAGGTATTAGAAAATTGGAAAAAACATTAAATAACAAAGCAATTGCATCATAACAGAAAAGAAAATGGGAAAAAATAAAATTCAAGTAGTTGTACATATCATACTAGCATGTAGAAACAGAAACCACCCAGCAAATACATATACAAATCCAATAAACTCACCTCCTAGCAGTAATCCAATCACAAGTTTGGCACCTCAAATTTTAAGCCTTCCTCCAAGTACTTAAAGTTTTCAACAGCCCTATACATAAAATAAGATTTAGATGCAGTGTTTTAGATTTTGCTAATAATGGTTTTTTTAAAAAAAAACAAAACAAAACATTTCAGCATTATATTAAAAAAAGCAATTACTAAAGTAATAAATTATTGTGTTTAAATAGGTCTTATCTGACCATATTGATGAGGTTGCTATATGAAACAGATAGAATATCAACTTCTGTCACTAAGGGAAAGTCATCTGAATAATGAACTCACAAGTAAATCAACCAAACAGCACAGTTATATTTAATGGCAGATAACAATGAAGAAATTTTATTACTTCACAAACTAGGCATTCAATCTTACAATTAATTGTTATCCCATAATTATAAATACATAATTATAATGTACCTTTGATTGCTTTCCGGTTGTGAGTGTTACACTTTGTGCCTATTAAGGTGCTACTTCCTTCTCTATCTGTAGATGCTACTTGTCGTTCAGTGCCTATGTAAGTACATAATTATTTCATATGATTGTATTCCCATTATGAGAGAATAACAAAGTCCAAACTGACATGAACTATTGTTGCTTCACAAGCCCTTTTTGCTCTCAAAGAACTATGTCAAAAATGACAAAATCATAATAGCATCAACAAACTGAATTAACCAACACTACTCATGACAGCATAAATATAATTTCTTAATCTAACAAATAAAAACCAGTAGACAGTAAAATTATTTTATCACATTTCTGAACTGAAAACACATTTGTTTATCTGCCCCAAGTGGGAAAATTGTAAATATTTTCATAAAAACATTTGTTGGCCAAAACCTATGGAATTTAGTCACCAAAACTGCACAGATTTTGAAAAATAACTAAAAATAGCTAGAGACTTTAGTTTAAACCCAAATTTTGGTGAGATGAAGTTTCTGGGATGTCTATTCACCAGTAAAAATTTCAAGATGCATCTCCAACTCTAAGTGGGTTAGTTGCAGCCACCTTTCTAAAAATTTCAGTTTTGGACAGATTTAAAACTTCACTGATATGGTGTATATTCCAAGGGGTAAATGATGGAGTTTTGAGATGAAATTTTTAATAAAGTTATGAAAACATACTAGTGAGTTCCAAAAAGAAATTTGGCTTCAAAATCACATTTTTAGCCCCTAAAATGCATGAATTAGCAAAGCTGTCTAGAATTTCTAACAAATCTGTCCCTACTCGGTTTTTCTTGCAAAAACCCATCAAAACACCTTGGAAAGTTACCAAAAAACCTCCAAATTTATTCTTGGTTTGTTATAAAGCTTCAGGAATTTTTTATATTCTATTTCCAAAATTTTGGGTTTAAAATACAAGCAATTTCCAAAGGGTCCAGTCTTGTAGCAGAGACAGGAAATTTTCTGCGAATCCATTTTTCATGAGTTCAAAATAAATAGCTTGCCATTTCCATAATTTTCCAAACTGTCTAGATCTATAAAGCCATCAAATAGGAATCCATAAAATCAAGAATCACCCCCAAATTCATCCATTTAGTCCCTTAATGTACCAAAATTTCCTTTAAACTTCGAACCTGAACCTGAATTTTCTGGTTTAAAGGTGTTTGTACAAAGTATACTTTTAGGGGACCCAATTAGACTCCAAGGTTTTAGGCATTCAAACTTAAGGGCTCACCTACCTATTGTAAACATTTTGGGACTCAAATTCAATCTTTAAGACATTTTTGCAGCATAATTCTAAGTATGGCAGCAATAGCATATGACAAATTGCAGAAAATTGGTCATAAATTACATACTTGATGGGGCTTTTGCCCTACTTAGGGAGCTCTAAATATTCTGGAAATTTGCAATCAAGTTTCATATATTACAGACTTCATATGCAAAATTTTAGTACTTTTTGTGGCCTAATGTGAATTTTGACCCCCTTAGTTTTTTGCTTATCCTTATAACACTTTTACTACATCATATATTGAGCATGGACATATATAGAAGAGAATGAACAAACACACACACACACACACACATATATTCTTACCTCATAGATGGATGTGTGTGTTATAAGAGATACTAAGTTTGAGGAGTGTAGTACACTTTCTCTTCTTTTTGGAGTAGTTCTCCGTCATATAGGATCTTGTGGTTTGGTTGAATTGGGGAGTGTATTACCTCATAGATGGATGTGTGTTAGAGATACTAAGTTTGAAGGCGCAGGCACTTGATGCATGACTTCTTTGCCATCCAATGAGACCAAGGCCCTACATAGTACTTTATTTCTATATGCTCAAAAATAATATTTATTGCCTGCTAAAAATTGATTGAGAACATAAATATCAACAAAAAGAGAACATACAAAATAAATAAAATCACAATCAGAAATCTACAAAAAAAAAAAAAAAAAAAAGTAGAAAGGAAATGCATAAAATACCAAAAAAAAAAAAACGAGACAAAGTTCTCTAAATAATATTAATGGTGGTGGAGAAACAAATTGTAACTTTTCACCAACCTATTTTTTGAATTCTGATAATTATTTATAAGTATTGTTAGAAAAAATTAATCAACATAGACACTTAAGACACTAACTCAGCCAGAGACATATAATTACATAAATATCGTGAGTTCTTCCAAGTGATATTAAATGTTTTGGAAAATTAAAAAGGGGAATTGCAACAAAAAATTTCTCTCCAAACATTATAGGATTAAGGCTCAAGCAACAACTACAACACCCTATAAAAATAGAAAGCAACTAGCCTTAAAATTCAATGATCATTAGCATAGAGAGGCCTATAATAATATTCATCAAACTAAAATACATAAAAACTCCAATGCATATAATCTCCTCTACACACTAGTTTTAGTGCTTCTATGGTATGGAATATATTAGGAATATATTAGGAATATACAGCCACCAATTTCCTAGATCTGTTCTTTGAAGTAAAATCATCACCAACATTTCTTTATACAAGTTTAAAGCAGAAAACAAAAGCCCAACCTTGTGGCCAAGGAAAAAAGTCACGGCAGACTATTTTTGTAATTATAATAAAACTATCAATAACTAACTCCTACAGCAGCTTAAGTTGTTAGGAGTAAGCAAAGGAACAGTATTTATTAATATCTCTAATACCCCCTCGTGGAGAATCCCTTTGGGCTCATAACCAAGCTTGATACCATGTGAAGAATCCAACTCTCTCAAAAGCTCGATCACACTAACAAATAAAAGAAATCTCAAATTATAACTAATAACAAGTGCTTAAAGTTTGTATGAAGTAATAATTAGCCTCTAGTTCCTCAAATATTCACCATAAGTTCTAGTGTTCTACAATGATTATTGCCCATATTTATAAATTGCACAATAAAATATTAACCAAAGGTCGCAATTCTCTCATCAGAAAACAATGAGGGAGGAAAATCTAACAGAGAATTTACCTGAGATCTACTTTATTCCAAATTGAACCTGAAATTGGATACAGCGAAATCTCTTGCAATCAGTGGATTTTGGCGTTTCGAGAGTAAAAGCATGAAGACATTGCTGGTAAGGATTCAAAGCGGTGGCACAGAATACTTTGAGAGCAAGAGGACATAAAATTCTATTTCTATTGTTGTATCGCAGAGAAAACTCTTTCAAGTTCCCTAAACAGAAGAGTCCCGGTCACATATATAAGCATGCAATATATATAAACACAAGATGCAATGGATTAATAATAGCAGAATACATGATCCACAGCCATTAACGAAAACCTTAAGCTTAAAACTACAGGGACCAACCGAAACTGGTTGCCATTTCAAATGAATACGTTAAACCAACTGTCAAACATTTCCTAAAATAGTTTCTAGTAAAATCGAAGGAATGATTTAGGAAAACCTGGGACGATTTAGGGAAAGGGAAAACGATTCAACCATGGGAAAAAGATTTAGGGATAGGAGAAATTGAAACCTAAATGGAGAAGGGTTTGCTGCTGTCGTTCACTAAGAGGAGTCAGCCTTCAAATGAGCTTCCCCCGACCAACATGTGAATGGAGAGTGGTTTGCTGCCGTCGTTCACGAAGAGGAGTCAGCCTTCAGACGAGCTTCCGCCGACCAACATGTGAACGGAGAGGGATTTGCTGCCGCGCCTTACCATACTGTGTCGTTCAAATGGGTTCTGTGGAGTTGGATCGAAATGAGGAAGGAAGCGAAATGGGAGGGTTTTAGTTCATTCAATTTTTTCTTTTAATTTTTGATACTTCACGGTTGCACGGGAGGCTAATTGACCGTAGTTAAATTTAAAAAAGTATGATATTTGGCTACGGTTGTGTCAATGGTTGTTATTGAACCGTCGTTGAAAGGATGATTTTTTGTAGTGATGATATTTAATTATTAAGGGTTTCTTCCCTTTGTTTTTTCCCTCTTCAATTTTACTATTAGCCTTTTCCTCGTGTTTCTTGCCTGCTCCTCTACCTTATTTTATAACCTCACCATGTTAACAGCACAATCATGAGCTGTTTTCTAGGTACCCCAAAATGTCCCTTATTTAGACTCCCAAATGCAGTCTGTTGTTTAGTAAAGTGTACATTAACATGTGTGATGGTAAGAAGTGGATGCATGCAATGTAATATGCCTTGGTTTTGAGAAAACTTTGTTTTGGAAAAGGGAAACCTATCCTTCATATATGTACTAGTGATAAACTAACTTATTGTTTGAATAATTATAGTCCATATGAAGCCATTGTTGAGTATTCTACATATGAACCATAATTAAAGGTCAAAGCACTTATTCGATATTCTCCTTGACGATATGTGATTTCTAGGTTATTGAACCCTTGCATGACCAATTAATATTAATTGTCACGTAGTTAGACTTTAGCACTTATCGTGGCATGAGTTGAGTCATCCTAAGTATATAAGCTAATGAATATTGTACTATGCTAGAAAGAGTGGTCGATGAGAGATGCCTTTTAGAAAAACATGATCCTCAGAGGGAGGTGATTTCAAGGGTGAGAGATATGGTATCTCATTGATCTCAAGAGAGTGAAGCTCCTTAAAATGGAGTGGACCCCAAAATGGAAATGAAGGTCTGATGAATGGTGCCTTTTTGGGGGAGTGGGTTTGATTACAATGCTCCCAATGGTTTTATGTGACATGGATCCATCTAGGGCACACCCCAATAGATAGAAACTAGGCTAAAGAGGGCTAAATCCATTATGGGTGGGCAAGGTGGTATAGAGTATTTATATAGCATATCAATCATGTGATTGAACTAGTAAGGAATTCAAACCAGTGAGGGTTCGTAGCATATGAGACGCTACGGTAATGAGTTGATATAGTTGTTATGAAATGTTTGTCAAAACATTGTAAATGTTGTGAAATGCCTATTTGAGATCCATATTAGTTGCCATGTGATCCGATATGCATAACAGGTATGCTTGGTGTTTAAAGAAGCATTAGGTGAGAGTGCGCTATATATGTGTATGTGACACAATACAAAGTTATGCATACTATTTCATTTTGTAATGGATAATTAGGGTGTTTTTGTATAGCATGGAATTTGTACAAGTTCAGTTCATTTTACATGTTGAGTATTGATGTGGGAATTTCATTTTATCTATCTTTTTATCTATTTATTATAGCTGGGACCAGGAGAAAAACTATTTTGAAAACTTAGATGTTTTACCTACTAAGAATATATTTCTCACTATCTACATTTGTTCCAAATTGAGTTTATGATGCCTATATATTAGCTACTACTTGTAGTGGATATAGCTTGGGTCTACATTCCTTTCTGAGGCCATTATTATATAGTAAAGGACATGGTTGTGGTGTTGGCGCTAGAGGTGGATCCTGCTGCTATTGTGGCAATGTAGAGAGGAAATGCAAGCAATAGTATAGGAACTTTTTGAGACATGTATTTTGTGGCCTTTTTAGGCATTGTATTAGTGGATTGGTAGTCTAGTCCCTTTGTTGTACTTTTTGGTATTGTATATAAGTTAAGGAACAATGCCTACCACGGCAATTTATGTATCTTATATTTGTATATTACATGTAAATGTAATAAAGGCTCAAAAATCCACCTTATATAAATACTTACTTAGATATGTTTATTTTAACTTTTGTAAGGCTATTCATAGCTAGAGTAACTAGACATAGGAAGGTTTACACAAAGAGCAACCTTATTAAGTAACTATCTAATTAACTAATCTGGTAATTTTTAAATAAGTGTGGAAAGAAAAAGATAGCAACTCACTTTCTTGCCTAAGCTTACGGGACCACATGCTACATATATATATATATATATGGAGCTTAAGGTTAATGATACTAGGACAGGGTGTTACATTAGTAGCATCAGAGAGTGGGTTAGGGAGATGGAGAAGATTTATGATATGTTAGGTAGCATGGATGCCTAAAATGTAACATTTGCTAACTATATGTTGGTTGGGAAGGCTGAGCACTAGTGGAAGGGTGCTAGATAATTGTTAGAGATTCAAAGGACTTTGGTGACCTAGGAAGTGTTTAAGACCACTTTCTTTGAAAAAAGTTTTCCTAGAAGTGTGAGAAACAAGAAATAGATAGAGTTCTTATATGTAAAATAGAGTAAACTTGTTTTTTTAGGAGCATTTATCTAAGTTTGAAGAATTGTCCAAGTTTTCCTCTTACTTGAAACTTAACTCGAATGAGGAGTGGAAGGCCAAGCAACTGGAAGCTATTCTGAATATGGAATTGAAGAGTACAGTGGCACCTTTAGAGATTAAGACCTATTCTACACTAGTCAATAAGTTTCGCATAGTGAACACCAACCTAGAAATGAAAGAGAAATGAAGAATGGGATTTCGAAAGGGGAGACTTATAGTATATAATATAGAAGGGAAAGGTCTTAAACTTTAAATTCACCCTAGAGGGTAGGAAACTAGCAACGAACGTGACCTTTAATCGTTTCCAGAAGTTTGGCAAATCCCATGGGAATCGTCCCTACTTTGTGGGATAAGGTGTGTGTTATACTTGTGGGAAATAGGGCATTATGCTTGGGAGTGTCATAATCAAAAGGAACTAGTGGAAATACGAGCCCAAGTTAAGGTAAAAGTTTATACAATGTTTGGGAGTGAGGCACGCAAGTCCAATGATTTGATACAAGTTAAGTTTTTGATAAATAATGTTTTTTTTTTTGCATGTGTCTCTTTTGACTTATAAATTATATGTTTTTACCCCTACTGGGAAAAGTATCCTGGCTTCTTATGCTTGTTTGACCTACCCATTTTCAGTATAGGGTAGATCTTCTTGTGTAAATCTTGTTTATTTATCTTTGAAACATATTTGTTGGGAATGGCTGGCACTCAAAAGGAGGGGTGAATTAGGTGTTTAATTTTATTTTATTTTTACTTTTGGAAGTTAAGGAGATTTAGGCAAGTGAAAACCTTAATGTGATTTTCCACATAGACAATATTCAAATCCTTTAAACTTGTGGAAATAGTTTAGAGAATAAGATAACTTATATTATGCACTAAAATAGGGTAAGAGATAAGAAAATAAAATATAAATCAAAGTGCTAGAATTTAATCCTGCAAAAATTTAAAGTATAGAAATATAAATACTGGAAAGTAAATGCATAAAAACATTTATCTTGGTTCAGCTTATCCAATAAAGCCTACATCCAGTCCCTAAGCAAAGCTTGAGATTTCCACTATACTCCACAAGATTTAAAAGGGTACATGTGAACAACTACAACAACCTTAACACTTCCTTTCTCTATATACTTAAAGAAAGCCTTTCTTTGAGATTTCTACACACTTCTTATATAGAAGAAAATAATTTATCAAAAGTAACTCTCACTTTGAGAGTAGATATTACAAGTGAGGTGCTATAGGCAAGTTTAAAACAATGAGCTCAGAAAGAAAGATTGAATTTTGGATTTAGGCTTGTCTCTTAGTATTTTGAAACTTCCTAAGGCCCCTATATATAGAGTTTTAGAGGATATATTTATTGGATACAATATCTTTGCAAATTAACAGAGAAAGGGACATTTTGTACCTTCACTGTACTATTCTGTACTCCTAGCAATCAACTTGCATAGGTTGGTAGTCAACTGTAGTGTTCTTAAATTCAAATTTTTTTGGAACTGGGTTCTAGCAATCGATTGATATACTCTGGCAGACAAATGTCATGTTCTTAAATTCAAAATTTTCTAGAAATGAGCTCTAGCAATTTACCAATACACGTTTGGCGATTGACTGGGTGATCTTAGGTACTTGTACAAATTTTTCCTAGAGCTAACAATTGACTTCCAAGACTCTGTCAGTCAATTGGTTGCTTTCGGGTAATTGAACAATTTTACCTTGGGGCTAACTATCGACTTTCAGGACTCTGGCAGTCAATTGTTAGCTTTCAATAGGCTAGTGGTTGACTACTAGAAGACTAGAGGTCAACTTCTAAAAGGCTAGCGGTCAACTTCTAGAAGGCTAGTAGTCAACTTGCATCTTATTGTCTTGCTATTCTCTATTTTTAAGTGTACCAGTCAACTCCTAAAACCCAACAGTTGACTTGTAGCTAAGTAAAAGTGTTTTTAAGTGGAGAAGGCAAGATGTGGAGCTACCAGGTATAAAGAAAAACTTTAAAAACATTATCAAAGTGTTTTGTATGATTTTAGAGCTCATATGTCTAAGTTACCTTTACAAACAAAATATCCTAGGTGCCTATCAAGCTTGGATTCTTCAACATATACTTAGTTTAGCCCTTCGACTTGTCTTTTAACCTAAAAGACTCTTCAATTTGTTTGTTATTATCAAAACCTTGGGGCTCATGCTTAATGGGGTTAACAATATTGATATTATTCTTGGAATGGACTAGTTATTTGTAAATTCAATTGTCTTAAATTTCTTTGATAAATCTGTGACTTTTATGGATGTCATCTAGGATAGTGGGGAGATTGGGGATGAAACCCAAGGATATGGACCTCTTCGATTTTCTTTTGTTATGGCCAATTGAGAAGTAGAAGCAATCCCTATAGTTTAGGAATACCTTGATGTATTTCTTTCAAAAATCACTAGTTTTCCACCAAATAGGGAAGTATACTTTTTCATAGACTTAATCCCAAGGAAAGGACCCATTTTCATAGAACCTTATTTAATATCACCTTTAAAGTTGAATGAACTAAAACCTCAAATAGAATATCTATTAGATAAGCATTTCATTAGACCTATTGTGTCACCTTAGGAAGCCTTAGTATTGTTTTTAAAAGTAGAAGGATGGAAGTATGATATTATGAATAGATTATAGGTAGTTGAATAAGGTGAACATTAAGAATAAGTATCATCTTCATAGAATAGATGATTTCCTTGATTAATTGTAGGGAATAATTATTTTCTCTAAGATAGATCTGCACTTAGAATATCACCAGATAAGGGTTAGAGTAGAGGGTGTCCTAAAGACAACCTTTAGGACTCGATATGGTCACAACAAATCTTTAGTAATGCCATTCGGGTTGACAATACACCTACTATCTTTATAAACCATATGAATCAAATTTTTAGACCTTATTTAGATAAGTTTTTTGTGGTGTTTATAGATGATATTCTGGTGTATTTTAGAACTAGGGAGGAGCACGAGGAGAATTTGAGGAAGAGAAAATTATTACAACCCATCTAATTATACTTCATAAGTGGTTATACTTTGTGTATATGCAACACAAAGATGGAGTTCAAATGTCTTAAGAATGAAAAATAACAGAATGGATTGTGACTTTGTTGTTTACAAAAATTATATTAAAGAAAATTCTATTGTTAATCTTTACAACGTTTACTTGTATATAAGGATATTTTAATGCACAAACTATGAAACTAAAATCAAAGTCATTTCCTCACTCTCCTAAATGTGTACAAGTATCATAATTGATACTTCAAACAATACTATATTAGATATTATTATTGTATACAAACTAAATGTTACTTTTGTGTAATGAATCTACGTAACACTAGGGTTGGTTAGACCTTAGATAATCACTACTCCCCCAAGTTCGTAGGTACAAGTGCTTGTAGACTTAAGGTACCAAGTTTTTTAATGGGATCTTATTAGCACAACGCTTGTTCAGGTAGGTTAAAATGTGGTGGGCTAAGAGAGCATTTACTCCCTTATATTTGGTAGAGGATGGGTGAGCACTCAGGCAGAGCATTTTCCAATAGAGTGGAGGAAGTGCCCTATGCATTTGATGCTATGTCATTTTGCTTGGTCAAAGGTTTATGTCATTTTAATCTATGTCCTTCCATGTGTTTGCACGTTTCTTGGAAAATGTGCACATCATGATAGTTAGGTGCATGGTTTGATTGAAGTTACTCATCATTTTCTTTGGGAGAATCACTGACGTTTCGCCATGACTTCTTTAAGTATGCTTTCTTCTTTCTTTCTTTATTATTTTTCTTAAATAAGGAGGCTAGTAAAGTTGAGTGAGGAACCCAAAGCAATCATTAAAGGCTCTGATTCCCTAAGTTTTGATAGCACCCCTAAGGGCTTGTCACCAAGGCAGAGGCTTTATATAATTTGCTTTAACGAGCCCAAGGAAGAGGAGCAGATGAACCTCAAGATACAATGTGAGGTGAGTGCTAATTTTGAAATAGAGGTCTGAGATGTACATGTGGTGTCATCTAGGGTTGAAATGTTTGGGGAAGTTAGGCCTTTTGAGGTTTGGGTAGTAGAAGGGTCCTCCACTTGATAAACTACTAATGGAAAGGTGCTCATAGAGAACTTCTAGAAGAGATAATCAAAGTGATCAAAAGGACCTTTTCACATTTCTGTTTATATGAAAAGTTTTTCCTTCTCTTATCTAAGAGGTTTCTAAGTGTTGTGGTTTTGCTTTCCTTTATGTGAGATTTCTCCGAAAAGGTGTGAGGAAGGACAAGGGTTATCATGCCTTCATCTTGATTTCAAATTTGCAAGTATCTTTACTTCCTTTCTCCTTTTTGCTATTTTATTGAGTGTCTTACTTATTTTTCATTTCTCCTATTTTGAAGGTTTTAGGGTTTTTTCTATTTAAGATGTCTTCTTCTTCAAGTACACTCCTTTTATTTTGTTGATAAAATGATGAGGAGTTTGGTATGTGAGGTTCATAGGCTATGGACCACCATCGTTAATGTCCTTCCAAGGGGTGAAGACAATGTTCAAAACCTTAGTTGGTTGTTTTCTCTAACAAAGAAAAAGAGGTTGATAGTGGGGAACCTTTTGGTTCTGTTCCCCTTAGGACTTTGCCAGGAGGCAAGGAGGTTGTAAATAGTAGCTGAGAGGAGGAGAGAGAGGTGATCAGTTAGAGATCCTCCTTTATGGTAGAAAGCCTCCAAGAATTATTAGTTAATAGTCGACCGCCTATAAACTTGTCTAAGGTAGTTAGGGTTTCCCCTATATAAAAACTGATGAGGAGAACTGTTCATTTTTGGATAGGTCAGGTCATATGTAACCCCATTTTATATAATGATTAGGGTTGCTTCATTATACCATCAATACTGTTAAGGCTATTTATAGTAGTATTTATATTATTGAGAATATGTAGGGCCTATGGGAAATGTCGTTCCTACACAAACCTTATGTGATCAATTTTGGGATAGCTAGGCTCTTAACTCATCTGAGTCTCTTGGACTAAGATAGGGTTGGTTTTTTATGTACCAACATATGGTATGAGAGGTAGGTATACTTCTTCCATTAATTGATTTTGAAATGTGTCTATTGAGTTGTCTCAATGTTTGCCCAACACAGCTTGTGGAAAACGTCGAAGTAATCATGTATAGTTTTTATGAGCTCTATGGCAAAGTATGTGTAAAACCCTCTGTGAAGGTCTTCTTCTATTTTTTTCAAAGTCCAATCCCGATCTAAGAAGGCTAAACTACAATCTCTCCAATCTGAGAAGGCTTGGATTACCAAGGATTGGGATGTGGTGGAGTGATCTCAAGTCAAGTTTTTTGCCGAGAAGGAAGAAGTGATTCACAAGTCTTAGAAGAGAAGCTTGTCCAAGATAACTTTTAAGCAAATGATTTGCAAAAGAAGTTATTGCTTACGAACAAAGAGTTGGAAAGTATCCACCAAAGGCTCGAACAATGTCTTGTGGGATTTCCATTTGAGGGGATGGTCTCCTTTGATACAACATGATCATGGCTGAATATGCGTGGGAGAACTATATGAGACAACTACACATATTGAACCTCAGCCTGCAGACTAATGGTCTTGACTTTGTCTGCAAGGTCCTTGATGGGGAGATCTGCCTCTAGGTCGATGCCCAGCTAGAAGATAAGTCAAACAAAAGGGAGGCAGAGAGAGTTAAAGGTCCTTCAGTCAAATCACTAGTCACTGGCCTCATCAAAGTACCAAATCATTCCACTCACTATTGTAGTGAGTCATGACTACTAAAGAATCACCACCGTCATTAAATGATGGATCATTTCCCAGATTCACTATTGTCATTAAATGATAGATCATTTCTCATGTATGTGATTCACTAACATATATATTAGGCAGGTATATTCCAATTCAAGCTGAGCTTAACCCTAAGTAGGCGACTTTCCAATCAACAAAGCCTATTGACTTAGAATCAGCTACCTACATGATCTTTTCACCACTCTTTCTTGGAATGGATATTTTATCATATGGTATTATCATCCTATTGTGGGAGTCGCAATGGTTTTCCCATACCGACTATTAGTCATCCAATCTAGAATCTATTGGATCCTAATGCACACGTTAAGAATCTTTTCTTTCTCTATTTTCTAACTTCTTATTCTCATTCCATAGCTTAATACTACTCTCAAGTGTTATACCTACTTAATTTGCTTAGATTCATGGCCTTATTATTAGTTATAAAGAATGTTGAAGTAAATCCTTCATTTTTTAAACACAAGGGGCTATAAGTTGACTTCTAGGGGCTTGGAAGTCGACTTGGAGCTCTCTATCCAAAACAAGAAAATTTGAACGAAAGTTAGCAATCGACTTCTAAGTTCTAGACTTAGGTTTTTTGGTATTCAGGAACACAAAATTTGACTTCCAAGGGCTAATAGTCAACTTCCAAGTTCTTACTCTGTTTTTGAACTTCACTTTTTTATTTAAAACAACCTTAAAATCATGTCTCTTGGTGAGCATTTAAATCATGAACTTAAATTATCAATTTAGACAAACAAAATACCTAAAAAAATAGTAACCTACAAGGCCAAATATCTCACAAACCAAGCAATTTCTCATGCTTATAGGAAATAGAAAATACATAAACTACAAATCCACAGTTTCAAGCCAAATCAAAGGCATGCAAGGTCATATAAGCATGCATCCAAAAAATTTTCAATGTGAATGAAAGTGTAAACTCCCTTTTAAGGATTGCAATCAAATGTAGATGAGAAATCCATCAAGAAACCCATCTTTCCAAGAGAGATGAAATAGGGGAGTGAAGTTTAACTTGATTACATTAAATTTCCTAGCAAATCTTGTGCGTGAAATGTGATTTTCTACTTGATTTACAACTTCCCTACTTATTTTCCTTGATTTCCTGCTTGGATCCCTTCCTTTTTTTGGTTTCTCTCCCTCTCTCTGAAGCTCTCTCTCTAGTAGTTCCCTAAAGCTATCTCTTATCCTTTTTTTATAAGATGTTTAATTTGGGGGAGGAATTTCAATTAATCAAAATTAAAAATGTTTGCTAGTTAGTCCCTAGGGTTAAAATGAAAATTTTATAAACTTCTAGGGCATTCAACTTTTGAGTGCCATTTTTGAATCCTATTTCCCTCAAGGTGCCATTTCATAAATCTCATTTTTACCATATTATTTATTCCTTTGGGAAAATTTCACTTAATGTGCTACTTGCTCTACTCAATTGACCTATTTGTGTCCCTCACCTTTAGAGCTTCATTTCTCTTAAATTAGATCTTATTTCAGTTTGATTTTTTAGCCAATTTCTTTGAAACTGGCTTGTCTATCTCTAGACATCAAGTTCACACTACAAATGTGTCTATCAGTAGAGAAAATTATAATTAAAATAAAGTTGCTTTAGGGGATGTTACAATGTTTGGGAATTGTTTAACAAGAAAGGCGTTGCCAAGAATTTGAACTACCTATTAGATGTGATTATGTTTCTAAGCTCATCAAAGGGGTGATGTTTATTCGAAGAACAAGTTTGTAGACAAAGTCATGATTGCCTTTATCTAGGAGCTTCCAGTGAGAGAAGCCATTGGGATGTCATAAAAAAGTAAGAAAGAAGATGAGAGATGTAACCCCCCAATTTGTAGTCATTTTTAGTTTTTAGTTATTTAATTAATATAATAATACTATAAGATCAGTGAATTACTACTTCTTTTACTCGATTCAAATTTTAAATTTTTACTAAATGAAATAATTAAGCACTATTAGTCTGGGCTACTATACTCAAGTTCTCACACATTATGCGACTAAAAATAGAATGAATTAACAAAATGAAATGCATATATATATATTTATAGATACATTCACATTCATTTACAATATTCATACGTGTCATCCATCAGACATATACCCATGGATATGCGAGTGTGTTAACTAAAGTAAGGAGACAACAAGCTTGTCACTCATACCTATTTAACAAAATTGCTAGTAAATTCCTAGCTCACATATCCTAATACATATATACTCTTATCCTATACATCAAAAATCTATCCTCCTAATCCTTTCCAAAATTTAACAAGGATTCAGGGTATTAGGTATGTCAAAATTTTTCTAAAACTTTACACATTCAAGGTGTAGAAGGGACTTCCCATACATATATGACTCACAGTTCCTTGACAATTAGGAAATACCTCAAGAAGGGTATCTCCATTAACTCTATCTCCACTTCTATCATTATCTGGTATCTAGGCATCTAATATAAACTAGCATTTTTAATGAGAATAAATCTCAGTAACAATAATAACTAGTTTATAAAACAACTAGTTTGTACTACTGTAATCTTTTATGAAAAATTCTACATTCTTCTTATCGTCATACAATTGATATATCTATTGGGTTACCTTTCATAAATTACATTTGATCCTCATAACTGCATGCATTACTTACTCTATATATACCACACAGGGTATATATCTCATAAAATAGTCAAACCATCAGGTAATATAATTTCATTTATATAACTTCATATAAAAAGTAGTAAGGAATTAAGAGCCTTTCTCATTGGCCTTCGCCATCATCATGATAATCATCATGTAATAACAATAATAATAAGAGAAATCAGGATATGTACTCGTAACTTTTGGCAACATATACCCATTGGCAGTCCTCAACTACAACATCACATTGTGTACATTTTGGAGCGTCCTCCTGTAACATCCGCTCCTAACACTTGTATCTTATGATGACGTTGTTGTTATTATTATTGTTAGCATTAATTGTGAAGGGTTACGGATGATTTATTAAGGAGTTATAATGAACATTTTTATCATTATATAATCACTTTGTGAAAAAAAAAGAAAAAAAGAATGAAGTTGGAAATTTGGTAAGGAAAGATAAAATGATAATTTTACCATGAAATGAATAATTAGTTTAATTCTTTTATTCCATGAAGTTATGTTAAAGGACTCTTATTATTTTCATTTAAGAGAGAAGGAGAATCTAGTTATGCAAGAAATTACTTACATTGATGTTGAAAGACAATTTTCCCTAAAAAGGGTAAAATTGTAATTTCACACTATGAGTATGATAGCAATCTTATATGAGGTGAGAAAAATTTAGTTTTTACCATAAATATTCTATGAAGGTGGGAATTAGAAATCCTTACTCATTCTTGATCAAAAGAAGAAAGTAAGAGAGTGAAATGATAGTTTTAACATAAAGGGCAAAAAGGTAATTTTGCCTTAGGGAAAAAATTGTAATTTTGCCAAAAATAGAAGTAAATTAGTAAATTCATCGAAATGAGCCTTATGAAATTTTATTTAAGTAATTTTACTCCTTGAAACCAAAAAGAATGAAAAAAGGAGCAAAAAAGGCCAATTTGGACTTAATGGCAAAAAGGCACTTTTCTTAGGGACTAAAATGCAAATTCTAAAAAGTTGAGGGACCACTATGCAATTTCAAAATTTTTGGAAGGGCAGAACAGTTCCAACCCATGGAAGTTGCATAAAATTACAATGGCAAGGAAAGACAATGCCATTGTTAAAAAAAGAAAAGAAAAAGGATGAAATTGACAAATTAGCAAGAGTGGCATTTTTGTAAATAAGTCAAACTTTAATTCACCCTATTTCTTCTCCTAATTACTAGAAATGTTGTGAAAGGTAGAGAAGAAGGAGAAGTGGTTGAATTGCATCTTTCCTTGGAGAAGAAGAAGCTTCCACCAAATCAACAAGGAAATCACACATCTATTAGCTTTTCAAGGTAGATAAACAATCTTATGCCATTAATTTCATGTTTTATGGTATGTGTTATGGTGTTTTCAAACTTGTAAGCATGATGGAAATTTCTCTCTCTACATGTGTATGGTGGATTTGTATGCTTGGATATGAGATATGTTGGAAATAACTTGTGGTTATGATAATAGATATGTAAGAAAGCATGGAAACTCATGAAATGGTGAATTTGCATGGATGGAACTTGATTTTATTAAACCCTAGGTGGTGTTAAGGCTGAGTTTGTGGTTGTTAGAGTGAGAAAATGGTATTTTTGCATGGATTTTTCATGAATGTTGTTGTAATGTATGCAAAGTGATGAAACAACTCCATTTTGCTTGTTTTTCTCACCTTGGCCGAATTACTAGGGTTATAAGAGTGCTGAATTTTTAGCCAAATTTTATGTTAGAAAGAGTGAGAGAAAGTACTAGAAAATGGTAAGAGAGAGAAAGTCTAATTAGATTTGCATTTAGGTACTTGTCTCCTTGTCTAGCTTCACACGTAGCCAAGCAAGTGTGCTTTAGTCACCTTGGCCGAATGGATGCATATGAATGGTGATGAATTTGCTCTTGAAAATGATTTAGAAACCATATAAGTTTAGTTCCAAGAAAGGAGGAGAGAGAAAATTATGGCAATTTATGTTTCAAGCAATGTTGCCAATTTAAAGTCTTACTTGTTCCCCTTAAAAGTGTGCATAAAAATGTGAAATTGTGATATTAGATGTGTGATTATGTTTGGCATGAAAAATAAGCTAGAAAAGTATGAAAAAGAATGGCCTAAAGTACACTTACCTAATTTTTAGGTGTGAGAAAGTGTTAGGAATAATTATAGGAATTGTCACCATGATGTTTCATTAATGAGAGTAAGGCTAGAAATGTGCTAAAAGGGTTAGAAATACAAAGTATTCATGTTCATTCTGCCTTGGTCGAATACTATGTGAAATTTTCTTTAGAGTGGCTAGATTTATGAATGAGTTGGAAATAGCCTAAAGTGCCATCTAAATGGCCTATGTTAAGGGAAGAGAGACTAAAGATACAAGGGTCAAGAATGAATGAATAATAGCATGCATCTTGCCATAAATAGTGAAATGTTTAAATTTATGCAAAAGTGATTGAATGGCAAAGAATACTTAATGTAATTT
This sequence comes from Senna siamea, assembly GCA_031216115.1. Taxonomy (NCBI): domain Eukaryota; kingdom Viridiplantae; phylum Streptophyta; class Magnoliopsida; order Fabales; family Fabaceae; genus Senna; species Senna siamea. The sequence goes on from CM062360.1 coordinate 9,261,579, forward strand.
TGAAAGACAAGGTTAAAGCTTCCTTGTGGGGAATGATCTGGTGTATACTCCTAAGGAATTAAATGAGGAGGAATGATCTAGTGAATACCTCCTGAGATTAAAAGCCTGTGAAGGAATGATCAAATGTATACCTTTCAGGGAAGTTCCCTAAGGGGAATGATCTGATGTAAACCCCAATAAATTGAAATGTAGGAGGAATGATCTTTTGTATACCTCTAAAGAGCACAGTTAAGTAGGAAGGAATGATTTCATGTATACCTTCCCATAATTGAGTAATTATGAAATGTTATGTATGTATTGCATGAACGTGATTTATGTGATTATGATTATGGCATGTAAGCATTGAATGCTTGTAGCCTATTCCTTGAATGACCTAATTGAATGTGTATTTCATTTCTATAGTTACATCCACATATGTTTTCATGATATGTCATATCCAAGTATCTATAAGAGAATAGTTTTGAAAATTAACCACATGTAGAGTGTTTTCTGTATTATTACAGTGATACATGTCAGTTATTTTAAATAAATTGGTTGTTTATCTACTGGGAATGTATTTCTCACTTCTGAACTGATATGTATCAGATGGTTAGATATTGCGTGGTAATTGAGGTGGAGTTAGACACGGTGGAAATTCCTTTCTTAGGAGTTTTCATTATTATCAAGAATGTGTATGTTATTACTATTTTTGAATTTCCTATAGAATAAATGAGTACGTAAATATATATAGCTATAGCCCGACCTTTTGGAGTCGTAATTCTTCGTTTGTTTTTTGGGTTTGGAATTAGGGCTGATATTTTTGGCTGTATATGGAAAGAAAAAGGGCATATGTATAGGGATATGTGAAGGACCTATTCGCTCACGGTATTTTGTAAAGGAGTATGAGTGGCAGGCTTGTTGTCTCCTTACTCCTTATGGATGGGTACTTCATCTATCCCAGTGTATGTATACCAAATGATGTATTAAACAGTTGTATAATGTATGTATATTAGAAAAGTTTTTATATATTCTGTTGTATTATTTAATATTTTATATTCCACTGTGCCAAAAGCACGTTACCTGAGTAAAAGAACCCAAACCTAATTGCATAACAAATCTATGATGGATTGGATGCTCGGGGGAAATAAAGATAATTAAAGACTAGAATTAATGTAACCACTTATCTAAATAAGCGTTATGACATTGTTAAGTTATGATAAGGGGTGTTACACCTCTAGTGGATCCAAGTACCATAGACTCCCTTTACTGAGACTACACATTGAGTACATACTGGGGTCCTCAAAATGCTATTCATAAGCATATATATTAGGGTGATTCAGTGCATATATAGTTACGTGAAATCCTAAGTATGTGACTTTTTATTTAATTTGACCATTAAGTCACTAACTTAAAATTTACAATTATCACGATAATCGTAAAATATCTAATCATCGTCCCATACCAGCAATCAGTCATTCAGTTATGAACCTATCTACTACTAATACATATACTAAGAATACAATTTCTCATTTCTCTTATGCATTCTTGCTCTTTCCTTATCAATTTCATCATACTCTTGCTCTTTTTCATTTAAATTCAACATACATGTTACCCTTCTTGTATTCTAAGTTTAAATCCTTTACTTGAATTGGGCTTTTGGACCAAATACCTTTCAAATATGTCATTGAGTTCATAGTTCATTCATAGAAGTTGGCAGTCAGCTGATACCCTACTGACAGTCAACTGGCAGCATTTTGTCCAATTTTCAAAATTCAAATCCAAGAGCTATTAGTCGACTGCTACAGGGTTGGCAGTCAGCTGCTAGCTTACTGTTGGGCACAACATCTGGTTATTTGGACATGGTAGTCGGCTGTTGGCCTTCTGAAAAAATTCTTAGGAAAAGGATGAACATGCACTGTTCATCGGATGAATTTTTTGGGAAATTTTGAATGTTGCAGTCGACTTCTAGAGCTAGCAATCTACTACTCAAACTCTGTATGAATTTCTGGGCAACTCAAGCACACGATAGTCGACTACTGGAGGTCACCAATCAGCTGTTACGTTATGCTCTGTTTTAAAACTTGCCGTTGACCTAGAATTTTTATCTAAAAATTTGTTTGTAAAGCCATTTTGAAATTCATAAACTCAAGATAAACTTCCAAGCATCATTTTCTACATAAAAAAGTCCAAAACACGATTTAATCTCACTCAAATCTAGGATTAAACCTCATTTTCGTTCAAGTAGAAAAATCCACTTTTTAGAATTAATTTTTAAGCATGCATAGGTATCTTCAACCAATTAAAAATACCCAATAGTAAGTAAAAACATTAAGAATATAGTTTTAAATCCCTTTTTCCTTTAAATAACTTCAAAATCATCAATTTCAGTTATATGAATAATAAATTCGAAAATAAAAAGGGATTGGTTATTTTGCTACCTTAAATGCTTGTTTGGATGTTGTTTAATGTATTGGATGCCTTCCTAGACACTTCTCTGGATTCAATTCTTATTGAAAGTGAAGATTTAGCTTCCTTTCCCTTATTTTCTCTCTCTAACTGATTGCTTTTTCTCTCTCTAGAAGTGGTTCTGAAATTTGGATAATGAAGAACTCTAGTTCCAACCTTATATATAGGCGATCCAAATTTAAAAATTTTGATCTTAATCTCTGATTATTCAGGCTCAAAGTGGTAAGTTTCAAACTATATATATAATTATCATTTTGTCCCTAAACCATTGACGGGAGAATTCTAAAAATTAATTGGCTACAGTACTTTTTTTGGCCAAAATTGAAATTCTCATACCTAAACTTTTTTATTTTTCATTTTAGTCCCTATTCTCTTTCTAATCAATTCTCTTATCCTTTTCTAGTCCAATTCTAGCACCAATGTAACTATATGCGTTTAATGCAACATACACAAAATAATTAATTAAAATTAACAAATATTTCTCATAGAAATAGGGGCAGATGTTACAAGAGAGACTCTAGACGTAATTTGACATATTCTTTTTTTTTTCTCCCTTAAATTTGCTTAGGTAGTGTTGAGTGATATTTTTATATATTAGCTTGTTGACAGAGTGTCCAATAAGAAAAAAAAAACAACACAGATCAACATTTAACGTGTTATCAAACATTGTATATTGTTTGAACATTTTCAAAAATTATAAAAAATATAAAATATAAAATATAAAAAATAAAAATAAAAATGAATAAATATGAATAAATTTGAAATTGATTGAGTCTACTTTAAACTTTTACTTTCATATCAAAAAAGAATTAAAAATAAAAGTTAAAAAAGAAGATAAAGAAAAAAAATAGATTTAACCTTTATCCTCCCTTTATAATTTTAAGAAAGGAAAAACAAATAAAAATTCATTAAAAATAAAATGCCAAAAAGGGTAGATATTTTTGTTTTCCCATTTTTCCTATTTTTGCCCTTATTGTCCCTCTCTTTGTTATTCCCAAAATGTCCTTCTTGAGGCTAAATATAAAAATCCCGAAAAATGAAATGAAGATGGGAGGACTGGAGAGAAGAGGCCATCGCGTTTTTTCTTCTGGAGAGATGCCCGAGAGCTTGAGTGAGTGAAAGGGAGAGAGTTTGAGCGAGGGAGCCCATCACACCTCTAGCCGCACCGTCGTTACTGTCGGGGCTATCGGAGTCGTCGGAGGGAACTATCATCGCCGCTGCGCCTGTGGCCGCCGGTGGGAGGCATTACAGACTGTTGCAGACCGGGTTTTCGTCCTCTGTTCGATTTTCCACTCGGTTTGGCCGAGAGAGGTAAGCATTGCGTTTTTCGTTCTCGTTTCTTTCCATTTTCGTTCTCTTTTTCTTTTTGATTCTAGAATGTTGGCAAAATGATATCCCCTTCCTGCCATTGAATTTTTATTTTCTTCATTCTCCCCTTTTGCGGTTCTGTTTTTCATTCGTAGTGGATGTTATTTTTGTTCCTGTTTAGCATGTAAAAATGTTGAAGTAGTTAGAGTTCTAGTTCGAGGTGCTGGTTTCTTGTTTGAAGCTTGTTTTGGCAGTTCTGTTTTGCATTCATAGTGACTAGTATTTTGTTCTTTTTTAGCATGGAAAGTGTTGTTGAAATAACTAGACGTCTCCCCTCTATTTTCTCTTATCTTAGCAAGTAAAAATGTTGTTTAAGGAAGCCAAATGACGATTCTAGGTGCTTGTTTATGTTCTGATCCGTATTTTGGCTTGCAAGCATGTTGTTGGGTGTTTTAGGTTGATTAGATATGTTAGAATGCTCTTAGATTATGTCTTTCTCTTCTATTTGGCTTGTAAATATGTTAAGAATGCTTGGATGTTGCAAAAAATGCTAAATGACATAGTTTTGGTTCTGTTCTCTTTTTTGGCTCATAAACATGTCATTGAGGATTTAAGTATCTGTTAGAGACATTGGACATTGTTCTGTTTATTTTTCTTTCTTTATTTCAGTGTGTCCCTATGTCTTTGAATGTTTAAGTGTTGTCTAGGATGTATGTGTTTCTTATAAGTTCTTCATTTTATTTTGGATATATTTTGGCCTCTCAAAGTGCTAGTTTCTGTTCCGACTCAGCTATAGGTTTGTAAATATATCATTGAATACCTGAATACTGATTAGAAATTCTGGCTGGTTGTTAGTTGTTGTTTCACTCTTCTTTTGCTTATTGGTGTGTCAATATCGGATGCTGTTATGTCATCCATATTGTCTAGTCTTTATTAAGTCTTGTTCATAGTGTTCAAAGTCCTATTATGTTACCATACACTGTCTTATTTACCCTAAGTCATCGACTGTCTAATTCTTTTTTTAAATCAAATTTTTTGACATTTTTTTTATTTATTGTTTCAAGTGTTGTTCCATGTTTCATACGCTGTCTAGTTGTCACAAATCTTGTTTTGGCATGTTGGTACTTCTTCTAAGGTATTTAGGTGTTGTTCTTTGTGGTTCATATGCTGTCCATTTTCTTGTGAACCATGATTTGGTATTTCAGGGGCTATATTGTTGTTTATATGCTGTCCCCTTTGTGAGACAAGTTCTAGTGTTTTGGGGTTCATTTTAAGGTCAATTCAGGTGTTGTTTTAGGTGTTATATGCTATCTAGTTTTCTCTAGGCATATTTTGGAGTTTTATAGCTCCTCTAAATGTTGGTAAAGTGCTGTTCTGAGTCATGTGTTCTCGTATTTAGCATTTAGGCTTGTTTTATTGTTTTGTAGTTTCTTTCAAGCTTAATAAGGGTAGTCTTGAGTTTATGTGCTGTCCCTTCTCTTATTTTATACCTCTTTTGGTATTTTGTAGTCTCGTTCAAGATTAATAAGTATTGTCTCATGGTCACATGCTATCTTGTTCTTTTATTAGGATTGTTTGGGTCTCTTATGGCCTCTTCTAAGTGTAATAAGTGTTGTTATGTTGTTTTCATGCCATGCAGTTTCTGTGAGCCTGGTTTGATGTTTTGGGCTTTCTTTAGAGGTCAATTAAAGTGCTGTTTTGTATCTATGTTTTCTAGTTTTCAGTAGGCATATCTTGGTATTTTAGAGTTTCTTTTAACTTTTGAAGTACCCATTTTTGTGTCTGTGTTGTCAAATTTTGTTGAGTATGTTTTAATGGTATAAGGTGTCTCTTATTTCAAAAATAAAAAAGAACAAAATAGAAAATGAAGAGAGTGAGAATAAGAGACTAATGTGGACTTGCAAACTAAAACACATACCAATCTTTCAAATCATTTTGTTTGTGAAATCACGTTGGTCATCTATTTCTTTCTCACCTCAAAAATTTTTACTTCTTTTTTGTTATGCCTTTGTGTGTCAAACTACGTGGACTTTGATACCAATTAATTGGGTACGTAGCCCTAGTCGCTTATCCTAGGTCAAGTCTGTCTTGTAAATATTTCCTTTTACTTTTCTTATTTGATTTGTCTTTGTTTTTCCTTGCTTTTCCCTTTTTCTTACATTTCAATGTTGCCTTAAGAGAGTTTCTTGCCTAGGGATCTTTCTCAAGTTCTTCCTTGCTCTTTATATGTGTTTTATGCGTGCAGCTTTCTATGCATGTCTCATGGCCAATTGTAACATTTATAGGAACTCTATTATGCTTTTTGTGGTTTTGTTCTTGTTTGTTTCCAATCCATTTCCACACGTTTTTGAGGACCCAAACTTTTGATTGAGAAAGTGAGTTAGAGGAAACTATTGTTGTCCAAGTGGATTGTGTTTGTTGTTTGCCTTCTATGAGTCACTCTTTAGTGATGAGGGAATTGTTTTGTTTTACGTGTGTTTGCAATCTATTTGAACATGTTTCTGAAGACCTCAACCTTCAACTTGAGGAAGTGAATGAGAGGAAACTTTTTGTTGTTTAGATAGATTATGTTTGCCTTTATGTGATTACTTGCTATATCTTGCGAATTCATTAGCTTTAGCCAATAAAATTAATGAGAAAGGACAAGTTGGAATACGTTAATATTTTTTTAGTTATTTCATTAATTGTTGATTAGTGGAATTCAATGGTATGCTATTGGCTATAGAAAGTTGTGCTAAATATTTGGGTATTTAGCACACGTTTGTATCTTTATGTTTATCTCCCTTTTGTTTTTGTTTTCGTTTAATATAACTGTGGTATTTTTTTTATTTCTTGAGTTTTGTTTTTATAGAGTTGGGTTTAGTTTGAAATTTTGACATTGTTTTGTGTTGAGTTTAGATATTTGGCCGAGGTGCTCATTTATCTATCCCTCTTCCATGTTATGTTTTTTTCTTCTTTTATTTTGGTTATATTTCTCTTGTTTATCATTTTCTGTTTGTAAATGGGATAAACAAAATAAGTTTAGGCCAATTCAAGTTTTTGCACATGTATCTTAGGGTAACCATCCTTTGGATGAGTGTTGTGGGGTGCCTAACACCTTCCCCATACTCAACCGACTCCCGAACCCATCTTTTGTAGACCGGTTTTCTGTTGTTTATTTTGCCTTATCCTTTCTTTAATAAAAAGGGTTTTCCAAAGTTTCTTTTGAGCTAAAAATTTGGGTGGCAACTCTTTGTTTTTCATTTGGGTTTTGAAATGTATTTTTTTTTTTGAAAATCAAATTTTATTTTTCTTTTATACCATTCTTGTTGCATTTTGCTAACGAGTTAACTATGGTGCTTTTTTATGAACCAAAATATATATTATGACTTTGTAGAAACTAAATCATACCAATATCTATCTTTAGGGACAAAAAAGTAGATTGTATCTAAAAGTTTTTAGCATGCCAACATTTTCCCATTTTATAATAATTACATTCAAAAATCGCAGCTCTAGCCCTCACACATCATCGTCCCCTGCACCGTCCAGCTTGCATCACTGTCACTGGCCAAGCCGTGTCGCGTGGAACAACAGTAAGGACGAATCAGCCTTTCACTACTGAGCGATAGTTCCATTGGTGTATTCTCTGTAGAGTTTAAGTATGTAATTTGGTTTTTCTCAACTTAGGGTGGAAGAGAGGAAATGGCTGTTCAAAGGGAGAAAGCAGATTAAGTGTAGTGGTGTCGTTTGGGTGAAACCAAATAAGGATGAGGATTCAGGCAGGGTTTATTTGGTTTTATATTTCTCGATCGCTTAAGCAATTCAAATCAATCTCTATAATGTCACAGGCAAATTTTCAGCTTCGAAGCTCAATCTCAAAGTCCTCAATTTCTACCATTCTTCGCTCTTACTCAACTGGTGCGTTTTCTTTTAATATAATTTCCTTTCGGAACATTTGTTTACAGCAAATTTTTTTTGGTTAAGTTTTCTAAAAACAAATTTTACAATGTTTAAATATGTTTGTATAGACTTGGGTGTGTTTGGGAGTGAGGAGGAGAAGGTGAAGGAAGGGAATTAAAGGGAAAAGAAAGTGGAAGGAAGGAAAGATTAAGTAATGGTTTTTCCTCCCTTGTTTGGATCCTTCAAAATCTTCCAATTTGAGGTAATTAAAATTAATGAAAGAGGGAGGTTAAGGAGGGCTAACATAAAATTTTTCCTTTTTTCCTCTCCAAAATTTTAAAAATTAAACAGTAGTAGTAGCGTAAAATTAACGGATTGATTTTAGCCATTGGTTGTTAATAGTAATCGTAACAAGACTTGGGATGGTTTTACAATTGCATTTATTTCCTGTTACAAGAAACATACATTAGTAAGTGATAACTAACCACTTTAATAGAAAGGAGGAACCTGAAATGCACTGTAGAATTTGTTGTAAAAAGAACTCTTGCAATTTATGATTTATCCTATTTTAAATTTTGAACAGAATTGCAACCTCAAATGTCACCGGAGTTCCTAAAGATGATGGAACAAAGGTTGTCTGCCATTGAGTACCGGGCTACTTTTCTTCAGAATCTTCTAAATCAGGTAATGTCTTTAATTGTTTTCTTTGGCAAGTTACTCTTCTTTCCGGAAAACCTTTAGTTGTTGAGGAAAATACATCTTTGCATGGTACTTCTTATATGTATAAATAATCTTAGAAGTAGTTAATGATTGAGTTCTGATAGACCGCAAATCCATCAATGCTGTCAGAGAAAAGAGAAGAAACAAAAATGAAAAAAAAAAAAAGGACCATGGGAAAAAGCACAGAGGCAGCAAGAGTATATTCCAGAAGGAATAAAAGAGGATGAGGTGGCTAAAGGGATAGACTAAAAATGCCTTAAGGGAATATCTCTAACTAATTTCCATTGAGGTGGTGGGGAAAGTATGTGAGTAGGTGGGGACCACATGCAGTTAGCAAGTGGTATTTACCAGCTGATGGAAGGAGGGGAAGGCATCTTGGAAAGGAAGGAATTTGGGAGAGAGCTAGCCTCTCGAAAGCTAGCAACCATTTCTGTTTTCTTTCTGCTTGTTTTTATTTTCTTTGTTACTCTATCTGCTTCTGTCTCTGTTAATTTTTCTGCTGTTTCGCTGTACTGTGAGTGGAGTGTTGCTGTTTGAGTGTATTTGTTTATGCTATATCCTACTCTTAAAGGGTTAGTGCCTCTAAGGGTAGAGAATTTCTCTCAATACTTCTAGTACAACATTCATTAAAAGGTGTCTTGTTCCTGGGTTCTATCATTTTGGGTATCAGAGCAGTGACGATCAGGGATGGTCAACTCAAGAATGGAAAGTAGGTTGGATAATGTGGAGAAGGATATATATCAACACTGAAGAAGGACATGAGTGAAGTGAAAGAGTGGATGATGGAGATGAAGGAATGGATTATGCAGCTGGAAGGAAAGAGAGAAACTCCAGAAATCGTTCACATCGGTGAACCAGTGGAATCTCATACGGCCAAGATTAATGGGAGAGAAAACTTGGAGGGAACAGGGAAGGAACCGAACCGATCCAACAAATTGGAATCACCTTTGTTTGAGAAAGAGGACCCCATCAGTTGGATGTTCTGAGCTGAGAAATACTGTGACATCACTGGAGTGTTTGAGGTAGAGCGACTGGAGGCAGCGGCGATATGTCTAGAGGGAAGGGCGCTAAATGAACTTCAATGGTTGGCGACTAGGTGTCCCATCTGTTTTGGGACAGAATGTCGCAAAGAGCTCATCGTCTGATTCCATTGCTCGCAACAAGGGGACTCGTATGAATGCCTGATGTCGATGCAGTATGACAGCAGTGTCACAGAGTACCGAGAAAGATTCAAGGAGATTTCCATCTCTGAAAGATGCATTGGGCGAGTGTTTGGTAGGTGTATTCACAGATTGGTTGAAACTCGATATTCGGGCGGAGCTCCGACGGACCCAAACTATTAAGCTGAAGGACCTAATGAACAAGGCCCATCGAATTGAAGAGAATAACGCTGTCTTGGCCAGGGCCCAAGGAGAATTGTTGAATAAGCAAAAAAGAACAGTGGGCTTAAACCAGTGGGGAGAGCAGAAAAATTTGTGGAGTCGGGTTACAAGTGACCCCAACCCGAGATGGAGTGCAGCTCGGACGACCACAAAGAGATCGAATCAAAGGAGAAGACGATAAGAGGCGTCGCTGCAACAGAATCTACACGGGTCAGTACCACACAGAGTGGAAACTTCAAGAGACTGACCGAAGCTAAAGCAGCGAGAAAACTAGCTCGCAGGCTATGTTTCAAATGTGACAAGAAATTTAGCCCAACTCATCAGTGTAAAAACAAGCAGCTGCAAGTTCTCTTGTTGCAGCCTATGAATGAAGTAGGAGTAGCTATGGATGGAGGCGAAATAGGTTCAGATGAAATTGAGGAAGAGTCACGAGGAGAGAACCACATGGAGTTATCCATGAACTTAGTGGTGGGCTTAACCAATAACTACACAAAGGTGTTAGGGACATGTGGGGCAGAAGTCCTAATAGGCAGTGGGGCATCCCATAATTTACCTTCACCTGAAACGGTTGACAAGTTGGGAATGCAAACCAAGGAGATTAGCACCTTTGAGGTCTCAGTTGAGGATGGTTACAAGGTCAAGGGAAATCAAATCTATCCTAAATTGAATTGGAAGGTAGAGGGACTAAAGATCAGGTAGGATCTCTATGTTTTCGAATCAGGAGGGATTGACATGCTGTTAGGTATTGAATGGCTTAAATCCCTGGGAGTAGTTAAGGTAAATTGGGGACAGTTGACCATGAAGGAAAGAATGGGCCGAGAGGTAAAGTGCTTAAAGGAAAATCTGGCATTAGCCAAAACTTTGGTTTCCCTCAAGTCCATCGTGAAGACATTGAAGAAGGGAGAACAAGGTTTCTTGATAGAATTCGACAATCTACAGTTGCAAGGTAGTGAAGAGAAGACGGCAGCAGAGTTACTGCCACAAGAGGTGCAAAACTTATTAGTTGAATTACCAGCAGTCATAACTTCAACCACAGAGTTACCACCCACAAGGAACTGTGACCATTCTATTCCCATTAAGAGTGGTAGCACAGCCTATGACTCTATCAAGGACCAATTTATTGACTTTCACCTTGAGGACAAGGTGAATCTTATGGTGGGAGTAATGATAGACCCCAAATCCATCAATGCTGTCAGAGAAAAGAGAAGAAACAAAAATGAAAAAAAACCAGAGGGACCACGGGAAAAACCAGAGGCAGCGAGAGTATATTCTAGAAGGAATAAAAGAGGATGAGGTGGCTAAAGGGATAGACTTAAAAATGCCTTAAGGGAATATCTCTAACTAATTTCCGTTGAGGTGGTGGGGAAAGGTATGTGAGTAGGTGGGAACCACATGCAGTTAGCAAGTGGTATTTACCAGTTGATGGAAGGAGGGGAAGGCATCTTGGAAAGGAAGGAATTTGAGAGAGAGCTAACCTCTCGAAAGCTAGCAACCATTTCTGTCTTCTTTCTGCTTGTTTTTATTTTCTCTGTTACTCTATCTGCTTCGATCTCTGTTAATTTCTCTGCTGTTTTGCTGTACTGTGAGTGGAGTGTTGCTGTTTGAGTGTATTTGTTTATGCTATATCCTACACTTACGGGGTTAGTGCCTCTAAGGGTAGAGAATTTCTCTCAATAATTCTAGTACAACATTCAGTAAAAGGTGTCTTGTTCCTGGGTTCTATCAAGTTCATTTTCTCTTATTCATTTTCTATTGTTGATTGAAGACAGCCAGAAGCATCACCATCAGAGTATGCAAGAGCTAATAAGGAGCTTCGGAAGCTAAGTGGTTCTATGGCCCTTATCAATGACTTGAGGGCCAAACAGAAGGTAATGAGTTGATTTATGCAGATCCTCTATAAGTGCTTGCCAATTTGCTTTTTAATAATAATTTATTAATATGGAACAAAGAAACAATTTTAGTCATATTTTAAAGTAATAAAAAATAGTGAAAAGTGATATAACTTCCTACTCTTTAACGTTTTTTTTTATTTTTAAATTTAACATGTATTACTAGATGTAAGAGAAGACCAAAGAAATAATAGGAAAAACTATTAGGATGAATTTAATTATTAATAATCTAATTATAAAAATAAGTAAAATAAAACACGTTGACATTACTTGATGTATATAATCGACCCCATTTAGTGGGAAAAGACTTTGTTTTTTGTTGTTGTTGTAACATGTATTACTATTTGACAAAGCCCCAAAGCAGTGTATGATAGTATAGATATAGAAAACAAAGCGTGGCTAAGGCATGCACATATCTTCAGTTTATGATCTCTTAGAAATGTTTGATATTAGAGTTGCTTTCTTTGGATGGGACTAAATTTTTTTGGAAAGGTACCATTCAAACATTAGTGTGCTTTTTAAGATAAGTTAACGTTGAAAGAATGCAGTTTTTTTATTAATTTAATTCTTGGTAAGAATGTAACCTTCATAAGAGGAGGGTAGGGGTTCCTGGCTCCAAGAAGGGGTTCAAGAAACTGTACAGATTTTTCTTTTGGATAATTTGGCATGCCAATTGCACAGCATCTGATATATCGGTGTAACTTTCTTATGTGCATTAGTTACTATACTATGCTTGTTGGTGTTTCTTTCATATCCTCTGGCTTAGCTTTCTTACTGTCTGCAGGAAATTGATGGCTTAAAGTCATTATTGACTGACTGTTCTGAAGATAAAGAGATGGCTAAGATGGCAACTGAAGAATTGGGTGAGGCCATAGAAGAAGAAAGAAGGCTGCAAAATTTTGTATTGAAGTCATTACTTCCTAAGGATGATGCTGATGAAAGGGACTGCATTTTGGAGGTTAGAGCAGGTAAAGTGTCACTGTTGGGAATCAACATTTAATATTGATGGTACTTAAAAAACTGCTTCAACTTTAACTTTGTTCTAAGATGTCTGTTTATATTTTATTTCCCCACTCCTCCATTGTTTACTTTTATCATTTTATACAACTAAGATGTTTCATACTTTCATTAGGTACTGGTGGGGAGGAGGCTTCCTTATTTGCAATGGACATCCTTAAAATGTAAGATTACATGTTCTTCTTGAAATTAGCCAGAAACAGTTGCTATAGCTGTTTGATAAGGATGTTTGATTGGCACAAGATAGGTATGAGAAGTATGCTCAAAAGAAACATTGGAAGTTTGAAGTATTAGACTTTGCTCATTCCGATCTTAAGGGATACAAGGTACATAACTTATTCTCCAATTTTGGTTTTACTGTTTTTCATGAGTTGATATTGAAATTGAATGTCATCTAATAATTGATGTATTTTCTGTTTGGACTTCACCTTCTCAGGAGGCTAGTGCAGCAATTGCAGGAGCTGGTGTCTTTGGGAAACTTAAATTTGAGAGTGGAATTCACAGAGTACAGGTTTAGTTATTGCCCTATCACTTATAATTTGTGGTAACTTCCATAAATTACTGACATTTTTTTCTTCTTAACAGCGTGTTCCTGTGACAGAAAAGTCAGGACGTGTACACACCAGTGCTGTTTCTGTTGCCATCCTCCCTCAAGCTGATGAGGTAATTGTCTTATGGATTAGTGCACTGTGATGTGGTTCCTGAATGTTTTGGTATATCCGATAATATATAATGGTATTTTAAGACAGAATTTCCTTTAAATTTTAAAAAAATTGGCATCATTTTCCACTTAGCCTTCATCTCCCTCTTTTTTCTTTTTGGGTTCTGTTTAATTGAATTATGAAATTCTGATTATCTTGTATTGATGTTCACTCTTATATGAACAATATGATGTCTCCCTTCGATTGTCTCTCCTCTTTGCAAAATCTTACACGATCAAATGCCTTTGCCTTATGCAGGTTGATGTTCAGTTGAAAAGTGAAGACTTGAAAATTGATACCTATAGATCTGGTGGTTCAGGTGGTCAACATGCAAATACAACCAACAGTGCTGTTAGAGTAACACACATTCCAACTGGGATGGTGGTGGCAATACAAGATGAGCGTTCCCAACATATGGTGAATATTACTTGCAGTTCTACAAAAACTACAAACGAGTTAGTTTTGTTTTGTTTTGGCTTTTAAGTTTAATAGAAAAAGGACGAATAAGTGGAGGAAGTGATCTTTCTATTTGTTGTCTTTGTAATCTTGTTGATCGGCGTTGCTTGTTTCTACCTCTTTTATTTGATAGCTAAAACGCAAGGGCCTTGTTTTAATATTAAATGCTCCTGTAATTCGGTTGTTGTATGATGCACGTGTTTGTTTACCATTTTCCTTAGTTGTGGTGACTTGGAGTTAAACTAAGTACACATTTCTTACAAGTTTGATGAGCCTAGTTTTGTTAATTATAATTTTTGATAAAGCCATTTTGTTTATGTGAATTTCTGTTCTTTTTTCTATAGTGTCACTGATCTTCCTTACTCTGTGTTCTCATTTCTGCTTAGAACAAGGCCAAAGCACTCAAGGTACTGTGTGCGAAGCTATATGAATTGGAAAGGTCCAGAGTTCAAAGTAATCGATCAAAAATTAGATTAGAGCAGGTAGAAAAGATTTCGTGGCTAACTTTGCTCAAGTGTAATACCTTTTTGTGTTTTCTGTATTGATTTGAGGCTTGTCAAATTGGACAGATTGGCAGTGGGGATAGGTCTGAACGCATCCGAACGTACAACTTTCCTCAAGGCCGTGTAACTGATCATAGAATTGGCATTACTCATCACTCGATAGATGATGTGATGCAAGGAGAGAATTTGGATGTCTTCATTGATGCCCTTCTATTGCAGCAAGAAATGGATGCGATCGCATCCTTCTGTTCTCACTAATCTCTGTATTCAGTAATTTTCTGATTAATTTAGCATTCTTTTCGGCTTTTCTGACCCAAAGGAAATTTACTCAGTTTATCACTCGTAGTGTGCGAGAAACATTTAAGTACCTGGGAGAATTAAATGTATTTTGACCTTGTAAAAATATTTTTTTGAGTCCTTGAACATTAGTAATTAAACCTGATTTTATTGGCGTCTTGCCTGACTTTTGGTAATTGAACCTGATTGATAGGAATACCTTTGCCGCAAATCGAGTCCAATTTTTTAGTCTTGGGTAATCGTGTCTGCTTATTCAATTTAATTATTAAATTATAAATTGAATCTAGCATAGGAACCCGAGTAATGCACAGGAGAGTTTCATCAAGAAAATATAATAAAATTATACATAATATCAAGTATAAGTGAATAATTCTTCTAGAAGAAATTACGGAAATATTATTTTGAAGTACTTAAGGTAATTTTTTTATAAATAATAATGAGGAATATTTAAGTTAATCAAATTAATTATTTATTTAATGTGCATTGCAATTGCCATTAACATGAAATAATTGAATTTCAGATTTTTTGAATTTAATTATAAATAATTTTAATTACAATTGATATTAAATATTTAAATATAACTGGAAAAATTGCAAGCAATATTGAGGAAATTAATTTTAATGACGATTAAAAACTTTATTGCAAACAACACTATAGTATTGTTAGAGCAATTTTCGTCTTTAGCTGATATTATGATATTTAGTCCGTTTATAAATAGAAAAGTAATAAAAGCCTTGAGTTAAAGCCATAACGTATGCAGTAAATACAGAAAATATATAGAACATCAAATATTGGTCAGGAGTCCTCTCAAAATGTACTTGTTGTCTCCTTTAATCTTGGGATTAGCTCAAATTTGGGAATGATAGCGCCTAGTTATATAAATTTGGACAATAATACAAAGAGTTTGATTTTATTTGTGGAATGGGTTGCTTTTAGGATGAGTGTATGTTTTCTTTATTAATTTATTTAATTTATGTTTTCAATGAAAAAATTTACACATTAATTAGTATATATTATTGATTTTTAAATGAACATAAAATATTGATTTTCTTTGATAAGTTAGTATGCATTCAAATCTATATTTCTTAAACATACCCCTTATCTATACGTCATGTAAGTTTTATTATTATTTTAGAATGGATATATATAGTGAGGAATATTAATTTAACTTATAACAAAAAATTGGTATAATATTATAATTGACCTTACAAATATAATGACGGGAGAAAATTGAAATTGTGAACTAGGGGTGAACGCGTGAATAAAGTATGTGTGGTTTAAAGTCCAAGCACCCTCTGAAAGTTAATTGTTTTTGTTAGATTGCAAAGTCATGTGGATTCTGTCATTGTCCTTTTGTCTCATACAAACTTATTGGGCAGAGTGATAATTAGGGGTATGCTCATAATTGAAAGGACATGAAATCATATGCAGAGCGACTTTTCACCATCACATCATTTTTGCTTTAGATTTCACTGGGTTTTAGACACTGAACTTTCCTAGTGCCTCCACAGTCGCGATTTTGAACTTTCAAGAGTTTTCATATTAGGTGTAAATTCTGTAGACGGTTTTCGGATTGCTATTTCATCATCAGATAGTTCAAAAGGCAATATTAGGGTACTCAACAGACTCTATGTATCATTTCTATTTTAATTAATAATTTAGGAACTTGCTTTTTTTTGTGGTTATTGTATCAAATGACCTTTTGCAATGTCTACTTTAGGTACACCTCATTTTGTGTTGTTGCTTTATTTTCTAAGATAAAATGAGAGAATTGAAGAGATTGAGAGGGGGAGTTAGGGCTCGCATTGTTGATATTGACTTTGAGAGCTCCTAGGGCATTGAAAAGGGTTCCTCATCAAGAAGTGGGCACCCTTATATCCCCTTGAATGTGCTTTGAGGAAGTCGAATAGCCAACATTGCGAATAAGAGGCAATATTGGTATGAATTCTGAAGTAGCAATTCTTGGTGATCATGTGGTGGGTTCTAGGGTGAGGCCATCAAGCATAGGCGATGTTCGCACTTCTTTCTTTTGCAATTCTAGAACAAATTGCACATTGGCAGAATCTAGAATAGATAATTTGATTGATCTTTGAGATCCAGTTGATCTCACGAGGGTGCAAAGGAGGAAACCTGTAACATCCGCTCCTTCTACGCATTAAGAGATGTTTGTTAATTTTTAATGAATCAAATGCTTGTGTTTATTGCATTAGGCTGCAGTTAGTTGCATTAGAATAAGAGATTTAAGGGAAAGGAAAGAATAGGGGCCAAATTGAAAGGAAAAAGATGAAGTGAGGATAGGGATGTGAAATTCCAAACCTTTAGGGATTGTCTATAATTTTAGCCAAATGGTTTACTATAGCAATAGAATTCTGTAAAATTTCTTGCCAGGCAATTAGGGACGAAATGGTCATTTAACATAAAGTTAGAAGAATTATCAATTTGGATCGAATAGTCGGGAATTTGGAGTAAAGTTGCAAAAGGCCGGATTGTCTATAAATAGGCCGATCCTTCAGAACCCTTCATTTGCAACTTTAGTTCAAAAATCTTAGAGAGAGAGAGAGGACAAGCTAGAGAGAGAAAGAATGGGAATTGAGAGGGAAGAAAGCTGTTAATTGAATTTAAGCATTTTAGGAGCTAGAAAAACTTACTAGAACCCTTCACCATCATCAAATATAGATTGGAAATCAGCAGAAAGGTAGCAAATCACCTATCTCCCTCATTTTTGAAATTTACTGTGTATGGTTGATAAATTCTGAGTTTTCATAATTTTGAACTTTAGGGAGATTAAAACCTACATTCTTAGTGTTTTTGATTGCTATTGGATGTTTTAAAATGCTTGAATATGCTTGTGAATGCATAATTGCAAATATGAGAAATGAGTTTTTCTAGTTTTTTTGAGAAGAGTTTAAATCCAAGATTTGAGCATGAATAATCGGTGGTTTGGGCTATTTTTGAGTGGTAAATAAAGCTTTTATACTGTTAGAGTTTTTAATCATCAAAACTATTTTAAATATATGTTCTTGGTGTAAAAATTTGGGTCAACGAGTTTTCAAAAAATAGAGCATAACGTAGCAGTCGACTTGTAGGCCTTACTAGTCGATTTTCGTGCTCCTGAGTTGCCCAAAATCGTATCCAGAATGCTACCAGTCGACTGCCAGGGGCTGGAAGTTGACTGTCGTGTTCTTATTTTCTAGAAATTAGCTAAGAATAGAGTAGTCGACTGTCGGGGTCCTGGAAGTCGACTAATTGCTCACTGTTCGAAACATTTTTGGGGCAGCAAGTTGGAAGTCGACTGCCAGGAGGCTAGAAGTCGACTTATAGCTCTCTATTTTGGGAAAATGGACTAAATAACCTCTTTTTATCCACAATTGGCCCAATACTTTACTCAAACGTAGGATTTAATCTTGAATTGTAATGGGTAACATGAGAAATGAGAAGATTTGAGAAATTATGAGAAAGAAAAGAAAAATAAGAGATTTTGAGCATAAACCATATATGAGAATAACTGCAAATGGTTGATCTGCGAGAAGGGATGCATTTGGTTATTTCGCGAGAAGGGATGCAATTGGTTATACCGCGAGAATAGTTGCAACTGGCTTTAATCCAGGAAAAGTTTTGCAGATGGCTAACCTGAGAATAATAGCTAACGGATAACCTGAGAATAAATGCTTACGGTTAAACTGAGAATAAATGCTGACGGTGAAAACCATGAGAATGATTGCAAGTGGCTCATGGCCACAAGAGAATCTCATTTATGAATAGAAATTTGAAAGAATTGTTGTGTGATGCTTTTGACTATGGCCATATCAAATTGCATGAGTTATTTGTTTATGCTCTATACTCTATACTGACATGAGAATATGAGTTGTTACCATTATAGTTTGAGAATGTATTCATGTATCCTCTGTCATGAACATTTTTTACAATGCATGAGTATTCATAAGTATATGCATGATATATTTGTATAATTCATGTACATTATTCCAATAGCATAACATTTTAAAATATTCTAAAAAAGAATGTAGTGGATTTCCGTATCTGTACGGTGGTACAAGTTAGCAGTATTTAAATTACAGGTGATTATTGCTATTGAGAAATAATTCTCATTAAAGCTGATTTGTATCAGATGCCTAGATATTAGGTGCTGATGGAGATAGAGATAGAAGAGCCTATTTGTATTTAAATTACCACTTTTCCCCCCTGACTGTGTGCATAACTAGGAGTTTGTAGTATTTAGACATGCCTACTTCCCTGAATCCTTATTAGTATTTTAAAAGGATCAGGAAGATAATTTTGGTGTAAGTAAAAAAGACATATATGCATTACGATATGTGAGATGGAGAGTTTTACTTAAAACAGGGTATGAGTGGTAGGCTTGTTGTCTCCTTACCTTGCTCAGGCTCGCATATCTATAAATATATGTATGCACACACTACTGTTATGTATGTATAAAGATCATGTATAGTTGAATGGGAATGTAGATATCTTTATATCTATCTATTTCATTTAAATTATTTTATTTATTTTCGCTGCGTAACATGTGAGAACCCGAGTGTAGTAACCCAAACTAGTAGCACTCAACTATTTAACTTGGAAAAAGATAAAAATGTACTCGAGTAGAGGTAGTAGTAACTCACCAATCCTATATTATATTACCTTATATGATTTAATTATTTGAAAGAAATATAGGGTTAGGGGTGTTACAAACCCTGTCTGGAACCCATTAGAAAAGGATTTTCCTCTAAGAGATGTGGTGGGTAAAGAGTTAGGATAGCATCAATTGCATGATGATGTGATCAATGGGGTACATGCAAATGCGAAGATGATCAAATCTTGTTTGTATAATGTCAAGCACATGCGAGTAGTTTGGGACAATCATTTTGTTTTAGTAGGACAGCTTGGATTTTTGGTAGTCGGATGGAAAGAGCTAACCAATGTTTTGTACACTAACGGGATTGGCTTCTTGATGTATAAACATATGGTTGAACTAGGTATTATAACCCCCTTTCACACATTTTCAGATGGAAGTGCTCAATCGCCTGGAAGTATGTCTGACATAGTTGAATTTGAACACTTAGAAAATACTACAGGGATTCTAAGTTATTTGTGATAAAGAGAAGGTCGATCCAAAGGCAAATTTTGTAACACCCCATATTTTTGTGGTTAGATTTAAATTAATGTTCCCTTAATTAATTGGATAAATTTGCTTATGTAACTTGGTGTTTAAAATAAAAACACTTTCTTCCTTGTGGTAATCGAATTATAATGTGAGTGGGAGGAAAACACCACATAAAAGCTTAGGTGCTTGATTTAATTTTCTTTTCTTTCCTTTTCTAGCCGAATTTCCAAGGGAAAGAAAAGAGGTTAGCATCCATTAAACCTATATATATGTACACATGCATTCAGTGGAGTAAAATAAAAGCAAAAGGGAATTGTGACATGAAGGAAGTAAAAGGGGGAAAAACCAAATTAAAAATCTATATATACATATATATACATGCATGGCAAGGAGAATTGGGAAAGGAAAGAATTTAAGAATATATATACATGTATGTGCATTCGATGGAAGAGAGAAAGAGAGAGGCGTGCAAAGATAGCCTTCCTCATTCCCTTCCCTTGACTTTTCTTCAACGTGACCGAGTAATCATGAGATAGGTGGAGTTAAATATATATATATATATATATATATGCATGCAGCAAGCTTCACAATTACATAATATAGGAGTGTCATAGGTAATGCCATGAAACAATAGAAAATTGGGAAGAGAGAAAAACAATTTAATACCCATATATGCAATCGGTGAAGGAAAGGAAAGTACAACGCTAAGTACAGCTTGTGTAGAAGGTACATCTGGCGTGCGATACATGTTATCTTCCCTTCCCTTGTGTTGCCTTCAATGTGTCGAGAAAGTAGATTAAGGAGTCCCTTGCATGGTCGTACATCTTGCGTGAGGAATGGAGTGGTGTGACTTTCTTTCCTTCCCTTCTTTGGTGCCACCGAGTGAGGGATTACTTATACAAGTAAAATGCTAAAACATGGGTCTTGCGTGAAAGGTGCAACCTACATGTAATGGTGTCTTGCGTGAACCTCTCCCTTTCCCTTTACTTTAATGTGGCGAGTGGTTAATCCAATAATGCAAGATTTCCATTAAGGTGAATTGTACTTAAGGGCATGTGTGGCTATTAAATAATAATTAAGAATGGGAAGAAGGGTAGCGTCCCATCTAGTCGAGTGGTAAGACAAAATGGCAAGCAATCTAAATTGTACCTAAAGTACACGTGTAGCACCCAAATGTAAGGGATTAGATAATAAACCTAAAAGAAGGCGTAACATCCTATTTAACCATTAGATAGAAGAGAGAAATTGCAAGGAAAATAGGCTGCACTTAATTACACATGAGACTATTAGATAATAATAATGAGGACAAAGGTAGCATCCCATTTTGGCCAAATAGAAAATACACCAAGGAGGTAGGGAAGTGAATACACACACACATAGAGAGTGCATCCAAAAAGAAAGAGAGCAGCTTGGCAAAGGAAAAAGAAAATCCTTCATGAGGGACAAAGGAGCTAGCTAGTTGAGAGAAGAAGAAGCAAGGAAGTAAGGGAAAAAAATTCAAAGGAAGAGCTAATACCATTCCATTTGATTTCATCCTTGAGGTAGGTTAGCAATTCCTTGACTTTTGTTCCATGTTTTAGAATATATGCATCATGATTTTCCAAGCTTTCATGGAATATTAGTTTCCTCTCTACATTCTTAAAAATGTGAATGTTTCTTGGCTAAGCTTGTATGATAAATGGATGTGTTTGTTGATGTGCTAAAATGGATATTGTTATTATCATGAAAGAGCTATTGTTAGTAAAATTTAGCATATATCATGGAAGCTTTAACATAAGATAGTGCTGAAATTTTGTATTTTTGCATGACTAGTATATGTTTTAAGTTGTAGACATCAAAATAAAGGTTGCTAGCTAGAATTGGGTTTACAATTTAGGACATTGCTCTTGTTGGCTTACCAAATCCGAAAGTGACCTTTGTAAGGTGTGAGATGGCTGGATGAAAATTGTGCAAGAGAGATTACACTTCGGATTTGGCTAAGAGAAAGCAAGAAAATATGGCTAATTAAGGTATAGTTAATTAGTTCACCTTTTTGCACATAATAAGACCCCACTTTATTAAAATGTAAAAATGGAGAAAAGTGTGCAAGCCTTAAATTTAGTGTGTAGCAAGAACCAAGAAAATAAGTAAAATAAATGGTTAATGGCAATGGTTGCACAAATTAAATATGGGGAAAAGTACCCTAAAAATCAATACATGATGTCAAGTTTAACTTACGGCAAGGATGGGAAGAATATGGCAATGTGACAAGAAAAATCCTAAGTTTGATTATTTTTTTATGGTGGCTGAACCCATACTTTATTTCAAATCTTCGTGGCTGAATCACTATGCTAATAATGAATGCATTAGAATGTACCTTATGAGGGCTAAATGCAAGGGAGATTAAAATGATAAAATGAAAGGAATTGTAGTTGCTATATGTATGTATATGTGACCTAGTGAGGTGTGACCGAAGGTGCTTCACACCCGGGACCTAGTGTTCACACTGATAAAGGTGGCCAAGTGTCCACAATTCTTGAGGTGTAGCCGAAAGTGCTCCATACATGCGACTTAGTGAGGTGTGGCCGAAGGTGTTTCACACCCAGGACCTAGTGTTCACAATTATAAGGAGGCCAAGTGTCCATAATTCTTGAGGTGTGGCTAAAGGTGCTCCACACATGTGACCTAGTAAGGTGTGATTGAAGGTGCTTCACACCCGGGACCTAGTGTTCACAATGATAAAATTGGCCAAGTGTCCATAATTCTTGAGGTATGGTCGAAGGTGCTCCACACTTGGGACTTAGTGTTCACAATTATTTTATAAAGGTGGCCAAGTGTCCACAATATGATCTAGTGAGGTGTGACCAAAGGTGCTTCACACCCGTGATCTAGTGTTCACAATGATAAAGGTGGCCAAGTGTCTACAATGTGATATAGTGAGGTGTGACCGAAGGTGCTTCACACCCGTGACCTAGTGTTCACAATGATAAAGGTGGCCAAGTGTCCACAATGGGACCTAGTGAGGTGTCACCAAAGGTGCTTCACACCTGTGACTTAGTGTTCACAATGATAAAGGTGGCCAAGTGTTCACCATTCTTGAGGTGTGGCCAAAGGTGCTCCACACATGTGACCTAGTGAGGTGTGGCCAAAGGTGCTCCACACTTGGGACCTAGTGTTCAAAATTATTTTATAAAAGTGGCCAAGTGTCTACAATTCTTAAGGAATGACCGAAGGTACTTCACACTTTGAGATAAGGTAAGTTTTAAGAATGAAATGCATAACTGATCATTATTTATTCCAGTTTTAACATGCATGATCCCATGAAAAGATGTTATACTTGAACTGAGAATATCTACATTTATCACATTGACATTTCAAATAAGCATGCAATGCTTGCCAATTGGTATATAAATGAGACTGTGTTTTAAATGACTAGAATGTAGATGAATATGTTTTTGGTGCTTGTACCCTGGTACATATTAGTTCATTTTAAAATAATGAATTGTTAAGCTACTAGGAAACTTGTGTTTCTCATTTATATGCTAATATGCATCAGATGCGGACGTTTAGTAGTGTCAGGGAAAGACGGAAGTCCCTTTTGCTAAGAGTATTTTGTATTCCTTTATTTTGGGTCCTAATTCTATATATGTTTCTAGGATTAGAATCAGGGTTGTTATTTTGGCTATATATAGAAAAGGGAAAAAGGGCGAGCATTGGGGGAAGGATATATGAAGGACCGGTTCATCCCTGGTACTTTGTATAAGGAGTTTGAGTGACAGGCTTGTTGTCTCCTTACTCCTTATAGATGGATACTTCATATGTCCTAGTATATGTTGTAACACCCTTATCTAGTATTACAATTCCTCAATGTAAACAGATAAGTTCGGTATTTCACAACGTTTGAGCATTCATACCATTAAGTTTTATTAAAGTGAATTAGGTTTGGGTTCTTTTGCTTAGATCAAACTCATGCATACAACGAAATTTAAAATACTATATATCACAACAAAAATTTAATACTTTTATATTACAACTAATAAATGTCCAATGAATGTCTGCTACAACCTTTGTAATCATGTACCAGGATATATGAAGTACCCGTCCATAGGGAGTCATGAGACAACAAGCCTGTCACTCAAACTCCCTTTAAAATAACAGAGATGGACTGATCCTTCACATATCCTTTCCCTGAAAATTTCCCATTTCCTTTTCATATACACAGCCAAAATAATAGTCCTAATTCTAATTCAAAATATGTCTAGAATCAGGACCCAAAATAATGAATTACAAAAATACTTATGACAAAAAGAACTCCTATCTTCCCCAGCGCTACTAAACGTCTGCATATGATACATATTAGCATACAAATGAGAAACACAAGTTTCCCAATAGCTTAACAATTCATGATTTAAAACTCCACTAACATGTATCAAGGTGCAAGCACCAAAACATTTACATTTACATTCTCAGTATTTGAAAACATAGTCTTATTCATAAATAAAAATTGGCAAGCATTGCATGATTATTGGAAATGCCAGTGCGATAAAATAGATATTCTCCATTAAGCAACCATCTTTCTATGGGATTATGTGTGTTATCACAAACATATAAATAGAAATAGTTTATGCCTTCCATTCTTAAAACTTACCTTTATAAATTGATTGTGCACACTTGGGCACTTGTGGACACTTGGCCACCTTCATAAAATTCATTGTGCACACTTAGGCACTTGTGGACACTTGGACACCTTCATAAAATTCATTGTGCACACTTGGGCACTTGTGGACACTTGGTCACCTTTATAAAATTTATTGTGCACACTTAGGCACTTTTGAACACTTGGCTACCGTTATAAAATTTATTGTGTACACTTGGGCACTTTGTGGACACTTGGCCACCTTTATAAAATTTATTGTGCACACTTGGGAACTTGTGGACACTTGGCCACCCTTATAAAATTTATTGTGCACACTTGGGCACTTTGTGGATACTTGGCCACCTTTATAAAATTCATTGTGTTCCAATTGTCTATTGGTATGTGGTCTTAAATTAACTATCCATAATCTCTTAAATTTGCAACATAAGAACACTAATGGCATAAATAGGCTAAATTGCATTCATTCTTTATTTAATTCTAACTTTCTCATTTTCTCTTGACTTTAACCATTAAGGACATTTTATAAGTCATTTCTATTTGCTTATGCATTCGGCTACTAGAATCAAAGGGGGAGTTTATGCTCGACCATGGTGATATGACAATAAGCCCTAAGGTTTTCCATGCCAATGGTCAAATTTCTCCCACCTTTCTATAAGTTACACTTAGTGAGGTCATGCATTAAACTCTAGGGTGCTTTCTTGGTTCATACTACATGAAAATTTGAGGTTACCTCCCCTTCTCAATTCTTATATTGCAATGCTAAAGGGAGTCTTTATTAGCCAAATTTTTTATATCTCAATTTATCATAATTTCTTTCTTTCCCTTAGCCAAACCGAATTGCCATTTTGCTTGAACAATCTTTAGCAAGCAAATTCGTATCTTGCAAAAAGCCATTTCGGATTTAGTATACCAACAAGAAAAACATTAGAATTTGAAAACTACATTCTATCTATAATCCTTTATTTAAGTGTCTATAACTTCACACATATATTAACCATTCAAGAATGCATATTTCAGCCTTATCTCATGCTAGAATTTTTCATTATGCAAGCTAAAATCTACGAACAATAATTCTTTTCATGAAAATGGAAACATACACTTCATCATATCTACAACATAACCAATTTATCATACAAGCTTGGCCAACATGACATTCATATCATCAAGAATGTAGGGAAGAAAATAGTGTTCCATGGAAGCTTGTAAACACATGGTGAATATATATATATATATTAAACCATGGAACACAATTTTAAGAATTGCTAACCTACCTCAAAGATGGAACCAAAGTGGATTATCCTAGCTTCCCTTTGAATTTTCCTTGCTTCTTTGCTTCCTTTCTTGATCCCCTTCACTTTCCTTCCACTCTATTTTTTGTGTGTTCTCATGCTGCTCTCTCTCTCCCTTTTCTTTTCAAGTGGTGTTACAATATCCTCTCATATTCCTCTCCTTTTTGTGTTTTACTTTCAGCTAAGAGAGTGCTATCTCCTCTCTCTCTTTCTTTTATTATTCTTGTTTAATGGGAATTACGTGTAACCCCACTTTCTTGCAAGTTTAGTGTTGCTTAACCCCACATTCATGCTACATCCTTTTCTTTTCCCCTCATATATTTTTTTTAATCCTTATTAAGTACCACTCATCCCTTGCTCTCTTACATTATCCACTTGATCACCCTAAAGGAAAGGAGTTCACGCTAGCTTCCCTCTCTTATTACATTTCCTATTCAGGTGAAGAAAATGGGACGCCACCTTCATTTTCCTTGTTATTAGTTCATAGCTGCATGTGTACTTTTAAGTACACTTCACATTGCTTACCTTATTGTGTAAGTCCACTCGTTCATAGAAGGAAGGAAGGGAAGGAGGTCATGAAATACTCCTCCCACACGCCACACGTATGCCCCTTTTTCTCTTGCTTTGTGTCATTACCCAATTGGCATTTTTATATTATGAATTTGTGAGGCTTCCTTGCTGCATACACATTCATATATTTAACCCCACCCTTGTACCTAAATCACTCCCTTAACGCAAGACTCATGCATGGAAGGCATACATGAGTTTTCCCCACGTTGGAAGCAACACAAAGAAGGGGGGGGAATGTGTATTACACATTTTTCTTTCCTAGTCGTGTGGGTGTACTTTAGGTTAAATAAATTCTATGCTTCCCTTTTATCTCAAGCAATCTCACTCTCCTCCCTTAAGGCACCACCTCGTATGCTTGTGTTCATGTAAATTAGAATGCAAATTTCCTCTTCTATCCAATGGTTAAATGGGGTGCAAAGCCCCCTTTTGGTTTTGTGTTTCAATTCCCCATGTCTAGTTTCCTCCTTGGCCTCCACCGTACACCTACACACATATTTGGCTGCTTCCCTTTTGTGTATTTCATCTAATGATTGGCAAAACCATTCTGTCCCTCTCCCCTTTTCTCTTCTATTGAATACATACATATACATTTTGAATTTTCCTTTCCCAATTGTCCTTGCCATGCATGTTTACACAAACACACACACACATATATATGGATATTTAATTTGTTTTTCCCTCTTTGCTTCCTTCATGTCACACTTCCCTCTTTATTTTATTCCACCAAATTGCATATATGAATATGATACTCTCCTCTCTCTTCCCAAGTTCTATTGCTTCCATTTCACTCTACCAAATTCATATGTATATATATATTTATATATTGGATGCTAACCCTTTTTCCTCCCCTTCATCAATTGCACGTGCACCTATTAATTTGGCTATACTCTTCACCTTTAGTAATTTGATTAGGAAAAAGGAAGGAAATAAGAAATTAAATCATGCACCCAAATTTTCACATATTTTCCAGTGTGACATTTTTAATTCATTACATCACCAAGGCAATTGCATCACATTTTATGGCTACTCATCAAATTAATTAAGAAAGCATTTAATTGAAAACCAATCAAGAGAATGTAACGACCCCCTAATCCGACATACACAATCCTCATATGATTAGCGGAAGCATATGGGTTATTCTAAATAATTATTCCCTATGTGGGAATGTCAGGGGATCGCTACTGGTTGAGCATAACCCAAATAGACTTCCCGTCGTCCATTCAGATTCTGTTCAACCCTAGTTCACACGTAACTAAACTAAATACACATGTATACATCACAAATAGCTCTGGAATGAAATCTAAAACTCGTATATACATCATATCATGCATTCACATATATTCTGACTTAAATCCATAAGTTTACAGTGGTAAACCCTACCGAAAATTCGGCAGAGTTTTCTCTGTATTTCGAACATACCCAAATACAAAATCACCTGTTTACAATCATACAGCCAGTCCATCAACAAAATAAAACATAATAACAGAAATCCATATACAACAACATCAATTCCATCACTACAGTCAACGTAAAATACCTGATTTATACATGTACAATCCATCCAATCCATACAGAAAACATAAAAGACAGAACCCAATAAACAGCAATTTCATTAAAATATATATACAAACGATTCAAGCCTAAGCTAATTCATTCTCCTGATTATCATCAAGGCCTCATCTGCTATCTTCTGGGTTCCTGTCCCTGTCCCTATTCATCTGAGTAAACAACCTGATGAGATATAAAATCCCAGTAGAATAATTTACAATTCAAATATAATTCGAAAACTGGTTGAATACCCAGCGGTGCGAACACCAAAATCATCTTCCCGAAATCAGTTTGAAAATAGTGAAATACCTTATCTTTAAAATCATTTAATTACATGGAAATCGCGACAATTAATCGAAATCATAAAATTCATTTCTTTGAAAATCAATCATCAAAATCAAGTAAAATCCCATGCCCAGTGTATCTACGTCCACGTTGGTCACAAATCCGCTGTAACCAAATCTGAATCATCATCTAATTGCACGTCATCTAGAGAGAATACCTCTCTTATCGTTGGGTGTGATTCGTAACACTAATCACCCGAATCAAGCCTATATTGTGAGTGTGATCCGTAACACCAATCACTCACTCAAGGACAGGGTGAGAATCAACATCTAGGGCATCCCCTAGCATGTGCACATACGCCAATTCTCATCCTCATACAGTCTATTCGAACTCACATGCTCACGGTTGGCTATTCCTCAGGGTTCTAGGGTATTACGCCTAAATCACAACGTTTCCCCGTATAAGCTATCCCCCCTTATACTCCTTAAACCTTTCTTAGGGTAGTCCTGGTTTAACGCGTAATCCCTAACTCAGTACAGGCTAAATATGATAAAAACGATCTCATTTAAAAGCTTCTTGTACTAGGGATACTTAACGGCCGTCCTATACCGGCTATCAAGTGCCCAACCCTAAGTAAATCCGTTCTAAGGGCATCTAAACTTGATAAACAAGGTGTCTAACATGCAATTAGGGTTTTCAGCACACAGGCATGCAATTTATCCCATCGAAAGCAGCACGTAAATCCATGCAAATCATCTAAATCAATCAGGTATCCACTAGGTTAAATCTAGGGTTCAGGAAGTGTAAATTATCCTACCTGGTCTCCTGTCGCTCCAAATCAAATCAGGACTTCACGAAATCTCAGTTTCGAAGCCCAATTAATTTCCTGGACATGAAATTAAATATTTAGACTTGTCATGTCATCCGTTTTTCGATCCTAAGTCCGGTTACCCTAATACCTAGGTTAATTTATTGCCTAATTACGTTCGGCAGCCATTTCAGTCATATACCATTAATTTTTGGGAAATCAGACCTTACCAATGGGATCGGATGATGGAATTCTGCGTTGGGGTGGTCTCGGTTTCTCCCGATGCACGTCCAGAAACTCCAGCACGGCGGCGCACGGCAGCATACAGTGGCGCATGGCAGAGGGGTGTGGTTTGCCTCAAAAATTACACCACGGTGAAGCCCGCAAGTCCAAGAGTCTGAATCTGGTGGTGGCGCGGCAGTTCATGGTCTTTTGGATGGCGTTTTTCGGCAATGAATATTCTCGTATGGCGAATGGAGATTCCCTCAATCCGGGCGCGTCCGGCCTCTGTTCGACATCGGCAAGCTACTTGAGGAAGCTGGCAGCTCGGGCTACACAGTGGTGAGGGCGGTGACGGTCAACGACGACGGACGGCGGCGATCTGAGCTGGTAAAGTGTCGCGTGGTGGAGGGGAAAGATGGCATTTTTTCGGTGACTCTGGCGGCCGTTGGTGGCCGTGAGTGGTTGCTGGAGGTTGTGGGTAGTGAGGGCTGTCGGTTGGTGTCCTTGGTGGCGGCCCACGGTGGCTGTGGTGGCAGTTCACAGTGGAGGAAGGAAGAGAGAGAGGAGAGAGAGAGTGTGGTGAAGAGAGAGAAAAATTTGAGAGAAATAGAGGGAATCCATGAAATTTAAAGTCTCCGGGGCCGATTCTGACTTTTCCCGGACCACTCGGGGTTGCTTTAGGGTGTCGACATCCTTCCAGACGTTGTCACGTGTTTTCATGAGATGGTTTTGGCCTCTGTTAGTGAAATTAACGCACGAAATGTCTTCTGTCAGTTTCTGATCGCCGGATTGCATTTCTTTTTGTTTGATCGTGTTTCTGACTTTGAACAACCTTTAGTTGTAAATTCTCATCCTTGAAATATGTGCCAACCTCAGTTTAAAAGGAATTAGGGTTCAAGGTTTGATTTTCCTCTTTTAAAACTCTTTCGTTTCAAATTACTATCCTCGAATGTCGTGCCAAGCTTCGTTTGATTGGAATTAGTGTCGAAAATCAGGTTTTATCTTTTTAAAATTTTCTTGGTTGTTACAGAGAATATGGGGCGTTACATATGTTCACAGAAGGATGTAACATATATTTATTATTGAACATTTGTTATTTATATTATATGTAAGTTTTATAAATTTTGTTGTGATGTATTAAATTTAATTTTCGCTATGCATAAAGTATGGTTATCTGAGCAAAAGAACCTGAACCTATTTCATAATAATAATACTTAATGGTATAAATGCTCAGACATTGGAAATGAATAATTAAGGTTAAGAGTATTGTACCGAATTACATCGGAGGACTTGTAATACTAGATAAGGGCGTTAAAAATTTCTTTTCTATATGGAAAAGTGTTGCCTAGAAATAGGCTAGGTGCATTTTCAAAGTTAGGGAGGTTGCTCAGTTCTAATCAAAGGTCTTCCTAGTCATCCTAAAGGATGGCATAAAGCCTTCTTTTGGAAAGTCCTATAGCAGGCATTCAGCCTTTTTGGATAAGGGAAGATGATCATTTGACTATTCCTTTGAATAGGGGCAAATCTAGGCTGGTGTAATAACGAAGCTTTAAGCCTTGCAAAAATGTAGATTGTAGAGAAATTATCACACAGCTCATCGGACCTTAATGATTTTCGTAGTAGGGTTTACTCTTTCCTAATGTTCTTCCATTATAGTTTGGTACTACTTTGAACATTTACTGGCTTTTTCTTTAGGAAAACATATCAATCTTGGGTAGTTGACATTTGGGCACAAGAATGCTTGATGAGATTAGGTCGAAGGGGAAGTCGATTGCCCATCATCAGTTTCAAGTACATGGGTGGTTAAAAAATAAACCACTTTTTGGTCTCCCTTGGCCTATCAAACTACTAGTTCATGGGAGTGGGCAAGTCAAGCCTTGAGGAACCATCGAGTAAAAATCCTCGCCAAGAAGAAGGTAAACAAGTGGTCTCAAAGTCAAATAAGATTGAAATTCCAAGTGTCTTGGCAAATGACTTCAACCCATTTGGGATGCAAAGCTAGCAGATCATCCCAGAAAAGGATCTAAATGAATTACTGCATAGAATTAAGAAGGGCAGGATCCCTGCCATGATTAAAAAGATCATGGTGAGATCATGCCACATATTAGTTGAATTGATGGCTTCTTATGAGGCTACATCCAACATGGAGATAAGATATTCAGTTTATTTACCTATATTCAATTTTGATTGCCTGTCTTTACCTTACCTTCAAGTTAAAAAGGCTAACGGGAATCCCTCAATAAGGCGATGGAGGAAGTAAAGAAGAAGGCAAAGCAAGGAAAGGAGGTAATGAAAAGTACGAGGTCTAGGAGGCGACTATTGACTTGTTGAAGGAGAAGATACAAAAAAAGGAACAGGAAGTTTAGAGTGTGAAAGAGGCATTAAAGAAATTAGAGGTAGACTAATAACTCTTTGAAATAGTTATTTAAGTTATTTTTATGCCTAAATATTCAATAAATTAGTGAATAATGTGTTTATGCAATTTTGTTTTGTTTAGATATGTTTTATGTTGGTTTAGACCATTAAGTGCAATTTAATGTTGTTTAGAGGTGTTTTATTTCATTTTATAAGCTACTCATGGTGTTTGAACCTTTCACAGAATCTTGAAAGAAAATAAATTGATGACATTCAGGAGCCCAAGCCTTGATACCAAAATCTAGAGTCAAGGCACCATGGAGTGTAGCACCCATAGAGAATCCAACAACTTGAAGCTTTGATGCAAGAATCTGGCGTCAAGGCATGAGTTCATAGTGCATAGTTGAGCAATCTTGCGCCTCAATGCCAAATCGTGGCTCTTAGGCACCACGTTGCAAATCCTCATTAAGGGTAGTTTAATCTAGTTGATTTTGAGGGCATAAAAAGGGATTTTTTTAGGATTTTGAGGAGACTTTTATTCTAAAGAAAAGAGGCATGAAAGGAGCAAAGAACATTAAGAAAAGGGAGGTCCAATGGAAATTTTAGCATATTCAAGAGTGAAGAAGACCAATTTGAGCTTTGGAAACAGAGTTCTTTCTTCCCTTTTTGTTTATTTCTTGAGTTTTCTATGTTTGTTGGTTTTGGGCTAAAATTTCTTGTAATCATGATAGGATAAATTATTTTCTCATTAGGATTATAATTTCTTAATATATTGATTGGGAATATTGCTACTTTCTCTACTTTTATTTAATGTCTATAAGATTTATTCAGCTTATTTTACTTTTTGCCCCTTCTTGCTTGATCACCAGCTAGGGAGATTAGAAGAATTAGGGAGATTACGAGAATTTGATTTGCTCTTGAAAAAGAAACTCGAATTTAGTCCTAGGGCTGAATACCACTTGTTATTAGTTAATTAATTGTGTAATTAATTAGATTCACCCAAAGGATGGGCATATACCAATGGATCTTGTGGAGTCATGATTAGCTAAGCTTAATACATTTCTTTAATTTGTGTTCCCATAAGAATATAGGGAATTATATTGGAGAAATAGAATTTATAAGAGATCAAAAGATTCTTATAATGAGTATAGAAGCTAGGACTAACTTTTAAACATTGAATAAGGTTGAGAAAAGTAGTAATATCACAATTAAATTATTAAGTTAGACTATAATCCTAGAGATTTTATTTTGTATAGTTTCTTTTATTAGCATTATAACTTTACTTTGAGCTTATAAATCTTTTCTTAACTCAGACATTAATTGTTGCTTGGATAAGGCAAAGATGATAACATTGGTACTTAGTAAAGCTTTAACAAAAATTCCCTGAGGAAGATACTCTTATTCATCATTGTATTACTTGTTGATAGTGTATAATTGCATTGTGTCAATTTTCATGCAAAATGGACCATTGCCAAAGGAAGCATTTATTTAGTTAGAGCATTGAGACCTGGCAATACAAAAGTAATTCCTTGCAGTGTTAAGTGATCGACAAAGATATGATGATCAATTGTAACACTGCATAATTTGATTAGCCTAAATTGATGTTCTTTAATTAATTGAATGCATTTGCTTGCGTGATTTTGGTATTTAAATTAAGTATGCTCTCAATTTGTAAGAGATTGGATTTTAAATTACTTCTCCATTTTAGCCAAATTAGGTGCTTAATTTAATTCTCTATTCCTCCTTTTGAGTCACTTAGCCTGAGTGCCAAGAGAAAAGAAAGATAGGGTGAAACATTTAAAAATATGTGCATATGTATGCGTGCATGCAAGTGGGAAAGGTTAAGCATGCATGGGAAAGGAAGGAATTTAAATAAATGCATGTGTGTGCCATGCATGCATCCTACGTGAGAGAAGGGAATGGGAATTCTATTTTTTATGCATGAAAGTCTCAAGCCTCACGTGAAGTGGAAAGGAAAGAAGACTACAAGCACAAAAAAATATATATCTATATATGTGTGTGTGTAGGTGTGCACATACAATTAGAGAAAGAAAGGAGAGTGGCAAAATATATGTTAATTAAATAAGCACATGAAGACACACGTGAACTAGGGGAAAGAAATAAGAGAACACATTCTTGACACATGGCTTGTGTGAGGTTAAAGGAAAGGGTGCAAAATTTATTTTGTTAGTTTAAGTATGCATAGAGGGAAGAAATATTTTGAACACCTTACATGCATAAGCTAGGGCCTTACGTGAAGAGAGGAAGAGAAGTGCAACATTTAATTAAAATTTAAAAAAAAAGACATGAAGGAATGC
Source organism: Senna siamea (assembly GCA_031216115.1). NCBI lineage: Eukaryota > Viridiplantae > Streptophyta > Magnoliopsida > Fabales > Fabaceae > Senna > Senna siamea. The sequence continues at coordinate 9,295,326 of CM062360.1, forward strand.
ATTCCTCCCTCCTTTCTCACGTGACCGAATAGGCTAGGGAAAAGGAGTGCAGAAATTTTATTTAGCATGTGAAGATGGTTGCGTATGGAGTGTAGCTAACGTGCAAGGGAAGTAAGCACCAATTGCAAGCAAGAAGAAATTAGTTGTGTGCATAAAAACAAAAGGATCAGCGTCCTTTTCCCCTTTGATTGCCGAATGGAGATTAGGATTTGAGAAAAAAAGAGAGAAAGAGTAAACAATGGGAGAAAGGTAACTTGCAAGCAAAGGAAAGTGTACATGCAAGTACACCTAGTGCAGAATTTTTTGTGAGGAAAATAGGATTGTGTATGTAACAAGGAAGCCCCACATATTATAAAGGATAAAAAGGGTGCAGCCATGAAAAAAAAATATAGAAAGGTGCAAAATTTTCATGCACCACACGCCAAAGCCAAGAGAAAGAGAGAAGAAATGGACAATATTGAGATGGAGAGGTGATGTCATGAACACTAAGAAAGAGGGACAATAAGAGTTGAAATTTCTTTCACATTCAAGCAATGCCACACATGAAAAGAAAGGGAACAAAAAGAGAGTTGAAAGTTCATCTTTCATGCATGCTACACATACACACACATGAAGAAAGAGAGGGGAAGTTGCGTGAAAATGAGAAGGAAATGTGGTGTGTAAGAGAGGGAAATGAAATTCAAAATTCTATGCATGCCATGACACCTATGCAAGAGACAAAGAGAGTTAGGAATCTCATGCAATGCCATACATGAAGGAAGAAAAGAGACAAAAGGGAATTGAAAATTAGACTTTTATGCATACAACAAACCACATGTGAAGAGGAAAGAAGAGAGAAAGGGAAGAGAGAGCTTGTAACATAGGAAACTACACACATACACACACATGAGAAAGAGAGAAAAAAAAGAGAGGGAGAGAACATGAATTTAGAGAAGAACTCCAAGAGCGTGAGGAGAAAGAAGAAAAGGTTCTTAAAGAGGAAGACAAAAAGGAATCAAAGGAACAAAGAGGAAGCCAATCAAGACCATCTTAGGGCACCAAAGAGGTAGGATAACAATTTAAACTTTTGTTCCATGTTCTAGTTTATGCAAACCACATGTTTATATTTAAGCTTTCCATGGACCTTAAGTTGGCTCTACATTCTTGACAATATGTGTGCATGTTGGCTAAGCATGTGTGGTTAGTTGAATGTGGGTGGATGAGATGGCATGCATATTGTGTTGGAAAAGAATTAGGGTTAGATGGTGTTATTCCATGATGACCATTAAGGAGGGAAACTCTACCATTTAAGGGTGTTAGTAAGGAATGAAAGAAGGAAATTGATTTGTGAATTTAACCAATCTCCCTAGGCCAAGTCCATAAAATTTATGCTTGGAAATGAAAAGCTATGCACCATGATATTGATTCATAATATGGGAATTTATTTTGAAAGTCATAAGGGAGAATATTACTATTAATGCAAGAAAAGAAAATTTGAAGAGAATTTTTTTAGAAATGTACCTTAGAAATAAATGCCCAAGATAGGAGAAATTATTCTTTAAATATGAAATTTTCATAAGAAATATACCTTAGAAATTATTTCAAAGAAAGGATAAAATTATTCTTTAATTATGAAATTTTTTATAAGAAATATACCTTAGAAATTATTTCTAAGAAAGGAGAAATTATTCTTTAATTATGAAATCTTTCATCAAAAATATACATAGAAGTCATTTCTAAGGAAGGAGAAATTATCCTTGGAAATATTGAAATTTTCCATAAGAAATTTACTTTAGAATTTATTTCCAATATAGGGAAATTTATTCTTGAAAGATTAAAAATTTCCATGAGAAATGTACATTAGAATTTATTTCCAAAATAGGGAAATTTATTCTTGCAATATAAAATTTTCATGAGAAATGAACATAGAATTTATTTCCATTATGGGGGAATTTATTCTTGAAATATTAAAATTTTCATAAGAAATATACATTAGAATTTATTTCCAAAATAGGGAAATTTATTCTTGCAATATAAAATTTTCATGAGAAATGAACATAGAATTTATTTCCATTATGGGGGAATTTATTCTTGAAATATTAAAATTTTCATAAGAAATATACATTAGAATTTATTTCCAATAGAGGAGAATTTATTCTTGAAATATGAAAATTTTCGTGAGAAATATACATCAGAACTTATTTCCAATATAGGAGAATTTATTCTTGAAATACTAAAATTTTAAAGAGGGATGTACAATAGTAATGATTTTCAAGAAAAAGAAAATTTTCCTTAATAATTGATAAAGAATTCTAAAGGTGGCCAAGTGTCCACATGTACCCAAGTTTGGACAAAGAATTTTAAAGGTGACCAAGTGTCCACATGTGTCCAAGTGTGTACAACAAACTTCAAGAGATGCCCAAGTGTCCACAGTGCCCAAGTGTGCACAACCAACGAAGAAAAGTAAATCAAGAATGATAAGCATTAAATGGATTTGATAACTGTATGATAATGTGTTCTTATAGCATGCCTGATATTTTATTTGAAAGAAATAGTATTTGATTGCACTGGCATTTAAATTAATCATATACATTGTTTGCCAATTATCTTTATGAATTATGCTATATTTTATTTTATTTTCAGTAATGTAGAATTAAATATTTTAGAACTTGCACCCTGATACATATTGGTTACTTTAAAAACTGAATTGTTAAGCTATCAGGAAACTTATGTTTCTCATCATATGCTAATATGTATCAGATGCGGACGTATAGCCGGGTCAGGAGATCAAGTTCTTTTTGGGTTAGATAAAATTTTGTAACCCCATATTTTTGGGTCCTAGTCTAGACATACTTAGTTTAGAGCTAGGATTATTCTTGTGGCAGTAGACCTGAGATGTAATTGGGAAAGAACTGGGGAAGGGATATGCGAAGGACTGGTCCAACTTAGTGATTTGTAAAGGGGTCTGAGTGACAGGGTTGTTGTCTCCTGGCATCCTATGGACGGATACTTCATATATCCTATTACATGTTTATAGAATGTAATTGATATTATTGGACATGTATTCACTTAAATTACATGAAGGTTTTAATTTTTCGTTATGTAGTTAGTATTTCTTGTATTCTGCTGTGCATAAGAGTTTTTAATCTAAGCAAAAGATCTCGAACCTAATCTGCTTAATATAATTTAGTGGTATAACTGCTCAGACATTAATGAAGTAAAAGGATAAGAATAATGTACGGAACCTATCTGTTGCACCGGAGGAATTGTAATACTAGATAGGGGCGTTACATCAATCAACTGCAAAATCAGCTTAACTCGTTTGAGAAAGATAGAGTATTGGATACATGAGGCTAAAAATTGCATTTAATTTGGATGGAACAACTGCATTGCCTAATTGAAGATGCTCCATCCAGGACTTTATTTTTTATGAAAAGTTGATGCATGTGAATCCCTTCATGGAAGTTTTCAACAGAATCATTTGCAAGCAAGTCAATAAGAGGGACGACCTATTCTATGTGGATAAATATTTGCCTCCAAAAATTCTAGCAGAGGCTGATGAGTAGGGAGACAGACCTAAGGAACTGAGCAATGCTGTAGAGGAAGCCCCACAAAGCATTGGCCAACTCTAGGATTAGGAAAATTGAGTTTAGTATTTTTTTATTTATTTTGTGAATGATAAACAACATTTCTCTAGAAGGACCTTTAATTGCCCTTGGAAATGTATAATATAATTTCACTACTTTGTTCATTAATGTGTTACTTATCCTCTTTTTGTAACCCCCCAATCCTACAGTCTCTTTTAAAGTGATTTAAATAATATAAACAATATACTATAAGATTAGTGAATTACTACCCCCTTTACTCGAGTAAATTTTTGAATATTTACCAATTGACATAATTAGTATTACTGGTTTAGGCTACTACACTCGGAATCTCACATGTTACACAGAGAAAATTAAAACATATTAGTTAAAATAACATACATGTGCATACATATATTTATATACATCAACATTCATTTACAGTGTATACATATCATTCATTAGACATATATCTATGGATATGTGAGAGTGTTAGCTAGGGTAAGGGGACAACAAGCCTGTCACTCATACCTATTTAACAAAAATAGCTAGTGGATTCCTAGCTCACATATCCTAATACATAAATACCCTTATCTTATACATCAAAACTATTCTCCTAATCCTTTTACCAAAATATCACAAGGATTCAAGGTATGGGGTATACCAAATATTTCTATTCTAATACTTCATGTAATTAGGGTGGGGGAAGAACTTCCCATACACGTATGATCCAAAGTTTCTTAATAATAGGGAAATACCCCAGGAAGGGTATTTCAAGTAACTCCATCTCTATCTCAAGAAGGATCTGGTATCTAGGCATCTGATACAAACCAACATTTTTATAAGAATAAATCTCAGTAGCATTAATAACCATTTTTCAAAATAGCTAGTTTGTACCACTTTAAACTCATATGGAAATTCTACATTCTTTTTCATAAAACAATACATCTATTGGGTTATCCTATATAACATTTCATTTAACATTCATACTTGCATGCATAAACTTAACTCATAGTACATATCTCATCAATTGATCAAAACATATAGGTAACATAGCATCATTCATATAACTTTCATCATAACATAAAGAGCAATCAGGAAATAAGAGCACTTCTCGTTGGCCTCTGCCAATCATCATCATATAATTGCATAATAAGAGAAATCTAGAGGGGCAACATGTGCACCACTCTATGTTTTCGCATATGTACTGTGGCAACTCTGCTTGGCAGTCCTCAACTGCATATCATCTTTATGTACATTCTGGAGCGTCCTCTGTAACATCCACTCCTAAATTTTGAGAGATGTTTGTTAATTTTAATTAATTGCTTGTGTATGTTGCATTTATGTTATATTAGCTTGCATATAGTTGCATGAGTGCAAGAAGTGGACTAGAAATGAGTGATAAATTTGACTAGAATGAAGAAAAGGATTAAACTGAAAAGTGAAAGAATTTGGGTATGAAAATTGTAATTTTGGCCAAAAGATTTACTGTAGCAACAGAATTTTGAAAGCTTCCCGCCAGTAAGCTAGGGACAAAATGATAAATTAACATATAGTTGGAAGAATTATCATTTTAGACCGAATGGTCGAGAATTAAGAGCAAAATTACAAAGGGTTGGATTGCCTATAAATAGGCCAATCCTTCAGACCCTTCAATTGGTTCCTGAAAGTCTGAATTTTAGAGAGAGAGAGAGTGGATGAGCTAGAGAGAGAAAGAGAAGGAATTGTGAGCAAACAACCTTATTGCTTGGATTTAAGCATTCTAGGAGCTAGGAAATCACTCCAGGACACTTCCCAATCAACAACCATCGATTAAAAACTAGCAAAAAGGTAGCATAATAACCCAATCCCTTTATTTCAGAGTTTACTGTTTATACTATTGAAATTTACGAAATTGAACTTGTTTGAAAGAAAAAGGGATTGAAAACTACATTCTTATTTTTTTTAATCACTATTGGGTGTTTTTAACCGATTGAAAATACTTGTGCATGCTTAAAATGATTTCTGAAAAATGGGTTTTTCAGTTTGAACGAAAATGAGTTTTAATCTCAGATTTGGACAAGATTACATGATGTTTTGGGCTAGTTTCTTGTGTTAAATGTTGCTAAGGAGTTTATCTTGAGTTCATCAATTTCAAAATGGGTTTAGAAACAAGTTTTTGGATTAAAATTTTGGGTCAATGACAATTTACAAAATAGAGCAAGACGCAGCAACCGACTGCCTCAGTGCAGCAGTCGACTGTCGTGCTCTTGAGATGCCTAGAATTGTATACAGAACCCTAGCAGTCGACTACCGGGTACCTGGAAGTCAACTGCCGCATTCTTCATTTTTCCAGAAATGCCCAAGAATAGAGCACCACTTCCCGACCCAAGAGGTCGACTCAGCCCAACAAGAAGCTAGCAATGATCAGCCTCTTTGTTTGGAATTTTAAAAATTTAAATAGAATGCAATTAGTTGACTTGCAGCATGATACCAGTTGACTGCCACCTTTTGTGATGAAAATATGAACTTAATGATGTATTTGAATGATATATAGCCCAAAAACTAAATCCAAACTAGAGATTTAACTCAAATTATAAGCAAGGTAACATATACTTTGAATGTAAACAAGAAAGAGCATGAAAGTGATGAAAGTTAAAAGGAAAGAGCAAAAATGCATAAGAGAAATGAAAATTGTATTCTTAATATATGTATTTGTGGTAGATAGGTTCATATCTGAATGACTGATTGGTGGTATGGGATGGTGATCAGATATTCTGCGATTAACATGATAGTTGTGAATTGTAAGTTAGTGACTTACTGGCTAATGTAAATGAAAATTCACATACTTAGAATTTACAAAACTATAGTATGCACCGATTCACCCCCATATATATGTTTATGAATAGCATTTTGAGGACCCCAGTATGTACTTAATGCGTGGGACCCAGGGTTGGGAACCTTATGGTACTTGGATCCACTAGAGGATGCTCCAGAATGTACACAATGTTATACGTAGTCGAAGACTACCAGGCAGAGTTGCCACAGTACATATGCAAAAACATGGAGTGGTGCACATGTTGCCCCTCCAGATTTCTCTTATTATGCAATTATATGATGATGATTATGATAATGATTGGCAGAAGCCAATAAGAAGTGCTCTTATTTCCTTATTGCTCTTTATTTTATGATGAAAGTTATATGAATGATGCTATGTTACCTATATGTTTTGATGAATTTATGTGATGTATACTACGAGCTGAACATATAAAGTAAGTAATGCATGAAAGTATGAATGTTAAATGAAATGTTATACAGGATCACCCAATAGATGTATTGTTTTGTGAAAAAGAATATAGAATTTTTGTATGAGTTTACGGTGGTACAAACTAGCTGTTTTGAAAAATGGTTATTAATGCTACTTGTAACGACCCCCTAATCCGATATACACAATCCTCATCTAATTAGCGGAAGCATATGGGTTATTTTAAGTAATTATTCCCTATGTGGGAATGTCAGGGGTTCGCTACTGGCTGACCGTAGCCCAAATAGACTTCTCGTCGTCCATTCAGATTCCGTTCAACTCTAGTTCACACGCAGCTAAACTAAATACACATGTATACATCACAAATAGCTCTGGAATGAAATCTAAAACTCACATAGACATCATATCATACAATCATATACATTCCGATTTAAATCCATAAGTTTACACCGGTAAACCCTACCAAAAATCTGGCAGAGTTTCCTCTGTATTTCGATCATACCCAAATACAAATTCACCTGTTTACAATCATACAGCCAGTCCATCAACAACATAAAACATAATAACAGAAATCCATATACAACAACATCAATTCCATCACTACAGTCAACGTAAAATACCGGATTTATACATGTACAATCCATCCAATCCATACAGAAAACATAAAAGACAGAACCCAATAAACAGCAATGTCATCAAATTATATATACAAACGATTCAATCCTAAGCTAATTCATTCTCCTGTCTATCATCAAGACCTCATCCGCTATCTTCTGGCTAACTCAGTACAGGCTAAATATGATAAAAATAATCTCATTTAAAAGCTTCCTGTATTAGGGATACTTAACGGCCGTCCCATACCGAATATCAAGTACCCAACCCTAAGTAAATCCGTCCTAAGGGCATCTAAACTCGATAAACAAGGTGTCTAACATGCAATTAGGGTTTTCAGCAAATAAGCATGCAATTATCCCATCGAAAGCAGTACGCAAATCCATGCAAATCATCTAAATCAATCAGGTATCGACTAAGTCAAATCTAGGGTTCGGGAAGTGTAAATTATCCTACCTAGTCTCCTGTCGCTCCAATTTGCTTCAAAGCTTCACGAAATCTCGGTTTTCAAGCCCAATGAATTTCCGGGACATTAAATTAAATATTTAGACTCGTCACGTCATCTGTTTTTCGATCCTAAGTTCGGTTACCCAAATACCTAGGTTAATTTAATGCTTATTTAAGTTCGGTAGCCATTTCGGTCAGATATCATCAATTTTTGGGAAATCAGACCTTACCAATGTGTTCGGATGATGGAATTCTGTGTCGCGGTGGTCTCGATTTCTCCCGATGCACATCCAAAAGCTCCGGCACGGTGGCGCACGGTGGCGTATGGTGGCGCACGGCGAAGGGGTGCGGTTTGCCTTGAAAATCACACCACGGTGAAGCCCACAAGTCCAGGAGTCCGAATATGGTGGTGGCACGGTGGTTCACGGCCGTTTGGACGGCATTTTTCGGCCACCAAGATTCTCGTACGGCTGAGTGAGATTCCCTCGATCTGGGCGCGTCTGGCCTCCTTTCGACGTCGGCGAGCTACTAGAGTAAGCTGGCAGCTCAGGCTACACGGTGGTGGGGGCGGTGACGATCAACGGCAACAGACGATGGCGATCTGAGTTGGTGAAGTTTCGCGCAGTGGAGGAGAAAGATGGCATTTGTTCGGCGACTCTGGCGGCCATTGGTGGCCGTGGGTGGCTGCTGGAGGTTGTGGGCAGTGAGGGCTTTCGGTTGGTGTCCTTAGTGGCGGCCCATGGTGGTTATGGTGGCGGTTCACGGTGGAGGAAGGAAGAGAGAGAAGAGAGAGAGAGTGTGGTGAGGAGAGAGAAAATTTTGAGAGAAATAGAGGGATTCCATGAAATTTAAAGTCTCCGGGGTTGATTCTGACTTTTCCTGGACCACCCGAGGATACTTTGGGGTGTTGGCATCCTTCCAGACGTTAGCACGCATTCCTATGCAAAAGTTTTGGCCTCCATCAGTGAAATTGATTCAAGAAACTTCTTCTGTCAGTTTCTGATTGCCGCTTTACCTTTCTTTCTGTTTGATCGTGTTTCTGACTTTGAACAACCTTCTGTTTCGATTTACTATCCTCAAAAGTCATGCCAGGCTTCATTTAAAAGGGATTAGGGTTAAAAAATTAAATTTTTTATCCTTTAAAACTCCTTCAAATTTTTTTCGGTTGTTACACTACTGAGATTCATTCTCATAAAAATGCTGGTTTGTATCAGATGCCTAGGTTCCAGATAGTACTAGAAGTGGAGGTGGAAGTGGTGGAGATACCCTTCCTAGGGTATTTTCCTATGATTCATGAAGTGTGGGTTATTTATATATGGGAAGTTCCTCCCACACCTTGAGGATGTAATGTTCTAGGAAAGGTTTTGGTATGCCCCACACCCTGAATCCTTGTGATATTTTGGTAAAAGAATCAAGAGAATAGTTTTGATGTATAGGATACGGGCATATATGTATTAGGATATGTGGGCTAGGAATCCACTAGCTATTTTTGTTAAATGGGTATGAGTGATAGGCTTGTTGTCTCCTTACCCTAGCTAACACTCTCACATATCCATAGATATATGTCTAATGAATGATATGTATACACTGTAAATGAATGTTTATGTATATGAATATATGTATGCACATGTATGTTATTTTAACTAATATGTTTTTTTATTTCTGTTGCGTAATGTGTGAGATCCCGAGTGTAGTAGCCTAAACCAATAATACTAATTATGTCATTTGGAAAAAAATTAAGAATTGACTCGGGTAAGGGAAGTAGTAATTCACCAATCTTATAGTATATAGTTTATATTATTTAATTAACTTAAAAGGAACTGTAGGATTGGGGGGTTACATCCTCCATTAGATCCAAGTACCATAAGGTCCCTAACTCTGGGTGCCACACATTAAGTACATACTGGGGTCCTCAAAATGCTATTCATAAACATATATATAAGGGTGAATCAATGTATAATATAGTTTTGTAAATTCTAAGTATATGACTTTTCATTTACTTTAGCCATTAAGTCACTAACTTACAATTCACAACTATCATGATAATCGCGGAATGTCCAATCACTGTCCTATACCAGCAATCAGTCATTCTGATATGAACCTATCTACCACAAATACATATATTAAGAATACAATTTTCATTTCTCTTATGCATTCTTGCTCTTTCCTTTTAACTTTCATCACTTTTATGCTCTTTCTCATTTACATTCAAAGTATATGTTACCTTGCTTGTAATTTGAGTTTAATCTCTAGTTTGGATTTAGTTTTTGGGCTAGATATCATTTAAATATATCATTTAGTTCATCTTTTCATCACAAAAGGTGGTAGTCAACTGGTATCACTCTGTAAGTCGACTGATTACATTTTGTCTAAATCTTCAAAATTCTAAACAGAGAGCTGCCAATCGACTACTAGCTTACTATTGGGCCCGACAGTCAACTATTGGGTCGGGGCAGTCGGCTACTCTATTCTTGGGCATTTCTGGAAAAATGAAGAACACAACAGTCGACTTCCAAGTGTTTGGCAGTTGACTGCTAGCATTCTGTATGCGTTTCTGAGCATCTCAAGAGCACGACAGTCGACTACTGCACCATGGCAGTCAGCTGCTGCATCTTGCTCTATTTTATAAATCACCATTGACCCAAATTTTCAATCCAAAAACTTGTTTTTAAATCTATTTTAAAATTGATGAACTCAAGATAAACTTCTCAGTAACATTTAACACAAGAAAACAACCCAAAACATCATATAATCTTGTCCAAATCTGAGATTAAAACTCATTTTCCTTCAAGCTGAAAAACCCATTTTTCAGAAATCATTTCAAGCATGCACAAGTATTTTCAATCGGTTAAAAATACCCAATAGTGATTAAAAATAGTAAGAATGTAGTTTTAAATCCCTTTTTCTTTCAAACAAGTTCAATTTCACAAATTTTAGTAGTATAAAAATAGTAAGAATGTAGTTTTAAATCCCTTTTTCTTTCAAAAAAGTTCAATTTCACAAATTTTAGTAGTATAAACAGTAAACTCTGAAATAAAGGGATTGGGTTATTATGCTACATTAATCCGTTTTTTACTAATGTTTGAATGCTTCTTGATGTTGTAGATGCCTTCCTAATCACTTTTCTAACTTCAAATCTTGCTAGAAATGAGATTTATTGCCTTTTTCCTTTAGCTTCTCTCTCCAGCTCGTCCACACTCTCTCTCTCTAGAAACTCAAGATTCAAGATGAAATGGAAGGGTTTTGAGGTGTTCCACCTATTTATAGGTGATCCGACCCTTTGTAATTCTGCTCCCAATTCTTGACCAGTCGGCCCAAAATGATAATTCTTTCAACTAAATGTTAAATTACCATTTTATCCCTAGCTCACTGGCGGGAAACTTTCAAAATTCTATTGCTACAGTAAATCCTTTGGCTAAAATTGTGATTTTTATCCCTAAACTTTTTCACTTTTTAGTTTAGTCCTTTTCTTCATTCTAGTCAATTTTCTCACTCATTTCTAGTCCAGTTCTTGCACTCATGCAACTATATGCAAGCTAACATAACATAAATGCAACATACACAAGCAATTAATTAAAATTAATAAACATCTCTCAAATTTTAGGAGCGGATGTTACACTTTCAAATTTATAAAATGTTAGATTTGGTCTAATGGTTGAAAAAATTTGGCAGAGTATATTGTGATTGAATTGATTATATTTATGTGACTATAAAATTGCCCACTCGCCATTGACTTGTTTAGGCCTTTGTAGCATGATGCAATCATTTACTCCATCAAATTTTAGATATTTGGAGTTATAGAAGAAAAAGAAAGTAAGACAGTGATTGAAATGTAAATCACATTGACATAATTTAGTTCCTCCAATTTAACATGTTAGCATTAAGATTAAGAAATTTACCACATAATACATTTCTTTGTAACAAATTAAGATTAAAGTGATAGAGTATCTTAGTTTTCATTCTAGGGTCACAACAAAATAATTCTTTATAATATATGTAAAAAAAAACATACATTTCCATTTATTTTACAAAGCCACTTTCATCAAAGAAATGTGCTAGACCAATAAGAGATATAAGGAGAGTGCAAAAACATCAACCATGAAGAGAAGCTACAAAATGAAGATGTCGATCTTGAAATTGATGCAAGAACAAATTAATTTTAAAAGTCTAAGTAAGCAGATACCCCTAAAAGACACTTAGCTACCTTCACGAATATACTAAGAAGCAAAACCTAGTGATCTCACCCACTACAAAAGTGGTCTTTGTAACATCCGCTCATTCTACACATTAAGAGATGTTTGTTAATTTTTAATGAATCAAATGCTTGTGTTTGTTGCATTAAGCTACATGTAGTTGCATTAAGAAAAGAGTTTTCAGGGAAAAGAAAGGATAAGGACCAAATTGAAAGGAAAAAGATGAAGTGAGGATAGAGGTATGAAATTATAAAACTTTAGGGCAATAGGCCATAAATTTAGCCAAATAATTCACTGTAGCAACAAAATTTTGAAAATTTCCCGCCAGGCAGTTAGGGACGAAATGGTCATTTAACATGAAGTTAGAAGAATTACCAACTTGGGCCGAATGGTCGGGAATTAGGAGCAGAATTATAAAGAGCCGGATCACCTATAAATAGGTGAAGCCTTCAGAGCTCTTCATTTGCATCATAAAGTCTGAACTTTAGAGAGAGAGAGGATGACCTAGAGAGAGAAAAAGTAAAAATTGGGAGAGAAAAGAGCTGTTGGACAGATTTAAGCATTTTTAGAGCTAAGAAATCATCCTAGAACACTTCCCAAACATCAATCATCAAGTTTAAATCAGAAAAAGGTAGAAAATCACCCATCTCCCTTAATTTTCGAAGTTACTGTTCATGTTTGGAAATTCTGAGTTTTATGATTTTGAACTCTAGGGAGATTAAAACCTACATTCTTAACTTTTTAATTGCTATTGGATGTTTTAAATTGATTGAATATACTTGTGAAAGCATCAGTGCAAAAGAGATGTTTATCCTGGTGTAGTAACCTACCAAAATAAGTTGTATATCCTAGAGTCAGGAGAATTAAGGGATAAAATTTTAGAGGAAGCTCATGAAAGCAACTATACTTCATCCTGGTGCCACTAAGATGTATTAAAATTTGAAGAAGAATTTTTGGTGGCTAGGTATGAAAAAGCAAATAGCTAAGTATGTTGCTAAATGTCTAGTGTGCCAACAGGTGAAGATTGAACATTAGAAACCTGTCGGAACTTTACAACCTCTAGAGATTCCTGAATGGAAATGGGAGAAAATTTCTATGGATTTTGTCATAGGTTTGTCTAGAACTCGATCGGGAAATAAAGCAATCTGGGTGATTGTTGATAGATTAACTAAATCTGCACATTTCTTACCCATTAAAATAAATTTCTCATTGGATAAGCTAGCCCACTTGTATATACAAGAAATAGTAAGACTCTACGAAATACTTACTATTATAATATCAGATAGAGATCTTAGGTTTACTTATAGATTTTGGAGAGCCTTACAAGAGGCATTTGGTACTAAGTTGAACTTTAGTACTGCTTATCACCCTTAAACTGATGGGCAGACTGAAAGGATGATCCAGACATTAGAAGATATGCTTAGGGCTTGTATATTAGAACAAAAATGAAGTTGGGATAGAATTTTTCCTTTGATAGAGTTTTCTTATAATAATAGTTTTCATACTAGTATAGGAATGGCTCCTTATAACGCCTTGTATGGGCAAAAATGCAGATCACCCTCATGTTGGTTTGAAGTGGGAGAGAGAAAAATTCTAGGGTCGAAATTAGTTCAATAGATGACTGATCAGATAAAAATGATCAGAGAGAAAATAGCTAAAGCCCAAGACAGGTAAAAGAATTATGCTGATAAGAGGAGAAGGCCATTGGAATTTTCATAAGGAGACCATGTTTTTCTTAGAGTATCTCCAGTTACTAGTATTGGTAGGGCTATTAAATCCAGAAAATTGAATCCTAGATACATTGGACCATACCAAAATTTGAAAAGAATAGGTCCATCCGCTTATCAAATAACATTACCACCATTTTTGTCCAATATCCACAATGTTTTTCATGTTTCTCAACTTCGTAAATATCTCCCAGATCCTTCTTATATTCTTGATGCCAACACTATACATTTGAACAATAACTTGACTTTTAATCCTAGACCTTTAAGAATCATTGGTACTGAAGTAAAATAATTGAGGAATAAGACGATTCCACTAGTAAAGGTGTTGTGGGATCAATCATCACCGCAAGAAGCCACGTGGGAAAAAGAAGACGATATGAAAAGAGTTTATCCAGAGTTATTTATCTAGGTACGTTTTAAATTTTGAGGATGAAATTTTTTAAAGGAGGAGAGAATTGTAACATCCGCTGCTTCTACGCATTAAGAGATGTTTGTTAATTTTTAATGAATTAAATGCTTGTGTTTGTTGCATTAAGCTATGTAGTTGCATTAGGAAAAGAGTTTTAAGGGAAAAGAAAGGATAAGGACCAAATTGAAAGGAAAAACATGAAGTGAGGATAGAGGTATGAAATTCTAAAACTTTAGGGCAATAGGTCATAAATTTAGCCAAATAATTTACTATAGCAACAGAATTCTGAAAATTTTCGCCAGGCAATTAGGGACGAAATGATTATTTAACATAAAGTTAGAAGAATTACCAACTTGGGCCGAATGGTCGGGAATTAGGAGCAGAATCGCAAAGAGCCAGATCACCTATAAATAGGTAAAGCCTCCAGAGCTCTTCATTTGCATCATAAAGTTTGAACTTTATAGAGAGAGAGAGAGGACGAGCTAGAGAGAGAAAGAGCAAAAATTGTGAGAGGAAAGAGCTGTTGGACAAATTTAAGCATTTTTGGAGCTAGGAAATCATCCTAGAACACTTCCCAAACATCAATCATCAAGTTTAAATCAACAAAAAGGTAGAAAATCACCCATCTCCCTTAATTTTTAAAGTTACTGTTCATGGTTGGAAATTTTGAGTTTTATGATTTTGAACTCCAAGGAGATTAAAACCTACATTCTTAACATTTTTAATTTCTATTGGATGTTTTAAATTGATTGAATATACTTGTGAATGCATGAGTGCAAATCTAAGAAATGGATTTTTTATGGTTTTCAAGAAGGTGATTAAATCCAAGATTTGAGCATGAATAATTAGTGGTTTGGGCTATTTTTGAGTGGTAAATGAAGCTTTTATGCTATTATTGAGTTGTCAATCATCAAAACTATTTTAAAAACATGTTCTTGGGCTAAATTAATTGGTCAATGATGAGTTTTAAAATAGAGCATAACGTAGCAGTCGACTTGTAGGTAGTACCAGTCGACTGTCATACTCTTGAGTTGCCCAAAATCGTATCTAGAATTCTAGCAGTCGACTGCCAGGGCTGGAAGTTGACTGCCGTGTTCTTATTTTCCAGAAATTAGCCAAGAACAGAGCAGTCGATTGTCGGAGTCCTAGAAGTCAACTAATTGCTCACTGTTTGAAACATTTTTGGGGCAGTAAGTTGGAAGTTGACTGCCAGGAGGCTAGAAGTCGACTTGTAGCTTTCTGTTTTGGAAAATTTGACTCAATAACCTATTTTGTCCACGATTGGCCCAATACTTCGCTCAAACGTAAGATTTAATCTTGAATTGTAATGGGTAACATGAGAAATGAGAAGATTTGAGAAATTATGAGAAAAATAAGAAAGAGATTTTGATTGAGCATAAACCATTAATGAGAATAACTACAAATGGTTGATCTGCGAGAAGGGATGCTTTTGGTTATACCACGAGAAGGGATGCATTTGGTTATTCCGTGAGAAGGGATGCAATTGGCTTTAATTTAGGAAAAGTTTTGCAGACGGCTAACCTAAGAATAATTGCTGATGGATAACCTGAGAATAAATGCTGACGGTTAACCTAAGAATAAATGTTGACGGTGAAAACCATGAGAATGATTGCAAGTGGCTTATGACCACAAGAGAATCTCATTTATGAATAGAAATTTGAAAGAATTAT
Organism: Senna siamea; assembly: GCA_031216115.1. NCBI lineage: Eukaryota > Viridiplantae > Streptophyta > Magnoliopsida > Fabales > Fabaceae > Senna > Senna siamea. Next base: position 9,311,212 of record CM062360.1, read on the forward strand.
TATGTGATGCTTTTGACTATGGCCATATCAAATTGCATGATTTCTTTGCTTATGCTCTATAAACTGAAATGAGAATGTGAGTTGTTACCATTACAATATGAGAATGCATCCTGTGTGATGAATATTTGTTGAAGTGTATGTGTAATCATAAGTATATGTACGAGATAGTTATTTAAAACATTTACATTATTCCAATAGCATAATATTTCAAACTATAATGAAAAAGAATGTAGTGAATTTTTGTATTCGTACGGTGGTACAAATAGCTATTTTTAAACACAGGTGATTATTATTACTAAGAAATCATTCTCATTAAAGCTAATTTGTATCAGATGCCTAGGTACCAGGTGCTGATGAAGATAGAAGTACTGACTATTTTTAGAACTAGGAGTTTATAGTATTTTGACATGCCCATTTCCCTGAATCCTTATTAGTACTTTGAAAGGATCAGGAGGAAAATATTAGTATAGATAAGGAGGGCATATATATATGTATCAAGATATGTGAGATGGAGAGTTTTTCTTAAAATAGAGTATGAGTGGCAGGCTTGTTGTCTCCTTATATGTCTGGCACACACTACGGTATATGTATGTATAAATATTATGTACAGTTGAATGTGAATGTGAATATCTCTATATCTATCTATTTCATTTAAATTACTTTAATTATTTTCGCTGCGTAACATGTGAGAACCCGAGTGTAGTAACCCAAACTAGTGGCACTCAACTATTTAACTTAGAAAAAGTTTAAAATATACTCAGGTAGAGGTAGTAGTAACTCACCAATCCTATATTATATTACCTTATATTATTTAGTTATCTGAAAGAAATATAGGATTGAGGGTGTTACAATCTTCTTAGCTGGCACTTGAGTCTCAATAAGAAGAAAAATAAAAGGTTAAAGTTCAATCATAAAGTCTTTAACTAACCTCTGAGAGGACCTCAAATGGAAATCATGAATATTCCAAATTAACACCTAAAAAATCCTACCACGAGGGGGATACCTTAGAGAAAAACCAAGAAAAATGTATGGAGGCCATTCATTAAGCCGAAATCGAGAACGTTGAACCCCTCAGCCATTGTTTGAAAATGAAGGCAGTGCTCCAAACAAACCAAAGGAAAATAGCGCACTTGAAAACTATGGAGTTCGACGTCCAGATAAGAACCAAAAAAAACACCATAGAAGAAATATCATGTTTCCTCATCATAAGTGTAATTGTATAGCTAAGTAACATCACCGCCTTGATAATATTGAAGGAGAAAGATGCAATGGGCATGCGAGGATTATTAAATAGAATCGTGGTCCAACTAAAGAAGAAAATAATCATATGCTCTTCGAGAAAATAATCACATTTTTTAAAAAAATTGATTTGATTAAGGAAATCAAAACATTTGCTTAAATAACTCTTCTACAAACTGTTATCAATTGTACTTCAATTGATAGACTCGACATTATTACAATTATATTTGTAAATTTAGTGTATTATCTTTTTAGAGATTTGTAACTATTACATATTAGCTTCTTTTGACTTTGGATTCTCTACAGTTGAGTAAGCGAGAGAACTTTAGATTCTCTTTCTTACTCAACTATAGAGGATCCAATATCAGAGAGGAACCTATATGGATTAGAGTCTATTTCTCTCCTACTATAAAAACTATGCTTTGCATATGAAATTTTGATGATACATTGAAATATTATCTGAGAGATTTGATTAAATTAATCAATAAAGATCACAGAGACTTCAACATTGGGGTCTTTGGTAGCTAAATATTTAGATATTATTGATTTAGTTAGAAGAGTCATGCCACTCAGTCAAATGGAAATTTAGTACTGATTAAACTCTATACATTTAATTTCAAATGTTTTAAATCAGTACATCCTTCCATTCTTTCTCCTTTTGGAGATGAGCTTGAGCTTTATATTGGAAGACCTAATATTCTTAATTCTATCATTTTCCTTTCTAAAGCCCTGTACAAAAGAATTGAAATTATCCAACTTTCCTTTCGACAAAAATACAAATTAAATACCTAGCATTATGAAATTAAAGTATTTGCAACTATTATGGAGCATTGATATCATAGAGAGTAGAAAATTTTGATCATTTGTTACATTCCATAAACAATGCAATATAAAAACAACATTAATTAGGAATAATTACAAAGAGAAAAATCATTTAATTTAAGCTAAACATTAGACATAACATAACATAACCTCATAGTCAAAAACCTCTTTTGAACTTTATTTTCATTATCATAAATGTATAGCTGGTAAAATTTAGGATAAATCCAATATGTGATAATAAATTACCATTAATAGTAATTGAATGTTCAACTTTCTACAAGACTTCAGGAATGTTAAACATTATCACCTACTTTATGCATTTAATTTCTTTATTTTTTTTATTTCCTTATACAAACACTTGAAACCATCGATCGTCCATGAACGATTGTCCTTCAAGCTAGTTTGAATTAGAAATCACCATAAAAATTAACACAGTATCATTTAGAGTATAAAAACACAAATGAAAAAAATAATTCATTAATGAAATTGGGAAAAAAATTGGATGATTATAACTACAATCATCAATACAAAAACTAAAATAAATTTGTTAATGATAGTTGAAAACAAGATAAAAAAAAGACACACATAACATAGTTACACTCCAAAGGATGCAAAGTTACTTGGAGCAAGTCACAGAGCTCAATGCATAGAAATTAGTAGTCCCATACCAACAAAAACCTTTATCAGCCTTATAATGCCTTGGGATCCATTTACCTAAGGTCATATTGTATTTGGAAATATATTCCAAAATGACCTCATAATTCTAATTGTTGAAATAGTTAATAGACCCCTTAGTTAAAAAATGAAATCATCAAGAACATATATAAGTTTGCAAAATGAAGATGTATTGTGTAACATCCTAAATTAGTTCAGGGGTCTATTTAAAAATGTCACGTAGTGGCATTTCAAAATTCTTTTACTAAGTTGGCATTCTACTTCCAAATAAGGAGAAGAACCCTATTATTACTTGAATGAAAATTATAAAAATATGTATTTCCTTATTTGGATGTTATAGAAGAATAAATCATAAAGAGCATAATGTTCTATTGTCTATGATTATATATATGTACATATATACAAATAAAAAAGTCATTGGATATTTTACTATATAGCTTATTATAACAAAGGATTTAAGCTACTATACAAGTACTTCCATCACGGGCACCATTATGATGTCCCATACCATAATGCACATGCCAAGCAGAATATAGTCACCATGACCACCTCTACTTTCGAAACTTGATGGTAGTAAGGCATCTATGCATTCATTTAGTAGGGGTCAAAATTATACATTCTTAGTAGGTTAAACACTCATACATGTAGCCATTAAAACATATATAATCTAGAAGCTACATAGTTTTCCTTATCACAGAATGCAATATAGATAAGGAAAACAATTAATAACATAACTTGAAATTTTAATATCTATTATGATTCTTTGATTATATCTGAACATATGTAGCTTGTTATCTCATAACTTTGACCAACATATATTGGTCCTTTGGGTAACATCTGCTCCTTCTATGCATTAAGAGATGTTTGTTAATTTTTAATGAATTAAATGCTTGTGTTTGTTGCATTAGGCTGCTTGTAGTTACATTAGAATTGGGAAAATGAATCCCATGGCTAAATGAATAGGGGCCAAATTGAAAGAAAAAAGATAAAGTGAGGACAGAGATATGAAATTCCAAAACCTCAGGGCAATAGGCCATAATTCTAGCCAAATGATTCACTGTAGCAACAGAACTCTAAAAAATTTCCTGCTAGGCAGTTAGGGACGAAATGGTCATTTAACATAAAGTTAGAAGAATTACCAATTTAGGCCGAATGATCGGGAATTAAGAGCAGAATTGCAAAGAGTCGGACCACTTATAAATAGGTGAAGCCTCTAGAGCTCTTCCTTTGCATCTTGAAGTCTGAACTTTAGAGAGAGAGAGGACGAGCTAGAGAGAGAAAGAGTAGAAATTGTGAAGGAAGTAAGCTGTTAGATGGATTTAAGCCTTTTTGGAGTTAAGAAAACTTACCAGAACATTTGTCAATCATCAAATATCGATTGGTAATTAGCAAAAAGGTAGCAAATCACCTATCTCCCTTATTTTTTGAAATTACTGTTTATGGATGAAAATTCTGAGTTTCATGATTTTAAACTGAAGGGAGATTAAAAAACCTACATTCTTAGTGTTTTTGATTGCCATTGGATGTTTTAAAATGCTTGAATATACTTGTGAATGAATAAATGTAAATCTGAGAAATGGGTTTTTCTGGTTTTTGAAAAAGAGTTTAAATCTAAGATTTGAGCAAGAATAATCGGTGGTTTGGGCTATTTTCTTGTGGTAAATGAAGCTCTTGTGTTGTTATTGAGTTTTAAATCATCAAAACCATTTTAAAAACATGTTCTTGGTGTAAAAATCTAGGTCAACGGGCTTTCAAAAAATAGAGCATAATGTAGCAGTTGACTTGTAGGCTCTACCAGTCGACCGTCGTGCTCCTGAGTTACCTAGAATCGTATCCAGAATGCTAGCAGTCGACTGCCAGGTGCTGGAAGTCGACTTCTATGTTCTTATTTCCCAGAAACTAGCCAAGAATAGAGCAGTCGACTGTTGGGGTCTTGGAAGTCGACTGATTGCTCATTGTTTGAAACATTTTTGGGGCAGCAAGCTGGAAGTTGACTGCTAGGAGGCTGGAAGTTGACTTGTAGCTCTTTGTTTTAGGAAAATAGACTCAATAACCTCTTTTTGCACACAATTGGCCCAATAGTTCATCAAATGTAGGATTTAATCTTGACTGGTAATGGGTAACATAAGAAATATGTAGCTTGAGAAATCATGAGAAAAAGAAGAGAAACATGAGAATTTTAATGAGCATAAACCATAAATGAGAATGACTGCAAATGGTTGATCCGCGAGAATGGATACATTTGGTTATACCGCGAGAATGGATGCATTTGGTTATTCCGCAGGAATGGATGCAATTGGTTATATCGTGAGAATAGCTGCAACTGGCTTTAATCCAGGAAAATTTGTACAGACGGTTAACCTGAGAATAATTACTGACGAATAACCTGAGAATAAATGCTGATGGATAACATGAGAATAAATGCTGACGGTTAACCTAAGAATAAATGATGACGGTGAAACCCGAGAATGATTGCAGGTGGCTCATAACCACGAGAAAACTCATTTATGAATGAAAATGTTTTTAATAATTCTTTTATGATGCTTTTGATTTTGGCTATATCAAATTGCATGAGTTCTTTTTTTATGCTTTACACTGATATGAGAATATGAGTTGTTACCATTACAGTCTAAGAATGTATTCATGTATCCCGTGTCATGAAAATTTTTGCAATGTAAGAGTATTCATAAGTATATGCATGAAACATTTATATCATCTATGTACATTACTCCAATAGCATAATGTTTGAATTATTATGAAAAAGAATGTAGTGGATTTTCGTACATGTACGGTGGTACAAGTCAGCGATATTTAAATTACAGGTGATTATTGCTACTGAGAAATATTTCTCATTAAAGTTGATTTGTATCAGATGCCTAGGTACCAGGTGCTGATGGAGATAGAGATAGAAGTAGTAGAGCCTATTTGCATTTAAGTTACCACTTTTCCCCTGACTGTATACATAACTAGGAGTTTATAGTATTTAGACGTGTCGTGTAGATAAGGAAGGCATATATGTATTAAGATATGTGAGATGGAGAGTTTTACTTAAAACAAGGTATGAGTGGCAAGCTTGTTGTCTCCTTACCCTACTTAGGCTTGCATATCTATAGATATATGTCCAGCACACACTATTGTATAGGTAAGTATAAATATTATGTACAGTTGAGTGTGAATGTAAATATCTCTATATCTATCTATTTCAATTAAATTACATTATTTATTTCTGCTATGTAACGTGTGAACCCGAGTGTAGTAACCCAAACTAGTGGCACTCAACTTTTTAACTTAGAAAAAGTTAAAAATTTATACTCGGGTAGAGGTAGTAGTAACTCACCAATCCTATATTATATTATCTTATTACCTGAAAGGAATATAGGTTTAGGGGTGTTACATTGAGTTAGTATCAGAGCACAGTTACCACGGCTAGTTAAGTATTGGCTCGGTAACACAGGGTAGATTCCTCAGGATAGAGACTAGTATAGGTTAGTTAGCTGAATCTAGACAGTTCACTGACTTGTATTCTATTTTGACTTGAGGAATGGAGTGCTAGGTTTGGGATAGACAGTATTTCTTATTGGTGCCATATGATCTCTTAGAAATATTATGTTATTGAGACTGATCACCTCGGTAATGTTTATTTTGTAGAGTGAAATATGGCTCCACCTAAGAGGAATACTGGAAAGGAGAATAAAGGAGAAGGTAATAAGGAGAGACTAGTGCAGGCTATGATGGGCATGGCAGAGGCTATGAAGGAGAAGGCAGCTACTACTACCCATGCTATGAGAGAGCATGCAGTTGCTACTACTCATGTCCTTAGGCAATTTTGGGAACAGGGAAATAACTATAATAACCCTAATCCTCAAGAAGGACAAGCAGGAAACCCGGTGTATCATGGATGATCTGAATTTCAAAAAGCAAATCCTCCTTCTTTTAGGGGTGAGCTTGACCCAAAATTGGCCAAGGAATGGTTGAAAAGGATGGAAAAATTATTTGTGGTTCTCGGTACAACTGATGCTAAAAAAGTCTTATTCTCTACCTATATGCTAGATGGAGAGGCAAAATATTGGTGGAAGGGAGCGAAAAAACTAATAGAGGCTCAGGGAATCGAAATTACTTGGGATTCATTCAAGGAAGCATTTCTTGAAAAGTATTTTCCTCAGAATGTGAGAAATGAGAAAGAAATTGAGTTTATGCAGATCAAGCAGGGTAATATGAAATTTGATGAATATATAGTGAAATTTGAGGAATTATCTAAATTTTCCTCCTATCTGAGACTTCAACCAGATAAAGCATGGAAAGCAATGCACCTAGAGGCTGGGTTGAGGTCTGAGTTGAAAAATGTAGTGACTCTGTTAGAAATACGAGATTATGCCACATTGGTAAAAAAATGTCATAGTTTCCAAAAATCTTGTGGAGACTGAGAAAGAAAAGAAAAAGAGTAACTTCTTTAAAAGAAAACAACCAGGATCTTTTTCGAGGAGAGATGGTAGATTTGGTAAAGGTCAGGAAGAAAAAAGGCCTATGGTGAGACCAGTGATGTCCGATATTTGCCCTAAATGCCATAAAAGTCATGAGGGACCCTGCAAATGGCTACAACCAAAGGTACAACATGGTGTATGTTATAGATGTGGGAAAGAAGGACACTTTATCAGGGATTGCCCATTGTGGAAGAGACAGGGTGATACCACTAAACCTCCTACTACTGGAAGAGTCTATACTCTCAAGGGTAAGGAAGTGGCTCAGTCCAATGATTTAATGAAAGGTAAATGTTTAATTATTGATATATCTTTAATTGTACTGTTTGATTCTGGCGCTACTCATTCATTCATTTCATTAGAATGTGTGAAGAGATTAAATCTACCTGTGACTAGTTTACCTCATCCATTGTCTATTTCTATTCCAGCGGGGGAGCAGGTTTTGACTTCTTTAGCCTGCTTGAATTATTCTATTGTTGTTGAGAGCATATCATCTATTGTTGATCTAATTTGCTTACCTTTAGTGGATTTGGACATTATTCTTAGGATGAATTGGCTGTCTACAAATAATGTAATCTTGGATTGTTTAGAAAAATCTATGACTTTTGTAGATACCATACCGGTAAACAGGAGTACTGAGGAGAAGAATGAGAGAATGCAATTTCTATGTGCTTCTGAGGTTAAAGTTTAGCATAAACTTGATGTCATTCCTGTAGTGAGTGAATTTTCAAATGTTTTCCCTAAGGAAATCTTAAGTCTTCCACCTGAGAGAGAGATAAAGTTCTCTATAGAATTGATTCCAGGAACAGGACCAATTTCTATAGCACCTTATAGAATGTCTCCCTTAGAATTAACAGAGTTGAAAGTACAGATAGAAGACTTATTGGAGAAACAATTCATCAGGCCTAGTGCTTCACCATGGGGAGCCCCAGTATTATTTGTGAAAAAGAAAGATGGAAGCTTGAGGTTATGTATAGATTATAGGCAACTAAACATGGTAATAATAAAAAATAAATATTCACTTCCTAGGATAGATGATCTGTTGAATCAATTGAGAGGGGCTACTATGTTTTCCAAGATTGATTTGAGGTCGGGGTATCATCAAATCAGAGTGAGAAAAGAAGACGTACCTAAGATAGCCTTTAGAACTAGATATAGGCACTATGAATTCCTTGTGATGCCATTTGGATTGACAAATGATCTAGCTATTTTCATGGATTACATGAATCGTATCTTTAGACCCTACCTTGACCAATTCATAGTTGTGTTTATTGATGACATTCTTGTATATTCTAAAAGTAGCGAAGAGCATGAATATCATCTTAGGGTTGTGCTGCAGTTGCTTAGAGAGAAGCAATTGTATGCTAAACTTGAGAAGTGTGAATTCTGGTTGGAGGAGGTAAAATTCTTAGGTCATGTAATCACTAGAGATGGAGTAGCAGTAGATCCCAGTAAGATAGAAGCGGTAGTTGGTTGGGAGCGACTTACCACAATGATGGAGATTCATAGTTTTCTCGGATTAGCCGGTTACTATAGGAGATTTATTCAAAGGTTTTCGCAAATAGCGTTGCCTTTGACTAAATTGACTAGGAAAGACGTTCCATTTGTATGGGATGTCAAATGTGAACATAGCTTCCAAACTCTGAAAGAAAAACTGACAACCACACTTGTCTTAATTATTCCTGATCCGTTAGAAAATTTTGAAGTGTATTGTGATGCATCCAAGAAGGGCTTAGGATGTGTCTTGATGCAAAATAGGAAAGTAGTAGCATATGCATCTAGGCAATTGAGACCCCATGAGAAGAATTATCCTACCCATGATCTTGAATTAGCAGCCGTAGTGTTTGCCTTAAAGATTTGGAGACACTATCTCTATGGATCTAAATTTGAGGTATTTAGTGACCATAAAAGTCTCAAATACCTTTTTAATCAAAAAGAGTTGAATATGAGACAGAGGAGGTGGATGGAATTTATTAAAGACTATGATTTTGAAGTAAAGTACCATCCTGGAAAGGCAAATGTAGTGGCTGATGCTTTAAGTAGGAAATCTCTTCATATAGATCATATGATGGTGAGTGAAATGAATTTAATTGAGAAGTTTAGGAATTTGAGTTTGTCCACTCTGGTATTACCAGATAGGTTATACCTGAATGAAATGAGAATTGAGAATGATCTTAGAACTCAAATCCTAGAAGTCCAAAAGGAAGATGAATTCTTGAAGTCTCTAAAGAATCCAAAAGAATTCCAGAAAGAGATAGATGGTGTAGTAACCTACCAAAATAGGGTGTATATTCCAGAGTCAGGAGAATTGAGGGATAAAATTTTGGAAGAATCCTATAAAAGCAACTATACTGTTCATCCTAGTGCCACTAAGATGTACCAAGACTTGAAGAAGAATTTCTGGTGGCTAGGTATGAAAAAGCAAATAGCTGAGTATGTTGCTAAATGTCTAGTGTGCCAGCAGGTGAAGATTGAACATCAGAAAAATTCCAGAACATTACAACCTCTAGAAATTCCTGAATGGAAATAGGAGAAAATTTCCATGGATTTCCTAGTAGGTTTGCCTAGAACTCAGTCGGGAAATGACGCAATCTGGGTGATTGTAGATAGATTAACTAAATATGCACATTTCTTGCCTATTAAAATAAATTTCTCATTGGATAAATTGGCCCACTTGTATATACAAGAAATAGTAAGACTTTAAGGAATACCTACCAGTATAGTATCAGATAGAGATCCTAGGTTCACTTCTAGATTCTGAAGAGCCTTACAAGAGGCATTTAGTACTAAGTTGAATTTCAGTACTGCCTATCATCCTCAAACCGATGGACAGACTGAAAGGATGATCCAGACATTAGAAGATATGCTTAGGGCTTGTATATTAGAACAAAAAGGAAGTTAGGATAAAATTTTGCCTTTGATAGAATTTTCCTATAATAATAGTTTTCATACCAGCATAGGAATGGCTCCATATGAAGATTTGTATGGAAGAAAATGTAGATCACCCTTGTGTTGGTTTGAAGTAGGAGAGAGACAAATTCTAGGACCGGAATTAGTTTAACAGACAACTGATCAAATAAAAATGATCAGAGAGAAAATGGCCAAGGCCCAAGATAGACAAAAGAGTTATGTTGATAAGAGGAGAAGGCTATTAGAATTTACAGAAGGAGATCATGTTTTCCTCAGAGTATCTCCAATTAATGGTATTGGTAGGGCTATTAAGTCTAGAAAACTAAATCCTAGATACATTGGACCATACCAAATTCTGAAAAGAATAAGTTCATTCGCTTATCAAATAGCATTACCACCATTTTTATCCAATCTCCACAATATTTTTCATTTTTCACAACTTCGTAAATAAATTCTAGATCCTTCTCATATTCTTGACTCCAGTGCTGTATAATTGAAAGATAACTTGACTTATAACCCTAGACCTTTAAGAATCATTGATACTGAAGTCAAACAATTGAGTAATAAGACAATTCCACTGGTAAAGGTATTATGGGATCAATCATCACCGCAAGAAGCCACGTGGGAAAAGGAAGATGATATGAAAAGAGTTTATCTAGAGTTATTTATTTAGGTACGTTTAAATTTCGAGGACAAAATTTTTTTAAGGAGGGGAAAATTGTAACATCCGCTCCTTCTACGCATTAAGAGATGTTTGTTAATTTTTAATGAATCAAATGCTTGTGTTTGTTGCATTAGGCTGCTTGTAGTTACATTAGAATAAGAGATTTAAGGAAAAGGAAAGAATAGGGGCCAAATTGGAAGGAAAAAGATAAAGTGAGGACAAAGATATGAAATTCCAAAACCTCAGGGCAATAGGCCATAATTTTAGCTAAATGATTCACTGTAGCAACAAAATTCTAAAAAATTTCCCGCTAGGCAGTTAGGGATGAAATGGTCATTTAACATAAAGTTAGAAGAATTACCAATTTAGGCCGAATGATCGGGAATTAGGAGCAGAATTGCAAAGAGTTGGACCACTTATAAATAGGTGAAGCCTCTAGAGCTCTTCATTTGCATCCTGAAGTCTGAACTTTAAGAGACAGAGAGAGGACGAGCTAGAGAGAGAAAAAGTAGAAATTGTGAAGGAAGTAAACTGTTAGACGTATTTAAGCCTTTCTAGAGTTAAGAAAACTTACCAAAACATTTTTCAATCATTAAATACTGATTGGAAATCAGCAAAAAGGTAGCAAATCACCTATCTCCCTTATTTTTTGAAATTACTATTTATGGTTGAAAATTCTGAGTTTCATGATTTTAAACTGAAGGGAGATTAAAAAACCTACATTCTTAGTGTTTTTGATTGCTATTGGATGTTTTAAAATGCTTGAATATACTTGTGAATGCATAAATGTAAATATGAGAAATGGGTTTTTCTGGTTTTTGAAAAAGAGTTTAAATCTAAGATTTGAGCAAGAATAATTAGTGGTTTGGGCTATTTTCTTGTGGTAAATGAAGCTCTTGTGCTGTTATTGAGTTTTAAATCATCAAAAACATTTTAAAAACATGTTCTTGGTGTAAAAATTTGGGTCAACGGGCTTTCAAAAAATAGAGCATAACGTAACAATCAACTTGTAGGCTCTACCAGTCAATTTTCGTGCTCCTGAGTTGCCCAGAATCGTATCTAGAATGCTAACAGTTGACTGCCAGGTGCTGGAAGTCGACTGCTGTGTTCTTATTTTCCAGAAATTAGCCAAGAACAGAGCATTCGACTGTCAGGGTCCTGGAAGTCAACTGATTGCTCACTGTTTGAAACATTTTTGGGGCAGCAAGCTGAAAGTCGACTGCCAGGAGCCTGGAAGCCGACTTGTAGCTCTCTATTTCAGGAAAATAGACTCAATAACCTCTTTTTGTACACAATTAGCCCAATAGTTCACTCAAATGTAGGATTTAATCTTGACTGGTAATGGGTAACATGAGAAATGTGTAGCTTCAAAAACCATGAGAAAAAGAAGAGAAACATGAGAATTTTAATGAGCATAAACCATAAATGAGAATGATTGCAAATGGTTGATCTGCGAGAATGGATGCATTTGGTTATACTGCGAGAATGGATGTATTTGGTTATTCTGCATTTGGTTATTCCGTGAGAATGGATGCAATTGGTTATACCGCGAGAATAGCTGTAACTAGCTTTAATCCAAGAAAATTTTTGCAAACGGTTAACCTGAGAATAATTGCTGACGGATAACATGAGAATAAATGCTGACGGTTAACCTAAGAATAAATGCTAATGGTGAAACCCGAGAATGATTGCAGGTGGCTCATGACCACGAGAAAACTCATTTATGAATGAAAATGTTTTTAAGAATTCTTTTATGATGCTTTTGATTTTGGCCATATCAAATTGCATGAGTTCTTTTTTTATTCTTTACACTGATATGAGAATATGAGTTGTTACCATTACAGTCTGAGAATGTATTCATGTATCCCGTGTCATGAATATTTGTTGCAATGTAAGAGTATTCATAAGTATATGCATGAAACATTTATATCATCTATGTACATTACTCCAATAGCATAATGTTTGAATTATTATGAAAAAGAATGTAGTGGATTTCTGTACCTGTACGGTGGTACAAGTTAGCGGTATTTAAATTACAGGTGATTATTGCTACTGAGAAATATTTCTCAATAAAGTTAATTTCTATTAGATGCCTAGGTACCAGGTGCTGATGGAGATAGAGATAGAAGTAGTAGAGCCTATTTGTATTTAAGTTACCACTTTTCCCCTGACTGTATACATAACTAGGAGTTTATAGTATTTAGACGTGTCATGTAGATAAGGAAGGCATATATGTATTAAGATATGTGAGATGGAGAGTTTTACTTAAAATAGGGTATGAGTGGCAGGCTTATTGTCTCCTTACCCTGCTCAGGCTCGCATATCTATAGATATATGTCCATCACACACTATTGTAAATGTATGTATAAATATTATGTACAGTTGACTATGAATGTGAATATCTCTATATCTATCTATTTCAATTAAATTACTTTATTTATTTCCACTGCGTAACGTGTGAGCCCAAGTGTAGTAACCCAAACTAGTGGCACTCAAATTTTTAACTTAGAAAAAGTTAAAAATTATACTCGGATAGAGGTAGTAGTAACTCACCAATCCTATATTATATTATCTTATTACCTGAAAGGAATATAGGTTTGGGGGTGTTACACTTTGACCTTAGAAACAAACTCCAGGGTGTCCCGTAGTGTGTACACGAATTTAGTGCCATTAGGATGGCCATGTCCTCGTTCATATCTTCTTTTATCCATGTACCTCAACTATGTATTATCTCTTGTTGTATTCAAGGCTAAAAGAGGAATAGAAATATAAGTATGTTACCCCTTAGGCCTTCAAAATAGCCCACTTAACCTCCTTTCTCCTGATATGCATTAACTATCCCTAGAAGTAACCAGAATTAATCACCCACATAGGATAAACCATGGGCATCCCATACTGCCCACAACTATCCATCCTTAAATACTCCAAAATGAAACATATATTCAGGCAAAGAATTTATGATCACTCTTTCATGATCTTTCACAAATAAATTTCATGGCACAATTACAATTTAATTACACATGTTCACTCACATTCATATTATGCATGTACATTTCACATATGTCATACATACAACTTTCAATTCATTGAGCATATTTTCACTACAATGTCACATTCAATTGCAATACATAATTTCATAAATAAAGCATAGAAAGTTAGCCCTTTAAGGTTTTTAGTTTCTCCCTAGACTCCTTTGCCATCTTCTCTTCCAAGTTCCTTTAAAGTTTCATGGCTAAAAACACTAATAGAAATGAATTTAGGGCTTGACGAAGTTTGTCAGAATGAAAACCATGGCTATCTACACAAAGTCCACACAAAAGGAGAAAAATGGGACAGTTCACTCTGGCTAACCATGCTTCTTGTTTTGAAAAAGTGCATAGCAAGAGTTCACCATGGTGAAGTGCACAACAACACCTCTCTTGGGTTTGAAATAGGGTGTTTGATTTTTTTGCACTTTCCATCCATCCCTAAGCCTCATAAGGTCATTTTAGTATATGAAACTCCTAAGATTAACACCATATAATCATGTAATCATGTCCTAATGACCAAATAAGGAAAACCCATGTCTATATGCACAAACACATAAGGAATCCATAGATTTTCATGCAAAAAAGCATAATATCCACATCATGAATTTCTCACACCCAATATCAAAATTTCCTTTCACCCAACATAGTTTAGTAGTAGATTTAAAAGATTTTTCTTCTAACCACTTAACCCAAACAAGAACCAAGATTAGAGGATGTTCTAACACATATGGAGGTATGAAGAAGCTTCCTACCTTGAAACTTGTAGAAAACAAGAGAAACTTGCTAGGGTTGATGCTGCTCCCTCTTCCTCACTTGGAGCTAGGTCTCAAGCAAGGTTATGTTGCTCCCTCTCCATTTGATGAAGCTAGATCTTGAGTTTGATGGAGGATGGAAAAGAAGTGAAAGGATAAATGGAAGTTTCTCTCTCTCGTTAGGGCATGAAAGTGTGTTTTATAAAATGGGGTGGTGTGCTTAAAGGGAAAGAGGAGAAAATTAAGGGAAAACTTAGAGAAAGGGTTGGCATAAATGATGGTCTATGGAGGAAATTAAGTTTTGTAGTAATTTAGTCAGAGAATTATAATTAAATTATGATTTAAATAAGGACTTTGTTCCTAGGCAAGTATTTCTTAAATTTTCCAAAATCTCTAGTGCACCCTTCTAAGACATCCTAGTTGTGATTTTATCAATCTTTCAGCCTAAATGTTAAAATTCCATTGAGAACAACATACAATTAAATGTTCATCAAGTTAATTAGTTATAATGATGTTTAATTATATAAAATTTGACATTTAAGCTCCTGTCAAATTTTAAGATGTTATATATTGCACACATGGAAAATTAGGCAGTTGTATCTTGAGTACACTGAAGCTGGAAAATCCACAGCTCAATATTATAGGATAAAGCATGTCCTAAATTATAACATAGAATGACAACCTCACCATTGTGCTTGACTATCTTGAAATCAACAATAACACCAATATGAGGTAGCTTTATATGGGCAAACCATCTACAAGAAATATCATAAATTGAAAAGTAATTAGCTCTATCATGAAAATCACAAAAATCCTTATCTATCCATAACTAAATAATCATCTAGGCATAGAGTGTCACTATACAAAATATCTTTCTATGAAGGGCATTTTATAGCTTGATCCCAACTCTTATACTTCAAATAAAATTTGGAGTACCAAATCATGTGATTATCAAGAAGATTAATGAAGAATACCATAATAAAGTGACTATGCATGTTACATCCTCCTAAGTACCTAGACTTTAAATGTAATTTAATTAAGTTAGAGATTGGTTTACCGTATAAATGTGTTACTACGAGCTAGAGAAATAAGTTATGGACCAAATGACCGTGAAACCGGGTTGAAATGAGGTTCGATGTAAGAAAAAATGAAGTTTTAATAAATGGTATATCTAATTAAACCCAAAGGACAAATAAGGAATTAAAAATTAGGTAATCAGAGATGGAGCCCTAAAGGAAATAAAATATGAAAGGGTTATAGAAGGGGAATAACTTTCCTAGAATAGTTAAAATTGATTTTTGACCTTAAGGACTAAATAGCAATTATTTTTAAGTTTTAGTTAACTGAACTTTCCTCCCCAGCCAAAAGTCAAGTATAACTTAAGGAGGAAGGAGACCTTGAGGTCTATAATCTACCTTCATCATCTTCATCTTAATATAGTGAAAGAAAAAAATGAGTTCTAGTGAGAGAAAGCCAAGAAACTATAGAAGGAGGAGTATATATGAGGTAAAAGCAACCCAACTAGTTTTTTGATACATCATACTACACAAATCACCAAGGTAATCAATATAAATCTTTCTCTATCTCTTTAGGTGCAATAACTGATTCCTTCTACCTATTGAAAATCCATGAAAGTTATGTTTTAAGCTGAGTTAGGGGATTTTAAACTTGCATTCTATGGTTTTTATGCTGGATATATGCTTGTGAGGTCTTGCATGTGATTGTTTTGCTCAAAAATGGAATTTAAGCAAGGGTTTGCTTTCTTTTCTCCTATGCATGAGTTTTATGAGTTTGGATTGATTCCTAGCATTAGAAAGTGTAGTTTTGATATATGATGATATTTTGGAAGAAGAAAAGAGTGTAGAAATGATTTATAATGGAAGTCTTGGAGTGTCCTTGAAGGTTTGGAGGTAAAAAATGCATCAAAACCCATATTTCACATTTCAAAACCCAAATATTGTGAAGAGTTGGTCTCTTCACTGTAGAAAACTTGGGTTGTGCTCTTTGCCACGGCAAAACATTTTTCTCATCATGGCAAAAGCCTATTGTACTATTCATCATGGCGGGTAGCCTCTATATGTGAGTGTAATGCCCCTATCTAGTATTACCATTAATCTTGAGATAAACAGATAGGTTCAGTACATTATCTTTATCCTTTATTTAATTCATGTTGGAGTAGTTATACCATTGAATTATATTAAATGGATTAAAACTTACATGCACAGCAAAATAAAATAAATTCTATGCTACACAGTGGAATTTAAACTTTCATACAATTCAATGAAATAAGTTCTATAATTTCCATTACATTATAGTGACCATGTATCAGGATATACGAAGCACCTGTCCATAGGAAGTCAGGAGACAACAATCCTGTCACTTAGACTCCCTTTACAAATTTCCAAGATGGACTGGTCCTTCACCTATCCCTTCAGCTATTCTTTCCTTAATTACATCTCAGGTTTACTGCTAAAAGAGTAATCTTAGATCCAAACGGAGTATGTCTAGACTAGGACCCAAAAAGGTTACAAAAATTTCTTAACCCAAAAAGAACTTTAGCCCCCAGCCCAGCTATGCATCTGCATCTGATACATATTATCATATAATGAGAAACACAAGTTTCCTAGTAGCTTAACAATTTAGGTTAAAGAAAACAACTAATATTTATCAGGGTGCAAGCACCAAAATAATTAATTCTACATTCTTGGAATAAAATACAACATAATTCATAATTATAAATTGGCAAGCAATATATGATCCATTAAAATGTTAATAGGATGGAACTAATATATTGTCAAATAAAGCATGATGTGACATACATTACCATACATTATCAAATTATTTAGGCTTATCATTATTAAATTTTCTTTGTATTTTAACTGTGCACACTTGGGCACTTGGGGACACTTGGCCACCCTTAAAACTCTTTGTGCACACTTGGGCACTATGTGGACACTTGGCCACCTTCCTAGGGTCATTGTACACACTTGAACACTATGTGGACACTTGGCCACCAGCTAGGGTCATTTTGCACACTTGGGCACTAGGTGGGCACTTGGCCACCTTTAACATTTCTTTAATTATCCAGGGAAAATTTTCTTTTCTCATGAATCATTATTAGTGTATGTCCCCTTTTAAAGTTTTAATAACTTCAAGGATAAAATTCCTTTTTCTTGGAAATTATCATTACTATACTTCATTTGGAGCTGCTATTTATTTCATGGATAATTCTCTCTTTCTTATAGTTTAATGTAAACATACATTTCTTATGGGAAATTTCAATATTTAAGGAATAATTTCTATTTTTCTTAGCAATAATTTCTAAGGTCTATTTCTTATAAAATTATAATAATTTCAATAATAATTTCTTTTTTTTAGAAATTAATTCCAATGTACATTTTCTTTATAAAAATTCTAGTAATTTCAATAATAATTTCTTTTTCTTGGAAATTAATTCCAATGTACATTTTCTTTCTAAAGATTCTAGTAATTTCAATAATATTTCCATCTTTCTTGGGATTTACCTCTAGTGCACATTTTCAAGAAAATTCTAATATTTTCAAGAATAATTCCCCTTTCTAAAAAATAAATTTTTAATATAACTCCCTTATAAAATTCCCATATCTCTAAGAATAAATTCTCCTCTTCTTGGAATTTATTATTAGTGTATATCTGTTATGAAAAACTTAATATCTTCCATAATAATTTCTTCTTTCCTAAAGACCAAATCTTTATGTATATTTCTTACGAAATTCCATTATCCCTAAAAATAAATTCTTCCTTTCTTGAATGATAACAATAATATTAATTTTTATGGAAGTCTACCAAGTTCAAGAAGAATTTTGGCTTAAGGAAAATATTTAAATTCATCATAACAATTTTTCAACATCCATTAAGCATCAAATCCCCTTACATATACAATCCTCATTTCATCACATCAACTTAACATACAAGCTTAGCCAATAAAGCATGCATTTTATCAAGAAATGTAGGATAATAACATCATGCTCCATGGAAGACTTATGCAAAACATGGTAGTTACTAAAACATGGAGCATGAGTTTGTTGGAATCGTTAACCTACTTTGCTTCCCTTGCTCTTCCCTTTTTCTTTTTATCACCTTTGTGTCCTCCTCCTTCCAAACCTTAGTGCTTCACGTGCTCACTCTCTCAATTGCTCTCCAAAGGGTCTTGCAATCCTCTTTTCTTTTCTTCCCTTTTCTCACATGTGTGTGTATGTGTAGGTTGCATGAAAAGTGAACTTTTTCCCTCTCCCTTCCTTCCATGCGTGAATGGGGTATAGTATGCATGAAAATGAAATTCCCCTTTTTTTCCCCTTGGTAATGTGTCCTTGTTTCCAAGACATAAAAAATTTATGCCATTCCCAATTACTTTTTCCTTACTTCACGCCACCCCTTTTTCCTTTTCTTCACTTCATTCGGCTAAATGAATCCCATGGCTCACGTGGGTTTTGGGGCTACCTATTCATGCTCCCATGTGCATTTCCATTTTATTTTAGTTCCATTAAAAATGTGCACCCCTTTCTTTTTGGTTACTCGGTCACGCATGTAACACCCCTATATAGTATTACAATTCATTTGATGCAACCAGATAGGTTTGGTACATTCTTCTTATCCTTTTATTTAATTAATGTCTGAACAGTTATACCAGTAAATTAATTTAAGCAAATTAGGTTCGAGATCTCTTGTTCAGATTAAAAATTTACATACATAGCAGAATAACAGAAATTTTATACTACACAGCGAAAGATTAACTTTCATACAATTCAAATAATAAGAGTCCAATAGTTTCCATTACCTTACAATTAACATATATCAGGATATGTGAAGTACTCGTCTCTAAGAAGTTAGGAGACAACAATCCTGTCACTTATACCCCCTTTAAAAGAATTTTCAAGATGGACCAATCCTTCAAATATCCCTTCCTCGGTTCCTTCCCAATTACATCTCAGGTCCATTGCCAAAAGGATAATCCTAGCTCTATTCGGAGTATGTCTAGACTAGGACAAAAAAAAAATATAGGGGTTACAACATTCCTTAAACCCAACATTCCTTAAATCTTAGCTCTATTCGGAGTATGTCTGTTTGACTAAATCTCCCTCTTTTTCTTGATAAATTTTTAGGCCCTTTTTCCTCAACAATGGATCCCAATTAGTTTCCTGAGGAAATAATTAGATTCTTAGGTGGGTTTTTCTTTTAATTATGCTTTCCAAGGTTAATTTATCAAATTCCTAAGTCGACTTAATCATAAACATGTTCGGGATCAATTTTGATAGGAAAACATTAAACTATAGTATTTTAAATTGTACCGAGGGTTTCAAAAACTTGAAATTTAATTCCAACAACTTTCTAGAAATTTAATTCCGGCAACTTTCCAAAATTCTGACGACAGCGCACGGTGGCGGACAGTAGCTCATGGCGGTTGGGGTTGAAAAATACACCAAAATGTAGCCCGAAACTTAAGGATATTGATCTAGTGTCCGTTCAGTGAAACACGATGATTTTGATAACGTTTTCTGGCGACGAAGTGTGTGATTGGACAAAACTATTTTCCTTCATTCCGAGCACGTGGTGGCAGCATTCCACCAGCGGGAAGCTGCCGGAGGAAGCTGGCATCTCAGGCTATCTAGCGGTGGAGGCGATGTGGCCAGACGGCGTTGGACGATAGAGATCGTGATGGAGCTTGGATTTCACGATTGGAGGAAAACGCGACTATTTTTGGCTGTTATGGCATCTGTTAGCGGTCGAGAATGGCAATTGGAGGTCAGCGGTGTCGAGCTGCAGGGGTGGCAGGGTCCGGTGACGATGTAGGGTGGCATTTCTAGTGGCTGGAGGTGGCGCAAAAATGAGAGAGAGAAGAGAGAGAAAATGTGTGGATGAGAGAGAGAGAGGAAAGGAAAAATGAGAGGGAAAAGTTGGGTTTTGGAGTTTTAAGGCCTCCAGAGGCATTTTGGTCTTTTCCCATTTCGCTCGGGACAAATTTCGGATGCATTCTCCGATCTAGGCAAGAATGCAGGGCTATATGGAAGGAATTCAGAGGTCTTTTGAAGATTTTAAGCCTTCCAAATTACCTGTTAATTTCCTGAAGGCAGATTGAGTTTTCTTCGTTAGATGAGATTTTTACTTTGAAAAATTCTCAAATTTTTACCGCAGGCTCAGAAAATATGCTTAATTCAATTTTTAAAAAATTTAAAGTTATTTTTCCCAATTTAATTTATTTTAAAATTGGATTGTTACATTCTCTCCCCCTTAAAAGAATTTTGTCCCCAAAATTTATGCCTGCAAAAAATTCTGGGTAATGTTGTCTCATCTTGTCCTCTTTCCCCCACGTCATGTCCTGAGATACTACATCTTGCCAAAGTACCTTACTAAAGGAATTACTTCATTTCGAAGTTGCTTAGTCTTAAAGTCAAGGATTTGGACAGGTGTAGATTCACAAGTCAAATTTTCATTTAACATTATGGGTTGATTCCATAGTACATGTGTGGGATTTGGGACATATTTACAGAGTTACGAGACGTGGAATACGTCATGCAAGTTTGACAGGTAGGAAGGTAAAGCAATTTGATAGACGACTGGACTGACTCCCTATAAGATTTAGAATGGTCCTAAGAATTTGGGACTCAATTTCTTTGTCCTTATTTGTCTACCAATATCTGTAGTGGGTGACACTCTCAAGAATACATGTTCTCCTTCTTTGAACTCTAAGGGTCTCTTCCTATTTGCATAGGTTTCCTGTCTCTGTTGGGTAACCCTTAACTTTTCCCTGATCATTTTGATCTGATCAGTAGTCTCTTGCACAATCTCGGGTCCCATAGTGTACTCTCCCCCATTTCTACCTAACTTAAGGGTGATTTACAGCTTCTCCCATATAGAGCAGCATATGGTGCCATACCTATGGTAGAGTGATAATTGTTATTTTAAGCAAACTCTATCAAAGGTAGGTATTTATCCCAATTCTTTTCTGTTCTAGCACATAATCCCTTAACATATCTTTTAAGGTCTAGATTATTCTCTCAAACTATCTATCAATTTGAGGATGATATATGGTGCTAAACTTAAGTTGGGTTCCTAATGCCTGCTGTAGGGATTGGTAAAATCTCTAGGTAAACCTAGGGTTTCAGTCTGATACTATACCCGATGGTATCCCGTGTAGTTTCACCATCTCCCTAGGATATACTTGGGCTAATTTCTCCATGGAATACTTAATTTTGATAGGTAAAAAGTGACCAGACTTTCTTTAATGCTCTATCTTAACTTGCTGACAAGTAAGACAAGCATTTACATACTTCGCGATATCCTTTTGCAAACCTGACCACCAAAAATTTCTTTTTTAAGTCTTGATACATTTTGGAAATACCTGGATAAATGGTATAGTAGCTTCAATGAGCCTTTACTAACACTTTCTCCTTTAGTTCCTGATGGTTTGAAATTACTATTGTTTTCCTAAACATCAGCACTCCATCAGGGGCTAACCCAACATCAAGCTGATTCAAATAAATCTCTAAGGATTCATCCTCTAATTAGGCTTGTCTTACCTATTCCCTCAAATCACAACTTATTTGAAAATCACTCATGGCTAACCTATTTGAAAGTGAAATTACATTGAGACTCAGATCCCTAAAGTTCTCAAGTAATCTCATCTCATCTATCATTAGACAAGCCACCTGCAGGAATTTCCTACTCAATGCATCAGCTATATATTTGCTTTCCTTGCATGATATTTCAAATCAAAAGTAAAGTCTTTCAAATACTCTACCCACCTTCTTTGCCTCATGTTTAACTCTCTCTAACAAATACCTAAGGCTTTTATGATCACTATAAACCTCAAATCTTGCTCCGTATAAATAATGTCTCTAAATCTTTAAAGCAAAGCCTACAATAGCTACTCTAAATCATGGGTGGGATAGTTTTCCTCTGTAGGCTTCAATTTCCTAGATGCATATGCTACTACCTTCCTATCCTACATTAATACGCATCTTAAACCTTTCTTTGATGCGTCAATGTAAACCTCAAATGATTCTGTAGGGTTTGTTATAACTAACACTAGAGCGTTAGTCAATTTCTCCTTAAGAATTTGGAAACTCCTTCCACATTTCTCGTTCCATCTAAATTCTGCACCCTTCCTGGTTAACCAGGTTAATGGCAAAGCGATCTGAAGAAATCTTTGTATGAACTTTTGATAATAGTCTGCCAAACCCAGAAAGCTTTTAATCTCTATAACTGTGCTTGGTCGGTATTAACTTAGCACAGCCTTAATCTTTTTAGGATCTACTGAAATCCTTGTTGCATTCACTACATGACTTAAGAACTTGACCTCCTTTAACAAAATTCATAATTCTCCAATTTCGCACATAACTACTTCTCCTCCAATATCTGTAACACCATCCAGAGATGTTGTGCATACTCTTTAGGAGTCCTAGAATAGATCAGAATGTCATCTATGAATACCACCACAAACTGATCCAAGTAAGGTCAGAAAATCATATTCATGTAGTCCATAAACACCGTTGGGTATTGGTCAAAGCCGAATGACATCACTAAAAACTTATAGTGGCTATATTGGGTGCTTAAAGCTATCTTAGGGATATCTTCCTCCCTAACCCTAATCTGGTGGTATCCTAACCTCAAATCTATCTTGGAGAACATCGTTGCTCCCTGTAGTTGGTTAAACAAGTCATCTATTCTGGGTAAGGGTATTTGTTCTTAATGGTCACTGTGTTTAACTGACGGTAATTTATGCAAAACCTCTTGCTCCTGTATTTTTGATAAATAGAATAAGAGATTCCCAAGGTGACACAATGGGTCTAATAAACCCCTTTTTAATAGGTCCTCAATCTGGAGTTTCAATTCCCTTAATTCTATGGGTGTCATCCTATAGGGCGAAATTGAGATCAGTTTGGTGTCAGACATTAGATTAAGGGTGAATTCAATTTCCCTATGTAGGGGTAACTTCTCTATCTCTAAGAGAAATTGTAACATCCGCTCCTAAAATTTAAGAGATGTTTGTTAATTTTAATTAATTGCTTGTGTATGTTGCATTTAGGTTATGTTAGCTTGCATATAGTTGCAAGAGTGCAAGAAGTGGACTAGAAATGAGTGAGAAAATTGACTAGAATGAAGAAAAGGACTAAAATTAAAGGTGGAAGATTTTAGGTAATTACAATTTTGGCCAAACGATTTACTGTAGCAACAGAATTTTGAAAGCTTCCTGCCAGTGAGCTAGGAACAAAATGATAATTTAACATATAGTTGGAAGAATTATCATTTTGGACCAAATGGTTAGGAATTAGGAGTAGAATTGCAAAAAGGCCAGACTGCCTATAAATAGGCCAATCCTTTAGACCCTTCATTTGGCATCCTGAGTTCTGAAATTCTAGAGAGAGAGAGTGGTCGTATAGAGAGAGAAACTGAAGGAAAAAGGCAATAAATCTCATTTCTAGCAAGAGTTGAAGTTAGAAAAGTGATTAAGAAGGCGTCTATAGCATCAATCAGCATCTATACATCAGTTAAACACGGATTAAGGTAGCATAATAACCCAATCCCTTTATTTCAGAGTTTACTATTCATACTATTAAATTTTGTGAAATTGAACTTGTTTGAGAGAAAAAGGAAGTACAAACTACATTCTTATTATTTCTAATCATTATTGGGTATTTTTAACTAATTGAAAATACTTGTGCATGCTTAAAATTTCTTCTAAAAAATGGGTTTTTCAGTTTGAACAAAAATGAGTTTTAATCTCAGATTTCGACAAGATTACATAATGTTTTAGGCTGTTTTCTTATGTTAAATGTTGCTAAGGATTTTATCTTTAGTTAAATGTTGCTAAGGATTTTATCTTTAGTTCATCAATTTCAAAATTGATTTAGAAACAAGTTTTTGGATTGAAATTTTGGGTGAACGACAGTACACAAAACAGAGCAAGACACGAGTCGATCGCCTCAGTGCGGCTGACTGTCGTGTTCTTGATATGCCCAGAAACACATACAGAAAGCTAGCAGTCGATTGCCGGGCACCTGCAAGTTGATTGTCGCGTTCTTCATTTTTCCAAAATTTTCCAAGAACAGAGCAGCCTACTACCCCAACCCAACAGTCGACTATCGGGCCTTATAGTAAGCTAGCAATCGACTGCCGATACCTAGTAGTCGACTAATAGCTCTCTATTTGGAATTTTGAAAATTTGGACAGAATGCAATAAGTCGACTTGCAGTGTGATACTAGTCAAATGCCACCTTTTATGATGAAAAAATGAACTTAATGATATATTTGAATGATATCTAGCCTAAAAACTAAATCTAAACTAGAGATTAAACTCAAATTGCAAGCAAGGTAACATATACTTTGAATGTAAATGAGAAAGAGCATGAAGTGATGAAATTTAAAAGGAAAGAGCAAGAATTCA
The DNA here is from genome assembly GCA_031216115.1 of Senna siamea. Classification (NCBI taxonomy): domain Eukaryota; kingdom Viridiplantae; phylum Streptophyta; class Magnoliopsida; order Fabales; family Fabaceae; genus Senna; species Senna siamea. The sequence goes on from CM062360.1 coordinate 9,336,204, forward strand.
TAAGAGAAATGAAAATTGTATTCTTAATATATGTATTTGTGGTACATAAGTTCATATCTAAATGGCCGATTGTTGGTATGGGATAGTGATTGGATATTTTGCAATTATCGTGATAGTTGTAAATTGTAAGTTAGTGACTTAATGGCCAATGTAAATGAAAAGTCACGTACTTAGAATTTACAAAAATATAGTATACACCGCACCCATATATATATGTTTCAGAATAGCATTTTGAGGACCCCAGTATGTACTTAATATGTGAGACCTAGAGTTGGGAACCTTATGGTACTTGGATCCACTAGTGGACGCTCCAGAATGTACAAAAATGTTATATGCAGTCAAGGACTTCCAGGCAGAGTTGCCACAGTACATATGCGAAAACATGGAGTGGTACACATGTTGCCCCTCTAGATTTCTCTTATTATACAATTATATGATGATAATTATGATGATGATTGGCAAAGGCCAATGTATGATGATTGGTAGAGGCCAATGAGAAGTGGTCTTATTTCCTTATTGCTCTTTATGTTATGATGGAAGTTATATGAATGATGCTATGTTACCTATATGTTTTGATGAATTGATGAGATATTTACTATGAGTTAAGTTTATGCATGCAAGTATGAAAGTTAAATGGAATGTTATATAGAATCACCTAATAGATGTATTGTTTCATGAAAAAGAATGTAGAATTTTCATATGAGTTTATGATGGCATAAACTAGCTGTTTTGAAAAATGGTTATTAATGCTATTGAGATGATTCTCATAAAAATGTTGGTTTGTATCAGATGCCTAGGTTTTAGATAGTATTAGAAGTGGAGGTGGAAGTGGTGGAGATACCCTTCCTAGGATATTTTCCTATGATTCATGAAGTATGGGTTTTGTATATAAGGGAAGTCCCTCCCACACCTTGAGGATGTAAAGTTCTAGAAAAGTTTTTGGTATGCCCCATACCCTAAATCCTTGTAATATTTTTGGTAAAAGGATCAGGAGAATAGTTTTGATGTATAGGATATGGGCATATATGTATTAGGATATGTGAGCTAGGAATCGACTAGCTATTTTTGTTAAATGGGTATGAGTGATAGGCTTGTTGTCTCCTTACCCTAGCTAACACTCTCACATATCCATAGATATATGTCTAATGAATGATATGTATACACTGTAAATGAATGTTGATGTATATGAATATATGTATGCACATGTATGTTATTTTAACTAATATGTTTTTATTTCCATTGCGTAACGTGTGAGATCTCGAGTGTAGTAGCCCAAACCAATAATACTAATTATTTCATTTGGTAAACAATTAAGAATTGACTCGAGTAAGGGAAGTAGTAATTCACCAATCTTATAGTATATAGTTTATATTATTTAATCAACTTAAAAGGAACTATAGGATTAGGGGGTTACACTAAGTTGGTGTCAGAGCACTACTACCACGGATAGTTAGAACTGGCTCAGTAGTGAAAGGGTAGATTCCTTAAGATAGAGACTAATATAAGGTAGTTATTTGAGCCATGGCAGTTGATTGCCTTGTATTATGTTTTGACTTGAGGAATGAAGTGTTAGATTTGGGTAGATGATATTTCTGATTGGTGCTATATGATCTCTTATAAATAATATGTTATTGAGACTGATCACCTCGGTAATGTTTATTTTGTAGAGTGAATTATGGCCCCACCTAGGAGAAATACTGGGAAGGAAAAGAAAGGTGAGACCAATATGGAAAGAGTAATGCAAGTCGTGATGGGAGTGGCAGAGGCTATGAGGGAACAGGCTGCAGCTGCTGCCCAATAGGCTACTTCTGCTACTCAACAAGTTGTAGCTACGGCTAAAGCACTTAGACAATTTCAAGAGAATAGACCTATGAATCCCAACCCAAATCCTGACGTTGGACAAGTGAGAAACCAAGCCTATAATGGTTGGTCTAAATTTTAGAGAAATAATCCTCCTTCCTTTAGGGGTGAGTTTAACCCACAGGCAGCTGAAGAATGGTTGCGAGAGATGGAAAAATTGTTTGAGGTCGTAGGGAATACGAACGAACATAAGGTATTGTTTGCTACTCACATGCTTGTTGGGGAAGCAAAATATTGGTGGAGAGGAGCGAAACAATTACTGGTAGTTCAAGGGACCCAGATCACCTGGGAAGTTTTTAAAAGAGTGTATCTGGAAAAGTATTTCCCTGAAAACGTGAGAAACCAGAAGGAAATTGAATTTATGCAGTTAAAGCAAGGTAGTGTGACTTTTGAGGAGTATTTAGCAAAATTTAAGGTACTGTTTAAATTCTCTTCTTATTTGGAGCATCATCCAAATGAGACATGGAAAGCATTGCATCTAGAAGCTGGGTTGAGATCAAAGCTAAATAATGTTATTGCTCCGTTTGAAATTAGAAACTTTGCTATGTTAGTGAACAAGTGTCGCATTGTTTCTCAGAACCTGGCTGAAATAGAGAAAGAAAGACAGAGAACCAATTTCTTTAAAAGAAAACAACCGAGATCCTTTAGAGGAAGGGATATTAGAAATGAGGGAAACCAGAAGGGGAAGAAACATGTGGTGAGACAGGCAGCGCCTAATGCTTGTCCAAAGTGTGGGAAAAGTCATAGCGGACCTTGTAGATTCCAGTCCAGTGTGTGTTTTAAGTGTGGAAAACTAGGTCACTTCATTAAAGATTGCCCTGAGTGGAAGAAGTCGACTGAGCCCATAAGACCTCCTACTATGGGAAGAGTTTATACTCTCAAAGGTAAAGACATGGTTCAGTCTGACGATCTGATAAAAGGTAAATGTATGATAAATGGTATATCTTTAATTGTACTGTATGATTCTGGTGCCACTCATTCTTTCATTTCCTGTGAATGTGTGGAAAGATTAAATTTACCTTTATTTAAATTGCCCTATGAGTTATCAATTTCTACTACTGCAGGAAAGCGGGTATTAACTTCTTTGGCTTGCTTAAATTATCCCCTTGTTGTTGAAAATAAGCCCTTTATTATTGACCTCATTTGTTTACCTTTGGTGGGATTGGATATTATTCTCGAGATGGATTGGTTGTTTGTGAACAATGTAGTCTTGGATTTTTCTAAGAAATCTATGACTTTTATAGATGTCATGCCAGTAGTTAGGAAAATTGAGGAAGAGATCCAAGGAACTAGTTTTCTGTGTTCTTCTAAAGTTGAACATCAGCATAAACTTAATGCTATTCCTGTAGTTTGTGAATTTCCAGATGTCTTTCCAATTGAAATTGTAAGTCTTCCAGTTGAGAGAGAGATAGAGTTTTCTATAGAATTGATTCCTAGCACGAGACTAATTTCTATAGTGCCTTATAGAATGTCTCCCCTAGAGTTAACTGAATTAAAGGTGTAGATAGAGGATCTTTTGGGGAAACAATTTATTAGGCCCAATGCTTCACCTTGGGAGCACCAGTTCTGTTTGTAAAGAAGAAAGATGGAAGTATGAGGTTATGTATAGACTATAGACAACTAAACCAGGTAACTATGAAGAATAAATACCCACTTCCTAGGATAGATGATTTGTTAGACCAATTGAGAGGAGCTACTGTATTTTCCAAAATCAATTTGAGGTCAGGGTACCATCAAATTAGAGTGAGAATAGAAGACATACCTAAGACAGCCTTTAGAACCAGGTATAGGAATTATGAATTTCTTGTAATGCCATTTGGATTAACGAATGCTCCAGCTATTTTTATGGATTACATGAATCGTATCTTTAGACCCTACCTGGATCAATTTGTGGTTGTTTTTATTGATGACATTCTTGTATATTCTAAGAGTAGTAAAGAGCATGAACATCATCTCAGGATTGTATTACAGTTGCTTAGGGAAAAGCAATTGTATGCAAAATTAGAAAAATGTGAATTCTGGTTGGAAGAGCTGAAATTCTTAGGTCATGTAATCACTAAAGATGGAGTAACAGTAAATCCCAGTAAGATAGAGGCTGCAATTAGTTGGGAGAGGCCCACAACAGTGACTGAAATTTAGAGTTTTCTTGGATTAGTAGGGTATTATAGAAGATTCATTCAAGGGTTTTCGCAAATTGCATTGCCTTTGACTAGACTGACTAGGAAAAATATTCCTTTTGTGTGGGATCACAAATGTGAAGATAGTTTTCAAATTTTAAAAGAAAGGTTAACCACAACACCTGTCTTAATAATCCCTGATCCCTTAGGAAATTTTGAATTGTATTGCGATGCATCTAAGAAGGGCCTAGGATGTGTCTTGATGCAGAATGGGAGAATTTTCGCATATGCCTCTATACAATTAAGGACTCATGAAGAAAATTACCCTACCCATGATTTAGAATTAGCAGCTGTAGTGTTTGCTTTAAAAATCTGGCGACACTATTTGTATGGGTCGAGGTTTGAGGTATTTAGTGACCACAAAAGTCTCAAATATCTCTTTGACCAAAAAGAATTAAACATGAGGCAAAGAAGATGGATGAAATTCTTAAAGGATTATGATTTTGAATTAAAGTACCATCCAGGAAAAGCTAATGTAGTGGTAGATGCACTAAGTCGAAAATCTCTCCACATGGCTCAACTAATGATAAATGAAATGAGCCTGATAGAGAAATTTAGAAATATGAGCCTATCCACACTGGTGTTACTAGATAGGATATGTCTGAGTGAGTTAAAAATTAAGAATAACCTTAGAACTCAAATACTAAAAGCTCAAAAAGAGGATGAATTCTTAAAGTCCTTAAAGGACCCGAAAGAATTCAAAAGAGGTGTCAATGGGATAGTAACTTTCTAAGATAGGATTTATATTCCAGATTTAGGAGGACTGAGGGATATAATTCTAGAAGAAGCCCATAAGAGTAACTATACTATTCATCCTAGTACTACCAAGATTTATCAAGATTTAAAAAAAAAAAATTTGGTGGCCAAGTGTGAAGAAGCGAATAGCTAAGTATGTTGCTAGATGCCTAGTGTGCCAGCAAGTGAAAATTGAACATCAGAAACCTACAGGACTACTACAACCTCTTGAAATACCTGAATGGAAATGGGATAAAATTTCTATGGATTTCATAGTAGGTTTACCAAAAAATCAATTAGGAAATGATGCAATCTGGGTGATTGTGGATAGATTAACTAAATTTACACATTTCATACCCATCAAAATAAACTTCTCATTAGATAAGTTGGCCCAATTGTATATACGAGAAATAGTAAGACTCCACGGAGTTCCTACTAATATAGTATCTGATAGAGACCCTAAGTTTACTTTTAGATTCTGGAAAGCCTTGCAGGAAGCTTTTGGTACTAAACTTAGCTTCAGTACTGCTTATCATCCACAAACTAATGGGCAGATTGAAAGAACTATTCAGACTCTAGAAGATATGCTTAGAGCATGTACGTTAGAGCAAAAAGGGAATTGAGATAGAAATTTACCTTTAGTGGAATTTTTCTACAATAATAGTTTTCACTCCAGCATAGGGATGGCTCCTTATGAAGCCTTGTATGGAAGAAGATGTAGGTCACCCTTGTGTTGGTTTGAAGTAGGGGAGAGACAACTATTAGGGCCAGAATTAGTTCAACAAACTATAGATCAAATCAAAATGATTAAAGAAAAGATGGCCAAGGCCTAAGATAGACAAAAAAGTTATGCTGATAAAAGGAGAAGACCACTAGAATTTGATGAAGGATACCATGTTTTCCTTAAAATTTCTCCCATTACTAGTATTGGCAGGACTATTAAGTCTAGAAAGTTGAGCCCAAGATACATTGGACCTTTCCAGATTTTGAAAAAATTTGGCTAATCTGCTTATCAATTTGCTTTACCGCTATTTCTATCCAATCTCCATGATGTGTTTCATATTTCTCAACTTTGTAAATATCTTCCTGATCCTTCATATATTCTTAATGCCAGAGCAGTACAATTAAAAGATAATTTGACTTATACACCAAGACCTTTAAAGATTATTGGCACTGAGACTAACCAATTGAGGAATAGAACTATTCCTTTAGTAAAAATTTTATGGGATCAGTCATCGCCTCAAGAAGCTACGTGGGAGAAGGAAGATGATATGAGAAAACTGTATCCAGAGCTATTTGTATAGGTACGTATAAATTTTGAGGATGAAATTTTTTAAAAAGAGGGGAGAAATGTAACATCCACTTCTAAATTTTGAGAGATGTTTGTTAATTTTAATTAATTGCTTGTGTATGTTGTATTTAGGTTATGTTAGCTTGCATATAGTTGCAAGAGTGCAAGAAGTGGACTAGAAATGAGTGAGAAAATTGACTAGAATGAAGAAAAGGACTAGGGACTAGCAACAGAATTTGGAAAGCTTCCCGCCAGTGAGCTAGGGACAAAATGGTAATTTAACATATAGTTGGAAGAATTATCATTTTGGACCGAATGGTTAGGAATTAGGAGTAGAATTGCAAAAGGGTCAAACTGCTTATAAATAGGATAATCCTTTAGACCTTTCATTTGGCATCCTGAGTTCTAAAATTATAGAAAGAGAAAGTGGTCATGTAGAGAGAGAATCTAAAGGAAAAGGCAGTAAATCTCATTTCTAGCAAGAGTTAAAGTTAGAAAAGTGATTAGGAAGGCATCTACAGCATCAATAAGCATCTATACATCAGTTAAACACAGATTAAGGTAGCATAATAACCTAATCCCTTTATTTTGGAGTTTACTGTTCATACTATTGAAATTTGTGAAATTGAACTTGTTTGAAAGAAAAAGGGATTACAAACTACATTCTTATTGTTTCTAATCATTATTGGGTATATTTAACCGATTGAAAATACTTGTGCATGCTTAAAATTTCTTCTGAAAAATAAGTTTTTTCAGTTTGAACGAAAATGAGTTTTAATCTCAGATTTGGACAATATTACATGATGTTTTGGGCTGTTTTCTTGTGTGAAATGTTGTTAAGGAGTTTATCTTTAGTTCATCAATTTCAAAATTGATTTAGAAACACGTTTTTGGATTGAAATTTTGGGTCAACAGCAAAACACAAAATGTATTAAGATGCAAGAATGATCGCTTTGGTGCAAAGAATCGACTGTTGTGTTCTTGATATGCCCATAAATGCATACAGAATGCTGACATTCGACTGCTGGGCACCTGAAAGCCGATTGTCGCATTCTTCATTTTTCCAGAAATGCCTAAGAACAGAGTAGCTGACTGTCCCAACCCAGCAGTAGACTTTTGGGCCCAATAGTAAGCTAGCAATCGATTGCCGGCACCTAACAGTCGACTGATAACTCTCTATTTGGAATTTTGAAAATTTGGACAGAATGCAATCAGTCGACTTGCAGTGTGATACCAGTCGAATGCCACCTTTTATGATGAAAAAATGAACTTAATCATATATTTGAATGATATCTAGCCTAAAAACTAAATCCAAACTAGAGATTAAACTCAAATTGCAAGCAAGGTAACATATACTTTGAATATAAATGAGAAAGAGCATGAAAGTGATGAAAGTTAAAAGGAAAGAGCAAGAATGCATAAGAGAAATGAAAATTGTATTCTTAATATATGTATTTGTGGTAAATAGGTTCATATCTGAATGACCGATTACTGGTATGGGATGGTGATTGGATATTCTGTGATTATTGCGATAGTTGTAAATTGTAAGTTAGTGACTTAATGGCCAATGTAAATGAAACGTCACGTACTTAGAGTTTACAAAACTATAGTATGCAACGATTCACCCATATATATATGTTTATGAATAGCATTTTGAGGGCCCCAGCATGTACTTAATGTGTGGGACCCAGAGTTGGGAACCTTATGGTACTTGGATCCACTGGAGGATGCTCCAGAATGTACACAAATGTTATATGCAGTCAAGGAGTGCCAGACAGAGTTTTTATAGTACATATGCGAAAACATGGAGTGGTGCACATGTTGCCCCTCCAGATTTCTCTTATTATGCAATTATATGATGATAATTATGATGATGATTGACAGAGGCCAATGAGAAGTGCTCTTATTTCCTTATTGCTCTTTATGTTATGATGAAAGTTATATGAATGATGCTATGTTACCTATATGTTTTGATGAATTGATGAGATATGTACTATGAGTTAAGTTTATGCATGCAAGCATGAAAGTTAAATGGAATGTTATATAAAATCACCTAATAGATGTATTGTTTCATGAAAAAGAATGTAGAATTTCCGTATGAGTTTATTGTGGCACAAACTAGCTATTTTGAAAAATGGTTATTAATGCTACTGAGATGATTCTCATAAAAATGCTGGTTTGTATCAGATGGCTAGGTTCTAGATAGTATTAGAAGTAGAGGTGGAAGTGGTGGAGATACCCTTCCTAGGGTATTTTCCTATGATTCATGAAGTATGGGTTGTGTATATATGGGAAGTCCCTCCACACCTTGAGGATGTAAAGTTCTAGGAAAGTTTTTGGTATGCCCCATACCCTAAATCCTTGTAATATTCTTGGTAAAAGGATCAAGAGAATAGTTTTGATGTATAGGATATGGGCATATATGTATTAGGATATGTGAGTTAGGAATCCACTAGCTATTTTTGTTAAATGGGTATGAGTGACAGGCTTGTTGTCTCCTTACCCTAGCTAACACTCTCACATATCCATAGATATATGTCTAATGAATGATATGTATACACTGTAAATGAATGTTGATGTATATGAATATATATGTATGCACATGTATGTTATTTTAACTAATATGTTTTTTATTTTCACTGCGTAACGTGTGAGATCCCGAGTGTAGTAGCCCAAACCAATAATACTAATTACTTCATTTGGTAAACAATTAAGAATTGACTCGGGTAAGGGAATTAGTAATTCACCAATCTTATAGTATATAGTTTATATTATTTAATCAACTTAAAAGGAACTGTAGGATTATGGGGTTACAGAAACACTACAAGAAACTCCCTTATTATAGGAATGATGCTAGGCCTCTCTTGGAGTTCTCGTTGGGAACAGCTCAGAAAAATTTAATTGACTTCACTAAGTCTATCACCCTTAAATGTAGAGAGCCTAGCCCTTTAAAATTCAGTCCACCAACCAATAGTCTAGTTCCTTATTGGATCATTTTTAGGCTGAGTGTTCTCACTCTTGTCTTTTCTTAGAATACACCATGATATCTTCCATAAATACTACCATAAACTAATTCATGATATTGAACACATGTTCATCGGTTGGAACTACTATAGACATTTGCCAAGATAAGCTAGTCACCGGTAACTTCAACTTTTGGGCATAATATTTTATCAAATCCTTAGACTTGTTGCTTCTACACCTTTAAGGGTAAAAATCCTTCCACCAATACTTAGTCTCTCCTTCTAGCTAATATGCAGCAATGGAGACTGTCTACGGCTCAACTCTACCCAGTACTCTAAACAACTCCTCCATCTTCTATACCCGTTCTTCCACCTTCTTTGGGTTCATCACACCCCGTAAAGACAGGAGGTCTGGCTTTTTGGAATTCAGTCCAGCCTCCCCCATCTTGAGTTCTCATCAGTTCAGCCCCATTCTAAGTATCTTCACTCTGATCAGTCTGGGCTTGACGAAATGTGACTACAGCCTGGGCTCTCGTGGCTTCTACAATTCATCTCAGGGTCTGTATAACCTCATTCAAGGCCACTTCTGTGTTTTAGGCTTGTGATCTGCTTCTCCGTGTCGGTGCTATATTGTCACTATAAAAATCAAGTATTACCATGGTGATCAGGCTTAATAACAATTGATTAAACAGGTAACGTATAACACCGATAGGAGCTTCTATCTTCCCAAACCTAATACTCCATTCCTCAAGTTCAAAACAAAATACAAGCTAGTCAACTGCCTAGGTACAGCCAACTAACCTGAACTAGTTCGTTACCTGAGGAATTCTACCCCATTCCTAACCTAGGTAGCTGTGCTCTAATACCACTTAATGTAATGCCCCTATCTAGAATTACAATTCCTTTGATGCAACCAGATAGGTTTGGTACATTCTTATCCTTTTATTTAATTAATGTCTGAGCAGTTATACTATTAATTAATTTAAGCTAATTAGGTTCGAGATCTCTTGGTCAGAATTAAAACTTACAGGCACAGCGGAATAACAAAAATTCTATACTACACAGCGAAAGATTAACTTTCATACAATTCAAATAATAAGAGTCCAATATAATAGTGTCCATTACCTTACAATCAACATATATTAGGATATGTGAAGTACTAGTCCCTAGGAAGTTAGGAGACAACAATCCTATCACTTAGACCCCCTATAAAAGAATTTTCAAGATAGATCGATCCTTCGCATATCCCTTCCTCAGTTCCTTCCCAATTACATCTCAGGTCCACTACCAAAAGGATAATCCTAGCTCTATTCGGAGTATGTCTAAACTAGGACCAAAACAAAAATATAGGGGTTATAACATTCCTTAAACCCAAGAAAGAACTTAATCTCTCGACCTACTATATGTCCGCATCTGATACATATTAGCATATAATGAGAAACGCAAGTTTCCCAGTAGCTTAGCAATTTGGATGTTTAAAAATAACTAATATGTATCAGGGTGTAAGCACCAAAACGTTTAATTCTACATTCTTGAAAATAAAATAAAACATAACATAATTCATAAATAAAATTGGCAAGTAATGTTTGATCAATTTAAATGTCAATGAGATAAAAATAATATTCTTTCAAGTAAGACATCTGGCAATTTATAAAACTCACTATCATAAAATTAACAAAAAATTTATGCTTATTATTCTTAAAACATATTTGATATAAAAGTGGCGCACACTCGGGCACTCGTGGACACTTGGCCACCTTCCTAGGGTCATTGTGAACATTTGGGCACTATGTAAACACTGGGCCACCACTTAGGGTAATTGTGCACACTTGGGCATTCTGTGGACACTTGGCTACCTTCTTAGGGTCATTGTGCACACTTGGGTACTATGTGGACACTGGGCCACCACATAGGGTAATTGTGCACACTTGGGCACTGTGTGGACACTTGGCCACCTTTGAAATTCTTTGTCAATTTTTTTTTTCAAGGGAAATTTTTCTTTTTCTTGAAAAATAATACTAATATACATCTCTTTAAAACTCTAATTTCTTCAAGAGTAAATTTTCTTTTCTTGGAAATCCATATCAATGTACATTTCTTATGAAATGTCTAATAATTTCAATAATACTTTCTTCTTTCTTGGAAATAAATTCTAATGTACATTCTCTTTAAAAATTCTAATATTTCTAGAATAATTTCTCCCTTATTGGAAATAAATTCTAATATGCATCTCTTATAAAATTTCTAATAACTTTCGGAGTAATTTCCCTTTCTTGAAAATTAATATCAATGCATATTTCTTATAGAATGTTAATAAACTCAAGAATAAATTTATCTTTTCTTTAAAAATTACATTGATGTGCATCTCTTATAAACTTCAAGAATAAGTTCCCATTTTTTTAAAAAAATAATACTAAGGTGCATTGTTTGTAAATTACCAGAATAAATTTCATGGACTTGGCCTAGGGAGATTTATTAATTTGGCAATTCCATTTCCTTCCTTCATTCTTTACTAACACCCTTAAATGGTAGGGTTTCATTCCTTTGTGGTCCACTTGAATTTAACACCATGCAACTCTATTTTGCTGACCCATTGAGCAATTGACTCTTAAAGTAATTTTGATGATAACAAACAAATTGAACCATTTCAGGAAAATCAAGTTCAAAAGCTCATCAAGGGAAATCAAAAACAAAGAATATTAGACAGGAAATTAGGACTTGAAAAGTGTAAGAAAATAATAGAAACTTGAGCTCAAAATGTTTTCCAAATCATCTGAGGTAGCTTTCCAAAGCCTAAGTTTTCTTAAAAGACTATACTCTCGCTTAGCAGTTGACTTGCACAATATAGCAGTCGACTGATAGATGTGGAGCTTTGAATATTACTAAACAGAAAGCCACCAGTTGATTGACATGAAACTAACAGTCGACTGATAGCCAATAGAATGCTACCAGTCGGCCACTAGAAGTTAATAGTCGATTGATATCCCATTGATAGTTAAAGAAAGCTACACTGAAGGCACGACAATCAACTGCTAGGTATAGCAGCCGACTGCCAAGATACAACTTTTGAAAACTTTCCCTCCAGAATGCAACTAGTCGACTGCCAGGGCATAGTAGCCGACTACTATGTTACTGTTTTCAAAAATGAAGTTATCCAGAATGAAATCAGTCGACTGCCAGGTATAGCAGCTGATTGCCAAGCTACAACTTTTGAAAACTTTCCCTCTAGAATGCAACCCGATCGCCTAAGGCATAGCGGTGATCGCTATATGATCTGTTTTCAAAAGTCAAGCTTTCCAGAATGTCACCAATCGAATGCCAAACAAGCATCAGTCGACTACTGCACACTGCACTACAAAAAATTTGAATTAAAAACATGACAGTCGACTGTCATGCCATATCAGTCGACTTGCATGTTGCAGAGATGACATCAGGGTTAGTATAAATGACTAGTTTTGTAGAGATGACATTTGATTTGTTTTCTAATCGAGTTTTTTAACCTTTTCTCTTGCAAAAACTCTATAAATAAAGCCTCTAGAAAGCCTCAAACAGACAAAAAAACAATTGAATGAAAATCATCTTCTGAAAATTATTTGAGCTCTATTTCCTATTATTTTCACTAGTTTTTCTTCTGTAAAATCCACTTTGATTGAGAGAGTTCTTGAGTTGATAAAATTTCTTCCTCTAAATTGAGAGATATCAAGGAAAGGTTTTCCTTGTAAGGAGAGAAAGAGTGAGAATCTGTAGTGGCCCACAAGTGTCCTTGTTAAACTTGTTGAAATAGTAAAAAATCTCAAGATTTGACTTGAGGACTATATGTAGGTTTGTTTGTAAGCTGAACCAGGATAAATTGCTGTCTTCTAATTCCTGCACATTATTTTCTGCATTTAACTTCAGAAAATTTATTTACTATTATAACTGATACTTCTCTTCATGATAGAACTACTCTTGCTCCTCTATATTGAGTTAATTTAATTGAATTAATTTCAGCTCTTATAAGTTGTCTACATTTCTGCCTAAACTAAGTTTAATCTCTCCAAAAATTTTTAAAAACACACAATTCATCCCCTTCTTGGGTTCCAACCATTTCCAACAAGTGGTTTCAAAGCCTGGTTCTTGATAAAAAGACCTAACAATCTCAAGAGTTAAACATGGCTAGCTTTGGTGATAGTGTGTTGCTTGAAGGACTCTCCATCAATAAGCGTCCAGGTTTTAATAGAGAAAACTATATTTTCTGGAAACTAAGAATGAAAATATTTTTTGAAGTAGTAGATGTAGACTTACGGGAAGTGATTAAAGATGGACCCTATATTCCTTTGAAGGAAGAGAATGGCATCACAATCAGTAAACCCAAGAGTGAATGGTCTGATATAAATAAAAGAAAATTTTAGTTAAATGCTAAGACTAAATTAATTCTTACTAGTGCACTTAGTTAGGATGAATATTTTAAAGTATCCAATTGTGATAGTGCAAAAGAAATGTGGGAAGCCTTAGAAATTACTCATGAGGGGACCTTAGGTGTTAAAGAAAACAAAGTGAATCAACTCACCCATCAATATGAAATGTTCAAAATGAAACTAGGTGAGCAAATCAAATAAATGCAAATGAGATTCACTCACATTGTAAATCATCTGTCTGCTCTAGGTAAACATTACTCAACAAAGGAGCTGGTAGCTAAAATCCTAAGATCTCTTCCCATGGAATGGCAACCTAAGGTGGCAGCCATTGAAGAGAGAAGAGGAGAATCAATCAAGTCAGTGTCAGCTCTATTTGGCAACCTTCAGGAACATGAGTCAAAATTACAGCAACTCATGCTTTATGAAGAACAAGACAAAAAGAAGAAGAGTCTATCTCTCAAAGCAACCTCCTCATAGCAAGCAGAGGAAGAAGATGATGATGACAGCTTGAACTCTCTACCTGAGCGAATAGAGATGAATGAAGAAAACTTTGGCCTATTTGTAAAGAAATTCAACAAATTCTGCAACAACCAAAAATGGAAGTCATTCAGAAAAAATCAAGATGGAAGTAGAGAACCTCCAACATGCTATGAGTGTAGAAAAACTCACCACATCAAATGGGAATGTCTCCAATATCTAAAGAAGCAAGAAACACTGGAGAAAAAGAAAGAAAAAAAGAAGGCTTTTGTCTCATCAATCTGGGGAGACAGTGATGAAGATAATGATGGAGAGGAAGAAGAAACAAATCTCTGCTTGATGGCAAAAGACCAAGATGAGGTAACAAACCCAAACTCCTCTCCTTCATATGATGAATTATTAGATGCCTTTGAGGAACTACATGGTAAGTCACTGAAAATAGCCAAAACCTTATCTTTGTCTAAAAGAAAAATTCTTGATTTTGAAAAAGAAATTGGTACTTTAAAAGAAGAAAATATAAGTTTGAAAGAAAAAATTTCTACTTTAGAAAAATCTGAAAAGTGTATCAATATTTGTGAAGAGTGTGAAAAACTAAAAATTGAAAAGGAGGATTTAACAACCACTCTTGCAAATTTCACAAATAGGAGAGATAATCTAAATATACTTCTTAGAAAACAAAGATGTGTATTCAACAAAGCTGGCATAGGATATGAATCTCAAACTAAACAAAAGTACTATAAAAATTTCTTTGTGCCTGCTGTCCTATCTAGTAGTCCCTATACAACATTCTTTCATTGTGGTCTAAAAGGTCATAGCTCTCATACGTGTGCCTACAAGAAAAATGAACTTTTTGAAACTAAGAAAAAGTGGGTTTCCAAAGGAATGACTAACTCACAAGGACCTAAAAAGATTTGGTACCTAAGATCAAAGGTTGAAAATTTTCCCTGCAGATTTGTCTGAGGGAAAATGGTGACAATGGTACTTGGAAAATGGATGCTTAAAACATATGACTGGAGACAAATCCAAGTTCATATCCCTTCAACCCAAAGATGGAGGTAAAGTAACCTTTGGAGGAGATGGCAAAGGAAGAATCATTGAAATAGGAAAACTTGGTAAGAATTCATCCACCACCATTGATAATGTATTACTTGTAGAAGGGTTGAATCATAATCTCCTAAGTATTAGTCAATTATGTGACAAAAACAATCAAGTAATATTTGATTCAAACCATTGCACTGTGGAAAATAAGGCAAATAATAAAGTCATATTAATAGGACACAGAATTAGTAATGTATACATGGTTAATCTAGAAGAAGAACCCCCTTTAGACTCAAAATGTTTAGTTAGCATAAGTAATGATAGTTGGGTATGGCATAGGAGATTAGCTTATGCTAGTATGAGTCTTCTAGATAAACTTGCCAGAAATGATTTAGTAATTGGATTACTCGAATTAGTTTTGAAAAAGATAAAATCTGTGATACATGCCAAAGAGGAAAACAAATTAAAGCATCCTTTAAGTCTAAAGATATTGTCTCTTCCTCTAGACCCCTACAGCTTCTCCACCTAGATTTATTTGGTCCAGCCAGAACCAAAAGCTTAGGAGGAAACCATTATGTGCTTGTTGTTGTGGATGACTTCTCTAGATTCACTTAGACCTTGTTTCTCTCCCAAAAGGATCAGGATTTTGCAGCCTTTGTTAAATTGGCTAAATTTATTCAGAATGAACAAGAGTCAACTATTATGAAAATTAGAAGTGATCATGAAGGAGAATTTGAAAACAATCACTTTGAAAACTTCTTTGAAGAAAATGGAATTGAACATAATTTCTCCTGTTCAAGAACTCCACAACAAAATGGGGTAGTAGAAAGGAAAAATAGAACCTTAGAAGAAATGGCTAGAACAATGCTTAATGATAGATAATTACCTAAGGCTAATGTTGTGAATATTGCCTGCTACATCATGAATAGAGCATTAATTAGACCTATTTTAAAGAAAACTCCTTATGAACTATATAAAGGAAGAAAACCAAATATCTCTCATCTGTATGTGTTTGGCTGTAAATGTTTTGTTCACAATAATGGAAAAGATAATCTAGGAAAATTTGATGCTAAATCTGATAAAGCAATCTTCTTGGGTTATTCTAGCACTAGCAAAGGGTACAAAGTATTTAATAAAAGAACATCTTTAGTGGAAGAATCTATACATGTTGTCTTTGATGAATCTAACCCTCTTGAATCAAGAAATATATTTAGTGACATTGCAGTTGGACTTGAGAACATGAGTATTCAAGATAAAGAAAATAGCAAAGTAGAAAAAGGTCAGTCATCAAGCCCAAAAGTTGAAGAAACAAATGTAGAACCAAATCTCCCACAATCTTGGAGAAATGTGAGAAATCATCCAATTGATCAAGTAATAGGTGATGTCTCACAAAAGGTAATGACTAGAAATTCTCTTAAGAATACTTGGTGTGATATTGGTCTGTTATCTAAAATTGAACCTAAGAATATAGAAGAAGCCTTAATGGATGAACATTGGGTATTAGCCATGCAGGAAGAACTGAATCAATTTGAAAGAAGCCAAGTCTAGGACTTAGTTCCTGCACCTAAGGATCATCCTATTATAGGCACTAAGTGCGTTTTTAGAAATAAACTGGATGAATGAGGAAAAGTTGTAAGAAATAAAGCTAGATTAGTTGAAAAAGGTTATAATCAAGAAGAAGGAATAGATTATGATGACCTTTGCACCAATAGCTAGATTAGAAGCTATTAGGATGCTCCTAGGTTTTGCATGTTCTAAAAAATTTAAACTATTTCAAATAGATGTAAAGAGTGCTTTCTTAAATGGGTTCATAATGGAAGAAGTTTATGTAATGCAACCTCTTGGCTTTGAAAATCCTCACCTACCAAATCATGTTTTTAAATTGACAAAGGCCCTGTATGGATTAAAACAAGCTCCAAGAGCTTGGTATGAAAGGCTAAGTAGCTTTTTGATTGAAAATAATTTCTCAAGAGGAAAAGTTGACAATACATTATTTATTAAAAAGAGAGACAATAATCTATTAATTATTCAGATATATGTGGATGACTTTATTTTTGGATCCACTAATAAAACAAGCTTATGCAGGGAGAATTTGAAATGTCAATGATGGGAGAACTTAACTTCTTCCTTGGGCTACAAATAAAACAACTCAAAGAAGGTCTCTTTGTCAGCCAAACAAAATATACCAAGGAGTTACTCAAGAAATTTGGCATGGAGAATGCAAAAGAAATAGGAACTCCTATGAATCCAGCCACTAAAATAAATAAGGATGAAGAAGGTGAACCATTTGACATCACAAAATACAGAGGTATGATTGGTTCACTACTATATTTAACTGCTAGTAGGCCTGATATAATGTTCAGTGTATG
This sequence comes from Senna siamea, assembly GCA_031216115.1. Classification (NCBI taxonomy): domain Eukaryota; kingdom Viridiplantae; phylum Streptophyta; class Magnoliopsida; order Fabales; family Fabaceae; genus Senna; species Senna siamea. The sequence goes on from CM062360.1 coordinate 9,353,511, forward strand.
CGTGTGTGCTAGGTTCCAAACCTGTCCTAAAGTTTCTCATTTTACTGCTGTAAAAAGAATTTTCAGATATTTAGTTGGAACCTCTAATATGGGATTTTGGTATCCTAAGGGATCTTCCTGTCAGTTAATAAGCTATTCTGATTATGATTTTGCTAGTAGCACAACTAATAGGAAAAGTACAAGTGGTACCTATCAATTTCTTAGAAATTCACTAGTATCTTGGTTCAGCAAAAAGTAAAATTGTGTAGCTCTTTCAACTGCTGAAGCTGAATACTTAGCAACTGGAAGTTGTTGTGCACAGGTTTTATGGATGAAACAACAACTCTAAGATATGGATGTGAATCTTAAATAAATTCCCATAAAATGTGACAATACAAGTGCAATTAATTTAACCAAAAATCCCATCATGCTTTCACAAACTAACATAGACATAAAACATCATTTTATCAAAGATCATGTGCTTAACCATAATGTTTCCTTGGAATTTATTCAAACTGAACATCAACTTGCTGAAATTTTCACAAACCTCTTCCTGAAGAAAGATTTTGTTATATAAGAAAAGAACTTGGTTTATCATCTCCCCATTGAGCACATTTTTAGTTTTTTTTTTACTTCTTTCAAATAAACTGACTTAAGCTTTGCAGTGGCCCCAAATTTTTTTTACAGGATCTCCTTTAATCCCAAAAGAATGTCTGAGAGTTGACTAAGGAATGTTATAATATTGATGCCACAATAGCAAGAGTCTATAAAGAGCTTTACCAAGGAGAAACAACGAGAAGTAGACCTACATAAGACACAAAATTGAACAACAAAGGTACTGGTTGATTGCCACAACGATAGTAGTCGACTGCTGACTCTTTGGATGGAAGAAATTCATCACAGTAAGTAAGCAGTCGACTAACATGTCAGTAATAGTCGACCGATAAGCTACAAGCACATATCAGTCAACTGGTAACTCATGGCAATCGACTGGTAAGCCTCTGAAACCACATCAGAAAAGCTAGACACCCGAGAGTCGACTGTCGTACTTTATCAGTTGACTAGTTTGTTCTTCCCCAATTTTGGGTTGTTAAGAGCATAGCAATTGACTGATAAGCATATGGCAGTCGACTAACGAGCTACTGGAACCAACTTACACCTAAATGATGCCTGACAGTCGACTACCAAGGACTTGACAGTCGACTGTTGTGACTCTGAACATTGTTATTTAGCCAGAAAACCCTATTTTTTCGTAAACCCTTTGCCTTTCCTCTCTAAATTCTCTCAATCCTCTCCTCCTCAAGGTCCAAATCCTCAAAAATTGCACCGAACAACTGCTTCCAAACACTCTCACGACTAAAACCCATCGATTCATCCACTAAATTAAGTATGGATTGCCCTCAAAATCCCTTAATTGCGCTGTGCAAAAACCCTAACCCCTGAACTAGAAAACTTGCTACTATGATCAAATTAGTACATATTGCCTTACCTAGCCTCTACTCAACTTCCTTTCTCATTCATCTCTCATCCATGGCAGCCCGGGCAAAAGATTGAAGACCAAGGGGTCCTTCTCCCAAGGCCACGTTTCTTCACCACTATTTTCCTTGGCTTCTCAAGAGCAAGCCTTCATGGAAAATTTTGTCAATCGCTCAGTAGCCACCAGTAAGTATGTAAATATCTCACTCTTTGAACGAGAAAGCTTTTCCATTTTCTCATTGCTGAAATCTGCTGGCCTATACAAATTGATGAAGTTAGAAAAAAAAATGGAGTCCCAAAATTGTTAAAGTGTTTTATTTTAATATGAAATGGGATGACTTGGAACACTGTGTCACCACTGAGGTCAGAGGAAAAGTTATCCAATTCAATCAACAACAATTAGGGGCGTGGCTTGGGGCTAAACCCAATGGCCATATGTTTGGTGACCATCCCTCCTCTCTCAGTTCTATTCCCAACTATGATGCTAGGATAGTACTGAATGCCCTGCTTCCCTAACCTGTAGCCCAACCCACTGCAAATTTTCCCACCACTCAGTTTAGCCTAGATAATAGACTGCTTCACTATGTCATTACTAATTGTCTGGTGAAAAAAGGGGGCAATTTAGCCTATGTTAGTGAGATGGAACAATTTTCCATGTACTGCATCCTAACTGACGATGCCTTTAACATCCCGTACTTTATCATAAAAAAGATGCTTCGGTGCTCTCGAGTCAAGAAGGTCGCTCTTTCTTATGGATCTCTAATAACTTCAATATTGGAGAAGAATGGAATAGATCCTTTTGATAAAGAAATTCTCAGCCTCACCGTCATTGATGAAACCACTCTATCTTGGTTTCACTACACTAAACATTCTGGCGTGTGGCTTCAAAAGCCAATGTCTTTTACTCATAGTCAGAGACAGGAAGAAAGAGGGCAACGAGAAGCTGCTCTAAGTGTGCCACATCCATCCTTACCACTCTTACACTTGCCAGCTCTATCTACTAAATCAGATGTTCTAGATGCCATCCATAACTTTCAAACTTCAATCATCAATAGCTTTACCACTTTTTGGGGTTCGAATGGATGAATTAACTGATCAAGTTGCTGACCTTGGCACCAGAGTTGCTTCTCTTGAATTTACCACTATAGAAAACACTGAGATATTGAAGGCTCTTCAGCAGTCTTGGGAATCACAGGCTAAACCATAGTTGTTTTGATTTTTTTTCTAACTTACCCTTCATCTCTTTTTGTTGATGACAAAAGGGGGAGAAGTAGTTAGCTAGGACTTGAAATTTATGTTGCTAGGACTTGAAATTTATGTTATTTATCGTAGTTCTGAAATTATTGTTTAACTTTATCTTAGTTCTGAAATTATTGTCTAACTAAGTTGATTGATTTTGATTGAATTTTTTAATCTGGCTATAAGCTTTTTATATATGCATAAATTTAGAGGGAGCCTTATGATAAAAATATTATGTGCAACTAATTCTCTTTCAAAGTGTCTTTATCAATATGTTTGTCATTATCAAAAAAGGGGAGATTGTTGACCCATGGAGCAATTGACTCTTAAAGCAATTTTGGTGATAACAAAAAAATTGAACCATTTTAGGAAAACCAAGTTCAAAAGCTCATCAAGGTAAATAAAAAACAAAGAATATTAGAAAGGAAATTAGGACTTGAAAAGTGTAAGAAAATAATAGAAACTTGAGCTCAAAATGTTTTCCAAATCATCTGAGGCAGCTTTCCTAAGTTTTCCAAATCGTCTAGCAGTTGACTTGCACAATATAGCAGTTGACTAATAGAAGTGGAGCTTTGAATATTACTAAACAGAAAGCCACCAGTGGACTGACATGAAACTACCAGTCGATTGATAGCCAACAGAATGTTACCAGTCGACCGCTAGAAGTTAACAGTCGACTGATATCCCATTGACAATTAAAGAAAGCTACACTAGAGGCACGACAGTCAACTGCCAGGTATAGTAGCCGACTGCCAAGATACAACTTTTGAAAACTTTCCCTCCAGAATGCAACCAGTCGACTGCTAGGGTATAGCAGCTAATTGCCAAGCTACAACTTTTGAAAACTTTCCCTCCATAATGCAACCAGTCAATTGCCAGGGCATAGTAGCCGACTGCCATGGTACTGTTTTCAAAACTAAAGTTATCCAGAATGAAATCAGTCGACTGCCAGGTATAGCAGCTGATTGCCAAGCTACAACTTTTGAAAACTTTCCCTCCAGAATGCAACCAGTTAACTGCCAAGGCATAGCAACCGATTACCATGACACTGTTTTCAAAAGTGAAGCTTTCCAGAATGTCACCAGTCGACTGCCAAACAAGCATTAGTCGACTGTTGTACACTGCACTGCAAAAAATTTGAATTAAGAGCACGACAGTCTACTATCATGCCATATTAGTTGACTTGCATGTTGCAGAGATGACATCAAGGTTAGTACAAACGGCTAGTTTTATAGAGATTACATTTGATTTGTTTTCTGATCGAATTTTTTAACATTTTATCTTGCAAAAACACTATAAATAAAGCCTCTGAAAAGCCTCAAATAGATAAAAAAATAATTGAACGAAAATCATCTTTTGAAAATTATTTGAGCTCTGTTTCCTATTATTTTCACTAGTTCTTCTTCTGTAAAATCTACTCTGATTGAGAGAGTTCTTGAGCTGATAAAATTTCTTCCTCTAAACTGAGAGATATCAAGGAAAGGTTTTCCCTGTAAGGAGAAAAAGAGTGAGAATCTGCAGTGGCCCACAAGTGCCCTTGTTAAACTTATTGAAATAGTGAAAAATCCCAAGAGTTGACTTGGGGACTGGATGTATGTTTGTTTGTAAGCTGAACCAGGATAAATTACTATGTGTCTTCTAATTATTGCACATTATTTTCTGCATTTAACTTCATAAAATTTATTTACTGTTATAACTGATACTTCCTTCATGATAGAACTGCTCTTGCTCCTCTATTTTGAGTTAATTTAACTGAATTAATTTTAGCTCTTATAAGTTGTCTACATTTCTGCCTAAACTAAGTTTAATCTCTCCAAACATTTTTAAAAACACCCAATTCACCCCCCCTCTTTGGTGCCAACCATTTCCAACATATTCTTTTTCCAACAACATACTCATTCTATCTCATCCATTAACATTTCAATAAACCACACATGCTAGCTAACAGACTTGCATTTTGTCAAGAATGTAGGTCTGGTTGCATCAACTAAAATATGGAACAAAATCTCAAATTATTAACCTACCTTACTTCCTTTCTCTTTAACTAAATCTCCATCTTCTTCTTGATACATTTTCGGGCCCTTTTTCCTCGGCAATGGATTCGAATTAGTTTCCTGAGGAAATAATTAGATTCTTAGGTGAGCTTTTCTTTTAATTATGCTTTCCTAGGTTAATTTATCAAATTCCTAAGTCGGTCTAATCCTTAAACATGTTCAGGATCAATTTTGATAGGAAAACATCAAATCAGAGTATTTGAAACTGTACTGAGGGTTTTGGAAGCTTTAAATTTGATTCTGGCAACTTTCCAAAAATTTTAGCGATAATGTACAGTGGCTCACGGTGGTGCACTGCGGCTAGGGTCAAAAACTATGCCAAAATGTAGCTCGTAACTCAAGGATACTGGATCCAATGTCCATTCGTTGAAACAACAATCTCGACGGCATTTTTTAGCATCGAAGTGCGCAGTTGGATGGAACTATTTTCCTCTAATCTGGGATTGTGGTGGCTGTGTTCCACCGATTGCAAGCTATCAGAAGAAGCTAGCAACTCAGGCTAGCTAACGGTGGTGGCGGTGTGGCCAGACGGCGTCAGACGACAGAGATCGCGATGGAGCTTGGATTTCGCGATGGGAGGAAAACGCGACTGTTTTTGGATGCTAAGGCATCTGTCGGTGATTGGGAATGGTAGCTAGAGGTCGGCGACATCGAGCTACATAGGTGGCAGGGTCCAGTGACGGTGTTAGGTGGCGTTTCCGGCTGCTGGAGGTGGCACAAAAATGAGAGAGAGAAGTGGCGTTTTAGAGTTTTAAGGCTTCCATGGGTATTTTAGTCTTTTCCCATTTTGCTCGGGATAAATTTTGGATGCATTCTTCGATCTAGGCAAGAATGCAGGCCCATATGAAAGAAATTCAGAGGTCTTTTGAAGATTTTAAGCCTTCCAAATTACCTTTTAATTTCCTGAAGCTAGATCAAGTTTTCTCTGTTAAATGAGATTTTTAAAATTCTTAAATTTTTACCGCAGGCTCAGAAAAATACGCTTAATTCAATTTTAACAAAATCTAAAGTTATTTTTCCCAATTTAATTTATTTTAAAATCAAGCTGTTACAACGCAAGGGGGAAAAAGAGGAGTATCACGTGTTGCAAGCTGCCATCTTCTTCCTTGTGTTTGTTTAATCTTTACAAAAAAAAAAAATCTGCACCTTGTACCTCCTTGCTTGCAATTATGGCAACCCTTTTTGTTTGTTACTTCTCTTTTTTCTAGCCATGTAGTGCACTCAAAAGTGTTGCACCTTCTTTCTTCTTTTCTTAACCATATTCTCTATACACTCACACAAGGTGGCACCATTTTGGGGAAATTTGCATGCAGCCTTCACGTCACCTTCCCTTCCTCTTTTCTTAGGGTTTCCATTCGTCCAAGGTAGAGGGGGAAATGCTGCACCCATTTAACTTTTAACTAATCCCTTCTTTTGCACGTTAGCCTTCACCCACAAGCAATTATCTTTACATCCTAATAAAAATTCTGCACCCTTGTTGATCCATGAATATTTATTCATAAAAATTAATTTCTCTTCCTCCTTCCTATTGTCCCTTGGTCCCACTTAAGATCCATGTATTTTCTTGCCTTCCTAATTCACGTGAGACTCATCCATATATATATTATTTTGGGTTACATGCAAGGCACACACATGTATACATTTAAATTGTTGCATCCTATGTTGCTTCTCTCTTGGTACTTATGCTAGGTAAATAAAAAGAAAATAAAGAATTAATTCAAGCACCTAATTTTAATGCAAGCTTACTTTTTAATATAACCATTTTGGCCATTAAATTATGATAGCTAAATTTATCCCTCCTTAAGCTAATTCATCTAATTAATTATGAAGCAAGAAATTCATACTAATCATTAAATGACACCATTAATTCCATCCATTTAATTAAAGAACATTAATTTAGGCTAATTAAGTTATGGGGTGTTACAGTGAGCATGTTTTATCCTTGTGTTTTGCCCTCTTTTCTTCCTTCAGAAATCATGTAAAAGGCTAGGAAATCATTTCTAAACCATATTAATGTATTTAAGAAGTAATATGGGATAAGATTAAAGGAAAACTGCAACAAAAGCAAAGTGAAAGACTGCTATTGTATGCTTTAGTCTAGATAGGTTCAGATTGAAGGATTGGCAGACAATATGGGACAATTGTAAAAAATTTTCATGGTTGGATCATAATTTCGGATGGTAAAACATCTATTCAATTATATAAAGTATTAAGAAAACACCATGATGGTGGTTAACCTAAGTTAGTTTACCTTGATGGACTAAGAATGACTTACTTAAAGTTATACTTACCATGATTTGGGAACCTGTCAATCTAGTGTATATAATAGATAGTTATGTGATTGAAAATGGTATCTAAGCATCATTGTCTCACCACAAAAAGTGAGTGGAAATAACCTGTAACTTATGATTCAATGAGTAAGAAATGACTCGTAACAGAGATGTACACCCTAGAATCCTAATGCTAGCATAATCTTATTTAAATGGGACTTATGTAATGGTTTCTTTGAAAATAAAAATATGAACATGAGCCAAAGGAGGCTTATGAATGAAAGAATGGATGATGTTTTCTTGTAAATGGGCCAAAGGAGCCATTTGAATGAGAAATGAATGCTATTTAACTTATATGGCCATATTACTATGAATTGAATGATTATGAAATAAATGAATATGAGAGAAATGATTAGGAATATAAGGAGAAAAAAATGATTATACCCTCTGAGCATGACATGATCATAATTATTTACAGCAAGATCTTACATAGCATAAGAATTGCATATTCTCTAGTAAGTTTTACATTGAAATGAAATGAATGCAAAGATTTTCCATGTGATTCATGGTTAGTACCATCAATGGTATTTTATAATATGGTTTCTCTTGACTACTAAGATTATATCTCACATGTGCTTTGATGTGTCCAGATGCCTAGGTATACTTTGATAGTTGAGGTTAAGGTAAAGCTGGTACAAGTACCTAGGGGATTATGATGCATGGTATTTTGATACTCTCAACTATCCCTTTAGCTTTTTTGTAGATGTCTGAAGGGTTTTGGTTACATAGGATATGGTGAGAGGTATTTTTCTATTAAAATTATATATATATCTAGAAGAAATACTAAATCACATATGTAAAACCCTTTTATCTATGTATATAAGTAGTTTTCTAGTTATATGCATACCTTATTTATGCTTTTTCTATTGAGTAAATACGTGTGAGAATCCTGAGTGCAACCCTGAACCTAAAACTAAATTTAATAAAGGATCTTGGACATTAATTTAAAATTTTAACTCAGGTAGTTAAGTAAAAAAAAGACAAGATAGTAGCACATCAACTCTATGGGATAATGTATGATATGTACCTATAAAGGTGGGGTATTAGATTTAGTGGTATCAGAGCATTAATATAACTTAGGTAGACAGGTAATATCCCTTATAGGTAGAGTTGGGATTAAGCTATGTGGCTGAGACATGATAGTTTACTAGTTTATATTTTAGCTTGATGTGAGGAATGGAGAATTAGGTTTGGGTAGCCAATATTTTTGGTTACTTTTTTTTCTTTGTAAAATATTGTGTTATTGAGACTCATCACCTTAGTGATATCTATTTTTCTAGAAGAGAGCAATGACGCCACATAGAAGGAATGCTGGAAATGTCAATAGGAACGAAGCAGATGATGAATGAGTGATGTATACTCTACAAGGTATGGCAGAAGCCATGTGACTTCAGGCCAATGCCACTACCGAGCTATTGCAAAAGCTCTTGGAGGATAGAGACCCAATGCCTCATGAAGAGCCCAAAGGAAACTAAGGGTATAAAGCTTGGTCAGAATTCCAGAAGTTTAAAATTAAAACTTGTTAACTCCATTGAGAAAACACTCAAGCAAAGATTTTGATGATTACAAAAAAATTGAAATATTTCAGGTACACATCCAATCCAAGAGCTCACCAATTGATTAGAGGAAGAATAAACTACCAGATAATAGGCTAGGACTAAAATGTGTAAAGGTATAATAGAAACTTAAGCTCAAAATATTCTTTCAAACTTTTGAGATTTCTTTCCAAAGACTAAGTGGCTTTTACAAAATGAACTTTTATTGAGAAGGACCAATTTTTCACCTAGCAGTCAACTTGCACATTATAACAGTCAACTAGTAGAAATAGAGCCTTGAAAAATTCAAGCTACAAGTCGATTGCCAAGACTTTATCAGTCGACTGATAACTAATAAAGCTTTACCAGTTATTGCCAGAACTGGTAGAAATAGAGTTTTCATAATTTTGAACTTCAGAGAGATTAAAACCTACATTCTTAGTGTTTTTGATTGCTATTGGATGTTTTAAAATGCTTGAATATGCTTGTGAATGCATAATTGCAAATCTGAGAAATGGGTTTTTCTGGTTTTTGAGAAAAGAGCTTAAATCCAAGATTTGAGCATGAATAATCGGTGGTTTGTGTAACATCCGCTCCAATTATGATTAAAGAGATGTTTGGTGATTGTTAATTTGATGTTTAATGCTTGTGTATGTTGCATTAGTGCATATAGTTGCATTAGCTTAGGGACTAAATTGAAAGGAAATACATGAAGGCTTAGCAAGAGGTGGCTAGGAACTCAATTGAAAAGGGAAAGATGAGCGAGTCTAAAAGTGCAAAAGAGCTTAGGGGCTAGATAAAAATTTCAAAAACCTCTCTTAAACCCTAGCTGAAGCCCTAAACCCTCCCATAATGCCTAAACTTCAGAAACTTAGAGAGAGAGAGAGAGAGCTAGGGCAAGAGGGAGAGGAAGAATTTCTGAAGGGAGAGGAGAATTTGAGGCTGGGAATTTGTCCTATAGCAAGGGGAGAGTCATCCTAGCACACGAAACACACACATTTGCAAGGAATCAAGGTAGCAATCCATCCTAAACCCCATATTTTTCTGAAATGTTACTGTTGTTGGAAATTGTGGATTTTTACATGTTTGAACTAAGATTGGGGTTAAACCTACATTCTGTATGCTTTTATACTTTTATGGGATGTTGTGTTGCCTAATGTATGCTCATATGTGTGATGTAATGGATTGGAAGGGCTGGGTTATGTTCATCTAGATATACATACTAGATTTCCTTGAATGTACCATCTTTGAGCTAATGAACAAGAAATATTTAATGAAAAGTAAAGCTTGTTGTATGGGAATTAAGCTCATATGTTTAGATTTAAAAATAGAATGTATACTGGACTGGGTTTTATCAAAATCATGTTTTCTAAATTGTAGCGAAGCATAGTAGCTGACTGCTAAGTAGGGGCAGTCGACTGCCGTGTTCCTGGAAAACCCAGAAGTGTAGACAGAGGATTAGCAACTGACTGCCAGACACCTAGCAGTTGACTGTCGGGCATGAGTCTACACTAAGTAGTTGACTGGCCATCCTCGCAGTCGACTGTTGTGTTCTTGGAAACCCAGAAGTGTAGACAGAGGCTTAGCAGCCGACTGCCAGGTTTCTAGCAGTCGAATATTGGGCCCGGGTTTGCACTGAGCAGTTGAATGTCGTGCTTATATTTTTACCTATAACGCATTCTAGAAAGCCACCAGCCGGCTGCCAGCACGTTGGCAGCCGACTACTAGCTTACTGATTGGCACAGAGGATTACAGAGAGCCACCAGCTGACTTCCAGCATGTTAGCAGCCGACTGGCAGTCCTCTAACTTGCGAAATGAGGTTGTTAATGGCAATTGAGCTTAGTAATTCTTCATACTAACTTAAATGAGGGCTCACAATAGGGGTAAGCAAGGAAACTAGGAGTTTTGGGTAATGTGCAAAGGATAGAGTCACTTTTCACTTGGTTGAGAATGGTCCTTGTGATAGTGATACAAAAGGGAGCGGAGAGACATCAAAAGGGAAGAGTGAAGTATCCTAGGCATATACACTTGTGGTAGATAGGCTAATGGGTCGAGTGATCGATTGTCGGTATGGGACGGCCATTGGCATTCCGCGGTTGTGCCATGTATTAGGATGGTTAAACATCTACTTGAACATAGATGACTTTGAAAACACCGTGATGGTTGCGAACCCTAAGTTAATGTGTCTTCCAAGGGTCATAAAGAAACACATACTTAAGGTTAAAGCATAACCATGGGCATGAGCTGAATCACCCTAGTGTATATGTTAGAGAATAGCGTACCGGGAGCATGATCCACTAAAAAGGGGTGGTGATTCCATAGCCTCATGATCCGTGGAAGCAGAGAGGATAGGACCTATACATAGGTTTTACAGTGATCCCATGAGTTATTGAGATTGTACATTGGATCTGGCTGGGGGACGCCTCAGTAGTACTCTGCAGTAGGGTTGTAATGACCCCCTAATACGACATACACGATGCTTATCTGATTGGCGGAAGCATATGGGTCTTTCTAGGTAGTTATTCCCGTTGTGGGAATGTCAGGGAATCGCTACTGGTTGAGCGTAACCCAAATAGACTTCCCATTGTCCATTCAGATTCCGTTCAACCCTAATTCACATGCAGCTAACTAATTATACATACATACATCATAAATTACTCTGGAATGAAATCTAAAACTCGTATATACATCACATCATGCATTCACATACATTCCGACTTAAATCCACGGTTCTAATGCAGAAACCCTACCGAAAATTCGGCAGAGTTTACTCTGTATTTCGAACATACCCAAATACAATAATCACCTGTTTACAATCATACAACCAGTCTGTCAACAACATAAAACATAATAACAGAAATCCATATACAGCAACATCAATTCCATCACTACAGTCAACGTAAAATACCTGATTTATACATGTACAGTTAATCCATTCACTACAGAAAACATAGAAGACATGATCCAATATACAGCAATGTCATCAAAATATATATACAAGATGATTCAAGCCTAAGCTAAGTCATTCTCCTGCTTATCACCACGGCATCATCATCTATCGTCTGGGTTCCTGTCCCTATCCCTGTTCATCTGAGTAAACAACCTAATGAGATATAAAATCCCAGTAGAATAATTTACAGTTCAAATATCATTCGAAAATTGGTTGAATACCCAGCGGTGCGAACACTGAAATCATCTTCCCAAAATCAGTTCAAAAATAGTGAAACACCTTATCTTTAAAATCATTTAATTACATGGGAATCACGGCAATTAATCGAAATCATAAAAATCCATTTCTTTGAAAATCAATTATCAAAATCAAGTAAAATCTCATGCCCAGTGTATCTACGTCCACGTTGGTCACAAATCCACTGTAACCAAATCTGAATCATCATCTAATTGCACGTAGTCTAGAGAGAATACCTCTCTTATCGTTGGGTGTGATCCGTAACACCAATCACTCACTCAATGACCGTGTGAAAATCAACATCTAAGGCGTCCCCTAGCATGTGCACATACGCCAATTCTCATCCTCATACAGTCTATTCGAACTCACATGCTCACAGTCAGCTATTCCTCAGGGTTCTAGGGTATTACGCCTAAATCACAACATTTTCCCGTGTAGGCTATCCCCCCTTATACTCCTTAAACCTTTCTTAGGGTCGTCCTGGTTTAACGCATAATCCCTAACGCAGTACAGGCCAAATCAGGTAAAAAAAAATGTCAATTAAAACTCCCTGTACTCGGGATACTTAACGGCCGCCCCATACCGGCTATTAAGTACCCTACCCTAAGTAAATCCGTCCTAAGGGCATATAAACTCGATAAACAACTCGTCTAACATGCAATTAGGGTTTTCAGCACACAGGCATGCAATTTATCCCATCGAAAGTAGCACGTAATTCCATGCAAATCATCTAAATCATTCAGGTATCCACTAAGTCAAATCTAGGGTTCGGGAAGTGTAAATTATCCTACCTAGTCTCCTGTCACTCCAAATAACTTCAGAACTTCACAAAATCTCGATTTCTGAGCCCAATTAATTTCCTGGACATTAAATTAAATATTCAAACATGTCACGTCATCCATTTTTTGATCCTAAGTCCAGTTACCCAAAAACCTAGGTCAATTTAATGCCTAAATACGTTCAGCAGCTATTTCAGTCAGATATCATCAATTTTTGGGAAATTGGACCTTACCAATGGGATCGGATGATGGAATTCTGTGTCGCGATGGTCTCGGTTTCTCCCGGTGCACGTCCAAAAGCTCCGGCACCGCGGCGCACCGTGGCGCACGGTGGCGTATGGTGGCGCACGGCGGAGGGGTGCAGTTTGCCTCAAAAATTACACCACGGTGAAGCCCGCAAGTCCAAGAGTCCGAATCTAGTGGTCGCATGGCAGTTCATGGCCGTTTGGATGGCGTTTCCCGGCCACAAAGATTCTCGCACGGCGGACAGAGATTCCCTCGATCCGAGCACGTCCGGCCTCTATTCTTTGTCGGTGAACTATTGGAGGAAGCTGGCAGCTCGGGCTACACGGTGGTGGGGGCGGTGACGGTCAACGGCGATGGATGGCGGCGATCTGAGCTGGTGAAGTTTTCGCACGGTGGAGGAGAAAAGTGGCATTTTCCACTGAAGCTGGCGGCCGTTGGTAGCCATGGGTGGTAAGGGCTGGAGGTTGGTATGCTGGGTGGCGGCCCACGGTGGCTGTAGCGGCGGTTCACGGTGAAGGAAGGAGGAGAGAGAAGAGAGAGAAAATATGGTGAGGAGAGAGAGAGATATGAGAGAAATGGAGGGAATTCGGGAAATTTAAAGCCTCTAGGGGCGATTCTGACTTTTCCCGGACCACCCGGGGATACTTTATGGTGTCAACATCCTTCCAGACATTGGCACACATTTCCATACGAATTTTTTGGCCTCCGTCAGTGAAATTGACGCACAAAATGTCCTCTGTCAGTTTCTGATCACCGGATTGCGTTTCTTTCTGTTTGATCGTGTTTCTGACTTTGAACAATCTTCTGTTTCGAATCACTATCCTCGAAAGTCATGCCAGGCTTCGTTTAGTTAGACTTTGCGTTGAAAATTAGGTTTTTTCTTTTAAAATCCTTTAAAACTCTTTCAAATCCTTTCGGTTGTTACAAGGGTTACCGTAGTGGCGCAGTTAGTCACGAGGATAGCTCAATTACTATAGTGCCATAGTTTGTCACCAGGATAGCTCATTCATGTATGCAGTGGTACGTGGAGTAGTTGCTGGGCACCACTCTTGATAGCTCATATCTTATGATTGTTTCCTCCTGCTCAAAAGGCATGTTTATTACTCTATGGAAAATGTTTTATGATGAAAACGATGATGAATGCACTTCCAATGTTTTAAACTTGGTATGTTTTAAATGTACATGCATACACATGAGTATATACCATGATTAAATGCTTCACTCATTGCATCCCTATAGTATGTTATATGTTCTATGAAAGAATGTAGAGGTTTTTCGTGCGAGCATGGTGGTACAGGTTAACGAATTTTGTAACTGGTTGTATTGCTACTAAGATTCATTTCTCACAATAGTGTTGACATGTACCAAATTTGTAGGTTCCCTTGAGCTGGAGTAAGAAGGTAAGGTATACAAAAGTGTCTAATCTAGGCACACAAACTGTTTATTTTGGATAGTATAAGTACACGTTAAGATTGAGCTAGCTTTCATGATATTTTGAGAAAGGCTAGTGTAGGATTATTTTGTATAGCCTATTCTAACTTATCTGTATATGAATTAGACTGGATTGATGATTAGAATATTTAATGGGGTTATGAGTGGCAGGATTTTTGTCTCTATGCCTAATAGTTAACTGACTATATCTAATTAGAAATGCATGTTTATGTATAGTTAATCCAGGTTATTCTATTTATATTTATTCAGCTGTGATATTGAGAGAACCCGAGAGTAGAGACCAACCTAAATGATAGTTAATTAATTCACTTGGTAAAAGTTTAATTGGACTTGGGTAGAGGTAATAGTAACACCAATACTCTGATAATTATTTTCATATTATATCTTTTTAAATATCTAAAAGGAACCATAGGCTAAAGGGGTGTTAAAATTTTGACTATTTTTGAGTAGTAAATAAAGCTTTTATGCTATTATTGAGTTTTTAATCATCAAAACTATTTTAAAAACATGTTTTTGGTCCTAAAATCTGGGTCAATGGACTTTCAAAAAATAGAGCACAATGTAGTAGTCGACTTGTAAGCCCTACCAGTCAACTGTCGTGCTCCTGAGTTGCCTAGATTCGTATCCAGAATGCTAGCAGTCAACTGCCAGAGGCTGGAAGTCGACTTTCATGTTCTTATTTTCCAGAAATTATCCAAGAACAGATCAATCGACTATCGAGGTCCTGGAAGTCGAATGATTGCTCACTTTTTGAAACATTTTTGGGGTAGCAAGCTGTAAGTCGACTACTAGGAGGCTGGAAGTCGACTTGTAGCTCTTTGCTTTGGGAAATTGGACTCAATAACCTCTTTTATACACAATTAGCCTAATACTTCACTCAAATGTAGGATTTAATCTTTAATTGTAATGGGCAACATGAAAAATGAGAATGTTTGAGAAATTATGAGAAAGAGAAGAGAAATAAGAGATTTCAATTGATCATGAATCATAAATGAGAATAACTGCAAATGGTTGATCTGTGAGAAGGGATGCATTTGGTTATACTGCGAGAATAGCTGCAACTGGCTTTAATCTAGGAAAATTTTTGCAGACGGTTAACCTGAGAATAATTGCTAATGGATAACCTGAGAATAAATGCTGACGGTTGACCTGAGAATAAATGCTGACGGTGAAAACCATGAGAATAATTGCAGGTGGCTTAGGGCCACAAGAAAACTCATTTATGAATAGAAATTTGAAAGAATTACTGTGTGATGCTTTTAACTATGGCCATATCAAATTGCATGAGTTCTTTGTTTATGCTCTATACTCTATACTGATATGAGAATATGATGTGTTACCATTATAGTCTAAAAAGATATCATGTGTGATGAATATTTGTTGAGGTGCAAAGGTATTCATGAGTATATGCATGAAATATTTATATCATTTATGTACATTATTCCAATAGCATAATGTTTGAATTATAATGAAAAAGAATGTAGTGGATTTTCGTACTTGTACGGTGGTACAAGTTAGCAATATTTAAATTACAGGTGATTATTACTACTGAGAAATATTTCTCATTAAAGTTGATTTGTATTAGATGCCTAGGTACTAGATTTTCCTAGAGGTCGAGGTGGAAATAATAGAGATACAATTTCTAGGGCTTTTCCTAGTAGTTAAAGAAATATGGATTGTATATGTATGGGAAGTTCTTCCCCTGATGGTATGCATAATTAGGAATATATCATAGGTTTTTGATATGCCCATATCCTGAATCCTTATATATCTTTTGGAGGGATCAGGAGAATGACTTTTGATGTAAGTAAGAAAGGCATATATGTATTAAGATATGTGAGATAGGATATTTTGTTTAAAAATTGGGTATGAGTGGCAGGCTTGTTATCTCCTTACCCTGTTCAGGCTCACATATCTATAGATATATGTCTACACACACTAACAGTTATGTATGTATAAATATTATGTACAATTGAATGTGAATGTGAATATCTCTATATCTATCTATTTCATCTAAATTATTTTATTTATTTTTGTTGCATAACGTGTGAGAACCCGAGTGTAGTAACCCAAACTAGTGGCACTTAATTATTTAACTTAGAAAAAGTTAAAAATGTACACGGGTAGATGTAGTAGTAACTCTCCAATTCTATATTGTATTATCTTATATTATTTTATTGCTAAAAGAAATAAAGGGTTGGGGGTGTTGCACTGAGTTGGTATCAGAGCATAGTTACCACGGTTGGTTAAGCACTGGCTTGGTAACAAAGGGTAGATTCCTCAGGATAGAGACTAATACAGGTTTGTTAGCTGAATCTAGACAGTTCACTAGATTGTATTCTCTTTTGACTTGAGGAATGGAGTGTTAGGTTTGGGGTAGACAGTATTTCCTATTGGTGCCATATGATCTCTTAGAAATATTATGTTATCGAGATTGATCACCTCGGTAATGTTTGTTTTGTAGAATTAAGTATGGCTCCGCCTAAGAGGAATACTGGGAAGGAGAAAGAAGGAGAAGGTAATATGGAGAGACTAGTGCAGGCTATAATGGAAGTAGCAGAGGCTATGAAGGAGCAGGAAGCTACAACTACCTATGCTATGAGAGAGCAAGCGGATGCTACTACTCATATCCTTAGGCAATTTTGGGAACAGGGGAATAACCCTAATAACCCTAACCCTCAAAAAGGACAAGTAGGAAACCCGATGTATCATGGATGGTCTGAATTCCAAAAAGAAAATCATCCTTCTTTTAGGGGTGAGCTTGACCTGAAGTTGGCTGAGGAATGGCTGAAGAAGATGGAAAAATTATTTGGGGTTTTAGGTACAACTGATGCTCAGAAGGTCTTATTTTCCACTTATATGCTGGATGGAGAGGCAGAATATTGGTGGAAGGGAGTGAAGCAACTAATGGAGGCTCAGGGAATCCAGATTACTTGGGATTCATTTAAGGAAGGATTTCTTAAAAGTATTTTCCTTGGAATATGAGGAATGAGAACGAGATTGAGTTTATACAGATTAAGTAGGGTAGCATGACATTTGATGAATACCTGGTGAAATTTGAGGAATTATCTAAGTTTTCCTCTTATCTAAGACTTCAACCACATGAAGCCTGGAAAGCAATGCACCTAGAGGCTGGGTTAAGGTCTGAGTTGAAAAATGTTGTAACTCCGTTAGAAATACGAGATTATGCCACATTGGTAAGCAAATGTCGCATAGTTTCCAAAAATCTAGCGGAGACTGAGAAAGAAAAAAAAAGTAATTTCTTCAAATGGAAACAACCAGGATCTTTCTCAGGGAGAGACGGTAGATTTGGTAGAGGCCAAGAAGGGAAAAGGCCTATGGTGAGACGGGTGAAACATGATGTTTGTCCTAAATGCCATAAAAGTCATGAGGGACCCTGCAAATGGCTATAACCAAAGGTACAACATGGTATATGTTATAGATGTGGGAAGGAAGGACACTTTATTAGAGACTGCCCACTATGGAAGAGACAAGGTGACACTGCTAAACCTCTTACTATTGGAAGAGTCTATACTCTCAAGGGTAAGGAAGTGACTCAGTCCAATGATTTAATGAAAGGTAAATGTTTAATTAATGGTATATCTTTAATTGTACTGTTTGATTCTGGCACTACTCACTCATTCATTTCGTTGGAATGTATGAAGAGATTAAATTTACCTGTGACTAGTTTACCTTATCCATTGTCAATTTCTATTCCAGCTGGAGAGAAGGTTTTGACTTCTTTAACTTGCTTGATTTGTTCTATTGTTGTTGAGAACATATCATATGTTGTTGATTTGATTTGCTTTCACCATCATTTGAGCTACGTGAAGGGATTTTCTAGTCAAGCCATCTGCCACTACATTGGCTTTGCTTGGATGGTACTTCAACTCAAAGTCATAGTCTTTAATGAACTCTATCCATCTCTTCTGTCTCATATTCAACTCCTTTTGATCAAAGAGCTACTTGTGACTTTTGTGGTCACTAAATACCTCAAACTTAGACTTATAAAGATAATGCCTCCAAATTTTCAAGGCAAAACTATGGCTACTAGTTCTAGGTCATGAGTAGGGTAATTACTCTCATAAGGTCTCAACTGTCTCGAAGCGTAGGCCACTACTTTTACCTCTTACATTAAGACACATCCCAGACATTTCTTGGATGCATCACAATATAACTCAAACCTCTCCAAAGGATTTGGGATAATTAATACTAGTGTAATGGTTAACCTCTCCTTTAAGGTTTGGAAACTATGTTGACATTCAAAATCCCACCTAAATGGAACATCCTTCCAGGTTAACTTGGTCATTAGCATCGCTATTTGCGAAAACCCTTGGATAAACCTTTTGTAGTAACCGGCTAATTCGAGGAAACTACGGATTTCAGTCATTGTTGTAGGTCTCCCAATGAACCATCATTTTAGTCTTATTGGGATCTTCTACTACCCCATCCTTGGTGATTACATGTCATAGGAATCTCACCTCCTCTAACCAAAACTCATATTTCTCAACTTTTGCATATAGCTGCCTCTCCTTAAGTGTAACACCCCTTATCTTAGCTTAACAACGTCATATAATATGATTAGATAAGTGGTTACATTATTCTTTGCATTTTTATCTCATTAATTTGCCTAAGCAATTAATCCATCAGTAATTTAATATTTGATTAGGTTTGGGTTCTTCTACTTAGGTAAACATACTTTTGCACAACGAAATTAAATTTTCATACATCATAGCTAAATTTATAAAAACTTTCATACAATATATATAATAATTGTCTGTTACATCATTCTATATACATATACCAGGATATATGAAGTACCCATCCATAAGGAGTAAGGAGACAACAAGCCTGTCACTCAAACTCCTTTTACAAAATACTATGGATGAACAGGTTCTTCACATATCCTTTCCCCCGTAATTGCCCTTTTTCCCTTTTCTATATGCAACCAAAAATAGCAGTCCTAATTCTAACATAAAAAGAACATATAGAATCAGGACCAAAATGAAGGGCTATAAGTATATAACTAAAGTACCCAGTTTACTCTGAGGGAAGTTCCATAATGGATGTAATATATATATCTTTTAGTATGGTGAAAGTCCCTAAGAAGGGGATTTCCACTGTGGCTATCTCGATCTCTAGGATCAGACAATATCTAGACATCTGATACATATCAATACAATAATGAGAAAAATATTCCCAGTAGCTAAACAAACCATTTCTTTGAAATAACTTATATGTACCACTATACGAATACAGAAAATATTTTTACATTCTATTTAGTTCCAAAATTCTTTTCATATGGCTTTATGGGTAATGCTATATGTGAAACATAAGTGTATGCACCTATGAATATGAGATATGCAGCGTGTTATTATACGGGAATATATGGTCAAATTTTAATGTTTCACACACATTGACAATTCACACTTATAACACATTCATGCATTATAAATAAACAATATAGTGCTCTAGCCTCACACAGGGATATTGCTCTCTTTGGAGGTATACACTAGATCATTCGTCCTTAAAGTTTAATTCCTTGAGGGTATACACTAGATCATTCCTCCTTAATTTTTTATCCTTTGGAGGTATTCACCAGATCATTCCTCCTCATGGTTTTAGTCTTACCTTTCTCAAATACAATAAGAATTATATGCCATTCAATCATATTCACATGATTTTGAACATATTTCTATCAATGGCAAAAATGCATGAAATTTGTCATCCATAACTAATCATTTCATCTTTTCTCCTCATTTCACTTAGCATAGGCCATTTTGAAATGCACCTTAGGCTACTTTCTATTAATACATAAATTTATCCATTTAAGGAAAAATTCACATAGCATTCGGCCAAGGCAAGAAAAGCATGAAAAATTGACATTTCTAGCCTATTTGGTTCATTTCTAGCATTATTTCTATCATTTAGACATTATGGTAACAATTTCCATAATTATGCATAACACTTTCTCACACCTCAAAATTAGGTAAGTGCACTTTAAGCCTTCCTTTTTCATATTTTTTCTAACTCATTTTTCATGTCAAATGTAACAATGCACATAATCTTACTCACATTTTTAAGCACACTTTTAAGGTGAACTGGTAAAATTTTAAAATGGGACATTTGCCAAAATCATAAAAATACCATAACTTTCTCTCTCTTCCTTTCTTAAGACTAAACTTATAAGGTTTTCTAGCCATTTTCAAATGAAATTTTAGCACCATTTGCATGGGTCCTCTCAGCCAAGATAGGTAAAGCATACTTTCTTGGTTAATGGTAAAGTTTGGAAGTGGAAAAAGTGTCAAGACATTAACCTAACCAAATTCTCTCTCTCCTACCATTTTATAGCAAGTTCTCTCACTACTTTTGGACACATTTTCAAGCAAATTTCAGCACCATCACCATGACAACCATTCGGCCAAAGAGAGACAAGAATGGAAGTGAAGTGTTTTCACCATTTTGCTTGCAAGACAATCATAAACAAATAGATTTCATGCAAAATCACCATTTTCTCACTCTAATACACAACATTTCAGCCATGGTAAACATTAGGATTTTTCAAGAGTTAGGTTCCAATCTTGAAAAATTTCTATCTCTTGTGTTATCAAGCATTTCAACATAACTATAGCCATAAACACAACAAGATTTTATCATATGCAAAACCCATTCAAGTAAAACTTCCATAAGAATGTGGAGAGAGAAACCCATCCTTCTTACGAGTTTAAGAACACTTTAATCAAACCATAAAACAAGAAAAGAAGGGTTTAGGCATGTTTATCTACCTTAAAAATGCAAGACTAGTGAGATCTCCGAGTTGATTTGCCTTGAAATCCTTCTTCTCTAAGCTTAGATGTGTGTTCAACCAGCACCTCTTCTCCCTCTCTTGTTTGATTTCTTTGTCTCCTAAAGGAAAAAGATGACTTAAATTAGGGTTTTGGTGAAATTATCAAAATACCCTTGGTGTGAAATGACCAATTTACTCGGATTGTAATTTTGTGAAACTTCCATGGGTTAAGACATTTCTACCTTATGAATTTTGAAATTCTAGAATTGCCCCTTATCTTTTTGGAAAATTACTACCATTTTACCCTTTATGTCCAAATGGCCATTTTAACCCCATTTTTCACCCTTTTCGAATTTAATGGGCAAAAATTACTTAAATATAGTTTCATAAAACTTATTTTTGTGAAGTTACTAATTTATCCTTCTTTTGGCAAAATTACCTTTTTTCCCTTTATGTCAATATTGTTGTATTTAACCTTATTCTTTCCCCTTTTGAAAATAAATGGGTAAAGACTTCTAAATTCGGTTTCTATGGAGTATTTAGGTAAAAATTAAATTTTTCTACCTTATGCAAAATTACTAATATGCCCTTGGGGTAAAAATTATGATTTTACCCTTTTTAGAAAAAATTACCATTTTGCCATCAAAGTGGACATAATCACTTCCCAACTAAATTCTTCTTCTCTCTTAAATGAATATAATGAAAGTCCTTAAATGTAATTTCATGAAATAAGAAAATAAAATCAATTTTCCCTTTCATGGTAAAATTACTATTTTGCCTTTCTTTACCAAATTTCCAATTTTGCTCTTTTATGACAAAAGTGATTCCATCTTGATGAAAATGTCCATTCTGTCTTCTTGATGAACCATGCTTATCATCACATAAATAATAATAATAATAATAATAATAATAACAATGCCATCATAAAATGCAAAGTATTAGGGGCGAGTGTTACATTAAGCACTTGCAACACCATTCTAAGGTGTTGTTCATGCTCTTCCCTATTCCTAGAATATACAAGAATATCATTAATGAACACTATCACAAACTAATTAATGTAGGGTCTAAAGATGTGATTCATGTAATCCATGAAAATAACTGGAGCATTCGTCAGATCAAATGGCATCACAAGAAACTTGTAATGCCCATACCTAGTCCTAAAAGCAGTCTTAGGTATATCCTCACTTCTTACTCTGATCTGATGGTATCCTGACCTTAAATCAATCTTTGTAAATATAGTTGCTCCTTTCAATTATTCAAGTAGGTCATCAATCCTAGGGAGTGGGTATTTGTTTTTCATGGTCACTTTATTTAATTGCCTATAGTCTATGCATATTCTCATACTTCCATCCTTTTTGTTCACAAACAATACTGGTGCTCCCCATGATGAAGCACTGGGTCTAATGAACTACTTCTCTAGAAGGTCTTGAACCTTTAGCTTGCTTAACTTTAGGGGAGACATCCTATAGGGTGCTATAGAGATTGGTCCCACCCTGGGAACTAACTCGATGGAAAATTCTACTTCTCTTTATGGTGGAAGACTAAAGATCTCCTCGATAAAGAAATCAGAAAACTCTCTGACTACAGGGATACTATCAAGTTTATGTTGACTCTCAACCTCATAAGAACACAAAAAACATAATCTTTGAATCTTTTCCTTCATACCCCTATTCACAGGTATAGTGTCCATAAAAGTCACAGACTTCTCAAAACAATTTAGGACTACCTTATTAAAGGATAGCCAATTCATTCCAAGAATGACATCTAAATCCACCAAAGGTAGACATATAAGGTCAACAGAAAAAGGTTTACTTTCAATAATGATAGGGCAATTTAAGCAAGTTAAGGAAGTCAAAACATGTTTTCCATCTGCAGTAGAAATGGAAAATTCATATGGCAATTAGGTTACGGGTAAAATTAGTCTTTCCACACATTCATAGGAAATAAAGGAATGAATGACGCCAGAATCAATTAGTAAAACTAAAGAAACATCATTTATAAAACACTAATCTTTAATACAATCATTGGATTGGTCCACCTCTTTGCCTTTGAGGGTATAGACTCTCCCTCTAGTTAGAGGCTTAGGGGCCTCAACTAGTTTCTTCCACATTAGGCATTCTTTGATGAAGTGTACTGGCTTACCACACTTGTAGTAGACATGTTGTCCTAGCAAGCATGACTTATCTCCATGATTCTTCCCACACTTAGGACAGTTGTTTGAAGCAGTTTGCCCAATCATGGGCCTCTTCCTTGCTTGGGCTTTACCATATTGGCTCTCTCTCTCCCTTTTGTAATATCCCATATTTTCTTGATTAGTCTAAACTGATTTTTCCTCAATTAATTGCATGGATTTGCTTGTGTGATTTAATATTTAGAATAAATATGCTAAAGGGTGACACTTCCAATTGCTTGAGGTACTTGCATAAATGTTTAGGTGCTTGAGGTTCTTGCATAAATGTCCAGGTGCTTGATTTAATTTACATCTCCATTTAGCCAAATTGAGAAAGAAAAGAAGAATATAACAAGTAAATATATATATGTACACGACAAATGAGAAAAAGGGGAAAGACGTGCAGCACTTAATTCTTAATCCACTTAGCATTGTGAGCCAAGCATGTGAATGGATTGCCAATTAAATAGATAAAATATACAAAGGGAAATTGGGAAGAGAGAAATATAAATTAATACCCATATATGCAATTAGTGAAGGAAGTAAAGGGGATGTACAAAATTGGCTTAATTCCCTTTCTTTTATTCCTTGGTTCTTTTTATTTATTTAACCAACACACATACCATTTCTTCCTTTCTATTTCTCTTATTTAAAGTGACCGATGACAAGAGAGGCCTTGCATGAATAGTAACTTGTGTGAATGCATTTTCCTTTCCCTTGGCGCCACCGAATGAAGAGGGTGCATGGGAATTTAATTTTATTCCAACCGTTTAGTGCAGGCTGTACATTTATGTAAGGAAGGGAGATTATGTGACTTATCTTTTGTCCCTTCCTTGGAAAGATTTCCTTCCTTCTTTCTTTCAACTTAGCCGAGTAGGATTAATTAACTTGCAAGCAATGTGGTTTGTACTTGGGAGTACACGTAGGGCTAGGAAATAATTCTAATTAAGGATGAGAAATGGTGCAACCTCTTGATGCCCGAATGGACAGTGTATATGAGGAAAATGGAATTGAAATGAATACATGTAAACACACATGGCATGTCATTTGGTGAGAGTGTGATGAGCTTCCGTGACTTCTCTCCCTCCTTCCCTTTAGCGTGTTCAAGTGGGAAATATAAGAGAGAAAGGAAATGCAAATTATTCTTACAAGTACACTTGTGATAATTAAACCACAACAACCAAGGAGGGAAAAAGGGGACATGCCACCTTAAGCAAAAAAAAAAAAAAGGAAAGAATAGTTGAGATTGGCATTTTGACATACATGTAACACACTCACGTGGCAAGAGAGAAAGAGAAAAAGAGGATGGGAGAGGGAGCAGCATGAGTCTAGAGAAAATACAAAAATTGGTGAGGAAGGAGAGTGAAGTTGATCAAAAAAGGAAGCCAAGGAGCAAAGGAGCAAGAGAAATTAAAAGGGGAGCTAAGACAATCCACTCTAGTGGATCATTGAGGTAGGTTAGCAATTCTTAAAATTGTGTTCCATGGTTTAATATATATTCAACATGTTTTTACAAGGTTTTATGGGACATTATTTTCTTTCCTACATTCTTGATGATATGAATGTCATGTTGGCCTAGCCTGTATGATAAATTGGTTATGTCTTAGATGTGATGAAGTGTATGTTGCCACTTTCATGAAAGGAACTGTTGTGAGTAAATTTTAGCTTGCATAATGAAAGATTTTATAATGAGATAGGGCTGAAATATTGCACTTTTGAATGGTTAATATATGTGTGAAGTTATAGACACCTAAATGGAGGATTATAGCTAGAATGTAGTTTTAAAATTATAATGTTTTCTTGTTGGTATGCTAAACCCAAAAATGGCTCTTAGCAAGATATGAATTTTCTTGTCTAAAATTTTTTAAGTTAGACTACAATTCAGTTTGGCTAAGGGAAAGAAGGAACTTATGATAACTTAAGATATAGCAATTAGAATATAAAAGAGTGGATTTGACCAATAAAGATCTGTTTTGCTACTGGGATGTAAGAATAATTAAATGTGTAACCGACACGTTAGTATGTAAATTGAACCCAAAGATAAGTAGAATAAAGGGTTAATGGTAATGGTGACACAAATTAAATGTAGAGAAATTACCCTAATAATATCAATGCATAAGCAAATGAAAATGACTTATAAAATGTTTTTAATGGCTAAAGTCAAGGGAAAATGAGAAAGTTAGAATTAAATGAAGGATGAAAGCAATTTATCCTATTTATGTCATTAGTGTTCTCATGTTAAAAATTTAAGAGATTATGGATGGTTAATTTAATACCACATACTAATAGACAATTGGAACATAATGAATTTGTATAAAGTGGCCAAGTGTCCACAAGTGCCCAAGTGTGCATAATGAATTTCTATAAAAGTGGCCAAGTGTCTACAAGTGCCCAAGTGTGCACAATGAATTTTTTTAAAGGTGGCCAAATGTCCACTAGTGCCCAAGTGTGCACAATAAATCTTATAAAGGTGGCCAAGTATCCATAAGTGTCAAAGTGTGCACAATGAATTTTATAAAGGTGGCCAAGTGTCCACAAGTACCCAAGTGTACACAATGAATCTTATGAAGGTGGCCAAGTGTCACAAGTGTCCAAGTGTGCACAATGAATTTTATAAAGGTGGCCAAGTGTCTACAAGTGCCTAAGTGTGCATAATGAATTTTATAAGGTGGCCAAGTGTCCACAAAGTGCCCATAAAGTGCCCAAAATCAATTTTTGAAGGTAAGTTTTAAGAATGAAATGCACAAATGATTTTATTTAATTGTTTATAATGACATGCATAATTCCATAAAAAGATGTTTACTTAATAGAGAATATCTATCTTATCACCCTGACATTTCCAATAATCATGTCATGCTTGCCAATTTATATTTATGATAAAGACTATGTTTCAAATACTGAGAATGTAGATGAAAGTGTCTTTAGTGCTTGCACCCTGGTACATATTAGTAGTTTTTTAATAATGAATTGTTAAGCTACTGGGAAACTTGTGTTTCTCATTTGTATGCTAATATGTATCAGATGCGGACGTTTAGCAGCACCGGGGAAGATAGGAGTTCTTTTTGGTCAAAAGTTTTTTGTAATTCCTTACTTTGAGGTCTTGATTTTAGATATATTTTTGGTTAGGATTAGGACTATTATTGTGACTGTGTACATGAAAGGAATACGAGAAATTTTCGGGGAAAGGATATGTGAAGGACCTGTTTATCCTATTATTGTAAAAAGAGTTTGAGTGACAGGATTTTTGTCTCCTGAATCCTTACGAACGGGTACTTCATATATCCTAGTATATGCTCTCAGAAAGATGTAATGGACATTCATTATTGAACACTGATTATTTGTATTGTATGTAAGTTTTATGATTTCTGCTATGATAAATGAAATTTTAATTTCTACTGTGCATAAGGTATGATTATCTGAGCAAAAGAACCCGAACCTAATTTGTAATAATAACACTTAATGGAATAAATGCTCAAATGCTGTAAAGAAAAGGATAAGAATAATGTACTGAACTTATCTAATTGCATCAAAGGAATTGTAATACTAGATAAGGGCGTTACATTAAGTTGGTATAAGAGCACAACTACCTAGGATAGAAATGGGCTAGAATTCCTCAAGGAAGGGACTAGTTCAGGTTAGTTGGTTGTACCTAGGCAGTTGGCTAACTTGTATTTTGTTTTGAACTTAGGGAATGAAGCATTAGGTTTGGGAAGATAAAAGCTCCTGTTGGTGTTATATGTTACCTACTTAATCATTTGTTATTGAGCCTAATCACCTCGGTAATACTTGTTTTGTGGAGTGACTATATGGCACTGACACAGAGAAGCAGATCGCAGGCCCAAAACACGAAAGCAGATTTAAATGAGGTTATGCAGACTATGAGGGATATGGCAGAAGCTATGAGAGCTCAGGCTGCAGTTATAGCTGAAGCACTCCGTCAGGCTCAAACTAATCGGAGTGAAGATACTCAAGCTGGTGCCGAACAGATGAAAACCCAAGTTGGTAGAGGCTGGACAGAGTTCCAAAGAGCCAGACCCCCTGTCTTTAACGGGGTAATGAACTCGAAGAAGGCTAAGGAATAGGTTTAAAGGATGGAGGAACTATTTGAAGTGCTAGAAAGTGTCAAGTTGCAGAAGGTCTCTTTTGCTTCATATCAGCTAGAAAGGGAGGGCAAATATTGGTGGAAAGGGATGAAGCAACTGATGGAAGCCCAGAGGACTCATATCACTTGGGAAAACTTCAAAGACGCATTCTTAGAGAAGTATTTTCCCCAAAGTGAGGAATGCGAAGGAGGGGGAGTTTATGCAGATAAAATAGGGTGGTAGGCCATTTGAAGAGCATCTACCA
This sequence comes from Senna siamea, assembly GCA_031216115.1. Classification (NCBI taxonomy): domain Eukaryota; kingdom Viridiplantae; phylum Streptophyta; class Magnoliopsida; order Fabales; family Fabaceae; genus Senna; species Senna siamea. Next base: position 9,381,093 of record CM062360.1, read on the forward strand.
GGTTCGAAGAGCTGTCGAAATTCTCTTCCTACCTGAAGTGGAGATCAGATGGGGCATAAAAAGCCATGCACTTGGAGAACAGCCTAGATCCAAAATTGTATCATGAGATAGCATCCCAGGAGATCAGGGAGCATCCCAAGATATCAGGGACTATCCCACCCTGGTTAACAAATGCAGAATAGCCTCTCGATCCTTAGCAGCACTAAAGAAGGGGAGGTAAGAAGTAGGGTTCCTTAAGAGAAAGAACTCATCTGGATTAACCAGGGGCCATAATGGAAAGTTTTCAAGGAATCAGACCGGGAAGAGGCTAATGAATGCTCTAACCTCCCAAACTAACTACTCAAAGTGTGGGCAAAATCACAGAGACAGACCGTGTATGGTGGGTTAGAACGTGTGTTACAGATGTGGGAAGCCAAGGAATATTTTTCGGGTTTGTCTAACCCTGAAGAAGCTGGAGGAACCCACAAGACCCCTTACTAAGGGAAGGGTGTATACCCTAAAAGGTAAAGAGGTGGCCCAGACTGAGGATCTGATGAAAGGTACGTGCTTTATTAATGATGTTCCTTTAATTGTATTGTATGATTTTGGCGCCACCCATTCCTTTGTTTCAGTAGACTGTGTTCAAAAATTGAAATTACCAACAACTACCCTGCCTTATGAACTGTCCATAGCAGTACCCACTAATGAACGTGTGTTTACTTCCTTGGTTTGCTTGAACTGTTCTATCATGGATGAAAATAGAACCTTCATTGTAGACCTTATCTGTTTACCCATGGTTGAACTAGATTTCATCCTTGGTATGGACTGGCTCTCTTCAAACAATATTATCTTGGACTATTTAGCTAAGTCTATGACTCTCATAGATACTAAGCCAGTAGGTATGGGGATTAAGAGAAAAAAACCAGAGAATGGATTTCTTTTATTCCTCTGTAGTGGAAAGTCAGCAGAAGCTAGAAACCATACCTGTAGTCAATGAATTTTTGGAAGTGTTCCCAGAAGAGATTACTAGTCTCCCACTAGAGAGAGAATAGAGTTTTTCATAGACCTAGTTCCTGAGGCAGGACAAATTTCCATAGCACCTTATAGGATGTCCTCGGTGGAATTAAATAATTGAAGGTGTAGATAGAGGACCTCTTAGCAAAACAATTTATCAGACCCAGTATGTCATCGTGGGGAGCACCTGTGTTGTTTGTCAAGAAGAAGGATAGGAGTATGAGGATGTGTATAGATTATAGGCAACTAAATAAGGTGACTGTGAAGAATAAGTATCCTCTCCTTAGAATCGATAACCTATTAGACCAACTGAGAGGGGTCACTATCTTTTCTAATATTGATTTGAGATCAGGGTACCATCAAATCAGGGCTAGGAATGAGGACATACCTAAGACTGCCTTTAGGATTAGGTACGGGCATTATGAATTTCTCTTGATGCCCTTTGGCCTGAAAAATGCTCCATCTATTTTTATGGACTACATGAACCACATTTTTAGACCCTACCTCAATTAGTTCATAGTAGTGTTTATTGATGACATATTAGTGTATTTCAAGAATAGACAGGAGCATGAACAGCACCTCAGGATAGTGTTGCAAATACTCAGGGAGAAGCAGTTGTATACTAAACTAGAAAAATGTGAATTTTGGCTAGAAGAAGTGATATTTTTAGGGCATGTAATTTTTGAGGAGGGAGTGTCAGTGGATCCTAGTAAGATTGAAGTAGTAGTAAACTAGGAAAGACCCACTATTGTTATTGAGATCAGGAGTTTCTTGGGTTTAGCAGGGTACTATAGACGATTCATTTAGAGGTTTTTGCAAATAGCGATGCCCATAACCAAGTTGACTCAGAAGGAACAAAGCTTCTGAACCATGAAGGAAAAATTGACTATTGCACCCGTTTTGATTATCCCTGACCCTTTGGAGAAATTTGAGTTGTACTGTGATGCATCTAAGAAAGGGTTAGAATGTGTATTAATGCAAGGAGGGTGATTAGTAGCCTATGCTTCTAAGTAGTTAAGACCGCATGAGAGAAACTATCCTACCCATGACCTAGAGTTAGCAGCCATAGTATTTGCCTTGAAGATTTGGAGAAACTACATCTATGGGTCTAGGTTTGAGGCATTTAGTGACCATAAAAGTCTCAAATACCTCTTTGACCAAAAAGAGTTGAATATGAGGCAAAGGAGGTGGATGGAATTCATTAAGGATTATGACTTTGAATTGAAGTACCATTAAGGCAAGGTAAAAATTATGGCTAATACACTAAGTAGGAAGTATCTCTATGTAGCTCAACTGATGGTGAGTGAAATGGAATTAATAAAAAAGTTTAGGAACCTAAGATTGTCTACGCTGGTGTTACCAAACAGAGTCTGTTTAAGTGAGCTAAAAATTGAGAATACCCTTAGAGCTCAAATTCTTGAAGCTCAGAAGGATGATGAATTTCTTAAATCCATAAAGGATTCCAAGGAATTCATAAAAGAGAATGATGGAGTAGTAACATTCCAGCATAGGATATATGTTCCTAAAATAGGGGGATTGAGAGAAATCATATTGGAAGAGACTCACTAAAGCAAGTATACTGTCCATCCTGGAGCCACTAAGACGTATCAAGATCTTAAGAGACAGTTTTGGTGGCTAGGCATAAAGAAAAATATGGCTGAGTATGTAGCCAAATGTCTAGTGTGCCAGCAAGTTAAAATTGAACATTAGAAACTTGCAGGGTTACTACAACCCTTAGACATTCCTGAGTGGAAATGGGATAAGATCTCAATAGATTTTGTAATGGGATTGCCTAAGACTCAGTCAGGGAAAGATGCTATCTGGGTAATTGAGGATAGATTAACCAAATCATCACATTTCCCACCTATCAGAATCAATTTCTCCTTAGATAGATTAGCCTAAATATATATTTAGGAGATAGTGAAACTGTAACACCCATATCTAGCATTACCACTAATTCTGATATAGATAGATAGGTTCAGTACATTATCCTTATCCTTTATTCAATTAATGTCTAAGAAGTTATACCAATCAATTATATTAAGCAGATTAGGTTTGGGATCTTTTGCTTAGAATAAAACTCGTATGCAAAGTGGAATAAAAATACTACACTACACAGTGAAAATTTAAACTTTCATATAGCTCAAATAATACATGTCTAATAATTTCAATTACATGCTGATAACCATATCTTTGGATATACGAAGTACCCAAACATCGGAAGTCAGGAGACAACAGGTCTGTCACTTAGACTCCTGTATAAATTAAGGATGGACCGGTCCTTTAGATATCCATTTTCCCTGTATACCCCAAATACATCTCATGTATACAGTCAAAATAATATCCTCTTTTAAATCAGATCTAACTAGGACCCAAAATAGGGGATTACAAAAAAAAAATCTTACTTAATCGAAAGAACTACTACCACACGGCCTTACTATGCGTTCATATCTGATAACATTAGCAAATAGGTGAGAACACAAGTTTCCCAGTAGATTAGCAATTTAAAGTTTTAAAAATCAACTAACATATACCAGGGTGCAACCACCAAAACATTCAACCTACATTCTTGATATTAGGCATAATATTACACATAACTGTAAACTGACGAGCACTGCATGCTAAATCTAGAAGTCAACAAAAAATTTGACAACTCTTTTCAAGTGACACATATTATCATAAACTTATTGGTGTCATTACGAAATTATTAGAGCGCCTATACATGTTAGTGAATACTAGGTCACGGGTACAGAGCACCTTCAACCACACCTCCCTAGGTCACTCGTGTAGAGCACCTTCGACCACACCTCGTAATTCGTGGATACTCGGCCACATATATAAAATTATCGGGACACTAGTTCACGGGTATAGAGCACCTTCGCCCACACCTCGCTAGGTCACTTGTGTGGAGAACCTTTGGCCACACCTCGTAATTCGTGGTACTTGGCCACGTATAGAAAATCATCGAGACATTAGATCATGGGTATAGAGCACCTTCAAACACACCTCCCTAGGTCACTCGTGTGGAGTACCTTCGGCCACACCTCATAATTTGTGGACACTGGGCCACGTATAAAAAATCATCGGGACACTAGATCATGGGTATGAAGCACTTCAGCCACACCTCCCTAGGTCACTGTGTGTAGCCCTTCGGCCATACCTCTAAATTCGTGAATAATTTTATATTTTTCCTATGTTTTTTGCCTTTCTTCTCTATTGGTATCCATTACCTATTTGTCATATTTATTTATGATAGATTGGCCTAAATCAATCTAATCCTCCATTTCGAATAACATTTTTTGATTATAAGAACCTTAATAATTTTCAGGGGAGAATTTCATATTTTATCATTTAATTTTTCTCATATCATTCTTTAAATCGTATCATGGAAATGGGGAATTTTCCTTTCCATAATAACAATTTTTGTCATTATTAACCATGATTTTTCCTTAACATCATTATTCCTCTTTGTTAACATGGTTTTTCCCATAACAACGTTTACCATTAATTTAGCCACAATTTCCCCATATCATCGATCATTATTATTAGTCTCCAATCCTTAAGACTAATATTTCTCATGAATCTAGCCAAATAATTTCCCATAATAATGTTTATCAATACTTAGTCTAAATTTCTTCCCAATAAAATTCATCATTAATTTAATCTTAAGTTTGACCATAACATTCTATCCATCCTTATTGAACCATCATTTTCTATCTCCATATCTAACAATAATTACCCATAATTTCTCATGATGGTGTTCATCATTGATTAATCTCATAGTTAATCATAACAATAATATCCATTACTAATCTAGTCAATTATTTCTCAAGATCCCATGCATTATTGTGAATAAACATAAATTTCCCATAATCTCATGCATTATTATTAACAGTCTTAAATTTTCCATTTATTAGGATAAGGCATTCTTGCTTACATATGTCACATGTATTAACATTAATTTCGTCATGGAATTCACAAGTTTACTGCAATATTAAGAGTAGTAAACCAAACAACCCAAACCATTAGGTAGATTTCTAAATCTAAGTTCTCTCATGATCTTAAAGAGATAACAATTTAAGGTTAAGCATTAGCCACCTTCTATCTTTATCATGCAAGCCCAATTAAATTTTACTCCTAAATCAAGAGTGTAGACAAGGGTTCAAATTCCATGGAAGCTAAATCATTGAATATGCATACTAAGTCATGGAGTAAGAACTTAATAAATTGCTAACCTACCTCAAAGATGCCCTAAGATGGAGTCCCTCTTGGCTTTTCCTTTGAGTCCTTCCTTGCTTCTTCTTTCCTTGGTCTCTTAGTCCTTCTCCTCCTCACAAGTCTTTTGTGTGTCAAAACTCACGCTGCTCACCCTCCCTTTCTCTCTTGTCGTGTGTGTCTATACATGTATCTTAAAATGCCAATTTCAATTCTACTCTCTCTTATCTTTTACCCCCTTCGGTAATGGGAAGCTACCACCCCCATTCTCATCTTTCCTTCTCATTATTTAGTAGCCTTACGTGTAACTTAGGTGAGCTCCCTTTTCTTGCAAGTTTTGTATTACTTAATCCCCTCACACACCTTTATTTCCTTTAATCATCACGCTGCACTCACCCCTTTTTGCCTATTCATTATTATCCTTACTTAAGGCCACTTGTGCTCTTTCTAGCACAACTCACATGCTTACACTTCTTGCAAACCCACTTGAGCACACAAGGAAAGGTGAAAGGAAAATTTAGCACGCTGCACCCTGTACGGTTCTAGCAAGGACGCTGAACTCTCCATTTTCCCTTCTTCATTAATTTTTTTTCCTCTCCACTAGCTGTACGCATACATATATATTTTTGTCTTCTTCTCTTCTTTTTTTTTTTTTAATCTTGAATGTGATGCTGATTGAATTAGGAGTGAGTGTTGCACGTCCTTTTCCTACACTCCTCGCTTGGCCGTAGCATCTTAGGAAATAAAACAAAAAGAATGGAAAGGAGAAAGGCCACTCCCATACATTTCTCCTTCTTTCTTCCACCTACTTGCAACATATATTTATATATATATGTACTTGAGTGCCACCCTCTCTCCCCTCCTTTCCTTTTTTGTTGCCGTAGTCCCTTATGTATCTTAATCTAATCCATGTGTTGTCTAGTTGGTGGAGTCAAAAGAACCCAAGGAAAGGAAGGAAATGGATCCACATGAGCTACCATCTCACGTGAACGCCTTCCTTCGTGTAAAGCCTATAGTTTGGTATTTTAATTTCCTATATATATAGTCCCCCATTAGCTTCCACCGTACGCCTACTTGTGTGTACTTTTATGTTAAATAATTCTGTATTCTTGCTTCACCTTACACACACATGTGTAACCACTTGTTCCATTGTTTATTGAATTACATGCAGCACTCTTGCATTTGCATATTCTATTTGTTTACATGGGCAAGCTATTCGGTTAGGATGATGTGAAAGGAATGAAATGAGTGAACTCCTCACACGTTTCTTCCTCCTCCTTCCCACCTTGCCGCTTCACCATATAAAATATATATATACATATATCAATGCTACACGCCCTTCATATCCCAATTGTGCTTGCTGTGAGGTCTTTTTTTTTTTTTAATACTTAGCTTTAATTCCCTCTTCCCTTAGCAATTTGGCTAGCTAAATGAAAGAAAGGAAGAAATAAGAAAAATTAATTCAAGCTCCTTAAAATTGATTGAAGCACCTCAAGCACCTTAAAATTGATTGAAACACCTTAAGCACCTCAAAATTTATTGAAGCACGTCAAGCACCTTAAGTACCTCAAAATTTATTGAAGCACCTCAATTTTAGGCAATGTCATCCTTTCTAATATTTATTCTAAACATTACATCGTACAAGAAATTTCATTTAATTAATTAAGAGAACATTAAATTAGGCTAATTAAAATTATGGGGTGTTACAGAGACTGCATAGAATTCCCACTAGTATTGTTTTAGATCGAGATCCCCGATTCACCTCTGGATTTTGGAGAGCTTTACAAGAAGCTTTCTGTACTAGGCTAAATTTCAATACCTAAACTGATGGGCATACAAAAAGGACCATCTAAACTCTAGAAGACATGCTTAGGGCTTATGATTTGGAGTACAAAGGGAAATGGGAACAAAGTGTGCCAGTAATATAATTCTCCTATAATAATAGCTACCACTCTAGTATAGGGATGGCGCCATATGAAGCCCTGTATGGGAGAAAGTGTAGATCCCCTTTGTGTTGGTGTGAGGTGGGAGCGAGACTATTGTTAGGGCCCGAACTAGTTCAACAAACCACTAATCAAATTAAATTGATCAGAGAAAATATGCTTAAAGCTCAGAGTAGGCAAAAGAGCTATGCTGACAAGAGAAGAAGGCCCCTAGAATTTGAGGAAGGAAACCATGTTTTCCTAAAGGTGTCCTCAACTACTGGTATTGGTAGAGCTATGAAGTCTAGAAAGCTAAGCCCTCAATACATTGGACCTTTCCAAATATTAAAGAGAATGGGTCCATTAGCATACTAGATAGCCCTACCCCTATACTTGTCTAACCTTCATAATGTTTTCCATGTCTCCTAGCTCAAAAAGTACATACTCGATCCCTCACATATACTTGATGTCAGTACTCTGCATTAAAGTATAATCTAACTTATCAGCCAAAACCTTTACAAATCATCGGTATTGAGGTCAAAACCCTAAGGAATAAGACCATTCCCCTGGTAAAGATCTTATGGGATCATACATCACCAAAGGAAGCTACTTGGGAAAGAGAGGAGGACATGTGTAAATCGTATCCAGAATTATTCCCATAAGGTATGTAAAAAATTTGAGGATAAAATTATTTTTAAGGAGGGGAGCAATGTAACATCTCATATTTTCTTGATTAGTCTAAATCGATGTTTCCTCAATGAATTGCATGGATTTGCTTGTGTGATTTAATATTTAGAATAAATATGCTAAAGGGTGAAACTTCCAATTGCTTGAGGTACTTACATAAATGTTTAGGTGCTTGAGGTGCTTGATTTAATTTACATCTCTATTTAGCCAAATTGAGAAAGGAAAGAAGAATATAACAAGTAAAAATATATATATGTACACGGCAAATGAGAAAAAGGGGAAAGACGTGCAGCACTTCATTCTTAATCCACTTAGCATTGTGAGCCAAGCATGTGAATGGATTGCCAATTAAATAGATAAAACATATAAAGGGAAATTGGGAAGAGAGAAATATAAATTAATACCCATATATGCAATCGATGAAGGAAGTAAAGGGGATGCACGAAATTGGCTTAATTCCCTTTCTTTTATTCCTTGGTTCTATTTATTTATTTAAGCAACACACGTACCATTCCTTCCTTTCTATTTCTCTTATTTAAAGTGACCGAGTGACAAGAGAGGCCTTGCGTGAAGAGTAACTTATGTGAATGCATTTTCCTTTCCACAAGTGCCCAAGTGTGCACAATGAATTTTTTTAAAGGTGGCCAAGTGTCCACAAGTGCCCAAGTGTGCACAATGAATCTTATAAAGGTGGCCAAGTGTTCACAAGTGCCCAAGTGTGCACAATGAATCTTATAAAGGTGGTCAAGTGTCCACAAGTGCCCAAGTGTGCACAATGAATCTTATAAAGGTGGCCAAGTGTCCACAAGTGCCCAAATGTGCACGATGAATCTTATAAAGGTGTCCAAGTGTCCATAAGTACCCAAGTGTGCACAATGAATCTTATAAAGGTGGCGAAGTGTCCACAAGTGCCTAAGTGTGCATAATTAATTTTATAAAGGTGGCCAAGCATCAACAAGTGCCTAAGTGTGTACAATAAATTTTATAAAGGTGGCCAAGCATCCACACATGTCCAAGTGTGCACAATGAATTTTATAAAGGTGGCTAAGTGTCCACAAGTGCCCAAGTATGCACAATGAATTTTATAAGGTGGCCAAGAGTCCACAAAGTGCCCAAGTGTATACAATCAATTTCCAAAGGTAAGTTTTAAGAATGAAATGCACAAATGATTTTATTTAATTGTTTATAATGACATGCATAATTCCATAAAAAGATGTTTACTTAATAGAGAATATCTATCTTATCACCTTGACATTTCCAATAATCATATCATGCTTGCTAATTTATATTTATGATAAAGACTATGTTTGAAATACCAAGAATGTAGATGAAAGTGTTTTTGGTGCTTGCACCCTAGTACATATTAGTAGTTTTTTAATAATGAATTGTTAAGCTACTAGGAAACTTGTGTTTCTCATTTGTATGCTAATATGTATTAAATGTGGACATTTAGCAATGCTAGGGAACATAAGAGTTCTTTTTGGTCTAAAGTTTAATTTTAATTTCTTACTTTGGGGTCCTAATTCTAGATATTTTTTGGGTTAGGATTAGGATTATTATTTTGACTGTGTAGATGAAAGGTATAAGGGAAATATCTAGGGAAAGGATATGTGAAGGACTTGTTCGTCCTATTATTGTAAAAGGAGTTTAAGTGATAGGATTGTTGTCTCTTGACTCCTTATAGATGGGTACTTCATATATCCTAGTATATGTTCCCAGAAAGATGTAATGGACATTCATTATTGAACACTGATTATTTGTATTGTATGTAAGTGTTATGATTTTTGCTGTGCTAAATGAAAATTTAATTTTTTTTGTGCAAAAGGTATGATTATCTGAGCAAAAGAACCTGAACCTAATATGTAATAATAACACTTAATGGAATAAATGCTCAGAATATGTAAAGAAAAGGATAAGAATAATGTATCGAACTTATCTAATTACATCAGAGGAATTGTAATACTAGATAAAGGCATTACACCTTTGGTGAAAATCGATTGCGGTTTCCTCTTAAGGGGGTTGAATTCTTTCTTCCCCTTCCCCATCTCTGTTAAACTCTAGGAAACTATACGACATTTATTAGCCAATATGGCATAGTTTTGTATCTCTAATGGAGCCACAGTGCTCCTCAATTCTCGATTCAGCCCAGCTTGTAGGTGCATGGCCTCTCATGCTTCATCCTGCCTTAACTGCAGATAGGAGGAGAACTTATATTGCTCCTCAAATTTCACTAGGTAATCATCAAAGGAAATAGAACCCTGCCTTATCTTCATAAACTCCACTTCCTTATCATTCCTTACGATCTAGGGCAAGTTGTAATAACCCGTATTTTTCTAAATAAATTAATTGGGCAAAATAAATCTAGATTTTGTTAAAATCAAATTCAGCATAATTTTCTGAGCCTGTGGTTGAAATTTGGGAATTTTTCAGTGTCGAAATCTAATCTGACGGAGAAAAATCAACCCCGCTTCAGGGAGTTAGCAGGTAAATTGGAAGACTTTAAATCCTTAAAAGAAGTTTGAATTCCTTCCATGTGGGTCCGTATCCTTGCCTAGGTCAGAGAAGGCATCCAAAAATTACCCCGAGCGAAGTGGCAAAAGACCAAAATGCCCCTGGAGGCCTTAAAATTCCAAAACTCCACTTTTCCCTATCATTTTCCCTTTTCTCTCTCTCTCCTCACATTTTCTCTCCCTTCTCTCCTTTCATTTTTGCGCCACTGTGCACTGCCAAAAACTCTACCCTACACCACCGCTGAACCCCGTCGCTGGTGCAGCTTGATGCCCCCGACTGTCGACGGATGCCACAACGGCCGAAAATAGCGCATTTTCCTCTGTCACGAAATTCCTCTTCTGTCGTGATCTTCGCCGTCTGACGCCATTTGGCCACACCATTGCCACCGTTAGGTAGCCTGAGCTGCTAGCTTCCTCCGCTAGCTTTCAGCCAGTGGAGTGCTGCCGCCACACGTCTGAAATAGGGCAAAAATAGTTTCATCGTCTGCCACCTTCGTCATTGAAAAAGCCATGTAAACGGTAATGTTTCGCTAAACGGACCTCGGATCCGACATCCTTGAGTTACGGGCTACGTTTTGGTGTATCTTTCAAACCCAACCACCGTGCGTTGCTGTACACCGTCGTGAGCCATTATCCGCCATCGTGCTCTGCCGTGCACCATCACTAGAGTTGCCAGAAAGTGGCTAGAATCATATTTCAAGCTTCTGAAACCCTTGGTATAGTTTAAAATGCCCCAATTTGATGTTTTCATATCGAAATTAACCCTGAACATATTTAAGGATTAGACCGGCTTAGGAATTTGATAAATTAACGTAGGAAAGCCTAATAAGAATTTAATTATTTTTCCCAAGGAACTAATTAGGATCAATTATCAAGAAAATAGGAAATCTCGATCTAATTAGGAGCAAATGGTGAAAGGTAGAGTGATTTACACACCCCCGAACTTTAAATTGACATTGTGAATTCCTATTTAGAATAATTTTGTTGCATAAGAATGTGTGCTAAAATATATGAGTATATATGTATGCCTGTGTGCTGAGAATGCCAATTGTATGTTTGATATGTTTGTCAATCGAATTTATATGCCATAGCAATGGACTGACTGAAGGTGGGTATTCAATAGCTGGTATGGGATGGCCGTTGAATATCTCTTATGCAGACTGTTTTGTAAAATGAATTATTTTTAATTAGATAAATTCTGTGTTCGTTAGGGATTATTCGTTAAACCAGGACGACCCTATGAAAGGTGTAAGGAGTATAAGGGGGAATAACCTGTACGGGGTAATGTTTTGGTTTAAGTTTAATATCCTATAACCATGAGAATTGGTCGGCTACGCGTATGTAGTTCTATATAGATTGTATGAGGATGACAATTAGCATTTGTGCACATGCTAGGGGATGCCCTGGATTTTGATTCTCACCCGATCCTTGAGTGAGTGATTGGTGTCATGGATCACACTCACAATGTAGGCATGTTTTTAGGTGATTCGTGTTACAGATCACACCCAACGTAAAATTATGTTTTCTGTAAAAACGGCATGCAATTGGAAAGAATAATAAATAGTCACATGAGACTTGTGATTGATCAGTATATGAAAACCACTGGGCATGATTTAAAGTAAGAATTTCAGTATAAATTTTCAGAATAAAGATTTTATGCTCATTTTATTAATTGCATTGATTTCCCATGTGTTTTATATATTTTAAAGAATACGGTAATTCACATGCATTTTATTTGAATATGGGGAGATGTTTTCTATGCGTTGTCATAGCTGAGCATCCAACTATTTTAGAACTGTAAATTGTAAATTTCTCTACTGGGATTTAACCATCTCATGAAGTTGTTTGCTCAGATGATTTGGAACAGGGAATGCCTAAGAGATAGCTTGGCAGAAGCAGGATAGCAGGATAATGTTGCAGCTTAGTTTAGGCTTGAATTATGCATGTATATATCTGTGTTGTTGGTGTTGCATTTTTAATGAATTGATTGGATGTATTTGGTGGTTTTTTTAACTGTTTGTATTTATGGGAAACATCTAGTTTTTAGAGGAAACTCTGTCGAATTTTTGTTAGAATGTATGCATGGAAGAATAGTTGTTTTGAATTGAATTTGAATGGATTTAATATTCTGAATTAGTATATCTTAATTATATTTGTATGGTTATTAGTATTGATATTCCAGAGCATGTTATGGTTTGTATGTGGATATAGAAATGCTACATAGGATGTAAGGTTGAGTGGAATTTGAATGGACTGTGAGAAGAGTCTATTTGGGTTACACTCAACCAGTAGCGACCCTCTGATGTTCCCTGATATGGAAAAAAGGAAAAATTTATTTAAAACTCTATATACTGCCGCTACTCTGATAGAGGTAAGTATATTATGAATTAGGGGGTTGTTACAATAGTGGTATCAAAGCCCGATTTTCTCATTGACTGGTTTAGTGGGTTATTGGTTATGAATTCTCGGGCTTGCAGCTTTAGGATTTTTAAATTGATTTGACTCAGGAATATCTAAGAATTATAGGAATGAATTTGCTGCTATGTTAATAACTGTTGTTGTTAAAGAATAATTAATTCTCTTTCCGTGTTAGTTAGCCATGGCAGATCCTAGCAGAGACAGTACACAGAGGCCAAGAGGAAGGCCGAGACACAGAAGCCAAGGGGCATCAGGAAGTAGTAGCATGGAGACCAATGTGGATATACGGGACATGATGGATTCCATTAGAATGATGGCAGACGCAATGAGGGAACAGGCTACTACGAGTGCCAACGTAATGCGACAGCTACAGGAGGACCGTCAGAACAGAAATGACAAAAATAACTAGAATGCCAACCCAATGTATAAAGGTTGGATAGAATTCCAGAGGGCAAGGCCACCAGCATTCTCAGGCACCTCCAATCCACTAGCAATTGAAGGATGGCTGAAGGACATAGAGAAAATCTTCTGTCTGTTGTATAGTAATGATGAATAGAGAGTTACCTATGCGACATATATGCTTAAGGGAGAAGGAGAAAAATGGTGGACAAGAGCCCAGCAGCTAATGGAGAGCAGGGGCATTCCACTCACTTCGGAGTCCTTCAAGAGGGTCTTTCTAGACAAGTTTTTTCCTGAGAGTCCAAGACAAGCTAAAGAGAGAGAATTCCTGCAACTCAGACAGAGGGTCAGACCATTTGAAGAATACTTGGCTAAATTTGAATAATTGGCTAGATATTCCACATACCTGAGGATGCACTATGATGAAGCCTGAAAGGCAAGCCAACTAGAAGAAGGCTTAGACTTACTAATGATAACACATATTGTCCCACTAGAGATAAGGGATTTCATAGTGCTAGTGAACAAATGCCGAATTCTTAGCAAAAACCTAGAGCAAAAGCAGAACATGAATCAAAGAACAGGTAGCAGGCAGAAAAAACCAGCCAGAAACCTGAATGTGAAGGGCAAAATGTTTAAGCCACAACCAGGGTCATCCAGCAACAACAGATGTCCAAAAAGTGCAAACTGCCCGAAATGTGGAACGAGGCATCCCAACCAACCTTGTTGGCATTAGACACCGATATAGTGTTATAAATGCAGAGGTATAGGACATTATTCGAAGTACTATCCATCAAGTGAAAGCCAAAAAATTCCAAGTGCCCAAGGACCACAAGCTCCAAGGAGATTCTTTACTCTGGAAGTAGCGAACGACGATAAGTCACCCGGATTAATGTAGGGTAGAGGTAAAATTTATAATTTTCCTTTAATAATATTGTTTGATTCGGGTGCTACGTACTCTTTTATATCTGATGCATGCATGGAAAGAATAAACTTACCTCTACAAACCATGCCTTGTGATTTACACATTTCCACATCATTAGGAGAGACCACCATATCTCATCAAATATGCCTAAATTATCCCCTTTCTATTGATGAAACCCTATTCATTGTGGACCTTGTATGCTTGCCCTTGATTGTAATCGACGTCATTCTAGGAATGGATTGGTTATCTAGGAATCAGGTTCTATTGAATTGTTCTGAAATGACTATCACTTATTTGGATACCTTGCCTGTACATGAGAGTGATAGAGCATGTGAGGTAAGTGATATTTCCCTAAATCTCTCTCAGGGAGAATTATAAGAAAGGTTAAACCTAATTCCTATTGTTAGCAACTTTTTGGAGGTGTTCCCTTTGGAAGTAAGTAAGTTACCCCCACCTAGAGAGATAGAATTTACAATTGACCTAATTTCGGGTGCAGGCCCAATAGCCATAACCCCATATAGAATGGCCCCAACAGAATTGAGGGAACTTAAGGTCCAGATAGAAGATTTGTTAGAAAAGGGATTCATTAGGCTGAGCGTGTCACTGTGGGGAGCTCCTGTCCTATTCGTAAAGAAGAAAGATAGGAGTTTGAGGTTATGCATAGACTATCAGTAGTTGAATAACGTGACCATTAGGAATAAGTATCCATTACCTCGAATAGATGACCTCTTTGACCAATTGTAGGGTGTAATGGTATTCTCCAAGATAGACTTAAGGTCGGGATACCACCAGATCAGGGTTCAGGAGGAAGATATCCCTAAGACAACATTTAACACTAGGTACGACCACTGAGTTTCTAGTGATGCCATTTGGACCGACAAATGCACCTGCTATCTTTATGGATTACATGAACACAATTTTTAGACCCTACTTGGACTAATTAGTAGTGGTATTCATAGACGACATTTTAGTCTATTATAAGACTCATGAAGAGTATGCACAACATCTTAGCACAGTGCTAGAGATATTGGAAGAAAAACAATTATATGATAAGTTAGAGAAATGTAAGTTTTGGTTAGAGGAAGTGAAGTTTTTAGGCCATGTGATAAATGGGGAAGGGATTTTAGTAGACCTTAAGAAAATTAAAGCAATATTAGATTGGGATCAACCAAGAATGGTCACTAAAGTTAAGAGCTTTCTGGGTTTGGCAGGCTATTACAGGAAGTTCATACAAGGATTTTCTCAAATAGATTTGCCATTAACCTGGTTAACTAGGAAAGGTGTTAACTTTGAGTGTAGCGAGCAGTGTGAATATAGTTTTCAAACCCTGAAGGAAAAGTTAACCATAGCTTCAATGTTAATAATTCCAAAACCCTTAGAGCCCTATTTAGTTTATACAGATGCATCAATGAAAGGTTAGGATGCGTCTTAATACAGGATGGGCGAGTAATTGCTTATGTATTGAGACAATTGAAACCTGCAAAGGAAAATTATCCTACCCACGACCTGGAATTAGCTGTCATTGTATTTGCCCTGAAGATTTGGAGACATTATTTGTACGGGGTTGTATTCGAGGATTTTAGTGATCATAAGAGCCTTAGGTATTTATTTAATTAGAAGGAATTGAATATGAGGTAGAAAAGGTAGGTAGAGTACTTGAAGGACTTTAACTTCGAGTTAAAGTACCATGCAGGGAAAGCTAATGTAGTAGCTGATGCATTAAGCCAGAAGTATTTACAATTAGCCAGCTTAATGGTAGATGAGATGAGATTACTTGAGGAATTTAAGAATCTCAGCCTCAATGTAATTTCATTTTCAAAGAGACTAATAATGAGTGACTTCCTAAAAAGTTATAATTTAAGGGACCAAATTAGACAAGCCCAACTAGAGGATGAATCTTTGGGAACCTATGCGAATCAGCTTGATTTTGGATTAGCCCTTGATGGAGTGTTAATGTTTAGGAAAAGAATAGTAATCCCAGACCATTAGGAACTAAAGGAAAAAGTGTTAACAGAGGCTCATCAAAGCCACTATACCATCCATCCAGGTATTTCCAAGATGTATCAAGATTTGAAAAGAAACTTTTGGTGGCCAGGTATGCGGAAAGATATCATGAAGTATGTAAATGCTTGTATTACTTGTTAGCAAGTTAAGATAGAGCATCAAGAACCTGCAAGATTACTGAAGCCACTAGAGATATCAGAGAGGAAATGGGATCAAATAACCATGGATTTTGTAGTTGGACTACCTAGAACACCAGCTGGTTATGATTCCATTTGGGTAATAGTAGATAGGTTAACCAAGTCTGCTTACTTTTAACCTGTCAAGATGAGGTACTCCATGGAGAAATTAATCGAAGTATACCTTAGGTAGATCGTGAGATTACACAGAGTACCATCAGGTATAGTATCAGACCGAGACCCTAGGTTTACTTCTCGATTTTGGCAATCGGTACAACAGGAATTAGGAACCTAACTTAAGTTTAGCACTGCCTATCATCCTCAGACTGATGGACAGTCTGAGAGAACAATTCAAACCTTAGAAGACATGTTAAAGGCTTGTGTGCTAGAACAAAAGGGAAGTTGGGACAAATACCTTCCTTTGATAGAGTTTGCTTACAATAACAGTTATCACTCTACTATCGGTATGGCACCATATGCTGCTTTGTATGGGAGAAGTTGCAAATCACCTTTAAGTTGGGTAAAAATGGGGGAGAGTACACTGTTGGGACTCGAGATTGTACAAGAGACTACTGATTAGATCAAAATAATTAGCGAAAAGATAAGGGTTACCCAACAGAGACAGGAAGCTTACACAAATAGGAGAAGGAGACCATTAGAGTTTAATGAGGGAGAGCATATTTTTCTGAGGGTGTTACCCACTACTAGTATTGGTAGACAAATAAGGACAAAGAAATTAAGTCCCAGATTTTTATTACCATTCCAAATCTTGCAAAGAGTTGGTCCAGTCACCTACCAAATTGCTTTACCTCCCTACCTGTCAAACTTGCATGATGTATTCCATGTCTCGCAACTCCGTAAATATGTCCCAGATCCCGCACATGTATTGGGGAATCAACCTATAATATTAAAGGAAAATTTAACTTATGAATCTGCGCCTATCCAAATCCTTGACTTTAAGACTAAGCAACTCTGAAATAAAGTAATCCCCTTAGTTAAGGTACTTTGGCAGGATCTAGCATCACAGGAAATGACGTGGGAGAAGGAGGACAAGATGAGACAACGTTATCCAGAGTTATTTACAAGTATTTTTTAAGGGGGAGAATGCAATAACCCGTATTTTTTTAAAATAAATTAATTAGGCAAAATAAATCTAAATTTTGTTAAAATCGAATTCAGTGTAATTTTCTGAGCCTGCGATTGAAATTTGGGAATTTTTCAGAGTCAAAATCTAATTTGACGAAGAAAAAATTGGCTCAGCTTCAGGGAGTTAGCAGGTAAATTAGAAGGCTTTAAATCCTTAAAAGAAGTCTGAATTCCTTCCATGTAGGTCCATATCCTTGCCCAGGTCAAAGAAGGCAATCAATAATTACCCTGGCCAAAGTGAAAAAAGACCAAAATGCCCTTAGAGGCCTTAAAACTCCAAAACTCCACTTTTCCCTCTCATTTTCCCTTTTCTCTCTCTCTCCTCCCCACATTTTCTCTCCCTTATCTCCTCTCATTTTTCAGCCACCGTACACTACTGGAAACCCCGCCCTATGCCACTACCAGACCCCGCTGACGGTGTAACTCGATGCCCCTGACCTCCAGCCATCATCCCCAACCATCGACGGACGCCACAATGGCCGAAAATAGCTCACTTTCCCTCTATCTCAAAATTCCTCTTCCGCTGCAATCTATGCCATCTGATGTCATTCGGCCACACCAACGCCACCATTGGCTAGCTTGAGTTGCCAGCTTCCTCCGCTAGCTTCCAACCGGTGAAGCACCGCCGCCACGTGCCCGAAATGGGGGAAAAATAGTTCCATCGTCTGCCACCTTAGTTACCAAAAAAATACTATCTAAACGACCATCTTTTGCTGAACGGACCTCAGATCTAGCATCCTCGAGTTGTGGGGTACGTTTTGGTGTATCTTTCAACCCCAGCCACCGTCCGCCACCGTTTGCCGCCATGCTCTGCCATGCGCAGTCACCGGAGTTGTCGAAAAGTGGCCAAAATCAGATTTCAAGCTTCCAAAACCCCGAATACAATTTAAAATGCCCCAATTTGATGTTTTCATATCGAAATTAACCCCGAACATATTTAAGGATTAGAACGGCTTAGGAATTTGATAAATTAACGTAGGAAAGCCTAATTGAAAGAAAAACCCGCCTAAGAATTTAATTATTTTTCCCAAGGAAGTAATTAGGATTAATTGTCAAGGAAACAGGAAATCCCGATCTAATTAAGAGCAAACGGTGAAAGGTAGAGTGATTTACACTCCCTGAACTGTAAATTGACATTGTGAATGCTTATTTAGAATAATTTCATTGCATGGGAATACATGTTAAAATATGAGTATATATGTATGCTTGTGTGATGAGAATGCCTATTGCATGCTTGATATGTTTGGCTATCAAATTTATATGCCATAGGAACCGACTGACTTAAGGTGGGTATTCAATAGCCGGTATGGGACGACTATTGAATATCCCTTATGCAGACTATTTTGTAAAATGAATTATTTTTAATTAGATCAAGCCTGCTTTCGTTAGGGATTATTCGTTAAACTAGGATGACCCTATGAAAGGTTTAAGGAGTATAAGGGGGGATAACCTATATGGGGTAACGTTTTGGTTTAAGTTTAATATCTTATAACCTTGAGAATTGGTCGGCTATGCGTATGCAGTTCTATATACACTGTATGAGGATGAGAATTAGCGTTTGTGCACATGCTAGGGGACGCCCTGGATGTTGATTCTCATCCGGTCCTTGAGTGAGTGATTGGTGTCACGGATCACACTCACAATATAGGTGTGTTTTCGGGTGGTTGGTGTTATGGATCACACCCAACGTAAAATTATGTTTTTGGTAAAAACGACATGCAATTGGAAAGAATATGATGTGCTACCAATGATCTATATGTAGCCACACCTTAAGGCAGTACACTTGTCAGTGTAGCCTAGCACAATGGTAAGTATCAAGGTCGTATCCCTCGGGAATGGGAAAGCCCAGAGTTACTACTTACTCATTGTTATTTAGTCTAAGAAGAATAGTGGTTTATCTAAACTAAATCTAACTACTACTATTGAGCTATAGAGAGAAAGTGAGACAAGTGTTAAGATAGAGAATTATCAAGTTTCTAGAAAAGCAAACCCATTGGGATCTTAGACTGGATGATATGCAAATAAAAGATAATGGGTTATGAGATTGATTATGCTACCTGTGCAAAACAAATCCAGATTTTTGATTGGTTTCAATGGATTTCTTAAACCTATACCTTCCATTGGCTATTCGTGTCCAATGGTCAAGTTTAGATCAGCAATAGGCTTTTTAGGAGTTTCTCCTGGCCCAGAAGTTGTCGACCTCTTGGTCCGAGTGAAGATCAATTGTTCTCGCTAGTTAGGTTTCTAATTCCAAACATCATCGGGTAGAGTATTTGAGAGGAATCTAGATAGTTTTTATTAACACGTCTTGTAATTAAAACTTGATTAATCTTTAACTAGAGGAAGATCACACAATTCAATTCATAACTCAATCATGTTCAAATCAAAATATTAACATAGTCTAAGAACCCCAGTTGGGTTCTACCCATCTAGCTACTCATGTTCATGAATAAAACAACAAGAAATATAATAAAGGAAGAAGAACAAAATAGAGACAGAAACACCCTCATTGGTCGAGTTTTGGATGGATAACCTTGACTCTGAACTACTCCTTGATTATGCTCCTAATTGCCTCTTGATGCTTCCCAACCTTTTCCTTCAATTCTTGATTGAATTTCCACGCCTTGTGACCTTTGTGAAAAGACAATGGAATTGAAGTATTAAGCTCCAAGGATTAGCAAGGATTATCACACTCCAAGCTACTCTAAGTGCTCTTAGTTCCCTCTCTTGATCGCCTTTGAAGTGATGCCTCTCCTCCCTTGTGCCTTCTCCTATTTATAGGCAAGGGAGGCATCTCCTTAGGCCTCCACATGGCCATGTGGGTGACATGGCCATGTTGTAGGCCATGTTTTAGAAGACATCCGTCCGTAATGATTTTTTAGTCGTTCCTTGATTGGAAACTGTTACTCTGGCCGTGTAGGAGTGTATAAGATGTCTTTGTCATATGGAGAGGTGTGTTCTAGAATATTTAAGGCAGCATAGGCATGTGTCAAGGTGTGTTCTAGAAGACTTAATGAGTGCCCATGCGAAAAGGTGCATTTTGAGGTGCTCTGAGCCTTTAGATGCTTGGTTTCAGTCCATTTTGCTTCGAAACTGCTTTATACCTGGGAAAATCTTAGATAACATGAAAAAAGTGGAAATATAGGTAATTATACATCAAACACATAAAATATACTCCTAAAGTGAGTGAAATTTAGCAATAAATATGTATAATTTTGTACTTATCAGAATAATAAACAGTCACATGAGTCTTGTGACTGATCAGTATATGAAAACCACCAGCATGATTTAAAGTAAGAATTTCAGTATAAATTTTTAGAATGAAGATTTTATGCTCATTTTATTAATTGCATCTATTTCCCATGTGTTTTATATATTTTAAAGAATACGGTAATTCACATGCATTTAATTTGAATATGGGGAGATGTTTTCTGTGCATTTTCATAGCTGAGCAACCAACTATTTTAGAACTATAAATTGTAAATTTCTCTACTGGGATTTAACCATCTCATGATGTTTTTTGCTGAGATGATTTGGAACAGGGAATGCCTAGGAGGTAGCTGGGCAGAAGCAGGATAGCGGGATGACATTGCAGCTTAGTTTAGGCTTGAATTATGCATGTATATATCTGTGTTATTGGTGTTGCATTTTTGATGAATTGATTAGATGTATTTGGTAGTTTTTCTGACTGTTTGTATTTATGGGAAATATCTAATTTTTAGAGGAAACTCTACTAGATTTTCGGTAGAATTTTTGCATGGAAGAATAGTTATTTTGAATTGAATTTGAATGGATTTAATATTATGAATTCGTATATCTCAATTATATTTGTATGGTTATTAGTATTGATATTCCAGAGCATGTTATGGTTTGTATGTGGAAATAGAAATGCTGCATAGGACGTAGGGTTGAGTGGAATCTGAATAGACTGTGAGAAGAGTCTATTTAGGTTACACTCAACCAGTAGCGACCCTCCGATGTTCCCTGATATGGGAAAAAGGAAAAATTTATTTAAAACTTTATATGCTGCTGCTACTCTGATAGAGGTAAGTATATTATGAATTAGGGGGGTCGTTACATAAGTACTTCTCCAAGAATACCTCCTTGAAGGAATCCCAAGTGATTTGGAATCCTTAGGCCTCCATAAACTATTTAGCCCATTTCCACTAGTGCTCAGACTCCCCTGCCAACATGTATATGAAGAACTGAACCTTCTAGGCCTCTGTACTCCCCACAAGAAGCCACGTGGGAGAAAGAAGAAGATATAAGAAAAGTACATCCAGAGTTATTTCTTTAGGCACATTTTAAATTTCGAGGTCAAAATTTTTTAAAGGACGAGAGAATTGTAACATCAGTTCCTTTTGCGCATTCAGAGATGTTTGTTAATTTTAATGAATCAAATTCTTGGGTTTGTTGCATTATGCTACATTAGTTGCATTAGGAAAAGAGTTTTAAGGGAAAAGAAAGAATAAGGACCAAATTGAAAGGAAAAAGATGAAGGAGGATAGAGGTACAAAATTCTAAAACTTCAGGGCAATAGGCTGTAATTTTAGCCAAATGATTTACTGTAGCAACATAATTCTAAAAATTTCCCGCTAGGCAGTTAGGGAAAAAATGGTCATTTAACATAAAGTTAGAAGAATTACCAAATTGGGCCGAGTGATCGGGAATTAGGGAAAAAGTTGCAAAAGGTCAGATTGCCTATAAATAGGCTAGCCTTCTAAAACTCTTCATTTGGCTTCCTGAGTTCTAAAATTCTAAAGAGAGAAGGAAATCGAGTTAGAGAGAGAAAGAGTGGGAATTAAGAGGGAAAATGCTGTTAATCGAATTTAAGCATTCCAGGAGCTAGGAAAACTTACCAGAACCTTTCACCATCATCAAATACCGATTGGAAATCAGCAGAAATGTAGCAAATCACCTATCTCCCTTATTTTTGAAAATACTGTTTATGGCTGAAAATTCTGAGTTTTATGATTTTAAACTGAAGGGAGATTAAAAACCTACATTCTTAGTGTTTTTGATTGCTATTGGATGTTTTAAACTGCTTGAATATACTTGTGAATGTATGAGTGCAAATATGAGAAATCGGTTTTTTCATGGTTTTCAAGAAAGGGTTTAAATCCAAGATTTAAGCATGAATAATCGGTGATTTAGGCTATTTTTGAGTGGTAAATGAAGCTTTTTTACTGTTATTGAGTTTTCAATCACCAAAACTATATTAAAAACATGTTCTTGGGCTAAATTAATTGGTCAACGACGAGTTTTAAAATAGAGCATAACGTAGCAGTAGACTTGTAGGCTCTACTAGTCGATTGTCGTGCTCCTGATTGCCTAAAATCGTATCCAGAATGCTAGCAATTAACTACTAGGGGGTGAAAGTCGACTATCGTGTTCTTATTTTCCAGAAATTAGCCAAGAACAGAGCAATTGACTGTCGGGGTCCTGGAAGTTGATTGATTGCTCACTGTTTGAAACATTTTTAGGGCAGCAAGCTAGAAGTCGACTGCCAGGAGGCTGGAAGTCGACTTGTAGCTCTCTGTTTTGGAAAAAATTTAACTCAATAACCTATTTTATCCACAATTGGCCCAATACTTCGCTCAAATGTAGGATTTAATCTTGAATTGTAATGGGTAACATGAGAAATGAGAAGATTAAGAAATTATGAGAAAGAGAAGAAAAATAAGAGATTTTGATTGAGCACAAACCATAAATGGGAATAATTACAAATGGTTGATCTGCGAGAAGGGATACATTTGGTTATATCGAGAGAAGGGATGCATTTGGTTATTCCGCGAGAAGGGATGCAATTGGTTATACCACGAGAATAGCTACAATTGGCTTTAATCTAGGAAAAGTTTTACAGACAATTAACTTGAGAATAAATGCTGACGGTGAAAACCACTAGAATGATTGCAAGTGGCTCATGACCACAAAAGAATATCATTTATGAATAGAAATTTGAAAGAGTGTGATGCTTTTGACTATGGCCATATCAAATTGCATGATTTCTTTGCTTATGCTCTATATACTGAAACGAGAATGTGAGTTGTTACCATTACAATCTGAGAATGCATCCTTTGTGATGAATATTTGTTGAAGTGTATGTGTAATCATAAGTATATGCACGAGATAGTTATTTAATGCATTTACATTATTCCAATAGCATAATATTTGAAAATATTCTGAAAAAGAATGTAGTGAATTTTTGTATTGGTACGGTGGTACAATCAGCTATCTTTAAACACAGGTGATTATTGCTATTGAGAAATATTTCTCATTAAAGCTAATTTGTATCAGATGTCTAGGTACCAGGTGTTGATAGAGGTAGAGATAGAGATAGTGGAGATACCCTTTCTGGGGTATTTTCCTGTAATCACAAGACTCTAGATCCTATTTGTATTTGAAGTATCACCAACCCCCTGACTGTATTATAATTAGAAATATATTGTAGGTCTTTGATATACCTATATCCCGAATCCATATATATATCTTTTGGAGGGATCAGGAGAATGATTTTTGATGTAAGTAAGAAGGCCATATATGTATTAAGATATGTGAGATAACGAATTTTGCTTAAAATAGGGTATGAGTGGCAGGCTTGTTGTCTCCTTACCCTGCTCAGGCTCACATATCTATAGGTATATGTCTAGTACACACTACTGTATATGTATGTATAAATGGTATGTATAGTTGAATGTGAATGTGAATATCTCTATATCTATCTATTTCATTTAAATTACTTTATTTATTTCCACTGCGTAACGTGTGAGAACCCAAGTGTAGTAACCTAAACTAGTGGCACTCAACTATTTAAATTAGAAAAAGTTAAAAATATACTCGGGTAGAGGTAGTAGTAACCTACTAATCCTATATTATATTACCTTATACTATTTTATTACCAAAAAGGAATATAGGGTTGGGGGTGTTACAATAATCACTGGTTAATAAGAGAAATCATGAGAGTCTCACCAAGAGAACCACTCCATATTTTAAAATCTTGTACTCATAACTTTTGGCAACATATGCCTATTGGTAGTCCTCGACTACTATATCATATTCATGTACATTCTGGAGCGTCTTCTAGTGGATCCAAGTACAAAAGAGTCCCTACAATAAGATTACATATCCCCAAATCTTTGAGATCACCATCTCCTTTTTTAGATAGTTCATCTCTCAGTACGTTATTCATAAGTATATATATTAAGGTGATTCGACTCATATTATAGTTATGTGAAATTCTAAGTATGCGACCTTTTTAAATTGGCCATTAAGTTCACAAACTTAGAATTTACCACTATCATGGTGTTTTCAAATGATATCTTAACTATGGAATAGCTAATTACCGTCCCATACCAGCAACTAGTCATTCAATTATAAACCTATCTACCATTAATACATATACAAAGAATACAATTCTCAGTTCTCTTATTTACTCTCGCTCTTTCCTTCTTAAATCTTATATCATTCTTGCTCTTTTTCATTTAATTTCAAAGTACATGTTACCCTTTACATTCTAGGTTTAAATCCCTTATCTGAGTAGAGTTTTTGGGCTAAATATCTTTCAAACATGTCATTGAGTTCATAATACACTCATAGAGGTTAGAAGTCAGCTGGTACCTTGCTACTAGTTGACTATTGACACTCTGTCAACCTTCAAAATTCTAACCTGAGAGCTATTAGTCGACTATTATAGGGCTGGTAGTAGGCTTCTAGCCCACGGTTAGGCCCGAAAATCGACTATTGGAGCGTTGCAGTCGGCTGTTAACCTTATAGGAAGATTTTGGGAAATCAAGAACACGACAGTCAACTTCTAGGGTCTGGCAGTTTATTTCTAGAGCTCTTTATGCATTTTTGGGCAACTTATGAATGCGACAGTTAACTGATTCAAGCTACCAATCATCTGTTACGTTATGCTCTATTTTATGACTTGCTATTGACCTAGAATTTTTATCCAACAACTCATTTTTTAGCCCATTTTTGAATTCATGAACTCAACTAACATGTGAACATTCATTACCACACAAAACACATCCTAAACACAACTCAATCTCTCTAAAATCTTGGATTTAACCTTATTCTCATCCATAAAAAAAAACCCATTTTTCATAATTTGATTTAAGCATGCATAAATATATTCATGTATTTCAAAACACCTAATAGTAATTAGAAACACTAAGAATCTAGTTTTAAATCCCTTTTTCTCTTCAAACACTTTCAAAATCATGAAATTTAGCTACACGAACAATAACTTTGAAATAAAAGGGATTGGGTTATTTTGCTACCTTAATTCCTTGCTTGCAAGCTAATTCTTGTATTAGATGCCTTCCTAAACACTTTTCTAAATTCAACTCCTATTAAAAGTGGAGATTTAATCTCTTCTTCCTCACTTTCTCTCTCTACTCGATTCCTCTTTCTCTAAAAGTTATGTTCTGAATTTTGGATATATGACACCCTAATCTTATAGCTTGTATTTCATAAATATTTCTTTTGTAAGCCCTTTTTGCTACAATATTGGCATGTTATTCTTACTTATATCCTTGATTATTACCTGAATTTGATTTTAAATTACCATTTATTTATCCAATTAGGTCTGGGTTTCTTACTCAGGTATTCTCATACATTACACAGTGAAAGTTTACACAGTAAAAGTCACTAATAATACAGAAAAAGATAAAATTTCATTAATACAAATGTATTTCTCATACATAAAGTTTTGGTTGATACATCGAGTGAGGAGGCAACAATCTTGCCACTCAAACCCTTCTTAATGATATTCTTATATCATTACCTATCTATTACCAGAACCCTTATCCTCTTGCCAAATTGTAAGTGAACATAGAGAAAATATTTCAACCAACCTTTCTTCTACCTCCAATTGAAGTTATGCATGGTTATTTGATACATACCAGGAAAATAATGAGAAATAATTTCTCAATAGCTAAACAATCCATACTTTTGAAAACCTCTAGTATGTACCATCGTAGTGATACGAAAAATCATTCTACATTCTTTACTTTAAAATACAATATATTCTATTGGTATGCAACATATAAAATTACTTATGTGTGTATAACATGCATTCATTAATATATAGAATGATATTTTATCATAAAAGTTCAAGTTCACCTTATATGCCTTTTCATTTTAGTATCATGATCAGAAAAAATTTACAGTCAAATAACCATTCTAGTTATACGTAGGGAAAACATATTCAACATTTATCAGGAAAACAATTGCTAGTCATAAGGAAAACAATTATCAGTCATTGGCTAGAAGCCACAATCAATGAAAGGGGAACTTAAGAGTATCGGGAGCGCCACCCAGTGGAGCCTCCACGTACCACTACATACATGAGTGAGATAATTTTATTTCCAGTTCCAGTCATGTGACATTTCTACCCCATAGGGGACTGTTGTAACATTTTAGAAAATTAAGCTCACGGGATCATTGCTAACTATGCAGATGAGTTCCTCTTCGCTTTTAGGGCACATCATGCTGCTATGGAATCACCACCCCTAACCGGTGAATCCTATTCTTAGTATACTATTTCTTATATATAGTATAGGATGACTCAGACTGTACCCATGATTGTGCCAAATTCTAAGTAAATGTTTCCTTTTTATTCGCCATTTAGGTTACACTAACTTAGAATTTGCAACCATCATAGTGTCTTTAAAAAATCATTATTCCAAGTGGATGTTTAACCATCCATATTTATGACACAATCGTGGAATACCCAACAGCTATCCCATACCAACAATTGGTTACTCGGTTACAAGCTTATCTATCCTAGACTATACATGGGAAATACTTCCTCTAAGTTCTCTTCCTTTCCAGTCTAAGTTTTCCTTTCCTTTCTATATTTTCCTTCCCGATTTATGTTTTCCTTTTTATTTAAATATTCCATTTCTTTCCTTTCTTTTATTTATCATGATACTATATTTCCATTTAAAATAAAACCCTTATGTGTTTGCTATCATTCACATAATTGAATTGTGTGGATATGGAAGGCCATTCATTCTCTTTAGGCAATTTATAAATTGCATTATCAAAATCCCATGCCTTAACCACTTGCTTTTCTTCGCTTGGAATTTATTAATACAAAATCTTTTACCCTTTTCTTTACAATTTCATTACTATAAATTCAATCTATTCCAAAGGGAAAATAAGGAGGTGGTCTCAGCTAAAAGGAGAAAATAAGAGAAAAGTGAGACTTTCATATTACCCTTTCACTTTTCTCATTCTTCATAACATATAATGCAATTACATCACTTTTTCTTCCATTTCCATGCAATTTCCATAATTATTTCTCACACACATTAAGGGTTGAAGGTGAATTATCCATTCATTTATTCACCATTTTCATTTCCTTTTTCCTTTCAATATATCGATGTGTACACATAAGCATCTTTTTATCATGACAATCATACATGAACACATAGATATATTGTTCTCTCTCATTAGAACACACATTCGATTCTAAGACTCCATGGTTATAGTGGACTTTTCATCAAACAAACCTTCAATTTCATCCTTTTCCTACTTACCTTGACCGAAACCATGGTTCACATACATGAAAAATTTTCATAAAGCCTTCCCTTCATGCTCTCAGTCAAGTCATGGAAAAAGGCAATTAAGAGACTTTCATGAAAACACCAATTCCCTCTTTCACTCTTACTTGTGGCTTAAAAATTAGCAACAATTATAAGCCAAAATTAAACAAACTTCTTTTCATGAAAATTTCTACAAGTTCTCGGCTAAAGAGGGAAAGGGAGGGGATTCATGTGCTTTCGTATCAATCTCTCCATTTCTCTCATTTTCAACAATAAACAAGCATATAAACACCATTTCTTCACCATAACCATGAAAATCTACACATTTCATAACCAAATCCAACAAGAGGGTTTCATGAAAGTGATGAACTTAATTTCACAATATCATTATAAACCATTCAATCAATCATTCCAACACTTATAAACATATCCATACAACACAATAAGTGTAACCAATATATTTTTAAGCAAATAAGAATGTATAGAGAGAAACCCCAAATTCATGGCAGCCATGGAATTTCTTCAAATATGCAAAAGACACCATGAATCATAAAATAAATGGTAAAGGATTGTTAAGCTACCTTGATTTGCCATTAAAAATGGTTTCTCCTTGAATTTTCCTTCCCTTTTTCTTCTTCCTCTTTCTCCTTCACCTTATCGGCTTTCGTTGTAACACCTCATATTATTTGATTAATTACAGAATAAACGTTTCATAATTAAGTAGATGAGTTACCATAAAGTGTGGTGAATTTCTTGCACAATGGCTTAAAAAAATATGAAATATGTGTGTTCGAAAGGATAATATCGCATGAAAATTTGGGTGTTTAATTTAATTCCCTATTCTTCTTTTCTTCACCTAGCTTAATTGCCAAAAGAAAAGCAAACTAAAAATGCATATAAACCAACACGTGCAATTGGTGAAGAATACAATTTTTATATTTTATGTATATACACCCACGTGGCTAAGACAAAAAAGGGAAGAAAGAAGAATGAAACAATCCAATATATATATTTATGCATCCATAGGATGAAGTGGTAAGTGGAACCACGTGTGTCTTGCATGAGATGCAAGTCTTGCATGAAGGTGGCCTCTATATCATATGTGTTACATGAATATAAGTATGCATGCATACATGTAGTGGAGAAAGTTAAGCATGCATGGGTCTTATGTGAGGGGAGTGATTTAGGTACAAGGGAAGAAAAGAAAAGATATATGTGCAATACTAGCATATGTATCTTGCGTGAGACCAAGGGATAGTGGGAAGAAGGATGGGAATTTGTTGTTATACATATATATAACCCCTCGGCTAGGAAGGCATGGGAATGCAAGGAATGTATGGCAATTGTATATGTATATAGATGCACACGTGCATTCAGGAGCAAGGGGGTAAAATATGACCAAATTAATATACATATAGATGTACAGTCAAAGCATTAGGGAATAGAAATATGAATTTAATAGTGATACTAAACCAAGAAGCCTCACGTGTGTGCAAAAGGGGAGGGGGTGGCGTGACCAAAGGGGAAAACAAAGTGCAGCACGCCACCTCAATCAAGGGAAAAAGAGAAGATGGAAATGAGTAGGAGAAAGGGTCGTACAGCCCTGCATGGTGGACAACTTCATGAGGGAGAAGATCACGTGAACTAAGGAAAGGAATGATAGGAAACATACATAGAGATGTGGCTTGTGTTAGGGAGGTGGTTGGCATGAACTCATTTTCTCTTTCCTTGGTGACAACGCATGAAGAAAATAGGCATGCATGAAGGACAACACGTGAGCCTTACCAAAACACATAGCCTTGTGTGAAGATAAGAAGTGGCGTGAAGTAAGTTTCTAAGGTAGAGTGCAAGGGAAGTAAATGGTACCTAAAAAGTACACATGTGACTAATACATTGAGTAAAACACAAGATTCCAAGGAAAAAGGGGGCTGCACGTGGGGCTCTTTGTTAATGGCAATAAAAATTAACTAAGGAGAAGGAGGAAAATGAATACATGAGGGAATGGAAATTTGATATTTTATATGCACACATGTACCCACTCAGCAAGGGAGAAGGAGTGAACAAAAAGAAAATATGAGGAAATAGGAAAGGATGTAGCGTGAATGTGGGACAAGTAACACCAATGTTACAAGAAAGTGGGCTGCATGTGATAAAGAGAGGAGATGGCACCCTTTTAGTCGAGAACAAGAAAAAAAAGGGATTGGAATGGAAATTGTATTTTTTTTAATGCATGGAAGCATACACACGCCACCCAAACAAAGAGAAAAGAGGAGTAGAGAGTCTACATTTGGACAAATACATGCATACACACTCGGACGTGTCCCTAAAGGGAAGGAGAGACAATATGCTGTAACACCCCCATTAGCCTATGGTTCCTTTTAAGTGTTTAAAGGTATAATGTATATAATTATCATAATAATGGTGTGTTACTATCACTTCTACCCGAGTGAATTTTAAACTTTTTACCAAGTTGATTAATTAAGTTCCATTTAGGTTGGTCTCTACTCTCAGGTTCTTTCAACATCGCAGCGGAATAAATACATATATGTATATAGAATAACCTTGGATTAACTATAAATGGACATGCAGTTTAATTAAATATAATTATTTAACTATTGGGCATGGAGGCAACAATCTTGCCACTCATAACCCATCAATTAGTCTATTTATCTATCCAGCCTAATTCATATACAGATAAGTTAGAATAAGCCATACAAAATAGTCTTACACTAGCCTTTCTCAAAATATCATGAAGGCTAGCTTCATTCTACCATGTACTTAAGCTATCCAAATTAAACAGTCTGTATGCCCAGATTGGACACTTCTTCATACTTTACCTTAACCTCTCGCCCAGGGGACCTACACCTCTTGTACATGCCAACACTATCGTGAGAAATAAATCTCAGTAGCAATATAACCTATTACGAAATCCATTGACCTGTACCACCGTGCTCGCATGGAGAAAATATACATTCTTTCATAAAACATATCACATGCTAATGGGATGTAATTCATGTAGCATTTAATCATATTGTGTACTTATACATAAGCATATTTATTAAAACATGTCATCTTTAAAGCATGGGGAGTGCATTCATCATCATTCTCATCATAAAAAATTTCTCATAAAACACATGTGTGATAGTAAACATGCCATAATTTCACTTTCATAACATATGAGTAGTACATAAAACATCCTAAGAGTAATCAAGAGAGTCGCCCAGCAATAACTCTACGCACCACTGTCTATATGAATGAGTACATGTCTAGTTAGCCATGCCTTAACTTTTGTACATTTTGAGGCGTCCCCCAATGGATCCAAGTACCTTAATGGTCCCTGCCCCTTACTGGCAGATCATCCCTGACTAGTGGGATTCCTCTCTTTTGTCCCAAACGGGGCTGGTATAACTCTCATAGGATCATATGAACTCTATTCGGATCATTTCCTCTCCACTTTTGGCAGATCATAGTACTATGGAATCACCACCATTCCTTCGAGGTGGATCACACTCCCGGTACTCTATTCCCTATATATACTCTTGGGTGAAATGGCCCATGCCTATGTTATGCTTAACTCTAAGTATGTGTTTCTCATATGGCCCTTGGGAGATGACACTAACTTAAAGTTCGCAACCATCATAGTGTTTTCAAAATCATCTAAGTTTAAGTGGATGTTTAACCATCCCAATTTATGGCACAATCGTGGAATGCCCAATGGTCGTCCTATACTGACAATCGGTTACTCGATCATGAGCCTATCTACCCTAAGGCATACACTGAGAATACTTTCCTCTTTCCCTTTTTGTGTTTTTTTCTTTCTCTTTGTTTTAATATCACAAGGGTCTCATCACCTAAAACTCCTAGTTTCCTTGCTTACCCATGTTGTGAGCCATTAATTAAGTTAGCATGGAGAATTACCAAGCTTAATTGCCATTAAAAACCTCATTTCGCAAACTAGAGGGTTGCCAGTCGATTGCTGAAAGGTTAGCAATCAGCTAGTGGCTATCTGTATTCCTTAAGTGCCAAACAGCAAGCTAGCAGTTGGCAGCTGACTGGTGGCTTTCTGAAAAGCATCTTGGGCAAAATAAAAGCACAATAGTCGACTGCTCGGATGGCTAATCGACTGCTTAGTGCAAACTAGGGCCTGATAGTTGACTTCTAAGAATCTAGAAGTCGTCTGCTAAACCTCTATGTGTACTTCTGGGTTTCCATTAGCACAACAGTCGACTGCAAAGATGGCCATTCGACTTCTTAGTGTAGACCTGGGCCCGATAGTCGACTGCTAGGAATCTGGTAGTTGGCTGCTAAGCCTCTTTCTGCACTTTTGGGTTTTCCAGGAACACAGCAATGGACTGCCCCTACTTAGCAGTCAGCTGCTATACTTCGCTGCAGTTTAAAAAACATAATTTTGAGAATACCTAGTCCAAGATGCACTTTATTTTCAATTCTAAACACATGGGCTTAGTTTCCATACAATAAAATTTACTTCTCATAAAACATTTTTCATCCATTAGCTCAAACATGGTACATTCAAGGAAATCTAGTCTATACCTCTAGATGAACACAAACTAGCCCTTCCAATCTATTTCAAGCACATATATGAGCATACATTTAGCGACACAACATCGCATAAAAATAGAAAAGCACATAGAATGTAGGTTTAACCCCTAACTCAGTTCAAACCTTCAGAAATTCACATTTTCCAGTAACAGTAAATATTTCAGAAAAGAGAGGGGTTTAGGATGGATTACTACCTTGATTCCTTGCAAATGTGTGTGTTGGATGTGTTAGAAATCATCCACCCTTGCTATTAGACTGATTCGTAGCCTCAAATCTGCACCTTCCTCAATAAAATTCCCTCCTCAAGCCCTTGCTTGCCCCTTTCTCTTTCTAGCTGCCCCCTTCAGCTTCTCTCTCTAAAATCTAGTATGGTGGAAGTGTGTAGGGGTTTTGGCTATAGCTAGGGTTTAAGGGATTTTGGGGAATTTATTGTTTAGTCCTTGAGCCATTTTGCACTCTTAGACTCCCTTATCTTTTTCCTTTTTAATTGAGTCCCTACCCACCTCTTACTAAATCTCTATTTATTTCCTTTCAATTTAGTCCCTAGGCTAATGCAACTATAGGCATTAATGCAACATACACAAGCATTAAACATCAAATTAACAATCATCAAACATCTCTTCAACCATAATTGGAGCGGATGTTACACATGCAACATTAAAAAAAAACCACACACATACATGGCAAGGAAAAGAGAAGGAAAGGAGAGTAGCCCACATTTAGAGAAAGGCCCCCACCCATTCGGTCAAGGCAAGGAGAGAGGGATTTAGTCAAAGAAAAAGGAAGCAAGGTGTAGAAGGAGATCAAAGGAAGGGCCAAGATCATTCCACCCTAGTCATCTTTGAGGTAGGTTAACAATTTCAAAAATTATGCTCCATGTTTTAGTAGGTGTAACCACCATGTTTTTTTTAAGTTTTCCATAGAACATGATTGTCTTCCCTACATTCTTGATAAGATGCATGTTATGTTGACTAAGCATGTGTGATTGATTAGGATGTTGGTTGATGTGATGAAATGAATGTTGTTATTATGTAAGGATTATGAATAGTTAATAATATTGTCATGATAGAAATGGATGTATGAGTGTGAGAACCATTATTCCCCATGAAACCCTTTTTGGCCGAGTAGAAGATGAAATTTTACATTAAATGGGTGTGAAAGTTTGGTTGCGATTAGTGAGAAAAATGACCATCGAGGAAGGAGAGTATACCATTTTAATGGTGTTAGTCAAGGAATAAAAGAGGGAAATTTGAATTGCAAAGTAACCAATTTCCTTAGGCCAAGTCCATGGAACTTATTCTTGAAGTTTATTAGCATTTTATAAGAAATGCACCTTAATATTATTTTTCAAGAAAGGAGAATTTATTCTTGAAGTATATTAGCATTTTATAAGAAATGCACCTTAATATTATTTTTGAAAAAAGGGGAATTTATTCTTGAAGTTTATTAGCATTTTATAAGAAGTGCACCTTAATATTATTTTTCAAGAAAGGGGAATTTATTCTTGAAGTTATTAGAGTTTTATAAGAAATGTACATTAATATTCTTTTTCCAAGAAAGGGGAATTTATTCTTGAAGTTTATTAGAATTTTAAAGAGATGTACATTAGTATTATTTTTCAAGAAAAGGAAAATTTCCCTTGAAACTTGTTAGAAATTTTATAAAGGTGGCCAAGTGTCCACAAGTGCTCAAGTGTGCACAAGAAATTATATAAAATTGGCCAAGTGTCCACAAGTGCCCAAGTGTGCACAAGAAATCTTATGAAGGTGGCTAAGTGTCTACAAGCACCCAAGTGTGCACAAGAAATCTTATAAAGGTGGCCAAGTGTCCACAAAAGTGCCCAAGTGTGCATAAAATTTTTATAAAGGTGGCCAAGTGACCACAAAAGTGCCTAAGTGTGCACAAGAATTTTATAAGAGTGGCCAAGTGTCCACAAAGATTTTATAAAGGTAAGTTTTAAGAATGATAAGCCTAAATGATTTTGTTAATTTCCTGATAATGTGTTTAAACGCATGCAAAGATATTTTACCTGAAAAGAATATCATTTTATCACATTAACACATAAATTAATCATGCAATACTTGCCAATTTATATTTATGAATGAGGTTATGGTTTTCAAAATTTAAGAATGTAGGAATAAATGTTTTGGTGCTTGCACCCTGGTACATGTTAGTAACATTTTTAAACCTTGAATTGTTAAGCTACTGGGAAACTTGCATTTCTCATTCATATGTTAATATGTATCAGATGCGGACGATTAGCAGGGCTAGGGAAGTAGAAGTTTCTTTGTGATCAAGGAAATTCTTTTGTAATTACTCATTTTGGATCTTGATTCTAGATATATTTTGGATTAGAATTAGGACTATTCTTTTGGCTATGTACATGAAATGTAAATGGGAATTTACCTGCGAAAGGATATGTGAAGGACTGGTCCATCCTTAGTAATTTGTAAAGGGGTCTGAGTGACAAGATTGTTATCTCCTGACTCTTGATGGACAGGTACTTCATATATCCTAGTACATGTCTTTAAAGGATGTAATGGACATTATTGGACATTTATCAGTTGTAATGTAAAAGTTTTAAATTTCTGCTGTAATATGTAGTATTTTATTTTCGATGTGCATACGAGATTTAATCTGAGTAAAAGATCCTGAACCTAATTCACCTTAATAAAACTTAATGGCATAATTGCTCAGACTTAATAACAAAAGGATAAGAATAACGTATCGAACTTATCTGTTTACATCGGAGGAAATATAATACTAGATAAGTGCGTTACATTCCTCCCTCATGTCCATTTTGCATTCTTGGCTTGGTGAAGATGTGAAACATTAAGGGCTGGAAAAATGACCAATTTACCCTTCCATTTTCCTTCATTTGGATGTGGAGTTTGTGAGAGGACATCCTTGGAATTTTACAAAACTTTTCTTGTTAAAATGACTATTTTGTCCTTTTGGTAAAATTACCATTTTACCTCTAGTGCAAAATTATCATTTTGCCCTTTTAGTCAAAATGACTATTTTACCCATCACTTTGCTACATAATTTTGAGAAGTGTTGTGGGAGGGACTCCATGAGAATTGTCATGATGAAATGACCATTTGACCCCTAAGGTAAAAATTACTATTCTACCTTTGGGTGAAATTACCATTTTACCCTTGGGTAAAATTTGTCTGTTTTGCCCTCGGATATTTTTCTAAAGTTATTATGACTTTCAGATATTTTTTAGGCGAGATCATTATGTTTTAGATATTTTTCTGATATCATAATGACATATCATAAATGACGAGATATTTTAGAGGCGTAATGATTACGTTTTCGTCTTCTAGTGAAACTTTTCTTCTTTTCACTTTAGTTCTTAACTTTTTCTTTCAGTTTCATCCCTTTCTCATTTTCAAAAATTTAGGGAAATTTAATTACAATATTTCAGGCATAAAACTGCTAAATTTGTAATTTTAAAACGTACTTGAAGATAGGAAAAATGCGAATATTACAAGATAGGGAGAGAGTTGGATTTCTGGCCTTATATAAGTGACCCAAAATTTGTAATTTTAATCTTAATCTCTGTTCATTCGACCTCAAAATGATAATTGCATAATTATCATTTTACCCCTGAACCATTGGTGGGAGATTTTTAAAAATCTGTTAGCTACAGTAAATCTTTTGGCTAAAATTGTAGCTCTTATACGTAAACTTTTCCATTTTTCAGTTTAATCCTTATCCTCTATTAGGTTAATTAGCTCACTCTTATTTAATCCAATTATTGCACTAATGCAGCTATATGCAGTCTAATAAAACATACACAATCAATTAATTAAAATTAACAAACATCTCTTATAAAAATTAGAGCGGATGTTACATACCACATGTCAACAATACAGGATATGTCATTTCATCACATATGTGCCATGGTGACATGAATATATTTACATTTAAAACATGTGCAAGGAAAACAAAGCATATCATAATGGCCAATGCCAAAATAATCACATGAGCCATCGAGAAAGTCGCCTAACAAATAACTCCACATGCTCATATAGCACTTATGGATGAGTTCCAAGTTAAGTTCCTTGTGGTCCCTAACCATTAGCAGTTTGTGACTGCTCTGTACTATCTGGAGCATCCCCTAGTGGGTTTAAGTACTCAATGGTTCCTGCCCTCTCAGCAGATTATCCTTGACTAGCATGATTAATATCTATTTCGATGGTCCCAAACAGGGCTAGTATAACTCACTCAATGGTCCCTGCCAACTCTGATAGATCATCCTGACTAGTGGGGTCCATATTCCTTTGGATACTTCATTTCCCTTTCATCCTAAATGGGGCTAGTATAACTCACAAGATCACTATCAACTTTGACAGATCATGCCTTCTCCGCCCTTTCAGATCACGAGGCTATAGAATCACCATCGTTATCTGATGGATCACATTCCCAACATGCTATTCGCAAGAATATATTCTAGAGTTATTCAGCTCATGCTATGATTATGCTAGACTCTAAATACGTGACTTCTTTTTAGTTAGCCATAGAAGAGTTTACTAACTTGGAATTTGCAACCATCACGACATTTTTGAAATCATTTAGAATCGATTAGATGTTTCACCATCCTAGTTTATGGTTTAACCAATACCCAACAACCATCCCATATCGACAATCGGTCACTCAATCATGAGCCTATCGACCACTAGTACATACAATTGAAATACTCTTCTCTTTTCTATTATATGTTTTTTGCTCCTTCTTTCTCAACCTCATGTTACATGTGGCTTAAAATCTATAATTCCCTTATATGTTGACATTATTGTTGACCCTATTAAGCATACACTTAAGAAAATAGAAACTTGAACTCAAAAAATTCTTTTAAAATTTTGAGGTTTCTTTTCAAAGACTAAGTGGCTCTTTCAAAATGAATTCTTTATGGTTGAAACACCCTCTATCCTACGGTTCCTTTTAGAGATTTTTAAAAAAAACTATAATATGAAAATAATTATCATAGTGTTGGTGTTACTATTACTTCTACCCAAACAAGTTTTAAACTTTTTATCAAGTTGATTAATTGAGTGCATTTGGGTTAGTCTCTACTCTCGGGTTCTCTCAATATCACAGCAGAATAAATACATATAGCATACATCTGGATTAACTATACATAGACATGTATTCTTAATTAAATATAATTAATTAACTATTGGGCATAGAGGCAACAATCCTGCCACTTATAACCCCCATTAAATAGTCTATTAATCAATCCAGCCTAATTCATATACAGTTAAGTTAGAATAGGCTATACAAAATAATCCTACACTAACCTTTCTCAAAATATCATGAAGGCTAGCTCAATCCTAACATGTACTTATACTATCCAAACTAAACAGTTTGTATGCCCAGATTGGACACTTCTTCATACCTTACCTTCTTTCTTCAGCCTATGGGGACCTACACATTTGGTACATGTCAACACTATCGTGAGAAATGAATCTCAGTAGCAATACAACCAATTACGAAATCCATTGACCTGTACCACCGTGCTTACACGAAAAAACTCTACATTCTTTCATAAAACATATCACATACTATTGGGATGAAATGAGTGTAGCATTTAATCAAGTTATGTACTCATATGTATGCATGCGCATTTAAAACATATCAACTTTAAAACATGGGAATTGTATACATCATCATTCTCATCATAAAAGCATTTCTTATAAAAAATATGTGGGATAGTAAACATAACATCATTTCATTTCTATAACATGCGAGCAATACATAAAACACTCTAAGAGTAATTGGGAGAGTTACCCAGCAATAACTCCACGTACCATTGTCTATATGAATGATCGCATGTCTATTTAGCCATGCCTTAACTTTTGTACATTATGAGGCATCCCCTAGTGGATCCAAGTACCGTAATGGTCCCTGACCCTTTTTGGCAGATCATCCCTGACCAGCAGGATTCCTCCCTTTTATCCCAAACGGGGCTGGTATACTCTCATGGGATCATTGTCAACTCTACCCGGATCATTTCCTTGCTTACCTATGTTGTGAGCCCTTAATTAAGTTAGTATGGAGAATTACCAAGTTTAATTTCCATTAAAAACCTCATTTCACAAACTACAAGGCTGTCAGTCGGCTGCTGGAAGGCTAGCAGTCGACTGGTGGCTCTCTATAATCCTCAAATACTAGATAGTAAGCTAGCAGTTGACTGTTGCCTGACTATTATGCAACATCTAGAACTGAAGAATATGGAAATTGACTTGCAAGATTTTGAACTTCAATTCTACTGCTATGAGAGGTTATTTAGTCTAGATTTCACTTCTTTTTAAGTTTAGAAGAAAGCATGAGTTTAGTCTCAGATATTAATTCATCATTTAGTCCACTAACCACTCACTTTCATGTTCAATATCATCCATCATATGAAACAAGCATGTATAAGTACATTCATTCAACATAAAACACCCAATAGAAGTTAAAAATACAAAGAATGTAGGTTTAAACCCCTCTCTTATCTCAAACAACATTAAAATCATCATTTTTAGTAAAATGAATAGTACTTTTTGAAAATAAGGGAAATTATATTGTTTGCTACCTTGATTCTTGTTAAAAGATGTGTTGATGGTGTCTAATGCCTTTCTAGATGTTCCCCCTTGAGATTTTCTACTTCAAATTGTTTTTGAATTCAAGTTGGAATCTTTCTCCTTCACAATCCCTCTCTTTCTCTCTCTAAAATGCCCTCTTCTCTCTCTAGAAGGTCTGAAAGTGAGTTTTATTGTAACACCCGCTCCTAATACTTGCATTTTCTAATGGCGTTGTTATTTCAAGTTTTATTGTTGTTAGTATTATTTATGTGATGCTAAGGATGATTCATCAGAGAGATAAAATGGATATTTTCATCAACATATGGTCACTTTTGTCATAAAATATCGAAATTAGAAATTTGGTGAGGAAGGGTAAAATAGTAATTTTACCATAAAGAGGAAATAAATTTTTATTTTCTTATTTCATGAAAATAAATTTAAGGACTTTTATTATTTTCATTTAAGAGAGAAGAAGAATTGAATAGGTGAAGTGATTATATCCAATTTGATGGCAAAATGGCAATTTTCCCTAAAAAGGGCAAAATCATAATTTTGCCCAAGGATATATTTACATAAGGTGGAAAATTTTAATTTTTACCTAAATACTCCATGGAAATAGAATTTGGAAGTTTTTGCCCTTTTATTTTCAAAAAAAAAAAAGGGTGAATATCATGGTATTAGTATACAAGGCAAAAAGGTAATTTTTCCAAAGGAAGGGTAAATTAGTAATTTCACAAAAATAATTTTTATGAAACTTTATTTAAGTGATTTTTGGCCCATTAAATTCGAAAAGGGTGAAAAATAGGGTTAAAATGGTCATTTGGACATAAAGGGTAAAATGGTAATTTCTCATATTGGTATTTTTCCAAAAAGATGAGGGGCAATTCTGAAATTTTGAAATTCATAAGGGTAGAAATGTCTAGCCTATGAAAGTTCCACAAAATTACAATCCTAAGGAGAGTGAATGCGATTCTTGAAAAAGAGAAGTAGTAAGGGTAAAATGGTCATTTTACACCAAGGACATTTTAGTAATTTTACCTAAACCCTAATTTAAGCCTTCTTCTACCTTGAGAAGGGAAAGAAGTCGTGCAAGAGGGGAGAAGAAAGGGGCTAGCCGAAATACTCACAAGGGAAGGAGACGAAGTGCAAAAACAAGGCAAAACACTTAGGAAATTCAACATTTCTTGCATTTTCAAGTAGCTAAACATGCCTAAACCATTCTTTTCTTGTTTTATGGTGTGATTAAAGTGTCCTTAAACTTGTAAGAAGGATGGCTTTTCTCTCTCTACATTCTTATGGAAGATTTGCTTGAATGTGGTTTGTGTATGATGAAATCATGTTGTGTTTATGGCTATGGACATGTTGAAATGCTTGATAACATAAGAGCTAGAAATTTCTCAAGGTTGGAACCTAACTCTTGAAAACCCTAATGTTTTCCATGGATGAAATGTTGTGTATTAGAGTGAGAAAATGGTAATTTTGCCTAAGATCTATTTTTTTATGATTGTCTTGCAAGCAATATGGTGAAAACACTTCATTTTCATGCCTTTCTCCCTTTGGCCGAATTTTTGCTTTTGTGATGGTACTTAAATTGGTTTGGAAAGTGTCTAGAAATTGTGAAATAACTTGTTGTAAATTGGTAAGAGAGAGAAAATTTGGTTTGGCTAATGTCTTGACACTTTTCCCATTTTCTAGCTTTACCATTCACCTGCTTTACCCTCCTTGACCAATAGGACCCATGCAAATGGTGCTGAAATTTCATTTGAAAATGGTTAGAAAACCTTATAAATTTAGTCATAAGAAAGGAGGAGAGAGAAAGTTATGGTATTTTTATGTTTTTAGCAAATGTACCATTGTAAACTTTTACCATTTCACCTTAAAAGAGTGCTTAAAAATGTGAAGTTGTAAGATTATGTGCATTGTCATATTTGACATGAAAAATGAGCTACAGGAGTATGAAAAAGGATGGCCTAAAGTGCACTTACCTAATTTTTAGGTGTGAGAAAGTATTAGGCATAATTATGAAATTTCTTGCCACAATGTTCAAATGATAGAAATAATACTACAAATGAACCAAATGTGTGTTAGAAATGCCAATTTCTCGTGATTTTCTTGCCTTGGCCGAATGCTATGTAAAATTTCCCTTGAATGGCTAAATTTATGTATTAATAGAAAGTAGCCTAAGGTACATTTTAAAATGGCCTAAGTTAAGAAGAAAAGGGAAAATTGATGAGATGATGAAATGTAAATGATATGTTGAATGCAATTTTCCATTAATGAAAATATGTTCAAAATCATGTGTATATGATTGATTAACATAGGAATGCATATTGCATTTGAGAAAGGCAAGATTAAAGTCCTAAAGAGGAATGATTTGATGTATACCTCTAGTGAAATATTGCCTTGAAGGGAATGATCTGATGTATACTGCCAAGGAACTAAACCTTAAGGAGGAATGATCTAGTGTATACCTCCAGAGGATTAAACCTAGTGGAGGAATGATCTAGTGTATACCTCTAGAGAAATAAATCCAGTGGAGGAATGATCTTGTGTATACCTCTAAAGAAATAAGTCATTGATGAGATGCTATAAATATTTTTAATGCATGAATGTGTTCTATGTGTTAATTATTGATGAATATAAACATTGAAATCTTACCATGTATTACATTAATGTTGTCTCATGCAGCATATCTCATATTCATAGATGCATACACACATGTTTCAGATATGGCATACCCATAGATCTGTATGAAAAGAGTTTTTGAACTAAATATAATGTAGAAATGTTTTCTGTATTCGTATAGTGGTACATGTCATATGTCAATCCAATTGGCATTACTAGAAATTCATAATGCCCATACCTAGTCCTAAAGGCAGTCTTAGGTGCATCTTCAGTTCTAACTCTGATATGATGGTACCTCGACCTCAAATCAATTTTGAAAAATATAGTAGCTCCTCTAAGTTGACCTAACAGGTCATTAGTTATAAGGAGAAGTTATTTCTTTTTCACAAATAACACTGGTGCTCCCCATGATGAAGCACTAGGTCTAATAAATTGTTTCTCTAAGAGATCCTTTATCTACACTTTAAATTCAGTCAACTATAAGGGAGATCCTATAGGGTACCATAGAAATCGGTCTCGTGCTAGGAACTAACTCTATAGAGAATTCTACTTCCCTTTCAGGTGGAAGACTCAAGATTTCTTCTAGAAAGACATATGGAAATTTGCTAACCATAGGGATATCATTAAGCTTATGCTGAATTTCAATCTTAAAAGAACACAAAAAATGCATCATTTGGATCTTTTCTTCAATACTGCTATTCACAGGTATGGTATCTATAAAAGTCACAAATTTTTTAGACCAATCCAAGATTGCATTATTTAGAGACAACCAGTTCATCCCAAGGATAACATCCAAATCAATTAATGTAAATAGATGAGGTCAAAAATAAAAGGTTTATTCTCAACAACGATTAGAAAATTCAAGTAAGCTAAGGAATTCAAAACCTGCTCTCTCGTAGGAATGGAAATAGACAACTTAAACGGTAAACTAGATACAAGTAAATCCAATCTTTTCATGCATTCATAGGAAATGAAAGAATGAGTAGCGCCATAATCAAATAGTACAATCAAAGATACATCACCTATTAAAAAACTACCTTTAATCTACTCACTAGACAGAGCCGCTTTTTTTCCTCTAAGGGTATAGACTCTCCCAGTAGTTAGAGGTTTACTAGTTTCAGTCAGTTTCTTCCACTATGGACAATCCCTTATAAAATGTCCCTGCTTCCCGCATCTAAAGCAAGCACCTTGTTGCCACCTACAAGGTCCATCATGATTTCTCTCACATTTTGAGCAAGCATTAGGTACTTCCCTCTTCACCATTAGCCTCTTGCCTCCCTGGGCTCTACCAAACCTGCTATCCCTACCTTTAAAAGGTACTAATTGCTTCCATTTTAGGAAGTTGACTCTTTTTTTCTCTTTCTTAGTTTCTGTCAGATTCTTAGTAACTATATGACACTTTTTTGCCAATGTGTCATAAATCTTGATCTCCAATGAAGCAACCACACTTTTCAACTCTGGCCTCAACCCAGCCTCCAAATGCATGTCCTTTTATGCCTCATCTAGTTGAAGCTTCAAGTACGAAGAGAATTTTGACAACTCCTTAAATTTGGCAAGATATTCATCGAAGGTCA
This sequence comes from Senna siamea, assembly GCA_031216115.1. Lineage (NCBI taxonomy): Eukaryota > Viridiplantae > Streptophyta > Magnoliopsida > Fabales > Fabaceae > Senna > Senna siamea. The sequence continues at coordinate 9,424,369 of CM062360.1, forward strand.
TGTTACCCTGCTTAATCTGTATGAATTATATCTCCTTTTCATTCCTCACATTCTAAGGAAAATATTTCTCCAGAAACACCTATTTAAACGATTCCTATGTGATCTAGACTCCCTGAGCCTCCATTAGCTGTCTTGCTCCCTTCCACCAATGCTCGACCTTTCAAACTAGCATGTAGGTGGAAAAAAACACCTTTTGGGCATCTGTACTCTCAAAGACCATAAATAATTTCTCCATCTCTCTAAGCCACTCTTCTGTTACATTTGGGTTAAAATCACCCCTAAAGGAAGGAGGTTTAGCTTTCTGAAACTCTGACCATCCATGATAAACTGGGTTTCCTACTTGTCTTCCATTACGGTTAGGTTTAGGGTAATTATTGTTCCCATTCTCCTAAAATTATTTGAGGACTTAGGTAGTAGCAGCAGCTTACTCCTTCATAGCTTCAGCTACTCCCATCATATCCTGCATCACTCTTATTAGGCTAGCCTTATTCTCTCTCTCTTCTCCTCAATACTCCTCTTAGGTGAGGCCATATTTCACTCTAAAAAATAGACATTATCGAGGTGATCAGTCTTAATAACATAACATTTATAAGAGGACATATGACACCAATAGGAAATATTATTTACCAAAACCTAGAACTCTGTTCCTCAAGTCAAAATACAATATAGGTCAATTAATTGCCTAGGTTCAGCCAACTAACCTGAATTAATCCCTATTTTGAGGAATTCTACCCTTCTAACCTAGGTAACTATATTCTAATACCAACCTAATGAAACACCCTTAATCCTATAGTTTCTTTTAGTTAATCAGATAATACTACATAATATACTATAAGATTGGTGAGTTACTATTACGTGTGCTTGAGTAAAGATTTTTAAATTTTACCAAGTTAAATAATTAAGTGCCATTGGTTTGGATCTCTACGATTGGGTTCTCACATGTAACACAGCAGAAATAAATGAAGAAAATTAATGCATATTCTGATATACATTCTAATAAGTTATATATATACACACATACATTGATTCTTTCGTAAGACGTACCTATATATATGTGAGGTCAGCGTCAGTTAGCTAATTAGGGAAAAGAGGCAACAACCCTACCGCTCATACCCTTATTAAAACCTATTAGTGGTAATACTATTCTTCTCACATATCTTGAATACATACATTGCCTTTCTTTTAGTATACAACAAAATAATTCATCCTGACCCTCTCCAAAAATATAGTAAGGGGTTAGGGTAATGGGGCATGTACAACTTTACTCTAAATATTTACATGTCAAAATATAACAACTATTATACTAGTCATGCAATTTCACCCCTCCTGTAGGTGGGGGTGATGGGGGAACTTCTATAATAGGGACCACCTATACTTCCTTAACTATCATGAAATAACCTAGAAAGGGTATTTCCCTCCATGCTATATCAACTTCTAGCAGAATTTAAAATCTAGGTATCTGATACACACAGGCATTTATGAGAGAATAAATCTTAGTAGCATAACAATTTGTTTAAAAATCACTAGCCTGTAATCACATGTGTTACTATTACTGCTCCCTAAGTAAATTTTTAACTTTTACCAAGTTAATTAATTGAGTGCCATTTGGGGTCGAGTTTGACACTCGGGTTCTTACTCAAAGATCACAATGAAATAACATATCATCTATACATATAATATACTCTAGAGAACTATACACAAACATGCATAATTACTCATTAGTTAACTTTAAATTAACTATTAGGGTATGAAGGCAACATCCCTGCCACTCAACACCCCATCAATGTATCTACTGACACTGGCTAGTTAATCCATTTACATCCAAGTTAATATAGACTATACAAGAAATAATCTATACTAGCCTTCCTCAAAAATCATAAAGACTAAAACAAAATGAATATATGCCTATATTATCCAAAATAAATAATTTCATGTACCCCATGAAGGGTACCTCTCTCCGTGTTACCTTCCTTTCTAGTCAAAGACTTACACATCTGGTACACGCCAGCACTATTGTGAGAAATTAATCTCAGTAGCAATGCAACTTGCTTTGAAAACTGCTAACTTGTACCATCATACTTATACAAAAAATCTCTACATTTTTTTTCTTGTAAAACATAATACATACCAAATACTATTGGGATGCAATACATGCAACATACTCTTATATCATATGCTCAGATTTATGCATGCACATTTAACATATAGAATTTGAAATAAGGGATGTCCATTAATCATCATTCTCATCATAACTTCCATATAAAAAATATTGTGTGGGTAATAAACATGCCTTTACATTTAATATGTGAGTGGGAGAATAACATATCATAAGAGTTATCGAGAGTGCTACTTAGCGAATAACTTCACGTACCATTACATACATGAATGAGTGCATGACTATTCAACCATGCCTTAACTTTTGTACATTTTGAGGCGTCCCTTAGTGGATCCAAGTACCATAATGGTCCCTGCCTCTTTCTGACAGATCATCCCTGATTAGTGAGATTACCTCCTTTTCGTCCCAAATGAGGCTGGTATATACTCATAGGATCATTGTCAACTCTACCCAGATCATTTGCTTTTCGCCTTTACAGATCATGGGGCTATGGAATCACTAACCCTTACTAGTGGATCACACTTTCAATACGTCATTCTCTAACATATACATTAGGGTGACTCGACTCAAGTCCATGGTTCTGCTTAACTCTAAGTATGTGTTTCTTAAATGGCTTTTGGAAGATTACACTAACTTAAAGTTTGTAACCATTATGGTGTTTTTGAAATCATCTAAGTTCAAGTGGATTCTTAACCATCCTAATTCATGGCACCACTGTAGAATGCCCAACGATTGTCCTATACCGACAATCGATCACTCAATCATGAGCCTATCTACAATTATGTATACTCTTAGAATACTTTCCTCTTTCCTCTCTTTTGTTTTTCGCTTTCTTTATTTCACTATCACAAGGATCCTCTCATCCTAGTTACTTGTGACTCTATCTCTTGTATGTTACCCATTACATCTCAGGTTTAGATTCTTAGTTTGAGTGAGATTTTGGGCTACTTACCTCTTAAAATGGTCATTAAGTTCATTGTCTGAGTTAAAGGTTTGGCAGCCAACTGGTCCCATGCTAGCAGTCAGTTGCTAGCTTACTGTCTTTTTTACCCTGGCTTGGCTGAGAGTTATCAGTCAGCTACTAAAGGCTTGGTAGTAAATTGCAAGCGAAAAATGGGCTCGATAGTTGACTGCTAGAGTGGGGCAGTCGGCTGCTGGCCTTCAAAAATGTTTTCTAAAAAATGAAGAACACTACAATTGAATTCCAAGGTCTAGCAGTCAACTCCCAGCATTCAAATTGGTTTTTTGGTAGACAAAGAACATGGCAGTTGACTTCCATGGGCTAGTAGTTGGCTGTTGGTGTTCTATCTGCTATAAAACTCATTGCTAAACCTAGAGTTTTTTTTCTAAAAACATGTTTTCAAACTAATTCCTCAAGCTATGAACACAACACCCATACTTAGACATTATATAGCCTCTATAATAGACCAAAAACTCAAATTTATAGCACTCTAAACTAAGATCAAACCATATTTTCACACTTAGCATAGGCCCTCTTTTACAATCAATGACAAGCATAAATGAGCATAACTATTCAGCAAGCATCACCTAATATCAGTTAAAAACATAGAGAATGTAGGTTTAAACCCCAAACTTAACTCAAAACATTCATAAATCACATTTTCCCACCAAAGAGATAAATATTATAGAAATGGGGTTTAGGTTGAGTTGCTACCAAGATTTTCTTGAGCAATATGCATGTCTAGTGTGTTTAAATGGTACTCTTTTTGCTGTAAGGACAATCCCTAACCTCAAATTTGTTCTTCCTTCAGCAAATCTCTCCCCTTTGTCCTAACTAAGCCTTTTTCTCTCTCTATTCACCCTTCTCTCTCTTTAGAAAATGCTAAAGATGGGATTGTGTAATTAGGGTTTAGGGTTTCTAAAATATTTAGTCTTGCTAATTGCATTCTAGTCCTTGTCCCATTTTATGACTTTGGCTTCACTTAGTTTTTCCTTTTCAATTTGGTCCTTGGTTACACTTTAACTGAACTTTTCTTCCTTTCAACTAAGTGTTGGCACTAATGCAACTATATGCAATTAATGCAACAAATGCAAGCATTAAACTTCAATTAATAACTAACAAGCATCTCTTAATCATATTAGGAGCAGATGTTACATTTCACCCCTCCTTTAAAATAATTTTATCCTCGAAATTATAACGTACCTATTCAAAAAATTCTGGGTAGGACTTTCTCATATCCTATTCCATCTCCCACGTCGCCTCTTGTGGAGATGACTGATCCCATAAGACCTTAATTAGAGGGATGTTCTTATTCCTCAATTGCCTGACCTCATTCTCGATGATTCTCAAAGGTTTTGGATGATAAGTTCAATTTTCTTTTAATTGTACTATACTGGCATCAAGAATGTGTGACGGGTCATGAATGTATTTTCAAAGTTGCGAGACATGGAGAACATTATGAAGGTTTGACAAAAATGGCGAAAAATTTATTCGGTAGGTTGATTGGCTAATTCTTTTCAAAATTTGGAATGGTCCAATAAATATGGGATTTAACTTTCTCGACTTAATGGCTCTGCCTATACCAGTAACAGGTGATACCCTAAGGAAAACATGATCCCTTTCATTGAATTTGAGTGGTCTCCTTCTCTTGTCAGTAAACTTCTTGTGCCTATCTTATGCCCTAGCCATCTTATCCCTGATCATCCTAATTTGGTCTGTAGTTTGCTGAACCAACTATAATTCGAGCAATTATCTTTCCCTTACCTCAAACCAACACAGAGGTGATCTACACTTACTCTCGTACAAAGCTTCAAAGGGTGCCATCCCTATGTTAGAATGAAAACTATTATTGTATGAGAATTCTATCAATGCTAGGCTTTAGTTCCAACTCCTTTATGCTTCAAGGCATATGACCTAAGCATATCCTCTAAAGTCTGGATAATACTCAAGCTTAACCTAGTAGCAAAAGCTTCTTCGAAGGCTCTCCAAAATCTAGAGTCTCTATCTGAGACAATGCTAGTAGGGATCCCATGAAGTCTCACTATCTCCTGAATATAAAAATGGGCTAATTTTTTCAAGGAGAAATTTATCTTAATGGGTAGGAAATGCGCAAACTTAGTTAATTAGTTTACTATCACCCAAATAGCATCATTTCCTAACTGAGTTATGGGTAAATGTAACACCCCCAATCCTATGGTTCCTTTTAGTTAATTAAATAATATAATATAATATAATATATAGGATTAGTGAGTTACTATTACTTCTACTGAGTAAATTTTTAGCTTTTACCAAGTTAAATAATTAAGTGCTACTAGTTTGGGAATTCTACACTCGGGATCTTACATAACGTTGTAGTGAAAATAATTAAAACAAAATATACAGATAAAATATATATACATATATTTTCATTCACATACATAATTCATTTACATTAGTTAGAGTTTCTGGGTAACAGACATATACCTATCAATATGTGAGAGTGTCAACTAGGGTAAGGAGACAATAAGCCTATCACTCATACCTATTTAACAAAAGACCGCTAGTGGTTTTCTAACTCACATATCCTAATACATATAAGCCCTTGTCCTATACACCAAAAATCATCCTCCTGTTCCTTCCAAAAATATTAATGAGGATTCAGGGTATCGGGCATGTCAAAATCTCACTATACAACCCTAAAACTTCATCTAGTCAGGGTGTAAGGGGAACTTCTAATAAAAAAAGGATCCATAATTCTTTAACCACAGGGAAATATCCTAAGAAGGGTATTTCCACCATCTCTACCTCTATCTCTAGCAACATCTAATATCTAGGCATCTGATACAAACCAGCATTTGATGAGAAATATTTCTCAGTAGCAATAATAACCTTTATTTTGAAAATTGTTGATTGTACCACCATATTGGCACAAAAATATACTACATTCTTTTCATTATCAAATAATACATCACATCTATTGAGATAACATGCATGAATTAAAAAATTTTCTCACATATACTCATGAATACATATGCATTTCATCACATATTCAACACACAGGATCCATTCTCAAATTGTAATGGCAATAGGATCACATTCTGATATTAATTCAAAGCATAAACAAGAAATTAATACATATTGCTATGGCCATAAACAAAATAATAATGAAAGATATCTTTAAAAATTCTCATTCATAAATGAGTATTTTCATGGTCCTTGACCATCTGCAATATTATCATGGTTCGTGACTAGTTATAAAATTCTTATGGTTTTTAATCATCTGTAATATTCTCATGGTTTTAACTAGTTGTTGTATTCTTATGGCCTTTAAGGACTAGCTGCAATATTCTCGTGGTACTGACCAGCTGCAATATTCTTGCGATTTAACCAGTTGCAGTATTCTCTTAGTCTTTAACCAGTTGCAGTCATTCTCATTTATGGTTCATGCTCATCTCATTTTAAAATCTCATATTCCTCTTCTCTTTCTCATTCATTCTCATATTCTTTCTTATCATTCTCAATTCATATGTTTACCATTATATTTTAAATCCCATGTTTGAGTGGAGTTTAGGGCTAATTATGCTTCAAACTAGGTCATTAAGTTCATTTTCCAAAACAAAGGCCTACTAGTTGACTTCTACCCTCTTGGTTGTTGACTTGTAGCTCATTATCCTAAAAAATTTCCAAACTCGAGGGCTACTAGTTGACTTTCATGATCCCGACAATCGGTTGTTATGTTCTTGGGCATTTTTTGGAAAATAAGAGCACGACAGTCAACTTCCAAGGGCTGGCAGTCAACTGCTAGCACTCTAGATGGGTTTCTGGGCAACTAAAGAGCACCACAGTCAACTGATAGTAGCCATAAGTTGACTACTACGTTATACTCTATTTTTTATAATCTTTTTTTGACCTAGATTTTAGCCCAAGAACAAGTTTTTAAACCCCTTTTGATAATTAACAACTCAATACCAATATATAAGCATCATTTTACACACAAAAAGGGCCAAACTACTGTTTAATCTCTCAAATATTGGATTAAAGCTTGTTCTCAAACATAATAAAAAAACCCATTTTTCGAAATCTAATTTATGCATTCATAAGTATAATCATGCAGTTTAAAATACCCAATATTAATAAAAAATTAAGAATATAGATTTTACATCCTCTTTGGCTTAAATAACAAGAAAAATCAACATTTTCATCATATGACCAGTAAATTTTGAGTTTGAGAGGATTAGGTTGTTTGCTACCTTTTGCTTGATTTCAAGCTTGTAAATGATTGTTTTGAAGTATGCTAGTTCCTAGCTTCTGGAATGCTCATCTTCTTCCTATAGCCTTTTCCCTTCACAATTACTTCACTTTATCTCTCTAGAATTCTCTCTATTTCTCTCTCTAAAACTTTAAAATTTTGGGTGTGAAATGAAGGTTCTGAAGCTTAGTCCTATTTATAAGTGATCTAAAAATTACAATTTTGATAAAAATTCTCGATCATTTGGCTCAAAATGATAATTTCTTTGGTTATATGCCAAATTACCATTTTGGCCCTAAAGCCTTGGCGGGAAGTTTCTAAATTCTAGTAGCTATAGTAAATCTTTTGGCTAAAACTATGGTTAGCTACCTTGAAATATGGAAAGCTTACATAGCTTCCTCCACTAAACCTTTTCTTTTCACTAAGGTCCTAGTTATTTTCTTTTCACTTAGGTCTCAGTTCTTTTCTTTTCAATTTAGTCTCTCATTCTAATGCAACCACATGCAATCTAATGCAATAAACACAAGCTTTTAACTTATTTAAAATCAATAAACGTCTCTTAATAAATAAGAGGAGCGGAGGTTACATTTCTCCCTTCCTTTTAAAAAAATGTTGTCCTTGAAATTTTTACATACCGATACAAAAATTTCTAGTAAACTTCTTCTCAGCTCCTCTTCCTTCTCCCAAGTGGCTTCTTGTGGTGATGACTAATCCCACAATACCTTTACTAGTGGAATAGTCTTATCGTCAATTGCTTGACCTTAGTATCAATGATTCTTAAAGGTCTAAGATGATAAGTCAAATTATCTTTCAATTGTATTGTATTGGCGTCAAGAACATGGGAAGAATCTAGAATGTATTTACAAAGTTGAGAAATATGAAAAACATTGTAGAGGTTGGAAAAAAATAGAGGTAAAGCTATTTGATAAGCGGATGAACCGATTCTTTTCAAAATCTGGTATGGTATAATGTATCTAGGATTCAGTTTCCTATACTTAATAGCCTTACCAATACCAGTAATTAGAGATAACCAAAGAAAACCATGATCTCCTTCTGCAAATTCTAATGGCCTCCTTCTCTTATCAGCATAACTTTTCTATCTATCCTGGGCTTTTGCCATTTTCTCCCTGATCATTTTTATTTGATCAGGAGTTTGCTGAACTAATTCTGACCCTAACATTCATCTCTCGCCCACTTCAAACCAACATAAGAGTGATATACATTTTCTCCCATACAAGGTTTCATATGGAGCCATTCCTATACTGGAGTGGAAACTATTATTATAAGAAAACTCCACTAAAGGCAAAATTCTATTCCAACTTCCTTTTTGTTCTAATGTACAGGCTCTAAGCATATCTTTTAAAGTCTGGATAGTCCTTTTAGTCTGCCCATTAGTTTGAGGATGATAAGCAGTACTAAAGTTTAACTTAGTACCAAATGCCTCTTGCAAGGCTCTCTAGAATCTAAAAGTAAACTTAAGATCTCTTTTAGATATTACACTAGTGGGTACTCTGTGGAGTCTCACTATTTCTTGTATGTATAATTGGGCCAACTTATCTAATGAAAAATTTACTTCCATAGGTAGGAAATGTGCAGACTTAGTTAGTCTATCAACTATCACTCAAATTGCATCATTTCTCAATTGAGTTCTAGGTAAACTTACCACAAAGTCCATTGAAATTCTCTCCCATTTCTAAAGGTTGTAATATTCCTACAGATTTCTGATGCTCAATCTTCACCTGCTGGCACACTAGGCATTATCAATACTCAGCTATGTGCTTTTTCATACTTGGCTACCAAAAATTTACTTTTAAATCTTGGTACATCTTAGTGGCATCAGGATGAATAGTATAGTTGCTCTTATTGGCTTCCTCTAAGATTTTATCCCTTAATCCTCTTGATTCTGGGATATAAAACCTATTTTGGAAGGTTACTACCTTGTCAGTTTCTTTCTTGAATTCATCTGGATGCTTTAGGGATCTCAAGAATTCATCTTCCTGTTAGGCCTCTAGGATTTGAGCTCTAAGCTTATTTTCAATTCTCATTTCACTAAGGTACATTCTATCTGGCAACACTAGAGTGGATAAACCAAAATTCCTAAACTTCTCAATCAGGTTCATTTCACTCACCATCATGTGAGCCACATGAAGGGATTTTCTACTTAGAGCATTGGCCACTACGTTTGCCTTCCCTGGATGGTACTTCAGTTCAAATTCATAGTTCTTAATAAATTCCATCCATCTCCTTTGTCTCATTCAATTCTTTTTTATTAAAAAGGTATTTGAGACTTTTATGGCCACTAAATACCTCAAATCTAGACCCATAGAGATAATGTCTCTAAATCTTTAAGGCAAATACTATGACCGATAATTCTAGATCATGCGTAGGATAATTTCCTTCATGAGGTCTTAACTACCTAGATGCATATGCTACCAATTTCCCATTTTGCATTAAGACACACACTAAGCCCTTCTTAGATGCATCACAATACACTTTAAAATTTTCTAATGGATCTGGAATGATTAAGACAGGTGTAGTGGTCAGTCTTTCCTTCAAAGTATGGAAACTATGTTCACATCTGGCATTCCACACAAATGGAACATATTTCTTAGTTAATCTAGTCAAAGGCTATGTAATTTGCAAAAACCCTTAAATAAATTTCCTATAGTAATCGGCTAGTCTGCGAAAACTACAAATTTTTGTCACTTTTGTGGGTCTCTCCCAACCAAATATTGCTTCTGTCTTATTAAGATCTACTGCTACCCTATCTCTAGTGATTACATGACCTAAGAATTTCACCTCTTCCAACCATAATTCACACTTCTCAAGTTTAGCATACAATTACTTCTCTCCAAGCAACTATACACAATCCTAAGATGATGTTCATACTCTTCACTACTTTTAGAATATAAAAGAATGTCATCGATAAACACTACCACGAATTGATCAAGGTAGGGTCTAAAGATACGATTCATGTAATCCGTGAAAATAGCTAGAGCATTTGTCAATCCAAGTGGCATTACAAGAAATTGATAATGCCCATATTTAGTTCTAAAGGTTGTCTTAGGTATATCTTCTATTTTCACTCTGATTTGAAGGTACCCTGACCTCAAATCAATCTTGAAAAACATAGTAGCTCCTTTTAATTGATCTAATAGACCATCTATTCTAGGGAAAGGGATACTTATTCTTCACAGTTACCCTATTCAATTACCTATAATCTATACACAATCTCAAGTTTCTATCCTTCTTCTTGACAAAAAACACTGGTGCTCCCCATGGTGAATCACTAGGCCTAATGAATTGTTTGCCTAAGAGATCTTCTATTTGTATCTTCAATTCATTTAGCTCTATAAGGGAGACATTCTATAGGGTGTTATAGAAATCAATCCCATTCCAAGAATCAACTATATAGAGAACTCTATCTCTCTCTCAAGTGGAAGACTTAAGATTTCTTCGGGAAAGACATCGAGAAAATCATTTACTACAGGGATAATACTAAACTTATGCTGAATCTTAATCTTAGAAGAACATAGAAAATGCATTCTCTCATTCTTTTCCTCAATACTCCTATTCACTGGCAAGGCATCTATAAAAGTCATAGATTTCTCTAAACAATCCAAGATTACATTGTTTACAGGCAACCATTTCATCCCAAGAATAATGTCTAAATCCACCAAAGGTAAACAAATTAGATCAACAACAAAAGATCTGTCCTTAACAACAATTGAAAAATTCAAGCAGGTTAAAGAAGTCAAAACCTGCCCTTTAGCAGGGATATCAATAGATAATTTTTATGGTAAGTTAGAAGCCGGTAAGTCCAATCTTTCCATACATTCTAATGGAATAAATGAATGAGTGGTGCTGGAATCAAACAATACAATTAAAGATACACCACTTATTAAACATTTACCTTTCATTAAATCATCAAATTAGGCTACTTCCTTACCCTTAACGGTATAAACTCTTCCAATAATAGAAGTTCTAGTGGTGTCACCTTGTCTCTTCCATTGTGGGCAATCCCTAATAAAATTTCCCTCTTTTCCACACTTATAGCAAACACCTTGAGGTACATTTGGTTGTTGCCACTTACAAGGTCCTTCATGACTCTTTCGGCATCTAGGGAAAAAATTTGGCATCACTTGTCACACCATTGGCCTTTTACCTTCCTGGCCTCTGCTAAACCTATTATCTCTCCCTCCAAAAGGTCCTGGTTGCTTTCTTTTAAGGAAATTAGCCCTTTGTTTGTCCTCATTAGTCTCTGCCAGATTTTTGGCAACTATGCGACACTTGTTTGCTAGTGTGGCATAATTCCTAATTTCAAACAGAGCTACAACACTTTCAACTTAGACCTTAACCTGGCCTCCAAATGTATAGCCTTTCATGCCTCATCTGGTTGAAGTCTTAGGTAGGAAGAAAATTTAGACAATTCCTTAAACTTATCCAAATAATCATCAAATGTCAGGTTGCCCTGCTTAATCTGCATAAATTCAATTTCCTTCTCATTCCTCACATTTTGAGGAAATTACTTTCCAAGAAACACTTCTTTGAATGAATCCTAGGTGATCAGAATGTCTTGAGGTTCCATTAATTGTTTTGCCCCCTTTGACCAATATTCTACCTCTCCGACCAGCATATAAGTGGAAAACAAGACCTTTTGGGCATCAATTGTCCCCAAAACCACAGATGGCTTCTCTATCTCTCTTAGCCACTCCTTAGCCATCTTTAAATCAAATCACCTCTAAAGGAAGAAGGTTTATCTTTCTGAAATTCTGACCAACCATGATACATTGGGTTTATTTCTTATCCTTCAGGAGGATTAGGGTTAGGATGATTGTTATTCCCTTATTCTCAAAATTGCCTGAGAACCTAGGTAGTAGCAATAGCCTGCTCCTTCATAGCAGTTATCTTATAGCAGAGTTAGGGTTAGGATAATTGTTATTTTCCAAAAAATTGCCAAGAACTTATTAGTTGGCTGTTAGGCTTATAGCAATTGATTGGTAGCCCTCGGGTTTGGAAATTTTTTAGAACAGTAAGCTGCATGTGGACTACCAGGAGGGTGGAAGTTGACTGGTAGGCCTTTGTTTTGGAAAATGAACTCAATGACCTAGTTTGAAGCATAATTAGCCCTAAACTTCACTCAAACAAGGGATTTAAACCTAAAATGTAATGTTGAACATGTGACTTGAGAATGATGAGAAAGAATATGAGAATAAATGAGAAAGAGAAAAGAAATATGATATTTTAAAATGAGATGAGTATGAACCATAAATGAGAATAATTATAACTAGTTGAAGACCACGAGAATACTATAACTGGTTAAATCGTGAGAATATTTTTAGAACCACAAGAATATTGTAGACAATTAAAAACCATTAGAATATTGCAGCTGGTCATGAACCATGAGAATATTATAGATGGTCAAGGACCATGAGAATACTCATTTATGAATGAGAATTTTTAAAGATTTCTTTCTTGATGCTTTTGTTTATAGCCATAGCAATATTTATTAATTTTTTGTTTATGCTCTGAATGGATATGAGAATGTGATCCTGTTGCCATTACTATTTCAAAATATATCATTTTTGATAAGATGTATATGTATTCATAAGTATATATGGGGAATTATTCAATTTATGCATGTTATCCCAATAGTCATAATATATTAACTGACGAGAAAAGAATGTAGTGTATTTTTGTATCAATACGGTGGTACAAGTTAGCAGTTTTAAAATCAATTTGTTATTGCTATTGAGAAATGTTTCTCATTAAAAAATACTAGTTTGTATCAGATGCCTAGATTCCAGATATTGCTAGAAGTAGAGGTAGACTGGGTAGATATACCTATATGGGGTTATTTTATGATAATAAAGAAAGTATGAATGATTTCAATTGTGGATGTTCCCCCTATGCCCCCATCTATTGGAGGGGTAGACATGCAGGACTAGTTTGGTAATAGTTTATTTTGACTTGTAAATATGTGATGCCCAGTACCCTAAATCCTTATTAATATTTTTGTAAGGATCAGGATGGTGATTTTTGGATGTATAAAGAAAGGGCATATATGTTTTAAGATATGTGAGATAGGTATCCACTAGCGGTCTTGTTAAAAGGGTATGAGTGACAGGGTTATTATCTCCTTACCCTAGTTGACACTCTCATATATCTATAGGTATATGTCTGTTGCATAGAAACTATAACTAATGTAAGTGAATTGTGAATGTGAATGAAAGTGTATGTGTGTGCATATATATATTATCTATATGTTTTGATTAATTATTTCCACTACGGTGTTATGTGAGAATCCGAGAGTAGAATTCCCAAACTAGTAGCACTTAATTATTTAACTTAATAAAAGTTAAAAATTTAGTCGAGTTGAGGTAGTAGTAACTCACCAATCCTGTATATTATATTATATTACTTAATTAACTAAAAGGAACCATAGGATTGGGGGTGTTACATCTACCATCCCCATTAGGGTTTGCAGAACCCTAGCTAAATCCATTTCTCCATCCTTGTCCTGTGTGCCATTTCTCTTAGGAGGCGCCATAGCTTATTCTTCAAAACAAACATTATTGAAGTGATCCATCTCATTAATAGAATATTTATAAGAGAATATATGGCTCAACAAGAAATATTCTACATTCTCAAACCTAGCACTCCATTCCTCAAGTAAACTGCCTAGGCTTAGCTAACTAACCTATAGTAGTCTCTATCCTGAGGAATCTACCCTTACTACCAAGTCAGTTATGTGCTAACTATGGTAGCCATGCTCTGATACCAACTAAATGTGTAATACCCCCTTAGCCTATAGTTCCTTTTAATTATTTAAAAGGTATCATATATAAATATAATAATAACAGTGTTACTATTACGTCTACCAGAATAAATTTTTAACTTTTACTAAGTTAATTAATTGAGTTCCATTTAAGGTCGGGTTCTACACTCGGGTTATCACTCAAGGATCACAGCGGAATAATATATCATCTATACATATAATATACTCTAGATAACTATACACAAACATGCATAATTACTCATTAGTTAACTTTAAATTAACTATTGGGGTATAGAGCCAACATCTCTGCCACTCAAAAGCCCATAAATGTATTTAATGATAGTGGCTAGTTAATCTATTTAGGTCTAAGTCAATATAGGCTATACAAGAGATAATCTATACTAGCCTTCTAAAAAAATCATAAAGACTAGTAAAAATTGAATATATGCCTGTACTATCCAAAATAAATAAACTCATGTACCCCATGAAGGGTACCTCTCTCCGTGTTACCTTCCTCTCCAACTAAGGACCTACACATTTGGTACACAGCAGCACTATTGTGAGAAATTAATCTCAATAACAATGAAACCTGCTTTGAAAACTATTAACTTGTACAACCGTACTTATACGAAAAAATCTCTACATTCTTTTCATTATAAAAACATAATACATACCATATACTATTGGGATGCAATGCATGCAACATAATCTCATGTCATGTGCTCAGAATTATGCATGTACATTTAAAAGATTTAGACTTTGAAATACGGGATGTTCATTCGTCATCATTCTCATATAACTTTCACATAAGACATATTGTGGGGGTAATAAACATGCCTTTACATTTAACATGTGAGAAGGAGAATAACATATCATAAGAGTTATCAGGAGTGCCGCCCAACAAACAACTCCATGTACCACTACATAATGAGTGCGTGACTATTCAACCATGCCTTAACTTTCGTATATTCTGAGGCATCCCTTAGTGGATTCAGGTACTATAATGGTCCTTACGCCTTTTTTGTAGATCATTCGTAACCAGAGGGACTACCTCCCTTTTGTCCCAAATGGGGCTAGTATAAACTCATTAGATCACTATCAACTTTACCCAGATCATTTCCTCTTTGCCTTTATGGATCCTCCCCTAACCAGTGGATCACACTCCTAGTATGATATTCTCTAACATATACACTAGGGTGACTAGGTTTATGTCTATACCAAAAATTGATCACTTGTTCATGAGCCTATCTACCACTATGCATATGCTTATAATACTTTCCTCTTTCCTCACTTATGTTTTTCACTTTCTTTATTTCATTTTCTCAAGGATCCTCTCATCCTAGTGACTCGTGACTCTATTTCTTGCATGTTACCCACTACATCCCAGGTTTAAATTCTTAGTTTGAGTGATATTTTAGGCTATTTACCTCTTAAAATGGTCATTAAGTTCATTATTTGAGTCAGAGGGCTGGCAATCAACTGGTTCTATGCTGGTAATTAGATGCTAGCTTACTGCCCTTTTTACCCTATCTTGGCTGAGAGCTATTAGTTGGCTGCTAAAGGCATAGAAGTTAACTACTAGCAAAAAATGGGCTTGACAGTCGACTGCTAGAGCAAGGCATTCAGCTGCTAGAGCGGGGCTAATGAACACATAATCATACATATTTAATGGCTAAATTCCACTCACTTTAAGGGTATATTTTATGTGTTTTATGAATAATTACCCATGTTTTCACTTGAATACATGTTATCAAAGCTTTTCCCAGGTATGAAGTAGTTTTGAAGAGAAATGGACCAAAACCAAGCATCTAAAGGCTCAAAGCACCTCAAAATGCACCTTTTCTCATGGGCACTCATGAAGTCTTCTAGAACACACCCTACCACACGCCCATGCTACCTTAAATCTTTTAGAACACACCTCTCCACAAGACAAAGACATCTTATACACCTTCCTACACGGCCAGAGAAACAATTTTCAACCAAGGAACAGTCAAAAAATCATTACGAACGAATGTCTTCTAGAACATGGCCTACAACACAACCATGTCACCCACATGACCTACAACATGGCCATGTCACCCACATAGCCATGTGGAGGCCTAAGGAGATGCCTTCCTTACCTATAAATAGGAGGTGGCGTAAAGGAGGAAAGGCATCACTTCGAAAGTGATCTAGAGAGGAAACTGAGAGCACTTGGAGCATCACTTCAAAGGCAATCAAGAGAGGGAACTAAGAGCACTTGGAGTAGCTTGGAGTGTGACAATCCTTGCTAATCCTTGGAGCTTAATACTTTAATTCCATTGTCTTTTCACAAAGGTCACAAGTCGTGGAGATTCAATCAAGAATTGAAGGAAAAGATTGGGAAGCATCAAGAGGCAATTAGGAGCATAATCAAGGAAAGTTCAGAGTTAAGGCTATCCATCCAAAACTCGACCGATGAGGGTGTTTCTGTCTCCATTTTATTCTTCTTCCTTTATTATATTTCTTGTTGTTTTATTCTTGAACATGAGTACCTAGATTGGTAGAACCCAATTAGGGTTCTTAGACTATGTTGATATTTTAATTTGAACATGATTGAGTTATGAATTGAATTGTGTGATCTTCCTCTAGTTAAAGATTAATCAAGTTTTTATTACGAGACATGGTAATAAAAACTATCTAGATTCCTCTCAAATACTCTACCCGATGATGTTTGGAATTGGAAAACTAACTAGAGAGAACAATTGATCTTCGCTCGAACTAAGAGGTCAACAATTGCTGGACCAGGAGAAACTCCTAAAAAGCTTAATGCTAATCTAAACTTGACCATTGGACACGAATAGCCAATGGAAGGTATAGGTTTAAGAAATCCATTGAAACAAACCGAAAATCTAGATTTGTTTTACACAGGTAGCATAATCAATCTCAGAACCCATTATCTTTTGTTTGCATATCATCCAGTCTAAGATCCCAATGGGTTTGCTTTTCTAGAAACTTAATAATTCTCTATCTTAACACTTGTCTCACTTTCTCTCTGTAGCTCAATATTAGTAGTTAGATTTAGTTTAGATAAACCACTATTCTTCTTAGACTAAATAACAACGAGTAAGCAGTAACTCTGGGCTTTCCCGTTCCCGAGGGATACGACCTTGATACTCACCATTGCGCCAGGCTACACTAATAGGTGCACTGCCTTAAGGTGTGGCTACATATAGATCATTGGTAGCACATCAAGTTTTTGGCACTGTTAACAGGGATAAGGGTTTGAGAAAACTAGGGTGAATTTGTGAATTGTTACTTTAGCCACTCTTACTTGTTTTATTTTATTTTTTTGTTTTTGTTTTTATTCACTTTCTTTCCTTCTTCTTTTATGCACTTGTTGGGTTATTTTACCAATGTGGTAAATTGTGACCATGGAATATACATCATTCTTGGAAGCCCAAAGAGAGCTTCTGACAGCTCGAAGTGATCTTCTGGCCAAGGAGATTATCAAACTCTTAAAGTTAGAGTAAGCATCACAGCTTTGCTGTGGATTCTATGGTGGCCCGCATTATAGTGTACAATGTAATGCAGGAGGTATGTTTGTTAACTCTTACATTGATTCTACTAATTTCGATCAAGTCGATTACATGGGGAATTCCCCAAGTCAGTAGAATAATCTATGCAACAATACATACAACTCTGGGTACAGTAACTATCCAAATTTTGGATTGAATAATGATACCCAAGGTTTACCAGATCTTTAGTTGTTACACCAACAGCAACCCCAACAACAAACTGCTCCAAATCAATTTTCTCAATTGCAAGAGAATGAATCCAATTTGGAGGATATGATTATAGAGTATATGTCTACTTTAGAAAGCAGTTTCCAACAAACGGACACAATCCTTAAAGAGCAATAGGCCTCCATGCAGAACATAGAATACCAAGTAGGCCAAATGTTTAAGATATTGGCTAAAACACAGCCAGAAACGCTCTCCATTACCTTAGAGTCTAATCCAAGGGAGCAATACAATGCTATCACTCTAACATCTTGCAAGCAAGTATCTAACCCTTTACTATTGATTGACGATAAAATTATTGAGCCAGAGCCTGAGGTAAGTAGGCCATTGAAAGTGGAGTACAAGAGTCCTATAATAGAGTACCGGACACCTATTCCATACCCTTCTAGATTGAAGCAGGAGAAGGTTTATACTGACTTAGCTACTTCTTTAAGACATTCCTTAGATTATGATGATCTTGTTTATTCTATGGATGTTTTAGATAATGTTATTGAGTCAAAACTTTAGGAATTCTTGCGTAATAGCCCATCACAAATAACATTGCAAGAAAATAAGGAAGAGCTGTCCAATGAGCAAGTGTTGGAATAACTAGCCAATTTATTGGCTACTGAGCCTAGTAGTCATACTGACCTCTCTCTTTCTTTTGATAGGTCAGAGAAACATAAGGTGAAAACCTCAATTGAGGATCCCCAAGGGCTAAAATTTAAAGAATCACCTATATATTCAAGCTATACTCATCTGTGTCAAATGGATAAACTACAAATTATCATCACAGATGACCTAATCCCTATTGAAGGGGATATAATTTTTGCCTCTCTCAGAGACCACCTCAGGGCACTTGTTTACAAGATTCCCCCGCCTCTCTCGTTTCCACCAGAACGAGACAAAGCTTAAACTACTCCTCTACATATACATGTACATAGATATACAGACACATATATATATACATATACTTTTTTTTTTCATCTACTATTTAGTGCATAAATTAATAAATTCTTAAGTTTCCATGGAAAGCTTAGAAGCCTTACACAGTCAGACAGGTAAATGAGCAGCATCTCAAGAATTACCATGGAGACCCTCTTGAGGACCAGGTAATCTTCCTTCATGACCTGATAAATAAATGAGTTTAAAAAAATATTATTCTTTTGTTTTTAGTTTTATCTTATTCAGCTCACATGCCAATAAAATTTTCCCAACTTACTTGGAGAAACAAAGAAAGTGTGCCCCAAGGATTCTAGCTGAAAGGGGAATGGCTAGGATTAAAAGATTCATGACAACCTATCATGAAAATGATAAGTTACCATGACTTCAAATGATAAACCGTAATGATAAACTATCATAGTTTCAAGTAATAAGCAATCATGGTCTGAGCAATAACTTATCAATGATAAGTTGTCACTCAAACTCACATGATAGTCTATCACTAAGATTATAATAGTCTATCATAAGACATAACCTTTTGGAATAGATTTCATGAAAGAAAATTTGAATTTTAAAGATTTTCAAACCTTTCAAAAATTTTGAATTTTCTCTTTCTTTATATAAAAGTCTCAAGTTTTCAAAATTTCCTTTAAAAAGTAATTTTGGTCTTTAAAGATTTAAATTAGGATGAAGGGATTTTGAATTCTTTTTCATCTTAAAAACTTTCAAAAACACAAGACATAAATTTTGAAAAGTAAGGAAATTTCAATTTCTTTAAATTTCAAAAATTAAAGGCTTCTCATCAAAATTTTAAATACAAAGCTTCTTTGAATTATTTTACATTATCTTAAAACTTTCAAACAAATTCAAAGTTGCTTTATCCTTAAATTTTCAAAAATGGTAGGCCTTTTAATTAATTTCAACTTGTTTCAATTTTGCCTTATCCTTAATTTTCGAAATTACAAATAAGTAGGGAGCTCTTTTAAATTGTTTCAATTCTTTCAAAATTTTTGAATTATCCTGTGCATTATCCACAAATTCTTGAGGATAATATGATCATCAAAATTTTAAACATATTCATAAATTAACTTATCCTTAGGATCTTTCAACACTTTCAAAAGAATATGATCAATTCAAAAAGAGTTATCAAGAATCCTTTTAATTTTTTTTTTCAAAAGATATTGCTTATCCAAATTTAATTCCAAAAGCTTATCCCTCCCTCCTCTTCACGCATAGATTCCTTCTCCTAGGAAGACACTGTTTCCTTTGCCTATATAAAGGCTTAGCCATCACACTCTCCCACATGAGATAGTAAGCTTCAAATTCTTTTAATCATTTGTGTGAATTTTCAGCCACCTTAAGATTAACTCTCAAGCATAATTGTTCTTCATACCAAATAAGTATATTTTCTTCCTTAAATTCTCTTTTCTCTTTTCATGAGCATTCAAAAAATAAGTTTTTTAGGAGTATTCTTTAATTATTTCATACATAAATTTCTTCACTATTCACATGTATAGCACTCATCATTCTTTAATAATCACATGCATTCTTTCAAAGTTCATGCTTATAGTTTCAAGATTCATTCTATAATTTCTTCTTTAAGATTCATGCTTCTTTGATCTCTTATGTGCATACAATAATTGTGTCATCATCATGGCTGCCAAAGATTCATCCTTTTAAGAACATAAAGATAAGATTCTATCATATAGGATTCGAAAGAAACATTTGTTTTCTGTGCAATTCTTGTTATGAGTTCTTTTAGACGTCAGAACAAAGTTTTGGAAACTATAGAATCTTGTGACTTTCTTTCACATTAATCTATTCTTTCTATGGTTTCTATGGGTTCTTAATAGAATCTTCAATCTTTCTTTCTATAAATGGTTATGTATGATATTGTTTCTTGTATACATAAAGAACTTCAAAGAACCATTCTTTAATAAAAAAAGGAAAAGCCATTCTTGAAAATAAATAAATAAATAAATATGTATGTAATCATGTTCTTGTTTCTTTCCTCATTCTTTTATAAAATAAATCATGATCATGTAAGAACCAAACAAGATTCTTGTTTCTTTTCATGCATGCATCAAGATTCTAGCAATAGAATCTTTCTGCTTTACATCTTTTATTTCGAAATAAATCATAAGGATAATGTTACATATAGAAGTCATGCTTAAAGATTGATATCTGCTCTTTACATCTTTTTATAACTAGCTTATGCCAATTCAGGACCATGTCGAGTTCTTCATCCTACAATATTAAATCAAGAAAAAGAAGGACCCCTGAAGAAAACCCTTCTCCTCCCTTGCAACATAGATTGCTGACATTCCGTAAAGCAGAGCAAGAGGAGAAGTACCAAGTCTTTCGCTACAAGATGATAGGAGCCGAATGCTGTATCAACTTGAAAGACATTCTGACAGTAAGATTAACTAATGAAATCCATAAACTCCTAGATCCACTACCTTTTTGCAAGGCTATTCACCGTCAACGAACCTACATATAGGGAATTGACCTTGGAGTTTTGTAGCACTTTCTCCCTAAAGAAGCATATAGTTGAGTGGATTGAGCCAGACACTATTTCATTCCGCTTAGGGGGAGTAGATTTCTTTATGTCCATACCTCACTTTGGATGGCATTTAGGCCTATGGACAATGGAAGAATTACATGGAAATGAGTACAAAGGGTGCCTCTACCCTCTAACAGCTCCCTCCCATATGATGTGGAATTAGATAGCACTCAAACCTAGTCGTTACAACCCGAGCAGCTCTAATGCCACTAGCCTTCCTGATGGCTTAAGGTACCTCCATTCCATTTTAGTTTATACTATTATAGGTATAGGAGATAACTTCGGAGTTGTCACCCAGACAAACTTGTTCCTCCTATGGGCAATGCATCAACTTAAGAAAGTATATCTTGGTTTCATTTTAGCAAGCTAGATCTCCACTTTCATAGAAGATTTCAAGAAGAGTACAATATGCTTTGGCCCATACATCACTCAACTAGCAAGGAAGATAGGATTCCTAGATGATTGCATAAATGATCTCACTCAAGTAGGACGTATACAGCCAGTAGGTCTAAAGCAAATGATGAATATGCGAATGATATGCACATCCCGTGGCCATAATGGTCTAGCCTATAAGTTGGTAAGCCAAAAGCAGGTTATACAACCCAGAGACGCTACAAGAAATGATGCACAACCTGCAAGAACAAATGATCCACCATCTCCTGTAGCAACAGAAGTCCCTAGGCCAAAAACCCTTAGCATCTCAGCTGATCAATTAGCCAAGTTAGCAGAAATTCAGCAGTAGCATATTACTAAATTCAGATCTTTTCAGCAAGAAATCAAAGAACGCTAGGATACTATCCAGAGCACTCTCAGACATATCTCAGCTGGATTAGAGATCCATATTCAACAGTCACATCAAATGATTTCTCAGATCTAGAGGCTAGTTAATGCACTACCACCATCCCTTGCTGACTTAGATAACCTGGACATTTACTTTGAGGATATTCTGCCACCATCTCCTAAGAATCCACCAGCACAGTAAATCAGTAACATTCTCCTTTGTCTCATTTTATACTTCCAGTTTGTCAATGAGTCCTCCCCATTTTGTTATACACTGAGCACAGTGTTTGTCTCAAGTGTGAGGTGACTCCTTTCAATTTATTTTAGTTTATTTCAATTTTATTTCATTTTTTCTTTTTTATAAAAAAAATTTAAATAAAAAAATTTCAAATAAAAGTTTTCAATTATTTTATTATATTCTTCAACCAATTTATGTTTTCTCTATTCTATATTTCTTCGTTTATTGCCTAATTTTTCAAAAAAAAAATTTTATTTAACTTTATTACTTTCAAATAAACTGCTTTACACTGATCCAGAGCATTGATAGGACTTAGAAAACACACAAGTCCCTACAAGTGAGACTTTTGTTTCAATTTATATTAAACAATAACTGTAATTCATAGATCATATAGAAAAATAGTTCTATAACACTTAAATGCTCCAATATCTTTAATCATATTCTACATTGCATACACTCTTAGCTGATAATAGGCATAGGAAGACATGCATGTATTACTTGACTGGCAATTTTATTGGAAATTTTAGGAACCTTATAAAACCACACCTTATAAATGTGAGGATTTGAGCCAAGAGAGCATTTATTATAAATATGCTCTAAATTTTTCTTATAGAGGGTGCATTTCATTTTACTATGTCTCTAGAACTTGCTTTATAATACTTGTCAAAATTACATGATTTTTTGAATATCATATATGATTTGGGCAACTTAGGTTACGCCACTGATGACCAAAAAGCCTACCTTATATGTTTCCCTTAGTTGACCATCATTGAGCTTTGACTTATCCTTCCATATATATACACCTCTATACCCCATATTCCATTTCTTTCTACATTATCTTTCTTTGCCACCCTATATGTTGAAACTTGTCTGGTCTATTCTTCATAGCTAGATTAAAATGCAGTATCTCAATAAATAGGATTCACTGAGTCTCCTCTTTATTTTGAGATACCCCCTCAGTCCAAGAATGAATATTAGAAAGACTGCAAGACTGCAAAAAGAAAAAGAAAAAGAAAATATGAAGAAGAGAAAAATGAACGAAAGAAAGATAGAAAAAGAAGAAAAAAAGAGAGTATCAAAGCAGTCTCAGTACTATCCTCGGAAAGGGTATTCTCTGAACTAAAAACCTCAGTGAAAACTATGTCTATCGCATTTAATCCTTTGAATTTCCTTAGGATCACATGCATTTTCAACATATTTGTACCCTTTTCTCCCAAATTCTTCACCTACCTCTACCTCAAGCCACATTACAACCCTGTCAAGACCCTCTGATCATTTCATTACTACTTCAAAGGTGATCAAGAGAGGGAACTAAGAGCACTTGGAGTAGCATGGAGTGTGACAATCCTTGCTAATCCTTGGATCTTAATACTTCAATTCCATTGTCTTTTCACAAAGGTCAAAGCCGTGGAGATTCAATCAACAATTGAAGGAAAAGATTGGGAAGCATCAAAAGGTAATTAGGAGCATAATCAAGGAGGATTTCAGAGTCAAGGCTATCCATCCAAAACTCAACTGATGAGGGTGTTTCTGTCTCCATTTTGTTCTTCTTCCTTTATTATATTTCTTTTTGTTTTATTCATAAACATGAGTAGCTAGATTGGTAGAACCCAATTGGGGTTCTTAGACTATGTTGATATTTTAATTTGAACATGATTGAGTTATGAATTGAATTGTGTGATCTTCCTCTAGTTAAAGATTAATCAAGTTTTTATTACGAGACATGGTAATAAAAACTATCTAGATTCCTCTCAAATACTCTACCCGATGATGTTTGGAATTGGAAAACTAACTAGAGAGAACAGTTAATCTTCGCTCGGACCAAGAGGTCGACAACTACTGGACAAGGAGAAACTCCTAAAAAGCTTAATGCTGATCTAAACTTGACCATTGGACACGAATAGCCAATGGAAGGTATAGGTTTAAGAAATCCATTGAAACCAACCAGAAATCTAGATTTGTTTTACACAGGTAGCATAATCAATCTCATAACCCATTATCTTTTGTTTGCATATCATCCAGTCTAAGATCCCAATGGGTTTATTTTTCTAGAAACTTGATAATTCTCTATCTTCACACTTGTCTCACTTTCTCTCTGTAGCTCAATAGTAGTAGTTAGATTTAGTTTAGATAAACCACTATTCTTCTTAGACTAAATAACAACGAGTAAGTAGTAACTATGGGCTTTCCTGTTCCCGAGGGATACGACCTTAATACTCACCATTGCACTAAGCTACACTGATAGGTGTATTGCCTTAAGGTGTGGCTACATATAGATCCTTGGTAGCACATCAGGGGCAGTTAGCTGCTGGTCTTTAAAAATGATTTTAGGAAAATGAAGAACATAGCAGTCGACTTACAAGGTCTAGCAGTCAGCTTCTAGCATTCAAAACTAGTTTCTAGGTAGATGAAGAACACGATAGTCGACTTCTAGGGATTGACATTCAGCTGTTGGCATTTTATCTACTATAAAACTCACTAATAAATCTAGATTTTTGCTCCAAAAACATGTTTTCAAACCAATCCTTGAAGCTATGAACTCAAAACCAATACTTAGACATTATATAATCTCTATAATAGACCCAAAACTTAACTTCACAACACTCTAAACTAAGATCAAACCATATTTTTGCACTTAGCGCAAAGGCCTTCTTTCACAATCAATGACAAGCATAAATGAGCATAACTATTCGGCAAGCATCACCCATCAACAATTAAAAACATAGAGAATGTAGGTTTAAACCCCAAACTTAACTCAAAACATTCATAAATCACATTTTTCTAGTAAAGAGCTGAAGATTATAGAAATGGGGTTTAGGTTAAGTTGCTACCTAGATTTTCCTAAGCAATGTGTATGTCTAGTGTGTTTAAATAGTGCTTCTCTTACTATAGAGGCAATCCCTAGCCTCAAATTCGTTCTTCCTTTAGAAAATCTCTCCCCTTTGATCTAACTCAGCCTCTTTCTCTCTCTACTTGCCCTTTTCTCTCTTTAAAAAATGCTGAAGATGGGATTGTGTAATTACGATTTAGGGTTTCTAGAATATCTCATCTTTCTAATTGCATTCTGGTCCTTGTCCTATTTTATGATTTTGGCCTCAGTTTTTACTTTTCAATTTGGTCCTTCGTCACACTTTAACTAAACTTTTTTTCCTTTCAATTAAGTGCGCGCACTAATGCAACTATATACAATTAATGCAACATACGCAAACATTAAACTTAAATTAATAATTAACAAGCATCTCTTAATCATATTAGGAGCGGATGTTACACAATCCACTACATTCCTTTTAACATCAAATAGGAAACAATATCTATTAGGATGTAATGCATGAATTATAAAATTGTGGCATGTACTTATGAATGCATGCATAAGTATAGTCACCACATGTTAACAATACAGGATATGTCATTTCATGATATATGTGCTATGGTAACATAAATATATTTACTTTTAAAACATGAGCAAGGAAAACAAAGCATATCATAATGGCCAGTTCCAATATCATCATATGAGCCATCGAGAGAGTCGCTTGGTGAATAACTCCACATCCTCTTATAGCACTCATACATGATTTTCGAGTTGAGTTCGTTGTGGTCCTTGACCACTAATAGTCTGTGACTGCTTTGTACTATCTGGAGCATCCCCTAGTAGATCCAAGTAGTCAATAGTCCCTACCCTCTCAGCGGATCATCCCTGACCAATAGGATCAATGTCTATTCTGATATTTCATTTCCCTTTTACCCTAAATGGGGCTAGTATAACTCAAGAGACACTATCAACTTTGACAAACCACATCTACTCTGCACTTGTGGAACTTAAGGCTATGGAATCACCATTGTTCTCTGATGGATCACATTCCTATCATGTTATTCACAAGCATATATTTTAGAGTAATTCAGCTTATGCTATGGTTATACTTAACTTTAAGTACATGAGTTTTTAGTTGGCCACAGAAAGTTCGCTAACCTAGAATTTGCAACCATCACGGTGGTTTTGGAAACATTTAGAATCGAGTGGATGTTTTGCCATCCTAGTTTATGGTTCAACGTGGAATGCCTAACGACTGTCTCATACCGATAATTGGTCACTCAATCATGAGCCTCTCTACCACTAGTATATACACTTGAAATACTCTTCTCTTTACTCTTTCACATTTTTCGCCCTTTCTTTGTCAACCTCATGTTACATGTGGCCCAAAATCTATAATTCCCTTACATGATGACATTGTTGTTGACCCTATTGAGCATACACTCAAGAAAATAGAAACTTGAACTCAAAAACTTCTTCTCAACTTTTAAGGTTTCTTTTCAAAGACCAGGTGGCTCTTTCAAAATGAATTCTTTATGGAAAACACTATTTTCCCACATAGCAATTAACTTACACCTCATAGTAGTTGGCTTATAGAAATAAAACCTTGAAAACTCAAATATAAGGCTGCAAGTCAGCTGCCAAAACTATATCAGTCGACTATTGGCTAACAGAAAGCTATCAGTTGACTGTCAGGCACATGACAATTAGCTGATAAGCTACTGTAAGCTGACAGTCGTGCACTGGAAACCTGACAGTTGGCTACCATAAGCCAATAGTCGACTGCTACCTGACTGTTCTGCAAAATCTGGAACTGAAGAACATGAAAGTTAACTTGTAGGATCTTGAACTTCAATTCTACTACTATGAAAGGTTACTTAGTCTGGATTTCACTTCTTTTTAAGTCTAGAAGAAAGCATGAATTTAGTTTCAGACATTAATTCATCATTTACTCTACTTATCACTCACTGTCATGTTCAATATCATCCACCATATGAAATTGAAACACATTTCAAACATGGTGAATAGTAAAACACATTTCTCATAATCTAAAACAAGTATGGATAAGTACATCTATTCGGTATAAAACACCTGATAGAAGTTAAAAATGCAAAGAATGTAGGTTTAAACCCCTCTTTTATCTCTAAAAACATTAAAATCATCATTTTTAGTAAAATAAATAGTGCTGTTCAAAAATAAGGCATATTAGATTGTTTTCTACCTTGATTCTTGTTAAAAGATGTGTTGATGGTGTCTAATGCCTTTCTAGATTTTCCCCCTTGAGATAGATTTTCTACTTCAAATTGTGTTAGAATTCAAGTTGGAATCCTTCTCCTTCACTATCCCTCTATTTCTCTCTCTAAAATGCCTTCTTTCTCTCTCTAAAAAGTTTGAAAGTGAGTTTTATGGTGGAGGGTTTCTTGGTATTAGGCTTATATAGGTTTTTCCGTATAGTTAGGGAACTGCAACCCTTATCCAAAGTCAGGGTTGAGTTTTTGGTTGCTCAGCCTCAAATAGCAATTTATTTGGTTATCTGCAGAATCATACTTTTGCCCTTGAAATATTGGTGGGAGATTTCAAAAATTAGCTAGCTACAATAACTCCCTTTTGTCTAAAAATGCATTTTCTACCCTGGGGTTAATGGGGATTTACATAATTCCTTTAACTTAACTTTTTTCTTTTCATTCTAGTCCCTTTTTACTCTAAATTTAATCCTTCATCCACTTTCAATTAAGCCCTTGCACTAATGCAACTATATGCAAATTAATACGGCATGACAAACATTTAACTTATAATAACTAACAAATATCTCTCATAAGTAGTATGAGCAGATGTTACATATGTCCATACTACTGTGTTCTCATATGAATCATATGGAATTTACCCATGACATTATCTATTTAGTGTATTTCATTGTACAGGGCATGTCATACTTTGCATCGCATCCATTTTCTTGAAATGTTAGTAAGGAATGCATGCTTTTTTGTGTGATTCACGATTGGTACTATCAAATGGTAAAGTTTTCTTAACTGGTTTATTTGATTACTAAGTTTAAAATTCATGTGTGTTAATGTGTCCATATGGCTATGTATGTAACGCCCCTATCTAGTATTACAATTCCTCTGATGTGAACAGATAAGTTTAGTATATTATGCTTAACATTAATTATTCATGTACAACATTTAAGCATTTATACCATTAAGTATTATCAAAGTGGATTAGGTTTGGGTTCTTTTGCTCAGATCAAAACTCATAAGCATAGCGAAAATAAAATTTCATATGTTGCAACGAAATTTTTAAAGCTTTCATATTACATTTAATAACTGTCTGTTACATCCCTAGTGAACATATACCAGGATCTATGAAGTACCCGTCCATAAGGAGTTAGGAGACAACAAGCCTGTCACTCAAACTCTTTTTACAAAATAATGGGGATGAACAAGTCCTTCACATATCCTTTCCCTAGTAATTTTCCTTTTTCCTTTACTATATATAGCCAAAAATAATAGTCCTAACTCTAATCCAAAAAATAATATATAGAATCAGGACCCAAAATGAAGGATTACAAAAATGCTCTTAACACAAGGACTCCCTCTAAGGCTACTTCCATCCTTTCCTAAGATGGCTAAACGTCTATATCTGATACATATTAGCATATAAATGAGAAACAAGTTTCTTAGTAGCTTAACAATTCATCATTTTAAAATATATTAATATGTCCCAGTGTGCAAGCACAACAACAATTTCATCTACATTCCCGTTATTTAAAACATAGTCTCATTCACATATGTAACACCCCATATTCCTTGATTAGTTATAAATTAAATGCTTCATAATTAATTAGATGAGTTATCATAAAGTGGAGTGAACTTGTTTGTATAATTTAATGGCTCAAATGGGTGTGCTAAAAGATAATCTTTCATAAAATTAGGTGTTTAATTTAATTCTCTATTTTTCCTTTTGTATCACCTAGCTTAAGTGCCAAGAGAGAAGCAAACCAAAATGCATATAAAACCTACACGTGCAATTGGGAAGAAGGGATGCAAAAATTAAAGATATGTATAAATATAAACTTATACAGCCAACAAGAAGAGAGAGAAGAGGAAATAGCATTCCTTTTAGCCTTAATCTCAAATGGCCAATGGGTAATAGGAGAATAACAGTGGATAAAGGGCTGCACTTGATGACATGTAGGGTTATGAAAAATAAAAATAAGAAAGGGAAATAATTAAGGAGTGTCAAGATTCCTATAAAAAGTACATGAACCACACAGCTAGGAACATTTGGAAATATCATGAATAAACAGCCATTAAATATTCATATGAAAAAAACACGTGAATTGAAGGAGAGGGAGATTTGTTTGAAATAAAAGAAGTGTAAGGAAAATGAGTGCACAAGTGAAAGAAGAGTGGAGAAGTTAAAATATAAAAATATAGGATGCAATGCTACATTGGGGGGGTGACATGTTTCCCCTTCTCCTTCCTTCTCTTGGTGCCACCTAGGAGAGAAATTAGACATGCATGCATAATGCTAAAAGTATGAGTCTTGCGTGAAGAGCATGGTTTACTTGCAAGAAGGGAATTAATTCTATATAAATACATGCAACAAGAAAAAGGGAAGAGTGCAGAATTCTTTTGGGCAAAAAATATGAAGTGTGTATGGCTAGTGGGAAGATGGGAGAGGGAAGAAGGAAATGTGTGATACAAGTTTTCCTTCTCCCTTGTATTGCTTTCCACATACCCAAAAGAAGAAAGAAAGAAATTATAGCCTTGCATGGGAATGAAATGGCGTGAACTCCTCCCTTCTAATGTAACCGAATGGACAAAGGACAAAGGGGTGCAAAATTTTTCTAAACATGCATGGAGAAAGGAAATAATTTAATACTTCTATGTGCATGATACCTTGCCCTTGCGTGAAGTAAAAGGGGATGTCCATAAGCATGTGATACAGTAAGGAGAAGAGGGAAGGTGTAGCCATGAAATAATAAAGAAAAAGAAAAAAAAAAGAAGCAAGTGCAGCGTCCCTTGACTTAGCCGAATGGAAAGTGCAATGAGGGAAGAAGTGGAGGTGGCGTGACAATGGGATAAGGCAACTTGCGAGCAAAGAAAGTGTACTTACAAGTACACTTAGTGCACCCATGGGAATTAGGGAAGAGAAAGTAATTAAGGTAGGAATTGCCAAAGTTCCAAGAAAGAAAGTACAAAGTGCATAATTTTATACCTTCCTTCTCCTTACGTGGCTCTCCTTCCCACTTTCCTTTAACATAGCTGGATGGTTAATTCACTAAGGCAAGAAATGTGAATGATGCCAAGTGTATATGTGTAGCACCCACAAGCAAGAATTTAGGTAACTTACAAGAGGAGAAAAAGAAAAGAAGGTGGTGTGAACACTAAAGTAACCACCCATGGCCGAGTACAAAATGAAAAGAAAATTAGGAATAGGTAAATCAAAGTTGGTAAGAAGGGAAGTGCACATTGAGAACCACATGAGACTTATGGATAACAAGAATAATCAAGAGTAAAGAGGTAAACACAAGGGAAACTAGGAAGAGGGATGCACGTGGCTTCAACCACACAGCAAGCAAGGTCAATGGCACCAAAGCACATGTGTAACCAAATGGAAATGTAAGCTAAAACACAAAAGTTGAACCAACCATATGTGGGAGGAAAATTGAAAGGGCCTTTTGACATACATGAAACACACTCACACGACAAGAGAGAAAGAGAAAAAGAGAAAGGGAAAGTGAGCAGCCCACAATTGAGAGAACCTTCACCCATTCGGTCAAGGCAAGGAGAGAGGGATTTAGTAAAAGAAAAAGGGAGCAAGGTGTAGAAGGAGAGCAAAGGAAGGGCCAAGATCACTTCTTTCTAGTTCACCATCAAGGTAGGTTGACAATTCTTAAACTTGTGTTCCAAGGTTTTATATATATATATCATGCTTTTTACAAGCTCTCATGGAACATTATTGCTTCCCTACATTCTTAATATGATTAATATTCTGTTGGCTAAGCTTGCATGATAGATTAATATGTTGGTTTTATGATGAAATGATGAATATTGTTATGGAAAAATTATGGTTAGCAATGATGAATATTGATGTTATGGGAAAAATTTATGGTTAGTTAATGATAAATATTATTGTGCGAAAATTAAGGCTAGTTAATGATGAACAATGTTATGGGAAAATTATGGCTAGTTAATGATGAATATTGTTGTGGAAAAATTATGGTTAGTAATGATGAATATTGTTGTTATGGAAAAATTATGGTTAGTAATGATGAATATTATTGTTATGGAAAAGGAATTACCCCATTTTAATAGTATGATTTAAAGAATGGAAAAAGGAAAATTTAAATGATAAAATATGACTTGAGTTTTCCCTCAGGCCAAAATCATGGAAATTCTCCCTTGAAATTTATTAAGATTTTATAAGAGAAACATATTATTCAAGAATGGGGAATTAGATTGATTTGGGCACAAATCGTCATAAATAAATATGACAAAGAGGTATTGTATGCCGATAGAAAAAGGAAAATGTAACTAACAAAGGAAACATAGAAAGATACACAATTATGTTATAAAGGTAGCCAAGTGTTAACGATTTACAAAGTGTGGCTGAAGGTGCTCCACACATGTGACTTAGTGAGGTGTGGCCGAAGGTGCTCCATGCCCATGATCTAGTGATCATGATGATTTTATACATGTGGCTAAGTGTCCGTGAATTACAAGGTGTGGCCGAAGGTGCTCCACACGTGTGACCAAGCGAGGTGTGGGCAAAGGTGCTCCATACCCGTGACCTAGTGATCATGATGATTTTATACATGTGGCCAAGTGTCTATGAATTACGAGGTGTGGTCAAAGGTGCTCCACACATATGACCTAGTGAGGTGTGGCCGAAGGTGCTCTATACCCGTGACCTAGTGTTCACAATGATTTCATAAAGGTGGCCTAGTGTTCACGTAACACCCCAGGGTGCTAAATTAATCTATAATGGTAAGTGTAAGAATTTAATGCATAAGAAATTTTTGGTTTAATTCTGTGATAACATATATGATTCCACGAGAATATGTTTCACTTGAAAAGGATATCTAAATTGTTGTATATTGACATCTATATTTATCATACAATGCTTGCCTATTGTATTTATGAATAATGCTATGTTTTTAATATCAAGATTATGGAAGTAAACGTTTTGGTGTTTACACCCTGATACATATTAGTCGATTTCTAAACCCTAGATTGTTAAGCTACAGGGAAACTTGTGTTTCTCATTCACATGCTAATATGTATCAGATGCAGATGCTTAGTAGGGTTGGAGAAGTTAGTAATTCTTTTGGTTAAAAACAAGATTTTTGTAACCTTTTATTTTGGGGTCTTGATCCTCGAAGTATTTTGGCTTAGAATTAAGACTATTCTTTTAGCTGTGTATATGAGATGTACATGGGAAAACATTGGGAAAGGATATGTGAAGGACCAGTCCATCCCTAGCAGTTTGTAAGGGAGTCTAAGTGACAGTCTTGTTGTCTCTTCACTTCTTATAGACGGGTACTTCATATATCCAAGTACATGTTTACCAAATTGTAATGGACATTATTAGATATGTATTATTTGAATTACATGAAAATTTTAAATTTTTTCTGTGTTGTATAATATTTCATTTCCGTTGTGCATATGAGAATTGATCTGAGCAAAAGAACCTGAACCTAATTCCATAATAACACAAATTAATGGTATGAACGTTCAGATGTTAATAATAAAAGGATAAGAATAATGTATCGCATTTATCAGTTTACATCGGAGGAGTTGTAATACTAGATAAGGGCATTACAACATACATAGATTGGCAAGCATTGCATGATTATTTGAAATGTCAATGTGATAAAAGTGGATATTCTCACTTCAAGTATAACATTTTTTCATGGAATTAGTCATGTAAAAACTACAATAAACAATGATCAGTTATACATTTTATTCTTAAAACTTATCTTGTCTCGAAGTGTGAAGCACCTTCAGTCACACTCCAAGGAATTTGGACACTTGGCCACCTTTATAAAATAATTGTGAACACTAGGTCACATGTGTGAAGCACCTTCGATCACACCTCAAGAATTGTGGACACTTGGCCACCTTTATAAAATAATTTTGAACACTAGGTCACTAGTGTGAAGCACCTTCAGTCACACCTCACTAGGTCACAAGTGTGAAGCACCTTCGGTCACACTTTAGGAATTGTGGACACTTGGCCACCGTTATAAAATAATTCATTTATGAATAGCATAGTAATTTGGTTATCATAATAACGTAAGGGATTGCATTCGGCCATCATGGGCAAGAAACAAAATCTAGGGTGTTTCATGTTACATTGTTACATTTTTACCCCTTTTTTATGTTTTACGCTTAATGATACCATGCATTAAAATTTTTATAGTACCTTCTTACACATTTAAATCATGTAATCATATCCTTGACAAGTCCCTCTACTTACTTTCATGACTCAATTTTCTTTCCTTTATGTACTAGAATTTAGATTACACATATCACTCACCCTTACATTTCAATATGATATAGACCTTTATTATGTGCAACAAGGCAAACTAATTACCATACATTAAGTTATCATATTTTCTCTCTTTTTCATAGCTAAATCCGAATGGCCATCTATCTTACACATATTTAATAAGCAATTCCATGCCTTACCAAGGCCACTCTCGGTTTTAGCAAGCCACCAAGGAAAAGTCAAATTTTTAATCAAATTCTAGCTAGCCATATTTATTTTGGTATCTACAACTTAAAACATATATTAACTTTACAAAAATTTAAATTTTCCTGCACTATCTTAGGTTAGGGTTTTCCATTATTCATGCTAAATTTTACCAACAATAGTTCTTCCGTGGAAGCCACAATATCTACTTTAACACAAAAGATACATTAGCCATGCAAAACATGATATTTCAACACTTTCTTATTCTAAGGTTCTTTATGAAGCATGCTAAAATTTCATTTTAACCATTACTCTTCTATGAAAAAAAAATACATCCACATTATCACATCAACAAACACCATCGAATCATCACACAAGCTTAGCCAAGGAAAGGTTTACATATTGAAGAATGTAAAGAGAGTTTATGTTTCATGAAATATTTAAATTAGGATAATCATACTTTAAATTATGAATCAAGACTATAGAATTTCTAAGCTACCTCAAGGATGAACTAAAATGGAATGAAGCTTTCCCTTTGAATTTCCCTTGCTCCTTTGCTCCTTTCTTTCTCGGCCAAGTTCACTCCCTCTTCCCTCACCGAATATGTTTGTGTGTTTTCTAAAATGTGAAGCTGCTATCTCTCTTCCTAAGCGCTCTTGCTGTGTGTGTACCCTTTTCTCCCCTCTCTCCTTCTTGTATCTTTTCTATTTCTTTTCATTGAGTGCTAAATGTGTACTTTAAGTATAATTCACATTGCTTGCTATTTTGTATCACCACTCGACTAAATGGGATGCTTCCCTTATGCTCTTCCTTAATTATTATTATTTAATTGCCACATATGTACTTAAATACAACCATTCCCT
This sequence comes from Senna siamea, assembly GCA_031216115.1. Lineage (NCBI taxonomy): Eukaryota > Viridiplantae > Streptophyta > Magnoliopsida > Fabales > Fabaceae > Senna > Senna siamea. The sequence continues at coordinate 9,459,087 of CM062360.1, forward strand.
TGCAAGCTTGTATTAACCCATTCAGTCATGCCAAGGAAGGGAAGGAAGGAAGTCACGCAAGCTTCTTCCTCACATAAGCCACACAGTTTGGCACTTCTATTTTATGAAATTGTGAAGCTATCTCCTTAACTTGCTGCATGCATATATATATATTTAACTCCACCCATTGTATGTAAGCTGCTCTCTTTACACAAGACTCATGTTTCATGCAAGGCACACGTGAATCTCTATTCTCGAGCACATTGGAGGCAACACAAGGGAAGGGAAGAAAACTTGTATTACATGTCTCTTCCTTCTCTCTTCCATCTCTCCACCAGCTGTACTCTTCCATTCCCAATTGTCCTTGCCGTATACCCACCTAGATGTGTGTTTATTCACACAAATTCTGCACTCTTACTTTACCGTACACACACATATATTTAACTATTTTCCTCTTGTGTATTTTATTTATTTAGTTTAGCAACACCACTCAATTATCTTGAAATAAGAAGTAAGAGAGGAGAAAGGAAGATAGCTATTGCAACACATCTCTCCCTCTCTCTCACTTCCCTTCCACTCCCATTCACATGCTCGACTAACAATGCAAAATGAATTAAGAATGAAGTGCTGCACATCTTTTCCTTTTTCTTAATTTTTGTGACATTTATATATTTTTACCAATTGCTTACTTCACCAATTGCATGTGTATATCCAATGGATGTTAGCTCTTTTCTCTTTTCTCAATTCCTATTATTCCTTGATATAACCAAATGGATTTTTATATTATATAGATGTGAAGCTACTTCCCTCAATTGCTACATATATACATGCTTTTAAATAAATCTCCCATGTAGCTATTCAATTAGGAAAAGAAGAAAGAGAAAGGCATAATTCAAGCATCTTAATTTCCTCAAATTCAAGCTTACTTCTAATGCACTTTTCACTCTCATTCTAATTCAATTAACATAAGGAAGAAGGTGTTATTCTTTAGTATATTTATTCTAAATATTAATTTACACAAGCAAATTCATCATACTTTCTAGCAAACTCATCCAATCAATTAAGGGAATAATAATTTAGAACTAATCAAGAGAAGATGGGGTGTTATAATGTACACCCTGACTATGGAGGCAGAGATACAAGTATACGAGGTACCTAGCGATGGATACTTCATCATATTCGAGAAGTGCTTATTTGGATTGTGGCTAGACCACCTACACTCCTAGTGGCTTAATGTGGTAGTTGGAGTAGTTCCATTTTCTTTTGCTTTTCCCACTTAAACACCCTTAGCCTATTTTGCTATGGCTATTGGGATAGTATATGATGTATAGGAGGAGTAGGAGTTATTTTGATTACTTAATGTATATAGGGATATTTATATGACTATTAGTGACAAGAGTCTTATTATCCCATAATGGGTTAGGTAGTCTTATGGGATAAGTTTCTCTCTCATAAAATCTCACCTATATATTTAGATTATTGTAAATATTTTTATACACACGTATCTAGATACTTATATGGAATTATCTTATGTAATGTCATAAGCTTTCACTAATGCTGTGTGACATGTGAGATACTTGAGAGAAATCCTAAACCATAAACTCAATGAACTAATTAAAGATCCTAGGTAAACAATTAAAATGGAACTCAAGTAGTTAAAGCCAAGAGACAAGTTAGTTGTGCACCTCTCCTATAGGTAAAGTATGTTAAGCACATGTAGGGGGTGTTATATCATGTGTAAAGAAAAAAAAAAGAAGAAAAGAGAGAGAGAGAGAGAAGAGAAATAGACTCAGCAAATAGCTCACCAAATAGCAACCTAAGAGAGAGAGATCAGCCAAAATTGACCAATATCCAATCTTAGAGAGAGAAATTTTAGGGAGGTCTAGTGAGAGAAATAGGAATTTAGAGAGAGAAATAAGGATTAAGTGTGGAAAAGAGCCCATTTGGGGCATGGAAATCCATCTAGGAACAAAGTAGAAGCTATTTAGACATCATCAAATGCTCCTTTTCACAGATCAAGTTAGTCAAAATCTCTATATTCTCTAATTTTCATCTTTGCACTATTCACCCAAAGAAAAATGGATTTTTATTAACTTTTGGCTATGAGAAAGATTAAAACTTACATTCTTTGTTTCCTTAACTTTTATTGGATGATTTGTAACATCCACCTCTAATATTTTTTATATATTATTATTATTATTAATGATTATTTATGTAGATGTTATTTTTATATGTTGTTTTAAGAATGATTTACCATAAGGGAAGAATAGACATTTTCATTAAGGTAGAACTAACCATACCATAAGGGTAAAATTGTAAATTTTACCAAAGAGGGCAAAACAGTAATTTTACCATAAAGAAGAAACAACAAATTTCCACTTAAGTGCTTCATGAAATTGTGTTTGAAGGGTTTTACCCTTTTATTCTAGAAAAGAGAAGGAATAAGGGTAAAAATAATTATGTTGACATAAAGAGCAAAATGGTAATTTTGCCTTAAGGACAAAATGGTAATTTTACCTGGTGAAGGATAAAATAGTAATTTCATAAAAGAGGCTTTATGAAACTTTATTTGAGAAGTTTTGGCTACCATTTTTGAAAAAGAGGAAAAATGAAGGTAAAATGGTCATTTGGATATAAAGGGTAATATAGTAATTTTGCTCAAGGATGTAATGCCCTTATCTAGCATTATAACACCTCATATGTAAACAGATAAGGTCCGTACATTATTATTTTCCTTAATTATTTATTAATAACGTCTGAGCATTCATAACATTGTAATATTATTCAATTTGATTAGGTTCGGGTTCTTTTGCTTAGATCAAAACTTACAAGCATAGCGAAAATAAAATGTAATACATCGGAAATAGATTCATAAAGCATTACATATCCTTTTATAAGTATTACATTATTTCATCTAACTGAGAATTATCAAGAAACTTTTCATAGGGTCTCAAACCCTTATGATACAAAATACTCTTAATAAAAGAAACCTCCATTATTGCCACTTCCATCTCTATGAAAATGCTAAACATCTGCATCTAATACATATTAGCACACAAATGAGAAAACTAGTTTCTCAGTAGCTTAGCAATTCAACATTTTAAATCTTACTGACATGTATCACTGTGCAAGAACAAAAAATAATTTCTTCTACATTCAAATCATTTAAAATATAGTTCCATTCACATACACATATTGGCAAGCATTGCATAATATATTGGTGTGTCAATGTGACAAAGGTGTTCATTCTTTTTTCAAATATGACATATTTTTAAGGAAAACATACATATTAACAATTGAACTAGAAAATGATCATCTATACAATTCATTCTTAAAACTTACCTTGGTATAAAGTGTGAAGTACCTTCAGCCATACTTCAAAAATGTGAACACTTGGCCACTTTTGAAAGAATTGTGAACACTTGGCCACATTGTGGACTCTTGGCCACTTTTATGAAAACTTGTGAACACTTGGTCACTTATACAAACACATAGCAACTACGATTCATCCTATTATTATCCTTCCAATTTCCTTTGCATTTAACCATTATAAGGTACATTCTAATTCATTTACAATTAGCATAGTGATTCGGCCACCAAGATTAAAATGAGAAATTGGTTTTGGCCAACTTGAGAAAGGAATAAAACTTTGGGTTTTTCATGTCACATTGTCACATTTTTCCATCCTTTCTATAATTTAAACCTAATGGTACCATGCATTAAAATTTCTATAGTACTTTCTCCCACATTCAAATTATGTAACCATGCCATTAACAATTTATTCTACTTACTTTCTTGGTTCATGTTACATATTAGAGTTAAGGTTACCTATATTTCTCCATTCTTACATCCCAATAATAATGTGGACCTTTATTAGCCAAAATCAAAATTTTGATATATTAATTTACCATATTTTCTCTCTTTTTCTTAGCCAAAACCGAATTGAAATCTTTCTAACACAATTTTCAACAAGCAAATTCATACCTTACAAAGACCACTTTCGGGTTTGGCAAGCCAAAAAGATTAATTTCATAATTTTAAACCAAATTCTAGCTAGCAACCTTCATTTAAGTGTCTATAACCTAAAACACACATTAACCATCCAAGAACACAAAATTTCAACACTTTCTCATCTTAGGGTTTTTCATTATGCATGCTGAATTTTTCCCAACAATCATTCCTTCATGGAAATAACAACATCCACATCATCACATCAACAAAGCATAACCAATTTACCATACAAGTTAGCCAAAGGAAGAATTATATCTTGAAGAATGTAGAGAGAAAAGTTAATGTTCCATGAAAGCTTTAAATCATGATAAGTATGCTTGAATTCATGAAACAAAAACCATAGAATTGCTAAGCTATCTCACTAATGGAAGTATAGGGGTAAAATGGTAATTTTACCAAAGGATAAAATTGTCATTTTGGAGGAAGGAAAATTGTGAAATTCTAATAAAATATTCTCCTTCATCTCATGGAATTTTCATTGAAATTGGAAGGGTATTTTGGTTATTTTGCCACTAAGGGCAAAATGGTCATTTTGGGCCAAAATATATGCCATGTATCTTTCTTCTTCCTCCTTAGCAAACTGACTTGGAGACTTGGAGGAGAGGAAGTCGTGAAGTGAAGGAAATTGGAAGAAGATTACAAGTGAAGAAAAAGAAGCAACCAAAGTGATTTTCGTTGCAAACTTGAGGCAAATAGACATTCCTATGCTATTATTTTCATGGATTAACTCCTTTTTCAAGCTTTTCCTTTTGATCAATGGTTGCCATGAATAGTAGAAAAATTTTCTACATTCTTGTTTTGCTTGATTTTCTATTGGAAACATGTTTAAAGTGTGGTATGGATGCATTTTTAGGTGTTTTTGGAATGGATTGAAGTAGTATGATGATTATGAGAAAATCCCTTCCATTTTCATGAACACTTTAATTTTCCATGGAAGTAAACTTTTAATGCTTGGATAGTCATGGAAACAATGGGTAAATGATGTCTTATGCTTAAACTAGGATGGAAATGAGACGGGTTACTTTAATTGGTGAAAACAATAAAAGTTCCAATTTTTCCCTTGCTTGGCTGAGAGGAAACATGTGAAATTGAGAAAGATAAATTAGTTATACATGATGAAGAAGAGTGTCTTGGTTTAAGGCGAAAATGAGAGGAAAGAGACATGTGAAATTTTGTCTCTTTCTTTCTTATTTTAACTGAATTTAGCATGTGAGTGAAGTTTTTAATAGATTTACATTGGTTCCTTTTCTACCTTAGCCAAGAAGTTTTGTGAAAGTAGAAAGGAAATCTTGTTTGTATTAGATGATGATGATGGCCGGTCATGAGGGAAGAGAAAAGGGAAGTGACTTTGTAATTAAAAACTTTATTGGCTGCTCTTTTGTCTTACCTTGACTGAGAATGCAAGTGTGAATGGAGAAAAGATTTTACAATTATTAATTTAATGAGAAAGACCACTTTCATTCCGTGAAGAGGTGGGAAAGAGAAATGGAGAGTAATATTCCATTTAATTGAATTGGATTTCCTTGTTTCACCGAGAGACTATTATGATTGAGAAGGAAAGTTTGTAAAAGTGATGATGTTGACTCTTGATGAAGGAAATGAGAAAAGAAGGAGACGCGATGCACTTGTACTCTTTTCTTTTCCTTTCATTTCTTATTATTTTATTCTCCCACCAAGAAGACAAGTATGAGAAAGATTTCAAATATAGTTTTAATATTAAAGAGCTTTATATATTCGGTGGAAGCTATATGAGAAAGAATCTTTTATGAATTTATATTAATTTCCTTCTTCCTTAACTAAAATGATTGTACAAAATGAAAGAGAAGATTTCGCCTAAACTTTACTCTCTGTCCTGGCTTCTTTTACTTTAGCAAATGATAGTGGGTGATCATGAAGAAAGTAAAAAGGGAGGAGACTTTATAAAAAGTGTTTAACTTCTTTCTTGTTTTATTGTGACCGAAAACAAAATAAATAAATGGAGAGAAAACTTCATAATCCTTATTTTAAGTATACATCCATTTGGTTATGATATAAAAAAAAATTAAGTGATTGAGAGAAAGCATGTAATCTTTTCCTTTTCCTTCCATTTGGCTGAAAAGTCATCATATTAGAATAAAAGAGAACTTGTTTAATTTTGTCAAGTTATGCTACTAACTCTCGGTTTCAAGTAAAGGGAAATAGAAATATTATACTTTGTTGAATTATTTAGTTTTTCTCATTTTGGATATTTTTGCCAAGATATGAAGGCATTTCCATGAGAATTTTATTGTGTTTATTTTAATCTTGACCAAAATATATTGAAAGGGAGAAAGAAGATATTAAGAAAGTACCCGTTATGTAAATTATTATTTTCATGACATCCTTGTATTAAAAGTATGTAATTGTAAAATGGAAGGATAAATATCATATGTGTATAGATACATATGCATTATTAAAGAGCAAGAATATTTAGAAATGCATACATAAAGAAAGACATAGTATCATGATAGACTTTATAGAATTAAGAAGGGAAACCAAGACAAGATAAAGAAAAACATACAAAGAAAGGAAAACATAGATTATCAATGAGGAGAACTTAAAGGAAAACATAGATAGATTTGTAACTGAATAATTGATTGTCAATATGGGACGACATTTAGTTATTCCACAAAATATGAAATTATAGTGATGATTGCAAATTCTAAGTTAGTGTAACCTAAAATGGCCAATAAAAAGGGAACATTTACTTAGAATTTAGCATAATCATAGGTACAAACCAAATCATCCTAGGTCATATATTAGAGATAGCGTACTGGGAATATGATCCACTAGAAAGGGGTGGTGATTCCATAGCATCATGATCTGCCCAAAAGTGGAGAGGAAATGATCTGTCTATAGAAAACAATGATCCTGTGAGCTTAATTTTCAACATGTTATTAATCTGCTTAGAAGGTAGTAATTATGATATAGAGAGGTACTTGGAGCCACTAGGGGATGTCTTAGATTGTACCAGTGACATTTGTCACACCACAGATATAGAGAAAATTATCTCACTCATGCACGTAGTAGTACATGGAGCAGTTCACATAGTGACTGTCCCGATACTCTTAAGTATCTCTATCATTGCATGTGGCTTAGCTAATGATATATGCTTGTTTTCCTTATGTATTATGATTGTTTTCCTATGAATATTGATGTTATTTCCCCATGTAAGACTAACATATTTTATGTTCATGATACTATGAGGATATCTATATGATGAATTTACATGATACATTGATATAGCCTCCAATCTAAAATTTGCATGCCATACATATGAATGAATTCTACCTTGAATTTTAATAGAAATAAATGTATTTGAAAAAAAAGAATGTAGAATGTTTTCGTATCACTACGGTGGTACATGCCAGTGTTTTTTTTTAAAGAAAATGGAATGTCTAGCTACTAAGAAATTATTTCTCACTATAATAACTAGTATGCATCAGATGAAAGGTACTTAATTTGGTTGGAAGTTCATGTTGTGTTAGTAGAGATACTTGATGCATGCTGCCAATGCTATCTAGCAACAACACCTAAGGCAGTGAACCTATCAATGTAGCCTAGTGCAATGGTGAGTATCAAGGTCGTATTTCTCAGGAACGGGAAAGCCCAGAGCTACTACTTGTTCTCTGTTATTTAGCCTAGCAATTAAAGTGATTAATTTTACCTAAACTAATAATTAATTAAATGCAATAAACAAATACTAGCTACGAAGAACGGAAGAAAGTATACGGAGGCAAGAAATGCAAATCCATAGGGAACCTACACTAGTTGGCAAACACACAAAGGATAATGGATTATTGAATTTGATTATGCTACCTCTGAGTGAATTCTAATTCTAATTCAAATTCTCTATTGGTCTCAATGAATTTCTTAAACTTAAAATCTACCACTGGCTGGCTCTTCCTAATGGCAAATTTTAAATAAGCATTATCGATCTAATTCACCACTATTAAGAGTCGTTACTTCTTAATCTAGCAATTTATTAACCTTAGTTCTAAGTGATAACAAATTGTCCGTTACAATTAGGTGTCCGATTTCAATTATCATCTCTCGATCTCAAAAAGAAATCTAAATAGCTTTCATTGCAATGTATTGCTAATGAAAACATGAGTATTCATTCAAAAAAATAACGAAAATCACATAACCAGCATTCAATTATCCATGCAATTAAAATAGCATTCCAACATAGTTAGGGACCTAAATAAACTTTACAAATATAACCACACATATTTATAGACAGCAAACAATCCAACAGTAGGCAATCCATCAGAAAATTCATCCGACAATCAATTATACAAGAGATAAAAATAGTAGAAATTAAGCACGCCCCTATCTTCTCAATTGCCTAATGATTACTGCATGGATTGGTCGCCGAAAAATCACCAAAATCTCGCTGGAAAACTGCAAGAAAATTAAATTCCAAAGCTGCCTAGGAAAATGGGTCAGAACCCGAGCCAAATGGGTACCTACCAGAAAACACACAAAACAGCAGCCTAAGCTGGGGCGAAAGGTTGCAGTGGAGGTACTGGTCGACATAGGACTGGTTTTCGGTAGCAGCTTAGATGAACGGTGCGGAAGCAGCTAAAAACCCAACCAGATTATGAAATGGGTCGCAATTCAGGTCTCTCCGATTTGGGCTGTTCGGCGGCCGGTGAGCTGGGGAAAAGCTGCGGTTGGGCTGCTTAAAGGTGCAAGGGGCGATAGCGGGCTGTGGAACGACCAGAAAATGTGCGAAGGAGCTCGTTCTCAGTCGGGTTCCCGAAACGGGTCACGAGCTTTCTCTCGCTCTACAGACGCTGCGAATGGTGCCATGGATGGCCAAGGCAGTGGAGGACCGTCCATGGAGCCTCTTCGGTCTCTGGTTGGCCTCCCTCGCATTCTCTGGTCATCTCTCTCTCTAACATTCAGATTTTTTGCGCTAGGTGTGGGTCACTCATGGGTGGATGGTTCAAGTATTGTTCAATGTTGCTCCTTGCACGATGGATTCTTTTTTTTCACAAATGCCATTGTACTGTTCACTTTTGCTCTCATTTCACATGTGGGATGCTGGGTACTCTTGAATGCCAATTTTTCCACTATTTTCAAGCTGCCTCTCAAATCCATCCAACTCCCCGTCTGCTTCACTCGGGTATAGCTCCTTTTCTCCTCTTCCTAGCCCAGTCCAAGGGCCAATTAGCCTGGCCCAAGACCCAATAAGCAAAATTGGTCCAAATGGCCTATTTTTAGTGCTTTGAAAGTTGTCCAGGCTCCAAATTGCTCCATTTGCTGATGATGACTTGATAAAATGCCTGAAAATGAAAATGAAGCAACCTTAGGTGATTGGAAGAATAAAATTACATAAATTACTCATAAAATGGATAATTAATATCAGGAAATTATGTATAGAATTAGACACATCAAATCACCTCACACTTAAGCTTTTGCTTGTCCTCAATCAAACACTAACTCAATCCTCAAACAAATAGCAAAAATTTCTAAGAGTCCATACCTAGTCCACAATTAATAATACCTAACACATCCCTTGTGAAACTTAATCATAGACTAGATTGCAAAACTTTGATGCAGAATGGAGATAATAAAAATGCATACACAACTTAGCCAGAAATTCAATGCCAAGTATTTAAGAATCAATGCCTCTCAGAGATTACTCAAATCACTCAAAGTGTATATAGGTAAGGCACAAATCCCTCAAGCAACTTCACAAGAATATGTCTACTAAATGCTTGCTCATAAATCTTATCTCCGCTACTAATAAACATTGAATACCAAATTCAATGGGGGTTTTAACAGGGTTGTAATGAGATTAAAGTGATGGTAGGGAAGAAATTTTTGGCTAAAGAGGCATAGATGCTGAAAATTCATGCAATTGAAGCATCATGAAGGATTAAAGGATTAAATGCAACAAATGCTAAACATAACAATTCTTACTAAGTTTCCAATAAAGTTGGAGATGCTCAGAGAATAATATCAACAAACAGACTACTCTTATTATTATCTTTCTTTTCTTTTCTTTTCTTTTTTTCATCATTTTTTTTTCTTTCATAATTAGCCTGCATGGTTACACTTTTGGATTGAAGGGAGCATCTAGAATGATAAAAAGAACTTAGTGTACTATCATCAATTAGGGCAATGCATTTTTATCCCTGTACAAAGAATAAATAACAAAAATTTCTGCAAATGGGGTGAAGAAAGAAGATAGTGAATAGAAAGGAATATGAGGTGTAAAATGTAAGTGATGAAGGAAAAGTGAAGGCCCAAAAGTGGCTAACTGAGGAAGACACATAGGGTAGGCTTTTTTTTTTTTTGAAATAAATATTTTATCCTAAGCTGCCCAAGTCATCTGATATTCAAACGTTTATGTAACTTCAACAAGTATTACAGAGCAAGTTCTAGAGACACAATCAAGTGAAATACACACTCAACAAAAAGAATTCGAAGCATTTTTCCAATAAATTCTTATCTTAGGCTCAAATCTCATGTTTGAAGTGTGGCTAAATTGCATATGGTTCTCAAATATTTCCATATGAATTACGAATCAAGCAATGCATGCAAACTGCATTATCAACATCCTAAATTAAAATTGAACAATATGAAAGATAATCAAACAACACGGGTACGACCCGGCCGTGGTCAAGAATACATTAGGCATTAAAATTGCTTTCTAACATAAACTATGAGAAAATAATGCCTGCCCATTCATGACTGAATCATACATGCTCCAAAGACAATCAAAGACTTAAGTGCATAGAATCAAGAAAAAATCAAGTATCCTGTCCTAGATATACTATTAGCACAAATACAGCATCAGCAAAAAGTAGCATCAATATACAGCATCCTAAACTAGCAGAGGGAAAATGAATCAAAATAATAAAGGCACACCACCCTACACTTGAGGATCACACTGTCCTTAGTGTACAGCCAAAGGGGATACCACAGAAATAAAAGCAAAAAGCACAACAATAAGCACAGATAATCTAAAATTTTTAATGTACCTCAATAAAATGAAAAATAAGAAAATAGACAAAAATAAAATAACAAAAATAAAGTAAATAATAAAAAAGTAGTGCTTCTTTTTGTTTGAGTCTTTTAGCTGGACTCGTTCCTTCTATCACTCTTTCAGGTAAAGTACCATGTGCACTCGCTCCTCAACCTCCAATAGGTCTCCATAGTAGTGCTTTAGTCTGTGCCCATTGACTTTTAAATCTTCCTTGTCAGGATGATGCAGTTCTATTATTCCATAGGGAAAGACTTGCTTGATCACAAATGGTCTTGACCATCGGCTCTTAAGCTTTCCTAGAAAAAGATGAAGACGTGAGTTATAAAGTAATACCCTATCTCCAACTTGAAAATCTTTATAGCCACGCAGCCTTTGATCATGCCATTTCTTGGTTCGAGCTTTATAAATGGAAGAATTTCCATAAGCTTGGTGGCGCCATTCTTCTAGCTCATCTAGCTGCTATAACCTCTCTTTACCTGTAGAAATAACATCAAGATTGCATGTTTTAAGGGTCCAAAGTGCCCTGTGTTCCAATTGAACAGGAAAATGACAAGTCTTTCCATACACTAGCCTATAAGATGTAAATCCAGTAGAAGTTCTGTAAGCTGTCCTAAAGGCCCATAATGCATCATCCAATTTGGATGCCCAATCCTTCCTACTCACCCCCATGATTTTCTCTAAGATTCTCTTTAAACCCCTATTAGTTACCTCTACTTGTCCATTGGTCTGTGGGTGATAGGTGTTGAAAACCTATGAGATACCCCATAATGTTTTAGTACTTTCTCAAGTTGGGAGCTATATAAATGGGTCCCTCTTTCACTAATCAGTGCTCTAGGTGTACCAAACCTAGCAAATAATTTTTTAAGGAACCTAGTTAGTACCCTGGCATCATTAGTGGGGAAAGCTTGAGCTTCTGGCCACTTGGAAAGATACTCAATAGCCACAAGTATATACTTATTACCAGATGAGGAAGGAAAAAGGCCCATGAAGTCAATACCCCACACATCAAAGATTTCAACCACTTGCATACTCGTTTAGGGCATTTGTCACGAGCAGAGATGTTACCTGACCTCTAATAAGCATCGCAAACCTGGAAATATACTCTAGCATCGTAGAATATGGTTAGCTAGTAGAACCTTGCTTCAAGCACCTTCTTGGCAATGTAGTTTGCAGCCTGGTAGCCTCTTGTTGGTCCTTCATGGCAATGGTTCAGGATTTGGTGGATTTCCTCCCCATGTATGCATCTCCTGATTACTTAGTCTGCACAAATACGAAATAAGAAAGGATCTTCCCAAATGTAATATTTTAACTCAGCAAAGAATTTCTTCTTTTCCTGGGTAGTCATACCCTTTGGTAAAACCCTTACAACCAAATAGTTAGCATAATCACAAAACTAAGGGGAATCAGTACATACCTGACCTGCTGCCAAATGCTCATCTGGGAAGTTATCATCAATGGCTTTCTCATCCAAAGCCTCCCAGTTTGGATTCTCCAACCTTGATAGGTGATCTATAGCTAAGTTCTCCGCACCCTTCTTATCCTTGATCTCAATATCAAATTTCTGCAAGAGTAAAATCCATCTAATGAGTCTAGGCTTAACATCATGCTTACCGAACAAATACTTCAAGGCTGAATGATCCATGTAAACCACGGTCTTAGATAGCACCAAATAGCATCGAAACTTGTCGAAAGCATAGACCACTACAATTAACTCCTTTTCAGTAGTGGTATAGTGCTCCTGGGCATCAGTTAAGGTCTTGCTAGTATAATAAATTGGCTGAAACTTTTTATCAATCCTCTGACCTAACACAGCTCTAACTGAAAAGTCACTAGCATCACACATTAGTTCAAAAGGCAGCCCCGACTTAGGTGGAACCATAATAGGGGCTTTGGTTAGTCGTTCCTCTAGTAACTCAAATGCATGCAAGCAATCAGTATCAAAAACAGAAGGTACATCTTTTACAAGCAATTGAGTTAAGGGCCTAGCAATCTTAGAGAAGTCTCTAATGAATCTCTAATAAAAACCAGCATGCCCTAAGAAACTCCTAACAGCCTTAATAGAACTAGGGGTGGGTAGTTTTGATATAGTCTCAACCTTAGCCTTATCTACCTCCATCCCTGCATGTGATATCTTATGCTCAAGAATAATCCCCTCTCTCACTATAAAGTGACACGTTTCCCAATTAAGCACTAATTTTGCTTCTATGCATCGTGCAAGCATACGCTATAAATTAAGAAAAAAGTGGGAGAAAGAGTTACCAAAAACTGAGAAGTCATCTATAAATACCTCCATAGACTCCTCAATTATGTCATGGAAGATTGCCATCATGCACTGATGAAAAGTGGCTGGTGCATTGCACAATGCAAAAGGCATCCTCCTATAAGAGAACATTTCATATCGGCAAGTAAAGGTGGTCTTCTCTTGGTCTTCAGGTGCAATGGGAATCTAAAAATAACCTGAAAAACCATCAAGAAAGCAATAAAACATATGACCTGCCAAACATTCAAGCATCTGGTCAATGAAAAGAAGAGGAAAGTGGTCTTTTTCAGGTGCATCATTAAGCCTCCCATAATCAATGCAAACCCAAAAACCTGTTATCGTTCTAGTGGGTATCAGCTCATCCTTCTCATTCTTGACCACTATCATGCCACCCTTCTTAGGTACAACCTACACAGGACTCACCCAAGAGCTATCAGAAATAAGATAAATCAAACCTGCATCAAGAAGTTTAATTACCTCTTTTTTCACCACTTCCTTCATGTTTGGGTTCAGTCATCTCTGTGGCTACACCACTGGCTACACCTAGGAAGGGGATATTTGTTTTTCATAGTCACTTTGTTCAATTGCCTATAATCTATGCACATTCTCATACTCCCATCCTTTTTCTTCATGAATAACACCAGTGCTCCCCATGATGAGGCACTGGGCCTAATGAATTGCTTTTCTAGGAGGTCTTTAATTTACATTTTAAACTCACCTAATTCTAAAGGAGAAATCCTTTAAGGTGCTGTAGAGATCAATCCTGCCCCAGGGATAAACTCTTCAAAGAATTCTACTTCTCTCTCTGATGGAAGACTAAAGATTTCCTCAGGAAAGACACCAGGGAACTCTCTAAATGTGGGGATACTATCAAGCTTATGCTGACTCTTAACCTCAAAAGAACATAGGAAACATAATCTTTGGATCTTTTCCTCTATACCCCTGTTCACAGGTATAGTGTCCATAGAAGGTTTAATTAAAAGACTTCTCAAAGAAATTTAGGACTACTTTATTAAAAGACAACCAATCCATTCTAAAAATGACATCTAAATTCACCAAAGGCAGACATTTAAGGTCAACAATAAAAGGTTTACTTTCAAAAATAATAAGGTAATTTAGGCAAGTTAAAGAAGTCAAAACATGTTTTTCAGCTATAATAGAAATGGACAACTCATCTGGCATTTAGTCACAGGTAAGCTCAATCTTTCCACATATTGATGGGAAAATAAAGGAATGAGTGGCGCTATAATCAAATAGTATAATTAAGAGAATATCATTTGTAAAACATTAACCTTTAAATGAATCATCATATTGGTCTGCCTCTTTTCCCTTGAGCGTGTAGACTCTCCCTCTAGTCAGAGGCTTAGTAGCCTCACCTGGTTTCTTTCACAACTGGTACTCCTTAATGAAATGTCCTGACTTACCACACATGTAGCAGACATTTTGTCCCAACAAACATGGTTTATCCTCATGCTTCCTCCCATACTTGGGGTAGTTATCTAATGCAGTTTGCCTAACCATGGGCTTCTTCTTTGACTGGGCTTTACCGAATTTGCTCTCATTTCCCTTGGCAAAATTTGACTATGATTTTCTCTTGAGGGGGTAGAACTCTTTCTTCCCTTTCCCAACCTCTGCTAGGTCCCTCAAAACTATGTGGCACTTATTAGCCAATATGTCATAGTTTTGTATCTCTAATGGAGCCATGACATTGTTCAATTTTGGATTCAACCCAGACTGTAAGAGGAGAACTTGGATAGCTCCCCAAATTTTTCCTAGTCATCAAATGACATAAGCCCTGTCTTATCTTCATAAACTCCATGTCTTTATCATTCCTCACATTCTGAGGGAAGTACTTCTCCAAGAATACCTCCTTGAAAGAATCCTAAGTGATTTGGACTCTTTGGGCCTCCATTAACTACTTAGCCCCTTTTCACTAGTGCTCGACCTCTTCAGCCAGCATGTAAGTAAAGAATTAAACCTTAAGGGCCTCTATACTCCTCATAACTAAAAATAGCTTCTTCATCTCTGCCAACCACTCTTCTGCCAGCTTTGGGTTAAACTCGCCCCTAAAAGAAGGAGGTTTGGCTTTTTAAAACTCATACCACCCCTTGTAGGTCTAATCCCTCAATTGTTCGCCCTTAGGGTTAGGGTTTCGATTCACATTCTAGTCCTCCTGCATCTGCTTGAGTATCTTAACTGTAGTAGCTTCCTGTTGAGTGGTAGCAGTGGCCTATTCCCTTATGGCCTTTACCATCCCCATTAGGGTCTGCATAACCCTAGCTAAGTTCGCTTCCCCATCTTTATCTTGTGTACCATTTCTCCTAGTAGGTACCATAACTTACTCTTCAAAACAAACATTATTAAAGTGATCAGTCTCATTAATAGAATATTTATAAGAGAATATATAGATCTACAAGAAATATTGTATACACCCAAACCTAGCACACTATTCCTCAAGTCAAAACATAGCACAAGAAGTCAACTGCCTAGGCTCAGCTAGCTAGCTTGTAGTAGTCTCTATCTTGACGAATCTTACCATACTACCTAATTAGCACTTATCACTATCAGGTTAACTATGTGCTAACTGGGGTAGCCATGCTCTGATACCACCTCTAATGTAACACCTCCTTAGCCTATGGTTCCTTTTAGTTATTTAAAAGGTATAATATAACAATATGTTAATAATGGTGTGTTACTATTACTACTACCTGAGTAAATTTTAAACTTTCACCAAGTTGATTAATTGAGTGCCATTTAGGGACGGGTTCTACTCTCAAATTCTCACTTAAGAATCGGAGCATAAAATGTACATATATATTTTTATCTAAATAACTATACACAAACATGCATACTTAATTCGATAAATATTCTTAAATAACTATTGGGCATAGAGGCAACAACCCTGCCACTCATGACCCTATCAAATTTCCTATCGATAGTTACTAGTTAATCCATATACATTCAAGTCAAGATAGGCTATATAAGAGATAATCTATACTAGCCTTTCTCAAAATTTGTAAGGGCTATCACCAATTTAATACATGCCTCTACTATTCAAAATATGCACTTTCATATACCCTCATGATGGGTGCCTCTTCCCAATTTACCTTCCTCTCCAGTTAGGAAACTACATCTGGTACACGCTAGCACATGTGTGAGAATTTAATCTCAATAGCAATGCAACTCGTTTGAAATTCATTGACCTGTACCATCGTACTTATACGAAAAATCTCTACATTCTTTTCATCATAAAAACATAACACATACTATTGGGATGCAATACATACAACATACTCTGTAACATCTGCTCCTTCTATACATTAAGAGATGTTTGTTAATTTTAAATGAATTAAATGCTTGTGTTTGTTGAATTAAATATCATATGGATGCATTAAAATAAGTTAGAATAAGAGTTTTAAGGGAAAGTAAGGAATGGGGACCAAATTGAAAGGAAAAAGATGAAGTAGGGATAAATGTGTGAATTTATAAAACTTTAAGACAATAGGTTGTAATTTTAATTAAAAGATTTACTGTAGCAACAAAATTTTGAAATTTCCCGCTAGTGAGTTAGGGACAAAATGGTAATTTAACATATAGCTAAATAAATTATCATTTTGTACTAGATGATCAAAATTTGGAGTAGAATTTCAAGTTTTAGGAACACCTATAAATAGGTGAAGTCTCTAGAGCACCTCATTGTGCAACTTTAGTTCAAAACCTAAAGAGAGAGAGAGAAACCAAGTTAGAAAGAGAAAAAGTTAGAATTGTGAAGGAAGAAAGCTGTTAGGGGGATTTAAGCATTTATGAAGCTAGGAAATCATCCCAGAACACTTTCCAAACATTAATCATCAAGTATAAATCAGCAAAAAGGAAGCAAATCACCAATCTCTCTCATTTTTGAAATATCACTGTTTATAACTGAAAACTTTGATTTTTCTATTGTTTAAGTTTGATAGAGGTTAAAACCTACATTCTTAGTGTTTTTTTATGGCTATTGGATGTCTTAAAATGCAAGAATATGCTTATGAATATCTAAATGTAAATATGAAAAAAGGGTTTTTCATGGTTTTTAAGAAAGAGTTTAAATCCAAGATTTGAGCATGAGTAATCAGTGGTTTGGGCTGTTTTTGTGTGGTAAATGAAGCTCCTATGTTGTTATTGAGTTTTTAATGATCAAAACCATTTTAAAAACATGTTCTTGGGCTAATAAAATTGGTTAACTGCGAATTTTAAAACAGAGCATAATGTAGTAGTCGACTTGTAGCCCTTACTAGTCGACTATCATGCTCTTGAGTTACCCAGAAATGTGTCCAGAATGCTAAAGTAGACAGCCAGGAGGCTGGAAGTTGACTACTATGTTCTTGTTTTCCAAAAATTATCCCAGACAGAGTAGTCAACTGTCGCGGTCCTGGAAGTCAACTGGTTGCTCTCTGTTTGAAATATTTTTTGAAAAGTAAGCTAGAAGTCGACTGGCAAGAGGTTGGAAGTCGACTTGTAGCTCTCTGTTTTGGGAAATTTGAATCAATAACCTATTTTAATCCACAATTAACCCAACACTTTACTCCAATGTAGGATTTAAACCTAAGATATAATGGTTAGCATGAGGATTAAAAATGCTTGAGAATAAATGAGTAAGAAAAGAGAAACATGAGATTTTATAAGATGAGCATAAATCATAAATGAGTGTAACTACAAATGGTTGATCTGCAAGTATACCTGCAAATGGTTATGTCGTGATACTAGCTGCAAATGGTTATACCGTAAGAATAGCTGCAACTGGCTGTAATCCAGGAAAAGTTTTGCAAACAGTTAACCTTGAGAATTAAAGCAGACAGTTAACCATGAGAATTAATACAGACAGCTAATCTCGATAATGGTTGCAGAAGGTAAAAACCACGAGAATGATTGCAGGTGGCTCATAACCACGAGAGAAATCATTTATAAATGGAAATGTTTAAAGATTTCTTTTGTGATACTTTTGATTATGACCATATCAAATTGCTTGATTTCTTTGTTTATACTCTATACTGATATATGACTATTATTTGCTACCATTACGATATGAGAATATATTTTATATGTCTGTATTCATAAGTATGTCTGTATAACATTTATGTATATTATTGATAAGTATGTTTGATAGATGATGCGCACATGTATTCATAAGTATTTCTATATAAAATTTATGTATATTATTCCAATAGCATAATATTTCAATTATTGTGAAAGAATGTAATGGACTTCCATATCAATATGGTGGTACAAAGCAGCAAATTCTATACTTTTTGGTGATTTTTGCTACTAAGAAACATTTCTCATTAAATGTTAGTTTGTATTAGATGCCTGGGTATTAGATTTTCTTAGAGGTTGAGGTGGAAATGGTTGAGATACCATTTCTAGGGTTTTTCCCTGTAATTAAAGAATTATAGGTTATCTATGTCTAGGATGTTCCTCCCACCCCTTAACTGCATGAAGTATTAAGTATTGTATAGTATTTTGACATACCCATTTCCTTGAATCCTTGTTAATATTTTGAAAGGATCAGGAGGATAATTTTAGTGTAAGTAAGAAGGGCATATATGTATTAAGATATGTGAGATAGGAAATTTTGTTTAAAATTAGGTATGAGTGGCAGGCTTGTTGTCTCCTTACCTTGCTTAGGCTCACATATCTATAGGCATATGTCTGCACACATTAATGTTTATGTATTTATAAATATTATGTACAGTTGAATGTGAATGTAAATATCCCTATATCTATCTATCTCATTTAAATTTCTTTATTCATTTTCATTGCGTAACGTATGAGAACCAGAGTGTAGTAACCCAAACTAGTGGCACCCAATTATTTAACTTAGAAAAAGTTAAAAATGTACTCAAGTAGAGGCAGTAGTAAGCTCATCCATTCTATATTATATCATCTTATAATATTTAATCATCTAAAAGGAATATAGGGTTAGGGTTGTTACATACTCTCATGTCATGTGCACAAATTTATGCATATACATCTAATACATCTAAACTTTGAATTATGGGATGTGCAATTATCATTATTCTCATCATAACTTTCATACGGAACTTTGATATAAACATATGAGCAGGAAAAATAACATATCATAAGAGTTAGCAGGGAGTGCCACCGAATGAGCAACCCTACGTACCACTTTCTCTATACATGAGTTCGTGACTATTTAGCCACCTTTAAACTTTAACTTTAAATTTTGCACATTATGAGGCGTCCCATAATCAGATTCGAGTACCATCTCATAACCAGCGGGTTTGTTGTCAACTCTACCCATATCATTTCCTCTCTGCCCTTAGAAAAATCACAATACTATGGAATAACCATCCCCTTGATGGATCACACTCCTATATTGACCCATTGAGCATTTGGCTCTTAAAGACATTTTGATGATAACAAACAAATTGAATAATTTTAAGAAAATCAAGTCTAAAGGCTCATCAAGGCAAACCAAGGAGAACAAGAAATTAGATAAGTAATTAGGACTTGAAATTGTAAGGATATAATAGAGACTTGAGCTCAAAAATATTTTTCAAAGTTTTGAGGTTGCTTTCCAGAGTTTGAGTGGCTTTTTCGAAGTGAATTTTTCATTCAAAAGACAAAACTCTCACCTAGCAGTCGACTTGCACAATGTAACAGTCAGCTAGTAGATTTAGAGCTTTGAAAAATTACAAATAGAATGCCACCAGTCGACTGCCAGGAATCTAACAATCAACTAATAGCTAACAAAAAGCTACTAATTGACCACTAGACGATAATAGTTGACTAATAGGCCACTGGCAGTTAAAAACTCTACACTAGAGGCATAACAGTCGACTGGCACATCATAGCAGTCAACTTGCACCTTGTAAAGATAACATCAGGCTAAATATAAATGGCTATTTTTCTAGAGATTTCATCTTATTTATTTTTTGAGCGTATTTTTAACCTTTTCTCTTGCAAAAAGTCTATATATAGAGCCTTTGGAAAGCCTCTATACAAGAAGAAAAATAATGAATGAAAATCATCTTCTAAAAATCATTTAAGCTCTGGTTACTATTATTTTCAGTAATTCTTCCTCTGTAAAATTTACTCTGATTGAGAGAGTTTATGAGCTGATAAACTTCCTTCTTCTAAACTGAGAGATATCAAAGGAAAGGTTTTCCTTGAGTAGATTAAAGAGAGAAAATATGTAATGGCTCACAAGTACCCTTGGTAAACTTGTGGTAATAGTGAAAAATCTCAAGTGTTGCTTAGAGACTGGATGTAGGCTTTTTGATAAGCTGAACTAGAATAAATCTTTGTATGTCTTAAATTTTTGCACATTATCTTCTGCATTTACTATTCAATAATTTATCTCACTGTTTTTACTAATTATTGATGCTAAGATTTCTTTCTTGATAATACTGCTCTTGATGCTCTGTTTTGGGTTAATCTAATTTAATTACTTTATGTTTTACTAAGTTCTCTACACTTATGCTTGAGTTGATTTAAACTTCTCTAAAATATTTTTAAACATCCAATTCACCCCCCTCTTGGGTGCCAACCATTCCTAACATCCTGGTATGCTATTCTCTAACATATACCTTAGGGTGACTCGACTAATTTATATGGTTTTGCTTAACTCTAAGTATGTGTTTCTTAGATGGCCTTTAGAAGATGACACTGACTTAAAGTTTGCAACCATCACAATGTTTTCAAAATCATCTAAATTCAAGTGGATGTTTAACCATCCTAATTTATGGCACAACTATGGAATGCCCCATGGCTATCCCATACTGACAATTGATCACTCGATCATGAGCCTATCTACCACTACGCATAAGCTTAGAATACTTTCCTCTTTCCTCTTTTATGTTTTCAGCTCTCTTTATTTCACTATCATAAGGACCCTTTCATCCAAGTGACTTATGACTCGTGACTCTATCTCTTGCATGTTACCTACTATATCCTAGGTTTAGATCCTTAATGTGGTGAGATTTTGGGCTATTTACCTCTTAAAATGGTCATTGAGCTCATTGTCTAAGTCAGAGGTTTAGCAGTCGATTGATCCTATGCTGGTAGTCAACTTCTAGCTCACTGTCTTTTTAATTTTGTCTCGGCCAAGAGCTACCAGTCAGTTGCTAAAGGCTCGACAATTGACTGCTATCGAACAATGGGCTCGACAGTTGACTGCTAGAGCGAGGCAGTCAGTTGCTAGCCTTCAAAAAAGTTTTCTAAAAAATGAAGAACACAACAATCGACTTCCAGGAGCTAGTAGTCGGCTGCTAGCATTCTATCTTGCCTTTCTGGGCAGATGATGAACATGGCAATCAACTTCGAAGGCTGAAAGTTGCCTGCTAGTGTTTAGTCTGTTCTAAAAATCACTGTTTCACCCAGAGTTTTGCCCTAAAAACATGTTGTCAAACTATTTCCTCAAGCTATGAACTTAATACCAACACTTAGGCATCATATAGCCTCTAAAAAAAACCTAAAAGTTGTCTTAACAACACTCTAAACTAAGATCAAACCAAAATTTCCCACTTAGGGCATAAGACCACTTTCACAATTAATGACAAGCATAAATGAGCATAACTATTCAGCAAGCATCACCCAATAGAAATTAAAAACATAGAGAATGTAGGTTTAAACCCCAAACTTAACTCGAAGCATTCATAAATCACATTTCTGTAGCGAAAGCTAAACATCTCAGAAAAAAGGGGTTTAGGTTGAGTTACTACCTAGATTTAATTAAAAAATGTGTGTGTCCATTGTGTTTAAATGATCCTCTTCTTATTGTAGGATCAATCCCTAGCCTCAAATTAGCCTTTCCTTCAAAAAATCTCCTCCCCTATGCCCTAGCTCAACATACTCTCTCTTTACGCACCCTTTTCTTTCTTTGTCTAAAAATCTTTTAAAGTTTGAGTTATGTGGGCTAGGGTTAGGGTTCCTGAAATATCAACCCTCCCTAATTGCATTCTAGTCCTTGGACATTTTATTATTTTAGCCTAGCTAAACATTCCATTTTTAATTTAGTCCTTGGCCATACCTTAACTGAACTTTTCTTCCTTTCAACTAAGTTCCTACACTAATGCCACTATATGTAATTAATGCAACATACACAAGCATTAAACTCAAAATAACGACTAGAGAACATCTCTTAATCATATTAGGAGCAGATGTTACACCATATCCATCATATGAGGTAAATTTGGCTCTTTCCACTTAAATTCTTTGTGAAAAATAGTATTTTCACACCTAGCAGTCAACTTATTCTCCATAACAGTCATCTTTGTGCAATAAATTAGTGAAAACTCTAATAGAGGGTTACCAGTTGTCTAGCAGCTAATAGAGAGCTACCAGTTCGCTGGCAGTTAATAGAGAGCTACCAGTTGGTTGTCAGCTCCGTGGTGGTCACCTGCTAGCCTGCTGTATTCTAAAAATTAGTCTCAAGAACATGATAGTCAACCATCACAGACTGGCAGTCGGTTGCTACCTTCTTGGAGTGCAGAATTTCAATGTGAAGAACATGGAAGTCAATTGGTAGGCTCAATAAAATTAGTTTTGCTACTATAAAAAGTCACTTAGTCTGGTTATTGCCTTATTTCAAGTATACAAAAAGTCATGAAACTCAGTTTCTAGTGTCAATTCATCATTTATCCCATACATCATTCACTTTCCATGCTTAATATCACAAATCATGGAAAGTTAAACATGGAGAATAGTAAAAACTATTCCATATAATCTGACATAATAATACATTAGTACATTTATTTAGCACACAACATCCCATAGAAGTCAAAAATACAAAGGATGTAGGTTAAATATCCTTGCTTATCTCAAATAACAACAAAATTACCACTTTTAGCAAGATAAACAGTGTTTTTTGAAAATAAAGGAGATTAGATTGTTAGCTACTTTAATTATTGTTAGATGATATGTTGGTAGTAGTATGTGCCCTCATAAACTTCCCTAATGCGAATTCTGACTTCAACTTGCACTAAAATTGCCATTAAACTTCTTCTCTTTCAAATTCGCTCCCTTTCTCTCTCTAAAACCTCTTTTTCTCTCTCTAAGAAGTTCTGAAAGTGTGAGTATGGTGAAGGGTTCTAATATTTACTCCTATTTATAAGTGGTATAGGCGGTCAGAGAAACTACAACCCTCATCCGTCCCAAGTAGCAACTTTTTTGGCTATACAGAAAATTACCATTTTGCCCTTAAAACCTTGGTGGGAGTTTTCAAAAATCTATTTGCTACAATAACTAGTCTTTTGGCTAAAATTACATCTTTCTACCACTGGGATATTGAAAGCCTATATAACTTACCTAACTAAACCTTTTCCATTTCATTCAAGTCCCTACTCTTTTCTTTTCAATGTAGTCCCTCACTCTAATGAAACTACATGCAACTCATTCTAATGCAACATACGTAATCAATTAACTTATTTAATAACAAGCAAACATCTCTCAAGAATAGAAGAAGCGATTGTTACAATTCTCCCCTTCTTTAAAATAATTTCGTCCTCGAAATTAGTACATACCTATTCAAATAACTATGGGTAAGCCCTTCTCATGTCTTCTTCCTTCTCTCATGTGGCCTCTTGTAGTGGAGATTTATCCCATAGAACTTTTACCAGGGGATCATTTTATTTCTTAACTGTTTGACTTAAGTACCAATGATTCTTAAAGGTTTCGGATGATAAGTCAAATTATCTTTTAATTGTATTATACTGGCATCAAGAATATAAGAAGGATCTGGAATATATTTTTGAAGTTGTGAAACATGAAAAACATTGTGGAGATTAGACAAAAATGAAGGTAAAGCTATTTGGTATGCAAATGAACCAATTCTTTTCAAAATTTGAAATGGTCCAATCTGTCTAGGATTCAGTTTTCTTGACTTAATAGCTCTACCAATACTAGTAACTGGAGAAACTCTGAGGAATACATAATCCCCTTCAGTAATTTCTAGTGGTCTTCTCCTCTTATCAACATAGCTCTTTTTCTTATCTTGGATCTTAGCCATTTTTTCCGTTATCATTTTTTATCTGATCTGTAGTTTTTTGCACTAATTTTGACCGTAGCAATTGTCTTTCCCCCACCTCAAACAACACAAAGGTGATATACACTTCCTCCCATATAGGGCTTCATAGGGTGCCATTCCTTTACTAGAGTGAAAACTATTATTATAGGAAAACTCCACTAATGGAAAATTCTTATCCAACTCCCTTTATGTTCTAATGAATATGCCTTAAGCATATCTTCTAGAGTTTGTACAGTTCTGTCAGTCTGTCCATCAGTTATTGGATGATAAGCTGATGTGTCTAATTCTATACAAAATTATTTGATGTGAATTGTCCATTTTGTGAGCATTTTGTGTAATTTTATTCTTAAAATCACATAAGGTTGCCTCATTTTCATTTTCAAGCATTTGATCAAGTTCTCATAAGTAATTAGAGTAATTTTGAACCTGGTCAGCCTTCAGAGCACTTAAAATAGCCCATTT
Organism: Senna siamea; assembly: GCA_031216115.1. NCBI lineage: Eukaryota > Viridiplantae > Streptophyta > Magnoliopsida > Fabales > Fabaceae > Senna > Senna siamea. The sequence goes on from CM062360.1 coordinate 9,483,840, forward strand.
GGGCCAATTTGGCCTTATTGGACCTTGAATCGGCCTTATTGGGCCTTGGACCAGGTTGATTTGGTGGAGAAAGTGGAGGACCCATGTGGCTTTATGGTGCAGACCCATGGAGTGCCTTTTTGAAGCAAAAGTGAATAGTACCTAGGGTGTGCAGTGTTTTTTGAAAAAAAAATTAGAGCATTGAACAGTACCTACCCATCGTGAAGCAAGATCCATCACGTGAAGGGGAGAAGAGACTCGAGAAGAATTGTGCAACACCCATGCGTCCACCGCCGCTAAGGGAGGCCAACCAGTGGCCAAAGGGGCTCTGTAGATGGTTTTTCACCGCCTTGGCCATTCGTGGCGCCTGTTCATGACGTCTATAACGCGAGAGAAAGCTCACGACCTGGTTCCAAAACCCGTTTGAGTTCGAGCTCCTCCGCGCTTTTTTCGGCTGCCCCACTACCTGCCGTTACACCCTGTAGCTTCAGGAAACTCCTCTGGTACCTTCCCGCAGCTCACCTGCCGCCAAATAGCCTAGATCAGAGAGATGCAAGAAGGATCTGAATGCCGACCTATCTGCATTTCGGAGCTGGTTCCACCATCATCCGTTTGAGCCACCACCGGAAAGTGACCCCCCATCACTCAGCGCCTCCTCAGTGACCCTCCGCCTCAACTCAGGCCGTCGTTGTGGCCATTTTTCGGCAGGTACCCTAGACCCCAAGGATCCGACCCATTAACCCAGCTTGTGACTCATTTTCCTAGGCAGCTTTGGAATTTAATTTTTTGGCATTTTTTTGGGAGCTTTTTGGCAAAATTTTGGTGGTTTTTCGGTGACGAATCTATGTAGTGACCATTGGATAATTGGGAAGATAGGATTGCATAAATTTTTATTATCTTTTATCTATTGTCTGATGAATTTTTTGATGGTTTGTCTGTTGTTGGATTGTTTGCTGTCTGTAATTATGTGTGGATAAAATTGCAAAATCCATTGGAGTCCTTGACTGTGTTGGATTACTGTTTTAGTTACGTGGATGTTGAATTTAATGTGTGATCTCCTTTACAATTTTGAATGTATGTATTAGCATTATTTACGAGACATTGTGGTAATGTTAATTAGATTCCTTTTTGAGATCGACAGATGATAATTGGAATTGGAAAACTAATTGTAATGGATAGTTTGTTAACACTTAGAACTAAGGTTAATAAATTGCTGGATTAAGAAGTAACGACTCTTAATAGTGGTGAATTAGACCAATAATGCTAATTTAAAATTTACCATTAGAAAGAACCAGCCAGTGGTAGATTTTAAGTTTAAGAAATTCATTGAGACCGAGAGAGAATTTGAATTAGAATTAGAAGTCACTCACAGGTAGCATAGTTAAATTTAGTAATCCATTATCCTTGTGTGTTTACCAACCAGTGTAGGTTCCCTAATGAATTTCCATTTCTTGCCTCGATATATTTCCTTTTATTCCTTGTCGCTGTTAGTTTATTATTGTTTGCAATTAGGCATTAGTTTAGATAAAAATTAATCACTTTAATTGTTAGGCTAGATAACAGAGAACAAGTAGTAACTCTGGGCTTTCCCGTTCCCGAGGAATACAACGTTGATACTCATCATTGCACTAGGCTGCATTGATAGGTTCACTGCCGTAGGTGTAGTTGCTTAAGTTGCATTGGCAGCACGCATCATAAGCAGTACTGAAGTTCAATTTAGTAACGAAGGCTTCTTGCAAGGCTCTCCAAAATCTAGAAGTAAATCTAAGGTCTCTATCAGATATGTTACTAGTGGGTACTCTGTGGAGTCTCAATATTTCTTGTATGTACAATTGGGCCAACTTATCCAATAAGAAATTTATTTTAATAGGTAAGAAATGTGTAGACTTAGTTAATCAGTCTACTATCAACCAAATTGCATCATTTCCTGACTAAGTTCTAGTTAATCCCACTACAAAATCCATAGAAAATTTGTTCCATTTTCATTTAGGGATTTCTAGATGTTGCAACAATCCTGTAGGTTTATGATGTTCAATCTTCACCTACTGGCATACTAAGCATTTAGCAACATTCTCAACTATTTGCTTTTTCATACCTAGCCACCAAAAAGTTTCTTTCAAATCTTAGTACATCTTAGTGGCACTAGGATGAACAGTATAGCTGCTCTTATGGGCTTCCTGTAAGATTTTATCCCTCCATACTTCTAATTCTAGGACACATGTCCTATTCTGGAAGTTGACTAACCATTGATTTCCTTCTTGAATTCCTTTGAGTCCTTTAGGGACTTTAAGAATTCATCCTCTCTTTGGGCTTTTGGAATTTAAGTTCTAAGATTATTTTCAATTCTTATTTCACTCAAGCATTCCTATTTTGCAATAACAGAGTGGACAAACTCAAATTCCTAAACTTCTTAATTAGGGTCATCTCATTCACCATCATGTGAGCTATATAAAGGGATTTCCTACTTAAGGCATCTGCCAAAAGAGTCTCATGAATGATGTAACATCCATTCCAATTATGATTAAATAGATGTTTGATGATTGTTAATTTAATGTTTAATGCTTGTGTATGTTGCATTAGTGCATATAGTTGCATTAGCCTAGGGACTAAATTGAAAGGAAAGAAATAAAGATTTAGTAAGAGATGGCTAGGGACTCAATTGAAAAGGGAAAAGATGAGGGAATCTAAGAGTGCAAAATAGCTCAAGGACCAAATAGCAATTTCCCAAAATCCCTTAAACCCTAGTAGCAGCCTTAAACCCTCCCACACTTCCAACCTTTAGCATTTTTAGAGAGAAAATAAGAGGGACAGATAAAGAGAGAAAAGGGTGAGCTAGGGCAAGGAAGGAGAGATTTTACTAAAGAAAAGACAGATTTGAGCCTAGAAATCAGTCCTACAACAAGGGGAGAGCCTTTCTAACACATTTAACACACACATTTGCAAGGAATCAAGGTAGCAATCTATCTTAAGCCCCTTTATTTTCTGAAAAGTTTACTGTTTCTATAAAATATGAATTTCTAACTATTTAAACTGAGATTGGGGTTAAACCTACATTCTGTATGCTTTTCTATTTTTATGGGATGTTGTGTTGCTGAATGTATACTCATATATGTGCTTATAATGGATTGAAAGGGCTGGGTTGTGTTCATCTAGAGGTATAGACTAGTTTTCCTTGAATATACCATGTTTGACCTAATGTATGAGAAATGTTTAATGAGAAGTAAAGTTTGTTGTATAGAAATTAGGCTCATGCGTTTAGAATTTAAAATAGAATGCATTCTAGACTGGGTACTATGAAAATCATGTTTTCTGAATTGTAGTGGAGTATAGCAGTCGACTACTACGTATGGGGTAGTTGACTGCCGTGTTCCTGAAAAACCCAAAAGTGTATACAGAGTCTTAGCAGTCGACTACCAAATTCCTAACAGTTGACTGTCGGGCCTGTGTCTGCACTAAGCACTCAACTAGCCATCCTCATAGTCAGTTATCATGCTCTTAGAAACCTAGAAGTGCAGACAGAGGCTTAGCAGCCGACTGCCAAATTCCTAGCAATCGGCTATAGGGCCCAGGTTTACCCTAAGCAATTGACTGACCATCCTAGCAATCGATTGTCATACTCTAATTTTCGCCCATGATACATTTCAGTAAGCCACCAGCCAGCTGCCAGCATGCCACTTGAGTAATACAAAGAGCCATTAGCCAACTGCTAGCCTTCTAGTTGTTGACTGGCAGCCCTCTAGCTTGCGAAATGAGGTTTTTAATGGCAATTGAGCTTGGTAATTCTCCATACTAACTTAATTAAGGGCTCACAACATAGGTAAGCATGGAAACTAGAGTTTTGGGTGATGAGAACTTTATGATAGTAAAACAAAGTGAGAGCAGAAAACACAAAAAGGGAAAGAGGAAAGTATTCTTAGTGTATGCCCTAGGGACGGCCATTGGGCATTCCACGGTTGTGCCATAAATTGGGATGGTTAAACATCTACTTGAACTTAGATGATTTTGAAAACACTGTGATGGTTGTGAACTTTAAGTTAGTGTCATCTCCCAAGGGCCATATGAGAAACACATACTTAGAGTTCACCATAACTATAGGCATGAGACGATTCACCTTAGAGTATATGTAGAGAATAACATACCGAGAGTGTGATCCACCTCGAAGGAGTGGTGGTGATTCCATAGTATTATGATCCACCCAAGAGTGGAGAGGAAATGATTTGAGTAGAGTTGACAGTAATCACATGAGAGTTATACCAGCCCTATTTGGGACGAAAGGTGTAACACCCCTAACCCTATATTCCTTTTTGGTAATTAAACAATATAAGGTGATATGATATAGGATTAATGAGTTTACTACTGCCTCTACCCGAGTATATTTTTAACTTTTTCTAAGTTAAATAGTTGAGTGCCACTAGTTTAGGTTACTACACTTGGGTTCTCACACGTTACGCAGTAGAAATAAATAAAGTCATTTAAATGAGATAAATAGATATAGAGATATTTACATTCACATTTAGTACATAATATCTATACATACATAAACAGTAGTGTGTGCCAGACATATACCTATAGATATGCGAGCCTGAGCATGGTAAGGAGACAACAAGCATGCCACTCATACAATATTTTAAGCAAAATTCTCGATCTCACATATCTTAATACATATATGCCCTCCTTACTTATACCAAAATCATTCTCCTGATCCTTTCAAAATATTAATAAGGATTAAGGGAAATGGGCATGTCAAAATACTATATATTCCTAGTTATGCATGCAGTCAAGGGAAGGGTGGTAACTCAATTACAAATAGGACCCATAGTCCAGTAATCACAGGAAAACACCCCAGAAAGGGTATCTCCACTACTTCTATCTCTACCTCCAACAGCACCTGGTACCTAGGAATTTGATACAAACCAGTATTTAATGAGAAATGTTTCTCATTAGCAATAATCACCTGTATTTAAAAATAACTGATTGTACCACTATATGGATATGAAAATCTACTACATTCTTTTTCATAATAAATTAAAATATTATGCTATTGGAGCAATGTGCATGGATTACACAAATATCTCATGCATATAGTTATGATTACACTTGTACTTCATAGATATTCATCGCACAGGATGCATTCTCAGATTGTAATGGTAACTACTCATATTCTCATATCAGTATATAGAGCATAAAGAACGAAATCATGCAATTTGATATGGCCATAATCAAAGTATCATAATATAACTCTTTCAAAATTTCTATTCATAAATGAGTTCTCTTGTGGTCATGAGCCACCTACAATCATTCTCGTGGTTTCCACCGTCAGCATTAATTCTCATGGTTAACTGTCAGCATTAATTCTTGTGGTTAACCGTTAGCAATTATTCTTGTTTAATCATCTACAAAACTTTTCCTATATTAAAGCCAATTACAGCCATTCTTGCGATGTAACTAAATGCAGCCATTCTCGTGGATCAACCATTTGTAGTTATTCTCATTTGTGACTTGTGCTCAATGAAAATCTCTTATTTCTCTTCTCTTTCTTATAATTTCTCAAATATTCTTATTTCTCATGTTATCTATTACAATTCAAGATTAAATCCTACATTTGAGTGGAGTATTGGGCTAATTGTGGATTAAAAATAGGTTATTGAGTCAAATTTTCCAAAACAGAGAGCTATAAGTCGACTTCTAGCCTCTTGGCAGTCGACTTCTAGCTTACTGCCCCAAAATGTTCAAACAGTGAGCAATCAGTTGACTTCCAGGACCCCGATAATCGACTGCTCTGTTCTTGTCTAATTTCCAGAAAATAAGAACATAGCATTCGACTTCTAGCCCCTGTAGTCGACTATTAGCATTCTGGATACGTTTCTGGGTAACTCAGGAGCACGACATTCGACTGGTAGAGCCTACAAGTTGACTGCTATGCCATGCTTTATTTTAAAACTCATTATTGACCAATTATTTTAGCCCAAGAAATATTTTTAAAATAGTTTTGATGATTAAAAACTCAATAACAACATAAAAGCTTAATTTACCACTCAAAAATATCCCAAACCACCGATTATTCATGCTCAAATCTTGGATTTAAACTCTTTCTCAAAAACCATGAAAAACCCATTTTTTAGATTTGCGTTCATGCATTCACAAGTATATTCAATCAGTTTAAAACTTTAAATAGTAATAAAAAACACTAAGAATGTAGGTTTTAATCTCCCTAGAGTTCAAAATTATGAAAACTCAAAATTTACCAACCATACACAAATAATTTTGAAAATAAGGGAGATAGGTGATTTTCTACCTTTTTGCTGATTTATACTTGGTATTTGATGATAGTGAAGTGTTCTGGTAAGTTTTTGATGTCTTATTTTACACAATTTTACCTAATATTTTATGTCCACTTTTTATGTATTTTTATTCTAGGAATCACCTAAATGTGTATCTTATTGCATTTCAGGATTTTTATCAATCCATTATCAGCAAACGAGACTTTTCTGAAGTTAAAACAGTTATTTTAGGTCATTTGGGCCATTTTTCTCTTATTGGGCTGAGCCAAAGCCCTTAATGGGCCTTTGGAGCGTGAGCCCAAGGAAGAAGGCCGAGTTGCGTTCAAAAGGGAGGAATTGGAAGCTTGGAACAGTGATTTTTAAAAAGGCTTGGAACAGTAAACTAAGGAGCAGACCCGAGTGCACAATCGTGAAGGAACCCATGGCGCATTGAGGAACCCACGGTGCATTTGACCGGTGCTCTGCAGCGGCGCGACCTCACCCCAGCAGCAGGAGACGACGGAGAACCCACCACCACCTCCTATTGCCGTCGGACAGCAGCAAAATGACGAGAAAGGCGCATAACCCGAGACGAACCCTTGACCCATGATCCACCATCTTTCGTGACCCATATAACGTCATTTGCTCCGTAAGCCACCGGAAATCATCCCTCCGTCATGCAGTACGCCTCCTGCAACCTTCCTTAGCAACTCTGGTGGTCTTTGGAGCTACTTCCGGTCGGGTATCCATGACCCGTGACCAGACTCGATTGTGGCCCATTGGACATCTTTGAAATTACAATTTCTGGTCATTTTTTGGTAGCTTTTCGGCAACTATTCTGCACTATTTCATCTGTTGCTCAGGAGAAGAGGGACGTATATAATTTTTACATTGTTTTTCTCTCTGAATTGTGGATTTTCTGGATTGTTGGATGATGTTTATGTGTAACTAAATTTGTAAAACCCATTGGGTCCTGAACTATGTTGGTAGCCTGAAATTACTTTCCATGGACGGTTGAACATTAATTCTGTGATCTCCGTTACTGTTGTGAATGACTATTTATGTTTTCATTGGCAAGACATTGTAGTGAAAGCTCTTTAGATTTCTCTTAATAATTGAGGGATTTTAATTGAAATTAGACACCTGATTGTAACGGATAATTTATTATCGCTTAGAACTAAGGTTAATAAATTGCTGGATTAAGAAGTAACTACTCTTAATAGTAATGAATTAGACCGATAATGCTAATCTAAAATTTACCATTAGGAATAACCAGCCAGTGGTAGATTTTAGGTTTAAGAAATTCATTGCGACCAACAGAGAATTTGAATTTGTATTAGAATTCACTCACAGGTAGCAGAATCAGATTCAGTCATCCATTATCTTTCGTATTTACCAACTAGTTTAGGTTCCCATTGGGTTTGCTTTTTTGTCTTGATTGATTCATCTTCCTATCAATTAGCGCTAACTAGTTATTATTGCATTTAGCTTAGTTAATAGTTTAATTAGAATTGGAATCACTTTGAATTGCAGGCTAGATAATAGAAAACGAGTAGTAACTCTAGGCTTTCACGTTCCTGTAGGATATGACCTTGATACTCACCATTGCACTAGGCTGCATCGATAGGTTCACTGCCTTAGGTGTAGTTGCTTAGGTAGCATTGGCAGCTAGCATTAGTTTTCCTAACTCCTGGGATGCTTAAATCCTCTTAGTAGCTATCTTCCTTCACAATTTCCTAACTTTCTCTCTCTAAGATTCTGAACTCAGGATGCAAAAATGAGAGGTTCTAGAGACTTCACCTATTTATAGGTGATCCAGCCTCTTGCAATTCTACTCCTAATTCTCGACCATTCGATCCAAATTGATAATTCTTCTAACTTTATGTTAAATGACCATCATATCCCTAACTACCTGGCAGGAAATTTTCACAATTATGTTGCTATAGTAAATCCTTTGGCTAAAATTATGGTCTATTGCCCTGAAGTTTTAGACATTAACACCTCTATCCTCACTTCATCTTTTACCTTTCAATTTGGTCCCTATTCCTTCTCTTCACTTAAACTTCTCACTCTAATGTATCTATATGCAATTTAATGCAACAAACACAAGCATTTAATTCATTTAAAATCAATAAACATCTCTTAATACGTAGAGGGAGCGGATGTTACAAATGGGAGAAATCCCATTGGTTAGGGATAATCTGCCAGAAAGGGGTAGGGACCATTAAGGTACTTGGATCCACCGGGAGATGCCTCAGAATGTACAAAAGTTAAGGCGTGGCTAAATAGACATGCACTCATTCATATAGACAGTGGTGCACGGAGTTATTGCTGGGCTACTCTCCCGATTACTCTTAGGGTGTTTTATGTACTGCTCATATGTTATGGAAATGAAATGATGGCATGTTTACTATCACACATGTGTTTTATAGGAAATGTTTTATGATGAGAATGATGATGAATGCACTTCCCATGTTTTAAAGAAAATATGTTTGATTTATATGCATATGTATAAGTACATAACATGATTAAATGCTACATGCACTACATCCCATAGTATGTGATATGTTTTATGAAAGAATGTAGAGTTTTTCCGTGCGAGCACGATCGTATAGGTCAATGGATTTCATAACAGGTTGCATTGCTACTGAGATTCAATTCTCACGTTATTATTGGCATGTATCAAATGTGTAGATCCCGAGCTGGAGAGAAGGTAAAGTAGGAGTAAGTACCTATTGTGGGGTACACAAAAATGACCATTTTGAGATAGAACAGGCACTTTTTTTATTTGTACTAGCTTTCATGATATTTTGTGAAAGGATAGTAATGGTCCATTTTGTATAGCCTAGTTAGACGTAGATGTGAATGAAGTGATGCTTAGATGAAATTATAGTGGCATGATTGGCAGGATTGTTGCCTCTATGTCCAATAGTTAACTAATTATATTTAATTAAAATGTATGTCTATGTATAGTTAATCTAGGGTTATTATATATATATTTATTCTTCTGGGATATTGATAATTAATTAATCAACTTAGTAAAAAGTTTAAAATTTACTCGGGTACAAGTGATAGTAACACACCATTATTATTGTAATTATATACATTATACCTTTAAACACTTAAAAGGAACCATAGGCTAATGGGGGCATTACAAATGAAAGAATGAATAATGTTTGCTTGTAAATGGCCTAAAAGAGCCACTTGAATGATATTTACCTTACATGATTATGAATGTCCATATTACTATGAAATGAATGATGGTGAAATGAAAGAATAATTGATGATGAGTATAACCATTGAGCATAACATGATTATGATTATTTGAATTATATCTTACATAGCATAAGCATTGCATATTCTCCAATAAGTTTTACATTGAAATGAACTAAATGCAAGAGCTTTCCATGTGATTCATAGCTGGTACCATCAATGAAATTTTCTAACATGGTTCCTATTGATTATTGAGATTATGTCTCACATGTACATTGATGTGTCCAGATGCTTAGATTCTTCATGAAGCAAGAAGTGTATGTGTCTCTAACATCTCTAGTGGGTTGGAGTGGCACAAATAGAAGCTATTTCTTTTTGTGTTTTCCACTACCCTTGATATGTTTTATGATGGACATAAGGACTAGTATATACATTGTATAGAATGTGGCACCTACTGCTATTTGTTTTATATGTAAATATTTATAACTGTGATATAAAATGTCTAGTTACTTCTTGTTAATTTTATTTTTAGTATAATTCCCCTATTGTACTTATACAAGTGAGAATACCAAATGTAACCTTAAGCCTAAAATTGAACTATTAAAGGATCCTGGGAATTAATTTAAAAATTGAACTCGAGTAGTTAAGAAAAGTGATAATATAGTAGCACACCATCTCTATGGGATAATGTATGATATGTACCTATAGAGGTGGGGTGTTATAGTTAGTGGATTAAAACCATACACTATTTCAAAAGGAGAATGATCACTAGGTGAATGTACACTCTTATTATATGCAAATTCAATGAATGGTAAGTAATCTTTATAATTTTTCAAGTTCTTTTAAATCACAATTCGAAGCAATTGATTTAAATTTCTATTAACAACTTCAATTTTCCCATCATTTTATGGATGACAAGCTGATGTGCCTTATTTTATACATATTTTTTTGATATTAATTGTCTATTTTCTGAGCATTTTATGTGTTTTTATTCTAAAAATCACCTAAGTTTGTATCCTTCTTCATTTTTAGGCATTTTATCAAGTCAGTATCAGCAAATAGAGTATATTTGGGCTTGGACAACCTTTAGTGCACCCAAAATGGACCATTTGGGCTAATTTTTCTTATTAGGCTGAGCCAATGTCCTTAATGGGCCTGGATTGTAGGTGAATCAGCCTTAGGGAGAATACTTGCATGAGGAAAAGGGAGAAAAAGGCTTGAAACAGTAATATAGGACAGACGCTGCATCATGCAAAAGAGAAGAATCGAGATTTTGGAGTACCTAGGTAGAGTTCCAAGACGGCGTGACAGCATGCCAGTGACGAGGGATGACAAGTAGGACATTGCCGTTGGTTTCATCCATTGGGATACCGCAAAATCATGGAGTTTCGGTGATAGACCCGTGTGACCCGAGAAGAAGAATCGTCCATATCACGACCGTTTTGCAGCATTTTTTGATCGACCCACCATCCATGGTCATTCCTCCAACTTCAGGAAACTCAACCATGACCTTCCGTTAGCTCTTCGGCCACTATAATGCACCAGATCAAAAGATTTGAGACAGACCCTAGACGCAACCTGGTTTGGATTTTGTGACAAACTCTGCATTTTTCATCTGATCTGCAGTTGAAAATTGTTCCTCCGTCGCTCGATGCCTCATCTGTGACCTTTCCTCTACTCTTTGGCTACTGTTGCAACTGTTTTTCATTGAGTACCCAAGAACTCGAGATCTGACCCATTTTGCAACCCGACCTGCGAAGGCTTCCATTGGACAATCCAAAAATCTAAATTTTCTGGTAGTTTTCTAGTCCTTTTTCGTTAGTTTTCTGGCGACCATTCTATACAGTGACCATTGAGCATTTGAGAAGACAGGGCTTACATAAATTCTACTATTTTTATCTCCTGTTTAATTAATTGTCTGATGAATTATTTGCTGTTGGAATTGTCTGTTGTTATGTGTGGCTAAATTTGTAAAATTCGTTGGGTTCTTGACTGTGTTGGTATTCTGTTTAAATTTATGTGGATATTGATTTTGATGTTGTGATCTTCTTTATGATTATGCATGTATTGTTTAAGTTTTCATTATGAGACGTTGTTGTGAATGTTAATTAGATTTCTTTTTGAGATTGAGAGATGATAAATGAAATTGGAACCTAATCGCAGAGAACAGTTAATTTTCACTTAGAGATGAGGTTAATTAATTACTGGATTAAGGAGTAGCTATTCTTAATAGTGGTGAATTAGAACAATAAGGCTAGTTTGAAATCAATCATTAGGAAGAGATCCCATTGGTAGATTCTTAGATTTAGAAATTTAATTGTCTCTAGAAGGAAATTTAATTTAACTTAGAATTCACTCATAAGTAGCATTATTAGATTCAATAGTCCATTACCCTTTATGTGTTTGCCAACTAGTACAGGTTCCCAATGGGTTTTTTTGTCATGTCTTGACACATTTCCTTTTTCATTCACTGTCACTAGTAGTTATTATTGCTTGTAGTTAGACATTAGTTTAGTTAAAAATCAATCACTTTAATTGCTAGGCTAGATAACAGAGAAAAAGTAGTAACTCTGGGCTTTCCCATTCTCGTGGGATACGACTTTGATATTCACCATTGCGCTAGACTGCATCGATAGGTTCACTACCTTAGGTGTAGTTGCACAAGTAGCAAGCACATTAGAAGCAGTAGAAAACAACAATTTAGTGCCAAGTTTGCCCTATAAAACTCTCTAAAAATGACTCAAAACTTTGGTATCCCTCTCTGAAACAATGCTTTTAGGAACACCATGAAGTCTCACAATTTTGTTTGAGAAACAAATTAGCAATGTATGTGGCATTATTATTTTTATGGCAAGGAATGAAATGTGCCATTTTAGAAAATCTATCAACAACCACAAATACAGAATCCATTCCCCTTTTTGACCTAGGTAAACCCGAAACAAAATCCATTGATATATCTACCCAAGGTTCACTAGGCATAGGCAATCGAGTATGTAAGCCATGTGGCAAGACTTTAGATTTAGCCTTTTTACATGTTACGCATTTAGCACATATTCTCTCCACATCACATTTCATTTTAGGCCAAAATAAATGTTCATGCAAGACATCCAAAGCCTTCTTAACACCAAAGTGTCCCATTAATCCTTCCCCATGGGCTTCTCTCACAAGCAATTCACGTAAAGAACATTAAGGCACACAAAATTTGTTTTCTTTTAAAAATAATACCCATCAACTATATAAAACTTGTCAAATGATTTCTTTTCACAAGAAAGAAACATTTTAGAAAAACCAACGTCATTAACATACAAATCCTTTATATATTCAAATCCAAGAAATCTAGCATTTAGAGAAGTAAGAAAATTATACCTTCTTGATAAGGCATCCGCAACTACATTCTCTTTACCTTTATTGTATTTGATGACATACAAAAATGTACCAATAAATTCCAGCCAACTTGCATGAATTTTGTGCAGCTTCCCTTGACCTTTAATGTGCTTCAAAGATTGATGATCAGTGTGAATGAAAAATTTCTTTGACCAAAGGTAGTGTTGCCAATTCTCCAATGCCCTCTTGAGTGCATACAGCACCTTGTCATAAGTCGAATATTTCAAGGCCAATCCATTTAGGTTTTTTCCAAATTAAGTGATTGGTCTTCCTTCCTGCATTAAGATAGCCCATTTTCGAACTCCAAATTTATCACATTTAATCTCAAAAGTTTCATTAAATTCAAGCAATACTAACACGGGTTTAGAACACAATTGATCCTTAAGTCTATTGAATGCATCATCTTGTGCTTTATGCCATTTAAAACCAATGGATATTTTTGTGACTTCAATGAGTGGTGCAGCAAGTGTGCTAAAATCCTTTACAAAACCATGGAAACTTCTTACTTCAGTTACACTTTTAGGTGTTGGCCAATCTTTTATTGCCTTTATCTTGTCCTCATCAACTTCTATTCCTTTAGCACTCACCATAAAGCAAAAGAAAAAAATCTTATCCATTCAAAATTCACACTTTTTCAAATTTGCAAACAACTTTTCCTTCCTCAAAACATCAAGCACAAAATCCAAATGATTCAAATGTTCATCAAGATTCTTGCTATAAATAAAAATGTCATCAAGATAAATAACAAAATATTTTCCAATAAAATACACAAAAAATTATTCATCAATCTCATGAAAGTGATAGGTGCATTAGTTAACCCAAATGGCATGACTAACCATTCAAACAAACCATGGTTTTTCTTGAAATTTCATTTATCCCCTCCTCTCATCGTAATTTGATGGTATCCAGATTTCAAATCAAATTTAGAAAATATACTAGAACCATATCATCTAATCTAGGAATGGGTTACTGTGATCTGATGTGTCCGATTCTATACAAAATTTCTTGATGTGAATTGTCCATTTTGTGAGCATTTTTTGTGTAATTTTGTTATTAAAATCACTTAAGTTTGCTTTATTTTTGTTTTCAGGCAGTTTATCAAGTCTTCGTCAGCAAACGAAGTAATTTGGAGTGAAGGAAAATCCAAACATCGTGCAAGAGGAGCTCCATTGTGCAAAAGGCTGAAGTGAACAGTAGAAAAAAAATATATTTATATATAAAAAAAAAGGAAGAAAAAGAAGAGAGGGCCATCGTGAAAAAGGGGGGGAGACTCATCACGTGAGTGTGGAGTAAACAGTGAAGCGTGAAAAACCCCAATGAGGAGAGTGGAGTGAACAGTGAAGTGAGAAAATACCCATCACGCGAGGTGGAGTGAACAGGAAGTGGGAAGAAATTTTTCACGCGAGGGGAGTAACTCGTGCACCACCGCCACCGAGGGAGGCCGACCAACGACCGAAGAGGCTTCGCGCACTGTCCTCCACCACCTTGGCTGTCCTAGGCGCTGTTCATGACGTCCGTAGCGCGAGAGGAGGCTCGCGGCGCGAGAGAAGGCGCGCGACCCGTTCGTGTTTCTCGACGGAATTTCGTACATTTCCACCATCCGTGCGTCGTCTCAGCTTTCCCCAGCCGTCCGCCACCCACCACCGTAAGGGAGCGGATGTGGAAGCGGTCCGTCGGTACTGAGAGCTTGGGGTCCGACCCGTCCGACCCGACCCGTTTTGTTGGGCAGCCTTGTACTTCATTGTTTCCGGCATTTTCTGACAATCTTCTAGTCCCTTGTCAGTGGTTTTTCGGTGACCCTTTGGTAGAGACACCATTGGACAATTGAAAATACAGGATTGCATAAGTTTTTACTATTTTTATCTGCTGTATAATTGGTATCGATGGGTTGTTTCTTTGTTGGATTGTGTTCTATATGTAAATATGTGTGGCTAGATTTGTAAAATTCATTGGGGTCCCTAATCGTGTTGGATTCTTTGTTTAAATTTGCATGGATATTGAATTTAATGTGTGATCTCCATTACAATTATGAATGTATGTGTTAGCGTTATTTATGAGACATCGTGGTAATGTTAATTAGATTCCTTTTTGAGATCGACAGATGATAATTGGAATTGGAAAACTAACTGTAATGGACAATTTGTTATCGCTTAGAACTAAGGTTAATAAATTGCTGGATTAAGAAGTAACGACTCTTAATAGTGGTGAATTGGATAGATAATGCTAATTTAAAATTTGCCATTAGGAAGAACCAGCCAGTGGTGGATTTTAAGTTTAGGAAATTCATTGAGATCGATAGAGAATTTGAATTTGCATGGGAATTCACTCACAGGTAACATAGTTAAATTCAGTAATCCATTATCCTTCATGTGTTTGCCAACCGGTGTAGGTTCCCTGATGGATTTGCATTTCTTGCCTTCGTGTATTTTCTTCTATTTCTTGTCGCTGTTAGTTTATTATTGCTGATAGTTAGACGTTAGTTTAGATAAAAATTAATCATTTTAATTGCTAGGCTAGATAACAGAGAACAAGTAGTAACTTTGGGCTTTCCCGTTCCCGAGGAATACGACCTTGATACTCACCATTACACTAGGCTGCATCGATAGGTTCACTGCCTTAGGTGTTGTTGCTAGATAGCATTGGCAGCACGCATCATGATCTTATTCATATCTTTACAATCAATGAACATCCTCCATGTTCCATCTTTCTTTGGGAGTAAAAGTATTGAAACAGCACAAGGACTCAAACTTTCTTGAACATACCCTTTTTCCAAGTCCTCTTCTATTTGATTTTGAAGCTCTTTTTTCTCTTCTGGATTACTTCTATAAGCTAGTTTGTTAGGAATTATTGATCCCAGAATGAAATCAATTTGATGTTCAAATCCTCTAATGGGTGGTGAACTGGGTTGAATTTCTTCACGGAACAAATCAACAAATTCTTACAACAAAGAACTAACAACACTAGGAAAAGAAGAGTTATGTTCGTTATTATTCAAATAGGATTCCTTTTAAACAAGGAGAAGTAAAGGCTGTTCAGCCAAGAAAGCACTCCACACTTTAGTCTCCTTTACATAAAAGTTCACTTTCTTCTTATTTTTTCTCTCGTCATTCTTTTCCTTCTTTTGAATTTCATTTTTTTTAGGTCTCAATTTCGTTTCTCATTTTTTTCTCTCATTTTTCAGCTTACTCTCTCTTTTAGCTCTCTTTTTTCTCATCTTGAGTTGATCATCATACACTTGCTTTAGAGTTAAAGTTACAAGAGTGACGGGTCTATTGTTCATTAAAAATGAATATCTATTAGTAAACCCATCCTTTTTAACCCTTATATCAGACTCCCAAAGTCTTCCCACAAGTATATGTCTAGCATGTATAGGAACAACATCACACAATATTTCATCACAATATTTACCAATTGAGAAAGAAACCAAAACTTGCTTATCAAATTTAACTTCCCTACATTCATTTAACCATTTGTAGCTTGTATGGTCCAGGGTGTTGAGTAGTAGGAAAATTCAATTTCTCAACCAATGTAGTGGTAGAAACATTAGTAACACTTCCTCCATCAATGATTGAATTACATATTTTATTAATAAGACAACGAGCATGAAAAATATTTTTCCTTGGTTCATTTAACTCATATTCATTAATTTGACAATTCAAAGCTCTTCTTACCACAAGGCATTCTTCTTCCACGACATATTTAATTCCCTCATCACTATCATATTCAAGTGAAGGTATGAAGCCATCACTTTCACTTTCACTTTCAACTTCATTATCTTTCAAAACCATGACTCACTTGTTGGGACATTGAAAAGCTATATGATCAGTACCCAAACATTTGAAACATTTAATATCCCTATTTTTAGGAGTTTGAGAATCAAATTTACCTTTGCTCCTTGATGAAGCATCTTCTTTGCATTTAGTGGTCTCTTTTTGGGTAGTTCTTTCTCCTTTATTCCAAGTATGGTTAAGTGAAGAACTTTCTCCAGAATGGAATTTTGAAGCCCCCTTACCCTTGAGCTATTTTTCCACCTTAATTGCCATATGCACCATGTCTTCTAGCTCCACATAATGATGCAGTTCCACAACATCAGCTTTATCGTTGTTCAACCCATTCAAAAATTGAGCCATAGTGGCTTCCCTATCTTCTTGCACATTAGCTCTAATCATGTTTAATTCCATCTTCTTATAATACTTCTCCACACATTTAGAGCCTTGTGAAAGTGTTTACAGCCTCTGATAGAGTTCTCTATAGTAATGGCTAGGAATAAACCTCCTCCTTGTAATGTTCTAATCCAGTATTACATTTCCTTTGGTGTAAACAGATAAGTTTGGTACATTATTCTTATCCTTTCATTTACAACGTCTGAGCATTTATACCATTAAGTTTTAGTAAAGTGGATTAGGTTTGGGTTCTTTTGCACAGAATAAATCTCATACGCACAGCAAAAATAAAATATTATACATCACAATGGAATTTTAAAAACTTTCATATTACATACAATAACAGTATAATAAATGTCTGTTACATCCTTTGCAAACCTGTATCAGGATATATGATGTACCCATCCATAAGGAGTTAGCAGATAACAAGCCTGTCACTAAAACTCCCTTTAAAATAATAGGGATGAACCGGTCCTTCACATATTCTTTCCCCAGTAATTTTCCCCTTTCCTATACTATCTGCAGCTAAAAATAATGATCCTAATTCTAATCTAAAACAACAAAGGACTACAAAAATGGTCTCAGTACAAGACTTCCATTTGCCCCGACATTGCTAAACATCCATATCTGATACATATTAGCATATAAGTGAGAAAACAAGTTTCCCATTCTCTTAACAATTCATTATTTAAAATGAACTAATATGTACCAGGGTGCAAGCACTAAAAATATTTTCATCTACATTCTAGTTATTTAATACACAGTCTCATTTATATATATATATCAATTGAAAAGCATTGCATGATTATTTGAAATGTTAATATGATAAAAGTGAATATTCCCTTTCAAGTAAAACATCTTTTCATGGAACACATATTATAACTGGAATAGACAATAATCATTTATGCATTTCATTCTTAAAACTTGCCTTATCTCAAACTGTGGACACTTGGTCACCTTTGTAAATTAATTGTGCACACTTGGGCATGTTGTGTGTAATGCCCTTATCTAGTATTACAATCCTTCCGATGTAAACAGATAAGTTCGGTACATTATTCTTATCCTTTTATTATTAAGCTTGACCAGTTATACAATTAAGATTCATTAACGTAGATTAGGTTCGAGATTTTTTGCTCAGATTAAATGTCGAATGCACAGTGAAAATAAATATCATGCAACACAATGAAAAATTAAAACTTACAAACATTAAATGTCCAATGAATGTCCATTACATCTTTCAAAGAATATAGTCCAGGATATATGAAGTACCCATCCATAAGGAGTCAAGAGACAACAATCCTATCACTCAAGCTTTACTTGCCACTATGGGATGAAGAAGTTCTTCACATATCCTTTTCATGTACATAGCCAAAATAATCATCCTAATCCTACATAAAATATCTTCAGCATCAGGACCCCAAAAATAAGAAATTACATAAATTTTTTCAACCAAAGGCTCCCATCTTTCCCCAACACCACTAAGTGTCCGCATTTGATACATATTAGCACACAAATGAGAAACACAAGTTTCCCAGTACCTAAACAATTCGTCATGTAAAAAATCTACCAATATGTATCAGGGTGCAAGCACCAAAACACCTTCCTCTACATTCCCATTATTTAAACATAGCTTCATTCACATGTACAGATTTGGCAAGCAGTACCTGATAATTAGGAATGTCAATGTGATACAAGTAGAAATTCTCATTCAAAAAAAACATCTTTTCATGGGATGCACATCAAAACTGAAACAACAGAAAAATTATTTATGCATTTAATTTCTACCAACAATCCTTGTAGACACTTGGCCACCTTTATAAATGAGTTGTGGACACTAGATCATAGGTATTGAGCACCTTGGGCAACACCTCACTAGGTCGCCTGTGTGGAGCACCTTCGGCCACACCTTATGAATCGTGGACACTTGGCCACCTTTATATCTATGAGCACTAGGTCATGGGTATGAAACACCTTCAGCCAAACCTCTCGAGGTCACATGTGTGGAGCACCTTCGGACACACCTTATGAATCATGGACACTTTGCCACATTTATATCTGTGAACACTAGGTCACGGGTATGAAGCACCTTCGGCCACACCTCGCTAGGTCACATGTGGGAGAACCTTCGGCCACACCTTATGAATTGTGGACACTTGGCCACCTTTATATCTGTGAACACTAGGTTATAGGTATGGAGCACCTTTGACCACACCTTGCTAGGTCACATGTGTGGAGCACTTCGGCCACACCTTATCAATCGTGGACACTTGGCCACGTTTATATCTGTGAACACTAGGTTACGGGTATAAAGTACCTTCGGCCACACCTTATGAATCTTAGACACTTTGCCACATTTATATCTGTGAACACTAGGTCATGGGTGTGGAGCACCTTCGGCCACACCTCGCTGGGTCACATGTGGTAGCACCATCGGGCACACGTTATGAATTGTGGACACTTGGCCACCTTTATATCTGTGAACACTAGATCACAGGTATGGACCACCTTCGATCACACCGTGCTAGGTCACATGTGTGGACCACTTCGGCCACACCTTATGAATCGTAAAGACTTGGCCACCTCTATATCTGTGAACACTAGGTCACGGGTATGGAGTACCTTTGGCCACACCTCGCTACGTCACATATGTAGAGCTCCTTTGGCCACACCTTATGAATCATGGACACTTGGCGACCTTTATATCTGTGAACAGTAGGTAATGGGCATAGAGCACCTTCGGCCACACCTCGCTAGGTCACATGTGTGGAGCTGCTTTGGCCACATGTTATGAATCGTGGATAGTTGGCCACCTTTATATCTGTGAACATTAAGTTAGAGGTATAAAGCACCTTCGGCCACACATCGCTAGGTCACATGTGTGGAGCACCTTCGACCACACCTTATGAATCGTGGGCACTTTGCCACATTTATATATGTGAACACTAGGTCATGGGTTTGGAGCACCTTCACCCACACCTCACTAGGTCACAAGTGGTAGCACCTTCGGGCACACGTTATGAAATGTGGACACTTGGCCACCTTTATATCTGTGAACACTAGATCACAGGTATGGAGCACCTTCGATCACACCTTGCTAGGTCACATGTGTGGACCACTTCGGCCACATCTTATAAATCGTAGAGACTTGGCCACCTCTATATCTGTGAACACTAGGTCACGTGTATGGAGTACCTTTGGCCACACCTCGCCACGTCACATATGTGAAGCTCCTTTGGCCACACCTTATGAATCATGGACATTTGGCCACCTTTATATCTGTGAACAGTAGGTAATGGGCATAGAGCACCTTCGGCCACACCTCGCTAGGTCACATGTGTGGAGCTGCTTTAGCCACATGTTATGAATCGTGGATAGTTGGCCACCTTTATATCTGTGAACATTAAGTTAGAGGTATAAAGCACCTTCGGCCACACATCGCTAGGTCACATGTGTGGAGCACCTTCGGCCACACCTTATGAATCGTGGACACTTTGCCACATTTATATCTTTGAACACTAGGTTATGGGTGAGGAGCACCTTCGGCCACACCTCGCTAGGTCACATGTGGTAGCACCTTCGGGCACACGTTATGAATTGTGGACACTTGGCCACCTTTATATCTATGAACACTAGATCACAGGTATGGAGAATCTTCGAGCACACCTTGCTAGGTCACATGTGTGGACCACTTCGGCCACACCTTATGAATCGTAGAGACTTGGCCACCTCTATATCTGTGAACACTAGGTCACGGGTATGGAGTACCTTTGGCCACACCTCGCTACGTCACATATGTAGAGCTCCTTTGGCCACAACTTATGAATCATGGACACTTGGCCACCTTTATATCTGTGAATAGTAAGTAATGGGCATAGAGCACCTTCGGCCACACCTCGCTAGGTCACATGTGTGGAGCTCCTTTGGCCACACGTTATGAATCGTGGATAGTTGGCCACCTTTATATCTTTGAACATTAGGTTACAGGTATAAAGCACCTTTGGCCACACATCGCTAGGTCACATGTGTGGAGCACCTTCGACCACACCTTATGAATCGTGGGCACTTTGCCACATTTATATATGTGAACACTAGGTCATGGGTTTGGAGCACCTTCACCCACACCTCACTAGGTCACAAGTGGTAGCACCTTCGGGCACATGTTATGAATTGTGGACACTTGGCCACCTTTATATCTGTGAACACTAGATCACAGGTATGGAGCACCTTCGATCACACCTTGCTAGGTCACATGTGTGGACCACTTCGGCCACATCTTATGAATCGCAGAGACTTGGCCACCTCTATATCTGTGAACACTAGGTCACGTGTATGGAGTACCTTTGGCCACACCTCGCTACGTCACATATGTGAAGCTCCTTTGGCCACACCTTATGAATCATGGACATTTGGCCACCTTTATATCTGTGAACAGTAGGTAATGGGCATAGAGCACCTTCGGCCACACCTCGCTAGGTCACATGTGTGGAGCTGCTTTGGCCACATGTTATGAATCGTGGATAGTTGGCCACCTTTATATCTGTGAACATTAAGTTAGAGGTATAAAGCACCTTCGGCCACACATCGCTAGGTCACATGTGTGGAGCACCTTCGGCCACACCTTATGAATCGTGGACACTTTGCCACATTTATATCTTTGAACACTAGGTTATGGGTGTGGAGCACCTTCGGCCACACCTCGCTAGGTCACATGTGGTAGCACCTTCGGGCACACGTTATGAATTGTGGACACTTGGCCACCTTTATATCTATGAACACTAGATCACAGGTATGGAGAATCTTCGAGCACACCTTGCTAGGTCACATGTGTGGACCACTTCGGCCACACCTTATGAATCGTAGAGAGTTAGCCACCTCTATATCTATGAACACTAGGTCACGGGTATGGAGTACCTTTGGCCGCACCTCGCTACGTCACATATGTGGAGCTCCTTTGGCCACACCTTATGAATCGTGGACACTTGGCCACCTTTATATCTATGAACAGTAGGTAATGGGCATAGAACACCTTCAGCTACACCTCGCTAGGTCACATGTGTGGAGCTCCTTTGGCCACATGTTATGAATCGTGGATAGTTGGCCACCTTTATATCTATGAAGATTAGGTTACAGGTATTGAGCACCTTCGACCACACATCACTAGGTCACATGTGTGGAGCACCTTCGGCCACACCTTATGAATCGTGGACACTTTGCCACATTTATATCTGTGAACACTAGGTCATGGGTATGGAGCACCTTCGGCCACACCTCGCTAGGTCACATGTGGGAGCACCTTCGGCCATGCCTTATGAATTGTAGACAGTTGTCCACCTTTATATCTGTGAACACTAGATCACATGTATAGAGCACCTTCGACCAAACCTTGCTAGGTCAGATATGTGGAGCACTTTGGCCACACCTTATGAATCGTAGACACTTGGCCACCTTTATATTTGTGAACACTAGGTCACGGGTATAGATTACCTTTGGCCACACCTCTCTATGTCACAAGTGTGGAGCTCCTTTGGGCATACCTTATGAATCGTGGACTCTTGGCCACCTTTATATTTGTGAACAGTAGGTCATGGGTATAGAGCACCTTCGGCCACACCTCACTAGGTCACATGTGTAGAGCTCCTTCGGCCACACATTATGAATCGTGGACACTTGGCCACCTTTATATCTGTGAACACTAGGTCATGTGTATGGAGTACCTTTGGCCACACCTCACTAGGTCGCACTTTACTAAATGACACCATGCATTAAAATTCTTACAACGTCTTTTTCGTTCAAATTAGGCAACCATGACATTGACAATTTATTTTATTTTTATCATTTTACTATCCCTTGCATTTGGCCCCTACAAGACATACTATCATGCATCCACTAGTGCCATAGTAATTCGGTCACCATAAGGACATAATCAAATTTAGAATTTTCTTTTCATGTCACATGGCCATTCATACTTTATTCCCCTTTGTTTATTGGTTTATACTACCCACTAAATCTTAAGGTCGCATACTATTTAAGTTCACCCACCTCAATAATAATGTGGGTTTTACTATGTGTACAAGGGTGAGCTAATTAACTATAATCTAATTAACCATATTTTCTTTCTCTTTCTTATCCAAGAAAAGAATTTACATCTTGCAAAAATCCACTTTCAAATTTAGTATGCCAACAAGAAACATTAAAATTTTAAAACTAAATCCAAACTAGAATCCTTCATTTAGGTGTCTATAACTTAGCATATGTATTAATCATTCAAGATTGCAATATTTCAGCCCTATTTCATGCTAGAATCTTTCATGGAAATGGCAACATACACTTTATCACATCTACAACATAACGAATTTATCCTACATGCTTAGCCAAGAAACATCCGCCAATTTAAGGATGTAGAGGGGGTCTCATGTTCCATAAAAGTTTATTAAATCATGATGTATGCCATTTAAAACATGGAAACACACACCCAAGGAATTGCTAACCTAACTCAAGGATAACTAGGATGGAATGATCTTGGCCCTTCTCTTGAACTCCCTCTTACACCTTGCTTCCTTTTTCTTTTGCTAGATCTCTTTCTCCTTGCCTTGACCGAATGTGTGGGTGTGTATGTTCTAAGGTGTGGAATGCTTTCTATTTTCCTTCTTGCTGTGTAGGTTTCCAATATTTTATAAGATCCCCCTTTTCTTTCTCTCTTTCTCCTCTTCCTTCTTCTCAGGCATGTGTGCATGCTTGTATATCCAAATGCCAATCAAAATTCCATTGCCTCATGTATTCAATCAATGAGGTACTACTTCCCCTCTTTATTCTTGATTATTCTTATTATCCATGAGTCCCACGTGTGGTTTGAGTGTACACTCCCTTGCTTGCACACTTGGGTTTTCTTCTTCCCAAATTAACACTGCACCTTCCTCTTTTTACCTTCAAACTTCTATTTTCCTTACTCCACACGATGCACTCTTTCCTTTTTAGTTATTATGGCTACTGCAAGTGTACCCTCAAAAAAAATCCTGCACCCTTTTTTCCTTGTCCACTCGGTCACGTAAGGAAGGAAGGGAAGGAGATCATGAATTACTTTTTCCACATGCCACACACACATGGTTTCTTCCTTCTTTTCTTTTTCCTTGCTTTGTGTCATTACCCCACTAGCATTTTTATGAATTTTTGAGGCTTCATTAGAGCATATGTGTCTTCCCAAATTAACGTTGCACCTTTTTTTTGTCTTCCTTGTTTATGTAACTAATTCCCTCATTGCTTGCAATTGGTAATTCCTTCCCTTGGACATTAGTTACACCCCACAAGCAACTACATTTGTATGTTATGTAAAAATTTCTACACTCCTTCCTTAATTATTTTCTTTTTCCTAATTCTCATGGCTACACCAAGTGTACTTGTAAGTACACTTTTCTTTTCTTGCAAGGTTGCCTTATCCCTTTGGTCACGCCACCTTCACTTCTTTTCTCTTTGCACTTTCCATTTTGCCAAGAGAGTGGGACACTGCATATGTTTTTGGGCAGCTTAATTACATTCCTACGTGGATTCATCATGAAGTGGCGCCAAGGGAAAGAAAGGAAATGGATTCATGTAGGTCACATCCTCACATGATAGCCTCCCCCCATGCAAGACATATTGTTTTGTATTTTAATTTCCTATATCTAGTTTCCATTTGACTCCACCGTACCTCTACATGTGTGCATGTTACTAAAAAATTTTTCACCTTTAGCCACTTTATTTCATAAATACACATTAATGCTCCACTTCCTCTAGAGGTCTTGCCGTGCATGAATGTATATATATATATATATATATTCTTAAATGTCCCACTCTTCTTGTCTTCCTTAGTTGCAAGCGTAGGTATATACCTTTATATTTAATTCCTTTTCTTTCATGGTTACTCGGTTGACTAAAAAAAAGGAAGGAAAAGGAAACAATTTTATACACTTCTCCCCTTGACAATTCGGTTAATCAAAAGGAAAATTAATCAAGCTCTCAATTTTAGGCAACATTATCTTTAGCACATTTATTCTAATAATTAAATGACACAAGTAATTTACCACACTTTATGACTATTCATCTAATTAATTGAGAATACATAAATTTAAGGCAATTCAAAGATATGGGTTGTTACATTATGGACACTTGGCCACCTTTATAAATTCATGGTGCACACTTGGGCACTATGTGGATGCTTGGCCACCTTGATAAATTAATTATGCACACTTGGGCACTATGTGGACACTTGGCCACCTTGATAAAATAATTATGTTGCAATTGACTATTGGTATGTGGTCCTAAATTAGCCATCCATAATCTCTTAAAATTTTCAACATAAGAACATTAATGGCATACATTGGAATAACTTGCAATCACCCTTCCTTTAACTCTAATTTTCTCATTGTCCCTTGACTTTAGCCATTATAAGACATATTATAAGCCATTATTATTTGCATATGCATTCGGCTACTAGGGCTAAAATGGAGGATTGTGTTCGGCCATAAGGATAAGTTAATGGTCCCTAAGGTTTTTCATGCCCGATTGTCAAATTTTCTCCACCTTTCTATACTTTACACTTAATGAGATCATGCATTAAATTCTAGGATACTTTCTTCCACATTTAATTGGTGTACCATTGCCATTAATAATTTATTCCCCTTGCTTTATTAGTTCATGCTACACACTAAATTTTAAAACTCACACACTTTTCTCTATTTTACATTTTAGTAATAATGTGGGGTCTTATTATGTATAAAAGGTGGACTAATTAACTATACCTTGATTAACCATATATTCTTCCCTTCTAATAGCCAAAACCGAATGGTAGTTTCTCTTACAGAATTTTCATCAAGCCATTTCATACCTTACAAAAGCCATTTTCGGATTGGGCAAGCCCACAAGAGTAATGCTACAATTTTAAAAAGAATTCTAGCTAACAACCTTCAAATTTGATGTTTATGACTTAATTCGTATACTAGCCATGCAAGCATACAAAAGTTTAGCACTATTTATATTAGAGTTTTCCATGACACATGCTAAACCTTTTTCTAACCGTAGTTCTTTCATAAGGATAACACTATCCCCTTTTAACACGTCAACAACACATCAAATGCACCATGAAGGCTTAACCAACATGACGTTCATATCATAAAGAATGTAGAGAAGAAATTAATGTTCCATGAAAGCTTGGAAAATTATTATGAATGTATTCTAAAATATGGAACAAAGCCAAGAGAATTGCTAACCTACCTCAAGTGATGCAAAAATGATAAAAGCCTCCTAGTGTTTCTCTTGAATTTCCCTTGCTTCTTTGCTCCCTTTCTCCTTTCTTTCTTGGCTAAATCACTCCCTCCCCCTTGATCGAATGTGTGTGTTTGTTTTAATTCTCTAAATTGCTCTTTTTTCTTCTTTTTTTTTTTGAATGCTCTCTTTTCACCAAAGCTTTTGTATTTGGTTTAACACTCACGCTACTCTCCCTCTCCCTCTTTCTGTGTCAAATTTTTAATTCCATTCACCCTTGTATATTGTCCAATCAGCTCATGGAATGCTACCCTCCTTCTCATTCTTAATTATTATTATTATTATCCAAGAGCCCCATGTGTAGTTTAGTGCAGCCTATTTTCCTTGAAATTTTGTATCTTATCTAACATTCACGTTGCTCTCGCTCTCTCTTACTATATCCATATGAAATTTTCCCTCTCATTTTAATTCATCTTTTCTATTTTAGCTAAGGTGGCATGTTCCCTTTTTCCATCTTGATTATTGTTGCTTAATTTCCATAAGTGTACTTTTAAGTACAATTTGCATTTCCTTGCAATCTTAGGTTAGCCACTCAGGCACGTTAATGGAAAAGAGGAGGGAAGTCACACTTTATTCTCATCTTTTATTATTCTTATTTAATCATGGCTGCATGTGTACTTTTTAGTACACTTTACATTGCTTCCAATTTTTGTAATTCCACTCGGTCACATTGAAGGGAGGAAGGAAGGGAAGTCACGCATCTTCAAACCTACACGCAAGGGTACGGTTCATGCAGCTTCATGTTTTGGCATAGTAATTCAATTCCAATGCAAACTCTTTACTTGGTGACACCAAAAGGAAACAAGAAAGGGTTAACGCAAGCTGCACAGTTTGGCGTGACAATTTTCATATCTAATTCCTATTTGGTTTGATTAAATATTTAGCTTCTCTCACCTCCTATTTTCCTTCACCAAATGCCTAATTATATCTAATGGTCTCCCAATTATTTTGTGGTTATAAGAGAATTGTAACACCCCCATTAGCCTGTGGTTCCTTTTAAGTGTTTAAAGGTATTTGTATATGATCATCATATTAGTGGTGTGTTACCATCACTTCCACCTGAGTCAATTTTGAACTTTTTACCGAGTTGATTAATTGAGTTCCATTTGGATTAGTCCCTACTCTCGGGTTCTCTCAACATCGCAGCGGAATAAAAATATATATACACAATAACCCTGGATTAACTATACATAGACATGCATTTTAATTAAATATAATCAGTTAACTATTGGACATGGAGGCAACAATCCTGCCACTCATGCCACTATAATTTCATCTAAGCATCCTTTCATTCACATCTATGTCTAACTACGCTATACAAAATGGATCATTACTAGTCTTTCCCAAAATATCATGAAAGCTAGTGCAAATAAAATAAACGCCTATTCTATCTCAAGATGGTCACTTTTGTGCACCCCATAGTAGTTACTTACTCCCACTTGACCTTCTCTCCATCTCGAAACCTACACATCTGGTATATGCCAACAATAATGTGAGAATTGAATCTCAATAGCAATACAACCTATTACAAAATCCATTGACCTATACCATTATGCTCGCATGAAAAAACTCTTCATTCTTTTATAAAACATATCACATACTATTGGGATGTAATGCATGTAGCATTTAATCATCTTGTGTACTCATACATATGCATATTCATCAAAACATATCATTTTTAAAACATGGGAAGTGCATTCATCATCATTCTCATCATAAAACATTTCTTATAAAACATATGTGTGATAGTAAATATGCCATCATTTCATTTCAATAACATATGAGCAGTACATAAAACACCCTAAGATTAATTGGGAGAGTTGCCCATAAATAACTCTACGCATCACTGTCTATATGAATGAGCACATGTCTATTTAGCCATGCCTTAACTTTTGTACATTTTGATGCATCCCCTAGTGGATCCAAGTACCTTAATGGTCCCTGCATCTTTCCAGTAGATCATCCCTAACTAGCAGGATTTCTCCCTTTCATCCCAAACGGGGCTGGTATAACTCTCATAGGACCATTGTTAACTCTACCCGGATCATTTCCTCTCCACTTTTGGGTGGATCATAATACTATAGAATCACCACCATTCCTTCGAGGTGGATCACACTCCTAATATGTTATTCTCTACATATACTCTAAGGTGAATTAGCCCATGCCCATGGTTATGCTAAACTCTAAGTATGTGTTTCTTATATAGCCCTTGGGAGATGACACTAACTTAAAGTTCACAACCATCACAGTGTTTGCGAAATCATCTAAGTTCAAGTGTAAACATAGGCCTGACAGTCAACTGCTAGGAATCTGGCAGTCAGTTGCTAAGCCTCTATTTGTACTTTTGAGTTTTCAAGAGCACGACAATCAATTGTGAGGATGGTCAGTCGACTGCTTAGTGTAGACCCAGGCTCGACAATCGACTACTAGGAATCTAGCAGTCGGCTGCTAAGCCTTTGTCTACACTTTTGGGTTTTCCAAGAACATGGCAGTCGACTTTCCCATAGGTAGCAGTCAGCTGCTATACTCTGCTATATTTCAAAAAACATGATTTTGATAGTACCCAGTCCATAATGCATTCTATTTTCAATTCTAAATGCATGAGCTTAATTTTCATACAACAAACTTTACCTCTCATTAAACATTTCTAATCCATTAGCTCAAAGATGGTACATTCAAGGAAAACTAGTCTATACCTCTATATGAACACAACCCAACCCTTCCAATCCATTACAAGCACATATATGAGCATACATTCAGCAACACAACATCCCATAGAAATAGAAAAGCATACATATTGTAGGTTTAACCTTAATCTCAGTTCAAATAGTTAAAAATTCATATTTTGTAGTAACAGTAAAATTTTCAGAAAAGAAAGGGGTTTAGGATGGATTGCTACCTTGATTCCTTGTAAGTGTGTGTTAGATGTGTTAGAAAGGCTCTCCTCTTGCTGTAGGATTGATGAATCTACTTCTCTCTCCAAAAATGCTGAAGGTTGGAAGTGTGGGAGGGTTTAGGGCTACTACTAGGGTTTAAGGGATTTTGGGAAATTTCTATTTGGTCCTTGAGCTATTTTGCACTCTTAGACTCCCTCATCTTTTCCCTTTTCAATTGAGTCCCTAGCCACCTCTTACTAAACATTTATTTATTTCCTTTCAATTTATTCCCTAGGCTAAAGCAACTATATGCACCAATACAACATGCACAAGCATTAAACATTAAATTAACAATTATCAAACATCTCTTTAATCATAATTGGAGCAGATGTTACAAGAGTCACATGCCTATGTAAGTTCATCAGTCGGTTACCTTGAAGATAGCACAAGGAAAGGAAATGAAAGCTAATAGCATACGTCTCTTCCTTCCCTCTGTTCCATTGCTGCCTCACTCAATATATATATAACTATATTTAAATGTTACATCCCTTCTTGCCTTTCCCAATTGTCCTAGCCATGTGATTACATATTAAAATTCGCATCCTTCCTCCTAATTTCCATTGGTTTATTTTACTTATCAATTGACCAAAGTCCAATTCACTTATGTGTATTTTATTTCGCTCACTTTTTTCCATTGGCAATTCGGCTAGGAAAGGAAAGAAAAATGAAATTAAGCACCTCAAGCACCTCAAAATTTATTTAAGCACCTTAATTCTTTGTAGTCTTTTTCTCCTTACTCACATTATAATTCGATTGCCACAAGGAATGAAAGTGTTATCCTCTAGCATAGTAATTCTAAATATTAAATCGAACAAGAAAATTTCATCACACTTTATAGCAAACTCATCCAATTAATTAAGGAGACATTAATTTAGACTAATCAAGAGAATATGGGGTGTTACACTCCTCATCAAAGTCTTTATTTTTCTCCAAGTTGCTACAGGCCTCTCACTATTATTTCTCTTATTAAAACCTAGTTTCAAAATAGGACTTATGTCCTTGATAGTGAGAACTTAAGGACCAAAATCCTAGAAAAAGCTCACGACAATGATTACACCATTCATCTTGGCACCACTAAGATATATCAGGACTTGAAGTCTAGATATTGGTGGCCATGTATGAAAATAGACATTGCTGAGTTTTGTTGCTAAGTTCTTAGTGTGTTAGCAAGTAAAGATAGAACATAAAAAACCTAATGGCAGGTTACAACCATTAGACATCCCTGAATGGAAATAGGATAAGGTGACAATAGATATTTTAGTAAGTTTACTAAGGACTCAATCTGGTTATGATGCAATTTGGGTAATCGTTGATCGATTAACCAAATCTGTACATTTTATTCCTACCAAGATAAACTATTCCTTAGACAAGCTAGCTCAGTTATATATCTAAGAAATAATTAGGTTGCATGGTATCCTTACTCATATTATATCAAATAGAGATATGAGATTAACTTTTAGGTTTTGCAGAGCATTGCAGGAATTATTCGATACAAAATTAAACATTAGTACTGCATATTACCCTTAAACTAATGGATAATATGAGTGAACCATTAAAACCTTAGAAGACATGTTGAGGACCTGTACACTAGAGTAGAAAGGTAGTTGGATAGAAATTTAACTCTAGTGGAATTTTCATATAACAATTATCACTCAGTATAGGAATGACTATATATGAAGCCTTGGATGGGAGAAAATGCAGATCTCTTATTTGCTAGTTTGAAGTGGGTGAAAGACAACTCTTAGGTGTAGAGCTTGTTCAAGAAACCACTGATGTAATCAAAATGATTAGAAAAAAGATGGCTAAGGCTCAAAATAGAAAAAAAAAAAAAAAGCAATGCGGATAAGAGAAGATGACCCCTTGAATTTAAGAAAGGAGAGCATAAGTTTCTCTAAATATCTCTTATCACAAGTGTTAGGCTACAGAGTTTAAAAAATTGAGTCTAAGATACTTGGGAGCATATCAAATTTTGAAAAGAATTGGTTCATTCACATATCAGATAGCTTTACCCCTATTTATTTCAAACCTTCATGATGTTTTTCATGTATCTCAACTTCAAAAGTATTTACCTGATCCTTCTCATGTA
Source organism: Senna siamea (assembly GCA_031216115.1). Lineage (NCBI taxonomy): Eukaryota > Viridiplantae > Streptophyta > Magnoliopsida > Fabales > Fabaceae > Senna > Senna siamea. Next base: position 9,515,158 of record CM062360.1, read on the forward strand.
TTGGATGCCCAAGTACTACAATTAAATGATAACCTAACTTATCATCTAAAACCCATAAGAATCATTGATTCTAATACTAAGCAATTGAGAAACAAGATCATTTCATTTGGTGAAAGTGCAATGGCATTAATCTTCACCTCAAGAAGCTACATGAGAAAAGGAGGCAGATGTGAGGACAGCTTATTCACAGTTGTTCGAATAGGTAAGTTTCTAAATTTTGAGGAAAAAATTTATTTTAAGGGAGAGAATTGTAACATCCACCAAAGAATTTTAGTCTATGACTAGTAGAGATATCTTTGTTGTGAAAATGTGATACAGAGAGCTAGAGCAGTAAGTTATGAATTGATTGACTATGAAAATAGGTCAAAATGAGGTTTGGTTTAAGAGAATATCAAGTCTTACAAAAATGGTACATTTGGGTAATTTAACCCAAAGGACAGAGACAATTAAAGACCAAGTAATCATAAATGGAACATTTAGAGAATTTAATTTGAAAGTTCCACATCAGGGGGAAAACTTTTTAAGATAGTGAAAATTCATATTTAACCTAAGGACTATTTAACAATTATTTTTTAATTTCACTTAACTGCAGTTTGATCTATATGCAACCTTACATATAATAAACCTTCATCTCCATATCTTTATTTCGTCATCAACTTCATCACCTTAAAGAGAGAGTGAGAATTAAGAGAGAGAATGTAGGAAATCTAAAGAACTAGTGTAGATCTAAATTGGAACTTGTAGAGAATTGTTAGGATAGCTTAATCTTAACTTAATATAGCCAAATCATCGCACAAATCTTCAAGGTAATCAAAGAAATCTTCTTTTCTCCCTTGGATGCAAGAATCCATGATTTTCTTTGAAAAATATTTGTTTTGAATTAAGTTAGGGAGATTTAAACTTGCATTCATGGATTTACATGCTAGATATATACTTGTGGAGCCTTATTTGAGGCTAACCTATGGTTGAAAACATGATTGAAAGGGTAGGTATGAGATTTTCTTCCATGAACATGATTTTGTGATGGGTTTTAATTAGTAGCTTATGAAAGCTTGATTTTTTTGTATGATGTTTTGGGAAAGGAAAAAGAGTCTAAAGATGGTCCCAAATGAATCCTACAAGTTTTCTTGAAGTGTTTTAGTCTAAAAATGGTGAAATACCATAATTTTATGTAGTTTTCCCTGAAAATCTTGAAGATCTAGAGTCTTCGGTGTGCCTAAAATGACTCTTTACCATGGTTAAACTTCTTTGGCATCTTTGCCATAGTGAAGTGCCACTATGCATTTATTCATGGCTAGGGGGCCAATTTGTCGTGGTAAGTTACTCAGCCTCCTTTGAAATTCTTTTCTAAGTAATGTTTTATGCCTCTTTTCTCTTCCCAAACATGATGTAAAGGCTAGGGAGTCATTCCAATGTTATGATATTGTATTAGTAAAGTATTATGGGACAAAATTTGAAGGGAAATAAATGGAAAGATAGAATGTATGTAACGCCTATAACATCCCCTTAGCCTATGGCTCCTTTTTGTTCTTTAAAATATATAATATGTATATTATAGTAGTAGAGTGTTACTGTTACATCTACTCGAGAAAATTTAAAACTTTTTACAAGTTAATTATTGGAGTGATATTTGGGTCAAGTCTCTACTCTCGGGTTTACACTCAACTTCTTAAAGCCAAATGCCTTTCCTTGTTTCCCTAAGTCACCCCCTATCTCAAGTCGCCCTTCTTCTTCTCTCTCTAAGGTTGCTGAAGTTTGAGTGATGTGAGGGTGTTTAGGGTTTAGCTAAGGTTTTAGTGTAGTTTAGTTTATTACATTTTGGTCCTTGAGTCATTTTACAACTTTAGCCTTAATAATTTGTCCCTTTTCAATTTAGTCCTTAGTCACACTTTAGCTAAACTTTCATTTCTTGCAACTAAGTCCCTCCACTAATGAAACTATATGCAACTAATGCAACATACACAAGTATTTAATTTGCAATTAACAACATCTTTTAATCATATTAGGAGCAGATGTTACATTTCTCCCCTCCTTTAAAATAATTTCATCCTCAAAATTAAAACGTACCTATTCAAACAACTCTGGGTAGGACTTCCTCATGTCCTTTTCCCTTTCCCACTTCATGTCTTAGGGAGATGACTGATCCCATAACACCTTTACCAAAGGGATAACCTGGTTCCTCAATTGCTTAACCTCATTCCTGATGATTCTCAAAAGTTTTGGATGGTAAGTTAAATTTTCCTTTAATTGTACTGTACTGGCATTGAGAATGTGTGACGGGTGATGGATATATTTTTGAAGTTATGAGACATGAAAAATATTATGGAGATTTAATAGAAATGGAGGTAAGGCATTTTGGTAGGTTGACTGACCAACTTTCCTCAAAATTTGAAACAGCCCTATAAATCTAGGATTTAGCTTTCTGGACTTTATGGTTCTACCTATACCAGTGACAGGTGATACTATAAGGAAAACGTGATCCCTTTCATTGAATTCTAAAGGTCTTCTTCTCTTGTCAGTATATTTCTTTTGTCCATCTTGAGCTCTAGCCATCTTATCCTTGATCATTCGAATTTGGTCTATAGTTTGCTGAACCAACTCTGGCTCGAGCAATTGTCTTTCCCTTAACTCAAACCAACACAAAGACGATCTACACTTCCTCCCATAAAAAGCTTTATAGGGTGTCATTCCTATGCTTAAATGGAAACTATCATTGTAAGAGAATTATATTAATGCTAGGCTTTGGTCCCAACTCCCCTTATGCTCTAAGGCATATGACCTCAGCATATCCTTTAAAGTCTAGATAGTCCTCTCTATTTGTCCATCCGTTTGAGGATGATACGCGGTACTCAAGCTTAACCTAGTACCATAGGCTTCTTGGAAGGCTCTCAAAAACCTAGTGGTAAATCTAGGGTCTCTTTCTAAAACAATGCTAGTAGGGATCCCATGAAGTCTCACTATCTCCTAAATGTACAAGCAAGCTAATTTTCCAAGGAGAAATTAATCTTAATGGGTAGAACATAGGCAGCTTTGGTTAATTGGTCCACTATCACCCAAATAGCATTGCTTCCTAACTGGGTTTTGGGTAAACCTAATACAAAGTCCATAGAAATCTTATCCCACTTCCACTCAGGGATATCAAGAGGTTACAACAGATCAGCAGGTTTATGATGTTTAATTCACTTACTAACACACTAGGCACTTAGCAACATACCCCGCAAGGTGTTTTTTCATGCCTAGCAACCAAAACCTTGCCTTTAAGTCTTGATACATCTTAGTGGCACCAGGATGAATAGTATAATCACTCTTATGGGCTTCCTCTAAGATTTTCTCCCTTAAATCCCCTAGACTTGGGACATACACCCTATTCTGGAAAATCATTACCCCATTAGCTTCCTTATGGAATTCGTTTAGGTCTTTTAGGGACTTTAAGAATTCATCCTCCTTATGAACCTTTAGGATCTAAGTTCTAAGGTCACTTAAAATCTGTACTTCACCAAGACAAATTCTATCCTGTAGCACCAATGCAGATAAGCTCAAATTTCTAAAAATTTCAATTAAGGTTATCTCGCTCGCCATCATCTGAGCTATATGGAGGGATTTCCTATTCAAGGCATCCGCCACAACATTGGCCTTGCCTATATGGTATTTCAACTTAAAGTCATAGTCCTTGATGAACTTCATCCATTTCCTCTACCTTATGTTTAGCTCCTTTTGGTCAAAAAGGTACTTGAGACTTTTTTGGTCACTAAATACCTCAAACTTAGACCCATAAAGGTAGTTCATCTAAACACTATGGTTGCTAATTCTAGGTCATGAGTGGGATAATTGCACTCATGAGGTCTTAACTATCTAGAAGCATAGGCCACTACTTTTTAAAACACACCCTAGACCTTTTTTGGATGCATCGTAGTATAGCTCAAACTTATCCAAAGGATTTGGGGTAATTAGCACAAGTGCGTTGGTTAAACTTTCCTTCAAGGTTTTGAAACTATGCTCACATTTAGAATCCCACCTAAATGGAACATCCTTCTAGGTCGACTTAGTCATTGGCATCACTATTTGCAAAAACCCTTGGATAAACCTTCTGTAGTAATCAGCTAATCTGAGGAAACTGTATTTTAGTCACCATTGTAGGTCTCCCCTAATGAACCAGTACTTTAGTCTTACTTGGATCTACTGCTACCTCATTCTTGGTAATTACATGCCCTAGGAATCTCACTTCCTCTAGCCAAAACTTGCACTTCTTAAGTTTAGCATACAATTGGTTCTCTCTAATAACTTGCAGAACCATCATAAGGTGTTGTTTAAGCTCTTGTCTATTTCTTGAATATACAAGAATATCATCAATGAACACTGACACAAATTAATCAAGGTAGGGTTTAAAGATGTGATTCATGTAATGCATGAAAATAGTTTGAGCATTGGTCAGACCAAAAGGCATTACAAGAAATTCATAATGCCCATACCTAGTCCTAAAAGCGGTCTTAGGTATATCCTCACCTCTCACTTTGATTTGATGGTACCCTAACCTCAAATCAATTTTAGCGAACACAATGACTGCTCTTAACTAATCTAGAAGGTCATCAATCCTAGGGAGTAGATATCTATTTTTCACGGTCACTTTATTCAACTGCCTATAATCTATGCAAATTCTCATACTTCCATCATTTTTCTTCACAAATAACACAGGTGCTCCCCATGATGAAGCTCTAGGTTTAATGAATTACTTCTCTAGAAGGTCTTTTATTTGAACTTTTCATTCACTCAACTCTAGGGGAGACATCTTATATGGTGCTATAGAGATTGGTCCCGCCTGAGGAACCAACTCTATGGAAAACTCAACTTTTCTTTCTAGGGGAAGACATCGGGAAACTCTCTGACTACCGGAACAACATCTAGATCATGCTGACTCTCAACCTCAGAAGAACACAAAAAACATAATCTTTAGATCTCTTCCTCAGTAACTCTATTCACAGGTATAGTATCCATAAAAATCACAAACTTCTCAAAATAGTTTAGGACCACTTTATTAAAAGATAGCCAGTCTATCCCAAGAATCACATCTAGATTAATCAAAGGCAAACAAATAAGATCAACAATGAAAGGTCTATTCTTCACAACAATGGGATAATTTGAACAAGTCAAGAAAGTCAAAACTTGCTCTCCAGTAGGGATAGCAACAGTATTCTCGTAAGGTAAATGGGATATAGGTAAACTCAATTTCTTCACACATTTACATGAAATAATGAATGGGTAGCACCAAAGTCAAATAGTATAATTAAAGACATTCCATTTATAAAACACTCACCTTTAACCAAATCATCGATTTTGGCTACTTCCTTGCCCTTGAGGGTATAGACCCTTCCCCTGGTTAGAGGCTTCAGGACCTCAGTTGGCTTCTTCCCCAACGGGCAATTGTTGATGAAGTGTCCCAGCTTACTGCATTTGTAGCAAACATTTTGACCCAACATACATGGCCTACCCCTATGGTTCTTCCCATATTTGGGGCAGGATTCTGAGGTAGCTTGTCCAACCATGGGCTTCCTTCCCATCTAGGTCTTGCCAAACTTGATCTCCTTCCTTGTGGCAAACCCTAGTTGGGATTTTCTCTTAAGAAAGTTGGACTCTTGCTTCCCCTTCTTTACTGCTACCAAAGTTCTTAAGGCAATGTGACACTTATTAACTAGTGTAGCAAAATCTCAAATTTCTTGAGAAGTAACTTTGTGTTGCAACTCATGGCTCAGACTGTTCTCCAAATGCATGGCCTTCCAAGCTTCATCAGGCTTCCACTTCATCTAGAAGGAGAATTTGGACAACTCCTCAAACCTAGCTAAGTTCTCATCGAAAAACCTGTTCCCCTGTTTTATCTGCATGAATTCTACTTCCCTCTCATTCCTCATAATTTGAGGAAAATACTTTTTTAGAAATGCCTTCTTAAACACTTCCTAGGAAATCTAAACTCCTTGAGACTCCATTAGCTGTCTTGCCCCTTTCCACCAATATTTAGCCTCTCCTTCCAACTAATAGGTTGTAAATGTGACCTTTTAGACATTGGTATTCCTTAAAACCTCAAATAGTTCCTCCATATTTTGTAGCCACTCTTCTGCTAATTTTGGCTCAAACTCACCATTGAAGGAGGGAGGCCTGGCTTTTTGAAATGTAGAACACCCCTTGTTGGGTTGATCATCCTCGTGTCTATTCTCAGGGTGAGGGCGACGGTCTACATTATGGTCCTTCTGCATCTGATCAAGGGCCTCGGCTGTAGTGGCTGCCTGTTCTCTCATGACCTCCACCATTCCCATTAAGGCTTGTATAACTTCGTTCAAATCCACCTCACCATCCTTATTCTGTGTACCATTTCACCTGGGAGCCACAATACTTTACTCTACAAAATAGATATTATTGAGGTAATCAGTCTTAATAACAAAACATTTATAAGAGAATATATAGTTCCAATAGGAAATATTATACACCCCAACATAGCACTCCATTCCTGAATTCAAAACACAATACAAGTCAGTCAACGGCTTAAGTTCAGCCACTAACTTGGATTAGTCTCTAACCTGAGGAATCTACCCTTACTACCTAATTAGCATCTATCACTACCGACTTAGCGATGTGCTAACTGTGGTAGCGATACTCTGATACCAACCCTATGTAATGCCAATAAAACCTCCTTAGCCTATGCTTACTTTTTGTTCTCTAAAAGATATAATATGTATAACATAATAGTAGTGTTATTGTTACATCTACCTGAGAAAATTTAAAAATTTTTACAAGTTAATTATTGGAGTCATATCTGAGTCGAGTCTCTACTCTCAGGTTTACATTCAACCTCACAACGAAATGAAATAATGTGATACATCAATTGCTCTAGCTAGATATACAGACATCACGCATATTTAGTTCCATAATTAACGTAGAATAACTATCAGGGCATGGAGGCAACAACCCTACCACTTGAACCCCATTAAACATGTATATTCATAAATTCTAGCTAATCCATATACATCTAATCAATGTAGGCTATACATGAGGTAAATTATGCTAGCACTTTCTCAAAAATCATGAAGGCTAGCCTGATAAATTAAAAACCTATACTATCCAAAATAACTTTCTTAAAATACCCATGGAGGGTACCTCTCCTTAGGTTACCTCCATCTCCAACCGATACCTATACATCTGATACAACATTTATGTGAGAATTAAATCTCAGTAGCAAGAAAACCTATTTTAAAATCTTTGACTTGTATTGCTGTAATTATATGAAAATACTCTGCATTTCTCATCTCAAAATTTAAAATATAAAATGTGCTATCTATAATGCCCTTATCTAGTATTACATTTCCTTTGATGTAAACAGATAAGATCAGTATATTATTCTTATCCTTTTATTATTAAGTCTGAGCAGTTATACCATTAAGTTTTATTAAAGCGGATTAGGTTTGGGATCTTTTGCTCAGATTTAACCTTAAATGCACAGTGAAAATAAAATACTACACATCACAGCGAAAATTTAAAACTTCATACATACAAAATAATAATGTCCCATCAATGTCCATTACATTCTTTGTGAACATGTATCCGGATATATAAAGTACCCATCCATCAGGAATCAGGAGACAACAATTTTGTCACTTAGACCCCTTTACAATTAACGGGAATGAACTGGTCCTTCACATATCCTTTTCCCCAACAATTACCCATGTACATCTAATATACATAGCCAAAAGAATAGTCATATTTCTAAACCAAAATATATCTAGAGTAAGACCCAAAATAGGTGTTACAAATATTTTGCTTTTAACCAAATGAAGCTTTTATCTCCCTGGCCCTGCCAAGCGTCCACATCTGATACATATTAGCATATAAATGAGAAACACAAGTTTCCTAGTATCTTAACAATTTAAGGTTTAAAAATCAACTAATATATATCAGGGTGCAAACACCAAAATATTTAATTCTACATTCTTGGTATGTATAACAAAAACACAGAATTATTCATAAATATAAATTGTCAAGTATTGTATGATCAATTTAAATTTCAATGTGATAAAATACAATTCTTTTCAAATAAAACATCTTTGTATGCTATTAAACATGTTATCATAAAATTAACAAAACTATTTATGTTTATCACACTTAAAACTTACTTTTATATTATAATTATGCACACTTGGGCACTATGTGGACACTTGGCCACCTTTACAATTCTTTTTGCACACTTGGGCACTTTTGGACACTTGGCCACTTTTATAAAATCTCTTGTGTACACTTGGGCACTATCTGGACACTTGGCCACCTTTATAAATCTTTGTGCACACTTGGGCACTTGTGGACACTTGGCCACCTTTATAAAATCTCTTGTGCACACTTGGGCACCTTTATAAATCTTTGTTCACACTTGGGCACTTGTGGACACTTGGCCACCTTTATAAAATCTCTTGTGCACACTTGGGCACTATGTTGGCACTTGGGCACCTTTATAAATCTTTGTTCACACTTGGGCACTTGTGGACACTTGGCCACCTTTATAAAATCTCTTGTGTACACTTGAGCACTATATGGACACTTGGATACCTTTATAAATCTTTGTGCACACTTGGGCACTTATGGACACTTGGCCACCCTTATAAAATCTTTAACAAGTTTCAAGGAAAAAATTTCTTTTCTTGAAAAATAATACTGGTGTACATCTTTTTAAAATTCTAATAAACTTCAAGAATGACTTTCCCTTTCTTGAAAAAGAATATTAATGTACATCCCTTAAAAATTATAATAACTTCAAGAATAAATTCGCCTTTCTTGGAAAATTAATATTAATGTGCATTTCTTGTAAAATTCTAATAATTTCAAGCATAAATTCCCCTTTCTTGGAAATTAATAAATTAATATTAATGTGCATTTCTTGTAAAATTCTAATAATTTCAAGCATAAATTCCCCTTTCTTGGAAATTAATATTAATGTACATTTCTTATAAAATTCTAATAACTTCAAGAATAATTTCCCCTTTCTTGGAAATTAATATTAATGCACATTTCTTATAAAATTCTAATAAATTCAAGAATAAATTCTCCTTTCATAAAAATTAATATTAATGTACATTTCTCAAAAAATTCTAATAACTTCAAGAATAAACTACCCTTTCTTGAAAGGTAATATTAATGCACACTTCTAAAATGCTAATAACCTTCAAGAATAAGTTCCATGGACTTGGCCTAAGGAAATTGGCTATTTTAAAATATGAATTCCCCTCTTTTATTCCTTAACTACCACCTTTAAAATGGTATTGTCCCTTTCCTCCATGGGTATCATTTTCTCACCAAGTACAACTAGAAATTTTACACCCAATTTCATGTAAACTTTCCTCTACCATTCGGCCAAAGGGAGTTTTTATGGAGGAAGCATGGTTTTCAAAAGTATCCATCCATTTCTATTATATTTAATCATAGTTCATCATGGAATAACATTATCTAACCCTAATCCTTTCACAACAACAATATTCCTGTCATCCCATCAACCACATTCCAATCAATCACACATGCTTAGCCAATATAACATGTTTTTTATCAAGAATGTAGGGCAGACAATCATGTTCCATAGAAAGCTTGTAAAAACATGTTGATTGCATATACTAAAGCATGGAACACAATCTTAAAATTGTTAACCTATCTCAAGGATGACTAGAAAGAAGTGATCTTGGCCCTTCCTTTGATCTCCTTCTACACCTTGCTTCCTTTTTCTTTGACTAAATCCCTCCCTCTTTTCTTTGACCGAATGGGTGGGGGCCTTCCTTCAAATGTGGGCTGCTCCCTTTTCCTTCTCTGTTCCTTGCCGTGTATGTGTGTGGTTTTTAATGTTGCATGCCTTCTCTCTTTCTCTTTTTTCTTTTCTTTCTTCCTATGAGGGTGTGGTGTGTATGTCCAAATGGAAGTCTCTTCTTTTCTTTCTTTTGTGTTTTTGTTGCATTCATGTAAAAATGAAATTCTCAACTCTTCTTGTCTCTTGCTTAGGTGACATGTGCATGCATCCATGTATTAAAAAAATACCATTTCCAATGTCTTTTCCCTCACGCCACTTTATCTTTTCTTCCTCCCTTGGGCGTGTGTGTTTGTATCTTTCCTCTCTCCTTTTTCATTTTCTATTCGGTAATGGAATGATGCCCCGTTTTCTCTTTCTTTCCTTTTCTTTGTCCTAGGCATATATTAAATCATTTCCTCTCTCCCCCTAATTTTACTTGCCATGTGGTTGAAGAATTGTGCATGCATATCATCATACCAGCCTCCATTCCCTTCATTCAAGCTACACTCTTCCTTTTTCCTTTCCTTTGCCATGTGGGACATGAAAATTATGCACCCTTTTGCTTTGTTTGATGCATGCATTCATGTGTATAATTCCCTCATTTCTCTCTTCTTCTAGCATGTGGAAGGCATAAAATTCTGCACCTTGTACCTTTTTGCTTGTAACTTTGGTAACTCTTTTATTAATTGCTTTCTTTTTTTTTTCCTAATTCTCATGGCCACACTAAGTGTACTTGTAAGTACACTTTCCTTTTCTTGCTAGTTACCTCATCCCATTAGTCACTCCACCTTCCTTTCTCCATGCATGTTTAGAAATAAAATTTTGCACCTTTTTCTCTTAGTTTGCCTAGCTACACTTTTCCTTCCTTCCTCACTTCATGTAAAACCCATGCATGTAAAGTACACTAGAGTTTTCCCCCAAATGTTGGAGGTAACACAAGAGATAGAGGAAACATGTATCTCACACTTCCTTTCCTAGCAGTGTGGTGCACTTGGTTAGAAGAAAAATATTTTACACTTTGTTCCTTTCCTAATTGTTATTCCATAGTCCCACATGTCATCAAGTGTAGCCCTTTATCCATAGCCATTCTCCTATTACCCATTGGCCACTTATGATTAAGCTTAAAGGGAAGGAAGGAGGCTTGATGCCATTTGTCCTCCTTACTTGCACGTGTGTATACACCTAAATACATATATATATTTTTGTAATGCTTTATCCTTCTTTCCTTTCTCCTTTTTGTCTTAGCCACGTGGGTGTATATATAAAATATAAACTCCTATTCTTCACCAATTGCACGTGTTCTTTCCTCCATGTATGTTTATTTCTATACATTCCTTGTAATTCCCCATGTTCCTAACCGTGTACCTATCTATATATATTTACCATGCCCCACTTTTCTTCCCTTCCTTAATTCGGCTAAAATGGAAAGGTAATCTAAATCAAACACCTAACAAATTGAAAGCATATTTATTCTAAATACCAAAATTTCACAAGCAATTTTATCCAATTAATTATAGAACATTAATTTAGACTAATAAAAATTATAGGGTGTTACACTATCAGGATGTAATGCATGAATTATACTTTCATGGTTTATGCTTAGTTGTATGCATGTACTTTTAAACATTTGAAATTAAATCATCATGGGATGTCATCTCAATATCAAGCTTGACCATAAAAAAATTCATCTCATACATTTCATACGATAACATTAACATATTCATCTTTAAAATGTAACAAGAATCATACATATACATTGAGAGTTATCAGGAGTGCCGCCCAGCGAATACCTCTACGTACCACTTCATACATCCATACATAACCTTGTGACTATTCAGCCACCATAAATTTTTCTTTGTACTATTTGGAGTGTCCCCTAGTGGATCCGAGTACCATGTTGTCTCTGTCCTCTCACAGATCATTCCAATACAATGGGATTTAAAGTTCCCTTTCTACCCTATAAGGGACTGCTCATGATATAGTCATTGCCCTTCCACAGATCACTCTATTTACAGCAAGAATTTATTTCCCTTTCTACCCCAAGAGGAACTGTTCATTTAACTCATGGGATCATATCCCGATATGCTATTCACTAATGTATATACTAGGATGATTCGGCTCATGCCATGGTTATGCCTAACTCTAGATATGTGTCTACTTTAATAGCCTTGAAAATTGCTAACTTAGAGTTTGCAACCATCATGGTGTTACCAAAATTATATAAGTTCAAATGGATGGTTACCCACCCAGCATAGGGTACAACCGTGGAACTCCTAAGGCCGCCCCATACCAACTGTTGGTCACTCAATCATGAACCTATCTATCCTAATATGTACCCAAGGAATACTCCTTTCCTTTCGATCTTTCATGGATTCCTTTCTTTTTTCTTTCACTATCACAAGGATCACCATGTCCAATGTGATTCTTACAAGGACCACCATGTCTAAGTAAGTTTTATCATGAATATTTCATGTTACCAATACATCCTTGGTTTCAATCTTGTGTTTGGGTGAGGTTTTGGTTAGTAGTCAATTGCCCTTGAGCTGGCAATCGGCTGCTAGCTCTTTGTCTAAAATAGGAAGTGAAACTGAGAGTAACCAGTGGATTGTTCTGGGCCTGGCAGTCTCAACTGCTAGCTCACAGTGAGCTCGAAAGTTGACTGCTAATGTCTGGCAATCGGCTGATGCAATTTGGGTACATTTTTTGGGTAATGAAGAACACGACAGTTAACTTCCAAGGCTTACAGCCGGCTATTAGTGCTCTGTTCTACATAAAAACTTCTAATATACCTAGATTTTTGGCCCCAAAACATGAATAAAACTCATATAAAAGATTGATGAACTCAAGGTTAACATCTAGGCATCAATTAGCATAAAAAAATAGCCCACATTTCCATTACATTTCACCTAACAACAAGATTAAAACTCATTTTTGCACTTAAGGCAAAAACTCAACTTTCAAACTCATTTACAAGCATAATGATGTGTCTGATTCAATACAAAATTGTTGGATGTGAATTGTCCATTTTGTGAGAATTTTGTGTAATTTTGTTATTAAAATCACCTAAGTTTGCTTCATTTTCTTTTGCAGACATTTTATCAAGTCGTCGTCAGCAAACAGAGTAATTTGGAGTGAAGGAAAATCAAAATAGCGTGTTTTGTACAGTACTTGGCCATTAAGAAAACAATCCTTTGTGAAAAAAAAGTGGAGTCCCACGCATGAAATGGAGGGGAAGAAAATAGTAGCGTGAAAGAGTGGAGTCCTATGCGTGAAAGAGGAGAGAAGACCAAGCCACGCGCGAAAAAAATGAAAAAAAAAAGAAGGGGGCTGAAGTGAACAGTAAAAAGGAAAAAGAAAAAGAAAGGAAGAGGGGGCTGCATCGTGAAAGAGGAGGGTGAATAGTACCCAGCTTGAACCAATCGTGCAAGAGAGAAAAGCAAGGCATACCCGTGAGAGGATCTGGTTCGCAACCCACGCCCAAGAAGCTCGATCTGGTCCTTTCTACACCTTCCACCACCATCCAACTGCACCGCGAGCCTGTCCGGCCACCGTCCGTGCCAAATCGCCACCCAACCCGCCAGATCCGCGACGGAAGTGACGCGACCCGAGAGACGGACCCGGTTGCACTTCACTACCCGTTTGTTTTCTTTTTTTCGTCAGGTCTTTGTCCGTTTCTGCTACCCATGCACCGTCTCAGCCTCCCTCAGCTGTCCGCCGCTGTCCAACTGATTGGAGAGGAGCAGATCCGTCGGGTACCCAGAACTTGGGGTCCGACCCGTTTCTGACCTGACCCTTTTGACCCGCTTTGTTGGACAGCATTGTACTTGATTTTTCAGGCATTTTTCTAGCAGTTTTCCGGTGACCAATTCGTGCAGTAATCATCGAACAATTGAAAAGACAGGATTGCATAAATTTTTATTATTTTTAATTGCTGTTTAATTGACTATCTTATGGATTATCTGCTGTTGGATTGTGTGCTGTCTGTAAATATGTGTGGCTAGATTTGTAAAAATTCATTGGGGTCCCTAACTGTGTTGGATTGCTGTTTAAATTTGCATGGATGTTGAATTTAATGTGTGATCTCCGTTACAATTATGAATGTATATGTTAGCGTTATTTACGAGACGTCGTGGTAATGTTAATTAGATTCCTTTTTGAGATCGACAGATGATAATTGGAATTGGAAAACTAACTGTAATAGACAATTTGTTATCGCTTAGAACTAAGGTTAATAAATTGTTGGATTAAGAAGTAACGACTCTTAATAGTGGTGAATTAGATAGATAATGCTAATTTAAAATTTGCCATTAGGAAGAACCAGCCAGTGGTGGATTTTAAGTTTAAGAAATTCATTGAGATCGACAGAGAATTTGAATTTGCATTGGAATTCACTCACAGGTAACATAGTTAAATTCAGTAATCCATTATCCTTCGTGTGTTTGCCAACCAGTGTAGGTTCCCTGATGGATTTGCATTTCTTGCCTCTGTGTATTTTCTTCTATTTCTTGTCACTGTTAGTTTATTATTGCTTATAGTTAGACGTTAGTTTAGATAAAAAAAAATTAATCATTTTAATTGCTAGGCTAGATAACAGAGAACAAGTAGTAACTCTGGGCTTTCCTGTTCCCGAGGAATACGACCTTGATACTCACCATTGCACTAGGCTGCATCGATAGGTTCACTGCCTTAGGTGTTGTTGCTAGATAGCATTGGCAGCACGCATCACATAACAAGCACATCCATTCAGTAAACAATACCTAATAGACATTTAAAACATGGAGAATGCAAGTTTAAACCCCAATACAACTTTAAACATTTATAAACATCATTTTCAGTTAAGAGTTGAGTTTATTGTATTTTGGTCCTTGAGTCATTTTACAACTTAAGCCTTTATACTTTGTCCCTATTTAATCTGGTCCTTAGTCACACTTTAGCTAAACTTTCATTTCTTACAACTAAGTCATTGCACTAATGCAACTAATGAAACATACACAAGCATTTAATTTGTAATTAATAGATATCTCTTAACCATATTAGGAGTAGAAGTTACAATGTAAGCACTTTTATTATATGGTCTAGCCTAGATAAGTATTAGGTTGAATGACTGGTGATTGGTATGGATGATTATAAAAAATTCCATATTTTTTAAATTAAAATGGCTATTTCACTCTTCAAAGAATTATTAGAAAATAATTTGTTAGTGGTTCACCTTTAGTTAGTCCCCGAATGGCTACGGAGTGACCTACTTAGATTTAAATCAATCATAATTAGGGAACTTGTCAAACTAGAGCATATACTAGAGAGTATTAAGTGAAGGAAACATTCTCCTATCTTGGCATAGTATGGGTGGACATGACCTATAACCCCGGGAGAGGTGTAGTGATCTGGTAAGTGGATATGATCTATAACCCATAGAGAGGCACAATGATCTCCATCACAATAGAATGGTCTTTTAAGTGTGACTAGCGGACGCCTTAGAGGTAAAAGCTAGCTAACCTATATGAAAGAAAGAACTCATACAATGTTTTCTAGATGTTGTGAAAGTTGTTTTATGATTTGTGTGGCATCCGCTCCTACTATTTATGAGAGATGTTTGTTAGTTATTAAATAAGTTAAATGCTTGTGCATGCTGTATTAGTCTGTATATAGTTGCATCAGTGCAGGGACCTCGTTGAAAGAAGGT
Organism: Senna siamea; assembly: GCA_031216115.1. NCBI lineage: Eukaryota > Viridiplantae > Streptophyta > Magnoliopsida > Fabales > Fabaceae > Senna > Senna siamea. The sequence goes on from CM062360.1 coordinate 9,530,646, forward strand.
GAGGGGCTAAATTAAAAGGAAAAAGTTATGTTAAGGGAATTATGTAAATCCCCATTAGCCAAAGAGTAGAAAATGTGATTTTATCAAAAAGGGGAGTTACTGTCCCACTAGTATTTCAGGGGTAAAAATATAATTTTTCATATGACCGAAGAAATTGACATTTAAGGCCGAGTGACCAAAAACTCAATCCTAACTTTAGATTAAGTGGAAGGAAGTTGAGCAAGGGTTACATTTTTCCTCAACTACATAAAACTACCTATATAAGCTAAAAACCAAAAAACCCTTCTACCACAAATTCATTTTTTGACCTTTTATAAAGGGAAGGATGTTTTGGAGAGAGAGATTATGAAAGAGGAGGGCTCTAGCTTGGATTCCATCACAATAAAGACTAGGAATTTTCAAAAGGGAAAATCTAGGAAGGCATCTAACACCATCAACACATTTGATAGGAATTAAGGTAGCTAACAATTTAATCGCCTCATTTTTGAAAAATACTATTCATTTTACTGAAATTGGTGATTTTGATGTTGTTTAAGTTAAGAGAGGGATTCAAACCTATATTCTTTGTATTTCTAACTTCTGTTGGGTGTCTCATCCAAAATGGATGTACTTAAACATTCTTGTTTCAGATTATGAGAAATGGTTTTACTATTCATCTTTTTGAAATGTGTTTAGATTTCCTTTGATTGATGATGTTTGAGCATGAGAATCAGTAATAAATCAAGGTAAATGATGAATTAATGTTGGAAACTAAGCTTATGCCCTTTTAAACTTGAAAAGAGGAGGAATCTGAACTGAGTAACCTTCTATATTGATAGAATAAAGGCTCATTATCCTACAAGCTGACTTCTATGTTCTTCAGTTCAAAATTTTGTAGTACATACAGGCAGCAATCGACTGTTAGCCCTTGGCAGCCAATTGTCATACCTCCTGTGAAAGGCATCTAGCTTACAGTAGACCATCAGTTGCCTGCTATAGCTTTAGCAATCGATAAGTAACTCTATGTTAGCTAACAGTCGACTAATAGAGACATGGCAGTTGACTTGTAGCTTTTTATTTGAATTTTTTAGGCTTTATTTCTATTAGCCAATTGCTATGATGTGTAAGTTGACTACTAGGTGGAAAATAGTGTTTTTCATGAAGAATTTGTTTTGAAAGAGCCACTTAGTCTTTGAAAAGAACCTCAAAAGTTTAGAAAAAGTTTTTGAGCCCAAGTTTCTATTTTCTTGAGTGTTTGCTCAATGGAGTCAACAATAATGTGAACACATAAGGAAATTATAGATTTTGGGTAACATGTAACATGAGATTTAAAAATAAAGAGTGGAAAACATAAAAGAGAAAAGAGAAGAGTATTCCAAGTGTATGCATTAATGGTAGATAGGCTCATGATTGAGTGACTGACTATTGGTATGGGATGATTGTTAGGCATTCCATAGTTGAACCATCATTTGGAATGGTAAAACATCCACTCGATTATAAATGATTTCAAACATGTCTTAATGGTTGCAAATTCTAAGTTAGTAAACTCTTTTATGGCCAACTAAAGGAGTTACATACTTAGAGTTGGGTGTAACCATGGAATACTCTATAAAAAAACATTACTGAGGTGATCAGTCTTAATAACATAATATTTCTAAGAGATCATATGGCACAAATGGGAAATACTGTCTACCCCAAACGTAGCACTCCATTCCTCAATTCAAAATAGAATACAAGTCAGTGAACTATTTAGATTTAGCTAACTAACTTGTAATAGTCTCTATCTTGAGGAATCTAACCTAGTAAGTACTCAACTAACCGTAGTAACTGTGCTCTGATGCCAACTCAGTGTAACACCCCCAACCCTATATTTCTTTCAAATAATTAAATAATATAAGGTAATATAATATAGGACTGGTGAGTTACTACTACCTCTACCCGAGAATATTTTTAACTTTTTATAAGTTAAATAGTTGAGTGCCACTAGTTTGGGTTACTACACTCGAGTTCTCACACGTTACGCAAAGAAAATAAATAAAGTAATTTAAATAAAATAGATAGATATAAAGATATTCACATTCATATTTAATTGTACATAATATTTATAAATACATATACAGTAGTGTGTGCCAGACATATACCTATAGATATGCGACCTAAGCAGGGTAAGGAGACAACAAGCCTACCACTCATACCCTGTTTTAAGTAAAACTCTCCATCTCACATATCTTAATACATATATGCCCTCCTCATCTACACCAAATTTTTTCTCCTGATCCTTTCAAAATACTAATAAGGATTTAGGGAAATAGGTATTTCAACATACTATAAACTCCTAGTTATGCAAACAGTCAGTACTTCTATCTCCACTAGCACCTAGTACCTAGGCATCTGATACAAATAAGCTTCAATGAGAATTATCTCTCAGTAGCAATAATCACCTGTGTTTAAAAATAGCTGTTTGTACCACCGTACGAATACAAAAATTTACTACATTCTTTTTCATGATAGTTTGAAATATTATGCTATTAGAATAATGTAAATGTATTAAATAACTATCTCATCCATATACTTATGATTACACATACACTTCAAAAAATATTCATCACACAGGATGCATTCTCAGATTGTAATGGTAACAACTCACATTTTCATTTTAGTATATAGAGCATAAGTAAGGAAATCATGCAATTTGATATGGCCATAGTCAAAAGCATCACACAGTAATTCTTTCAAATTTCTATTCATAAATGAGATTCTCTTGTGGTCATGAGCCACCTGCAATCATTCTCGTGGTTTTCACCGTCAACATTTATTCTCAGGTTAACCATCAGCATTTATTCTCAAGTTATCTGTCAGCAATTATTCTCAGGTTAACCGTATGCAAAACTTTTCCTGGATTAAAGCCAGTTGTAGCTATTCTCGCGGTATAACCAATTGCATCCCTTCTCACAGAATAACCAAATGCATCCTTTCTCATAGTATAACCAAATGTATCCCTTCTCGCTGATTAATCATTTGTAGTTATTCTCATTTATGGTTTATGCTCAATTAAAATCTCTTATTTCTATTCTCCTTCTTATAATTTCTTAAACATTCTCATTTTTCTTGTTACCCATTACAATTCAAGATTAAATCCTTCATTTGAGTGAAATATTAGGCTAATTGTGTATAAAAAGAGGTTATTTAGTTAAATTTCCCAAAATAGAGAGCTACAAGTCAACTTTCAGCCTTTTGTCGACTTCTAGCTTACTGCCCCAAAAATGTTTCAAATAGTTAGCAATCAATCGACTTCCAACACCCCGACAAAATTGCTCTATTCTTGGCTAATTTATGGAAAATAAGAACACGATAGTCGACTTCCAGCCTCTGGCAGTCGACTGCTAGCATTCTAGATATGATTCTAGGCAACTTAAGAGCACGACAGTTGACTGGTAGAGCCTACAAGTCGACTGCTACATTATGCTCTATTTTAAAACTCATCATTGACCAATTAATTTAGCCTAAGAACATGTTTTAAAAATAGTTTTGATGATTGAAAACTCAATAACAGCATAAAAGCTTCATTTACCACTCAAAAATAGCCCAAAACACCGATTATTCAGGCTCAAATCTTGGATTTAACCACTTTCTTGAAAACCATGAAAAACCTATTTCTCAAATTTGAACTCATGCATTCATAAGTATATTCAATCAATTTAAAACATCCAATAGCAATTAAAAACGCTAAGAATGTAGGTTTTAATCTCCCTATAGTTCAAAATCATAAAATTCAGAATTCCCAACCATGAACAGTATTTTCAAAAAATAAGGGAGATGGGTGATTTACTACCTTTCTGGAATGCTTAAACTCGATTAAAAGCTTTCTTCCCTCTCAATTTCCACTCTTTCTCTCTCTAAATCGATTTCCCTCTCTCTCTAGAATTTCAGAACTCAGGAAGCCAAATGAAGAGTTCTGGAAGGCTGGCCTATTTATAGGTAATTCGGCCTTTTGCAACTTTGTTCCTAATTCTCGACCATTCGGCCCAAATTGATAATTCTTACAACTTTATGTTAAATGACCATTTCATCCTTAACTACCTGGCAGGAAATTTTCAGAATTCTGTTGCTACAGTAAATTATTTGGATAAAATTACGGCCTATTGCCCTAAAGTTTTAGAATTTCATACCTCTATTCTCACTTGATCTTTTTCCTTTCAATTTGGTCCTTATTCTTTCTTTTCCCTTAAAACTATTTTCCTAATGCAACTACATGTAGCCTAATGCAACAAACACAAGCATTTGATTTATTAAAAATTAACATCTGTTTAAGGCATAAAAGGAGCGGATGTTACATTGACTGTCGTGTTTTTCATTTTCCAGAAGTGCCCAAGAACAGAGCAGCTGACTGCATCGACCCAATAGTCGACTGTCGGGACCAATAGTAAGCTAGCAGTCAACTGATAGCCCTCTATTTGGAATTTTGAAGATTTTGAAAGAATGCAATTAGTCGACTTACAACGTGATACCAATCGACTGCCACCTTTTGTGATGAAAGGATGAACTTAATGACATATTTAAATGATATCTAGCCCAAAAACTAAATCCAAAATAAAGATTAAACTCATATTACAAGCAAGGTAACATACACATTGAATGTAAATGAGAAAGAGCATAAAAGTAATGAAAGTTAAAAAGGAAAGAGTAATAATGCATAAGAGAAATGAAAATTGTATTCTTAATATATTTATTTGTGGTAGATAGGTTGATATCTGAATGACCGATTGCTAGTATGGGACAGTGATTGGACATTCTGTGATTATCGTGATATTTGTGAATTGTAAGTTAGTGACTTAATAGCCAATGGAAATGAAACGTCACATACTTAGAATTTACAGAACTATAGTATGCACTGATTCACCCATATATATATGTTTATGAATAGCATTTTGAGGACCCCAGTATGTACTTAATGTGTGGAACCTAGAGTTGGGGACCTTATTGTACTTGGATATATTGGAGGACACTCCAGAATGTACACAAATGTTATATGCAGTCGAGGACTGCCAGGTAGAGTTGCCACAATACATATGTGAAAACATGGAGTGGTGCACATGCTGCCCCTCCAGATTTCTCTTATTATGCAATTATATGATGATGATGATGATGATTGGCAGAGGCCAACGAAAAGTGCTCTTATTTCTTTATTGCTCTTTATGTTATGATGAAAGTTATACGAATGATGCTATGTTACCTATATGTTTTGATGAATTGATGAGATATATACTATAAGTTAAGTTTATGCATGCAAGTATGAATGTTAAATGAAATGTTATACAGGATCACCCAATAGATGTATTGTTTTATGAAAAAGAATGTAGAATTTTTGTATGAGTTTATAGTGGTACAAACTAGCTGTTTTGAAAAATGGTTATTAATTCTACTGAGATTTATTCTCATAAAAAATGCTGGTTTGTATCAGGTGCCTAGGTTTTAGATAGTGCTAGAAGTGGAGGTAAAAGTGGTGGAGATACCCTTCCTAGAGTATTTTCCTGTGATTCATAAAGTGTGGGTTATGTATATATGGGAAGTTCCTCCCACACATTGAGAATGTAAAGTTCTAGGAAAGTTTTTGGTATGCCCCATACCCTAAATCCTAGTGATATTTTGGTAAAAGGATTAAGAGAATAGTTTTGATGTATAGGATAAGGGCATATATGTATTAGGATATGTGAGCTAGGAATCCACTGGCTATTTTTGTTAAATGGGTATGAGTGACAGGCTTGTTGTCTCCTTACCCTAGCTAACACTCTCATATATCCATAGATATATGTCTAATGAATGATATGTATACACTGTAAATGAATGTTTATGTATATGAATATATGTATGCACATGTATGTCATTTTAACTAATATGTTTTAATTTTCGCTATGTAACGTGTGAGATCCCGAGTGTAGTAGCCCAAACCAATAATAATTTTTAATTTACTTGATAAATAATTAAAAATTAACTCAAGTAAAGGAAGTAGTAATTCACCAATTTTATAGTATATTGTTTATATTATTTAAATCACTTTAAAAGGAAATATAGGATTTTGGGGGTACACTTCTTTTATCAGCATAACTCTTTTGTCTATCCTGAGCCTTGGCCATTCTCTCCCTGATCATTTTAATTTTTTTAGTTGTCTATTGCACTAACTCAAGACCTCATAGTTGCATCTCACCCACTTCATACCAACATATTAGAGACCTACACTTCCTCCCATATAGGGCTTCATAGGGTGCCATACCTATGCTAGAGTGGAAACTATTATTGTAAGAAAATTCAATCAATGGTAGACTCCCATCCCAATTCCCTCTATACTTTAAAACACAAGCCCTAAGAATATCCTCTAAGGTTTGAAAGGATCACTCCGTCTGTCCATCTGTTTAAGGATGATGTGCTATACTAAAACTTAATCTAGTCCCAAAAGCTTTCTGCAGGGCTTTCCAAAATGTAGAGGTAAATCTGGGATCCTTATTTGAAACGATGCTAGTGGGTACACCATGAAGTCTCATTATCTCCCGAATATATAGCTATGCTAATTTATCCAAGGACTAGTTAATCTTAATGGATAGAAAATAAGCATACTTGGTTAACCTATCCATTATTACCCAAATAGCATCATTACTTGATGGGGTCCTAGGTAAACCTATCACAAAATCCATTGAGATTTTGTCCCACTTCCACTCAAGAATGTCTAAGGGTTGTAACAACTTATCAGGCTTCTGTAACACCCCATATTTTCTTAATTAGTCTAAATTAATGTTTCCTCAATAATTAGATGAGTTGCCATAAAGTGTGGTGAATTGCTTGTATAATTTAATGGCTAGAATAAATGTGCTAAAAGATAATATTGCTTAAAATTAAGGTACTTGAAGTGCTTAATTTAATTTTCCTTTCTTCCTTTTAGTAGTCGAATTGCCAAGGAGAAACGTGTATGACCAATTGAATATATCCATGTGAAGTTGATGAAGGGTGTGAGTTTTAAAATGTATATATATAACTACATGACCAATAGGAAAAGAGGGAAGAGGTGTGTGTGCAGCAATTATTTTCTTAAGCAAAGGCAACTAAGAGATAAGAGCAAGATGCCTAGTACACATAGGGTGCCTGAATGAAATCAAGGTATTTGAATCATTTTAGTGTGATGCTTGAAATAATGAATTGCTTTAACCACATAACAAGAACAATTAGGAAAGGAAAAATAAATGTAGCATTTAAATACACACATATATATATACAATGAGTAAGCTGGCAGCATGGGAAAGAAAGGGAAGAGATGTAAGAGATAAGCTACCTTCCCTTCCCTTGTGTTGCCTCCAACGTGGGAAAACTCACATATGCCTTGCATGCATGAGTCTTGCATGAAGGGAGTGATTTAGGTACAAGGGTGGAGTTAAATATATGAATGTGTATGCAGTAAGGAAACCTCAAAAATTCATAATATAAAAATACCAATTGGGTAATGACATAAAGCAAGAGAAATTGAAAAGAGGAAAGGCAAGTGCAGCATGAAAATGAGGCTACACTTAATTACACATGAGGTATATGAATTCATCTTCCTTCCTTTAACATGTCTAAGTGGCTAACCTAAGATTGCAAGGAAATGTAAAGTGTACTTAAGTACACGTGTGGCCAAATAGAGAATTTGAGGGAGGTGGTTTGCATGAATCCATTTCCTCCTCTCTTAGTGCCACCGCGTGAAGAAAATATGTATGCATAAAGAACAAAATGTGGGACTTGCATGAGCCTTGCCAAGCTGTACTATCTTTCATGTAAGTGAGAAATGGAGTGACTTTCCTTCCTTCCTTAAAACGTGACTGAGTGACTAAAGAAAAAGGTGCAGAATTTATTTAAATCAAACATTGAGGTAGGTGCAAGTGTGGCATGGAGGGTGGCTTGCGTGAGGAGGTTTCATGAATTCTTTTTCTCCCTTCCCTTCCTTGAAAATAGCCGAGTCGCACATATGGTACAAGCTTGCATGGAAGTTAGGGTGTACCTAAGGACAAGGGTGTCTAGCAAATAATAATGAAGGAAAAAGGAAAAGAGAAAAAGGAAGGGTGTAGCTTGCAATACGTAACTTTCTTCTTTTTTCCCTTGGCGTGATCAAGTGGCTAAGGTAAGAGTGCAAGGGAAGTAAATTATACTTAAAAGTACACATGTGACAATTAGATGAAAAGGATTAAGGAGAAGGGGTAGCGTGACAAGTGGGTAATGGAAGAGTGCAAGTAAATGGGTGTACTTAGTAATAATAATAATCAAGAATAATAGAGGAAAGGAATTGAAATTTTCAATTGCATGCATACACACACACACATAGCGTAAGGGGAGGAGAGAGCAAAGTGGAAATGGCTACACTGTAGGAACATATAAGGCCCTAGAGAAAATTAGATAATACTAATAAAAATGAGGATGGGATATGGCAACCCCTTCTAGTTACTTACAACATACACGAGAGGGAGAGAAAAGAAAAGGTGCATTGTCAAGAGAAGGAGAGAGCACTTCATATCCTAGAAAATACACCCCCACAAGGACGTATATCCAAAAAGGAGAGAGAAAGCAGCCCCACAATTAAGGAGACACACACACACGTTCAGTCAAGGGAGAGGGGGAGAATTAGCCGAGAAAGGAAGGGGCAAAGGAACAAAGGGAAAATTCAAAGAGGAATCCAAGATAATTCCACTCTAGTTCATCCTTAAGGTAGGTTAGCAATTCTTGGACTATTATTCCATGTTTTAAAATTTATGTGTATCATGATTTGCCAAGCTTTCATGGAACATTAGCGTTTGTCTACATTCTTTAAAATGTAAATGTCTATTGGCTAAGCTTGCATGGTAATAGACGTGGTTGTTGATGTGCTTAAATTGATATTATTGTTTTTATGAAAGGATCATTGTTAAAATAAATTTGTAGCATGTATAGTGGAAACCCTAAGGCATGATAAGGCTGGAAAATTTACATTATGTACGACCAATGAATGCTACAAGTTATAGATATCAAAATAAAAGTGGCTTTTGTAAGATAGTAAATTGCTTGCTGAAAATTTGTGTAAGAAAGATAGAAATTCAGTTAGCTAAGGAAGGAGAAGAAAAAGAAAAAGATTATGAAAAATTAGAATATAGAAGATTTGGCCTTTTCTAATAAAGATTCTCATGGCTATTAGGATGTAAGAATAATTAAACATATATGTAATTGAAATTTTAGTATGTAACTTGAACTCAAAAAGGCAAGTAGAATAACATGACATGGAAATCCTAAATTTGGATTATTTCTCCATGGTGGACAAAACCATATTATATTTCAAACCTTGGTGGGCGAATTTAACAATGAATGCATTAGAATGTATTTTATGAGGACTAACTGTAAGAGAGATTAAAATGCTAAAATAAAGAAAATGTAGTTGTCGTATTTATGTACCAAGTGCCCAAGTGTGCATAATTATATGATAAAGGTAGCCTAGTGTCCACGATTCTTGAGGTGTGGCCGAAGGTGCTCCACACATGTGACTTAGTGAGGTGTGGTTGAAGGTACTCAATACCCATAACCTAGAGTTCACCATCATAAAGGTGGCCAAGTGTCCACGATTCTTGAGGTGTGGCCAAAGGTACTCCACACATGTGACCTAGTGAGGTATGGCCGAAGGTGCTCCATGCTCGTGGCCTAGTGTTCGCAATCATAGAGGTGCCCAAGTGTCTAAAATTCTTAAGGTGTGGCCGAAGGTGCTCCATACCCTTAACTTGGTGTTCACATTTATAACGGTGCCCAAGTGTCCATGATTCTTGAGGTGTGGTCGAAGGTGCTCCATACCCGTGATCTAGTGCTCATGATTATAAAGGTGTCCAAGTGTCCACAATGATTATTTTTAAGAATGAAATGCATAAATGATTATTGTTTATGTTAGTTTTAACACATATGATCCCATGAAAAGATGTTATATTTGACTAATGAATATCTACATTTACGACATTGATTTTCTTGTTAACCATGTACTGCTTGCCCAATCTGTATATCTAAATGAGACAATGTTTTAAATATCGAGAATGTAGATGAAAATGTTTTTGGTGCTTGCACTCTGGTACATATTAGTAGATTTTTAAAATGATGGATTGCTAAGCTATTGGGAAACTTGTTTCTCATTTATATGCTCATATGTATCAAATGCAGAGGTTTAGCAGCATTAGGGAAGATAGGAGTCCTTTTTGTTAAAAGCATTTTGTAATTCCTCATTTTGGGGTCCTGATTCTAGATATATTTTTTGTTTAGAATTAGAACTATTATTTTGGTTGTGTATATGAAATGGATATGGGAAATTGCTAGGGAAAGGATATGTGAAGGACTTGTTCATCCTTATTATTTGTAAAAAGAGTTTAAGTGACAGGACTATTGTCTCCTGACTCCTTATAGACAGGTACTTCATCTATCATGGTATATAATTACAAAAGGATGTAATGGAATTCATTATTGAACAATGGTTATTTGTATTGTATGCAAGTTTTATGATTTCCCCTGGGATGTATAAATTTTTAATTTTCGCTGTGCATAAGGTATGGTCATTTGAGCAAAAGAACCCGAACCTAATCCGCTTTAATAAAACTTAATGGTATAAATGCTCAGACGTTAATAATAAAAGAATAAGAATAATGTACCGAACTTATCAGGTTACATCGAAGGAATTGTATTACTAGATAAGGGTGTTACATTAAGTTGTTATTAAAGCACAATTACCTAGGTTAGAAAAGGATAGATTCTTCAAGCAAGGGATCGATCCAAGTTAGTCGGCTGTATCTAGGCGATTGACTAACTTGTATTCTTTTTTAAACTTAGGGAATGGAGCATTAGGTTTAGGAAAATAGAAGCTCCTATTGGTGTTATATGTTACCTTCTTAATCATTTGTTATTGAGCTTGATCACCTCGGTAATACTTATTTTTTAGAGTGATGATATGGCACCGACACGAAGAAGCAGATCGCAGGCCCAAAACATGGAAGTGGATTTGAATGAGGTTATGCAGACCATGAGGGATATGGCCGAAGCTATGAGAGCCCAAGCTATAGTCATAGCCGAAGCACTCCATCAGGCCTAAACTGATCGAAGTGAAGACATTTAAACCAGGGATGAACAAATAAGAACCTAAGTCGATGGAGGCCGAACTAAATTCCAAAGATTCAGACCTTCTATTTTTAACAGGGTGACAAACACAAAGAAGGCTAAAGAATGGATATAGAAGATGGAAGAGCTATTCTAGGTAATAGGGAGCACTAAGCCACAAAAAGTGTCCTTTACAGTATATCAATCGGAAGGGGAGGTAAAATACTATGGAAAGGGATGAAGCAATTGATGGAGGCTCAGGGGACCCAGATCACCTAGGACAGTTTCAAAGATCTCTTTTTAGAGAATTACTTTCCCCAAAGCGAGAGGAATGCTAAGGAGGGTGAGTTTGTGTAGATCAAACAAGGTGGTAGACCCTTTGAGGAACATTTAGCTAGGTTTGAAGGGTTATCAAAGTTCTCTTCATACCTGAAGTGGAGACCGAACAAGGCATGGAAGGCCATGCACTTGGAGAATAACCTGGATCCAAAGTTGTATCATGAGGTAGCATCCCAGGAGATCTGGGACTACTTGATATTGGTCAACAAGTGTTGAATAGCCTCTCGGTCCTTAGCAGCGCTAAAGAAGGGAAGGCAAAAATCTGGATTTCTCAAAAGGAAGAACCCATCCAGATTCAACAGGGGCTGCGATAGGAAGTTCCTAAGGAACCAGATAGGGAAGAGGCCGATGAATATTCCCATTTCTCAGAACAACTGTTCCATATGTGGGAAGAATCATGGAGACAGACTGTGCTTGATGGGTTAGAACATGTGCTACAGATGTGGGAAGCCAGGGCACATCTTCAAGGATTTTCCTACCTTAAAGAGACCAGAAGAGACCACAAGACCTATTACCAAGGGAAGGGTGTATACTCTGAAGGGTAAAGAGATGGCTCAGTTCAAGGATCTAATGAAAATTACGTGTTTCATTAATGATGTTCCTTTAATTGCATTAGATGATTCTGGCACCACTCATTCCTTTGTGTCAGTAGACTATGTCTAGAAATTGAAATTACCCATAACAACCCTGCCTTTTGAACTTTCCATAGCAATACCTACTAACGAACATATGTCTACTTTATTGATTTGTTTGAACTGCCCCATTGTGATTGAAAATTGAACCTTCATTGTAGACCTTATCTATCTACCTATGATTGAATGAGATGTCATCCTTGGTATGGATTGGCTTTCTTCAAACAAAGTTATCTTGAACTATTTGGCTAAGTCTGTGACCTTCATAGATACTAAACCAGTAGGTATGGGAATTGAGAGGAAAAACCAGAGAATGGGTTTCTTATATTCCATAGAAGTGGAAAGTCAGCAGAAGCTAGAAACCATACCTATAGTCAATGATTTTTTGGATGTGTTCCTAGAGAAGATCACAAGTCTCTTGCCAGAGAGAGAAATAAAGTTTTCATAGACCTAGTTCTTGGGGTAGGACCAATTTCCATAGCACCCTATAGGATGTCCCGATGGAATTAAATGAATTGAAGGTACAAATAGAGGACCTCTTAGCAAAACAATTTATCAGACCCAGTGTGTCCTCATGGGGAACACCTGTACTATTTATCAAGAAGAAGGATGGAAGCATGAGGATGTGTATAGATTATAGGCAATTGAATAAGGTAACTATAAAGAATAAGTATCCTCTTTATAGAATCGATAACCTATTAGACCAATTGAGAGGGACTACTATCTTTTCCAAGATTGATTTGAGATTGAGGTATCATCAAATCAGGGTTAGGAATGAGGATATCCCTAAGACTGCCTTCAGGACCAGGTATAGGCATCATGAATGTAACACCCCCTATTCTTTCAATTATATTTAAATTAATGCTTCTTTAAGTAATTCGATGAGTGCCATGAATTGTGATACAATTTCTCTAGCGATGTGATAAATGTCACAAGGGACCATGTGTAATTAAGGTGGGTAATTTGATTCCTTAATTTTTCTTCCTTTCACCTAGCTTAATTGCCAAAAGAGAAAAAAACAAAATTTAAAAAACAAGTACACACACCTGCAATAGGGAAAGGAGAGGAGTGTGGCATTGAAGGATATATACAACCACATGGCTAGGAACATTGGAGATACAAGGAACATATGGCTATTAAATAGACATATAAATATACATGGGTATTTAGGAGTAAGGTGCATAAAGGGGGCAATCAAATCAATATATGTGTGGGAGGAAGGGGGAACAAAAAGTGCAGAGTTTAACTTAGGTAACATACATGTGAGTGTGTACGGTTAGTAAGGAAGAGGGAAGGGGGAAGGAGAAAACATGGAATACAAGTTTTCCTCCCCTTCCCTTATGTTGCCTCCAACATGTTCAAGGATGGAACCCAGGTGTGTCTTAAATAAAATGGAAGTCCTACGTGAAGTGAGAAAGGAAAAGATGTGCAGCACTTCACTTTTAATTTACTTCGTATTGCTAGCTAGATAGCATATAAAAGAGAGAGCATGCATGCATATGTGTAGTAGGGAGGTAGAATTAAGAAGAAAAAGGGAAGTGCAACCTTACGTGGAGTAGAAGCAATGTGAGGAGTGTTAAGAAGTACATGTGCTGCTATGATTAAACAAAAACAATGAAAGATGAACTATGACTCCTTTCCTCCTCTCCTTTAACGTGTCTAATTAGCTAAGCTAGGCTTGCAAGGAAATGCAAATTGTACTTAAAGTACATTTAGAGAAGCCATGAAATAACATTAAGGAACATGAAGGTAGTGCCCCATGTTCTTTGGCCAAATAGAAAAGTGTAAGTGAGAGAAGCTAGCGTGAATTCCCTCCCTTGGCATGACTTCCCTTGTCCTTTCTAATGACGTGTTCAAGTAGCTAAACCTAGGTTTGCAAGGAAATGGTGCTTACAAGTATACATGTAGCATAAGCAATGATAATTAGTAATAAACAAAAAAAAAAGGAAAAGTACAGTGTGAATATTGGAAGTGGGCTACACTAAAACCACACATGAGGTTATATCATAAGAAGAATATTTGAGAGTAAGGAGGAGAGGGGAGTGCAATGTGAATATTGGAGGAAGTAACACAAAGTTTGCAAGCAAAAAGTGGTGCACTTGAGTTACACGAAAGACCATGAAGAAAGAAATTAAATAATGAAGAGTAAGGATTTCGTGCCTTTCCTTCCTTCCCAATTTGTTTTATTTCAATACAATGTGACCAAGAAGAGTGAGCTTGCATGACCAAGTGGACCAAAGAAATGCAAATTGTACTTGCAAGTACACTTGTAATAATCAAACAACAATAATGAAGGAGTGAAAAAGGAAACACGCCACCGAAGCAAAGGGAAGGGGAGGAATTGAGATTGCATTTTAACATACATGCATTATACACGCATAGCAAGAGAGAAAGAAAGAGAGTGCAGCATGAATTATGGATAAGATACAAAATGATAAGAAAAAAAAAGGGGCTGAAGGGGGCTGTACGTGGGACTATTGGATAATAATAATAATAATAATAATTAAGATCAGAGTAAGGTGTAGAATTGCCTTGGCCGAGTAAACAAAGTGCATGAGGTGGAAGTGTACTTAGGCACACGTGTGGCTACAAGGCAAGAAGGATAGACAAAAGGGAAAAGATGAATTGAAATTGTCATAAAAGATAGATGCACACACGACAAAAGGGAAAAAGAGGGAGCGCTTCACAACTTAGAAAATACGCACCTACAAGAATATGTATCCAAGAAGGAGAGGAAGCAGTGTGAGTTATGGAGAACACACTAAATTTGTGGGGAAGAAGAGTAAAGGGGATCAAGAAAGGAAGCAAAGGATCAAGGAAAATTCAAGGGGAAGCTAGGAATTTATCCACCATGTTTTTACAAGCTTCATGGGACATTAATTCCTCCCTACATTCTTGATATTATGAATGTCTTGTTGGCTAAGCTTGTATGATAGATTGGTATGTTGGTTGATGTGATGAAATGAATATTGTTGTTTATGGGATTATGGTTAGTTGATGATATTTGCATGATGAACTATGGTGGAATATGATAGAAATGGAAGTATGATTTTGAAAACCACTTCTTTCATGAAACTCCCTTTTTGGCTGAGAGGAAGATGAAATTTTACACTAAATTGATGTTAAATTTTTAGTTTGTAATTGGTGTTAAAATGGCCATGGAAGAAAGGGAAGGAAATTCATTGGGAATTTTCTATGTAAAGTGAGGCTTTAGGCAAGGCTAGAATAACAAAAGTGATGGAAATATTTTTCTTAAATTGATAGTGTGAGATTTTGCCATAACCATGCAAAATCAAGTGATGTACAAATATTCCAATGAAAAGGAAAAATATGTCCATTTGCACCTTGAAGTTAATTTTTTAAGAGTTATTATTTAATGGTGTTTTATGGATATATTAGAAATTAAATAAAATAAGATTGATGAACTAATAGAAAGTGTTCACCTAGCATCCTTTTGTGTAATGTTTATATTAGGGAATATGTGTTGATTATGGAAAGGAGATTATACCATTTAAATGGTATTATTTAAATAATAGAAAAAGAAAAATTTAAATGGTAAAATATTCAATTTTCTTGAATTTCCCTTAGGCCAAAATCATGAAATTCCCCTTTGAAATTTATAAGAGACTTATATTATTATTATTTTTCAAGAATGGAGAATTAAATTAATTTAGGAAACATTGTCATAAATAAATATGACAAAGAGCTTAAAAAGGGATGAAAAGTTTTCCATATTCAAACAATTCCAACAAGACAACATTAACATACACATAAGGCAAGGGTTATATTTTAACCATAGTTATTGTGTCTTCATAGTAAAATAGGGAAATAGGAATATTGTATTCCGATGGAAAAGGGAACTATAGTGAACAAAGGAAAACATAGAAAGATACACAAGAAATTTTTTAATGGTGGCCAAGTGTCCACAAAAGTGCCCAAGTGTGCACAAGAAATTTTATAAAGGTGGCCAAGTGTCCACAAGTGCCCAAGTGTGCACAAGAAATTTATAAAGGTACGTTTTAAGAATGAAATGCACAAATTATTTTATTTAATTGTTTATGATGACAAGCATTATTCCATAAAAAGATGTTTACTTAATAGAGAATATCTATTTTATCACCCTGACATTTCCAATAATCATGTGATGCTTGCCAATTTATATTTATGATAAAGACTATGTTTTTAAATACCGAGAATGTAGATGAAAGTATTTTTTATGTTGCACCCTGGTAAATATTAGTATTTTTTATAATGAATTGTTAAGCTACTGGGAAACTTGTATATCTCATTTGTATGCTAATATGTATTAGATGCGGATGTTTAGCAGTGTCGAGGAAGATAAGAGTTCTTTTTGGTCAAAAGTTTTTGTAATTCCTTGTTTTGGGGTCCTGATTCTAGATATATTTTGGGTTAGGATTCAGACTATTATTTTGACTGTGTACATGAAAAGAATATGGGAAATTTCCAGGAAAAGGATATGTTAAGGACCTGTTCGTCCTATTATTGTAAAAGGAGTTTATGTGACAGGATTGTTGTCTCCTGACTCCTTATGAACGGGTACTTTATATATCCTAGTATATGTTCTCAAAAAGATGTAATGAACATTCATTATTGAACACTGATTATTTGTATTATACGTTTTATGATTTTTGCTGTGCTAAATGAAATTTTAATTTTCGCTATGCATAAAGTGTGATTATCTGAGCAAAAAGAACCCGAACCTAATCTATAATAATAAAACTTAATGGAATAAATGCTAAAACACTGTAAAGAAAAGGATAAGAGTAATGTACCAAACTTATCTAATTACATCGGAGGAATTGTAATACTAGATAAGGGCGTTACAATGAATTCCTCGTGATTCCCTTTGGACTGACAAATGCTCCAGCTATTTTTATGGACTACATGAACCGCATCTTTAGACCCTACCTTGATCAATTTGTAGTAGTGTTTATTGATGACATACTAGTGTATTCTAAGAATAGACAGGAGCATGAACACCACATCTGGATAGTGCTACAAATACTTAGGGAGAAGCAGTTGTATGCTAAGTTAGAAAAGTGCGAATTTTGGCTGGAATAAGTGAAATTCTTAGGGCATGTAATTTCTAATGAGGAAGTGTCAGTGGATCCCAATAAGACTGAAGTAGTAGTAAACTAGGAAGACCTATTACTGTGACGGAGATCAAGCATTTCTTGGGGTTAGCAGGATACTATAAAAGGTTCATTCAAGGATTTTCGCAAATAGCAATAATGCCCATAACCAAGCTCACCCAGAAGGATGTTCCATTTGTGTGGGACACAAAATGTGAACAAAGTTTCTAAACTTTGAAAGAAAAGTTGACCATTGCACCTATTTTGATTATACCAGACCCTTTGGAGAAATTTGAGTTGTACTGTGATCTATCTAAGAAGGGGTTGGGATACGTCCTGATGTAGGGAGGGAGAGTAGTAGCCTATGCTTCTAGGCAGTTAAGACCACATGAGAGAAACTATCCTACCCGTGACCTAGAGTTTACTATAATAAAGGTGGTCAAGTGTCCAAGATTCTTAAGGTGTGGCCGAAGGTGCTCCATACCCGTGACCTAGAGTTCACCATCATAAAGGTGGCCAAGTGTCCACGATTCTTGAGGTGTGGCCGAAGGTGCTCCATACTCATGACCTAGTGTTCGCAATCATAGAGGTGCCCAAGTGTCCATGATTCTTGAGGTATGGCCAAAGGTGCTCCACATATGTGACCTAGTGTGGTGTGGTCAAAGGTGCTCCATACCCGTGACTTGGTGTTCACAATTATAGCAATGGAAAAGTGTCCACGATTCTTGAGGTGTGGCTGAAGGTGCTCCACACACGTGACCTAGTGAGGTATGGTCTAAGGTGCTCCATACTCGTGATCTAGTGCTCACGATTATAAAGGTGGCCTAGTGTCCACAATGATTATTATTAAGAATGAATGCATAAATGATTATTCTTTATGTTAGTTATAACGCGTATGATCCCTTGAAAAGATGTTATATTTGACTTGAGAATATCTACATTTACCGTATTGATTTTCTTGTTAACCATGCACTGCTTGCCCAATCTGTATATGTGAATAAGACTATGTTTTAAATACTGAGAATGTAGATGAAAATGTTTTTGGTGCTCGCACCCTGGTACAGATTAGTAGATTTTTCAAATGATGGATTGCTAAACTATTCCAAAACTTGTTTCTCATTTATATGCACATATGTATTAGATGTGGACGTTTAGCAGCGTTGGGGAAGATGAGAGTCCTTTTGTTAAAAGCATTTTGTAATTCCTCATTTTGGGGTCCTGATTCTAGATATATTTTTGGGTTAGAATTAGGACTATTATTTTGGCTGTGTATATGAAAGGGATATGAGAAATTATCGGGGAAAGGATATGTGAAGGACCTGTTCACCCTTATTATTTGTAAAAGGAGTTTGAGTGACAAGCCTATTGTCTTTTGACTTCTTATGGATAGGTACTTCATCTATCCTAGTATATAATTACAGATGGATGTAATGGACATTCATTATTCAATACTGATTATTTGCATTGTATGCGAGTTTTATGATTTTCACTAGGATGTATAAATTTTTAATTTCCACTGTCCATAAGGTATGGTTATCTGAGCAAAAGAACTTGAACCTAATCCACTTTAATAAAACTTAATGGTATAAATGCTCAGACGTTAATAATAAAAGGATAAGAATAATGTACTGAACTTATCTAGTTACATCGGAGGAATTGTATTACTAGATAAGGGCGTTACAGCTTCTAGTGCTCAATCTTTACCTGCTGACATACTAGGCACTTAGCTACGTGCTCCGCTATCTGCTTCTTTCTACCTGGCCACCAAAACCTCTCCTTCAAATCTTGATACATCTTAGTGGCTCTAGGATAAATAGTGCATTTACTTTGTTGAGCTTCCTTTAATATCTTATCCCTTAATTCACTTTCCTTAGGAACAGAAATTATATTCCAAAAAATTACCATTCCATCTGCCTCTCTTATGAACTCCTTTGAATCCTTTAGAGACTCTAGGAATTCATCACCCTTCTGAGCTTCTAAGATTTGGGCCCTAAGAGTGTTCTCAATTCTTAATTCACTCAAGAAAATTTTATTAGGTAACACCAGAGTAGACAACCTCATGTTCATAAATTTCTCTATTACCCATCTCACTCACCATCACTCGAGCTACATGGAGAGACTTCTTACTTAATGCATCTGCCATAATGTTTTCCTTGCTCAGATACTATTTCAATTCAAAATCGTAATCCTTAATGAATTCTATCCACCTCTTTTGCCTCATATTCAACTCCTTTTGGTCAAAGAGGTACTTGAGACTTTTATGGTCACTAAATACCTCAAACCTAGACCCATAGAGGTAATGTCTCCAAATCTTCAAGGAAAATACTATGGTTGCCAACTCTAGGTTGTGGGTAGGATAGTTTCTCTCATGCGATCTTAACTGCCTAGAAGCATAGACTACTAGTCTCCCTCCTTGCATCAGGACACATCCTAACCCCTTCTTAGATGCATCATAGTATACTTCAAATTTTTCTAAAGGGTCAGGGATAATCAAGATAGGTGCAGTGGTCAATTTCTCCTTCAAAGTTTGAAAACTTCGTTCACATTTTGTGTCCTACACAAATGGAACATCCTTCTGGATTAGCTTGGTCATAGGCATCGCTATTTGCGAAAATCCCTGAATAAACCTTCTATAGTATACTGCTAACCCTAAGAAACTCCTGATCTCAGTCACAGTGGTGGGTCTTTCCTAGTTTACTACTACTTCCGTCTTACTAGGATCCAATGCTACTCCTTCCTTAGAAATCACATGCCCTAGGAACTTAACTTCTTCCAGCAAAAATTCACACTTCTCTAACTTAGCATATAGCAGCTTCTCCCTAAGTATTTGCAACACTATTCTAAGGTGTTGTTTATGCTCCTGTATATTTTTTAGAATACACTAATATGTCAACAATAAACACTACTATGAACTGATCGAGGTAGGGTCTAAAGATGCAATTCATGTAGTCCATAAAAATAGTTGGAGCATTTGTTAGGCCAAAGGGCATCACGAGAAATTCATAGTGCCTATACCTAGTCCTAAAGGTAGTCTTAGGTATTTCCTCATTCCTAACCCTGATTTGATGATACCCTGATCTTAAATCAATCTTAGAAAAGATAGTAGCCCCTCTTAGTTGGTCTAATAGGTCATCAATTTTAGGGAGAGAATACTTATTCTTTACAGTCACCTTATTCAACTATCTATAATCTATAAACATCCTCATGCTCCTATCCTTCTTCTTGACAAATAACACAGGTGCTCCCCATGATGACACACTGGGTCTAATAAATTGTTTTTCTAAAAGGTCCTCTATTTGTACCTTCAGTTCCATCGGGGACATCCTATAAGGTGCTATGAAAATTGGTCCTGCCCCAGGGACTAGCTCTATGAAAAACTCTATTTCTCTCTCTAGTGGGAGACTTGTAATCTCTTCTGCAAATACATCAGGGATTTTATTGACTACAAGAATGGTTTCGAGCTTTTACTGACTTTCCACTTCGGAGGAACACAAGAAACCCATTCTCTGATTTTTCCTCTCTATCCCTATATTTACTGGTTTAGTATCTATGAAGGTCACAGACTTAGCTAAACAGTCCAAGATGATGTTATTTGAAGAGAGCTAGTCTATACCAAGGATGACATCTAGTTTAATCATGGGTAAACAGATAAGGTCTACAATGAAGGTTCGATTTTCAACCACAATGGAATAATTCAAAAAAATTAATGAAGTAGACATATATTCATTAGTAGGTACTGTTATGGAAAGCTCATATGGCAAGGTGGTTATTGTAAGTTCAATTTCTGAATACAGTCTACTGAAACAAAGGAATGGGTGGCGCTAGAGTCATACAATACAATTAAAGGAACATTTTTAGTAAAACACGTACCTTCCATCAAATCTTTGAACTGGGCCACCTCTTTACCCTTTAGGTTATACACCCTTCACTTAGTAAGGGGTCTTGTGGGTTCCTCTGGCTTCTTTAGGGTAGGACAAACCTGGGAGATATGCCTTGGTTCCCACATCTGTAGCATACTTTTTGACCCATCATACACGGTCTGTCTCTATGTTTTTGCCCATACTTCGAGCAGTTAATCTGGGAAGTTAGAGCATTCATCGGCCTCTTCCTGGCCAAATTCCTCAAAAACTTATGATCTCGGCCCCTGTTGAATCCAGATGGGTTCTTTCTCTTAAGAAAACCAAGTTCCTACCTCCCCTTCTTCAGTGCTACTAGGAACTTAGAGTATATACGGCACTTGTTGACCAATGTTGGGTAGTCCCTGATCTCCTGGGATGCCACCTCATGATACAATTTTGGGTCTAAACTATTCTCCAAGTGCATGGCTTTCCATGCCCCGTCTGGTCTCCACTTCAGGTACAAAGAGAATTTGGATAACTCTTCAAACTTGGCCAGTTACTTTTCAAATGGTATGTCGTTCTGTTTAATCTACATGAATTCCCCTTCCTCCGCATTCCTCTCACTCTGGGGGAAATATTTTTCTAAGAAGGCTTCCTTGAACTTCTCCCAAGTGATCTGGGCCCTTAAACCTCCATTAACTGCTCCATCCCCTTCCACCAATATTTAGCCTCCCCCTCTAGCTAATATACTGCAAAGGAGCCTTTCTGCGGATCAGCGCTCCCCAGCACCTCGAATAACTCCTCCATCTTCTGCACCCATTCTTTAGCCTTCTTTGAGTTCATCACTCCAGTAAAGACAGGAGGCCTGGCTCTTTGGAATTTAGTCCAGCCTCCCCTGACTTGAGTTCTCATCTTTTCAGCCCTATTCTAGGTATCTTCACTCCAATCAGTTTGGGCCTGATGAAGTGCTTTGGCGGTGACTGTAGCCTAGGCTCTCATGGCTTCTGCCATGTCTCTCGTGGTCTGCATAACCTCATTCAAATCTACCTTTGCATTTTGAGCCTGTGATCTACTCCTTCATGTCAGTGCCATATTGTCACTATACAAAACAAGTATTACTGAGGTGAGAAGTTTTAATAACAAATTATTAAGTAGGTAACATATAACACCAACAAGAGCTTCTATCTTCCCAAACCTAATATTCCATTCCTCAAGTTCAAAAAAAAATACAAGTTAGCCAACCGCCTAGGTATAGCCAGCTAACCTGAACTAGTCCCTTGCTTGAGGAATTCTGCCTCATTCTATCCTAGGTAGCTATGCTCTGATACCAACTTAATGTAATGCCCTTATCTAGTATCACAATTCCTCTTATGTAACCAGATAAGTTCGATACATTATTCTTAACCTTAATTATTCATTTGAAACATCTGAGCATTTATACTGTTAAATGTTATTAAAGTAGATTAAGTTCGGGTTCTTTTGCTCAGACCAAAACTTATACCCACAACAAAAATGAACTATCATACATCACAGCAAAATTTAAAACTTACACATAATACAAGGAATAAATGTCCAATAATGAATGTCCATTACATTCTTTTGTGATCATATACCAAGATATATGAAGTACCCGTCCATAAGGAGTCAGGAGACAACAAACCTGTCACTCAGACTCCTCTTACAAAATAATGGAGATGAACAGGTCTTTCACATATCCTTTCCCAATAAATTCCCTTTTTTATCTACAACCAAAAAAGATAGTCTTAACTCTAATCCAAAAACACTATAAAGAATCAAGATTCAAAATTAAGGAACACAAAAAGCTCTTGACAATGAGGGACTTCCATCTTCCCCGGCACTGTTAAACATTCACATTTGATACATATTAGCATATAAATGAGAAACACAAGTTTCCCAGTAGCTTAACAATTCATTATTTTAAAATGAACTAATATGTACTAGGGTGCAAACACCAAAAACATTTTCATCTACATTCTAGTTATTCAAGACATAGTCTCATTTATATATATATATATTGATTAGCAAGCATTGCATGATTTCTTAAAATGCCAATGTGATAAAAGTTGATATTCCTCTTCAAGTAAAACATCTTTTCATGGATGCATGTTAGAATTGGAATAGATAATAATCATTTATGCATTTCATTCTTAAAACTTACCTTGCCTTAAAGTGTGAAGCACCTTTGGCCACATTTCAAGGGACGTGGACACTTGGCTACCTTTATAAATTAATTGTGCACACTTGAGCACCTTGTGGACACTTTGCCACCTTTATAAATTAATTGTGCACACTTGGGCACCTTGTGGACACTTAGCCACCTTAGTAAATTAATTATAACCATAATTCATTTACCACTAGCATAGTAATTTGGTTATCATATATGACATAAAATATTACATTTGGCCATTATGGACAAGGAATGAAATCTAATGGTTTACATGTCACATTGCCACATTTCCATATCCTTGCCATAATTTAATCCCCAATGGTACTATGCATTAAATTATTTTGGAATTCAAAATTATGTAGTCATACTAATGGCACTTTTTCCTACTTACTTTCTTGGCCTATTTTATATACTAGACTTAAGGTTGCACACCTCCCTCATTCTTACATTTCAACATTAAAGGTGGACCCTTATTATGTGAGAAATAGTAAACCCTTCACTTTATATTAATTCACCATATTTTCTCTCCTTTTCTTAGCCCAAAACCGAATTGTACTCTCTCTTACATAAATTTTAGCAAGCAATTTCATACCATGCAAAGGCCATTTTCAATTTTGGTAGGCCCACAATAGCTATGCCATAATTTTATACTAAATGCTAGTTAGAAACCTCCATGTTGGTGTCTATAACTTAAAGTATATTGATGTGTCTGATTCTATACAAAATTGTTGGATGTGAATTGTCCATTTTGTGAGCATTTTGTGTAATTTTGTTATTAAAATCACCTAAGTTTGCTTCATTTTCTTTTGCAGACATTTTATCAAGTCGTCGTCATCAAACGGAGTAATTTGGAGTGAAGGAAAATCCAAATAACGTGTTGTGTATAGTACTTGGCCATTAAGCAAACAATCCTTTGTGAAAAAGTGGAGTCCCACGCATGAAATGGAGGGGAAGAAAACAGTAGCGTGAAAGAGTGGAGTCCTAGGCGTGAAAGAGGAGAGAAGACCAAGCCACGCGCGAAAAAAATGAAAAAAAGGGAGGGTGAAGTGAACAGTAAAAAAAAGAAAGAAAGAGGGGGCTGCATCGTGCAAGAAAAAGAGGGTGAATAGCACCAGCTGGAATCCATCGTGCAAAAAAAGGAAGCATTGCGACCCAAGAGCAAACCCATCCACCCGTGAGCGACGCCGTGCCGATCAATCGTCGAGGGAGGCCGAGTTGCCACTGGAGAGGCTCCGCGGATGGTCCTCCACCGTCTTGGTCGTCCGCGCCACCCATTCTAGCCGTCCGTAACGCGAAGAAGCATCGCGACCCGTGAGAGGATCCGGTCACTTTTGGAGTTGCTCCCGTCGCCGTTGGTCCACGACGCCACTGGAAAACGACTCTCCGTCGACCAGTGCCCCCACCGCGACCGTCTGCCCCAGCTCAGGCCGTCGATTTGGGCGTTTTTCGGCGGGTACCCGTTTGGCTCACAACCCGACCCGTTTGGCTCGCAACCTGACCCGTTTGACTAGGATCCGACCCGTTGACCCGTGTAGCTTTTGGACAAAGACCGATTTGAATTCTCTGGTGAATTTCTGGCGCTTTTTAGGGAGATTCGAGTGGTTTTCCGCAACCAATCCGTGCAGTAATCATTGGGCAATTGAGAAGATAGGGGCGTGCTTAATTTATATTGTTTTTATCTCCTGTATAATTGATTGCTTGATGAATTTTCGATGGATTGCCTCGCTATTGGATTGTGTGCTATATGTAAATATGTGTGGTGAAACTAAAAATTCATTGGGGTCCCTAAGCGTGTTGGATTCTTTGTTTAAATTTGCATGGATGTTGAATTTAATGTGTGATCTCCGTTACAATTATGAATGTATGTGTTAGCGTTATTTACGAGACATCGTGGTAATGTTAATTAGATTCCTTTTTGAGATCGACAGATGATAATTGGAATTGGAAAACTAACTGTAATGGACAATTTGTTATCGCTTAGAACTAAGGTTAATAAATTGCTGGATTAAGACGTAACGACTCTTAATAGTGGTGAATTAGATAGATAATGCTGATTTAAAATTTGCCATTAGGAAGAACCAGCCAGTGGTGGATTTTAAGTTTAAGAAATTCATTGAGATCGATAGAGAATTTGAATTTGCATTGGAATTCACTCACAGGTAACATAGTTAAATTCAGTAATCCATTATCCTTCGTGTGTTTGCCAACCAGTGTAGGTTCCCTGATGGATTTGCATTTCTTGCCTCCGTGTATTTTCTTCTATTTCTTGTCGCTGTTAGTTTATTATTACTTATAGTTAGACATTAGTTTAGATAAAAATTAATCATTTTAATTGCTAGGCTAGATAACAGAGAACAAGTAGTAACTCTGGGCTTTCCCATTCCCAAGGAATACGACCTTGATACTCACCATTGCACTAGGCTGCATTGATAGGTTCACTGCCTTAGGTGTTGTTGCTAGATAGCTTTGGCAGCACGCATCAAGTTTTTGGCACCGTTGCCGGGGATTGGTGAAAACTAGAGTGAATTTGCTATCTGTTACTTTAGCCATTTTTATTTGTTCTGTTTTGTTTTTGTTTCTGGTTAGTGTGTCTTTCTCTGCGTTCAACTATTAGTTTTTATTAGTTTCATTTTGTCCTTTGTTTATTTTATTTTATTTTATTTATTTGGATTATTTGTTTTATTGTTTTAGTGGGTTTTTATTTGTTTCGTTATTGTTTCTGTTATTGAGTTTTATCTGTCTTGTTTTACTTTTTGTTTTGGTTTATTACTTTTTGATCTGATTGGTGGACTGTTTCACTGTTATTGGATTTAGGTAGTTTATGACCAGGAGTTCTAATCCTGTACTTGTAGACCCTCTATCCGATCTAGAACGACTGTTGTGGACTCGTGCACACCGTCGTCAGGAGGAGGTGCCAGTTGAGATATTGGAGGAGGAACCAATTGAGATCCCTGATCCTACATCACCAAAGATGGCTGCTGCAAATAATAATGACGAAGCCAATAGAACAAAGTACGAGTTCGCTAGACCTTCATTGGAAGGGACACAAACGTGCATTACTCGACCTACAATAGCAGCTAACAATTTTGAAATCAAGCCAAATGTGATTCAGATGGTGCAAAAAATGGTACAGTTTGGAGGGATGCCCAGCGAAGACCCTAATGCCCACATAGCTAACTTCTTGGAGATATGCGACACTTTCAAGATTAATGGAACCACTGATGATGCCATTCGACTTAGATTGTTTCCATTTTCCTTGAGAGATAGAGCAAAGAGATGGCTGCAATCCCTACCACCTAACTCCATCACTACTTGGGAGACTTTGGCTGAAAAGTTTTTGTACAAATACTTTCCACCAGCTAAGACTGCAAAACTACGTAATGACATTTCTTCTTTTGTGCAGATGGCTGATGAGAGTATGTATGATGCATGGGAGAGGTACAAGGACTTACTAAGGTGTTGCCCACATCATGGATTGCCTGTGTAGATGCAAGTGCAGACTTTCTATAGTGGTTTAAATACAGCCACAAGGCAGATGGTGGATGCGGCAGCAGGGGGTGCATTAAATAATAAAACCCCTGAACAGGCACAGAGTTTAATAGAGGAAATGGCCATGAACAACTATCAGTGGCAATCCTCAAGGGATAGGCTAGGACGGCAGGGAGTGGTCAACCAGTCAGACTCTATATCAACCTTGGCAACTCAAGTGCAGCTTCTGGCTAAGAAGATTGACCAACTCCAGATGCCAGTGCATGCAGCACAGTCAAGCTGCGAGTTCTGTGGTAGCCCGCATTATGGTGTCAATTGTAATGTGGGAGGTATGTTTGCTAACCCCTCTTCTTCATTTTCTTCTCACAATGGTTCTTCTGATTTTGAACAGGTAGATTACATGGGGAACGCTCCGAGACAGTAGAACAATCCATATAGCAGCACATACAACCCCGGGTGGAGGAATCATCCCAATTTTGGATGGAGAAACACTAATAACCAGGGCCCACTAGGTTTTCAGCGGTTGCACCAACAGCAACCCCAGCAGCAAGCTGCTCCAAGTCAATTTCCTCAAGGGCAGGAGAAGAAGCCCAATCTAAAGGAATTGATGATGAAGTTCGTGTCCACTTCAGAGAGCAAATTCCACCAAACAGACACAGCACTTAGAAACCAACAAGCCTCCATTCAAAACTTAGAGAATCAGATAGGCCAGATTTCTAAGGTGTTGGCTGAAAGACAGCCAGGGACACTCCCTAGCACCACCGAGTCTAATCCAAGGGAGCATTGCAAGGCTATCACTCTAAGATCAGGTAAGCAAGTAGCTGGTCCTTTACCTTTACCTACTGATGATCATAATGATGTGCAGGATACAAGTGTCAATAAGGACCAAGGGCCTGAGGTAACTAAGCCGGTGCAAGTTGAGGGCAAGAAGAGCCCCATAAGAGAGTACCAGCCACCCATTCCATACCCGGCTAGACTGAAGCAGGAGAAAGTAGATCAACAGTTTGGTAAGTTTCTTGATCTATTTAAGCAGCTGAGGATTAACCTTCCTTTTGTTGAAGCCATTTCTCAGATGCCTCGCTATGCAAAGTTCTTGAAGGAAATACTGAGCAACAAGAGGAAACTAGAGGATTTGGGACTGGTGACATTGAATGAGGAGTGCTCAGCAATCTTAAAAAACAAGCTACCTGTTAAGAGGCGTGATCCAGGGAGTTTTACCGTACCATGTGTAATTGGTGATCTGTCTGTCATGGATGCTTTAGCTGATTTAGGAGCTAGCATAAATCTGATGCCTACTAGCTTGTTTGATAGACTGGGATTGGGTGAGCCAAAACCTACTAGGATGAACATACAATTAGCCGATAGAATCAAGTAAATATCCTAGAGGTATAGTTGAAGATGTCCTTGTAAAGGTTGATTAATTTATATTTCCTGTGGATTTTGTTGTGATGGATATGGAGGGTGAGAGTAGCGTACCCTTGATTCTAGGTAGGCCTTTCCTTGCAACGTCTAGGGCTATTATAGATGTCTGTGATGGGAAATTGAAACTTAGAGTAGGGGATGAAATTATACCTTTGACTTAGCTACCTCTAAGAGACAATCTTTAGATCATGATGATACTGTATATTCTGTGGATGTCTTGGATGATGTGGTTGAATCTGAATTGCAGGAATTTTTACTTGATGACCCTTTACAGGTGGAATTACAAGGAGAAGAGGATGAGTTATCCAACGAGCAAGTGTTGGAACAACTAGCTCACTTGCTAGCTATTGAGCCCAACAACTTAACTGATTCTTTTGTTTCTCTTGACAGGTCAGAGGTGCAGAAGGTGAAACCTTCAATTGAGGACCCCCCAACCTTGGAATTGAAGGAGTTACCCAAGCACTTAAGCTATGCCTATTTGGATGAGGCAGAGAAGCTGCCAGTAATTGTAGCAGTTAACCTGACACCTGAGGAGAGGGAGATGACTTTGACCTCTCTTAGGAAATACCCTAGGGCCTTTGCTTACAAGATGACGGACATTCCTGGGATTAATCCTAGCTATTGTTCACACAAGATCCTGATGGAAGATAGCTATAGGCCAGTGGTGCAGCCACAGAGACGACTGAACCCAAACATGAAGGAAGTGGTGAAAAAGGAGGTAATTAAACTTCTTGATGCAGGTTTGATTTATCCTATCTCTGATAGCTCTTGGGTGAGTCCTGTGCAGGTTGTACCAAAGAAGGGTGGCATGACAGTGGTCAAGAATGATAAGGATGAACTCATACCCACTACGACGGTAACAGGTTTTCGGGTTTGCATTGATTATAGGAGACTCAATGATGCAACCCGGAAAGACCATTTTCCTCTGCCTTTCATTGACCGTGATGCTTGAACGCTTGGCGTGTCACATGTTTTATTGCTTTCTTGATGGTTTTTCAGGCTACTTTCAGATTCCCATTGCACCTGAAGACCAAGAGAAGACCACCTTTACCTGCCCATATGGAACGTTCGCGTACAGGAGGATGCCTTTTGGATTGTGCAACGCACCAGCCACTTTTCAGCGGTGCATGATGGCAATCTTCCATGACATGATTGAGGAGTCTATGGAGGTATTTATGGATGACTTCTCAGTTTTTGGTAACTCCTTCTCCCACTGTTTGCTTAATTTAGAACGTATGCTTGCAAGATGTATAGAAGCAAACTTAGTTCTTAATTGGGAAAAATGTCACTTTATGGTGAGAGAGGGGATCGTACTTGGGCATAAGATATCACATGCAGGGATGGAAGTGGATAAGGCTAAGGTTGATACCATATCAAAACTACCACCCCCTAGTTGATTAAAGAGGTCATTAGAAGCTTCTTAGGGCATACTGGTTTTTATAGGAGATTTATTAGAGATTACTCTAAGATTGCTAGGCCCTTAACTCAGTTGCTTGGCAAGCATGTACCTTTTGTTTTCGATACTGATTGTCTGCATGCATTTGAGTTACTAAAGGAACGACTAACCACAGCCCCTATTATGGTTTCACCTAAGTGGGGGCTGCCTTTTGAACTAATGTGTGATGCTAGTGACTTTGCAGTTGGAGCTGTGTTAGGTCAGAGGATTAATAAAAAGTTCCAGCCAATTTATTATGCTAGCAAGACCTTGACTGATGCCCAGGAGCATTATACCACCACTGAAAAGGAATTACTTGCAGTATTCAATGCTTTCGACAAGTTTCGATGCTATTTGGTACTATCCAAGACCGTGGTTTACACGGATCATTCAGCCTTGAAGTATTTGTTCGGTAAGCATGATGCTAATCCTAGACTCATTAGATGGATTTTGCTCTTGCAGGAATTTGATATTGAGATCAAAGATAAGAAGGGTGCAAAGAACCTGGCTGCAGATCACCTATCAAGGTTAGAGAACCCAAACTGGGAGGCCTTAGATGAGAGAGCCATTGATGATAACTTCCCAGATGAGCATTTAGAGACGATTCAGGTATGTACTGATTCCCTTTGGTTTTGTGATTACGCTAACTATTTAGTGGCAAGGGTTTTACCAAAGGGTATGACTACCCAGCAAAAGAAGAAATTCTTTCTTTGAGTTGAAATACTACATTTGGGAAGATCCCTTCTTGTTTCAGATCTGTGCGCACTCAAGTAATCAGGCGATGCATACATGGGGAGGAAGTTCACCAAATCCTGAAGCACTGCCACGAAGGACCAACGGGAGGCCACCAGGCTGCAAACCACACTGCTAGGAAGGTGCTTGAAGGTGGTTCTACCGCCAACCATATTCCAGGATGCTGTGAGCATATGTACAGGTTTGTGATGCTTGTCGAGGTCGTAACATCTCTGCCCGTGATGAAATGCCCCAAACGAGTATGCAAGTGGTTGAAATCTTTGAAGTGTGGGGTATCAACTTCATGGGCCCTTTTCCTTCCTCATCTGGTAATAAGTATATACTTGTGGCTGTTGAGTATCTTTCCAAGTGGCCGAGCTCAAGCTTTCCCCACTAATGATGCCAGGGTGGTGACTAGGTTCCTAAAAAAATTGTTTGCTAGGTTTGGTACACCTAGGGCACTGATTAGTGATAGAGGGACCCATTTCTGTAGCTCCCAACTTGAGAAAGTACTTAAACATTATGGGGTATCTCATAGGTTTTCAACACCCTATCACCCACAGACTAGTGGACAAGTAGAGGTAACTAATAGGGGTTTAAAGAGAATCTTAGAGAAAACCGTAGGGGTGAGTAGGAAGGATTGGGCATTCAAATTAGATGATGCATTATGGGCCTTTAGGACAGCTTGCAGAACTTCTACTGGATTTACACCCTATAGGCTAGTGTATGGAAAGACTTGTCATTTGCCTGTTGAATTGGAACACAGGGCACTTTGGGCCCTTAAAACATGCAATCTTGATGTTATTTCGCAGTAAAGAGAGGTTATGGCGCTTGGATGAGTTAGAAGAATGGCGCCACCAAGCTTATGAAAATTCTTCCATTTACAAAGCTCGAACCAAGAAGTGGCATGATCAAAGGCTGCGTGGCTCTAAGGATTTTTAGGTTGGAGATAGGGTATTACTTTATAACTCACGTCTTCGTCTTTTTCCAGGAAAGCTTAAGAGCCGATGGTCAGGACCATTTGTGATCAAGCAAGTCTTTCCCTATGGCACAGTGGAATTGCATCATCCTGACAAGGGAGATTTCAAAGTCAATGGGCACAGACTAAAGCACTACTATGGAGACCCATTGAAGGTCGAGGAGCGAGTGCATATGGTGCTTTACCTGAAAGAGTGATAGAAGGAGCGAGTCCAGCTAAAAGACTCAAAAAAAAAAAAAAAGCACTGTGTTTTTTTTATTTTTATTTATTTATTTTATTTGTGTTATTTTACTCTTGTCTATTTTCTTCTTTTCATTTTGTTGAGGTACATTAAAACTTTTAGATTTTCTATGCTTGTTGCTGTGCTTTCTGCTTTTATTTCGATGGTATCCCCTTTGGTGTATTAATCGAGGGCAGTGTGAACCTCAAGTGTGGGGTGGTGTGCCTTTATTATTTTGACTCATTTTCCCTCTACTAGCCCAGTACGCTGCATTTTGATGCTATTTTTGTCGATGTTGTGTTGACAAAGATATCTAAGACAGATACTTGATTTTTGCTTGATTCTATACACTTAAGTCTTTGTTTGTCTTTTGAGCATGTATGATTCACCATGAATGGGCGTACATTGTTTCTCATAGTTTATGTTAGAAAGCGCTTTAATGCCTAATGTATTCTTGACCACGGCCAGGTCATACCCATGTTTCTTGTTTTTCTTTCATTTTGTTCAATTTTGATTTAGGATGTTGATAATGCAGTTTGCATGCACTGCTTGATTAGTAATTCATATGGAAATATTTGAGAATCATATGCAATTTAGCCACACTTCAAACGTGAGATTTGAGCCTAAGATAAGCATTTATCACAAATATGCTTTGAATTCTTTTTGTTGAGTGTGTATTTCACTTGATTGTGTCTCTAGAACTTGCTCTGTAATACTTGTTGAAGTTACATAAACTTTTGAATATCAGATGATTTGGGCAACTTAAATTTTACACCTCATTTTCCTTCCTCAGTTAGCCACTTTTGGGGCCTTCACTTTTTCTTCATCGCTTGCATTTTACACCTCATTCTGTTCTTTTCACTATCTTCTTTCTTCACCCCCCCTTTGCTGAAATTTGTGTGATTCATTCTTTGTACAGGGATTAAAATGCATTGCCTTAGTTGACAATAGTGCACTAAGTTCTTTTTATCATTCTAGATGCTCCTTTCAATCCAAAAGTGTAAGCATGTAGGCTAATTATGAAAAAAACAAAACAAAACAAAACAAAACAAAACAAAAGAAAAGAAAAGAAAGATAATAATAAGAGTAGCCTGTCTATTGATTTTATTCTCTGAGCATCTCCAACTTTATTGAAAACTTAGTAAGAATTGTTATGTTTAGAATTTGTTGCATTTAATCTTTAATCCCTCTTGATGCTTTAATTGCATGAATTTTCAGCATCTATGCCTCTTCTACCAAAAATTTCTTCCCTACCATCACCTTAGTCTCATTACAACCCTGTTAAGACCCCCCTTGATTTTGGTGTTCAATGTTTAGTGGCAGCGGAGATGAGATTTATGAGCAAGCTTATAGTAGACATATTCTTGTGAAGTTGCTTGAGGGATTTGTGCCTTACTTGTATACACTTTGAGTGATTTGAGTAATCTCTTTGAGGCATTGATTCTTAAATAATTTCCATTGAATTGCTGGCTAAGTTGTGTATGCATCGTTATTATCTCCATTCTGCATCAAGGTTTTTTGCAATTTGGTCGATAAATAAGTTTCGCGGGGGATGTGTTAGGCATTATTAACTGTGGACTAGGTTTGGACTTTTGAGAAATTGTTACTGTCTGTTTGAGGACTGAGTTAATGTTTTCTTGAGGACAAGCAAAAGCTTAAGTGTGGGGTGATTTGATGTGTCTGATTCTATACAAAATTGTTGGATGTGAATTGTCCATTTTGTGAGCATTTTGTGTAATTTTGTTATTAAAATCACCTAAGTTTGCTTCATTTTCTTTTGCAGACATTTTATCAAGTCGTCGTCAGCAAACGGAGTAATTTGGAGTGAAGGAAAATCCAAATAACGTGTTGTGTACAGTACTTGGCCATTAAGCAAACAATCCTTTGTGAAAAAGTGGAGTCCGACGCATGAAATGGAGGGGAAGAAAACAGTAGCGTGAAAGAGTGGAGTCCTAGGCGTGAAAGAGGAGAGAAGACCAAGCCACGCGCGAAAAAAATGAAAAAAAGGGAGGGTGAAGTAAACAGTAAAAAAAAGAAAGAAAAAGAAAAAGAAAGAAAGAGGGGGCTGCATCGTGCAAGAAAAAGAGGGTGAATAGTACCAGCTGGAATCCATCGTGCAAAAAAAGGAAGCATTACGACCCAAGAGCAAACCCATCCACCCGTGAGCGACGCCGTGCCGATCAATCGTCGAGGGAGGCCGAGTTGCCACTGGAGAGGCTCCGCGGACGGTCCTCCACCGTCTTGGTCGTCCGCGCCACCCATTCTAGCCGTCCGTAACGCGAAGAAGCATCGCGACCCGTGAGAGGATCCGGTCACTTTTGGAGTTGCTCCCGTCGCCGTTGGTCCACGACGCCACTGGAAAACGACTCTCCGTCGACCAGTGCCCCCACCGCGACCGTCTGCCCCAGCTCAGGTTGTCGATTTGGGTATTTTTCGGCGGGTACCCGTTTGGCTCACAACCCGACCCGTTTGGCTCGCAACCCGACCCGTTTGACTAGGATCCGACCCGTTGACCCGTGTAGCTTTTGGGACAAAGACCGATTTGAATTCTCTGGTGAATTTCGTAGTTTTTAGGGAGATTCGAAAGTGGTTTTCTGGCAACCAATCCGCAAAGAATCATTGGGCAATTGAGAAGATAGGGGCGTGCTTAATTTATACTGTTTTTATCTCCTGTATAATTGATTGCTTGATGAATTTTCTGATGGATTGCCTGCTATTGGATTGTGTGCTATATGTAAATATGTGTGGCTGAAACTAAAAAAAATTCATTGGGGTCCCTAACTGTGTTGGATTGCTGTTTAAATTTGCATGGATGTTGAATTTAATGTGTGATCTCCGTTACAATTATGAATGTATGTGTTAGCGTTATTTACGAGACATCGTGGTAATGTTAATTAGATTCCTTTTTGAGATCGATGATGATAATTGGAATTGGAAAACTAACTGTAATGGACAATTTGTTATCGCTTAGAACTAAGGTTAATAAATTGCTGGATTAAGACGTAACGACTCTTAATAGTGGTGAATTAGATAGATAATGCTGATTTAAAATTTGCCATTAGGAAGAACCAGCCAGTGGTGGATTTTAAGTTTAAGAAATTCATTGAGATCGACAGAGAATTTGAATTTGCATTGGAATTCACTCACAGGTAACATAGTTAAATTCAGTAATCCATTATCCTTTGTGTGTTTGCCAACCAGTGTAGGTTCCCTGATGGATTTTCATTTCTTGCCTCCGTGTATTTTCTTCTATTTCTTGTCGCTGTTAGTTTATTATTGCTTATAGTTAAACGTTAGTTTAGATAAAAATTAATCATTTTAATTGCTAGGCTAGATAACAGAGAACAAGTAGTAACTCTGGGCTTTCCCGTTCCCAAGGAATACGACCTTGATACTCACCATTGCACTAGGCTGCATCGATAGGTTCACTGCCTTAGGTGTTGTTGCTAGATAGCATTGGCAGCACGCATCATATATACTAATCATTCAAGAATATAGAATTTCAACCCTTTCTTATGTTCAAATTTCCCATGGTAAATGCTAAATTCTACTGACAATAGTTCTCTTATGACAATAACAATATCCATTTTAGCACATTAACAACCACATCTATTTATCATGTAAGCTTAGCCAAGAGACATTCAACTTTGCAAGAATGTAGATAAGTAATTAATGTTCTGTGAAAACTTGGAAAATCATGATGCATATATTCTAAAATATGGAACAAAAATTAAGGAATTGCTAACCTACCTCAAGGATGAACTAGGATGAGATTATCTTGGATTCCTTTTTGAATTCTCCCTTTGCGCTTCCCCTTCTTGGCTAGGTTAGGTTTTCCTTACCAAAGCTTTGAGGTTCTCTCTAATTCTGATGCTGCCCACTTTCTCTTTTCCCCTTGCCATATGTATTGGTGTGTTTTCTAAAATATGAAGTGCTCTCTCTTTCTCTCTTGCCATGTGTGTGTTTGCATGTATGTTAAAAATGAAATTTCAATTCCATTCCCTCTTGTCTATTGTCCAATTGGCTTACAGGTTGCTGCCCTCCTTCTCCTTAATTATTATTATTATTATCCAATAGCCCTACATGTGGTATAGTGTAGCCCATTTTACTTGAAATTTTGTATTCTCACTTGGTTAAAGGGGACACTGCCTCCATTCTCATCATTAGCATTTCATGGTCTCACGTGTAATTAAGTGCAGCCCCATTTTCCTTGCAACTTTTTTTTTGTCCAATATTCATTAGCCACATGTACACTTTTAAGTACAATTTACTTCCCTTGCACTCTTACCTTAGCCACTCGATCATGCCATGGAAGGGAAAGAGGAAAGTCACGTATTGCAAGCTGCACACTTCCTTTTTCTTCTCTTTTTTTTCATCCTAAATTATTATTTGCTAGACACTTGTGTACTTAAGAACCCTTAATTTCTTGCAAGCTTGTACCATTTGCTCTACTCGGCTACGTCACAAAAGGGAAGGAAAATAATTCATGCAACCTCCTCACGCAAGCCACTCTTCATGCCAAGCGTACACCTATCTAAATGTATGTTTAATTTAAATAAATTCTGCGCCTTTTCCTTTAGTCACTTGGTCACGCCACCTTTCCTTGAATGCCACACCTCCCTTTCCTCTTCTCAATTTCTCTTATTCCTTGGTATTGTCGAAGGACACTCCATGTTGTATAAGTGTGAAATTCTATGTGGTGTTTTCCTCCCATTTACATTATAATTTGGTTACCCTAAGGAAGAAAGTGTCTTCCCTTAACTTATTTATTCCAAACACTACATTACACAAGCAATTTCATCATTCTAGGTAATAAACTCATTTAATTAATTAATGGAAAATTAGTTTAAAACTAATCAAAAGAATATAGGGTGTTACAAAGAACATGGAAATCGACTTCCAAGGTCTAGCAGTCGGCTGCTAGTGCTCTGTACTGTGTAAAAACATCTAATATACCTAGATTTTTAGCCCTAAACCACAGTTTCAACTCATGCCAAGGATTTATGAACTCAATGCTATTCTCTAGGCATCATTTAACATTAATAAACAACCCACATTTCCATTAATTTTCACCCAACACAGAGATTAAACCTTATTTTCACACTCATGGTAAAACTCCACTTTCAAACATCATTTACAAGCATACAAGCACATTCATTCAACAAGCAATACCCAATAAACATCTAAAACAGAGAGATTGCAAATTTTAAACCCCAATACAACTTAAAACATTCATAAACATCAATTTCAGTTAAGAGCAAATATTTCAAGAAAGTGGGGTTTAGGTTTTGCTGCTACCTTGGATTTTCCTTGCAATAGACGTGTATTTGATGCTTAGATGACACTTTCCCAGTAGTAAAACACTTTTATAGCATCAAATTCGGCCTTTCCTTCAGAAAATCTTGTCCCATTTACCTTATCTTAGTATTTTCTCTCTCTAAAAAATTTTTAAGGTTTGAATTGTGTGTGCTAGGGTTAGGATTTCTAAAGTTTAACTTTCCCTATTTATAATCCAGTCCTTGGCCATTTCATGCATTTACCTAGCTGAACTCTCCCCTTTTCACTTGGCTCCTTAGTCACACCTTAATTTAGCTTTTATCCCTTTCAATTTTGCCCTTGTACTGATGCAACTATATGCAATTAATGTAACATACACAAGCATTTAAATTTAATTAACAACTAACAGACATCTCTTAATCATATTAAGAGTAGATGTTACATTTCTCCCTTCCTTTAAAATAATTTCGTCCTCAAAATTAGAACGTACCTATTCAAACAACTCGGGATAGGTCTTCCTCATATCCTCTTCCTTTTCCCATGTCGCCTCTTATGGGGATGACTAATCCCATAAGACCTTAACCAGAGGAATAACCTTGTTCCTTAATTGCATAACCTTGTTCTCGATGATTTGCAAAAGTTTTGGATGATAAGTTAAATTTTCTTTTAACTATACTATATTGGCATCAAGAATGTGTGATGGGTCATAGATATACTTTCAAAGTTTTGAGACATGGAAAACATTATGGAGATTAGACAGAGATAAAGGTAGGGCTATTTGGTAGGGTGACTAACCAACTTTTCCCAAAATTTGGAATGACTCAATAAATTTGGGATTTAACTTTCTGGACTTAATAACTCTACCTATACTAGTGACCAGTGATACCATAAGGAAAACATGATCCCTTTCATCAAATTCCAGTGGTCTCCTTCTTTTATTAGCTTATTTCTTTTGCCTACTTGGGCCCTGGCCATTTTTTATTCTAATTTGGTCTGTAGTTTGCTAAACCAATTCTGGCCCGAGCAATTATCTTTACCCTACCTCAAACCATCATAGAGGTGATCTACACTTCTTCCCATACAAAGCTTCATAGGGTGTTATTCCTATGCTCGAAAGGAAATTGTTGTTGTATGAGAATTCTATCAATGCTATGCTTTGGTCCCAACTCCTCTTATACTCCAAGGCACATGACCTAAGCATATCCTCTAAAGTCTGGATAGTCCTCTTGGTTTGTCCATCCATTTGAGGATGATAAGTTGTACTTAGGCTTAAACTAGTACCAAAAGCTTCTTGAAAGGCTCTCCAAAATCTAGAGATAAATCTAGGGTCTCTATCTAAGACAATGCTAGTAGGGATCCCATGAAGTCTCACTATCTCCTGAATGTACAATTGAGCTAGCTTGTTCAACAAGAAATTAATCTTAATTGGTAGGAAATTTACAGACTTATTTAATCGGTCTACTATCACCCAAATAGCATCATTTCCTGATTGTCCTAGTAAACCACCCACAAAGTCCATAGATATCTTATCCCATTTCCATTCAGGGATATGAAAAGGCTGCAACATCCCAACAAGTTTCTGATCTTCACCTGTTGACACACTAAGCATTTAGCAACATACTCAGTGATGTGCTTCTTTATGCCTGGCCCCCAAAACCTTCCCTTCAAGTCTTAATACATCTTAGTGGCACCAGGATGAACAATATAGTTACTTCTATGGGCTTTCTCTAAGATTTTCTCCCTCAATTCCCCTAGACTCGAGACATAAACCCCACTCTGAAAGGTCATTAACCTATTGGCCTCTTCATGGAATTCCTTTAGGGACTTTAAGAATTTATCCTCATGTTGGACCTCTAGAATCTAAGTCTTAAGGTCATTCTCAATCTGCAATTCACCTAGACATATTATATCTTGTAACATCGATGTGGATAAGCTCAAATTGCTAAAATTTTCTATTAAACTCATCTCACTCACCATCATCTGAGTTATATGGAGGGATTTCCTACACAAGGCATTTGCCACAACATTGGCTTTTCCTGGATGGTATTTCAACTCAAAGTCATAATCCTTAATGAACTCTATCCATCTCCTTTATCTCATGTTTAACTCCTTCTGATCAAAGAGGTACTTGAGACTTTTGTGGTCACTAAATACCTCAAACTTAGACCTATAAAGGTAGTGTCTCTAAATCTTCAAGGTAAACACTATGGCTGCTAGTTATAGGTCTTGAGTATGGTAATTCCTCATGTGAGGCCTTAACTATCTAGAAGCATAGGCCACTACTTTCCCTTCTTACATCAAGACACCCTAGACCTTTCTTAGATGCATCACAATATAGCTCAAACTTACCCAAAGGTTCAGGATAACTAATACAGGTGCAGTGGTTAACCTCTCCTTCAAGGTTTGGAAACTATGTTTGCATTTGGAATCCTATACAAATGAAACATCTTTGTAGGTTTTTTTAGTCATTGGTATTGCTAATTGCGACAACCCTTAGATAAACCTTCTATAGTAATCGGCTAATCCAAGGAAGCTATAGAATTCAATCATCGTTGTGGGTCTATCCCAATGAACCACTGCTTCACTATTACTAGGATCTACTGCTACCCTATCCTTGGAAATCACATGTCCTGAGAACCTTGCTTCCTCTAACTAGAACTCACACTCCTCAAGTTTAGCATATAACTGGCTCTCTCTAAGCACTTTTAGCATAATCCTAAGGTGTTGCTCATGCTCGTCCCTATTCCTAGAATACACAAGAATGTAATCAATAAACACCACCACGAACTGATCAAGATAGGGTCTAAAGATGCGATTCATGTAATCCATGAAAATAGCTGGAGCATTGGTCAGACCAAATGGCATTACAAGAAACTCATAATGACCAGACCTAGTCCTAAAAGCTATCTTAGGTATATCTTTACTTCTTACTCTGATTTGATGGTACCTCGACCTCAAATCAATATTAAAAACACAGCTTCCTCCCTTAGTTGGTCAAGTGGGACGTCAATCCTAGTGAGTGGATGTTTTTTTTTCATGGTCACTTTATTCAACTGCCTATAGTCTATGTACATTCTTAATCTTCCATACTTTTTCTTCATAAATAACACCGGTGCTCCTAATGATGAAGCATTGGGCCTAATGAACTGCTTTTCTAGGAGGTCTTCTATTTGAATTTTCAATTCACTCTGCTCTAAGGGATACATCCTATACGGTGCTATAGAGATTGGTCCCGCCCTGAGAACTAACTCTATATAGAACTTTACTTCTCTTTATGGGGGAAGACTAGAGATCTCTTCGGGAAAGACATCAGGAAAATTTCTAACTATAGGGACAACATCTAGATCATGCTGACTCTCTACCTCATAAAAACACAGAAAACATAGTTTTTGGATCTTTTCCTCAACACCTCTATTCACAAGTATAGTATCCATAAAAGTTACTAATTTCTCAAAATAGTTTAGGACCACTTTTTTAAAAGACAGCCAATCTATCCCAAGAATAACATCCAAATCAGTCAAAGGCACACAAATAAGATCAACAATGAAAGGTCTATTCTCAATGACAATGGGGCAGTTTAAACAAGTCAAGGAAGTCAAAACTTTCTCTCTAATAAGGATAGCAATAGTAGTATCATAAGGTAAATGGGATACAAGTAAATTCAATTCCTTCACACATTCATATGAAATAAAAGTATGGGTAGTGCCAGAGTCAAACAGTACAATTAAAGACATTCCATTTATAAAACACTCACCCTTTACCAAATCATAAGTTTCAGCTACTTCCTTACCCTGGAGGGTGAAGACCTTCCCCCTGGTCAGAGGCTTTAGGGCTTCGATTGACTTCTTCCCTAGTGGGTATTCCTTGATGAAGTACCCCAGCTTACTGTACTTGTATCAAACATTCTAACCTGACAAATAGGGCCTACTTTCATGGTTCTTCCTATATTTGGGACAATTGTCTAAAGCAGCTTGCCCAATCATGGGCTTTTTCTCAGAATAGGCTTTACCAAGCAGGCTCTCCCTCCCCTTGACAAAATCTGGCTATGATTTCCTCTTAAGGGAGTTGAACTCTTTCTTCCCCTTCTCAATCTCTACTAAGCTCTTTGAAACTATATGACACTTGTTAGCTAAGATGGCATAGTTCTTTATCTCTAACGGAGCTATAATGCTACTCAATTTTGAATTCAACTTGGCCTGTAAGTGCATGGCCTTCTATGCTTCATCTTGCCTTAACTGAAAATAGGAGAAGAACTTGGATACCTCCTCAAACTTCACTAGGTAATCATCAAAAGACATAGAACCCTATCTTATCTTCATAAATTCTATCTCTTTCTCATTACTTGTGCTCTAGGGGAAGTATTTCTCCAAGAATATCTCCTTAAACGAATCCCAGGTGATTTGGACTCCTTGAGGTTAACTACCTGGCCCTTTCAAACCAGTGCTTGGACTCTCTAGCCTGCATGTAAGTGGAGAACTGAATCTTTTGGGCCTCTATACTCCCCATAACTGTAAACAACTTTTCCATCTTTACTAGCCACACCTTCGCTAGCTTAAGGTTAAACTCACCTCCAAAGGAAGGAGGCTTGGCTTTCTAAAACTCAGAACACCCCTTATAGGTCTGATCCCTCACTGGTTCACCCTCAGGGTTAGGGTTTCGATTCACATTCTAGTCCTACTGCATCTGTCAGAGTACCTCAGTTGTAGCAGCTGCCTGTTGGGTGGTAACAGTAGTCTATTCCCTTAAGGCCTTTACCATTCCCATTTGGGTTTTTATCACCCTAGCTAAATTCGATTTTCCATCCTTGTCCCTTGTAGTGTTTCTCATAGGAGGTGTTATACTTTACTTTGTAAGACAGATATTATTGAGGTGATCTGTCCCAATAACAAACATTTATAAGAGAATATATGGCTCTAACAAGAAGCATTATACACCCAACCTAGCACTCCATCCCTTAAGTCAAAACATAACACAAGTAGTTAATTGGCATGGCTCAGCTAACTAACCTGTAGTAGTCTCTATCTTGAGGAATCTACCTACACTACCTAATTAGCACTTATCACTACCGAGTTAGCTATATGCCAACCATGGTAGCCATGCTCTAATACCAACTCTTATGTAATTCCTGTAATGTAACACCCTTATTAGCCTATAATTCCTTTTTAAGTGTTTAAAGGTATAATGTATATAATTATCATAATAATGGTGTATTACTATCACTTCTACCCAAGTAAATTTTAAAATTTTTACTAAGTTGATTAATTGAGTGCCATTTGGGTTGGTCTCTACTCTCAGGTTCTCTCAACATTACAGCGGAATAAATATATATAGAATACACCTAGATTAACTATACATAAACATGCATTTTTAATTAAATATAGTCAGTTAACTATTGGGCATGGAGGCAACAACCCTACCACTCATAACCCTATCAATCAGTCTATTCATCAATCTAGCTAAATTCCTATACAGATAAGTTAGAATAGGATATACAAAATAATCCTACACTAGGCTTTTTAAAAATACCATAAAGGCTAGCTCAATCCTACCATGTACTTATGCTACTCAAACTAAACAATCTGTATGTCTAGATTAGACACTTCTTTATACTTTACCTTCTTCTGCAGCCCAAAGGGACCTACACATCTGATACATGCCAACACTAAAATGAGAAATGAATCTCAGTAGTAATGCAACCTGTTACAAAATCCTTTGAC
Source organism: Senna siamea (assembly GCA_031216115.1). Classification (NCBI taxonomy): domain Eukaryota; kingdom Viridiplantae; phylum Streptophyta; class Magnoliopsida; order Fabales; family Fabaceae; genus Senna; species Senna siamea. The sequence continues at coordinate 9,573,099 of CM062360.1, forward strand.
CTGTACCACCATGGTCGCACAAAAAACTCTACATTCTTTCATAAAACATATCACATGCTATTCGAATGTAGTGCATGTAGCATTTAATCATGTTATATACTCATACATATACATATTCATCAAAACATATCATCTTTAAAATATGGGAAGTTCATTCATCAACAATCTCATCATCATAACTTTCAGATAAAACATATGTGGGATAGTAAATGTGCCATCATTTCATTTCCATAACATGTGAGCAGTACATAAAATACCCTAAGAGTAATCAGGAGAGTCGCCCAACAACAACTCCACGCACCACTGTCTATATAAATGAGCGCATTTCTATTTAGTCATGCCTTAACTTTTGTACATTCTGAGGCATCCCCCAGTGGATCCAAGTACCTTAATGGTCCCCGCCCCTTTCCAGCAGATCATCCCTAACCAGCGGGATTCCTCCCTTTTATCCTAAATGGGCCTTCTATAAACTCATGGGATCACCGTCAACTCTACCCGGATCATTTCCTCTCCAGTTTTGGACAGATCATAGTACTATGGAATCACCACCATTCCTTTGAGGTAGACCACACTCCTAGTACACTATTCTCTACATATACTATAGGGTGAATCGGCCTATGCCCATGGTTATGCTTAACTCTAAGTATGTGTTTCTCATATGGCCTTTGAGAGATGACACTAACTTAAAGTTCACAACCATCATGGTGTTTTCAAAATAATCTAAGTTCAAGTGGATGTTTAACCATCCCAATTTATGGCACAATTTTGGAAAGCCCAACGGCCATCCCATACCGACAATCAGTCACTCGATCATGAGCATATCTACCCTAAGGCACATTGAGAATACTTTTCTCTTCCCCTTTTTGTGTTTTCTACTCTCTCTTTACTTCACTATCCTAAGGATCTCATCACCCAAAACTCCTAGTCTCTTTGCTTACCTATGTTGTGAGCCCTTAATTAAGTTAGAACGAAGAATTACTAAGCTTCATTGCCGTTAAAAATCTCATTTTGCAAGTTAAAGGGCTGTCAGTCAATTGCTGAAAGGCTAGCAGTCAGCTGGTGGCTCTCTGTATTCCTCGAGTGCTAGACATTAAGCTAGTAGTTGGCTTCCAGTAGGCTGATAGCCAGTTAGTAACTTGCTAGAATGCATCCTGGGCAAAAATAAGAGCATGACAATTGACTGCGAGGATGACTAATCGACTACTTAGTGTAAACCCAAGCCCGACAGTTGACTGCTAAGCCTCTATCTACACTTCTGGGTTTTCCAGGAACACGATAGCCGACTGCCCTATACATAACAGTCTCTACTATTCTTTGCTACAGTTCAAAAAACATAATTTTGATAATACCCAGTCTAGAATGCATTCCATTTCCAATTCAAAATACATAAGCTTAATTTCCATACAAAAAACTTTACTTTTCATTAAACCTTTCTCATCCATTAGCTCAAACATGGTACATTCAAGGAAAACTAGCCTATATCTTTAGATAAACACAACCCAGCCCTTCGAATCAATTACAAGCACATATATGAGCCTTTCAACAACACAACATCCTATAGAAATAGAAAAGCATATAGAATGTAGGTTTAGCCCCAAACTCAGTTAAACATTTAGAAATTCATACTTTTCTAGCAAGAGTAAAATTTCTAGAAAAGAGAGGGGTTTAGGATGAATTGCTACCTTGATTTCTTACAATTGTGTATATAGAATGTGTTAGGAAGACTATCCCCTTGTTGTAAGACTAATTTCCTAGCCTTGAATATGCTCTCTTACCTTTAGAATCTCCCTCCTTTGCCCTAACTCGCCCTTTTCTCTCTCTAGAAATGCTCAAGGTTAGAAGTGTGTGGTTTAGGGCTTCAGCTAGGGTTTAAGAGAGGTTTGGGTATTTGCTCTTTGGTCCCTCATCTATTTTGTACTCTTGGAATCACTCACTTTTCCCTTTTCAATTGAGTCCCTAGCCACCTCTTGTTAAACTTCATGTATTTTCTTTCAACTTAGTCCTTAGGCTAATGTAACTATATGCACTAATGCAATATACACAAGCATTAAATATCAAATTAACAATTATCAAACATCTCTTTAATCATAATTGGAGCGGATGTTACACGTAACACCCCTTAGCCTATGGTTCCTTTTAATTCTCTAAAAGATATAATATTTATATTATAGTATTACTGTTGCATCTACCCAAGAAAATTTTGAAACTTTTTAGAAGTTAATTATTTGAGCGAGTTTAGGGTTGGGTCTCCACTCTCGGGTACCAACATCATGCATAAATACTTTCATAATTAACATAGAATAACTATTAGGGCATAAAGACAACATCCCTGTTACTTATGATCCCCATCTAAGTGTTCACTAATTAATCTAGTCAATTTCTGTGATCCTACATATGCTATAGGCTTTTCATGAAAAAAATTATGCTAACACATCCAAAAATAATGATGGCTAGCTCATTAAAGTAAATGTAACACCCCATATTCTTTGATTAGTTATAAATTAAATGTTTTATAATTAATTAAATGAGTTATCATAAAGTGGGATGAATTGCTCGCATAATTTAATGCCTCAAAAATGGGTATGCAAAAAGATAATTTTTCATAAAATTAGGTGTTTAATTTAATCCCTTATTCTTCCTTTTGTATCACCTAGCTTAAGTGCCAAAAGAAAAGAAAACTAAAAATGCATATAAAACCTACACATGCAATTGGGAAGAAGTGTATGGCAATTATAAACCTACACGTGAAATTGATGGAGCATGTGAATTTTAAATCATATGTATATATATGTTAAACTACACGGCCAAAAGGAAAAGAGAGAAGAGGAAATAGCATTCCTTTTAGCCTTAATCTCAAATGACCAATGGGTAATAGGAGCATGGCAATGGATCTTGGGTTGCATTTGATGACATGAGGTTAAGCAAATATAAGTAAGAAAGGAAAATAATTAAGCAAGGAGTGCAGGAATTTTTACAAGAAGTACATAAACCACACGACTAGGAACATTTGGGAATGCAATGAATAAATAGCAATTAAATATGCATATGAAAACACACATGAACTAAAAGGAGAGGGAGATTTTTTTGAAATAAAAGAAGTGCAAGGAAAATGAGTGCACGTACATGGCATGAGTTCCCATGAAACAATGAAAGTGGGAATAAGGGTGGCGTGACCAAGGGGAAAACAAAGTGCAGCACGCCACTTTAATCAAGGGAAGAAACGAAACAAGTTAATACTCTTATATGCAATGGACGAAGGAAAGGAAAAATGCAGCATGGTCAACTTCCTTTAACGTAACGGAGTAGCCAAAAAGGGGGAGTATGCAGCTTGCATTACGTGGACTTCCCTCCCTTCCTTATGTGACCGAGTGAATAAGGAAAAAAGGGTGTAGGATTTTGTTTAAAGATTAATTAAAAAGAATGGATGCAGTGTGAGTTGTGGAGGAAGGAGAGAGGGCTTAACGCGGGAACATGGGACTGCACTTAAACTACAAGAATATCAAGATTTCAAACAATACAGGGTGTACTTACGAGTACACATGCAGCCATGGATAATTAAGGAAAAAAAGGGAGAGATGGCATGGAAAAAAAAGGGATAGGATAAAATTGCAAGCAAAGTAAATTGTACTTGAAAGTACACATGTGTCATAAGCAATGTTAAATTAATAATAAACCAAAAATAATGGAGGAAAAAGGGGGATACACTAAGGCTACACTAAAACCACACGTAGAGCTAAGGGATGATAAGAATAGTTATGAGAAAAGAGGAGAAAATCATGCAGCCCACTACACAAATGGAAAAGGTGACGAGAGAGGAAGGCTAATGTGAAGATTGGGTTAAGAAACACCAAAGTTGCAAGGAAAATAAGGGTGCACTTAGGCCACACGCAATTCCCAATTAGTTTTATAATTTTTTATAAACAATGTGAACAATGAGAGTAATCTAGCATGAACACTAAGAAAATGTGTATTGCAAACAAGAAAAGGAAAAAAAAAGAGAAAAGGGAAGAGGAGAGTGTCATTTCGACACACACGCATACACGGCAAAGGAAAAGAAAAGGAGAGCAGCTACAATCACTTGCATTTGGTCAAGGCAAGAAGAGGGAGATCTAACCAAAGAAAAAGGAAGCAAGGTGTAAAAGGGAGTTCAAAGGAGGGCCAAGATCATTCCACCCTAGTCATCTTTGAGGTAGGTTAACAATTTCAAAAATTATGCTCCATCTTTTAGTAGGTGTAACCACCATGTTTTTTTTCAAGTTTTCCATGGAACATGATTGTCTTCTCTACATTCTTGATAAGATGCATGTTATGTTGACCAAGCATGTGTGATTGATTGGTATGTTGGTTGTTGTGATGAAATGAATGTTGTTATTATGTAAGGATTATGAATAGTTAGTAATATTGTCATGATATAAATGGATGTATGAGTTTGAGAACCATTATTCCCCATGAAACTCTTTTTGGGTGAGTAGAAGATGAAATTTTACATTAAATGGGTGTGAAAGTTTGGTTGTGATTAGTGAGAAAAATGACCATGGAGGAAGGAGACTATACCATTTTAATGGTGTTAGTTAAGGAATAAAATAGGGAAATTTGAATTGCAAAGTAACCAATTTCCTTAGGCCAAGTCCATGGAACTTATTCTTGAAGTTTATTAGCGTTTTATAAGAAATGCACATTAATATTATTTTTCAAGAAAGGGGAATTTATTCTTGAAGTTTATTATCATTTTATAAGAAATGCACATTAATATTATTTTGTAAGAAACGGGAATTTATTCTTGAGGTTATTAGCATTTTATAAGAAATGTACCTTAATATTATTTTTCAAGAAAGGGGAATTTATTCTTGAAGTTTATAAGCATTTTATGAGAAACGCACCTTAATATTATTTTTCAAGAAAGGGGAATTTATTCTTCAAGTTTATTAGCATTTTATAAGAAATGCACTGTAATATTATTTTTCAAGAAAGGGGAATTTATTCTTCAAGTTTATTAGCATTTTATAAGAAATGCACCTTAATAGCATTTTTAAAGAAAGGGGAATTTATTCTTCAAGTTTATTAGCATTTTACAAGAAATGCACCTTAATATTATTTTTCAAGAAAGGGGAATTTATTCTTGATGTTTATTAGCATTTTATAAGAAATGCACCTTAATATTATTAGTCAAGAAAGGGGAATTTATTCTTGAAGTTACTAGAGTTTTATAAGAAATGTACATTAATATTCTTTTTCCAAGAAAGGGGAATTTATGCTTGAAGTTTATTAGAATTTGAAAGACATGTACATTAGTATTATTTTTCAAGAAAAGGAAAATTTCTGCTGAAACTTGTTAGAAATTTTATAAAGGTGGCCAAGTGTCCACAGGTGCCCAAGTGCGCACAAGAAATCTTATAAAGGTGGCCTAGTGTCCACAAGTGCCCAAGTGTGCAGAAGAAATTCTATAAAGGTGGCCAAGTGTCCACAATTGCCCAGGTGTGCACAAGAAATATTAAAAAAGTGGCCAAGTGTCCACAAAAGTGCCTAAGTGTGCACAAGAATTTTATAAAGTTGGCCAAGTGTCCACAAAAGTGGCCATGTAACACCCCATAATTTAATTAGCCTAAATTAATGGCCTTTAATTAAACAGATGGAATTAATGGTGTCTTTTAATTAATTAGTATGAATTATTTTCTTGCATAATTTAATGGCCCAAGATGGTTATATTAAAAGGGTAAACTTGCATAAAAAATTTAAGTACTTGATTTAAATTTTTATCCTTTCAATAGGTTAGCCAAATTGCCAAAGGAAATAGAGAATTAAAGCTAAATATATATATATACATTGGTATGGCAAGTGAAACGTAGGCATTTGTAAGTGATACAGGACATGAGTTTTTATATATGTATGTATATACTCACACGGCAAGCACACTTGGAATGAAGGAAAGGGAAATTGAATCAAGATTAAATGGAATTAAAATGCCAAACTATGTGCTTTGCATGAAGGGAGGCGTTCACATGAAAGGGTAGCTCACGTGAATCCACTTCCCTCCTTTCCTTGGTTTCTTTTGACTCCACCAACTAGACAACACATGGACTAGATTAAGGTACATAAAGAAATACGGTAGCAACAAAGGAGATGAAGGGAGAGAGGGTGGTACTCAAGTACATATATATATGTTGTAAGGAGGTGGAAGAAAGAAGGAGAAGCTTGTGGGAGTAGCCTTCCTCCTTTTCATCCCTTTTCTTTTTTTTACTTTCTCAATATGCTACGGCCAAGAGAGGAGTGGGGGAAAAGAACGTGCAAGCATTTAACTCCTAGTTCAATTGGCATTACAATATATATAAAAAAAAGAACTAAGTGCAGTGTCCCTTTTCTCTAAACTCGGCTAAATGGAAATTGGGATAAAGAAGGGAATAAGAGGTTACGTGAATAAGGGAGCAAGGTCTGACTCTCTTCCCATCTCCCTCTTACGTGATCTAGTGGCTAATTTAGCCTTGCAAGGAAGTACAAATTGTACTCTTATGATAATTAAATAACACTCATGAAAGAGAAAAAAAAGGTGCAGTGTGATTTCCCTTTCCTCTTACACCATGGCCGAGTGAAATTTGCAAAAAGGAAAGCAATGGGAAGGGAGAGCACACGTGTAGCCATAGGAAGAAAAGAATGTGACTTCCCTTCCCTCTTTTCCAAATGACGTGCCCAAGAGGTTAACCTAAGGGTACAAGAGAAGTAAGGTGTACTTATAAGTACACATGTGACAAGAGGACAATGGAAATAATAATTAAAGATGCAATAAGAGAAGTGGCATCCATTTAACCAAGTGTACAAAATGAGGCTGCACTAAATTTCATATGACAAAAAAATATATATATAAAAAATGAGTGGAATTAAAATGGAAGGAAGAAAGTTTCATGTAGCTTAGGTGAACCTTGCAAAAAATGGAATTAGGGGCTTTTAATTTTGACACATGGGATGCACATGTGGCATTATCATCGAATAGCTAAGAGGAAACTTATGGAGAGCCTCATGCATATCCACCCCTAAAGGAAAAAAAGGCGAGAGCACTTTATTGCTTGGGAAATACACATTCACATGGCAAAGAAGAACAAAAGAAAGAAGAGAAAAAGGAAAGCATACAAACCCACACAATTTGTAACGACCCCCTAATACAACATACACAATCCTTTATCTGTCTAGTAGAAGCATATGGGTCTTTGAAATGGTTATTCCCAATGTGGGAATGCCAGGGGATCACTACAGGTTGAGCGTAACCCAAATAGACTTCCCATTGTCTGTTCAGATTCCGTTCAACCCTAATTCACATGTAGCTATACTAATTATGCATACATACATCATAAATTACTTTGGAATGAAAACTAATAACCATACATACGGCATACAATCATTTAATGTGAATTCCAACTTAATTACATAGGTTACAGCGGTATACCCTACCAATTTATACATATACAGTCAGTCCAATAACAACAGAAAGCAGAAATTTCAGAAAACCCAATATACATCATCATCAGTAAAAATATATACAATGCCATTCAAGCCTAGACTAAGCTACTCTTCTATTTATCACCAAAGCATCGCCTAGCTAACGTCTAGGTCCTTGTCCCTGTTCCTGTTCATCTGAGTAAACAACCTGGTGAGATATAAAATCCCAGCAGAATAATTTACAATTCAAAATATAGTTCAAAATTTGGTTGAATACTCAGCGATGCAAGCACCGAAAATAACTTCCCGAAATCAGTTTAAAATCTGTGAAATACCCTTTCTTTAAAATCAATTTATCACATGGAAATCGTGGAAAATACTCACAATCATAAAAATCCATTTCTTTGAAAATCAGTAATCGAAATCAGGTTAAATCTCATGCCGAGTGTATCTAAATCCATATAGGCCACAAGTCCTCTGTGACCAAATCTAAAATCGTCCAATTGCATGTCGTCTAGAGAGATTACATCTCTTATCGTTGGGTGTGATCCGTAACACCAATCACCCGAATCTCGCTTATGTTGTGAGTGTGATCCGTAACACCAATCACTCACTCAAGGACCGGCTGAGAATCAACATCTAGGGCGTCCCCTAGCATGTACACATACGCCAATTCTCATCCTCATACAGTCTATTCAAACTCACATGCACACGGTCGGCTATTCCTCAGGGTTCTAGGGTATTATGCCTAAATCACAACGTTTCGCTGTGTAGGCTATCCCCCCTTATACTCCTTAAACCTTTCTTAGGGTCGTCCTAATTTATCGCGTGATCCTTAACGCCGTACAGGCTAAATCTGGTAAAAATAATATCATTTAAAAACTCCCTGTACTCGGGATATTTAACGATCGTCCCATACCGGCTATCAAGTACCCTACCCTAAGTAAACCCATCCTAATGGCATCTAAACTCGATAAACAATTCATCTAACATGCAAATGGAGTTTTCAGCACACAGGCATGCAATTTAGTCCATCGAATGTATCACGCAAATACTTGCAATTAAATCTAATCATTCAAGTATTCACTAGGTCAAATCTAGAACTCGGGAAGCGTAAATCATCCTACCTGGTCTCATGTTGCTCCAAATCACTTCAGAACTTCACGAAATCCTGAATTTCAAGCTAATTTAATTCCCTAGACAATTACACGAATATTTAAGCTCGTTACATCATCCGTTTTACGATTCTAAGTCCAATTACCCTATTACCTAGGTCAATTTATTTCCTATTTGCGTTTGGCAGCTAATTCAATCAAAATGCATTAGTTTTTGGGGAATCAGACCTTACCAGTGTTACCAGATGATGGAAATCTATCTCAGGTTAGTATCGGTGTCTCCCGGTGTATATCCAGATTCTCCGGCACGGTGGCGTACGGCGACGTATGGTGGCGCATGGCGGAGGGGTGTGGTTGACCTCGAAATTCACAAAACGATGAAGCCTGTAAGACGAGGAGTCCAAATATGGTGGTGGCGCGGCGGTTCACGGTCGTTTTGATGGCATTTTCTAGCCCCAAAGTTTTACGCACGACGAATGGAAAATGCCTCGATCTGAGTGCATTAGACCTCTATTCAACATTAGAGAGCTGGTGGAGGAAGCTGGCAACTCAGGCTACACGCTGGTGGTGGCAGTGACGGCTAACGGTGGCTGATGGCGGCGATCTCAACTGGCAAAAATCTCACGCGATAGAGGAGAAAAATGTCATTTTTCGGCGGCACTGACGGCCGTTGGTGGTTGTGGATGGCTGCTGGAGGTCGAGGGTGGCGAGGGGAGTCGGTTGGTATGCCAGGTGGTGGCTCAAGTCGTGGCACACAGTGGAGGAGAGAAGAGAGAGAGGAGAGAGAAAATAGAGTGAGCAAAGAGAGGAAATTGTGACAAATGGCGGGTTTCGAGAAATTTAAAGCTTCTGGGGGCGATTCAGACTTTTCCCAGATCACCCGAGGAAACTTCAGGATGTCGGCTTCCATCTAAATGTCGGCATGAGTTCCCATGCAAAGCTTTTGGCCTCCGTCAGTGAAATTGAAGCACGAAACGTCGTCTGTCGGTTCCTGATCGCCGAATCGCGTTTCTTTCCATTCAATTGTGTTTCTGGCTTCGAACGGCCTTCAATTTCAAACCGTCATCCTCAAAAGTTATGCCAAGCTTCGCTTACATGAATTTATCGTGAAAATAAGGTTTTATCTTTTAAAATAGTTTCGATTATTACACAATTCGGTTAAGGCAAGAAGAAGAAGAGGGAGGTTTAGCCAAGGAAAGCAAAGGAGGCAAGGTAGGTTAGCAATTTATTAAGTTCTAATTCCATGATTTAGTATGCATGTTCAATAATTTAACTTCCATGGAACTTGAACCCTTGTCTACATTCTTGATTGAGGAGAGAGAAAAAAATTTAATTGAGCTTGCATGATAAAGATAGAAGGTGGCTAATTCTTAACCTTAACTTGTTATTTCCTTAAGATCATGAGAGAACTTAGATTTAGAAATCAATCCAATGGTTTGGGTTGCTCGGTTTACTACTCTTAATATTGAAGTGAACTTGTGAATTCCATGATGAAATTAATGTTAATACATGTGACCTATTCAAGAAAGAATGCCTTTTACAACATAAATGGAAAAATTAATGATTTCTAATAATAATGCATGTGATTGTGAACCATTTATGATTACTAATAATCATGCATGAGATTATGGGAAATTTATGATTATTAACAATAATGCATGTGATTATGAGAAATAATTGACTAGATTGGTGATGGATATTATGGTTATGATCAACTTTAAGATTTATTAATGATGAACATTACTATGAGAAATTATGGTTAAATTAATGGTAAACGTTGGTATGGGAAAAATCGTGTTAACAAAGAGAAATAATGATGTTAAGGAAAAATCATAGTTAATAATGATGAACCTTATTATTATGGAGAAGAAAATTCCCCATTTCCATGATATGATTTAAAGAATGGCAAGAGAAAATTTAAATGATAAAATATGAAATTCTCCCCTAAAAATTATTAAGGTTTTTATAATTGAAACATGTTATTCAAAATGGAGAATTAGGTTAATTTCAGCCAATTTTTCATAAATAAATATGACAAATAGGTAATGGATGCCGGTAGAGAAGAAAGGCAACAAACATAGGAAAAATATAAGATGGTTCATGAATTTCGAGGTATGGCCAAAGGTGCTCCACACCGGTGACCTAGGGAGGTGTGGCCGAAGGTACTCCACACTCGTGATCTAGTGTCCTGATGATTTTATTTATGTGGCCGAGTATCCACAAATTATGAGGTGTGGCCGTAGGTACTCCACAGGAGTGACCTAGGAAGGTGTGGCCAAAGGTGCTCCACACCCGTGATCTAGTGTGCCGATGATTTTATTAACAGGGCCGAGTGTACACAAATTATAAGGTGTGATCGAAGGAGTTCCACATGAGTGACCTAGGGAGGTGTGGCCGAAGGTGCTCTATACCCATGATCTAGTGTCCTAATGATTTTATATACATGACCGAGTGTCCATGAATTACGGTGTGGCTGAAGGTGCTCCATACCCGTGACCTAGTGTTACATAACACGTATAGGCGCTCTGTTAATTCCGTAATAACACTGGTAAGTTTATGAGAATACATGTCACTTGAAAAATACTTTGTCAAATGTTCTGTTAACTTCTAAATTTATCATATAGTACTTGCCAATTTCCATTTATATGTAATATTATGCCTAATATCAAGAATGTAGATTGAATGTTTTGGTGCTTGCACCCTGATACATATTAGTCGACTTTTAAATCCCTGAATTGTTAATCTACTAGGAAACTTGTGTTTCTCATTCACGTGCTAATATGTATCATATCAGAATGCATAGCAGGGCTGAGGAGTAGCAGTCTTTTGATTAGGTGAGATTTTGTAATCCCTATTTTGGGTCTTGGCCGGATTTGGTTTAGAATAGGACATTATTTTGGACTGTATACATGAGATGTATATGGGTATCCTAGGGGACGAATATGCGAAGGGTCGGTATATCCGTAATTTGTAAAAGTCTAAGTGACAAACCTGTTGTCTCCTGACTTTCGATGGATGGGTACTTCATATGTCTAGGGATATGTTTATCCGTATATAATGGACTTGTATTATTGGAATTACATGAAAGTTTATATTTCTGCTACAGCATAGAATTTATATTATTCCACAGTGCATGTAAGTTTTAATCTGAGCAAAAGAATCCCGAACCTAATTTTCTTAATATAATTTAGTAGTGTAACTGCTCAGACATTAATTAAATAAAGGACAAGGATAATGTACCGAACCTATCTAATTATATCAGAGTTAACGATAATACTAGATAGGGGCGTTACAGCCTAGGTGTGCACAAGACTTTTATAAAAGTGGCCAAGTGTCCACAAGTGCCCAAGTGTGCACAAAGATTTTATAAAGCTAAGTTTTAAGAATGATAAGCCTAAATGATTTTGTTAATTTTATGATAATGTGTTTAAGCACATGCAAAGATGTTTTGCTTGAAAAGAATGTCATTTTATGACATTAACACATAAATTGATCATGCAATGCTTGCCAATTTATATTTATGAATGAGGTTATGGTTTTCAAAATTTGAGAATCTAGGAATAAATGTTTTTGGTGCTTGTACCCTGGTACATGTTACTAACATTTTTAAACCCTGAATTGTTAAGCTACTGGGAAACTTGTGTTTCTCATTCATATGCTAATGTGTATCAAATGTGGACGCTTAGCGAGGCCGGAGAAGTAAAAGTTTCTTTGTGATCAAAGAAATTTTTTGTAACTACTTATTTTGGATCCTGATTCTAGATATATTTTGGATTAGAATTAGGACTATTCTTTTGGATGTGTACATGAAATGTAAATAGGGAATTGTTGGGAAAAGGATATGTGAAGGATCGGTTCATTTCCATTATTCGTAAAGGGGTCTAAGTGATAGGATTGTTGTCTTCTAACTCCTAATGGACAGGTGTTTCATATATCCTGGTATATGTTTACAAAGAATGTAATAGAAAATTATTGAACAATATTATTTGAATGATATGAAGTTTTAAATTTTCGCTGTATAGTATAGTATTTTGATTTCCGCTGTGCATACGAGATTTAATCTGAGCAAAAGATCTTGAACCTAATCTACTTAAATAAAACTTAATAGTATAATTGCTCAGACTTAATAATGAAAGGATAGGAATAATGTACCAAACTTATCTGTTTACACTAGAGGAAGTGTAATACTAGATAAGGGCATTACATTAAGTTAGTATTAGAGCACAATTCTCTAGGTTAGAAATAGGGTAGAATTCCTCAAGAAAGGGACTAGATCAGGTTAGTTGGCTGTACCTAGGTGGTCGGCTAACTTGTATTTTATTTTAAACTTAGGGAATAGAGTATTAGGTTTGGGAAGAGGGAAGCTCTTGTTGGTGTTATATGTTGCCTACTTAATCATTTGTTATTGAGCTTGATCACCTCAGTAATACTTATTTTGTAGAGTGACAATATGGCACCGACATGGAGAAGCAAAGCACAGGCTCAAAACATGGAAGTAGATTTGAATGAGGTCATGCAGACCATGAGGGATATGGCTGAGGCTATGAGAGCATAGGTCATCGTCACTACTGAAGCACTTCGTCAAGCCCAGATCGATCGGAGCAAAGACACCCAGGCCTAGACCGAACAGACTAGAACCTAAGTTGGTGGAGGCTGGACCGAGTTCCAAAGAGCCAGATCCCCTATCTTAAACGGGGTAATGAACTCAATGCTAAAGAGTGGGTCCAAAATATGGAAGAATTGTTTGAGGTGTTGGGGAGCGCCGATCCGCAAAAATTTACCTTAGCAGTCTACCAGCTAGACGAGGAGGAAAAATATTGGTGGAAGGGAATGAAGCAACTGATAGAAGCTCAGGGAACCTTAATCACCTGGGAAAGTTTTAGAGACACATTCCTAGAGAAGTACTTCCGCTAGAGCGAGAGGAATGTGAAGGAGGGCAAGTTTATGCAGATTAAACAGGGCGATCGACCATTTGAGGAATACCTAACTAGGTTCGAAGAGTTTTCGAAGTTCTCCTCCTACCTGAAATGGAGACTGGACGAGGCATGGAAAGCCATGCACTTAGAGAACAGCCTGGATCCAGAGCTATATCATGAGGTGGCATCCCAAGAGATTCAGGACTATCCCACCTTGGTGAAAAAATGCAGAATAACCTCTAAGTCCCTGGCAGCACTAAAGGAAGGGAGGTAACACTCCTATATGTAATGGACGAAGGAAAGGAAAAATGTAGCGTGATCACCTTTCCCTTAACGTAACCCATTAGCCAAAAAGGGGGAGTATGCAGCTTGCATTACATAGACTTCCCTCCCTTCCTTGCGTGATGTAGTGAACAAGGGAAAAAAGGTGTAGGATTTTGTTTAAAGATTAATTAAAAATAATGGATGCAGTGTGAGTTGTAGAGGAAAGAGAGAGGGCTTAACGTGGGACCATGGTACTGCACTTAAACTACAAGAAATATGAAGATTTCAAATAATACAAGGTTTACTTACAAGTACACATGTAGCCATAGATAATTAAGAAAAAAAAAGGGAGAGATGGTGTGGAAAAAAATGGATATGATAAACTTGCAAGCAAAGCAAATTGTACTTGAAAGTACACATGTGTCATAAGCAATGTTAAATTAATAATAAACCAAAAATAATAGAGGAAAAAGGGGGTTGCACTAAGGCTACACTAAAACCACACGTGGAGCTAAGGGATGATAAGAATAATTAGGAGTAAAGAGGAGAAAAGCATGCAGCCCACTACATGAATGGAAAAGGTGATGAGAGACGATGGCTAGCATGAAGATTGGGTTAAGAAACACCAAAGTTGCAAGGAAAATGAGGGTACACTTAGGCCATATGCAATTACCAATTTGTTCAATAATATTTTATAGACAATGTGAAAAATGAGAGTGAGTTGGCATGAACACTAAGTAAATGTGTATTGCAAACAAGAAAAGGAAAAAAAAAGTGAAAAGGGAAGAGGAGAGTGTCATTTGGTTACACACACATACACAGTAAAGGAAAAGAAAAGGAGAGCCACCACAATCACTTGCATTCAGTTAAGGCAAGAAGAGGGAGATCTAGCCAAAGAAAAAGGAAGTAAGGTGTAAGAGGGAGTTCAAAGGAGGGCCAAAATCATTCCACCCTAGTTATCTTTGAGGTAGGTTAACAATTTCAAAAATTATGCTCCATGTTTTAGTAGGTGTAACCACCATGTTTTTTTCAAGTTTTCCATGGAACATGATTGTCTTCTCTACATTCTTGATAAGATGCATGTTATGTTGACCAAGCATGTGTGATTGATTTGTATGTTGGTTGTTGTGATGAAATGAATGTTGTTATTATGTAAGGATTATGAATAGTTAGTAATATTGTCATGATAGAAATGGATGTATGAGTTTGAGAACCATTATTCCCCATGAAACTCTTTTTGGGTGAGTAGAAGATGAAATTTTACATTAAATGGGTGTGAAAGTTTGGTTGTGATTAGTTAGAAAAATAACCATAGAGGAAGGAGACTATACCATTTTAATGGTGTTAGTTAAGGAATAAAAGAGGAAAATTTGAATTGCAAAGTAACTAATTTCCTTAGGCCAAGTCCATGGAACTTATTCCTGAAGTTTATTAGCATTTTATTAAAAATGAACATTAATATTATTTTTCAAGAAAGGGGAATTTATTCTTGAAGTTTATTAGCATTTTATAAGAAATGCACATTAATATTATTTTTCAAGAAAGGGGAATTTATTCTTGAGGTTATTAGCATTTTATAAGAAATGAACCTTAATATTATTTTTCAAGAAAGGGGAATTTATTCTTCAAATTTATTAGCATTTTATAAGAAATGCACCTTAATATTATTTTTCAAGAAAGGGGAATTTATTCTTAAAGTTTATTAGCATTTTATAAGAAATGCACCTTCATATTATTTTTCAAGAAAGGGGAATTTATTCTTGAAGTTATTAGAGTTTTATAAGAAATGTACATTAATATTCTTTTTCCAAGAAAGGGGAATTTATGCTTGAAGTTTATTAGAATTTTAAAGAGATATACATTAGTATTATTTTTCAAGAAAAGGAAAATTTCCCTTGAAACTTGTTAGAAATTTTATAAAGGTGGCCAAGTGTCCACAAGTGCTCAAGTGTGCACAAGAAATCTTATAAAGGTGGCCAAGTGTCCACAAGTGCCCAAGTGTGCACAAGAAATTCTATAAAGGTGGACAAGTGTCCACAAGTTCCCAAGTGTGAACAATAAATCTTATAAAAGTGGCCAAGTGTCCACAAGTGCCCAAGTATGCACAAGAAATCTTATAAAGGTGGCCAAGTGTCCACAAAAGTGCCTAAGTGTGCACAAGTGATGAGCCTTATTTTTTACATAATTGCCTGATCTTAATTGACCATTTTTTTAGCATTTTATGTAATTTTATTTCTAAAATCGCATAAGTTTGCTTCATTTTTGTTTTCAGGCATTTTATCATGTTATCATCAGTAAACAGAGCAATTTGGAGCCTGGACAGCTTTCAAAGCATTCAGAATAGGCCATTTAGGTTAATTTTGCTTAGTGGGCTTTGGACCAGCCTTATTGGGCCTTGGATCGGGCTGGGAAGAGGAGAAAATGAGTTGACCCACGTGAGACCCATGTGCAAATCCAGAGCAGCATGAAAACAGACTCGTGGAGCGCATTTTGAAGAAAAAGTGAACAATACCCGAGCAAAAATGGAGATCCATCACGTGGAAAAGGAGCATTGAATAGTAACATTATCCATATCCAGCGTGAGACACTTCCATCGCATGAAACAGTACCCCCCCATTGCAAGACCTATCGCGGGAAGGTGAACTCGAACTGAGAGAGAGAGAGGCGAACCCATGCATCCACCGCCGTCGAGGGAGGTTGAGGAGCAACTAGAAAGGCTCTGTGGACAGTCCTCCACTGCCTTGGCTGCCCGCGAAGCTGTTCACGGCATCTGTAACGCAAGAGAAATCTCGCAACCCAGTTACAAAACCCGTCCGATTTCAATCTCCTCGCGCATTTTTGGCCGACCCATCAGTCGCCGTCACCCCTGCAACCTCTAGCATGTCATTCGCCACCGTCCCTCAGCTCACCAGCCACTGAATAGCCCAAATTAGAGAGATCCAAGATGTATTCGAATCGCAACCTGGTTCGCTATCCAGTTGAGTTTTCAGCCTTTTCCGCCGCCGTCTATCGAACCATCACTGAAAGTGACCTACCATCACTCAGCATCTCCCCTGCGACCTTCCGCCTTAGCTTTGGTCACTGTCGCTGCTATTTTTCGTCAAATACCCGAGAACTTAGATCTAACCTGGTTGACTTACAACCCACGACCCATTTTCCTAGACAGTTTGAGATGCATTTTTTTGGAGGTTTTCTGGCATTTTTCTAGTGAGATTTTGGTAGTTTTCTGGAGACCAATCTGTGGAGTAACCATTGGTCATTTGAGAAGAGAGGGGCGTGCATAATTTTCATTTTTTTTATCTCCTGTATAATTGATTGTCTGATGAATTTTCTGATGGATTACATGTTTTTGGACTATTTGCTATCTATAAATATGTGTGGCTAAATTTGTAAAATCCATTGGGGTCCCTAATTGTGTTGGAATGCTATTTTAATTGCATGGATGTTGAATTTAGTTGTGTGATCTTCTTTACAATTTTGAATGTACGTATTAGCGTCATTTATGAGACGTCGTGGTAATGCTAATTAGATTCCTTTTTGAAATCGACGGATGATAATTGGAAATGGAAAACTAATTGTAAAGGACAGTTTGTTATCACTTAGAACTATGGTTAATAAATTGTTGGATTAAGAAGTAACGATTCTTAATAGTGGTGAATTAGACCGATAATGCTGATTTAAAATTTACCATTAGGAAGAACCAGCTAGTGGTAGATTTTAAGTTTAAGAAGTTCATCGAGACCGACAAAGAATTTAAATTAGAATTAGAATTCACTCATAGGTAGCATAGTTAACTTCAGTAATCCATTATCCTTTGCGTGTTTACCAACTAGAGTAGGTTCCCTGATGGATTTGTATTTGTTGCCTCTGTATATTTTCTTCTGTTGCTCATCGTGGGTAGTTTATTGCACTTAGTTAATTATTAAGATTAGTTAGAAACAATCACTTTGATTTTTAGGCTAGATAACAAAGAACAAGCAGTAACTCTGGGATTTCTCGTTCCCGAGGAATACGACCTTGATACTCACCATTGCACTAGGCTGCATCGATAGGTTCGTTGCCTTAGGTGTTGTTGCTTAGGTAGCATTGGTAGCACGTATCAAATTTTTGGTGCTGTTGCTGGGGATTGTTTGTGAAAACTAGAGTGAAATTGTTATTTGTTACTTTAGCCACTTTTATTTGTTTTGTTTTGTCTTTGTTTATAGTTAGTTGTGTCTTTCTCTTTGTTCAATTATTAGCTTTTATTAATTTCATTTTGTCTCTTGTTTATTTTATTTTATTTTTAGATTAATTATTTCGCTATTTTAGTGGGTTTTTAGTTATTTTGTTTTTGTTTTTGTCGTTGGTTTTTAGCTATCCTGTTTTACTTTTTGTTTTGGTTTACTACTCTTTGATCTGGTTGGTGGGTTGTTTCACTGTTATTGGATTTAGGTAGTTTATGACCAGGAGTTCCAATCTTGTACCTGTAGACCCTCTATCCGATCTAAAATGACTGTTGTGGACTCGTGCACACCGTCGTCAGGAGGAGGTGCCAGTTGAGATATTGGAGGAGGAACTAGTTGAGATCCCTGATCCTACATCACCAAAGATGGCATCTACAAATAATAATGACGATGTCAACCTAACGATGTATGAGTTTGCTAGACCTTCATTGGAAGGGACACAGACGTGCATTACTCGACCTACAATAGCAGCTAACAATTTTGAGATCAAGCCAAATATGATCCATATGGTGTAGCAAACTGTACAATTTGGAGGGATGCCCAGTGAAGACCCTAACGCTCAGATAGCCAATTTCTTGGAGATATGTGACACTTTCAAGATTAATGGAACTATCGATGATGCCATTCAGCTTAGATTATTTCCATTTTCCTTGAGATAAAGAAAGAGATGGCTACAATCCTTACCACCTAACTCCATCACTACTTGGGAGACTTTAGCTGAAAAGTTTTTGTACAAATATTTTTCACTAGTTAAGACTGCAAAGCTACATAACGACATTTCTTATTTTGTGCAGATGGCTGATGAGAGTATGTATGATGCATGAGAGAGGTACAAGGACTTGCTGAGGTGTTGCCCACATCATGGATTTCCTATGTGGATGCAGGTGCAGACTTTTTATAGTGGTTTAAATACAGCCACAAGGCAGATGGTGGATGCAGTAGCAGGGGGGCATTAAATAATAAAACCCTTTAACAGGCACAGAGTTTAATAGAGGAAATGGCTATGAACAACTATCAGTGGCAACCCTCAAAGGATAGGCTAGGACGGCAGGGAGTGGTTAACCAGTCAGACTCTATATCAACTTTGGCAGCTCAAGTGGAGCTTCTGGCCAAGAAGATCGACCAACTTCAAATGCCAGTGCAAGCAGCACAGTCAAGCTACGAGTTCTGTGGTGGCCTGCATTATAGTGTCAATTGTAATGCGAGAGGTATGTTTGCTAACCCCTCTTCTTCATTTTCTTCTCATAGTGGTTCTTTTGATTTTGAACAGGTAGATTACATGGGGAATGCCTCAAGACAGCAGAATAACCCTTATAGCAACACCTATAACCCTGGGTGGAGAAATCATCCAAATTTTGGATGGAGAAATACTAATAACTAGGGTCCACCAGGGTTTCAGTGATTGCACCAACAGCAAGCTGCTCTAAATCAATTTCCTCAAGGATAAAAGAAGAAGTCCAATATGGAAGAATTGATGATAAAGTTTGTGTCCACTTCAGAGAGTAAATTCCAGTAAATAGACACAGCACTTAGAAACCAACAGGCCTCCATTCAGAACTTGGAGAACCATATAGGCCAAATTTCTAAGGTGTTGGCTGAAAGACAGCTAGGGACGCTCCTCAGCACCACAGAGTCTAATCCAAGGGAGCATTGCAAGGCTATTACTCTAAGATAAGGCTAGCAAGTATCTGGTCCTTTACTTTTACCTGATGATGATAATACTGATGTACAGGATGCAGCTGTTAATAAGGACCAAGAGTCAGAGGTAACTAAGCCGGTACAAGTTGAGGGCAAAAAGAGCCCTGTAAGAGAGTACTAGCCATCCATTAGATACCCTGCTAGACTGAAGCAGGAGAAGGTGGATCAGCAGTTTGGTAAGTTTCTTGATCTATTTAAATAGCTGAGGATTAACCTTCCTTTTGTTGAAGCCATTTTGCAAATGCCTCACTATACGAAGTTCTTAAAGGAAATACTGAGCAACAAGAGGAAATTGGAGGATTTGAGGCTAGTGACACTGAATGAGGAGTGCTCAGTAATCCTGCAAAACAAGTTACCTGTTAAGAGGTATGATCTAGGGAGTTTTATTGTACCTTGTGTAATTGGTGAGCTACTTGTCATGGATGCTTTAGCTAATCTAGGAGCTAGCATAAATTTGATGCCTACTAGATTGTTTGATAGACTAGGATTGAGTGAGCCAAAACCTACTAGGATGAACATACAATTGGTTGATAGAATTGTTAAATATCCTAGAGGTATAGTTGAAGGTGTCCTTGTAAAGGTTGGTAAATTCATCTTTCCTGTTGATTTTGTTGTGATGGATATGGAAGGTGAGAGTAGCATACCCTTGATTCTAAGTAGGCCTTTCCTTACAACGTTTAGGGCTATTATAGATGTTTGTGATGGGAAGTTGAAACTTAGAGTATGGGACGAAACTGTTACTTTTGACTTAACTACCTCTAAGAGACAATCTTTAGATCATGATGATACTATATATTTTGTCGATGTCTTAGATGATATGGTTGAATCTGAATTGCAGAAATTTTTACTTGATGACCCTTTACAGGTGGCATTACAAGGAGATGAGGATGAGTTGTCCAACGAGCAAGTGCTGGAGAAACTCATTTGCTGGCTGTGAAGCCCAAAACTTCCACTGACCCTTTTGTTTCTATTGATAGGTTAGAGGTGCAGAAGGTGAAACCTTCAATTAAGGACCCCCTAGCCTTGGAATTGAAGGATTTACCTAAGCACTTGAGCTACGCCTATTTGGATGAGGCAGAGAAGCTGCCAGTAATTATAGCAGCTGACTTAACACTTAAGGAGAGGGATAAGACTTTAACCTCTCTCAGAAAATACCCTAGGGCCTTTTCTTACAAGATGGCATATATTCCTGGGATTAATCCTAGCTATTGTTCACACAAGATCCTAATGGAAGATAGCTATAGGCCAGTGGTGCAGCCACAGAGATGATTGAACCCAAACATAAAGGAAGTGGTGAAAAATGATGTAATTAAACTTCTTGATGCAGGTTTGATTTATCTTATTTCTGATAGCTCTTGGGTGAGTTCTGTGCAGGTTATACCTAAGAAGGGTGGCATGATAGTGGTCAAGAATGAGAAGGATGAGCTGATACCCACTAGGACATTAACAGGTTTTTGGGTTTGCATTGATTATAGGAGACTCAATGATGCAACTCGAAAAGACCACTTTCCTCTTCCTTTCATTGACCTGATGCTTGAATGTTTGGCAGGTCACATATTTTATTACTTTTTGGATGGTTTTTCTAGTTATTTTCAGATTCCTATTGCACCTAAAGACCATGAGAATACCACCTTTACCTGCCAATATGGGACATTTTCTTACAGGAGGATGCCTTTTGGACTGTGTAACACACCAGCCACTTTTCAGTGGTGCATGATGGCAATCTTCCATGACATGATTGAGGAGTCTATAGAGGTATTTATGGATGACTTCTCAGTTTTTGGTAACTCTTTCTCCTACTGTTTGCTTAATTTAGAACGTATGCTTGCAAGATGTATAGAAGCAAACTTAGTTCTTATTTGGGAAAAGTGTCACTTTATGGTGAGATAGGGGATTGTTCTTGGGCATAAGATATCACATGTAAGGATGGAGGTAGATAAGGCTAAGGTTGAGACCATATCAAAACTACCACCCCCTAGTTCTGTTAAGGCTGTTAGGAGTTTCTTAGGGTATGCTGGTTTTTATAGGAGATTTATTAGAGATTTTGCTAAGATTACTAGGCCTTTAACTCAATTTCTTGTCAAGGATGTACCTTTTGTATTTGATACTAATTGTTTGTATGCATTTGAGTTACTAAAGGAATGACTAACCACAACCCTTATTATGGTTCCACCTAAGTGGGGGCTGCCTTTTGAACTAATGTGTGATGCTAATGACTTTGCAGTTGGAGCTGTGTTAGGTTAGAGGATTGATAAAAAGTTCCAACCAATTTATTATGCTAGAAAGACCTTGATTGATGCCCAGGAGCACTTTACCACTACTAAAAAGGAGTTACTTGTAGTGGTCTATGCTTTCGACAAGTTTCGATGCTATTTGGTGCTATCCAAGACCCTTGTTTACACTGATCATTCAACCTTAAAGTATTTGTTCGATAAGCATGATGCTAAGCTTAGACTCATTAGATGGATTTTGCTCATATAGGAATTTGATATTGAGATCAAGGATAAGAAGGGTGCGGAGAACTTGGCTGCATATCACCTATCAAGGTTGGAGAATCCAAATTAGGAGGCCTTAGATGAGAGAGCCATTGATGATAACTTCCCAGATAAGCATTTAGAGGCAGTTTAGGTATGTACTGATTCCCTTGGTTTTGTGATTATGCTAACTATTTGGTGGCAAGGGTTTTACCAAAGGGTATGACTACCCAGCAAAAGAAGAAATTCTTTGGTGAGTTGAAATACTACATTTGGAAAGATCCTTTCTTATTCCGTATTTGTGCAGACCAAGTAATTAGGAGATGCATACATGGGGAGGAAATTCGCCAGATTCTGAGGCATTGCCACGAAGGACCAATGGGAGGCCACCAGGCTGCAAACCACATTGCTAGGAAGGTGCTTGAAGCAGGGTTCTACTGGCCAACAATATTCCAGGATGCTAGAGCATATGTCCAAGTTTGTGATGCTTGTCAGAGGTCAGTTAACATCTTCGCCCGTGATGAAATGCCCCAAAAGAGTGTGGAAGTGGTTGAAATTTTTGATGTGTGGGGTATTGACTTCATGGGCCCTTTTCCTTCCTCCTATGGTAATAAGTATATACTTATGGCTATTGAGAATCTTTCCAAGTGGCCAAAAGCTCAAGATTTCCCCACTAATGATGCCAGGGTAGTGACTAGTTCCTTAAAAAATTGTTTGCTAGGTTTGGTACACCTAGGGCACTAATTAGTGATAGAGGGACCCATTTCTATAGCTCTCAACTTGAGAAAGTACTTAAACATTATGGACCATCTCACAGGTTTTCAACACCCTATCACCCGTAGACCAATGGGCAAGTTGAGGTAACTAATAGGGATTTAAAGAGAATCTTAGAGAAAACTGTGGGGGTGAGCAAGAAGGATTGGGCATCCAAATTGGATGATGCATTGTGGGCCTTTAGGACAACCTATAGGATTTCTAATGGATTTACACCATATAGGCTAGTATATGGAAAGACTTGTCATTTACTTGTTAAACTAGAACATAAAGCATTGTGGGCTCTTAAAACATGTAATTTTGATGTTAGTTCTATAGGTAAAGAGAGATTGTGGTAGCAAGATGAGCTAAAAGAATGGCGTCACCAAGCTTATGGAAACTCATCCATTTACAAAGCTCAAACTAAGAAGTGGCATGACCAGAGGCTTCGTAGCTCTAAAGATTTTCAGGTGGGAGATAAAGTATTACTTTATAACTCACATTTTCATCTTTTTCCAGGAAAGCTTAGGAGTTGATGGTCAGGACCATTTGTTGTCAAGCAGGCCTTCCCCTATGGTACAGTTAAAGTTCATCACCCTAACCAAGGAGATTTCAAAGTGAATGGGTAGCGTTTAAAGCACTACTATGGAGATCCATTGGAGGTCGAGGAGCGAGTGCACATGGTGCTTTACCTACATGAGTGATAGAAGGAATAAGTCCAGCTAAAAGACTCAAACAAAAAGAAGTGGTGTTTTTATTTATTTATTTAGTTTATTTGTGCTATTTTACTTTTGTCTATTTTCTTCTTTTTCATATTGTTGAGGTACATTAAAAATTTTAGATTATCTTTGCTTATTGCTGCACTTTATGCTTTTATTTCTATGGTATCCCCTTTGACTGTACACTGAGGATAGTGTAATCCTCAAGTGTGGGGTGGTGTTCTGCTATTATTCTGACTCCTTTCTCCTCTGCTAGTTCAAGATGTTGCATATTGATGCTACTTTTTGCTAATGTTGTATTTGTGCTTATAGTAGATATAGGACAGGATACTTGATTGTGCTTGACTATATGCACTTAAGTTTTGTTTGTCTTTGAAGCATTTATAATTTAGTTTATGAATTAGCAGAAATTGTTTCCCTTAATTCATGTTGAAAAATAATTAGTAATGTTTAATACATCATCTTGGTTAGGTTATACAGGTTACACAGGTGGTACTTAATTTTTTTTTTTCAAATTGTGAAAACTTTGATTTAGAGTGTTAATAATGCAAATTACATGCACTGCTTAACTTACAATTCAGATGAAATTTTTTAGAACCAAATGCAATTTTAGCCACACTTCAAATGTGAGCTTTGAGCCTATTTTGAGTATTCATTACAAGTATACTCTTGAATTTCTTGTTTGAGTGTGCATTTTGCTTGATTTTGGCTCTAGAACTAGCTCTGTAATGCTTTTTGAAGTTGCATGAATTTTTGAATTTTAAGAGATGATTTGGGCAACTTAGGATACACTTCGTTTGGCCTGTGTTTCCCTTAGTTGGCCAATTTTGAGCCTTGACATTTCCTTCACTTGTTGCACCTGTACACTTCACATTACTTTTCTCTACATCGTCTTCTTTTTAGCCTTATATGTTGGAGATTGTGTGATTTACTTTTCATGTTTGGATTAAAATGCATTGTGTTGATTGATAACATTCCACCAAGTATTTTCTTCAGATGCTCCCTTCAATCCAAAACTGTTCATTAGCAAGACTGCAAAAATATATATAAAAAGAAAATTAAATAAAAGAAAAGAAAATTAGAGCAGTCTTTATTCTGTTTTTCTTTTGGATAAATTACTCTTTGAGCATCCCTTGACTCATTTAAAACTTGGTGAAAATTTTGTGTTTAGCGCTTTGCTTCTTTTAATCCTTTGAGTTTTCACCATATTGAAATTGCATGACTTCTAGCATATCTATCACCCCTTCCCAAAATCTTTCCTCACCTTTACCTTAACCACATTATAACCTTGTCAAGACCCTTTGATCTTGGTATTCAATTTTTTGCAGTAGCAGAGATAAGATTTATGAGCAAGTATATGGTAAGTAGATTCATGCGAAACAGCTTGAGGGATTTGTGCTTTACCCTTATACACTTTGAGTGATTTGAGTGATCCCTGTGAAGCTTTGGTTCTTAAATTTTTGTTATTGAATTGTAAGTTAAGGTATGTATGCATTGTTATTATTTCCATCATGTGTTAAGGTTGTGCAATTTGATTTATAATTGATTTTCACTTGGGATGTGTTAAGTATCATTAATTGTGGATTAGATATGATTTTTGAGAACTATTCTTATTTGTTTAAAGACTAAGTTAGTGTTTGCTTGAGGACAAGCAAAAGTTTAAGTGTTGGGTGATTTGATGAGCCTTATTTTATACATAATTGCTTGATCTTAATTGACCATTTTTTGAGCATTTTATGAAATTTTATTTTTAAGATTGCATAAGTTTGCTTCATTTTTGTTTTCAGAAATTTTATCAAGTTATCATCAGTAAATGGAGCAATTTAGAGCCTAGACAACTTTCAGAGCACTCGAAATAGACCATTTGGGTTAATTTTGCTAAATGGGCTTTGGACCAACCTTATTAGGCCTTGGACCGGGCTGGGAAGAGGAGAAAATGAGCTGACCCGTGTGAGACCCATGTGCAAATCCAAAGCAGCGTGAAAACAGCCCGTGGAGCGCGTTTTAAAGAAAAAGTGAACAGTACCCAAGCAAAAATGGAGATCTATCGCGTGGAAAAGGAGCATTGAACAGTAACATTATCCATATCCAGCGTGAGACACTTCTATCACGCAAGACAGTACCCATCCATTGCAAGACCCATCGCGCGAAGGTGAACCTAAACTGAGAGAGAGAGAGAGGCAAACCCGTGCATCCACCTCTGTCGAGGGAGGCCAAGGAGCGACCAGAAAGGCTCCGCGGACGATCCTCCACCGCCTTGGCCATTCGCGAAGTCGTTCATGGCATCCGTAACGCGATAGAAAGCTCGCCACCCAGTTGTAAAACCTATCCGAGTTCGAGCTCCTTCACGCATTTTTTGGTTGACCCACCAGTCGCCGTCACCCCTACAACCTCTAGCATGTCGTCTGCCACCGTCCCTCAGCTCACTGGCCGTCGAATAGCCCAGATTGTGGAGAGATCCAAGATGGATCCGAATCACGATCTGGTTCACGATCCGGTTGAGTTTTTAGTCATTTTTGTCGCCATTCATCCAAATCGCTACCAGAAAGCAACCTCTATCACTCAGTGCCTCCTCTACGACTTTCCGCCTTAGCTTCAGCCACCGTCACTGTTGTTTTCCATCGGGTACCCGAGAACTCGAATTCGACCCGGTTGACTCACGACCGATGATCTGTTTTCCTAGGCAGTTTGAGCTACATTTTTCTAGAGGTTTTTTGGCCCTTTTTTGGTGAGATTTTGGTAGTTTTCTGGCAACCAATCTGTGCAGTAACCATTCGAAATTTGAGAAGACAGGGGCGTGCATAATTTTCATTGTTTTTATCTCTTATATAATTGATTGTCTGATGAAATTTCTAATGGATTGTCTGCTATTGGACTATATGCTGTCTATAAATATGTGTAGCTAAATTTGTAAAATCCATTGGGGTCCTTAACTGTGTTGGAATGCTGTTTTAATTGCATAGATGTTGAATTTAGTTATGTGATCTTCTTTACAATTATGAATGTATGTATTAGCATTATTTATGAGACATCGTGGTAATGCTAATTAGATTTCTTTTTGTAAAACTAATTATAAGGGACAGTTTGTTATCACTTAGAACTAAGGTTAACAAATTGTTGGATTAATAAGGAATGACTCTTAATAATGGTGAATTAGATCGATAATGCTGATTTAAAATTTACCATTAGGAAGAACTAGCCAATGGTAGATTTTAATTTTAAGAAATTCATTGAGATTGACAAAGAATTAGAATTAGAATTACAATTCACTCACAGGTAGCATAGTTAACTTCAGTAATCCATTATCCTTTGCGTGTTTACCAACCAGAGTAGGTTTCACTGATGGATTTGCATTTATTGCCTCTGTATATTTTCTTCCGTTCCTCATCGTGGTTAGTTTATTGCACTTAGTTAATTATTAGGATTAGTTAGAAACAATCACTTTGAATTTTAGGCTAGATAATAGATAACAAGTAGTAACTCTGGACTTTCCCGTTCCCGAGGAATACGACCTTGATACTCACCATTGCACTAGACTGCATCGATAGGTTCACTGCCTTAGCTACAGTTGTTTAGGTAGCATTGGTAGCACGTATCAAGTTTTCACAAGAATTTTATAAAGGTGGCCATGTAACCCCCTAATCTTACAGTTCCTTTTAAGTTGATTAAATAATATAAACTATATACTATAAGATTGGTGAATTACTACTTCCCTTACCCAAGTCAATTCTTAATTGTTTACCAAATGAAGTAATTAGTGTTATTGGTTTGGGCTACTACACTAGGGATCTCGCACGTTATGCAACGGAGAGAAAAACATATTAGTTAAAATAACATACATGTGCATACATATATTCATATACATCAATATTCATTTACAGGGTATACATATCGTTCATTAGACATATATCTATGGATATGTGAGAGTGTTAGCTAGGGTAAGGAGACAACAAGCATATCACTCATACCCATTTTACAAAAATAGCTAGTGGATACCTAGCTCACATATCCTAATACATATACGCCCATATCCTATACATCAAAACTATTCTCCTGATCCTTTTACCAAAAATATTACAAGGATTCAAGGTATGGGGCATATCAAAACTTTCCTAGAACTTTACATCCTCAAGTTGTACATCCTCAAGGTGTGGGAGGAACTTCCCATATATACACAACCCATACTTCATGAATCACAGGAAAATACCCTAGGAAGGGTATCTCCACCACTTCCACCTCCACTTCTGGTACTATCTAGAACCTAGGCATTAGATACAAACCAGCATTTTTATGAGAATACATCTCAGTAGCATTAATAACTATTTTTCAAAATAGCTAGTTTGTACCACCATAAACTCATACGAAAATTCTACATTCTTTTTCATGAAGCCATACATCTATTAAGTGATTCTATATAACATTCCATTTAACTTTCATACTTGCATGCATAAACTTAACTCATAGTACATATCTCATCAATTCATCAAAACATATAGGTAACATAGCATCATTCATATAACTTTCATCATAACATAAAGAGCAATAAGGAAATAAGAGCACTTCTCGTTGGCCTATGCCAATCATCATCATAATCATCATCATATGATTGCATAATAGGAGAAATCTGGAGGGGCAACATATGCACCACTCTATACTTTCGAATATGTACTCTAGCAACTTATGCCTGGCAGTCCTCAACTGCATATAACATTTGTGTACATTCTGGAGCGTCCTCCAGTGGATCTAAGTACCATAAGGTTCCCAACTCTGGGTCCTACACATTAAGTACATACTGGGGTCCTCAAAATGCTATTCATAAACATATATATATGGGGTGAATCGGTGCATACTATAGTTCTATAAATTGTAAGTATATGACTTTTCATTTACTTTGGCCATTAAGTCACTAACTTACAATTTACAACTATCATGATAATTGCAGAATGTCCGATCATTGTCCCATACTAGCAACCAGTCATTCAAATATGAACCTATCTACCACAAATACATATATTAAGAATACAATTTGCATTTCTCTTATGCATTCTTGCTCTTTCCTTTTAAATTTCATCACTTTCATGCTCTTTCTCATTTACATTCAAAGTATATGTTACCTTGCATGCAATTTGAGTTTAATCTCTAGTTTGGATTTAGTTTTTGGGCTAGATATCATTCAAATATATCATTAAGTTCATCTTTTCATCACAAAAGGTGGCAGTTGACTGGTATCATGCTGCAAGTTGACTGATTGCATTCTGTCCAAATCTTCAAAATTCTAAACAGAGAGCCTGATCATTGCTAGCTTCTTGTTGGGCAAACAGTTGACTCTTTGGGTTAGAGGCGGTCACCGCTCTATTCTTGGGCATTTCTAGAAAAATGAAGAACGTGACAGTCGACTTCTAGGTGCCCGACAGTCGACTGCTAGCATTCTGTACACAATTCTGGGCATCTCAAGAGCATGACAGTCAGCTGCTGCGTCTTGCTCTATTTTATAAATCACCTTTGACCCAAAATTTCAATCCAAAAACTTGTTTCTAAACCCATTTTGAAATTGATGAACTCAAGATAAACTCCTTAGCAACATTTAAAACAAGAAAATAGCCCAAAACATCATGTTTGTCCAAATATGAGATTAAAACTCATTTTCGTTCAAACTAAAATACCCATTTTTCAGAAGAAATTTTAAGCATGCACAAGAATTTTCAATCGGTTAAAAACACCCAATAGTGATTAAAAATAATAAGAATGTAGTTTGTAATCCTTTTTTCTTTCAAACAAGTTTAATTTCAAAAATTTCAACAAGATGAATAGTAAACTCTGAAATAAAGGGATTGGGTTATTATGCTACCTTAACCCGTGTTTAACTGTTGTATAGACGCTGATTGATGCTGTAGATGCCTTCCTAATCACTTTTCTAACTTCAACTCTTGCTAGAAATGAGATTTACTGCCTTTTTCCTTCAGCTTTTCTCTCTTGCTCGTCCACACACTCTCTCTCTAGAAACTCAGGATTTAAGATGAAATGGAAGGGTTCTGAGGTGTTCACCTATTTATAGGTGATCCGGCCCCTTTGCAATTTTACTCTCAATTCCTGACCATTCGGCCCAAAATGATAATTCTTCTAACTATATGTTAAATTACCATTTTGTCCCTAGCTCACTGGCAGGAAGCTTTCAAAATTCTATTACTATAGTAAATCCTTTGGCCAAAATTGAAATTGTCATACCTAAACTCTTCCACCTTTCATTTTAGTCCTTTTTTTTTATTCTAGTCAAATTTCTCACTCATTTCTAGTCAACTTATTGCACTCCTGCAACTATATGCAAGCTAACATAACCTAAATGCAACAGACACAAGCAATTAATTAAAATTAACAAACATATCTCAAAATTTATGAGCGAATGTTACAGGCCAAGTGTCCACAAAAGTGCCCAGGTTTACACAAGACTTTTATAAAAGTGGCCAAGTGTCCACAAGTGCCAAAGTGTGCACAAAGATTTTATAAAGGTAAGTTTTAAGAATGATAAGCCTAAATGATTTTGTTAATTTTATGGTAACGTGTTTAAGCATATGCAAAGATTTTTTACTTGAAAAGAATGTCATTTTATCACATTAACACATAAATTGCAATGCTTGCCAATTTATATTTTTGAATGAGGTTATGGTTTTCAAAATTTGAGAATGTAGGAATAAATTTTTTTTGTGCTTACACCCTGATACACGTTAGTAACATTTTTAAACCCTGAATTGTTAACATATTGGGAAACTTGCATTTTTCATTCATATGCTAATATGTATCAGATGCGAACGCTTAGCGGGGCCAGGGAAGTAGAAGTTTCTTTATGATCAAAGAAATTTTTTCTAACTACTTATTTTGGATCCTGATTCTAGATATATTTTGGATTAGAATTAGGACTATTCTTTTGGATGTGTACATGAAATGTAAACAGGCAATTGCTGGGAAAAGGATATGTGAAGGACCAGTTCATTTCCATTATTCGTAAAGGGGTCTAAGTGACAAGATTGTTGTCTCTTGACTCCTTATGGACAAATACTTCATATATCCTGGATACATGTTTACAAAGATTGTAATAGACAAGTATTGAACATTACTATTTGAATGATATGAAGTTTTAAACTTTTGCTGTATAGTATAGTATTTTGATTTTTGCTGTGTATACAAGATTTAATCTAAGAAAAAGATCCTGAACCTATTCCACTTAAATAAAACTTAATGGTATAACTGCTCAGACTTAATAACAAAAGGATAAGAATAATGTACCAAACTTATCTGTTTACACTGGAGAAAGTGTAATACTAGATAAGGGCGTTACAGTAAAAGCCTAAGCTATTCAGTGTACTTCCTCAAAATACCCATGGAGGGTACCTCTCCTCAGGTTTCCTCTATTTCCAGCCGATACCTATACATATGATACACACCAGCATTCATGTTAGAATTGAATCTCTACAGTAAGCAAACCTGTTTTAAAATTTGTTGACTTGTATTGCCAAAATTACAAGAAAATACTCTACATTTCTCACCTCAAATTCAAAACATAACATGTACTATCAGGATGCAATGCATAAATTATATTGTAATGGTTTGTGCTTTAATGTATGCATGTACTTTAATGTATGTGAAATTAAATCATCATGGGATGTCATCTTAATCTCATGCTTTATCATAAAACTTTCATCTAATACATTCCATATGGTAACATCAACATATTCTTCTTTAAAAACATGAACAGGAATCAAACATATAATGAGAGTCATCGAGGGTGCCGCCCGGCGACTACCTTCACGTACCACTTAATACCGACATATATAACTTAACTTTATGACTATTCAGCCACCATACATTTTTATAATATCTGGATCATCGCCTAGTGGATCCAAGCACCGTGTGGTCACTGCCCTTATCGTAAATCATTCCATATGCAACGGGAATTTACTTCCCTTCCTACCCCGTAGGTATTGCCTATGATTGTGGTCACTGCCTTTACCACAAATCATTCCATATACAGTGAGAATTACTTCCCTTCCTATCCTATAGGGGACTGCTTATTTAGCTTATGTGATCATATCCCAGTATACTATTCACTAAGGTATACACTAGGATGATTTGACTCACGCCATGGTTATGCTTAACTCTAAGTACATGTCCACTTTAATGGCCTTGAAAATTGCACAAACTTAGAATTCGCAACCATCATGGCATTTTCAAAAACCATCTAAATTTAAGTGGATGTTTAACCATCCTAATTCATGGTACAACTGTGGAACTCCCAAGGCCATCCCATACCAACACTCAATCATGAGCCTATCTATCCTAATACATACCCTAGGAATACTCCTCTCATTTTCTTTTCCATGGATTTCTTTCTTTTTCTTTCTTTATTGCAAGGATCGTCATGTCAAATGTGATTCTTGCATGGACCATCATGTCCGAGTAAGTCATAACTTAATTTTTACCTATTACCATTACATCCCAAGATTTAATCTTGTGTTTGGGTGGGGTTTTGGGCTAATTCTCCATAGAAATCAAGGCATAGAGTATATTTTCTTTTATTTTGGGTTGGTAGTTGACTGCCCTTGAGCTAGCAATCAGCTACTAGCTCTTTGTCTTAAACGGGAAGCCAACCAGAGAGTAGCTAGTTGACTTTTACAGGCCTAGTAGTTGACTAGTAACTCAATGTGAGCCCGACAATCAGCTCCTAAGGTCTAGCAGTTAGGTGATGCTTTCTGTCTAAAATTTGAAGCCAACCCGAGAGTAGCCAGTCGACCGTTACGGGCCTGGTAATCAACTGGTAGCATACTATGAACCTGACAGTCGATTGCTAAGGTCTGGCAGTCGACTGATGCATTTTGGGTACATTTTCTAGGTAACGAAGAACACGAAAACTGACTTTCATAACTCATTTTTCATGCCAAATATATAAATACACATATTCTTTCATCTTCACATTTACAAGCACAATTTCAAGGTTAAATGGCATGGCTAGAAAATGGTAAATTTGCCAAAATCATGAAGATAACATAATTTTCTCTCTCTTCTTCTCTTATGACCGAACACATAAGCATTTTTAGTCATTTTCAAGTAAATTTCAGCACCATTTGTCATAGGTGCTCTCAGCCAAGAGAGAAAATTAGAGAAAATGGGAGTTTTTCACTCTTTTGTTTATAAGGCTTTCAATTTCAACATGCCATTAGTGTAAAATGACCACTTTACCCTTAGTACTTCTCATTTTTAACAATAGCATCCTTTCTTCTTCCAATGGTAATTCCATGAAACTTTCATGGTGAATGAGTACCTTGCCCTCTCAAATTTCAAATTTCCAATTTTTCCTTCAACTTTTTTTGAAAATTACCTTTAGGTCCTTGGTTAAAATGGTAATGTTTACCCTTTATACCCAAAATGGCCCATTCTTTTTTATTTTTCTTCTCTTTTGGTCAAAACATCAAAAATTCTTAAATAAAGTTTCATAAAGTATCTTTTATGGAATTAATACTTCATCCCTCTATAGGTACAATTGCCATTTTGCCCTTCATGGCAACATATTTATTTTTACCCTCATTTCATCTTACTTTCTAAGCTAAAGGAGTAAAAACCTTCAAATATTATTTCCTGAAGTACTTAGATGAAATTATTGTCCTTTCTTTCATAGTAAAATTACTATTTTGCCCTTTCTTTGGAAAAATTCCAATTTTACCCCTTGATGGTAAAACTAGTGCTACTTGATGAAAATGTTCATTCTACCTCTTTATTGCATTATTCTTAACACCATATAACACAACTATTTACATGAAGAATCATCATTAATAATAATAATATTATTATTATTAAATATATTGGAGGTAGGTGGTACATCAATAGCATAACAATCTGTTGAAAAATTTCTTGCTTGTGTTGCCATATTTATACAAAAATATCCTACATTCTTTTTCCCATCAAGTAAAAAATAGTATCAATTGGGATTCAATGCACGAATTATACAATTATGGCACTTATGGATGCATGCATAGTTATAGTTCACTGATTTCAACCATTAGAAATATGTCATTTCATCATGCATATTTTCCATGACAACTTGAACATAGTAATATTTAAAACATAAGCAAGAAAAACAAAACATATCATAGTGGCTAGTGCCACATTCATCATAAGAGCCATTAGGAGAGTCACCCAGCGAACAACTCCATTTTCCCTTCCAACACTCATGAATGAGTTCCGAGTTGAGTCTCATGGTCCCTGACCACTCAGCATTCCTTTGCTTACCCTATACTATCTAAAGCATCCTCTAGTGAATCCCAAGTACACATAGGTTCTTGTCCTCTCTGACAGATCATCTCTAACACACTTAATGGTCCCTACTAACTCTGACAAATCATCCCTAATGTAACACCCCTTATTCTCTTAATTATTTTTAAGAGATGTGTGACACTTTTACTCTTGAATTTCCTTTCATTCCTTTTCATTTTTGTGCCTAAGAGTGTAAGTGTGAGTGAAGAGAGATTTTTACAATTCTTATGCTAATTAAAATAATGCTTCCATTCAGTGACTTGTGGCTTATTATAATTCTATTTTAATGCTTCCAATTAGTGATGAAGATAGAAGAGAGAGGGAAATACTCGACCATGAAAAGTGAGGTGCTTAATTTCCTTCCTTGTATTCCTTAGTTAACTGAATGGTAAAAAGTAAGTGACAGTAGGTGAGAGAATTTAGATTTTAGTTAAATCTATATAAATGCACGACAATGACAATTGGGAAGAGGGAGGAGAGTATAACATTCAAATGTATATATAAATATATATACTCGATGAAGAAGTGGAAGTGGGAAAGAGAAACGTGTGATATTTGTAAAGCCCTTATCTAGTATTACAATTCCTCTTATGTAAACAGATAAGTTTGGTGCATTATGCTTAACCTTAAGTATTCATTTACAACGTCTAAGCATTTATACCATTAAGTATTACCAAAGTGGATTAGGTTTGGGTTCTTTTGCTCAGATCAAAACTCATAAGCATAGCAGAAATAAAATTTCATACGTAATAGCATAATTTATAAAGCTTTCATATTACATATAATAACTCTCTATTACATCCCTTGTGAACATATACCATGATATATGAAGTACTCGTCCATAAGGAGTCAGGAGACAACAAGCCTGTTACTCAAACTACTTTTACAAAATAATAGGGATGAATAGGTCCTTCACATATCCTTTCCCTAGTAATTTCCCTTTTTCCTTTACTATATATAGCCAAAAATAATAGTCCTAACTCTAATCCAAAAAAACAATATATAGAATTAGGACCTAAAATGAAGGATCACAAAAATGCTCTCAACACAAGGACTCCCTCTAAGGCTACTTCCATCCTTTCTCGAGATTTCTAAATGTCTGTATCTGATATATATTAGCATATAAATGAGAAAAAAGTTTCCCAGTTGCTTAAAAATTCATCATTTTAAAATCTACTAATATGTACTAGTGTGCAAGCATAAAAACATTTCCATCTACATTCCCATTATTTAAAACATAGTCTCATTCACATACATAAATGATTTTGAATTGAAGTACCATCTAGGCAAGGCAAACATTATGGCCGATGCATTAAGTAGGAAGTCTCTCTACGTAGCTCGACTGATGGTGAGTGAAATGGACTTCATAGAGAAATTTAGGAACATGACATTGTCTACTTTGGTGTTACCAAATAAAATCTACTTGAATGAATTGAGAACACTCTTAGGGCCTAAAACTTAGAAGCTCAGAAGGGTGATGAATTCCTAGAGTCTCTAAAGGATTCGAAGGAATTCCTAAGAGAGGAGGATGGAATGGTAAATTTCCATAATAGAATTTATGTTCCTAAGGAAAGTGAACTGCAGGATAAGATTTTAAAGGAAGCTCACTAAAGGAGATACACTATTCATCCTGAAGCCACTAAGATGTACCAAGATTTGAGTGAGAGGTTTTGGTGGCCAAGTATGAAGAAGTAAATAGCGGAGCATGTAGCTAAGTACCTAGTATGTCAGTAGGTAAAGATTGAACACCAGAAACCTGTTGGGTTGTTATAGCCCTTAAACATTCCTAAGTGTAAGTAGGACAAAATTTCAATAGATTTTATAGTAGGATTGTAACATTCGCTCCTAAATTTTGAGAGATGTTTCTTAATTTTAATTAATTGCTTGTGTATGTTGCATTTATGTTATGTTAGCTTACATATAGTTGCATGAGTGCAAGAACTGGACTAGAAATGAGTGAGAAATTTGACTAGAATGAAGAAAAGGACTAAAATGAAAGGTGGAAGAGTTTAGGTATGACAATTGCAATTTTGGCCAAAAAATTTACTGTAGCAACAGAATTTTGAAAGCTTCCGCTAGTGAGCTAGGGACAAAATGGTAATTTAACATATAGTTGGAAGAATTATCATTTTGGACTAAATGGTTGGGAATTAGGAGTAGAATTGCAAAAGGGCCGGATTGCTTATAAATAGGCCAATCCTTCATATCCTTCATTTGGCATCCTGAGTTCTGAAATTCTAGAGAGAGAGTAGTCGTGTAGAGAGAAACTAAAGGAAAAAGGCAGTAAATCTCATTTCTAGTAAGATTTGAAGTTAGAAAGTGATTAGGAAGGCATCTACAGCATCAATCAGCATCTATACATCAGTTAAACACGGATTAAGGTAGGATACTAACCCAATCCCTTTATTTCAGAGTTTACTATTCATATTAATGAAATTTGTGAAATTAAACTTGTTTGAAAGAAAAAAGGATTGAAAACAACATTCTTGTTGTTTTAAATCACTATTGGGTATTTTTAACCGATTGAAAATACTTGTGCATGCTTAAAATTTCTTCTGAAAAATGGGTTTTTCAGTTTGAATGAAAATGAGTTTTAATCTCAGATTTGGACAAGATTACATGAGGTTTTGGGCTGTTTTCTTATTTTAAATGTTGCTGAGAGGTTTATTGTAAGTTCATTAATTTCAAAATGGGTTTAGAAAAAAGTTTTTGGATTAAAATTTTAGGTCAACGACAATTTACAACACAAAGCAAGACACAATGACCATCGCCTTCTGCGGCCGATCGCATGCTCTTGAGATGCCTAGAATCATATATAGAATGCTAGCAGTTGACTGCTGGGCACCTGGAAGTCAACTGCCACGTTCTTATTTTGTCCAAAAATGCCCAAGAACAGAAGCGGTGATCGTCCCAACCCAAAGATCAACCGTTTGCCCAACAGTAAGCTAGTAGTCGACTACCGACACCTAGCAGTCGATTGCTGGCTCTCTGTTTAGAATTTCAAAACTTTGGATAGAATGCAATCAGTCGACTTGCGTTGTGATACCAGTTGACTGCCACCTTTTATGATGAAAAGATGAACTTAATGATATATTTGAATGATATCTAGCCCAAAAACTAAATCCAAACTAGAGATTAAACTCTAATTATAAGCAAGGTAACATATACTTTGAATGTAAAGAAGAAAGAACATGAAAGTGATGAAAGTTAAAAGGAAAGAGCAAGAATGCATAAGACAAATGAAAATTGTATTCTTAATATATGTATTTGCAGTAGATAGGTTCATATTTGAATGACTGATTGTTGGTATGGGACGGTGATTAGACATTCCATGAGTATCGTGATAGTTATAAATTGTAATTTAGTGACTTAATGGCCAATGTAAATGAAAAGTCACATACTTAGAATTTACAGAACTATAGTATGCACCGATTCACCTATATATATGTTTATGAATAACGTTTTAAGGACCCCAGTATGTACTTAATGTGTGGGACCCAGAGTTGGGAACCTTATGGTGCTTGGATCCATTGGAGGACACTCCAGAATGTACACAAATGTTATATGCAATTGAGGACTGCCAAGCATAAGTTGCTAGAGTACATATTCGAAAGTATGGAGTGGTACATATGTTGCCCCTCCAGATTTCTCTTATTATGCAATTATATGATAATAATTATGATGATGATTGGCAGAGGCTAATGTATGATGATTGGCAGAGGCCAATGAGAAGTGCTCTTATTTTTTTATTGCTCTTTATGTTATGATGAAAGTTATATGAATGATGCTATTTTACCTATATGTTTTGATGAATTGATGAGATATGTACTATGAGTTAAGTTTATGCATGCAAGTATGAAAGTTAAAGGGAATGTTATATATAATCACCCAATAGATGTATTGTTTCATGAAAAAGAATGTGGAATTTTCGTATGAGTTTACGGTGGTACAAACTAGCTGTTTTGAAAAATGGTTATTAATGCTACTGAGATGTATTCTCATAAAAATGTTGGTTTCTATCAGATGCCTAGGTTACAGATAGTACTAGAAGTGGTGGTGAAAGTGGTGGAGATACCCTTCCTAGGGTATTTTCCTATGATTCAGGAAGTGTGGGTTGTGTATATATGGGAAGTTCCTCCCACACCTTGAGGATGTAAAGTTCTAGGAAAGTTTTTGGTATGCCCCATACCCTAAATCCTTGTGATGTTTTGGTAAAAGGATTAGGAGAATAGTTTTGATGTATAGGATAAGGGCATATATGCATTAGGATATGTGAGGTAGGAATCCACTAGTTATTTTTGTTAAATGGGTATGAGTGACAGGCTTATTGCCTCTTTACCCTAGCTAACACTCTCACATATCCATGGATATATGTCTAAATGAATCATATGTCTATATTGTAAATGAATTTTGATGTATATGAATATATGTATGCACATATATG
Source organism: Senna siamea (assembly GCA_031216115.1). Lineage (NCBI taxonomy): Eukaryota > Viridiplantae > Streptophyta > Magnoliopsida > Fabales > Fabaceae > Senna > Senna siamea. The sequence goes on from CM062360.1 coordinate 9,611,435, forward strand.
TTATTTTAACTAATATGTTTTTATTTTCGCTGTGTAACGTGTGAGATCTCGAGTGTAGTAGCCCAAACCAATAATACTTTTTATTCACTTGATAAATAATTAAGAATTGACTTGGGTAAGGGAAGTAGTAATTCACCAATCTTATAGTATATTATTTATATTATTTAATCAACTTAAAAGGAACTGTAGGATTAAAGGGTTACACTAAGTTGGTATTAGAGCACTACTACCACAGCTAGTTAGAACTGGCTAGGTAGTGAAAGGGTAGATTCCTCAGGATAGAGACTAATGTAAGGTAGTTAGTTAAACCATGGCAATTGATTGGCTTGTATTATGTTTTGACTTGAGGAATGAAGTGTTAGGTTTGGGTAGATGATATTTCTGACTAGTGTCATATGATCTCTTATAAATAATTTATTATTGAGACTGATTACCTTAGTAATGTTTGTTTTGTAGAGTGTATTATGGCCCCACCTAAGAGAAATACTTGGAAGGAAAAGGAAGTTGAAACCAATATGGAAAGAGTAATGCAAGTCATGATGGGAAGTGGCAGAGGCTATGAGAGAACAGGCTGCTGCTGCTGCCTAATAGGCTATTGCTGCTACTCAACAAGATGCAGCTATGGCTAAAGCACTTAGGCAATTTCAAGAGAATAGACCTGTGAATCCTAATCCAAATCCTGAAGCTGGACAAGCAGGAAACCAAGCTTATAATGGTTGGTATGAATTTCAGAGAAATAATCCTCCTTCCTTTAAGGGTGAGTTTAACCCATAGGTCGCTAAAGAATGGTTACGAGAAATGGAAAAATTATTCGAGGTCGTAGGGAATACGGACGAACATAAGGTATTGTTTGCTACTCACATGCTTGTTGGGAAGCAGAATATTGGTGGAGAGGAGAAAAAAAATTACTGGTAGCTCAAGGGACCCAAATCACCTGGGAAGTTTTGAAAAGAGTGTATCTCGAAAAGTATTTCCCTGAGAACATGAGAAACCAGAAGGAAATTGAATTTATGCAGTTAAAGCAAGGCAGTATGACTGTTGAGGAGTATTTAGCAAAATTTGAGACACTTTCTAAATTCTCTTCTTATTTGGAACATCATCCAAATGAGACATGGAAAGTATTGCATCTAAAAGCTAGGTTGAAATTGGAGCTAAAGATTGTTGTTGCTCTATTTGAAATTAGAAACTTTACGATGTTGGTGAACAAGTGTCGCATTATTTCTCAGAACCTAACTGACACAGAGAAAGAAAGACAGAGGGCCAGTTTCTTTAAAAGGAAACAACGCGAATCCTTTAGAGGAAGGGATAGTAGAAATGAAGGAAACCAGAAGGGGAAGAAACCTGTAGTGAGACAGGTAGTACCTAATATTTGTCCAAAGTGTGGAAAAAGTCATGGCGGACCTTGTAGATTCCAGTCGGGTATGTGTTATAAGTGTCGAAAACCAGGTCATTTCATTAAAGATTGCCCTGAGTGGAAGAATTCAACTGAGCCCACAAGACCTCCCACTATAGGAAGAGTTTACACTCTCAAAGGTAAAGAAGTGGTCCAATCCGATGATCTGATAAAAGGTAAATGTTTGATAAGTGGTATATCTTTAATTGTGTTGTACGATTCTGGCGCCACTCATTCTTTCATTTCTTGTGAATGTGTGGAAAGATTGAGTTTATCTTTATTTAAATTACCCCATGAGTTATCTATTTCTATTGTCGCAGGAAAGCAGGTATTAACTTCTTTGGCTTGCTTAAATTGTTCCCTTGTTGTTGAGAATAAGCTCTTAATTGTTGAAATCATTTGTTTACCTTTGGAAGGATTGGATATTATTCTCGGGATGGATTAGTTGTCTACAAACAATGTAGTCTTGGATTATTCTAAGAAATCTGTGACTTTTATAGATGCCATGCCGGTAGTTAGGAAAATTAAGGAAGAGACCTAAGGAACTAGTTTTCTGTGTTCTTCTAAAGTTGAATTTTAGCATAAACTTAATGCTATTCCTGTAGTTTGTGAATTTACAAATGTCTTTCCCAACAAAATTGCAAGCCTTCCACCAGAGAGAGAGATAAAATTTCTATAGGATTGATTCCTGGCATGGGACCAATTTCTATAGCGCCTTATAGAATGTCTCCCTTAGAGTTAACTGAATTAAATGTACAAATAGAGGATCTTTTAGGGAAACAATTTATTAGACCCAGTGCTTCACCTTGGGGAGCACCAGTTCTATTTGTAAAGAAAAAGAATAGAAGTATGAGGTTATGTATAAACTATAAACAACTGAACAGAGTAACTGTGAAGAATAAATAACCACTTCCTAGGATAGATGATTTGTTAGATTAATTGAGAGGGGCTACTGTGTTTTCCAAAATTGATTTGAGGTTGGGGTACCATCAAATCAGAGTAAGAATAGAAGACATACCTAAGACGGCCTTTAGAACCAGATATGGGCATTATGAATTTTTGGTAATTCCATTTGGATTGACGAATGCTCTAACTATTTTTTATGGATTACATGAATTGTATCTTTAGACCCTACCTTGATCAGTTCATGGTAGTGTTTATTGATGACATTCTTGTATATTCTAATAGTAGTAAAGAGCATGAACATCATCTTAGAATTGTATTACATTTTCTTAGGGAAAAGTAATTGTATGCAAAATTAGAAAAATGTGAATTCTGGTTGGAATAGGTGAAATTCTTAGGTCATGTAATCACTAGAGATGGAGTAACAGTAGATCCCAGTAAGATAGAAGTTGTAATTATTAGGAGAGACCACAACAGTGACTGAAATTTGGAGTTTTCTTGGGTTAGCAGGGTATTATAGGAGATTCATTCAAAGGTTTTCGCAAATTGCATTGCCCTTGACTAGACTGACTAGGAAAAATATTCCTTTTGTGTGGGATCACAAATGTGAAGATAGCTTTCAACTTTTAAAAGAAAAGTTAACCACAACACCTGTCTTAATAATCTCTGATCCCTTAGAAAATTTTGAATTGTATTGCGATGCATCCAAAAAGGGCCTAGGATGTGTCTTGATGCAAAATGGGAGTGTTGTTGCATATGCCTTTAGACAATTAAGGCCTCATGAAGAAAATTACCCCACCCACGATTTAGAATTAGCAGCCATAGTGTTTGCTTTAAAAATTTGGCAACACTATTTGTATGGGTCGAGGTTTGAGGTATTTAGTGACCACAAAAGTCTTAAATATCTCTTTGACCAAAAAGAATTAAACATGAGGCAAAGAAGATGGATGGAATTCTTAAAGGATTATGATTTTGAATTGAAGTACCATCTAGGAAAATTCAATGTAGTGGAAAATGCACTAAGTCGAAAATCTCTCCACATGGCTCAACTAATGATAAATGAAATGAGCCTGATAGAGAAATTTAGAAATATAAGCCTATCCACATTGGTGTTACCAGATAGGATATGTCTAAGTGAGTTAAAAATTGAGAATAACCTTAGAACTCAGATATTAGAAGCTTAAAGCAAGGATGAATTCTTAAAGTCTCTAAAGAACCCAAAAGGATTCAAAAGAGGTGTTGATGGGGTAGTGACTTTCCAAGATAGAATTTATATCCCTGATTCAGGAGGACTCAGGGATATAATTCTAGAAGAAGCCTATAAGAGCAACTATACTATTCATTCTGGTACCACCAAGATGTATCAATATTTGAAAAAGAAATTTTAGTGGCCAACCATGAAGAAGCAAATAGTTAGTATGTTGCTAGATGCTTAGTATGCCAGCAGGTGAAAATTGAACATTAGAAACCTGTAGGACTACTTCAACCTCTTGAAATCCCTGAATGGAAATGGGATAAAATTTCTATGGATTTCATAGTAGGTTTACCAAAAACTCAATTAGGGAATGATGCAATATAGGTGATTGTGGATAGATTAACTAAATCTGCACATTTCCTACCCATCAAAATAAATTTGTCATTAGATAAGTTGGCCTAATTGTATATACGAGAAATAGTAAGACTCCACGGAGTTCCTACTAATATAGTATCTGATAGAGATCCTAGGTTTACTTCTAGATTCTCGAAAGCCTTGCAAGAGGCTTTTGGTACTAAACTTAGCTTCAGTACTGCTTATCATCCACAAATTGATGGGCAGACTGAAAGAATTATTCAGACTCTGGAAGATATGCTTAGAGCATGTACATTAGAGCAAAAAGGGAATTGGGACAGAAATTTACCGTTGACAGAATGCAACCAGTCAACTTATAGTGTGGTACTAGTCGACTGCCACCTTTTGTAAGGGAAAAATGAACTCCATGGAGTCTCACTATTTCTTGAATGTACAATTAGGCTAACTTATCTAGTGAGAAATTTATTTTAATGGGTAGGAAATGTGCAGACTTAGTTAATCAGTCCACTATCACCCAATTTGCATCATTTCCTCACTGAGTTCTAGGTAAACCAACTACAAAATCCATAGAAATTTTATCCCATTTCCATTCAGGGATTTCTAACGGTTGTAAGAGTCCTATAGGTTTTTGATGTTTGATCTTCACCTACTAGCATACTAAACATCTAGTAACATACTCAGCTATGTGCTTCTTCATGCCTAGCCACTAGAAATTTTCCTTCAAATCTTGGTACATCTTAGTGGTATCAGGATGAATAGTATAGTTGCTTTTATAGGATTCTTCTAAAATTTGGTCCCTTAGTCCTTCTGCTTCTGGGACACATATCCAATCCTAGAAGATTACTACCCCATCAGTTTCTTTCTTGAATTCCTTTGGGTCCTTCAGGGACTTTAAGAATTCGTCCTCTCTTTGAGCCTCTAAGATCTAAGTCCTAAAGTTATTTTCAATTCTCATTTCACTCAATCATATCCTATCTAGCAATACCAGTGTGGATAGGCTCAAATTCCTAAATTTCTCTATTAGGCTCATCTCACTTACCATCAATTGAGCCATAAAAAGGGAGTTCTATAACGTCCCTAATCCTATGATTCCTTTTAGTTAATTAAATAATATAATATAATGTACAGGACTAGTGAGTTACTACTACCTCTACCTAAGTAAATTTTAACTTTTACCAAGTTAAATAGTTAAGTGCCATTAGTTTGGGAATTCTACACTCAGGATACTCATGCATAATATCACAAGAAAAAATAAGTAAAAAAAAATATATATTCATATATATATTTACATGCATGTACATAATTCATTTATAGTGATTACAAATTCCACATATAATTCAAAGATATACCTATGGATATATGAGTGTGTCAACTAGGGTAAGGAGACAACAAGCCAGTCACTCATACCCATTTAACCAAAGACTACTAGTGGATTCCTAGCTCACATATCCTAATACATATATGCCCTTATCTTATACACCAAAAAATCATCCTCCTGATCCTTCCAAAAATAATAACATTAAGGATTCAAGGTATTAGGCATATCAAAATATGTGACCTATGTCACTATCCCTAATCCTAGAATTCCGTTCCTCCAGTGGGTAGAGTGTAGGAGGAACTTCAATTGCTGTGATCACCCAAAATTCCTTAATTAAAGTAAAATACCTAGAAAGGGTATTCGATCACTTCTACTTTAATCTCTAGTAACAACTAATATATAGGCATCTAATATACAACCAACATTTTGTGAGAAACAAATCTCAATAGCATAACAATCTATTTAAAATCTACTGGTAGGTACCAACATACTGGTATAGAAATCCACTACATTCCATTCCCTTATCAATCAAAAAAATAATATCTATTGGGATGTAATGCATGATATATGCCATTATGCCATTATATATTCATAATAAGTACTTCTAGATGAATGTACAATTATCATATGTTCACAATATAAAGCATGTCATTTCATCACACTTTCAAGGTAACATGGTCGTATTTCATACATAAAACATGAGTCAAGAAAACAATCATATCAAAATGGCCAAGAGATACCGAGAGAGTCACCCAACGAACTACTTCACTGCTTCACTCACACTCATGAATGAATTATGAGTTGAGTAATGTAGTCCTAGACCATCTAATAGCCCAAAATTTTCCTTGTACTATCTGGAGCATCTCTTAATGGATCCAAAGTATACTATAATCCCTGTCCTCTCTGACAAATCATTCTACACTCACTCATTAGTCCCTGTCCCATCGATATCCCTTTCGGATACCTAATTTCCCTTTCGTCCCATAAAGGGGCTGGTAGACTCATGAGATCACTACCACCTCTAACAGATCACATCTACTTCGCCCTTGTGGATCATGAGGCTATGGAATCACCATCCCTTTCCGATGGATCATCTCCCAGCACGCTATTAACAAGTATATACTTTAGGGTGAATCAATTCATGTTATGGTTATACTTAACTCTAAGTATGTAACTCTATTTTGTTGGCCATGAAGAAGTTCACTAATTAGAATTAGCAACCATCATGGTATTTTCAAAATCATTTATGATTGAGTGTATAACATCCACCCTTTTCGTATTCAAGAGATGTTTGTTTATTTTAATGAATTGAATGTTTGTGTTTGTTACATTAAATTACATATAGATGCATTAGAATGAGAGCTTCAGGTGAAGAGAAAGAATAGGGACCAAATTGAAAGGAAAAAGATAAAGTGAGGATGGATGAGAGAATTTTTGAAATTTCAAGGCAATAAGCCATAATTTTAGCCAAAAGATTTGCTATAGCAACAAAATTTTGAAAACTTCCCGCCAATGAGCAAGGGACAAAAATGGTAATTTAACATATAGTTGGAAGAATTATCATTTTGGGCCAAATAGTCAGGAATTAGGATCAGAATTGCAATGAGTCGAATTACCTATAAATAGGCCAACCCTTCAGAACCTTCATTGTGCTTCCTAATAGTCTGAACTTTAGAGAGAGAGGATGAGCTAGAGAGAGAAGGAGAAGGAATTGTGAGTAAACAACACTGTTATTTGGATTTAAGTATTCCAAGAGGTAGGAAATCACTTTAGAACACTTCCCAATCATCAAACACTGATTAGAAATCAGCAAAAAGGTAGCATAATAACCAATCCCTTTATTTCAGAGTTTACTATTCACATGCCTAAAATTTCTGAAATTGAACTTGTTTGAAAGAAAAGGGATGAAAAACTACATTCTTATTGTTTCTAATTGCTATTGGGTATTTTTAGCTAATTAAAGATACTTTGTGCATGCTTAAAATTACTTCTAAAAAATGAGTTTTTCAGCTTGAATGAAAATGAGTTTTAATCTTAGATTTGGACAAGATTATATGATGTTTTAGGCTATTTTCTTGTGTTAAATGTTGTTGAGAAGTTTATCTTGAGTTTATCAATTTTAGAATAGGTTAAAAACAAGTTTTTGGATTGAAAATCTGGGTCAATGGCAAGTCATAGAATAGAGTAAGATGCAGTAGCCGACAGCCACAGTGCAATAGTCAACTGTCATGCTCTTAAGATGCCCAGAAACTTATACAAAATGCTAGTAGTCGACTGTCTAGCACCTGGAAGTTGACTGTCATGTTCTTCCTTTTTCCAGAAATGCCCAAGAACAGAGCAGTCGATTGCCCTGACCCAGTAGTCGACTGTTGGGCCCAACAATAAGCTCACAGCCAACTGCCAGGCACCTAGCAGTTGGCTGATAGCACTTTGTTTGGAATTTCAAAGATTTGACAAAATGTAACTAGTCAACTTGTAGCATGGTACCAGCAATTGCCACCTTTTGTAAGGGAAAGATGAACTCAATTACATGTTTGAATGATATATAGCCAAAAAACTAAATCCAAACAAGAGATTAAACTTAAATTATAAGGAAGGTAACATATACTTTGAATGTAAATGAGAAAGAGCACGAAAGTGATGAAATTTAAAAGGAAAGAGCAAGAATGCATAAGAGAAATGAGAATTATATTCTTAATATATGTATCTGTGGTAGATAGGTTCATATTTGAATGACTGATTACTAGTATGGGACAGTGATTGGACATTCCACGAGTATCGTGATAGTTGTGAATTGTAAGTTAGTGACTTAATGGCCAATGTAAATAAGGAGTCACCTACTTAGAATTTACAGAACTATGGTATGCACCAGTTCACCCAAATATATAATTTTATGAATAGCGTTTTGGGGACACCAGTATGTACTCAATGTGTGAAATCGAAATGTGGGGACTCTATTGTACTTGGATCCATTGGAAGACGCTCTAGAATGTACACAAATATGATATGCAGTCGAGGACTGCCAATGGGCATAGTTTCCCAACTACAAATTCGAAAGTATAGAGTGGTGCACATGATAACCCTCTGGATGTCTCTTATATTATGCAATTATATAATGATGACTATGATGATATTTGGCATAGGCCAATGAGAAGTGTTCTTATTACCTTATTGCTGTTTATTTCATAATGAAAGTTAAATGAATGATGCTACGTTACTTATATGTTCTGATGAATTTATGAAATATATACTATGAGCTGAATATATAGAGCAAGCAATGCATGCAAGTACAAATGTTAAATGGAATGTTATACAAGATAACCCAATAGATGTATTGTTTTTATACAAAATAATGTAGAATTTCCATATGAGTTTACGGTGATATAAACTACACTACAAAATTTTTTGCTTTCAGTGGCGACAAAAGTCGCCACTGAAACTTCTGTAAATGAAGGTCTTTGGTGGTGACAAAAAAGTTGCCACTAAAAATACATATAGTGGCGACATTTGTCGCCACTGAAAAGTGAAATTTGCCACCACAAAAGTTGAAATCTAAGAGCTAAAAGTCGCCACAGAAACTCAAATCTAGTGGTGACGAAAAATGTCGCCACTGAAGCTCCTTTCAGTGGTGACTTTTTTGTCGTCACTAAATCCTTCTTTAGTGGCAACTTTTGTATGTCGCCACTGAAGCCCCTTTATGTGGTAACTTTCTTATGTCACCACTGAATCATCTGTTTTGTATATTTATTTTGTTTTTGATATATATTTTTTTATATTTCTTGTGATCTTAAGAGTATTACAAAAGAAAATTATAAAACAAAATACTATTATATTACACAAAAGTAATGTTACATTGTTGTCAATAATTATTACTATTACAATTATCAATAATGAAATAATTTATAATAATTACACAACTAATTGGAATAAAATATAAAGCATTCAAAGCATCATTGTTGTGTAGAATTATTGTTCCTTCTTGAATTTTGTCCTTCTTTAAAATTAAAACATTAAGGATAAGTATAATTAGTCTCATGATAATAAAATTAAATTACAAGAGTCATAAATTATAGGAAAAAACATAATATATATTTTCAACAAAAGACAAGACAATATGCACACAAAATACTAATTTATAAACTTGAATACTTAATATATTGTATTTCAGTTCCTTGCTTAGGATCATTATGATATTTTGGGAGACTAAATAAACTTGACCTAACTCAAAATTTCAAAATTATAGGGTTTTTTTCTTAAACAAAATAAAAAGAATCTTTTCAGTTTGGTCCTTAAAATTTTCTTGGTCTTGAAAGTAGTCCTTAAAGGTCTCAAAAGTCTCCTTAATTTAGATGGAGCCTCCATGTAACTCAATATCACAGAAAATATCAAAAGTTATGAAATTTTAGTTCATTACCTAGAATTTTTAAAATTTGCAGTTTAGTCCCTTTCTTCTCAAATAATGGTTTTGCACTTTTTTTCTCCCATTTTTCACTTCTATCCCATCATTTCCATTGTTTCTAACAATATGTTAGATTTTCAGAGGTTGCAGCAATGCCCCAACAATTTAAAAAAATTTTAGATTAGTCCCAATTTCATAAAGTGCCTCTAAATGGTCTTCTAAGCTTAGATTGAAGTATACAAAGCTTCCTTTAAGTTTTTGGGGCATTCTAAATGCTAAAATCAGTCCCATTATAGCCATCAAATCAGAAATAAGAGGAAATTAAAAGAAGCAAAGTGCATTCAAAATGTGTAAATCAAAGGAGCTCATTTTACTTGCATTTTCCTTCATTTTTGAGCTTTTTAAGTGCTTTTTACTACACTTTCTCTCTCTACCTGTGGCTCTCTCTCTCTTCTGTAATTTTTTAGCAACAATGGAGATACAAGGCTCACTCAAACAAATGTAAAACACAAAATATATGAAAGATTTTAACTACTCATCAATTTTCTAACAAAAACCCCAAACTTTCCCTCATTTTCGCAGCCTAAAAGGTCCAACCATTGGAACTTTGAGTTCCTTCATTCTGCAGCAAATGAACGCTATTGTGTTCTGCCTGAATGATGAATAGTGGTGGGGATGGCCGGTGACTAACCGATGGCAACCTTAGTAAGTGGTGGTGGTGGTAGAAAGTGAACTTAAGTTGGAGAACAAGGGAAAAGTAGAAGAAAGATGAAGGAAAGGAGGAAAAAGATGAAGATTCCAGAGAGAGAGAGAGGCATGAATTGAGTTTTAAATATGAGTTTCATTACTTAGGAAATTTAGAAAAAGGAGGGAAAGAAAAGAGAGAGGGGAGATAGGAACGAATTTTAGAAAAAAGGAGGGAATATGAAATTTATGATGAAATGTGTTGGAGGGAGAAGAAAAAATGAGGGAGAAGAAAAAATGAAAAATTAACTTCAAATTTTTTTAGCTTTTTTTGTTATGCATTAGTGCGACATTCAAAAAGTCGCCACTAAAGACATTCAGTGGCGACATATATTGTCGCCTCTGAAACCCCTTACAGTGGCAAAATTTCAATTGTCGCCACTGAAAATCTTCAGTGGTGATAAAATGTGTTGCCACTAAAAGCCTCTAGTGGCGATATTGGAACTCTTTGGTGGCGATAAATTGTTGCCACTGAAGCTCTTAAGTGGCTACTTTTAGATGTCACCACTAGAGGTCTTTAATAGCGACACATTTTGTCGCCATTGAATATTTTCAGTGGCGACACAAAAAGTCACCACTAAAAGAGGACTTTCAGTGATGAATTTTTTTGTCGCCACTAAAAGTCATATTTTTTGCAGTGCTAGCTATTTTGAAAACTGGTTATTAATGTTATTGGGATTTATTCTCATAAAAATGCTGGTTTGTATCAGATTCCTAGTTCCAAATAGTGCTAGAAGTGGAGGTGAAAGTGATGGAGATACCCTTCCTAGGGTCTTTTCTTATTATTCATGAAGTGTGGGTTATGTATATATGGGAAGTTTCTCCTACACCATGAGGATGTAAAGTTCTAGGAAAGTTTTTGGTATGCCCAATACCCTGAACCCTTATAATATTTTGGGAAAAGGGTAAGGATAATAGTTTTGATGTATAAGATAAGGGCATATATGTATTAGGATATGTGAGCTAGAAATCCACTAGTTATTTTTGTTAAATAGGTATGAGTAACAGGCTTGTTGTCTTCTTACCTTAGCTAACACTCTCACATATCCATAGAAATATTTCTAGTGAATGATATGTATACACTGTAAATGAATGTGGATGTATATATATATGTATGTTTTATGGCAATTAATTCAATGTATTTTTCACTGCGTAACGTGTGAGATCCCGAGTGTAGTAGCCTAGACCAGTAATACTAATTATTTCATTTGATAAATATTTAAAATTTGACTTGGGTAAATGATGTACTAATTCACCAATCTTACAGTATATTGCTTATATTATTTAAATTACTTAAAAAGGAACTGTAGGATTGGGGGGTTACACTGAGTTGGTATTAGAGCACTATTACCATGGCTAGTGAGAACTGGCTCAATAGTGAAAGGGTAGATTCCTCAGGATAGAGACTAATGCAAGGTAGTTAGCTAAGCCATGGTAGTTGACTAGCTTGTATTATGTTTTGACTTGAGGAATGAAGTATTAGGTTTGGGTAGATGATATTTTTGATTGGTGCCATATGATCTCTCTTAAATAGTATGTTATTGAGACTGATCACCTCGATAATATTTGTTTTGTAGAGTGAATTATGGCCCCACCTAGAAGAAATACTATGAAGGAAAAGGAATTTGAATCCAATATGGAAAGAGTTATGCAAGTGATTATGGGAGTGGTAGAGGCTATGAAAGAACAGGCTGCTGCTGCTGCTCAACAGGCTGCTGGTACCACCCAACAGGTTACTGCCACTACTCAACAAGTTGCAGCTATGGCTGAAGCACTTAGACAATTTCAAGAGAATAGACCTGTGAATCCCAATCCAAACCCTGAAGTTGGACAAGTGGGAAACCAAGCTTATAATGGTTGGTTTAAATTTTAGAGAAATAAACCTCCTTCCTTTAGGGGTGAGTTTAACCTATAGTCAGCTGAAGAATGGTTGCTGAGAGATGGAAAAGTTGTTTGAGGTCCAAGGAAACACGAATGAACAGAAGGTATTGTTTGCTACTTACATGCTTGTTGGGGAACCAGAATATTGGTGGAGAGGAGCGAACAATTACTGGTAGCCCAAGGGACCCAAATTACCTGAGAAGTTTTTAAAAGAGTGTATTTGGAAAATTATTTCCTTGAAAACGTGAGAAATCATAAAGAAATTGAATTCATGCAGTTAAAGTAGGGAAGTATGACTTTTGAGGAGTATTTAGCTGAATTTGAGGCACTGTCTAAATTCTCTTCTTATTTAGCGCATCATCCAGATGAGATATGGAAAGCGTTGTATATAGAAGCTGGGTTGAGATCAGAGCTGAAGAATATTGTTGCTCCATTTGAAATTAGGAACTTTTCTATGTTAGTGAAGAAGTGTCTTATTATTTCTTAGAACCTGGCTAACACAGAGAAAGAAAGATAAAGGGCCAATTTCTTTAAAAGGAAACAACCTGGATCATTTAGAGGAAGGGATAATAGAAATGAAGGAAACCAGAAGGGGAAGAAACCTGTAGTGAGACAAGCAGTACCCAATGCTTGTCCAAAGTGTGGGAAAAGTCATGGCGAACCTTGTATATTCCAGTCAGGTGTGTTTTAAGTGTGAAAAACAAGGTCACTTCATGAAAGATTGCCCTAAGTGGAAGAAGTCAACTAAGCCCACAAGACCTCTTACTATGGGAAGAGTTTATACTCTCAAAGGTAAAGAAGTGGTCCAGTCTGATGATATGATAAAAGGTAAATGTTCGATAAATGGTATTTCTTTAATTGTGCTATATGATTCTAGCGCCACTCATTCTTTTATTTCTTGTGAATGTGTGGAAAGATTGAATTTAGCTTTATTTAAATTGGCCCATGAGTTATCTATTTTTATTACTATAGGACAGTGGGTATTAACTTCTTTAGCCTGCTTAAATTTTTCCCTTGTTGAAAATAAGCCCTTCATTGTTAACCTCATTTGTTTACCTTCGAAGGGATTAGATATCATTTTTCAGGATGGATTGGTTGTCTACAAAAAATGTATTCTTGGATTGTTCTAAGAAATTTTTGAATTTTATAGATGTCATGCCGATAGTTAGGAGAATTGAGGAAGACAACCAAAGAACTAGTTTTCTGTGTTCTTCTAAAGTTGAATTTCAGCATAAACTTAATGCTATTCCTATAGTTTGTGAATTTCCAGATGTCTTTCCTAATGAAATTTCAAGTCTTCCACCTGAGAGAGAGATAGAATTTTCTATAAAATTGATGCTGGCTTGTAACCAATTTATATAGCGCCATATAGAATGTCTCCCTTAGAGTTTATAGAATTGAAAGTGCAGATAGAGGATCTTTTAGGGAGATAGTTTATTAGGCCCAGTGCTTCACCTTGGGGAGCACTAGTTTTGTTTGTAAAGAAGAAGGATAGAAGTGTGAGATTATATATAGACTATGGACAACTAAACTAGGTAACTATGAAGAATAAATACCCGCTCCCTAGAATAGATGACCTGTTAGATCAATTGAGAGGAGCTATTGTGTTTTCCAAAATTGATTTGAGGTCGGGATACCATCAAATCAGAGTGAGAATTGAAGACATACCTAAGATAGCCTTTAAAACCAAATATGGGCATTATAAATTTCTTGTAATGCCATTTGGATTAACGAATGCTCTAGCTATTTTTATGGATTACAAGAATCGTATCTTTAGACCCTACCTTGATCAGTTCATGGTAGTATTTATTGATGACATTCTTTTATATTCTAAGAGTAGTGAAGAGCATGAACACCATCTTAGAATCATATTGCAGTTGCTTAAGGAGAAGCAGTTGTATGCAAAATTACATAAATGCGAATTCTAGTTAGAAGAGGTGAAGTTCTTAGGTCATGTAATCACTAGAGAAGGAGTAACAGTAGATCCTAGTAAGATAGAAGTTGTAATTAGTTGGGAGAGACCTACAACAATGACCAAAATTCAGGGTTTTTGCAAATTACATTACCTTTGACTAGACTGACTAGGAAAGATATTCCTTTTGTGTGGGATCACAAATGTGAAGATAGCTTTCAAATTTTAAAGGAAAAGTTGACCACAACACTTGTATTAATAATCCCTGATCCCTTAGGGAATTTTGAATTGTATTGTGATGCATCCAAGAAAGGCCTAGGATGTGCCTTGATGCAAAATGAGAGAGTTATCGCATATGCCTTAAAAATCTGGTGACACTATTTGTATGGGTCGAGGTTTGAGGTATTTAGTGACTACAAAAGTCTCAAATATCTCTTTGACAAAAAAGAATTAAACATGAGGCAAAGAAGATGGATGAAATTCTTAAAGGATTATGATTTTGAATTAAAGTACCATCCAAGAAAAGCTAATGCAATGGTAGATGCACTAAGTCAAAAATCTCTCCACATGGCTTAATTAATGATAAATGAAATGAGACTGATAGAGAAATTTAGAAATATGAGCCTATCCACACTAATGTTACCAAATAGGATATATCTGAGTGAGTTAAAAATCGAGAATAACCTTAGAACTCAAATATTAGAAGCTCAAAGAGAGGATGAATTCTTAGAGTCCCTAAAGGACCAAAGAGAATTCAAAAGAGTTGTCGATGGTATAGTAACATTCCAAGATAGAATTCATATCCCAGATTCAGGAGGACTAAGTGATATAATTCTAGAAGAAGCCCAGAAGAGCAATTATACTATTCATCCTAGTACTACCAAGATGTATCAAGATTTGAAAAGGAAATTTTAGTGGCCAGGTATGAAGAAGCAAATAGCTGAGTACATTGCTAGATGCCTAGTGTGCCAGCAGGTGAAAATTGAACATCAAAAATTTGTAGAACTACTACAACCTCTTGAAATCCCTAAATGGAAATGGGATAAGATTTCTATGGATTTCGTAGTAGGTTTACCAAAAGCTCAATTAGGGAATGATGCAATCTGGGTGATTGTAGATAGATTAACTAAATCTGCACATTTCTTATCCATCAAAATAAATTTCTCATTGGATAAGTTGGCTCAATTGTATATACAAGAAATAGTAAGACTCCACAGAGTACTTACTAGTATAGTATCTGATAGAGACCCTAGGTTTACTTCTAGATTCTAGAGAGCCTTGCAGGAGGCTTTTAGTACTAAACTTAGTTTTAGTACTGCTTATCATCCACAAACTGATAGGCGGACTGAAAGAACTATTCAGACTCTAAAAGATATGCTTTGAGCATGTACATTAGAGCAAAAATGGAATTGGGATAGAAATTTACCATTGACAGAATGCAACCAGTCAACTTATAGCGTGGTACTAGTCAACTACCACCTTTTGTAAGGGAAAAATGAACTCAATTACGTGTTTGAATGATATCTAGCCCAAAAACTAAATCCAAACTAGTTATTAAACTTAAATTATAAGCAAGGTAACATATATTTTGAATGTAAATGAGAAAGAGCATGAAAATGACGAAATTTAAAAGGAAAGAGCAAGAATGCATAAGAAAAATAAGAATTATGTTCTTAATATATGTATCTGTGGTAGATAGGTTCATATCTGGATGACTGATTGTTGGTATGGGACGGTGATTGGACATTCCATGAGTATCATGATAGTTGTGAATTGTAAGTTAGTGACTAAATGGCCAATGTAAATAAAAATTCACTTAATTAGAATTTACAAAACTATAGTATGCACCAGTTCACCCATATATATAATCTTATGAAAAGCGTTTTGGGGACACCAGTATGTACTCAATGTGTGGAACCGAAATGTGGGGACTCTATTGTACTTGGATCCACTAGAGAATGCTCCATAATGTACAAAAATATGATATGTAGTCAAGGACTGCCAATGGGCATAGTTGCTCGAGTACATATTCAAAATTATGGAGTGGTGCACATGATAACCCTCTAAATTTCTCTTATATTATGCAATTATATGATGATAATTATGATGATATTTGGCATAGGCCAACGAGAAGTGCTCTTATTTCCTTATTGCTCTTTATTTTATAATGAAAGTTATATGAATGATGCTATATTACCTGTAGGTTCTGACGAATTTATGAAATATATACTATGAGCTGAGTATATAGAGTAAGAAATGCATTCAAGTACAAATATTGAATGAAATGTTATACAAGATAACCCAATAGATGTATTGTTTTTATGAAAAAAAAATGTAAAATTTCTATATGAGTTTATGGTGGTACAAACTAGCTATTTTAAAAACTAGTTATTAATGTTACTAGGATTTATTCTCATAAAAATGCTGGTTTGTATCAGATGCCTAGGTTCCAAAAAGTGCTGAAAGTTGAGGTGGAAATGGTGGAGATACCCTTCCTAGGGTATTTTCCTGTTATCCATAAAGTGTGAGCTGTGTATATATGGGAAGTTCCTCCCACACCTTGGGGATGTAATGTTCTAGGAAAGTTTTTTGGTTGTGCATGCAATACCCAACAGCCGTCCTATACCGACAATCAGTCACACAATCATGAGCCTATCTACCACTAAGGTAGCCTTTCATGTATCATCTTGCCTCAATTTTAGATAAGAGGAGAATTTGGCGAGCTCTTCAAACTTTGCTAGGTAATCGTCAAAGGACATGTTGCCCTGTCTAATCTTCAGAAACTTTGCCTCTCTATCATTTCTCACATTTTGAGGGAAGTACTTCTCCAGGAATACTTCCTTCAAGGAATTCTAGGTAAATAGGATTCCTTAGGCCTCCATCAATTGCTTAGCCCCTTTCCACCAATGCTCAGCCTCTTCACCTAGCGTGTAAGTGGAGAACTAAACCTTCTAGGCCTCTGTATTCCTCAGCACTACGAATAGTTTCTCCATTTCCTCTAACCATTCTTTTGCCAACTTTGAGTTAAACTCACCCCTAAAGGAAGGAGGTTTGGCTTTCTAAAACTCAGACCACCCCTTGTAGACCTGATCCCTTACTAGTTTTCCCTCAGGGTTAGGGTTGCAGTTCCCATTTCTATCCTCTTACATCTGCCTTAGTACTTCAACAGTGGTAGCTGCTTATTGGGTGGTGGAAACAGCCTGTTCCCTCATAGCCTCTACCATCCCTATGAGGGTTTGCATAACCCCAGCTAAGTTTTCTTCACCATCTTTATCCCGTATACCATTTCTCTTAGAAGGCGCCATAGCTTACTCTTTAAAACAAACATTATTGAGGTGATCGGTCTCATTAACAGAATATTTGTAAGAGGATATATGACCCCATAGGAAATACTATACATCCCAAACCTAGCACTTCATTCCTTAGGTCAAAACATAACACAATTAGTTAACTGCCTAGGCTCAACTAACTAACTTGTAGTAATCTCTATCTTGAGGAATCTACCCATACTACCTAATCAGCATCTATCACTATCAAGTCAGCTATGTACCAACTGTGGTAGCTGTGCTCTAATACCAACTAATATGTAACACCCATAACACCATCTTTAGCCTATGGTTCCTTTTAGTTATTTAAAGGTATAATATATGAATATTATAATAGTAGTATGTTACTGTTACATCTACCCGAGTAAATTTTAAACTTTTACCAAGTTAATTATTTGAGTACCATTTAAGATCGGGTTCTACACTCGGGCTCTCATAATGTTGCAGCGGAATATCAGATCAAATACATATACATAATTCATCTTAAGTGGCTATACACAAACATACACAAGTACTCATTCATTAACTTTAATTTAACTCATTAGGTTATGGAGGCAACAACCCTGACACTCATTACCCCATCAAATTTTGTATCTATAAATTCAAACTAATCCATATACATCTAAATCATTATAAGCTATACAAGAGATATTCTTTACTAGCCTTTCCAAAAATTATAAAGACTATGACAATTTAAACATGTGCCTATAAACATTTTTAGGTACCCCCATGAAGGGTACTTCCCTCATGCTTACCTCCTCCTCTAGCCAAGGAACCTACACATCTGGTACATGCCAGCACTCATGTGAGAAATGAATCTTGTAACACCTTTAGTAACACACCCTTACCCATAATTATGTTATAATTAATTAAAGGATATAAAGTGTAGTTATATAATAATGGTGTATTACCATTACCCTTACCTGAGTAATTTTAAACTTTTTACAATTTGATTTGGTTAAGTGCATCTTGGGTTGAGTCTCTACTCTCAGGTTTCACTCACTCTCGCAGCGGAATAGAATATATAAAATATACCTAAATTAACTATACATAAACATACATTCTTAGTTAAATATAGTTACATAACTATTAGGTATGGAGGCAATAATCTTGCCACTCATAACCCCATCAGCTAGTCTAAACATTAGTTCATATACATCTAAGTTAAGTTAGGCTATACAAAAGATATTCTATACTAGCCTTTTCAAAAATCATAAGGACTAGTACAATAATAACATATACCTATACTATCTCAAAATAAATTAATCAATTTCATATACCCCTTAGTGGGTACTTATTCCCATGTTACCTCCTCTTCAGCCACGAGACTTACACATCTGATACATGTCAGCACTAATGTGAGAAATGAATCTTAGTAACAATGCAACCTATTCCAAAATCCATTGACCTGAACCACCTTGCTTACACAAAAAAGCTCTACATTCTTTCTCATCATAAAATATAGTATTTACCATTGGGATGTAATACATGTAGCATTTAATCATGTTATGTACTTATATATATGCATGTACATTTAAAACTCATCAACTTTAAAATATGGGAAGTTCATTCATCATCATTCTCATCATAAAGCACTTTCTTAGGGTAATAAATGTGCTCCTTTTCTTTTTCCTTTGAGCAGGAGAAAACAATCACATCATATGAGCTATCAGAAGTGCTGCCCAATAACAACTCCACGTACCACTACATCATGAATGAGTTATCCTAGTGACTACTGCGCCATTACAGTAAAATACTGCTCTAGTACATTTGAGGCATCCCTCAGCTGGATCCACGTGTATAATCTCAATAACTCATGGGATCACCGTAAACCTTTGAGCAGATCCTATCCTCTTTGCTTTAGCAAATCATGAGGCTATGAAGTCAACACCATTACCTCTGAGGTGGATCAGCCTCTCAGTATACTACTCTCTAACATATAAGCTAAGGTGATTCGTCTCATGACCATACTTATGCTTTATCCTTAAGTATATGTTTCTTAATGGCCCTTGGAAGATTCACTAACTTAGGGTTCACAACCATCATGGTGTTTTCAAAATCTTCTATATTCAAGCAGGTGTTTAACTATCATTGCACAATCGTGGAATGCCAATGGTTGTCCCACACTGAAAATCGATCACTCGACCATGAGCTTATCTACCACTAATGCATATGCTTAGAATACTTCACTCTTCCTTTTTTATGTCTTTCTGCTCCCTTTGGTATCACTATCACAAGGACCATTCTCATCCAAGTAAAAAGTGACCTTATCCTTTGCACATTACCCAAAAAATGTACTTTCCTTGCCTACCTATGTTTTGAGCCTTTAATCAAATCAGTGTGAAGGATTTCTAAGCTCAATTTCCATTAAAAATCATGTTTTGCAAGTTAGAGGGCTGCCAGTTGACTATTGGAAGGCTAGCAGTTAGCTGGTAGCTCTTTGGAATCCTTGGTTCGCAAGATGGTAAGCTACCAGTCGACTATTAGAAGGTTGACAGTTGGCTAGTCGCTCACTGGAATGCATCTTGGGAAAAATAAGAACCCAACAGTTGACTATGAGGATGGATAGTCAGCTGCTTAGTGTAAACTCAGGCTCAACATTTGACTGCTAGGATGCTGGTAGTCGGTTGCTGTCTCTAAGTCTGCACTTCTGGGTTTTCTAGAAACATGACAATTGACTGCTATATGCTTAACAGTCAGTTGTTATGCTCCGATACTGTTCATAAAGCATCCTTTTGAGATTACCCAGTCCAGAACTCATTCCATTTTCAATTTAAAACATATAAGCCTAGTTTCCATGCTATAAGCTTTACTTTTCCTCAAACATATCTCATCATTATGCTCAAACACTATGCATTTAAGTAAAGCTAGCCTATATTTCTAGATGAACACAACCCAGCATTTCTAATCATTTGTAAACATATATAAGCACAACATTTTAGCAAAACAGCACCCAATAGCAATTAAAAAGCACATAGAATATAGGTTTAACCCTAAAATCAGTTTAAAAATTCAAAATTTATATTTTCTAGCAACATTAAAATTTTCAGAAAAGAGAGGGGTTTAGGATGGATTGCTACCTTGATTCCTTGCAAATGTGTATGTATGATGTGTTAGGAAGATTATCTCCTTGCTGTAGAACTAATTTCCAGCCTTGAACCTGCTCTTCCTTTAGCAAAATTTCCTTTCTCTTGCCCTAGCTTGCCCTTTTCTCTCTCTACTAGTCCTTCTGCTTCTCTCTTTAAAAATTTGATGCTTCAAAGTGTGTTGTGGGGTTTAGGGTTCAGCTAGGATTTAATAGTGAGTTTGGAAAATTACACTTTGGTCCCTAAGCTACTTTGTAGTCTTAATCTCCATACATTTTCCTTTTTCACTTAAGTCCTTGGCTACACTCTCAACTCAACAATTTTATTCCTTCCAATTAGGTCCTTACACTAATGCAACTATATGCACTAATGCAACACACACAAGCATTAGACATTAAATTAACAATTATCAAACATCTCTTAATCACATTAGGAGCAGATGTTACAAATCTCAGTATCAATGAAACCTATCTTAGAAAACTATTAGCCTGTACCACCACATTTATACGGAGTCTTTACATTCTTTCATCATAAAACTTAACACAAACTATATACTATTGGGACGCAATGCATGTAACATACTCTCATGTCATATACTCTGATTTATGTAATTTCATTTAAAACATATAAGCTCTAAAATATAGGATGTTCAATCCTCATCATCTCATCATAAATTTCTTCTCAAAATTTTCATGTAAACATATTAAGGGAAAATAAACATGCCTTTTCATTTATCATACGAGTAGGAAAAATCGCATATCATAAGTGTTATTAGGAGCGCTGCCCAGTGACAACTCCATATACCACTGTTTATATGCATGAGTTTGTGACTATTCAACCACCCTTTAGCTAACTCTAGCTTTTAAATCTATCTTTAACTTTTTGTACATCATAAGGCGTCCCTCAGTCAGATTCGAGTACCATTTTCTAACCAGCGAGATAGTTGTCAACTCTACCCAACATTTCCCATCCTCAAACGAGACTTGTTATCGACTCATGGGATCACTGTCAACTTTACCTAAATCATTTCCTCTCTACTTTTGGGCAGATCATAATACTATGGAATCACCATCCCCTTTTAATGGATTACACTCCCAGTACGCTATTCTCTACATATACACTAGGGTGACTCAGCTCATGTCTATAGTTATGCTAACTTTTAAGTATGTGTTTCTTAAATGGCCTTTGGAAGATGACACTACCTTAAATTTTGTAACCATTATGGTGTTTTCAAAATCATCTAAGCTCAAGTAGATGTATAACCATCCTAATTCATGGCACAATCGTGGAATGCCCAATGGCTATCCCATACCGAAAATCGATCACTTGATCATAAGCCTATCTACTACTAAGGCATATGTTTAGAATACTTTCCTCTTTACTCTCTCTTTCTTATGTTTTTCACTCTCTTTATTTCACTATCACAAGGATCTCATCATCCAAGTGACTCGTAACTCGATCTCTTGCATGTTACCTACTACATCCCAGGTTTAGATCCTCAGTTTAAGTGAGAGTTTGGGCTAATTTCCTCTTAAAATGGTCAATTGAGTTCATTATCTAAGTCAGAAGGCTGGCAGTCGACTGCTAGCTCACTGTCTAAAGTCCCTTTTCTTGGCCAAGAACCACCAGTCAGTTGCTAAGGACTTGGTAGTCACCTGCTAGCCTTGACAATCAACTCTCAGAGGTCTAGCAGTCGGCTGCTAGCTTTTGAAAAATTTTTCAAAAATGAAGAACACGACAGTTAACTAGCAGTCAGCTGCTGGCCTTTCTGTCATACCTTTTTAGGCAAGGGATAAGCATGGTAGTTGACTTCTAGGGCTGGCAATTGACTGTTGGCACTTAGTTCGTTCAAAAATTCATGGTTTTACACAGAGTTTGGCCCCCAAACATATTCTCAAACCATTTTCACAAATCATGAACTCAAAGCCATCATTCAAATGTCATTTCACATTTAAAACATGCCCAAAACTTAACTTATCATATCTCAAACTAAGATTAAACCATATTTACTTACTTAAGGCAAAAGCCCACTTTCACAATCATTCACAAGCATAAATGAGCATAATAAATCATCAGGCATTGTAATGCCCTTATTTAGTATTACATTTCCTCAGGCGTAAATAGATAAGTTTGCTATATTATTCTTATCCTTTCATTTAAATCGTCTGAGCATTTATACAATTATGTTGTAGTAAAGTGAATTAGGCTCGGGTTCTTTTGCTCAGATCAAATCTCATACGCATAGTGGAAAAAATTCAATCTATCACAGCAAAATTTATAAGACTTACATACAATACAAAAAATAAATGTCCAATAAATGTCTGTTACATCCTTTGTAAGCATGTACTAGGATAGATGAAGTACCCATCCCTAAGGAGTCAGGAGATAACAATCTTATCACTCAAACTCCTTTAAAATAATAGGGATAAATAGGTCTTTCAGATATCCTTTCCCCAGTAATTTTCCATTTCCCTTTTCTATGTATAACCAAAATAATAGCCCTAATTCTAATCATATCTAGAATTAGGACCCCAAAAGTGCAGGACTACAAAATATTTCTATCAAAATTATGCCTTCTAATGCTATCTCCATCCTTCCCTGAGATTGCTAAACACCTGGATCTGAGACATATTAGCATATAAATGAGAAAACGAGTTTCCCAGTAGCTTATCAATTCATTCTTTTAAAATCTACTAATATGTACTAGGCTGCAAGCATCCAAAACATTTTCATCTACATTCTTGGTATTTAAAACATAGTCTCATTCACATATACCAATTGGCAAGTAGTACATGATTAATTGAAATGTCAATGTGATGAAATTAGATATTCTCTTTTGAGTAAAACATCTTTTTATGGGATCATACATGTAAAAAAAACTAAATTGAAATAACAAGGATCAATTATGCATTTCATTCTTAAAAACTTACCTCTATAAATTGATTGGGCATATATGGGCACCTTGTGGACCCTTGGCCACCTTTATAAATTACTTGTGCACACTTGGGCACTTTGTGGACCCTTGGCAGCCTTGATAAAGAAATTGTCCTCACTTGGGTACTTTGTGGACATTTGGCCACCTTGATAAAATTAATTGTGCACACTTGGGCACTTATACATACATATAGCAACTACATTTCCTTTTATTTTTTTCATGTTAATCTCTCTTGCATTTAGTCCTCATAAGATACATTCTAATGCATTCATTATTAGATTCAGCCACTAAGATTTGAATTAATATATGGTTTCAGCCACTATGGAAAAATAATTCTAATTTAGGATTTTTCCCATCCTTGCCATAAGTTAAACTTCATGACCTTATGCATTGTTATTTTTAGGGTACTTTCCCCTACATTTAGTTGGTGCAACCATTGTCATTAATCATTTAATTTACTCATTCTCTTAAATCATGTTACAGACTAGGTTTAAGACTACACACTAATTTTAAGGTCACACCCTTACTCCTCTTTTACATTTTAATATTAATGTGGGCTTTATTATGTACAAAGAGATGAACTAATTAACTATACCTCAATAGGTTATATTTTCTTTCAAAACCAAATGGTAGCTCCCTTTGCACAATTCTCATAACAAAATTTTCTATCTTACAAAGAATATATATGTATATGCTCACCTAGAACATATGCTAACCATACAAGCATAGAGATTCTAGCATTAATATAATTTAAAGTTTTCCATTATTCATACCAAATTTTACCAACAATAGTTCTTTTCTGGAGGCCACGTTAGCTATTTTAACATAAGGATACATTAGTCATGCAAGAAGAAAAATTTCAACACTATCTTATGTTAAAAATTTCCATAACACATGCTAAATTTCACTAGCAATGGTTCTCTCATGGTAGTATAATATCTACTTTTAACACATCCACAGACATATCCATTTGCCATGCAAGCTTAGCCAAGAGGCACTTACATTTCAAGAATGTAGACAAGTAACTCATGTTCCATGAAAGCTTGGAAAAATCATGATGCATGTACTCTAAAACATGGCACAAAAGTTAATGAATTGCTAACCTACCTCAATTGGTGCCAAATAATGGAATTGTCTTGGCTCTTCCTTTAGAGTTTTTCCCTTACTCCCTTGCCTCTTCTCTCTCTTTTGTCCAATTAGCCCTTTCTCCTTTCCGAAGGTGTGTGTTTTTCTTAGTGTAAAGCTGCTCTCTCTCCCTCTCAAAATGCTCTCCCCTCACCAAAGTTTTCTTTTATTTTCTTTCACTTTTGCTACTCTCTTTCTTTCCCCTATTTTTTTATGGCCTTGCATCAAATTTTAGTGCATCCCACTTTTCTTAGATTTTTTGTGTTACTTAATCCCATCACCAAGATTTTTATTTTCCTTATTCCTTACGTTGCACTCCCCTTCTTAGCAATGCCATGCCATGTGTGTCTTTCATCTATCCCTTTTCATTTTCTATTCGAGTAATGGGAGGCTACACACTTTTCTCTTTCTTATTTTTTAATCATCATCATTTCCTAGCCACATTTGTACTTTTAAGTACAATTTACTTTGCTTGCAAGTTTATCTTATCCCATTTGGTCACCTTCTCTCTTACCTTGGTCTACACATGTGCTTAAGGACATTTTATTTTCCTTGTTCTCTTACAATTGCCCACTCATCACGCCAAAGGAAAGAAAAAAAAGGAAGAGGTTCACGCCAGTTGCATTCTTCACGTAAGTTGTATGGCTTCTTTCACACAAGCTTACCTATCTCTCGACCACGCAAGCTTCACCTTTTGGCATGAATTTTTTTTTTAATATCCAATCCTATTTGGTTTCCACCTTGCACCCACATGTGTATTTTATTTTAAAGGAATTTTGCACTTTCCTTGCTGCATGCGTATATTTACTTTTAACTCCACCTATTTCATGATTACTTGGTTACCTTAAAGACAAAGTCAAGGGAAGAAAAAGGAAATCTAGCTTCACACATTTCTTCCCTCTCTCTCTCATTTTTCTGTGTCACTTTATGTGTATATGTATATCTACTTAAATGTTACATTTCCTCTTTCCTTTCTCACTTCACGTAAGGCTACCCTCTTGCTTCCTTCTCCAATTGTCATTGCCATGAATTTATATATGTATATTTTTAAATCAGCCTCTCATGTAGCTATTCGGTTACTAAAAGAAGAGAAAGGCATACTTCCAACACCTTTAGCTACTTAACCATATATATATCAATGTTACACTTCTTTCCTTTCCCAATTGCACGTGTATATGTTCAATTTGCCATACTATTCTCTCCTTGACAATTCAGCTAATTGGGGAAGGAAGAAAGGAAGAATTAAATCAAGAACCTCAATTTTATTCAATGTTATCCTTTAGCACATTTATTCTAGCCATTAAATCACACAAGCAATTCACCACACTTTATGGCAACTCATCTAATTAATTAAGGAAACATTAATTTAAAACAATCAAGAGAGTTTAGGGTGTTACATTTCTCCCCTCCTTAAGAATAATTTCATCCTCAAAATTTATACATACCTCACGAAAATAATTCTAGATACACTACACACATATCCTCCTCTCTTTCCTTGGTGGCTTGCTGTGGTGATGTGTGATCCCGCAAGATCTTTACTAGGGGAATGGTCTTATTCCTTAGGGTTTTGACCTCAGTATCAATGATTTGTAAAGGTTTTGGCTGATAAGTTAGATTATCCTTTAATTACAGAGTACTAGCATCAAGTATATGGGAAGGGTCAAGTATGTATTTTCTAAGCTGGGAAACATGGAAAACATTATGAAGGTTTGATAAGTGTGGGGGTAAGGCTATCTGGTATGCTGATGGACCCACTATCTTCAATATTTGGAAAGGTCCAATATATCTGGGACTTACCTTTCTAGACTTCATAGCTCTACCAGTCCCAGTAGTCGGGGATACTTTAAAGAAAATATAATTTCCTTCCTCATACTCTAGGGGTCTTCTTCTTTTATTAGCATAGCTCCTTTGTCTATCCTAAGCCTTTTCCATTTTCTCCTTAATCATTTTAATTTGATCCTTTCTCTGTTGCACTAACTTAGGACCCAACAATTACCTCTCACCCACTTTATACCAAAATAATGGGGACCTACACTTCCTTCCATATAAGGCTTCATAGGGTACCTAAAAATTGAAGTTTGGGAGTGTGTGGGTTAGTATTAGGGTTTCTGAAGTTTAAATCTTCATAATTGCACTTTAGTCCTTTCCTATTTTGTGACTTTAGCCTCACTCACTTTTCCCTTTTCAATTAGGTCCCCAGTCACACTTTTAACTCAACTTTTATTCCTTTCAATTAGGTCCCTAAACTAATGCAACATACACAAGCATTAAACATTAAATTAACGATTTTTAAACATCTCTTAATCATAGTAAGAGCGAATGTTACATTGAATACTTTACTCTTTTCTCTTTAATGTTTTCCTCTCTTTCTTTTCAATCCTTATGTTAAATGTTACCCAAAAATCACATTTTTCTCATACAATAACATTGCTATTAACTTCATTAAGCATATCCCTTAAAAATAGAAACTTGACCTTCCCAAACTCTTTCTAGAATCTTAGGATTTCTCCATGAAAAGTCATATTCTCCCACCTACCAATTCATTTATCTCTCATAGCAATCGGATTACATAGTTAAAATGTTTAAAAACCCACACAACACACCAACAGTTGACTGTCATTTTCAAATCAGTCGGGCTGTTAGTAAATAGAATTTTATCGGTTGACAGCTAGCACTATATCAGTCGAATGGTGAGCTACTTGTAACAATCCATCATCTATTGAAGACCCGACAATCGATTGCCAAAGGCTATCAGTCGACTGGTACCTAGGGTTTTTGGAAAGTATGAAGCTGAAGAACACAATAGCTTGCTGCCATCCCCTATCAGTGGGCTGATATGTGTATTTTTAGAAAAATATGAACATCAAGAACACGCCAATTAGCTGGTAGATGTGATAGTTGGCTGGTAAGCTTCTGGAGCTTTGGTTTACTGCTATGATACACTACACATCCCAATTTTGAATTCATTTCAAGCCTATAAAAGCATGAGATTAGTTTTTAACACTTGATAATCAATTATCTTACATAAAAAATGCTCAAAAACATCCATTACAATGGATTCAACTTAAGTCAACTTTTGTGAACAATGCAACCCATTTTGTATAATCTAAAACAAGTAATCCTAAGTACATATAATTGGCATAAATCACCCAATAGATGTTATAAATACTAGGAATGTAGGTTTTAACCTTTCTCTCATTAAGACAACAGCAAAATTACAAATTTTCAAACATAAGTTGAAACTTTCAAAATGAGAGAATTAGATTATTTGCTACCTTTTTTTTTCTTTTAATCACGTAAAAGTTTGTTTAGAAGTATGCTGGTGTGAAGTCTTTGCTTCTAAGATGCCAAACTTGCTTCTATAACCTTCTTCCTTCATAATTTTCATACTTTCTCTCTCTAGAATGTTTACTATTTCTCTCTCTATAGTTTTTGAA
This sequence comes from Senna siamea, assembly GCA_031216115.1. Classification (NCBI taxonomy): domain Eukaryota; kingdom Viridiplantae; phylum Streptophyta; class Magnoliopsida; order Fabales; family Fabaceae; genus Senna; species Senna siamea. Next base: position 9,639,464 of record CM062360.1, read on the forward strand.
AATTTGGGTGAAGACGGTGGAGGGTTTCAGATTTTTGAGGCTATTTATAAGTAGTTCAGGTGGTTGGAGCAACTATAAACCTTATCTAATTTTTGGCTTCAGTTTTGATCATCCAGCCTCAAGTAGCGATTTACCCTATTATGTGGAGAATTACCAATTTGGCCCTAAAGCTTTGGTGGGAAATTTCAAATTTTTGTTAGCTACAATAACCAGTATTTTTGCTAAAATTACAGTTGACTACCTCCAAAGTATTGAAAGCTTATAAATCTTCCCTAACTAAACCTTTTCCATTTCATTTCAGTCCTAACTCTTTCCTTTTCATTTCAATCCCTCACTCTAATACAACTATATGCAACTAATTCTGATGTAGATACAAAGCAATTAATTTATTCAATAACTAACAAGCATCTCTTGATAGATAGAAGCAGCAAATGTTACAATTTCCTACTTAATGCATCTGCCACTACATTTGCCTTCCCTATATGGTATTTTAGCTCAAAGTCATAATCTTTAATGAATTCCATCCATCTCCTTTGCCTCATATTCAACTCTTTATGATTGAAGAGATATTTGAGACTCTTATGGCCACTAAATACCTCAAATCTAGATCCATAAAGATAATTTCTACAAAGCTTTAAGGCAAACAATATGGCTACTAACTCTAGATCATTAGTAGGATAATTTCCTTCATGAGGTCTTAATTGTCAAGAAGCATAGGCTACTATCCTTCCATCTTGTATCAACACACACCTTAGGCCCTTCTTGGATGCGTCACAATACAATTCAAAGTTTGCTAAGGGATTAGGAATAGTTAAGATAGGTGCAGTTGTTAGCCTCTCCTTCAAAGTTTGGAAACTATGTTCACATTTGGAATCCCACATAAATGGAACATCTTTCTTGGTCAACTTAGTCAAAGGCAATGTGATCTATGAAAACCCTTGAATGAATCTCTTATAATAACTTGCTAATCCGAGAAAACTATGAATTTTGGTTATTGTTGAGGGTTTCTCCTAACTAACTATTGCCTCTGTCTTACTTGGATCTACTATCACCCTATCTTTGGTAATCACATGCCCTAATAAATTCACCTCTTCTAACTAGAACTCACACTTCTCTAGTTTGACATACAATTACTTTCCTTAAGCAATTGCAGAACAATCCTAAGATGTTGTTCATGCTCTTCCATACTTTTAGAATATACAAGAATATCATTAATAAACATTACCACACACTAATCAAGGTAGGGTCTAAAGATACGATTTATGTAATCCATAAAAATATATGGAGGATTCGTCAATCCAAATGGCCTTACTAGAAATTCATAATTCAAGTACCTAGTCCTAAAGGCAGTCTTTGGTACATCTTCATCTTTGACTTTAATTTGATGGTACCTCGACCTCAAATCAATCTTAGAAAATATAGTAGCTCCTTTTAGTTAATCTAACAAGTCATCAATTCTAGGGAGGGGGCATTTGTTTGTCACAATCACCCTATTTAGTTGCCTATAGTCTATACACAATCTTAAACTTCCATCTTTCTTTTTTACAAATAACACTGGGGATCCCCATCGGGAAAAACTAGGTCTAACAAATTGTTTCTCTAAGAGATCCTCTAGCTGCACTTTCAACTTAGTCATCTCTAAGGGAGACATCCTATAGGGTGCTATAGAGATAATTCTCGTGCCAGGAACTAACTCTATAGTGAATTTTACTTCCCTCTCAGGTGGAAGACTCGATATTTCTTCTAGAAAGACATCTGGAAATTCACTAACTACATGGATATCATTGAGTTGATGCTGAATTTCAATCTCAGAAGAACACAAAAAATATATTCTTTGATTATTTTCCTTAATAACCCTATTCATAAGTATGGTTTCTATAAAAGTCATAGATTTTTAAGAACAATCCAAGATTAAATAGTTTAATGACAATCAGTTCATCCCAAGAATAATATCCAAATCAATCAATGGTAAATAGGTAAGGTTAACAACAGAAGGTTTATTCTCAACAACGATTGGACAATTTAAACAAGCTAAAGAAGTCAAAATCTACTATGTCGTAGGGGTATAAATAGAAAACTCATAGGGTAAACTAGATACATGCAATTTCAATCTTTTCACGCATTCATAGGAAATGAAAGAATGAGTAACGCCAGAATCAAACAATACAATTTAGAGGTTTAGTGGTCTTAATTAGTTTCTTCCATTGCGGTCTTAATTAGTTTCTTCCATTGCGGACAATCCCTAGCCAAATATCCCTCTTTCTTGAATTTGAAGCAAACACCTTGATGTAGGTGGCAACACCCACATGATTTCTCCTACATTTAAGGTAAAAATTAGGTACTGTCTGCTTCACCATTGGCCTCTTACCTCCTTGGGTTTTACCAAATCTGTTATCCCTTCCTTTGAAAGATCCTGGTTGTTTCTATTTGAGGAAATTCATTCTCTATTTTTCTTTCTCAGTCTCTGTTAGATTTTTGGCAACTATGTGACATTTATTTTTTAGTGTGGAATAATTCTTGATTTCCAACGAAGCAACCGCACTCTTTAACTTAGGCCTCAACCCAGCCTAAAGATGTATGGCCTTCCATGCCTTATCTGGTTAAAGCTTTAAGTATAAAGAGAATTTGTACAATTCCTCAAATCTAGCAAGATACTTATTAAAAGTTATACAGCTCTGCTTAATCTGCATGAACTCTATCTCCTTCTCATTCCTCACATTCTAAGGAAAATAGTTTTCTAGAAACACTTCTTTAAATTACTCCCAGGTGATCTAGACTCCTTGAGCCTCCATTAACTATTTTTCCCCTTTCCACCAATGCTCTGCTTCTCTAATTAGCATATAAGTGGAAAACAATACCTTCTGGGCATCTATACTCCTAAGAACTGCAAACAACTTCTCTATCTCCCTCAACCACTCTTTGGCTACTTTCAGGTCAAACTCACCCCTAAAGGAAGGAGGTTTAGCTTTCTAGAATTTTGACCATCCATGATAAGTTGGGTTACCTACTTGTCCTTCATTAGGATTAGGGTTAGGATAATTATTGTTCCCAGTCTCCAAAAAATTGTCTAAGAACTTAGGTAGTAGCAGCAGCTTGCTCCCTCATGGCTTCTTTAACATCCCCAATCCTATGGTTCCTTTTAGTTAATTAAATAATATCACATAACATAGGATTGGTGAGTTACTACTACCTTTACCCGAGTCAATTTTTTCTATCTTTTACCAAGTTAAATAATTAAGTGTTACTAGTTTGGGAATTTTACACTCGGGATTCTCATGTAATGTCACAGCAGAAAATAATTTAAATAATTGAAATACAACATATATTTATATATCTATTTACATTCACATACATAGTTTATTTACTATGATTACAACTTCTTTTGATCAGACATATACCTATGGATATATGATCCTGTCACTCATACCCTTTTAACAAAAGACCGCTAGTAGTTTCCTAGCTCACATATCTTAACACATATATGCCCTTGTCTTATTCACCAAAAGTCATCCTCTTGATCCTTCCAAAAATAGTAATAAGGATTCAGGGTATTGGGCATGTCAAAATCTAAATGTCCAACCCTAAAACATTCATCTAGTCAAGGTGTAAGGGAAACTTCTAATACAAAAATAATCCATAGTTCCTTCACAACTGGGAAATACCCTAAGAATGGCATCTCCACTATCTCTACCTCCATCTCCAACAAAACCTGGTATCTAGGCATCTGATACAAACTAACATTTTATATGAGAAATAAATCTCAGTAGCAATAACAAAAAACTATTGATTTGTTCCACTGTACTCTTACAAAAAACACTACATTCTTTTTATCGTCAAATAAAAAATATTAAGCCTATTGGGATACAATGCATGAATTATACAGTTATGTTTCACATCTCATACTCATACTTATGCAATCATTTCATATCCATCACATAGGATATACATATATCATCATATTATATCACATATCCATCACTTAGGATATACCTCTTATAATGGTAACAGGGCATCACATAGAAACAAGAGCATAAACAAGGAAATTAGAGCATATTCTCATGGCCAATGCCAAATCATGATCATCACAAGATCATACCTATAACATCCGCTCTTAAATGATTAAGAGATGTCTATTAATTAAAAATTAAATGCTTATGTATATTGCATTGGTTGCATATAGTTGCATTAGTGCAGGGACTTAGTTACAAGAAATAAAAGTTTAGCTAAAGTGTGACTAAGGACCCAATTAAAAAGGGAAAAAGTATTAAGGCTAAGGTTGTAAAATGACTCAAGGACTAAAATGCAATAAACTAAACTACACTTAAACCCTAGCTAAACCTTAAACACCCTCATACCACTCAAGCTTTAGCAAACTTAGAGAGAGAAAGAGAAGGCCGAGTAGAGAGAGAAAAGGTGACTTAAGGCAAGAGAGAAGGGCATTTGGCTTAAAGGAAGGCCAAATTTTAAGCTAGAGAAGTATTCTACAACTAGGAAGGCACCATTTAAACATCATATACACATCCAGCAACAAGCAAATCCAAGGTAACAACACAACCTAAACCACATTTTCATAGAATGTTTGCTCTTAATTGAAAATGATGCTTATGAATGTTTTAAGTTGTATTGGGGTTTAAACTTGCATTCTTTATGTTTTAAATGTCTATTGGTATTACTTATTGAATGAGTGTGCTTGTTATGCTTGTAAATGATGTTTGAAAGATGAGTTTTTCCTTAAGTACAAAAATGAGGTTTAATCTTGGTGTTGGACAAAATGTAATGGAAATGTGGGCTGTTTATCGATGTTAAATGATGCCTAGTGTTAACATTGAGTCCATAAATCTTTTATATGAGTTGTATTCATGTGTTTGGGTAAAAAATTTAGGTATATTAAAAGTTTTTATACATAATAGAGCACTAGTGCTTGACTGTCAGCCTTGGAAGTCGACTACCATGTTCTTTGTTACCCAGAAAATGTACCCAGAATTCATTAGCCAACTGCCAGCTCAAGGGAAGTCGACTGCCAGCCCAAAATGATAGAAAATGAACTCTATACCTTGATTTTGATGGAGAATTGGCCCAAAACCTCACCCAAACACAAGATTAAAACCTGGGATGTATTGGTAACATGAAATATTAGAGGTATGACTTACTTGGACATAGTGGTCCTTGTAAGAATCACATTAGACATGGTGATCCTTGTGATAGTGAAAGAAAAAGGAATAAATGAAAGAGAAAAAGTATGGGAGTATTCTTAGGGTATATATTAAGATAGATAAGCTCATAAATGAGTGACCAATGGTTGGTATGGGACGACCTTCGGAGTTCCATGATTATACCATGCACTAGGTAGGTAACCATCCATTTATACTTAGATAATTTTGAAAATTCCGTGATGGTTGCAAACTCTAAGTTAGTGCAATTTTCAAGGCCATTAAAGTAGACATACATAGAGTCAGGCATAAATATGGTGTGAGCTGAATCATCCTAGTATATACATTTGTTAATAATGTACTGGGATATGATCCCAAGAGTTAAACAAGTAGTCCCTTATAGGGTAGAAAGGGAAATAAATTCTCGTTGTACAAAGAGTGATCTGCGGAACGGCAGTGGCCACATCATGAGCAGTCCCTTATGGGGTAGAAAGGGAACTTTAAATCTCGCTATATTGGAATGATCTGTGAGAGAACAGTGACCAAACAGTAATTGTGTAACATCTGCTCCATTTATAATTAAAGAGATGTTTGATAATTGTTAATTTGATGTTTAATGCTTAAGTATGTTGCATTAGTGCATATAGTTGCATTAGCCTATGGACTAAATTGAAAGGAAATACATAAAGGTTTAGTAAGATGCCAGTGGAGGATTTTAAGTTAGCATTATCTATCTAATTCACCACTATTAAGAGTCGTTACTTCTTAATCCAGCAATTTATTAACCTTAGTTCTAAGCGATAACAAATTGTCCATTACAGTTAGTTTTCCAATTCCAATTATCATCTGTCGATCTCAAAAAGGAATCTAATTAACATTACCACGATGTCTCATAAATAACGCTAACACATACATTCATAATTGTAATGGAGATCACACATTAAATTCAATATCCATGCAAATTTAAACAGCAATCCAACACAGTTAGGGACCCCAATGAATTTTACAAATCTAGCCACACATATTTACATATAGCACACAATCCAACAGCAAACAACCCATCAGACAGTCAATTATACAGTAGATAAAAACAGTAAAAACTTATGCAATCCTGTCTTTTCAATTGTCCAATGGTGTCTCTACAAAAGGGTCACCGGAAAACCACCGACAAGGGACTAGAAGATTGTCAGAAAATGCCAGAAATAATGAAGTACAAGGCTGCCCAACAAAACGGGTCGGGTCGGACGGGTTGGACGGGTCGGATCCCAAGCTCTTGGGTACCCGACGGATCTGCTCCAAATCTGCTCCCTTCCGTCAATTTGGGTGGCGGCGGACAGTGGGGAAAAGTCGAGACGGCGCACGGATGGCGGAAATGTACAAAGATCCGACGAGAAAACACGAATGGGTCGCGAGTCTTCTCTCGCGCCGCGAGCCTTCTCTCGCGCTACGGACGCCATGAACGGCGCCACGGACAGCCAAGGTGATGGAGGACCATGCGCGAAGCCTCTTCGGTCGTTGGTCGGCCTCCCTCGGTGGCGGTGGTGCACGAGCTCACTCCCTTCGCGTGATGGGTCTTCACGCTTCACTGTTCACTGCCCTCGCGTGATGGGTCTTCACGCTTCACTGTTCACTCCCCTCTCTAATTCACGATCCAGCTCCTCTTCTTTTTCTTCCCTTTTTTTATATATATATTTTTTTCTACTATTCACTTCAGCCTTTTGCACAATGGAGCTCCTCTTACACGATGTTTGGACTTTCCTTCACTCCAAATTACTTCGTTTGCTGACGAAGACTTGGTAAAATGCCTGAAAACAAAAATAAAGTAAACTTAAGTGATTTTAATAACAAAATTACACAAAAAATGCTCACAAAATGGACAATTCACATCAAGAAATTTTGTATAGAATCGGACACATCAAATCACCCCACACTTAAGCTTTTGCTTGTCCTCAAGCAAACATTAAATCAGTCCTCAAACAGACAACAACAATTTCTCAAAAGTCCAAAACTAGTCCACAGCTAATAATGCCTAACACATCCCCCGTGAAACTTATTTATCGACCAAATTGCTAAAAGCTTGATGCAGAATAGAGGTAATAACGATGCATACACAACCTAGCCAGCAATTCAATGGAAATTATTTAAGAATCAATGCCTCAAAGAGATTACTCAAATCACTCAAAGTGTATACAGGTAAGACACAAATCCCTCAAGTAACTTCACAAGAATATGTCTACTATAAGCTTGCTCATAAATCTCATCTCTGCTACCACTAAACATTGAACACCAAAATCAAGGGGGGGTCTTAACAGGGTTGTAATGAGACTAAGGTGATGGTAGGGAAGAAATTTTTGGTAGAAGGGGCATAGATGCTGAAAATTCATGCAATTAAAGCATCAAGAGGGATTAAAGGATTAAATGCAACAAATTCTAAACATAACAATTCTTACTAAGTTTTCAATAAAGTTGGAGATGCTCAGAGAATAAAATCAATAGACAGGCTACTCTTATTATTATCTTTCTCTTTTTTTTTTCTTTTCTTATTTTTTTTTTCTATTACTATTATTATTATTATTATTTTTTCATAATTAGCCTGCATACTTACACTTTTGGATTGAAGGGAGCATCTAGAATGATAAAAAGAACTTAGTGCACTATTGTCAACTAAGGCATTGCATTTTAATCCCTGTACAAAGAATAAATCACATAAATTTCAGCAAAGGGGGGTGAAGGAAGAAGATAGTGAAAAGAACGGAATGAGGTGTAAAATGCAAGCGATGAAGAAAAAGTGAAGGCCCCGAAAGTGGCTAACTGAGGAAGGAAAATGAGGTGTAAAATTTAAGTTGCCCAAATCATCTGATATTCAAAAGTTTATGTAACTTCAACAAGTATTACAGAGCAAGTTCTAGAGACACAATCAAGTGAAATACACACTCAACAAAAAGAATTCAAAGCATATTTGTGATAAATGCTTATCTTAGGCTCAAATCTCACGTTTGAAGTGTGGCTAAATTGCATACGATTCTCAAATATTTCCATATGAATTACTAATCAAGCAGTGCATGCAAACTGCATTATCGACATCTTAAATCAAAATTGAACAAAATGAAAGAAAATCAAGCAACATGGGTATGACCTAGTCGTGGTCAAGAATACATTAGGCATTAAAACTGCTTTCTAACATAAACTATGAGAAACAATGTCTGCCCATTCATGACTGAATCATACATGCTCAAAAGACAAACAAAGACTTAAGTGTATAGAATCAAGCAAAAATCAAGTATCCTGTCTTAGATATACTGTCAACACAACATCAGCAAAAAAATAGCATCAAAATGCAGCGTCCTGAACTAGTAGAGGGAAAATGAGTCAAAATAATAAAGGCACACCACCCCACACTTGAGGTTCACACTGTCCTCGATTAATACAGCCAAAGGGGATACCATCGAAATAAAAGCAGAAAGCACAGCAACAAGCACAGAAAATCTAAAAGTTTTAATGTACCTCAACAAAATGAAAAGAAGAAAATAGACAAGAGTAAAATAACACAGATAAAATAAATAAAAAAAATAAAAAAAACACAGTGCTTTTTTTTTTTTTTTTGAGTCTTTTAGCTGGACTCGCTCCTTCTATCACTCTTTAAGGTAAAGCACCATATGCACTCGCTCCTCGACCTCCAATGGGTCTCCATGGTAGTGCTTTAGTCTGTGCCCATTGACTTTGAAATCTCCCTTGTCAGGAGATGCAATTCCACTGTGCCATAGGGAAAGACTTGCTTGATCACAAATGGTCCTGACCATCGGCTCTTAAGCTTTCCTGGAAAAATATGAAGACGTGAGTTATAAAGTAATACCCTATCTCCAACCTGAAAATCCTTAGAGCCACGTAGCCTTTGATCATGCCACTTCTTGGTTCGAGCTTTGTAAATGGAAGAATTTTCATAAGCTTGGTGGCGCCATTCTTCTAACTCATCCAACTGCCATAACCTCTCTTTACCTGTAAAAATAACATCAAGATTGCATGTTTTAAGGGCCCAAAGTGCCCTGTGTTCCAATTCAACAGGCAAATGACAAGTCTTTCCATACACTAGCCTATCGGGTGTAAATCCAGTAGAAGTTCTGTAAGCTGTCCTAAAGGCCCATAATGCATCATCCAATTTGAATGCCCAATCCTTCCTACTCACCCCTACGGTTTTCTCTAAGATTCTCTTTAAACCCCTATTAGTTACCTCTACTTGTCCACTGGTCTGTGGGTGATAGGGTGTTGAAAACCTATGAGATACCCTATAATGTTTAAGTACTTTCTCAAGTTGGGAGCTACAGAAATGGGTCCCTCTATCACTAATCGGTGCCTAGGTGTACCAAACCTAGCAAACAATTTTTAGGAACCTAGTCACCACCCTGGCATCATTAGTGGGGAAAGCTTGAGCTTAAGCCACTTGGAAAGATACTCAACAGCCACAAGTATATACTTATTACCAGATGAGGAAGGAAAAGGGCCCATGAAGTCGATACCCCACACTTCAAAGATTTCAACCACTTGCATACTCGTTTGGGGCATTTCATCACGGGCAGAGATGTTACCTGACCTCTGACAAGAATCACAAACCTGTACATATGCTCTAGCATCCTGGAATATGGTTGGCGGTAGAACCACTTCAAGCACCTTCCTAGCAATGTGGTTTGCGGCTGGTGGCCTCGTTGGTCCTTCGTGGCGGTGCTTGATTTGGTGGACTTCCTCCCCATGTATGCATCGCCTGATTACTTGGTCTGCACAGATACGAAACAAGAAGGGATCTTCCCAAATGTAGTATTTCAACTCAGCAAAGAATTTCTTCTTTTGCTGGGTAGTCATACCCTTTGGTAAAACCCTTGCCACTAAATAGTTAGCGTAATCACAAAACCAAGGGGAATCAGTACATACCTGAACCGTCTCCAAATGCTCATCTGGGAAGTTATCATCAATGGCTCTCTCATCTAAGGCCTCCCAGTTTGGGTTCTCTAACCTTGACAGGTGATCTGCAGCCAGGTTCTCCGCACCCTTCTTATCTTTGATCTCAATATCAAATTCCTGCAAGAGCAAAATCCATCTAATGAGTCTAGGCTTAGCATCATGCTTATCGAACAAATACTTCAAGGCTGGATGATCCGTGTAAACCACGGTCTTGGATAGCACCAAATAGCATCGAAACTTGTCGAAAGCATAGACTCATCGCAAGTAATTCCTTTTGATGGTGGTATAGTGCTCACGGGCATCGATCAAGGTCTTGCTAGCATAATAAATTGGTGGAACTTTTTATCAATCCTCCGACCTAACACGGCTCAACCGCAAAGTCACTAGCATCACACATTAGTTCAAAAGGCAGCCCCCACTTAGGTGAAACCATAATAGGGGCTGTGGTTAGTCGTTCCTTTAGTAACTCAAATGCATGCAGACAATCAGTATCGAAAACAAAAGGTACATCCTTGCCAAGTAACTGAGTTAAGGGCCTAGCAATCTTAGAGAAATCTCTAATAAATCTCCTATAAAAACCAAGATGCCACTAAGAAGCTTCTAACAAATTTTAATCGAACTAGGGGTGGTAGTTTTGATATGGTCTCAACCTTAGCCTTATCCACTTCCATCCCTGCATGTGATATCTTATGCCCAAGAACGATCCCCTCTCACCATAAAGTGACATTTTTCCCAATTAAGAACTAAGTTTGCTTCTATACATCTTGCAAGCATACGTCTAAATTAAGCAAACAAAGGGGAGAAGGAGTTACCAAAAACTGAGAAGTCATCCATAAATACCTCCATAGACTCCTCAATCATGTCATGGAAGATTGCCATCATGCATCGCTGAAAAGTGGCTGGTGCGTTGCACAATCCAAAAGGCATCCTCCTGTACGCGAACGTTCCATATGGGCAGGTAAAGGTGGTCTTCTCTTGGTCTTCAGGTGCAATGGGAATCAAAGTAGCCTGAAAAACCATCAAGAAAGCAATAAAACATGTGACACGCCAAACGTTCAAGCATCCGGTCAATGAAAGGCGGAAGGAAAATGGTCTTTCCGGTTGCATCATTGAGTCTCCTATAATCAATGCAAACCCGAAACCTCATTACCGTCCTAGTGGGTATGAGTTCATCCTTATCATTCTTGACCACTGTCATGCCACCCTTCTTTGGTACAACTTGCACAGGAATCACCCAAGAGCTATCAGAGATAGGATAAATCAAACCTGCATCAAGAAGTTTAATTACCTCCTTTTTCACCACTTCCTTCATGTTTGGGTTCAGTCGTCTCTGTGGCTGCACCACTGGCCTATAGCTATCTTCCATTAGGATCTTGTGTGAACAATAGCTAGGATTAATCCCAGGAATGTCCGCCATCTTGTAAGCAAAGGCCCTAGGGTATTTCCTAAGAGAGGTCAAAGTCATCTCCCTTTCCTCAGGTGTCAGGTCAGCTGCTATAATTATTGGCAGCTTCTCTGCCTCATCCAAATAGGCATAGCTTAAGTGCTTGGGTAACTCCTTCAATTCCAAGGTTGGGGGGTCCTCAATTGAAGGTTTCACCTTCTGCACCTCTGACCTGTCAAGAGAAACAAAAGAATCAGTTAAGTTGCTGGGCTCAACAGCTAGCAAGTGAGCTAGTTGTTCCAACACTTGCTCGTTGGACAACTCATCCTCTTCTCCTTGTAATGCCACCTGTAAAGGGTCATCAAGTAAAAATTCTTGCAATTCAGATTCAACCACATCATACAAGACATCCACAGAATATACAGTATCATCATGATCTAAAGATTGTCTCTTACAGGTAGCTAAGTCAAAGGTAACAGTTTCATCCCCTACTCTAAGTTTCAATTTCCCATCACAGACATCTATAATAGCCCTAGACGTTGCAAGGAAAGGCCTACCTAGAATCAAGGGTACGCTACTCTCACCCTCCATATCCATCACAACAAAATCCACAGGAAATATAAATTTATCAACCTTTACAAGGACATCTTCAACTATACCTCTAGGATATTTAACTTGATTCTATCAGCTAATTGTATGTTCATCCTAATAGGTTTTGGCTCACCCAATCCCAGTCTATCAAACAAGCTAGTAGGCATCAGATTTATGCTAGCTCCTAAATCAGCTAAAGCATCCATGACAGACAGATCACCAATTACACAAGGTGCGGTAAAACTCCCCTGGATCACGCCTCTTAACAGGTAGCTTGTTTTGTAAGATTGCTGAGCACTCCTCATTCAATGTCACCAGTCCCAAATCCTCTAGTTTCCTCTTGTTGCTCAGTATTTCCTTCAAGAACTTTGCATAGCGAGGCATCTGAGAAATGGCTTCAACAAAAGGAAGGTTAATCCTCAACTGCTTAAATAGATCAAGAAACTTACCAAAATGTTGATCTACTTTCTCCTGCTTCAGTCTAGCCAGGTATGGAATGGGTGGCTGGTACTCTCTTATGGGGCTCTTCTTGCCCTCAACTTGCACCGGCTTAGTTACCTCAGGCCCTTGGTCCTTATTGACAATTGTATCCTGCACATCATTATGATCATCAGTAGGTAAAGGTAAAGGACCAGCTACTTGCTTACCTGATCTTAGAGTGATAGCCTTGCAATGCTCCCTTGGATTAGACTCGGTGGTGCTAGGGAGTTTCCCTGGCTGTCTTTCAGCCAACACCTTAGAAATCTGGCCTATCTGATTCTCTAAGTTTTGAATGGAGGCTTGTTGGTTTCTAAGTGCTGTGTCTGTTTGGTGGAATTTTCTCTCTGAAGTGGACACAAACTTCATCATCAATTCCTCTAGATTGGGCTTCTTCTCCTGCCCTTGAGGAAATTGACTTGGAGCGACTTCTTCTTTGGGGTTCTTGTTGGTGCAACCATTGAAAACCTGGTGGGCCCTGGTTATTAGTGTTTCTCCATCCAAAATTGGGATGATTCCTCCACCTGGGGTTGTATGTGCTGCTATATGGATTGTTCTGCTGTCTCGGAGCGTTCCCCATGTAATCTACCTGTTCAAAATCAGAAGAACCATTGTGAGAAGAAAATGAAGAAGAGGGGTTAGCAAACATACCTCCCGCATTACAATTGACACCATAATGCGAGCCACCACAGAACTCGCAGCTTGACTATGCTGCATGCACTGGCATCTGGAGTTGGTCAATCTTCTTAGCCAGAAGCTCCACTTGAGTTGCCAAGGTTGATATAGAGTCTGACTGGTTGACCACTCCCTGCCGTCCTAGCCTATCCCTTGAGGATTGCCACTGATAGTTGTTCATGGCCATTTCCTCTATTAAACTCTGTGCCTGTTCAGGGGTTTTATTATTTAGTGCACCCCCTGCTGCCGCATCCACCATCTGCCTTGTGGCTGTATTTAAACCACTATAGAAAGTCTGCACTTGCATCCACACAGGCAATCCATGATGTGGGCAACACCTCAGTAAGTCCTTGTACCTCTCCCATGCATTATACATACTCTCATCAGCCATCTGCACAAAAGAAGAAATGTCATTACGTAGTTTTGCAGTCTTAGCTGGTGGAAAGTATTTGTACAAAAACCTTTCAGCTAAAGTCTCCCAAGTAGTGATGGAGTTAGGTGGTAGGGATTGCAGCCATCTCTTTGCTCTATCTCTCAAGGAAAATGAAAACAATCTAAGTCGAATGGCATCATCAGTGGTTCCATTAATCTTGAAAGTGTCGCATATCTCCAAGAAGTTAGCTATGTGGGCATTAGGGTCTTCGCTGGGCATCCCTCCAAACTGTACCATTTGTTACACCATCTAAATCACATTTGGCTTGATTTCAAAATTGTTAGCTGCTATTGTAGGTCGAGTAATGTATGTCTGTGTCCCTTCCAATGAAGGTCTAGCGAACTCGTACATCGTTCTATTGGCTTCGTCATTATTATTTGCAGCTGCCATCTTTGGTGATGTAGGGTCAGGGATCTCAATTGGTTCCTCCTCCAATATCTCAACTGGCACCTCCTCCTGACGACGGTGTGCACGAGTCCACAACAGTCGTTCTGGATCGGATAGAGGGTCTACAAGTACAGGATTAGAACTCCTGGTCATAAACTACCTGAATCCAATAACAGTGAAACAGTCCACCAATCAGATCAAAAAGTAATAAACCAAAACAAAAAGTAAAACAAGACAGATAAAAATCAATAACAGAAACAATAACGAAACAAATAAAAACCTACTAAAATAATAAAACAAATAATCCAAATAAATAAAATAAACTAAAAAAAAAAAAAGACAAAATGAAACTAATAAAAACTAATAGTTGAACGCAGAGAAAGACACACTAACCAGAAACAAAAACAAAACAGAACAAATAAAAAATGGCTAAAGTAACAGATAGCAAATTCACTCTAGTTTTCACCAAAAGTTCCCCGGCAACGGCGCCAAAAACTTAATGCTTGCTGCCAATGCTATCTAGCAACAACACCTAAGGCAGTGAACCTATCGATGCAGCCTAGTGCAATGGTGAGTATCAAGGTCGTATTCCTCGGGAACGGGAAAGCCCAGAGTTACTACTTGTTCTCTGTTATCTAGCCTAGCAATTAAAATGATTAATTTTTTTATCTAAACTAACGTCTAACTATAAGCAATAATAAACTAACAGCGACAAGAAACAGAAGAAAATACACGAAGGCAAGAAATGCAAATCCATCAGGGAACCTACACCGGTTGGCAAACACACGAAGGATAATGGATTACTGAATTTAACTATGCTACCTGTGAGTGAATTCCAATGCAAATTCAAATTCTCTATCGATCTCAATGAATTTCCTAAAGTTAAAATCCACCACTGGCTGGTTCTTCCTAATGGAAAATTTTAAATTAGCATTATCTATCTAATTCACCACTATTAAGAGTCGTTACTTCTTAATCCAGCAATTTATTAACCTTAGTTCTAAGCGATAACAAATTGTCCATTACAGTTAGTTTTCCAATTCCAATTATCATCTGTCGATCTCAAAAAGGAATCTAATTAACATTACCACGATGTCTCATAAATAACGCTAACACATACATTCATAATTGTAATGGAGATCACACATTAAATTCAATATCCATGCAAATTTAAACAGCAATACAACACAGTTAGGGACCCCAATGAATTTTACAAATCTAGCCACACATATTTACATGTAGCACACAATCCAACAGCAAACAACCCATCAGACAGTCAATTATACAGCGGATAAAAACAGTAAAAACTTATGCAATCCTGTCTTTTCAATTGTCCAATGGTGTCTCTACAAAAGGGTCACCGGAAAACCACCGACAAGGGACTAGAAGATTGTCAGAAAATGCCAGAAAAAATGAAGTACAAGGCTGCCCAACAAAACGGGTCGGGTCGGACGGGTTGGACGGGTCGGATCCCGAGCTCTCGGGTACCCGACGGATCTGCTCCAAATCTGCTCCCTTCCGGTCGGCTGGGTGGCGGCGGACAGCTGGGGAAAGCTGAGACAGCGCACGGATGACGAAAATGTACAAAGATCCGATGAGAAAACACGAATGGGTCGCGAGTCTTCTCTCGCGCCGCGAGCCTTCTCTCGCACTACGGACGCCGTGAACGGCGCCACGGACAGCCAAGGTGGTGGAGGACCGTGCGTGAAGACTCTTCGGTCGTTGGTCGGCCTCCCTCGGTGGCGCTGGTGCACGAGCTCACTCCCTTCGCGTGATGGGTCTTCACGCTTCACTGTTCACTGCCCTCGTGTGATGGGTCTTCACGCTTCACTGTTCACTCCCCTCTCTAATTCACGATCCAGCTCCTCTTCTTTTTCTTCCTTTTTTTTATATATATATTTTTTTCTACTATTCACTTCAGCCTTTTGCACAATGGAGCTCCTCTTGCACGATGTTTGGACTTTCCTTCACTCCAAATTACTTCGTTTGCTGACGAAGACTTGGTAAAATGCCTGAAAACAAAAATAAAGCAAACTTAAGTGATTTTAATAACAAAATTACACAAAAAATGCTCACAAAATGGACAATTCACATCAAGAAATTTTGTATAAAATCGGACACATCAAGGTGGCTAGGGGGCTCAATTGAAAAGGGAAAGTGAGTGACTCCAAGACTGTTAAATAGATGAGAGACCAAAGAGCAAATACCCAAACCTCTCTTAAACTCTAGCTAAAGCCCTAAACCTTGCCACACTTCCAACCTTCAGCATTTCTAGAGAGAGAAGCATAAGGGGCGAGTAAAGAGAGAAAGGGGCGAGTTAGGGCAAGGGAGGGAGATTCTGAAGACAAAAGAGCAGATTCAAGGCTAGGAATTAGTCCTATAACAAAGGGATAGTTTTCCTAACACATCCTATACACATATTTGCAAAGAATCAAGGTAGCAATTCATCTTAAACCCTTATCTTTTCTGAAAAGTTTACTGTTGTTGGAAAAATATGAATTTCTAAATGTTTGAATTGAGTTTGGAATTAACCTACATTCTATATGCTTTTCAATTTCTATGGGATATTGTGTTGCTGAATGTATGCTCATATATTTGCTTGTAATTGATTGGAAGGCCTAGGTTGTGTTTATCTAGAGATATAGACTAGTTTTCCTTGAATGTATCATGTTTGAGCTAATGGATGAGAAATGTTTAATGAGAAGTAAAGTTTGTTGTGTGAAAATTAAGCTCATGTGTTTAGAATTGAAAATAGAATGCATAATGGACTAGATAATATCAAAATTATGTTTTCTGAACTGCAGCAGAGCATAACAGCTGACTATTGCGTACAGGGTAGTCAACTATTGTGTTCCTAGAAAATCTAGAAGTGTTGACAGAGGCTTAGCAACCAATTGCCAGATTCCTTGCAGTCGACTGTGAGACCTAGGTTTGTACTAAGTAGGTGACTTGCTATCCTAGCAATTGATTTTCGTGCTCTTATTTTTGCCCAGGATGCATTCTAGAAAGTGACCAACTGGCTTCCAACTTACTGTCTGGCACTTAAGGAATACAGAGAGCCACCAGCCAACTGCTAGGCTTCCATCAGTCAACTGGCAGACCTCTAGCTTGCGAAATGCAGTTTTTAATGGCAATTGAGCTTAGTAATTCTTCATACTAACTTGATTAGGGGCTCACAATATAGGTAAGCAGGGAAACTAGGAGTTTTGAGTGATAAGACCCTGGTGATAGTGAAACAAAGAGAGAGTACAAAACATAAAAATAGAAAGAGGAAAGTATTCTTAGTGTATGCCTTAGGGTAGATAGGCTCATGATCGAGTGACTGATTATCGGTATGGGAGGCTCGTTGGGTATTCCACGGTTGTGCCATAAATTGGGATGGTTCAACATCCACTTGAACTTAGATGATTTCAAAAACACCATGATAGTTGCAAACTTTAAGTTAGTGACATCTCCGAAAAGGCCATATGAGAAACACATACTTAGAGTTAAGAATAACCAAAGGCATGGGCCGATTCACCCTAGAGTATATATCAAGAATAACATACTGAGAGTGTGATCCATTAAAAAGGGATGGTGATTCCATAATACTATGATTCGCCCAAAAGTAGAGAGGAAATAATCCCGGTAAAGTTGACGGTGATCCCATGAGTTTATACCAGCCCTGTTTAGGACGAAAGGGAGGAATCCCGCTGGTCAAGGATAATCTATCGGAAAGGGGCAGGGACCATTAAGGTACTTGGATCCACTAGGGGATGCCCTAGAATGTACAAAAGTTAAGGCATGACTAAATAGCCATGCGCTCATTCATATAGACAGTGGAGCGTGGAGTTGTTGCTGGGCGACTCTCCCGATTACTCTTAGTGTGTTTTATGTACTACTCATATGTTATGAAAGTGAAATAATGGCATATTTACTATCACACATATGTTTTATAAGAAATGTTTTATGATGAGAATTATGATGAATGCACTTCCCATGTTTTAAAGATAATATGTTTGATGAATATGCATATGTATGAGCACATAACATGATTAAATGCTACGTACACTCCATCCCAATAGTATGTGATATGTTTTATGAAAGAATGTAGAGTTTTTTTGTGCGAGCATAGTGGTACATGTCAATGGATTTCATAATAGGTTGTATTACTACTAAGATTCATTTCTCACTTTATTGTTGGCATGTATCAAATGCGTAGATCTCCCTGGGGCTAGAGTAAAAGGTAAAGTATGAAGAGATGTCCAATCTGGGCATAAAATCTTTTTGGTTTGAATAACGTAAGTACTTGGTAGAATTAAGCTAGCCTTCATGATACTTTGATAAAGGCTAGTGTAGGATTATTTTGTATAGCCTATTCCAACTTATCTGTATAGGAATTAGGCTAGATCGACGAATAGACTAATTGATGGGGTTATGAGCAGGATTTTTGCCTTCATGCCCCATAGTTAATTGACTATATTTAATTAAGAATGCATGTTTATGTATAGTTAATCTAGGTGTATTCTGTATAAAAATATTTATTCCATTGTGATGTTGAGAGAACCCAAGAGTAGAGACCAACCCAGATGGCACTCAATTAATCAACTTGGTAAAATTTTTTATAATTTACTTAGGTAAAAGTGATAGTAACACATGGTATTATGACATTTATATACATTATACCTTTAAACACTTAAAAGGAACCATAGGCTAATGGGGGTGTTACAACTTGGATCCACTGAGGGACACTCCAAATAGTACGAAGAAAAATGTATGGTGGTTGAATAGTCACGAAGTTATATATGGATGTATAAATTGGTACGTGGAGGTAGTCACTGAGCGGCACTCCTTATAACTCTCAATGTATATGTATGATTCCTATTACGTCTTTAAATATGAATATGTTGATGTTACCACATGAAATGTATGAGATGAAAGTTTTTATGATAAAGCATGATATTGAGATGACATCCCATGATGATTTAGTTTCACATGTTTCAAAGTACATGCATACGTTTAAGCATAAACCATGAAAGTATGATTCATGCATTGCATCCTGATAGCAGATGTTATATTTTGAATTTGAGATGAGAAATGCAGAGTATTTCTATATAATTACAGTTGTACAAGTTAGCAAAATTTAAAACAGGATTGTTTGCTATTGAGATTCAATTCTCGCATAAATGTTGGTGTGTATCAAATGTGTAGGTACCAGCTGGAGATAGAGGTAACCTGAGGAGAGGTACCCTCCATGGGTATTTTAAAAAGGTTATTTTGGATAGTATAAGCTTTTAATTTATTGGGCTAGCCTTCATAATTTTTGAGTAAGTGCTAGTATAATTTACCTCATGTATAGCCTATATTGATTATATGTATACAGATTAGCTAGAATTTATGAACATACATGTTTGACGGGGTTCGAGTGGTAGGGTTGTTGCCTCTATGCCCTAATAGTTATTTTATATTAATTATGGAAGTAATTATGCTTGATGTTTGTAGCTAGAGCAACTAATGTATCACATTGTTTCATTCCTTTACGAGATTGAGTGTAAATCCAAGAGTAGAGACACAACCAAAATATCACTCCAATAATTAACTTTAAAAAAGTTTTAAATTTACTTAGGTAGATGTAACAGTAACACGCTACTATTATAATATTTATATAATATATCTTCTATAGAACTTTAAGGAACCATAGGTTAAGGGGGTGTTATAGACGTTACAACACCAAGAGAAATCAAGAGAGTCACAGAGCGAACAACTCCTCATATATAATCCTCACTCTCAGGTGAGTTTCTCATAAACCCTCACTCTCAAGTGAGTTTCTCATAGTCAGAAACTACCTGCAGTTCTCAATTGCAATCTGTATATATCTAGCAGTCCTTGACTACAATTCATGTACATTCCAAAGCGTCCTTTAGTGTAACCACCTAATCCTATAGTTCCTTTTTAGTTATTTAATTAATATAATAATACTATGTACTATAAGATTAGTGAATTACTACTTCCTTCACTCGAGTCATTTTAAATTCTTACCAAGTGAAATGATTAAGTACTATTAGCCTGGCTACTACACTCGGGTTCTCACACGTTACGCAGCGAAAAATAGAATGAGGTAATGGAAATGAAACACATATACATTTATAGATACATTCACATTCATTTACCATATTCATAAGTGTCATCCATCAAACATATACCCATGGATTTGCGTGTGTCTTAACCAAGGTAAGGAGACAATAAGCCTATTACTCATATCCATTTAACAAAATTGCTAGTGAATTCCTGGCTCACATATCATAATACATATATGCCCTTATCCTATACATCAAAAATCTATCCTCCTGATCCTTTCCAAAAATTTAACAAGGATTCAGGATATCAAGCATGTCAAAATGTTTCTAAAACTTTATATATCCAAGGTGCGGGAGGGAATTCCCATACATATATGACCCACAATTCCTTCATAATAGGGAAATACCCTAAAAAAGGTATCTCCATCAACTCAACTTCCACTTCTAGTAATATATAGTACCTAGGCATCTGATAAAAACCAACATTTTTAATGAGAATAAATCCCAGTAGCAATAATAATCAATTTATAAAACAACTAGTTTGCATCACTGTAATCCCATACAAAAATGCTACATCCTTCTTATCGTCATACAGATGATATACCTATTGGGTTGCCTTACATAAAATTATATTTGATACTCATAATTGCATGCATCATTTACTTGATATGCACCACACAGGGCATATATCTCATAAAATGGTCAAATCATACAGGTAACATAATTTCATTCATATATCTTCATATAAAGAGTAGTAAGGAAATAAGAGAATTTCTCATTGGCCTTCGCCATCATCATAATAATTATCATATAATAACAATAAGAGAAATTAGGAGGGTCGTCAAGTGAGCCACTCTATACTTTCAAATATGTACTCATAACTTTCGGCAATATATGCCCATTGGCAGCCCTCGACTGCAACATCATATTTATGTACATTCTAGAGCATCCTCTAGTGGATCCAAGTACAATAGAGTCCCTACATTAAGTCCACATATTAAGAGTCCACACATTGAGTACATAGTAGGGTCCCTAAAATGCTATTCATGAGCATATACATTAGGGTGATTAGGTGCATACTATAGTTATATGAAATCCTAAGTATGTGACCTTTTATTTAACTTGGCCACTAAGTCACTAACTTAGAATTTACAACTATCATGATACTCGCTAAATGTCTAATCACTATCCCATACCAGCAATCAGTCATTCAGTTATGAACCCATCTACCATTAATACATATACTAAGAATACAATTCTCATTTCTCTTATGTATTCTTGCTCTTTCCTTCTCAATTTCATCATACTCTTGATCTTTTTCATTTACATTCAAAGTACATGTTACCCTTCTTGTATTCTAGGTTTAAATCCCTCGCTTGAATTGGGTTTTTAGGCTAAATACCTTTTAAACATGTCATTGAGTTCATAATTCACTCACAGAAGCTGGCAATCGGTCGGTACCTTGCTACTAATCGACTAGTAGTATTCTGTCCAATTTTAAAATTTCAAACCAGAGAGCTATCAGTCAACTACTGCAGGGCTAGCATTCGACTACTAGCTTACTGTTGGGCCTGAAATTCGATTGTTAGGGCATGGCAGTCAGATGTTTGCCTTTTGGGAAAATTTCTGGAATATGCAGAACATGGCAGTCGACTTCCGGTGGCTGGCAGTCAATTGCTAGAATTCTATATGCATTTGGAAGTGTAATGATTATATTTCGTCCTTTTTTGAAACCTTTATTTCTTTCATTTTAGTCCCTAACTTCTTCTTTCAATTTTGTCCCTTTCCTCATTTTTAAAATTCCTAGGGCAACTTCACTCAAACCTTTAGTCAAAAATTGCTAAATTCATAAATTTTAAACATACCTGAATTCAGGAAAATGTTGTTATTACAATTCTCCCTTCCTTTAAAAATAATTTTGTCCTTGAAATTCGTTGAGCTTTCATATGAACAACTTAGGGAAATCTTATCGCATATCCTCCTCTTTTTCCCATGTAGCTTCTTGTGGTAGTGCATCCCATAACACTTTTGCCAAAGGAATTGTCTTATTCTTTAATTGTTTGATGTCAGTTCCGATGATTTGTATAGGTTTTGGTTGATATGTGAGATTTTCTTTTAAGTCATGGTACATCTTTGTGGTTCTAGGGTGAATTGTGTAGTTGCTCTTGTGTGCTTCCTTTAGTATTATGTCCCTCAATCCCCTTAAGTCAGGAACATACATTTTATTATAGAAGGTTACCAAACCATCTGGTTCCCTTTTGAACTCTTCTGAATCTTTGAGAGATTTCAAAAATTCATCCTTTCACTGGGCCTCTAAAATATGAGTTCTAAGGGTATTCTCAATTCTCACTTCATTCAAATGTATTCTATCAGGTACAACTAGAGTAGATAAACTCAAATTCCTAAACTTCTTTAGGAGGCTCATTGATGTGTCTTATTTTATAAATATTTGCTTGAAGTTATGTATCCATTTTATGAGCATTTTATGTAATTTTATTTTAAAAATCACTTAAGTTTGTATCATTTTTATTTTCAGGCATTTATCAAGTCATTATAACAAATAGAGTAATTTTAGACCTGGACAACCTTTAAAGCACCCAAAATAGGCCATTTGGGCCAATTTCTGCCAAAGCCCTTAATGGGCCTTTAGGGCATGACCCAAGGGAGGAGCAGCGTGGATTGGGAGAAAAAAGGAGAGCCACGCGATTGAGACTCGAGAGAGAACAGACCTTGTGAGAGGGAGAGGACTGAGATTTTGGAGCTTCTAACTAGAGCTCTGCAGATGCACGATAGCATGCCGATGATAGGAGACGACAAGCAGGACAACGCCATCAGTTTCAGCCACCGGAACGCCACAAAAGCATGGAGTTTCAGCGAGCAACCTGTACGACCCAATTTGTAGCCCGTCCAAGTTTGTAGCTTCTCCACGGCATTTTCCAACTGACTCACCATTTGTGGTTGTCCCCATAACTTTAAGCAGCTCAACCACAACATTCCCTCAGATCGCTAGCCACAGGAGTGTACCAGATTGAAAGATCCAAGATAGACTCGAGATGCAATCCAGGAGTGATTTCGCGACCCGTCTAACTCCTTTCTTTCGATTAGCCACCGAAAATCGTTCCTCCGTCGCTCGGTGCCTCATTTGTGACCTTCTGCCTCATCTCCAGTCGCCATTGCAATCATTTTTCGTTGGCAACCCGAGAACTTGAGATCCAACCTATTTTGCAACCCGTGACCCATTTTCTAGACATATTTGAATTGTATTTTTGTAACGATTTTCTAATAGTTTTTTGGTGAGATTTCAGTGATTTTTCAATGACCATTCTGTACAGTGACCATTAGGCATTTGAGAAGACAGGCCTTGTATAAATTCTACTATTTTTATCTCCTATTTAATTAATTATCTGATGGATTATCTCCTGTTGGAATTGTCTGTTGTTATGTGTGGTTAAATTTGCCAAACCCATTGGGTTCTGAGCTATGTTGGTACTTTGAGTTTATGGATAATTGAATATTGATTCTGTGATCTCCTTTCCTTTTATGAATGAATGTTCAAGTTTTCATTCACAAGACATTGTAATGAAAGCCCTTTAGATTTCTTTTAGTAAATGACAAATTTTAATTGAAATTGGACACCTAATTGTAATGGACAATTTGTTATCACTTTGAACTAAGGTTAATAAATTGCTGGATTAAGAAGTAACGACTCTTAATAGTAGTGGATTAGACTGATAATGATAATCTAAAATCAACCATTAGGAAGAACCAGCCAGTGGTAGGTTTGTAGGTCTAAGAAATTCATTAAGGCAGATAGAGAATTTGAATTTAAATTAGAATTCACTCACAGGTAGCATAATCAGATTTAGTAATCCATTATCTTTTGGGTGTTTGCCAACTAGTATAGGTTCCCATTAGGTTTGCTTTTCTGTCTTGATTCATTCCTCTCCTTGCCAATTGCCGCTAACCAGTTATTGTTGCATTTAACTTAGTCATTAGTTTAGTTAGAACCCAATCACTTTGAATCATAGGCTAGATAATAGAGAACAAATAGTAACTCTAGGCTTTCTCGTTCCTGTGGGATACGACCTTGATACTGATAGTTGCACTAGACTACATTGATAGGTTCACTAGTTGCATTGGTAGCAGCACATCACTCATTTCATGGACCATGAGTTGGGCCATATGAAGAGATTTTCTACTTAATGCATCTACTACTACATTTTCCTTTCCAAGATGGTACTTTAGTTCAAAATCATAATCTTTCAAAAATTCCATCCATCTTCTCTGTCTCTTATTTAATTCATTCTGATCAAAAAGGTATTTGAGACTTTTATAGTCACTAAATATCTCAAACTTTGATCCATATAAGTAATGTCTCTAAATCTTCAAGGCAAATACTATAGTAACTAATTCTAAGTCATGCGTAGGCTAATTCTCTTCATGAGGTCTCAATTTTCTAGAAGCATAAGCTACCACTTTACCTTCTTGCACTAAGACACATCCTAGACCCCTCTTGGATGCATAACAATATAACACAAAATTTCTTAAAGGAATAGGAATGGTTAGGACAGGTGTAGTGGCCAATCTCTCCTTTAGAGTTTGGAAACTATTTTCACACTTTGAATCCCATTGGAATAAAGTATTCTTCCTAGTCAGTTTAGTCAAAGGTAACAATTTGCAAGAACCCTTGAATAAATCATCTACAATAACCTACCAGTCCAAGAAAACTACGAATCTCCGTCATTGTAGTAGGTCTCTCCCACTTTACTACTGCTTCTGTTTTGCTTGGATCTACCGAGACTCCATCTTTAGTTATTACACGTCCTAAAAACTTCACTTCCTCTAACCATAATTCACATTTGGATAATTTCGCATACAACTGCTTCTCCCTAAGCACTTGTAGCACAGTTCTCAAATGTTGAGCATGTTCCTTCCTATCCTTAGAATATACAAGAATATCATTAATAAATGCTACCACCAAATGATCTAGATAGAGTCTAAAGATGCGATTCATGTAATCCATAAAGATAAATGAAGCATTTGTCAACCCAAATGGCATTATCAAAAATTCATAATGCCCATATTTGGCTCAGAAGGCTATCTTAGGTATGTTCTCATTCCTCACTCTAATTTGATGATAGCCTAACCTTCAATTACTTTGGCTCCTCTCAATTGATCTAGTAGGTCATTTATCCTAGGAAGGGGTACTTGTTCTTTATGGTCACCCTATTCAGTTGCCTGTAATCTATACATAATCTCAAACTACCATCCTTCTTTTTCACAAAGAGTTTGAAATCCCCATAGTGAAGAACTAGGTCTAATGGATTATTTCTCTAATAATTCTTCTATTTATACCTTAAGTTCCTTCAATTCTAAGGGAGACATCCTATAAAGAGCTATAGAAATCAATCTCATCCTAGGGATTAATTGTATTGAGAATTCAACTTCCCTTTCAGGTGGAAGACTTGAGATTTCTTCTGGAAATACATCAAAGAATTCACAGACAACTGGAAGACTAGAAAGGTAATGTTGACTCTCTATCTCTGAAGAACATAGGAAACTCATTCATTGATTCTTTTCCTTAGTTCTCTCCTTTTCTGGCAAGGTATCTATAAAAATCATAGATCTGGTTGAACAATCCAAGATGACATTATTTTTTGAGAACCTGTTCATTACAAGGATAATATTCAGGTCTACTAAAGGTTAAAAAAAATGAGGTCAATTACAAAAGGTCTGTTTTCAATTAAAATTGGATAATTTAGGCAGACCAAAGAAGTTAAGACTTTTTCTCCATTAAAGGTGGACACAGATAGTTCATAAGGCAAAGTTGACATAGGTAGGTTCAATTGCTTTGCACAATCTAGTGAGATGAAGGAATGGGTTCATATAATATAGTTAAAATAATCTCATTAATTAAACAATTACCTTTTATTAGACCATCGAATTAAGTCACTTCTTTTCCCTTTAAGGTGTAGACCCTTCGTTTGGTTGTAGGTTTATAGGTCTCCATCGGCTTCTTTAGAGTTGGACACTTCCTTGCAAAATGCCTTAGCTTGCCACATTTGTAACACACTTTCTGACCCATCAGGCAAGGCTTGTTTCCATGGTTCCTACCACACTTGGGACAATTACTTACAGGTGCTAGTACTTTCATAGGTCTCTTCCCTTTCTGGTTTCTAAGAAACTTGCTTCCTCTGCCTTGTACAAACCCCCGTTGCATCTTCCTCTTAAGAAAGTAGGACCCTATTTCTCCTTGTCCATAGCTGCCAAGGTTCTTGCAACAATGTGGCATTGTTCACTAAGGTAGCAAAATCTCAAATTTTGTGGGAAGCAACTGCATTTTACAATTTCAGACTCAAACTGGCTTCCAGATGCATAGCCTTCCAAGCTTTGTCGAGTTTATATTTCATATATGAGGAAACTTTTGGCAATTCCTCAAATTTAGCTAAGTGTTCTTTGAAAGTCAGATTCCCCTGTTTGACCTGCATGAACTCCACCTCCTTTGAATTTCTCAAACTTTGAGAGAAATATTTTTCTAGAAATATTTTTCTAGTAATTGAAACTCCTTAGGCTTCCATCAATTGTCTAGCTCCCTTCCAGCAGTGTTTTGCTTCACCTTTCAGCATATAAGTGGAAAAAGAAACTCTTTGTTCATCAGTGTTTCCTAAAATTGTAAATATCTTGTCCATCTCATTCAACCATTCTTCAGTAACCCTCAAATCATAACTTCCCCAAAAAGTAGAAGATCTAGCACTTTTGAAATTCAGCCCAGCATCAATTTCCATGATTTCTTCCTTGTCCATCACCCGAATTACCACAAATATTCATGTTTTCAGTAGCTTATCTTGAGCTTCTGTCATAGCAGCAGCTTGTTCTCTCATTGCTTCTGCCATACCCATCAAAGCTTGCATAACACCTGTCATGTTTGTCTCCTGACCTTGCACACTGCTTCTCCTGCGGGGTGCCATAACTTACTCTACAAAACAAACATCATCGAGGTGATCAATCTCAACAACATACTATTTGATAGAGAGTATATAACATCCACAAGATCTATGATCTTCCCAAACCTAATACTCCATTCCTCAAGTCAAAACAAACATAGGCCAGCCAACTACCTAGGTTTAGCCAACTAATCCTAAATCAGTCATTTTCTTGAGGAATCTACCCCGTTTCTACCTAGGTAAACTGTACACTGATACCAAAATATAACACCCCAATCCTATAGCCTATATATATATTCATTAATAAAACATTTGGCTACAGGATTGGCATGCTATCCTTACTTGGGTCCTTTATTTTCACCCAAGTAAAATTTTTTTAAATTTTCTTTTGATTTACATTTATTAGACTTGGTACCATTTACTCAGAATTACATTCATTCAAAGTATCGCAAAATACTAAATGAATTAAATACAATGCCATAAATAACAATGCAGCGAAAAATTACAATGTCGTTTACGTGATTCCCATACTATTATATGTATAATAATTTACAATATCATTCCATACATATAATCCAGGATATGCAAGTTCCTATAACTACCAGGGTAAGGAGGTAACAAGCTTGCCACTCAGACCCTTTAACAAAATTCCAACTAATGGATAACATATGCATATCCTACCATATATGCCCATCTTTTATATACATCCAAAAATATCTTATCATAATTCCATTCCTATAATATTAAGGAATTAGGATAATGGGCTAATTCTACCTATTTACATTGTTTCTAAAAAGTCTTCTCTACCCCCATTACATCGAAAGCACTTCTAAAACTGTAACCACATAAATAGCTTGTATTATTGAGAAGGTACCCAAGAAAGGAAGATCCACATACGACACATCAAATTCCAGCCAGACCAAGAATCTAAGCATCTAATACATGTCAGATACAAATGTGAGAAATAATTTCACAGTAGCTCAACAACCCTATCTTTTAAAATTAATCTAACATGTATCACCCAACTAATACAAAAAATAATTCTACATTCTTTATCAAAAATCTCACTTTTGTTCTATGGGAATAAATAATTTTCATTAATATGGATGGCATACATATATGAATATACTATGTATTAGTGTATTATAACAATTCTAACCATTCACCTTATACACTTTTCCAGTATCATGATTATATAGGACATTTGATGAACATCAATAAATATAGGAAAACTATTTATCATTTATAGGAAAACAGATATCAGTTATGAGGAAAACTGTAAACAATCTATGGCTAACAACCAAATCTCTAAGAAAGAAAAACTCAAGAGTGTCGGGAGCGTCACCCAATGAACTACTCCACGCGCCACTACTCACATGAATGAGATAATTTTATTCTCTATATGACAATTCTGCCACTGGTACTATCTGATGCATCTCTCAGTGGATCCCGTACCACTCTGTGTATTTATGCCCAAAGGCTACTGTTAAAATTAAGCTCATGGGATCACTACTACTGTGTAGATCATTTCCTCTCTGCTTTCTGGGCAGATCATGCTGCTATGGAATCACCACCCCTTACCAGTGGATCATATTCCCATTATGCCATCTCTTACATATATTCTAGGATGATTTGTCTTGTATCCATGATTATGCTAAATTCTAAGTAAATGTTTCCTTTTTATTGGCCAACTAGGCTACACTAACCATCATGGCCTTTCCTAAAATATTTGTTCCAAGTGGATGTTTAACCATCCTTATTTATGACACAATCGTGGAATTCTCAACGACTATCCCATACCGACAATTGGTCACTCGGTTACAAGCTTATCTATCTTAGAACATATATCAGAAATACTTCCTCTAAGTTTTCTTTCTTACATTTCTATGTTTTTCTCTCTTGTTATGTTTTCCATTCTTTATCTATGTTTCCCTCTTTTTTTATTTAATTTATCATGATACTATAATTTTAAAATTTATGACCCTTGTAACAATTTCATGGTCAAATTGTATAGAAATGGGGGTATTATTCTCGGCCAAGAGAGGAAAACCTGGGAAATAATAATTTCTTGATTTAAAATTTCCAATTTCCTCTCTTGCCATTATATATCTTAATTACATCATATTCCTTTTCATTTCTATACAATTTTCCATATTATGTTTCATCTCATATTAACGGTCCTAAGGTGGACATTAAAAATTTTCTTTTTATCTCATCATTTCATTCCATTTTCAATCCATTCATGAATACCTCAAAATCAATTCTTTTTCCACAAGATTCCTATAGGTATGTACAAAGTTTTCCACATTCTTAACATAAATTACAAATGCTAGAAATTCATGATTTTGAGGGTTTACATGTTAGCTAAGCCATTAAGCCATTATCTATATATATATGTATGTATATATATATTTTTTTTTCCTCAAGACTTAACCAAAACCATATTCAATTTATTTATACAAATTTTCCACAAAGGTGACTCCATATTTTCGGTCAAGACCACTAACTGATGCGTGCTGCCAATGCTAATTAGCAACAACACCTAAGGCAATGAACCTATCAATGTAGTCTAGTGCAATGGTGAGAATCAAGGTCATATTCCTCAGGAATGGGAAAGCCCAGAGTTACTACTTGTTCTTTGTTATCTAGCCTAAAAGTTAGAATGATTGATTTTACCTAAACTAACATCTAACTACAAGTAATAATAAAATAACAGCAAGAAGGAACAGAAGAAAATACACGGAGGCAAGAAATGCAAATCCACTAGGGAACCTACACTGGTTGGCAAACACACGAAGGATAATGGATTACTGAATCTGACTATGCTACCTGTGAGTGAATTCTAATGCAAATTCAAATTCTTTGTCGGTCTCATTGAATTTCTTAAACTTAAAATCTACCACTGGCTGGTTCTTCCTAATGGTAAATTTTAAATTAGCATTATCGGTCTAATTCACCACTATTAAGAGTCGTTACTTCTTAATCCAACAATTTATTAACCTTAGTTCTAAGTGATAACAAATTGTCCGTTACAATTAGTTTTCCAATTCCAATTATCATCTGTCGATCTCAAAAAGGAATCTAATTAACATTATCACGACGTCTCGTAAATAACGCTAATACATACATTCATAATTGTAACAGAGATCACACATTAAATTCAACATCCATGCAAATTTAAACAACACAGTTAGGCACCCCAATGAATTTTCAAATTTGAGCCACACATATTTACAAATAGCACACATTCCAATAGTAGGCAATCCATCAGAAAATGCATCAGATAATCAATTATACAGAAGATAAAAATAATAGAAATTAAGTATGCCCTTGTCTACTCAGTTGCCCAATGATTACTGCACGGATTGGTCACCAGAAAACCACTCGAATCTCGCTGGAAAACTGCCAGAAATTCACCAGAAAATTCAAATCCAGTGTTGTCCAAAAGCTACACGGGTCAACGGGTCAGATTCGAGTCAAACAGGTCAGATTGCGAGCCAAACGGCCACCCGCTAGAAAAACGGCTGCAACGGCGGCCTGAGCTGGAGCGGAGGGTCGCGGGGGAGGCGCTGAGTGACGTTGAGTTGCTTTTTGGTGGCGGCGTGGATAGACGGCAGTGGTAGCAACTCCAAAAGCAACCGAATCACAAAACGGGTCGCGCCTCTCTCTCGCAGATCTCCACTGCGCTGGACATCGAGAACGGGCGCCGCAAACAGCCAAGACAGTGGTGGACCATCCACGGAGCCTCTCCGGTGGCAACTCAGCCTCCCTCGACAGTGGTTCACCGGTCAAGTCTCTCACACATTTGGGCTGCTGGGTGGTTCGCGCAATGGGTGTGGGTCGCGTTACTGTTCACTTCAGCCTCTTACACGATGGAACTTGGGTACTCTTCCCCTTTTTCTCCCTGTATAATGCTAAAAAATCACTATTCCAAGCTTCCAATTCCTTCACTTGTACGCTGCCTTGCTTGGACTCACGTTTTAAAGGCCCATTAAGGGCTTTGGCTCGGCCCAGTAAGAGAAAAATGGCCTAAATGACCCAAAATAGCTGCTTTAACTCCAGAAAAGTCTCGTTCGCTGATGATAGATTGATAAAAATCTTGAAATGCAATAAGATACACATTTAGGTGATTCCTAGAATAAAAATACACAAAAAAATACATATAAAATGGACTAAAATATTAGGTAAAATTGTGTAAAATAAGACATATCAATCACCCCACACTTAAGCTTTTTCTTGTCCTCAAGCAAGCATTAAGTCAGTCCTCAAATAGACAGTAACAATTTCTCAATGTCTATACGTAGTCCATAGTTAATAATGCCTGGCATATCCCCCGTGAAACTTAATTATAGACCAAATTACAAAAACCTTGACGCAGAATGGAGATAATAACGATGCATACACAAATTAGCCAACAATTCAGTGCCAAATATTTAAGAATCAATGCCCCTCAGAGATTTCTCAAATCACTTAAAGTGTATTCTAGTAGGGTACAAATCCCTCAAGCAACTTCACAAGAATATGTCTACTATATGCTTGCTCATAAATCTCATCTTTGCTACTACTAAACATTGAATACCAAAATCAAGGGGAGTCTTAATAGGGTTGTAATGAGATTAAAGTGATGGTAGGGAAGAAATTTTTGGTAGAAGAGGCATGGATGCTGAAATTCATGCAATTTAAGCATCATGAAGGATCAAAGGATTAAACGTACAAATACCGAACATAACAATTCTTACTAAGTTTTTTTCAATGAAGTTAATGATGCTCATAGAATATAATATCAATAGACAGACTACTCTTATTATTATCTCTTTTTCTTCTTCTTCTTCTTCTTCTTCTTCTTCTCTTTTTTTTTTCATTTTCATTCATCATTTTTTTCTTTTTTCATAATTAGCCTGCATGCATACACTTTTGGATTGAAGGGAGCATCTAAAATGATGAAAAAAAAACTTAGTGTACTATCACTAATTAAAGTATTGCATTCTTAATCCATGCACAAAGAGTAAATCACACAAATTTCAGCAAATGGGGTTAAGAAAGAAGAAAATGTATAGAAAGGAATATGAGGTGTAAAATGTAAGTGAAGAAGGAAAAGTCAAGGCCCAACAGTGGCTAACTAAGGAAGACACATAAGGTAGGCTCTTTTTTTTGGGTAGAAATAGTGTATCCTAAGTTGCCCAAATTATCTGATATTCAAAAGTTTATGTAACTTCAACAAGTATTACAGAGCAACATCTAGAGACACAATCAAGTGAAATACACACTCAACAAAAAGAATTCGAATAATATTTATCATAAATGCTTATGTTGGACTCAAATCTCACGTTTGAAGTGTGGCTAAATTGCATATGGTTCTCAAATATTTTCATATGAATTACTAATCAAGTAGTCCATGCAAACTGCATTATCAACATCCTAAATCAAAAAGTGAACAATTTGAAAAAATCATCAAGCAACACCTGTGTGATCTGGCCATGGTCAAAAATACATTAGGCATTAAAACTACTTTCTAACATGCACTATGAGAAACAATGCTTGCCCATTCATGACTGAATCATACATGCTCAAAAGACAATCAAAGACTCAAGTGCATAAAATCAATCCTAAATCAAGTATCTTATCCTACATCCTCTATCAGCATAGATACAACATACAACTATCTGAAACTAACTCAAGAGAGAGCCAAAATAACAGAAAAAATTCTAAATAAACAAAATAATGCCAATGGATACCCACCCCACACTTGAGGAACACACTATCCTCAGTGTACGACAAAGGGGATACCGTAAAAATAAAAACATAAAGCGCAGCAATAAGCCAAGATAATCTAAAAGTTCTAATGTACCTCAACAACATGAAAAATTAGAAAATAGAAAAAAATAAAATAGCACAAATAAAGTAAATAATAACAAAAGAAAATAGTGCTTCTTTTTTTTTTTGAGTCTTTTAGCTGGACTCATTCCTTCCATCACTCTTGCAGGTAAATCACCATGTGCACTTGCTCCTCGACCTCCAATGGGTCTCTATAGTAGTGTTTTAGACACTGCCCATTCACTTTGAAATCTCCTTGGTCAGGGTGATGCACTTCAACTGTACCATAGGGGAAGACCTGCTTAACCACAAATGGTCTCGACCATCGACTCCTAAGCTTTCTTGGAAAAAGATGAAGACGTGAGTTATAAAGTAATACTTTATCTCCCACCTGAAAATCCTTAGAGCCACGCAGCCTTTGATCATGCCACTTCTTGGTTCGAGCTTTGTAAATGGAAGAATTTCCATAAGCTTGGTGGCGCCATTCTTTGAGGTCATTCAGCTACCATAACCTCTCTTTACCTGCATAAATAACATCAAGATTGCATGTTTTAAGGGCCCAAAGTGCCCTGTGTTCCAATTCAACAGGCAAATGACAAGTCTTTCCATATGCTAGCCTATAAGGTGTAAATCCAGTAGAGGTTCTATAGGCTGTCCTGAAGGCCCATAATGCATCATCCAATTTGGATGCCCAATCCTTCCTACTTACCCCCACAGTCTTCTCTAAGATTCTCTTTAAACCCCTGTTAGTTACCTCTACTTGCCCACTGGTTTGCGGGTAATAGGGTGTTGAAAACCTGAGATACTCCATAATGTTTAAGTACTTTCTCGAGTTGGGAGTTACAGAAATGGGTCCCTCTATCACTAATCAGTGCCCTAGGTGTACCAAATCTAGCAAACAATTTTTTAAGGAACCTAGTCACTACCCTGGCATCGTTAGTGGGGAAAACTTGAGCCTCTGGCCACTTAGAGAAATATTCAACAGCTACCAGAATATACTTATTGCCAAATGAGGAAGAAAAAGGGCCCATGAAGTCAATTCCCCACACATCAAAAATTTCAACCACTTGCACACTCGTTTGGGGCATTTCATCACGGGCGGAGATGTTACCTGACCTCTGACAAGCATCACAAACCTAGACATATGCTCTAGCATCCTGGAATATGGTTGGCCAGTAGAATCCTGCTTCAAGCACCTTCCTAACAGTGTGGTTTGCAGCCTGGTGGCCTCCCGTTGGTCCTTTATGGCAGTGCTTCAGGATTTGGTGGACTTCCTCCCTATGTATGCATCCCCTGATTACTTGGTCTGCACAGATACGAAAAAAGAAAGGATCTTCCCAAATGTAGTATTTCAACTCAGCAAAGAATTTCTTCTTTTGCTGGGTAGTCATACCCTTTGGTAAAACCCTTGCCACCAAATAGTTAGCATAATCACAAAACCAAGGGGAATCAGTACATACCTGAACTGTCTCCAAATGCTCATCTGGGAAGTTATCATCAATGGCTCTCTCATCTAAGGCCTCCCCGTTTGGATTCTCTAACCTTGATAGGTGATCTGCAGCCAGGTTCTCCGCACCCTTCTTATCTTTGATCTCAATATCAAATTCTTGCAAGAGCAAAATCCATCTAATGAGTCTAGGCTTAGCATCATGCTTACCGAACAAATACTTCAAGGCTGAATGATCCGTGTAAACCACGGTCTTGGATAGCACCAAATAGCATCGAAACTTGTCAAAAGCACAGACCACTGCAAGTAATTCCTTTTTAGTAATGGTATAGTGCTCCTAGGCATCAGTCAAGGTCTTGCTAGCACAATAAATTGGCTGGAACTTTTTATCAATCCTCTGACCTAACACAGCTCTAACTGCAAAGTCACTAGCATCACACATTAGTTCAAAAGGCAGCCCCCACTTAGGTGAAACCATAATAGGGCTGTGGTTAGTCGTTCCTTTAGTAACTCAAATGCATGCAGACAATCAGTATCAAAAATAAAAGGTACATCCTTGACAAGCAACATAGTTAAGGGCCTAGCAATCTTAGAGAAATCTCTAATAAATCTCCTATAAAAACCAGCATGCCCTAAGAAACTCCTAACAGTCTTAACTAAACTAGGGGGTGGTAGTTTTGATATGGTCTCAACCTTAGCCTTATCCACCTCCATCCCTGCATGTGATATCTTATGCCCAATAAAAATCCCTTATCTCACCATAAAGTGACATTTTTCCCAATTAAGAACTAAGTTTGCTTCTATACATCTTGCAAGCATACGTTCTAAAATAAGCAAACAGTAGGAGAAAGAGTTACCAAAAACTGAGAAGTCATCCATAAATACTTCCATAGACTCCTCAATCATGTCATGGAAGATTGCCATCATGCAACGCTGAAAAGTGGCTGGTGCATTGCACAATCCAAAAGGCATCCTCCTGTAAGCGAACGTTCCATATGGGCAGGTAAAGGTGGTCTTCTCTTGGTCTTCAGGTGCAATGGGAATCTAAAAGTAACTTGAAAAACCATCAAGAAAGCAATAAAACATGTGACCTGCCAAACGTTCAAGCATCTGGTCAATGAAAGGAAGAGGAAAATGGTCTTTCCGGGTTGCATCATTGAGTCTCCTATAATCAATGCAAACCCAAAAACCTGTTACCGACCTAGTGGGTATAAGTTCATCCTTATCATTCTTGACCACTGTCATGCCACCCTTCTTTGGTACAACCTGCACAGTACTCACCCAAGAGCTATCCGAGATAGGATAAATCAAACCTGCATCAAGAAGTTTAATTATCTCCTTTTTCACCACTTCCTTCATGTTTAGGTTCAATCGTCTCTGTGGATACACCACTGGCCTATAGCTATCTTCCATCAGGATCTTGTGGGAACAATAACTAGGATTAATCCCAGGAATGTCTGCCATCTTGTAAGCAAAGGCCCTAGGGTATTTCCTAAGAGAGGTCAAAGTCATCTCCCTCTCCTCAGGTGTCAGGTCAGTTGCTATAATTATTGGCAGCTTCTCTGCCTCATCCAAATAGGCATAGCTCAAGTGCTTGGGTAAGTCAAAGGTAACAATTTCATAAATTGAAGGTTTCACCTTCTGCACCTCTGACCTGTCAAGAGAAACAAAAGGATCAGTCAAGTTGCTAGGCTCAACAGCCAGCAAGTGAGCTAGTTGTTCCAACACTTGCTCATTGGACAACTCATCCTCATCTCCTTGTAATGCCACCTATAAAGGGTCATCAAGTAAAAATTCCTGCAATTCAGATTCAACCACATTATCTAAGACATCCACAGAATATACAGTATCATCATGATCTAAAGATTGTCTCTTAGAGGTAGCTAAGTCAAAGGTAACAGTTTCATCCCCTACTCTAAGTTTCAATTTTCCATCACAGACATCTATAATATCCCTAGACGTTGCAAGGAAAGGCCTACCTAGAATCAAGGGTATGCTACTCTCACCCTTCATATCCATCACAACAAAATCCACAGGAAATATAAATTTATCAACCTTTACAAGGACACCTTCAACTATACCTCTAGGATATTTAACAGTTCTATCAGCTAATTGTTTGTTCATCCTAGTAGGTTTTGGCTCACCTAATCCCAGTCTATCGAACAAGCTAGTAGGTATCAAATTTATACTAGCTTCTAAATCAGCTAAAGCATCCATGACAGACAGATCACCAATTACACAAGGTACAGTAAAACTCCCTGGATCACGCCTCTTAATAGGTAGCTTGTTTTGTAAGATTGCTGAGCACTCCTCATTCAATGTCACCAGTCCCAAATCCTCCAGTTTCCTCTTGTTGCTCAGTATTTCCTTCAAGAACTTCGCATAGCGAGGCATCTGCGAAATGGCTTCAACAAAAGGAAGGTTAATCCTCATCTATTTAAATAGATCAAGAAACTTACCAAACTGTTGATCTACTTTCTCCTGCTTCAGTCTAGCTAGGTATAGAATGGGTGGCTGGTACTCTCTTATGGGGCTCTTCTTGCCCTCAACTTGCACCGGCTTAGTTACCTCAAGCTCTTGGTCCTTATTGACACTTGCATCCTGCACATCATTATGATCATTAGTAGGTAAAAGTAACGAACCAGCTACTTGCTTACCTGATCTTAGAGTAATAGCCTTGCAATGCTCCCTTGGATTAGACTCAGTGGTGTTGGGGAGTGTCCCTGGCTATCTTCCAGCCAACATCTTAGAAATCTGGCCTATCTGGTTCTCTAAGTTCTAAATGGAGGCTTGCTGGTTTCTAAGTGCTGTATCCGTTTGCTGGAATTTGCTCTTTGAAGTGGACACAAACTTCATCATCAATTCCTCTAAATTGGGCTTGTTCTCCTGCCCTTGAGGAAATTGACCTAAAGCAGCTTGCTGCTGGGGTTGTTGCTGGTGTAACTGCTGAAAACCTAGTGGACCCTGGTTATTAGTGCTTCTCCATCCAAATTTTGGATGATTCCTCCACCCGGGGTTGTATGTGTTGCTATATGGATTATTCAGCTATCTCAGAGCATTCCCCATGTAATCTACCTGTTCAAAATTAGAAGAACCACTGTGAGAAGAAAATGAAGAAGACAAGTTAGCAAACATACCTCTTGCATTACATTTCACACCATAATGTGGGCCACCACAGAACTCGCAGCTTGACTGTGCTGCATGCACTGGCATCTGGAGTTGGTCAATCTTCTTGGCCAAAAGCTCCACTTGAGTTGCCAAGGTTGATTTAGAGTCTGACTGGTTGACCACTCCCTGCCGTCCTAGCCTATCCCTTGAGGATTGCCACTGATAGTTGTTCATGGCCATTTCCTCTATTAAACTCTGTGCCTGTTCAAGGGTTTTATTATTTAATGCACCCTCTACTGCCGCATCCACCATCTGCCTTGTGGCTGTATTTAAACCACTATAGAAATTCTGCGCCTGCATCCACACAGGCAATCCATGATGTGGGCAACACCTCAGTAAGTCTTTTTACCTCTCCCATGCATCATACATACTCTCATCAGCCATCTGCATAAAAGAAGAAATGTCATTACGTAGTTTTGCAGTCTTAGCTGGTGGAAAATATTTGTACAAAAACTTTTCAGCCAAAGTCTCCCAAGTAGTGATGGAGTTAGGTGGTAGGGATTGCAGCCATCTCTTTGCTCTGTCTCTCAAGGAAAATGGAAACAATCTAAGCCGAATGGTGTCATCGGTGGTTCCATTAATCTTGAAAGTATCATATATCTCCAAGAAGTTAGCTATGTGGGCATTAGGGTCTTCGCTGGGCATCCCTCTAAATTGTACCATTTGTTGCACCATCTGGATCACATTTGGCTTCATTTCAAAATTGTTAGCTGCTATTGTAGGTCGAGTAATGCACGTCTATGTCCCTTCCAATGAAGGTCTAGCAAACTCGTACATCGTTCTATTGGCTTCATCATTATTATTTGCAGCTGCCATCTTTGGTGATGTAGGATCAAGGATCTCAACTGGTTCCTCCTCTAATATCTGCACTAGCACCTCCTCTTGACGACAGTGTGCACGAGTCCACAACAGTCGTTCTGGATCAGATAGAGGGTCTAAGGGTACAGGATTGAAACTCCTGGTCATAAACTACCTGAATCCAATAACAGTAGCCCACCAACCAGATCAAAGAGTGATAAACCAAAACAGAAAGTAAAACAAGACAGATTAAAACTAACAACAAAAACAATAATTAAACAAATAAAAACCCACTGAAATAGTAAAATAATTCATCCAAATAAATAAAATAAACAAAGGACAAAATTAAAATAATAAAAACTAATAGCTGAACACAGAGAAAGACACACTAACCAGAAACAGAAACAAAATAGAACAAATAAAAGTGGCTAAAGTAACAGATAGCAAATTCACTCTAGTTTTCACCAAAAAGTCCCCGGCAACGGCGCCAAAAACTTGATGCGTGCTGCCAATGCTATTTAGCAACAACACCTAAGGCAGTGAGCCTATCGATGCATTCTAGTGAAATGGTGAGAATCAAGGTCGTATTCCTCGGGAACGAGAAAGCCCAGAATTACTACTTGTTCTCTGTTATCTAGCCTAAAAGTCAGAATGATTGATTTTACCTAAACTAACATATAACTACAATTAATAATAAACTAACAGTGAGAAGGAACAAAAGAAAATACACGGAGGCAAGAAATGCAAATCCATCAGGGAACCTACACTGGTTGGCAAACACACGAAGGATAATGGATTACTGAATCTGACTATGCTACTTGTGAGTGAATTCTAATGCAAATACAAATTCTCTGTCGATCTCATTGAATTTCTTAAACTTAAAATCTACCACTAGCTGGTTCTTCCTAATGGTAAATTTTAAATCAGCATTATCGGTCTAATTCACCACTATTAAGAGTCGTTACTTCTTAATCCAACAATTTATTAACCTTAGTTCTAAGTGATAACAAATTGTCCATTACAATTAGTTTTCCAATTCCAATTATCATCTGTCGATCTCAAAAAGGAATCTAATTAACATTATCACGACGTCTCGTAAATAACGCTAATACATACATTTATAATTGTAATAGAGATCACACATTAAATTCAACATCCATGCAAATTTAAATAGCAGTCCAACACAATTAGGGACCCCAATGAATTTTACAGTTTTAGCCACACATTTACAATTAGCACACAGTCCAACAGTAGGCAATCCATAAGAAAATGCATTAGACAATCAATTATACAGAAGATAAAAATAATAGAAATTAACTATGCCCCTGTCTTCTCAATTGCCTAATGATTACTGTATGGATTGGTCACTGGAAAACCACTCTAATCTCGCTGGAAAAATGCCAGAAATTCACTAGAAAATTCAAATCCAGTGTTGTACAAAAGCTACACGGGTCAACAGGTCAGATTCGAGTCAAACGGGTCAGATTGCGAGCCAAACAGGTACCCGCCAGAAAAACGGCTCCAACAGCGGCCAGAGCTGGAGCGAAGGGTCGTGGGGGAGGCGCTGAGTGATGTTGATTTGCTTTCTGGTGGCGGCGTGGATAGACGGCAGCGGTAGCAACTTCGAAAGCAACCAAATCACAAAACGAGTCACGCCTCTCTCTCGCGAATCTCCACCGCGCTGGACCATCTGCGGAGCCTCTCTGGTGGCAACTCGGCCCCCTCGACGGTGGTTTGACCGTCAGGTCTCTCACACGTTTGGGCTAATGGGTGGTTCGCGATAGGTGTGGGTCATGTTACTGTTCACTTCTGCCTCTTGCACGATGGAACTCGGGTACTCTTCCCCTTTTTCTCCCTGTACAATGCTAAAAAATCACTATTCCAAGCTTCCAATTCCTTCAGTTGCATGCTGCCTTGCTTAGATTCACGTTCTAAAGGCCCATTAAGGGCTTTGGCTCGGCCCAGTAAGAGAAAAATGGCCCAAATGACCCAAAATAGTTGCTTTAACTCTAGAAAAGTCTTGTTCGCTGATGATAGATTGATAAAAAGCCTGAAATGCAATAAGATACACATTTAGGTGATTCCTAGAATAAAAATACACAAAAAAATACATATAAAATGGACTAAAATATTAGGTAAAATTGTGTAAAATAAGACATATCACTAGCATAAAGAGAATGGGATAATTTTAACAAAACAATAATTTTCCCTCCTTCCTTACTTGTGACCGAGAATCCTTTAAAATACATAACCAAAATCAACTAAACTCTTTCTCCAAATGACTAGCAAGCTTTCAGTCAAGTAGAGGAGGAAGGGAAAAACATATGCTTTCATTATATATCAATTCTCCTTCCCTTCTTCCCTTTTTGCCTGAGATATTATCATGAAAAGCTAGGAAAATTTCATCAAAATTGTTCCCTTTCACAAGTACGCATAGTCGCGATAAGGGGGGAAAATTAGGAATCTATATAGTTTTCACCAAATCTTTCTATTTATCCCATTTTCATCATAAATAAGACATGAAACACCATTTAACCCACAAAATCATGTTAATTCAAGCAACATATATTCATCATTCAAAATTGGGGAATAATTCATGAAAATGGAGTTGAAATTATAAAATTGTCATCAACACTTTAAAACCTCCAATTAACACTCACATATGAATCCATTCATTATTTTAGACAAATCCTATTAGAAATTTTTGCATTGCATGAATGTAGACAGAGAGGTGGCACTATTCATGGCAGCCATGGATGACACTAACAAGCTTCAAAACTACCATGAATGAAGAAATAAATTATGGGAGGATGTAAAACTACCTTGACTTACCAATAAAAATGGTTTTACTTTGGTGTTTCCTTGCTTCTTTCACATTCTTCCCTTCCTTCTTCTTGCATGGTGCAGCAGCATTTTTCTCCTCTGGTTCTCATGTCATGGATGCTAATTTGAAGAAGAAGAAGGACTTTTAATTTAAATAATAAGCCAAAAGACCATTTTGCCCCTTTTTTTAAAAAATCCTTGCTTTATTCTCCATTTTCTACCTTCTTTCTTCATTTTTGCTTCACAATTTTGACACTTGACATAATATAAATTCCATAAATATTTTCATGATAAAATGGCAATTTTATCCCCAAGGTGTAAAATTATAATTTTACCCTTAGTGTAAAATTACCATTTTGTCCTTTTAGCCAAAATAACTATTTTACCCCTTTATTGGCTTCCAAAATTTTCAAAATTTTGGGGAATTATTCTCAAGGGAATTTATCATCATTTCCTAAGTAAAATGAGAATTTTACCCATGTGGTAAAATTACTATTTTAGCCCTAGGTGAATTTACCATTTCACGCTTTGGTAAAAATTATCCATTTTGTCCCCAGATATTTTTCTATAATCACTATGACTTCCAAATATTTTATCCACACAATCATTACACTTTCAGATATTTTCCTAGCATCATAATGACATATCATAAATGCACGAGATATTTTGAAGGCGTAATGATTATATTTCATCCTTTTATGAAACCTTTATTTCTTTCATTTTAGTCCCTAACTGTTTCTTTCAATTTAATCCCTTTCCTCATTTTTGAAATTCCTTGGGCAACTTCACTCAAACCTTTAGTCAAAAATTGCTAAATTTATAAATTCTAAACATACCTGAATTCAAGAAAATGCCATTATTACACAATCCTGCCTCAAAATGCATTGCTTTCTAGTGCATTTGGTTAGAGCCTTAAATAAGAAGAGAACTTGGAAAACTCCTCAAACCTAGAAAGGTAGTCTTCAAAAGTCCTGCTACCCTATTTGAGTTGCATAAACTCAATTTCCCTCTCATTTCTCACATTCTAAGGAAAATACTTTTCCTGAAATACCCTTTTAAATGATTCCCAGGTAATCTAGACCTCTTAAGCCTCCATCAACTATTTTGCTCCTCTCCCCAGTTAGCATATATGTGGAAAACAACACTTATTGGGCATCAGTACTCCCAAGGACCATAAAAAATTTCTCCATATTCATCAATCAACCTTCAGCTTTCTTAAGATCGAACTTGCCCCTAGATGTAATATCCGCTCCTAATATGATTAAGAGATGTTTGCTAGTTGTTAATTTGATTTTAATGCTTGTGTATGTTGTGTTAATTGCATATATTTGTATTAGTGCAGGGACTTAATTGAAAGGAAGAAAAGTTCACTTAAAGCATGGCCAAGGACCAAATTAAAAAGGGAATGTTCAGCTAGCTTAAAATCATAAAATGACCAAGAACTAGAATGCAATTAGGGTGAGTTAATATTTCAACAACCTTAACCTAACCCACATAACTCAAACTTGAAAAGTTTTCTAGAGAGAGAAGGAGAAGGGTGAGTAGAGAGAGAGTTTGCTGAGTTAGGGCAAAGGGGAGGAGATTTTCTAAAGGAAAGGATGATTTAAGGCTAGGGATTGATCTTACAGCAAAAAGGAGGATCATTTAAACATAATGTACATGTAAATTTTTGGATTAATCTAGGTAACAACTCAACCTAAACCCTTTTTTCTAAGATGTTTAGCTTTTGATGAAAAAATATTATTTATGAATGTTTGAGTTAAGTTTGGGGTTTAAACCTACATTCTCTATGTTTTTAACTGCTATTGGGTGATGCTTTCTGATTAAGTTATGCTCATTTATGCTTGTCATTGATTGTGAAAGTGGGCTTATGCCTAGTGCAAAAATGTGGTTTGATCTTAGCTTGAGAATTGTTAGGTGGAGTTTTAGGTCTATTATAAATGATATAGGTTGCCTACATGTTGGCTTTGAGTTCATAGTTTGAGAACAAGGTTTAATAATATGATTTTGGGGCAAAACTCTGGG
The DNA here is from genome assembly GCA_031216115.1 of Senna siamea. NCBI lineage: Eukaryota > Viridiplantae > Streptophyta > Magnoliopsida > Fabales > Fabaceae > Senna > Senna siamea. Next base: position 9,682,589 of record CM062360.1, read on the forward strand.
TGAAATACTGATTTTTAGAATAGACCAGACACTAGCAGCTGATTGCCAACCCTGGAAGTCGAAAACACCATGATGGTTAAACATACACTTGAACAAAGCATCCGGATTCTCTGCTGGTTTTAGCGATGATTTTTTTTGCTGTTAAAATTTCTTGTAACAAAAAGCATTGCTACTATAACTTTTTTAAAATTAATTATTTAAACAAAAGTTATAGTAGTTGTAATATTCGTTGCAATAATATTAAAACACACTTTAGTAGCAAAAAAATCTCCACTAAAGGTGACAAGCAGAGGATCCAAAATCATTTCGAAAACATCATGATGGTTACAAACTTTAAGTTAGTGTCATCTTCCAAAGGCTATTTAAGAAACATATACTTAGAGTTAGCAGAACCATGGACATGAGCCGAGCCACCCTAGTGTTTATGTAGAGAATAGTGTATCGGGAGTGTGATCCATCAGAAGGGGATAGTGATTCCTTAGTATTATGATCCACCCAAAAGCAGAGAGGAAATGATCTAGGTAGAGTTAACGATGATCCTATAAGTTGATAGCCAGTCTCATTTGAGAAAGGGAGACATTGGGTAGAGTTGACAACTATCCTACTAGTTATGAGATGGTACTCAGATTTGACTAAGGGATGCCTCAAAATGTACAAAAAGGTTAAAGTTAAAATTAAAGCTAAAGTTATAGCTAAAGCTAGAGTTATAGCTAAAAGGTGGCTAAATAGTCACAAACTCATGCATATAGGTAATGGTATATGGAGTTGTTCACGGGCGACCCTCCCGATAACTCTTATGATGTGTTATTTTTCGCTCATATGTTTAAAGTAAAGGCATGTTTACTATCCCACAATATGTTTCATACAAAAGTTATGATGATGATGAATACACATCTTATATTGTAAAGTTTATATGTTTTAAATGTACATGAATAAATCCAAGCACATGACATGAGAGTATGCTGCATGCATTGCATCCCAATAGTATGTATTATGTTTTATGATGAAAAGGATGTAGATATTTTCTATATGAGTAAGGCGGTATATATTAGTAGTTTTCAAAGCAGGTTGCATTGCTACTGAGAATTAATTCTCACATGTGTGTTGATGTGTACCAAATGTGTAGGTTCCTAACTAGAGAGGAAGGTAAATTGGGAAGAGGTACCCCTCATTACATGAAAGTGCATATTTTAAATAGTATAGGCATGTATTAAATTGGTGCTAGCCCTTATGAATTTTAAGAAAGGCTAGTATAGATTATCTCTTGTATAGCCTTTCATAACTTGAATGTATATGGATTAACTAGTAACTATCGATAAGAAATGTGATAGGGTCATGAGTGAAAGGGTTGTTGCCTCCATACCTAATAGTTATTTAAGAATATTTATCGAATTATGTGTGCATGTTTGTGTGTAGTTATTTAGAGTAATATAATATATATATATATATTTTCTGCTGCGATTCTTGAGTGAGAACCCAAGTGTAGAGCCCGACCCAAATGGCACTCAATTAATACACGGTAAAAGTTTAAATTTACTCATGTAGAAGTAATAGTAACACACTCAATTATGATATTTACATACTATACCCTTTTAATTAATATAAAAGGAACCATATACAAAGAGGGTGTTACATAAAGTTGGTATCAGAGCATGGATACCCCATTTAACACATAGCTGACCCAATAGTGATAAATGCTAATTAGGTAGTAAAGCTAGATTCCTCAAGATAGAGACTACTACATGCTAGTTAGCCTAGGCAGTTGACAACTTGTGTTATGTTTTGACATGAGGAATATAGTGCTAGGTTTAGATGCATACAATATTTCTTGTGGAACCATATATTCTCTTATAAATATTCTGTTAATGAGATTAATCGCCTCAATAATGTTTGTTTTGAAGAGTAAGCTATGGCGCCTCCTAAGAGAAATGGTACATGGGATAAAGATGGTGAAGCAAACTTAGCTGGGTTATGCAAACCCTAATGGGAATGGTAGAGGCCATAAGGGAACAAGCTGCTGCTACCACCCAACAAGCAACTACTACAACTGAGGTATTCTGACAGATGCAAGAGTACCAAAATGTGAATCGAAACCCTAACCCTGCTAGTGAACAAGTGAGGGATCAGACCTACAATGGGTAGTCTGTATTTAAAAAATTCAAACCTCCTTCCTTTAGGGGCAAGTTTAACCCATAAATGACAAAAGAGTGGTTAGGAGAGATGGAGAAATTATTTGCAGTACTGGGGAATACATAGGCTCAAAAGGTTCAGTTGTCTATACACATGCTGGCTGGAGAGGCCGAGCATTGGTGGAAGGGGGCTAAGCAATTGATAGAGACCCAAGGAGTCCAAATCACTTGGGATTCTTTAATGGAGGTATTCCTGCAAAAATACTTCCCCTAGAGCACAAGGAATGAGAAGGAGATAGAATTTATAAAGATAAGATAGGGCTCTATGTCCTTTGATGATTACCTGGCTAAGTTTGAGGAGCTATCTAAGTTCTCCTTTTATCTGCAGTTGAGGCAGGATGAATCATGGAAGGCCATGCACTTACAGGCCGAGCTGAATCCGAAATTTACAAGCATTATGGCTTCGTTAGAGATAAGGAACTATACTATATTAGCTAACAAGTGCCACACAGTTTCCAAGAGTTAGCAAAGATTAGTAAAGGGAAGAAATAGTTTAACCCCCTCAAGAGGAAATCACAACTAGACTTTGCCAAGGGAAAGGAGAGCAAATTTGGTAAAGCCCAGTCAGGGAAGAAGCCCATAGTTGGGCAAATTGCTTTAGACAACTGCCCCAATTGTGGGAGGAAGCATGGTGATAAACCATGTTTGTTGGGACAGAATGTCTGCTACAAGTGTGGTAGGTCAGGACATTTCATCAAGGAGTGCCCGTTGTGGAAGAAAACAGTTGAGGCCACTAAGCCTCTGACTAAAGGGAAAGTTTATGCGCTCAAGGGAAAAGAGGCAAACCAATCTAATGACTCAATTAAAGGTTAGTGTTTCATAAATGATATTCCCTTACCCATTCCTTTATTTCCCATGAATGTGTGGAAAGATTAAGCTTACCTGTAACCAAATTACCATATGAGTTATCCATTTCTACTACAGCTGGAAAAAATGTTTTAACTTCTTTAACTTGCCTAAATTGCCTTATCATTGTTGAAAGAAAACCTTTTGCTGTTGACCTTATATGTCTACCTTTGGTGGACTTAGATGTTATCCTTGGAATGGATTGGCTGTCTTTTAATAAGGTAGTTTTAAATTGATTTGAGAATTCTATGAATTTTATAGACACTATACTTGTGAATAGGGGTACAGAGGAAAAGATCCAATGATTGTGTTTCCTATGTTCTTCTAAGGTTGAGAGTCAACATAAGCTTGATAGTATCCTTGTGGCTAGAGAGTTCCTTGATATCTTTCTCGAGGAGATTTCTAGTCTTCCACTAGGGAGAGAAGTATAATTCTCTATAGAGCTAGTTCCCGAGGCAGGACTGATCTTTATAACACCTTATAGGATGTCCCCTTTAGAATTAAGTAAGTTGAAAATGCAAATAGAATACCTCCTAGAAAAGCAATTTATTAAGCCAAGTACCTCATCATGGAGAGCACCAGTGTTATTCGTGAAGAAAAAAGATGGGAGTATGATAATGTGCATAGATTATAGGCAATTGAACAAAGTGACTATGAAAAACAAATATTCCCTTCCTAGGATTAATGACTTGTTAGATCAACTAAGGGGAGTAGTTGTGTTTACTAAGACCAATTTGAGGTCGGGGTACCATCAAATCATAGTGAGAGGTGAGGATATACCTAAGACCACTTTTAGGACTAGGTATGGGCATTATGAATTTCTTGTAATGCCATTTGACTTGACCAATGCTCCTGCTATTTTCATGGATTACATGAATCACATCTTTAGACCCTACCTTGATCAATTCATGGTAGTGTTCATTGATGATATTCTTGTATATTCTAGAAATAGACGAGTGTGTGAACAACACCTTAGGATTATTCTGCAAGTTCTTAGAGAGAAATAGCTGTATGCCAAACTCGACAACTGCAAGTTTTGGTTAGAGGAAGTGAGATTCCTACGGCATGTGATTACCAAGGATGGGGAAGTAGTAGATCCAAGTAAGACTGAAGCAGTGGTTCATTGGGAGAGACCTACAACATTGACTGAAATTCATAGTTTCCATGAATTAGCCAGCTACTACAAAAGATTTATCCAAGGGTTTTCACAAATAGAGATGCAAATGACCAAGTTGACCTAAAAGGATGTTCCATTTAGGTGGGATTCTAAATCTGAGCATAGCTTCCAAACCCTAAAGGAAAGGTCAACTACTGCACCTATATTAATTATCCCGAATCCTTTGGATAAGTTTGAGCTATATTACGATGCATCCAAGAAAGTTCTAGGGTGTGTCTTGATGCAAGAGGGGAAGTAGTGGCCTATGCTTCTTGAAAATTACGGCCCCATGAGTGCAATTACCCCATTCATGACCTAGAGTTAGCAACCATAGTGTTTGACTTGAAAATTTAGAGACATTACCTTTATGGGTCTAGGTTTGAGGTATTCAGTGACCACAAAAGTCTGAAGTACCTCTTTGACCATAAGGAATTAAACATGAGACAGAAGAGATGTGCAATGCCCTTATTTGGTATTACACTTCCTCTAATGTACACAGATAAGTTTGGTTCATTATTCTTAACCTTTTATTTACAATGTCTGAGCATTTATACTGTTAAGTTTTATTAAGTGGATTAGGTTCAGGTTCTTTCGCTCAGATCAAACTCATACGCACAGCGAAAATAAAAATTCATACATCACAGCAAAAATTATAAACCTTTAAATTACAAATGATAAATAACCAATAAGTGTCTATTACATTCTTCTGTGAACCTATACTAGGATATATGAAGTACCCATCCATAAGGAGTCAGGAGACAACAAGCCTGCCAGTCAAACTCCCATCAAAATAATAAGGATGAATAGGTCCTTCACATATCCCTTCCCAGCAATTTCCCATTTCCCTTTCTCTATACATCGCTAAAATAATAGCCCTAATTCTAATTCCAAAACAATGTATAAAATAGGACCCCAAATGAAGGACTATAATGGTCCTAACAAAAGAATGTCCTCTAATGCTACTTCCATCCTTCTCCAAGGTTGCTAAACATCTGTATCTGATACATATTAACATATAAATGAGAAAACAAGTTTCCCAGTAGCTTAACAATTCATTATTTTAAAATGAACTAATATGTACCAGGGTGCAAGCACCCAAAAAATTTTCATCTACATTCTCAGTAATTAAAGCATAATCTCATTCACATGTACAGATTTGCAAGCAAAGCATGATTATTTGAAATGTTAATGTGCTAAAAGTAGATATACTCTTTCAAATAAAACAGATTTTCATCGGATCATGCATGTTAAAACTGAAATAGACAATAATCATTTATGAATTTTATTCTTAAAACTTACCCTACCTTAGAGTGTGAAGCATCTTTGATCACACTTCAAGGGATGTGGACACTTGGCCACCTTTGTAAATTAATTGTGCACACTTGGACATTATGTAAATAGTTAGCCACTTTGATAAATTAATTGTGCATACTTTGGCACTATGTGGACACTTGGCCACCTTGATAAATTAATTGTGCACACTTGGGCATTATGTGGACACTTGGCCACCTTTATGAATTAATGGTGCACACTTGGAAACTTTGTGGACACTGAGCCACCTTCATGAATTAATGGTGCACACTTGGGCACTTTGTGGACACTTGGCCACCTTGATAAATTAATTGTGCACACTTGAGCACTTTGTGGACACTTGGCCACCTTGGTAAATTAATTATGTTGCAATTAACTATTGGTATGTGGTCTTAAATTAGCCATCCATAATCTCTTAAATTTTTCAACACAAGAACATTAATGGCATAACTTGGAGTGAATAGCAATCACCCTTCCTTTAACTCTAACATGACATTCATTTCATCAAGAATGTAGATAGGAAGATCATGTTCCATGAAACCTTGGAAAAACATGGTGAATATATATAAAACCATGGACAATTTGCAAGAATTGCTAAGCTACCTCAAGTGGTGCAAAAATGATGAAAGCCTCCTAGTGTTTCTCTTGAATTCCCTTGCTCCTTTCTTTCTTGGCTAAATCACTCTTTCCCTTGATTGAATGTGTGTGTTTTTTCTCAATTATGAAGTTGCTCTCTCCTTCTCTTCCAATGCACCTTTTCTTAGCTCTCCCCCTTGTATATGCTATAATTGACTAGAAGGGAATTCCATACCCCATTCTCATATTTCATTATTATTATTTAATTTTTCTTTATGGCCTTACGTGTGCCTCTAGTGCAGCCCAATTTTCCATGTTATTCTCTCCCTCTTCTCCTTGTATATAAAAATGCAATTTCTCTCTTCTATCTAATGGTTAAATGGTTATTCTCTCCATGTTATTATTAAGTACAACTTATTCCTTGTTCTCTTACATTACCCACTTGGTCACGCTAAAGGAAAGGGAAAATGGAGTCCACGCAAGCTGCATTCCTCACGCCAGCAGTACAGTCACGCAAGGCTCTTGAACGCTGCACTTTTCTTTTCCTCTTCTCAATTTCTCTTGCTTCATGGCATTACCGAATGGCACTCTTTATTCTATATAGTTGTGAAGCCATTCCCCTAGCATGTTGCATGCATATATACATATTTAATTCCATCCCTTATACGTAGGCTGCTTCCTTCACACAAGCCTCATGGTCTATGCAAGGCACACGTGAGTCTTCACAAGGGAAGGGAACTTGTATCACACGCCCAGTGTCCTTCCACGCAAGCCTCTCGTCCTATGTGTATATATATATTTTTCTTTTCTTCTTAGTTCACGTGAGGCTTAGGCGGTGGAATTAAAGGAATAAGGAAGAGAATTTTAAGATCCTCTCTTCCACTCTTGCTTTCGAATGCACGTGTATCTCTATATATATATATTTTTTAATTGCTATACATTCCTTGTATTTCCCAATTTTTCCTAGTGGTGTGGTTATATAGGTATATTTAAAAATCCATGTCCTTTTTCTTATTTTACATGATGCTAACTCTTTTCCTTTGTTTATTGAAATAAATTCTACACCTTTAGCCACTTCACTATATATATTTCAATGCCACACTTCTTCTTTCCTTTCTCACTTCACATAAGGCTGCACTCTTGCTTCCTTTCCCAATTTTCCTTGCCATGCATATATATGTATTTTAAATCAGCCACTCATGTAGCTATTTGGTTAGTAAAAGAATAAAGAGAAAGGCATAATTCAAGCACCTTAATTTCCCTTCTTGTCACATTGAAAGTAATGCTAGGGAAGGAAAGAATAAACTAACATCATACTTCTCTCTCTCTATTATTTCCATAGGTTTACATAATTTAATCTACTCCATGGGATACCTATTTGGCTAGCTAAATGAAGGTGGAGAAAAAATCAAATCAAGCACCTAAGATTTTTTGTAAACACCTCAAGGAAAGTGTTCTTATTTATCCTAAAGACTAAGTTACACCAGCAAATTCATCCAATTAATTAAGGGAACATTAATTTAAAACCACTTAAGATAATATGGGGTGTTACAAGATGGATGGAGTTTATCAAGGACTATGATTTCGAATTAAAATACCATTCAGCTAAAGCCAACATTGTGGTAGATAACCTAAGTAAGAAATCCCTCCATATAGCTCAGATGATGGTGAGTAAGATGAGTTTGATAGAAAATTTCAAAAATTTGAGTTTATCCGCATTGCTTCTACCAGATAGAATATGTCTAGGTGAATTTTGGATTGAGTTCAACCTTAGAACTCAGATCCTAGAGGCCCAAAAGGAAGATGAATTCTTAAAGTCCCTAAAGGACCCAAAGGAAATCCATAAGGAGGCTAATACGATAATGACCATCCAAAATGTAACATCCTCTCCAATTATGATTAAAGAGATGTTTGATAATTATTAATTTGATGTTTAATTCTTGTGTATGATGCATTAGCCTAGGGACTAAATTAAAAGGAAATAAATAGAGATTTAGTAAGAGATGGGTAGGGACTCAATTGAAAAGGGAAAAGATGAGAGAGTCTAAGAGTGCAAAATGGCTCAAGGACTAAATAGAAAATTCCCAAAAATCCCTTAAACCCTAGTTGCAGCCAAAACCCCCACACACTTCCACCATACCAGATTTTAAAGAGAGAAGTTGAATGGGGCAACTAAAGAGAGAAAAGGGTGAGATACTGCTTGAGGAGGGAATTTTACTGAGGAAGGTACAGATTTGAGGCTAGGAATCAATCCAATAGAAAGGGAGGACCATTTCTAACACATTAAACACACACATTTACAAGGAATAAAGGTAGCAATCCATCCTAAACCCCTTTATTTTTTGAAGAAATTACTGTTGTTATAAAATATGAATTTCTAATTGTTTGGACTGAGATTGGGGTTAAACTTACATTCTGTATGCTTTTCTATTTCAATAGGATTTGTGTTACTAAATGTATGCTCATACATGTGCTTGAAATTGATAGGAAGGGCTGGGTTGTGTTTACCTAGAGGTATAGACTAGATTTTCTTGAATGTACCATGTTTAAGCTAACGGATGAAAAATGTTTTATAAGAAGTAATTTTTGTTGTATGGAAACTAAGCCCATGTGTTTAGAATTGAAAATGGAGTGCATCATAGACTAGGTATTCTCAAAATTATGTTTTATGAACTACAACGGAGCATAGCAGCCAACTGCTAAGTAAGGGCAGTCGACTGCCGTGTTCCTGGAAAACCCAGAAGTGTAGATAGAGGCTTAGCAGCTGACTACCAGATTCCTAACAATCAACTGTCGGGCCTGGGTCTATAGTTAGCAGTCGACTAGCCATCATTGCAGTCGACTGTCGTGCTCTTGGAAACCCAGAAGTATAGATAGAGGTTTAGCAGGCGACTACTAGATTCCTAGCAGTCGATTATCGGGCCCGGGTTTGCACTAAGTAGTCGACTGGCCATCCTAGCAGTTAACTGTCATGCTTTTATTTTGTCCAGGACACATTACAGAAAGCCACCACGCTGGCAGCTAAATGCTAGCTTGCTTTTTGCCACTTAAGGAATATGGAAAGCCACCACCTGACTGTTAGCCTTCTAACAATTGACTGGCAACCCTCTAGTTTGCGATATGAGGTTTTTAATGGCAATTGAGCTTGGTAGTTATCTATACTAACTTAACTAAGGGCTCACAACATAGGTAAGCAAGGAAACAAGGAGTTTTGGGTGATAAGACCCTTGTGATAGTAAAACAAAGAGAGAGCATAAAACACAAAAATGGAAAGAAGAAAGTATTCTCAGTGTGTGCCTTAGGGTAGATAGGCTCATGATCGAGTGACCAATTGTCGGTATGGGACGGTCGTTGGGCATTCCATGGTTATGCCATAAATTAGGATGGTTGAACATCCACTTGAACTTAGATGATTTCAAAAACACTATGATGGTTGTGAACTTTAAGTTAGTGTCATTTCCTAAGGGCCATATGAGAAACACATACTTAGAGTTAAGCATAACCATAGGCATGAGCCTATTCACCCTAGAGTATATGTAAAGAATAGCATACTGGGAGTGTGATCCACCTCGAAGGAATGGTGGTGATTCTATAGTATTATGATTTGCCCAAAAGCATAGAGGAAATGATCCAAGTAGAGTTGACAGTGATCCCATGAGAGTTATACCAACCCTATTTGGGACGAAAAAGAGGAATCTCGCTAGTCAAGGATGATCTGCCAGAAAGGGGCATGGACCATTAAGGCACTTGGATCCACTGGGGGATGCCTCAGAATGTATAAAATTTAAGGTATGGCTAAATAGACTTGTGCTCATTCATATGGACAATGGTGCGTGGAGTTGTTGTTGGGCAACTCTCCCGATTACTCTTAGGGTGTTTTATATACTGCTCATATGTTATAAAAGTGAAATTACGGCATGTTTACTATCACACATGTGTTTTATAAGAAATTTTTTATGATAAGAATGATGATGAATGCACTTCCCTTGCTTTAAAGATGATATGTTTTGATGATTATGCTTATGTATAAGTACACAATATGATTAAATGCTACATGCATTACATCCCATTAGCATGTGATATGTTTTATGAGAGAATGTAGAGTTTTTCCATGCAAGCACGGTGGTATAGGTCAATGGATTTCGTAACAGGTTGTATTGCTACTAAGATTCATTTCTCACGATAGTGTTGTTATGTACCATATGTGTAGGTCCCCATGGGTAAGAGGTAAAGATAAAGTATGAAGAAGTGTCCAATATGGGCACACATACTATTTAATATTGGATAGCTTAAGTGCATGGTAGAATGAAGTTAGCCTTCATGATATTTTGAGAAAGGCTAGTGTAGGACTATGTTGTATAGCTTATTCTAACTTATTTATATATCAATTAGGATGGATTGATGAATAGACAAATTAATGGGTTATGAGTGGCAGGATTGTTGCCTCCATGCCCAATAGTTACCTAATTATATTTAATTAGAATGCATGTCCATGTATAGTTAATCCAAGGTTATTCTATATACATATATATATTTATTCCGCTGCGATGTTGAGAGAACCCAGGAGTAGAGACCAACCCAAATGGAACTTAATTAATCAATTGGTAAAAATTTTAAAATTCACTTAGGTATAAGTGATAGTAACACACCATTATTATGATAATTATATCCATTATACCTTTAAACACTTAAAAGGAACCATAGGCTAATGGGGGTGTTACAAAAAATAAGGTTTGTGTCCCGAGTCTAAGGAAATTAAGGGAGAAATTCTTAGAGGAAGCTTATAAGAGCAATTATACCATTCACCCTAGTGCCACTAAAATGTATCAGGACTTGAAAGGAAGATTTTGGTGGTCAGGCATGAAAATGCACATCGCTGAGTATGTCGCTATATGCTTGGCATGTCAGCAGGTGAAGATTGAACATCAGAAACCAGCTGGGTTGTTGCAACCTCTGGATATCCCTAAGTGGAAGTGGGATAAGATTTACATAGACTTTGTGGTAGGTTTACCCAAGAATCAGGCAAGAAATGATGCTATTTGCGTGATAGCAGACTGATTAACTAAGTCTATGTATTTCCTACACATTAAGATCAATTTCTCCTTACATAAACTAGCCCGTTTGTATATTCAGGAGATAGTGAGACTTCATAGGATCCCTACTAGCATTGTCTCAAATAGAGACCCTAGATTTACCTCTAGATTTTGGAGAGCCTTCCAAGAAGCTTTTGGTACTAGGTTAAGCTTGAGTACCACTTATCATCCTCAAATAGATGGACAAATAGAGAGGACTATCCAAACCTTAGAGGATATTCTTAGGTAATATGCCTTGGAGCATAAAAGGAGTTAGGACTAAAGCTTAGCATTGATAGAATTCTCATACAATAATAGTTTCCATTCTGGTATAAGGATGGAACCCTATGAAGCTTTGAATAGGAGGAAGTGTAGAACACCTCTGTGTTGGTTTGAGGTAGGGGAAAGACAATTGCTCGAACCAGAGTTAATTTAGCAAACTACCGACCAAATCAGGATGATCAGGGATAAGATGGCTAAGGCACAAGATAGACAAAAGAAGTATACTAAAAAGAGAAGGACAGCATAGGAATTCGATGAAAGGGATCATGTTTTCCTTAAGGTATTACCGGTTACTGGTATAGGTAGAGCCATTAAGTCTAGAAAGTTAAATCCCAGATTTATTAGGCCATTCCCAATTTTGAGAAGAGTTGGTCAATCAGCCTACCAAATAACCTTACCTCCATTTTTGTTAAACCTTCACAATCTTTTCCACGTCTTGTAACTTTGAAAATACATCCATGACTCACCACACATTCTCGATGCCAGTACAATACAGTTAAAAGAAAATTTAACTTATCATCCAAAACCTTTAAGAATCATCAGGAATGAGGTCAAGCAATTGAGGAACAAAGTTATCCCTCTGGTTAAGGCCTTATGGGATCAGTAATCTCCATAAGAGGTGACATGGGAGAAGGAAGAGGATATGAGAAAGTCCTAACTAGAATTATTCGTATAGGTACATTCTAATTTCGAGGATGAAATTATTTTAAAGGAGGGGAGAAATGTAGCATCTTCTCCTAATATGATTAAAAGATGTTTGCTATCTGTTATTTAATTTTAATGCTTGTTTATGTTGTATTAATTGCATATAGTTGCATTAGTGCAGGGACTTAGTTGAAAGGAAGAAAAGTTCAATTAAAGTGTGACAAAGGACCAAATTAAAAAGGGAATATTCATCTAGGCTAAAATCATAAAATGGCCAAGGACTAGAATATAATTAGGGAGAGTTAATATTTTAGTAACCTTAACCTTAATCCACTTAACTCAAACTTCAAAAGATTTCTAGAGAAATAAAGAGAAGGGTGAGTAGAGAGAGTGTGTGCTAAGCTAAGGCAAAGGGGAGGAGATTTTCTGAACGAAAAGCTAATTTGAGGTAGGGATTGATCCTACAACAAGAAGAGGATCACTTAAACACAGTGCACACGTACATTTTTGGATTAATCTAGATAGCAACTTAACCTAAACCCCTTTTTTTGAGATGTTCAACTTTTGTTGGAAAAATATGGTTTATGAATGTTCGAGTCAAGTTTAGGGTTTAAACCTACATTCTTTGTGTTTTTAAATGCTATTGGGTGATGCTTGCTGATTAAGTTCTGCTCATTTATGCTTGTCATTGATTGTGAAAGTGGGCTTATGCCTTAAGTACGAAAATGCGGTTTGATCTTAGCTTTAGAAATGTTAGGTGGAGTTTTGGGTCTGTTATAAGGGTTATATGTTGCCTGAATGTTGGCTTTGAGTTCATAGTTTGAGAACATGTTTTTAGGGGCTAAACTCTAGGTGAAATATTGATTTTTAGAACAAAATGGACACTAGTAGCCGACTGCCAGCCCTGAAAGTTGACTGTCGTGTTCATCATCTGCCTAGAAAAGCAAGATAGAATGCCAGTAACTGACTGCTAGCCCTCTGGAAATCGAATGTTGTCTTCTTCATTTTCCAAAAAATTTTTTAGAAAGCTAGCAACCAATTGCTAACCCCTTGGAGTCGACTGTCAAGGATAGCAGCTGATCAAGCTAAAGGCCGAGCAAATCATTGCTAAAGTCTAGCAATGATCAAGCTAAAGTCCTAGCAGTCGACTAGTAGCTCTCAGCCAAGATAGGGGAAATTGGACATCGAGCTAGCAACCGACTACCAGCAAGAGAGCAGTCAACTGCTGGCCCTCTGACTTAGTTAATGAGCTCAATTAACCATTTTAATAGGAAAATTTCCTAACATCTCACTCAAACGAATGATTTAAACTTGGGATGTAGTGGGTATATGCAAAGGATAGAGTCACGAGTCACATGGACGAGGAGATCCTTGTGATAGTGAAATAAAAAGAGCAAAACACATAATAGAGGAAAGAGGGGAGTATCCCAAGTGTATGCCTAGTGGTAGATAGGCTCATGATTGAGTGGCCGATTGTCGGTATGAGACAGCCGTTGGGCATTCTGTAATGCCCTTACCTAGTTTTACAATTCCTTCAATGTAACTAGATAAGTTTGGTACATTATTCTTGACCTTAATTATGCATTTACAACATCTGAGCATTTATACCATTAAGTGTTTTCAAAGTGGATTAGGTTCAGGTTCTTTTGTTCAGATAACCATACTTTATGCATAGCGAAATTAAAATTTCATACATCACAGTAGAATTTATAAAACTTTCATATTACAAATAATAAGTTTCTGTTACATCCTTCTATGAACATATACCAAGATATATGAAGTACCCGTCCATAAGGAGTCAAGAGACAACAAACCTGTCACTCAAACTCCTTTTACAAAATACTAAGGATGAATCGATCCTTCACATATCCTTTCCCCAATAATTGCCCTTTTTCCTTTATGATATACAGCTAAAAATAACGATCCTAATTCTAATCCAAAAACAATATATAGAATCAGGACCCAAAATGAAGGACTACAAAAATACTTTTAATAAAAGGACTCCCTCTAATGCTACTTCCATCCTTTCCCGAAATTGCTAAATGTCTGCATCTGATACATATCAGCGCACGAATGAGAAAACTAGTTTCTTAGTAGCTTAACAATTCTATATTTTAAAAATCTACTAATATGTACCAATGTGTAAGCACACAAAAATATTTTTCATCTACATTCCTGTTATTTAAAATATAGTCTCGCTCACAGGTTGGCAAGCATTGCATGATTATTTGGAATGTCATTGTGATAAAGATGGTCATCCTCATACATCATATTCATAGTAAAAGAATACATGTATCAATTAAAATAGCTACTAATCATTTATGAATATTCTCATTCTTAAAACTCACCTTGTCTCCAAGTGTGAAGCACCTTCGGTCACACTTCAAGGAATGTGGACACTTGGCCACCTTTGTAAGAATTGTGAGCACTTTTGGTCACATTGTAGACTCTTGGCCACCTTTATGAGAACTTGTGAACACTTTTGGTCACATTGTGGACTCATGGCCACCTTTATGAAAACTTGTGAACACTTTTGGTCACATTGTGGACTCTTGGCCACCTTTATAAAAACTTGTGAGCACTTTTGGTCACATTGTGGACTCTTGGCCACCTTTGTAAAATAATTGTGTTACATTCGTCTATTGTTATGTGGTCTTAGATTAGCCATCCATAATCTCATAAATTTTTCAGCATAAGTACATTAATGGCATAAATAGGAATAAATTGCAATCACCATTCATCTCACTATAACTTTCTCATTTTCCCTTGACTAGCTATTATCAGACACATTATAATTCATTACCATTTGCATATGTATTCGGCTACTAAGACTAAAATGAGGGATTATTTTTGGCCATCATGATAAAGGTTGGAATCTAGGATTTTTTTTTCTTATTAATTTTTCACATTCTTCCACTCTTTCCCATTTTAAACTTAATGATGCCATGTCTTGTAATTATAATACTTTCTCTCACATTTAAGTTATGTAACAATGCAATTTTCCATTTCGGTTATTTCTTTCCTTGGCTCAATTTATAGGCTACATTTTATAATTACTCATTTCATCATTCTCACATCTCAATACTACTAATATCACCATTTATAAAAAGGCAACCCATTTACTCTATGTTACTTTGTTCTTATATTCTCTCTCTCAATTTTTAATCAAAATTGAGTGGGATTCCTTCCCCCACATTTTTTACCAATTTCTTCTAGAGGTCAACATGGGAAGCTCTCGAGTTAGGTAGATTCAAAAGGGATAATACCATAGTTTAAAGCCAACATCTAACTAATAAGCCTCTTTTAAGTCTCTTTAACAAAAAAGGTACATTAGCCATGCAAAACATGATATTTCAACACTTTCTTATCCTAAGGTTCTTCATGAAGCATGCTGAATTTTTTTTCTCTTAACCATTACTGTTCTATGGAAAACAAATACATCCACATCATCACATTAACAAACACAACCAAATCATCATACAAGCTTAGCCAAAGAAAGGTTTGCATCTTGAAGAATGTAGAGAGAGTTTATGTTTCATGAAAGCTTTAAATTAGGATAATTATACTTTAAATCATGAAACAAAACTATAGAATTGCTAAGCTACCTCAAGGATGAAATCAAATGGAATTGTCTTGGCTCTTTCTTTGAATTTTCCCCTTACTTCCTTTCTTCTTATTTTCTTAGTCAACTTAGCTCTTTCTCCCCTCACAAAAGCTTTTGTGTTTTAATTCTCACGCTGCTCTCACTCTCTTACCAAATGCTCTTGCCGTGTGTTTGTTCCCTTTACTTCTCTCTCCCCCTTGTGTATTTTCTATTCGACTAAAATCGCATGCTGCACTCTTTTTTTTTCCTTCATCCTTAATTGTTATTGTTTATGGCCACATGTGTACTTAGGTACAATTTACTTTCCTTGCACTCTTGCATTAGCCACTCGGTCACGCCAAGGAAGGGAAGGAGGGAAAGCACTGAAGTTGTACGATTCATGCAAGGCACACGTTAATCTCCATTCTCGGGCACGTTAAAGGTAACAAAAGGAAAGGGAATGAAAACTTGTATTACACGCATCTTCCTTCTCTCTTCTATCTTCATCACTACTTGATAGCAAAAAAATAGAATTGTAACACGTCACACTCACCGAATAAAGGCATTACTTTAATTAGTATAAGAAAAATAAATCTCTCTTCACTCACTTGTCTTCTCAATTAGATTAAAGGAAGAGAAATCAATATTTGCTACATTTCATTCCTTTCCTTTCTTTTCCTAAAGCTGAAATCATCATCCCTTTTTCTTTAATTTAACTTTAACAAAATTTCCTTTCCAATCCACTAACTTTCTCGATTACAATAAAGAAGGAATAAGCCAAATTTTGTACACCCCTTTCATTTCCATCACTGAGTGCATATATGTATATTTAATTGATGTTAAACTTTTTTCTCTCTTCTCCAATTTCTATTGCCGTGTATATAAGCTGACTTCACTCCTTCATTTGGCAATTCGGCTAGATAAAAGGAAGAAAAGGAAAAATAAATCAAGTACCTCGAGCACCTAAATTTTTATGCGATGTTTTCCTCCTACTCACATTATATTTTGGCTACCACAAGGAAGAAGGTGTTACCCTTTAGCATAGTTATTCTAAATATTAAATTACACAAGAAAATTCATTATACTTTATAGCAAACTCATCCAATTACTTAAGGGAACATTAATTTAAAACTAATCAAGAGAATATGGGGTGTTACACATTCCACAGTTGTGCCATGAATTAGGATGGTTAAACATCCACTTGAACTTAGATGATTTCGAAAAAATCGTAAAGGTTGCCAAATTTGAGTTAGTGTCATCTTCCAAAGACCATTTAAGAAACACATATTTAGAGTTAGTATAACCATAGACATAAGTTGAGTTACCCTAGTGTATATGTAGAGAATAGCGTATCAGGAGTGTAATCCATTAGAAGGGGATAGTGGTTCCATGGTATTATGATCCACCCAAAATCAAAGAGGAAATAATTTGGGTAAAGTTAATGGTGATCCCATGAGTTGATAGCCAGTCTCGTTTGAGGAAGGGAAATGTCGGGTAGAGTTGAAAACTATCCCGCTGGTTATGAGATGGTACTATATTCCATCTGAGGGATGCCTCAGAATGTACCAAAGGTTAAAGTTAAATTTAAAGCTAAAGCTAGAGTTATAGCCAAAGGGTGGCTGAATAGTCACAAACTCATGCATATAGACAGTGGAACGTGAAGTTGTTCACTAGGCGGCGCTCATGATAACTCTTATGATGTGTTATTTTCTGCTCATATGTTTAAAGTAAAGGCATGTTTACTATCCCACAATATGTTTCATACAAAAGTTATGATGAGAATGATGATGAATGCACATCCCATATTACAAAGTTTATATGTTTTAAATGTACATGTATAAATATGAGAACATGACATGAGAGTATACTGCATGCATTGTATCCCAATAGTATGTATTATGTTTTATGATGAAAAGGATGTAGAGATTTTTCATATGAGTATGGTGGTACAGGTTAGTAGTTTTTGAAGCTAGTTACGTTGCTACTGAGATTTAATTCTCACGTGTGTTGGTGTGTACCAGATGTGTAGGTTCCTGACTAGAGAAGAAAGTAAATTGGGAAGAGGTACCCTTCATGAGGGTACATGAAAGTGCATATTTTGAATAGTATAGGCATGTATTAAACTGGTGCTAGCCCTTATGATTTTTGAGAAAGGCTAGTATAGATTATCTCTTGTATAGCCTATCTTAACTTAAATCTATATGGATTAACTAGTAACTATCGATAGGAAATGTGATAGGGTTATGAGTGATAAGGTTGTTGCCTCTGTGCCTAATAGTTATTTAAGAATATTTATCAAATTAAGTGTGCATGTTTGTGTGTAGTTATTTAGAGTAAAATATGTATATTTTTCATTGCAATTCTTGAGTGAGAACCTGAGAGTAGAACCTAACCCAAATGGCACTCAATTAATACACTTGGTAAAAGTTTAAATTTACTCGGGTAGAAGTAATAGTAACACACTCAATTATGATATTTATATACTATACCCTTTTTATTAATATAAAAGGAACCATAGACTAAGGAGGTGTTACACTAAAGGCATGAGGGTTTCACTTTCGGAATTCCCACCATTCCTGGTAAGATAGATTCCTTACTTGTCCTACTATAGGATTTAGGCTAGGGCAGTTATTATTTTATTTCCCTGAAATTGTTAGAGGATGTGGGTAGTTGTTGTAGCTTATTCCCTTATAGCCTCAGCTACTCCTATCATGACTTGCATCACTCTCTCCATATTCCCCTCATCATCCTTCTCCTTTTCAGTATTCCTCCTAGGTGGGGCCATATTCAGTCTATAAAACAAACATTACCGAGGTGATCAGTCTCAATAACATAATATTTATAAGAGATCATATGGCACCAATAAGAAATACTGTCTACCCAAACCTAGCACTTCATTTCTCAAGTTAAAACATAATACAAGTCAGTATACTGACTAGGCTCAGCTAACTAACCTGCATTAGTCTCTATCTTAAGGAATCTACCCTTCACTACCAAGCCAATACTCAACTAGTCATGGTAGTAGTGCTCTAATACCAACTCAGTGTAACACCCCCAATCCTATGGTTCCTTTTAGTTAATTAAATAATATCGCATAATACAGGATTGGTGAGTTACTACTACCTTTACCCGAGTCAATTTTTTTAAACTTTTACTAAGTTAAATAATTATGTTTTCATAGTTTGGGAATTCTACACTCGAGATTCTCACGTAACATTGCAGTGAAAAATAATTTATATAATTGAAATACAACATATAGTTATATATCTATTTACATTCACATTTACAGTAATTACAACTTATTTTGATTAGACATATACCTATGGATATTCAAGTGTTTCTACTAGGGTAAGGAGACAATAAGCTTGTCACTTATACCCTTTTAACAAAAGACTGCTAGTGGTTTCCTAGCTCACATATCTTATACATATATGCCCTTGTCCTATCCACTAAAAGTTGTCCTCCTAATCCTTAGAAAAATATTAATAAGGATTCAGGGTATCAGGCATGTCAAAATCTAACTGTACAACCTTAAACCATTCATCTAGTCAGGGTGTAAGGGAAACTTCTAATACAAAATAATCCACAATTCCTTCACAATTGGGAAATATCCTAAAAATAGTATCTCTCCACCTCCATCTCTAGCAAAACCTATTATTTAGGCATCTAAAAAAAACTAGCATTTTATATGAAAAATAAATCTCAACAACAATAACAACCTATTTAAAAAACTGTTAATCTATACCACTGTACTCTTATAGAAAACACTACATTCTTTTTATCATCAAATAAAACATTAAGCCTATTGGGATACGGTGCATGAATTATATAGTTATGTTTCACATCTCATACTTATGCAATCATTTCATATCCATCACTCAAGATATACATCATATTATAATAGTAACAGGGCATCACATAGAAACAAGACCATAAACAAGGAAATCAGAGCATATTCTCATGGCCAATGCCAAATCATAATCATCACAAGATTATACTAAGAGAAATCAAGAGAGTCGCAGAGTGAAAAACTCCTTATATATAATCCTCACTCTCATATGAGTTTCTCATAAACCTTCAGTCTTAGGTGAGTTACTCGTAGTCTGCGACTACCCATAGTTCTCAACTGCAATCTGTATATTATCTGATAGTCCTTAACTGCAATTCATGTACATGCTGGAGCGTCATCTAGTGGATCCAAGTACATCCATTTATAACAACCCCACGAGGGCCATTATCTACCTCTCTGATAGATCATCCTCCACCTCCAAGAACTACAGGGTCCCTGCCCACCTCTATGGTAGATCCTTCCTCATATATCTGGGATTACTAATTCTCATCAGATCATTTCCCCAAAATACTATTCACAAGTATATAGACTAGGGTGATTCGACTCATGCCATGGTTATGTATGACTTTAAGTACATGAATCCTTTAATTAGCCAAAAGAGAATTCACTAACTTAAAATTAATAACCACCACAGTGTTTTCAAAACTATTTAATTTAACCATGGAATGCCCCAATTGTCATCCCATACCAACAATTGGTCACTCAATATGTGCCTATATACCACTATCCATACACTAGGAATACTTTCTCACTTCTCTTATAATTCTCATGCTCATTCCCTTTCACATTCTCCTCTCTTTCTTGCTCTTTTTCTTTCATTCTCAACCCTCTTGTTACCCATTATATATTCTAGGTTTAAATCCCTTGTTCGAGAGAAGTTAAGGGCTAAATATGCTTTAAACTAGGTTATTGAGTTCATTTTTCCAAAACAGGGGCTTGCCAGTTGACTTCCACCCTTTTGGCAGTTGACTTACAGCTTACTACGTTAAAAATTTTCAAACCAAAGGGTGACCAGTCAACTGTCCCAAGCCTAATAGTCAGCTACTCTGTTCTTAGCAAATTTCCAAAAAATATGAGTACAACAGTCGACTTCCATGGGATGGCAATCGACTTCTAGCACTCTGTATGCATTTTTGGGCAACTGAAGAGCTTGGCAGTTGACTCATAGGGCTAATAAGTCGACTGCTATGCGATACTCTATTTTTAAAACTCACGGTTTACCTAAATTTTTGTGCAAGAACTTGTTTATAAATCAATTTTAACCCTTATCAACTCAATACCATTATACAAGCATCATTATCACATAAAACAACCCAAACTATCGTTTATTCTCACTCAAATCTTCGATTAAACCTTATTTTCAAACAATAGGTAAAAACCCATTTCCCATAATATGATATCCATGTGCATTAGTATATTTATGCAATTTAAAACACCTAATAGCATTCAAAAACACCAATAATATAGTTTTAATCACTCTCTTACTTTAAACAACATCAAAATCTCATTTTTTAGAATATGAACAATAAATTTGAAATTAGAGGGATTAGGTTGTTTTGCTACCCTATTTCTTGCTGAAGAAGTGTGTAAATGATAATAGATGCCTTCTTAATCTTTCCTACAATCAATATACTCTAAAATATCCTCTTCCTTTTGAATTATCCACAATCTCTCTCTTTCTCTCTCTATGTCCTAAACTCATAATAGCAAAATGGAAGGGTTCTGGTATTTTGTCCTATTTATAGGTGGTCCGAGAATCACCAATTTTGGTCATAATTCTTGATCATTCAGCTCAAAGTGATAATTTCCCCAGCCACATTCCAAATTATCATTTTTCCCCTGAACCATTGGCAGGCAAATTCAAAATTCTGGTTGCTACAATAAATCTTTTGGCTAAAATTACAGTTAGCTACCCTTGAAATATAGAAAGCTTACATAGCTTCCTCCATTAAACGTTTTCTTTTCACTTAGGTCCCCCACTCTTTTCTTTTCAATTTAGTCCCTCCTTCTAATGCAACTATATGCAATCTAATGTATTATTTAAAAATTAACATACATCTCTCAATAAATAGGAGTAGCGGATGTTACAACTTCAGCTACTCCCATCATAGCCTGCATTACCCCTATCAGGTTAGCCTAATTCTCTCACTCCTTTTCAGTGCTCCTCCTAGGTGGGACCATATCTCACTCTACAAAATAGAAATTACCTAGGTGATTAGTCTCAATAACATAATATTTTTAAGAGGATACATGGTACTAAACAAGAAATACTATCTACCCAAACCTAACACTCCATTCTTCAAGTCAAATGACAATACAAGTCAGTTAACTACCTAGGCTCAACCAACTAACCTGAATCGATCCCTATTTTGAGGAGTTCTACCCTTCTAACCTGGGTAACTATGCTCTAATACCAACTTTATACCACCCCTAATCCTATGGTTCCTTTAGTAAATTAAATAATGTAATATAGTATATTACAAAATTGGTGAGTTACTACTACCTCTACCTGAGTAAATTTCTAACTTTTACCAAGTTAAATAATTAAGTGCTACTAGTTTGGGGATTCTACACTTGGGATTCTCACATAACGTAGCAGTAGAAATAATTAATCAAAATATATAGATAAAATATATATACATATATTTTCATTCACATCCATAATTTAATTACATTATTTATAGTTTCTATTCAAAAGAAATATACCTATAGATATGTAAGAGTGTCAACTAAAGTAAGGAGACAACAACCTATCACTCATACCCTTTTAACAAAATTACTAGTGGAATCCTGTCTCACATAACTTAATACATATATGCCCTTACTTTATACATCCAAAAATCACCATCCCAATCTTTTCCAAAAATGATAATAAGGATTCAGGGTATTGGGCATCATATATTTACAAGTCAAAATAAACTATTATCAAACTAGGCTTGCATGCCTACCCCTCTAGTAGGTGGGGGCATAAAGGAAATATCCACAACTAAAATCACCTATACTTCCTTTATTATCATAAAATAACCCAGAATGGGTATATCTACCCAGTCCACCTCCACTTCTAGCAATATATAGAAACTAGGAATCTGATCCAAACTAACATTTTTAATGAGAATAAATCTTAGTAGCAATAAAAACCTATATTTTGAAAGCTGCTATTTTGTACCACCATACTGGTACAAAAATAATACTACATTCTTTTCATTATCAAATAATACATCATGTCTATTGGGGTAACATGCATGAATTAAACAATTTTCTCACATATACTCATGAGTACATATGCATCTCATCACATATTCATCATACAGGATCCATTCTCAAATTGTAATGGCAACAAGATCACATTTTCATATCAATCTAGAGCATAAACAATAAATTAATGCATATTTCTATGGCCATAAACAAAAGCATCATAAAAGAAATCTTTAAAAATTCTTATTCATAAATGAGTATTCTCATTATCCTTGACCATCTGCAATATTCTCGTGGTTCGTAACCAGCTCTAATAATCTTATGGTTTTTAACCATCTGCAATATTCTCATATTTTTGACCAGCTGTAGTATTCTGATGGCCTTTAAGGACCTGATGCAATATTATCATTGTACTGACCAGTTGCAGTATTCTCACGATTTAACCAGTTGCAGTATTCTCATGGTCTTTAACTAGTTATAATTATTCTCATTTATGGTTCATGCTCATCTCATTTTAAAATCTCATATTTCTTTTTTCTTTCTCATCATCCTCAAATCACATGTTAGCCATTACAACTCAGGTTTAAATCCCTTATTTGAGTGGAGTTTTGGGCTAATTATGCTTTAAATTAGGTCATCGAGTTCATTTTCCAAAATAGAGGCTTACCGGTCGACTTTCACCCACATAGAAGTCAACTTGCAGCTTACTATCCTGAAAAATTTCCAAACATGAGGGCTACTAGTCGACTGCCATGACCCTGATAGTTGGTTGCTATGTTCTTAGCTATCTTCTAGAAAATAAGAGAACGACAGTCAACTTTCAAGGGCTGGCAGTCAACTGATTGTGCTCTATATTTGTTTCTAGGCAACTAAAGAGCACGATAGTCGACTGATAGGAGCTATAAGTCGACTGCTACATTTTACTCTATTTTTAAAATCTTCTATTAACCCAGATTTTAGCCCCAGAATAAGTTTTTAAACCCCTTTTGATAATTAACAACTCAATACCAATATATAAGCATCATTTTACACACAAAAAAGGACCAAACTACCATTTGATCTCACTTAAATCTTGTATTAAACCTTTTTCTCAAACATAATGAACAAATCCATTTTTTAGAATCCAATTTATGCATTTATAAGTATAATCATGCAGTTTAAAGTACCCAATGGTAATAAAAAACATTAAGAATGTAGATTTTACTTCCTCTTTGGCTCAAACAACATGAAAAATCAACATTTTCAGCATATCAATAGTAAATTTCAAGTTCAAGAGGATTGGGTTTTTTGCTATCTTTTTGTTGATTTCAAGCTTGTAAACAATGGTTTTGGAATATGCTGGTGTGTTTCCCTAGCCTCAGGAATGCTCTGCTTCTTCTTATAATTCCCTTTCTTCACAATTTCTCACTTTCTCTCTTTAGGAACTACCTCTCTCTCTCTAAAATTTTTAGAGTTTAGATGCCAAATAAGAGTCCTAGAGTTTGGCCCTATTTATAGGTGATCCGGGAATTACAATTTTAATCCTGATTCTCAATCATTCAGTTCAAAATGATAATTTCTCTAGCTATATGCCAAATTACTATTTTATCCCTAAACCACAAGCAAGAGATTTTCAAAATTTGGTAGCTACAGTAACTCTTTTGGCAAAAATTATGGTATATGCCAAATTAACAAAATGGAAGCTTACATAGCAGGAGATTTTGAAATTTTGGTAGCTACAGTAACTCTTTTGGCAAGAATTACAGTAGGTTACCCCCAAATATAGAAAGCTTACATAGCTTCCTCCAGTAAATTTTTTTTTCACTCAAGTCCTTGCTCTTTTCTTTTCAATTTGGTCCCTCCTTTTAATGCAACTACATATAATCTAATACAACAAGCACAAGAATTTAACCTATTTAAAACTAACATACATCTCTCAATAGATAGAAGGAGCGGATGTTACATTTCTCTCCTCTTTTTTTTTTAAAATTTCATCCTCGAAATTTGTACATACCTATTCAAAAATTTCTAAAAAACTTATTATCATCTCCTCTTCTTTCTCTAAGGGGCTTCTTATGGTGATAACTAATCCCACAATACCTTTACTAATGGAATAGTCTTATTCCTCACTTGTTTGACCTCAGTATCAATAATTCTTAGAGGTCTGGAATGATATGTCAAATTATCTTTCAATTGTACTATACTGGTATCAAGAATATGGGAAGAATCTGTAGTGTATTTATGAAGTTGAGAAACATGAAAAAACATTGTGGAGATTAGACAAAAATGGGAGTAAAGTTATTTAGTAAGTTAATGAACCAATTCTTTTCAAAATTTGGTATCGTCTAATGTATCTAGGATTCAGTTTCCTAGACTTAATAGCCCTACCAATACCAGTAACTAGGGATACCCTAAGGAAAACATGATCTCCTTCTACAAATTCCAATGGTCTCCTCCTCTTATCAGCATAACTTTTCTACCTATCCTAGGCCTTAGCCATTTTCTCTCTAATCATTTTTATTTGATCAATAGTTTGTTGAACCAATTCAGACCCTAATATTTGTCTCTCCCTTACCTCAAACCAACATAAGGGTGATCCACACTTTCTCCCACACAAGGCTTCATAAGGAGCCATCCCTATGCTAGAATGGAAACTATTATTATAAGAAAACTCCACTAAAGGCAAAATTCTATCCCAACTTCCTTTTTGTTCTAATGTACAAGCTCTAAGCATATCTTCTAAAGTCTGGATAGTCCTTTCAGTCTGCCCATCAATTTGGGGATGATAAGCAGTACTAAAATTTAATTTAGTTCCAAATGCCTCTTACAAGGCTCTCCAAAATCTAGAAGTAAACCTAGGATCTCTATCAGATACTATAATAGTGAGTACTCCGTGGAGTCTCATTATTTCTTATATGTTCAATTGGGCCAACTTATCCAATGAAAAATTTACTTTCATAGGTAGGAAATGTGCAGACTTGGTCAGTCTATCAACTATCACCCAAATTGTATCATTTCTCGATTGAGTTCTAAGCAAACCTACCACAAAGTCTATGAAAATTCTCTCCCATTTCTATTCAGGAATCTTTAGAGGTTGTAATGTTATTGCAAATTTCTAATGTTCAATCTTCACCTGCTAGCACACTAGGCATTTAACAACATACTTAGCTATGTGCTTCTCCATACCAAGCTACCAAAAATTTGCTTTCAAATCTTGGTACATCTTAGTGGCACTAGGATGAACAGTATAGTTGCTCTTATAGGCTCCTCTAAGATTTTATCCTTTAATCATCTTGATTTTGGGATATACAACCTATTCTGGAAGGTTACTACCCCATCCATTTCTTTCTTAAATTCCTTTAGATCCTTCAAGGATTTCAAGAATTCATCTTCCCTTTGGGCTTCTATAATTTGAGTTTTAAGATTATTCTTAATTTTTATTTCACTCAGGTATAGCCTATCTAGCAACACTAGAGTGGACAAACTCAAATTCCTAAACTTCTTAATCAAGTTCATTTCACTTACCATCATGTGAGCTACATGAATGGATTTCTTACTTAAAGCATCGGCCGCCACGTTTGCCTTTCCTAGATGGTACTTTAATTCAAAATCATAATCCTTAATAAACTCTATCCATCTTCTCTGTCTCATATTCAGTTCTTTTTATTAAAAAGGTTTTTGAGACCTTTTTTATCACTAAATACCTCAAATTTAGATCCATAAAGGTAATGTCTCTAAAGTTTCAAGGTAAACACTATGGCTACTAATTCAAGATCATGGGTAGGATAATTTTTCTTATGGGATCTTAACTATCTAGGAGCATAAGCTATCACTTTCCTCTCTTGCATTAAGACACACCCTAGGCCCTTCTTGGATGTGTCACAATACACTTTAAAATTTTCTAATAGATCTGGGATAATTAAGATAGGTGTAGTGGTCAATTTTTCCTTCAAAGTTTGAAAACTATGTTCACATTTGGTATCCCACACAAATGGAACATCTTCTTAGTTAACTTAGTCAAAGGCAATGCAATTTTCAAAAATCCTTGAATAAATCTCCTCTAGTAACGGCTAATTCAAGAAAACTATGGATCTCTATCCTTGTTATGGGTTCTCTCCTAACCAACTACCACTTCTGTCTTACTAGGATCTACTGCTACTCCATTTATTGTGATTACATGACCTAAGAATTTCACCTCTTCTAAACAGAACTCCCACTTCTCAAGTTTAGCATACAATTGCTTCTTTCTAAGCAACTACAACACAATTCTAAGATAATGTTCATGCTCTTCACTACTTTTAAAGTGTACAAGAATGTCATCGATAAATACTACCATGAACTGATCAAGGTAGGATCTAAAGATGCGATTCATGTAATCCATGAAAATAGCTAGAGTATTTGTCAATCCTAATGGCAT
Source organism: Senna siamea (assembly GCA_031216115.1). NCBI lineage: Eukaryota > Viridiplantae > Streptophyta > Magnoliopsida > Fabales > Fabaceae > Senna > Senna siamea. The sequence continues at coordinate 9,709,690 of CM062360.1, forward strand.
TACAAGAAATTCATAATGCCTATATCTGATTCTAAAGGCTGTCTTAGGTATATATTTTTCTTTCACTCTGGTTTGATGGTACCACGACCTCAAATCAATCTTGGAAAACACAGTAGCTCCTCTTAATTGATCCAATAAATCATCTATTATAGGGAGGGGATATTTATTCTTTATTGTCACTCTGTTCAATTGCCTATAATCTATATACAATCCCAAAGTTCCATCCTTCTTCTTAACAAACAACACTAGTGCTCCCATAGTGAAGCACTAGGTCTAATGAATTATTTTTCTAAGAGGTCATGTATCTGCACCTTCAATTCTATCAACTCTAAGGGAGACATCCTATAGGGTAAAGATTGTCCCATTCTAGGAATCAACTATATAGAGAACTGTATCTCTCTCTCAAGTGGAAGACTTAAGATTTCTTCAAGAATGACATGTGGAAATTCATTCACTATACGGGCAGTGTTAAGCTTATGTTGAATCTCAACCATGGAAGAACATAGAAAAATGCATCCTTTCATTCTTTTCCTCAATACTCATATTTATCGGTAAGGCATCTTTAAAAGTCACAGATTTCCTTAAACAATCTAAGATTACATTGTTTACAAAGAACCAGTTCATCCTCGGAATAATGTCCAAATCAACCAAAGGTAAACAAATCAAATCCACAAAAAAATATCTGTTCTCAACAACAATTGAACAATTCAAGTAGGCTAAAGAAGTCAAAACCTACTCTCCAGTAAGGATGTCAACAGATAATTTATATAGTAAGTTAGAAACAGGTATGTTCAATCTTTCCACACATTCCAATGAAATAAATGAATGAGTGCCCCCAGAATCAAATAGTACAATTAAAGATACACTATTAATTAAACATTTAACTTTCATCAAATCATTGAACTAGGCCACTTCTTTACCCTTGAGGGTATAGACTCTTCCAATAGTAGGAGGTCTAGTGGTGTCACCTTGTCTCTTCCACTACAAGCAATCCTTGATAAAATGTCCCTCTTTCCCACACTTATAGCAAACACCTTGAGGTACATTTTGTTGTTGCCACTTAAAGGTCTCTCATGACTCTTTCGGCATCTAGGACAAACATTTGACATCACTAGTCTCACCATCAACTTTTTACCTTCCTGACCTCTTGCAAACCTATTATCTCTCCCTCCAAAAGATCCTAGTTGCTTTCTTTTGAGGAAATTAGCCCTTTTTTTTTTCCTTCTCAATCTCCGCCAAATTTTTGGCAACCATGCGACACTTGTTTGCTAGTGTGGCATAATTCCTTATTTCCATTGGAGCTACAACACTTTTTAACTCAAGCCTCAACCCATCCTTTAAATGCATGGCTTTCCATGCTTCATCTAGTTGAAGTCTCACTTAAAAAGAAAATTTAAACAACTCCTCAAACTTAGCCAAATAATCATCAAACATCAGGTCGCCTTGCTTAATCTTCATAAATTCAATTTCCTTCTCATTCCTCACATTTTGAGGAAAGTACTTTCCAAGAAACACTTCTTTGAATGAATCCTAGGTGATCAGAATTTCCTGAGCTTCCATCAATTGTTTTGTCCCCTTCCACCAATATTTTGCCTCTTTGAACAGCATATAGGTGGAAAAATTACCTTATGGGCATCATTAGTCCCCAAAACCACAAACAGCTTCTCCATCTCTCTTAGCCACTCTTTAGCCACCTTCGAGTCAAACTCACCCCTAAAGGAATAAGGTTTAGCTTTCTAAAATTATAACCAACCATGAGACACCAAGTTTCTTACTTGTTCTTTAAGAGGGTTAGGGTTAGGATGATTGTTATTCCTCTATTCGCAAAATTTCCTAAAAGCCTAGGTAGTAGCAGCAACCTACTCCCTCATAACTTCTGCCACTCCCATCATAACTTGCATCACTCTCTCCATACTACCCTCACCTTCCTTCTCTTTTCCAGTATTCCTCCTAGGTGGGGCCATACTTCGCTCTACAAAACAAACATTACCAAGGTGATCAGTCTCAATAACATAATATTTCTAAGATCAGATGGCACCAATAAGAAATACTATCTACTCGAACCTAGCACTTCATTCCTTAAGTCAAAACCGAATATAAGTTAGTCCACTACCTAGGCTCAACTAACTAACCTACATTAGTCTTTATCCTAACAAATCTACCCTTCACTATTGAGTAAGCTATATGTTAACCATGGAAATTGTGCTCTAATACCAACTCAGTGTAACACCCCCAATCCTATAATTCCTTTTAGTTAATTAAATAATGTAACATATTATACAATAGGATTGGTGATTTACTACTACCTCTACCTAAGTATATTTCTAACTTTTACCAAGTTTAATAATTAAGTGCTACTAGTTTGGGGATTCTACACTTCAGATTCTTACATAACGTTGCAGCAAAAATAATTAATCAAAATATATAGATAAAACATATATATACATATATTTTCATTCACATCCATAATTTAATTACATTAGTTATAGTTTCTATGCAACAAACATATACCTACAGATATGTCAGAGTGTCAACTAGGGTAAGGAGACAGCAACCATGTCACTCATACCATTTTAACAAAATTGCTAGTGGATACCTATCTCACATATCTTAATACATATATGCCCTTACTTTATACATCCAAAAATCACCATCCTGATCCTTTTCAAAAATGATAATAAGGATTCAGAGTATCGGGCATCACATGTTTACAAGTTAAAATAAACTATTATCAAACTTGTCCTGCATGTCTACCCCTCCATTAGGTGGGGGCGTAAGGGAAATAGCCATAACTAAAATCACCCATACTTCCTTTATTATCATAAAATAACCTAGAATAGGTATATCTACCCAGTCCACCTCCACTTCTAGCAATATATAGAACCTAGGAATTTGATACAAACTAGCATATTTAATGAGAATAAATCTCAGTAGCAATAATAACCTATATTTTGAAAGTTGCTATTTTTTACCACCATAATAGTTCAGAAATATACTACATTCTTTTCATTATCAAACAATACATCATGTCTATTGGGGTAACATGCATGAATTAAACAATTTTCTCACATATACTCATGAGTACATATGCATCTCATCATATATTCATCACACAGGATCCATTCTCAAATTTTAATGGCAATAGGATTATATTTTCATATCATTCCAGAGCATAAACAAGAAATTGATGCATATTGCTATGGCCATAAACAAAAGCATCATAAAAGAAATCTTTAAAAATTCTCATTCATAAATGAGTATTCTCACGGTCCTTCACCATCTGTAATATTCTTGTGGTTCCTGACCAGCTACAATATTCTCATGGTTTTTAACCGTCTGTAATATTCTCATGGTTCTAACCAGTTGCAACATTCTCTTGGCCTTAAAAGACCAGCTGCAATATTCTCGTGGTACTAACTAGTTTCAGTATTCTCGTGGTTCAACTAGTTATAGTGTTCTCATAGTCTTTAACTAGTTACAGTTATTCTCATTTATTGTTCATGCTTATCTCATTTTAAAATCTCATATTTCTCTTCCCTTTCTCATTCATTCTCATACTCTTTCTCATCATTCTCAAATAACATGTTAGCCATTACATCTCGGGTCTAAATCCCTTATTTGAGTAGAGTTTTGGGCTAGTGATGCTTCAAATAAGGTCATTGAGTTCATTTTACAAAATAAAGGCCTACTAGTCGACTTCCACCTTCTTGGCAATCGACTTGTAGCTCACTATCTTGAAAATTTTCCAAACCCGAGGGCTACCAATCAACTACCATGACCCAGATAGTTAGCTGCTATGTTCTTAGCTATTTTCTGGAAAATAAGAACATGGCAGTCGACTTCCAAGGGTTAACAGTCAACTGCTAGCACCTGTATGCATTTCTAGGTAACTGAAGAGCACGACAGTTAACTAATAGGAGCTATAAGTCAATTGGTACATTATACTCTATTTTTAAAATCTTACGTTGACCCATATTTTAGCCTAAGAACAAGTTTCTAAACCCTTTTGATAATTAAAAACTCAATACTAGTACAAGCATCATTTTACACATAAAAAAGGCCTAAATTACTATTTAATCTCACTCAAATCTTGGATTAAACCTTGTTCTCAAACAGAATGAAAAAAAACCTTTTTTTAGAATCCAATTTATGCATTCATAAGTATAATAATGCAATTTAAAATACCCAATAGTGATCAAAAACATTAAAAATGTAGATTTTACTTCCTCTTTGGCTCAAAGAACATGATATATCAACATTTTCAACATATGAACAGTGGATTTCGAATTTGAGTGGATTGGGTTATTTTCTACCCTTTTGTTGGTTTCAAGCTTGTAAATAATTGTTTTGAAGTATGCTGGTGTGTTTCCCTACCCTTAAGAATGCTCAACTTCTTCTTATAATTCCCTTTCTTCACAATTTTGCACTTTCTCTCTCTAAGAACTACCTCTCTCTCCAAAATTTTCAGAGTTTAGATGCTAAATGAGAGTCCTGGAGTTTAGCCCTATTTATAGTTTAGACCTATTTATAGATAATCTGAGAATTGCAATTCTAATCCTAATTCTCAATCATTCAGTTAAAAATGATAATTTCTTTGGCTATATGCCAAATTACCATTTTATCCCTTAACCACTAACAGGAGATTTTGAAAATTTTGTAGCTTCACTAACTCTTTTGGCAAAAATTTTGGTAAGCTACCCCCAAATATGGAAAGCTCACATAGCTTCCTCCAGTAAACATTTTTCTTTCACTCAAGTCCTTGCTCTTTGCTTTTCAATTTGGTCTCTCCTTCTAATGCAACTACATGTAATCTAATACAACAAACAAAAGCATTTAACTTATTTAAAACTAACATACATCTCTTAATAGATGGAAGGAGTGGATGTTACAAACTCAGTGTAATAGCCCCAATCCCATAGTTCCCTTTTATTGTTTAGATAATATAACATAATATACTATAATATTGGCGAGTTACTACTATCTCTTCCTGAGTAAAATTTTAACTTTTACCAAGTTAAATAATAAAGTGCCATTTGGTTTAGGTTTGTACACTCGGGCTCTCACAGTGCAACTAAAATAAATGAAATAAAATACATACATATATTTATATACATTCACATACATCATTACTTTTCAAAGACATATACCTATAGATATGTGAGGTTGACGATAGTTGTCAGCTAGGGTAAGGAGGCAATTGTAACATCCCCTTATTCTATGGTTTCTTTTAGTTATTAATAGATATAGTATATATGCATTGGTGTGTTACTATCCTTCTACCCAAGTCATTTTAAAACTTTTTACAATTTGATTTGGTTGAGTGCATCTTGGGTCGGGCCTTTATTCTTGAGTTTCACTCACTCTCGCAACGGAATAGAATATATATATACCTAAATCAACTATACATAAACATGCAGTCTTAGTTAAATATAGTTAAATAACTATTGGGCACAGAGGCAACAATCCTGCCACTCATGACCCCATCGGTTAGTCTAAACATTCGTTCATACACATCAAAAATTTAGATAGGCTATACAAGAGATATTCTAGACTAGCCTTTCCAAATATCATAAGACTAGTACAATGATAGCATGTGCCTATTGTAACACCCCCAACCCTATATTCCTTTTAAGTGATTAAATAATATAAGGTGATATAATATAGGATTGATGAGTTTATTACTGCCTCTTGAGCATAATTTTAACTTTTTCTAAGTTAAATAATTGAGTGCCACTAGTTTGGGTTACTACACTCAGGTTCTCACACATTACGCAGTAGAAATAAATGAAGTAATTTAAATGAGATAGATAGATATAGGGATATTTACATTCACATTCAACTATACATAATATTTATACATACATACACATTAGTATGTGCAAACATATACCTATAGATATGTGAGCTTGAACAGGGTAAGGAGACAACAAGCCCACCACTCATACCTTGTTTTAAGCAAAATTCTCTAGCTGGTAAGGAGACATATCTTAATACATATATGCCCTCCTTACTTACACCAAAATTATCCTCCTGATCCTTTCAAGATACTAATAAGGATTCAGGGAAGTGGGCATATCAAAATACTAGATACTCTTAGTTATGCATACAGTCAGGGGGAGGGTGGTAACTCATACAAATAGGACCCATGGTCCAGTGATCACAGGAAAATACCCCAAGAAGGGTATCTCCACTACTTCTATCTCTACCTCCAACAGCACCTGATACCTAGGCATCTGATACAAACTAGTACTTAATGAGAAATATTTCTCAGTAGCAATAATCACGTGTGTTTAAAACCAGATGCTTGTACCACTATACAGATATGAAAACCCACTACATTCTTTTTCATAATAATTTAAAATATTATGCTATTGGAATAATATACATGGATTATACAAATATTTCATGCATATACTTTATGATTACACATGCACTTCAATAGATATTCATCACAAAGGATACATTCTCTGACTGTAATGGTAACAAATCATCTTCTTATGTTAATATAGAGCATAAACAAAGAAATCATGCAATTTGATATGGCCATAGTCAAAAGCATCATAAAATAACTCTTTCAAAATTTTCCATTCATAAATGAGTTCTCTCGTGGTCATGAGCCACCTACAATGATTCTTGTGGTTTTCACCATTTGTATTCATTCTCATGGTTAATCGTCAGAATTAATTCTCGTGGCTAACCGTCTGCAATAATTCTTGTGATTAAACATCTACAAAAATTTTTCTGAATTAAAGCCAGTTGCAGCTATTCTCGCAGTATAACCAATTGCATCACTTCTCGTGGTATAACCAAATGCAGCTATTCTCGTGGATCAACCATTTGTAGTTACTCTCATTTATGGTTTATGCTCAATTAAAATCTCTTCTCTTTCTCATAATTTCTCAAACATTCTCATTTATCATGTAACCCATTACAATTCAAGATGAAATCCTATATTTAAGTGACTTATTGGGCTAATTGTGGATTAAAATAGGTTGTTGAGTCAAATTTCCAAAAATAGAAAGCTGCAAGTTGACTTCCAGCCTCCTGGTAGTCGACTTCCAGCTTGCTATCCTAAAAAGTTCCAAACAGAGAACAATCAGTCAACTTCCAGGACCCCAACAATCGACTACTCTATTCTTAGCTAATTTCTAGAAAATAAGAACACAGTAGTTGACTTCTAGCCCCTGGCAGTCGACTGCTAGCATTTTGGACACGTTTTTAGGCAACTCAAGAGCATGATAGTCAACTAGTAGGGTCTACAAGTCGACTGCTATGTTATAATCTGCTTTAAAACTCGCCATTGAACAATTATTTTAGCCCAAGAACATGTATTTAAAATAGTTTTGATGATTAAAAACTCAATAACATCATAGAAACTTTATTTACCACAGGAAAAATGCCCAAACCACCAATTACTCATGCTCAAATCTTATATTTAAACTCTTTCTTGAAAACCATGAAAAACCCATTTTGCATATTTATAGGTTTTAATCTAAAAATGTAGGTTTTAATCTCCCTCCAGTTTAAAATTATGAAAACTCAGAATTTCCAACCATAAACAGTAAATTTCAAAAAATAAGGGAGATGGGTGATTTGCTACCATTTTGCTGATTTAAACTTGGTACTTGATGATGGTGAAGTGTTCTGTGTAACACCCCATAATTTTAATTAGTCTAAATTAATGTTCTTTAATTAATTGGATGAGATTACTTGTGTCATTTAATGATTAGAATAAATATGCTAAAAGATAATATTGCCAAAAATTGAGAAGCTTAATTAATTTTCCTTTTGATTAACCGAATTGTCAAGGAGAGAAGAGCACAACCAATTTAAGAATCTCATGCACGTCTAAAAAAAAATTGGTGAAGGATAAAAGTCTTTAATTATTTTATATATATCCACCCATCGCATGAAGTGGCAACAAAATAGAACCCCACGTGTGCCTTGCATGCCATGCAAGTCTTGTATAAAGGAAGGGGCCAACGTGAATCCTCTTTTTTCCCTCCTTTGGCACCATAAATGATGAAGTTCACATGCATACTTGGACAAGTAGAGTGTGGGACTAGTCTTTCCCTTTTCCTTCCCTTTGTTTATTTTCCTTTCCAACACAAAATAGCCAAGAGGTGTGAGTATTGCGTGAAAGGGAAGCAAGAGTACAAAATTTTTAGTTTAAATATGCATGCAAAAAAGATGTGTGCTTAGGTGTACATATGGTTGTCATGCAAAGGGAATGTATGAAAGGGAATGAAATTTGGAAATGGGAAAAAAATGAATCATGTGGCATCCTTCACTTCACTTTGGCCGAATGAAGATTTGAAAAAGAAAGGAAAGGGAGGTAACTTGCAAGAAGTACACTTAGTGCAGAATTTTATGTGAGGAGTGGGAAATAAGATGGCGTATACAATAAGGAAGCCTCACATGTCCACAATATAAAATGATGCCATATGTGTAACGACTTAAAACAAGGAAAAATGGAGAAGGGGAAAGAAAACTGGGTTAAAGATGGGATTGTAAGCAAAGGTTGTACTTAAATTACACCTAGTACAACGTGAATGGGTACCATTTAGAGGAAAGAAATTCAAAGATAAAGAATGAGAAAGGAAGGGAGAGCTTACATGAACGCATGGATAAAGCAAAGAGGGTGCAGAATTTCATTTAAGTAATATGTGTATAGGTGTGGGTACGATAAGGCAAGAAGTGAGAAATTGTTAGGATAAACATGCCAAGGTAATGTGTACTTTAAGGTACACAAACAGCCATGAAACAACAAAATAACAAGAATGAAGGTAGCACTCCCTTTGACCAAATAAAAAAAAAAGAAAGAAAAAAATGAACAAAAGTGAGAGGGGGATTTTACCTGAAGGGGAAAGAGTAAAGTGCAGCGTGAGTCTAGGGGAAAACACGAAAAGTTGGTAAGCAAGGGAGGTGTAGGTAAGAATGGCATGACCAAGTAGGTTAGGAGGTGAGTGCAAGCAAGGTAAAGTGTAGTTACAAGTACACATGTGACTAATACATTGAGTAGTACACATGTAACTAATACATTGAGTAAAACACAAGATTACAAGGAAAAAGGGGGTTACACGTGGGACTCTTTGTTAATGGCAATAACAATTAACTAAAGAGAGGGAGGAAGCAGAATACATGAGAATGGAATTGGAAATTGTATTTTTATTATTCATGGATGCATTCACATGACACCTATGCCAAGAGAAAAGTGTAATTGAGCGTTACATCTTGGGTTAAAAGCCAAACACACACGGCCAAGGGAGGAAGAAAAGATAGAGTGGCATGAGGGAAATGAAGTTAGAAATTTTATGAATGCATGCCCATGCCACCTAAGCAAAGAGACAAAAGGAGTTGAGATTTCTTTTTACACTCATGTAACACCCACACATGAAGAAAGAAAAAGAGAAAACATCCCACACCTTAACACATATACACACAGGACCATTTCTAAAAGGAGAAGGGGAAGAAAAGAGAAAGCACTCCACACCTTAGAGCATAAACACCAACACATTCGATCAAAGCAAGGAGAAAGGGATTTAGTCAAAGAGAAAGGAAGCAAGGTGTAGAAGGAGATCAAAGGATGGGCCAAGATCACTTCCTTCTAGTCATCCTTGAGGCAGGTTAACAATTTAAGATTGTGTTCCATGCTTTAGTTTATGCAATCAACATGTCTTTACAAGCTTTCTATGGAACATGATTGTTTTCCTACATTCTTGACAAAATGCATCTATATTGGCTAAGCATGTGTGATTGATTGGGGATGTTGGTTGATGAGATGGTATGAATATTGTTGTTGGGAAAGGATTAGGGCTAGATAATATTAGTTCCATGATGAACTATGATTATACATGATAGAAATGGATGGATGCTTTTGAAAACTATGCTTCCTCCATAAAAACTCCCACTTGGCCGAATGAGAGAAGAAAGCCATACGAAATTGGTTGTGAAATTTCTAGTGTGCTTGGAAAGAAAAAAAAATGATGATGATGACCATGGAGGAAAGAAACCCTACCACTTTAATGGTCTTAGTTTAAGAATAAAAGAGGGAAATTGAATTGCAAAATAACAAATCTCCTTAGGCCAAGTCCATGGAAATTCTTCTTGGAATTTATAAGCAATACACCATAATATTATTAAAAAGAAAAAAGAAAAAGATGGGAATTTATGATGGAAGTTTATAAGGGATGTACATCAATGTTATTAATTTCCAAGAAAGGAGAATTTGTTCTTGAAGATATTAAAATTCTATAAGAAATGTACATTAAAATTAATTTCCAAGAGAAGGAGAAATCATTTTGAAGATATGAGAAATTTATAAGAAATGTACATTAAAACTAATTCCAAGAAAGGAGAGATTATTCTTAAGAATATTAGAATTTTTATAAGAAATGTACATTAGAATTAATTTCCAAGAAAGGAGAAATTATTCTTGAAAATATTAAAATTTTTACAAGAAATGTACATTAGCATTAATTTTCAAGGAATGGAAAATTATTCTTGAAGTTAATAGAATTTTCATAAGAAATGTACATTAATATTAATTTCCAAGAAAGGGGAATTTATTCATGAAGATATTAGAATTTTAAAGGGATGTACACTAGTATTATTTTTCAAGAAAAGGAAATTTTCCCTTGAAACTTGATAAAGAATTTATAAAGGTGGCCAAGTGTCCACAAGTGCCCAAGTGTGCACAAAGAGTTATAAAAGGTGGCCAAGTGTCCACAAGTGCCCAAGTGTGCACAAAGAATTATAAAGGTGGCCAAGTGTCCACAAAGTGCCCCAGTGTGCACAATGATTTTTTAAAAAAGAAAGTGGCCAAGTGTCCATATAGTGCCCAAGTGTGCACAACTAATGCTTAAAGTTAACTTTCAAGAGTGCTAAACATAAATGATTTTGTTAACTTTACGATAATGCATTTTTTATAGCATGCAAAATGTTTCATTTGAAAAGAATATTATTTTTTATCACATTGACATTTAAATTGACCATACATTGCTTGTCAATTTATATTTATGAACAATACTATATTTTTATTTTCAAGAATGTAGAATTAAATATTTGGTGCTTGCACCTTGATACGTATTAGATGATTTTATACCCCGAATTGTTAAGGTACTGGGAAACTTGTGTTTCTCATCTATATGCAAATATGTATTAGATACGGATGTTTAGCAAGGCCGAGAGATAGAAGTTCCATTTTAGTTAGAAGCAAAAATTTTTGTAACCCTTATTTTAGGTCTTAGTCAAGACATATTGTGGTTTGGAATTAGGACTATTCGTTTGGATGCATATATGAGATGTACATGGGAAATCCCTAAGGAAGGATATGTGAAGGACCAGTCCATCCTTAGAAATTTGTAAGGGAGTCTGAGTGATATACCTATTGTCTCTTGACTTCTTATAGACAGGTACTTCATATATCCGGGGACATGTTTACCAAAATGTAATGGACATTATTGGACATGTATTATTTGAATTATATGAAAGTTTAAAGTTTTTTTGTGTAGTAAAGTATTTCTTTTTATTCTTCTATGCATACGAGATTTAATATGAGAAAAATATCCTGAACCTAATCTGCTTTAATGAAACTTAATGGTATAACTTCTCAGACATTAATTAAAAAAAGGGATAAGAACAATGTACCGAACCTATCTGTTTGCATCAGAGGAATTATAATACTAGATAGGGGCATTACATTCTAGTAAGTTTCCCTAGCTTCTGGAATGCTTAAATCCAATTAACAACTTTCTTACTTCACAATTCCAACTCTTTCTCTCTCTAACTCATCCTTTCTCTCTCTAAAGTTCAGACTTCAGGAAGCACAATGAAGGGTATGAAGGGTGGGCCTATTTATAGACAATCTGAACCTTTGCAATTTTGCTCTTGATTCCCGACTATTTGGCCCAAAATGATAATTCTTTCAACTTTATGTTAAATAACCATTTCGTCCCTAACTCTTTGACGAGAAGTTTTCAAAATTCTATTGCTATAGTAAATCATTTGGCTAAAATTACGGCCTATTGTCCTAAAGTTTTGGAATTTCACACCTCTATCCTCACTTCATCTTTTTCCTTTCAATCTGGTCCCTATTCTTTCTTTTTCCTTAAAACTCTTATTCTAATTTATTTTAATGCATTTATATGTTATTTAATGCAACAAACACAAGCATTTAATTCATTTAAAATCAACAAATGTCTCTTAATGCATAGAAGGAGTGCATGTTACAATTCTCCCCTCCTTCAAAAAAATTTCATCCTCGAAATTTAAAATGTACCAAAACAAATAACTCTGGGTGAATTCTTTTAATATCTTCTTCCTTTTCCCATGTGGCTAGTATAAACTCATGGAATACCACTATTACTCCAAGGTGGATTACACTTTTGGCATGCTATTCTCTACATATACTCTAAGGTGAATCGGCTTATGCCCATGGTTATGCCTAACTCTAAGTATGTGTTTCTCATGTGGCCTTTAGGAGATAACACTAACTTAAAGTTTACAACCATCACGATGTTTTCAAAATTATCTAAGTTCAAGTGGATGTTTAACCATCTCAATTTATGGCACAACTGTGGAATGCCCAACAACCGTCCCATATCGACAATTGGTCACTCGAACATGAGCCTATCTACCCTAAGGTAGAATACTTTCCTCTTTCCTCTTTTGTGTTTTTTGCTCTCTCTTATTTTCATTATCACGAGGGTCTCATCACCCAAGTGATTCGTGACTCTATCTTATGCATGTTACCCACTACATCCCTGGTTTAGATCCTTAGTTTGAGTGAAAATCTGGGCTAATTTCCTCTTAAAATGGTCAATTGAGATCATTACACACATCAGAGAGCTGGCAGTCAACTTCCCTCTTTCTGGCAATCGGCTGTTAGCTTACTGTCTATAATTTTTGCTTTTAGCTGAGAGCTACCAGTCCGCTGCTAGGGCTTGGCAGTCAGCTGCTAGCCTTGATAGTCGACTTCCAAGGGTCTAGTAGTCATCTGTTGTCCTTTTGGAAACTTTCTAAAAAACAAAGAACACAACAGTCGACTTCCAGGGGTTTAGCAATTTACTACTAGTATTTTGTCACACGTTCTGGGTAAAGGATTAGCACGGCAGTTGACTTTTAGGCTGGGAGTCAGCTACTAGTACTAGGTTTACTTCAAAAATCATGGTTTTACCTAGAGTTTGGCCCAAAAAGCATGTTCCTAAATCATTTACTTAAATCATGAACTCAATGCCAACCTTCAAACATCATTTATTTTTCATAAAATGCCTATAACATAGCTTAACATGTTCAAACTAAGATCAAACCACATCTTTCTCACTTAAGGCAAAACCTCAACTTCAAAAACCATTCACAAGCATAAAAGAGCAAGGTAAATCAACACACATTACCCAATAGCAATTAAAACACATAAAATGTAGGTTTAAAAACCCCCAACTTGACTAAAAACATTTCAAAAATCACATTTATCAGTAATTTTTTTGCATATTTTGGAAATGGGGTTTATGATGAATTGCTACCTTGATTCCTTGCTAAAATGTGTATGTATGATGTGTAAAAATGATCCTCCCTTCCTGTAGGACTGATTTCTAGCCTCAAATCTGCTCCATCCTCAGTAAAATTCCCTCATCTAACCCTAGCTCATCCCTTTCTCTCTCTACTCGCCCCTTCTGCTTTTCTCTCTAAAATGCTGATGGGTGGAAGTGTGCAAGGGTTTAGGGCTTCAACTAGGGTTTAAGAGAAATTTGGGTAATTGCTCTTTAGTCCCTAAGCTATTTTGTACTCTTGGAAGCACTCACTTTTTCCCTTTTCAATTAAGTCCCTATGCTAATGCAACTATATGAAATTAATGCAATATACACAAGCATTTGTATAAAATTAAAAATTAACAAGCATCTCTTTAAGCACATTTAGAGCGGATGTTACATTTCTCCTTTCTTTGAAAATAATTTCATCCTCGAAATTAGAACATACCTATTCGAATAATTTTAGGTAAGACTTCCTCATGTCCTCTTCCTTTTCTTATGTCGCCTCTTGTAGAGATGACTGGTCCAATTAAACCTTAACCAAAGGGATGACCTTGTTCCTTGATTGCTTAACCTCATTCCCGATGATCCTCAATGGTTTTGGATGATAAGTTAAATTTTCTTTTAACTGTACTGTACTAGCATAAAAAATATAGGATGGGTCATTGATATATTTTTAAAGTTAGAGACATGGAAAACATTATGGAGGTTCAATAAGAATGGGGGTAAAGCTATTTGGTATGCCGATTGACTAACTTTTCTTAGGATTTGGATGGCCCAATATAGCTTGGATTCAATTTTCTGGACTTAATAGCTCTACATATACCAATAACAGGACATACCATGAGGAAAACATGATCCCCTTCATCGAATTCCAATGGTCTCCTCTTGTCAGCACACTTCTTTTATCTATCTTGTGCCTTAGCTATCTTATCCCTGATTATTCTGATCTGGTTTGTGGTCTGCTGAACCAACTCTGGTCCGAGCAACAGTCTTTCCCCTACCTCGTACCAAGGCTTCATAGGGTGTCATCCCTATGCTAGAGTAGAAACTATTATTGTATGAGAATTCTATCAATGCTAGGCTTTGATCCCAACTTCCCTTATGTTCTAAGTCACATAACCTAAGCATATCCTCTAAAGTCTAGATAGTCTCTCGGTTTGTCCATCTATTTGTGGATGATAGGTTGTACTTAGGCTTAAAATAGTACCAAAGGCTTCTTGGAAGGCTCTCCAAAATCTAGAGGTATATCTAGGGTATCTATTTGAGACAATGCTAGTAGGGATTCCATGAAATCTCACTATCTCATGGATATAAAAACGAGCTAATCTATCCAAGGAGAAATTGATCTTAATGGGTAGGAAATGAGTAGACTTAGTTAATCAGTCTACTATCACCCAAATAGCATCATTTCTTAACAATTCTTGGGCAAACCTACTACAAAATCCATAGAGATTTTATCCTACTTCCATTCAGAGATATATAGAAGTTGTAACAACCAAGCAAGTTTTTGATGTTCAATCTTCACCGCTGACACACTAAACACTTAGCAACATACTTAGCGATATGTCTTTTCATGCCCGACCACAAAAATCTTCACTTCAAGTCTTGGTACATCTTGGTAGCACCAGGATGAATAGTATAGTTGCTCCTATGGGCTTCCTCTAAGATTCTCTCCCTCAAATCCCCTAAACTTGGGACATAAATCCTATTCTGGATGGTTATTAACCCATCTGTCTCCTTCTGGAATTCTTTTGGGTCCTTTAGGGACTTTAAAATTCATCCTCCTATTGGGCCTCTAGGATTTGAGTCATAAGGTTACTCTCAATTCACAACTCACCTAGGCATATTCTATCTATCAGTCTTATTGCAAATAAGCTCAAATTCCAAAAATTTTCAATTAAGGTCATCTCACTCACCATCATCTAAACTATATGGAGGGATTTTCTACTCAGAGCATTTGCTACTACATTGGCTTTTCCTGGATGGTATTTTAATTCAAAGTCATAATCCTTAATGAACTCCATCCATCTCCTCTATCTCATATTCAGCAACTTCTGATCGAAGAGGTACTTGAGACTTTTGTGGTCACTAAATACCTCAAACCTAGACCCAAAAAGGTAATTCCTCTAAATTTTCAAGCCAAAAATTATGGCTAGTAGTTCTAGGTCATGAGTAGGGTAATTACACTCATGAGGTCTTAATTGTCTAGAAGCATAGACCACTACTTTTCCCTCTTACATTAAGACACATCCCAAACCTTTCTTAGATGCATCGCAGTATAACTCAAACTTTTCTAGAGGATTTGGGATAATTAACACCGGTGTAGTGGTCAACCTTTCCTTTAAGGTTTAGAAGCTAAGCTCACATTCAAAATCCCACCTGAACAGAATATCCTTTTTGGTCAACTTGGTCATTAGCATCGCTATTTGTGAAAACCCTTAGATAAACCTTTTATAGTAACCGGCTAATCTGAGGAAACTACAGATTTCAGTCACCGTTGTAGGTCTCTCCCAATGAGCCATAGGTTCAATCTTACTGGGATCTACTTCTACCTTATCCTAGGTGATCACATGCCCTAGGAACCTCACCTCATCTAACCAAAACTCACATTTCTCTAGTTTTGTATATAGCTACCTCTTCCTAAGAACCGGCAATACAATCCTAAGGTGTTGTTCATTCTCTTCCTTATTTCTAGAATATACAAGAATATCATCAATGAACACTATCACAAACTTGTCAAGGTAGGGTTTAAAGATGCGATTCATGTAATCCATGAAAATAGCTAAAGCATTCATTAGACCGAATGGCATTACAAGAAATTTATAATGCCCATCCTTAGTCTTGAAAGCGATCTTAGGCATATCCTTACTTCTCACTCTGATTTAATGGTACCCCGATCTCAAATCAATCTTAGTGAACACAGCTGCTCCTCTTAATTGATCTAACAAGTCATCAATCTTAGGGAGTGGGTATTTTTTTTATACGGTCACTTTATTCAATTGCCTATAGTCTATGCACATTCTCATACTTCCATCCTTTTTCTTCATAAACAGTACCGGTGCTCCCCATGATGAAACACTGGGTCTAACGAACTATTTTTCTAGAAGGTCTTCTATCTGAACCTTGAGTTTACTCATCTCTAAGGGAGACATCCTATATGGTGCTATAGAGATCGGTCTCACCCCGGGAACTAACTCTATAGAAAATTCTACTTCTCTCTCTGATGGGAGATTAGAGATTTCCTCGGGAAAGACATCAGAAAACTTTCTAACTATAAGGATACTATCAAACTTATGCTAACCCTCAACCTCAGAAGAAAAAAAGAAACATAATCTTTGGATCTTTTCCTCGGTACCCTTATTCACAGATATAATGTCTATAAAAATCACAGACTTCTCAAAACAATTTAAAACTTCCTTGTTAAAAGACAGCCAATCCATTCCCATAATAACATCTAAATCCACCAAAGGCAGAAAGATAAGGTCAACATCAAAGGCTTTCTTTCAAAAATGATAGGGCAATTCAGACAAGTCAAGGAAGTCAAAACATGTTTCCCAGTCATAGTAGAAATTGACAAATCATATGGCAGTTTGGTCACAAGTAGGCTCAACCTTTCCATACATTAATGAGAAATAAAGGAATGAGTAGCGTCAGAATCATACAGTACAATTAAAGGAATATCGTTTATAAAACACTAACCTTTAATAGAATCATCGAATTGGTCCACCTCCTTGCCCTTAAGGGTGTAAACTCTCCCCCTAGTTAAAGGCTTAAGGGCCTTAGCTGGTTTCTTACATAATGGGCACTCCCTGCTAAAGTATCATAACTTGCCACACTTGTAGTAGATGTTTTGTCCAAGTAAATAGGGCTTATTCCCATGATTCTTCTCGTACTTAGGGCAGCCATTCGAAGTAGTTTGCGCACCCATGGGCTTCTTCCTATTTTGGGCCTCTTTCCCTTTAGTAGGGTCCTATGGCATTTTTCTCTTAAGGGGGTTGTACTCCTTTCTCCCTTTAGCAGCCTTTGCTAGGCCTCCCACCACTATGTAGCACTTGTTTGCTAACAGGGCATAGTTCTTTATCTCCATAGGAGCCATAACCTTTTTCAACTCCTGGTTCAGCCCAGCCTGTAAGTGCATAGGCTTCCATGCCTCATCCTGTCTCACTTTCAAGTAAGAGGAAAACTTAGATAGCTCCTCAAACTTAACCAAATAGTCATCAAAAGACATACCTCCCTGCCTAATCTTCATAAACTCAATCTCCTTATCTTTCCTCACACTCTGAGGAAAGTACTTCTCTATAAAAGCATCCTTGAAAGAGCCCCAGGTGATCTAGACTCTTTAGGCCTCCATCAACTATTTGGCCTTTTTCCATAAATGCTCAGCCTCTCCAGCCAGTATGTAGGTCGAGAACTGAACCTTTTGGGCCTCTATATTCCCTAGCACTACAAACAACTTCTCTATCTCAGCCAACCACTCTTTAGCAAGCTTTAGGTTCAACTCACCCCTAAAGGTTGGAGGTTTAGCCTTCTGAAACTCAGACCATCCCTTGTAGGTCTAATCCCTCACTAGTTATCTCTTAGGGTTAGGGTTTCTATTTACATTCCCATCCTCTTGCATTTATCTTAGTACTTCAACAGTGGTAGCCGCCTATTGTGTGGCAGTAGTAGCTTATTGGGTGGCAACAACAGCCTATTCCCTCATGGCCTCCACCATCCCCATCATGGTCTGCATTACCCCCACCAAATTCGCTTCTCCATCCATGTCTCTTATACCATTTCTCTTGGGAGGCACCATAGCTTACTCTTCAAAATAAACATTATTGAGGTAATCAGTCTCATTAACAGGATATTTATTAGAGAACAAATGGCTTTATAGGAAATACTATACCTTTCCCATCTAGCACTCCATTCCTCAAGTCAAAACAAAACACAAGTAGTTAACTACCTAGGCTTAGCTAACTAACCTGTAATAGTCTCAATCATGAGGAATCTACCCTTACTACCTAATTAGCATCTACCACTACCGAGTCAATTATGTGCTAATCGTGGCAGCCATACTCTGATACCAACAATGTAACACCCCCTTATTCTATGGTTCCTTTTAGTTATTAATAGATATAATATATATGTATTGGTGTGTTACTATCCTTCTACCCAAGTCATTTTAAAACTTTTTAAATTTGATTTGGTTAGTGCATCTTAGGTCGAGCCTCTACTTTCGAGTTTCACTCACTCGCAGCAGAAACAAATATATATTTACCTGAATTAAATATACATAAAGATGCATTCTTAGTTAAATATAGTTAAATAATTATTGTGCATAGAGGCAATGATCCTACCACTCATAATCCTATCAGTTAGTCTAAACATTCATTCATATACATCAAAAATTTAGATAGGCTATACAAGAGATATTCTAAAATAGCCTTTCCAAAAATCATAAGACTAGTATAATGATAGCATGTGCCTACACTATCTCAAAATAAATTAATAAATTCTCTATACCCCCTAATGGGTATTTCTTTCCCTGTTACCTCCTCTTCAACCACGAAACCTACATATCTTATACATGCCAACACTAATGTGAGAAATAAATCTCAGTAGCAATGCAACCTGTCTTTAAAAATTTCCAGCCTGTACCACCATGCTTACACAGAAAATCTCTACATTCTTTCATCATAAAAACATAAAACATGGCATATATTATTGGGGTGTAATGCATGCAACATACTTTTAATCATGTGCTTAGATTTATGCATGTACATTTACATATATCACCTTTAAAGCATGGGATGTTCATTCATCATTATTCTCATCATTGATATGTCTTATTTTATACATAATTTCTTGATGTGAATTGTCCATTTTATGAGCATCTTATGTAATTATATTCTAAAAATCACCTAAGTTTGCATCATTTTCATTTTCAAGCATTTATCAAGTCATCATCAACAAATGGAGCAATTTTGAGCCTAGAGAGCCTTCAGAACACCCAAAATAGGTCATTTGGGTCAATTTTACTTATTGGGTCGAGCTAAAGGCTTATTAGGCCTTGGACTAGGTTGAGAAAAGTGAAAAAGTGAGGAGCCCGCATAAGAAAAGGCAAACCCGAGCAGACCCGAACCAGACCCAAAAAGGAATACATATCGTGAAGAAAGAGCAGACCTAAAAAAACCCGCGCAGCGCAAGAAGGGGAGTAGACCGACTTGCTTTCCATGGCGGTACAGCAACGTTCCGATGTCAGGGGACGATAAGCGGGACACTGCCGTTCAAGCCAGCCATCGGAATGCGCCAGAACAGTAGAAATCTACGAGAGAAGACACGTGACTCAATTCATAACCCGTTCGAGCTCGAGCTTCTTCGTGGCATTTTTTGACCGACCCACCACCCACCGTCTCTTCTTTAACTTCAAGTAACTCAATCACACATTCCCCCAGCTCGTTGGCCACCGCAATGCCCCAAATCGCAAGATCTGCGACAAACCCAAGGCCACATCCTGTTAGTGTTTGTAGTTGTTTCTGACATCGTCCGTCTGGTCTACCACGTTTTACCTCATCTCCAGTCGCCATTCTAGCCCTTTTTCGTCGGGTAGCTGAGAACTCGGGATCTGACCCATTTTGACCCGACCCGCGACTCGTGGATCTTTTCGACATATTTGAAGTTAATTCTTTTGGTGAATTTCTGGCAATTTTTGGACAAGATTTCTGTAGTCTTTTGGTGACCAATCAGTGTAGATATCATTGGGCAATTGAGAAGATAGGGGCGTGCATAATTTTTACTATTTTTATCTCCTGTATAATTGATTTTCTGGTAGATTTTTTGATAAATTATTTGCTACTGGGATTGTTTGTAACTATGTGTGGCTGAATTTGTAGAATTGATTGGGGTTCCTGACTGTGTTGGATTGTTGTTTTAATTGCATGGATGTTGAATTTAGTTGTGTGATCTTCTTTACAATTATGAATGTATGTAATAGCTTTATTTACAAGACTTCGTGATAATGCTAATTAGATTACTTTTTGAGATCGATGGATATTAATTAGAATTGGAAAACCAATTGTAAGGAACAATTAATTATCACTTAGAGCTAAGGCTAATTAATTACTGTATTTAAGAGTAGCTAAAAGTTATTTCTTAATAGTGGTGAATTAGACCAATAATTCTGATTTAAAATTTACCATTAGGAAGAACCAGCCAGTGGTAGATTTTAGGTTTAAGAAATTCATTAGGACCGAAAGAGAATTTGAATTTGAATTAGAATTCACTCATAGGTAGCATAGTTAAATTCAGTAATCCATTATCCTTTATGTGTTTACCAACTAATGTAAGTTCCCTGATGGATTTATTTTTCTTGCATCGGTATATTCTCTTTCGTTCCTTGTCGTTGGTAATTTATTATTGCTTGTAGTTAGACATTAGTTTAGATAAAAATGAATCACTTTAATTGTTAGGCTAGATGACAAGAACAAGTAGTAACTCTAGGCTTTCTCGTTCCCGAGGAATATGACCTTGATACTCACCATTGCACTAGGCTGCATCTATAGGTTCACTGCCTTAGGTGTAGTTTGCATTGGCAGCAGCACATCAAGTTTTTAGCACCGTTGTCGGGGAACCTTTTGTGAAAACTAGGGTGAAATTACTATTTGTTAATTTAGCCACTTTTATTTGTTTTATTTTTTTTTTGTTTCTAGTTAGTTGTTTGTTTTGTTCCATTTATTTTGTTTTTGTTTCAATTTTTGGTTTTTATCTATTTTATTTTATTTTCTTTTTGATTTATTAGTCTTTGATCTAGTTGTTGGGCTGTTTTACTGTTGTTGGTTTTAGGTAATTTATAACCATGAATTCTTTAAAAGTCTTGGCTGCTCAAATACAAAGGGAGCTTCTAGTTAAGCAAATTTACCAATCGTTGATGCTAGGACAGGCAGCACAAGTAGGTTTTTAGTTTTATGGTGATATGCATTATAGTGAACACTTTGATACTAGAGATATGTTTGCTAACCCTTCCACTTCTCTCTTTTCTCCTTACACTGTTTCTGCTAATTTTGAATAGGTTTATTATATGGGGGATGCCCTAAATTAGCAAAATGATCTGTACAACAATACATACAACTCTAGGTGGAGTAACCATCCAAATTTTGGATGGATCAACAGTGCCCAGGATCCACAAGATTCTCAGTGGCTACACCAACAACAGCTCCAACAACAAATCACTCATGATCAATTTCCTCAAGGATAAGAGGAGTTTAGTCTTGAGGAAATGCTCATGAAATTTATGTCCAATACAAAAATAATCCTTAGAAATCAATAGGCCTCTATTTAGAACATAGAATATCAAGCAGGCCAAATTTTTAAGATGTTGGCTAAAAAACAGCCAGAGAGGCTCCCTAGCACCACAGAGTCCAAACCAAGGGAGCATTATGATGCTATCACTCTGACATATGGTAAGCAAGTATTTGGCCCTTTACCATTGACTGATAATTATACTATTGAACAGGATGTGCCAGTCAGTAAAGATGTAGAGCTTGAGGTAAGTGGGCTAGTGAAAATGGAGGACAAGAGTTCTATGAGGGAATATAACCCACTTATTCCAAACCCTGCTAGACTGAAGCAGGAAAAGGTTTATTCTGACTCAGTAACTTCTTTAAGATACTCTTTCGATCATGATGATCCTGTTTATCCTGTAGCTGTCTTAGATGATGTTATTGAGTCTGAACTACAAGAATTCTTGCTTAATAACCCTTTACAGGTAGCATTGCAAGGAGATGAGGAAGAGTTGTCCAACGAGAAAGTGTTGGAACAACTAGCTAATTTTCTAGCTACAGAGCCCTGCAGCTCTACTAACCTTCTTGTTTCCTTTGATAGGTCAGAAGTACAGAAGGTTGGAACTTTAGTTGAGGACTCCCTAGTCCTAAAATTTCAGGAATTGCCTAAGCACTTAGGACACTCATATCTGACTAGGGCAGAGGAGCTATTAGTGATTAGAGAAGCATTCCTGACCCCTACTATAGGGGATATAATTTTGGCCTCTCTCAGAGACCATCTTAGGGCACTTGTTTACAAGATTCCTCCTCCTCTCTCGTTTTTGCTAGAGCTGGACAAAACTTGAGCAATTTATTTTATTTTATTTCATTTTATTTTCTGCTAATAATAACTTTGAGACTTTTGGATTTTCTGTTTATGTCTACTTTATGTTTTTAATTTAGGATACCAACCTGGTTGTACACTGAGGGTAGCATGACCCTCAAGTGTCGAGTGGGTATATGTTATTGATTTTTTTGTTTCTTTTTCTTTTGGGATACCCTTTTGTTGTACACTGAGGACAGTGTAATCCTTAAGTGTGGGTAGTATGCTTCTATTATTTTGACTCCTTTTTCTTTTGTTTGTTCAAGATACTGCATATTGATGTTACTTTTTATTGATGTTATATTTATGCTAATAGAAGATATAGGACATGATACTTGATTTTTCTTGACTATATGCACTTAAGTTTTGTTTGTCTTTGAAGCATCTATAATTCAGTTTACGAATTGGCAGAAATTTTTTCCCTTAAAACATCTTGGAAAACAATTAGTGATGTTTAATGCATCATCTCAGTCGGGTCATACCTATCACCTCGATTGGGTTATATAGGTGGTACTTAATTATTTTTCAAGTTGTGAAAATTTTGATTTGGGATGTTGATAATGCAAATTGCATGCAATTCTTGACTTACAATTTAGTTGAATTTTTTTTTTAGAACCATATGTAATTTTACCACACTCCAACTATGCGATTTGAGCCTATTGTGAGTATTCATTGCAAGTATACTCTTGAATTTCTTGTTTGAGTGTGCATTTTGCTTTTTTTTCCTCTAGAACTTGCTCTATAATGCTTGTTGAAGTTGCATGAACTTTTGAATATTAGGGGATGATTTGGGTAACTTAGGATACACTACTTTTAGCCAAAAAGCCCACCTTCTGTGTTTCCCTTAGTTGGCCACTTTTGAGCCTTGACATTTCCTTCACTTTTTGCACCTTTACACCTCACATTACTGTTCTATACATCGTCTTCTTTTTCACCTTATATGTTGGAAATTGTGTGATTTACTCTTCATATTTGGATTAAATGCACTGTCTTGATTGGTAACAATCCACCAAGTATTTTCTTCAAATGATCCTTTCAATCCAAAACTATTTATTAGCAAGATTGCAAATATATATATATAAAGAGAAGAGACAAAGACAAAAAGAAAACAAAAAAAATATTTTTGAAAAGTGGTCTTCATTATCTTATTTATTGGATATGTTATTCCTTGAGCATCTCTATTTCATTGAAAACTTGGTGAAAAATTCTGTGTTTAGAACTTTGCTACTTTTAATCCTTTGAGTATTCACCATGTTGAAATTGCATGACTTTTAGCATATCTATCACCTCTTCCCAAAATTTTTCCTCACCTTTATCTTAACCACATTGTAACCTTGTCAAGACCGCTTGATCTTGGTATTCAATTTTTTGCATTAGCAAAGATAAGATTTATGAGCAAGTATATGGTAGGCAGATTCTTGCAAAATAGCTTGAGGGATTTGTACTTTACCCTTATACACTTTGAGTGATTTAAGTGATTCCCATAAAGCTTTGGTTCTTAAATTTTTGTTATTGAATTGCAAGCTAAGTTGTGTATGCGTTGTTATTATTTCCATCCTGTGTTAAGGTTGTGCAATTTGATTTATGAATGAGTTTCACTTGGGATGTGTTAGGTATCACTAAATGTGTTTTAGATATGATTTTTGAGGAACTATTGCTATTTTCTTAAAGAATGAGTTAGTGTTTGCTTGAGGACAAGCAAAAGCTTCAATATGGGGTGATTTGATGTGTCTTATTTTATACATAATTTCTTGATGTAAATTATCCATTTTATGATAATTTTATGTAATTTTATTGTAAAAATCACCTATGTTTGCATCATTTTCATTTTCAGGCATTTTATCAAACCATCATCAGCAAATGGAGCAATTTTGAGCCTGGATAGCCTTCAAAGCACCCAAAATAGGCCATTTGGGTTAATTTTAATTATTGGCCCAAGGTGAAGGCTTATTATGCCTTGGACCAGGCTGGGAACAATGAAAAAGTAAGCAGCCCGCACATGCGAGAAAGGGAGAAGGTAGACCAGCTTTCCACGGTGGTGTAGCGACGTTCCCATGTCAGGGGACCAGGAGCGGGACACTGCCGTCTAAGCCAGTCACCGAAACACGCAAGAACGATGAAGATCTGCGAGAGAAGACGTGCGACTCGATTCGTGATCCATTCAAGCTTAAGCTTTTTTGTGGCATTTTTTGGCCGACCCACCCGCCGGCGTCGCTCCTGCAACTTTAGGCAACTCAACTGTACCTTCTCCTAGCTCGCCAGCCATCGCAACATCCTGGATCGAGAGATTTGCGACAGACACGAGACCACAACCCATCCATGTTTGTAGTTGTTTCTGACGTCGTTCGTCCAGTTTACAACCAAAAATTGCCCCTCCGTCACTCGGCGCCTCGCTCGCAACCTTCTGCCTCAACTCTAGCTGCCGTTCTTGCCCTTTTCCGTATGGTACCCAAGAACTCGGGATTCGACCCATTTTGACCCGACTTGTGACTCGTAGAGCTTTTGGACAGATTTGAAGTTGATTTTTTTGGCAAATTTCTGGCAATTTTTTGACAAGATTTCGGTGGTTTTTTGTCGACCAATCTGTGCAGCTACCATTGGGCAACTGAGAAGACAAAGGCGTGTATAATTTTTACTTTTTTAATCTCCTGTATAATTTATTATCTGATGGATTGTCTAATAAATTATTTACTATTGGGATTGTCTGTAACTATATGTGGCTAAATTTGTAGAATTCATTAGGGTTCCTAACTGTGTTGAATTGCTATTTAATTGCATGGATGTTGAATTTAGTTGTGTGATCTTCTTTACAATTATGAATGTATTTATTATCTTTATTTATGAGAAGTCGTGATAATGCTAATTAAATTCCTTTTTGAGATCGATGGATAATAATTGGAATTGAAAAAATAATTGTAAGGAACAATTAATTATCACTTATACCTAAGGTTAATTAATTGTTGGATTAAGAGTAACTAAAAGTTATTTCTTACTAGTGGTGAATTAGACCGACAATGCTGATTTAAAATTTACCATTAGAAAGAACCAGCTAGTGGTAGATTCTAAGTTTAAGAAATTCATTGAGATCGAAAGAGAATTTGAATTAGAATTAGAATTCACTCACAGGTAGCATAGTTAAATTCAGTAATCCATTATCCTTTGTGTGTTTACCAACTAGTGTAGGTTCCCTAATGGATTTACTTTCCTTGCATCGGTATATTCTCTTTCGTTCCTTATTGTTGGTAGTTTATTATTTCTTGTAGTTAGACATTAGTTTAGATAAAAATCAATCACTTTAATTTTTAGACTAGATAACAGAGAATAAGTAGTAACTCTAGGCCTTCCCGCTCCCAAGGAATACTACCTTGATACTCACCATTGCACTAGGCTGCATCGATAGGTTCAATGCCTTAGGTGTAGTTGCATTGGCAGTAGCACATCAATCATCACTTTCATATAAAACATTTGTGGGATAGTAAATATGTCATCATTTCATTTCATAACATGTAAAAAATACATAAAACACCATAAGAGTACTCAGGAGAGTCGACTAGAAATAACTCCACGCACCACTGTCTATATGAATGAGTGCATGGCTATCTAGTCATGCCTTAACTTTTGTATATTCTGAGGCATCCCCCAGTGGATTCAAGTACCTTAATGGTCCCTACCCCTTTTTGGTAGCTCATCCCTGACCAGTGGGATTTCCTTCCTTTCATCCCAAACGGGGCTGGTATAAACTCATGGGATCACCGTCAATTCTACCCGGATCATTCCCTCTCCACTTTTGGGTGGATTACACAAGCATTTGTATAAAATTAAAAATTAACAAGCATCTCTTTAAGCACATTTAGAGCAGATGTTACAGCAACAATGTAACAACAATGTAACATCCCATACTTTCTTAACTGTATTAAAAATATCAAATGGATAGATATTAATGTAGAAATTTTTTTTTGTTTCTCTTAGCCTTATTTTAGACAACTAGAAAAAAGGAGAAGAAGACAAAGGATAAGAGAAAATAATGGAAGGAAGTTATGTCTTTATATGGTAAGGGAGCTAAATCCTTCATTTGTAATTAAATAATACATGTGGGAAAACATTAAGAAAACCGAATAAAAAGGGAAATAAATAATGCATGCACAAGGAAAGGAATGGATGGAAGAGTGATAGTGAGATACCTTTTCTTCCCTTACCTCCCACTTTAAAATGACTAAGAGATTGCCTAGAAGACTTGACGTGTGATCCCATTTTTCCATCTTTTTTGCTAATCGAAAGAGTGGGGCGTGAATAAATATAAGCATAAGGATAATTGAAGCTTACGGACTACACATGTAACTAAAGGAGAATAGAAGGTAAAATCGTATTATGGTCATAGAAAGAATTCAGTAAAGCGAGAAAAGGAAAAGATGTGTAGAAGTATTCCATGTTTCTTATCTTCATTCCCTGCAGCATTTAATTTCCACTATAGGATGGGAAGGAGACATGCATACGGTAGAGAGGTGGAAAATTAAGGGAGGGAAGTATGGAATTGCACTAATTCTGTTTCCTTGCTTTGCTATTTCCTTCCCGTAAAGCATGATGAAGGAGCTGCTTAATCCCTCATCAACAATTTCTTCTCCTTCCCGTGACATGCTACTGCCAAACCAACCGAAAGCTACTAAGAGAAAACAACCATATAATGAATATCTTTTCCTAGCCTTAGGATGACTGACCAAACTTAGAATAGGCATGATTAATTGTACCTATGTGTCGCATATAAGGAAAGAGAAATCTATAAGAGTATAGAAAAACCATTCAGTGATAGTAAGAAAGGAGGAAGAAGAAAAACCTAAAGGTAGAAGGAGAAAAACACACTGACAGAACGAGAGGGAGGAGACCAGACCGAAGGAACACATACACGGCAATTGCATCACTTGGGTAATCGTAAGGTAGCTTAACCATTCCATTATCTTTAGTTTTAATATGAGAAAAATTCTGAAAAACCATCCTGTGTTCTAAGGCCGTGGATGGAACGTATACAATCTGTCTTATAATAGGGAAATATATGGAGATGTATTTCTTACGGGTCTTGGTGGAATAACTGGAAATTCTGAGATATATTCTCTAGATGGCATTTACGAAACTTAGGTGGGAGTTTGGTAGGTAAAGGAAAGGGATATAAGATCATAGATGAGCTCGTGCAGTAGAGCAACGCATGGAGTGATATAGATAGTTACATACTTAAGGAATATATGAGCTAAAATAATGAAGGAATACTAAACATAGAGGATTCCATGGAAGAAAGTAGTTTGAACGTAAATGGACGTGTATATATAAGAGTAAACCTTAAATGGAACGTGGTGCTGGGATATAAGATATGATATTGTGTAGTGTAGTTATTTAACAGAAAGAAATGCTGTGAGCAGAATTGTAACACACAACCACCTATTTTAATCTAATAAAACGTTAGAATAGGAAGTAGAGCGTGGAAATAATAGTAATTAGACAGAAATAGTTGTGGAAGATAATTATCCAGGTAGGAAATAAGTTACTTAAATGTAATAATTTATTTTAATCAAATAGGGAGCTGGAAAATGAAATATAGCATGAATAAAATTAAATATGGAAAGAAAGTATGGTGGGAGATAATTATCAGAAGAAGATTAATAATAATAACAATAAGATTAGTGGGGACATAAGGACATACGGATAGGAGAAAATTGCATTAAAATAAGTGTAATATATACAATGGTAAAAAGATGGGAGATAATTATACAATTTTGAATTACCAAAAATGCACATTTTTATTAGTTATAGAATTCATAGCATATAGTTGGTATAATCATATTGGAAAGAGTGAATTAAGAAAAAAATTTAGGCTAGTGGTAAGGTGAATTAACACTTTAAATGGGTATGAAAAGGACAAGGGATTAATCTAGTTATGAATGTTAGATTATGGCCTAATAATTAAATATAAAGTGTAAGTAGTAGCAATCATAATAATAATAAGGATTGAGATGTATGAGGAGCCAAGTGATCACTGATATCATGAAAGTGGCCAAGAGTCCACAAAGTGACTAAGAGTTCACTAAAATTACATAAGTGGCCAAGAGTCCACTATGTGACTAAGTGTTCACATGAAAATTTTAGTGGCCAAGTGTTCACTTTTATTGCAGGCTAACATCCATGCAACATATATACAAGGTAAGTTTTAAGAATGAGAAATTCTTATATATGTATATTGATGATGATTGACTAATCTGATGGCTATTTATATCTATGTTCCTGCAAAATGACTTTTGTTATAGCATTGATGTGTCAATAAGATTTTCTATGCACGTATAGTGGTACATGTCAGTACAATTTGAATTTATGAATTGTTAAGATACTGAGAAACTAGTTTTCTCATTTTTGTACTGATGTGTATCAGATGCAGGTAATTAGTGAAGTTCTGAGTAAGATGGAACTAGCATTAAGGAAGGATTTTGTAAAAATATTGTGTAACTAAGGGTTTAAGTGATAGAAATTATGTTGTCTCTTGACCCTAAGTTAAGCATTGATAATATTGAGAGTAAGGCACTATTGAAGTATTTACAGACATATGGTAACGTAGTCACTTTATTCACTGTAAAATATATTTTCCTTCACTGTGCTTATAAGTTTTATCTGAGTTAAAGAATATATACTTAGAACTGAATGATCTCATGATGGAAGGGACGCTCAGATATTAATTGAAAATAAATAAGGATAAGAATAAATGTAATGAATTTATCTGTTTGCCAACGCTAAGTTGTAATACTAGATAAGGGCGTTAGAAACAACCCTGTCACTCATACCCATTTCAAAAACCCTACTAGTGGATAATGTTATTTCTCTCACATACCTTGGATACATATATGCCCTCATTTCTTTATACATCAAAAATAATCATCCTGACCCTCTCCAAAAATATAATAAGGAATCAGGGTATTGGGCATGTACACTTCTATTCCAAATATCTACATGTCAAAATATATCAACTAACATACTACTCATATAACTCTACCCTTTCTGCAAGTGGGGGAGATGGGGGCACATCTATGACAATAATTACCCAAATCTCTTAAATCATCATGAAATACCCTTAAATAGGTATTTCTCTCTATGCTACTTCCATCTCGAGGAGAATCTAGAATCTAGGCATCTGATACATGCCAGCATTTATATGAGAATACATCTCAGTAGTATAACAATCTGTTTAAAAATTTCTTGCTTGTACTGCCATATTTATACAGAAATCCACTAAATTCTTTTTCCCATCAAGTAGAAAATAGTATCTATTGGGATTCAATGCACAAATTATACAGTTATGGCATGTACTTATGGATGCATGCACAGTTATAATTCACTAGATGTCAACAATAAGAAATATGTCATTTCAACACGCATATTTTCCACGGTAACATTATTATATTAATTTTTAAAACATGAGCAAGGAAAACAAAACATATCATAATGGCCAGTGCCATATTCATCATAAAAGCCATCAGGAGAGTCACTCAGTGAATAATTCCACATGCCCTTACAGCACACATGAATGAGTTTTGAGTTGAGTCTCATGGTTCCTGACCACTCAACAATCCTATGCCTACCCTGTACTATATAAAGCGTCCTCCAGTGGATCCCAAGTACACATAAGTCCTTATCCTCTTTGATAGATCATCCCTAACTCATTCACTCGTCCTTGCCAACTATGACAGATCATCCCTGACCAATGGGATCGATATTCTTTTGGATACTTCATTTCCCTTTCGTCCCAAAAAAGGGCTAGTATAACTCACGAGATCACTGCCACCTCTGACAGATCACGCCTACTCTGCCCTTGCAAATCATGAGGCTATGGAATCAGCATCCTTACTGATGGATCACATTCCTAGCATGTTATTCATAAGCATATATTATAGAGTGATTCGTCTCATACTATGGTTAGGCTTAACCTTAAGTATGTGACTCCTTTTGTTAGCCATATAAGAGTTCACTAACTTAGAATTCACAACCACCATGGTGTTTTCAAAATCATTTAAGATTGAGTGGATGTTTTACCATCCCAAAATATGATTTGACTGTGGAATGCACAATGACTGTCCTATACTGATAGTTAGTCACCCAAATATGAGCTTATCTACCACTAATGCATACACTTGGAATACTCTTCTCTTTTCTCTTCTATGTTTTCCTCTCTTTCTTTTCAACCTCATGTTACATGTTACCCGAAAATGTCCTTGTTTTCTACATTGATAACAAAAAAGTTGTTGCATTTGCTAGAATTTACAAGGCCCACCATAGCTCTCTCTGCATTTTGGGCATACATTAGGCATCGCCGGCCTCAACATTGGGCTCATCCCTTTCTAAGCTCCCTCAAATATGTTGTCCCTTCCTTTAAAATTTCTTGACTATTTCCTATTCAGGAAGTTTATTTATTGCTTCTCTTTCTCAGCCTCTACTAGATTTTTAGTAACCATGTGACACTTATTCACCAGTGTGGCATAATTTCTTATCTCCATTAGAGCAACTATACTTTTCAATTCTAGGCTCAATCTAGTCTACAAATGCATTACTTTCCAATTCTCATCTGATGAAGCCTCAAATATGAAGAGAATTTGGACAAATCTTCAAATTTAGCAAGGTAATCTACAAAAGTCCTACTACCCTATTTAAGCTACATAACTTCTATTTCTCTCTCATTCCTCACATTTTGAGGAAAGCACTTTTCCAGAAGTACCCTCTTGAATGATTCCCAAGTAATTTGGATTTCTTGAGCCTCTATTACTTGCTTGGCTCTTCTCCATCAATATTCTACCTCTCTAGTTAACATATATATGGAAAAGAAGACCTTCTGAGCATCAGTACTCCTAAGGACCATAAACAACTTCTCCATCTCCACCAATCCTTCAGCTATTTTGGGATCGAACTCACCACCAAAGGAAGGAGGGTTTGATTTTTGAAACTTCGACCATCCCTGATAGGCTAGATTCCTTACTTGTACTCTAATAGGGTTTAGGTTAGGGCAGTTATTGTTTTCATTTCCTTGAAATTGTCGGAGGACTTGGGTAGTAGCTGCAACTTATTCCCTTATGGCCTTAGCTACGCTTATCATAGCTTGCATCATTCTACTCATACTATCCTCACCTTCTTTCTCATTTCCAATATTCTTCTAAGGTAGGGCCATGGTTCAATCTATAAAACAAACATTATCAAGGTGATCATTCTCCATAACATAATATTTATAAGAGATCATATGGCACCAACAAGAAATACTGTCTACCCCAAACCTAGCACTCCATTCCCCAAGTCAAAACATAATACAAGTCAGTCAACTGTCTAGGCTCAGCTAACTACCTGCATTAGTCTCTATCCTGAGGAATCTACCCTTCACTATCAAGCTAATACTCAAATAACCATGGTAGCCATGCTCTTATGCCAACTAAGTGTAACACCCCCAATCCTATGGTTCCTTTTAGTTAATTAAGTAATATAATATAATTTACTATAGGAATGGTGAGTTACTACTACCTCTGCCTGAGTAAATTTTTAACTTTTACCAAGTCCAATAATTAAGTGCTATTGATTTGGGATTTCTACACTCGAGATTCCCACACTTAACGCAACGAAAATAATTGAGATAAAATATATAGATATGTATACATTCACATTCATATACATAATTCTTTTACAATAATTATAATTTCTGTAGACCAGACATATACCTATAGATATGTAAGAGTTTTCAACTAGGGTAAGAAGGCAATAACCCTGCCACTTATACCCATTTAAACAAAAGCCTATCAATGGATACCTATCTCACATATCCTAATACACATATGCCCTCATTTTATTCTCCAAAAACCACCATCCTGATCCTTTCTAGAAATAATAATAAGGAATTAGGGTATTGGGCATGTCAAAAATCTATTATACAGACCCTAAACCTCATGTAGTCAAGGTGTGGGAGGAACTTCTAATACAAAAATGATCCATAATTCCTTGACAACTGGGAAATACCCCAAAAAGGGTATCTCTACTATCTCTACTTCCATCTCCAGTAGTACCTAGTACCTAAGCATCTGATACAAACTAGCATTTAATGAAAATAATATCTCAATAGAAATAACAACCCATTTTAAAAAGTACTGATCTATACCACCGTACTCTTATGAAAATACACTACATTCTTCTTATCATCAAATAATACATCATGTCTATTGGGATTCCATGCATGAATTTCACAATTATATCTAATACTCATGAATGAAAATACAAATCATTACATATCCATCACATAGGATATTTCATCAGATTATTCAGCATATATTCGTCACACAGGATATATTATATCACATTATAATGTTAACAATGTTATATTTACATATAGATAAGAGCATAAACAAGGAAATTAGAGCATATCATCATGGCCTCTACCAAATCATGATCATAACAAGAGAAATCAGGAGAGTCACCAAGCGAACAACTCCTCATATTAAACCCTCACTCACAGGTAAGTTTCTCATAGTCTATAACTACTTCTACGACAATTCTTGACTGCATTTTGTGTACATTCTAGAGCGTCCTCTAGAGGATCCAAGTACAACCATCCACAACACCCCCACAAGGGTCCTTGCCCGCCTCTCTGACATTTCATCCCCTATCTCTGAGTCCAACAAGGTCCATACCCACCTCTCTAGTACTTCCTTCCCTATATCATCATTAAAATAGAGTCCTTTCCCACCTTTCTGGCAGCTCCTCCCTTGTATGTAACATTCGTTCTTTTCATATTCAAGAGATGTTTGTTTATTTTAATGAATTGAACGCTTGTGTTTGTTGCATTAAATTACATATAGATGCATTAGAATTAGAGTTTTAGGTGAAGAGAAAGAATAAGGACCAAATTGAAAGGAAAAAGATAAAGCGAGGATGGAGATGAGAATTTTTGAAATTTCAGGGCAATAGGCCATAATTTTGGCCAAAATATTTACTGTAGCAACAAAACTTTAAAAACTTCCCACCAGTGAACTAGGAATAAAATGGTAATTTAACATATAGTTGGAAGAATTATCATTTTGAGTCAAATGTTCTAGAATTGGGAGCATAATGGTAAAGGGCCGGATCACCTATAAATAGGTGAATCCCTCAAAACACTTCAATTTCATCTTGAACTCTGAAATTCTATAAAGAGAGTGTGGCCAAGTAAAGATAGAAGCTGAAGGACAAAGGTAGTGAATCTCATTTCTAGCAAGATTTGAGCTCAGAAAAGTGATTAGGAAGGCATCTATAACATTAACCAGCATCCAAATATCAGTTAAACACGGATTAAGGTAGCATAATAACCCAATCCTTTTATTTCAGAGTCTACTATTCATATGACTGAAAATTGTGAAATTTTACTTGTTTGAAAGAAAAAGGGATTAAAAACTACATTCTTATTATTTTTAATTACTATTAGGTATTTTTAACCGATTGAAGATACTTATGCATGCTTAAAATTACTTCTGAAAAAAGGGTTTTTCAAATTCAACAAAAAAGAGTTTTAATCTCAGATTTGGACAAGATTATATGATGTTTTAGGCTGTTTTCTTGTGTAAAATGTTGTTGAGAAGTTTATCTTGAGTTCATCAATTTTAAAATGGATTTTAAAAAAAGTTTTTGGATTAAAAATTTGGATCAATGACAATTCATAAAATAGAACAAGATGCAGCAGCCGACTGCCACCGTGCAGCAGTCAATTGTCGTGCTCTTGAGATGCCCAGAAACGTATACAAAATGCATTGTCGACTATCGGGCACCTAGAAGTCGACTGTCGTGTTCTTCCTTTTTTCAGAAATGCCCAAGAACAGAGCAGCCAATTGCCCCAACCTAGCAATCAACTGTCAGGCTCAACAGTAAGCTAACAGCCGACTGCCAGGCACCTAGCAGTCGACTAATAGCTCTCTATTTGGAATTTTAAAAATTTGACAGAATGCTACCAGTCGACTTATAGTGCGGTGCTAGTCGACTGCCACCTTTTGTGATGAAAAGGTGAACTTAATTACATATTTGAATGATATCTAGCCCAAAAACTTAATCCAAACTAGAGATTAAACTTAAATTATAAGCAAGGTAAGATATACTTTGAATGTAAATGAGAAAGAGCATGAAAGTGATGAAATTTAAAAGGAAAGATCAAGAACGCATAAAAGAAATCATAATTGTATTCTTAATATATGTATTTGTGGCATATAGGTTCATATCTGAATAACTAATTGCTGGTATGGGACGGTGATTGGACATTCTACGAGTATCGTGATAGTTGCGAATTATAAGTTAGTGACTTAATGGCCAGTGTAAATGAAAAGTCACATACTTAGAATTTACAAAACTATAGTATACACTAATTCACCCATATATATATATATATGTTTATGAAGTGTTTTGGGGACCCTAGTATGTACTCAATGTGTGGAACCAAAATATAGGGACTCTATTGTACTTGGATCCACTAGAGGATGTGTTAGGTTTAAATATTTTATAATATTTTATTTCTTTTTTTATTCTAATGCTTTTAATTAAATATTAGTAATTTTTAAATAAAAATAAAAATTATATTTAATTTTAGTGAGAATAAATAAAATAATAAAACAAAATAATAAAATTAATAATAAAATAATAAAATAATAAATAATATACAATAAAAAAAATTACAAAAAATTACAAAAATTGAAAAGAGAATCACGCGTGTATCTCTTATTGGAATTCAATTGAATTTCCATTCTTTCCTTCAGGCATGCACAAGGGAGACAGAGAGAGGGTGTAATGCCCCATATTTTCTTAATTATTTTAAATTAATGTTTTCTTACGGTAACAATATAAAAGATGAAGAAATTACCTTAGTAATCTCATGTTTAGAGAAAAATGTAACAAGGGGAAGAATGGAAGTGATGAAACTGATGGATGTCTTGTAATGTAAGAATTTTCATTTCTCTTAGTCTTACTTTAGCTGAATAGTTAAGAATAAATGGAAGGAAAGCCCTATATATATTAGTGTAAATTATTAGAATAGAAAAGGAAAGAATACTCGACTATAAAGAATTGAAATGCTCGATTATAAGAATAAAATGGCAAAGAAGAAAGAAAAAGGGAAAGTGTAGTATTTCACTCTTAAATTACCTTCGTCCCTTCATTTCCTTTTAGCTTGACCGATAATTCAAGAAGGGGAGTAAGTAAGAGACATATTTCATTGAGGTGCTTGAGGTGCTTACATAAAAGTTTAGGTGCTTGAGGTGCTTAAATTCCTTTCTCTTGTTCAAATTGATGCAACCGAATGGACATTGCCTAAATTAAACTAAAGGATGCACATGTGTATGGCAATAACAATTGGAAAGAAGAATAAAAAAAAAAAAGGGAGTCTAGTGTTCAAATGCATAATTAGTGAAAAGGAAAATGCAATGAGGGAGGCGTATGGCAATTTTCCTCTTTCTTCCATCCTATCATTCCTTTTTCTCACATCAACCGAGTATGTAAGTGAGAGTAGATGGAGACATTTGGTGAAGAGGTGGGGAAGAGGGAGAGAGACGTGCTGCCATATTTTTCCTCCTTTTCTTTCCTTTTTCTTCTATTTTCAATGGGACCGTGCCTTTATTTTAGTGTGACTGAGAATGGAAAGGAAAATGTAGCATTCAATAAAATAAATAGAAAAAGAAAACCGCATTCGGTGAAAAGAGACTAGAAATTGGAAGCAAATGTAAGCATTAATCTCAGTCAAATTGAAAGAAAGGAGCATGAAGTTGGTTACACATATAACAAATGAGAGGAGCTTGAGAATTATTCAAACCTTATAAGCATTCGAGAGAAGGAGAGCCACGGAGTATTAGACAAAAGCTCCTAAGCAATTGGTGAGGAGAGAAATAATAGTCCGGCCAAAGACACAAGGAAGTAAGCAAACTTCAAGAGAAACACTAAAAATTTCTTCATCCTTCTTGTATCCTTAAGGTAACTTAGCAATTACCTTAAATTGTCTTATGATATGTAATGTATTTATAAGGTTTTAAGCTTCCATGAAACATAATTTTACCTTTTATATGCTTGGAGATATGAACATTTCTTTGATTAAGTGTGTATGATGGAGTGAAATGCTTTCTTGAAAGGTTAAAGTGAATGTTGTCATATTCATAAGAAAAGTATAGTAAAGGAAAATTCCAGCATTCATAATGGAAGGCATAACATAATTTAATATTGAGAATTTGTGTATTTGCGTGAGTAATATACGTTTTAACTTATAGAAACCTAGGTGAAGAATTATAACTAGTATTGATGTAAGAGTTATCAATGGCTCTTATTGTCTCACCCATTTCGGAAGTGACTTATGTAAGGTAAGAATTGATTGCTAATTTAGTGTAAGGAAGATGAAATTCAACTAGGTAGGAAATGAGAGAAATTGGAACAAATTGAAATATATAAATTGGAATTATACACGTCCTTTAATGGGTGATAAATAGGAATATAAATTGGAATTAGTTAGGGAAGTGTTACATGGACATGGCCATTTCTATGAAATAAATATTGTGGAGAAGAATTTCTTATATATAATAGAAAAACCTAACTAAATAAAATGCTGAAAAAATTGTATTTCATATAGTTAATATAGGTTTTTAATTATAGAAAATAAGATATAGAATTCTTGTTAGTAATGGATATAAAATTTAAAGATTTACTTTTAGTAGAAAAAAAAATTTAGTTTTTTGACTAACAAGGATTCATATGGTTATTAGCATATAAAAGTAATTAAATATAATTAGTCTTAATTATCTTAGATAATGTGAACTAAGAAAATAAGTATTAAAGTTAAATAATGCTTTATTTCTAATGGGGTGACCGAATTATTATGCTAGCCATAAATGCATTATACTGTGTTTTATGACTATTAAATGTAAAGAAGATTGAAGGATAAGAATGATAGTAATTGTAGTTGCTATGTATATGCATAAGTGACCAAGTGTTCACTAATCTCATGAAAGTGGCCCAAAGTCCACAATGTGACCAAGAGTTCACTAATCTCATGAAAGTGGCCAAGAGTCCACAATGTGACCAAGTGTTCACAAATTTTAAGTGGCCAAGTGTCCACATTTATTGCAGGATGACTAAATGTGTGTTACATATACAAGGTAATTTTAAGAATGGGAGATATATATATGTATATAAATGATTACTGTTTACTTCAATTATTATATATATATACTCTCCTAGAAAAGAATTATAATAGACATGAGAATGATCATATTTTCTACGTTGAGATATCAATTGAGCCTACCATGATTACTGTAACAACGGGAAAGATCTAAAAGAGTTTTAAAAGGATTTTAAAAGATAAAACTTGATTTCTTAACCCTAATCCCAATCAAACGAAGCCTGACACGTATTTCAAGGATAATGACTTGACATAGAAGGTCGTTTGAAGCCAGAAACACGATCGAATAGAAAGAAATGCAATCCGACGATCAGAAACTGACGGAAGGAGTTTCGTGCGTCAATTTCGTTAACGGAGGCCAAAACTTTTGCATGGAAATGTGTGCTGACATCTAGAAGGATGCCGACACCCTAAAACATCCCCGGGTGGCCTGAAAAAAGTCAGAATCGTCCCTGGAGGCTTTAAATTACGCAAATTCCCTCCATTTCTCTCATTTCACTCTCTCTCCTCACCACAATCTCTCTCTCCTCTCTCTTTTCTCTCTCCACCTTCCTCCACCGTGAACGGCCGCCACAGCCATCGTCGGCCGCCACCAAGGGTACCAACCGATAGCCCTCACTGCCCATAACCTCCAGCAACCAACCACGGCCACGAACGGCCGGTGGAGCCACCGAAAAAATGCCGTTTTTCCCCTCCATCGCGCAAAATTTCTCTAGCTCGGATCGCCACCGTCCGTCGCCGTTGACCCTCACCGCCCCCACCACCGTGTAGCCCGAGCTGCCAGCTTCCTCCAGTAGCTCGGCGCCGTCGAAAGGAGGCCGGACGTGCCCAGATCGAGGCAGAACGTTGTCTGTCGTGCGAGAAGTTTTGTGGCCGGAAAACACTGCCAAACGGCCGTGAACCGCCGTGCCACCACCGTATTCGGACTCCTGGGCTTGCGAGCTTCACCGTGGTGTGAATTTCGAGGCAAACCGTACCTCTCCGTCGTGCGCCACCGCGCGCCGCCGTGTGCCGCCATGGCGGAGCTTCCGGACGTGCATCCCAAGAAATCGAGACCACCAGGACGTAGAATTCCATCATCCGAGCACAGTGGTAAGGTTCAATTTCCCAAAAACTAATGATATATGACTGAATTGGCTGCCGAACGTAATTAGGCAATTAATTAACCTAGGTAACTGTGTAACCGAGTTTAGGATTGAAAATTGGATGACGTGACGAGCCTAAATTTTTAATTTGATGTCTAGGAAATTAATCAGGCTCAGAAACCGAGACTGCGTGGAATTCTGAAGTGATTTAGAGCATTCAGAGACCAGGTAGGATAATTTACACTTCCCAAACCCTAGAATTGATTTAGTGAATACCTAAAAGATTTAGATGACTTGCATGGATTTTTGTGCTACTTTCGATGGGATAAAATTGCATGCCTGTGTGCTGAAAACCCTAATTGCATGTTAGACACCTTGTTTATCGAGTTTAGATGCCTTTAG
The DNA here is from genome assembly GCA_031216115.1 of Senna siamea. Taxonomy (NCBI): domain Eukaryota; kingdom Viridiplantae; phylum Streptophyta; class Magnoliopsida; order Fabales; family Fabaceae; genus Senna; species Senna siamea. The sequence continues at coordinate 9,749,010 of CM062360.1, forward strand.
GGCGGATTTACTTAGGGTTGGGTACTTGATAGCCGGTATGGGATGGTCGTTGAGTATCCCTCATACAGGAAGCTTTTAACAAAATTATTTTTATCAGATTTAGCCTGTACTGAGTTAGGGATTACGCGTTAAACCAGGACGACCCTAAGAAAGGTTTAGGGAGTATAAGGGTGGATAAACTACACGGGAAAACGTTGTGATTTAGGCGTAATACCCTAGAACCCTGAGGAATAGACGACCGAGTGCATGTGAGTTCGAATAGACTGTATGAGGATGAGAATTGGCGTATGTGCACATGCTAGGGGACGCCCTAGATGTTGATTCTCACCCAGTCCTTGAGTGAGTGATTGGTGTTACGGATCACACTCACAATATAGGCTTGATTAGGGTGATTGGTGTTACGGATCACACCCAACGATAAGAGAGGTATTCTCTCTAGACTACGTGCAATTAGAAGATGATTTAGATTTGGTTACATCGAATTTGTAGCTAACGTGGATTGAGAGACATAGGGCATGAGATTTTACTTAATTTTGATAATTGATTTTAAAAGGAAATGGATTTTTTGATTATGATATATTGCCGCTATTTCCATGTAATTAAATGATTTTTAAAGATAAGGTATTCCACTGTTTTCGAACTAATTTCGGGAAGACGATTTCGGTGTTATACCATTGGGTATACAACTGGTTTTCGAATGATAATTGATTTGTAAATTATTCTACTGGGATTCATATCTCATTAGGTTGTTTACTCAGATGAACAGGGACAGGGGCAGGAGCCCAGACGATAGCCGAAGCTGACTTGAGAAAAGACGGAGAATAATTAGCTTAGGCTTGAATCATTTGTATATATACTTGATGATGCTGTTATTTATCGGATTCTGTTTCTTATGAATTCTGTATGGATTAGACTGAATGTACATATAACATTTCAGATAGTATGCATGGATTGTAGTGATGAATTGATGTTGCTGTGTATGGATTTATATTGGTTATGTTTACTGTTGTTATTGGAATGGCTGTTGATGTTTAAACAGGTGATTCTGTATTTGGGATATGATCGAATTACAGAGGAAACTCTGCCGGATTTTTGGTAGAATTTACCACTGTAAACTTATGGATTTGAATTGAAATGTGTATGAATGTATGACGCGACGTGTATATGAGTTTTAGATTTTATTCCAGAGAAATTTATGATGCATGTATGTATAGTTAGTTAGCTGCGTGTGAATTGGGGTTGAACGGAATCCGAATGGACAACGGAGAGTCTATTTGGGTTACGCTCAACCAGTAGCGATCCCCTGATGTTCCCTCATAGGGAATAAGCATTTAGAATACCCCATATGCTTCCGCTAATCAGATAAGCATCAAGTATGACGTATTAGGGGGTCGTTACAATTACCAATGTATTCATATGAAAGAATTTAATTATGAAATGATGAGATGAAGAAGAAAAAGGATTTTTCTGTGCTTGCACATTGGTACATGTCAGTAAGATTTAAACTGTGAATTGTTAAGTTAATGAGAAACTAGTTTTTCTCATTTTTGTGCTAATATGTATCAAATGCAGGTAATTAATAAATTTCTGAGAAAGATGGAAATAGCATTAAGGAAGGTTTTCAGTAAGATTATTTTGTAACCAAGGGTTTGAGTGATAGAGATGATGTTGTCTCCTGACCTTAGGTTAAATTTTGATAATTCTTGCATAAATGTACTGTTGTAGTACCTACGGAAGTATTTGTAATGTTATCACTTTATCCCTTATGAAGTATATTTTATCTTCGTTGTGCTTATAAGTTTGAGCTAAGCCAAAGAACCTGAATCTAATGAATTTGAATAATATTGCGATGGAATGAATGCTTAGATGTTAAATATAAATAAATAAGGATAAGAACAATGTACTGACTTTATCTGTTTACAAGTGAGACATTGTAAAACTAGATAAGGGCATTATAGAGGGAGTCGTTCAAAGCACGCCCATGCTACAGAACCTAAGCTTTAGCGACGCGTGAGGGAGATCCGCGATTCAGACGTGTCTTAGCATAGGAACACAACTGTGCTCTATGAAAGGCGGTGGATGTTAGGTATTTAAAGGCAGCCAGCGACCAAGATAGGGGGCACGTTGTCGAAGGAAATTTCTGCGATTGGGTTGCTGAATGTCGACAATCGGTGCTGCGAAGGTGCCGTCGCATTGTTGCTACCGCTGACTACTGTTGTCATTACCGCCACCGTCAAGCGTCGCATTTTAAGCATTTTTATTTGATATTTGAATCAATTTATTGATGAACTTTGTTTGATTAATTTATTTTGTTTGTGTTTTGATAACTATGAACGGCTAAATATTTCATCTAGCTGAGGGAATTTAATTTCATATTGTCTAAATTGTGAGATTAAGAACTGTGCTTAATATTTACATCTGTGTTCATTTTAATTTCTAGTTTATGATTGAATGTGTTAATGATAAATTAATATATGAATTGCTTGGCCATCAGTTTGTATATAAGTGTTTCTTTTAGTTATTTGAATTCCTTGGATCCGTAATTGTTTAGGGAATTTGATATGAGTAACAAATTATGTAGGATAAGTTATACGTTATACTTATTTTACGTAATAAAGCTAGAAACCAGTATATGTTAAAATTAGACGCTCTGTTTTAAATATATTCTGTATTTGGTATATCTCTTTTAGGTCTTAAAGCTGTTAAGTAGGTGAATTCAGGTACGTTATTTGGATCACCCAATTAATTAGTGTAAATTAATGGATGTTCCTCAATTTTGTTAAATTAGAAAGAGATTTAACAATTAGCAAGGTTTAATTGTTACGACAAATTTATTATGAAATACGAGATGATATCAAATCAATTAGTCGTTGATAATATGAAATTGAATATCCCTTAGCTAGAGTTTCCTTAATTGATTTAAATTTCTTTTACAATTATTTCTTTTGTGCAGTCATATTTAGTCTTACAATTTTATTTCCATTAGTTTATTTCAGTTTTATTTTGCATTTTAATTTGAGTTAAATTCCTTTTTACAATCCCCCATTTACCAAGAGCTATATAGGAGCACACATTTCTACACTAGAACCCTTAATTCACTCTTGTAGAAGTATGGTGTCACACATAGGATGTCCACTGCCTACCATCCACAAACTAATGGGCAAGCTGAAATTTCTAACAGAGAGATTAAGTCTATTTTGGAAAAGACAGTGAATCCCAATAGAAAAGATTGGAGTACGAGGCTAGATGACGCCTTTTGGGCATATAGAACCGCATACAAAACTCTAATTGGCATGTCACCTTATCGTCTAGTATATGGGAAACCATGTCACCTTCCTGTGGAGTTAGAGCATAGAGCTTACTGGGCTATAAAACAATGTAATATGAAAATTTGAGAAAATTTTAAAATTTTTTAAGATTTTTTATTACTAATAATACTTTTAATTTAGTCTAATTTTGATTTTTTTTTTTACTTCAATTGTAGAATAAAGTTTGGAAAAAAAATTTTAATTTTTCTAATTTTTAGTAGAATTTAGTTTTATTTTAGTTTAGTTTCTGACTTTAGGATTCAATTTTCCTCCACGTACTCATGTTTGGACTGCTGAAGCATAGTTGAATTTTTAACTTTTTAAGAAAAATTCATGCTTTTATGTCACAAGATTGAACTTGAACATTTGAGTTATGTTTCCTTCCTGCAGCACGACCATGCTTCTGCCAAGTATACTTGTTTGAGTTGAGAATTAAGAAGAAAAAAAATTTTGCATGCTAACCTTAATTGAATTGCCTGGCATTTTAGGATTTTGTTTAGTTTACTAAGATGTCAAAGACAAGGTGAATTACACTGCTTTTATAGGTCCAAGATCTTGTAATTGATTAGAAAGCTTGTTATTTCACCTTCCTTTTTCCTTTTACAAAAAAAAAATAAATCAAAAAAAATAAATTAAAAATAAAAATAAAAATAAAAATTTTCCTGCTCCTCTAATTCATAAAAGAATTATGAGCAGTGCTAGTAGCCGCTTAGAGTTGTGAATTATTTAGTAACTGGGTGCAGGTATTACTAATATTTACATTTGCGTCAAAAGATTTTGACACTCTAAGTAAGAGTTAAAAGTTCTTTAAAATGAGAAGTACTGTAGCTAAGTTGAGTAATTGGGATTGTGTACCAAAAAAGTATACTCTTTCGTGTCAAAAGGCTTTGTTAACAATGGAAAAGAGAAAGAAGAAAAGTTAAATGGAAATGCGAAATAATAGGTTTTCTTTGAAATTGCTAGATTCTTTTAGACCTTATGATTATTTAGAATTTGCTTTACGTTGATACCTTGGTAAACTCTGTAAATATCTTTAGTGCCAGGCTTAACTAATTAACATGCTAATTTTCTTATAAGACATTTTCTCTTCTCTCTCAAGTATTACTTGTTTGGTTTCAAGGCTTGCTGCATTGTGGAAAGTAGATTAATTGTTTTTTGTTCTATTTTCTAATTTGGAAGTATGCTTTATGGAAATTAACTGCTAGAGTTTTGCTTGAAAAATATTTTATGATTAATACATGCTTGAGGACAAGCATGAGCTAAGTGTGGGGGAATTTGTTAGGTTCAAATATTTTATAATTTTTTTATTTCTTTTTTTGTTTTTTTTAATGCTTTTAATTAAATATTAGTAATTTTTAAATAAAAATTAACATTAGATTTAATTTTAGTGAGCATAAATAAAATAAGACAAAACAAAACAAAATAATTAATAAAAATAAAAATAAAATAATAAAAAAATATATAATATATAATAAAAAAATTACAAAAAATGAAAAGAGAATCATGCGTGTATCTCTTATTGGAATTCAATTGAATTTCCATTCTTTCCTTCAGGCGTGCACGAGGGAGACGGAGAGAGGGAGTCATTCAAAACACGCCCGTGCTGCGAAACCTAAGCTACAGCAACACGTGAGGGAGATCCGCGATTTAGACGCATCTTAGCAAAGGAACACGGTCGTGCTCCATGAAAGGCGATGAACATTGGGTATTTAAAGGCAGCCAGCGACCAAGATAGGAGGCACGTCGTCAAAGGAAATTTTTGCCGCTATGCTGCTAAACATCGACGATCAGTACTGCGAAGGTGTCTTCGCGTTGTTGCTACCACTGACTACCATTGTCGCTGCCGCCACCGTTAAGCGTTGCATTTTAGCTGTTTTCATTTGATATTTAAATCAATTTATTGATGAACTTTTTTTGGTTAATTTATTTTGTTTATGTTTTGATAACTATGAACGGCTAAATATTTCATCTGGCTAAGAGAATTTAATTTCATATTGCCTAGACTATGAGATTAAGAACTGTGCTTAATATTTGCATCTATGTTCATTTTAGTTTCTAGTTTCTGATTGAATGTGTTAATGATACATTAATATATGAATTGCTTGCCCATCAGTTTGTATATAGGTGTTTCTTTTAGTTATTTGAATTCCTTAGATCTGTAATTGTTTAAGGAATTTGATATGAGTAAAAAATTATGTAGGATAAGTTATACGTTATACTTATTTTACACAATGAAGCTAGAAACCAGTATATGTTAAAATTGGATGTTCCATTTTAAATATATTCTGTATTTGGTATATCTCTTTTGGGTCTTAAGGTTGTTAATTAGGTGAATTCAGGTACGTTATTTGGATCACCCAATTAATTAGTGCAAATTAATGGACGTTCCTTAATTTGTTAAATTAGAAAAAGATTTAACAATTAGCAAGGTTTAATTGTTAAGCCAAATTTATTATGAAATACGAGATGATATTAAATCAATGAGTAGTCGGTGATAATATGAAATTGAATATCCCTTAGCTAGAGTTTACTTAATTGATTTAAATTTCTTTTACAATTATTTCTTTTGTGCAGTCATATTTAGTCTTGCAATTTTATTTCCATTAGTTTATTTCAGTTTTATTTCGTATTTTAATTTGAGTTAAATTCCTTTTTACAATCATCCATTTACTTTTGTTATTTCTTTCCACTGAATTTTTGGTTATTTAAAAGAATTTTAAAATCTCCAATCTCTGTGGGATTGACCCTGCTCACACTACACACAAATTATGTAGTAGCAGAAGGATATTTTATTTTTATCGGTTTTGACACCTGACAGGATGCTCCAGAATGTACATAAATATGATATACAGTTGAGGACTGCCAGGCATAGTTGCCAAAGTACATATTCAAAAGTATGGAGTGGTGCACACGATGACCCTCCAGATTTCTCTTATATTATGCAATTATATGATGATTATGATGATACTTGGCAGAGGCCACCGAGAGAAGTGCTCTTAATTCCTTATTGCTCTTTATTTTATAATGAAAGTTGTATGAATGATGTTATGTTACCTATATGTTCTGATGAATTTTTGAGATATATACTATGAGCTAAGCTTATGCATGCAAGTATGAATGATAAATGAAATTTTACAAGATAACCCAATAGATGTGTTGTTTTTATGAAAAAGAATGTAGAATTTCCATATGAGTTACGGTGGTACAAACTAGCTATTTTGAAAAATAGTTATTAATGCTACTAAGATTTATTCTCATAAAAATGTTGGTTTGTATCAGATGCCTAGGTTCCAGATAATGCTAGAAGTGGAAGTGGAAGTGGTAGAGATACCCTTCCTAAGGTATCTTCTAGTGATTTATGAAGTGTGGGTTGTGTATATATGGGAAGTTCCTCCCACACCTTGAGTATGTAAAGTGCTAAGAAAGTTTTTGGTATGCCCAATACCCTGAATCCTTATGATATTTTGGTAAAAGGATCAGGAGAATAGTTTTGATGTATAGGATAAGGGCATATATGTCTTAGGATATGTAAGCTAGGAATCCACTAGCTATTTTTATTAAATGGGTATAAGTGACAGGCTTGTTGTCTCCTTACCCTAGCTAACACTCTCACATATCCATAGATATATGTCTAATGAATGATATTTATACACTGTAAATGAATATGGATGTGTATATATATATGTGTGTATTTTTTATGTCAATTAATTTAACATATTTTTTGTTGTGTAACGTGTGATATTCCAAGTATAGTAGCCCAAACCAATAATACTTATTATTTCACTTGATAAATAATTAAAAATTAACTCGGGCAAAAGAAGTAGTAATTCACCAATCTTATAGTATATTGTATATATTATTTAAATTTCTTTAAAAAGGAACTGTAGGATTAGGGGGTTACACTGTATATACGAGATTACTATTTTCAACAGATCATCTCCCAAAATTCTATGCACAAGTATATAGATTAGGGTGATTCAGCTCATACCATGGTTATATTTAACTTTAAGTATGTGACTCCTTTAAACTAGCCATATGGGAGTTCACTAACTTAAAATTAGTAACCATCACGTTGTTTTCAAAATCATTTAGTCCAATCATGTAATGCTCAATGGCCATCCTATACCAATAATTGATCACTTGACATAAGCCTATCTACCACTATCCATACACTAGGAATACTTTCTCATTTTTCTTTTATGTCTCACGCTCATTCCTTTTTAAATTCTTATATCATTATTGCTCTTTCTCTTTCACTTTCAACCCACATGTTACCCATTACACATTCTAGGTTCCAATCCCTTGTTTGAGTAGAGTTCTGGGCTAATTATACTTTTGATAAGGTCATTGAGTTCATATTCCAAAAAAGGGGCCAGCAAGTCAACTTCCACCCACTTGGAAGTCAAGTTTCTATTCTCTATCCTGCCAAATTTTCCAAATCTGAGGGCTACCAGTTAGTTACCAAAGACTCGACACTTGACTATTACATTCTTGGCAATTTTCTAGAAAAAATGAGCACGGTAGTTAACTTCCAAAGGTTGGTAGTCGGCTGCTAACACTCAGTATGCATTTCTGGGCAACTAAAAAACATGACAGTAGACTTCTGAGGGTTGAGAGTTAGCTGCTATGTTATGCTCTATTTTTCAAATTGGTTGTTCACCTAAATTTTTGCCTAAGAATTTGTTTGTAACCTATTTCTGATAATCATTAACCCAATACCAATATATAAGCATCATTTAACACATATAAATAGTCCAAATTACCATTTAATCTCACTCAAATCTTGGATTCAATCTCATTTTCATTCATAGGTAAAAACCTATTTTTCATAATCTAATTTAAGCATACATAAGTACATCCATGCAGTTTAAAACACCCAATAGCAATTAAAAACATCAAGAATGTAGTTTTTAGATTACTCTCTAGCTTAAATAACATGAAAATCACAATTTTCATCACATGAACAATAAATTTCAAAATATAAAGGATTAGGTTGTTTGCTACCTTATTTCGTGTAAAAGCTGGAGTATTAATCTTAGATGTCTTCTTAGATTCCTCTTCTATAAGATTTTTTCTTCCAATCACTTTAAAAGTTCCACTTCCTTCTCATTACCTCTCTTTCTCTGTAAAACTTCTTTCTCCCTCTCTCTCTCCCTAAGTCTAAAGTTTAGGGTGAAAAATGAGGCTTCTGTAGTTTGGCCCTATTTATAGGTGGTCTAAAAATTGCAATTTCGATCCTAATTCTTGATCATTTGGCTCAAAATGACAATTTCTATAGTTGTATGCCAAATTACCATTGTGCACCTGAACCATTGGTGGGAAGTGTCAAACATCTAGTAGCTACAGTAACTATTTTGGCTAAAATTACGGTTTGCTACCCCTGGGTATTGAAAGCCTACATAGCTTCCTCCACTAAACCTTTTCCTTTTAGTCAGGTCCTTGCTCATTTCTTTTTAGTTTAGTCACTCTTTTTAATGCAACTACATGCACTCTAATACAACATACACACGTATTTAACTTATTTAAAAATTAGCAAATATCTCTCAATTAATAGAAGGAGCAGATGTTACACATGGTGACAGAATGACATGATACTGCATGACATCCAATGTTTATAATTGTTTTAAAATAAAACTAATGCATGATTTTCTATACGCATATGGCTAGTACCTTCAATGATTTTATAAATTGGGCTTACCCAATTACTAAGATTATTATCTCACCTATGCATTGATGTATTTGGATGGATACATACATTATTATTTTTTTTAGGAAATAGAAGTAGATATAATTAGTGTCGCAAAAGTAGGTGTAACATCCACTCCTTCTATCCATGAGAGATATTTACTAGTTATTAAATAAGTTAAATGCTTTTGGATGCTACATTAGTTGCATATAGTTGCATTAGTGGGGGACTAAATTGAAAAGAAAAGAGCAGGGATTTGAATGAAAAGGAAAAGGTTCAACTGGGGAAATTAGGTAGGCTTCCAATATTCCAGGGGTAGTAAGATGTAATTTTAGCTAAAAGAAAGTTATTGTAACCAACAGATTTTTGAAATTTCCTGCAAAGGTTTACAGGCAAAATGGTATTTCTCCATATGGTTGGGGAAGTTGCTAATTGAGGCTAGATGATCAAAACTCAACCTTAATATTAGATAAGGGTTTCAGTTTCTCTGACTACTCGGACTACCTATAAATAAAGGCTAAACTTCATAAGCCACCATTTCACCCTAACTTCAGAACTTTGTAGAGAGAGAGAGAAGAGCTAGAGAGAGTGTGTGAGAAACTAAGAAGAAAGAGGATCATAGGAAGAAGTTTTACATTTAAGGGGCAAGGATAACACACTAGGAAATCTTCAAACAAACATTTACATACTTTTGAAATCAATAAGGTAGCAAACAATCTAATTCACTCTATTTTGAAAATATTGTTCACTTTGTTAAAAATGTTGATTTTGATACTTTTGAGTTGGGAGAGGGATTTAAACCTACATCCTTTGTATTTTTAACTTCTATTGGATGCTTTATGCCGATTAGATATACTTAGAATTGCTTGTTTCAAATTATTTAAAATGGGTTACACTATTCACCATGGTTCACTTGAGTTTAAATCCATTGTGATGGATGATTCTAAGCATATATGTGAGTTTTGATGAAGGATAAAAAATAATTAATCATTAGAAACTAATCTTATGCTTTACTAGACTTGAAAAGAGGGAAAATCTTGATTTTGTAGCATTTCATAGCTGCAAAATTGAAGCTCAAGATCCCATAAGTCAACTATCTTGTTCTTCAGCTTCATATTTTCCATAAAATGTAGGTGGCAGTCAACTACTAGCCTATAGCAGTCGACTATCATGCTCTTGAGATCAATTTCCAGAGCGTAATGGACTAGAAGACGACTGCCAAGAAGCTGATAGCCGACTGCCAAGAAGCTGACAACCGACTGGTAGCTCTTTATCAGCTGGCAGCTGACTGTAACATCCGCCCCTATTTCTATGAGAGATGTTTGTTAATTTTAATTAATTGCTTGTGTATGTTGTATTAGACTGCATATAGTTGCATATAGTGGCATTAGTGCCAGAATTGGACTAGAAAAGGATGAGAGAATTGATTAGAAAGAGGAGAGGGACTAAAATGAAAAGTGAAAAAGTTTAAGTATGAGAATTTCAATTTTGGCCAAAAGAAGTATTGTAGCCAATTGATTTTTGGAATTCTCTCACCAATGGTTTAGGGACAAAATGGTAATTATATATATAGTTTGAAACATACCATTTTGAGGCTAAATGATCAGAGATTAGGATCAAAATTTGTAAGTTTGGGTCACCTATATATAAGGCTGGAAGCAGAGTTCCTCATTACCCAAAATTAAGAACCACTTTTAGAGAGAGAAAGAGTAGTTGATTAAAGAGAGAAAGTGGGGGAGAAGAAGAAGAATCTTCACTTTCCACAAGAGTTAAATTCATAGAAGTGTCTAGGAAGGCATCCAATACATTAAGCAGCATCCAAACAAGCATTTAAGGTAGCAAAATAACCAATCCCTTTTTATTTTTGAAGTTACTGTTCATATAACAGAATTTGATGATCTTGAAGTTGTTTGAATGGAAAAAGGGATTTAAAACTACATTCTTAATGTTTTTACTTACTATTAGGTGTTTTTAATTGGTAAAAGATACCTATGCATGCTTAAAAATTGATTCTAAAAAGTGAGTTTTTCTACTTGAACAAAAATGAGGTTTAATCCCATATTTGAGTGAGATTAAATGGTGTTTTGCACTATTTTTATGTGGAAAATGATACTTAGAAGTTTATCTTGAGTTCATAAATTTCAAAATGGCTTTACAAACAAATTTTTGGATAAAAATTTTAGGTCAACGGCAAGTTTTAAAATAGAGCATAATGTAGTAACTGACTGGTGACCTCTAGAAGTTGACTACCGTGTGCTTGACTTGTCCATAAATTCATAAAAAGTTTGAGCAGTCGATTGCTAGCCTTTAGAAGTTGACTGCTAAGTTCAAAATTTTCTAGAAAATTCATTCGATGGACAGTGCATGTTCATCCTTTTCCTAAGAATTTTTCCAGAAGGCCAACAGGACTGCTATGTCCAAATAGTTGACTGTCAGCCCTAATAGTAAGGTAACGGCTGACTGCCAGCCCTGTAGTAATAGACTGATAGCTCTCAGATTTGAATTTTTAAAATTGGATAGAATGCTACCAGTCTACTGTTAATAGGGTATCAGTCGACTGTTAGTAGGGTATCAGCTGACTCCCAGTTTCTATAAATGAACTATGAACTCAATGACATATTTGAAAGGTATTTGGTCTAAAAACCCAATTCAAGTGAGGGATTTAAACCTAGAATATGAGAAGGTAACATGTATATTGAATTTAAATGAAAAAGAGCAAGAGTATGATGAAATTGATAAGGAAAGAGCAAGAATGCATAAGAGAAATGAGAAATTGTATTCTTAGTAAATGTATTAGTGGTAGATAGGTTCATAACTGAATGATTGATTACTAGTATCGGATGGTGATTAGACATTCCGCGATTATCATAATAGTTGTAAATTCTAAGTTAGTGACTTAATGGCCAAATTAAATAGAAAGTCACATACTTAGGATTTCACATAACTATAGTATGCACTGAATCACCCTAATGTATATGTTTATGAATAGCATTTTAAGGACCCCAGTATATACTCAATGTGTGGTCTCAATAAGGGGACTCTATGGTACTTGGATCTGCTAGAGGATGCTCCAGAATGTACACAAACGTGATGCTGCAATCGAGGACTACTAATAGGCATATGTTGCCAAAAGTTACGAGTACATATTTGAAAGTATAGAGTGGCTTGCTCGACAATCCTCCTGATTTCTTTTATTATTGTTATTACATGATAATTATCATGATGATGACAAAGACCAATGAGAAAGGCTTTTAATTCCTTACTGCTCTTTAATTGAAGTTATATAAATGAAATTATGTTACCTGTATGGTTTGACTATATGAAATATATGTCCTGTGTGGTACAATAAAGTAAGTAATGCATGTAATTATGAGTATAAAATGTAATTTATGACAGGTAACCCAATAGATATATCAATTGTATGACGATAAAAAGAATGTAGCATTTTTCGTAAAGCATTACGGTGGTACAAACAAGCTATTTTATAAACTAGTTATTATTGTTACTGAGATTTATTCTCATTAAAAATGCTAGTTTGTATCAGATGTCAAAGTACCAGATAATGATATAAGTAGAGATAAAGTTGGTAGAGATACCCTTCCTAGGGTATTTCCCAGTTGTTAAGGAACTGTGGGTTATATATGTATGGGAAGTTCCTCCTACACCTTGACTATGTAAAGTTTTAGAGACATTTTGACATACTCGATATCCTAAATCCTTATTAAATTTTTGGAAAGGATCAGGAGGATAGATTTTGATGTATAGGATAAGGGCATACATGTATTAGGATATGTAAGCTAGAAATTCACTAGCAATTTTGTTAAATGGGTATGAGTGATAGGCTTGTTATCTCTTTATCCTAGTTAACACACTTGCATATCCATAGGTATATGTCTAATGGATGACACGTATGAATATTGTAAATGGATGTGAATGCATCTATAAATATATATATATGTATTTCATTTTATTAATTCATTCCATTTTTTGCCTTGTAACATGTGAGAACCTGAGTGTAGTAGCCCAGACTAATAGTACTTAATTATTTCACTTGGTAAAAATTTTAAAAAGAAATTGACTCAGGTAAAAGAAGTAGTAATTCACCAATCTTATAGTATTATTATATTAATTAAATAACTAAAATCTAAAAATGACTATAGGATTAGGGGGTTACATCGACTGCTAGCGTTCGGACAATCGACTGGTAGCTCTCTATTAGAGTTTTCACTGTTTTATTTCCATAAACTGACTGCTATAAAGTATAAGTCAAATTTTAGGTGGAAAAATAGGGTTTTTCATGAAGAAATTGTTTTGAAAGAGCCACCTAGTCTTTGAAATGAAATCCCTAAATGTCTAGGAGAATTCATAGAATCCAAGTTTCTATTTTCTTGAATGTATGCTTAATAGAGTCAACAATAGTTTCATCACATAAGGAAATTGTAGTTTTTGGGTAACATGTAACATGAGATCAAAAAGAAAAAGAGAAGAAAAAGTAAAAGAGAAAAGAGAAAAGTATTCCAAGTATATGCATTAGTGGTAAATAGGCTCATAATTTGAGTGACTGACTATCGGTATAGGACGGTCGTTGGGCATTCCATAGTCAAACCATGATTTGGGATGGTAAAACATCTACTCAATCATAAATGATTTCAAAAACAATGTGATGGTTGTGAATTCTAAGTTGGTGAACTTCTTTATGGCCAACAAAAGGAGTCACATACTTAGAGTTAAGCATAATCATAGCATGAGCTGATTCACCCTAGAATATATACTTATGGATAGCATGCTGGAATGTGATCCATCAATGATGATGGTGATTATGTAGCCTCATGATCTGCAAGGGTAGAGAAAATGTGATTTTTCAAAGTTGGCAGTGATCTCGTGAGTCTCCAACCCCTTTATAAGTTGAAAGGGAAATGAGGTATCTGAGAGGGATATCTATCCCGCTGGTCTAGGATGATTTTTCAAAGTTGGTAGGGACCAGTGAGCGAGTGTGGGATGATCTGTCAAATAGGACAAGGACCACAGTGTACTTGGGATCCACTAAGGGATGCTCCAAATAGTATAGGGTAAGCATTGTAACACCCTATCTTCTCTTGATTAGTTATAAATTAATGTTCCCTTAATTGATTGGATGAATTTGCTAGAAAGTATGATGAATTTCCTTGTGTAAATTAATACTTAGAATAAATATGCTAAAGAATAACACCTTCTTCCTTATGTTAACCAAATTAGAATGAGAGTGAAAAGTGCATTAGAAGTAAGCTTGAATTTGAGGAAATTAAGATGCTTGAATTATGCCTTTCTCTTTCTTCTTTTCCTAACTGAATAGCTACATGGGAGATTGATTTAAATGTAGCAATTGAGGGAAGTAGCTTCACATCTATATAATATAAAAATCCATTCGGTTATATCAAGGAATAATAGAAATTGAGAAGAGAGAAAACAGCTAACATCCATTGGATATACAAGTGCAATTGGTGAAGTAAGCAATTGGTAAAAATATATAAATGTATACGACTATTGAGAAAAAGGAAAATATGTGCAGCACTTCATTCTTAATTCATTTTGCATTGTTAGCTGAGCATGTGAATGGGAATGGAAGGGAAGTGAGAGAGAGGGAGAGACGTGTTGCAATAGCTATCTTCCTTTCTCCTCTCTTGCTTCTTATTTTAAGATAATCGAGTGGTGTTACCAAACCAAATAAATAAAATACACAAGAGGAAAGTAATTAAATATATGTGTTTGTACGGTGAAGCAAGAGTGCACAATTTGTGTGAATAAACACACATCTAGGTGGGCATATCACAAGGAAAATTGAGAATGGAAGAGTATGATTGGTGGGGAGATGGAAGAGAGAAGGAAGTGTAATACAAGTTTTCTTCCCTTCCTTTGTGTTGCCTCCAACGTGCTTGAGAATGGAGATTCACGTGTGCCTTGCATGAAACATGAGTCTTGCTTGAAGGGAGTATCTTACATACAATGGGTGGAGTTAAATATATATATGTATATATGCATGTAGCAAGTTAGGGAGATAGCTTCACAATTTCATAAAATAGAAATGCCAAATCGTGTAGGTCGCATGAGGAAGAAGCTTGCGTGACTTCCTTCCTTCCCTTCCTTAGTGTGACTGAATGGGTTAATAGAAGCTTGCAAGGGAATGGTTGTACTTAAGTACACATGTGGCAATTAAATAATAATAATTAAGGATGAGCATAAGGGAAGCATCCCATTTATTCAGTGGTGATACAAAATAGCAAGCAATGTGAATTGTACTTAAAGTACACATGTAGCACTCAATGAAAAGGAATAGAAAAGATACAAGAAGGAGAGAGGGGAGAAAAAGGGGCACACACACATAGCAAGAGCACTTGGGAAGAAAGATAGCAGCTTCACATTTTAGAAAACACACAAGTACATTCGGTGAGGGGTGAGGGAGTGAACTTGGCCGAGAAAGAAAGGAGCAAAGGAGCAAGGGAAATTCAAAGGGAAAGCTAAGATAATTCCATTTTAGTTCATCCTTGAGGTAGCTTAGCAATTCTATAGTTTTGATTCATGATTTAAAGTATAATTATCCTAATTTAAAGCTTTCATGAAACATAAACTCTCTCTACATTCTTCAAGATGCAAACTTTTCCTTGGCTAAGCTTGTGCGATGATTCGGTGGTGTTTGTTAATGTGATAATTTGGATGTATTTGTTTTTCATAGAAGAGTAATGGTTAAAAGGAAAATTCAGCATGCTTCATAAAGAACCTTAAAATAAGAAAGTGTTGAAATATCATGTTTTTCATGGCTAATGTATCTTTTGTGTTAAAGTAGATATTGTGGCTTCCACGAAAGAACTATTGTTAGTAAAATTTAGCATGTATAATGGAAAACCCTAACCTAAGATAGTGCTGGAAAATTTAAATTTTTGTAAAGTTAATATATGTTTTAAGTTGTAGATACCAAAATAAATATGGCTAGCTAGCATTTGATTAAAAATTTAAATTTTCCTTGTTAGCTTGGTAAAACTGAGAGTGGCCTTGGTAAGGCATGGAATTGCTTATTAAATATGGTGTAAGATAGATGGCCACTCAGATTTAGCTATAAAAAAGAGAGAAAATATGATAACTTAATGTATGGTAAATTAGTTTGCCCTGTTGCACACTATAAAGGTCCATATCATATTGAAATGTAAGGGTGAGTGATATGTGTAATCTAAATTCTAGTAGGTAAAGGAAAAGAAAATTAAGTCACCAGAGTAAGTAGAGGGACTTGTCAAGGACATGATTACATGATTTAAATGTGTAAGAAGGTACCATAGAAATTTTAATGCATGGTATCATTAAGCTTAAAACATAAAAAGGGGGTAAAAATGTAACAATGTAACATGAAAAACCCTAGATTTCGTTTCTCACCCATGATGGCCGAATGCAATCCCTTACGTTATTATGATAACCAAATTACTGTGCTATTCATAAATGAATTATTTTATAAAGGTGGCCAAGTGTCCACAATTCCTAAAGTGTAACCGAAGGTGCTTCACACTTGTAACCTAGTGAGGTGTGACCGAAGGTGATTCACACTTGTGACCTACTAAGGTGTGACCGAAGGTGCTTCACACTTGTGACCTAGTGTTCACAACTATTGTATAAAGGTGGCCAAGTGTCCACAATTCTTAAAGTGTGACCGAAGGTGCTTTACACTAGTGACCTAGTGAGGTGTAACCGAAGGTTCTTCACACTAGTGACCTAGCATTCATAATTATTTTATAAAGGTGGCCAAGTGTCCACAATTATTGAGGTGTAACCGAAGGTGCTTCACACATGTGACCTAGTGTTCACAATTATTTTATAAAGGTGGCCAAGTGTCTACATTCCTTAGAGTGTGACTGAAGGTGCTTCACACTTTGAGGCAAGGTAAGTTTTAAAGAATAAAATGTATGACTGATCATTGTTTATTGTAGTTTTTACATAACTGATTCCATGAAAATATGTTATAATTGAAATGAGAATATCCACTTTTATTACATTGACATTTCAAATAATCATGCAATGCTTTCCAATCTGTGTATGTGAATGAGACTATTTTTTAAATAACGGGAATGTAGATGAAAATGTTTTTGAGCTCACACACTGGTAAATACTAGTATATTTTAAAATGATGAATTTTTAAGCTACTGGGAAACTTATTTCTCATTTATATGCTAATATGTATCAGATACAGATGTTTAGCAATCTTGGGAAAGGATGGAAGTAGCCTTAGAGGGATTCCTTGTGTTAAGAGCATTTTTGTAATCCTTAATTTTGGGTCCTGATTCTATATATTGTTTTTTGGATTAGAGTTATGACTGTTATTTTTGGCTGTATATAGTAAAGGAAAAAGGGAAATTACTGGGGAAAGGATATGTGAAGGACCTGTTCATCCCTATTATTTTGAAAAATGAGTTTGAGTGACAGGCTTGTTGTCTCCTGACTCCTTATGGACTGGTACTTTATATATCCTAGTATATGTTCACAAGGGATGTAACAGATAGTTATTATATGTAATATGAAAGCTTTATAAATTTCGCTGCGACATATGAAATTTTATTTCCGTTGTGCTTATGAGTTTTGATATGATCAAAAGAACCTGAACCAAATCCACTTTGATAATACTTAATGGTATAAATGCTTAGACATTTTAAGGTTAAGTATAATGTACCGAACTTATCTATTCACATTGGAGGAATTGTAATACTAGATAAGGGCGTTACAGACATTGCACTACTAGATGATCAGGAACCATGAGACTCAACTTAGAACTAATTCATAAGTGTTAGTGGAGCACATGGAGTTATTCACTGGGTGACTCTCCTGATACCTTATAAGATGATATGGCATTGGCTATTATTATGCAATTATTTTCCTGACTCATGTTTTAATGTGAATATGATCATGTTACTGTGGCAAATATATGTGATGAAATGACATGTTTTGTATTGTAGACATCTGGTAGATTGTAACTGTACATGCATTCATAAGTACATGCTATATATGATAAGAGATTATAATGGCATAATTTCATAAATCATGGATTGCATCCCAATAGATACTATTTTTCCAATTGATGATAGAAAGGAATATAGTGTATTTTCGTATGATTATGGTGGTACAAACCAGTGACTTTTAAAAATAATTTATTTTGCTACTGAGATTTATTCTCATATAAGTATGGTGTGTATCAGATGCCTAGGTACCAGATGGTACTGGAGGTAGAAGTCCAATTAATGGAGATACCATTTTTAGGCTATTTTATACTTGTAAAGGAGATATAGGTGGTTATAGTTGTTGAAATTCCTCCATCACCCCCACCTATAAGAGGGATGGATATGTAAAAGTAATGTGATAGTTTTGTATTTTGACATGTAAATATATGATGTGTGCATGCCCAACACCCTAATTCCTTATTATATTTTTGAAGGGGATCAGGATGATAATTTTTGGTGTATAGAGAATGAGGGCATATATATATTAAAATATGTGAGAAAGATATCCACTAGTAGGATTTTGTAGAGGTATGAGTGGTAAGGTTGTTGCCTCTTTACCCTAAATAGTCTCACATTTCTACAGGTATATGTATGATGTAAAGAAATTGTAACTATTGTAAAAGAATAATGTATGTGTATGTTTGCAAAAATATTTACATATATTGTTATGTCATTAATTCAGCTATGTTAGATGTGAGAACCCGAGTACAGAAACCCAAACCAATTGGCACTAAATCAATTAACTTGGTAAAAGTTAAAAAAATTACTTGAGTAATGGTAGTAGTAACTCACCAATCTTATAGTATATTATATCATATCATATTATTTAATTAACTAAAAGGAACTATAGGATTTAGGGTGTTACATTGAGTTGGTATCAAAGCATAGTTACCTAGGTTAAAAGGGTAGAATTCCTCAAAGTAGGGACTGATTCAGGTTAGTTAGCTGAGCTTAGGCAATTAACTGGCTTGCATTGTGTTTTGATTTAAGGAATGAAGTGCTAGGTTTTCGTAAGAAAGTATTTCCTTTGGGTGCCATATGTTCTCTTATAAATATTATGTTATTGAGACTAATCACCTCGATAATGTTTGTTTTGTAGAGTGAAATATGGCCCCACCTAGGCGGAATACTAGAAAGTAGATGGAGAGTGAGGCTAGCCTGACAGGAGTGATCAGGCTATGATGAGAGTAGTTAAGGCTATAAAGGACCCAAGTCCTCAAACAATTTCAAGAAATTAAGCACAATAATCATCCTAACCCTAATCCTTAAAAAGGACAAGCTAGAAACCTTGTGTATCATAGCTAGTCAAAATTTCAAAAAGCTAAACCACCTTCCTTTAGGGGTGAGTTTGACCAAAAGGTAGCTAAAGAATGGCTATAGGAAATGGAGAAGTTGTTTGTAGTTCTTGGGACGACGGATTCCCAAAAGGTGTTATTTTCCACCTACATGCTGGTTGGAAAAGCAGAGCATTGATGGAAAGGGGCAAAAAGTTAATGGAGGCTTAGGGAATTCAAATTACCTAGGATTCATTTGAAGAAGTGTTCCTAAAGAAGTATTTTCCTCAGAATATGAGGAATGAGAAGGAGATAGAGTTCATGCAGATTAAGCAAGGTAACATGACTTTTGATGAATACCTTGGTAAGTTTGAGGAGTTGTCCAAGTTCTCTTCTTACTTTAAGCTTCAGTCGAATGAGGAATGAAAGGTCATGCATTTAAAGGCTGGGTTAAGACCTGAGTTGAAAAGGGTTGTGGCTCCGTTAAGGATAAGGAATTATGCTACACTAGCGAATAAGTGTCACACAGTTACCAAGAATCTAGCAGAGATATAAAAAGAAAAATAGAGAATGAACTTCCTCAAATGAAAGCAACCTAGACCTTTCAAAGGAATGGATAATCGATTTAGCTAAGATAAGGGAAGTAAATAGACAATGGTGAGACAAGCGGTATCCAGTGTTTGTCCTAAGTGTGGAAAAAGTCATGATGGACCCTACAGGTGGCAACAAGGTGTGAATCAAGGTGTTTGTTATAAGTGTGGGAGATAGGGACATTTTGCTAAGGATTATCCATAAGGGAGGAAACTAATGGAGACCAATAAACCTCTAACCATTGGGAGAGTCTATACCCTGAAAGGTAAAGAGGTGGCTTAGTCTAATGATTTGATAAAAGGAAAATGTTTGATAGGTGATGTATCTTTACTTGTATTCTTTTATTCTGGCGCGACTTATTTCTTATGAATATGTGAAAAGACTATAATTACCTACATCCCATTTACCCTATGAGTTATCTGTTTCTACCCCTGTGGGAGAACATATTTTGACTCCTTTAGCCTGTTTAAATTTTCCAATCACTATTGAGAACCAATCTTTTATTGTTGACCTTATTTTCTTGCCATTGATTGAGTTAGATGTTGTTCTTGGGATGAACTAGTTGTTTGTAAACAATGTAATTTTGGATTATTCAGAAAAATCTGACTTTTATAGATACCTTACCAGTGAATAGAGGTATTGAGGAAAATAATCAAAGGACGCATTTTTTGTGTTCTTTTGAGGTTGAGGTTCAACATAAGCTTAGTACTATCACTGCAGTTAATGAATTTCCATATGTATTTCTAGAAGAAATCTTAAGTCTTCCACCTAAGAGGGAAGTAGAGTTCTCTATAGAGTTAGTTCCTAAAATGGGATCGATCTTTATAGTACCCTATAGGATGTCTCTCTTAGAGTTGACAGAGTTGAAGGTGTAGACAGAAGACCTCTTAGAGAAACAATTTTTGAGACCTAGTTCTTAACCATGGGGAGCACCAGTGTTTTTTGTGAAGAAGAAGGGTGAAAGCTCAAGGTTGTGTATAGACTATAGGTAACTAAATAGGGTGATAGTGAAAAACAAATACCCTTTCCCTAGGATTGATGACTTGTTAGATCATCTAAGAGGCACTAGTATCTTTTCCAAAATTGATTTGAGGTTAGGGTAACATCAAATCATAGTCAAAGCAAAAGATGACTGCCTTGAGAACTAGGTATAGGCATTATGAATTTTTTATAATGCCATTTAAACTGACAAATGCTCCAGCTATTTTTATGGATTACATAAATCGTATCTTTAGACCCTTGATTAGTTCATGGTAGTGTTTATTGATGACATTCTTGTATATTCTAAAAGTAGGGAAGAGCATAAATAGCATCTTAGGATTGTGTTGCAGTTGCTTAGGGAAAAGCAATTATATGCTAAACTTGAGAAGTTTGAATTTTGGTTGGAAGAGGTGAAGTTCCTAGGGCATGTAATTACTAGAGATAAGGTAGCAGTAGATCCTTGCAAGACAAAAGTGATAATTGATTGGGAAAGGCCTAGTATAATGACCGAAATCCAAATTTCTATTTTCTTGAATCTATGCTCAATAGAGTCAACAATAGTGTCATCACATAAGGAAAGTTTAGTTTTTGAGTAACATATAACATGAGATCAAAAAGAAAAAGAGAGGAAAATGTAAAAGAGAAAAGAGAAAAGTATTCCAAGTGTATGCATTGGTTATAAATAGGCTCATGATTTGAATGATTAACTATCAACATGAGACAGTCGCTAGGCATTCCACAGTTGAACCATGATTTGGGATGGTAAAACATCCAGTCAATCATAAATGATTTCGAAAACACAGTAATGGTTGCGAATTCTAAGTTAGTAAACTTCTCTATAGCCAATAAAAGAGTCACATACTTAGAGTTAAGCATAACCATAGCATGAGCCAATTTACCTTAGAATATATACTTATAGATAGCATGCTAGAATGCGATCCATAAGTAAGGATGGTGATTCTGTAGCCTCGTGATCTCGAAAGGCGGAGCAGACATAATTTGTCAGAGGTGGAAATGATCTCGTGAGTCTACCAACCCCTTTTATGGGATAAAAGGGAAATGAGGTATTCAAGAGGGATATTGATCCCACTGGTCTGGAATGATTTGTCATAGTTGGCAGGGACTAGTGAGTGTAATGTCCAATATCGATTGGAGAGGGGAACGAAGCATGCCTTATAAGGGTGTGGATACCTCTCCCTTGTGGACGCATTTTCTCCCTCGACAAGGAGAAGAACAAAACCATGAGATGGCTCGATAAGTACCAGAGTGGACAATATCTGCAAGTGGGCACCTGGACTGTTACATTGGTATTAGAGTTGGGGCCTAGATCGGTGTGCCAGCGAGGACGCTGGGCTCCCTAAGGGGGGTGGATTTGTAATGTCCCACATCGGTTGGAGAGGGGAACAAATCATGCCTTATAAGGGTGTGGATACCTCTCCCTTGTGGACGCGTTTTCTCCCTCGACAAGGAGAAGAACAAAACCGTGAGGTGGCTCGATAACCACCAGAGGGGACAATATCTGTAAGTGGGCGCCTAGACTGTTACATTGAGCGAGTGTGAGATGATCTGTCAAGAGGACAAGGACCACAGTGTACTTGGGATCTAGTGAGGGATGCTCTAAATAGTACAAGGCAGGCGTTGGACCGCTAGATGGTTAGGAACCATGAGACTTAACTCGAAAATTATTCATTAGTGTTAGTTGGAGCACATGGAGGTTTTCACTGGGCGACTCTCCTGATATCTCATAAAATGATATGGCATTAGCCATTATGATGCGATTATTTTCCTGACTCATGTTTTATATGTGAATATGATCATGTTACCGTGGCAAATATATGTGATGAAATGACATTTTTTTTATTGTGGACATCTAATAGACTGTAATTGTACGTGCATTCATAAGTACATTATATATATGTTAGGGGATTATGATGGCATAATTTCATAAATCATGGATTACATCCCAATAGATACTATTTTTCCAATTGATGATAAAAAGGAATGTAGTGTATTTTCATATGATTATGGTGGTATAAACCAGTGATTTTTAAGAACAAGTTGTTTTGCTACTGAGATTTTATTCTCATATAAGTGTTGGTGTGTATCATATGCCTAGGTACCAGATGGTGCTGGAGGTAGAAGTACAGTTAGTGGAGATACCATTTTTAGGCTATTTTATGCTTGTAAAGGAGATATATGTGGTTACAGTTATTGAAGTTCCTTCATCGCTCCCACCTACAGAGGGTATGGATATGTAAAACTAGTATGATAGTTTTGTATTTTGATATGAAAATATATGAAGTGTGCATGCCCAACACCCTAATTCCTTATTATATTTTTGGAGGAGATCAAAATGATAATTTTTGGTATACAGAGAATGAGGGCATATATGTATTAAAATATGTGAGAAAGATATCCACTAGTAGTATTTTGTAGGGGTATGAGTGGCAGGGTTGTTGTCTCCTTACCCTAAATAGCCTCACATATCTATAGATATATGTCTGATGTAAAGAAATTGTAACTATTGTAAAAGAATTATGTATGTGTATGTCTGTGAAAATATTTACATATATTGTTATGTCATTTAATTCTGTTGCATTACGTGTGAGAACCCGAGTGTAAAAACCCAAACCAATTGGCACTAAATCAATTAACTTGGTAAAAGTTAAAAAATTTACTTAGGTAGAGGTAGTAGTAACTAACCAATCTTATAGTATATTATATTATATTATTTAATTAACTAAAAGAAACTATAAGATTGGGAGTGTTACAGTAGGTTACTTTCTTTTCATAGATGAAGTAATGTTATGGGTGGTTATTGGTCCCTTAGTACATCTAAAGGGCTAGGGTGGTGGTATGTGGCTGAGTAATCCTTTTTAGGTTGCTTCCATCCTATTCCCACAGCCTATATTGTTTTTGTTTTTTAAGGTTAAGAGGGGCATACATTTTTTTGTATAGTTGGGATGGAAATTTTTGGTGTGTATGTACATTGTATAGTACTATTAATTATTATCCACTAGTAGGTCGGTGGTCTCCGTGAGGTGAGCTTGTTATCTCAGGAGCTCTAATCCTTTCAACATTAACATGCATATATTTATGTTACCATATCAATATATATGCCTAAAATTTCCTACCTGTGTATGTTAACTTTATTTATTAGTTTTCAATGACACAACTAAATAAATGAATCATGTGAGATACCTGAGTGTAAAATAAAAATTGAAAACTCAACTAATTAAATAAATTTGTAAAATTTTAAGAGGAACTCAGGTAGAGGTGTTTTGTAACTCACCACTTATATGGGAAATGTATATTATATTATTAATTCCACAAAAATGAACCATAGGAGTAGAGTATTACAAAGGGAAGGGAAGAGAATTTAGAAGACTTTCCTTTTTGTTTTTGGAATTCTAAATTTTGGTACGAAAGAAAATGAAGAATTTTTAATAACTCTCTCCAAACTAGGAAAAGAGAAATTGCTATTTAACCATTCATTTTATTTCCTTCTCTTTCTCTTTAATTCCTTTCCTTTCCCCCTTCCCTCTTCATTCCCAAATAGACCCTTAGTAAAGTGAAGGGAATGTGAAGTGTTAGTTTCTCTTTCTCTTGTTTGGATGATTAAAAAATAATACAATTTTATTATTTTAACCTTTTTATTATAAAAAATTCAAAGTGACTTGTTTTAAAAGAATAAAATAAAATGCACCTTAAATCAATCTTTGATTTACTCAAATAATCCAAACAAAATTTTATATACTTGTACATGTGTGTATATAAGGGTGTGTGTGTGGATATATGTGGGTATTTTTATAGGCATGTATGTGTACATGTGTGTGTATGTGTGAAATATGTGCGTGTATATTATATATAAAATGTGTATATAGATATGTGCATGTATGTACATGTATATGTGTATATGCATGTATATACACATAGATGTTACATAGATTTCTATATATGAATATGTGTGTGTGTATGCAAAAATGATATACATGTTTGTATGTAAATATATATTTGGTCTTAAAATAAAAAAAATTATATACATATCTATAATTTAGTTATTAACAACCATAATTATTATATAATATGTATATATATATATATACACACACACATACATACATTTGTGTATAGTATGTTTAATATGGATTTGGGTTCTCTAAGAATGTGTTTGGGTTTGGGAGGGAAAGGAAAGGGAAGGGAAGGGAAGAGGAAAGAAGGAAAGGTTAGTGATGTTTCTCCTCCTCATGTTTGGATTTTCTAAAATTAATATTTAATTTTAGGTAATTAAAATTAACAAAGGGAGAAGGTTAAGGAGGGTTGACATAAAATTTTTTAATTTCTTCTCCAAAATTTTAAAAACCAAACAAAGGAAAGGTTACTAAATTCTCTTTCCTTCCCTTCTCCTCTATTCTTCCCTTCCCAAACATACCTTAAACTAGAAGAGAGAAGTGAATTTCCTGAAGTATGAGAGAGAGAGTGTAACATCTGCTCCAATTATGATTAAAGAGATGTTTGATAATTGTTAATTTGATGTTTAATGCTTGCGTATGATGCATTAGTGCATATAGTTACATTAACCTAGGGACTAAATTGAAAGGAATTAAATGAAGGTTTAGTAAGAGGTGGTTAGGGACTCAATTGAAAAGGGAAAAGTAAGTGATTCCAAGAGTGCAAAATAGATGAGAGACCAAAGGGTAAATACGCAAACCTCTCTTAAACCCTAGCTGCAGCCAAAACCCCCACACACTTCCACCATACCAGATTTTAGAGAGAGAAGCTGAAGGGGGTGGCTAGAGAGAGAAAGGGGCGAGCTAGGGCTTGAGAAAGGAATTTTGCTGAGAAAGGAGCAGATTTGAGGCTAGGAATTAGCCCAATAGCAAGGGAGGATCATTTCAAACACACATTTTGCCAAGAATCAAGGTAGTAATCCATCTTAAACCCCTCTCTTTTCTGAAATGTTTACTATTGCTGGAAAATGTGAATTTTTGAATGCTTGAATTGAGGTTGGGGTTAAACCTACATTCTATATGTTTTCCTATCTCTATAGGATGTTGTGTTCCTGAATGTATGCTCATATATGTGCTTATAATGGATTGGAAGGGTTGGGTTGTGTTCATCTAGAGATATAGACTAGTTTTCCTTGAATGTACCATGTTTGAGCTAATGGATGAGAAATGTTTATGGAAAAGTAAAGCTTGTTGTATGAAAATTAAGCTCATATGTTTAGAATTGAAAATGGAATGCATTATGGACTGGGTAGTATTAAAATTATGTTTTCTGAACTGCAACAGAACATAATAGCCAACTGCTAGGTATGAGGCAGTCGACTGTCGTGTTCTTAGAAAACCCAGACGTGTAAACAGAGGCTTAGCAGCCGA
Organism: Senna siamea; assembly: GCA_031216115.1. Taxonomy (NCBI): domain Eukaryota; kingdom Viridiplantae; phylum Streptophyta; class Magnoliopsida; order Fabales; family Fabaceae; genus Senna; species Senna siamea. The sequence goes on from CM062360.1 coordinate 9,775,242, forward strand.
CTGCCAAGTCTCTTGTAGTTGACTGTCAGGCCCAAGTTTGCACTAAGCAGTCGATTGGCGAACCTAACAGTCGACTATCATGATCATATTTTCACCCAAAACGCATTCCAGAAAGCCACCAGCCGACTGCCAGCGTGGCAGCCGACTGTTAGCTTACTTTCTAGCATCAGAGGATTACAGAGAACCACCAACCGACTGCTAGCCTTCCAACAGTCAACTAGCAACCCTCTAGCTTATGAAATGAGATTTTTAATGGCAATTGAGCTTAGTAATTCTTCATACTAACTTAATTAAGGGCTCACAATATAGGTAAGCAAGGAAACTAGGAGTTTTGGGTAATGAGACCCTTGTGATAGTGAAATAAAGAGAGAGCAGAAAACATAAAAAGGAAAAGAGGAAAGTATTCTTAGTGTATACCTTAAGGTAGATAGGCTGATGATTGAGTAACCGATTGTCGGTATGGGATGGTCGTTGGGCATTCCACAGTTGTGCCATAAATTGGGATGGTTAAACATCCACTTGAACTTAGATGATTTCAAAAATGTCGTGATGGTTGAGAACTTTAAGTTAGTGTCATCTCCCAAAGTCCATATGAGAAACACATACCTAGAGTTAAGCATAACCATGGGCATGGGCTGATTCACCCTAGAGTATATGTAGAGAATAGCATACCGAGAGTGTGATCCACCTCGAAGGAATGGTGGTGATTCAATAGTATTATGATCTGCCCAAAAGTGGAGAGGAAATGATCTGGGTAGAGTTGACGGTGATCCCATGAGAGTATACCAGCCCCGTTTGGGACAAAAGAGAGGAATCCCGCTGGTCAGAAATGATCTACCAAAAAGGGGCAAGGACCATTAAGGTACTTAGATCCACTGGGGGACGCCTCAAAATGTACAAAAGTTAAGGCATGGCTAAGTAGACATGCACTCATTCATATGGATAGTGGTGTGTGGAGTTGTTGCTGAGTGACTCTCCCGATTACTCTTAGGGTGTTTTATGTATTGATCATATGTTATGAAAGTGAAATGATGGCATGTTTACTGTCACACATGTTTTATATGAAAGTAATGATGAGATTGATGATGAATACACTTCCTATGTTTTAAAGTTGCTATGTTTTAAATGCACATGCATACATATGAGTATATAACATGATTAAGTGCTACACTCATTGCATCCCAATAGCATGTGATATATTTTATGAAATAATGTAGAGGTTTTCTATGCAAGCACGGTGGTACAGGTCAATGGATTTCACAACTGGTTGTCTTGCTACTGAGATTCATTTCTCACAATAGTGTTGGCATGTACCAGATGTGTAGGTCCCCTTGGGCTGGAGAAAAAGCTAAAGTATGAAGAAGTGTGTCCAATCTAGGCATATGGACTATTTAGTTTGAATAGCATAAGTACATGGTAGGATTATTTTGTATAGCCTATTCTAACTTATCTATATAGGAATTAGGCTGGATAGATGAATAGACTAATGGATAGGGTTATGAGTGGTAGGATTGTTGCCTCCATACCCAATAGTTAATTGAATATATTTAATTAAGAATGCATATCTACATATAGTTAATCTTGGTGTATTCTATATGTATTTATTCTGCTGTGATGTTGAGAGAACCCGAGAGTAGAGACTAACCCAAATGGCACTCAATTAATCAACTTGGTAAAAATTTAAAAAGTTACTCGAGTAGAAGGGATAATAACACCAACACTTTGATAATTATTTTCATATTATATTTTTTAAAATATCAAAAAGGAACCATAGAATAAAGGGTGTTATAGAGAGAGAGAGAGAAAAAAAATAATTTGAGCCCTAATCCATTCAAGATTGGTCTTTTATTTGTCTCTCTCTTAATTTTTTTCTATCTTGCTCCTACTTCAGAAACTTCACCTTGTAAAGTACTTTAGAAAATCTTTGTTTGTTTAATATAGAAACGTATAATGGTCATTTTAGTAGAATCTCTCCCAAAATCTTTCAAATTGGGGTAATTAAAATTAATTAAGGGGAAGGGTTAAGGAGACTTATTGCAAAATCCTTCCTTTTTTTTTTTTAATCCCTCCAAAATTTAGAATCCCAAATATAAGGGGAGTTTCCATCTTTCCTTCCTTTCCCTTTCATTCTCTTCAATCCAAACATAAGAGTATGTTTTGAAATAAGGAGGGGAAAGGAAGAGAAGAATTTAGAGGGAAAGAAAATGGGAGGAAAGAATTTGGAGGAAAAGGGAATGGGAAGGAATGAAAGATTAAATGTTAGTCCTTGTTTGGAGTTTCTCCAAAATTCTGAATTTTGGAGTAATTAAAATTAATGAATAAAGGAAGACTAATGAGAATTAACATAAAACCTTTCAATTTCTTTCTCTCCAAAATTTTAAAATACAAACAAGAAAAATGTTATGATATTATTTCCCCTTCCTATTCATTCATCTCAATCTAAGCTTCACATGATCTACTCAACAAACACCAACATCTAAACATCAAGCAATTTCCAAGTGAAAAAAGAAGCTTTTGGTAAAAGTACTTTTGCAAAGTTCTTTTGGTAAAAGCATATTCTCATTTGTTTGTGCTTGTTACAAGTGTTTTCGGTAAAAGTGTTTTTGGGTTATAGCATGCGAAACAACTTTTTAGCTTATAATAAGCACAAACAAATGAGAATGTGCTTTTGCCAAAACAACTTCACAAAAGTGCTTTCCACCAAAAGAACTTTGCAAAAGTGCTTTACATTTTATCTTGTTATTAATTTTATTTAAAAAAATAAATGATTATAAATATTTGTTATTGTTAATTTTTATTAATTAATACTTTTTATTCAAATAATGAGTTTTGTGTTTATTTTGCAGATAGGTGGCACATGAGGATGAAAATATAAATAAAGACTTTGATAGATAATTTAGGAAAATATGAATTTGACATTTTTTTAATTAGAAACTGAATTTATCAACTTATATGGTAATGTTTAGTACCATTATGTGTTTGGGAATAATGAGAAGAAGGAAAGAAAATCAAAGGAATTGGGTAGAAAGGTAAAAGGAGAAAAAGAAATATTGCCCCTAAATAAAAAAAGATTTTCAGTTGTTAGTAAAAAGTTAAGTGTTAGTTTTTTTTTTTTTTTTGGTTAAGAGTTCTTCCAAAATTTCTTAATTTAAAATAATTAAAATTAATAAAATAAATAGTTAAAAAAGATAAATAAAAAGTATTCTATTTTTTCTCAAATTTTTTTTAAAACAAACAAAGAAAAAATTATCTTTCTTTTTCTATTTTTACCTTACCTAACGCATAACCTTCATCTTAAAATCTCTGCTTATCTCCAAAATTGAATAGTAGCTTAAGAATTCCCAAATCAACTATAGATAAGCCTCCAAGATGCATCCATCCTGTTAGATCATTTTCCTTACAAAAGAGTGCCTTGGCAAGCTTCATTAATTGACCATCTTCATTTGGGGGGTCCATTTTTGCTCCTTATAGCAAGCATGGTATTTGGTGTCCTTATGTAGTAGAAAACGAGTTGATAACACTTAAAGATTCGAGTTGTGTCAAAAGGACAATAACCTAAAGAGATATTCTACAACCCCTCAGTTAATCAGGAAGTGACACTCCTCAAGATGAAACGAATCTTTCTTGCGTATTGCAAGGGAACAGAATAGAAAAAAATAAAAGAAACCCAATTATTTCATAAATAGAGCAAATGTGACTTTTGATATTGTATTTTCGTATATAAATAAGTAAGGCCTCCGAACGTGTCTGTAGTTTCTATTTTTGCTAGATACGTCCCTTTAGAATTTTATTTTAAAAAAATATAATTAAAAATAAATAATTAATAAAAGTATATTTCGTAAAAGAGGCCCAATATCGATTTTATTTCGTGTGCAGGGAAAAATCGTCAGTGTTTAACTATGTTTTCCTTCTTATGGCCTGTTATTGTGTGCGCGAGGCTTACCTTTTTCTTAGCCTATCTTTTTTTTAGTCCATTTATTTTTTTATTGTCACATTCTATTATTTATACTCTTGTCTCTCTTCTTTTTTCAAGTAATGTAAGACTTATTTAAAATACTAAATTTTGAAATTCACATCACCTTTTTCCATTGAAAATACAATAAGTTACCCAACCTCATGTTCAACACACGCAAAACCTTGAGGAGAAGAAAATGAAAACAGCATCAAGAAATCTAGAAGCCTCTAGAGTCTAGACCAAAGACCTCTCACGAAGAGAGCAACAATTAAGGAGAAACGAGCAAGTACTACTCAAGTATTACAAAACCCACAATAAGTTGATTACTATGCAGCACCCACTTGCTAAAATTGAGGCCTAATCTTCAAGCCACATTTGAGGAAGCCCATTTTTGGTGTTTAATATATAAGGAGGGGAGGAGGCCTTTTCTTGACCCTGCGCCCAATCGGGATATTGCGACGTAATAGAGGTGATAGTCCAAAAACAAGTGCAGTGTTAAAATGGAGCAGATCTTTTTAAAATGAGGAAGGTAGTGAAATGAACTAAAGTAAGAAAGACAAAAGGAGAAAATATAGGTGATCTTAATTTAGAATTAAATTTTAAAAAAAAAATTTATAAAGTATTATATTAAAATATATATTAATTTATTAGTAGATTAATATATGAAATAATAATTTATTTTTATTTTTATTTAAAAATTAATCTAATAGCAACTAATGTGTAAAACATTTCAGCAATTTCACAAAATTAACAATTCACGTTTAATTCTTTTAGTCCTTAATTTATTTTTTTATTTTTTTCTCTTATTTTACCATTTTAATTTTTTTTATTTAGACGATCTGTTTTCGTCTTAATTATATCTTGAGAAGTTGACGTGGCAAAAGAAGAGTGGATAATAAAACTTACTAGACTCTAGCTGGAGATTACCCGAAACTTCCACTCTAACAAAGTACGGAAAGTAAATGGGTCCCTTCCTGACAACCGGACTTAAATTCCCCTTCCAGTATTTTGTACAATAGCATCAGCGCGTCCTCTTTCATTCATTTTATAGAGAAATATACTAATATCCAAACAGAAAGAGAGTATATATATGACTACGATGTCTCAAATTCAAAATCTTTTATATATTTTATATTATATTTAATTAGACTTTGAACATCAAAATTATTTGATAAAATAATTAAAAAAGTAAAGATATGCCTAAAACAGTTATATTTTGACAGTTAATTTGAAGAGATAATTATAGCAAAGGGGACAATGAAATAAAAAATTAACCAAAAGTTTAAAGAATTTTTTTATTTTATAATTGAAGTAATATTCATCTTTGTTTATATACTTAATAAGAGAATTTATGAATACATTAATTTTTATACCAGTAAGTTAACAAAAAAAGTTAAGTTTAAAAACAGTTTACATTTTAATTATAATATAATACTTTTTAAAAAAATTTTATGATACCAAATTAAATATTTGAAATCAGAAGTCAATAATTGATTGCTTTTATTGTTTCAGTAATCTATTTTTTTTTTAATTTTCATCTATCGCTGTAATTTATACAACTTCACTTTTTTCCATAATTTTCCCAAGTCATACCCACACTTAAAAATAAGGAATTAAAAAACTTTTTTTAATTGCATACTACGAAAACTTTAAGGACTGTTTGAGTATAATTTTTGAAAATTATTTTTATTTTTAAAAATAAAAATAAAAAAATTTGTTTGAATAATTATTTTTAACAAAAAATAAAATATATTTTTTTAGAACAAAAAATAAAAAAATTTCTAAACTTCAATTTTTTAAAATAAAAAACAAAAATTAATTCTTTCTATTAATAAAATAATGCTATTATAAATTCTAAAAACTAAATTTATAAAAGAATTTCAAAGAATAAAAAATATAACATCATTCAAATAGACCCTTATTTTCTTGTTTGGAAAGTATTAGAAGACGTTAATTTTATTCTATTTCATCTATTATGTGAATTTCAGTCAAAAATTAAAACTCTCAAATAATTTTTAAACAACAATTTTTGATATGCATAGTGAGGGAGAAGACTTGTGTTCCGAGAGCTAGAGGTTCTAACTTGGAGGTACAAAACAATAAAAAAAAAAAATCAGTCACTAAGAAGTTCTCAGTAGAGAAGAAGTGAAGCACTCTAGGGAACTGGAGTGATCATACATAAACACGAAGAACTTTCACTTTAATCTTACCAAGTCACTCCCAAGGGTTGTTCCCGAGGAAAGAAGGATGAGAATCACTCCTTCACGGCATCCCCAATCTTGTCTAAATTGGGTGTCGTGAGTGGTGTTCAGCCTACACCAAACGTACTCCGAGAGCATAGCTTTCTTGTGAAGTCAGAGTAACCTTGGTATGGTTCTTTTCAAGTCAACCATGCATTGGCCTTGAGGGGAAGATCACCTCATCATACTCTCTATTATCTTATACTTCTTAGGAGGGAGAGAGTGATGTATCTTAGTTTATTGTCCAAAGGGCGGATTCACTGGACGCCTTGAAGCACTTTGCTCTACAAGGGCACCTCTTTTACTTATGTGGGAGCACATCTTCTACTTATGTGGAGGCAGTCCTTCCGCTTTAGGAGAAAGGGTTACCTCCTCTTAAGAGAGAGAGGTTGCCTCTTCACAAGGGAGAGGGGTCGCCCCTTCTCAAGGGAGAAGGATTATCTCCTTTGAAAGGAGAGGGATCGCCTCATCTTAAGGGAGAGGGATCATCTTCTCTTAAAGAAGAGGGGTCGTCTCACCTTTAGAAGGGTGAGCTATCTCTTCTTAACTAGGAAAAGTCACTTTTTGGAAATTATTAGAAAGATAACTAAAATAAAATAAAACTCATGTAGGAACATTAAGCCCCTACACATGTTTGTGGAGACTTTGGACCATGAACATGTGCACAAAGAAAATCATTCATATCTTAAAGAGAATTCACCCATTAAAATAGATATTAAGATGGCCTTAAAAGATATCACTCATCCTGGTGTTGAATCACGCAAGGGTGGCTTGATTACCCTGGCATACAATGCACCAATGTTAATTTGATTACTCTGGTGTACATTGTGTCAAAGGTAGTTTGATTACCTTGGCGCACTTTGTGCCAGGATAAGGTGTGTATATATAATAATAGAATTGATTCCTAAAGTAAATCTTAAACATAATTCAAAATGTTTTGAATCTAAGATCCTTTTTTTTCTTTTAAAATTTTAAATTTATCTTGTCAGAATTATCTCTTTAAATTATAGAAAATATTTGAACATACTATTTTCTATAGAAGTTTCAATTCTTTTCAAACTCTTTTTTCTCCTCTAAAGATTGCTTCCTTAGTGTCTACCTTCTTGTTATCCTCCTGTAAAATATTGTGCAGTTTTGAAGGAGCCCTAGGCATAGGCATTTGGCTTAGGCTTTGGTGTCAGGGGATGCCTAGGCATAGGTGTTGAGTAGTATTCAAGCATTAACATTGAGGGTTATCATAATCTTTTTAACTTCGTTCTCTTAAAGGCAGAGTGTGACAACTCCATACACTCAAGTCAATTTCGATACCAAACTTTAAAGCACCCCACTCTCTTTAACCTTCTCTTAAGGGCAGAGTGTGGTATTTAGTCTCATCAAGTTGACTTCTATACTGAGCCTTGAGGTGTCATTTTCTCCGTCACCTTTTCTTAAAGGTGGATTGTGATACTTAAGTTTACTATCCAATGGATGGATTCTTTAGACATTAATCTAGAGGCATATAGCCTAGAAATACTTTTGCTATTGAATCATAAGAGACTTAGTTACTTAACGAGTAGGCCCCCCAGCAAAGTGCTTATGATAAAATTATTTTTTTTAAGCACCTTGTTTCACTCTTTCTCATTGTTTCTATTTCAATAGAGTGAAATAGTCTTTACTTGAGAAAGAATCTTAGCTTTATGAATACTGAGAAACTTAATTTTCTTGTAACACATGAGCTTGAAGAGAATAAGGAAAAATACTTTCATATATAGAAACAACGAGCACCCTAGTGTACTTATGATACAAGATAACTTAGATAGATAAAGTAATAACTAAATCATATTGATCTAAGACATGATTGACAGAAAACTTTTGACTCTTACTTGAATCCTTTTTAATGAAGGGTAAAGTCTACTGCCTTAGTTAATGCAATAGTTGCCTTTATTGTCTCTTCTTTAGTCCATTCATTTTGTCTTGGCTTTTGCCTTTGTAATTCTTCTACAACATTCACTAGAATAAAAGGTAATTCCTCCTATGAAGTAAGAGACACTCCTTTTCCTAGAGGTCTTGTTTGTATTCTGCATGGATGCCATTGTTCTTTGGGTTCTTTCAATTAGCTCTGCGAAGGTGGTGATGTTTCCCTGCTCAAGGAATATCCTTATAGAGCTACTCATATTAGTAAAAACTCAATATGCCAAGTTTGCTTTTCCAGTGCTAGGTCTTTATACTGTTTTATGAATGCGACGATATCTTCCCTAGGGCGTTGGTTAACTCATCCCAAATCCCATCAAATGTACTATTGGTTGAGACTCAAAGAATTTTTAACAAAAATTTACCACCATCTCTTCCCAAGAATGCATAAAATATGGTGCCAATTGGTGTACCAAGTGTAAGCCTTCCGGATAAGGGACTTTGAGAACACTCTTAAGCAAAGCTCTTTGTCTTGGTTGTAGATGCTGAGGTTGTCAATGAAACACATGTGCTGCTCTTTGTCATGCCTGTTTTGCTATCAAACTTGTGGAATTGTGGTGGCCAATATCCACTCTGGCATGGCTTCATAGATATCCAAAGTGGATATGGGAGGCAACAGTTGATGTCAAACACTATCTGTCTCTTAATATCCATAAACCTCATTAAGTCTTCCTTGGTCACGTATTCTTGTTCTAATGACCCTCAAGGGGCGATCCTAGGTAGCTTGGCTCTTGTTCCCTCCAAATGATTGGGCACATCCCTTTCATAGTCATCGTAGGGGTTGTTCGCTCGTGGTGGTAGACTTCTTCAATCATGGTGAGGGGGTGCTTTAAGTGACAAGCCATTTAGAGCCTTCCTTGAACCTTCTGGGTCTTTAGCCTTCACTACATTAGGGTCATTCTCAGAACTACGCCTAGGGGAGACAATTTTAGGCCTCTTTCCCGTGCTTATTTTTGTCTCCCATCTCCATCTCCATTCTTCACGTCGGCAAGAAATTTTTCTCTATTCCTATTCTCTATGGGATTGATGAGATTCTCAAAAGAATTTAAAGTGTCAATAAAAATTTATTAAAACAATAGTATAAGTTTTTAATAAAATATAAAAATATTAATAAAAAATATTCAATTCTACTAAGATAATAAAAAATTAATTATAATTTTAGAGTTTTTAATAAAAAAATTAAAGAGTCATAAGATGACTTTCAATAATTTTACTATTTTAATAAATTATGTGCTTTCTTTTTTATTTTTTAATTACTAAATAATAAAAATATAAATTACAAAAGAAGACATTTAAATATATATATATATATAATATTTATATAAATTTGTAAGGATGGTAACTCCCTTGAAGTGGGAGCTATGATCTTCATCTCTATTTTCTAAACTTGTTTTAAAAAAAATTTATCATCTATTCCTATCCCATGAAAAAAAAATTCATATTCAAGTCTCTAAATGAAATAATTCTCGTAGGTATTTCTAAATCTAAATGGTTTTTTGGTCCCTCATTAATACCCATATGAATTGAAGTTCTGTTTTGCGTTTCAAATTAGTGAAGTTATGAGATAAAATGGCCAATATGACAGTTAAAAGTTACTAACTTACCTAGTGAATTATATAAACAATCATTTTGTTAAAAGGTAGTGAGAACGTCGTTATAATGTCATTGATGTATAGTTATAAGTTATTAAGTTTGAGCAAGTTTCAATTATCAATAATTAATGTATTATTTTGTAATCTTATTATCTTAATTAAGATTGTGGTAGATCAACCAAGTACGAAATATAGTTCTACAATGTAAAAATGAATTATCAATCTCATTTTATATATTAATATTTTCACATAATTATATTTACATGTGTCAATTACACAAGATAGAAGATTACAGTTCTTGCAGCGAGCACATGTCAAAAGTGTATGGCCAAATCCTGTGAGAAAGTAAAAGGCTCAGTCCATATTTACGTAGTCATCCCATTTGGTGAAAGTTTTCTTATTCGAGTCTATGTTCTCAAAACTCCAGATGTGAGTTGTTGTTTTCACAATTACGCGAGTAAGATTTATTAAAAAATTAATATAATAATTTAGTTTGAAAATAAATATTAAATTAAGTAATTAAATTATATTTTATTAATTTTCTAATAATTGTTTGAAAAATTATGTGCCGATCTTTGTCTCACAGAGCCAAGCCTCATGCTCTAAGTATATTGTGTGCTGTCCAACATCATGAAAACAACCAATATTCACATCTCGCTTCATAATTGTTTGGATAAATTGCTAACCCCCTCAGTTTTAACCAACTTGATCATACACCTATGCTCGACGGGATCCTATTATGGCTGACAACATAAAGTAACGTTAGGAATCATCAAAATAATATATTTTATAAATACTTATAAAATTTATTTAATTGAGTTTGAGTTTAAATATAAATTTTTAAAAAAAATTAAAAAAATTTAGTTATAATATCTATATATTTTATAATTTTGCAAAGACAAAATTATTAAAATTTTATATTAATTATATATTTATAGTTTATATAATTTAGAGGACTAATTTTATAAATTTATATATAGATGTATTATAATTTAAACAATAATTAAATATTTTAAAGAATATTTAGATGATCAAGTATGAGAACTAATTTTTCTATTTATTTGAGTTTGAGTTTAAAATTAAAAAATAAAAGTCTCTGAACCTTAAAATGCAGATTAAATATACCCTTTTTTTATAATCATCTCTAAACACAGCTTTAATGGAGCAACTAATAATGACAAGTTAATACACATACAATTACTAATTTAAATATGGGAGTCTTTACAAATAAAGGTATTAAAGTGGTTTGGTTTGGTCAAATCTTTTACATAGTGACCAAACGTAATACATGACCATGCATTTAGGCATATAAATATATATATATATATATATATATATAAAATTACATAAAATGTCATATATAAGAAAAAATAATGAAAAATAAGATTGGATACAAAAAATTAATGACAAACCCAAGTCATATTACATAAATCACTAAATAAATTTACATATTTTCACATGTAAAACAAATATACATATATCTATATATTACATATCTTACATTTAAAGAAAACTATTTATTAATTATATTATTTGTTATCTCCTGAACCTTAATTTTAAAAATAAAAACTGATTTGATATAAACTAAAACCTAGTTCAAAAATACGTGTAACTTTATCATATATGTAAGTAAAAATGAAAGGCCATTTTCTAACATACCTACTTGAAGAACTTTTGTATACAATAAAATAATAAGAAAAAAGAATTAATTGTGATTTATATTGAATACTTCCCAACTGAATATATATATAAAAGATGGAGGGCGCGTGGGAAAGAAGTCCACACAGACAGAGCACAGCAGAGCAAAGTAGAGTAGAGGACCCCACAACCCATGTGCCCAAACCCTGTCTCCACCAGCTCCTGCCGCTCAATGATTAGAGCCTCTGTTCCCTCTTCTCCGTCTCCCTCCAGTCTTGAGTCTGAGTCTTCTCATCTCCTTCTCACAAACTCTCATCTTCTGCTTCAAGAAGACTTTCAAGAGTCAAGACCCCCACTTCAATTTAACTGAATAAAGCCTTTTCTTTTCTCTTCTTTCTCTCTCTCTCTCACAGCAAGCTTAATTCACTTTCTCTCTCCTCAAAGACCATTCATTCATTCATTCTCTCAATTCTATCTTGTGTTACTGTTGGGTGTGATTGTGTCGAGTGTGAAAGCAAGACCCATGTCTAACTCTGACGGAACTACCACCAACGGCAACGGTGTCAGCAACGGCTCAATCATTGACCCTCAGAGGCAGCAGTCATCATCCGGTAACGGTGCTCTCGCCGTCAAGAAGCCGCCATCTAAGGACCGTCACAGCAAGGTCGACGGCCGAGGACGCCGTATACGCATGCCGATCATATGCGCCGCACGTGTCTTCCAGCTCACACGTGAGTTGGGTCACAAATCCGACGGTCAAACCATCGAGTGGCTTCTCCGCCAGGCCGAGCCCTCTATCATAGCCGCCACCGGCACAGGCACCACTCCGGCCAGCTTCTCCACCGTTTCCGTCTCCGTCCGCGGCGGTGGCAGTGGTTCGAACTCCTTGTCCTCCTCGTCCACCACTTCTACTTCTCTGGACCACAAGCCCCTGCTGGGTCCGACGCCCTTCATACTCGGGAAGCGCATACGGACTACCGATGATGACGCCGCCAAGGACGATGGCGTCGCCGTAGGACCCACGGTGGGGTCTATAGTGGGGCCTGCTACCCCGGCCGGTTTGTGGGCCCTTCCGGCGAGGCCCGACTTCGGCCAGGTATGGAGCTTTACTGGGGCGGCGGCTCCTCCTCCTGAAATGGTGGTGCAGCCGGCGGCGGTGGCGGCATCTCAACAGCAACATGCTTCGTTATTCGTTCATCATCATCAGCAGCAACAAGCTATGGGCGAGGCGTCAGCGGCCAGACTGGGAAATTACCTTCCAGGGCATCTAAATTTGCTTGCTTCGTTGTCAGGTGGGCCTGGAAATTCGGGTCGTAGAGACGACGAGCCTCGCTGATCTTGGTGGCGGCGGAAGGTGGTATTACTGTTGGTATATATATTTCTTGTGTATGGCTATATATCGCTTTGTTGTGTGTGGAAAGCAGAAGATTCTTAGTAATATTTTTAGGATTAGGGTTCCTTTTGGGTTTTTAGTTGAGTGGAGAAGTCCATGAATTAGGAATTCAAATTAGGATTTTTAGGAGTTCAAAAAATTGTTTAGATTTCTACGATGTTGCTGAAGCTGAAGGAGAGAGAGGAAGACTTAATAACTGAAGATTGAGGCTGGAAGCGGTTTCAGAACCTCGATCACTATGCAAGTTCAGTAGAATTAATAATGTTATTGTGTTAAGAGAATGTTTCAAGTTGAAGACTAAGCATGGAATCATGGGTTGCTTTTGTTTTTCGATGGGGTTTTTGACTGACAAGTTTGGTCATTGTTGAAGTAGAAGTGATTAGTTAATGCTGAGTGTTTAATTTTGTGTTTCTAATTATCAGCTGTCACTTAAGAGACTCAGGTCTTCCCACTTTGTTGGACTACTCACCCTTCCAATATAGATTGAGAATTCTTAAGGTTTTGTTTGGAAGAGGAAAAATGAAGGGAAAAGGAAGGAAAGAGAAGTGGAATTATTCTCCTGACATTTTCTTTTATTTAGACTCAAATTTAGCATTTTTTTTCTTTCTTATTCATTTCTTCTATCCAAGTATATTGTAAGAGGAAAAAAAAAATTGTGAGGTTTCATTCTAAATTAAAGAAAATGTCAAAAGAAAAACCTTACTTTTCTTTCCTTTCCCTCTCTCCTTTTCTCTCCCAAACCCTTCAGCGTTGCTGCTTGTAGGTGAATTGTATGCTCTCTCCTGCACCTTCTTGCTCTTTGTGGTCTTATTAGTTGTTTCAGAGGTGACTAGTGTGTGAAAGATTAAGAAAGCTCTGGTTCTACTATGCAAGACCTCTCTGTTTTGAGATTTCTATCTGCAATTCTTAGCCATTTGTTAGATTGATCAGCGTGAGAATAATGTGTTATCTTGTATGTAAGTGGATTGTTTTGGGGTGCCAGTCATGTGAATAAAAACCCATCTGTTTCTTTTTCTCTCATTGTTTGCAACTCTCTTTTTCCCTGTATGTACATATGACTTTATATATTCTGCTACTTCACTGTCCATTTTTCTATATGAATGCTTAATTCAATACAGTTTGCTTTCTGCTTCTTAAGCCTGAAGGCTAAGATTTTGAAGGTAGGCTGGCTACATCACACAAGCCTTCATCATGTTTGATCTTCTGGGAAGTATGTTTTCTACTGGTTTTTGTCACTAACATTGGTCTTCTCTCACTGAGAATTTGTACTCTGGCATTTTAGTAAGGAAAGATTAGGTTAGATACTCATACACTATATTCAAAACTTTATATAGACAAAACCAAAAACTAAAAAATAAAAGTAAAAGGATAAAATGGTCAACATGGTATTCATCATTTTACTTTGACATTTAAATTGGTCCTTGTGACTTGGGCTTATTGCCACACATCTGGAAAACTACCATGTGCCTCTGCCTCTCTTGACTTTAGCAGTGGAAGGAAGGACAAGCAGCTGAAGCATTGGATCTCCATATATAAAATAGATCACAATTGTGTGTGTGTATTTTTTTTTAAAACGAATTGGGAAATTTATTCTTTCTGAATATTCCTCGAAATACAAGTGATGCCTGCCTTGTTAGAGGCATTACCCTTTAGAGGGAACAGAAGGAAGATGGTTGGAAGGATTATATCTTGGTAACGAAACATGATACTTGCACTGTCCATATTGAAGAATTACGTTCACCTCCACTCAGAAATTTGAACTGACTTAGGTATTACACTTCCTTCAAATATAATTTCCTTTTTTAATATTCAATTTTAGTGTTTCAAAAATTTGTTTTAAATCTCCCTTATACCTGTGACATGGGTTAATGGATGGAGTGACAAGACAGTTTTATCTATACTACAATTGAAATTTTCAAATTATTTATATATTATAATGACTTCATAGTTTTTTTATCATCGATTTTAAAAATAATATATTTTATAATATAAAATATTAAAATTTTTTATATATAACGTGTATGTTATTTTTTTAAAATTTTAAAATATAATATAAAATAAAATTTATTAAATTTTAAAATAATTAATTAAATAATATAAAATTAATTACTTTTTTATTATTTTATTTTAATTTTTTATTATTTTAATTTTATTTCTTTTATTTTTTTAAATTATATATTTTATAATATATAATTTGTGAAATCAATCATTAAAAAATTTTAGAAATATTATAATATAGATAAAAATATGTGATGTAAGAATATATAAAAAAAAATAATAAAAAGTTAAAATAGAATAATGAATAGTTAAATAATTTTTTATTTTAAAATATAATTATTATTCTATACTATTTTTTAAAAATTTAAAAAATGATATTTTTTGTGTATGCCAAATCTTTAGTATAACATAATGTATATGTAAAATTCAAATTATTTGAAATATAAGAAAGTGATGAAGTTATGTGGGAGTAACTTACTATTTTTTTTCTTTTTATTATATAATTTTTATGACCTAAAGTTGAAACGCTTATGTCACATTTAAATGACGTGTAAGTGGTCATATAAGCAGTAAAGACACATATCTGTTTGGTTTGTTGAGTCACTTCTATTATAAACTATATATTTGTGTATTGAACGTCAGAATTGTTCTGAAACATAATTTAAAAGATTAAAATAGATCTTATAATTTTTGAGAAATTCAATTAAAATAAATGTATCTTTGAAGATAAAAAGTTAATTCAAAAAAGGAATTCAATTCATCTCCTTGGTGGTGATAAATTAGTGATTGGTCAGTTAATATTTGATTATTACTGAATGAGTGTGTGATATGAAAAATGGAGAGTTGAGCATACAACTCATCATTTTATCCTGTGGTAAATCTGTGCTTTGCTGATTATTGACGGGGTTTTGCATTAGGGGATGCTGACATTTTTAAAAAAACTATTGATAAATAGAAGGGTCAGCTCCCAATAATTGATGGGTCCCGGAAATTAAATGCTGTGGTGAAACGAGTGAAAAACCATTTCATAATTTGGGACCGTATTTTTAACTCTCGTTTGGTGGCAATTTCGAACTTGGATGGAACCGATTCTAGACCCACATTATTTGTTGAGAGCCGTCACACCTGGGCCATTTGGAAAGGGCCACGTAATTCGTATAAAAGTATTTGTGGATCATATTCCAAGTGCATCTACATGAGGCCGCTCATTGGCTGGGATGGATATATAATTGTATAATGAAAATTGAGACCCTCATAAAATAATTAAAAATAAATACTTTTTGGATTTGTGAAATTTTGAAATTTTATAAAATTTAAAATATAAGAAATTTAAATTATTACAATTTAAGTTCCTGGAATTTTAAAATTTTTATTTGGATAATTATAGTATTTGTATAATTTTTTATTATAACTAATAAATATATGCATAAATTATAATATATTAATGTATGTATTTATATATATGTGTGAATTTACTTATATGTATATGTATATGTATATATATACATGTGTATTAGAATATATATATATACATATCTATAAATATGTGTATGCATACAAATACATATGTGTACATGTATATGTTTAGACATATATTAGGGGTGGCAAAATAACCAATGATTCTAATAACTACTTGTTACAATT
The DNA here is from genome assembly GCA_031216115.1 of Senna siamea. Taxonomy (NCBI): domain Eukaryota; kingdom Viridiplantae; phylum Streptophyta; class Magnoliopsida; order Fabales; family Fabaceae; genus Senna; species Senna siamea. The sequence continues at coordinate 9,791,652 of CM062360.1, forward strand.
GACATGAAAGACAAATAAAATAACTTTTTAAGAGAAGTAATTTTAAAAATAACTTGGTCTTAAAACATAAAGACGAGTTGGATACGAATGGGGAAGGTGTTAGGTATCCCACAATGTTTAATATCGTAGATTTGCAATTAATTTATGTAAGCCTCATTTGCCCCTAACAATCACCTGCATGTGCTAAAAGTAAATTGTCTGAATGTTTGGACTTGATCTAAAGAAGGTGTCAAAGGGCCCTACTTACTCATGTGGATTAAAGCCTATGTAGTTTGAAATAAAAAGTAGTTTTATGTTAGTTTGTTTCTAAAAAGAAAGAAACAAGAACATAATCGATGCCAAAAGAAAACAACTTGAGTTGGTGATTTGATTTTACTTTTAAAAATCCTTATTAGCCTCACTTTTTTCTCTCTTTAAGTTTTTTCAATTTTTTTTTGAAGATAATTTAATTCTAAGTAAAATTATAAAAAATAAAATTAAAGATATTTTTGAGATGTTTGAAAAAGAAAGTTCCTAAGAAATAAGAAAAAGTAATTTTCTAATTTTAGGATAAAATTGGGTCACTGGAACCCCAATGTGAGGCATGCAAGCATATATATAATTCAAACTCAAACAAAAATGGAATTTAAACATGCAATGCAACTAACGCATTCCTACTTTCATTTCTCGTCAACATTTATAAACAATCGTGTACAATGAGATGATTATTGTAATAACCTGATTTTTAAAATAAATTAAATTGGGCAAAACAAATTTAGATTTTTTTGAAATTGAATTAAGCGCATTTTTCTGAACTTGTGGTTAAAATTTGAAAATTTTTCGAAATAAAAATTTTATCTAACGGAGAAAGCTCGATTTGGCTTTAGAAATTTAGTAGATAATTTAGGAGGCTTAAAATCTTCAAAATATTTTTGAAATCCTTCCATATCATCGTAAATTCTTGCCTAGATCAGAGAAATGCATTCAAAATTTAGCTAGGGCAGAATGGAATAAGACCAAAATGCCCTTAGGTGCCCTAAATATTCAAATTTCTCTCATTTTCTCCTATTTTTCCCTCTCTCACGTATCATTTCCCTCTCTCTTTCCTCTCCCCGCGCATGTCACCCTCGTCCACCACCTTCACCACACCCATCTGTTGTCCGGCCGAGTTATCGCCATCCATCGCTACAGGAAGGTTCAGCAGATCAGCCTGACGCTGCAGCAAGCCACCGCAGCGACCGACGGCCACCACAACAGCCGAAAAATGACATTTTTCCTTCCCGTTGTGATTTCAAGGCCCCGTTGAGATCTTTGCCATCCGACCACATCGCTGCCACCATTGGGTAGCCTGAGCTGCCAGCTTCCTCCGCCAGCTTCCAGTTGGTGGAATGCCACCACCACGCGCCCAAAACGGAGGAGAAATAGTCCATCGTGCGTTGCACTTCGTCGCCAAAAATGTTGTCTAAACGGCCGTGTTTCATCGAACAGACCCCAGATTCGGCATCCTCGAGTTTCGGGCTACATTTTGGTGTATCTTTCGACCTCAGTCGCTGTGCTCTGCCGTGCGCCATTGTCAGAGTTGTTGGAAAGTTTTCGAAATCAAATTTCAAGCTTTTGAAACCCCCGATATAGTTTAAAATACCCCAATTTGATGTTTTCCTATAGATTTTATGTCTGAATGTGCCTTAATGATTAGAACGAAGTGAAAATTTGGCATTTTATTGTAAGGAAGTAAGAATTAAAAAGAAGCAAGGTGTAGAAGGAGATCAAAGGAAAGGCCAAGATCACTTCCTTCTAGTCATCCTCAAGGTAGGTTAACCATTTGAGATTTCGTTCCATGTTTTAGTTGATGCAACCAACACGTTTTACAAGATTTCTTAGGAACATAATTGCGTACCTACATTCTTGACAAAATGTATGTCTGTTGGCTGGCATGTGTGGTTTATTGAAATGTTGATGGATGAGATAGCATGGGTATGTGGTTGGAAAAAGAATAGAGTTGCCTGGTGTTAAATTCAAGTGGACCACAAAGGAAGGAAACCCTACCATTTAAGGGTTTTAGTAAAGAATGAAAGAAGGAAATGGAATTGCCAAATTAATAAATCCCCCAGGCCAAGTCCATGGAATTTATTTAGGTAATTTACAAGCAATGCACCTTAGTATTATTTTTTTAAAAGAAAAGGGAATTTATTCTTGAAGTTTATAAGAGATGCACATCAATGTAATTTTTTAAGAAAAGAGAAATTTATTCTTGAGTTTATTAACATTCTATAAGAAATGTGCATTGACATTAGTTTTTAAGAGAGGAAAATTATTCCAGAAGTTATAAAAACTCTTATAAGAAATGCACGTTAGAATTTATTTCCAAGAAAGGAGAAATCCTTTTTGAAAATACTAGAATTTTTATAAGAATTGTACACTAGAGTTAAATTTCAAGAAAAGCGAAAGTATTCTAAAAAATATTAGTATTTTCACAAGAAATGTACATTTATAGTAATTTCCAATGAAAGGGAAAATCCTTCATGAAATTAATAGAATTCTTATGAGAAGTGTACATTGATATTAATTTCAAAGAAAGGGACATTTATTCTTAAAATTTTTGAATTTTAAGGAGACTTACACTAGTATTATTATTCAATAAAAGGAAAAGTTCTCCTGAGAATTGTTAAAGAATTATAAAGGTGGTCGAGTCTCCACGTAGTGCCCAAGTGTGCACTGTAACATCCGCTCCTAAATTTTGAGAGATGTTTGTTAATTTTAGTTAATTGCTTGTGTATGTTGTATTTATGTTATGTTAGCTTGCATATAGTTTCATGAGTGCAAGAATTAGATTAGAAATGAGTGAGAAATTTGACTAGAATGAAGAAAAGGACTAAAATGAAAGGTGGAAGAGTTTAGGTATGACAATTGCAATTTTGGCCAAAAGAATTACTATAGCTAATAGACTTTTGTAATTCTCCCGCCAATGGGTTAGGGATAAAATGGGAACTTCTCATATAGTTTGAAATTTACCAAATTGAGGCCAAATGATCATAAATTGTGAATCCATGCAAGTGTCAGATTGTCATATAAATAGGGGTAGGAGTCAGACTGTAACAACCGAAAGGATTTTAAAAGATAAAAATTTGATTTTTAACCCTAACCCCTTTTAAACGAAGCCTGGCATGACTTTTGAGGATAGTGATTCAAAACAGAAGGTTGTTCGAAGCCAGAAATACGATCAAACAGAAAGAAATGCAATCCGGTGATCAGAAACTGACGGAAGAAGTTTCATGCATCGATTTCGTTGACGGAGGCCAAAAATTTTGCATGGAAATACATGCCAATGTCTGGAAGGATGCCGACACCCTAAAGTATCCTCGGGTGGTCTGGGAAAAGTCAGAATCGTCCCCGGAGGCTTTAAATTACATGCATTCCCTCCATTTCTCTCATTTCTCTCTCTCTCCTCACCACACACTCTCTCTCCTCTCTCTTTTCTCTCTCCTCCTTCCTCCACCGTGAACGGCCGCTACAGCCACCGTGGGCTGCCACCAAGGGCACCAAATGACAGCCTTCACTGCCCACAACCTCCAGCAACCAACCACGGCCACCAACGGCCGCCAGAGCCACCGAAAAAATGCCATTTTTCCCCTTCATCGTGCGAAACTTCTCCAGCTCATATCGTCGCCGTCCGTTGCCGTTGACCGTCACTGCCCCTACCACCGTGTAGCCTGAGCTGCCAGCTTCCTCCAGTAGCTCGCTGCCATCGAAAGGAGGCCGGACGCGCCCGAATCGAGGGAAACTCCTTCCGCCGTGCGAGAATCTTCGTGGCCAGAAAACACTGCCCAAACTCCTGGACTTTCGGGCTTCACCGTGGTGTGATTTTCGAGACAAACCGCACCCCTCCACCGTGCGCCACCGTACGCTGCCGTGCGCCGCCGTGTCGGAGCTTCTGGACGTGCATCGGGAGAAACTGAGACCACTGTGATGCAGAATTCCATCATCCGGTCACATTGGTAAGGTCCAATTTCCTAAAAAATGATGAAATCTGATTGAAATAATTTCCGAACGTAATTAGGCAATAAATTAACCTAGGTAGTTGAGTAACTGGGTTTAAGATTGAAAATTGGATGACGTGACGAGCCTGAATATTTAATTTTATGTCCAGGAAATTAATCGGGCTCAGAAACCGAGATTGCGTAGAATTCTGAAGTGATTTAGAGCATTCGGAGACCAGGTAGGATAATTTACACTTCCCGAACCCTAGAATTGATTTAGTGAATACCTGAATGATTTAGATGATTTGCGTGCTGCTTTCGATGGGATAAATTGCATGCCTGTGTGCTGAAAACCCTAATTGCATGTTAGACACTTTGTTTATCGAGTTTAATGCCTTTAGGACGGATTTACTTAGGGTTGGGTACTTGATAGCCAGTATGGGACGGCCGTTAAGTATTCCTAGTACAGGGAATTTTTAAACGAGATTATTTTTATCAGATTTACCCTGTACTGAGTTAGGGATTATGCGTTAAACCAAGACGACCCTAAGAAAGGTTTAAGGAGTATAAGGGGGGATAGCCTACACGGGAAAACGTTGTGATTTAGGCGTAATACCCTAGAACCCTGAGGAATAGCCGACCGAGAGCATGTGAGTTCGAATAGACTGTATGAGGATGAGAATTGGCGTATGTGCACACGCTAAGGGACGCCCTAGATGTTGATTCTCACCCAGTCCTTGAGTGAGTGATTGGTGTTACGGATCACACTCACAATATAGGCTTGATTCGGGTGATTGGTGTTACGGATCATACCCAAAGATAAGAGAGGTATTCTCTCTAGACTACGTGCAATTAGATGATGATTTAGATTTGGTTACAACGAATTTGTAACCAACGTGGATTGAGATACACCGGGCATGGGATTTTATTTGATTTTATGATTGATTTTCAAAGAAATGAATTTTATGATTTCGAGGAATTGCCGCGATTTCCATGTAATTAAATAATTTTTAAAGATAAGGTATTTCATTGTTTTCGAACTGATTTCGGGAAGATGATTTCGGTGTTAGCATCGCTGGGTATTCAACCAATTTTTGAATGATATTTGAATTGTGAATTATTCTACTGGGATTCATATCTTATTAGGTTGTTTACTCAGATGAACAGGGACAGGGACAAGAACCCAGACGATAGCTGAGGATGACTTGAGGATAGACCGGAGGATGATTTAGCTTAGGCTTGAATCGTTGTACATATACTCTGATGATGTTGTTGTTTATTGGGTTCTGTCTCTTATGTTTTTTGTATGGATTAGACTGAATGTACATGTAATATTTTAGATAGTGTATATGGATTGTAGTGATGAATTGACGTTACTGTACATGGATTTATGTTAATTATGTTTATTGTCATTGTCTGACCGGGCCGCTTGATTGTAAACAGGTGATTTTGTACTTTGGATATGATCGAAATACAGAGGAAACTCTGCTGGATTTTCGGTAGGGTTTACTACTGTAAACTTGGGAAATTCAGTTAGAATGTATGTGAATGCTTGACAGTATATGTATATGAGTTTTGGATGTTGAGTTTAATGATTGTACGCCGTATGTATGGACTTTAGTTTCATTCCAGAGTTATTGATGATGTATGTATGTGTATTTAGTTAGCTACGTGTGAATCAGGGTTGAACAGAATCTGAATGGACAATGGGAAGTCTATTTGGGTTACGCTCAACCAGTAGCGATCCCCTGACATTCCCACATAGGGAATAATTATGTAAACTAACCCATATGCTTTCGCTAATCAGATAAGCATTGCGTATGATGTATTAGGGGGTTGTTACAATTATGGTATCAGAGCCCTATTGGTCAGATCTTCTGGTTTAGTGGGTTAAGGACTTTGAATCTTCGAACTTGTAGCTTTAGGGTTTTGATTGATTTAACTCTGGAATGATAGGACCTGATTTGAATTTATAATGAACGGAATGAATTTAATGTATCTCTGTTAACTGTTGTTGTGTAACTGATCTATTTGTTTTTGTGTAAGATAAGCATGGCAGAATCGAGCAGGGATGCCACACGTAGGCCCAGAGGAAGGCCAAGGCACAGAAACCAGGGTGCTTCAGGTAGTGGTAGCATGGAGACTGAGGTCGACATGCGTGACATGATGGAATCCATCTGATTAATGGCCGACACGATGAGAGATCAGGCCACTACCAGTGCAAATGTAATGAGACAGCAGTAGGAAGACAGACAAACAAGAAATGACGGAGCCACCCAACATGCGAAGCCACTATATCAGGGATGGATCGAGTTTCAGAGAGCAGGTTCATCTCCGTTTACAGGTGCCTCCGATCCAGCTGTTGTGGAAGCTTGGGTAAAAGAAATTGAAAAGATTTTCAGGTTGTTGCAGTGCGACGATGAACAGAAAGTCACATATGCAACGTATATGCTGAAAGGTGAAGCGGAACTTTGGTGGACAGATTCCCAGCAACTGATGGAGAGCCGAGGCATTCCACTGACTTGGGAATCTTTCAAGAGAGTCTTCATGGATCAATATATCCCTGAGAGCGTGAAACAAGCAAAGGAAGCAGCTCACTCAAGCTCACGAGGAGGCAGGCCGTTTGACGAGTATCTGAAACAGTTTGAAGAATTATCACGATACTCCACTTACCTGTGAATGTATTACGATGAGGCTTGGAAAGCGAAGCAACTAGAAGAAGGCCTCGATTTACCTATGAAGACTCAGTTAGCTACCCTAGAGATTCGAGACTTTGCCACACTGGTGAATAAGTGCCGAATTCTGAGTAAGAATCTAGAATAGAGACAGACTCAGAATATGACACAGCGAACAGGGAACCGGGCCAGACAAGCACCTACAAATCTGAATGTAAGAAGCGGTATGTTTAAACCGCAACCAGGGGCTTCTAGTAGCAGTGGGAGGCGACCTGATAATACTCCTTATCCGAAGTGTGGTACCAGACATCCGAATCAACCCTGCTGGCATTAGACTCCACTTCAGTGTTACAGACGTGGAGGTACAGGACACATGGCTAGGTACTGCCCTTCCACCGGGAATCAGCCGACATCCGGTAGCCGAAGACCACAGGCTTCAGGGAGAGTTTTTACTATGAATGCTGCCAACATCGATAGGTCCTTGGGCTTGATGCAGGGTAGAGGTAAAATTTCTTGTGGACTTAGTGTGTATACCATTGTCAGGGATCGACATTATTTTGGGAATGGATTGGTTGACTAGGAATCGGGTCTTGTTGAATTGTTCTGAAGGGAAAATTACTTACCTAGATAACGTACCTGTGCGAGGGAATGACAGAGCTTGTGAGATAGGTGATATGTCCCTCAATCTCTCTAAGGTAGAGTTGCAGATAAGCTAAGCCAAATCCCAATCGTTAGTGACTTTTCGGAGGTATTTCCTTTGGAAATCAGTAAACTGCCACCACCTAGGGAGATAAAGTTCACCATTGACCTGATTCTGGGAGCGGGTCCAATAGCTATGACCCCATATCGTATGGCCCCCGCATAATTGAGAGAATTAAAAGTCCAAATCGAAGACATGTTGGAGAAGGGGTTCATTAGGCCAAGTGTATCACCATGGGGAGCTCCAGTCTTATTCGTAAAGAAGAAAGACGAGAGTTTAAGATTGTGTATTGACTATCGACAATTGAATAAGGTGACCATTAAGAACAAATACCCATTGCCACGTATTGATGATTTATTTGATCAGTTACAAGGTGCGACTGTATTTTTTAAGATAGATTTAAGGTCAAGATACCACCAGATTAGGGTTAAAGAGGAGGATATTCCTAAGATAGCATTCAGGACAAGATATGGCCATTACAAGTTCCTAGTGATGCCGTTTGGATTGACGAATGCACCCGCTGTCTTTATGGATTATATGAACAGAATTTTCAGACCCTATTTAGATCAATTCGTTGTGGTATTCATCAACGATATTTTAGTCTATTCCAAGACTCACAAAGAGCACGCCCAACATCTTAACATGGTGTTACAGATACTGGAAGAGAAAAAATTGTATGCAAAGCTGGAGAAATGTGAGTTTTGGTTAGAAGAAGTGAAATTTTTAAGACTTGTGGTTAATGGGAAAGGGATAGCAGTCGAACCGAAGAAAATTGAAGCAGTATTAGATTGGGATCGACCTAGAACGGTCACCGAGATTAGGAGTTTCCTGGGTTTGGCCGGCTATTATAGGAAATTCATTCAAGGATTTTCTCAGATAGCTATGCCATTAACCCGGTTGACTCGAAAAGGGGTAGATTTTGAATGGAGCGAACAGTGTGAGACTAGTTTTCAAATTCTAAAAGAGAAATTGACCACCGCTCCTGTATTAATCATTTCGAGACCCATAGAACCCTTTACTGTATACACAGATGCATCCTTGAGAGGCCTAGGTTTTGTTTTGATGCAGGATGGGAAAGTTGTGGCTTATGCATCGCAACAATTAAAACCTGCAGAGGAGAACTACCCTACCTATGACTTAGAATTAGTTGCTGTTGTCTTTGCCCTAAAGATTTGGAGACATTACCTGTATGGCACAGTATTCGAGGTATATAGTGATCATAAGAGCCTTAGGTATTTGTTTGATCAGAAGGAATTAAACATAAGGCAGAGTAGGTGGGTAGAATATTTAAAAGACTTTGATTTTGAATTGAAATATCATGCAGGGAAAGCAAATGTTGTAGCCGATGCATTAAGCCAAAAGTCACTACAACTAGCTAGTTTAATGATTGGTGAAATGAGGTTACTTGAGGATTTTGGGAACCCTAGCCTCAATGTAATCTCGTTTCCTTAAAGATTAGTGATGAGTGACTTTTTGATAACCTGCGAATTGAGAGAACTAATTAGACAAGCCCAACTTGAGGATGAATCCTTGGAGATATATGCAGACCAACCTGACTTTGGACTAGAACCTGATGGAGTTTTAATATTTAGGAAGAGGGTAGTAATTTTGAACCATCAGGAACTAAAGGAAAAAGTGTTAGCAGAAGCTCACAGAAGCCATTACACTATTCACCCAGGTATTTCCAAGATGTATCAGGACTTAAAGAGGAACTTTTAGTGGCCTGGTATGCGGAGAGATATCACGGATTACGTGAATGCCTGTTTGACTTGCCAACAGGTTAAGATAGAGCATCAAAAACCCGCAGGGCTACTAAAACCATTGGAGATACCAGAGAGGAAATGGGATCAGATCACTATAGATTTTGTGGTAGGACTACCTAGAACACCAGCAGGATTTGATGCCATTTGGGTGATAGTGGATAGGTTGACCAAGTCTACGCACTTTTTGCCTGTCAAGGTACGTTACTCTATGGAGAAATTAGCCGAAGTATACCTTAGGGAAATTGTAAGACTACATGGAATACCGTCAGGTATAGTATCTGATCGAGACCCTAGGTTTACTTCGAGATTCTGGCAATCCCTACAGTAAGCCTTAGGAACCCAGCTTAAGTTTAGCACAGCCTATCATCCTCGGATCGACGGCGCCTGAGAGGACTATTCAAACCCTAGAAGACATGTTGAGGGCTTATGTGCTTGAGCAGAAAGGAAGTTGGGATAAACACCTACCGTTGATAGAGTTTGCATACAACAACAGTTATCACTCTACCATCGATATGGCACCGTATGAGGCTCTGTATGGGAGGAGTTGTAAGTCACCTTTAAGTTGGGTAGAGATGGGGGAGAGTGCACTGTTGGGACCTGAAATGGTGCAAGAAACCACTGATCAAATTAAAATGATCAGGGAAAAGATGAGAGCTGCCCAACAGAGGTAAGAATCCTATGCCAACAAGAGAAGAAGGCCTTTGGAATTTAATGAGGGAGATCATGTATTTCTAAGAGTGTCCCCCACCACGGGTATTGGTAGACAGATAAGGACCAAAAAAAACTTAGCCCTAGATTCCTAGGACCATTCTAAATTTTACAAAGAGTCGGTCCCGTTGCCTACCAAATTGCTTTACCTCCCTATTTGTCTAATCTACACGATGTTTTCCATGTCTCCCAACTTCAGAATATGTCCTGCATCCTCAAGGCATGTATTAGAGAATCAACCGATAATATTAAAGGAAAATTTGACTTATGAATCTACTCCTGTTCAAATCCTTGACTATAAGACTAAGTAACTTCGAAGTAAAATAATCCCTTTAGTTAAGGTACTTTGGCAGGATGTAGCATCGAAGGAGATGACGTGGGAGAAAGAAGAAGAGATGAGGCAAAGATACCCAGAGTTGTTTACAGGTATGAATTTTGGGGACAAAATTTCTTTTGAGGGGGGGATAATGTAACAACTGAAAGGATTTTAAAAGATAAAAATTTGATTTTTAACCCTAACCCCTTTTAAACGAAGCCTGGCATGACTTTCGAGGATAGTGATTCGAAACAGAAGGTTGTTCGAAGCCAGAAACACGATCAAAAAGAAAGAAATGCAATCCGGTGATCAGAAACTGACGAAAGAAGTTTCGTGCGTCGATTTCATTGACGGAGGCCAAAACTTTTTCATGGAAATGCGTGTCGACGTCTGGAAGGATACCGACACCTTAAAGTATCCTCGAGTGGTCTGGGAAAAGTCAGAATCGTCCCCGGAGGCTTTAAATTACACGAATTCCCTCCATTTCTCTCATTTCTCTCTCTCTCCTCACCACACACTCTCTCTCCTCTCTCTTTTCTCTCTCCTCCTTCCTCCACCGTGAACGGCCGCTACAGCCACCGTGGGCCGCCACTAAGGGCACCAACCGATAGCCTTCATTGCCCACAACCTCCAGCAACCAACCACGGCCACCAACGGCCGTCGGAGCCGCCGAAAAAATGCCATTTTTCCCCTCCATCGCGGCGAATCGCCCAGCCAGATCGCACCGTCTGGCTGTCGCTGACCGTCACCGCCCCCACCACCGTGTAGCTTGAGCTGCCAGCTTCCTCCAAGAGCTCGCCGCCGTCGAAAGGAGGCCGGATGTGCCTGGATCGAGGGAAACTCCGTTCGCTGTGCGAGAATCTTTGTGGCTGGAAAACGCCGCCTAAAAGGCCGTGAACCGCCACGTCACCACCGTATTCAGACTCCTGGACTTGCGGGCTTCACCATGGTGTGATTTTTGAGACAAACCGCACCCCTCCACCGTGCGCCACCGTATGCCGCCGTGTGCCATCGTGCCGGAGCTTCTGGACGTGCATTGGGAGAAATCGAGACCACCGTGACGCAGAATTCCATCATCCGGTCACATTGGTAAGGTCCGATTTCCCAAAAAACAATGACATCTGATTGAAATAATTACCGAACCTAATTAGGCAATAAATTAACCTAGGTAGTTGAGTAACCGGGTTTAAGATCGAAAATTGGATGACGTGACGAGCCTGAATATTTAATTTTATGTCTAGGAAATTAATCGGGCTCAGAAACTGAGACTGCATGGAATTCTGAAGTGATTTAGAGCATTCAGAGACCAGGTAGGATAATTTACACTTCCCGAACCCTAGAATTGATTTAGTGAATACCTGAATGATTTAGATGATTTGCGTGCTGCTTTCGATGGGATAAATTGCATGCCTGTGTGCTGAAAACCCTAATTGCATGTTAGACACTTTGTTTATCGAGTTTAGATGCCTTTAGGACAGATTTACTTAGGGTTGGGTACTTGATAGCCAGTATGGGACGACCGTTAAGTATTCCTAGTACAGGGAGTTTTTAAACGAGATTATTTTTATCAGATTTACCCTGTACTGAGTTAGGGATTACGCGTTAAACCAGGACGACCCTAAGAAAGGTTTACGGAGTATAAGGGGGGATAGCCTACACGGGAAAACGTTGTGATTTAGGTGTAATACCCTAGAACCCTGAGGATGAGCCGACCGAGAGCATGTGAGTTCGAATAGACTGTATGAGGATGAGAATTGGCGTATGTGCACATGCTAGGGGACGCCCTAGATGTTGATTCTCACCCGGTCCTTGAGTAAGTGATTGGTGTTACGGATCACACTCACAATATAGGCTTGATTCGGGTGATTGGTGTTACGGATCACACCCAACGATAAGAGAGGTATTCTCTCTAGACTACGTGCAATTAGATGATGATTTAGATTTGGTTACAGCGGATTTGTAACCAACGTGGATTGAGATACATTGGGCATGGGATTTTATTTGATTTTATGATTGATTTTCAAAGAAATGAATTTTATGATTTCGAGGAATTGCCGTGATTTCCATGTAATTAAATAATTTTTAAAGATAAGGTATTTCACTGTTTTCGAACTGATTTCGGGAAGATGATTTCGGTGTTAGCACCGCTGGGTATTCAACCAATTTTCGAATGATATTTGAATTGTGAATTATTCTACTGGGATTCATATCTTATTAGGTTGTTTACTCAGATGAACAGGGACAGGGATAGGAACCCAGACGATAGCCGAGGCTGACTTGAGGATAGACCGGAGGATGATTTAGCTTAGGCTTGAATCGTTGTACATATACTCTGATGACGTTGTTGTTTATTGGGTTCTGTCTCTTATGTTTTTTGTATGGATTGGACTGAATGTACATGTAATATTTCAGATAGTGTATATGGATTGTAGTGATGAATTGACGTTCTTTGCATATGGATTTATGTTAATTATGTTTATTGTCATTGTCTGACCGGGCCGCTTGATTGTAAACAGTGATTTTGTACTTTGGATATGATCGAAATACGAGGAAACTCACGATTTTTGGTAGGGTTTATCAGTAAACTTGGGAAATTCAGTTAGAATGTATGTGAATGCTTGACAGTATATGTATATGAGTTTTGGATGTTGAGTTTAATGATTGTACGCCGTATGTATGGACTTTAGTTTCATTCCAGAGTTATTGATGATGTATGTATGTGTATTTAGTTAGCTGCGTGTGAATCAGGGTTGAACAGAATCTGAATGGACAATGGTAAGTCTATTTGGGTTACGCTCAACCAGTAGCGATCCCCTGACATTCCCACATAGGGAATAATTATGTAAACTAACCCATATGCTTCCGTTAATAAGATAAGCATCGCGTATGACGTATTAGGGGGTTGTTACACAGACTCCTTCATACCAAGTTCAGACTTTCAATTCTATAGAGAGAGTGTGTGGACGAGCTAGAGAGAGAAGCTAAAGGAAAAAGGCAGTAAATCTCATTTCTAGCAAGATTTAAGGTTAGAAAAGTGATTAGGAAGGCATCTACTGCATCAATCAGCATCTATACATCAGTTAAACACGGATTAAGGTAGCATAATAACCCAATCCCTTTATTTCAGAGTTTACTGTTCGTACTACTAAAAATTGTGAAATTGAACTTGTTTGAAAGAAAAAGGGATTAAAAACTACATTCTTATTATTTTCAATAACTATTGGATGTTTTTAACTGATTGAAAATACTTGTCCATGCTTAAAAAGATTTTTGAAAAATGGGTTTTTCAACTTGAATGAAAATGAGTTTTAATCTTAGATTTGGACAAGATTATATGATGTTTTGGACTATTTTCTTGTGTTAAATGTTGCTAAGGAGTTTATCTTGAGTTCATCAATTTTAAAATGGGTTTAGAAACAAGTTTTTGGATTGAAATTTTGGGTCAACGCTGATTTATAAAATAGGGCAAGATGCAGAAACCGACTGCCACGGTGCAGCAGTTGACTATCGTGCTCTTGAGATTCCCAGAATCGTATACAGAATGCTAGCAGTCGACTACCAAGCACCTAGAAGTCGACTGCCGTGTTCTTCATTTCTCCAGAAATGCCCAAGAATAGAGCAACTGACTGCCCCGACTTAGTAGTCGACTATTAGGCCCAACAGTAGGCTAGCAATCGATTGTCGGCACCTATCAGTCGACTGATAGCTCTCTGTTTGGAATTTTAAAAATTTAGACAGAATGCAATTAGTCGACTTGAAGCGTGATACTAGTCAATTGCCACCTTTTGTGATGAAAAGATTAACTTAATGACATATTCAAATGATATCTAGCCCAAAAACTAAATGCAAACTAGAGATTAAACTCAAATTACAAGCAAGGTAACATATACTTTGAATGTAAATGAGAAAGAGCATGAAAGTGATGAAAGTTAAAAGGAAAGAGCAAGAATGCATAAGAGAAATGAAAATTGTATTCTTAATATATGTATTAGTGGTAGATAGGTTCATATCTGAATGATTGATTACTGGTATGGGAAGGTGATCAGACATTCCGCAATTATCTTGATAGTTGTAAATTGTAAGTTAGTGACTTAATGGCCAATATAAATGAAAAGTCACATACTTAGAATTTATAGAACTATAGTATGCACCGATTCACCCATATATATATGTTTATGAATAGCGTTTTGAGGACCCCAGTATGTACTTAATGTGTGGGACCCAGAGTTGGGAGCCTTATGGTACTTTGATCCACTAGAGGACGCTCCAGAATGTACACAAATGTTATATGCAGTCGAGGACTGCCAAGCAGAGTTGCCACGGTACATATACGAAAACATGGAGTGGTGCACACGTTGACCCTCTAGATTTCTCTTGTTATGCAATTATATGATGATAATTATGATGATGATTGGCAGAGGCCAATGTATGATGATTGGCAAAGGCTAATGAGAAGTGCTCTTATTTCCTTATTGCTCTTTATGTTATGATGAAAGTTATATGAATGATACTATGTTACCTATATGTTTTGATGAATTGATAAGATATGTACTATGAGTTAAGTTTATGCATGCAAGTATGAATGTTAAATGAAATGTTATACAAGATAACCCAATAGATGTATTGTTTATGAAAAAGAATGTAAAATTTCCATGAGTTTACGATGGTACAAACTAGCTGTTCTGAAAAATGGTTATTAATGCTACTGAGATTTATTCTCATGAAAATGCTAGATTGTATCAGATGCCTAGATACCAGATCCTTCTTGAGATAGAGATGGAGTTAGTTGAAATACGCTTTCTGGGGTATTTCCCTGTTATTAAGGAACTTTAGATCATATATGTATGGGAAGTTCTTTCCCTACCCTGATTACATGAAGTATTAGAATAGAAAGTTGTTGGTATGTCCCACTTGAATCCTTGTGATATTTTGGTAAAAGGATCAGGAGACTAGTTTTGATGTATAGGATAAGGGCATATATGTATTAGGATATGTGAGCTAGGAATCCACTAGCTATTTTGTTAAATGGGTATGAGTGACAGGCTTGTTGTCTCCTAACCCTAGCTAACACTCTCACATATCCATAGATATATGTCTAATGAATGATATGTACACATTGTAAATGAATGTTGATGTATAAGTATGTATGTATGCACCTATATGTTATTTTAACTAATATGTTTTATTTTCACTGCGTAACATGTGAGATCTCGAGTGTAGTAGCCTAAACCAATAATACTAATTATGTCATTTGGTAAACAATTAAAAATTAACTCAGGTAAAGGAAGTAGTAATTCACCAATATTATAGTATATTATTTATATTATTTAATCAACTTAAAAGGAACTGTAGGATTGGGGGGTTACATTGAGTTGGTATCAGAACACTACTACCATGGCTAGTTAGAACTGGCTCGGTAGTGAAAGGGTAGATTCCTCAGGATAGAGACTAATGCAAGGTAGTTAGCTGAACCATGGCAATTGACTAGCTTGTATTATGTTTTGACTTGAGGAATGAAGCATTAGGTTTGGGTAGATGATATTTCTGATTGGTGCCATATGATCTCTTATAAATAATATGTTATTGAGACTGATCACCTCGATAATGTTTGTTTTGTAGAGTGAATTATGGCCCTACCTAGGAGAAATACTAGGAAGGAAAAGGAAGGTGAAACCAATATGGAAAGAGTAATGCTAGTCATGATAGGAGTGGTAGAGGCTATGAGAGAACAGTCATTGCCGCCTCAACAAAGCATCTGCTACTCAACAAGTCAGCAGCCTACAATAAAGCATTTAGAAAATTTTAAGAGAATAGACCTATGAATCCCAACCCAAATCCTGACGTTGGCCAAGTGAGAAACCAAGCTTATAATGGTTGGTCTGAATTTCAGAGAAATAATCCTCCTTCCTTTAGGGGTGAGTTTAACCCACAAGCAGCTGAAGAATGGTTGCGAGAGATGGAAAAATTGTTCGAGGTTGTAGGGAATACGGACAAACAGAAGGTTTTGTTTGCTACTCACATTCTTGTTGGGGAAGCAGAATATTAGTGGATAAGAGCGAAACAATTACTGGTAGCCTAAGGGACCCAGTTCACCTGGGAGGTTTTTAAAAGAGTATATCTGGAAAAGTATTTTCCTGAGAACGTGAGAAACCAAAAAGAAATTGAATTCATACAGTTAAAGCAAGGCAATATGACTTTTGAGGAGTATTTAGCAAAATTTGAGGCACTGTCTAAATTCTCTTCTTATTTGGAGCATCATCCAAATGAGACATGGAAAGCATTGCATCTAGAAGCTGGGTTGAGATCAGAGCTAAAGAATGCTGTTGCTCCATTTGAAACTAGAAACTTTGCTATGTTAGTGAACAAGTGTCGCATTGTTTCTCAGAACCTGGCTGAAATAGAGAAAGAAAGACAGAGAGCCAATTTCTTTAAAAGGAAACAACCGGGATCCTTCAGAGGAAGGGATAGTAGAAATGAAGGAAACCAAAAGGGGAAGAAACCTATGGTGAGACAGGCAGTACCCAATGCTTGTCCAAAATGTGGGAAAAGTCATGGCGGACCTTGTAGATTCCAGTCCGGTGTGTGTTTTAAGTGTGGAAAACCAGGTCACTTCATTAAAGATTGACCTGAGTGAAACAAGTCGACTGAGCCCACAAGACCTCCTACTATGGGAAGAGTTTATACTCTCAAAGGTAAAGACATGGTTCAGTCCGATGATCTGATAAAAGGTAAATGTTTGATAAATAGTGTATCTTTAATTGTACTGTATGATTTTGGTGCCACTCATTCTTTCATTTCCTGTGAATGTGTGGAAAGATTGAATTTACCTTTATTTAAATTTCCCCATGAGTTATTAATTTCTACTGCCGCGGGAGAGTGGGTATTAACTTCTTTGGCTTGCTTAAATTGTCCCCTTGTTGTTGAGAATAAGCCCTTCATTTTAACCTTATTTGTTTACCTTTGGTGGGGCTAGATATTATTCTTGGGATGGATTGGTTGTCTGCAAACAATGTAGTCTTGGATTGTTCTAAGAAATTTATGACTTATATAGATGCCATGCCAGTAGTCAGGAAAATTGAGGAAGAGATCCAAGGAATTAGTTTTCTGTATTCTTCTAAAGTTGAACATCAGCATAAACTTAATGCTATTCCTGTAGTTTATGAATTTTCAGATGTTTTTCCCAATGAAATTTCAAGTCTTCCACCTGAGAGAGAAATATAATTCTCTATAGAATTGATCCCTGGCACGGGACCAATTTCTATAGCACCTTATAGAATGTCTCCCTTGGAGTTAACTGAATTGAAGGTGCAGATAGAGGATCTTTTGGGGAAACAGTTTATTAGGCCCAATGCTTCACCTTGGGGAGCACCAGTTCTGTTTGTAAAGAAGAAGGATGGAAGTATGAGGTTATGTATAGACTATAAACAATTGAACAGGGTGACTGTAAAGAATAAATACCCACTTCTTAGGATAGAGGATTTTTTAGATCAATTGAGAGGACCTACTGTGTTTTCCAAAATTGATTTGAGGTCAGGGTAATCAGAGTGAGAACAGAAGACATACCTAAGACAACCTTTAGAACTAGATATGGGCATTATGAATTTTTGGTAATGCCATTTGGATTAACGAATGCTCTAGCTATTTTTATGGATTACATGAATTGTATCTTTAGACCCTACCTAGATCAATTCATGGTAGTGTTTATTGATGACATTCTTGTATATTCTAAGAGTAGTGAAGAGCATGAACATCATCTTAGAATTGTATTACAGTTGCTTAGGGAAAAGCAATTGTATGCAAAATTAGAAAAATGTGAATTCTGGTTGGAAGAGGTAAAATTCTTAGGTCATGTAATGACTAAAGATGGAGTAACAGTAGATCCCAGTAAGATAGAAGCTGTAATTAGTTGGGAGAGACCCACAACAGTAACTGAAATTTGAAGTTTTCTTGGATTAGCAGGGTATTATAGGAGGTTCATTCAAGGGTTTTTGCAAATTGCGTTGCCTTTAACTAGACTGACTAGGAAAAATATTCCTTTTGTGCGGGATCACAAATGTGAAGATAGCTTTCAAATTTTAAAAGAAAAGTTGACCACAACACTTGTCTTAATAATCCCTGATCCCTTAGGAAATTTTGAATTATATTGCGATGCATCCAAGAAGGGCTTAGGATGTGTCTTGATGCAAAATGGGAGAGTTGTTACATATGCCTTTAGACAATTAAGGCCTCATGAAGAAAATTACCCTACCCATGATTTAGAATTAGCAGCCATAGTGTTTGCTTTAAAATTTTGGCGACAATATTTATATGGGTTGAGGTTTGAGGTATTTAGTGACCATAAAAGTCTCAAATATCTCTTTGACCAAAAAGAATTAAACATGAGGCAGAGAAGATAGATGGAATTCTTAAAGGATTATGATTTTGAATTAAAGTACCATCTAGGAAAAGCTAATGTAGTGGCAGATGCACTAAGTCAGAGAAGATGGATGGAATTCTTTAAAAACTACAGTATGCACTGATTCACTAATATATATATGTTTATGAATAGCGTTTTGAGGACCCCAATATGTACTTAATGTGTGAGACCCAGAGTTGGGAACCTTATGGTACTTGGATCCACTAGAGGATGCTCCAGAATGTACACAAATGTTATATGCAGTTGAGGACTGCCAGACAGAGTTACCGCGGTACATATGCAAAAACATAGAGTGGTGCACACGTTGCCCCTCTAGATTTCTCTTATTATGCAATTATATGATGATAATTATAATGATGATTGGTAGAGGCCAATGTATGATGATTGATAGAGGCCAATGAGAAGTGCTCTTATTTCCTTATTGCTCTTTATGTTATGATGAAAGTTATATGAATGATGCTATGTTACCTATATGTTTTGATGAATTGATAAGATATGTACTATGAGTTAAGTTTATGCATGCAAGTATGAATGTTAAATGAAATGTTATACAAGATAACCCAATAGATGTATTGTTTATGAAAAAGAATGTAAAATTTCCATGAGTTTACGATGGTACAAACTAGCTGTTCTGAAAAATGGTTATTAATGCTACTGAGATTTATTCTCATGAAAATGCTAGATTGTATCAGATGCCTAGATACCAGATCCTTCTTGAGATAGAGATGGAGTTAGTTGAAATACGCTTTCTGGGGTATTTCCCTGTTATTAAGGAACTTTAGATCATATATGTATGGGAAGTTCTTTCCCTACCCTGATTACATGAAGTATTAGAATAGAAAGTTGTTGGTATGTCCCATACCTTGAATCCTTGTGATATTTTGGTAAAAGGATCAGGAGACTAGTTTTGATGTATAGGATAAGGGCATATATGTATTAGGATATGTGAGCTAGGAATCCACTAGCTATTTTGTTAAATGGGTATGAGTGACAGGCTTGTTGTCTCTTAACCCTAGCTAACACTCTCACATATCCATAGATATATGTCTAATGAATGATATGTACACATTGTAAATGAATGTTGATGTATAAGTATGTATGTATGCACCTATATGTTATTTTAACTAATATGTTTTATTTTCACTGCGTAACATGTGAGATCTCGAGTGTAGTAGCCTAAACCAATAATACTAATTATGTCATTTGGTAAACAATTAAAAATTAACTCAGGTAAAGGAAGTAGTAATTCACCAATCTTATAGTATATTATTTATATTATTTAATCAACTTAAAAGGAACTGTCAGATTGGGGGGGTTACATGCACAATTACCCTAGGTGGTGGCCCAGTGTCCACGTAGTGCCCAAGTGTGCACAATGACCCTAGGAAGGTGGCCAAGTGTCCACAGAGTGCCCAAATGTGCACAATTACCCTAGGTGGTGGCCTAGTGTCCACGTAGTGCCCAAGTGTGGACAATTACCCTAGGTGGTCCCCCAGTGTCCACGTAGTGCCCAAGTGTGCACAATGACCCTAGGGAGGTGGCCAAGTGTCCACAGAGTGACCAAGTGTGCACAATTACCCTAGGTGGTGGCCCATTGTCCACGTAGTGCCCAAGTGTGCACAATGACCCTAGGAAGGTGGCCAAGTGTCCACATAGTGCCCAAGTGTGCACAAAGAATTATTAAGGTGGCCAAGTGTCCACGAGTGCTCGAGTGTGCACAAATTTTATATCAAATATGTTTTAAGAATGATAAGCATAAATGTTTTCTTAATTTTATGATTGTGTGTTTTATAACATGCCAGATGTCTTGAAAGAATATTATTTTTATCGCATTGACATTTAAATTGATCATACATTGCTTGCCAGTTTATATTTATGAACAACACTATCTTTTAATTTTAAGAATGTAAAGTTAAATATTTTGGTGCTTGCACCCTGATACATATTAGTTGTTTTAAAAACTCGAATTGTTAATCTACTGGGAAACTTGTGTTTCTCATTATTATGCTAATATGTATTAGATACAGACGCTTAGCAGGGCCGGGAGATAGAAGTTCCTTTTTGGTCTAAGGAAAATTTTGTAATCCCTATTTTTGGGGTCCTAGTCCAGATAAAGCTAGGATTATTCTTTTGATAGTAGTCCTGAGATGTAGTTCGGAAAGAACAGGGGAAGGGATAGGTGAAGGACTGATCTATCCTAGAAATTTGTAAAGGGAGTCTGAGTGACAGGATTGTTGTCTCTTGACTTCTTATGGATGGGTGCTTCGCATATCCTAATATATGTTTACTGTAATGTAATGGACATTATTGGACTCTTATTATTTGAATTGTATGAAGTTAGTCTTCCGCTGTGTAGTAGAGAATCTTTGTTATTCCACTGTACATGTAAGTTTTTAATCTGAGCAAAAGATTCTGAACCTAAATTGCTTAAATTAATTTAATGGTATAACTGCTCAGACATTAATTAAATAAAGGATAAAGATAATGTATTGAACATATCTGTTTATATCAGAATTAAGAGTAATACTATATAGGGGCGTTACAACTATTATGCCTAAGGGAGGAGAACAATCAATCACCCAGTTAATGTTGACCTCATTGAGCATGAACTCTTAAAGTTTTGATGATAACAAACCCATTGAAGGATTTTCTTAAGTCCCAAGGGCCAACAAAAAGTTTTGAAGATAATATATAGTCACCTTGGACTTAGTATGTGATATTTCTCTCAGAAATTGAGCTCAAAATGTATTTCCAAATTCTCTTCAAAGATGTTTTCCATTCTATCAGACTTGGTAGCTCCTTCTCTTGAATTTCTTCACTTAAAAGAAAATTTCCAAAGCTACAAGTCAATAGCCATATTAGGGAACTTGACTAGTACATTTTACACTTAAAGAAACCAAGATATTAAGCTACAAGTTGACTATTAGAAATTTAGTAGTCGACTATTAGCCTACTAGAAAGCGTAAGTCGACTGCCAGACTTCAGCTTCAACATCCATGGGAGCTTGTGTAACCCCCCAGTCCTATAGTTCCTTTTTAGTTATTTAATTAATACAATAATACTATATACTATAAGATTAGTGAATTAATACTTCCTTCACCCGAGTCCATTTTAAATTCTTACCAAGTGAAATGATTAAGTACTATTAGTCTGGCTACTACACTCGGGTTCTCACATGTTACGCAGTAAAAAATAGAATGAGGTAATGGAAATGAAACACATATACAATTATAGATAAATTCACATTCATTTATCATATTCATAAGTGTCATCCATCAGACATATACCCATAGATATGCGAGTGCGTTAACCAGGGTAAGGAGACAACAAGCCTGTCACTCATACTCATTTAACAAAATTGCTAGTAAATTCCTAGCTCACATATCCTAATACATATGTGCCCTTATCCTATACATCAAAAATCTATCCTTCTGATCCTTTCCAAAAATTTAAGAAGGATTCAGGGTATCGGGCATGTCAAAATGTTTCTAAAACTTTATATATTCAAGGTATAGGAGGGACTTCCCATTCATATATTACCCACAATTCCTTGACAATAGGGAAATACCCAGAAAGGGTATCTCCATCAACTCAACTTCCACTTTTAGTAATATCTGGTACCTAGGCACCTAATACAAACCAGCATTTTTAATGAGAATAAATTCTAGTAGCAATAATAACCAATTTATAAAACAACTAGTTTGTATCACTATAATCCCATATGAAACATCCTTCTTATCGTCATACAGATGATATGTCTATTGGGTTGCCTTACATAAAATTACATTTGATACTTATAATTGCATGCATCATTTACTTGATATGCACCACACAGGGCATATATCTCATAAAATAGTTAAGTAATACAGGTAACATAATTTCATTCATATATCTTCATATAAAGAGCAATAAGGAAATAAGAGCATTTCTCATTGGCCATTGCCATCATCATAATAATTATCATATAATAACAATAAGAGAAATTAGGAGGGTTGTGAAGCAAGCCACTCCATACTTTCGAATATGTACTCGTAACTTTTGGCAACATATGCCCATTGGCAGTCCTCGGCTGCAACATTTTATTTGTGTACATTCTGGAGCGTACTCCAGTGGATCCAAGTACAATAGATTTCCCACATTGAGTTCACACATTGAGTACAAAATAGGGTCCCCAAAATGCTATTCATTAGCATATACATTATGGTGATTTGGTGCATACTATAGTTATGTGAAATCCTAAGTATGTGACTTTTTATTGAACTTGGCCATTAAGTCACTAACTTAGAATTTACAACTATCACGATACTCATGGAATGTCTAATCACCATCCTATACCAGCAATCAGTCATTTAGTTATGAACCTATCTACCACTAATACATATACTAAGAATACAATTCTCATTTCTCTTATGCATTCTTGCTCTTTCCTTCTCAACTTCATCATACTCTTGCTCTTTTTCATTTACATTCAAAGTATATGTTACCCTTCTCATATTCTAGGTTTAAATCCCTTGCTTGAATTGGGTTTTTGGGCCAAATACCTTTTAAACATGTCATTGAGTTCATAATTCACTCACATAACTTGGCAGTCGGCCGGTACCCTATTGCTAGTCGACTGGTAGCATTCTGTCCAATTTTAAAATTTCAACCAGAGAGCTATTTGTAACATCTGCTTCTACACTCTAAGAGATGTTTTTTGATTTTAAATGAATTAAATTTTTGTGTTTGTTGCATTATGTTGCATATAGATGCATTAGAATGAGAGTTTTAAGTGAAGAGAAAGGATAGGGACTAAATTGAAAGGAAAAAGATGAGGTGAGAATGGATGTGTGAATTTCCAAAACTTTAGGGTAATAGGCCGTAATTTTAGCCAAATAATTTATTGTAGCAACAAAATTCTGAAAATTTCCTGCCAGGAAATTAGGGATGAAATGGTCATTTAACATAAAGTTGGAAGAATTATCAATTTGGACCGAATGGTTGGGAATTAGGAGTAGAATTGCAAGAGGCTGGATCACCTGTAAATAGGTGAAGTCTCCAGAACCTTTCATTTTGCATTCTGAGTTCAGAATCATAGAGAGAGAGGAACTTGTGAAGGTAGAAAGCTGCTAGGAGGATTTAAGCATTCCAAAAGTTAGGAAAACTTACCAGAACACTTCACTATCATCAAATACCAAGTATAAATCAGCAAAAGGGTAGCAAATCACCTATCTCCCTTTTTTTGAAATTTATTGTGTATAGTTGGTAAATTCTGAGTTTTCATAATTTTAAACTCCAGGGAGATTAAAACCTACATTCTTAGTGTTTTTGATTGCTATTGGATGTTTTAAATTGATTGAATATACTTGTGAATACATGAATGCAAATCTGAAAAAATAGTTTTTCATGGTTTTGAGAAAAGAGTTTAAATCCAAGATTTGAGCATGATTAATCGATGGTTTGGGCTATTTTTCAGTGGTAAATGAAGCTTTTATGCTGTTATAATTGAGTTTTTAATCATCAAAACTGTTTTAAAAACATGTTCTTGGGCTAAAATAGTTGGTCAACGATGAGTTTTAAAATAGAGTATAACATAGCAGTCAACTTGTTGTGCTCTTGAGTTACCCAGAAATGTATCTAGAATGCTAGCAGTCGACTGCCAGGGGATGGAAGTCGACTATCGCGTTCTTATTTTTCAAAAATTAGCCAAGAACAGAGCAGTCGACTGTCGGGGCCTGGAAGTCAACTGATTTCTTTTTGTTTGAGATAATTACGAGTCAGTATGCTAGAAGTCGACTACCAAGAGGCTGGAAGTCGACTTGTAGCTCTTTAATTCACAATTAGCCCAATATTTTACTCAAATGTAGGATTTAATCTTAAATTGTAATGGATAACATGAGAAATCAGAATATTTGAGAAATTATAAGAAAGATAAGAGAAATAAGAGATTTTCATTGAGTATAAAACATAAATGAGAATAACTGAAAATGGTTGATCTGCGAGAATGGTTGTATTTGGTTATACGACGAGAAGGGATGCGTTTGGTTATACTGCGAGAATGGCTGCAACTCGCTTTAATCCAAGAAAAGTTTTGCAGACGATAAACCATGAGAATATTGTTGACGGTTAACCACGAGAATAAATGCTGACGGTTAACCACGAGAATGAATGTAGATGGTGAAAACCACGAGAATGGTTGCAGGTGGCTCATGACCATGAGAAAACTTATTTATGAATGGAAATATTTAAAGAATTATTTTGTGATGCTTTTGATGTTGGCTATTTCAAATTGCATGATTTCTTTGTTTATTCTCTATATACTGATATGAGAATATGAGTTGTTACCATTACAATTTGAGAATGCATCCTGTGTGATGAATATTTGTGAAGTACATGTGTAATCATAAGTATATGCATAAGATATTTGTGTAATCCATGTACATTGCTCTAATAGCATAATATTTTAAATTATTATGATAAAGAATGTAGTGGATTTTCATATCTGTACGGTGGTACAAATAACTAATTTAAATACAAGTGATTATTGCTACTGAGAAATATTTCTAATTAAAGCTAATTTGTATCAGATTCCTAGGTACTAGGTGCTATTATAGGTAGAGATAGAAGTAGTGGAGATACCCTTTTTGTGGTATTTTCCCGTGATTATTGGACTATGGGTCTTATTTGTAATTGAGTTACCACCCTTCCCTTGACTGTATGCATAACTAGGAATATATAGTATTTTGACATGCCCATTTCCCTGAATCCTTATTAGTATTTTGAAAGGATCAAGAGAATGATTTTGGTATAAGTAAGGAGGGCATATATATATTAAGATATATGAGATCGAGAATTTTGCTTAAAACAGGGTATGAGTGGCAGGCTTTTTGTCTCCTTACCCTGCTCAGGCTCACATATCTATAGGTATATGTTTGGCACACACTACTATTTATGTATGTATAAATATTATGTACAGTTGGATGTGAATGTAAATATCTCTATATCTATTTATTCCGTTTAAATTATTTTATTTATTTTCATTGCGTAAAATGGTGAGAACCCGAGTGTAGTAACCTAAACTAGTGGCACTCAACTATTTAACTTAGAAAAAGTTAAAAATATACTCGGGTAGAGGTAGTAGTAAACTCATCAATCCTATATTATATCACCTTATATTATTTAATTACCTAAAAGGAATATAGGGTTGGGGATGTTACACTATTAATCTACTGCTACAGGGCTAGCAGTCAACTACTAGCTTACTATTGGGCCCGATAGTTGACTATTAAAGCATGACAGTCAGTTGTTGGCCTTTTGGGAAAATTTTTGGAAAATGAAGAACACGACAGTCAACTTTTAGGAGCTGGCAGTTGGCTGCTAGCGTTTTGTATATATTTTGGGCAACTCAAGAGCATGACAGTCGACTATTGCAGGCCACCAATTGGCAGCTACGTTATGCTCTATTTTAAAACTTGCCATTGACCTAGAATTTTTGTCTAAAAACTTATTTTTAAAGCCATTTGGAAAGTCATGAACTCAAGATAAACTTCTAAGCATCGTTTAACACGTGCAAACAGCCTAAAACACCATTTAATCTCACTCAAATATAGGATTAAACCTCATTTTCGTTCAATTTTTCAGAATCAATTTTAAGCATGCATAAGCATCTTCAACCGATTCAAAACACCCAATAGTAAGTAAAAATATTAAGAATGTAGTTTTAAATCCCTTATTCCTTTAAACAACTTCAAAATCATCAAGTTCAGTTATATAAATAGTAACTTCAATAATAAAAAGGGATTGGGTTATTTTGCTACCTTAAATTTTTGTTTGGATGTTGATTAACGTATTGGATGCCTTCCTAGACACTTCTCTAGATTCAACCCTTGCTAAAAGTGGAGATTTAACTTCTTCTCCCTCACTTTCTCTCTCTACTTAACTGCTCTTTCTCTCTATGGAAGTGGTTTTGAATTTTGGGTAACGGAGGACTTTTTCTTCTGACCTTATAAAGGCCACCCAAAACTTACAATTTTGATTCTAATCTTTGATCATTTAGCCTTAAAATGGTAAGTTTCAAACTATATACATAATTACCATTTTGCCCTTAAACCATTGGCAGGAGAATTCCAAAAATCAATTGGCTATAGTAATTCTTTTGGTCAAAATTGAAATTCTCATACCTGAACTTTTACACTTTTTAGTTTAGTCCTTCTCCCTTTTCTAATCAATTTTCTCATTCTTTTCTTGTCCAATTCTAGTACTAATGTAACTATATGCAGTATAATGCAACATACACAAACAATTAATTAAAATTAACATACATCTCTCATAGAAATAGGGGCGGATGTTACAACTCGAGAGTAAGAAGTTGACTGCCTCATGCTAAGAAGTCAATTGCTAGACTACAGTTAACATATAAAGGTACTCGTGAGGAACAAGTCAACTGGCTCAAAGTATGGAGTCGACTATTAGACCACTAATTCAAATTGTACAAAAACTTGAGAGTAGATAGTCTGTAACACCTTGTAACATCTGCTCCTACTATTTATGAGATATGTTTGTTAGTTATTAAATAGTTAAATGCTTGTGTATGTTGCATTAGATTGCATATAGTTGCATTAGAGTAACGGACTAAATTGAAAAGAAAAAGGTTAAAGATTAGAATGAAAAGGAAAAGGTTAACTTAAGGAAACTATATAAGTCCTCATTAGTCCAGGTGTAACATTCTCTCCAAGTATGATTAAAAGAGATGATTGTTGATTGTTAATTTAATCTAAATGCTTGTTTATGTTGCATTAGTTACATATAGTTGCATTAGTGTAGGGACCTAATTGAAAGAAATAAAATTTTTGAGTTGAGAGTATAGCTAAGGACGTAAGTGAAAAGGAAAAATGTGTGGAAGTTAAAACTACAAAGTGGCCAGGGATTGGAATGTAATTTCATAAATTTCTCTTAAACCGTAACCAAACCCTAAGCGTCCCACACACTTCCAAATTTCATTATTTTAGAGAGAGAAGAAAAAGGGTGGCTAGAGAGAGATAAGGGCGAGTTAGGGAATAAGAGAGGAGTTTTGCTAAAGGAAAGGGCGGATTTGAAGCTGGAAACTAGTTCTACAGCAAGGGGAGAGCCTTCTAAGAACATCTTATACACACATTTAGCAAGGAATCAAGGTAGCAATTCATCCTAAACCCTATTTTTAAAATATGTAGAAAATTTACTGCTAAGTGTGACTTTGAGTGTGTTAAGTTAAGTTTAGGGTTTTAAACCTACATTCTATGTATTTTTCACTGCTATTGGAAAATGTGTGATGATTTACCTTGCTTATTTATGCTTGTGAATGATTATGATGTAGCCTATGCTTCTAGGCAGTTAAGACCTCATGAGAGAAACTATCCTACCCATGACCTAGAGTTGGTAGCCATAGTATTTGCCTTGAAGATTTGGAGACATTATCTCTATGGGTCTAGATTTAAGGTATTTAATGACCATAAAAGTCTCAAGTACCTCTTTGATCAGAGAGAATTAAATATGAGGCAGAGGAGATGGATGAAATTCATTAAGGATTATGATTTTGAATTGAAGTACCATCTAGGCAAGGTAAACATTGTGGTAGATGCATTAAGTAGGAAGTCTCTTCATGTAGCTTAACTGATAGTGAGTGAAATGGGCTTAATAGAGAAATTTAGGAACATGGGTTTGTCTACTCTGGTGTTACCTAATAAAATCTGTTTGAGTGAATTAAGAATTTAGAACACTCTTAGGGCTTAAATCTTATAAGCTCAAAAGGGTGATGAATTCCTCGAGTCTCTAAAGGATTCAAAGGAGTTCATAAGGGAGGCTGATGGAATGGTAACTTTCCAGAATAGAATTTATGTTCCTAAGGTAGGTGAACTGAGGGATAAGATATTAGAGGAAGCTCACCAAAGTAAATACAACATTCATCCTAGAGCCACTAAGATGTATCAAGATCTTAAGGGAAGGTTTTTGTGGCCAAGTATGAAGAAAAATATAGCGAAACATTTAGTAAATGTCTAGTGTGCCAATAGGTTAAAATTGAACATCAAAAACCTGCAGGGTTATTACAACCCCTAGACATTCTTGAGTGGAAATGGGATAAAATCTCAATAAACTTTGTAGTGGGATTACCTAGAACCTAGTAAGGGAATAATGCTATTTGGGTGATTGTCGATAGGCTAACCTATAACGCCCCTATCTAGTATTACCATTAATTCTGATATAAACAGATAGGCTCAGTACATTATCTTTATCCTTTATTAATTAATGTCTGAGTAGTTATACCATTGAATTATATGAAGCGGATTAGGTTCGGGATCTTTTGCTCAGATTAAAAACTTACATGCATAGTGGAATAAAAGAAATTCTATGCTACACAACGGAGTTTAAACTATCATACAATTCAATGAAATAAGTTCCATAATGTCCATTACATTATAGTAAACATGTACCAGGATATATGAAGTACCCGTCCATAGGAATTCAGGTGACAAAAATCCTGTCACTCAGACCCCTTTTGCAAATCACTAAGCTGGACTGATTTTTCACATATCCCTTCTCCAGTTCCTTCCCAAGTACATCTCAGGTCTACTGCCACAAGAATAATCCTAGCTCTAAACTAAGTATGTCTAGACTAGGGCCCAAAAATATAGGGTTACAAACATTATATTTAACCCAAAAAAAGGACTCGATCTCCCAGCTCGGCTATACGTCCGCATCTGATACATATTAGCATATAATGAGAAACACAAGTTTCCTAGTAGCTTAAAAAGTCAGGTTTTAAACTAACTAATATGTATCAAGGTACAAGCACCAAACTTTTTAAGTCTACATTCTTGGAATAAAATACATCATAATTCAAAAATATAAATATGCAAGCAATATATATGATTAATTTAAATGCTAGTGCAATCAAATACTAATTCCTTCAAATAAAAATATTGGCATGCTATAAAAATGCATTATCATACAGTTATCAAATCCATTTTATGCTTATCATTCTCGATTTAATTTTATTCATGGGTTATGCACACTTAGGCACCGTGGACACTTGGCCACCTTTGGAAGTTCTTTGTGCACACTTGGGAACATGTGGACACTTAGCCACCTTTAAAATTTCTTCGTGCACACTTTGGCATGTGTAGACACTTGGCCACCTTTAAATTTCTTTGTGCACACTTGGGCACATGTGGACACTTGGCTACCTTTAAAATTTCTTTATCAATTATCCAGGGAAAATTTTATTTTTATGAGAATCATTACTAGTGTACATCCCTTTTAAAATTTTAATACTTCAAGGATAAAATTCCTTTTTCTTGGAAATTATCATTAATGTATTTCATTTGGAAATGCTATTAATTTCAAGGATAATTATCTCTTTCTTGTAGTTTAATGTAAACATACATTTCTTATGGGAAATTTCAATATTTAAGGAATAATTTCTCCTTTTCTTAGAAATAATTTCCAAGGTATATTTCTTATGAAAATTTCATATTTAAAGAATAATTTCTCCTATCTTGGGTATTTGTTGCTAAGGTACATTTCTTATAAAATTCTAATTATTTTCTTTTTCTTGGAAATTAATTCCAATGTACATTTTCTTTCGAAAAATTCTAATAATTTCAATAATAATTGTAACACCCCTTATCTTATCTTAACAACATCATAATACTTATTCAGATAAGTGGTTACATTATCTTTAGTCTTTAATTACATTTATTTCTCCCGAGCCTTTAATCCATTATAAATTTATTATGCAATTAGGTTCGGGTACCTTTGCTCAGGAAAATATTCTTTGGCATAGCGAAATATATATAAAAATTTCATGCATCTCGGCTGAATAAAAAAAATTGATATACTATATACACATATAGTGACTGTTTGGTACATTGTTCCCGATACATATACCAGGATATAAGAAGTACCTATGCATAAGGAGTAAGGAGACAATAAGCCTGTCACTCAAACTCTTTTTTCAAAATATCAAGGATGAATAGGTCCTTCACATATCCTTATACATATGCCCTTTTCCTTCTATGTACAGCCAAAAAAATGATAGTCCTAATTCTAACCCCAAAAAGAATATAGAGAATTAGGACCAAAAAGAAAGGGCTATGAATACATGCTCAAGTGCCTAATTTACTCAAGAGAAAATTCAAAGATAAATATAACATAAATATCCTTTATGATAGTGAAAGACCTTAAAATGGGAACTTCCATAGTGGCCAGCTCGATCTCCATTATTAAACAGTATCTAGGCATCTGATACATATCAGCACAACAATGAGAAATATATTCCCAGTAACTAAACAAACTAGTTTATTTTAAACAACTGATATGTATCACTGTAATAATACAGAAAGTAACCCTACATTCAGTTAAATTTTAAAATTCTTTTCATATAGATCCTCGGGTATGATATATGTGAAACATGTGTGTATGCATCTATAAACATGAGATATGCAATAAGTTATGTCATTCATGGAATGGATAACAGACTTTCAACATTCATCTCATATAGCCTACATATATGCAATACAAATTTATAGCAACACATAGATACTTTATTTTGGAAAGGTATATACTAGATCATTGCTCTTGCATTTTATCCCTTGGGAGTGTACATTAGATCATTCCCCACAAGGTATCTTGCTAGGGAGGTATACATCAGATCATTCCTTCTCATAATTTTGGTCTCAGGAGGTATTTACCAGATCATTCCTCCTTTGCTCTTTAACTTTGGCATTCATAATTACATTAAGCATTTTTATGCTACTCAATCACTTTCACATGAATTTAGACATATTGTTATTAATGGCAAAATGCATGCTATTTACCATTCATTCTTGACCCTTACATCATTTTCCCTCTTTTCACTTAGCATAGGCCAATTTTGATGGCACCTTGGGCTATTTTCAATTAACACAAATTTAGCCATTCTAGGGAAAATTTCAACATAGCATTTGGCCAAGACAAGATAAGCATGAAAGATTGGCATTTCTACCCCATTTGGTACATTTATAGCATTAAATTTTGCATCTAAGAATTATGGTAACCATTTCCATAATTATAGGCAATGCTTTCTCACACCTCATTTCCTTGTAAGTGTCTAATAAACCCCTTTTCACACATGTTTCTAGCCCATTTTTCATGTTAAATTTGTCAATGCACATTGTCTTACAACTTTACATGTTTAGGCAAAATTTCAAAGTGAAATGATAACAATTTTAAAATGGTTCTTTTACTAAAACATAAAGGTACCATAATTTTCTCTCTCTTCATTTCCTATGACAAACTTGGCAAGGTTTTCTAGCCATTTTCAAGCAAAATTTCAGCACCAATTACATGCATCAATTCGGCCAAGATGAGTAAGTCACATATTCATGGTTAAAGGTGAAATTAGAAAATGGGAAAAAATGCTTAAACATTAACTTACCTAGATTTTCTCTCTCTTACCATTTTTTAACACTTTCTCACACTTTTTCTAACACCATTTTAACCAAATTTCAGCACCCTTACTCAAGCAATAATTCGACCAAAGTGAAAAATACAAGGAAATGGAGTTATCTCACCATCTTGCTTACAATATAATCATATTCAAGCAAAAACATGCAAAAACATCAATTTCTCACTCTTAAAACCACCATTTCAGCATTTGTATAGATTAGGGTTTTTCAAGACTATGATTCCATCCATGAAAATTCACCATCTCTTAGGTATTCAAGCATTCCAACATGTATATAGCCATAAACACAAGTAGTTTTCAACATATTTCAAACCCATTCATACAAATCAACCATAAGAATGTAGAGAGAAAAAAAGCCATCATTCTTGCAAGATTAAAAACACCATAAACACACCATAAAACAAGAAAAGAATGGCATAGGCATGTTTAGCTACCTTGAAAATGTAAAACAAGTGGAATCTCCAAGTTGTTTTGGTGGGAAAATATTCTTCTCCAAGCCTAAGAAGCAATTCAGCCACTCCCTTCTTCTCCACTCATCTTCGACCATTCTAGCACCTTGAGGAAGAAGAAGGCTGAAATTTAGGGTTTAGGTAATTTACAAAAATTCTATTGGTGCTAAAATGTCCATTTTATCCCATTTTCTTCTCTTTTTCATCAATACTTTCCTTGGAAATGTAATTTTGTGCAACTTCCATGGGCTGGGACTTTTCTTCCCTTTAAGAATTTCAAAATTGTAGATTGGTCCCTCAACTTTTTAGAATTTGCACTTATGCCCTTAAGAAAATTGCCATTTTGCCATTTAAGTCCAAATGACCATTTTTGCTTCATTTTTCACCTTTTTCGGCTTTATTGTGTTAAAATCACTCAAATAAGATTTCATAAAACTTATTTTTATGATTTTATTAATTTACCCTTATTTTAGAAAAATTACAATTTTGCTCTTAAGGCAAAATTACCATTTTACCCTTTATGCCAAAGATATCATTTCCACCTTTTTTTTTTCTTCTTTTAAGCATAATTGGATAAGGATTTCTAATTTCTATTTTCTTGAAATATTTAGGATAAAATTTAAATTTTCTACATTATATAAAATTACTAATATGTCATTAGGGTGAAATTACAATTTTGCCCTTCCTCAGGGAAATTGCCTTTTGACATCAAATGCAAGTAATCTTTTACATAACTAGATTCTTCTTCTCTCTTAAATAAAAATAATGAGAATCCTTTGATGTAATTTCATGAAATAAGAGAATTAAATTAATTTTTTCCCTTCATGGTAAAATTACTATTTTACCCTTCCTTACTAAATTTCCAATTTCATTCCTTTATCACAAAAGTGATT
This sequence comes from Senna siamea, assembly GCA_031216115.1. Lineage (NCBI taxonomy): Eukaryota > Viridiplantae > Streptophyta > Magnoliopsida > Fabales > Fabaceae > Senna > Senna siamea. The sequence goes on from CM062360.1 coordinate 9,824,987, forward strand.
ATAAAATGACAAAAATGTCCATTCTAACTCCTTGATAAATCATCCTTAACATCCTACAAATAATACTAACAATAATAATCACAACATCATCATAAAATGCAAGTGTTAGGAGCAGATGTTACAATAATTCCATCTTTCTTGGAATTTACTTCTAGTGCACATTTTCAAGAGAATTCTAATATTTTCAAGAATAGTTTCTCCTTTCTTAAAAATTAATTTTTAATGTAACTCTCTTATAAAATTCCCATATCTCTAAGAATAAATTCTCCTCTTCTTGGAACTTATTATTAGTTTATATCTCTTATGAAAATTTAATATTTTCAATATTAATTTCTTCTTTCTTAAAGACCAAATCTTTATGTATATTTTTTATGAAATTCCATTATCCCTAAGAATAAATTTTCCTTTCTTGAATGATAACAATAATATTAATTCTTTTGGAAGTCTACCAAGTTCAAAAGAATTTTGGCTTAAGGGAAATTCTTTAACTTAGTCATAACAATTTTTCAATATCCATTTAGCATCAAATCCCATCTTTTATTTGGCCAAAAAGGGAGTTCCCTGGAAATAATGGTTCTCCAAATCATTCCTCCCTTTACCTCATACTCAAGCCTAGTTCGTTATGGGCATGTTATCAATTATATATCCCCTTTACATACAAGCCTCATTTCATCACATCAACTTAACATACAAGCTTAGCCAATAAAGCATGCATTTTATCAAGAATGTAAGGCAATAACATCATGCTCCATGGAAGACTTATGAAAAACATGGTAGTTACTAAAACATGGAACATGAGTTTGTTGGAATTGTTAACTTACCTTGATGGTGTGCTAAAAAGAATATTCTTGGCCCTTCCTTTGGTCTCCTTGGCTTTTCCTTTGAGTTCTTCCTTGCTTCTTCTTTCCTTGGTCTCTTAGTTCTTCCCCTCCTCACAAAATCTTTTGTATTTTTCACTAGCACTCACACCCCACCTTCTTCTTGAGATGTTCTTCTCGTTTGTGTGGGTTATTTTCCAAAAATTTCAAGTGCTCTCGCTTCCCTTTGAGTTTTATTTTCGGCTAAAGAGTGGCATCTCCTCCCTCTCTCTTTTTATTATTCTTATTTAATGGGATTTCTGTGCAGCCCTAATTTTTTATAATTTGGTATTGATTAATTCACCTTTCATGCTGCATCCTCTCCTTGCCCATCATGTATTTTTTTGTTCTTCCTTCTTAATTGATTGTTATTATTAAGTACCACTTATCCTTTGTTCACACGAGCTCTTCACTCCCTCACCCTATGCCATGCCGTGCATGTGTAAATGTGTGTATTTCACTTCCAATTCCCTCATGTACATTTCCAAGCACCTTCCTTATTACTTGCTATTTAATTACTTCCATTCGATTGAATTGAGAGAGAAAGGATGGAAAGTCATGCCACCTTTTTCTTACATGCAAGGAAGGTACAACTTCTCATGATTCACGCAAGCTTCTCACATTTTTTGTTTGTGTATATGGATTTCTTCAAGCGGTGCCACCAAGAAAGGATGAAATGGATCCAAGAAAGGTGCTACACGTGTACGTGGGGTTCCATTCCACTTACTTATACTCCTTGCTTCTCCACTTGATCACTCAAGCTTCTCATTTTGCATTCTTCATGCCTATGCACGTTTCCTCACTCGGTGTAGCCTATGGGTTCATGCTAGTCCATATTTTAGCCATGCACCTTAATGTATTGGAATTTTAATCCATGTGAGGCCTACACGGGGTCAAAGGAAAAGGGCTAAGTACCTTAATTCCATTCTAAGTGTCTCACTTGTCCCACCTTGCCGTGTTACTAAGTCCATATATATATTTAGGTGTTATGCTTTTCTTTCAATTTACAATTATCCGTGCCATGATTTTATACCATTTTAACTAAAATCCAATTCACTCCTTCCTTTGGTATCTCTACTATATAAGTAGGAAGGAAAGAAAAATTAAATCAAGCACCTCAAAATTTATTGAAGCAACTCAAGCACCTCAATTTTATGCAATGTCATCCTTTCTAATATTTATTCTAAATATTACATCACACAAGCAATTAGACACAGTTCGTGGCAATTTATCTGATTAAATCATGGATTAAATATGCTTGTAAGAACATGGGGTGTTACATAACCAAATCAGCACATTTTCTACCTATCAAAATTAACTTCTCCTTAGAAAGATTAGCCCAAATATATATTCAAGAGATAGTGAGACTTCATGGGATTTCCACTAGTATTGTTTCAGATCGAGATCCCCGATTCACCTTTAGATTTTAGAGAGCTTTACAAGAAGCTTTTGGTATTAGATTAAATTTCAGTATTGCTTACCATCCCCAGACTGATGGGAAGATAGAAAGAACCATCCAAACTCTAGAAGACATGCTTAGGGCTTGTACTTTGAAGTACAAAGGGAGTTAGGAACAAAGTTTACCATTAATAGAATTCTCCTATAATAATAGCTTCCACTCTATTATAGGGATGGCACTATATGAAGCCTTATATGGGAAGAAGTGTAGGTCCCCATTATGTTGGTATAAAGTGGGTGAGAGACAACTGTTAGGACCTGAGTTAGTGTAACAGACAACTGATCAAATTAAAATGATCAGAGAGAAAATGGCAAAGGCTCAGGACAGACAAAAGAGCTATGCTGATAAAAGAAGAAGACCCCTAGAGTTTGAGGAAGGAAACTATATTTTTTTTGAAAAGATCCCTGACTACTTGTATTGGTAGAGCTATGAAGCCTAGAAAGCTGATTCCTAGATATATTAGACCTTTCCAAATCTTGAAGAGAGTAGGTCCATCGACATACTAGATAGCCTTACCACCACACTTGTCAAACCTTCATAATGTTTTCCATGTATCATAGCTCAAAAAATACATACCTGATCCTTCACATATACTTGATGCCAGTACTCTGTAATTAAAGGATAATTTAACATATCAGCCAACGCCTTTACAAATTATTGATACTGAGGTCAAGACCCTAAGGAATAAAACCATTCCCTTGGAAAAGATCTTTTAGGATTGAACATCACCACAAGAAGCCACCTGGGAAAGAGAGAAGGACATGAGAAGAGCGTACCCAAAATTATTTACATGAGGTATGTATACATTTCGAGGATAAAATTATTTTCAAGGAAGGGAGAAATGCAACACCTCATATTCTCTTTATTGGTTTTAAATTAATGTTCCCTTAATTAATTGGAGGACTTGGTCATAAAATGCTATGAGATTGCCTTGGTGATGTAGTGTAAAATAAATGTTACAAGGGAAATAATAAGCTTAGTAATTAAGTAGTATGAAACATTTACAAAAAGGAAGAGACGTATGACACTTTTATTCTTAAGTTTCATTCCATTCCTTGTCTTACCTTGGCCATATAAAATATATAAGAATGAATAAGGAAAAAATTCCATAATGATTAGAGAAAAGGAGCCCTTCAATGGAGGAAATATCATATGAAAATTGAGGTGCTTGAGGTGCTTGTATGAAGAGTAAGGTGCTTGATATAATTGAGGTGCTTGATTTAACTTTTACTTTTCTTCCTTTCACCTGTCCAAGTTGCCAAAGGAAAAAGCTAAATAAAAAATATATATACATGCATGGTAAGCACCCTTAGAAGGAGCTTGGAAATTGGTGAAGTTTAAGTAATTGGTGAAGAGGAGAACGTGACATGTACGTAGACAAAGGGAATGACTACTTATTCTCCACCTTTAACCATGAAACCAATGGAAAATAGGAAGAATCATGTGAATTTTATGTAACCACATGGCAATAGAATTTAAGAAGAGAGAGACCATTAAATATATATGCATTCGATAAGGGAAATGAAAGTAAGGGAGAGTTGTGATGTGTAGGAAGAAAAAGGGAACTTGTCTTCCTATTCTTCCTAGCCAACTGTGAAAGCTATTAAGAATAGGTAAGAGAATTTGAATTTTTAATTAAACTTAAAGAAATCCATGGCAACAACTAATGAGAAGGAGGAAAGGAAAGTGAAGCATTCAAGTATCTCTTGTGTGAGCCATACAGCTTGCGTGAAGGGTGGCTCTCGCATAAAGTGGTACCTTGCATGAACTTCTCTCCTTCCCTTCCTTTAATGTAGCCGAGTGGTAATACAAAATTACAAGTAATGTGAATTGTAATTAAAGTACACGTGTAACACTCAATGTACGAGAATATAAATTATACAAGAGGGAGATTGAAGTAAATGGACACATACGACAATTTCACTCGATGAAGCAAGAGAGTAGCTTGGCAAGGAAAGCAAAAGCTTTTGTGAAGGGAGGAAGAGCTAGCCGAAAGGGAAGGAAGCAAAGAAGTTAGGAAAAATTCAAAGGGAAAGCTAAGACAATCCTAATTTTTCTCATCCTTGAGGTAGCTTAGCAATTCTTTTAATTTTATTTCATGATTTAAGATATATTCAGCATGTTTTCCAAGCTTTCATGGAACATTAGTTTTCTCTCTACATTCTTGAAGATGTGAATGTCTTTTTGGCTAAGCTTGTATGGTAAATTGGATTTATTTGTTAATATGCTAAAATGGATATTGTTATTTTCATGGGAGTACTACTATTGGAAGAATTCAGCATGTATAATAGAAAGCTCTAACTTAAAATAGTGCTGAAAAATTTGTATTCTTGTATGGTTAACATATGTTTTAAGTTATAGATACTAAAATGAATATTTCTAGCTAGCATTTGATTTAAAATTTGACATTGCCTTTGTTGTCTTGCTAAATCTGAAAATGGCCTTTGTAAGGTAGGAAATTGCGTGATAAAAATGGGGGAGGGAGGGAGGAAGAGAGATTACAATTCAGTTTTGGCTAAGAGAAAGAAAGGAAATATGGTGAATTAAGGTATAGTGAGTTAGTTCACCTTTTGTGCATAATAAAGCCCCACATTAGTATTAAAATGTAAAAATTTTGAAAGGTGTGTATCATGAACCAAGGAAGTAAGTAGAATAAATTGTTAATGGAAATGGTTACACAAATTAAATGTGGGAAAATGTACCCTAGAAATTAATGCATGATATCATGAAGTTTAATTTATGGTAAAGATAGAGAAAAGTGACAATGTGACATGAAAAATCCTAAGTTTGATTACCTTTTTTATGGTGGCCAAAACCAATATCTTATTTTAATTTTGGTGGCCAAATTACTATGCCAACTATGAATGAATTAGAATGTACCTTATGATGGCTAAATACAAGGGAGATTGAAGTGATAAAAATGAGAGGAAATTGTAGTTGCTATATGTATGTATAAGTGACCAAGTGTTCACTATTTTCATAAAAGTGAGTCCACCATGTGACCAAGTGTTCACTATTTTCATAAAAGTGGCCAAGAGTCCACCATGTGACCTAGTGTTCACTATTTTCATAAAAGTAGTCAAGAGTCCACAATGTGACCAAGTGTTCACTTTTCACAATTCTTACAAAAGTGGCCAAGTGTCCACATTTCTTGCAGTGTGACCAAATGTGCTTCACATTCTCAAGCAAGGTAAGCTTTAAGAATGGAAGATATATAGATGATTGTTGCCTATTTCAACTGTTATATTTATGCTTTCCTGAAAAAGAATTATAATTAAAATGAGAATGACCATCTTTATCACATTGACATACCAATTAATCATACAATGCTTACTAATGTGTTTACATGAAAGAGATTAATTACTAAATGATAGAATGTAGAAGAAATTATTTTTTGTGCTTGCACAGTGGTACATATTAGTGAGATTTAAATTATAAATTGTTAAGCTACTGAGAAACTAGTTTTCTCATTTGTGCGCTGATATGTATCAAATGCAGATATTTAGCCATTTCGGGGAAAGATGGAAGTGGCATTAGAGGGAGTCCTTTGTTAAGAGTATTTTTGTAGCCCTTCATTTTGGGTCCTGATTTTATATATTGTTTTTGGATTATAATTAGGACTACTATTTTTGGCTGTATATAGTAAAGGAAAGAGGAAAATTACTAGGGAAAGGATATATGAAGAACTTGTTCATCTATAGTATTTTGTAAATAGGTGTTTGAGTGACATGCTTGTTGTCTCCGTACTCCTTACAGATAGGTACTTCATATGTCCTGGTATATGTATACTGAATGATGTATCAGACAATCATTATATATGATATGATTTTTGTAAATTCCACTATGACGTATGAGATTTTATTTCTGCTATGCAAAAGCATGTATACTTAAGCAAAAGGACCTAAACCTAATTATACATTAAATTATTGATGGATTAAATGCTCAGGTAAAATAACAAGATAAAAAGCTAAGAATAATGTAACCACTTATCTAAACATGTTATATGACATTGTTAATGTAAGATAAGGGGTGTTACAACCATAGGCTAAGGGGGTGTTACATTTGGTTGGTATTAGAGCATGGCTACCACGGTTAGCACATAACTGACTTGGTAGTGATAGATGCTAGTTAGGTAGTATAGGTAGATTCCTCAGGATAGGGATTATTACAAGTTAGTTAGCTGAGCCATGGTAGTTGACTACTTGTGTTATGTTTTGACTTGAGGAATCGAGTGCTAGGTTTGGGGAATGTACAGTATTTCTTGTGAAGCCATATATTCTCTGGTAAATATTCTATTAATGACATTGATCACCTCAATAATGTTTGTTTTGAAGAGTAAGCTATGGTGTCTCCCAGGAGAAATGGTACAAGAGACAAGGATAGAGAAGTAAATTTAGCGGGGGTAATGCAGACCTTGATGGGGATGGTAGAGGCCATGAGGGAATAGGCCACTGCTACCACCCAACAGGCTGTTACTACCACAAAATAGGCGGCTACCACTGCTGAAGTACTAAGGCAGATGTAGGAGGATTGGAATGTAAAAAGAAACCCTAACCCTAAGGGAGAACTTATGAGGGATTAGACCTACAAGGGATAGTCTGAGTTTCAAAAAGCCAAACCTTTAACCTTTAGGGGTGAGTTTAACCCAAAGCTTACTGAAGAGTGGTTGGTTGAGATGGAAAAGTTATTTGCAATGTTGGAGAATACAAAGGCCCAGAAGGTTTAGTTCTCCACCTACATGCTAGTTGGAGAGGATGAGCATTGATAGAAAGGGGCCAAGCAGTTGATGGAGGCCCAAGAAGTCTAGATCACCTGGGGCTCTTTTAAGGATGCTTTTTTTAGAGAAGTACTTTCCTCAGAGTGTGAGGAATGAGAAGGAGGTCGAGTTTATGAATATCAAGCAGGGAGGTATGTCTTTTGATGACTATCTGGCTAAGGTTGAGGAGCTATCTAAGTTCTCTTCTTACTTACAAGTGAGGCAGGATGAGGCATGAAAGGCTATGCACTTATAGGCTAGGTTGAACTAGGAGTTGAAAAAGGTTATGGCTCCTATGGAGATAAAAAACTATGCCCTATTAGCAAACAAGTGTCGTATAGTAGCGGGAGGCCTAGCAGAGATTGCTAAGAGGAGAAAGGAGTATAATTCCCTTAAGAGGAAAATGCCACAGGACCCTGCTAAAGGGAAAGAGATCCAAATTGGGAAGAAGCCTATGGGTAGGTAGACTACTTTGAATGGCTGCCCTAAGTGCAGGAAGAATCATGGGAATAAGCCCTGTCTGCTTGGACAAAACATTTACTACAAGTGTGGCAAGTCAGGACACTATAGTAGAGAATGCCCACTGTGGAAGAAACTAGCAGAGGCCCTTGAGCCTCTAACTCGAGGGAGAGTCTACACCCTCAAGAGCAAAGAGGTAGACCAATCCAATGATTCTACAAAAGGTTAATTTTTTTTATAAAAGATGTTCCTTTAAATGTATAGTTTGTTCTGGCACCACTCATTTCTTTATTTCTCATAAATGTGTGGAAAAGTTAAGCCTACTTGTGACCAAACTATCATATGATTTGTCTATTTCTACTATGGTTAGAAAATATGCTTTGACTTGCTTAACTTGCCTAAATTGCCCTATTATTGTTGAAAATAAGACTTTTTCTGTTGACCTTATCTGTTTGCCTTTAGTGGATTTAGATGTTATTTTAGGAATGGATTGGTTGTCTTTTAATAAAATGGTTTCAAATTGTTATGAGAAGTATGTGAATTTTATGGATACTGTACCTGTGAATAGGGGTATTGAGGAAAAGATCCAAAGATTATGTTTCCTGTGTTCTTCTGAGGTGGAGAGTCAACATAAGTTTGATAGTATCCCTATAGTTAGAGAGTTTTCTGATGTCTTTCCCAAGGAGATCTCTAGTCTCCTACTAGAGAGAGAAGTAGAATTCTCTATAGAGTTAGTTCCCGAGGCAGGACCAATCTCTATAGCACCTTATAGGATGTATCCCCTAGAGCTAAGTGAACTAAAAGTTCAAATAGAAGACCTCTTAGAGAAGTAGTTCATTAGGCCTAGTGCTTCATTATGGGGAGCACCAGTCTTGTTTGTGAAGAAAAAGGATGGAAGTATGAGAATGTGTATAGACTATAGGCAATTGAATAAAGTGACTATGAAAAACAAATACCCACTCCCTAGGATTGATGATTTGTTAGATCAATTAAGAGAAGCAGTTGTATTCACCAAGATTGATTTGAGGTCGGGGTACCATCAAATCAGAGTAAAAAGTGAGGATATACCTAAGATCACTTTTAAGACTAGTTATGGGCATTACGAATTTCTTGTGATGCCATTTGGTCTAACGAATGCTCCAACTATTTTCATGGGTTACATGAATTGCATCTTTAGACCCTACCTTGATCAGTTCGTGATAGTGTTCATTGATGATATTCTTATATATTCTAGAAATAGGGAAGAGCATGAACAACACCTTAGGATTGTGTTGCAAGTGCTTAGGGAGAGGCAGATCTATGCAAAACTAGAGAAATGTGAGTTTTGGTTAGATGAGGTAAGGTTCTTAGGGCATGTGATCACCAAGGATAGGGTAGTTGTAAATCCTAGTAAGACCGAAGTGGTGGTTCATTGGGAGAGACCTATGATGGTGACTAAAATTCGTAGTTTTCTCAGATTAGCTGGTTAATACGGAAGGTTTATCTAAGGGTTTTTGCAGATAGTGATGCCAATGACCAAGTTGACTCGGAAGGATGTTCCATTTAGATGAGATTATGAATGTAAACATAGTTTCTAGACCTTGAATGAGAGGTTAACCACTGCACCAGTATTAGTTATCCCAAATCCTCTGGCAAAGTTTGAGTTGTACTATGATGCATCCAAGAAAGGTCCAGGATGTGTCTTGATGCAAGGGGGAAAGGTAGTGGCTTATGCTTCCAGGCAGTTGAGACCCTACGAGAGAAATTACTCTACTCATGACCTAGAACTAGTAGCCATAGTTTTTGGCTTAAAAATTTGGAGGCATTATCTTTATGGGTCTAGGTTTGAGGTACTTAGCGACCACAAAAGTCTCAAGTACCTCTTTGATCAAAAGGAGCTGAACATAAGACAGAGGAGATGGATCGAGTTCATTAAAGACTGACTTTGAGTTGAAATACCATTTGCAGATGCCCTGAGTAGGAAATTTCTCCATGTAGCTCAAATGATGGTGAGCGACATGAATTTGATAAAAAATTTTAGAACTTTGAGCTTATTCGCATTAGTGCTACCAGATAGAATAAGTCTAGATGAATTAAGGATTGAAAGTGACCTTAAGACTTAGATCCTAGAGGCCCAAAAAGAGGATGAATTCTTACAGTCCTTAAAGGACCTAAAGGAATTCCATAAGGAAGTTGATGGAGTTATGACCTTCCAGATTAGGGTTTATGTCCAAAATCTAGGGGAAATAAGAGAGAAAATTCTAGAGAAAGCCCATAAGAGCGACTACACTATTCATCTTGGTGCCACTAAGATGTACCAAGATTTGAAAGGAAGATTCTGGTGGCCAGGCATGAAAAAGCACATTGCTGAGTATGTCGCTAAGTGCTTAGTGGATCAGCAGGTGAAGATTGAACATCAAAAACCTACTGGATTATTGCAACCTCTTGATATCCCTAAATGGAAATGAGATAAGATATCTATGGACTTTGTAGTAGGTTTACCTAGGACTCATTCAGGAAATGATGCTATTTGGGTGATAGTAGACCGATTGACTATGTTTGCTCATTTCCTACCCATTAAGATCAATTTCTCCTTGGATAAATTAGATCATTTGTAATTCAGAAGATAGTGAGACTTCATGGGATCCCTACTAGCATTATCTTAGATAGAGACCCTAGATTCACATCTAGATTTTGGAGATCCTTTCAAGAGGCCTTTGGTGCTAGGTTAAGTCTGAGTACAACTTATCATCCTCAAATAGACGGACAAACTGAGAGAACCTTTCAGACTTTAGAGGATATGCTTAGGTCATGTGCCTTAGAGCATAAGGGAAATTGGGATTAAAGCTTAGCATTGATAGAGTTCTCATACAACAACAGTTTCCATTCTAGTATATGGATGGTACCTTAAGAACCTTGTATGGGAGAAAGTGTAGATCACCTCTATGTCGGTTTGAGGTAGGGGAAAGATAATTGCTCAGACCATAATTGGTTTAGCAAACTATAGAACAAATCAAGATGATTAGGGATAAGATGGATAAAGCTCAAGATAGGCAGAAGAAATATGCCAACAAAAAGAGGAGACCACTGGAATTCAATGAAGGGGATCATGTTTTCCTCAGGGTATCTCTTGTTACTAGAATAGGTAGAGCCATTAAGTATAAAAAATTAAATCCAAGGTATATTGGGCCATTCCAAATCCTAAGAAAGGTTGATCAATCAGTATACCAAATAGCCTTACCTCTGTTCTTATTGAACCTCCACAATGTTTTCCATGTCTTGCAAATTCGAAAGTATATCCATGACTCATCGCACATTCTTAATGCTAGTACAATACAGTCAAAACAAAATTTGACTTATCATCCAAAACCATTGAGAATCATTGGGATGAAAGTCAAGCAATTGAGGAACAAGGTTATCCCTCTAGTTAAGGTTTTGTGGGATCAATCATCTCCATAAGAGGCGACATGGGAGAAGGAAGAGGATATGAGAAAGTCCTACCCTGAATTATTTTAATAGCTACATTCTAATTTCAAGGATGAAATTATTTTAAAGGAGGGGAGAAATGTAACATGCGTTCCTAGTATGATTAAAAGAGATGATTGTTGACTCTTAATTTAATCTTAATGCTTGTGTATATTGCATTAGTTACATATAGTTGCATTAGTGTAGGGACCAAATTGAAAGAAATAAAATTTCTGAGTTGAAAGTGTAGCCAAGGACCAAAGTGAAAAGGAAAAATGTATGGAGATTAAAACTACAAAGTGGCTAGGGATTGGAATGCAATTTCCTAAATTTCTCTTAAACCCTAACTAAACCTTAACCCTCATACACACTTTTAACTTTCATCATTTTAGAGAGAGAAGAAGGAGGGTGGCTAGAGAGAAAAAGAGGTAGTTAGAGCACAAGAGGGGAGTTTGGCTGAAAGGAAAGGGCAGATTTGAAGCTGGAAACTAGTTCTACAGTAAGGGGAGAGCCTTCTAAGCACATCTTATACACACATTTAGCAAGGAATCAAGGTAGCAATTTATCCTAAACCCTATTTATGAAATATGCAAAAAATTTATAGTTAAGTGTGACTTTAAGTGTTTTAAGTTAATTTGGGGTTTTAAACCTACATTCTATGTGTTTTCCACTGCTATTGGAAAATGTGTGCTAATTTACCTTCCTCATTTATTCTTGTGACTTTTAAGTGTTTTAAGCACATATGTACAAATACAAAAAATATTTCTACATTCTATTTAGTTCAAAACTCTTTTTAATCATTTCTATGGGTATGCTATATGTGAGACATGTGTGTATGCATCTATGAACATGATATATGCAACATGTGATGTCATTAATGGAATATACGGTAAGATATTAACATTCTACATACATCAACAACTCACACTTACCACACATTCATGTATTACTAACATCACAACATAATACTCGGCTTAAAGCCATCTTTAGGATCATTCTTGCTGGACCATTAGGGTAACTCATTATAGTGCTGTGGAGTCTCACCACTAGGGTATCATTTAATGTCATCAAGTTATTGCTACTAAGGTGACTCTTTATAGTGCCGTGGAGTCTCACCACTAGGGTATTATATGATGCCATTACATATACCTCAAGAGGGATCTAAAAGTGCCGTACTCTATCCTTTATTGGTGACTTTTAGGACGACATAACAAGTGCCATGGTCCTTTCCTTCAAGTATCATTCATTGCCTTTTTATGGATCTCTAAGGGAAGATATAATAGTGCTGTGCTCTTACCCCAAGGATAACATTCATAACTTTGACATGTTCACCTCAAGGGGGATATAAAAGTGCCATGCTCCACCCTTTATTGGTGACTTTTCATGCCTTTTCTTTCACAATTGCAAGGAGCATTTCAAGCCATTCAATCACATTCATATAACTTTGAACATATTCTCATCAGTGGCATAATGCATGCAATTTATCATTCCCATCTAATCATTTCATCATTTTTCCCCATTTTGTAACATTCGCTCCTAAATTTTGAGAGATGTTTGTTAATTTTAGTTGATTTCTTGTGTATGTTGCATTTATATTATGTTAGCTTGCATATAGTTGTGTGAGTGCAAGAGTTGGACTAGAAATGAGTGAGAAAATTGACTAGAATGAAGAAAAGGACTAAATTGAAAAGTGAAAAAGTTTAGGGATGAAAATTGTAATTTTAGCCAAAGGATTTACTGTAGCAATAGAATTTTGAAAGCTTCCCGCTAGTGAGCTAGGGACAAAATGGTAATTTAACATATAATTGGAAGAATTATCATTTTGGGCTGACTGGTTGAGAATTGGGAGCAGAATTGCAAAGGGCCAGATCACTTATAAATAGGTGGAACACCTCAGAACCCTTTTATTTCATCTTGAATCCTGAGTTTCTAGAGAGATAAAGTGTGGATGAGCTAGAGAGAGAAGATGAAGGAAAAAGGCAATAAATCTTATTTCTAGCAAGATTTGAAGTTAGAAAAGTGATTAGGAAGGCATCTGCAACATCAAGCAGTATTCAAACATCAGTTAAACACGGATTAAGGTAGCATAATAACCCAATCCCTTTATTTCGGAGTTTACTGTTCATGCTACTAAAATTTGTGAAATTGAACTTGTTTGAAAGAAAAAGGGATTTAAAACTACATTCTTACTATTTTTAATCACTATTGGGTGTTTTTAACCAATTGAAAATACTTGTCCATGCTTAAAACATTTCTTAAAAAATGGGTTTTTCAGCTTGAAAGAAAATGAGTTTTAATCTCAGATTTGGACAAGATTATATGATGTTTTGGGCTATTTTTTGTGTTAAATGTTGCTAAGGAGTTTATCTTGAGTTCATCAATTTCAAAATGGGTTTAGAAATAAGTTTTTGGATTGAAAATTTAGGTCAACGACAATTTATAAAATAGAGCAAGACGTAGCAGCCGACTGCCATAGTGCACCAGTCGATTGTCGTGCTCTTGAGATGCCCAGAATCATATACCGAATGTTAGCAGTCAACTGCCAAGCACCTAGAAGTCGACTGTCATGTTCTTCATTTTTCCAGAAATGCCTAAGAATAGAGCAGCCGACTACCCCGACCTAGCAGTCGATTGTCAGACCAACAAGAAGCTAGCAATGACGCGGCACCTAGCGATCGGTGACAGCTCTCTATTTGGAATTTTAAAGATTTAGACAGAATGCAATTAGTCGACTTGTAGAGTGATAACAGTCGACTGCCACCTTTTGTGATGAAAAGATGAACTTAATGATATATTCGAACGATATATAGCCCAAAAACTAAATCCAAACTAGAGACTAAACTCAAATTACAAGAAATGTAACATATACTTTGAATGTAAATGAGAAAGAGCATGAAAGTGATGAAAGTTAAAAGGAAAGAGAAAGAATGCATAAGAGAAATGAAAATTGTATTCTTAATATATGTATTTGTGGTAAATAGGTTTATATTTGAATGACTAATTGCTGGTATGGGACGATGATTGGACATTACGCGATTATCGTGATAGTTGTAAATTGTAAGTTAGTGACTTAATGGCCAATGTAAAAGAAAAGTCACATACTTAGAATTTACAAAGCTATAGTATGCACCGATTCACCCATATATATATGTTTATGAATAGCATTTTGAGGACCCCAATATGTACTTAATGTGTGGGACCCAGAGTTGGGAACCTTATGGTACATGGATCCACTAAAGGATGCTCCAGAATGTACACAAAGATGATATGCAGTCGAGGACTACCAGGCAGAGTTGCCATAGTATATATGCGAAAACATGGAGTGGTGCACATTTTGCCCTCCAGATTTCTCTTATTATGCAATTATGTGATGATGATGATGATGATTGGCAGAGGCCAATAAGAAGTGCTCTTATTTCCTTATTGTTCTTTATGTTATGATGAAATTTATATGAATGATGCTATGTTACCTATATGTTTTGATGAATTGATGAGACCTATACTATGAGTTAAGTTTATGCATGCAAGTATGAATGTTAAATGAAATGTCATACAAGATCACCCAATAGATGTATTGTTTTATGAAAAAGAATGTAGAATTTTCGTATGAGTTTATGGTGGTACAAACTAGCTATTTTGAAAAATGGTTATTAATGCTACAGAGATTTATTCTTATAAAAATGCTAGTTTGTATTAAATGCCTAGATACCAGATCCTCCTTGAGGTAGAGATGGAGTTAGTTGAAATACCCTTTATGAGGTATTTCCTTGTTATTAAGGAACTTTGCATCATATATGTATGAGAAGTTCTTCCCCCACCCTGATTACATGAAGTGTTAGAATTAAAAGTTTTTGGTATGCCCCACACCCTGAATCCTTGTGATATTTTGGTAAAAGGATTAGGAGAATAGTTTTGATGTATAGAATAAGGGCATATATGTATTAGGATATGTGAGCTAGGAATCCACTAGCTATTTTTGTTAAATGGGTATGAGTGACAAGCTTGTTGTCTCCTTACCCTAGGTAACACTCTCACATATCCATAGATATATGTCTAATGAATGATATGTATACACTATAAATGAATGTTAATGTATATGAATATATATATACACATGTATGTTGTTTTAACTAATATGTTTTAATTTCCGCTACGTAACGTGTGATATCCCGAGTGTAGTAGCCCAAACTAGTAATGCTAATTATGTCAATTGGTAAATATTTAAAAATTTACTCTGGTAAAGGGAGTAAAGATTCACCAATCTTATACTATATTGTTTATATTATTTAAATCACTTTAAAAGAGACTGTAGGATTGAGGGGTTACACATTTCACTTAGCTTAGGCCATTTTAGAATGCACCTTAGGCTACTTTCTATTAACATATAAATTTATCCATTCAATAGAAAATAGTCATAACATTCAGCCAAGGCAAGAAAAACATGAAGAAATGGTATTTCCAAGCTATTTGGTTCTTTTCTAGAATTCTTTGTACCATTCAGACATTATGGCAACATTGAATTAATTATGCATAACACTTTCTCACACCTCAAAATGGGTAAGTGTACATTTAGCCTTTCTTTTCCTCACTTTTCTAGCTCATTTTTCATACCACACATGACAATGCACATAATCTCACAACTTCACATTTTTAAGCACACTTTGAATGAGAAATGGTAAAACTATAAAATGGTACATTTGGCAAAGTCATGAAAATACCATAATTTTCTCTCTCCTTCTCTCTTATGACCAAACATATAAGTTTTTCAAGTCATTTTTCAAATGGATTTCAACACCATTTGCCATGGATGCTCTCGGCTAAGAAGGGTAAGGTATACTTTCAAGGTTAATGGTGAAGTTAGAAAATGGGAAAAGTGCCAAAACATTAACCCAACATAATTTTCTCTCTCTTAACAATTCATAACAAGTTCTTCCACCATTTTTAGACACATTTTCAAACACATTTCAGCACCATCACAAAGGCAAGCTTTCGGCCAAAGGGAGAAAAGCATGGAAATGAAGTTTTTTCACCATTTTTCTTACACGACATTCATATTCAAGTAGTTCTCATGCAAAATCACCATTTTCTCACTCTTTCCCACACCATTTCAAGCATATCAAGAATTAGGGTTTTTCAAGAATTAGGTTCCAATCATGAAGAATTGCATTCTCTTATGTTTTCAAGCATTTCAACATGTCCATATTCATAAACACAAAAAGATTTCATCACATGCAAAACCCATTCAAGGAAATCTTCCATAAGAATGTAGAGAGAGAAAACCATAACCTTCTTGCAAGTTTAAGAACACTTTAATCAAACCATAAAACAAGAAAATAAGGGTTTAGGCATGTTTAACTACCTTGAAAATGCAAGAAGGGTGTGATTTTCCAAGTGGTTTAGCTTGATTTTCCACTTCCTTTTCCTTGGTATACCTTTCAGCCATCACCCCTTCTTCCTCTCTTCTTCAACTTCTTCTTATCCTAAAGGAAGAAGATGACTTAAATTAGGATTTTGGTGAAATTACCAAAATGCCCTAGGTGTAAAATGACCAATTTACCCTTACCACTTCTCTTTTTCAAGAATGGCATCCACTCTCCTTAGGATTATAATTTTGTGGAACTTCTATAGGGTAGGACAATTCTGCCCTTATAATTTTTGAAATTCCATATTTGCCCTTCATCCTTTTGGGAAATTACCATTATGTTCCTAAGGAAATTACCATTTTACCCTTTATGTCCAAATGATCAATTTAACCCCATTTTTCACCCTTTTCAAGCTTAATGGGCAAAATATGCTTAAATAAAGTTTCATTAATCTAATTTTTATGAAATTACTAATTTATCCTTCTTTGAAAAAATTACCATTTTGCCCTTTGTGCCAATATTATTACATTTACCCTTATTCTTTCTCCTTTTAAAATAAAAGGGTAAAGATTTTCCGATTATATTTCTATGAAGTATTTAGGTAAAAATTAAAATTTTCTATCTTATAAAGAATTACTAAAATGCCCTTGGGATAAAATTACAATTTTGCCCTTTTAAGGGAAAATTACCATTTTACCATCAAAGTAGATATAATCACTTCACACTAAATTCTTCTTCTCTCTTAAATGAAATTGATAAAAGTCCTTAATATAGTTCCATGAAATAAGAAAATAAAAATTTATTCCTCCTTTATAGTAAAATTACTATTTTGCCCTTCTTTGCCAAATTTCCAATTTTGCCCTTTTATGACAATAATGGTTCTATTTTGATGAAAATGTCCATTCTATCCCTTTAATGAACCATCCTCATCATCACATAAATAATAATG
The DNA here is from genome assembly GCA_031216115.1 of Senna siamea. Lineage (NCBI taxonomy): Eukaryota > Viridiplantae > Streptophyta > Magnoliopsida > Fabales > Fabaceae > Senna > Senna siamea. The sequence goes on from CM062360.1 coordinate 9,842,274, forward strand.
ATAATAATGCCATGATAAAATACAAAGTATTAGAGGTGGATCTTACATTATGAAAATGAAATGATGACATGCTTACTATCCCACATATGTTTTATATGAAAGTAATAATGATGAATGAACATCCCAAGTGTGAAAGATGATATGTTTAAATGTACATGCATAAATCCAAGAACATGATTAAAAGTATGCTTGCATGCATTACACCCCAATAGTATATGCTATGTATTGTGTTTTATGATGAAAGAATGTAGAGCTTTTTTGTGTAAGCATGGTGGTATAGGCTAGTAATTTTTAAAGATAGGTTGCATTGGTATTGAGATTCATTTCTCACATTAGTGCTGACATGTACCAGATGTGTAGGTCCTGTGGCTAAAAAGAAGGTAATAGGGGAAGAAATACCCACTACGAGGTATATAGAATTGTTTAATTTATTTTGGAAATAGTATAGGCACATGCTATTATTATACTAGTCTTTATGATTTTTGGAAAGGCTAGTATAGAATATCTCTTGTATAGCCTATCTCAAATTGGATGTACATGAACTAATGTTTAGACTAACTGATGGGGTTATGAGTGGCAAGTTTGTTGCCTCCACACCCAATAGTTGTTTAACTATATTTACCTAAGAATTCTTGTTTATATATAGTTAATCTAGGTATATTATATATATATATTCTATTTCGCTGTGAGAGTGAGTGAAACCTGAGAATAGAGACCCGACCCTAAATGACACTCAATTAATCAGCTCGGTAAAAAGTTAAAAATTTACTCGAGTAGAAGTAAGAGTAATGTAACATCCGCTCCTTCTACACACTAAGAGATGTTTGTTAATTTTAAATGAATTAAATGTTTGTGTGTGTTGCATTATATTGCATATAGACGCATTAGAGTGAGAGTTTTTAAGTGAGGATAAAGGATACAGACTAAATTGAAAGGAAAAAGATGAGGTGATAATGGATGTGTGAATTTCTAAAATTTTAGGGCAATAGGCCGTAATTTTAGCCAAATGATTTACTGTAGCAACAGAATTCTGAAAATTTCTCGCCAAGCAGTTAGGGATGAAATGGTCATTTAACATAAAGTTAGAAGAATTATCAATTTAGATCGAATGGTCGGGAATTAGGAGTATAATTGCAAGAAGCCGAATCACTTATAAATAGGTAAAGTCTCCAAAACTTCTCATTTTTGCATCCTGAGTTCAGAATCAGAGAGAGAGAGAGAGGATAAGCTAGAGAGAGAAAGTTAGGAAATTTTGAAGGAAGAAAGCTGCTGGGAGGATTTAACCATCCTAGAAGTTAGGAAAACTTACCAGAACACCTCACTGTCATCAAATATCAAGTATAAATCAGCAAAAAGGTAGCAATTCACCTATCTCCCTTATTTTTGAAATTTACTGTGTATGGTTGGTAAATTATGAGTTTTCATAATTTTGAACTCCAGGGAGATTAAAACCTACATTCTTAGTGTTTTTGATTGCTATTGGATGTTTTAAAATAATTGAATATACTTATGAATTCATGAATGCAAATATACAAAATGGGGTTTTTTATGGTTTTTGAGAAATAGTTTAAATGCAAGATTTGAGCATGAATAATTGGTGGTTTGGGCTATTTTTGAGTGGTAAATGAAGCTCTGATGTCGTTATTGAGTTTTTAATCATTAAAACTATTTTAAAAACATGTTCTTAGGCTAAAATAATTAGTCAACGACAAGTTTTAAAATAGAGCATGGTGTAGCAGTCGACTTGTATGCTCTACCAGTCAATTTTCGTGCTCCTGAGTTGCCCAAAAACGTATCCAGAATGCTAGTAGTCGACTGTCAAGGGCTAGAAGTTGACTTCCATGTTCTTATTTTCTAGAAATTAGCCAAGAATAGAGTAGTCGACTATCGGGGTCCTGGAAGTCGATTGATTGCTCACTGTTTGAAACATTTTTGGGGCAGTAAACTGGAAGTTGACTGCCAAGAGGCTGGAAGTCAACTTTTAGCTCTTTATTTTGGAAAATTTGACTTAATAACCTATTTTTAATCCATAATTAGCCTAATATTTCATTCAAATCTGGATTTAATCTTGAATTGTAATGGATAACATGAGAAATCAAAATATTTGAGAAATTATGAGAAAGAGAAGAGAAATAAGAGATTTCATTGAGTATAGACTATAAATGAGAATAACTGAAAATGGTTGATTTGCGAGAATAGTTGCATTTGGTTATACCGTGAGAAAGGATGCAATTGGTTATACTGCGAGAATGGCTGCAACTAGATTTAATCCAAGAAAATTTTTATAGACGGTAAACCATGAGAATATTGCTGACGGTTAACCACAAGAATAATTGCTGACGATTAATCACGAGGATGAATGCAAACGATGCAAGTGGCTTATGACCACAAGAAAACTCATTTATGAATGGAAATATTTAAATATTTATTTTGTGATGCTTTTGATGTTGGCCATATCAAATTGCATGATTTCTTTGTTTATGCTCTATATACTCATATGAGACTATGAATTGTTACCATTACAATATGAGAATGCATCTGTGTGATGAATATATGTGAAGTAGATGTGTAATCATAAGTATATGCATGAGATATTTGTGTAATCCATGTACATTGCTCCAATAGCATAATATTTTAAATTATTATGAAAAAGAATGTAGTGGATTTTATATCCTTACGGTGGTACAATCAGCTATTTTTAAATAAAGGTGATTATTGCTACTAGGAATATTTCTCATTAAATCTAATTTTATCAGATGCCTAGGTATCAGGTGCTGTTGGAGGTAGAGATAGAGAGAGTGGAAATACCTTTTCTGGGGTATTTTCCTATGATCACTAGACTATGGGTCTTATTTGTAATTGAGTTACCACCCTTCCCTTGATTGTATGAATAACTAAGAGTATATAGTATTTTGACATACCCATTTCCCTGAATCCTTATTAGTATTTTGAAAGGATTAGGAGGATGATTTTGGTGTAAGTAAGGAGGGCATATATGTATTAAGATATGTGAGATAGAGAATTTTACTTAAAATAGGTATGAGTAGCAGGCTTGTTGTCTCTTTACCCTGCTTAGGCTCATATAGCTATAGGTATATGTCTGGCACACACTATTGTTTATGTGTGCATAAATATTATGTATAGTTGAATGTGATGTGAACGTGAATTTCTCTATATCTAACTATTTCATTTAAATTCTTTTATTTATTTTTGCTGCGTAACGTGTGAGAACCCTAGTGTAGTAACCCAAACTAGTGGCACTCAACTATTTAACTTAGAAAAAGTTAAAAATATACTTAGGTAGAGGTAGTAGTAAACTCATCAATCCTATATTATATAACCTTATATTATTTAATTACCTAAAGGAATATAGGGTTAGGGGTGTTACACTGAGTTGGTATCAGAGCATGCTTACCACGGCTAGTTGAGTACTGGCTTGATAACAAAGGGGTAGATTCCTTAGGATAGAGACTAATACAAGTTAGTTAGCTAAATCTAGACAGTTCATTGACTTGTATTCTATTTTGACTTGAGGAATGGAGGGCTAGGTTTGGGGTATAAGGTATTTCCTGTTGGTGCTATATGATCTCTTAGAAATATTATGTTATTGAGACTGATCACCTCGGTAATGTTTATTTTGTAGAGTGAAGTATGGCTCCACCTAAGAGGAATATTGGAAAGAAGAAAGAAGGAGAGGGTAATATGGAGTGACTAATGCAGGCTATGCTGGGAGTGGTAGAAGCTATGAAAGAGCAGGAAATTACTACTACCCACATTGTGTGAAAGGAGACAATAGCTACTACTCATATCTTAAGGCAATTTTGGGAATAGGGGAATAACCATAACAACCCTAACCATCAAGAAGGACAGGCTAGAAACCCAAGGTATCATGGCTGGTCAGAATTCCAAAAAGCAAATCCTCCTTCTTGTAGGGGTGAGCTTGACCCGAAGGTGGCTGAGGAATGGCTGAAAAAGATGAAAAACTTATTTGTGTAAGGGAGCGAAGCAACTAATAGAGGCTCAGGGAATACAGATTTCCTGGGATTCATTTAAGGAAGCATGTCTTGAAAATTATTTTCCTTGGAATGTGAGGAATGAGAAAGAGATTGGGTTTATGCAGATTAAGAAAGGCAACATGACATTTGTTGAATACTTGGAAAATTTTGAGGAATTATCTAAATTTTCCTCCTATTTGAGACTTCAACCAGATAAAGCATGGAAAGCGATGCACCTAGAGGCTATGTTGAGGTCTAAGTTGAAGAATGTTATAACTCTATTGGAAATACAAGATTATGCACAGTGGTAAACAAATTTCGTATAGTTTCCAAGAATCTAATGGAGACTGAGAAGGAAAGACAAAAGAGTAACTTCTTTAAAAGAAAGCAACCAGGATCATTCTTAGGGAGAGATGGTAGATTTGGCAGAGGCCGGGAAGGGAAAAGGCCTATGGTGAGACCGGTAATGTCCAATGTTTGTCCTAAATGCCATAAAAGTCATGAGGGACCCTGTAAATGGCAACAACCAAAGGTACAATATAGTGTATGTTATAAGTGTAGGAAGGAAGGACACTTTATCAGAGATTGTCCATTGTGGAAGAGACAAGGTGATACTACGAGACCTCCTACTACTGGAAGAGTCTATACTCTCAAGGGTAAAGAAGTGTCTCAGTCTAATGATTTAACGAAAGGTAAATGTTTAATTAATGGTATATCTTTAATTGTACTATTTGATTCTGGCACTACTCACTTATTCATTTCGTTGGAATGTGGGAAGAGATTAAATCTACCTATAATTAGTTTACTTGATCCATTATCTATTTCTATTCTAGCTAGAGAGTAGGTTTTGAATTCTTTAGCTTGCTTGAATTGTTCCATTATTGTTGAGAATAGATAATTTATTGTTGATTTGATTTGTTTACCTTTAGTGGATTTGGACATTATTCTTGGGATAAACTGGTTGTTTGTAAATAATGTAATCTTGGATTGTTCAGAAAAGTCGATGAACTTTGTAGATATCATACTTGTAAATAGGAGTACTAAGAGAAAGAATGATAAAATGCAATTTCTATGTGCTTCTGAGATTAAAGTTTAGCATAAACTTGATGTTATTCCTGTAGTGTGTGAATTTTTAGATGTTTTTCCTAATGAAGTCTTAAGTCTTCCACCTGAAAGAGAGACAGAGTTCTTTATAGAATTGATTCCAGGAACGAGACTAATCTCTATAGCACCATATAGAATGTCTCCCATAGAGTTGGCAGAGTTGAAGGCAGAGTTGAAGGTACAAATAGAGGACCTCCTAGGAAAACAATTCATTAGGTTCAGTACTTCACCATGGGGAGGCCTGGTATTATTTGTGAAGAAGAAAGATGGAAGCTTAAGGTTATGTATAGATTATAGGTAATTGAATAGGGTAATGATAAAGAATAAATATCCACTTCCTAGGATAGATGATAAGTTGGATCAATTGAAAGGAGCTACTGTGTTTTCTAAAATCGATTTAAGGTCAGGGTACCATCAAATCAGAGTCAGAAGAGAAGACATACCTAAGACAACCTTTAAAACTAGATATGGGCATTATGAATTTCTTGTAATGCCATTCAGATTGATGAATGCTCTAACTATTTTTATGGATTACATGAATCGTATCTTTAGACCCTACCTTGATCAATTCGTGGTAGTTTTTATTGATGAAATTCTTGTATATTCTAAAAGTAGTGAAGAGAACAAACATCATCTTAGGATTGTACTACAGTTGCTTAGAGAGAAGTAATTGTATGCTAAACTTGAGAAGTGTGAATTTTGGTTAAAAGAGGTAAAATTCTTAGGTCATGTAATCACTAGAGATGGAGTAGCAGTAGATTCTATTAAGACAGAGGCGGTAGTTGGTTGGGAGCGACCTACCACAGTGATGGAGATCCGTAGTTTTCTTAGATTAGCCAGTTACTATAAGAGATTTATTCAAGGGTTTTCGCAGATAGCGTTGCCTTTGACTAAATTAACTTAGAAAGACGTTCCATTTGTGTGGGATACTAAATGTGAACATAGCATCCAAACTTTGAAAGAAAAACTGACAACCACCTATCTTAATCATTCTCAATCCATTAGAAAATTTTAAAGTGTATTGTGACGCATCCAAGAAGGGCTTAGGGTGTGTCTTGATGTAGAATAGGAAGTTAGTGGCATATGCGTCTAGGAAATTGAGACCCCATGAGAAGAATTATCTGACCCATGATCTTGAATTAGCAGCCATAGTGTTTACCTTAAAGATTTGGAGACACTATCTCTAAGGATCTAGATTTGAGGTATTTACTGATCACAAAATTCTCAAATGCCTTTTTAATAAAAAAGAGCTGAATATGAGACAGAGGAGATGGATGGAGTTTATTAAAGACTATAATTTTGAATTGAATTACCATCCTGGAAAGGCAAACGTAGTGGCCGATGCTTTAAGTAGAAAATCCCTTAATGTAGCTCATATGATGGTGAGTGAAATGAATTTAATTGAGAAGTTTAGGAATTTGAGTTTGTCCATTCTGGTATTACCAGATAGGTTATACTTGAATGAAATGAGAATTAAGAATGATCTTAGAACTCAAATCCTAGAAGCTCAAAGGGAAGATGAATTCTTAAAGTCTCTAAAGGATCCAAAAGAATTCCAGAAAGAGATAGATGGTGTAGTAACCTACCAAAATAGGTTATATATCCTAGAGTCAGGAGAATTGAGGGATAAAATTTTAGAGGAAGGCCATAAGAGTAACTATACTTTCATCCTAGTGCCACTAAGATGTATCAAGACTTGAAGAAGAATTTTTCGTGGCTAGGTATGAAAAAGAAAATAGCTGAGTATGTTGCTAAATTCCTAGTGTGTTAGTAGGTGAAGATTGAATATCAGAAACCTGCAGGAATGTTACAACCTCTAGAAATTCTTGAATGGAAATGGGAGAAAATTTCCATGGATTTTGTAGTAGGTTTGACTAGAATTCAGTTGGGAAATGACGCAATCTAGGTGATTGTTGACAGATTAACTAAATCTGCACATTTCCTGCCTATTAAAATAAATTTTTCATTGGATAAGTTGGCCCACTTGTATATACAAGAAATAGTAAGACTTCATGGAATACCCACTAGTATAGTATCAGATAGAGATCCTAGGTTTACTTTTAGATTCTAGAGAGCCTTACAAGAGGCATTTGGTACTAAGTTGAACTTCACTACTGCTTATCATCCTCAAAATAATGGACAGACTGAAAGGACGATTCATGCATTGGAAGATATGCTTAGAGCTTGTATATTAGAATAAAAAGGGAGTTGGGATAAAATTTTTCCTTTGATAGAGTTTTCTTATAATAATAGTTTTCATACCAGCATATGAATGGCTTTTCATGAAGCCTTGTATGGAAGAAAGTGTATATCACCCTTGTGTTGGTTTAAGGTGGGAGAGAGACAAATTTAGGGTTGGAATTGGTTCAAAAGATGGTTAATCAGATAAAAATGATCAGGGAGAAAATGGTTAAGGCCCAAGATAGACAAAGAATTTATGCTGATAAGAGGAGAAGGTCGTTAAAATTTACAGAAGGAGATCATGTTTTTCTCAGAGGATCTCCAGTTACTGGTATTGGTATAGCTATTAAATCCAGAAAATTGAATCCTAGATACATTGGACCATACCAGGTTCTAAAAAGAATAGGTTCATCCACTTACCAAATAGCATTACCACCATTTTTGTCCAATCTCCACAATTTTTTTCATATTTCTCAACTTCATAAATATATCCCAGATCCTTCTCATATTCTTAACGCCAATACTGTACAATTGAAAGATAATTTAACTTATAATCCTAGACCTTTAAGAATCATTGGTACTAAAGTCAGACAATTAAGAAATAAGACAATTCCATTGGTAAAGGTATTGTGAGATCAGTCCTCACCATAAGAAGCCACGTGGGAAAAAGAAGATGATATGAAAAGAATTCATCCAGAGTTATTTATTTAGGTACGTTTTAAATTTCGAGGATGAAATTTTTTAAAAGAAGGGGAGAATTGCAACATCCACTCCTTCTACACACTAAGAGATGTTTGTTGATTTTAAATAAATTAAATGTTTGTGTTTGTTGCATTATGTTGCATATAGACGCATTAGAATGAGAGTTTTTAAGTGAAGAGAAATGATAAGGACTAAATTGAAAGTAAAAAGATAAGGTGATAATGGATGTGTGAATTTCTAAAATTTCAGGGCAATAGACGCATTAGCCAAATGTTTGTGTTTATTTGCACTTAGTTAATTATTAGGATTAGTTAGAAATCAATCACTTCAATTTCCAGGCTAGATAATAGAGAACAAGTAGTAACTCTGGGCTTTCCCGTTCCTGAGGAATAAGACCTTGATACTCACCATTGCACTAGGTTGCATCGATAGGTTCACTACCTTAGGTGTAGTTGCTTAGGTAGCATTGACAGCACACATCAAGTTTTTGGCACTGTTACTGAGGAATTATTTGTGAAAACTAGAGTGAAATTGCTATCTGTTACTTTAGCCACTTTTATTTGTTTATTTTGTTTTTGTTTTTGGTTAGTTGTGTCTTTCTCTTCATTTAGTTGTTGGTTTTTATTAATTTCATTTTGTCTATTTTTTATTTTATTTTATTTTTAGATTAATTATTTTGCTATTTTAGTGGGTTTTTATTTTGTTTGTTTTTGTTTCTGTCATTGGCCTTTATTTGTCCTAATTTACTTTTTGTTTTGGTTTATTACTCTTTGATCTAGTTGGTAGGTTGTTTCGCTGTTATTGGATTCATGTAGTTTATGATCAGGAGTTCCAATCCTATACCTGTAGACCCTCTGTCTGATCCAGAATGACTGTTTTGGACTTGTGCACACTGTCGTTAGGAAGAGGTGCCAGTTGAGGTATTGGAGGAGGAGCTAATTGAGATCCCTGACCCTAGATCACCAATGATTGCAGCTACAAATAACAATGATGATGCCAACCGAACGATGTACGAGTTCGCTAGACCTTCATTGGAAGGGACATAGACGTGCATTACTCGGCCTACAATAGCAGCTAAAAATTTTGAGATCAAGCCAATTGTGATCCAGATGGTGCAGCAAATTATACAATTTGGAGGGATGCCCAACCCTAATGCTCACATAGCCAATTTTGTTGGAGATATGTGACACTTTCAAGATTAATGGAACTACTGATGATGCCATTCAGCTTAGATTGTTTCCATTTTTCTTGAGAGACAGAGCAAAGAGATGGCTGCAATCCCTACCAACTAACTCCATCAATACTTGGGATACTTTAGCTGAAAATTTTTTGTACAAATATTTTCCACCAGCTAAGACTACAAAAATACGTAATGAAATTTCTTCTTTTGTGCAAATAGCTGATGAGAGTATGTATGATGCATGGGAGAGGTAAAAAGACTTGCGGAGGTGTTGCCCACATCATGGATTGCCTGGTGGATGCAAATGCAGACTTTTTACAGTGGTTTGAATATAGCCACAAGGTAGATGGTGGATACAGTAACAGGGGGTGCATTAAATAACAAAACCCATGAACAAGCACAGAATTTAATAGAGGAAATGGCTATGAAAAACTATCAGTGGCAATCCTCAAGGGATAGGCTAGGACGACAGGGAGTAGTCAACTAGTCAGAATTTATATCAACCTTAGTAGCTCAAGTGGAGCTTCTGGCCAAGAAGATTGACCAACTCCAGATGCCAATGCAGGCAGCATAGTCAAGGTGTGAGTTCTGTGGTGGCCTGCATTTTGGTGTCAATTGTAATGCGGGGGGTATATTTGCTAACCCCTCTTCTTAATTTTGTTCTCACTATGGTTCTTTTGATTTTAAACAGGTAGATTACATGGGGAACGCTCTAAGAGAGCAAAATAATCCATACAGCAACACGTACAACCCTGGGTGAAGGAATCATCCAAATTTTGAATAGAGAAACACTAATAACCAGGGTTCACTAGGTTTTCAGCGGTTGTACTAGCAGCAACCCCAATAGCAAGTTGCTCAAAATCAATTTCCTTAAGGGTAAGAGAAGAAGCCCAATATGGACGAATTGATCATGAAGTTTGTGTCCACTTCAAAGAGCAAGTTTTAGTAAATGGACACAACACTTAGAAACCAGCAGGCCTCTATTCAAAACTTGGAGAACTAGATAGGCCAGATTTCTAAGGTGTTGGATGAAAGACAGCCAGGGACGCCCCTCAGCACCACAGAGTCTAATCTAAGGGAGCATTGCAAGGCTATTACTCTAAGATTGGGCAAGTAAGTATCTGGTCCTTTACTTTTACCTGATGATGATAATAATGATGTGTAAGATGCAACTGTCAGTAAGGACCTAAAGCCTGAGGTAACTAAGTTGATCCAAGTTAAGGGCAAGAAGAGCCCTGTAAGAGTGTACTAGCCACCCATTCCATATCTAACTAAATTGAAGTAGGAGAAGGTTGATCAGAAGTTTGGTAAGTTTCTTGATCTATTTAAACAGCTGAGGATTAACCTTCCTTTTGTTGAAGCTATTTCAGATGCCTCGCTATGTGAAGTTCTTACAGGAAATACTGATCAAGAAGAGTAAACTAGAGGATTTGGGGCTAGTGACACTAAATGAGGAGTGCTTAACAATCCAACAAAATAAGCTGCCTGTTAAGAGGCATGATCCAGGGAATTTTACTGTACCTTGTGTAATTGGTGAACTGTCTATCATGGATGCTTTAGTTAATCTAGGAGATAGCATAAATTTGATGCCCACTAGCTTGTTTGATAGATTAGGATTGAGTGAGCCAAAACCTACTAGGATGAATATACAATTGGCTGATAGAACTGTTAATATCATAGAGGTATAGTTGAAGATGTACTTGTAAAGGTTAATAAATTTATATTTCTGGTTGATTTTCTTGTGATGGATATGGAGGGTGAGAGTAGCGTACCTTTAATTCTAGGTAGGCCTTTCCTTGCAACATCTAGGGCTATTATAGATGTTTGTGATAGGAAGTTGAAACTTAGAGTAGGGGATGAGACTGTTACTTTTGACTTAGCTACCTCTAAGAGACAATCTTTAGATCATGATGATACTGTATATTCTGTGGATGTCTTGGATGATGTGGTTGAGTATGAATTGCAAGAATTTTTACTTGATAACCCTTTACAGGTGGCATTACAAGAAGATGAGGATGAGTTATCCAACGAGCAAGTGTTGGAACAACTAGCTCATTTGCTGGCTGTCGAGCCCAGTAACTCTACTGACCCTTTTGTTTCTCTTGATAGGTTAGAGATACAGAAGGTGAAACCTTCAATAGAGGACCCCTCAGCCTTGGAATTGAATGAATTACCTAAACACTTAAGCTACGCCTATTTGGATGAGGCGGAGAAGCTGCTAGTAATCATAGTAGCTAACTTGACACCTGAGGAGAGGGAGATAACTTTGACCTCTCTCAAGAAATAGCCTAGGGCCTTCGCTTACAAGATTGCGAACATTCCTGGGATTAATCCTAGCTATTGTTCATACAAGATCTTGATGGAGGATAGCTATAGGCCACTAGTGCAGCCACTAAGACGATTGAACCCAAACATGAAGGAAGTGGTGAATAAGGAGGTAATTTAACTTCTTGATGCTGGTTTGATTTATCCTATTTCTGATGGCTCTTGGGTGAGTCCTGTGCAGGTTGTACCTAAGAAGGGTGGCATGACAATAGTCAAGAATGAGAAGGATGAACTCATACCCACTAAGACGGTAACAAGTTTTTGGGTTTTCATTGATTATAGGAGACTTAATGATGTAACCCAGAAAGACCATTTTCCTCTCCCTTTCATTGACCAAATGCTTGAATGTTTGGCAGGTCACATGTTTTATTGCTTTCTTAATGGTTTTTCAGGTTATTTTTCGATTCCCATTGCACCTGAAGACCAAGAGAAGAACACATTTAGTTGCCCATATGGAACATTTGCTTACAAAAGGATGCCTTTTGGATTGTGCAATGCACCAGCCACTTTTCATCGGTACATGATGGCAATCTTCCATGACATGATTGAGGAGTCTATGGAGGTATTTATGGATGACTTCTTAGTTTTTGGTAACTCTTTCTCTCGTTGTTTGCTTAATTTAGAGCATATTGTCACGGGCTTAGAGTCCGGCGCAGCACACAGCGCCCGTGCGGCGTCCCGAGGCCTCTCCTACCCCGACGACCAGCCTATCCACATGAGGTGCTAACTGGTTTCGCCCTGCCATGGGCTCATCAGGGGAACGGCAATAGCTCCCGACTAGTTGTGCCCTTAGAGCACTTCGGTACCGAGACCTAGGGACTCAGCCAAACCTTAGCGTCTAAGGGTAGAACAACCCCTTACCGCTAATGCCGACCCTTCCCCAATGACAAGACTTACCATATTGGCCCGCTCAATTCATTGGCCTAACACGGTCACGGAAAAAGGTCCGTGACATTCTCCCCTACCCAACATATAGCACGCCCTCGTGCTATGGGGAGAAGGACTCTACCCAAAGATCGCCATGCCCTACCGCCACACGCCACCTCCTTTGTCAGGCCACACCTCATGCAGCCTAACCTCGTGGATGGCCACCTCCTTCATGCCCCCTGGCGAGGTGGAGCGTCCTCGGCACGCACGCCCCCTCTGGCGCAGCGCACCTGCATAGTCCTCCCCTTGAGGACCCCATCATTACGTTTGACGATAGAAGCAAGACTTGCTCTGATACCACTTGTCACGGGCTTAGAGTCCATCGCAGCACACAGCGCCCGTGCGGCGTCCCGAAGCCTTTCCTACCCCGACGACCAGCCTATCCACATGCGGTGCTAACTGGTTTCGCCCTGCCATCGGCTCATCAGGGGAACGGCAATAGCTCCCGACCAGTTGTGCCCTTAGAGCACTTCGGTACCGAGACCTAGGGACCCGGCTAAACCTTAGCGTCTAAGGGTAGAACAACCCCTTACCGCTAATGCCGACCCTTCCCCAATGGCAAGACTTACCATATTGGCCCGCTCAATTCATTGGCCTAGCACGGTCACGGAAAAAGGTCCGTGACAATATGCTTACATGATGTATAGAAGAAAAATTAGTTCTTAATTGGGAAAAGTTTCACTTTATGGTGAGAGAGGGGATTGTTCTTGGGCATAAGATATCACATGCAAGGATGGAGGTAGATAAAGCTAAGGTTGAGACTATATCAAAACTACCACCCCCTAGTTTTGTTAAGGCTGTTAGGAGTTTGTTAAGGCCTGCTAGTTTTTATCAGAGATTTATTAGAGACTTCTCTAAGATTTCTAGGCCATTGACTCAATTTCTTGTAAAAGATGTATCTTTTGTTTTTGATGATAATTGTTTACAGGCATTTGAGTTATTGAAGGAATGACTAACCATAGCCCCTATCATGGTTTCACCTAATTAAGGGCTACCTTTTGAGCTAATGTGTGATGCTAGTGACTATATAGTTAGAGTTATTTTAAGACAGAGGATTGACAAGAAGTTTCAACCCATATATTATGCTAGCAAGACCTTGAAAGATGCCCAGGAGCACTACACCACCACTAAAAAGGAGTTACTTACAGTGGTTTATGCTTTCGACAAATTTTGATGCTATTTGGTGTTATCCAAGATTGTGGTTTACATAGATCATTCAGCCTTGAGGTATTTGTTTGGTAAGCATGATGCTAAGCCTAGACTCATTAGATGGATTTTTCTCTTGCAAGAATTTGATATAGAGATCAAGGACAAGAAGGGTGCAGAGAACTTGGATGCAGATCACCTATCAATGTTGGAGAATCCAAACTGGGAGGCCTTGGATGAGAGAGCCATTGATGATAACTTCTAGGATGAGCATTTGGAATCAGTTCAAATATGTACTGATTCCCCTTGGTTTTGTGAATATGATATCTATCTGGTTGCAAGGGTTTTACCAAAGGGTATGACTACCCAGCAAAAGAAGAAATTCTTTGCTTAGTTGAAATACTACATTTGGGAAGATCTTTTCTTCTTTCGTATTTGTGTAGACCAAGTAATTAGGTGATGCATACATGGGGAGGAAATCTGCCAGATTCTGAGGCATTGCCATGAAGGACCAATGGGAGGCCACCAGGCTGCAAACCACACTGCTAGGAAGGTGCTTAAAGCAGGGTTCTATTGGTGAACCATATTCTAGGATGCTATAGCATATGTCCAGGTTTGTGATGCTTGTCAGAGGTCAGGTAACATCTCCGCCCATGATGAAATGCCCCAAACGAGTATGCAAGTGGTTGAAATTTTTGATGTGTGGGGTATTGACTTCATAGGCCCTTTTCCTTCCTCATTTGGTAATAAGTATATACTTATGGCTGTTGAGTATCTTTCCAAGTAGCCAGAAGCTCAGGCTTTCCCCACTAATGATGCTAGGGTAGTGACTAAGTTCCTTAAAAAATTGTTTGCTAGGTTTGGTACGCCTAAGGCACTGATTAGTGATAGAGGGATCCATTTCTGTAGCTCCTAACTTGAGAAAGTACTTAAAATTATAGGGTATCTCATAGGTTTTCAACACCCTATCACCCACAGGCCAGTGGATAAGTAGAGGTAACTAATAGGGGTTTAAAGAGAATCTTAGAGAAAATCATGGGGGTGAGTAGGAAGGATTGGGCATCCAAATTGGATGATGCATTATGGGCCTTTAGGACAGGCTATAGAACTTCTACTGGATTTACACCATATAGGCTAGTATATGTAAAGACTTGTCATTTTCCTATCGAACTAGAACACAGGGCACTTTGGGCCTTTAAAACATGCAATCTTGATGTTATTTCTACAGGTAAAGAGAGGTTATGGCAGCTGGATGAGCTAGAAGAATGGCGCCACCAAGCTCATGGAAATTCTTCCATTTACAAAGCTAGAACCAAGAAATGGCATGATTAAAGGTTGCGTGGCTTTAAAGATTTTAAGGTTGGAGATAGGGTATTACTTTATAACTCACGTCTTTGTCTTTTTCCAGGAAAGCTTAAGAGCTGATGGTCGGGACCATTTGTGGTCAAGCAAGTCTTTCCCTATGGCATAGTGGAACTGCATCATCCTGACAAAGGAGATTTCAAAGTCAGTGGGCACCGAATGAAGCACTACTATAGAGACTTATCGAGGTCGAGGAATGAGTGCACATGGTGCTTTACCTGTAAGAGTGATAGAAGGAAAGAATCCAGCTAAAAGACTCAAACAAAAAGAAGCAGTCTTTTTTTATTTATTTACTTTATTTGTGTTATTTTATTTTTTGTCTAATTTCTTCCTTTTCATATTTTTGAGGTACATTAAAACTTTTAGAGTATCGTTGCTTATTGCTGCGCTTTATGCTTTTATTTTTGTGGTATCCCCTTTGTAATCGAGGCGTGTCTTTCTCAAGTGTGGGGTGGGTATCTATGATTTTGATGTTGTATTTATTTTGATAGTGGATATAAGGTATGATACTTGATTTTTTCTTGATTCTATGCACTTGAGTCTTTGATCTTCTTTTGAGCATTTATGATTCAGTCATGAATGGGCAGGCATTGTTTCTCATAGTGCATGTTAGAAAGTAATTTTAATGCCTAATGTATTTTTGACCATGGCCAGGTGATGCTGGTGTTGCTTGATTATTTTTTTTCAAATTGTTGAATTTTTGATTTAGGATGTTGATAATGCAGTATGCATGCACTGCATGATTGGTAATTCATATGGAAATATTTGAGAACTATATGCAATTTAGCCACACTTTAAATGTGAGATTTGAGCCTTAGATAAGCATTCATTATAAATATGCTCCGAATTCTTTTTGTTGAGTGTGTATTTCACTTGATTGTGTCTCTAGAGCTTTCTCTGTAATACTTGTTGAAGTTACATAAACTTTTGAATATCAGATGATTTGGGCAACTTAAGATACACTATTTTTTCCAAAAAGCCTACCCATGTGTGCTCCTTAGTTAGCCACTGTTGGGCCTTGACTTTTCCTTCATCACTTACATTTTACACCTCATATTCCTTTCTATACACTATCTTCTTTTTTCACCCCATTTTTTGAATTTTGTGTGATTTACTCTTTATACATGGATTAAAAATGCACTACCTTAATTGGTGATAGTACACTAAGTCTTTTTTATCATTCTAGATGCTCCTTTCAATCCAAAAGTGTAAGCATGCAGGCTAATTATGAAAAAGAAGAAAAAAAAAGAGATAATAATAAGAGTAGTCTGTCTGTTGATATTATATTCTCTGAACATCACTAACTTCATTGAAAAATTAGTAAGAATTGTTAAGTTTAGCATTTGTTGCGTTTAATCCTTTAATCCTTCATGATGCTTCAATTGCATGAATTTTCATCATGTATGCCATTTCTACCAAAAATTTCTTCCCTACCATCACCTTAACCTCATTACAACCCTGTAAGACCCCTTGATTTTGGTATTCAATTTTTTTAGTAGTAGCGGAGATGAGATTTATGAGCAAGCATATAGTAGACATATTTCTGCAAGGTTGCTTGAGGGATTTGTACCTTACTAGTATACACTTTGAGTGATTTGAGTAATCTTTGAGAGGCATTGATTCTTAAATAATTGGCATTGAATTGTTGGATAATTTGTGTATGCATCGTTATTATCTCCATTCTGCGTCAAGGTTTTGCAATTTGGTCTATGATTAAGTTTCACAGGGGATATGTTAGGCATTATTAACTGTGGACTAGGTATGGACTTTGTAACGCCCCTATCTAGTATTACTATTAATTCTGATATAAACAGATAGGTTCGGTACATTATCTTTATCCTTTATTAAATTGATGTCTGAGCAGTTAAACCATTAAATTAATTTAAGCGGATTAGGTTCGGGATCTTTTGCTCAGGTTAAAAACTTACATGCACAGTGGAATAACAAAAATTCTATACTATACCACGAAAGATTAACATTCATACAATTCAAATATTAAGAGTCTATTAATGTCCATTACATTGCAATCAACAAATATCAAGATATATGATGTACCCGTCCCTAGGATGTTAGGAGACAACAATCCTGTCACTCAGACCCTTTTAAACTTTCTAAGATAGACTGGTATTTCACATATCCCTTTCCCAGTTCTTTCCCATTTACATCCCATGTCTACGCCAAAAGAATAATCTTAATTCTAAACTAAATATATCTGAACTAGGACCCGAAATAGGGTTACAAAAATCTCACTTAAATTAGAATGGAACTGCTACCTCTTGACCCTGCTATGCATCCTATCTAATACATATTGGCATAGTAATGAGAAACACAAGTTTCCTAGTAGCTTCACAATTCGGGTTTTAAAAATAACTAATATGTACCAGGGTGCAAGCACTAAAACATTTCATTCTACATTCTTGATATTAAAACATAATGTTGTTCATAAATCTAAACAGGCAAGCATTGCATGATAAATTTAGATGTCCACATTAAAATTAGATATCCTCTTTCAAATGAAACATATCTAAATAAAATTATATACGTTATCGCGTGATTAAACAAATTTCTTATGCATTAACTTTTACATTCACCAAGCTAGATTAATTGAGTGCCCTAGGGTGTTATGTCGTCACAAGACCACATTTATGAAATCATTGTGAGCACTAGCTCATCGTTAAGGAGCGCCTTTAGCCATACCTCACTAGTTCACCCATGTAGAGCACCTTCGGCCACACCTCGTAATCCATGGAAACTCGGCCACGTACATAAAATCATCATGAACTCAAGGTTACGGGTGTGGAGCACCTTCGGCCACACCTTACTAGGTCACTCGTGTGGAGAACCTTCGGCCACACATCATAATCCGTGGACACTTGACCATGTATATACAATCATCATGAACTCTAGGTCATAGGTATGGAGCACCTTCAGCCACACCTCACTAGGTCACTCGTGTGGAGCTCCTTCAGCCACACCTCATAATTCATTGACACTCGGTCACATATATAGCGTAATTACGAGCACTAGGTCATGGGCATGGAGCACCTTCAGTCATACCTCGCTAGGCCGCCCGTGTGGAGCACCTTCGGCCAGACCTCATAATCCATGGATACTCAGCCACGTACATAAAATCATCATGAAATCTAAGTCACAGGTATGGAGCACCTTCGGCCACACCTCACTAGGTCACTCATGTGGAGCACCTTCGACCACACCTCATAATCCGTGGACACTCGGCTACGTATATAGCATAATTGTGAACACTAGGTCATGGGCATGGAGCACCTTCGGCCATACCTCATAATTTGTGGACACTCGGCCACGTATATGGCATAATTGTGAACACTAGTTCATGGGCATGGAGCACTTTCGGCCACACCTTACTAGGGCGCTTGTGTGGAGCACCTTTTCCCACACCTCATAAATTGTAGACCTATCTATGATTTCCCTTGTCAGTTACGTTTCCCCTTTTTCTATCAGTGTATAATGTCTCAATTATAAAATCTTAATCATTTTCAAGGAAGAATTTCCATGATTTTGGCCTTAAGGAAACTCAAGGGAATTGAGTGTTTGACCGTTTAAATTTCCCCTTTTCCTAGTCCTTAATTATCTCCATTAAATTGGGATAATTTAATAATACATTCCCCTTTTCTAGTTCTTAAAACATCCCCATTAAATTAGAATAACTTAATAATGGATTTCTCTTTTTCTAATCTTAAAATATCACCATTGCGATTAGAATCATCTAGTAATATATTTCCTTTTTCTTAGTTCTTAAAATATTACACTTAAAATTTGAATCATTTATTACTACAATTCACTTTTTCTGGTTAAGATCTAATGTATCCATAACACAATTAAACCTTGACAAAGAAATTGGTTTCATTGAGTAAATAGACATGTCTTCCCTTTCATTGGAATATGGTTACCTCACTTGCATTTACACGGTTATAGCCAAAGTTTACACTTTCTATGATGACATCTCTAACACTCCCATTATGGAGAAATTAGTTTTCAAGGGGCATGCATCCATTTCTAGTATGCTTAACCGTGGTCTATCATGGTAACATTATTAACTAACCAACATTTCCACAACATCAATGTTCATTTTATCATACACCCATCTACCACTCTATCATGCAGATTTGGCCAGCAAAACATAAATAATATCAAGAATGTAAGATGGCAACAATGTCCTATGAAAGCTTGTAGAAACATGGCATGCACATATGAAATCTTGGGACATTATTTTTAAGAATTATCAACCTACCTCAAGGATGACTAGAAGGAAGTGATCTTGGCCTTTCCTTTGATCTCCTTGTACACCTTGCTTCCTTTCAATTCTTACTTCCCTATAATTAAATGCTTAATTTTTCACTTCGGTCTAATCATTAAGGCATATTCGAAAACAAAATCTATAAGAAAACATCAAATTAGGGTATTTTAAATTGTACCGGGGGTTTTGGAAGTTTAAAATTTGATTTCAACAACTTCCCAACAATTTTGACGATGGCTTACAGCGGCTTACATGGCGCATGGTAGCGGATGGTAGTTGGGGTCGAAAGATACACCAAAATGTAGGTCACAACTCAAGGATGCCGGATTCGGTGTCTGTTCGGCGAAACAAGGTGGTTTTGACGACATTTTTTGGTAACGAAAATAGTGATTGGACGGAGCTATTTTCCTCCGTTCCTAGAGCCTGGCGGCGACGTTCCACCAGTTGGAAGCTGGCGGAGGAAGCTGGCAGCTCAGGCTACCCAATGGAGACGGTGGTGTGGCCAAACGGCGTTAGATAGCAGAGATCATGATAGAGCTTGGAATTCGCGACGGAAGGGAAATGCACGCTATTTTTTGCCATTGTGGTGTCCGTCGATGGTCAGGAATGGCAGCTGAAGGTCAGCGACGTCGAGCTGTATGAGTGGCAGGGTCCAGCGGTGGTGCAAGGTGGCGTTTCCAGTGGCTGGAGGAGGCGTAAAAATGAGAGAGAGAAAAGAGAGAAAATGTGTGGAGGAGAAAGAAAGGGCAAGAAAAATGAGAGAAAAATATGGAGTTTTGGAGTTTTTTGGCCTCTAGAGGCATTTTGGTCTTTTTTCACTTTGCCTGGGGTAAGTTTCGGATGCATACTCCAATCTAGGCAAGAATACAGGCCCACATGGAAGGAATTCAGAAATCTTTTGAAGATTTTAAGCCTTCCAAATTACCTGCTAACTTTCTGAAGCCAGATCTAGTTTTCTCCATCAGATAAGATTTTTACTCTAAAAAATTATCAAATTTTAACTACAAACTTAGGAAAATACACTTAATTCAATTTCAACAAAATCTAAATTTATTTTACCCAATTTGATTTTATTTTAAAAATCGGGTTATTACAAACTTTGAGAAACTATTGTTGTTTGTTTAAAGAATGAGTTAATGTTTGCTTGAGGACAAGAAAAAGCTTGTGTGGGGTGATTTGATGTGTCTTATTCTATACAAAATTACTTGATGTGAATTATCCATTTTGTGAGTATTTTTTGTAATTTTATTCTAAAAAAATCACCTAAGTTTCGTTATTTTTCATTTTCAAGCATTTTATCAAGTCATCATCAGTAAATGGAGAAATTTTAAGCCTAAACAGCCTTCAGAGCACTTAAAATAGGCCATTTGGGCCAATTTTGCTTATTGGGCTGTGGACCAGCCTTATTGGGCCTTGGACCGGGCTGATTTAGGGGAAAAAGGTGAGGATTTGCGTGAGAAAAACAAGCAGACCTAAAAACCCACAAAAGACCTAAAGTGCAGCATTTTGAAGTGGAGAGGAATAGTGGAAATTGGAGCTTAGAACAGTGCATGGCCATCTTTGGCATCGCGTGAGGAGAACAACCTTACGAGGGAGAGAAGACCTGAAATGGAGTGTCCAACTGGAGCTCTATGGTAGCATGACCTCACTTCAGCAACAGGGGACGACAGGCGAGCCACCACTACGAGAAAAGATACGCGATTCGAGAGGAAACTCGTCTGAGTTTGCATCTGTTTGTGGCATTTTTCAGCTACCCCACTGCCTGCCGTCACTCCCTGCACCTTTAGCAACTCCTCTCCCACCTTCCCTCAACTCAATGGCCACTAAAATAGCCCAGATTAGAGAGATCCGCGACAAACCCGATTCGCAACCTATTTCACATTTGGATTTGATTCCAGCGTCGTCCGTCCTGTTGGCCACCGAAAAACAATCCTCCATCGATCAGCGCCCCCACCGTGACTCACCGCCTTAGCTACAGCCGCTGTTGCTACAATTTTTCTTCGGGTACCCATTGACCGGAGGATTCAACCTAATTGACCCACAACTCGCAACCCGTTTCTGGATAGATTTCGGCTGCATTTTTTCTGGAGGTTTTCTAGCAGTTTTTTGGCAAGATTTCAGTGGTTTTCTGGCGACCAATTTGTACAATATAATTGGGCATTTGAGAAAATAAGGGCTGTGTATAATTTTATTAATATTTTTTATCTCCTATTTAATTAACTGTTTGATAAATTATCTATTGGATTGTCTGCTGGAAATATTTATCATGTGTGGCTGAATTTGTAAGATCCATTGGGGTCCTTGACGGTGTTGGATTGCTATTTTAATTTGCATGGATATTGAATTTGATACTGTAATCTTCTTTGCAGTTATGCATGTACTGTTTAAGTTTTCATTACGAGATGTCATTGTGAATGCTAATTAGATTTCTTTTTGAGATCAAGAGATGATAATTGAAATTGGAACCTAATCTAAGAGAATAATTAATTTTCACTTAGAGATAAGGTTAATTAATTGGTGGATTAAGGAGTAGCTATCCTTAATAGTGGTGAGTTAGACCGATAAGGCTGATCTAAAATCAATCATTAGGAAGAGATTCCAGTGGTAGATTCTTACATTTAAAAATTTAATTGTCTTGAGAGAGAAATTGAATTTAACTTAGAATTCACTCACAAGTAGTATAGTCAATTTTCGTAATCCATTATCCTTTGTGTGTTTGTCAACCGTTGTAGGTTCCCTAGTGGATTTACTTTTCCTGCCTTAGTATATTTTCTTCCGTTCCTTGTTGCTAGTAGTTTATTTACACTTAGTTAATTATTAGGATTAGTTAGAAATCAATCACTTTAATTGCTAGGCTAGATAACAGAGAACAAGTAGTAACTCTGGGCTTTCTTGTTCCCGAGGAATACAACCTTGATACTTACCATTGCACTAGGCTACATCAATAGGTTTACTTCCTTAAGTGTAGTTGCTTAGGTAGCATTGGAAGCACACATCAGTTACACTGAGTTGGTATTAGAACAGAGTTACCTAGGTTATAAGGGTAGAATTCCTTAAAATAGGGACTAATTTAGGTTTGTTGTTGAGCCTAGGCAATTAACTAACTTGTGTTGTCATTTGACTTAAAGACTGAAGTGATAAGTTTGGGTAGATAGTATTTCCTGTTGGTGCAATATATCCTCATATAAATATTATGTTATTAAGACTGATCACCTTGGTAATGCTTGTTTTGTAGAGTTAAATATGATCCCATCTAGGAGGAATAGGGGAAAGGAGAGAGAGAATGAGGCTAGTCTGATTAGGGTGATGCAGGCTATGATGGGAGTAGCTGAAGCTATGAGGGACCAAGTTACTGCTACTACTTAAGCCCTCAGACAATTTCAAGAGACTGGGAATAATAACTGTGATAACCCTAACCTTAATGAAGGAAAACTGGGTAACCCAACTTATCATGGATGGTCAAAATTACAGAAAGCTAAACCTCCTTCCTTTAGGGGCGAGTTTGACCCGAAGGTAGTAGAAGAGTGGTTGAGAGAGATGGAGAAATTATTTGTGGTCCTTGGGATGACAGATGCCCAGAAGGTGTTGTTTTCCATGTACATGCTGGTTGGAGAGGCAAAGCATTGGCGAAAAGGGATAAAACAATCAATGGAGGCTCAAGGAGTCTCGATCACCTGGGATTCATTTAAAGAAGTGTTTCTAGAAAAGTATTTTCCTCAAAGTGTGAGGAATGAGAAGGAAGTTGAATTTATACAGATCAAGCAAGGCAGTATAACTTTTGATAAATACCTTGCTAAGTTTGAGGAATTGTCCAAATTTTCTTTATACTTAAAGCTTCAACCAGATAAGGCATGGAAGGCCATGCATTTGAAGGCTGGGTTAAGGCTAGAGTTAAAGAGTGCTATTGCCTCATTAGAAATCAGGAATTATGCCACACTAGCAATCAAGTGTCGCATAGTTGCCAAAAATCTTACAAAAACTAAGAAAGAGAAAAAAAATAAATTTCCTCAAATAGAAACAACAGGGATCTTTTAGAGGAAGAGATAATAGGTTTGGTAGAGGCCAAGGAGGTAAGAGGCCAATCATGAGACAAACGATACCTAATGCTTGCCCAAAATGTGGGAAGAGTTATGATGGGGGTAGGTGGCCATAAGTTAATTGCTACAGATGTGGGAAGCTAGGAAATTTGCAACGAATTATCCACTAGGAAAGAAAATGACTAAAACAAGTAAACCTCTAATTGGGAGAGTCTATACCCTTAAGGGTAAAGAAGTAGCTCAGTCTAATGACTTGATCAAAGGTAATGGTTTTGTAACGCCCTTATCTAGTATTACAACACCTCAGATGTAAATAGATAAGGTCAATACATAATTTTAAACCTTAATTATTTATTAACAACGTCTGAGCATTCATACCATTGCAATATTATTAAAGTGGATTAGGTTTAGGTTCTTTTGCTCAGATCAAAACTTATAAGCACAACAAGAATAAAATGTAAGACATCGGAGATATATTCATACAGTATTACATATCCTTTTCTAAGTATTACATCATTTCACCTAACTGAGAACTGTACAGAAATTTTTCACAAGGTCAGGAGACAACATCTCTGTTACTCAAAACATTTTGATGAACACATAATTATACATATTTAATGGCTAAGTTCCACTTACTTTAGGGTTTCATTTTATGTGTTTTATGTATAAATACCCATGTTTTTACTTGAATACATGTTATCAAAGCTTTTCCCTGGTATAAAGCAGTTTTGAAGAGAAATAGACCAAAACCAAGCATCCAAAGGCTCAAAGCACCTTAAAATGCACCATTTCGCATGGGCACTCATGAAGTCTTCTAGAACACACCCTTCCACACGCCTATGCTACCTTAAATCTTCTAGAAGACACCTCTCCACATGACAAATACATCTTATACACTTTCCTACATAGCCAGAGCAACAATTTTCAATCAAGGAACAACCAAAAAATCATCATGGACGGATGTCTTCTAAAATATGGCCTACAACACGGCCATGTCACCCACATGGCCATGTGGAGGCCTAAGGAGATGCGTCCCTTGCCTATAAATAGGAGAAGGTGCAAGGGAGGAGAGGCATCACTTCTAGGCATATAAAGAGAAGGAAACGAGGAGCACTTGGAGTAGCTTGGAGTGTGACAATCCTTGCTAGTCTTTGGAGCCTAAAACTTCAATTCCCTTGCCTCCCCACAAAGGTCACAAGCCATGGAGAGCCAATCTAGAGTTGAAGAGATTGGGAAGCATCAAGAGGAAATTCGAAGCATAATCAAAAAGGGGGTTCAAAATCTAAACTAGTCATTTAAAACTCGACAGATGAGGATGTTTTTGTTTCTATTTTGTTCTTCTTCCCTTGATTTAATTCTTATTGTTTTATTCATGAACATGAGTTGCTAGATTGGTAAAACCCAATTGGGGTTCTTAGATTATGTTGATACTTTGATTTGAATACGATTGGGTTACAAATTGAATTGTGTGATCTTCCTCTAGTTAAAGATTAATCAAGTTTTATTAGGAGACATCATAAGAAAACTATCTAGATTCCTCTCAAATACTCTAACCGATAATGTTTGGAATTAGAAAACTAACTAGAGAGAACAGTTGATCTTTGCTCGGATCAAGAGATTGACAACTGTTGGACCAGGGGAAACTCTTAATAAACCTTAATGTTGATCTATTCTTGACCATTGGAAACGAATAGCCAATGGAAGGTATAGGTTTTAGAAATCCATCGAAACTATTCAGAAATCTAGATTTACTTTACACAGGTAGCATAATCAATTTCATAACTTATTACCTTTTGTTTACATATCATCTAGTCTATGACCCCAATGGGTTTGCTTGTCTAGAACTTGATAATTCACAGTCTTAACACTTACTTTACTTTCCCTCCAAAGTTAAGAGAGTGATAATTAGATTTAGACAATTAAAAGTCCATCATTATTCTTCCTAGGCTAGATAACAACGATTAAGTAGTAACTCTGGGCTTTCTCGTTCCCGTGGGATACGATCTTGGTACTCACCATTGCGCTAGGCTACAATGACAGGTGCACTACCTTAAGGTGTGGCTACATATAGTTCATTAGTATCACATCACATTCTTAATAAAAGAACCTCAATTAATGCCACTTCTATCTCTATAAAACTGTATCTGATACATATCAACACATAAATGAGAAAACTAGTTTCTCAGTAGCTTAACAATTCACAATTTAAATCTTACTGACATGTACCACTGTGCTGGCACATAAAAAAATATCTTCTACATTCAAATCATTTAAAACATAGTTCCATTCATATACACATATTGGAAAAAATTGCATGATATAGTGGTGTGTCAATGTAACAAAGGTGTTCATTCCTATTTCAAATATGATATATTTGCTGGGAAAGCATACATATTAACAATTGAACTAGACAATGATCATCTATAGAATTCATTCTTAAAACTTACCTTGCTTTAAAGTGTGAAGTACCTTCAGCCACACTTTAAAAATGTGAACACTTGGCCACTTTTGTAAGGATTGTGAACACTTGGTCACATTGTGGACTCTTGGCCACTTTTATGAAAATGGTGAACACTTGGTCACTTATACATACATATAGCAACTACAATTCACCTTATTATTATCCTTCCAATTTCCTTTGTATTTAGCCATTATAAGGTACATTCTAATTCATTTACAATTAGCATAGTAATTCGGCCACCAAGATTAAAATGAGAGATTGGTTTTGGCCACCATGAGAAAGGGAAAAAACTTAGGGTTTTTCATGTCACATTGTCACATTTTCCATCATTTCTATAATTTAACCCTAATGATACCATGAATTACAATTTCTATGATACTTTCTCCCACATTCCAATTATGTAACCATGCCATTAACAATTTATTCCACTTACTTTCTTGGTTCATGTTACATACTAGATTTAAGGTTACACATATTTCTCCATTATTACATCCCAATAATAATGTGGACCTTTATTATCCAAAATCAAATTTTCTATACCTTAATTTACCATATTTTCTCTCTTTTCTTAGCCAAAATCGAATTGAAATGATTCTAATACAATTTTCAGCAAGTTAATTTACACCTTACAAGGGCCACTCTCGGGTTTGGTAAGCACAAAAGAGTAATACCATAGTTCTAAGCCAAATTTTAGTTAGTATACTTCCTTTAGGTGTCCATAACCTAAAACATACACTAGCCATCCAAGAATACAAGATTTCAAAACTATCTCATGATAGAGATTTTCATTGTGCATGCTGAATTTTACCAACAATAATTCTTTCATGGAATGACAACATCCACTTTATCACATTAACAAACATAACCAAATTACCATACAAGCTTAGCCAAATGGGTATTCACATCTTAAAGAATGTAGAGGAAAAGGTTAATGTTCCATGAAAGCTTGAAAGCATGATGAATTTATCTTAAATCATGAAACAAAAACCATAGAATTGCTAAGCTACCTCACTAATGCAAGAATGATGCAAGTGCCTTGATGTTTCCTTGAATCTCTCTTAGTTCTTGGCTTCTTTCTCACTTTGGTTAAGCTTTCTTTTTCCTCTCCTCCGTGTGCTTTTCCTTCTTTCATTCTTAGCTTTATTTTTCCTAACCTTAAGTGCTAGTAATATTTTTAACCAACTTAGCCACCTTATTCCTTAAATTTGGCCAAAATGAATAAAATGTATGGATGGCTCACTAAAATTTTATTTCCTATTATTTCTTGTCATCACCGAATGGATCTCTATATTAAATAAATGTTAAGCTGTTTTCCTCAATTGCTGCATGCATATATATATGTATATTTAATTCCATACATCTATTGCTTATTCAGTTATCCCAAAAGCAAGTAAGGAGGTTAAGCACCTTGTTTCAGGACCGCTTCAACCATGATCGAGAAATAGGAATGAATTTCACTGTGCACACACATATATTTAAGCAACCTTTCTTTTGTTTCTTTTAACTATTCGGTTTGCAAAAATGAAGAAAAAGAGAGAAATGATTCAAGCACCTTATTCATTACTCTCTCAATCACATTGAAATAAAAGCAAGGGAGGAAAAGAAAGAAAGCTAATATCACATGTCTCTCTTTCTCTCTTCCACCTCTTCACCAAGTATACATATATTTAAACACTTGAATGCTACACTTTCCTCCCTCCATTTCATTTGTTATTATGTATGCATCCATATATATTTAGTCCAATCCATGTATTGTTAACTAAGGAATAAAAGAAAGGAAATTAAGCACCTCACTTTTCATGGCCGAGTATTTCCCTCACCGAATGGCTCCTTCTCTTTAATCATTATAAAAATTTCCTCTCCATTCACTCTTATATATATATATATGGGGTCAATGTAACATCCACTCTAATTATAATTAAAGAGATGTTTGATAATTGTTAATTTGATGTTTCATGCTTGTGTATGTTGCATTAGTGCATATAGTTGCATTAGCGCAGGGACTAAATTGAAAGAAAATAAATAAAGGTTTAGCAAGAGGTGATTATGGACTCAATTGAAAGGGGAAAAGGTGAGTGGTTCCAAGAGTGTAAAACAGCTCAGGGACCAAAGAGCAAATACCCAAACTTTCTCTTAAACTAGTTGAACCCTAAACCTTCTATACACTTCCCACTTTCATCATTTTTAGATAGAGAAGCAAGAGGGCAGCTAGAGAGAGAAAGGGGTAAGTTAGGGTACCAAAGGGGAGTTTTGCTGAAGGAAAGGGCAGATTTGAAGCTAGAAATTAGTTTTAAAACAAAGGGAGAGCCTTCTAACACATCAAACACACACATTTAGCAAGGAATCAAGGTAGCAATTCATCGTAAACTCCTCTCTTTTTTGAAATATTTACTATTACCGAAAAATATGAATTTTTGAATGTTTAAACTGAGTTTGGGGTTAAAACTACATTCTGTAACAAAGAAATGGCATGACAAAAGAATACATTGGTCTAAAAATTTTCAAGTAGGATACAAGGTGCTCTTGTACAACTCACGTCTCCACTTCTTTCCAGGGAAGTTAATAAGCCAATGGTTAGGACCTTTCACCATTAAGCAGGTATTTCCCTATGGTGTTGTTGAAATTCATGACCCTAACCAAGGAGATTTTGAGGTAAATAGGCACTGTCTCAAGCTTTATCATGGTGACCCAATAAAAGACCAGGTAATACTCCTCCATGACTTGGTAGTTAAATAGGTAAGTTAATAAACTCTAAAAAAAATAAAAAAAATAATATATATAAATTAATAATAATAATAAATAATAGTAAAATATATATTAAATAAATAAATGCAAATAAAAATAAAAATTTAATTTCCTTTTAGTTATATATTTTGAGAAATACAAATAAATTTTTGTTCATTTTTTATTTCCAGTTTCATTAGTTAATAAAAATAATTTTTCAACTTACATGGGTGAGAATTAAAAAAAGTCTAGAGAAAAGGAGAAGCTAGTTCTTTATGATAAGCCATTCTTGATTTTAAATGTCTTATCTTTAATTTTCAAAATTTGATGAAAAGGCCATTAAACTAAAATTCAAAGATGTTTAAATACTAAAGGATGAGGTTTTCTTAAAAATCTTTTAAATAATATCCTAGAGATAATTTAAATCATCTTGAAGATTAAATCCTTAAGTGCTTGAAAATAAATGGCTTATCCTAAGAATCCAAAAATGCTAGACTACTCCTTGTGTGTGTGAATTCCATGTCCCACAAGAACAAGGAGAAGCTAAAGTAAAGGAAGCCATGCATATATAAGGAGGAGAAGCCATGCATTTGAGGTAAGCACTTCTCTCATTCTCCTCCTTACAATTTCGGTCTCCCTAGCTCTCTCTCTCTCACGCCTAGTCTTCCCTCCAAGTAAGTATATTTCTTACTTAATTCTCTTTTATCTTTTCATAAGAATTCAGAATTTTTTTTTTAGTTTAATTCTTCATTCTTTTTCTCATTTCAAGAATCATATAGAATGCATAAGTCTTCATATATTTTTAATTCTCCTCCATTCCATTTTTTCGTTCATATAATTCCAAGATTCATAAGTCTCGCATATTTAAAATTCTTTTCAAATTAATAATGCATTGGTTTCAAGATGTATTTTCTAAATAAATTCTTTGCCAAGATTCATATCTCTTATACACTGCCATTTTAGCCTTCAAGAATTATCCTCTCTTGAACAAAATCTAGAAACTACAAATTTTTTATGGTTTCTAGGATTTCTTGATAGAATCTTTCTTGCTATACATGGCCATGTATCCTTCTTGGATCAATAAAGAATTTCAAGGGTGGAATCTTGATCAAGAAAATTCATTCTTGAAGAATAGAAAATTATATTCTTGAAATCTTTTCTTCATTCTTTTTAAATTACTACCATGCCAAAACTGTACCCAGAAAAAGTGTTGATTTCTTTTCATGCACACATCAAGATTTTAGTAATAGAATCTTTCTTCTTTAGTTTAATAAATAATAGGATAGACATTGCATAACTATTCACCTTGGATTCTTAATATCTATAGAACTAACTTGAAGTCAATTCAGGATCATATCGACCTCTTCATTCTCTATTGCCGCATCCGGAATGGGAGTCACTCTGAGTTCTTCGTCCATTCGTTAGGCCATATCAAGCTCTTCCTCTTATAATGTCACCTCAATAAGAAGGGGTATCCCTGTAGCTTACCTTAAAAGTTGCCACCCTCTACTGATCTTTCACGAAGATGAGGAAGAATAAAAATATCAAGCTTTTTGGTTCAAACCTATGGAATCTGGATGTTACATCACCTCTGAAAGCTTGACTGCAGAACAGAATATTCTTTTGGACACACCATAGTATGCAAGATTCTTCAGCATTAGTGAGACCACATACAGGGAATTAACATTAGAATTCTGTAGTACTTTCTCCTTGAAGGAACATATCACTAATTAGAGAGAGCAAAAGACCATTTCCTTCCGACTAGGTGGAATAGACTTTTCTATATCCATACCATACTTCGGATGGCATCTAGGATTATGGACTACAGAAGAACTGAACGAAGCCACATACACCGGATGCCTTTACACTCCGATAGTCACTTCCCACACTGTGGAATATGATCACCACTAGACCTAGCCAGTACACCCCTAGCAATGCCAAAGCGAGGTACTTACCACACAGCCTAAGGTTTTTCCATCCCTTCTTATCTCACTCTCTTATAGGGCAGATAGAGAATTTTGATGAAGTCACTCTGATAGACCTGTTCATCCTCTGGGCAATGCATTAACATAGGAAGCTAGATCTTGGGTACGTGTTAGCAACCCAGATTTCCACTTTCACAAAAGATGTTCAGCAATGTATCATATGCTTTGGTCCCTACATCACTCGACTGGCAAAGAAGGTCAGAGTTCTACATAAACATCTTCAGAATTTAACTCCAGCAAGACGCACGCTGCCCGTGTATCCATTATGGGCATGGCAGTAATCAACAATGTTCCCTTTACCCTCAGTACAGGTGTTTAGAAATTTCCACCATCCTACCAACTCTAAGGACAGTGTTTCTCTTAAGTGTGGGGTGGACGCCTCATAGTTACTCTTTCTTTTTAGTTCTACTTTATAGTTTTACTTTACTTTTTTGTCTTTACTTTGATCATCACATTACAAATGAGTGTTCCAATAAAGTGCTATCCAATATGTGCATTCCAAAGTATATCGTATTATCAATTGCCATTTTTTTTAGAATTAACATTTTCTTTAGCATTGCTTTATGAGTTAAGTCATAACATGAACATAAAACAAACACTTACAATAGTGCAAGGAAAAAGTCAAACTCTTATTTTAAATTCATATTAGACAATAAATGCATTTCATAGCTCATATTGAAAAATAGTTCTATAGCACCTAGATGCTCCCACATCTTGCACCATATTCTACATTACATACACTCTTAGCTGATAATATGGATAGGAAGACATGCATGAATTACTTAACTAGCAATTCTATTGAAATTTTTAGGATCCTATAAAACGACACCCTATAAATGTGAGGATTTAGGCCAAAAGGAGCATTCATCACAAACATGCTCAAAATTTTTTCTTGTTGAGGGTGCATTTCATTTTACTATGCTTTTAAAACTTGCTTTGTAATACTTGTCAAAATTACATGAATTTTTTAATATCAGATATAAGTTGGGCAACTAGGATTACACCACTGATGACCAAAAAGCCTACCCTATGTGCTTCCCTTAGTTGACCATCATTGAGCCTTGACTTGTCCTTCCATATACATATATATATACACCTTCACACCTCATATTCCACTTCTTTCTACACTATCTTTCTTTTCCACCCTATATGTTGAAACTTGTGTGGTCTGTTCTTTAGAGTCGGATTAAAATACAATATCTCAATAAATAGGATTCATTGAGTCTCCTTGTTATTTTAAGATACCCCCGTAATCCAAGACTACATATTAGAAGGACTGTAAGACTGCAAAAAGAAAAAAAAAAGAGAAGAAGAATGATATATGAAGAAGAGAAAAATGAAAGAAAGAAAGATAGGAAAAGAAGAAAAAAAAGAAAAAAAAAGAAAGGTATCAAAGCAGTCTCTATACTATCCTTAGAAGGGGTATTCTCTGAACTAAAAAGCTCAGTAAAAGCTATGTCTACCGCATTTAATCCTTGGAATGTCCTTAGAATCGCATGCATTTTCAACATATCTGTACGCTTTTCTCCCAAATTCCTCACCTACCTCTACCTCAAGCCCCATTACAACCTTGTCAAGACCCTTTGATCATGATATTCAAGTTTTCACAAGTAGTGGAGATGAGATTTATAAGCAAGCATAAGGAATGCATGGCACTGTGAAATTACTTAAGAGATTTCACTTCACCCATATACACTTCTGAGCAACATTAAGTGATCTCTATGAGGCAGTGGTTCCTAATTAAATAATGAAATGCTTGTTAAGGAAGTTCATTTAAGTTGTCAAACTTATTATTGTTAAGATTCATATAGCATCAAGTTGCATAGACTATGGAGTATGTATTGACTATGAAAACCTATTATTATTTCTTATGAATTGAATGAAAGTTTGCTTGAGGATAAGAAAAAGTTTAAGTGCAGGGTATTATGATGAACACATAATTATACATATTTAATGGCTAAGTTTTGCTCACTTTAGGGTTGTATTTTATGTGTTTTATGTATAAATGACCATGTTTTTACTTGAATACATGTTATCAAAGCTTTTGCCATGTATAAAGCAGTTTTGAAGAAAAATGAACCAAAACCAAGCATCCAAAGGCTCAAAGAACCTCAAAATACACCATTTCGCATGGGCACTCATGAAGTCTTCTAGAACAAACCTTGCCACACGCCCATGCTACCTTAAATCTT
Organism: Senna siamea; assembly: GCA_031216115.1. NCBI lineage: Eukaryota > Viridiplantae > Streptophyta > Magnoliopsida > Fabales > Fabaceae > Senna > Senna siamea. The sequence goes on from CM062360.1 coordinate 9,874,871, forward strand.
CTAGAACACACCTCTCTACAAGACAAAGACATCTTATAAACCTTCCTAAACGGCCAGAGCAACAATTTTCAACCAAGAAATGATCGAAAAATCATCAAGGATGGATGTCTTCTAGAATATAGCTTACAACACGGCCATGTCATCCACTTAGGCTACCACATAGCCATGCCACTTTCTAGGCTGCCACATGGCCGTGTGGAAGCCTAGAGAGGCACCTCCCTTGCCTATAAATAGGAGAAGGTGCAAGGGAGGAAAGGCATCACTTCTAGGCATCTAAAGAGAAGGAAATGAGGAGCACTTGGAGTAGCTTGGAGTGTGACAATCCTTGCTAGTCTTTGGAGAATAAAACTTCAATTCCCTTACCTCCCCACAAAGGTCACAAGTCGTGGAGAGCTAATCCAGAGTTGAAGAAAGAGATTGGGAAGCATCAAGAGGTAATTCAAAGCATAATCAAAAGGGGGTCCAAAATCTAAACTAGTCATCCAAAACTCGACAGATGAGGATGTTTTTGTTTCCATTTTGCTCTTCTTCCCTTGATTTAAATCCTATTATTTTATTTATGAACATGAGTAACTAGATTGGTAGAACCTAATTGGGGTTATTAGACTATGTTGATGTTTTGATTTAAATATGATTGGGTTATAAATTGAATTGTGTGATCTTCTTCTAGTTAAAGATTAATCAAGTTTTATTATGAGACGTCGTAAGAAAAACTATCTAGATTCATCTCAAATACTCTAATTGATGATTTTTGGAATTGGAAAACTAACTAGAGAGAAGAGTTGATCTTCGCTCAGACCAAGAGGTTGACAACTGCTGGACTAGGAGAAACTCCTAAAAATCCTAATGCTGATCTAAACTTGACCATTGGACATGAATAGCCAATGGAAGGTATAGGTTTAAGAAATCCATTAAAACTAACCAAAAATTTGGATTTGTTTTACGCAGGTAGCACAGTCAATTTCATAACTCATTACCTTTTGTTTACATGTCATCTAGTCTAAGACCCCAATGGGTTTGCTTGTTTAGAACTTGATAATGCACGGTCTTAACACTTGCTTTACTTTCCCTCTAACGTCAAGAGAGTGATAATTAGATTTAGATAAAAATCTATCACTATTCTTCCTAGGCTAGATAACAATGATTAAGTAGTAACTCTGGGCTTTCCCGTTCCTATGGGATATAACCTTGGTACTCACCATTGCACTAGGCTACAATGACAGGTGCACTGCCTTAAGTTGTGGCTACATATAGTTCATTGGTAGCACATCACCTAAGCAGTTGAGTACTTGTGTTATATTTTGACTTGAGGAATGGAGTGCTAGGTTTGGAAATGTACAGTGTTTCTTGTGAAACCATATATTCTCTGATAAATATTCTATTAATGAGACTGATCACCTCAATAATGTTTATTTTGAAGAGTAAGCTATGGCGCCTCTAAGGAGAAATGGTATAAGGAACAAGGGTGGAGAAGCAAATTGGCTGGGGTAATGTAGGCCTTAATGGGGGTGGTGGAGGCCATGAGGGAACAGGCCGCTGCTACTACCCAACAGCCTATTCTTTGCACAACAAAGTGACTACCATCAAGTGAAGTGTTGAGCAAATGTAGGAGGATAGGAATTCAAATAAAAACCCTATCTCTGAGGGAGAACCTCTGAGGGATCAGACCAACAAGGGATGGTTTGAGTTTCAGAAGGTCAAACCTCTAACCTTTAGGGGTGTGTTTAACCTAAAGTTTGCTAAAGAATGGTTGGCTGAAATGGAGAAGTTGTTGGTAGTTTTGGGGAGCACAGAGGCCCAAAAAGTTTAGTTCTCCATCTACATGCTGGCAGGAGAGGCTGAGCACAGGTAGAAAGGGGCCAAGTAGTTGATGAAGGCCCAAGGAGTCTAGATGACCTAGAATTCCTTCAAAGAGGTATTTTTGGAAAAGTACTTCCATTAAAACATAAGAAACGATAAAGAAGTAGAATTTATGAAGATAAGAGAAGGAAACATGTCCTTCGATAACTACCTGAAAAAATTTGAGGAGTTGTCCAAGTTCTCTTCTTACCTGAAAATTAGTTAGGTTTGTTACTATCACTTCTACCCAAGTAAATTTTAAACTTTAGACCAAGTTAATTAATTGAGTGCCATTTGGATTGGTCTCTACTCTTGGGTTCTCTCAACATCGTAGCGGAATAAGTATATATATATATATACAGAATAACCTTGGACTAACTATACATAGACATGCATTTTAATTAAATATTAGGATTAAGTGCATGTAGCATTTAATCATGGTATATACTCATACATATGCATATTCATCAAAACGTATCATCTTTAAAATATAAGAAGTTCATTCATCATCAATCTCATCATCATTACTTTCATAAAAAACATATGTGTGATAGTAAACATGCCATCATTTCACTTTTCATAGCATATGAGTAGTTTATAAAACACCCTAAGAGTAATCGGGAGAGTCGCCCAGCAACAACTTTATGCACCACTGTCTATATGAATGAGTGCATGTTTATTAAGTTATGCCTTAACTTTTGTACATTCTGAGGCATCCCCCAGTGGATCCAAGTACCTTAATGGTCCCTACACCTTTCCGGAAAATCATCCCTGACTAGTGGGATTCCTCCCTTTCATCCCAAATGGGGGCTGGTATAAACTCATGGGATCACCGTTAACTCTACTAGGATTATTTCCTCTCTGCTTTTGGGCGAATCATAGTACTATGGAATCACCATCCCTTTTTGATGGATCACACTCCCGGTACGCTATTCTTTACATATTCTCTTAGGTGAATCGGCCTATACCCATGGTTATGCTTAAATCTAAGTATGTGTTTCTCACATGGCATTTGGGAGATGACACTAACTTAAAGTTCCCAACCATCACGATGCTTAACTCTTTGTTTCACTATCACAAGGGTTTCATCACCTAAAACTCCTAGTTTCCCTACTTACCTATGTTATGATCCCTTAATTACTTTAGTATGAAGAATTACTAAGCTTAATTGCCATTAAAAACCTTATTTTGCAAGTTATACGACTGCTAGTCAGCTATTAGAAGGCTAGTAGTCATCTAGTGGCTCTCTGTATTCCTAGTGTTCTAGACAGTAAGAGCTGGTAGCCAGATGGTCACTTGCTAGAATACGTCCTGGGAAAAAATAAGAGCACGATAGTTAACTACTAGGATGACTAGTTGACTGCTTAGTGCAAACCTGGGCCCGACAGTCGACTACTAGGAATCTGCCAGTCAGCTGCTAAGCCTCTGTCTGCACTTTTGGGTTCCAAGAACACGAAAATCGACTGCCCCATACTTAACAGTCGGCTGTTATGTTCCGCTATAGTTTAGAAAGTATGATTTTGATAGTACCCAGTCCAGAATGCATTCCAATTTCAATTTTAAATACATGAGCTTAATTTCCATACAACAAACTTTGCTTCCCATTAAACCTTTCTCAGCCATTAGCTCAAACATGGTACATTCAAGGAAAACTAGTCTATATCTCTAGATGAACATAACCCAGCCCTTCCAATCCATTACAAGCACATAATGAGTATACATTCAGCAACGAAACATCCCATAGAAATAGAAAAGCATACAAAATGTAGGTTTAACCCCAATCTTAGTTCAACCATTTAAAAATTTATATTTTCTAGCAACAGTAAACATTTCAGAAAATAAAGGGGTTTAGGATGGATTGCTACCTTGATTCCTTGCTAAATGTGTGTGTTTGATGTGTTAGAAGGCTCTCCCCTTGTTGTAGAACTAATTTTTAGCTTCAAATCTGCCCTTTCCTTCAATGAAACTCCCTTCTTATGCTATAACTCGCCCCTTTCTCTCTCTAGCAGTCTTCTCGCTTCTATCTCTAAAAAGGATGAAATTGGGAAGTGTATAGTGTAACACCCTATAATTTTAATTAGTCTAAATTAATTTTCTTTAATTAATTGGATGAAATTGCTTGTGCGATTTTGGTATCTAGAACAAATATGATTTTAATTTGTTAAGGTGTTTGGTTTAGATTACCTCTCCATCTTAGCCGAATTAGGGAAGGAAAGAAAAGTGTGGCAAAATATATATATATAGGTACATGGCTAGGAAAGTGAGAATGTATAGAAATAAGCACACATAGAAGGCACACGTGCAATGAAGCAAGTGCATACGGTTGAATAGAAAATGAAAGAGAGAGTTGGAAATTTCATATTGCCATGCACCCACACACCCACACAGAAAGGAAAAGGAAAAAGGGAAGCAAGTGCAGATTGAAATTAGGAATAGGTAAATAAAGTTGGCAAGAAGGGAGTGCACATTGAAAAGAAACACAAGTCGAACTCTTTGTTAATGGCAATAAAAAAAATAAAAATTAATTAACAAAAGAAAAGAAGGTGTATCGTTGATTTAGGAAGAAATAGTCTATGGTCTCTCCCTTCCTTCCTTACGTGACCAAGTAGGAAGAGAAAGGGAAGAGTGCAAAGTTTGGAAAGATGAAAGAGCCATTTATGACTTTCACTTTCCATTAACTTGTTCAATGAGATAAACCAAAGTTGTAAGGAAAAGAGCTGCACTTAAGCTACATGAAAGGCTACTAAATAATGATAATAGTAATAATAATTAAAAGAAGGAGAGCAGCATACCATGAGCAGTTTAGACAATAGAAAGAGGGAATGGAATTGAAAATTTGAATTGTAACATACATATACTCACACGCGGCAAAAGGGGAGGAGAGAGCACTTTATAGCTTGGAAAAAACCCACACACACGGGAAGGACATTTAAGAGGAGATAGAGTGGCGTGAGTGTTAGTGAAAATACAAAAAGTTTTGTGAGGAGTGGAAGAGCTAAGAGACCACAGAGAGAAGAAGTAAGGAAGAAATCAAAAGGAAGCCAAGGGGACTCCATCTTAGTGCATCTTTGAGGTAGGTTAGCAATTCATTAATTTTAGTTCCATGATCTAGTATACATGTATGAGAATTTTACTTCCATGGAACTTGAATTCTTGTCTACATTCTTGAATTAGGAGTAACACTTGACTAGGCTTGCATGATAAATATAGGAGGTGTTTGATGCTTAAAACTTAATAATGTTGTTTTCTTAAATCATGAAAGAGCCTAGAATAAGAGAGCATGGTAATGGCATGTGTTGTTTGATTTATAACTCTTAGCATTGGAATAAACTTGTGATTTCCATGACAAAAATTATTGTTAGTAAATATAACATGTGCAAGAAAGGAAACTTTAACCCAAATTAATGTGGGAAAAATTATGGTTAGTAATACTATTACACATGATTATGGAAAAATATTTGACTAGATTAATAATGAATATTGTTATTAAGAATTTAAGGCTAGTTAATGATGACCATTATTATAGGGAAATTATGGCTAATTAATGGTGAATGTTATCATGGAAAAATCATGGTTAGCAATGAGGAATATTGCTGTTATGGAAAATTATGGGTAATTAATGATGAATATTGTTCAGAAAATTTGGCTAGTTAATGATGTGTTAAGTATAGGAGAGAAATTCTCCCATTTTAAAGGTAATATTTAAAGAATGTAAAGAGTAAAAATTTAATGATAAAACATGAATTTCCCTTGAGTTTCCTTAGGCCCAAAATCATGGAATTTTTCCATTGGAAATTTAGTAAAATTTTATAAGAGAAAGATATTATTTAATAATGGAGAATTAAATTAATATAGGTAAAAATTGTCATAAATAAATAAGACAAGAGGTATTGTATGCCGATAGAAAAAGGGAAACATAACTAACAAGGGAAAGCATAGGAAGGTACACAATTATGGAAAGAAATGTGGCCAAGTGTCGACGAATTATGAGGTATGGCCAAAGGTGCTCCATGCTCGTGACCTAGCATTCACGATGAATCTATATGCGTGGTTGAGCATCCACAAATTACGAGGTATGGTTAAAGGTGCTCTACACGGGTGACCTAGGGAGGTGTGGCCGAAGGTGGTCTATACCCGTGACCTAGTGCTCACGATGAATCTATATACGTGGCTAAGTGTCCATGATTTACGAGGTGTGGTCAAAGGTTCTCCACATGAGTGACCTAGCGAGGTATGGGCGAAGGTGCTTCATACCCGTGACTTAGTGCTCACGATGAATCTATATATGTCGCTGAGTGTCTATGATTTACGAGGTGTGGCTGAAGGTGCTCCATACGAATGACCTAGTGAGGTGTGGCCGAAGGTGCTCCATGCCCATGACCTAATGTTCACGATGATTTCATAATAGTGGCCTAGTTTCCACGTAACACCCTAGGGCATTCAATTAATCCATTATGGTAAGTGTAAGAGTTTGATGCATAAACACTCTATTTAATGTTGCAATAGCACATGTAATTTTATGAGAATATGTTTCACTTGAAAATGGGATATCTAATTTTCATAGTGATCTCTAAATTTATCATGCAATGCTTTCCTATTTGTATTTATGAATAATGTTATGTCTTAATATCAAGGATGTACAATAAAACGTTTTGGTTCTTGCACCCTGATACATATTAGTTAATTTCTAAACCCTGAATTGCTAAGCTACTAGAAAACTTGTGTTTCTCATTTATATGCTAATATGTATCAGATGCAGAGGCTTAGCAGGGCTGGTGGAAGTCAGCAGTTCTTTTTAGTTAAAAGCAAAAATTTTTGTAACCTTTTATTTTGGGGTCTTGATCCTAGAATTATTTTGGGGATTAGGATTAGGACAATTATTTTGGCTATGTTTATGAAAAGGATACGTGAAGAACCTGTTCATCCCATATTTGTAAGAGGGGTCTGAGTGACAGGATTGTTGTCTCCTGACTCCTTATATACGGGTATTTCATATATCCTGGCGATATTTTTGAAAGATGTAATAGATGTCTATTATTACACATTTGATAGTTGTAAGTTTTAAATTTTTACAGTATTGTATGATATTTTATTTCGTTGTGCATATGAGATTTGTTCTGAGCAAAAGAACCCAAACCTAATCCATAATAATAAAAATGAATGGTATAAACGCTCAGATGTTAATAATAAAAAGATAAGAATAATGTACTGCACTTATCTGTCTACATCGGACATATTGTAATACTAGATAAGGGCGTTACATATAGAAGGTTTAGGGTTTAGCTAGTGTTTAAGAGAAAGTTTAGATATTTTCTCTTTAGTCCCTGAGCTATTTTGCACTCTTGGAACCACTCACCTTTTCCCCTTTCAATTGAGTCCCTAATCACCTCTTACTAAACCTTCATTTATTTCCTTTCAATTTAGTCCCTATGCTAATGCAACTATGTGCATTAATGCAACATACACAAGCATTAAACATCAAATTAACAATTATCAAACATCTCTTTAATTATAATTAGAGCACATGTTAGACCTTTCCTACCTCATGGGACTGGTTTAAGTTTTTCATTTTATAAATTAAACTCATGGGATCACTTTTTAGTGGCCATCTTTGGTTAAACTAACTCAGAATTTTCCATCATCATTGCATTCTCATACTCTTGTGGAATGCCTAATTGTTGTCCCATACCGACAATTAGTCATTCGGTTACGAGCCTATTTATCTTAGAACATACGTAGGACATACTTCCTCTAGGTATTCTTTCTTTCCAGTCTTAGTTTTCCTTTCCATTCTATGTTTTCCTCTCATTCTATGTTTCCCTTTTGTTCCCTTCATTTCTAATTCCTTTCCCTTTCATTCATTTTTCATGATACTAGGCCTTTTTAAGACATAACCCTTATGTATTAGCTAATACCTTCTAATCAAATTGTGTGGATATGGAAGATCATACATTCCATTTAGACAAGTTACAACATACATTGTCATAATTCCATGCTTTAACCATCCACTTCTCCTTCCTTGAAACTAGTAAGCATCGTAACCTTAGCATTTTTCCTTTACTATTTAATTACAAAAATTTAGACCATTTCAAGGAAGAATAGGTGGTAGGTCTCAGCCAAGGGAAGTGGGCAAGGGAAAAGTGAGGCTTTCATGCCATACTTTCCCATTTTCCCATCCTTTAAATCATATAAATACCATCACATCACTTTTTTTTCCATTTCCATACAATTTCCATGATACATACTACTACACAATATAGGTTCTAGGTGAACTATCAATCCATTCTTTTACCATTTATATTGCACTTTACTTCAACATACCCATGTATACATATAAGCATCCTTGTTCTTCTTTTTGACATATATGAATACATAGATATTTTTCTCCCTTCTCATTGGCATATGTAACATCCACTCATATTTCTATGAGAGATGTTTGTTAATTTTTAATTAATTGCTTGTGTATATTGCAATAGATTACATATAGTTGCATTAATATAGAAATTGAATTGAATGAGAATGAGAAATTAACCTGAAAGTGCAAAAGGACTAAAGTGCAAATGGCAAAAAGGTTAAGTGTATAAAACATAATTTTAGCCAAAGAGGGTTACTGTAGCCAATAGAATTTTGAGATTTCCCACCATGGTTTAAGGGTAAAATGGTATGTATGTAATGCAAAAAATTTACCATTTTGAAGCTGAATGATCAGAAAGTAGGATCAAATTGTAAATTCTGGATTGCCTATATAAAACAACCAACCACACTCTCTCTCCTTTATCCAATCACTTTGAATTTTTAAAGAGAGAAAGTGAAGGGCGTATGGAGAGATAAAGTGAGGGGGAAAGAATCAAAGTCCCATTTTTAGAGGGGATTGGATCCACAAACACATCTAGGAAGGTATCTAGCACACCAGCAATTTAAAAGCAGAGACTTAAGGTAGCAAAACAATCTATTCCCTCTAATTTTGCATTTACTATTTGAATTCTAAAAATGAGATTTTAATGTTATTGAAGTAAAAGAGGGATTAAAACTACATTTTTGTCATTTTTGAATGCTACTGGGTGTTTTAAATTACATGAATATACTTATGCAAGTGAAAATCAGATTATGGGAAGTGGGTTTTTACTATTGTGTGAAAATAAGGTTTAATCCAAGATTTGAGTGAGATTAAACGATAGTTTGGGCTACTTTTTGTGGTAAATGATGCTTGCACACTGGTATTGAGTTAAGAAGGGTTAGAAATGATTTACAAACAAGTTCTTAGGTAAAAATTTGGGTCAATAAATGATTAGAAAAATAGAGCATAACGTAGCAGTCGACTAGTAACCCTTACCAGTCGAATGTCGTGCTCTTCAGTTGTCCAGAAACGCATCCAGAGTGCTATCAATTGACTGCCAGGAGGCTGGAAGTCAACTGCCATGCTCAAATTTTCCAACAGTTTCCAAGAACAAACTAATACTGCTGGGCTTATAGTAGTTGATTGTTAGCCCTCGGGTTTGAGAACATTTTAGGATAGTGAGCTACAAGTCAACTGCCACGTGGGTAGAAGTCGACTGGTAAGCCTCTATTTTGAAAAATAGACTTAATGACTTATCTGAAACATGGTTAGCCCAAAATTACACTCAAATAAGGGATCTAAATTTAGAATCATATAATGAGTAACATGAGGGATTGTGTATAAAAGAGAAAAAGCAAGAATGAAATGAAATGAGAATTTAACAAGAAAGACCATAGAATGGAATAAGAGAAATGAGAATTGTATTCCTAGTATACACATTAATGGTAGATAGGTTTATACTGGAATAACTAATTACCAGTATAGGATGGTTATTAGGTATTCCATAATGTCGTGATAGTTGTAAATTCTTAGTTAATAAACTTAATGGCCAATTTAAAGAGTCATGTACTTAGAATTTCACATGACTATAGTATGAGTTGAATCACCTTAATTTATCTACTTGTGAATAGTGTGATGAAATATGATCCATTTGAGATAGATCGTCATCATATAGACTTATAGCCTTATGATCCGCGAGTTCAGAGTAAGAAAATGAACTATCTGAGGTGGCAGTAAACTCGTGTGTTAAGATATACTAGTCCTATTTTGGGCAGAAAGGGAAAGTAAGATATCAGAGGTGATATCAATCCCGTTGGTTTAAGAATGGTCTTCCGGACAGGGGGTGTGGCAGGGACCATTAGGGTACTATTGGATAAGGGGTGTGGTAGGAACCATTAGGGGTAACCTACCTAACAAGGGGTATGGTAGGGACCACAGTGAGTGTGGTAGAGACCCCATTGAGTACTTGGATCAACTGGGGGATGCTCCAGATAGTACATGAAAGTTAAAGTGTATCACAAGTAGAGTAGAAGAAAGTAAAGTGGAATAATTATTCATGTGTGCTAAATTTTATGCATGGAGTTATTCGCTTATTGCTCTGTATGTGAAAATTTTTTTAAATGAGAATGATCATGTTACTATTATAATCTGATAATTTATCCTATGTTATGGATATGAGGTGAAATGTACATGCATTTATAAGTATGACATGTGATGCATGAAACATGTGATGACATTCATGCATAGCATCTCAATAGCCCTGTTATTTTATATGATGAAGAGAAAATAATGTAGAGTATTTTTCGTATGAGTACAGTGGTATAAACTAGAAATTTTATAAAATTGTTGTTATTGCTACTAAGATTTGTTCTCATTAAAAATGCTAGTTTGTATCAGATGCTTAGATACCAAATATTACTGGAGATGGAAGTGGATTATGTGTAGACACCCTTTTTAGGGGTACTTTCGGGTCATTAAGGATTTTTGGGTGTTATTAGTAGTAGAAATTCCCCCGTACTATAAAAGATTAGGGATGATATTTTGAATGTTTTGGGCATGTAGATAAATATTTTGGGTAAGAAAAAGATATATGAGGATAAAGGGTATGAGTGGCAGGATTGTTGCCTCCTTACTTTAGTTGACTAGTTTTGTAAACTCACATATCTGTAGGTATATATCTTGATAAGTAACTGCTATGTGTATAACTAATCATATATATGAATGAATATATATTTTATTTGAATTATTTCCGTTGCTTAACATGTAAGAACCCAAGTATAGTAACCCAAACTAATGGCACTTAATTACTTGGGTAGAGGTAGTAGTAACTTACCAATCCTGTTATATTATATTATTTAATTAAATAAAAGGAATCATTGGATTGGGGGTGTTACACTTAGTCAGTATCAGAGCATTACTACCACGACTAGGAAGTACTAGCTTAGTAGTGAAGGGTAGATTCCTCAAGATAGTTAGCTGAGCCATGGCAATTGATTGTCTTGTATTTTGTTTTGACTTGAGGAATGAAGTGCTAGGTTTGGGTAGACAGTATTTCTTATGGTGCTATATAATTATCATAATAATGGTGTGTTACTATCACTTCTACCTAAGTAAATTTTAAACTTTTTACCAAGTTGATTAATTAAGTGCCATTTGGGTTGGTCTGTACTCTCAGGTTCTCTCAACATCGTAGTGGAATAAATATATATAGAATATACCTGGATTAACTATACATAAACATGCATTCTTAATTAAATATATTCAATTAACTATTAGGCATGGAGGTAATAATTCTGCCACTCATAACCCCATCAATTAGTTTATTCATATATCTAGCCTAATTCTTATATAGATAAGTTAGAATAAGCTATAAAAAATAATCCTACACTAGCCTTTCTCAAAATATCATGAAGGCTAGGTCAATCTTACCATGTACTTATACTAGTCAAACTAAACAGTTTGTATGCCCAGATTAGATACTTCTTTATACATTACCTTTTTCTCTAGCCCAAGGGGACCTACGCATTTGATACATGCCAACACTAAAGTGAGGAATGAATCTCAGTAGCAATGCAACCTATTACAAAACCTATTGAACTGTACCACTGTGTTCACATGGAAAACTCTACATTCTTTCATAAAACATATCACATACTATTGGGATGTAGTGCATGTAGCATTTAATCATGTTATATACTCATATATATGCATATTCATCAAAGCATACCATCTTTAAAATATGGAAAGTGCATTCATCATCATTCTCATCATAAAACATTCCTTATAAAACATATGTGGGATAGTAAACATGTTATCATTTCATTTCTATAACATGTGAGTAGTATATAAAACACCCTAAGAGTAATCGGGAGAGTCTCCCAGCAACAATTGCACGAACCACTGTCTATATGAATGAGCGCATGCCTATTTAGTCATGCCTTAACTTTTGTACATTCTGAGGTGTCCCCCAGTAGATCCAAGTACCTTAATGGTCCTTGCCCTTTTCCTATAGATCATCCCTAACTAGCGAAATTCCTCTCTTTCATCCTAAATAGGGCTGGTATAAACTCATAGGATCACCGTCAACTCTACCCGAATTATTTCCTCTCCGCTTTTGGGCGGATCATAGTACTATGGAATCACCATAACTTTCTAATGGATCACACTCCTGTACGCTATTCTCGATATATACTCTAGGGTGAATTGGCTCATGTACATGGTTATGCTTAACCCTAAGTATATATTTCTCATATGGCCTTTAGGAGATGACACTAACTTAAAGTTCGCAACCATCATAGTGTTTTCAAAATCATTTAAGTTCAAGTGGATGTTTAACCATCCCAATTTATGGCACAACTATGGAATGCCCAACAACTATCCTATACCGACAATTGGTCACTCGATCATGAGCCTATCTACCAAGGCATACATTGAGAATACTTTTCTCTTTCCCTTTTTGTGTTTTCTGCTCTCACTTTGTTTCACTATCACAAGGGTCTCATCATCCAAAACTCCCAGTTTCCCTAATTACCCATGTTATGAGCCCTTGATTAAGTTAGTATGAAGAATTACTAAGCTCAATTGCCATTCAAAACCTCATTTCGCAAGCTAAAGGGTTGCCAGTTGGCTGTTGGAAGGCTAGCAGTCGATTGGTGGCTCTCTGTATTCCTTAAGTGCCAAACAGGAAGCTTAATGGCAACCGACTGGTCGCTTTCTAAAATGTTTCCTGGGCAAAAATAGGAGCACGAAAATCGACTGCTAGCAAGGCCATTCGACTACTTAGTGTAAACTTGGGCTCAACAGTCGACAGCTAGGAATCTGGCAGTCAGTTACTAAGCCTCTGTCTACACTTCTGAGTTTTTCAAGAACATGACAGTTGACTGCCCCATACTTATCAGTCGGCTATTATGTTCTGCTACAGTTCAAAAAACTTGATTTTGATAGTACCCAGTTCAGAATGCATTCCATTTTCAATTCTAAACACATACGCTTAATTTCCATACAACAAACTTTTCTTCTCATTAAAAATTTCTGATCCATTCGCTCACACATGGTACATTTAAGAAAAACTAGTCTATATATCTAGATGAACACAACCCAGCCCCTTCCAATCCATTACAAGCATATATATGAGCATACATTCAGCTACACAACATCCCATAAAAATAGAAAAGCACACAGAATGTAGGTTTAACCCTAATCTTAGTTCAAACAGTTAAAAATTCATATTTTGCAACAACAGTAAGCTTTTTAGAAAAGAGAGGGGTTTAGGATGAATTGCTACATTGATTCCTTACTAATGTGTTTGTGGGATGTGTTAGGAAAACTTTCCCCTTGCTGTAGGACTAATTTCCTGGCCTTGAATCTCCCCTTTTTCCTTTAGAAATCTCCCTCCTTGCCCTAACTCACCCCTTTATCTCTTTACTTGCCCCTTCTGCTTCTCTCTTTAGAAATGCTAAGGGTTGGAAGTGTGGGAGAGTTTGGGGCTTCAGCTAGGGTTTAAGAGAGGTTTGAGTAATTGCTCTTTGGTCCCTCATCTATTTTGTACTCTTGGAATCACTCACTTTTCCCTTTTCAATTGAGTCCTTGGCCATACTCTTAAATCAACTTTCATTCCTTTCACTTAGGTCTCTAGGCTAATGCAACTATGAGATTAATGCAACATACACAAGCATTAAGATTAAATTACTAACTAACAAACATCTCTTTAATTATACTAGGAGCAGATGTTACATTTCTCCCCTTCTTTAAAAAATTTCATCCTCAAAATTAAAATGTACCTATTCAAACAATTCTGGGTAGGACTTCCTTATGTCCTCTTCCTTCTCCTATGTCACCTCTTGTGGAGATGACTAATCCTATAAAACCTTCACTAAAGGGATGACCTTGTTCCTCAATTTCTTAACCTTATTCCTAATGATTCTCAATGGCTTTGGCTGATAAGTTAAATTTTCTCTTAATTGTACTATACTGGCATTAAGACTATGGGATGAGTCATGGATATACTTTTGAAGTTGCGTGACATGGAAAACATCATGGAGGTTCGATAAGAACGGAGGTAAGGCTATTTGGTATGTTGATTGACCAACCTTTCTTACGATTTGGAATGGCCTAATATGCCTTGGATTCAATTTTCTAGACTTAATGGCTCTATCTATACCAGTAATTAGTTATACCCTGAGGAAGACATGATCCCCTTCACTGAATTCTAGTGGCCTCCTTCTTTATCAGCATACTTCTTTTTTTTATCTTGAGCTCGAGCCAACTTATCCCTGATCATCTTAATTTAGTCTATAGTTTGTTGAACCAACTCTAGTCCGAGCAACTGCTCCCCTGCCTCAAACCAACACATAGGTGATTTACACTTTCTCCCATATAAGGCTTCATAAGTTGCCATCCCTATGCTAGAATAGAAGCTGCTATTGTATGAGAATTCTATTAATGCTAGGCTTTGGTCTTAATTTCCTTTACGCTCTAAAGCACATGACCTATGTATATCCTCTAAGGTTTGAATGGTTCTCTCTGTTTGGCCATCTTTTTGAGGATGATATGCGGTACACAGACTCAACCTAGTACCAAAGGCTTCTTGGAAAGCTCTCCAAAACCTAGAGGTAAATCTAGGGTCTCTATTTGAGACAATGCTAGTAAGGATTCCATGAAGTCTCACCATCTCCTAGATACATAAATTAGCTAATTTTTCCAGGGAGAAGTTGATCTTAGTAGGTAGGAAATGCGCGAACTTAGTCAATCGGTCTACTATCACCCAAATAGCATCATTTCCTGAATGAGTCATGGGTAATCCCACTACAAAATCCATAGAAATCTTATCCCATTTCCATTCAGGGATATCAAGAGGTTGCAATAATCCATTAGGTTTCTAATGTTCAATCTTCACCTGCTGACATACTAAGCACTTAGCAACATACTCATCGATGTGCTTTTTCATATCTGGCCACCAAAATCTCCCCTTCAAGTCTTGGTACATCTTAGTGGCACTAGCTTCCTCTAAAATTCTCTCCCTCAACTCCCCTAGACTCAGGACATAAACTCTATTCTGGAAAGTCATTATCCTATCTACCTCCTTATGGAATTCCCTGGGGTCTTTTAAGGACTTTAGGAATTCATCCTCTTGTTGGGCCTCTAGGATCTGAGTCCTAAGGTTACCCTCAATCCGCAATTCACCTAAACATATTCTATCTGGTAGCATCAATGTGGATAAACTCAAATTTCTAAAATTATCGATTAAAGTCATCTCACTCACCATTATCTGAGCTACGTGGAGGGATTTCCTACTCAAGGCATCTGCCACCACATTGGCCTTGCCTAGATGGTATTTTAACTTAAAGTCATGGTCCTTAATGAACTTCATCCATCTCCTTTGTCTTATATTCAGCTCTTCTAATCGAAGAGATACTTGAGACTTTTATGGTCACTGAATACCTCAAACCTAGACCCATAAAGATAATGCCTCTGAATTTTCAAGGCAAACACTATAGCTGCTAATTCTAGGTTATGAGTAGGGTAATTGCACTCATGAGTCCTTAATTGTCTAAAAGCATAGGCCACTACCTTTCCTTCTTGCATTAGGACACACCTTAAACCTTTCTTGGATGCATCATAGTACAGATCAAATCTTTCCAAAGGATTAGGGATAACTAGTACAGGTGCAGTGGTTAATCTTTCCTTCCAGGTTTGGAAACTATGCTCACATTCAGAATCCCACCTAAATGGAACATCCTTCCTGGTCAGCTTAGTCATAAGCATCGCTATCTGCGAAAGCCCTTAGATAAAACTTTTATAGCAACTGACTGATCCAAGGAAACTATGGATTTCAATCATTGTTGTAGGTCTCTCCCAATGAACCACATCTTCAGTCTTACTAGGATCTACTGCTACCCCATCCTTGGTAATCACATGCCCTAGGAATCTCACCTCATTTAACCAAAACTCACATTTCTCTAGTTTTACATATAGTTGCCTCTCCCTAAGCACTTGAAACACAATCTTAAGGTATTGTTCATGCTCTTCCCTATTTTTATAATGTACAAGAATATCATCAATGAACACTACCACAAAATGATCAAGGTAGGGTCCAAAGATGCGATTCATGTAATCCATGAAAATAACGAGAGCATTCATTAGATTAAATAGCATTATAAGAAATTCATAATGCCCATAACTAGTCCAAAAAGCTATCTTAGGTATATCCTCATCTCTTACTCTGATTTGATGGTACCCGGACCTCAGATCAATCTTAGTAAACACAACTGCTCCTCTTAATTGATCTAACAAATCATCAATACTAGGGAGTGGGTATTTATTTTTCACGGTCACCTTATTTAATTGCCTATAGTCTATGTACATTCTCATACTTCCATACTTCTTTTTCACAAACAATACTAGTGCTTCCCATGATGAAGCACTGGATCTAATGAACTGTTTCTCTAAAAGGTCATCTATTTAAACCTTGAATTCACTCAGCTCTAAGGAAGACATCCTATATGCTGCTATAGAGATCAATCCCGCTCTGGGAACTAAATCTATAGAAAACTCTACCTCTCTTTTTGGTGAAAGACTAGAGATCTCCTCAGGGAAGACATTGGAAAATTCTCTAACTACAGGGATACTATCAAGCTTATGCTGACTCTTGACCTCAAAAGAACACAACAAACATAATATTTGGATCTTTTCCTCAGTACCCTTATTCACAGGTCTAATATCCATAAAAGTCACGGACTTCTAAAAACAATTTAAAACCACCTTATTAAAAGATAGCTAATCCATTCCTAAGATAACATTTAAATCTACCAAAGGCAGACAGATAAGGTCAACAACAAAAGGTTTGCTTTCAACAGTAATAGGGCAATTTAGGTAAGTTAAGGAATTCAAGATAAGTTTTTTAGCCATAGTATAAATAGACAAATCATATGGTAGTTTGGTCACAGGTAGGCTCAACTTTTCCACACATTCATGAGAAATAAAGGAATGAGTAGTGTCAGAATCATACAGTACAATTAAAGGAACATCATTTATAAAGAACTGACCTTTAATCGAATCACTGGATTGGTCCACCTCTTTACCTTTGAGGGTGTAGACTCTTCCTCTAGTTAAAGGCTTAGGGGCCTCAGCTGGTTTCTTTCACAATGGGCACTCCCTGCTAAAGTGTCCTGGCTTGCTATACTTGTAGCAGACATTTTGTCCCAATAGACAAGGCTTGCTTCCATGATTCTTCCTGCACTTGGGGCAGTCATTAAAATTAGTTTGCCCACCCATGGGCTTCTTCCTCCACTTCCTTATCATTCCTTATGTTTTGAGGGAAGTACTTTTCCAAACATACCACCTTGAAGGAATCCCAAGTGATTTGGACTCCTTGGGCCTTTGTACTTTCCAGAACTGCAAATAACTTTTCCATCTCAGCCAACTACTCTTTATTAAGCTTTGGGTTAAACGCACCCCTAAAGGTTGGAGGTTTGGCCTTCTGGAACTCAGACCACTCCTTGTAGGTCTGATCCCTAGCTAGCTCTCCTTCAGGGATAGGGTTTCTATTCGCATTCCTATCCTCCTGCATTTATCTCAGCACTTTAGCAGTGGTAGTTACCTGTTGTGTGGCAACAGCAACCTGTTCGGTGGCAGCAGTGGCCTTTTCCCTCATGGCCTCTACCATTCCCATCAAGGTCTGTATTACCCTAGCCAAATTTGCTTCTCCATCCTTGTCCCTGGTACCATTTCTCCTGGGAGCTGCCAAAATTTACTCTACAAAATAGATAATATTGAAGTGATCAGTCTCAATAATAGACATTTATAAGAGAAGATATGGCTCTACAAGAAATACTGTACATCCAACCCAACACTCTATTCCTCAAGTCAAAACATAGTATAAGTAGTCAACTGCCTAGGCTCAGCTAACTAACCTGTAATAGTCTCTATCCTGAGGAATCCACCCATACTACCTAATTAGCATCTATCACTATCGAGTCAACTATACGCTAACCGTGATAGCCATGCTCTGATACCAACAAATGTAACACCCCTATTTTCTTATGGTTCCTTTTAAGTGTTTAGAGGTATAATTTATATAATTATCATAATAATGGTGTGTTGTTATCACTTCTACCCGAGTAAATTTTAAACATTTTAACAAGTTGATTAATTAAGTGTCACTTATGTTGGTCTCTACTCTTGGGTTCTCTCAACATTGCAGCGGAATAAATATATATATAATACACCTGGATTAACTATACATAAACATGCATTCTTAATTAAATATATTCAATTAACTATTGGGCATGGAGACAACAATCCTACAACTCATAACTCTATCAATTAGTCTATTCATCTATCTAGCCTAATTCCTATACAGATAAATTAGAATAGGCTATACAAAATAATCTTACACTAACCTTTCTCAAAATATCATGAAGGCTAGCTCAATCCTACCATGTACTTATACTAGTCAAACTAAATAGTCTGTATGCCCAAATTGGACACTTCTTCATACTTTACCTTCTTCTCTAGCCTAAGGGGACCTATGCATTTGATACATGCCACCACTAAAGTGATAAATGAATCTCAGTAGCAATGCAACCTATTACAAAATCCATTGACCTGTACCATTGTCCTCGCACAAAAAACTCTACATTCTTTCATAAAACATATCACATATTATTGGTATGTAGTGCATGTAGCATTTAATCTTGTTATATGCTCATACATATGCATATTCATCAAAACATATCATCTTTAAAACATGGTAAGTGCATTCATCATCATTGTCATCATAAAACATTTCTTATAAAATATATGTGGGATAGTAAACATACTATCATTTCATTTCCATAACATGTGAGTAGTACATAAAACACCCTAAGATTAATCGAGAGAGTCACCTAGCAACAACTCCATGTACCACTGTCTATATGAATGAGCGCATGCCTATTTAGTCATGCCTTAACTTTTGTACATTCTAAGGAATCCCCCAGGGCATCCAAATACCTTAATGGTCCCTGCCCTTTTTCGACAGATTATCCCTAACTAGTGGGATTCCTCCTTTTTGTCCAAAAAGGGGCTGGTATAAACTCATGGGATTACTTTCAACTCTACTCGAATCATTTCCTCTCCGCTTTTGGGTGGATCATAGTACTATGGAATTACCATCCCTTTCTGATGGATCACACTCCCGGTACGCTATTCTTGATATATACTTTAGGGTGAATCGGCTTATGTCCATGGTTATGCTTAAACCCTAAGTATGTGTTTTTCATATGGCCTTTGGGAGATGACACTAACTTAAAGTTCACAACCATCATGGTGTTTTAATGTAACACCCCATATCCTTTTGATTGGTTTTAAATTAATGTTTCCTTAATTAATTAGAGGAGTCGCTATAAAGTGTGGTAAATTTTTGTGTAATCTAATGGTTACAATGAATGTGCTAAAAGATATCATGGCATAAAATTGAGATGCTTAAATTCATTCCTTTCATTCTTTTTATTATTCAACTGAGTAGGCATTTCCATAAAGTAGACTAAAGTGTAGAAACCTATGGTAAGTTAAACACATGCATGTGAAGTGATGGAGGATGTGAGTTTTAAAATATATATATATATAAAACCACACAGCTAGGAACATTTGGAGGTGCAAAGAAGGTATGGAAATTAAATATACACAAACATACATGTGTATTTGGGAGTAGGGTGCAAAAAAGGGGCAACTGAATCAATATATGTGTGGAACAAAGAGTGCAGAATTTAAAGCATAAATATACAATGCTACGTGTGGGCTGCATATTTCCCTTTCTTTCCTTCCTTCTCTTGGCGCCACCAAAGAGGAGAAGTAGACATGCATGCATAATGCTAAAAGCATGAGTCTTGCGTGAAGATCATGGCTTACTTACAAGGGGGGAATTAGTTATATGTAAATGCATGCAACAAGTAAAAGGAAAGACGAGAAAATTTTTTCTAAATTAAATATACATTTAGGAAGGTACACTACTCAAGGTAGTTGGTTTGTAGGGTGTATCTAACGTGCAAGGAATGATATTAGACATAGAAGTGCATGTAGCAAAATAGTCTCTCTATTCCAAAAAAAAAAATAGCGTTCAATAACGCCACAAGGTGAGGAAAAATTGAACAAAAGAGAAAAAGGTGTAGTGTCCAAGGGGCATAAGGAAACCGTACTTCTTGCGTGTGAGTGTGAGGCTGGAATTTTTCTTTCCTTCCTTCCTCCAACATAGCCTAGGGAGGTTACCAAATTTGCAAGCAAGAAAGTACAAGGTTTCTAGGGAGTAATAATAAACAAAAAAAAAAAGGAAAGAAGAGTAAACTCCCATTAACCAAAAGACCATAGGCAAGAGAGAAAAGGGAATTGAAATTCCATACATGTAAACTTACACACAAGGCATGGCATTTGGGGAGAGAATGGTGAGCTTGCACAACTTCTTTCCCTTCCTTGAAAGTAGCCGAATGGAACAAATAACACAAACTTGCATGGAAGTTAGGGTGTAGCTTGCAATACGTGGCATTCTTCTCCTCTCCCTTTTGCGTGATCAAGTGGCTAATTTAAGCTTGCAAGGAAGTACAAATTGTACTTAAAAGTACTCTTATGGCAATTAAACAACAATAATTAAAGAAAAGGGAAGTGTAGCATGATTTCCTTTGTCCCCTCAAATGTGACCGAGTGAAATTGCAAAGGTGGAAGCAATGTGAAGCAAGACTACACGTGCAGCCATAGGAATAAAAATGTGACTTCCCTCCCTTCTTTCCATTAGCATGTTCAAGTAGCTAAACCAAGCGTTGCAAGGAAATGGTGCTTAGAAGTACACTTAGTGCAGCATGAGGTTTAAGAAAGATAGAAAGTTGAGTAAAGAGACCAAGCATCACGTGAACTAAGGAGAAAAAAATAAAGGAAAATATGCATGTGACTTGCGTGAGCCTTGCCAAGATTGCAAGCAATGGGAATTGCACATGAGATACACATGTGGCACCCATTACCCGAATAGCCAAGAGAGAATGAAATTGAAATTGCATTGGTAGCATACATGCATACACACACATGGACGTGTCCCTAAAAAGGAGAGAGAGAAACATGAGCTTTGGGAGAACACACAAAATTGGGAAGAAGGGTTGAGTTGACCAAAGACAAGAAGAAGCAAGGGGGAAAGAGAAACTCAAAGGAAGAGGCAAGATAACCTCATCATCTAGTTCATCCTTGAGGTAGGTTAGCAATTCATTAACTTCCCCTTCCATGATTTTTCCAAGCTTTCATGGAACTTGAGTTACTTGCCTACATTCTTGAAATATGAATGTCACTTGTCTAAGTTTGCATGATAAGTGGAGGTGGTTGTTGATGTATTAAAGTTGACATTAATGTTTTCATGAAAGAACCTAGGACAAGAGGTTATTGAAATATCATGTGTTACATGGAAAATGTCTCTTTGTATTGGAATAGACGTTATGATTCCCATGATAGAACTTTTGTTGGTAAATGTAGCATGTATAAAATAAAGCTTAAACCTAAGATAACGTGGGAAAATTGTATCCTTGTATAATTAATATGCTAAGTTATAGATATCACAATAGAAAAAGGAAGCCTAATTAGTATGTGATGAAAACTTGAAATTCTCCTAGTTATTTTGCCAGACCCGAAATGGCCTTAGTATGGTAGGAAATCTTTTAATGGGAATTGTGTAAGGGAGATGTCAATTCGGTTTAGACCAAAAGCAGAAAAGAAAATATAGCCATGTGTTATGAAAATTCCTAAATTTGGTTATTATATCTTGGTGGCTGAATCTAACAAGGAGTGCAATAGAATGTATTTTATGAAAACTAAATGCAAGAGAGATTAAAATGATAAAAATAGAAGAAATTGTCAATGATATGATTACACAATTTAAATATAAGGAGACACCATAAAGATTTTAATGCATAGTGTCATTTAGTAAAAGTGTGACCTAGTGAGGTATGGCCGAAGGTGCTCCATACCTGTGACCTAGTGTTCAGGATAATTTTATACAGGTGGCCAAGTGTCCACAATTCATGAGGTGTGGCCGAAGGTGCTTCATACCCGTGACCCAGTGTTCACGATGATTTCATACATGTGGCCAAGTGTCTACTATTCATTAGGTGTGGCCAAAGGCCCTCCACACATGTGGCCTAGTGAGGTATGGCCGAAGGTGCTCCATACCCTTAACCTAGTGTTCATGAGGATTACATATAGGTGGCCAATTGTCCATGATTCATGAGGTGTGGGCAAAGGTGCTCCACACATGTGGCCTAGTGAGGTGTGGCTGAAGGTGCTCTATACCTGTGACCTAGTGTTACCGACGATTTTATAAAGGTGGCCAAGTGTCCACGATTCATGAGGTGTGGCCGAAGGTGCTCCACACATGTGACCTAGTGAGGTATAGCCAAAGGTGCTCCATACCTATGACCTAGTGTTCACGAAGATTTTATAAAGTTGGCCAAGTGTCCACATAGTGCCCAAAGGTGTACAATTAATGTATAATAGTAAGTTTTAGGAATTAAATAAATAAGTGATTTTTGTTTAATTTCGTGATAACATGCATAATTTCATGAAAACATGTTTTACTTGAACGAGGATTTCTTCTTTTACCACATCGACATCTAAATTAATCATGCAATGCTTGCTAATCTATATTTATGATTAAGGCTATGTTTTCAAATACCAAGAATGTAGATGTAAAAGTTTTTGTGCTTACACCCTGGCACATATTAGTAGATTTTTTAAAATCCTGAATTGTTAAGCTAATGGGAAACTTATGTTTCTCATTTGTATGCTAATATGTATCAGATGTAGAAGCTTAGCAGTATCGGGGTAGATGGGAGCCCTTTTTGTCAAAAACATTTTGTAATTTCTTATTTTGGGGTCCTGATTCTAAAGATATTCTGAGTTAAGATTAGGATAATTATTTTAGCCGTGTACATGGAAGGGATACGGGAAATTACTAGGAAAAGGATATGTGAAGGACCTGTTCGTCCTGTATTTGTAAAAGGGGTTTGAGTGACAGGATTGTTGTCTCCTGACTCCTCATGGATGGGTACTTCATATATCCTAGAATATATTCTCTGAAGGATGTAATGGACATTCATTATTGTACACTAATTATTTATATTATAAGTAAGTTTTTGATTTTCGCTGTGATGTATGAGTTTTTAATTTCTGTTGTGCATAAGCTATGGTTATCTAAGCGAAAGAACCCAAACTTAATCCACTTGAATAAAATTTAATGGTATGGATGCTTAGACTTTAATAATAAAAGGATAAGAATAATGTACCGAACTTATCTGTTTACATCAGAGGAATTATAATACTAGATAAGGGTGTTACATTAAGCTGGGATCAGAGCACAGCTACCTAGGATAGAAAAGGGGTAAAATTCCTCAAGGACTGGTTCAGGTTAGTTGGTTGTACCTAGGTGGTTGGCTAACTTGCATTTTGTTTTAAACTTGAGGAATGGAGCATTAGGTTTAGGAAGATAGAAGCTCCTGTTGGTTTTATATGTTACCTACTTAATCATTTGTTATTGAGCCTGATTACCTCGATAATACTTGTTTTGTAGAGTGACAATATGGCATAAACACGGAGAAGCAAATCACAAGCCCAAAACCTGGACGTAGATTTGAATGAAGTCATGCAGACCATAAGGGATATTGCCAAAGCCATAAGAGCCCAGGC
This sequence comes from Senna siamea, assembly GCA_031216115.1. NCBI lineage: Eukaryota > Viridiplantae > Streptophyta > Magnoliopsida > Fabales > Fabaceae > Senna > Senna siamea. Next base: position 9,898,740 of record CM062360.1, read on the forward strand.
CGCATTCATAGCCGAAGCACTCCATCAGGCTCAGACTAATCGAAGTGAAGACACTCAGACCGGGGCTGAACAGATTAGAACCCAAGTCGAGAGAGGCTATATCAAATTCCAAAGAGCCAGACCTCCTATGTTTAACTGGGTGATGAACACTAAGAAGGCCGAGGAATGGGTTTAGAGGATGGAATAACTGTTTGAAGTGTTGGGAAGTGTCGAACCACAGAAGGTCTCTTTTGCCTGTATCAGCTAGAAGGGGAGGCAAAATATTGGTGGAAAGGGATGAAGCAACTGATGGAAGCCCAGGGGACCCCAATCACTTGGGAAAGTTTTAAGGATGCATTCTTGGAAAAATATTTTCCCCAAAGTGAGAGAAATACGAAGGAGGGGGAATTTATGAAGATTAAATAGGGTGGTAGAGCATTTGATGAGCATCTCGCCAGGTTCGAACAGTTGTCAAAATTCTCTTCCTACCTGAAGTGGAGATCAGACGGGGCATGGAAAACCATGCACTTAGAGAACAACCTAGATCTAGAATTCTATCATGAGGCGATGCCAATGACTAAGTTAACCCGAAAGGATGTTCCATTTAAGTGGGATTCTGAATGTGAGCATAGTTTCTAAACCTTGAAGGAAAGGTTAACCACTGCACCTGTGCTAATTATCCCAAATCCTTTGGATAAGTTTGAGCTATACTGCGATGCATCCAAGAAAGGTCTAGGGTGTGTCTTGATGCAAGGGGCAAAGCAATGACCTATACTTCTAGACAATTAAGGCCCCATGAGTGCAATTACCTTACTCACGACCTAAAATTAGTAGCTATAGTGTTTTCCTTGAAGATTTAGAGACACTACCTTTATGGGTCTAGGTTTGAGGTATTTAATGACTACAAAAGTCTCAAGTACCTCTTTGATCATAAGATGCTAAACATGAGACAGAGGAGACGAATGGAGTTGATCAAGGACTATGGCTTTGAGTTGAAATACCATCCAAGTAAAGCCAATGTTGTGGCGAATGCCCTGAGTAGGAAATCCCTCCATGTAGCTCAAATGATGGTGAGTGAGATGACCTTGATTGAAAAATTTAGGAATCTGAGTTTGTCAACTTTGGTGTTGCCAGATAGGATATACCTGAGTGAACTGAGGATCGAGAGCAACCTTAAAACTCATATCCTAAAGGACCCAAAGGAATTTCATAACGAAGCTGATAGGGTAATGACATTCCAAAATTGGGTTTATGTCCCAAGTCTAGGGAAGTTGAGGGAGAAAATCTTAAAGGAAGCTCATAGGAGTGACTATACTTTTCATCCTGGTGCCACTAAGATGTATCAGGACTTAAAGGGAAGATTTTGGTGGCCAGGCATGAAAAAGCACATCGCTGAGTATGTCACTAAGTGCTTAGTGTGTCATCAAGTGAAGTTTGAACATCAAAAACCTACTGGGTTGTTGCAACCTCTTGATATGCCTAAGTCGAAGTGGGATAAAATTTCCTTGGACTTTGTGGTAGGTTTACCTAGGACTCAGTCAGGAAATCATGTTATTTGGGTGATAGTAGATCGATTAACTAAGTTTTCACATTTCCTACCCATTAAGATCAATTTCTCCTTAGAAAAACTAGCCCATTTGCATATTCAGGAGATAGTGAGACTTCATGGAATCCCTACTAGCATTGTCTCTAGTAGAGACCCTATATTTACCTCTAGATTTTGGAGAGCTTTCCAAGAAGCCTTTAGTTCTAAGTTAAGCTTGAGTACCACTTATCATTTAGACCTTAGAGGATATGCTTAGGTCATATGCCTTAGAGCACAAGGGGAGTTGGGACCAAAGCCTAGCATTGATAGAATTCTCATACAATAACAATTTCCATTCTAGCATAGGAATGGTAGCCTATGAAGCTTTATATAAGAGGAAGTGTAGAACACCTCTATGTTGGTTTGAGGTAGGGGAAAGGCAATTGCTTGGACCAAATTTGGTTTAGCAAACTACAGACCAAATCAGGATGATCAAGGATAAAATGGCTAGGGCCCAAGATAGGCAAAAGAAGTATGCTAACAAGAGAAAGAGACCACTAGAATTCGATGAAGGGGACCATGTTTTCCTTAGGGTATCATCGATCACTAGTATAGGTAGAGCCATTAAGTCCAGTAAGTTAAATCCCATATTTATTGGGCCATTGCAAATTTTGAGAAAAGTTGGTCAATTAACCTATCATATAGCCTTACCTTTGTTCTTATCGAACCTCCATGATGTTTTCCATGTCTCGCAACTTCAGAAATACATCCATTACCCATCCCACATTCTTGATGCCAGTATAGTACAGTTAAAAGAAAATTTAACTTATCATCCAAAACCTTTAAGAATCATTGGAAATGAGGTCAAAAATTGAGAAACAAAGTTATCCCTCTGGTTAAGGTTTTATAGGATTAATCATCTCCACAAGAGGCAACCTGGGAGAAAGAAGAGGACATGAGGAAGTCCTACCCCAAGCTATTCAAATAGGTTTGTTCTAATTTTGAGGATGAAATTATTTTAAAGGAGAGGAGAAATGTAACATCCGCTCTTAATGTGATTAAGAGATGTTTGTTAGTTGTTAATTTAAATTTAAATGCCTATGTGTTGCATTAATTGCATATAGTTGCATTAGTATAGACACAAAATTGAAAGGGATAAAAGATGAATTAAAGTGTGACCAAGGACCCAACTAAAAAGGAAAAATTGAGTGAGGCTAAATTCACCAAATGCCAAGGGATTAGAATGCAAATAAGGATAGTTAATATTTAGGAACCCTAAAACCCTAACCCACACAACTCACACTTCAGCATTTCTAGAAAGAGAAGGGAGAGGCCGAGTGGAGAGAGAAAAGGGTGAGTTAAGGCAAAGGAGAGGAGATTTGTTGAAGGAAGAACATATTTGAGGCTGGGAATTAGTTCTCCTACAAGAGGAGGACCATTCTAACACACTATACATGCCTATTTCTCAGGAAATCAAGGTAACAACTTAACCCAAAACCCCATTTTTGCAATATGCAGCAACTCGCTGATAAATGTGATTTTTGAATGTTTTAAGTTAAGTCTGGGGTTTAAACCTACATTCTCTATGTTTTTAAATGCTATTGGGTGATGCTTGCTGATTTTATATGCTCATTTATGTTTGACATTGATTGTGAAAGTGGGTTTTTACCCTAAGTGCGAAAATGTGGTTTGATCTTAGCTTTGAGATATGTTAAATTGAGTTTTGCGTCTGTTATAGATGCTAAATGATGTTTAAATGTTGGCTTTGAGTTCATGGCTTGAGAAAATAGTTTGAGAACATGTTTTTAGGACAAAACTCTAAGTGAAACAATGATTTTTAGAACAGGCCGAGCACTAGTAGTTGACTGCTAGCCCTGGAAGTTGACTATCGTGCTCATCCTCTACCAGAAAAGCAAGATAGAATGTTAGCAATTGACTGCCAAACCCTAGAAGTCGACTGTCGTGTTCTTCATTTTATAGAAAATTTTCCAAAAATCTAGCAGTCAATTGCCAGCCCCTAGGAGTTAACTATTGAGGCTAGCAGTTGACTACCAAGCCCTTAGCAACTAACTGGTAGCTCTCACCCAAGATAGGGGAAATTGGATAATGAGCTAGCAGGCGAATACCAATGAGTGAGCAGTCGACTACCAACCCCCTGACTTGGATAATGAACTCAATGATTATTTTAAGAGGTAAATATCCTATATCTCACTCAAACCAATGATCTAAACCTAGGATGTAATGGCTAACATGCAAGAGATTGAGTCACGAGTCACTTGGATGATGAGATCCTTGTGATAGTGAAATAAAGCAAGCAGAAAACATAAAAAAGAGAGAGGAAAGAGGAAAGTATTCTAAACATATACCTTAGTGGTAGATAGGCTCATGATCGAGTGACCAATTGTCGGTATAGCACGACCATTGGGTATTCCATGGTTGTGCAATGAATTATGATGGTTAAACATCCACTTGAACTTAGATAATTTTGAAAACACTGTGATGGTTGCGAACTTTAAGTTAGTGTCATCTACCAAAGGCCAGTAAGAAACACGTACTTAGAGTTAAGCATAACCATGGGCATGCATCAAATCACCCTAGTGTATATGTTAAAGAATAATGTACCGGGAGTGTGATCCATTAGAAGGGGGTGGTGACTCCATAGCCCCATGATCTGCAAAAGTTGAGTAGATAGGACCTATCTAGAATTGGACAGCGATCTCATGAGTGGATAACTAGTCCCATTTGGGGAAGGGAGAAGTTGTGTAGAGTTGACAACCATCCCGCTGGTTATGAGATGGTACTCAGATCTGGCTGAGGGACGACTTAGATAGTACAAAAACCTTTTAGAGTGGCTGAATAGTTACACACATTCATGTATGTAGTGGTACGTGGAGTTGTTCACCAAATGGAGCTCTTAATAACTCTTATATTATGTTGTTTTCCTGCTCATATGTTAACTATAAAGGCATGATTATTACCCTATGAGATGTTGAGATGAAAGTTATGATGAGATGATGAGGAGTGGACATCTTATTTTGAAAGTTTATATGCTTAAATGCACATGCATAAATATGAGTACATGACATGAGAACATACTGCATGCATCGCATCCCAATAGTATGTATTATGTTTTTTTGATGAAAGAATGTAGAGATTTTCTTATAAATACGGTGGTACAGGTTAGTACTTTTCAAAGACAGGTTGCATTACTACTAAGATTCATTTCTCACATGAGTGTTGGTGTGCACCAGAAATGTAGGTTCCTTGGTTGGAGAAGGAGGTAAGCAGGAGAGAAGTATCCTTTATAGGGGTACCTAAAACTATTTATTTTGGATAGTATAGGCCCATGTTTAATTTTTACTAGTCCTTATAATTTTTGGAAAGACTAGTAAAGAATATATCTTATATAGCCTATATTGATTTAGATGTATATGGATTAGTCTAAAATTATGGATACAAAACTTGATGGGGTTATGAGTGGCAGGGTTGTTGCCTTCATACCCTAATGAGTTAAAATAAAGTTAAGGAATGAGTATTTATGCATGTTTATGTATAACTACTTAGGATGAATTATGTATATGTATATTTGATTTGATATTCCGCTGCGACATTACGAAAGCTCAAGTGTATAACCTAACCTAAATGGCACTTAATTAATCAACTTGGTAAAATTTTAAAATTTTCTCGGGTAGATGTAACAATAACACACTACTATTAATATATATATATTAATATCTTTTAAAGAACTAAAGGGGATCATAGGCTAAGGGGGGTGTTACAGACATTACACCTATCAAAATAAATTTTTCATTAAATAAGTTGGCCCAATTATATATACAAGAAATAGTGAGACTCCATGGAGTTCCCACTAATATAGTATCTGATAGAGATCTTAGGTTAACTTCTAGATTCTGAAAAGCATTGCAGGAAGCTTTTAGTACTAAACTTAGTTTCAGTACTGCTTATCATCCACAAACTGACAGGCATATTGAACAAACTATTCAGACTCTAGAAGACATGTTTAGGGCACCATTATGTTTCCATTCCAATATAGGGATGGCTCCTTATGAGGCCTTATATGGAAGGAAATGTCAGTCACCATTATGTTGGTTTAAGGTGGGGGAAATACAATTACTAGTACCTAAGCTAGTCTAACAAACTACAGATCAAATTAAAATAATCAAAGAAAAGATGGCTAAGGCCTAGAATAGATAGAAAAAGTTATACTAATAAGAGGAGAAGACCATTAGAGTTTAAAGAATGGGATCATGTACTCCTCAGGGTTTCCCCAATTGCTGGTATTGGTAAAGATATTAAGTCTGAAAAATTAAATCTTAGATAACATTAGGCCCTACCAAATCTTAAAAAGAATCAGTCAATCTGCTTACTAGATCACTTTACCTCCATTTTTGCCTAACCTCTATGATGTATTTCACATTTCTCAACTTCGTAAATACCTTCCAGATTCCTCCCATGTTCTTGATGCTAGTATAGTACAATTGAAAGATAATTTGACTTACAAACGAAAACCTTTGAAAATCATTAGTACTAAAATCATGTAATTGAGAATAAGGTTATTCCCTTAGTGAAGGTATTGTGCAATCAATCATCCCCACAAGATACAACCTGAGAGAAAGAAGAGAAGATGAGAAGAAATTTTTCAAAAATTTTTAATTAGGTAGTATACATTTTAAGGATGAATTTTCTAAAATTGAGGGGAGAAATGTAACATCCGCTCCTGTTTCTATGAGAGATGCTTGTTAATTTTTAATTAATTGCTTGTGTATGTTGCTTTAGATTGCATTAGTATAGAAATTGAATTGAATTAGAATGAGAAATTAACCTAAAAGTGGAAAAGGACCAAAGTGCAAATAGGAAAAAGGTTAAGTGTATAAACACAATTTTAGCCAAAGAGTGTTACTGTAGCCAACAGAATTTTGAGATTTCTCGCCATGATTTAGGGGCAAAATGGTAATTATGTATACAGTAGGAAAAATTTACCATTTTGAAGCTAAATGATAAGAAAGTAAGATCAAATTGTAAATTCTGGACTGCCTATATAAAGCAGCCAATGACACTCTCTATCTTCTTTGTCCAATAACTCTAAACTTTTAAAGAAAGAAAGTGAAGGGCATCTAGAGAGAGAAAGTGAGGGAGAAAGAATCAAAGTCCCATTTTCAGTGGGCATTGAATCCATAAACGCATCCAGAAAGGTATCTAGCACATCAGTAATTTAAAAGCAGAGACTTAAGGTAGTAAAACAATCTATTCCTCTAATTTTGCATTTACTATTTGAATTTTGAAAATGATATTTTAATGTTATTTAAAGTAAGAGAGGGATTAAAATTACATTCTTGATGGTTTTGAATGCTATTGGGTGTTTTAAATTGCATGAATATACTTATGCATGTGAAAATCATATTATGGAAATGGGTTTTTACCTATTGTGTGAAAATAAGGTTTAATCCAAGATTTGAGTGAGATTAAATGATAGTTTGGGCTATTTTTATGTGGTAAATGATGCTTGCACACTTGTATTGAGTTAAGGAGGTAAAAAATGATTTACAAACAAGTTCTTGGGTAAAAATTTGGGTCCACGAATAATTTGGAAAATAAAACATAACGTAGCAGTCGACTTGCAGCCCTTACTAGTCTACTGTCGTGCTCTTCAGTTGCCCATAAATGCATCCAAAGTGCTAGTAGTCGACTGCTAGTAGGCTAGAAGTTGATTGTCGTGCTCAAATTTTTCATAAATTGACAAGACAGAGGAGTCAACTGTTGGGCTTGTAGCAGTCGACTAGCAGCCCTCGGGTTTGAGAACTTTTCAGGACAGTGAGCTGCAAGTTGACTGCTAGGTGGGTGGAAGTCGATTGGTAGGCCTCTATTTTGGAAAATGAACTCAATGAATTATTTAAAACATGGTTAGCCTAAAATTACACTCAAACAAGGGGTCTAAACCTAGAATTATATAATGAGTAACATAAGGGATTGTGGATGAAAGAGAAAGAGCATGAATTAAATGAAATGAGAATTTAACAAGAGCATCAGAATGGAATAAGTGAAATGAGAAATGTATTCCTAGTATATAGATTAATGGTAGATAAGTTCATATTGGAATAACTAATTACTGGTATGGGACGGTGATTAGGTATCCCACAATGCTGTGATAGTTGTAAATTCTTAGTTAATGAACTTAATGGCCAATTTAAAGAGTCATGTACTTAGAATTTCACATGACTATAGTATGAGCTAAATCACCTTAATTTATCTACTTGTGAATAGCGTTATGAAATATAATCCTTCTAAGATAGATGATGATCATATAGACTTATAGACTTATTATTCGAGAGTGGAGAGTAAGAAAATGAATTGTTTGAGGTGGCAATAAGATAATGTGTTGAGATGTACCAGTCCCATTTTAGGTAGAAAGGGAAAGTAAGATATCAGAGGTGATATCAATCTCACAGGTTTAAGAATGGTCTGTCGGATAGGGGGTGTGGCAGGGACCATTAAGTTACTACTGGACAGGGGGTGTGTAACATCCCATGTTCCTACAAGCATATTTAAATTTATGATTTAATCAGATAAATTGCCATGAACTGTGTCTAATTGTTTGTATGATGTAATGTGTAGAATAAATACTGGAAAGGATGACACTACATAAATTTAAGGTGTTTGAGGTGCTTCAATAAATTTTGTGGTGCTTGGGGTGCTTGATTTAAATCTTGTCTTCTTCAAGGGAAAGAAGCATGTAACGTTTAAATAGAGATATGTAAATGCATATAGTGAAGCGGTAAGATAGGAAGAGCCATGTAATATTAATTTTTCCTTTCCTTGCATTACTTTTCCATGTGACTAAGAATGGATAATAGAGGTGGTTAAATTATGCCTTCCTCTTTCTTCTTTACCTAACCGAATAGTGCATGGGAGAGTGATTAAAATGTGTATGCCTTTAAGAGAAGAATCTTATTCGATGATGGCAAGGAGTGATGGGAATTTACAAGAGAGAAGAGCTAGTAATTATTAGAAAAACACGTGCAATAGGTGAAGTAAAAAATTAGTAAAAATATATATATAGGTAAGTATACCCGGCAACATAGAAATGTAGAAAGGAAAGCATAAAATATATATATAGGAGAGAGGAGTAGCTTCCCATTACCGAGTGGTTAATGCACATGAGGGAATGAAGTTGAAAAATTTAATCAAACCATAAGCAATTAAAGCACAAAATCCCATGCTTTGCGTGAAGTTGGCTATTAAGTGGAAGGTTGGTTTACGTGAACCTCTTCCTTTTCTTTCCATGGACACCACCAAGTAATGGGGGTTGCATGTATATATAAAAGGCTTAACGTGAGTCTTGTGATAAAATATGCAATTTAATTGTAATGCCAATTGCATGTGAGAGTATGAAAGCAAGAAGACAAGAGGGGAAAAAGGTGACATGTGGCCCTTGCATTCCTCCTTATCTGTGTACTAGGTGTGTATAGCAATTGAATTAGGATGTCACATGTGAGCTACTTGGGACTGTACCTCTTGCATGTAAGCAAGAGGTGGCGTGACTTCCCATCCATTCAACCTTCAATTCAGCCGAGTGAAATCTCCCAAGCATGCAAGCAATAAGAAAAAGTAGTGTAGGAGTTGGTTACACGTAAATCATGGAATAATAATAATAATAAGGAATGGAGGGGGAAGTTCATTTGGGGGGTAGGTCTAATTGAAATTGTAAAGGAAAGAGAGAGAAGTGAGAAAGAAAAAAAAAAGAAAGACAATAGATACACGCACATGAACAAGAAAGGAAGGGGGAAGGCGTGAAACATCCACACACACACACAAGGATTTCCTCAAAAAGGGAAAAGGAGGAGCTTGGAAAATTGAAATTTGTGGAGTGAAGAAGCTTGGCTGAAAGAAAAGAAGAGAGCAAAGGAAGCAAGGTAGGTTGACAATTCTTAGTAATAGTGTCCCAAGATTTCATATGTATATACCATGTTTCTACAAGCTTTCAGGGGACATTGTTACCTTCTTAGATTCTTGATATTAATTATGTTTTGCTGGCCAAATTTGCATGATAGAATGATATGTGGGTATATGATAAAATGAATATTGTTGATGTGGGAAATGTAGGTTAATTAATAATGTTATGAAGATGGAATATGGTTGAGTATAATAGAAATGGATGCATGTTCTTTGAAAACCATTTTCTCCATAATGGGAGTGATAGAGATATTTTAGCATTATTGGAAGTGGGAACTCTTGCTATAACCATGTAAATGCAAGTGAGGTAACCATATTCCAATGAAAGGGGTGATATGTCCATTTTCTTAGTAAAGATAATTTTTCTCAAGGTTTAATTGTGTTTTAAAGATACCTTAGAACCAAAAAAAAAAAAAAAAGAAGGAAGAAGAAAGGAAATGTGGTAATAAAGAATTCCAATTTTAATGGTGATATTTTAAGAATTAGAAAAAGGTAAATGTATTATTAAATGATTCCAATTCTAATGGTGATATTTTAAGAATTAGGAAAAGGTAAAGGTATTATTAAATGATTCCAATTGTAATGGTAAATGTATTATTAAACTATCCCAAATTAATTGCGATATTTAAAGACTAGGAAAAAGGGAATATAGATGGCCAAACACTAAATTCTCTTGCGTTTTCCTTAGACCAAAATCATAAAAATTATCCCTTGAAAAATTATTAAGGTTTTATAATTGAAACATATTATTTAAAATGGAGAATTAGATTGATTTAGGCAAAATTTTCATAAATAAATATGGCAAAAAGGTAATGTATACCAATAGAAAAAAAAGGGGAAAGGCAACTAACATAGGAAAAACAAACAAAGATTCATGAATTATGAGGTGTGGCCAAAGGTGCTATACACCGGTGACCTAGTGAGGTGTGGCCGAAGGTGCTCTATGCCCGTGACCTAGCGTTCATGATGAATTCATATACGTGGCCGAGTGTCCACGAACTACGAGGTGTGGCCGAAGGTGCTCCATATGAATGACCTAGGGAGGTGGCTAAAGGTGTTACATACCTGTGATCTAGTGTCCCAATGATTTTATATACGTGGCCAAGTATCCATGAATTATGAGGTGTGGCTAAAGGTACTGCACACAGGTGACCTAGGGAGGTGTGGCCTAAGGTGCTCCGTACCCATGATCTAGTGTTCTAATGATTTTATAGACGTGGCCGAGTGTCCATAGTTTATGAGGTGTGCCCAAAGGTGCTCCACACAAGTGACCTAGTGAGGTGTGGCTGAAGGTGCTCCATACCCGTGACCTAGTGTTCACATAACACCTAAGAACGTTCATTTAATTCGTAATGGTAAGAGTAAGAATTAAATGCCTAAGCACTCTGATAATTCTGTAATAACACATGTAATTTTATGAGAATACATATCACTTGAAAAAGGAGTTATCTAATTTTTTGTCAACTTTTAAATTTATCATGCAGTGCTTGCTAGTTTACATTTTTGTGTAACATTATGTTTAAAATCAAGAATGTAGATCAAATGTTTTGGTGCTTGCACCCTGATACATATTAATTGTGTTTTTGTAAAAAACCTTGAATTGTTAAGCTACTGGGAAACTTCTATTTCTCATCCACGTGCTAATATGTATCAGATTCAGACGCATAACAGGGTCGAGGAGCAACAGTTCTTTTTGACTTAGGTGAGACTTTTGTAACCCCTATTTTGGGTCCTAGATAAGTTCAATTTAGAATAGGACAAATGTTTTGACTGTATATATGAGATGTATATAGGGTATAAAAGGAAAACGAATATGCGAAGGATTGGTCCATCCTTAATTTGTATCGGAGTCTGAGTGATAGACCTCTTGTCTCCTGACTTTCGAGGGATAGGTACTTCATATATTTGGGGACATGTATATCATGTGTGTAATGGACATTATAAGACTTGTATTATTGGAATTATATGGAGTTTAAATTTTCGCTGTGTAGTGTAGTATTTATTCTGCTATGCATTCGAGATGTAATATGAGAAAAAGATCCCTAACCAAATCCACTTAATATAACTAAATGGTATACCTGCTTAGATATTAAATAAATAAAAGGTTAATATTAATGTACCGAACCTATCTGTTTACATCAAAATTTGTTATAATATTAAATAGGGGCGTTACAAGGTGTGGTAGGAACCATTAAGGGTAACTTACCAGACAGAGGGTATGGTAGGGACCACAATGAATGTGGCGAAGACCCCATTAACTACTTGGATCCACTGAGGGATGCTCCAGATAGTACATGAAAGTTGAAGTGAATCATGGGTAAAGTGGAAGAAAGTAAAGTGGAACAATTATTCATGAGTTTAAAATTTATGCATGGAGTTGTTCGCTTGGTGACTCTCCTAATTTCTCTTGTTGTATTATGATGATTATAAGTTTGGCTAAGGCCAATGAGAAATGCTCTAATTTCCTTATTGCTCTGTATGTGAAAATTTTTTTATATGAGAATGATCATGTTACTATTATAATCTGATAATTTATCCTGTGTAATGGATATGAGGTGAAATATACATGCATTTATACGTATGACATGTGATGACATTCATGCATATCATCTCAATAGCCATGTTATTTTATATGATGATGAAAAAAGAATGTGGAATATTTTCCATATGAGTACGGTGATACAAACTAGCGATTTTATAAAATGGTTGTTATTGCTATTGAGATTTGTTCTCATTAAAAATGTTGGTTTGTATTAGATGCTTAGATACCATATATTACTGGAGATAGAAGTGGGTTATGTGGAGATACCCTTTTTGGGGTACTTTCGGGTCATTAAGGAATTTTGGGTGTTATTAGAAGTAGAAATTCCCCCATATTGTAAAAGATAGGGGATGATATTTTGAATGTTTTGGGCATGTAGATAAATATTTTGTGTAAAAAAAGCATGAAGGAATATATGTATAAAGATATGTAAGGAAAAAGGGTATTAGTGGCAAGATTGTTGCCTCTTTACTTTAGTTGACTAGTTTTGTAAACTCATATATCTGTAGGTACATGTCTTAATAGGTAACTGTTATGTGTATAACTAATCATATATGTGAATGAATATATATTTTATTTCAATTATTTCCATTGTGTAACATGTGATAACCCGAGTGTAGTAACCTAAAATAATGGCACTTAATTATTTAACTTGGTAAAAGTTAAAATTTACTCAAGTAGAGGTAGTAGTAACTCACTAATTCTATTCCATTATATTATTAATTAATTAAAAGGAATCATAGGATTAGGGGTGTTACACTTAGTTGATATCAGAGCACTACTACCACAGCTAGGAAGTACTAGCTCAGTTGTGAAGGGTAGATTCCTTAAGATAGGGACTAATACAAGATAGTTAGCTGAGCCATGGCAGTTGACTGTCTTGTATTGTATTTTGACTTGAGGAATGAAGTGCTAGGTTTGGGTAGATAGTATTTCTTATTGGAGCCATATATTCTCTTATTTCATTGAGGAATGAAATATGACCCCACCTAGAAAGAATACTGGCAAGGAAATGGAGAATGAAGGTAATTTAACCGAGGTTATACTAGTGGGGATGGCGGAAGCCATGAAGAAGCAGGCTACTGGTGCCACTCAAAAGGCTATAGCCACTACTCAACAAGCTGTAACTACTACTAAAGCATTCTGACAATTTCAAGAGAATAGGCATATGAATCACAACCCAAATCCTAAAGGTGAACAAGTGGGAAACCAAGCTTATAATGGATGGCTGAATTCCAGAAGAATAACCCTCCTTCGTTTAGGGGTGAGTTTTACCAAAAGATGGCTGAGGAGTGGCTGAGAGAGATGTTGAAGCTATTTGTGGCTCTTGGAATAATTGATGCTCATAAGGTTTTTTTTCCACCTATATGCTAATGGGAGAAGTAGAGCACTGGTGGAAAGGGGCAAAGCAGTTGATAGAAGCTCAAGGAGTTCAAATTACCTAGGATTCGTTCAAAGAAGTGTTTAGGAAGTATTATCCTTAGAATGTGAGAAATGAGAAGGAGATTGAGTTTATGCAAATTAAACAGGGCAAACTTGTGTTTGATGACTATTTGGCAAAATTTAAAGAGTTATCTAAGCTATCTTCTTATTTACAGCTTTGATCAGATGAGGCATGAAAGTCTATGCATTTGGAAGCTGGGTTAAGGGAAGACTTGAACAACGTTGTAGCCCCAATGGAAATTAGAAATTTTGCCATACTGGTGAACAAATGTCGGATAGTTACATAGAATTTGGCATATGCCGAGAAAGAGAAATAGAGAACTAATTTCCTCAAAAGGATACAACCTGGATCTTTTTGAGGAAGAGACAATAAATCTAACAAAGGCCAGGGAGGAAACAGGCTTAAGGCAATGCTTGATGTTTGTCCGAGATGTTAAAAGAGACACAGTGGACCTTGTACACCCCAATAAAACCATTGTTATAAATGCAAAAAATTGGGTAATTTTATTAGAAATTACCTAGAGTGGAAGAAGCCAACTGAACCCATAAGACCCATAACTAATGGGAGAGTTTATACTCTCAAGAGAAAGGAAGTGGCTCAGTCCAATGATCTTATAAAAGGTAAATTTTTAATAAATGGTATATCTTTAATTGTACTGTATGATTTTGGTGCCACTCATTCTTTCATTTCTTTTGAATGTGTGAAGAGATTGAGTTTACCTTTATCTAAATTACCTTATGAGGTATCTGTTTCCACCGCTGCGAGAAAGCAGGTTTTGACTTCTTTAGCCTGCTTAGATTGCCCAATTGTTGTTGAGAATAAGCCTTTTATTGTGAATCTTATTTGTTTACCTTTGATCAATTTGGTTATTATTCTTGGGATGAACTAGTTATCCTTAAGCAATGTAATCTTGAATTATTCAATGAAATCTGTGACCTTAATAGATACCATACCGGGAAATAGGAAAACTGAGTAAGAAATCCAAAGAATGAGTTTTCTATGTTCTTTTAAGATTGAAATTTAGCATAAACTTAGTGCTATCCCTATAGTTTGTGAATTCCCAAATGTCTTTCCCAAACAAAATTTCAAGTCTTCCACCTAAAAGAGAGATAGAGTTTTCTACAGAGTTGATTCCTAGAATGAGACCGATCTCTATAGCACCCTATATCCCTTAGAGTTGACAGAATTTAAGGTGCAGATAGAAGACCTCTTAGGGAAGCAATTCATTAGACCTAGTGCTTCACCATAGAGAGCACTGGTGTTGTTTGTGAAGAAGGATGGAAGCTTAAGGTTGTATATAGACTATAGGCAATTGAACAAAGTAACCATAAAGAATAAGTATCCCCTCCTCAGAATAGATAATATATTGGATCAGTTGAGAGGAGCTACTATATTCTCTAAGATTGATTTGAGGTTAGGGTACCATCAAATCAGAGTGAGAATAGAAGATATACTTAATACAACCTTTAGAACCAGATATGGGCATTATGAATTTCTTGTGATGTCATTTGGATTGAAAAATGCTCTAGCTATTTTTTGGATTACATGAATCGTATCTTTAGACCCTACCTTAATCAGTTTATGGTAGTGTTTATAGATGACATTCTTGTATATTCTAAGAGTAGTGAAGAGCATGAATATCATCTTCAAATTGTGCTACAGTTGCTTCAGGAAAAGTAATTGTATGCCAAGTGAAAGAAGTATGAATTCTGGTTAGAAGAGGTAAAATTCTTAGGACATGTAATCACCAAAGATGGAGTAATAGTAGATCCTAGTAAAACAAAGGTAGTAGTTGTTGGGAGAAACCTACAATAGTGACAGAAATTGCTGGTATGAGACAGTTAGTGGATATTCCACGAGTATCATAATAGTTGTAAACTGTAAGTTAGTGACTTAATGGCCACTATAAATGAAAAGTCACATACTTAGAATTTACAGAACTATGGTGTGCATCGATTCACCCATATATATATGTTTATGAATAGCATTTTGAGGACCCCAGTATATACTCAATGTGTGGAACTTAAATGTGTAGACTCAATGTGGGGACTCTATTGTACTTGGATCCACCAGAGGACACTCCAGAATGTACACAAAAATGATATGCAGTCGAGGACTGCCAATGGGCATAGTTGCCAGACTACATATTCAAAAGTATGGAGTGGTGCACTTGACGACCCTTCGAATTTCTCTTATATTATGCAATTATATGATAATGATTATAATGATAATTGGCAGAGGCCAACAAGAAATGCTCTTATTTCCTTATTGCTCTTTATTTTATAATGAAAGTTATATGAATGATGTTATGTTACATCTATAGAGTAAGCAATGCGTGCAAGTATGAATGATAAATGAAATGTTATACAAGATAAGCCAATAGATATATTGTTTTATGAATGTAAAATTTTTGTATAAGTTTACGATGTATAACTAGCTGTTTTGAAAACTGGTTATTAGTACTACTGAGATTTATTCTCATAAAAATGTTGGTTTGTAGCAGATGTCTAGATACCAAATCCTCCTTGAGGTAGAGATGGAGTTGGTTAAAATACCCTTCTTAGGGTATTTCCCTGTCATTAAAGAACTATGGGTCATACATGTATGGGAAGTTCTTCCCGCACCTTGATTGCATGAAGTATTAAGTATTAGTGTAGTGAGTTTTGACATGCCTAATGCCCTGAATCCTTATCATCATTTTTGGAAAGAATCAGGAGGATGATTTTTGATGTATAGGATAAGGGCATATATGTATTAGGATATGTGAGCTAGGAATCCACTAGCTATTTTTGTTAAATGGGTATGAGTGGCAAGCTTGTTGTCTCTTTACCCTAGTTAACACACTCGCATATCCTTAGGTATATATTTGATTTAAAATAATTCCAGACACTATAAATGAATTTGAATGTATATATATATGTATGTTTTATGTTAATTAATTTAATGTATTTTTCACTACGTAACGTGTGAGATCCAGAGTGTAATAGCCTAAACCAATAATACTAATTATTTCATTTCATAACTATTTAAAATTTGACTCGAGTAAAGGAAGTAGTAATTCACTAATCTTATAGTATATTGCTTATATTATTTAAATCACTTAAAAAGGATTTGTAGGATTTGGAAGGTTACACTGAGTTGGTATCAGAGCACTATTACCACAGCTAGTTAGAACTGGCTCAATAATGAAAGGGTAAATTCCTTAGGATAAAGACTAATGCAAGGTAGTTAGCTGAGCTATGACAGTTGACTAACTTATATTACGTTTTGACTTGAGGAATGAAGTATTGGGTTTGGGTAGATGATATTTTTTATTAGTGCCATATGATCTCTTATAAATAGTATGTTATTGAGATTGATCACCTTGGTAATATTTGTTTTGTAGAGTGAATTATGGTCCCACCTAAGAGAAATATTGGGAAGGAAAAGGAAGGTGAATGTAACAACCGATGTTCTTTCAATTATATTTAAATTTATATTTTCTTAATTAATTAGATAAATTGCCATAAAGTGTGGTAAATTTCTTGTATCATTTAATGATTAGAATAAAGGTGCTAAGATAACATTGCCAAAAATTAAAGAGCTTGATTAATGTTCCTTGTTAGTAGCCGAATTTCCAAGAAGAGAAGTGTATGATAATTGAATATATGCACATGGATTTGATGGAGGATATAAGTTTTATTTATTTTAAATATATATCCACACGGCTAAGACAAGGGAAGGAAAGAAGAATAAAGCATTCCAAAAAAATAGATATATAAATATATATATATGGGAAAAGAAAGAAAAGTGTGTAGCATTGACATATATATATACATGTTTTTCAGTGAAGCAAGAGTGAGAGAGAGAGTGATGTGTGGCCTTCAAATTTCTTTTTCAAATGGCTGAATGGGTGGTGTAAGATTACAATGGATAATAGGCAGCACTAGATAATAGGTGAGGTTATGAAAATGTAACATAAGTAAGAAAGGGGTGTAACATCCCTATGTACACTCAGTGAACGAAGGAAGGAACACTACTCAAGTGTAGTTTGCTTGTGGGGGTATCTAACATGCAAGGAAAGGGATTACCAAATTTGCAAGCAAGAAAGTACAAGGTGTCTAGGGAATAATAATAAACAAAAATAAGGAGGAATAGTAACCTCCCATTAACCGAAGGACCATGGGCAAGAGAGAAAAGGGAATTGAAATTTCTTACGTGTAAACTTACACGCATGGCATGGCATTTTGGGAGAAAATTGTGAGCTTGTGTGAAGAAGAAGGGTTTACGTGCAAAAGGGGAGTTAAATATATTCATATAGAAAGTTAGAAGAGAGAGTGCAAACTTAATTTAAGTAATATATATATGTGTGTGTATGTACAGTGAAGCCATCTCCTTCCCTCCCTTCCATTGACGTGCATGAGTGACTAAACCATGATGTGCAAGATAAATAGGGCTGCACCCAATCCATGTGAAGCCAGGAGATAATGATAAGGAAAAATGAAGGGGGCGTCCCTCCTTTAACTTAGCCGAATATAAACACAATGAGAGAGGGAAGCTATCTGTGTTTTTTCTTTCCCTTCATTGGCGTGAGCAAGTGGATAAGGGAAGAGTGTAAGGGAAGCAAATGGTACTTAAAAGTACACATGTGACTAATGCATATTGAGTAAAACACAAGATTACAAAAAAAAGGAGAAAGGGCAGGGAAGATGTAGCATGATTTTGGGAAGAAGTAAACTAAAGATTTCAAGCAAGGAAGGCTACATTAAAGGTCACACGTGATGCCATTGGACAATAATGTTAATAACAATAATAATTAAGAAGGAGGAGTGCAGCATTCCATGAGCCATTGGTCAATAGACAAGAGGAAATAAAATTGAAATTTCCATTCTAATATACTTGCAAGCACGCACACACGGCAAGGAAGCACATCATACCTTGAAAAATATACACACATGGACGAGTACCAAAAAAGGAGAGAGGGAAGCGTGAGTTTTGGAGAGCATAAAGAAAAGTTGTGAAGAAGGAAGGCTAAGCTACCCGAAGACAAGAAAGGGACAAAGAAGAAAAGGAGAAAGGGGCCATCAAGAGAAAGCCTAAAACCATCCACCTTAGTCTATTATTGAGATAGGTTAAAAATTCTTAAATTTATGTCCCATGGTTTCATATGTATGCACCATGTTTTTACAAGCTTTCATGGGACATTAGTTCTTCCCTACATTCTTGATATTATGAATGTCTTGTTGGCTAAGCTTGTATGATAAATTGGTATGTTGGTTGATGTGATGAAATGAATATTGTTATTTTTGGAAGGATTAGGGTTAGATAATGATATTTCATGATCAACTATGGTTGAATATGATAGAAATGGATGTATGATTTTGAAAACCATCCTTCCTCCATAAAACTCCCTTTTGGCCGAGTGGAAGATGATAGTTTACACTAAATTGATGTTGAATTTTTAGTTGTGATTGGTGTTAAAACTTGACCATGGATGAAAGAGATTATACCATTTTAATGGTGTTATTTAAGGAATAGAAAAGGGAAATTTGAATTGCAAAATAGTCAATTTTCTTGAATTTCCCTTAGGCCAAGTTCATGAAATTCTCTCTTGAAACTTATTAGAATTTTATAAGAGATTTATATTATTATTTTTCAAGAATGGGAAATTCACTCTTGAAACTTATTAGAATTTTATAAGAAATTTGTATTATTATTATTATTATTATTATTATTATTATTATTATTATTTCTTACAAATGGAGAATTAAATTGATTTAGGTAACCTTGTCATAACTAAATATGAAAAAGAGTTGTATATTATGATTATTTTTTAAAAATGGAAAATTCACTCTTGAAACTTATTAGAATGTTATAAGAAATTTGTGTCATTATTATTATTCAAGAATGGAGAATTAAATTGATTTAGGCAACCTTGTCATAACTAAATATGACAAAGAGTTTTATATTATGATTATTTTTCAAGAATGGAAAATTAACTCTTGAAACTTATTATGATTTTATAAGAAATTTGTATTATTATTATTATTATTCAAGAATGGATAATTAAATTGATTTAGGCAATCTTGTCATAATTAAATATGACAAAGAGTTTTAAAAGGGATAAAAGTTTGCCATATTCAAACAATTACAATATGACAACATTAATAAACACATGAGGACAAGGTGTAACACCCCCCAACCCTATATTCCTTTTTAGTAATAAAATTATATAAGATAATATAATATAGGATTGGTGAGTTACTACTACCTCTACCCAAGTACATTTTTAACTTTTTCTAAGTTAAATAGTTGAGTGCCACTAGTTTGGGTTACTACATTCGGGTTCACCTGTTACGCAATGAAAATAAATAAAATAATTTAAATGAATAGATAGACATAGAGATATTCACATTCACATTCCACTATATATAATATTTATACATATATAAATAGTAGTGTGTGCCAGACATATACCTATAGATATGTGAGCCTAAACAGGGTAAGGAGCAAAAAGCCTGCCACTTATACCTGGTTTTTAAACATAATATCCTATCTCACATATCTTAATACATATATGCTTTTCTTACTTACATCAAAAGTCATTCTCTTGATCCCTCCAAAAGATATATAAGGATTTAAGATATGGGCATATCAAAAACCTATGATATATTCCGAATTATGCATACCATCATGGGGAAGAACTTCCCATACATATACTATCCATATTTCTTTAACTATCGAGAAAAAACCTAGAAATGGTATCTCAATTATTTCCACCTTGATCTCAAGGAAAATCTGGTACCTAGGCATCTACTACAAATTAGCTTTAATGAGAAATATTTCTCAGTAGCAATAATCACCTATAATTTAAATATTGCTGACTTGTACCACCGTACAAGTACGGAAATCCACTACATTCTTTTTCATAATAATTCAAACATTATGCTATTGGAATAATGTACATAGATGATATAAATATTTCGTGCATATACTCATGAATATCTTTTCACCTCAACAAATATTCATCGCACATGATATCTTTTCAGACTGTAATGGTAACACATCATATTCTCATATTAGTATTGAGTATAGGGCATAAACAAAGAACTCATGCAATTTGATATGGCCATAGTCAAAAGCATCACATAGTAATTATTTCAAATTTCTATTCATAAATAAGTATTCTTGTGGCCCTGAGTCACCTGCAATTATTCTCGTGGTTTTCACCGTCAGCATTTATTCTCAGGTTAACCGTCAACATTTATTCTCAGGTTATCCATTAGCAATTATTCTCAAGTTAACTGTCTGCAAACTTTTCTTGGATTACAGCCAGTTGCAGCTATTCTCGCGGTATAACTAATTGCATCCCTTCTCGCGGAATAACCAAATGCATCCCTTCTCACGGCATAACCGAATGCATCCCTTCTCATGGATCAACCATTTACAGTATTCTCATTTATGGTTTATGCTCAATCAAAATCTCTAATTTTTCTTCTCTTTCTCATAATTTCTCAAATCCTCTCATTTCTCATGTTACCTATTACAATTGAAGATTAAATCCTATGTTTGAGCAAATTATTGGGCCAATTGTGGATAAAAATAGGTTATTGAGTCAAATTTTCCAAAAATGAGAGTTACAATTCGACTTCCAGCCTCCTGGCAGTCAACTTCCAGCTTGTTGTCACAAAAATGTTTTAAACAATGAGCAATCGGTCGACTTCTAGGAACTCGACAGTAAACTATTTTTCTTCTCTTTCTCATAATTTCTCAAATCTTCTCATTTCTCATGTTACCCATTACAATTCAAGATTAAATCCTATGTTTGAGTGAATTATTGGGCCAATTGTGGATGAAAATAGGTTATTGAGTCAAATTTTCCAAAAGAGAGAGCTACAAGTTGACTTCCAGCCTCCTGGCAGTCGACTTCTAGCTTGCTATCCCAAAAATGTTTCAAACAGTGAGCAATCAGTTGAATTCTAGGACCCCGATAATCGACTGCTCTGTTCTTGGCTAATTTCTAGATACGATTGCTTGCATTCTGGATACGATTCTGGGTAACTCAGGAGCACGATAGTCGACTGGTATGGCCTACTAGTTGACTGCTATGTTATGCTCTATTTTTTGAAATCCCATTGACCCAAATTTTTACACCAAGAATATGTTTTTAAAATAATTTTGATGATTAAAAACTCAATAACAGCATAAAAGTTTTATTTACCACTCAAAATAGCCCAAACCACCGATTATTCACGCTCAAATCTTGGATTTAAGCTCTTTTCTCAAAAACTAGAAAAAGATTTTCATTTATGCATTCACAAGCATATTCAAGCATTTTAAAACATCCAATAGCAATCAAAAACACTAAGAATGTAGGTTTTAATCTCCCTGAAGTTTAAAATTATGAAAAATCAGAATTTACCAACCATAGATAGTAAATTTTGAAAATGAGGGAGATAGGTGATTTTCTACCTTTTTGCTGATTTCCAATTGGTATTTGATGATGAAGGGTTCTGATAAATTTTCCTAGCTTTTGGAATGCTTAAATCTATCCAAAAACTCTCTTCCTTCACAATTTCCTGACTCTCTCTCTAGCTCGTCCCCTCTCTATCTCTAAGATTCTGAACTCAGGGTGCAAATGAAGAGCTCTGGAGACTTCATCTATTTATAGGCAATCCGGCCTCTTGTAACTTTGCTCCTAATTCCCAACCATCCGGTCCAAATTGATAATTCTTCCAACTTTATGTTAAATGAACATTTCATCCTTAACTTCCTGGCGGGAAATTTTTAGAATTCTATTGCTAAAGTAAATCATTTGGTTAAAATTTCGGCCTATTACCCTAAGGTTTTGGAATTTCACATCCCTATCCTCACTTCATCTTTTTCCTTTCAATTTGGTCCCTATTCTTTCTTTTCCCTTAAAACTATTTTCCTAATGCAACTACATGTAGCCTAATGCAACAAACACAAGCATTTGATTCATTAAAAATTAACAAACATCTTTTAATGCGTAGAAGGAGCAGATGTTACAATTCTGCCCTCATTTTAAAAAAATTTCGTCCTCAAAATTTAAAATGTACCTAAATAAATAACTCTGGGTAAACTCTTTTCATATCATCTTCTTTCTCCCATGTGGCTTCTTGTGGTGATGATTGGTCCCACAACACCTTTACTAGTGGAATTATCTTATTCCTCAATTGTTTAACTTTAGTACCAATGATTATTAAAGGTTTAGGATTATAAGTTAAATTATCTTTCAATTGTACAGTATTAGCTCCAAGAATATGAGAGGGATTTGGGATATATTTACAAAGTTGAGAAACATTAAAAACATTGTGGAGGTTGGATAAAAATTGTGGTAATGTTATTTGATAAGTGGATGAACCTATTTTTTTTAAAATCTGGTATGGTCCAATGTATCTAGGATTCAATTTTCTAGATTTAATAGCCCTACCAATACCAGTAACTAGAGATACTCTGAGAAAAACATGGTCTCCTTCTGAAAATTCTAATGGCCTTCTCCTCTTTTCAGCATAACTCTTTTGTCTGTCTTGGGCCTTAGCCATTTTCTGCCTGATCATTTTTATTTGATCAGTAGTTTGTTGAACTAATTTCGGTCCTAAAATTTGTCTCTCTCCCACTTCAAACCAACACAAGGGTGATCTACATTTTCTTCCATACAAGGCTTCATATGGAGCCATTCCTATACTAGTATGAAAACTATTATTATAGGAAAACTCTATCAAAGGCAAAATTCTATCCCAATTTCCTTTTTGTTCTAATATATAAGCCTTAAGCTTATCTTCTAATGCCTGGATTATCCTTTTAGTCTACCCATCAGTTTGAGGGTGATAAGCAGTACTAAAGTTTAACTTAGTACCAAATACCTCTTGCAAGGCTTTCCAGAATCTAGAAGTAAACCTAGGATCTCTATCTGATACTATACTAGTAGTTATTCCATGAAATCTTACTATTTCTTGTATATATAAGTGGGCCAGCTTATCCAATAAGAAATTTATTTTAATAGGTAGGAAATGTGCAGATTTAGTTAATCTGTCAACAATCACCCAGATTGCATCATTTTCCAACCGAGTTTTAGGCAAACCTACTATGAAATCCATGGAAAATTTCTCTCATTTCCATTCAGGAATCTCTAGAGGTTGTAGCATTCCTGCAGGTTTCTGATGTTCAATCTTCACCTGCTGGCACAATAGGCATTTAGCAACATACTCAACTATTTGCTTTTTCATACCTAGCCACCAAAATTTCTTTTTCAAGTCTTGGTACATCTTAGTGGCACCAAGATGAATAGTATAGTTACTTTTATGGGCTTCTTCCAAAATTTTATCCCTCAATTCTCCTGACTCTGGGATATACAGCCTATTTTGGTAGGTTACTACACCATCTATCTCTTTCTGGAATTCTTTTGGATCCTTTAGAGACTTCAAGAATTCATCTTCTCTTTGAGCTTCTAGGATTTGAGTTCTAAAATTATTCTCAATTTTCATTTCACTCAAGTATAACCTATCTAGCAATACTAGAGTGGACAAATTCAAATTCCTAAACTTCTCAATTAAATTCATTTCACTCACCATTATGTGAGCTACATGAAGAGATTTCCTACTTAAAGCATCGGCCACTACGTTTGCCTTTCCAAGATGGTACTTCAATTCAAAATCATAGTCTTTAATAAATTCCATCCACCTTTTCTGTCTCATGTTCAACTCTTTTTGATTAAAAAGGTATTTGAGACTTTTGTGGTCACTAAATACCTCAAATCCAGATCCATAGAGATAGTATCTCTAAATCTTTAAGGCAAACACTATGGCTGCTAATTCGAGATCATGGGTAGGATAATTCTTCTCATGGGGTCTCAATTTCCTAGACGCATATGCCACAACTTTCCTATTTTGCATCAAGACACATCCTAGGCCCTTCTTGGATGCATCACAATACACTTTAAAATTTTCTAATGGATCAGGAATAATTAAGACAGGTGTGGTTGTCAGTTCTTCTTTTAGAGTTTGGAAGCTATGTTCACATTTGGCATCCCACACAAATGGAACGTCTTTTCTAGTCAATTTAGTCAAAGGCAATGCTATCTAAGAAAACCCTTGAATAAATCTCCTATAGTAACTGACTAATCCAAGTAAACTACGGATCTCCGTCACAGTGGTAGGTCGCTCCCAACCAACTATTGCCTCTGTTTTACTGGGATTTACTGCTACTCTATCTCTAGTGATTACTTGACCTAAGATTCTTACCTCCTCCAACCAGAATTCACACTTCTCAAGTTTAGCATACAATTGCTTCTCTCTAAGCAACTGCAGCACAATCCAAAGATATTGTTCATGCTCCTCACTATTTTTAGAATATACAAGAATGTCATCTATAAACACTACCACGAATTGATCAAGGTAAGGTCTAAAGATACGATTCATGTAATCATTAAAATAGCTGAAGCATTCATCAATCCAAATGGCATCACAAGAAATTCATAATGCCCATATTTGGTTCTAAAGGCTGTCTTAGGTATGTCTTCTTTTCTCACTCTGATTTGATAGTACCCTGACCTCAAGTCGATTTTGGAAAATAAAGTATCCCCTCTCAATTGATCTAAGAGATCATCTATCCTAGGAAGTGGATATTTATTCTTTATTGTTAGCCTATTCAGTTGCCTATAATTTATACATAACCTTAAGCTTCCATCTTTATTCTTCAAAAATAGTACTAGGGCCCCCCATGGTGAAGCACTAGGCTTAATGAATTGTTTCTCCAATAAGTCTTTTATCTGTACCTTTAATTTTGCCAATTATATGGGAGACATTCTATAGGGTGCTATAGAGATTGGTCTCATCCCCGAAATTAATTCTATAGAGAACTCTATCTCTCTCTCAGGTGGAAGACTCAAGATTTCCTTGGGGAAAACATATGGAAATTCACTCACTACAAGAATGACATCAAGTTTATGCTGAACTTTAACCTCCGAAGCACATAGAAATTGCATTCCCTCATTCTTTTCCTCAGTACTCCTATTTACAGGTATGGTATCTACGAAAGTCATAGAATTTTCTGAAAAATCCAAGATTACATTGTTTGCAAACAACCAGTTCATTCCAAGAATAATGTCCAAGTCCACTAAAGGTAAACAAATTAGATCAATAAAAAATGATCTATTCTCAACAACAATGGGACAACCCAAGCAGGCTAAAGAAGTCAAAACCTGCTCTCTAGCTAGAATAGAAATGGATAATAAATAAGGTAAACTAGTCATAGATAAGTTCAATCTCTTCACAAATTCCAACGAAATGAATGAGTGAGTAGCGCCAGAATCAAATAGTACAATTAAAGATATACCATTAATTAAACATTTACCTTTCATTAAATCATTAGACTGAGCCACTTCCTTACCCTTGAGAGTATAGACTCTTCCAGTAGTAGGAGGTTTAGCGGTGTCACCTTGTCTCTTCCACAGTGGTCAGTCTCTAATAAAGTGTCCTTCCTTCCCACATCTATAACATACACCATGTTGTACCTTGGGTTATAGCCACTTACAGGGTCCCTCATTACTTTTATGGCATTTAGGACAAACATCGGACATCACTGATCTCACCATAGGCCTTTTCCCTTCCCAAACTCTACTAAATCTACCATCTCTACTTGAGAAAAATCCTGGTTTCTTCCATTTAAAGAAGTTACTCTTTTGTTTTTCTTTCTCAATCTCTGCTAAATTCTTGGAAACTATGCGACATTTATTTACCAATGTGGCATAATCTCATATTTCCAACGGAGTTACTACATTTTTCAACTTAGACCTCAACCCAGCCTCTACGTGCATTGCTTTCCACCCTTGGATCAAGCTCACCCCTAAAAGAAGGAGGATTTGCCTTTTGGAATTCAGACCATCCATGATACACCGAGTTTACTGGTTGTCCTTCTTAAGGGTTAGGGTTATTTTGGTTATTCCCCTGTTTCCAAAATTGTCTAAGGACATGAGTAGTAGTAGCAGCCTGCTCTCTCATAGCATGGGTAGTAGTAGCTGCCTGCTCCTTCATAGCCTCTGCTACCCCTATTATGGCCTATACTAGTCTCTTTATATTACCTTCTCCTTCTTTCTCCTTCCCAGTATTCCTCTTAGGTGGAGCCATACTTCACTCTACAAAACAAACATTACCGAGGTGATCAGTCTCAATAACATAATATTTCTAAGAGATCAAATGGCACCCATAGGAAATACTGTCTACCCCAAACCTAGCACTCCACTCCTTAAGTTAAAATATAATACAAGTTAGTGAACTGTCTATATTCAGCTAACTAACCTGTATTACTCTCTATCCTGAGTAATCTACCCTTTGTTATCAAGCTAGAACTCAACTAGCCGTGGTAATTATGCTCTGATACCAACTCAGTGTAACACCCCCAACCCTATATTCCTTTTTGGAAATAAAATAATATAAGATAATATAATATAGGATTGGTGAGTTACTACTACCTCAACCCGAGTACATTTTTAACTTTTTCTAAGTTAAATAGTTGAGTGCCACTAGTTTGGGTTACTACACTCGGGTTCACATGTTACGCAATGGAAATAAATAAAATGATTTAAATGAATAGATAGACATAGAGATATTCACATTCACATTCCACAGTATATAATATTTATACATATATAAACAATAGTGTATGCCAGACATATACCTATTGATATGTGAGCCTGAACAGGGTAAGGAGACAACAAGCTTGCCACTTATACCCAGTTTTTAAACATAATATCCTATCTCACATATCTTAATACATATATTCTTTTCTTACTTACATCAAAAGTCGTTCTCCTGATCCCTCCAAAAGATATATAAGGATTCAGGATATAGGTACATCAAAAACCTATGATATAGTCCTAATTATGCATACCATCCAGGGGAAGAACTTTCCATACATATACAATCCATATTTGTTTAACTAATGGGAAAAACACTAGAAATGGTATCTCTATGATTTCCACCTTGACCTCTAGGAAAATTTGGTACCTAGGCATCTGCTACAAATCAGCTTTAATGAGAAATATTTCTCATTAGCAATAATCACCTATAATTTAAATACTGCTAACTTGTACCATCGTATAGGTATGAAAATCCACTACATTCTTTTTCATAATAATTCAAACATTATGCTATTGGAATAATGTACATAGATGATATAAATATTTCATGCATATACTCATGAATATCTTTGCACCTCAACAAATATTCATCACACATTATATCTTTTCAAACGGTAATGGTAACACATCATATTCTCATATTAGTATTGAGTATAGGGCATAAACAAAGAACTCATGCAGTTTGATATGGCCATAGTCAAAAGCATCACATAGTAATTATTTAAAATTTCTATTAAGAAATGAGTATTCTTGTGGCCCTGAGTCACCTGCAATTATTCTCGTGGTTTTCACCGTCAGCATTTATTCTCAGGTTATCCATCAGCAATTATTCTCAGGTTAACCGTCTGCAAAACTTTTCTTGGATTACAGCCAATTGCAGCTATTCTCGTGGTATAACCAATTGCATCCCTTCTCGCGGAATAACAAAATGCATCCCTTCTCACGGCATAACCGAATGCATCCCTTCTCATGGATCAACCATTTACAGTATTCTCATTTATGGTTTATGCTCAATCAAAATCTCTTATTTTTCTTCTCTTTCTCATAATTTCTCAAATCTTCTCATTTCTCATGTTACCTATGACAATTCAAGATTAAATCCTACGTTTGAGCGAATTATTGGGCCAATTTTGGATAAAAATAGGTTATTGAGTCAAATTTTGCAAAATAGAGAGCTACAAGTTGACTTCTAGCCTCCTGGCAGTTGACTTCCAGCTTGTTGTCCCAAAAATGTTTTAAACAGTGAACAATCAGCCGACTTCTACGACCCTGACAGTCGACTGCTATATTCTTGTCTAATTTCTAGAAATCAAGAGCACGGCAGTCGACTTCTAGCTCCTAGCAGTTGACTGCTAGTATTATGGATATGATTATGGGCAACTCAGGAGTATGACAGTCGACTGGAAGGGCCTACAATTCGACTGTTACGTTATGCTTTTTTTTTCAAAAGTCCATTGACCCAGATTTTTACACCAAGAACATTTTTTAAAAATAGTTTTGATGATTAAAAACTCAATAACAGTATAAAAGTTTTATTTACCACTCAAAAACAACCCAAACCACCAATTATTCATACTCAAATCTTGGATTTAAGCTCTTTTCTCAAAAATCAGAAAACCCCATTTCTCATATTTGTATAAAAGTTTTATTTACCACTCAAAAATAGCCAAAACCACCAATTATTCATTCTTAAATCTTGGATTTAAGCTCTTTTTCTCAAAAACTAGAAAAACCCATCTCTTAGATTTGCATTTATGCATTCACAAGTATATTCAAGCTTTTTAAAACATCCAATAGAAATCAAAAACACTAAGAATGTAGGTTTTAATCTCCTTGAAGTTCAAAATTATGAAAACTCAGAATTTACCAACCATAGATAGTAAATTTCGAAAATGAGGGAGATAGGTGATTTGCTACCTTTCTACTGATTTCCAATCGGTATTTGATGATGGTGAAGGGTTCTGGTAAATTTTCCTAGCTTCTGGAATGCTTAAATCTATCCAACAGCTCTCTTCCTTCACAATTTCCTGACTCTCTCTCTCTAGTTCGTCCCCTCTCTCTCTCTTTAAGATTCTGAACTCAGGGTGCAAATAAAGAGCTCTGGAGACTTCACCTATTTATAGGTGATCTGTCCTCTTGCAACTTTGCTCCTAATTCCCAACCATCTAGTCCAAATTGATAATTCTTCCAACTTTATGTTAAATGACCATTTCATCCCTAACTGCCTGGCGGGAAATTTTTAGAATTATGTTGCTACAGTAAATCATTTGGTTAAAATTACGGCCTATTGCCCTAAAGTTTTGGAATTTCACATCTCTATCCTCACTTCATCTTTTTCCTTTCAATTTGGTCCCTATTCTTTCTTTTCCCTTAAAACTCTTTTCCTAATGCAACTACATGTAGCCTAATGTAACAAACACAAGCATTTGATTCATTAAAAATTAACAAACATCTCTTAACACGTAGAAGGAGCGGATGTTACACAAGGGTTATATTTTAGCCATGGTTATTGTGTCGTGATAGTAAAATAGGGAAATAGAAGATATGGTATCCCGATAAAAAGAGGAAACATAGTGAACAAGGAAAACATAGTGAACAAAGGAGAACATTGAAAGATACACGAGAATTTTTATAAAGGTGGCCAAGTGTCCACAAAAGTGCCCAAGTGTGCACAAGAATTTTTATAACAGTGGCCAAGTGTCCACAAGTGCCCAAGTGTGCAAAATAATTTTTATAAAGGTGGCCAAGTATCCATAAGTGCCTAAGTGTGCAAAAGAATTTTTATAATGGTGGCCAAGTGTTCACAAAAGTTCCAAAGTGTGCATAAGAAATTTTATAAAGGTGGCTAAATGTCCACAAGTTCCCAGGTGTGCACAATCAATTTATAAAAGTATGTTTTAAGAATGAAATGCACAAGTGATTTTTGTTTATTTTTGTGATTGCATGCATAATCCCATAAAGAGATGTTTTATTTAATAGAGAATATTTACTTTATCACCCTGAAATTCCCAATAATCATGTTATGGTTGCCAATTTATATTTATGATAAAGACTATGTTTTTAAATGCTGAGAATGTAGATGAAAGTATTTTTGGTGCTTGCACCCTGATATATATTATTAGTTTTAATAATGAATTATTAAGCTACTGGGAAATATGTGTTTCTCATTTGTATGCTAATATGTATCAGATGCGGACGTTTAGTAGCACCAAGGAAGATATGAGTTCTTTTTGTCAAAAGTTTTTGTAATTTCTTATTTTGGGGTCCTAATCCTAGATATATTTTTGGGTAGGATTAGGACTATTATTTTAGCTATGTATAGGAAAAGGTAAATGGGAAATTATTGGGAAAAGGATATGTTAAGGAACTGTCCATCCCTATTATTTGTAAAGGAGTCTGAGTGACAAGATTGTTGTCTCCTGACTCCTTATTGATGGGTACTTCATATATCTTGGAACCAGTTTACAAAGAATGTAATAGACATTATTAGACATTTATCAGTTGTAATATAAAAGTTTTTAAATTTTTCCATGTTGTATAGTATTTTATTTTCGCGGTGTATATGAGACTTGATCTAAGCAAAAGAACCCGAACCTATTCCACTTAATAAAACTTAATGGTATAAATGCTCAGACGTTAATAATAAAGGATAAGAATAATGTACTAAACTTATCTGTTTACATCGGAGGAATTGTAATCCTAGATAAGGGCATTATAGTGAAACCCATATGGAAAGAGTTATACAAGTGATGATGGGAATGACAGAGGCTATGAGAGAACAGGCTGCTACTGCCGCTCAACAGGCTGCTGCTGCTGCCCAATAGGCTACTGCCACTACTCAACAAGCTGCAGCTATGACTTAAGCACTTGGACAAGTTCAGGAACATAGGCTCGGGAATCACAACCCAAATCCTAAAGTTGGACAAGTGGGAAACCAAGCTTATAATGGATGGCTTGAATTCCAGAAGTAAAATCTCCTTCCTTTAGGGGTGATTTTAACCCATAGATAGCTAAAGAATGGTTACAAGAGATGGAAAAGTTTTTTGAGGTCTTAGGGAACACAGACAAACAGAAGGTATTGTTTGCTACTTACATGCTTGTTGGGGAAGCAGAATATTGGTGGAGAGGAGCCAAACATTTACTGGAAGCTCAAGGGACCCAGATTACCTGGGAAGCTTTTAAAAGAGTGTATCTAGAAATGTATTTCCCTGAGAATGTGAGAAACCAGAAAGAAATTGAATTCATGCAGTTAAAGCAAGGCAGTATGACTTTTGAGGAGTATTTAGCGATATTTGAGGCACTGTCTAAATTCTCTTCTTATTTAGAGCATCATCCAAATGAGACATAGAAAGCAATGTATCTAGAAGTTGGTTGAGATCGGAGCTAAAGAATGTTGTTGCTCCATTTGAAATTAGGAACTTTGCGATGTTAGTGAAAAAGTGTCGCATTATTTCTCATAACCTGGCTGGCAAAGAGAAAGAAAGACAGAGGGTCAATTTCTTTAAAAGAAAATAACCTGGATCCTTTAGAGGAAGGGATAATATAAATGAAGGAAACCAGAAGGGGAAGAAACCTATAGTGAGACAGGCAGTACCTAATGCTTGTCCAAAGTGTAGGAAAAGTCATGGTAAACCTTGTAGATTCTAGTTGGGAGTGTGTTATAAGTGTGGAAAATAGGGTTACTTCATTAAAGACTGCCCTGAGTTGAAGAAGTTAACTAAGCTCATAAGACCTCCTACTGTAGGAAGAGTTTATACTCTCAAAGGTGAAGAAGCGATCAAGTCTGATGATCTGATGAAAGGTAAATGTTTGATAAATGGTATATCTTTAATTGTGTTGTATGATTTTAGCGCCACTCATTCTTTCATTTCTTGTGAATGTGAGGGAAGATTGAATTTACCTTTATTTAAATTGCCCCATGAGTTATCTATTTCTACTACTACAGGAGAGCAGGTATTAACTTCTTTAGCTTACTTAAATTGGTCCCTTATTGTTGAAAATAAGCCCTTCATTGTTGACCTCATTTGCTTACCTTTGGTGGGATTGGATATCATTTTTGAGATGGATTGGTTATCTGCAAACAATGTAGTCCTGGATTGTTCTAAGAAATTTGTGACTTTTATAAATACCATGTCAGTAGTTTGAAAAATTAAGGAAGAGATCCAAAGAACTAGTTCTCTGTGTTTTTATAAAGTTGAATTTCAGCATAAACTTAATGCTATTTCTGTAGTTTGTGAATTTCCAAATGTCTTTCCCAATGAAATTTCAAGTCTTCGACCAGAGAGAGAGATAGAATTTTTTATAGAATTAATTCTTGGCATGGGACCACTTTCTATAGTGCCTTATAGAAAGTCTCCCTTAGAGTTAACAGAATTGAAAGTGTAGATAGAGGATCTTTTAGGGAAACAATTTATTAAGCCCAAACCTTAAACCTTAGGAAGCACCAGTCTTATTTGTGAAGAAGAAGGATGGAAGCTTAAGGTTTTGTATAGATAGCTGAATAGGGTAACTATGAAGAATAAATACCCACTCCCTAGAATAGATGATTTGATAGATCAATTGAGAGGAACTACTCTGTTTTCCAAAGTTGATTTGAGTTCGAGATACCATCAAATCAAAGTGAGAATAGAATACATACCTAAGACAGCCTTTAGAACCAAATATAGGCATTATGAATTTCTGGTAATGCCATTTGGACTAACAAATGCCCCACCTATTTTTATGGATTACATGAATCGTATTTTTAGACCCTACCTTGATCAGTTCGTGATAGTGTTTATTGATGACTCTCTTGTATATTCTAAGAGTAGTGAAGATCATGAACACCATCTTAGAATTGTATTACAGTTGCTTAGGGAGAAGCAATTGTATGTAAAATTAGACAAATGCGACTTCTAGTTAGAAGAGGTGAAATTCTTAAGTCATGTAATCACTAGAGATGGATTAACAGTAGATCCCAGTAAGATAGAAGTTGTAATTAGTTTTGAGAGACCCATAACAATGATCGAAATTCAGAGTTTTCTTGGATTAGCAAGATATTATAAGAGATTCATTCAAGGGTTTTCACAAATTTCATTGCCTTTGACTAGAATGACTAGGAAAGATATTCCTTTTATGTGGGATCACAAATGTGAAGATAGCTTTCAAATTTTAAAAGAAAAGTTGACCACAACACCTGTCTTAATAATCCTTGATCCGTTAGGAAATTTTGAATTATATTATGATGCATCCAAGAAAGGCCTAGGATGTGTCTTGATGCAAAATGGGAGAGTTGTCGCATATGCCTCTAGACAATTAAGACCTCTTGAAGAAAATTACCCTACCCATGATTTAGAATTAGCAGCCATAGTGTTTTAAAAATCTAGCGACACTATTTGTATGGGTCGAGGTTTGAGGTATTTAGTCACAAAAGTCTCAAATATCTCTTTGACCAAAAAGAATTAAACATAAGGCAGAGAAGATGGATGGAATTCTTAAAAGATTATGATTTTGAATTAAAGTACCATCTAAGAAAAGCTAATGTAGTGGCAGATGTACTAAGTAAAAAATCTCTCCACATGGCTCAACTAATGATAAATGAAATGAGCTTGATAGAGAAATTTAGAAATATGAACTTATCCATATTGGTGTTACTAGATAGGATATGTTTGAGTGAGTTAAAAATTGAGAATAATCTTAGAACTCAGATATTAGAAGCTCAAATAGATGATGAATTCTTAAAGTCCCTAAAGGACCCAAGAGAATTCAAAAGAGGTGTCGATGAGGAAGTAACTTTCCAAGATAGGATTTATATCCCAGATTCAGGAGGACTGAGGGATATAATTCTAGAAGAAGCCTATAAGAGTAACTATACTATTCATCCTAGTACTGCCAAGATGCATCAAGATTTGACAAAGAAATTTTGATGGCTAGGTATGAAGAAGCAAATAGATGAGTAAGTTGCTAGATGCCTAGTGTGCCAATAGGTGAAAATTAAACATCAGAAACCTACAGGACTACTACAACCTCTTGAAATCCCTAAATGGAAATGGGATAAGATTTCTATGGATTTCATCGTAGGTTTACCAAAAACTCAGTTAAAAAAATGATGCAATCTGGTGATTGTAGACAAAATAACTAAATCTGCTCATTTCCTACCCATCAAAATAAATTTCTCACTAGATAAGTTGACCCAATTGTATATACGAGAAATAGTAAGACTCCATAGAGTTCCTACTAATATAGTATCTGATAAAGATCCTAGGTTTACGTCTAGATTCTAGAGAGCCTTACAAGAGGCTTTTAGTACTAAATTTAGTTTTGATACTCCTTATCATCCACAAACTAATGGGTAGACTGAAATAACTATTCAGGCTCTAGAAGATATCCTTAGAGCGTGTGCATTAGAACAAAAGGCCAATTGGGATAGAAATTTACCTTTGGTAGAATTTGCTTATAATAATAGTTTTCACTCCAGAATAGAGATGGCTCCTTATAAGGCCTTATATAGAAGAAAATGTTGGTCACCCTTGTGTTGTTTTGAGGTGAGGGAGAAACAACTATTAAGACCAGACTTAGTTCAACAAACCACAGATTAAATTAAGATGATTAAAGAAAAGATGGCCAAGGCCCAAGATAGGCAGAAAATTTATGCAGATAAAAGGAGAAGACCACTAGAATTTGATGAAGGAGATCACATTTTTCTTAGAGTTTCTCATATTACTAGTATTGGCAGGGCTATTAAGTCTAGAAAGTTGAACCCAAGATACATTGAACCTTTCTAGATCTTGAAAAAGGTTGGCCAATCTGCTTATCAAATTGCTTTACCCCCTTTTCTATCCAATCTCCATGATGTGTTTCATATTTCTTAACTTGCAAAATATCTTCTTGATCCTTCACATATTCTCGATGCCAGAATAGTACAATTAAAGGACAATTTGACTTATGCACCAAGACCTTTAAAGATTATTGGTACTGAGACTAATCAATTGAGAAATAGAACTATTCCTTTAGTAAAACTTTTATGGGATCAAACGTTACCACAAGAGGCAACCTAGGAGAAAGAAGAAGAGATGAGAAGAAATTTCCCAGAGTTATTTGTATAGGTACATATAAATTTTGAGGATGAAATTTCTTAAAAGGAGGGGAGAAATGTAACATCCGCTCCTAAATTATGAGAGATGTTTGTTAATTTTAGTTAATTGCTTGTGTATGTTTCATTTATATTATGTTAGATTGAATATAGTTGCATGAGTGCAAGAATTGAACTAGAAATGAGTGAGAAAATTGACTAAAATGAAGAAAAGGACTAAACTGGAAAGTGGAAAAGCTTAGGTATGACAATCACAATTTTAGCCAAAAGAATTACTATAGCTAACAGATTTTTGTAATTCTCCTACCAATGGGTTAGGTACAAAATGGGAATTTCCCATATAATTTGAAATTTACCAATTTGAGGCTAAATGATCAGAAATTGTGAATCCATGCAAGTTTTTGGATGATCATATAAATAGGGCTAGGAGTCAGACTCCTCCATTCCAAAACTTAAACTTCCACTTCTAGAGAGAGAGGGGTGAGCAAGTAGATAGAGAAGTTGAAGAAGCAAGGAAGTGAATCTCATTTCTAACAAGATTTGAAGTCAAAAAAGTTATTAGAAAGGCATCTAAAACATTAATCAGCACCCAAACATCATTTAAACATGGATTAAGGTAGTATAATAACCCAATCCCTTTATTTCAGAGTTTACTATTCACATAACTAAAATTTGTGAAATTAAACTTGTTTGAAAGAGAAAGTAATTAAAAACAACATTCTTATTATTTTTAATACTATTAGGTATTTTAACCGATTAAAGATACTTGTGCATGCTTAAATTTGCTTCTAAAAAATGGGTTTTTCACCTTGAACGAAAATGAGTTTGAATCTCAGATTTGGATAGATTATATGATGTTTTGAGCTATATTTCTTATGTTAAATATTGCTGAGAAGTTTATCTTTAGTTCATCAATTTCAAAATATGTTTACAAACAAGTTTTTGGATTGAAAATCTAGGTCAACGGCAAGTTATAAAATAGAGCAAGATGTAACAACTGATTAACATAGTACAGTATTCGACTGTCGTGCTCTTGAGGTTCCCAGAAACATATACAGAATGCTAGCAATCGAGTTTCGGTCACCTAGAAGTTGAATGCCGTGTTCTTCCATTTCCAAAAATTTTCCAGAAATGCCCCAGAACAGAGCAACCGATTGCCCCGACCTAGCAGTCGACTGTCAGGCCTAACAGTAAGCAACTAGCCAACTGTCAAACACTTAGCTGTAACACCCCATAATTTAATTAGCCTAAATTGATTTTCTTTAATTAATTGAATGTAATTTCTTGCGTTATTTTGGTATTTAAATTAAGTATGCTCTCAATTTGTAAGAGATTGGATTTTAAATTACCTCTCTATTTTAGCCAAATTAGGCACTTAATTTAATTCTCTATTTCTCCTTTTGAGTTACCTAGCCTAAGTGCCAAGAGAAAAGAAAGATAAGATGCAACATTTAAAAATATGTGCATGTGTTTATGTGTGTATGCAAGTGGGAAAGATTAAGCATGCATGGGAAAGGAAGGAATTTAAATATATGCATATGTGTGCCTTGCATGCATCTTACATGAGAGAAGGGAAGGGAAATTCTATTTTTTATGCATGAAAATCTCAAGCCTCACGTGAAGTGGAAAGGAAAGAAGACTAAAAGCATTAAAATATATATATATGTATAATGAGTATGTGTGTATACGGCAAAGAGAAAGAAACCAAGACATGTGGCTTATGTGAGGTAAAAGGAAAAGGTGCAGAATTTTATTTTGTTTTGTTTAGTTTAAGTATTCATAGAGAGAGGAAATATTTTAACACCTTACATGCATAAGCTAGGGCCTTACGTGAAGTAAAAAAGAAAAGTGCAACATTTAATTAAAATTTAAAACCATGAAAGAATGTATTCTTCCCTCCTTTTCCACATGACCGAATAGGCTAGAGAGAAGGGTGCATAAATTTTATTTAACATGTGAAAATAGTTGCTTGTGGGGTGTAGCTAACATGTGGAGAAAGGAAACACCAATTGCAAGAAAGAATGAAATTAGTTATATGCATAAGTAAAACAAAAAGAGCAGTATCCTTTTCTCCCTATGAAGGCTAAATGGAAGTTAAATTAAGAGAAGAAAGGAAGGTGGCATAAAAAATGGGAAGAGGTAACTTGTAACCAAAGAAAGTGTAATAGCAAGTACACTTAGTGTGTGCAACAAGAAAGCCCCACACATCATAAAAAAATAAAAAGGGAAAAGGTGCAGAATTTTCTTGCACCCACACACACCAAAGACAAGGAAAAAGGGAGAAAAAAATATAATAATAATAATAAAGGGGTGCAACCATAGACCTAATGCATGAAGGAAAGGGGATGAAAAGGAGAGTAATAGGATGATATGCTTGCACAACACGTAGGAGAGTGAGGTGCAACATGAAGAAAAGGAAAGAGAGAAGAAGTGGACAAGATTGAGATAGAGAGGTGATGGCGTGAACACTAAGAAAGAGGGACAATAGGAGTTGAAATTTCTTTCACATTCAAGCAATTCCCACACGTGAAGAAAGAAAAAATGAGGAGTGTGGCGTGAAAGTAAGGGAAAATAAATGTCCACAGGCAATGGTACCTAGTAATAAACAAGAAATAAACAAAAAGGAAAAAAATAAATGAAGAAGGTTCTGCACTAGACCACACGTGAAGGAGGAAAGAGAAATGGAATTGAAAATTTTAGTCACACAAGAAGGCAAGCACACGTGAAGAGAAAGAAAACAAAAGGGAGTTAAGAATTTCATTTTGTCTCATGCATGCAATATACCCA
The DNA here is from genome assembly GCA_031216115.1 of Senna siamea. Classification (NCBI taxonomy): domain Eukaryota; kingdom Viridiplantae; phylum Streptophyta; class Magnoliopsida; order Fabales; family Fabaceae; genus Senna; species Senna siamea. The sequence goes on from CM062360.1 coordinate 9,936,698, forward strand.
CACGTGAAAAGAGAGGAAAAGAGAAAAAGAAAAGAAGAGAGAAAGAAAAGAGAGAGGAAGGACGCGATAAATGCCACAAGTTAAAGAGGAAGAAGTGAAGGGATCAAAAAGGGAAGCAAATGAATTAAAGGAACACGGAGGAAGCAAGGGGAAGCCAAATGAAAGATGAAGCTAAAGTCCCTTCTAGTCTTCATCAAGGTAGGTTAACAATTTAAACTTTTGTTCCATGTTCTAGTTTATGCAAACCATATGTTTATATTCAAGCTTTCTATGGAACTTTAGTTGGCTCTACATTCTTGACAATATGTGTGCATGTTGGCTAAGCATGTCTGGTTAGTTTGAATGTGGGTGGATTAGATGGCATGCATATTGTATTGGAAAAGAATTAGGATTAGATGGTGTTATCCATGATGACCAATCTCCCTAGGCCAAGTCTATAAAGTTTATGCTTGGAAATGATAAGCTATGCACCATGATGTTGACTAAAAAAGTATGAGAATTTATTTTTGAAAGTCATAAGAAAAGATATAATATTAAGGCAAGAAAAGAAAATACTTTTCAAGGGATAGATTTTTATAAGCAATGTACCTTAGAAATAAATGCCCAAGAAAGGAAAAAAAATACTCTTGAAATATTAAAATTTTTGTGAGAAATGTACATTAGAATTTATTTCCAATATAGAGGAATTTATTCTTGAAATATAAAATTTTTCATGAGAAATGTACATTAGAGTTTATTTCCAATATAAAGGAATTTATTATTGAAGTATTAAGATTTTCAAGAGAAATATACATTAAAAGTTATTTTCAATATAGGGGAATTTATTCTTGAAATATTAAAATTTTCATGAGAAATATAAAGTAGAATTTATTCCCAATATAGGAGAATTTATTCTTGAAATATTAAGATTTTCATGAGAAATATACATTAGAAGTTATTTTCAATATAGGAGAATTTATTCTTGAAATATTAAAATTTTCATGAGAAATATACATTAGAATTTATTTCTAATATAGGGGAATTTATTCTTGAAATATTAAAATTTTCATGAGAAATATACATTAGAATTTATTTCCAATATAGGGAAATTTATCCTTGAAGATATTGGAATTTTAAAAAGGGATGTACAATAGTAATGATTTTCAAGGAAAATAAAATTTCTCTTAATAATTGATAAAGAATTTTTGAAAGTGGCCAAGTGTCCACATGTGCCCAAGTGTGCACAAAGAATTTTAAAGGTGGCCAAGTGTCGACATGTGCCCAAGTGTCCACGGTGCCCAAGTGTGCACAACCAATGAATAAAAGTAAATTAAGAATGATAAGCATAAATGGATTTGATAACTTTATGATAATGCATTTAGGTAGCATGCCCAATATTTTATTTGAAAGAAATAGTATTTGATTGCACTGACATTAAATTAATAATATATATTGCTTGCCAATTTATATTTATGAATATTGCTGTATTTTATTCCAAGAATGTAGGATTAAATAATTTGGTGCTTGCAACATCCACTCCTAATAATTGTATTTTATGATGACGTTATTATTGTTATTATTGTTAGTATTAATTATGCGATGTTAAGGATGATTTATCAAGGAGTTAGAATGGACATTTTTGCCATTATATAATCACTTTTATGATAAAAGAATGTAATTGGAAATTTGGTAAGGAAGGGTAAAATAGTAATTTTACCATGAAGGGGAAAATTAATTTAATACACCTATTTCATGAAATTACATCAAAGGATTCTCATTAATTTCATTTAAGAGAGAAGAGGAATCTAATTATGAAAGAGATTACTTACATTTGATGTCAAAAGGCAACTTCCTTGAGGAAGGGAAAAATCGTAAATTCACCCTAAGGCATATTGGTAATTTTACATAATGTAGAAATTTTAAATTTTATCTTAAATATTTTAGGAAAATAGAAATTTGGAATCTTTACCCATTTATGCTCACAAGAAGGAAGTAAAAGGGTGAAAATGGTAACCTTGACATAAAGGGCAAAATAGTAATTTTACCTTAGGAGAAAAATTGTAATTTTTATAAAATAAGGGTAAATTGGTAAAATCATAAAAATAATTTTTATGAAATTTTCTTTTAGAAATTTTAACATAATAAACCGAAAGGAGTGAAAATGGAGCAAAAATGGCCAATTTTGGACTAAATGGCAAAATGGCAATTTCCTTAGGGGCTTATTTGTAATTTTTGGAAAGTTAAGGGACCACTCTATAATTTTGAAACTCTTAAGGGGCAGAAAAGCCTCAGGCCATGGAAGTTGTATAAAATTACATTTCCAAGGAGAGTGAATGCCATTGGTGAAAAAGAGAAGAAAAAGGGACAAAATGGACATTTTAGCACCAATGGCATTTTTGTAAATAGCCTAAACTCTAAATTTCAGCCTTCTTCTTCCTCCATATGCTAGAAGTGTCGAAGAAGAGTGGAGAAGGAGTGAGAGGCTGAGTTGCTTCATAGGCAAGGAGAAGAAGAATTTCTCACCAAAACAACTTGGAATTTACACTTGTATTGGCTTTTCAAGGTAGCTAAACATGCCTATGCCATTCTTTTGTTGCTTTATAGTGTGTTTATGGTGTTTTAAACTTTGCAAGAATTATGGCTTTTTCTCTCTTTACATTTATATGGTTGATTTGCATGATTGGGTTTGAAATATGTTGAAAACTACTTGTGTTTATGGCTATATACATGTTGGAAAGCTTGGATACCTAAGAGATGGTGAATTTTCATGAATGAAACCCTAGTCTTGCAAAACCCTAAGCTATATCAAGGCTGAAATGGTATTATATATAGTGAGAAAATGATGTTTTTGCATGGTTTTTGTTTTGAATATGATGGTGTTGTAAGTTAGATGGTGTAACGACCCCCTAATACGACATACACGATGCTTATCTGATTAGCGGAAGTATATGGGCTGGTTCAATTAGTTATTCCCGATGTGGGAATGTCAGGGGATCGCTACTGGTTGAGCGTAACCCAAATAGACTTCCCGTTGTCCATTCAGATTTCGTTCAATCCTAATCCACATGCAGCTAACTAATTAGACATACATATATCATAAAATTACTCTGGAAAGAAATCTAAAACTCGTATATAAATCATATCATGCATTCACATATATTCTGACTTAAATCCACCAGTTTACAGCGGTAAACCCTACCAAAAATCTGGCAGAGTTTCCTCTATATTTCGAACATACCTAAATACAAAATCACCTGTTTACAATCATACAGCCAGTCCATCAACAACATAAAACATAATAACAGAAATCCATATACAACAACATCAATTCCATCACTACAGTCAACGTAAAATACCTGATTTATACATGTACAATCAATCCAATCCATAAAGAAAACATAAAAGACAGAACCCAATAACAACAACGTCATCAAAATATATACAAAATATTCAAGCCTAAGCTAATTCATTCTCTTATTTATCATCAAGGCCTCATCCGCTATCTTCTGGGTTCCTATCCCTGTCCCTGTTCATCTGAGTAAACAACCTGATGAGATATAAAATCACAGTAGAATAATTTACAATTCAAATATCATTAGAAAACTGGTTGAATACCCAGCGGTGCGAACACCGAAATCATCTTCCCGAAATCAGTTCGAAAACAGTGAAATACCTTATCTTTAAAATCGTTTTATTACATGGAAATTGCGACAATTAATCGAAATCATAAAATCCATTTCTTTTTAAAATCAATCGTCAAAATCAAGTAAAATCCCATGCCCGGTGTATCTACGTCCACGTTGGCTATAAATCTGCTGTAACCAAATCTGAATCATCATCTAATTGCACGTCGTCTAGAGAGAATACCTCTCTTATCGTTGGGTGTGATCCGTAACACCAATCACTTACTCAAGGACCGGGTCAGAATCAACATCTAGGGCGTCCCCTAGCATGTGCACATATGCCAATTCTCATCCTCATACAGTCTATTCGAACTCACATGCTCACGGTCGGCTATTCCTCAGGGTTCTAGGGTATTACGCCTAAATCACAATGTTTCCCCGTGTAGGCTATCCCCCCTTATACTCCTTAAACCTTTCTTAGGGTCATCCTGGTTTAACACGTAATCCCTAACTCATTATAGGCTAAATATGATAAAAACAATCTCATTTAAAAGCTCCCTGTACTAGGGATACTTAACGGCCGTCCCATACCAGCTATCAAGTACCCAACCCTAAGTAAATCCATCCTAAGGGCATCTAAACTCGATAAACAAGTTATCTAACATGCAATTAGGGTTTTCAGCACATAGGCATGCAATTTATTCCATCGAAAGCAGCACGCAAGTCCATGTAAATCATCTAAATCAATCAGGTATCCACTAAGTCAAATCTAGGGTTCAGGAAGTGTAAATTATCCTACCTGGTCTCCTGTCGCTCCAATTCGCTTCAAAACTTCACGAAATCTCATTTTCTGAGCCCAATTAATTTCCTAGACATTAAATTAAATATTCAGACTCGTCACGTCATCCATTTTTCGATCCTAAGTCTGGTTACCCTAATACCTAGGTCAATTTATTGCCTAATTAAGTTCGGTAGCTATTTCAGTCAGATACCATTAGTTTTTGGGAAATCGAACCTTACCAATGGGATCGGATGGTGGAATTCTGTGTTGGGGTGGTCTCGATTTCTCCCGATGCACATCCAGAAGCTCTGGCACGGCGGCGCACAGTGGCGTACAGTGGCGCACGGCGGAGGGGTGCGGTTTGCCTAAAAAATTACACCACGGTGAAGCCCACAAGTCCGGCCTCCGTTCTATGTCGGCGAGCTACTGGAGGCAGCTGGCAACTCAGACTACACGGTGGTGGGGACGGTGACAGTCAACGGCGATGGACGGCGGCGATCTGAGCTGGTGAATTTTTCGCATGGTGGAGGAGAAAAGTGGCGTTTTTCGGCGAAGCTGGCGGCCGTTGGTGGCCGTGGGTGGTTGATGGAGGTTGTGGGTGGTGAGGGCTGTCGATTGGTATGCTGGGTGACGGTCCACGGTGGTTATAGCGGCGGTTCACGGTGGAGGAAGGAGGAGAGATAGGAGAGAGAGTGTGTGGTGAGGAGAGAGAGAGATATGAGGGAAATGGAGGGAATCCGTGAAATTTAAAGCCTCCGGGGGGCAATTTTGACTTTTCCCGGACCACTCGGGGATGCTTTAGGGTGTCGGCATCCTTCCAGATGTCAACACGTGTTTCCATGCAAAGGTTTTGGCCTCTATTAGTGAAATTGACGCACGAAATGTCTTCTGTCAGTTTATGATCGCCGGATTGCATTTTTTTCCGTTTGATCGTGTTTCTGACTTCGAACAACCTTCTGTGTCAAGTCATTATCCTCGAAAGTCATGCCAGGCTTCGTTTGATTGGGATTAGGGTTAAAAATTCGATTTTAATCTTTAAAAATCTTTCAAAATGTTTTCAGTTGTTACAAATGGTGCTGAATTGTTGCTTGAAAATGGCCTAGAAACCATATAAATTTAGTTCCAAGAAAGGAAGAGAGAGAAAGTTATGATAATTCAATGCTTTAGCCATTTTACCAATGTAAAGCCTTACCATTTCACCTAAAAAGTGTGTATAAATATGTGAAGTTGTGAGGTTAGGTGTATTGTCATGTTTGGTAAGAATGATGAGATGGAAAAATATGAGAAAGGATGGCCTAAAGTGTGCTCACCTAAATTTTAGGTGTGAGAAAGAGTTAAGTATAATTATGAAAATTGCTACCATAATGTTTATTTGGTGAAATTAATGCTAGAAATGCATCAAATGGATTAGAAATGCCAATCCTTCATGCCTAACTTTCCTTGGCCGAATGCCTTGTATAATTTTCCCTAGAATGGCTAAATTTCTATGTTAATTGAAAATAGCCTAAGGTGCTATTGAAATTGGCCTATGTTAAGTGACAAGAGGGAAAAAGATGTAATGGTCAAGCATGAATACTAAATAGCATGAAATTTTTGCCATTGATAGCAAGATGTCTAAATTCATGTGAAGGTGACTGAATAGCATGAAAATGCTTAAATGCAATTATGAATGCCAAAGTTAAAGATCAAGAAGGAATGATCTAGTGAATACCTCCTGAGACCAAAATTATGAGGAGGAATGATCTGATGTATACCTCTATAGTAAATTACCTTGTGGGGAATGATCTAATGTATACTCCCAAGGGATAAAATGTAGGAGGAATGATTTGGTGTAAACCTCCAAAGAACATCATGATGTAGAAGGGAATGATCTGGTGTATACCTTTCCAAATTAAAGCATTTATGTGTAGCCATGAGTTGTATTGCATGAATGTGGCTTTTGCGATTATGATTTAGACTTAAAGCCATTGAAAGCTTGTTGTCCATTCCATGAGTGACATAATTGAATACATATCGCATGTCTATAAATGCATACACATATGTTTCACATATTTCATACCTAAAGGTCTATATAAAAAGAGTTTGAAATTTTAATTGAATGTAGAGGTGTTTTCTGTATTATTACAGTGGTACATATAAGTTATTTTAAATAAATTAGTTTGTTTAGCTACTAGAAATATATTTCTCATTATTGTGTTGATATGTATCAAATGCCTAGATACTGTTTAATAATGGAAATCGAGCTAGCTATGGTGAAAATTCCCTTTTTAGGGACTTTCACTATTGTCAAGGATGTCTATGTTATGTCTATCTTTGAGTTCCCTCTGGAGTAAATTAAACACTTAAGCATGTAGTATAGCCCTTTTCTTTTTGTTCCTAATTCTATATAGTCTTTTTGGGGTTAGAATTAGGACTATCATTTTTTGGCTATACATAGAGAGAAAAGGATATATGTATAAGGATAAATGAAGGACCTATTCCTCCATGATATTTTGTAAAAGGAGTATGAGTGGCAGGCTTGTTGTCTCCTTACTCCTTAAGGATGGGTACTTCAGTTATCCTAGTATATGTATACAGAACAATGTATCAAATAATTATGATAATATATGTATAGTGGAAAAGTTTTTATATATTCTGTTGTAATGTATGTTATTTTTATATTCCGTTGTGCCAAAGCATCTTTTACCTGAGCAAAAGAACCCAAACCTAATTGCATAACAAATTTATGATGGATTAAATGCTCAGGTGAAATTAATGTAATTAAAGGCTAAAGATAATGTAACCACTTATCTGGATAAGTATTATGACGTTGTTAAGATAAGATAAGGGGTGTTACAGTGCTTACTCCTTGATACATATTAGTTATTTTAAAACCCAAATGGTTAAGCTACTAGGAAACTCGTGTTTCTCATTATATACTAATATGTATCAGATGCGGACGCATAGCCGGGCCAAGAGATCGATTTCCTTTTGGATTTAAGAAATTTTTGGTAACTCCTATTTTTGGGTCCTAAACCAGATATACATAGTTTAGAACTAGGATTATTCTTTTGGTAGTAGACCTAGGGTGTAATTGGGAAAGAACGGGGAAGGGATATGTGAAGTATCGATCCATCTTGGAAATTTGTAAAGGGGTTTGAGTGACAGGATTGTTGTCTCCTGACTTCCTAGGGACGGGTACTTCATATATCCTGATACATGATTATTGTAATGTAATGGACATTATTGGACTTATATTATTTGAATTGCATGAAAGTTTAAATTTTCGCTGTGTAGTATAAAATTTCTTTTATTCTGTTGTGCATACAAGTTTTTAATCTAAACAAAAGATCCCAAACCTAATCCGCTTAATGTAACTTAATGGTATAACTACTCAGACATTAATGAAATAAAAGGATAAGAATAATGTACCGAACCTATCTGTTACATTGGAGGAATTGTGATACTAGATAGGGGCATTACATTAAGTTGGTATTAGAGCACATCTACCTAGGTTAGAAACGGGGTAGAATTCCTAAAGTAAGGAACTAGCTCAAGTTGGTCGGCTGTACCTAGGTAGTTGGCTAGCTTGTATTTTGTTTTGATCTTGGGGAATGGAGCATTAGGTTTGAGAAGATGGAAGCTCCATTGGTGTTATATGCTATCTGCTTAATAATCTGTCATTGAGCCTAATCAACTTGGTAATACTTTTTTTGTAGATTGGCAATATGGCACCGACACGGAGAGGTAGACCATAGGCCCAAGACATTGGATAGACCTAAATGAAGTTATGCAAACTATGTGAGATATGGCAGATGCTATGAGGGCCTAGGCTACAGTTACAGCCAAGGCACTCTGATAGGCCTAGACAAATCAAAGTGAGGATACCCAGATAGGGGCAGAGCAGATAAGGACCCAAGTAGATGGAGGCTGGTCTGATTTCCAAAAAGCTAGGCCTCCCATTTTCAATGGCTTAGCAAACTTAAAAAAGGCTAAGGAATAGGTCTAAAAGATAGAGGAATTATTTGAGGTGTTGGGGACCGCAGAGTTAAAGAAAGTTACCTTCACCACCTACCAACTAGAAGGGGAGGCAAAACATTGGTGGAAAGGGACAAAGCAACTGATGGAGGACCAGGGGACCCCGATCACCTGGGAAAGCTTTAGAGATGCATTCCTCGAGAAGTACTTTCCCCATAGCAAGAGGAATGTTAAGGAAAGTGAGTTTATGTAGATTAAATAGGGTGCCAGGTCATTTGAGGAGCACCTAGCCAAATTTGAAGACTTACCAAAATTCTCTTCTTATCTGAAGTGGAGACCAAACGAGGTATGGAAAGCTCTACACTTGGAGAACAGCTTGGATCAGGAGCTGTATCATGAGGTAGTGGCCCCAGAGATTAGAGACTACCTAACTCTAGTCAACAGGTGCATAATCACCTCTAGGACCTTAGCAGCACTGCAAAAGAAGAGACAAGAAGCTAGTGCCCTTAAGAGGAAGAGCCCAGCTGGATTTAACAGGGGTCAAAATAGGAACTTCCAAAGGAACCAGATCAGGAAGAGGCCAGTGAATGCTCTAGCTGACCAAGCTAACTACTCGAAGTGCGGGCAGAATCACAGAGACAGACCATGCATGATGGAGCAGAACACGTGCTACCGATGCGGGAAGCCAGGGCACATTTCTCGATTCTATCCAACCCTGAAGAAGCCAAAGGAACTTGCAAGACCCCTAACCAAGCGAAAGGTGTATACCCTAAAGGGGAAAGAGGTGGCCTAGTCTGAGGATCTATTAACAGGTACGTGCTTTATTAATGATATGCCTTTAATTGCATTGTATGATTCTAGTGCCACCTATTCTTTCATCTCAATAGACTGTGTTTAGAAATTAAAATTACCTATAACCACCCTACCCTATGAACTTTTTGTAGCATGCCCACTAATGAACACGTGTCTACAACCTTGATTTGTTGAAATTTCCCTATTATAATTGAAAATAGAACCTTTCTAGTAAACCTTATTTGTTTACCCATGGATGAATTAGATGTCATCTTTGGTATGGACTGGCTCGCTTCAAATAATGTTATCTTAGATTGCTTAGCTAAGTCTATGACTTTTATAGAAACTAGGCCAGTAAATGTAGGGATAGAGAGGAAAAACCAAAGAATGGATTTCTTATGTTCCTCAGAGGTAGAGAGTTAGCAGAAGTTAGAAACCGTACCTGTTAGTCAAGGAATACCTGGATGTATTTCCAAAAGAGATTACTAGCCTCCCACCTAAGAGAGAGATAGAGTTTTCCATAGACCTAGTTCCTAGGGCAGGACCAATTTCTATAGTACCCTACAGGATGTCCCCGATGGGGAGTTGAAGGAGCAAATTGAGGACCTCTTAGTGAAACAATTCATTAGATCTAGTGTGTCATTATGGGGAGCTCCTGTGTTATTTGTCAAGAAGAAAGAGAGGAGTATGAGGATGTGCATAGACTATAGGCAGCTGAATAAGATGACGATAAAGAATAAGTATCCTCTCCCTAGGATCGATGACCTAATAGACTAACTGAGAGGGGCCATTATGTTTTCTAAGATTGATTTGAGATTGGGGTATCATCAGATCAGGTTTAGGAAGGAGGACATACCTAAGGCCGCCTTTTGGGACTAGGTATGGGCACTATGAATTTCTCGTATTGCCCTTTGGACTGACAAATGCTCTAGCTATTTTCATAGATTACATGAACTGCATCTTTAGACCCTACCTCGATTAGTTCATCATAGTGTTTATAAATGACATATTAGTGTATTCTAAGAACAAACGGGAACATGAGCAACACCTTAGGATAGTATTGCAAATACTCAGGGAGAAACGGCTATATACTAAGCTAGAGAAGTGCAAGTTTTGGTTAAAGGAATTCAAGTTCCTAGGACACGTGATCTCTAAGGAGGGAGTGTCAGTGGATTCCAATAAGACTGAAGCTATAGTAAACTGGGAAAGGCCTACTACAGTAACTAAAATCAAGAGTTTCCTGGGATTAGCGGGATACCATAGGAGGGTCATTCAGGGATTTTCATAGATAGCGGTGCCAATGACCAAGCTAACCTAAAAGGATGTTCCGTTTTTGTGGAACACAAAGTTTGAAAAAATCTCCAAACCTTGAAGGAGAAGTTAACCACTGCACCCGTGTTAGTTATCCTTGACCCTTTGGAAAAGTTTGAGCTGTATTTTGATGTATCTAAGAAAGGGTTAGGATGTGTACTGATGCAAGGAGGGTAAGTGGTAGCCTATGCTTCTAAGCAGCTAAGGCCGCATGAGAGAAACTACCCTGTCCATAACCTAGAGTTGGCAGCTATAGTGTTTACCTTGAAGATTTGGAGACACTACCTCTATGGGTCTAGGTTTGAGGTATTTAGTGACCATAAAAGTCTCAAATACCTCTTTGGCCAAAAGGAATTGAACATGAGACAAAGGAGATGTATGAAGTTCATTAAGGATTACGATTTTGAATTAAAATACCATCCAGGCAAGGCAAACATTGCGGCAGATGCCTTAAGTAGGAAGTCTCTCCATGTAGGTCGACTAATGGTGAGCGAGATGTATTTAATAGAGAAATTTAGGAACATGAGGTTGTCCACTTTGGTGTTACCTAATAAGATCTGCCTGAGTGAGTTAAGGATTGAGAACACCCTTAGGGCCTAAATCTTAGAAGCCCAGAAGGAGGATGAATTCCTAGAATCTCTAAAGGATTCAAAGGAGTTCACAAGGGAGGTATATGGGATGGTAACTTTCCATAATAAGATGTATATCCCTAAGACAGGATAATTGAGGGATAATATTTTATAGGAAGCTCACCACAGTAAGTACACTCTCCATTTGGAGCCACAAAGATGTATTAAGACTTGAAGGAGAAGTTTTGCTGGCCTGAGATGAAGAAGCATATAGCGGAGTATGTAGCTAGATGTTTGGTGTTCTAACAGGTCAAGATTAAACATTAGAAGCCTGCTGGGTTGTTATAGCCCTTGGACATTCCTGAGTGGAAATGGGATAAGATTTCTATGGACTTCGTGGTAGTACTACCTAGAAACCAATCAGGGAATGATGCTATCTGGTTAATAGTGGATAGGTTAACCAAGTCTGCTCATTTCCTACCCATTAGGATTAACTACTCCTTGGCTAGACTAGCACAGTTGTATATTCAAGAGATACTTTATAGGGTACCCATTAGCATCGCCTCGGATAGGGACCCTAGGTTCAACTCTAGGTTTTGGAGAGCCCTACAAGAAGCCTTTGGCACCAGGGATATGATTAGAGGATATGCTTAGGGCATGTGTCTTAGAGTACCAAGGGAATTGGGAAAAAAGCCTACCACTGATTGAATGCTCTTACAATAATAGTTTCTACTCTTGTATAAGCCTGGCACCTTATGAGGCCCTGTATGGAAGAAAATGTAGGTCACCATTCTATTGGTACGAAGTGGGTGAGAGGCAATTGTTAGGTCCTAAGTTAGTACAGCAAAAAATTGATCAAATTAAGATGATTAGAGAGAAAATGGCAAAAGCTCACAATAGACAAAAGAGTTATACCGACAAGAGAAGAAAACCCCTAGAATTTGAGGAAAGGAACCATGTTTTTCTAAATGTATCCCTCACTACTGGGATTGGTAGAGCTGTAAAGTCTAGAAAGCTAAGTTCCAGATACATTGGACCTTTACAGATATTGAAGGGAGTGGGTCCATCAGCATACTAGATAGCCTTGCCCCCACACTTGTCCAACCTTCACAATGTTTTTCATGTATCCCAGCTCAGAAAGTACATACCCGACCCCTCCCATATACTTGACGCCAGTACTATGCAATTAAAGGATAATTTGACTTATCAGTCGAAACGCATACAAATCATCAGTACTGAGGTCAAGACCCTAAGGAATAAGGCCATTCCCCTAGTAAAGGTCTTATGGGACTCGACGGCACCACAGGAAGCCACCTGAGAGAGGGAAGAGGACATGCGTAAGGCCTACCTGAAATTATTCTCATAAGGTATGTATGAATTTTAGGACAAAATTATTTTTAAGGAAGAAAGAAATGTAACACCCCATAATTTAATTAACCTAAATTGATGTTCTTTAATTAATTGAATGTAATTGCTTGCGTGATTCTAGTATTTAAATTAAGTATGCTCTCAATTTGTAAGAGATTGGATTTTAAATTACCTCTCCATTTTAGCCAAATTAGGCGCTTAATTTAATTCTATATTTCTCCTTTTGAGTCACCTAGCCTAATTTCCATGAGAAAAGCAAGATAGGATGCAACATTTAAAAATATGTGCGTGTGTGTGTGTGTGTGCATGCAAGTGGGAAATGTTAAGCATGCATGGGAAAGGAAGGAATTTAAATATATGTATATGTGTGCCTTGCATGCATCCTACGTGAGAGAAGGGAAGGGAAATTCTATTTTTTATGCATGAAAATCTCAAGCCTCACATGAAGTGGAAAGGAAAGAAGACTAAAAGCATTAAAATATATATATGTACAATGAGTATCTGTGTATACGACAAGGAGAAAGAAACCAAGACATATGGCTTGTGTGAGGTGAAAGGAAAGGGTGCAGAATTTTATTTTGATTTGTTTAGTTTAAGTATGCATGGAGAGAGGAAATATTTTAACACCTTATATTCATAAGTTATGGCCTTACATGAAGTAAGAAAGAAAAGTGCAACATTTAATTAAAATTTAAAACCATGAAAGAATGTATTCTTCCCTCCTTTCCCACATGATCGAATAGGCTAGAGAGAAGGGTGCAGAAATTTTATTTAACATGTGAAAATATTTGCTTATGAGGTGTAGCTAACATGTGGAGGAAGGAAACACCAATTGCAAGCAAGAAGGAAATTAGTTATATGCATGAGTAAAACAAAAGGAGCATCATCCTTTTCTCCCCATGAAGGCTGAATGGAAGATAAATTCAGAGAAGGAAGGAAGGTGGAATAAACAATGGGAAGAGGTAACTTGTAAGCAAAGGAAAGTGTACTAGCAAGTACACTAAGTGTGTGTAACAAGAAAGCCCCACACATCATAAAAAAATAAAAATGGAAAAGGTGCAGAATTTTCTTGCACCCACACACACCAAAGACACGAAAAAAGGGAGAAAAAAATATATAATAATAATAATAAAGGGGTGCAGCCATAGGCCTAATGCATGAAGGAAAGGGGATGGAAAGGAGAGTAATAGGATGATATGCTTGCATAACACGTAGGAGAGTGAGGTGCAATGTGAAGAAAAGGAAAGTGAGAAGAAATGAACAAGATTGAGATGGAGAGGTGATGGCTTGAACACTAAGAAAGAAGGAAAATAGGAGTTGAAATTTCTTTCACACTTAAGAAATTCCCACACGTGAAGAAAGAAAAAAGGAGGAGTGTGGCATGAAAGTGAGGGGAAAGAAATGTCCACAAGCAATGGTACCTAGTAATAAACAAGAAATAAACAAAAAGGAAAAAAATAAATGAAGAAGGTTCTGCATTAGACCACACGTGAAGGAGGAAAGAGAAATGGAATTGAAAAGTTTAGTCACACGAGGAGGCAAGCACACATGAAGAGAAAGAAAACAAAAGGGAGTTGAGAATTTTATTTTGTCTTATGTATGCAACATACCCACATGTGAAAAGAGAGGAAAAGAGAAAAAGAAAAGAAGAGAGAAAGAAAAGAGAGGGAGAACGTGAGGAAAACCACAAGTTAAAGAGGAAGAAGTGAAGGGATCAAATAGGGAAGCAAAGGAAAAAAAGGAACAAGGAGTAAGTAAGGGGAAGCCAAAGGAAAGATCAAGTAAAAGTCCCTTATAGTCATCATCAAGGTAGGTTAACAATTTAAAATTTTGTTCCATGTTCTAGTTTATGCAAACCACATGTTTATATTCAAGCTTCTCATGGAACTTAAGTTGGCTCTACATTCTTGAGAATATGTGTTCATGTTGGCTAAGCATGTGTGATTAGTTTGAATGTGGGTGGATGAGATGGCATGTATATTGTGTTGGAAAGAATTAGGAATAGATGGTGTTATTCCATGATAACCATTAAGGAGAGAAACTCTACCATTTAAGGGGGTTAATAAGGAATGAAAGAAGGAAATTGATTGTTAATTCAACCGATCTCCCTAGGCCAAGTCCATGAAGTTTATGCTCGGAAATGATAAGCTATGCACCATGATGTTGACTAAAAAAATATGAGAATTTATTTTTGAAAGTCATAAGAAAAGATATTAATATTAATGTAAGAAAAGAAAATACTTTTCAAGGGATAGAATTTTATAAGCAATGTACCTTAGAAATAAATGCCCAAGAAAGGGAAAAAAAAGTACTCTTGAAATATTAAAATTTTCATGAGAAATGTACATTAGAATTTATTTCCAATTTAAAGGAATTTATTAATGAAATATAAAAATTTTCATGAGTAATATACATTAGAATTTATTTCCAATATAGAGGAATTTATTATTGAAGTATTAAGATTTTCATGAGAAATATAACTTAGAATTTATTTCCAATATAAGGGAATTTATTATTGAAATATTAAAATTTTCATGAGAAATATACATTAGAATTTATTTCCAATATAGGGGAATTTATTCTTGAAATATTAAAAATTTTCTTGAGAAATGTACATTAGAATTTATTTCTAATATAGGGGAAATTATCCTTGAAGATATTGGAATTTTAAAAAAGGATGTACAATAGTAATGATTTTCAAGGAAAAGAAAATTTTCCTTAATAATTGATAAAGAATTTTTGAAAGTGGCCAAGTGTCCACATGTTCCCAGGTATTCATAAAGAAATTTTTAAAGGTGACCAAGTTTCCACATGTGCCCAAGTGTGCACAAAGAATTTTAAAGGTGGCCAAGTATCCACATGTGCCTAAGTGTGCACAAAGAATTATCAAGGTGGCCAAGAGTCCACGGTGCCCAAGTGTGCACAACCAATGAATAAAAGTAAATTAAGAATGATAAGCATAAATGGATTTGATAACTTTATGATAATGCATTTTTATAGCATGCCTGATATTTTATTCGAAAGAAATAGCATTTGATTGCACTAGCATTAAATTAATCATATATATTGCTTGCCAATTTATATTTATGAATTATACTATATTTTATTCCAAGAATGTAGGATTAAATATTTTGGTGCTTACACCCTGATACATATTAGTTGTTTTAAAACCTGAATTGTTAAGCTACCAAGAAACTTGCGTTTCTCATTATATGCTAATATGTATCAGATGTGGACGAATAGCTGGGCTAAGAGATCAAATTCTTTTTGGGTTTAAAAAATTTTTGGTAACCCCTATTTTTAGGTCCTAGCTCAGATATACTTAGTTTAGAACTAGGATTTTTCTTTTGGTAGTAGACTTGAGGTGGAATTGGGAAAGAACCGGGGAAGGGATATGTGAAGGACCGGTCTATCTTGGAAATTTGTAAAGGGGTCTGAGTGACAGGATTGTTGTCTCCTAACTTCTTAGGGATGAGTACTTCATATATCCTGATACATGTTTACTATAATGTAATGGACATTATTGGACTTATATTATTTCAATTGCATGAAAGTTTAAATTTTTGCTATGTAGTATAGAGTTTTTTTTTATTATGCTGTGCATATAAGTTTTTAATCTGAGCAAAAGATCCCGAACCTAATTCGCTTAATATAGCTTAATGGTATAACTATTCAGACATTAATGAAATAAAAGGATAAGAATAATGTACCAAACCTATCTGTTGCATCGGAGGAATTGTGATACTAGATAGGGGCGTTATACTACCAGTCGACTGATAGCTCTCTGTTTGGAACTTTGAGATTGGACAGAATGCAACCTGTAACATCCCCAACCCTGTATTCCTTTTTGGTGTTTAAATAATATAAGATAATATAATATAAGATTAATAAGTGTACTAATGCCTCTACCCGAGTATATTTTTAAATTTTTCTAAGTTAAATAATTGAGTGCCACTAGTTTGGGTTACTACACTCGGGTTCTCACACATTACACAATGAAAAGAAATAAAGTAATTTAAATGAAATAGATAGATATAGAGATATTCACATTCACATTAAATTGTACATAATTTTTATACATACATAATTGTAGTGTATGCAGACACGTACCTATAGATATGCGAGCCTGAGTAGGGTAAGGAGACAATAAGCCTGCCACTCATACCCTGTTTTAAGAAAAATTCTCTATCTCACATATCTTAATACATATATGCCCTCCTTACTTCTACCAAAATCATTCTCCTGATCCTTTGAAAATACTAATAAGGATTCAGGGAAATGGGCATATCAAAATACTATATATTCCTAG
Organism: Senna siamea; assembly: GCA_031216115.1. NCBI lineage: Eukaryota > Viridiplantae > Streptophyta > Magnoliopsida > Fabales > Fabaceae > Senna > Senna siamea. Next base: position 9,953,387 of record CM062360.1, read on the forward strand.
TTATGCATATAGTCAAGGGGAAGGTGGTAACTCAAATACAAATAGGACCCATAGTTCAGTGATCACAATAAAATACCCCAAAAAGGGTATCTCCACTACTTCTATCTCTACTTCCAACAGCACTTGGTATCTAGGAATTTGATACAAATCAGATTTAATGAGAAATATTTCCCAGTAGCAATAATCACCTGTTTTTAAATTAGCTATTTGTACTACCGTACAGATATAGAAATCCACTACATTCTTCTGCATAATAATTTAAAATATTATACTATTGGAATAATGTACATGGATTATACAACATCTCATGCATATACTTATGATTAAACATACACTTCAACAAATATTCATCACACATAATGTATTCTCAAATTGTAATGGTATCAACTCATTCTCATATCAGTATAGAGCATAAACAAGGAATCATGCAATTTGATATGGCCAACATTAAAAGCATCACAAAATAAATCTTTAAATATTTCCATTCATAAATGAGTTTTCTCATGGCCATGAGCCAATTGCAACCATTCTCGTGGTTTTCACCGTCTGCATTAATTCTTGTGGTTAACCATCAGCATTAATTCTCGTGGTTAACTGTCAACAATTATTCGTGGTTAACCACCTACAAAACTTTTCTTAGATTAAAGCCAGTTGTAGCCATTCTCGCGGTATAACAAATTGCATCCCTTCTCGCTGTATAACTAAATGCAGCCATTCTCACGGATTAACCATTTGTAGATACTCTCATTTACGATTCATGCTCAATTAAAATGTCTTGTTTGTCTTCTCTTTCTCATAATTTCTCAAATATTCTTATTTCTCATGTTATCCATTACAATTCAAGATTAAATCCTACATTTGAGTGAAGTATTGGGCTAATTGTGGATTAAAAATAGGTTATTGAGACAAATTTCCCAAAATAGAGAGCTACAAGTCGACTTCTAGCCTCTTGGCAGTCAACTTCCAGCTTACTGCCCTAGAAATGTTTCAAACAGTGAGTAATCGTCAACTTCCAAGACCCCGACAGTTGACTACTCTATTCTTGGCTAATTTTTGGAAAATAAGAACACGACAGTCGACTACTAGCATTCTGGATATGTTTTTGGGCAACTTAAGAGCACGACAGTCGACTGGTAGAGCCTACAAGTCGACTGCTACGTTATGCTTTGTTTTAAAACTCGCCATTAACCAATTATTTTAGCCTAAGAACATGTTTTGAAAATAGTTTTGACGATTAAAAACTCAATAAAAGCATAAGAGCTTCATTTACCACTCAAAAATAGCCCAAACCACCAATTAATCATGCTCAAATCTTGGATTTAAACTCTTTCTCAAAAACCATGAAAAGCTCATTTTGTAGATTTGCATTCATACATTCACAAGTATATTTAATCTGTTTAAAACATCCTATAACAATCAAAAACACTAAGAATGTAGGTTTTAATCTCCCTAGAGTTCAAAATTATGAAAACTTAGAATTTACCAACCATACACAGTAAATTTTGAAAATAAGGGAGATAGGTGATTTGCTAACTTTTTGCTAGTTTAAACTTGGTATTTGATGATGATAAAGGGTTCTGAGATGTTTTCCTAACTTCTGAAATGCTAAAATGTGCTTTACAATGTTCTTTCTTCACAATTTCCCAACTTTCACTTTCTCTCTATAGCTCGTCCTCTCTCCCTTTCTAAAATTTAGAGCTCAAGAAGCATAATAAAGGTTTTTGAGGGGTTGGCCTATTTATAGGCAGTTCTACCTTTTGCAACTCTGCTCTAAATTCCTGACCATTCGACCCAAAATGATAATTTCTCCAACAATCTGATAAATTACCATTTCGTCCCTAACTTATTGGCGGGAAGTTTTCAAAATTCTGTTAGTACAATAAATCCTTTGGCTAAAATTACGGTCTATTGCCCTGAAGTTTTAGAAATTCACACCTCTATCCTTACTTCATCTTTTTCCTTTCGATTTGGTCCCTATTATTGCTCTTTACTTAAAACTATCATTCTAATGCATCTATATGCAATTTAATGCAACAAACACAAGCATTTAATTCATTTAAAATCAACGAACATCTCTTAATGCCTAGAAGGAGCGGATGTTACACAACCAGTCAACTTGTAGCGTGGTACCAATCAACTGCCAAATTTTGTAATGGAATAATGAACTTAATTACATGTTTGAATGGTATCTAGCTTAAAAACTTAATCCAAACTAGAGATTAAAATTAAATTATAAGCAAGGTAACATATACTCTAAATGTAAATGAGAAAGCATGAAAGTGATGGAATTAAAAGGAAAGAGAAAGAATGCATAAGAGAAATGAGAATTATATTCTTAATATATGTATCTGTGGTAGATAGGTTCATATCTGAATGACTTATTGCTGGTATGGGATGATGATTGGACATTCCATGAGTATCTTGATAGTTGTAAATTGTAAGTTAGTGACTTAATGGCCAATGTAAATGAATAGTCACATACTTAGAATTTACAGAACTTTAGTATTCACCGATTCACCCATATATATATATATGTTTATGAATAGAATTTTGTGTAACGCCCTTATCTAGTATTACAACACCTAATATGTAAACAGATAAGTTCTTAATTATTCATTAATAACGTCTGAGCATTGATACCATCACAATATTATTAAAATTGATTAGGCTTGGGTTCTTTTGCTCAAATCATAACTTGTAAGCACAACGAAAATAAAAATGTCATACATTTGAAATAAATTCATAGAGACATTATTTAGACATCATATATCTTTTCTGAAGTATTACATCATTTAATACATTTGAGATTTGTGAAGAGACTTTTCACCAGGGTAGGGAGACAATAGGTATGTCACTCAAACCCTTATGATCCAAAATATTCCTAAGATGGATATACTCTCCACACATCTTAACATGACTACTACCCTTTCTCCTATTCACAACCAAAAGGTTTACAATCCCAATTCCACCTAAAAAGAATATAACCGTAGAATCAGAACCAAACAAAGGGCTACATTACATATGAATATTTAATACATAGTCCTAAAAAAAAGGAACCTTCACCCGTGCCACTTAAATTTCTATGACATTATTATACCTCGACATGTGATACATATCAGCACATAAATGAGAAAACAAGTTTCTCAGTAGCGTAACAATTCAACATTTTAAAATTTACTGATATGTACCATTTTTCAAGCACAAAAAATAATTTTATCTACATTATAATCATTTAAAACATAATCTCATTCATATACGAATATTGGCAGGCATTGTATTATTCATTAGTGTGTCAATGTGACAAAAATGGATTTTCTTATTTTAAATATAACATATTTTCATAGAAAGCATATAAAGACCCTTACTGAAATTTATACCAAGACAAACATATGGTAAACCAAAATATGTAATTATTATCTTCTCATTTCATTCTTAAAACTTACCTTGTCTTAAGTGTAAAACACCTTCGGCCACACTTCAAGAAATGTGGACACTTGGCCACCTTTGTAAGAATAGTGAACACTTGGTCACATTATAGACTCTTGGCCACTTTTATGAAAATTGTGAACACTTGGTCACATTGTGGTCTCTTGGCCACTTTTAGGAAAATTGTGAACACTTGGTCACATTGTAAGGCACATCATAAGTCATTTACAAATAGCATGTGGATTCGGCCACTAAGATCAAATTGGAAGGTTTCTTTTGGCCATTATGAGAAAGGGGTGGAATCTAAGGTTTTTCATGTCAAATTTTTACACTCTTCCATCCTTTCTACATTTTAAGCCTAATGATACCATACAATAAGATTGTTATGGTACTTTTTGTCACATTCAAATTATGCAACCATACAATTAGCCATTTCTTGTAACACCCCATTCTTATGACTATTTTTATGTTATGTTTCCTTAATTAATTGGATGAGTTTTCCATACAATATAATGAAATTTCTTAAGTGATATAGAGTTTAGAATAAAGATGTCGAAAATGAATACCTTCGTTTCTTGTTTAAATAAATTGAAATACAAGTACAAGGAGCTTACAAGATATAATGGATAAATTAATAATCAATTTAGAGAAAAGAAAACAATGTGATGTTAGTGGAGAGAAAGATGTATGCAATTTATAGTATTTGGAAGAGAGATTAGAAAGGGGAATGGAAAGGTTATAACAACCCATATTTTTGAATTGCCTAAAATTACTTAAGGTGAATAGCCATAAAGAAAAATTTATGTATTCTCAATTAATTAGTTGAATAGCCATAAAGTGTGGTAAATTACTTGTCATTTAATGATTAGAATAAATGTGCTAAAAGATAATGTTGCCTAAAATTAAGGAGCTTGATTAATTTTTCTTTTGATTAACCGAATTATCAAGGAGAGAAGTGTATAAAATTGTAAGTTTAAAATTATGTATATATATATATACCTAGTTGGCCAAAAGGAAGAGAGGGAAGAGGTGTGTGTAGCAATTGTTTCCTTTTCTTTCTTTTTTTTAGTTGACAGAGTAACCATGAAAGAGAAGAATTAAAAATATAGGTATATGCCTACTCTTGCAACTAAGGAAGACAAGAAGAGTGGGATATTTAAGAATATATATACATATATATCCATTCATGCACGGCAAGAACTTTGGAGGAAGTGGAGCATTGATGTGTATGTGTGAAATGAAGTGGCTAAAGGTGAAAATTTTTTTTAGTAACATGCACACATTTAGGGGTACGGTGGAGTCAAATGGAAACTAGATATAGGAAATTAAAATGCAAAACAATATGTCTTGCATGGGGGGAGGCTATTACGTAAGGAGGTGACCTACATAAACCCTTTTCCTTTCTTTCCCTTGGTGCCACTTCATGATGAATCCACATAGAAATGTAATTAAGCTGCCCAAAAACATGTGCAGTGTCCCACTCTCTTAGCCAAATGGAAATTACAAAGAGAAAAGAAGTGAAGGTGGTGTGACCAAAGGGATAAGGCAACCTTGCAAGTAAAGAAAAGTGTACTTACAAGTACACTTGGTGTAGCCATGAGAATTAGGAAAAAGAAAATAATTAAGGAAGGAGTGCAAAAATTTTTTATAACATACAAATGTAGTTGCTTGTGGGATGTAACTAACGTGCAAGGGAAGGAATGAATAATTGCAAGCAAGAAGGGAATTAGTTATGTAAACAAGTAAGACAAAAAAAAAAGGTGCAGCATCCATTTCCCTTTAGCCTTAACTCCAAACGTGATCGAGTGCTTCAAGAAAATAGAGTGCAGAATTTTTGTAAATTAAACATGCATGGAGGAAGGAACATGTGCATCCATGCTGGAATAGAAATAACAAAAGATGGAAATAGAACATGGTTTCCTCCTCCTCTCCTTTGACTTGTCCAAGTAGCTACCCTAAGCTTGCAAGGAAGTGCAAATTGTACTTGAAAGTACACTTGGAGCAGCCATAAAATAAAGTGAAGGAAATGAGGTGGCGTTCCATTCCCTTTGGGGCTGAATAAAAAATATAAGAAAAGAGGAAGGTTTAGCGTTAATTTGGGAAGACATGTATGCTTTAAGGAAGCCTCACAAATTTATAAAAATGCTAGTGGGGTAATGACACAAAGCAAGGAAAAAGAAAAGAAGGAAGAAACTGGGTGTGTGTGGCGTGTGGAAGAAGTAATTTATAATCTCCTTCCCTTTCTTCCTTATGTGACTGAGTGGATAAGCGAAAAAGGTTACAGAATTTTGTTTGAAGGTACACTTGCAACAACCCTAATAATTAAAAAGGAAAGGGTGCATCGTGTAGAGTAAGGAAAATAGAAGTTGAAGGGAAAAAGAGGAAGCTACAACATTAATTTGGGAAGAAGAAAACCTAAATGTGCAAGCAAGGGAGTGTACACTCAAAACACACATAGGACTCATGGATAATAAGAATAATCAAGAGTAAATAGGGGTAGTAGTACCCCATGACCGAATGCATGAGGGAATGGAGTGGTGTGAGGGAATGGAATTAGAAATTTTAATCTTAATACAAGGATACATGCACACGCCACCTAAGCTAAGAGAAAAGTGCAATTGAGAGTTTGCATTTGACATATGCATCACACTTACACAAACATATATCCTAAGAGGGAAAAGGACAGGGGCGTGAGTCTTTGAACACATCACACCCTCATGACAAGAAAGAAAAGAAAAAGTGAAGGAAAGAGATCTAGCCAAAGAAAAAGGAAGCAAGGTGTAAGAGGGATTTTAAGAGAACGGCTAAGATCATTCCATCCTAGTCATCCTTGAAGTAGGTTAGCAATTCCTTGGGTTGTTTTTCCATGTTTTTGAATGGCATACATCATGAATTACTAAGCTTCCATGGAACATAAGCCCCCTTTACATCCTTGAATTGGCAGATGTTTCTTGGCTAATCATGTAGGATAAATTGGTTATGTTGTAGATGTGATAAAGTGTATGTTTCCATTTCCATGAAAGAATTATTATAAGTAAATTTTAGCTTGCATAATGAAAGATTCTAGCATGAAATAGGGCTAAAATATTGCAATCTTGAATGGTTGATACATGTGCTAAGTTATAGACACCTAAATGAAGGATTCTAGTTATAATTTAGTTTTAAAATTTTAATGTTTCTTGTTGGCATAATAAATTCAAAAATGGCTATTTGCAAGATGTAAATTGCTTGCTTGAAATTGTTTAAGTAAAATGGCAATTCGCTTTTGGCTAAGAAAGAGAAAGAAAATATGGTTAATTAGATTATAGTTAATTATTTCACCCTTTGTACACATAGTAAAACCCACAATATTATTGAGATGAGTGAATTTAAATAGTATGTGACCTTAAAATTTAGTGGGTAGTGTAAACTAATAAAACAAAGGGGAATAAAGTATGAATGGCCATGTGACATGAAAAGAAAATTTTAATTTTGATTATGTCCTTATGGTGACCAAATTACTATAGCGATAGTGAATGCATGATAGTGTACCTTGTAAGGGCCAAATGCAAGGAATGGTAAAATGATAAAAATAAAATAAATTGTTAATGTCATGGTCGCCTAAGTTGAACAAAAAGACACTGTAAGAATTTTAATGCATGGTATCATTTAGTAAAAGTGCAACCTAGTAAGGTATAGGCGAAGGTGCTCCATACCTATGATCTAGTGCGCATGACGATCCCACACATGTGACCTAGCGAGGTGTGGCCGAAGGTGCTCCATACCCGTGACCTATTGTTCACAGATATATAGGTGGGCAAGTGTCTATGATTCATAAGGTGTGGCCAAAGGTGCTCCACACATGTGACCTAGCGAGGTGTGGTAGAAGGTGCTCCATACCCGCAACTTAGTGTTCTCAGATATTAAGGTGGTCGAGTGTCCACGATTCATAAGGTGTGGCCGAAAGTGCTCCACACAAGCGACCTAGTGAGGTGTGGCTGAAGGTGCTCCATACCTGTGATCTAGTGTCCATAGCCCATTTATAAAGGTGGCCAAGTGTCCACAAGGATTGTCATTAAGAATGAAATGCATAAATGATTTTTTTTGTTTGTTTCAGTTTTGACATACATCCCATGAAAAGATGTTTTATTTGAATGAGAATTTCTACTTTTATAACACTGACATTCCTAGTTATCATACATTGCTTGCCAAATCTGTACATGTGAATAAAGCTATGTTTAAATAAGGGGAATGTAGAGGAAAATGTTTTGGTGCTTGCACCCTGATACATAGTGGTAGATTTTTTTTAAATGACGAATTGTTAAGCTACTGGGAAACTTGTGTTTCTCATTAGCATGCTAATATGTATAAGATGTGGACACTTAGCGGTGTTGGGGGGTGATGGGAACCTTTTGTTGAAAAAATTTCAGTAATTTCTTATTTTGGGGTCCTGATGCTGGAGATATTTTGAGTAGGATTAGGACGATTATTTTGGCTATGTACATGAAAGGGATATGTGAAGAACTTGTTCATCCCATAGTTGTAAGATGAGTCTGAGTGACGGGATTGTTATCCCCTGACTCCTTATGGATAGGTACTTCATATATCCTAGACTATATTCTTTGAAACATGTATTGGACATTTAATGTTTGTAAGTTTTAAATTTTCACTGTGTTGCATGATATTTATTTCCACTGTGCATATAAGATTTGATCTGAGCAAAAGTACCTGAACCTAATCCATAATAATAAAATCTAATGGTATAAGTGCTCGGATGTTAATAATAAAAGGATAAGAATAATGTACTGGACTTATCTGTTTACATCAGAGAAATTGTAATACTAGATAAGGGCGTTACAAAGGTGATATGTTAAGTAAGTAAAGTAAATCCTTTTTCTCAGAAGTTTGCAACATTGGAAAGAAAATGAAATTTTAAAGAAGTGATTTGGTGTTGGAAAAAATAAGAAAGGAGAAAAGGACATGTAGAACTTTTATTTCTAAGTTTCCCTTTTATTATTTTTGTCTTACCTTAGATGTAAATATAGATATATAAATGAATGAGGCAAACTTTCATAATGATTAGAGCTTGAATCATTTTATTGTGACGCTTGAGACAATTAAAGTACATAATGTAACAACCGAAAGGATTTTGAAAGAGTTTTAAAGGATAAAATTGAATTTTTAAACCCTAATCCCTTTTAAACGAAACCTGGCATGACTTTCGAGGATAGTGATTCGAAATGGAAGGCTGTTCGAAGTCAAAAACACGATTAAACAAAACGAAATGCAATTCAGCGATCAGAAATTGACAACAGATGTTTCGTTCATCAATTTCACTGACGGAGGCCAAAAACTTCGCATGGAAAAGCGTGACGACATCTGGAAGGATGCCGACATCCTAAAGCATCCCGGAGGCTTTAAATTTCTCGAATTCCCTCTATTTCTCTCAAACCTCTCTCTCTCCTCACCATATTTTCTCTCTCCTCTCTCTCCTCCTTCCTCCACTGTGGGCTGCCACCCAGCATACCAATCAATAGCCCTCACCACCCACAACCTCCAGCAACCACCCACGGCCACCAACGGCCGCCAGTATCGCTGGAAAATACAACTTTTTTCCTCTACAGCTTGAAAACTTTGCTAGCTTAGATCGCCGCCGTCCGTCACCGTTGACCGTCACCTCCCCCACCACCGTGTAGCCTGAGCTGCCAGCTTCTTCCAATAGCTCGCCGACGTCGAACGGAGGCTGGACAGGCCTGGATCGAGGCAATCTCCGTCCACCGTGCGTCAACATTTGTGGCCGAAAAACGTCCTCCAAATGGGCATGAACCGCTGCGCCACCACCAAATTTGGACTCCTGGACTTGCGGGCTTCACCGTGGTGTAATTTTTGAGGCAAACTGCAACCCTCCGTCGTGCACCGCCGTGTTAGAGTTTTTGGACGTGCAACAGGAGAAACTGAGACCACCGCGACACAGAATTCCATCATCTGATCACATTGGTAAGTCTGATTTCCCAAAAACTGATGATATCTGACTGAAATAGCTGTCGAACGTAATTAGGCAATAAATTGACCTAGGTATTAGGGCAACCGGACCTAGAATTGTTAAACGGATGACATGACGAGTCTGAATATTCAATTTAATGTCCAGGAAAATAATTGGGCTCAGAAATCGAGACTACGTGAAGTTCTGAAGTGATTTGCAGCGATAGGAGACCAGGTAGGATAATTTACGCTTCCCGAACCCTATATTTGACCTAGTGGATACCTGAATGATTTAGATGATTTACATGGATTTACGTGCTACTTTCTATGGAATAAATTGCATGCCTATGTGCTGAAAACCCTAATTGCATGTTAGACGTGTTGTTTATTGAGTTTAGATGCCCTTAGGACAGATTCACTTAAGGTTGGGTACTTGATAGCCGGTATGGGACGGCCGTTAAGTATCCCTAGTACAGGGAGTTTTTAAACGAGATTGTTTTTATCAGATTTAGCCTGTACTGTGTTAGGGATCACGCAATAAATCAGGACGACCCTAAGAAAGGTTTAAGGAGTATAAGGGGGGATAGCCTACACGGGAAAACGTTGTGATTTAGGCGTAATACCCTAGAACCCTGAGGAATAACCGACCGTGTGCATATGAGTTCGAATAGACTGTATGAGGATGAGAATTGGCGTATGTGCACATGCTACAGGACGCCCTTGATGTTGATTCACACCCGGTCCTTGAGTGAGTGATTGGTGTTACGGATCACACTCACAATATAGGCTTGATTCGAGTGATTGGTGTTACGGATCACACCCAACGATAAGAGAGGTATTCTCTCTAGATGACGTGCAATTTCATGACGATTTAGACTTGGTTACAGCGGATTTGTAGCCAACGTGGATTTAGATACATCGGGCATGGGATTTTACTTGATTTTTGATGATTGATTTTAAAAGAAATGGATTTTATGATTTCGATTAATTGCCGCGATTTCCATATAATTAAACGATTTTTAAAGATAAGGTATTTCACTGTTTCTGAACTGATTTCGGGAAGATAATTTCGGTGTTCACACCACTGGGTATTCAACCAGTTTTCGAATGATATTTGAATTGTAAATTATTCTACTGGGATTTTATATCTCATCAGGTTGTTTACTCAGATGAACAGGGACAGGGACAGGAACCCAGACGATAGCTGATGATGCCTTAGTGATAAGCAGGAGAATGACTTAGCTTAGGCTTGAATAGTCTTGTATATATACTTTGATGACGTTGTTGTATATTGGGTTCTGTCTTCTATGTTTTCCGTAATGATTGGATTGACTGTACATGTATAAATCAGGTGTTTTATGTTGACTGTGCTGATGGGATTGACATTGCTGTATATGGATTTCTGTCATTTATGTTTACTGCTGTTGTTGGACTGGTTGTGTAATTGTAAACAGGTGATTATTGTACTTTGGATATGATCGAAATACAGAGGAAACTCTGCTAAATTTTTGGTAGGGTTTGCCGCTGTAAACGTACGAATTTGAGTTGGAATGCATATGAATGTATGATGTGATGTATATACAAGTTTTAGATTTCATTCCAGAGTAATTTATGATGTATGTATGTATAATTAGTTAGTTGTGTGTGAATTAGGGTTGAACGGAATCTGAATGGACAATGGGAAGTCTATTTGGGTTACGCTCAACCAGTAGCGATCCCCTGACATTCCCATATTGGGAATAACTACTGAGAAAGACCCATATGCTTCCGCTAATTAGATACAAGATTGTGTATGTCGTATTAGGGGGTCGTTACAATTATGGTATCAGAGCCCTATTTGTCGGATCATCTGGTTTAGTGGGTTAGGGACTTGAATCTTTTAGGCTTGCAGCTTTAGGGTTTTGATTGATTTAACTCTGGAATGTTAGAACCTGATTTTGAATCGATAAGTAACGGAATGAATTTAATGTATTTTTGTTAACTGTTTCTGTATAACTGATTTGTTTATTTTCTGTGTCAGATAAGTATGGCATAATCTAGCAAGGATGCCACTCGCAGGCCTAGAGGAAGGCCAAGGCATAGGAATCAGGGCGCTTCGGGTAGTGGCAGCATGGAGACTGATGTCAACATGCGTGACATGATGGAATCCATCCGATTAATGGCTGATGCGATGAGAGATCAGGCCACTACCAGTGCTAATGTAATGAAACAGCAGTAGGAAGACAGACAGACGAGAAAAGACGGAGCCATCCAACATGCAAACCCACTATATCAAGGATGGATCGAGTTTCAGAGAGCAGGTCCATCTCCATTTACAGGTGCCTCCGATCCAACTATTGTGGAAGCTTGGGTGAAAGAAATTGAAAAGATTTCAAATTGTTGCAGTGCGACGATGAGCAAAAAGTCACATATGCAACATACATGTTGAAAGGCGAAGCAGAACTCTGGTGGACAGATGCCCAGCAACTGATGGAGAGCCAAGGCATTCCACTTACTTAGGAGTCTTTCAAGAGGGTCTTTATGGATCAATATATCCCTAAGAGTGTAAAGCAATCAAAGGAAGCACAGTTCCTGAAGCTCACATAGGGAGGTAGACCATTTGAGGAGTATCTGAAACAATTTGAAGAATTATCACGATACTCCACCTACCCGCGAATGCATTATGACGAGGCCTGGAAAGCAAAGCAATTAGAAGAAGGCCTAGATTTACCCATGAAGACTCAGTTAGCTACCTTGGAGATTCGAGACTTCGCCACCCTGGTAAATAAGTGTCGAATCCTGAGCAAGAATCTAGAACAGAGACAGGCTCAGAATATGACATAGAGAACAGGGAACCAGCCCAGACAAGCACCCAGGAAACTTAATGTAAGAAGCGGTATGTTTAAACCGCAACCAGGGGCTTCTAGTAGCAGTGGGAGGCAACCTGATAATGCTCCTCGTCTGAAGTGTGGCACCAGACATCTGAATCAACCCTGCTGGCATTAGAATCCACTTCAGTGTTACAGATGTAGAGGTACAGGACACATGGCCAGATACTGCCCTTCCACCGGGAATCAGCCGACATCTAGTAGCCGAAGACCATAGGCTCCAGGGAGAGTTTTTACTATGAATGCTGCCAATGTCGACAGGTCTTCGGGCTTGATGCAGGGTAGAGGTAAAATTTATAATTTTTCTTTGATAGTATTGTTTGATTCGGGTGCTACGCACTCCTTTATTGCTGATGCATGCGTAGAAAGAATAAGATTACTTATTCAAACCCTGCCCTGTGACCTATACATATCCACACCCTTGGGAGAAGCCACTATGTCCCCATGAATATGTCTGAATTACCCCTTAACCATTGAAGGTACTTTATTCCTTGTGGACCTAGTGTGCATACCATTGTCAGGGATCGACATTATTTCGGGAATGGATTGGTTAACTAGGAATCGGGTCTTGTTGAATTGTTCCGAAGGGACAATTACTTATCTGGATAACGTACCTGGGCGAAGGAGTGACAGGGCTTGTGAGATAGGTGATATGTCCCTTAATCTCTCTAAAGTAGAGTTGCAGGATAGACTAAGTCAAATCTCAATCGTTAGTGACTTTCTGGAGGTATTTCCTTTGGAAATAAGTAAACTGCCACCACCTAGGGAGATAGAGTTCACCATTAACCTGATTCCGGGAGCAGGTCCAATAGCCATGACCCCATATCGTATGGCCCCAGTAGAATTAAGAAAATTAAAGGTCCAAATTGAAGATATGTTAAAGAAGGGGTTTATTAGGCCAAGTGTATCGCCATGGGGAGCTCCGGTCTTATTCGTAAAGAATAAAGACGGGAGTTTAAGACTGTGTATTGATTATCGACAATTGAATAAGGTGACCATCAAGAATAAATACCCATTGCCACGCATCGATGACTTGTTTGATCAGTTGCAAGGCACGACTATATTTTCTAAGATAGATTTAAGATCAGGATATCACCAGATTAGGGTTAGAGAGGAGGATATTCCTAAGACAATGTTTAGGACAAGATACGACCATTACGAGTTTTTAGTGATGCCGTTTGGATTGACGAATGCACCTGCTATTTTTATGGATTATATGAACAGGATTTTCAGACCCTATTTAGATCAATTTGTTGTGGTATTCATCGATGATATTCTAGTCTATTCCAAGACTCACGAAGAACATGCCCAGCATCTTAGCACTGTGCTACAGATACTGGAAGAGAAGCAATTGTATGTAAAGCTGGAGAAATGTGAGTTTTGGTTAGAAGAAGTGAAATTCTTAGGGCACGTGGTAAATGGGGAAGGGATAGCGGTCGACCCAAAGAAAATTGAAGCAGTATTAGATTGGGATCGACCTAGAACGGTCACCGAGATTAGGAGTTTCCTAGGTTTGGCCGGCTATTATCAAAAATTCATTTAAGGATTTTCTCAGATAGCTGTGCCATTAACCCGGTTGACTCGGAAAGGGGTAGATTTTGAATGGAGCGAACAGTGTGAGACTAGTTTTCAAATTTTGAAGGAGAAATTAACCACCGCTCCTGTACTAATTATTCCGAAACCCCTAGAACCTTTTACCGTATACACAGATGCATCCTTGAGAGGCCTAGGTTGTGTTTTGATGCAAGATGGGAAAGTTGTGGCTTATGCATCACGACAATTGAAACCTGCAGAGGAGAACTATCCCACCCATGACTTAGAATTAGCCGCCGTCATGTTTGCTTTAAAGATTTGGAGACATTACTTGTATGGCGCTGTATTTGAAGTGTATAGTGATCATAAGATCCTTAGGTATTTGTTTGATCAGAAGGAATTAAACATGAGGCAGCGTAGGTGGGTAGAATATTTGAAAGACTTTGATTTTGAGTTGAAGTATCATGCAGGGAAAGCGAATGTTGTGGCTGATGCATTGAGCTGAAAGTCATTACAATTAGCTAGTTTAATGATTGGTGAGATGAGGTTACTTGAGGATTTTGGAAATCTTAGCCTCGACGTAATCTCGTTCCCGCAAAGATTAGTGATGAGTGACTTTTTGATAACCTGTGAATTGAGAGAATTAATTAGACAAGCCCAACTTGAGGATGAATCCTTGGAAGTATACGCAAACCAACCTACTTTTGGATTGGCACCTGATGGAGTCTTAATGTTTAGAAAGAGGGTAGTGATTTCGAACCATCAGGAACTAAAGGAAAAAGCGTTAGCAGAAGCCCATAGAAGCCATTACACTATTCACCCCGATATTTCCAAGATGTATCAGGACTTAAAGAGGAATTTTTGGTGGCCCGGTATGCGGAAGGATATCACGAACTCCGTGAATGCCTGTTTGACTTGTCAACAGGTTAAGATAGAACACCAGAAACCCGCAGGGCTACTAAAACCATTGGAGATACCAGAGAGGAAATGGGATCAGATCACTATGGATTTCGTGGTAGGATTACCTAGAACACCAGTAGGATTTGATGCCATTTGGGTAATAGTGGATAGGTTGACCAAGTCTGTGTACTTTTTACCTGTTAAGGTGCATTACTCCATGGAGAAATTAGCTGAAGTATACCTTAGGGAAATCGTGAGATTGCATGGAATACCGTCAGGTATAGTATCTAATCGAGACCGTAGGTTTACTTCGAGATTCTGACAATCCCTACAGCAAGCCTTAGGAACCCAACTTAAATTTAGCACAGCCTATCATCCTCAGACTGACGGGCAGTCTGAGAGGACTATTCAAACCCTATAAGACATGTTAAGGGCTTGTGTGCTTGAGCAGAAATAAAGTTGGGATAAACACCTGCCGTTGATAGAGTTTGCATACAATAACAGTTATCACTCTACCATCGGTATGGCACCGTATGAGGCGCTGTATGGGAGGAGTTGTAAGTCACCTTTAAGTTGGGTAGAAATAGGGGAGAGTGCACTGTTAAGACCTGAGATGGTACAAGAAACCACTGATGAAATTAAAATGATTAGGGAAAAGATGAGAATTACCCAACAGAGGCAAGAATCCTATGCCAACAAGAGAAGAAGGCCTTCAGAATTTAACGAGGGAGATCACGTATTTCTGAGAGTGTCCCCCACCACGGGTATCGATAGACAGGTAGGGACCAAGAAATTAAGCCCTAGATTCCTAGGACCATTCTAAATTTTACAAAGAGTCGGTCCCGTTGCCTACCAAATTGCTTTACCTCCCTATTTGTCCAATCTACATAACGTTTTTCACGTCTCCCAACTTCGTAAATATGTCCCAGATCCTGCGCATGTATTAGGGAATCAACCGATAATATTAAAGGAAAATTTGACTTATGAATCTACTCCTATTCAAATCCTTGACTATAAGACTAAGCAACTTCGAAGTAAAATAATCCCTTTAGTTAAGGTACTTTGGCAGGATGTAGCATCGCAGGAGATGACGTGGGAGAAAGAAGAAGAGATGAGGCAAAGATACCCAGAACTGTTTACAGGTATGAATTTTGGGGACAAAATTTCTTTTAAGGGGGGGAGAATGTAACAACCGAAAGTATTTTGAAAGAGTTTTAAAGGATAAAATCAAATTTTTAAACCCTAATCCCTTTTAAACGAAACCTGGCATGACTTTCGAGGATATTGATTTGAAATGGAAGGCTGTTCGAAGTAAAAAACGCGATTAAACAAAAAGAAATGCAATCCAGAAATCAAAAACTGACAACAGACGTTTCGTGCATCAATTTCACTGACGGAGGCCAAAACCTTCGTATGGAAACATGTAACGACGTCTAGAAGGATGCCGACATCCTAAAGCATCCCCGGGTGGTTTGGGAAAAGTCGAAATCGCCCCTGGAGGCTTTAAATTTCTTGAATTTCCTCTATTTCTCTCACACCTCTCTCTCTCCTCACCACATTTTCTCTCTCTCCTCACCACATTTTCTCTCTCCTCTCTCTCCTCCTTCCTCCACCATGAGCCGCCACTACAGCCACCGTGGGCCGCCACCCAGCATACCAATCAACAGCCCTCACCACCCACAACCTCCAGCAACCACCCACGGCCGCCAGCGTCGCCGAAAAATGCCACTTTTCTCCTCTACCATGCGAAAACTTCGCCAGCTCAGATCACCGCCGTCCGTCACCGTTGACCATCACCGCCCCCACCACCGTGTAGCCTGAGCTGCCAGCTTCCTCCTATAGCTCGCCGAAGTCGAACGAAGGCCGGACACGCCCAGATTGAGGCAATCTTCGTCTGCCGTGCTCAAATTTCATAGCCAAAAAATGCCGTCCAAACGGCCGTGAACCGTCGCGCTACCACCAGATTCAGACTCCTGGACTTGCGGGCTTCACTGTGGTGTAATTTTCAAGGCAAACCACACCCCTCCACCGTTCGCCACCGTACGCTGCCGTGCGCCACCGTACGCTGCCATGCGCCACCGTACGCTGCCGTGCACCGCCGTGCCGGAGTTTCTGGACGTGTATCGGGAGAAACCGAGACCACCGCGACACAGAATTCCATCATCTGATCACATTGGTAAGTCTGATTTCCCAAAAACTGATGATATCTGACTGAAATAGCTGCCGAACATAATTAGGCAATAAATTGACCTAGGTATTAGGGCAACCGGATCTAGAATTGTTATACGGATGACGTGACAAGTCTGAATATTCAATTTAATGTCCAGGAAAATAATTGGGCTTAGAAACCGAGACTACGTGAAGTTCTGAAGTGATTTGGAGCGATAGGAGACTAGGTAGGATAATTTACGCTTTCCGAACCCTATATTTGACCTAGTGGATACTTGAATGATTTAGATGATTTGCATGGATTTACGTACTGCTTTCTATGGAATAAATTGCATGCCTATGTGCTGAAAACCCTAATTGCATGTTAGACGTGTTGTTTATGGAGTTTAGATGCCCTTAGGACAGATTCACTTAAGGTTGGGTACTTGATAGCCGGTATGGGACGGCCGTTAAGTATCCCTAGTACAGGGAGTTTTTAAACGAGATTATTTTTATCAGATTTAGCCTGTACTGTGTTAGGGATCACGCGATAAATCAGGACGACCTTAAGAAAGGTTTAAGGAGTATAAGGGGGGATAGCCTACACGGGGAAACATTGTGATTTAGGCGTAATACCCTAGAACCCTGAGGAATAACCGACCGTGTGCATATGAGTTCGAATAGACTATATGAGGATGAGAATTAGCGTATGTGCACATGCTACGGGACGCCCTAGATGTTGATTCTCACCCGGTCCTTGAGTGAGTGATTGGTGTTTCGGATCACACTCACAATATAGGCTTGATTCGAGTGATTGGTGTTACGGATCACACCCAATGATAAGAGAGGTATTCTCTCTAGATGACGTGCAATTAGATGATGATTTAGACTTGGTTATAGCGAATTTGTAGCCAACGTGGATTTAGATACACCGGGCATGGGATTTTACTTGATTTTTGATGATTGATTTTAAAAGAAATGGATTTGATGATTTCGATTAATTGTCGTGATTTCCATATAATTAAATAATTTTTAAAGATAAGGTATTTCACTATTTTCGAACTGATTTTGGGAAGATGATTTCGGTGTTCGCACCGCTGGGTATTCAACCAGTTTTCGAATGATATTTGAATTGTAAATTATTCTACTGGGATTTTATATCTCATTAGGTTGTTTACTCAGATGAACAGGGACAGGGAAAGGAACCCAAACGACAGCTGATGATGCCGTGGTGATAAGCAGGAGAATGACTTAGCTTAGGCTTGAATAGTCTTGTATATATACTTTGATGACGTTGTTGTATATTGGGTTCTGTCTTCTATGTTTTCCGTAATGATTGGATTGACTGTACATGTATAAATCAGGTGTTTTATGTTGACTGTGCTGATGGGATTGACATTGCTGTATATGGATTTTTGTCATTTATGTTTACTGTTGTTGTTGGACTGGTTGTGTAATTGTAAACAGGTGATTATTGTACTTTGGATATGATCGAAATACAGAGGAAACTCTGCTAGATTTTTGGTAGGGTTTGCCGCTGTAAACGTACTAATTTGAGTTGAAATGCATATGAATGTATGATGTGATGTATATACGAGTTTTAGATTTCATTCCAGAGTAATTTATGATGTATGTATGTATAATTAGTTAGCTGCGTGTGAATTAGGGTTGAATGAAATCTGAATGGACAACGGGAAGTCTATTTGGGTTATGCTCAACCAGTAGCGATCCCCTGACATTCTCATATCGGGAATAACTACTTAGAAAGACCCATATGCTTCCGCTAATTAGATACAAGATTGTGTATGTCGTATTAGGGGGTCGTTACACATAACCACATGAAAATAGAAATTGATAAGAGAGAAAAGAGTTTAACATCCATTAAGTATATATATGCATTCGATGGAAAGGTGTAAAGGAGCAAGGGAGAGAGACGTGTATGATTTTCTATCTTCTTCCCTTACTTTTGTCTTCAAGGTGACTAAAAAACAAGAATTGAGGTGCTTGAGGTGCTTACATTAAAATTAAGGTGATTAACTTCTTTTCTTTTATCCCTTGATTTTGCCGTATAGGCATCACATGGACTAAATTAAATTATATCCATGTATAATGCTAAATCGTGTACCTTGCATGAAATGTGTCTCTTGCGTGAAGTGTGTAACTTGCGTGAATCTCTCTTCTTCCTTTCCTTTGACGTAACCGAGTGGTTAATCTATGTATATACAAGATTGCAAGTAAAGTGGATTGTACTTAAGTACACGTGTAGCTAGAAAATAATAACAATTAAAAATAAGAAGGAGTGTAGCATTTGGATACCATGGTGAGAGAGAGAGCAGCTTGAAATTAAACAAAACACAAAAACACATTCGGTGAGAGGAGGAGTAGCTAATTTGATCGAGAGAAAAAGAAACAAGGAAGTGAGGTAACCTCCAAGAGAAACACCAAGACACCTTCATCATTCTTGCACTCTTGAGGTAGCTTAGCAATTCTATGTTTTGATTTCATGGTTTAAATTATGTAGTGTGACTTAAAGTCTTCATGGAATCAATTTCTCTAGCTCTACATTCCTTAAGATGTAATGTTTCTATTGGATAAGTTTGTATGATGAATGGAATGGGTTGTGATTGTTGATGTGTGGTGATAGATGTAGCTAAATCCATGAGAAAATGGTTAATGGAAAATTTCAGCAAGCATATTGAGAAACCTTAGAAGTATAAAGTGTAGAAATTTCATGTTCTTAAAGGGTCCATGTATGTGTTTATGTTAAAAGTACCCAAGGGGATCACGTTAGCTAAAAATTGGCATGAAACCATGATATAACTCTTCTTAACCTACTTAGACCAAGAGCATTTCAATTGACATGTAAAAGTGCTACTAAAAAATTTATGGGAAAAAGTTACCTTTTGGTTGTAGTAAGAGAAGAAAATAAAGAAAGATAAATGAATAGGAAAAGGACTTCACCTCGGTTTTGGTAAAAAGGGAAAGAGAATATATAGTAAAAAAATAACATATGGCAAATGGTTATCTTTTTACATAATAAATTAATACTTGACACATTTTTTACTTTTTATATATAGATGTAAGAATGAGGAATGTATGTAACCTTACGTTTCAGATGTAAAATGAGCCAAGGAAGTAAGTAGAAAAAGTAACAATAGTATGATTACCTAATTTTAGATATGATAGAAAATACCAAAATATAATTTTTATACATAGTACCATTAAGTTTAAATTATAGCAAGGAGGTGACAATGTAGCAATGTGACAAGTAAAACATTAGATTTCATTCCTTTCTCATAATGGCCGGATGTAATCTCTTACGTTATTTATGATAGCCAAATCACTATGCTATTGGTTAATGAATTGTAAGGTACCTTACCATAGCTAAGATCAACAGTAATAGAAAAATAGATTATGATTGCTAATTGTATGTATGAGTGACCAAGTGTTCACAATTATTTCATAAAAGTGGCCAAGAGTCCACAATGTGACCAAGTGTTCACAATTATTTTATAAAAGTGGCCAAGAGTCCACAATGTGATCAAGTGTTCATAATGCTTCCAAAAGTGGCTAAGTGTCCACATTTCTTGCAGTGTGACTAAATGTACTTCACACCTCTAGACAAGGTAAGTTTTAAGAATGAGATGTATAGATGATAATTGTCATTTCAATATTTTTGCATGTATGCTTTCCCTGAAGTTATGTTATAGTTGGAATGAAAATGACCACCTTTGTCACATTGACATACCAATAAATCATACAATGCTTGCCAAAAGATGTATATGAATGAGACTATGTGTTCAGATGATTGGAATGTAGAGGAAATTAATTTCTGTGCTTGCACAGTGGTACATGTCAGTAAGATTCAAAATGTTGAATTGTTGAGCTGCTAAGAAACTAGTTTTCTCATTTGTGTGCTAATATGTATCAGATACGGATATTTAGCAATTTTCAGGGGAGGATGGAAGTGGCATTAGAGAAGGTTCTTTTATTAAGAATATTTTTTAGGTTAAGGGTTTGAGTGACAGAGATGTTGTCTCCTGACCCTAGGATGAGTTTTGACAATTCTCCTATAGATGCAATGTTGTAACACTTACGAAAGTATATGTAATGTTTTATGATTTTATCTCTAGTGCATTACATTTTATTTCACTGTACTTATAAGTTTTGATCTGAGCAAAAGAACCCGAACCTAATCAACTTGAATAATATTATGATGGTGTGAACACTCAGACGTTATTAATAAATAATTAAGGTTAAGAATAATGTACAAACCTTATCCGTTTACATTAGAGATGTTGTAATACTAGATAAGGGTGTTACATTTCTTTTACTTATTTTCTTGGCTCATTTTGCATGCTAAATTTATGGTTACACTCATTTCATCATTCTCACATCTTAAGAATAATAACATGAAATTTTATCATGTGAAAAAGGGTAAACCATTTACCATACATTAATTTATCATTATTTTCTTCCTCCTTCTTAGCCAAAACCAAAATGAAACCTTCCTCACACATTTTTCAGCAAGCCCTTCCATACATCACAAAAGGTCACTCTCGGGTTTGATAGGTTAAAAAGGGTAATGCCATGGTTTCAAGCCAAAATCTAGCTAGTATGCTTCCTTTAGGTGTTTTTAAGATAAAAAATACCTTGCCCATGCAAGAACATGAATTTTAACACTTTCTCATTTTGGGGTTTTTCATGATGCATGCTAAAATTTTTACAACAACCACTTTTTCATGGAAATAACAACACCCACATCATCACATCAACAAACACAACCAAATCATCATAAAAGCTTAGCCAAAGAAAGGTTTGCATCTTGAGGAATGTAGAGAGAGAAAGTTCATGTTTCATGAAAGCTTTAAATCATTACAAACATACCATAAATCATGAAACAAAAACAATAGAAATGTTAAGCTACCTTAAGAATACAAGAAAAGCGAAAGTGTCTTGATGTTTTCCTCGATTTTGTCTTAATTCCTTGTTTCTTTACCCTTTTGGCCAACCTCTACTCTTCCTTCTCCCTCCAAGTTCTTTTCCTTCTTCATAAACTTTATTTCCCTACTCTCAGTTGCTATCATCGCATGCAACTGACTTAGCTAACTTCTCTCTTCAATTCGGCCAAAATGGTGAAATGCATAGGTAAGCTTCATAAACTTTATTTCCCTACTCTCAATTGCTATCACCGCATGCACTTATATATTTAAATAAATGCCAAAATCTTCCTCCACTCATATTTGTTTTTATGGTCAAATGGAAAGAAGAAGAAGAAAAATTCTCTCTTTCTTCCTACATGTCTTCACGATTAAGAAGAGAAAAAGGAGCTAATACAAATTTGTTAAATATCACTTTCTCTTTTCTCTTCCATCTCCTTCACCAAATGGAAATAATCCTTCTTCCTTGAAATAATAGTGATAAATTCTTCTCTCCATTCACACTTGCATTCTCGGTCAAGGTAAGACAAAAGAGAAGCCAATGAAGTTTTAAATTGCAAAGTCACTTCCCTTTTCTCTTCCCTCATAACTAAACCAAATACAAAAAAAACACCCTGTTTTTTTATTCTTTCAAACCTTTTTTGGCTAATATAAAAATAAATCAACCTAAATTTATTAAAGCTTCCTTTTTTTTATATAACTTCCACCGAATATATGAAGCTTTTTATTATTAAAACTATGTTTAAAATCTTCCTCTCACTTGTCTTCTTGGTGAAACAAAAGTAATAATAAGAAATGAAAGGAAAAGAAAAGAACAAAAGTGCAACACACCTCCTTCATTTCTCCTTCCCTTCCTCATGAATCAACATCATCTTTTAACCAATTACCATTTCCCTCTTGCAAGCTCCTTGGTGACAAGAAGGAAACACGTTAATATTAATCAAACCTCACTTTCTAATTCACTCTCCTACTTCTTCACTTAATGGAGGAGTATTTTGTGATTAAAATACAAGTTTCAGTTTCCACTCCACTCACATGTTAAGTAGGTTAAAACAAGAAAGAAAGGGATAAAATTTCATATGTCTCTTTCCTCCCATTTTTTCCTTAAACCGAGACACTCTTCTTCATCATGTATAACTAATTTATCTTTCTCAATTTCACATGTTTACTTTTTACTTTCACAAACCTTCTCAGCTAAGGTAAGAAGAAACCAATGTGAATTTATTAAAAACTTCATTTTCCCTTTTATGGAAAATTCATGCTACTTGATGACTATGTCCATTCTTTCACTCTTAACATTTATTCTAAACATTACTTCATAAAAAAATTTTCATCACAAATTATGGCAAAATCATTAAAATAATTAAGGAAGAAATAATCTAGAAATCAAAAGAAAAAGTAGGTGTTACGTTTTGGGGATCCCATGCAGTATGTACTTAATGCAGGAAACCTAAATGTGTGGACTCAATGTAGGGACTCTTTTGTACTTGGATCCACTTGAGGACGCTCCAGAATGTACACAAATATGATATGCAGTCGAGGACTGCCAATAGGCATAGTTGCCAGAGTACATATTTCAAAGTATAGAGTGGTGCACATGGTGACCCTCTAGATTTCTCTTATATTATGCAATTATATGATAATGATTATGATGATAATTGACTGAGGCCAACGAGAAATGCTCTTATTTCCTTATTGCTCTTTATTTTGTAATGAAAGTTATATGAATGATGTTATGTTACCTATATGTTCTGATGAATTTATGAGATATATATTATGAGCAAAGCATATAGAGTAAGCAATGCATGCAAGTATGAATGTTAAAAGAAATCTTATACAATATAACCCAATAAATGTATTGTTTTATGAAAAAGAATGTAGAATTTTCTTATAAGTTTATGGTGGTACAAACTAGCTATTTTGAAAATTGGTTATTAGTGCTACAGAGATTTATTCTAATAAAAATGTTGGCTTGTATCAGATGCCTAGATATCAAGTACTGCTAGTGGCATTTGATACAAACCAACATTTTTATGAGAATAAATCTCAGTAACATTAATAACCAGTTTTCAAAACAGACAGTTTGTACCATCGTAAACTCATACAAAAATTCTACATTATTTTTCATAAAATAATACATCTATTGGATTATCTTGTATAACAATTCATTTAACATTCATGCTTGCATGCATTGCTTACTCTATATGCTCAACTCCTAGTATATATCTCATAAATTCATTAGAACATACAGGTAACATAACATCATTCATATAAATTTTATTATAAAATAAAGAGCAATAAGGAAATAAGAGCATTTCTCATTGGCCTCTGCCAATTATCATCATAATCATTATCATATAATTGTATAATATAAGAGAAATCTGGAGGGTCATCATGTGCAACACTCCATACTTTTGAATATATACTCTGGCAACTATGCCCATTGGCAGTCCTCGACTATATATCATATTTTTGTATATTCTGAAACGTCCTCCAGTGGATCCAAGTACAATAGTGTCCCCACATTGAATCCACACAATTAGGTTCCATGCATTGAGTACATACTAGGGTCCCTAAAATGCTATTCATAAACATATATATACGGGTAAATTAGTGTATACGATAGTTATGTAAATTTCAAGTACGTGACTTTTCATTTACATTGGCCATTAAGTCACTAACTTACAATTTACAACTATCACGATACTTGTGGAATGTCCAATTACCATCCTATACTAGCAATCAGTCATTTAGATATGAACCTATCTACCACAGATACATATATTAAGAATACAATTCTCATTTCTCTTATGCATTCTCGCTCTTTCATTTTAAATTTCATCACTTTCATGCTCTTTCTCATTTACATTTAGAGTATATGTTACCTTGCTTATAATTTAAGTTTAATGTCTAGTTTGGATTAAGTTTTTGGGCTAGATATTATTCAAACATGTAATTAAGTTCATCATTCCAATATAAAAGGTGGCAGTTGATTGGTACCACGCTACAATTCGACTGGTTGCATTTTGTCCAATCTTCAAAATTCCAAACAGAGAGATATCAGACGACTGGTATATGCTTGGGAGTCGGCTGTTATATTACTTTTGGGCTCAATAGTCGACTACTAGGTTATGCCAGTCAGTTGATTTTGGGCATTTCTGGAAAGTTTCTGAAAAAGGAAGAACACGGCAGTCGACTTTTAGGTATCCGATAGTCGACTGCTAGCATTCTGTATACGTTTCTGGGCACTTCAAGAGCATGATAGTCAACTACTGCACTGTGGCAATCGGATGCTGAGTTTTGCCCTATTTTATGAATTGTTGTTGACCCAAATTTTCAATCCAAAAACTTGATTTTAAACCTATTTTGAAATTGATGAACTAAAGATAAACTTCTCAACAACATTTAACACAAGAAAACAACCTAAAACATCATATATTCTTATCCAAATCTGAAATTCAAACTCATTTTTGTTCAAGGTGAAAAACCCATTTTTCAAAAGAAAATTTAAGCATGCACAAAATAGTAATTAAAAACAACAAGAATGCAATTTTTAAATACCTTTTTCTTTCCAACAAGTTTAATTTCACAAATTTCAGTTATGTGAATAGTAAACTCCAAAATAAAGGGATTAGGTTATTATGCTACCTTAATCCGTGTTTAAATGATGTTATATTACCTATATGTGCTGATTAATGCTGTAAATGCCTTCCTAATCACTTTTCTGACTTCAAATCTTGCTAGAAATGAGATTCACATCCTTTCTCCTTCAACTTCTCTCTTTACTCGGTTACACCTTCTCTCCTTTTGGAATGAGCGAGTCTGACTCCTGGCCTTATTTATATGACAATCAAACACTTGCATGGATTCACAATTTTTTATCATTTGGCCTCAAATTAGTAAATTTCAAACTATATGGAAAATTCCCATTTTAACCCTAACCCATTGGCAGGAGAATTACAAAAATCTGTTCGCTACAGTAATTCTTTTGGCCAAAATTGCGATTTTCATACCTAAACTTTTCCACTTTTCAGTTTAGTCCTTTTCTTCATTCTAGTTAATTTTATCACTCATTTCTAGTCCAATTCTTGCACTCATGTTGTAACGCCCATATCTAGTATTACAACTAAGGTTGGCAAACAGATAAAGTCGTTACATTTATTCTTGTCCTTATTTATTTACAATTAATATCTGAGAGTCCTTTTCATCGCCATATCATTTAATTCTATAAATATAAATCCTTTGAGTCAGATAAAACTTATAAGCACAACGAAGGTAAAATATATTTTACAAGGAGTAAAATGACTACGTTACAATATGTCTGTACATAATACAATATGCCTTAATTCTAGTATTATCAACACTTAACTTAGGGTCAGGAGACAACATAATTTCTGTCACTCAAACCCTTAGTTACAAAAAATTCTTACAAAATCCTTCCTTAATGCTACTTCCATCTTACCCAGGACTTCACTAATTACATGCATCTGATACATATCAGCACACAAATGAGAAAACTAGTTTCTTAGTAACTTAACAATTCATAATTTAAATTTGTACTGACATGTACCACTGTGCAAGCACAGAAGATCTTTAGTGATTTATCAATGCAGTAACATTAGTCATTTTGCATGAACATAATTCTAAATAGTAATCACATTAACCAGCAATTATCAATATCTATATATATATATATATGAAATTCTCATTCTTAACACTTACCTTGTGTGTATGCACATTCGTAACATCTTATAATAAAAGTGGACACTTGGCCACTAAAGTTTTCATGTGCATGCTGGGACACATGGTGGACTCTTGGCCACTTATATAGTGTTCGTGAACTCTTGGTCACGTCGTGGACTCTTGGCCACTTTCTTGACATCAATGAACACTTGGTCACTCATACATGTTAATCACTACTATCATTATATTGGATACTACATATACATGGCATTTTAATTTTTGTTTTTAGACCTCCGCATGATATGTTCATAACTAATTTACTCATTTGATCCTTTCACTTTCATTTAAAATCTTAGATTACCCTAACACTCCACTAAATTTTCCATTTTGTTCTTGATTCACCTTATTCAATATACTTAATTAACTATATTCCATGAATTTCATATTTAGTAAAATGAGTATTTTATTTTTCATTATTATTATTATCATTATTTCATTTTCTTTAATCCACTTTTCTATGTCAACTTCCTTTTTATCACCATTTTATACTTCACGCTAACTCCCATAAAATTTTTCTATCCATGTGTCATTCTATTAATAATACTTTCATTATTCTTATTTATCTTTTATAGCCTAAATCGATTAAATGGCATTTAACTCTTCCACCCTTCATTTAAATAACTTGTCGCCTATAAAGACTAATTGTTTTCTACCATAATCTCCTTCCATGTACTAATTTCCTCCATGCATACTTCATGTTCCAACGTCAAAATGGATTCTTGTATACTTTAAATTCTACTCACAACAATTTAGTCTATGAAATAATTACAGCCATGCTACACGTTGAAATCCCAGCATTACACAATTAATTTATATATATATAATCAATTCATGCATACCATAATTTCTTCTATGGAATCCTATCAAAAATCACAAATTCTTTTCTGTATGATTTACCTCCTTTGCCTTATTCATATATCCTCTATTTAACTACTCATACCAAGCCACATACCATATTATTGTACAAACTCCCTTCATCACTTTGTACCATCTTATATTGACATGCTAAACTACCATTTAAACTCATATAAATATTATACATATGATGATTTCAGACTTGCCATTTATCCCACTAAAACGATGAAAAGATACCTATATATCTAAACTCCCCACCCATGTCTCACAAATGACACTCCTCATTTACTCCCCAATTCATCGCCCTATTTAGAAAGCATGAATATTTTCCTAGTATAAGAAGGGGTGTAGGTGTTCCATTCCTAGTTTTAGGACTCATAATTTTTCTTCGTGATTCCTTATTTTCTAACTAAAAGTAAGAGAATTATTAAGTTACCTTGTGCTTGCAAAAGTGGTGTAGTGAACGTGTGAATTTTCCTTCGGTCCAGCTTCCTTCCTTTCGTTCTGTCTGTGCATTTTCCTCCTCCTTCCTTCCTTTTGTTTTTTTATAACCAAATGGATTCTATGCACTCTTACCAATTTATCTTTCCTTATGTGCGACACATGGTATAGTTAATTATGCCTATTCTAAGTTTGGTCGGTCATCCTAAGGCTAGGAAAGGATGTTTATTATATGGTCATTTTCTCTTAGTAGCTCTTGGTTGGTTTGGTAGTAGCATGTCATGGGAAGGAAAAGAAAATGTTGACGAGGGATTAAGCAGCTCATTTATCATGCTTTACGGGAAGGGAATAGCAAAGCAAGGAAAGAGAATTAATGCAATTCCACATGTCCCTCCCTTACTTTTCCACCTCTCCACCATATGCATGTCTCCTTCCCATCCTATAATGGAATTTAAATGCTGCATGGAATGAAGATAAGAAGCGTGGAATGCTTCTACATGTCTTTTCCTTTTCTCTCTTCATCAAATTCTTTCTATGACCATACTATGATCTTACCTTCCATTATGCTTTAGTTACATGTGTAGTCCGTGAGCTTTAATTATACCTATATTTATATTTATTCATGACTTACTCTTTCGGTTAGCAAAAAGGATGGAAAAATGGGATCACATATCATGCCTTGTAAGCAATCTCTTAATCATTTTAAAGTGGGAGGTAAGGGAAGAAAAAAAAAGGTATCTCGTTATCACTCTTCTATCCATTCCTTTCCTTGTTCATGCATTATTTATTTCCCTTTTTATTCGATTTTCTTAATGTTTTCCCATGTGTATTATTTAATTGCAACTAAAGGATTTAGCTCCCTTACTATATAAAGTCATAACTTCCTTCCCTTATTTTCTCTTATCCTTTGTCTACTTTTCTTTTTTCTAGTTGTCTAAAATAAGGCTAAGAGAAACAAAAAATTTCTACATTAATATTTATCTATTTGATATTTTTAATACAGTTAAGAAAGTATGGGATGTTACACATGCAACTATATGCAATCTAACATAACATAAATGCAACATACAAAAGCAATTAACTAAAATTAATAAACATTTCTCAAAATTTAGGATCAGATGTTACAAAAGTTATGTTGATAAGAGGAGAAGACCGCTAGAGTTTGAAGAAGGGGATCATGGATTCCTCAAGGTTTCCCAAATTACTGGTATTGGTAGAGCTATTAAGCCTAAAAAATTAAACCCTAAATACGTTGGACCTTACCAAATCTTAAAAAGAATCAGTCCATCCACTTACCAGTTTGCTTTACCTCCATTTTTGTCTAACCTACATGATGTATTTCATATTTCTCAACTTCATAAATATCTTCCAGATTCCTCACATGTTCTTGATGCTAGTACAATACAATTGAAAGATAATTTGACTTACAAACCAAAACCTTTGAAAATCATTAGTACTGAGATCAAGTAATTGAGAAGTAAGGCTATTCCCTTAGTGAAGGTATTATGGAATCAATCATCCTTACAAGAGGCAACCTGAGAGAAAGAAGAAGAGATGAGAAGAAATTTTTCAAAAAATTTTAATTAGGTACGTATAAATTTTGAGGATGAAATTTCTTAAAAGGAGGGGAGAAATATAACATCTGCTCCTATTTTCTATGAGAGATGTTTGTTAATTTTTAATTAATTGGTTGTGTATGTTGCATCAGATTACATATAGTTGCATTAGTATAGAAATTGAGTTCAATGACAATGAGAAATTAACCTGAAAGTGGAAAAGGACCAAGGTACGAATGGGAAAAAGGTTAAGTGTATAAAACACAATTTTAGCCAAAAAGGGTTATTGTAGCCAATAGAATTTTCAGATTTCCCACCATGGTTTAGAGGCAAAATGGTAATTATGTATGTAGTGGGAAAAATTTACCATTTTGAAGCTAAATGATCAGAAAGTAAGATCAAATTGTAAATTCTAGACTACCTATATAAAGCAGCCAACCACACTCTCTCTTCTTTATCCAATCACTTAAAACTTTTAGACAGAGAAAGTGAGGGAGAAAGAATCAAAGTCTCATTTTCAGAGGGGATTGAATCTACAAACAGATCCAAGAAGGTATCTAGCACACTAGCAATTTAAAAGAATGACTTAAGGTAGCAAAATAATCTATTCCTCTAATTTCACATTTACTGTTTGAATTTTGAAAATGAGATTTTAATGTTATTTGAAGTAAGAGAGGGATTAAAACTACATTCTTGATGTTTTTGAATGCTATTGGGTGTTTTAAATTACATGAATATACTTATGCATGTGAAAATCAGATTACAGGAAATGGGTTTTTACCTATTGTGTGAAAATAACATTTAATCCAAGATTTGAGTGAGATTAAACGATAGTTTGGGCTATTTTTATATGGTAAATGATGCTTGCACACTGGTATTGAGTTAAGGAGGGTCAAAAATGATTTACAAACAAGTTCTTGGGCAAAAATTTGGGTCTAACATAGCAGTTCACTTGTAACCTTTACCAATCAACTGTCATGCTCTTTAGTTACCTAGAAATGCATCCATAGTGCTAGTAGTAAACTTCTAGGACGTTAGAAGTCGATTGCCATGCTTAAATTTTCCATAAATTGCCAAGAACAGAGGAGTCGATTGCTGGGCTTGTAGTAGTCGATTGGTAGCCCTCGGGTTTGAGAACTTTTTAGGATAGTGAGCTGCAAGTCGACTGCCACATGGGTAGAAGTCGACTGGTAGGCCTCTATTTTGGAAAATGGACTTAATGACTTATTTGAAACATGGTTAGCCCAAAATTACACTCAAATAAGGGATCTAAACTTAGAATTATATAATGAGTAACATGATGGATTGTGTATGAAAGAGAAAGAGCAAGAATGAAATGAAATGAGAATTTAACAAGAAAGAGCATGAGAATAGAATAACATAAATGAGAATTGTATTCCTAGTATATAGATTAATGGTAGATAAGTTCATACTGGAATAACTAATTACCGGTATTGGACAGTGATTAGGTATCCCACAATGCTGTGATGGTTGTAAATTCTTAATTAATGAACTTAATGGCCAATTTAAAGAGTTATGTACTTAGAATTTTACATGGCTATAGTATGAGCTAAATCACCTTAATTTATCTACTTGTGAATAGTGTGATCAAATATGATCCATCTGAGATAGATGGTGATCATATAAATTTATAGCCCATGATTTGCGAGTGCGGAGTAAGAAAATGAACTATCTAAGTTGGCAGTAAACTAGTGTGTTGAGATATACCAGTCCCATTTTGGGTAGAAAAGAAAAGATATTAGAGGTGATATCAATCTCACTGGTTTAAGAATAGTCTACCAGACAGGGGGTGTGGTAAGGACCATTAGGTTGCTGTTGGACAGGGGGTGTGGCAGGAACCACTAGGGGTAACTTACATGACAAGGGGTGTGGTAGGGACTACAGTGAGTGTGTCAGAGACCCCATTAAGTACTTAGATCCACTAAGGGACGCTCCAAATAGTACATGAAAGTTGAAGTGAATCACAAGTATAGTAGAAGAAAGTAAAGTGGAATAATTATTCATGAGTGCTAAATTTTATGCATAGAGTTGTTCACTTGGAAACTCTCCTAATTTCTCTTATTTTATTATGATGATTATGAGTTTGGCTAAGGCCACTAAGAAATGCTCTATTTTCCTTATTGCTCTGTATGTGAAAATGTTTTTTTATGAGAATGATCATGTTACTATTATAATCTAATATTTTGTCTTGTGTGATGGATTTGAGGTGAAATATACATGCATTTATAAGTATGACATGTGATGGCATTCATGCATAGCATCTCATAGCATCTCATAGTATTTTTCGTATGAGTACGATGGTACAAACTAGTGATTTTATAAAATGGTTGTTATTGCTACTAAGATTTGTTCTCATTAAAAATGTTGGTTTGTATCAAATGCCTAGATACCAAATATTACTGGAGATGGAAGTGGATTATGTGGAGATACCCTTTTTGGGGTACTTTTGGGTCATTAAGGAATTTTGGGTGTTATTAGTAGTAGAAATTCCCCCGTACTGTAAAAGATAGGGGATGATATTTTGAATGTTTTGGGCATGTAGATAAATATTTTGTGTAAGAAAAGCATGAAGGCATATATGTATAAAGATATGTGAGGAAAAATGGTATGAGTGGCAAGATTGTTACCTCCTTACCTTAGTTGACTAGTTTTGTAAACTCACATATCTATAGGTATATGTCTTGATAGATAACTATTATGTATATAAATAATCATATATGTAAATGAATATTTATTTTATTTTAATTATTTTCGTTGCGTAACATATGAGAACCCGAGTGTAGTAACCCAAAATAATGGCACTTAATTATTTAACTTGGTAAAAGTTAAAATTTAGTTAGGTACAGGTAGTAGTAACTCACCAATCCTGTTATATTATATTATTTAATTAACAAAACGAAATCATAGGATTAGGGATGTTACAGCATATACCATCAATATTAGGACTTCATGATTATGTTAAATCATTCATCAAACAACCATCAAAATACATCATTTTTCCCTTCATTCTTTCCTTGACCAAAACCATAGACAAATTTCCATACCAAATTCTCTTTGCAAGCTCTCGACCAAAGTACAAGAAAAGGGTAAATGGGAGAGTTTCATCAAAACAACAATTCTGTCTCTTTTCCTAGCTTTTGGCAGATACACTAATAATAAATATAAGCTCTAATTAGACAAAATACTATAAATCATGAAATAAAGGGTGTAATATTGTTTAGCTACCTTGATTTGCCAATAGAAATGGTTTCTCCTTTGATTTTCCTTGAACTCTTCTTCGTCTTCTTTTCCTTCTTCTTCTTCACGTCTTCCTTCCCTTTCCTCTCTCCCTCATGGCCTTCCTTCCTGTCATGAAGGAAATGGGTCTTTAAATAATTAATGGCAAATTATCAAAAATGCCCTTAGTGTGAAATAACCATTTTACCCTTTCGTTCTTCTCTTTTTCGAATTCTAGGGGTAGTTTACCCTTCCATGTAATTTCATAAATCATTTGGATGAAATGTTCATTTTTCCCTTATGGCAAAATTACCATTTTACCCTTTAGGCCAAAATGACTATTTTACCCTCTATTTGGCTTCATAATTTTGAAAAGTGTACGGAGATGACCTCCATGAAAATTATCATGATCATCCTAGGTGAAATGACTATCTTTACCCCTTAGGTAAAAATAACTATTTTGCCCTTAGGTAAAAATAACTATTTTGCCCTTAGGATATTTTTCTAAGATCATCATGGCCTTCAGATATTTTTTCCCAAATATTTTCTAGCGTAATCATTGTGTTTCAAATATTTTGAGACGCTATGATTACGCTTCATAAATGTGCTAGATATTTTGGAGGCGTAATGATGGCGCTTGAGATATTTTGAGAACTTTTTCTCTTTTCACTTTAGTCCCTATACTTTTCTTTCAATTTGGTCCCTCTCTTCTTTAAGAAAACCTAGGGCTATTTAAATACAATTATTTAGGTATGCAATTGCTAGAGTTAAGATTTAATAACATGCTTGAGGATGTGAAAAAGCATATATTACACCAGGTATGAAAAAGCACATACCTAAGTATGTTGCCAAATGCTTAGTATGCTAGTAGGTAAAGATTGAACATCAGAAACCTGCAAGACTATTGCAACCTATTGAAATCCCTGAATGGAAATGGGATAAAATTTCTATAGACTTTGTGGTTGGCTTACCTAGGACTCAATCAGGAAATGATGCAATTTAGGTGATAATAGACCGATTAACTAAGTCTGCATATTTCCTACCCATTAAAATAAATTTCTCTTTGGATAAGTTATCCCAATTGTATATCTAAGAAATATTGAGACTTTATGGAGCACCCACTAACATTGTGTCAGATAGAGACCTTAGATTTACTTATAGATTCTAGAGAGCTTTGCAAAAGGCTTTCGTTACCACACTCAATTTTAATACTGCTTATCGTCAAAAAATTGATAGGTAGACTGAAAGAACCATACAGACTCTAAAAGATATGCTTAAAACTTATGCTTTAAAACAAAAAGTGAGGTGGGATAAGAATTTATCATCAGTGGAGTTTTCTAATAACAATAGTTTCTACTCTAGCATAAGAATGGCTCCTTATAAAGCCTTGTATTGGAGGAAGTTTAGATCACCTTTACATTAGTTTGAAGTAAGGGAAAGACAATTACTAAGGCCTGAATTAATGCAATAAAATACATATCAAATAAAAATGATAAAGGAAAAGATGGCTAAGGCCTAGGATAGGCAAAAGATTTATGCTGATAAGAGAAGAAGACTACTAGAATTTGATGAAGGAGATCATGTTTTCCTCATTATCCCTAATTTTTGGTATTGGCAGAGCTATTAAGTTAAGAAAATTGAATCTTATATACAATTGACCATTCCAAATTTTGAAAAGAATTAGTTCATCTGCATACCAAATAGCTTTACCCCTATTTTTGTTTAATCTCCACAATTTTTTCATGTTTCACAACTTCAAAAGTATATTCTAAACCCTTTACAAATTCTTGACGCCAATACAATGTAGTTAAAAGATAATTTGACTTATCATCTGAAACCTTTGTGAATCATTGATTTAAAGTCAAGCAATTAAGGAATAAGACTATTCCACTAATGAAAGTGCTATGGGATTAGTCGTTGCCACGAGAAGCCAGGTGGGAGGAGGAAGAAGATATGAGGAGAACCTATCCAGAGTTATTTGAATAAATACATATTAATTTCGTGGAAGAAATTATTTTAAAGGAGGAGGGGAGAAATGTAACATTTGCTCCTTCTATTTATGAGAGATGTTTGCTAGTTATTAAATAAGTTAAATTCTTGTGTATGTTTCATTAGATTGCATGTAGTTGCATTAGATTGAGGGACTAAATTGAAAATAAAAGGATTGGGAGTTGAATGAAAAGTGTAACGTCCTTATCTTTACATTACAACTTAATAAAATGTAATAAGATAAGTAAGTCACATTTATAGTTACCTTATTATTTTCAAGAATTAGCGTGAGCATTAAAACTATCAATAATTTATTAATTAATTAGGTTTGGGCTATTTTGCTCAGGATATCATACTTTAGCATAGCAAAAAATAAAAATCCATACATCACAGCAGAATTTGTAAAACATTGCGCTAATATCTGTGTATCATTTAAATTGTCTGATACAAATTTCCAAAATAAGTTAAGTATTCATTTAGAGGGGTAAAGAGGCAACAAGCCTGCCACTCAAACCTCTTTTTCCAAAAGAATCCTATTTGTAGATAGATTCTTCACACATCCCATTTCAAGTGTGTGCCCTTTTCCCATTATGTACAACCAAAAGAATAGTAGTCCTAACTCTATCCCAAAAAGAACATATTGAGAATTAAGACAAAAAGGGGTTATAACTACGTAATTCTATCTACTCTTTAAGTCTACTAGTCCGTTGCAGGGATCTTAACTATTTCCATTATGCATCTGATACATACCAGTACAATCATGAGAAATAATTTCCCAGTAGCTAAACAATCCATTCATTTTAAAAATAACTAGAATGCACCACTATATAGATACAGAAAACATTTCTACATTCTATTCCTTCCAAAATACATTTCTATTCAATTCTATTGGCATGCTTTATATGAAACATATGCATGTGCATTTATGAATATGAAACTACTAATAATTCATGTCTTGAACGTAACTACATAGCATTTCATTTTCATGTTTCATTTATTAATAAAATACGTCATCAAGCATTCATACACAATCTGTCATCAGATACATCATCACATCATTCATACCTTTTATACCTGTAGTAGTACTTTAGTGCCATCAATTCCTTACCACTAGGGTGACTTTTTATTAGTGCCATCAAATCCACCACTAGGGTATCATATAGTGTCGTCATATACACCTCAAGGGGGATTTTATTAGTGTCATCATCCATCCTATCTTGGTGACCTTGAAGCGAATATTAATAGTACTGTCATTCACCCCTTCAAATGGCATTCATTGCCTTTCCATTTGCCTCTAGGGGAAGATTTTATTAGTGTCATCATCTTACCCCTAGGATAATGTTCAATGCCTTTCATTCTACCTCTGGGGAGAGATTTTATTAGTGTCATCATCTCACCCTAGGGTAACATTCAGTGCTTTACATATTCACCTCAAGGGGGATTTTATAAGTGCCATCATCCACCCTTTCATGGTGAACTCCAGTATCTTTCATTCCTCATTTGTATGTAATATCAAACTCAACATTTATAATCACAT
Source organism: Senna siamea (assembly GCA_031216115.1). Lineage (NCBI taxonomy): Eukaryota > Viridiplantae > Streptophyta > Magnoliopsida > Fabales > Fabaceae > Senna > Senna siamea. The sequence goes on from CM062360.1 coordinate 9,989,520, forward strand.
GAATTTAAACATAAATGTATCAATGGCACAATACATGCAATTACCATTCATCTTTCATCGTATATATCCTCCCTCTCTATTTCTCTTGATATTGGCCATTTTTAAACACATTTTAGTCTCCTTCCCATTAACATATAAATTTGGCCATTAGGGGAAAAATAGGGAGGTGCTCTCGGCCAAGGTTAGAAAAGATTGGAAGCTAGGGATTTTCATGCTATTTATTCCCTTTCTTCCATCCTTTCTACCATTTAACCATAGTGGTGAAATTTCCTTCCATTACGCATGGAAATTTTTAGTGCTAAATGTGTGTATCTATATGTATAGCCTTCATTCCTCCATTTTCATCGATCACTTTTCATGCCATACATATATTTACACATACATCTTCACTTTCATTTTAAAGACACATTTCAAGATTGAATTACATAAGTATGAATGGAAAATCTACCAATGTAACATCATGAACCTTACTTTCTCCCTTACACAAATCCATGAGCATTTTCATGAAAATTTTAGCCATAACATCACTTAGTGCTCTCAGCCACAAGGGGAAAAAGAGAGAAAATTAAAGGGTTCCAATCCTTTTCTTCCTTCGCTTCCATTTTCAAAATATAAAAGTTCAAAATCACATTTTACCTTTCATTTCCATGCAATTTCAAGCCATCGTTATCCATTTCAAAATTAGGCTTTTTCATGAAAATGAGTATCATTCTTGAAAGATTCCAATTTCTTAATATTTCCTTCATGCAAACATTCCAATATTCATAAACACAAACATATCTTCATACAAGCAAAACCCAATAGAAAAACTTGTCATAAGGAATGTAGAGGGAGAAAATCCTAACTTTCATGAAACTTTAAAACACTTAGAACAATCCATAAAACATGAAATAAAGGGTTTAGGAATGTTTAGCTACATTAAATTTGCAAGAAAGGTGGAATTTCCTTGGTGTTTCCCTTGATTTTCTCCTTCCTCTTTGCCTCTTCACCTTCTCGACCGCACCCTCCTTTCTCTCCTTCTTTGACTTATTCTTCTCCTTTCATGAAGAATAAGGTTGAATTAGGGTTTAGGTGAAATTATCAAAAATTCCCTTGGTTTAAAATGACTACTTTACCCTCTTTACTTCTCTTTTTCAAGAATGACATCCTCTCTCCTTCAAATTGTAATTTCATGGAACTCTTATGAAACATGACCATTTTACCCTTCCACTTTTTTAAAAATTACTAATTTGCCCTTGAATAAAATTACCAATTTACCCTTTGTGTCCAAATGACCATTTTACCATCACTTTTCCTCTTTTTCAAAAATGGTAGGCAAAAACTTCTCAAATAAAGTTTCATAAAGCCTCTTTTATGAAATTACTATTTTATCCCTCTCTAAGTAAAATTACCAGTTTGCCCTTTATGTCAACATAATTATTTTTACCCTTATTCTTTCTCTTTTCTAAAATAAAAGGGTAAAAGCCTTCAAACAAAATTTCATGAAGCACTTAAGTGAAAATTTGATGTTTCTCCTTTATGGTAAAATTGCTATTTTTCCCTCCTTGGTGAAATTTATAATTTTACCCTTATGGTAAGGTTAGTTCTAATTTGATGAAAATGTCCATTCTACCCTTATGATAAATCATTCGTAACACCACATAAGCAATAACATCTACATAAATAATCATTAATAATAATAATATATCAAAAATATTGGAGGCAGATATTACATTTCTTGCCTCCTTTAAAATAATTTCATCTTCAAAATTGACATGTACCTTATGTGAGTAATTATGGGTAAGTTCTCCTCATATCTTCTTTTTTCTCCCAAGTAGCTTCTTGCGGTGATGTTTTATCCCAAGTAGCTTCTTGCGGTGATGTTTTATCCCACAAGACCTTCACCAGGGGAATGGTTTTATTCCTCAGGTTCTTGACCTCAGTATCGATGATTTGTAAAGGTTTTGGCTGATAATTCAGATTATCCTTTAATTTCAATGTATTGGCATCAAGTATGTGTGAAGGATCAAGAATGTAATTTCTGAGCTAGGATACATAAAAAACATTATGGAGGTTTAACAGTGATGGTGGCAAGGCTATTTGGTATGCAGATGGACTAACTCTCTTTAGAATTTGAAAAGGTCCAATGTATCTAGGACTCATCGTTTTAGATTTTATAGCCCTACCAATACCAATAGTTTGGGGAGATTTTGAGAAAAAATGATCTCCCTCATCAAATTCAAGTGGCCTCCTTCTTTTATTGGCATAGCTCCTTTGCCTATCTTGAGCTTTGGCTATCTTCTCTTTGATTATCTTAATTTGATCAGTTATTTGTTGCACCAACTCAGGTCCTAGCAGTTGCCTCTCACATACTTCATACCAAATAATGGAGACCTACACTTTCTCCCATATAGAGCTTCATAGGGTGCCATACCTATGCTAGAGTGGAAACTATTATTATAGGAAAATTCTATTAATGGTAAGCTCTTATCCAAATTCCCTTTATACTCTAAGGAACAAGCCCTAAGTATATCCTCTAAAGTTTGGATTGTCCTCTTTGTCTGTTCATCCATCTGTGGATGATAAGTGGTACTAAAGTTTAACCTAGTACCAAAAGCTTCCTACAAGGCTTTCCAAAATCTAGAGGTAAATCTAGGATCTCTATCTAAAATAATGTTGATAGGTACTCCATGAAGTCTCACTATCTCTTGAATATATAGTTTAGCTAATCTATCCAAGGAGAATTTGATCTTAATGGGTAGGAAATGAGTGGATTTAGTCAATCTATCCACTATTACTCAAATGGCATCATTTCCTGACTGGGTTTTGGGTAAACCCACCACCAAGTCTATAGAAATTTTGTCTCATTTCCACTTAGGAATATCTAATAGCTGTAATAATCTAGCAGACTTCTAATGTTCAATCTTCACCTACTAACATGCTAGACACTTAGCTACATGCTCTACTATATGCTTTTTCATACCTAGCCACTAGAACTTTTTGTTCAAATCCTGATACATCTTTATGGCGCTAGAATGAATGGTATAATTAATTTGATGAGCCTCCTCTAATATTATATTCTTAATCCTCCAGCTCCAAGAACATAAATTCTATTCTAGAAAGTTATCATTCCAACAGCCCCCTTCGTGAACTCCTTTGAATCCTTTATAGACTCTAGGAATTCATCATTTTTTGAGCTTCTAGGATTTGGGTCCTAAGAGTGTTTTCAATTCTTAGCTCACTCAAACAGATTTTGTTAAGTAACACCAGAGTAGACAAACTTATGTTCCTAAATTTTTCCATTAAATCCATCTTACTCATCATCATTTGAGCTACATGGAGGGACTTCCTACATAAAGCATTCACCACAATATTTGCCTTACCTAGATGGTACTTCAATTCAAAATCATAATCCTTAATGAATTCCATCCATCTCCTCTGTTCATATTCAATTCCTTTTGGTCAAAGAGGTACTGGAGAATTTTATGGTCATTAAATACCTCGAATCTAGATACATAGAAGTAGTGTCTCCAAATTTTCAAAGCAAATACTATGGTTGCCAATTCTAGGTCATGAGTAGGATAATTTTTCTCATGAGACCTTAACTGTCTAGAAACATAGGCCACTACCCTTCCTCCTTGCATCAGAACATACCCTAAACCTGTCAAACTTTTCTAAAGAGTCTCTGATGACTAAGACAAGTGCAGTGGTTAATCTTGTAATGCCCTTATCTAGTATTACTACTCCTCTGAAGTAAACAGATAAGTTCGATACATTACTATTAACCTTAATTATTCATTTACAATGTCTAAGCATTTATACCATTAAGTATTATCATTATGGATTAGGTTCGGGTTCTTTTGCTCAGATAACCATACTTTATGCGCAGCAAAAATTAAATTCAATCTATCAGAGCAAAATTTATAAAACTTACATATAATACAATTAATAAATGTCCAATAATGAATGTTCATTACATTCTTCTATGATCATATACCAGGATATATGAAGTACCCGTCCATAAGGAGTCAGAAGATAACAAGCCTGTCACTTAGACTCCTTGTACAAAATACTGGTGATGAACCGGTCCTTCATATCCTTTCACCAATGATTGCCTCATTTCCCTTTTCTATATATAGCCAAAATAATAGTCCTACTTCTAATCCCAAAAACATATATAGAATCAGGACCCCAAAATAAAGGAATACAAAATGCTCTTAAACAAAGGGAATTCCATCTTTCACAAGCATCGCTAAGCATCTGCATCTGATACATATTAGCATACGAATGAGAAACACAAGTTTCCCAATAGCTTAACAATCATTATTTTAAAATGAACTAATATGTACCAGGGTGCAAGCACCAAAATTTTTTCATCTACATTCTAGTTATTTAAGACACAGTCTCATTTATATATATACATAAATTGGTAAGCACTGCATGATTATTTGAAAATGTCGATGTGATAAAAGTAGATATTCACTTTCAAGTAAAACATTTTTTTCATGGGACACATGCTAAAACTGGAATAGACAATAATCATTTATGCAGTTCATTCTTAAAACTTACCTTGCCTTAAAGTGTGAAGCATCTTTGATCACACTTCAAGGGGTGTGGACACTTGGCCACCTTTGTAAATTAATTGTGCACACTTGGGCACATCATGGACACTTGGCCACCTTTGTAAATTAATTGTGCACACTTGGGCACATTATGGACACTTGGCCACCTTTATAAATTAATGGTGCACACTTGGGTACTTTGTGGACACTTGGCTAACTTAGTAAATTAATTGTGCACACTTAGGCACTTTTTGGACACTTGGCCACCTTGGTAAATGAATTGTGCATACTTGGGCACTTTCTGGAAACTTGGCCACCTTGGTAAATGAATTGTGCACACATGGGCACTTTGTGGACACTTGGCCACCTTGATAAATTAATTGTGCATACTTGGGCACTATGTGGACACTTGGCCACCTTGGTAAATTAATTATGTTGCAATTTTCTATTAGTATGTGGTCTTAAATTAGCCATCCATAATCTCTTAAAATTTTCAACATAAGAACACTAATGGCATACATTGGGATAAATTGCAATTACCCTTCCTTTAACTTTAACTTTATCATTTTCCCTTGACTTTAGCCATTATAAGACCTATTATAAATCATTATCATTTGCATATGCATTCGGCTACTAGCACTAAAATAGGGGATTGTGTTCGACCATAAGGATAAGTTAATAATTACTAAGGTTTTCCATGCCACATTGTCAAATTCTCCCCACCTTTCTATACTTTACCCTTAATGAGATCATGCATTAAATTCTAGGATACTTTCTTCCACATTTAATTGGTGTAGCCATTGCCATTAATAATTTATTCCCCTTTGCTTTATTGGGTAATGCTACACACGAAATTTGTAAGGTTACATAACTATTTAAATTCACACATTTTAATAATAATGTGGGCTTTATTATGTGCAAAAAGATGAAATAATTAGCTATACTTTAATTAACCATAATTCTAAATAGAAACCTTTATTTTGATTTCTCTAACTTAAAACTCATACTAGTCATGCAAATATACAAAATTTTTGCACTATCTTATGTGAGAGCTTTCTATCATGCATGCTGAATTTTTCTTACAGCCATAATTCTTCCATAAACAACAATATACATTTTAGCACATCAACCAGCATACCAATTTATCATGAAATCTTAGCCAACATGACATTCATTTCATCAAGAATGTAGAGAGGAAGATTATGTTCCATGAAAGCTTGGAAAAACATGGTGAATATGTACTAAACCATGGAACAAAATTAAAAGAATTGCTAACCTACCTGAAGGATGAACTCAAGTGGAATTGTCTTAGCTTCCCCTTGAATTTCTCTTGCTCCTTTGCTCCTTTCTTTCCTTTCTTTCTCAGCCAAATCCAATCCCTCTCCCTCCAATGAATGGGTTTGTGTCTCTTTCTCAAATGTGGAGCTGCCCTCTTTTCTCTCTTGCCAAGTATTATTGTTGTATACCACCTAATCCCTCTCCCTCTTGTATCTTGTTTAATCGGCTAAGGGAATGCTACCTCATCTTTCTCTTTCTTTTATTGTTCTTAGTTAATAGGCTTTCGTGTAATTTAAGTGCAGCCCACCTTTCTTTAAAATTTTTTGTTTATTAATCCAATATTCACTCTGCTCTCTCCCCCTTTTTGGATGCACTTGCTGTGTGTGTGTATTTACTTCCATCTCTCCCTCACATTCTCATTCGGCTGCATGGGATGCTGCCTTCCTTCTCATACTTAATTATTATTACTTTTCCAGCCCCACGTGTAACCAAGTACAAGCCATTTCCTTGTATTCTCGTGTTAACCATTCGGTCACACCAAGAAAGAGAAAGGAGGGAAGTCACTTAATGCAAGCTGCAAACTCCACATCATGTAGGCTGTATGGTCACGCAAGGCTCTTCAATCTCCTTCCTCAGGCACTTTAAGGTTAGTACAAGGGGAAGGGAAGGAAAACTTGCACCACACGCCGAAAGTTCCTTCCACACAAGCTATACTTAGTGTTGCACTTTCCTTTCCTTCACCAGTTGCATATATGGGTATTAAATTATTTTTATCTCTTCCCAATTTGTGTTTCGTGGAATTACCAATGATACTCCTATATTGTGTAATTATGAACCGTTCTGCATGCATATATATATTTAGCTCCACCCCTTAATAATTACTCGATGGTGCTGAAAGAAAAGAAAGAAGGGGAAACACGCAAACCCATATCGTAGCATTGTATGTTTATGTATTTTACTTTAATTAAATTCTACACTCTTGTGTTAGCCATTTTCCTTTTGTATATTTAAATGCTACACACTTCTTTCATTTCCCAATGGTCCTAGCCGTGTGGGTATATAAATATATATCATTAAAACTCACATCCTTCATCAATTACACGTGCATATGTTTAATTTGCCATTCTCTTCTCTCATTGGCAATTCGGCTAACTAAAAAGGGAGAAAGGAAAATTTAAATCAAGCACCTCAATTTTATGCAATGTTACCCTTTATCGTATTTATTCTAACCATTAAATTACTCAAGCAATTCATCACACCTTATGGCAACTCATCGAATTAATTAAGGGGACATTAATTTAAATCTAACCAAGAGAATATGGGGTGTTACAAATCCATCTTTCAAGGTTTGGAAACTTTGTTCACATTTTGAGTCCCACACAAATGGGACATTCTTTTGGGATTATTATTTGCCAAAACCCCTGAATAAACTGCTTATAATATCCTACTAGCCCCAGAAAACTACAAACTTCGATCACAGTAGTAGGCCTTTCTTGTAACATTCTCCCTTATTTCTATGAGAGATGTTTGTTAATTTTAATTAATTGCTTGTGTATGTTGCATTAGATTACATATAACTGCATATAGTTGCATTAGTGTCAGAATTGGACTAGAAAAGAATGAGAAAATTGATTAGAAATGGGAGAAGGACTAATCTGAAAAGTGTAAAAGTTCAAGTATGAGAATTTCAATTTTGACCAAAAGAATTATTGTAGCCAACTAATTTTTGGAATTCTCCCACCAATGGTTCAGAGGCAAAATGGTAATTATGTATATGGTTTGAAACTTACCATTTTAAGGCCGAATGATCAAAGACTAGGATCAAAATTGTAAGTTTTGGGTCACCTATATAAGGCTGGGAGTTAGACTTCCTCATTACCAAAAATTTAGAACCACTTCTAGAGAGAGAAAGAGCATTCGGGTACAGAGAGAAAGTGAGGGAGAAAAAGCTAAATCTCTATAACATTTGCTTATAACATGCATAAGAGATGTTTATTAGTTGTTAATTTAAATTTAAATGCTTGTGTATGTTGCATTAATTGCATATAGTTACATAAGTGTAGGGACCAAGTTGAAAGAAAGAAAAATTGAGTTAAGTGGATTAAGGACCCAATTGAAAAGGGAAAGTGCAGCTAGGCTAAAGTCACAAATGGGCTAAAGACTAAAATGTAAATAGGGAGACTTATATTTTAGAAACCCTAAAACCCTAACATAAACCAAACTTCAGCTAATTTTCTAGAGAGAGAAGGAGAAGGGGCGAGTAGAGAGAGAAAAGGGTGAGTTAGGGCAAATAAGAGGAGATTTCCTAAAGAAAAAACATATTTGAGGATGGGAATTAGTCTGACAACAAGAGGGGGACCATTCTAACACACTATACATACACATTGCCTAGGAAATCAAGGTAGTAACTCTACCTAACCCCATTTTTTAAAATGTTGTTTTGTTGAGAAATGTTGTTTATGAATAATTTGAACTATGTTTGTGGTTTAACCCTACATTCTATATATTTTTCTACTTTTATTGGGTGCTGCTTGCTGATATGTTGTGCTTATTTGTGCTTGTAAATGATTGGAAGGATCGGGTTGTTGTTTATCCAGTAGAATATGTTGGTTTCCCTTAGATGAATAATGGGTGAGCATAATGATGAGAAATTTCTAGAGAAAAGCAGGGTTTTTGGCATAGAAAATAAGCTCATAAGTTTATAAACTCGAAATAGACTGAAATCTGGGCTGGGTAATCATGAAAATGTATTTTTAGAATTGGTGCAAGATGTAACAGTTGACTGATAGCATGTAGTAGCCGACTATCATCTTGTTGAGAAACCTAGAAATGCATACATAAGCGTGGCAGTCAATTGCTAGCCTTATTAGTTGACTATCGGGTCTGAGTTTTCTACATAGCAGTCGACTGTTAACTCTAGCAGCTGACTGTCATGCTCTTCGTTTTGCCCAGAAAGCATTCCAGAGAGCCACTAGTCGACTGCCAACCTTCCATTAGTTGACTGGCAGCCTACTATGTTGCGACCCACGAATTCTAAAGAGTGATCAGCCAGTTGTCGACCTACTACCAGTTGACTGATATCCCTTAAACTTGAGAAACATGATTTTTATCAAAGAACGAGCTTAGTAATCTTGCATACCACTTTTTTTAAGGCTTACAGTGTAACCATACTAGGAAACTACATACGCTTGTGACAATGACACAAAAGGGAGCGAAAAGCATCAGAAAAGGAAAGAGTGAATTATTCTAAGCATATGCATTAGTAGTAGATAGGCTCATGATCGAGTGACCGATTGTCAGTATAGAACAATTGTTGGCATTCCACGGTTGTGCCATAAATAGGGATGGTCAAACATCCACTTGGGCATAGATGATTTTGAAAATGTCGTGATGGTGGCAAACTCTGTAGCACCCGCCCTTAATACTTTGCATTTTATGATGGCATTGTTGTTATTATTATTATTTATGTGATGATAAGGATGGTTCATCAAAAAAGATAGAATGGGCATTTTCATCAAGATAGAATCACTTTTGTCATAAAAGAGCAAAATTGAATATCTGGTAAAGAAGGGCAAAATAGTAATTTTACCATGAAAGGAAAAATTGATTTTTTTTCCTATTTCATGAAATTACATTTAAGGACTTTCATTATTTTCATTTAAGAGAGAAGAAGAATTTAGTTAGGAAGTGATTATGTCCACTTTGATGGCAAAATGGCAGTTTTTCCTTAAAAGGGCAAAATTGTAATTTTACCCTAAGGTCATATTAATAATTTTGCATAAGGTAGAAAAATTTAATTTTTACCTAAATACTCCATGGGAACCAAATTTAGAAGTCTTTACCCATTTATTTTTAAAAGGGGAAAGAATAAGGTTAAATACAATAGTATTGACATAAAGGGCAAAAGGGTAATTTTTTCAAAAGAATGGTAAATTAGTAACTTCACAAAAATTAGTTTTATGAAACTTTATTTAAGTAATTTTTTCCCATTAAATTCGAAAAGGGTGAAAATGGGGTTAAAATTAACATGTAAATTAAAAATTAATATAATAAATATAATAAGTTAATATAATAAATTAATATATATAAATAATCTATCCAAAAGATGAGGGCAATTCTAGAATTTTGAAAATCATAAGGGCATAAATGTCTTAACCTATAGAAGTTCCACAAAATTACCATCCTATGGAGAGTGGATGCCATTCTTGAAAAGGAGAAGTAGTAAAGGTAAATTGTAACATCTGCTCCAATTATGATTAAAGAGATGTTTAATACTTGTTAATTTAATGTTTAATGCTTGTGTATGTTGCATTGGTGCATATAGTTACATTAGCCTAGGGACTAAATTGAAAGGAATTAAATGAAGGTTTAGTAAGAGGTGGTTAGGGACTCAATTGAAAAGAGAAAAGTAAGTGATTCCAAGAGTGCAAAATAGATGAGGGACCAAAGGGCAAATATGCAAACCTCTCTTAAACCTTAGTTATAGCTAAAACTCCCATACACTTCCAAACCTTCAAATTTTAGAGAGAGAAGCAAGAAGGGCGGTAAAGAGAGAAAGGGGAGAGTTAGGGCAAATGAGGGAGATTTTGCTAAAGGAAAGGGTTGATTGAAGCTAGAAATTAGTTCTACAGCAAGAGGGGATCATTTCTAACACATCAAGCACACACATTTACAAGGAATAAAGGTAGCAATCCATCCTAAACCCCTATCTTTTTGAAATGTTACTATTGTTGGAAAATATGGATTTCTACATGTTTGCACTTAGATTAGGGTTAAACCTACATTCTGTATGCTTTTCTACTTTTATGGGATGTTGTGTTGCTGAATGTATGCTCATCTATGTGCTTGTAATGGATTGGAAGGGCTGGGTTATGTTCATCTAGGGATATAGACTAGTTTTCCTTGAATGTACCATGTTTGAGCTAATGTATGAGAAATGTTTAATGAAAAGTAAAGTTTATTGTATGGGAATTAAGCTCATATGTTTAGAATTGAAAATATAATGCATTTTAAACTGAGGTATTCTCAAAATTATGTTTTTTGAATCAGAATCTGAGCATAGCAGAATCGCCACCGATCGCTAAGTAGGGGCAGTCGACTGTCGTGTTCCTAGAAAACCCAGAAGTGTAGACAGAGGTTTAGCAGCCGACTGCCAGATTCTTAATCTGGCCGATCGTTTGCCCAGTGCACTAAGCGCTTGATCGCCATCCTTGCGATCGGCGGTCAGTGTTCTGGAAAACTTCAGCGGCATGCAGGCTTAACAACTGATTGCTAGGTTTTTAGCAGTCGACTATTGGGCCCAGGTTTGTACTGAGCAGTCGACTGGCAGTCTTAGCAGTCAACTGTCGTGCTCTTATTTTGCCTAGAACACATTCCAAAAAGCCACCAGCTGGCTACTATTTGGCACTCGAGGAATACAAAGAGCCACCAGTTGATTGCCAGCCTACCAGTAGTTGACTGCCAGCCCTCTAGTTTGCGAAATGAGGTTTCTAATATCAACTGAGCTTAGCAATTCTTCCTATTAACTAATTAAGGGCTCAAAACATCAGTAAGCAGAGAAACTAGGAGTTTTGGTTATTGTACAAAGGATAAAGTCTCTTTCCACTTGGATGAGAATGGTCCTTGTGATAGTGATATAAAAGGTAGCGAAGAGACATTAAAAAGGAAGAGTGAAGTATCCTCGGTATATGCACTAGTGGTAGATAGGTTCATAAGTCTAGTGATCGATTTTTGGTATGGGACGGCCGTTAGCATTCCACAGTTGTGCCATGTATTAGGATGGTTAAACATCCACTTGAACATAGATGAATTCGAAAACACCGTGATGGTTGCGAACCCTAAGTTAGTGTGTCTTCCAAGGGCTATGAAGAAACACATACGTAAGGTTAAAGCATAACCATGGGTATGAGCTAAATTACCCAAGCGTATATGTTAGAGAATAACGTATCGAGAGCGTGATCCACTAGAAAAAGGGTGTTGATTCCATAACCTCATGTTTTGCGAAAGTAGAGATGATAGGACTTATGCAAAGGTTTTACAGTGATCCCGTGAGTTATTAAGATTATACGTTGGATCTGACTAGGGGACACCTCAGTAGTACTATGCAGTAGAGTTACCGTAGTGGCACAGTTAGTCACCAGAATACCTCATTCATGTATGTAGTGGTACGTGGAGTCGTTGCTGGGTGACAGTCCCAATAACTCGTATGTTCTGATTGTTTCCTCTTACTCATATATACCACCAAAAGGCATATTTATTTCCCTATGGAAAATTTTTTATGATGAAAATGATGATGAATGCACTTCCCATGTTTTAAATTTGATATGTTTTAAATGCACATGCATACATATTAGTATATAACATGATTAAGTGCCACACTCATTGCATCCTATAGTATATTATATGTTTTATGAAAGAATGTAGCGAATTTCCGTGCGAGCACGGTGGTACAGGTCAATTGATTTTGTAACTAGTTGTATTGCTACTGAGATTCATTTCTCACAATAGTGTTGACATGTACCAGATGTGTAGGTCCCCTTGGGCTGGAGAAAAAGGGTAAGGTATGAAGAAGTGTTCAATCTGGGCATACAAACTATTTAGTCTGGATAGTATAAGCACATGTTAGGATTAAGCTAGCCTTCATGATATTTTGAGAAAGGCTAGTGTAGGATTATTATGTATAGCCTATTCTAATTTATCTATATATGAATTAGGTTGGATTGATGAATAGACTATTTAATAGGGTTATGAGTGGTAGGATTGTTGCCTTCATGCCCAATAGTTAATTGATTATATTTAATTAAGAATGCATGTCTATGTATAGTTACTCTAGGTGTATGTTATATGTATTTATTCCGTTGTGATATTGAGAGAACCCAAGAGTAGAGACCAACCCAAATGCACTCAATTAATCAACTTGGTAAAAATTTTAAAATGGACTCAGGTAGAAGTAATAGTAACACCAACAATCTGATAATTATTTTCATATTATAGCTTTTAAATATCAAAAAGGAACCGTAGGATAAAGGATATTACATTTTTGGTATTAGAGCATGGCTACCACGGTTGGCACATAGCTGACTCGATAGTGATAAGTGCAAATTAGGTAGTATGGGTAGATTCCTCAAGATAGAGACTACTACAGGTTAGTTAGCTGAGCCTAGGCAGTTGACTATTTGTGCTATGTTTTGACTTGAGGAATAGAGTGCTAGGTTTGGGTAGATAGTATTCCTTGTTATGCCATATTTTCTCTTATAAATGTTATGTTATTGAGACTAATCACATCAGTAATGTCTATTTTGTAGAGTGAATTATGGCCTCACCTAGAAAGAATATTGAATCAAAGGAGGGAAGTGAAGCTAATTTGGTTGGGGTAGTACAGGCTATGATGGGAGTAGCTGAAGCTATAAGGGAACAATTTTCTGCCCCTACCCAAGTTCTCCTTAGACAGTTAGGGGAAGGTGGAAATAACAACTGCCCTACCCCTAAGCACAGTAGAGGAAGAAGCCGAGGCTAGAGAAGCAAGAGGCTAATGGCGAGGCAAGCAGTGCCTGATAATTGCCCAACATGTGGGAGAAACCATAGGGATAAACCATGTCTAATGGGACAGGACATTTTTTTCAAGTGTGGTAAGTCAGGGACTATAGCAGAGGATGCCCACTATGGAAGAGGCTAGTTAAGACCTCTAAACCTCCAACCACAGAGAGAATCCATGATGGACCTTGTAGGCTCCACCAAGGTGTGTGTTACCAATGTAAGATATTGAGATTTCAACAAGGTACACGTTGTAGATGTGGGAAGAATCATGGGAATAAGCCATGTTTATTGGGATGGAATGTCTGTTACAAGTGTGGCAAGCCGGGACATTTCATCAAGATGTGCCCATTGTGGAAGCAACCGGTGGAAACCACTAAATCTCCAACTATTGGAAGAGTCAATACTCTCAAGAGCAAAGGGGTAGCTAACTCCAATGATCTTACTAGAGGTAAGTTTTTGATAAGCAATAAATCTTTAAATTTATCGATTGATTCTAATAGGTCTCATTCATTCATCTCTAATGAACTTGGGAAGCCTTTATGACTATTTGTAACCTTTCTTCCCTATAGTCTGACTGTCTCCATACCAGAGGAAAATCATGTTATGGTGACATTAACTTATTTGCATTGTTCTACCATAATGGGGGACAAATCCCTTCTTGTTGGCTTTATGGTTTGCCTATGTTCGACATGGGGTAACGTTCTTGAGATGAGCTAGCTGTCCAAAATTGATGGGGCCCTGGACTATAATGATAAGGTCAGGATGTCAATATGGTGAACAGGAATATTAAGGGTAGAAATGATAGAACAGAGTTCGTCTAATGTAAGGACACAACCTAAGATTTAGTGTATCCCTATAGCGAGAATGTTTTCTATTTTGATGAGAAATCCAGTTTACCATCTGAGAGGAAAACAAAATCCTTGATAAAATGGGTTTCCATAATGGGACCAATTCTTATAGTACATTAGAGGATGTTCCCGATAAGCCTCAGGGAAGATAAAGCCAGAGAGAAACCCTACGCCTAAATAGTTTATTATACTTAGTACTTTAACCTAGGGAGATTAGCAGATTGCTATTTGAGATCCATATAGGGATTTTCCAAAAAGCGCGTCCTATAACCAATTTTACCCAGAAGGATGTTCCATTTAGATGGGACTCTTAATGTGAGCATAGTTTCCAAACCTTGAAGGAAAGGTTAACCACTGCACCTGTGCTAGTTATCCCAAATCCTTTAGAAAAATTTGAGCTGTATTGCGATGCATCTAAGACAAGTCTGGGATGTGTCTTAATGTAAGAGGGAAAGGTAGTAGCCTATACTTCTAGGTAGTTAAGGCCTCATGAGTGTAACTACCCTGCTCATGACCTAGAACTAGCAGCCATAGTTTTTGCCTTAAAAATTTAAAGGCATTACCTTTATAGATCTAGGTTTAAAGTATTTAGTGGCCACAAAAGTCTCAAGTACCTCTTTGATCAAAAGGAGCTAAACATGAGACAGAGGAGATGGATAGAGTTCATTAAGGATTATCATTTTGAGCTGAAATACCATCTAGGTAAAGACAATGTGGTGGCGGATGCCTTTAGTAGGAAATCCCTTCACATAGCTTGAATGATGGTGAGTGAGATGACTTTAATTGAGAATTTTAGGAACTTGAGCTTATCTACAATCAGACTATCAGATAGGATATGTCTAGGAGGATTGTGGATTGATAATAACCTTAGGACTCAGATCCTAGAGGCCCAATAAGAGGATGAGTTCCTAAAGTCCCTGAAGGACCCAAAGGAATTCCATAAGGATGCTGATGGAGTAATAACCTTTCAGAATAGGGTTTATGTCCCAAGTCTAGGGGAAATTAGAGAGAAAATTTTAGAGGAAGCCCATAAGAGAGATTACACTGTTCATCCTAGTGCCACTAAGATGTACCAAGACTTGAAGGGAAGAATTTGGTGGCCAGGCATGAAAAAGCACATTGGTGAGTATGTTACTAAGTGTTTAGTGTGTCAGTAAGTGAAGATTGAACATCAGAAACCTGTTGGGTTGTTGCAACCTCTAGATATCCCTGAATGGAAGCAGGATAAAATTTCTATGGACTTCGTAGTAGGTTTACCCAGGACTCAGGCAGGAAATGATGCTATTTGGGTGATAGTAGACCGATTGACTAAGTCTGCTCATTTCCTACCTATTAAGATTAATTTCTCCATGGATAAGTTAGCTCATCTGTACATCAAGAATATAGTGAGACTGCATAGAGTCTCTACTAGCATTGTTTCAGATAGAGACCCTAGATTTACCTCTAGATTTTGGAGAGCTTTCTAAGAAGCCTTCTATCGTATATCATCCTCAAACTGATGGATAAACTGAGAGAACCATTCAGACTTTAAAGGATATGCTTAGGTCGTGTGCCTTAGAGCATAAGGGAAGTTAGGATCAAAGCCTAGAATTGATAGAATTCTCATACAATAACAGTTTCCATTCTAGCATAGGGATAGCACCTTATGAAGCCTTATATGGGAGGAAGTGTAGATCACCTCTGTGTTGGTATGAGGTAGGGGAAAGACAATTGCTCGGACCGAAGTTGGTCTAGCAAACCATAGAATAAAATATGATGATTAGGGATAAAATGGCTAGAGCCAAAGATAAGCAAAAGAAGTATTCTGACAAAAGAAGGAGACCACTGGAATTCAATGAAGGAGATCATGCTTTCCTTGGGGTATCTCCTGTTACTGGTATAGGTAGAGCCATTAAGTCCAGAAAATTGAATCCAAGGTATATTGGGCCATTCCAAATCCTAAGAAAGGTTGGTCAATCAGCATACCAAATAGCCTTACCTCCGTTCTTATCAAACCTCTATGATGTTTTCCATGTCTCACAACTTCGAAAGTATATCCATGACCCATCCCACATTCTTGATGCCAGTATAGTACAATTACAAGAGAATTTAACTTATCATCGAAAACCATTGAGAATCATCGGGAATAAGGTCAAGCAATTGAGGAACAAGGTCATCCCTCTAGTTAAGGTTTTATGGGATCAGTTATCTCCATAAGAGGTGACATGGGAGAAGGAAGAGGACATGACGAAGTCCTACCCATAACTATTCGAATAGGTACGTTTTAATTTTGAGGATGAAATTATTTTAAAGGAGGGGAGAATGTAACATCGGCTCCAATTATGATTAAAGAGATGTTTAATACTTGTTAATTTAATGTTTAATACTTGTGTATGTTTAATACTGTCGTGTTCCTAGAAAACTCAAAAGTGCAGACAGAGGCTTAGCAGCTGACTGCCAAGTTCCTAGCAGTCAACTGTCGGGCCTAGGTTTGCAATGACCATTTGACTGGCAGTCTTATCAGTTGACTGTCGTACTCTTATTTTACCTAGAACATATTCCAGAAAGCCACCAACCGGCTGCCAGTTGGCACTTGAGGAATACAGAGAGCCACTAGTCGACTGCCAGCCCTGTAGTTTGCAAAATGAGGTTTCTAATATCAACTGAGCTTAGCAATTCTTCCTATTAACTAATTAAGGGCTCAAAACATTGGTAAGCAAGGAAACTAGGAGTTTTGGGTAATGTCCAAAGGATAAAGTCACTTTCCACTTGGATGAGAGTGGTCCTTGTGATAGTCATATAAAAGGGAGCAGAGAGACATTAAAAAGGAAGAGTAAAGTATCCTCGGTATATGCACTAGTGGTAGATAGGCTCATAAGTCTAGTGACCGATTGTCGGTATAGGACGACCATTAGCATTCCACAGTTGTGCCATGTATTAGGATGGTTAAACATCCACTTGAACATAAATGACTTCGAAAACACCGTGATGGTTGCAAACCCTAAGTTAGTGTGTCTTCCAAGGGCCATAAAGAAACACATACTTAAGGTTAAAGCATAACCATGGGTATGAGCTGAATCACCCAAGCGTATATGTTAGAGAATAACGTATCGAGAGCGTGATCCACTAAAAAAGGGGTGGTGATTCCAAAGCCTTATGATTCACGAAAGCGGAGAGGATAGGACCTGTGCAAAGGTTTTACAGTGATCCCGTGAGTTATTGAGATTGTACGTTGGATTCGGCTGGGGGATGCCTCGGTAGTACTATGGAGTAGAGTTACCGTAGTGGCACAGTTAGTCACAAGGATAGCTCAACTACTATAGTGGCACAGTTAGTCACCAGGATAACTCATTCATGTATGTAGTGGTACGTGGAGTCGTTGTTGGACGACACTCCCGATAGTTCATATGTTCTGATTTTTTCCTCCTGCTCATATGTACCATCAAAAGGCATATTTCTTACCCTATGGAAAATGTTTTATGTTGAAAATGATGATGAATGCACTTCCTATATTTTAAAGTTGATATGTTTTAAATGCACATATATACATACGAGTATATAACATGATTAAGTGCCACACTCATTGCATCTCATAGTATGTTATATGTTTAATGAAAGAATGTAACAATTTTCATGCGAACACGGTGGTACAAGTCAATGGATTTTGTAACTGGTTGTATTGCTACTGAGATTCATTTCTCACAATAGTGTTGACATGTACTAGATGTGTAGGTCCCCTTGGGCTGGAGAAAAAGGGTAAGGTATGAAGAAGTGTTCAATCTGGGCATACAAACTGTTTAGTCTGGATAGTATAAGCACATGTTAGGATTAAGCTAGCCTTCATGATATTTTGAGAAAGGCTAGTGTATGATTATTTTGTATAGCCTATTCTAATTTATCTGTATATGAATTAGGCTGTATTGATGAATAGACTATTTAATGGGGTTACGAGTGGCAGGATTGTTGCCTCCATGCCCAATAGTTAATTAATTATATTTAATTAAGAATGCATGTCTATGTATAGTTACTCTAGGTGTATACTATATGTATTTATTCCGCTGTGATATTGAGAGAACCTGAGAGTAGAGACCAACCCAAATGCACTCAATTAATCAACTTAGTAAAAATTTTAAAATGGACTCGGGTAGAAGTAATAGTAACACTAACACTCTGATAATTATTTTCATATTATAGCTTTTAAATATCAAAAAGGAATCGTAGGATAGAGGGTGTTACATAAATTGGTCATTTCACACCAAGGGCATTTTGGTAATTTCACCAAAACCCTAATTTAAGTTTTCTTCTTCCTTTAGGAGAAGAAGTCAAACAAGAGAGGGAGAAGAAGTGCTGGTTGAACACACATCTAAGCTTGGAGAAGAAGGATTTCAAGGAAAATCAACTAGGATATTTCACTAATCTTACACTTTTAAGGTAGATAAACATGCCGAAACCCTTCTTTTCTCATTTTGTGGTTTGATTAAAGTTTTCATAAACTTGTAAGAAGGATGGGTTTCTCGCTCTACATTCTTATGGAAGTTTTACTTGAATGGGGTTTGAATATGATGAAATCTTATTGTGTTTATGGCTATGGATATGTTGAAATGCTTGATAACACAAGAGATAGAAATTTCTCAAGATTGGAACCTAACTCTTGAAAAACCCTAATGTTTGCCATGGCTGAAATGTTGTATTTTAGAGTGAGAAAATGGTGATTTTGCATGCAATCTATTTGTTTATGATTGTCTTGTAAGCAAAATGGTGAAAACACTTCATTTCCATGCTTGTCTTTCTTTGGCCAAATGGTTGTCATGGTGAGGGTGCTGAAATTCGCTTGAAAATGTGTCCAAAAGTAGTGGAGAACTTGCTATAAAATAGTAGGAGAGAGATAATTTGGTTAGGTTAATGTCTTGACACTTTTTTCACTTCTAAACTTTACCATTAACCAAGAAAGTATGCTTTACCTATCTTGGCTGAGAGGACCCATGCAAATGGTGCTGAAATTTTATTTGAAAATGGCTAGAAAACATTATAAGTTTAGTCTTAAGAAATTAGGAGAGAGAAATTTATGGTATTTTTATGATTTTGGCAAATGTCCTATTTTAAAGTTTTACCATTTCACTTAAAATGTGCTTAAAAATGTGAAGTTGTAAGATTATGTGCGTTGTTACATCTGACATGAAAATGAGTTAGAAAATTATGAAAAAGGAAGGCTTAAAGTGCACTTACCTAATTTTGAGGTGTGAGAAAGTGTTATGCATAATTATAGAAATTGTTACCATAATGTCCAAATGATAGAAATAATGCTAGAAATGAACCAAATGGGTTAGAAATGCCAATTTTTCATGCTTTTCTTGCCTTGGCCGAATGCTATGTGAATTTTTCCTTAAATGGATAAATTTATGTATTAATAGAACATAACCTAAGGTTCATTTCAAAATGGCCTATGCTAAGTGAAATGAGGTGAAATGATGAAATGATTAATTATGGATGACGAATTTCATGCATTTTTGCCATTGATAGAAATATGTTAAAAATCATGTGAATATGATTGAATGGCATAGAAATGCTTATTGCATTTGAGAAAGGTAAGACTAGAACCCTAAGGAGGAATGATCTGGTGTATACCTCTAAAGAGAGCAATATCCCTATGTGAGGCTAGAGCACTATATTGTTTATTTATGTTGCATGAATGTGTTGTAAGCGTGAATTGTTAATGTGTGTGAAACATTAAAATTTGACCATAGATTCCTGTACAATAACACATGTTGCATATCTCATATTCATAGATGCATACACCTATGTTTCACATATAGCATACCTATAAAGCCATATAAAAAGAATTTTGGAGCTGAATAGAATGTAGAAATATTTTCTGTATTCATATAGTGGTACATATTAGTTATTTCAAAGAAATGGTTTGTTTAGTTACTAGGAATATTATTCTCATTACTGTACTGATATGTATCAGATGCCTAGATATTTTTTAATCTTGAAGATCGAGATAGCAATAGTGGAAGTCCCCTTCTTAGGGACTTTCACCATAATGAAAGATATATATATTATGTCCATTATAGAACTTACCCTAGAGTAAATTGGGTACTTTAGTTATATACTTATAGCCCTTCATTTTGGTCCTGATTCTATATGTTCTTTTAGGGTTAGAATTAAGATGGCTATTTTTGGCTGTATATAGAAAAGGGAAAAAGGGCAATTAAGGGGGAAAGGATATGTGAAGAACCTGCTCATCCATAGTATTTTGTAAAAGGAGTTTGAGTGATACGCTTGTTTTCTCCTTACTCTTTATGGATGGATACTTCATATATCCTGGTATATGTATACAGAATGATGTAATAGATAGTGATTATATATATAGTATGACAGGTTTTATAAATTTCATTGTGATGTATGAAATTTTAATTTCGCTGTGCTAAAGTATGTTTACCTAAGAAGAAGAACCCAAACCTAATCAAATATTAAATTATTGATGGATTAAATTAATGAGATAAAAAGTCAAAGAATAATGTAACCACTTATCTAATCATATTATATGACATTGTTAAGATAAGATAAGGGGTGTTACAAACTCGAAGTTAGTGTCATCTTCCACAGGCCATTTAAGAAACACATACTTAGAGTAAGCATAACCATGAGCATGAGCTAATCACCCTAATGTATATGTTAGAGGATAGTGTACCAGGAGTGTGATCCACCAACAGAGGGTGGTGACTCCATAGCCTCAAGATCTGCCGAAGCGGAGAGGATAGGACCTGGTCAGAGGTTTCACAGTGATCCTGTGAGTTATTGAGATTATACGTTGGATCTGACTAGGGGATACCTCAGTAGTACGATGCAGTAGAGTTACTATAGTGGTGCAGTTAGTCACTAGGATAACTCAATTATTGTAGTGGTGCAGTTAGTCACTAGGATAACTCATTCATGTATGTAGTGGTATATGGAGTTGTTGCTGGGCGACACTCCTAATAGCTCGTATGTTATGATTGTTTTCTCCTACTCATAGGTACCATCAAAAGGCATGTTTATTGCCGTAGGAAAATGTTTTGTGATGAAAATGATGCTGAATGAACATACCATGTTATAAAGTTAATATATTTTAAATGTACATGCATAAATATGAGCATATGACATGACTATATGATACATGCATTGCATCCCAATAGTTTGTACTATATTTTTATGATGAGAAAGAATGTAGAGATTTTCGTATAAGTATGGTGGTACAAGTCAGTGAATTTCAAACAGGTTGCATTGCTACTAAGATTAATTTCTCACCCTAGTGCTGACATGTACCAGATGTGTAGGTCCCTAGTTGGAGATGGAGGTAATCGGAAGAGAGGTACCCTTCTATGGGGTACAATGAATGTTCATTTTGGATAGTATAGGCACTTGTTTAATTTGTACTAGTCCTTGTAATTTTTGGAAAGGCTAGTAAAGAATATCTCTTGTATAGCCTATATTAACTAAGCTATATATGAATTGATTAAAAGTTATGCGTGACAGGGTTGTTGCCTCCATACCCTAATGAGTTAATTTAAAGTTAATGAATGAGTATTTATGTATGTTCGGGTATAGCTACTTAGGATGAATTATGTATATGTAATTGATCCAATATTCCACTACTTAATAATAATAATAAGGAGGAGAAGTGGCATCCGAATGAGGTAATTAAGTAACACACAAGAAAGGGGTTCCCATTAAAAACATAGAGATACATATGTGGCAAGGTTAAAAAAGAAAGAGAGCAGCGTGAATATGAGATAAAGTACACAATTGCAAGGGAAAAGGGGGCTGCACTTGACTACATGTGAGGCCATGAAATGATAATGATGAGAATGAAGGTAGCATCCCATTTTGTCCAAATAGAAAATGTAAGGGAGAGAGAGAAGTGAAAAGAGAAAGAATAGCTCACATTTGAGAGAATACACACACACACAGAAGTGTATCCAAAAAGAGAGAGAGCAGTGTGACTGTTAAGAAGAATACAAAGGCTTTGGTGAAAGGAGGAAGACCCAAGGGGACCGAAGAAAAGAGGAAACAAGGAGTAAGGGAAAGTTCAAAGGAAGGGCCAAGACAATCTCATCTTATATCATCCTTGAGGTAGGTTAGCAATTCTTTTAATTTTGTTCCATAGTTTAGTATATATTCACCATGTTTTTCCAAGCTTTCATGGAACGTGATCTTCCTCTCTACATTCTTGATAAAATGAATGTCATGTTGGTTGATATGCTAAAATGGATATTGTTTATGGAAGAGTTATGGTTGCAAGAAAAATTCAGCATGCATGATAGAAAGCTCTCACATAAGATAGTGCTGAAATTTTGTATTTTTGCATGACTAGTATGAGTTTTAAGTTAGAGACATCAAAATGAAGGTTGCTAGCTAGAATTATGGTTAATTAAAGTATAGCTAATTATTTCACCATTTTGCACATAATAAAGCCCACATTATTATTAAAAAGTGCGAATTTAAATAAGTGTGCAACCTTAAAAATTCAGTGTGTAGCATGAACCAATAAAGCAAGGGAAATAAATTATTAATGGCAATGGCTACACTAATTAAATGTGGAAGAAAGTATCCTAGAATTTAATGCATGATCTCATTAAGTGTAAAGTATAGACAGGTGGGGAGAATTTGACAATGTGGTATGAAAAACCTTAGGGATTATTAACTTATCCTCATGGCCGAACACACTCCCCCATTTTAGTGCTAGTAGCCGAATGCATATGCAAATGATAATGACTTATAATAGGTCTTGTAATGGCTAAAGTCAAGGAAAAATGAGAAAGTTAGAGTTAAAGGAAGGGTGATTGCAATTTATCCCAATTTATGTCATTAATTTTCTTATGCTAAAAAATTTAAGAGATTATGGATGACTAATTTAAGACCACATACCAATAGACAATTGCAACATAATTAATTTATAATGGTGGCCAAGTGTCCACAAAATTCCCAAGTGTGCACAATTAATTTATCAAGGTGGCTAAGTGTCCACAAAGTGCCCAGTGTGTACAATTAATCTACCAAGGTGGTCAAGTGTCCACAACATGCCCAAGTGTGCACAATTAATTTACAAAGTTGGCTAAGTGTCCACATCCCTTGAAGTGTAATCAAAGGTGCTTCACACTCTAAGGCAAGGTAAGTTTTAAAAATGAAATGCATAAATGATTATTGTCTATTTCAGTTTTAACATGTATCCCATGAAAAGATGGTTTACTTAAAAAGGAATATCTACTTTGATCACATTGACATTTCAAATAATCATGCAATGCTTGCCAATCGATATATATATAAATGAGACTATGTCTTGAATAACTATAATGTAGATGAAATTATTTTGGTGCTTGCACCCTGGTACATATTAGTTCATTTTAAAATAATAAATTGTTAAGCTACTAGGAAACTTGTGTTTCTCATTTGTATGTTAATATGTATCAGATGCAAATGCTTAGCAATGTCGGGGAAAGATGGAAGCCCCTTTTTCTAAGGGCATTTTGTATTCCTTTATTTTGGGGTCCTAATTCTATATATGTCTTTGGGATTAGAATTAGGGCTATTATTTTGGCTGTATATATAGAAGGGAAAAGGGCAATCATTAGGGAAAGGATATATGAAGGACCAGTTCATTCCTAGTATTTTGTAAAAGGAGTCTGAGTGATAGGTTTGTTGTCTCTTGACTCCTTATGGACGAGTACTTCATATATCCTGGCATATAGTCACAGAAGAATGTCATGGACATTTATTATTTGTATAATACGTAAGTTTTATAAATTTCACTGTGATAGATTGAATTTAATTTCCATTGTGCATAAAGTGTAACACCTTATGTTCATGCAATTATTTAATCAAATAAATTGCCATGAATTGTGTCCAATTGCTTGTGTGATGTAATATTTAGAAATAAATGTTGGAAAGGATGACATTGCATAAAATTGAGGTGTTTAATTTAATTCTTTTTCCCTTCACCTAGCTAAATTACTAAGGAGAAAAGCAAACTAAATACCCATATTTACCTACACGTGCAATTAGGAAGAAATGAAAAGATACATGTGAAATACTAGCAAAGGTATCTTACGTGAGACCAAGGGACAATGGGAAGAAGGATCGAAATTTTATATATGTATACATATAACCCCTCGGCTAGGAAGACGTGGAAACACAAGGCATGTATGGCAATTGTATATGTATATAGATGCACGCATGAGGTTATGGAAATATAATTAAGAAAAGAAAACAAAAAGTATAGCATTTATTTAAATTAAAACCATGTATGAATGCAAGCTTTTCCCTCTCTCCTTTAGCTTGTTTAAGTAGCTAACCTAAACTTGCAAGGAAGTGCAAATTTTACTTACATTACAATGGGAACAACTATGAAATGGAAGAATGAATGTAGGTGGTATCCTTTCCTTTATTTTGGCTGAATGGAAATTTGAATTAGAGAGGAAGGGAAGGTGTGACGGCCGAATGGAAATTGGAATGAAGAGAAGAAAGGAAGGTGGCATGACCAATGGGATAAGGCACCTTGCAAGGAAAGAAAAGTGTACTTACAAGTACACTTAGTGCAGCCATGGGAATTATGAAAAAGAAAAAAAAAACAATTAAGAAAAGGATTACCAACTTTGCAAGCAAGAAAATACAAGGTGTAGAATTTCTATGCCTCCACATGCTAGAAGAAGAGAGAAAGGAGGGAATTAATTCTTACACATGAATGCATGCAACAAATAAAGCAAAGGGTGCAGAATTTTCATGCTCCCACATGGCAAAGGAAAGGAAAAACGAAGGAGGTGCAATGTGGAAGGAGGAAGAAGAAAATCAAAGTGTACACTCAAACCACACATGGGACTCTTTGTTAATGGCAATAATAATTACCTAAGGAGAAGGAGGAAACCGAATACATGAGGAAAAAGGAAAGTGGCGTTAAGGAATGGGATGAACTACACATACAAGCAAGGCTAATTGTACTTACAAGTACAAGGTATCTAAGAAATAATTTTAATTAAGAATGAGAAGAGTGTGTAGCCCATTGACCGAATGCATGAAGGAAAAGCAATTGGAGGTGGTATTTTTTATATATGGATGCAAGCACACATTACCTAAGCAAAGAGACAAGAGGATTTGGGAATTTCATTTTTTTTTTACATGCATGCAACAAACACATAGGAAGAAAAGAAAAAGAGAGACTTATATTTAGACATACACACCACACCCTCACGTGAAGAAAGAAAAGAGAGAGAGAGAGAGAGAGAGAGAGAGAGAGAGGACGTGAGTCTAAGCCAAACAGCAAAGTTATGAGGAGGGAGGAGTGAAGGTGATCAAGAAAGGAAGTAAAAGAGTAAGGAAAATTCAAAGGAAGGATCAAGCTAAGTCCATCCTAGTCATCCTTAATCTAGGTTAACAATTTTAAGATTGTGTTCCATGCTTTAGTATATGCAATCAACATGTTTATACAAGCTTTCTATGGAACATGATTGTCTTCCCTACATTCTTCATAAAAAAGCATGTTATGTTGGCTAAGCATGTGTGATTGATTGGAATGTGGTTGATGGGACGACATGAATATTGTTGTTGTGAAAGGACTAGGGTTAGATAATGTTATTCCATGATGAACTATGATTAAATATGGTAGAAATGGATGGATACTTTTGAAAACCATGTTTCCTCCATAAAAACTCTGTTTGACCAAATGGGAGAGGAAAGTTTACATGAAATTGGGTGTAAAATTTCTAGTTGTACTTGGTGAGAAAATGATACCCATGGAGGAAGGAGACTATACCATTTTAATGGTGTTAGTTAAGGAATAAAAGAGGGAAATTTGAAATGCAAATTAACCAATTTCCTTAAGCAAAGTCCATGGAAATTCTTGAAGTTTATTGGAATTTTATAAGAAATGTACATCTATATTAACTTCCAAGAAAGGGGAAATTATTCTTGAAGTTATTAGAATTTTATAAGAAATGTGCATTAATATTAATTTACAAGAAAGGGGAAATTATTCTTGAAGTATTTAGAATTTTATAAGAAATATACATTAATATTAATTTCCAAGAAAGGGGAATTTATGCTTGAAATTATTAGAATTTTACAAGAAATTCACTTTAATATTAGTTTTCCAAGAAAGGAGAATTTATTCTTGAAATTATTAGAATTTTATAAGGGATGTACATTAACATTCTTTTTCAAGAAAGGGAAATTCATTCTTGAAGTTTATTAAAATTTTAAAAGATGTACACTAGTATTATTTTTCAAGAAAAGGAAAATTTCCCTTGAAACTTGTTAAAGATTTTATAAACGTGGCCAAGTGTCCACAAGTGCCCAAGTGTGCACAAAGATTTATAAAGGTGGCCAAGTGTCCACATAGTGCCCAAGTGTGCACAAGAGATTTTATAAAGGTGGCCAAGTGTCTACAAGTGCCTAAGTGTGCACAAAGAATTATAAAGGTGGCCAAGTGTCCACATAGTGCCTAAGTGCACACAACTATTATATAAAAGTAAGTTTTAAGAATGATAAGCATAAATGGTTTTGTTAATTTTATGATAACGTGTTTAATAGCATACAAAGATGTTTTATTTGAAAAGAATAGTATTTTATCACATTGACATTTAAATTGATCATACAATGCTTGCCAATTTATATTTATGAATAATGCTGTGTTTTTATAAATACCAAGAATGTAGAATTAAATATTTTAGTGCTTGCAACCTGATACATATTAGTTGATTTTTAACCCTGAATTGTTAAGCTACTGGGAAACTTGTGTTTCTCATTTATATACTAATAAGTATCAGATGCAAATGCTTAGCAGGGCTGGGGAGATAGAAGTTTCGTTTGGTTAGAAGAAAAATTTTTGTAACCCCTATTTTGGGTCCTATTCTAGATATATTTTGGTTTAGAACTAGGACTATTCTTTTGGCTATGTATATGAGATGTACATGGGTAATTGTTGGGGAAAAGGATATGTGAAGGACCAGTTCATTCCTGTTAATTGTAAAGGGGTCTAAGTGACAGGATTGTTGTCTCCTAACTCCTGATGGATCGGTACTTCATATATCTGGATACATGTTCACAAAGAATGTAATGGACATTGATGGGACATTATTATTTTGTATGATATGAAGTTTTAAATTTTTGCTATGATATATAGTATTTTATTTTCGCTTTGTATTTAAGGTTTAATTTGAGCAAAAGATCCCGAACCTAATCCGCTTTAATAAAATTTAATGGTATAACTGCTCAGACTTAATAATAAAAGGATAAGAATAATGTACTAAACTTATCTGTTTACATCGGAGGAAATATAATACTAGATAAGGGCGTTACATAAAGTATGGTTATCTGAGCAAAAGAACCCGAACCTAATCCATAATAATAATGCTTAATAGTATAAATACTTAGACATTGCAAATGAAGAATTAAGGTTAAGAGTAATGTATCGAACTTTTCTGTTTACTTCAGAGGAGTAGTAATACTAGATAAAGGTGTTACATTAAGTTAGTATCAGAGCACAGCTACCTAGGTTAGGAAAGGGTAGATTCCTTAAGTAAAGGACTAGTTCAGGTTAGTCGGCTGTACCTAGGTGGTTGGCTAACTTGTATTTTGTTTTGAACTTGGGGAATGGAGCATTAAGTTTGGGAAGATAGAAGCTCCTATTAGTGTTATATGTTACCTGCTTAATAATTTCTTATTGAGACTAATCACCTCAGTAATACTTGTTTCGTAGAGTGATAGTATGGCATCAACACGAAGAAGTAGATCACAGGCCCAAAATACATAGGTGGATGTGAATGAGATGATATAGACAATAAGGGGTATGGCTAATATAACACCCCAATTTCATAGCCATATTTAAAATATTATTTATTGAAAAATCCTTCACTTAAGAAACTGGTGTGTTATATAAACTTCTATCCTTTATTTCTTACCTGAGTTCTTTAAATATCCATTTATAGTATACATTTCATTAGGTTCAGATCCTTACTCAGGTATCACATTCAATTATCTATACAGCGGAAGTCTAATAATCATACACCATAATCCATAAAAATTTAGGATAAATTTAAAATTTTTCCTTTACATACATTTACATCCAGTTCAACGTGACAACATTGTTACATATACTGCAGGATATATGTAGTTTTCTTGTTTTCATAGGGTAAGGAGGCAACAAACCTGCCACTCATACCCTTTTTAACTATTTTTCATAAACCTGATATGTATGCTTTACATATCCATATACTTATATGTATTTCTAGCATAATATATATTATTCCATTTCTTGGGATGGATAGCTAATCCCTTCTATCTTATAGTACCATAATGGTCCTAGTCATCTGATACATACCAGAATATAATGAGAAAATAATTTCTCAGTAGCTACGCATTCCACATTTCATTTCTGAGCTATGGTATGTACCACTGTATGGATACGAAAAACAATTTACATTCCTTATTCTTAAATTCCATCATTTCTAGGAAATGCTATAAATAAACCAGTCAGATGTATAGAATGAAGTTTATGAGGTATATCAATAATATATCAGTTATAAAATAAAAACAATATCAATTTCAGTCACAATCATAGTTCACCGTATACCGTTTAGTACCATAATCAGGAAAATGCATTCATTAAATTTCCATTCAGCCATAGATAATTTAGGAGAAAAAACATTTACCAATCATGGAAAACTGTATTATTTATAAGGAAAATAAACATTCATATTTGGCTAAAAGCCATATTTTCAATTCAGAGAGACACAAGAGTATCGAAAGTATAAATTACTCCACATACTATAGTGTGCATGAATGAGATAGTCGCTCTATCAAGTGTGTGAAAATTCTGCCACTGGTACATATGAGGCGTCCCTCAGTGGATCCGAGTACCCATTCACATTCAGTGATCATGTCATAAAGATAGATCTAAGTGGGAAATTCTCCCAGGGTTCAGTAAAACTAAGCTCATGGAATCACTGTTATTCACACAGATCATCTTCTCCCCGCTTTATGGGCGGTTCATGATGCCATAGATCACTACAACCTACATTATGGATCATTTCCCAGTATGTTATTTCCTATATATATCAACTAGGATGATTAGGCTTAATCCTATAATTTTGCCAAATTCTAGGTAAATTTCCCTTGTTCAATTGGCCATCTAGGTTACACTAACTTAGAATTTACAATCATCACAGCGTTTTCAAAATTCTTTCATTCCGAGCGGATGTTTCACTATCCAAATTTATAATACAACCGTGGAATGTCCAACGGCCGTCCCATACCGACAATTGGTCACTCGGTTATAAGCCTATCTACCCTAGAATATATATTAGAATTACTTCCTCTATGTTTCTCTTTATTGAACATTCAAATATTTTCCTTCCATTAAATGTTTTCCAATACCATGCTATGTTTTTTCTTATCTATGTCATAAATCAATCCTTTTCTATCCTCATTCATGATGATACTATCATTATTACTTTCTAAAAAGAAAACCTTTAAATCTCAATAACAATTCCATTCTTGAATTTGTATAAAAAGGAAGGTTCATTCTTGGTCAAGAGAAATCCTTAAGAAATTTAAGATTTTCATACTTAAAAATTTCTATTTGTCACTCTTGCCATATAATAAGCAAAAATAAATTTACCTTTCCTTCCCATTTACACTAAATTCCCTTTTTAATATTTTATTGCATTTAAAGGGTTTCAAAGTTGAACCTTTTCCATTTCCTACTTATTATTCCATTTTCCCCCTTTCTCACCTAATTATACATACCCAAGGTGTGTATAATCATTGTCTCCCCACACTTAAGCATGCACACAAATTGCTAGAATTGCCAAGATTGCACAAAATATTCATTAAAATTTAATTGCAACGTCATATTATTTCCTTTGTATACTTTGACCAATTTCATTACATTTTTGTACAAAAATTTTCCATAAATATTTTCATGTCCTAAAATTGGTCAAGAAGGTTACATGGAATTTAATGGGATCATTTTGCATAAAAATAATTGACCATTAATCTTGCTTCAACCAAGACACACACACAAAAATTTCAGCACATTTCCTTCATTAAAAACTTGCATACTCTTGGTCAAGATGGGATTTTTAGGCAAAATTGGGCCTTTCAACCAATTGACATCTATTCTATCCTCCATTGGCCATAACTTGAATTACCAATAAGCTACTTTAAAATTTTTCAAACAATTTTCCAAATCTCATTTTTCTAGCCATGGCCTAAAGAGGAGTTTTGTGCAAAAATCATCATTTTTCATATAATCATTTCTTTAATCCCATTTTCTTCATCTATAAAACCATCAATCACCATTTATCCATAACAATCATGGCAAAACAAACAATTTGGCATGACATTCATGAATTTGGGGTTTTAGGGCAAATGAAACAAAATTGGGAAATGAACATAAACACTTTCATAATTGAAATTAATCATCACAAACAACTCCATACTACTTTCTAAGCATTAATCCATAGAAATTTTGAGAATTTAAGAATGTAAACTTAAGAACATCATTATTCATGTACTGTTCATTCAGCCATGAAAATCTCAAAAGCTTGGAAAAATCCATTAAAACATGAAATAAGTGATGAAAGAATGCTAAGCTACCTTGATTTACAATTTTTGGTGGATAAACCTTGAAGTTTCCTTGCTTTTTCTCCCTTTTCTCCCTTATGAAGTCTATGGTATTTCTCCCTTCCAGAAGCCTTCACGTCGTCTTTGCTAAGGAGGAGAAGAAGTAGTGTGACTTATTTAAAATGGCTAATATAACCATTTTGCCCTTGGTTGCAAAATGACCAAAATACCTTTTACTTTTTCCTTCTTAAAACCTTGACATGTAAGGGTATTTTAGGAATTTTAAAGTGTTTCTTTAGGTAAAATTCCCCTTATGTCCTTGTGATGACATTACCTTTTTACCCTTGGTGTCAAAATTACCATTTTGCCCTTCATGGTAAAATGATCATTTTACCCCTCTTAAGTGCCAAACTAAATTTATTTTTTTTGAAAAATTTTGGAAAAATATTCTAGAGGCAATTTCATAATTTTCCAGATAAAAATTAGCCATTTTATCAGATAAATAAATATTTTATTCTTATTTTCAGATAAAATTTTGACCATTTTGCCCCTAAATATTTTTCTTGCAGTATTCATGACATTGGCGCCATTTTCAACCTCATAAATGTGCACCATAAATGCACCTCAATTTACGTGCTTACTATCAGGATATTTTGTGAAACAAATTTCCTTTCATTTTAGTCCATAATCATTTCCTTTCAATTTAGTCCTTCCTTTGTTTAAGGCAATATAAAAATAAATTTTTGGACTATTTTTTAGGCAAAAAAATATTGAGTCTAGGATTCTAAGACATACCTGATATCATAGAATTGAGGATATTATAGTTGAGGCCATGAGAGAACAAGTCGTAGTCGCTGCTAAAGCACTCCACCAAGTCCAGACCGATCGAAGAGAGGATACTTAGACTGAGGCTGAATAGATAAGAACTCAAGTCGGTGGAGGCTGGACCGAATTCCAAAGAGCCCGACCTCCTGTCTTTAACGGGGCAATGAATTCAAAGAAGGCTAAAGAATGGGTATAGAGGATGGAGGAGTTGTTTGAGGTAATGGGGAGCATAGAGACAAAGAAAGTCTCCTTTGTAGCATATCAGTTGGAAGGGGAGGCAAAATGTTGGTAGAAGGGGATGAAGTAGCAGATGAAGGTTTAGGGGACCCAAATCACTTGGGAGAGTTTCAAAGATGCCTTCTTGGAGAAGTATTTTCCCAAGAGCGAGAGGAATGCTAAAAAGGGTGAGTTCATGCAGATAAAATAGGGTGGCAGACCCTTTGAAGAACACTTAGCCAAGTTTGAAGAGTTATCAAAGTTCTCTTCATACCTAAAGTGGAGACCAGACGGGGCATAGAAAGCCATACATTTGGAGAACAGTTTAGACCTAGAATTGTATCATGAGGTGGTAGCCTAGAATATCAGGGATTATCCCACCTTAGTTAACAAGTGTTGCATAGCCTCTAGGTCCCTGGCAGCATTGGAGAAGGGGAGATAAGAAGCTGTATTCATTAAGAGAAAGAACTCGTCCAGATTTACCAGGGGCTGTGATAGTAAGTTCCCAAGGAATCAGACCAAGAAGAGGCCAATGAATGCTCCAACTTCCCAAAATAACTGCTCAAAGTGTGGGCAGAATCATAGAGACAGACCGTGCATGATGGGTCAAAATGTGTGATATAGATGTGGGAAGCCAAGGCATATCTCCTAGGTTTGTCCTACTCGGAGGAAGCCAGAGGACACCACAGGACCCCTTACCAAGGGACGGGTGTCTACCCTAAAGGGTAAAGAGGTGGCCCAATCCAAAGATCTAATGAAAGGTACGTGTTTTATTAACAATATTTCTTTAATTGTATTGTATGACTCTGGTGCAACCCATTCCTTTGTTTCAATAGACTGTGTTTAGAAATTGAAATTACCAATAACCACCTTGCCTTATGAACTTTTCATGCAGTACCTACTAATGAACATGTGTCTACTTCATTGATTTGTTTGAATTATTCTATTGTGGTTAAAAAATGAACCTTTATCGAGACCTTATCTGTTTACCCATGATTGCACTGGATTATCCTTGGTATGGACTGGCTCTCTTCAAATAATGTCATCTTAGACTGTTTAGCTAAGTCTGTGACTTTCATAGATACTAAACCAGTAAATGCGGGGATCGAGAGGAAAAACCAAAAAATGGGTTTCTTGTGTTCCTCATAAGTTGAAATTTAGCAAAAACTAGAAACCATTCCTATAGTCAATGAATTTCCTGACGTATTTCCAGAAGAGATTACAAGTCTCCCACCAGAGAGAGAAATAGACTTTTCATAGAGCTAGTCATTGGGGTAGGACCAATTTCCATAGCACCTTATAGGATGTCCCCAATGGAGTTAAATGAATTGAAGGTACAAATAGAGGACCTCTTAGCAAAACAATTTATCAGACCTAGTGTGTCATCATAGGGGGCACCTGTGTTGTTTGTCAAGAAGAAGGATGGAAGTATAAGGATGTGTATAGATTATAGGCAGCTGAATAAAGTGACTATGAAGAATAAGTACCCTCTTCCGAGAATCGACGACCTGTTAGACCAATTAAGAGGGGCCACTACCTTTTCTAAGATTGATTTGAGATCGGGGCATCATCAAATCAGGGTTAGGAATGAGGAAATACCAAAGACTGCCTTGAGGACTAGGTATGGACATTATGAATTCCTTGTGATGCCCTTTGGCCTAACAAATGCTCAAGCTATTTTTATGGACTACATGAACTACATCTTTAGACCCTACCATGATTAGTTCATAGTAGTGTTTATTAATGACATACTAGTGTATTCTAAAAATAGGCAGGAGTATGAAAAGCACCTTAGGATAGTGCTACAAATACTTAGAGAGAAACAGCTGCATGCTAACCTAGAAAAGTGTGAATTTTTGCTAGAGGAAGTGAAATTTCTAGGGCATGTGATTTCTAGAGAGGGAGTGTTAGTGGATCCTAGTAAGACTGAAGCAGTAGTAAACTAGGAAAGGCCTACTACGGTAACAGAAGTCCATAGTTTTCTGGGTTTAGCAGGATACTATAGATGGTTTATTTAGGGATTTTTGCAAATAGCGATGTCTATGACCAAGCTAACCCAGAAGGATGTTCTATTTGTGTGGGACACAAAGTGTGAAAAAAGTTTCGAAACTTTGAAGGAGAAATTGACCACTGCACTTGTTTTAGTTATCCTAGACCCTTTGGAGAAATTTGAATTGTACTGTGATGCATCTAAGAAAGGGTTAGGATGTGTTCTAATGAAATGAGGGAGAGTAATAGCCTATGCTTCTAGGCAGCTAAGACCGCATGAGAGAAACTATCCTACACATGACCTAGAGTTGGCAACCATAGTATTTGCCTTGAAGATTTGGAGACACTAACTCTATGGGTCTAGGTTTGAGGTATTTAGTGACTATAAAAGTCTCAAGTACCTTTTTGACCAAAAGGAGTTGAATATGAGGCAAAGTGTAACACCCCTTATCATAACTTAACAACATCATAACGCTTATTTAGTTAAGTGGTAACATTAATTCTAGTCTTTGATTACCTTTATTTCTCCCGAGCATCCAATCCATCATAGATTTGTTATGCAATTAGGTTTAGGTTCTTTTGCTCAGGTAACGTGCTTTGGCACAATGGAATATAAAATATAAAATAATACAATAGAATATATAAAACTTTTCTAATATACATACATTATACAACTATTTAGTATATCATTTGGTATACATACACTGGGATAGATGAAGTACCCATCCATATGGAGTAAGGAGACAACAAGTCTGCCACTCATATTCCTTTACAAAATACCGTGAGTGAATAGGTCCTTCACATATCCCTATACATATACTCTTTTTCTTTCTATATATAGCCAAAAATATTAGCCCTAATTCCAAACCCAAAAAAATAAATGAAGAATTAGGACTCCAAAAGGTTGGGCTATAGCTATATATATTTACGTACTCATCTATTCTATAGAAAATTCAAAAATAGTGATAACATACACATTCTTGATAATAGTGAAAACTCCTAAGAAAGGAATTTCCACTGTGTCTAACTCTACCTCGATTACTATGCAATATCTAACCATCTGATACATATCATTCCCAGTAGATAAACAACCAGTTATTTTAAAATAACTGAAATGTACCACTGTAATAATACAGAAAACACTCTACATGCGGTTAATTTTCAAAACTATTCTCTTATAGATACTTGGATATGACATATCACGAAAACATATGTGGATGTAGCTATAGAAATGAAATACACATTCAATTAGGTCATTCAAGGATTAGGCTACAAGAATTCAATGCTTACATGCCATAATCATAATCATATAAATCACGTTCATGCAATACTTACATAACATTTCATAATTACTCAATTATGGGAAGGTATACATGAAATCATTCCTTCCTACTTAACTGTGCTCTTTGGAGGTATACAAAAGATCATTCCTCCTACATTTCAATTTATTAGGGTTTACATCAGATTATTCCCCTAAGGGCACTTCCTTGGAAGGTATACATTAGATCATTCCTTCACAGGCTTTTAATCTCAGGAGGTATTCACCAGATCATTCCTCCTCATTTAATTCCTAGCGAGTATACACCAGAACATTCCCCACAAGGAAGCTTTAACCTTGTCTTTCACAATTACATTAAGCATTCTTTGCCATTCAATCACTTTTGCAATTCAATCACTTTTGCATAAATTTAAACATTTCACTATTTATGGCAAGATGCATGCTATTATTCATTCATTCTTGACCCTTGCATCTTTGGTCTCTCTTCCCTTAACATAGGCCATTTAGATGGCACTTTAGGCTATTTCCAACACATTCATAAATCTAGCCACTCTAGAGAAAATTTCACATAGTATTCTGCCAAGGTAGAATGAACATGAATACTTTGTATTTCTAACCCTTTTGGCACATTTCTAGCCTTACTCTCATTAATGAAACATCATGGTGACAATTCCCATAATTATGCCTAACACTTTCTCACACCTAAAAATTAGGTAAGTGTACTTTAGGCCATTCTTTTTCATACTTTTCTAGCTTATTTTTCATGCCAAACATAATCACACATCTAATATCACAATTTCACATTTTTATACACACTTTTAAGGTGAACAAGTAAGACTTTAAATTGGCAACATTACTTGAAACATAAATTGCCATAATTTTCTCTCTCCTCCTTTCTTGGAACTAAACTTATATGGTTTCTAAATCATTTTCAAGAGCAAATTCAGCACCATTCATATGCATCCATTCGGCCAAGGTGACTAAAGCACACTTGCTTGGCTACTTGTGAAGCTAGACAAGAAGAAAAGTACCTAAATGCAAATCTAATTAGACTTTCTCTCTCTTACCATTTTCTAATACTTTCTCTCACTCTTTCTGACATAAAATTCGGCTAAAAATTCAGCACTCTTATAACCCTAGTAATTCGGCCAAGGTGAGAAAAACAAGAAAAATGGAGTTGTTTCATCACTTTGCATACATTACAACAACATTCATGAAAAATCCATGCAAAAATACCATTTTCTCACTCTAACAACCACAAACTCAACCTTGACACCACTTAGGGTTTAATAAAATCAAGTTCCATCCATGCAAATTCACCATTTCATGAGTTTCCATGCTTTCTTACATATCTATTATCATAACAACAAGTTATTTCCAACATATCTCATATCCAAGCATACAAATCCACCATACACATGTAGAGAGAGAAATTTCCATCATGCTTACAAGTTTGAAAACACCATAAACATACCATAAAACATGAAATTAATGGCATAGGATTGTTTATCGACCTTAAAAAGCTAATAGATGTGTGATTTCCTTGTTGATTTGGTGGAAGCTTCTTCTTCTCCAACGCAAGATGCAATTCAGCCACTTCTCCTTCTTCTCCACCTTTCACGACATTTCTAGTAATTAGGAGAAGAAATAGGCTGAATAAAATTTTGACTTATTTACAAAAATGCCATTCTTGCTAATTTGTTAATTTCATCCTTTTTCTTTTCTATTTTAACAATGGCATTGTCTCTCCTTGCCATTGTAATTTTATAAAACTTCCATGGGTTGGGACTGTTCTGCCCTTCCAAAAATTTTGAAATTGCATAATGGTCCCTCAACTTTTTGAAATTTGCATTTTAGTCCCTAAGAAAAGTGCCTTTTTGCCATTAAGTCCAAATTGGCCATTTTTGTTCCCTTTTTCATTCTTTTCAATTTCAAGGAGTAAAATTACTTAAATAAAATTTCATAAGGCTCATTTCCATGAATTTACTAATTTACTTCTATTTTTGGAAAAATTACAATTTTGCCCCTAAGGAAAAATTACCTTTTTTCCCTTTATGTTAAAACTATCATTTCACTCTCTTACTTTCTTCTTTTGATCAAGAATGAGTAAGGATTTCTAATTCCCACCTTCATAGAATATTTAGGATAAAAACTAAATTTTTCTCACCTCATATAAGATTGCTATCATACTCATAGTGTGAAATTACAATTTTACCCTTTTTAGGGAAAATTGTCTTTCAACATCAATGTAAGTAATTTCTTGCATAACTAGATTCTCCTTCTCTCTTAAATGAAAATAATAAGAGTCCTTTAACATAACTTCATGGAATAAAAGAATTAAACTAATTATTCATTTCATGGTAAAATTACCATTTTACCCTTCTTACCAAATTTCCAA
Source organism: Senna siamea (assembly GCA_031216115.1). Lineage (NCBI taxonomy): Eukaryota > Viridiplantae > Streptophyta > Magnoliopsida > Fabales > Fabaceae > Senna > Senna siamea. The sequence goes on from CM062360.1 coordinate 10,027,008, forward strand.
CTTCATTCTTTTCTTTCTTTTTTTCTTTTTTTTCACAAAAGTGATTATATAATGATAAAAATGTTCATTCTAACTCCTTAATAAATCATCCTTAACCATTCACAATTAATGCTAACAATAATAATAACAACAACGTCATCATAAGATACAAGTGTTAATAGCGGATGTTACACAAAGGAGGTGGATGGAATTCATTAAGGATTATGATTTTGAATTGAAGTACCATCCAGGTAAGGCAAACATTGTGGCAGATGCATTAAGTAGGAAGTCTCTCTATGTAGCTCGATTGATGGTGAGTGAGATGGACTTAATAGAGAAGTTTAGGAACATGATGTTGTTTACTCTGGTGTTACCTAATAAAATCTACTTGAGTGAATTAAGAATTGAGAACACTCTTAGGGCCTAAATCTTAGAAGCTCAAAAGGGTGATGAATTCCTAAGAGAGGCGTATGGAAAGGTAACCTTCCAAGATAGAATTTATGTTCCTAAGGCAGTTGAACTGAGCGATAAGTTATTAGAGGAAGCTCATCAAAGTAAATACACCATTCATCCTAGAGCCACTAAGATGTATCAGGATTTGAAGGAGAGATTTTGGTGGCCAAGTATAAAGAAACAGATAGCGGAGTACGTAGCTAAGTGCCTAGTATGTCAGCAGGCCAAGTGGCCACATCCCTTGAAGTGTAATCAAAGGTGCTTCACACTTTAAGGTGCAGTAAGTTTAAGAATGAAATGCATAAATGATTATTGTCTATTTTAGTTTTAACATGTATCCCATGAAAAGATGTTTTACTTGAAAAGGAATATCTACTTTTATCACATTGACATTTCAAATAATCATGCAATGCTTGCCAATCATTATATATATATATATAAATGAGACTGTGTCTTGAATAACTAGAATGTAGATTAAATTATTTTGGTGCTTGCACCCTGGTATATATTAGTTCATTTTAAAACAATGAATTGTTAAGCTACTAGAAAACTTGTGTTTCTCATTTGTATGCTAATATGTATCAAATACAGACGCTTACTGGTGCCAGGGAAAGATGGAAGTCCCTTTTTCTAAGGGCATTTTGTATTTCTTTATTTTAGAGTCCTGATTCTATATATGTCTTTGGGATTAGAATTAGGACTATTATTTTGGCTGTATATATAAAAGGGAAAAGGGGCAATCATTAAGGAAATGATATATGAAGGAACGGTTCATCCCCAGTATTTTGTAAAAGGAGTATGAGTGACAGGTTTGTTGGCTCCTGACTCCTTATGGATGGTTACTTCATATATCCTGGTATATGATCACAAAAGAATGTAATGGACATTCATTATTGGACATTTATTATTTGTATTATATGTAAGTTTTATAAATTTCGCTGTGATAAATTGAATTTAATTTTCGCTATGCATAAAGTATGGTTATCTGAGCAAAAGAACACGAACCTAATCCATAATAATAATACTTAATGGTATAAATGCTCAGACATTGTGTAACGCCCTTATCTAGTATTACAATCCCTTCGATGTAAATAGATAAGTTCAGTACATTGTTCTTATCCTGTTATTATTAAGTCTAAGAAATTATACCATTAAGCCTTATTTAAGTGGATTAGGTTCAGGATCTTTTGCTCAGATTAAATCTCATATGCATAGAAAAATTAAAAGGCTATACTACACAGTGAAAATTTAAAACTTTTATATTACAACTGATAAATGTCCAATAATAAATGTTCATTACATCTTTCATAGAATATATTTCGAGATATATGAAGTACCCGTCCATAAGGAGTCAGGAGACAACAATCTTGCCACTAAAACTCCTCTTACAAATACGAGACAAATAGGTCCTTCACATATCCCTTCCCTAGTAATTTCCCGTTCCTCTTTCATATGTATAAGCAAAATAATGGTCCTAGTTCTAATTCCAACATACATATAGAATCAGGACCCAAAAATAAGAGGTTACAAAAAATTACTTTTGACTAAAAAGAACTTCTATCTTCCATGGCACTGTTAAGCGTCCGCATCTGATACATATTAGCATATAAATGAGAAACACAAGTTTCCCAGTAGCTTAACAATTCAGAGTTTAAAAATCAACTAATATATATCAGGGTGCAAGCACCAAAATGTTTACTTCTACATTCCTGGTATTTAAAAACATAGCGTTATTCATAAATACAAATTGGCAATCATTGTATAATTATTGGAAATGTCAACGTAGTGAAATAATATTCCTTTCCAGTAAAACATCTTTGCATGCTATTAACATGTTATCGCAAAATGAACAAAAATCATTTATGCTTATCATTGTTAAAAATTACCTTTATACATTAGTTATGTATACTTGGGCACTATATGGACACTTAGCTACCTTTATAAAATTATTGTGCACACTTAGGCACATATAGACACTTGGCCACCTTTATAAAATTTCTTGTGCACACTTGGGCACTTTCTAGACACTTGACCACCTTTATAAATTTCTTGTGCACACTTGGGCACTATGTGGACACTTGGCCACCTTTATAAAATAATTGTGCACATTTGGGAACTTTGTGGACACTTAGCCACCTTTATAAAATTTCTTGTGCACACTTGGGCACTATGTGGACACTTGGCCACCTTTATAAAATAATTGTGCACACAGGCACTTTGTGTACACTTGGCCACCTTTATAAAATTTCTTATGCACACTTGGCACTATGTGGACACTTGGCCACCTTTATAAAATTTCTTGTGCACATTTGGACACTTTGTGGACACTTGGCCACCTTTATAAAATGGAAAACTTTTTATCCCTTTTTAAACTCTTTCTCATATTTATTTGTGACAATGTTACCTAGCTCAATTTAATTCTCCCTTTTTGAAAAATAATATTGCTATAAATCTCTTATAAAATTTTGATAAATTTCAAGGAAGAATTTCATGGTTTTGGCCTAAGGGAAATTCATGAAAATTAAATATTTTACAATTTAAATTTCCTTTTCTAACTTTAAATAATACCATTAAATGATCCCTTTTTCCATAATCAACACAATTTCCCCTATCTAAATATTACACAAGAGGATGCTAGATGAACATTTTCTATTATTTCACCAACCTTATCTTATTTAATTTTCTAATATATCCATAAGACACAATTAAACATTAATTTTTCAAAAATTTCTTCAATGTGCCAATGGATATATTTTCCCTTTCCATTGGAATATTTGAAACATCCCTTGATTTTGCATGGTTATGTCAAATTCTCACACTATCAATTTAACAAAGTTATTTCCATCCCTTTTATTATTCTAGCCTTGTCTAAACCCTTACTTTACATAGAAAATTCCCAAGGAATTTCCTTTTCTTTCTTTCATGGCCAATTTTAACGCCAATTTCAAACTAACAATTTAACATCAATTTTGTGTAAACTCCCCTCTTCCATTCGGCCAAAACGGGAAGTTCATGGGGAAAAATGGTTTTCAAACTCATACTTCCATTTCTATCATATTCAACCATAGCTCATCATGCAACTATCATTAACTAACCATAATTCTTCCATAAACAACAATATTCATTTCATCCCATCAACCAACATCCCAATCCATCATACCTACTTAGGCAACACAACAATCATTTCATCAAGAATGTAGGGAAAACAATAATGTTCCATGGAAGTTGTAAAAGCATGGTGATGGCATATACTAAAACATAGAACATAAATTTAGAAATTGTTAACCTACCTCAAGGATGACTAGGATGGAATGATCTTGGCCCTTCTTTTAAACTCCCTCTTACACCTTGCTTCATTTTTTCTTTGGCTAGATCTCTCTCTCCTTGCCTTGACCAAATGTGTAGGTGTATATATTCTAAAGTGTGGGATGCTCTCTCTTTTCTTTATTTTCTTGGCTAGTGGGCATCACATGTAGTTTAGGTGTTTTCTTCATGTATGAAATGCTCTCTCTCTCTCTCTCTCTCTCCTCTCCCTTCCTCTCGTGCGTGTGTGCCTGCATGTATATCCAAATACTGATCAAAATTCTATTCCCTCATGTATTTGGTCAATAGGGTGCTACTTCCCCTCTTTACTCTTGATTATTCTTATTATCCATGAGTCTCACGTGTGGTTTTTAGTGTACACTTCCTTTCTTGCCAACTTTAGGTTACTTCTTCCCAAATTCACGCTACACTTTCTTCTTCATGTCCCTAATTAAAATTATTTCCTAGACACCTTGCACTTTTATGTACAATTATCCTTGCTTGTACATATAGTTCATCCCATTTGTAATAAATTAAATTTTTAAAAATAAATTAATTGGGCAAATTAAACCTTGATTTTGTTAAAATCAAATTCGACATGATTTTTTGAGTCTACGGTCAAAATTTGGAAATTTTTCGAAGTCAAAATCTGATCTGACAGAGAAAAACTCGGCCCAGTGTTAGGAAATCAGAAGATGAATTGACAGGCTTTAAATCCTAAAAAGGAATCTGAATTTCTCCCATGCGGGCCCGTATCCTTGCCCAAGTCAGAGAAGGAATCTGAAAATTTCTCAGCCGAAGTGGCAAAAGACCAAAATGCCCCTGGAGGCCTTAAAATTTCAAAATCCCATTTTTCCCATCCATTTCCTCTTTTCTCTCTCTCTCCTTCCTCCATTTTCTCTCCCTTCTCTCCTCCCACTTTGCACCACTGGGCACGGCCAAAAATGCCTCCCTACGCTACCGCCGGACCCAACCACTGGTGCACCTCGACGTCCTCGACCTCCACCTACCATCCCTGACCATCGACGGATGCCACAGTGATAAAAAATAGCCAATTTCCTTCTCTGCCCTGATCTCTGTCGTCTGACATCGTTCAGCAACACTATCACCATCATTGGGAAGCTTGAGCTGCCAGCTTCCTTCGATAACTTCTAGCTGATAAAAGTCGTTGCCACGCGCCTAGAACAGAGGAAAAATCATCCACTATGCGTCAAACTTCGTTATCAAAAAATGCGGTCCAAACAGCCGTGTTTCGCCAAATGGATCCCAGATTTGGCATCCTTGAGTTGTGGGCTACATTTTGGTATATTTTCTAACCTCAACCATCATCGTCTGCCATGCACTACCATGAGCTGCCGTTTACCGCCGTGCATCATCATCAGAGCTTCTGAAAAATGGTCAGAATTATAATTTAATCTTTTGGAACCCCTTGTACGGTTTAAATGCCTCAATTTCATGTTTTCATATTGAAATTTAATCCCAAACATGCGTAAGAATTAAGACCGCCCTAGGAAATTTGTAATTTGATGTAGGGAAGCTTAATCGAATAGGAAATTGTTTAAGATTTTAATTAAATTGCCCAGGGAACTACTTAGGATCTATTGTCGAGGAAATAGAAAACCCCAAGCTGATTAGGAGCAAATGATGAAAGGTAAGCTCCCTTGAACTTTATTTAACACTGTGAATGCCTATTTTAGAATAGTCTTATTGCATGGGAATGCGTGCTAAGATATATGAGTATATATATATGCCTGCGTGTTGTAAGTTCCTATTGCATGTTAGATTTGTTGGCTATCGAATTTATATGCCATAGGAATGGGTTGACTTAAGGTAGGGTATTCAATAGCTGGTACGGGACGGCCGTTGAGTACCCCATATGCACATGGCTTTATAAATATATTATTTTTAATTAGATTTATTCTACACTCTTTAGGGATTACTCGATAAACCAGAACGACCCTATGAAAGGTTTAAGGTGTATAAGGGGGGATAACCTATATGGGGTAACGTTGTGGTTTAGGTGTAATCTCCTAGAACCTTGAGAACTGGTCGACTATGCATATGTAGTTCCGAATAGACTGTATGAAGATGAGAATTGGCATTTGTGCACATGCTAGGGGATGCCCTAGATGTTGATTCTCACCTGGTCCTTGAGTGAGTGATTGGTGTCACGGATCACACTCAATATAGGCGTGATTTTGGGTGATTGGTGTTATGGATCACACCTAACGTAAAAGTATATTTTCTGTAAAAACGGCATGCAATTAGACAGATTAGTGAACAGTCACATGGGACTTATGACTGATGAGTATACGAAAACTAATGGGCATGATTTTTAAATAAGAATTTTATTATGAATTTTCAAAATAAATATTTTATACTCATTTTAATTATTGCTTAAGTTTCCTTGTGATTTCATATTTTAAAGAATAAGGTAATTCACATGCTTTGAATTGAATACGAGGAGATGTTTTCTGTGCGTTGCCACAACTGAGCATCCAACTATTTTATAATTGTATAATGTAAATTGCTCTACTGGGATTTAACTATCTTATGAAGTTCTTTACTCAGATGATCAGGAACAGGGAATGCCTAGGAGATAGTTGGGCAGGAGCAGGATAATAGAAGGACGTTGCAGCATAGTTTAGGCTTTAATTTGTATATGTAATTATCTGTATTGATTTTCCTAATTGTTGATGGATTTGACTGGATATATTTTTTGATTTATGACTGATTATACTCTGGGGAACGTCTAGTTTTCCAGGGAAACTTTATTGGATTTTCGGTAGAATGAATGCTTGAAGAATAGTTCAATTTGAATTAAATGTGAATGGATTTCGTATTCTGAATTGTATGGTTATTAGTATTGATATTCCAGAGCATGTTATGATTATATGTAAAAATAAAATTGCTGCTTAGGATATAGGATTGAGTGGAATCTAAATGGACAGTGGTAAGAGTCTATTTGGGTTACACTCAACCAGTAGAGACCCTCTGATGTTCCCTGATAGGGGAAAAATGAAAATTTTACTTAAACTCTATATGCTTCTATTACTCTGATAGAGGTAAGTATATTGTGAATTAGGGGGTCGTTACAATAGTGGTATCACAGTCTGGTTTATCAATTGATTAGTTTAGTGGGTTATTGGTTATGAATTCTTGGGCTTGCAGCTTTAGGATTTTTAATTGATCTGACTCTGGAATATCTAGGAACTAATTTTGAATTGAGAAATTATGAATGAATCTAATATTTCGCTGCTAACTGTTGTTGTTAAAGACTAATCAATTCTCTTTCTGTGTCAAATAGCCATGGCAGATCCTAGTAGAGACAGTACACAGAGGCCAAAAGGAAGGCCGAGACACAGAAGCCAAGGGGCATCAGGGAGTAGTAGCATGGAGACCAATGTAGATATGCGGGAAATGATGGACTCCATCTAAATGATGGCTGATGCTATGAGAGATCAGGCTACTACTAATGCCAACATTATGAGATAGCAACAGAAGGGCCGTCAAAACAAGGATGACGGAAATAACCAGAATGCCAACCTAATGTACCAATGGTGGATAGAATTCTAGAGGACAGGGCCACCAGCATTCTCAAGCACCTCTGATCCAGCTAGAGTTAAAGGATGGCTGAAAGAGATAGAGAAAATCTTCCATTTGTTGCATAGTAATGATGAAGAGATAGTGACCTATGTGACATATATGCTCAAAGGAGAAGCGGAACAGTGGTGGACATGAGCCCAACAGCTAATGGAGAGCAGGGGCATTCCACTCACTTGGGACTTCTTCAAGAGGGTCTTCCTAGACAAGTACTTCCCTGAGAGTGTAAGACAGGCTAAAGAGATATAATTCCTACAACTCAGACAGGGAGGTCGACATTTGAAGAATATTTGGCTAAATTTGAAGAATTGGCCAGATATTCCACATACCTGAGGATGCACTATGACGAAGCCTGGAAGGCAAGCCAACTAAAAGAAGGCTTGGACTTATCGATGAGGACACAGATTGCTCCGCTTGAGATAAGGGATTTTGCAATGTTGATGAACAAATGCCGAATCCTTAGCAAGAACCTAGAGCAAAAACAGAACATGAATCAGAGAACAGGAAGCAGGCAAAAAAAGCTAGCCAGAAATCTTAATATGAAGAGCGAAATGTTTAAGCCACAGCCCGGGTCATCTAGCAGTGGCAGACGATCAGAAAGTACAAACTGCCCAAAGTATGGAACAAGGCATCCCAACTAACCTTGCTGGCATTAGACATTGGTACAGTGTGATAAATGCGAGGGTACAGGACATTTTGCAAAGTACTGCCTATTAGGTGGAAGCCAGCAGAGTCCAGGTGGGCAAAACCACAATCTCTAGAGATAGTCTTTACTCTAGATACAGCGAACGTTGATAGGTCACTGAGATTAATGCAAGGTAAAGGTAAAATTTATAATTTTCCTTTAATAATATTGTTTGATTCAGGTGTCATGCACTCCTTTATATCTGATGCATGCGTGGAAATAATAAACCTAGCCATACAAACCATGCCCTGTGACTTACACATTTCCACACCTTTAGGAGAGACCACCATATCCTCACAAATATGCCAAAATTGTCCCCTTTCCATCGATGACACCCTATTTATTGTGGACCTTGTGTGTTTACCCTTGACTGGAATCGACGTCATTCTAGGAATGGATTGGTTATCTAGGAATCAGGTTCTGTTAAATTATTTTGAAAGGACTATCACTTATTTGGATACCTTTCCTGTACGTGAGAGTGACAGAGCGTCTGAGATATGTGATGATTCCCTAAATCTCTCTTAGGTAAAATTGCAGGAATGGTTAAACTTAATCCCTATTGTTAGCAACTATCTGGAGGTGTTTCCTTTGGAAGTAAGTAGGCTACCCCTACATAGAGAGATAGAATTTACAATTAACCTAATTTCGGGTGTAGACCCAATAGCTATAACCCCGTATAGAATGGCCCCAGCAAAATTGAGGGAACTTAAGGTCCAGATAGAGGATTTGTTAGAAAGGGATTCATTAGGCCAAGCGTTTCACCGTAGGGAGCTCCTGTTTTATTCGTAAAGAAGAGAGATAGGAGTTTAAGGTTATGCATAGACTATCGGCAATTGAATAAGGTGACCATTAGGAATAAGTACCCATTACCTTGGATAGATGACCTATTTGACCAGTTGCAGGGTGCAACGGTATTCTCCAAGATAGACCTAAGGTTGGGATACCACCAGATTAGGGTTCGGGAGGAAGATATCCCTAATATAGCATTTAGCACTAGGTATGGCCACTATGAGTTTCTAGTGATGCCGTTTAGTCTAACCAATGCACCTGTTGTCTTTATGGATTACATGAACAGAATTTTTAAACCCTACTTGGACTAATTCGTAGTGGTATTCATAGACGACATCTTAGTCTATTCCAAGACTCACGAAGAGCATGAACAAGATCTTAGCACGGTGCTACAGATATTGGAAGATAAAAAAATATATGCTAAGTTAGAGAAATGTGAGTTTTGGTTAGAGGAAGTGAAATTTTTAGGCCATGTGATAAATAAGGAAGGGATTTCAATAGACCCTAAGAAGATTGAAGCAATATTAGATTGGGGTCAACCAAGAATAGTCACCGAAGTTAGGAGTTTTTTGGGTTTGGCAAGCTATTACAAGAAGTTTATACAAGGATTTTCTCAAATAGCTTTGCCATTAACCTAGTTGACTCAGAAGGGTGTAAATTTTGAGTGGAGCGAGCAATGTGAACATAGTTTTCAAATTTTGAAGGAAAAGTTAACCATCGCTCCAGTGCTAATAATTCCAAAACCCTTAGAACCCTTTTCAGTATATACAGATGCATCAATGAAAGATTTAGGATGCATCTTAATGTAGGATGGAAAATTAGTTGCTTATGCATCAAGGCAATTGAAACCTGTATAGGAAAATTATCCTACCCATGATTTAAAATTAGCTGCCATTGTATATGCCCTGAAGATTTGAAGCATTATTTGTACGGGGCTGTATTTGAGCTTTTTAGTGATCATAAGAGCCTTAGGTACTTTTTTGATCAAAAGGAATTGAATATGAGGCAGACAAGGTGGGTAGCGTACTTGAAGGACTTTGACTTCGAGTTAAAATACCATACAGGGAAAGCTAATGTGGTAGCTGATGCATTAATCCGGAAGTCATTGCAATTAGCCAGTTTAATGGTAGATGAGATGAGGTTAGTTGAGGAATTTAGGAATCTCAGCCTCAATGTAATTTCATTTTCGAAGAGATTAGTAATGAGTGACTTCCTAATAACCTGCGATTTATGGGACCAAATTAGATAAGCCCAACTAGAGGATGAATCCTTAGGGATCTATGCGAATCAGCCTAATTTTGGATTAGCCCCTGATGGAGTATTGATGTTTAGGAAAAGAATAGTAATCCCAGATGATCAGGAACTAAAGGAAAAAGTGTTAGTAAAAGCTTATCGAAGCCACTATACCATCCATCCAGGTATTTCCAAGATGTATCAGGATTTAAAAAGAAACTTTTGGTGGCCAGGTATGCAGAAAGATATCACGAAGTATGTGAATGCTTGTCTGACTTGTCAACAGGTTAAGATAGAGCATCAAAGACCCGCAGGATTAATGAAGCCACTAGAGATACCAAAAAGGAAATGGGCTCAAATAACCATGGATTTTATAGTTAGACTACCTAGAATACCAGCTGGTTATGATTCCATTTGGGTAATAGTAGATAAATTAACCAAGTCTGCTCACTTTGTACCTGTTAAGATGAAATACTCCATGGAGAAATTAACTGAAGTATACCTTAGCGAGATCGTGAGATTACACGGGATACCATCAGGCATAGTGTTAAACCGAGACCTTAGGTTCACTTCGAGATTTTGGCAGTCCTTATAGCAAGCATTAGGAACCTAACTTAAGTTTAGCACCGCCTATCATCCTCAAACTGATGGGCAGTCTGAGAGAACAATTCAAACATTAAAAAAAAATGTAAGGGCTTGTGTGTTAGAATAGAAAGGAAGTTAGGATAAATACCTGCCTTTGATAGAGTTTGCTTACAATAACAATTATCACTTTGCCATCGGTACAGCACCATATGCTGCTCTGTATAGGAGAAGCTACAAATCACCTTTAAGTTAGGTAAAGATGGGGGAAAGTACACTGTTGGGACCCGATATTGTACAAGAGACTAATGATCAGATCAAAATGATCAGAGAAAAGATGAGGGCTGCCCAATAGAGACAGGAAGCCTACACGAATAGGAGAAGGAGACCATTATAGTTTAATGAGGGAGAGCATGTTTTTCTGAGAGTGTCCCCCACTACAGGTATTGGTAGACAAATAAGGACAAAGAAATTGAGTCCCAGATTCTTAGGACTATTCTATATCTTGCAAAGAGTCAGTCCAGTCGCCTACCAAATTACCTTACCTCCATACCTGTCAAACTTGCATGACGTATTCCACGTCTCGCAACTACGTAAATATGTCCTAGATCCTGCGCATGTATTGGGGAATCAACCCATAGTATTAAAGGAAAATTTAACTTATGAATCTACACCTGTACAAATCCTTGACTTTAATACTAAGCAACTTCAGAATAAAGTAATCCCTTTAGTTAAGGTTCTTTGGCAGGATGTAGCATCACAGGACATGACGTGGGAGAAAAAGGACGAGATGAGGCAACGTTATCCAGACCTATTCATAGGTATGAATTTTGGGGACAAAATTCCTTTTTAAGAGGGAGAGAATGTAATAAATTGAATTTTTAAAAATAAATTAATTAGGCAAATTAAACCTTGATTTTGTTAAATTCAAATTCGACATAATTTTCTAAGTCTATGGTCAAAATTTGGGAATTTCTCGTAGTCAAAATCTAATCTGAAAGAGAAAAACTCAGCCCAGCTTTAGGAAATTAGTAGATGAATTGACAGGCTTTAAATCTTAAAAAGGAGTCTAAATTTCTCCATGCGAGCCCGTATCCTTGCCCAGGTCAGAGAAGGCATCCAAAAATTTCTCAAGCGAAGTGACAAAAGACCAAAATGCCCCTTGAGGCCTTAAAATTTCAAAATCCCATTTTCCCCACCCATTTCCTCTTTTCTCTCTCTGTCCTCCCTCCATTTTCTCTCCCTTTTCTCCTCTCACTTCGTGCCATCGTGCACGGTAAAAAATGCAGCCCTAAGCCACCGTCGGACCCAGCCACCGATGCAACTCGATATCCTTGACCTCCAGCCATCGATGCCTTCCAGTTTTCTCTGTCGTCACGATTATCCTTCACTGCTGTGATCTCCACTGTTCAACGTGGTCCTACGACACTGTCACCATCATTGGGAAGCCTAAGCTACCAGCTTCCTCTGATAGCTTCCAGCCAGTGAATGTCGCCGCCATGCACCCGGAATGGAGGAAAAATTATCTGCCATGTGTCAAACTTTTCTGCCAGATAATGCCGTCCCAACTGCTGTGTTTGGCCAAACGGATCCCAGATCCAGCATCCTTGAGTTGTGGGCTACGTTCTGGTGTATTTTCTGACCTTAGTCGCTGTCGTCCACTGTGTGCCACAGTGAGCCACTGTCTTCCATTGTGCTCTGCCATGCGTCATCACCGAAGCTGTCAAAAAATGGTCAGAATTAGAATTTCATCTTCTGGAACCCCCGGTACAGTTTAAAATGCCTCAATTTGATGTTTTCATATTGAAATTTAATCTTGAACATGCGTAAGAATTTGATCGGCCTAGGAAATTTGTAATTTGACGTAGGGAAGCTTAATTGAATAGGAAATAGCCTAAGATTTTAATTAGATTGCCCAGGGAACTACTAGGATCTATTGCCGAGGAAACAGAAAACCCTGAGCTAATTACGAGCAAACGGTGAAAGGTAGGGTGATTTATGCTCCCCTGAACTTTATTTAACGCTATAAATGCCTGTTTTAGAATGTCTTGTTGTATGAGAATGCGTGCTGAGATATATGAGTATATATGTATGCCTGCGTGCTGTAAATGCCTGTTTCATGTTAGATATGTTGGCTATCAGATTTATATGCCATAGGAACGAGTTGACTTAAGGTAGGGTATTCAATAACTGGTATGAGACGGCCATTGAGTATCCCATATGCAGATGGCTTTGTAAATATATTATTTTTGATTAGATTTATTCTGCATTCGTTAGGGATTACTCGGTAAACCAGGACAACCTTATGAAAGGTTTAAGGTGTATAAGGGGGGATAACCTATACGTGGTAACGTTGTGGTTTAGGTGTAATCTCCTAGAACCTTGAGAACTGGTCGAATATGCTTATGTAGTTCTAAATAGATTGTATGAGGATGAGAATTGGCGCTTGTGCACATGCTAGGGGACGCCCTAGATGTTGATTCTCACCCGATCCTTGAGTGAGCGATTGGTGTCATAGATCACACTCACAATATAGGCATGATTTTGGGTGATTGGTGTTACGGATCACACTCAACGTAAAAGTGTATTTTTCGTAAAAACGGCATGCAATTGGACAGATTTGTGAACAGTCACATGAGACTTGTGACTGATGAGTAAACGAAAACCATCGAGCATGATTTTTAAACAAGAATTTTAGTATGAATTTTCAAAATAAATATTTTATACTCATTTTATTTATTGTATCGATTTCCATATTATTTCATATTTTAAAGAATAATGTATTTCACATGCTTTAAATTGAATATGGGGAGATATTTTCTGTGCGTTGCCACAGTTGAGCATCCAACTATTTTAGAATTGTACAATGTAAATTGCTCTACTGGGATTTAACTATCTCATGAAGTTGTTTGATCAGACGATCAGGAAAAGGGAATGCCTAGGAGATAGCTGGGCAGGAGCAGGATAACAGAAGGATGTTGTAGCATAGTTTAGGCTTGAATTTGTATATGTAATTATCTGTATTGATTGTTCTAATTGTTGATGGATTTGACTGAATGTATTTAGTGATTTCTGACTGATTGTACTATAGGGAACGTCCAATTTTCAAGGGAAACTCTGTCGAATTTTTGACAGAATGAATGCTTGAAGAATAGTTTAATTTGAATTGAATGTGGATGGATTTCGTATTCTGAATTGTATGGTTTTAGTATTGATATTCCAGAGCATGTTATGGTTGTATGTGAAAATTAAATTGCTGCTTAGGACGTAGGGTTGAGTGGAATCTGAATGGACGGTGGTAAGAGTCTATTTAGGTTACAGTCAACCAATAGTGACCCTCCGATGTTCCCTGATAGGGGAAAAATGAAAAATTTACTTAAACTCTATATGCTTCCATTGCTCTGATAGAGGTAAGTATATTGTGAATTAGGGGGTCGTTACACCATTCATTCATGCCATCTCTCACCTATATTTTCTACTTGGTCATGCCAAGGAAGAGAACTCACGCTAGCCTCCCTCTCTCACTTTCATTTTTCCATTTGGCCAAAGAGGAATGTTACCTTCATTCTTGTTATTATTATTATTTCATGGTTGTGTGTGTACCTTAACGTACACTTTACCTTTCCTTGCACCCTTGGGTTAACCCCTTAGACACATTAAAGGAGGAAAGGAAGGGAGTCACATTTCATCTTACCTAGTTTTTATTCAATCATAGCTGCATCCTTTTCCTTGTTCATTCGGTCACATAAGGAGGGAAGGGAAGGAGATCATGAGTTACTCCTCCCACATGCCACACCTATGGCTCTTTTCCCTTGCTTTGGGTTATTACCCAATTGGCATTTTTTTCTATATATTATAATTTGTGAGGCTTCCTTGCTACATACATAATCATATTTTTAACTCCTCCCTTATACCTAAATCACTGCCCTTATGTAAGACCTATGCATGCAAAGCACACCCATGCATACTTAACTCTCTCACTTGGTGGCGTCAAGAGAAGGAAAGAAAGAACACACCACTCAATAATACAGCGTTGTATTTTGTGTATTTATATTTTAAATTCTGCACTTTGTACCCCCTTATTCCCACACCTATATTGATTAGGTTACCCCCTTAGGCACCCCACTACCAATTACATGTGGGCATTATATATACATATTAAATTGCTATATACTCCTTACATTTCCAAAGGTCCCTAACTGTGTGATTATACATATTTTTCATTGCTACACTTCCTCCCTTTCCTAATTGCGCATGTAAGTGTATAGTTATTTTTAGTTGCCTTTTATTCTTGGCAATTAAACTAGGTGAAAGGAAGAATAAGGAATTAAATTAAACACCTAAATTCTTATGCAATATTATCCTTTAGCACACATTTTTTTTTTGAGCTATCAAATTATGCAAGCAATTCACCTTACTTTATGGTAACTCATTTAATTAATTATGAGACATTTATTTTGTAACTATTCAAAGAATACATGTTGCAAATGAATAATTAAGGTTAAGAGTAATGTATCGAACTTATCTGTTTACTTTGGAGGAGTAGTAATACTAGATAAAGGCATTACATCCACAATTCTTGAAGTGTGACCGAAGGTGCTTCACACTTTAAGGCAAGGTAAGTTTTAAGAATGAAATGTATAACTGATCATTATTTATTTCAATTTTTTGTTAACACGTATGATCCCATTAAAAGATGTTATACTTGAAATGAGAATATCCACTTTTATCACATCGACATTTCAAATAATCATGCAATGCTTGCCAATCAGTATATGTGAATGAGACTACGTTTTAAATAACAGAAATGTAGATGAAAATGTTTTTTTGTGCTTGCACACTGTTGCATATTTGTAGATTTTAAAATAATGAATTGTTAAGCTACTGGGAAACTTTTTTTCTTATTTATATAACAATATGTATCAGATGCTAACGTTTAGCAATTTCGAAGAAAGGTGGAAGTAGCATTAGAGGAAGTCCTTTTGATAGGAGTTTTTTTTGTAGTCCTTCATTTTGAGTCTTGATTCTATATATTATTTTTGGATTAGAATTAGGACGATTATTTTTGGTTGTATATAGTAAAGGAAAAAAGGAAATTACTGGGAAAGGATATGTGAAGAACCTGTTCATCCCTATTATTTTGTAAAAGGAGTTTGAGTGACAGGCTTGTTGTCTCCTAACTCCTTATGGATGGGTACTTCATCTGTCTTGGTGTATGTTCACAGAAGGATGTAATAGACATTTATTATTTGTAATATGAAAGTTTTATAAATTTCGCTGTGAAGTATGTAATTTTAATTTCGCTATGCATAAAGTATGGTTACCTGAGCAAAAGAACCTGAACCTAATCCACTTTAAAAACACTTAATGGTATAAATGCTCAAACATTGTAAATGCATAACTAAGGTCACGTAGGAGGAATTGTAATACTAGGTAAGGGCGTTACACTTGTTGTCTCCTCACCCTAGTTAACACACTTGCATATCCATAGATATATGTTTAATGTATGACATTTGTAAATATTGTAACTAAATGTGAATGTATCTATAAATGCATATATGTGTCATTTCCATTAATTCATTCTATTTTTCACTGCGTAACGTATGAGATCCCGAGTGTAGAATTCCCAAATTAATAGTACTTAATTATTCAACTTGGTAAAAATTTAAAATTTACTCGGGTAGAGGTAGTAGTAACTCACCAATCCTATCTATTATATTATATTATTTACTTAACTGAAATGAACTAGTATTGGGAGGGCTACATTTCCCAGTTTACCACTGCTTCCATTTTACTAGGATCCACTGACACTCCATCTTTGGAGATCACATGCCCTAAGATTCATTAATAATAATAATAATAATAATAATAAGAAGAAGAAGAAGAAGAAGAAGAATAATAAGAATAAGAATAATAATAATAATAATATATCAAAAATATTGGAGGCAGATATTACAAAAAGGAAAAGGTTAAGTTGAGGAAGTTATGTAACCTTCATTAGTCCAAGGGTAGCAAAATATAATTTTAGCTAAACGAGGAATTATTGTAGGTAACTAACTTTTGAAATTTTCCATGAAGGTTTTAGGGGCAAAATTGTAATTCTCTATATGGCCAGAGAAGTTGCTAATTGGGGTTGAATGATCAAAACTCGACCCAGAACTAGACAAGGGTTGCAGTTTCCTCGACCACACAAACCACCTATATATAAATGCCAAACACTAGAACCCTCACCATTTTCACCCTAAAGTTTGAACTTTTGAAGAGAGAAAAAAAACACGATAGAGAAGGAAAGAGATAAATTGTGTAGGAGAAGGGATCTAGCTTGACTTTTAACACTACAAATAGCATTAGAGAATCTCTGAGCAAGCATCTAACACCATCTACATATGTTAAACCAGCAACAAGGTAGCAAACAAACTGATCCCTCTATTATGAAAAATATTATTAACATGGTTGAAAATGGTGATTTTGATACTATTAAGCCAAGAGAGGGATTTAAACCAACATTCTATGTGTTTTTAACTTTTATTGGGTGTTTTATGCTAATTAGATGTACTTATATATGCTTGTTTCAGATTTTGTGAAATGGGTTGCACTTTTCACTGTGGTTGACTTGAGTTAAATCCATTGTGATAAATGATTTTAAGTATATAAATGAGTTTTGATGCAGGATAAATGATGATTTGGTATTAGAAACTAATCTTATGCTTTTTCTAGACTTGAGAAGAAGTGAACTCTGTATTTTGTAACATTTCATAGTAGCAAAACCAAAGCTTAAGATCCTGCAAGTTGACTTCGATGTTCTTCAACTTGATATTTTGTAGAAAATGTAGGTAGTAACCTACTGCCAGCTCCTGGCAGTCGACTGTCATGCCTTCAGCAATCGACTACCAGCTCACAGAAGCTTAACAGTCGACTGCCATGTGTCTATAAGTCGATTGGTAGCTCTCTGTTAGCCAATAGTCAACTACTACTATTTTGGCAACTGACTTATAGCATCCTATTTGTGTTTTTCAAAACTTAATTCTATAAGCTGACAATTGTGAGGTGTAAGTCGACTGGTAGGGGGAAAAATATTATTTTCATGAAGAAAGTGTTTTGAAAGAATCACCTAGCCTTTAAAATGAAACCTCAAAATTTTATAACAAGATTGTGAGTCCAAGTTTCTATTTTCCTAAAGGTTACGCTCAATAGAGTTGACAATAATGTTATTACATGAGAAAATTATAGCTTTTGGGTAACATGTAACATAGGTTAAAAAGAAAGAGAGAAAAACTTAGAAAATAAAAGAAAAGAGTATTTCAAGTGTATGCATTAGTGGTAGATAGGCTCATGATTGAGTGATCGATTATCAGTATGGGATAGTCATTAGGCATTCCATGGTTGAACCATAATTTTGGGATGGTAAAACATCCACTCAATCATAAATGATTTTGAAAACACCATGATGGTTGTGAATTCTAAGTTATTGAACTCTTATATAGCCAACAAAAGGAGTCACATACATAGGGTTAAGCATAACCATAACATGAGCCGAATCACCCTAGAATATATGCTTGTGAATAGCGTGCTAGGAAAGTGATCCATTAGTGAGGATGAGAATTCCATAGCCTCATGATCCACAAAGGTAGAGTAGGCATGATTTGTAAGTGGTGGCAATGATCTTGTGAGTCATACTAGCACCTTTTTGGGACGAAAAGGAAATGAGGCATCCAAAGGTATATTGATCCTGCTGGTCTGGGATGATCTGTCAGAGTTGCCAGGGGCCAGTGAGTGACTATGGGATGATTTGTCAGAGAGGGTTGGTACCATAGTGTACTTGGGATCCACTAGGGGATACTTCTGATACTATAGGGTAGGCGTTGGACTGCTAGATGGTCAGGGACCATGAGACTCAACTTAGAACTCATTATTAAGAGCTGTAGGAGCATGTGGAGTTATTTCCTGGGTAACTCTCCTGATAGCTCAGGATGATATGGCATTGGCTATTATGATATGATTGTTTTCCTTGCTCATATTTTATATGTGATTATGATTATGTTACCATGACAAATATATGTGATGCAATGACATATCTTTTATTGTTGACATCTAGTGAATTGTAACTACACATGCATTCGTAAGTACATCCCAACATTCTATTCTATAATGTTATAATGCTATAATAGCATAAATGCATAAATCATGCATCACATCCCAATAGATACTATCTTTACTATTTGAAGGAAAAAGAATGTAGCATATTTTCATATGATTATAGTGGTACAGACTAGTGGTTTTCATACAGATTGTTATGCTATTGAGATTTATTCTCACATAAATGCTGGTGTGTATCAAATGTCTAGGTTTCAGATTCTCCAAAAGGTGGAAGTAGCATGGATAAAAATACCTATTTTAGGGTATTTCATGATAATTCAAGATATTTGGATAATTACTATTATAGATATGCCCCTATCATCCCCATCTGCAGAAGGGGTAATTATATGACTAGAATGGTAGTTAATACATTTTCATATGTAGATACTAAAATAGAAGTGTACATGCCTAATACCCTGATCCCTTATTATACTTTTAGGAGAGGATCAGGATGATTAATTTTGGTACAAGGAATGTGGGCATATATGTATCAAGATACGTGAGAAATATAAGATTATCCACTGGTAGGGTTTTTTTTTTTAAATGGGTAGGTATGGCAAGGTTTTTGACTCCTTACCCTAAATGGTAAATAGTTGATAGTCTCACATATATATAGGTATATATCTTTTGTAAAGGAATTATATATGTGAATTTGTATGAAGATATCTCTATATTTTATTTCATTTATTTTCACTGCATTACGTGTGAGAACCCGAGTGTAGAAACCTAAACCAATTGGCACTTAATTATTTAAGTTGGTAAAAGTTAAAAAAGTTTACTGGGTAGAGGTAGTAGTAACTCACCAATCTTATAGTTTACTCAGGAACTGATGTATCAAGTAATACAGACACTAGAATAGTAGTTTTATTTATCTAAGCTATTGGGGTTCCAGTATAGGATAATTTATAGACTTGGGAAGACAAATGCTATAACATCTGCTCCTAACATGAATAAGAGACATTTGTTAGTTGTTAATTTAAATTTAAATGCTTGTGTATGTTGCATTAATTTCATATAGTTACATTAGTGTAAGGACTTAGTTGAAAGAAAGAAAAGTTGAGTTAAGTGTGACCAAGAACCCAATTGAAAAGGGAAAGTGCAGCTAGGCCAAAGTCACAAATGGGCTAAGGACTAAAATACAAATAGGGAGACTTATATTTCAAAAACCCTAAAACCCAAACATAAACCAAAATTCAGCCAATTTTTTAGAGAGAGAAAGAGAAGGGGCAAGTAGAGAGAGAAAGGAGTGAGTTAGGGCAAAAAGGAGGATATTTACTGAAGGAAGAACATATTTAAGGCTGGGAATTAGTTCTTTAGCAAGAGGAGGACCATTCTAACACACTATACACGCACATTGCTCAGAAAACCAAGATAGCAACTCAACTTAATCTTATTTCTGAAATGTTTGCTTTTGCTAAGAAATGCTATTTATGAATGATTGAACTATGTTTGGGGTTTAAACCTACATTCTATATGTTCTTTTACTTCAATTGGGTGCTGCTTGCTGAAATGTTGTGCTTATTTATGCTTGTACATGATTGGAAGGATAAGATGGTTGTTCATCTAGTAGAATATGCTAGTTTTCCTTGGATGCATATTGTGTGAGCATAATGATGAGAAATTTCTAGAGAAAAGTGAGGTTTTTGGCATGAAAACTAAGCTCATATGTTTTTAAACTTGAAATGGATTGAAATATGGGCTAAGTAATCATGAAAATGTATTTTTAGAACTGGTGCAAGACATAACAGTAGATAGGTAGCATGTGGCAGCTGACTTTCGCCTTCCTAAGAAACCTAGAAACGCATACTTAGGTATGGCAGCTGACTGGTAGCCTTATCAGTCAACTATCAGTTGACTCATCACTTTCATGAAACCCTCCTTATTGGTATTGATTGTGTTATGCTTGGATTGTCATGGTTAGGGTGAAGAAATGGTATTCTTGTACTTTGTTGTTGATAAGAATGAGAAAAGGGAATGAATTGATTTGAAACCATATGCTTACCCTTTCTTTCTCCTTTTGGCTGAGAGCTTGTGGCACCATGGTAAAGGGAATTTTGTCTAATTTTAGCTTATATGCATTGCTAACATCTTGGGCATAAGTAGGGAGAGGGAGAAAATTTATATTATAGTAAAACTCTTTCAATTGCCTTTTCTTTTTGGCTTGGCCGAGAACATGTAAAGGGTTTTGGTATGAAAAATGTTCATGTTTTGTGACATGGTTTTGGTCAAGGCAAGGAAGAAAGAGGTAATGTGGTATTTAAATGCTTTTTTGATGAAAGATCACCTTTAACCATGAAATCCCAATTTGAAAATCCATGTCGATGAGAAGGAAGAGGTGTATTTATGTATTCATATTGCATATAGTGAGAAAAGGGGCAGTATATGTATACATAGATATAGTGAATAAAAAGGAAAAATGGAAATGTTGAAAGAATACTATGATAGTTATCTAGAACCCTTGATATGTAATGAAGTGAAACAGGGAAATTGTATGGAAATGGAAGAAAAAGTGATGTCATTGTGCTTATATGACATTGAGGAAGAGAAAAAGGAAATAGGTGACATGAAATGATTGGAAATAGATGTAATTGTGCTTATGATAGTTTTCCTTTTTCTCTTTCCTTGGCTGAGACCCTTGCATTATTGTACCTTGAAATTATTGGATTTTTATCATTGAAAATGTAAAGGAATATGTTATAGAAATCATGCTAACTAATTTCCAAGAAAGGGGAGGGAGTAGTTAAGGCCTAGATTTTTGGCAATCAATAATTTAAATTGCCTAGATAGAATGTATAGTCTTCCATATCCACATAATTTCATTATCGGAGCATTAGCACACACATAAGGGTTATATACTTTAATGAGAGAATAGTATCATGAGAAAGAACTAGAAATGAAGGAAAGAAAAGGGAAACATAGAAAGGATAGGAAAACATAGAATGAAAGAAAAGAGAACTTAAAGGAAGTATTTCCAATGTATATTTTAGGATAGATATGCTTATAACCAAGTAACCAATTGTTGGTATGGTACGGTCGTTGGGCATTCCACGGTTGTGTCATGAAATTGGATGGTAAAACATCTACTTGGTATGAAAAGTTTAGAAAACACTGTGATGATTGCAAATTCTATGTTAGTGTAACCAAGATGGCCAAGAAATAAAATGGGACATTTACTTAGAATTTAGCATAATTATGGTTACAAGCCTAATCATCCTAGTCTATATATGGGAGATAGCGTACTGGGAAATGATCCACTGGAAAAGTGGTGGTGATCCATAGCATCATGATCCGCCCGAAAGCTGAGAGGAAATGATCTGTGCAGTTAACGGTGATTCTGTGAGCTTAATTTTAACAGTTTGCCTTTGGTAATAGATATGAAAGGGGTATTAGATCCATTAGGGGATGCCTCAGATAGTACTAGTGGCAGAATTGTCACATAGGAGAAAAATTAGCTCACTCATGTAAGTAATAGTACATGGAGTAGTTCACTGGTTGACTCTCCCGATACTCTTAAGCTCTGTTACAGTATATGTGGCTTTTATCCAAGCAATGTTAATTTTTTTCCTTATAAATGATAAATGTTTTCCCTAGCTATGATTGAAATGTTCTATATTCATGATATTCAAATGGCTTATATGGGAAACTATCATGAAAAGTTATTAAAATGCATATTCATAATATATCTCATATACATATATATGTAAAAGAATATAATGTATACCAATAGAATATATTATATTTGTAAGAAAAGAATGTAGATTGTTTTCTATATCACTAAGGTGGTACATGCCAGAATTTTTAAAGAGGGCATTGTTTAGCTACTAAGAAATTACTTCTCATGATTGTATCTGGTATGTATCAGATGCCTAGATACCTGGTTTGGTTAGAGTTTGATGTGGCATATGTGGATCTTTCCTTTCTAGGCACGTTTTTAGTAATTCAGGCAATATACATGGTAACAGTCATGGGAATTCCTCCTCAATAGAGGGGTGAAGATGTAGTCATTTGGTTATAATGTAATTAAGTAGGAATAGCCCACTTATCCTAATTCTCTTCTATTTTGGGAATGGAATTAGGATAAGTCATTTTTTAATGTATATAATAAGATAGGCATATATATCAAGATATGTAAAAGCTATCCACTAGTAGGGATTTTGTAAAAAGGGAATGAGTGGCAAGTTTGTTGCCTCCTTACACTTAGAAAACAATATGAACTTTACATATCCTGGAATATATGTATATGACATTGTAAATATTAAATGAAATGGTAAATATGTGGATGACGTTTGCGTTATTATTTAAATAATTTTTTAATTTATTTAGTCTTCCATTGTGTAATATATGAATGAAATATCGAGTAATGAGTCCTAAGCCTAACCAAAAATTAAATAAAAATTTAAATTTTACTCAGGTAATAATTAAGGACAAAGTTAAGGATAACATACTAGTCTTGTAGCCAGAGAATTTCTATTGAAATTAATAGGTTTTCTTAAGTAAAGGCTATGAGATTGGGGTGTTATAGAAAATATGGAAGAAAGGGAAGTAATGGCTTAAAATTCTCTTGCTTCTTCTCTTTTTGGAAAGTTTAAGGGAACACCATGGTAAAGTTCCACATGAATAAATTCCCTATGTGTGTTTTTCTCTTAGGCCATAAGCAAGAAAAGAGAGAAAATAATGTTTTAAAATTATATGTTTGAAATTCCCTCTCTTCCCTCATTTTCCTAGCTAGGCCAAGATCACCACTCTTGTTTCCCTTGGATTGGATGAATATTTACTTTTATAATTGGGAAGAAATAAATGCTAAACCTTTATGTTAACCAATTCCAAGAGAAAAAGGAAGAGTGTAACTATGGCAAGAGACTTTCATGATGTATTTTATAAATTATAAATAGGGAAAGGAATGATCTCCCTTGGCCAAGATCTCACCCTTTTTCCCTTGTGTTAGCCAAAACTTGGAAATGAAATCTTGAAAGGAAATAGGATGAATTATACTGGCCACATTCAAAAGAAAAAAATGAATAAATGAGTATGTCAAGGGGTTATAATGATATGTGTTATAAATTTCATGAAAGGAATGTATAACCTTCCATATCCATACAATCCAATTTTGAAATTGTTGTCAAACAAGAAAGGGTAATATTTTAGAAATTTAAGATAGGTATCATGAAAATAAAAATGAGGGAAGGAAAACATGATAGAAAAGAAAGGAGAGAAACTAGAGGAAATATCTTTAATGTATGCTTTAGGATAGATAGACTTGTGACCGAGTGACCAATTTTCGGTATGGGACGACCGTTGGGTATTCCATGGTTGTCATAAATTTGGATGGTAAAACATCTACTTGGATATAAAAAATTTAGGAAAACACTATACTGACTACAAATTCTAAGTTAGTGTAACTTAATAAGGCCATAAAAAGGGACATTTACTTAGAATTTAGCATAACCATCTGCAAAAGTCACATCATCCTAAAGTATATATATAGGATAGCGTATCGGGAATGTGATCCATCGATAAGGGGTGGTCAATCCATAGCACCATGATCTGCCTAAAAGTGGAGAGGAAATAATCTGGGTAAAGTTGAAAGTGATCCTGTGAGCTTAATTTAAATATTATTTATCTGCCTACGGGCAGTGACTGTTAAATAGGTACTTGGATCCACTGAGGGATGCCTCAGATAATACCTGTGGCAAAATTGTCACACAAATGACTCACTCGTGTAGGTAATGGTACGTGGAGTAGTTCATTGGGTGACTCTCCACATACTCTTTTGTTTCTTTTCTAAGAAAAGTGGCATTAGCCATAATATTATAATTGTTTTCCTTTTCCCCTAATTTTATGATCTTTATGATCCTATGATGATGAATGGAAATGCATATATGCCCATGATACCTATATGATGCTTTTAATATGAAATGATATTACGAAACGAGATTATTAAATGATGAACTATCTCCACATTGAACTATGTTTATGAAATCATAAATACTTGAAATAATTGTATACATGAATCATGCATGATATTCCAATAGATTGTATGATATTTTAAAGAAAAGAATGTAGAATGTTTTTCGTATTATTACAGTGATACATGCCAGAAGTTTTCAAAATAATGGATTGTTTGACTATTGGGAATTTAATTCTCATAATTATCCTGGCATGTCTCAGATGACCAGGTACACCTTATTACCGGAGATAGAGGTAACGTTGCTTAAAATACCCTTTCTAGAATCAAGCATAATATTGCAGGGAATATGGGTTCTAGCAGTATGCAAAAGTTATATATAGAGTAATAGTATAATAAGAGTTTGAGTGGCAAGTTTGTTGCCTCCTTACCCTATGTATTAACCAAAACTCTATGTACGAGGATTTATGTATTAATGGGTAGTGTATATATATAAATGATGTTTCATCTTCCACCATGTTATTAGAAATTTTCATTATTTGGTCTTTCACTGTGCAATGTATAAATGAACAATACCTAAGTAAAAGAAACAGAACCTAATCCAATATTAAATGCTAATTTAAAAATTAAACTCAGGTAATAATCAAGGATAAAAGTATAGATAACACACCAGTCTTATAGCATAAGAGTTTATAAAATAAACATTCCATGGAAATGGCTATGGGATTGGGGTGTTATATGAGGGACACCTTAGATAGTACAAAAAGTAATGTATGGCTAAATAGTCACGCACTCGTACATGTATGTAGTAGCACGTGGAGTTGTTCACCCATGAAATGTTTGATATGAAAGTTATGATTGAAATGATGATGAATAGACATCCTATATTGAAAAGTTTATATGTTTTAAATGTACATGCATAGATATGAGCACATGACACGAAAGTATACAATATGCATTGCATCCTAATAGTATGTAATATGCATTGCATCCTAATAGTATGTATTACATTTTTATGATGAAAAGAATGTAGAGACTTTCCATACAAGTACGGTGGTACAAGTTAGCGATTTTCAAGATAGGTTGCATTGCTACTAAGATTAAATTCTCACATAAATTTTAGCGTGTACCAGAGTGTAGGTCCCTAGCTAGAGATGAAGGCAACCTAGAGAGAGGTACCCTTCATAGGGTACATTGAAATATTTATTTTGGATAGTATAAGCATATATTTATTTTGTGCTACTATTTATGATTTTTGAGGAAGGCTAGTATAGATTATTTCATATACAGCCTATATTAAAAGCACAGATATAGATTTACCTGATTTTGTCAGTAGATACGTTGATAGGGTTTTGAGTGGCAGGGATGTTGCTTCCATACTCCAATTAACTAATTTGAAGTTAACCAATGAGTAATTATGCATGTTCGTGTATAGCTAGTTAGAGTAAATTATGTATGTACATAAATATATGTGATATTCCGCTGCGAGTTTCGAGTGAGAACTCGAGTGTAGAACTTGACCCTAAATGGCACTCAATCAACTTGGTAAAAGTTTAAACTTACTAGGGTAGAAGTAATAGTAACATACCATTATTATGATATTCATATATTATACTCTTTAAATTAAATCAAAAGGAACTATAGGCTAAGGGGGTGTTACAGTTACTGTTACCCAAGTGGCTCAACCTTCCCATTTTCTTGTTATATTACTCATACTAGGACTTTTAGAGAATGTATAGCTACTGCATTTTTTTGTATTGCTATTAAATTTTGTGGTTGCTGCTATATGTGTGGTTGCACCACCCACATCCCTACATCAATTTTAAACCTTTGGTATATATGCATAGAAACTAGTTTTGATTTGAGCCTTCTTAAGTGTAAAGGTTGATTTTCAAAGAGTGTAAAGGACCAATTCTAAAGTGTTAAATACTTTTGTAAGTGTATAGATCATTGGACTTTTGTAATGCTTGTTTTTTCTGCCTCAAATCTCAAAATTTGCAAATTTTGTCATCTTTGCCGTGGCCAAACGTAGTTTTCATCATGGCTAACTTCTTTATAATTTGAGACTTTCACCTTTTTGTTTTTTGATATGGGTCTTTGTCGCGGTGAACTTCTTCAAATTTTGGGATTTTTTGCCTTTGTGTTTTTCGCTGTGGGACTTCGCCACGATGAGAACAGCCTAACTAGGAAGATATTTTACCTTCTTTTGCATACATTTTATAACACCCCAATCTTATAGCCTTTCTCTTTAAATTTGTCTTGTATAAGCCATCTCGCTACAAGACTAGTGTGTTACCTTCAATTTATCCTTAATTATTACCTAAGTATGGTTTTAATTTCCATTTAATATTTGATTAGATTTAGGTTCCTTTACTTAGGTATTTTATTCATACATTGCATAGTGAAAGACTAAACAACAAAAATATAATAATAATAATAATAATAACAACATAACGGAAGATAAACATCATTACTGTATACATTCTTCAAATATTTACAATGTCAAACATATACTTATGCATATGTGAAGTTCAGTCAGTTCATCAGGGTATAAAGGCAACAAACCTACCACTCAGACCTTTACCAAAATTTACCTAATCTGGATACAACTCTCACATATCTTGATACATATATGCCCTTCTCATTATATACATCGAAAAATGACTTATCCTAATTCTATTCCAAAAACATATTAAGAATTAGGATGACAGGGCTACTATCCACTTAGTTACATAATTCCCAAAAAGAAAGGCATGGTTTTCATCCTCACTAGGGAAGAGGAACTTCCATAACAGCTATCACCTAGATGCCTTATAGTACAGTAAAGGACTCTAAAAATAGTATGTCTACTAGGGCCACTTTAATCTCAAGCCACATTATGTACCTAGGCATCTGATACATACTAGGATAGTTATGAGAAATAATTTCTTAGTAGGCAAACAATCCATTTTTAAAACTCTGGGATGTACCACAATAGTGATACAAAAAACATTTCAACATTCTTTATTTTATAATACAATTTATTCTATTGGGATGCAATATATGAATCATATGTGCATGTATGGCATGTATTCATGAATAGATATAAAATTAATAGTTCACCATGTGTAGCATCTATACAGTACACAATCGTCATTTAAGTATCATGAACATATTCACATTTCATTCATAAATAAATTTAATCACATTCCATTCATAAATAATTAAAATCATAGTCCATTCATGAATAAGGAAAACAACCATCATTCATTGGCTATTGCCACAGTCACTGTAAGAGAAATATAAGAGTATCGGGAGAGTCGCTTAAAGAACTACTCCATGTACCACTACCTACATGAGTGATTTAATATTAACATTCTATGTGACAATTTTGCCATTGGTACTATTTGAGGCATCCCCGAGTGCATCCAAGTACCCCTTAATGGACCATCTCTTAGACCGATCCCACCAGCAGGATTATTCCCTTTCGTCCTAAACAAGGCTGGTTTAACCTTATAAATTAAGCTCACGGGATCACTATTATCTCACACAGATCATTTTCTCTCCACCTTTTAAGTGGATCATGATGCTATGGAATTACCACCACTTATCGGTGGATCACATTTCCATTATGCTATTTCCTATATATAGACTAGGATGATTTGGATTGTACCCATGATTATGCTAAATTCTAAGTAAATGTCCCTTCAATGGCCTTACTAAGTTACACTAACTTAGAATTTGCAACCATCATGGTATGTTCAAAATTTCTTATATCCAAGTGGATGTTTAACCATCTAAATTTATGACACAACCGTGGAATGCCCAACGACCATCCCATACCGACAATTAGTCACTCGATTACAAGCCTATCTATCCTAGAACATATTTTGGAAATACTTCCTCTTAGTTCTCTTCCTTTTTCCTTTTATGTTTTCCTTTCTTTTCTTTTCTTTTTCATTCTTTTCCTTTCTTTCATTTTTCATGATACTTCTTTAAATATATATATATATATATATTTCTTTCATTTTCATATTTCTCTTAACATATATATATCCTTTTCTCATAATATATATATACATATTTAATTCTCTTTCTTGTTGGAATGTACATCCAAGGTTAAATTTCATGGCCATGGAAGGAAATTCTTTAAGCATATTATCTTAAACCTTATTCTCTCCCTCCCTTACTTATGGCCTAAGAAAACACATGGACTTTATTCATGCCAAATTTCCCCCATGGTGTCCTTTAGGCTCTCGACCATCAAGCAAGAGGAGAGGGGATAAGGGAGTTTCAAACCATTTCTTCCCTTTCTCCCATTTTCATCAAATACAAGCATAAAAACATAATTTCCCATCCATATCCATGTCAATCATAACCTTAAACAGTCAATCCAACATGAAGGGTTCATTCATGAAATATGGTGAACTAGACTATCATCTTTCAATATTTCATTCAAATAACAATTCCAATATTCCCAAACACATCCATACATCCATTTAAGCAAAACCCAATAGAAATTCAAGCTTACAAGAATGTAGAGAGAGAAACCCTCACTATTCATGAAATCATAAAATTATTCAATCCACTAAGAGAAACCATAAGGCATAAATTAAGAGGGTTATGATTGTTTAGCTACCTTAAAAGTTAAGAAATTTGGCTTTAGATTGAGTTTTCCCTTGGTTTTTCCTTCTTCCTTCTTCTTCCTTCTCTCTCAGCTTCTTCTTCCTCTTCTCCTTCCCATCACTTTTTTTCTCTTTTCATGAAAGAGATGGGTTTAATTAGATAAGGTAA
This sequence comes from Senna siamea, assembly GCA_031216115.1. Classification (NCBI taxonomy): domain Eukaryota; kingdom Viridiplantae; phylum Streptophyta; class Magnoliopsida; order Fabales; family Fabaceae; genus Senna; species Senna siamea. The sequence goes on from CM062360.1 coordinate 10,056,449, forward strand.
AAATGACCATTTTACCCTTTATGTCAAAATGACCATTTTACCCTCCATTCATCCTCTTTTTTGTAAAGTATAGGAAGAAAGCCTTCCAATAAATTTTCATGAAATCTTTAGGTGAAATTACCTTTTTATCCTTGAGTAAAAATTACTATTTTGTCCTTGGATGAAATTACCATTTTGCCCTTGGGGTTAAAATTACAATTTTGTCCTTAAGATATTTTCCTAAGGTAATCATGACTTTTAAGATATTTTTCAAAGTAATCATTACTTTTTATATATTTTCAAATGTAATTATTATGTGCCATTAATATACCTCAGATATTTTCTAACATCATCATCATGCTTAGATATTTTTAGAAACTTTTTTCTTTTCACTTTAGTCTTTCCACTTTTCTTTCAATTTAGTCCCTCTCTACTTGGTAACAACCTAGAGTGACTTAAACATAAACATTTAGGTATGCAACCACCAAATTTAAGAATTAATAACATACTTGAAGATGTGAAAAGTGGATGTTACACATTTGTCCATATACATTACATATCATACACACCCATAGGCTCTTGCATCCATCGCTTCATCCATTTTTATAATGAACCTTGTATGCAAGCAAGTTTTCATGACTCTGTGCATCCATACTTTTCTTTGATTTCTTGTGCATGCCCAGAAAACCAGAAGCTCCATTAATTCCTTTGAACCTTGAAATAGAAAGAATTTTGAGGAGGATAAGGAAAGAAAATCTCAGCTAAGCAAGATGACCTTGAATCCATCTATGACTTTTGGAGCCAATTTCATAATGGGCTTCTACCTCATGATACAGATATGTTAATTGTAACATCCACTCCTAATATAAATAAATGATGCTTGTTAGTTGTTAATTTAAGTTTAATACTTGTGTATGATGCATTAATTGCATATAGTTGCATTAGTGCAGGGACTTAGTTGAAAGGAAGAAAAGCTGAGTTAAAGTAAGACTAAGGAATAAATAAAAAAGGGGAAATTTAGCTAGGCCAAAGTCACAAAATGGCTCAAGGGCAAGAGTGTAAAAAGTGAGACTTAATAATTCAAAAACCCTAAACCCTAACATAACTTAAACTTTAGCTCTTTCTAGAGAGAGAAAGAGAAGAGCGAGTAGAGAAAGTGGTGAGTTAGGGTAAAGGGGAAGAGATTTACTAAAGGAAGAAAGGATTTAAGCTAGGGATTGGTCTTATTGCAAGGGAAGGACCATCTTGAACATGCACATTCTTTAGGAAATCAAGATAGTAACTCAACCTAACCCCATTTTTGAAATGTTCAGCTCTTAGCTAAAAAATGATCTATGGATGTTTTGATTTATGTTTTTGACTTCTATTAGGTGTTGCTTGTTGAATGGTTGTACTCATTTATGCTTGTAACTGATTTGAGAAAGTGGGCCTATGCCCTAAGTGCAGAAATATGGTTTGATCTAAGTGATGAGTGATGTTAAGTTAAATTTTTGGGTTGAATATAAATGTCATATGATGTTTAAATGCTGGTGTTGAGTTCATGGTTTGTGAAAATAGTTTGAAAACATGTTTTTAGGGCAAAAATCTAGATGTAACAGTAAGTTTTAGAGCAAACCGAACACTAGCAGCTGACTGTCAGCTCTAAAAGTGGATAGATTGACTAAATCTGCTCATTTCCCAAAACATAGTTAGGAAATGATGCCGTTTGGGTAATAGTGGATAGATTAACTAAGTATGCTCATTTCCTGCCCATTAAGTTTAATTTCTCCTTGGACAAATCAGTTTAACTATATATTTAGGAGATAATGAGACTTCATGGAATACCTATTAGCATTGTCTCAAATAGAGATCCCAAATTTACCTCTAGATTTTAGAAAGCCCTACAAGAAGCTTTTGGTACTAGGTTAAACTTTAGTACTGCTTATCATCCTTAGACAGATAGATAAACAAAAAGGACAATCCAAACTTTAGAGGATATTTTTAGGCTTGTACCTTAGAGTATAAGGGAAATTAGGATAAAAGCTTGCCATTAATAGAAGCTCTGTATGAGATAGGTACGTCACCCTATAAAGCTCTATATGGGAGGGAGTGTAGGTCCCCATTATATTGGTATAAGATAGGTAAGAGGCAATTGCTAGGACTTGAGTTAGTGCAATAGACCACTGATCAAATTAAAATGATCAGAGAGAATATGGCCAAAGCTCAGGATAAGCAAAGGAGTTATACAGATAAGAGGAGGAGACCATTAGAATTTTATGAGGGAGATCATGTTTTTCTCAAAATCTCCCCAATTACTGGTATTGGTAGGGCTATGAAATCTAGAAACCTATGTCCTAGATACATTGGACCTTTCCAAATTTTGAGGAGAGCTAGTCCATCAGCATACCAGATAGCCTTGCCACCATCAATGCCAAACCTCCATAACGTTTTTCATGTATCCTAGCCCAGAAAATATATACCTGATCCCTCACACATACTTGATGCCAGTACATTACAATTAAAGGATAATTTGACTTATCAACCAAGACCTTTACAAATCATTGGTATTGAGGTCAAGAACTTGAGGAATAAAGTCATTCCCCCGGTAAAGGTCTTGTGGGATAAAACATCACCGCAAGAGGCAACCTAGCAGAAAGAAGAAGATATGAGGAGAACTTATCCAAAATTGTTCATACAAGGTACATATCAATTTCAAGGATGAGATTATTTTAAAGGAGGGGAGAAATGTAACACCCGCCTCCAATATATTTGATATTATTAGTATTAATAATGATGATTCTTTATGTAAATGTTTGTGTGTTATGTGGTGTCAAGAATAATGCAATGAAAGGCTAAAATGGACATTTTCATCAAGTAGCACTATTTTACCATAAAGGGGTAAAATTGGAATTTCCCAAGGAAAAGGAAAAATAGTTATTTTACTATGAAAGAAAATACAATAATTTCATCTAAGTACTTTAGGAAATGGTATGTGAAGGCTTTTACTCTCTTATCTTAAAAAGAGAGATGAAATGAGGGTAAAAATAAGTATGTTGCCATGAAGGGTAAAATGGTAATTTTGACCCTAAAAGCAAAATGGTAATTTTACCTAAAGAGGGATGGAGTATTAATTCCATAAAAGAGACTTTATGAAACTTTATTTGAGAATTTTTGATGTTATGGCCAAAAAGGGGAGAAAATAAAGTGAATTGGCCATTTTGGGCATAAAGGGTAAAATAGTAATTTCACATAAGGATATGTTGGTAATTTTTGAAAAGTGGAAGGGTAAGATGGTAATTTCACTTAAGGACACATTGGTAATTTTTGAAAGGTAGAAGGGTAATTTTCACTTTTTCAAAGTAGTCATTTGCCATGAAAGTTCCATGAAATTACAATTTGAGGGAGAGAGGATGCCATTCTTGAAAAAGAGTAGTAAGGGTAAAATGGTCATTTTACACCAAGGACATTTTGGTAATTTCACCTAAACCTTAAATTTAAGTCATCTTCTTCATTAAGAAGAAGAAGAAGTCAAACAAGGGGGTAGGGAAAGAGCTTGGCCGAAAGGGTGAGGAGACAAAGAGGAAAAGGAAAACAAGGCAAAACACTTGGGAAGTCCCACTCTTCTTGCCTTTTCAAGGTAGCTTAACAATCATATAACCTTAGTTTCATGTTTTATGGAAAGATTAAAGTGTTTGATGTTCATGAAATCTAGGGTTTTCTCTCTCTACATTCCATAATTCTTGCTTTCTATACTTGGCTATGCTTGTATGGAAATATTGTTGTGTTTGTGAGTATGGCAATGTTTGTATGCTAGTAATCATGAAAGATTGAATTTTGGCATATTTGGTACCACTTTCATGAAAAACCCTAATGTTTAAAATGGTTGAAATGGTATGGAAATGAAAAAGAAAATGGCGATTTTTCATGAGAACTACTTAAAAATGAAAGCTATGTAAGTGTTGGATGAAAACCCATTCATTTTCTCCCATTTTCTCTTTTGGCTGAAAGCACCTAAGCTTAATGGTGCTGGAGTTTGCTTGAAAAATGGCTAAAAATGTTATTTTTTCGATCATGAGAGAGGAAGAGAGAGAAAATTATGCTATCTTGATGATTTTGGCAAATTTATCATTTTCTAGCCATGCCAATTAGCCTTGAAGGTGTGCTTGTAAATGTGAAGATGAAAGAATAATTGTATTTATATGTTTGGCATGAAAAATGAGTTATGAAAGTAGAGAAAAGAAAGGCTAAACATATATATGCATATTTTGAGTATGAGAAAGTGTCATGATTAATGAATGAAAATGGTACCATAATGCCTCAATGGTAGAAAGGATGGAAGAAAGGGAACAAATAATTTGAAAATCCCAATCTTCCACCCATTTCTTACCTTGGCTGAAAACTTTACCCCATTTCTCTCTTGATGGCCAAATTCAAGTGTTAATGGGTAGAAGTTTATAATGTATTTTAAGATGGCCAATGTCAAGAGAAATGAGGGAAAGGATGAAAAGATGAAATGGGAATGTTAATTGCATGCATTTATGCCACTGATACCATTATGTTTCAATTTCATATGTTATGAGTATCAAGTTTGAAATTGCATGCAAATGAGAAAAGAAATGCTATAAATGTCATCTTAAGGGAGAGAGCACGTCACTATTTACATCTCCCCCTAAGAATAAATAAAAAGGCCATGAATGATCATAAAGAGGGTGAACCATAGCACTATTAATGTTCCCCTAAAGAGCACCATGAAAGGGGTGGATGACAATACTAATAGATCCCCCTTGAGGTGTATGTGATGGCACTATATTATACCCTAGTAGGGAGACTCAATGGCACTATAAAGAGTCACCCAGGTGGTAATGACTAGATGGCACTATATGATACTCTAGTGGTGGACTTAATGGCAATAATAAAAGTCACCCTAGTGCTAAGGAATTTAATGGCATTAGAATGTTATTGTAATTATAAGAGTATAAATGATGTGATGATAGATTATCTATGAATGCATGATGATGTACTCTATTGATGAATGAAGAATGACAATGTGATGTTACATAATATGTTCATGACATGAAATGTCAATAATCTCATATTCACAAATGCATATATATATATGTTTCATATAAAGCATGCCCATGGAATTGAATGGAAACAATTTTTAAAGAATTGGAATGTAGAAATGTTTTCTGTATCTGTACAGTGGTACATGCCAATTATTTTGAAACTATATGGTTTTTTTAGCTACTAGAAAATTATTTCTCATTATTATACGAGTATTTATCAGATGCCTAAATACAGCGTTGTAATGGAGATAGAAGTAGCAATATTGGAAGTCCCTCTTAAAAATTAATATGTTAAAGAAGTATATGTGATTATGTAGTTGTAGCCCTTTTTGGTCTTGATTCTCAACATGTTCTTTTTGGGATAAAATTAGGACTACCATTCTTTTTTAGTGTACATAGATAGAAGGGCACACACACACACATATGAAATAGGATATGTGAATCTTTATCCATTAGAAGGATTCCTTTTGGAAAAGGGTTTAAGTAATAGGCTTGTTGTCTCCTTACCCCTCTAAATGAATATTTCACATATCCTGATATATGTATCGAAAAGTGTAATGATATATATATGTATTATGTTTTGTAAATTCCATTGTGATGTATGGAAATTTTATTTCTGTTGTGTTGAAGTATGTTAACATGAGCAAAAGAACCCAAACCTAATCAAATAACTAATTATTGATGTATTTAATACTCAGGCAAATATATCTGATAAAAAGGTAAAGAATAATGTAACCACTTATCTTTTTACATATTATAAAGCTGTAATATAGAGATAAGGGGTGTTACACAAGGCCCTTAGGTAGATGTAGGAGGACTGTAATGTAGACCACCACCACCACCTTCACCCTGAGGACAGACATGAGGAGGATCAGCCCTATAAGGGGTGGTCAGAGTTCCCAAAAGCCAAGCCTCCTTCCTTTAGAGGAAAGTTTGAGCCAAAAGTAATAGAAGAGTGGCTACAAAAGATGGAGGAATTGTTTTAATTTTTAGGGAGTACCGATGTCCAGAAGGTCTCATTTGTAACCTATCAGCTGGAAGGAAAGGCTAAACATTGGTGAAAAGGGGTAAGATAACTGATAAAGTCTCAAGGAGTTCAAATTTCCTAGGAAGTGTTTAAGGAGGCATTTTTGAAAAATTATTTTCCTCAAAGTGTGAGGAATGAGAGGGAAGTAGAATTCATTCAAATAAAAATAGGGGAACAGGTCCTTTGATGGGCACTTAGCTAGGTTTGAGTAGTTATCCAAATTCTCCTCCTATCTGAAGTGGAAGCCCGATAGGGGAAAGGGGAAGTAGAATTCATGCATTTGGAAAATAGTCTAAGCCCTGAGTTGCTGCACGAAGTTGCTTCTCAAGAAATTCAAGATTTTGATAGACTAGTTAATAAATGTTGCATTACCTCAAGAACTGCAGCAGTAAATACGGGGATGCAGGAGTCTAACTTCCTCAAGAGAAAATCCCAACTAGGGTTTGCCATAAGAAGGGAGAGCAAGTTCAGCAAAACCCAGATGAGAAAGAAGCCCATGGGTGGGCAAGCTGCCTCAGATACCTGCTCCAACTGTGGGAAGAACCATGGGGTTAGGCTATGTATGTTGGGTTAGAATGTTTGCTACAAGTGTGATAAGTAAGGACACTTCATTAAGGATTGCCTGCTGGGGAAAAAGCCAACTGAGGCCCTGAAGCCTCTAACCAGGGGAAGGGTCTATACCTTCAAGGGTAAGGAAGTAACTGAAACCGATAATTTGGTTAAGGGTGAGTGTTTTATAAATGGAATGTCTTTAATTGTACTATTTGACTCTAGTGCTACCCATTCCTTTATTTCATGTGAATGTGTGAAGAAATTAAGTTTACCTGTATCCCATTTACCTTATGAGATTACTGTTGCTATCCCTACTAGAGAGCATGTTTTGACTTCCTTGACTTGTTTAAATTGCCCCATTGTTATGGAGAATAGACCTTTCATTATTGATCTTATTTGTTTTCCTTTGACTGATTTAGATGTGATTCTTGGCATGGACTAGCTGTATTTCAATAAAGTGGTCCTAAACTATTTTGAGAAGTCTGTGACTTTTATGGATACTATACCTATGAACAGGGGTATTAAGGAAAAGATCCAAAGATTATGTTTTCAATGTTCTTCTGAGGTTGAGAGTTGTAACGCCCTTATCCAGTATTACAACTTAGCGTTGGTAAAAAGATAAAGTCATTACATTTATTCTTATCCTTATTTGTTCACTATTAACATCTGAGCGTCCCTCCCATCTCCATATCATTCAATTCTACTTATCGACTCTTTGACTCAGATAAAACTTATAAGCACAGTGAAGTGAAAATACATTTTTCAGTGGATAAAGTGACTATGTTACAATATGTCTGTAAATGCCACAATAGTGCCTTACTCTCAGTGTTACTAACTTAGGGTCAGGAGACAACATAATTTCTGTCACTCAAACCCGTAGTTACAGAATATTCTTACAAAATTCTTCCTTAATGCTAGTCCCGTCTTACTCAGAACTTCACTAATTACCTTCATCTAATACATATCAGCACACACATGAGAAACTTATTTCTCAGTAACGTAACAATTCGCAATTTAAATTTGTACTAACATGTACCACTGTGCAAGCACAGAATATTTTTAATGATTTATCACTGCAGTAACATTAGTCATTATGCAAGAATATAGTTCTAAGTAGTAATTACATTAACTGGTAATTTTCAATATATACATATATGGTTTTCATTCTTAAAACTTACCTTGTATATATGCCACATTCACCATATTCTGCAACAAAAGTGGGCACTTGGCCCCAAAAGTTTTCATGTGCACACTGGGACACATGGTGGACTCTTGGCCACTTTCTTGAGATCAGTGAACACTTAGTCACTCATACATATTAATCCCTACTATTATTATATTGAATACCACATATACATAACATTTTAAATTTTTGATTTTAGACCTCAAAATGATATGTTCATAACTAATTTACTCATGTGATCCTTTCATCTTCATTTAAAATCTTAGATTACCCCAACGCTCTACTACATTTCCTATTTTGTTCTTGATCCATCTTATTCAACATACTTAATTAACTATATTCCATAAATTTTATAATTAGTAACATGAGTGTTTTATTTGTCATTATTATTATTATTTCATTTTTCTTTAATCCCCTTTTCTATGTCAACTCCTTTCCTATCACCAATTTATACTTCATGCCAATTCTCAAACAAAGTATATATATATATATTTATCCACGTGTCGTTCTATTTATAACACTATGTTTCTTATTTATCTTTTAAAGGCTAGATTAATTAATTGGCCCTTAACTCTTCCACCCTTCCTTTAATTAGCTTATTTCCTATAAAGACTAATTGTGTGCTACCATAATCTCCTTCCACGTACTAATTTTCTCCATGCAACTTCATGACCCAACGTGAAATAGATTCTTGTATACTCTAAATTCCACTCACGGTAACTATGAAATAATTACAGCCATGCCCTACGTTGAAACCCCATTATTACACAATTAATTTATATATATTTATATAACCAATTCATGCATACTTCATGACTGCTTTCGTGTAATTCTATCAAGATTACAGATTTTCATCTACACGATTTACCTCTTTTGCTTTATTCACATATCCCCTATTTAGCTACTCATGCCAAGCCACATGCCATGTTAGTCTACGAAGTCTCTTCACCACTTTATACCAGCTTATATTCACATGCTAACTACCATTTAAACTCATAATATTATACATAGGATGATTTCAGACTTGCCATTTATCCAACTAAAACGTTAAAGAGGTACCTACATCTCTAAACTCCCCAATTCATCGCCCCATTTAGAAAGCATGAATATTTTCCTAGTATAAGAAGGGGTGTAGGCGTTTCATTCATAGTTTTAGGGCCCAAAATTTCTCTCTGCGTGATTCCTTATTTTCTAACCAAAAGCAAGAGAATTATTAAGTTACCTTGTGCTTGCAAAATGATAATGAACATATATGTTTTCCCTTCGGTCCAGCTTCTTTCTTTTCATTTTATCCGTGCATTTTCCTCCTCCTATGTTTAGGTTTTTCTTTCTCCTTCTTTTCTTATTCTCACCGAATGACTTTCATGCATTCTTATAAATTTTTCTCTCCTTATATGCGACATCTGGGTATAGTTAATTATGCCTATTCTAAGCTTGGTCGGTCCTCCTAGAGGCTAGGGAAGAGACGTTTGCAATATGGCTATTTTTCCTTAGTAACTTCTCGATTGGGTTGGCAGGAGCAGTTCATGGGAAGGAAAAGAAAATGTTGGCAAGGGATTAAGCAGCTTACTCATCATGGCTTACGTGAAGGGAATAGCAAGGTAAGGGGAGAGGATTAATGCAGTTCCACATGTCCTTCCCTCACTTTTCCACCTCTCCACCATTTGCATGTCTTTTCTCCATCCTATAATGGGATTTAAATGCTGCATGGCTTGAAGATTAGGGGCGTGGAATGCTTCTACATGACTTTTCATTTTCTTGCTGCACCGAATACTTTCTATGATTATAATATGATTTTACCTTCTATTCTTCTTGAATTACAAGTGTAGTTCGTGATCTTCACCTTCCATTATCCTTATGTTTATATTTATTCACGCCTCCCTCTTTCGGTTAGCAAAAAGGATGGAAAAAATGGGATCACATGTCAAGTCTTGTAGGTAACCTCTTGGTCATTTTAAAGTGGGAAGTGAGAGGAGAAAATTATCTCACTATCACTCTTCCATCCATTCCTTTCCTTGTGCATGCAATTTCTTTCCCTTTTTATTCTGTTTTCTTAATGATTTTCCCATTGTGTTATTTAATTGTAAATGAAGGATTTAGCTCCCTTACCATATAAAATCATAACTTCCTTCCCTCATCCTTTATCTACTTCTCTTTTATCTAATTGTCTAAAATAAGGCTAAAAGAAATAGAAATTTTCTACATTAATATGTATCCATTTGATATTTTTAATATAGTTAAGAAAGTAGGTGATGTTACAAGAGTCAGCATGATCTAGATGTTATCCTTATAGCTAGAGAGTTTCCTAATGTCTTTCCCAAAGAGATCTATAGTCTTCCCCCAAAAAGAGAAGTAGAGTTTTCCATAAGGTTAGTTCCTAGGGCGGGACCAATCTCTATAACACCATATAGAATGTTTCCCTGTAACATCTGCTCCTTCTATGCATTAAGAGATGTTTGTTGATTTTAAATGAATTAAATCTTGTCCTTTTTGAATTAAATAGCATATAGATGCATTAAAATAAGTTAGAATAAGAGTTTTAAGGAAATGGAAGGAACAGGGACCAAATTGAAAGGAAAAAGATGAAGTAAGGATAGATGTGTGAATTTCCAAAACTTCAGGCATTAGGTTGTAATTTTAGCTAAAAGAGTTATTGTAGCAATAGAATTTTGAAAACTTCCTGCCAGTGAGCTAGGGATAAAATGGTAATTTAACATATAGTTGGAAAGTTATCATTTTGGGCTCGAATGGTTAGGAATTTGGAGCAAAGTTGCAAAGGGTTAGACTGCCTATAAATAGGCCAACCCTTCAAACCCCTCATTGTGCTTCCTGAAGTCTGAACTTTAAAGAGATAGAAAGGACGAGCTAGAGAGAGAAGGAGAAGGAATTGTGAGTAAACAACACTGTTAATTGGATTTAAGAATTCCATAAGCTAAGGAAACTTACCAGAACACTTCCTAATCATCAAACATCGATTAGAAATCAGCAAAATGGTAGCAAATCACCAATCTCCCTTATTTTCAAAATTTACTATTTATGGTTGGAAATTCTGAGTTTTCATAATTTTGAACTTAAGGGAGATTAAAACCTACATTCTTAGTATTTTTGATTGCTATTGGATATTTTAAATTACTTGAATATACTTGTGAATGTACAAATGCAAATCTGAAAAATGAGTTTTTCATGATTTTCAAGAAAGAGTTTAAATCCAAGATTTGAGCTTGAGTAATTGGTGGTTTAGGCTATTTTCCTGTGGTAAATGAAGCTCCTATGTTGTTATTGATTTTTTAATCATCAAAACCATTTTAAAAACATATTTTTGGGCTAAAATATGTTAAACAAAGCATAACATAGCTGTCGACTTGTAGCCTTTACTAGTCGACTGTCGTGCTCTTGAGTTTCCCAAAAACGAGTTCAGAATGCTAGTAGCAGATTGCTAGGGCTGGAAGTCAATTTTCGTGTTCTTATTTTCCAAAAATTAGCCAAGAACAGAATAGTCGATTTTCAGGGTGCTAGAAGTTGACTGATTACTCTCTGTTTGAAATATTTTTGAGGCAGTAAGCTAGAAGTCGACTACCAGGAGGTTGGAAGTTGACTTATAGCTCTCTGTTTTGGAAAAATGAATTAATAACCTATTTTAATTCACAATTAGCCTAATACTTCACTCAAATGTAGGATTTAGTCTTGAATTGTAATGGGTAACATGAGAAATGAGAATGTTTGAGAAATTATAAGAAAGAGAAGAGAAACAAGAGACTTTAATTGAGCATGAACCATAAATGGGAATGACTGCAAATGGTTGATTCGTGAGAATAGCTGCAAATGGTTATGCCGTAAGAATAGCTACAATTGATTATACCGTGAAAATAGCTACAAATGGTTATGCCGCCAGAATAGCTATAATTGGTTATACCACATGAATAGCTACACTGGCTTTAATCCAAGAAAAGTCACAAGCGGTTAACCATGAGAATTATTGCAGACGGCTAGCCACGAGAATCTTTGCAAGCGATGAAAACCATGAGAATGATTATAGGTGGCTCATAACCATGAGATAATTCATTTATGAATGGAAATATTTAAATATTTCTTTTGTGATGCTTTTGATTTTTTTCGTATCAAATTGCATGATTTCTTTGTTTATGCTCTATACTATTATAAGAATATGATTTGCTACCATACAGTCTGAGAATGTATCTTGTGTGATGAATATCTGTTGAAGTGCATGTGTATTCATAAGTATATGCATGAAATATTTGTATAATTCATGTACATTATTCCAATAGCATAATATTTGAAATTATTATGAAAAAGAATGTGGTGGATTTCTATATCCGTACGGTGGTACAAACAATTATTTCTAAACATAGGTGATTATTGCTACTGAGAAATATTTCTCATTAAAGTTGGTTTGTATCAGATGCCTAGGTACTAGGTGCTATTGGAGGTAGAGATAGAGGTAGTGAAGGTACCCTTTCTAGGGTATTTTCCTGTGATCACTAGATTATGGGTCCTACTTGTATTTGAATTACCATCCACCCTTTGACTATATGCATAACTAGGAGTATATAGTAGGTTTTGACATGCCCATGCCCTGGATTCTTATTAATATTTTGGAAGGATCAGGAGGAAAATTTTGATGTAGAAGGAGAAAGAGGGCATATATGTATTCAGATATGAGGTAGCACTTTGTTAAAAAGGGTATGAGTGGCAGGTTTATTGTCTCCTTACCCTTGGTTAACATACTCACATATCTATAGGTATATGTCTTCACACACTAATGCTTATGTATGTATAAATATCATGTATAGTGAATGTGAATGTAAATATCTCTATATCTATTTATCTCATTTAAATTTCTTTATTCATTTTCAATGTGTGATGTGTGAGAACCCAAGTTTAGTAACCCAAACTAGTAGCACTCAATTAATTAACTTGACAAAAGTTAAAAATTTACTTGGGAGAGGTAGTTGTAACTCACCAATCCTGTATCTATATTATATTGTATTATATGAATAACAAAAGGGAACCATAGGATTGGGGATGTTACATTGAGTTGGTATTAGAGCATAATTACCACGGCTAGTTGAGTACTAGCTCGGTAACAAGGTAGATTCCTCAGGATAGAGACTAATACAAGTTAGTTAGCTGAATCTAGACAGTTCACTGACTTGTATTTTATTTTGACTTGAGGAATGGAGTGTTAGGTTTGGGGTAGAAGGTATTTCCTGTTGTTTCCATATCTGCTCTTAAAAATATTATGTTATTGAGACTGATCACCTCGGTAATGTTTATTTTGTAGAGTGAAGTATGGCTCCACCTAAGAGGTAGACTGAGAAGGAGAAAGAAGGAGAGGGTAGTATGGAGAGATTAATGTAAGCTATGATGGGAGTGGCAGAGGCTATGAAGGAGTAAGCAGCTATTACTACCCATGCTATGAGAGAGCAGGCAACTGCTATTGCTCATGTCCTCAGGCAATTTTAAGAATAGGGGAACAACCACAATAACCCTAACCCTCAAGAAGGACAAACTAGAAACCCAATATATTATGGCTAGTCTAAATTTTGAAAAGCAAAACTTCCTTCTTTTAGGGGTGAGTTTGACTTGAAGGTGGCTGAGGGATGGGTGAAAGGAATGGAGAAGTTATTTGTGGTTCTCGGTACAACTGATGCTCAGTATTGGTGGAGAGGAGAGAAGCAATTGATGGAGGCTAGAGGAATCTAAATTACTTGGGATTCATTCAAATAAGCATTTCTTGGGAAGTATTTTCCTCAAAATTTGAGGAATGAGAAAGATATTGAGTTTATGCAGATCAAGCAGGGCAATATGACATATGATGAATATCTAGCAAAATTTGAAGAATTATCTAAATTTTCCTCCTATCTGAGAGCCAGATGAAGCATGGAAGGGCATGCACTTAGAGGCTGGATTAAGACCTAAGTTAAAAAGTATTGTAGCCCCAATGGAAATTCGAGATTATGCCATACTAGCAAATAAGTGTCACATCATTTCCAAAAATTTGGCGAAACATGAGAAAGAAAGACAAAGGGCTAATTTCCTCAAACCGAAGCAACCAAAATATTTTGGAAGGAGAGATAACAGGTTTGGCAGAGGTTTAGAAGGTAAAAGGCCGATGGTGAGATCAGTGATGCCCAATGTCTATCCCAAATGTGATAAAAGTCATGAGGGACCCTGCAGATGGCCACAACCAAAGGTACAACATGGTGTATGTTACAAGTGTGGGAAGGAAGGACATTTTATTAGAGATTATCCACTGTGGAAGAGACAAAGTGATACTGCTAAACTCATACTACTGGAAGAGTCTATACCCTCAAGGGTAAAGAAGTGGTTCAGTTCGATGATTTAATGAAAGGTAAATGTTTAATTAAAAATGTATCTTTAATTGTACTGTTTGATTCTGGCACGACTCACTCATTCATTTCATTGGAATGCTTGAAGAGACTAAATTTACCTGTGACTAGTTTACCTGATCCATTATCTATTTCTATTCTAGCTAGAGAGCAGGTTTTCACTTCTTTAGCCTGTTGGACTTGTCCTATTATTATTAAGAACAGATCTTTTGTTGTTGATCTAATTTGCTTACCTTTAGTGGATTTGGACATTATTCTGAGGATGAACTGATTGTCTGCAAATAATGTAATCTTGGATTGTTCAAAAAAGTCTGTGACTTTTGTAGATACCATACCTATAAGCAGGACTATTGAGGAAAGGAATGATAGGATGCATTTTCTATATTCTTCTAAGACTAAAATTCAGCATAAGCTTGAGACTATCTCTGTAGTGTGTGAATTTTTTGAATGTTTTTCCCAATAAAGTCTTAAGTCTTCCACCTGAGAGAGAAATAGAATTTCCTATAGAATTGATTCTGGGAATGGGACCAATCTCTATAGCACATTATAGAATGTCTCCCTTAGAGTTGACAGAGTTGAAGGTATAAATAGAGTACCTCTTAGATAAACAATACATTAGACCTAGTGTTTCACCATGGGGAGCCCCGGTATTATTTGTGAAAAAGAAAGATGGAAGTTTAAGATTGTGTATAGACTATTTTCGACGGCATACCTTCTAGAGCACGGCCTACAACACGGCCGCGTATCTTACTTAGGTTATAACATGGTTGTGCCCTTTTCTAAGCTACCACATGGTCGTGTCCTAGCCTAGAGACACGCCTCCCTTGCTTATAAATAGAAGGAGGCATAAGAGCTTAAAAGAGCATTTATAGGGAGGAAAACCATAAGCACTGGAGTGACTTGGAGCGTGACAACCCTTGCTATTCTTTAGAGCTTAATATTTCAATTCCCTTGTCTCTTCACAAAGGTATGAGCCATAGAGATTCATTCAAGAATTGAAGAAAGAGATTGGGAAGCATTAAGAGGCAACAAGAAGCATAATCAAGGAGGAGTTTAGAGTCGAGACTATTCATCCAAAGCTTGACAGATGAGGATGTTTCTGTTTCCATTTTGTTCTTCTTCCTTTATTACAATTCTTGTTATTTTATTCATGAACAGGAGTAACTAGATTGGTAGAACCCAATTGGGGTTCTTAAACTATGTTGATATTTTGATTTTAACATGATTGAATTATAAATTATATTGTGTGATCTTCCTCTAGTTAAAGACTAATTTAGTTTTTGTTACGAGATGTCGTAGGAAAAACTATCTATATTCCTCTCAAAAACTCTAACTGATGATGTTTGGAATTAGAAAACTAACTAGTGAGAACATTCGATCTTCACTCGAACCTAGAGGTTGACGATTGCTAGATTAGGAGAAATTCCTAATAGTGTTGAATTATAACACTACTGCTGATCTATACTTGACCATTAGGACGCAAATAGCCAATGGAAAGTATAGGTTTTAGAAATCCATCAAAACCAACTAGAAATTTGGATGTATTATAAAATTCACCCACAGGTAGCACAATCAATTTCATAATTCATTATCCTTTGTTTAGATATCATCTAGTTTAGGACCCCAATGGGTTTGCTTTTTTAGAACTTGATATTTCACTTCCTTAAAACAATTGTCTCACTTCCTCTTCGTAGTTAGATAGTAGTATTTTGACTTAGTTTAGTTAAATCACCATTTTTCTTAGGTTAGATAACAAGGAGAAAGTAGTAACTCTGGGCTTTCCCGTTCTTGTGGGATACGACCTTGATACTTACCATTGTGCTAGGCTACACTGATAAGTGCACTGCCTTAAGGTGTGGCTGAATATAAATCATTGGTAGCACATCAAGTATTTGGCGCCTTTATCGAGGATATAGTTTTGAGAAAACTAGAGTGAATTTAGGAATTGTTAATTTAGCCCTTTTTTCTCAAATCAATTTTTAGCATTTATTTTTTAGTAATCTATTATTTAATGACCCCTTTCCATTTGGCTACTTAATTTTCTACTATTATTTAATTTTATATTGTTTCCAGCTATATTATTTTGGTCTCCAATCATTTATCACTAGAAGTTCTAATCTTGCTCCCTTAGAACCTCTATCTGAACCTAAATGATATCTCAATAGTTTGAGGTCTCATTCACATCATATTGTGAGAGAGCCAGTTCAGCCTCCTGTTTATACTCTAAAAGAGATGGCCAACAATAATAATAAATAATGATGGTAACCGAACAATGTACAATTTTGCGAGACCTTCATTACAAGGAACATAAATGTGCATTAATTGACCTACTATTGCTGCAAATAATTTTGAAATAAAGCTAAACATCATCCAAATGGTACAACAAATTGTACAGTTTGAAGGGCTACCCAGTGAGGACCCCAAGGCACATATCGCTAACTTCTTAGAGATATGTGACACCTTTAAGATAAATGGAACCACTGATGATGCCATGAGTGTAACACCCCCAATCCTATGATTCCTTTTAATTAATTAAAGAATATAATATAATATAATGTAGGATTGATGAGTAACTACTGCTTCTACCCGAGTAAATTTTAACTTTTTACCAATTTTATTAATTAAATGCTACTAGTTTGGGTTACTACACTCGGGTTCTCACATGTTACACAGCGGAAATAACTAAAAACAAATTTATAGATATTCTTATATTCTCTTATATTCTTACATTCAGATACATGAATAATGTACAATAATTATTTCTTAGTTATACAAGACATATACCTATAGATATGTGAGAGTGTTAACTAGGGTAAGGAGACAACAAACTTGTCACTCATACCCTTTCAACAAAAAACTACTAGTGGGTTCCTAGCTCACATATCTTAATACATATATTCCCTCTCTATGTACACCCAATAATCATCATCCTGATTCTTTAAAAAAAAATAATAACCAAGAATCAGGGTGTAGGGCATATCAAAACACTGTACAATATCTAACACCTCATGTAATCAGGGTGTGGGAAGTATTTCAAATACGAAAATAACCCATACTTCCTTAATCACAGGGAAATATCCCATAAAGGGTATTTCCACCATTTCTACTTCCATCTCTAGCAACACCTGGTATCTAGGCATCTGATACAAACTAGCATTTAATGAGAAAAGTTTCTCAATAGTAATAATCACTTGAAATTTTAAAAATTGCTACCTTGTACCACCGTTTTGGTACAGAAATGCACTACATTCTTTTCTTATCAATCAACATATTATAACTATTGGAATAACATGTATGAATTACACAATTTTCTCACATATACTTATGAATACACATGCATTTCATCACATAATCACCACATAGGATATATTCTCAAATTTTAATGGTAATAATATTATATCCACATATCAATATAGAGCATAAACAAAAGAAATTAGAGCATTTTGCTATGGCCATAATTAAAAGCATTATAAAAGAAATCTTTAAAAATTTCTCATTCATAAATGAGTTTTATCGTGATCCTTGACCATCTGCAATATTCTCATAGTTTTCATCGTCTGCAATATTCTCATGGTCAATAGTCTACAATATTCTCATGCTCTGTGACCAGTTGCAACAATTCTCACAATTTAACTAGTTGCAGTGATTCTCACGGTTTAACCAGTTGCAGCTATTCTCATTTATGGTTCATTCTCATCTCATTTTAAAATCTCATATTTCTCTTCTCTTTCTCATTCATTCTCAAAGCATTCTCAATTCTCATGTTAACCATTACATTTCAAGTATAAATCCCTCATTTAAGTGGTGTTTTGGGCTAATTATACTTCGAATTAGGTCATTGAGTTCATTTTCCAAAATAAAGGCCTACTAGTCAACTTCCAACCTCCTAGCAGTCAACTTACAGCTTACTGTCCTGAAAATTTTTCAAACCTGAGGGCTACCAATCGACTGCTACAAGCCCGACAATCAACTATTTTGTACATCCATGCAGTTTAAAATATCCAATAGTAATTAAAAACATCAAGAATATGGGTTTTATTCCCTCTTAAATTTAAACAGTATGAAAAACCAAAATTTCTAGCTATGAATAGTAAATTTTGAAATTGAGAGGTTGAGGTGATTTGCTACCTTTCTATTGATTTAAAGCTTGTAAATATTGGTTTTGAAACATGCTGGTATGTTTTCCTAGATTCTAGAACGCTCAAATCTGTCTTACCACTTTCTTCCTTCACAATTTCCCCCTTTCTCTCTCTCTCTAGACTTCAAGATTCTGATGCAAAAGTAAGGTTCTTGTGTCTTCACCTATTAAAAGGTGATCCCAAAATTTGCAATTGCGCTCTTAATTTCTAACCATTTGGCCCAAAAATGATAATTTCCCCATCTATATGTTAAATTACCATTTTGCCCCTAACTCACTGGCGAGAAGTTTCAAAATTCTAGTTGCTACATTAACTCTTTTGGCTAAAATTATAGTTTGCTACCCTTAAGTATTGGAAATTCACACAAATTTCCTCACTCTATGTTTTTCATTTGAGTTTAGTCCCTATTCTTTCTTTTCCCTTAAAGTACTCATTCTCATGCAACTACATGCAATTTAATGCAACAAACACAAGCATTTAATTTATTTAAAGTTAACAAACATCTTTAATACATCGAAGGAGTGGATGTTACAATTAGGCTTTGGTTGTTTCCATTCTCTCTAAGGGATAAGCCTAAGGGATAAGCCAAGAGATGGTTACAATCTCTCCCTCCAAATTCTATCACACTTAGGATGTGTTGGTAGAAAAATTTTTATACAAGTAATTTCCCCCGCTAAAACTACACAGATGCATAATAATATTTCTTCTTTTGCGTAGATGCATAATGAAAGCATGTATGATGCATGGGAAAGGTACAAGGACCTATTAAAATGTTGCCTACACTATAGACTACCTATATGGAGGTAGGTATAGGCCTTCTACAGTGGTTTGAACCCAGACACTAGGCAGATGGTAGATTCAGTAGTAGGGGTGCTCTAAATAGTAAAACCACTGAGTAGGCACAAAATATCATAGAGGAGACGGCCATGAACAATTACCAATGGCAATCCTCTAGAGATAGAACTGGACAGTAAGGAGTGGTCCATCGAGCAAATTTTACATCATTCTTCGCAGCTCAAGTGGAGCTTCTGGCTAAGAAAATAGACCAACTCTAGATGCTAGTACAAGCAGCACAGTCAAGCTACGAATTTTGTGGTGGCCCGCATTATGGTGTAAACAGTAATGCAAGAGGTATGTTTGCTAACCCTTCTTCTTCCTTTTCTTCTAACTTGGGTTTTGTCGAAGGTGAACAAGTATATTATATGGGAAATACCCTAAGATCGTAGGGTAACCCCTATAGCAACACATACAACCCTGGGTGGAGAAACCATCCAAATTTTAGTTAGAGAAATAAAAAAACAAAGGGCCCTACTAGATTATCAATGGTTACACCAGTAGAAAACCCAACAACAATCTGCTATAAATTAATTTCCTCAAGGGAAGGAGAAGAAGCCTACTCTGGAGGAATTGATAACGAAGTTTTTGTCCATTTTAGAGAGCAAGTTCCAGTAGATGGACACAACTCTTAGAAATCACTAGGCCTCCATTCAGAAATTGGAGAATCGATAAGCCAGATTTCTAAGGTGTTGGCTAAAAGACAGCCAGGGACGCTCCCTAGCACCACAAAAGTTAAATCCATAGGAGCAATTCAATGTTATTACATTAATATCAGGTAAGGAAGTATCTAGTTCTTCTCTATTGATTGATGATAATATTATTGAGCAAGATGTGTCAGTCAGTAAGGAACCAAAACCTGAGGTAAGTAAGCCAGTTGTGGACAAAAAAAGTCTTGTAAGGGAGTACTAGCCACTTGTTCCATACCCTGCTAGACTAAAGCAGGAAAAATTCTTTCATCAGTTTGGTAAGTATATTGATCTACTTAAATAATTGAAAATTAACAAACAGGAACCCGAGGATTTAGGGCTGGTGACACTGAATGAGGAGTGCACAAAAATTCTACAAAACAAGCTGCCTATTAAGAGAAATGATCTAGGGAGTTTTTCTATACCTTGTGTGATTGGTAAACTTCTTGTTCTAGATGTGCTAGTTGATCTAGGAGCTGGTATAATCTAATGCCTGGTAGCTTGTTTGATAGACTAGGACTGCATAAACCTAAACCTACTAGGATAGCTATACAATTGGCTGATCAAACTATTAAATATCCTAGAGGTATAATTGAAAATGCACTGGTAAAAGTTGACAAGTTTATATTTCCTATTGACTTTATTGTGATGGACATGGAAAGTGAAAGTAGCAGACCTTTAATTCTAGGTGGACCTTTCCTTGCAACATCTAGGGCTTTAATAGATGTTTTGGGTGGAAAGTTAACACTTAGAGTAGGTGATGAGATTGTCACTTTCAACTTAGATACTTCTCAGCAACAATCCTTAGATTATAATGATACTATACATTATGTGGATATGTTAGATGATGTTGCTGACTCTAATTTATAGGAAATGTTACTTGATGACTCTTTATAGGGAGAATTATAAGAAATTTTGCTTCAAGTGGCATCGCATGATGATGAGGATGGGTTGTCTAATGAACAAGCATTGGAACAACTAGCCTCTTTCTTGGCCAATGAGCTCAGTAGCCCCACTGACCCATTTGTTTCTATTAACAGGTCAAAGTTGCAAGAGGTAAAACCTTTAATTAAGGACTTCCTAGTCATAAAATCAAAGGAACCTCTTAAGCACCTTAGCTGCACATATGTGGAAGAAGTGAAGAAGCGGCTTACAATCATAATAGCAGAATTAACATCGAATAAGACGAAATTGACCTTACCCTCTCACCGAAAACACCCCAAGGCCTTCCTATCTAGAAGCCCTTCTCCTCCTTTAGCTTCGCCTAATTAGGGCCATAATTAAACTTCCCCTTTTCATTTTTCTCTTTTACTTTATTTTCATTAATATACTTTAAGGCTTTTACATAAACTAAGGGTAGTGTGACCCTCAAGTGTGGGGTGGGTATCTCTTTTCAGATTTTATGTTTATTTTTTCTCTTGGGATACACCTTTGCTATACATTGAGAATAGTGTGTTCCATAAAGTGTGGGGTGACTCCTTTGTATTTGTTTTCTTTTTAACCTTATTTCTTTTAATAATAAGTCTCTTTTTGAATCTTACTTTCAATCAATTTACTCCTTTTAAATAAGTATTTTACACTTATTTATAACATGGATAGAATATGGGACACACACAAAAGCTAAAACTTTTTTTTTTGAATTCACGATAAACAATACTTTATCGCATAGCTCATGTAGAAAAATAACTCTGTGACACTTAGATACTCCAACGTCTTTAATCATGTTCTACATTGCATAAACTCTTAACTGATGATATTGATAGGAAGAGTTTCATGCATTACTTGACTAGTAATTCAATTGAGAATTTTAGGAACCCTATGAAACCTTACACTAAAAATGAAAGGATTTGAGCCTAAGTGAGCATTCAATATTAACATGCTCTGAATTTTTCTTCTTTGAGTGTGTATTTCATCTTACTATGTCTCTAGAACTTGTTTTGTAGTACTTGTCAAAGTTACATGAACTTTTGAATATAAAAAAATGATTTAGGCTACTTAGGATACACCATTGCTAGCTAAAAGCCTACCTTATGTGTTTCCCTTAGTTGACTATTATTGAGTCTTGACATATTCTTCCTTATATACACCTTTACGCCTCATATTCCACTTCTTAAGTTATCTTTCTCTACCACCCTATATGTTGGTGCTTGTGTGGTTTGCTTTTAATCTTTGGATTAAAATGCGTTACTGCAACAGAAGCTAGTCCATAAAGTCGTCTCATCATTTTAAGGTACCCCCTCAATCCAAGACTAAATATGAGTTTCCAACATATCTGTATCCCTTTTCTTCCAAAATTTCCTCCTACCTTTGCCTTAAGCCCCATTACAACCCTGTCAAGACCCTTTGATCATGATATTTAAATTTTTGCAAGTAGCGAAGATGAGATTTATAAGCAAGCATATGGAAGGCATGGTATTATGAAGTTGCCTAAGAGATTTCACTCCACCCATATACACTTCTGAGTGATATTGAGCGACCTCTGTGAGGTACTAGTTCCTGACTAACCAATGAATTTCTTGTTAAGGAACAGCATACAATCTGGCTATTTCTAATATCTGTGAAGGTCTTGCAATAAAAGTAGTATGATCAAGGTTCATTTGGGAAGCATTAGGCAACATAAACTATGAAGTATACATGAACTATGAGGAGCTATTATTGTTTCTTAAAAATTAAATAAAAGTTTTCTTGAGGACAAGAAAAAGCTTAAGTGTGGGGTAATTTGATAGGCACATAATTATACAGTTTTAATTGACAATTTTTACTTGCATTAGGGGCATGTTTTATGTGTCTAATACAAAATTTCCTTATTTTATATCTTATTTCAATGTTATGTAAGCTTTAACTAGGTACAAAGCAGTCTTGAAGAAAAATGAACCAAAACCAATTGTCTAAAGGCTCAAAGCACCTCAAAATGGATCTTGAAGCAAGGCGAAGTATGAAGTCTTCTAGAACACACCCTACCACACGGCCATGCTGCTTTAGAACTTCTAGAACACATCTCTTCACATGCCAAAGACACCTTATGCACCTCCCTACATGGCCATAGCAACCATTTCAAACCAAAAGAAGGCCAGAAATGCACCATGGAGGCATACCTTTTAGAACACGGCCTATAACATAGTCGTGCCTCTTCCTTAGGCTACAAAATGATCGTGCCCTTTTCTAGACTACCATACGGCCGTGTCCTATCCTAGAGACACATCTCCCTTGCCTATAAATTGGAGGAGGTGCAAGAGCTTGAAGGAGCATTCATAGGGAGGAAAATAGTGAGCACTAGAGTGGCTTAGAGTGTGACAACCCTTACTATTCTTTAGAGCTTAACACTTAAATTCCCTTGTCTCTTCACGAAGGTACGATCTGTGGAGATTCATTCAAGAATTGAAGGAAGAGATTGGGAAGCATCAAGAGGCAACTAGAAGCATAATCAAGGAAGAGTTCAGAGTCAATACTATTCATCTAAAACTCGACATATGAGGATGTTTCTATTTCCATTTTGTTCTTCTTCCTTTATTACAATTCTTGTTGTTTTATTCATGAAAATGAGTAACTAGATTGGTAGAACCCAATTTGGGTTCTTAGACTATGTTGATATTTTGATTTTAACATGATTGAATTATAAATTAGATTGTGTGATCTTCCTCTAGTTAAAGTCTAATTCAATTTTCATTACGAGATGTTGTAGGGAAAACTATCTAGAATCCTCTCAAAAACTCTAACCGATGATGTTTGAAATTGGAAAACTAACTAGAGAGAATAGTTGATCTTCGCTCAGACCTAAAGGTTGACGATTACTAGATTAGGAGGAATTCCTAATAGTGGTAAATTAGAACACTACTATTGATCTATACTTGACCATGAAGATGCAAATAGCCAATGGAAAGTATAGGTTTTAGAAATCCAACGAAACCAACTGAAAATCTAGATTTATTATAGAATTCACCCACAGGTAGCACAGTCAATTTCATAATTCGTTATCCTTCATTTACATATCATCTATTTTAGGAGCCCAATGGGTTTGCTTTTCTACAACTTGATATTTAACTTTCTTAAAACAATTATCTCACTTCCTCTCTAAAGTTAGATTGTAGTATTTAGACTTATTTTTGTTAAATCACCATTTGTCTTAGGTTAAGTAATAAGGAGTAAGTAGTAACTCTAGGCTTTCACAACCTTGATACTCACCATTACGCTAGGCTACACTAACAGGTACACTGCCTTAAAGTGTGGATGCATATAGATTATTGGTAGCACATTAAGTTTTTGGTGCCGTTCAGCAAACTACAGACCAAATCCAGATGATCAGGCATAAGATGGCTATAGCTCAAGATAGACAAAAGAAATATGCTAACAAGAGAAGGAGACCACTAGAATTCAATGAAGGGGATCATGTTTTCCTTAGAGTATCACCGGTCACTAGTATAAGTAGAGCCATAAAGTCCAAAAAGCTAAATCCTAGATTTATGGGGCCGTTTCAAATTTTGAGGAAATTTGTTTAGACTGCCTATCAAATAGCCTTACCTTCATTTTTGTCAAATCTCCATAATCTTTTTCATGTCTCACAACTTCAAAAATATATCCATCACCCATCACACATTTTCAATGCCAGTATAGTACAGTTAAAGGAAAATTTAACTTACCATCCAAAACCTTTAAGA
Organism: Senna siamea; assembly: GCA_031216115.1. Classification (NCBI taxonomy): domain Eukaryota; kingdom Viridiplantae; phylum Streptophyta; class Magnoliopsida; order Fabales; family Fabaceae; genus Senna; species Senna siamea. The sequence continues at coordinate 10,080,923 of CM062360.1, forward strand.
ATCATCAGGAATAAGGTTAAGCAATTGAGGAACAAGGTTATCCCTCTAGTTATGGTGTTGGGGATCACTCTTCTCCCCAAGAGGCGATGTAGGAAAAGGAAGAGGACATGAGGAAGTCCTACCTAGAGTTGGTTAAATAGGTACGTTCTAATTTTGTAGATGAATTATTTTAAAGGAGGGGAGAAATGTAACATCCGCTCCTAATATGATTAAGAGATGTTTGTTAATTGCAAATTAAATGCTTGTGTATGTTACATTAGTTGCACATAATTGCATTAGTGTAAGAGATGAAATTTTAGCTAAAGTGTGACTAAGGACCAAATTGAAAAGGGAAAAAGTATTAAGGCGAAGGTTGTAAAATGAGTCAAGGACTAAAATGCAAAAAACTAAACTACACTTAAACCCTAACTGAACCCTAAACACCCTCATATCACTCAAGCTTCATCAAAGTTAGAGAGAGAAAGAGAAGGATGAGTAAAGAGAAAAAGGGTGATTTAGGGTAAGAGATCAAGGCATTTGGCTTGAAGGAAGGCTAGATTTAAAGCTAGGGAAGCGTCCTATAAGTAGGAAGGCACCATTTAAACATCATATACATGTACAGCTACAAGAAAATCCAAGGTAGCAACAAAACCTAAACCCTATTTTCATGAAATGTTTGCTCTTAATCAGTCATAAGTTTTTGGGGCCAAAAATCTAGGTATGTCATAAGTTTTTATGCAGAAAAGAGCACTAGTAACCAACTACCAGACTTGAAAGTTGACCGTTGTGTTCTTTGTTACCCAGAAAACATGCCTATAATGCATTAGCTGACTGCCAGACTATATCAGTCGACTATCAGGCTCATAGTGAGCTAGTAGTTGACTACCAAGCCCAGAACAGTCGATTGGTTGCTCTCGGGTTGGCTTCCAATTTTAGATAGAGAGTTAGTAGTTGACTGCCAACTCAAGGGTAGTTGACTGCTAGCCCAAAATGATAAAAAATGAACTATATACCTTGATTTTGATGGAGAATCGGCCCAAAACCTCACCCAAACACAAGATTTAAACCTTGGATATATTGGTAACATAAAATATTCAAGATACGACATACTTAGACATGGTGGTCCTTATAAGAGTCACATTGGACATGGTGATCCTTGTGATAGTGAAAGAAAAAGAAAGGAATCCATGAAAGAAAAAAAGGAGAGGAGTATTCCTAAGGTATATATTAAGATAGATAGGCTCATGATTGAGTGACCAATGGTTGGTATGAGATGGCCTTGGGAGTTCCACGGTTATACCATGCGTTGGGTGGGTAGCCATCCATTTAAACTTAGATAATTTTGAAAATGCTATGATGATTGCAAACTCTAAGTTAGTATAAAATTTCAAGGCCATAAAAGTAGACACGTACTTAGAGTTAGACATAACCATGGCGTGAGCCGAATCATCCTAGTATATACATTAAGGAATAGAGTACCGGGATATAATCCCAAGAGTTAAATAGGCAGTCCCTTATAAGGTGGAAAGGGAAATAAATTCTTGCTGTATATAGAGTGATCTGTGGAAGGGCAGTGACCGCATCATAAGCAGTCCCTTATAGGGTAGAAAGGGAGATAATTTCCTGCTATATATGGAATGATCTGTAGTAAGGGCAGTGACTACACGGTACTTCGATCCACTAAGGGATGCTCCAGATAGTACAAAGAAAAATGTATGATGGCTGAATAGTCACAAAGTTATGTATGGATGTATGAGGTGGTATATGGAGGTAGTCGCTGAGCGGCACTCCCAATGACTCTCAATGTATATGTATGATTCTTGTTACATTTTAAAGATGAATATGTTGATGTTACCATATGAAATGTATGAGATGAAAGTTTTTATGATACAGCATGATATTGAGATGACGTCTCATGATGATTAAATTTCATATGTTTCAAAGTACATGCATACACCTAAGCACAAACCATGAAGGTATGTTTCATGCATTACATCCTAGTAGCACATGTTATATTTTAAATTTTAGATGAGAAATGCAGAGTATTTTCATATAATTATGGCGGTACAAGTCAGCAAATTTTAAAATAGGTTTTCTTGTTACTGAGATTCAATTCTCACATAAATGCTAGCGTGTATCAAATGTGTAGGTACCGATTATAGGTAGAGGTAACCTAAGGAGAGGTGCCCTCCATGGGTATTTTAAGAAAGTTATTTTGGATAGTATAGGCTTCTAATTTATTAGGCTAGCCTTCATGATTTTTGAGGAAGTGCTAGCATAATTTACCTCATATATAGCCTATATTGATTAAATGTATACGGATTATCTAGAATTTATGAATACACATGTTTGATAGGGTTTGAGTGGCAAGGTTGTTGCCTCCATGCCATGATAGTTATTCTATGTTAATTATGGAAGTAAACATGCATAGTATTTGTATATCTAGCTAGAGTAACTTATGTATCATATTATTTCATTCCACTGTGACACTGAGTGTATACCCGAGAGTAAAGACCCGATCCAACTACACTCAAATAACTAACTTGGTAAAAAGTTTAAATTTACTTAGGTAGATGTAATAATAACACACTACTAGTATGATATTTATATATATTATATCCTTTAAAGAACCAAAAGGGACCATAGACTAAGAGGGTGTTATGGACGTTACAGCAGTCGACTGTTGAGTCCAGTTTTTCCAAGGAATGCCACACAAAAGGCTAGCAGTTGACTGCCAAGCCTTTAGCAGCTGACTAGTAGCTCTTGGCTAAGACAGGTTCAAAGGGCAGTGAACTAACAACCGACTGCCAGCCAACTATATCAGTCAAGGAGCTCAATGACCTAGTTTAAGAGAAAATTAGCCCAAAATCTCACTCAAACTAAGGATCTAAACTTGGAATGTAATGGGTCACATGCAAGATGTAAGGTCATGTCTCACAAGGATGAAAGGATCCTTGTGATAGTGAAATAAAGAGAGCGAAAAATGTAAGAAAGTAAAGAGTGAAGTATTTTAAGCGTATGCATTAGTGGTAGATAGACTCATAATCGAGTGACCCATTTTCATTATGGGACGGCCGTTGGATTAACATTAGTGAAGTAAAGGTATGCTCATGAATTAGGATAGTTAACATCCACTTGAACATAAATGATTTTGAAAACACCATGATGATTGTGAACTCTAAGCTAATGTCATCTTCCAAAGGCCATTTAAGAAACACATACTTAGAGTTAAGCATAACCATGGATATGAGTCGAGTCACCCTGGTGTATATGTTAGAGAATAGCATACCAAGAGTGTGATCCATCGAAAAGGAATGGTGATTCTATAGCCCTATGATCTACGAAAGTGATGCGTGCTGCCAATGCTATCTAGCAACAACACCTAAGGCAGTGAACCTATCGATGCAGCCTAGTGCAATGGTGAGTATCAAGGTCGTATTCTCGAGAACTGAAAGCCCAGAGTTACTACTTGTTCTCTGTTATCTAGCCTAGCAATTAAAATGATTAATTTTCATCCAAACTAACGTCTAACTATAAGCAATAATAAACTAACAGCGACAAGAAATAGAAGAAAATACACGGAGGCAAGAAATGCAAATCCATCAGGGAACCTACACTGGTTGGCAAACACACGAAGGATAATGGATTACTGAATTTAACTATGTTACCTGTGAGTGAATTCCAATACAAATTCAAATTCTCTGTCGATCTCAATGAATTTCTTAAACTTAAAATCCACCACTGGCTGGTTCTTCCTAATGGCAAATTTTAAATTAGCATTATCTATCTAATTCACCACTATTAACCTTAATTCTAAGCGATAACAAATTGTCCGTTACAGTTAGTTTTCCAAATTCCAATTATCATCTATCGATCTCAAAAAGGAATCTAATTAACATTACCACGACGTCTCGTAAATAACGCTAACACATACATTCATAATTGTAACGGAGATCACACATTAGATTCAACATCCATGCAAATTTAAACAGCAATCCAACACAGTTAGGGACCCCAATGAATTTTATAGTTCAGCCACACATATTTACATATAGCACACAATCCAACAGCAAACAACCCATCAGACAGTCAATTAAATAGCAGATAAAAACAGTAAAAACTTATGCAATCCTGTTTTTTCAATTGTCCAATGGTGTCTCTACAAAATGGTCACTGGAAAACCACCGACAAAGGACTAGAAGATTGTTAGGAAATGCCGAAAACAATGAAGTACAAGGCTGCCCAACAAAACGGGTCGGGTCGGACGGGTTGGACGGGTCGGATCGTGGGTCACAGATACCTGAACGAAAATAGCTCCAAAGACCACCGGAGCAGCGGCGCAAGGTTACGTGAGGGATGCCACACGACGGAGGGATGAATTTCGGTGGCCTCACGACGCAAGCGACGCCGGGCGGTCGCGAACGCCGCCAGTCACGCCACTCGTCCGTCTCGAAGTTACGCGATCCGTCGCGTTACGGCGGCTGATGGTCCGTCGGAAGGTGCGACTTTGCTGAAGGCTGCAGGAGGCGACGACGGCGATGGAACGGCCGAGAAATGCGCGGAGAAGCTCGAACTCAATCGGGTTCCCAAACGGGTCGCGCCTCTCTCTCGCGGATCTCCACCGCGCTGGACGCCGAGAACGAGCACCGTAGAAGGCCGAGACGGAGGTGGCTCGGTCAGGTCTCTCACACGATTGGGTTGCTGGGTGGTTTGCGAGATGGGTGTGGGTCGGGTGATGGGTGTGGGTCGCGTTCTCTCTTCTCCTCCTCCTCCACGATGGAGCTCTCTTCTCTTTTCTTTTTCGCACAATGGATTCCAGCTGGGACTATTCACGCTACTCTTTTTCTTCTTCTCGCGTGATGGGGTCTTTTCGCTTCACTGTTCACTCCCAAATCTCTTTCATGCCTTGGACTTCGGTAGCTCGGGGCTCTTTTTTCTCCCTCCCATTCCATTTTTCTTTTTCTAGTTGACTCGGTCCAAGATCTAATATGGCAAACCAAGGCCCAAATATCTTGATCTAAGGCCCACTAAGCAGAATCAGCCCAAATGGCCTATTTTGAGTGCTCTAAAGCTGACCAGGCTCCAAATTGCTCTATTTGCTGACGATGACTTGATAAAATGCCTGAAAACAGAAATGAAGAAAACTTAGGTGATTTTAAGAATAAAATTACACAAAATGCTCACAAAATAGACAATTCACATCTAGCAATTTCGTATGGAATCGGACATATCAGAAAGCGAAGTGGATAGCACCTTTCCAGAGTCAGACAGTGACCCAAGAGTCATAACTAGTCTCGTTTTAGGAAGGGAGATGAGTTGGGCAGAGTTAACAACGACCCAGCTGATTGTGAGATGGTGCTTAAATCCAGTTAAGGGACACCTTAGATAGTACAAAAAATAATGAGTGGCTAAATAGTCACAAACTCATACACATATGTAGTGGTACGTGGAGTTGTTCACTCTTCTATGCTCCTAACAACTCATATGATATGTTTGTTTCTCTTGCTCATATGTTAAATATAAAGGCATGTTTGTTACCCCATAAAATGTTTGATATGAAAGTTATGGAAATGATGATGAATGAACATCCCATATTGTAAAGTTTATATGTTTTAAATGTACATGTATAGATATTAGCACATGACATGAAAGTATGCTCTATGCGCTGCATCCCAATAGTATGTATTACATTTTTATGATGAAAATAATGTAGAGACTTTTCGTACAAGTATGGTGGTACAAGTCAATGGTTTTCAAGACAGGTTGCATTGCTACTGAGATTAAATTTTCACATAAATGTTGGTGTGTACTAGATGTGTAGGTTCCTAGCTGGAAATGAAGGTAACTTAGGAAGAGGAACCCATCATGGGGTTACATGAAAGTATATATTTTGGATAGCATAGGCATATATATTTTGGGTTAGTATTTATGATTTTTTAGGAAGGCTAGTATAATTTATTTCATGTCTAGCCTATACTATAAGCATGGATATATACTATCCTGAATTTGTCAATAGATATGATGATGGGGTTTTAAGTGGTAGGGATGTTGCCTTTATACCCTGATAGCTAATTTGAAGTTAACTAATTAGTAATTATGCATGTTTGTGTATAGTTATTTAGAGTGAATTATGTACATAATATGATGTGATATTTCACTGCAAGTCTCGGGTGAAAACTCGAGTGTAGAACCTAACCCCAAATGGCACTCAATTAATCAACTTGGTAGAAGTTTAAATTTACTCAGGTAGAAGTAATAGAAACATACCATTATTATAATATTTATGTATTACATCCTTTAAATTAACTTAAAAGGAACTATAGGCTAAGAGGTGTTACATTAGAGTTGGTATCAAAGCATAGCTACCATAATTAGCACATAACTGACTCAATAGTAAGGGTAGATTCCTCAGGATAGAGATTATTATAGGTTAGTTAGCTGAGCCAAGGCAGTTGACTACTCATGCTATTTTGACTTGAGGAATAGAGTGCTAGGTTTAGAGGTGTACAATATTTCCTGTGGAGCTATATATTCTCTTATAAATATTTTGTTAATGAGATTGAGCACCTCAATAATGTTTATTTTGAAGAGTAAGGTATGGAGCCTCCCAGGAGAAATGGTACACGGGATAAAGATAGTGATGTGGACTTAGCTAGGGTTATGTAAACCCTAATGGGAATGGTAGAGGCCATGATGTAACAGGCTGTTGCTACCACTCAACAAGTAAATACTACAAATGAAGTACTTTGGTAGATGCAGGAGGATCGAAATGTAAACCTATAAGGGATGGTTTGAATTTCAAAAAGCTAAGCCTCCTTCCTTTAGAGGTGAGACTCAAAGGCGACAGAGGAGTGGTTGGAGGAAATGGAGAAATTGTTTACAGTTCTGAGGAGTATAGAGGCGCAGAAGGTCTAATTCTCCACTTACATGCTGGCTGGAAAGGCCAAGCAATGGTGGAATGGGCCAAGTTGTTAATGAAGGCCCAAAGAGTCCAGATCACCTAGAGTTCTTTCAAGGAGGTGTTTCTGGAGAATTACTTCCCCTAGAATATGAGGAACGAGAAGGAAGTATAGTTTATGAGGATAAAATAGGAAGACATGTCTTTTGATGATTACTTGGAAAAATTTGAAGAGTTATCCAAGTTCTCATCCTTCCTATAGTAAAGCATGGAAAGCCATGCACTTACAGGCCAGGTTGAATCTAGAATTGAAAAACATTGTGGCTCTGTTGGAAATATAGAATTATGCACATTGGCTAATAAATGCTGCATAGTTTCAAAGAACTTGGTAGAGACTGAGAAGGGGAAGAAAGAGTTACCCTTAAGAGGAAACTACAGTTAGGTTTTGCCAAGGGAAAGGAGAGCAAGTTTAGTAAAGCCTATTCAGGGAAAAATCCTATGGTTAAGCAAACTTCTTCAGACAACTACCCCAAGTATGGGAAGAATCATGGGAATAAGCCATGTTGGCTGAGACAGAATGTTTGTTACAAGTGTGGTAAGCTAGGACATTTCATCAAGGAGTGCCCATTGTGGAAGAAATTAGTTGAGGCCTTTAAGCCTCTTACTAGGGGGAGAGTCTACACTCTCAAGGGCAAAGAGGTAGACCAATTCGATGATTCAATTAAAGGTCAATGTTTTATAAATAATGCTTCCTTAATTATACTGTTTGATTCTGGCGCCACTTATTCCTTCATTGTCCTTAAATGTGTGGAAAGATTGAACTTACTTGTAACTAAATTTTCTTATGAGTTATCCATTTCCACTGTAACAGGAAAGCAGGTTTTAACTTCTTTAACTTGCTTAAATTGCTTAATCATTGTTGAAAATAAATATTTTATTGTTGACCTTATCTATCTATCATTGGTGGATTTAGATGTCATTCTTAGGATGGATGGACTATCTTTTAATAAAGTGGTCTTAAACTATTTTTATAAGTCTATGACTTTTATGGTCACTATACCTGTGAATAAGGGTACAGAGGAAAAGATCCAACAATTATGTTTCCTATGTTCTTCTGAGGTTGAGAGTCAGCATAACCTTGATAGTGTCCTTGTAGTTAGAGAGTTCCCTGATGTCTTTCCTGAGGAGATCTCTAGTCTTCCATTAGAGAGAGAAGTAGAATTCTCTATAGAGTTAGTTCCCAGAGTAGGACCAATCTTTATAGCACCTTATAGGATGTCTCCCTTAGAACTAAGTGAGTTGAAAATGCAAATAGAAGACCTTCTAAAAAGGAAATTCATTAGGCCTAGGGCTTCATCATGGGGAGTACCAGTGTTATTTGTGAAGAAAAAGGATGGAAGTATGAGAATGTGCATAAATGATAGGCAATTAAACAAAGTGACAGTGAAAAACAAATATCCCTTCCCTTCGATTAATGACCTGTTAGATTAACTAAGGGGATCAATTTTGTTTACTAAGATTGTTTTGAGGTTGGGGTACCATCAAATCAGAGTGAGAAGTAAGAATATACCTAAGACCGCTTTTAGGACTAGGTATGGACATTATGAATTTCTTGTAATGCCATTTGGGTTAACAAATGCTCTAGCTATTTTAATGGATTACATGAATTGCATCTTTAGACCCTACCTTGATCAATTTGTGGTAGTGTTCATTAATGATATTCTTGTATATTCTAGAAATAGGCAAGAATATGAACAACACCTTAGAATTGTGTTGCAAGTGCTTAAAGAGAAACAATTGTATGCCAAAATTGAAAAGTGTGAGTTTTGGTTATATGATGTGAAATTCATAAGGCATGTGATCACCAAGGATGGGGTAGCAGTAAATCCAAGTAAGACTAAAGTAGTGGTCCATTGGGAAAGGCCTACAAAGGTGACTTAAATCCATAGTTTCCTCGGACTATCCGGTTACTACAAGAGGTTTATCCAAGGGTTCTTAAAAATAGCGATGCCAATGACCAAGTTGACCCAGAAGGATGTTCCATTTATATGGGATTCTAAATGTGAATGTAGTTTCTAAACCTTAGAGGAGAGATTAACCACTGCAACTATATTAATTATCCTAAATCCTTTAGAACAGTTTGAGCTATATGTGATGCATCCAAGAAAGGTCTAGGGTGTGTCTTAATGTAAGAGGGCAAAGTAATGGTCTATACTTCTAGACAATTAAGGCCTCATGAGAGCAATTACCTCACTTATGACCTAGAATTAGCAGCTATATTGTTTGCCTTGAAATTTTGGAGACACTACCTTTATGGTTCTAGGTTTGAGGTATTTAGTGACCACAAAAGTCTCAACTACCTCTTTGATAAGAAGGAATTAAACATGAGATAGAGGAGATGGATGAAATTCATTAAAGATTATGATTTTGAATTAAGATACCATCCAGGTAAAGCCAATGTTGTGGTGAATGCCCTGAGTAGAAAATCCCTCCATATAGCTCATATGATGGTGAGGGAAATGAGTTTGATAGAAAATTTCATTAATTTGAGCTTATCCATGTTGATGCTACCAAATAGTATATGTCTAGGTGAATTATGGATTGAGAGTGACCTTAGGACTCATATCCTAAAGGCCCAAAAGGAGGATGAATTCTTAAAGTCCCTAAAGGACCCAAAGGAATTCCATAAGGAGGCCAATAGGATAATGACCTTCCAGGATAAGGTTTATATCCCGAGTTTAAGGTAATTAAGGGAGAAAATCTTAGAGGAAGCCCATAGAAGCAACTATACTATTCATACTAGTGCCACTAAGATTTATTAAGATTTGAAGGGAAGATTTTGGTGGCTAGGCATGAAAAAGAACATCACCGAATATATTGCTAAGTTCTTAGTGTGTCAGCAGGTGAAGATTAAACATCAAAAACCTATTGGATTATTGCACCACTCGATATCCCTGAATGAAAATAGGATAAGATTTCTATAGACTTTGTGGTAGGTTTACCTAAGACTCAATCAGGAAATAATGTTATTTGGGTGATAGTAGACTGATTAACTAAGTCTGCATATTTCCTACCCATTAAGATCAATTTCTCCTTGGACATATTAACCCGTTTGTACAATCAGGAGATAGTGAGACTTCATGGGATCCCTGCTAGCATTGTAGAGGCCCGAGGTTTACCTCTAGATTTTGGAGAACCTTCCAAGAAGCTTTTGGTACTAGGTTAAGCTTGAGTACCACTTATCATCCTTAACTGAATGGACAAACAGAGAGGACTATTCAAACTTTAGAGGATATGCTTAGGTCATGTGCCTTGGAGCATAAGGGGAGTTAGGACCAAAGCCTAGCATTGATATAATTCTCATACAATAGCAGTTTCAATTCTAGCATAGGGATGACACCCTATGAAGCTTTTTATGGGAGGAAGTGTAGATCTTGGTTTGAGGTAGGGGAAAGACAATTGCTCAGACCAAATTTGGTATAGCAAATTATAGACCAAATCAGGATGATCAGGGATAAGATGGCTAGGACCCAAGATAGGCAAAAGAAGTATGCTGACAAAAGAAGAAGACCATTGGAATTCGATAAAGGGCATTGTGTTTTCCTTAGGGTATCACCTATCACTAGTATAGGTAGAGCTATTAAGTTTAGAAAGCTAAATCCTAGATTTATTAGGCCATTCCAAATTTTAAGAAGAGTTGATCAATCTGCCTACCAAATAGCCATACCCCTATTTTTGTTAAACCTTCACAATATTTTCCATGTCTCACAACTTCAAAAATACATCCATGACCCATCACACATTCTTGATGCTAGTATAGTATAGTTAAAAGAAAATTTAACTTATCACCCAAAACTAATAAGAATCATCGAGAATGAGGTCAAGTAATTAAGGAATAAGGTTATCCCTTTGGTTAAGGTCCTATGGGAATAGTCATCTCCACAAGAGGTAACATGGGAGTAAGAAGAGGACATGAGGAAGTCCTACCCAGAGTTATTCAAATAGGTACATTCTAATTTCAAGGATGAAATTATTTGAAAGAAGAGGAGAAATGTAACATCTGCTCCTAATATGAATGAGATTCTTGTTAGTTGTTAATTGAAGTTTAATGCTTGTGTATGATGAATTAATTGCATGTAGTTGCATTAGTGCAAGGACTTAGTTGAAAGGAAGAAAAGCGAAGTTAAAGTATAACTAAGGACTAAATCAAAAAGGGAAAATTTAGCTAGGCCAAAGTCACAAAATAGCTCAAGGGTAAGAGTGCAATAAACGAGACTTAATAATTTAGAAACCCTAAACCATAACACACAAACTCAAAATTTAGCACTTTTTAAAGAGAGAAAGAGAAGGGAAAGTAAAGAGAGAAAGTGTTGAGTTAGGGCAAAGGGGAATAGATTTGCTAAAGGAAGAAAGGATTTAAGGCTAGGGATTGGTCCTACACAAGGGGAGGACTATCTTGACACATTGTACACACACATTCTTTAGGAAATCAAGGTAGCAACTCAACCTAACCCCATTTTTGAAATGCTCAGCTCTTGCCTAAAAAATGTTGTTATGGATGTTTTATGTTATGTTTGGGGTTTAAACCTACATTCTCTTTATTTTTTACTTCTATTGGGTGTTTCTTGCTAAATGGTTGTGCTCATTTATGTTGTAACTAATTGAGAAAGTGGGCATATGCCCTAAGTGTGAAAATATGGTTTGATCTTAGTGTTTAGTTATGTTAAGTTTTTGGGTTGGTTATAAATGCCATATGATGTTTAAATGCTGGTGTTGAGTTCATGGTTTGTGAAAATGGTTTGAAAACATGTTTTTGGGGTAAAACTCTAGATGTATCAGTAAGTTTTAGAGCAAATCGAACGCTAGCAACTGACTGCCAACCCTAGAAGTCAATTGTCGTGTTCTTTGTCTACCTATAAAGCATGATAAAACGTTAATAGCTGACTGCCAAACCTTAGAAGTTGACTGTTGTGTTCCTCATTTTCCAAAAAACTTTCTAGAAAGCTAACAGCTAACTACCCGCTCTAGCAGTCAACTGTTAGGTCTATTTTTTCCCAAAAATGCCTCACAGAAGGCTAGTAGTCGACTGCTAAGCCTTTAGTAGTAGACTGGTAGCTTTTGACCAAGAAAAGTTTAAAGGGTAACAAGCTAGCAGCCAAATGCCAACCCCTAAAAGTCAACTGCTAGCCCATTGTTTCAATTAAGGAGCTCAATGGCCTATTTTGAGAGAAAATTAGCCTAAAATCTCACTCAAACTAAGAATATAAACTTGGGATGTAGCGGGTAACAAGCAAGATGTAAGGTCATATGTCACTAGGATGAGAAGATCCTTGTGATAGTAAAATAAAGATAGTGGAAAACATAAGAAAGGAAAGAGTGAAGTGTTCTAAGTGTATGCATTAGTGGTAGATAGGCTCATGATCGAGTGACCGATTATTAGTATAGGATGATCATTGGACATTCCATAGTTGTGCCATGAATTAGGATGGTTAACATCCACTTGAACATAGATTATTTTGAAAACACCATGATAGTTGCAAACTCTAAGTTAGTGTTATCTTCCAAATGCTATTTAAGAAACACATACTTAGAGTTAAGCATAACCATGGAGTTAAGCCAAGTCACCCTAGTGTATATGTTAGAGAATACCATACTGAGAGTGTGATCCATCAAAAAGTGATGGTGATTCAATAGCCCCATGATTTGTGAAAGCGGAGTGGCTAGGACCTGTCCAAAGTCAGATAGTGACCTATAAGTGATAACCAATCTCATTTGAGGAAGGGAGATAAGTTGGGTAGAGTTGACAACGATCCCACTGGTTATGAGATGGTACTCCAATCCGGCTGAGGGATGCCTTAGATAGTACAAAAGTAATGAGTGGTTGAATAGTCACGAACTCATACATGTATGTAGTGGTACATGGAGTTGTTCGCTTAATGGAACTTCCGATAACTAATATGATATGTTTGTTTCTCTTGCTCATATGTTAAATGTAAAGGCATATTTGTTACCCCGTGAAATGTTTGATATGAAAGTTATGATGGAAATAATGATAAATGAACATCCCATATTGTGAAGTTTATATGTTTTAAATGCACATGCATAGATATGAGCACATGACATGAAAGTATGCTCCATGCACTGCATCCCAATAATATGTATTACATTGTTATGATGAAAAGAATGTAGAGATTTTTTATACAAGTACGGTGGTACAAGTCAGTGGTTTTCAAGACAGGTTGCATTGCTACTAACATTAAATTCTCACATAAATGCTAGCATGTGCCAGATGTGTAAGTTCCTGGCTGGAGTTGTCATAGAGGTACATGGAAGTATATATTTTGGATATATAGGCATATATATTATAGGCTAGTCTTTAAGATTTTCAAGTGTAAAAACTGAAGAGAGAAGCTCTACACTATGTATGGGATGCCCCTTACTTATGGAGGCTATGCAATGACCAAGTGATCAGAAAATGTGTTCCAAAAGAATAATCTCAGTCCATACTCTCAACTTGCCCTTCTATGGTTTGTGGTGGACATTTCAGTTCTAGGAAAACCTCTAAGAAAGTATTAGATGCTGGTTTTTATTAACCCTCACTATTTAAGGATGCTTATAATTTTTGTAAAGCTTGTGATAAGTGTCAAAAGTTTGGGGGGTTGAGTATTTGCATGAGATGCAACAGAAACCAATGTTGTTTTGTGAGGTTTTCGATGTATAGGGAATAAACTTTATGGGTCCCTCTTGTAATGCCCCTATCTAGTATTACAATTCCTCCAATGCAAATAGATAGGTTCGGTACACTATTCTTATCCTTTTATTTAATTAATGTCTGAGCAGTTATACCATTAAGTTTCATTAAGCAGATTAGGTTTGGGATCTTTTGCTTAGATTAAAACTTGTATACACAGTGGAATAAAAAGAAATACTACACTACACAGTGGAAATTTAAAACTTTCATGTAATTCAAATAATACAAATTCGATAATGTCCATTACATTCTGGTAAGCATGTCCCTGGATATATGAAGTACCCGTCCATAAGAAGTCAGGAGATAGTAGGTCTGTCACTCAGACTCCCTTACAAATTTCTAAGGATAGACCGGTCCTTCACATATCCTTCCCCAGGGATATCCCATGTACATCTCATATGTGCAGCCAAATGAATAGTCATAAGTCTAAACCAAATATATCTGGACTAGGACCCAAAATAGGGGTTACAACAATCTCACTTTAAACCAAAATGAAACTTCTATCTCCCAGCCTTGTTAAGAGTTCGTATCTGATACATATTAGCATATAGATGAGAAACACAATTTTCCCAGTAGCTTAACAATTCAGATTTAAAATCAAGTAATATGTATCAGGGTTCAAGCACCAAATATTTAATTCTACATTCTTGAAAATAAAAATATAGCATTGTTTATAAAGATAAATTGGCAAGCAATGTATGATCAAGATAAATGTTAATGTGAGAAAATAATATTTCTTTCGAATAAAACATCTCGGTATACTATAAAATGTAACACCCTCTATCCTACGGTTCCTTTTAGAGATTTTAAAAACTATAATATGAAAATAATTATCAGAGTGTTGGTGTTACTATTACTTCTACCCGAGCAAATTTTTTAAAACTTTTTATCAAGTTGATTAATTGAGTGCATTTGAGTTGGTCTCTACTCTCGGGTTCTCTCAATATCACAGTGGAATAAATACATATAGTATACACATGGATTAACTATACATAGACATGCATTCTTAATTAAATATAATCAATTAACTATTGGGCATGAAGGCAACAATCCTGCCACTCATAACCCTATTAATTAGTTTATTCATTAATCCAGCCTAATTCATATACAGATAAGTTAGAATTGGCTATATAAAATAATCCTACACTAGCCTTTCTCAAAATATCATGAAGGCTAGCTTAATCCTAACATGTACTTATACTATCCAAACTAAATAGTTTGTGTGCCTAGATTGGACACTTCTTCATACCTTACCTTCTTTCTCTAGCCCAAGGGGACCTACACATCTGGTACACGTCAACATTATCGTGAGAAATGAATCTTAATAGCAATACAACTAGTTACAAAATCCATTAACCTGTACCACCATGCTTGCACAGAAAAACTCTACATTCTTTCATAAAACATATCACATACTATTGGGATGAAATGAGTGTAGCATTTAATCATGTTATGTACTTATATGTATGCATGTGCATTTAAAACATATCAACTTTAAAATGTGGGAAGTGTATTCATCATCATTCTCATCATAAAACATTTCTTACAAAACACATATGGGATAGTAAACATAACATCATTTGATTTCCATAACATGTGAGCAGTACATAAAACACCTAAGAGTAATCGGGAGAGTAGCCCAGCAACAACTCCACGTACCACTATCTATATGAATGAGTGCATGTCTATTTAGCCATGCCTTAACTTTTGTACATTCTGAGGTGTCCCCCAGTAGATCCAATTACCTTAATGGTCCCTGCCCCTTTCTGGCAGATCATCCTTGACTAGCGGGATTCCTCCCTTTTGTCTCAAATGGGGCTGGTATAACTCTCATGGGATTACTGTCAACTCTACCCGGATCATTTCCTCTCTGTTTTTGGGCAGATCATAATACTATAGAATCAACACCATTCCTTCGAAGTGGATCACACTCCTAGTATGCTATTCTCTACATATACTCTAAGGTGAATCGGCCCATGCCCATGCTTATGCTTAACTCTAAGTATGTGTTTCTCATATAGCTCTTGGGATATGAGACTAACTTAAAGTTCGCAACCATCATGGTGTTTTTGAAATCATCTAAGTTCAAGTGGATGTTTAACCATCCCAATTTATGGCACAACCATGGAATACCTAATGGCCGTCCTATACTGACAATCAGTCACTCGATCATGACCCTATCTACCCTAAGGCATACACTAAGAATACTTTCCTCTTTCCCTCTTTGTTTTTTTTACTCTCTCTTTCTTTCACTATCCCAAGGGTATCATCACCCAAAACTCCTAGTTTCCTTGCTTATCTATGTTGTAAGCCCTTAATTAAGTTAGTATAAAGAATTACTAGGCTCAATTGCCATTAAAAACCTCATTTAGCAAGTTAGAGGGCTGCCGGTTGACTGATAGAAGGCTAGCACTTGGCTAATGGCTCTCTGTATTCTTCAAATGCCAAACAGCAAGCTAGCTGGCAACCGACTGGTGGCCTTTTGGAATGTGTTCTGGGTAAAAATATCAAAGACAACAATGATCGCTAAAGCGACCAATCGATCGCCAAGGTAAACCTGAGCCCGACGGTCAACTACTAGGAACCTGGCAGTCGGTTGCTAAGCCTCTGTCTGTACTTCTGGGTTTCCAAGAACACGACAGTCGACTGCGAGGATGCCCAGTAGACTGCTTAGTACAGACCCGGGCACGACAGTCAACTGCTAGGTATCTGGTAGTCGGCTACTAAGCCTCTTTCTACACTTTTGGATTTTCTAAGAACACGGCAGTCAACTGCCCCATACTTAACAGTCGGTTGCTATGCTCCGCTGTAGTTCAAAAAATAAGATTTTGATAATACCCAGTCCATAATGCATTTCATTTTCAATTCTAAACATGTGATCTTAATTCCCATAAAATAAACTTTACTTTTCATTAAACATTTCTTATCCATTAGCTCAAACATGGTACATTCAAGGAAACTAGTCTATATCTCTAGATGAACACAACCCAGACCTTCCAATCCATTACAAGCACATATATGAGCATACATTCAGCAACACAACATCCCATAAAAGTAGAAAAGTATACAGAATTTATGTTTATCCCCAATCTCAGTTTAAACATGTAGAAATCCATATTTTTTAACAACAATAACATTTTAGAAAAAGATAGGGGTTTAGGATGGATTGCTACCTTGATTCCTACAAAATGTGTGTGTTTGATGTGTTAGGAATGATTCTCCCTTGTTGTAGGATCGAATCCCAACCTTAAATCACCCTTTACTTCAAAAACCTTCCCTTCCCAGCCCTAACTCTGCACCTTCTCTCTCTGTTCGCCCCTTCTGCTTCTCTCTCTAGGATGTTGAAGGTTTGGAAGAATGAAGAGAGTTTAGGGCTACTGCTAGGGTTTAAGGGAAAGTTTAGGAAATTGCTCTTTGGTCATTGGTTTACTTTACACATTTTGTCTCAGCACAATTTCCCTTCTCACCTAGGTCCTTGGCCTCACTTTCAACTAAGGAATTGTAATTCTTTCAAGTTGGTCCCTATACTAATGCAACTATATGCACCAATGCAACATACACAAGCATTAAACATCAAATTAACAACTATCAAACATCTCTTTAATCATAATTGGAGCGGATGTTACATAAAACGCATTATCACAAAATTAACAAAACCATTTATGCTTATCATTCTTAACTTACTTTTATACATTATTGTGCACACTTGGGCACTGTGGACAATTAGCCACCTTTTTAAATCATTGTGCACACTTGGGCACTTGTGGACACTTGGCCACCTTTATAATTCTTTGTGCACACTAGGGCACATGTGGACACTTGGCCACCTTTATAATTCTTTGTGCACACTTGAGTACATGTAGACACTTGGCCACCTTTAAAATTCTTTGTCAATTTTTAAGGGAAATCTTCTTTTTCTTGAAAATTAATTCTAGTGTACATCTCTTTGAAATTCGAATATCTTCAAGAAATAAAATTCCTCTTTCTTGGAAATTAATATTAATGTACATTTCTTATGAAAATTCTATTAACTTCAAGATTAATTTTCCATTCCTTGGAAGTTAATGCTAATGTACATTTCGTGTAAAAATTCTAATAGCTTCAAGAATAATTTTCCTTTCTTGGAAATTAATGTAAAGGTACATTTCTTATAAAAAAATTATAATATTTCAAGAAGAATTTCTCCTTTCTTGGAAATTAATTCTATTGTACATTTCTTATGAAAATTCTAATATTTTCAAGGATAATTTCTCCTTTCTTGGAATTAATTTTCTTACATAATTCTACCAAGTTCAAGAATATTTTTCTTCTTTGAAAATAATAATATCCTTTCTCATAAAATTCTACTAAGTCAAGAACAATTTCCTTTCTTGCAATAATAATAATATCCTCTCTGGTAAACTTCAATAATAAATTCCCATATTTTTTTGAATTAATATTATGGTGCATAGCTTATAGATTCTAAGAATCAATTTCATAGACTTGGCCTAGGGAGATTTGTTAATTTGCAATTAAATTTCCTTCTTTTATTCCTTACTAACATTATTAAATGGTAGGGTTTCTTTCCTTTATAGTCATCATGAATTTAACATTACCTAACCTTAGTCCTTTTCCAACAACAATATGCATGCCATCTCATCCACCAACATCCCAATTAATCACACATGCTTAGCCAACATACACACATTTTGTCAAGAATGTAGGGAGACAAGTATGTTCCATAGAAAGCTTGTAAAGACATGTTGGTTTCATAAACTAAAGCATAGAACACAATCTTAAATTGTTAACCTACCTTGATGGTGGACTAAGATAGACTTAGCTTGACCCTTCCTTTGACTTTTCCTTGCTTCCTCCTTGTTCCTTTGCTTCCTTTTCTTTCCTTCTTGATCACCTTCACTTCTTCCTCCTCACAATTTTGGTGTTTTCTTTAAACTCACACCCTCCCTCTTTCTTTCAAAAGGGCTCTCCTTTTCTTTTTTCTTTTTCTCTCTTTCTCTCCTTCCCTGCATGTGTGTGTTGTATGAATGCAAAAACATGAACTTCCCACTCTTTTGTCTCTTGCTTAGGTGGCATGGGCATACATTCATAAAATTTTTAATTTCTTTCCTCACTTTCACGCTACACTTTCCCTTTTCTCTCTCTTCTCCCTTTTTTTGTACATTATGTATTTACTTAGTCACCTTGTACTTGTAAGTACCATTTTACTTCTCTTGCACTCTTCCCTTGTCCACTAGCTCATGCCACTTCTCACCTTCACACAAGGCTATGTGTTTGGGCAAGGCTCACGTGTTGTCCTTCATACATGCCTATTTTTCTTGCATTATCATCAAGGAAGGAGAAAATGAGTTCATGCAATCCACCTTCATGTATTCGGTCAAGGGCTGCATGTTTTCTCACTCCTAATTATTTATTAGACACCTTGTACTTGTACAATTTTCCTTGCTTGCAAGCCTTATGTTACTTCTTCCCTCATTCATGCTGACATCCCTTTTCTTTCTTCACATGTGTGTATGTGTAATTCTCCATGTTGCATGCTCTCCTTCTCTTTTCTTAGTCCTAATTAGTGAGGTTACGTGTTATTAGGTGCATCTATCATTGCTTGCCCATTTTGCTTTATTTCCTCCCATTTTCATCACATTTCCATTCAACTAAAGAAAAGAACGCTGAGCCCCTTCTTGTTTTTCTTTCCTTTGCCGTGTGAGCATGCAAAATTCTGCACCAAGTGTACTTGAAGGTACATTTTTTTTCTTTCTTGCAAGTTACTTCATCCCTTAGTCACTCTAATTTCACCCACACTTCCCTTCCTCACCAACTTTTCGTGTTTTTCCCCTAGACTCACTCTGCACCTTATTTTTTCTTTTCCTTCACATGAAATCCTCCTCTCACTTTCATTTTTCTACTTGGCTTAAGAAAAAAAATGCTACACCTTTTCTTTTATTTATTTCATGGCTGTATGGGTTCCTTAAAGTACACGTTACCTTTTCATGTCTATCCCAACAATTCTTCACTTCTTGCCTCACCGTACCCACACCTAAATACATATTAGTTAAATTAAATTTTGCACCCTTCTTGCTTTGTCCATGCATTCACGTAAGCTCCTCTTCTTTTCTCATTCTTTATCTTTTAATTCCTTTCCTCTAAGTGCTGCCCATCCACACTGCACTCTTCCTTTTTCCCTTCACCACGTGCCAATATGCACATGATGCTCTTTTCTCTTTTCCCTAAGTCCTATTGCCGTGTGGGTATACATTTCCCTTGTTCAAGCAATTTTATCCCCCCTTCTCTCCCTCTTCTTATTAGCTATGACCAAAGGACATTCCATGTTGTGTAAGCATGAAGTTACCTCCCTAAAGTGCTGCATGCGTATGTACTTTTAATTTCACCCCTCAATATTCATTTGATGGCCCAAAGGGAAGAAAGCATGGGAACATGCCAACCCACTTTTGTGGCATTATGTATTATATATTTTTTTCAATTAAATTCTGCACTCTCCCTATTTTTATCTTCTCCACCGAGTGCATAATTAATATATATATGTATTTTCTTTTCCCACTTGTTCTAGCCATGTGAGTGTATATATATATATAATGAATAATGATAAAAACTCACGTCCCTCATTACTGCATGTGAACACATTTTTACTATGCCACACTTTTCTTTCCTTCCTCAATTTGGGTAAAATGGGAAAGGTAATCTAAATCAAATATCTTACAAATTGAGAGCATGTTTATTTAAATACCAAATTACACAAGCAAATTTTATCCAATTAATTAAAGAACATAAATTTAGACTAATCAAAATTATGGGGTGTTACACCTCTCCACCTGATTTTGGTTTCACCTATATTCTTCTTGATGTAGATTATTTTTCTAGATGGATTAAAGCTATTCATACACATAAGGATGATGCCACTATGATTTCCAAGTTTCTTAAATCTAATATTCTATAGATTTGGAATATCACAAGCTATAGTGAGTGAGTGATAGAGGAACCCATTTCTGCAATAGGAATCTAGATAACCTATATACCAAATTTAGGGTTACCCACAAAGTTTCTACTACCTACCACCCACAAACTAATGGACAAGTTGAGGTATCAAATCGATAAATCAATAATATCTTGGAGAAGATTGTAAAGCCTTCTAAGAAATACTGAAGCTTAAGATTAGAGGAAGCTTTATTGGCATACTAGGCTACTTTCAAGACCCCAATAGGAATGTCACCCTACCATGTCGTTTATGGAAAATCTTGCCACATTCCTGTGAAGCTTGAGCATAAAGCCTATTGGGCTGCTAAAGCTTGTAATATGGACATGGAATCCTCAAGCTTGGAAAGAAAATTGAAATTATAAGAACTTGTATAGATAATACTAAATGCATATGAGAATTCTCACCTTTACAAAGAAAAGACAAGAATTTTGCATAATCAAGTCATTCTTAAGAAAAGTTTTCAAGTTGATGACAAGGTGCTACTATTTAAGGCTAGATTCAAATTCAAGCATAGAAAGTTCAACACTAGATGGGACATGCCATACAAAGTCACTAAGGTTTACAAGTTTGGAATGATAGAGCTCATTAATGAAGCAACTAGGCAAATTCTCAAAGCTAGTGGGCATATCTTGAAGATCTATCATGAGAACTTCGAGCTCCTTAAGGCTCAGGTTGTCTTTTTATTCCTTATCTATTTACCATATTTTTTATCCTTATTGAATAAGATAAGTGTGGGGGAAAGACCATACCAGTAGTTTAGATAGTAGTTCACTTATTTTAAGTAACAAACTCCCCAATTCCCTTTTGTTGCCTTACTCTCTGCTCACTACTTATGTTACAATCTTTGGTATTAGGGACAATGTCATTGGTGCCTGTCATTGCTTGAAATTTACATGTCAATGGGCTATTATGATTCTTCTATCCAACTTATTTTAGCTTGTTTGCCCTTATTTTTCCATTTGCTGATGCGACTGTACTCAAATTATAGTTGAACTTCATATTTTTTTCTACCGTTACACTTATGTGTACTTTCTGTATATTTAGCCATGTCAAAACTTCATTGTAGACATGGCAAAAATTTTTTTCCCTTAAGGGTTTTCTTTATGTCGTTTTGTCGTAGTAAAACTGCATTTCAGTCACGACTAAATTCTCTTTTCACAATATTTTGTGCCCTCTATCTAGTTCACTGTGTGAACTACTTTTTTTACTATAGAAAACGCGTTTAAAAAAATAACACTTAAAAAATAAACCTTTCCTTATTCACCCTAACCTTCCCTTGTAACACCTCTAATCCTATAGTTCCTTTTAGTTATTTAGAAAATATAATATCATATACTATAAGATTGGTGAGTTACTATTACCTCTACCTGAGTAAGTTTTTAAATTTTACCAAGTTAAGTGATTAAGTGCCATTAGTTTGGTTTCTACAATCAGTTCTCACACGTAACGTAGCGAAAATAAAAATAAATAAAATAGTATATAGATTTATATATATAATAATTAGTTATATACATAGTCACATACATTAATTCCTATTCTGAGACATATATCTATAGATATGTGAGTTTAGTAATAATCATTTCGTTGGGTTAAGGAGGTGTAACACCCCCATTAGCCCATGGTTCCTTTTAAGTGTTTAAAAGTATAATGTATATAATTATCATACTAATGGTGTGTTACTATCACTTCTACCTGAGTAAATTTTAAACTTTTTACCAAGTTGATTAATTGAGTGCCATTTGGGTTGGTCTCTAGTCTCGGGTTCTCTCAACATCGCAGAAGAATAAATATATATATAGTACACCTGTATTAACTATACATAAACATGCATCCTTAATTAAATATAATCAATTAATTATTAGGCATAGAGGCAACAATCCTGCCACTCATAACCCATTAATTAGTCTATTCATCAATCCAGCCTAATTCCTATAGAGATAAATTAGAATAGGCTATACAAAATAATCCTACACTAGCCTTTCTCAAAATATCATGAAGGCTAGCTTCATTCTACCATGTACTTAAGCTATTCAAATTAAATAGTATGTATGCTTGGAACAGACACTTCTTCATATTTTACCTCTTTCTCCAGCCCAAGGGGACCTACACATATGAAATCCATTGACCTGTACCACCGTGCTTGCACGAAAAAACTCTACATTTTTTCATAGAACATATCACATGCTATTGGGATGTAATGCATGTAGCATTTAATCATGTTATGTACTCATACATATGTATATTCATCAAAACATATCGTCTTTAAAACATGGGAAGTGCATTTATCATCATTCTCATCATAAAACATTTCTTATAAAACACATGCATGATAGTAAACATGCCATCATTTCATTTCCATAACATATGAGCAGTACATAAAACACCCTGAGAGTAATCGGGAAAGTCACCCAGCAACAACTCCATTCACCACTGTCTATATGATTGAGCGCATGGCTATCTAGTCATGCCTTAACTTTTGTACATTCTGAGGTGTTTCCTAGTGGATCCAAGTACGCAGATCATCCTTGACCAGTGTGATTCCTCCCTTTCATCCCAAATGGGTCTAGTATAACTCTCATGGGATCACCGTCAACTCTACCCAAATCATTTCCTCTCCGCTTTTGGGTGGATCATAATACTATAGAATCACCACCATTCCTTCGAGGTGGATCATACACCCGATACGCTATTCTCTATATATACTCTAAGGTGAATTGGCCCATGTGTAACGGCCCTATCTAGTATTATAATTCCTCCGATGCAACCGGATAGGTTCGGTATATTATTCTTATCCTTTTATTTAATTAATGTCTAAGTAATTATACCATTAATTTATATTAAGCAGATTAGGTTCAGGATCTCTTACTCAGATTAAAAAAATTAATATGCACAATAGAATAAAAGAAATTATATGCTACACAGTGAAAATTTAAACTTTCATACAATTCAAATAATATAAGTCCAATAATGTCCATTACATTATAGTAAACATGTATCAGGATATATGAAGTACCTATCCCTAGGAAGTCAAGAGACAACAATCCTATCACTCAGACCCCCTAACAAATTCTCAAGATGGATTGGTCCTTCACATATCCCTTCCCTGGTTCTTTCCCAAATACACCCCAGGTTTGCTACCAAAAGAATAATCCTAGTTCTGAACTAAGTATATCTGGCCTAGGACCCAAAAATAAGGGTTACCCAAAAATTTTCTTTCAACCCAAAAGAAACTCGATCTCTCGGCCCTGCTATGCATTCGCATCTGATACATATTATAATTTTAATGAGAAACACAAGTTTCCCAATAGCTTAACAGTTCAATTTTTTAAAACAACCAATATGTATCAGGGTGCAAACACCAAAACGTTTAATTTTGCATTCTTGAAAATAGAATATAATTGGCAAGCAATGTATATGATTAATTTAAATGCCGGTGCAATCAAATACTATTTCTTTCAAATAAAATATCGGGCATGCTATAAAAATGCGTTATCATAAATTTATCAAATCCATTTATGCTTATCATTCTTAATTTACTTTTATTCATTGGTTGTACACACTTGGGCACCGTGGACACATGGCCACCTTAAAACTCTTTGTACACACTTGGGCACATGTGGACACTTGGCCACCTTTAATAATTCTTTGTGCACACCTGGGCACATGTGGACACTTAGCCACCTTTAATAATTCTTTGTGCACACTTGGGCACATGTGGACACTTGGCCACCTTAAAAATTCTTTATCAATTATTAAGGGAAAATTTTCTTTTCCTTGAAAATCATTACTAATGTACATCCCTTTTTAAAATTTTGATACCTTCAAGAATAAATTCCCCTATATTGGAAATAAATTCTAATGTACATTTCTTGTGAAAATTTTAATACTTCAATAATAAATTCCTCTATATTGGAAATAAGTTCTAATGTACATTTCTCATGAAAATTTTAATACTTCAAGAATAAATTCCTCTATATTGGAAATAAATTCTAATGTACATTTCTCATGAGAATTTTAATATTTCAAGAATACTTTTTTTTTCTTTCGTGGGCATTTATTTCTAAGGTACATTGCTTATAAAATTCTATCCCTTGAAAAGTATTTTCTTTTCATGCATTAATAATAATATCTTTCTTGTGACTTTTAAAAATAAATTCTCATAGTTTTAGTCAACATCATGGTGCATAGCTTATCATATCCAAGCATAAACTTTATGGACTTAGCCTAAGGAGATTGGTTAAATTAACAAATCAATTTCCTTCCTTCATTCCTTACTAATACCCTTAAATGGTAGAGTTTCTCTATAATAGTCCAGCCGCTCACTTGCAGATATTGTCCGCTTTGGTGGTTATCGAGCCACCTCACAGTTTTGTTCTTCCCCTTGTCAAGGGGGAAAATGCGTCTATCAGGGTAGCACAGCAAAAGTCCATCCATCCATGTCCCTCATAGATATTTTCCTTGTGGTTGTCGAGCCACAAGGTTTTGTTCCTCACCCCTATCCCTGCTAGGTGAGAACGCGTCTACAAGGGAGAGGTATCCACACCCTTATAAGGCATGCTTCGTTCTCCTCTCCAACCGATGTGAGACATTACATTCTCTCCTTTTATGGTCATTATGGAATAACACCATCTAACCCTAATTCTTTTCCAACACAATATGCATGCCATCTCATCCACCCACATTCAAACTAACCACACATGCTTAGCCAACATGCACACATATTGTCAAGAATGTAGAGCCAACTTAAGTTCCATGGAAAGCTTGAATATAAACATGTGGTTTACATAAACTAGAACATGGAACAAAAGTTTAAATTGTTAACCTACCTCTAGTGATGCCAAAGGATGATGTGGTATTGAATCTTCCTTTATCTTTTCCTTACTCTTTTGTTTCCTTTCTTGATCAACTCCACTCCCCTCCTTGAATGATGTTGTGTTCTCACGTGCTCTCTCTCCCTTTCTCTTTTTTCTTTTTCTCTCCTTGCCTTGACCAAGTATGTAGGGGCTCTCAATGTTGCACGCTTTCTCATTTTTTTCTTTAAGGACACGTCTAAGTGTATAGATGCATGTGGGCTTCCATGAAGCTTTTCTTTATTCTATTTTTCCTCTCTAGCTCACGTGAACTTCCCTCCCTGCTCAAATCTCATGATGCACTAAGTGTAAGACATTTTAATTTCCTTATGTTTCTTTCCCTTTCACGTGTCTATGCATCCTTGTAAGACTAACATTTTCAATTCCATTTCTCTTTCTCTCTTCACGTGTGGCATTGCATAAAATTCCCCACTCTTTCTGTCTCTTGCTTAGGTGGCATGCATTCATAAAACCATTCCAATTTCCTTATCCTTTACGCCACTCTCACTTTGCTTTCCTTCTTCCTTCACGTGCTTTTTGAATTCTCTCTCACACTTGAAAAATTTAACTCCTCTTGTCCCTTCTTGCTTAGGTGGCATACACAAGTATCCAAAATACAATTTTCTACTTCATTCATGCCATGCTTCATCTTTATCTTTCCATGTTGCCCATTTCCTCTCCTTTCTTTCTTCTTCATGCTACACCTAGTGCAGCACTTTCTTCCTTTATTTTTGTTTGCTTCTTGTTTATTATTAATTTAACCTTGCTTTTGCCACATGTGTTCTTCCAAGTACAATTTTTTTTGCTTATAATTTACCCTATCCCTTTCCTTCCATGCCATCTTGCTTGTAAATCGCATTCTTTTTTTCCTATTTCTCTTGTCTTTGGCATGTAAGGATGCAAGAAAATTCTGCAACTTTTCCCCTTTTATTTTTATAATGTGTAGGGCTTCCTTGTTGCATACACAAGATCATTTCCTTCCACAAAATTCTGCATTAAATGTACTTGCTAGTACACTTTCCTTTGCTTGCAAGTTACCTCTTCCCATTTTTTTCCCACCTTTCTTTCTTCTCTTATTTTAACTTTCATTTAGCCTTCACATCACCTTCCCTTCTTCTTTTCTTCAATTTCCATTCGGCCAAAGTGAAGAGGAAAACGCTACACCCTTTTATTTCATGCATGGCTGCACCTTTTGCATTTTACTAATTCCCTTTTGTTTGCTTGCAATTGGTCTTCCTTCCCTTGCACGTTAGTTGCATCCCACAAGCAACAACATTTATATGTGTTGCATAAAATTCTGCACCCTTTATATATACATATTTATATTTTTCTTGCACTAAGTGTACTTTTCCCTTCTCACTCAAGTAAATCATTTCTTGCATGCAAAACACACCCATGCATTTTTAAAATTCTGCACTTCCCTCTTTCCTAACATCACATGTGTTCCTCTCCCTTTAACTATTATCTCCTTTCTCTTCCAATTTGTACGTGCACTCCCACACACACATATATATTTCCTTTTTTATGCTTCATTCTTCTTTCCTTTCCACTTCACGTGAGGCTTGGGAATTTCATGCATAAAAATAGAATTCCCATTTCTTTCTCTCACGTAGGATGCATGCATGGGGCACACATGCATATATTTAAATTCCTTCCTTTCCCATGCATGCTTAACCTTTCCAACTTGCATGCACACACACATGCACATATTTTTAAATGTTGCATCCTATCTTGCTTTTCTCTTGGCACTTAGGCTAGGTGACTCAAAAGGAGAAATAGAGAATTAAATTAAGCATCTAATTTAGCTCAAATAGAGAGGTAATTTAAAATCCAATCTCTTACAATTTGGGAGCATACTTAATTTAAATACCAAAGTCACGCAAGCAATTGCATTCAATTAATTAAAGAACATCAACTTCAAGTTCCCAACCATCATGGTGTTTTCGAAATCATCTAAGTTCAAGTGGACGTTTAACCATCCCAATTTATGGCACAACCGTGGAATGCCCAATGGTCGTCCAATACCGACAATCAGTCACTCGATCATGAGCCTATCTACCTTAAGGCATACATTGAGAATACTTTCCTCTTTCCCTTTTTGTGTTTTTTACTCTCTCTTTGTTTTACTATCACAAGGATCTCATCACCTAAAACTCTTAGTTTCCTTGCTTACCCATGTTGTGAGCCCATAATTAAGTTAGTATGGAGAATTACCAAGCTCAATTGCCATTAAAAACCTCATATCGTAAACTAGAAGGCTGACAGTCGATTTTTGGAAGGCTAGCAATCAGTTGGTGGCTCTCTATATTCTCAAGTGGTAAATAGAAAGCTAGCAATTGACTACCAACATGCTGGCAGCTAGCTGGTGGCTTTCTGGAATGCATCCTGGGTAAAATAAAAGCACGACAGTTGACTGCTAGGATGGCCAGTCGACTAGTTAGTGTAAACCCAGACTTGACAATCGACTGCTAGGAATCTAGCAGTCAGATGCTAAGCCTCTGTCAGCACTTCAAGGTTTCTAAGAGCACGATAGTCGATTATGAGGATGGCAACCCAGGCCCGACAATCGACTACTAGGAATTTGGCAGTTGGTTGCTAAGCCTCTGTCTACACTTCTGGGTTTTCCAAGAACACGACATCCGACT
The DNA here is from genome assembly GCA_031216115.1 of Senna siamea. Taxonomy (NCBI): domain Eukaryota; kingdom Viridiplantae; phylum Streptophyta; class Magnoliopsida; order Fabales; family Fabaceae; genus Senna; species Senna siamea. Next base: position 10,109,034 of record CM062360.1, read on the forward strand.
ACCCTATACATAACAATCGGCTGTTATGCTCCACTGCAGTTTAAAAAACATGATTTTGATAGTACCCAGTCCAGAATGCATTCCATTTTCAATTCTAAATGCATGAGCTTAATTTTCATGCAACAAACTTTACTTCTCATTAAACATTTCTCATCCATTAGCTCAAACATGGTACATTCAAGGAAAATAAGTTTATACCTCTAGATGAACACAACCCAGCCCTTCCAATCCATTACAAGCACATATATGAGCATACATTCAGTAACACAACATCCTATAGAAATAGAAAAGCATACATAACATAGGTTTAACCCCAATCTCGGTTCAAACAGTTAGAAATTCATATTTTGCAAAAACAGTAAACTTTTCAAAAAATAAAGGGGTTTTAGGATGGATTGCTACCTCGATTCCTTGCAAATGTGTGTTTTGGATGTGTTAGAAAGGCTCTCCCCTTGTTGTAGGACTGATTCCTAGCCTCAAATCTGCCTTTCTTTTAGCAAAATCTCTCCTTCCTTGCCCTAGCTCGCCTCTTTCTCTCTTTACCCATCCCTCTGCTTCTCTCTCTAAAAATGCTGAAGGTTGAAAGTGTGGGAGGGTTTAGGGCTACTGCTTGGGTTTAAGGGATTCTAGGAAATTGCTATTTAGTCCTTGAGCTATTTTGCACTCTTAGACTCCCTTATCTTTTCCCTTTTCAATTAAGTCCCTAGCCACCTCTTACTAAATCTTTACGTATTTCCTTTCAATTTAGTCCCAGGGCTAATGCAACTATATGCACTAATGCAACGTACACAAGCATTAAACATCAAATTAACAATTATTAAACATCTCTTTAATTATATTGGAGTGGATGTTACAGGAGGCAACAAACCTTCAACTCATACCCTCATAAAAAATCCTACTAATGGATAGTATCTTTTCTCTCACATATCTTGAATACATATATGCCCTCATTTCTCTATACATCAAAATTAATCATCTTGACCCTCTCTAAAATATAATAAGGGATCAAGGTATTATGGCATGTACATGGGATACCAACTATTCACATGTCAAAATATGATAACGAATCTACTAGTCATGTAACTCCACCTCTCCTATAGATGGGGGAGATGGGGGAACCTCGATAATAGTAATTACCCATATCTCTTTAATAGTAATTACTCTGCTCATATAGAGAATTACACTTTTACCCCTGAAATCTTGGCAAAAAATTTCAAAATTCAGTTAGCTACAGTAACTCCCTCTTTGGCTAAAATTGCATTTTCTACCTTGGACTCATAAGGGCTTACATAATTCCTTTAACTTACTTTTTTTCCTTTTCATTCTAGTCCCTATCGTTTTCTTTTCAATTTAGTGCCTTACTCTAATGCAACTACATGTAATTTAATGCAACATACACAAGCATTTAACTTATTTAACAACTAACAAACATCTCTCATCATTAGAAGGAGTAGATGTTACATCCCTCGCACATGCCCTTACACTCTCCCTAAACTCTTCACTTCACATCTGTCTTCGCCTTAGCTTCATCATCAACCCACACCTATTTTCCATTCGTCTCTCTCTAAATGCTTAAAAGCTTGTGTTACCCAGCCATTCTTCCACACTTTTTGCACCATTTTCACACTGCCATCCCTCCATTGCATAACCGTCACGCTCCCATTCACTAACCTCTCCTTCATCTTCACCACTGCACCACTTCATTACAACTCTTCTCAAGGTTAGTTTTTCACTATTTTCCTTTTCTATTTGCTTTTGGTTAGGTAATTTGGTTAGTTTTCTTTGTTTAGGCATTTGTCTAAAGTAGGGGTAGTTTTTTTGTTTTCTTTTTTTTTGTGTTCATTTGTTTGGTTGGTGCTTGTTTCATTTTGGTTGCAACTAAAATGGCCTCAAAATGCTCTCGAGTACACCACAATCCCACTTCTGAGGAAGTCTAGGCAAAATTTAACAATAAGAAGCTCCTCCAAGAATGGAAATTTGAATATGATAGGGATGTTACCTTCTACCTTCAGCTAAAAACCAGTAAACTCATAAGGATGATCCAAACAAAGAAACTAGGGAACAAAACATTTTTGCAACACTTTTATGCATATGTAAAATTCTACTTCTCTCACAACATTTCCTTCCGAGGCAAGCTTGTAAACAATTTTAGGGCTACAAAAATCAAGATGTTCTATAGGCTCCCAAAAATTCCAGAGTGTACTCACAAAATAATCCTAGCTAATAGCAACAATTTTCCATACAATGAGATTGCTGCCACTTTAGGAGATGAAGATACAAAATAGGTTCAACCCTATCATAGCCAAAGCTACCTAAAGCACAGTAGTCTTAACAAAGATGCTAGGACTTGGTCGTATTTCATAACATCAAATGTCTACCCAACCTCGCATCTCAGTCATATCCCTAAAAGAACTGCACTACTGATTTATTTGGTGATGACAGGTCAACCTATGAAAATAGATGATGTAATTTTTTATGCATTGTATGAATCTACTCATAGCATGAGAAAAAGTTAAAGTTTAATATTTCCACACATAATCTCTGACCTTTATAGGGCAGCTAGAGTCCTAGAGTTGGATATTGACATCAAGTTCTAACCCTTGTCGGTTTTAAAGTATGAATGAGTTGTGGATGCTAAAGGAAAAGGACCAGAAGGACCCAGTAACCAATAGGAATTTATGGTGCTTGATCAAGATTTTGAGGCTAAAGAAGAGTTAAGGGGGATGTTTCTACAATGAATCTAGAATCCCTTTCATGGGACATTAACCAATTGCAATTGAGGATCAACAAAGGCCTAGGAAAAGGGTGGATGCTTATCATAGGGAAGTGGGCACTATGGCCTTGGTTTTCAGGCTCCCCTAGAGCTAATCGAGAATGATATTGATGTTGATCTCGATACCACTAAATCCACTGAAGAGCATGGAAATGCAGTAGGAGTACCTATTGAAAAGCAAGCTAGTAATGAGGAGTAGGGCGAGGCCATTTGTTCTATTTAGTTTTCTATATTTCGGTTGTATGTTGTTATTTTTAGACTTTTTGTTTTAAACTTGTTACTCATGCTAGATAGTTGAGTTAGTAAATATTTTTTTAGCTAGGTTACTGATGGCCTAAGCCTTGTGATGTAAATTTCAAGTGATAATGTTATTTTGGCCAATTTTTGTGGGAATGTTATATGATTTGTGTTGCTTACTGATTGGTTGTATTAGTATCTTCCCCACTTGGGTTCAGCTTTATCCATCTTGTGCATAGAGGGCAATGCCTAGTCTAAATGTGGGGGAAGGAGTGGTTTATGCTGAAATGTTATATTATGAATGGATTTTGATTTTGTGTTGCAAAAATGGTCTTTTTCCTCAGTAAAGTAAACCTTTGCAAAGTGATGTATTTTGAGTCTAATTTTTTCTGTAATTTGCATTTAATAGTGGATACATGAGTTTTGAATTGAAATTATGTGATTTCATATGCTGGACATAGGCAAATTTCAAAAAATTTTGAAGAATTGCGCTCATTGTGTAATTCGCTATAGCAAAATTTCATTTTTGCCATGGTAAAAAGCTTATGCTTTTGAAGGTTTTGCTGTCTGTGTAGTTTGTCATGGCAAACACATAAGTTCACCATGACGAACTCCAAAAAAAAAAAGGGGCTTTCAAGGTCTTTCAAGCACTGAAATTTCATGAAATTTTGCCCTATTAGTATCCATCATAATTTTTTAAGAGAAATGAACTCACATTTAAATTTTTGCCATTTATTTTGACAATAGAAAAGGTTTTCAATGTGTGCATTGAAGCTTTTTGGTTCTTGACTCATTCATGGTTGACTATAACTTCTTAAATGATTTTCACTCTTTGGATTGTAACCCTTGTAAGTTACTTATGCATGGTAATTGATTTTGTATGCAATTGATCATTGCAAGTGAATGCGAGAAATCTAACCTTGTTGGAAGTTGTTTGAGTCTGATTTTTCTTTCTTGAGTGATGTCTACTTGGTCTTACTTTCCCTTGAAGTTATCCTGATTCTTAGTTAAAGCTTCATATGAATTAGTGTAATGGATGGGATAGAGGCCTTCTTTTGATACACTGTAACACCCCATAATTTAATTAGCCTAAATTAATGGTCTTTAACTAAATGGATGGAATTAATGGTGTCATTTAATTAATTAGTATGAATTGCTTGCTTGCTAATTAATTAGAAGGTAAGTTGCATGAAAATTGGTGCTTAATTTAATTCTTTATTTTCCTTTTGAGTTACCTAGCCTAAGTACCAAGTGAGAAGCAAAATAAGATGTAACTATTTAAATATATGCATGAGTGTGCCTTGCATGTATCCTACATGAAAGAAGGGAATGGAAATTAAATTTTATGCATGCCAATTCCAAGCCACACGTGAGGTGGAAAGGAAAGGAGACTAAAAGCATTCAAAAAAAAATTATGTATATATGCATGGGTTTCATGTGCAAATAGGTGAAAGAAGAAAATTTTGCATAAACTTCATGCATAGTTCACGTGAATGGAGAAAGGGAAGAAGGATCCAAAAAATATATATATGTGTGTAGCTGTCATGTGAACTAAGGAGGAAAGAGATTTCATGCATCTTGTGTGGGACCAATGGACAATACAAAGAAGGAAGAGAAGTTGAATTTTCACCTTACATGCAAGGGAGAGTGCACGTGTATTTGGAAGGAAAAGAGAGAATAGAAAAGGGAGAGGTGACACGTGAAGGAGGGGAAACCATTAAATAAAGGTGCAGATTTTTTTTAATGAAGCATATAAGTTAGTTGCTTGTGAAAGTAGGTAATCTAAACTTGCAAGGAAAATAAATACCAAGGCAGCAAGCAAAGCCAATTAAGTGCAGAATTTTATTGTGTAAGTATGCATGGAGGGAATTTAATTAACAAAAAATGAAGGTAGCAAGCAAAAACAATTAAATGCAGAATTTTTCTAAGTGAAATATGCACATGGGAACATGTGAGGCATGAAAACATGGCAAGGAGGAAGAATTTTAAAGGTGCAGAATTTTTACTTGACATGTTATACATGGAACCCCACGTGAAGAAGGAGATTATGGTGAGGAAAAGAAGACAAAAGGAGAAAAAAATTTTATGCAACAATAGGAATTTAGTTGCTTGTGAGAATAGGTAACCCAAACTTGCAAGGAAAACAATTACCAAGGTTGCAAGCAAAAGAGTACAAGTGCAGAATTTTTCTTTAGGAAATGAAAGTAGAATGCAATTGGAACCTTCACACAACCACACGCCACCTAATCCAAGAAAGAGACAAGAGGGAATTGAAAATTTGACTTCTATACTACAAACCACATGTGAAGGGAGATAGGGAAATGGGAATTAAAATTTTAGTCTCACAAGGAGACATACACACTTGAAATAGGGAAGAAAAGAAAGAAAAAAAAAAAAGAGAAAACAAAGAAAGGGGTGGCATGAAGTGAGGAAAAAGTAAGTGAGAATGGCATAAAATTTTGTATGTATTGAAATCAAAGACACGTTACCAAGGAAAAATACGGGGAAAGTTCATTTTCATAACCCATTCATGCGTGGAAGGAAGGGAGAGGAAAAAATTTCACTTCTCATACAACCTACACATACACACACACATGAGGAAAGGGAAAAAAAAGAAAAGAGGATTTCAAGAGTCTTGGAAGAGCAATTGGGAAGAGTGACCACGTGAAGCACAAAGAATTGGGAGAAGGAAGAAGCAAAAGTGATCAAAAGGGGAAGAGCAAGGGAAGTAAGGTAGGTTAACAATCTAAGCTTTTGTTCTATGTTCTAGTTATGCAATCCAATATTTATGTTTAAGTTTTCCATAGAACTTAAGTTGTCCCTACATTCTTGACCCAAATGTATGTATGTGGCTAGCATGTGTGGTTCAATGGAAGGTTGATGGATGAGATAGCATGAATATGTTGTTAGAAAAAGAATTAGGGTTAAATGATGTTAACTTCATGATGACCACAAAGAAAGAACCCTAACCTTTTAAGTGTACTAAGTAAAGAACAAAAAGGAGAGGAAATGGAATTGCCAAATGAATAAAACTCCCTAGGCCAAGTCCATGCTATTCATTCTTGAAATTTATAAGCTATACACTATGATTTTGATTCAAGGCATGGGAAATTATTTTTGATGTCACAAGAGAAAACTTAGATTATTTTGCAAGGAGAGTAAGTATTCTAAAAAGGCTAGAACTTTTAGAAAGAGAATGTACATTGGAATTAATTTCCAAGAAAAAGAAATTATTATGGAGATTATTAGAATTTTTAGAAAGAAATTGTACATTGGAAATAAATTTTCCAAGAAAAAGAAATTACTATGGAAATTATTAGAATTTTTAGAAAGAAAATGTACATTGGAATTAATTTTCCAAGTAAAGAAATTATTATGAAAATTATTAGAATTTTTAGAAAGAAATTGTACATTGGAAATAAATTTTCCAAGAAAAAGAAATTTTTAGAATTTTTAGAAAGAAATTGTACATTGGAATTAATTTTCCAAGAAAAAGAAATCATTATGGAAATTACTAGAGTTTTTAGAAGGAAAATGTACATTGGAATTAATTTCCAAGAAGAAGAAATTATTGTTGAAATTACTAGAATTCTTAGAAAGGAAATGTGTATGGGAATTGATTTCCAAGAAAAAGGAATCTTAATCTTGAAGTTATTAGAATTTTAAAGGGGATGTACACTAATAATGATTCTCAAGAAAAGAAACTTTCCCCTGGATAATTAAATAAATTTTAAAGGTGGCTAAGTGTCCACATGTGCCCAAGTGTGCACAAAGAATATTAAAGGTGGCCAAGTGTCCACATGTGCCCAAGTGTGCACAGTTAAAATACAAAGAAAATTTAAGAATGATAAGCCTAAATAATTTGTTAAAGTATGGTAATGTATGTCACAGCATGCTTTATTTGACAATATTTTAGTCCCATCCTATTAACATTTTAATGGACCATATATTTGTTGCCAATTATATTTTGAAATTATGCTGTATTTTATTCCAAGAATGTTGAATCAATTATTTTGGTGCTTGCACCTTGATACATATTAGTTTTTTTTGTAACCCTTATTTTGGATCCTAGTCTAGACATACTCCATTTAGATCTAGGATTATTCTTTTGGCAGTAGTCCTGAGATGTATTTAGGAAAGAATAGGGGAAAGGATAAGTGAAGAACCGGTCTGTCTTGGGAATTTGTAAAGGGAGTCTGAGTGATAGGATTGTTGCCTCCTGACTTCCTATGGACGGGTGCTTCGCATATCCTGATACATGTTTACTATAATGTAACGGACATTATGGAACTTATTTCATTGAATTGTATGAAAGTTTAAATTCTGCAGTGTAGTATAGAATTTCTTTTATTCCACTGTGCATGTAAGTTTATTTAATCTGAGTGAAAGATCTCAAACCTAATCTGCTTAATATAATTCAATGGTATAACTAATCCAACTTTAATTAAATAAAGGATAAAGATAATGTACTAAACCTATCTATTTATATCAAAACTAATGATAATACTAGACAGGGGCTGTAACAACTGAAAAGTTTTATAAAAGATAAAACCTAATTTTTGATGCTAATTCCAATTAAACGAAGCCTGGAATGACTTTCGAGGATAGTGATTTGAAACGGAAGGTTGTTCGAAGCCAGAAACACGATCGAATGGAAAGAAACGCAATCCGGTGATCAAGAATTGACAAACGACATTTCATGCATCAATTTTACTGAAAGAGGCCAAAACCTTTGCATGGAAACACGTGCCGACGTCTGGTAAGAAGTCGACACCCTAAAGTATCCCCTGGTGGTCCGGGAAAAGTCAGAATTGCCCCCGGAGGCTTTAAATTTCCCGAATTCCCTCTATTTCTCTTAAATCTCTCTCTCTCTCCTCACCTCACTTTCTCTCTCCTCTCTCTCCTCCTTCCTCCACCGTGCGCCGCCACCACATCCACCGTGGACCACCACCTGGCACACTAATCGACAGCCCTCGCCACCCACAACCTCCAACAACCACCCACGGTTACCAACGGCTGCCAGTGCCTGAGCTGAGATCGCCGCCGTCTGCCACCATTGGTCGTCATCGGCCCCACCATCGTGTAGCCTGAGCTACCAGCTTCCTCCACCAGCTCGCCGATGTCGAACAAAGGTCTGACGCGCTCGGATCGAGGAAATTTTTGTCTGCCATGCGTAAACCTTCGTGGTTGAAAAATGCCATCTAAACGGCCGTGAACCGCTGCGCCACCACCATATTCGGACTCCTGGTCTTGCGGGCTTCACCGTGGTGTAAATTTCAAGGCAAACCGCACCCCTTCGCCATGCGCCGCTGTTCCGAAGCTTCTGGACATACATCGGGAGAAACCGAGACCACCTTGAGACAGAATTCCATCATCCGATCACATTGGTAAGGTCTGATTTCCCAAAAACTGATGATATATGATTGAAATAGCTGCCAAACGTAATTAGGTAATAAATTGACCTAGGTATTAGGGCAACTGGACTTAGAATTGTTAAACAGATGATGTGACAAGTTTAAATATTCAATTTAATGTCCAGGAAATTTATTGGGCTCAGAAACCAAGACTACGTGAAGTTCTGAATCGATTTAGAGCAACAAAAGACCAGGTAGGATAATTTACACTTCCCAAAAGTTAGAATTAACCTTGTGGATACCTGAACGATTTAGATTATTTGCATGGAATTTCGTGCTACTTTCGATGGAATAAATTGCATACCTGTGTGCTAGATATCCTAATTGCATGTTAGACATTTTTTTTATCGAGTTTAGATGCCCTTAGGACGGATTTACTTAGGGTAGGGTACTTGATAGCCGGTATGGGACGGCCGTTAAGTATCCCGAGTACAGGGAATTTTTAAATGAGATTTTTTTTATCAGATTTAGCCTGTATTGCGTTAAACTAGGACAACCCTAAGAAAGGTTTAAGGAGTATAAAGGGGGATAGCCTATACGAGGAAACGTTGCGATTTAGGCGTAATACCCTAGAACCCTGAGGAATAGCCAACTGTGAGCATGTGAGTTCGAATAGACTGTATGAGGATGAGAATTAGCGTATGTGCACATGCTAGGGGATGCCCTAGATGTTGATTCTCACCCGGTCTTTGAGTGAGTGATTGGTGTTACGGATCACACTCACAATATATGCTAGATTCGGGTGATTGGTGTTACGGATCACACCCAACGATAAGAGAGGTATTCTCTCTTGATGACGTGCAATTAGATGACAATTTAGACTTGGTTACAGTGGATTTGTGGCCAACGTGGATTTAGATACACCAGGCATGGGATTTTATCTGATTTCGAATATCGATTTTAAAAGAAATGGATTTTTATGATTTTGATTATTTTCCACAATATCCAGGTTATAAAACGATTTTAAAAATAAGGTATTTCACTGATTTCGAACTGATTTTGGGAAGATGATTTCGGTGTTCGGACCGCTGAGTATTCAGTCAGATTTTGAATTGTATTTGAACTGTAAATTATTCTACTGGGATTTTATATCTCACCAGGTTGTTTACTCAGATGAGCAGGGACAAGGACAGGAACCTAGACAATAGCTGGACGATCATTTGATGACAGATAGATGAGAAGCTTAGTCTAGGCTTGAATTAAATTGTATATATTCTGATGATAATGCTGTATAATTGGTCTCTGTAAATTTATTTTTTCTGTTATTGTTGGACTGGATGTATAATTGTAAACAGGTGACTATTGTATTTTGGGTATATTCGAAATACAGAGGAAACTCTGCCAGATTTTTGGTAGGGTTTACCACTGTAAACTTGTGAATTTAAGTTGGAATGTATATGAATGCATGATGTGACGTGTATATATGGATTTTAGATTTCATTCCAGAGTAATTTATGATGTATGTATGTATAATTAGTTAGCTGCGTGTGAATTAGGGTTGAACGGATTCCGAATGGACAAAGGGAAGTCTATTTGGGTTATGCTCAACCAGTAGCAATCCCCTGACATTCCCACATCGGGAATAACTATGTAAACCAACCCATATACTTCTGCTAATCAGATAAGCATTGCGTATGTTGTATTAGGGGGTCATTACAGGGGCGTTACATACACCATTTTCCATAAACATAAACACAAACACTCATTTCCATTGCTAGCCCATTTGAGACTTTATTTTTCACAAGTGCCAATGCATGCGCAATATTTTCAAATTTCCAAACAATGTTTTACTATTTTATTGTATGTTTATGCTTCTATCTTCTTAGATATAGATTGCCAAATATATTTAACAAAAAAATTAAATGGTACCAAAGGATAAGGGTTTGAAATAAGGCATTTCCTTGGTAGTTTTAAAGATGGAAGTTTGCATTTTAAGAGAATTGATACAAATGTTTTTTTAGGAGTCAAATTCAAAATCTTGGTGTTTGTTCATTTCATTTCATTCCAATCTCATTCCATTTAGCCTAACCCAACATTACAACCCTTAAAGTCCTCTTGATCTTTTGCACCATTGCATTTATAGCAGAGATTTTATAATCACTACAAGCTTATGGTAAGATGTTTATCAAGTGGATTTGAGACAAACAACCCAATTAAGATAAGTTGAGCGAAACATTGCTATCCTTTGGTAAATTAAGCATTTGGATTAATTGCATTGCATGCTTATCTTACCTTTTTGCTTGCTGGAAAGTGGGCCATCAATTTTTGTTGTTTTCACATCATGAGTTTGTTAGGTTCCTATTGGTCTTTGTGCTCTCTTGATTCCTTTATACTTGATTATTTTTCTTAGGAGTACAAAGGTTTATGTGTGGGGGAATTGATCTTACCCATTTTTACCTTACCATTTAATATCATTTCATAGGATTTTGTGAGGTTTATTGAGGTTAAATGTATTGCTTTGTGGTAATTTAGGAATTAAAGGTGATTTCTTGCAAAGTGTGCTTTTTAAGGGTAAAATTGTAATTATTCCATTTATTTAACTTATTTAAATTAATTTACAGAATATGGGATTTATATTATTTAAAATTTTACATTTCAAGTCTAAGTCAAAGTTAAACTTGAGGAAATCACAAACAATGGCCAAGGGAAGCTGAAAACTGCAGAAAATGGCCTGGAAGCATCAAAATTCATAAGTTTCACTAATTTTTGGAGTTCTCCATGACGAAAATGCATTTTAGTCGTGGCAAACTTCTCTTGAAATCCAAAAATCACAAACTCTTATCCCAGATCTGAACCCAACTACGAAAATTTGATCCAACTCATCTATTTTTGGATAAAATTAGGTCATTTGGCTAGGGCATGCTTCGAGAGGAGAGAACACTCATATTTTCATATTTTCTAGCCACCATCCTCTCATTTCATCATCTCTTTACCATATTTGTAATATTCACATTTTTATTTATTTTAGGTATGTTTTAAATTCCCAAAATTAGTACTTTCATGCCTAAATAATTGTAATTAAATTACCTTAATTTCGTATGGACAAAGGACGGACTAAACTAAAAGAAAAGAATAGGACCAAAGTGAAAAGGAGAAAAGTTTATTAAAATAATAAGCGTCATCATGACATTGCAAACAAATCGAGGCACATTTATTACACGTAATCATGATGCTGAAAAAATATCTAATTATTTTTAAAAGAAATTTAATGATTACTTTAGAAAATATCTAGAGAAAATATCTAAAAATGTAATGATTACCTTTAGAAAATATTTAAGGGTAAAATAGAAATTTACCATAGGGGCAAAATGATAATTTACCACCAGGGATAAAATAGTAATTTTACCAAAAGGATAAAATTGTCAATTTTGCAAAAGAAAAATTTTATAATTCCAAGCAAATCCCTCCCTTCATCTCACGACTCTTTCTCATCAAAATGAAAAGGATATTTTAGTCATTTTTCCACCAAGGGCAAAATGGTCAATTACCATCCAATTAAAAGCCACATCTTCTTCCTCCTTCTTTTGGCAAAAACCAACGTGAGGCAAGGTGAAGGAGAAGCAAGACGTGAAGTTGAATGAGCTAGGAGGAGGAGAAGAAGAAGTGAAGAAAACAACTAAGAAAGTCCATTTCCATTGCAAAATTAAGGTAGTTAGACATCCCTTTGCTATTATTTTCATGGATTAAGTATTTTTCAAACTTTTATCCTCCATTAATGGCTTTCATGAATAGTAGCAAAATTTTCTACATTCTTGTTTTGCTTGATTTTCTGTTGGAAAAGTGTTTAAAGTGTTGTTTGGATGCATTTTTAAGTGTTCTTGGAATGGATTAAAGTGTTATGATGAGTTTGAGAAATTTCCTACCATTTTCATGAAAGATTTATTTTTCATGAAAGCTCCTAATGCATGGATTGTCATGAAATTAATGGGTAAATGATGAAAAGTAGAAATTGTATGAAAAGTAGAAAATTTTCCTAAAATTCCCTATTTGGCTGAGAAAGTGAAGGTAAAAAGGGGAAATTTGGTTTGTAAATAATTTAAGGGTGATGATGATGATGACTCGATCATGAGGAAAGAAGGAAAGGAAAGTGATGTTTTAATAAAATTGTATTGGCTTCTTTTTCCTATCTTAACCAAGAAATCTTGTGAGATTGGAAAGGAAATATTTGTTTGTCTCTGTTGATGATGATGGTTCGGTCATGAGGAAAGAGAAAAGGAAAGTGACTTTGCAATAAAAATTATATTGATTCCTCTTTTGTTTTATCTTGACTGAAAATGCAAGTGTGAGTGGAGAGAAAATTTTCAATCATTATTTTAATAAGAACAACATTCCACTCAGTGAGAAGAATGGGAGAAAAAGGGAAATAATTGTTTAAATAATATGACATTATTATCTTATCTCTTTTACATTGACCAAAGACTTAATGTAAAATGAAAGTCATATTTTTTTCCTTTTTCCTCATTTGGTCGAGAATGATATAAAAGGTGTAACGCCTGTAACATCCCTTTAGCCTATGGTTCCTTTTAAGTTACTTAAAAGATATAATGCGCATGTATATATGTAATAATCATATTAACAGTGTGTTATCGTTACATCTACCCGAGTAAATTTTAAACTTTTACCAAGTTGTTTTATTGAGTGTCATTTGGGTTGGTCTCTACTCTCAGACTCTCTTAACAACGCATTGGAATAAATATCATATACATAATTATCTCAATTAACTATACATCAATATGCATAATACTCATAGATTAATCTTAACTCAACTTATTGGGAAATGAAGGCAAACAATCCAGCCACTCAATTTCCACCACAATATCTCGCCATCAATTTTGGCTAATTCATATGCTGAAAATTCAAAATAGGCTATACAAAATAATCCTTTACTAGCCTTTCTCAAAAATAACATAAAGGCTAGCCCAATTCTATCATGTACTTATACTATCCAAAATAAACAGTTCTATGTGCCCAAAATGGACACTTCTTCATACTTTACCTTCCTCTCCATCCTAGTGAAACCTACACATCTGATACATGCCAGCACTCGTGTGAGAATTAAATCTTATCAGTAATGCAACCTACCTTTAAAATTACCAGCCTGTACCACTGTGATCACACAGAAAATCTCTATATTCTGTCATCATAAAGCATGTACATATTGAGTGCCATTTGGGATGCCATGCATGCAGCATATTCTTATAACATTTACTCAAACTTATGCATGTGCTCTTAACATGTAAACTTTAACACATAGGATGTCATCTCAATATCATAACTTCACATATAAAACATATTATGGGGTATGAACATGCCATTACTTTACTTTAAACATATGAGTAAGTAAACAACACATCACAAGAGTTATTAGGAGCGTCGCCCAGCAAACACTCCACATACCACTATCTATATAAATGATTTTGTGACTATTCAGCCACCATATGGCTAACTTTAGCCTTTAACTTTAAGTTTTTGTAAATTCTGAGGCATCCCTCAGCCAGATCCAAGTACCATTCTCATAACTAGCAGGATATTTGTCAACTCTACCCAACGTCTCCCTTCCCCTTACGGGACTGGTTATCAACTCATGGGATCACCGTCAACTCTGCCCAGATCATTTCCTCTCTACTTTTGGGTGGATTATAATACTATGGAATCACCATCCCTCTTTGATGGATCACACTCTCAGTACACTATTCTCTAACATATACTCTAAGGTGACTCGGCTCATGCCCATGGTCCTGCTTAACTCTAAGTATGTGTTTCTTAATGACCGTTGAAAGAGGATGCTAACTTAAAGTTCGCAACCATCATGGTGTTTTCAAAAATCATCTTAATTCAAGTGGATGTTTAACCACCCTACACTCCAACAAAAAGGACTTTCAGTGGTGACTTTTTGGAGGCGACAAAAAAAATTGTCACTGAAAGTCTATTTATGGTGGCAACATTTTTTGTTGCCACTTAACAGTTTAGGTAGTGACCAAACCATTGCCACTGAAGACCTTAAGTGACGATGAATAAAATGTCGCCATTAAAGAGTTTTGGTGGCAAAAAAAAGTTGCCATCAAAATCATTATATGGCAACTATTAGGCAGTCACCACTGAAATGTTTTATTGGCAACATTTTTTATTGCCACAAAAATTTTTCGGTGGCGATTTTACTCCTGTCACCACTATAAGTTACTTTTGTGGCGATTTTACTCCTTTCACCACTATAAGTTACTTCAATGGCAATGGTTTTTGTCACCACTAAAGAACTTTAGTGGTGACAAATATAACTTTGCCACTATCACCACTATAAATTACTTCAGTGGCAATGGTTTTTGTCACCACTAAAGACCTTCAGTGGTGACAAATATAACTTCACCACTGAAGCACCAATGTTGGCTTAAAATTTGGTAATATACATTTACCCAGCTCAAAGACAAGACCTTAGTAATTATAATAAAGTGCTAACCAACATGCCAAACCACCTTTGGTGTTATGTTTTTCATCATTTAATATATAATAAAGTGACAAATATAAATGCAAGTATTTACCCATTGCACCAAATTGTTTTGCTAATTGTCACTCATTTTCGTCCCGCGTGCGCCTGTAGCTTTTTCCCTCCACTGCGATATCCTCTATGGCTCGTCGTCCACGTGTTGCCATCATTGTCGCTTAGTTCTGCTTTGTGTGCAGTTAGTGTGCCATCTGTTTGAAAAATGCCAGTCATTCTTCAACGTTCATTCTTCATTGTGCTTCAACAACCACCGCGTGACCTTGCCCTCCATCGCCATTCATCATTGTTTTGGGAAAAATCTAGTAGGATTTCTCTTTCTTCTTGTACAAGATTCACTATTTTTCCTTTTGTAGCTTGTGAGAAATGGAATTTTTTTTATTTAGCTTTAACTCTGGATTTAGCTTGTGAAAAATGGAATTTTTTTTGGATTTAGCTTAAATAGAAGGAGTTAGAAGACCCTTATTTTTTACTATGAAGTTAGATATGGAAAAATGATACTATGATAGATTTTACACTTTTGTTGATTGATTTTGTTCTTTATCTAAATTTTGCTGAATCATATTTGGGTATTTCACTTCTCTCACTCACTTCACTAATAAATACATTGTGCATATACAGTGGTAGAGAGGGTTATTGATAAGCTTGGCTTGAATAAACATTGTGGTGAAAGTCATTGTCTTTAGTGGCTGAGTGAACAATTTCATATTATTTGTTTTGTATCAAAGAAGCGTACTGTATTTTATAATTCTAATTTTATATTTTTTCCTTACAGCACACTATTACTTTCAGAAGAAAGGAATTTCCATATGTGCTTTTTCAAATTTGGAACTTGGCATTGCATTTTATAATTTTAATTTTAATTGTCTTCATCATTCATGTTATGTATGTGCTTCCACACGTACTGTTACTTTTATAATTTATAATTGAAATTGTCTTCATCATTCATGTTATGTATGAGCTTTTCCAAATTGGGAACTTGGCACTGCATTTCAGAAAAAAAAGGACTTTCCCTTTGCTTTTTTTCCTTTCCAGCCAACATCAATCATGTTGCTTTCTTTTTGGCCTTTCCTTTCTGTTTCTCTTTTTAAGGTTTATTAATTTTCTTCTTCAATTCATATTCTTTATAGCTATTTTAGAATTAATTTCGTCTTCCACATGTTATGTCATAATATTAATGCAAAAATTTGTATTAGTGTATATGTTGGGGTTTTTATTTGAATTAATGTGTTGAAGAAAATTTTGCAATTTTGGCCTATAGTTATCTCTATCTATCACTTTGATTGTGTTTCTCATCCATGGATAAATTTGATTATGTTTTAAAGCAAAAGTAAAAAGTTAAAAATTACATTTTTCAAAATAAAATTACTTTCTAAAATTTATTATTTATTGTACCTTATACTTTAAACTAATTATACTCTTTTTTTAATTAATAAAAATAAATCAATAAAAATTAATAATAATAAATGTATTTAATTGTTTATCTATTTTTGTAGTATTAATTACAAAGTAAATTTATATATACTCTTTTTATAATTATATAAATTACTCAAATATAAATTCTCTCTTGTAACACATTTTCTAAAACTCTTGAAATAGAAGTCTTTTTTAAAATATATATATAAATTAACTTTAATTTTCATATTGTTGTATAAATTTTCTTGTTTTTATACATCGTAAGGTTATTGGGCCTTGGAAAATATTTTTGTATGCATAATTTTATTAGTAATAAGTGTAACTTTATAAAAATGCATTCTTTGAAAGTAAAACATATTTAAGTTATTTTTTCATGACATAATGGAATATTATAGGTAGGAATTATCCAGGTGTCTAGATTGTTTTAATTGATCTACCCTTAAACTTCCTAAAACTTAGCAATATAATGAAATTTACATCATATTGATATGTAGGAAAAAGGAATGGATAAAAGTTGGTTAGAAATAAAAAATAGAGTGGATCCAACATATATATGAGGAATAGATGGATTTCGTGAATGGGCATACAATTAGCCAGGGGTGATTACTTTGATCCGATGTCCATGTAATGAGTGTAGGAACACAGAGTTTAAACTAAGAAATACGGTGAGATTTGATTTATTGAGAAAAGGATTTTGGGATAGTTACAAAGTGTGGGATTTACATGGAGAAGCCTTTGTAAGAACTCATAGCCCTAGACGTGATTGTGAAAGGGAAGATGACAATGCTGTGATGGATGATATTAACTAGCTAGTACATGATCCTTGTGGTTTTGCAAATATAAAGGAAATAAATCGTGTTTCTAAGAAGAATGAAGAACCAAATGTGCATGCAAAGAAGTTCTTTGATTTAATAAAATATGCGGAGACAGAACTTTATCTTGGATGTAATAAAGTGTCAAAGTTATCTTTTGTAGTTAAGTAACTTCACTTGAAGTGTCTTAACCATTGGACCAATAAATCTGTAGATGTGATTCTTAGCTTTTGCAAAGAAGTTCTTCCCAATGGGGCAGTTATACCTAATTCATACTATGAAACTAAAAAGATTATTAGAGATTTAGGTTTGGATTATAGGAAAATAGATACATGTGAAAATAATTACATCTTATATTGGCGAGAGTATGCCAATGCAAATTCATGTCCTATATGTAAGAAGCATAGATGGAAATCAAGTGAACACAAAGGGAAGAAAGTAGAGAACAAAATCTTGCGTCATTTCCCAATTAAACCTAGATTGCAAAGGTTGTTTATGGCAAAACACATAGCTAAAAAAATGAGGTGGCATAAGGAGAAACAAGTTGATGATGACATTTTAAGACATCCTTCTGACTCCTTGGCTTGGAAATTCGTTGACCAATAATACCTTGACTTCTCTAATGATCCCAGAAATCTTTGATTGGGCTTATCAAGTGATAGTTTCAACCTTTTGGAAATATGAGTGCCAATCATAGTATTTGGCCCGTTGTTCTTGTTTCATATAATCCTCTACCTTGGTATTACATGAAAGACCCATACTTTATGATGACACTCTTAATTCTAGGCCCTAAATGTCCAGGCAATGACATAGATGTTTACTTGCAACCAATGATTGAAGAGTTTGAAGAGTTATGGGAATGAGGGGTAGAGACTTATGATGCTTACTTACAATCTAATTTTGTGTTGCGAGCAATTGTGATGTGGACAATTAATGACTTCCCAGCATACAAAAACCTTTTTGGATGGTCAACTAAAGGTAAGCTTGCATGTCCTTATTGCCATAAGGACACCCACTGTGTTTCTTTATGAATCAAGCTATGCTACATAGGCCATTGTCGTTTCTTACATACCACTCATCCATGGCATCAAAATTGAAGGGTTGATGGAAAAATGAAAAATGCCATGGCGCCTACTCCATTAATTGGTGATGAAGCACTTTACCAATTAGAACAATTAAGAAACATGACATTTGGGAAAGGTCAGAAAAAAAAGCGTGACCAACTAGCCACTTCTTATAATTGGACAAAGAAGAGTATATTCTTCCAATTACCTCATTGGAAAAATTTGATGATACGACATAATCTTGATGTCATGCACATTGAGAGAAATTTATCTGATAATATTTTGTCAATAGTGATGAATATCTATGGAAAGACAAATGATACATTAAAGAGTCGATATGATTTAGTGGGTATAGGTATAAGGCAATGGTTGCATCCAATTGAAGATGGAAGAAATGTTTTGTTACTTGCAGTATGCTATGCATTGTCTTCGGATGAGAAGTTAAAAGTTTGCAACTTTCTTTCTAATGATTCATTTTCCTTAAACATTTCATGTTGTGTCAATATTCGTGAAAGGAAAATATTTGGACTGAAGTGTCATAACCACTATGTTTTATTGCAGTATATATTTCCAATTGCGATTTGTGGCCTTTTACCTAAGGAAGTTTACGAACCATTTGTATAATTAGGCAATTTTGTCAGGAATCTTTGTTGCAAGTGCTTGAAAGTTGAAGATCTTGATAAATTAGAGACCCAAATTGTGATAACTTCATGCAAAATGGAAACCATATTTCCACCAGCATTTTTTAATGTCATGGTCCACTTGCCCATTCACTTGGCTAAAGAGACAAAGCTTGGTAGACCCATGCAATATCGATGGATGTATCCTATTAAGAGGTAATGCATTGTAGGTACTAGATAATTAATAATGTATTCCTTTAATAACAGTTATTATATTCACTTTACTTTATGAATGTAGGTATCTACGAACTTTGAAATCATATGTTTGTAATGAGGCTTGTCCTAAAGGATCAATTGCAAAAGGATACTTGGCAGAAGAATGTCTAACCTTTTGCTCACGATACTTGAAGAAAATCCTAACCAAGTTTAATAAACTAGCTAGGAATGATGATGAACCCCAAAAGAATTGTGAGATGTCTATCTTTGAAGAAAGTGGTCAACCAATAGGGGGTTGCAAAATAATTACTCTATCTCGTTCAGAGTTTAACTAATCTTGTATGTATGTCCTTCAAAATTGTGAGGAGGTTTGGCCATTTATGGAGTAAGCTCAACTACTTCTCTAATATAAAAAATTTTGAAGAAATATGTATAGAGTAAGTTCAATCTCTTCTCTTGAAATATGTAAGGAGTACCAAAAGGAGCTTGAGTTGCAAATATCAGCGAAAGACGAGAGGAAAAGCATGGAATTTCCAAACTAGTTTCGTACACATGTATTTTTTTATATAAACTTAATGCCTAATGCATTATATTTTAGAGGATAATTTAGTTTTGTAGTAATGATTAAAGACTCTTTATTTGTGTAGGTTTTAGAGCTATCTACACAACAATGTGTAAGTGAAGAGATTATAAGCTTAACTGTAGGTCCTTTTCAACAAGTGCATAGATATTCCATGTTTATGGTAAATGGATATATATTTCACACGAAAGATTGTACTTTAAGAAGAAAAATGCAAAACAATGGAGTTCTTGTAAAGGGTGATGATTTAAACCCTAAGAAGGAGTACTATAGTGTGTTAGAGGATGTTTATCAATTTTCCTATGTCAGAGATAGGAAGGTATACCTCTTCAAGTGTCATTGATCGGACGTTACTCATTTAGGAAGAGGATATGAAGTAGATAAAAATGGATTTGTAAGTGTTAATACTCAATGTCAGTTGAATACAAATGAGCCATTTGTCTTGGCATCTCAAGTAGAACAAGTGTTCTACTTAGATGATATGATTGATCAAGGTTGGTTAGTTATTGTGAAGACAAATCCTTGATACCTATTCAACATGCCTAATGATGGTGATGATACTGACCTTTTGTTGCTCGATAAAGAAGCATATTAGCAAATTAAGATTGAGCAATTAAATACTTCAACAGAAAATGAAGTGCAAAATGAGATTGTAGTTACTTTTGAACGGGTAGATGTTGAACCACAATCCATCAGTCAAGCAAGAAATGAAGCATGAACAAATATGCGTACCTCTATTGACCTGGATTTCATTGATGCCAATTCTATATACTCAAGTGTAAGTGAAGAAAGTGAGGAAGATTTAATAGATGACAATGACACACAAGACATGGAGGATTCTGAAGACTAACTAAACATTGTTATAATAATTTTGGTAATATAGATAAAAATTTGTTATGTTTTACATTCTTATGTCTAATCCAATAATAGATGTATTTCATTATTTTTAACTTTATTTCTTAAATACAACATTGTAGAAGATGTCAGGTCTTATGAAGGTCGAGGTGGAAGGATTATAAAAGCTAGTGCATGTCAAGGAAGACTTGAGAACCAAGGAGAAGTGAGTTCAAGCCCATAATTGTTGCCATCACACGTGATAGAATCCCACAACATAGTACTTAGTTGAATGAAGATTCTCTAATGGGCCAGGCAGGACCAAGTCAGCAGCTAAATGAGGAATCTCCACAGGTCCAACGATCAAGGAATATGAGTAGTTCAGGTTAATTTATCTTTATGCACATTATTCAATAATATCTAGAAGCAAGATTAACTATTTTTCTCTTTATTTACAGCTTCTTGCACCGCTAAGACTAGCAGAGGGAAATATAAGTCAATTACGGTGGATATGAAGAAAAAATTTGGCAGCAAGATTAAAATTGACATCTCTAATGATATTGAGAGTTATGGGCCATGAGGCTAGAGATATAGCCATCTACTGCGGAATTATAGTCAGGTAAAATGTCTTCTTTAGAGCTGGTAGATGGCAAAATGTTTTTGCCACATATGGACAAGTAATATGGTTGAAAGTGAAGATAATAAGTTACAAAGATGCATATAACTCCATACTTTTTTACTTTCTTTATAAGAAAAATATTTGTCTATACTTTAGGAGAAGTTTGAGATTGGCGATGATAAAAGATAAATGGCAATGGAAAAATTTGTCATCACCATTATGCAGCGACTATTCAGAGCATGGAAGACCCATCTGCACAAACATTACAACCATTTCAGCAACGATGAAGATAGATTGGCTAATCGGCCAACTGATGTTACACCTGAAGATTGGAAGTGGTTGGTAGCACATTACGATTCAAACGAATTCAATGTAATGTGAAATTATATGTTGTTTAAACTATCTAAATTATAAGAGTTTTCATTCAGTTATCTAAGCTATGAGAGTTTCATTCTTGTAGGCTGTTAGTGAAAGAAATAAGAAAAATAGGGCACAACAAATAACACGACATACATGTGGCTCTCGATCCTTTCTTAAGATAGAGGAATCTATGGTAAGTGACTTTAATTATTTAATTACTTAACCATGGTCACAATACATACATGTATGCAAGTGTTTTTATTGTAGAGGAAACCTGAGACTGGAGAAAAGGCATCGGCTGATCAAGTGTGGGGGCTCCATCACACTCGTAGAACAAAAGAAGGAAGAGTTGTGTGGTCCGACCCAAAATCACAGAAAATTCATGTATATTAAAAATTTTAATTATCTTTTGAAGTTTAAGTGTCATTTCTTGTGCTTATTATCATTGCTTGCATTAATGTAGGCACACATTCAAGAGGTTATGTCTCAGCAATAGGAAACTGAGAACCCACTGATCGGAGATGAGATTTTGGCATCTATGCTTGAAGAGAGGTCAAGATTTGTTTGTGGAAAAGGCTACGAAAAGAAGCCATCCACTAAGAAATCTCAGCAATAGATAAGTATGGAAGCTAGCATGTCATCTGTAATTGAAAGTGTACGTGAGCATATGTAAGCTGAGCTTGATAGGAAGCTCCAAAAGGAGCGTGCTGAGCTTTAATCTCAAATGAAATATGAGCTTGATAAGAAGCTCCAGGAGGAGTGTGCTAAGCTTCAACGTCAGATACAAGTTGAGCTTGAACATAAAATGCAAGCTGAGATTGACCAAAGGATCCAAGAATAGTTGTATGTAATAATGTCAAGATTTCAACAGGTAACCATGACTTTTGGTTCATCTGTTCCCCTTTTACATTGATTTGTTGATGATAATGGGCTAGAATTTAGTGGTAGTGTGATGCAATTTTGGTGTTGAACGATTAGCTTGGTTTTGGGATTGCAATGTGGGTAGTATCTTATCTTAACCTTTGCTTATTGTATAAATTTTTGCTGCTAGATTTATCATATGAATTTGAATTGATAGGCATTTCTTGTCATCATATGAATGTGGGTAGTATCTTGCTGTTGATATCATTTAAGCATTACACCATGCATGGAAGGTATTTATTGTCATCATTTGCTCTTGACATTATTTTGGCTCAAATTTTTTTAAGTATTTGGTCTTGACATTGTTTTGGCTCAAATTTGCCATCATTTGGTGTTGACATTGTTTTGGCTCAAATTTGCCATCAAAGTCTTGACATTGTTCTGATTGTTATCTCATAAGTTTTAGGATGGATTCAGTTTGTCATATGCCATAATTAGTTGTTATCATGTTTCATCAATGATCATAATTGTAGTTGCTACCATAATTAGTTGGCTCAAATTTTCCATCAAAGTCTTGACATTGTAACTATTGTAAATTATTGACTACAATGTGACAATAATGTAACACTATTTATTTGTAATGTAATGGCATTTTGTTTCATAATTTTATTATGTAATATTCTTTATGTCACAGGAAATGTAGAAATTAAAAAAATTGAATTAAATCATTAAGGAGATCCCGTGGAGACATTTGTTGTCGCAGAAGGCCTCTTTTGTGGTGACAATAACTATCGCCACCAAAATGGGCTTAAGTGGTGACACATAGTCGCCACAGATAGCCATTTCTGTCACCACATTAACTGATATTTAGTTGCCACCAATAGACTTCAGTGGTGACACATTGTCACCACAGAAAGATGATTCTGTGGCGACAATTCCATCACCACAGAAGCGACATTCTATGGCAACATGTTTTATCACCACAGAAATAGCCTTTTGTGGAGACGAAACACCCTTCTGTGGCAACATGTTTTGTCGCCACAGAAACACCCTTTTGTGGTGACATGTTTTCACCACAGAAAAGGCCTTCTGTGGTGACATGTTTTGTCGCCACAAAAAAGGCCATCTGTGGTGACATTTTTTGCCACCACAGAAAGTGACTTCTTGGCGACTTTTTGTTTGTGAACCTCAACATCTATGGAAATTTTTTACACCTTCTGTGGTACTTGTGTTGCCACTATTTGTATTATCAGTGATGATAGTATTTTGTCACCACTAAAGTTTTTCAATTGTGGAATTTTCAATGGCGACATGCAACGAATTTTTTGTCATCACTGAAGAATTTTTGTGGTAGCTTCTTAACTTTCAGTGGTGACTTTTGTCACCACTAAAGGTGAAATTTTTTGTAGTGCTAATTCATGGCACAACCGTGGAATGCCGAACAGCTATCCCATATAGACAAATGGGTCACTTGATTATAAGCCTATCTACCACTAAGCATACACTTGGAATACTCCCCTCTTTCCTCTCTTATGCATTCTACTCTTTCTCTTTCACTATCACAAAGATCTCATCATCCAAGTGAATTGTGACTCTCACTTGTCACAAGGACTCATCATCCAAGTGACATATGACTCTATCTCTTGCATGTACCCACAACATCCCAAGTTTAGATCATTAGTTTGAGGGAGATTTTAGGTTATTTTCCTCTTAAAATGGTCAAATGAGTTCATTTTCCATATTAGAGGGTTGGCAGTCGACTTCCCCCTTGCTGGCAGTTGGTTGCTAGCTCACTGTCTAAAATCCCTGTTCTTGGCCAAGAGCTACCAGTTGACTGCTAGGGCTTAGCAATCGGCTGCAAACCTCAATAATTAACTCCCAAGGATCTGGCAGTCGACTGCTCTTTTCTGGGAAACTTTTGAAAAAGGGAAAAACATGACAGTCAAATTCTAGGAATCTAACAACCGACTGCTAGCATCCTATCTCACATTTTTGGGCAAAGGATGAGCATGATAGTTAACTTTTAGGGATGGCAGTCAGTTTCTTGCACTCAATTTACTTGAAAAATTATGGTTTTACCCAGAGTTTAGCCCTAAAAACATGTTCTTAAATCATGAACTCAATACCCACATTCTACATCATTTCTCATCCATAAAATGCCCGTAACATGGCTTAACATGTTCAAACTAAGATCAAACCACATCTTTCTCACTTAGGGTAAAAACCCAACTTCACAATCATTCACAAGCATATATGAGCAAGGCAAATCAGCACACATTTCCCAATAGCAGTTAAAAACACATAGAATGTAGGTTTAAAAAACCCAAACTTAACTTAAACCAATCAAAATCACATTTAGCAGTAAATTTTCTATATATTTCAGAAATGGGGTTTAGGATGAATTGCTACCTTGATTCCTTGCAAATGTGTGTGTTTGATGTTCTAGGAAGGCTCTCCCATTATTGTAGAACTAATTTACAACCTTGGATCTGCTCTTCCTTCAGCAAAATCCTTCTCCTTTGCCCTAGCTTGCCCATCTGTATCTCTACTTTCCCTTCAGCTTCTCTCCAAAAAGTTTAAAGGTTTGAAGTGAGTGGGACGTTTAAGGTTCAGCTACGGTTTAAGGAAGTTTGGGTAGTTGCTCTTTAGTCCCTAAGCTAATTTGCCCTCTTGGAATCACTCACCTTTCTCTTTTCAATTGAGTTCCAAGCCACCTCTTGTCAATCGTTCATTTATTTTCTTTCAATTAAGTCCCTATGCTAATGCAACTATATGAAATTAATGCAACATACACAAGCATTAGAATTAAATTAAAAATTAGCAAGCATCTCTTTAATCATATTTAGAGCGGATGTTACATTCTCCCTCCTTTAAAAGAATTTCATCCTCGAAATTAAGAGGTACCTATTAAAATAATTTGGGTTAGGACATCCTCATGTCCTCTTCCTTCTCCCATGTCGACTCTTGTGGAGATGATTGGTCCTATAAAACCTTAACCAGAGGGATAACCTTATTCCTCAGTTGCTTGACATCATTCCCAATGTTTCTCAATGGTTTTGGATGATAAGTTAAATTTTCTTTTAACTATACTGTACTAGCATCAAGAATGTGATATGGGTCATGGATATATTTTCGAAGTTGCAAGACATAGAAAACATTATGGAGGTTTGATAAGAACAGGGGTAAGGCTATTTGGTATGCTGATTGACCAACTTTTTTTAGGATTTGGAATGGCCCAATAAATCTTGGATTCAACTTTCTAGACTTAATGGCTCTGCCTATACCAGTAATAGGTTATACCCTAAGGAAAACATGATCCCCTTCATCATATTTTAGTGGTCTCCTTCTCTTATTAGTATACTTCTTGTGCCTATCTTAAGCCCTAGCCATCTTATCCCTAATTTTGGTCTGACCAGTTGTCTTTCCCCTACCTCAAACCAACAAAGAGGTGATCTACACTTCATCCCATATAAGACTTCATAAGGTGTCATCCCTATGATAGCATGGAAGCTATTGTTGTATGAGAATTCTATCAATGTTAAACTTAAATCCCAACTTCCCTTATGCTCTAAAGTGCACAACCTAAGCATATCCTCTAAGGTCTGAATGGTTCTCTCAGTTTGGCCATCTGTTTGGGGATGATATGCAGTACTCAGACTCAACCTAGTACCAAAGGCTTTTTGAAGGCTCTCCAAAATCTAAAGGTAAATCTAGGGTCCCTATCTGAGACAATACTAGTAGGGGTTCCATGGAGTCTCACTATCTCCTGGATATACAAATGAGCTAATTTGCCCAAGGAGAAATTGATCTTAATGGGTAGGAAATGCACAAACTTAGTCAATTGGTCTACTATCACCCAAATAGCATCCTGACTGAGTCCTGGGTAATCCTACTATAAAGTCAATAGATATCTTATCCCACTTCCATTCAGGGATATCAAGAGGTTGTAACAACCCAACAGGTTTTTTATGTTCAATCTTCACCTGCTGACATACTAAATACTTAGCAACATACTCAGCAATGTGTTTTTTCATGCCTGGCCACCAGAATCTTCCCTTCAAGTCCTGATACATCTTAGTGGCACCAGGGTGACCAGTGTAGTCACTCTTATAGGCTTTATCTAAAATTTTCTCTCTCATTTCCCCTATACTTAGGACATAAACCCGATTCTGGAATGTCATTACCCCATCGCTTCCTCATGGAATTCCTTTAGGTCCTTTAAGGATTTTAAGAATTCATCTTCCTTTTGGCCCTCTAGGATCTAAGTTCTAAGGTTGCTCTCAATCCTTAGTTCACTCAGGTATATCCTATCTGGCAACACCAGAGTGGACAAACTTAGATTCCTAAATTTTTTAATCAAGGTCATCTCACTCACCATCATTTGAGCTACATAGAGGGACTTCCTACTCAGGGCATTTGCCACAACATTAGCCTTGCCTGGATGGTATTTCAACTCAAAGTCATAGCCCGTGATGAACTCCATCCATCTCCTTTGTCTCATGTTTAGCTCCTTCTGATAAAAAAGGTACTTGAGACTTTTGTGGTTACTAAATACCTCAAACCTAGACCCATAAAAGTAATATCTCTAAATCTTTAAGGCAAACACTATTGCTGCTAATTCTAGGTTGTCAGTAGGGTAATTGCATTTATGAGGCCTTAGTTGTCTAGAAGCATAGGCCAATACTTTCCCCTCTTGCATTAAGACACACCCCAGACCTTTCTTAGATGCATCGTAGTATAGCTCAAATCTTTCCAAAGGATTCGGGATAATTAGCACAGGTGCAGTGGTTAACCTCTCCTTCAAGGTTTGAAAACTATGATCACATTCAGAATCCCATCTAAATAGAACATCTTTTTAGATCAACTTGGTCATTAGCATCATTGTTTGCGAAAACCCTTGGATAAACCTCCTGTAGTAACTGGCTAATCCAAGGAAACTATCAATTTTAGTCACCATCGTAGATCTCTCCCAATGCACCACTGCTTTAGTCTTATTGGGATCTACTGCTACCTCATCCTTGGTGATTACATGTCTTAGGAATCTCACCTCCTCTAACCAAAACTCACATTTCTCAAGTTTGGCATTACAACTGTTTCTCTCTAAGCACTTGCAACACAATCCTAAGGTGTTGTTCATGCTCTTCCCTATTTCTAGAATATACAAGAATATCATCAATGAACACTACCATGAACTAATCAAGGTAGGGTCTAAATATAGGATTCATGTAATCCATGAAAATAGTTAGAGCATTCATGAGACCAAATGGCATTACAAGAAATTCATAATACTTATTCCTAGTCCTGAAAGCGGTCTTAGGTATATCCTTACTTCTCACTCAGATTTGATGGTACCTCGACCTCAAATCAATCTTGGTAAATATAGTTGCTCCTCTTAATTGATCTAACAAATCATCAATCTTAGGGAAGGGATACTTTCTTTTCACCGTCACCTTATTCAACTTCCTATAATCTATGCACATTCTCATACTTCCATCCTTTTTCTTCATAAATAACACTATTGCTCCCTATGATGAAGCATTGTGTCTAATGAACTGCTTTTCTAGGAAGTCCTCTATTTGAACCTTTAACTCACTCAACTCTAAAGGAGACATCCTCTATGGTGCTGTAGAGATTTGTCCCACCCCGAGAACTAACTCTATAGAGAATTCTACTTCTCTCTCAAGTGGAAGGGTAAAAATCTCTTCAAAAAAGACATTAGGAAACTCTCTAACTGTAGGGATGTTGTCAAGCTTATGCTGAATCTCAACCTCAGAAGAAAATAGGAAACATAATCATTGGATCTTTTCCTCTGTACCTTTATTCAGAAGTACAATGTCCAGAAAAGTCACAAACTTCTCAAAACAATTTAAGACTACTTTATTAAAAGATAGTCAATCCATTCCAAGATAACATCTAAGTCCACCAAAGGCAGACAGGTAAGGTCAACAACAAAA
The DNA here is from genome assembly GCA_031216115.1 of Senna siamea. NCBI lineage: Eukaryota > Viridiplantae > Streptophyta > Magnoliopsida > Fabales > Fabaceae > Senna > Senna siamea. The sequence continues at coordinate 10,137,290 of CM062360.1, forward strand.
GGCTTACTTTCAACAATGATAGGGCAATTTAAGCAAGTCAAGGAAGTCAAAACATGTTTTCTAGTCACAATAGATATGGACAGCTCATATGGTAATTTAGTCATAAGAAAATTCAATCTTTCCACACATTCATGAGAAATAAAGGAATGAGTGGCGCCATAATCAAGCAGTACAATTAAAGGAACATCATTTATAAAACATTGACCTATAATAGAATCATCGGATTGGTCCACCTCTTTTCCCTTGAGGGTGTAGATGTAACATCAGCTCTTTTCATATTCAAGAGATGTTTGTTTATTTTAATGAATTGAATGCTTGTGTTTGTTGCATTAAATTACATATAGATGCATTAGAATGAGAGTTTTAGGTGAAGAGAAAGAATAGGGACCAAATTGAAAGGAAAAAGATAAAGTGAGGATGGATATGAGAATTTTTGAAACTTCAGGGCAATAGGCTATAATTTAGGCCAAAAGATTTACTGTAGCAACAGAATTTTGAAAACTTCCCACCAGTGAAATAGGGACGAAATGGTAATTTAACATATAGTTGGAAGAATTATCATTTTGGTCCGAATGGTCAGGAATTTAGAGCAAAATGGCAAAGGGATGGATCACCTAAAAATAGGTGAATCCCTCAAAACCCTTCAATTGCATCTTGACCTCTGAAATTCTAGAGAGAGAGAGTGTGGCCGAGTAAAGAGAGAAACTAAAGGAGAAAGCAGTGAATCTCATTTCTAGCAAGATTTGATGTCAGAAAAGTGATTCAGAAGGTATCTATAACATTAACCAGCATCCAAACATCAGTTAAACATGGATTAAGATAGCATAATAACCCAATCCCTTTATTTCGGAGTTTATTGTTCATACTACTAAAATTTGTGAAATTGAACTTGTTTGAAAGAAAAAGGGATTAAAGACTACATTCTTATTGTTTTTAATTACTATTGGGTATTTTTAACCGATTGAAAATACTTGTGCATGCTTAAAATTGCTTCTAAAAAATTGGTTTTTCTTGTTGAACAAAAATGAGTTTAAATCTCAGATTTAGACAAGATTATATAATGTTTTGGGTTGTTTTCTTGTGTTAAATGTTGTTGAGAAGTTTATCTTGAGTTCATTAATTTCAAAATGGATTTAAAGATAAGTTTTTAGATTGGAAATTTGGGTCAACGGCAATTCATAAAATAGAGCAAGACGCAATAGCTGACTACCACGGTGTAGCAGTCAACTGTCATGCTCTTGAGATGCCCAGAAATGTATACAGAATGCTAGCAGTCAACTGCTGGGCACATGGAAGTCAACTACTATGTTCTTCCTTTTTCTAAAAATGCCCAAGAACAGAGCAACCGACTACCCTGACCCATCAATCGACTATCAGGCTCAACAGTAAGCTAGCAGCCGACTGCTAGGCACCTAGCAGTCGACTAATAGCTCTCTGTTTGGAATTTTGAAGATTTGACATAATGCAACTAGTCAACTTGTAGCGTGACACCAGTCGACTGCCACCTTTTTTAATGGAATGATAAACTTAATTACATATTTAAATGATATCTAGCCCAAAAACTTAATCCAAACTAGAGATTAAACTTAAATTATAAGCAAGGTAACATATACTTTGAATGTAAATGAGAAAGAGCATGAAAGTGATGAAATTTAAAAGGAAAGAGCAAGAATACATAAGAAAAATGAGAATTGTATTCTTAATATATGTATTTGTGGTAGATAAGTTCATTTCTGAATGAATTACTGCTAGTATAGGACGGTGATTGGACATTCCACGAGTATTGTGATAGTTGTTAATTATAAGTTAGTGACTTAATGGCCAATGTAAATGAAAAGTCACATATTTAGAATTTACAGAACTATGTATGCACTAATTCACCCATATATATGTTTATGAATAGCGTTTTGGGATTAATTTGTGGAACCGAAATATGGGGACTCTGTTGTACTTGGATCCATTACAGGACGCTCTAGAATGTATACAAATATGATATGCAGTCGAGGACTGCCAGGCATAGTTGCCATAGCACATATTCGAAAGTATGAAGTGGTGCAAACGTTAACCCTCCAAATTTCTCTTATATTATGCAGTTATATGATGATTATGATGATACTTGGCAGAGGCCAATGAGAAGTGCTCTTAATTCCTTATTGCTCTTTATTTTATAATGAAAGTTATATGGATGATGTTATGTTACCTATATGTTCTGATGAATTTATGAGATATATACTATGAGCTGAGTTTATGCATGCAAGTATGAATGATAAATGAAATGTTATATAAGATAACCCAATATATGTTGTTTTTATGAAAAAGAATTTAGAATTTTCGTATAAGTTATAGTGGTACAAACTAGCTATTTTGAAAACTGGTTATTAATGCTACTAAGATTTATTCTCATAAAAATGATGGTTTGTATCAGATGCCTAGGTTCTGGATAGTGCTAGAAGTGGAAGTAGAAGTGGTAGAGATACCCTTCCTAGGGTATTTTCTAGTGATTCATAAAGTGTGGGTTGTGTATATATGGGAAGTTCCTCCCACACCTTGAGTATTTAAAGTGCTAGGAAAGTTTTTGGTATGCCCAATACCCTGAATCCTTCTCATATTTTGGTAAAAGGATCAGGAGAATATTTTTGATGTATAGGATAAGGGCATATATTCATTAGAATATGTGAGCTAGGAATCCACTATCTATTTTTGTTAAATGGGTATGAGTGATAGGCTTGTTGTCTCCTTACCCTAACTAACACTCTCACATATTCATAAATATATGTCTAATGAATGATATGTATACATTGTAAATGAATGTGGATGTATATATATATGTATGTTTTATTTCAATTATTTAACGTATTTTCCATTACGTAACATGTGATATCTCGGGTGTAGTAGCCCAAACCAACAATACTTATTATTTCACTTGATAAATAATTAAAAATTGACTAGGGCAAAAGAAGTAGTAATTCACCAATCTTATAGTATATTGTTTATATTATTTAAATTTCTTTAAAAAGGAACTACAGGATTAGGGGGTTACAGTAGACTCTCCCTCTAGTTAGAGGCTCAGGGGCCTCAGCTAGTTTCTTCCACATTAGGAACTCTTTGATGAAATGGCCTGGCTTCCCACATTTATAGCAGACATTCTGGCCCATCAAGCATAGCTTATTGCCATGATACTTCCCACACTTAGGGCAATCATCTAAAGCAGCTTGCCCAACCATGGGCTTCTTCCCAAACTAGGCCTTACCAGACTGGGTCTCCTTTCCCTTAGTAAAGCCCTGGGGTGACTTTTGCTTAAGGGGGTAAAACTCTTTCTTCCCCTTGGCTGTCTCTACTAAAATCTTGGAGACTATTCGGCACTTATTAGCCAAGATGGCATAACACTTTATCTCTAATGGAGCCACAGCATTCCTTAGTTCTGGATTCAGCCCAGCTTGTAGGTGCACAGCCTTCCATGCTTCATCCTGCCTCACTTGCAGGTAGGAGGAGAACTTAGATAACTCCTTGAATTTTTCCAGGTAATCATCAAAGGACATGGAACCCTATCTTATATTTATAAACTCTACCTCTTTATCGTTCCTTATGTTCTAGGGGAAGTACTTCTCTAGGAATGCCTCCTTGAAAGAATCTCAGGTAATTTGGACTTTTTGGGCCTCCGTTAATTGCTTGGCCCCCTTCTACCAGTGTTTGGCCTCTCCCGCCAGCATGTAAGTGGAGAACTGAACCTTTTGGGCCTCTATATTCCCCAGTACTATAAACAACTTCTCCATTTTAACTAACCACTCTTCAGCAAGCTTCAGGTTAAACTCACCCTTAAGGTTAGAGGTTTAGGCTTTTGAAATTCAGACTATTCCTTGTGGGCCTGATCCTTCACTAGTTCATCCTTAGGGTTTCAGTTTACATTTCTGTCCCCTTGCATCTGCCAGAGTACTTCAACTATGGTAGCCGCCTGTTGGGTGGTAGAAGTGGCATGCTGAGTAGTAGCAGCGGCCTGTTCCCTCATGGCCTCTACCATCCCCATAAGGGTTTGCATAACCCCAGCTAAGTTTGCTTCACCATCCTTGTCCCTTATTCCATTTCTCCTGGGAGGCGCCATACTTTACTCTACAAAATAGATATTACTGAGGTGATCAATCTCAATAACAGACATTTATAAGAGAATATATGGCTCCGCAAGAAATATTGTACATTCCCAACCTAGCACTCCATTCCTCAAGTCAAAACATAGCACAAGTAGTCAACTGCCTAGGCTCAGCTAACTAACCTGTAATAGTCTCTATCCTGGGGAATCTACCCTTACTACCTAATTAGCATCTATCATTATCGAGTCAGCTATGTGCTAACCGTGGCAGTCATGCTCTGATACCAACTAAGTATGTAACACCTGTAACACCCCTTTAGCCTATGGTTCCTTTTAAGTTACCTAAAATGATATAATGCACATGTATATATGTAATAATCATATTAACAGTGTGTTACTGTTACATCTACCCATGTAAATTTTAAACTGTTACCAAGTTGTTTAATTGAGTGCCATTTGGGTTGGTATCTACTCTCAAACTCTCTTAACAACGCAGCAGAATAAATATCATATACATATACATAATTATCTGAATTAACTATACATCAACATGCCTAATACTCATAGATTAATCTTAACTCAACCTATTAGGAAATAAAGGCAACAATACTGCCACTCAATTTCCACTATAATATCTCACCATCAATTCAGGCTAATCTATATACAGATAATTCAAAATAGGCTATACAACATAATCCTTTACTAGACTTTCTCAAAAATATCATGAAGGGTAGCCTAATTCTATCAAGTACCGATACTACCCAAAATAAACAGTTCTATGTGCCCAAAATGGACACTTCTTCATACTTTACCTTCCTCTCCAACCTAATGAAACCTACACATCTAATACATGCCAGCACTCATGTGAGAATTAAATCTCAGTAGCAATACGACCTACCTTTAAAATTAATAGCTTGTGCCACTGTGACCACATAGAAAATCTCTACATTCTTACATCATAAAGCATGTACATATTGAGTCCCATTTGGGATGCCATGCATGTAGCATATTCTCAAAACATTTGCTCAAATTTATGCATGTGCTCTTAACATGTAAACTTTATCACATGGGATGTCATCTCAATATCATAACTTCACATATAAAACATACTGTGGGATATGAACATGTCATTACTTTACTTTAAACATATGATCAGGTAAATAACACATCATAAGAGTTATTGGGAGCACTGCCCAATAAACACTCAATGTACCACTATCTATATGAATGAGTTTGTGACTATTCAGCCATATGGCTAAATCTAGCCTTTAACTTTTTGTACATTTTGAGGAGTCCCTCAACTAGATCCAAGTACCATTCTCATAACTAGTGGAATAGTTGTCAACTCTACCCAACATCTCCCTTCCCTTTATAGGACTGATTATCAACTCATAGGATCACCGTCAACTCTACTTGGATCATTTTCTCTCCGTTTTTGGGTGGATCATAATACTATGGAATCACCGTCCTTCTCCGATGGATCACACTCTCGGTACACTATTCTCTAACATATACTCTAGGGTGACTTGGCTTATGCCTATGGTCTTGCTTAACTCTAAGTACGTGTTTCTTAATGGCCATTGAAAGAGGACACTAACTTAAAGTTTGTAACCATCATGGTGTTTTCAAAAATCATCTTTATTCAAGTGGATGTCTAACCATCCTAATTCATGGTACAACTATGGAATGCCTAACGGCGATCCTATACCGACAAATGGGTCACTCGATCATGAGCCTATCTACCACTAGGCATACACTTGGAATACTCCCTTTTTTCCTCTCTTATGTGTTATGCTCTTTCTCTTTTACTATCACAAGGATCCCATCATCTAAGTGAATTGTGACTCTATCATTTCACTTGTCACAAGGATCTTATCATCCAAGTGATGCATGACTCTATCTCTTACATGTACCCACTACATCTCATGTTTGGATCATTAGTTTGAGTAAGATTTTGGGCTATTTTCCTCTTAAAATGGTCAATTGAGTTCATTTTTCATATCAGAGGGCTGGCAGTCAACTTCCCCCTTACTGCCAGTCGGCTACTAGCTCATTATCTAAAATCCCTATTCTTGGCCGAGAGCTACTAGTCGACTGCTAGGGCTTGGCAGTCGGCTACTAGCCTCGATAGTCGACTTACAAGGATCTGGCAGTCAATTGCTCCCTTTCTAGGAAACTTATAAAAAAGGGAAGAACATGATAGTCGACTTCCAGGAGTCTGGCAGTCAGCTACTAGTGTTCTATCTCACGTTTCTAGGTAGAGGATGAGCACGACAGTCGACTTCCAGGGATGGCAGTCAGCTGCTAGTGCTCGATTTAGTTGAAAAATTATGGTTTTACCGAGAGTTTGGCTCCAAAAACATGTTCTTAAATCATTTGATTAAATCATGAACTCAGTACCCACATTCTACATCATTTCTCATTCATAAAATGCCCATAACATAGCTTAACATGTTCAAACTAAGATCAAACCACATCTTTCTTACTTAAGGCAAAAACGCAACTTCACAATCATTCACAAGCATAAATGAGCAAGGTAAATCAGCACACATTTCCCAATATCAATTAAAAACACATAGAATGTAGATTTAAAAAACCCCAGACTTAACTTAAACCATTCAAAATCACATTTAGTAATAAATTTTTTTCATATTTCGAAAATAGGGTTTATGTTGAATTGCTACCTTGATTCCTTGCAAATGTGTGTGTTTGAAGTTCTAAGAAGGCTCTCCCCTTGCTGTAGAACTAATGTTCAACCTTGGATCTGCTCTTCCTTTAGCAAAATCCTTCTCCTTTGCCCTAGCTCACCCCTTTCTCTCTCTACCCACCCTTCATCTCCTCTCTTTAAAAATTCTAAAGGTTTGAAGTGAGTAGGAGGTTTAGGGTTCAGTTAGGGTTTAAGGAAGTTTGGGTAATTGCTCTTTGGTCCCTAAGCTAATTTGCCCTCTTGGAATCACTCACCTTTCTCTTTTCAATTGAGTCTCAAGCCACCTCTTATCAAACCTTCATTTATTTTCTTTCAATTAAGTCTCTATACTAATGCAATTACATGAAATTAATGCAACATACACAAGCATTAGAATTAAATTAAAAATTAACAAGCATATCTTTAATCATATTTGGAGCGGATGTTACAAAAGGTGAAAAGAGAAATTGTACATATAATTTTAACATCATATATGTTTGGTTATGACATAGAAAAAGAAGGAAAAGTATCATACAAATAAAATCATGTTATCATTTCCTTTTCTCCATTTGACCGAGAAATCACTATAGTAAGATACAAGAAAAATAATTCAACTTGGCTAGCTCTTGGTTTTCAAGTAAAGGAAATTAGGAATATTTATATTTATTTCAATTTATCCCATTTTCTTCATTTTGGGTATTGTGGCCGAGATATAAAGGTATTTCCATGAGAATTTTATTGTGTTTATTTTAATTTTAGCCAAAATATATTGAAAAGGAGAAAGAAGATATTAAGAAATTACCCATTATACAAATTATTATTTTCATGACATCCTTGTATTAAAAATGTGTAGTTGTAAAATGGAAGGATAAATGTTTATATATATATATATATAAATATGTATGCATTATATGAACAATTTTTAGAGAAAAGATATTTAGAAATGCGTACATAACTATAATGAAATGATTAATAATGAAAAGCATAGTATCATGATAGAGTTATAGAATAAAGAACGAAAATGAAGAAAAGATAAAGGAAAACATACAAAAAAAGGAAAACATAGATTATCAATGAGGAGAACTTAAAGGAAGTATTTCTAGTATACGTTCTAGGATAGATAGGTTTGTAACTAAATAATTGATTGTCAGTATGGGACAAAAATTAGTTATTCCACAAAATATGGAATTACAGTGATGATTGCAAATTCATAGGTATAAACCTAAAATGGCCAATAAAAAGGGGACATTTACTTAGAATTTAGCACAATCATAGGTATAAACCAAATCATCCTAGTTCATATATTAGAGATAGCTTATAGGGAATATGATCCACTGGAAAGGGGTAGTGATTCCATAGCACCATGATCCGCCCAAAAGTAGAGAGGAAATTATCTTTCTATAGGAAACAGTGATCTCGTGAGCTTAATTTTTACCATGTTATTTGTAACACCCCTATTAGCTTATGGTTTCTTTTAAGTGTTTAAAGGTATATTGTATATAATTATCATAATAATGGTGTGTTACTATCACTTTTACCCGAGTAAATTTTAAACTTTTTACCAAGTTGATTAATTGAGTGCCATTTGGGTTGGTCTCTACTCTCGGGTTCTCTCAACATCACAGCGAAATAAATATATATAGAATACACATGGATTAACTATACATAAACATGCATTCTTAATTAAATATATTCAATTAACTATTGGGTATGGAGGCAACAATCCTGCCACTCATAACCCCATCAATTAGTATATTCATCAATCCATCCTAATTCCTATACAGATAAGTTAGAATAAGCTATACAAAATAATCCTACACTAGCCTTTCTCAAAATATCATGAAGGTTAGCTTCATTCTACCATGTACTTAAGCTATTCAAATTAGACAGTTTGTATGCCCAAATTGGACACTTCTTCATACTTTACCTTCTTCTCCAGCCTAAGGGGACCTACACATCTGGTACATGCTAACACTAAAATGAGAAATGAATGTCAGCAGCAATGCAACTTATTACGAAATCCATTGACTTATACCACCATGCTTACACGAAAAACTCTATATTCTTTCATAAAACATATCACATAATATTGGGATGTGGTGAATGTAGCATTTAATCGTGTTATATATTCATACATATGCATATTCATTAAAACATATCATCTTTAAAACATGGGAAGTTCATTCATCATCAATCTCATTATCATTACTTTCATATAAAACATATGTGTGATATTAAACATCCATCATTTCACTTTCATAACATATGAGTAGTATATAAAACACCCTAAGGGTAATCAGGAGAGTCGCCCATAATAACTCCATGCACCATTGTCTATATGAACGAGCGCATGGCTATCTAGTCATGCCTTAACCTTTGTACATTCTTAAGCGTCCCCCAGTGGATCCAAGTACCTTAATGGTCCCTGACCCTTTTCGACAGATCATCCTTAACCAGTAGGATTCCTCCTTTTCATCCCAAATGAGGCTGGTATAAACTCATGGGATCACTGCCAACTCTACCCAGATCATTTCTTCTCCACTTTTAGGTGGATCATAATACTATAGAATCACCATCTATTTCTGATGGATCACACTCCTAGTACACCATTCTCTACATATACTCTAGGGTGAATCAGCTCATATCCATAGTTATGCTTAACTCTAAGTATGCGTTTCTCATATGGCCTTTAGGAGATGACACTAACTTAAAGTTCACAACCATCACAGTGTTTTCGAAATCATCTAAGTTCAAGTGGATGTTTAACTATCCTAATTTATTGCACAACCGTGGAATGCCCAATGGCTATCCTATACTGACAATTAGTCACTTGATCATGAGCCTATCTGTAACATCCGCTCCTAAATTTTGAGAGATGTTTGTTAATTCTAATTAATTGCCTGTGTATGTTGCATTTATGTTATGTTAGCTAGCATATAGTTGCATGAGTGCAAGAATTGGACTAGAAATAAGTGAGAAAATTGACTAGAATGAAGAAAATGACTAAACTAAAAGGTGAAAAAGTTTAGGGATGACAATCACAATTTTGGCTAAAGGAATTATTGTAGCAATAGAATTTTGAAAACTTCCTACCAGTGAGCTAGGAACAAAATGGTAATTTAGCATATAGTTGGAAGAATTATCATTTTGGGCCGAATGGTCAGGAATTGGGAGCAGAATGGCAAAGGGCCGGATCACCTATAAATAGGTGAATCTCTCAAAACCCTTCAATTGCATCTTGAATTTTGAAATTCTAGAGAGAGAGGACTAGTCAGAGCGAGAAGGAGAGGGAATTTGGAGTAAACAACACTGTTACGTGGATTTAAGCATTCTAAGAGATAGGAAATTACTCAAGAACACTTCCCAATCATTAAACACCGATTAGAAACTAGCAAAAAGGTAGCATAATAACTCAATCCCTTTATTTCAGAGTTTACTATTCATACTACTGAAATTTGTGAAATTGAACTTGTTTGAAAGAAAAAGGGATTTAAAAACTACATTCTTATTATTTTTAATCACTATTGGGTATTTTTAATCCATTAAAAATACTTGTGCATGCTAAAAATTGCTTTTGAAAAATGGGTTTTTCAGCTTAAACGAAAATGAGTTTTAATCTTAGATTTGGACAAGATTATAAGATGTTTTGGGCTATTTTCTTGTATTAAATGTTACTAAGGAATTTGTCTTGAGTTCATCAATTTCAAATTGGGTTTAAAAACAAGTTTTTGGATTGAAAATTTTGGTCAACACTGATTTATAAAATTGAGCAAGACGGAGCAGCCGATTGCCACTATGCAGCAGTCGACTATCGTGCTCTTAAGATGCTTAGAAACGCATACAAAATGCTAGCAGTTGAATGATGGGCACTTGGAAGTCAACCGTTGTGTTCTTCATTTTTTCAAAAATGCCCAAGAAAAGAGCAGTCGACTACCTCTACTCAACAGTCGACTGTCGGGCTCAACAGTAAGCTTGCAGTCAACTGGTAACTCTCTGTTTAGAATTTTAAAGATTTGGATAGGATGTAATCAGTTGACTTACAGCGTGATACTAGTCGACTGCCACCTTTTATGATGAAAAGATGAATATCTAGCCCCGAAACTAAATCCAAACTAGAGATTAAACTTAAATTATAAGTAAGGTAACATATACTTTGAATGTAAATGAGAAAGAGCATGAAAGTGATGAAAGTTAAAAGGAAAGAGCAAGAATGCATAAAAGAAATGAAAATTGTATTCTTAATATATGTATTTGTGGTAGATAGGTTCATATCTGAATGACTGATTGTTGGTATGAGATGATGATTGGACATTCCACGATTATTGTGATAGTGGTAAATTGTAAGTTAGTGGCTTAATGGCCAATATAAATGAAAAGTCACATACTTAGAGTTTATAGAACTATAGTATACACCGATTTACCTATATATATGTTTATGAATAGCATTTTGAGGACCCCAGTATGTACTTAATGTGTAGAACCCAGAGGTGGGGACCTTATTGTACTTGGATCCACTGGAGGACGCTCCAGAATGTACACAAATATGATATGCAGTTGAGGACTGCCAGACATAGTTGCCACAGTATATATGCAAAAATATAGAGTGGTGCACATGTTGTCCCTCCAGATTTCTCTTATTATGCAATTATATGATGATGATGATGATGATGATTGGCAGAGGCCAACGAGAAATGCTCTTATTTCCTTATTTCTCTTTATTTTATAATGAAAGTTATATGAATGATGCTATGTTACCTATATGTTTTGATGAATTGATGAGATATATATATTATGAGTTGAGCTTATGCATGCAAGTATGAATGTTAAATGAAATGTTATACAAATAACCCAATAGATGTATTGTTGTTTTTTATGAAAAAGAATGTAGAATTTTTGTATGAGTTTACGGTGGTACAAGATAGCTATTTTGAAAACTGGTTATTAATGCTATTGGGATTTATTCTCATAAAAATGTTGGTTTGTATCAGATGCCTAGATACCAAATCCTTCTTGATATTGAGATGGAGTTAGTTGAAATACCTTTCCTGGGGTATTTCCCTGTTATTAAGGAACTGTGGATCATATATGTATGGAAAGTTCTTCCTCCACCCTAATTACATGAAGTATTAGAGTAGCAAGTTTTTGGTATGCCCGATACCCTGAATCCTTCTGATATTTTGGTAAAAGGATCAGGAGAATAGTTTTGATGTATACGATAAGGGCATATATGTATTAAGTATGTGAGCTAGGAATCCACTAGCTATTTTTGTCAAATGGGTATGAGTGACAGGCATGTTGTCTCCTTACCCTAGCTAACACTCTCACATATCCATAGATATATGTCTAATGAATGATATGTATACACTATAAATGAATGTGGATGTATATATATATGTTTTATGTCAATTAATTTAAGGTATTTTTCACTACGTAACGTGTAAGATCCTGAGTGTAGTAGCCTAAGGCATATACTGAGAATACTTTCCTCTTTCCCTTTTTATATTATTTATAATCTATTTAAAATTAAAGAATGTAGTAGCCTAAGGCATTTTATGTCAATTAATTATATTATATTGTTTATATTATTCAAATCACTTAAAAAGGGAACAATAGGATTGGGGGGTTACACTATCTATCTTAAGGCATTTACTGAGAATACTTTCCTCTTTCTCTTTTTGCATTTTCTGCTGTCTCTTTGTTTCACTATCACTAGGGTCTCATCACCCAAAACTCCTAGTTTCCTTGCTTACCTATGTTGTAAGCCCTTAATTAAGTTAGTATGAAGAATTTCTAAGCTCAATTGCCATTAAAAACCTCATTTCACAAGCTAGAGGGCTGCCAATCGACTGTTGGAAGGCTAGCAATCGGCTGGTGGCTCTCTGTATTCCTCGAGTGCCAAACAGTAAGCCAGCAGTCAGTTACCAGTGGGCTAGCAGCCGGCTGGTCACTTTTTAGAATGTGTCCTGGGCAAAAATAAGAGCACGACAGTTGACTGCTATGATGGCCAATCAACTACTTAGTACAAACCTAGGCCCGACAGTTTACTACTAGGAATCTGGCAGTCGGCTGCTAAGCCTCTGTCTGCACTTTTGGGTTTTCCAAGAACACGACAGTCGACTGCCCTATAGTTAGTAGTCAGCTGTTATACTCTGCTATAGTTTAAAAAATATAATTTTGATAATACCCAATCCAGAATGCATTCTATTTTCAATTATAAACACATGAGCTTAATTTTCATAAAACAAACTTTACTTCTCATTAAACCTTTCTCATCTATTTGCTCAAACAAGGTGCATTCAAGGAAAACTAGTCTATATCTCTAGATGAACACAACCCAGCCCTTCCAATCCATTACAAGCACATATATGAGCATACATTCAGCAACACAACATCCCATAGAAATAGAAAAGCATGCAGAATGTAGGTTTAACCCTAATCTCAATTCAAACATTTAAAAATTCATATTTTTTAGCAATAATAAATATTTTAGAAAAGAAAGGGGTTTAGAATGGATTGCTACCTTGATTCCTTGCAAATGTGTGTGTAAGATGTGTTAGGAAGACTATCCCCTTACCGATTTCTAGCCTCAAATATACCCTTTCTTTAGCAAAATCTCTTCTTTCTTGCCCTAGCTCGCCCTTTTCTCTCTCTACCCATCCCTTCTGCTTCTCTCTCTAAAATGCAGGTGGATGAAAGTGTGTGGAGGTTTAGGGTTTAGCTAGGGTTTTGGGGTTTTTGAACATAAGTTTCCCTTATTTGCATTCTAGTCCTTGACCCACTTTATGCATTTAGTCTCAGCACATTTTCCCTTTTCACTTGAGTCCTTGGCCATACTCTTAAATCAACTTTCATTCCTTTCACTCAAGTCCCTATGCTAATGCAACTATGAGATTAATGCAACATACACAAGCATTAAACATTAAATTAACAACTGACAAACATCTCTTTAGTCATACTAAGAGCAGATGTTACATTATTAATCTACTTAAAAGGCAGTATTTATTATATAAAGGTACTTGGATCCACTAGGGCATGCCTTAGATTATACCAGTGACATTTTTCACACCACAGATATAGAAAAAATTATGTTACTCATGTATGTAGTCGTACATGGACAAGTTCACCTAGCGGTTGTCCCAATACTCTTAAGTATCTCTATCATTGTATATGGCTTAGCCAATGACATATGCCTATTTTCCTTATGTATTATGATTATTTTCCTATGAATATTGATTTTGTTTCCCTATACAAGACTAATATGTCTTAGTTCATGATACTATGAGAATATCTATGTGGTGAACTTACATGATATACTAATGCAGTTTTTACTCTAAAATGCATGTCATACACATTGATGAATTATATATTGAATTCTAATAGAAATAAATGTATTTAAAATTAAAGAATGTAGAATGGTTTTTCGTATCACTACTGTGGTACATACCAGTGTTTTCAAAAGAAAATGGAATGTCTAACTATCGATAATTTATTTCTCACTATAATAACTGGTGTGTATCATATGACAACATATCTAATTTGGCTTGAGGTTGACATAGCATTGGTGGAAATACCTTGGTTAGGCTCCTTCACTTATGTGCAGAATATATATATAGTGCATGTCATAGAGGTTCCTCCTATCTAGAGAGGAGTCAGACTGTTTATCTTTTGATATCAGCTGTAAATAGTTAGTATATAGCCCTCTCATCCTGATTACATATATATTTTGAGAAAGAGTCAAAATAAGTCATTTTTTGTTGTACATAATAATGAGGGCATATATATCTGGATATGTGATAGTAATGGTAGATGATGAAAATGTTGTAAAGGGTTTGAGTGGCAGGTTTGTTGCCTCCTTACCCTGGAATATTGTAAACACTTAACATATCCAGATATGTATGATGTTGTACCTATTGTATGGACATATATGAACGACATTTCTAGCATATAAATGTTTTTAATATTTAATTTCCACTACGATGCAATTAAGTAAGAAACCTGAGTACCGAGTCCTAAACCTAATGCAATATAAATTACAAAGTTAATAAATTTACTGAGGTTATAAGTAAGGATAAAAATAAATGTAATATCCCAGTCTTTTAGCAAATGAATTATTGAGTAAGTATTCATATAAAAAGCTATAAGATTGGGGTGTTATAATATTATGCTTTTTCCATGGCTACACTTGGAGAGTTGGAGCTTGGTGAAGAACTCCCAACCACCATGAGTAGCTAACACATCCCTTTCCCAGAGGAGATTCAATGAGGCCTAAGCTTGAAGCATCAACTAAGAAGTTTTTCTTAGTCCTTACCATTTTTCCTAATTTTATAGTCATCTCATATTTGTTAGAATATTTTGACTTCAATGATGAACTAAGTCATATTGCTGTATTATTTTATATCATAGATTGGATTCTAAGATTTATGTTCAATATGTGTTTTGAAAAGATTAATGCTACATTTGATTGTAGAAGTATTAGATTTGGTTTAATCTAATATATTTTATGATTGATTGTGGTAGCTTGGTAGCATTTGGTTAAATTGCTCAAGTTGTCCTCACATCTTCACATTAGTTTCCCATTAGCACATTAATGAGGGTAGATAATGTTATGGTGAGCCTTTAGGTTAAAGGTATCATAAACAAATTAATTCACCTAAAGTTTGAATGGTAATTCAACTGGCTTTTGAAAATGGTTTTCTAAAGAAACTCCCAAATATTTTAAAAGCTAGGAAGGCTAAATTGAACCTCAAAAGGGAATTTTATCATTAACTTCACCTAACTCATTTTTTCTTCTCGTGCACTTATTTTGTTGCATTTATTCAATTTCAATCAAGTAGATAGATTTAAAGACCAAACCTCAATCTTTTTCAATTTTTTTACATTCAAATTATCTGGGAATAAATTAGGATCCTTAAAGTGAATACGACTCAAATTGCATCACCATAGTGCATTCTTGTATCCAGTTTAAGCTTTTGACACTCTAACGACGAGGGTTCGATCATAGTTCTCTTAGTAATTATGTTTAATGTATATTTTTTGGGTAGTCTATCCTCCTTCATGGGTTCATATTATCTTTTGGGGTAATCCATGATATTCTTTTGTTCTGAATAGTGGAAGGATATACATATATGATAGGATATGTGGCCAGTATCCATTAGTATGTTTATTTTAGAACCTAATCCAAGTGGTAGACCTGTTACCTCCAAATGTCAAGGCTAACTATAACTATAATGTAGCACCACATATCCATCTATATATGTCTAAGGGTTAAGAAAATGTACGTATATGAAACTCTTGACTATGATATATGTATATGTATATATACATATACATATATACATATATTTGATGTATTATATTCCATTTGCCTAACTATTTTGCTTTCACATTATATATGTGTGAGAACCTAAGTGTAAAGACCTAAACCTAACTCAATTTGTAACACCCTTATCTAGTATTACAACGTCTCAAAATGTAAACAGATAAGGTTGATACATTATTCTTAACCTTAATTATTCATTAATAATGTTTAAGTATTCATACCATCGCAATATTAATCAAGTTAATTAGGGTTGGTAATTAGGTTTGGATTCTTTTGTTCATATCAAAACTCATAAGCACAACGAAAATAAATTGTAATGCATCAGAGATAAATTCATAAAAGATTATATGTCCTTTCACAAGTATTACAACATTTCATCTATCTGAGAATTGTCAAAAACTCATCCTAGGGTCAGGAGACAACATCTCTATCACTCAAACCCTTAGGCTACAAAATACTCTTAGTATAAGAACCTCCTTTAATATCGCTTCCATCTTTACCAGAAATTGCTAAATATCTGCATCTGATACATATCAGCACACAAATGAGAAAACTAGTTTCTTAGTAGATTAAAAATTTAACATGTTAAATCTTAATGACTTGTACCATTTTGCAAGCACAAAAAATAATTTCTTCTACATTCCATCATTCATTAATTAATCTCTTTCATATGAATATATTGGTAAGCATTGTATGATTAATTGGTATGTCAATGTGATAAAGATAATCATTCTCATTTCTATTATAATTCTTTTTCTAGGGAAAGTATACATATAATATTTGAAATAATCAATAATCATCTTTATATCTTCCATTCTTAAAACTTACCTTGCTTGAGAATGTGAAGCACATTTGGTCACACTGCAAGAAATGTGGACACTTGACCACTTTTATAAGAATTGTAAACACTCGGTCATATTATGGACTCTTGGCCACTTTTATGAAGATAGTGAACACTTGGTCACATGGTGGACTCTTGGTCACTTTTATGAAAATAGTGAACACTTGGTCAATTATACATACACCTAGCAACTATAATTCCTCTCATTATTATCATTTCAATCTCCTTTGCATTTAGCCATTACAAGGTACATTCTAATACATTCACAATTAGCATAGTGATTCGGCCACCAAAATTAAAATGAAGCATTGGTTTCGGCCAATATGAAAAAGTAATCAAACTTAGGATTTTTCATGTCATATTGTAATATTTTCCCATCCTTTCCCTAATTTAAGCTAAATGGTAACAAACATTAATGTCTATGGTATTTTCTCCCACATTCAAATTATGTAACCATTTCCATTAACAATTTATTCTACTTACTTTCTTGGTTCATGCTATACAATAAATTTAAGGTTACACGCCTTTCTTAATTCTCACATTTCAATACTATTGTGGGACTTTATTATGTATAAAAAGGTTAAAGAATATATCATATTTTCTTTCTTTCTCTTAGCCAAAACCGAATGGCAATTTCCCTTACATAATTTTCATCAAACAATTTCCTACCTTATAAAGGCCAATTTCAGATTTGGTAAGACAACAAGAGTAATGTCAAATTTTAAATCCAATTCTAGCTAGCAAGCTTCATTTTGGTATCTATAACTTGAAACATATGCTAGCCATACAAGAATACCAATTTTCAGCATTATCATAAGTTAGGGTTTTCCATTACACATGCTGAATTTTTCCAACAATAATTCTTCCATGGAAACAACCATATCTACTTTAACACATCACTAAACACAACCAAATTACCATACAAGCTTAGCCAAAGAGACATTCACATCTTAAAGAATGTAGAGAGAAAACTAATGTTCCATGAGAGCTTGGAAAAACATGATAAATATATCTTAGATCATGAAACAAAATTAAAAGAGTTGTTAAGCTACCTCACTAGTGCAAGAATGATGAAGATATCTTGGTGTTTCTCTTGGAATCTATCTTACTTCCTTATTTCTCTTCCTCTCAACCAAGCTAGTTCTTCTTCTCCTCTCATGGAAGGTTTGTGTATTTTGTTTTGTTTAATTGTTAAGCTACTCTCTCTTTCACTGAATGCTTCCCTTTCTTTCTTTTTAAGCTTGTATTTGCCTAGTCTAATTGCTTTCAATGCCTTTAACCGACCTAGCCACTTCATTCCTTCAATTCAGCCGAAAGGAATAGAATGCATGGATGGCTCATTAAATTTCATTTCCTATTATTCCTTGGCATAACCGAATGGATCTTTATATTATTTAAATGTGAAGCTACTTCCCTCAATTGCTGCATGCATATATATATTTTTAAATCAACCCTTAATGTAGTTATTCGGTTAGGAAAAATAAGAAAAGAAAGACATAATTCAAGCACCTTAATTTCCATTCTTGATCACATTGAAAATAAAAGAAAAAGGGAAGAAAAGAAAGAAAGCTACAATCACATGTCTCTCCTTCTCTCTTCCATCTCTTCACCGAGTGCTTTCTTCCACTCTCATTTACACATTCAGTTTAGGTAAGATAAAAGGGATAAGAGAAAAGAAAGAGTACCATTATTACACATCTCTTCCTACTTTCTTCTTTTCTCAATGACCAAGTCACTTCATATGATTACACTTTCCTTTTAATATTGCAAGCTCCTTGGTAAAGTTTACTTCACTTAATTAACTTATCCCTTCCATCCTTCCTTAAGTTCTTCTCTCCACTCATTCTTATATTCATTCGGCTAGAATAAAACAAGAGAAACCAACACAATTTTGTATAAGTAGATGTAGCCTTAACTATTAAAATAACATTTGTAAAACCTTCTCTCTACTTACCATATATATATTTTTTAATTCACTCTTTCTTTTTTAGTGATTCGGCTAAACAACAAGGAAGGAAATGAAAGGATTAATTCAAGCACCTTACTTGGAAAATTTATTTCTCCTTTCTTCCATCACCCATCACATTATCTTCCCCTAGTCAATTATTATTTCCTTCTTGTTAGTTCCTTGCTAACTTGTAAGGAAACACCTTAATATAATCAAGTCTTACCTCCCATTTCTTTTCACTTCCATTTTAATTCAGCTAACACAATAAATAAAAGAGAAAATCTTCACGTCTCCTTTTTATGAGCATTTCATGCTACTTAATACCTAAGTTTCTTATTTCCCTTGTAACATTTATTCTACACTACATCACTATAACATCCGCTCCCTCTACACATTAAGAGATGTTTGTTAATTTTAAATGAATTAAATGCTTGTGTTTGTTGCATTAAATTACATATAGATGCATTAGAGTGAGAATTTTAAGTGAAAGAAGGAATATGGACCAAATTGAAAGGAAAAAGATAAAGTGAGGATGGATGTGTGAATTTCCAAAGGCAATAGGCCAAAATTTTAGCCAAATGATTTATTGTAGCAACAGAATTCTAAAAATTTCCTGCTAGGCAATTAGGGATGAAATGGTTATTTAACATAAAGTTGGAAGAATTATCAATTTGGACCGAATGGTTAGAAATTAGGGGTAGAATTGCAAGAGGCCGGATCACCTATAAATAAGTGAAGTCTCCAAAACCTTTCATTTTGCATCCTATGTTTAGAATCTTAGAGAGAGAAAGGATGAGCTAGAGAGAGAAAGTTAGGAAATTTTGAAGGAAGAAAGCTACTAGGAGGATTTAAGCATTCCAAAAGTAGGGAAACTTAGCAGAACACTTACCATCATCAAATACCAAGTTTAAACTAGCAAAAAGGTAGAAAATCACCTATCTCCCATATCTTTGAAATTTACTGTGTATGGTTGGTAAATTTTTAGTTTTCATAATTTTTAACTCTAGGGAGATTAAAACCTACATTCTTAGTGTTTTTTACTGCTAGTAGATATTTTAAAATGTTTGAATATACTTGTTAATGCATGAATGCGAATTTGAGAAATGGGTTTTTCATGGTTTTTGAGAAAGAGTTTAAATCCCAGATTTGATCATGAATAATCAATGGTTTGGGTTATTTTTGAGTAGTAAATGAAGCTTTTATGCTGTTATAGAGTTTTTAATCATCAAAACTATTTTAAAAACATGTTCTTAAGCTAAAATAATTGGTCAACGACGAGTTTTAAAATAGAGCATAACATAGCAGTCGACTTGTAGGCTCTACCAGTCGACTGTCGTGCTCTTAAGTTACCCAGAAACGTATCCAAAATGCTAGCAGTCGACTGCCAAAGGCTGGAAGTTGACTACCACATTATTATTTTCTAGAAATTAGCCAAGAACAGAGCAGTCGACTATCGAGGCCTGGAAGTCAATTGATTGCTTTCTGTTTGAGATAATTATGAGGCAGTAAGCTGGAAGTCGACTGCCAAGAGGTCGACCGTCGACTTGTAACTCTCTGTTTTGGAAATTTTGACTCAATAACCTATTTTTAATCCATAATTAGCCCAATATTTCACTCAAATGTAGGATTTAATCTTGAATTGTAATGGATAACATGAGAAAGTAGAATATTTGAGAAATTATGAGAAAGAGAATAGAAATAAAAGATTTTCATTGAGCATAGACCATAAATGAGAATAACTGCAAATGGTTAATCTGTGAGAATAGCTACATTTAGTTATACCGCGAGAAGGGATGAATTTGGTTACACCGCGAGAATAGCTGCAACTGGCTTTAATCCAGGAAAAGTTTTGCAAACGATAAATCATAAGAATATTACTGACGGTTAACCACGAGAATGAATACAGATGGTGAAAACCACGAGAATGGTTGCAGGTGGCTCATTTATGAATGGAAATATTTAAAGATTTATTTTGTGATGCTTTTGATGTTGGCCATATCAAATTGCATGATTACTTTGTTTATACTCTATATACTGATATAAGAATATGAGTGTTACCATTACAATCTGAGAATGCATTCTGTGTGATGAATATCTATAGAAGTGCATGTGTAATCATAACTGGAGATACCCTTTCTAGGGTATTTTCCTGTGATTATTGGACTATGGGTTCTATTTGTAATTGAGTTACCACCCTCCCCTTGACTGTATACATAACTAGGAATATATAGTATTTTGACATGGCCATTTCCCTGAATCCTTATTAGTATTTTGAAAGGATCAAGATAATGATTTTGGTATAAGTAAAAAGGGCATATATGTATTAAGATATGTGAGATCAAGAATTTTGCTTAAAAAAAGGTATGAGTGGCAAGCTTATTGTCTCCTTACCCTGCTCAAGCTCACATATCTATAGGTATATGTCTGGCACACACTACTGTTTATGAATGTATAAATATTGTGTACAGTTGGATGTGAATGTAAATATCTCTATATCTATCTATTTCATTTAAATTACTTTATTTATTTCCACTGCGTAACATGTGAGAACCCGAGTGTAGTAACCCAAACTAGTGGCAAACAATTATTTAACCTAGAAAAAGTTAAAAATATACTTGGGTAGAGGCAGTAGTAAACTCACCAACCTTATATTGTATTATATCACCTTATATTATATTACCTTATATTATTTATCTTTTAAGGTTGGGGGTGTTACACTGAGTTGGTATCAGAGCACAGTTACCACGGCTAGTTGAGTACTGGCTCGGTAACAAAGGGTAGATTCCTCAGGATAAAGACTAATACAGGTTAGTTAGTTGAATATACACAGTTCACTGACTTGTATTCTGTTTTGACTTGAGGAATGGAGTGCTAGGTTTGGGGTAGAAGGTATTTCCTATTGGTGCTATATGATCTCTTAAAAATATTATGTTATTAAGACTGATCACCTTAGTAATGTTGTTTTATAGAGTGAAGTATGGTTGTACCTAGAAGGAATACTGGGAAGGAGAAAGAAGGAGAGGGTAATATAGAGAGACTGATGCAGGCTGTACTAGGAGTGGTAGAAGTTATGAAAGAGCAGGCAGCTATTATTACCCATGTTATGAGAGAGCAGACAACTGCTACTACTTATGTCCTTAGGAAATTTTGGGAACAGAGGAATAACATAATAAACCTAACCCTCAAGAAGGACAGGTTAGAAACCTAAGATATCATAGTTGGTCAGAATTCCAAAAAGCAAATCCTCCTTCTTTTATAGGTGAGCTTAACCTAAAGGTGGCTGAGAAATGGCTGAAAAAGATGAAGAAATTATTTGTGGTTCTTGGTACAACTAATTCTCAAAGGTCTTATTTTCCACCTATATGCTAGATGGAAAGGCAAAATATTGATGGAAGGGAGAGAAGCAGCTAATAGAGGCTCAGGGAACACAGATTACCTAGGATTCATTCAAGGAAGCATTTCTTGTAAAGTATTTTCCTCAAAATTTGAGGAATGAAAAAGAGATTGATTTTATGCAGATCAAGCAGGGTAACATGACATTTGATGAATACCTGGCAAATTTTGAGGAATTATCTAAATTTTCCTCCTATCTGAGACTTCAACCAAATGAAGCATGGAAAGTAATGCACCTAGAGGCTGGGTTAAGGTCTAAGTTGAAGAATGTTGTAACTCCATTGGAAATACGAGATTATGCCATATTGGTAAATAAATGACGCATAGTTTCCAAGAATCTAGTGAAGAATGAGAAGGAAAAACCAAAAAGTAACTTTTTCAAAAGAAAGCAACCAGGATCTTTCTCAGGGAGAGATAGTAGATTTGGTAGAGGCCGAGAAGGGTAAAGGCCTATGGTCAGACTGGTGATATCTAATGTTTAACCTAAATTTTATAAAAGTCATGAAGGACCCTGCAAATGGCAACATCTAAAGGTACAACATGGTGTATGTTATAAGTGTGGGAAAGAAGGACATTTTATTAGAGATTGTCCATTATGGAAGAGACAGGGTGACACCACTAAACCTTCTACTACTGGAAGAGTCTATACTCTCAAGGGTAAATAAGTGGCTCAATCCGATGATTTAATGAAAGGTAAATGTTTAATTAATGGTATATCTTTAATTGTACTATTTGATTTTGGCGTTACTCACTCATTCATTTCGTTGGAATGTGTGAAGAGATTAAATTTACCTGTGACTAGTTTATCTTATCTATTATCTATTTCTATTCCAGTTGGAGAGCAGGTTTTGACTTCTTTAGCCTACTTGAATTGTTCTATTGTTGTTGAGAACAGATCATTTGTTGTTGATCAGATTTGTTTACCTTTAGTGGATTTGGCATTATTCTTGGGATGAACTGGTTGTCTGTAAACAATGTAATCTTGGATTGTTTAGAAAAATCTGTGACTTTTGTAGATACCATATCGGTAAATAGGAGTATTAAGGAAAAGAATGAAAGGATGCATTTTCTATGTGCTTCTCAGATTAAAGTTCAGCATAAACTTGATGTCATTCTTGTAGTTTGTGAATTTCTGGATGTTTTTCCCAATGAAATCTTAAGTCTTCCACCTGAGAGAGAGATAGAGTCCTCTATAGAATTGATTCTAGGGAGGGGACAATCTCTATAGCACTCTATAGAATTCTCCCATAGAGTTGACGTAGTTGAAGATATAAATAGAGGACCTCTTAGACAAATAATTTATTAGACCTAGTGCTTCACATAGGGAGCCCTAGTATTATTTGTGAAGAAGAAAAATGGAAGCTTAAAGTTATGTATAGATTATAGGCAACTGACAAGGTAACAATAAAGAATAAATATCCACTTCCTAGAATAGATGATCTCTTGGATCAATTGAGAAGGGCTACCATGTTTTCTAAAATTAATTTGAGGTCGGGGTACCATCAAATCAAGGTGAGAAAAGAAAACATACCTAAGACAGCCTTTAAAACTAGATATGAGCATTATGAATTTCTTGTGATGCCATTCGGATTGAGGAATGCTCTAGCTATTTTCATGGATTACATGAATCATATATTTAGACCCTACCTTGATTAATTCGTGGTAGTGTTTATTGATAACATTCTTGTATATTCTAAAAGTAGTGAAGAGCACAAACATCATCTTAGGATTGTGCTGTAGTTGCTTAGAGAGAAGCAATTGTATGCTAAACTTGAGAAGTGTAAATTTTGGTTAGAAGAAGTAAAGTTCTTAGGTTATGTAATCACTAGAGATGGAGTAATAGTAGATTCCAGTAAGACAGAGGCGATAGTTGGTTGGGAGAGACCTATCATAGTGATGGAAATCTGTAGTTTTCTCAGATTAGTCGGTTACTATAGGAGATTTATTCAAGGGTTTTTGTAGATAGCGTTGCCTTTGACTAAATTGACTAGGAAAGACATTCCATTTGTATGGGATGCCAAATGTGAACATAGCTTTCAAACTCTGAAAGAAAGACTGACAACCACACCTGTCTTAATCATTCCTGATCCATTAGAAAAATTTGAAGTGTATTGTGACGCATCCAAGAAGGGCCTAGGGTGTGTCTTGATGCAGAATAAGAAGGTGGTGGCATATGCATCTAGGCAATTGAGACCCTATGAGAAGAATTATCCTACCCATGATCTTGAATTAGCAGCCATAATGTTTACCTTAAAGATTTGGAGACACTATCTCTATGGATCTAAATTTGAGGTATTTAATGACCACAAAAGTCTCAAATACCTTTTTAATAAAAAAGAATTGAATATGAGGTAGAGGAGATGGATGAAATTTATTAAAGATTATGATATTGAATTAAAGTACCATCCTGGAAAGGCAAACATAGTAGTTGATGCTTTAAGTATGAAATCCCTTCATATAGCTCACATGATGGTAAATGAAATGAATTTAATTGAGAAGTTTAGGAATTTGAGTTTATTCACTCTAGTATTACTAGATAGGATGTACCTAAGTGAAATGAAAATCAAGAATACCTTTAGAACTCAAATCCTAGAAGCCCAGAGGGAAGATGAATTCTTGAAGTCCCTAAAGGATCCAAAAGAATTCAAGAAAGAAATTGATGGGGTAGTGACCTTCTAGACTAGTTTATATATCCCCGAATTAGGAGGATTGAGGGATAAAATTTTATAAGAAGCCTATAGAAGCAACTATACTATTCATCCAGGTGCCTCTAAGATGTACCAAGACTTGAAGAAAAATTTCTAGTGGCCAGGTATGAAAAAGCACATAGCTGAATATGTTGCTAAATGTCTAGTGTGCCAGCATGTGAAGATTGAACATAAAAAGCTTATAGGAATGTAACAACCTTTAGAAATTCTTGAATGGAAACGGGAGAAAATTTCCATGGATTTTGTAGTAGGCTTGCCTAAAACTCAATAGGGAAATGACGCAAACTAGGTGATTGTTAACAGATTAACTAAATATGCACATTTCCTACCTATTAAAATAAAATTTTCATTGGATAAGTTTGCCCACTTGTACATACAAGAAATAGTAAGACTTCATGGAATACCTACTAGTATAGTATCAGATAAAGATCCTAGGTTTACTTCTAGATTCTAGAAAGCCTTGTAAGAGGCATTTGGTACTAAGTTGAACTTTAGTACTACTCATCATCCTCAAACTAATGGGCAGACTGAAAGGACGATCCAGACATTAGAAGATATGCTTAGGGCTTATATATTAGAACAAAAAGGAAGTTGGGATAAAATTTTGCCTTTAGTTGAATTTTCTTATAATAATAGTTTCCACACTAGCATAGGAATGACTCCTTATGAAGCCTTGTATGGAAGAAAGTGTAAATCACCCTTGTGTTGGTTTGAGGTGGGAGAGAGACAAACTTTAGGGCCGAAATTAGTTCAACAAACTACTGATCAGATAAAAAATAATCAAGGAGAAAATGGCTAAGGCCCAAGATAGACAGAAAAGTTATGCTGATAAGAGGAGAAGACCATTAGAATTTGTAAAAGGAGATCATGTTTTTCTCAGAGTATCTCTGGTTACTGGCATTGGTAGGACTATTAAGTCAAGAAAATTGAATCCTAGATACATTAAACCATACCAGATTTTAAAAAGAATAGGTTCATCCGCTTATTAAATCGCATTACCACCATTTTTGTCTAATCTCCATAATGTTTTTCACGTTTCTCAACTTCGTAAATATATCCCAGATCCTTCTTATATTCTTGACACAAGTACTATACAATTAAAAGATAATTTAACTTATAATCCTAGACCTTTAAGAATCATTGGTACTGAAGTCAAAAAATTGAGAAATAAAACAATTCCACTGGTAAAGGTATTGTGGATCAATCATCACCACAAGAAGCTACATGGGAAAAGGAAGATGATATGAGAAAAGTCTATCTAGCTTTATTTGAATAAGTATATACAAATTTTAGGGATGAAATTTTTTAAAGGAGGGGAGAACTATAACATCAGCTCCCTCTATGCATTAAGAGATGTTTGTTAATTTTAAATGAATTAAATGCTTGTATTTGTTGCATTAAATTGCATATAGATGCATTATAGTGAGAATTTTAAGTGAAGAGAAGGAATAGGGACCAAAATGAAAGGAAAATGATGAAGTGGGAATGGATGTGTGAATTTCAAATACTTTAGGGCAATAGGCCAAAATTTTAGCCAAATGATTTACTATAGCAACAGAATTCTGAAAATTTCCCGGCAGGCAGTTAGGGACAAAATGGTCATTTAACATAAAGTTGGAAGAATTATTAATTTAGACCGAATGGTCAGAAATTAGGAGTAGAATTGCAAGAGGCTGGATCACCTATAAATAGGTGAAGTCTCTAGAACCTTTCATTTTGCATCCTGAGTTCAGAATCTTAGAGAGAGAGAGAGAGGACGAGCTAGAGAGAGAAAGTTAGGAAATTATGAAGGAAGAAAGATGCTAAGAGGATTTAAGCATTCCAGATGCTAGGAAAACTTAGCAGAACACTTCACCATCATCAAATATCAAGTTTAAACTAGCAAAAAGGTAGCAAATCACCTATCTCCCTTATTTTTGAAATTTACTGTGTATGGTTGATAAATTTTGAGTTTTCATAATTTTTCACTCTTTGCAGATTAAAACCTACATTCTTAGTGTTTTTTTATTGCTATTGGATGTTTTAAAATGCTTGAATATACTTGTGAATGCATGAATGCGAATTTGAGAAATGGGTTTTTCATGATTTTTGAGAAAGAGTTTAAATCCCATATTTGAGCATGAATAATTAGTGGTTTTGGCTATTTTTGAGTAGTAAATGAAGCTTTTATGTTGTTATTAAGTTTTTAATCATCAAAACTATTTTAAAAACATGTTCTTGGGCTAAAATAATTAGTCAACGATGAGTTTTAAAATAGACCATAACCTAGCAGTCGACTTTTAGGCTCTACCAATCGACTGTCGTGCTCCTGAGTTGGCTAGAAACGTATCCAGAATGCTAGCAGTCGACTGCCAGAGACTGGAAGTTGACTGTCACATTCTTATTTTTCAAAAATTAGCTAAGAACAAAGCAGTCGACTATCGGGGCCTGGAAGTCGACTGATTGCTTTCTGTTTGAGATAATTATGAGGTACTAAGCTAGAAGTCAACTACCAAGAGATTGGGAGTCGACTTGTAGCTCTCTATTTTGAAAATTTTGACTCAATAACCTATTTTTAATCTATAATTAGCCCAATATTTCACTCAAATTTAGGAGTTAATCTTGAATTGTAATGGATAACATGAGAAAGCAGAATATTTGAGAAATTATGAGAAAGAGAAGAGAAATAAGATATTTTCATTGAGCATGAACCATAAATAAGAATAACTACAAATGGTTGATCCGCTAGAATAGCCGCATTTGGTTATATCGTGAGAAGGGATGCATTTGGTTACACCACGAGAAGTGATGCAATTGGTTATACTGTGAGAATAGCTGCAACTGGCTTTAATGTAGGAAAAGTTTTACAGATGATAAACCACGAGAATATTGCTAATAGTTAACCATGAGAATAAATGCTAACAGTTAACCACGAGAATGAAT
The DNA here is from genome assembly GCA_031216115.1 of Senna siamea. NCBI lineage: Eukaryota > Viridiplantae > Streptophyta > Magnoliopsida > Fabales > Fabaceae > Senna > Senna siamea. Next base: position 10,165,191 of record CM062360.1, read on the forward strand.
GCAGACAGTGAAAACCACGAGAATGGTTGTAGGTGGCTCATGACCACAAGAAAACTCATTTATGAATGGAAATATTTAAAGATTTATTTTGTGATGCTTTTGATGTTGCCTATATCAAATTGTATGATTTCTTTGTTTATGCTCTATATACTGATATGAGAATATGAGTTGTTACCATTACAATCTGAGAATGTATCCTGTGTGATGAATATCTGTTGAAGTGCATGTGTAATCATAAGTATATGCATGAGATATTATATAATCCATGTACATTGTTCCAATAGCATAACATTTTAAATTATTATGAAAAAAAAAGAATGTAGTAGATTTTCGTATCCGTACGGTGGTACAATCAGCTATTTTTAAAAACAAGTGATTATTGCTATTGGGAAATATTTCTCATTAAATGTTGGTTTGTATCAGATGCCTAGGTATTAGATGCTGTTGGAGGTAAAGATAGAGATAGTGGAGATACCCTTTCTAGGGTATTTTCTTATGATTACTAGACTATGGGTCCTATTTGTAATTGAGTTACCACCCTCCCCTTGACTGTATGCATAACTAGGAATATGTAGTATTTTGACATGCCCATTTCCCTGAATCCTTATTAGTATTTTGAAAGGATCAAGAGAATGATTTTGGTATAAGTAAGGAAGGCATATATGTATGATCAAGAATTTTGCTTAAAATAGGGTATAAGTGGCAGGCTTGTTGTCTCCTTACCCTGCTCAAGCTCACATATCTATAGGTATATTTCTGGCACACACTACTGTTTATGTATGTATAAATATTGTGTACAGTTGGATGTGTATGTAAATATCTCTATATCTATCTTTTTCATTTAAATTACTTTATTTATTTTCGCTGCATAACGTGTGAGAACTCGAGTGTAGTAACCCAAACTAGTGGCACTCAATTATTTAACCTAGAAAATGTTAAAAATATACTCAGGTAGAGGCAATAGTAAACTCACCAACCTTATATTGTATTATATCACCTTATATTATATTACCTTATATTATTTATCTTTTAAGTTAGGGGTGTTATAATCACTAAGGCAATTTCATAACATTTTATGGAAAACTCATCCAATCAATTAAGGAAATGTTAATTAAAATATAGTTAAGAGAATATGAGGTGTTACACAATTAGTTATATTTAACTTGGTAGGAGTTAAAAATAGACTCAGGTAGATGAGTTAGTAACAAATCTATATATGTATGTTAATTATAGATAAATCAGCATTTTAATGAACCATAGGTTAGGGTGTTACAACATCCATGATACAAAATTGTTTTGGAACCAAATAGAGAATGCATGGTTTTTGTATAACTCATGGCTAGTATTGTCAAAGATAATTTTAACTAGTTTTTCTTGATTATTGAGATTTTATCTCACCTGTGCTTTGATGTGTCTAAATGGCAAGGTATATGGTGTTATTGGAGATGGAGGCAGACATTTTGAAAGTCGTTGGCTTGGGGTATTTCCTGGTTATAAGAGATGTTATAGTGTGGATGGTAATTCGACCTCTGATGCCCCTAGTGGGTTGAAGATTTGGTTGGATAGTTAGTAGATTTTCTTTTTGTACATTCCCATTCCACCCTTAGCTCATTATATTTTTGGGAAGTTAAAGAGGTAATGCTTGATGTATAGATACTAGATGGAAGCCTTTTTTTATTCGTATATGAATATGTATGTTATTTTGTATAGGTATTAACAACACCACTATCCCTTAATGGGTTCAGTGGGCTTCATAACATTAGCTTTGGGCCTCTAAAGCTCTCACTGTATATCTCTGAATTTCTATTTGTAAAAATGGATAATATATACATATATATGAGCTTTCTATTTGGATGTATGTTGATCGTAAATTAGTATACTTCTGCTAACGTCGTGTGACAAGTGAGATATCCGAGAGAAACCCTAAACTAAACTTAAGTAATTAATGATCCTAGTAACTAATAAAATTGGACTGGGTAGATAAGTAAAGTGACAAGATAGTAGCACACCACTCCAATGGAATATTAAGATATAAGACTTGTAGGGGTGAGGTGTTACACTGTGACTTGGCCATGGCTTGCCATAACATGCCCATAATCTATCATGACATAACATGACTTGTTCACGGCTTTCCATGACTTGCCAATGACATGTCATAACCTACCCACGGCTTGTCATGACTTGCTAATGACTTTCCCACTGCTTGCCATGACATGCCCATGACTCAGTCATAACATGCAATGAATTGCCCACAACATTCCATGACTTGAACAAGGCTTGCCATGACTTGCCCGCAGCTTGTCATGACTTGCCCACGACTTGCCAACGACTTGCCATGACTTGACCATGACATTCCATGACTTGCCCATACTTGCCATGACTTGCCCACAGCTTGCCATGACTTATCTGCGGCTTGCCATGACCTGCCCACGACTTGCCATGAAAAATGTAACATCCGCTCCTTCTATTTATGAGAGATATTTGTTAGTTATTAAATAAGTTAAATGTTTGTGTATGTTACATCAAATTTCATGTAGCTGCATTAGAGTGAGGGACTAAATTGAAAAGAAAAGGATAGGGACTAAAATAAAAAGGATAGCAAAATTTAATTTTAGCCAAAAGAGGAGTTACTATACTAACTAACTTTTGAAATTTCCCACCAAGGTTTCAGGGGTAAAATTATAATTCTCCATATGGTCGGAGAAATTACCATTGAGGTTGGATAATCAAAACTCAACCCCGACATCAGACATAAATTCATATTTTTAGAGAGAGAAATAAAATGAGCTAGAGAGAGAAAGAGAAAAAATTTTGTAGGAGAAGGGATCTAGCTTGACTTTTAACACAAAAAATGGCATTAGAGAATCTCTGAGCAAGCATCTAACACCATCTACATATCTTAAACTAAAAAAAAGGTAGCAAACAATCTAATTCCCTTTATTTTGAAAAATATCATTCACTTTGTTTGAAATAGTGATTTTGATATGATTGAGTTGGGATGGGGATTTAAACATACATTCTTTGTGTTTTAACTTATATTGGGTGCTTTATGCTGATTAGGTGTACTTAGAAATGCTTGTTTTAGATTTTGTGAAATGGGTTGTACTGTTCACTTGGGTTGACTTGAGTTGAATCCATTGTGATAGATGATTTTTAGCATATAAATGAGTTTTAATGCAGGATAAAGGTTGTTTTGGTGTTAAAAACTAATCTCACGTCGTTTCTAGACTTAAAAGAGGTGAAATCTGGACTTAGTGACCTTGTATAGCAGTGAAAACAAAACCTCAAGGTCCTGCAAGTTGACTTCTATGTTCTTAAGCTTGATATTTTCCAAAAAAAATACAGGTAGCAGCCGACTGTTAGGCCTTCTACAACCAACTATTAGTTTACAGAAGCTTAACAGTCGACTGCCATGTGGTTACAAGTTGACTGGTAGTTCTCTATTAGCCAATAGTCAACTGTTACTATTATGGAAACTGACTTGTAGCATCTTGTTTGTGTTTTTCAAGAATTTATTTCTATAAATTGATTGCTATAGGGTGTAAGTCGACTAGAAGGTGGAAAAAATATTATTTTTCATAAATAAATTATTTTGAAAGAGCCACCTAGTCTTTGAAATGAAACCTTGAAAGTTTAGAACAATTTTGTGAGTTCAAGTTTCTATTTTCTTAAGGTTATGCTCAATAGAGTCAACAATAATGTCATTACATAAGGAAAGTACAATTTTTGGGTAACATGTAACATGGATTAAAAAGAAAGAGAGGAAAACATAGAAGAGAAAAGAGAAGAGTATTCCAAGTGTATGCATTAGTAGTAGATAGGCTCATGATTGAGTGACCAACTATCGGTATGCGACAATCGTTGGGCATTCTATGGTTGAACCATAATTTGGGATGGTAAAACATCCACTCAATTATAAATGATTTTGAAAACACCATGATGGTTACGAATTCTAAGTTAGTGAACTCTCTTATGGCCAATAAAAGAAGTCACATAATTAGGATTAAGCATAACCGTAACATGAGCCGAATTACTTTAGAATATATGCTTGTGAATAGCGTGCTGGGAATGTGATCCATTAGTGAGGATGGTGATTCCATAGCCTCATGATCCGCAAAGGTGGAGTAGGCGTGATCTGTTAGAGGTGACAGTGATCTCATGAGTTATACTAGCCCCTTTGTGGGACGAAAGGGAAGTGAAGTATCCAAAGGGATATCGATCTCGTTGGTCAAGAATAATTTGTCAGAGTTGGCAGGGACCATTGAGTGAGTGTGGGATAATTTGTCGAGAGGATATGGACCATTGTATAATTGGGATCCACTAGGGGACACTCCATATAATACAGAGCAGGCGTTGGACTGCTAGTTGGTCAAGGACCATAATACTCAACTCAGAACTCATTCATAAGTGCTGTTGGAGCACGTGGAGTTGTTCGCTAGGCAACTCTCCACATGACTCATATGATGATATGGCATTGACCATTATGATATGATTGTTTTCCCTGCTCATGTTTTATATGTGATTATGATCATGTTATCATGACAAATATATATGATGAAATGACATATTTGGTATTGTTGACATCTAGTGAACTATAACTGCACATGCATTCATAAGTACATTCTATTCTATCATGCTATGATGCTATAATTGCATAATTGTATATATCATGCATTGTATTCCAATAGGCATTGTTTTCTAATTGATGATGGAAAGGAATGTAGCATATTTTCATATGATTACGGTGGTATATACCAGTGATTTTTATATAGATTGTTATGCTACTGAGATTTATTCTCACACAAATGCCGATGTGTATCAGATGCCTAAGTTCCATATTCTCCTAGAGGTGGAAGTAGCATGGATAGAAATACCTATCTTACGAGCACTTCATGATAATTCAAGATATTTGGGTAATTATTATTATAGATGTGCCCCCATCTCCCCCACCTGCAGAAGGGGTAGAATTATATGAGTAGAATGGTAGTTAGTACATTTTGACATGTAGATATTGAAATTGAAGTGTACATGCCCAATACCTTAATCTGTTATTATATTTTTGGAGAGGATTAGGATGATTAATTTTGGTGTACAGAGAATGAGGGCATATATGTATCAAGATATGTGAGAAATATAAGATTATCCACTAGTAGGTTTTTCTTGAAATGGGTATGAGTGGCAGGGTTATTGCCTCCTTACCCTAAATGATAAATAGTTGATAGTCTCATGTATATAGGTATGTATCTTTTGTAGAGGAATTATATATGTGAATGTATATGAATATATTTATATATATATTTCATTTATTTTTGTTGCATTACTTATGAGAACCCGAGTGTAGAAATCCCAAACTAATGGTACATAATTATTTAACTCAGTAAAAGTTAAAATTTACTCGGGTAGAGTTAGTAGTAACTCACCAATATTATATTATTTAATTAACTAAAAGGAACTATAGGATTGTGTGTGTTACAACTTTTCCACAACTCAATCATGACATTTCACGACCTGCCCATGACTCAGTCATAACATACCAAGTACCTTTGACTTAATCATGACGATCTCAGGACTTGGATATGACTTGCCCATAACCATGTCATGACTTGCTTGCAACTTAGTCATAACAAGGCCATGACTCAGTTATGATAGTGCTAGGACATGTCATGACCTACCCATAATTGAGTTGCGACACTCCAAAACCATTGAGTGACATTCAAGTGCTATATTTATGCAAAATATCATATGCAAGTAGAGGTCTAATATTACGTATATATGCCAAGGAAGCTATCCAAGAAGTTTCAAGGCAATTCAACTTATTTTCTATTTTTGTTAATTTTTTAAAGTTTCAAAGGTAAAAATTCATAAAATATTTTGTGAATGTCTAAAAATTATAAAATTTGGAGAGGAAGTGAATCTTATTTTTCTAAGTATACTTGCAAAAATTTTGTGAAAAAATTTTGATCTCTAGGTCCAAAAAAAACTTATGTTGGCTAGCAAAAAAGTATATAATCTCTTGCATAGGAGGGGACTCTTGCCTAGGTTCCATGCACCCCCTTGTGCCCCATGGACTTAAGCTTATCTAGGCATGACTTACTAGTGTGCTAGTATGTGGTGTCTTAAGATGAGCTAAGGCATAGCAGTGCAATGGTCGACTGTGTGCCTCGGTTGCCGATAGCTGGCCATCGTTTTCCATTGAACTCCTGATGCTTGCTGCCAATGCTATCTAGCAACAACACCTAAGGCAGTGAACCTATCGATGCAGCCTAGTGCAATGGTGAGTATCAAGGATTAAATGCAACAAATGCTAAACATAACAATTCTTAGTAAGTTTTCAATAAAGTTGGAGATGCTCAGAGAATGAAATCAACAGACAGGCTACTCTTATTATTATCTTTCTTTTCTTTTCTTTTCTTTTTCTTCTCTTTTTTTTTTTCATTTTCATTCATCATTTTTTTTCTTTTTTCATAATTAGCCTGCATGCATACACTTTTGGATTGAAGGGAGCATCTAAAATGATGAAAAAAAAACTTAGTGCTCTATCATTAATTAAAGTATTGCATTCTTAATCCATGCACAAAGAGTAAATCACACAAATTTCAGCAAATGGGGTGAAGAAAGAAGAAAATGTATAGAAAGGAATATGAGGTGTAAAATGTAAGAGAAGAAGGAAAAGTCAAGGCCCAACAGTGGCTAACTAAGGAAGACACATAAGGTAGGCTTTTTTTATTATTATTTTAAGTTGCCCAAATCATCTAATATTCAAAAGTTTATGTAACTTCAACAAGAATTACAGAGCAAGTTCTAGAGACACAATCAAGTGAAATACGTACTCAACAAAAAGAATGCAAAGCATATTTGTGATAAATGCTTATCTTAGGCTCAAATCTCACGTTTGAAGTGTGGCTAAATTGCATATGATTCTCAAATATTTCCATATGAATTACTAATCAAGCAGTGCATGCAAACTGCATTACCAACATCCTAAATCAAAATTGAACAATATGAAAGAAAATCAAGCAACATGGGTATGACCTGGCCGTGGTCAAGAATACATTAGGCATTAAAACTGCTTTCTAACATAAACTATGAGAAACAATGTCTGCCCATTCATGACTGAATCATACATGCTCAAAAGACAATCAAAGACTTAAGTGCATAGAATCAAGCAAAAATCAAGTATCTTGTCCTAGATATACTGTCAGCACAAATACAACATTAGCAAAAAGTAGCATCAATATGCGGCGTCCTGAACTAGTAGAGGGAAAATGAGTCAAAATAATAAAGGCACACCACCCCACACTTGAGGATCACACTATCCTCAGTGTACACCTAAAGGGGATACCACAGAAATAAAAGTAGAAAGCACAGCAACAAGCACAGATAATCTAAAAGTTTTAATGTACCTCAACAAAATGAAAAAGAATAAAATAGACAAAAATAAAATAACACAGATAAAATAAATAAAAAACACAGTGCTTCTTTTTTTTTTTAGTCTTTTAGCTAGACTCGCTCCTTCTATCACTCTTTCAGGTAAAGCACCATATGCAATCGCTCCTCGACCTCCAATAGGTCTCCATAGTAGTGCTTTAGTCTGTGCCCATTGAATTTGAAATCTCCCTTGTCAGGATGATGCAATTCCACTGTGCCATAGGGAAAGACTTGCTTGATCACAAATGGTCCTAACCATCGGCTTTTAAGCTTTCCTGGAAAAAGACGAAGACGTGAGTTATAAAGTAATACCCTATCTCCAACCTGAAAATCTTTAGAGCCATGCAACCTTTGATCATGCCACTTCTTGGTTCGAGCTTTGTAAATGGAAGAATTTTCATAAGCTTGGTGGTGCCATTCTTCTAACTCATCCAACTGCCATAACCTCTCTTTACCTGCAGAAATAACATCAAGATTTCATGTTTTAAGGGCCCAAAGTGCCCTGTGTTCCAATTCAACAGGCAAATGACAAGTCTTTCCATACACTAGCCTATAGGGTGTAAATCTAGTAGAAGTTCTGTAAGCTGTCCTAAAGGCCCATAATGCATCATCCAATTTGGATGCCTAATCCTTCCTACTCACCCCTACGGTTTTCTCTAAGATTCTCTTTAAACCCCTATTAGTTACCTCTACTTGTCCACTGGTCTGTGGGTGATAGGGTGTTGAAAACCTATAAGATACCCCGTAATTTTTTAGTACTTTCTCAAGTTGGGAGCTACAGAAATGGGTCCCTTTATCACTAATCAGTGCCCTAGGTGTACCAAACCTAGCAAACAATTTTTTTAGGAACCTAGTCACCACCCTGGCATCATTAGTGGGGAAAGCTTGAGCTTCTGGCCACTTGGAAAGATACTCAATAGCCACAAGTAGATACTTATTACCAAATGAGGAAGGAAAAGGGCCCATGAAGTCAATACCCCACACATCAAAGATTTCAACCACTTGCATACTCGTTTGGGGCATTTCATCACGGGCAGAGATGTTACCTGACCTCTGACAAGCATCACAAACCTGGACATATGCTCTAGCATCCTGGAATATGGTTGGCCAGTAGAACCCTGCTTCAAGCACCTTCCTAGCAGTGTGGTTTGCAGCCTGGTGGCCTCCCGTTGGTCCTTCATGGCAATGCTTCAGGATTTGGTGGACTTCCTCCCCATGTATGCATCGCCTGATTACTTGGTCTACACAGATACGAAACAAGAAAGGATCTTCCCAAATGTAGTATTTCAACTCAATAAATAATTTCTTCTTTTGCTGGGTAGTCATACCCTTTGGTAAAACCCTTGCCACCAAATAGTTAGCATAATCACAAAACCAAGGGGAATCAGTACATACCTGAACTGTTTCCAAATGCTCATATGGGAAGTTATCATCAATGGCTCTCTCATCTAAGGCCTCCCAGTTTGGATTCTTTAACCTTGATAGGTGATCTGCAGCCAGGTTCTCTGCACTCTTCTTATCTTTGATCTCAATATCAAAATCCTGCAAGAGCAAAATCCATCTAATGAGTCTAGGCTTAACATCATGCTTACCGAACAAATACTTCAAGGCTGAATGATCCGTGTAAACCACGGTCTTGGATAGCACCAAATAGCATCGAAACTTGTTGAAAGTATAGACCATTGCAAGTAATTCCTTTTCAGTAGTGGTATAGTGCTCCTGGGCATCAGTCAAGGTCTTGCTAGCATAATAAATTGGTTGGAACTTTTTATCAATCCTCTGACCTAACACAGCTCCAACTGCAAAGTCACTAGCATCACACATTAGTTCAAAAGGCAGCCCCCACTTAGGTGAAACTATAATAGGGGCTGTGGTTAGTCGTTCCTTTAGTAACTCAAATGCATGCAGACAATTAGTATCAAAAATAAAAGGTACATCCTTGACAAGAAACTGAGTTAAGGGCCTAGAAATCTTAGAGAAATCTCTAATAAATCTCCTATAAAAACCAGCATGCCCTAAGAAGCTCCTAACAGCCTTAACTGAACTAGGGGGTGGTAGTTTTGATATGGTCTCAACCTTTTCCTTATCCACCTCCATCCCTGCATGTGATATCTTATGCCCAAGAATAATCCCCTTTCTCACCATAAAGTGACATTTTTCCCAATTAAGAACTAAGTTTGCTTCTATACATCTTGCAAGCATACGTTCTAAATTAAGCAAACAGTGGGAGAAGGAGTTACCAAAAACTGAGAAGTCATCCATAAATACCTCCATAGACTCCTCAATCATGTCATGGAAGATTGCCATCATGCACCGCTAAAAAGTGGTTGGTGCGTTGCACAATCCAAAAGGCATCCTCCTGTATGCGAACGTTCCATATGGGCAATTAAAGGTGGTCTTCTCTTGGTCTTCAGGTGCAATGGGAATCTGAAAGTAACCTGAAAAACCATCAAGAAAGCAATAAAACATGTGACCTACCAAACATTCAAGCATCTGGTCAATGAAAGGAAGAGGAAAATGGTCTTTCCGGGTTGCATCATTGAGTCTCCTATAATCAATGCAAACCCGAAAACCTGTTATCGTCCTAGTGGGTATAAGTTCATCCTTATCATTCTTAACCACTGTCATGCCACCCTTCTTTGGTACAACCTGCACAAGACTCACCCAAGAGCTATCAGAGATAGGATAAATCAAACCTGTATCAAGAAGTTTAATTACCTCCTTTTTCACCACTTCCTTCATGTTTGGGTTCAATCGTCTCTGTGGCTGCACCACTGGCCTATAGCTATCTTCCATCAAGATCTTTGTGTGAACAATTGCTAGGATTAATCCCAGGAATGTCCGCCATCTTGTAAGAAAAGGCCCTAGGGTATTTCCTAAGAGAGGTCAAAGTCATCTCCCTCTCCTCAGGTGTCAGGTCAACTGCTATAATTACTGGCAGCTTCTCTGCCTCATCCAAATAGGCATAGCTTAAGTGCTTGGGTAACTCCTTCAATTCCAAGGTTGGGGGGTCCTCAATTGAAGGTTTCACCTTCTGCACCTCTGACCTGTTAAGAGAAACAAAAGAATCAGTCAAGTTGCTGGGCTCAACAGCCAACAAGTGAGCTAGTTGTTCCAACACTTGCTCGTTGGACAACTCATCCTCTTCTCCTTGTAATGCCACCTGTAAAGGGTCATCAAGTAAAAATTCCTGCAATTCAGATTCAACCACATCATCCAAGACATCCACAGAACATACAGTATCATCATGATCTAAAGATTGTCTCTTAGAGGTAGCTAAGTCAAAGGTAACAGTTTCATCCCCTACTCTAAGTTTCAATTTCCCATCACAGACATCTATAATAGCCCTAGACGTTGCAAGGAAAGGCTTACCTAGAATCAAGGGTACGCTACTCTCACCCTCCATATCCATCACAACAAAATCCACAGGAAATATAAATTTATCAACCTTTACAAGGACATCTTCAACTATACCTCCAGGATATTTAACAGTTCTATCAACTAATTGTATGTTCATCCTAGTAGGTTTTGGCTCACCCAATCCCAGTCTATCAAACAAGCTAGTAGGCATCAAATTTATGCTAGCTCCTAAATCAGATAAAGCATCCATGATAGACAGATCACCAATTACACAAGGTACGGTAAAACTCACTGGATCATGCCTTTTAACAGGCAGCTTATTTTGTAAGATTGCTGAGCACTCCTCATTCAATGTCGCCAGTCTCAAATCCTCTAGTTTCCTCTTGTTGCTCAGTATTTCCTTCAAGAACTTTGCATAGTGAGGCATCTGCAAAATGGCTTCAACAAAAGGAAGGTTAATCCTCAGCTGTTTAAATAGATCAAGAAACTTACCAAACTGTTGATCTACTTTCTCCTGCTTCAGTCTAGCCGGGTATGGAATGGGTGGTTGGTACTATCTTATGGGGCTCTTCTTGCCCTTAACTTGCACTGGCTTAGTTACCTCAGGCTCTTGGTCCTTATTGACACTTGTATCCTGCACATCATTATGATTATCAGTAGGTAATAATAAAGGACCAGCTACTTGCTTACCTGATCTTAGAGTGATAGCCTTGCAATAATCCCTTGGATTAGACTCGGTGGTGCTGGGGAGCATCCCTGGCTGTCTTTCAGCCAACACCTTAGAAATCTAGCCTATCTGATTCTTTAAGTTCAGAATGGAGGCTTGTTGGTTTCGAAGTGCTGTGTCCATTTGCTGGAATTTGCTCTCTGAAGTGGACATAAACTTCATCATCAATTCCTTCAGATTAGGCTTCTTCTCCTGCCCTTGAGGAAATTGACTTGGAAGCGACTTCTTCTTTGGGGTTGCTATTGGTGCAACCGCTGAAAACCTGGTGGACCCTGGTTATTAGTGTTTCTCCATCCAAATTTTGGATGATTCCTCCACCCGGGGTTGTATGTGCTGCTATATGGATTGTTCTGCTATCTCGGAGCGTTCCCCATGTAATCTACCTGATCAAAATCAGAAGAACCACTGTGAGAAGAAAATGAAGAAGAGGGGTTAGCAAACATACCTCTCGCATTACAATTGACACCATAATGTGGGCTACCACAGAACTCGCAGCTTGACTGTGCTGCATGCACTGGCATCTGGAGTTGGTCAATCTTCTTAGCCAGAAGCTCCACTTGAGTTGCCAAGGTTGATATAGAGTCTGACTGGTTAACCACTCCCTACCGTCCTAGCCTATCCCTTGAGTATTGCCACTGATAGTTGTTCATGGCCATTTCCTCTATTAAACTCTGTGCCTGTTCAGGGGTTTTATTATTTAATGCACCCCCTGCTACCGCATCCACCATCTGCCTTGTGGCTGTATTTAAACCACTATAGAAAGTCTGCACCTGCATCCACACAGGCAATCCATGATGTGGGCAACACCTCAGTAAGTCCTTGTACCTCTCCCATGCATCATACATACTCTCATCAGCCATCTACACAAAAGAAGAAATGTCATTACGTAGTTTTGCAGTCTTAGCTGGTGGAAAATATTTGTACAAAAACTTTTCAGCCAAAGTCTCCCAAGTAGTGATGGAGTTAGGTGGTAAGGATTGCAGCCATCTCTTTGCTCTGTCTCTCAAGGAAAATGGAAATAATCTAAGCCGAATGGCGTCATCAATAGTTCCATTAATCTTGAAAGTGTCGCATATCTCCAAGAAGTTAGCTATGTGGGCATTAGGGTCTTCGCTGGGCATCCCTCCAAACTGTACCGTTTGTTGCACCATCTGAATCACATTTGGCTTGATTTCAAAATTGTTAGCTGCTATTGTAGGCCAAGTAATGCACGTCTGTGTCCCTTCCAATGAAGGTCTAGCGAACTCGTACATCGTTCTATTGGCTTCATCATTATTATTTGCAGCTGCCATCTTTGGCGATGTAGGATCAGGGATCTCAACTGGTTCCTCCTCCAATATCTCAACTGACACCTCCTCCTGACGATGGTGTGCACGAGTCCACAACAGTCGTTCTGGATCGGATAGAGGGTCTACAAGTATAGGATTAGAAGTCCTGGTCATAAACTACCTGAATCCAATAACAGTGAAACAGTCCACCAATCAGATTAAAGAGTAATAAACCAAAACAAAAAGTAAAACAAGACAGATAAAAATCAATAACAAAAATAATAATGAAACAAATTAAAACCCACTAAAATAATAAAACAAATAATCCAAATAAATAAAATAAAATAAACAAAGGACAAAATGAAACTAATAAAAACTAATAGCTGAACGCAGAGAAAGACACACTAACCAGAAACAAAAACAAAACAGAACAAATAAAAATGGCTAAAGTAACAGATAGCAAATTCACTCTAGTTTTCACCAAAATTCCTCCGCAACGGCGCCAAAAACTTGATGCTTGCTGCCAATGCTATCTAGCAACAACACCTAAGGCAGTGAACCTATCGATGCAGCCTAGTACAATGGTGAGTATCAAGGTCGTATTCCTCGGGAACGGGAAAGCCCAGAGCTACTACTTATTCTCTGTTATTTAGCCTACCAATTCAAATTAATTTCGATTCTAATTAAACTAATAACTAAGCTAAATGCAATAATCACTAGTCAACGCTAATTAACAAGAAGATGAATTAGTTGAGAAAAAACAGCAAACCCACTGGGAACCTAAACTAGTTGGTAAATACGAAAGATAATGGATGACTGAATCTGATTCTGCTACCTGTGAGTGAATTCTAATGCAAATTCAAATTCTCTGTCGGTCTCAATGAATTTCTTAAACCTAAAATCTACAACTGGCTGGTTCTTCCTACTGGTTAATTTTAGATTAGCATTATCGATCTAATTCACTACTATTAAGAATCGTTACTTATTAATCTTAGTTCCAAGCGATAACAAATCGTCTGTTACAATCAGGCATCCAATTTCAATTAAAATCTGTCGATTATTAAGAGAAATCTAAAGAGCTTTCAGTGCAACGTCTTGCCAATAAAAACATACACAGTCATTCATAACAGTAACGAAGATCACAGAATCAATGTTCAACCATCCACGGAAAGTAAATTCAAGCTACCAACATAGTTCAGGACCCAACGGGTTTTACAAATTTAGTTACACATAAGCATCATCCAACAATTCAGAAAATCCACAATTCAGAGAGAAAAGCAATGTAAAAATTATATACGTCCCTCTTCTCCTGAGAAATAGATCAAACAGTGCAGAATAGTCGCCGGGAAGTTGCTGAAAAATGACCAAAAATTACAATTTTAAAGCTGTCCAATGGGTCATAATCGGGTCGGGTCGCGGGTCATGGATACCCGACCGAAAATAGCTCCAAAAACCATCGAAGCTGCGGCGAAAGGTTGCAGGAGGGGCGTCGCACAGCGGAGGGATGATTTTCGGTGGCCTATGACGCAAACGACGCTGGATGGGTCGCAAAACACGAATGGGTCGCGTCACTCGGGTCCGTCTCAGGTTGCGCGATCCGTCGCGTTACGGCGGCCAATGGTTCGTCGGAAGGTGCGACTGGGCTGCCTGAAGCTGCAAGGAGCGTCGGTGGGCGGTGGGTCGATCGAAAAACGCTGCAAAATGCCGTGATGTGGAGAGTTTTTCCTCTCGGATCGTGCGCCTTTCTTGCCGTTTTGCTGCTATCCGACGGCAATGGGTGGTGGTGGTGGGTTCTCCGTCGTCTCCTATGGCAACTCGGCCTCCCTCGACGATTGATCGGCACGGGCGTCGCTCACGGGTGGATGGGTTTGCTTTAGGTCGCGATGCTTTTTTTTTCTTGCACGATGGATTCAAGCTGGGTACTATTCACAATAATGCTTCACGCGTGGGTCATCACCCTCCTTCACAATGGACTCCCCTCTTTTTCACTGTTCACTTCAGCCTTTTTTTTCCATTTCACGCGTGGGACTTCACTTTTTTCACGCTACTATTTTCTTCCCATTCCATTTCACACTGCCTGGGTCCCACGCACGCTGTTTGGATTTTCCTTCACTCCAAATTACTCCGTTTGCTGACGATGACTTGATAAAATATCTGAAAACAAAAATGAAGCAAACTTAGGTGATTTTAATAACAAAATTACACAAAATGCTCACAAAACGGACAATTCACATCCAACAATTTTGTATAGAATCGGACACATCAACTCCAATAATCTTTGTTTTAAAAAGAAGGCATTTTTCAATAGGCTGAATTCAAAAGTGGAGAAATCGAGCCCTAACTCACAATCGAGTATCACAATCATATACAATCCTAAGTGGATTAATAAATACCCCCAAATTTTGGTTGGAACCCTTCCAATCATTGCTTCTAACCACTCAGCTATAGTCTTGAATATTGAGGTGGGGTAAGTTACAAAAAAAAGAGGCTTTAAATTCAAAATTATGTGGCTTAAGGATGTTGGGTGTCATGAAGTGGTTAATAAGGCATGGAATCAACACCAACATGGTTTTGCTACATTTAAAGTCTTATAGAAGCTGAAGTCATTTAAGAACAATTTGAGATTCAGTAATAAGAATTGCTTTAGTAATCTACAAAATGGTATCAATCCCTAGAAAGCAAATTACAGAACCTTCAAGCTCAGATTAATAATGAGAATTTTTGGGAAGAGGAACTCAATGTTATAAGACAACTTGACCACCTTCTTGAGTGTGTGAACAAGTAACGCGAGTTCAGAGAACTAAGCAGCTTTGGTTATCCCAAGGTGATAGAAATACATGGTACTTCCATATGATTGTAAATCAATGAAGATCAAAGAATAAAGTTTCTTATATGAGATTAGCTGACAGAGGTTGGTCAAACCATATAGAGATAATTAAACATGAAGGGAGAGAGTTTTTCAGACAACTCTTTATTAATGCTAACCACTTGAGCCTTTTAAATGTTTGAAACAATCGTGTTTTAAATAGAAGGGTTAAAATCCTTGAGATCAAATGGCTTCTCGACAATCTTCTACCAACCATTTTGGCTGATTATTGCAAATGATGTCACCAATACAATTGGCTTATTCCTTAAAAAAGGACACTTACTTCATGAGGTTAAGAGGACAAACATAGTTCTAATTCCAAAGATCACCACTCCTTAGAGTTTCAAGGACTTCATACCAACAAGAGTTTGTAACGTCATCTATAAGATTATCTCCAAAGTTTTGACTAATAGACTCTAAAAAGTCATCCCATATCTGATTACGCCATTTTAGATCACTTTTGTATAGGGACATCAAATCTTGGACAACATTATTATGGCAGGAGAAAAACTTCATTACTTAAAAAGGGTAAAGAAGCAAAGGAATTTCTTGATTGTTGTTTTAGCAAGATAATGAAATCAAGATACTTTGACTAGAAGGGTGAAGACAAAATTCTTTGCCCAAGTTACGCCTCCACAATTTGGAAAGGGATTTACTCAACAAAAGATATCATTATCCCAAAGTTGAAATGGTAGGTGCGGAATGGAGAAGGAATCAATATTAAAAATTAGTTCTTGTTTCCCTTAAACAATGATAGATCTGAGCTTAGAAAAGTAAGTGATCTCATCAGGCTAAATAAAATTTGGAATAGAGAATAATCGACCTATAATCAGGAACAGGTGAAGACTATCCCGAAAATCCCAATTTCCTGATATAATTTTGATGACCAAATCATTTGGGAAGGCATCCAATCAAGGAAGTATAAGGTGAAAGATGGATATAAACTAGCCAAGGGTGGCTATCGAACACAATTAATAGTAATGCCAATTGTAGACTTAACCCCAACCATCGACAAGATGGAACAGTATTTGGGAAGCTCTTGTTGGATTTAATTAATTCTAGAAATTATTTGAATATAAAAGTAATAAAACGAAAGCGTACCGGAATCTATGATAAAATTTATAGATCAAGAATGCCAGTGTTTTGACTGATAGAATCCTTTGAATCTCCCGTAGGTAGATAGGAACCAGAAGGAGAGGAACCAAAAATTTTGAAAATGGTGTAAGAATACTTCAGTCAAGGACCACACCCTATTTATAGTAAATCCTTATGTGTCAAATTACCAATTTGCCCATCATTAATCAATAATTTGCACTTTAGGTATTCTACAAATATTATTAGTCCCCACACATAATTATTTATTATAAGGACCATTAAATCAAATTAAATCACTTTATAGGTCCTTAAACTTTATGGTAGTAATATGTATATGATAATTAATCCATAATACATGGACGTCTACATGTCCTAATTTGTTTATAAATATGTATGTACATAGTATACAATCTAAATTCTAACAATCTCCCACTTGGATTATACAACTATATATCTATATCATAAAACCTTTAATCATATACAAATTACCATAACTTTATGTGCACCTTAACTTTATCAATCTCATCTATTAGTCTTATCAATGTAAGGACCAAAGAGGCATTCGTTGTCCTTTTGCAACTAAACCTACAATGATCACGGACATTAACTTGACTAAATGACATAGATCATGTGTGGATGTGTAGCATGGAAATTACATGTAATGTGATCTACACATGTCTATTTCCAACTGGTCCTACCTTAACCAGATGAGATCAAAGTTCAGAGTAAGATTCATAAAATGAAGAATAAATACTTCATTAATGTAATCAATAATGTCATGACATCAAAATATAATAAAATACAAACTCTCACTATTTTAAACAGCATCTAATGTAACAACACCTATGTGAGCAACATGCTCATGAAAGGCTAGGGGTCTCAATGCCTTAGTAAGCAAATTCGCAAGCATGGAGTTTGTTCCTATTAACTCAATATTAATGAAGCCACTCTGAACTCTTTCTTTCACAAAAGGAACTTTATATCTATATGCTTAGATCTAGAAGAGCTCATGTTGTTATTTGAATACAAAACTGCTGCTCTATTGTCACAATATAACTTGAGTGGCCTTTCAATACCATTGACAATACGCAATCCCATGATGAAGTTTTGTAGTCATATAGCATGATTGGATGCTTCCTAACATGCTATAAATTCAGCCTCCATAGTAGAAGATGCAACAAGTATCTGTTTGGCACTTTTCCAAGATATTGCACCTCCTGCTAACTGAAATACATAACCAGATGTCAATTTTTGACTATCTTGGCATCTAGAAAAGTTAGAGTCAGAAAACCCAATGATCTCAAGTCTGTCCAACCTCTTATATGTGAGCATATAAACCTTAGTGTTTTATGTGTACCTGAAAACTCTTTTGACTGCTACCTAGTGTTCTCTTCCTGGATTACTTTGATATCTATCAAGCATCCCCATAATTTATACAAGGTCAGGTCAAGTGCAAACCTGTGCATACATTAAACTCCCTACTGCAAAAGCATAAGGGATATTTTCGATAAACTTGGATTCAATATCACCTTTTGGATACTGTTACAGACTGAACTTGTCTCTTTTAGATATAGGGGTATTATGAGGTCTACAATTTTGCATGCTAAAGCATTCAAGTACCTTTTCAATATAACCCTTCTATGATAATCCAAGAATTCCTTGTGAACGATCACGATGAATTTGAATTCCTAATATGAAGGATGCTTCACCAAGATTTTTCATTTCAAATTTATTTGATAAGAATTTCTTAGTTTCCCGAACCAATTCTATATCGCTATTGGCAAGCAAAATGTCATCTACATATAAGACCAAGAATATATATCTACTCCCACTGAACTTATGGTACACACAATTTTCAACAGTGTTCACTTCAAAACCAAATGAAAGAACAACTTGATGAAATTTTAGGTACCATTGACGAGAAGTTTGCTTGAGTCTATAGATGGATTTCTTAAGTTTACAAACCAAATGACTAGTTTCCTTAGAAGTAGCTAAAGCCCTTTGGTTGTTTCATATAGATAGTGTCCTCAATGTCTCCATTAAGAAAAGCTATCTTTACATCCATCTAATATAACTCAAGATTAAAATGTGCCACAAGTGCCATAATTGTCCTAAAAGAGTCTTTGAAAGAAATTGGAGAGAAAGTCTCTTTAAAATCAATCCCTTCCTTTTGGGTGAATCCTTTAGCGACAAGACGAGCTTTATATCTTTCCACATTACCTTGTGAATCCCTCTTGGTCTTAAATATTCATTTACAACCAATTGGTTTCACACCTGCCGGTAATGGGACAAGATCCTAAACATCATTGTCTTTTATAGATTGCATTTCTTCACCCATAGAATTGATCCACTTATGAGAATTAGAATTATTAATTGCCTCATTAAAAGTAAGTGGATCATCTCCCAATGAGTCAATATGTTCTTCATTCTTAAGGACATATACAAAATAACCATTAGGAATTGCATTTCTCCTTTTTCTTAAAGATCTTCTTAAAGACATTGGTTCTACTTGAATTTGAGGTTGTTGAGTTTAATCTTCATGTTCCTCAAGAACAACTTGTCTTTCATATTGATCTTGAGGAGTGAGAATTTCAACATTGTCTTGAATTGGAATTGAATGTTGTTGATGAATCATGTTAGGCATGAAAACTTGATCATGATCATGATTCACCACAATTGTAGGAAGAGGAATGGTAATTGAATTCTCTTCACTAACAATGTCATTCAAATCCTCTTCAAAAATAATGTCTTTATCCTTATCTTCCCCTTTAAACTCAACATCCTTAAAAAACCAGGCATTTCCCGTCTCAAAGAATGCTCTTCTTCTGGGATAATAGAATTTAAACCCCTGTGACCTTTCGGAGTATCCTACAAAATAGCTACTAACAGTTCTTGAGTCTAGTTTCTTTTCATTTGGCTTATAAAGCCGTGCTTCAGCTGGACATCCCCAAACTTGTAAATACTTAAGTACTAGTTTCTTACCAGTCCATAACTCATAAGGGGTCTTGTTTGTAGCTTTTGTAGGAATTCTGTTCAGAATGTACAGTGCGGTCTTTAAAGCATCGCCTCAGAGTGAGTGAGGTAAGGTAGTATGACTAATCATACTTCTTACCATATCCTGAAGGGTTATATTGCGCCTTTTAGCTACACCATGCATGCTTGGCGAACTGGGCATGGTGTATTGAGGCACAATCTCACACTCCTCTAAAAATTGAGCGAAAGGACTTGGATATTGTTCACCTGATCCATTATATCAATAGTAGTATTCACCACCACGATCAGATCTATTGTTGGATTTAATTAATTCTATGAATTGTTTGAATCTAAAAGTAATGAAACGGAAGCGTACCGAATTCCATGATAAAATTTCTGGATCAAGAATGCTAGTCTTCTGATTGATAGAATCCTTTGGATCTCCTGTAGGTAGATAGGAACCAGAAGGAGAGGAATCAAAATTTTTGAAAATAGTGTCAGAATACTTCAGTTAGGGACCACACCCTATTTATAGTAAATCCTTATGTGTCAAATTACCAATTTGCCTATCATTAATCAGTAATTTGCACTTCAGGTATTTTACACATATTATTAGTCCCCTCACATAATTATTTTATTATAATGACCATTAAATCGAATTAGATCACTTTATAGGTCCTTAAACTTTATGACAGTAATATGTATATGATAATTAATCCACAATACATGTACATTTATATGTCCTAATGTGTTTATAAATATATATGTACATAATATACAATCTAAATTCTAATAGCTCTGACATAAAGCGCTGCCATTAGGGGAGGATCTTCATCACAGAGGTTTCAAAATTCCAGGTAAATGCGCATTTAAGTGATACTATAGAAACTGTAAATCATTTATTCGTTAATTGTTGCATTACGCATACAGCTTGGTTTGGTGCCCAATTTTTTATTGAGATAGATACGATTGTTCATGGCCATTTTGTGAACAGGTGTTTTCATCTCCTTCAAGATAATGCAATGTGGGAAGACTAAGAAGCAGATGAAGAGGGGTCACGCCTTAAGGAAAAAATAATTTTCTTTTGCTGTTGTATTTACTCTATGCACAATAAAAGGAGGAAAGGAAGTGTCCCCGTCTAATATCATTGGGATGGCGTAAAGCATGGATGTATTCCTTAGCAGATTTATTCAAGAGTGGAGAGTGAACTTCCTTAATGTAGAAAAGCAAATTTTACCACTAATAATCATAGTTCAGAACAGGGAGGCCTTGAAATTTTTGTCATCTAGAAGAAATGGAATAAGAAGTATTCTCTGGGGCGCTTCTGAACAAAAGAAAGAGGGTAACTTTCTGCTAGTCGGGCTTGTTGCAAATGCAAAGGAAGGCAGCATCAATGTTTGTCTGAAAGGGATATGAATTACGCTTGTGACTATTAGGTGGAGTTTAGGACCCAAAATTAAGCTCAGTCTTGTCAATAGTCGTATGGTAAATATGATTTCTAAGAACCAAAACTTTCTTAGCTCATTAATTGCGGAAGGTCAAAGATATAGTTGAAATTCTCAAGTCATATGATAACGTCAAGTTTGAGCATTCATCTAACTGGGACCCTAATTTGCTGAGTTACCTGTATCAAGCTCAGGTATGTTGTTACTTTCTCCTGTAATTTATTGTTTCTCTAAATAAAAAACAAATACATACTTTGGTAAAAAATAAAAACTCAAAACAAATTTTCATTTAAAAACATGTAAAATTTTTCCAAAATCATAAAACACAGTTTTCTTGCCAAAACTTTATGTAAAAGTTTTGACAGGGGAAGACAGTATTAGTTATTGGTGAAAAAGTATAAACTCATGTAACTTTAAGCTAAATATATGCACATTTTATTAAGTTAATTTTAAATTTGTAACATTTTAAAAAATTACTATTGTCTATTTATGTCCGATTAAATTATAACTATAAATTATAATGGTTTGGAGATGTTTTAATAATTGATCTTTAAAATTATATATTACATAATATAAAATAAAATTTGCAATATGGAGAGAAGAGAGAAAAGAGAGAAAGTAAAATAATAAGGTTGTAATAGAAGAGTAGAAAATTAAATAATTTTTTATTATTTTAAAATATAATTATTATTTTTTATATTATGTTTCAAAAATTAAAAAAATTTGACATAAACTTTTGTATGTGTAAAGCCTCTAGTATATTATAACGACTTTTGAAATCTTTTAACCATTAACTTTTACAATTATATCTTTATAATATAAAAAATAAAATAAAATATATGAGAAAGAAAGTAAAAATAATATGATAGAAAAATAATGAGTTAAATAAATTTTCATAATTTAATTTATTATTTCAAAATATTATTATAATAATAATTTTATATTATATTTTAAAAATAAAAAAAATGATATACATTTCTTTAAATGCAGAGTCTCTAAGTATATATGTGTTTGTATTGTTTATTTAATTTTATTTTAATAAAAATTTATTTTTTTAAAAAAGTATAAAGTTAAAAGGTCACTTTTAATTTCATTATATTTTTTGTATTACGAATTTCATTCTAAATATTTGTAAAATATTTTAATATTATTGCAATTATTAATGAACTATAAATTAATAAGAAATTACATGTAAATGCATCATTAGATAATATGAAACTAAAATTAACTAAATATATATTTATTTTGCACTGCAAAATAGATTTTTAAAAAAAAGGTTGTAAAAGATAGTATTACGACCAATGTGATTAAAAAATCATTCTTTTACTAATTTTTTTGTGTTAACCCTTGAGATAATATTAAAAAAATTTTAAATCTTTCAGATAAAATTAATATATAATATTTTTAGAACAAAATTGAAAAACACTATAATTTTAGGGACAAAAAGCTTTTGTTTTTTGAATTATTTTATAAATATAATTCATATTTTCTGATTTATAAAGAAAGAAATCAGAAATGCATCAATTTAATAAAAATTAAAGGTAATAAAATCCACAGAATTGCTGGATCTGTTTGTTGATTGAAATTTCTCGCCTTGGCGGCCCCTTTGGTTCTCTTGACTTCCTCTGTTGGTTTTGTTGCCCGAAGGTATTTCCTTGCACAGTTAGGGAGAGAGACACAGTGTAAGAGGAAGAAGAGGAGAGATGGATTTGGACCAGTGGATCGCGAAGGTAAAGGAAGGGCAACATCTTCTGGAAGACGAGCTTCAGCTTCTTTGCGAATATGTATGAATTTCGCTCTTCACTCTCTCCAACTAGGGTTTGTATGGTTTGCTTATGTATTCAATCGATTTTCCTGGGAGGAAAAAGTATCTTATAGGCAGTAAGGTTTACTGTTGTCTCCTACTTCACTTTTGGGCACAAGCTCTGTCTCGCAATCAGTTCTCTTCTTCCGTCAGAGTTATAATACTTCTTTCCTAGTTATTAGCTTTGAATCTTTATTATCTCATGAAGCATTGTCACTGTTATATGGATAGGGTAGGAAGGATTTGCAAATCTTTTGATCCATCACTGCCTTATAGCCTTCACTTTTGGGCCTAAACTCTGTCTCGCTTTCAGTTCACTTCCTCCGTCTTAGAGTTACAATACTTCTCCTTCCTAGTTATTAGCTTTGAATCTTTATATTTCTTGAAGCATTGTTATATAGAGTTGGAAGGATTTACGAATCATCTGGTCCATCACTGCCTTACAGCTCAAGCATTGTTGCAGTTGTTGTTTTCTCTGTTTGTCTGGGTTTATTTGTGTTAAGCCAGCCATAGTCAAGTTTTTGGGGAAAAGGGTGGTAATAGTAGGAGTTATGTTGACAAGATACAAGCATATTTGGCTGGCTTGGAGGTCCTGTTTGGATAGGGGAATCGAGCTATTCTGAGGGAAGAAAGAAACTTTCAATTCTTGATCCTTTCAATAGAGATCTCTCAACCCTGTGTGTTTTTCTTTTTGACCAAACACCCAAGACTAAAGCACCTAATGTGGGGCTGTTACTCAAACGGTGTGAATCTCTCCACCCTGTGTTGGTGCATTTTTTATTTTTGTTTTCTCCGTATGACTATTCTTGCAACATTTTTGTGGTTCCGGTGTCAGGTTTGTTGTCTGTGCACCTTGAACTTTTATATGCTTTCTATATTCAATAAGCTATTATTGCCACCACAAATATTGTTTCATCTATTTTATATTTCAGGTGAAAGAGATCCTCATTGAGGAGTCCAATGTGCAGCCTGTCAATAGTCCAGTAACTGTTTGTGGTGATATTCATGGCCAGTTTCATGATCTAATGAAACTTTTCCAGACAGGGGGACATGTTCCAGAGACAAATTATATCTTTATGGTATACAATGCATTTATATCAAGGAACTGTAATGATGACAGGAAGCATTATGCGTTCTCAGAGTGCTATATTTTCCAATATGTTGCAGGGAGACTTTGTTGATAGAGGGTACAATAGTCTGGAAGTTTTCACCATCCTTTTACTTCTGAAAGCTAGGTATGTACTTTTCATGCATGCATGCTTGCATCTGTCTTGACTTATTACGGTGATTTAGATCAGTGGGGTTGAGGTTATGGTGATGATGAAATTGAGGAGGATATGGTGGTTCTGGAGTCACAGTGCAATGGCACCATTGTTTGTTTGTTTGTTTTTCACTTCCACTTTCTAAGGGCCCTTTTTTGTTTATCATGTTTGTTTTTGGGGGTGGGAGCGGGGATTGGTGGTTAGGGAGGGGAGGGATGCTTAATATTACTCATGCATGAATATAATGCTTGTAGTAGAAGGATACTAGCTGACTGTTTCAATATTTTCACTGTTGTTTCTGTACATTATCAAACCAACTAGGAATACCTATTCCAGTTCATGTGTTCTCTATGTTTTCGAAATTGTTATTTTATTGAAAAATTAACTTTAGCTTTTTAGTGGCTAGTGATAATGTGTTATTGTACATTCTGTACATGGTGCACCTTGACATGCACTAGAGATATGTGAGCTTTGTTTACTTTCATATCTTTATCATTTGTGAATTGTGATAATACTTTTTATGTTTAATGTCGTTTATATGTTTTTGAGATTGTGATGGCATTTCCATTTATGAGAAGAATCACCTTTGAAATAATAAGAATTCATTTTGGAAAAACAAATTTATGTTTGGGAATGTTATCAAAACCTTGAGTGAAATGGTTTTGGGACAATATTTATATTATATAAAACTAATAAAGGATGTTTATTAGTATCCACATTTAGTGTCCGATAGTGTCTCGAATAGGATTGCCTTCAATAGGAGGATACCTGTGGGAAGCAAAAAAAAAAAGAAAGGATGTTTACACCTTTTAATTGTTTTTATTTTTAATGAAGAAAGAATCTTATTGAAGGCAAGAAAGAAAGTACAAGAGTATACTTGAAAGAGGACAAGAAATCCTCCAAATGAAACATATTACCAAAGAAAAAGAGAAATCTATTTCAGTACTGCTTCCAATCCCTTTGGAGATCCCTGAAGGATACTGCTCTGAAGAAACGTTTGAAGAAACCCACAAGGAAGACATAAAGGTGAACCTGTCCCAAAGAAGATGAGGTGATAAGAGTTTATTATTAAACACTCTTGCATTCCATACCAACCAAAGACACCACAAGGTAGTAGGACCGCACATTGCTGAAGTACATTATTCTCATTGTCTCTCCCAAAGCCCGCAAATTTGATAGATAGGAAATCCTCAGATTGGCTAGACAAACCAACTCTCGTGAACAATGTAAGAAGAGATGGTTATTTGTCTCAGAAATGCTTTAACACATCACGCACACATCAGGCTGGACAAACCCTCTCATACCTTTTGGCACCAACATGGAGACCTTTTTCCCTCCAAAAAAGAACTCTATTATGCCGAGAAAATTGGCCGTATTCTTCTTCCCTATGGAAGCTAGAAACCTCTTATGATGATCTCGATATCTTCTACAAATTGAACCATTCCATTGTTCTCTGCCTAATTCCTACACCGTCCCATCAACCAAAAGGCTGCATCTCTTCTTAGTAGAATTGTAAACAAAAATCCTCTCCCACTTTACAAAGTACAAAGACTAGAGGAAGAGCCTGAAGTTTCCAAAGACAAATCAAATGTCTTACATTCAATGGCTAATCTCTTGATTCCCATCTCAGCATTCAGCTTTTTATTCTTGGGCCTTCACTTAATAAAATATTCAATGTTCACTTTTATTTTTCCTATGTTTATGGTTAAGAAACCTTAATAACTTAACCCAAGCTCAAATACAGATCATAACCAATATCTTAAAAGTTCTTAGTTCTTACACCTTTTAGTTGTCAAAATTAGATTTTGCAATAGAGCAGCAAGTATTGGCTGCTTCACCATTGAATAAGTAGAGGTGATTTGGGGACTTTAGATTTTGTGTAAAGCAAATTTCTTAAATTACTAAAGCACTTTTTTCTTTCTGCACAGAATAGACTTCTTAGGAAGAGTTTCTAAGGGCCTGTTTGAACGTTATTTTGTTGTCTAGAATTGTTTTATAAAATTAGTTATGAAAATTCATACTAGTCTTGTTTTCATGTATTTATATAAATGCTATTAATAAAAAAACTTGTTTTCTGTGTTTTCTATATTTTAAAAAACTTGAGTTCAGAACATCTTTTAACTGTTTTGTGTTTTCTGTTCTTAAAACACATTCTATTTTTTTTATTTTCTGTTGAAAATGGTTATTCAAACATTTTTTTTGTTTTTAAAAACAAAAAATGAGGATGTTGCGTTGGATGAATAGTTACACTAGAAATAATACAATTAGGAATGAGTGTATTAAAGAGAAAGTTGGGGTAACACCTATTGTAGATAAGTTAGGAGAAACGCGCCTTACATGGTTTGGTCATGTACGGAGGAGACCATTAGAGATTCACATAGAGTTGACTAGATGAAAGATAGCCTAATAATTAGAGGTAGAGAAAGACCAAAGAAAATAATAGGAGAAACTGTTAGGTTAGACTTGAGTATTAATAACTTAATTATAGAAATAAACAAAGATAGAATAAGTTGGTGTCACTTGATCGATATAGCCAACCCCACTTAGTGGAAAAATGCTTGGTTTGTTGTGTTGCTTTTAAGAACAAAATAATTTTTTAAAAGCTGTTATCAAACTAACCCTAAAGTTCGTTGATGGAGAGTCAATCAGTTAAGAGGTATCAAAAAGACAAAAAGAATCAAATTTTAAAAATATAATATAGTTGTTCATATATAATTTACAAATAAGAATAGCACATACAGTTCTAGCATTTGAAATGGTTTGGGCAAATGGGTGCTTGGTCTTAGTTTTCCTCCATTTCAACCTTCTCAAGTGTTGCCTAACTGCTTGAAATGGGACATGCAAAAGGATGAGCAAGAAGACAAACTAAGAAGTGTGCACGAAGAGGAACAGATAGTAGGATGAGGTTGCAATATGGTAAAGGATGTGTATCAGAGAGCAGGATATTTCCATGATTATATAGGATTATAAGACTGTAGATTGTACAAATACAAATCACGATCTGTCTATGATCCTCAAAGAATTTGATTATTTTTAAGGTCAAGATTGTTGAGGTTGATTTAACTGGCACCCATAAATAATGTGATTTTAATTGGCATTTACAGAACATCTAAATTGAGACCTTGACAACCTTTGTCATTTTGTGAGAAATCCTACCTATAGCTTAATTGACACTCATAAATCACCTGTGATTTTAATGTAGCTTTACCATTGGTTATGATGTTTCATTAATTATGTTCAAATCCAAAATATTAAGTTGTTTTCCAATTAAGTACTGAAGATTTTTAAATGATTGAATATCTTTGTAATGCTCAATCGTAGGTTTACAAATATAGACAATGAATTTATACACCATTCCCTATTCTAATTTTGGAAAAGGTAATCAAATATAATAATTACATATTCACCCTAATAAAGGTTTCTTACAATTACGCTATCAGAATAAAAGCTCAATTAGGCCCAATAAAACTAGTCAACACTCCCTCTCAAGTTGGTGCAAAGATGTCACACATGCCCAACTTGCAAACGAACATGTGAAACATTTGCTTGCTGTGACCTTTGGTAAATACATCAGCAAGTTATTTTTCTGATGTCACATAAACCAAGCTTAGTATTCCTCTAGTAACCTTCTCTTTGATAAAGTGCTTGTCAATTTTAAAATATTTTGTTCGATCATGCTGAACTGGATTATGAGCTATACTAATGATAGCTTTGTTATTACAATACAAGGACAACTTTTTCTTTTCCAGTAGCTTCAATTCTTCTAATGGCTTCTGTATCCACAAAAGTTCACAAACTCCCTGTGTCATAGCGACGTATTCAGTTTCTGCACTGGATCTAGCAACATTTTGCTTCTTCTCCAAGTAACCAAGTTTCCTCCTATAAGCGTACAGTATTTAGATGTAGATATTCGATCATCTAGTGATCCGGCCCAATCTGCATTTGTAAAGGCTTCTATCTAGAGATGACAATGTTTGGAGATAAGCAATCCTTTCTCTAGGCTAAACTTTAGATACCGCAAGGTGCGAAAGACAGTCTGTATATGGGATTCTTGAGGATCATGCATGAATTGACTAACTAAACTGACCGCGTAAGCTATGTCTGGTTTAGTGTGAGAGAGGTAGATAAGTTTCCCAACCAACCTCAAATATTTCTCCTTATCAACTGACTTCCCAACCCTTGATTGTAGTTTATGATTACTCTCAATAGGGAATTCTGTTGGTTTGGACCCTGACATGCTAGTCTCTTCTAAAAGATCCAGAATGTACTTCCTTTGAGAAATGAAAATTCCTCTCTCTGATCTAGCAACCTCAAGTCCCAAGAAGTACTGTAGTTTATCGAGATTTTTGATATCAAATTCTTGTACAAATAGCTTTTTCAACGGGACATCTTTTTATCATCTCCAATCATTACTATATCATCAACATAGACTATAAGAAGAGTGAGTTTGCCCTTTTGATGTCTTATGAAGAGGGTATGGTCAGCATTGTTTTGTTGATAGCCAAAGGAAACCATGACATTACTAAATTTATTAAACCATGCTCTCGGGGTTGTTTCAGTCCGTATAGAGCTTTCTTCAGTTTATACATCTTTCCTTGACCTTGTTCATTATCAAACTCAGGTGGAATCTCCATATACACTTCCTCTTCCAAGTCTTCATGAAGAAATGCATTCTTCACATCAAATTGGTTCAAGTCCCAATCGAGATAAGTTGCACAAGATAACAGAATTCTAATAGAGTTCATTTTTGCTATAGGAGCAAAGGTCTTCTGATAGTCCACTCCATAAGTTTGTGTGAACCCTTTAGCCACCAATCTAGCTTTGAACCGTTCTATTAAATGATCAGTTTTATGTTTCATAGTGAAGACTTATTTACAACTCACCAATTTCTTATCTGGTGGAGGAGGGACCAAGTCCCAAGTCTCATTTTTGGACAAGGCCTTCATTTCTTCAATCATCGCTTGCTTTTACTTGGGATCAGTAATGACTTCCTTCCAATTCTGTGGAATAGACAAAAGAAGACAAAGCAAAGACTCTATATAACTGGGATAGGGAGTCATAAGAAACAAAGTTAGACATAGAATGTTTGGTACAAGATTTGACTCCTTTTTAGTGAGCATTAGGTAGATCAAATTCAATATGGAATATAGATAATTCACCAGTGGAAGAGGATTTAGAGGATTTGGCAGATTGTATGATGGCTTCTTCAACTCTGTCTGCCCGGTTCCTCCTTGAGTGTGTCAGCAAGTCAGGTTTGTCTAATCTCTCCAACCTTCCAACAGTCTCCCCTTGATTAGTCTCCCCCGAACTACATTCTCTCTTATGTCTTCTAGACCAAGAAGCGCCACCTCTTCTACTTTATTAACCTCCCTCGGAAGAGGTGATAAAGGTGTGCTAAAGTAGGGTTCAATTTCTTGAAAGGTAACATCCATACTAACAAAGGTTTTTCTAAAAGGAGAATGATAACATTTGTAACCTTTTTGAGTAGGGGAATACCATATGAAGACACATTTAAGGGCTCTAGAATCAAATTTTCCCATATTCTTGGTATGAACAAAACAAACACAACCAAATACTTTGAGTGGAATAACATAGTCTCTTTTACCTTTTAAAACTTCAAGAGGACTTTGAAAATTTAGGATTTTTAGAGGCATGTGGTTTATAAGATATGCAGTAGCTAAAATTGCATCCCCCAATAAGGCTTGGGTAAGTGCATGGTGAACATAAGGGATTGGGCCACTTCTAGTAGGTGTCTGTGTTTCCTTTTAGCCACTCCATTTTGGGCATTGGTGTAATGACAACTGGTTTGATGGATAATTTTATAATTTTCCAAGTAAGTCTCAAAGGAATCAAACTTTTATTATTACTTAAAGGTTAAGAGTTTTTAGTATGCTTGGCAAATTCACAAGCATCACAAAATAAGGTTTCAACATTAAGGTTTGAAAACAAATTGGGAAAAAGTTTCTTTAAAATAAAAAATGATGGATGTCCTAACCGTCTATGCTATTGGATTATTTCTTGATTAACATTCTTGTTAACTCCAAGAAAGGCTTGTCCTGAGTCTCGAACACTATCTATCATGTACAAGCCATCATGCAACCTGCCATTGCCAATCCTCCTCACTATGTGAAGGTCCTGAAAGACACAATGATCAAGAAAGAACACAATTTTACTGTTTAGATCTTTGGTGATGGAATTGATAGATAAAAGATTAATAGGAAACTCAGGTACATAAAGCACAAATGAGTGTAATATAAGGTGTACAAATTATAGAACCTGTCCCACAAGCAAAAGATATAGACCCATTGGTTATTCGAACATTTTTCCCTATCGAACATGAAGAGTAGTTGGACAGGCCTTTACAAGAGCTGGTCGTATGTCTATTCACACCAGAATCAACAATCCAAGAGGGAGGATGAGCAATAAAAGCCATACCTGAGTGCACATAATTAGAAGTGCCAACTGTAGAGGGGTCAAGCTTGGTTAGGAGACGACGGAGGTGTTGAATTTCATCAAAAGAGAGAGAAGCTCAAGAATTTGCATCCTTGGGTGGCTTAATAGCATCAACCATATTCACCTAGCCTTTGGATGAAGTGACTCGTTTACCTCCACAACCTCAGTTGGCCGACCATGTATCTTCCAACAAGTCTCCTTGGTTTGCTTTGGCTTACAACAGTAATCACATTGTAAGTGATTTTTATTAGAGGTGGTGGCCTTGGGTTTCTCATGAGAGACGGTCAAACCAGACTTCTTAATTGGTGCTTGATAAAGCATGATACCGTGTCAACTTTCTTCCTGTACGACATAGGGGAAAGCATTCTCAACAGAAGGGATAGGAAAATTTTCCAGAATTTGAACCCGGATTTGATCATATTCTAGATTCAAACAAATCAAAAAATCATAAACCCTCTCTTTTGAAATCAACTGGTGAAATAAAATTGCATCCTCAGTACATTTGGCGTGGAGATCTTGATAGTAATCTAACTTCTGCTATAACCCACTGAATGCAGACTAATAGTCAGTTGCAGTCAACTCTCCTTGTTTAGTGGCATGGATTTTTGTTCTGATCTCGAACAGTTGGGCATCATTCCCTTTGTAAGAATAAGTACGTTTGGTTGAAGACCAGATTTTTTCAATAGTATCTAGTAACAAATATTGCTTAGAAATCCGGGGATGCGTAGTATTTATCAGCCTTGGCATAACAAGGGAGTTTTCAAAGTCCCATTGAGCATAGGTATTAGAAATAGCAAGAGGTTTTGTGTCTCCAGTAATATAGCCAAGTAATTTTCGAGATTTGATGTATAACAAATATGCCCTTGATCAAACAAGATAGGTACCAGCTCCATACTACTTAACAGTACAGATATGGGCAAGTGAAGTATTTTCTACTGTCTTGGTGTCTCCCATAATAAGGAATCAATACCAAAAAAAGGCAAAAGGAGAAAAGAGGCCAAACAAAAGAAGAGAATTGGCCAAAAATAAAGCAAACTAGATAAGTCCAAATCGACAGCCGACGTTTGATGGCGTGTGCTGCGGCAGACTGCGACTTGATTTGGTGGGTTTTAACGGTGGGGCGATGATCTCTCTAAATATGGCGACGGTGAGGCAAACGGCGACCGTTTGGGCAACGTTGGCTCTGATACCATAACTGCTCGAGTGGTGCTTGGGGAGGCTACTGACGATCTGAATTTGGGCAACGATAGATCGAGACAACGGGTGGCGATTAAGGTGGCGGTGGCTGATGGGGAGGGAGGAAACTCGACCTCCAAGATGTGGATAGTGAAGAGAAGAGAACTCAACTCCTTTTAAGTATACACAAGAACCCTAGTGCTGCGAAAGGAGAAAAGTTACTCACTTCAGGGCAACACTGGCTCTGATACCATGAAGATTTTTAAATGTCTGAATATCTTTGTATTGTTCAATCGTAGGTTTACAAATTGAATTTATACGCCGTTCCCTATTCTAATTTTGGAAAAGGTAATCAAATATAATAATTACATATTCACCTTAATAAAGATTTTTTATAATTACGCTATTAGAATAAAAGTCCAATTAGGCCCGATAAAACTAGTCAACATAAGTATTTGTGAATTTCCTTCGTTTTATCCTATATGTAGTTATAATATTTCAATGATTGTGTTTTTATCAAAATGAATATTTCAAAGATTGTCTATTGTCAATTTATGCAATTCCTTTTTGTATCTACATTTAGTCTATTGTCAATTTCTTTATAGTTCTAGTTTCTTTTATTTAGAAGCTATGGTTGTCTTTGTTTTTAGTGGACTTTATTAATATTCGTGCATCGTTAATTTTTTGTGTAATTTTATAGATACCCAGCTAATATTACCCTTTTACGAGGAAACCATGAAAGTAGACAGCTAACTCAGGTATGCTTTTAAATAATCATGTTCTTGTTTATTGTCTCTGCTATGTTAACTGTGTTAGTGAACAAAATTCTGACACAAATCATTCAAGAGTGGTAGAATCTTATCTTTGATTAGACAGTCAATTTGAAGGAAACCAGAAAAGAGAACTAGGAATTTATATAAAATATACAGAAAAGCACTTACAAATAGAAAACCCGAAGTACAGCGAATCCCCCTAGTTATTTGAACACTGGGAATCACCCAAACAAACAACACTCCAGATCAATAAAGCCTTCCGATCCCTTTGGAGATCCATAACCTCAAAACTACCTTTTTTTTAATTAAAAAAAGAGAATTTTATTAATGAGAGAGAAGATACAAGTGAATACAAGAATGAGGACAAGCTGTCCTCTACAAAATGATATAGAAGAACAACAGAGAAGAAAGAAAAAACAAGAAGCTAAATCAATAAAGCCTTCTAATCCCTTTGGAGATCCACAAGGGAGACCCCTCTAAACAAACCATTTGGAGAAACCCACAGAGAAGTCAAGAAAGTGATTCTATCCCAAAGATGAGGTGAGAGGTGTTTATTATTAAACACACTAACATTCCGTACTATCCAAATACACCTCAAAGTTGCTAGAATTGCACAGTGCCAGAGTGTTTTATGCTCTTTATCCCTCCCAAAACTCAAATTTGATAGCAAGAAATTTGCCAAGATCAGCTGGGCAAACCCAATTCTCTTCAAAGTAGCGAAACAGATTATTCCATAAATACCTAGTGATATCACAGTGTAAGAAAAAACCACAAAACTACCTTAAAAATGTTAAAACACTTCTGCTTCCCTAAACTACCCAAAAACTTTCCAAAGCAGTTATATAATTGACTAAAACTATCTACTCTGCTACCCAAACTGTCTAAAGAGTACCAAAACAGGTACATATCTGTGGCCCTTCATTTCTATTATGATCATCCTGAGTCCCACACTGGGTAGTACTAGAGGCTCTCACAGGCTGGTCTTTTGGGAAAGGTTCTCCTCCAGGGTTGTAATACCAGTGGTATCATAGCTGGTGCTCATGTCTGCACAGGCTGAGGATGTAAAGGGCTACCTAGGAGGGTTGCAACTGAAAAGATGTCCAGGTGAGCTGCCTAGAGTGGAGCCACTATGGCTGTTGGTTGTGAAGGGTAGGGTTATTTAACGATCCTGGTAAGTCTTGCATTAGGTAGTACGGGTTGCTTGGGTGGGTTTATAAGTTTGGAGGCTCTCCCTTCCTTACAAGCTGGCATTAGGGTTCTCTTCCAAGGTTGTAACACTAATCAAAATAGGTGGAATCGTGTCCAATAAAGATTTTTGCATCATCCACCATGTCATTGCAACATGCATCTCCTTCAGATCCCTGCCTTTAGAGATGCCCAAATTACATGTATCTCCTTTTTGTTTTGAAAACCTACGCTCCCATTCCTTGATATTAAAATATGTGCTACACTGACCTCCACTGCAACCCAAAAAAAGTTACAATTGTACCTGTTCTGACCAAAATGTCCTTATAATTATTATTTACATAACAAGTATTGAGTATGTATTTGACCTTTATAAAATATTTACTTTTTTAAAATTTGTAAGAAATTAAATTTACAATTTTTAACACAATAAATAACAATGAACTTAAGGATTTAATATTTATTTATGATTTATATTTTTAATAAAAGAAATCAATATTATCTTAGAGGACATTTTGGTCATCTTTTAGCTTTAAGAGGGTTTGTCTATATTTTTGAAAACAGAAGGGAGATTTGTTCAATTTAATCATCTCTCAGGTGAGAGGTGAGTAATTGACCCTTGTTTTTAGTTGTTGAGCATTGCTTAACCTAGAATTGTAGATTGTGATGTGATTATATGCATGACTTTATTGCATGTTTCTTACTAATGTTTATTATCTACATTGGTTTATTGTTGGATTACTGAGTTAAGATTAGTTTTGACTTTTGAAGTCCCACTAATGGCAAGGTTCAACAAAAATAATTGAATGAAGCCCGGGGAAAACTCAAATTTGGTCATTTTGAAATTTATTTGCACAAAATATCTAATTTGAAAGAATCTACTTGCTAGGATTTTTCTGAAGCTACAATGAAGGATTATAAGTTGTAGTTTAGGACTTAGAAGGGATTGCAGAAACTGTAGATTAAGGTTTGGGATTAAACTAAGAAAAATGGAAACTGCATTGCTAGTTTGCTACATAGAAAGATGTGAATCCTGATAAGTGTCAGCGTTGGCGTGTTTTTGTTTGTTGGTCTGGCCTAGTACAAGACTGCCAACAATTTTGGTGAAAATCCTCCTTGATTTTGCAGATTACATGCTTTAACTTGGGCTTTTGAAGAATAAGGGACGCATTTATTTAGTTATTACACTTTGTTTTCTAACTGGATCATTCTAGATTGTTTGTGATGTGAACCATGGGCCATGTACTAAATTGCTCTCCATTTTACAAGAGAAACTGCACTTTTCCACCTTAATGTTTGTCTCCAATTACAATGTCCCTTCAAAACTAAAAATTGAAATAAACCCCCTAATCTATTAACTTTTTCACAATAAGTCCCAACCATTTAAAGTGAAACCTTTAACCATGTAAAATTACTAAAGTATTCTTCATCTTCCTCAATGAATCTATCCTTGGCCTTCGAATCTAATTTTTGATGCTATGATAAAAGAAGTCAGACACAACTAAATCCAAAAGCTTCAAATTTGTTATCTGCTAGTGGTGGTATACCATGAATATATGTTTTTATATTTTGCTAAAACTGGGAAATGGAAATAAGCTTGGGTATACTTTCTGATTGGGACTTGAAGAATAAAAAGATTTAGTGATTTCATGATGTTATTGTTTTTTGGATTTTTTATGTAAACCAGTAAAAAAATTTACATATGGTCGAAAACATTTTTTTTAATCATAGCACCAAAAACTAGGTCTGAAGATGATGAATGATAGGTGAGGAAGACAGAGAGAAAGGCAAAAGAGACATTTAATAATATATAGGAAGAGTATATTATTAATTTAGTTTAAGCTTCCAAGTTTAGATTGTTTGGGGTTTTATTGCAATGAGGCTAATAAAAGATTAGTGGGTTGATTGCAACTTTTTTAGAATTGTTTTTTGGTGGTGGGGGACATTGCAATTGAAAGCAAAGATTGCAATTTCCCCCATTTTGTATGGTATGGGTCCTACTTGTAAAAGGCTTTAGTCTTTAATTATCAATTCATCGTAAATTATGTAGGAAAAAGCAACGGCCATGATAAATATTTGGCCCTGAGTACATCGTTTGACTTGTAGTTTTAGCTTTATTTATTTTGCATTTCAAGGGCCTAACACTGATAAGGACAAGTTGGCTAGTCAAATTTCAAAAAATATAAAATGTAGCATGGCATACATAGTTATTCTACTTTCATCGATTGACACATTTAGTATTTTCCTACAGTCTAATTATCTTACCCTTTTCCAGAAAAACATTTACTAAATAAACAGATGTTAATTCATATTATTAAAGCTATTTACGTAGAACCAAAAATAAATTTAGAGAAATTTTATTGTGTTATCAAGATGGTTTCCAGTCTGTATAACTCTACAAGGTTGATTCTGTTTTTTTTTTGGAGCCAGCCATGTTTATTGTGTTTTGTAGCTAAGAAAATAGTAGTTTTATTCAGATGCATCTTTATGTGGGTCAGACACATGTTGACAGTTTCATGGTTGTCTTGGTGTCTGACACATCAACTCACCTGAAAATTGGTGTTTTTGTTCTTTATAGTTATTGGTGCTTTATTATAGTACAAATTATGATTGAAGAGGGAATGGCCCATTGATGGGCCTACCACTAATAGTAGGTTAAGGGTATGTATATTCTAGAAGGAAGAAAGGGATAGGTGGCAGCAAGGATGACAGCAAGGGCAGTAACAGAATTGTGCAGGGTAACTGACTCTGACAGTGGCAGGTGAGTGGGAGGGGCAGAAGGTATAAGGAGTGGGAAGTTTGAGGAAAAGGCAGGCAGAAACTTAGAGGTAAGAAGGAGAATGCTAGCTTCTTGAATTGCAAGTGTCTTATCTTTATTTCTCAGTGTTTGTGTGTTCTGTATTCCTATGTTCTGTGTATGTTTTCTATCTGTTCTTGCTATTGGAGTTCCAGGCTGGTTTAGAATGTTTTCTTGATTATTAATGAGCATTTGAAGGAGTATTCCATCATTTTGGTATCATAGCAGGTTGGGGAGTCTGGAGTATGGGCAGTACAAGAATGGAGAGCAAGATTGATGGAGTTGAAAAAGACTTAGTTGAGGTAAGAAGCGAGATAGCTGATATGAGAGGAGAAATGGGATTGGTTACTGAGTATGCTTAAGAACTAAGAGACACTTGGCTAAAATCAGAGTGGCGCTTAGAAATTCTGGGAAGGGGGGTCATCGGTGAGGAGCAACAGCTGCCCAGAAAAGCCACCAGGGTGCCAAATGCAAAGGCAGGAGGCAGTGGCGAAACTAGGGATGAGGAAGGAAATAAATATAGAAAATTAGAAAGACCTTTGTTTAATGGAGAGGATCCCATTGATAGACTTCAAGTGGAAAGATATTTCCTAGTGAATGGTGAGTGAAGGGGAGAAGTTAGATGCGACTGCGATTTGCTTAGAGGGCAAAGCACTCAACTGGTTCTAGTGGATGGAAGCCAGAGCTCTGATAGCCTCCTGTGTCATATTCAAAATAGAGTTGATTGAGCGTTTTCACCCATCACAAGAGGGACATGGGTATGAAGGGTTGATAGCATTGAAGTAGACGGGCTCAGTAACGTAGTACAGGTAGGAGTTTGAACTAGTATCTGTGCCATTGAAGGATGCTAATGAACAGATATTTATGAGCACATTCATGAATGGGCTGAAGGAAGAAATTCAGGTGGATGTTCGGATGGGTTGGGTCGGTACCTTAAAATACCTAATGGGCAAGTCCACAGGATGGAGGAGAGGAATTTCATATTGTATAGGGCTAGGGAAGCTAAAATAGCAAGAGCCAAAACAAAGACTTGGACCAAGAGTGCTGAACCTTTTTTATCTTGAGTATCTAGTAAGCATTACCTGCCCAAAATCCTCTCACTTGCACGGCGAAGGAAAAAACAGAAAAAGAGAAGAAAGTAGATATGTGCGGATGCTAGCGCTAAGGGTGTAGGTCCGACTTCATCATCTTTGAATAAGGGTGCTGGGCAATGCAAAAAAATGTCAGATGCTGAATGGAAGAGGAAAAGGGAGTTAGGACTCTGTTTCAAATGTGACGAGAAGTTTGGACCAAACCATCACATGAGACAGGCGAGAACATGGAGGAAGAGCATCGAAGGGAGGAAGGAAGTGAGAATCAGGTGGAAGAGATGGTACCTATGGAATTATCATTGAATTCGATTGAAGGGATCTCATCAAGTAACACTATGAAGCTAAAAGGAAGAATTAAAGGAGAGGAAGTGGTGGTCATCGATAGTGAAGCATCACATAATTTTGTGTCCAATGAGGTCGTATAGAAGCTGAAGATTCTAGTAAGCAAGACTAGGAATATCGAAGTCATGATTGGCAATGGGCATCAGGTACATGGGAATGACATTTGTCGAAACTTGGTGCTAGATTTGCCAGAGATTAGAATTACTCATTCTTTTTTTCCATTTGACGTTGGATGGGTTGATGTGGTGTTAGGTGTCCGTTGGCTGAAGTAGTTGGGAGAAGCTTGTGAGGATTGGCGAAAATTAACAAGGGCACTTAATAAGATCACAACAATATACAATAAACCAATCCTTTTCCCACTAAGTGGGGTCTGTTGTATGAATCAAGTGGCGTCAACTTATTCTATCTTCGCTCCATGCAATGCGTTGCTTTCGGGCAACAAGCATTAACATATTTGCGTTGCTGATCCATATTCATAAAGATTCAACAAAGTTTTGCGTTGTCTGTCGACTACCTAATGCAACCCTCTTCTTTTATTCAGGCTTGGGACCGGCTATGAACAACATAGGCAGAGTTCTTGATTAACTTCAACAAAGGTGTTATAATAACTTTTCATAGCAAGGAATAGGTTAGCCATCTCACTCCCATAGCTTTCTAGATTTTGCCTTAATCTCTAACATACAGTCATCAATGAAACACACAAGATATGAAAAACAACTTTGCAAGTATGCTTCCATCAACAAAACAAGCCAATTGAATCTTTCCTGTATATGTAATAATTGGCTCCTTGAGTGGGAAGTCACATATTTTCAAACAATAGCATAGCAGCAGTAGTGTGATGGACAGCTCTTTATCATCTAGAAAGGTCCAATCATGCAAGCCAACCCATAAAAAAGTTCATACCACACAATGAACATTATCAAAGAAAAAAAATAGAAAGGACCAATGCCATAATAATTTTAAGTATACCTCATATGGAGAAAAGAAAGCTACAGCATCAGGTTCTATAGAGCTAGCAGGGTGTAACAATACAATAGCTCTAGAGACAAATGGAAATAGCAGCTCTATCACAGCAACTTTGTTTGCAGCCACGGCTCCAAATGATCCAGACCTTAGCTTATTTGAACCATGAATATTATGTTCTAGAGAATTCTCATTTGTTGAAGAGGACAGTGAAGAAGCTCTTTTTAACCAGTCCAATCGCTTAGAAGTTAAAATTTCCAAATTTGGCACTTCCTTTTTCAATCGCATTAGAACATCTCGTAACGTTCTAGGAGTACTAACTTCATCCTTGTAATCCATAGTAATTTTCTCAAAACCACAATATTTCTTTGAATCCAGTTCACTATTTTGAAGTCCATCATCAAGATGAGGGAAGAATCTCCTTTTCTGATCAGTGAAGGCTTTGAAGGCTAACCTAGTCCGATCAATGGATATTAGACAATTTTCCAATTCCTGCCATAGATGAATTGTTGGATGAGTTGGGTGGAGCAACAATATTCTCAAAGCTGGATTTGAAATCTGGGTATCATCAAATTCGGATCAGAGATGGGGATGAGCACAAGACAACCATTTAGAATGCATGAAGGACATTATGAGTTCTTGGTGATGCCATTCAGGCTCACTAATGCCCCATCTACATTTCAATCACTCATGAACGTAGCTTTCAAGAAGTATCTTTGAAAATTCATTCTTGTTTTCTTTGATGATATTCTAATTTAGTGTTGATTTTTCCAAACATCTAAGGCAATTGGGGCTGGCTCTAGAAAAATTGAAGAAACATGTTGGTGATCAACAGGAAGAAATGCTCATTTGGCCAAGACAAGCTAGAGTATTTGGCGCACATCAGCTCATACATGTCGATCCATCTAAAATTGACAGCATGATGACTTGGCTGATAGCCAAAGATCTTAAGTCACTACAGGATTCTTGGGGCTAACGGGGTACTATCGGAAGTTTGTGAAGGATTATGGCAAGATTATAGCTCCTTTGACAAGGTTACTAAAAAAAGATGCCTTTGCATGGGATTCACAAGCGTAA
The DNA here is from genome assembly GCA_031216115.1 of Senna siamea. Classification (NCBI taxonomy): domain Eukaryota; kingdom Viridiplantae; phylum Streptophyta; class Magnoliopsida; order Fabales; family Fabaceae; genus Senna; species Senna siamea. Next base: position 10,205,276 of record CM062360.1, read on the forward strand.
GAGGCCGTTGAGAAATTAAAGAAAGCCATGACATCACTTCCGGTGTATCAGCAGAGTTCAGTTTATGAGAGGGAGTTGATGGCGATTGTGTTCGCCATACAAACATGGTGGCTTTATTTATTGGGGCAGCCATTTATTATCAGAACTGATCAAAAGACTCTCAAGTTTCTATTAGAGTAGTGAGTGACGGGATTGGAACAACAAAAATGGGTTTCAAAGCTTATGGGGTACAAGTTTGAAATTCCATACAAATCTGGGAACCCCAACAAGGTAGCAAATGCCTTATCTAGGAGGGGTGAGACAGTTGAATTAAAGGCCTACTTAGTGTGGTAGCTTGATAATTGGGAAGAATGGGAATTATAGGTCACGAAGGACCCAAAAATGTCAGAGATAATTCACCAGCTAACCATACATAAAGCTGGACCAGCCGGTTACTCCTTAAAAAAAAGGGCCACTGTTATATAAAGGGAGGTCAGTGATTCTGAAGGGATCTTCCCGAATACCATTGTTAATTAAGGAGTTCCATGATTCACCTTTGGTAGGTCAATTCAGGTTACTTCAGAACCTACAAAAGGTTGGTAAATCTGTTTTATTGGGAAGGCATGAAGGAGATCTAAGGTTATGTAGCCAAGCGTGCCATTTGTTGAAAGAACAAGTACTTAGCCATGAGCCCAGCTGGATTGCTTCAACCCTTACAGTTGAGAAACAATTGCAGTGAGTCAAATGGTTGGGATGGGTAGAATTTTGAGTCAATACCAATTACAACCGTTCAATGGGAATGATTCCCTTCAAGGCCCTTTATGGAAGGGACCCCCCAACACAATTCAAGATGGAAGAACCCAAGTCAACCATTGAAGATGTGAATGAGCATATTAGGTATAGAAATCTCATCTTATCCATGCTGAAAGAACACTTAGAAAGAGCTCAATACCAAATGAAGAAGCAAGTGGATAAGCATAGGAGAGAAGTAAGTTATGAATAAGGGGAGCTGGTTTACATTAAAATCAGATCCTACAAGCTGAAAGCACTGACCAAGAAGGTGAATGAGAAGCTGAGTCCTCGGTACTATGGGCCTTATAAAATCATTAAAATCATTCAAAGAGTGGGAAGTGTTGCATACAAGCTGGAATTACCTGAATTAGCTAGGGTACACCAGTTTTTCATATTTCTCAACTTAAAAAATCTGTTAGCGGAGAGCTCCCTTCACAACAAATTTCCCCAATGCTAAGTGAAGACTTAAGAGTTACAAATAGAACCAGAAACTAGTGCAAATCAGAGATATGACCGATGGGACCAAGGATGTTCTGATTAAATGGAAGGATTTGCCTAGCTGTGAAAACTCCTGGGAGCCATTTGACATAATTAATGAACAGTTCCCCGACTTCCACCTTGAGGACAAGGTGACTCTTTTAGGGGGAGGTAATGATGGGCCTACTACTAGTAGTAGGTTAAGGATATATTCTAGAAGGAAGAAAGGGACAGGTGGCCGCAAGGATGGCAGCAAGGATGACAGCAAGGGCAATAATGGAATTGTGCAGGGTAACTGACTCTGACAGTGCAGCAGGTGAGTGGGAGGTGCAAAAGGTATAAGGAGTGGGAGGTTTGAGGAAAAGGCAGGCAGAAATTGAGTAGTAAGAGGGAGAATACTAGCTTCTCAAATTGCTTGTGTATTATCTTTATTTTTCAGTGTTCGTGTGTTCTGTATTCCTGTGTTCTGTGTATGTTTTCTTTCTTTTGCCTGCTATTGCGTGAGTGCTGGACTGCTGTCTTGGAGTTCCAGGCTGGTTCAGTATGTTTTCCTGATTATTAATAAGCATTTGAAGGAGTATTCCATCACCCATATATAAAGACTAATACAGTTCATTTTATATTTTAATTTTATTTACGTTTTGAAGACTTACATGTGATAGGAAACATGAAATAATAAGGGAACCTTCAGTTTCATCATTTCTCTTCTTGACAAGTAACAGTTTATCAAAGCTATGATGGTGGAAAACTTGCTTAGTGATGTACTGATGGCAAGCCATTCACAGGAGAAAAGTTATGGGAAATATATGAAATTGTTAGGACATTTTCTTTTGTTTCTTTAAACGCTGTGGTGGTGGTAAATGTTCAAGTTTTATTCTGATGATTCATCTTGGTTTTTGACCTGTATCCATATTTGTATGATGGTGAAGTTGCAGAACTGGATTGTGACAAAGTTGAGTGTTATTGTCTTAGTGCTAGAGTAATTTATGAGTTATCACTCTAGTTTTGCTTTTTTGCCTATTAAGTGAGAAATGTTTAAATTTTGGAATTTATTTTTCTAGAACTCATAGCTGAGATGTAAATTATGGAACTAAGATTTGAAATGTCAAAATTTAACATGCTAATTTATGCTAATTTTGTGATTTTATTTTGCCAGGTCTATGGGTTTTATGATGAGTGCCAGAGGAAGTATGGAAATGCTAATGCTTGGCGGTATTGTACAGATGTTTTCGACTATCTAACACTTTCTGCAATAATAGATGGAACTGTAAATTTCTTATACTCTCTTCCTCCTTCCCTTTATTCCCCATGCATATATGCTCAGAAATTATTTTACATGCTTTGGTTGATCCAGGTACTATGTGTTCATGGGGGCCTTTCTCCTGACATTCGAACAATTGATCAGGTTCTCAGTTCTCTAGCTCCCTTCTCAGTTGTTTTTTACACTCAATATATATTTAGACTTCCTACTTGTGAATGTGTCTTGTCCCTATGCTTGGTTATATATTGTCAGATAGAGATTTTTGATTTTTCAAATTGCATCAATTATGTCTGCCCTCTTCCTATGTGCCAGATAGAGATTTTGTATGTCTGATTTACTTGTATTTGTGGCATGTCACTTTTTGAAGCAGGTGTCATATCGCAGTGTCTGTCTATGTTAGCTTGCTCGTTCTCCATTCTGCCTTTCCCATCTAAATATTAGTGCAGACAATTGGATGCATTTTTATTTCCTCCTTTATAATTTTTCACTAGCAATAAATTAGGACCTGTTTTTGTTCAACTTCAGAAAGCCTTCAAAGGCAATGGTTTGACTTATTGCATGTTTACATTTTAAGTGTGCCCAAACATTTGTAATGAAAATATTGTTATTTTTTCTTAAAACAAAATAGTTATCAAAGATAAAAAGTAAGAGTAAAATTTTTTCATCGCAGATAAGGGTCATTGAACGGAACTGTGAAATTCCTCATGAGGGGCCATTTTGTGATCTAATGTGGAGTGATCCTGAGGATATTGAAACATGGGCTGTCAGTCCCCGTGGAGCAGGTTGGCTTTTTGGATCCAGGGTCACATCTGAGGTACTGTAATTTAATTTCTAATTTTTTATAGAATTGAAAGTTTCATTTTGGTCTTACAAATGCTTCATTTTTAATGCAGTTCAATCACATAAATAATCTTGATCTTGTTTGTCGAGCACATCAACTTGTTCAAGAAGGCCTCAAGTATATGTTTCAAGATAAAGGCCTGGTAACTGTAAGTATCATGTCCATTCAGATTTAAATTAAATTTAATGTAATTTAATTTTTTATTTATATTTTTACATAGATTACATTCCTGTTTGAAAATTAAGAGATTAATAGTCATTCCTCTGAATTTTTGCAGGTATGGTCTGCACCTAATTACTGTTACCGATGTGGCAATGTAGCATCTATCTTGAGTTTCAATGAAAATATGGTGAGTCATCTGAAACCTGCATTATATTTAAACATGTTTTCATGATTATCTTTGTAACTGCAGAATTGATCTTTCGATATACATGATGCTCTTCTTTCTGAATATTTCTCATGGCCTGAAATATTATTTTTTTTAAGTTAAAATCACCATGTTTTTAGATGAATCAAATAGTGTTCATTCTTGTATAACAAACTGCGTTAAAGAAAGGTGACACTGATTATATCTTAATTGTTGATTTGCACTTGTTTTTATTGTCTATATATCAGCATACTGGTTATTCTAGAAAACATTTTGGTCATTAAATTATTGGTTTTGAATTTTTATCAACATTTCTGCTTTGGTTCTATTTGGGAAAGATAATACAAAATAATGGAGAAATAGAGGACATAAATCATGGGATTTAAGTTGAGTATATGAAATGGAGAAAGACTTCAGGTGTTATTTGTGGTAAAAAAGTACCACTCAAGCTTAAGGAAAAATTTTATCGTACAGCTATGAGACTTGCGTTGTTGTATGGTGCTGAATGTTGGGCTATAAAATGTCAACATGAGCAAAAATTCAACGTTGCAAAAATGAAAATGTTGCGTTGAACGGGTGGTCACACTAAAAAAGATATGATTATGAACGAGTGTATTAGAGAGAAAGTCGGATGGCTCCTATCATAGATAAGTTAGTAGAAACGTGTCTTAGATGGTTTGGTCATGCACAGAGGAGATTATTAGAGGCTCTCGTACGTAAAGTTGATTAAATGAAAAATAGCCCAATAGTTAGAGGTAGGAGAAGACCAAAGAAAATTATAGGAGAAACTATTATGATGGACTTGAGTATTAATAACCTAACTGTAGAAATGAGCAAAGATAGAATACGTTGGCATTATTTGATTCATATAGCCGACTCCACTTAATAGGAAAAGGCTTGGTTTTGTTGTTGTTTCTGTTCTAGTTCTGAATCATCATTCCTTTTATAATTTAGCACATCCTGATAGCAAGGAAGAGACCCTGTATTTTAGGATTTAACTGTTCCCTCAAGTCCTTATTTCTGGGCTTGTGTTCAAGATGTGCAACTGGTTGGCTGTTGGAAATTCAAACTCATGATGCCATGTATCAAATCACAATTTATAAACTACTATAGAATTTTCAAGTTTCAAGAGTTAAAGTAACACTAGGATGGAGTGAAAAAAAGATAGGGATGGGGATTGATTAAGGCACATAAGGGTTCTGAAAGTAAGAAACAGAAAAATAACACAGAACAAAGAAAGAAGAAAAAGCAACAGAACATACTCTACAAGGCAAGATAGTCATGGGGATGTTGCTAGTTCCCGCTAGTTTCTTGGGCTAGAGGTGCTAAAAGAGCACTTGCTTAAGTGAGGTGAGGCACTAAAACTAAGAAAAAGAGAATCGCTATACAAATAAAGAAAGTAAATCTCAACTATTTTAATTTACAGTTATCCCTTATGGATCTCCAAAGGGATTGGAAGATGCTATTGATTTAGCATATAGTATTTTTTTTTGCTTCTTTGTTTTCCTTTTGTTGAGGAACTTGTATCATTTCTCTCTTTAATAAATTTCTTTTTTTATACCAAAAAAACAGTTATCATATAAATTAACTGCTCCAGTGTAGAATTGAGTTAAACTGAACTTTCAAGATAAAGTACAGTAATAAGCAATAGAAGACTCAAGTTCATGACTAAAAGTGAGTGGCTGTGTTTAATTTACAACAACAAACAAAGCCTCTTCCCACTAGATGGGGTCGGTTACATGGGTTAAGCAATGCCAAAGTATTCTATATTAGCTTATTTTTGTAGTTAGATTGTTGGTAGATATATCCTTCTTAATAGTTTCTTCTATTGTTTTCTTTGGTCTCTTGATGGACTCCCAATAACAAAAGTGTACTCTAGAAGGCCCAAAGCAAACGGAAATGATGAAGTGGGCAGTGAGTAAAGGTTTGTGGGCTGTGTGAGTGTGAGGGGTAGTGGAGCAGCAATGATAAAAGTTGTAGGAGGGGAGCCAAGTTAGTTATGCAATCAGTGTGGTTTTTGTTTGGAGTGTGGAGATCCCTAGTGTCTCTAAAGATATTATAATCATTCCCTATTCTAATTTTGGAAAAGGAAATAAAACATAATAATTACATATTCACCCTAATAAAGGTTTATTATAATCACCCTATCAGAATAAAAGTCTAATTAGGCCTAATAAAACTAGTCAAGAGTCTCGAAAACTAAGAAGGTGCTCATCTTGTTTTTTTTTTTTTTTTCTGTGGTTATTTATCTGTTTTCTATGGCAGCTTTGCTTGTTTTAACTCTGATAATCTATATTTTTTGGTGTGTTTCATCTAGTATTATTTCTGGTTTCCATCATCTCTCAATCTCTAATTATTGAGCTATTTTCCACTTGATCTAATCTTTGTTTAAGAGCTTTCGCTGGTCTCCTATGTACATGACTAAAGCACTTAAGGCGCTTTTTTATCAACTTTTGTATGATAAATGTTATCCCAACTCTCTAATACAATTATTCCCAATCCTATATTTTCTAGTATGTCCACTCATCCAATGCAACATTCTCATTTTTGCAGCATTGAATTTTTGTTCATGTTGACTTTTGATCTCCCAACAACAATGCAGGTGTTATAGCTGTGCATTAAAATTTTCTCTTAAATTTGAGCGACTGTGTTAAATTTCATGGACACAGTTGAACTATTTATGAAGTTTAATAAGCTATATCTTTTTTGGTTGTGAACTTGTGGCTGAAACAAGGCATGGAGATTTAAATTAGAAGGGCATAAAACTTTGTTAAACAAATCAGTTTTAACGAGTGTTAACATCTTTCACCCAGTGTTATGAATTTGTGATGATTTAACTTGCTTTATAAATTATGACATATTATTTGCTTTCTTTTGCTTGGTTGTTAAAATGAATTTCTATGGCCTTTTTTTCCTCCTAAATTGGTGGAATTAATTTATCAAGGTAGCTGTTCCAACTCGCACCATGCTGCCAATGGCATTTGGGATCTTGTTACCTTAGGCTGCCTTTTGAAATTGATAATCTTCGGTGGATGTCATAAATTCTGACGTTAGAACTAATTTATAGCATCACAAAAGAAAACGAAATGCTGATACATAACAATATTGAGTTGGTGTTATGTCATATGTGATTTATAGTTTCTATAGAATGGTTCTGCAGGATATCTATTACTTCTGGATTGTTTATTTTCCTGGTGTTGTATTTGCATTTGACGGAAATATTTGTTATATGTTTGATGTTTCTTGTTACATAAGTAGAGAATAATAAGTTACTAAATAGTGATCCAAATTATATTTCCCTGCAATTGCTCTATCTTGGTTACAAGAAATAAGAAGTTATAGCCATTAATTGATACTCTATTAAGTTCTAATTTGTTTTATCCATATAATTTTCTGACCTATAATTTCAATTACACTAGGAATATTCAATTTGGTGGTTTTGCTTATGTTTCTTTTATATTAATGTTATTTGTTTGACTATGCCATTATATTTAATTGCCTTTTTTTTTGTAGAATTTTTACATTTATATTGGTTTAACTATCTAATAATTTGGCAAACTTTTATCTGAAATAGAGGCTTTTTACTGATGATATTTTAAACAATAATTTAAGGGTAAATGGTTCCTAGGAATAAGTACTTGCTATACTTAACCTTTGAATAAAACCATTAAGGGAAGGAAATTATAATGAGAAAGCCCTTTAGAAGAGGCTAAAATACTCGTTTTTAATGCTTATTCGCATATGCCAGAACTATGCATCTTGAATGCATGTTTATTTGCTAACAAGGTGGTAATGTCACAGAATATGCTGGCAAGCATAGTAAATATTGCCATCTTATAGAGTGCGTTAATGTTCAAGGATGCTTGATGAGAGGGGTGTGCTTAGTGTTAAATATGTGATATATGACATAGTTAAATGGTTGAGGAGTATTTTTTTTGTAGATGCTTATATTTTTACTTGTCACAGGAGAGAGAAGTCAAATTTTTCACTGAAACTGAGGAGAACAACCAGATGAGAGGGCCCAGGACAGGCGTTCCATATTTCTTGTAACTTGGCTAAGTTTTGCTTGACTTTATTGTAAAATTATGAAATTCAATGGCTTTACTATTATGATTGGACACTGATTGTCTTGTATTATGGAGATTCTGCAGTGGAATATATTTTTTTTGGAGCTGGATGTTCTCTTTAGCTAGTAGATTCTCACTATTTTAATTTCTTTTTTATTTAATTTATTTATACCAAGCGGTAGGAAAATCTTAAAAACACCGCAAACAAAACAAAAATCTGATGGGGACTTGTGTCCACAAAATATCTGCGAGTAGAAACTTGCTCAAACACGCAGGGAGTTCATAGAATTGAGTGCAACTAGTATGTTGTTGAAGGCTAAATCCATTTATGGTCTTTTTGGTTAGATTCTCCTCGATCCTAGTTTCCACTTATCTTAGCTACTGTTGAGTAGTACTAATATTTGAAGGAAAAGGCTAAAACTCATGAAATTGAGAGATAAACTTTTAACGAATGTTGACTTAGTTGAAGGTTGAGTCCATTCAAGTACACTTTTCTCTTCATGATTTTGAAAAGGGTGGGTCATCTGGTTTGGTTGAACTACAGTTTAACACACGCCTCTAGGGATTAAAGATGACTCTCGGAACCTTGGGCTTGTGATATTCTCTTATGAAGAGGGGAGCTTGACAATAAGGAGGATCCCTTTGTTGTTAGAGCTTCTCTTGAGGGCAAAGAAGCTATAAATAGTGGTGAAGAGGGTAGGGAGGAGGAAGTAGGTAAAGATTATCTTAAGAGGCCCATGTGTGTGTTTAGGATGTTTTGGTGAACCATCAATTGCTCGTAGACTTATATACGGTCGTTAGAGTTTTTTTGGTGTATAAGTCGGACAAAGAAAATGTTCTTTCTATAGATAGTTTTAGACACTCAACTTATTTTTATGCAGTGATCAATGTCTCTTAAAAATGCTAGTACGACTCTTAAGGCAGATAGGGGTAGTATTTATACGGTTGGGGATATGTGGGCTTTGTGAGAGGAAGTGTTCCAACCTAGGCCTATGAAATTGCCTTTGGGATTGGTGGGTTTCTTGCTCTTAGTCTTTCAGATTGGGATGAAGTTAGTTTTTTGATGTACTGACATATTGTACGGTAGGCGGGGATCTTCCCATCCTTGATTGAATTTGAGATGTATTTGTTGAGTCTTAATGTCTATCTAATGCAACTTGTGGCGAAAGCTTAGGTAATCATTCATGATTTTCAAGAAGTATGTGACAAGGTAGGTGTAGAGCCTAGAGCTCGCCTTTTTTTTTTTTTTTTCAAAGTCCAATCTTGATCAAAGAAGCGGTGAAAGTTTCAAAAATAGGATAATCGTACACCTTATGGAGGGGTTAAACTTCAACTTAAAAAATTGGAACCATACCTTCTTTTGCGTTGTTTCCCTTAAGGATGTGCATCCTTTTTGGTTGTTTCCAGGGATTATCATGCCTTGTTTACCCTTAGTTGGTCCATTCCTTGAGTTGTTCTAAAGCTTAATGAGGGAGACCTTAGTGATGAAGAAAAGAGCGAGATTGTTGTCAGGCTCTCAAGAGAGACATCAACATGAAGTTGATGACTGGTGATGTTTTTGTACTTTTGCTTTTTTTGATTTGTTTCTATTGTATTTTTCTTTGTGCTTAAAGTATTTTTTGCATATTGCCATGCCAAATCGGAGGCTTTGCATAGTACACCTTTGTCATGTTGCTAGTGGGGGCTCTTTTGAGGGCCCTTTCTAATGGAGGATCATCTTAGGAGTAATTAGGGGCATAGTTATTACCGACCCTTTGAGAAGTATGGTGTAGGGCAACTCGATCATTTCTTTGCACGATTCTTTGATCATTGTTGTTCCTACTACTTTATTGGGTCTGCATGTGCTATTATGCTCGTGGGTTTGACATTGGCTTTGTAGACTGATTAGTCGATGAGTGCACCCTCTTAGAGATCCCCCATTAAAAAAGAAAAAGATGGATAAGAGGAAGGAGGTGAAAAGGAACAACCAAAGTATTTTGGGCAAGTCTTAAGGCCTTTTGCTTTTGTTGCAACAATACATTGTTATTGATGAGGACCAGGAGGCGTCCTAGAAGACCTTAGAGAGTCTTGGGGTGGCCAAGGTTCTCTAGTCGATTGATCATTTGTTGTTAGAGACTTTTGTGGCTTGGAGGTGGTTGCGAGCCAAAATGGGTTTGCCAAGGTCTTTAAATTATATCTTTTTGCATTTTTCCCATTTTTTATCATACTTTGATTCTGATTTACTTTCTTTTATTTCTGAAGGCTGGGAGAGATTCTCTGCAATCTGAGCTAGACTGCTTTAAGGCAAAGTATGTTGCTACCATTGTGGACCTCAAAATTTTGTTGGAGACCTTTCAAGTTGACAAGGCTCAGGTTGTTGTTGAGCGAAACAGGGCTGAGAGGCCAAGGAGGATCTCGTTGTTGCCAACTTTTGCTTGGTGGAAAAAGAAAAGGAGCTTGAGGTAGTAGAGGAGGAATCGACTACCCTTCCGTAATAGCAAGGTCATCTGATAGTGGGATCTCCTTCTGAGATAGTTTTGTGGGCAACGTCCTGTATAATGGCAGAGTAAAGCTAGGAGAATTGCATTCGCTAGCTATGCATCCTTAACCTCGACCTGGGGTCGACCTTGCTATGAAGTTTTCGATAGGCAAATTTGCCTTCGAATTTTGGAGCAAGATGGATCCCTGAGATACAATTAAGAGTTATTAGAGGGCTTTGGCCAACCGAGTGGTGCAAAGGTTTTAGGGGACGAGGTGCATCAAGAATGATAACCAGTTGTTGTTGAAAGAGATCAGATGGGCATTGAAAGAGTTACTATTGTTCTCTCCTCCAAGGGTGCACTTAATGCTACGCAGATTATAGCCTTTTTGCTAGAACGATGCTAGTGGTGGTCCTCTTATTATTGATGAGGGGCTTGATCCCTCAATTTAAAAATTTTTATTTTGTCATTGTTGTAGTGGCCTTCTAGCCTTTAAACTTTTTATAAATATTTTGTATGAATTGGTAGTCCTTGAATGATTTTTTTGGGTTTTGTGAGAAGTTTAACTTATTTTGCCTTTTGCCGTTTGCGTGTTTTTTGCATACTTTGCTTTATGTGCTTTTTGATTGCAGGCAAGCGATCGTCCATTGATTGTTTGGTGAAGGAAAAAAGGCCAGTGATGGATTTTGAAAAGCAATCATTAGGACAAGTTATTGTCTATTGATTTACTTGACGGGGGCCAAGGGACAAAGAAGGAAGCTAAAAAGCTATCATTGAGGTAGAGGATCGTCCACCGATAGCCCAGCAAGGGCTAAGGGTTGGACTTTGGGGAATTCATGTTATTTCCCATTAGCTCGTTTTAGAGAGAGAGATCGAGCGATTACAACAAAATTTACTTTATTGATATAAGGGTGGAATCCTGTTTACAAATTACAAGAAATAACACTTAAGGCTTGATACATTCTATATATTCGAAATAGGTTCACCAATGATGGTCGATAGGTGATAAGCTCCATTAGGTAGATGACTTGTGGTCTTTCCCAATTCGGGAATAACTTTTCTAAGAAGGGCCAGTTTGGTTGTTAATGGTCGTTTGTAGGACTTAGTCTCCTTCCTGAAACTATTTAGGTTTGATCCCCTGATCATGTGCGTGGGTGACTTGTTATCGATATGTCGCGGGTTGGATTTGCGCTTTCTCTCTCTTTTCTTCTAATGCATCTAAGATCATAGCTAGAGTCTGTTTGTTGTTTTCAATCAAGAGAAGACTCGATCGGATGGGCATTCTAGTTCGACTAGGATCATATCTTCATGCTCGTATGTGAGGGCGAACGGCGTCTCGCCCCATTGATGTTTGTGGAGTCTTCGTATAAGATCATAATATATAGTGTAATTCATTTACCTAGTTGGTTTTGGCTTGTCCAAGTCTCTTTTTGAGTCCTTGGATAATAATTTTGTTAGCCAATTCGACTTGCCCATTTGTGAACAGGTATTCGACAGAGGTCATTTGTAAGATTGTGTCCCACAGTTGGCGGATTATTGACAGAGGGTCAAGACTTCTTGAAAGATTTTTGCCTCCATTCAACACTTGGATTGTGGTTCTACGAGGCCTTTGGACCCACTTCTCTCCCTTCAGGGGCGAAGTTAGTAGATGGTGAGGCTATACTATCGTTAGCTATTTGATCATTAGTTAGGAGTGGTTGAATGACAGGCTTAGGATTAGACAGGGTAGCATCTTGTTGCCCCTTACGACGATGAGTGATACGAGGTGCCTTTATGGAGAATTTGTTGAGGCAAGTGGTACACCAGAAGTGGCAAGAACTAAATGAGTCATTATCTTAGAGGTTTCTTAAAGAAGAAGAAATAGTGTGCACAAGGGTGAATGGTAAATGGAATGCGTTGGAAAGGGAAAGACCATGGTAGGCATCACTGATGTTCTTTAATTTGGACAAAAACACCATTGAGAATAAGGAACTTGAAACAAGAATACACAAAGGGAGATGACTTTCCTAATGCACCTTTAACGGTCAAGTTGGTAAAGAGAATACGAGGTTGAAAGTGAGGAAGTTTGAGAGTTCTAAGAATGTCGTACTTGAGAGAGACCAAGGTAGCTCCTTATTTAGGCATTTAAGTGAGAAAAATTGTTACTTGCTTAGTTAGGAGAGACCATGAGGATTGTTGGCCAAGAGGAGCAATCGTAGGGATCGATGGCCTAATGAATGGTCATATGTTACATGACAGCATGTTATCAATCCACATGTACCAAAACCAAACACCTACAATCCATAAATGCAATTATGAATGCAGGATATAATAAGAGGACTACACTTATGCAGTTGTTTATATCTTTGTTATCAAGTTCTCTAATTAAAATAAAGTATGTAAAAATTCATTTAAAAAAGAATCAATCATAAAAGACATGGGTTATATAAACTATTCTCTGATTGAGAATCTGATGGCAAAGATATAAAAATTACACTTAAATTTTTTTATAATAAAAAGACTCAAACAGACTTGAAAAAATACTTGCGATGATTCTTGAAGCAAATATTAGGTTTTAAAATTATCAAGCGTGAGTTTACAAATTCTCTAGAAATTAAATGCTCTTTCATTTATAATTGATACTGCTTAATTATAATAATTATAAATAACTTTGTCGTCTATCTAAAACCATTGCTCTTAAATTGTTCTAGTCCTATGGAGTTCCTTCAGAACTTTTTTTGGTTTGGTTTAGCTAAAGAATACAAGCCTTTTTCACCTTCTTTGTAATAAATCCTTATTTTTTGTCGTTTGGCAATACAAATTCATCTTAAAAATTAACAAATTAGCATAGTAAATCCCTTTGATTTTTAAAAAGATTTTAAGTTTCTTTTAAAAAATTAATGTGAAGTCTATCTCATTATGAGACTTAACTTCACCCTGTTGCTTGCCATACTTTTGCCTCATAGTTATAATCAATTACCTCAGGGGATAATTGTAATCAATTGCCTCTTTAAGGGAATTGACTTCTTTTTTTATTATAATTTATATATATATTATAAAATAAATTATTAATTTAATTTTTGAAAGATGAAATGTTTCAATTTGGTCATAATTAACTAACAGTAACACTAATAGATGTTAATTTATTGTTAAATAATTAATTAAATCTTATTTAGTAAAAAAAATATAGAAAATTCATTTTGATGATGTGTAATTTGTAAAATAAAACACATATTTACAAATTGCACATAAAAAAAATGTACAAATTGTATGTTTTGACAATGGATAATTTTCAATATAATGTGTCTTATTTTTTTTATTATTGAATGAGATTTAATTCATTATTTAATAGTTAAGTTATCATCTGTTAATGTTATTGTCAATTAATTTTTCTTTTATCTCATCAACCAAAGAATCAAATTGATTGGGAACTGAATTTATAAGGATTAAATTGAGACATTTTATTTTTTAATGACTAAATTGAGGGAGCATGTACCTTTTAGGGACCAAATCATTAATATACTCTAAATTATATAATTGTTTTCAAGAATATATATTATTCTAATGTTAAATTAAATATTTTAGTAATTGAATAATATAATGTATATATTATAATAATTTTTTAATTTCTCTATGTAATATTATTGCCAATATTATTAATTTATTAAAATTACATGTAGAAAAAGCCTTTAATTTAAAATCTAAGTTCCAAATTATGTGCTTATTAAACATAAACTTAAATATGGCGCTACCAAAAAATTTATTTATTTTTTCATGTTGATAATACCAAATTTGATCATAACTAATTAGAAGTGTTAATCTTGATCTTGCACCTAAGTCCTTAAAACTACTATATAAGGACCTCTTAGGTGTACTTCTAAATAAACTTTGCTCTCTATACTCTTTTCACCCTATACTAACTTGGGCGTTGGAGTCCACGATAAGGCCTTTCAGCTTTCTCGTGGTTTTTGACCTTCTTTTATTTTGTAAGCCCTCAACTACCACCCCTGTAAAGTTACTTTTTATCAATGGCACCCACCATGGTCTTACTCTAATAACCACACCAAAAATTTATCAGGCTACCAATGTCTCATCTTTTTCAAAAAATTATTTAACTAATAGTTCCTCACATCAGCTTTACGATCTTCTCCAAGAAGTCACTTAAAACCATGAAGGAGAACTTAGCACCAATCTAAAACCATTGTGTTTCTTGAAAAGAAAACTATATCGATATTTTATGATCAATATTTATTTCTCCTTCTTGGGCATTATTCTCTTTCTTTGATCAATTTGCCATCGCATTTCTTGAAACAAGAAGACATATTAATCCTTTTATGATCAATCTTTCTTTCTCCTTGGGCATTATTCTCTTTCTTTGATCAATTTGTCATCGTGTTTTTTGAAAAAAGAAACTATATTAATCTTTTATAATCAATATTTTTGGTACAACCTTACAAGTATTTTTTATTTAATTTCTTGTACATGAAAATTTACTTAGATTAATATCTAATGCTTCCTATATATCTTACAAAAATTAATATTTGAACCTCCTAAATTTTTTATTAGTACATACTACATACTCCTTTATAGTTTTAACACAAGCTTAATTTTAGTATCTTTATGTTAATCTTATTGACAAATATCATTAGATATTAAAATCAATTAATACCTAGTACACTTTATCTCAATCATTGTTCAAAAATTGATGTTTGCATAATTATATGCTTTATAAATCTTACTAGCAGTTTAGTTTTGTTTAAAATTTAGAAAAATAGTAAGGTCTTACGACCAAATTGTACAAGATAATTGACAAAGCCTATTGAACGTCATCGATCATCCTCCGCCATTAGGGTTACTCTTTAGCACTCTCTCTATCACCCTTTTGGCCCCTGCTATAGGATTAAAGAAAGATCCAACGACCACTCGGACAACTTTTAACATTCGAATTTTGGCCCTAGTCAAAGGATCTAACAAAGATTTGATGGCCTCACAGAGAGCTTTATAGCCTCCGAAAATCACATTTCAACCCCTGCCAAAGGATCTAAGAAAGATCTGACAACCTCACTTAGAGCTTTCTGGCCTTCGACATCTGTGTTTCTACTGTAACATTAGCTCCTCTTATTTATTGAGAGATGTTTGTTAGTTTTAAATGAGTTAAATGGTTGTGTACGTTGCATTAGATGACATGTAGTTTCATTGTGGGCTTTAATTGAAGAGAAGAGAGTAGGGATTGAAAAGAAATGGAAAAGGTTAGTTGGGGAAAGTACATAGTCTTTCAATACTTCGGGGGTAGTCAGTTGTAATTTAAGCCAAAAGGGTACTGAAGGTACCAGATTTTCAAAATTTCCTGCCAGTGGTTTAGGGGTAAAATGGTGATTTGGCATATAGCTGGAGAAATTATTATTTTAAGCCGAATGATCGAGAATTATGATTAGAATTGTAATTTTCAGATCACCTATAAATAGGACCAAACTTTAGAACCTCCATTTCTCACCCAGAAATCCAGAGTTTTAGAGAGAGAAAGAAATCTTACAAAGAGAAAGTAGCAATTAAGGGAGAAGAGAAACACAAGAAGAACTTGGGTATCCTAGAAGCTAGGAAAATACACCAGCATACTTCTAAACCATCATCTACAAGCTTTAAATCCAAAAAAAGGTAGCAAACAACCTAATCCTCCCTAATTCGAGTTTTATTGTTCATATGCTAAAAATTTTGATTTTCATGCTGTTTAAGCTAGAGAGGAAGTAAAACCTGCATTCTTGATGTTTTTAATTGCTATTGGGTGTTTTAAACTGCATGGATATACTTATGTATGCATAATTCGGATTATGAAAAATGAGTTTTGCTTCATGTTTAAGAATAAGGATAAATCCAAGATTTGAGTGAGATTAAATGGTAACTTTATACTTGTATTAAGTGGATGATTATCAAAAATAGTTTACAAACTAAATTTTTGGGCAAAAATCTAAGTCAAAAGTAATTTTGAAAAATAGAGTATAGCATAATAGCCAACTAATAGCACCTACTAGCTGACTGTAGTATTCTTGAGCTGCCTAGAAACGTATCTAGAATGCTAACAACTGATTGCTAGCCTCTTAACAACCAACTATCACATTTATATTTTCATGAAAATTTCTAAGAACACAACAACCGACTGTTGGGTCTCTGGTAGTCAACTAATAGCTCTCTGGTTTGTGAAAATTAGCCAAAAAGTAAGCGACCAGCTAGCTGATAGAAGAGGCAAGTCGACTAATAACTCCCTGTTTTGGAAAAATAAGCTCCATAACCTAGTTTGACGAGAATATTGCAAATGGTTAGTACCACGAGAATATTGAATGATGGTCATTAAAGACCATGAGAATACTGCAACTGGTCATTGCGGCAATAATATAGCAGATGGTTAAAAAATCACGAGAATATTACAGATTGTCACGAACCATGAGAATATTGCAGATGAGTCAAGGACCATGAGAAAACTCATTTATGAGCAAGAATTTTTAGAGATCTCTCTTTTATGATGCTTTTATTTATGGTCATAGCAATATACTCTAATTTCTTTGTTTATGCTCTATGGAGATGTGAATATAATCTTGTTACCATTACAATTTGATGATATATCCTATGTTATGGATATGTGATGAGATGCATATGTATTCATAAGTATATGTGAGAAAATTGTATAATTCATGCATGTTATTCCAATAGATATATTGTATTGTTCGATGATGAAAAGAATGTAGTACATTTTTGTACCAGTACCGTGGTACAAGTTAGTAGTTTTAAAATCAAGTTGTTATTGCTACTGAGAAAATTTTCTCATTAAATGCTGGTTTGTATCAGATGCCTAGGTTCCAAATTTTGCTAGAATTGGAGGTGGATTGGTAGATATACCCATTTGGGATATTTTATGGTAATAAAAGAAATTTTCTTAATTTCTGTTGTAGACATTCCCTCTACGCCTCCACCTACTAGAGGGGTAGACATGCAGGACTAGTTTGGTAGTATTTTATTTTGACCTGTAAATATGTGAAGCCCAATACCCTAATCCCTTATTATCTTTTTGAAATGGATTAAGAGGATTTTTGGTGTAAGAGAGAGCATATATGTATCCAAGATATGTGAGAATAATATATGCTTGTAGGATAAGTAGAGGGGTATGAGTGGCAGGGTTGTTGCCTCTTTACTCTACTTAGCCTCAAATATCTACAGGTATATGTCTTGTATAACTGGATGATGACTATTTTACATAAAACCTATATGTGTATGTAATTAAAGCTATATATATGTATATTATTCAATTTATTTTCGCTGCATTTATATTATGTGTGAGAATCCCAAGTGTAGAATTCCCAAACTAGTGGCAGTCAATTATTTAACTTGGTAAAAGTTATAAATTTACTCAGGCAGAGGTAGTAATAACTCACTAATCTTGTATTATGTCATATTATATTATTTAATTGACTAAAAGGAACCATAGGATTGGGGTGTTACACTGAGTTGGTATCAAAGCACTGTTACCATGATTAGTTGAGTACTAGCTCAATAGTGAAGGGTAAATTCATCAGGATAGAAACAAGTTTAGGTTAGTTAGCTAAGTATAGGTAGTTGACTAACTTGTTTTATGTTTTAACTTGAGGAATGGAGTGTTAGGTATAGGGTAGAAGTTATTTCCTGTTGGTGCCATAAATGCTCTTATAAATATTATGTTATTGATACTAATCACCTTGGTACTGTTTGTTTTGTAGAGTGATATGGTTCCACCTAGGAAGAATACTAATCGCATAGTTGCCAAAAATGTGGCAGAGACTGAGAAGGAAAAAAAAAAGGCTAACTTCCTCAAACGAAAGCAACCAAGACCTTTTGGAGGGAGAGATAACAGGTTTGGCAGAGGCCAGGAAGGTAAAAGTTCAATGGTGAGACAAGTGATGTCTAATGTTTGCCTTAGATGCTGAAAGAGTCATGAGGAACCCGGTAAGTGGCAACCAAGTGTATCGTAGGGTGTTTGTTATAAGTGTGTAAAAGAAGGACACTTTATCAAGGATTATCCCCAGTGGAAGAGATAAGGTGACACCACTATACCTCCCACTACTAGGAGAGTCTATACTCTCAAGGATAAGGAAGCGACTCAGTCTAATGATTTAATGAAAGGTAAATGTTTAATAAATGATGTATCTTTAATTATACTATTTGATTATGGCGCTACCCACTCTTTTATATCATTGGAATGTGTGGAGAGATTTAACTTACTTGTGACTAGCTTACCTTACCAATTCTTTAGCTTGCTTGAATTGTCCAATTTTTGTTGAGAATAGATCTTTTGTTATTGATCTTATTTGTTTACCTTTGGTTGATTTAGACATTATTCTTGGGATGAACTAGTTGTCTATAAACAATGTAATCTTGTATTGTTCAGAGAAATCTGAGACTTTTATAGATACCTTACCTATAAACAGGAGTATTGAGGAAAACAATAAGTGGATGCATTTTCTATGTTCTTTTGAGATTGAAATTCAGCATAAGCTTCCCTGTAGTAAGTGAATTTCTAGATGTCTTTCCCAAAGAAATCTTAAGTCTTCCACTAGAAAGAGAGGTAGAATTCTCTATAGAGTTGATTCCTGGAACGGGATCGATCTCTATAGCACCCTATAGGATGTCTCCCTTAAAATTGACAGAATTGAAGGTGCAGATAGAAGATCTCTTAGAGAAATAGTTTGAGACCTAGTGCTTCACCATGGGGAGCAACAATGTTATTTTTGAAGAAGAAAGATGGGAGCTTAAGGTTGTACATAGATTATAGGAAATTGAACAGGGTGATTGTTTAGAATAAATATCCCCTTCCTAGAATAGATGACTTGTTGGATCAACTGAGAGGAGCTACTATGTTTTTCAAAATTGATTTGAGGTTGAGATACCATCAAATTAGAGTTAGAACATAACACATATCTAAGATAGCCTTTAGAGCCAGATATAGTCATTATGTGTAACATCCGCTCCTTCTACGCATTAAGAGATATTTGTTGATTTTAAATGAATTAAATGTTTGCTTTTGTTGCATTAAAATACATATAGATGCATTAGAATGAGAGTTTTAGGTGAAGAGAAAGAATAAGGACTAAATTGAAAATGAAAATGATATCGTGGGAAATTATATGAATATCCAAAACTTCAAAGCAATAGATTGCAAATTTAGCCAAATGATTTACTGTAGTAACAGAATTTTGAAACTTCCTGCCAATAAGTTAGGGACAAAATGGTAATTTAATATATAGTTGAAGAAATTATCATTTTAGGCCAAATGGTCAGGAATTAGGAGCAGAATTACAAAAGATCGGATCACCTATAAATAGGTGAAGCCTCTAGAGCTCTTCATTTGTATCCTGAACTTCAAAATCTTAGAGAGAGAAAGGAAGAGCTAGAGAGAGAAAGTTAAGAAATTGTGAAGGAAGAAAGCTGCTAGGAGGATTTAAGCATTCCAGAAGTTAGGAAAACTTACCATAACACTTAACCATCATCAAATACCAATTTTAAATCAACAGAAAGGTAGCAAATCACCCATCTCCCTTATTTTTGAAATTTACTATGTATGGTTGGTAAATTTTGAGTTTTCTTGATTTTGAACTCCAAGGAGATTAAAACCTACATTCTTAGTGTTTTTGATTGCTATTGGATGTTTTAAAATGCTTGAATATACGTGTGAATGCATGAATGCGAATTTGAGAAATGGGATTTTCATAGTTTTTGAAAAAGAGTTTAAATCCCAGATTTGAGCATGAATAATCGGTGGTTTGGGCTATTTTTGAGTGGTAAATGAAGCTTTTATATAGTTATTAAGATTTTTATCATCAAAAATATTTTTAAAACATGTTATTGGGCTAAAATAATTGGTCAATGGCGAGTTCTAAAATAGAGCATAACGTAGCAGTCGACTTGTAGGCTTTACTAGTCGACTGTCGTGCTCCTGAGTTGCGCAGAATTGTAACATCCACTCCTAAATTTTGAGAAATGTTTGTTAATTCTAGTTCATTGATTGTGTATGATGCATTTATGTTATGTTAGATTACATATAGATGCGTTAGAATGAGAGTTTTAGGCAAAGAGAATGAAGAGGGACCATATTGAAAGGAAAAAGATGAAGTTAGGATGGATGTGAGAATTTTTGAAACTTTAGGACAATAGGCTGTAATTTTGGCCAAAAGATTTACTGTAGTAACAAAATTTTAAAAACTTCTCACCAGTGAGCTAGGGACAAAATGGTAATTTAGCATATAGTTGGAAGAATTATCATTTTGGGTTGAATGGTTGAAAATTGGGAGTAGAATGGCAAAGGGCCAGATCACCTATAAATAGGTGAATCTCTCAGAACCCTTTAATTGCATCTTTAATTTTGAAATTCTAGAGAGAGAAAGAAGACGAGCTAGAGAGAGAAGAAGAAGGAATTGTGGGCAAACAACACTATTACTTGGATTTAAGCATTCCAGGAGATAGAAAATCACTCTAGAACACTTCCTAATAGTTAAACACCGATTGGAAACAACCAAAAAGGTAGCATAATAACCCAATCCCTTTATTTCAAAGTTTACTATTCATATTATTGAAATTTGCAAAATTGAACTTGTTTGAAAGAAAAAGGGATTTAAAACTACTTTCTTACTATTTTTAATCACAATTGGGTATTTTTAACCGATTGAAAAGACTTGTGCATGCTAAAAATTGTTTCTAAAAAATAGGTTTTTCTATTTAAACGAAAATGAGTCTGAATCTCAGATTTGGACAATATTATCTGATGTTTTGGGCTATTTTCTTGTTTTAAATGTTGATAAGAAGTTTATCTTGAGTTCATCAATTTTAAAATGAATTTAAAATAAGTTTTTATATTGAAAATTTGGGTCAACAATGATTTATAAATAGAGCAAGACGTAGTAGCCAACTACCATGGTGCAGCAGTCGACTATCGTGCTCTTGAGATGCTCAGAAACATATACATAATGCTAGTAGTAGACTGTTGGGCACCTGGAAGTCGACTGTCGTGTTCTTCATTTTTGTAGAAATACCCAAGAATAGAGCAACCAACTACCCTGACCCAGTAGTCGATTGTCGGGCCTAATAGTAAGTTAGTAGCTGACTGATAGGCACCTAGCAGTCGACTAGTAGCTCTCTGTTTGGAATTTTGAAGATTTGGACAAAATGCAATCAGTCGACTTGCAGCGTGATACCAATCGACTGCCACCTTTTGTGATGAAAGGATGAACTTAATGACATATTGGAATGATATCTAACCCAAACACTAAATCAAATTAGAGATTAAACTCAAATTACAAGCAAGGTAACACATACTTTGAATGTAAATGGGAAAGAGCATGAAAGTGATTAAATTTAAAAGGAAAGAGCAAGAATGCATAAGAGAAATGAAAAGTGTATTCTTAATAAATGTATTTGTGGTAGATAGATTGATATCTGAATGACTGATTACTGGTATGGGACGGTGATTGGACATTCCACAAGTATCGTGATAGTTGTAAATTGTAAGTTAGTGACTTAATGGCCAATGTAAATGAAAAGTCACATACTTAGAATTTACAGAACTATAGTATGCACCGATTCACCCATATATATATATGTTTATGAATAGCATTTTGAGGACCCCAGTTTGTACTTAATGTGTGGAACCTAAAGGTGGGGACTTTATTGTACTTGGATCCACTGGAGGACTCTCCAGAATGTTCACAAATATGATATGCAGTCGAGGACTGCTAGGCATAGTTACCACAGTAAATATACGAAAATATAGAGTGGTGAACATACTACCCCTCCAAATTTCTCTTATTACACAATTATATAATGATGATGATGATTGGCAAGGCCAACAGGAAGTGCTCTTATTTCCTTATTGCTCTTTATTTTATAATGAAAGTTATATGAATGATGCTATGTTACCTATATGTTTTGATGAATTGATGAGATATATATATCATGAGCTGATTTTATGCATGCAAGTATAAATGTTAAATGAAATGTTATACAAGATAACCCAATAGATGTTTTCTTTTTATGAAAAAGAATGTAGAATTTTCGTATGAGTTTATGGTGGTACAAACTGGCTATTTTGAAAACTGGTTATTAATGCTACGGAGATTTATTCTCATAAAAATACTTGTTTGTATCAGATGCCTAGATACTAGATCCTCCTTGAGATAGAGATGGAGTTGGTTGAAATACCCTTCCTGGGGTATTTCCCTGTTATTAAGGAACTATGGAACATATATGTATGAGAAGTTCTTTTCCCACCCTGATTACATGATGTATTAGAGTAGAAAGTTTTTGGTATGCCTCATACCCTGAATCCTTGTGATATTTTGGTAAAAGGATAAGGAGAATAGTTTTGATGTATAGGATAAGGGAATATATGTATTAGGATATGTGAGCTAGGAAACCACTAGCTATTTTTGTTAAAGGGGTATAAGTGACAAGCTTGTTGTCTCCTTACCCTGACTAACACTCTCACATATCTATAGATATATGTCTAATGAATGGTACTTATACACTGCAAATAAATGTGGTTGTATATATATATATGTTTTATGTTCATTAATTTAATCCATTTTTCGTTGCGTGATGTGTGAGATCCCAAGTGTAGTAGCCTAAACCAATAATACTCATTATTTTACTTGATAAATAATTAAAAATTGACTCGGGTAAAGGAAGTAGTAATTCACTAATCATATAGTATATTGTTTATATTATTTAAATCCTTTAAAATGAATTGTAGGATTGAGGGGTTACACTAAGTTGGTATCAGAGCACTACTACCGCTAGTTAGAACTGGCTCGATAGTTAAAGGGTAGATTCCTTAAGATAGGGACAAAAGCAGGGTAGTTAGCTGAGCCATGGTAGTTGACTGGCTTGTATTATGTTTTGACTTAAGGAATGAAGTATTAGGTTTGGGTAGATGATATTTCTGATTGGTGCCATATGATCTCTTACAAATAATATGTTGTTGAGACTGATCAACTCGGTAATGTTTGTTTTGTAGAGTGAATTATGGGCACACCTAGGAGAAATTGTAACGCCCTTATCTGGTCTTGTTGTTCATTTCAATAGCAATAGATAGATTCGGTACATTATTCTTGTCCTTTTAATTATTGTCTGAGCAGTTAAACCATTGAATTATGTCATACGCAATAGGTTCAGGAGCCTTTATGCTCAGATAAAGATAAAAACTCACATGCATAGCGGATTAATAAAAGTTTACGCTACACGATGCAAATACAGTTTATCACATGGATCAATAATACATGTTTAATAAAAAAATTCATTACAAATAATATATCAATCCCCGAATATGTGAAGTACCTGTCCTACGGAAGTCAGGAGACAACAGGCCTGTCACTCAGACTCCCGCACCAAATAGTACCAGACCGGTCCTTCACATATCTATTTTCCCCAATATTCCCCGAACTACTCATATATACAGTCAATTTAGCTGTCCTATTTTCATCCGGGTACTTTTAAGGTACAAAATAATGAGGGCTTACAAAAGACTTCCCAACCAAAAGATACTGCTACCACGAGTTCTTGCTACGCGTTCGAATCTGATACATATTAGCACATGTGTGAGAAACACGAGTTTCCCAGTAGCTTAGCAATTTATAGTTTTAAAATAAACTAACATGTATCAGGGTGCAAGCACCAAAAACGTTCAGACTGCATCCTTGATTTAGGAGAAAAGTACATATCAATAAATAGGTAATTATTTCATGATAAATTTAGTGGTTAGCAACAGTAAATGTTCCTTTCACATAACCAGTATTTTCCTAAGCGTACTGATTTATTATCGCGAAGTTATCAGCACGTATGTACATGTTGGGTGAACACTAGGTCACAGCGGTGGAGCACCTTCGGCCACGCCTCCCTAGGTCACCCGTGTGGAGCACCTTCGGCCACACCTTAAGATTCATAGACACTCGGCCCCGTATACAGCGTGATTACGAGTGCTGGGTCTCGAGCACGGAGCACCTTCGGCCGTGCCTCGCCAGGTCATTCGTGTGGAGCACTTTTGGCCACACCTCGTAAATTGTGAACCCTCGATCCACGTACATAAAATCCTCGGGACACTAGATCACGGGTATGGAGCACCTTTGGCCATACCTCCCCAGGCCACTCGTGTGGAGCACCTCCGGCCACACCTCGTGATGCGTGGAAACGTCGCCACGGTCTCAGTATGATCACGAACGATAGGTCATAGGCATGGGGCACCTTCGGCCACGCCTCCCTAGTCCACCGGTGTACACTCGAAACCTCTAAGGGCGCGGTGTCACCCTACGTCTCCTTTTTATTATCTAGGAAAGAGTTTCCTTTTCTTAAAGCTTTTAAATAAATTTGAAGGTTCCATGTTATTACGCTTTTTCTAGAAAAATTAGGTCTGAGTTCCTTTTAAAATATTAACAATGGACATAATTCCTTTCTACTTTCCTTGGAATTTATTTTCGCATAAATTTCCCTCCCAGAATATTAATAATGGTCATAATATTTTTTATTTTCCTTGGAGTTGATTCTCTCTTGAACCTCCCTCCAAAAATATTAATAATGGACATGATACCTTCTATTCTTCTTAGAATTTATTCTTACATGAATTTTGCTCCAAAAATACTAATTTTGGACACAATATATATATATTTGGAATTAAATTCTCTCATAAATTTCCTTTCAAAAATATCATTAATGAACATAATATTCTCCCCTCTTCTTAGAATTTATTATTACATAAAATTCCTTTCAAATTATAAATAATGACTACCATATTTTCTACCTTTTCTTAGAATTTATCATTACATAGAATTCCCTTCTAAAAATATTAGTAAAGGCCATAATAAGTTCTACCTTTCTTGGGATTTATTCACACATAAATCACCCTCTAAAAATATTAATAATGTTTATAATATTATTATTATTATGTTTTTCTTGGAATCTATTCTTCACCTTAAACCCTTACCATTGCATTCCTCATGAAGATATTAATCATTAATTATTTTCTTATGTGGTCATGGCAAATAAATTACAACACTAACTTAATTCATCTTACTTCATCTTCACACATATATTTACTTTAACAAAAATAAATACCCAACAATAATATTAATCTCCTTCAACATAGCCACTCCTAAGTTTATCATGCACACTATATCAAATTTCATCCTAAATCAAGAATGAAGGAATTTATCCTAGTTCCATGAAAGCAACATTATGAGATATATATATATATAAACTTGTGGAACTAAAACAAGGGAATTGCCAACCTACTACCTTTATCATGCATGCTCATTAAATTTTTCTTCTAAATCAAGAATGGGGATGCATGCTCTAGCTCCATGAATATGAAAATCAAAATAAGTATGCTATATCATGGAACCAAAACAATTTAATTGCTAGCCTACCTTGCTTCCTTTGCTTGATTCTTTTCTTGCTTCTTCTTCTTCTTTTCCCTTTTGTCCAAGTGGTGTGTGTGGGTATAGTTCAAGTGCTTCTCTCTTCCTTCTCTTCTCACGACATAGCCCCCCTTTCTTAAGGAAAATTGGCCATGTGGTGGTGCATTTCAATGCATTAGAATTCTTCACCCTAAAATTTAGATTGCTTGTTGCCTTGGTGTTCCTTTTCTTACAAGTTATCTTTTCCACTTGCACAAGCAACTATGGTACTTATATTTCCCTTTTTCTATTCTTTCTTCTCCTCCATCTCTCATGAAGTCCTAGGTGCATCTAGAATTCCCTACACCTACACCTAATGGCCCCCTTTTACCTCTAAAGTGCCTACCTTACGTGTGGTCCCAAGTGCCACAAATAAAATTCTGCACTTCCTACATTCCTTCTCCCTTGCTCTTCTCCATGCCTCTCGTGAGTCTATATGCTTACCTCACCAAATAAAATTCTGCATCATTTTTGGTTACATGTATGCTTATTTATATATAGAATTTCTCTTGCTTGCCACCTTGGCCTTGACTTTTCTTGCAAGTTTATCCTTTCCCATTGCCACAAGCAACCTTAGTACATATACATATATATTTAATTCTTTCCTTTCCTCCCTAATACACATCACTTTCCTCATGTGTGGATGTGCTTCTTATTCTCTTCACCACCTTCATGTGAGAGTCATACATGTACATATAAAATTTAAGCATTCCATTTTCTTCTCTTTTCTTCACGTGAAGCCATGTATTTATATATATAAAATTGTATTCCATTTACTTTTCCTTTTTCTTCACATGAAGCCATGCATGTATATATAAAATTTTTGTATGCCTTCCTCCCTCTTAACCTCACATGTGGCCTTGAGATTTTCATGGAATTTTATGCTCCTTCCTTTGGTAATTATGCTAGATAATACAAGAAGAATAAAGGTTAATTTAAACATCAAATTTTAGGTACTTTGCCCTTTTTAATTTAACCAATTTGGCCATTAAGTTAAGCAAGAGAAAATTTTCCTTCCTTAAGAAAATTCTTAAATTTATTAGCAATAAAGGGTTTATTTATTAACACCATAATTTTATCCATCAATTTATGCTAACTAGTTCATGGGTGTTACAGAAATACTAGGAGGGAAAAGGAAGGTGAGACCAATATGGAAAGAGTATTACAAGTCATGATGGGAGTGGCAGAGGGTATAAGGGAACAGGCTGTTGTTGCTGCGCAACAGGCTACTTCTGCTACTCAACAAGCTGTAGCTACGGCTAAAGCACTTAGACAATTCCAAGAAAATAGACCAGGGAATCATAACCAAATCTTGAAATTAGACAAGTAAGAAACCAAGCTTATAATGGTTGGTATGAATTTCAGAGAAATAATCCTCCTTCCTTTAGCGGTGAGTTTAACCTACAGGTAGCTGAAGAATGGTTACGAGAGATGGAAAAATTATTTGAGGTCGTAAGGAATACGTATGAATAGAAGGTGTTGTTTGCTACTTATATGCTTGTTAGGGAAGCAGAATATTGGTGGAAAGGAGCGAAACAATTACTGGTAGCTCAAGGGACCCAGATCACCTGGGAAGTTTTTAAAAGAGTGTATTTGGAAAAGTACTTCATGCAGTTAAAGCAAGGTAGTATGACTTTTGAGGAGTATTTAGAAATATTTTAAGCACTATCTAAATTCTCTTCTTATTTGGAGTATCATCCAAATGAGACATGAAAAGTATTGCATCTAGAAGCTGGGTTGAGATCGGAGCTAAAGAATGCTGTTGCTCCTTTTGAAATTAGAAACTTTGCTATGTTAGTGAACAAGTGTCACATTGTTTCTCAGAACCTAGCTGACACAGAGAAAGAGAGATAGAGGGTCAATTTCTTTAAAAGGAAACAACCTGGATCCTTCAGAGGAAGGGATAGTAGAAATGAGGGAAACTAGAAGGGGAAGAAACGTGTAGTGAGACAGGCAGTGCCCAATGCTTGTCCAAAGTGTGGGAAAAGTCATGGCGAACCTTGTAGATTCTAGTACGGTGTGTGTTATAAGTGTGGAAAATAGGGTCACTTCATTAAAGACTGCCCTGAGTGGAAGAAGTCAACTGAGCCCACAAGACCTCCTACTATGGGAAGAGTTTATACTCTCAAAGGTAAAGAAGTGGTCCTGTCCAATGATTTGATAAAAGGTAAATGTTTGATAAATGATATATCTTTAATTGTACTGTATGATTCTGGTGCAACTCATTCTTTAATTTCTTGCGAATGTGTGGAAAGATTGAATTTACCTTTATTTAGATTGCCCCATGAGTTATCTATTTCTACTGCCGTAAGAGAGCGGGTATTAACTTCTTTAGCCTGCTTAAATTATTCCCTTGTTGTTGAAAATAAGCCCTTCATTGTTGACCTCATTTGTTTACCTTTGGTGGGATTGGATATCATTTTCAGGATGGATTGGTTGGCTGCAAATAGTGTAGTCTTGGATTGTTCTAAGAAATCTGTGACTTTTATAGATGCCATGCTGGTAGTTAGGAAAATTGAGGAAGAGACCCAAAGAACTAGTTTTCTGTGTTCTTCGAAAGTTGAACATCAGCATAAACTTAATGCTAGTTCTATAGTTTATGAATTTTTAGATGTCTTTCCTAATGAAATTTCAAGTCTTCCACCTGAGAGAGAAATAGAATTCTCTATAAAATTGATTCCTGGCACAGGACCAATTTCTATAGCCTTATAGAATGTCTCCTTTAGAGTTAACTGAATTGAAGGTGCATATAGAGGATCTTTTAGGGAAGCAATTTATTTGGCCTAGTGCTTCACCTTGGGGAGCACCAGTTCTGTTTGTAAAGAAGAAGGATGGAAGTATGAGGCTATGTATAGACTATAGACAACTGAACAGGGTAACTGTGAAGAATAAATACCCACTTCCTAGGATAGATGAGCTACTAGATCAATTAAGATGAGCTACTATTCTAAGACTCACAAAGAGTATGCACAACATCTTAACACGGTTCTACAGATATTAGAAGAAAAATAATTGTATGCTAAATTTGAGAAATGTGAGTTTTGGTTAGAGGAAGTAAAATTTTTAGGCCATGTGATAAATGGGGAAGGGATTTCAGTAAACCCTAAGAAGATTGAAGCCATATTAGATTGGGGTCAACTAAGGACGTTCACCGAAGTTAGGAGTTTTTTGGGTTTAGTCGGCTATTACATGAAGTTCATCCAAGGATTTTCTCAGATAGCTTTGCCATTAACTTGATTGACTCGGAAGGGTGCAAATTTTGAGTGGAGCAAGCAGTGCGAACATAGTTTCCAAACTTTAAAGGAAAAGTTGACCACCGCTCAAGTGTTAATAATTCTGAAACCCTTAGAACACTTTTCAATATATACAAATGCATCAATAAAGGGTTTAAGATGCGTCTTAATGCAAGATGCAAAAGTAATTACTTATGCATCACGACAATTGAAACCTGCAAAGGAAAACTATCCTACCCACGATTTAGAATTAGCTACCTTTGTATTTACCCTAAATATTTGGAGAAATTATTTATACGGGGCCGTATTTAAGTTTTCTAATGATCACAAGAGCCTTAGGTACTTGTTTGATCAAAAGGAATTGAATATGAGGCAGAGAAGGTGGGTAGAATACTTAAAGGACTTTGACTTTGAGTTAAAATACCATGCAGGGAAAGCTAACGTCGTGGCTGATGCATTAAGCCAGAAGTCATTGCAATTAGCCAATTTAATGGTAGACGAGATGAGATTAATTGAGGACTTTAGGAATCTCAGCCTCAATGTAATTTCATTTCTGAAGAGATTAGTAATGAGTGACTTCCTAATAACTTGCGATTTAAGGGAACAAATTAGACAAGCCCAACTAGAGGATGAATCCTTAGAGACCTATGCAAACCAACCTGAATTTGGATTAGCCCCTGATGGAGTATTGATGTTTGGGAAGAGAATAGTAATCCCAAA
The DNA here is from genome assembly GCA_031216115.1 of Senna siamea. Lineage (NCBI taxonomy): Eukaryota > Viridiplantae > Streptophyta > Magnoliopsida > Fabales > Fabaceae > Senna > Senna siamea. The sequence goes on from CM062360.1 coordinate 10,234,912, forward strand.
CCATCAGGAATTGAAGGAAAAAGTGTTAGCAGATGCTCATCGAAGCCACTATACCATCCATCCAGGTATTTCCAAGATGTATCAGGATTTAAAAAGAAACTTTTGGTGGCTAGGTATGCGAAAAGATATCGCAAACTATGTGAATGCTTGTCTAACATGTCAACAGGTTAAGATAGAGCATTAAATACTTGCAGGATTACGGAAGCCACTTGAGATACCGGAGAGGAAATGGGATCAAATAACCATGGAGAAACTAACCGAAGTATGCCTTAGGGAAATCGTGAGATTGCATGGGATACCATCAAGTATAGTGTCAGACCGAGACCTTAGGTTTACTCCAAGATTTTGGCAATCCCTACAGCAAGCATTAGGAACCCAGCTTAAGTTTAGCACGTCCTATCATCCTCAGACTGATGGGCAGTCTGAGAGAACTATCCACACTTTAGAAGACATCTTAAGGGCTTGTGTGCTAGAAAAGAAAGGAAGTTGGGATAAACACCTACCTTTGATAAAGTTTGCATACAATAACAGTTATCACTCTACCATCAGTATGGCACCTTATGCTGCTCTGTATGGGAGGAGTTGTAAATCACCTTTAAGTTGGGTAGAAATGGGGGAAAGTACATTATTGGGACCCGATATTGTACAAGAGACTACTGATCAGATCAAAATGATCAGATAAAAGATGAGGGCTGCCTAACAAAGACAAGAAGCTTATACCAATAGGAGAAGGAGACCTTTAGAGTTTAATGAGGGAGAGCATGTCTTTCTAAGAGTGTCCCTCACTACAGGTATTGGTAGACAAATAAGGACAAGAAAATTGAGTCATAGATTCTTAGGACCATTCCAAATCTTGCAAAGAGTTGGTCCAGTCACTTACCAGATTGCCTTACCTCCATACCTATCAAACTTGCATGATGTCTTTCATGTCTCGGAACTCCACAAATATGTCCCAAACCCTGCGCATGTATTGGGGAATCAACCCATAGTATTAAAGGAAAATTTAACTTATGAATCTACACCTATACAAATCCTTGACTTTAAGACTAAGCAACTCCAGAATAAAGTTATCCCTTTAGTTAAGGTACTTTGGCAGGATGTAGCATCGCAGGAGATGACGTGGCAGAAAGAGGATGAGATGGGGCAACGTTATCCAGAGCTTTTTACAGGTATGAATTTTGGAAATTTCTTTTAAGGGGGAGAATGTAATAAACCAAAATTTTTGAAATAATTAAATTGGGTAAATGTAATCATGATTTTATTAAAATTCAATATGGCATAATTTTTTGAGTCTATGGTTGAAATTTGGGAATTTTTCGGAGTCAAAATCTAATCCAATAAAGGAAAACGCGGCCTGACGTTAAGAAATTAACAGATAAAGTCTCGAACTTTAAATCCTCTACACAGAGGCCAAATCCCTTTCATGGGAATTTGTGCCCTTACTTGGATCAAAGACGACATTCAAAAATTCCCCAGGATGAAGTGGCAAATGACCGAATTGCCCTTGGAGGCTTTAAACTTTCAAAAACTCCATTTTCCCACCTATTTTCCTTTTTCTCTCTCTCTCTCTTCCCTTAATTTTCTCTCTCTTCTCTCTCTTCCATGCTTGCCACAATGCATGGCTGAAAATGCTGCCCTACGCCACTGCCCGACCCATCCATCGGTGCAGCTCGACACCCTGAACCTCCCGCCACCATCCCCGGCCAATGACAGATGCCACAGCCATCGAAAAATGCCACTTTTCCCTCCATCATGCATTTTCTCCTCCCATCGTGACCTATGCCATCCGATATCATCCGGCTACACCGCCCCCACCATTGGAAGGCCAAGCTGCCAGCTTCCTCCGGTAGCTCTTACCCGTCGAACACCACCGCCATACGCCCAGAATGGGGAGAAAATAGTCTGTCATGCGTCATTTTTCTCCGCTAAAAAATGTCGTCTAAACAGTTGTGAACCACCAAACTAACCCCAGATCCGGCCTCCTCGACTTGCCGACTACATGCTGGTGTAGTTTTTGACCTCAACCGCATCCCTCTGCCGTGCGCAGCTGTCAGAGAAGCCAGAAATGATTCAGAATCAGAATTCCACCTTCTGGAACCCCCCGTATAGTCTAAATTGCTCTGACCTAATGTTTTTTGATTGAAATTGAATGCCGAACATCCGTAGGAATTAAATCGGCTTATGAAAATGTGTAATCGGACATAGAAAGTTTAATTGAATAAGAAAAAGCCTAAGATTTTAATTAAATTACCCAGGGAACTAACTAGGCTTGAATTTCGAGGAAACGGGAAGCCTCAGATTAATTAGGAGCAAACGGTAAACAGGTAGAGTGATTTACACCCCCTGACTTTTAATTAACACTGTGAATACCTGATTCAGTATAATTTGATGACATAAGAATGCGTGCTGCTTTCAATGAGTATATCTATATGCCTATGTGCTATAAATGCCTATTGCATGTTAGAACGACTTGGATATTGAATTTAGATGCCATAGAAACGAGTTAACTTAGGGTAGGGTACTTAATAGCTAGTATGAGACGGCCGTTGAGTATCCCGAGTGTAGAGAATTTTATAAATGTATCATTTTAATTGGATTTAGCCTGCATTCATTAGAGATTACATGGTAAACTAAGCAACCCTATGAAAGGTTTAAGGAGTATAAAGAGGGATAACCTATACGGGGAAACGTTGTGGTTTTGGGGTAATTTCGTAGAACCTTGAGAATTAGTCAACTGTGCGCATGTGATTCCGAGTAAACTATATGAGGATGAGGATTGGCGTATATTCACATGGTAGGGGATGCCCTAGATGTTGATTCTCACCCGGTCCTTAAGTGAGTGATTGGTGTCATGGATCATACCCAACGAAAAAGAAATGATTTCCGTAAAATGGCATACAATTGGATAGATTTATATACTGTCACATAAGACTTGTGACTAATGAGATTGTGAAAACCACCGGGCAATGGTTTTCAACTAGAATTTCAGTATGGATTTTTAGAAAAAGAGATTTTTATACTCATTTGATTTACTGCCTCGTTTTTTTTGTAATTTAACGATTTTAAAAGATAAGGTAATTCACTGAATTTTGAAATAAATACGAGATGTTTTCTGTACTTTATCATAGCTGAGTATCTAGGTATTTTGAAATTACTTACTATAAATTACTCTACTAGGATTTAACTATCTCATGAGGTTGTTTTCTCAGATGAACAGGAACAGGGGCCCAGGAGATAGCTGGGTAGAAACTGGATGACAGAGGGACGTTGCAGCATAGTTTAGGCTTGAATCTGTTATTGTAAATATCTATATTGATGATTCTGCTGTTATTGGATTTTTATTAGATGTATATACTGGTTTTATGACTATTTGTATTTTGGGAGACATCCGAATTATAGGGGAAATTCTGCCAGATTTTCGGCAGAAATGAATGTCTGAATTTTAGTTTAAGTTGAATTGCATGTGGATGGTTTATGTATTATGATCTTATGGTTATTAGAATTGATATTCCATAGCGCTTTATGATTGTATGTGAATTTAGATTAGCTGCGTAGGACTTAGGGTTGATTGGAATCTGAATGGGCAATGGTAAGAGTCTATTTGGGTTACACTCAACCAGTAGTAACCCTCTGAGTTTCCCTGACATGGGAAAAAGGTGAAAAATTATTTTGAAAACCCATATGCTTTTGCTACTCTGATAGAGGTAAGTGTATTATGGATTAGGGGGTCGTTACAGGAGAGACAAATATTAGGGCCGAAATTAGTTCAACAAATTACTGATCAAATAAAAATGATCAGGGAGAAAATAGCTAAGGCCCATAATAGATAAGAAAGTTATTCTGATAAGAGAAGGAAACCCTTGGAATTTGCAGAAGAAAATCATTTTTTCGTCAGAGTATCTCGAGTTACGGGTATTGGTAGGGCTATTAAGTCCATCAAATTGAATCCTAGATACATTGGACCATACCAAATTCTGAAAAGAAGAGGTTCATCCACTTATCAAATAACATTACCTCCATTTTTATTCAATCTCCACAATGTTTTTCACGTTTCTCAACTCTTAAATATGTCTCAGATTCTTCTCATATTCTTGATGCCAGTATTGTACAATTGAAAGATAATTTAACTTATAATCTTAGACCTTTAAGAATCATTTGTACTGAAGTTAAAAAATTGAGGAATAAGATGATTTCACTAGTAAAGGTATTATGGGATCAGTCATCACCACAAGAAGCTACGTGGAAGAAAGAAGATATAAGGAAAGTGTATCTAGAGTTATTTCTTTAAGTAAGTTTTAAATTTCAAGGACAAAATTTTTTAAAGGAGGGGATAATTGTAACATCCGCTCCTTCTACGCATTAAGAGATGTTTGTTGATTTTAAATGAATTAAATGCTTGTGCTTGTTGCATTAGATAGCATATAGATGCATTAAAATAAGTTACAATAAGAGTTTCAAGGGAAAGGAAGAAACAGGGACCAAATTGAAAGGAAATAGATGAACTAAGGATAGATGTGTGAATTTCCAAAACTTCAGGTCAATAGGCCATAATTTTAGCCAAAAGAATTACTGTAGCAACCGAATTTTGAAAATTTCCCACTAGTGAGCTAAGGATAAAATGGTAATTTAACATATAGTTGGAAAAATTATCATTTTGGGGTTGAATGGTTGGGAATTTAGAGTAGAGTTGCAAAGGGCCGGACTGCCTATATATAGGCCAACCTTTCACACCCTTCATTGTGCTTCCTGAAGTTTAAACTTTAGAAAGAGAAAGGACAAGCTAGAGAGAGAAGGAGAAGGACTTGTGAGTAAACAACACTGTTAATTGGATTTAAGCATTGCAGAAGCTAAGAAAACTTACTAGGACACTTCCCCATCATCAAACACCGATTAGAAATCAGCAAAAAGGTAGAAAATCACCAATCTCTCTTATTTTTGGAATTTACTGTTCATGGTTGGAAATTTTGAGTTTTCATAATTTTGAACTTGAGGGAGATTAAAATATACATTCTTAGTGTTTTTGTTTGCTATTGGATGTTTTAAATTAATTGAATATACTTGTGAATGCATAAATGCAAATCTGAAAATTGGTTTTTTCATGATTTTTAAGAAAAAGTTTAAATCCAAGATTTGAGCTTGAGTAATTGGTGGTTTAGGCTATTTTCCTATGGTAAATGAAGCTCCTATGCTATTATTGAGTTTTTAATCATTAAAACCATTTTAAAAACATGTTATTGGAAAAATGCACACTGCCAGGAGGCTAGAAGTTGACTTATAGCTCTCTGTTTTGGAAAAATGACTCAATAACCTATTTTAATTCACAATTAGCCCAATACTTCACTCAAATGTAGGATTTAATCTTGAAATGTAATGGGTAACATGAAAAATGAGAATGTTTGAGAATTATAAGAAAGAGAAGAGAAATAAGAGATTTTAATTGAGCATGAACAATAAATGGGAATGACTACAAATGGTTGATTATCGAGAATAGCTGCAAATGATTATGCCGCGAGAATAGCTGCAATTTTTTATACTGCTAGAATAGCTACAAATGGTTACGCTACAAGAATAGCTGCAATTGTTTATATCGCAAAAATAGCTGCACTGGCTTTAATCCAAGAAAAGTCGATGACGGTTAACCACGAGAATTATTACAAATGGCTAGCCACAAGAATCTTTGCAGATGGTTAACCATGAGAATCATAGTAGATGGCTAGCCATAAGAATCTTTGCAGATGATGAAAACCACGAGAATGATTGCAAGTGGCTCATGACCACGAGAGAACTCATTTATGAATGGAAATATTTAAAGATTTCTTTTGTGATGCTTTTGATTTTGGCCATATGAAATTGCATGATTTCTTTGTTTATGCTCTATACTGACATAAGAATATGATTTGTTACTATTATAGTCTGAGAATGTATCTTGTGTGATGAATATCTATTGAAGTACATGTGTATTCATAAGTATATGCATGAAATATTTGTATAATCCATGTACATTATTCCAATAGCATAATATTTTAAATTGTTATGAGAAAGAATGTGGTGGATTTTCATATCCGTACAGTGGTACAAGTAGCTATTTCTAAACATAGGTGATTTTTGCTACTGAGAAATATTTCTCATCAAAGCTGGTTTGTATCAGATGCCTAAATACCAGGTGCTATTGGAGGTAGAGATAGAGGTAGTGGAGATACCCTTTCTGGGGTATTTTCCTATGATCACTGGATGATGGGTCCTAATTGTATTTGAATTACCACCCACCGCTTGACTGTATGCATAACTAGGAGTGTAACGACCCCCTAATACAACATACGCGATGCTTATCTAATTAGCGGAAGCATATGGGTTGATTTACATAGTTATTCCCGATGTGGGAATGTCAGGGGATCGCTACTGGTTGAGCGTAACCCAAATAGACTTTCCGTTGTCCATTCAGATTCCGTTCAACCCTAATTCACACGTAGCTAACTAATTATACATACATACATCATAAATTACTCTAGAATGAAATCTAAAACTCATATATACATCACATCATGCATTCATATACATTCTAACTTAAATCCACAAGTTTACAGCGGTAAACCCTACCGAAAATCTGGCAAAGTTTCCTCTGTATTTTGAACGTATCCCAAATACAACAAGTACCTGATTTATACATATACAGTCCATCCAATCACTACAGAAAACATAAATGACAGAAACTAATATACAGCAACGTCATCACAATATATACAAGACAGTTCAAGCCTAAACTAAGCCATATTCCTGTAAATCATCAAGGCATCATCCGCTATCGTCTAGGTTCCCGTCCCTGTCCCTGTTCATCTGAGTAAACAACCTGGTGAGATATAAAATCCCAGTAGAATAATTTATAGTTTAAATATAATTAAAAAATTGGCTGAATACTCAGCGGTGCGAACACCGAAATCAATTTGAAAACAGTGAAATACCTTATCTTTAAAATCGTTTATCACATGGAAATTGCGGAAATGAATCAAAATCATAAAAATCCATTTCTTTTAAAAATCAATACTCGAAATCAAATAAAATCCCATGCCTGGTGTATCTAAATCCACTTTGGCTACAAATCCACTATAACCAAATCTAAATCGTCTTCTAATTGCACGTCATCTAGAAAGACTACCTCTCGTATCGTTGGGTGTGATGCGTAACACCAATCACCCGAATCAAGCTTATATTGTGAGTGTGATCCGTAACACCAATCACTCACTCAAGGACTGGGTGAGAATCAACATCTAGGGCGCCCCCTATTATGTGCACATACGCCAATTCTCATCTTCATATAGTCTATTCGAACTCACATGCACACGGTCGGCTATTCCTCAGGGTTCTAGGGTATTACGCCTAAATCACAACATTTCCCTGTGTAGGCTATGCCCCCTTATACTCCTTAAACCTTTCTTAGGGTCGTCCTAATTTAACGCGTGATCCCTAACGTAGTACAGGCCCAATCAGGTAAAAACAATGTCAATTAAAAGCTCCCTGTACTCGGGATACTTAACGGCTGTCCCATACCAGCTATCAAGTACCCTACCCTAAGTAAATCCATCCTAAGGGCATCTAAACTCGATAAACAACACGTCTAACATGCAATTAGGGTTTTCATCACATAGGCATGTAATTTATTCCATCAAAAGTAGCACGTAAATCCATGCAAATCATCTAAATCATTCCGGTATCCACTAGGTCAAATATAGGGTTCGGGAAGCGTAAATTATCCTACCTGGTCTCCTGTCGCTCCAAATTGCTTCAGAAATTCACGTAGTCTCAGTTTCTGAGCCCAATTGATTTCCTGGACATTAAATTAAATATTCAAGATTGTCACGTCATCCGTTTAACAATTCTAAGTCCGGTTGCCTTAATTCCTAGGTCAATTTATAGCCTAATTACGTTCGGCAGCAATTTCAATCAGATATCATCAGTTTTTGGGAAATTGAACCTTACCAATGTGATCGGATGATGGAATTCTATCTCAAGGTAGTCTCAGTTTCTCCTGATGCACGTTCAGAAACTCCAGCACGGTGGCGCACGGCGACATACGGTGGCGTACGATGGAAGGGTGTGATTTGCCTCACAAATTACACCACGGTGAATCCCGCAAGTCCAGGAGTTCGAATATGTGGTGGTGCGGCGGTTCATGGTCATTTGGATGGAGTTTTTCGGCCACGAAGATTCACGCATGGCAGACAGAGATTGCCTCGATCCGGGCGTGTCTGGCCTTCGTTCGATGTCGACGAGCTGCTGGAAGAAGCTGGCAGCTCAGGCTACACGGTGGTGGGGGCGGTGATGGTCAACGGTGATAGACGACGGCGATCTAAGCTGGCGAAGTTTTCGCGCGGTGGAGGAGAAAAGTGGCATTTTCCGGTGGCGCTGGCGGCCGTTGGTGGCCTTGGGTGCTTGGTGGAGGTTGTGGGTGGTGAGGGCTGTCGATTGGTGTGCCAAGTGGCAGCCCACGGTGGTTGTGGTGGCGGTGCACGGTGGAGGAAGGAGGAGTGAGAGGAGAGAGAAAGTGTGGTGAGGAGAGAGAGAGATTTGAGAGAAATGGATGGAATCCACAAAATTTAAAGCCTCCGGGGGCGATTCTGACTTTTGCCGGACCACCCGGGGATACTTTAGGGTGTCGGCTTCCTTCAAGATGTCGGCACGTGTTTCCATTTCAAGGTTTTGGCCTCCGTCAGTGAAATTGACACACGAAACATCTTCTATCAGTTTCTGATCACCAGATTGCGTTTCTTTCCGTTTGATCATGTTTCTGACTTCGAACAACCTTTCATTTCGAATCACTATCCTCGAAAGTCATTCCAGACTTCATTTTATTGGAATTAGCATCAAAAATTAAGTTTTATCTTTTAAAATCCTTTCGGTTATTACAAGGAGTATATAGTACGTTTTGGCATGCCCATGCCCTGGATCCTTATTAATATTTTAGAAGGATCAAGAGGGAAATTTTAATGTAAAAGGTGAAAGAGAGCATATATGTATTCAGATATGTGAGGTAGCACTTTGTTAAAAAGGGTATGAGTGACAGGTTTATTGCCTCCTTACCCTTGATTAACACACCCACATATCTATAGGTATATGTTTGTGCACACTAATGCTTATGTATGTATGAATATCATGTACAGTGAATGTGAATGTAAACATCCCTATATCTATTTATCTCATTTTAAATTTTTTTATTTATTTTCGCTGCTTAACGTGTAAGAACCCGAGTATAGTAACCCAAAATAGTAGCACTCAATTAATTAACTTGACAAAAGTTAAAAATTTACTTGGGTAAGGTAGTAGTAACTCACTAATCTATATTATATTGTACTATATGAATAACAAAAAGATACCATAAGATTGGGGATGTTACATAGAAAGGATGGAAGAAAGGGAAAAAAAGACATGAAAATCCCTAGCTTCCATCCCTTTCTCACCTTGGCCAAGAGCATTACCCCATTTTTTCCTTGATGGCCAAAATTATGTGTTAATGGAAAGAAGTTTAAAATGTGTTTTCGAATGGCCTATATCAAGTGAAATGGGTGAAATGATGAAATGATTACATATGAATAATAATTGCATGTATTATGCCTTTTACATGACTATGTTTTAATTTATATGAATATGAATGAATGACTTGAAATTTACATGCAAATGAGAAAAGAAAGGCATTGAAGGTCACCAAGAAAGGGTGGAGAATGGCACTAATAGATCCCCCTTGAGGTGAATATGTAAAGGTTATGAATGTCATCCTGAGGGTAAAAGAACGACATTATTTATATCTTCCTTGGAGATAAATAAAAAGGGCAATGAATGTTACCAAAAAGGATGGACAATGACACTAATTAAGTCCTCCTAAAGGTCACTAAGAAAGGTTGGAGAATGGCACTATTAGATCCCCATTGAGGTGTAATTGATGGCACTAAATGATACCCTAGTGGTGGACTTAACGGTACTAATAAAAATCACCCTAGTGGTAAGGATTAAATGGCACTCAATTGTTGTTACAGATAAAGTATAACTGATGTGATGATGGATGACGTATGAATGCTTAAAGATGTGTTTTTTTTATGAATGAAGCATGACATGAAATGTTAATAATCTCATATTCATAATGCACATGTATATGTTTCACATAAAGCATGCCCATAGAATTGAATGAAAACTATTTTGAAAAGAAATAAAATGTAGAAATGTTTTCTGTATCCATACAGTGGTACATGCCTATTATTTTGAAAATGTATGGTTTGTTTAGCTACTGAGAAATTATTTCTCATTATTGTGCTGGTATGTATCAGATGCATAGATCCAGTGTGGTGATGCACCGTACTAGCATATTTAAGGAGTAAATAGAAATTATGTAATGTAGCACTTTAGTCCTAATCTCTGCCATATGTGTTGTGAGATAGAATTAAGACTACTATTCTTTTGGAAAAAGGGATTTGAGTTATAGGATTTTTGTCTCCTTATCCCTATATATGAATACTTAATATCTCTTGGGATGTGTATCAGAAGATTTAAACGATATACATATAGTTATGGAATGTTTTACAAATTTCACTATGATGTATGGAATTTTATTTCCGCTATGCTGCAGTATGTCAACCTAAGCCAAAGAACCCAAACCTAATCAAATAATTAATTATTGATGGATTTAATGCTCAAGCTCATTTTTTCATAATAAGGTAAAGAATAATGTAACCACTTATCTTATTACGTATTATAAAGCTGTAATATAGAGATAAGGGGTGTTACACAAGAACCCATGTTCTTCTTAATGAAAATCCTTGTTTGAATGGAGTTAAGGAGATTTAAACTTGCATTCATGGATTTACTTGCTGGATATATGCTTGTGGAGCCTTTTTTAGGCTAACCTATACTTGAAAACATGATTGAAAGAGTGGGTGAGAGATTTTTGGCCATGAACATGCTTTCAAGATTAATTTTGATTTCTAGCCTATGAAAACTTGACTTTTGTTCTATGGCAATGTTTTGGAAAAGGAAAAAGAGTCCAAAGTTGGTCCCAACCAAATTCCTAAAGTTTTCATGAAGTGTTTTTAGGCCAAAAGTGGTTTAAACTTAGATTTTATGTAGATTTTTCCTAAAAATCACAAAGTTCTAGAGATTTCACTATGGCAAAAATTAGTCTTCGCCACAGCTAAATGTCTCTAGTAACTTTTCCACAGCAAACTTGGTTTCTTGTTGTGGGTAAGTGTCCAGTTCGCAACGACGAGCTACATAGCATGCTTGAAATGTTTTTCTACTATAAAGTTTCATGCCTCTTTTATTTTTTCTAACATCACGTAAGGGATAGGGAATCATTTTAAAGTTTTATATGATTTTTGAAAAGTGATATGGGACAAATTTTAAAGGGAAATAACTATAAGGATTGAATGTAAATACTTTCATTATATAGTCTAGCCAAGATAGGTTCTGGATTGAAGGACTAGTGGTTGGTATGGGAAAATTATCGAAAATTCCAAGTTTTCTAAATTACAATAGCCAGTTAACTTCTGATAGAATTATTAGAAATTAACCTGTTGATGGTTAATGTAACATCTGCCCCTATTTCTATGAGAAATGTTTGTTAATTTTAATTAATTGCTTGTGTATGTTGCATTAGATTGCATATAGTTGCATTAGTGCAAGAATTGGGTTAGAAAAGAATGAGAAAATTGATTAGAAAGGGGAGAAGGACTAAACTGAAAAGTGGAATAGTTTAGGTATGAGAATTTCAATTTTTGCCAAAAGATGTATTGTAGCCAACAAAATTTTGGAATTTCTCCCACCAATGGTTTAGGGGAAAATTGGTAATTATGTATATAGTTTGAAACTTACCATTTTTTAGGTCAAATGATAAGAGATTAGGATTAAAATTGTAAGTTTTAGGTCGCTTATATAAGGTCGGGAGTTAAACCTCCCCATTACCCAAAATTCAGAACCATTTCTAAAGAGAGAAAGAGCAGTCGGGCAGAGAGAGAAAGTAAGGGAGAAGAAGCTAAATCCCCACTTTTAGCAAGAGTTGAATCTAAAGAAGTGTATAAGAAGACATCCAATACGCTTATACAAACAAGAATTTAAGGTAGCAAAATAACTAATCCCTTTTATTTTTGAAGTTACTATTTATAGAAATGAACTTGATGATTTTGAAGTTGTTTGAAGGAAAAAGGGATATAAAACTACATTCTTAATATTTTTACTTACTATTGGGTGTTTTGAATTGGTTGAAGATACTTATGCATGTTTAAAATTGATTTTGAAAAGTTGGTTTTTTCTACTTGAACAAAATTGAGGTTTAATCCCATATTTAAGTGAGATTAAACGGTGTTTCAGATTGTTTTCACATGTTAAAAGATGCTTAGAAGTTTATCTTGAGTTCATAAATTTTAAAATGGCTTTACAAGCAAGTTTTTGGATAAAAATTCTAGGTTAACAAAAACTTTTAAAATAGAGCATAACATGGTAGTAGACTGGTGACCTGTAGCAGTAGACTATAGTGTTCTTAAGCTGCCTAGAAATGCATATTAAACTATAGTAGCCAAATGCCAGACCCTGAAAGCCAACTGCCATATTCTTCATTTTCCAAAAAATTTTCCAGAAGGCTAATAGCTGATTACCATGTCTAAACAGTTGACTATCGAGCTCAACAGTAAGCTAGCAACCAATTGCCAACCTTGTAGTAGTCGACTAATAACTCTCGGGTTTGAATTTTGAAAATTGGATAGAATGCTACTAGTCGATTGTTAGTAAGGTACCAACCGACTACCAGCTTTTGTGAGTGAATTATGAACTCAATGATATGTTTGAAAGGTATTTGGTCCAAAAATCTAATTGAAGTCAGGGATTTAAACCTAAAATACAATAAGGGTAACATGTACTTTAAATTTAAATGAAAAAGAGTAAAATTATGATGAAATTGAGAAGGAAAGAGGAAGAATGCATAATAGAAATGAGAATTTTATTCTTAGGATATGTATTAGTGGTAGATAGGTTCATAACTAAATGACTAATTGCTGGTATAGGATGGTGTTTAGGCATTTCGCGATTATCGTGATCATTGTAAATTCTAAGTTAGTGACTTAATGGCCAACTTAAATAAAAAGTCACATACTTAAGATTTCACATAACTATAGTATGCATTGAATCACCCTAATGTATATGCTTATGAATAGCATTTTGGGGACCCTATTATGTACTTAATGTGTAGACTCAATGTGGGGACTCTATTGTACTTGGATCCACTGGAGAACACTCCAGAATGTACACAAATATGATGTTGTAGTCGAGGACTACTGATAGACATATGTTGCCAAAAGTTACAAGTATATATTCAAAAGTATGGAATGGCTCGCTTGACGACCCTCCTGATTTCTCTTATTAAATGTAAATTTGGCAAGGTCACCCAATAGGTATATTAATTGTGTGATAATAAGAACAATGTAGAATTTTTCATAAGGGATTTCGATAGTACAAACTAGTTGTTTTATAAATTGGTTATTATTGCTACTGAGATTTATTCTCATTAAAAATGTTAGTTTGTATCAGATGCCTAGGTACCAGATATTAGTAGAAGTGAAAGTAGAGTTGATGGAGATACCCTTCCTAGGGTATTTCCCTGTTGCCAAGGAATTGTGAGTTATATATGTATGAGAAGTCCCTCCCACATCTTGAATGTATAAAGTTTTAAAAACTTTTTGACATGCCCGATACCCTAAATCCTTGTTAAATTTTTGGAAAGGATTAGAAGGATAGATTTTTTATGTATAGGATAAGGGTATATATGTATTAGGATATATGAATTAGGAATTCATTAGTGGTCATTTGTTAAAGGGTTTGAGTGACAGGCTTATTGTCTCTTTACCTTAGTTAACACATTCGCATATCTATAGATATATGTCCAATGTATGACATTTTTAATATTGTAAATGAATGTGAATGTATCTATAAATGTATATGTTTCATTTTCGCTACGTAACGTGTGAGAACCCATATGTAGTTGTAACATCCACTCCTTATGTGATTAAGGGATGTTTGTTAATTAAAAATTAAATGCTTGTGTATGTTGCATTAGTTGCATATATTTGCATTAGTTTAGGGACTTAGTTGCAAGAAATGAAAGTTAAGCTAAAAGTGTGACTAGGGACCCAATTGAAAAGGGAAATTTCAACCAAGAAAAAGTTGTAAAATGACTCAAGGACCAAAATGCAATTATCTAAACTATCTTTAAGCCGTAGTTGAACCCTAAACACCCTTATAACACTCAAACTTCAGCAAAACCTAAACCCCACTTTCATGAAATGTTTGATCTTAATTGAAAATGATATTTATGAATGTTTTAAGTTGTATTAGGGTTTAAAACATAAATTCTCTATGTTTTAAATGTCTATTGGGTATTGCTTGATAAATGAATTTGTTTGTATGTTTGTAAATGATGTCTGAAAATGGAGTTTTTCCTTGAGTGCAAAAATGGGTTTTAATCTTTGTGTTGGGTGAAATGTAATGGAAGTGTAAGCTATTTATTGATGTTAAATGATGCCTAGATGATAGCACTGAGTTCATAAATCTTTAGCATGAGTTGTAACAATGTTTTGGGACCAAAAATCTAGGTATAGAGATGTTTTTACACAGTAAAGAGCACTAGCAGTTGGATGCTAGACCCTAGAAGTTGATTACCGTGTTCTTTGTTACCTAGAAAATGTACCCAGAATGCATCAGATGACTGCCAGACCTTAGCAGCCAACTATCAAGCTCACAGTGAGCTACCAGTCAACTGCCAGGCCTGTAACAATCCATTAGCTGCTCTCAGATTGGCTTCCTATTTTAAACAAAACACATCAGCTGACTACCAGACCTTAGCAATTGATTGTCAGGCTTACAGTGAGCTACTAGTCAATTGTCAGGCTTGTAACAATTGACTGGCCACTCTCGGGTTAGCTTCCTATTTTAGATAGAGAGCTAGCAGCTAATTGCTAGTGAGGGAATGGTTGACTGCCAACCCAAAATAAAAGAAAATGGACTCTATACCTTTATTTTGATGGAGAATTAGCCCAAAACCCCACCCAAACACAAGATTGAATCTTAGGATGTAATGGTAATAGGTAACAATCAAGTTATGACTTTTTCGGACATGATGGTCCTTGTAAGAATCACATTGGACATGGCGATCCTTGTGATAGAGAAAGAAAAAGAAAGGAATCTATGGAAAAGAAAAAGAGTGGAGTATTCCTAGGGTATGTATTAAGATAGATAGGCTCATGATTAAGTGACCAACGACCTTGGGAGTTGCACAGTTGTACCATGAATTAGGATGGTTAAACATCCACTTAAATTTAGATAGTTTTTGAAAATGTCGTGATGGTTGCAAACTCTAAGTTAGTGCAATTTTCAAGGCCATTAAAGTGGACACATACTTAGAGTTAGGCATAACCATGGCGTGAGTCGAATCATCCTAGTGTATACCTTAGTGCATAGCGTACCGGGATATGATCCCATAAGCTAAATAAGTAGTCCCCTATGGGGTAGGAAGGGAAGTAATTCCCGCTGTATATATAATGATCTACAGTAAGGGCAATGACCACTATCATAGGCAGTCCCTACGAGGTAAGAAAGGAAGTAAATCCCTGTTGTATATGGAATGATCTGCAATAAGGGCAATGACCACATGATACTTGGATCCACTGGGGGATGCTTCAGATAGTACAAAGAAAAATGTATGGTGGCTGAGTAGTCACAAAGTTATGTATATACGTATGAAGTGGTATGTCGAGCCAGTCGCTGGACGGTGCTCCCAATAACTCTCATTATATGTTTGATTCATGTTCATGTTTTCGAAATAAATATATTGGTGTTACCACATGAAATGTATGAGATGGAAGTTTTATGATAAAGTATGATATTGAGATGACATCCCATGATGATTTTAGTTCACATCTTTCAAAGCACATGCATATACCTAAGCACAATCCATGAAAGCATGATTCATGCATTGCATCCAGATAGTACATGTTATGCTTTGAATGTTGAGATGAGAATGTAGAGTATTTTTGTATAATTACGACAGTACAAGTCAGCAGATTTTTAAAACCAGTTTGCTTGCTATTGAGATTCAATTCTCACATGAATGCTAGCATGTATCAGATGTGTAGGTACTAGCTAGAGATGGAAGTGACCTGAGGAGAGGTACCCTCCATGGGTACTTTGAGAAAGTTATTCAGGATATGGTAGGCTTTTAATTTATCGGGCGAGTCTTCATGATTTTTAAGGAAGTGCTAGCATAGTTTATCTCATGTATAGCCTATATTGACTTAGATGTATATGGATTAGCCAAGATTTATGAATAGAAATGTTTGATGGGACCATGAGTGACAGGGATGTTGTCTCCATGTCCCAATAGTTATTCTATGATAATTATGGAAGTATTTATGCATGATGGTTGTACATATAGCTAGAGAACTTATGTATCATGTTGTTTTGTTCCGTTGTAAGATTGAGTGTAAACCTAAGAGTAGAGACCCAACCCCAAACTGCACTTAAATAATTAACTTGTAAAAAGTTTTAAATTTTCTCGGGTAGGTGTGACAGTAACACACTACTATTATAATATACATATTATATGTTTTAGAGAACTAAAAGGAACCATAGGCCAAGGGGGAGTTACAGGCATTATAGTAGTAGCCTAGACTAATAGTACTTAATTATTTTACTTGGTAAAAATTTAAAATTTGACTCGGGTGAAGAAAGTAGTAATTCACTAATCTTATAGTATTATTATATTAACTAAATAACTAAAAAGGAACTGTAGGATTGGAGGGTTACAATTAACCCCAAGTTAGTCCCCAAATGGCTACGGAGTGACCTACTTAGAGTTAAGTCAATCATGATTAGGGAACTTGTCAGACTAGGGTATGTATTAGAGAGCATTGAATGAAGGCAACATTGGCACACCTCGGCATTGTAATATCTGCTTCTTTTATCTATTGAGAGATGTTTGTTAGTTATTAAATAAACTAATTGCTTGTTTATGTTGCATCAAAAGTAGTTACACATAGCTACATTAGAGTAAGGGACTAAATTGAAGAAGAAAAGAGCTGGAACTGAAATGAAATGGAAAAGGTTTATTTAGGGAAGATATATAAGCTTTCAATACTCCAGGGGTAGTCAGTTGTTATTGTTGCCAAAATATTGGTTATTGTAGCTAACAAAAATTTGAAATTTCCTCGCCAAAGCTTCAAGGGAAAATTGGTAATTCTCCGCATGGCCACGAAAATTACTACTTGAGGGCGGATGATTAAAACTCAACTCAAAAGTTGGATAAGGGTTGTGGTTTCTTCGACCACCCGGACCATCTATATATATATATACTTAAGCTCCAAAATCCTCATTTTGCATCTGAACTCTAAAAATTCTAGAGGGAAAAATAGATGGCATTCTAGAGAGAGAATGTAACATCCCATAATTTAATTAGACTAAATTAATGATTTTTAATTAAATGGATGGAATTAATGGTGTCATTAAGGAATTGTTATGAATTTCTTGCTTGCACAATTTAATGGACCAAATGGTTATATTAAAAAGTAAGCTTCAATGTAAATTAGGTGCTTAAATTTAATTCTTTAAATTATCTTTTTTATTACCTAGCCTAAGTACCAAGAGAGATGCAAAACAAGATGCAACTAATTAATTGTATGCATGAGTGTGCCTTGCATGTGCCTTGCATGAAATCAGGGAATAGAAATTAGAATTTCATGCATGAAGCCTCTAAGTCACATGTGAACTAAGAAGGAAAGAAGTTGCATGCATCTTGTGTGTGGGACCAATGGACAACACAAAGGGGGATGGGAAATTAATTTTATAAGCATGACACAAGTAAAAATAACAGTGCAGAATTTTAATTGAAGGGTTACATGGAACCACACGCAAGGTAGGAAAAGAAGCCAAAAGGTGCAGCCCTTAATTCCCAAGCAAGAATGCATTCTTCCCTCCTCTCTCACATGACCGAATAGGCTAGGGAAAAGTGGTTAGAATTTTTGTGGGACATGCACTAGAGGACACATGAATTAGGGGAAAACCATTAGGTAAAGATGCAGAATTTTTTTATGAAGCCTATAAAGTAGTTGCTTGTGAAGATGGGTAATCTAAATTTGAAAGAAAATATATAAAGAGTGCAGATTTATTTTGCTTGTAGGATGCACCTAACGTTTAAGAGGAGGAAAAGCAAATTCAAGCAAACAAAAGGAATTTAATTAAAAGGAAAAGGTGCAGCAAATTTCCTTGTGTTAAGGTGAGAGTGACGTGAAGCATGTGACTAAGGTGGAGTGCAAGGGAAGTAAAGTTCACATGTGGCATAAACAAAAATAAACCAAAGTTAAATGAGGAATGTGCTGCACGTGGAGAGGAAGATGAAAATGAAATGAAGAGATGCATATGCCACTTAGGCTATAAAGTACATGTGAAATGAGGGAAGAGGGAGAGAGTTAAAGTTGTTTTTGTTGTTTTATTTTTATGACACACTACCTAAGAAAGAGACAAGAGGGAATTGAGAATTTAACTTTTACACTACAAACCACACGTGAGGGGAAGGGGAAAGAAGGGAGAAAAGGAAGAGAGACCTTGCAACATACAAAAACCAGACATACACACATGAAAAAGAGAGAAAAGGGGAGAAACACAAAAGCTTGAAGAGGTAGAAGAAAAGTAAAAGAAGCAAAGAATCACAGGAAAGCCAAGAAAAACCATCTTAGGGCATCAAAGAGGTAGGTTATCAATTCAAACTTTTGTTCCATGTTCTAGCTATATAATCCAATGTCTATATTCAAGCTTTCCAAGGAACTTAGGTTGCCTCTACATTCTTGATTTAAATGTATGGTTGTTAGCTAGCATGTGTGATTATTGAATTGTTTGTGGATGGAATAACATGAGGATGTTGTTGGATTATGGATTAGGGTTAGAAGTTGTGATGACCACAAAGTGTAACGCCCCTATCCAGTCTTACTGTTCATTTCAATATTCATAGATAGGTTCGATAAATTATTCTTGTCCTTTTAATTATTGCCTGAGCAGTTAAACCATCAGATTATGTTATACGCAGTAGGTTTGGGATCTTATGCTCAGATAAAAATAAAACTCACATGCACAGCAAAATAATAAAAATCCTGTGTTACACGATGAAAATACAGTCTCTCATATGAATCAATAAAATAAGTCTAATCATAATAATCATTACAAACTGATGTATCAGTCCCCGGATATATGAAGTACCTGTCCCGCGGAAGTCAGGAGACAACAAGCCTGCCACTCGAACTCCCACAAAAAATAGTGATGGACTGGTCCTTCACATATATGTTTTTCCCTAGTATTCCTAGAACCACTCGTCTATACAGTCAAATTAGCTACCCTGTTATAATCCGAGTACATCTAGGATCCAAAAATGAGGGTTTATAAAAACCTTCCTTGATAAAAAGGCACTGCCGCTACACGTCCCTACTACGAGTCCAAGTCTGATACATATTAGCATGTAGGTGAGAAACAAGAGTTTCCTAGTAGCTTAGCAATTCATAGTTTAAAAGAAACTAACATGTATCAGGGTGCAATCACCAAAAACATTCAAACTACATCTTTGATTTAGGAGTAAAGTACATAACTATAAATAGGCAATTATTGCATGATAAATTTAGTAATTAGATATTTAGAGATCCTTTTCACATGACCAGTATTTTCTTAAGCGTATCGGTTTATTATTGTGAAGTTATCAGAACGTACGTACGTGTTGTGTGAACACTAGATCATAAAGATGGAGCACCTTCAGCCACACCTCCCTAGATCACCCGTGTAGAGCACCTTTGGCCACACCTCAAAATTTGTGGACACTCGGCCACATGTATAGCGTGATTGCGAGCGTGATTGTGAGCACTAGGTCTTGGACACGGAGCACCTTTAGTCACGTCTTGCCAGGCCACCCGTGTAGAGCACCTTTGGCTACACCTCACAAATCGTGGACCCTCGACCCATGTACATGAAATCCTTAGGACACTAGATCACGGGTATGGAGCACCTTTGGCCACACTTCCCTAGGTCGCTTGTGTGGAGCACCTCCGACCACACCTCGTAATGCGTAGACGCTCGGCCAGGGGTTCAGCGTGATTATGGACACTAGGTCACAGGCATGGAGCACCTTCGACCATGCCTCGCTAGGTCACTGGTATCCACTTAGAACCCCGCAGGGCGCAGTGTCACCTTACGCCTTTCTTTCATTGTTTAGGGGTAGGTTTCATTTCCTCAAGCTTTCGAATAAATTCGAAAGTCCATACTATTTCGCTTGTTCCCAGGGAATCAGATCCCCGTTCCTTTTTAATTTAATAATGGACATAGGGTCACTATTTTTATCTCAAAATTTAATCTTTTGTAAGTTTCCCTCCATAATAACAATTATGGATACAATATGTTCTATTTTCCTTACAATTTAATCTTACATACATTTCCCTCCATACTATTAATTATGGATCTAATATTAGCTACTTATTCTTGTATAAATTTTCTTCTAAGGATAATATTAATGTGTATAATATTTTCTATTTATTCTTCTAGAAATTTACATCCAAAAATATTATTAATGGATCTAATATTTCCTAAGCATTCTTATCTAATTTCCCATATTAATGGCCATAATATCTCTTATTCATTCTCACCTAAATTACTACTATTAAAGGACGTGTGATTTCATATTATTTCTTTCATAAATTTCCTTCCAAAATAATTATTAAAGGACATGTGATTTCTTATTATTTCTTTCATAAATTTCCTTCCAAAATTCTTATTAAAGGACATATTATTTCTTTCATAAATTTCCTTCCAAAAGGATCATTAATGACCACAATAGTTTCTAATTTTCCTTAGGATTCATCATTACATATAATTCCCTAAAAAAAATATTAATGAAGACTACAATCTTTTCTACTTTTCTTAGGATTTAACTTGGCATAAAAATTCTCCTTTCATCATCAAATGAATTTATTTATCAAACAACCATGTCCAATTACATTATTAATTCCATTTAACTTAGCTAACCCCATAAATTCATCATGCATACTATATCAAATTTCCTCCTAAATCAAGAATGGAGAAAGTGACTCTAGTTTCATGGAAGCAACATTATGAAATATATATGCTAACCTATGGAACTAAGACAAGGGAATTGTTAACCTACCTTACAAGGTGCCCAATGTAGCTTGCCTTGATTCCCTCTTGAATCTCCTTTGCTACCTTACTCTTGGCTTCTATCTTCCTTGGCTAAATTACCTTCTCTCCCTTACCCAATGGCTGCTCTTTCTCTCCTTGTATTATTCTTCCTCTTCGTCCCAATGGTGTGGGTGGGGATTTTTCGAAATGTTATTCCCCCTTGGTTCACATAGGTGTGCATATGTGTGTGTTACCAATTTCAAAAGTTTTCAATTCTATTCCCTCTTTCTATTGTCTGAATTCCATCATGCTATGCTGCCCTCCCTCTTTTCACCATTATTATTATTATTTGGCAGCCTTGTGTGTTACATACGTGTAGCTTTTCCTTCTTCTCTTCCCTTTGTATTTTCTCTTCTTTTTCTTTTCTTCTTCTCACGATGACAAGTACACTCTCTTTCTTTTAGTATGTTTATTACTTGGGACTTCCGTGCTACTCCACATTTTGGGATTTGGTATGGGTTAGTTTATCATCTTTCACATAAGCTTCTCACCCGTTGTCCTACACCATGCCGTGCGTGTGTATGTCTGTGTATTTACATTTCCATTTCCCTCACGTATGGTCATCATGCGGATAAGGGAGGCTGGAACGAGAGGAGAATGAACTCATGCCACCTCACTTCTTTCCCCCTTTTTCTATTATTTCCATTATCTCCTTGTTCACGTCACCTCTCCTTCCTTCCTTACTCGATTTCGTGCATGTGTGTGTGTACTTTAGCTTTCCATTTTCCTCATTCCCTTGTTGCCATGTGTAATGGTATAGGCACATGAAAATTTTTCACTTTAATTAAGTTTGCTTGTTGCCTTGGAGTTTCTTTTCTTGCAAGCTTATCTTTCCCACTTCCACAAGCAACCTTAGTATTTCCATTTTTCTTTTTCTATTCTCTTCTTTCCTCCCTCTCTCGTGAAGTCCTAGGTATGTTTTTATAGAATTTTTTGCACCTACACCTTATGTTTCCCTTCATCATATGTTCTTTCTTCCTCTTTCTCTATTTTCATGAAGCCATGCATATATAAAAAATTGCATTCCACTTACTTCTCCTTTTCTTCACGTGAAGTCATGCATATATATATATAAATTGCATTCCACTTACTCCTCATTTTCTTCATGTGAAGCCATGCATATATATATATAATATTTGCATGCCTTCCTCCCTCTTAACCTCACATGTGTCCTTAAGATTTTCATGCATGAATTCTAATGCTCTTTACCTTGGCATTTAGGCTAGATAATAATAATAAAAAGCAAATAAGGGATTACATTAAGCATCAACTTCTTAGGTAATTTGCCCTTTTTTTTTAATCTAAACAATTTGGCCATTAAATTATGAAATTGAAGTTTTCTTTCCTTAAGCCAATTACTTAAATTTGTAACAAGAAATAAATTAACTAGCATCATGAGTTTTATCCCTTGATTCATGCTAATTAAATTATGGGTGTTACACAAAGGAAAGAAACCCTAATCGTTTAAGTGTATTAAGTATGGAACAAAAAGAAAGGAAATGGAATTTTCCACATGAATAAAACTCCCTAGGCTAAGTCCATGAGATTCATTCTTGGAATTTTATAAGCTATGTACTATGACTTTGATTCAAAGCATGGAAATTATTAGAGTTTTTAGAAAGAATATGTACATTCGAAATTAATTTCCAAGAGAAAGGAATTGTTATGGAATTTATTAGAATTTTTAGAAAGAAATTGTATATTGGAATTAATTTTCCAAGAAAATAAATAATTATGGACATTATTAGCACTTTTAGAAAGAAATTATATATTGGAATTAATTTCCCGAGAAACAAAAATTATTATGGAAAGTATTAGAATTTTTAGAAGGAAATTATATATTGGAATTAATTTCCTGAGAAACAAAAATTATTATGAAATTATTAGAATTTTTAGAAAGAAATTATATATTGGAATTAATTTTCCAAGAGAAGAAATAATTATGGACATTATTAGAACTTTTAGAAAGAAATTATATATTGGAATTAATTTCCCGAGAAACAAAAATTATTATGGAAATTATTGAAATTATTAGAAAGAAAATATACATGGGAATTAATTTCAAAGAAAAGAAATTAATATCGGAATTATTAGAATTCTATAAGGCAATATACCTTAGAAATTATTTCTAAGGAAAATAGAAATTATTCCTTAAATGTTGAATTTCCATAAGAAATGTATACTTACATTAAACTATAAGAAAGAGAAAAATTATCCTTGAAATTAATAGTAATTCCAAAGGAAATACATTAATGGTAAATTTCAAGAAAAAGGAAATTTTATTCTTGAAGTCATTAGAATTTTAAAGGGAATGTACATTAATAATGAATCTCAAGAAAAGAAAATTTTCCTTTGGATAATTGAAGAAATGTTAAAGGTGGCCAAGTGCCCACCTAGTGACCAAGTGTGCATAATGACCCTAGGAAGGTGGCCAAGTGTCCACATAATGCCTAAGTGTACACTATGACCCTAGGTGGTGGTCAAGTGTCCACATAGTGCCTAAGTGTCCACAATGACCCTAGGAAGGTGGCCAAGTGTCCACATGTGCCCAAGCGTGCACAAAGAATTCTAAAGGTGTCCAAGTGTCCACGAGAGCCCAAGTGTGCACAGATAAAGTACACAGAAAATTTAAGAAGGACAAGCCTAAATAATTTGTTAATGTTATGATAATGTAAGTCACATCATGTTTATTTTCAAGTGTGTTATCTTCATCATCTTGACATTTTAACTAACACATACTGCTTGCCAGTCATATTTTAAATTATGCTGTATTTTATTATAAGAATGTAGAATTAATTATTTTGGTGCTTGCACCCTGATACATATTAGTTGTTTTAAAACCCAAATTGTTAAGCTACTAGGAAACTTGCATTTCTCATGTTGTGCTAATATGTATCAGATACAGACGCATAGCTGGCGGGGAGTTTGAGTTCTTTTGGGTTAAGAAATTTTTGTAACCCCTATTTTTTTGTTTAGGTCCTAGTCTAGACATACTCTGAATAGAGCTAAGATTATTCTTTTGGTAGTAATTATGAGATGTATTTAGGAAAGAACAGGGGAAGGGATAGGAGAAGGATCGATCCGTCTTGAAAATTTGTAAAGGAAGTTTGAGTGACAGGATTGTTGTCTCCTAACTACCTATGGACAGGTGCTTCGCATATCCTAATACGTGTTTACTGTAATGTAATTGGACATTGTGGAACTTATCTCGTTGAAATGTATGAAAGTTTAAATTACGTTGTGTAGCATAGAATTTCTTTTATTTCACTATGCATATAAGTTTTAATCTGAGCCAAAGATCCTGAACCTAATATGCTTAATATAATTCAATGGTATAATTACTCAGACTTTAACTAAATAAAGGATAAAGATAATGTACCGAACCTATCTATTTGTATCAGAATTAATGATAATACTAGATAGGGACGTTACAAAGAAAGTGGTAAATTGTGAAGGAAGAAGATCATAGAAGGAAGTTTGACATCCTAGAAGCAAGGATTACATAACATCAAGCCTTTAAACAAACATTTACGAGATTTAAAACAACAAGAATGTAGCAAACAATCTAATTCTCTCATTTTTTTTAAAGTTTCTACATAATTTTGAAAAGTGTGATTTTACTGTTATTTGAATAAGAGAGAAGTTAAAACCTACATTCCTTGCATTTGTAACATCTATTGGGTGATTTATGCCAATTATGTGTGCTTAGGATAGCTTGTAACAGATTCTGAAAAAATAGGTGTTACTGTTCAGAAAAGTTGACTTGAGTTGAATCCATTGTGATGGATTGTTTTTAGCATTTTTTATGAAAGATAAATGATAATTGAGTGTTAGAAACTAATCTCATGCTTTTCTAGACTTAAAATGAGTTAAGAATTGGGATTTGTAGTGTTTCATAGTAGTAAATCGAAGCTTCAGAAGCTTAGCAACTGAATGTCATGTTTGCCAGTTGACTATTATGTTCTTCATCTTCAAATTTTCTTATTAAATACACATATCAGTCAATTGATAAGGTGTGGAAGTCTACTATCGTGTTCTTTAGCTTCATATTTTCCAGAAAACCAAGAAGTAATTAACTGATACAAGGCTGGCAGTCAACTGATAACTTTCTGTTTTGCTAGTAGCCGAATGATATGCAACTAATAGCCAACTGATAGTGTCCTGTGTTAGTTTTTAAGGATTTTAACTATATAATTTGACTACTGTAAAGTATAAATTGATTGGTAGGTGGAAAAATATGATTTTTCTTGAAGAAATTGATTTGAAAGAGCCACTTAACCTTTAAGATGAAGTCCCAAGAGTCTAGAAAGAGTGTGTGTGTCCAAGTTTCTACTTTCCTAAGGGTTATGCTCAAGAAAGTCAACGATAATGTCATTATACAAGAAAAGTATGATTTTTGGGTAACATGCAACATGAGATTGAAAGAAGAGAGAGGAAAATGTAAAAGAGAAAAGAGTAATATATTCCAAGTGTACGTATTAGTGGTAAATAGGCTTATGATTGAGTGACTGACTATCGGTATAGGACGGTTGTTAGACATTCCACAGTCAAACCATAAATTTGGTATGGCAAAACATCCACTCGATCATAAAGGATTTTGAAACACCCTGATGGTTGTGAATTCTATGTTAATGAACTTCTTCATGGCCAACCAAAGGAGTCACATATTTAGAGTTAAGCATAACCATAGCATGAGTCGATTCACCCTAGAATATATGCTTATGAATAGGGTGGTGGTATATGATCCATCAAAAAGGGATGGTGATTCCATAACCTCATGATCTGAAAGGATAGAGCAGGTTTGATCTGTCAGAGGTGGTAGTGATCTTGTGATTTATACCAATCCTATTTGGGATGAAAGGAAAATGAAATATCCAAAGGGATATCGATTTTGCTAGTCATGGGATGATCTGTCAAAGAGGACAAGGACTAATGAGCGACTGTAGGATGATCTATTAGAGAGCACAGGGATTACAGTGTATTTGGGATCCATTAGGGGATGCTTCAGATGGTGCAGGGGAGATGTTGGGTTGCTAGATGGTTAGAACCATAATACTCGGCTCAGAACTCATTAATGAGTATAAGTAAAGCACATGGAGTTGTTCATTGGGTGACTCTCCCAGTATCTCTTATGACAATATGGCATTGGCCAATATGAACATATAATGAGATGAAATATTTTATATTATGAACAGCTGGAATAATGTCATATATCATGCATGGCATCCTAATAGACTTTATTTCTTCAATTGAGAATGAAAAGGGAATGTATTGGATTTCTGTACCAGTACGGTGGTATCGACCAATAGATTTTAAATAGATTGTTATGTTATTGAGATTTATTCTTATATAAATGCTGGTTGTGTATCATATGCCTAGGTACTAACTCTTGCTGGAGATTGAGGTAGAAGTGATAAAGATACCCTTTCTGGGGTATTTCACTTTGATTAAGGAGTTATAGGTGATTAATATAGTAGAAGTACCTCCATCATCTTCACCATCGAAAGGGTGGAATTCCATAAGTAGTGGAGTAGATTGCATATTTTGACATGCTTGATACCCTGAATTCTTGCTATTATTATTTTTGGAAGGATCAGGAGGATGATTTTTGGTGTATAGAATAAGGGCATATATGTATTAGGATATGTGAGATAGGAATCCACTAACAAACTTTTGTTAAATTGGTATGAGTGGAAGGCTTGTTGTCTTCTTACCCTATTTGACACACTCACATATCCATAGGTATATGTCTGATATGTAGAACTTGTAATTATTGTAGAATAATTAGGTATATGAATGTGAATGTGTGTGTGTGTTTTGTTTCAATTAATTTTGCTGTGTTACATGTGAGTATCCCAAGTGTAGAATACCCAAACTAATGACAATTAATTATGTAACTTGGTAAAAGTTAAAAATTTACTCAGGTAGAGGTAGTAGTAACTCACCAATCCTGTAGTATGTTATATTATACTATTTAATTAAGAAAAAGGAACTAAAGGATTGGGGGTATTATAGGTTTAGTATAGGTGGCTATGATTTTTGACCTACAAAGAGGCATAGCTAGGGGACGCCATAGAGGTAAAAGCTAGCTAACTTATATAAAATAAAGAGTTCATATAATGTTTGTTGGATGATTGTTTTATGAATGGCCATATAGAGCCATATGAAAGTTGTTCTATGAATGGCTAAGTAAAGTCATATGAAAGTTGTTTTATTAATGGCCACAGAGAGCTATATGGAATTGTTTTGAGATTGCCTATGAGAGCTATCTAATTGAAAGTTATTTCCATTAATTATAATAAGAAATGTCCATATTATTGAGTTTTGATTATGTAAAGCATGAATATGTCTAGTATTCTCACTTAATGATATATTTGACTTGACATAGCATAGTAGTTCTATATCATCTAGTGATATTGTGTTTATGATTTGAAATAAATGTGAATGCAAGATTTGTTCTGTCTCATATGTGCATTGATGTGTCTAGATGCCTAGATACTCAGTAACAATGGAGGTGGAAATAAAAGTGATTCATGTACCCATAGTAAGGGTACTATATATGTATAGAAGAAATAATGATCTACATCATAAATGCACCGGTGCCCCCAATGGGTTAGAGTGGGAGCAAATATAACCATCTTTTTAGATGTTCCACCATCCCTGGCCCATAAATAGGGGGTGGAACCTACTTGAAATATGTGTATAAGCTACTAACCTTGTATCATAAGAACACGTATCCATAATGGGTTTGGGTGGTCCTATGGAAAAATGACACTTTTCTCCCAAGTTGGCAGTTAATATTTTGAGAACTTTGTAAATATGTGTACATGATGTAAATAGAAATGTATATAAGTATATTTTATCTTTTTATACTTCCTTGGCCATATACATCTATAATAGACATACATATATACATACGAGTGAGAATCCTGAGTACCTTAAACCTGAAACTAAATTAATTAAGGATCCTGGGAGTTAGTCTAAAATTGAACTCGCGTAGAAAAAGAAAAGAAATGTAATAACACACCATCTCTATGGGACTAGTGTGTAATGTACCAGTAGAATTGGGGTGTTACATTTAAACAGGTGGGGAA
The DNA here is from genome assembly GCA_031216115.1 of Senna siamea. Lineage (NCBI taxonomy): Eukaryota > Viridiplantae > Streptophyta > Magnoliopsida > Fabales > Fabaceae > Senna > Senna siamea. Next base: position 10,263,255 of record CM062360.1, read on the forward strand.
TATAACACCCCAATCTTATAGCCTTTTCTTATAAATATTACTTTTAATAAACTCTATAGCTATAAGACTAGTGTGTTAACTTTCTATGGTCCTTTATTATTTCTGAGTAAATTTTTACATTGAATATTTGATTAATTGATTAGGCTTGGGACTCATTACTCGGTATTCTATGCATATGTTACATAGCGAAAGACTAAATAATTTAAAACATTCATTATGTAACAACACAGTGGGGATTTAAAACGTCATCACATATATTCCATTTCATTTACTAATTACAACAATGTCATATACATATATTTCAAGATATGTAAAGTTTATATTTTTTCCTAAGGGTAAGGAGGCAACAATCTTGCCTCTCAAACCCTTTTACAAAATTCCTATTAGTGGATAACTTTTACATATCCTGATATATATGCCTATCTCCTTATATAAATCCAAAAATGACTTACCCTAATTCCATTTTCAAAACATAAGAGAATTAGGATAAATAGGCTATTTCTACTTAATTACATTATATGCCAAAAAGATTTCATATACATCCCCTCTACTAAAGAGGGACTTCCATAATAGTCACCACATAGATGGCTTGGATCACAGTGAATGTGCCCAAAAAGGAGAAGTCCACATATGCTATGTCGAATTCTAGCCAAACCATATATCTAGGCTTGTCATACACACCAGATGCAATCGTGAGAAATAATTTCTCAATAGCTATGCATTTCATTTTCTATTAAAATTTTGGTACATACCACAATAGTGATACGAAAAATAATTCTACATTTTTTATTAACATATAGTTCATTCTATTGAAACATATGTAAAACTTTTCTTTAACGTGTATGGCATATATAAATGAGTATACTTTATGAAAATTTATTCTATCAGTTCACCATATAACTTGCTCAATATCATGATTATAAGAAAAACATTTCTGAGTATAAACATATATAGGGAAACTATTCATCATTCATAGGAAAACAAATATCAATCATAAGGAAAATAGTAATCAATTGTGGCTAAAATCCATATTTGTGTGAAAGGAAGACTTAAAAGTATCAGAATAGTCACCCAGTGAACTACTCCACGTACCATTACTTACATGAATGAGATAATTTTACTCTCTATGTGACAATTCTACCACTGGTGTAACACCCCTAATTTAAGTAGCTTAAATTAAAGATTTTAATGGCCACAAATTGTTTAGATTAAAAGGATAAGTTACATAAGGATTTGATGCTTAAAAATTAATTCTTTGATTTCCTTTTTATTTACCTAGCCTAAGTGCCAAGTGAGGAGTGAAGTGAAATGCAATTATCTAGCTATGTGGGCATGAGTGTGTATCACATGCATTTTTCATGAAATCCACGTGAAAGGAAGGAAACTTTGCATGTACTCCATGCATGGCTCACGTTAAAGGAGTGGGGGAAGAAGGATGCAACAAAGGAAATGGGAAAGGAAAAAGTAGATTAAATAAAATATATATATAGATGAGTTGGAAAGAGCTCACGTGAGGAGCTTGAAGGAAAATCTAATACTTAAATCCCTTTTCCTTTGATTTCACCAATGAACAAAAGTGAGTGACATGGAAGCATCCAGCCACAAAATGAAATATAATATAAAATACATCTAGATGTAAATGAGTCTCACGTAAATTGGAAGGCAAGGTGCATGTGTGTGTGTGTGAATCTTGCTTGCAACTTATATGAAAGAAGATAGGGTGCAAAGCTCTTTTGTGCCACATGGGAAATTGGTTGCTTGTAGAATTGGATAAACTAGACTTGCAAGAAAAGGAACACCAAGGAAACAAGCAACCTTAATTAAGTGCAGAATTTTTTTTATGTATTCATACCATTACACTTGGCAACAAGGGAAGGAGAAAAATAGAAAAAACTAAAGCACATACATGCCACCTAGGCTAAGAAAAAGACAAGGAGGAATTGAAAATTTGTTGCATATGCTACAAATCACACGTGAAGTAGGGAAGAAAAGGAAAAAAATAAATAAATGTATACATACAAAGAGGAAAACAAGGAAGGGGTGGCGTGAAGTAAGGGAGAATGGCAAAATTTTTTAGTTTTGGAAACTAAGACACGTTACAAGGAATGAAGGGGGGGGAGTTCATTTTTTGGCATATTCCACCCCATTCATGCGTGAAAGGAAGGGAGAGGAAAAAATTTCACTCTTCATGTAACCTACACATATACACGTGAGGCACCAAGGTTTGAAAGGAAGAAGACATAAGGTGATGAAAAGAAAAAGGGAAGAGCAAGGAAGCAAGTAGGTTAGCAATTCAATTATTTTGGTTCCATAATGTTATACTTGTTTCAAATTTTTATTTCCATGGAACTAGAGCATTCATCCACATTCTTGATTTAGAAGAAAAATATAATGAGCATGCATGATAAAGATAGAAGGTGGCTAACAATAATTTCTAAATTAATGTTTCCCTAAGGCCATGATAAGACTTAGATGTAGGAATTTATTTTATGGTTTCATTAGTTTGGTCCACTACTCTTAATATTGTGTGGAGCTTGTTAGGTCCATGATGATATTAATGGGATTATTGAACAATATTGATGCATGTGATTATGAAATTAAATGACTTGATTGGTATTGAGAGTTATTAGAATTTTTAGAAGAAGAACATACAGGGAACTTAATTTCCAAGCAAAGGGAGGAATCATGATGAGAGTGAGTTGAATTTTTGGAAAGAAAATACATATATTAGAATTAATTCCCAAGCCAAGGGAATTATTAGGAAACTTATAATATTCTTGGAAGGAAATTTATGTAAGAACAAATAGAAAATATTATGTCCATTAATAATATTTTTGGAAGGAAATTTATATAGGAATAAATAGAAAAGTATTAGGTCCATTAATAATATTTTTGGAAGTAAATTTATGGAAGAATAAATAGAAAATATTATGCCCATTAATAATATTTTTAGAAGGAAATTTATATAGGAATAAATAGAAAAATATTAGGTTCATTAATCATATTTTTGGAAGTAAATTTATGGAAGAATAAATAGAAAATATTATGCCCATTAATAATAATTTTGGAAGGAAATTTATGAAAGAAATAATAGGAAATATTATGTCCATTAATAATAGAAATTTAGGTAAGAATGAGTAGGAAATATTATGTCCATTAATAATAATTTTTGGAAGGAAATGTATGAAAGGAGTAATAGGAAATATTATATCCATATTAAATTCCAAGAAAAAGTAGAAAATATTGTATCCATGATTAATTTTGGAGGGAAACTTAAGTGAGAATTAAATTCCAAGAAAAATTGAATGCCATGGCCATTACCAGTATTTTAAAAAAGGAAACCCAGATCTAATTCCCTAGGAAAAAGCAAAATAGTGTGGAAGCTTTTGAATTTATTTGAAAGCTTGAGAAAATGAAACTTTTCCTTGAATATCTGAAAGGGAGGGGTAGGGTGACACCGTGCCCTGCGAGGTTCCAAATGTCTACCAGCGGCCTAGCAAGGTATGGCCGAAGGCGCTCCATGCCGGTGACCTAGCGTCCTTGAATGTAACATCCGCTCCTAACACTTGTAATTTATGATGATGATGTTGTTGTTATTATTTTAGTATTAATTATGAAGGGTTAAGGATGATTTAGTAAGGAGTTATAATGAACACTTTTATCATTTTATAATCACTTTTGTGATAAAAGCATGAAATTGGAAATCTGGTAAGAAAGGGTAAAATGGTAATTTTACCATGAAATGAATAATTAGTTAATTCTCCTATTTCATGAAGTTATGACAAAGGACTCTTATTATTTTCATTTAAGAGGGAAGAAGAGTCTAGTTATGCAAGAAATTACTTATGTTAATATTAAGGGACAATTTTCCCTAAGAAGGGTAAAATTGTAATTTCACATCATGGTTATGATGGTAATTTTATATGATGTGAGAAAATTGTAGTTTGACCCTAAATATTTTTATTAAGGTGGGAATTAGAAATCCTTACTCATTCTTGATCAAAAGAAGAAAGAATGAGAGTGAAATGATAGTTTTAGCATAAAGGGTAAAAAGGTAATTTTGCCTTTGGGGCAAAATTGTAATTTTGCTAAAATGAAAGTAAATTGGTAAATTCATGGAAAAGAGCCTTATGGAATTTTATTTAAGTGATTTTTACTCCTTGAAACCAAAAAGAATGAAAAAGGAAGGAAAAATGGCCAAATTGGACTTAATAGCAAAAGTGTACTTTTCTTAGGGACTAAAATGCAAATTCTGAAAAGTTAAGGGACCACTATGCAATTTAAAAATTCTGGAAGGGCAGAATAGTATCAGTCCATGGAAGTTGCATAAAATTACAATGGTAAGGAGAGACAATGACATTGTTATAAAAAGAAAAGAAAAAGGATGAAATTGACTAAATTTGCAAGAATGGCATTTTTGTAAATAAGCCAAACTTTAATTCAGCCTATTTCTTCTCCTAGCTACTAGAAATGGCGTGAGAAGGGGAGAAGAAGAAGGAGGTGGCTGAAATTCATCTTGCCTTGGAAGAGAAGAAGCTTACATCAAATTCAAAGGGGAATTACATATCCATTGGCTTTTCAAGGTAGATGAACAACCTTATGCAATTATTTTCATGATTTATGGTGTTTTCAAAATTGTAAGAAAGGTGACAATTTCTCTCTCTACATGTGTATGGTAGATTTTCCTACTTGGATGTGAAAAATGTTGGAAATCACTTGTGGTTGTGACTATAGATATATTGGAAAGTATATAAATTCATGAGATGATAAGATTGCATGAATGGAAATTGATTTTTCTAAACCCTAAATTAGGTAAATGCTGAATTTGTGCTTTTTAGAGTGAGAAAATGGTATTTTGCATGGTTTTTACATGAATGTTGTTGTGTTGGAAGGGAATTGATGAAACAACTTCACTTTTGCTTGTTTTCTCACTTTGGCCGAATGCTAGGGTTAATGTTGGTGCTGAATTTTGGAAAAATTTTGTGTTAGAACTAGTGAGAGAAAGTTCTAGAAAATGGTAAGAGAGAGAAAATTCAATTAACTTTGCATTTAGGTATTTCTCTTATTGTCTAGCTTCACAAATAACCAAATAAGTGTGCATTAGTCACCTTGGCCGAATGAATGCATAGGAATGTTGCTGAAATTGTTCTTAAAAAATTGACTTAGAGACTATATATGTCTAGTTCTAAGAAAAGAAGAGAGAGAAAATCATGGCAAGTTATACCTTAAGTAATGTTGTCAATTTAAAGTCTTACTTTTTCACTTTAAAAGTATACCTAAAAATGTGAAATTGTGAGATTAGATGTATGGTCATCATTGATATGAACAATGAGTTAGAAAAGCATGAAAAAGGATGACTTAAAGTACACTTACACAAATTTGAGGTGTGAGAAAATGTTAGGCATAATTATTGAAAATGTTGCCAAAATGCTTAGATGATGAGAATAATGCTAAAAAGGAACCAAATGAGTTTAAAGTGCCACATTCTCATATTTTTCTTGCCTTGGCCGAATGTGATATGGCATTTTCTCTAGAATGGACAATCTTATATGTCTATTGGAAGTGCCTTGAGGTACCACCCGAATAGGCATATGTTATGTAAAAGTGTTTGCATGGCATTATTGTGCTATTATCAATGGAATATTTACATTTATGTAAAAGATGTTTGCATGACATGAAAATGCTTGATGTGAGGTGAAACACAAGGTTAAAGAATAGCATGAAAATGCATGATGTGATGTGAAATGTGAGGTAAAGAATGGCATGAAATTGCTTGATGTAATGTGAAATGCGAGGTTAAGGTTCCCTGGTGGGAAATGATTGATATGTGCCCCAGGGAATTAAAATGATGAGGAGGGACGACCCAGTGAATGATCCCTGAAACTGAGGCCTGTGAAGGGGAGGAATGATTCAATGTTTACCTTCCAGGAAAGTTACCTTGTGGGGAATGATCTTCTGTATACTCCCAAGGTATTAAATGAGGAGGAATGATTTGATGCATCCATTCCTAAAAAGAGGCTTCCTTGTGGGGAATGATCTTTTGTATACTCCCAAGGAAGAAGATGCAGGGGGAATGATCTGGTGTCTATCTCCTAAAAGCTGAGGTTTATTGCATGTTATGATATACATTACAAAGATGTGATTTATGTGAATATGATTATGATATTTACACATTGAATACTTATAGCCTATTTCATGAATGAACTGATTGAATGTGTATTTCATTTCTATAGCTGCATCCACACATGTTTCCATGATGAATCATATCCAAGTGTATATATGAAAAGAGTTTTGAAATTAAACTACATGTAGAGTATTTTCTGCATTATTGCAGTGGTACATGTTAGTTGTTTTAAAATAAACTGGTTGTTTATCTACTGGGAATACAATTCTCATTACTGAACTGATATGTATCAGATGGTTAGATATTGCATGATAATTGAAGTGGAGTTAGATACAGTGGATACCCCTTTCTTGGGTACCTTTACTATTATCAAGAATGTGTACGTTATCACCATTTTTGAATTCCCAATGGAGTAGATGAGGACTTAAATATATAGCTATAGCCCGACTTTTTGGAGTCCTAATTCTTCGTTTTTGGGGAGTTGGAATTAGGACTAATATTTTTGGCTGTATATAGACAAAAAAAAAGGGGGAATATGTATAGGGATATATGAAGGACCTATTCTCCCATGGTATTTTGAAAAAGGGGTATGAGTGACAGGCTTGTTGTCTCCTTACTCCTTCAGGGTGGGTACTTCATCTATCCCAGTGTCTGTATATGAAACGATGTACTAAATAGATATCATAATGTATATGTATATGCATGTATGAAAAGTTTTTGTATGTAATATACTGTAGTGTTTAATGTTTTATATTCTGCTGTGCCAAAGCATTTCACCTGAGCATGAGAACCCAACCTAATTTCAAAATAAATCTATGATAGATTGGATGCTCGGGAACTTTAAATATAATTAAAGATTAGAATTAATGTAACCACTTATCTAAGGAAGTAATATGAAATTGTTGAGGTAAGATAAGGGGTGTTACATCGAACACGTTGAAACCATGGCCTAGTGTTCACGCATTACGAGGTGTGGCCAGAGGTGATCCACACGAGCGACCTAGGGAGGTGTGGCCGAAGGTGCTTCATACGTGTGATCTAGTGTCCCGAGGATTGCATGTACGTGGGATGAGGGTTCACAATTTATGAGGTGTGGCCAAAGGTGCTCCACACGGGCGGCGTGGCGAGGCGCGGCTGAAGGTGCTCCGTGCCCAAGACCTAGTGCTCACGATTAGCTATATACGTGGTCAAGTGCCACAAATTTTGAGGTGTGGCCGATGGTGCTTCACACAGGTGACCTAGGGGGGTATAGCCAAAGGTGCTCCACCCCTTTGATCTAGGGTTCATATAGTATGTATGCACGACCTGATAAATTCATAATAATAAACCGATACGCTTAAGAGAAAAATTAGACACATGAAAGGATCTCTAACTTTTTTTAACTACAAAATTTATCATGCAATAATTGCCTATTTATAGTTATGTATTTTACTCCTAAATTAAGGACGTAAGTTGAACGTTTTTAGTGCCTACACCTTGGTACATATTAGTTTCTTTTAAACTATGAATTGCTAAGCTACTAGGAAACCTATTTTTCTCATCTATATGCTAATATGTATCAGATACGGACGCGTAGCAGGGATGCATGGTGGCAGTACCTTTTGATCAAGTAAGGTTTTGTAACCCCCATTTTTTTTGGATCCTAGATGTACTCGAATTAGAATAGGACAGCAATTTGATTGTATATACAAGTGGTTCTGGGGAGACCAGGGAAGACAGATATGTGAAGGACCGGTCCATCACTATTTTGTGCGAGAGTCTGAGTGGTAGGCCTGTTGTCTCCTGACTTCCATGGGACGGGTACTTCATATATCTGGGGACATGTACATCAGAATGTAATGATTATTACCAGACCTGTATTATTTGATTCGTATGAAAGACTATATTTTCATCATGTAGTGTAGAACTTTATTATTCTGCTGTGCATGTAAGTTTTATTTTTATCTGAGCAAAATATCCCGAACCTAATTCGTTTAACATAAATTGAATGGTTTAACGACTTAGACAATAACTAAAAGGATAAGAATAATGTACTGAACCTATCTATTGATATTAGAATGAACAACAAGACTACATAGGGGCATTACAACTGGTACTATTCGAGACATCCCTCAGTGGATCCAGTACCCCTCTATATATCTATTGTCTGAAGGCAAACTCTTAAAATTAAGCTCACGGGATCACTGCTACTTTGTAGATCATTTCCTCTCCACTTTATAAGCGGATCATGCTGCTATGGAATCACTATCCTCTGTTGATGGATCACATTCTCAATACACTATCTCCCATATATACCCTAGAATGACTTACCTTCTACCCATGATCATTCTAAATTCTAAATAAATGTCTCTTTTTTATTGGCCATCCAAGTTACACTAACTTATAATTTGCAACTATCATAAAGTTTTGTAAAATTCTTATTCCGAGTGGATGTTTAACCATCCATATTTATGACATGACCGTGGAATGGCCAACGGCTGTCCCATACCGATAATTGGCCACTCAATTATAAGCTAGTCTACCCTAGAATATACATTGGAAATACTTTCTCTAAGCTCTCTTTCTTTCTATGTTTTTCTCTCTTTCTATGTTTTCATTTTCATATCTATGTTTGCCTTTCTATTCCTTTAACTAATCATGATACTATTCTTTCTATAAAACTATGACCCTTGTGAATATTGCTAACAATTTCATGTCTAGGATTGCATAGATATGGGATGATTCATTCTTGTCCTAAAGGAAGGATTCAATAAGAATTTCTTACTTTCAATTTCTATCTTCCTCCCTTGCCATTTTATAAATATATTCACATAATTCTTCCATTTCTATACAAATCCCAAATCTCTTCTCATTACACATTAAGGGTCCTAAGGTAAACTTTTAACATTTTCTTTTGTCATCCTATTCCATTTCACACTTAACATAATCATGTATAACTATAAGTACTCTTTCTCTTATAATACACCTATAGGTATACATATAATTCTTGCCCCATTCATAGATAAACATTTTTAAATGCTAGGATGTCATGGTTAGGTAAACTATATGCTAGACAATTTATCAACATTAACAATTTTCTTTTTTTTCATACCTTGACCAAAATCGTACTAAATGTTTATAAATAAATTTCCATGAGAATTTCCTATATGCTCTCGGCCAAGGCACCAAAAATGAGAAAATGGTATGATTTTAAGTACACATTAATATCCCCTTTATTCTTTGCTTATAACCAAAATGCCAATGGAAACCTTAGACAAAATTTAACAAAATTTCCTTCACCAATCAACATGAAGCTCTTGATGCAATTTTGTCAAGATACAAATTTTTCTTTCCCCTTTTGTCCATAACCAAGATAATAACATTTTGAATAGACAAGATTTAAGCAAAAATTCTTATTCTATACACAGGCATTCTCGGCCAAATGAGGGAAAAAGGGAAGAATGGTGTTTTTTCATCAAGTATCAATTCTCTTTCTCTTATTTGGCCATAATCAAGACATTACCATATTAGATAGGCAAAATTTTAACCATACTTCCCTTCTTGCAAAGAGAAAACCCATGGCTAACAAGGAGAAAAATTGGGAATCATGTGATTTTCACACACACCTTTCCTTTATCCCATTTTCATCTATAAATGGTCATAAAACACAATTTATCCAAAAAAATCATGACAATCCACGCATTTTTTTTTTGTTATCACTAACATTGGATATTGATTCTATTGCATATTAAGACATTTAGTCATGGCAGTTTTTTTTAGTTATCACAAGCCAATTTAAAAAACTTTTCAAAGTGCATATGTTAAGAGGGAGTACTGAAAACTTTCTCCAAAATTCATTAAACATTGAAAAAACTAAATCCATAAACTCAAGGGGAGTTTATACTCTTATATATGTTATCTAGCCAAAAATCCTTCTCTAAACTTCATAGAATTCAATAAGTTTGTCATCATAAAAAGGGGGCAGATTGTTGACCCCATTGAGCATAAAATTTTGAACATTTTGATGATAACAAACTCATTAGAGGATTTTTCAGGTTAAGTGAAGTCTAAAAGACCAATAAAGAATTTAAGATTATATATAGGGTTCTAGCAATTAGTCTATACAGGTATCCTTGGTTGTTGAGCTTAAAATTTTTTTGAACATGTATTGAAAAATTTTTCAAACTTTCTAATGACTTAGTACCTTATTCTTTGGAGCTTCTTCACTTAAAAGAAAATTTTCAAAGCTACAAATTGACTACCACATTAGATAAGTCAACTGGTACATTTTAAAATTTAAGAAAACAAGATAATAAGCTACAATTCGATTGGTACATTTTACTTACACTAGAAGCATGTTTTATGTGTTTTATTCCAAATTACCCAAGTTTCCACCTTGTTTCCATGTTATCTAAGCTTTAACTAGGTACAAAGCAGTTGTGAAGCAAAATGAATCAAAACCAAGTGTCTAAAGGCTTAAAGCACCTCAAAATGCATCTTGTAGCAAGGCCAAGCATGAAGTCTTCTAGAACACACCCTCCTACATGTCCAAGACACCCTATGAACCTTCTTACACTGATATAGCAACCAATTCCAACCAAAAGAAGGCCAAAAACACACCATGAAGGCATCCCTTCTAGAACACAGCCACCAACATGGACATACCCCTTTCTTTGGCTACCAAATGGCCATGCCCTTCTTCAAGCCACTACACAGCCATGTCCTAGCCTGAAGACACACCTCCCTTGCCTATAAATAAGAGGATGCGCATGAAGAGAAAGGCATTCATTGATGGAGAGAAAAAGTGAGCATAAGATGTGGTTTGGATCATGGCAATCCCTTCCATTCCTTAGGGCATTGATACTTTAATTCCCTTGTCTTTCTGCAAGGGTAACATCCGTAGAGATTCAACCATAAATTGAAGAAAGAGATTTGAAAGTATCAAGAGGTCACAAGGAGCATAATCAAGGAGAAGTTAAGAACCAAGACTCTTTAACCCAAAACTCAACAGATTAGGGTGTTTCTGTTTGCATTTTGTTCTTCATCCCTTTCTATTATATCTCTTGTTGTTTTATTCATGAACATGAGTAGCTATACCGGAAGAACCCATTTAGGGTCTCAAACAATGTTGATATTTTGAGTTAAATATGATTGAATTATAAATTAGATTGTGTGATCTTCCTTTAGTTAATATTTAATCCAGTTTTCATTTACGAGACATTGTAGGGAAAACTATTTAGATTCCTCTAAAAAACTCTAACCGATGATGTTTGGAATTAGAAACTAACTAAAGAGAATAGTTAATCTTCACTCAAAAATAGAAGTTGACCGATTGCTGGATTAGGAGAAATTCCTACTAGTAGTGAATTAAAACTCTAATATTAATCTAGAATCACCTGTTAGGAAGAACCAACCAATAGAAGATTGTAGGTTTTAGAAACCCATTGAGACTGACAGTGAATTTGGGTTTAAATTAGAATTCAATCATAGGTAACACAATCAATTTCATAATTCATAATCTTTTGGTTGCATATCACAATTTAAACCCAGTGGATTTGCCCTTCTTGACTTAATACTTACTTTCCTCGATCAAGCGTTATTGATTCCCCCCATAATTAGATAGTAGTAGTTAGAATTTAACATAATTTAATCACTACTTGTCTTAGGTTAAATAACAACAAGTAGTAAGTCTAGGCTTTCCCGTTCCCATGGGATATGACCTTGGTACTCACCATTGCACAAGGCCACACTAACAGGTACACTGCCTTAATGTGTGGCTATATATAGAGTGTAATACCCCTTATCATAACTTAACAACGTCATAACATTTATTTAGATAAGTGGTTACATTAACTTAGTCTTTAATTACATTTATTTCTCCTAAGCATCCAATCCATGATAGATTTATTATGCAATTAGGTTTGGGTTCTTTTGCTCAGGTAACATGCTTTGGCACAACGGAATATAAAATATTAAATAATACAACAGAATATAAAAAAAATTTTCCAATATACATACATTATACAACTGTTTAGTACATCATTTGGTATACATACACTGGGATAGATGAAGTACCCATCCATAAGGAGTAAGGAGACAACAAGTTTGCCACTCATACTGCTTTACAAAATTCCATGAGTGAATAGGTCCTTCATATATCCCTATACATATGCCCTTTTACTTTCTATATACAGCTAAAAATATCAGCCCTAATTCCAAACCCAAAAAAAAAAAGAAGAATTAGGACTCCAAAAGGTCAGGCTATAGCTATATATATTTACTTACTCATCTATTCTATAGGAAATTCAAAAATAGTGATAACATGTACATTCTTGATAATAGTGAAAACTCCTAAGAAAGGAATTTTCGCCGTGTCCAACTTCACCTCGATTACTATGCAATATCTAACCATCTGATACATATCAATTCAGAAGTGAGAAATACATTCCCAGTAGATAAACAACCAGTTTATTTTAAAATAACTGACATGTACCACTGTAATAATACAGAAAACACTCTACATGCGGTTAATTTTCAAAACTATTCTCTTATAGATGCTTGGATATGACATATCACAAAAAAATATGTGGATGTAGCTATAGAAATGAAATACACATTCAATTAGGTCATTCAAGGAATAGGCTACAAGCGTTCAATGCTTACATGCCATAATCATAATCACATAAATCACGTTCATGCAATACATACATAACATTTCATAATTACTCAATTCTGGCAAGGTATACATGAAATCATTCCTTCCTACTTAACTGTGCTCTTTAGAGGTATACACAAGATCATTCCTCTTATATTTCAATTTATTGGGGTTTACATCAGATCATTCAGCTTAGGGCACTTCCCTAGAAGGTATACATTAGATCATTCCTTCACAAGCTTTTAATCTCAGGAGGTATTCACCAGATCATTCCTCCTCATTTAATTCCTTGGGAGTATACACCAGATCATTCCCCACAAGGAAGCTTTAACCTTGTCTTTCACAATTAGATTAAGCATTCTTTGCCATTCAATCACTTTTGCATAAATTTAAACATTTCACTATTTATGGCAAAATGCATGCTATTATTCATTCATTCTTGACCCTTGCATCTTTGATCTCTCTTCCCTTAACATAGGCCATTTAGATGGCACTTTAGGCTATTTCCAACTCATTCATAAATCTAACCACTTTAGAGAAAATTTCACATAGTATTTGGCCAAGGTAGAATGAACATGAATACTTTGTATTTCTAACCCTTTTGGCACATTTCTAGCCTTACTCTCATTAATGGAACATCATGGTGACAATTCCCATAATTATGCCTAACACTTTCTCACACCTAAAAATTAGGTAAGTGTACTTTAGACCATTCTTTTTCATACTTTTCTAGCTTATTTTTTATGCCAAACATAATCACACATCTAATATCACAATTTCACATATTTATGCACACTTTTAAGGTGAACAAGTAAGACTTTAAATTGGCAACATTGCTTGAAACATAAATTGCCATAATTTTCTCTCTCCTCCTTTCTTGGAACTAAACTTATATGGTTTCTAAATCATTTTCAAGAGTAAATTCAGCACCATTCATATGCATCCATTCGGCCAAGGTGACTAAAGCACACTTGCTTGGCTACTTGTGAAGCTAGACAATGAGAAAAGTACCTAAATGCAAATCTAATTAGACTTTCTCTCTCTTACCATTTTCTAGTACTTTCTCTCACTCTTTCTAACAAAATTTGGCCAAAAATTCAGCACTCTTATAACCCTAGTAATTCAGCCAAGGTGAGAAAAAAAAGAAAAATGGAGTTGTTTCATCACTTTGCATACATTACAACAACATTCGTGAAAAATCCATGCAAAAATACCATTTTCTCACTCTAACAACCACAAACTCAGCCTTGACACCACTTAGGGTTTAATAAAATCAAGTTCCATCCATGCAAATTCACCATTTCATGAGTTTCCATGCTTTCTTGCATATCTATAGTCATAACCACAAGTTATTTCCAACATATCTCATATACAAGCATGTAAATCCACTATACACATGTAGAGAGAGAAATTGCCATCATGCTTACAAGTTTGAAAACACCATAAACATACCATAAAACATGAAATTAATGGCATTGGATTGTTTATCTACCTTGAAAAGCTAATAGATGTGTGATTTCCTTTGTTGATTTGGTAGAAGCTTCTTCTTCTCCAAGGCAAGATGCAATTCAGCCACTTCTCCTTCTTCTCCACATTTCACAACATTTCTAGTAATTAGGAGAAGAAATAGGTTGAATTAAAGTTTGACTTATTTACAAAAATGCCACTCTTACTAATTTGTCAATTTCATCCTTTTTCTTTTCCTTTTTAACAATGGCATTGTCTCTCCTTGCCATTGTAATTTTATGCAACTTCCATGGGCTGGGACTATTCTGCCCTTCCAAAAATTTGAAGTTGCCTAGTGGTCCCTCAACTTTTCAAAATTTACATTTTAGTCCCTAAGAAAAGTGGCTTTTTGTCCAAATTGGCCAGTTTTGCTCCCTTTTTCATTCTTTTCAGTTTCAAGGAGTAAAATTACTTAAATAAAATTTCATAAGGCTTATTTCCATGAATTTACTAATTTACTTTTATTTTTGGAAAAATTACAATTTTGCCCCTAAGGCAAAATTACCTTTTTGCCCTTTATGTTAAAACTATCATTTCACTCTCTTACTTTCTTCTTTTGATCAAGAATGAGTAAGGATTTCTAATTCCCACCTTCATAGAATATTTAGGGTAAAAACTAAATTTTTCTCACCTCATATAAGATTGTTATCATATCATAGTGTGAAATTATAATTTTACCCTTTTTAGGGGAAATTGTCTTTCAACATCAATGTAAGTAATTTATTGCATAACTAGATTCTCCTTCTCTCTTAAATGAAAATAATAAGAGTCCTTTAACATAACTTCATGGAATAAAGGAATTAAACTAATTATTCATTTCATGGTAAAATTACCATTTTACCCTTCCTTACCAAATTTCCAACTTCATTCTTTTCTTTCTTTTTCTTTCTTTTTTTTTTCCACAAAAGTGATTATATAATGATAAAAATGTTCATTCTAACTCCTTAATAAATCATCCTTAAACCTTCATAATTAATGCTAACAATAATAATAACAACAACGTCATCATAAGATATAAGTGTTAGGAGCGAATGTTACATAGAGTATTGGCAGCACATCAATTTTTTGGCATCATTGCTAGGGAATTATGTGACCATTTTATTGCTTTTAGTTTTAAGTAGTTATTGTTTCAATAAAGCTTTCTATTCAATTACTTTTTACTCTTATTTCATTCCCACATTATTTTTAGTCTCATGTAGTTTATGACCAGAAGTTCTGACCCTACTCCTTTAGAACCTCTATCTGAACTTGAACGATATCTCAATACTTCAATATCTCGTTCACACCCTATTGAGGAAGAGCCAGTTCAGAATCCTATTCATACTCTACAAGAAATGGTCAACAATAATAATAATAATAATAATAATAATAATAATAATGGTAACCGAACAATGTACCATTTTGCGAAACCTTCACTAGAAGGAATCTAAACATGCATTAATCAGCTTACCATTGCTGCAAATAATTTTGAAATCAAGCCAAACATCATCCAAATGGTAAAACAAGTACAGTTTAGAGGCTTATAGAGTAAGGACCCTAATGCACATATCGCCAATTTCTTGGAGATGTATGTGACACATTTAAGATAAATAAAACCACTGATGGCGCTATTAGGCTGAGGTTGTTTCCATTCTCTCTAAAGGATAGGGCCAAGAGATGGTTACAATCTCTTCCTCTAAACTCTATCACCACTTGGTATGCATTGGGTGAAAATTTTTTATACAAGTACTTTCCCCTTGCTAAGACTGCACAGATGTGCAATAATATTTCTTCTTTTATGCAGATACATGATGAGAGCATGTGTGATGCGTGGGAGAGGTACAGGACCTGTTAAGATGTTGTCCACACCATGGACTGCTCGTATGTATGCAAGTACAGACCTTCTATAGTAGTTTGAACCTAGCAACTTGGCAGATGGTGGATGCAGCAACAGAGGACGCTCTGAATAGTAAAACCCCTAAGCAGGCACAAAATCTGATAAAGGAGATGGACATGAATAATTACTAATGGCAATCCTCTAGAGATAGATTTGGATGGTAGGGAGTTATTGTAACATCCACTCCTAATTTTTGAGAGATGTTTGTTAATTTTAGTTAATTGCTTGTGTATGTTGCATTTATGTTATGTTAGCTTTCATATAGTTGCATGAGTGCAAGAATTGGACTGGAAATGAGTGAGAAAATTGACTAAATGAAGAAAATGACTAAACTAAAAAGTGGAAAATTTTAGTATAACAATCACAATTTTGGCAAAAAGAATTACTATAGCTAACAAAATTTTGTGATTCTCTTGCCAATGGGTTAGGGACAAAATGAGAATTTCTCATATAGTTTGAAATTTACCAATTTGAGGCCAAATGATCAGAAATTTTGAATCTGTGCAAGTGTTGGATTGTCATATAAATAGGGTCAGGAGTCAGACTCCTTCATTCTAAAACTCAAACTTTCACTTCTAGAGAGAGATTGTGATCAGGTAGAGAGCCAAATTAAAGGAGCAAGGAGGTGAATTTCATTTCTAGTAAGATTTGAAGTTAGAAAAGTGATTAAGAAGGCATCTACAGCATAAATCACCAACATTAATTAGCATCCAAATGTCATTTAAACACAAATTAAGGTAGCATAATAACCTAATCCCTTTATTTTGGAGTTTATTGTTCATACTACTAAAATTTGTGAAATTGAACTTATTTGAAAGAACAAGGGATTAAAACTACATTCTTATTATTTTTAATTACTATTGGGTATTTTGAGCTGATTGAAGATACTTATGCATGCTTAAAATTACTTCTGAAAAATGGGTTTTTCAACATGAAAGAAAACTCTTGTGCTAAATGTTGCTAAGGAGTTTATCTTGAGTTCATCAATTTCAAAATGAGTTTAAAAACAAGTTTTTGGATTAAAAATTTGGGTCGACACCAATTCATAAAACAGAGCAAGACGCAGCAGCCAACTGCCACAGTGCAGCAGTCGATTGTCATGCTCTTAATGTACCCAAAAACGTATACAGAATGCTAGCAGTCAACTGTCGGGCGCTTGGAAGTCGACTGCCATGTTCTTCATTTTTCCAAAAATGCCCAAGAATGGAGTAGTCGACTACCCTGACCCAGCAGTCTACTGTCGGGCCCAATAGTAAGATAGAAGCCGACTACCAGACACCTAGCAGTCGACTGATAGCTCTCTGTTTGGAATTTCAAAGATTTAGACAGAATGCAATTAGTCGACTTGCAGTGTGATACTAGTCAACTGCCACCTTTTATGATGAAAAGATGAACTTAATGACATATTTGAATGATATCTAGCCCAAAAACTAAATCCAAACTAGAGATTAAACTTAAATTATAAGCAAGGTAACATATACATTGAATGTAAATGAGAAAGAGTATGAAAATGATGAAATTTAAAAGGAAAGAGCAAGAATGCATAAGAGAAATGAAAACTGTATTCTTAATATATGTATCTGTAGTAGATAGGTTCATATCCGAATGATTGATTGCTGGTATGGGATGGTGATTGGACATTTTGCGATTATCGTGATAGTTGTAAATTGTAAGTTAGTGACTTAATGGCCAATATAAATGAAAAGTCACATACTTAGAGTTTACAAAACTATAGTATACACTGATTCACCCATATATATATGTTTATGAATAGTATTTTGTGGACCCTAGTATATACTCAATGTGTGGAACCAAAATGTGGGGACTCTATTGTACTTGGACTCTAAAATGTACACAAATATGATATGCAGTCGAGGACTGCAAGGCATAGTTGCCAAAGTACATATTCAAAAGCATAGAGTGGTGCACATGTTACCCCTATAGATTTCTCTTATTATGCAATTATATGATGTTAATACATATATGCCCTTATCTTATATATCAAAACTATTCTCCTGATCCTTTTACTGAAAATGATGATAAGGATTCAGGGTATGGGGCATACCAAAATATTTCTACTCTAATACTTCATGTAATCAGTGTGGGGAAAGAACTTCCCATACATATATGATCCATAGTTACTTAATAATAGGGAAATACCCTGGGAAGGGTATTTTAACCAACTCTATCTCTATCTTAAGGAGGATCTAGTATCTAGGCATCTGATACAAACTAACATTTTTATGAGAATAAATTACAGTAGCATTAATAACCAGTTTTCAAAACAGCTAGTTTGTACCACCGTAAGCTTATACCAAAATTCTACATTCTTTTTCATAAAAAAACAATACATCTATTGGGTTATCTTGTATAAAATTTCATTTAACATTCATACTTGCATGTATAAGCTCAGCTCATAATATATATCTCATAATTTTGTCATAACATATAGGTAACATACATCATTCATATAACATTCATTATAAAATAAAGAGCAATCAGGAAATAAGAGCACTTCTCGTTGGCCTCTGCCCATCATCATCATAATCAACATCATATAATTTCATAATAAGAGAAATCTGAAGGGACAACATGTGCACCACTCTATCCTTTTGAATATGTACTTTGGCAACCATGCCTAGTTGTCCCCGATTGCATATCATATTTGTGTACACTCTGGAGTATCCTCCAGTGGATCCAAGTACAGTAGAGTCCCTACATTTGGGTTCAACACTTAAGTACATACTAGGGTCCACAAAACACTATTCATAAACATATATATGGGTGAATTGGTGCATATTATAGTTTTGTAAACTCTAAGTAGGTGACTTTCGATTTATACTAGCCATTAAGTCACTAACTTACAATTTACAACTATCACAATACTCGTAAAATATCCAATCACTGTCCCATACCAACAATCAGTCATTCAGATATGAACCTATCTACCACATATACATATATTAAGAATACAATTTTCATTTCTCTTATGCATTCTTGCTCTTTCCTTTTAAATTTCATCACTTTCATGCTCTTTCTCATTTACATTCAAAGTATATGTTAACTTGCTTATAATTTAAGTTTAATCTCTAGTTTGGATTTAGTTTTTGGGCTAGATATCATTTAAATATGTCATTAAGTTTATCTTTTCATCATAAAACGTGGCAGTCGACTGGTATCATGCTACAAGTTGACTGATTACATTCGATCCAAATCTTTGAAATTGCAAAAAGAGAGCTACCAGTCAACTGATGGGTGTTTGGCAGTTAGCTGCTAGCTTACTGTTGGTCCCGAAAGTTGACTACTGGGTCGAGGTAATCGACTGCTCTGTTCTTGGGCATTTCAAGAAAAATGAAGAACACAACAGTTGACTTCCAGGTGCCCATAATCGACTGCTAGAATTCTGTATACGTTCCTGGGCATCTCAAGAGCATGATAGTCAACTGCTGCTCTATGGCAATCGGTTGCTACATCTTGCTCTATTTTAGGAATTGTTGTTGACCTAAATTTTTAATCCAAAAACTTATTTTGAAACCCATTTTAAAATTGATGAACTCAATACAAACTCCTTAGCAACATTTAACACAAGAAAACAACCTAAAACATCATATAATCTTGTCCAAATCTAAGATTAAAACTTATTTTCGTTCAAGCTGAAAAATCCATTTTTTAGAAACAATTTTAAGTATGCACAAGTATCTTCAATTAGTTGAAATTACCCAATAGTGATTAAAGACAATAAGAATGTAATTTTTAATCTCTTTTTCTTTTGAACAAGTTTAATTTCACAAATTTTAGTAGCATGAACAATAAACTCTGAAATAAAGGGATTAGGTTATTATGCTACCTTAATCCATTTTTAGCTGATGTTTGGATGCTGGTTAAGGTTGTTGATGCCTTCCTAATCACTTTTCTGACCTTAACTCTTGCTAGAAACAAGATTCACTACCTTTCTCCTTTAGCTGCTCTCTCTACTCAACCATACTCTCTCTCTCTAGAATTTCAGAGTTCAAGATGCAATTGAAAGGTTGTGAGGGATTCACCTATTTATAGGTGATTTTTCACTTTGCCATTCTACTCCCAATTCCTGACCATTCAGCCTAAAATGATAAGTCTTACACCTACATGCTAAATTACCATTTGTCCCTAGCTCACTGGCGAGAAGTTTTCAAAATTCTATTGCTACAGTAAATCTTTTGGCTAAAATTATGACCTATTACCCTGAAGTTCTAAAAATTCTCACATCCATCCTCACTTTATCTTTTTCCTTTCAATATGGTCCTTCTTCTTTCACGTCGCCTAAAAATCTCATTCTAATGCATCTATATGTAATCTAAAATAACATAAATACAACATACACAAGCAATTAACTAGAATTAACAAACATCTCTCAAAATTTAGGAGTGGATGTTACATATAACATTTCATTTACATTCATACTTGCATGCATAAGCTCAATTCATAATATAGATCTCATAAACTCATCAAAACATATTGGTAACATAGCATCATTCATATAACTTTCATTATAAAATAAAGAGTCATAAGGAAATAAGAGCACTTCTCATTGGCCTCTGCCAATCATCATCATATAATTGCATAGCAAGAGAAATCTGAAGGGTCATCATGTGCACAACTCTATATTTTTGAATATGTACTCTGGTAACTGTAACATCCACCCCTTTACACATTAAGAAATTTTTGTTGATTTTAAATGAATTAAATGATTGCGTTTGTTGCATTAAGCTGCATGTAGATGCATTAGAATGAGAATTTTAAGTGAAGAGAAAGGATAGGGACCAAATTGAAAGGAAAAAGATGACGTGAGAATGGATGTGTGAATTTCCAAAACTTTAGGGCAATAGGCCATAAATTTAGCCAAATGATTTACTTTAGCAACAGAATTCTAAAAATTTCTCGCCAGGTAGTTAGGGACGAAATGGTCATTTAACATAAAGTTGGAAGAATTATTAATTCAGACTGAATGGTCGGGAATTAGGAGTAGAATTGCAAGTGGCCAGATCACCTATAAATAGGTGAAGTCTCCAAAACCTCTCATTTTGCCTCCTAATTTTAGAATCTTAGAGAGAGAAAGGATAAGCTAGAGAGAAAGTAAGGAAATTGTGAAGGAAGAAAGCTGCTAGGAGGATTTAAATATTCCAAAAGTTAGGAAAACTTACCAGAACACTTCACCTTCATCAAATACCAATTTTAAACCAGCAGAAAGGTAGTAAATCACCTATCTCCCCTATTTTCAAAATTTACTATGTATAGTTGGTAAATTCTGAGTTTCATAATTTTGAACTTCAAGGAGATTAAAATCTACATTCTTAGTATTTTTAATTTCTATTGGATATTTTAAACTGATTGAATATACTTATGAATGCATGAATGCAAATCTGCAAAATAGTTTTTTCATGGTTTTTGAGAAAGAGGTTAAATCCAAGATTTAAGAATGAATAATCAGTGGTTTGGGTTGTTTTTAAGTGGTAAATGAAGCTTTTATGCTATTATTGAGTTTTTGATCATCAAAATTATTTTAAAAAAATATTCTTGGGCTAAAATAATTCGTCAATGGCAAGTTTTAAAACAGAGCATAATGCAGTAGTTGACTTGTAGACTCTACCAATTGACTGTCGTGCTTCTGCATCGTCTAGAAACATATCCAGAATGCTAGCAATCGACTACCAGGGGTTAGAAGTCGAATGTCGTGTTCTTATTTTTAATAAATTAGCCAAGAACAAAGCAGTCAACTATCGGGGTCCTGGAAGTCAACTGATTGCTCACTGTTTGAAACATTTTTAGGGCAGCAAGCAGGAAGTCGACTGCCAGGAGGCTGGAAGTCAACTTGTAGCTCTTTATTTTGGAAAAATTTGACTTAATAACCTATTTTTAATCCATAATTAGCCTAATATTTCATTTAAATGTAGGATTTAATCTTAAATTGTAATGGATAACATGAAAAAGCAGAATATTTAAGAAATTATGAGGAAGAGAAGAAAAATACGAGATTTTCATTGAGCATGAACTGTAAATGAGAATAACTGTAAATGGTTTATCTGCGAGAAGGGATGCATTTGGTTATACCACGAGAAGGGATGCAATTGGTTAAACTGCTAGAATAGCTGTAACTGGATTTAATCTAGGAAAAGTTTTGTAGATGATTAACCACGAATAATTGTTTATGGTTAACTATGAGAATAATGCTGACGGTTAACCACGAGAATGAATGCAGATGATGAAAATCACGAGAATAATTGTAGGTGGCTTATGACCATGAGAAAACTCATTTACGAATGGAAATGTTTTCAAGAATTCTTTTATGATGCTTTGATTTTGGCCATATCAAATTGCATGATTTATTTGTTTATGCTCTATAATGATATGAGAATATGAGTTATTACCATTACAATTTGAAAATGCATCCTGTGTGATGAATATCTGTTGAAGTAAATGTGTAATCATAAGTATATGCATGAGATATTTGTATAATCCATATACATTATTCTAATAGCATAATATTTTAAATTATTATGAAAAAGAATGTAGTGGATTTCTGTATCCATACAATGGTACAATCAGCTATTTCTAAATACAGGTTATTATTGCTACTAAGAAATCTTTCTCATTTAAGCTAGTTTGTATCAGATGCGTAGGTACCAGGTGCTATTGGAGGTAGAGGTAGAAGTAGTGGAGATACCCTTTCTGAGGTATTTTCCTGTGATCACTAGACTATGAGTCTTATTGGTATTTAAGTTACCACCTTCCCCCTAACTGTTTGCATAACTAGGAGTTTATAGTATTTTGACATGCCCACTTCCCTAAATCCTTATTAGTATTTTGAAAGGATCAAGAGGATGATTTTAGTGTACAAAAGAAGGGCATATATGTATTAAGATATGTGAGATAGAGAATTTTGCTTAAAACAGGGTATAAGTGGCAAGCTTGTTGTCTCCTTACCTTACTTAGGCTCACATATCTATAGGTATATGTCTAGCACACACTATTGTTATGTATGTATAAATATTATGTATAGTTGAATGTGAATGTAAATATATCTACATCTAATTATCTTATTTAAATCTCTTTATTTATTTCTGTTGCGTAACGTGTGAGAACCTGAGTGTAGTAACCCAAACTAGTGGCACTCAATTATTTAACTTAGAAAAAGTTAAAATTTTACTCAGGTAGAGGCAGTAGTAAACTCATCAATCCGATATTGTATTACCTTATATATTTTTAAATCACCAAGAAGGAATATAGGGTTGGGGGTGTTGCACTGAGTTAGTATCAAAGCACAATTACCATGGCTAGTTAAGTACTGGCTCGGTAACAAAGGATAGATTCCTCAGGATAGAGGCTAATACAGGTTAGTTAGCTAAATCTAGACAGTTCACTGACTTGTATTCTGTTTTAACTTAAGCAATGGAGTGTTAGGTTTGGGGTAGACAGTAATTCCTATTGATGCTACATGATCTCTTAGAAATATTATGTTATTGAGACTGATCAACTCGGTAATGTTTTTTTGTAGAGTAAAGTATGGCTCCACCTAAGAGGAATACTAGGAAGGAGAAAGAAGGAGAAAGTAATATTGAGAGACTAGTGTAGGCCATGATGGGGGTAGCAGAGGCTATGAAGGAGCAGGCAACTACTACTACCCGTGTTATGAGAGAGCAAGCAACTGCTACTACTTATGTCCTTAGGCAATTTTGGGAATATGGGAATAAATATAATAGCCCTAATCCTTAAGAAGGACAAGTAGGAAACTCATTGTATCATGGATGGTATGAATTCTAAAATGCAAATCCTCCTTCTTTTAAGGGTGAGCTTGACCCAAAGGTGGCTGAGGAATGACTAAAAAAGACGCAAAAATTATTTATGGTTCTTGGTACCATTGATGCTCAGAAGGTCTTATTTTCCATCTATATGCTAGATGGAGAGGAAGAATATTGGTGGAAAGGAGCGAAGCAATTAATAGAGGCTCAGGGAATATAGATTACCTGGGATTAATTTAAAGAAGTATTTCTTGGAAAGTATTTTCCTCAGAATGTGAGGAATGAGAAAGAGATTGAGTTTATGGAGATCAAGCAGGGCAACATGACATTTGATTGCTATCAAATGTTTTAAACTGATTGAATATACTTATGAATGCATGAATGCAAATCTAAAAAATGGGTTTTTCATGGTTTTTGAGAAAGAGGTTAAATCCAAGATTTGAGCATGAATAATCAGTGGTTTAGGCTATTTTTAAGTAGTAAATGAAGCTTTTATGTTGTTATTGAGTTTTTGACCATCAAAACTATCTTAAAAACATGTTCTTGGGCTAAAATAATGGGTCAATGGTGAGTTTTAAAATAGAGCATAACGTAGCAGTCAACTTGTAGGCTCTACCAGTCGATTGTCATGCTCTTGAGATGCTCAGCACGACAATCGACCGCTAGCATTCTGTATGCGTTTCTGAGTATCTCAAGAGCACGACAGTCGACTGCTTATCAAATTACTTTACTATTCACACTACTAAAATTTGTGAAATTGAACTTATTTGAAAGACAAAGGGATTAAAAACTACATTCTTATTGTTTTTAATTACTATTAGGTATTTTCAATCGATTAAAGATACTTGTGCATGCTTAAAATTATTATGAAAAATGGGTTTTTCAACTAAAAAGAAAATGAGTTTTAATCTCATATTTGGACAAGATTATATGATGTTTTGGGTTGTTTTCTTGTGTTAAATGTTGCTAAGGAGTTTGTCTTGAGTTCATCAATTTCAAAATAGGTTTAAAAACAAGTTTTTGGATTGAAAATTTGGGTGAACGGAAATTCATAAAATAGAGCAAGACACAGTAGCCAACTGCTACGGTGTAGCAATCAACTGTCGTGATCTTGATGTGCCCATAAAAGTATACAGAATGCTAGCAATCAATTGTCGAGCACCTGGAAGTTAACTGTCATGTTCTTTATTTTTCCAAAAATACCTAAGAACAGAGCAGTCCACTTCCCCGACCCAGCAGTTGATTGTCGGGCCCAACAGTAAGATAGCAACCGACTTCCAGGCACCTAGCAGTTAACTAATAGCTTTCTATTTGAAATTTTAAAGATTTAGACAAAATGCAATCAGTCGACTTGTAGTGTGATACCAGTCTACTGCCACCTTTTGTGATGAAAAGAAGAACTTAATGATATATTTGAATGATATCTAGCCCAAAAACTAAATCCAAAGTAGAGATTAAATTTAAATTATAAACAAGGTAACATATACTTTGAATGTAAATAAGAAAGAGTATGAAAATGATAAAATTTAAAAGGAAAGAGAAAGAATGCATAAGAGAAATGAAAATTATATTCTTAATATATGTATCTTTGGTAAATAAGTTCATACCTGATGACTGATTATTGGTATGGGACAGTGATTGGACATTCCGCGATTATTGTGATAGTTGTAAATTGTAAGTTAGTGACTTAATGGCCAATATAAATGAAAAGTCACATACTTAGGGTTTACAGAACTATAGTATGCACCGATTCACCCATATATATATGTTTATGAATAGCATTTTGTGGACCCCAGTATGTACTCAATGTGTGGAACCTAAATGTGGGGACTCTATTGTACTTGGATCCACTGCAGGATGCTCCAGAATGTACACAAATATGATATGCAGTCGAGGACTGCTAGGCATAGTTACCAAAGTACATATTTGAAAGCATAGAGTGGTGCACATGTTCCCTCCAGATTTCTCTTATTATGCAATTATATGATGATGATTATGATGATTATGATGATGCTTGGCAGAGGCTAATGAGAAGTGCTCTTATTTCCTTATTACTCTTTATTTAATAATGAAAGTTATATGAACAATGTTATGTTACCTATATGTTCTGATGAATGTATGACATATATATTATGAGTTGAGTTTATGCGTGCAAGTATAAATATCAAATGAAATGTTATACAAGATAACCCAATAGATGTATTGTTTTATGAAAAAGAATGTAGAATTTTGGTATGAGTTCACGGTGGTACAAACTAGCTATTTTGAAAACTAGTTATTAATGCTACTAGAATTTATTCTCATAAAATTGCTGGTTTGTATCAGATGCCTAGATACCAGATCCTCCTTGAGATAGAGATGGAGTTGGTTGAAATACCCTTCTTGGGGTATTTCCCCATTATTAAGGAACTATTGGTCATATATGTATAAGAAGTCCTTCCCACACCCTGATCACATGAAGTATTAGAGTAGTGAGTTTTGACATGCCGGATGTCCTGAATCCTTATCATCATTTTTGGTCAAAGGATTAGGATAATAGTTTTAATGTATAGGATAAGGGCATATATGTATCAAGATATGTGAATTAGGGACTCACTAGTGATTTTGTTAAATGGGTATGAGTGACAGGCTTATTCTCCATAGATATATGTCTAATGAATGATATGTATACACAGTAAATGAATGTGGATGTAGATATATATATGTATGTATGTTTTATGTCAATTAATTTAATGTATTTTTCGCTGCGTAACATGTGAGATCCCAAGTGTAGTAGGCTAAACCAATAATACTCATTATTTCACTTGATAAATATTAAATATTTGACTCGGGTAAAGGAAGTAGTAATTCACCAATCTTATAGTACATTACTTATATTTTTTAAATCACTTTTTAAAGGAACTGTAGGATTGGGGGGTTATAGTTGTCCATCAAGCAGATTCTATATCACTCTTGGTAGCTCAAATAGAGCTTCTAGCCAAGAAAATAGACTAACTCTAAATTTTGATACAAGAAGCATAATCAGGCTATAAATTTTGTGGTGGCCCACATTATGATGTGAACTGTAATATGGGAGGTATTTTTGCAAATCCTTTATCTCCATTTACTTCTAATATTGGTTCTGCTAACTTAGAACAGGTAGATTACATGGGAACTGCCCCAAGATAGCAAAACAACCCATATAACAATACATACAACCCCAATTGGAGGAATCATCCCAATTTTTGATGTAGGAACAACAATAACAACTAGGGTCCACTAGGATAATAGTATACTCAGCAACAAGTTTCTCTGAATCAGTTCTCTCAAGGACAAGAAAAGAAGCCTAACCTTGAAGAACTCTTGATTAAATTCATGTCTACCTCAGAGAATAGGCTACAACAAATAGACAAAGCCCTTAGAAATCAACAGGCCTCAATTCAGAATTTGGAAAATCAAATAAGCCAGATCTCTAAGATGCTAACTGAAAGGTAGCCAGGCACACTTCCCAGTTGTAATGACCCCTTATTAAATACATGAATTAGAGTAAACTAAAAGCATAAAATTCCCACATCAATTTTTTTCCTCTCCCATTTAGGGAAATAAGTGAGTCATTACTAGTTGAGTGTAACTCAAATAGACCTGTCTATTTTTCCATTCAAATTCCACTCAACTACTTCTCATGCGTAGCGTACCTAATATCCCAACTCATACCATCATGTACTTTGGAATATAAAATTCTAAAACATTAATTCATGAGCAATTAAGTTACAAATAATAATAATGCTACTGAATTTAACCTTCTAGCAATAAATTACATTTCCATTTCATAATTGCACAATTGGTGTCAGTCATCACAATAACCATACAGTCCCTGGTCTGGGTGCCATCTCAAATTTCCTATTCACCAAATTTTACAATTCTACACTCTTTCTAGGTTGCCTTGTAGCTCCACACATCTCAAGCCTAGCTAATTCCTAAGTATACCTTAGTCCTGATCATCTGAACAAACTACTTAATGAGATAGGGTTATCCTAGTAAAGTAATTTACAAATTTATAATTTTACAAAATAGTTGAAGGTTCAATTATACCCCTTTATGGTATAGAAAACCTGTCCCTTGTATCATACCAACATACAAGTGAATTGAAAATTTCCATAATTATAATTTCATCAAAACACATGGAAATTAACATATTTTCATTTAAAGCCATGTTTCACAAAAGTATATCAAAATGATAGAGTATAGGACCATATTTTAGTCAAGGTATCATAACCATAGTGTCTATTACTTCATTTTAACTTCATTTGCATAACAAGTTCCATGTTAATGCAAGAAGCGCATAATCCTGCATATTCCCATAAATTAATATACATATCATCTAACATTATAAAAATCATCATCTCATTGCATGTTGTTTTCCAATCCCAAGCTATCATCACACTTCCTTTTATCCATATGACTGGGATTATTGTTATCATGGGGACTGTCCTCTCGGTGATTATCATGCTTCCTTTTATCCAAGTGATATTGTCAAACTTCCTTTTATCAATGTGACATGAGAATCTAACTTCCAAGGCGTCCCTTGACATGTGCACATCACTAGTCTCATCCTTTACCCGAATATATAGCAATACATACGAATAGGCGACTAATACTTAGGGTTACACATAAATCAATACATTTTCCCCATCTAGACTATCCTACCTTTACTCCTTAGAGTCTTCCATGGGGTTTGATGTGTTTGATTCTATACAAAATTAATGGATGTGAATTGTCCATTTTGTGAGAATTTTTTGTAATTTTATTATTAAAATCACCTAAATTTGCTTCATTTTCGTTTTCAGGCATTTTATCAAGTCATTGTCAGCAAACAGAACAATTTAGAGTGAAGGAAAATCTGAGTAGTGTGCGTGGGACCCAGGTAGCGTGAAAATAATGGAGAAATTGGCATTGAGCAATGAAAAAACCTGTGGAATCCATTACCAAACTCAGAGTGAAGAGGAACAGTAGATATAAGAGACCCACAGGTGAAATTTAAAAGAAAAGAGCCAATTG
The DNA here is from genome assembly GCA_031216115.1 of Senna siamea. Classification (NCBI taxonomy): domain Eukaryota; kingdom Viridiplantae; phylum Streptophyta; class Magnoliopsida; order Fabales; family Fabaceae; genus Senna; species Senna siamea. The sequence goes on from CM062360.1 coordinate 10,292,207, forward strand.
TGTACAGTACCTAGCCATTAAGCAAATAATCAATTGTGAAAATAGTAACGCAAAAGACCCAAGTCCCACACGTGAAATGGAATAAAAAAAAAAAGAAAACAGTAGCGTGAAGACCCAAGGACCCACGCGTGAAATGAAAAAAAAAGGCTGAAGTGAACAGTGGAAGAAACGAGAGTCCATCGTGAAGAACGCGTGAAGACCCATCCACTCGTGAGCGATGCCCACACCGATTCACCGCCAAGGGAGGCCGAGTTGCCACTGAAGAGACTCTATGGATAGTCCACCGCCATCTCAACCATCCGTGCCACCCATTTTATCCATCCGTAACGTGGAGAAGGTCGCGACCCTTGAGAGGATCCAGTTGCTTTTGGAGCTACTCCCTTCACTGTTTGTCCACGACGTCACTGGAAAGTGACTCTCCGTCACTCAGTGCCTCCCCCGCGAACCTCCGCTCCAGCTCAGGCCACCATTGCAGCCGTTTTTCTGGCGGGTACCCGTTTGACTCAGATCCAACCCATTAACCTGTGTAGCTTTTGGACAGCACCGGATTTGAATTTTCTTGTGAATTTTTTACAGTTTTCCAGGAAGATTCGAGTGGTTTTCTGGCAACCAATCCTTACAGTAATCTTTGGTCAATTGAGAAGATAGGGGCGTGCTTAATTTATACTATTTTTATCTCCTGTATAATTGATTGCTTGATAAATTTTTTGATGGATTGCCTACTGTTGGACTGTTTGCTATCTGTAAATATGTGTGGCTAGATTTGCAAAATTCATTGGGGTCCCTAACTGTGTTGGAATGTTATTTTAATTGCATGGATGTTGAATTTAATGTGTGAGCTCGTTTACAATTATGAATATATGTATTAGTGTTATTGATGAGATGTTGTGGCAATGTTAATTAGATTCCTGTTTGAGATCGACGGATGATAATTGGAATTGGAAAACTAATTGTAAGGGACAATTTGTTATCACTTAGAACTAAGGTTAATAATTTTTTGGATTAAGAAGTAACGACTCTTAATAGTGGTGAATTAGACCGATAATGCTGATTTAAAATTTACCATTAGGAAGAACCAGCTAGTGGTAGATTTTAAGTTTAAGAAATTCATTGAGACCAATAGAGAATTTGAATTTGCATCAGAATTCACCCACAGGTAGCATAGTTAGATTCAGTAATCCATTATCCTTCGTGTGTTTGCCAACCAGTGTAGGTTCCCTGATGGATTTTCATTTCTTGCCTCCGTGTATTTTCTTCTATTCCTTCTCACTGTTAGTTTATTTTTGCTTGTAGTTAGATGTTAGTTTAGGTAAAATCAATCACTTTGACTTTTAGGCTAGATAATAGAGAACAAGTAGTAACTCTGGGCTTTCTCGTTCCCAAGGAATACGACCTTGATTCTCACCATTGCACTAGGCTGCATCGATAGGTTCACTGCCTTAGGTGTTGTCGCTAAATAGCATTGGCAGCATGCATCAAGTTTTTGGCGCCGTTGTCGAGGACTTTTTAGTGAAAACTAGGGTCAATTTGCTATCTGTTACTTTAGCCACTTTTATTTGTTCTGTTTTGTTTCTGTTTCTGGTTAGTGTGTCTTTCTCTGCGTTCAGCTATTAGTTTTTATTAGTTTCATTTTGTCCTTTATTTATTTTATTTATTTGGATTAATTATTTTACTATTTCAGTGGGTTTTTATTTGTTTCTGTTGTTAGTTTTAATCTGTCTTGTTTTACTTTCTGTTTTGGTTTATCACTCTTTGATCTGGTTGGTGGCCTATTTCATTGTTATTAGATTCAGGTAGTTTATGACCAGGATTTCCAATCCTGTACTCGTAGACCCTCTGTGTGATCCAAAATGACTGTTGTGGACTCGTGTACACCGTCATCAGGAGGAGGTGCCAGTGCAGATATTGGAGGAGGAACCAGTTGAGATCCCTGATCCTACATCACTAAAGATGGCAGCTGCAAATAATAATGATGAAGCCAATAGAACAATGTACGATTTCGCTAGACCTTCATTGGAAGGGACACAAACGTGCATTACTTAGCCTACAATAGCAGCTAACAATTTTGAAATCAAGCCAAATATGATCCAGATGGTGCAACAAACTGTGCAATTTGGAGAGATGCCCAGCGAATACCCTAATGCCCATATAGCTAACTTCTTGGAGATATGTGACACTTTCAAGATTAATGAAACCACCGATGACGCCATTCAGCTTAGATTATTTCCATTTTCCTTGAGAGAAAGAGCAAAAAGATGGTTGCAATCCCTACCACCTAACTGCATCACTACTTGGGAGACTTTGGCTGAAAAGTTTTTGTACAAATATTTTCCACCAGCTAAGACTACAAAACTATGTAACGACATTTCTTCTTTTGTGCAGATGGCTGATGAGAGTATGTATGATGCATGGGAGAGGTACAAGGACTTATTGAGGTGTTGCCCACATCATGGATTGCCTGTGTAGATGCAGGTGCAGACTTTTTATAGTGGTTTAAATACAACCACAAGGCAGATGGTGGATGCGGCAGTAAGGGGTGCATTAAATAATAAAACCCCTGAACAGGCACAGAGTTTAATAGAGGAGATGGCCATGAACAACTATCAGTGGCAATCCTCAAGGGATAGGCTAGGACGACAGGGAGTGGTCAACCAGTCAGACTCTATATCAACCTTGGCAACTCAAGTGGAGCTTCTGGCTAAGAAGATTGACCAACTTCAGATGTCAGTGCATGCAGCACAGTCAAGATGCGAGTTCTGTAGTGGCCCGCATTATGGTGTGAATTGTAATGCAAGAGGTATGTTTGCTAACCCCTCTTCTTTATTTTCTTCTCACAGTGGTTCTTCTAATTTTGAACAGGTAGATTACATAGGGAACGCTCCGAGACAGCAGAATAATCCATATAGCAACACATACAACCCCGGGTGGAGGAATCATCCAAATTTTGGATGGAGAAACACTAATAACCAGGGTTCACCAGGTTTTCAGCGGTTGCACCAGCAGCAACCCCAGTAGCAAGCTGCTCCAAATCAATTTCCTCAAGGACAGGAGAAGAAGCCCAATCAGGAGGAATTGATGATGAATTTTGTGTCCACTTCAGAGAGCAAATTCTACCAAATGGACACATAACTTAGAAACCAACAAGCCTCCATTCAGAACTTAGAGAACCAGATAGGCCAGATTTCTAAGGTGTTAGCTGAAAGACAGCCGGGGACGCTCCCCAACACCACTTAGTCTAATCCAAGCGAGCATTGCAAGGCTATTACTCTAAGATCAGGTAAGCAAGTAGCTGGTCCTTTACCTTTACCTACTAATGATCATACTGATGTGCAAGATGCAAGTGTCAATAAGGACCAAGAGCATGAGGTAACTAAGCCGGTGCAAGTTAAGGGTAAGAAGAGCCCCATAAGAGAGTACCAGCCACCCATTCCATACTCGCCTAGACTAAAGCAGGAGAAAGTGGATCAACACTTTGGTAAGTTTCTTGACCTATTTAAACAGCTGAGGATTAACCTTCCTTTTGTTGAAGCCATTTCGCAGATGCTTCGCTATGCGAAGTTCTTGAAGGAAATACTGAGCAACAAGAGGAAACTGGAGGATTTAAGACTGGTGACATTGAATGAGGAGTGCTCAGCAATCTTACAAAACAAGCTACCTATTAAGAGGCATGATCCAGGGAGTTTTACTGTACCTTGTGTAATTGGTGATCTGTCTGTCATGGATGCTTTAGCTGATTTAGGAGCTAGCATAAATTTGATGCCTACTAGCTTGTTTGATAGAATGGGATTGGGTGAGCCAAAACCTACTAGGATGAACATACAATTAGCTGATAGAACTGTTAAATATCCTAGAGGTATAGTTGAAGATGTCCTTGTAAAGGTTGATAAATTTATATTTCCTGTGGATTTTGTTGTGATGGATATGGAGGGTGAGAGTAGCGTACCCTTGATTCTAGGTAGGCCTTTCCTTGCAACGTCTAGGGCTATTATAGATGTCTGTGACGGGAAATTGAAACTTAAAGTAGGGGATGAAACTGTTACCTTTGACTTAGCTACCTCTAAGAGACAATCTTTAGATCATGATGATACTGTATATTCTGTGGATGTCTTAGATGATGTGGTTGAATCTGAATTGCAGGAATTTTTACTTGATGACCCTTTACAAGTGGCATTACAAGGAAATGAGGATGAGTTGTCCAACGACCAAGTGTTGGAACAACTAGCTCACTTGCTGGCTGTTGAGCCCAACAACTTGACTGATCCTTTTGTTTCTCTTGACAAGTCAGAGGCGCAGAAGGTGAAACCTTCAATTGAGGACCCCCCGACCTTGGAATTGAAGGATTTACCCAAGCACTTGAGCTATGCCTATTTGGATGAGGCAGAGAAGATGCTAGTAATTATAGCAGCTGACCTGACACCTGGGGAGAGGGAGATGACTTTGACCTCTCTTAGGAAATACCCTAAGGCCTTTGCTTACAAGATGGCAGACATTCCTAGGATTAATCCTAGCTATTGTTCCCACAAGATCCTGATGGAAGATAGTTATAGGCCAGTGGTGCAGCCACAGAGACGATTGAACCCAAACATGAAGGAAGTGGTGAAAAAGGAGGTAATTAAACTTCTTGATGTAGGTTTGATTTATCCTATCTCTGATAGCTCTTGGGTGAGTCTTGTGTAGGTTGTACCAAAGAAGGGTGGCATGACAGTGGTCAAGAATGATAAGGATGAACTCATACCCACTAGGACGGTAACAAGTTTTCGGGTTTGCATTGATTATAGGAGACTCAATGATGCAACCAGAAAAGACCGTTTTCCTCTTCCTTTCATTGACCAGATGCTTGAACATTTAGCAGCTCACATGTTTTATTGCTTTCTTGATTGTTTTTCAGGTTACTTTCAGATTCCCATTGCACCTGAAGACCAAGGGAAGACCACCTTTACCTGCCCATATGGAACGTTCGCTTACAGGAGGATGCCTTTTGGATTGTGTAATGCACCAGCCACTTTTTCAGCGGTGCATGATGGCAATCTTCCATGACATGATTGAGGAGTCTATGGAGGTATTTATGGATGACTTCTCAGTTTTTGGTAACTCTTTCTCCCACTTTTTGCTTAATTTAGAACGTATGCTTGCACGATGCATAGAAGCAAACTTAGTGCTTAATTAGGAAAAGTGTCACTTTATGGTGAGAGAGGGTATTGTTCTTAGGCATAAGATATCACATGCAAGGATGGCGGTAGATAAGGCTAAGGTTGAGACTATATCAAAACTACCACCCCCTAGTTTTGTTAAGGCTGTTAGGAGTTTCTTAGGGCATGCTGGTTTTTATCGGAGATTTATTAGAACTTCTCTAAGATTGCTAGACCCTTGACTCAATTGCTTGTAAAAAATGTACCTTTTGTTTTTGATATTGATTGCTTGCGTGCATTTGAGTTACTAAAGGAACGATTAACCACAACCCATATTATGGTTCCACCTAAGTGAGGGCTACCTTTTGAACTAATGTGTGATGCTAGTGACTTTGCAGTCGGAGCTGTGTTAGGTCAGAGGATTAATAAAAAGTTCCAGCCAATTTATTATGCTAGCAAGACTTTAACTGATGCCTAAGAGCACTATACCACTACTGAAAAGGAGTTACTTGTCATGGTTTATGCTTTCGACAAGTTTCGATGCTATTTGGTGCTATCCAAGACTGTGGTTTACACGGATCATTCAGCCTTGAAGTATTTGTTCGGTAAGCATGATGCTAAGCCTAGACTCATTAGATGGATTTTTCTCTTGCAGGAATTTGATATTGAGATCAAGGATAAGAAGGGTGCAGAGAACTTGGCTGCAGATCACCTATCAAGGTTAGAGAATCCGAACTCGGAGGCCTTAGATGAGAGAGCCATTGATGATAACTTCCCAGATGAGCATTTGGAGACAGATCAGGTATGTACTAATTCCCCTTGGTTTTGTGATTATGCTAACTATTTGGTTGCAAGGGTTTTACCAAAGGGTATGACTACCCAACAAAAGAAGAAATTCTTTGCTGAGTTGAAATACTACATTTGGGAAGATCCTTTCTTGTTTCGTATTTGTGCAGACCAAGTAATCAGGAGATGTATACATGGGGAGGAAATCCACCAAATCCTGAAGCACTGCCATGAAGGACCAACAGGAGGCCACCAGGCTGCAAACCACACTGCTAGGAAGGTGCTTGAAGTAGGGTTCTACTGGCCAACCATATTCCAGGATGCTAGAGTATATGTCTAGGTTTGTGATGCTTGTCAAAGGTCAGGTAACATCTCTGCCCGTGATGAAATGCCCCAAACGACTATGCAAGTGGTTGAAATCTTTGAGGTGTGGGGTATTGACTTCATGGGCCCTTTTCCTTCCTCATCTGGTAATAAGTATATACTTGTGGCTGTTGAGTATCTTTCCAAGTGGCCAAAAGCTCAAGCTTTCCCTACTAATGATGCCAGGGTAGTGACTAGGTTCCTAAAAAAATTGTTTGCTAGGTTTAGTACACCTAGGGCACTGATTAGTGATAGAGGGACCCATTTCTGTAGCTCCCAACTTGAGAAAGTACTAAAACATTATGGGGTATCTCATAGGTTTTCAACACCCTATCACCCACAGACCAATGGACAAGTAGAGGTAACTAATAGGGGTTTAAAGAGAATCTTAAAGAAAACCGTAAGGGTGAGTAGGAAGGATTGGGCATCCAAATTGGATGATGCATTATGGGCCTTTAGGACAACTTACAGAACTTCTATTGGATTTACACCTTATAGGCTAGTGTATGGAAAGACTTGTCATCTGCCTGTTAAATTGGAACACAGGGCACTTTGGGCCCTTAAAACATGCAATCTTGATGTTATTTCTGCAGGTAAAGAGAGATTATGGCAGGTGGATGAGCTAGAAGAATGGCGCCACCAAGCTTATGAAAATTCTTCCATTTACAAAGCTCGAACCAAGAAGTGGCATGATCAAAGGCTGTGTGGCTCTAAAGATTTTCAGGTTGGAGATAGGGTATTACTTTATAACTCACATCTTCGTCTTTTTCCAGGAAAGCTTAAGAGCCGATGGTCAGGACCATTTGCGATCAAGCAAGTCTTTCCCTATGGCACAGTGGAATTGCATCATCCTGACAAGGGAGATTTCAAAGTCAATGGGCACAGACTAAAGCACTACTATGGAGACCCATTGGAGGTCGAGGAGCGAGTGCATATGGTGCTTTACCTGAAAGAGTGATAGAAGGAACGAGTCCAGCTAAAAGACTCAAACAAAAAGAAGCACTTTGTTTTTTTTTTACTTTATCTGTGTTATTTTATTTTTGTCTATTTTCTTCTTTTTCATTTTCTTGAGGTACATTAAAACTTTTAGATTATCTATGCTTATTGTTGTGCTTTCTGCTTTTACTTCTTTGGTATCCCCTTTGGCTGTACACTAAGGACAGTGTGATCCTCAAGTGTGGGGTGATTGGTGTGCCTTTATTATTTTGACTCATTTTCCCTCTACTAGTTCAGGACGCCGCATATTGATGCTACTTTTTCGCGATCTTTGTATTTGTCTTTGATAGTATATCTAGGACAGGATACTTGATTTTTGCTTGATTCTATGCACTTAATTCTTTGATTGTCTTTTGAGCATGTATGATTCAGTCATGAATGGGTAGGCATTGTTTCTCATAGTTTATGTTAGAAAGCAGTTTTAATGCCTAATGTATTCTTGACCACGGCCAAGTCATACCCATGTTGCTTGATTATCTTTCATATTGTTCAATTTTGATTTAGGATGTTGATAATGCAGTTTACATGCACTGCTTGATTGGAAATTCATATGTAAATATTTGAGAATCATATGCAATTTAGCCACACTTCAAACGTGAGATTTGAGCCTAAGATAAGCATTTATCACAAATATGCTCTGAATTCTTTTTGTTGAGTTTGTATTTCACTTGATTGTGTCTCTAGAACTTGCTCTATAATACTTGTTGAAGTTACATAAACTTTTGACTGTCAGATGATTTGCACAACTTAAATTTTACACCTCATATTCCTTCCTCAGTTAGCCACTTTTGGGGCCTTCACTTTTTCTTCATCACTTACATTGTACACCTCATTCCTTTCTATTCACTATCTTCTTTCTTCACCCCATTTGCTGAAATTTATGTGATTTGTTCTTTGTACAGGGATTAAAATGCATTGCCTTAGTTGACGATAGTACACTAAGTTCTTTTTATCATTCTTGATGCTCCCTTCAATCCAAAAGTGTAAGCATGCAGGCTAATTATGAAAAAAAATGAAAAAAAAAACAATGAAAAGAAAAGAAAAGAAAGATAATAATAAGAGTAGCCTGTCTGTTGATATTATTCTCTGAGCATCTCCAACTTTATTGAAAACTTAGTAAGAATTGTTATGTTTAGCATTTGTTGCATTTAATCCTTTAGTCCTTCATGGTGCTTCAATTGCAGGAATTTTCAGCATCTATGCCTCTTCTAGAAAAACAATTTCTTCCTTACCATCACTTTAATCTCATTACAACCTTGTTAAGACCCCCCCCCCTTGATTTTGGTTTTCAGTGTTTAGTAGTAGCGGAGATGAGATTTATGAGCAAGCATATAGTATACATACTCTTGTGAAGTTGCTTGAGGGATTTGTGCCTTAGCTGTATACACTTTGAGTGATTTGAGTAATCTCTGAGAGGCATTGATTCTTAAATACTGGGCATTGAATTACTAGCTAAGTTGTGTATGCATCGTTATTATCTCCATTCTGTGTCAAGGTTTTGTAATTTGGTCTATGATTAAGTTTCATGGGGGATGTGTTAGGCATTGTTAACTATGGACTAGGTTTGGACTTTGAGAAATTGTTGCTGTATGTTTGAGGATTGAGTTAATGTTTGCTTGAGGACAAGCAAAAGCTTAAGTGTGGGGTGATTTGATGTGTTCAATTCTATACAAAATTGCTGGATGTGAATTGTCCATTTTGTAAGCATTTTGTGTAATTTTATTATTAAAATCACCTAAATTTGCTTCATTTTTGTTTTCAAGCATTTTATCAAGTCATCGTCAGCAAACGGAACAATTTGGAGTGAAGGAAAATTCGAGTAGTGTGCGTGGGATCCAGGCAGCATGATAATGTGGAGAAATTGGCATTGAGCAATGAAAAAACTTGTGGAATCCATTACCAAACTTAGAATGAAGAGGAACAATAGATATAAGAGACCCACAGGTGAAATTGAAAAGAAAAGAGCCAATTGTGTACAGTACCTAGCCATTAAGCAAACAATCCATTGTGAAAAGTGGAGTCCCACGCGTGAAATGGAATGAAAAGAAAATAGTAACGTAAAAGACCCAAAGAATGAAAAAAAAAAGAAAACAATAGCGTGAAGACCCAAGGACCCACGCGTGAAATGAAAAAAAAAAGGCTGAAGCGAACAGTGGAAGAAACGAGAGTCCATCGTGAAGAACACATGAAGACCCATCGTGAAGACCCATCCAATCGTGAGCGACGCCCGCACCGATTCACCACCGAGGGAGGCCGAGTTGCCACCGGAGAGACTCCATGGATGGTCCACTGCCGTCTCGGCCGTCCGCGCCACCCATTTTACCCGTCCATAACGCAGAGAAGGTCGCGACCCGTGAGAGGATCTGGTTGCTTTTGGAGCTACTCCCATCGCCATTTGTCCATGACGCCACCAAAAAGTGACTCTCCGTCACTCAGCACCTCCCCCGCGACCCTCCGCTCTAGCTCAAGCTGCCATTGCAGCCGTTTTTCCGGTGGGTACCCGTATGGCTCGCAATCTGACCCATTTGACTCGGATTCGACTCGTTGACCCGTGTAGCTTTTGGACAGCACTGGATTTGAATTTTTTGGTGAATTTCTGGCATTTTTCCAGGGATATTCGAGTGGTTTTCTGGAAACCAATCCATGCAGTAATCATTGGGAAATTGAGAAGATAGGGGCGTGCTTAATTTATACTATTTTTATCTCCTGTATAATTGATTACTTAATGAATTTTCTGATGGATTGCCTGCTATTAGACTATTTGCTATCTATAAATATGTGTGGCTAGATTTGCAAAATTCATTGGGGTCCCTAACTGTGTTGGAATGCTATTTTAATTGCATGGATGTTGAATTTAATGTGTGAGCTCGTTTACAATTATGAATGCATGTATTAGTGTTATTTACGAGACGTTGTGGCAATGTTAATTAGATTCCTGTTTGAGATCGACGGATGATAATTGGAATTGGAAAACTAATTGTAAGGGACAATTTTTTATCACTTAGAACTAAGGTTAATAAATTGTTGGATTAAGAAGTAACGACTCTTAATAGTGGTGAATTAGACTGATAATGTTGATTTAAAATTTACCATTAGGAAGAACCAGCCAGTAGTAGATTTTAAGTTTAAGAAATTCATTGAGGCAAGCGAGAATTTGAATTTGCATCAGAATTCACCCACAGGTAGCATAGTTAGATTCAGTAATCCATTATCCTTCGTGTGTGTTGCCAACCAGTGTAGGTTCCCTGATGGATTTGCATTTCTTGCCTCCGTGTATTTTCTTTTGTTCCTTCTCGCTGTTAGTTTATTTTTGCTTGTAGTTAGATGTTAGTTTAGGTAAAATCAATCACTCTGACTTTTAGGCTAGATAACAGAGAACAAGTAGTAACTCTGGGCTTTCTCGTTCCCGAGGAATACGACCTTGATTCTCACCATTGCACTAGGCTGCATCAATAGGTTCACTGCCTTAGGTGTTGTCGCTAAATAGCATTGGTAGCACGCATCAGGTTTGTATTGGTTTAAAGAGTAACCTCTTACAAACACAAACCATTCAAATTGAAAATGTTTTTATTCTTTAAAGTAGTCTGCATAAGGGACAACTAATGACCATCCCATACTAACCATTAAATATTCAGCCCAATTTTTGTCTGTCCCTATGAGCATACAACCCAATAGCCCAAATTAAAATAAGCAGCAAAGAGTCTATTTCATGCTTTTCAACATACACAGGCAATACCTCTATACTCATACGAAAACATTTCTAGTTCACAACAGTTTCATCAAATATTTCCCATATCATGAAAATGAATTCTCATTTCAAAACAAGCAATTCACATCATCATTTTAAATTTGGGGAGTGTAGATTACTGTACCTTAACCGTTTGTTCCTTTCCTGATCAGGGTTTTCCTTTTTCATTTTATACTTGCTCTCACAGGTTACTTCTTTCACTACCTGAGAACAAACCTCACTTTCACACTAATTCTTATAAAATATGTAGCTATGCAACCTAGGCTCTGTGTTCTCCTATAGCATTTCTCCTAATTTCCCTTTCTATTTTCATGTCACCTGTCACCCAACATATGTAATCCTAATTTATAATGACATTTGAGCCTTATTCCATTCAATTCTAGGCGTTTCCAAGCTCATTCCTTGCTTTAAAAGTCATTTTTCATGTTGAAGGGCCATTAGTTGGCTGCCATGAACCAAGCAGTCGACTGATTACTCTCCAAAGGGCTGTCAGTCGACTGTCATGAAGCTAGCAGTAGGTTGGTGACTCTTTGGAATCCTAGACTTTGCTAGACAATGGCCTATTAATTAACTGGTAGAAGGCTATTAGTTGACTACTCGGCAGAAATTTAGGCTTTTACAGTTGACTGATAAGGCTACTAGTCTATTGTTGCACCTCTGTACCAATTTATGGGTTTGTCAAGTACATGACCGTTGATCGTGCATGCTAGCAGTTGGATGTTATGTTTTGCAATAGCTTAAAAATTTAAGTTTTCGAAATCATCTAGCCCATATTCCACCACATTTCAAATTTAAAAGGTATAAGCTTAGTTTCTAACCATTTCCCCCTAAATTCTAACTATTTTCATACTCAAATATCAATCATACTAGTCAATTTATACTTTCAAATCGGGTGAATAGTAAAACCAATTCTCCAAATTTGAAAATAGCCTATAAAACACTGAATGGAAGCTAAAAACTCTAACATTATTGTTCAAAACCCTTTTCTGATCTCCAAACAACCTCAAAATCATCATTTCTCACCAAAAAATATAGAATTTTTAAAGAAAAGGAAATTTCTCTATTTTTGCTAATCCTAACATTTCAACAGATTTGAGGGGTTCTAACTACAATAATCTATTCCTAAATGTTACTTAGGATGTTTGCCAAGCTGTAAGTAGGGATTTCTTACCTAGAATCTAACTATAGAAGACTCGCACTTGGTTTCTCCTCTTTTCTCCCTTGCCCATGCCTTTCATTTCCTTCTCAATCAGTGAGATGTGCTGATAAAGAGGGGAAATATGTTACAAATAAGGAAGCCTAAGGGAGTGGCACTGTTAGAGTTTCAAGGACCACCTTGCAAAATATGAAAACTACACTTTAGTCCTTCTTACTTCAACCCTAAGTTTAGGGTTTTCATTTAAGTCCTTGAAGCCAAAATTCTAAGATTATCCTTACAAGAAATTTTAAGGAAGTAGATATTACACCAGCACCACCGAATCCAATCCAAGGGAGCACTACAAAGCCATCACCTTGAGGTCGGGTAAGGAATTGACTAGACCTTTACCTTTATCTAAAGACAATGAAAGTGTGCCAAGTAAACCAAATAATGAAGAACTCGAATCAGCAACAAGAGAACCAATGAATGGAAAAGGGCAGAAAAGCCCAGTGGCAGAATACCAGCCACTCATTCCATATCCTGCTAGACTAAAACAAGAAAAGGTTGATTAGCAATTCAGCAAGTTCCTAGACCTGTTTAAACAACTAAAGATCAATCTTCCTTTTGTTGAAGCTATTTCACAGATGATACGTTATACGAAATTCTTAAAGGAGATTTTGAGTAACAAGAGGAAACTAGAAGATTTTGGCCTAGTGACCCTAAATGAGGAATGCTTAACAATCTTACAAAATAAGCTACCCACAAAGAAATGAGATCTAAGAAGCTTCACCTTACCTTGTGTCATTGGTGAACTCCCGATCAAGGATGCCTTAGCAGACAAGGGAGCTAGCATCAACTTAATGCCAACTAGCTTGTTGGATAAATCAGGATTGAGTGACCCAAAACCCACTAGGATGAGCATACAGTTGGCAAATAGAATCATCAAATATCCTAGGGGTATAGTGGAAGATGTGTTTGTGAGAGTCAACAAATTCATCTTTCTCGTGGACTTCGTGGTAATGGACATGTTAGGTGAAAGCAATATAACACTAATTCTCGAAAGACCATTCCTCGCAACATCTAAAGCCCTCATAGATGATTGCGCTAGAAGACTGTAACTTAGAATGGGAAATGAGAATATCACCTTTAATTTAGCAAAATCCATGAGACAATCCATAGATCACAATGATGCTATCTATTTAGTGGATGTCTTGGATAATGAAATTGAAGCCTACATTCATGAATTCCTCTTAAGCAACACTTTAAAAGAGGCCTTACAAGTAGAAGAATATGGTTTGACCAATGAACAGGTGTTGCAACAACTGACATGCTTACTGGCTACTGAGCCCAACAACCCTGTAAACATTAAGCCTGATGAATTAACTGATCATATGTCCTCTACAAATAGGAAAGAAATGGAAGAGGTAAAACCTTCAATTGAGGACCCTCGTATCCTATATTTGAAGGAATTACCTAAGCATTTGAGCTACGTTACTTAGATGATGTGGAAAAGCTGCTACTAATCATAGCAATAGATTTGAATCTTGACGACAAGGAGATGAATTTAGCCTCTCATAGAAAATACCCTTGAGCTTTCACATGTAAAATTTCAAACATCCCTAGGATAAATCCCAGCTACTATTCACATAAGATTCTAATGGAAGACAGTTACAAGCCTATGGTATAGCCACAAAGACGACTAAACCCTAATATAAAGGAGATAGTAAAAAAGGAGATGATTAAACTTCTTGATATAGGTTTAATTTACCCTATCTTTGATAGCTCCTGGGTTAGTCCTGTGCTGGTAGTGCCCAAGAAAGGAGGAACTACCGCAATAAAGAACAAGTAGGATGAGCTTATACCGACAAGGATGGTAATAGGTTTTTTAGTTTGTATAGACTACCATAGATTAAACGATGCAACCCAAAAAAACCATATTCCCCTTCTATTTATTAATCAGATGCTTGAGCGATTGGCGGTCATATGTTCTACTGCTTTCTCGATTGTTTTTCAGGATATTTTCATATACCTATTGCTCCTGAGGACCAAGAGAAGACTTCCTTTACCTGCCTCTATAGAAACTTTGCATATAGAAGAATGTCGTTTGGACTGTGTAATGCACCAGCCACCTTTGAAAGGTGCATGATGGCAATCTTCCACGATATGATTGAGGAGTCAATCGAGGTGTTCATGGATGACTTATCAGTTTTCGGCAATTCCTTTGCCTATTGCTTGAGCAATTTGGAGCGGATGCTAGCTTGATGTGTAGAGTCAAATTTAGTTCTCAATTGGAAAAAATGCCATGTCATGGCAAAAGAAGGAATCATCCTAGGTCACAAAACATCACATAAAGGACTAGAGGTAGACAAAGCAAAAGTTGAAGTTATATCAGAAGTACCACCTCCTAGCTTTGTTGAAGCAATAAAAAGTTTTATAGGATATGCCAGATTTTGTAAGAGATTCATCAGAGACTTTTCCAAGATTTCCATACCGTTAACTCAATTACTTGTCAAGGGCACACCCTTCGTATTTGACGACAACTGTCTGTAGGCATTTGAGTTACTAAAAGAAAGAATGACCATAGCCCCTATCATGTATCACCTAATTAGGGGCTACCTTTTAAGCTTATGTGTGATGCCAATGACTATGCGGTTGGAGTTGTTTTAGGACAAAGGATTGATAAGAAGTTCCAACCCATCTATTGTGCTAGCAAGACGTTGACTGATGCGCAAGATAATTACACCACTACTAAGAAGGAACTACTTGCAGTGGTATATGCATTTGATAAATTTTAGTGCTACTTAGTATTATCTAAGACTGTGGTCTACACAGATCACTCAGCTCTAAGATATTTGTTTGGAAAGAATAATGCTAAACCAAGATTAATCAGATGGATTCTTTTGTTGCAAGAATTTGATATAGAGGTCAAGGATAATAAGGGTGCAAAAAATTTAGCTGTAGACCACCTGTCAAGACTAGAGAACCCAAACGTCGAAGCTCTAAATGAAAAAGCTATTAATAAAACTTCCCAGAGGAGTATCTAGAGGTGATGCAGTTATATACTGACCTCCGTTGGTTCTTATATTATGCTAATTATTTGGTTGCTAGAGTCCTACCAAAAGGTATGGCGACTCAAAAAAAGAAGAGCTTATTTGTTGAGCTGAAATACTATATTTAGGAAGACCCCTTTTTGTTTTGAATTTTTGCAAACCAGGTAATTGTTAGAAGCAGGATTCTACTAACTGACCATATTCCTATGGTAGCAGTTGAATACTTCTCAAAGTGGTTAGAAGCCTAGGCATTCCTCACTAATGATGCTAAGGCAGTAACTAGGTTCCTGAAAAGATTATTTGCTAGCTTTGGCACACCAAAAGCATTAATTAGTGACAGAGGAACCACTTCTGTAACTACCAATTGGAAAAAGTCCTCAAATGCTATGGATTATCCCATAGATTTGCTACACCCTATCACTCACAAACCAGTGGACAAGTAGAAGTAACCAATAAGAGGTTAAAAAGAATATTAGAAAGAACAATTAGGATAAATAGGAAAGCCTAGGTGACAAAGCTAGATGATGCCTTGTGGGCTTTTAGGACAGCTTATAGGACATCCACTGGGTTCACACCATATAGACTTGTCTACAAAAAAACTTGCCATTTACCTATTGAATTAGAATACAGTGTAACCCCTCAACCCTATAGTTCCTTTTTAAGTGATTTAAATAATATAAGCAATGTACTATAAGATTGATGAATTACTACTTCCTTTACCTGAGTCAAATTTTAAATATTTATCAAATGAAATAATTAGTCTTATTGGTTTAGGCTACTACATAAGGATCTCACACGTTACGCAGTGGAAAATACATTAAATTAATTGACATAAAACATACATACATATATACATTCACATTCATTTACAGTGTTTGGAATTATTTTACATCAAACATATACCTAAGGATATGCGAGTTTGTTAACTAGGGTAAGGAGACTACAAACCTATCACTCATACCCATTTAACAAAAATAGCCAGTGGATTTCTAGCTCACATATCCTAATACACATATGCCTTTATCCTATACGTCAACATCATTCTCCTGATCCTTTCCAAAAGAGATGATAAGGATTTAGGGCATTGGGCATGTCAAAACTCATTACACTACTCTTATACTTAATACTTCATGCAATCAGGGTGCGGGAAGAACTTTCCATACATGTATGACCGATAGTTCTTTAATGACATGGAAATACCCCAGGAAGGGTATTTCAACCAACTGCATCTCTACCTCAAGGAGGATCTAGTATCTAGGCATCTAATACAAACCAGCATTTTTATGAGAATAAATCTCAGTAGCATTAATAACCAGTTTTCAAAATAGCTATTTTGTACCATCGTAAACTTATATGAAAATTCTACATTATTTTTCATAAAATAATACCTTTATTGGGTTATCTTGTATAACATTTCATTTAACATTCATACTTGCATGTATTGCTTACTCTATATGCTCTGCTCATAATGTATATCTTATAAATTCATCATAACATATATATAACAAAATCATTCATATAACTTTCATTATAAAATAAAGAGCAATAAGGAAATAAGACTATTTGTCGTTGGCCTCTGCCAATTATCATCATAATCATTATCACATTATTACATAATAAAAGAGAAATCTAAAGAGTCATCATGTGCACCACTCCATACTTTCGAATATGTAATTGAGCAACTATGCCCATTGGCAATCCTCAACTGTATATCATATTTGTGTACATTCTGGAGCGTCCTCCAGTGGATTCAAGTACAATAGAGTCCCCACATTAAGTACACACATTTAGGTTCCACACATTGAGTACATACTAAGGTCCCCAAAATGCTATTCATAAACATATATATGGGTGTAATAGTGCATACTATAGTTCTGTAAATTCTAAGTATGTGACTTTTCATTAACATTGGCCATTAAGTCACTAACTTACAATTTAAAACTATCATGATACTCGTGGAATGTCCAATCACCATCCCATACCAACAATCAGTCATTTAGATATGAACCTATCTACCACAGATACATATATTAAGAATACAATTCTCATTTCTCTTATGCATTCCTGCTCTTTCCTTTTTAAATTTCATCACTTTCATGATCTTTCTCATTTACATTTTGAGTATATGTTACCTTGCTTATCATTTAAGTTTAATCCCTAGTTTGGATTAAGTTTTTGGGCAAGATACCATTCAAACATGTAATTATTAAGTTTATCATTCCATTACAAAAGGTGGCAGTTGACTGGTACCACGCTACAAGTTAACTAGTTTCATTTTGTCAAATCTCAAAATTCCAAATAGAGAGCTATCGGTCAATTGCTAGGTGTTTGGCAGTCGGCTGCTGGCTTATTGTTGGGCCCAACAGTCATCTGCTGGGTCGAGGCAGTTGCTGCTCTATTCTTGGGCATTTTTGGAAAATTTCAGAAAAGGAAGAACACGACATTTGACTTCCAGGTACCTAGCAGTTGACTGCTAGCATTATGTATATGTTTTTGGGCACCTCAAGAGCACGACAGTTGATTGCTGCACCCTGATAGTCGGCTGCTATGTTTAACTTTGTTTTATGACTTTCTGCTGACCTAGATTTTTAATCCAAAAACTTGTTTTTACACCCGTTTTGAAATGGATGAACTCAAGATAAACTTTTTAGCGACATTTGACATAAGAAAATAGCTCAAAACATCATATAATCTTGTCTAAATTTAAGATTCAAACTCATTTTTGTTCAAGGTGAAAAACCCATTTTTCAGAAGCAAATTTAAGCATGCACAAGTATCTTCAATCAGATAAAAATACCCAATAGTAAATTAAAAAAATATGAATGTAGTTTTTAATACCTTTCTCTTTCAAATAAGTTCAATTTCACAAATTTTAGTTAAGTGAACATTAAACTCTAAAATAAAGGGATTTGGTTCTTATGATACCTTAATCCATGTTTAAATGATGTTTGAATGCTGATTAATGTTGTAGATGCCTTCCTAATCACTTTTCTTACTTCAAATCTTGCTAGAAATAAGATTCACTTCCTTGCTCCTTCAACTTCTCTCTTTACTCGGTCACACACCCTCTCTCTAGAAATGGAAGTCTGAGTTTTGGAATAAAGGAGTATGACTCCTAGCCCTATTTATATGACAATCCAACACTTGCATGGATTCACATTTTCTGATCATTTGGCCTCAAATTTGTAAATTTCAAACTATATGGGAAATTCTCATTTTTTCCGTAACCCATTGGCGGGAGAATTACAAAAATATGTTATCTACAATAATTCTTTTGGCTAAAATTTTGATTTTCATCCCTAAACTTTTTCACTTTTTAGTTTAGTCCTTTTCTTCATTCTAGTCAATTTTCTCACTCATTTCTAGTCCAATTCTTGCACTCATACAGCTATATGCAATCTAACATAACATAAATGGAACATACACAAGCAATTAACTAAAATTAAAAAATATCTCTCAAAATTTAGGAGCAAATGTTACACAAAGGGTGTTATAGGCCCTTAAGACATGTAACCTAGATGTTGTTTCTTTAGGGAAAGAAAGACTATGGTATCTAAATGAGTCGAAATAATGGTGCCACCAAGCATATGAGAATTCTTCCATCTATAAAGATTGAACAAAGAAATGGCATGACAAAAGGCTACACAAGTCCAAGAACTTTCAAGTAAGAGACAGAGTACTTCTATACAACTCCTGTCTCCATCTCTTTCCAGGTAAGTTGAGGAGCCGATGGTTAGGACCCTACATGGTGAACTAGGTATTTTCCTATAGTGCCATTGAAATTCATCACCCTGATCAGGGAAATTTTAAGGTAAATGGGCACATCTCAAGCACTGCCATGGAGACCCACTAGAGGTCCAGGTAATTTTCCTCGAAGATATAGTAAATGAATGAGTTTAGTTAATGAACTCAGAAAAAAAACCACAAATATTATGTTCTTTTTTGTTTTCCTTTATTATGCAATTCAGTTCATCTGTAAATAAAATTTCCCAATTTACTTGGAGAAATAATTGGGATTTTGCCCAGGAAGTCCAGTTGAAAGAAGGAAAGGCTAGGATTAAAGAATGCATGTTAACCTATCACGCAAGTGATAAGCTATCATGACTTCAAGGCTAACGATGAGCTATCATGACCTTAAGTGATAAGATATCATAATTTCAAGAGATAAGCTAGTGTGACCTTAAGTGATAAGCTATGATAATTTCAAGAGATAAGATAGTGTGACTTAAGTGATAAGTTATCATAATTTCAAGAGATAAGATAGCGTGACCTTAAGTGATAAGCTATCATGATAAGTTAACATAACTTCAAGTGATAAGCTATCACTAAAATATTCTCAAGAGATCATGAGAGGCTATCATAAAAGATAACTCTTTGTTTCAATTAAACTCTTTTAAAAAGCTTTGTAATTTGTGAAATTCCCCTTATCATCTAATTCCATCCAAAATTTTAGTTTACTTTCAAAAGGGGTACCTTTGATTTTCAAAAAAAAAAACTTAAGTGAATAAAATAATTTTGAAATAATTTTAAAGTTTTTGAACAAAAAATTGAAGATTTATTTTCAAACAAAAAAGGGTCATCCTTTAAGCCATCTTAAAAGCTTTGAAAATTTTTGATACTTAATTTCAAAAATTGAAAATAAGGCAAAGTAAAAGATAAATCATTTTTTTAAAAAATTTTTGATTTTCGAAGATTAGGAAGGATGGTCATCAAAATTTTTATATTTAAAATATGATACTTGGAACCTTTTCAAATATTTTCAAAAGAGCAAGATCAAATTTCAAAACTCAAAGAGTTATAAAGGATCCTTTTAAAATTTTCAAAGAAATTCAAATGATGAATGGCCTATCCAAAATTCAAAAGCATAGCTTATCCCTTCCTTCCCTTCATGCGTGGATCTCCTTATCCTACTACAACACGATTTGCCTTGCCTATATAAAGCCTTGGCCGTGACTCTCCCAGCACTTGATAAACTTTCATCTCCCTTATTCTTTATTGAGAATTCTCGGGCACTCTAAGTGCAACTTTCACGCAATTCTCTTCACTCCAAGTAAGTTTTTCTAATCAATTCTTTCTTCTATTCTATGAACTTTCAACAAAATTTTTTTTAGGACTCATTCTTGAATAATCACTTAAATAAATTATTTTATTTCCTCTCTTCTATGAATGTTCAATTATTTCATTGCATAATAAATAGAATTCCAAAAGAATCATTCTTTATGGATCATTCTTTGTTAATCTCATTCATACCTAAAGCTTTCATATAATTAAAAATTTCAAGATTCATTCTTTCATGAGCATAAAAATAAGATTCTTTCATAATTTCTTCTCTACTATATGAAATAAATTATCTAGGATCTTAAAGAAACACCCCTCATAAATCACGTAGCAAATCTTTTTGTTGTTTCTTTTAGGCATCATGTAGTTAGAAATTAAATAAACAAATTCTTGAAAAAGAACATCATGTCATCTTGAAATTTAAATAAGTATCATATCAAATTATAGTTTCTTTCGTTGCTTCTTTCATAAGTAAATCACCATCATCACACAAGGACTAAGAAAGTTCTTTTCTTGCATTCATCAAGATTCTAGTAAAGAACTTTGGATATCTTGAGCTCATTCTTCATAGAGTCAAAAGAAATATTTACTATACTATATTTTAATCAAAAGCACCACGTTACATTTACATGCAAAAATTATACATATCTACCTTTAATGCTTAAAATTTTTTTAGCTAACTGTTGTTTTACCTAGGACAATGTCACATTCTTCATTCCACAAAATCACTTCAAAGAGAAGAAGGACCCATAATGACAATCCTTCTCTCCCTGTGCACCACAGATTGCTGACGTTTCAAGAAGCTGAGTAAGAAAAGAAATATCAAGCCTTTCACTTTAAGCTCATAAGAGCCAAAAGCTACATCTGTAACCCCCCAATCCTATAGTTCTTTTTAGTTATTTAATTAATATAATATCATCTACTCTAAGATTAGTGAGTTACTACTTCCTTTACTCAAGTAAATTTTAAATTCTTACTAAGTTTAATAATTAAGTACTATTAGTCTGGGCTTCTACACTTGGGTTCTCACATTACGGAAGAGAATTAAAACAAATTAACTGTAATATTATATATATAGATACATGCACATTCGTTCACAGTGTATACATATCATTCATTAGACATATATCTATGAATATGTGAAAATGTTAATTCGGGTAAAGAGATAACAAACCTGTCACTCATTCAAATTTAACAAAATCACTAGTGAGTACCTAATCCACATATCCTGATACATATATGCCCTTATCCTATATATAACATCCACTCCTTCTACACATTAAGAGATGTTTGTTAATTTTTAATGAATTAAATGCTTGTGTTTGTTGCATTAGGCTACATGTAGTTGCATTAGGAAAAGAGTTTTAAGGGAAAAGAAAGAATAAGGACTAAATTGAAAATGAAAATGATATAGTGCAAAATCTAAAACTTCAGGGCTGCAGACCGTAATTTTTCTTAGAAGGATTTACTATAGTAACAGAATTCTGAAAGTTTCTCGCCAGGCAGTTAGAGACGAAATGGTCATTTAACATAAAGTTAGAAGAATTATCAATTTGGACCGAATGGTCAGGAATTAGGAGTAGAATTGCAAGAGGCCGGATCACTTATAAATAGGTGAAGTATCCAGAGCTCTTCATTTGCACCCTGAGTTCAGATTCTTAGAGAGAGAGAGAGAGGACGAGCTAGAGAGAGAGAGTCAGGAAATTGTGAAGGAGAAGAGTTGTTGGATAGATTTAAGCATTCTATAAGCTAGGAAAACTTACTAGAACACTTCACCTTCATCAAATACCAAGTTTAAATCAGCAAAAAGGTAACAAATCACTTATCTCCCTTATCTTCGAAATTATTATTTATGGTTGGAAATTCTGAGTTTTTTGATGTTAAACTGGAGGGAGATTAAAAACCTACATTCTTAGTGTTTTTGATTGCTATTGGATGTTTTAAATTGCTTGAATATACTTGTGAATGCATGAATGCAAATTTGAGAAATGGGTTTTTTCATAGTTTTCAAGGAAGGGTTTAAATCTAAGATTTGAGCATGAATAATCGGTGGTTTAGGCTATTTTTAAGTGGTAAATGAAGCTTTTATGTTGTTATTGAGTTTTTAATCATCAAAACTATTTTAAAAACATGTTCTTGGGCTAAAATAATTGGTCAACGATGAGTTTTAAAATAGAGCATAACATAGCAGTTGACTTCTAGGCTTTACCAGTCGATTGTCATGCTCCTGAGTTGCCCAAAATTGTATCCAGAATGCTAGTAGTCGACTGCCAAGGGCTGGAAGTCGACTGCCATGTTCTTATTTTCCAGAAATTAGCCAAGAACAGAGCAGTAGACTGTCAGGGTCCTAGAAATCGACTGATTGCTCACTGTTTGACACATTTTTGGGGCAGTAAGATGGAAGTCGACTGCCAGAAGGCTGAAAGTCGACTTGTAGCTCTCTGCTTTGGGAAATTTGACTCAATAACCTATTTTTATCCATAATTAGCCCAATACTTTGCTCAAATGTAGGATTTAATCTTGAATTGTAATGGGTAGCATGAAATATGAGAATGTTTGAGAAATTATGAGAAAGAGAAGAGAAATAAGAGATTTCAATTGAGCATAAACCATAAATGAGAATAATTACAAATGGTTAATATGCGAGAAGGGATGAATTTGGTTATATCTCGAGAAGGGATGCAATTGGTTATCCCGCGAGAATAGCTGCAACTGGCTTTAATCCAGAAAAAGTTTTGTAGATGGTTAAGCACGAGAATAATTGCTGACGGATAACTTGAGAATAAATGCTGACGGTGAAAACCATGAGAATGATTGAAGGTGGCTCATGACCATAAGAGAATCTCATTTATGAATAGAAATTTGAAAGAATTACTGTGTGATGCTTTTGACTATGGCCATATCAAATTGCATAATTTATTTGTTTATGCTTTACACTAATATGAGAATATGAGTTGTGACCATTACAGTCTGAGAATGTATTCATGTATGCCGTGTCATGAATATTTGTTGCAATGTAAGAGTATTCATAAGTACATTCATGATATATTTGTATAATTCATGTACATTATTCTAATAGCATAATATTTTAAAATATTCTGAAAAATAATGTAGTGGAATTTCGTATTTGTATGGTGGTACAATCAGCTATCTTTAAACATAGGTGATTATTGCTACTAAGAAATATTTCTCATTAAAGCTGATTTGTATAAGATGCCTAGGTACCAGGTGTTGATGGAGGTAGAGAGAGATAGTGGAGATACCCTTTCTGGGGTATTTTCCTGTAATCACGAGACTCCGGATCCTATTTATATTTGAAGTATCACCAACCCCCTGACTATATGCATAATTAGAAGTACATAGTATTCTGATATGCCCATTTCCCTGAATCCTTATTAATATTTTGAAAGGATCAGGAGAATGATTTTGGTACAAGTAAGGAGGGCATATATGTATTAAGATATGTGAGATCGAGAATTTTGCTTAAAATAGGGTATGAGTGGCAGGCTTGTTGTCTCCTTACCCTGATCAGACTCCCATATCTATAGGTATATGTCTGGCACACACTACTATTTATGTATGTATAAATATTATGTATAGTTGAATGTGAATGCAAATATATCTATATCTAATTATCTTATTTAAATTAATTTATTTATTTTCTCTGCGTAACAAGGGAGAACTTGAGTGTAGTAACCTAAACTAGTGGCACTCAACTATTTAACTTAGAAAAAGTTAAAAATATACTCGGGTAGAGGTAGTATTAACTCACAAATCCTATATCATATTACTTTATATTATTTTATTACCTAAAAGGAATATAAGGTTGGGGGTGTTACACTATACATCAAAATCTATCCTCCTATCGTTATCCCAAAATATAATAAGGACTTAAGGTATTGGGCATACTAAAAACTTTTCTAAACTTTATATCTTCAAGGTGTGGGATGGAATTCCCACATATATATAACTCACACTTCATGGATAATGAGAAAGTACCCTAAGAAAGGTATCTCTGCTGACTCCACCTCCACTTCCAATACTATCTGATATCTAGGCATCTAATATAAACCAATATTTTTAATGAGAATAAATCTCAATAGCAATAACAACCAGTTTATAAATCAGTTAGTTTGTACCATTGTAACTCCATACAAAAATTTTACATTCTTTCTCATCATATAATTTAACATCCATTAGGCTGCCTTGTATAAAATTTCATTTGATACTTGGGATGGATGCACAGCTTATTTCATATGAACTACACATGGCATATATCTCACAAAAATAAGCAGAACATATAGGTAGCATAACTTTATTCAAATAACTTCATATAAATTAAAGATTAGTAAGGAAATAAGAGTATTTCTTGTTGGCCTATGCCAATCATCATCATATAATAGCATAATAAGAGAAATATGGAGGGTCTTCAAGCGTACAACTCTATACTTTCAAAAATGTACTTATATTGTTGGCAACATATACCCATTGGTAGTCCTTGACTTCTGTATCATATTTGTGTACATGCTAGAGCGCCCTCCAATGGATCTAAGTACAGTAGAGTCCCCACATTGAGTACATAATAGGGTCCCCAAAATACTATTCATAAGCATATACATTAGGGTGAATTGGTGCATACTATAGTTCTATAAATTCTAAGTATGTGACTTTTTATTTAACTTGGCCATTAAGTCACTAACTTACAATTCACAACTATCACAATAATCATGGACTGTCCAATCACCATCCTATACCAGTAATTAGTCATTCATTTATGAACTTATCTACTGCTAATACATATACTAAGAATACAATTCTCATTTCTCTTATGCATTCTTGCTCTTTTTCATTTACATTCAGCATACATGTTACTTGTCTTATCATTCAGGTTTAAATCCTTGGCTTGGATAAGGTTTTTGAGCTAAGTACCATTCAATTATATCATTGAGTTCATTTTTCCATCACAAAGTTGGCAGTCGGCTGGTACCCTGCTACAAGTTGACTAGTAGCATTTTGTCTAATTTCAAAATCTCAAACTTGAGAGCTATCAATCAACTACTACACGTCTAGCAGTCGGCTACTAGCCTACTGTTGGGCCTGATAGTCAACTGGTAGGTCATGGCAGTCGGCTGTTAGCTTTTTGAGAAAATTTTAGAAGATGAAGAATAGGACAGTCGATTGCTAGAGCTTTGTATGCATTTCTGGGTAACAGAAGAACATGACATTCGACTGCTACATCATGCTCTATTTTATAACTTGCTGTTAACCCAGAATTTGAATCTGAAAACTTGTTTTTAAACTCATTTTGAAATTTAGGAACTCAAGATAAATTTTCAAACATCATTTAGCACATGAAAATAGCCCAAAACACTATCTCACCTTACCCAAATCTGAGATTAAACCTCAATTTCGTTCAAAGAGAAAAGCCCATTTTTCAGAATCATTTTCAAGCATACACAAGTATCTTCAACTGATTAAAAATGCCCAATAGTAATTAGAAATATTAAGAATGTAGTTTTGAATCCCTTTTCTCCTTTAAATAAGTTCAATTTCACAAATTTCAATTATGTGAACAGTAAATTCTAAAATAAAGGGATTAGGTCATTATGCTACCTTAATCCTTGTTTAATAACGTTTGGATGTTGATTGATGTAGTAGATACCTTTCTAAACACTTCTCTAACTTCAACTTTAGCTGAAAGTAAAAATTCTTATCCTTCTTCCTTACTTTCTCTCTCTACCTGACTTTTCTCTCTCTCTATAAGTGGTTCTGAATGTTGAGTAATGAGGGCTCTAACTTTTGGCCTTATATATAGGTAGCCCAAACTTACAAAATTTGATCCCAATCTCTACTCATTCGGCCTCAAAATGGTAAGTTTTAAACTATATACATCATTACTATTTTGTCCTTGAACCATTGGTGGGAGAACTCCAAAATTTTGTTGGCTATAGTAATTCTTTTGGCCAAAATTGAAATTCTCATACCTAAACTTTTTCACTTTTCAGTTTAGTCCCTTTCCCCTTTCTAGTCAATTTTCTCACTCTTTTCTAATCTAATGCTTGAACTAATGCAACTATATGCAATCTAATGCAACATAAACAAATAATTAATTAAAATTAACAAAAATTTCTCATAGAAATAGGAGTGGATGTTAAAACATCAATAAAAGTGTTGTCTAGACCGTTGGAGCTAACTAATCTCTTGGACACACTCCCTTTCGCAAGGTTCTTCAACATGAGTGAACCTACCTATAGGGTGCTAACCTTGGAGTTCTGTTGTAACATCCACTCCTAATGTGACTAAGAGATGTTTGTTAGTTATTAATTTAAATTTAAATGCTTGTTTATGTTGCATTAATTACATATAGTTGCATTAGTATAGGGAATAAATTGAAAGAGATAAAAGTTGAATTAAAGTGTGACCAAGGCCCAACTGAAAAGGAAAAATTGAGTGAGGCCAAATTCACTAAATCCCTAGGGACTAGAAAGCAAATACTCACACTTTAGTATTTCTAGAGAGAGAAGTAGAAGGGTGAGTAGAGAGAGAAAGTACTGAGTTAGGGCAAAGAGGAGAGATTTTTAAAGGAGGAAGGGTGATTTGAAGCTAGGGATTACTTCTACAACAAGAGAAGGACCACTTAGCACATCATACACAGACATTTTTGGATTAAATCTAGGTAGCAACTCAATCCAAAACCCCATTTTCTGAAATATGTAGTAACTTGTTGATAAATGTGATTTATGAATGTTTTAAATTAAGTATGGGTTTCAAACCTACGTTCTCTATGTTTTTAAATGCTATTAGGTGATGCTTACCGAATGGTTATGCTCATTTATGCTTGTCATTGATTGTGAAAGTGGGATTTTGTCCTAAGTGCAAAAATGTGGTTTGATCTTAGCTTTTGTGACCTCCCAATCCTACAGTTCCTTTTAAGTGATTTAAATAATATAAGCAATATACTATAAGATTGGTGAATTATTATTTCCTTTACTCGAGTCAAATTTTGAATATTTATCAAATGACATAATTAGTATTATTGGTCTGGGCTACTACACTCAGGATCTCACATGTTACGCAGTAAAAAATATATTAAATTAATTGACATAAAACATATATATATACGTACACATTCATTTACAATGTATACATATCATTCATTAGACATATATCTATGGATATGTGAGAGTGTTAGCTAGGGTAAGGAGATAACAAGCCTGTCACTCATACCTATTTAACAAAAATAGCTAGTAGATTCTTAGATCACATATCCCAATACATATATATGTCCTTATCCTATACATCAAAACTATTTTCTTGATCCTTTTACCAAAATATTATAAGGATTCAGGGTATTGGGTATACCAAAAACTTTCCTAGCACTTTACATACTCAAGGTGTGGGAGGAACTTCCTATATATACATAACCCACACTTCATGAATAATAGGAAAATACCCTAGAAAGGATATCTCCACCACTTTTGCTTCCACTTCTAGCACTATTTAGAACCTAGGCATCTGATACAAACCAGCATTTTTATAAGAATAAATCTCAATAGCATTAATAACCAGTTTTCAAAATAGCTAGTTTGTACCACCATAAACTCATACGAAAATTCTACATTCTTTTTCATAAAAATAATACATCTATTGGGTTATCTTGTATAACATTTCATTTAATATTCATACTTGCATGCATAAGCTCAGCTCATAGTATATATCTCATAATTTCATCAAAACATATAGGTAATATGACATCATTCATATAACTTTCATTATAAAATAAAGAGCAATAAGAAATTAAGAGCACTTCTCATTGGCCTCTACCAAATATCATTATAATCATCATCATATAACTGCATAATATAATAGAAATTTGGAGTGTCACCATGTGCACCACTCTATGCTTTCAAAAATGTACCCTGGCAACTATGCCCACTGGCAGTCCTTGACTGCATATCACATTTGTGTACATTCTGAAGCATCCTCCAGTGGATCCAAGTATAATAGAGTCCTCACATTTCGGTTCCACACATTGAGTACATACTGGGGTCCCCAAAATGCTATTCATAAACATATATATATGGGTGAACCAGTGCATACTATAGTTTTGTAAATTCTAAGCATATGACTTTTCATTTACATTGCCCATTAAGTCACTAACTTATAATTCACAACTACCATGATACTCATGGAATGTCCAATCACCATCCTATACCAGCAATTAGTCATTCAAATATGAACCTATCTACCACAAATACATATATTAAGAATACAATTCTCATTTCTCATATGCATTCTTGCTCTTTCCTTTTAAATTTCATCATTTTTGTGCTCTTTCACATTTACATTTAGAGTATATGTTACCTTGTTTATAATTTAAGTTTAATCTCTAGTTTAGATTTACTTTTTGGGCTAGTATCATTCAAATATGTAATTAAGTTCATCATTCCATTACAAAAGGTAGCAGTCGATTGGTATCATGCTGCAAGTCAACTGGTTGCATTTTGTTAAATCTTTAAAATTCCAAATAGAGGGTTATTAGTCGACTACTAGGTGCCTAGTAGTTGACTGCTAGCTTACTATTGGGCCCGACAGTCAACTGCTAGGTCAAGGCAGTCGGCTGTTCTGTTCTTGGGCATTTCTGGAAAAAGGAAGAACATGGCAGTTGACTGCTAGCATTCTGTATACATTTTTAGGCATCTTAAGAGTATAACAGTCGACTGCTGCACTGTGGCAATCGGCTGTTGCATCTTTCTTTGTTTTATAAATAGTTGTTGACCCAAATTTTCAATCCAAAAACTTGTTTTTAAATCCATTTTGAAATTGATGAACTCAAGATAAACTTCTCAACAACATTTAACACAAGAAAACAGCCCAAAACATCATATAATCTTGTCCAAATATGAGATTTAAATTCATTTTCATTCAACAAGACAAACCCATTTTTCAAAAGCAATTTTAAGTATGCACAAGTATCTTTAATCGATTGAAAATACCCAATAGTAATTAAAAATAATAAGAATGTAGTTTTTAATCCCTTTTTCTTTCAAACAAGTTAAATTTCACAAAATTTAGTAATATGAACAGCAAACTCCAAAATAAAGGGATTGTGTTATTATGCTACGTTTTTACTAATTTCTAATCTGTGTTTGTTGATTGGGAAGTGTTTTAGAGTGATTTCTAGCTTTTGGAATGCTTAAATCCAAGTAATATTGTTGTTTACTCCCAATTCCTTCTCTTTCTCTCTCTAGCTCATCCTTTCTCTCTCTAAAGTTTCAGAATTTAGGATGCAATTGAAGGATTCTAAGGTATTCACCTATTTATAGGTGATCTGGCCCTTTGCAATTTTGCTCTTAATTCTCAACCATTTGGTCCAAAATGATAATTCTTCCAACTATGTGTTAAATTACAATTTTGTCCCTAGCTCATTGGCGAAAAATTTTCAAAATCACTTGTCACAGTAAATATTTAGCTAAAATTACGGCCTATTACCCTGAAGTTTCATAAATTCTCACATCCATCCTCACTTCATCTTTTTCCTTTCAATTTGGTCCCTATTCTTTCTCTTCACCTAAAACTCTCATTCTAATGCATCTATATGTAATTTAATGCAACAAACACAAACATTCAATTTATTAAAATAAATGAACATCTATTGAATACGAAAAGAGCGAATGTTACAGCTTTGGGATATGTTAAGTTTTGGGTCTGTTATATATGCTAAATGATGTTTAGATGTTGGCTTTGAGTTAATGGCTTGAGAAAATAGTTTGAAACATGTTTTTGGGATAAAACTCTAGGTGAAACAATGATTTTTAGAACAGACTGAGCGCTAGCAGCCAACTGCCAGCCCTGGAGTCAACTTTGATGCTCATCCTCTATATAGAAAAGCAAGACAGGATGCTAGCAGTCGATTGCTAGCCCCTGGAAGTCGATTGTTGTGTTCTTCATTTTCTAAAATATTTTCCAAAAATCTAGCAGTCGACTGCCAGTCCTTGGGAGTTGACTGTCGAGGCTAGCAGTTGTAACACTCCCAACACTATATTCCTTTTTGGTGATTAAATAAAATAAGGTGATATAATATAGGATTGATGAGTTTACTACTGCTTATAGCCGAGTACATTTTTAATTTTTTCTAAGTTAAATTATTGAGTGCCACTAGTTTGGGTTACTACACTCGGGTTCTCACACGTTACGCAATGAAAATAAATAAAGGAATTTAAATGAGTTAGATAGATACAGGGATATTTACATTCACATTCAACTGTACATGATATTTATGCATACATAAATATTAGTGTGTGCAGACATATACCTATAGATATGTGAGCCTGAGCAGGGTAAGGAGATAACAAGCTTGCCACTCATACCTAGTTTTAAACAAAAATTTCTATCTCACAGATCTAAATACGTATATTCCCTCCTTACTTACACCAAAATTATCCTCTTGATCCTTTGAAAATACTAATGAGGATTTAGGTAAAAAGGCATGTTAAAATTGTAACATCTGCTCCTAAATTTTGAGAGATGCTTGTTAATTTTAGTTAATTGCTTGTGTATGTTACATTTATGTTCTGTTAGATTGCATATAGTTGCATGAGTGCAAGAATTGGACTAGAAATGAGGGAGAAAATTGACTAGAATGAAGAAAAGGACTAAAATGAAAAGTGGAAAAGTTTAGGTATAACAGTCGTAATTTTGGCCAAAAGAATTACTGTAGCTAATAGACTTTTGTAATTCTCCCGCCAATGGGTTAAGGAAAAAATGGGAATTTCTCATATAGTTTGAAGTTTACTAATTTGAGGCCACATGATCAGAAATTATGAATCCATGCAAGTATTAAACTGTCATATAAATAAGGGTAGGAGTCAGGCTCCTTCATTCCAAACCTTAGACTTCCACTTCTAGAGAGAGAATGACGAGTAAAGAGAGAAATTAAAGGAGCAAGGAGGTGAATCTCATTTCTAGCAAGATTTGAAGTAAAAAAAGTCATTAGGAAGGCATCTATAGCATTAATCAGCATCCAAACATCATTTAAACATAAATTAAGGTAGCATAATAACCCAATCCCTTTATTTGGAGTTTACTGTTTACATGACTAAAATTTGCGAAATTAAACTTGTTTGAAAGAAAAAGGGATTAAAAACTACATTCTTATTATTTTTAATTATTATTGGGTATTTTTAGCTGATTGACGATACTTGTGCATGCTTAAAATTGTTTCTAAAAAATGAGTTTTTCAGCTTGAACAAAAATGAGTTTGAATATCAGATTTGGACAAGATTATGTGATGTTTTAGGTTGTTTTCTTATGTTAAATGTTGTTGAGAAGTTTATCTTGAGTTCATCAATTTCAAAATGGGTTTCAAAATAAGTTTTTGGATTGAAAATCTGGGTCAATGGCAAGTCATAAAAAAAAGCAAGATGCAGCAACCAACTGCAACGGTGTAGCAGTTGACTGTCGTGCTCTTGATATGCCCAAAAACATATATAGAATGCTAGTAGTAAACTGTCAGGCACCTGGAAGTCGACTGCCATGTTATTCCTTTTTCCAGAAATCCCCAAGAATAGAGCAGTTGACTGCCTTGACCTAGTAGTTGACTGTCGAGCCTATCAATAAGCTAGCAAACAACTGCCCGGCACTTAGTAGTCGACTGATAGCTTTCTGTTTGGAATTTTGAAGATTTGGGCAGAATGCAATCAATTAACTTGCAGTGTGGTACCATTCGACTGCTACCTTTTTTAATGGAATGATGAATTTAATTACATGTTTGAATGATATCTAGCCTAAAAACATAATCCAAACTAGAGATTAAACTTAAATTATAAACAAGGTAACATATACTCTAAATGTAAATGAGAAAGAGCATGAAAGTGATGAAATTTAAAAGGAAAGAGCAAGAATCATAAGAGAAATGAGAATTGTATTCTTAATAAATGTATCTGTGGTAGATAGGCTCATATATGAATGACTAATTCTGGAATGGGACCATGATTGGACATTCCACGAGTATCGTGATAGTTGTAAATTATAAGTCAGTGACTTAATGGCCAATGTAAATGAAAAGTCGCATACTTAGAATTTACAAAACTATAGTATGCATTGATTCACCCATTTATATATGTTTATGAATAGCATTTTGGGGACACCAGTATGTACTCAATGTGTGGAACCTAAATGTGTGGACTTAATGTGGGGACTCTATTTTACTTGGATCCACTGGAGGACACTTTAGAATGTACACAAATATGATATGCAGTCGAGGACTGCCAATGGGCGTAGTTACCAGAGTACATATTCGAAGGTATAGAGTGGTGCACATGATTACCCTCCAGATTTCTCTTATATTATGCAATTATATGATGATATTTGACAGAGGCGAACAAGAAGTGCTCTTATTTCCTTATTGCTCTTTATTTTATGATGAAAGTTATATGAATGATGCTTGTTGCCTGTATGTTATGATGAATTTATGAAATTATACTATGTGTTGAGTATATAGAGTAAGCAATGCATGCAAGCATAAATTTTAAATGAAATGTTATAAAGATAACCCAATAGATGTATCATTTTTATGAAAAAGAATGTAACAATTTTTCGTATGAGTTTACGGTGGTACAAACTAGATGTTTTGAAAATTGGTTATTAATGCTACTGAGATTTATTCTCATAAAAATTTTGGCTTGTATCATATGCCTAGATTTCAGATAGTGTTAAAAGTAGAGGTAGAAGTGGTAGAGATACCCTTCCTAGGGTATTTTCCTATTATTCATGAAGTGTGGGTCATTTATATATGGAAAGTCCCTCTCATACCCTGAGGATGTAAAGTTCTAGCAAAGTTTTTAGCATGCCCAATATCCTAAATCCTTATGATATTTTGGAAAAAGGATCAGTAGAATAGTTTTGATGTATATGATAAGGCATATATGTATTTGGATATGTGAATTAGGGTTTCACTAGCAATTTTTTTAAATGAGTATGAGTGACAGGTGTAATAATCAGAATTAATTTTAAAAGAAAGAAACCTGATTTTTATGATAAATTCACGTAAACAAAGCCTGGCACGAATTTCTAGGATGATGATTTGAAACGGAAGGTCGTTCAAAGTCAGAAACACAAGCGAATGGAAAGAAACGCAATCCGGCGATCAGGAACTGACAGACGAAGTTTCATACTTTCATTTCACTGACAGAGGCCAAAAGCTTTGCATAGAAACTCGTGCTGACATCTGGAAGGAATCTGACACCTTAAAGTTTCCCTGGGTGGTTCGGGAAAAGTCAGAATCGCCCCCGGAAGCTTTAAATTTCTTGAAACCCCGCCATTTGGCACAAATCTTTCTCTCTCCTCTCTCTCCTCCTTCCTCCACTGTGCGCCGCCACCTGAGCCACTGTGAGCTAACACCAGGCATACCAATCGACTCCCCTCGCCACCCTCGACTTCTAGCAACCACCCAAGGCCGCCAACGGCCGCCAGCGCCGTCAAAAAATGACATTTTCCACCTCTATCGAGCGAAAACTTCGCCAGCTAAGATCGCCGCCATCCACCACTGTTGGTCATCACCGCCACCACCATCGTGTAGGCTGAACTGCCAGCTTCCTCCACCAGCTCACTGACGTCGAATAGAGGTCTGACGTGCCCGGATCGAGGCTTTTTTTGTCCGCCATGCGTCATTCTTCGTGGCCAGAAAACGCCATCCAAACGGCCGTGAACCGCCACGCCACCACCATATTCGGACTCCTCGTCTTGCGGGCTTCACCATGGTGTAAATTTTGAGGCAAACCGTACCCCTCCGCCATGCGCCACCATACGCCACCGTGCACTGCCGTGCCAGAGAATCTGGACATACATTGGGAGGAACCGAGACCACCCTGGGATAGATTTCCATTATCCGAAAACACTGGTAAGGTCTGATTTTCCAAAAACTGATGAATGTTGATTGAAATAGCTACCGAATGCAATTAGCAAATAAATTGACCTAGGAATTAAGATAATCGAACTTAGGATCGTAAAACGGATGACGTGACAAGCTTGAATATTTATTTAAATGTCTAAGGAATTTAATTGGCTCAAAAATCGAGATTTTGTGAAGTTTTGAATTGGTTCAGAGCAACAGGAGACCAGGTAGGATAATTTACGCTTCCCGAGTTTTAGATTTGACCTAGTGAATACCTGAACGATTAGACTTAATTGCATGGATTTATGTGCTGCTTTCAATGGAATAAATTGCATGCCTGTGTGCTGGATATCCTAATTGTATGTTAGACGTTTTGTTTATCGAGTTTAGATGCCCTTAGGATGGATTTACTTAGGGTAGGGTACTTGATAGCTAGTATGGGACGGCCGTTAAGTATCCCGAGTACAGGGAGTTTTTAAATGACATTTTTTTTATCAGGTTTAGCTTGTACTATGTTAGGGATTACGCGATAAATCAGGACGACCCTACGAAAGGTTTAAGGAGTATAAGGGGGGATAGCCTACACGGGGAAACATTGTGATTTAGGCGTAATACCCTAGAACCCTGAGGAATAGCCGACCGTGAGCATGTGAGTTCGAATAGACTGTATGAGGATGAGAATTGGCGTATGTGCACGTTCTAGGGGATGTCCTAAGTGTTGATTCTCACCCAGTCCTTGAGTGAGTGATTGGTGTTTCGGATCACACTCACAACATAGGCGATATTCGGGTGATTGGTATTACGAATCACACCCAACGATAAGAGAGGTAATCTCTCTAGATGACATGCAATTGGATGATGATTTGAGATTTAGTCACAGAGGATTTGTGGCCAAGATGGATTTAGATACACTGGGCATGGGATTTAACCTGATTTCTATGAATGATTTTTAAAGAAATGGATTTTTATGATTATGAATATTTGCCGCGATTTCCATGTGATAAATGATTTTAAAGATAAGGTATTTCACAGATTTTAAACTGATTTCGGGAAGTTATTTTCGGTGATCACACCACTGAGTATTCAACCAGATTGTGAATAGTATTTGAACTGTAAATTATTCTACTGGGATTTTATATCTCACCAGGTTGTTTACTCAGATGAATAGGAACAGGGATAGGAACCTAGACGTTAGCTGATGATGCCTTGGTGATAAACAGAAGAATGACTTAGTCTAGGCTTGAGTTGCATTGTACATATTTCGATGATGTTGCTGTATATTGTTCTTCTGTAATTTATGTTTTCTATTGTTATTGGACTGGCTGTATATCTGTAAACAGGTGACTGTTGTATTTGGGATATACTCGAAATACAGAGGAAACTCTGCCGGATTTTCGATAGGGTTTACCGCTGTAAACTTATGATTTTAAGTTGGAATTTGTATGAATGATTGTATGCCGTATGTATGGATATTAGATTTCATTCCAGAGTAATTTATGATTTTTGTATGTATAATTAGTTTAGCTGCATGTGAATTAGGGTTGAACGGAATCCGAATGGATAACGGGAAGTCTATTTGGGTTACGCTCAACCAGTAGCAATCCCCTGACATTCCCACATCGGGAATAACTACTTAGAAAGACCCATATGCTTCCGCTAACCAGATAAGGATTGTGTATGTTGTATTAGGGGGTCGTTACAACAGGCTTGTTGTCTCTTTACCCTAGGTAACACTCTCACATATCCATAGATATATGTCTAATGAATGATGTGTATATTTACTATGAATGAATGTAAATATATATATGCACATGTATATTATTTTAACTAATCTATTTTTAATTTTCGCTACGTAATGTGTGAGATCTCGAGTGTAGTAGCCCAAACCAATAATACTAATTATTTCATTTGATAAATATTTAAAATTTGATTCGGGTAAAGGAAGTAGTAATTCACCAATCTTATAGTGCCTTGCTTATATTATTTAAATCACTTAAAAAGGAACTGTAGGATTGAGGGATTACAAAAATACTATACAATACCTAATACTTCATCTAGTCAGGGGGTGGGAGGAACTTCCCAGACATAGATAACCTATAATTCTTTAATTACAGGAAAAAGCCCTAGAAATGTTATCTCAACCATTTCTACCTCGATCTCCAAGAAAATCTGGTACCTAGGCATTTGATACAAACTAGCATTGAATGAGAAAAGTTTCCCAGTAGCAAAAATCACCAAAAATTTAAAAAATTTGCTGCTTTGTACTACCATACTGATACAGAAATTTACCATATTCTTTAATAATAATTGAAATATTATGCTATTGGAATAATATCCATAAATATTATACAGACATATTTATGAATACATGTGCACATCATTAGATATTTGTCACATAAGAAAGATTCTCATATTGTAATGGCAGCAGATAATAGTTATATATTAATATAGAGATCAGTATAGAGCATAAACAAAGAAATCAACCAATTTGATATGGCTATAATTAAAAGCCAACAAAATAAATCTTTAAATATTTCCATTTATAAATGAGTTCTTTCATGGTCATGAGCCGCTTGCAATCATTCTTGTGGTTTTCACCATCTACAATCATTCTTGTGGTTAGCCGTCTGCATTATTTCTCGTGGTTCACCATCTGCATTATTTCTCGTGGTTAACCGTCTACAAAAATTTTCCAGGATTACAACCAGTTGCAGCTATTATCGCGGTATAACCAATTGTAGCTATTCTTGTGGTATAACCAATTGTAGCTATTCTTGCGATGTAACTAAATGCAGTTATTCTTGTGGCATAACCATTTGCAGCTATTCTCACAGATCAACCATTTGCAGTTACTCTCATTTATGATTTATGTTCATCTCATAAAATCTCATATTTCTCTTTTCTTTCTCATTTATTCTCAAGAATTTTCAATTCTCACGCTAACCAATACATCTTAGGTTTAAATCCTACAATTAAGTGAAGTATTGGGATAATTGTGGCTTAAATTAGGTTATTAAGTCAAATTTCCTAAAACAAAGAGCTACAAGTTGACTTCCAGCCTCCTGGCAGTCGACTTCCACCTTACTGTGTAACACCCCTAACCCTACATTCATTTTTGGATAATTAAATAATATAAGATGATATAATATAGGATTGATGAGTTTACTACTGCCCCTACCCGAGTACATTTTTAACTTTTTCTAAATTAAATAATTGAGTGCCACTAGTTTGGGTTACTACACTCAGGTCTTCACATGTTACATAGTGAAAATAATTAAATAATTTAGATAGGACACAAAGATATACGTATGTACATACACATTCAAATTTACATAATAATTTTTACAAAACATAAACCTCTATGTCTGTGAGACATATATCTATAGATATGTAAGAGTGTTAACCAAGGGTCAGGAGACAACAAGCCTGTCACTCATACCCCTTAGCAAAACTGCTAGTGGATACCTATCTTGCATATCTTAATACATATATGCCCTCTTTACTTACATCAAAAGTCATCCTCCTTATCCTTCCAAAGTATTTATAAGGATTAAGGGTAATGGACATCTCCAAATATTACTATACAGTTCTCAAGGTTTCATGTAGTCAAGGGGTGGAAGAAACTTCCCATACATATACAAACCATATTTCTTTAATAACTAGAAAATACCCCAGAAAGGGTATCTCTACTATCTCCACTTTCACTTCTAGCATGATCTGAAACCTAGGCATCTTATACAAATCAGAATTTATGAAAAATATTTTTCAGTAGCAAGAATCACTTGTAAATAAAAAAACTTGCTGACTTGTACCACCGAACTGGTATAGAAACACTCTACATTTTTTTATAATAATTGAAATATTATGCTATTGGAATAATATCCATAATTGTTATACAAACATACTTATGAATATGTGTGCATGTCATTAGATATTCATCACACAGGATATATTCTCATATCGTAATGGCAGCAAATAATAGTCATATATTAATATAGAGATCAGTACAAAGCATAAGCAAGGAAATCAAGCAATTTGACATGGCCATAATCAAAAGCATTACAAAGAGAAATATTTAAACATTTCCATTCATAAATGAGTTCTCTCGTGGTCATGAGCCACTTGCAATCATGCTTGTGGTTTTCATTGTCTACAACCATTCTCGTGGTTAGCCATCTGCATTAATTCTTGTGGTTAATCATCTACATTAATTTCATGGTCAACCATTTTCAATAATTCCCGTGGTTAATTTTCTGCAAAAATTTTCATGGATTACAACCAGTTGCAGCTATTCTTGTGCTATAAACTAATGCAGCTATTCCCTCGATATAACCAAATGCAGCTATTCTCACGGTATAACCAAAAGCAGTTATTCTCGTGGCATAACTATTTTTAGTTGCTCTCATTTATGGTTCATGCTCATCACATAAAATCTCATATTTCTCTTTTCTTTCTTGTTTATTCTCAAGAATTTTCAATTCTCATGCCAACCATTACATCTTAGGTTTAAATCCTACATTGGAGTAAAATGTTAGGCTAATTGTGGCTCAAAATAGGTTATTGAGTTAAATTTCCTAAAATAGAGAGTTACAAGTCGATTTCTAACCTCCTAGTAGTCGACTTCTAGCTTATTGTGTAACACCTTTATCTAGTATTATAACTCCTCCAATGTATCCAGATAAGTTTGCTACATTATTCTTAACCTTAATTATTCATTTACAACGTCTAAGCATTCATACCATTAAGTATTATTATGACAACAAGCTTGTCACTCAAATCCCTTTTACAAAATACTAGGGATGAATCGGTCCTTCACATATCCTTCCCCCAATGATTGCCCTTTTTCCTTTTCTATATATAGCCAAAAATAACAGTCCTAATTCTGATCCCAAAAATAGACAATATGTAAAATTAGGACCCTAAATGAAGGACTACAAAAACGCTTTTAACAAAAGGACTTCTTCTAATGCTACTCCCATCCTTCCCCGACATTGCTAAACATCCGGATCTAATACATATTAGCATATAGATGAGAAAAAAAATTTTCCAGTAGCTTAACAATTCATCATTTTAAATATACTAATATGTACCAGTGTGCAAGCATAGAAAAACATTTTTCCAACTACATTTTAGTCTTTTAAAATAGTCTTCTTTATATAATCGATTGGCAAGCATTCCATGAGTATTTGGAATGTCAACGTGATGAAAGTGGATAGTTTTATTTCAAGTATAACATCCTTTCATGGGATCATACATGTTAAAAACTAAAATAAACAATGATCAGCTATACATTTCATTCTTAAAACTTACCTTGGCTTGATGTGTAAAGCACCTTCAGTCACACTTCAAGAAATGTGGACACTTAGCCACCTTTATAAAATAATTGTGAACACTAGGTCACAAGTGTGAATCAGCTTCGATCACACCTCACTAGCTCACAAGTATGAAGAACCTTCGGTCACACCTTAAGAATTGTGGACACTTGGCCACCTTTATAAAATAATTGTGAACACTAGGTCACAAGTGTGAAACACCTTCGATCACACCTTACTAGGTCACAAGTGTGAAACACCTTTGGTCACACCTCAAGAATTGTGGACACTTGGCCACCTTTATAAAATAGTTATGGACACTAGGTCATAAGTGTGAAGCACCTTCGGTCACACCTCACTAGGTCACAAGTGTGAAGCACCTTCGGTCACACCTCAAGAATTGTGGACTTTTGGGCACCTTTCTAAAATAATTGCGTTACAATTGTCTATTGTTAGGTGGTCTTAAATTAGCCATACATAATCTCATAAATTTTTTTTCTAGCATAAGAACATAGATGGCATAAATAGAAATAAAGTGCAATCACCATTCATCTAACTATAACATTTCTCATTTTCCCTTGACTTTAGCCATTATAAGATATAAGTCATCTACCATTGCATATGTATTTGGTCACTTCAATTTAAAATGAGGGATTGTTTTGGCCATCATGACAAGATAATACTCCCTAATGTTTTTCATGCCACATTGTCAAATTCTTCCCTTCTTTTTATAATTTAAACCTAATGATATCATGCATTAATTTCTAGGGTACTTTCTTCCACATTTAATTTGTGTAACCATTGCCATTAATAATTTATTCCACTTGCTTTCTTGGTTCATACTACACACTAAATTTAAGGTTACACACCTATCTAAATTTTTACATTTTAATAATAGCTGGAGCTTTTTCATGTGTAAAAAGTGAACTAGTTAATTATACCTTAATTAACCATATTTTCTTTCTTTCTCTTAGCCAAAACCGAAGTGTAATCTCTCTTACACAATTTTCATCAAGCCATTTCATACCTTACAAAGACCACTTTTGGATTTGATAAGCCAACAAGAGCAATGTCATAATTTGTAAACCAAATTCTAGCTAGCAACCTTCATTTGGATGTCTATAACTTAAAACATATACTAGTCATGCAAAAATACAAAATTTTAGCACTATCTTATGTTAGAGCTTTCCATAATACATGCTAAATTTTAGTAACAATAGTTCTTTCATGATAATAACAATATCCATTTTAGCACATCAACAAACACATCTATTTTACCATACAAGCTTAGCCAAGAGACATTCACATTTTCAAGAATGCAAAGAGGAAACTAATGTTCCATGAAAGCTTGGAAAACATGATGAATATATTCTAAACCATGGAATAAAATTAAAACAATTACTAAGTTACCTTAAGGATGAAATCAAATTGAATTGTCTGGGCTTTTCCTTTGAGTTTTTCCCTTACTCTTTTGCTTCTTTTCTTGATCAACTTTTGTCTTTCTACCTTCACAAAAACTTGTGTTTTCTTTAACCCTCACGCTGCTCTCACTCTCTTACCTAATGTCATGCCATGTGTGTATCCCTTTTTACTTCTATCTTTCCCTTACATTTTCTAGTTAGCTCCCCTTGGACATTACCCCCTTCTCATCCTTAATTTTATTAATTAACAGCCCCACGTGTAACCAAGTACAAGCCATTTCCTTGTATTCTTATGTTAACCATTTAGTCACACCAAGTGATATGTCTTATTTTACACAATTTTACCTAATATTTTATGTCCATTTTATATGTATTTGTTGTGTATTTTTATTCTAGGAATCACCTAAATGTGTATTTTATTACATTTCAGACTTTTTATCAATCTATCATCAGCAAACGAGACTTTTCTGGAGTTAAAATGGCTATTTTGGGTCAGTTAGGCCATTTTCCTCTTATTGGGCCAAGCCAAAGCCCTTAATGGGCCTTTGGAGCATGAGCCCAAGGAAGGAGGCCGAGCAGCGTGAAAAAAGAGATTTTTGGAAGCTTGGAATAGTGATTTGAGAGGAGGCTGGAACAGTAAAAAAAAGACACACACCCTTCACGAAACCACAGCGCAATCGAGGGACCCACGGCTCGCCTGACCGGTGCTCTGCGGCGGTGTGACCCCACCCCGATAGCAGTAGACGACGCAGAACCCACCACCACCACCCATTGCCGTCGGACAGCAGCAGAACGACGAGAAAGACGTGCGAACCGAGAGGAAAAATTGCTCCACATCGTGGTGTTTCGCGGCGTTTTCCGACCGACCCACCGCCCACGGATGCTTCCTGCAGCTTCAGTCAGCCTAGTCGCACCTTCCGACGAACCATCGGCCGCCGTAACGCGACTGATCGTGCAACCCGAGACGGACCCGAGTGACGCGACCCGGCCGTGTTTCGTGACCCATCCAGCGTTGTTTGCATCGTAGGCCACCAGAAATCATCCCTCCGTCGTGCGGCGCCCCTCCTGAAACCTTCCGCCGCAGCTCCAGTGGTTTTTGGAGCTATTTCCGGTCGGGTATCCGTGACCCGCGACCCGACCCAATTGTGACCCATTGGACAGCTTTAAAATTGCAATTTCTGGTCATTTTTCAGTAACTTTTCAGCGACTATTCTGCACTAATTGATCTATTTCTCAGGAGAAGAGGGACGTATATAATTTTTACATTGCTTTTCTCTCTGAATTGTGGATTTTCTGAATTGTTGGATGATGTTTATGTGTAACTAAATTTGTAAAACCCGTTGGGTCCTAAACTATGTTGGTAGCTTGAATTTACTTTCCGTGGATGGTTGAACATTGATTCTGTGATCTCTGTTACTGTTATGAATGACTGTGTATGTTTTTATTGGCAATATGTTGCACTGAAAGCTCTTTAGATTTCTCTTAATAATCGACAGATTTTAATTGAAATTGGACACCTGATTGTAGCGGACAATTTGTTATCGCTTAGAACCAAGGTTAATAAATTGCTGGATTAAGAAGTAACGACTCTTAATAGTAGTGAATTGGATCGATAATGCTAATCTAAAATTAACCAAGAGGGAAGAACCAGCCAGTGGTAGATTTTAGGTTTAAGAAATTCATTGAGACCGACAGAGAATTTGAATTTGCATTAGAATTCACTCACAGGTAGCAGAATCAGATTCAGTCATCCATTATCTTTCGTATTTACCAACTAGTTTAGGTTCCTAATGGGTTTGCTGTTCTGTCTCAACTAATTCATCTTCTTGTTAATTAGCGCTGACTAGTGATTATTGCATTTAGCTTAGTTATTAGTTTGATTAGAATCGAAATTACTTTGAATTGGTAGGCTAAATAACAGAGAACAAGTAATAGCTCTGGGCTTTCCCGTTCCCGAGGAATACGACCTTGATACTCACCATTGCACTAGGCTGCATCGATAGGTTCACTGCCTTAGGTGTAGGTGCTAGATAGCATTGGCAGCAAGCATCAAGTTTTTGGCACCGTTGCCGGGGAACATTTTGGTGAAAACTAGAGTGAATTTGCTATCTGTTACTTTAGCCATTTTTATTTGTTCTATTTTGTTTTTGTTTCTGGTTAGTGTTTCTTTCTCTGCGTTCAGCTATTAGTTTTTATTAGTTTCATTTTGTCCTTTGTTTATTTTATTTTATTTTATTTATTTGGATTATTTATTTTATTATTTTAGTGGGTTTTTATTTGTTTCGTTATTATTTCTGTTCTTTAGTTTTATCTGTCTTGTTTTACTTTTTGTTTTGGTTTATTACTCTTTAATCTGATTGGTGGACTGTTTCACTGTTATTGGATTCAGGTAGTTTATGACCAGGAGTTCTAATCCTGTACTTGTAGACCCTCTATCCGATCCAGAACGACTGTTGTGGACTCGTGCACACCGTCGTCAGAAGGAGGTGCCAGTTGAGATATTGGAGGAGGAACCAATTGAGATCCCTGATCCTACATCACCAAAGATGGCAGCTGCAAATAATAATGACGAAGCCAATACAACGATGTACGAGTTCGCTAGACCTTCATTGGAAGGGACACAGACGTGCATTACTCGGCCTACAATAGCAGCTAAAAATTTTGAAATCAAGCCAAATGTGATTCATATGGTGCAACAAATGGTACAGTTTGGAGGGATGCCCAGCGAAGACCCTAATGCCCACATAGCTAACTTCTTGGAGATATGCGACACTTTCAAGATTAATGGAACCACTGATGACGCCATTCGGCTTAGATTATTTCCATTTTCCTTGAGAGATAGAGCAAAGAGATGGCTGCAATCCCTACCACCTAACTCCATCACTACTTGGGAGACTTTGGCTGAAAAGTTTTTGTACAAATATTTTCCACCAGCTAAGACTACAAAACTACGTAATGACATTTCTTCTTTTGTGCAGATGGCTGATGAGAGTATGTATGATGCGTGGGAGAGGTACAAGGACTTACTGAGGTGTTGCCCAAATCATGGATTGCCTGTGTAGATGCAGGTGCAGACTTTCTATAGTGGTTTAAATACAGCCACAAGGCAGATGGTGGATGCGCGGCGGTGCATTAAATAATAAAACCCCTGAACAAGCACAGAGTTTAATAGAGGAAATGGCCATGAACAACTATCAGTGGCAATCCTCAAGGGATAGGCTAGGACGGCAGGGAGTGGTCAACTAGTCAGACTCTATATCAACCTTGGCAACTCAAGTGGAGCTTCTGGCTAAGAAGATTGAGCAACTCCAGATGCCAGTGCATGCAGCACAGTCAAGCTGCAAGTTCTGTGGTGGCCCGCATTATGGTGTCAATTGTAATGCGGGAGGTATTTTTGCTAACCCCTCTTCTTCATTTTCTTCTCACAGTGGTTCTTCTGATTTTGAACAGGTAGATTACATGGGGAACGCTCCGAGACAGCAAAACAATCCATATAACAGTACATACAACCCCAGGTGGAGGAATCATCCAAATTTTGGATGGAGAAACACTAATAACCAGGGTCCACCAGGTTTTCAGCGGTTGCACCAACAGCAACCCCAGCAGCAAGCTGCTCCAAGTTAATTTCCTCAAGGGCAGGAGAAGAAGCCCAATCTGGAGGAATTGATGATGAAGTTTGTGTCCA
This sequence comes from Senna siamea, assembly GCA_031216115.1. NCBI lineage: Eukaryota > Viridiplantae > Streptophyta > Magnoliopsida > Fabales > Fabaceae > Senna > Senna siamea. The sequence continues at coordinate 10,336,787 of CM062360.1, forward strand.
CTTCAGAGAGCAAATTCCACCAAACGGACACAGCACTTAGAAACTAGCAAGCCTCCATTCAGAACTTAGAGAATCAGATAGGCTAGATTTCTAAGGTGTTGGCTGAACGACAGCCAGGGACGCTCCCTAGCACCACCGAGTCTAATCCAAGGGAGCATTGCAAGGCTATCACTCTAAGATCAGGTAAGCAAGTAGCTGGTCCTTTATTTTTACCTACTGATGATCATAATGATGTGCAGGATACAAGTGTTAATAAGGACCAAGAGCTTGAGGTAACTAAGTCGGTGCAAGTTGAGGACAAGAAGAGCCCCATAAGAAAGTACCAGCCACCCATTCCATACCCGGCTAAACTAAAGCAGGAGAAAGTAGATCAATAGTTTGGTAAGTTTCTTGATCTATTTAAACAGCTGAGGATTAACCTTCCTTTTGTTGAAGCCATTTCGCAGATGCCTCGCTATGTAAAGTTCTTGAAGGAAATACTGATCAACAAGAGGAAACTAGAGGATTTGGGACTGGTGACATTGAATGAGGAGTGCTCAGCAATCTTACAAAACAAGCTACCTGTTAAGAGGCGTGATCCAGGGAGTTTTACCGTACCTTGTGTAATTGGTGATCTGTCTATCATGGATGCTTTAGCTGATTTAGGAGCTAGCATAAATTTGATGCCTACTAACTTGTTTGATAGACTGGGATTGGGTGAGCCAAAACCTACTAGGATCAACATACAATTAGCTGATAGAAATGTTAAATATCCTAGAGGTATAGTTGAAGATGTCCTTATAAAGGTTGATAAATTTATATTTCCTATGGATTTTGTTGTGATGGATATGGAGGGCGAGAGTAGCGTACCCTTGATTCTAGGTAGGCCTTTCCTTGCAACGTCTAGGGCTATTATAGATGTCTGTGATGGGAAATTGAAACTTAGAGTAGGGGATGAAACTGTTACCTTTGACTTAGCTACCTCTAAGAGACAATCTTTAGATCATGATGATATTGTATATTCTGTGGATGTCTTGGATGATATGGTTGAATATGAATTGTAGGAATATTTTCTTGATGACCCTTTACAGGTGGCATTACAAGGAGAAGAGGATGAGTTATCCAACGAGCAAGTGTTGGAAAAACTAGCTCACTTGCTGGCTATTGAGCCCAGCAACTTGACTGATTCTTTTGTTTCTCTTGACAGGTCAGAGGTGCAGAAGGTGAAACCTTCAATTGAGGACCCCCCAACCTTGGAATTGAAGGAGTTACCCAAGCACTTAAGCTATGCCTATTTGGATGAGGCAAAGAAGCTGCCAGTAATTATAGCAGCTGACCTGACACCTGAGGAGAGGGAGATGACTTTGACCTCTCTTAGGAAATACCCTAGGGCCTTTGCTTACAAGATGGCAGACATTCCTGGGATTAATCCTAGCTATTGTTCACACAAGATCCTAATGAAAGATAGCTATAGGCCAGTGGTGCAGCCACAGAGACGATTGAACCCAAACATGAAGGAAGTGGTGAAAAAGGAGGTAATTAAACTTCTTGATGCAGGTTTGATTTATCCTATCTCTAATAGCTCTTGGGTGAGTCCTGTGCAGTTTGTACCAAAGAAGGGTGGCATGATAGTGGTCAAGAATGATAAGGATGAACTCATACCCACTAGGACGGTAACAGGTTTTCGGGTTTGCATTGATTATAGGAGACTCAATGATGCAACCCGGAAAGACCATTTTCCTCTTCCTTTCATTGACCAGATGCTTGAACGTTTGGCAGGTCACATGTTTTATTGCTTTCTTGATGGTTTTTTAGGTTACTTTCAGATTCCCATTGCACCTGAAGACCAAGAGAAGACCACCTTTACCTGCCCATATGGAACGTTCGCGTGCGGGAGGATGCCTTTTGGATTGTGCAGCGCACGCACCACCACTTTCGGCGGTGCATGATGGCAATCTTCCATGACATGATTGAGGAGTCTATGGAGGTATTTATGGATGACTTCTCAGTTTTTGGTAACTCCTTCTCCCACTGTTTGTTTAATTTAGAACGTATGCTTGCAAGATGTATAGAAGCAAACTTAGTTCTTAATTGGGAAAAATGTCACTTTATGGTGAGAGAGGGGATTGTTCTTGGGCATAAGATATCACATGCAGGGATGGAAGTGGATAAGGCTAAGGTTGAGACCATATCAAAACTACCACCCCTAGTTCAGTTAAGGCTGTTAGAAGCTTCTTAGGGCATGATGGTTTTTATAGGAGATTTATTAGAGATTTCTCTAAGATTGCTAGGCCCTTAACTCAGTTGCTTGTCAAGGATGTACCTTTTGTTTTTGATACTGATTATCTGCATGCATTTGAGTTACTAAAGGAACGACTAACCACAGCCCCTATTATGGTTTCACCTAAGTGGGGGCTGCCTTTTGAACTAATGTGTGATGCTAGTGACTTTGCAGTTGGAGCTGTGTTAGGTCAGAGGATTGATAAAAAGTTCCAGCCAATTTATTATGCTAGCAAGACCTTGACTGATGCCCAGGAGCACTATACCACTACTGAAAAGGAATTACTTGCAGTGGTCTATGCTTTTGACAAGTTTTGATGCTATTTGGTGCTATCCAAGACCGTGGTTTACATGGATCATTCAGCCTTGAAGTATTTGTTCGGTAAGCATGATGCTAAGCCTAGACTCATTAGATGGATTTTTCTCTTGCAGGAATTTGATATTGAGATCAAAGATAAGAAGGGTGCGGAGAACCTAGCTGCAGATCACCTATCAAGGTTAGAGAATCCAAACTGGGAGGCCTTAGATGAGAGAGCCATTGATGATAACTTCCCAGATGAGCATTTGGAGACGGTTTAGGTATGTACTGATTCCCCTTGGTTTTGTGATTATGCTAACTATTTGGTGGCAAGGGTTTTACCAAAGGGTATGACTACCCAGCAAAAGAAGAAATTCTTTGCTGAGTTGAAATACTACATTTGGGAAGATCCTTTCTTGTTTCGTATCTGTGCAGACCAAGTAATCAGGCGATGCATACATGGGGAAGAAGTCCACCAAATCCTGAAGCACTGCCATGAAGGACCAACGGGAGGCCACCAGGCTGCAAACCACACTGCTAGGAAGGTGCTTGAAGCAAGGTTCTACTGGCCAACCATATTCCAGGATGCTAGAGCATATGCCCACGTTTGTGATGCTTGTCAGAGGTCAGGTAACATCTCTGCCCTTGACGAAATGCCCCAAACGAGTATGCAAGTGGTTGAAATCTTTGATTTGTGGGGTATTGACTTCATGGGCCCTTTTCCTTCCTCATCTGGTAATAAGTATATACTTGTGGCTGTTAAGTATCTTTCCAAGTGGCCAGAAGCTCAAGATTTCCCCATTAATGATGCCAGGGTGGTGACTAGGTTCCTAAAAAAATTGTTTGCTAGGTTTCGTACACCTAGGGCACTGATTAGTGATAGAGGGACCCATTTCTGTAGCTCCCAACTTGAGAAAGTACTAAAACATTACAGGATATCTCATAGGTTTTCAACACCCTATCACCCACAGACCAGTGGACAAGTAGAGGTAACTAATAGGGGTTTAAAGAGAATCTTAGAGAAAACCGTAGGGGTGAGTAGGAAGGATTGGGCATTCAAATTGGATGATGCATTATGGGCCTTTAGGACAGCTTACAGAACTTCTATTGGATTTACACCCTATAGGCTAGTGTATGGAAAGATTTGTCATTTGCCTGTTGAATTGGAACACAGGGCACTTTGGGCCCTTAAAACATGCAATCTTGATGTTATTTCTACAGGTAAAGAGAGGTTATGGCAGTTGGATGAGTTAGAAGAATGGCACCACCAAGCTTATGAAAATTCTTCCATTTACAAAGCTCGAACCAAGAAGTGGCATGATCAAAGGCTGCGTGGCTCTAAAAATGTTCAGGTTAGAGATAGGGTATTACTTTATAACTCACATCTTCGTCTTTTTCCAGGAAAGCTTAAGAGCCGATGGTCGGGACCATTTGTGATCAAGCAAGTCTTTCCCTATGGCACAGTGGAATTGCATCATCCTGACAAGGGAGATTTCAAAGTCAATGGCCACAGACTAAAGCACTACTATGGAGACCCATTGGAGGTCAAGGAGCAAGTGCATATGGTGCTTTACCTGAAAGAATGATAAAAGGAGCGAGTCCAGCTAAAAGACTCAAAAAAAAAAGCACTGTGTTTTTTTATTTATTTTATCTGTGTTATTTTATTTTTGTCTATTTTATTCTTTTTCATTTTGTTGAGGTACATTAAAACTTTTAGATTTTCTGTGCTTGTTGCTGTGCTTTCTACTTTTATTTCTGTGGTATCCCCTTTGGCTATACACTGAGGATAGTGTGATCCTCAAGTGTGGGGTGGTGTGCCTTTATTATTTTGACTCATTTTCCCTCTACTAGTTCAGGACGCCGCATATTGATGCTATTTTTTGCTGATGTTGTATTTGTGCTGACAGTATATCTATGACAGGATACTTGATTTTTGCTTGATTCTATGCACTTAAGTCTTTGATTGTCTTTTGAGCATGTATGATTCAGTCATGAATGGGCAGACATTGTTTCTCATAGTTTATGTTAGAAAGTAGTTTTAATGCTTAATGTATTCTTGACCACGGCCAGGTCATACCCATGTTGCTTGATTTTCTTTCATATTGTTCAATTTTGATCTAGGATGTTGGTAATGCAGTTTGCATGCACTACTTGATTAGTAATTCATATGGAAATATTTGAGAATCATATGCAATTTAGCCACACTTCAAATGTGAGATTTGAGCCTAAGATAAGCATTTATCACAAATATGCTTTGAATTCTTTTTGTTCAGTGTGTATTTTACTTGATTGTGTCTCTAGAACTTGCTCTGTAATACTTGTTGAAGTTACATAAACTTTTGAATATTAGATGATTTGGGCAACTTAAATTTTACACCTCATTTTCCTTCCTCAGTTAGCCACTTTTAGGGCCTTCACTTTTTCTTCATCACTTACATTTTACACCTCATTCCTTTCTTTTCACTATCTTCTTTCTTCACCCCCTTTGCTGAAATTTGTGTGATTTATTCTTTGTACAGGGATTAAAATGCATTTCCTTAGTTGACAATAGTGCACTAATCTGGTGGCTTAAAAAGTCATGCCAGGCTTCGCTTATATGGATTTATCGTGAAATTCAATTTTTTTATCCTTGAAAAACCCCTCTGTTATTACACTTTCCTCCATGGTCATCGTAAACTTTTTTTTTCTTTCCAAGCACAACTAGAAATTTCACAACCCATTTCGTATGGCTTTCTTCTTTCATTCGGCCAAGAGGGAGTTTTTTTTTATAGAGGAAGCATAGTTTTCAAAGGCATCTATCTATTTCTATCATGTATAATCATAGTTTATCATGAAACTAATATTATCTAACCCTAATCCTTTCCCAACAACCATATTCATGCCATCTCATCCACCAACATTCCAATCAATCACACATGTTTAGCCAATATACATGCATTTTGTCAAGAATGTAGGAAAATAATCATGTTCCATAGAAAGCTTGTAAAGAAATGTTGATTGCATAAACTAAAGCATGGAACACAATCTTAAATTGTTAACCTACCTCAAGGATGACTAGGATAGACTTAGCTTGACCCTTCCTTTGATCTCCTTCTTCACCTTGCTTCTTTTTTCTTTTGCTTCCTTGGATTTCCTTCTTGTTCCCCTTCACTCTCCTTCTTCACTAGGTTTGTGTCCTCACGTGCTCTCCCTCTCAAATGCTCTCTTAAGACTCTTAACATTTTCTTTTTCTCTCTTTTTCTTTTCTTTTTTCACATGTGTTTATTGCATGTATTTCCCAAAATGAAATTCCCCCTCCTCTTGTCTCTTTTGCTTAGGTGGCATGGGCAAGCATCCATGTAGAAAATAAAATTTTCAATTCCCTTCTCTCACACCACTCCTTTCCTCCTCTTGCCGTGTGCATGCTTCTATGCACAAGAAAAAAATATAACTTCTATTCCATTCTCTCACGCCACTCTCCCTCCTCATTCTTCCCTTTTTTTTTGTTTCATGAAATTTAGTGCAGCCCTTTCCTTGCAATCCTTGGTTTAACTCCTTGAACAAGTTAGTGGAAAGAAGAAAGTCATAAATAAATCTTTCATTTTTTTTTCCAAATTATGCACTCTTCTCTCCTCTCTCTTTTCTTTTCATTTTGCATTCAGTTAAAGGGGCTTCATGTTTTTCTCAATTTTCCCTTAGAATTCCTTCCTAGCTACACGTGCACCTCCCAAGTGCTACCCACTTTCATTTCCATTATCTTTCTCCCTATACATGAACCACATGCTACCTTCTTCTTTTTTTTTCTAATTAGTAGTATGGCTGCTGCATGTGCACTTGTAAGTACACCTTAGGTTGCTTGCACGCTTGGGTTTTCTTCTTCCCAATCAAATGCTGCACCTTCCTCTTTTTCCTTCAAACTTCTATTTTCCTTACTTGTACATGATTCACTCTTTCCTTTTTAATTATTATGGCTGCATGTGTTTCTTCTCCCATGCATGTTTAATTTACGAAAAGAAATTTTGCACTCTATTTTCTTGAAGCACTTGGTCATGGCTAAGGGAAATGGGCGTTGCATTTCTAATTTTTGTTTTACTTATGTATATAACTAATTCCCTTCTTGCTTGCAATTGGTACTTCCTTCCCTTGCACATTAGTCACCCCACACAAACAACTACAATTGTACTAAAAAATTCTACACTCTTGCTTTCCTTTTACTCCACCTTATGTGCATATGATATACATATATATTTAATTGTGGGATCCTTTCTTCCAATTACATGTATACCTTTCCCTTCTCCCTTCACATAAACCCTCCTTTCATGCAAGACACCCCCATGCATATATATATTTAAATTCTTTCCTTTCCCATTTCCTCCCCTTGCACGTGAGCTACCCCCATAAGCAACTTCACTTGGATAAAATTCTGCACTTCTCCTAAGACTATTCGGTCACCTTAATTGAAGGAAATAGAAAGGAAAGAATGGGATGTGCATAAAATAATTAAAGACTCTTATCCTCCTCCACTTACACGTTCACACACACATGCATGCATTTTAAATATTGCCTCTCATCTTGCCTTTCCCTTTATCTATGTTGCCGTGTACCTCCAAATATTTTACCATGCCACACTTTCTTTCCTTCCTCCCTTCGAAATCAAATATCTTACAAATTGAGAGTATATTTATTTTGAATACAAAAATTTCACAAGAAAATTTATCCAATAAATAAAATAATATTAATTTAGGCTAATCAAAATTACGGGGTGTTACATATAGAATGCTAGCAATCGACTGTCGGACACCTGGAATTCGACTGCCTTATTCTTCCTTTTTCCAAAAATGCCCAAGAAGAGAGTAGCTGACTGCCCTAATCCAGCAGTCGACTGTCGGGCTCAATAGTAAGCTAGCAGCTGACTGCCAAACACCTAATAGTTGACTGATAGCTTTCTGTTTGGAATTTTGAAATTTGGACAGAATGCAACCAGTTGACTTGTAGTGAGGTACCAGTCGACTGTCACCTTTTGTAATGGAATGATGAGCTTAGTTACACGTTTTAATGATATCTAACCTAAAAATGCAATCCAAACTAGAGATTAAACTTAAATTATAAGTAAGGTAACATATACTCTAAATGTAAATGAGAAAGTGCATGAAAGTGATGAAATTTAATAGGAAAGTGCAAGAATGCATAAGAGAAATGAGAATTATATTCTTAATATATATATCTATGTAGATAATTTCATATCTAAATGATTGATTGCTGGTATAGGACAGTGATTGGACATTCCATGAGTATCGTGATAGTTGTAAATTGTAAGTTAATGATTTAATGGCCAATGTAAATGAAAAGTCACATACTTAGAATTTACGAAACTATAATATACACCTATTCATCCATATATATATGTTTATGAATAGCATTTTAGGGACCCCAATATGTACTCAATATGTGGAACCTAAATGTGTAGACTCAATGTGGGGACTCTATTGTACTTAGATCCACTAGAGGATGCTCTAGAATGTACACAAATATGATATGCAGTCGAGGATTGCCAATGGGCATAGTTGCCAGAGTACATATTCAAAAGTATGGAGTGGTGCACATGATGACCCTATGGATTTCTCTTATATTATACAATGATATGATAATGATTATGATGATAATTGGCAGAGGCCAATGAGAAGTACTCTTATTTCCTTACTACTTTTTATTTTGTAATGAAAGTTATAAGAATGATGTCATGTTACCTATATGTTCTAATGAATTTATGAGATATATATTATGAGTAGAGCATATAGAGTAAGTATTGTATGCAAGTATGAATGTTAAATGAAATGTTATACAAGATAACCAAATAGATGTATTGTTTTATGAAAAATAATGTAAAATTTTTGTATAAGTTTACGGTGGTACAAACTAACTGTTTTGAGAACTGATTATTAATGCTACTGAGATTTATTCTCAGAAAAATGTTGGTTTGTATTAGATGCCTAGATTTTAAATAGTGTTGGAAATGGAGGTGGAAGTGGTGGAGATACCCTTCCTAGGGTATTTTCTTGTTATTCATGAAGTGTAGGTCATGTATATATAAGAAGTTCCTCCCACACCTTGAGTATGTAAAGTTCTAGGAAAGTTTTTGGTATTCCCAATACCCTAAGTCCTTGTGATATTTTGGAAGAAGGATCAGGAGAATAGTTTTGAAGTATAGGTTAAGGGCATATATGTATTGGGATATGTGAATTAGGGATTCACTAGCAATTTTGTTAAATGTGTATGAATGACAGGCTTGTTATCTACTTAACCCAACTAACACTCTCACATATCTATAGACATATGTCTAATGAATGATGAGTATATTTACTATGAATGAATGTGAATATATATATGCATATGTATATTATTTAACTAATCTGTTTTTAATTTTCACTACGTACCGTGTGAGATCCTGAGTGTAGTAGCTCAGACCAATAATACTAATTATGTCATTTCATAAATATTTAAAATTTGACTCGGATAAAGGAAGTAGTAATTCACCAATCTTATAATATATTGCTTATATTATTTAAATAACTTAAAAAGGAACTATAGGATTGGGAGGGAGGGGGGTTACACTAGGCATGAGAGTGTTTGTTAATTCTTGATTGTAGCAGTCTCATTTCCTTTCATTGTTTACTCTACTTCGAGAAAATCATTGGGCATGAAGAGGTTGTGTCTGTTGCTTTCTTACAAATTGATGATGACATACTTTGTTAATTTTCAACCCTCTTGCATTGCCTTTTCACTTGAAAAGCATAAGGTTGTAATTACATGGTTTAACCAATTTCTTTGTTTAGTCCTCCCAAGAACCTTGCAACAGTATCCTTTTAAACTCGACATAATTTTTGACACATATCTTTCTTTGTCATTGCATTTTAATGTACAACTCTTATGTATAATATTCTAAGAAAAGATACATTAAATTTACAAATTATATTTTAAAAGAATAAAATATGTTTCACTATGAATTTATACCTATAATTTATTTTTTATTATTAAATATGATTTAATTTATCATTTAAAAATTAAATTAAATATACTTGTTAAATTAGAAAAGTGAAAAAAGCCTACTTTACTGAAGTTACGAGGCCCTGCCACATCATGTTTATATTATAGCTGTTTATCCTTTTAAAATACGCTAACGTTATGTTTCGAGTCTTCAACGCTTTATATCTCAACAGTCTTCCTATCTTCTCTTGTCACCGCTTTAAGTAACTTGACATTGCACCTACCTTCAAGGTTAGTTTGTGTCTCTTTTCTATTCAATTTTGATTTAATTTCATAATTAGATTCAAATTTGTGCTTCATCTGTTTGATAAAATGCCTAAATCATAATAAATTTGTATTTCTTCTGATTATTAAATTTTGAATTGTTTGATCGGCTGGTTTATCTAATCTGAAGTTGTTTAATTTTGAACCTAACTTGATTTGAGTTCCTTCTTGTTTAAGTTGTTTGTACCTGTCAATTTGTTTCTCTACATTTCATGGATACCTTTGTGTACTGGGGAACACTGATTTCTCTCAAAGTGATGCGACAACCAATTTTACTTTACTTGGGCTATTCATGAAGTAATGAATTATGAAGAGGTACTTTTTTGGTTGGCGACTGGATTGAATTCTTTTGCCGTTCGCAGAGTGTAGATTCATATAGACGAAGTATTGCACATCTCTCCCCTTCATTGTTATTCAAGTGGCTATTATCATGTATACAACCTTGTATAATATAATCTAACCAATTTTTGTTCAAACACATGCATATTCTGTTTCCTTTTCTCTTGATTTCCATAAGCATCTGACCTAATGTCTCTAGCTGTTTCATGGATTGTGAAGTTTGGGAAAAAATGAACTATTAACTCCTTTCCAGTAATTAAAAAAATATAGTTCTAGATCTAGATATTTCATTTTTTTAACCACTTAATAACATCACACATGTTTTGGGTTCCATTCATCCAGGTACTTGTTATAATATATATAACCACACATGCAGACTTCATAAGAATTTTAATTTAAACTTCAACTAAGGTTGCAGATATGGGTACTACCAAAGTTTATGTTGTGTAAGCATGTTTTCAATTGCTTGCTACCTTCTTCTCATTTCCTTTCCTAAATCCGCACACGCTCAGACTAAAGCATGCATCAAATAATGGCTCATATATTTTCTTATGTGACGTACATATCTCACAATTTTCTCAGGTATTACTCTTTATATGGACATGTAGACACTATGGCACGAGAAGTACACAGAGGGGCTACTACAGTTGAAGGTGTAGAAGCAACACTCTGGTGTGTAAGTTTTCAATTGTTATGAGTGTGTAATCCTTTTGATGAGAAATATGCAGTCTAGAAGGTGTAGTAGACTCGAGCAAGCAACAAAGGTTGCTTGTATCTTACTTGGTCAAATCTATCTGGAATGATAGTCTACTGTTCTGGTCCATTAAAGCTCATATATCATTTATATGGTGATCATCTAATTGTCTCTAAGTACTACATAGTCTCAGACTTTTATTGTAGCTCTAAGGGAAATTTAAATTCATAAAAACAAACAGGTAATAACACTAATAAATATATTGCACTATGTTTTAAAGAATTAATATGAATGCTTTATTTTGTGTATGGGTTCCTAGTATCCTTGTTCAGGGTTCATGCTCCAAGTAAAACATTAACGTCTAACATTTTAATCTCATATCAATTTTTTTGAGTTTTCTGGAAATAGGTACCGGAGACACTTTCTGATTTAATATTACAAAAGATGAAAGCCCCTCCAAAAGAAAATGATGTGGCAGACATTAAGCCAGAAAAACTTGTGGAAGCTGATGGTTTTATATTCGGTTTTCCTTCTTGTTTTGGCATGATGCCAAGCCAGTTCAAGGCCTTCTTCAATGCCACCCATGAGATATGGTCATCCCAATCGTTGGCTGGCAAGCCTGCTGGAATCTTCTGAAGTACTAGTTTTCATGGTCGAGGCCAGGAACTTTCTGCGTGAGTGTCCACCTTGGTTCTCCATAAATGAAGAACTACTATTTTGTGTTTTAATTGTTTAGTTATTGAATAGTCATGTCAAATCATCGTTTGGATTTCATCACTGTTTGTGATTTAGAAATTTCTCCCTGTTTGCTGTCCATCCCTCAATGATTTGTCTCTAGACTCTAGATTTTTAGGTAGATTCAGTTTATAAGAAATAGGTAGATCAAATAAATCTTCGATACACATGTCCAAACTTTTTAGTTGGACTGCTTCGAATATTGTTGTGTTTTTTTTTTCTGTGATTGGTTTAGTTTATGTTTTTTATATACACAAGTTTCTGATTAATGTCATTTTCAATGATAGATAACATGTCTAGTTACAGTTCGCATCCATACAATTATTTTCCTCATGTAGGAAATGACGTGCATGATGAAGCTTGGCTGTTAGCACCAAGGCTAAACTGATACTTGCATTAGATAATTCACCCTTTTGAGTCGGCGAAAAGCTCCAGGATTACAACCATTTGAAACTTAGAAAACCTGAAAAATTAACCAACAGAGTATGTATGAGCCTGTTATGCAAAAGGAAAAACATTGGGTAGGCGTCAGCTGGCACCTCCCACCTTTCTGTTATTAACTTCCACTGAGGCAGCCTCACACAAACATAGTTCTTCATCCCCTGTGGTTTGCTTCTGATTCTTCTAGAATGACAAAAACATAGTTCTTCATCCTTAAACACCTCAGCACTCTCATCTTCTGCAGCATCACTTGGCACAATATCAGCTGTAGCTTGATTGACTTTGTTTGTATCATTGGCCTGATTATTCTTTCTTTTTTTTTTTTTGTATCTTTTGTGATAATGACCTCCTGTATGGACTACTATTTTTCATCACTTAAATTTTAGTTTTCATTTGATCTTTGTATTTTTGTGGCACATTAACAGCAATAACGCAATTAGCACATCACGGTATGATTTTTGTACCCTTGGATACCCATTTGGAAGTGGCATGCTTGAGATGGAAGAGATAAAGGGAGGCTCTTCTTATGGTGCCAGAACTTTTGCAGCTGATGGATATTGTCATCCTACATAGCTAGAACTGCAGCAAGCCTTTTATCAGGGAAAATATATTGCTGAAATTGCAAAAAAGCTCAAAATCTAATATTTCTGCATAACAAATATATATATTTTACTTTAAAAATAGTGGAATGAATGTCCAAAATTAGGAATTTCACCATATATTACAACATCCTATAATGTTTAAGCTATGAAAGCTTTGATCAAACAAAACATATCATTAGTAATTTATAAAAGTTGAAAATACTTGGCCATTGCAATTACTATTATAAAGTGAATTACTAACTCTTTTTTTTTTAGTTACCTTCATCTCCTTTTTTCCATTATTGGCTATTTAGTATATTATTATCAAAAAATATTGAAACTTATTGGTATGAAAAACAAGCAAAAACATATTTTATCTATTTCATTACCGACTCTTTTATTTCTTTAGAATGTGTGAAGAGATTGAACTTACTTTAGTTATCTGTTGCTATTCCTAATGGAGAACATGTTTTGACCTCTTTGGTATTTTTAAATTGTACAATTGTTGTTGAAAACAAATCTTTTGTTGTTTACCTTATTTGTCTACCTTTGGTGGATTTGGATGTTATTCTTGGAATGGACTAGCTCTCTTCAAACAATGTAATCTTGGATTGCTCATTAAAGTTAATAACTTTTATAGATATCTTACTAGTGAATAAGGGAATTAAGGAAAAAAAATCAAAGAATGAGTTTCTTGTGTTCTTTTGAAATTGAAATTTAGCATAAGTTCTATGGCGTCCCTGTAGTTTGTGAATTTCCTGATGTATTCCCTAAGAAAATCTTAAGTCTTCCACCAGAAAGGGAAGTAAAGTTCTCTATAAAATTAATTACTGATACATAACCAATTTCTATAGCCCCTTATAGGAGGTCTCCCTTATAGTTGAGTGAATTAAAGATACAAATAGAAGACCTCTTAGGAAAATAATTCATTAGGCCTAGTGCTTTGCCATAGGGATCACCAGTGTTATTTGTGAAGAAGAAAGATGGGAGTCTAAGATTATGCATAGACTACAAGGAAATGAATAGAGTAATTATTAAGAACAAGTATCCCTTCCCTAGGATAGATGATCTATTGGACTAACTGAGAGGAGCTATTGTATTTTCCAAGATTGATTTAAGGTCAGGATACCATCAAATCAGAGTTAGAGTCAAAGATGTACCTAAAACTGCCTTTAGAACTAGATATGGGAATTATGAGTTCCTAGTGATGCCATTTGGATTGATGAATGCTCCAGCTATTTTTATGGATGACATAGAACGCATCTTTAGACCCTACCTTAATCAATTCATGGTAGTGTTTATTGATGACATTCTTGTATATTCTAAAAATAGGGAAAAGCATACACAAAATTTAAGGATTGTGTTGTAATTTCTTAGGGAAACGTAGTTGTATGCCAAATTAGAGAAGTGTGAATTCTAGTTATAAGAGGTAAAGTTCTTAGGGCATGTGATTATTAAAGATGGAGTAGAAATAGACCTTAGCAAAATAGAAGTAGTAGGAGAAACCTACCATAGTAACAAAAATTTGTAGTTTCCTTGGGTTGGTAGGTTACTACAAGCGATTTATTCAAGGGTTTTCGCAAATCACATTTCCTTTGACTAAATTGACTAAGAAAGATGTTCCATTTGTGTGGGATTCCAAATGTGAATGTAGTTTCCAGATCCTCAAGTGTAACACCCCATAATTTAATTAGCCTAAATTAATGGTCTCTAATTAAATGGATAGAATTAATGGTGTCATTTAATTAATTAGTATGAATTGCTTGCTTGCTAATTAATTTGATGAATTAGCTTAAGGAAGAGAAAATTTGGTTTGCATAATTTAAAGGCCCAAAATGGTTATATTAAAAAGTAAACTTGCATGAAAATTTGGTGCTTAAAATTAATTCTTTAATTTCCTTTTTTATTTACCTAGCCTAAGTACCAAGTGAGAAATAAAATAAGATGTAACTATTTAAATATATGGATGCGTGTGCCTTGCATGTATCCTACATGAAAGAAGGGAACGAAAATTAAAATTTATGCATGGCAATCCCAAGCCACACGTGAGGTAGAAAAGAAAGGAGAATAAAAGCATTAAAAAATTATTATATATATATGCATGGGTTTCACGTGCAAATAGGTGAAAGAAGAAAATTTTGCATGAACTTCAAGCATGGTTCACGTGAATGGAGAAAGGGAAGAAGGATGCAACAAATATATTTATATGTGTGTGTGTGTGTGTGTGTGTGTGTGTGTAGGTGTTATGTGAACTAGGGAGGACAAGAGAGAATAGAAAAAGGAAAAGAAATACCAAGGTTGCTTGTGAAAGTTAGTTACTTGTGAAAGTGGGTAATTTAAACTTGCAAGGAAAAGAAATACCAAAGTTGCAAGCAAAAGAGTACAAGTGCAGAATTTTCTTTTAGGAAAATAAAAATAGAATGCAATTAGAATCTTCACACAACCACACGCCACCTAAGCCAAGAAAGAGACAAGAGGGAATTGAAAATTTTACTTCTATTCTACAAACCACACGTGAAGGAGATAGAGATATGGGAATTAAAATTTTAGTCTCACAAGGAGACATACACACGTGAAGTAGGGAAGAAAAGAAAGAAAGAAAAAAGATAAAACAAAGAAAGGGGTGGGGTGAAGTGAGGGAAAAGAAACAATTAGGAAGGTTCATTCTGTAATAACAAGAACTATTTTTAAAAGATAAAACCTAATTTTTGATGCTAATCCTAATTAAACTAAGTCTGGCATAGATTTCAAGGTCAAGGGTTGAAATTAGGAAATGATTTGGAGTCAGAAACACGATCGAACGAAAAGAAACACAATCCGGCGATCAGTAACTGACAGACGACGTTTCGTAATTTAGTTTCACTGATAGAGGCCAAAATCTTTGCATAAGAACTCGTGCCAACATTTAGAGGGAAGCCGACATCCTGAAGTTCCCCAGGTGGTTCGGGAAAAGTTGGAATCGCCCCCAGAAGCTTTAAATTTCCTGAAATCCCTCTATTTCTATCAATTCTCTCTCTCTCCTCACTCTATTTTCTCTCTCCTCCTTCCTCCACCGCGTGCCGCCACCTGAGCCACCACCTGGCATACCAATCGACTTCCCTCGCCACCCTTAACCTCTAGCAGCCACCTACGGCTACCAACGGTCGCCAGCGCTGCCAAAAAATGCCGTTTTCCTCCTCCATCATGTGGGATTTTCACCAACTGAGATCATCGTCATCCGCCACTATTGGCCGTCATTGCCACCACCAGCGTGTAGCCTGAGTTGCCAACTTCCTCCACCAGCTTGTCGACGTTAAACAGAGGTCCGAAGCGCCCAGATTGAGACATTTTCCGTCCACCGTGAATCATTTTTGTGGCCGAAAAATGCCATCCAAATGGCCGTGAACCGCCGCGCCACCACCATATTCGGACTCCTCGTCTTGCGGGCTTCACCGTGGTGTAAATTTTGAGGCCAACCGCACCCCTCTGCCGTACACCGCCATGCACTGCTGTGTGCCGCCATGCCAGAGAATCTTGATATATACTGGGAGACACCGAGACCACCCCGGGACAGATTTCCATCATCCGACAACAATGGTAAGGTCTGATTCCCCAAAAACTAATGAAATTTGATTGAATTAGCTGCCGAACGTGACTAGGAAATAAATTGACCTAGGTATTAGGGTAATTATACTTAGAATCATAAAACGAATGACATGACGAGCTTAAATATTCGTGCAAATGCCCAGGGAATTAAATTGGCTCGAAATCTGGGATTTCGTGAAGTTCTAAATTGATTCGGAGCAACAGGAGACCAAGTAGGATGATTTACGCTTCCCGAGTTCTAGATTTAATCTAGTGAATACCTAAACGATTAGATTTAATTGCATGAATTTATGTGCTATTTTCGATGGACTAAATTGCATGCCTGTGTGCTGGATATCCTAATTGCTTGTTAGATGTTGTGTTTATCGAGTTTAGATGCCCTTAGGGCCGATTTACTTAGGGCAGGGTACTTGATAGCTGATATGGGACGGCCGTTAAGTATCCCGAGTATAGGGAGTTTTTTAAATGAGATTATTTTTACCAGATTTAACTTGTACTGCGTTAGAGATCACGCGATAAATCAGGACGACCCTAAGAAAGGTTTAAGGAGTATAAGGGGGGATAGCCTACACGGGGAAACATTTTGATTTAGGCGTAATACCCTAGAACCCTGAGGAATAGCCGACCGTGAGCATGTGAGTTCGAATAGACTGTATGAGGATGAGAATTGGCGTATGTGCACATGCTAGGGGATGCCCTAGATGTTGATTGTCACCCAGTCCTTGAGTGAGTGATTGGTGTTACGGATCACACTCACAATATAGGCAAGATTCGGGTGATTGGTGTTACGGATCACACCTAACGATAAGAGAGGTAATCTCTCTAGATGACGTGCAATTGGACGATTTTAGATTTGGTCGCAGACGACTTATGGCCAAGATGGATTTAGATACATTGGGCATGGGATTTAACCTGATTTCAATTACTGATTTTCAAAGAAATGGATTTTTATGATTTTGAGTATTTTTCGCAATTTTCATGTGATAAAATGATTTAAAAGATAAGGTATTTCACTAATTTCGAACTGATTCAGGAAGTTATTTTCGGTGCTCGCACCGCTAAGTATTCAACCAAATTTTGAATTGTATTTAAACTGTAAATTATTCTACTGAAATTTTATATCTCACCAGGTTTTTTACTCAGATGAACAGGAACAGGGACAGGAACCTAGACGTTAGATGGACGATAACTTGGTGATAAATCGAAGAAAAGCTTAGTCTAGGCTTGAATTGTATATATATGTGGTTATTGATGTTGCTGTATATTGGTCTTTTGTAATTTATGTTTTCTGTTGTTATTGGACTGGCTGTATATCTGTAAACCTGATTGTTGTATTTGGGATACACTCGAAATACAAAGGAAACTCTGCCAGATTTTTGGTAGGGTTTACCGCTGTAAACTTGTGAAATTAAGTTGGAATTGGTATGAGTGCATGATATGATGTATATATGGATTTTAGTTTTCATTCCAGAGTAAATTACAATGAATGTATGTAAAATTAGCATAGCTGCAGGTGAATTAGGGTTGAAAAGAATCCGAATGGATAACGGGAAGTCTATTTGGGTTATACTCAACCAATAACGATCCCCTGACATTCCCACATCGGGAATAACTATTTGGAAAACCCATACGCTTCCACTATGAGTGTGTATGTTGTATTAGGGGGTCGTTACAATTATGGTATCAGAGCTCGATTTGTCGGATCGTCTAGTTTAGTGGGTTAGGGACCTTGAATCTTCGGGCTTATAGCTTTAGGGTTTTGATTGATTTAACTCTGGAATGCTAGGATTTAATCTCAAACCGATAAGTAATGGAATGAATTTAATGCCTTTCTATTAACTATTACTATTATAATTGATCTGTTTGTTTTTTGTGTCAGATAACTATGGCAGAATCTAGTAGGGATGCCACTCGTAGGTCCAGAGGAAGGCCAAGGCACAGGAACCAGGGTGCTTCGGGTAGTGGCAGCATGGAGACTGATGTCAACATGCACGATATGATGGAATCCATTCGTATGATGGCTGATGCGATGAGAGATCAAGCCACTACCAGTGCTAATATGATGAGACAGCAATAGAAAGATAGACAGACTAGAAATGACGGAGCCACCCAGCATGCTAACCCATTGTATCAGGGATGGATCGAGTTTCAGAGAGCAGGTCCATCCCCATTTGCAGGTGCCTCTAATCCAGCTGCGGTAGAAGCCTAGATGAAAGATATTGAAAAGATTTTCAGATTGTTGCAGTCTGACGACGAGCAGAAGGTTACATATGCAACATATATGTTGAAAGGCGAAGCAGAACTTTGGTGGACATGTGCCCACCAACTGATGGAAAGTAGAGGTATCCCGCTCACGTGGGAATCTTTCAAGAGATTCATTATGGACCAGTACATCCCTGAGAGCGTAAAACAATCAAAGGAAGCATAGTTTCTGGAGCTCACATAGGGAGGCAGGCCATTTGAGGAGTATTTGAAACAATTTGAAGAATTATCACGATACTCCACCTACCTGCGAATGCACTATAACGAGGCATGAAAAGCAAAGCAATTAGAAGAAGGCCTAGAATTACCCATGAAGACTCAACTAGCTACACTTGAGATTTAAGACTTCGCCACGCTAGTAAACAAGTGCCGAATCCTGAGCAAGAATCTAGAGCAGAGACAGGCTCAGAATATAACCCAGAGAATAGGGAACTGGCCAAGACCAGTAACCAAAAATCTTAATGTGAGAGGCGGTATGTTTAAACCACAACCAGGGGCTTCTAGCAACAGTGGAAGATGACCTGATAACACACCCTATCCGAAGTGTGGAACTAGACATCCAAATCAGCCCTGTTGGCATCAGACTCCACTTCAGTGTTATAGGTGTGGAGGTACAGGACATATGGCCAGATACTATCCTTCCATCGGGAACCAGCTGACATCCGGTAGCCGAAGACCATAGCCTCTAGGGAGAGTTTTCACTTTGAATGCGGCCAATGTCGATAGGTCTTCAGGCTTGATGCAGGGTAGAGGTAAAATTTATAATTTTTCTTTGATAGTTTTGTTTGATTCGGGTGCTACGCACTCCTTTATTGTTGATGCATGCGTAGAGAGAATAAAACTACCATTTTAAACCCTGCCCTGTGACCTATACATATCCATACCTTTGGGAGAAGCCACTATATCCCCATGTATATGCTTGAATTGCCCCTTAACCATTGAAGATACTTTGTTTATTATGGACCTAGTGTGTATAGTATTGACTGGGATCGACATCATATTGGCAATGGATTGGTTAACTAGGAATCGGGTCTTGTTAAATTGTTCTGAAAGGACAATCACTTACCTGGATAACGTGCCTCTGCGAGAGAGTGACAGGGCTTGTGAAATAGGCGATATGTCCCTTAATCTCTCTGAGGTAGAGTTGCAGGATAGGCTAAGCCAAATCCTAATTGCTAGTGACTTTTCGGAGGTATTTCCTTTGGAAGTGAGCAAACTGCCACCACCTAGGGAGATAGAGTTCACCATTGACCTGATTCTAGGCGCAGGCCCAATAGCCATGACTCCATATCATATGATCCCAGCAGAATTAAGGGAATTAAAGGTCCAAATTAAAGATATGTTAGAAAAGGGGTTCATTAGGCCAAGTGTATTGCCATGGAGAGCTCCTGTCTTTTTCGTAAAGAAGAAAGACGGGAGTTTAAGACTATGTATTGATTACCGACAATTGAATAAGATGACTATTAGGAACAAATACCCATTACCACGTATTGATGACTTGTTTGATCAGTTGCAAGGCGCGATTGTGTTTTCTAAGATAGACTTAAGATCAGGATACCACTAGATTAGGGTTAGAGAGGAGGATATCTCAAAGATAGTGTTTAGAACAAGATACGGCCACTACGAGTTCCTAGTGATGTCATTTAGATTGAAGAATGCACCAGCTGTCTTCATGGATTACATGAACAGGATCTTCAAACCCTATTTAGATCAGTTTGTAGTGGTATTCATTGACGATATCTTAGTCTATTCCAAGACTCACGAAGAGCATGCCCAGCATCTTAGCACGGTGCTACAGATACTGAAAGAGAAGCAATTGTATGCAAATTTAGAGAAATATGAGTTTTTGTTAGAAGAAGTGAAATTCTTGGGACACGTGGTTAATGGGGAAGGAATAGTAGTAGACCCAAAGAAAATTGAAGCAGTATTAGATTGGGGTCAACCTAGGACGGTCACCAAGATTAGGAGTTTCCTGGGTTTGGCTAGTTATTATAGGAAATTCATTCAAGGATTTTCTCAGATAGATAGTCTTGCCATTAACCTGGTTGACTCAGAAAGGGGTAGAATTCAAATGGAGCGCATAGTGTGAGAATATTTTTCAAACTTTGAAAGAGAAATTGACCACCGCTCCTGTACTAATTATTCTGAAACCCCTAGAACCCTTTACCGTATATACAGATGCATTGCTGAGAGGCCTAGGTTGCGTCTTGATGTAGGATGGGAAAGTTGTGGCTTATGCATCATGGAAATTGAAACCTGCAGAGGAAAACTACCCCACCCATGACTTAGAATTAGCTGCCATCGTGTTTGCCCTAAAGATTTGGAGACATTACCTATATGGCAAGGTATTTAAGGTGTATAGTGATCATAAGAGCCTTAGGTATTTTTTTAATCAAAAGGAATTAAACATGAGGCAGCGTAGGTGGGTAGAATACTTGAAAGACTTTGATTTTGAATTGAAATATCATGCAGGGAAAGCAAATTTCGTGGCCGATGCATTAAGCCGAAAGTCACTATAACTAGCTAGTTTAATGATTGGTGAGATGAGCTTACTTGAGGATTTTAGGAATCTCAGCCTCAACGTAATCTCGTTTCTGCAAAGATTAGTGATGAGTGACTTTTTGATAACCTGCGAATTGAGAGAATTGATTAGACAAGCCCAACTTGAGGATGAATCCTTGGAAGTATATGCAGACCAACCCGATTTTGGACTAGCACCTAATGGAGTCTTAATGTTTAGGAAGAGGGTAGTGATTCTGAACCATCAGGAGCTGAAGGAAAAAGTGTTAGTAGAAGCCATTACACTATTCACCCTGATATTTCCAAGATGTATCAGGACTTAAAGAGGAACTTTTGGTGGCCTGGTATGCAGAAGGATATCACGAACTACGTGAATGCCTGTTTGACTTGTGAACAGGTTAAGATAGAACATCAGAAACCCGCAGGGCTACTAAAACCATTAGAGATACAGAAAGGAAATGGGATCAAATCACTATGGATTTCGTAGTAGGATTACCTAGGACACCAACAGGATTTGATGCCATTTGGGTAATAGTGGATAGGTTAACCAAGTCTGTGCACTTTTTACCTGTTAAGGTGCATTACTCCATGGAGAAATTAGCCGAAGTATGCCTTAGGGAAATCGTGAGATTGCATGGAATACCGTCAGGTATAGTATCCGATCGAGACCCTAGGTTTACTTTGAGATTCTGGCAATCCCTACAGCAAGCCTTAGGAACTTAACTTAAGTTTAGCACGGCCTATCATCCTCAGACTGACGGGCAGTCTGGGAGGACTATCCAAACCCTAGAAGACATGTTAAGGGCTTGTGTGCTAGAGCAGAAAGAAAGTTGGGATAAACACCTGTCGTTGATAGAGTTTGCATACAATAACAATTATCACTCTACCATCGGTATGGCACCTTATGAGGCTCTGTATGGGAGGAGTTGTAAGTCACCTTTAAGTTGGGTAGAAATGGGGGGGAGTGCACTGTTGGGACCCGAAATTGTACAAGAAACCACTAATCAAATTAAAATGATCAGGGAAAAGATGAGAGTTACCCAATAGAGGCAAGAATCATATGCCAATAAGAGAAGAAGGCCTTTAGAATTTAATGAGGGAGAGCACGTATTTCTGAGAGTGTCCCTCACCATGGGTATCGGTAGACAGGTGAGGACCAAAAAACTAAGCCCTAGATTCCTAGGACCATTCCAAATCTTACAAAGAGTTGGTCCCGTTGCCTACCGAATTGCCTTACCTCCCTATTTGTCCAACCTACATGACGTTTTTCATGTCTCCCAACTTCGTAAATATGTCCTAGATCCTGCGCATGTATTAGGGAATCAACCGATAATATTAAAGGAAATTTTGACTTATGAATCTACTCCGGTACAAATCCTTGACTATAAGACTAAGCAACTTCGAAGTAAAATAATCCCTTTAGTTAAGGTACTTTGGTAGGATGTAGCATCGCAGGAGATGACGTGGGAGAAAGAAGAAGAAATGAGGCAACAATACCCAGAACTGTTCACAGGTATGAATTTTGGGGACAAAATTTCTTTTAAGGGGGGGAAAATGTAATAACCGGAACTATTTTTAAAAGATAAAACCTAATTTTCAATGCTAATCCCAATTAAACTAAGTCTGGCACAGATTTCGAGGTCGAGGGTTGTAACACCCCTTATCTTGCCTTAACAACGTCATGTTACTTCCTTAGATAAGTGGTTACATTAATTCTAGTCTTTAAATATATTTAAAGTTCCTGAGCATCTAATCCATCATAGATTTATTTCGCAATTAGGTTTGGGTTCTCATCCTCAGGTGAAATGCTTTGGCATAGTGGAAAATAAAACATTAAACACTACAGTAGATTACATACAAAAACTTTCCATATATACATATACATATACATCATGACATCTATTTAGTACATCGTTTCATATACAGACACTGGGATAGATGAAGTACCCATCCTGAAGGAGTAAGGAGACAACAAGCCTGTCACTCATACCCCTTTTACAAAATACCATGGGAGAATCGGTCCTTCATATATCCCTATACGTATGCCCCTTTTTCTGTCTATATACAGCCAAAAATGTTAGTCCTAATTCTAACTCCCCCAAAACAAAGAATTAGGACTCCAAAAAGTTGGGCTATAGCTATATATTTAAGTCATCATCTACTCCATCGGGAATTTAAAAACAGTGATAACGTACACATTCTTGATAATAGTAAAGGTACCCAATAAAGGAATATCCACTATATCTAACTCCACTTCAATTACCATGCAATATCTAACCATCTGATACATATTAGTTCAGTAATGAGAATTGTATTCCCAGTAGATAAACAACCAGTTTATTTTAAAATAGCTGACATGTACCATTGCAATAATGTAGAAAATACTCTACATGCAGTTTAATTTCAAAACTCTTTTCATATATACACTTGGATATGATTCATCATGGAAACATGTGTGGATGCAGCTATAGAAATGAAATACACATTCAATCAGTTCATTCATGAAATAGGCTATAAGTATTTGATGTGTAAATATCATAATAATATTCACATACATCACATCTTTGTAATGCATATCATAACATGCAATAAACCTCAGCTTTTAGGAGATAGACACCAGATCATTCCCCTTGCCTCTTCTTCCTTGGGAGTATACAAAAGATCATTCCCCACAAGGAAGCCTCTTTTTAGGAATGAATGCATCAAATCATTCCTCCTCATTTAATACCTTGGGAGTATACAGAAGATCATTCCCCACAAGGTAACTTTCCTGGAAGGTAAACATTGAATCATTCCTCCCCTTCATAGGACTCAGTTTCATGAGTCATTCACTGGGTCGTCCCTCCTCCTCATTTCAATTCCCTGGGGCACATATCAATCATTTCCCACCAAGGAACCTTAACCTCGCATTTCACATTATATCAAGCAATTTCATGCCATTCTTTACCTCACATTTCACATCACATCATGCATTTTCATGCTATTCTTTAACCTTGTGTTTCACCTCACATAAAGATTTTTCATGTCATGCAAACATCTTTTACATAAATGTAAACATTCCATTGATAATAGCACAATAATGCCATGCAAACACTTTTACATAACATATGCCTATTCGGGTGGTACCTCAAGCCACTTCCAATGGACATATAAGATTGGCCATTCTAGAGAAAATGCCATATTACACTTGGCCAAGGCAAGAAAAATATGAGAATGTGGCACTTTTAACTCATTTGGTTCCTTTTTAGCATTATTCTCATCATCTAAGCATTTTGGCAACACTTTCAATAATTATGCCTAACATTTTCTCACACTTCAAATTTGTGTAAGTGTACTTTAAGTCATCCTTTTTCATGCTTTTTCTAACTCATTGTTCATATCAATGATGACCATACATCTAATCTCACAATTTCACATTTTTAGGCATACTTTTAAAGTGAAAAAGTAAGACTTTAAATTGACAACATTACTTAAGGTATAACTTGCCATGATTTTCTCTCTCTTCTTTTCTTAGAACTAGACATATATAGTCTCTAAGTCAATTTTCAAGAACAATTTCAGCATCATTCCTATGCATTCATTCGGCCAAGGTGACTAATGCACACTTATTTGGTTATTTGTGAAGCTAGACAATAAGAGAAATACCCAAATGCAAAGTTAATTGAATTTTCTCTCTCTTACCATTTTCTAGCACTTTCTCTCACTAGTTCTAACACAAAATTTTGCCAAAATTCAGCACCAACATTAACCCTAGCATTCGGCCAAAGTGAGAAAACAAGCAAAAGTGGAGTTGTTTCATCAATTCCCTTCCAACAAAACAACATTCATGCAAAAAAACATGAAAAATACCATTTTCTCACTCTAAAAGCACAAATTCAGCATTTACCTAATTTAGGGTTTAGAAAGATCAATTTCCATTCATGCAATCTTATCATCTCATGAATTTCTATACTTTCCAACATATCTATAGTCACAACCACAAGTGAATTCCAACATTTTTCACATCCAAGTAGGAAAATCTACCATACACATGTAGTGAGAGAAATTGGCACCTTTCTTACAATTTTGAAAACACCATAAATCTACCATAAATCATGAAAATAATTGCATAAGGTTGTTCATCTACCTTGAAAAGCCAATGGATATGTAATTCCCCTTTGAATTTGATGTAAGCTTCTTCTCTTCCAAGGCAAGATGAATTTCAGCCACCTCTCCTTCTTCTCCTTCTTTCACGACATTTCTAGTAGCTAGGAGAAGAAATAGGCTGAAGTAGAGTTGGACTTATTTACAAAATGCCATTCTTGCAAATTTTGTCAATTTCATCCTTTTTCTTTTCTTTTTATAACAATGGCATTGTCTCTCCTTACCATTGTAATTTTATGCAACTTCCATGGGCTGGGACTTTTTTGCCCTTTCGAAATTTTGAAATTGCATAGTGGTCCCTCAACTTTTTGGAATTTGCATTTTAGTCCCTAAGAAAAGTACACTTTTGCTATTAAGTCCAATTTGGCCATTTTTGCTTCCTTTTTCATTCTTTTTGGTTTCAAGGAGTAAAAATCACTTAAATAAAATTCCATAAGGCTCTTTTCGATGAATTTACCTATTTACTTTTATTTTAGCAAAATTACAATTTTGCCTCTATGGAAAAATTACCTTTTTACCCTTTATGCTAAAAATATCATTTCACTCTCATTTTTTCTTCTTTTGATCAAGAATGAGTAAGGATTTCTAATTGCCACCTTAATAAAATATTTAAGGTCAAACTACAATTTTCTCACATCATATAAAATTACCATCATAACCATGGTGTGAAATTACAATTTTACCCTTCTTAGGGAAAATTGTCCCTTAATATTAACATAAGTAATTTCTTGCATAACTAGACTCTTCTTCCCTCTTAAATAAAAATAATAAAAGTCCTTTGTCATAACTTCATGAAATAAGAGAATTAACTAATTATTCATTTCATGGTAAAATTACCATTTTACCCTTCCTTACCAGATTTCCAATTTCATGCTTTTATCACAAAAGTGATTATAAAGTGATAAAAGTGTTCATTATAACTCCTTACTAAATCATCCTTAACCCTGCGTAATTAATACTAAATTAATAACAACAACAACATCATCATAAATTACAAGTGTTAGGAGCGGATGTTACAGTTCTCCCCTCCTTTAAAATAATTTCGTCCTCGAAATTGATACGTACCTTATGTGAATAACTCTGGATAGGCACTCCTCATGTCTTCCTCCTTCTCCCAAGTAGCTTCTTGTGGTGATGTTTTGTCCCACAAGACCTTTACCAAGGGAATGGTTTTATTCCTCATGTTCTTAACCTCAGTACCGATAATTTGTAAAGGTTTTGGCTTATATGTGAGATTATCCTTTAATTGTAATGTACTGGCGTCAAGAATGTGTGAGGAATCAGAAATATATTTTCTAAACTGGGATACATGGAAGACATTATGGAGGTTTGACAATGATGGTGGCAAGGCTATTTGGTATACAGATGGACCAACCCTCTTTAGAATTTGGAAAGGTCCCATGTATCTTGGACTCAGCTTTCTTAACTTTATAGCCCTACCAATCCCAGTAGTTGGGGAGATTTTAAGGAAAACATGATCTACCTCATCAAATTCCAGTGACCTCGTTCTTTTATTGGCATAGCTCTTCTGTCGGTCCTGAGCTTTTGCCATTTTCTCTCTGATCATTTTAATTTGATCAGTTTTCTATTGTACTAACTCAGGTCCTAACAGTTGTCTCTCACCCACCTCATACCAACATAATGGGGATCTACATTTCCTTCCATATAAAGCTTCATAGGGTGCCATGCCAATACTGGAGTGGAAACTATTATTGTAAGAAAATTCAATTAAGGGTAAGCTTCTATCCCAGTTTCCCTTATATTCTAGAACACAAGCCCTCAGCATATCCTCTAGAGTTTGAATTATTCTCTCAGTTTGTCCATCAGTTTGAGGGTGGTATGCTGTACTAAAATTCAATCTAGTCCCGAAAGCTTCTTGTAGGGCTTTCCAGAATCTAGAGGTAAATCTGGGATCTCTATCTGAAATAATACTAATCGATATACCATGCAGTCGCACTATCTCCTGAATATATAGCTGAGCCAGCCTATCCAAGGAGTAGCTAATCTTAATGGGGAGAAAATGAGCAGATTTAGTTAATCTGTCCACTATCACCCAAATGGCATCATTCCCCGATTGGGTCCTAGGTAAACCTACCACAAAATCCATTGAAATTTTGTCCCATTTCCACTCAGGAATATCTAATGACTGTAGTAAACCAGCAGGTCTCTGGTGTTCAATTTTTACCTGTTGACAAATCAAACACTTGGCCACATACTCTGCTATGTGCTTTTTCATACTTGGCCACCAAAATCTTTCTTTCAAATCCTGGTACATTTTAGTAGCCCCTGGATGAATGGTGTATCTACTCTGATGAGCTTCCTCTAATATCCTTTCTCTCAATCCATTTACATGAGGAACATAAATTCTCTTATGGAAGGTTACCAGTCCATCATCCTCCTTTATAAATTCTTTTGAGTCCTTGAGAGATTCTAAGAATTCATCATTTTTATGAGCTTCTAAAATTTGAGTTCTAAGAGTAATTTCAATTCTCAGTTCACCTAAATAGATTTTGTTTGATGACACTAGAGTTGATAAACTCATGTTCCTAAATTTCTCCATTAAACTCATCTCACTTACCATCATCTGAGCTACTTGGAGAGACTTTCTACTTAATGCATTAGCCATGATATTTGCCTTCCCTGGATGATATTTCAATTCAAAATCATAGTCTTTAATGAATTTCATCCATCTTCTCTGTCTCATATTCAATTCCTTCTGGTCAATTTACATTGGAAATTCATTTCCAAGAAAAGGAAAGTAATATTGAAATTATTAGAATTTTATAAGAGATAGACCTTAGAAATTATTTCTAAGAGAAATAGAAACTTATTCCTTAAAAATTGCAATTTCCCATAAGAAATGTGTACTTGCATTAAACTTACAAGAAAAAGAGAATTTCTCTTGAAAAATTGACAAAGAATTTCAAAGGTGGCCAAGTGCCCACCTCGTGCCCAAGTGTGCACCATGACCCTAGGTGGTGGCCAAGTACACACATTTGCCCAGGTGTGCACAAAGAATTTTAAAGGTGGCCAAGTGTCCACGAGTGCCCAAGTGTGCACAACTAATGTAAGTCACAACATACCTCGTGCCCAAGTGTACACAGAAAATTTAAGAAGGATAAGCCTAAATAAATTGTTACTGTTATGATAATGTAAGTCACAACATAAGTATTTGCAAGTATGTTATTTTCATCTTATTAACATTTTAATTGATCACATATTACTTGCCAGTTATATTGTAAATTATGCGGTATTTTATTCCAAGAATGTAGAATTAATTATTTTGGTGCTTGCACCCTGATACATATTAGTTGTTTTTTTTTAAACTTGAATTGTTAAGCTACTGGAAAACTTGTGTTTCTCATTATATGATAATATGTATTAGATGCGGACGCATAGCTGGGCCGGGAGTTCGAGTTCCTTTGGGTTAAGGAATTTTTGTAAGCCCTATTTTTGGGTTCTAGTCTAGACATACTTCGGTTAGATCTAGGATCATTCTTTTGGCAATAGTTTTAAGATGTATTTAGGAAAGAACAGGGGAAGGGATAGGCGAAGGACCGGTCTGTCTGGAAAATTTGTAAATGGAGTCTGAGTGATAGGATTGTTGTCTCCTGACTTCCTATGGATGGGTACTTCATATATCTTGTTACATGTTCACTGTAATGTAATGGACATTATGAAAATTATTTAATTGCATGAAAGTTTAAATTCCGCAGTGTAGCATAGAATTTCTTTTATTTTGTTGTACATGTAAGTTTATTTAATTTGAGCGAAAGATCCTGAACCTAATCCGCTTAATATGATTCGATGGTTTAATTGATCAGTATTTAATTAAATAAAGGATAAAGATAATGTATCGAGCCTATCTGTTTATATCAGAATTAATGGTAATTCTAGATAGGGGCGTTACATCAAGCAAAAATTAACTACTGCACCTGTCTTAAAAATTCTTAATCCCTTAAGACATTTTGAATTGTATTGTGATCCATCCAAGAAAGGCCTAGGATGTGTCTTAATGTAGGATGAAAAATTAATTGCATATGCCTCTAGACAATTGAGACCTCATGAAGAGAACTATCCTACCAATGATCTGGAATTAACTTCTATAGTGTTTTCCTTAAAGATTTGGAGACACTATTTGTATGGGTCTAAATTTAAGGTATTTAGTAACCATAAAAGTGTTAAATACCTCTTTGATCAAAATGAGCTAAACATGAGGCAAAGGAGATGGATGGAATTTCTTAAAGATTATGATTTTGAATTAAAATACCATTAAAAAAAAAGCAAACATAGTGGCAGATGCTTTGAGTAAGAAATCTCTTCACATGACCCAATTGATGGTAAATGAAATGAGCCTAATAAAGAAATTTAGGAATTTAAGCTTGTCTACTCTAGTAATTCCAGATAGAATATTTCTGAATGAATTGAGAATTGAAAATAATCTTAAAACTTAGATTTTGGAAGCTTAAAAAGAAGATGAATCCTTAAAATCCCTAAAAGATTTATAGAAATTTAAGAAAGAAAATGATGGAATAATAACCTTCCAAAATAGAATATATGCTTCTGAATTAAGAGGATTAAGGGACATAATATTGGAAGAAGCTCATAAAAGCAGCTATACTAGTCATCTTGGAGCTACTAAAATGTATCAAGATTTGAAAGAAATATTCTAGTGGCCAAGTATGAAAAAGCATATCGCTAAGTATGTTACTAAATGTTTAGTATGCCAGCAGGTGAAGATAGAACATTAGAAACCTGCAAGATTATTGCAATCCTTAGATATCCTTGAATGGAAATGGATCAAGATCTTTATGGATTTTGTGGTTGGATTACCAAAAACTCAATTAGAAAATGATGCAATCTAGGTAATAGTGGATCGATTAACAAAGTCTTCACACTTCTTGCCAATAAAGATAAATTTCTCATTAAACAATTTGGCCCAATTTGACCCTAGGCTTACTTCTAGATTTTGGAGGGCATTACAAGAAGCTTTTGGCACCAAGTTAAATTTTAGTGCTACTTATCACCTATAGGTTGATGGGCATACTAAAAGAACAATCCAAACTCTAGAAGATATGATTAGGACATGTGCTTTAGAATAGAAAGGGAGTTGGGATAAGAATCTACCACTAGTAGAATTTGCCTATAACAATATTTTTTATTCTAGCATAGGGATGGCACCTTATGAAGCTTTATATGGAAGAAAAAGTAGATCACCTTCATGATGGTTTGAAATAGGGGAGAGACAATTATTAAGGCCTAAATTAGTACAATAAACAACTAATCAAATCAAGATGATTAGAGAAAAGATGGCCAAGGCCCAAGATAGACAAAAGAGTTATGCTGATAGAAGGAAAAGGCCACTTGAATTTGAGGAAGGAAATTGTAGCATCCTTATCTTTACATTACAACTTCATAAAATGTAATAAGATAAGTAAGTCGCATTTATCTTTACCTTATTATTTTCAAGGATTAGATTGAGCATTAAATCCATCAATAATTTATTAATGGATTAGGTTTGAGTTCTTTTTCTCAGGATATCATACTTTAGCACAACGAAAAATAAAAATGCATACATCACAGCTAAATTTGTAAAACATTACACACACACACACACACACACATATATCATTTACACTATCTGATATACATGCCGGGATATGTGAATTATTCCTTTATAAGGGTAAGGAGGCAACAAGTCTACCACTCAAACCTTTTTCAAAAAGAATCCTACTAGTGGATAAATCCTCCACACATCCCATTTCAAGTGTGTGCGCTTCTCTATTTTGTATAGCTAAAAGAATAGTGATCCTAATTCTACCCTAAAAATAATATATTGAGAATTAGGACAAAAGGGCTACAACCACATAATTATATCTACTCCTTAAGTCTATTAGTTCATTGTAGGGATCTCAAATATTGCCATTATGTACACATCCTTCAGGACCATAAAGGCTTCTAAAAAGGGAACCTCTACCACTGCTACTTCTATTTCCATCATCATATTGTATCTAGGCATCTGATACATACCAAGATAACTATGAGAAATAATTTCCCAGTAGCTAAACTGTAATGACCCCGTTTCATAGATCTTACATTCTTAGTATGTAATATAGCAAAAGCATAAAATATCCTCAAAAATTTTTCCTTTCACTTTCTCAAGATAAGGAAGTCAAAGGGTCGTTACTGGTTGAGTGTAATCCAAATAAACTCTCCTTCTAGTCTATTTAGATTTCATTCAACCACCACTTTCTACGCAGCAAATCTAATATCATGATTCATACCATATGTACTCTGGAATATAAAAGTCTAACAACCATTCAAAGACAATTGAGATATACTATACAGTCTTAGCATTTAATTCATTCATCCATCCACAATTTAAAACTCCATAAATTTCATTACACTAATCTACATCCAGAGATATTTGTAACATCCTCTCCTTCCGTATATGAGAGATGATTGTTAGTTTTAAAATACATTAAATGCTTGTGATTGTTTCATGTAGTTGCATTAGAGTCAGGGACCAAATTGAAAAGAAAAGAATAAGGACTTGAATGAGAGGGAAAAGGTTGAGTGGAGGAAGTTTTGTAAATTTTCCATAATTTTAGCTAAGAAAATTACTGTAGCTACAAAGATTTTGAAATTTGCTGCCAATAGGTTAAGGGTAAAATGGTAATTTGGCATGTAGCCAGAGAAATTATCATTTTGAGCAAAACGATCAAGAATTATGATCAGAATTGATAATTCCTAGACCACCTATAAAATAGGGCCAAATTATAGAACCTTCATCCTTCACCTTGCATTCAGAATTCTAGAGAGAGAGGGACATTATAGAGAGAGAAAGTGAGAATTTACAAAGGAAGTAGCATTTTTAAAGTGAAGTAAGGCAAGAAGTGGATAGCTGAGCGATCTAGCAGTTCATCTGATAATTTTACACTAGCTTACACGAAACAAGATAGCAAAACAACCTATTCCCTCTAATTTCTAATTACTATTCATATTGATGAAACTGATGATTTTCATATTATTTAAAGTAAGAGAGGGTTTAAAACTACATTCTTGTTGTTTTTAAATGCTATTGGGTGTTTCAAACTGCATAAATATACTTATGTATGCTGAAATCAGATTGTGAAAAATGAGTTTTTACCTATTGAATGAGAATGAGGTTTAATCCAAGATTTAAGAGAGATTAAATGGTAGTTTGGGCTACTTTTATATATATAATGATGCTTATATGATGGTATTGAGTTATTCATTATGAAAAAAGGGTTTACAAACTTGTTTTTAGGTAAAAAATTTTGTCAACCATGAGTCTTAAAAGCAGAGCATAACGTAGTAGTTGACTTATAGCCCTTGTAAGTCAACTGTTGTGCTCTTTGGTTACACAAAAATGCATCCAGAGTGCTAGCAGCTGACTGCCAGGAGGCTGAAAGTCGACTTCCATGCTCATATTTTTTAGAAATTTTCCAAGAATAGAGCAGTCAACTATTGGACTTGTATCAGTCGACTGGTAGCCCTCAGGTTTAGAGAATTTTGAGGCAATGAGCTACAAGTCGACTATCAGGAAGGTAGAAGTCGATTGGCAAGCCTCTGTTTTAGAAAAATGAACTCAATGACTGAGTTTAAAGCATGTTTAGCCCATAACTGTACTTAAATAAGGGAGTTAAACTTATAATGTATAATAGGTAACAAGAGGGTTGAGAATGAAAGAAAAAGAGTAAGAAAAAAATGTGATAAGTGAAAAGGAATGAGCATGAGAATTACCAAAGAAATAAGAAAGTATTCCTAGTTTATAGATAGTGGTAGATCGATACATATTAAGTGACTAGTTATTGGCATAGGACAACGATTGAGGTACTCCATGGTTAAATTATATTATTTTGACAACACCGTGGTGGTTATTAATTTTAAGTTAGTGAATTCCCTTATGTCCAATTAAAGGATTCATGTATTTAAAGTTAGACATAACCCTGGTATGATTCGAATCACCCTAGTTTATATACTTGTAAATAGTGTTTTAGGGAAATGATCTGTTGAGAACAGTAATCCTGGATATATAGGGAGGGATCTGTTAGAGAGGTGGGTAGGGACTCTGTGGTTCTTGAAGGTGGGAAATGATCTATTAGAGCGGTGGACAAAGACCCTTGTAAGAGTGTTGTGGATGGATGTACTTGGATCCACTTAAGGATGCTCCTGAATGTACATATTGTAGTTACGCACTACCAGATTATGAATATATTATAGTTGATTAATTTACAGATTTAATAGTTCCAAATCAGTTATATGCTTAACTATGGCTACAACATTGAAAACGTCTCCCTAAAAACTAGTTTTAACACATAAGTGAATTACTAAATACTTTTTAATACAACAAAAATGGGAAATCAAGCAAATTCATAAGAGTATAGCATCTTCTCATTAAATTAAAATATTATTTAAATAATACCTGCAAAATTCCATCTGATGATCTTCTTAATGCATGCTGTTTTATCAAAATCATTTTCATTTTAGTTAGGTGTGATCCGTAACACCAATCACCCATAAATAGTTATCCTATTTTTTTAGTGTGATCCGTCACAACAATCACCCACTCAATGACAGGCGAGTACCAACTTCTAGGGCATCCCCCATAATGTGCACATTGCTAGTCTCATCCTCAATCCCTACTATATGGAAAACACATTCACATAGTCGACTCATACCAAAGGCTATAGAGTATTACACTTAAACCAAAATGTAACCTAGTATAGACTATCCTCCCTTTACTCCTTAAGTTTTCCATAGGGTTATCTTGGTTTAATGAGTAATCCCTAACAAATATAGACCATTTAATATAAAATAGATAGATTCATAAAGCGATCTGCATAAGGAATATTCAATAGCCATCCCATACCAGCTATTGAACATCCACCCTAAGTTTTGTTGGTCCCTATGAGTATATAACCCAATAGCCAATCTCATCAAGCAGCAAAGAGCATCTTAATACATAAAGGCAGTATGTTCTACACTCATATGAAACTTCACATTTATCAACTTAATTTTAGCAACCATTTCCCATTTCAATAAAGAAATCTCATTTAAATTAGCAATTCACAACATCAGTTCAAAGATAGGGGAGTGAAGATTACTCTACCTTAATTGCTTGTTCCTCTTCAGACCATGTTTCTCCTTTTTCCTTGGAAATTGTCCTCACAATTAGTTTCCTGGGGAAACAACTCAAGTATTACACAAATTTCCTTTCAATCATGCGCTTATGTAACTAGGACTTAGTGTTTCTCTATGGGTTTTTCTCCAATTTCCCTTTTTCCTTCCTATTTCTATGTTGCCTATCACTTGTCACATGTAATTCTCATGTATGATGATGTTTGGAAATTCCTTCCAATCAAAACTAGGGATTTCCAAGCTAAAATCATGTTTTAAAAGTCATTTTTCGTATCAAGAGGCTGCCAGTCGGCTACCAGGGAGCTAGCAGTCAGCTGGTTGCTCTTTGGAGGGCTACCAATTGACTGTAGTGAAGCTGGCAGTTGGCTGGTGGCTCTCTAGAGTCCTGAATTCCATAAGACAGAGGCCTAACAGTCGACTAATGCATGCTTGGAAGTTGACTACTGTGCTTTTATCTGTGAGTTCTGGGCTTACAATGGCTCAACTGGTGCATTTCTAGACTCTAGTAGGAGGCTATTAGTCGACTACTTTACCTTTAGATACATTTCTAGACTTTCCAAAAACACAATAGTCGACTGGTGTATGCTGGCAGTAGATTATTATGTTCTTTGAAAGTACAAAAATACTGGTTTTCACAAAAATCTTAGCTTAAATTCCAATCCATTTCAAAATTTAAAGTGTATGAGCTTAATCCCTAATCATTTTTGTTTAAAACCCTATCATTTTTAGGTTCAAAACATCAATCATAATAGAAAATCCATGCATGCAAGCCGAGTAAATAGTAAGCCAAAAATGAGAAATCTGATTCTAACTCAGAAACACGAACTGGAAGTTAAGGATACTAATATTTTGGTTTAGAAACCAATTCCTAGCCTCAAACCACCTAAAAATCGATTTATCCATTCCATATATTCAGAAAATCTGAAAATACCCTAACATTGGCATTTCTGTTTTACTCTCCCAATTTTAGTAGATTAAATGCATTTTAAGGAAGAAATCTATCCCTAGATAATGCTCAAAATACTTTCTAAGTTATGGATGGAAGATTCTTACCTCGACTTCAATTATGGAAGCTTCCCCCTTGATTTTACTCCTCTTCCCTTTTTGCTCGATTCCTTCTTTTCCTTTCTCTTTTATCTAGTTTGGGGAGGCAGGTGTGGAGTGAAGGAAAGGAAAGGTGAGCAGCTGGATTATTAAGGACCTCCTAGGAAAAGGAAAGATTTACACTTTAGTCCTTCTTATTATAACCCAACTTCCGTTATTTCATTTTAAATCCTCATAGAAAATTTCAAAAGATCATCATCACTAGAAATTCCAAGGAATCAGGTATTACATAAACAATCCATTCATTTTAAAAATAATTGGCATATACCACTGTATAGGTACAGAAAACATTTCTATTTAATTATATTGTTATGCTTTATATGAAACCTATGCATGTGCATTTATGAATATGAAACTACTAATAATTCATGTCATGAACATAACTACATAGCATCTTATTGTCATGTTTCATTTATCAATAAAATATATCATTAATCATCATACACAAT
Organism: Senna siamea; assembly: GCA_031216115.1. NCBI lineage: Eukaryota > Viridiplantae > Streptophyta > Magnoliopsida > Fabales > Fabaceae > Senna > Senna siamea. Next base: position 10,372,649 of record CM062360.1, read on the forward strand.
CTGTTATCATATACATTATCACATCATTCATACCTTTTATACCTGTAGTAGCACTTTAGTGTCATAAATTCCTCACCACGAGGGTGAATTTTATTAGTGTCGTCAAGTCCACCACTAGGGTATCATATAGTGCTGTCATATATACCTCAAGGGGGATTTTATTAGTGTCGTCATCCACTCTATCTTGGAGTTTACTATGGGAGATTTTATTAGTGTCGTCATCTTACCACTAGGGTAACAATCAATGCCATCATATACACCTTAAGAGGGATTTTATTAGTGCCATCATCCACCCTGTCTTGGTGCCCTTTAGAGGGAATATTATTAGTGCCATCATTCACCCCTTCAGATGGCATCCATTACCTTTCCTTTTGCCTCTAGGAAGAGATTTTACTAGTGTCATCATCTTATCCCTAGGATAACATTGAATGCCTTTCATTTTGCCTCTAGGGAGAGATTTTATTAGTGTTGTCATCTCACACCTAGGGTAACATTTAGTGCCATCACATTCACCTTAAGGAGAATTTTATTAGTGCCGTCATCAACCCTATCTTGGTGACCTTCAATGCCTTTCATTCCTCATTCATATGTAATATTAAACTAGACATTCATAATAAATATATGATTTATACATAATGTATCAATGGCACAATACATGCAATTTATCATTCATATTTCATCATACATATCCTTTCTCTCTATTTCTCTTGATATTGGCCATTTTAAAACACATTTTTTGTCTCTTTCCATTAGCATATTAATTTGGCCATCAAGGGAAATTGGGAAGGTGCTCTTGGCCAAAGTGAGAATAGAGTGAAGCTAGGAATTTTCATGCTATTTATTCCCTTTCTTCCATCCTTTATACCATTTAAGCATAATGGTGAAATTTCCTTCCATTGCTCATGGCACTTTTTCATGCTCAATGTGTATATCTATATGTATGGCCTTCATTTTCTCCATTTTCATGAATCATTTTCCATGCCATACATATATTTACAGATACATCTTCACTTTCATAATAAAGACACATTTCAAGATGGAATTACATGGATCTGAAAGGCAAAATTACCAATGTAACATCATGAACCTTACTTTCTCTCTCTTTCTTACTCATGGCCATTTCATATACACATATCCATGAACATTTTCATAAAATCTTGGCTATAATGTCACTTAGTGCTTTCGGCCATAAGGAGGAAAAGAGAGAAAATTAAAGGGTTTCAATCCTTTGCTTCCTTAGCTTCCATTTTCAAAATATACAAGTTCAAAATCATATTTTATCTTTCATTTCCATGCAATTTCAAGCCATCTTTAACAATTTCAAACTTAGGTTTTTTTGTGAAAATGAGTACCATTCTTGAAATTTTCCATTTTCTCATTATTTCATCCATACAAACATTCCAATATTCATGAACAGAACCATATTTTCATACAAGCAAAACCCAATAGAAAAACTAGTCATAAGGAATGTAGAGAGAGAAAATACTAACTTTCATGAAACTTTAAAACACTTAAAACAATCCATAAAACATGAAATTAAGGGTTTAGGAATGTTTAGCTACCTTAAATTTGCAAGAAAGGTGGAATTTCCTTGATGTTTTCCTTGGTTTTCTCCTTCCTCTTTGCCTCTTCATCTTCTTGGCCACACCCTCCTTTCTCTCCTTCTTCGACTTCTTCTTCTCCTTTCATGAAGAAGAAGGTTAAATTAGGGTTAGGTGAAATTACCAAAATGCCCTTGGTGTAAAATGACTATTTTACCCTCCTTACTTCTCTTTTTCAAGAATGGCATCCTTTCTCCTTCAAATTGTAATTTCATGGAACTCTAATGGAATATAACCATTTTACCCGTCTACTATAGGAAATTACCATTTTACCCTTCCACTTTTTTGAAAATTACCAATATGCTCTTAAGTAAAATTACCATATTACCCTTTATGTTCAAATGACCATTTTACCTTTATCTTTCCTTTTTTTCAAAAACGGTAGGCAAAAACTTCTCAAATAAAGTTTCATAAAGCCTCTTTTATGAAATTACTATTTTATCCCTCTCAAGGTAAAATTACCATTTTGTCCTATAAGGGAAAATTTCCATTTTTTCCTTTATGTCAATATAATTATTTTTACCCTTATTCCTTCTCTTTTCTAAAATAAAAGGGTAAAAGCCTTCAAACACAATTTCATGAAGCACTTAAGTGTAAATTTGATGTTTCTCCTTTATGGTAAAATTACTATTTTTCCCTCCCTGGTAAAATTTACAATTTTACCCTTATAGTAAGATTAGTTCTATGTTGATGAAAATGGCCATTCTACCCTTATGGTAAATCATTCTTAACACCACATAAACAATAACATCTACATAGATAATCATTAATAATAATAATAATAATAATAATATATCTAAAATATTGGAGGTGGATATTACAAAAATCATGTATTGCTCAAAGTCTCCCCAATTACTAGTATTGGTAGGGCTATAAAGTCAAGAAAATTAAGTCCTACATACATTGGACGATTCCAAAATTTGAAAAGTGTTGGTCCATCTACTTATCAATTAGCCTTACCACCCTTCTTATCAAATCTCCATAACGTATTCCATGTGTCTTGTAACATCCGCTCTTTTCGTATTCAAGAGATGTTTGTTTATTTTAATGAATTGAATGTTTGTGTTTGTTGCATTAAATTACATATAGATGCATTAGACTAAACCGTCAGTAATTTCTCGTGGTTAACCATCAATAATTATTCATGGTTAACCGTCTACAAAATGTTTCCTAGATTAAAGCCAGTTGCAGCTATTCTCATGGTATAACCAATTGCATCCCTTCTCACGATATAACCAAATACATCCCTTCTTACGGTATAACCAAATGCAACTATTCTCGCAAATCAACCATTTGCAGTTATTCTCATTTACAGTTCATGCTCAATTAAAATCTCTTATTTTTCTTCTCTTTCTCATAATTTCTCAAATATTTTGCTTTCTCATGTTATCCATTACAATTTAAGATTAAATCCTACATTTGAGTGAAATATTAGGCTAATTATGGATTAAAATAGGTTATTAAGTCAAATTTCTTGAAACAGAGAGCTACAAGTCGACTTCCAGCTTCCTATCCCAAAAATGTTTCAAACAGTGAGTAATCAGTCGACTTCAAGGACCCTGACAGTCGACTTGTCTATTCTTGGCTAATTTCTAAAAAATAAGAACATGGAAGTCGACTTCTAGCCCCTGGCAGTCGACTTATAGCATTCTGGATATGTTTTTGGGCAACTCATAAGCACGACAGTCGACTGGTAGAGCCTACAAGTTGACTGCTACGCCATGCTCTATTTTAAGACTCGTCATTGACCAATTATTTTAGCCCAAGAACATGTTTTTTAAATATTTTTGATGATTAAAACCTTAATAACGGCATAAAAGCTTCATTTATCACTTAAAAATAGCCTAAACCACTGATTATTCATGCTCAAATTTTAGATTTAAACTCTTTCTTAAAACCATGAAAAACCTATTTCTTAGATTTGCATTCTTGTATTCACAAGTATATTCAATTTGTTTAAACACATCTAATAGCAATCAAAAACACTAAGAATGTAGGTTTTAATCTCCCTATAGTTCAAAATTATGAAAACTTAGAATTTTTCAACCATGCACAATAATTTTTGATAATAAGGGAGATAGGTGATTTTCTACCTTTCTGCTAGTTTAAACTTGGTATTTGATGAAGGTAAAGTGTTCTGGTAAGTTTTCCTAGCTCTTGGAATACTTAAATTTGATTAGCTGCCTTTTTCCTTCACAATTCTCACTCTTTCTCTCTCTAACTCGATTACTCTCTCTCTAGATTCTCAGACTTTAGGATGCAAATGAAGAGTTATGGAAGGCTAGCCTATTTATAGGCAATCCGGCCTTTTGCAGATGTTACATCTATTGGGTTATCTTGTATAACATTTCATTTAACATTTATACTTGCATGCATTGCTTACTCTATATGCCCAATGCATAATATATATTTCATAAAATCATCAGAACATATAAGTAACATAATATTATTCATATAACTTTCATTATAAAATAAAGAGTAATAAGGAAATAGGAGCACTTCTCGTTGACCTCTGCCAAATATCATCATAATCATCATCATATAATTGCATAATATAAGAGAAATTTGGAGGGTCATCATGTGCACCACTCTATACTTTCGAATATGTACTCTGGCAACTATGCCTATTGGTAGTCCTCGACTGCATATCATACTTGTGTACATTCTAGAGGGTCCTCCAGTGGATCCAAGTACAATAGAGTCCCCACATTGAGTCCACACATTTAGGTTCTACACATTGAGTACATACTGGGGTCCCTAAAACATTATTCATAAACATATATATATAGGTGAATCAGTGTATACTATAGTTTTGTAAATTCTAAGTATGTGACTTTTCATTTACATTGGCCATTAAGTAACTAACTTATAATTTACAGCTATCATGATACCCATGGAATGTCCAATCACCGTCCCATACTAGTAATCAATCATTCAGATATTAACCTATCTACCATAGATGAATATATTAAGAATACAATTCTCATTTCTCTTATGCACAAGTATCTTCAATTGGTTAAAAATACCCAATAGTAATTAAAAACAATAAGAATGTAGTTTTTAATCCTTTTTCTTTCAAACAAGTTTAAGTTTGCAAATTTCAGTCACAGTAAACTCCCGAATAAAGGGATTGAGTTATTATGCTACCTTAATCCGTGTTTAAATGATTTTTAGATGCTGATTAATGTTGTAGATGCCTTCCTAATCACTTTTCTGGCTTCAAATCTTTCTAGAAATGAGATTTACTCCCTTGCTCCTTTAGTTTCTCTCTCTACTCAATCACACCCTCTCTCACTAGAAGTAAAAGTTTGAATTTGGAATGGCGGAGTCTGACTCCTGCCCCTATTTATATGACAATCCAACACTTAAATGGATTTACAATTTCTGATCATTTGGCCTCAAATTGGTAAATTTCAAACTATATGAGAAATTTCCATTTTGTCCCTAACCCATTGGCGGGAGAATTACAAAAGTCTATTAGCTGTAGTAACTCTTTCGGCCAAAATTGCGATTGCCATACCTAATCTTTTCCACTTTTTAGTTTAGTGCTTTTCTTCATTCTAGTCAATTTTCTCACTCATTTCTAGTCCAATTCTTGCACTCATTCAACTATATGCAATCTAACATAACATAAATGCAACATACACAAGCAATTAACTAAAATTAACAAACATCTCTCAAAATTTAGGAGTGGATGTTACAATGCCCTCTTTATATACACCCAAAAATCATCATCCTGATTCTTTCAAAAAAACAATAGCAAAGAATTAAGGTGTAGGGCATATCAAAATACTATACAATATCTAACACTTCATGCAATAAGGGTGTGGGGGTACTTCAAATATGAAAATAACCCATACTTCCTTAAGACTAGGAAATATCCTAGAAAGGGTATTTCCACCATTTATACTTCCATCTCCTACAATACCCGGTATCTAGGCATCTGATACAAACCAACATTTCATGAGAAAAGTTTCTCAGTAGCAATAATCACCTGAAATTTTAAAAACTACTGCCTTGTACCATCGTACCAGTATGGAAATGCATTACATTCTTTTCTCATCAATCAACATATTATAACTATTTGAATAACATGCATGAATTACACAATTTTATCACATATACTTATGAATACATATGCATTTTATCATATATCCGCCACACAAGATATATTCTCAAATTGTAATGGTAACAATATTATATCCACATATCAATATAAAGCATAAACAAAAGAAATCAGAGCATTTTGCTATAGCCATAAACAAAAGCATTATAAAATAAATCTTTTAAAAAGATTCTCATTCATAAATGATTTTTCTCAAGGTCCTTGACAATCTGTAATATTCTCATGGTTTTCACCGTCTATAATATTCTCGTGGTCCGTGACCAATTGCAGTGATTCTCACAGTTTAACTAGTTGCAGTTATTCTTATTTAATGCTCATACTCATCTCATTTTAAAATCTCATATTACTCTTCTCTTTCTTATTCATTCTTAAAGCATTCTCAATTCTCATGTTAACCATTACTTCTCGAGTTTAAATCCCTCATTTGAGTGGAGTTATAGGCTAGTTATGCTTTAAAATAGGTCATTGAATTCATTTTCAAAAATTGAGGCCTACCAGTTGACTTCCATCCTCCTAGCTGTCAACTTGGAGCTTACTATCTTGAAAATTTCCAAAACCGAGGGCTACCAGTCGATGCTACAAGCCTAACAGTTGACTGTTACATTCTTGGAAATTTTTTTGAACAATTTAAGCATGACAGTAAACTTTCAAAGGCTGGTAGTCGACTACTAGCACTCTGTATGCGTTTTGGGCAATTGAAGAACACGATAATTGATTGGTAGGGTCTACAAGTCCGCTGCTATGTGATGCTCTATTTTAAAACTTGTTGTTGACCCAGATATTTAGCCTAAGAACTTGTTTATAAATCATTTGACAATCATCAACTCAATATCAATATAAAAGCTTCATTTATCACCTAAAATAGCCTAATCTACTTATTATTCTTACTCAAATCTGGGATTTAACCCTATTCTCAAACATAAGAAAAAAACCCATTTTTCAAAATTAAAATTAAACATTTATAAGTACATCCATGCAGTTTAAAATATCCAATAGTAATTAAAAATGTCAAGAATGTAGGTTTTATTCCCTCTCAAGTTTAATCAGCATGAAAAACCAAAATTTCTAGTCATGAACAGTAATTTTCAAAATTGAGAGGTGAGGTGATTTGCTACTTTTCTGTTGATTGAAAGCTTGTAAATGTTGGTTTAGAAACTTGCTGGTATGTTTTCCTAGCTTCCAAAATGCTCAAATCCATCTTACAACTTTCTTTCTTCACAATTTCCCCCTTTCTCTCTCTAACTCGTCCTCTCTCTCTCTAGACTTCAGGATTCTAATGTAAAAGTGAGGGTTCTAGTGTCTTTACCTATTTATAGGTGATCTCAGAATTTGTAATTCTGCTTCTAATTTCTTTTACTAAATGCTAAATTACCATTTTGCCCCTGACTCACTAGTGGGAGATTTTGAAAATGTGGTAGCTACAATAACTATTTTTGGCCAAAATTACAGTTTGCTGCCCTAAAATATTGGAAATTCACACAACTTTCCTCACTCCATCTTCTTCATTCTAATGCAACTAGATGAAATTTAATGCAACAAACACAAGCTTTTAATTCATTTAAAGTTAACAAAAATCTCTTAATACATTGAAGGAGTGGATGTTACAAGAGAAATTAGAGGAAGTGTTCTTAATGTATGCCTTAGGATAGATGGACTTGTGACCGAGTGACCAATTGTCGGTAAGGGACGGTCGCTGGGCATTCCAAAGTTGTATCATAAATTTCGATGGTGAAATGCCCACTCGGCTATGAGAAATTTAGAAGACACTGTTTTGATTGCAAATTCTAATTTAGGATAACTTAGTAAGGCTAATAAAAGGATATTTACTTAGAATTTAGTAGAACCATATGCACAAGTCCAATCATCCTAAAGTATATGTATAGAATAGCATACCAGGAATGTGATCTACCGATAAGGGGTGGTGATTCCATAGCATCATGATTCGCCCTAAAAGTGAAAAGGAAATGATCTTTGTGAGGTTGACAGTGATCCCGTAAGCTTAATTTAAAATGTTATACCAGACTCATTTGGAACGAAAGGTAAGTGAAGTATTCATAAGAATATTGATCCCATTGGTCAGGGATGATATGCTTAACTGGTAGGGACCATTAAGGGGTACTTAGATCCACTGGGTGATGCTTCAGATAGTAGTAGTGGCAAAATTTTCACATATGGGGTTAAATTAACTTACTCATGTAGGTAGTGGTACATGGAGTAGTTAATTGGGTGACTCTCCCAATACTCTTATATATCTCCTATGAGAAAAATGGCATTAGCTATAATGTTATGATTATTTTTCCCTGACTTTATAATCTTATAATGATGAATGAAAATATGTATATGTTCATGATACTTACGTGATGATTTCATTATGTAATATGTTATGAAATGAGGCTATGAATGGTGAACTACCTTTACATTGAATTATGTTTATGCATCTTGTAATATCTGCATTTTTTGTCTTCATGTACATTTTAAATTTATAAATTTAGCAGTTGTATGCTAAAAGATTGCAGCTAAGTTACCCAAAATTTTTGAAAATGAGAAAGGAACCAAACTGAAAGAAAAAGTCAAGGACTAAAGTGAAAAGAAGAAAAGTTTCACTAAAAGATGAAAATGTAATCATTACGCCTCCAAATATATCTCGCGCATTTATGATACGTCGTTATGATGCCGAAAGAATATTCGAAACGTAATGATTTTTCCTGAAAAATACCTAGAAGTCATAATGACTTCAGAAAAATATCTAAGGGTAAAACGGACAATTTTCACCCAAGGGTAAAATGATAATTTCATCCAAGGGTAAAATAGTAATTTTACCACAAGGGTAAAATTATCATTTTACTTCAAAAAATTATGATAAATTACCTCAAGGATATTATAACAGCCCCAAACCTATATTCCTTTTTGGTGATTAAATATCATAAAGTGATATAATATAGGATTGATGAGTTTATAACTACCTCGACTCGAGTACATTTTTAACTTTTTCTAAGTTAAATAATTGAGTGCCACTAGTTTGGGTTACTACACTCGGGTTCTCACACATTACATAGTGAAAATAAATAAAGAAATTTAAATGAGATAGATAGATATAGGGATATTTACATTCACATTCAATTGTGCATGATATTTATACATACATAAACATCAGTGTGTTCAGACATGTACCTATAGATATGTGAGCCTAAGCAGGGTAAGGAGACAACAAGCCTGCCACTCATACCTAGTTTTAAGAAAAAATTACCTATCTTATATGTCTTAATACATATATACTCTCCTTAGTTACACCAAAAATTATCCTTCTGATCCTTTCAAAATACTAATAAGGATTCAGGGAATGGTCTGTGATGTTGTGTTTGTGCTGTCAATGCTACCTAAGAAACTACACCTAAGGCAGTGAACTTATCGATGTAGCCTAGTGCAATGGTGAGTATCAAGGTCATATTCCTCGAGAACGGGAAAGCCCAGAGTTACTACTTGTTCTTTGTTATCTAGCTTGGCAATTAAAGTGATTGATTTCTAACTAATCCTAATAATTAACTAAGTGCAATTAAACTACCAGTGACAAAGAACAGAAGAAAATATACGTAAGCAAGAAATGCAAATCCATCAGGGAGCTTATACTGGTTGACAAACACACAAAGGATAATGGATTACTGAATTTGACTATGCTACTTGTGAGTGAATTCTAAGTTAAATTCAATTTCCCTCTCGAAATAATTAAATTTCTAAATCTAAGACTCTACCACTGGAATCTCTTCCTAATGATTGATTTCAGATCATCCTTATCGGTCTAATTCACCACTATTAAGGATAGCTACTCCTTAATCCAGCAATTAATTAACCTTATCTCTAAGAAAAAATTAATTGTCCATTACAATTAGGTGTCCAATTTCAATTAGCATCTCTTGATCTCAAAAAAAAATCTAATCATCTTCCATTGCAACGTCTTGTCAAGGAAAACATGGGCGTTCGTTCATAAAAGTAACGGAGATCACATAACCAACATTCAATTATCCATGTAAATTAAAACAGCAATCCAACACAGTTAGGAACCCCAATGAATTTTACAAGTTTAGCCACACATATTTATAGACAACACACAATCCAATAGCAGAAAAATCATCAGAAAACTCATTAAACAGCAGATAAAATATAGTAAAAACTTATCCAATCCTGTCTTCTCAATTGTTTAATGGTCACTGCATGGATTGGTTGTCGAAAAACCACCAAAATCTCATCGAAAAACTACCAAAAAAAATTCCAAGAAATTAAATTCCAAAGCTGCCTAGGAAAATGGGTTACATGCTAGGTCGATGGGTTATATCCTTAGGGTCTTAGGTACTTGCTGGAAAACAGCTGAAAAGGTGGCCTGAGCTAGGGTGGAAGGTCCCGAGGGAGGCATTGAGCGACGGAGGGGCAATCTCGGTGGTAGTACAGACGGATGGCGGCATTACAGTGGCCGGTAAGCTAAGGGAAGGTGCTGGAGAACTTGCTGAAGGTTGTAGGGATGACGACGAGTAGTGGGTCGGCTGAAAAATGTCGTAAAACACCGCAAACTAGGATAGAATTCCTCTTAGATATCGAACCTTTTCTCGCCATTTTGCTGCTTCTGATGGTAATGGGCGGTGGTAGTGGCTTGCCCGTCATCTCCTATTGCCGGGGTGAGGTCGCACTGCTGCAGAGCTCTGGTCAGACACTCCGTTTTGGGTCTTCTCTCCCTCGAGTCTCCTTCGCGCGATGGCTCTCCTTTTTCTTTCCAATTTTCACTGTTCCAAGATAAATTCTTCACTCCTTGCACGCTACTCGAGTCTCTTCACGTAGTCCTCTTCGTTCCAGCCAGGTCCACACTCTTTCAAGGCCCAATAAAGGCAATAGTTTAGTCCAATAAGAGAAAAAAAGCCCAGATGACCCAAATTGGTTACTTTGACTTTAGAAAAGCTTCATTTGTTGATAATAGATTGATAAAATTCCTGAAATGCAATAAGATACAAATTTAGGTGACTTTTAGACTAAAAATACACAAAATACACATGAAAATGGACAGAAAATATTAGGTAAGATTGTGTAAAATAAGACATATCAGTCTAGTCAAAATACTATACAATATCTAGTACTTCTTGTAGTCAAGGGGTGGGAGGAACTTCCCATGCATATACAATCCATGTTTCTTTAATAACTTGAAAATACTCTAGAAAGGGTATCTCTGCTATCTCCATTTCCACTTCTAACATGATCTAAAACCTAGGTTTCTGATACAAATTAGCATTTAATAAGGACTATTTCTCAATAGCAAGAATCACTTGTAATTTAAAAATTGATGACTTGTACCACCGTACTGGTATGGAAATACACTAGATTCTTTCATAGTATTTAAAATATTATGCTATTGGAATAATATCCATAAATTTTATACAAACATACTTATGAATATGTGTGCATGTCATCAGATATTCATCACACAAGATATATTTTTAAATTGTAATGTCAGAAGATAATAGTCATATATTAATATAGAGATGAATATAGAGCATAAGTAGAGAAATTAAGCAATTTTAAATGGCCATAATCAAAAGCATTACAAAAGAAATCTTTAAACATTTCCATTCATAAATGAGTTCTCTCATGGTCATGAGCCACCTGCAATCATTCTCGAGGTTTTCACTGTCTGCAACCATTCTTTTGGTTAGCCGTCTGTAATAATTCTCGTGGTTAAAAATTTGTAAAAATTTTCTTAGATTGCAGCCAGATGCATCTATTCTTGTGCTATAACCAAATGCAGCTATGCTCACAACATAGCCATTTGCTGTTATTCTCGCAAATCAACCATTTGAAGTTACTCTCATTTATGGTTTATGCTCATCTCATAAAATCTCATGTTTCTCTTTTCTTTTTCATTCATTCTTAAGAATTTTCAATTCTCATGCTAACCATTACATATTATGTTTAAATACTACATTTGAGTAAAATATTGGGCCAATTGTGGCTTAAAATAGGTTATTGAGTCAAATTTCCCAAAATAAAGAGTTACAAGTCAACTTCCAACCTCCTGGAAGTCGACTTCTAGCTTACTATCCCCAAAATATTTCAACTACAGAGTAACTCGTTGACTTCCAGGGTCCCAACAGTTGACTGCTCTATTCTTGGCTAATTTCTAGCAAATAAAAACATGGCAGTTGACTTTCATCCCCTGGCATTCAGCTGCTAGAATTCTGGATAAGGTTCTTGTAATGCTCTTATCTAGTATTACAATTCCTCTGATGTAAATAGATAAGCTCGGTACATTATTATTAATCTTAATTAATTGTTTACAATGTCTGAGCATTCATACCATCACAATATTATTAAAATTGATTAGGTTCGGGTTCGTTTGCTCAGATTAAAACTTATAAGCACAGTGGAATTACAAATCCATACATCACAACATAATTTATAAAACTTTTATATTATATAATGACTGTCTGTTACATCCTTCTATGAATATATATACCAGGATATATGAAGTACCTGTCCATAAGGAGTCAGGAGACAAGCTTATCACACAAACTCCTTTTACAAAATACTAGAGATGAACTGGTTCTTCACATATCATTTCCCAATAATTACCCTTTTTCCTTTACTATATACAACCAAGGATAATAGTCCTAATTCTAATCCAAAAAAAATATGTAGAATCAGGACCCAAAATGAAGGACTGCAACAATGCTCTTAACAAAAGGACTCCCTTTAATGTTACTTCAATCATTCCCTGACATTGCTAAACGTTTGCATCTGATACATATCAGCGCACAAATGAGAAAACTAGTTTCTTAGTAGCTTAACAATTCTATATTTTAAAATCTACTAATATATACCAGTGTGCAAGCACAAAAAACATTTTCATCTACATTCCAGTCTTTTAAAACATAGTCTCATTTATATAACAGATTGGCAATCATTGCATGATTATTTGGAATGTCAGTGTGATAAAAATGGTCATTCTCATTCATCATATTTTTAGTGAAAGCATACATATAACCATTGAAATAGCTAATGATCATCTATCTATTCTCATTCTTAAAACTTACCTTGCCTCAAAGTGTGAAGCACCTTTGGTCACACTTCAAGGAATGTGGACACTTGGCCAACTTTGTAAGAATTTGTGAACGCTTGGTCACATTGTGGACTCTTGGCCACCTTTATGAAAATTTGTGAGCACTTGGTCACATTGTGGACTCTTGGCCACCTTTATAAAAATTTGTGAACACTTGGTCACATTGTATATTGTTATGTGGACTTAGATTCATCATCCATAGTCTCATAAATTTTTCAGTATAAGAACATTAATGGCATAAATAGGAATAAATTGCAATCACCATTCATCTAACTATAACTTTCTCATTTTCCCTTGACTTTAGCCATTATAAGGTACCTTATAAGTCATTTACCATTGCATCTGTATTCGGTCACTACAATTTTAAAATAAGGGATTGTTTTGACCATCATGAAAAGAAAAGTGGGATCTAAAGTTTTTCATATCCCATTTATCACACATTCTTCCACCCTTTCTATATTTTAAATCTATTAATGCAATACCTTGAAATTATTATGCTACTTTCTCTCACATTTAAGTTATGTAGAAATAAAATTTGCCATTTCTTTTCCCACTTTTCTTGGCTTATTTTACATGCTACACTTTATAATTACATACATGTTATCCCTCCTACATTTAAAGGACACTACTATATACAAATTTATCATATGAAAAGAATAAACAAAGTAACACACATCCATTTATCATTCTTTTCTTGCTTCTTTTACCAAAACCGAAAGGTAACCTTTCCCACATATTTTTCAAAAACACTTCTATATGTCAAAAAGGGATGTTCTCGGTTGAGTAGGTTAAAGAGAGTAATATCATGATTTCAAGTTAAATTTCTAACTAGCATGATTCCTTTGGGTATTTTTAAGCTAAAAACATACATGGACTATCTAAGAACATAAATTTCCACACTTTCTAATTCTAAAGTTTTGCATTAGGCATGCTGAAATTTTCTATTAACCATTCTCTCATGAATTTAGCTACATCTACCACCATACATCAACAATCACAACCCATTCCATTCATCATGCAAACTTAGCCAATAGAAACATTACATCTCAAGCAATGTAGAGCTAGAGGAATTGATTCCATGAAAACTTTAAATCAACTACATAGTTTAAATCCTGAAATCAAGACATAGAATTGCTAAGCTACCTTAAGGAAGAAATAAAATGGAGTTGTCTTGGCTTACCGTTTGAATTTTTTCCCCTTACCTCTTTGCTTGCTTCCCTCTCGGCTAAACTAACTCCTTCCCCCTTACAAGAGCTTTTCTTTTTCCTTGCCAAGTTGCTCTCTTGGCTCCCGGATACAATTTTCGTGTGCACATGTAATTAAATCTATCTCTTGTATATTTTCTATTCCTTTACATTGAGTGCTACACGTGTACTTTAAATACAATTCACATTACTTGCAAACTTTGTATTACCACTCTGCTACGTTGAAGGAAGGGAGGAAGGGAAGTCACGCAAGCTGCACACTCCACGTAAGATGTATTGTAACACCCCTTATCTTATCTTAACAACGTCATATTGCTTCTTCAGATAAGTGGTTACATTAATTCTAGTCTTTAATTATATTTAAATCTCCTGAGCATCCAATTAATTATAGATTTGTTTTGCAATTAGGTCTGGGTTCTTTTGCTCAGGTAAAATACTTTGGCACAGCGGAATATAAAATATTAAACATTACAACAAAATATATAAAAACTTTTCTAATATACATACACTATAATAACTGTTTAGTACATCATTTTGTATACATACACTGGATAGATGAAGTACCCATCCATAAGGAGTAAGGACACAACAAGCCTGCCACTCATACTCCTTCTACAAAGTATCGTGGGTGAATAGGTCCTTCACATATCCCTATACATATGCCCTTTTTCTTTCTATGTACAGCCAAAAATATTAGCCCTAATTCCAACCCAAAAAGAACATGTAGAATTAGGACTCCAAAAAGGTCAGGCTATAGCTACATATTTATGTACTTAACTATCCCATAGGGAACTCAAAAATAGTAATAACATAAACATCCTTGACAATAGTGAAAGTTCCCAGAAAGCAAATTTCCACTGTGGCCAATTCAACCTCCATTACTACACAGTATCTAGTCATTTGATACATATCAGTACAGTAATGAGAAATACATTCCCAGTAGCTAAGCAAACCAGTTTATTTTAAAGCAACTGACATGTACCATTGTAATAATACAGAAAATAACTCTACATTCAATTTAATTTCATAACTCTTTTCATATAGATACTTGGGTATGACTTATTATGAAAACATGTGTGTATGCATCTATAGACATGAAATACACAGTCAATTAAGTCATTCATGGAATGGACTACAAGCATTCAATGCTTACATGCCATAATCATAATCACATAAATCACGTTCATGCAATACATAACATAACATTTCATAAATACTCAATTCTGGCAAGGTATACATAAGATCATTCCTTCCCACTTAACTATGCTCTTTGGAGGTACACACTAGACCATTCCTCCTACATTTCAATTCCTTGGGGGTTTACATCATTCCCCTCAAGGCAACTTCCCTGGAAGGTATACATTAGATCATTCCTTCACAAGCTTTTAGTCTCAGGTGTAACAACCGAAAGAATTTTAAAAGATAAAACCTAATTTTTGACGCTAATTCCAATAAAATGAAGACTGGCATGACTTTTGAGGATAGTAATTTGAAACCGAAGGTTGTTCAAAGTCAGAAACACGATCAAACGGAAAGAAATGTAACCCGGCGATCAGAAACTAACAGAAGATGTTTTATGCATCAATTTCATTGACGGAGGCTAAAACCTTCGCATGGAAACGCGTCACAACATCTGGAAGGATGCCGACACCCTAAAGTATCCCCGGGTGGTCCAGGAAAGGTCAGAATCGTCCCTGGAGGCTTTAAATTTCCCGAATTCCCTCTATTTCTCTCAAACCTCTCTCTTTCCTCACCATATTTTCTCTCTCCTCTCTCTCCTCCTACTTCCACCGTGAACCGCCACCACAACCCCCGTGGGCTGCCACTTGGCACACCAATCGATAGCCCTCACCACCCACAACCTCTAACAACCACCCACGGCCACCAACGGTCGCCAGCATCGTCGAAAAATGCCACTTTTCTCCTCCACCACGCGAAAACTTCGCCACCATGTAGCCTGAGCTGCTAGCTTCCTCCAGTAGCTCGTCGACATCGAACAGAGGCAGGACGTGCCCGAATCGAGGTAATCTCCGTCTACCGTGCGTAGACTTTTATGGCCAAAAAATGCCATCTAAACGCCCATGAACCACTGCGCACCACCATATTCGGACTCCTGGACTTGCGAGCTTCACCGTGGTGTAATTTTCGAGGCAAATCGCACCGCTCTGCCAAGAGCCACCGTACGCCGCCGTGCGCCACCATGTGCCGAAGTTTCTAGACGTGCATCGGGAGAAACCGAGACCACCCCGACACAGAATTCCATCATTCGATGACTTTGGTAAGGTTCGATTTCCCAAAAACTGATGATATCTACCTGAAATAGCTTCCAAACTTAATTAGGCAATAAATTGACTTAGGTATTAGGGTAACCGGACTTATGATCGAAAAATAGATGACGTAACAAGTATGAATATTTAATTTAATGTCCAGGAAATTAATTGGGCGTAGAAACTGAGACTACGTGAATTTCTGAAGTGATTTGGAGCTACAGGAGACCAAGTAGGATAATTTACACTTCCCAAACCCTAGATTTGACCTAGTGGATACCTAAATGATTTAGATGATTTGCGTGGATTTATGTGCTGCTTTGAATAGAATAAATTGCATGCCTGTGTGCTAAAAACCCTAATTGCATGTTAGACACTTTGTTTATCGAGTTTAGATGCCCTTAGAACTGGTTTACTTAGGGTTGGGTACTTGATAGTCGGTATGGGACGACCGTTAAAGTATCCCAAGTACAGGGAGCTTTTAATTGATATCATTTTTACCTAATTTGGCCTGTACTGCGTTAGGGATTACGCGTTAAACCAGGACGACCCTAAGAAAGGTTTAAGGAGTATAAGGGGGGATAGCCTACACGGGGAAACGTTGTGATTTAGGCGTAATACCCTAGGACCCTGAGGAATAGCCGACCAAGTGCATGTGAGTTCAAATAGACTGTATGAGGATGAGAATTGGCGTATGCGCACATGCTAGGGGACGCCCTAGATGTTGATTCTCACCCAGTCCTTGAGTGAGTGATTGGTGTTACGGATCACACTCACAATATAGGCTTGATTCGGGTGATTGGTGTTACGAATCACACCCAACGATAAGAGAGGTATTCCCTCTAGACGACGTGCAATGATATGATGATTTAGACTTGGTTACAGTGAATTTGTAACCAACGTGGACTTAGATACACCAGGCATGGGATTTTACTTGATCTTGATGATTGATTTTCAAAGAAATGGATTTTATGATTTTGATTAATTGCCGCGATTTCCATGTAATTAAACAATTTTTAAAGGTAAGGTATTTCATTATTTTCGAACTGATTTCGAGAAGATGATTTCGGTGTTCGCACAACTGGGAATTCAACCAGTTTTCGAATGATATTTGAACTGTAAATTATTCTATTGGGATTTTATATCTCATCAGGTTGTTTACTTAGATGAACAGGGACAAGGACAGGAACCCAGACGATAGCTGATGATGCCTTGGTGATAAGCAGGAGAATGACTTAGCTTAGGCTTGAATCGTCTTGTGTATATACTTTGATGACGTGCTGTATATTGGGTTTTGCCTTCTATGTTTTCTGTAGTGATTGGATTTACTGTACATGTATAAATCAGGTGTTTTATGTTGGCTGTAGTTATGGGATTAACGTTGCTGTATATGGATTTCTGTCATTATGTTTATTGTTGTTGTTGGACTGGTTGTGTAATTGTAAACAGGTGATTATTGTATCTTGGGGTATGTTCAAAATACAGAGGAAACTCTGCCAGATTTTTGGTAGGGTTTACTGCTGTAAACTAGTAGATTTGAGTTAGAATGTGTATGAATGTATGACATGACGTGTATATGAGTTTTAGATTTCATTCCAGAGTAATTTATGATGTATGTATGTATAATTAGTTAGCTGCGTGTGAATTAGGGTTAAACGGAGTCTGAATGGACAACGGGAAGTCTATTTGGGTTACGCTCAACCAGTAGCGATCCCCTGACATTCCCACATCAGGAATAACTAATTAAATCAAGCCATATGCTTCCGCTAATCAGATAAGCATCGCGTATGTCGTATTAGGGGGTCGTTACAATTATGGTATCAGAGCCCTGTTTGTCAGATCATCTGGTTTAGTGGGTTAAGGACTTTGAATCTTCGGGCTTGCAGCTTTAGGGTTTCGATTGATTTAACTATGGAATGTTAGAACCTGATTTTGAATCGATAATGAACGAAATGAATTTAATGCATTTACATTAGCATTCGTTGTTATGACTGATCTATTTGCTTCTGTGTCAGATAAGCATGGCAGAATCTAGCAGGGATGCCACCTGTAGGCCCAGAGGAAGGCCAAGGCATAGGAATCAGGGCACTTCGGGTAGTGGTAGCATGGAGACTGATGTCAACATGCGTGATATGATGGAATCCATCCGATTAATGGCTGATGCGATGAGAGATCAGGCCACTACCAGCGCAAATGTAATGAGACAGCAGTAGGAAGACAGACAGACGAGAAATGACGGAGCCACTCAACAAGCAAACCCACTATATCAGGGATGGATCGATTTTCAGAGAGCAGGTCCATCTCCGTTTACAGGTGCCTCCGATCTAGCTATTGTAAAAGCCTGGGTGAAAGACATTGAAAAGATTTTCAGATTGTTGCAGTACGATGATGAGCAGAAGGTCACATATGCAACATACATGTTGAAAGGCGAAGCGAAACTTTGGTGGACAGATGCCCAGTAACTGATGGAGAGTCGAGGCATTCCACTTACCTGAGAGTCATTCAAGAGGATCTTTATAGATCAATATATCCCTGAGAGCGTAAAGAAATCAAAGGAAGCACAGTTTTTGAAGCTCACACAGGGAGGCAGGCCATTTGACGAGTATCTGAAACAATTTGAAGAATTATCACGATACTCCACCTACCTGCGAATGCATTATGACGAGGCCTGGAAAGCGAAGCAACTAGAAGAAGGCCTAGATTTACCTATGAAGACTCAGTTAGCTACCCTGGAGATTCGAGACTTCGTAACATTGGTCAACAAGTGCCAAATTTTGAGCAAGAATCTAGAACAGAGACAGACTCAGAATATGACACAGCAAACAAGGAATCGGCCTAGACAAGCACCCAGAAACCTTAACATGAGAAGCGGTATGTTTAAACTGCAACCAGGGGCTTCTAGTAGCAGTGGGAGGCGACCTGATAATAATCCCTGTCCGAAGTGTGGCACCAGACATCCGAATCAACCCTGCTGGCATCAGACTCCACTTCAGTGTTACAGATGTGGAGGTACAGGACACATGGCTAGGTACTGCCCTTCCACCGAGAATCAGCCAACATCCGGTAGCCGGAGACCACAGGCTCCAGGGAGAGTTTTTACTATGAATGCTGCCAATGTCGACAGGTCTTCAGGCTTGATGTAGGGTAGAGGTAAAATTTATAATTTTTCTTTGATAGTATTGTTTGATTCGGGTGCTACGCACTCCTTTATTGTTGATGCATGCGTAGAAAGAATAAGATTACCTGTTCAAACCCTGCCCTGTGACCTATATATATCCACACCCTTAAGAGAAGCCACTATGTCCCCACGAATATGCCTAAATTGCACTTTAACCATTGAAGATACTTTATTTCTTGTGGACCTAGTGTGTATACCATTATCAGGGATCGACATTATTTTGGGAATGGATTGGTTGACTAGGAATTGGGTCTTGTTGAATTGGTCGGAAGGGACAATTACTTATCTGGATAACGTTCCTATGCGAGGGAGTGACCGGGCTTGTGAGATAGGTGATATATCCCTCAATCTCTCTGAGGTAGAGTTGTAGGATAGACTAAGTCAAATCTCAATCGTTAGTGACTTTCCAGAGGTATTTCCTTTAGAAACAAGTAAACTGCCACCACTTAGGGAGATAGAATTCACCATTGACCAGATTTCGGGAGCAGGTTCAATAGCCATGACCCCATATCATATGGCCCCTGTAGAATTAAAAGAATTAAAGGTCCAAATCGAAGATATGTTAGAGAAGGGGTTTATTAGGCCAAGTGTATTGCCATGGGGAGCTCAGGTCTTATTCGTAAAGAAGAAAGACAGGAGTTTAAGATTGTGTATTGATTATCGACAATTGAATAAGGTGACCATCAAGAATAAATACCCATTGCCACGTATTGATGATTTGTTTGATCAGTTGCAAGGCGCGACTGTATTTTCTAAGATAGATTTAAGATCAGGATACCACCAGATTAGGGTTAGAGAGGAGGATATTCCTAATACAGCGTTCAAGACAAGATACGGCCACTATGAGTTTCTAGTGATGCCGTTTGGATTGACGAATGCACCCGCTGTTTTTATGGATTATATAAACAGAATTTTCAGACCCTATTAAGATTAATTTGTAGTGGTATTCATCGATGATATCTTAGTCTATTCCAAGACTCACGAAGAACATGCCCAGCATCTTAGCATGGTGCTACAGATACTGGAAGAGAAAAAATTGTATGCAAAGCTAGAGAAATGTGAGTTTTGGTTAGAAGTAAAATTTATAGGACACGTGGTAAATGGGGAAGGGATAGCGATCGACCCAAAGAAAATTTAAGCAGTATTAGATTGGGATCGACCTAGAACGGTCACCGAGATTAGGAGTTTCCTGGGTTTGGCCGGCTATTATCGGAAATTCATTCAAAGAGTTTCTCAGATAGCTGTGCCATTAACCCAGTTGACTCGAAAAGGGGTAGATTTTGAATGGAGCAAACAGTGTGAGACTAGTTTTCAAATTCTGAAAGAGAAATTAACCACTGCTCCTGTATTAATTATTCTGAAACCCCTAGAACCCTTTACTGTCTACACAGATGCATCCTTGAGAGGCCTAGGTTGTGTATTGATACAGGATGGAAAATTTATGGCTTATGCATCGTGACAATTGAAACCTACAGAGGAGAACTATCCCACCCATGACTTAGAATTAGCTGCCGTAGTGTTTGCCCTAAAGATTTGGAGACATTACCTATATGGCGCGGTATTTGAAGTTTATAGTGATCATAAGAGCCTTAGGTATTTGTTTGATCAGAAGGAATTAAACATGAGGCAGCGTAAGTGGGTAGAATACCTAAAAGACTTCGATTTTGAGTTGTCATGCAAGAAAAGCGAATGTCGTGGCTGATGCATTAAGCCGAAAGTCACTACAATTAGCTAGTTTAATGATTGGTGAGATGAGGTTATTGGAGGATTTTGGGAATCTCAGCCTTAATGTAATCTCATTTCCATAAAGATTAGTGATGAGTGACTTTTTAATAACCTGCGAATTAAGAGAATTAATTAGAGAAGCCCAACTTGAGGATGAATCCTTGGAAGTATACGCAGACCAACCCGACTTTGGACTAGCACTTGATAGAGTTTTGATGTTTAGGAAGAGGGTAGTGATTCCGAACCATCAGGAGCTAAAGGAAAAAGTGTTAGCAGAAGCCCATAGAAGCCATTACACTATTCACCCCGGTATTTCCAAGATGTACCATGACTTAAAGAGAAATTTTTGGTGGCCCGGTATGCGAAAGGATATCACGAACTACGTGAATGCCTGTTTGACTTGTCAACAGGTTAAGATAGAACACCAGAAACCCGCAGGGCTACTAAAACCATTGGAGATACCAGAGAGGAAAAAGGATCAGATCACTATAGATTTTGTGGTAGGATTACCTAGAACACCAGCAGGATTTGATGCCATTTGGGTGATAGTGGATAGGTTGACCAAGTCTGCGCACTTTTTACCTGTCAAGGTGCATTACTCCATGGATAAATTAGCCAAAGTATACCTTAGGGAAATCGTGAGATTGCATGGAATACCGTCAGGTATAGTATCTGATCGAGACCCTAGGTTTACTTCGAGATTTTGGCAATCCTTACACCAAGCCTTAGGAATCCAACTTAAATTTAGCATCGCCTATCATCCTCAGACTGACGGGCAGTCTGAGAGGACTATTCAAACCCTAGAAGACATGTTAAGGGCGTGTGTGCTTAAGCAGAAAGGAAGTTGGGATAAACACCTGCCATTGATAGAGTTTAACTACAATAACAGTTATCACTCTACCATCGATATGGCACCGTATGAGGCTCTGTATGGGAGGAGTTGTAAGTCACCTTTAAGTTGGGTAGAGATGAGGGAGAGTGCAATGTTGGGACCCAAAATGATACAAGAAACCACTGATCAAATTAAAATGATCAGGGAAAAGATGAGAATTGCCCAACAGAGGCAAGAATCCTATGCCAACAAAAGAAGAAGGCCTTTGGAATTTAACGAGGGAGATCACATATTTCTGAGAGTGTCCCCCACCACGGGTATTGGTAGATAGTTAAGGACCAAGAAACTAATCCCTAGGACCATTCCAAATTTTACAAAGAGTCGGTCCCATTGCCTACCAAATTGCCTTACCTCCTTATTTGTCCAACTTACATAATGTTTTCCACGTCTCCCAACTTCGTAAATATATCCCAGATCCTGCGCATGTATTAGGGAATCAACCGATAATATTAAAGGAAAATTTGACTTATGAATCTACTCCTATTCAAATCCTTGACTATAAGACTAAGCAACTGCGAAGTAAAATAATCCCTTTAGTTAAGGTACTTTGGCAGGATGTAGCATCACAGGAGATCACGTGGGAGAAAGAAGAAGAGATGAGGCAAAGATACCCAGAAATGTTTACAGGTATGAATTTTGGGGATAAAATTTCTTTAAGGGGGGAGAATGTAACAACCGAAAGAAGTTTAAAAAATAAAACCTAATTTTCAACGCTAATTCCAATCAAACGAAGCCTGGCATGACTTTTGAGGATAGTGATTCGAAACGGAAGGTTGTTCGAAGTTAGAAACACGATCAAACGGAAAGAAATGCAACCCGGCAATCAAAAATTGACAGAAGATGTTTCATGTGTCAATTTCACTGACGGAGGCTAAAACCTTTGTATGGAAATACGTGCCAACATCTGGATGGATGCTGACACCCTAAAGCATCCTCGGGTGGTCTAGGAAAAGTCAGAATCGTCCCCGGAGGCTTTAAATTTCCCGCTCAAACCTCTCTCTCTCCTCACCATATTTTCTCTCTCCTCTCTCTATTCCTTCCTCCACCGTGAAACGCCATCACAGCCACCGTGGGCCGCCACTTGGCACGCCAATCGATAGCCCTCACCACCCACAACCTCCAGTAACCACCCACGGCCACCAACGGCCGCCAGCATCATCAGAAAATGCCACTTTTCTCCTCCACTGCCTGAAAACTTTGCCACCTCTGATCGCCGCCATCTGTCGCTATTGGCCACCACCGTCCCCACCACTGTGTAGCCTGAGCTGCCAGCTTCCTCCAGTAGCTTGCCGACATCAAACGGAGGCTGGACGTGCCCGGATAGAGGCAATCTCCGTCTACCGTTCGTCGACTTGCGTGGTCAGAAAATGCCGTCTAAATGGTAGTGAACCACCGCGCCACCACCATATTCGGACTCCTGGACTTGCGGGCTTCACTGTGGTGTATTTTTTGAGGCAAACCGCACCCCTCCACCGTGTTCCACTATATGCCGCTGTGCGCCGCCATCCGCCACCGTGCCGGAGTTTCTGGACGTGCATCGGGAGAAACCGAGACCACCCCAACACAGAATTCCATCATCCGATCACTTTGGTAAGGTCTGATTTCCCAAAAACTGATGATATCTAACTAAAATAGCTGTCGAACTTAATTAGGCAATAAATTGACTTAGGTATTAGGGTAACCGGACTTAGGATCAAAAAACAGATGACGTGACAAGTCTAAATATTTAATTTAATGTCCAGGAAATTAATTGGGCTCAGAAACTGAGACTACGTGAAGTTCTGAAGTGATTTAGAGCTACAGGAGACCAGGTAGGATAATTTACGCTTCCCGAACCCTAGATTTGACCCAGTGGATACCTGAATAATTTAGATGATTTGCATAGATTTACGTGCTGCTTTCAATGGAATAAATTGCATGCCTGTGTGTTGAAAATCCTAATTGCATGTTAGACACTTTGTTTATCAAGTTTAGATGCCCTTAGGACGGGTTTACTTAGGGTTGGGTACTTGATAGCAGGTATGGGACGGCTGTTAAAGTATCCCAAGTACAGGGAGCTTTTAATTGATATCATTTTTACCTGATTTGGCCTATACTACGTTAGGGATTACGCGTTAAACCAGGACGACCCTAAGAAAGGTTTAAGGAGTATAAGGGGGGATAGCCTACATGGGAAAACGTTGTGATTTAGGCGTAATACCCTAGGACCCTGAGGAATAGCCGACCGAGTGCATGTGAGTTCGAATAGACTGTATGAGGATGAGAATTGGCATATGTGCACATGCTAGGGGACGCCCTAGATGTTGATTCTCACTAGATCCTTGAGTGAGTGATTGGTGTTACGGATCACACTCACAATATAGGCATGATTCGGGTGATTGGTGTTACGGATCACACCCAACGATAAGAGAGGTATTCCCTCTAGACGACGTGCAATTAGATGATGATTTAGACTTGGTTACAATGGATTTGTGACCAACGTGGACTTAGATACACCGGGCATGGGATTTTACTTGATCTTGATGATTGATTTTCAAAGAAATGGATTTTATGATTTCGATTAATTGTCGCGATTTCCATGTAATTAAAAAATTTTTAAATGTAAGGTATTTCACTATTTTTCGAACTGATTTCGGGAAGATGATTTCGGTGTTCGCACCGCTGGGAATTCAACCAGTTTTCAAATGATATTTGAACTGTAAATTATTCTACTGGGATTTTATATCTCATCAGGTTGTTTACTTTGATGAACAGGGACAAGGACAGGAACCCAGACGATAGCTGATGATGCCTTGGTGATAAGCAGGAGAATGACTTAGCTTAGGCTTGAATCGTCTTGTGTATATACTTTGATGACGTGCTGTATATTGGGTTCTGCCTTCTATGTTTTCTGTAGTGATTGGATTGACTGTACATGTATAAATCAGGTGTTTTATGTTAACTGTAGTTATGGGATTGACGTTGCTGTATATGGATTTCTGTCATTATGTTTACTGTTGTTGTTGGACTGGTTGTGTAATTGTAAATAGGTGATTATTGTATTTTGGGGTATGTTCGAAATATAGAGGAAACTCTGCTAGATTTTCGATAGGGTTTACCGCTGTAAACTGGTGGATTTGAGTTGGAATGTGTATGAATGTATGACATGACGTGTATATGAGTTTTAGATTTCATTCCAAAGTATTTTATGATGTATGTATGTATAATTAGTTAGCTGCGTGTGAATTAGGGTTGAACGGAATCTGAATGGACAACGGGAAGTCTATTTGGGTTACGCTCAACCAGTAGCGATCCCCTGACATTCCCACATCGGGAATAACTAATTAAATCAACCCATATGCTTCCGCTAATCAGATAAGCATCGCGTATGTCGTATTAGGGGGTCGTTACATCAGGAGGTATTCATCAGATCATTCCTCGTAATTTAATTCCTTGGGAGTTTACACCAGATCATTCCCCACAAGGAAGCTTTAACCTTGCCTTCATCTTTGCTATTCAATCAGTTTTGCATGAATTTAAATATTTAACTATTTATGGCAAAAAGTTATGCTATTATTCATTCCTTCTTGACCCTTGCCTCTTTTGGTCTCTTTTCCCTTAACATAGGCCATTTAGATGACACCTTAGGCTATTTCTAACTCATTCATAAATCTAGCCACTCTAGGGAAAATTTCACATAGTATTCGGCCAAGGTAGAATGAACATGAATACTTTGCATTTCTAACCTTTTTGGCACATTTCTAGCCTTATTCTCATTAATGGAACATTATGGTGACATTCCCATAATTATGCCTAACACTTTCTCACACCTAAAAATTGGGTAAGTGCATTTTAGGCTATTCTTTTTCATGCTTTTATAGCTTATTTTTAATGCCAAACATGATCCCACATCTAATCCCACAATTTCACATTTTTAGGTACACTTTTAAAGTGAAAAAGTAAGACTTTAAATTGGCAACATTTCTTGAAACATAAATTGCCATAATTTTCTCTCTCTTCCTTTCTTGGAATTAAACTTATATGATTTCTAAATCATTTTTCAAGAGCAAATTCAGCACCATTCATATGCATCCATTCGGCCAAGGTGAATAAAACACACTTTTTGGTTACTTGTGAAATTAGAAAATGGAAAAAGTACCTCAATGCAAATCTAACTAGATTTTCTCTCTCTTACCATTTTCTAACACTTTCTCTCACTATTTCTTACACAATTTTGCCAAAATTCAGCACTATTCCAAACCCTAGCATTTGGCCAAGATGATAAATCAAGCTAAATGGAGTGGTTTCATCACTTTACTTACAATACCACAACATTCATGCAAAAATCATGCAAAAATACCATTTTCTCACTCTTACAAACACAAATTCAGCCTTGGTACAAGTTAGGGTTTGGCAAAATCAAAGTTCCATCCATGAAAATTTACCATTTCATGAGTTTCCATACATTCCAAGTTGTTTCCAACATATTTCAAACCCAAGCATGCAAATCCACCATAAAAATGTAGAGAGAGAAAGCCACCTTTCTTACAAATTTAAGAATACCATAAACACACCATAAAACAAGAAAAGAATGGCATAGGGTTGTTTAGCTACCTTGAAAAGCCAATAAAAGAGTGATTTCCAAGTTGTTTTGATGAAAACTTCTTCTTCTCCAAGGTAGACAAGCAATTCAACCTCTCCCTCTTTCTCCAACACTTTCACGACACTTCTAGCATGTGGGAGAAGAAGAAGGCTGAATTTAAGGTTTAGATTATTTACAAAAATGCCATTAGTGCTAATTTGTCCATTTCATCCCTTTTTCTTTTCTTTTTTAACAATGGCATTGTCCCTCCTTACCATTGTGATTTTATGCAACTTCCATGGGCTGGGACTGTTCTGCCCTTCAAGAATTTCAAAATTACATAGTGGTCCCTCACTTTTTGAAAATTGCATTTTAGTCCCTAAGAAAAGTGCCATTTTGCCATTAAGTCCAAATTAGCTATTTCTGCTCCATTTTCACCCCTTTTCGGTTTTAAGAGGTAAAAATCACTCAAATAAAATTTTATAAAGCTTATTTTTATGTTTTTACTAAATTATCCTTATGTTAGAAATATTATAATTTTGCCCCTAAAGCAAAATTACCTTTTTGCCCTTTATGTTAAAACTATCATTTCACTCTCATTCTTTCTCCTTTTGATCAAGAATGAGTAAGGATTTCTAATTCCCACTTTCATAGAATATTTAGGGTAAAAAATAAATTTTTCCTACATCATATAAAATTACTATCATACCTATAGTGTGAAATTACAATTTTACCCTTTTTAGAGAAAATTGTCTTTCACATGTAAGTAATTTCTTGCATAACTAGATTCTTCTTCTCTCTTAAATGAAAATAATAAGAGTCCTTTGACATAACTTCATGAAATAAGAGAATTAAACTAATTATTCCCTTCATGGTAAAATTACCATTTTACCCTTCTTTACCAAATTTCCAATTTCATTCTTTTATCACAAAAGTGATAATATAATGATAAAAATGTTCATTCTAACTCCTTAATAAATGATCCTTAACATCCCATGAATATTACTAACAATAATAATAATAATAACATCGTCATAACATGCGAGTATTAGGAGCAGATGTTACATGTACGGCTTACATTGTAACACCCCTTATCTTATCTTAACAATGTCATATAACATGTTCAGATAAGTGGTTACGTTATTCTTTGCCCTTTATCTCATTAATTGCCTGAGCATCTAATCAATCAGTAATTTAATATATAATTAGGTCTGGGTTCTTTTGCTCAGGTAAACATACTTTATGCACAGCAAAAAAAAAACTTCATACATCTCAACGGAATTTGTAAAACATTCCATAACTATATGCATATCATTTAAATCTTATGATACACATTCCAGGAAATATTAAGTATTTATATATATAGGTGTAAGGAGACAACAATCCTATCACTTAAACCCCTTTTTCCAAAAGAACAATAGTCCTAATTCTAGCTTAAAATAAGAATGGCAAAAATTAGGACTAAAAGTGCTATATTATTATTTTTTCTATTTACTCCTTACATCTTCTAGTTCAGTGCATCATTACTCGGAATCTATGCATCTGATATATATCAGGACAACAATGAGAAATAATTCCCAGTAGCTAAACAAACCATTTCTTTTAAATAACTGATATATACCACTGTACGAATACAAAAAACATTTCTATATTCTATTTATTTAAAAATTCTTTTCATACAGTTCTATGGGTATGTCATATGTGAAACATGTGTGTATGCATGTATGAACATGAGAAATGTAACATGTGATAACATTAATGGAATATATGGTAAGATTTCAATGTTCATATACATTAACAATTCACACTTATAACACATTAATTCATTATAAATAATAATAATATCTCTTTAATGTTTTATTCTTTAGAGGTATACACCAGATCATTCCTCCATAAGGTTTCATTCTTTGGAGGTATACACCAGATCATTTTTCCTTAAATTTTGATTCCTTAGGAGTATACACCAAGTCATTCCCCATAAGGTTTTAATCTTTGGAGGTACACACTAGATCATTCCTCCTTACAGTTTCCTTGGGAGTATACACCAGATCATTCCCCACAAGGTTTTTATTCTTTCACAATTGTAGCTAGCATTTCAAGCCCTTTAATCATATTCACATAACTTGGAACATATTTTCATCAATGGAAAAATGCATTCAACATATCATTTACATTTAATCATTTAATTATTTTTCCCTTTTTCTCTTAGCTTAGGCCATTTTATAATACACCTTAGGCTACTTTCCATTAACATATAAATTTATCCATTCAAGGGAAAATGCATATAGCATTGTGCCAAAACAAGCAAAGCATGATGGATTGGCATTTCTAACCCATTTGGTTCATTTCTAGCATTATTTCTACTATTTGGACATTATAGTAACAATTTTCATAATTATGCATAACACTTTCTCACACATCAAAATTTGGTAAGTGCACTTTAAGCCTTCCTTTTTCATACTTTTCTAGCTCATTTTCCATGCCAAATGTGACAATGCACATAATCTTACAACTTCACATTTTAAAGCACAATTTTAAGGTAAAATGGTAAAACTTTAAAATGGTACATTGGCTAAAAACATAAAAATACCATTACTTTCTCTCTCCTCCTTTCTTATGACTAAACTTACAAGGTCTTCTAGCCATTTTCAAATGAAATTTCAGCACCATTTGCATGGTTCCTCTCGGCCAAGATGGGTAAGACACTTTCTTGGTTAATGGTAAAGTTAGAAAATGGGAAAAGTGTCAAGACATTAGCCTAACCAAATTTTCTCTCTCTTACCAATTTATAACAAGTTCTTTCACAATTTCTAGACACTTTCCAAACCAATTTCAGCACCCTCACAAAAGCAAGAATTCGTCCAAAGTGAGAAAAGCATGAAAATGAAGTGTTTTCACCATTTTTCTTGCAAGAAAATCATAAAAAGATAAATCTCATGCAAAATCACCATTTTCTCACTCTAATACACAACATTTCAGCCATGGCAAACATTAAGGTTTTTCAAGAGTTAGGTTCCAATCTTGAAAAATTTCTATCTCTTAGGTTATCAAGCATTTCAACATATCCATAGCCATAAACACAACAAGATTTCATCATATGCAAACCCCATTCAAGTAAATCTTCCATAAGAATGTAGAGAGAGAAACCCTTCCTTCTTACAAGTTTAAGAACACTTTAATCACACCATAAAACAAGAAAAGAAGGGTTTAGGCATGTTTAGCTACTTGAAAATGCAAGAAATGTTGGATTTCCTAAGTGTTTTGCCTTGTTTTTGGACTTCTTTCCTTGTGAGTATTTCAGTCAGCCCCATTCTTCTTCCCTCTTGCACGACTTCTTTCCCTTATCAAGATAGAAGAAGACTTAAATTAGGGTTTAGGTGAAATTACTAAAATGCCCTTGGTATAAAATGACCATTTTACCCTTACTACTCTTTTTCAAGAATGGCATTCACTCTCTTTAGGATTGTAATTTTGTGGAACTTCCATAGGCTAGGACATTTCTAGCCTTATGAATTTCAAAATTCCAGAATTGCCCCTTATCTTTTTGTAAAATTACCAATATGTCCCTAATGAAATTACCATTTTACCCTTTTATGTCCAAATGACCATTTTAATCCCAATTTTCACCCTTTTTGAATTTAATGGGAAAAAATCACATAAATAAAGTTTCATAAAACTAATTTTTGTGAAATTACTAATTTTTCCTTCTTTTGACAAAAGTACCATTTTGCCCTTAGGGTAAAATTACCTTTTTTCCCTTTATGCCAATGTTATTATTTTTACCCTTATTCTTTTCTCCTTTTGAAAATAAAAGGGTAAAGACTTCTAAATTCGGTTTCCATGGAGTATTTAGGTAAAAATTAAAATTTTCTACCTTATACAAAATTACTAATATGCCCTTGTGGTAAATTACAGTTTTGCCCTTTTTAGGGAAAATTGTCATTTTGCCATCAAAGTGAACATAATCACTTCCCAAACTAAATTCTTCTTCTCTTTTAAATGAAAATAATGAAAGTCCTTAAATTTAATTTCATGAAATAAGGAAATAATATTAATTTTCCCCTTCATGGTAAAATTACTATTTTGCCCTACTTTACCAAATTTCCAATTTTGCTCTTTTATGACAATAGTAGTTCTATCTTGATGAAAATTTCCATTCTATTTTTTTTATGAACCATCCTTATCATCACATAAATAATAATAATAATAATAATAACAATGCCATTATAAAATGCAAAGTATTAGGGGCGGGTGTTACACACGCATAGTCATTTCTGAGTCTTTGCACTTTTCATTTGTCTCAAGAATCTTAACTCTCATCTCTCGGTGGCCTTGGACACGAACAAAGAGAAGGAAAGAAAGAAGGCAAATGCCACCTACCTCTTTCCTCTCTTCCTCTTTGCCGTATAGTGATATAGGATAAAGAAATTTCTATACTTCCCATAGCGTTGCACGGTGGAATCATTAAGAAGAATTTAAATTCTCTCACTCACTCTTGCTTCACCAAATGCACGTGTATATATTTATATATAAATGGAGGTTAAATTCTTTTCTATCTTCTCCATTTCTATTGTCGTGTGGGTTTATCTAGTTTTAACCAAAGTCCAATTCACTATTTCCTTTGGCAATTCGACTAGATAAAAGAAAGAAAAGAAAAATTGAATCAAGCATTTCAAGCACCTAAACTTCTATGTAAGCACCTCAAGCACCTAAGTTTTTATATGTGGTGTTTTCCTCCCACTCACATTGTAATTCGGCTGCCACAAGGAAGAAGGTGTTATCCTTTAGCATATTTATCCTAAATATTAAATTACACAAGTAAATTCATCATACTTTATAGCAAACTCATCCAATTAATTAAGGGAACATTAATTTAAAACTACTCAAGAGAATATGGGGTGTTTCTCCCCTCCTTGAAAGTAATTTCATCCTCAAAATCTATACATACCTTATAGAAACAATTCTGGATACGCTCTCCTCATGTCCTTCTCTCTTTCCTAGGTGGCTTCCTGTGGCGATGTTCGATCCCATAAGATCTTTACTAGGGGAATGGTTTTATTCCTTAGGGTCTTGACCTAAGTACCGATAATTTGTAAAGGTTTTGGTTGATATGTTAGATTATCCCTTAATTGCATAGTACTGGTGTCAAGTATATGTGAAGGGTCAGGTATGTATTTTCTGGGCTGGGAGACATGGAAAACATTATGAAGGTTTGACAAATGTGGTAATAAGGCTACCTGGTATGCTGATGGACCTACTCTCTTCAATATTTGAAAAGGTCTAACATATCTGGGAATTAAATTTCTAGACTTTATAGCTCTACCAATGCCAGTAGTTGGGGATACTTTCAAAAAAACATGGTTTCCTTCCTCAAACTCTAAGGGTCTTCTTCTTTTGTCAGCATAGCTCTTTTGTCTGTCCTGAGCCTTTGCCATTCTCTCTCTAATCATTTTAATTTGATCAGTTATCGGTTGTACTAACTTATATCCTAACAGTTTCCTTTCACCCAATTCATACCTACATAATGGGGACCTACACTTCCTCCCATATAAAGCTTCATAGGGTGCCATACCTATGCTAGAGTGGAAACTATTGTTGTAAGAAAATTCAATCAATGGTAGACTTATATCCTAGTTTCCTTTATACTCTAAAACACAAGCCCTAAGCATGTCCTCTAGGGTTTGAATTGTTCTCCCGTCTATCCATCTATTTGAGGATGATATGTTGTACTAAAATTCAATCTAGTCCCAAAGGCTTCTTGCAGAGCTGTCCAAAATCTGGAGGTAAATTTAGGATCCTTATCTGAGATAATGCTAATGGGTACACCATGAAGTCTCACTATCTCCTGAATATATAGCTGTGCTAATTTATCCAAGGAGTAGTTAATCTTAATAGGTAAGAAATGAGCAGACTTAGTTAATCTATCCACTATTACACAAATAGCATCATTCCCTGATTGGGTTCTAGGTAAAACTACCACAAAATCCATTGAAATTTTGTCCCACTTCAACTCAGGAATGTCTAATGGCTGTAGTAGTCCATCAAGTTTCTGGTGCTCAATCTTTACCTGCTGACATACTAGGCACTTAGGTACATGCTCCACTATATGTTTCTTCATACCTATCCACCAGAACCTCTCCTTCAAATCTTGATACATCTTAGTGGCTCCTGGATGAATAGTGTATTTACTTTGGTGAGCTTCCTTTAATATCTTATCCCTCAGTTCACCTTCCTTAGGAACATAAATTCTATTATGGAAAGATACCATTCCATTGGCCTCCCTTATGAACTCCTTTGAATCCTTTAGAGACTCTAGGAATTCATCACCCCTCTGAGCTTCTAAGATTTGAGCCCTAAGAGTGTTCTCAATTCTCAATTCACTCAAGCAGATTTTATTAGGTAACACCAGAGTTGACAAACTCATGTTCCTAAATTTCTCTATTAAGCCCATTTCACTTACCATTAGTCGAGCTACATGGAGAGACTTCCTATTTAATGCATTTGCCATAATGTTTGCCTTACCTGGATGGTATTTCAATTCAAAATCATGATCCTTAATGAATTCCATCCATATCTTCTGCCTCATATTCAATTCTCTCTGGTCAAAGAGGTACTTGATGTAACCCCACAATCCTACAATTCCTTTTTAAGTGATTTAAATAATATAAGCAATATACTATAAGATTGGTGAATTACTACTTCCTTTACCCGAGTCAAATTTTAAGTATTTACCAATTAACATAATTAGTATTATTGGTTTGGGATACTACACTCAAGATCTCACACATTACGAAGTGGAAAATACATTAAATTAATTAACATAAAACATACATATATATGCATCCACATTCATTTACAGTGTATACATATCATTCATTAGACATATATCTATGGATATGTAAGAGTGTTAGCTAGGGTAAGGAGACAACAAGCCTGTGACTCATACCCTTTTAACAAAATAGCTAGTGGATTCTTAACTTACATATCCTAATACATATATGCCCTTATCCGATACATCAAAATTATTCTCCTGATCCTTTTACCAAAAACAATGATAAGGATTCAGGGTATAGGGTATACCAAAAACTTTCTACTCTAATGCTTCATGTAATCAGGGTGGGGAAAGAACTTCCCATACATATATGATCCATAGTTCCTTAATAACAGGGAAATGCCCCAGGAAGGGTATTTCAACCAACTCCATCTCTATCTCAAGGAGGATCTGGTATCTAGGTATCTAATACAAACCAACATTTTTATGAGAATAAATCCCAGTAGAATTAATAACCAATTTTCAAATAGCTAGTTTGTACCACCATAAACTCATATAGAAATTCTACATTCTTTTTCTTAAAAAAAAATAATACATCTATTGGATTATCTTGTATAACATTTCATTTAACATTTATACTTACATGTATAAACTCAGCTCATAATATCTATCTCATAATTTCGTCATAACATATAGGTAACATACATCGTTCATATAACATTCATTATAAAATAAAGAGCAATAAGGAAATAAGAGCACTTCTCGTTGGTCTCTGCCAATCATCATCATATAATTTCATAATAAGAGAAATCTAGAGGGACAACATGTGCACCACTCCATACTTTCGAATATGTACTCTGGCAACTATACCTGGCAGTCCTCAATTGCATATCATATTTGTGTACATTTTAGAGCATCCTCCAGTGGATCCAAGTACAATAGAGTCCCCACATTTGGGTTCCACACATTGAGTACATACTGGGTCCACAAAATGCTATTCATAAACATATATATAGGTGAATCGGTGCATACTATAGTTTTGTAAACTCTAAGTAGGTGACTTTTGTAACACCCCTTATCTTATCTTAATAACTTAATAATAATTATTCAGATAAGTGGTAACATTATCTTTAGCCTTTAATTACATTAATTTCACCTTAGCATTTAATGCATCTTGAATTTACTATGCAGTTAGGTCTGGGTTCCTTTTGCTTAGGTAAACATGCTTTGGCACAGCAGAATAAAAATACATACACCACAACAGAATATATAAAGAATTTTCCACTATACATATATTATCATAACCATTTGATACATTGTTTTGTATACATATACTAGGATAGATGAAGTTGTAACATCTGCTCTAATTATTATTAAAGAGATGTTTGATAATTGTTAATTTGATGTTTAATGCTTGTGTATGTTGCATTAATGCATGTAGTTGCATTAGCTTAGGGACTACATTGAAAGGAAATAAATGAGGGTTTAGTAAGAGGTGGTTAAGGACCTAATTGAAAAGGGAAAAGTAAGTGAGGCCAAGAGTGCAAAATAGCCCAGGGACCAAAGAGAATTTCCCAAACTTCCCCTTAAACCCTAGCTACACCCAAAACTCTCACACATTTCTAAACCTTCAAATTTTAGAGAGAGAAGCAGAAGGGACAAGTAGAGAGAGAAAGGGTCAAGTTAGGGCAAAAGAGGGAGATTTTGCTAAAGCAAAGGGCTGATTGAAGCTAGGAATTAGTTCTGCAGCAAAGGGGGATCATTCTTAACACATCAAACACACATATTTCGCAGGAATCAAGGTAGCAATCCACCCTAAACCCTTATCTTTTTTTGAAATGTTACTGTTGCTAGAAAATATGAATTTTTACATGGTTGAACTGAGATTGGGGTTAAACCTACATTCTGTATTCTTTTCTACTTTTTTGGGATGTTGTGTTACTGAATGTATGCTCAAATATGTGCTTGTAACGGATTAGAAGGGCTAGGTTGTGTTTATCTAGATATATAGATTAGATTTCCTTGAATGTCCCATGTTTAAGCTAATGAATGAGAAATGTTTAATGAAAAGTAAAGTTTGTTGTATGGGAATTATGCTCACATATTTAGAATTGAAAATAGAATGCATTATGTACTGGGTATTTTGAAAAGTATGTTTTCTGAACTTCAGCAACTAACTGCTAAGTGGGGGCAGTCGACTGCCATGTTCCTGGAATACCCATAAGTATAGACAGAGGCTTAGCAGCCGACTGCCAAATACCTAGCAGTCGACTGTCAGGCCCAGGTCTACACTAAGCAGTTGACTGTCGTGTTCTTCGAAACCCAGAAGTGCAGGCAGAGGCTTAGCAGCCGACTGACACGTTCTTAGCAGTCGACTGTCGGGCCCAAGTTTACATTAAGCAGTCGACTAGCTACCTTAGCAATCGACTGTCATGCTCTTATTTTCACCCATAATGCATTATAGAAAGCCAGCAACTAGCTGCCAGCTAGCTTACTATCTGGTACTCGAGGAATACAGAGAGCCACCAGCTGACTGCTAACCTTCTTGTAGTCGACTGGCAGCCCTCTAACTTGCGAAATAAGGTTTTTAATGGCAATTAAGCTTAGTAATTCTTCATGCTAACTTAATTAAGGGCTTACAATATAGCTAGGCAAGGAAACTATGAGTTTTGGGTAATGATACCCTTGGGATAGTGAAAGAAAAAGAGTGCAAAAAATAAAAGAGTGAGAGAGGAAAGTATTCTCAATGTATGCCTTAAGGTAGATAGGCTTATGATCGAGTGACCGATTGTCAGTATGGGATGGCTGTTGGGCATTTCACGATTGTGCCATAAATTGGGATGGCTAAACATCCACTTGAACTTAGATGATTTTGAAAACACCGCGATGGTTGCGAACTTTAAATTAGTGTCATCTCCCAAAGGCCATATAAGAAACACATACTTAGAGTTAAGCATAACCATGACCATGGGCTGATTCACCCTATAGTATATATAGAGAATAGAGTACCGGGAGTGTGATCCATCGAAAAGGGATGGTGATTCCATAGTATTATAATCTGCCCAAAAGTAGAGAGGAAATGATTCAGGTAAAGTTAACGGTGATCCCATGAGAGTATACCAGCCCTGTTTGGGATGAATGGGAGGAATCCCGCTGGTCAGGGATGATCTGCCAAAAAGGGACAGGGACCATTACGGTACTTGGATCCACTGAGGGATGCCTCAGAATGTAAGGCATGGATAAATAGACATGAGCTCATTCCTATAGACAGTGGTGCATGGTGTAATATCCTCAATTCTATGATATCAGGTTTGTCTTAGAATCCTAGACTCAATATTTTTATGCATGGAAAATAGTCCAAAAATTAGTTTATATTACCTTAAACAAAGGAAGGACTAAACTGAAAGTAAATGATTAGGGACTAAAATGAAAGGAAATTTGTTTCACAAAATATCCTGATAGGAAGGACGCAAATTGAGGTGCATTTATGGCGCACATTTATGAGGTTTGAAAATGGTGCCAATGTCATGAATGCTGCAAGAAAAATATTTAGGGGCAAAACAGTCAAAATTTTATCTGAAAATAAGAATAAAATATTTATTTATCAAATAAAATGGCTAATTTTTATCTGAAAAATTATGAAATTGCCTCTAGAATATTTTTCCAAATTGATGAAAAAGAGAAGAAATATATTCCCAGTAGCTAAACAAACTAATTTATTTAAGACAACTGATATGTACCACTGTAATAATACAGAAAATCAACTATACATTCAGTTTAATTTTAAACTATTTTCATATAGACCCTTGGGTATGACATATGTGAAACATGTGTATATACATCTATAGACATGAGATATGCAGCAAATGATGTTATTCATGGAATGGACAACAAGCTTTCAATGCTTATATACCTTGATCATATTCACAAAATCACATTCATACAATACAACTTATGGCTAAACAGAAATACTTTGCTTTGGAAAGGTATACAATAGATCATTCCCTTCCACATCATTATGTTCTTTGGAGGTTTACACTAAATCATTCCTCCTGCATTTTATCCCTTGGGAGTATACATTGGATCATTCCCTACAAGGTAACTTACTGGGGAGGTATACATCAGATCATTCCTCCTCATAATTTTGGTCTTAGGAGGTATTCACCAGATCATTCCTTCTTCATCTTTAACTTTGACATTTGATAAGCACATAATTATACATATTTATTAGCTAAATTTCGCTCACTTTAGGAGTATATTTTATGTGTTTGATGTATAATTACCCATATTTCCACTTGTTTTCATGTTATCTAAGCTTTTCCCAGGTACCAAGCAGTTTTGAAGAGAAATGGACCAAAACTAAGCATCCAAAGGCTCAAAGCACCTCAAAATGCACCTTTTCGCATGGGCACAAATGGATTCTTCTAAAACATACCCTACCACATGCCCATGCTGCCTTAATGCTTCTAGAACACACCTCTCCACATGCCAAAGACATCTTATGCACCTCCTTACACGGCCAGAGCAACAATCTATAAGCAAGAAATGACTAAAATCACCCTACAGACAGATTTCTTCTGGAACACATCCTACAACACGACCATGCCATCCACTTAGGCTACAACACGACTATGCCACTTTCTAGGCTACCACATGGCCGTGTGGAAGCCTAGAGAGGTGCCTCCTTTGCCTATAAATAGGAGAAGTTGCAAGGGAAGAAAGGCATCACTTCAAAGGAGATCAAGAGAGGGAACTGAGAGCACTTGGAGTAGCTTGGAGTGTGATAATCCTCGCTAATCCTAGGATCTTAATACTTCAATTCCATTGTTTCTTTACAAAGGTCACAAGCTATGGAGATTCAATCAAGAATTGAAGAAATAGATTGGTAAGCATCAAGAGGCAATTAGGAGCATAATCAAGGAGGAGTTCAGAGTCAAGTCTATCCATCCAAAACTTGACCGATGAGGGTTTTTCTATCTCTATTTTGTTCTTCTTCCTTTATTATATTTCTTGATTATTTTATTCATGAACAAGAGTAGCTAGATTGATAGAACCCAATTTGGATTCTTTGACTATGTTGATATTTTGATT
The DNA here is from genome assembly GCA_031216115.1 of Senna siamea. Lineage (NCBI taxonomy): Eukaryota > Viridiplantae > Streptophyta > Magnoliopsida > Fabales > Fabaceae > Senna > Senna siamea. Next base: position 10,411,163 of record CM062360.1, read on the forward strand.
TGAACATGATTGAGTTATGAATTGAATTGTGTGATCTTCCTCTAGTTAAAGATTAATTAAGTTTTTATTACGAGACGTGGTAATAAAAACTATCTAGATTCCTCACAAATACTCTACCCGATGATGTTTGGAATTGGAAAACTAACTATAGAGAATAGTTAATCTTTGCTCGGACCAAGAGGTCAACAACTGCTAGACCAGGAGAAACTCCTAAAATGCTTAATGCTGATCTAAACTTGACCATTGGACACGAATAGCCAATGGAAGTTATAGGTTTAAGAAAGCCATTGAAACCAACCAAAAATATGGATTTGTTTTGCACAGGTAGCATAATCAATCTCATAACCCATTATCTTTTGTTTACATATCATTCAGTCTAAGATCCCAATAGGTTTGCTTTTCTAGAAACTTGATAATTCTCTATCTTAACACTTGCCTGACTTTATCTCCATAGCTAAAGTAGTAGTAGCTATACTTAGTTTAATTAAATCACCATTTGTTTTAGGCTAAACAACAACAAGTAAGTAGTAACTCTGGGCTTTCTCGTTCCCGAGGGATACGACCTTGATACTCACCTTTGCACTAGACTACAATGACAGGTGCACTGCCTTAAGGTGTGGCTATATATAGTTCATTTGTAGCACATCAATATTCATAATTACCTTAAGCATTTTCATGCTATTCAGTCACTTTCATGTGAAATTAGATATCTTGCTATCAATGGAAAAATTTCATGCTATTTACTATTCATTCTTAACCATTACATCATTTTCCCTCTTGTCACTTAACATAGGCCAATTTTCATGGCACCTTAGGCTATTTTCAATTAACATAGAAATTTAGCCATTCTAAGGAAAATCATACAAGGCATTCGCCCAAGGCAAGTTAGGCATGAAGGATTGGCCTTTCTAATCCATTGGATGCATTTCTAGCATTAATTTCACCAATAAAACATTACGGTAGAAATTTCCATAATTATGCTTAACTCTTTCTCACACCTAAAAATTAGGTGAGCACACTTTAGGCCATCCTTTCTCATATTTTTCTAGCTCATCATTCCTACCAAACATGACAACACACCTAACCTCACAACTTCACATATTTATACACACTTTTTAGGTGAAATGGTAAGGCTTTACATTGGTAAAATGGCTAAAGCATAGAATTACCATAACTTTCTCTCTCATCCTTTCTTGGAACTAATTTTATATGGTTTCTAGGCCATTTTCAAGCAACAATTCAGCACCACTTACATGCATCAATTTGGACAAGATGAGTAAGTCACATATTCATGGTTAATGGTGAAATTAGAAAATGGGAAAAATGCTTAAACACTAACTTACCTAAATTTTCTCTCACTTACCATTTTCTAACACTTTCTCACACTTTTTTTAACACCAATTTAACCAAATTCCACCAAATTTCAGCACCCTTACATAAGCAATAATTCAGCCAAAGTGAAGAATGCAAGGAAATGGAGTTATTTCACCATCAAGCTTACAACACAATCACATTCAAGAAAAAACCATGCAAAAACATCATTTTCTCACTCTACACAAATAACATTTCAGCCTTGGTATAGGTTAGGGTTTTGCAAAACTAGGGTTCCATCCATGCAAATTCACCATCTCTTAGGTATTCATGCTTTCCAACATGTATATAGCCATAAACACAAGTAGCTTTCAACATATTTCAAACCCAATCATGCAAATCAACCATAAGAATGTAGAGAGAGAAAAAGCCATCATTCTTGCAAAGTTAAAAACACCATAAACACACCATAAAACAAGAAAAGAATGGCATAGGCATGTTTAGCTACCTTGAAAAGCCAATACAAGTGTAATTTCCAAGTTGTTTTGGTGAGAAATTCTTCTTCTCCTTGCCTATGAAGCAACTCGGCCTCTCACTCCTTCTCCACTCTTCTTTGACACTTCTAGCATATGGAGGAAGAAGAAGGCTGAAATTTAGAGTTTAGGTTATTTACAAAAATGTCATTAGTGTTAAAATGTCCAATTTGTCCCTTTTTCTTCTCTTTTTCATCAATGGCATTCACTCTCCTTGGAAATGTAATTTTGTGTAACATCTATGGGCTAGGACTTTTTTGCCTCTCAAGAGTTTCAAAATTGCATAGTGGTCCCTCAACTTTTCAAAAATTACAAATAAGCCCCTAAGGAAATTGCCATTTTGCCATTTATTCCAAATTGGTCTTTTTTGCTCCATTTTCACTCCTTTCGATTTTATTATGTTAAAATTACAAAAATAAAATTTCATAAAACTTATTTTTATGATTTTACCAATTTACCCTTATTTTAGCAAAATTACAATTTTGCCCTTAAGGCAAAATTACCATTTTTCCTTTTATGCCAAGGTTACCATTTTCACCCTTTTTCTTCCTTCTTGTGAGCATAAATGGGTAAAGATTCCAAATTTCTATTTACCTAAAATATTTAAGATAAAATTTAAATTTTCTACATTATGTAAAATTACTAATATGTCCTTGAGGTGAAATTACGATTTTGCCCTTCCTCAGGGAAGTTGTCTCTTGACATCAAATGCAAGTAATCTCTTCCATAACTAGATTCTTGTTCTCTCTTAAAATTAATGAGAATCCTTTGATGTAATTTCATGAAATAGGTGAATTAAATTAATATTTCCATTCATGGTAAAATTACTATTTTACCCTTCTTTACCAAATTTCCAATTGCATTCTTTTATCACAAAAGTGATTATATAATGGCAAAAATGTCCATTCTAACTCCTTGATAAATCATCCCATAATTAATACTAACAATAATAATAATAACGTCATCATAAAATGCAATTATTAGGAGCGGATGTTACATTTCTCCCTTCCTTTAAAATAATTTCGTCCACAAAATTGGTACATACCTCATGTGAATAACTTTGGATAGGTTTTCCTCATGTCTTCCTCTTTCTCCCAAGTAGCTTCCTTTGGTGATCTTTTGTCCCACAAGACCTTTACCAGGGAAATAGTTTTCTTCCTCAAGTTCTTGAATTCAGTATCGATGATTTGCAAAGGTTTTGGTTTATATGTAAGATTATCCTTTAATTGTAAGGTACTGGCGTCAAGAATGTGTGAGGGATCAAGGATATATTTTCTAAGTTGGGATACATGGAAAACATTATGGAGTTTTGTTAATGATGGTGGCAAGGCTATCTGGTATGCAGATGGACCAACCCTCTTCAGAATTTGAAAAGGTCCAATGTATCTTGGGCTCAGATTTCTAGACTTCATAGCCCTACCAATCCCAGTAATTGAGGAGATTTTAAGGAAAACATAGTCTCCTTCATCAAATTCCAGTGGCCTCCTCCTCTTATTAGAATAACTCTTTTATCTGTCCTAAGCTTTTACCATTTTCTCTCTGATCATTTTAATTTGATCAATTTTTTGTTGCATTAACTTAGGTCCTAACAATTGTCTCTCACCCATCTCATACCAGCATAATAGGGATCTACATTTCCTTCCAAATAAGGCTTCATAAGGTGCTATGCCAATACTAGAGTGAAATCTATTGTTGTAAGAGAATTCAATTAATGGTAAACTCCTATCCCAGTTTCCCTTATACTCTAAAACACAAGCCCTTAACATATCCTCTAGATTTTGAATTGTCCTCTCCGTCTGTCCCTCAGTTTGACAGTGATATGTTGTACTAAAATTTAATTTAGTCCTAAAGGCTTCTTGCAGTGATCTCTAAAATCTTGAGGTTAATCTAGGATCCCTATCTGAGACAATGCTAATGGGTACACCATGAAGTCTTACTATTTCTTGAATATACAATTGAGCTAACTTATCTAGGGAGTAGTTAATTTTAATGGGTAGAAAATGAGCAAATTTAGTTAATCTATCCACTATTACCCAAATAGCATCATTCCCTGATTGGGTTCTAGGTAAGCCTACCACAAAATCCAATGAAATTTTGTCCCATGTACACTCAGGAATATCTAATGGTTGTAACATAACAACCCCCTAATACGTCATACGTGATGCTTATCTGATTAGCGGAAGCATATGGGTTAGTTTACATAATTATTCCCTATGTGGGAATGTCAGGGGATCGCTACTGGTTGAGCGTAACCCAAATAGACTTCCCATTGTCCATTCAGATTCTGTTCAACCCTGATTCACACGCAGCTAACTAAATACACATACATACATCATCAATAACTCTGGAATGAAACTAAAGTCCATACATACGTGACAATCATTAAACTCAACATCCAAAACTCATATACATATACTGTCAAGCATTCACATACATTCTAACTGAATTTCTCAAGTTTACAGCGGTAAACCCTACCGAAAATCTGGCAGAGTTTCCTCTGTATTTCGATCATATCCAAGGTAAAAAATCACCTGTTTAAAATCAACAGCCAATCCAACAACAGTAATAAACATACTTAACATAAATCCATATACAACAACGTCAATTCATCACTACAATCCATATACACTATCTGAAATATTACATATACATTCAGTCCAATCCATACGGAAAGCATAAGAGACGAAACCCAATAAACAACAACGTCATCAGATTATATATACAAACTATTCAAGCCTAAGCTAAATCATCCTCCGATATATTCTCAAGTCAGCCTCGGCTATTGTCTGGGTTCCTGTCCCTGTCCCTGTTCATCAGAGTAAACAATCTAATGAGATATGAATCCCAGTAGAATAATTTACAATTCGAATATCATTAGAAAACTGGTTGAATACCCAGCGGTGCGAACACCGAAATCATCTTCCCGAAATCAATTCAAAAACAGTGAGATACCTTATCTTTAAAATCATTTATTACATGGAAATCACTGCAGTTAATCGAAATCATAAAATTCCATTTCTTTGAAAATCAATCATCAAAATCAAGTAAAATCCCATGCCCTGTATATCTGAATCCACGTTGGCTACAAATCCGCTGTAACCAAATCTAAATCATCATCTAATTGCACGTAGTCTAGAGAGAATACCTCTCTTATCGTTGGGTGTGATCCGTAACACCAATCACCCAAATCAAGCCTATATTGTGAGTGTGATCCGTAACACCAATCACTCACTCAAAGACCGGGTGAGAATCAACATCTAGGGCATCCCCTAGCATATGCACATACGCCAATTCTCATCCTCATACAGTCTATTCGAACTCACATGCACTCGGTCGGCTATTCCTCAGGGTTCTAGGGTATTACGCCTAAATCACAACGTTTCCCCGTGTAGGTTATCCACCCTTATACTCCCTAAACCTTTCTTAGGGTCATCCTGGTTTAACGTGTAATCCCTAACTCAGTACAGGCTAATTATGATAAAAATAATCTCGTTTAAAATTTACCTGTACTAGGGATACTTAATGGCCTTCTCATACCGGCTATCAAGTACCCAACCCTAAGTAAATCCATCCTAAAGGCATCTAAACTCGATAAAAAAGGTGTCTAACATGCAATTAGGGTTTTCAGCACACAGGCATGCAATTTATCCCATCGAAAGCAGCACGCAAGTCCATGCAAGTTATCTAAATCATTCAGGTATTCACAAAATTAATTCTAGGTTTCGGGAAGTGTAAATTATCCTACCTGGTCTCCGAATGCTCTAAATCACTTCAGAATTCCACGCAGTCTCAGTTTCTAAGCCCAATTAATTTCCTGGACGTAAAATTAAACATTTAGGCTCATCACGTCATCCAATTTTCAATCCTAAACTCGGTTACACAGCTACCTAGGTTAATTAGTTGCCTAATTACGTTCGAAAATCATTTCAATCAAATGCCATCATTTTTTGGGAAATCAGACCTTACTAATGTGTTCGGATGATGGAATTCTGTGTCACGGTGGTCTCGGTTTCTCCTTATGCACGTCCAGAAGCTTCTGCACGGTGGCACACGTTGGCGCACGGCGGCGTACGGTGGCACACGGCGGAGGGGTGCGGTTTGCCTCAAAAATCACACCACGGTGAAGCCCGCAAGTCCAGGAGTCCGAATACGGTGGTGGCGCGGCGGTTCACGGCCGTTTGGGCGACGTTTTTGGGCCACGAAGTTTCTCGAACGGCAGACGGAGTTTCCCTCGATCCGGGCACGTCCGACCTCCTTTCGATGGCGGCGAGCTACTGGAGGAAGCTGGCAGCTCAGGCTACACTGTGGTGGGGCGGTGATGGTCAACGGCGACGGACGGCGGCGATCTGAGCTGGAGAAGTTTCGCGCGATGGAGGGGAAAAACAGCATTTTTTTGGTGGCTCCGGCGGCCGTTGGTGGCCGTGGTTGGTTGTTAGAGGTTGTGGGTAGTGAGGGCTGTCGGTTGGTGCCCTTGGTGACGGCCCACGGTGGGTGTAGCGGCTGTTTACGGTGGAGGAAGGAGGAGAGAGAAAAGAGAGAGGAGAGAGAGTGTGTGGTGAGGAGAGAGAGAGAAATGGAGGGAATTCGTGTAATTTAAAGCCTCCGGGGACGATTCTGACTTTTCCCAGACCACCCGAGGATACTTTAGGGTGTCAGCATCCTTCCAGACGTTGGCACGTATTTTCATGCAAAAGTTTTGGCCTCCGTCAATGAAATTGACGCATAAAACTTCTTCCGTCAGTTTCTGATCGCCGGATTTCCTTTCTTTCTGTTTGATCGTGTTTCTGACTTCAAACGACCTTCTATTTCGAATCACTACCCTTGAAATTCATGCCAGGCTTCATTTAATAGGGATTAGGGTTAAAAATAAAATTTTATCTTTCAAAATCCTTTCAGTTATTACAGTAACAATCTAGCATGCTTCTGGTGTTTAATCTTTACCTACTAACATACTAAGCTAATGAACACATAATTATACATATTTAATGGCTAAATTCCACTCACTGTAGGGGTATATTTTGTGTGTTTTATGAATAATTACCCATGTTTTCACTTTAATACATGTTATCAAAGCTTTTTCGAGGTATAAAGCAGTTTTGAAGAGAAAATGGACCAAAACCAAGCATCCAAAGGCTTAAAGCACCTCAAAATACACCTTTTTCGCATGGGCACTCATGAATTCAACAAGAACACACCTTGCAACTCACCCATGCTACCTTAAATCTTCTAAAACACACCTCTTCATATGACAAAAACATCGTATAAACCTTTATACGTAGCCAGAGCAACAATTTTCAACCAAGAAACGGTCGAAAAATCATCACGGACAGATGTCTTCTAGACCGTGGCCTACAACACGACCATGTCGTCCACTTAGGCTACCACACGACCATGCCACTTTCTAGGCTGCCATATGGCCATTGGAAGCCTAGAGAGGTGCCTCCCTTGCTTATAAATACGAGAAGGCATAAGAGAGGAGAGGCATAACTTCTAGGTGTAGCTTGGAGTGTGACAATCCTTGCTAGTGTTTAAAGCCTAAAAATTCAATTCCCTTGTCTCCCCACAAAGGTCATAAGCCGTGGAGATCCAATCCAGAGCTGAAGAAAGAGATTGGAAAGTATCAAGAGGCAATTCAAAGCATAATCCAGAAGGGGGTCTAAAATCTAAACTAGTCATCCAAAACTCGACAGATGAGGATGCTTTTGTTTCCATTTTTCTCTTCTTCCCTTGATTTAATTCTTATTGTTTTATTCATAAACATGAGTAGCAAGATTGGTAGAACCCAATTGGGGTTTTTAGACTATGTTAATGTTTTTATTTGAATATGATTGGGTTATAAATTGAATTGTGTGATCTTCCTCTAGTTAAAGATTAATCAAGTTTTATTACGAGACATCATAAGAAAAACTATCTAGATTCCTCTCAAATACTCTAATCGATGATGTTTGGAATTGGAAAAGTAACTAGAGAGAACAATTGATATTCGCTCGGACCAAGAGGTTGACAACTGCTGGACTAGGAGAAACTCCTAAAAAGCCTAATGCTGATCTAAACTTGACCATTGGACACGAATAGCCAATGGAAGGTATAGGTTTAAGAAATCCATTGAAACCAACTGAAAATCTATATTTATTTTACATAGGTAGCGTAGTCAATTTCATAACTCATTACCTTTCATTTACATATCATCTAGTCTAAGACCCTAATAGGTTTTCTTGTCTAGAACTTGATAATTCATGGTCTTAACACTTGCTTTACTTTCCCTCCAAAGTCAAGAGAGTGATAATTAGATTTAGATAAAAATCCATCACTATTCTTCCTAGGCTAGATAACAATGATTAAGTAGTAACTCTGGGATTTCCCGTTCCTGTGGGATATGACCTTGGTACTTACCATTGCGCTAGGCTACACTGACAGGTGCACTGCCTTAAGGTGTGGCTACATATAGTTCATTGGTAACACATTAAGTTTTTGGTGCCGTTGCCGGGGACTTTTGTGTGAAAACTAGAGCAAAATTAAGAATTGTTACTTTAGTCAATTTAATTTGTTTTGTTATTTTTCTTTTAGCATTCAGTTTATTTTGTTATTTTTCCTTAAGTTTAGTTTCTTTTAAGTATTTGAATTATCAATTGTCTCTGACAGTTTATGACCAAAAGTACAAACCCTGAACCAACTAATCCTCTTTTTGAGCCTGAACGATATCTTAATTCGATATCATGTTCACATTACATTGAGGAGGAGCTAGTTCAAATTCTTGTTTATACACCGCAAGAGATGGCCAATAATAATAATAATGAAAATGGTAACTGAACATTGTACGATTTTGCTAGAATTTCATTGGAAGGAACACAAACGTGCATCAGTCGGCCTGCCATTGCTGCTAATAATTTTGAAATAAAGCCAAACATCATCCAAATGGTGCAACAAACTATACAGTTTGGAGGGCTACCTAGTGAGGACCCCAATGCAAATATTGCTAATTTCTTGGAGATATGTGATACCTTTAGAATGAATAGAACCACCGATGACGCCATTAGGCTTAAGTTGTTTCCATTCTCTCTAAGAGATAAGGCCAAGAGATGGTTATAATCCCTGCCTCCTAACTCCATCACCACTTGGAATGCTTTGGTAGAAAATTTTCTCTATAAATATTTTCCTCCCGCTAAGACTATACAGATGCGTAATAATATTTCTTCTTTTGTGTAGATGAATGATGAAAGCATGTATGATGCTTGGGAGAGATACAAAGACCTGTTAAGATGTTGCCCACACCATGGACTACCCGTATGGATGCAGATGTAGACCTTTTATAGTGGTTTCAACCCAGCCACTAGGCAAATGGTGGATGTAGCAGCTAGAGGAGCTCTGAATAATAAGACCCATGAGCAGGCACAAAATATGATAGAGGAAATGGCCATGAACAATTACCAATGGCAATCTTCTAGGGACAGACAATAGGGAGTGGTCAACTAGATAGATTCTACATCAGTCTTGGCAGCTCAAGTAGAGCTTCTGGCCAAGAAAATAGACCAACTATAGATGTCAATTCAAGCAGCACAATTAGGCTGTAAATTTTGTGGTGGCCCATATATGGTGCGAACTGTAATGCAGGTGGTATGTTTGGAAACTCATCAACTTCATTTTCATCTAACTTGGGTTCTATTAACGTAGAATAGGTATATTACATGGGTAATATCCCAAGACAGCTAAATAACCCATACAACAACACATACAACCCTGGGTGGAAAAATTATCCGAATTTCAGTTAGAGAAACAATAACACCCAAGGTCTACCAGACTACCAATGGCAGCAGCAGCAACCCCATTTGCAAGCTACCCCAAATCAATTTCCTCAATGGCAGGAAAAGAAGCCTAGTTTTAAGGAATTTATGATGAAGTATATGTCCTTTACGGACACAATCTTTAGAAATCAACAGGCCTCTATTCAAAACATAAAAACTCAGTTAGGCCAGATATCTAAGTTATTGGTTGAAAGATAGCCAGGGATGCTCCTCAGTACCATAGAGCCAAACCCAAGGGAGCATTACAATGCTATCACTCTACTGTCAGATAAGAAAAAACCTAGTTCTTTACAATTGACTAATGATTCTACTATTGAACAAGATAGGCTAGTCAATAAGGAACCAAGATCAAAGGTTAGTAAACCAGTGCAAGCCGAGGACAAGAAAAGTCTTATGAAAGAGTACCAGCCACTTGTTCCATACCCTGCTAGACTAAAGCAGGCAGAACTCTTTCAACAGCTTGGTAAGTATATTGATCCACTTGAACAGCTAAAAAGTAACAAACTAGAACCCAAGGATTTAGGGCTGGTAACACTGACTAAGGAGTGCACATCAATCCTATAAAATAAGCTACCCGTTAAGAGGCATAATCCAGGGAGTTTTTCTATACCTTGTGTAATTAATAAATTACCTGGTATAGATGCTTTAGTTGATTTAGGATCTGGAATCAATCTAATGCCTACTAGCTTGTTTGATAGATTAAGATTGAATAAACTAAAACCTGCTAGGATAACTATACAATTAGCTTATAGGACTATTAAACATCTTAGGGGTATAACTGAGAATGTGCTAGTAAGAGTTTACAAGTTTATGTTTCCTGTTGACTTTATTGTAATGGATATGGAAGGTGAAAGTAACATACCCCTGAATTTAGGTAGACCTTTCCTCTTAACATCCAAGGCTCTTATAGATGTTTTTGAGGGATATTTAATGCTTAGAGTAAGGGATGAAACTATCACTTTTGATATAACTACTCCTCACTTGTAGGAAATATCACTTAATAACTCTTTACAAGACCAACTACATGAGAACTTGCTTTCTGACCCTTTGCAAGTAGATAATGAGTCTAGCAACGATACTAATGCTTCTATTGCTGTTAACAGATTAAAGGTGCAAAAGTTTAAACCTTTAATAATTAAGGACTCCCTTGTCCTGAAACCAAAAGAACTACCTAAGTACTTTAGGTACATATATGTGGATGCAGTGAAGAAGTAGCCTGTGATCATAACAGCTAAGTTAACACCAGATAAGAAGGAATTAACTTCACCCACTCGCTAGAAACACCCTAGAGCCCTTCCATTCAGAAGCCTTCCATCTCCTCCAGCTCCGCCTGATTAAGGCAATAATTAAACTTCCCTTTTTCTTCATTCTTTTCTTTAACTTTATTTTCATTCATATACCTTAGTTTTTTTTTACTATTTTCTTTCTCTGTGTATCTTTCCAACTTATTTATTTTCTTTTGAGATATCCCCTTTGCTATACATCGATGACAGTGTTTGTCTTCAGTGTGGGGTGACTCCTAGTTTAATTTTAGTTTTCTTTCTTCTCAAATAAATTTTCTAATTCAATTTTCAATTTCAATTTCAATGTAATTTTTTAATTAATTTTTTTTTTTAGTTTTTAGTCTGATTAGTTTACATTCTCTTTTGTTCATTCAGTTTATGTTAGTTTACATTATTCTTTTTTCTTTACTCTATTTTTACCTTGTTCATTATGCGAATAAGTGCTTTCCTATATGTATTCCAAAAGGCATTATGCTAAGTGATTGTCATTTTCTTCAGCATTGTTTTATACTAAGTCATAACTTGGATAAAATATAGCACACACTTACAATCCTGTAAGTCAATTTTTTTGTTTTCAATCCATACTAGACAATAAATGCATTTCATAACTCATATAGAAAAACAGTTCTATGGCACCTAGATGCTCCCACATCTTACACCATGTTCTACATTGCATACACTCTTAGTTGATAATATAGATAGGAAGACAAGCATGCATTACTTGACTGGCAATTTTATTGGAAATTTTAGAAACCTTATAAAACCACACCCTATAAATATGAGGACTTGAGCTAAGAGAGCATTCAGCATGAACATGCTCTACATTTTTCTTATTGAGGGTGCATTTCATTTTACTATGCTACTAAAACTTGCTTTGTAATACTTGTCAAAACTACATGAATTTTTGAATATCAAATATGATTTGGGCAACTTAGCTTACACCACTATTGACCAAAAGGCCTACCCTATATGTTTCCCTTAGTTGACCATTATCAAGCCTTGACATGTTCTTCCATATATACACCTCTATACACCATATTCCACTTCTTTTTCTTTACAATACCTTTCTTTGCCACCCTATATGTTGAAATTTGTATGGTCTGTTCTTCATATCTAGATTAAAATATAGTATCTTAATAGATAAGGATTCACTAAGTCTTCCCTTTATTTTGAGATACCCCCTCTATCCAAGATTGAATATTAGAAAGACTCCAAGACTGAAAAAAGCAAAAAGAAAAAAATATAATATATGAAGAAGAGAAAAAGGAAAGAAAGAAAAGAGGAATAGTAAAGGAAAAAGAAAGCAAGAAAAAAAAAATATGATTATCAAAGAATTCTCTGTACTATCTTGGGAAAGGGTATTCTTTGAGACAAAAAGCTTAGTGAAAACTATGTCTACCGCATTTAATCCTTGAAATCTTCGCAGGACCACATGCATTTTCAATATATCTGTACCTTTTTCTCCAAAATTTATTCTCCTACCTTTACCTTAAGCCTCATTAAAACCTTGTCAAGACCCATTGATCATGATATTCAAGTTTTCATAAGTAGTGGGGATGAGATTTATAAGCAAGTATATGGAAAGCATGGCACTATGAAATTGCTTAAGATATTTCACTTTACCCATATACACTTCTGAGCGACATTGAGTGATTGCTGTGAGGCAGTGGTTCCTAATCAAATAATGAATTGCTTGTTAAGGAATTGCATTCAATATTATTAGTGAAGGGCCCGCAACAACAAGAATTATGGTTAAGATTCATATAGCATCAAGTTACATAGACCGTGAAGTATGTATAAACTATGAAAAGCTCTTATTGTTTCTTAAGAATTAAATAAAAGTTTGCTTGAGGACAAGCAAAAGCTTAAGTGTGGGGTATTATGATGAACACATAATTATACATATTTAACGACAAAATTACACTCACTTTAGGGGTATATTTTGTGTGTTTTATGAATAATTACACAAGTGTTCACTTGAATACATGTTATCAAAGCTTTTTCTATGTATAAAGCTGTTTTAAAGAGAAATGGACTAAAACCAAGCATCCAAAGGCTCAAAGCACCTCAAAATGCACATTTTCGCATGGGCACTCATGAAGTCTTCTAGAACACACCCTGCCACATGCCCATGCTACCTTAAATCTTATAGAACACACCTCTTCACATGACAAAAACATCTTATACACCTTTATGCATGGCCAGAGCAACAATTTTGAACCAAGAAATGCCTGAAAAATCATCATGAACGGATGTCTTCTAGAACATGGCCTACAACATGACTATGTCATCCACTTAGGCTACCACACAGCCATGCCACTTTCTAGGCTGCCACATGGCTGTTGGAAGCCTAGAGAGGTGCCTCCCTTGCTTATAAATAGGAGAAGGCATAAGGGAGGAGAGGCATCACTTCTAGGTGTCTAAGGAGAAGGAAACTAGGAACACTTTGAGTAACTTGGAGTGTGACAATCCTTGCTAGTTTTTGGAGCCTAAAACTTCAATTCCCTTGCCTCCCCACAAAGGTCACAAGCTGTGGAGAGCCAATCCAGAGCTAAAGAAAGAGATTGGAAAGTATCAAGAGGCAATTTGAAGTATAATCCAGAAGGGGGTCCAAAATCTAAACTAGTCATCCAAAACTCAACATATGAGGATGCTTTTATTTCCATTTTGCTCTTCTTCCCTTGATTTAATTCTTATTGTTTTATTCATGAACATGAGTAGCTAGATTGGTAGAACCTAATTAGGGTTCTTAGACTATGTCGATGTTTTAATTTGAATATGATTGGGTTATAAATTGAATTGTGTAATCTTTCTCTAGTTAAAGATTAATCAAGTTTTATTACGAGACTTCATCAGAAAAACTATCTAGATTCCTCTCAAATACTCTAACCGGTGATGTTTGGAATTGGAAAACTAACTAAAGAGAACAGTTGATATTCGCTTGGACTAAGAGGTTGACAACTGCTGGACCAAGAGAAACTCCTAAAAAGCCTAATGTTGATCTAAACTTGACCATTGGACACAAATAGCCAATGGAAGATATAGGTTTAAGAAATCCATTGAAACCAACTGGAAATCTAGATTTATTTTACATAGGTAGCACAGTCAGTTTCATAACTCATTACGTTTTATTTACATATCATCTAGTCTAAGACCCCAATGGGTTTTCTTGTCTAGAACTTGATAATTCACGGTCTTAACACTTGGTTTACTTTCCCTCAAAATTCAAGAGTGTGATAATTAGATTTAGATAAAAATCCATCATTATTCTTCCTAGGTTAGATAACAATGATTAAGTAGTAACTCTGGACTTTCCCATTCCCATGGGATACGACCTTGGTACTCACCATTGCACTAGGCTACACTGACAGGTGCACTGCCTTAAGGTGTGGCTACATATAGTTCATTAGTAACACATCATAAGCATTTAGCTACATCTCAGCTATATACTTCTTCATACTTGGCCACCAAAATCTTTCCTTCAAATCTTGATAAATTTTAGTGGCTCCACGGTGAATGGTTTATCTACTTTTATGAGCTTCCTCTAATATCTTTTCTCTTAATCCATTTTTATTAGGAACATAAATTCTATTATGGAAAGTTACTACGTCATCAACATCCTTTATGAATTCCTTTGAGTACTTTGGAGACTCTAAGAATTCATCATTCTTTTGAGCTTTTAAGATTTGAGCCCTAAGGGTATTCTCAATTCTTAATTCACTCAAACTGATTTTGTTTGGTAACACTAAGGTAGACAAACTCATGTTCCTAAATTTCTCTATTAAGCTCATCTCACTCACCATCATCTGAGCTACTTGGAGAGATTTCCTACTTAGTGCATCTGCCACAATATTTGCCTTACCTAAATGGTATTTCAATTCAAAATCATAATCCTTAATAAATTTCATCTATCTCCTCTGTCTCATATTCAATTCCTTCTGGTCAAAGAGGTACTTGAGACTTTTGTGGTCACTAAATACCTCAAATCTTGACCCATAAAGATAATGTCTCCAAATTTTCAAGGCAAAAACTATGGTAGCTAACTCTAGATCATGAGTAGGATAGTTTCTCTCATGAGGTCTTAATTTTATAGAAGCATAAGCGACTACTCTTCCTTCTTGCATCAAAACACATCCCAATCCTTTCTCAGAGGCATCACAGTATGATTCAAAATTTTCCAGCGAGTTTGGGATAACTAAAGCAGGTGCAGTGGTCAATTTTTCCTTTAAGGTTTGAAAGCTTTTCTCACATTTGGTGTCCCACACAAATGGAACATCTTTCTAGGTCAATTTAGTGATTGGCATCACTATTTGCGAAAACCCTTAAATAAAATATCTATAATATCCTGCTAGGCCCAGAAAACTACAAACTTCTGTTATAGTAGTAGGCCTTTCCCAATTTACTACTGCTTTATTTTTACTAGGATCCACTGAAACTTCATCTTCAGAAATCACATGCCCTAAGAATTTCACTTCTTCTAAAAAAAACTCACATTTTTCTAGTTTAGCATACAATTGTTTTTCTCTAAGAATTCCCAACACAACCCTAAGATGTTGTTCATGCTCCTGCCTATCTCTAGAGTATACCAAAATATCATCAATGAATACTACTACAAACTGGTCTAAATAAGGCCTAAAAATGCAGTTCATATAATCCATAAAAATAGTTGGAGCATTGGTCAGGCCAAATGGCATTACAAGGAATTCATAATGTCCATACCTAATCCTAAAAGCATTCTTAGGTATGTCTCCTTCTCTTACTCTAATTTGATGGTATCCTAACGTCAAATCAATCTTAGAGAAAATAGTGGCTCCTCTCAACTGATCTAGCAAGTCATCAATTATAGGGAGGGGATATTTATTTTTTACTATTACCTTATTTAACTGTCTATAATCTATGCACATTCTTAGGCTACCATCCTTTTTATTCACAAAAAACACTGGGGCTCTCCATGATGAGGCACTGGGTCTAATGAATCCTTTCTTTAGGAGGTCCTCTATCTATACTTTCAACTCACTCAGTTCTACAGGAGACATCCTATATGGTGCTATAGACATTGGCCTTGTACCAAGAACCAGCTCTATAGAAAATTCTACCTCTCTCTCTGGTGGAAGACTTACAATCTCCTCTGGAAACATATCAGGAAATTCACATACCACTGGTATGTCACTTAGTCTCTGTTGAATTTCAACCTCCAGGAATATAGAAAAATCATTCTTTGATTTTTCCTCTCAATTCCCCAATTTACTGGTTTGGTATCTATAAAAGTCAGACTTAGCTGAACAGTCCAAAACCACATTGTTAGAAGAGAGCCAGTCCATTCCTAGAATAACATCCAAGTCAACCAAAGGTAAGCATATAAGGTCTATGAGGAAATGTTTACTTTCAATCACCATAGGGAAATTTAAACAAACAAGTGAAGTCACAATATGTATATCAGTAGGAACAACCACAGATAACTCATAAGGTAAATGTGTAGGCTCAATTTCTGGGCACACTCTATTGAAATAAAAGAATGGGTAGCACCAGAATCATAAAGTACAATCAAAGGAACATCATTAATAAAACAAGAACCTTTCATTAAATCCTCAGACTGAGCTGCTTCTTTACCTTTAAGGGTATACACCCTCCCCTTAGTGGTAGGTCTTTGGCCGTCAATTGGCTTCCTTGGGAGTGTACAATCTTTAACATAATGTCCCAGTTTTCCACATTTGAAGCAGACATGTTGCCCTCTCAGACATGGTCTATCCCCGTGATATCGTCCACATTTTTGACAATTCTTTAGAGTAGCAGTGACATTCATGGGTCGTTTACCTATCTACCCTCTTGTAAATTTATTGTCTCGTCCTTTACCATACTTAAATGATATTTTTCTCTTGAAGGAGCCCAATTCTTGTTTGCCTTTCTTTAATGTAGCTAATGACTTGGAAGCAATACGACATTTATTGACTAGAGTGGTGTAATCTCGGATCTCTTGGGAGGCTAGCTGATGGTATAATTCTAGATCTAGACTACTCTCCAAGTGCATAGCCTTCCATGTCTCATCTGGTCTCCACTACAAATAAGAGGAGAACTTGGACAATTCCTCAAATCAGGCTAAGTGCTCTTTAAAGGGTCTTCCTTCCTGTTTAATCCTCAGAAATTCACTTTCCTTAGCATTTCTTTTATTCTAAGGAAAATGTTTGTTTAAGAAGGCTCTCTTAAAAGTTTCCCATGTGATCTATACTTCTTGACTTCCCATCAGCTGTCTGGTCCCTTTCCACCAATGCTTGGCTTCTCCTTCCAATTGGTAGGTTACGAAAGAGACCTTTTGTCCTTCATTGCTTCTTAAAACCTCAAAAAGTTCTTCCACCTTTTGTAACCACTCTTCATCCAATTTATGATCTAGTTCACCCTTGAAGGTAGGGGGTCTAACCCTTTGAAATTTGGTCCATCCTCTTATGGTCTGGTTCCTTGCTTGTTCATTTCTAGGTTGAGTAGCTTCGATCCTATTAGATTGAAGCTGCCGAAGGGCTTCAGCTGTAACTGCAGCTTATTCTGATATTACTGCAGCCTAAGCTCTTATAGCTTCATCCAACCCTCTCATTGTCTGCATTACCTCAAACACGCTCACTTCATTATCCTGGCCCTGGTTTCCAGTTCTCCTAGGTGGTGCCATTGTGTTCTCTACAAAACAAACATCACTAAAGTGATTAGTCTCAATAATAGATCATTAAGCAGAGAATTTATAACACCCATAGGAGCTACTATCTTCCTAAATCTAATGCTTCATTCCTCAAGTTCAAAACAAAATACAAGTTAGCCAACCACCTAGGTACAGCCAACTAACCTAAACTAGTCCCTTCCTTAAGGAATCTACAATTTCCTAACCTAGGTAGCTGTGCTCTGATACCAACTTTAATGTAACACCCCTTATCTTATCTTAATAACTTCATAATACTTATTCAGATAAGTGGTTACATTATCTTTAGCCTTTAATTACATTAATTTCACATGAGCATTTAATGCATCCTGAATTTACTATGCAATTAGGTATGGGTTCCTTTTTCTTAGGTAAACATGCTTTGGCATAGCAGAATAAAAATACAAACACCACAACAGAATATATAAAGGCTTTTCCACTATACATATATTATCATAACCATTCGATACATTGTTTTGTATACATATACTAGGATAGATGAAGTACCCATTCCTAAGGAGTAAGGAGACAAAAAGCCTGCCACTCATACTCCTTTAAAAAATATCAAGGATGAATAAGTCCTTCATATATCCTTATACATATGACCTTTTCCTTCTATGCACAGCCAAAAAATGATAGTCCCAATTCTAACCCCAAAAAGACTATATAGAAACAGGAACAAAAAGAAAGGGTTATAACTACATGCTTAAGTATTTAATTTACTCCAGAGGGAACTCAAAGATAGATATAACATAGACATCCTTTACAATAGTGAAAGTCCCTAAAAAGGGAATTTCCACCATTGCCAGTTCGATCTCCATTATAAGACAGTATCTAGGCATCTGATACATATCAGTATAAAATTGAAAAATATATTCCCAGTAGCTAAACAAACCAATTTATTTAAAACAACTGATTTGTACTGTTGTAATAATACAGAAAATTAACTCTACATTCAATTTAATTTTGAACTATTTTCATATAGACCCTTGGGTATGACATATGTGAAACATGTGTATATGCATCTATAGAAATGAGATATACAGCAAATTATGTCATTCATGGAATGGACAACAAGCTTTCAATGCTTATATGCCTTAATCATATTCAAAAAATCACATTCATACAATACAACTTATGGCTACAAAAAAATACTTTTCTTTGGAAAGGTATACACTAGATCATTCCCTTCCACATTATTATGTTCTTTGGAGGTTTACACCAGATCATTCCTCCTGCATTTTATCCCTTGGGAGTATACATTAGATCATTCCCCACAAGGTAACTTACTAGGGAGGTATACATCAGATTATTCATCCTCATAATTTTGGTCTCAGGAGGTATTTACCAGATCATTCCTCCTTGATCCTTAACTTTGTCATTCATAATTACCATAAGCATTTTCATGCTATTCAGTCACTTTGACATGAATTTATATATCTTGTTATCAATGGCAAAGTTTCATGCTATTTATTATTCATTCTTGACCATTGCATCATTTTCCCTCTTGTCACTTAACCTAGGCCAATTTTGATGGCAACTTAGCCTATTTCCAATTAACATAGAAAGTTAACCATTCTAGGGAAAATTATACAAGGCATTCATCCAAGGCAAGTTAGGCATGAAGGATTGGCATTTCTAGTCCATTGGATGCATTTCTAGCATTAATTTCACCAATAAAACATTATGGTAGCAATTTCCATAATTATGCTTAACTCTTTCTCACACCTAAAAATTAGGTGAGAACACTTTAGGCCATCCTTTCTCATATTTTTCTAGCTCATCATTCCTACCAAACATGACAACACACCTAACCTCACAACTTCACATATTTATACACACTTTTTAGGTGAAAAGGTAAGGCTTTACATTGGTAAAATGGCTAAAGCATAGAATTACCATAACTTTCTCTCTCTTCCTTTCTTGGAACTAATTTTATATGGTTTCTAGGCCATTTTCAAGCAACAATTCAGCACCACTTACATGCATCAATTTGGCCAAGATGAGTAAGTCACAGATTCATGGTTAATGATGAAATTAGAAAATGGGAAAAATGCTTAAACACTAACTTACCTAGATTTTCTCTCTCTTACCATTTTCTAACACTTTCTCACACTTTCTAACACCAATTTAACTAAATTCCACCAAATTCAGCACCCTTACACAAGTAATAATTCGGCCAAAGTGAAGAACGCAAGGAAATGGAGTTATTTTACCATCAAGCTTACAACACAATCACATTCAAGAAAAACCCATGCAAAAACATCATTTTCTCACTCTACACAATAACATTTCATCCTTGGTATAGGTTCAGGTTTTGCAAAACTAGGGTTCCATCCATGCAAATTCACCATCTCTTAGGTATTCATGCTTTCCAACATGTATATAGCCATAAACACAAGTAGTTTTCAATATATTTAAAACCCAATCATGCAAATCAACCATAAGAATGTAGAGAGATAAAAAGTCATCATTCTTGCAAAGTTGAAAACACCATAAACACACCATAAAACAATAAAAGAATGGCATAGACATGTTTAGCTACCTTGAAATGCCAATACAAGTGTAATTTCCAAGTTATTTTGGTGAGAAATTCTTCTTCTCCTTGCCTATGAAGCAACTCGGCCTCTCATTCCTTCTCTACTCTTCTTCGACACTTCTAACATATGGAGGAAGAAGAAGGCTGAAATTTAGAGTTTAGGTTATTTACAAAAATTCCATTAGTGTTAAAATGTCCAATTTGTCCCTTTTTCTTCTCTTTTTCATCAATGGCATTCACTCTCCTTGAAAATGTAATTTTGTACAAATTCTATGGGTTGGGACTTTTCTGCCCCTCAAGAGTTTTGAAATTGCATAGTGGTCCCTCAACTTTTCAATAATTACAAATAAGCCCCTAAGGAAATTTCCATTTTGCCAGTCCAAATTGGCCATTTTTGCTCCATTTTCACTCCTTTTGGTTTTATTATGTTAAAATTACTAAAATAAAATTTCATAAAACTAATTTTCATGATTTTACCAATTTACCCTTATTTTAGAAAAATTATAATTTTACTCCTAAGGTAAAATTATCATTTTGCCCTTTATGCCAAGGTTACCATTTTCACCCTTTTCCTTCCTTCTTGTGAGCATAAATGGGTAAAGATTCCAAATTTCTATTTACCTAAAATATTTAAGATAAAATTTAAATTTTCTAAATTATGTAAAATTACTAATATGTCCTTAGGGTGAAATTATGATTTCGCCCTTCCTTAGGGAAGGTGTCTCTTGACATCAAATGCAAGTAATCTCTTCCATAACTAGATTCTTCTTCTCTCTTAAATGAAATTAATGAGAATCCTTTGATGTAATTTCATGAAATAGGTGAATTAAATTAATATTCCCCTTCATGGAAAATTACTATTTTACCCTTCCTTACCAAATTTCCAATTGTATTCTCTTATCACAAAAGTGATTATATAATGCCAAAAATGTCCATTCTAACTCCTTGATAAATCATCCCATAATTAATAATAATAATAATAATAATAATAATAATAACATCATCATAAAATGCAATTATTATGAGCGGATGTTACAACTTTCCATTTATATTGGCCATTAAGTCACTAACTTACAATTTACAACTATCACGATACTCGTGGAATGTCCAATCACCGTCCTATACCATCAATTAGTCATTCAGATATGAACATATCTACCACATACACATATATTAAGAATACAATTTTCATTTCTCTTATGCATTCTTGCTCTTTCCTTTTAAATTTCATCACTTTCATGCTCTTTCCCATTTACATTCAAAGTATATGTTACATTGCTTATAATTTAAGTTTAATCTCTAGTTTGGATTTACTTTTTGGGCTAGATATCATTTAAATATGTCATTAAGTTCATGTTTTCATCACAAAAGGTTGTAGTCGACTGATTGCATTTTGTCCAAATCTTTAAAATTCCAAACATAGAGCTACCAGTTGACTGCCAAGTGTCTGGCAATTTTCTGTTAGCTTACGGTTAGGCCTGACAGTCGACTGCTAGGTTAGGGCAGTCGGCTACTCTATTCTTAGGCATTTTTAAAAAAATAAAGAACACGAGAGTCGATTTCCAGGTGCCTGGTAGTTGACTGTTAGCACTCTATATACGTTTCTGGGTATCTCAAGAGTATGACAGTTGATTGCCGCACCATGGCAGTTGGCTGCTGCGTCTTGCTCTATTTTAAGAATCGCCTTTGACCCATATTTTCAATCCAAAAACTTGTTTTGAAACTCATTTTGAAATTGATGAACTCAAGAAAAAATCCTTAGCAACATTTAACACAAGAAAACAGCCCAAAACATCATATAATCTTGTCTAAATATGAGATTAAAACTCATTTTCGTTTAAGCTGAAAAACCCATTTTTTAGAAACAATTTTAAGCATGCACAAGTATCTTCAATCAGTTGAAATTAGCCAATAATGATTAAAAACAATAAGAATGTAGTTTTTAATCCCTTTTTCTTTCAAACAAGTTCAATTTCAAAAATTTTAATAGTATGAACAGTAAACTCTAAAATAAAGGGATTAGATTATTATGCTACCTTAATCTGTGTTTAACTGATGTTTGGATGCTGGTTAAAGTTGTAGATGCCTTCCTAATCACTTTTCTGACCTTAACTCTTACTAGAAACGAGATTCACTACCTTTCTCCTTTAGCTTCTCTCTCTACTTGCCCATACTCTCTCTCTAGAATTTCAGAGTTCAAGATGCAATTGAAAGGTTTTGAGTGATTAACCTATTTATAGGTGATCCGTCCCTTTTCCATTCTGCTCCCAATTCCTGACCATTCAGCCCAAAATGATAATTCTTCCAACTATATGCTAAATTACCATTTTGTCCCTAGCTCACTGGTAGGAAGTTTTCAAAATTTTGTTGCTATAGTAAATCTTTTGGCTAAAATTATAGCCTATTGCCCTGAAGTTCCAAAAATTCTGACATCTATCCTTACTTCATCTTTTTCCTTTTAATATGGTCCCTTTTCTTTCTCTTCACCTAAAACTCTCATTGTAATGTATCTATATGTAATTTAACATAACATAAATGCAACATACATAATCAATTAACTTGAATTAACAAACATCTCTCAAAATTTAGGAGTGGATGTTACACTTGAGACTTTTATGGTCACTAAATACATTAAACCTAGACCCATAGAGGTAGTGTCTCTAAATCTTCAAGGCAAATACTATAGCTGCTAACTCTAGGTCATGGGTAGGACAGTTTCTCTCATGCGTTCTTAACTGCCTAGAAGCATAGGCTATTAGTCTCCCTTCTAGCATCAGGACGCATCCCAATCCTTTCTTAGATGCATCACAGTATAATTCAATTTTTTCTAAAGGGTCTGGGATAACTAAAATAGGTGCAGTGGTTAATTTCTCCTTCAAAGTTTGGAAACTTTGTTCAAATTTTGTGTCCCACACAAATGGAACATCCTTCTGGGTTAATTTAGTCATCGACATTGCTATTTGTGAAAACCTTTGGATAAACCATCTATAGTATCTCGCTAAACCTAGAAAACTATGAACTTCTGTTATAGTAGTAGGCCTTTCCCAATTTACTACTGCTTCAGTCTTGCTAGGATCCACTGACACTCCTTCTTTAGAAATTTCATGCCCAAGGAATTTCACTTCTTCCGGCCAAAATTCACACTTCTCTAACTTAGCGTACAACTGTTTCTCCCTAAGTATTTGCAGCACTATCCTAAGATGTTGTTCATACTCCTGTTTATGTTTAGAATACACTAATATGTCAACAATAAACACTACTATGAATTGATCGAGGTAGGGTCTAAAGATGCGGTTCATGTAATCCATAAAAATAACTAGAGCATTTGTCAGGCCAAAGGGCTTCATGAGAAATTCATAATGCCCATACCTAGTCCTAAAGGAAGTCTTAGGTATGTCCGCATTTCTAACTCTGATTTGATGATACCTTAATCTCAAGTCAATTTTAGAAAAGATAGTGGCCTCTTTTAGTTGGTCTAACAAGTCAACTATTCTAAGGAGAGGATATTTATTCTTCATAGTCACCTTATTCAACTGTCTATAATCTATACACATCCTCATGCTTCCATCCTTCTTATTGACAAACAATACATGTGCTCCCCACGATGACCCACTAGGTCTTATAAATTTTTTTGCTAAGAGGTCCTCTATTTGCACCTTCAATTCATTTAATTCCATTAGGGACATCCTATAAGGTGCAATGGAAATTGGTCATGCCCTAGGGACTAACTCTATGAAAAACTCTATTTCTCTCTCTGGTGGGAGACTTGTAATCTCTTTTAGGAAACCTCAAGAAATTCATTGACTACAGGAGTGGTTTCTAGCTTTTGTTAACTTTCCACTTTTGAGGAACACAGGAAACTCACTCTCTGATTTTTCCTCTCAATCCCCGTATTTATTGGTTTAGTATCTATGAAGGTCACAAACTTAGCTAAACAGTCCAAGATGACATTATTTGAAGAGAGTTAGTCCATACCAAGGATAATGTCCAGTTCAATCATGGGTAAACAAATAAGGTCTACAATGCAGGCTCTGTTTTCAATCACAATAGAATAGTTCAAACAAATTAATGAAGTGAACACATGTTCATTTGTAGGTACTACTATGGAAAGCTCATAAGGTAGGCTAGTTGTTGGAAATTTTAATTTATGAACACAATCCAATGAAAAAAATGAATGGGTTGTGCCAGAATCACACGTACCTTTCATAAGATATTCAGACTGGGCCACTTCTTTACCCTTTAAGGTATACACCCTTCCCTTAGTAAGGGGTCTTGTGGTCTCCTCCAATTTCTTCAGGGTAGGGCAAGTCCGAGATGTAACATCCACTCCTGACACTTGCATTTTATGATGATGTTGCTATTATTATTATTGTTAGTAATATTCATGGGATGTTAACGATGAATTATCAAGGAGTTAGAATGGACATTTTCATCAACATATAATTATTTTGCCATGAAAAGAATGAAATTGGAAATTTAGCAAGGAAGGGTAAAATAGTAATTTTACCATGAATGGAAAAAATTAGTTTAATTCCACTATTTCATGAAACTACATCAAAGAACTCTTAATATTTTCATTTAAGAGAGAAGAAGAATCTAGTTATGCAAGAAATTATTTACATTGATGTTGAAAGGAAATTTTCCCTAAAAAGGGTAAAATTGTAAATTCACACTATGGGTATGATAGCAATTTTATATGATGTAAGAAAAAATTGGTTTTTACCATAAATATTCTATGAAGGTGGGAATTAGAAATCTTTACTCATTCTTGATCAAAGGAAGAAAGAATGAGAGTGAAATGATAGTTTTAACATAAAGGGAAAAAAGGTAATTTTACCTTAGGGGTAAAATTATAATTTTACTAAAGTAAGGGTAAATTAGTAAATTCATGAAAGTGAGCCTTATGAAATCTTATTCAAGTAATTTTTACTCCTTGAAACCGAAAAGAGTGAAAATTGGAGAAAAAATGGCCAATTTGGATTTAATGGCAAAATAACACTTTTCTTAGGGACTAAATTGCAATTTCTGAAAAGTTGAGGGACCACTATGCAATTTCAAAATTCTTGAAGGGTAGAATATTCCTAGCCCATGAAAGTTTCATAAAATTACAATTGTAAGCAGAGAAAATGCCATTGTTAAAAAAGAAAAGAAAAAGGGATGAAATGGACAATTTAGCATTAATGGCATTTTTGTAAATAATCTAAACCCTAAATTCAGCCTTCTTCTTCTCCCACATGCTAAAAGTGTCATGAAAGTGGTGGAGAAAGAGGGAGAGACCGAATTGCTTGTCTACCTTGGAGAAGAAGGAGCTTTCATCAAAATAACTTGAAAATCACACTTTTATTGGCTTTTCAAGGTAGCTAAACAATCCTATGCCATTATTTTCTTGTTTTATTGTGTGTTTATGGTGTTTTCAAATTTGCAAGAATGATGGCTATTTCTCTCTCTACATGTTTATGGTGGATTTGCATGCTTGGGTGTGAAATGTGTTGGAAACAACTTGTGTTTATGACTATAGACATGTTGGAAAGCATGGAAACTCATGAAATTGTAAATTTTCATGGATGGAACTTTGATTTTGCCAAACCCTAACTTGTATCAAGGCTGAGTTTGTGTTTGTAAGAGTGAGAAAATGGTGTTTTTGCATGGTTTTTGCATGAATTTTGTTATATTGTAAGCAAAGTGATGAAACAATTTCATTTTGCTTATTTTCTCACCTTGGCTGAATTGCTAGGGCTATCATGGTGCTGAATTTTGGCAAAATTTTAGGCTAGAAAGTGTGCTATAAAGAGTGAGAAAATGGTAAGAGGGAGAAAGTCTAATTAGATTAATGTTTAGACATTTTCTCATTTTCTAGTTACACCATAAACTATGGGAATGTGATATACCTATTTTGGCCAAATGAGTTCATGTGATTGGTGCTAAAAATTTTTGCTTGTAAATGGTTAGAAAGCCTTGTAAAGGTCATCATAAGTAAAGAGGAGAGACAAAGTTGTGGTAAATTTTATGCTTTAGTAATTTGTCAAATTTGAAGCCTTACCATTTCACCTTAAAAGTGTCCAAAAAAATGTAAAGTTGTGGGATTAGATGTATTGCCATCATTGGTATGAACAATGAGTTAGGAAAGTATGAAAAATGATGGCTTAAAGTGCACTAACTCAATTTTGAGGTGTGAGAAAGTGTTAGGCATAATTATTGGAAATGTTGCCATAATGTTTAAATGGTGAGAATGTTCTCATGATTTCCTTGCCTTGGCCGAATGCAATATAGCATTTTCCCTAGAATGGCCAATCTTGTATGTCAATTGGAAGTGGCTTGAGGTACCATCCGAATAGGCCTATGTTATGTGAATAAAGGGAAAATGATGTAATGGTCAAGAATGAATGGTAATAATGTACACTTTTGCATTTATTGAAAAATGTCTAAAATCATGTGAATATAAATGAATAGCATAGAAAGGCCTAATGTGATTGTGAAAGGCAAGGTTAAAGTTTCCTTGTGGGGAATGATCTGGTGTAAACTCCCAAGGAATTAAATAAGGAGGAATGATATGGTGAATACCTCCTGAGACTAAAAGCTTGTGAAGGAATGATCTGATGTATACCTTTGAGGGAAGTTACCTTGAGGGGAATGATCTGGTGTAAATCCCCAAGGAATTGAAATGCAAGAGGAATGATCTAATATATACCTCCAAAAGCATAGTCATATGGGAGGGAATGATCTGGTGTATACCTTCCCAAAGTTGAATCTATCACATGTTATGCTGTGTATTGCAAAGATGTGACTTATGTGAATATGATTATAATCTTTAAGCATTGAATGTTTGTATTTCATTCCATGAATGACTAAATTGGTTGCATACCTCATGTCCATAGATGCATATGCACATGTTTTCATGATAAGTCATATCCAAGTATCTATATAAAAAGATTTTTGAAATTAAATTGAATGTAGAGTTGTTTTTTGTATTATTACAGTGGTACATGTCAGTTGTTTTAAAATAAATTGGTTTGTTTAGCTACTGGGAATGTATTTTTCATTATTGAACTGATATGTATCAGATGACTAGATACTACATGATAATGGAGGTTGAATTAGCCACAGTGGAAATTCCCTTTCTGGGAAATTTCACTATTGTCAAGGATGTTTATGTTATCAATGTTTTTGAGTTCCCTATGAAATAGATAATTACATAAATATGCAGCTATAGCCCGACCTTTTTGGAGTTCTAATTCTACATGTTCTTTTTGGTTTGGAATTAGGTCTAATATTTTTGGCTGTACATAGAAAGAAAAAGGGCATATGTATAGGGATATGTGAAGGACCTATTCACCCATGATATTTTTGTAAAAGGAGTATGAGTGGCAGGCTTGTTTTCTCCTTACTCCTTATGGATGGGTACTTCATCTATCCCAGTGTATGTATACAAATGATGTACTAAACAAGTATTATAATGTATGTATATTAGAAAAGTTTTTATATATTCTGTTGTAATGTTTAATATTTTATATTCTACTGTGCCAAAGCATTTTACCTGAGCAAAAGAACACAAACCTAATTACAAAATAAATCTATAATGGATTGGATGCTCAGGAGATTTAAATATAATAAAAAACTAGAATTAATGTAACCACTTATCTGAATAAGCAATGTGACGTTGTTAAGATAAGATAAGGGGTGTTACACAGGAGATATGTCCTAGCTTCCCACATCTATAACACACGTTCTGTCCCATCAGACGTAGCCTATCTCCATGATTCTTCCCACATTTTGAATAGTTGTTATGAGAAATACAAATATTCATCGGCCTTTTATCTATCTGGCTCCTCGAAAACTTACTATCACGACCCCTATTAAATCCAGATAGGTTCTTTCTTTTGAGAAACCTAGATTCCTGCTTCCCCTTCTTTAATGCTGCTAGGGACCTGGAGGCTATGCGACATTTATTAATCAAGGTTGGGTAATCCTTGATCTCCTAGGATGCCACCTTATGATACAACTCCAGATCCAAACTATTCTCCAAGTGCATGGCTTTCCATGGTTCGTTTGGTCTCTACTTGAGGTATGAAGAGAATTTTGATAACTCTTCAAACCTAGCTAGATGTTCTTCAAACGATTTGCCATCCTATTTTATCTGCATGAATTCACCCTACTTAGCATTTCTCTCACTCTAGGTAAAATATTTCTCCAAGAATGCATCCTTAAAGTTCTCCCAAGTGATTTGGGTCCCCTAAGCTTCCATTAACTGCTTCATCCCCTTCCACCAATATTTAGCCTCCCCTTCCAGCCGATATGCTGCAAAGGATACTTTCTATGGTTCAGCGCTTCCTAGCACATTAAACAACTCCTCCATCTTCTGTATCCATTCTTCAGCCTTCTTCGAATTCATCACACCATTAAAGATAACGGATCTCTTTGGAATTCAGTCCAGCCTCTACCAACTTGAGTTCTCATCTGTTTAGCCTCATTATGATTATCCTCACTCTGATTAGTTTGGATCTGGCAAAGTGCTTTAGCTGTGACTCCATCCTGCTAAAAGGAGGCTGCAGCCTAGACTCTCATGGCCTTTGCCAAACTCTTCATTGTCTGTATCATCTCATTCACATCTACCTCAGTATTTTGGGCCTGTGATCCACTTCTCCTCGTTGGTGCCATACTATCACTCTATAAAACAAGTATTACCGAGGTGATCAGTTTCAATAAATTATTAAGCAGATAACATATAACACCAACAGGAGCTTTTATCTTCCCAAACCTAATACTCCATTCCTTAAGTCACAAAAAATTACAGGTCAATTAACCGCCTAGGTACAGCTAACTAACCTGAACTAGTCCCTGCATTGAGGAATTCTACCCCATTTCTATCCTAGGTAGATGTGCTCTGATACTAGCTTAATGTAACACCTTTATCTAGTATTACAATTCCTCTGATGTAAATAGATAAGGTCAGTACATTATTCTTAACTTTAATTATTCGTTTACAACGTCTAAGCATTTATACCATCATAATATTATTAAAATTGATTAGGTTCAAGTTCTTTTGCTCAGATCAAAACTTATAAGTATAGCAGAATTAAAAATCCATACATCATAGCAAAATTTATAAAAATTTCATATTATATAATGACTGTCGGTTACATTCTTCTATGAATATATATACTAGGATATATGAAGTACCAGTCCATAAAGAGTCAGGAGACAACAAGCCTGTTACTCAAACTCCTTTTACTAAATATTAGAGATGGACCGGTTCTTCACATATCCTTTCCCCAATAATTGCCCTTTTTCCTTTACTATATACAGCCAAGAATAACAATCCTGATTCTAATCCAAAAATAATATATAAAATAAAGACCTAAAATGAAGGACTAAAAAAATGCTCTTAACAAAAGGACTCCCTCTAATGTTACTTCCATCCTTCCCCGACATGGCTAAACATCTGCATCTAATACATATTAGCACACAAATGAGAACACTAGTTTCTCAATAGCTTATCAATTCTATATTTTAAAATCTACTAATATGTACCAGTGTGCAAGCACAGAAAACATTTTTATCTACATACTAATCGTTTAAAACATAGTCTCATTTATATAATAGATTGACAAGCATTGCATGATTATTTGGAATGTCAGTGTGATAAAGATGGTCATTCTTATACATCATATTTTCAATGAAATCATACATATAACTATTGAAATAGTTAATGATCATCTATATATTCTCAATCTTAAAACTTACCTTGCCTCAAAGTGTGAAGCACTTTCGATTACACTTCAAGGAATATGGATACTTAGCCACCTTTGTAAGAATTTGTGAACACTTGGTCACATTGTGGACAAGAGGCCACCTTTATAAAAATTTGTGAACACTTGGTCACATTGTGGACTCTTGGCCACCTTTATAAAAATTAGTCAACACTTGGTCACATTGTCTGTGTTATGTGGACTTAGATTTGTCATCCATAGTCTCATAAATTTTTCAGCATAAGAACATTAATGGCATAAATAGGAATAAATTGCAATCACCATTCATCTAACTATAACTTTCTCATTTTCCATTGACTTTAGCCATGATAAGGTACCTTATAAGTCATTTACCATTGCATATGTATTTGGTCACTACAATTTTAAAATAAGGGATTGTTTCGGCCATTATGAAAATAAAATTGGGATCTAAAGTTTTTTATATCCCATTTATCACATTCTTCCATTCTTTCTATATTTTAAATATATTAATGCAATACCCTGAAATTATTATGCTACTTTCTCTCACATTTAAGTTATGTAGCAATAAAATTTGCCATTTCTTTTCCCTCTTTTCTTGGCTTATTTTACATGCTACACTTTATAATCACGTTATCCCTTCTACATTTAAAGGACACTACTATATACAAATTTATCATATGAAAAGAATAAACAAGGTAACACATATCCATTTATCATTATTTTCTTGCTTCTTTTACCAAAACCGAAAGGTAACTTTTCCAACATATTTTTTAGCAACACTTCTATATGTCAAAAAGGGATGCTCTCAATTGAGTAGGTTAAAGAGAGTAATATCATGATTTCAAGTCAAATTTCTAGCTAGCATGATTCCTTTGGGTATTTTTAAGCTAAAAACATACATGGACTATTTAAGAACATAAATTTCCACACTCTCTAATTCTAAAGTTTTGTTTGCATTTGGCATGCTAAAATTTTCTATAAACCATTCTCTCATGAATTTAGCTACATCTACCACTATACATCAACAATCACAACCCATTCCATTCATCATGCAAACTTAGCCAATAGAAACATTACATCTCAAGGAATGTAGAGCTAGGAAATTGATTCCATGCAAACTTTAAATCATAATACATAGTTTAAATTATGAAATCAAGCCATAGAATTACTAAGCTACCTCAAGGAGGAAATAAAATGGAGTTGTCTTGGCTTCCCCTTTGAATTTTTTTCCCTTACTTCTTTGCTTCCTTCCCTCTCGGCTAAACTAACTCCTTCCCCCTCACGAGAGTTTTTCTTTTTCCTTGCCAAGTTTCTTTCTTGTCCCCCTGATACAATTTTCGTGTGCACATGTAATTAAATCTATCTCTTGTATATTTTCTATTCCCTTACGTTGAGTGCTACACGTGTACGTTAAGTAAAATTCACATTACTTGCAAACTTTTTATTACCACTGAGCTACGTTGAAGGAAGGGAGGAAGGGAAGTCACACAAGCTGCACACTCCACGCAAGTTGTACGGCTTACACAAGCTGTACTTGAGTGTTGCATTTTCCTTTGTCTTAAGCATCTTAATTCTCATCTCTTGGTGGCCTTGGAGTCGAACAAAGAGAAGGAAAGAAAGAAGGAAAATGCCACCCTCCTCTTTCCTCTCTTCCTCTTTGCCGTATAGTGATATAGGATAAAGAAATTTCTATAGTTCCTATAGCATTGCATGGTGGAATCATTAAGAAGAATTTAAATTCTCTCACTCACTCTTGCTTCACCAATTGCACGTGTATATATATATATTTAAATGGAGGTTAAATTCTTTTCTATCTTCTCCATTTCTATTGTCGTGTGGGTTTATCTAGTTTTGACCAAAGTCCAATTCACTATTTCCTTTGGCAATTCGGCTAGATAAAAGAAAGAAATGAAAAATTAAATTAAGCACCTTAAGCACCTAAGTTTTTATATGTGGTGTTTTCCTCCCACTCACATTATAATTTGGCTACCACAAGGACAAAGGTGTTATCCTTTAGCATATTTATTCTAAATATTAAATTACACAAGTAAATTCATCATACTTTATAGCAAACTCATCCAATTAATTAAGGGAACATTAATGTAAAACAATCAAGAGAATATGGGGTGTTACATTTCTAGGCAACTCAAGTGCACGACAGTCGACTAGTAAGTTCTACAAGTTAACTTCTACATTATGCTCTATTTTAAAATTTGCAGTTGACCAATTTTCTTAGCCTAAGAACATGTTTTTAAAATGGTTTTGATGATTAAAAACTCAATAACAACATAGGTTCATTTCCCACACAAAAATAGCCCAAACCACTTATTACTCATACTCAAATCTTGGATTTAAACTCTTCCTAAAAAAACATGAAAAACCCATTTTTTAGATTTGCATTCAAACATTTATAAGCTTAACCATGCATTTTAAAACACCCAATAGCCATCAAAAACACTAAGAATGTAGGTTTTAACCTCTCTCAAACTTAAACAACAGAAAATCAAAGTTTTCAGATATAAACAGTGGTATTTCGAAAATGAGAGAGATTGGTATTTTGCTACATTGTTGCTGATTGTATTTTGGTTTCTGATGATTGTGAAGTATTCTGTAATGTTTTCCTAGCTCCCAAGATGCTTAAATATACTCAACATTCTTGTTTGCTCACAATTCCTTCTTCTCTCTCTAACTCACTCTCTTTCTCTCTAGAATTTCAGAACTCAGGATGCTAAATGGGAGTTCTAAAGTTTTTACCTATTTATAGGCGATTCGGTCCTTTGCAATTTTGCCCTTAATTTCCAACCATTCGGCCTAAAATGTTAATTCTTTCCAACTATATGTTAAATTACCATTTTATCCTTAGCTCACTAGCAAAAAGCTTTAAAATTTTATTGCTACAATAAATCTTTCAGCTAAATTTATGGCCTATTGCCTTGAAGTTTTGGAAATTCACACATCTATACTCGCTTCATCTTCTTCCTTTCAATTTGGTCCCCGTTCCTTCCTTTCCCTTAAAACTCTTATTCTAACTTATTTCAATGCATCTATATGGTATTTAATGTAACAAACACAAGCATTTAATTCATTTAAAATCAAAAAACATCTCTTCATGTGTAGAAGGAGCGGATGTTATAATTCTCCCTTCTTTTAAAAAATTTCATCCTTGAAATTTAAATTGTACTTAAACAAATAACTCTAGGTGAATTCTTTTCATATCATCTTCCTTTTCCCACGTGGCTTCCTGTGGTGATGACTGATCCCACAACACTTTTACTAGTGGAATCATCTTATTCCTCAATTTTTTGACTTTAGTATTAATGATTCTTAAAGGTGTAGGATTATAAGTTAAATTATCTTTCAATTGTATAGTACTGGCGTCAAGAATATGAGAAGGATCTAGGATATACTTATGAAGTTGAGAAATGTGAAAAAAATTGTAGAGATTAGATAAAATTACAGGTAATGCTATTTGATAAGCGGATGAACCTATTCTAGAATTTGGTATGGCCCAATGTATCTAGGATTCAATTTTTTAGACTTAATAGCCTTACTAATACCAGTAAGTGGAGATACTCTAAGGAAAACATGATTCCCTTCTGCAAATTCTAAGGGTATTCTTCTCTTATCAGCATAAATTTTTTGTCTATCCTGGGCCTTAGCCATTTTCTTCCTGATTATTTTTATTTGATCACTAGTTTGTTGAACTAATTCTAGCCTTAATATTTGTCTCTTCCTTACCTCAAACTGAAATAAGGGTGATCTACTTTTTTTCCCATACAAGGCTTCACAAAGAGCCATTCCTATGCTGGTGTGTAAACTATTGTTATAGAAAAATTCAAATAAAGGAAAAATTCTATCCTAGCTTCCTTTTTGTTCTAATGTACAAGTTCTAAGCATATCTTATAATTTCTAAATAATCCTTTTAGTCTGCCCATCAGTTTGAGGGTTATAAGCAATACTGTAGTTTAACTTAGTACCAAAGGCCTCTTGTAAGGCTCTCTAAAATTTATACGTAAACCTAGGATCTCTATCTGATACTGTACTAGTGGGTATTCTGTGGAGTCTTACTATTTCTTGTTTATGAAAGTGGGCAAACTTATCCAATGAGAAATTTATTTGAATAAGCAAGAAATGTGCAGATTTAGTCAATTTGTCAACAAGTACCCATATTACGTCATTTCTCGATGGCGATCTAGGCAAACCTAATATAAAATCCATGAAAATTTTCTCCCATTTCCACTCAGGAATCTCTAGAGGGTGTAACATTCCTGCAGGTTTTTTATGTTCAATCTTCACCAACTGGCACAATAAGCATTTCACAACATACTTAGCTATGTGCTTTTTCATACTCGGCCACCAAAAATTCTTCTTCAAATCTTGATACATCTTAGTGGCACTAAGATGAATAGTGTAGTTGCTTCTATGGGCTTCTTCTAAAATTTTAGCTCTCAATTCTCCAAACTTTGGGATATACAACCTATTTTGGGAGGTTACTACACCATCGATCTCTTTCTTGAATTCTCTTGAATCTTACAAGGATTCCAAAAATCATCTTCCCTTTGGGCCTCTAGGATTTGAGTTTTAAGATCATTCTCAATTCTCATTTCATTCAGATATAGCCTATCTGGCAACACAAGAGTAGACAAACTCAAATTCCTAAACTTTTCAATTAGGTTCATTTCACTCACCATCTTGCAAGCTATGTTAAGGGATTTCCTGTAACACCCCAACCCTATATTTCTTTCCGATAATTTAATAATATAACGTAATATAATATGGGATTGGTGAGTTACTACTACCTTTACCGGAGTATGTTTTAAATTTTTCTAAGTTAAATAATTGAGTGCCACTAGTTTGGGTTACTATACTCGGGTTCTCACACATTACACAATAGAAATAAGTAAAGTAATTTAAATACGATAAATAGATATAAAGATATCTACATTCACATTCAACTGTACATAATATTTATACAATCATAACTGTAGTGTGTGCAGACATATATCTATAGATATGCGAGCCTAAGCAGAGTAAGGAGATAACAAGTCTGCCACTCATACCTTGTTTTAATTAAAATCCTTTATCTCACATATCTTAATACATATATACCTTCCTTACTTATATCAAAATCATTCTCCTGATTCTTTCAAAATACTAATAATGATCCAGGGAAGTGAGTATGTATAATACCATAAACTCCTAGCTATGCACACATTCAGGGAAAAAGTGGTAATTTAAATACAAATAAGCTTCACTACTTCTACCTTTATCTCCATCAGCACCTGGTACCTACGCATCTAATACAAATTAGCTTTAATGAGAAATATTTGTAAGTAGCAATAATCACCTGTAGTTTAAATATTGCTGACTTGTACCACCGTACTGGTACGAAAATCCACTACATTCTTTTTCATAGTAATTCAAACATTATGCTATGGGAGTAATGTACATAGATGATATCACTATTTCATGCATATACTTATGAATACTCATACATTGCAACAAATATTCATGACACGGAATACATGAATACATTCTCTGGCTGTAATGGTGACAACTCATATTCTCATATCAGTATAAAGTATATAGTATAGAGCATAAACAAAGAACTCATGCAATTTGATATGGCCAAAATCAAAAGCATCATAAAAGAATTCTTAAAAACATTTTCATTCATAAAATGAGTTTTCTCGTGGTCATGAGCCACTTGCAATCATTCTCGGGTTTCACCGTCAACATTTATTCTCAAGTTAACTGCCAACATTTATTCTCAGGTTATCCATCAGCATTTATTCTCAGGTTATCTGTCAGCAATTATTCTCAGGTTAACCATTTGCAAAACTTTTCCTGGATTAAAGCCAGTTGCAGCTATTCTCGTGGTATAACCAATTGCATCCCTTTTCGCGGAATAACCAAATGCATTCTTTCTCGTGGATCAACCATTTGCAGTATTCTCATTTATGGTTTATGCTCAATCAAAATCTCTTATTTTTCTTCTATTTCTCATTATTTCTCAAATATTCTCATTTCTCATGTTACCCATTACAATTTAAGATTAAATCCTATGTTTGAGCGAAGTATTGGGCTAATTGTGTATAAAAAGAGCTTATTGAGTCCAATTTTCCAAAACAGAGAGCTACAAGTCGACTTCCAACTTACTACCCTAAAAATATTTCAAATAGTGAGCAATCATTCGGCTTCCAGGACCCCGACAGTCGACTGCTCTATTCTTGGCTAATTTCTGGAAAATAAGAACACGGCAGTCGACTTCCAGCCCCTGGCAGTCGACTGCTAGCATTTTGGATACGATTCTGGGTAACTCAGGAGCACGAAAGTCGACTGGTAGGGCCTACAAGTCAATTGCTACGTTATGCTCTATTTTCTGAAAGTCCATTGACCCAGATTTTTACACCAAGAATAAGTTTTTAAAATATTTTTGATGATTGAGAACTCAATAACAGTATAAAAGCTTAATTTACCACTCAAAAATAGCCCAAACCACCGATTATTCATGCTCAAATATGGGATTTAAGCTCTTTTTCAAAAACTATCAAAAACCCATTTTTGAAGATTTGCCTTTGTGCTTTCACAAGTATATTCAAGCAGTTTAAAACATCTAATAACAATAAAAAACATCAAGAATATAGATTTTTAATCTCCCATCAGTTTAAATCATAAAAATCTGAATTTCCATCATAAACAGTAATTTTGAAAATAAGGGAGATAGGTGATTTGCTACCTTTCTGCTGATTTCTAATCGGTATTCGATGATGGTGAAGGGTTTTGGTAAGTTTTCCTAGCTCCTAGAATGCTTAAATTTGATTTACAGCTTTCTTCCCTAACAATTCCCACTCTTTCTCTCTCTAACTCGGTTCCCTCTCTCTCTAGAATTTCAGAACTCAGGAAGCTAAATGAAGAGTTCTGGAAGGCTAGCCTATTTATAGGTGATCCAGCCTTTTGCAACTTTGTTTATAATTCTCGACCATTCGGGCCAAATTGGTAATTCTTCTAACTTTATGTTAAATGACCATTTCATCCCTAACTGCCTGGCGGGAAATTTTACTGAATTTTGTTGCTACAGTAAATCATTTGGCTAAATTTACGGCCTATTGCCCTAAAGTTTTAGATATTCATACCATTTCCCACTATATCATTTTGATTTTCAATTTAGTCCTTATTCTTTGTTTTCTCTTAAAACACTTTTCCTAATGCAACTACATGTAGTTTAATGCAAGAAACACAAGCATTTGATTTATTAAAAATAACAAACAACTCTCGATGTACAAAATGAGCATATGTCACAATTCTTCCCTCCTTTAAAAAATTTTGTCCTCAAAATTTAAAACGTACCTAAATAAATAACTCTGGATAAATTCTTTTCATATCATCTTTCTTTTCCCATATGGCTTCTTGCGATGATGATTGATCCCACAACACCTTTTCTAGTGGAATCGTCTTATTCCTCAATTGTTTGACTTCAGTACCAATGATTATTAAAGGTTTAAGATTATAAGTCAAGTTATCTTTCAGTTGTACAATACTAGTATCAAGAATATGAGAAGGATCTGGGATATATTTACGAAGTTGAGAAATATGAAAAACATTGTGGAGATTAGAGAAAAATGGCGGTAATGCTATTTGATAAGCGGATGAACCTATTCTTTTCAGAATCTGGTATGGTCCAATGTATCTAGGATTCAGTTTTCTGGACTTAATAGCCCTACCAATACCAGTAATTGGAGATACTTTGAGGCAAACATGATCTCCTTCTGCAAATTCTAGTGGCCTTCTCCTCTTATCAGCATAACTCTTTTGTCTATCTTGGGCCTTAGCCATTTTCTCTCTAATCATTTTTATTTGATCAGTCATCTGTTGAACTAATTCTGGCCCTAAAATTTGTCTTTCTCCCACTTCAAACCAACACAAGGGTGATCTACATTTTCTTCCATACAATGCTTCATATAGAGCCATTCCTATGCTGGTATGAAAACTATTATTATAAGAAAACTCTATCAAAGGCAACATTTTATCCCAACCACCTTTTTTTTCTAATACACAAGCTCTAAGCATATCTTCTAATGTCTGGATCGTCCTTTCAGTCTGCCCATCAGTTTAAGGATGATAAGCAGTACTGAAATTCAACTTAGTACCAAATGCCTCTTGCAAGGCTCTCCATAATCTAGAAGTAAACCTAGGATCTCTATCTGATACTATACTAGTACGTATTCCGTGGAGCCTTACTATTTCTTGTATATACAAATGAGCCAACTTATCCAATGAAAAATTTATTTTAATAGGCAGGAAATGTGCAGATTTAGTTAATCTGTCAAAAATCACCCAGATTGCATCATTTCCCGATTGAGTTCTAGGCAAACTGACTACGAAATCCATGGAAATTTTCTCCCATTTCCATTTAGGAATCTCTAGAGGTTGTAACATTCCTGCAGGTTTTTGATGTTCAATCTTCACCTGCTAGCACACTAGACATTTAGCAACATACTCAGCTATGTGCTTTTTCATACCTGGCCACCAAAAATTCTTCTTCAAATCTTGATACATCTTAGTGGCACCAGGATGAATAGTATAATTGCTTTTATGAGCTTCTTTTAAAATTTTATCCCTCAATTCTCCTGACTCTCGGATATACAACCTATTTTGGTAGGTTACTACACCATCTATCTTTTGCTGGAATTCTTTTGAATCCTTTAAGGACTTCAAGAATTCATCTTCCCTTTGGGCTTCTAGGATTTGAGTTCTAAGATCATTCTCAATTCTCATTTCACTCCAGTACATCCTATCTGGTAATACTAAAGTGAATAAACTCAAATTCCTAAACTGCTCAATTAAATTCATTTCACTCACCATCATATGAGCTACATTAAGAGATTTCATACTTAAAGCATCAGCCACTATGTTTGCCTTTCCGGGATGGTACTTCAATTCAAAATCATAGTCTTTAATAAATTCCATCTACCTTCTTTGTCTCATGTTCAACTCTTTTTGATTAAAAAGGTATTTGAGACTTTTATAGTTGCTGAATAGGTCAAATTTAGATCCATAGAGATAATGTCTCCAAATTTTTAAGGCAAACACTATGGCTGCTAATTCAAGATCATGGGTAGGATAATTCTTCTCATGGGGTCTCAATTGCCTAGATGCATATGCCACTACTTTTCTATTTTGCATCAAGGCACACCCTAGGCCCTTCTTGGATGCGTCACAATACACTTCAAAATTTTCTAATGGATTAGGAATAATTAAGACAGGTGTGATTGTGAGTTTTTCTTTCAAAGTTTGGAAGCTATGTTCACATTTGGCATCCCACAAAAATGGAACGTGTTTCCAAGTCAATTTAGTCAAAGGCAACGCTATCTGTGAAAACCCTTGAATAAATCTCCTATAGTAACCATCTAATCCGAGAAAACTACGGATCTCCATCACTGTGGTAGGTCGCTCCCAACCAACTATCGCTTTTGTCTTATTAGGATCTACTGCTATTCTATCCTTAGTGATTGCATGACCTAAGAATTTTACCTCTTCCAACCAGAATTCACACTTCTCAAGTTTAGCATACAACTGCTTCTCTCTAAGCAACTACAGCACAATCCTAAGATGATGTTCATGCTCTTCACTACTTTTAGAATATACAAGAATGTCATCGATAAAAACTACCACGAATTGATCAAGGTAGCGTCTAAAGATACGATTCATGTAATCTATGAAAATAGTTGAAGCATTCGTTAATCCAAATAGCATCACAAGAAATTCATAATGTTCATATCTAGATCTAAAGGCTGTCTTAGGTATGTCTTCTTTTCTCACTCTGATTTAATGGTATCCCGACCTCAAATCAATCTTAGAAAATAGTACCTCCTCTCAATTGATCCAAGAAATCATCTATCCTAGGAAGTGGATATTTATTCTTTATTGTTACCCTGTTCAATTGTCTATAGTCTATACATAACCTTAAGCTTTCATCTTTCTTTTTCACAAATAATACTGGTGCTCCCCATGGTGAAGCACTAGGCCTAATAAATTGTTTTTCCAATAAGTCTTCTATTTGTACCTTTAACTTTGCCAATTATATGGGAGATATTCTATAAGGTGCTATAGAGATTGGTCCTATTCCTAGAATCAATTCTATAGAGAACTCTATCTCTCTCTCAGGTGGAAGACTTAAGATTTCCTTAGGGAAAACATCTGGAAATTCACTCACTACAGAAATGACATCAAGTTTATGTTGAACTTTAACCTCAGAAGCACATAGACATTGCGTTCTCTCATTCTTCTCCTTAGTACTCCTGTTTACCGGTATGGTATCTACAAAAGTCACAGATTTTTCGAAACAATCCAAGATTACATTATTTGCAGACAACCAATTCATCTCAAGAATAATGTCCAAATCCACTAAAGGTAAACAAATCATATCAACAACAAATGATCTGTTCTCAACAATAATGGGGAACTAAAGCAGGCTAAAGAAGTAAAAACCTGCTCTCTAGCTGGAATAGAAATAGATAATGGATAAGATAAACTAGTCACAGGTCGATTTAATCTCTTCACACATTCCAATGAAATGAATGAGTGAGTAGCATCAGAATCAAATAGTACAATTAAAGATATACCACTAATTAAACATTTACCTTTCATTAAATCATTGGATCGAGCCACTTCCTTACCCTTGAGAGTATAGACTCTTCCAGTAGTAAGAGGTTTAGCGGTGTCACCTTGTCTCTTCCACAATGGGCAATCCTTGATAAAGTGTCCTTCTTTCCCACATCTATAACATACACCATGTTGTACCTTTGGTTGTAGCCATTTGCAGGGTCCTTCATGACTTTTATGGCATTTAGAGCAAATATCGGACATCACTAGTCTCACCATAGGCCTTTTTCCTTCTCGACCTCTAACAAATCTACCATTTTTACTTGAGAAAAATCCTGGTTGTTTTCTTTTGAATAAGTTACTCTTTTGCTTTTCTTTCTCAGTCTCCACTAGATTCTTGGAAACTATGCGACATTTATTTACCAATGTGGCATAATCTCGTATTTCCAACAGAGTTACTACATTTTTCAACTCAGATCTCAACCCAGCCTCTAGGTGCATTGCTTTCCATGCTTCATCTGGTTAAAGTCTCAGATAGGAGGAAAATTTAGATAATTCTTCAAATTTTGCCAGGTATTCATCAAATGTCATGTTACCCTGTTTAATCTGCATAAACTCTATTTCTTTTCCATTCCTCACATTTCGAGGA
This sequence comes from Senna siamea, assembly GCA_031216115.1. Lineage (NCBI taxonomy): Eukaryota > Viridiplantae > Streptophyta > Magnoliopsida > Fabales > Fabaceae > Senna > Senna siamea. The sequence continues at coordinate 10,452,295 of CM062360.1, forward strand.
AAGTACTTTTCAAGAAATGCTTCCTTAAATGAGTCCCAAGTAATCTAGACTCCTCTAACTTCCATTAATTGTTTCTCTCCCTTCCACCAATTTTTTGCCTCTCTGTCCAGCATATAGGTGGAGAATAAGACCTTTTGAGCATCAGTTATACTGAGAACCACAAATAATTTCTCCACTTTCTTCAGCCATTCCTCAGCCAACCTCGGGTTAAGCTCACCCCTAAAAGAAGGAGGATTTGCTTTTTGAAATTCAGACCATCAATGATACACTGAGTTTCCTGCTTGTCCTTCTTGAGGATTAGGGTTATTATAGTTATTTCCTTGTTCCAAAAATTGCCTGAGCATATGAGTAGTAGTAGCTACTTGCTCTCTCATAGCATGGGTAATTGTAGCTGCTTGCTCCTTCATAGCCTCTACCATGCCCATCATGGCTTACACTAGTCTCTCTATATTACCTTCTCCTTCCTTCTCCTTTCCAGTATTCCTCTTAGGTGGAGCCGTACTTCACTCTAAAAAACAAACATTATCGAGGTGATCAGTCTCAATAACATAATATCTCTAAGAGATCATATGGCACTAATAGGAAATACTGTCTACCCCAAACCTAGCACTCCGTTCCTCAAGTCAAAACAGAATACAAGTCAGTGAACTGTCTAGATTTAGCTAAATAACCTGTACTAGTTTCTATCCTGAGGAATCTACCCTGTGTTACCGAGCCAGTACTTAACTAGCTATGGTAATTGTGCTCTGATACTAACTCAGTGTAACGCCCCCAACCCTATATTTCTTTCCGATAATTTAATAATATAACGTAATATAATATGGGATTGGTGAGTTACTACTACCTTTACCCAAGTATGTTTTAACTTTTTCTAAGTTAAATAATTGAGTGCCACTAGTTTGGGTTACTACACTCAGGTTCTCACACATTACGTAGCGGAAATAAGTAAAGTAATTTAAATAAGATAAATAGATATAAAGATATCTACATTCATATTCAACTTTACATAATATTTATACATTCATAACTGTAGTGTGTGCAGACATATATCTATAGATATGCGAGCCTAAGCAGGGTAAGGAGACAACAAGTCTGCCATTTATACCCTGTTTTAATTAAAATACTTTATCCCACATATCTTAATACATATATGCCCTCCTTACTTATATCAAAATCATTCTCCTGATTCTTTCAAAATACTAATAAGGATCTAGGGAAGTAAGTATGTCTAGTACCATAAACTCCTTGTTATGCACACATTCAGGGAAAAAGTGGTAATTTAAATACAAATAAGCTTCACTACTTCTACCTTTATCTCCATCAGCACCTGGTACCTAGGCATCTGATACAAATCAGCTATAATGAGAAATATTTCTCAGTAGCAATAATCACCTGTAATTTAAATATTACTGACTTGTACCACCATACTGGTACAGAAATCTACTACATTTTTTTTCATAGTAATTCAAACATTATGCTATTGGAGTAATGTACATAGATGATATCACTATTTCATGCATATACTTATGAATACTCATACATTGCAACAAATATTCATGATACGGAATACATGAATACATTCTCCGGCTGTAATGGTAACAACTCATATTCTCATATCAGTATAAAGTATAGAATATAGAGTATAAACAAAGAACTCATGCAATTTGATATGGCCAAAATCAAAAGCATCATAAAAGAATTCTTAAAAACATTTTCATTCATAAATGAGTTTTCTCGTGGCCATGAGCCACCTGCAATCATTCTCGGGTTTCACCGTCAACATTTATTCTTAGGTTAACCGTCAGCATTTATTCTCAGGTTATCCATCAGCATTTATTCTCAAGTTATCCGTCAGCAATTATTCTCAAGTTAATCGTTTGCAAAACTTTTCCTGGATTAAAGCCAATTGCAGCTATTCTCGTGGTATAAGCAATTGCATCCCTTCTCGCGGAATAACCAAATGCATCGCTTGTCGCGGAATAACCAAATGCATCCCTTCTCACGGTATAACCAAATGCATCCCTTGTCACGGATCAACCATTTGCAGTATTCTTATTTATAGTTTATGCTAAATCAAAATCTCTTATTTTTCTTCTATTTCTCATGATTTCTCAAATCTTCTCATTTCTCATGTTACCCATTACAATTCAAGATTAAATCCTATGTTTGAGTGAAGTATTTGGCTAATTATGTATAAAAAGAGGTTATTGAGTCCAATTTTCCAAAACAGGGAGCTACAAGTTGACTTCCAGCCTCTTGGTAGTCGACTTCCACCTTACTGCCCTAAAGATATTTCAAACAGTGAGCAATCAGTCAACTTCCAAGACCCCGACAGTCGATTGCTTTGTTCTTGGCTAATTTCTGGAAAATAAGAACACGGAAGTCGACTTCCAGCCCCTGGCAGTCGACTGCTAGCATTCTGGATACGATTCTGGTTAACTCAGGAGCACGACAATCGACTGGTAGCGCTTACAAGTCGACTGCTACATTATGCTCTATTTTTTGAAAGTCTTTTGACCCAGATTTTTACACTAAGAACAAGTTTTTAAAATAGTTTTGATGATTGAGAACTCAATAACAGTATAAAAGCTTCATTTACTACTCAAAAATAGCCCAAACCATTGATTATTCATGCTCAAATATGGGATTTAAGCTCTTTTTCAAAAACTATGAAAAATCCATTTTTGCAGATTTTCTTTCATGCATTCACAAGTATTTTGAAGCAGTTTAAAACATCCAATAGCAATCAAAAACATCGAGAATATAGGTTTTTAATCTCCCTTCTGTTTAAATCATAAAACTTAGAATTTCTAGCAAAAATAGTAATTTCAAAAATAAGGGAGATGGGTGATTTGCTACCTTTTTGTTGATTTCCAATCGGTATTCAATGATGTTGAAGTGTTTTGGTAAGTTTTCCTAGCTCCTGGAATGCTTAAATTTGATTTATAGCTTTCTTCCCTAACAATTCGTACTCTTTCTCTCTCTAACTCGATTCCCTCTCTCTCTAGAATTTCAGAACTCAGGAAGCCAAATGAAGAGTTCTGGAAGGCTGACCTATTTATAGGCAATCCAGCCTTTTGGAACTTTGTTTCTAATTCTCGACCATTCGGGCAAAATTGGTAATTCTTCTAACTTTTATGTTAAATGACCATTTCGTCCCTAACTGCTTGGCAAGAAATTTTGCAGAATTCTGTTGCTACAGTAAATCATTTGGCTAAATTTACGACCTATTGCCCTAAAGTTTTGGATATTCATACCATTTCCCACTATATCATTTTCATTTTCAATTTAGTCCTTATTCTTTCTTTTCTCTTAAAACACTTTTTCAAATGCAACTACATGTAGTTTAATGCAACAAACACAAACATTTGATTTAATAAAAATAACAAACATCTCTCAATGTACAAAAGGAGTAGATGTCACATTTCCTACTCAAAGCATTAGCCACTACCCTTGCCTTTCCTGGATGGTACTTCAAGTCAAAATCATTATCCTTAAAAAACTCCATCCATCTCCTCTGCCTCATATTCAGCTCTTTTTTATTAAAAAGGTATTTGAGACTTTTGTGGTCACTAAATACCTCAAATCTAGATCCATAGAGATAGTGCCTCTAAATCTTTAAGGCAAACACTATGGCTGCTAACTCAAGATCATGGGTAGGATAACTCTTCTCTTAGGGCATCAATTATCTAAACGCATATGTTACTACTTTTCTATCCTGTATTAATACACACCCAGGGCCCTTCTTGGATGTATCACAGTGCACTTCAAAATTTTCTAATGGGTCTGGAATGATTAAGACAGGTGTGGTTATCAGTCTTTCTTTCAGAGTTTGGAAACTATGTTCACATTTGGTATCCCACACAAATGGAACACCCCTCATAGTCAATTTAGTCAAAGGCAACGCTATTTGTGAGAACCCCTGAATAAATCTCCCATAGTAACCTTCTAATCTAAGAAAACTTAGGATTTTTGTCACTGTGGTAGGTCACTCCCAACTAACTACCGCCTTTGTCTTAATATAATCTACTACTACTCCATCTCTAGTAATCACATTACCTAAAAATCTTACCTCTTCTAACCAGAATTCACACTTCTCAAGTTTAGCATACAATTACTTCTCCCTAAGCAATTGCAGTACAATCCTAAGATGATGTTTGTGCTCTTCACTACTTTTAGAATATACGAGAACTTCATTTATAAACACTACCCACATATATACAACCTACACTTCATAAATCACAAGAAAATACCCTAGGAAGGGTATCTCCACCACTTCCAACTCCACTTCCAGCTCTATCTAGAACCTAGGCATCTGATACAAACCAACATTTTTATGAGAATAAATCCGAGTAGCATTAATAACCTGTTTTCAAAATAGCTAGTTTGTACCACCGTAAACTCATATAGAAATTCTACATTCTTTTTCATAAAACAATACATCTATTGGGTTATCCTGTATAAAATTTCATTTAAAATTCATACTTTCATACATAAACTTAACTCATAGTATATATCTCATCAATTCATCAAAACATATAGGTAACATAACATCATTCATATAACTTTCATCATAACATAAAGATCAATAAGGAAATAAGAGCATTTCTTGTTGGCCTCTGCCAATCATCATCATCATCATATAATTTCATAATAAGAGAAATCTGGAGGGGCAGCATGTGCACCATTCCATGTTTTCGCATATGTACTGTGGCAACTATGCCTGGCAGTCCTCGACTACATATAACATTTGTGTACATTTTAGAGAGTCCTCCAGTAGATCCAAGTACAATAAGGTCCCCAACTCTGGGTTCCACACATTAAGTACATACTAGGGTCCTCAAAATGCTATTCATAAACATACATATATGGGTGAATTAGTGAATACAATAGTTCTGTAAATTCTAAGTATGTGACTTTTCATTTACATTGGCCATTAAGTCACTAACTTATAATTTACAACTATCACGATACTCGTGGAATGTCTAATCACCGTTCCATAACAGTAATTAGTCATTCAGATATGAACCTATCTACCAAAAATACATATATTAAGAATACAATTTTCATTTATTTTATGCATTCTTGCTCTTTCCTTTTTAACTTTCATCACTTTCATGCTCTTTCTAATTTAAGTTCAAAGTATATGTTACCATGCTTATCAATTGAGTTTATCTCTAGTTTAGATTATGTTTTTGGGCTAGATATCATTCAAATATGTCATTAAGTTCATCTTTTCATCACAAAAAGTGGTAGTCGACTTGTATCACACTGCAAGTCGACTGATTGCATTCTGTCCAAATCATCGAAATTCCAAACAAAGAGCTATCATTCGACTGTTAGGTGCTGGCTGTCGATTGCTAGCTTACTATTGGGATCGACAGTCGACTATTGGGTTGGGGCAGTCGGCTAATTTGTTCTTGGGCATTTTCAAAAAAATGAATAACATGACAGTCAACTTCCAGGTGCTCGGAAATCGACTGCTAGCATTCTCTATGCATTTCAGAGTATCTTAAGAGCACGATAGTCAACTGCTGCACCGTGGTAGATGGTTGCTGTGTCTTGCTCTATGTTATAAATCTCCGTTGACCCAAAATTTCAATCCAAAAACTTGTTTTTAAACCCAATTTGAAATTGATGAACTCAAGATAAACTCCTTTGCAACATTTAACACAATAAAATAGTCCAAAACATCATATAATCTTGTCCAAATATGAGATTAAAACTCATTTTCGTTTAAGCTAAAAAACCCATTTTTCAGAAACAATTTATAGCATGCACAAGTATTTTCACTCGGTTAAAAATACCAAATAGTGATTAAAAATAATAAGAATGTAGTTTTAATTCCCTTTTTGTTTCAAACAAGTTCAATTTTGCAAATTTCTGTAATATGAATAGTAAGCTCTAAAATAAAGGGATTGGGTTATTATGCTAGCTTTTTGCTAGTTTCTAATCTGTGTTTGATGATTGGGAAGTGTTCTAGAGTGATTTCCTAGTTCCTGGAATGCTTAAATCCAAACAAAACGTAAATGCAACATACACAAGCAATTAACTAAAATTAACAAACATCTCTCAAAATTTAGGAGTGAATGTTACATTTCTCCCTTCCTTTTAAGAAACTTCGTCCTGGAATTTTATACCTACCTATACAAATAACTCTGGGACATTTCTTCTCATATCATCTTCCTTCTCCCACATAACTTCTTGGGGCGATAACTGATCCCATAATACCTTTACCAGTAGAATTGTCTTATTTCTCAATTGTTTGACTTCAGTCTCAATGATTCTTAAAGGTTTAGGATTATAAGTTAAATTATCATTTAATTGTACTATTCTGGCATTGAGAATATGTGAAGGATCATGAAGATATTTTTGAAGTTAAGAGATATGAAACACATCGTGGAGATTGGATAGAAATGGGGGTAAAGCAATTTGATAAGAAGATTTGCCAACCTTTCTCAAGATTTGGAAAGGTCCAATGTATCTTGGGCTCAACTTTCTAGACTTAATAGCCCTACCAATACCAGTAATAGGAGAAATTCTAAGGAAAACATGGTCTCCTTCATTAAATTCTAATGATCTTCTCCTTTTATCAGCATCACTCTTCTGCCTATCTTGGACTTTGGCCATCTTTTCTTTAACCATCTTAATTTGATATGTGGTTTATTGAACTAATTCAGGTCCTAGTAATTGTCTCTCCCCTACCTCAAACCAACATAAGGGTGACCTACATCTTTTTCCATACAAGGCTTCATAAGGAGCCATCCCTATGTTGGAGTGAAAACTATTATTGTAGGCAAATTCCACTAAAGGTAAATTTCTATCCCAATTGCCTTTTTGCTCTAATGAGAAATTTATTTTGATGGGTAGGAAATGTGCAGATTTAGTTAATCTATCCACAATCACCTAGATTGCATCATTTCCTAATTGAATTTTTGGTAAACTTACTATGAAATCCATAAAAATCTTATCCCATTTCCATTCAGGGATTTCAAGAGGTTATAGTAGTCTTGCAGGTTTCTGATGTTCAATTTTCACCTACTAGAACACTAATGATGCTTGCTGCCAATGCTATCTAGCAACAACACCTAAGGCAGTGAACCTATCAATGCAGCCTAGCGCAATGGTGAGAATCAAGGTCGTATTCCTCGAGAACGGGAAAGCCCAGAGCTACTGTTTGTTCTCTGTTATTTAGCCTACCAATTCAAAGTAATTTCGATTCTAATCAAACTAATAACTAAGCTAAATGCAATAATCACTAGTCAGCACTAATTAACAAGAAGATGAATTAGTTGAGACAGAACAGCAAACCCACTAGGAACCTAAACTAGTTGGTAAATACGAAAGATAATAGATGACTGAATCTGATTCTACTACCTGTGAGTGAATTCTAATGCAAATTCAAATTCTCTGTCGGTCTCAATGAATTTCTTAAACCTAAAATCTACCACTGGCTGGTTCTTCCTACTGGTTAATTTTAGATTAGCATTATCGATCAAATTCACTTCTATTAAGAGTCGTTACTTCTTAATCCAGCAATTTATTAACCTTAGTTCTAAGCGATGACAAATTGTCCGCTACAATCAGGTGTCCAATTTCAATTAAAATTTGTTGATTATTAAGAGAAATCTAAAGAGCTTTCAATGCAACATCTTGCCAATGAAAACATAAACAGTCATTCATAACAATAACGGAGATCACGAAATCAATATTCAACCATCCATGGAAATTAAATTCAGTCTACCAACATAGTTCAGGACCTAATGGGTTTTGCCAATTTAGTTCCACATAAACATCATCCAAACAACCCAGAAAATCCACAATTCAAAGAGAAAAACCATGTAAAATTTATATACGTCCCTCTTCTCCTGAACAACAGATGAAACAGTGCAGAATAGTCGCTAGAAAGCTACTGGAAAATGACCAGAAACTGCAATTTTGAAGCTGTCCAATGGGTCACAATCAGGTCGGGTCGTGGGTCACGGATACCTGACCGAAAATAGCTCCAAAAAACACCGGAGCAGTGGCAGAAGGTTGCAGGAGGGATGCCGCACGACGGAGGGATGATTTTCGGTGGCCTACGACGCAAGCGACGCTGAACGGGTCGCGAAACCCTGTCAGGTCGCGTCACTCGGGTTTGTCTCGGGTTGCGCGATCCGTCGCGTTACGGCAGCCGATGGTTTGTCGGAAGGTGCGACTAGGCTGCCTGAAGCTACAGGAGGCGTCGGTGGGCGGTGGGTCGGTCAGAAAACGTCGCAAAACGCTGCGATGTGGAGCAGTTTTTCCTCTCGGTTCGCGCATCTTTCTCGCCGTTCTGCTGCTGTCCGACGTCAATGGGTGGTGGTGGTGGGTTCTCCGTCGTCTCCTGCTGCCGAGGTGGGGTCACGCCGCCGCAGAGCACCAGTCAGGCGAGCCGTGGGTCTCTCGATTGCGCTCTCATTTCGTGAAGGGTGTGTGTGTTTCTTACTGTTCCAATCTCCTCCCAATTCTACTGTTCCAAGCTTCCAAAACTCTCTTTTTGCACGCTGCTCGGCCTCCTCCCTTGGGCTCATGCCCCAAAGGCCCATTAAGGGCTTTGGCTTGGCCCAATAAGAGAAAATGGCCCAACTGACCCAAAATAGCCGCTTTAACTCCAGAAAAGTCTCGTTTGCTGATGATAGATTGATAAAAAGCCTGAAATGAAATAAAATACACATTTAGGTGATTCCTAGAATAAAAATACACAACAAATACATATAAAATGGACATAAAATATTAGGTAAAATTGTGTAAAATAAGACATATCAATCACCCCACACTTAAGCTCTTGCTTGTCCTCAAGCAAACATTAACTCAGTCCTCAAACAAACAGCAACAATTTCTCAAAAGTCCAAACCTAGTCCACACTTAATAATGCCTAACACATCCCCCGTGAAACTTATTTATCGACCAAATTGCAGAAAAAACTTGATGCAGAATAGAGATAATAACGATGCATACACAACTTAGCCAGCAATTCAATGGAAATTATTTAAGAATCAATGCCTCAAAGAGATTACTCAAATCACTCAAAGTGTATACAGGTAAGACACAAATCCCTCAAGCAACTTCACAAGAATATGTCTACTATAAGCTTGCTCATAAATCTCATCTCCGCTACCACTAAACATTGAACACCAAAATCAAGGGGGGTCTTAACAGGGTTGTAATGAGACTAAAGTGATGGTAGGGAAGAAATTTTTGGTAGAAGAGGCATAGATGCTGAAAATTCATGCAATTGAAGCACCAAGAAGGATTAAAGGATTAAATGCAACAAATTCTAAACATAACAATTCTTACTAAGTTTTCAATAAAGTTGGAGATGCTCAGAGAATAAAATCAATAGACAGGCTACTCTTATTATTATCTTTCTTTTGTTTTGTTTTGTTTTGTTTGTTTTTTTTTTTTTCATAATTAGCCTGCATGCTTACACTTTTGGATTGAAGGGAGCATCTAGAATGATAAAAAGAACTTAGTGCACTATTTTTAACTAAGGCAATGCATTTTAATCCCTGTACAAAGAATGAATCACACAAATTTCAGCAAAAGGAGGGGGTGAAGAAAGAAGATAGGGAAAAGAAAGGACTGAGGTGTAAAATGTAAGTGATGAAGAAAAATTGAAGGCCCTAAAAGTGGCTAACTGAGGAAGGAAAATGAGGTGTAAAATTTAAGTTGCCCAAATCATCTGATATTCAAAAGTTTATGTAACTTCAACAAGTATTACAGAGCAAGTTCTAGAGACACAATCAAGTGAAATACACACTCAACAAAAAGAATTCAAAGCATATTTGTGATAAATGCTTATCTTAGGCTCAAATCTCACATTTGAAGTGTGGCTAAATTGCATATGATTCTCAAATATTTCCATATGAATTACTAATCAAGCAAAGGCATGCAAACCGCATTAACAACATCCTAAATCAAAATTGAACAATATGAAAGAAAATCAAGCAACATGGGTATGACCTGCCGTGGTCAAGAATACATTAGGCATTAAAGCGCTTTCTAACATAAACTATGAGAAACAATGTCTGCCCATTCATGACTGAATCATACATGCTCAAAAGACAATCAAAGACTTAAGTGCATAGAATCAAGCAAAAATCAAGAATCCTGTCCTAGATATACTGTCAACACAAATACAACATCAGCAAAAAATAGTATCAATATGCTACTGAACTAGTAGAGGGAAAATGAGTAAAAAAAAAATAAAGGCACACCACCCCACACTTGAGGATCACACTGTCCTCGATTATGCACTAAAGGGGATACCATAGAAATAAAAGTAGAAAGCACAGCAACAAGCACAGAAAATCTAAAAGTTTTAATGTACCTCAACAAAATGAAAAAGAATAAAATAGACAAGAGTAAAATAACACAGATAAAATAAATATAAAAAAATAGTGCTTTTTTTTTTTGTTTGAGTCTTTTAGCTGGACTCGCTCCTTCTATCATTCTTTCAGGTAAAGCACCATATGCACTCGCTCCTCGACCTCCAATGGGTCTCCATAGTAGTGCTTTAGTCTGTGGCCATTGACTTTGAAATCTCCCTTGTCAGGATGATGCAATTCCACTGTGCCATAGGGAAAGACTTGCTTGATCACAAATGGTCCCGACCATTGGCTCTTAAGCTTTCCTGGAAAAAGACGAAGACGTGAGTTATAAAGTAATACCCTATCTCCAACCTAAAAATTTTTAGAGCCACGCAGCCTTTGATCATGCCACTTCTTGGTTCGAGCTTTGTAAATGGAAGAATTTTCATAAGCTTGGTGGCACCATTCTTCTAACTCATCCAACTGCCATAACCTCTCTTTACCTGCAGAAATAACATCAAGATTGCATGTTTTAAGGGCCCAAAGTGCCCTGTGTTCCAATTCAACAGGCAAATGACAGGTCTTTCCATACACTAGCCTATAGGGTGTAAATCCAAGGAAGTTCCGTAGTCGTCCTAAAAGCCCATAATGCATCATCCAATTTGGATGCCCAATCCTTCCTACTCACCCCTACGGTTTTCTCTAAGATTCTCTTTAAACCCCTATTAGTTACCTCTACTTGTCCACTGGTTTGTGGGTGATAGGGTGTTGAAAACCTATGAGATACCCCGTAATGTTTTAGTACTTTCTCAAGTTGGGAGCTACAGAAATGGGTCCCTCTATCACTAATCAGTGCCCTAGGTGTACCAAACCTAGCAAACAATTTTTTTAGGAACCTAGTCACCACCCTAGCATCATTAGTGGGAAAAGCTTGAGCTTCTGGCCACTTGGAAAGATACTCAACAGCCACAAGTATATACTTATTACCAGATGAGGAAGGAAAAGGGCCCATGAAGTCAATACCCCACACATCAAAGATTTCAACCACTTGCATACTAGTTTAGGGCATTTCATCACGGGCAGAGATGTTACCTGACCTCTAACAAGCATCACAAACCTGGGCATATGCTCTGGCATCCTGGAATATGGTTGGCCAGTAGAACCCTGCTTCGAGCACCTTCCTAGCAGTGTGGTTTGCAGCCTGGTGGCCTCCCGTTGGTCCTTCATGGCAGTGCTTCAGGATTTGGTAGACTTCCTCCCCATGTATGCATCGCCTGATTATTTGGTCTGCACAGATACGAAACAAGAAAGGATCTTCCTAAATGTAGTATTTCAACTCAGCAAAGAATTTCTTCTTTTGCTGGGTAGTCATACCCTTTGGTAAAACCCTTGCCACCAAATAGTTAGCATAATCACAAAACCAAGGGGAATCAGTACATACCTAAACTGTCTCCAAATGCTCATCTGGGAAGTTATCATCAATGGCTCTCTCATCTAAGGCCTCCCAGTTTGGATTCTCTAACCTTGATAGGTGATCTGCAAATGTGTTCTCCGCACCCTTCTTATATTTGATCTTAATATCAAATTCCTGCAAGAGCAAAATCCATCTAATGAGTCTAGGCTTAGCATCATGCTTACCGAACAAATACTTCAAATTTGAATGATCCGTGGAAACCACGGTCTTGGATAGCACCAAATAGCATCGAAACTTGTCGAAAGCATAGACCACTGCAAGTAATTCCTTTTCAGTAGTGGTATAGTGCTCCTGGGCATCATTCAAGGTCTTGCTAGCATAATAAATTGGCTGGAACTTTTTATCAATCCTCTGACCTAACACAGCTCCAACTGCAAAGTCACTAGCATCACACATTAGTTCAAAAGGTAGCCCCCACTTAGGTGAAACCATAATAGGGGCTGTGGTTAGTCGTTCCTTTAGTAACTCAAATGCATGCAGACAATCAGTATCGAAAACAAAAGGTACATCCTTGACAAGCAACTAAGTTAAGGGCCTAGCAATCTTAGAGAAATCTCTAATAAATCTCCTATAAAAACCAGCATGCCCTAAGAAGCTTCTAACAAATTTTAATCAACTAGGGATGGTAGTTTTGATATGGTCTCAACCTTAGCCTTATCCACTTCCATCCCTGCATGTGATATCTTATGCCCAAGAACGATCCCCTCTCTCACCATAAAGTGACATTTTTCCCAATTAAGAACTAAGTTTACTTCTATACATCTTGCAAGTATACGTTCTAAATTAAGCAAACAGTGGGAGAAGGAGTTACCAAAAACTGAGAAGTCATCCATAAATACCTCCATAGACTCCTCAATCATGTCATGGAAGATTGCCATCATGCACCGCTGAAAAGTGGTGGTCGTTGCACAATCCAAAAGGCATCCTCCTGTACGCGAACGTTCCATATGGGCAGGTAAAGGTGGTCTTCTCTTGGTCTTCAGGTGCAATGGGAATCTGAAAGTAACCTGAAAAACCATCAAGAAAGTAATAAAACATGTGACCTGCCAAACGTTCAAGCATCTAGTCAATGAAAGGCAGAGGAAAATGGTCTTTCCGGGTTGCATCATTGAGTCTCCTATAATCAATGCAAACCCAAAAACCTGTTACCGTCCTAGTGGGTATGAGTTCATCCTTATCATTCTTGACCACTGTCATACCACCCTTCTTTGGTACAACCTGCACAGGACTCACCCAAGAGCTATCAGAGATAGGATAAATCAAACCTGCATCAAGAAGTTTAATTACCTCCTTTTTCACCACTTCCTTCATGTTTGGGTTCAGTCGTCTCTGTGGCTGCACCACTGGCCTATAGCTATCTTCCATCAGGATCTTGTGTGAACAATAGCTAGGATTAATCCCAGGAATGTCCGCCATCTTGTAAGCAAAGGCCCTAGGGTATTTCCTAAGAGAGGTCAAAGTCATCTCCCTCTCCTCAGGTGTCAGGTCAGCTGCTATAATTACTGGCAGCTTCTCTGCCTCATCCAAATAGGCATAGCTTAAGTGCTTGGGTAACTCCTTCAATTCCAAGGTTGGGGGGTCCTCAATTGAAGGTTTCACCTTCGCACCTCGACTGTCAAGAGAAACAAAAGAATCGATTAAGTTCTTTGGGCTCAACAAATAGCAAGTGAGCTAGTTGTTCCAACACTTGCTCGTTGGACAACTCATCCTCTTCTCCTTGTAATGCCACCTGTAAAGGGTCATCAAGTAAAAATTCCTGCAATTCAGATTCAACCACATCATCCAAGACATCCACAGAATATACAGTATCATCATGATCTAAAGATTGTCTCTTAGAGGTAGCTAAGTCAAAGGTATCAGTTTCATCCCCTACTCTAAGTTTCAATTTCCCATCACAGACATCTATAATAGCCCTAGACGTTGCAAGGAAAGGCCTACCTAGAATCAAGGGTATGCTACTCTCACCCTCCATATCCATCACAACAAAATCCACAGGAAATATAAATTTATCAACCTTTACAAGGACATCTTCAACTATACCTCTAGGATATTTAACAGTTCTATCAGCTAATTGTATGTTCATCCTAGTAAGTTTTGGCTCACCCAATCCCAGTCTATCAAACAAGCTAGTAGGCATCAGATTTATGCTAGCTCCTAAATCAGCTAAAGCATCCATGACAGACAGATCACCAATTACACAAGGTACGGTAAAACTCCCTGGATCACGCCTCTTAACAAGTAGCTTGTTTTGTAAGATTGCTGAGCACTCCTCATTCAATGTCACCAGTCCCAAATCCTCTAGTTTCCTCTTGTTGCTCAGTATTTCCTTTAAGAACTTTGCATAGCGAGGCATATGAGAAATGGCTTCAACAAAAGGAAGGTTAATCCTCAGCTGCTTAAATAGATCAAGAAACTTACCAAACTGTTGATCTACTTTCTCCTGCTTGATCTAGGCGGGTATGGAATGGGTGGCTGGTACTCTCTTATGGGGCTCTTCTTGCCCTCAACTTGCACCGGCTTAGTTACCTCAGGCCCTTGGTCCTTATTGACAGTTGTATCCTGCACATCATTATGATCATCAGTAGGTAAAGGTAAAGGACTAGCTACTTGCTTACCTGATCTTAGAGTGATAGCCTTGCAATGCTCCCTTGGATTAGACTCGGTGGTGCTAGGGAGTGTCCCTGGCTGTCTTTCAGCCAACACCTTAGAAATCTGGCCTATCTGATTCTCTAAGTTTTGAATGGAGGCTTGTTAGTTTCTAAGTGCTGTGTCTGTTTGGTGGAATTTGCTCTCTGAAGTGGACACAAACTTCATCATCAATTCCTCTAGATTGGGCTTCTTCTCCTGCCCTTGAGGAAATTGACTTGGAAGCGACTTCTTCTTTGGGTCTTGTTGGTGCAACTGCTGAAAACTTGGTGGGCCCTGGTTATTAGTGTTTCTCCATCCAAAATTAGGATGATTCCTCCACCCGGGGTTGTATGTGCTGCTATATGGATTGTTCTGTCTCGGGCGTTCCCATGTAATCTACCTGTTCAAAATCAGAAGAACCATTGTGAGAAGAAAATGAAGAAGAGGGGTTAGCAAACATACCTCCCGCATTACAATTGACACCATAATGCGGGCCACCACAGAACTCGCAGCTGACTTGGTATCTTTGCATGCACTGGCATCTGGAGTTGGTCAATCTTCTTAGCCAGAAGCTCCACTTGAGTTGCCAAGGTTGATATAGAGTCCGACCGGGTTGACCACTCCTGCCGCCCTAGCCTATCCTTGAGGATTGCCACCGATAGTTGTTCATGGCCATTTCCTCTATTAAACTCGTGCTGCTCAGGGTTTTATTATTTAGTGCACCCCGCCGCCGCATCCACCATCTCGCCTTGTGGTCAGTATTTAAACCACTATAGAAAGTCCGCACTTGCATCCACACAGCAATCCATGATGTGGGCAACACCTCGAGAAGTCCTTGTACCTCTCCCATGCATCATACATACTCTCATCAGCCATCTGCACAAAAGAAGAAATGTCATTACGTAGTTTTGCAGTCTTAGCTGGTGGAAAATATTTGTACAAAAACTTTTCAGCCAAAGTCTCCCAAGTAGTGATGGAGTTAGGTGGTAGGGATTGCAGCCATCTCTTTGCTCTATCTCTCAAGGAAAATGGAAACAATCTAAGTCGAATGGCATCATCAGTGGTTCCATTAATCTTGAAAGTGTCGCATATCTCCAAGAAGTTAGCTATGTGGGCATTAGGGTCTTCGCTGGGCATCCCTCCAAACTGTACCGTTTGTTGCACCATCTGAATCACATTTGGCTTGATTTCAAAATTGTTAGCTGCTATTGTAGGCCGAGTAATGCACGTCTGTGTCCCTTCCAATGAAGGTCTAGCAAACTCGTATATCGTTCTATTGGCTTCGTCATTATTATTTGCAGCTGCCATCTTTGGTGATGTAGGGTCAGAGATCTCAATTGGTTCCTCCTCCAATATCTCAACTGGCACCTCCTCCTGACGACGGTGTGCACGAGTCCACAACAGTCGTTCTGGATCGGATAGAGGGTCTACAAGTACAGGATTAGAACTCCTGGTCATAAACTACCTGAATCCAATACCAGTGAAACAGTTCACCAATCAGATCAAAAAGTAATAAACCAAAACAAAAAGTAAAACAAGACAGATAAAACTCAATAATAGAAACAATAACGAAACAAATAAAAACCTACTAAAATAATAAAACAAATAATCCAAATAAATAAAATAAACTAAAGTAAACAAAGGACAAAATGAAACTAATAAAAACTAATAGTTGAACGCAGAGAAAGACACACTAACCAGAAACAAAAACAAAATAGAACAAATAAAAAAATGGCTAAAGTAACAGATAGCAAATTCACTCTAGTTTTCACCAAAAGTTCCCTGGCAACGGTGCCAAAAACTTGATGCTTGCTGCCAATGCTATCTAGCAACAACACCTAAGGCAGTGAACCTATCGATGCAGCCTAGCGCAATGGTGAGAATCAAGGTCGTATTCCTTGGGAACGGGAAAGCCCAGAGCTACTGTTTGTTCTCTGTTATTTAGCCTACCAATTCAAATTAATTTCGATTCTAATCAAACTAATAACTAAGCTAAATGCAATAATCACTAGTCAGCGCTAATTAACAAGAAGATGAATTAGTTGAGACAGAACAAAAAACCCATTAGGAACCTAAACTAGTTGGTAAATACGAAAGATAATGGATGATCAATCGATTACGCTGCACTGTGAGTGAATTCTAATGCAAATTCAAATTCTCTGTCGGTCTCAATGAATTTCTTAAACTTAAAATCTACCACTGGCTGGTTCTTCCTACTGGTTAATTTTAGATTAGCATTATCGATCAAATTCACTTCTATTAAGAGTCGTTACTTCTTAATCCAGCAATTTATTAACCTTAGTTCTAAGCGATGACAAATTGTCCGCTACAATCAGGTGTCCAATTTCAACTAAAATTTGTCGATTATTAAGAGAAATCTAAAGAGCTTTCAATGCAACATCTTGCCAATGAAAACATAAACAGTTATTCATAACAATAACGGAGATCACGAAATCAATATTCAGCCATCCATGGAAATTAAATTCAGTCTACCAACATAGTTCAGGACCTAATGGGTTTTGCCAATTTAGTTCCACATAAACATCATCCAAACAACCCAGAAAATCCACAATTCAAAGAGAAAAACCATGTAAAATTTATATACGTCCCTCTTATCTTGAACAACAGATGAAACAGTGCAGAATAGTCACTAGAAAGCTACTGGAAAATGACCAGAAACTGCAATTTTGAAGCTGTCCAATGGGTCACAATCGGGTCGAGTCGTGGGTCACGGATACCCGACTGAAAATAGCTCCAAAAAACACCGGAGCAGCGGCGGAAGGTTGCAGGAGGGACGCCGCACGATGGAGGGATGATTTTCGATGGCCTATGACGCAAGCGACGCTAGACAGGTCGCGAAACGCTGTCGGGTCGTGTCACTCGGGTCTATCTCGAGTTACGCGATCCGTCACGTTACGGCAGCCGATGGTTTTTCGGAAGGTGCAACTAGGCTGCCTGAAGCTACAGGAGGCGTCGGTGGGCGGTGGGTCGGTCGGAAAATGCCGCAAAACACCGCGATGTGGAGCAGTTTTTCCTCTCGGTTCACGCATCTTTCTCGCCGTTCTGCTGCTGTCTGACGGCAATGGGTGGTGGTGGTGGGTTCTCCATCGTCTCCTGTTGCCGAGGTGGGGTCACGCCGCCGCAGAGCACCAGTCAGGCGAGCCGTGGGTCCCTCGATTGCGCTCTCGTTTCGTGAAGGGTGAGTGTGTTTCTTACTGTTCCAATCTCCTCCCAATTCTACTGTTCCAAGCTTCCAAAACTCTCTTTTTGCACGCTGCTCGGCCTCCTCCCTTGGGCTCATGCCCCAAAGGCCCATTAAGGGCTTTGGCTTGGCCCAATAAGAGAAAAATGGCCCAACTGACCCAAAATAGCCGCTTTAACTCCAGAAAAGTCTCGTTTGCTGATGATAGATTGATAAAAAGCCTAAAATGCAATAAAATACACATTTAGGTGATTCCTAGAATAAAAATACACAACAAATACATATAAAATGGACATAAAATATTAGGTAAAATTGTGTAAAATAAGACATATCAACTAAGCATCTAGCAACATACTCAGTATTTGCTTCTTCATGCCTGGCCACCAAAATTTTTTTTTCAAATCTTGATACATCTTGGTAGTACCAAGATAAATAGTATAGTTGCTCTTATGGGCTTCTTCTAGAGTTATATCCCTCAGTCCTCCTGAATCTGGGATATAAATCCTATCTTGAAAAGTTACTACCCATCAACACCTCTTTTAAATTCTTTTGGGTCCTTTAGGGACATTAAGAATTCATCCTCTCTTTAATCTTCTAATATCTATATTCTAAGGTTATTCTTGATTTTTCACTCACTTAGAAATATCCTATCTAGTAACACCAGTGTGGATAGGCTCATATTTTTAAATTTCTCTATCAGGTTTATTTCCTTTATCATTAATTGAGCCATGTGGAGAGATTTTCTGACTTAGTGCATCTGCCACTGCATTAGCTTTTCCTAGATGGTACTTTAATTCAAATTCATAATCCTTTAAGAATTCCATCCATCTTCTTTGCCTCATGTTTAATTCTTTTGGTCAAAGAGATATTTGAGACTTTTGTGGTCACTAAATACCTCAAACCTTGACCCATACAAATAGTGTCGCTAGATTTTTAAAGCAAACACTATGGTTGCTAATTCTAAATCATGGGCAGGGTAATTTTCTTCCTGAGGCCTTAATTGTCTAGAGGCATATGCAACAACTCTCTCATTCTGCATCAAGACACATCCTAGGCCCTTCTTGGATGCATCACAATTCAATTCAAAATTTCCTTGGGGATCAGGGATTATTGAAATAGGTTTTGTGGTCAACTTTTCATTTAAACTTTGAAAACTATCTTCACATTGGTGATCCCACACAAAAGTAATATCTTTCCTAGTCAGTCTAGTCAAAGTCAATGCAATTTACGAAAACCCTTGATGTGTCTGATTCTATACAAAATTGTTGGATGTGAATTGTCCATTTTGTGAGCATTTTGTGTAATTTTGTTATTAAAATCACCTAAGTTTGCTTCATTTTCTTTTGCAAACATTTTATCAAGTCGTCGTCAGCAAACGGAGTAATTTGGAGTGAAGGAAAATCCAAATAACGTGTTGTGTACAGTACTTGGCCATTAAGCAAACAATCCTTTGTGAAAAAGTGGAGTCCCACGCATGAAATGGAGGGGAAGAAAACAGTAGCGTGAAAGAGTGGAGTCCTAGGCGTGAAAGAGGAGAGAAGACCAAGCCACGTGCGAAAAAAATGAAAAAAAGGGAGGGTGAAGTGAATAGTAAAAAAAAAAGAAAGAAAAAGAAAAAGAAAGAAAGAGGGGGCTGCATCGTGCAAGAAAAAGAGGGTGAATAGTACCAGCTGGAATCCATCGTGCAAAAAAAAGAAGCATTGCGACCCAAGAGCAAACCCATCCACCCGTGAGCGACGCCGTGCCGATCAATCGTCGAGGGAGGCCGAGTTGCCACTGGAGAGGCTCCGCGGACGGTCCTCCACCGTCTTGGTCGTCCGCGCCACCCATTCTAGCCGTCCGTAACGCGAAGAAGCATCGCGACCCGTGAGAGGATCCGATCACTTTTGGAGTTGCTCCCGTCGCCGTTGGTCCACGATGCCACTGGAAAACGACTCTCCGTCGACCAGCGCCCCCACCGCGACCGTCTGCCACAGCTCAGGCCGTCGATTTGGGCATTTTTCGGTGGGTACCCGTTTGGCTCACAACCCGACCCGTTTGGCTCGCAACCCGACCCGTTTGACTAGGATCCGACCCGTTGACCCGTGTAGCTTTTGGACAGCACTGGATTTGAATTCTCTGGTGAATTTCTGGCAGTTTTTTAGGGAGATTCAAGTGGTTTTCTGGCAACCAATCCGTGCAGTAATCACTGGGCAATTGAGAAGATAGGGGCGTGCTTAATTTATACTATTTTTATCTCCTGTATAATTGATTGCTTGATGAATTTTCTGATGGATTGCTTGCTATTGGATTGTGTGCTATATGTAAATATGTGTGGCTGAAACTAAAAAAAATTCATTGGGGTCCCTAACTGTGTTGGATTGCTGTTTAAATTTGCATGGATGTTGAATTTAATGTGTGATCTCCGTTACAATTATGAATGTATGTGTTAGCGTTATTTACAAGACATCATGGTAATGTTAATTAGATTCCTTTTTGAGATCGACAGATGATAATTGGAATTGGAAAACTAACTGTAATGGACAATTTGTTATCGCTTAGAACTAAGGTTAATAAATTGCTGGATTAAGACGTAACGACTCTTAATAGTGGTGAATTAGATAGATAATGCTGATTTAAAATTTGCCATTAGGAAGAACCAGCCAGTGGTGGATTTTAAGTTTAAGAAATTCATTGAGATCGACAGAGAATTTGAATTTGCATTGGAATTCACTCACAGGTAACATAGTTAAATTCAGTAATCCATTATCCTTCATGTGTTTGCCAACCAGTGTAGGTTCCCTGATGGATTTGCATTTCTTGCCTCCGTGTATTTTCTTCTATTTCTTGTCGCTGTTAGTTTATTATTGCTTATAGTTAGACGTTAGTTTAGATAAAAATTAATCATTTTAATTGCTAGGCTAGATAACAGAGAACAAGTAGTAACTCTGGGCTTTCCCGTTCCCAAGGAATACGACCTTGATACTCACCATTGCGCTTGGCTGCGTCGATAGGTTCACTGCCTTAGGTGTTGTTGCTAGATAGCATTGGCAGCACGCATCAACCCTTGAATGAATCTCCCATAATACCCTGGTAATCCAAGAAAACTCTGAATTTTGGTCACTGTTGTGGGTCTCTTCCAACTAATTACAACTTTTATCTTACTGGGATCTATTGTTACTTTATCTCTAGTGATTACATGACCTAAGAATTTTACGTCTTCCAACCAGAATTCACATTTTTCTAATTTTTCATACAATTACTTTTCCTTAAGCAATTGTAATACAATTCTAAGATAATGTTCATGCTCTTCACTACTCTTATAATGTACAAGAATGTCATCAATAAACACTACCACGAACTGATCTAGGTAGGGTCTAAAGATACGATTCATGTAATCCATAAAAATAGCTGGAGCATTCATCAATCCAAATGGCATTACTAAAAATTCATAATGCCCATATCTGGTTCTAAAAGCTGTCTTAGGTATATCTTCTGTTCTCACTCTGATTTGATGGTATTCCGACCTCAAATCAATTTTGGAAAACGTAGTAGCTCCTCTCAATTGATCTAACAAGTCATCTATCCTAAGAAGTGGGTATTTATTCTTCACAGTTACCCGGTTCAATTCTCTATTTTCTATAGTCTATACATAACCTCATACTTCCATCCTTCTTCTTTACAAACAAAACTGGTGCTCCCCAAGGTGAAGCACTAGGCCTAATAAATTGTTTCCCAAAAAGATCCTCTATCTGCACCTTCCATTCAGTTAACTCTAAGGGAGACATTCTATAAGGCACTATAGAAATTGGTCCCATGCTAGGAATCAATTCTATAGAGAATTCTATTTCTCTCTCAAGTGTAAGACTTGAAATTTCATTTTTTGGAAATTCACAAACTATAGGAATAACATTAAGTTTATGTTGATGTTCAACTTTAGAAGAACACAAAAACTAGTTCCTTGGATCTCTTCCTTAGTTTTCCTAACTATCGGCAAGGCATCTATAAAAGTCACAGATTTCTTAGAACAATCCAAGACTACATTATTCGTAGGCAACCAATCCATCTCGAGAATAATATCCAATCCCACCAAAGGTAAACAAATGAGGTAAATAATGAAGGGCTTATCTTCAACAACAAGGGAAAAATTTAAGCAGGCTAAAGAAGTTAATACCTGCTCTCCTGTGGCAGTCGAAATAGATAACTCATGGGGCAATTTAAATAAAGGTAAATTCAATATTTCGACACATTCATAGGAAATGAAAGAATGAGTGGCACCAGAATCATACAATACGATTAAAGATATACCATTTATCAAACATTTACCTTTTATTAGATCATCAAACTAAACCACATCTTTACCTTTGAGAGTATAAATTCTTCCCATAGTAGGAGGTCTTGTAGGCTCACTTGAATTCTTCCACTCAAGGCAGTATTTAATGAAGTGACCCCGTTTTCCACACTTAAAACATACACCCGACTAAAATCTACAAGGTCCACCATAACTTTTCCCACACTTTGGACAAGCATTTGGTACTGCCTGTCTCACCACAGGTTTCTTCCCCTTTTGGTTTCCTTCATTTCTACTATCCCTTCCTTTAAATGATCTTGGTTGTTTTCTTTTTAAAGATATTGGCCTTTTATCTCTCTTTCTCTGTGTCAGTCAGGTTTTGAGAAACAATGCAACACTTGTTCACTAACATCGCAAAGTTTCTAATTTCAAATGGAGCAACAGCATTCTTTAGCTCTGATCTCAACCCAGCTTCTAGATGCAATGATTCCCATGTCTCATTTGGATGATGCTCCAAATAAGAAGAGAATTTAGATAGTGCCTCAAATTTTACTAAATACTCCTCAAAAGTCATACTACCTTGCTTTAACTGCATGAATTCAATTTCTTTCTGATTTCTCACATTCTCAGGGAAATACTTTTCCAGATACACTCTTTTAAAAACTTCCCAGGTGATCTGGGTCCCTTGAGCTACCAGTAATTGTTTCACTCCTCTCCACCAATATTTTACTTCCCCAACAAGCATGTGAGTAGCAAACAATACCTTCTGTTCATCCGTATTCCCTATGACCTCAAACAATTTTTCCATCTCTCATAACCATTCTTCAGCTGCCTGTGGGTTAAACTCACCTCTAAAGGAAGGAGGATTATTTCTTTGAAATTCATACCAACCATTATAAGCTTGGTTTCTTACTTGTCCACTTTTAGGATTTGGGTTGGGATTCATAAGTCTATTCTCTTGAAATTGTCTAAGTGCTTCAGCCGTAGCTGCAGCTTTTTGAGTAGCAACAGTAGCCTGTTAGGTAGCAGCAATAGCCTGTTCCCTCATAGCCTCTACCACTCCCATCATGACTTGTATTATTCTTTCCATATTAGTCTCACCTTACTTTTCCTTCCCAGTATTTCTCCTAGGTGGGGCTATTATTCACTATACAAAACAAACATTACCGAGGTGATCAGTCTCAATAACATATTATTTATAAGAGATCATATGAACTAATCAGAAATATCATCTACCCAAACCTAATACTTCATTCCTCAAGTCAAAACATAATACAAGCCAGTCAACTGCCATGGCTCAGCTAACTACCTTACATTAGTCTCTATCCTGAGGAATCTACCCTTTCACTACTGAGCCAGTTCTAACTAACTGTGGTAGTAGTGCTCTAATACCAACTCAGTGTAACCCCCTAATCTTATAGTTTCTTTTGAAATGTGATTTCAACAATATAAACAATATACTATAAGACAGGTGAATTACTACTTCCTTTACTCGAGTTAATTTTTTTTATTTATCATGCGAAATAATGAGTATTATTGGTCTGGGTTACTACACTCGAGATCTCACACATTACACAGCGAAAAATGTATTAAATTAATTGACATAAAAAATACACATATATATACATTCAAATTCATTTACAATATATACATATCATTTAGTAGACATATATCTATAGATATGTGAGAGTGTTATCTAGGGTAAGGAGATAACAAGCCTGTCACTCATACCCATTTACAAAAAATAGCTAGTGGGTTCCTAGTCATATATCCTAATACATATATGCCCTTATCGTATACATCCAAAACTATTCTCCTGATCCTTTTACCAAAATATCATAGGGATTCAAGGTATGGGGCATACCAAAAACTTTCCTAGTACTTTACATCCTCAAGGTGTGGGAGGAACTTCCCATATATACACAACCTACACATCATGAATCACAAGAAAATACCCTAGGAAGGGTATCACCACCACTTCTACCTCTACTTCCAGCACTATCTGGAACTTAGGCAACTGATATAAACCAGCATTTTTATGAGAATAAATTCAAGTAGCATTAATAACCAGTTTTCAAAATAGCTAGTTTGTACCACCGTAAACTCATACGGAAATTCTACATTCTTTTTCATAAAATAATACATCTATTAGGTTATCCTGTATAACATTTCATTTACAATACATACTTGCATGCAAAAACTTAACTTATAGTATATATCTCATAAATTCATCAAAACATATAGGTATCATAACATCATTCATATAACTTTAATCATAACATAAAGAGCAATAAGGAAATAAGAGCACTTCTCGTTGGCCTCTGCCAATCATCATCATCATCATCATCATAAAATTGCATAATACGAGAAATCTGGAGGGGCGGCATGTGCACCACTCCATGTTTTTGCATATGTACTGTGGTAACTATGTCTGGTAGTCCTCGACTGCATAGAACATTTTTGTACATTCTGAAGCTTCCTCTAGTGGATCCAAGTATAATAAGGTCCCCAACTCTGGGTTTCACACATTAAGTACATACTAGGGTCCTCAAAAAACTATTCATAAACATATATATATATATGAATGAATCAGTGCATACTATAGTTCTGTAAATTCTAAGTATGTGAATTTTCATTTACATTGGCCTTTAAGCCACTAACTTATAATTTACAACTATCATGATACTCGTGGAATGTCCAATCACCATCCCATACCAGTAATCGGTGATTTAGATATGAACCTATCTACCACAAATACATATATTAAGAATACAATTTTCATTTCTTTTATGCATTCTTGCTTTTTCCTTTTTAACTTTTATCACTTTCATGCTCTTTCTCATTTACATTCAAAATATATGTTACCATGCTTATCAATTGAGTTTAATCTCTAGTTTAGATTATGTTTTTGGGCTAGATATCATACAAATATGTCATTAAGTTCATCTTTTCATCACAAAAAGTGGCAGCCGACTAGTATCACACTGCAACATTGGGCTATCAGTCGATTGCTAGGTGCCAGTAGTTGACTGCTAGCTTACTATTGGGCCCAACAGTCGACTGATCTATTCTTGGGTGTTTCCAAAAAAATGAAGAACACGGCAGTCGACTTCCAGGTGCTCTGCAGTCAACTGCTAGCATTCTCTATGCATTTTTGAGCATCTCAAGATCATGACAGTGGACTGCTGCACCATAGTAGTCAGCTGTTGTGTCTTGCTCTGTTTTATAAATTGTCGTTGACCCAAATTTTCAATATAAAAACTTGTTTTTAAACCCAATTTGAAATTGATTAACTAAAGACAAACTCCTTAGCAACATTGTACATAAGAAAATAGCCCAAAACATCATATAATATTGTCCAAATATGAGATTAAAACTCATTTTCGTTCAAGCTAAAAAACCCATTTTTCAGAAACAATTTTTAGCATGCACAAGTATTTTCAATCAGTTAAAAATACCCAATAGTGATTAAAAATAATAAGAATGTAGTTTTAAATCCCTTTCTCTTTCGAACAAGTTTAATTTCGCAAATTTCATTAATATGAACTGTAAACTCCGAAATAAATGGATTGGGTTATTATGCTACCTTTTTACGAGTTTTTAATCAATGTTTGATGATTGGGAAGTGTTATGGAGTGATTTCCTAGCTCCTGGAATGCTTAAATCCAAGTAATAATGTTGTTTACTCATAATTCCTTCTCCTTCTCTCTCTAGCTTGCCCTTTCTCTCTCTAGAGTTTCAGAATGGAGGAAGCACAATGAAGAGTCTTATGGGTTGGCCTATTTATAGGTAATTCAAATCTTTGCAATTTTTCTCATAATTTCTGACCATTAGGCCCAAAATGATAATTCTTCCAACTATATGTTAAATTACAATTTTTGTCCCTAGCCCACTTGCAGGATCCTTTCAAACTTATGTAGCTATAGTAAATCTTTTGGCTAAATTTGTGATTTTCATCCCTAAACTTTTTCACTTTTCAGTTTAGTCCTTTTCTTCATGCTAGTCAATTTTCTCACTCATTTCTAGTCCAATTCTTGCACTCATGCAATTATATGCAAGCTAACATAACATAAATGTAACATACACAAACAAGCATCTCTCAAAATTTAGGAGCAGATGTTACATCTCTTAGGTGGAAGACTTACGACTTCATTGGAAAAAACATCTAGAAACTCACACAATATAGGGATAGTCTCAAGCTTATGCTAAATTTTAGTTTTAGAAGAACATAGAAAATGCATCCTCTCATTCCTTTCATCAATACTCCTATTTATAGGTATGGTATCTATAAAAGTCACAAATTTTTCTAAATAATCCAATATTACATTATTTACAAACAACCAATTCATTCGAAAAGTAATTTCCAAATCCACTAAAGGTAAGCAAATCATATCAATAATAAATGATTTGTTCTCAAGAACAATAGAACAATTCAAGTAGGCTAAAGAAGTCCAAACCTGCTCTCCATCTTGAATAGAAATAGACAATGGATAAGGTAAACTAGTCATAGGTAGATTTAATCTCTTCACACATTCCAACAAAATGAATGAGTGAGTAGCGCCAGAATCAAACAGTAAAATTAAAGATATACCATTAATTAAACATTTACCTTTCATTAAATCATTGGACTGAGCCACTTCTTTACCCTTGAGGGTATAGAACCTACTAGTAGTAAAAGGTTTAACGGTGTCACTCTGTCTCTTCCACAGTGGACAGTCTCTGATAAAGTGTCCTTCCTTCCCACACTTATAACATACACCATGTTGTACCTTTGGTTGTAGCCATTTGCAGGGTCCCTCATAACTTTTATGGCATTTAGGACAGACATTTAGCAATATTGGCCTCCCCACTGGCCTCTTACCTTTTGGGCCTCTACAAAATTTACTATCTCTCCTTGAGAAATATCCTGGTTGCTTTCTTTTGAAGAAGTTACTCTTCTATTTTTCTTTCTCAGTCTCTGCCAGATTCTTGAAAACTATGCGACATTTGTTTGCTAATGCGGCACAATCTCTTATTTCCAATAAAGGTACAATATTCTTCAATTTAGACCTCAATCTCGCCTCTAGGTGAATTGTCGTCCATGCTTTATCTGGTTAAAGTCTTAGATAGGATAAAAATTTAGATAATTCCTCAAATTTTGCCAAGTATTCATCAAATGTCATATTACCTTGCTTAATCTATATAAACTCAATCTCTTTCTCATTCCTCACATTTTGAGAAAATACTTCCCAAGAAATGCTTCCTTGAATGAATCCCAAGTAATCTGGATTCCTTTAGCCTTCATAAATTGCTTCTCTTCTCTCCACCAACATTCTGCTTCTCCCATCAACATTTGGGTAGAAAACAAGACTTTCTGAACTTCAATCATACTCAAAACCATAAATAGCTTCTCTATCTCTCTCAGTCACTCCTCAGCTATCTTAGGATCAAACTCACCCCTAAAAGATGGAGGTTTAGCTTTCTAGAATTCAGACTAACCATGATACATTGGATTTCCTGCTTGCCCTTCCTGGTGGTTAAAGTTTATTTAGGGTGATTATTATTATTTCCTTATTCCCAAAACTGCCTGAGGACATGAGTAGTAGCAGCTATTTGCTCTCTCACAACATGGGTAGTAGCAGCTGCCTCCTCTTTCGTAGCCTTTGCCACTCCCATCATAGCCTGCATCAGTCTCTCCATATTACCCTATCCTTCTTTCTCTTTTCCAGTATTCTTTTTATGTGGAGCCATACTTCACTCTACAAAAAAAACACTACCGAGGTAATCAGTGTTAATAACATAATATTTCTAAGAGATCATATAGCACTAATAAAAAATACTGTCTACCCCAAAGCTAGCACTCTATTCCTCAAATCAAAATAGAATACAAGTTAGTGAAATGTCTAGATTCAGCTAACTAACCTGTATTAGTCTCTATCCTGAGGAATTTACCCTTTGTGACCAAGCTAGTAGTTGACTAGCTGTGGTAACCATGCTCTAATAGCAACTCAGTGTAACACCCCAACCCTAAATTCCTTTTTGGTGATTAAATAATATAAAGTGATATAATATAGGATTGATGAGTTTAATATTGCCTCTACCCAAGTACATTTTTAACCTTTTCTAAGTTAAATAATTGAGTGCCACTATTTTGGGTTACTACACTCGAGTTCTCACATGTTACGCACCAAAAATAAATAAAGAAATTTAAATGAGATAGATAGATATAGGGATATTTACATTCACATTCAACTATGCATGATATTTATACATATATAAACATCAATTTGTGTAGACATATAGCTATAGATATGTGAGCCTAAGCAGGGTAAGGAGACAACAAGCTTGCTACTCATACCTAGTTTTAAGAAAAATTATCTACCTCACATATCTTAATACATATATGCCCTCCTTACTTACACCAAAAATTATCCTCCTAATCCTTTCAAAATACTAATAAGGATTCAGGGAATGGGCTGGTCAAAATACTCTACAATGTCTAGTACTTCATGCAGTCAAGGGGTGGGAGGAACTTCTCATACATATACAATCCATATTTCTTTAACAACTGGAAAATACCCCAGAAAGGGTATCTCTACTATCTCTAATTCCATTTGTAGCATGATCTGAAACCTAGGCATCTGATACAAATCAACATTTAATGACAACTAATTCTCAGTAGTAAGAATCACCTATAATTTAAAAACTGCTGACTTGTACCACCGTACTGGTACGAAAATACACCACATTCTTTCTGTAACCCCCCTAATCCTACAATTCCTTTTTTAATGATTTAAATAATATAAGCAATGTATTATAAGATTGGTGAATTACTACTTCCTTTACCCGAGTTAAATTTTAAATATTCATCAAATGACATAACTAGTATTATTGGCCTGGGCTACTATGTAACACCCCCAACCCTATATTCTTTTTATTAATTAAATAATATAAGATAATATAATATAAGGTTGGTGAGTTTACTACTGCCTCCACCCGAGTATATTTTTAACTTTCTCTAAGTTAAATAATTGAGTGCCACTAGTTTGGGTTACTACACTTGGGTTTTCACACATTTCGCAACAAAATAAATAAAATAATTTAAATAAAATAGATTGATATAGAGATATTTACATTCACATTCAGTACATAATATTCATTTATACATAAACATTAGTGTGCATCAGACATATACTTATAGATATGTGAGCCTGAGCAGGGTAAGGAGATAACAAGCCTGCCACTCATATCCTGTTTTAAGTAAAATTCTCTATCTCACATATCTTAATACATATATGCCCTCCTTACTTACACCAAAATCATTCTCCTGATCCTTTTAAAATAATAATAAGGATTCAGGGAAGCGGGCATGTCAAAATACTATATACTCCTAGTTATGCATACAGTCAAGGGAAGGATGGTAACTTGAATACAAGTAGGACCCAAAGTCCAGTGATCATAGGAAAATACCCCAGAAAGGGTATCTCTACTACTTTTACCTCTACTTCCAATAGCACCTGGTACCTAGGCATCTGATACAAACTAGCTTAAATGACAAAGATTTCATAGTATCAATAATCACCTGTATTTAAAAATAACTGCTTGTACCACCGTACCGATATAAAAATCCACTACATTCTTTTTCATAATAATTTAAAATATTATGCTATTGGAATAATGTATATGGATTATACAAATATCTCATGCCTATACTTATGATTACACATACACTTCAAAAAATATTCATAACACAGGGTGCATTCTCAAATTGTAATGGTAACAACTCATATTCTCATGTCAGTATATAGAGCATAAAAAAAGAAATCATGCAATTTGATATGACCATTGTCAAAAGCATCATATAAGAAATCTTATAAATATTCCCATCCTTAAATGAGTTTTCTCGTGGTCATAAGCCACTTGCAATCATTCTCGTGATTTTCACCATTTGCATTAATTCTCATGGTTAATCTTCAGCATTTATTCTCGTGGTTAATCGTTAGCATTTATTCTCATGGTTAATCGTCATCAATTATTCATAGCTAACTATCTACAAAACTTTTCCTAGATTAAAGCTAGTTGCAGCTATTCTCGCGATATAACCAATTGGATCCCTTCTCGCAGTATAACCAAATGCATCCCATCCCACAGTATAACCAAATGCATCCCTTCTCGCGGTATAACCAAATGCAGCTATTCTTGCAAATCAACTATTTGCAGTTATTCTCATTTATAGTTCATGCTCAATTAAAATCTCTTATTTTTCTTCTCTTTCTCATAATTTCTCAAATATTTTTCTTTCTCATGTTATCCATTACAATTCAAGATTAAATCCTACATTTGAGTGAAAAATTGGGCTAAATATGAATTAAAATAGGTTATTGAGTCAAATGTCCCGAAACAGAGAGCTACAAGTCAACTTCCAGCCTCCTGGCAGTCGACTTGTAACTTGCTGCCCCAAAAATGTTTCAAACAGTGATTAATCAGTTGACTTCTTGGACCTTGATAGTCGACTGCGCCATTCTTGGCTAATTTCTGGAAAAAAAGAACACGACAGTCAACTTCCAGCCCCTGGCAATCGACTACTAGCATTCTGGATATGTTTCTGGGCAACTCAAGAGCATGATAGTGGATTGGTAGAGCCTACAAGTCAATTGCTATGTCATGCTCTATTTTAGAACTCGTTGTTGGCCAATTATTTTAGCCCAAGAACATGTTTTTGAAATAGTTTGGATGATTAAAAACACAATAACAGCATAAAAGCTTCATTTACCACTAAAAAATAGCCCAAAACACTAATTATTCATGCTCAAATCTTGGATTTAAACTCTTTCTTAAAAACCATGAAAAACCCATTTCACATATTTGCATTCATGTATTCATAAGTATATTTAATTTTTTTAAAAAATCCAATAACAATCAAAATACACTAAGAATGTAGGTTTTAATCTCCATGGAGTTCAAAATTATGAAAACTTAGAATTTTCCAACCATGCACAAAAAATTTTGATAATAAGGGAGATAGGTGATTTGCTACCTTTCTGCTGGTTTAAACTTGGTATTTGATGAAGGTAAAGTGTTCTGGTAAGTTTTCCTATCTCCTGGAATGCTTAAATTCAATTAGCTACTTTCTTCCTTCACAATTCTTACTCTTTCTGTCTCTAACTCAATTCCTCTCTCTCTAGATTCTCAAACTTTAGGATGCAAATGAAGAGTTATGGAAGGCTAGCCTATTTATAGGCAATCCGGCCTTTTGCAACTTTGCTCCTAATTCCTGACCATTTGGTCCAAATTGATAATTCTTCCAACTTTATGTTAAATTACCATTTCATCTGTGACTTCCTGGTGGGAAATTTTCATAATTCTATTGCTACAGTAAATCATTTGGCTAAATTTATGGCCTATTGCCCTAAAGTTTTTTATATTCATATAAATTCCCACTATATCATTTTCATTTTCAATTTAGTCCTTATTCTTTCTTTTCCCTTAAAACTCTTATCTTAATGCAACTACATGTAACCTAATGCATCAAATACAAACATTTAATTCATTTAAAATTAACAAACATCTCTTAATGCATGAGGGAGAGGATGTTACAATTCTCCCCTCCTTTAAAAATTTTATCCCCAAAATTTAAAACATACCTAAAGAAATAACTCTGGATATACTTTTCTCATATCATCTTCTTTCTACCACGTAGTTTCTTGTGGTGATGAATGATCCCACAATACCTTTACTAGTGGAATTGTCTTATTCCTCAATTGTTTGACTTTGGTACCAATGATTCCTAAAGTTCTAGGATTATAAGTTAAGTTATCTTTCAATTGTACAGTTTTGGCATCAAGAATATGAGAAGGATCTGGGATATATTTACGAAGTTGAGAAACATGAAAAACATTGTGGAGATTGGACAAAAATAGTGGTAATGCTATTTGATAAGCAGATGGACCTATTCCTTTCATAATCCGGGATGGTTCAATGTATCTAGGATTCAATTTTCTAGATTTAGTAGCCCTACCAATACCAATAACTGGAGATACTAACGGCCTTCTCCTCTTATCAGTATAACTCCTTTGTCTATCTTGGGCCTTACCATTTTCTCCCTGATAATTTTTATCTGATCAGTCATCTGTTAAACTAATTCTGGCCCAAAAATTTGTCTCTCTCCCACCTCAAACCAACACAAGGGTGATCTACATTTTCTCCCATATAAGGCTTTATAAGCAACCATTCTTATGCTGGTATGGAAACTATTATTATAGGAAAATTTAACTAAAGGAAAAATTTTATCCCAACAACCTTTCTGTTCTAGTATACAAGCCCCAAGCATATTTTCTAATGTCTAGATCGTCTTGTCAGTCTGTCCATCTATTTGAGGATGATAAGCAGTACTGAAGTTTAACTTAGTACTAAATGCCTCTTGCAAGGCTCTCCAAAATCTAGAAGTAAACCTAGGATTATCTCTATCTGATACTATACTAGTGGGTATTCCATGGAGTCTTACTATTTCTTGTATATACAAGTGGGCTAACTTATATAATGAAAAATATATTTTAATAGGCAGGTGTGCAGATTTAGTT
Organism: Senna siamea; assembly: GCA_031216115.1. NCBI lineage: Eukaryota > Viridiplantae > Streptophyta > Magnoliopsida > Fabales > Fabaceae > Senna > Senna siamea. The sequence goes on from CM062360.1 coordinate 10,484,759, forward strand.
AATTTTTCCACAATCACCCAGATTACATCATTACCCAACTGAGTTCTAGTCAAACCTATTACAAAATCCATGGAAATTTTCTCCCATTTCCATTATGGAATTTCTAGAGGTTGTAACGTTCCTGCAGGTTTTTAATGTTCAATCTTCACCTGCTGGCACACTAGACAGTTAGCAACATACTCAGCTATGTGATTTTTCATACCTAGCCACCAGAAATTTTTCTTCAAATCTTGGTACATTTTAGTAGTACCAGAATGAATAGTATAGTTACTCTTATGGCCTTCCTATAAAATTTTATCCCTCAATTCTCTTGACTCTGGGATATATAACCTATTTTAGTAGGTTACTACACAATCTATCTCTTTTTGGAATTCTTTTAGATTCTTTAAAGACTTCAAGAATTCATATTCTCTTTGAGCTTCTATGATTTGAGTTCTAAAGGTATTCTCGATCTTTATTTCACTCAGGTACATTCTATCTGGCAATACTATAGTGAATAAACTCAAATTCCTAAACTTCTCAATCAAATTCATTTCACTCATCATCATGTGAGCTATATGAAGGGATTTTCTACTTAGAGCATCGACCACTACATTTGCTTTTCCAAGATGGTACTTCAATTCAAAATCATAGTCTTTAATAAACTCCATTCATCTCCTCTGTCTCATATTCAGCTCTTTTTGATTAAAAAGGTATTTGAGACTTTTGTGGTCACTAAATACCTCAAATCAAGATCCATAGAGATAATGTCTCCAAAATTTTAAGGCAAACACTATAGCTACTAATTCAAGATTATGGGTAGGATAATTCTTCTTATAGGGTCTCAATTGCCTAGATGCGTATGCCACTACCTTCCTATTCTGCATCAAGACACACCTTAGGCCCTTCTTAGATGCGTCACAATACACTTCAAAATTTTCTAATGGATCAGGAATGATTAAGACAGGTGTAGTTGTCAATTTTCTTTCAGAGTTTGGAAGCTGTGTTCACATTTGGCATCCTACACAAATGCAACATCTTTTCTAGTCAATTTAGTCAAAGGCAACACTATCTGCGAAAACCCTTGAATAAATCTCCTATAGTAACTGACTAATCCAAGAAAACTACAAATTTTTCGTCACTATGGTAGGTCGCTCCCAACCAATTATCGCCTTTGTCTTACTAGAATCTACTACTACTCCATCTCTAGTGATTACATGACCTAAGAATTTTACCTCTTCTAACCAAAATTCACACTTCTCAAGTTTAGCAAACAATTGCTTCTCTCTAAGCAACTGTAGCACAATCCTAAGATGATGTTCGTGCTCTTCACTAATTTTAGAATATACAAGAATGTCATCTATAAACACTACCACGAATTGATCAAGGTAGGGTCTAAACATACGATTCATGTAATCCATAAAAATAACTAGAGCATTCATTAATCTGAATGGCATTACTAGAAATTCATAATACCCATATCTAGTTCTAAAGGTTGTCTTAGGTATGTCTTCTCTTCTCACTCTGATTTGATGGTACCCTGACCTCAAATCAATTTTGGAAAACATAGTAGCCCCTCTCAATTGATCCAACAAATCATCTATCCTAGGAAGTGGATATTTATTCTTTATCGTTACCCTGTTCAATTGCCTATAATCTATACACAATCTTAAACTTCCATCTTTCTTCTTCACAAATAATACCAGGGCTCCCCATGGCAAAGCACTAGGCCTAATAAATTATTTTTCCAATAGGTCTTCTATTTGTACCTTTAACTCTACCAACTCTATAGGAGACATTCTATAGGGTGCTATAGAGATTGGCCCCGTCCCTGGAATTAATTCTATAGAGAACTCTATCTCTCTCTTAGGTGGAAGACTTAAGACTTCATTGGGAAAAAAAATTGGAAATTCACACACTACAAGAATGACATCAAGTTTATGCTGAACTTTAATCTCAGAAGCACATAGAAATTGCATTCTCTCATTATTTTCCTCAATACTCCTGCTTACTGGTAAGGTATCTACAAAAGTCACAGGCTTTTCTGAACAATCCAAGATTACATTATTTACAGACAACTAGCTCATCCCAAGAATAATGTCCAAATCCACTAAAGGTAAACAAATCAGATCAACAACAAATGATCTATTCTCAACAACAATAGAACAATTCATGCAGGCTAAAGAAGTTAAAACTTGCTCTCCAGCTGGAATAAAAATAGATAATGGATAAGATAAACTAGTCATAGGTAGATTTAATCTCTTTACATATTCCAACAAAATGAATGAGTGAGTAACGCCAGAATAAAATAGTACAATTAAAGATATACCATTAATTAAACATTTTCCTTTCATTAAATCATTGGATTGAGCCACCTCTTTACCCTTGAGAGTATAGACTTTTCCAGTAGCAGGAGGTTTAGTGGTGTCACCTTGTCTCTTGCACAGTGGACAATCTCTAATAAAGTGTCCTTCTTTCCCACATCTATAACATACACTAAGTTGTACCTTTGGTTGTAACCATTTGTAGGGTCCCTCATGACTTTTATGACATTTAGGACAAACATCGAACATAACCGGTCTCACCATAAGCCTTTTTCTTCCTGACCTCTACCAAATCTACCATTTCTACCTGAGAGAAATCTTGGTTGCTTCCATTTGAAGAAGTTACTCTTTTGTTTTTCTTTCTCAGTCTCCACTAAATTCTTGGAAACTATACAACATTGGTTTACCAATGTGGCATAATCTCGTATTTCCAATGGAGTTACAACATTCTTCAGCTCTGGCCTCAACCCAGTCTTTAGGTGCATTGCTTTCCATGCTTCATCTGGTTGAAGTCTTAGATAAGAGGAAAATTTAGATAATTCCTTAAATTTTGGCAGATATTCATCAAATGTCATGTTACCTTGCTTGATCTGCATAAATTCTGTTTCTTTCTCATTCCTCACATTTCGAGGAAAATACTTTCAAGAAATGCTTCCTTAAATGAATCCCATGTAATCGATATTCCCTGAGCCTCCATTAGTTGCTTCACTCCCTTCCACTAATATTCTGCCTCTCCTTCCAGCATATCAGTGGAAAATAAGACCTTCTGAGCATCCGTTGTACTTAGAACCAAAAATAATTTCTCCATCCTTTTTAGCCATTCCTCAGCCACTTTCAGGTCAGGCTCACCTCTAAAAGAAAGAGGATTTTCTTTTTGGAATTCAGACCATCCAAGATACATCAGGTTTCTTGCTTGTCCTTCTTGAGGATTAAAGTTATTATAGTTATTCTCCTGTTCACAAAATTGCCTAAGGACATGAGTAGTAGCAGCTGCCTGCTTTCTCATGGCATGGGTAGTAGTAACTGCCTGCTCCTTCATAGCCTCTGCTACCCCTATCATGGCCTACACTAGTCTCTCTATATTACCTTCTCCTTCTTTCTCCTTCCCAGTATTCCTCTTATGCGGAGCCATATTTCACTCTACAAAAAAAACATTACCTAGGTGATTAGTCTCAATAACATAATATTTCTAAGAGATCATATGACACCAACAGGAAATACCTTCTACCCCACACCTATCACTCCATTCCTCAAGTCAAAATAGAATACAAGTTAGTGAACTGTCTAGATTTAACTAACTAACCTATATTAGTCTCTATCCTAAAGAATCTACCCTTTGTTACCGAGCCAGTGCTTAACTAGCCATGGTAACGGTGCTCTGGTACTAACTCAGTGTAACATCCTCAACCCTATATTCCTTTTATTAAGTAAATAATATAAGACAATATAATATAAGGTTGGTGAGTATTTTTTTAACTTTCTCTAAGTTAAATAATTGAGTGCCACTAGTTTGGGTTACTACACTTGGGCTTTCACACGTTACGCAGCAGAAATAAATAAAATAATTTAAATGAAATAGATTGATATAAAGATATTTACATTCACATTCAGTACATAATATTCATATATACATAAACAGAAGTGTGTGTCAAACATATACCTATAGATATGTGAGCTTGAGCAGGGTAAGGAGACAACAAGCCTGCCACTCATATCTTGTTTTAAGCAAAATTCTCTATCTCACATATCTTAATACATATATGCCCTCCTTACTTACACCAAAATCATTCTCCTGATCCTTTCAAAATACTAATAAGGATTCAGGGAAGTGGGCATGTCAAAATACTATATACTCCTAGTTAAGCATACAGTCAAGAAGAGGGTGGTAACTTGAATACAAGTAGGAACCAAAGTCTAGTGATCACAAGAAAATACCCTAGAAAGGGTATCTCCACTACTTCTACCTCTACTTCCAACAGCACCTGGTACCTAGGCATCTGATACAAGCTAGCTTAAATGATAAAGATTTCTCAGTAGTAATAATCACTTGTATTTAAAAATAGCTGCTTGTACCACTGTACGGATACGAAAATCTACATTCTTTTTCATAATAATTTAAAATATTATGCTATTGGAATAATGTATATGGATTATACAAATATCTCATGCCTATACTTATGATTACATATACACTTCAATAGATATTCATAACACAGGATGCATTCTCAAATTGTAATGGTAACAACTCATATTCTAATGTCAGTAGATAGAGTATAAACAAAGAAATCATGAAATTTGATATGGCCATAGTCAAAAGCATCATATAAGAAATCTTATAAACCTTTCCATCCTTAAATGAGTTTTCTCATGGTTATAAGCCACTTGCAATCATTCTTGTGGTTTTCACTGTCTGCATTCATTCTCATGGTTAACCATCAGCATTTATTCTCGTGGTTAACCGTCAACATTTATTCTTGTGGTTAACCGTCTGCAAAACTTTTCCTGGATTAAAGCCAGTTGCAGCTATTCTCGCAGTATAACCTATTGCATCCCTTCTCGTGGTATAACCAAATGCATCCCTTCTCGCGGTATAACCAAATACATTCCTTCTCGCGGTATAACCAAATGCAATTATTCTCACAGATCAACCATTTGTAGTTATTCTCATTTACGGTTCAAGCTCAATTAAAATCTCTTATTTTTCTTCTTTTTCTCATAATTTCTTAGATATTTTGCTTTCTCATGTTATCCATTACAATTCAAGATTAAATCCTACATTTGAGTGAAATATTGGGCTAATTGTGGATTAAAATAGGTTATTGAGTCAAATTTCCTAAAATAGAGAGCTACAAGTCGACTTCCAGCCTCCTACCAGTCGGCTTCTACCTTACTGCCCCAAAAATGTTTCAAACAGTGAGCAATTAGTTGACTGCTTTGTTCTTGGCTAATTTCTAGAAAATAAGAACATGACAGTCGACTTCTAACCCCTGGCAGTCGATTGCTAGCATTCTGGATACGTTTCTAGGCAACTCAAGAGCACGATAGTTGACTGGTAGAGCCTACAAGTCGATTGCTACATCATGCTCTATTTTAAAACTTGTCGTTGAATAATTATTTTAGCCCAAGAATAAGTTTTTAAAATAGTTTTGATGATTAAAAACACAATAACAGCATAAAAGCTTCATTTACCACTCAAAAATAGCTTAAACCACCAATTATTCACGATCAAATCTTGAATTTAAACTCTTTCTTAAAAACCATGAAAAACCCATTTCTCAAATTTGCATTCTTGTATTCACAAGTATATTCAATCTGTTTAAAACATCCAATAGCAATCAAAAACACTAAGAATGTAGGTTTTAATCTCCATAGAGTTCAAAATTATGAAAACTTAGAATTTTCCAAGCATGCACAGTAAATTTCAATAATAAGAGAGATAGGTGATTTTCTACCTCTCTGCTGGTTTAAACTTGGTATTTGATGAAGGTAAAGTGTTCTGGTAAGTTTTCCTAGCTCCTAGAATGCTTAAATTCGATTAGCTGCTTTCTTCCTGCACAATTCTCACTCTTTCTCTCTCTAATTAAATTTCTCTCTCTCTAGATTCTCATACTTTAGGATGCAAATGAACAGTTATGGAAGGTTGGCCTATTTATAGGCAATCTGGCCTTTTGGAACTTTGCTCCTAATTCCTGACCATTCGGTCCAAATTGATAATTCTTCCAACTTTATGTTAAAGGACCATTTTATCCCTAACTGCTTGGCAGGTAATTTTCATAATTCTGTGGCTACAGTAAATCATTTGGCTAAATTTACAACCTATTGCCCTGAAGCTTTCGATATTCATACAATTTCCTACTATATCATTTCATTGTCAATTTAGTCCTTATTCTTTCTTTTCCCTTAAAACTCTTATCCTAATGCTACTACATGTAACCTAATGCAACAAACACAAAAATTTAATTAATTTAAAATTAACAAACATCTTTTAATGCATAGAGGGAGCAGATGTTACATACTACACTCGGGATCTCACACATTACGCAACAAAAATTAAAAATAGATTAGTTAAAATAATATACATGTGCATATATATATTCACATTCATTCATAGTAAATATACACATCATTCATTAGACATATATCTATGGATATGTGGGAGTGTTAGCTAGGGTAAAGAGACAACAAGCCTGTCACTCTTACCCATTTAACAAAATCACTAGTGAATCCCTAATTCACATATCCCAATACATATATGCCCTTATCCTATACATCAAAACTATTCTCCTGATCCTTTTTCCAAAATATCATAAGGATTCAGGGTATTGGGCATACCAAAAAATTTCCTAGAACTTTACATCCTCAAGGTGTTGGAGGGGCTTCTCATATATACACAACCCACATTTCATGAATAATAGGAAAATACCATAGGAAGGGTATCTCCACCACTTCCACCTACACTTCTAACGCTATCTGAAATCTAGGTATCTGATACAAACCAACATTTTTATGAGAATAAATCTCAGTAGCATTAATAACCAGTTTTCAAAATAGCTAGTTTATACCACTGTAAACTCATGAAAATTTATACATTCTTTTTCATAAAATGATACATCTATTGGGTTATCTTGTATAAAATTTCATTTAACATTTATACTTGCATGCATTGTTTACTCTATATGCTCAGTGCATAGTGTATATTTCGAGTGCTCGCACTCTTTCATATTTGATGCCTACGTGGGAAAATTGAACTTACCTTCGTAAACCATGCCTTTTGACTTGTCTATTCCAACACCTTTATGGGAAACAACTATATCCCCACAAATATGCCTAAACTGTCCCCTTTCCATTGATGATACCTTATTCATTGTGGACCTTGTATGTTTGCCCTTGACTAAGATTGATGTCATTCTGGGGATGGATTGGTTATCTAGGAATTGGGTCTTATTAAACTATTCTGAAAAGACTATCTCTTATTTGGATACTTTACCGGTAGACAAGAGTGACAGGGTGTGTGAGATAAGTGATATCTCCCTTAACCTTACTCAGGTAGAATTATAAGAGAGGCTAAGCATAATTCCTATTGTGAGCAATTTTTTAGAGGTGTTTCCCTTGGAGATAAGTAGGTTACCCCCACCAAAAGAGATAATTTTTACTATAGATCGGATTTTGGGTATCGACCTAATAGCCATGACCCCATATAAAATGGCTCCAGTAGAATTGAGAGAGTTGAAGGTCCAAATAGAGGACTTATTGGAGAAGGGATTCATAAGGCCAAGTGTATCATCCTGGGGAGCTCCTGTCCTATTTGTAAAGAAGAAAGATGGGAGCATGAGACTATGTATAGACTACAGACAGCTAAATAAAGTGACCATTAAGAACAAGTATCCTTTACCTTGAATATATGACCTATTTGATCAGTTACAAGGCGTAACAGTATTCTCTAAAATAGACTTAAAATTGGGATACCACCAGATTAGGGTCAAGTATGAAGATATCCCTAAGATAGCATTTAATACTAGGTATGGTCATTACGAGTTTCTATTGATGCCTTTTGGACTGACCAATGCCCCCGCTATATTTATGGATCATATGAATAGGATCTTTAAATCCTATTTGGACAAATTCGTAGTGGTATTCATAGATGATATCTTAGTCTACTCCAAGACTCACGAGGAGCATGCACAACACCTTAGCACAGTGTTATAGCACCCTATAGAATGTCTCCCATAGAGTTGGCAGAGTTGAAGGTACAAATAGAAGACCTATTGGAAAAATAATTTATTAGGCCTAATGCTTCACCGTGGGGAGCACCATTATTATTTGTGAAAAGGAAAGATTGAAGCTTAAGGTTATATATAGATTATAGGAAACTAAACAAGGTAACAATAAAGAATAAATATCCACTTCCTAGGATAGATGATTTGTTGGATCAATTAGGAGGGGCTACTGTGTTTTCCAAAATCAATTTGAGGTCGGGATACCATCAAATAAGAGTGAGAAGAGAAGACATACCTAAGACCGCCTTTAGAACTAGATATGGGCATTATGAATTTCTTGTGATGCCATTTAGATTCACGAATACTCCAGCTATTTTCATGGATTACATGAATCGTATCTTTAAACCCTACCTAGATCAATTCGTGGTAGTATTTATTGATGACATTCTTATATATTCTAAAACTAGTGAAGAACATGAACATCATCTTAGGATTGTGTTGCAGTTGCTTAGAGAAAAGCAATTGTATGCTAAACTTAAGAAGTGTGAATTCTGGTTGGATGAGGTAAAATTATTAGGTCATGTAATCACTAGAGATGGAGTAGCAGTAGATTCTAGTAAGACAGAGGTGATAGTTGATTGGGAGCAACCTACCATGTAACACCCCTATCTAGTATTACCATTAATTCTGATATAAATAGATAGATTTGGTATATTATCTTTATCCTTTATTTAATTAATGTTTGAGCAGTTATACCATTAAAATTACATCAAGCAGATTAGGTTCGGGATCTTTTGCTCAGATTAAAAACTTACATGCATAATAGAATAACAGAAATTCTATACTACACAACGGAAGATTAACTTTCATATAATTCAAATAATAAGAGTCCAATAATATCCATTACATTAGAATAAGCATATATCAGGATATGCGAAGCATCTGTCCATAAGAAGTCAGGAGACAACAATCCTATCACTCAGACCTCCTTTACAAATTTCCAAAATGGACCAGTCCTTCACCTATCCCTTCCTCTATCCTTTCCGAACTACATCTTAGGACTACTGCTAGAAGAATAATCCTAGCTTTATCTAGACTAGGACCCAAAAATAGGGGTTACAAAATTTTCCTTAGACCAAAAAGGAACTCCTATCTCCCGGCCCTGCTAAGCGTCCATATCTTATACAAATTAGCATAATAATGAGAAACACAAGTTTCCCAGTAGATTAAAGAATTCGAGTTTTTAAAACAACTAATATGTATCAGGGTGCAAGCACCAAAATATTTAACTCTACATTCTTGAAATTAAAATATAGCGTTGTTCATAAATATAAACTAGAAAGCAATGCACGATCAATTTAAATGTCAATGAGATAAAAATAATATTCCTTCAAGTAAGACATCTGGCATGTTATAAAACACATTATCATAAAATTAACAAAACATTTATGCTTATCATTCTAAAAACATCTTTGATATAAAGGTTGTGCACACTTGGGCACTCGTGGACACTTGGCCACCTTTAAAATTCTTTGTACACACTTGGGCGCTATGTGGACACTTGGTTACCTTCCTAGGGTCATTGTGCACACTTGGGCACTATGTGGACCCTGGGCCACCACATAGGGTAATTGTGCACACTTGGGCACTCTGTGGACACTTGGCCACCTTCCTAGGGTCATTGTGCACACTTGGGCACTATGTGAACACTGAGCCACCACCTAGGGTAATTGTGAACACTTAGGAACTTTATGGACACTTGGCCACCTTCCTAGGGTCAATGTGCACACTTGGGCACTATGTGGACACTAGGCCACCGCCTAGGGTAATTGTACGCACTTGGGCACTCCGTGGACACTTGGCCACCTTCCTAGGGTCAATGTGTACACTCGGGTACTATATGGACACTGGGCCACCACCTAGGGTAATTATGCACACTTGGACACTCTGTGGACACTTGGCCACCTTCCTAGGGTTATTGTGCACACTTGGGCACTATGTGAACACTGGGCCACCACCTAGGGTAATTGTGAACACTTAGGCACTTTATGGACACTTGGCCACCTTCCTAGGGTCAATGCGCACATTTGGGAACCATATGGACACTAGGCCACCACCTAGGCTAATTGTACACACTTGGGCACTTTGTGGACACTTGGCCACCTTCCTAGGGTCAATGTGTACACTCGGGTACTATATGGACACTGGGCCACCACCTAGGGCAATTGTGCACACTTGGGCACTCTGTGGACACTTGGCCACCTTCCTAGGGTCATTGTGCACACTTGGGCACTATGTAGACTTTGGGCTACCACCTAAGGTAATTTTGCACACTTGGGCATTATGTGGACACTAGGCCACCTTTGAAATTCTTTGTCAAATTTTTTTTCAAGGGAAAATTTTCTTTTTCTTGAAAAATAACACTAATGTACATCACTTTAAAATTATAATTTCTTCAAGAGCAAATTCTCTTTTCTTGGAAATTCATATCAATGTACATTTCTTATGAAATGTCTAATATTTTCAATAATACTTTCTTCTTTCTTGGAAATAAATTCTAATGTACATTCTCTTTAAAAATTCTAATATTTCTAGAATAATTTCTCCCGTCTTGGAAATAAATTCTAACGTGCATCTCTTATAAAAATTCTAATAACTTCCAAAGTAATTTCCCTTTCTTGAAAATTAATATCAATGCACATTTCTTATAGAATGTTAATAAACTCAAGAATAAATTTCTCTGTTCTTAAAAAAATTACATTGATGTGCATCTCTTATAAACTTCAAGAATAAATTTCAATTTTTTTTGAAAAATAATACTAAGGTACATTGCTTGTAAATTACCAGAATAAATTCATGGACTTTGCCTCGGGAGATTTGTTAATTTGGCAATTCCATTTCCTTCCTTTATTCTTTACTAACACCCTTAAGTGGCAGGGTTTCCTTCCTTTATGGTCTACTTGAATTTAACACCTTGCAACTCTATTCTCTTTCCAACAACATACTTATGCTATCTCATACATCAACATTTCAATAAACCACACATGCCAACCAATAGACATAAATTTTGTCAAGAATGTAGGTACACAATTATGTTCCTAAGAAAGCTTGTAAAACATGTTGGTTGCATCAACTAAAGCATGGAACAAAATCTCAAAATTGTTAACCTACCTTGCTTCCTTTCTCTTTGACTAAATCTCCCTCTTCTTCTTGATACATTTCCAGGCCCTTTTTCCTCGGTAATGGATCCTTTCTTGAGGAAATAATTAGATTCTTAAGCGGTTTTTCTTTTAATTATGCTTTCCTAGGTTAATTGATCAAATTCCTAAGTCAATCTAATCCTTAAACATGTTCAGGATTAATTTCGACAGGAAAACATCAAATCATAGTATATTAAACTGTACCGGGGCTTTCAGAAGCTTAAAATTAATTTTGGTAACTTCTCAAAAATTTTGGTGATGGCGCACTGCAGAGCACGGCGGCTCATAGCATCAAACAGTGGCTCACGGCGGTGCACAATGGCGAACAGTGACTGGGGTTGAAAAATATACCAAAATGTAGCTTGTAACTCGAGGATCCTAGATCTGGTGTCTGTTTGGCGAAACATGACAATTTTGATGGCATTTTCTGGCGACGAAGTGCACAGTTGGACGAAACTGTTTTCCTCCATTCCGAGCGCGTGGCACTGGTATTCCATCGGCTAGAAGTTGCCGGAGGAAGATGGTAGCTCAGGCTACCCAATGGTGGCAGTGGTGTGGCTGGATGGCGTCGGACGGCACAGATCGCGATAGAGCTTGGATTTTACGATGAGAGAAAAACGTGACTAGTTTTGGCGCTGTAGCGTCCGCCGGTGGTCAGGAATGGCAGCTAGAGGTTAGCGGCATTGAGCTACATGGGTGGCAGGATCTGATGACAGCGAAGGGTGGCACTTCCTACGGCTGGAGGTGGTGCAAAAATAAGAGAGATAATGGAGAGAAAATGTGTGAAGGAGAGAGAGAGGAAAGGAAAAATGAGAGGCAAAAGTGGGGTTTTCGTGTTTTATGGCCTCCAAGGGCATTTTGGTCTTTTTTCACTTTTCTCGGGATAAATTTCGGATGGATTCTCAGATCCAGGCAAGAATACATGCCCATATAGAAGGAATTCAGAGGTTTTTTGAAGAATTACCTATTAATTTCTTAAAGCCAGATCGAGTTTTCTCTGTTAAATAAGATTTTTACTCCGAAAAATTCTCAAATTTTTTTACTGCAAGCTCAGAAAAATACACTTAATTCAATTTTAACAAAATCTAAAGTTATTTTTCCCAATTTAATTTATTTTAAAATTGGGCTATTACATTCTCCCTCCCTTAAAAGAATTTTGTCTCCAAAATTCATACCTACAAACAATTCTGGATAGTGTTGTCTCATCTCGTCCTCCTTCTCCCACGTCATCTCCTGAGATGCTATATCCTGCTAAAGTACCTTACTAAAGGAATTACTTCATTCCGGAGTTGCTTAGTCTTAAAGTCAAGGATTTAGACAGGCGTGGATTCATAAGTCAAATTTTCTTTTAATATTATGGATTGATTTCCCAATACATGCGCAGAATTTGGGACATATTTACAGAGTTGCAAGATGTGGAATACGTCATGCCAATTTGACAGGTAAAGAGGTAAAGCAATTTGGTAAGCGACTAGACCGACTCCTTGTAAGATTTGGAATGGTCCTAAGAATTCGGGACTCAATTTCTTTGTCCTTATCTGTCTACCAATACCTGTAGTGAATGACACTCTCAGGAATACATGTTCTCCTTTTTTGAACTATAAAAGTCTCTTCCTATTTGCATATATTTTCTATCTCTGTTGGGAAATCCTCAACTTTTCCCTGATCATCTTGATCTGATCAGTAGTCTCTTGTACAATCTCGGGTCCCAACAGTGTATTCTCCCCCATTTCTACCCAATTTAAGGGCGATTTACAACTTCTCCCATATAGAGCAGCATATGGTGCCATACCTATGGTAAAGTGATAACTGTTATTGTAAATAAACTCTATCCAAGGTAGGTATTTATCCTAACTTCCTTTTTGTTCTAGCACACAAGCTCTTAACATATCTTCTAAGGTTTTGATTGTTCTCTTAGACTGTCCATTGGTCTGAGGATGATAGGCGATGCTAAGCTTAAGTTGGGTTCCTAACACCTGCTGTAGGGGTTGTCAAAATCTTGAGGTAAACCTAGGGTCTCAGTCTGATACTATACCCAATGGTATTTCGTGTAGTTTCACCATCTCGCTAGGATATACTTGGGCTAATTTCTCCATGGAATACCTAATTCTGATAGGTAAAAAGTGAGCAAACTTGGTTAATCTATCCACTATTACCCAAATGGAATCATAACCAGTTGGTTTTCTAAGTAGTCCAACTACAAAATCCATGGTTATTTGATCCCATTTCCTCTCTGGTATCTCTAGTGACCTCAATAATCTTACGGGTTTTTGATGCTCTATCTTAACTTGCTAACAAGTAAGACAAGCATTTATATACTTCACGATATCATTTCGCATACCCGACCACCAAAAATTTCTTTTTCAAGTCTTGATACATTTTGGAAATACCTGGATAAATGGTATAGTAGTTCAATAAGCCTCTGCTAACACTTTCTCCTTTAGTTCCTGATGGTTCAAAATTACTATTCTTTTCCTAAATATCAGTACTCCAAAGGGGCTAACCCAAAATCAAGTTGATTTAAAAAAATCTCTAAGGATTCATCCTCTAATTGGGCTTGTCTTACCTGTTCCCTTAAATCACAACTTATTTGAAAATCACTCATGGCTAACCTATTTGGCAGTGAAATTACATTGAGACTCAGATCCCTAAATTTCTTAAGTAATCTCATCTCATCTATCATCAAACAAGCCACCTACAGGGATTTCCTACTCAGTGCATTAGCTACAACATTTTTTTTTCCATGCTTGATATTTTAACTCAAAATTAAAGTCTTTCAAATACTCTACCCACCTTCTCTGCCTCATGTTCAACTCTCTCTGATCAAATAAATACCTAAGGCTTTTATGATCACTATAAACCTTAAATCCTGCTCTGTATAAATAATGTCTCCAAATCTTTAAAGCAAAGACTATGACAGCTACTTTAAGTCATGGGTGGGATAGTTTTCCTCTACAGGCTTCAATTGCCTAGATGCATATGCTACTACCTTCCTAGCCTGCATTAATATGCATCTTAAACCTTTCTTTGATGTGTCAGTGTAAACCTCAAATGATTCTGTGGGGTCTGTTATAACTAACAATTGAGTGGTAGTCAATTTCTCCTTAAGAGTTTGGAAAATCCTCTCACATTTCTCGCTCCATCTAAATTCTACACCCTTCCTAGTTAACCAGGTTAATGGCAAAGTGATCTGAGAAAATCCTTGTATTTACTTTCGATAATAGCATGCCAACCCAAAAAACTTTTAATCTCTGTAACTATTCTTGGCCGGTATCAACTTAACACAGCCTCAATCTTTTGGAATCTACAGAAATCCCTGTTGCATTCACTACATGACTTAAGAACTTGACCTCTTCTAAAAGAATTCATAATCCTCCAATTTTGCACACAACTGCTTCTCCTCCAATGTCTGCAACACCATCTCGAGATGTTGTGCATGCTCTTCAGGGGTACTAGAATAGATCATAATGTCATCTATGAATAGCACCAAAAATTGATCCAAGGAAGGTCAAAAAATCATATTGATGTAGTCCATAAACACTGCTGGGTATTGGTCAAGCCATGACATCACTAAAAAATTATAGTGGCTATATCGGTTGCTTAAAGTTTTCGTAGGGATATCCTCCTCCCTGACCTCAGATTTACCTTGGGGAACACCGTTACCCCTTGTAGTTGGTCAAACAAGTCATCTATTATGGGTAGAGGTATTTGTTCTTAATGGTCACTTTGTTCAGCTGACGGTAATTTATGCATAATCTCATGCTCCTGTCTTTTCTTTTTTTTTCATAAATAGAACAAAAGACTCTTAAGGTGACACATTGGGTCTAATAAACCCATTTTTAATAGGTCCTCAATCTGGACTTTTAATTCCCTTAATTCTTTGGGTGCCATTCTATAGGGTGATATTTAGATCGGTTCAGTGCCAGGCACTAGATCAATGGTGAATTCAATTTCCCTATGTAAGGTTAACTTCTCGATCTCTAAGGGAAACATTGCAAGAAACTCCCTGACTATAAGAATGATGCTAAGCCTCTCTTGGAGTTCTCCTTGGGAACAGCTCAACAAAATTTCATTAACTTCACTAAGTCTATCAACCTTAAATGTAGGGAGTCTAGCCCTTTAAAATTCAGTCCACCGACTAATAGTCTAGTTCCTTATTAGATCATTTTCAGGCTGAGTGTTCTCACTCTTGTCTTTTCTTAGAATACATCATGATATCTTCTATAAATACTACCACAAACTGATTCATGATATGAAACACATGTTCATCGGTTAGGACTAACATAGACAATTGCCAAGATAAGCTAGTCACCGGTAACTTCAACTTTTGGGCATAATCTATTATCAAATCCTTAGACTGGTTGCTTCTCCACCTTCAAGGGTATAAACCCTTCCACCCATATTTAGCCTCTCCTTATAGCTGATATACAGTAAAGGAGACTATATATAGCTCATCACTACCCAGTACTTCAAACAACTCCTCTATCTTCTGTAACCATTCCCCCACCTTTTTTGGGTTCATCACACCCATAAAGACAGGAGGTCTGGCTCTTTGGAATTCAGTCCAGCCTCCCCTGACTTGAATTCTCATCAGTTTAACCCCATTCTAAGTATCTTCACTCTAATCAGTCTGAGCCTGATGGAGTACTCTGGCTGTGACTACGACCTGGGCTCTCGTGGCTTCTGCCATTTATCTCACAGTCTGCATAACCTCATTTAAGGCTACTTTTATGTTTTGGGCCTGTGATCTGCTTCTTCGTGTCGGTGCCATATCGTCACTCTACAAATCAAGTATTACCGAGGTAATCAGGCTCAATAACAATTGATTAAGCAGGTAACATATAACACTAACAGGAGCTTCTATCATCCCAAACCTAATACTCCATTCCACAAGTTCAAAACAAAATACAAGCTAGTCAACCGCCTAGGTATAGCCGACTAACTTGAACTAGTCCGTTCCTTGAGGAATTCTACCTCGTTCCTAACCTAGGTAGCTATGCTCTGATACCATTTAATGTAATGCCCCTATCTAGTGTTACCATTAATTCTGATATAAATAGATAGGTTTGGTACATTATCTTTATCCTGTATTTGATTAATGTATGAGCAGTTATACCATTAAAATTATATCAAGCAGATTAGGTTTGGGATCTTTTGCTCAGATTAAAAACTTACTTGCATAGCAGAATAACAAAAATTCTATACTACATAGCGGAAGATTAACTTTCATACAATTCAAATAATAAGAGTCCAATAATGTCCATTACATTACAATAAGCATATATCAGGATATGCGAAGCATCCATATATAGGAAGTTAGGAGACAACAATCCTATCACTCACACTTCCTTTACAAATTTCCAAAACGGACCAGTCCTTCACCTATCCCTTCCCCTGTCCTTTCCGAACTACGTCTTAGAACTATCGCTAAAAGAATAATCCTAGCTTTATCTGGACTAGGAGCCAAAAATAGGGGTTACAAAATTTTCCTTAGACCAAAAAGGAACCCCTATCTCCCGGCCCTACTAAGCGTCCTTATTTGATACATATTAGCATAATAATGAGAAACAAAATCTTCCCAGTAGATTAACAATTTGGGTTTTTAAAACAACTAATATGTATCAGGGTGCAAGCACCAAAATATTTAACTCTACATTCTTGAAATTAAAATGTAGCGTTATTCATAAATATAAATTAGCAAGCAATGTATGATCAATTTAAATGTCAATGACATAAAAATCATATTAATTCAAGTAAGACATATGGCATGTTATAGAGCACACTATCATAAAATTAACAAAACATTTATGCTTATCAATCTCAAAACATATTTGATAAAAAAATTTTGCACACTTGGGCACTCGTGGACACTTGGCCATCTTTAAACTTCTTTGTGGACACTTGGACACTATCTGGACACTTGGCCACCTTCCTAGGGTCATTGTGCACACTTGGGCACTATATGGACACTGGGCCACCACCTAGGGTAATTGTGCACATTTGGGCACTCTGTGAACACTTAGCCACCTTCCTAGGGTTATTGTGTACACTTAGGCACTATGTGGATACTGGGCCACCACCTAGGGTAATTGTGGACACTTGGGCACTCTGTAGACATTTGGCCACCTTTCTAGGGTCATTGTGCACACTTGGGCACTATGTGGACACTGGGCTGCCACCTAGGGTAATTGTGGACACTTGGGCACTCTGTGGACACTTGGCCACCTTCCTAGGGTCATTGTGCACACTTGGGCACTATGTGGATATTGGGCCACCACCTAGGGTAATTGTGGACACTTGGGCACTCTGTAGACAATTGGCCACCTTTGTAGGGTCATTATACACACTTGGGCACTATGTAGACACTGGGCCACCACCTAGGGTAATTGTGCACACTTGGGCACTCTGTGGACACTTGGTCACCTTCCTAGGGTCATTGTTCACACTTAGGCACTATGTAGACACTAGGCCTCCACCTAGGGTAATTGTGCACACTTGGGCACTTTGTGGACACTTGGCCACCTTTAAACTTCTTTGTGGACACTTGGACACTATCTGCACACTTGGCCACCTTCCTAGGGTCATTGTGCACACTTGGGCACTATATGGACACTAGGCCACCACCTAGGGCAATTGTGCACATTTGGGCACTCTGTGGACACTTAGCCACCCTCCTAGGGTTATTGTGTACACTTGGACACTATGTGGATACTAGGCCACCACCTAGGGTAAGTGTGGACACTTGGGCACTCTGTAGACACTTAGCCACCTTTCTAGGGTCATTGTGCACACTTGGGCACTATGTGGACACTGGGCTGCCACCTAGGGTAATTGTGGACACTTGGGCACTCTGTGGACACTTTGCCACCTTCCTAGGGTTATTGTGTACACTTGGGCACTATGTGGATACTGGGCCACCACCTAGGGTAATTAAGGACACTTGGGCACTCTGTAGACATTGGGCTGCCACCTAGGGTAATTGTGGACACTTGGGCACTTTGTGGACACTTGGCCACCTTTAAACTTCTTTGTGGACACTTGGACGCTATCTGGACACTTGGCCACCTTCCTAAGGTCATTGTGAACACTTGGGCACTATATGGACACTAGGCCACCACCTAGGGCAATTGTGCACATTAAGGCACTCTGTGGACACTTAGCCACCTTCCTAGGGTTATTGTGTACACTTGGGAACTATGTGGATACTAGGCAACCACCTAGGGTAATTGTGGACACTTGGGCACTCTGTAGACACTTGGCCACCTTTCTAGGGTCATTGTGCACACTTGGGCACTATGTGGACACTGGGCTGCCACCTAGGGTAATTGTGGACACTTGGGCACTCTGTGGACACTTTGCCACCTTCCTAGGGTTATTGTGTACACTTGGGCACTATGTGGATACTGGGCCACCACCTAGGGTAATTGTGGACACTTGGGCACTCTGTAGACACTTGGCCACCTTTCTAGGATCATTGTACACACTTGGGCACTATGTGGACACTGGGCTGCCACCTAGGGTAATTGTGGACACTTGGGCACTTTGTGGACATTTGGCCACCTTTAAACTTCTTTGTGGCCACTTGGACACTATCTGGACACTTGGCCACCTTCCTAGGGTCATTGTGCACACTTGGGCACTCTGTGGACACTTAGCCACCTTCTTAGGGTTATTGTGTACACTTGGGCACTATGTGGATACTAGGCCACCACCTAGGGTAATTGTGGACACTTGGGCACTCTGTAGACACTTGGCCACCTTTCTAGGGTCATTGTACACACTTGGGCACTATGTGGACACTGGGCTGCCACCTAGGGTAATTGTGGACACTGGGGCACTCTGTGGACACTTGGCCACCTTCCTAGGGTCATTGTGCACACTTGGGCACTATGTGGATTTTGGGCCACCACCTAGGGTAATTGTGGACACTTGGGCACTCTGTAGACCATTGGCCACGTTTGTAGGGTCGTTGTGCACACTTGGGCACTATGTGGACACTGGGCCACCACCTAGGGTAATTGTGCACACTTGGGCACTTTGTGGACACTTGGCCACCTTCCTAGGGTCATTGAGCACACTTAGGCACTATGTAGACACTGGCCACCACCTAGGGTAGTTGTGCATACTTGGGCACTCTGTAGACAATTGGCCACCTTTGTAGGGTCATTGTGCACACTTGGGCACTATGTGGACATTGGGCCACCACCTAGAGTAATTGTGCACACTTGGGCTCTCTGTGGACACTTGGCCACCTTCCTAGGGTCATTGTGCACTCTTAGGCACTATGTAGACACTGGGCCTCCACCTAGGGTATTTGTGCACACTTGGGCACTTTTTGGACACTTGGCCACCTTTGAAATTCTTTGTCAATTTTTTTTTCAATGGAAATTTTTCATTTTCTTGAAAAATAATACTAATTTACATCTCTTTAAAATTCTAATTTCTTCAAGAGTAAATTCTCTTTTCTTGGAAATTCATATCAATGTACATTTCTTATGAAATGTCTAATATTTTCAATTATACTTTCTTCTTTCTTGGAAATAAATTCTAATGTACATTCTATTTAAAAATTCTAATATTTCTAGAATAATTTCTCCCTTATTGGATATAAATTCTAACGTGCTTTTGTTATAAAAATTCTAATAACTTCCGGAGTAATTTTCCTTTCTTAAAAATTAATATCAATGCACATTTCTTATAGAATGTTAATAAACTCAAGAATAAATTTCTCTTTTCTTAAAAAAATTACATTGATGTGCATCTCTCATAAACGTCAAGAATAAATTTCCATTTTATTTTGAAAAATAATACTAAGGTGCATTGCTTGTAAATTACCAGAATAAATTCCATGGACTTGGCCTAGGGAGATTTATTAATTTGGAAATTCCGTTTCCTTCCTTTATTCTTTACTAACACCTTTAAATGGTAGGTTTCCTTCCTTTGTGGTCCACTTGAATTTAATAGCATGCAACTCTATTCTTTTTCCAACAACATTCTCATGCTATCTCATCCATCAACATTTCAATAAACCGTACATGCCAACCAACAGATATACATTTTGTCAAGAATGTAGGTACACAATTATGTTCCTAAGAAAGCTTGTAAAACATGTTGGTTGCATTAACTAAAACATGGAACAAAATCTCAATTTGTTAACCTACGTTGCTTCCTTTCTCTTTGAATAAATCTCCCTCTTCTTCTTGATACATTTTTGGGCCCTTTTTCCTTAGCAATGGATTCCAATTAGTTTCCTGAGGAAATAATTTGATTCTTAGGCATGTTTTTCTTTTAATTCTTCTTTCCTAGGTTAATTTATGAAATTCCTAAGTTGGCCTAATCCTTAAACATTTTCAGGATCAATTTCAATAGGAAAAAATCAAATCAGATTATTTAAAACTGTATTGGGGGTTTTGGAAGCTTGAAATTTGATTCCATAAACTTTTTAGAAATTCTGGTGATGGCGCACAGTGGAGCACGCCAGCTCACGGTGGCACACGGTGGCTGGGGTTGAGAAATACACCAAAATGTAGCCCGCAACACAAGGATACTGGATCCAGTGTCCATTCAATGAAACACGGCAGTTTTGATGATGTTTTTCAGTGATGAAGTGTGTAGTTGGTTGGAACTATTTTTCTTTTTTCCAGGTGCGTGGTGGGCACTTTCCACCAGCTGGAAGTTATCGGAGGAAGCTGGCAGCTCAGGCTACCCAATGGTGGCGGTGGTGTGGCCGAACGGCATCAGATGTCAGAGATCGTGATGGAGCTTGAATTCCATGATGGGAGGAAAACATGGCTATTTCCAATCACTGTGGCGTCCGTTGCCAGTTGGGAATGGCAGCTGGAGGTCGTCGACATCGAGCTGGACAGGTGGCAGGGTCCGGCGACATCGCAGGGTGGCATTTCTGACAGCTGGAGGTTGTGGAGGAGAGAGAGAGTAAAGGAAAAATGAGAGGGAAAAGTGGGGTTTTGGAGTTTTATGGCCTCAAGGGCATTTTAGTCTTTCACCACTTTTCTCGAGATAAATTTCAGATACATTCTCCAATCTAGGGAAGAATACTGGCCCATATGGAATGAATTCGGAGGTCTTTTGAAGATTTTAAGCCTTCCAAATTACTTGTTAATTTTCTAAAGCTAGATCGAGTTTTTTCTGTTAGATAAGATTTTTACTCTAAAAAATTTTGAAATATTTTTCCTGCGGGCTCAGAGAAATACACTTAATTCAATTTTAACAAAATCTAAAGTTATTTTTCCCAATTTAATTTATTTTAAAATCGGGCTGTTACATAGCACTGTGACGGAGATCCATAGTTTTCTCGGATTAGCCAGTTACTATAGGAGATTTATTCAAGGGTTTTTGCAAATAGCATTGCCTTTGACTAAATTAACTAGGAAGGATGTTCCATTTGTGTTGGATGCCAAATGTGAACATAACTTCCAAACTTTAAACCTATCTTAATAATTCCTGATCCATTACAGAATTTTGAAGTGTATTGTGACGCATCCAAGAAGGGCCTAGGGTGTGTCTTGATGCAGAATAGGAAGGTAGTGGCATACGCATCTAGGAAATTGAAACCATATGAGAAGAATTATTCTGCCCATGATCTTGAATTAGCAGCCATCGTGTTTGCCTTAAAGATTTGGAGACACTATCTCTATGGATCTAGATTTGAGGTATTTAGTGACCATAAAAGTCTCAAATACCTTTTTAATCAAAAAGAGTTGAATATGAGACAAAGGAGGTGGATGGAATTTATTAAGGATTATGATTTTGAATTGAAGTACCATCCCAAAAAGGCAAACATAGTGGCCGATGCTTTGAGTAGGAAATCCCTTCGTGTAGCTCACATGATGATGAGTGAAATGTATTTGATTGAGCAGTTTAGGAATATGAATCTATTCACTTTAGTACTACCAGATAGGATGTACTTAAGTGAAATGAAGATTGAGAATACTTTTACAACTCAAATCCTAGAAGCTCAAAGAGAAGATGAATTCTGAAAATCCCTAAAGGATTCAAGGGAATTAAAGAAAGAGATAGATGGGGTAGTGACCTATCAAAATAGGTTATATATCTTAGAGCCAGGAGAATTAAGAGATGAAATTTTGGAAGAAGCCCATAAAAGAAACTATACTGTTCATCCTGGTGCCACTAAGATGTACCAAGACTTAAAGAATAATTTTTGGTGGCCGGGTATGAAAAGGCATATAACTAAGTATGTTGCTAAATGTCTAGTGTGCCAGCAGGTAAAGATTGAACATCAAAAGCCATCAGGAATGTTACAACCTTTAGAAATTTCCTGAAAGAAAATGGGAGAAAATTTCCATGGATTTCGTAGTTGGCTTGCCTAGAACTCAGTCAGGAAATGATGCAATCTGGGTGATTGTGGAAAGATTAACTAAATCTGCATATTTCCTACCTATTAAAATAAATTTTTCATTGGATAAGTTGGCCAATTTGTATATATGAGAAATAATAAGACTCTACGAAATACCCACTTGTATAGTATCAGATAGAGATCCTAGGTTTACTTTTAGATTCTAGAGAGCCTTACAAAAGGCATTTGGTACTAAGTTGAACTTCACTACTGTTTATCATCCTCAAACTGATGGGCAAATTGAAAGGACGATCCAGACATTAGAGGATATGCTTAGGGCTTGTATACTAGAAAAAATAGATAGTTGGGATAAAATTTTGCCTTTGATAGAGTTTTCTTATAATAATAGTTTTCATACCAGCATAGGAATGGCTCCTTATGAAGCCTTGTATGGAATAAAATTTATATCGCCCTTATGTTGGTTCGAAGTGGGAGAGAGACAAATTTTAGGGCCAAAATTAGTTTAACAGACAACTGATAAGATAAATATGATCAAGGAGAAAATGGCTAAGGCCTAAGATAGACAAAGGAATTATGCTGATAAGAGAAGAAGGCCGTTAGAATTTGCAGAAGGAGATCATGTTTTCCTCAAAGTTTCTCTAATTACTGGTATTGGTAGGGCTATTAAGTCTAAAAAACTAAATCCTAGATACATTGGACCATACCAGATTCTGAAAAGAATAGTTTCATCTGCTTATCAAATAGCATTACCACCATTTTTGTCTAATCTCCACAATTTTTTTCATGTTTCTCAACTTCGTAAATATATCCCAGATCCTTCTCATATTCTTGATGTCAGTACTGTTCAATTAAAAGATAACTTGACTTATAATTCTAAACTTGTAAAAATCATTGGTACTGAAGCCAAACAATTGAGAAATAAGACAATTCCACTGGTAAAGGTATTGTGGGACCAATCATGACCACAGGAATCCAGGTGGGAGAAGGAAGACGATATGAAAAGAGTTTATCTAGAGTTATTTATTTAGGTACGTTTTAAATTTCAGGGATGAAATTTTTTAAGGAGGGGCAAATTGTAACACCCGCTCCTTTTACACCTTAAGAGATGTTTGTTAATTTTTAATGAATCAAATGCTTATGTTTGTTGCATTAGGTTTCATGTAGTTGCATTAGGATAAGAGTTTTAAGGGAAAAGAAGGAATAAGGACTAAATTGAAAATGAAAATGATATAGTGAGAAATTGTAATAATATTCAAAACTTTAAGGCAATAGGCTATAATTTTAGCCAAATGATTCACTATAGCAACAGAATTCTGAAAAATTTCCCACCAAGTAGTTAGGGATGAAATGGTCATTTAACATAAAGTTAGAAAAATTACCAATTTGGGCCGAATGGTCGAGAATTAGGAGCAGAATTGCAAAGAGCCAGATCACCTATAAATAGGTGAAGTCTCCAAAGCTCTTCTTTTGGCTTCCTGAGTTCTAAAATTCTAGAGAGAGAAAGAAATCGAGTTAGAGAGAGAAAGAGTGAGAATTGAGAGGGAAGAAAGCTGTTAATCGAATTTAAGCATTCCAGGAGCAAGGAAAGCTTACCAGAACCCTTCACCATCATCAAATACCGATTGAAAATCAGTAAAAAGGTAGCAAATCACCTATCTCCCTTATTTTGAAATTACTGTTTATGGCTAGAAATTCTAAGTTTTAATTTTAAACTAGAGGGAGATTAAAACCTACATTCTTAGTGTTTTTGATTGCTATTGGATGTTTTAAACTGTTTGAATATACTTGTGAATGCATGAATGCGAATCTACAAAATGGGTTTTTCATGAATTTTGAAAAAGAGCTTGAATCCCATATTTGAGCATGAACAATAGGTGGTTTGGGCTATTTTTGAGTGGTAAATGAAGCTTTTATATTGTTATTGAGTTTTTAATTATCAAAACTATTTTAAGAACATGTTCTTGATGTAAAAATTTGGGTCAATGAACTTTCAAAAAACAGAGCATAACGTAGCAATTACCTTGTAGGCCCTAACAGTTGACTGTCGTGCTCCTGAGTTGACCAGAAATGTATCCAGAATGCTAGCAGGCGACTGCCAAGGGCTGGAAGTTGACTGTCGTGTTCTTATTTTTCAGAAATTAGCCAAAAATAGAGCAGTCGATTGTCTGGGTCTTGGAAGTCGACTAATTACTCACTATTTGAAACACTTTTGCGGTAGCAAGCTAGAAGTCGACTTCTAGGAGGCTGGAAGTTGACTTGTAGCTCTCTATTTTGCAAAAATAGACTCAATAACCTCTTTTTATATACAACTATTTAACTTAGAAAAAGTTAAAAATGTACTCAGGTAGAGGTAGTAGTAACTCACCAATCCTATATTATATTACCTTATATTATTTTATTATCGAAAAGGAATATAGGGTTGGGGGTGTTATAGAGTTCATCAATTTCAAAATGAGTTTAAAAATAAGTTTTTGGATTAAAAATTTGGGTCAATGGCAATTTATAAAACAGAGCAAGACGCAGTAACCGATTGCTATAGTGCAGCAGTCAACTGTCATACTCTTGAGATGCTCAGAAATGTATACTAAATGCTAGCGGTCAAGTGTCGAGCACATGGAAGTCGACTGCCGTGTTCTTCATTTTTCCAAAAATGCCCAAGAACAGAGCAGCCGACTACCCTGACCCAACAATCGACTATCGGGCTCCATAGTAGGCTAGCAGTTGACTGCCAGGCACCTAGCAATCGACAGATAAATTTCTATTTGGAATTTTTGAGGTTTGGACAGAATGCAACCAGTCGACTTTTAGCGTGGTACCAGTCGACTGCCATCTTTTGTGATGAAAAGATGAACTTAATTACATATTTAAATGATATCTAGCCCAAAATCTAAATCCAAACTAGGCATTAAACTTAAATTATAAGGTAACATATACTTTGAATGTAAATGAGAAAAAGCATGAAAGTGATGAAATTTAAAAGGAATGAGTAAGAATGCATAAGAGAAATGAAAATTGTATTCTTAATATATGTATTTATAGTAGATAGGTTCATATTTGAATGACTGATTGCTAGTATGGGATGGTGATTAGACATTCTGAGATTATCGTGATAGTTGTAAATTGTAAGTTAGTGATTTAATGGCCAATATAAATGAAAAGTCACATATTTAAATTTTACAGAACTATAGTATGCACCGATTCACCCATATATATATGTTTATGAATAGCATTTTGTGGACCCCAGTATGTACTCAATGTGTGAAACTTAAATGTGGGGACTCTATTGTACTTGGATCCACTAGAGGACTCTCCAGAATGTACACAAATATGATATGTAGTCGAGAACTACCAGGTATAGTTTCCAAAGTACATATTTGAAAGCATGGAGTGGTGCACATGTTGCCCCTCTAGATTTCTCTTATTATGCAATTATATAATGATGATTATGATGATGATTGGCAGAGGCCAACGAGAAGTCCTCTTATTTCCTTATTTCTCTTTATTTTATAATGAAAGTTATATGAATGACGCCATGTTACCTATATGTTTTGATGAATTTATGAGATATATTTTATGAGTTGAGCTTATGCATGCAAGTATTAATGTTAAATGAAATGTTATACAAGATAACCCAATAAATGTATTGTTTTTATGAAAAAGAATGTAGAATTTTCGTATGAGTTTACAGTGATACAAACTAGCTATTTTAAAAACTAGTTATTAATGCTACTGAGATTTATTTTCATAAAAAATGTTGATTTATATCAGATGCCTAAGTTCCAGATAGTGCTGGAAGTGGAGGTGGAAGTGGTGGAGATACCCTTCCTAGGGTATTTTACTATGATTCATAAAGTGTTGATTGTGTATATATGGGAAGTTCCTCCCACACCTTGAGTATGTAAAGTGCTAGGAAAGTTTTTGATATGCCCAATACCCTGAATCCTTTTGATATTTTGGTAAAAGGATCAGGAGAATAGTTTTGATGTATAGGATAAGGGCATATATGTATTAGGATATGTGAGCTAGGAATCCACTAGCTACTTTTGTTAAAAGGGTATGAGTGATAGGCTTGTTATCTCCTTACCCTAGATAACACTTTTACATATCCCTAGATATATGTCTACTAAATGATATGTATATACTCTAAATCAATGTGAATGTATATACATATGTATGTTTATGTCAATTAATTTAATTTATTTTTCACTATGTAAATTGTGAGATCCTGAGTGTAGTAGCCCAAGCCAATAATACTCATTATTTCACTTGATAAATAATTAAAAATGGACTCGGGTAAAAGAAGTAGTAGTTCACCAATCTAATAGTATATTGTTTATATTAGTCAAATTTCTTTAAAAGGAAACTACAAGATTAGGGGGGGTTACACTGAGTTAGTATCAGAGCACTACTATCACGGGTAGTTAAAACTGGCTCAGTAGTGAAAGGGTAGATTCCTCAGGATAGAGACTAATGTAGGGTAGTTAGCTGAGCTATGGCAGTTGATTGGCTTGTATTATGTTTTGGCTTCAGGAATGGAGTATTAGGTTTGGGTAGATAATGTTTCTTATTAGTGCCACATGATCTCTTATAAATAATATGTTGTTGAGACTGATCACTCGATAAGGTTTTTTTTTTAGAGTGAATTATGGCCCCACCTGTAACATCTGCTCCTTAATTTTGAGAGATGTTTGTTAATTTTAGTTAATGGCTTGTGTATTTGCATTTATGTTATGTTAGCTTGCATATAGTTGCATGAGTACAAGAATTGGACTAGAAATGAGTGAAAAAATTGACTAGAATGAAGAAAAAGACTAAACTAAAAATTGAAAAAGTTTAGGGATGAAAATCACAATTTTAGCCAAAGGATTTACTATAGCAATAGAATTTTGAAAACTTCTCGCCAGTGAGATAGGGAAAAAATGGTAATTTAGCATATAGTTGGAAGAATTATCATTTTGGACCTAATGGTTAGAAATTAGGAGCATAATCACAAAGAGTCAGATTACCTATAAATAAGCCAACCCTTCGGACCCTTCATTATGCTTCCTGAAGGTTTGGATTCTAGAGAGAGAGAGTGGACAAGCCAAAGAGAGAAGAAGAAGGAATTGTGAGCAAACAACCTTGTTGCTTAGATTTAAGCATTCTAGGAGCTAGGAAATCACTCTAGAACACTTCCTAATCATCAAACACCAATTAGAAGCTAGCAAAAGGTAGCATAATAACACAATCCCTTTATTTTGGAGTTTACTATTAACACTACTAAAATTTGTGAAATTAAACTTGTTTGAAAGAAAAAGGGATTTAAAACTACATTCTTACTATTTTGAATCACTATTGGGTATTTTTAACCGATTGAAAATAGTTGTGCATTCTAAAAATTGTTTCTGAAAAATGGGTTTTTTAGGTTGAACAAAAATGAGTTTTAATCTCAGATTTAGAAAATATTATATGATATTTTGGGCTATTTTTTTATGTTAAATGTTGCTGAGAAGTTCATCTTGAGTTCATCAATTTTAAAATGCATTTAAAAACAAGTTTTTGGATTGAAAATTTGGGTCAATGGCAATTCATAAAACATAGCAAGACACAATAGCCAACTGCCATGGTGCAGCAGTCGACTATCGTGCTCTTAATGTGCCAAAAAATGTATACAAAATGCTAGCAGTCGACCATCGGGCACCTAGAAGTCGACTGCCGTGTTCTTCATTTTTCCAGAAATGCCCAAGAATAGAGCAGCCAACTGCCCCGACCCAATAGTTGACTGTCGGGCTCAATAGTAAGCTAAAAGTTGACTATCGGCACCTAGCAGTCGACTAATAGCTCTTTGTTTGGGATTTTGAAAATTTGGACAGAATGCAATCAGTCGACTTGCAGCGTGATACCAGTCGACTATCACTTTTGTGATGAAAATATGAACTTAATGATATATTTGAATGATATCTAGCCCAAAAACTAAATCCAAACTAGAGATTAAACTCAAATTACAAGCAAGGTAACATATACTTTGAATGTAAATGAGAAAGAGCATGGAAGTGATCAAAGTTAGAAGGAAAGAGCAAGAATGTATAAGAGAAATGAAAATTGTATTCTTAATATATGTATTTGTGGTAGATAGGTTCATATCTGAATGACTAATTGCTGGTATGGGCCAATGATTGGACATTTCACGATTATCGTGATAGTTGTAAATTGTAAGTTAGTGACTTAATGGCCAAATTAAATGAAAAGTCACATACTTAGAATTTATAGAATTATAAAATACACCGATTCACCCATATATATATGTTTATGAATAGCATTTTGAGGACCCCATTATGTACTTAGTGTGTGGAACCTAGAGTTAGGGACTTATTGTACTTGGATCCACTGGAGGATGCTCCAGAATGTACATAAATGTTATATGCAGTCCAAAACTGCTACGTAGAGTTGCCACAATACATATGCGAAAACATGGAGTGGTGTGTAACAACCAAAAAGACTTGAAAGAGTTTTAAAGCATTTTAAAAGATAAAATTTGATTTTTGAAGCTAATTTCCATCAAACGAAGCCTGACATGACTTTCGAGGATAATGACTTGACACAAAAGGTCGTTCAAAGTCAGAAACACGATCAAACGGAAAGAAATGCAATCCGGCGATCAGAAACTGATGGAAGAAGTTTCGTGCATCAATTTCATTAACGGAGGCCAAAACCTTTACATGGAAACACGTGTCAACATCTGGAAGGATGCCGACACCCTAAAGCATCCCCGGATGGTCCGGGAAAAGTTAGACTCATCCCTGGAGACTTTAAATTACACGAATTCCCTCTATTTCTCCCATTTCTCTCTCTCTCCTCACCATATTTTCTCTCTCCTCTCTCTCCTCCTTCCTCCACCGTGAACCGCCACCACAGCCGCCGTGGGCCGCCACCAAGGACACCAACCGACAGCCCTCACTGCCCACAACCTCCAACAACCACCCACGGCCACCAACGGCTGCCAGAGTCGCCGAAAAAATGCCATCTTTCCCCTCCACCGCGTGAAATTTCGCCAGTTCAGATCGCTGCCGTCCGTCGCCGTTGATCATCACCGCCCCCACCACCATGTAGCCTAAGCTGCCTGCTTCCTCCAGTAGCTCGCCGACGACAAACAGAGGCCGGACGCGCCTGGATTGAGGTAATCTCCGTTCGCCGTACGAGAATCTTCGTGGCCAGAAAATGCCGTTCAAACGGCCATGAACCGCTGCGCCACCACCGTATTCGGACTCCTGGACTTGCGGGCTTCACCGTGTGTAATTTTTGAGGCAAACTGCACCCCTCCGCCGCGGCAACCGCCGCGTCGGAAGCTTCTCGGACGCACCACCGCAGTGCGTCGGAAGCTTTCCGGACGCAGCATCTGGGAAACCGAGACCACCCCGACGCAAAATTCCATCGTCCGATCCCATTGGTAAGGTCCGATTTCCCAAAAACTAATGGTATATGACTGAAATGGCTGCCGAACATAATTAGGCAATAAATTGACCTAGGTATTAGCGTAACCGGATTTCGGATCGAAAAATGGATGACGTGACAAGCTTGAATATTTAATTTCATGTCCAGGAAATTAATTGGGCTTAGAAATCGAGACTTCGTGAGATTCAAAATTTATTTGGAGCGACAGGAGACTAGGTAGGATAATTTACGCTTCCCGAACCATAGATTTGACTTAGTGGATACCTGAATGATTTAAATGATTTGCATAGATTTACGTGCTACTTTCGATGGGATAAATTGCATGCCTGTGTGCTGAAAACCCTAATTGCATGTTAGACAAGTTATTTATCGAGTTTAGATGCCTTTAGGACGGGTTTACTTAGGGTTGGGTACTTGATAGCCGGTATGGGACGACCGTTAAATATCCCTAGTACAGGGAGTTTTTAAATGAGATTATTTTTACCAGATTTGGCCTGTACTATGTTAGGGATTATGCGTTAAACCAGGACAACCCTAAGAAAGGTTTAGGGAGTATAAGGGTGGATAACATACATGGGGAAACGTTGTGATTTAGGCGTAATACCCTAGAACCCTAAGGAATAGCCGACCGAGTGCATGTGAGTTCGAATAGACTGTATGAGGATGAGAATTGGCGTATGTGCACATGCTAGGGGACGCCCTAGATGTTGATTCTCACCCGGTCCTTGAGTGAGTGATTGGTGTTACGGATCACACTCACAATATAGGCTTGATTCGGGTGATTGGTGTTACGGATCACACCCAACGATAAAAGAGGTATTCTCTCTAGACGACGTGCAATTAGATGATGATTTAGACTTGGTTACAGCGAATTTGTGACCAACGTGGATTTAGATACACCGAGCATGGGATTTTACTTGATTTTGATGACTGATTCTCAAAGAAATTAATTTTTTATGATTTTGATTAATTGCCGCAATTTCCATGTAATAAAATGATTTTAAAGATAAGGTATTTCACTATTTTTGAACTGATTTCGGGAAGAAGATTTCGGTGTTCGCACCGTTGGGTATTAAACCAATTTTTGAATGATATTTGAATTTGTAAATTATTCTACTGGGATTTCATATCTCATTAGGTTGTTTACTCAGATGAACAGGGACAGGGACAGGAACCCAGACGATAGACGATGATGCCATGGTGATAGACAGGAGAATGACTTAGCTTAGGCTTGAATCGACTTGTATATATATGCTTTGATGATGTTACTGTATATTGGGTTCTGTTCTTTATGTTTCTGTATGAATTGGATCGGTTGTACATGTATAAATCTGGTGTTTTATATTGACTGTATTGATGGGATTGACGCTATTTTTATGGATTTCTGTGAATTATGTTTATTGCTGTTGTTGGACTGGCTGTATAAATATAAACAGGTGATTCTTTGTATTTTGGACATGATCGAAATACAGAGGAAACTCTGTCGGATTTTCGGTAGGGTTTACCGCTGTAATATATAGATTTAAGTCAGAATACGTATGAATGTATAACGTGACGTGTATATAAGTTTTAGATTTCATTCTAGAGTAATTTGTAATACATGCATGTATAATTAGTTAGCTGCATGTGAATTAGGGTTGAACGGAATCCGAATGGACAACGGAAAGTCTATTTGGGTTACGTTTAACCAGTAACGATCCCCTGACGTTCCCACATAGGGAATAATCATTTAGAATAACCCATATGTTTTCGCTAATCAGATGAGGATTGTATATGTTGTATTAGGGGGTCGTTACATGGTGCACATGTTGCCCCTCCATATTTCTCTTATTATGCAATTTTATGATGATGATGATGATGATTGGCAGAGGCCTACGACAAGTGCTCTTATTTCCTTATTGCTCTTTATGTAACATCTGCTCGCTCCCTCTACGTATTATGAGATGTTTGTTAATTTTAAATGAATTAAATATTTGTGTTTGTTGCATTAGGTTACATGTAGTTGCATTAGGATAAGAGTTTTAAAGGAGAAGAAAGAATAAGGACTACATTGAAAATGAAAATGATATAGTGGGAAATTGTATGAATATCCAAAACTTCATGGCAACAGGCCGTAATTTTAGCCAAATGATTTACTGTAGCAACAGAATTCTGAAAAATTTCCTACCAGGCAGTTAGGGAAAAAATGGTCATTTAACATAACGTTGGAAGAATTATCAATTTGGACCAAATCATCGGGAATTAAGAGCAAAGTTGCAAAAGACCAGATTGCCTATAAATAGGCCAACCTTCCATAACTCTTCATTTGCATCCTAAAGTCTGAAAATCTAGAAAGAGAGAGAGAAATCTCATTAGAGAGAGAAAGAGTGAGAATTTTGAAGGAAGAAAGCAACTAATCGAATTTAAGCATTCCAGGAGCTAGGAAAACTGACCATAACTCTTTACCTTCATCAAATACCAAGTTTAAACTAGCAGAAAGGTAACAAATCATCTATCTCCCTTATTTTTGAAATTTACTGTGCATGGTTGGAAATTTCTGAGTTTTCATAATTTTGAACTCTAGGGAGATTAAAACCTACATTCTTAGTATTTTTTACCGCTATTGGATGTTTTAAAGTGCTTGAACATACTTGTGAATGCATAAATGCAAATCAGAGAAATGGGTTTTTCATAGTTTGTGAGAAAGAGCATAAATCCAAGATTTAAGCATGAATAATCGGTGGTTTGGGCTATTTTTGAGTGGTAAATGAAGCTTTTATGCTGTTATTGAGTTTTTAATCATCAAAACTATTTTAAAAACATGTTCTTGGGCTAAATTAATTGGTCAGCGATGAGTTTTAAAATAGAGTATAACGTAGTAGTCGACTTGTAGGCTCTACTAGTCGACTATCGTGCTCCTGAGTGTAACATCCGCTCCAATTATTATTAAAGAGATGTTTGATAATTGTTAATTTGATTTTTAATGATTTTGTATGTTACATTAATGCATGTAGTTGCATTAGCTTAGGGACTAAATTGAAAGGAAATAAATGAGGGTTTAGTAAGAGGTGGTTAAGGACTCAATTGAAAAGGGAAATTTTATTGAGGCAAAATGTGTAAAGTAAGCCAAGGACCAAAGAGAAAATTCCCCAAACTTTCCCTTAAACCCTAATTGCAGCCAAGACTCCCACACACTCCCAAACCTTTAGATTTTAGAGAGAGAAGTAGAAGGGGAGAGCAGAGAGAGAAAGGGGTGAGTTAAGGCAAATGAGGGAGATTTTGCTGAAGGAAAAGGCTGATTGAAGCTAGGAATTAGTTCTGCAGCAAGGGGGGATCATTCCTAACACATCAAACACACACACTTGCAAGAATCAAGGTAGCAATCCATCCTAAATCCCATTTTTTCTGAAATGTTACGGTTGTTGGAAAATTAGATTTTTACATGTTTGAACTGAGATTGGGGTTAAACCTACATTCTGTATGTTTTTCTATTTCTATGGGATGTTTTGTTGCTGAATGTATGCTCATATATGTGTTTGTAATGGATTAGAAGGACTGGGTTGTGTTCATCTAGGGATATAGACTTTTTTTCCTTGATTGTTCCATGTTTTAGCTAACGGATGAGAAACGTTTGATGAAAAGTAAAGTTTGTAGTATGGAAATTAAGCTCATATGTTTAAAATTGAAAATAGAATGCATTCTGGACTAGGTATTCTAAAAATTATGTTTTCTAAACTGCAATGGAGTATATCAGCCGACTACTAAGCGGGGCAATCGACTGCCGTGTTCCTGGAAAACCCGAAAGTGTAGACAGAGGCTTAGCAGCCGACTGCCGGGCCCGGGTCGATTGGCCATCCTTGCCGTCAACTGTCGTGTTCTTGGAAACCCAGAAGTGCAGACAGAGGCTTAGTAGCCTACTGCCAGGTTTCTAATAGTCGATTGTCAGGCTCAGCTTTGCACTAAGCAGTCGGCTGGCAGTTCTAGCAGTCGACTTTCATGCTCTTATTTTTACTCAGAATGTATTCTAGAAAGCCACCAGTCGGCTGCCAGAGTGCTTACTGTCTGGTACTCGAGGAATACAGAGAGCCACTAGCCGACTGCTAGCCTTCCAACAGTTGACGGCAGCCCTATAACTTGCAAAATGAGGTTTTTAATGGCAATTGAGCTTAGTAATTCTTCATACTAACTTTGTTAAGGGCTTATAACATAGGTAGGCAAGGAAATTAAGAGTTTTGGGTGATGATACCCTTGGGATAGTGAAAGAAACAGAGAGCAAAAAACACAAAGAGGGAGAGAGGAAAGTATTCTTAATGTATAACTTAAGGTAGATGGGCTCATGATCGAGTGATCGATTGTCGGTATGGAACAGACGTGGAGAATTCCACAGTTGTACCATAAATTGGGATGGTTAAACATCCACTTGAACTTAGATGATTTCAAAAACACCGTGATGGTTGCAAACTTTAAGTTAGTGTCATCTCTCAAAGGCCATATGAGAAACACATACTTAGAGTTAAGCATAACCATGACCATAGGCTGATTCACCCCATAGTATA
Organism: Senna siamea; assembly: GCA_031216115.1. Lineage (NCBI taxonomy): Eukaryota > Viridiplantae > Streptophyta > Magnoliopsida > Fabales > Fabaceae > Senna > Senna siamea. The sequence continues at coordinate 10,519,280 of CM062360.1, forward strand.
TGTAGAGAATAGCCTACCGAGAGTGTGATCTATCGAAAAAGGATGGTGATTCCATAGTATTATGATTTGCCTAAAAGCGAAGAGGAAATTATCCAAGTAGAGTTAACATTGATACCATGAGAGTATACCAGCCCATTTAGGACGAAAAGGAGGAATCCCACTAGTCCGGGATGATCTGCCAAAAAGGGGCAGGGACCATTATGGTACTTGGATCCACTGGGGGACGCCTCAGAATGTACAAAAGGTTAAGTCATGGTTAAATAGACATGCGCTCATTCATATAGACAGTGGTGTGTGGAGTTGTTGCTGGGCGACTCTCTTGATTACTCTCATGGTGTTTTATGTACTGCTCGCATGTTATGGAAATGAAATGATGTTATGTTTACTATCCCACATGTGTTTTATAACAAATGCTTCATTATGAGAATGATGATGAATACACTTCCCATGTTTTAAAGTTGATATGTTCTGAATGCACATGCATACATATGAGTATATAACATGATTAAATGCTTCACTCATTACATCCCCATAGTATGTTATATGTTTTATAAAAGAATGTATAGGTTTTGCATGCGAGCACGGTGGTACAGGTTAACGAATTTTGTAACTACTTGTATTGCTAATGAGATTCATTTCTCATAATAGTGTTGAGATGTACCAGATGTGTAGGGCCCCTTTGAGCTAGAGGAAGAAGGTAAGGTACGCAAAAGTGTCCAATCTAGGCACACAAACTGTTTATTTTGGATAGTATAAGTACATGTTAGGACTGAGCTAGCCTTCATGATATTTTGAGAAAGGCTAGTATAGGATTATTTTGTATAGCCTATTCTAACTTATCCATATATGATTAGGCTGGATTGATGATTAGACTATTTAATGGAGTTATGAGTGGCAGGATTGTTGCCTCCATACCCAATAGTTAATTGATTATATTTAATTAAGAATGCATGTCTATGTATAGTTAATCCAGGTGTATGCTATATGTATTTATTCCGCTGTGATATTGAGAGAACCCAAGAGTAGAGACCAACCCAAATGTACTCAATAAATTAACTTGCTAAAAAGTTTAAAATTTTCTCGGGTAGAAGTAATAGTAACACCAACACTCTGATAATTATTTTCATATTATATTTTTTAAAAATAACTAAAATGAACTGTAGGATAGAGGGTGTTACACTGAATTTCCCAGAAACATATCTAGAATGCTAACATTCGACTGCCAGGGGCTGGAAGTCGATTGTTATGTTCTTATTTTCCAAAAATTGGCTAAGAACAGAGCAGTCAACATCAGGGTCCTGGAAGTCGATTGATTGCTCACTTTTTGAAACATTTTTGGGGCAGTAACTAGTTGAGTGCAACTAGTTTAAGTTACTACTCTTAGGCTCTCACATGTTACACAGCAAAAATAAATAAAGATATTTAAATAAGATTGATAGATATAGAGATATTTACATTCACATTCACTATTCATAACATTTGATCTGCGAGAATGGATGCATTTGGTTATACCATGACAATGGATGCATTTGTTTACTTCGCAAGAAGGGATGCAATTGGTTATACCTGGAGAATAGCTGCAATTGGCTTTAATCCAAGAAAAGTTTTGTAGAAGGTTAATCACGAGAATGATTGCTAACGGATAACCAGAGAATAAATATTGATGGTTAACTTGAGAATAAATGCTGATGGTGAAAACCACGAGAATGATTGCAGGTGGTTCATGACCACAAGAGAATCTTATTTATGAATAAGAAATTTGAAAGAATTACTATGTGATGCTTTTTGCATAATTTCTTTGCTTATACTTTATACTGATATGAGAATGTGATTCGTTACCATTACAGTTTGAGTATGTATCCTATGTGATAATATCTGTTAAAGTGCATGTGTAATCATAAGTATATGCATGAGATATTTGTATAATCCATATACATTATTTCAATAGCATAATATTTAAAAATATTCTAAAAAAGAATGTGGTGGATTTTTGTATCTGTATGGTGGTAAAAATAGCTATTTTTTTAAACACAGGTGATTATTGCTACTGAGAAATAATTCTCATTAAAGATGATTTTTATCAGATGCCTAGGTACTAGGTGTTGATGGAAGCAGAGATAGAGATAGTGGAGATACCCTTTCTGGGGCAGTTTCCTGTGATCACTGGACTTTGGGTCCTACTTGTATTTGAGTTACCACCCTCCCCTTGACTATATGCATAACTAGGAGTATATAGTATTTTGACATGCCCACTTCCCAGAATCCTTATGAGTATTTTGAAAGGATCACGATAATGCTTTTGGTGTAAGTAAAGAGGGCATATATGTAGTAAGATGTATGAGATAGAGAATTTTTCCTAAAACAAGGTATGAGTGACAGGCTTGTTGTCTCTTTATCTTACTCAGGCTCACATATCTATAGGTATATGTCTGGCACACATTAATGTTTATTTATGTATAAATATTATGAATAGTGAATGTGAATGTAAATATCCCTATATCTATCCATCTTATTTAAATTTCTTTATTTATTTCCACTGTGTAACATGTGAGAACCCAACTGTAGTAACCCAAACTAGTGGCACTCAACTATTTAACTTAGAAAAAGTTAAAAATTTACTCGGGTAAAGGTAGTAGTAACTCACCAATCCTATATTAACTTATATTATTTTATTAACAAAAAGGAACCATAGGATTAGGGGTATTACACTAAATTGGTATTAGAGCACGGTTATCATAGCTAGTTGAGCACTGACTCAGTAACAAATGGTAGATTCCTCAGGTTATAAGAGGTAAAATTCTTAGGTCATGTAATCATTAGAAATGGAGTAGCAGTAGATTCCAGTAAGACAGAGGCCATAAATGGTTGGGAGTGGCCTACCACAGTGAAAAAAATCTGTAGTTTTCTCGAATTAGCTAATTACTATAGGAGATTTATTCAAGGGTTTTCGCAGATAGCGTTACCTTTGACCAAATTGACTAGAAAAGATGTTCCATTTGTGTGGGATGCCAAATGTGAACACAACTTCCAAACTCTGAAAGAAAAATTGAGAACTAAACCTATCTTAATCATTCCTGATCCATTAGAAAATTTTGAAGTGTATTGTGACATATCCAAGAAGGGCCTAGGGTGTGTCTTGATGCAAAATAGGAAAGTTGTGGCATATGTGTCTAGGCAATTGAGACCCCATGAGAAGAATTATCCTACCCATGATCTTGAATTAGCAGCCATAGTGTTTACCTTAAAGATTTAGAGACACTATCTCTACGGATCTAGATTTGAGGTATTTACTGACCATAAAAGTCCCCAATACCTTTTTAATCAAAAAGAGTTGAATATGAGGCAGAGGAGATGGATGGAGTTTATTAAGGATTATGATTTTGAATTGAAGTACCATCCCAGAAAGGCAAATGTAGTGGTCGATGCTCTAAGTTGAAAATCCCTTCATGTAGCTCACATGATAATGAGTGAAATGAATTTGGTTGAGCAGTTTAGGAATATGAGTCTATTCACTCTACTTTACCATATAGGATGTACTTGAGTGAAATGAAAATCGAGAATACTTTTAAAACTCAAATCCTAGAAAACCAAAGAGAAGATGAATTCTTGAAGTCCCTAAAGGATTCAAAAGAATTCAAGAAAGAGATAGATGGAATAGTGACCTACCAAAATAGGTTGTATATCCTAGAATCAGGAGAATTGAGAGATAAAATTTTGGAAGAAGCCTATAAGAGCAACTATACTGTTCATCCTAGTTGAGTATGTTGCAAAATGCCTAGTGTGCCAGCAAGTGAAGATTGAACATCAAAAGCCTGCAGGAATGTTACAACCTCTAGAAATTCCAGAATGGAAATGGTAGAAAATTTCCATGGATTTCATAGTTGGCTTGCCTAGGACTCAGTCAGGAAATGACGCAATCTGGGTGACTGTAGACAGATTAACTAAATTTACACATTTCCTACCTATTAAAATAAATTTTTCATTGGATAAGTTGACCCATTTGTATATACAGGAGATAGTATGACTTTATGGAATACCCACTAGTATAGTATCAGATAAAGATCCTAGGTTTACTTCTAGATTCTGGAAAGCCTTGTAAGAGGCATTTGGTACTAAGTTAACCTTCAGTTTATCATCCTCAAATCAATGGGCAGACTGAAAGGACAATCCAGACATTAAAAGATATGCTTAGCGCTTGTATATTAGAATAAAAAGGAATATGAAAACAATCTAAGCCGAATGGCATCATTGGTAGTTCCATTAATCTTGAAAGTGTCACATATCTCCAAGAAATTGGCTATGTGAGCGTTGGGGTCTTTGTTGGGCATCCCTCCAAATTGTACAGTTTCCTGCACCATCTGGATCACATTTGGCTTGATCTCAAAATTGTTAGCTGCTATTGTAGGCCGAGTAATCCATGTCTCTGTCCCTTCCAATGAAGGTCTAGAAAATTCATACATAGTTCGGTTGGCATCATCATTGTTATTTGCAGCTGCTATCTTTGGTGATGTAGGGTCAGGGATCTCAACTGGTTCCTCCTCTAATACCTCAATTGGCACCTCCTCTTGATGACGGTGTGTACGAGTCCACAACAGTCATTCTGGATCGGACAGAGGGTCTATAGGTATAGGATTGGAACTCCTGGTCATAAACTACCTGAATCCAATAATAGTGAAATAGCCCATCAACTAGATTAAACAGTAATAAACCAAAACAAAAAGTGAAATAGGATAGATAATGACCAATGACAGAAACAAAAACAAAATAAATAAAAACCCACTAAAATAGAAAAATAATTAATCTAAAAATAAAATAAAATAAACAAAAGACAATATGAAATTAATAAAAACCAACAACTAAATGAAGAGAAAGACACAACTAACTAGAAAAAAAAACAAAATAGACAAATAAAAGTGGCTAAAGTAACAGATAGCAATTTCACTTTAGTCTTCACAAATAATTCCCCAGCAACGGTGCCAAATACTTGATGTGTGTTGTAATATCCTCAATTCTATGATATCAGGTATGTCTTAGAATCCTAGACTCAATATTTTTATGCATGGAAAATAGTCCAAAAATTATTTAATATTACCTTAAACAAATGAAGGACTAAATTGAAAGGAAATGACTAGGGACTAAAATGAAAGGAAATTCGTTTCACAAATATCCTGATAGTAAGCACGTAAATTGAGGTGCATTTATGGCGCACATTTATGAGGTTTGAAAATGGTGCCAATGTCATGAATGCTTCAAGAAAAATATTTAGGGGCAAAATGGTCAAAATTTTATCTAAAAATAAGAATAAAATATTTATTTATCAGATAAAATGACTAATTTTTATCTGGAAAATTATGAAATTGTCTCTAGAATATTTTTCCAGAATTTTTTTTTTTTTAAATTTGGTTCGGCACTTAAGAGGTGTAAAATGGTCATTTTACCATGAAGGGCAAAATGGTAATTTTGACACCAAGGGTAAAAAGGTAATTTCATCACAAGGACATAAGGGGAATTTTACCTAAAGAAACACTTTAAAATTCCTAAAATACCCTTGCATGTCAAGGTTTTAAGAAGGAAAAAGTGAAGGGTATTTTGGTCATTTTGCCACCAAGGAAAAAATGGTCATATTAGCCATTTTAAATAAGTCACACTGCTTCTTCTTCTCCTCCTTAGCAAAGACGACGTGAAGGCTTTTGGAAGGGAGAAATACCATAGGCTTCATAAGGGAGAAAAAGCAAGGAAACTTCAAGGTTTATCCACCAAAAATTGTAAATCAAGGTAGCTTAGCATTCTTCCATCACTTATTTCATGTTTTAATGGATTTTTCCAAGCTTTTGAGATTTTCATGGCTGAATGAACAGTACATGAATAGTGATGTTCTTAAGTTTACATTCTTAAATTCTCAAAATTTCTATGGATTAATGCTTAGAAAGTAGTATGGAGTTGTTTGTGATGGTTAATTTCAATTATGAAAGTGTTTATGTTCCTATCCCAACTTTGTTTCATTTGCCCTAAAACCCTTAAATTCATGAATGTCATGCCAAATTTTTTGTTTTTCCTTGATTGTTATGGAAAATGGTGATTGATGGTTTATGGATGATGATAATGGGATTAAAGGAATGATTATATAAAAAATGATAATTTTTGCACAAAATGCCTCTTTAGGCCATGGCTAGAAAAATGAGATTTGGAAAATTGTTTGAAAAATTTTAAAGTAGCTTATTGGTAATTCAATTCATGGCCAATGGAGGATAGAATGGATGTCAATTGGTTGAAAGGCCCAATTTTGCCTAAAAATCCCATCTTGACCAAGAGTGTGCAAGTTTTTGATGAAGGAAATGTGCTGAAATTTTTGTGTGTGTGTCATGGTTGAAGCAAGATTAATTGGCAATTATTTTTATGCAAAATGATCCCATTAAATTCCATGTAGCCTACTTGACCAATTTTAGGACATGGAAATATTTATGGAAAATTTTTGTACATAAATGTAATGAAATTGGTCAAAGTATACAAAGGAAATAATATGACGTTGCAATTAAATTTTAATGAATATTTTGTGCAATCTTGGCAATTATAGTAATTTGTGTGCATGCTTAAGTGTGGGGAGACAATGATTATACACACCTTGGGTATGTATAATTAGGTGAGAAAGGGGGAAAATGGAATAATAAGTAGGAAATGGAAAAGGTTCAACTTTGAAACCCTTTAAATGCAATAAAATGTGAAAAAGGGAATTTAGTGTAAATGGGAAGGAAAAGTAAATTTATTTTGCTTATTATATGGTAAGAGTGACAAATAGAAATTTTTAAGTATGAAAATCTTAAATTTCTAAAGGATTTCTCTTGACCAAGAATGAACCTACCTTTCTATACAAATTCAAGAATGGAATTGTTATTGAGATTTAAAGGTTTTCTTTTAGAAAGTGAGAATGATAGTATCATCATGAATGAGGAAAGAAAAGGATTGATTTATGACATAGATAAGGAAAAACATAGCATGGTATTGGAAAACATTGAATGGAAGGAAAATATTTGAATGTTCAATAAAGAGAAACACAGAGGAAGTAATTCCAATATATGTTCTAGGGTAGATAGGCTTATAACCGAGTGACCAATTGTCGGTATGGGACGGCCGTTGGACATTCCACCGTTGTATCATAAATTTGAATGGTGAAACATCCGCTTGGAATGAAAGAATTTCGAAAACGCTGTGATGATTGTGAATTCTAAGTTAGTGTAACCTAGATGGCCAATTGAATAAGGGACATTTACTTAGAATTTGGCAAAATTATGGGATTAAGCCTAATCATCCTAGTTGATATATATAGGAAATAGCATACTGGGAAATGATCCATGATGTAGGTTGTGGTGATCTATGGCATCATGTACCGCCCATAAAGCGGGGAGAAGATGATCTGTGTGAATAACAATGATTCCATGAGCTTAGTTTGACTGAACCCTAGGAGAAATTCCCACTTAGATCTGTCTTTATGACATGATCACTGAATGTGAATGGGTACTTGGATCCACTGAGGGACACCTCAGATGTACCAGTGGCAGAATTGTCACACACTTGATAGAGCGGCTATCTCATTCATGCACGCTGTAGTATGTGGAGTAATTTATACTTTCGATACTCTTGTGTCTCTCTAAATTAAAAATATGACTTTTAGCCAAATATGAATGTTTATTTTCCTTATAAATAATACAGTTTTTCATGAATGGTAAATGTTGTTTCTCCTAAATTATCTATGGATGAATGGAAATTTAATGAATGTACTTTCTTGATTATGGTACTAAAAGGTATGGTTGTGATTGAAATTGATACTATTTTTATTTTATAACTGATATATTACTGATATACCTCATAAACTTTATCCTATACATCTGACTGGTTTATTTATAGCATTTCCTAGAAATGATGGAATTTAAGAATAAGGAATGTAAATTGTTTTTCGTACCCATACGGTGGTACATACCATAACTCATAAATAAAATGTGAAATGTATAGCTACTGAGAAATTATTTTCTCATTATTTTCTAATATATATCAGATGACTAGGACCATTATGGTACTACAAGATAGAAGGGATTAGCTATCCATCCCAAGAAATGAAATAATATATATTATGCTAGAAATACATATAAGTATATGGATATGTAAAGCATACATATCAAGTTTTTGAAAAATAGTTAAAAAAGGTGTGAGTGGCAGGTTTGTTACCTCCTTACCCTATGAAAACAAGAAAACTACATATATCCTGCAGTATATGTAACAACGTTGTAACATTGAACTGGATGTAAATGTATGTAAAGGAAAAAGTTTAAATTTATCCTAAATTTTTATGGATTATGGTGTATGATTATTAAACTTCCGCTGTATTGATAATTGAATGTGATACCTGAGTAAGGATCCGAACCTAATAAAATGTATACTATAAATGGATATTTAAAGAACTCAGGTAAGAAATAAAGGATAGAAGTGTATATAAGACACCAGTTTCTTAAGTGAAGGATTTATCAATAAATAATATTTTAAATATGGCTATGAAATTGGGGGTGTTATATGTGCTGCCAATGCTACCTAAGCAACTACACCAAAGGCAGTGAACCTATCGATGCAGCCTAGTGCAATGGTAAGTATGAAGGTCGTATTCCTCAGGAACAGGAAAGCCCAGAGTTACTACATGTTCTCTATTATCTAGCTTGGCAATTAAAGTGATTGATTTCTAACTAATCCTAATAATTAACTAAGTGCAAATAAACTACCAGCGACAAGGAACAGAAGAAAATATACAAAGGCAAGAAATGCAAATCCATCAGGGAACCCATACTGGTTGGCAAACTCACAAAGGATAATGGATTACTGAATCTGACAATTCTACCTATGAGTGAATTCTATTTCAAATTCAAATTCTCTGTCGGTCTCAATGAATTTCTTAAACCTAAAATCTACCACTGGCTGTTCTTCCTTATGGTAAATTTTAAATTAGCATTATTGGTCTAATCCACTACTATTAAGGACAGTTACTCCTTAATCTAGCAATTAATTAATCTCATCTCTAAGCAAAAATTAATTGTCCATTACAATTAGGTGTCCAATTTCAATTATCATCTCTCGATCTCAGAAAGAAATCTAATTAGCTTCCATTACAACGTCTTGTGAATGAAAACATGAGCATTCACTCATAAAAGCAACGAAGATCACATAACCAATATTCAATTATCCATACAAATTAAAACAGCAATCCAACATAATCAAGAACCCCAATTAATTTGACAAGTTCAGCCACACATATTTACAGACAGCACATAATCTAACAGCAGACAATCCATCAAAAAATTCATTAAACAGTGGATAAAATATAGTAAAAATTTATGCAATCTTGTTGTCCAGAAAAATGCTAGAAAAATCAACTCTAAAGTTGTCCAAAAAAATGGATTGCGGGTCGTGGATCAACCGAGTTAGATCCTCGGGTCAATGGGTACCCGATTGAAAACTGTAGCAACGGTAACTAGAGTTGAGGCAGAAGGTCGTGGTGGGGGCGCTGATCGATGTTGGACTAATTTTTGATGGCCAACGGGATGGACGATGCTAGAATCAACTCTAAATGCGAAACAGGTCGCGAATCATGTCCATCATGGATCTCTCAGATCTGGGTTGTTTTGGCAGCTGGTGAGCTAGCGAAAGCTGCGGTTGGGTTGCCTGAAGTTACAGGGAGTGTCAGCGGGTAGTGGGTCACCCAAAAAATGCCACAAATGGTCGCGAACTCAGATGAATTTCCTCCTAAATCATGCACCTTTTCTTGTCGATCTGCTACTTTTCGATGGCAATGCTCGATGGTGGTGGCTCGCTCGTCGTCCCCTGTTGTCAGAGTGAGGCCGCGCACCCATGGACTCCAGCCAGAAGCACTTTCATTCACGCTTGGCTTCCATAGGTCTCTCTCTTGCGATGGGTTCCTTTTCACTATTTCAAGCTCTAATTTCCATTATTCCTCGCTCTGCACGAGCCTCTTCTCTTTTCTCACATAGGTCATCACTTTTTCCATCTAATTAGCTTGGTCCAAGGCCCAATAAGCAAAATTAGCCCAAATGGCCTATTTTGGGTGCTCTAATGGCTGTTTAGGCTCAAAATTTCTTCGTTTACTGATGATGACTTGATAAAATGCTTGAAAACGAAAAATAATGCAAATTAGGTGATTTTTTAAAATAAAATTACACAAAATGCTCACAAAATGGACAATTCACATCAAGCAATTTTGTATAGAATAAGACACATCAAATCACCCCACACTTAAGCTTTTGCTTGTCCTTAAACAAACGTTAACTCAGTCTTTAAACAAACAACAATAGTTTCTCAAAGTCCATACCTAGTCCACAGTTAATAATGCCTAACACATCCCCCGTGAAACTTAATCATAGACCAAATTGCAAAACCTTGACACAAAATGGAGATAATAACGATGCATACACAACTTAGCCAATAATTCAATGCCAATTATTTAAGAATCCATGCCTCTCAGAGATTACTCAAATCACTCAAAGAGTATACTGGTAAGGTACAAATCCCTTAAGCAACTTCACAAGAATATGTCTACTATATGCTTGCTCATAAATCTCATCTCCACTACTGCTAAAAAAATTGAATACCAAAGTTAAGGGGTCTTACAGGGTTGTAATGAGGTTAAGGTGATGGTAGGGAAGAAATTTTTGGTAGAAGTGGCATAGATGCTGAAAATTCAAGCAATTGAAGCATCATGAAGGATTAAAGGATTAAACGTAACAAATGCTAAACATAACAATTCTTACTAAGTTTTCAATGAAGTTGGTGATACTCATAGAATATAATATCAATAGACAGACTACTCTTATTATTATCTCTTTTTTTTCATCATTTTTTTTCATAATTAGCCTGCATGCTTACACTTTTGGATTGGAGGGAGCATTTAGAAGGATAAAAAAAAACTTAGTGTACTATCACCAATTAAGGTAGTGCCTTTTTAATCCATGTGTAAAGAGTAAATCACATAAATTTCAGGGGTGAAGAAAGAAGATAGTGTATAGAAAGGAATATGAGGTGTAAAATGTAAGTGATAAAGGAAAAGTCAAGGCCCAACAGTGGCTAACTAAGGAAGACACATGGGGTAGGCTTTTTGGAAAAAATAGTGTATCCTAAGTTGCCCAAATCATCTGATATTCAAAAGTTTATGTAACTTCAACAAGTATTATAGAGCAAGTTCTAGAGACACAATCAAGTGAAATACACACTAAACAAAAAGAATTAAAAGTATATTTATAATAAATGCTTATCGTAGGCTCAAATATCATTCTTGAAGTGTGGCTAAATTGCATATGGTTCTTAAATATTTCCATATGAATTATCAATCAAGCAATGCAAGCATACTGCATTAGACATTAATACTGCTTTCTAACATGCACTATGAGAAACAATGTCTGCCCATTCATGACAGAATCATACATGCTCAAAAAGACAATCAAAGACTCAAGTGCATAGAATCAAGAAAAAATCAAGTATCATACCCTATATCCACTATCAAAATAAATATAGCATCAAAAAATTGCAGCATCAAAATCATAGATACCCACCCCACACTTATAAAGACACTACCCTCAGTGTACAACAAAGGGGATACCACAAAAATAAAAGCATAAAGCGCAGCAATAAGCAAAGATAATCTAAAATTTTAATGTACCTTAACAAGAAGAAAATAGACAAAAATAAAATAACACAAATAAAGTAAATAAATAACAATAAAAAAAATACTACTTCTTTTTGTTTGATTCTTTTAGCTGGACTCGTTCCTTCTATCACTCTTGCAGGTAAAGCACCATGTACACTCATTCCTCGACCTTTGATAAGTTTCCATAGTAATGCTTCAGTCAGTGCCCATTGACTTTGAAATCTCTTTTTTCAGGATGATGCAGTTCCACTATGCCATAAGGAAAGACTTGCTTGACCACAAATGGTCTTGACCATCGGCTCTTAAGCTTTCTTGGAAAAAGACGAAGACATGAGTTATAAAGTAATACCCTATCTCCAACTTGAAAATCTTTAGAGCCATGCAGCCTTTAATCATGCCACTTCTTGGTTTGAGCTTTGTAAATGGAAGAATTTTCATAAGCTTGGTGGCGCTATTCTTCTAGCTCATTCAGCTGCCATAACCTCTCTTTACCTACAGAAATAACATCAAGATTGCATGTTTTAAGAACCCAAAGTGCCCTGTGTTCTAATTTGACAGGCAAATGACAAGTCTTTCCATATACTAGCCTATAAGGTGTAAATCCAGTAGAAGTTCTATAGGCTCTCCTAAAGGCCCATAATGTATCATCTAATTTGGATGCCTAATCCTTCCTACTAACCCCCATGATTTTCTCTAAGATTCTCTTTAAACCCCTATTAGTTACCTCTACTTGTCCACTGGTCTGCAGGTGATAGGGTGTTGAAAACCTGTGAGATACTCCATAATGTTTAAGTACTTTCTCAAGTTGGGAGCTACAGAAATGGGTCCCTCTATCACTAATCAATGCCCAAGGTGTACCAAACCTGGCAAACAATTTTTTAAGGAACCTAGTCACTACCCTGGCATCATTAGTGGGGAAAGCCTGAGCTTCTGGCTACTTGGAAAGATGCTTAATAGCCACAAGCATGTACTAATTACCATATGAGGAAGGAAACGGGCCCATGAAGTCAATACCCCACACATCAAAAATTTCAACCACTTTCATACTCGTTTGGGGCATTTCGTCACAGACGGAGATGTTACCTAACCTCTGACAAGCATCACAAACCTGGACATATGCTCTAGCATCCTGGAATATGGTTGGCCAGTAGAACCCTACTTCAAGTACCTTCCTAGTAGTGTGGTTTGTAGCCTGGTGGCCTCCCGTTGGTCCTTCATGGCAATGCCTCAGAATCTGGCGGATTTCCTCCCCATGTATGCATCTCTTGATTACTTAGTCTACACAAATAAAAACAAGAAAAGATCTTCCCAAATGTAGTATTTCAACTCAGCAAAGAATTTCTTCTTTTGCTGGGTAGTCATACCCTTTGGTAAAACCCTTGCAACCAGATAGTTAGCATAATCACAAAACCAAGGGGAATCAGTACATACTTGAACAGCCTCCAAAAGCTCATCTGGGAAGTTATCATCAATGACTCTCTCATCTAAGGCCTCCCAGTTTGGATTCTCTAACCTTGATAGGTGATCTCTAGCCAAGTTCTCTTCACCCTTCTTATCCTTGATTTCAATATCAAATTCCTACAAGAGCAAAATCCATCTAATGAGTCTAGGCTTAGCGTCATGCTTACCGAATAAATACTTCAAGGTTGAATGATCCATGTAAACCACGATCTTGGATAGCACTAAATAGCATTGAAACTTGTCGAAAGCATAAACCACTATAAGTAACTCCTTTTCAGTAGTGGTATAATGCTCTTGGGCATTAGTCAAGCTCTTGCTAGCATAATAAATTGGCTGTAACTTTTTATCAATCCTCTGACCTAACACAGCTCTAACTGCGATGTCACTAGCATCAAACATTAGTTCAAAAGGCAGCCCCCACTTAGCTGGAACCATAATAGGTTCTGTTGTTAGTAATTCCTTTAGTAACTCAAATGAATGCAAACAATCAGTATGAAACACAAAAGGTACCTCCTTGACAAGCAACTGAGTTAAGGGCCTAGCAATGTTAGAGAAATCTCTAATAAATCTCCTATAAAAACCAGCATGCCTTAAGAAACTCCTAATAGCCTTAATAGAACTAGGGGGTGGTAGTTTTGATATGGTCTCAACCTTAGCCTTATCTACCTCCATCCCTGCATGTGATATCTTATGCCTAAGAACAATCCCCTCTCTCACCATAAAGTGACACTTTTCCCAGTTAAGCAAAAAATGAGAGAAAGAGTTACCAAAAACTGAGAAGTCATCCATAAATACCTCAACAGAATCCTCAATCATGTCATGGATGATTGCCATCATGCATGGCTGAAAACTAGCTGGTGCATTGCACAGTCTAAAAAGAATCCTCCTATAAGTGAACATCCCATATGGGCAAGTAAATATGGTCTTCTCTTGGTTTTCAGGTGTAATGGAAATCTAAAAATAACCTGAAAAATCATCAAGGAAGCAATAAAACATGTGACCTGCCAAACGTTCAAGCATTTGGTCAATGAAAGGAAGAGGAAAATGGTCTCTCTGGGTTGCATGATTGAGCCTCCTATAATCAATGCAAACTCGAAAACCTATTACCGTCCTAGTGAGTATTAGCTCATCCTTCTCATTCTTGACCACTATCAAGCCACCCTTCTTTGGTACAACCTGCACAGGACTTACCCAAGAGCTATCAGAAATGGGATAAATCAAACGTATATCAAGAAGTTTAATTACCTCTTTTTTTACCACTTTCTTCATGTTTGGGTTCAACCATCTTTGTGGCTACACCACTGGCCTATAGCTATCCTCCATCAGAATCTTGTGTGAACAATAGCTAGGATTAATCCTAGGAATGTCTGCCATCTTGTAAGCGAAGGCCTTAGGGTATTTCTTGAGAGAGGTCAAAGTCATCTCCCTCTTCTCAGGTGTCAAGTCAGCTGTTATGATTACTGGTAGCTTCTTCGCCTCATCCAGATAGGCGTAGCTTAAGTGTTTAGGTAATTCCTTTAATTATAAGGTCGGGGGGTCCTTAATTGAAGGTTTCACCTTCTACACCTCTAACTTGTCAAGAGAAACAAAAAGGTTAGTAGAGTTGCTAGGCTCGACAGCCAGTAAATGAGCTAGTTGTTCTAACACTTGCTTGTTGGATAACTCATCCTCATCTTCTTGTAATGCCACCTGTAAAGGGTTAGAAAGTAAAAACTCCTGCAATTCAGACTCAACCACATCACCTAAGACATCCATAAAACATATAGTATCATCATGATCTAAAGATTATCTCTTAGAGGTAGCTAAGTCAAAAGTAACAGTCTCATCCCCTACTGTTAGTTTCAACTTCCCATAGTAGACATCTATAATAGCCCTAGATGTTGCAAGAAAAAGCCTACCTAGAATCAAGGGTATGCTACTCTCACCCTCCATATCCATCAAAACAAAATCAATAGGAAATATGAATTTATCAACCTTTACAAGTACATCCTTAACTATACGTCTAGGATATTTGACAGTTCTATCAGCCAATTGTATATTCATCCTATTAGGTTTCGGTTCACTCAATCCCAATTTATCAAATAAACTAGTAGGCATCAAATTTATGATAGCTCCTAAATTAGCTAAAGTATCCATGACAGACAGTTCACCAATTACACAAGATACAGTAAAACTCCTTGGATCATGCCTCTTAACAAGCAGCTTGCTTTGTAGGATTGTTGAGCACTCCTTATTCAGTATCACTAGCCCCAAATCCTCCAATTTCCTCTTGTTGCTCAGTTTTTCCTTCAAGAACTTCGCATAGCAAGGCATCTGTAAATGGCTTCAATAAAAGGAAGTTTAATCCTCAGTTGTTTAAATAGATCAAGAAACTTACCAAACTATTGATCCACCTTCTCCTGCTTCAGTCTAGCAAGGTGTGGAATGGATGGTTGGTACTCTCTTACAGGGCTCTTCTTGACCTCAACTCGCATCGACTTAGTTACCTCAGGCTCTAGGTCCTTAGTGACTATTGTATCCTGCACATCAGTATTATCATCATCAGGTAGAAGTAAAGGACCAGATACTTGCTTGCCTAATCTTTGAGTAATAGCCTTGCAATGCTCCCTTGGATTAGACTCTGTGGTGCTAGGGAGCGTCCCTGGCTATCTCTACCCAACACCTTAGAAATCTGGCCTATTTGGTTCTCCAAGTTCTAAATGGAGGCCTGCTAGTTTCTAAGTACTATGTCCATTTGCTGGAACTTGATCTCTGAAGTAAACACAAACTTCATGGTCAATTCCTCCAGATTGGGCTTCTTTTCCTTCCCTTGAGGAAATTAATTTAGAGCAGTTTGCTATTGGGGTTGCTGCTGGTGCAACTGTTGAAAACTTAGTAGACCCTAGTTATTAGTGTTTCTCCATCCAAAATTTGGATGATTCCTCCACCCAGGGTTGTACGTGTTGCTGTATGGATTGTTTTGCTGTCTTGGAGCATTCCCCATTTAATCTACCTGCTCAAAATCAGAAGAACCACTATGAGAAGAAAATGAAGAAAAAGGGTTAGCAAACATACCTCCAACATTACAATTGACACCATAATGCGAGCCACCACAGAACTCGCAGCTTGACTTTGCTGTTTGCACTAGCATCTGGTGTTAGTCAATCTTCTTAACCAGAAGCTCCACTTGAGCTGCCAAGGTTGATATAGAGTCTGACTGGTTGACCACTCCCTGTCGTCCTAGCCTATCCCTTGAGGATTGCCACTAATAGTTGTTCATGGCCATTTCCTCTATCAAATTTTGTGCTTGTTCAGGGGTTTTATTGTTTAATGCACCCCCTGCTGCCGTATCCACCATTTGCCTTTTGGCTGTATGCAAACCACTATAAAAAGTCTGCACCTACATCCACACAGGCAATCTATGATGTGGGAAACACCTCAGCAAGTCTTTGTACCTCTCCCATGTATCATACATACTCTCATCAACCATCTACACAAAAGAAGAAATGTCGTTACACATTTTTACAGTCTTAACTGGTGGAAAATATTTGTACAAAAATTTTTTAGCTAAAGTATCCCAAGTATTGATGGAGTTAGGTGGTAGGGATTGCAGCCATCTCTTTTCTCTGTCTCTCAAGGAAAATGGAAACAATCTAAGACGAATGGCATCTTTGGTAGTTCCATTAATCTTGAAAGTGTCACATATCTCTAAGAAATTGGCTATGTAAGCATTAGAGTCTTTGCTGGGCATCCCTCCAAATTGTACAATTTGCTGCACCATCCGGATCTCATTTGGCTTGATCTCAAAATTGTTAGCTGCCATTGTAGGCCGAGTAATGCATGTCTGTATCCCTTCCAATGAAAGTTTAGAAAGCTCATACATCGTTCAATTGGCATCGTCATTGTTATTTGCAGTTGCCATCTATGGTGATGTAGGGTCAGGGATCTCAACTAGTTCTTCCTCCAATACTTTTACTGGCACCTCCTCTTAACGACGGTGTGCACGAGTCCACAATAGTCATTCTGGATTGGACAAAGGGTCTATAGGTACAAGATTAGAACTCCTGGTCATAAACTACCTAAATCCAATAACAGCGAAACAACTCACCAACTAGATCAAAGAGTAAAACAGGATAGATAAAGACCAATGACAGAAACAAAAACAAAACAAGTAAAAACCCACTAAAATAGAAAAATAATTAATCTAAAAATAAAATAAAATAAACAAAAGACAAAATGAAATTAATGAAAACCAACAAATGAATGAAGAGAAAGGCACAACTAACCAGAAACAAAAACAAAATAAACAAATAAAAGTGGCTAAAGTAACAGATAGTGATTTCACTCTAGTTTTCACAAATAATTACCCGGCAACGGTGCCAAAAACTTGATGTGTGCTGCCAATGCTACCTAAGCAATTACACCAAAGGTAGTGAACCTATCGATGTAGCCTAGTGCAATGGTGAGTATCAAGGTCGTATTCCTCGGGAATGGGAAAGCCCAGAGTTACTACTTGTTCTCTGTTATCTAGCCTGGCAATTAAAGTGATTAATTTCGAACTAATCCTAATAATTGACTAAGTGCAAATAAACTACCAGCGACAAGGAACAGAAGAAAATATACGAAGGCAAGAAATGCAAATCCATCAGGGAATCTATATTGATTAGCAAACACAAAAAGGATAATGGATTACTGAATTGAACTATGCTACCTGTGAGTGAATTCTAATTCAAATTCAAATTCTCTATCGGTCTTAATGAATTTCTTAAACCTAAAATCTACTACTGGCTGGTTCTTCCTAATGGTAAATTTTAAATCAACATTATCAGTATAATCCATAACTATTAAGGATAGCTACTCCTTAATCCAGCAATTAATTAATCTCATCTCTAAGAGAAAATTAATTGTCTGTTACAATTAGGTATCCAATTTCAATTATCATCTCTCAATCTCAAAAAGAAATCTAATTAGCTTCCATTACAACGTCTTGTCAATGAAAACATGAGCATTCACTCATAAAAGTAACAAAGATCATATAACCAATATTCAATTATTCATGCAAATTAAAACAGCAATTCAACACAGTCAGGGACCCCAATGGATTTTACAAGTTCAACCACACATATTTACAGACAGTACACAATCCAACAGCAGAAAATCCATCAAAAAATTCATTAAACAGTAGATAAAATATAGTAAAAATTTATGCAATCCTGTCTTCTCAATTGTTCAATGGTCACTGCACGGATTGGTCGCCAGCAAACCACTAAAAGAGGACCAAAAAATTGGCAAAAAAATCAACTCCAAAGCTGTCCAGAAAAATGGGTTGTGGGTCTTGGGCCAATCTGGTCAGATCCTCGGGTCAACGGGTACTAGATAGAAAACTACAGCAAAAATAGTCGGGGCTGAGGCAGAAGGTCGCAGTAAGGGTGCTAATTGACATAAGACTGATTTTCGGTGGCCAACAGGACGGACGACACTGAAATTAACTCCAAACTTGAAACAGGTCGTGAATCATGTCCATCACAGATCTCTCCAATCTGGGCTATTTTGGTGGCCGATGAGCTAGGGGAAACTGTGGTTGTGTTTCCTGAAGTTGCAAGGAGTGATGGCAGGCGGTGGGTCGATTGAAAAACACCACAAATGCCTGTGAACTCAAACAAATTTCCTCTCAGATTCTGCCTCTTTTCTCGACGATCTGCTGCTTTTGGATGGCAATGCACGGTGGTGGTGGCTCGCCTATCATCCCCTATTGTCAGAGTGAGGTCATGCCACTGTGGACTCCACTTAGAACCACCTCCGTTCATGCTTGGCTTCTATAAGTCTCTCCTTCGCGATGGGTTCCTTTTCATTGTTCCAAGCTCCAATTTCCATTATACCTCGCGCTGTATGGGCCTCCTCTCTTTTCTCTCATAGGTCCTCACTTTTCCCCTCCAATTAGCCTGGTCCAAGGCCTAATTAGCCCGGTGCAAGGCCCAACAAGCAAAATTGGCCCAAATGGCCTGTTTTGGGTGCTCTGAAGGTTGTTTAGGCTCAAAATTTCTCCATTTACTGATGACGACTTGATAAAATGCTTTAAAACAAAAAATAATGCAACTTAGGTGATTTTTAAGAATAAAATTACACAAAATGCTCACAAAATGGACAATTCACATCAAGAAATTTTGTATAGGATAAGACACATCAATTCTGGAAAGCCTTGCAAGAGGTATTTGGTACTAAGTTAAACTTTAGTTTATCATCCTCAAATCGATGGGTAGACTGAAAGAATGATCCAAACATTAGAAGATATGCTTAGGGCTTATATATTAGAACAAAAAGTAAGTTAGGATAAAATTTTGCCTTTGATAGTGTTTTCCTTTAATAATAGTTTTCATACCAACATAGGAATGGCTCTTTATGAAGCTTTGTATGGGAGAAAATGTAGATCACCCTTGTGTTGGTTTGAAGTGGGAGAGAGACAAATTTTAGGGCTAGAATTAGTTCAACACACTACTGATTAGATAAATATGATTAGGAAGAAAACGGCTAAGGCCCAAGACAGGCAAAAGAATTTTGCTACTAAGAGGAGAAGGCCATTAGAATTTGCAGAAGAAGACCATGTTTTTCTCAGAGTATCTCTAGTTACTAGTATTGATAGGGCTATTAAATCCAAAAAATTGATCAGGCTTATATTCTTGACGCCAGTACTATACAATTAAAAGATAACTTGACCTTTAAGAATCATTGGCACTGAAGTCAAACAATTGAGGAATAAGACAATTCCATTGGTAAAGGTATTGTGGGATCAGCCATCGCCATAAGAAGCTAAATGGAAGAAAGAAGAAGATATGAGAAAAGTATATCCAGAGTTATTTCTTTAGGTACGTTTTAAATTTTGGGGATAAAATTTTTTTAAAGGAGGGGAGAATTGTAACATTCACTCTCTCTACACATTAAGAGATGTTTGTTAATTTTAAATGAATTAAATATTTGTGTTTGTTGCATTAGGTTACATGTAGTTGCATTAGGATAAGAGTTTTAAAGGAAAAGAAAGAATAAGGACTAAATTGAAAATGAAAATGATATAGTGGGAAATTGTATGAATATCCAAAACTTCATGGCAACAGGCCATAATTTTAGCCAAAGATTTACTGTAACAATAGAATTTTGAAAAATTTTCCGCCAAGTAGTTAGGGATAAAATGGTCATTTAACATAAAGTTGGAAGAATTATCAATTTGAACCGAATGGTAAGGAATTAGGAGTAAAGTTCCAAAAGGTTGGATTGCCTATAAATAGGCCAGCTTTCCATAACTCTTCATTTGCATCATAAAGTCTGAGAATCTAGAGAGAGAGAGAGAAACCGAGTTATAGAGAAAAAGAGTGAGAATTTTGAAGGAATAAAGCAGCTAATTGAATTTAAACATTCTAGGAGCTAGGAAAACTGAACATAACACTCTACCTTCATCAAATACCAAGTTTAAACCAGTAGAATGGTAGCAAATCATCTACCTCCCTTATTTTTGAAATTTACTATGCATGGTTGGAAAATTCTGAGTTTTCATAATTTTAAACTCTAGGGATATTAAAACCTACATTCTTAGTGTTTTTGACTACCATTGGATGTTTTAAAGTTCTTAAATATACTTGTGAATGCATGAATGCAAATATGAGATATAGGTTTTTCATAGCTTTTGAGAAAGAGTTTAAATCCAAGATTTGAGCATGAATAATCGGTGGTTTGGGCTATTTTTGAGTGGTAAATGAAGCTTTTATGCTGTTATTGAGTTTTTAATCATCAAAACTATTTTAAAAACATGTTCTTAGGCTAAATTAATTGGTCAACAATGAGTTTTAAAAAAGAGCATGACGTAGCAGTCGATTTGTAGGCTCTACTAGTCGACTGTTGTGCTCTTAAGTTGCCCAGAAATGTATCCAGAATGCTAGCAGTCAACTGCCAGGTGCTGGAAGTCAACTGCCATGTTCTTATGTTCTAGAAATTGGCCAAGAACAAAGCAATCAACTATTGGGGCAGTAAGTTGGAAGTCTACTGCCATAAGGTTGGAAGTTGACTTGTAGCTCTCTACTTTAGCAAATTGGACTCAATAACCTCTTTTTATACGTAATTAGCCCAATACTTGGCTCAAATGTTGGATTTAATCTTGACTTGTAATAGGTAAAATGAGAACTATGTATGCTTGAGAAATCATGAGAAAAACAAGAGAAACAAGAGAATTTTAATTAGCATAAACCATAAATGAGAATAACTACAAATGGTTGATCCGCGAGAATCGATGCATTTGGTTATACCGCAAGAATGAATGCATTTGGTTACTCCATGAGAAGGGATACAATTGGTTATACTGCAAGAATAGCTGCAACTGGCTTTAATCCAAGAAAATTTTTGTAGACAGTTAACCATGAGAATAATTACTTACAAATAACCTGAGAATAAATGCTGATGGTGAAAACCACAAGAATGATTACAGGTGGCTCATGACCACAAGAGAATATCATTTATAAATAAGAAATTTGAAAGAATTACTATGTGATGCTTTTGATTATGGCCATATCAAATTGCATAATTTCTTTGCTTATGCTCTATACTGATATGAGAATATGATTTGTTACCATTGCAGTTTGAGTATGTATCCTATGTGATAATATCTATTGAAGTGCATGTGTAATCATAAGTATATGCGTGAGATATTTGTATAATCCATATACATTATTCCAATAGCATAATATTTTAAAATATTATGGAAAAGAATGTGGTGGGTTTCTGTATCCGTACAGTGGTACAAACAGCTATTTTTTCAAACACAAGTGATTATTGCTATTGAGAAATAATTCTCATTAAAGCTGATTTGTATTAGATGCCTAGGTACCAGGTGTTGATGGAAGTAGAGATAGAGATAGTGGAGATACCCTTTCTAGGGTATTTTCCTATGATCACTGGACTTTGGGTCTTACTTGTATTCGAGTTACCACCCTCCCCTTGACTGTATGCATAACTAGGAGAATATAGTATTTTAACATGCCCACTTCCCTAAATCCTTATTAGTATTTTGAAAGGATCAGGAGAATGCTTTTGGTGTAAGTAAAGTGGGTATATATCTAGTAAGATATGTGAGATAGAGAATTTTGCTTAAAATAGGGTATGAGTGGCAGGCTTGTTATCTCCTTACCCTGCTCAGGCTCACATATCTATAGGTATATGTCTGGCACACACTACTATTTATGTATGTATAAATATTATGAATAGTGAATGTGAATGTAAATATCCCTATATCTATCCATCTTATTTAAATTTATTTATTTATTTCCGCTACGTAACATGTGAGAACCCAAGTGTAATAACCCAAACTAGTGGCACTCAACTATTTAACTTAGAAAAATTAAAAAATTTACTCGGGTAAAGGTAGTAGTAACTCACTAACCCTATATTACCTTATATTATTTTATTACCAAAAAGGAGCCATAGGATTGGGGGTGTTACACTTTATGTTATGATGAAAGTTATATGAATGATGCTATGTTACCTATATGTTTTGATGAATTAATGAGATATATATTATGAGTTAAGTTTATGCATGCAAGTATGAATGTTAAATGAAATGTTATATAGGATACCCAATATATGTATTGTTTTATGAAAAAGAATGTAGAATTTTCGTATGAGTTTACGGTGGTACAAACTAGCTATTTTGAAAAATGGTTATTAATGCTATTGAGATTTATTCCCATAAAAATGTTGGTTTGTATCATATACCTAGGTTCCAGATAGTGCTAGAAGTGGAGGTGAAAGTGGTGGTGATACCCTTCATAGGATATTTTCCTGTGATTCATGAAGTGTGGGTTATGTATATATAGGAAGTTCCTCCAACACCTTGAGAATGTAAAGTTCTAAGAAATTTTTTGCTATGCCCCATACCCTGAATCTTGGTGATATTTTGGTAAAAGGATCAGGAGAATAGTTTTGATGTATAGGATAAGGGCATATATGTATTATGAAATATGAGCTAGGAATCCATTAGATATTTTTGTTAAATGGGTATGAGTGACAAGTTTGTTGTCTCCTTACCCTAGCTAACACTCTCACATATCCATAGATATATGTCTAGTGAATGATATGTATACATTGTAAATGAATGTTGATGTATATGAATATATGTATGCACATGTATGTTATTTTAACTAATATGTTTTAATTTCTACTGCGTAACGTATGAGATCCCAAGTGTAGTAGCCCAAACCAATAACACTCATTATTTTGCTTGATAAATAATTAAAAATTGACTAGGGTAAAAGAAGTAGTAATTCACCAATCTTATAGTATATTTTTTATATTATTTAAATCACTTTAAAAGAGACTGTAGGATTGGGGGGTTACACTGAGTTGGTATCAGAGCATTACTACCACGGCTAGTTAGAACTAGCTCAGTAGTGAAAGGGTAGATTCCTCATGATATAGACTAATGCTAGGTAGTTAGCTGAGCCATGGCAGTTGACTAGCTTGTATTATGTTTTAACTTGAGGTATTAGGTTTGGGTATATGATCTCTTATAAATAATATGTTATTGAGACTAATCACCTCGATAATGTTTGTTTTGTAGAGTGAATTATGGCCCCACCTAGGAGAAATAATGGGAAGGAAAAGGAAGGTGAGACCAATATGGAAAGAGTAATACAAGTCATGATGGGAGTGGCAAAGGTTATGAGGGAACAGACTGTTGTTGTTGCCCAATAGGCTACTGCTGCTACTCAACAAGCTGCAGCTACAGCTGAACCAATTAGACAATTTCAAGGGAATAGACCTATGAATCCCAACCCAAATCCTGACATTGGACAAGTGAGAAACCAAGCCTATAATGGTTGGTCTGAATTTCATAGAAGTAATCATCCTTCCTTTAGGGGTGAGTTTAACCCACAAGCAGCTGAAGAATGGTTGTGAGAGATGGAAAAATTGTTTGAGGTAATTGGGAATACGGACGAATAGAAGGTATTGTTTGCTACTCATATGCTTCTCGGGGAAGCAGAATGTTGGTGGAGAGGAGCGAAACAATTACTGGTAGCTTAAAGGACCCAGATCACCTGGGAAGTTTTTAAAAGAGTGTATCTGGAAATGTATTTCCCTAAGAACGTGAGAAACCAGAAAGAAATTGAATTCATGCAGTTAAAGAAAGGTAGTATGACTTTTGAGTAGTATTTAGCAAAATTTGAGGCACTGTCTAAATTCTCTTCTTATTTGGAACATCATCCAAATGAGACATGGAAAGCATTGCATCTAGAAGATGGGTTAAGATCAAAGCTAAATAATGTTGTTGCTCCGTTTGAAATTAGAAACTTTGCTATATGTCGCATTATTTCTTAGAACCTAGATGAAATAGAGAAAGAAAGATAGAGAGCCAATTTCTTTAAAAGGAAACGACCAGGATCCTTCAGAGGAAGCGATAGTAGAAATGAGGGAAACTAGAAGGGGAAGAAACCTGTAGTGAGACAGGCAGTACCTAATGCTTGTCCAAAGTATGGGAAAAGTCATGGCGGACCCTGTAGATTCTAGTCGGGTTTGTGTTATAAGTGTGGAAAAATGGGTCACTTTATTAAAGACTACCTTGAGTGGAAGAAGATGAATGAGCCCACAAGACCTCCTACTATGAGAAGAGTTTATACTCTCAAAGGTAAAGACGTGGTTCAATT
This sequence comes from Senna siamea, assembly GCA_031216115.1. Classification (NCBI taxonomy): domain Eukaryota; kingdom Viridiplantae; phylum Streptophyta; class Magnoliopsida; order Fabales; family Fabaceae; genus Senna; species Senna siamea. Next base: position 10,544,099 of record CM062360.1, read on the forward strand.
CGATGATCTAATAAAAGGTAAATGTTTGATAAATGGTATATCTTTAATTGTACTGTATGATTCTGGTGCCAATCATTCTTTCATTTCCTATGAATATGTGGAAATATTGAATTTACCTTTATTTAAATTACCCCATGAGTTATCTATTTCTACTACCGCAGGAGAGCATGTATTAACTTCTTTAGCTTGCTTAAATTATTCCCTTGTTGTTGAAAATAAGCCCTTCATTGTTGACCTCATTTGTTTAACTTTGGTGGGATTGGATATTATTCTCGGGATGGATTGGTTGTCTGTGAACAATGTAGTCTTGGATTTTTCTAAGAAATCTGTAAGTTTTATAGATGCCATGCTGGTAGTTAGGAAAATTGAGGAAGAAATCCAAAGAACTAGTTTTTTGAGTTCTTCTAAAGTTGAACATCATCATACACTTAATGTTATTCCTGTAGTTTGTGAATTTCCATGTCTTTCCCAATGAAATTTCAAGTCTTCCACCTGAAAGAGAGATAAAATTTTCTATATAATTGATTCCTGGAATGGGACCAATTTCTATAACGCCTTATAGAATGTCTTCCTTAGAGTTAACTGAATTGAAGGTGCAAATAGAGGATCTTTTGGGGAAACAGTTTATTAGCCCTAGTGCTTCACCTTGGGGAGCACCATTTCTGTTTGTAAAGAAGAAGGATGGAAGTATGAGGTTGTGTATAGACTATAGACAACTGAACTAAGTAATTTTGAAGAATAAATACCCAGAGAGGAGCTACTGTGTTTTTAAAATTAATTTGAGGTTGGGATACCATCAAATTAGAGTGAGAATAGAAGACATACCTAAGATAGCCTTTAAAACAAGATATGGGCATTATGAATTTTTGGTAATGCCATTTGGACTGACGAATACTCTAGCTATTTTTATAGATTACATGAATCACAACTTTAGACCCTACTTGGATTAGTTCGTGGTAGTGTTTATTGATGACATTCTTGTATATTCTAAGAGTAGTGAAGAGCATGAACATCATCTTAGAATTGTATTACAATTGCTTAGGGAAAAGTAATTGTATGCAAAGTTAGAAAAATGTGAATTCTGGTTAGAAGAGGTGAAATTCTTAGGTCATGTAATCACTAGCAATAGAGTAACAGTAGATCCCAGTAAGATAGAAGCTGTAATTAGATGGGAGAGACCCACAACGGTGACCAAAATTCGTAGTTTTCTTGGATTAGTAGGGTATTATAGGAGATTCATTGAAGGGTTTTCGTAACTTGCGTTGCCCTTGACTAGACTGACTAGGAAAAACATTTCTTTTGTGTGGGATCACAAATGTGAAGATAGTTTTCAAATTTTAAAAGAAAATTTGACCACAACACCTTTCTTAATAATCCTTGATCCTTTAGGAAACTTTGAATTCTATTGCGATGCATCCAAGAAGGGCCTAGGAGGTGTCTTGATGCAAAATGGGAGAGTTGTCGCATATGCCTCTAGACAATTAAGGTCTCATGAAGAAAATTACCCTACCTATGATTTAGAATTAGCAACCATAGTGTTTGCTTTAAAAATCTGGCGACACTATTTGTATGGGTTGAGGTTTAAGGTATTTAGTAACCATAAAAGTCTCAAATATCTCTTTGACAAAAAAGAATTAAACATAAGGCAAAGAAGATGGATGGAATTCTTAAAGGATTATGATTTTGAATTGAAGTACCATCCAGGAAAAGCTAATGTAATGGCAGATGCACTAAGTCGAAAATCTCTCCACATAGCTCAATTAATGATAAATGAAATGAGCTTGATAGAGAAATTTAGAAATATGAGCCTATCCACACTGGTATTACCAGATAGGATATGTCTGAGTGAGTTAAAAATTGAGAATAACCTTAGAACTCAGATATTAAAAGCTCAAAGAGAGGATGAATTCTTAAAGTCCCTTAAGGACCCAAAAGAATTCAAAAAAGGTGTCGATGGGTGATGAACACATAATTATACATATTTAATGGCTAAGTTCCGCTCACTTTAGGGTTGTATTTTATGTGTATTATGTATAATTTCCTATGTTTTCACTTGAATGCATGTATAAAGCAATTTTGAAGAGAAATGGACCAAAACCAAGCATCCAAAGGCTCAAAGCACCTCAAAATGCACCTTTTTGCATGGGCACTCATGAAGTGTTCTAGAACACACCTTGCCACATGCCCATGATACCTTAAACCTTCTAAAACACACCTCTCCACATGACAAACACATCTTATACACCTTCCTACATGGCCAGAGCAACAATTTTCAACCAAGAAATAGCTAAAAATTCATCACGGATGAATGTCTTCTAGAACATGGCGTACAACATGGCCATGTCATCCACTTAGGCTACCACACGACCATGCCACTTTCTAGGCTGCCAGATGGTTGTGTGGAAGCCTAGAGAGACACCTCCTTTGCATATAAATAGGAGAAGGCGCAAGAGAGAAAGGGCATCACTTCTAGGCATCTAAGGAGAAGGAAACTAGGAGCACTTGGAGTAGCTTGGAGTGTGACAATCCTTGCTAGTATTTGGAGCCTAAAACTTCAATTCCCTTGCCTCCCCACAAAGGTCACAAGCCATGGAGAGCCAATCCAGTGTTGAAGAAAGAGATTGGGAAGCATCGAGAGGCAATTTGAAGCATAATCAAGAAGGGAGTTCAAAATCCAAACTAGTCATCTAAAACTCAACAAATGAGGATGTTTTTGTTTCCGTTTTGTTCTTCTTCCCTTGATTTAATTCTTATTGTTTTATTCATGAACATGAGTAGCTAAATTCGTAGAAACCAATTGGAGTTCTTAGACTATGTTGATACTTTGATTTGAATACGATTGGGTTATAAATTGAATTATGTGATCTTCCTCTAGTTAAAGATTAATCAAGTTTTATTTTGAGACATCATAAGAAAACTATCTAGATTCCTCTCAAATACTCTAACTGATGATGTTTGGAATTGGAAAACTAACTAGAGAGAACAGTTGATCTTCCCTTTGACTAAGAGGTTGACAATTGTTGGACCAGGAGAAACTCTTAATAAACCTTAATGCTAATCTATACTTGACTATTGGACACGAATAGCCAATGGAAGGTATAGGTTTTAGAAATCCATCGAAACTAACCAGAAATCTAGATTTACTTTACACAGGTAGCATAATCAGTTTCATAGACCCCAATGGGTTTGCTTTTCTCAAACTTGATAATTCACCGTCTTAACACTTGCTTTACTTTCCTTCCAAAGTCAAGAGAATGGTAATTAGATTTAGATAATTAAAAATCTATCATTATTCTTCCTATGCTAGATAACAACAATTAAGTAGTAACTCTGGGCTTTCCCGTTCCCGTGGGATACGACCTTGGTACTCACTATTACGCTAGGCTACACTGACAGGTGGACTTCCTTAAGGTGTGGCTACATATAGTTCACTGGTAGCACATCAAGTTTTTGGTGCCATTGCTGGGGACTTTTGTGTGAATACTAGAGTGAAATTAAGAATTGTTACTTTAGTCAATTTAATTTGTTCTGTTATTTTTCTTTTACCATCCAATTTATTTAGTTATTTTCCTTAATTTTTATTTAAATTATCAATTATCTCCAACAATTTATGACCAGGAGTACAAACCATGAACTAATTAATCCTTTTTCTGAGCCTGAACGATATCTTAACTCAAGATCACGTTCCTGATACATTGAGGAGGAGCCACTTCAAATTCATGTTCATACATCACAAGAGATGGCCAATAATAACACTAATGATGGTAACCGAACAATGTATGATTTTGCTAGACCTTCATTAGAAGGGACACAAACATGTATTAGTCAGCCTACCATAGCAGCGAATAATTTTGAAATAAAGCCAAACATCATCCAAATGGTGTAACAAACAGTACAGTTTGGACGTTTGCCCAGTGAGGACCCCAATTCTCAAATTGCCAACTTTTTAGAGATATGTGACACCTTTAAGATAAATGGAACCAATGATGATGCTATTAGACTTAGGTTGTTTCCATTTTCCTTAAGGGATAGGGCCAAGAGATGGTTACAATCCCTTCCCTCTATTTCTATCACCACTTAGGATGAGTTGGCGGAAAACTTTTTATATAAGTACTTCCCTCCTGCTAAAACTGCATAGATGCGCAATAATATTTCTTCTTTTGTGTAAATGAATGATGAAAGCATGTATGATCATGGGAAAGGTACAAAGATCTACTCAGATGTTGCCCACATAATGGACTTCCCATGTGGATGCAGGTACAGACATTCTATAATGGACTAAACCCAGCCACCAGGCAGCAAGGGGAGCTCTTAAAAACAAGACCCCTGAGCAGGCATAGAATCTAATAGAGGAGATGGTCATGAATAACTACCAACGGCAATCCTCTAGAGAAAGAACAGTACGGCAAGGAGTAGCCCATCAAGAAGATGCCACATCACTTCTAGCAGCTCAAGTAGAGCTCCTGACCAAAAAAATAGATCAACTCTAGATGCCAGTACAAGCAACGCAGCTAAGCTGTGAATTTTGTGGTGGTCCACACTATAGTTTAAATTGCAATCTAGGTAGTATTTTTGCAACCTCAACCTCTTATTCATCTAACTATGGGTCTACTAAATTAGAACAGGTAGATTACATAGGGACTGCCCTAAGACAGCAAAACAACCCATATAGCAATACATACAACCTTGGATGGAGGAACCATCTAAACTTTGGGTGGAAAAATAACAATAGCCATAGACCACCAAGATTTCAAAAATTGCATCAGCAACAATCTCAGCAAAATCCTCCAGCCCAATTCTCCCAAGGACAAGAAAAGAAGCCTAACCTTGAGGAGCTATTAATTGAATTCATAACCTCTTCAAAGGATAAGAAATAACAAACAGAGAGAGATCTTAGAAATCAATGGGCCTCAATCCAAAATTTAGAAAACCAGGTAGGCCAAATGTCTTAAATGTTAACAAAAAGACAGCCAGGCACACTTTCGAGCACCACTGAATTTGATCCAAGAGAGCAATGCAAGGTTATCACTCTGAGGTCAGGTAAGGAATTGATCGAGCCTCTACCCTTACTAAAGGATAATGAAAAGCTACCAATTAAACAAATAAATAAAGAAAATGAAGTAGCAAAAGAGGAACTAACTTATGGTGAGAAGCAGAGAAGCTCTATGGTAGAATACCAACCACCTATTCCATATCCTGCTAGACTGAAGTAGGAGAAGATTGATCAACAGTTCAATAAGTTTTTAGGTTTATTTAAACAACTAACAATCAATCTACCTTTTGTTGAAGCTATTTCATAGATGCCTCATTATGAGAAGTTCTTAAAGGACATCCTAAGCAACAAAAGGAAATTAAAAGACCTTGGGTTAGTAACCCTGAATGAGGAATGCTTAGCCATTTTACAAAACAAGCTGCCTATAAAGAAATGTGATCCAGGAAGTTTTACCATGCCTTGTGTAATTGGTGAACTCCCGATCAAGGATGCTTTAGCTAACTTAGGAGCTAACATCAACTTAATGCCTACCAGCTTGTTTGATAAACTTGGGCTAAGTGAACCAAAACCCACTAGGATGAGTATACAATTAGTAGATAGAACAATCAAGTATTCTAGGGGTATAGTAGAAGATGTGCTTGTAAGAGTTGACAAGTTCATATTTCACGTGGATTTCGTGGTGATGGATATGACAGGTGAAAGCAATATACCACTGATCTTAGGAAGACCATTCCTTGCGACGTCTAGAGCTCTTATTGATGTCTGTGATGGAAGGTTGCAACTTAGAGTATGAGATGAAATAGTCACCTTCAAGATGAAATAGAATCATACTTGTAGCAATTCCTATTGAGTGACTCTTCCCCAGAGACTCTTCCATAAGATGATGGTCTGACAAATGAACAAGTGTTGCAACACTTGAGAAGTCTATTAGATACGAGCCCAGCAACCCTGCTCCACCTAAATTAGATGAAATTACAGACAATATCCTCTCCAGAGATGGACCAAAATAGAAAGATGTAACACTTTTGATTGAGGACCCTTCAGCCTTAGAATTAAAGGAGTTGCCTAAGCATCTAAACTATGCCAACTTTGACAAGGAAGAGAAGCTGCCAGTGATTATAGTAGCAGAATTAAATCCTAAAGAGAAGGAAATGACCCTAGCCTCTCTTAGAAAGTACCCTCGAGCTTTTGCATATAAAATCTCAGATATCCCTAGGATAAATCCCAGCTATTGCTCTCACAAGATTCTAATGGAAGATAACTATAAGCTGGTGGTACAGCCACAGAGACGTCTGAACCCGAACATGAAAGAGGTAGTTAAGAAGGAAGTGATAAAGCTTCTAGAGGCAAGTTTAATCTACCCCATTTCTGATAGCTCCTAGGTTAGTCCTGTGCAGGTAGTACCAAAGAAAGGGGGCACTACGGTAATAAAGAATGAGAAGGATGAACTTATACCAACAAAAACAGTAACCGATTATCGAGTTTGTATAGAATATCACAAATTAAATGATGCGACCTGAAAAGACCATTTTCCCCTTTCATTCATTGATCAAATGCTTGAAAGATTGGTAGGTAAAATGTTTTACTATTTTCTTGATGGTTTTTCAGGATACTTTCAAATACCTATTGCTCCTGAAGACCAAGAAAAGACTACCTTCACTTGCCCTTATGGAACATTTGCATATAAAAGGATGCCCTTTGGACTAAGCAATGCACCTGCCACTTTTCAAAGGTGTATGATGGCAATCTTCCATGACATGATCGAGGATTCAATGGAAGTATTCATGGATCACTTCTCTATTTATGACAATTCCTTCACACATTGTCTAGCCAATTTAGAACGGATGTTAGCTCATTGTATAGAGGAAAAATTAGTTCTAAATTAGAAAAAATGCCATTTATGGTTAAGGAAGGGATTGTCCTAAGTCACAAAATATCCCATGCAGGTTTGGAAGTTGACAAAGCAAAAATTAAAGTTATATCAAAGCTTCCACCTCTTAGCTCTGTGAAAGCAATAAGAAGTTTCCTAGGACATGCCAGATTTTATAGGAGATTCATCAAGGACTTCTCTAAGATTTCCAGACCATTGACTCAGCTGCTTGCCAAAGACACATCCTTTGAATTTAATAGTAACTATGTGCAGGCATTTGAGTTATTAAAAGAGAGACTGACCATAGCCCCTGTCATGATATCTCCTAATTGGGAATTACCTTTCGAGCTAATGTGTGATGCCAGTGATTATGCGATTTCGGAGCTACTGAAAAAGAACTACTTACGATGGTATATGCATTTGACAAGTTTTGGAGCTACCTAGTACTCTCAAAGACCATGGTATACACAAATCATTTAGCTCTGAGGTATTTATTCTTGAAAAATAATGCTAAACTAAGACTAATCAAATGGATATTGTTGCTGTAGGAATTTGACATAGAGGTGAAAGATAAGAAGGGTGCAGAAATTTTAGCTGTAGACCACCTATTGAGAATTGAGAACCCAAACCTCGAGGCTCTAGATGAAAAAGCAATAAATGACAACTTTCCAAAATACCATTTAGAGGTAATGCAGTATATTCTAACCTCCCTTAGTTCTTTGATTATGCTAACTATCTGGTCGCCAGAGTCTTACCAAAGGATATGACAACTCATCAAAAGAAGAAATTCTTTGCTAAACTGAAGTATTACATTTGGGAAGACCCTTTTTTATTTCGAATTTGTGCAGACTAGGTGATTAGAAGAAGTGTACATGGGGAAGAGATCAATCAAATTCTAAACCATTGTCATAAGGGACCAACAGGAGGACATCAAGCAGCTAATCATACTACTAGGAAGGTGTTAGAAGTAGGATTCTATTGGCTTACTATATTCCAGGATGCACGAAAGTATGTCCAGGTTTGTGATAAATGTCAAAGGTCAGGTAATATCTCCACTCGAAATGAAATGCCCCAAAAAAGCATACATGTAGCAGAAATATTTGATATATGGGGTATAGATTTTATGGGACCCTTCCCTTCTTCATTTGGTAATAGGTACATTCTAGTTACGGTTTAATACTTCTCAAAGTGGTCGAAAGCCCAGGCTTTCCCCACCAATGATGCTAGGGTAGTAAAGAGGTTCCTAAAAAGACTATTTGCTAAGTTTGGTACACCTAAGGCACTAATCAATGATAGAGGAACCCACTTCTGTAACTACCAATTAGAGAAAGTACTCAAACGCTATGGAGTAACCCACAAACTTGCTACACCCTATCACCCATAAACTAGTGGGCAAGCTGAAGTAAGTAATAGAGGACTAAAAAGAATCTTAGAAAATACTATAGGAACAAATAGAAAAGACTGGGCAGCTAAATTAGATAATGCATTATGGGCTTTTAGAATAGCCTATAGGACATCCACTGGATTCACACTATATAGACTTGTGTATGGGAAATCTTGCCATTTACGTGTTGAATTAGAACACAGGGCACTATGGGCCCTGAAAACATGTAACTTTGATGTTGATTCTTCAGGGAAAGAAAGATTGTGGCAGCTTAGTGAATTGGAAGAATGGCGACACCAAGCATACGAAATTTCTTCCATTTACAAAGCTTGAACAAAGAAATGGCATGACAAAAGAATACGCTGGTCTAAAATTTTTTAAGTAAGAGACAATGTGCTCTTGTGCAACTCACGTCTCCACTTCTTTCCAAGGAAGTTAAGAAGCCGATGTTCAGGACCTTTCACCATTAAGCAGGTATTTCCCTATGGTGCTATTGAAATTCATGACCCTAACAAGGGAAATTTTAAGGTAAATGGGCACCGTCTCAAGCTTTATCATGGTGACCCAATAAAAGACTAGGTAATACTCCTCTATGACTTGGTAGTTAAATAGGTAAGTTAATAAACTCTAAAAATATATATATAAATAATAATATATATTAAATAAATAAATGAAAATAGAAATAAAAATTTAATTTCCTTTTAGTTCATATATTTTGAAAAATACAAATAATTTTTCATTCATTTTTAATTTCAAGTTTCATTAGTTAATAAAAAGAATTTTCTAAACTTACGTGGGTGAGAATAAGATAGCAAAAAGTTTAGAGGAAAGGAGAAGCTAGCTTTTCATGATAAGCCATTCTTGATTTTAAATGCCTTATCTTTAATTTTTGAAATTTGATTAAAAGGCCATTAAACTGAAAGTCAAGGATTTTTAAATACTAAAGGATGAGATTTTTAAAAACTTTTTAAATAATATCCTAGAGATAATTTAAATCATCTTGAAGATTAAATCCTCAAGTGCTTAAATGGCTTATCCAAAGAATCCAAAAACGCTAGAATACTCCTTGTGTGCGTGAATTCCATGTCCCACAAGAACAAGGAGAAGCCAAAGCAAAGGAAGCCATGCATATATAAGGAGAAGCCGTGCATTTGAGGTAAGCAATTCTCTCATTCTCCTCCTTACAATTTCAATCTCCCTAGCTCTCTCTCTCTAACACCTAGTCTTCCCTCCAAGTAAGTATATTTCTTACTTAATTCTCTTTTATCTTCTCATAAGTATTCAATATTTTTTTAGTATAATTCTTCATTCTTTTTCTCGTTTCAAGAATCATATAGTATGCATAAGTCTTCATATATCATTCATATAGTTCCAAGATTCATAAGTCTTGCATGTTTAAATTCTTTTCAGATTCATAATGCATTTTCTTTCGAGGTTTATTGGCTAAATAAATTCTTTGCCAAGATTCATATCTCTTATACGTTGCCATGTCATTTTTGCCTTCAAGAATTATCCTCTCTTGAACATAAAATCTAGAAACTATAAATATTTTTATGGTTTCTAGGATTTCTTGATAGAATCTTTCTTGCTATACATGGTCATGCATCCTTCTTGGATCAATAAAGAATTTCAAAGATGGAACCTTGATCAAGAAAATCCATTATTGAAAAACATAAAATTATATTCTTGAAATATTTTATTTATTCTTTTTAATTACTACCATGCAAAAACCATACGAAAAGTGTTGATTTCTTTTCATGCATACATCAAGATTCTAGCACAATGAACGAATAGGATAGACGTTGCATAATTATTCACCTTAGATTCTTAATATCTGTAGAACTAACGTGAAGTCAATTTAGGATCATGTCGACCTCTTCATTCTCCAGTGTCACATCCGGAATGGGAGTCACTCTGAGTTCTTCGCCCACTCATTAGACCATATCAAGATCTTCCTCTTATAATGTCACCTTAATAAGAAGGGGGACCCCTGTAGCTAACCTTGAAAGTCGCCACCCTCTGCTGATCTTTCATGAAGATGAGAAAGAAGAAAAATATCAACCTTTTTGGTTCAAACCCATGGAATTTGGACGTTACATGATCCCTGAAAGCTTGAATGTAGAACAAAATATTCTTATGAACACACCACCATATGCAAGGTTCTTCACCATTAGAGAAACCACATACAGGGAGCTAACATTAGAATTCTATAATACCTTCTCCTTGAAGGAGCATATCACTGACCGGAAAGAACAAGAGACCATCTCCTTCTGACTAGGTGGCATAGACTTTTCTATGTCCATACCATACTTCGAATGGCACCTAGGCTTATAGACTACAGAAGAACTGAATGGAGCCACATACACAGGATGCCTTTACACTCTAACAGTCACTTCCCACACTATATGGAATCTGATCACCACTAGACCTAGCCAATACACCCTTAGCAATGCCAAAGCAAGGTTCTTGCCATATAGCCTGAGGTGTTTTCATCCCTTCTTATCTCACTCTCTTACAAGTTGGATAGAGAATTTTGATGAAGTCACTCCGATAGACCTATTCATCCTCTGGGCAATGTATCAATATAGGAAGGTAGATCTTGGGTATGTGTTAGCAACCCAGATTTCCACTTTCACAAAAGATGTTCGGCAATGTATCATATGCTTTGGTCCTTACATCACTCGAATGGCAAAGAAGGTCAGAGTTCTACATGAGCATATCCATAATTTGACTTCGTTAGGACGCACGCTGCCCATGTATCCATCTTGGGCATGGCCGTAATTAGTAATGTTCCCTTTACTCTCAGTACAGGTGTTCAAGAATTTCCACCATCTTACCAACTCGGAAAACAACATTTCTCTTAAGTGTAGGGTGGACTCCTCATAGTTACTCTTTCTTTTTAGTTCTACTTTATAGTTTTTTTTCTTTTTTCATCCTTACTTTGACCATCACATATCACATTACAAATAAGTGTATCAATAAAGTGTTATCTAATATGTGCATTCCAAAGTATATCATATTAGCAATTGTCATTTTCTTGGAATTATCATTTTTCTTCAGCATTGCTTTATAAGTAAACCATAACATGAACATAAAACATACACTTACAATCTTTGCAAGTTAAAATTCAAACCTTGTTTTCAATTCATATTAGACAATAAATGCATTTCGTAACTCATATTGAAAAATAGTTTTATGGCATCTAGATGCTCCCATATCTTGCACCATATTCTACATTGCATACACTCTTAGCTAATAATATAGATAGGAAGACATACATGCATTACTTAACTAGCAATTCTATTGAAATTTTTAAGAACCTATGAAACCACACCCTATAAATGTGAGGATTTGAGCCAAAAGAGCATTCATTACAAACATGCTCAAAATTTTTGCTGAGGGTGCATTTCATTTTACTGTGCTTCTAGAACTTACTTTGTAATACTTGTCAAAATTACATGAATTTTTGAATATCAGATATGATTTGGGCAACTAGGATTACACCACTGATAACCAAAAAGCCTACCCTATGTGCTTCCCTTAGTTGACAATCATTAAGCCTTGACTTGTCCTTCCATGTATATATACACCTTTACACCCCATATTCCACTTATTTCTACATTATCTTTCTTTGCCACCCTATATGTTGACACTTGTATGCACTATTCTTCATAGCTAGATTAAAATGCAGTATCTCAATAGAAAGGATTCACTGAGTCTCCTCTTTACTTTGAGATACCTCCTTAGTCCAAGACTGAATGTTAGAAGGACTATAAGACTGCAAAGAGAAAACAAAAGAAAAAATATATATATGTGAAGAAGAAAAAAATGAAAGAAAAGAAAGAAAGAAAAAGAAGAAAAAGAAAAAAAAGTATCAAAGCAGTCTCTGTACAAATCCTCAGAAAGGGTATTCTTTGAACTAAAAAGCTCAGTAAAAGCTATGTTTACCGCATTTAATCTTTGGAATTTCCTCAGGATCACATGCATCTTCAACATATCTGTACCCTTTTCTTCCAAATTCCTCACCTACCTCTACCTCAAGCCCCATTATGACCTTGTCAAGACCCTTTGATCATGATATTCAAGTTTTCACAAGTAGTGGAGATGAGATTTATAAGCAAGCATATGGAATGCATGGCACCATGAAATTTCTTGAGAGATTTCACTTCTCCCATATACACTTCTGAGCGACATTGAGTGATCTTTGTGAGGTAGTGGTTCCTAATCAAATAATGAAATGCTTGTTAAGGAAGTGCATTCAATCTAACTATCTTCGTTATTTGTGAAGGGCCTGCAATACCAAGAATCATGGTTAAGATTCATATAGCATCAAGTTACATAAACTGTGGAGTATGTATTGACTATGAAAAGCTATTATTGTTTCATTTGAATTGAATGAAAGTCTGCTTGAGGACAAGCAAAAGTTTAAGTGTGGGGTATTATGATGAACACATAATTCTAAATAATAGACGAAATAATAAAGCAACGGAACCATCATAGTATTTTTTAACTACTCCAAAACAAATGGCTAAGTTCTACTCACTTTAGGGTTGTATTTTATGTGTTTTATGTATAATTTCTTATGTTTTCTCTTGAATGCATGTTATCAAAGGTTTTCCCAAGTATAAAGCAGTTTTGAAGAGAAATGGACCAAAACCAAGCATCCAAAGGCTCATACCACCTCAAAATGCACCTTTTTGCATGGGCATTCATGAAGTTTTCTAGAACACACCTTGCCACATGCCCATGCTACCTTAAACCTTCTAGAACACACCTCTCCACATGACAAACACATCTTATACACCTTCCTACATGGCCAGAGCAACAATTTTCAACCAATAAATAGTCGAAAAATCATCACGAACGGATGTCTTCTAGAACATGGCCTACAACACGGCCATGTCATCCACTTAGGCTACCACATGGCCATGCTACTTTCTAGTTTGCCACATGGCCTTGTGGAAGCCTAGAGAGGTATCTCCTTTGCCTATAAATAGGAGAAGGCACAAGGGAGAAAGGGCATCACTTTTAGGCATCTAAAGAGAAGGAAACTAGGAGCACTTGGAGTAGCCTGGTGTGTGACAATCCTTGATAGTCTTTGGAGCCTAAAACTTCAATTCTCTTGCCTCCCCACACAGGTCACAAGCCATAGAGAGCCAATCTAGAGTTGAAGAAAGAGATTGGGAAGCATCAAGAGGCAATTTGAAGCAAAATCAAGAAGGGAGTTTAAAATCCAAACTAGTCATCTAAAACTCGACAGATGAGGATGTTTTTGTTTTTTTTTTGTTCTTCTTCCCTTGATTTAATTCTTATTTTTTTATTCATGAACATGAGTAGCTAGATTCGTAGAACCCAATTGGAGTTCTTAGACTATGTTGATACTTTGATTTGAATATGATTGGGTTATAAATCTAATTGCGTGATCTTCCTCTAGTTAAAGATTAATCAAGTTTTATTATGAGACGTCATAAGAAAACTATCTTGATTCCTCTCAAATACTCTAACCGATGATATTTGGAATTGGAAAACTAACTAGAGGGAATAGTTGATCTTCGCCCTGACCAAGAGGTTGACAACTGCTGGACCAGGAGAAACTCCTAATAAACCTTAATGTTAATCTATACTTGACCATTGGACACGAATAGCCAATGGAAGGTATAAGTTTTAGAAATCTATTGAAACCATCTAGAAATCTAGATTTACTTTACACAGGTAGCATAATCAATTTCATAACTCATTACCTTTTGTTTACATATCATCTAGTCTAAGACCCCAATGGGTTTGCTTTTTTAGAACTTGATAATTCACCGTCTTAACACTTGCTTTACTTTCCTTCCAAAGTCAATAAAATGATAATTATATTTAGATAATTAAAAATCCATCATTATTCTTCCTAGGCTAGATAACAACGATTAAATAGTAACTCTGGGCTTTCTTATTCCCATGGGACACGACCTTGGTACTCACCATTGTGCTAGCCTACATTGGCAGGTGCACTGCCTTAAGGTGTGGCTACATATAGTTCATTGGTAGCACATCAATGGGGTAGTAACTTTCCAAGATAGGATTTATATCCCAGATTTAGGCGGACTGAGGGATATAATTTTAGAAGAAGCCCATAAGAGTAACTATACTATTCATCCTGGTACTACCTGTAACAACGGGAAAGATTCGAAAGAGTTTTTAAAGGATTTTAAAAGATAAAACTTGATTTTAACCCTAATCCCAATCAAACGAAGACTGACACATATTTTGAGGATAATGACTGGACACAGAAGGTCGTTTGAAGCCATAAACACAATCAGACAGAAAGAAATGTAATCCGACGATCAGAAACTGACGGAAGGAGTTTCGTGCGTCACTTTCATTGACAGAGGCCAAGAATTTCACATGGAAATGCGTGCCAATGTCTGGAAGGATGCCGACACCCTAAAACATCCTCGGGTGGCTTGGGAAAAGTCAGAATCGCCCCTGGAGGCTTTAAATTACGCGAACTCCCGCCATTTCTCTCATTTCACTCTCTCTCCTCACCACACTCTCTCTCTCCTCTCTCTTTTCTCTCTCCACTTTCCTCTACCGTGATCGGCCGCCACAGCCACCGTGGGCCGCCACCAAGGGTACCAACTGACAGCCCTCACTCCCCACAACCTCCAGCAACCAACCACGGCCACCAACGGCCGCCGGAGCCGCCGGAAAAATGCCGTTTTTCCCCTCCATCGCGCGAAACTTCCCCAGCTCGAATCGCCGCCGTCCATCGCCGTTGACCCTCACCGTCCCCACCACCGTGTAGCCCGAGCTGCCAGCTGCCTCCAGTAGATCGGCGCCGTCGAAAGGAGGCCAGACGCGCCCGGATCGAGGCAGAACATCATCCGCCGTGCGAGAAGTTTCGTGGCCGGAAAACACCACCCAAACGGCTGTGAACCGCCGTGCCACCACCGTATTCGAACTCCTGGGCTTGCGGGCTTCATCGTGGTGTGATTTTCGAGGTAAACCGCACCTCCTCGCCATGCGCCACCGTGCACTGCCGTGCGCCGCCGTGTGCCACCGTGCTGGAGCTTCTGGACGTGCATCCCGAGAAACCGAGATCACCGTGACGTAGAATTCCATCATCCGAGCACAGTGGTAAGGTCTGTTTTCCCAAAAACTAATGGTATATGATCAAATGGTCACGAACGTAATTAGGCAATTAATTAACCTAGGTAACTGTGTAACCGAGTTTAGGATTGAAAATTAGATGACGTGACGAGCTTAAATGTTTAATTTGATGTCCAGGAAATTAATCAGGCTCAGAAACTGAGACTGCATGGAATTCTGAAGTGATTTAGGGCATTCGGAGACCAGGTAGGATAATTTACACTTCCCGAACCCTAGAATTGATTTAGTGAATACCTAAAAGATTTAGATGACTTGCATGGATTTGCGTCCTACTTTCGATGGGATAAAATTGCATGCCTGTGTGCTGAAAACCCTAATTGCATGTTAGACACCTTGTTTATCGAGTTTAGATGCCTTTAGGGCGAATTTACTTAGGGTTGGGTACTTGATAGCCGGTATGGGACGGCCGTTAAGTATTCCTCGTACAGGAAGCTTTTAAACGAAATTATTTTTTATCAGATTTAGCCTGTACTGAGTTAGGGATTACGCGTTAAACCAGGACTACCCTAAGAAAGGTTTGGGGAGTATAAGGGTGGATAACCTACACGGGGAAACATTGTGATTTAGGCGTGATACCCTAGAACCCTGAGGAATAGCCGACCGAGTGCATGTGAGTTCGAATAGACTGTATGAGGATGAGAATTGGCATATGTGCACATGCTAGGGGACGCCCTAGATGTTGATTCTCACCCGGTCCTTGAGTGAGTGATTGGTGTTACGGATCACACTCACAATATAGGCTTGATTCGGGTGATTGGTGTTACGGATCACACCCAACGATAAGAGAGGTATTCTCTCTAGACTACGTGCAATTAGAAGATGATTTAGATTCGGTTACAGTGGATTTGTAGCCAACGTGGATTGAGATACACAGGGCATGGGATTTCACTTGATTTTGATAACTGATTTTAAAAGAAATGGATTTTATGATTGTGATATATTGCCGCAATTTCCATGTATTTAAACGATTTTAAAGAAAAGGTATTTCACTATTTTTGAACTAATTTCGGGAAGACGATTTCGGTGTTCACACCGCTGGGTATTCAACTGGTTTTCGAATGATAATTGATTTGTAAATTATTCTACTGGGATTCATATCTCATTAGGTTGTTTACTCAGATGAACAGGGACAGGGGCAGGAGCCCAGACGATAGCCGAGGCTGACTTGAGGATAGACGGAGAATGATTAGCTTAGGCTTGAATCATTTGTATATATACCTGATGATACTGTTATTTCTTGAATTCTGTTTATTATGAATTCTGTATGGATTGGACTGAATGTACATATAACGTTTCAGATAGTATGCATGGATTGTAGTGATGAATTGATGTTGCTGTGTATGGATTTATATTGGTTATGTTTATCACTGTTGTTGAACTGGCTGTTGATGTTTAAACAGGTGATTCTGTATTTGGGATATGATCGAATTACAGAGGAAACTTTGCCGGATTGTCGGTAGAAATTACCGCTGTAAACTTATGGATTTGAATTGAAACGTGTATGAATGTATGACGCGACGTGTATGTGAACTTTAGTTTTCATTCTAGAGAAATTTATGATGCATGTATGTATAGTTAGTTAGCTGCGTGTGAATTAGGGTTGAACGGAATTCGAATGGACGACGGAGAGTCTATTTGGGTTACGCTCAACCAGTAGCGATCCCTTGACGTTCCCACATAGGGAATAATCATTTAGAATACCCCATATGCTTCCACTAATCAGATAAGCATCGCGTATGACGTATTAGGGGGTCGTTACACTACCAAGATGTTTCAAGATTTGAAATAGAAATTTTGGTGGCCAGGTATAAAGAAGCAAATAGTTGAGAATGTTGCTAGATGCCTAGTGTGCCAATAGGTGAAAATTAAACATCAGAAACCTACAAGACTACTACAGCCCCTTGAAATCCCTGAATGGAAATGTGATAAGATTTCTATGGATTTTGATGTAGATTTACCAAAAACTCAATTAGGGAATGATGCAATCTAGCTGATTGTTGATAGATTAACTAAATCTGCACATTTCCTACCTATCAAAATAAATTTCTCATTGGATTAGTTAGCACAATTGTATATATGAGAAATAGTAAGACTCTATGGGGTTCCTACTAATATAGTATCTGATAGAGACCCTAGGTTTATTTCTAGATTCTGGAAAGCCTTGCAAGAGGCTTTTGGTACTAAACTTAGCTTCAGTACAGCTTATCATCAACAAACTAATGAGCAGACTAAAAGAACTATTTAGACTCTATAAGATATGCTTAGAGCTTGTGCATTAGAGCAAAAAGGGAATTGGGATAGAAATTTACCTTTAGTGGAATTTTCCTATAATAATAGTTTTCACTCCAATATAGGGATGACTCCTTATGAAGCATTGTATGGAAAAAGATGTAGGTCACCCTTGTGTTGGTTTGAGGTAGGGGAGAGACAACTACTAGGGCCCAAATTAGTTCAACAAACCACAGATCAAATTAAGATGATTAAAGAAAGCATGGCCTAGGCCTAAGATAGGCAGAAAAGTTATGTTGATAAATAGAGAAAACCACTAGAATTCGATGAAGGAGACCATGCTTTCCTTAAAATTTCTCCTATTACTGGTATTGACAGGGCTATTAAGTCCAGAAAGTTGAACCCAAGATACATTAGACCTTTCCAAATCTTGAAAAAGGTTGGCCAATCTGCTTATCAAATTACTTTACCCTTATTTCTATCCAATCTTCATGATGTGTTTTATATCTCTCAACTTTGAAAATATCTTCCTAATCCTTCACATATTCTTTATGCTAGAATAGTACAATTAGAAGATAATTTAACTTATAATCCTAGGCCTTTAAGAATCATTGGGATTGAAGTCAAACAATTCAAAAACATGACAATTCCACTAGTAAAGGTGTTGTGGGATCAGTCATCACCCCAAGAAGCTAGGTGGGAGAAGGATGATATGAGAAGAAATTTCCCAGAGTTATTTGTATAGGTACATATAAATTTTGAGGACGAAATTTGTTAAAAGGAGTGGAGAAATGTAACATCCGCTCCTAAATTTTGAGAGATGTTTGTTAATTTTAGTCAATTACTTGTGTATGTTGCATCTATGTTATGTTAGCTTGCATATAGTTGCATGAGTGTAAGAATTGAACTAGAAATGAGTGAGAAAATTGACTAGAATGAATAAAAGGACTAAACTGAAAAGTGAAAAAGTTTAGAGATGAAAATTGTAATTTTAGCCAAAGGATTTACCGTAGCAATAGAATTTTCAAAGCTTCCCACCAGTAAGCTAGGGACAAAATGGTAATTTAACATATAGTTGGAAGAATTGACATTTTGAACCTAATGGTAAGAAATTAGGAGCACAATCACAAAGAGTTGGATTACCTATAAATAGGCCAACCCTTCAAACCCTTGAGTGTGCTTCCTAAAGGTTTAGATTCTAGAGAGAGAAAGTAGACGAGTTAGAGAGAGAAGAAGAAGGAATTGTGAGCAAACAACCTTGTTGTTTGGATTTAATCATTCTAAGAGCTAGGAAATCACTCTAGAACACTTCCCAATCATCAAACACTGATTAGAAGCCAGCAAAAAAGTAGCATAATAACCCAATCCCTTTATTTCGGAGTTTACTGTTCATACTACTGAAATTTGTGAAATTGAACTTGTTTGAAAGAAAAAGGGATTAAAAACTACATTCTTCTTGTTTTTAATCACTATTGGGTAATTTATACCGATTGAAAATACTTGTGCATGCTTAAAATTACTTTTGCAAAATGGGTTTTTTAGCTTGAACAAAAATGAGTTTTAATATCAAATTTGGATAAGATTATATGATGTTTTGGGCTGTTTTCTTGTGTTAAATGTTGCTAAGGATTTTGTCTTGAGTTCATCAATTTCAAAATGGTTTTAAAAATAAGTTTTTGAATTGAAAATTAAGGTCAACGACAATTTATAAAATAGAGCAAGACGCAGTAGCCGACTGATATGGTGTAGCAGTCGACTGTCGTGCTCTTTAAATGCTTAGAAATGCATACAAAATGCTAGCAGTCGACTGTTGGGCACCTAGAAGTCGACTGTCGTGTTCTTCATTTTTCTAGAAATGCCCAAGAATAGAGCAGCTAACTGCCCTAACCCAATAGTCAACTATTGGGCCTCACAGTAAGCTAGCAGCCGATTGCCAGGCACCTAGTAGTCTGTAACCCCCCCAATCCTACAGTTCCTTTTAAGTTGATTAAATAATTTAATAATATACTATAAGATTGGTGAATTACTACTTTCCTTACCCGAGTCAATTCTTAAATGTTTACCAATTGAATTAAATTAGTATTATTGGTTTGGGCTACTACACTCGGGATCTCACACGTTACACAGCGGAAATAAAAACATATTAGTTAAAATAACATACATGTGCATACATATATTCATATACATAAACATTCATTTACAGTGTATACATATCATTCATTAGACATATATCTATGGATATGTGAGAGTGTTAGCTAGAGTAAGGAGACAACAAGCCTGTCACTCATACATTTAACAAAAATAGCTAGTGGATTCCTAGCTCACATATCCTAATACATATATGCCCTTATCTTATACATCAAAACTATTCTTCTAATCCTTTTACCAAAATATCACAAGGATTCAGGGTATGGGGCATACCAAAAACTTTCCTAGAACATTACATCCTCAAGGTGTGGGAGGAACTTCCCATATATACACAACCCACACTTCAAGAATCATAGGAAAATACCCTAGGAAGGGTATCTCCACCACTTCCACCTCCGCTTCTAGTACTATCTGGAACCTAGGCAGCTGATACAAACCAGCATTTTTATGAGAATAAATTGCAGTAGCATTAATAACCATTTTACAAAACAGCCAGTGTGTACCATCGTAAACTCATATGGAAATTCTACATTCTTTTTCACAAAACAATACATCTATTGGGTGATCCTGTATAACATTTCATTTAACATTCATACTTGGATGCATTGCTTACTTTATATGTTCGTCTCGTAGTATACATCACATAAACTCATCAAAACATATAGGTAACATATCATCATTCATATAACTTTCATCATAAAATAAAGAGCAATTAGGAAATAAGAGCACTTCTCATTGGCTTCTGCCAATCATCATACATTGGCCTCTGCTAATCATCATCATAATCATCATCATATAATTTCATAATAAGAAAAATCTGGAGGGGCAACAAGTGCACCACTCTATGTTTTCGCATATGTACTGTGGCAACTCTGCCTGGCAGTTCTCGACTGCATATAACATTGTGTACATTCTGGAACATCCTCTAGTGGATCCAAGTACTATAAGGTTCCCAACTCTGGGTCCAACACATTAAGTACATACTGGGGTCCTCAAAATACTATTCATAAACATATATATGGGTGAATCGGTGTATACTATAGTTCTGTAAATTCTAAGTATATGACTTTTCATTTACATTGTCCATTAAGTCACTAACTTACAATTCACAACTATCATGATAATCGCAGAATGTCCGATCACCGTCCCATACCAGCAATCAGTCATTCAGATATGAACCTATCTACCACAAATACATATATTAAGAATACAATTTTCATTTCTCTTATGCATTCTTACTCTTTCCTTTTAACTTTCATCACTTTCATACTCTTTCTTGTTCACATTCAAAGTATATATTACCTTGCTTATAATTTGAGTTTAATCTCCAGTTTGGATTTAGTTTTTGGGCTAGATATCATTCAAATACATCATTAAGTTCATTTTTTCATCACAAAAGGTAGCAGTCCACTGGTATCATGCTGCAAGTCGACTGATTGCATTCTATTTAAATTTTCAAAATTCTAAACAGAGAGCTGGCAGTCAACTGATAGGTGTCGGCAATCGACTGTTAGCTTATTGTTAGGCCCGACAGTCGACTGCTGGGTCACGGCAATCAGCTGCTCTGTTCTTAGGCATTTCTAGAAAAATGAAGAACGCGACAGTCGACTTCCAGGTGCCCTACGATCATTGCTAGCATTACAGATAATGATTCTGGGCATCTCAAGAGCACAACAGTCGACTGCTGCACCGGGGCAATCGGCCGCTGTGTCTTGCTTTGTTTTGTAAATTGCCGTTGACCCAAAATTTCAATCCAAAAGCTTATTTCTAAATCCATGTTGAAATTGATGAACTCAAGATAAACTCCTTAGCAACATTCAACATAAGAAAACAGCCCAAAAAATCATGTAATCTTGTCCAAATATGAGATTAAAACTCATTTTCATTCAAGGTGAAAAATGCATTTTTCAAAAATCATTTTAAGCATGCACAAGTATTTTCAATCGGTTAAAAACACCTAATAGTGATTAAAAACAATAAGAATGTAGTTTGTAATCCCTTTTTCTTTCAAACAAGTTCAATTTCACAAATTTCAATAATATGAACAGTAAACTCCGAAATAAAGGGATTGGGTTATTATGCTACCTTAATCCGTGTTTAACTGTTGTATAGATGCTGATTGATGCTTCAAATGCCTTCCTAATCACTTTTCTAACTTTAACTCTTGCTAAAAGTGAGATTCTCTGTATTTTTCCTTCAGTTTCTCTTTCTAGCTTGTCCACTCTCTTGCTCTCTAAAGTTCAGACTTTCAGGAAGCAATTGAAGGGTCTGAAGGATTGGCCTATTTATAGGTAGTCCGGCCCTTTGCAATTTTGCTCTTAATTCCTAACCATTCAGTCCAAAATGATAATTCTTCCAACTATATGTTAAATTACCATTTTGTCCCTAGCTTACTGGCGGGAAGCTTTCAAAATTCTATTGCTACAGTAAATCTTTTGGCCAAAGTTACAATTGTCATACACAAATTCTTTCACTTTTCAGTTTAGTCCTTTTCTTCATTCTAGTCAAATTTCTCACTCATTTATAGTCCACTTCTTGCACTCATGCAACTATATGCAAGCTAATATAATATAAATGCAACATACACAAGCAATTAATTAAAATTAACAAACATTTCTCAAAATTTTAGGAGTGGATGTTACACTTAGAGTTTACAGAACTATATTATGCACCGATTCACCTATATATATGTTTATGAATAGCATTTTGTGGACCCCAGTATGTACTCAATGTGTGGAACCTAAATGTGGGGACTCTATTGTACTATGATCCACTAGAGGACGTTCCAGAATGTACACAAATATGATATGAAGTCGAGGACTGCCAGGAATAGTTGCCAAAGTACATATTCGAAAGCACAGAGTGGTGCACATGTTGCCTCTCCAAATTTCTCTTATTATGCAATTTGATGATGATTGGCAGAGGCCAACAAGAAGTGCTCTTATTTCTTTATTGCTCTTTATTTTATAATGAAAGTTATATGAATGACGCTATGTTACGTATATATTTTGATGAATTTATGAGTTATATTCTATGAGTTAAGCTTATGTATGCAAGTATGAATGTTAAATGAAATTTTATACAAGATAACCCAATAGATGTATTGTTTTTATGAAAAATAATGTAGAATTTTCGTATGAGTTTACGGTGATACAAACTTGCTGTTTTGAAAAATGGTTATTAATGCTATTGAGATTTATTCTCATAAAAAATGTTGATTTGTATTAGATGCCTAGGTTCCTGATAGTGGTGGAAGTATAGGTGTAAGTGGTGGAGATACCCTTCCTAGGGTATTTTCTTATAATTCATGAAGTGTGGATTGTGTATATATAGGAATTTCCTCCCACACCTTGAGTATTTAAAGTGCTAGGAAAGTTTTTGATATGCTCATTACCCTGAATCCTTTTGATATTTTGGTAAAAGGATTAGGAGAATAGTTTTGATGTATAGGATAAGGGCATATATGTATTAGGATATGTGAGCTAGGAATCCACTAGCTACTTTTGTTAAAAGGGTATGAGTGACAGGCTTGTTGTCTCCTTACCCTAGATAACACTCTCACATGTCTCTAGATATATGTCTACTGAATGATATGTATATACTGTAAATGAATGTGAATCTATATATTTATTTATGTTTATGTCAATTAATTTAATGTATTTTTCGCTGCGTAACATGTGAGATTTTGAGTGTAGTAGCCCAAGCCAATAATACTCATTATTTCACTTGATAAATAATTAAAAATTGACTCGGGTAAAGAAAGTAGTAATTCGCCAATCTTATAGTAAATTGTTTATATTATTCAAATTTCTTTAGAAGGAAATTGTAGGATTAGGGGCTTACAATGCGGGTATTGGTAGACAGATAAGGAAAAACAAAGTCCTTGATTCTTAGTACCATTCCAGATCCTACAAAGAGTCAATCCAGTTACCTAACAAATAGCCTTACCTCCCTACCTGTCAAACTTGCATGACGTCTTTCACGTCTTGCAACTCCGAAAATATGTCCCAGATCCCATGCATGTATTGTGGAATCAACCAATAACATTGAAGGAAAATTTAACTTATCAATCTACTCCTATCCAAATCCTAGACTTTAAGACTAAGCAACTCTAAAATAAGGTAATTCCCTTGGTTAAGGTATTGTGGCAGGATGTAGTAACCCAGGAGATGACTTGGGAGAAAGAAGATGAAATGAGGCAACGTTATCTAGAATTATTTATAGGTATGAATTTTGAGGACAAAATTCTTTTAAGGAAAGGAGGATTGTAATACCCGGTCCCTTGGAAATTTTAATAATGATTATAATCTTGAAATGTCAAATGAGGATTTAAATGAAATAAGGAAAGGAGGTTATAAGAGAAGGGACTAAAATGTAAATTTTTGTAAATTTCAAGATGGTCCCTGAGCAAGTTCACAATGTCATTCCCCTTCTCCCTTCATATGCAACACTTCCCTCCTTACTAGCACATTTTCGCATCTGAGGAGGAGAGGAAGTATACGGGCAAGAGGAGAGAAAGGGAAAAAGAGAAGGAGATCAAGATTGAAGCAATTGAACTCAGATTTAAGGTAAGAATCTTCCATCTAAGTCTTAGGAAATCATTTACATCATATAGGAATAGATTTTTGTAATAAATCTATCAAAATGTGGGAGAAAATGAAAATAGAAAAAATAAGTGCATTTCAGATTTTCTGAGATTTAAAATGGATAAATTGATTCTAAGGTTTGTTTAAGGTTAGAAATAGGTTTTTGAACTAAAATGCTAAGATTATCTGTTTCCATTTAGTAATTGTGAGGCTTAAATCAGAATGTTAAAGTTAAGTTTATCTTCTACTCAGTTTGTATGTATATTCTCTGAATTAAGTGATGTTTTGGACCTAGAAATTTATGAGTTTTGTGCGAAAATGATTACGAACTAAGCTCATATAATTTTTAGATGTTATGGACTGGTAATCTGGGTTGCATTTGGTGAAAACTAACATTCTGAGACTATCAAAGAACAAAAAAGTCAACTACCAGCATGTATAAGTTGATTGTCATGTTCTTCACAAAAGAAAAAATGCATACAGCAACTTAACAGTCAACTGCAATACATGTGGCAGTCGACTGTCGGGTCCCTGTCTTGTGAAATTTAGTCTTTCAGAGAGCAATCAGTCGACTGCCAGCTCTAGGCAGTTGACTAGTAGCTCCCCTGATGCAAAAATTAGTTTTTAAAACATGATTTGAGCTTAGAAATCCCTATATTTGATTTAAATAAGGTTCAAACATCCTCCTATATGAGAATTACATGAGAAGAGCGATAGAGAACCAAAGGAATAGCGAGAAAAATGAGAGAACCTTAGTGAAACCTTAAGATATAGAATTGCATAAATGCACATTCGAGGAAAATTAGAATATGAACCTTACCTAGTGCCTCAAGAAACAAATTTTGAGGACAATCTAAAGGTGAAAGAGGAAAATCCTATTTAAAAGAGGAGTAAATAGTTAAAGGTAGAGTAATCTACACTTCTCTAACTTTCAATGAATATTGTGAATTGCTGTTTACGTATGATTTGTGAATTGAATGGGAATGACTGATAAACATGACTGATTTACTTAAGATTTCCATATAAGTATATAAAAGATTTTCTTATGAATGAGATGCTCTTTTCATGTTTGCGAGATTTGGCTACTGGGTTCAATAGCTGGTATGGGACGACCGTTGAATATCCCCTATGAAGACCATTTTATAAATTGATTGTTTTATTTTAATGGGTCTGCATTTTTTGGAAATTATTCATTAAACCAGGACAACCCTATGGAAGGTTTAAGGACTAAAGGGTAGATAGCCTATACAAGGTGATGTTGTGATTTAAGTATAGTATCCTATAACCCTGAGTATTAGCTGACTATGTGTATATATTGCCATATAGATTATATGAGGATGAGACTAGCAATGTGCACATGCCAGGGGACACCCTGGAAGTTGGCTCTCGCCTGTCCTTGAGTGGGTGATTGGTGTTACGGATCACACTCACAAAATAGGGCGCTATTTTTGGGTGACTGGTGTTATGGATCACACCCAACCAAAACCTTGTTTTTAATAAAATAGCATGCAATTTGAGATGATTGATCACATGACATGTGTGATAGATTCTTATATGAGGATTTTCAGGCATGATTTTAAGTATGATTTTTAGATTTTTGATGTTATACTCCTGATTCGTTTTGCATTTATTTCCTATGTTTCCTGAGTTTAAAAATATTTGGTAATTCACTTTTTTTTTAAATGAATTGTGGGGAGATGTTTTCTGTGCTTGACATAGCTAAGTATGCAATTGATTTTGAAAGTAATAAACTGTAAATTACTCTACTGGGATCTATATATCTCATTAATTTGGTTACTAAGATGACCAGGAACAGGGGATGCCTAAGAGATAGCTAGGCATAGGAGTGGATGTCAAGGCTACCAGGAAATGCCAAAAGAATTGTATAGTACTAAGCTGGATCAATAGTAAACTGAAGGTTTTGTATATATATATATATTAACGAATATCTTCGATTTGGAGTTGTATGACAGATTATAAATTAAATAGTGTATGTATGTATGAGTTTAGTATTTATGACATGTTATATCTCAATTATCTTTGAATGACTATTACAATTTATATTCCAGAGTAATATGTGATGATATATTGTGATATTAGTAATGCTACACCGAATAGATGATTGATTGGAGTCTGAATGGACAAAGAGAAGAGTCTATTTAGGTTACACTCAACCAGTAGCGGCCCTCTGATGTTCCTTAATATGGGAAAGTAAAAAATTTACTATAAATTTCTATGCTTCGGGTAGAGTATACTCTGATGCAGGTGAAGTAGGATAAGGGGGTCGTTACAACAAAGGTTAGTGTAGAATTATTTTGTATAGCCTATTCTAACTTATCTGTATAGGAATTAAGACTGATAGATGAATAGACTAATTGATGGGATTATGAGTGGTAGGATTGTTGCCTTCATTCCCAATGGTTAATTGAATATATTTAATTAAGAATGCATGTTTATGTATAGTTAATCTAGGTATATTCTATACATATTTATTCCGCTGTGATGTTGAGAGAACCAAGAGTAGAGACTAACCCAAATGGCACTTAATTAATCAACTTGGTAAAAATTTTAAAATTTACTCAGGTAAAAGTGTTAGTAACACACCATTATTATGATAATTATATACATTATACCTTTAAACACTTAAAAGAAATCATAGGCTAATGAGGGTTTTACAATAAAGAATAAATATCCATTCCCTAGGATAGATGATCTGTTGGATCAATTGAGAGGGGCTATCGTGTTTTCCAAAATTGATTTGAGGTCAGGGTACCATTAAATTAGAGTGAGAAGAGAAGACATACCTAAGAAAACTTTTAGAACCAGATATAGGCATTATGAATTTCTTGTAATGCCATTGATATTGACGAATGCTTTAGCTATTTTCATGGATTACATGAATCGTATCTTTAGACCTTACCTTGATCAATTCGTGGTAGTGTTTATAGATGACATTCTTGTATATTCTAAAAGTAGTAAAGAGCATGAACACCATCTTAGGATTGTGCTATAATTGCTTAGAGAGAAGAAATTGTATGCTAAACTTGAGAAGTGTGAATTCTGGTTGGAAGAGGTAAGATTTTTAGGTCATGTGATTACTAGGAATGGAGTAGCTGTAGATTCTGTTAAGAAGAAGGTGGTAGTCAGTTGGGAATGACCTACCACGGTGATCAAAGTCCGTAGTTTTCTCGGATTAGTCAGTTACTATAGGAGATTTATTCAAGGGTTTTCGCAAATAGCATTGCCTTTGACTAAATTGACTAGGAAGGATGTTCCATTTGAGTGGGATATTAAATGTGAACATAGTTTCCAAACTCTAAAAGAAAGATTGACAACCACATCTATCTTAATCATTCCAGACCCATTAGAAAATTTTGAAGTGTACTGTGTGTAACCCCTAATCCTATAGTTCCTTTTTAAGTGATTTAAATAATATAAGTAATGTACTATAAGATTGGTGAATAACTACTTCCTTTCCCGAGTTAAATTTTAAAAATCTATTCAATGAAATAATTAGTATTACTGGTCTGGACTACTACACTTAGGATCTCACACGTTACGAAATGGAAATTAAAAACATATTAGTTAAAATAATATACATGTGCATATATATATTCACATTCATTCTTAGTAAATATACACATCATTCATTAAATATATATCTATGGATATGTGAGAGTGTTAGCTAGAGTAAGGAGACAACAAGCCTGTCACTTATAGCCATTTAACAAAATCGCTAGTGAATCCCTAATTCATATATCCCAATACATATATGCCCTTATCCTATACATCAAAACTATTCTCTTGATCCTTTTTGCAAAATATCATAAGGATTCAGGGTATTAGGCATACCAAAAAATTTCTTATAACTTTACATACTCAAGGTGTGTGAGGAACTTCCCATATATAAACAACCCACACTTCACGAATAACAGGAAAATACCCTAGGAAGGGCATCTTCACCACTTCCACCTCCACTTCCAACACTATCTAAAATCTAGGCATCTGATACAAGCCAATATGTTTATGAGAATAAATCTTAGTAGCATTAATAACCAGTTTTCAGAACAACTAGTTTGTACTATTGTAAACTCATACGAAAATTTAAAAACAATACATTTATTGGGTTATCTTGTATAACATTTCATTTAACATTTATACTTGAATGCATTGCTTATTTTATATGCTCAGCTTATAGTATATATTTCATAAATTCATCAGAACATACAAGTAACATAACATCATTCATATAACTTTCATTATAAAATAAAGAGCAATAAGGAAATAAGAGTACTTCTCATTGGCCTCTGCCAAATATCATCATATAATTTCATAATATAAGAGAAATCTGAAGGGTCATCATGTGCACCACTCCATGCTTTCGAATATATACTTTGGCAACTATGCCCATTGGCAGTCCTCAATTGCATATCATATTTGTGTACATTCTGGAGCGTCCTCTAGTGGATCCAAGTACAAT
Organism: Senna siamea; assembly: GCA_031216115.1. NCBI lineage: Eukaryota > Viridiplantae > Streptophyta > Magnoliopsida > Fabales > Fabaceae > Senna > Senna siamea. Next base: position 10,572,944 of record CM062360.1, read on the forward strand.
AGAGTCCCTACATTTAGGTTCCATACATTGAGTACATATTGGTGTAGCATCTGCTCCTTCTACACATTAAGAGATATTGGTTGATTTTAAATGAATTAAATGCTTGTGTTTGTTGCATTAAATTGCATATGGATGCATTAGAATGAGAATTTTAAGAGAAAGAATAGGGACCAAATTGAAAGGAAAAAGATGAAGTGAGGATAGAGATGTGAATTTCTAAAATTTCAGGGCAATAGGTCATAATTTTAGCCAAATGAATTACTATAGTAATAGAATTCTTAAAATTTCTCACCAGGTAGTTGGGGAAGAAATTGTCATTTAACGTAAAGTTAGAAGAATTATTAATTTGGATCGAATGATCGAGAATTAGGAGTAGAATTGCAAAAGGCCGGATCACCTATAAATTGGTGAAGTCTCCAGAACCTCTCATTTTGAAACCTCAGTTTAGAATCTTAGAGAGAGAAAGAAGACAAACTAGAGAGAGAAAGTTAGGAAATTGTGAAGGAAGAAAGCTGTTAGGAGGATTTAAGCATTCTAGAATTTAGGAAGACTTACCAGAACACTTCACTATCATCAATTACCAAGTTTAAATCAACAGAAAGGTAGCAAATCACTTATCTCCCTTATTTTCAAATTTTACTGTGTATGTTTGGTAAAATTTGAGTTTTCATAATTTTGAACTCCAGGGAGATTAAAACCTACATTCTTAGTGCTTTGGGTTGCTATTGGAAGTTTTAAACTGATTGAATATACTTGTGAATGCATGAATGTAAATGTGAAAAATTAGTTTTTCATGGTTTTTGAGAAAGAGGTTAAATCCAAGATTGGAGCATGAATAATCGATGGTTTGCGCTATTTTTAAGTGGTAAATAAAGCTTTTTATGCTATCATTGAGTTTTTGATCATCAAAACTATTTTAAAAACATGTTCTTAGGCTAAAATAATTGGTCAACGGTGAGTTTTAAAATAGAACATAACGTAGCAGTTGACTTGTAGGCTCTACCAGTCGATTGTCGTGCTCCTGAATTGCTTAAAAACGTACCATGAATGCTAGCAGTTGACTGCCAAGGGTTTGAAGTCAACTGCCATGTTCTTCTTTTCTAAAAATTAGCCAAGAACAGAGTAGTCAACTTTTTAGGACTTGGAAGTCAACTGGTTACTCATTGTTTGAAACATTTTTGGGGCAGCAAGCTGGAAGTCGACTACCAAGAGGCTAGAAGTCAACTTGAAGCTCTTTGTTTGGAAAATTTGACTCAATAACCTATTTAAATCTATAATTAGCACAATTCTTTACTCAAATGTAGGATTTAATCTTAGATTGTAATGGGTAACATGAGAATTGAGAATATTTGTGAAATTATAAGAAAGAGAAGAAAAATAAGAGATTTTAATTGAGCATGAACTGTAAATGAGAATAACTGCAAATGGTTGATCCGTGAGAATAACTGCATTTGGTTATACCGAGAGAAGGGATGCATTTGGTTATACGGCTAAAAGGGATGCAATTAGTTATACTACGAGAATAGCTGCAACTGGTTTTAATCCAGGAAAAGTTTTTCAGGCAGTAAACCACTAATAATTGCTGACGGTTAACCACGAGAATAAATGCTAACCGTTAACCATGAGAATGAATGCAGATGGTGAAAACCACAAGAATGATTATTGGTGGCTTATAACCATGAGAAAACTCATTTATAGATGGAAATATTTATAAGATTTCTTATATGATGCTTTTGACTATGGTTATATCAAATTGCATGATTTCCTTGTCTATGCTCTATATACAAACATGAGAATGAGTTGTTACCATTACAATTTGATAATGCATCTTGTGTGATGAATATCTGTTGAAGTGTATGTGTAATCATAAGTATATGCATGAGATATTTGTATAATCCATATACATTATTCCAATAGCATAATATTTTAAATTATTATGAAAAGGAATGTAGTGGATTTCCATATCAGTACGGTGGTACAATCAACTATTTTTAAATACAGGTGATTATTGCTACTAAGAAATCTTTCTCATTTAAGCTAGTTTGTATCAGATGCCTAGGTACCAGGTGCTGTTGGAGGTAAAGATAGAAGTAGTGGAGATACCCTTTTTAGGGTATTTTCTTGTGATCACTAGACTATGGGTCCTATTTGAATTTGAGTTACCACCTTCCCCTTGACTACATGTATAACTAAGAATATATAATATTTTCACATGCCCATTTCCCTGAATCCTTGTTAATATTTTGAAAGGATTAGGAGAATGATTTGGGTGTAAGTAAGGAGGGCATATATGTATTAAGATATGTGAGATAGAGAATTTTGCTTAAAATACGATATGAGTGGCAGGCTTGCTATCTCCTTACCCTACTCAGGCTCGCATATCTGTAGATATATGTATGTATACACTACGGTTATGTATGTATAAATATTATGTATAGTTGAATGTGAATGTGAATGTGAATATCTCCATATCTATCTATTTCATTTAAATTACTTTATTTATTTCTGTTGTGTAACGTGTGAGAACCCGAGTGTAGTAACCCGAACTAGTGGCACTCAATTAGTTAACTTAAAAAAAGTTAAAAATATGCTCAGGTAGAGGCAGTAGTAAACTCACCAATCCTATATTATATTATTTAATCACCAAAAAGGAATATAGGGTTGGGGGTGTTACAACTAGGGTTGTAACAACCAAAAAATGCTTTTAAAAGATAAAACCTAATTTTTGATGCTAATTCCAATTAGACGAAGCCTGGCACGACTTTTGAGGATGGTGATCTGAAACGAAAGGTTGTTCGAAGTCAGAAACACGAGCGAATGGAAAGAAACGCAATTCGACGATCAGGAACTGACATATGAAGTTTTGTGTGTCAATTTCACTGGCGGAGGCCAAAACCTTCGCATAGAAATGCGTGTCGATGTCTGAAAGGAAGAAAACACCCTAAAGTATCCCCGGTTGGTCCAAGAAAAGTCAGAATCACCCTCGGAGGCTTTAAATTTCCCAAAATCCCTCTATTTCCCTCAAATCTCTCTCTCTCCTCACTTTACTTTCTCTCTCCTCCTTCCTCCACTGTGAGCCACCACCAAGCATACAAACTGACAGCCCTCGCCACCCACAACCTCCAGCAACCACCCACGGCCACCAACGGCTGCCAGCACTGCCGAAAAATGGAGTTTTCCACCTCTATCGCACGAAAACTTCGCCAACTGAGATCGCCGCCATCCACCACCGTTGGCCGTCACCGCCCTCACCATCGTGTAGCCTGAGCTGCCACCTTCCTCCACCAGCTCACCAATGACGAACGGAGGTCTGATGCGCCTATATCAAGGCAATTTCCATCCGCCGTGCGTAAACCTTCGTCGCTAGAACACGTCATCCAAAAGGCTGTGAACCACCGCGCAACCACCATATTCGGACTCCTGGTCTTGCGAGCTTCACCGTGGTGTAAATTTCGAGGCCAACCGCACCCCTCCACCGTGCGCTGTTGTACGTCACCGTGCCAGAGCTTCTGGACATACATCAGGAGAAACCGAGATCACCCTGGGACAGAATTCCATCATCCGATCACATTGGTAAGGTCCGATTTCCCAAAAACTGATGAATTCTGATTGAAATAGCTGCCGAACGTAATTAGGGAATAAATTGACCTAGGTATTAGGTTAACCAGACTTAGAATCGTAAAACGTATGACGTGAAAAGCTTGAATATTCAAATTAATGTCCAGGAAATTAATTGGGCTCATAAACCGAGACTACGTGAAGTTTTGAACCGATTTAGAGCGACAGGAGACCAGGTAGGATAATTTACACTTCCCGAACCATAGATTTGACCTAGTGATTGGCAGAATGATTATATTTAATTGCATGGATTTACGTGCTGCTTTCGATGGAATAAATTGCATGCTTGTGTGCTGGATATCCTACTTGCATGTTAGATGCTTTGTTTATCGAGTTTAGATGCCCTTAGGATGGATTTACTTAGGGTACGGTACTTGATAGCTGGTATGGGACGGCCGTTAAGTATCTCGAGTACAGAGAGTTTTTAAACGAGATTGTTTTTATTAGATTTAGCCTGTACTGTGTTAGGGATCACTTGATAAATTAGGACGGCCCTAAGAAAGGTTTAAGGAGTATAAAGGGGGATAGCCTACATGGAGAAACATTGTGATTTAGGCGTAATAACCTAGAACCCTGAGGAATAGATGACCGTAAGCATGTGAGTTCGAATAGACTGTATGAGGATGAGAATTGGCGTATGTGCACATGCTAGGGGACGCCCTAGATGTTGATTCTCACCCGGTCCTTGAGTGAGTGATAGGTGTTACGGATCACACTCACAATATATGCTCGATTCGGGTGATTGGTGTTACGGATTACACCCAACGATAAGAGAGGTATTCTCTCTAGATGATGTGCAATTAGAAGACGATTTAGACTTGGTCACAGAGGATTTGTGGCCAACATGGATTTAGATACACCGGGCATGGGATTTTATCTGATTTCGAGTATTGATTTTAAAAGAAATGGATTTTTATGATTTTGATTATTTGCCGCAATTTCCATGTGATAAAATGATTTTAAAGATAAGGTATTTCACTGATTTCGAACTGATTTCGAGAAGATGATTTCGGTGCTCGCACCGCTGAGTATTCAACCAGATTTTGAACTGTAAATTATTCTACTGGGATTTTATATCTCACTGGGTTGTTTACTCAGATGAACAGGGATAGGGACAGGAACCTAGACGTTAGCTGGACAATGATTTGATGATAGACAGAAGAACGGCTTAGTCTAGGCTTGAATTACATTGTATATATTTTGATGATAATGATGTATAATTGGTGTTCTGTAAATTTATATTTTCTGTTGTTGTTGGACTGGCTGTATAATTGTAAACAGGTGACTGTTGTATTCTGGATATGTTCAAAATACAGAGGAAACTCTGCTGGATTTTTGGTAGGGTTTACCGCTGTAAACTTGTGAATTTAAGTTAGAATGTATATGAATGCATGATGTGATGTATATATGGATTTTAGATTTCATTCCAGAGTAATTTATGCTGTATGTATATAAAATTAGTTTAGCTGCGTGTGAATTAGGGTTGAACGGAATCCGAATGGACAATGGGAAGTCTATTTGGGTTACGCTCAACCAGTAGCGATCCCCTAACATTCTCTCATCGGGAATAACTATGTAAACCAACCCATATGCTTCTGCTAATCAGATAAGCATCACTTATGTTGTATTAGGGGGTCGTTACAATTATGGTATCAGAGCCCAGGTTGTCAGATCGTCTGGTTTAGTAGGTTAGGGAATGAAATCTTCGGGCTTACAGCTTTAGGGTTTTGATTGATTTAACTCTGGAATGTTAGGACCTATTCTTGAACAGATAAGTAACGGAATGAATTTAATGCCTTTCTGTTAACTATTGTTGTTTTGACTGATCTTTTTGCTTCTGTGTCAGATAAGTATGGCAGAATCTAGTAGGGATGCCACTCGTAGGCCCAGAGGAAGGCCAAGGCACAGGAACCAGAGTGCTTTGGGTAGTGGTAGCATGGATACTGACGTTGACATGCGCGATATTATGGAATCCATCTGCTTGATGGCTGATGCGATGAGAGATCAAGCCACTACCAGTGCTAATGTGATGAGATAGCAGCAGGAAGACAAACAAACTAGAAATGATGGAGCCACTCAACATGCAAACCCACTGTATCAGGGATGGATCGAGTTTCAAAGAGCAGGTCCATCTCCATTTACAGGTGCCTCCGATCCACCTATTGTAGAAGCCTGGATGAATGATATTGAAAATATTTTTAGACTGTTGCAGTGTGACGACAAGCATAAGGTTACATATGCAACATACATGTTGAAAGGAGAAGCAGAACTTTGGTGGACAGATGCCCAGCAACTGATGGAAAGCAGAGGCATTCCACTTACTTGGGATTCTTTCAAGAGAGTCTTTATGGACCAGTACATCCCTGAGAGCGTAAAACAATCAAAGGAAGCACAGTTTCTGAAGCTCACACAGGGAGGCAGGCCATTTGAGAAGTATTTTAAACAGTTTAAATAATTATCACGATACTCCACCTACCTGCGAATGCAGTATGATGAGGCCTGGAAAGCGAAGCAATTATAAGAAGGGCTAGACTTACCCATGAAGACTCAGTTAGCTACCCTGGAAATTCGAGACTTCGCCATGCTGGTAAATAAGTGCCGAATCCTAAACAAGAACCTGGAGTAGAGACAGGCTCAGAATATGACACACAGAACAGGGAACCGGCCAAGACTAGCTCCCAGAAATCTTAATGTGAGAAGCGGTATGTTTAAATCGCAACCAGGGGCTTCTAGCAACAGTGGAAGATGACCTGATAATACTCCCTGTCCGAAGTGTGGCACCAGACATCCGAGTCAGCCCTGTTGGCATTAGACTCCACTTCAGTGTTATAGGTGTGGAGGTATAGGACATATAGCCAGATACTGCCCTTCCACCGGGAATCAGCCGACATCTAGTAGAAGAAGACCACAGGCTCCAGAGAGAGTTTTCACTTTGAACGCTGCTAATGTCGACAGGTCTTTGGGCTTAATGCAGGGTAGAGGTAAAATCTATAATTTTTCTTTGATAGTATTGTTTGATTTGGGTGCTACGCACTCCTTTATTACTGATGCATGTATAGAAAGAATAAGATTACCTGTTCAAACCCTGCCCTGTGACCTATACATATCCACACCCTTGGGAGAAGCCACTATGTCCCCACGAATATTCCTGAATTGCCCCTTAACTATTGAAGATACTTTATTCCTTGTGGACCTAGTGTGTATACCATTAACTGGGATTGACTTTATTTTGGGAATAGATTAGTTGACTAGGAATAAGGTCTTGTTGAATTGTTCCAAGAGGACAATCACTTACCTAGATAATGTACTTGTGCGTGGGAGTGACAGGGCTTGTGAGATAGGTGATATGTCCCTCAATCTCTCTGAGGTAGAGTTGCAGGATAGGCTAAGCCAAACCCCAATTGTTAGTGACTTTCTGGAGGTATTTCCTTTGGAAGTAAGCAAAATGCCACCACCAAGGGAGATAGAGTTCACCATTGACCTGATTCTAGGTGCGGGCCCAATAGCCATGACCTCATACCGTATGGCCCCAGCAGAATTAAGAGAATTAAAGATCCAAATCGAAGATATGTTGGAGAAGGGGTTCATTAGGCTGAGTGTATCGCCATGGGGAGCTCCAGTCTTATTCATAAAGAAGAAAGACGGGAGTTTAAGACTGTGTATTGATTACCGATAGTTGAATAAGGTGGCCATTAAGAACAAATACCCATTACTATGTATTGATGACTTGTTTGATCAGTTGCAAGGCGTGACTGTATTTTCTAAGATAGATTTAAGATCAGGATAACACCAGATTAGGGTTAGAGAAGAGGATATTTCGAAGACAGCGTTTAGGACAAGATACAGCCACTATGAGTTTCTAGTGATGCCGTTTGGATTAACGAACGCACCAGCTTTCTTTATGGATTACATGAACAGGGTTTTTAGAACCTATTTAGATCAGTTTGTAGTGGTATTCATCGATGATATCTTAGTCTATTCCAAGACTCACGAAAAGCATGCCCAGTATCTTAGCACGGTATTACAGATACTGGAAGAGAAGCAATTGTATGCAAAGCTAGAGAAATGTGAGTTTTGGTTAGAAGAAGTAAAATTCTTAGGACACGTGGTTAATGAGGAAGGGATAACAGTAGACCCAAAGAAAATTGAAGCAGTATTAGATTGGGATCGACCTAGAACGATTACTGAAATTAGGAGTTTCCTGGGTCTGGCCAGCTATTATTGAAAATTCATTCAAGGATTTTCTCAAATAATTGTGCCATTAACCCGGTTGACTCGGAAAGGGGTAGATTTTGAATGAAGCGAACAGTGTGAGACTAGTTTTCAAATTCTAAAAGAGAAATTGACTACCGCTCCTGTACTAATTATTCTAAAACCCCTAGAACCCTTTACCGTATACACAGATGCATCCTTGAGAGGCCTAGGTTGTGTTTCGATGCAGGATGGGAAAGTTGTGGCTTATGCATCGCGACAATTGAAACCTGCAGAGGAGAACTATCCCACTCATGACTTAGAATTAGCTGCCGTTGTGTTTGCCCTAAAGATTTGGAGACATTACCTGTATGGCGCTGTATTTGAAGTGTATAGTGATCATAAGAGCCTTAGGTATTTGTTTGATCAGAAGGATTAAACATGAGGCAGCGTAGGTGGGTAGAATATCTGAAAGACTTTAATTTTGAATTGAAATATCATGCAGGGAAAGCAAATGTTGTGGCTGATGCATTGAGCCGAAAGTCACTACAATTAGCTAGTTTAATGATTGGTGAGATGAGGTTACTTGAGGATTTTGGGAATCTCAGCCTCAACGTAATCTCGTTTCCACAAAGATTAGTGATGAGTGACTTTTTGATAACCTTCGAATTGAGAGAATTGATTAGAAAAGCCCAACTTGAGGATGAATCCTTGGAAGTATATGCAGACCAACCCGATTTTGGACTAGCACCTGATGGAGTCTTAATGTTTAGGAAAAGGGTAGTGATTCCGAACCATCAGGAGCTAAAGGAAAAAGTTTTAGCAGAGGCCCATAGAAGTCAGAGTCTTAATGTTTAGGAAAAGGGTAGTGATTCCGAACCATCAGGAGCTAAAGGAAAAAGTGTTAGCAGAGGCGCATATAAGTCATTACACTATTCACCCTAGTATTTCCAAAATGTATAAGGACTTAAAGAGGAATTTTTGGTGGCTCGGTATGCAAAAAGATATCACGAACTACGTGAATGCCTGTTTGACTTGTCAACAGGTTAAGATAGAACATCAGAAACCCACAGGGCTACTAAAACCATTGGAGATACCAGAGAGAAAATGGGATCAAATCACTATGAATTTCGTGGTAGGATTACCTAGAACACCAGCAGGATTTGATGTCATTTGGGTAATAGTGGATAGGTTGACCAAGTCTGCGCACTTTTTACTTGTTAAGGTGCATTACTCCATGGAGAAATTAGCCGAAGTATACCTTAAGGAAATCGTGAGACTACATGGAATACCGTCAGGTATAGTATCTGATAGAGACCCTAGGTTTACTTCGAGATTCTGGCAATCTTTACAACAAGCCTTAGGAACCCAACTTAAATTTAGCACAACCTATCACCCTCAGACTGACGGGCAGTCTAAGAGGACTATTCAAACTCTAGAAGACATGTTAAGGGCTTGTGTGCTAGAGCAGAAAGGAAGTTGGGATAAACACCTGCCGTTGATAGAGTTTGCATACAATAATAGTTATCACTCTACCATCGGCATGGCACCTTACGAGGTTCTGTATGGGAGGATTTGTAAGTCACCTTTAAGTTGGGTAGAAATGGGAGAGAGTGCACTGTTGGGACCCGAAATAGTATAAGAAACCACTGATCAGATTAAAATGATCAGGGAAAAGATGAGAGTTTCCCAACAGAGGCAAGAATCATATGCTAACAAGAGAAGAAGGCCTTTGGAATTTAATGAGGGAGATCACGTATTTCTGAGAGTGTCCCCCACCACGGGTATCGGTAGACAGGTAAGGACCAAGAAACTAAGCCCTAGATTCCTAGGAACATTCCAAATTTTACAAAGAGTCGGTCCCGTTGCCTACAAAATTGCCTTACCTCCCTATTTTTCCAGCCTACATAATGTTTTGCACGTCTCCCAACTTCGTAAATATGTCCCAGATCCTGCGCATGTATTAGGGAATCAACCGATAATATTAAAGGGAAATTTGACTGATGAATCTACTCCTATTCAAATCCTTCACTTTAAGACTAAGCAACTTCGAAGTAAAATAATCCCTTTAGTTAAGGTACTTTGGCAGGATGTAGCATCGCAGGAGATGACGTGGGAGAAAGAAGAAGAGATGAGGCAAAGCTACCCAGAACTGTTCACAGGTATGAATTTTGGGGACAAAGTTTCTTTTAAGGGGGGGGAGAATGTAACAACCAAAAAATGCTTTTAAAAGATAAAACCTAATTTTTGACGCTAATTCCAATTAGACAACGCTTGACACGACTTTTAAGGATGGTGATCTGAAATGAAAGGTTGTTCAAAGTCAGAAACACGAGCGAATGGAAAGAAACGCAATCCGGCGATCAGGAACTGACAAATGACGTTTCATGTATCAATTTCATTGACGAAGGCCAAAACCTTCGTATGGAAACATGTGCCAACATCTGAAAGGAATTCGACACCCTAAAGTATCCCCACGTGGTCCGAGAAAAGTCAGAATCGCCCCTAGAGGCTTTAAATTTCCTGAAATCCCTCCATTTCTCTCAAATCTCTCTCCTCACTTCACTTTCTCTCTCCTCTCTCTCCTCCTTCCTCCACCATACGCCGCCACCATAGCCACCATACGTCGCCACCATAGCCACCATGAGCCACCACTAGGCATACCAACCGATAGCCCTCACCACCCACAACCTCCAGCAACCACCCACGGCCACCAACGGCCACCAGCGCCGCTAGAAAATAGAGTTTTCCACCTCCATCGCGCGAAAACTTTGCCAGCTGAGATCGCCGCTGTCAGCCACCATTGGCCGTCAACGCCCCCACCATCGTGTAGCCTGAGCAGCCAGCTTCCTCCACCAGCGGCCGTCACTGCCCCCACCATCGACGCGCCCAGATCGAGGTAATTTCTGTCGGCCGTACGTAAACCTTTGTGGCCAGAAAATGCCATCCAAATGGCCGTGAACCACCGGCCACCACCATATTCGGACTCCTGGCCTTGCGGGCTTCACCGTGGTGTAAATTTTGAGGCCAACCGCACCCCTCCGCAGTACGCCGTCGTACGCCGCCGTGCTAGAGCTTCTGGACATACATCGGGAAAAACCAAGATCACCCTGGGACAGAATTCCATCATCCGATCACATTGGTAAGGTCCGATTTCCCAAAAACTGATGAATTCTGAATGAAATAGCTGCCGAACGTAATTAGGGAATAAATTAACCTAGGTATAGGGGTAACCGGACTTAGAATCGTAAACGGATCACGTGACAAGCTTGGATATTCAATTTAATGTCCAGGAAATTAATTAGGCTCAGAAAATGAGACAACGTGAAGTTTTGAACCGATTTGGAGCGACAGGAGAACAAGTAGGATAAGTTACACTTCCCGAACCATAGATTTGACCTAGTGATTGGCAGAATGATTATATTTAATTGCATGGATTTACTTGCTGCTTTCGATGGAATAAATTGCATGCCTGTGTGCTGGATATCTTAATTGCATGTTAGACGCTTTGTTTATCGAGTTTAGATGCCCTTAGGACGGATTTACTTAGGGTAGGGTACTTGATAGCCGGTATGGGATGGCCGTTAAGTATCCCGAGTACAGGGAGTTTTTAAACAAGATTATTTTTATCAGATTTAGCCTGTACTGTGTTAGGGATCACGCGATAAATCAGGACGGCCTTAATAAAGGTTTAAGGAGTATAAGGGGGGATAGCCTACACGAGGAAACATTGTGATTTAGGCGTAATACCCTAGAACACTGAGGAATAGCCGACCGTGAGCATATGAGTTCGAATAGACTGTATGAGGATGAGAATTGGCGTATGTACACATGCTAGGGGACGCCCTAGATGTTGATTCTCACCCGGTCCTTGAGTGAGTGATTGGTGTTACGGATCACACCCAACGATAAGAGAGGTATTCTCTCTAGATGACGTGCAATTAGAAGACGATTTAGACTTGGTCATAGAGGATTTGTGGCCAACGTGGATTTAGATACACCGGGCATGGGATTTTATCTGATTTCGAGTATTGATTTTAAAAGAAATGGATTTTTATGATTTTGATTATTTGCCGCAATTTCCATGTGATAAAATGGCTTAGTATAGGCTTGAATTACATTGTATATATTTTGATGATAATGATGTATAATTGGTCTTCTGTAAATTTATGTTTTCTTTTGTTGTTGGACTGGCTGTATAATTGTAAACAAGTGACTGTTGTATTCTAGATATGTTCGAAATACAGAGGAAACTCTGCCGAATTTTTGGTAGGGTTTACCGCTGTAAACTTGTGAATTTAAGTTAGAATGTATATGAATGCATGATGGAATGTATATATGGGTTTTAGATTTCATTCCAGAGTAATTTATGATGTATGTATATATAATTAGTTTAGCTGCGTGTGAATTAGGGTTGAATGGAATCCGAATGGACAACGGGAAGTCTATTTAGGTTACGCTCAACCAGTAGCGATCCCCTGACATTCCCACATCAGGAATAACTATGTAAACCAACCCATATGCTTCCGCTAATCAGATAAGCATCACGTATGTTGTATTAGGGGGTTATTACAGGGGTCCCCAAAACGCTATTATATATGGGTGAATCGGTGCATACTATAGTTCTATAAATTCTAAGTATGTGACTTTTCATTTATATTGGCCATTAAGTCACTAACTTACAATTTACAACTATCACGATACTCGTGGAATGTCTAATCATCATCCCATACTAGTAATCAGTCATTCAGATATGAACCTGTCTAGCACATATACATATATTAAGAATACAATTCTCATTTCTCTTATGAATTCTTGCTCTTTCCTTTTAAATTTCATCACTTTCATGCTCTTTCTCATTTACATTCAGAGTATATGTTACCTTGCTTATAATTTAAGTTTAATCATTAGTTTTAATTAAGTTTTTGGGCTAGATATCATTCAAATATGTAATTAATTTCATCATTCCATTATAAAAAGTGGCAGTTGACTTGTACCACCCTACAAGTCGATTGGTTGCATTCTGTCAAATCTTCAAAATTCCAAAAAGATAGCTATCAGTTGATTGCTAGGTGCCTGGCAGTTAGCTGCTTGCTTACTATGGGGCCCGACAGTCGACTGTTAGGTCGGGATAGTTGGCTGCTTTATTCTTAGGAATTTTTAGAAAAATGAAGAACATGGCAGTCGACTTCCAAGTACCCACCAGTCGACTGCTAGCATTCTCTATACATTTTTGGGCATCTCAAGAGCACGACAATGATCACCAGACCGCGGGCAATCACCGCTTCTTGCACTATTTTATGACTTGCCATTGACCTAGATTTTCAATCCAAAAGCTTGTTTTTAAACCCATTTTGAAATTGATGAACTCAAGATAAACTTCTCAATAACATTTAACACAGGAAAACAACCCAAAAAATCATATAATCTTGTCCATATCTGAGATTCAAACTCATTTTGGTTCAAGCTAAAAAGCCCATTTTTCAGAAGTAATTTTAAGCATGCACAAGTATTTTTAATCAATTAAAAATACCTAATAGTAATTAAAAACAATGAGAATGTAGTTTTTTTCCCTTTTTCTTTCAAACAAGTTCAAGAAAATTTCAGTCATGTGAACAGTAAACTATGAAATAAAGGGATTGGGTTATTTTGCTACCTTAATCTATGTTTAAATGTTGTTTGAATGCTGATTAATGTTGTAGATGTCTTCTTAATCACTTTTCTGACTTCAAATCTTGCTAAAAATGAAATTCACCTCCATGCTCCTTCAATTTCTCTCTCTACTCAATCACACTCTCTCTTTAGAAGTGGAAGTATGAGTTTTAGAATGAAGGAGTCTGACTCTTGGCCCTATTTATATGACAATCCAACACTTGCTTGGATTCACAATTTCTGATCATTTGGCCTCAAATTGGTAAATTTCAAACTATATGAGAAATTCCCATTTTGTCCCTAACCCATTGGTTGGAGAATTATAAAATTCTGTTAGCTATAGAAATTCTTTTGGCCAAATTTGTGATTGTCATACCTAAAATTTTCCACTCTTCAATTTAATCCTTTTCTTCATTCTAGTCAATTTTCTCACTCATTTCTAGTACAATTCTTGCACTCATGCAACTATATGCAATCTAACATAACATAAATGCAACATACACAAGCAATTAACTAAAATTAACAAACATCTCTCAAAATTTAAAAGCGAATGTTACACTATGACGCATCCAAGGGCTTAAGGTGTGTCTTGATGTAGGATAGGAAAGTAGTAGCATATGTGTCTAAGTAATTAAGACCCCATGAGAATAATTATCCTACTCATGATCTTGAGTTAGCAGCCATAGTATTTGCCTAAAAGATTTGGAGATGCTATCTTTATGGATCTAGATTTGAGGTATTTGTGACCACAAAAGTCTCAAATACCTTTTTAATAAAAAAAATTGAATATGAGGCAGAAGAGATGGATGGAGTTTATTAAAGATTATGATTTTGAATTGAAATACCATCCAGGAAAGGAAAACATAGTAGCTGATGCTTTAAGTAGGAAATCCCTTCATGTAGCTCGCATGATGGTGAGTGAAATGAACCTAATTGAGAAGCTTAGGAATTTGAGTTTTTCCACACTGGTGTTTCCAGATAGGCTATACCTGAATGAAATGAGAATTGACAGTGACCTTAGAACTCAAATCCTAGCAACCCAAAGGGAAGATGGATTCTTTAAGTCTCTAAAGGATCCAACAGAATTTAAGAAAGAATTCGATGAGATAGTAACCTTCTAGACTAGGTTGTACATCCCTAAATCGGGGGGATTGAGGTATAAAATTTTAGAAGCCTATAGAAGAAACTATACTATTCTTCCGGGTGCCACTAAGATGTACCAAGACTTAAAGAAAATTTTCTGGTGGCCAGGTATGAAGAAGAAAATAACTGAATATGTTGCTAAATGCCAAGTGTGCCAGTAGGTAAACATTAAACATCAGAAACCTACCCAAATGTTACAACCTTTAGGAATTCCAGAATGGAAATGAGAGAAAATTTTCATAGATTTCGTAGTTGGCTTGCCTAGAACTTCGTTGAGAAATGACGTAATCTGGGTGATTGTGGATAAATTAACTAAATCTGCACATTTCCTGCCTATTAAAATAAATTTCTCATTGGATAAGTTGGCCCACTTGTATATACAAGAAATAGTAAGACTCCACAAAATACCCACTAGTGTAGTATCAAACAAAGATACTAGATTTACTTCTAGATTTTAGAGAGCCTTGTAAGAGGCATTTGGTACTAAGTTAAACTTCAGTACTGCTTATCACCCTTAAATTGATGGACAGACTGAAAGGACGATCCAGACATTAGAAGATATTCTTAGAGCTTGTATATTAGAACAAAGAGAAAGTTGGGATAGAATTTTACCTTTAGTTGAATTTTCCTATAATAATAGTTTTCACACTAGCATAGGAATGGCTCCTTATAAAGCCTTATATGGGATAAAATGTAAATCACCCTTGTGTTGGTTTGAATTTGGGGAGAGACATATATTAGGGCTAAAATTAGTTCAACAAACTACTAGTCAAATAAAAATGATTAAGGAGAAAATGGCCAAGGCCTAGGATAGACAGAAAAGTTATACTAATAAGAGGAGAAGACCCTTAAAATTTTAGAAGAGAATCATGTTTTCCTTAGAGTATCTCCAATTACTGGTATTGGTAGGGCTATTAAATCTAGAAAATTAAATCCTAGATACATTAGACCATACCATATTCTAAAAAGAATAGGCCCATCTGCTTATCAAATAACATTACCTCTATTTTTGTTCAATCTCCATAATTTTTTTGTTTCTCAACTTCATAAATATATCCCAGATCCTTCTCATATTCTTAACGCTAGTACTATACAATTGAAAGATAACTTAACTTATAATTCTAGACCTTTAAGAATCATTGGTGCTGAAGTCAAACAATTGAGGAACAAGATGATTCCATAGTAAAGGTGTTGTGGGATCAGTCATCACCACAGGAAGCCACGTGGGAAAAGGAAGATGATATGAAAATAATTCACCCGAAGTTATTTGTTTAGGTAAGTTTTAAATTTTGATGAAGAAATTCTTTAAAGAAGGAGAGAATTGTAACAACCTCCCCTTCCATGTATTAAGAGATGTTTGCTTATTTTAATGAATTAAATGCTTGTTTTTGTTGCATTAGGTTGCATATAGATGCATTAGAATACGTTAGAATAAGAGTTTTAAGTGAAAGGAAAGAATAAGGACCAAATTGAAAGGAAAAGGATGAAGTGAGGATAGAGGTATGGAATTCTAAAAATTTAGGGCAATAGACTGTAAAGATTTACTGTAATAATAGAATTTTGAAACTTTTTGCTAGTGAGTTAGGGATAAAATGGTAATTTAACATAAAGTTTGATAAATTATCATTTTAGGCCGAATGGTCAAAAAATTGGAGTAAAGTTGCAAAGGGTCGAACTGCCTATAAATAGGCCAACCCTTCGAACCCTTCATTATGCTTCCAAAAGTCTAAACTTTAAAGAGAGAGAGAAACTTAGTTAGAGAGAGAACGAGTGGGAATTGTTAAGGAAGAAAGATGTTGGTTAGATTTAAGCATTCCAGAAGCTAGGGAAACTTACTAGAACACTTCCCAATCATCAAACATCAATTAGAAATCAGCAAAATGGTAGCAAATCACCCATCCCCCTTATTTTCAAAATTTTGCTGTTCATGGTTGGAAATTTTGAGTTTTCATAATTTTGAACTTGAGGGAGATTAAAACCTACATTCTTAGTGTTTTTGATTGCTATTGGATGTTTTAAATTACTTAAATATACTTATGAATGCATGAATGTAAATCTGAAAAATGGGTTTTTCATAGTTTTCAAGAAAGAGTTTAAATCCAAGACTTGAGTATAAGTAATAAGTGGTTTGGGCTATTTTTGGGTGGTAAATAAAGCTCTTATACTGTTATTGAGTTTTTATTATCAAAACCCTTTTAAAAATATGTTCTTGGGCTAAAATAATTGGTTAATGGTGAGTTTTAAAATAGAGCATAATGTAGCAGTCTACTTGTAGCCCTTAGTAGTTGACTATCGTGCTCCTGAGTTACCCAGAGAGGTATCTAGAATTCTAGCAGTCGACTGCCAAGGGTTGGAAGTTGACTGTCCTGTTCTTATTTTTCCAAAAATTAGCCCAGAACAGAGCAGTCGACTATTGAGGTTCTGGAAGTTGATTGGTTGCTCTCTATTTGAAATATTTTTGTGACAGTAAGCTAGAAGTCGACTGCTAGAAGGCTGGAAGTTAACTTGTAGCTCTCTAATTTGGAAAATTTGACTCAATGACTTATTTTAAGCCACAATTAGCCCAATAATTTACTCCAATGTAAGATTTAAACCTAAGATATAATGGTTAGTATGAGAATTGAAAATGTTTGAGAATAAATAAGAAAGAAAAGAGAAACATGAGATTTTATGAGATGAGCATAAACCATAAATGAGAGTAACTACAAATGGTTGATCTGCAAGAATAGCTACATTTGGTTATACCGCGAGAAGGGATGCAATTGGTTATACTGCGAGAATAGATGTAACTGGCTATAATCAAGGAAAACTTTTACAGATGATTAATCACGAGAATTATTACAGACGGTTAACCACGAGAATGAATGCAGACGTTTCATGACCATGAGAGAACTCATTTATGGATGGAAATATTTAAAGATTTCTTTTTGATGCTTTTGATTATGGCCACATCAAATTGAATGATTTCTTTGTTTATGCTCTATATTGATATAAGAATATAATTTGTTACTATTATAGTCTGAGAATGTATCATGTGTGATGAATATCTATTGAAGTGCATGTTGTAACACCCCATAAATTAATTAGCCTAAAGTAATGATTTTTAATTAAATGGATGGAATTAATTAGTCATTTAATTGCTTGCTTCATGATTTATTAGATGAATTAACTTAAGGAGGGAAAAATTATACTTGCATAAGTTAAGGGCCCAAAATAGTTATATTGAAGGTGAGTTTGCACAAAATTAAAGTATTTGATTTAAATTTTATCCCTCCATTAGGCTAGCCAAATTGCCAATGGAAAAAAAGAGAATTTAAGCTAAATGTATATACATAGAGATAACCTCACGGCAAGCACACATGGAAAAGGACAAGAGTTAACACACAATAAATATATGTATATACACACACACAAATGACTAAGAGAAATAAGGAAGTAAAAAGGGATGTCATGAATTGTTAATTTGCATGGGCTTCATATGCAAATTTGGTAGAAGAAGGAAAAAAAAATAGAAACACTTTGCATGAATTCCATGTATGGCTCACGTGAACTAATAAGGGAAGAAATTTGCATACATCTTGTGTAAGACCAATGGGCAATAGGAAGGAGGAAGGGGAATTGATTTATGAATCAAAATGCAGGCATCAATGATGATGCAGAATTGTATTACAAAAATAATAATATATACATATATATATAAGACACAATGCTATGTTGAAGGTGACATGCTTCCCTTTTGCTTTCTTGCTCTCGGCGCCACCTAGGAGAGGAATTAGGAATGCATGCACAATGCTAGAAGTATAAGCCTTGCGTGAAGAGTGTGGGTTACTTGCAAAGAGGGAATAAACTCTAGATAAATGCATGCCACAAAAACAAAGGGAAGGAGTAAGGAAGGGAGATGACGTGAAGGTTGCATATAATTCCCCAAAATGGTGCCCACTTATAGTGAAGGAATGGGGAAGATAAGTAAGAAAAGAAAAAAGAAAGTGTAGCACTTTGGAGTGCACTACACGACTAGGGAGAGAGAGAAGCAATAACCAAGAAGGGATTGCCACAATTACAAGTCAAAAAGTACAAAGTGTAGCATTATTTTGTAAAAAAAAAAAAGGGTAAACCAACCCCCAAAGAAGAAGATGGCAACTTGCAAAATGTGGCATCCTTTTCCCCTTTCGTGACCGAGTAACCAAAACAAAAAAAAAAGGAAAAGGGGTGCAGATTTCTTTGTTAGGAATTAAGCCACATAGATGAATGGCTTGCATGAGGAATTAGAAGTGGGAAGTTTCATGCGTACCAAATTCACAAGAGGGAAAAGAAGAAAGAAAAAAAATTAAGAAAGGGGAGTGGCGTGACCTAATGGTGGATGCTCGATTGCATAGGGGATTAGAGAATGACAAGAATGAAAGGTGAAAAGTGGGAGTGACACTCCATTTGACACGAAGGAACAAAAGAAAGGGGGCGTGGGAGTACCTTGAGAAAAAAAAAAAAAAGAAACTTGCAAAGGAGAGAGAGCTTCATTCGGTAAGAGAAGGGAAGTGAACTAGCCAAGGAAGAAAGAAAACCAAGGAGCAAGTAGCAAAGTAAATTCAAGAGAGAACTAAGACAAGCCACATTTTTTTCCTTGAAAGGTAGGTTAGCAATTCCTCTATTTTAGTTCCATGATTTAGTATATATGCTTTAAAATTTTGCTTCCATTGGACTAGAGTGATTATCTGCATTCTTGATTTTGGGATAAAACTTGATTTAGTATGCACGACAAATATAGGAGTTGGCTAAGGTGAATGAAATTAAAAGATGTGATTCTCCTACAAGTATGAAAGAAATTAGCTCTACAAATCATCTTAATGTTTGGGTTACTTGAGTTATTGACCTTAATATTGAAGTGAGCTTGTGAATCCCCTAATGAAATAAATGTCAATACATGTAACCCATTCAATAAGGAATGCCTTGTTCAAAATGGATGGAAAATTTATGGTAGCTAATAATAATGCATGAGATTATGGGAAATTTATGCCTATTCACCATAATGTATGTGATTATGGGAAATAATTGACTAGGATAATAATGGATATTATTGCTATGAACACCTATGAAACTAATTAATGATGAACACCATCATGAGAAATTTGACTTTGAGGGTTTAAGACTAATAAGGATGATCATGGATAGGAGGAACATTATTATGGAAATTATTAGAATTTTTAGAAAGAAAAATATATATTGGAATTAAATTCCAAGTAAAGTAAATTATTATGGAAATTATTTAGAAATTTCTAGAAAGAAAATGCGCATTGGAATAATTTCCAAGAAAAGAAATTAATATTGAATTTTTCCATAAGAAATGTATAGTTATATTAAACTATAAGAAAGAGAAAAATTTCCTTGAAATTAATAGCATTCCCAATGAACTATATTAATGGTAAAATCCAAGAAAGGAAATGTTAATTTTTAAGTTATTAGAATTTAAGAGGGGATGTATGCTAATGATAATTCTCAAGGAAAGAAACTTTTCCTTGGATAATTAAAGAAATGTTAAAGGTGGCCCAGCGCCCATATGGGGCCCCGAGTGTGCACCAGTGACCTAGTGAGGCATGGTCAAAGGTGCTCCATGCCCATAACCTAGTGTTCACAGTGAATCTATGTGTGTGGTCGAGTGTTCATGAATTATAAGGTGTGGCCAAAGGTGCTCTACACGGGTGACCTAGGGAGGTGTGACCAAAGGTGCTCCATACCCATGATTTAGTGTCCCGATGATTTTATGTATGTGGTCAAGTGTCTACAATTTACGAGGTGTGGCCAAAGGTGCTCCACACGAGCGGCCTAGAGAGGCGTGGCTGAAGGTGCTCCATGCCCATGACCTAGTACTCACGATTACACTATATACATGGCCGAGTGTCAACGAATTACAAGGTGTGGCCAAAGGTGCTACACACGGGTGACCTAGGGAGGTGTAACCGAAGGTACTCCACACTCGTGACCTAGTGTTCACGTAACACGTATAAAAACTTTGATAATTCCATAATAAACTGATAAGCTTATGAGAATACGTGTTACTTGAGAAGATATCTAATCTTTGTTAACTTTTAAATTTATCATGCAATTCTTGCTAATTTACAGTTATGTGTATCCTTATGTCTAATATCAAGAATGTAGATTAAATGTTTTAGTGCTTGCACCCTGGTACATTTTAGTTGATTTTTAAAACTATGAATTGCTGAGCTACTGGGAAACTTGTGTTTCTCACCTATGTGCTAATATGTTTCAAATACGAGCACGTAGCAGAGTCGTAGGGTAGCAGTTTTTGATTAAGTAAGATTTTATTAACCCCCTATTTTGGGTCTTAGCTAGATTTGATTTAGAATAGGACATTATTTTTTACTGTATACATGAGATGTATGTGGGGCATATAGGGGAAACAGATATCTGAAGGACCAGACCAATTTTCATTTATATGGGAGTCTGAGTGACAGACCTGTTATCTCCTGACTTCTGATGGTCGGGTGCTTCATATATCCAAGGATATGTCTTATTAGCATGTAATGGAATTTATTGGACATGTATTTATTTGAATTACATGAAGGTTTTAATTTCCACAGTGTAGTGTAGTATTTTTATTTCGCTATGCATGTGAATTTTTATTCTGAGCAAAAGATCCCGAACCTAATCCACTTAATAAAATTGAATGGTATAATTGCTCAGACATTAATTAAATTAAGGATAAGGATAATGTACCAAACCTATCTCTTGATATTGGAGTTAACAATAAGACTAGATAAGGGCGTTACACATGTGTAATCATAAGTATATGCATGAGATATTGTAAAATCCATGTACATTGTTCCAATAGCATAATATTTTAAACTATTATGAAAAAGAATATAGTGGGTTTTCGTATCTATACGATGGTAGAAACAACTATTTTTAAATACAGGTGATTATTGCTACTGAGAAATATTTCTCATTAAATGCTAATTTGTATCAGATGCCTAGGTACCAGGTGCTGATAAAGGTAGAGATAAAGGTAGTGGAGATACCCTTTTCTGGGGTATTTTCCTATGATCACTGGACTATAGGTCCTATTTGTATTTAATTACCACCCACCCCCTGACTGTATGTATAACTAGGAATATATAATAGGTTTTTGACATGCCTTCTACCCTAAATCCTTATACATATTTTGGGAGGATTAAGAGAATGACTTTTGGGGTAAGTAAGAAGGACATCTATGTATTAGGATATGTGAGATAGAAAATTTTTTTTAGAACTGGGTATGAGTGGTAGGCTTGTTGTCTCCTTAGCCTATTCACGCTCACATATCTATAGGTATATGTCTACACACACTAATGTTTATGTATGTATAAATATCATGTATAGTTGAATGTGAATGTAAATCTCCTTATATCTATCTATCTTATTTAAATTTCTCTATTTATTTTCGCTGCGTAACGTGTGTGAACCCAAATGTAGCAACCCAAACTAGTAGCACTAAATTATTTAACTTAGAAAAGTTAAAAATGTACTCAGGTAGAGGCAATAGTAAACTCATCAATCCTATATTATATCGTCTTATATTATTTACTTATGAGAAAGGAATACAGGGTTGGAGGTGTTACACTAAGTTAGTATCAGAGCATAGTTATTGCGACTAGTTAACTACTGGCTCAGTAACAAAGGGTAGATTCCTCATGATAGAGATTAATACAAGTTAGTTAGCTAAATCTAGACAGTTCACTGACTTGTATTTTATTTTTACTTAAGGAATGGAGTGCTAGGTTTGGGGTAGAAGATATTTCCTATTGATGCCATATCTTCTCTTGGAAATATTATGTTATTGAGAAAGAAGTATGGCTCAATAATGTTTGTTTTGTAGATTGAAGTATGGCTCCACCTAGAAGGAATACTAGAAAGGAGAAAGAAGAAGAGGGTAATATAGAGAGATTGATGAAGGCTATGATGGGAGTGGCAGAGGTACGAAGCAGTAGGCAGCTACTACTACCAATGCTATGAGAGAGTAGGCAGCTGCTACTACTCATGTCCTTAGGAAATTTCGGGAACAGGGGAATAATCATAATGACCCTAACCCTCAAGAAGGATACGCTGGAAACCCAATATATCATGGCTGGTCAGAATTTCAAAAAGCAAAACCTCCTTCTTTAGGGGTAAGCTTGACCCGAAGGTGGTTGAGGAATGGTTGAAAAGAATGGAGAAATTATTTGTGGTGCTCGGTACAATTGATACTCAAAAGGTCTTATTTTCCACCTATATAATGTGTAACACCTTATAATTTTGATTAGTCTAAACTAATGTTTCCTGAATTAATTGCATGAATTTAATTGTGTAGCTTGGTGTTTATAATAAGTAAGAATACTTTTTCCCGAGATGCTTAATACATTTAACATAATTGCATTAATTTCCTTTTTGACTAACTGTAGCACCAAAGGAGAGAAGAGTATAGCTAATTCAAAAAAAAAATGCATGTGTAACATCTGCTCCCTCTATACATTAAGAGATGTTTGTTTAATTTTAAATGAATTAATTATTTGTGTTTGTTGCATTAGGTTACATGTTGTTGCATTAGGATAAGAGTTTTAAAGGAAAAGAAAGAATAAAGACTAAATTGAAAATGAAAATGATATAATGGGAAATTGTATGAATATCCAAAACTACAAGACAATAGGTCATAATTTTAGCCAAATGATTCACTATAGCAACAAAATTCTGAAAAATTTCCCGCTAGACAGTTAAGGACGAAATGGCCATTTAACGTAAAGTTAGAAGAATTATCAATTTGGACTGAATGGTCAGAAATTTGGAGCAAAGTTGCAAAAGGCCGGATTGCCTATAAATAGGCCAACCTTCCATAACTCTTTATTTGCATCATGAAGTCTGAGAATCTAAAGAGAGAGAGAAATCGAGTTAGAGAGATAAAGAGTGAGAATTATGAAGGAAGAAAGTAGCTAATCGAATTTAAGCATTTCAGGAGCTAGGAAAAGTTACCAGAACATTTTACCTTCATCAAATACCAAGTTTAAACCAGTAGAAAGGTAGCAGATCACCTATCTCCCTTATTTTTGAAATTTATTGTGCATGGTTGGAAAATTCTGTACTTTCATAATTTTGAACTCCAGGGAGATTAAAACCTACATTCTTAGGTTTTTGATTTCTATTGGATGTTTTAAATAGATTAAGTATACTTTTGAATGCATGAATGCAATTTTGAGAAATAAGTATTTCATGGCTTTTAAGAAAGAGTTTAAATCCAAGATTTGAGCATGAATAATCGGTGGTTTGCGCTGTTTTTGAGTGGTAAATGAAGTTTTTATGCTGTTATTGAGTTTTTAATCATCAAAACTATTTTAAAAACATGTTCTTGGGCTATAATAATTGGTCAACGACGAGTTTTAAAATAGAGCATGGCATAGTAGTTGATTTGTAGGCTCTACTAGTTGACCATCATGCTCCTAAGTTGCCTAGAAACGTATCCAAAATGCTATCAGTCGACTGCCAGAGGCTGGAAGTTGACTTTCATGTTCTTATTTTCTAGAAATTGGCCAAGAACAGAGCAGTTGACTATCGGGGTCCTAGAAGTTGACTGATTGTTCACTGTTTGAAACATTTTTAGGGCAGTAAGCTGGAAGTCAATTGCCAAGAGGCTGAAAGTCAATTTGTAGCTCTTTTCTTTGGAAAATTGGACTCAATAACCTCTTTTTATACACAATTAGCCCAATACTTTGCTCAAATGTAGGATTTAATCTTGACTTGTAATGGGTAACATGAGAACTGTGTATGCTTGAGAAATCATGAGAAAAAGAAGAGAAACAAGAGAATTTTAATGAGCATAAACCATAAATGAGAATAACTACAAATGGTTGATCCGCGAGAATTGATACATTTGGTTATACCGCGAGAAGGGATGTATTTGGTTATTCCACAAGAAGGGATGCAATTAGTTATACTGCGAGAATAGCTGCAATTGGCTTTAATCTAGGAAAAGTTTTACAGATGGTTAACCATGAGAATAATTGTTGACAAATAACCTGAGAATAAATGCTGACGATTAACCTAAGAATAAATGCTGATGGTGAAAACCATGAGAATGATTGGAGGTAGCCCATGACCACAAGAGAATCTCATTTATGAATAAGAAATTTGAAAAAATTACTGTGTGATGCTTTGGACTATGGCCATATCAAATTGCATGATTTCTTTGCTTATACTCTATACTGATATGAGAATGTGATTTTTTACCATTACAGTTTGAGTATGTATCCTATGTGATAATATTTGTTGAAGTGCATGTGTAATCATAAGTATATGCATGAGATATTTGTATAATCCATATACATTATTCCAATAGCATAATATTTTAAAATATTTTGAAAAAGAATGTGGTGGATTTCTGTATTTGTACGGTGGTACAAACAGCTAATTTTTAAACATAAATGATTATTACTACTGAGAAATAATTCTCATTAAAGCTTATTTGTATCAAATGCCTAGGCACCAGGTGCTGTTGGAAGTAGAGGTAGAAGTAGTGGAGATACCCTTTCTGGGGTATTTTTTGGTGATTACTGGACTATAGGTCCTATTTGTATTTGAGTTACCATCCTCCCCTTGATTGTATGCATAACTAGGAATATATAGTATTTTGACGTGCCCATTTCCCTGAATCCTTATTAGTATTTTGAAAGGATCAGAAAAATGATTTTGGTATAAGTAAGGAGGGCATATATGTATTAAGATATGTGAGATAGAGAATTTTGCTTAACGTAGGGTATGAGTGACAGGCTTGTTGTCACCTTACCTTGCTCAAGCTCACATATCTATAGGTATATGTCTGACACACACTACTGTTTATGTATATATATGAATATTATGTTCTGAATGTGAATGTAAATATCTCTACATGAATCTATTTCATTTAAATTATTTTATTTATTTCCACTACGTAACATTTGAAAACCTGAGTGTAGTAACCCAAACTAGTGGCACTCAATTATTTAACTTAGAAAAAGTTAAAAATATACTCGGGTAGAGGTAGTAGTAAACTCACCAACCTTATATTATATTATCTTATATTATTTAATTAATAAAAGGAATATAGGGTTGGGGGTGTTGCAGCATGCACGTCCAAATTGGTGAAGGATAAGAGTCTTTAATGATTTTATATATATATATATACACCCATTGAATGAAGTGGAAAAGTGGGACCCATGTGTACCTTGCATGAAATGCAAGTCTTATGTGAAGTGAGGAAGGAAAGAAGAATAAAGCACCTCAAAAATATATATATGCCTATGTGTATACACGTCCAAGTGGGAAACAAAAGACAAGGGGCATTAAGCCACCTTCCTTCCCTTTAGCCTTAATCCCAAATGGCCAATGGGTAATAGGAGAATGGCAATGGATAATGGGCTGCACTTAATGACATGTGAGACTATGGAATAATAATCAAGAAAGGAAAAAGAGTGCAGAATTTTATATACATAATATAATGCAACATGGTGTGTGGCGTGTGGAAGGAGAAATTCATGATCTCCTTCCCTTCCTTCCTTACGTGACCGAATGGACAACAAAAAGGTGCAACATTTTCTAAACATGCATGTAGAAAGGAAGTAATTTAATACTTCTATATGCCTAACAGTTTGGCCTTGCGTGAAGTAAAAGGAATGTCCATAAGCATGTGGTATGGTGAGGAGAAGAGGGAAGGTGCAACCATGAAATAAATAAAGGAAAAGGAAGTGCAGTGTGGTTACCTCCTCCCTCCCTATTAACGTGACCAAGAAGCTAGGACAAAGGGTGTAGGAGAAGTAAATTGTACTTGAATGTACAATTATGACAATGATCAAGTATGATGAAGGAAACACTCCACCTTAAACAAAGGAAAAAGACGAATTGAAGTGTGAAAAGCGAGAAGAGTGGTTCAAAAGGAAAGTGTAGCATTCCATTTTTCTTGGCCAAGTAGGATTACCTAACTAACAGGCAATATAAGGTGTACTTATAAGTACACATACAGTAGCCATACCCAAAAAAATAAAAAAATAAAATAAAGAGTACAACATGAGGTTCATGTGAATAAAGAAAAACAAAATTTTGTGCTTCCCTTTCTTCTTCCCATTAACGTGCCCAAATAGCTAAACCAAGGAGTGCAAGAAATGTAAATGACACGTGTGGCTGCAATAGACAAAAGGGAATGGCATGGAAAATTATATATTTTATATGCACACTTGCACATACACATGGCTAGAGAAGGAAAAGAAGGGAAGATGCAGCATGAAATTGGGTCAAGTAACATAAGATTAGCAAGGAAAGTGTGCTGCACGTAGGCTACACATAATAAAGGAAAGAGAAGGAGGAAGAGGGCAGCATGGATATTAAATAATAATAATAATAATTAAAGAAGGGAGTGCAGCATTCCATGTAGCCAAGAGGTAAGACAAAATAACAAGCAAGAGAAGGGACTTCATTAAACATAAAGACTAATACACACGAAAAAAAGAGAGGAGAGCATCTCATATCTTGAAAAAGAGATACACCCATTCAGTTAAAGCAAGAAGAGGGAGATTTAGCCAAAGTAAAAAGAAGCAAGGTGTAAGAGGGAGTTCAAAAGAAGGGCCAAGATCAAACCACTCTAGTACATCATTGAGGTAGGTTAATAATTCTAAATTTATGTTCCATGTTTAGTATATGCCATCACCATACTTTTACAACTTCCATGGAACATTATGGTTTTCCCTACATTCTTGATGAAATAAATGTTGTGTTGGCTAGGCATGTATGATAGTTTGGGATGTTGGTGGATATGATGGAATGAATATTGTTGGTTATGGAAGGATTATGGTTAGTTAATGATGCTTTCATGATGAACTATAGTTGAATATGATAGAAATGGATGTATGATTTTGAAAACTATTTTTCCTCCATAAAAACTCCCTTTTGGCTAATTGGAAGATGAAAGCTTACACTAAATTAATGTGAAATTTTTAGTTGTGATTGGTGAAAGAAATTGACCATGGATGAAAAAGGGTACCCCATTTTAAAGACGTTAATTAAGGAATAGAAAAGGAAAATTTGGATTGCAACATAGTCCATTTTTCTTGAATTTCCTTGAGGCCAAGTTTATGAAATTCACTCTTGAAATTTATTAGAATTCTATAAGAGATTTATATTATAATTAGTTTTCAAGAATGGAAAATTCACTCTTGAAATTTATTAGAATTCTATAAGAGATTTATATTCTGATTATTTTTCAAGGATGGAAAATTCACTCTTGAAATTTATTAGAATTCTATAAGAGAGTTATATCATGATTATTTTCTAGAAAAATTCACTCTTGAAATTTATTAGAATTCTATAAGAGATTTATATTATGATTAGTTTTCAAAGATGCAAAAATTCACTCTTGAAATTTATTAGAATTTCATAAGATATTCATATTATGATTATTTTCAAGACCGGAGAATTTTATAAAGGTGGCCAAGTATCCACAAAAGTGCCCAAGTGTGCACAAGAATTTTATAAAGATGGCTAAGTGTCCACAAGAGTGCCCAAGTGTGCACAAGAATTTTATAAAGGTGGCCAAGTGTCCCCAAGAGTGCCCAAGTATGCACAAGATTTTATCAAGGTGGCCAAGTGTCCACAAGTGCCCAAGTGTGCACAATAAATTTATAAAAGTAAGTTTTAAGAATGATAAGCACAAATGATTTTTGTTTATTTTGTGATAACTTGTTAATAGCATGTAAAGATGTTTTACTGGAAAAGAATATTATTTTACCACATTGACAATTCCAATAATTATACAATGCTTGCCAATTTGTATTTACGAATAATGCTATGTTTTTAAATACCAAGAATGTAAAAGTGAATATTTTGGTACTTCCACCCTGATACATATTAGTTGATTTTTAAACCCTGAATTGTTAAGTTACTGGAAAACTTGTGTTTCTCATTTATATGCTAATATGTATCAGATACAGACGCTTAGAAGTACCGGGGAGATAGAAGTTCTTTTTGGATAAAAGCATTTTTTTGTAACCTCTTATTTGGGTCTTGATTCTAGATGTATTTTGGATTAGAATTAGGATGATCATCTAGTTGTGTATAAAAAGGGGAAACGGGAAATTGTTTGGGAAAGGATATGTGAAGGACCAGTTCATTCCCATTATTTGTAAAGGGGTCTAAGTGACAAGATTGTTTTTTCATGACTCTTGATGGATGGGTACTTCATATATCTTGATATATGATTTCAAAGTATGTAATAGAAATTATTAGACATTTATCATTTATAATATAAAAGTTTTAAATTTCTACTGTCTAGTATAGCATTTTAATTTCACTGTGCATACAAGATTTAATCTAAGCAAAAGATCCTGAACTTAATTTGCTTTAATGAAACTTAATGGTATAACTACTCAGACTTAAAAATAAAAGGATAAGAATAATGTACTGACCTTATCTATTTACATCAGAGGAATTGTAATACTAGATAAGGGCGTTACATACTGGACGGAGAGACAGAACATTAGTGGAAGGGAGTGAAGCAACTAATGGAGGCTCAGGGAATACAAATTACCTGGGATTCATTTAAGGAAGCATTCCTTGGAAAGTACTTTCCTCATAATGTGAGGAATGAGAAAGAGATTGAGTTTATGCAAATCAAGCAAGGAAACATGACATTTGATGAATACCTAGTGAAATTTGAGGAATTATCTAAATTTTTCTCTTATCTGAGACTTCAACCAGATGAAGCATGGAAAATAATGCACCTAAAGGCTGAATTGAGGTATGAGTTCAAGAATGTTGTAACTTTTTTGGAAATACAAGATTATTCCACATTGGTAAACAAATGTCGCATAGTTTCCAAGAATCTGGCAGAGAATGAGAAGGAAAAACAAAAGAGTAACTTCTTTAAAAGAAAACAACCAGGATCTTTCTCAGGAAGAGATGGTAGATTTCACAGAGGCTAGGAAGGGAAAATGCTTATGGTGAGACCAGTGATGTCTAATGTTTATCCTAAATGCTATAAAAGTCATGAGGGACCCTGCAAATGGCTACAACCAAAGGCGTAACATGGTGTATGTTATAAATATGGGAAGGAAGGAAACTTAATCAAAGACTATCCATTGTGGAAGAGACAGGGTGACACCACTAAACCTCTTACTATTGGAAGAGTCTATACTGTTAAGGGTAAGGAAGCGGCTCAGTCCAATGATTTAATGAAAGGTAAATGTTTCATTAATGGTATATCTTTAATTGTATTGCTTGATTCTGGCACTACTTATTCATTCATTTCTTTGGAATGTGTAAAGAGGTTAAATTAACTTGTGACTAGTTTACCTTAACCATTATCTATTTCTATTCCAGCTATAGAGCAGGTTTTAACTTCTTTAACCTGCTTGAATTGTTCTATTGTTGTTGAGAATAGATCATTTGTTGTTGATCTAATTTATTTACCTTTAGCAGATTTAGACATTATTCTGGGAATGAACTGGTTGTCTGTAAACAATGTAATCTTGGATTATTTATAAAAATCAATAAATTTTGTAGATACCTTTTCGGTAAGCAGGAGTATTGAGGAAAAGAATGAGAGAATGCAATTTCTATGTGCTTCTGAGATTAAAGGTCAGCATAAACTGGATGTGTTACCTGTGAATATGCAACCAAAAGATTATGAATTATGAAATTGATTGTGTTACCTATGATTGAATTCTCAATGGGTTTCTAAAACCTATAACCTTCTATTGACTGGTTCTTCCTAACAGGTGATTCTAGATCAATATTAGAGTTTTAATTCACTACTATTAAGAATTCCTCCTAATCCAGCAATAAGTCAGCCTCTAGTTTTGAGCGAAGATCAACTGTTCTCTTTAGTTAGTCTTTAATTTTAAGCATCATCGGTTAGAGTTTTTGAGAGGAATCTAAATAGTTTTCCCTACGACGTTTCATAAATGAAAACTGAATAAATCTTAGCTAAAGGAAGTTCACACAATCTAATTTATAATTCAATCATATTAAACTCAAAATATCAACATTGTTTAAAAAACCCCAAATGGGTTCTGCTAGTCTAGCTACTCAAGTTCATGACTAAAACAAGAGATATAATAGAAAGGGATGAAGCATAAAATGCAAACAAAAACACCCTCATCTTTTAAGTTTTGGGAGAAATAGTCTTGGCTCTAAACTTCTCCTTGATTATGCTCTTTGTTGTCTCTTGAAGCTTTCAAATCTATTTCTTCAATTTGTGTTTGAATCTCTACAGATGTTACCCTTGTAGAAAGACAAGGGAATTAAGTATCAATGCCCTAAGGAATGGAAGGGATTGCCACGCTCCAAACCACTTCTTTTGCTCATGTTTTCTTTCCTTCAACGAATGCCTTTCTATTTCTATGTCTCCTCTTATTTATAAGTAAGGGAGGCATGTCTTTAGGCTAGGACATAGTTGTGTGGTGGCTTAAAGAAGGGCATGGATGTGTGGTACCCTAGGAAAGAGGCACGAATGTGTTGGTGGCCATGTTTTGGAAGGAATGCCTCTGTGGTGTGTTTTTGGCCTTTTTTTGGTTGAAATTGGTTCCTATGGCCGTGTAGGGAGGTGCGTAGGGTGTCTTCGACATGTGGAGGGGCATGTTCTAGAAGTTTTAAGGTAGCATGGCTGTGTAGTATGGTGTGTTCTAAAAGACTTCATGCTTAGCCTTTAGACACTTGGTTTTGGTTCATTTCGCTTCAAAATTGCTTTCTACCTGGTTAAAGCTTAGATAACATGGAAACAAGGTGGAAACTTGGACAATTTGGAATAAAACACATAAAACATATTTCCAATGTAAGTAAAAATTATCGAATAAAACTGTATAATTATGTGCCTATCAAACTACCCCACACTTAAGCTTTTGCTTGTCATCAAGCAAACCTCCTATAAAGCACTAACAGTTTCTCATTCAAGGTATACTCCACATTCTATGAAGCAAAATGCTTTCCAAATAGACCTTAATCATAATTCTAATATTGTTAAACCTTGATAGATAATAGAGATAGATAGATTATATGTACTTCCTTAACAAGTAATTCATTGATTATTTAGGAACTAATGCCTCCTAGAGGTCGATCAATGTCACTCATGAATGTATATAAGTGGAGTGGAATCTCTCAAGCATCTTCATAAAATATGTCGTCCATATGCTTGCTTATAAATCTCATCTCCGCTACTTGCAAAAAATTGAATATCATGATCAAAGGGTTCTAACAGGGTTATAATGAGGCTTAAGGTAAAGGTAGGGGAAAATTTTTTGAAGAAAAGGGGTACAGATATGTTGGAAACTCATATCATTTTAAGGAGACTCCAAGGATTAAATGCAGTAAACACAGTGTTTACTAAGTTCTTGAGCTCAGAGGATACCATATCCCAAGAGAGTACGAAGATTGCTTTGATATTTGTCATGTATATAATTTTTCTTTTCCTTTTCTTATTTTCTTTTCTTTTTCTCCTCTTCATTTTTTTTCTTTTCTTTTTTAGCATTCTGTAGTCTTTCTAATATTCAATCTTGCATTAAAGGGGGTATCTAAAAATAAAGAGATGGCTTAGTCTTGTCTTCTATTGAGGCACCTCGATTTAATCCATATGTGAAGAGCAAACCACACAAATTTCAACATAAAGGGTGGCAGAGAAAGATAATTTAAGTGGAATATGGGGTGTAAAGGTGTATATAACGAAGAATATATCAAGGCTCAATAATAGTCAACTAAGGGAAACACATAAGGTAGGCTTTTTTGGTCAATAATGGTGTAACCTACATTGCCCAAATCATTTTCGATATTCAAAAATTCATGTAACTTTGAAAAGTATTGCAAAGCAAGTTCTAAGGACATAGTAAAATGAGATGCACACTCAAACAAGAAGATTTAGAGCATGTTTGTAATGAATACTTATTTAGGCTCAAATCCTTTCATTTGTAGGGTATAAGGTTCCTTAAATTCTCAATTGAATTGCCAGTCAAGTAATGCATGTAAATATTCCTATCAATATCATTGGTTAAGAGTTTATGCAATAACAAATATGCTTTAAAGATATTGGAATATCTAAGTGTCACAAAACTATTTTTCTAAATGAATTATGAGTTAGAATTATTGTTTAATATGAAACTAAACAAGAGTTTATCTTGTAGGATTGTGTAGCCCAATTTTATTCATGTTATGAATTAGTGTAAGAACAAAGCGATTATTAGTTTTGAAAGAAAAAAGTTGAGATATAAAATGCTAAATTTTGCAATGCACACTTATGAAATATAAAATGCTAAATTTTAAAATGCACACTTATGAGATATAAAATGCTAAATTTTAAAATGCACATTGAAATGCACACTTATTTGAAATGCAATAAGAAACAACTGAATATTGAATATTGAACTAAGAGGAGTTACCCCACACTTTAGATAAACATTGTCCTCAGTGTATCAAAATGGGGAGAGCTCATTGACAACTAGAAATGAAAGTAAAGGAAAACATTACTGATTTACTGCTGAGGTGGGTTTATAGGTAGTGTGCCTCCCACTGGAGTTAGATCGCTAATGCAATCATCCAGGACTCCCACCTTCTTTGCTAATCAAGTGATGTATGAGCCAAAGCATATTAAACTCTTCTTGACATCTCCTATGAAAGTGAAGATCTGGGTTGCCAAGATATACCCAAGATCAACTTTTCTGTGATAATGCATGCCTTAGAAAAGGAACAAGTATGTCTAGGTTACTTCTCCAAAACTTTTCCCTTTGCCTATAAGAGTATAGACTAAAATGGAATGAAGGTACCTTAAACCATCAGGGTGGCTAGTTGCCTTAACACTGCTAGAGGTGTGCCGACTATGTCTGATGGCTATCTGACACCACATAGTATGGGAAGTAATTGTTGTAGCGTAAAGGCATCCTCTGTATGCACTTCTGTTCAATTCTTCCAGTGTTTATAGGCCTAGATACCATCTAAAGTAAGATATGGACATGGAGAAATCTATGCGTCCTAATCGAAATGTGTTCAGTTCAGCCCACTCAATGATATGATTCTTTAAGGAGAAGGTACTATAGATGTAACATCTGTAACACCCCCTTAGCCTGTGATCTCTTTAGTTTCTTAGAAGATATAATATAAATATATATTTATAGTAATGTGTTACTATTACATCTACCTGAGTAAATTTTAAACTTTTACCAAGTTGATAAGTTGAGTTCCATTTAAGTTGGGTTTTACACTCGGGATCTCGTAATGTCGTAGTGGACTATTGGATCAAATACATATACATAATTCTCCAAAGTAGCCATACAAAAACATGCATAAATCCTCATTCCTTAACTTTCACTCATTAGAGAATAGAGGCAACAATCCTACCACTCATAACCCCATCAAATTTTGTATCCATAAATTTAGACTAAACCATATACATCTAGATTAATATATGCTATACAAGAGATATTCTTTACTAGCCTTTCCAAAAATTATAAGTGTAACCCTCCCAATCTTACTGTTCCTTTTTAAGTGACTTAAGTAATATAAGCAATGTACTATAAGATTGGTGAATTACTACTTCATTTACCCGAGTCCGATTTTAAATAATTTTCAAATGACATAATTAGTATTATTGGTCTGGGCTACTACACTCAGAATCTCACACTGTACGCAGCGAAAATTAAAAATAGATTATTTAAAATAATATACATGTGCATATATATATTCACATTCATTCATAGTAAATATATACATCATTCATTAGATATATATCTATAGATATGTGAGAATGTTAGCTAGGGTAAAGGGATAACAAGCCTGTCACTTATACCCATTTAACAAAATTGGTACTAAATCCCTAATTCACATATTCCAATACATATATGCCCTTAACCTATACATCAAAACTATTCTCCTGATCCTTCTTCCAAAATATCATAAGGATTTAGGGTATTCGGCATATCAAAAACTTTCCTAGAACTTTACATACTCAAGGTGTGGGAGGAACTTCCCATATATACATGACCCACACTTCATGAATAATAGGAAAATGCCCTCGGAAGGGCATCTCCACCACTTCCACCTCTGTTTCCAACAATATTTGAAATCTAGGCATCTGATACAAACTAGCATTTTTATGAGAATAAATCTTAGTAGCATTAATAACCAATTCTCAAAACAGCTAGTTTGTACCACTGTGAAATTATACAAAAATTTTACATTCTTTTTCATAAAACAATACATCTGTTACGTTATCTTATATAACATTTAATTTAACATTCATACTTGCATGCAATGCTTACTTTATATGCTCTGCTTATAATATATATCTCATAAATTCATCAGAACATACAGGTAACATAACATCATTCATATAACTTTCATTATAAAGTAAAGAGCAGTAAGGAAATAAGAGCACTTCTCGTTGGCGTCTCCCAATTATCATCATAATCATTATCATATCATTGTATAATATAAGAGAAATATGGAGGGTCATCATGTGCACTACTCCATACTTTCGAATATATACTCTAGCAACTATGCCTATTAGCAGTCCTTGACTACATATCATAATTGTGTACATTCTGGAGTGTCCTCCCGTGGATCCAAGTATAATAGAGTCCCTACATTGAGCCCACACATTTAGGTTCCACACATTGAGTACATATTGGGGTGCCCAAAATGCTATTCATAAGCATATATATGGGTGAATCGGTGCATGCTATAGTTTCGTAAATTCTAAGTATGTGACTTTTCATTTACATTGGTTATTAAATCACTAACTTACAATTTACAACTATCACGATACTCATGGAATGTCCAATCACCATCCTATACCAGCAATCAATTATTCAGATATGAACTTATCTTCCACAAATACATATATTAAGAATACAATTCTCATTTCTCTTATGCATTCTTGCTCTTTCCTTTTAAATTTCATTACTTTCATGCTCTTTCTCATTTACATTTAGAGTATATGTTTATCTTGCTTATAATTTAAGTTTAATCATTAGTTTGGATTATGTTTTTGGGCTAGATATCATTCAAACGTGTAATTAATTTCATCATTCCATTACAAAAGGTGGCAGTCGACTAGTACCATACTACAAGTCGACTGGTTGCATTCTGTCCAAATCTCAAAATTCCAAACTGAAAGCTATTAGTCGATTGCTAGGTGTCTGGCAGTCAATTGCTAGCTTGCTGTTAGGTCTGACAGTCGACTTTTGGATTGGGGCAGTCAGCTACTCTATTCTTGGGTATTTCTGGAAAAAGGAAAAACATGGCAGTCGACTTCTAGGTGCCCGGTAGTCGACTGCTAGCATTCTATATACGTTTCTGACACCTCAAGAGCACGACAGTGGACTTTTGTACCATGGCAGTCGACTGCTAGCATTCTGTATACGTTTCTAGCACCTCAAGAGCACGAAAGTGGACTGTTGTACCGTGGTAGTTGACTACTGCGTCTTGCTCTATTTTATGACTGGACATTAATCCAAATTTTCAATCCAAAAAATTGTTTTTAAACCTATTTTGAAATTGATGAACTCAAGATAAACTTCTTAGCAACATTTAACACAAGAAAATAGCTGAAAACATTATATAATCTTGTCCAAATATGATATTCAAACTCATTTTCATTCCAACTAAAAAATCCATTTTTCAGAAGCAATTTTAAGCATGAACAAGTATCTTTTATCGGTTAAAAATACCAATAGCAATTAAAAACAATAAGAATGCAATTTTTAATCCCTTTTTCTTTCAAAAAAGTTCAATTTCGCAAATTTCAGTCATGTGAACAGTAAACTCTAAAATAAAGGAATTGGGTTATTCTACTACCTTAATCCATTTTTAAATTATGTTTGGATGCTGATTAATGCTGTAGATGCCTTTCTAATCACTTTTCTAACTTCAAATCTTGCTAGAAATGGGATTCACTTCCTTTCTCCTTTAGCTTCTCTCTCTACTTGGTCAGACCCTCTCTGTCTAGAATTGGAAGTCTTAATTTTTGGAATGAAGGAGTCTTGACTTCTTGCCCTATTTATATGACAATTCAACACTTGCATGGATTCACAATTTCTAATTATTTGGTCTCAAATTGGTAAATTTCAAACTAGATGAGAAATTTCCATTTTTTCCCTAACCCATTAGCGGGAGAATTACAAAATTTTGTTAGCTACAGTAACTCTTTTGGCCAAAATTGTGATTGTCATACCTAAAAATTTCCACTTTTCATTTTAGTCCTTTTCTTCATTCTAGTCAATTTTCTCACCCATTTCTAGTCCAATTCTTATACTCATACAACTATATGCAATCTAACATAACATAAATGCAACATACACAAGTAATTAGTTTAAATTAACAAACATCTCTCAAAATTTAAGAGCGAATGTTACACCTAGCAGAATAGATCACATGTGTATAAAAAATCCTACATCCAAAGGGGTTGCTTACATGTCCTCTTCCCACATTCCACTTGCCACTTGTCCTCCAGCTTATCATCCAGTGTAACACCTTGATTATTAATTACCTATTACGTGGTGATTTAATAATTTAATGAACTGTTTTGGTCCATTTTAATCTTTTTCTCCTGATTTCTTTAGGCAGCCTAACGTTCTTATTATATATTTTTTTTTTCAAAACATATGTTCTTTATATTTGAAGAAAATATTTATCTTGGCCATAAATAAACTGAAGTTTATATATTAAAGTAGAATTGTAATACATTAATAGACTTATATCATCAAATGTTACCTCAGAGCTATTTATACACATATACATACACATACACATACACACACACATATACATCATCAACATGAATAGTCACTAGTTAGCCTTCCTGTAGTTACAAAAATATTTACATACAGACATCTAAAATATTTCAAAGATAGAGTTAACTATCTGTCTTGGGAGGCCTATCATTCATTACAACACATATGTTCATATAAGAGGAGGTGGGAAAATAGGTGGGGGTGGGGTAGGAGGGACTTCGACCATAGTGATGATCACTATGTTGTGAACCACTATAAAAGTGCCTAACCATGGCACAACAATAAGCTCCACCTCAATTTCTAGGCTGAGGTAGTAGTGAGACATCTAAAAAATTGTTAGTAGGGGTGAGAACAAATATTCTTAATAGGAAAAATAATTCATACATATATCCATCTCATCATGTATAAATAAGAATTTTGTAATGACCCCTCATTAAATACATATATCAGAGTGATCATGAAGCATGGATTTTCCACTAATTTTTTTTTTCCTTTGTAGGGACTCATACCATCCAAGGCCATTACTAGTTGAGTGTAACTCAAATGGACTCTTTTATCAGTCTAATCAAGTTCTACTCAACTGACTTTTTCGCACAGCATATCTAATACCACAATTCATATAATCACATACTTAGGAATATAAAATTCTGAGGCATCCATTCATAAACAATTGAGATACATTTCCCATTAACTAGTCACAACTCAACGTAATTATCATTACAAAATTCCACATCCTATGGCTTTCATCAAAATACCCATAAAACTATCATTTCATTTACAATCCCTGGCCTACATGCCATTTCAAATCTCTTATCTACAAACTTTAGAGCTTACAAATTCCTCTAGATTGCCTTACAACTCCAACACCTCTCAAGCCTAGCTAATTTCTGGGCATATCCTAACCTTGATCATTTGATCAAATAACTTAATGAGATACAATTATCCTAGTAGAGTAATTTACAATTTAAAACTATAAAATAGTTGTAAGTTTAGTTGTACCCCTTTATAGTACAAAAAACCTCTCCCCTCTAACATGTCAACATAAAAGTGAATCGTAGTTCCATATTCCATTTTCATCAAACACATGGGAAGTTAACATATTTCATCAAAACTATATTTCATAAAATTCATATCAAATTCATAAGATTATAAGACCTTTGTTCTGGTCAAAACATCATATTCATAGTGCCTATACTTTCATTCCAAACGTCCTTTGCATAACAATACTCATGTTATTGCAAAATAACTCTCATAAATCTGTATATTATCATAAATCAATATGCATATCATCACAACATTATAAAAATTATAACCTCATTTGCATGATATTTTCCAATATTAAGCTATCAGCACACTTCCTTTTATCCATGTGATGGTCACACTTCCTTTTATCCATGTGACTGAGATTGTTGTTATCATGGGAACCGTCCTCCCAGTGATTATCACATTTTCTTTTATCCATGTGAAATTTTCACACTTCCTTTTATACACGTGACATCAGAATCTAACTTTCAGGGCCTCCCTTGACATGTGCACATCGCTAGTCTCATCATTTTCCTAAGTATACAACAATATGTACCAATAAGTGACTAATACTGAGGGTTATAGAGTTTTACACTTAAACCAAAACTTTCTAGACTATCCTCCCTTTACTCCTTAAAGTCTTTCATAGGGTTGCATTGGTTTAAAGAGTAACCCCTAACAGATACAGATCATTACAGATGAAAATAGTTATATTTTACAAAGTAGTATGCATAAGGGACACTTAATGACTGTTTTATACCAACCACTATGTAACATCCACTCCATCTATGCATTAAGAGATGTTTGTTAATTTTAAATGAATTAAATGTTTATGTTTGTTACATTAGGTTACATGTAGTTGTATTAGGATAAGACTTTTAAGGGAAAAGAAAGAATAAGCATTAAATTGAAAATGAAAATGATATAGTGGGAAATTATATGAATATCAAAAACTTCAGGGCAATAGGCCGTAAATTTAGACAAATGATTTACTATAGCAACAGAATTCTAAAAATTTTCCACCAGGTAGTTAGGGATGAAATGGTCATTTAACATAAAGCAAGAAGAATTATCAATTTGGACTGAATGGTCGGGAATTAGGAGCAAAGTTGCAAAAGGTCGAATTGCCTATAAATAGGCCAGCCTTCCATAACTCTTCATTTACTTCCTAAATTCTGAGAATCTAGAGAGAGAGAAAGAGTGAAAATTGTGAAGGAAGAAAATAGATAATCGAATTTAAGCATTCTAGGACCTAGGAAAAGTTACCAGAACATTTTACCTTCATCAAACACCAACTTTAAACTAGTAGAAAGGTAGCAAATCAACTATCTCCCTTATTATTGAAATTTACTATGCATGGTTGGAAAATTTTGAGTTTTCATAATTTTGAACTCCAGGGAGATTAAAACCTACATTCTTAGTGTTTTTGATTGCTATTGGATGTTTTAAACAGATTGAATATACCTGTGAATACATGAATGCAAATATGAGAAATTGGTTTTTCATGGTTTTTAAGAAAGTTTAAACCCAAATTTGAGCATTAATAATCAATGTTTTAGGATATTTTTGAGTGGTAAATGAAGCTTTTATGTTGTTATTGAGTTTTTAATCATCAAAACTATTTTAAAAACATGTTCTTGGTCTAAAATAATTGGTCAAAGATGAGTTTTAAAATAGAGCGTGGCATAGTAGCCGACTTGTAGGCTTTACCAATCGACTGTCGTGCTCCTAAGTTGCCCAAAAACATATCCAGAATGCTAGCATTCGACTACCAGGGGCTAGAAGTTGATTTTTGTGTTCTTATATTCCAAAAATCAACCAAGAACAGACCAATCGATTGTTGGGGTCTTGGAAGTCTATTGATTGCTCACTGTTTGAAACATTTTTGGGGCAGTAAGCTAGAAGTCGACTGCCAGGAGGTTGGAAGTTGACTTATAGCTCTCTATTTTAGGAAATTTGACTCAATAACCTATTTTAATCCACAATAGCCCAATATTTCTCTTAAATGTAAGATTTAATCTTGAATTATAATTGATAACATGAGAAAGTAAAATATTTGAAAATTATAAGAAAAAGAAGAAAAACAAGAGATTTTAATTGAGCATGAACCGTAAATGAGAATAACTGTAAATGGTTGATCTGCCAGAATAACCGTATTTGGTTATACCGCGAGAAGGGATGCATTTGGCTATACTGCGAGAAGTGATTCAATTGGTTATACCGCGAGAATAGCTGCAACAGGCTTTAATCCAGGAAAAGTTTTGCAAACGGTTCACCATAAATAATTGCTGATGGTTAACCACAAGAATAAATGCTGATGGTTAACCACAAGAATAAATACTGACGGTTAAGCATGAGAATAAATGTAGACCGTGAAAACCATGAGAATGATTGCAGGTGGCTTATGACCACAAGAAAACTCATTTATGGATGGAAATATTTATAAGATTTCTTATATGATGCTTTTGACTATATCCATATCAAATTGCATGATTTCTTTGTTTATGCTCTATATACTGACATGAGAATATGAGTTGTTACCATTACAATTTGAGAATGCATCCTGTGTTATGAATATCTGTTGAAGTGTATATGTAATCATAAGTATAGGCATGAGATATTTATATAATCTATATACATTATTCCAATAGCAAAATATTTTAAATTATTATGAAAAAGAATGTAGTAGATTTTCGCATTCGTACAATGGTATAAGCAGCTATTTTTAAATACAGGTGATTATTGCTATTGAGAAATCA
Organism: Senna siamea; assembly: GCA_031216115.1. Classification (NCBI taxonomy): domain Eukaryota; kingdom Viridiplantae; phylum Streptophyta; class Magnoliopsida; order Fabales; family Fabaceae; genus Senna; species Senna siamea. The sequence continues at coordinate 10,614,084 of CM062360.1, forward strand.
TTCTCATTTAAGCTGGTTTGTATCAGATGCCTAGGTACCAGGTGCTGTTGGAAGTAGAGGTAGAAGTAGCAGAGATACCCTTTTCTGGGGTATTTTCTTGTGATCACTGGACTTTGAGTCCTACTTGTATTCGAGTTACCACCCTCCCCTTGATTGTATACATAACTAGGAGTATATAGTATTTTGACATGCCCACTTCCCTGAATCCTTATTAGTATTTTGAAAGGATTAGGAGAATGATTTTAGTGTAAGGAGGGCATATATGTATTAAGATATGTGAGATATAGAATTTTGCTTAAAACAGGGTATGAGTGGCAGGCTTATTGTCTCCTTACCTTGCTCAGGCTCACATATCTATAGATATATATCTGACACACACTACTATTTATGTATATGTGAATATTATGTGCTAAATTTGAATGTAAATATCTCTATATCAATCTATTTCACTTAAATTATTTTATTCATTTCCACTGCGTAACGTGTGAAAACCCGAGTGTAGTAGCCCAAACTAGTGGCACTCAATTATTTAACTTAGAGAAAGTTAAAAATATACTCTAGTGGAGGCAGTAGTAAACTCACCAACCTGATATTATATTATCTTATGTTATTTAATTAATAAAAGGAATATAGGGTTGGGGGTGTTACACTGAGTTGGTATCCTAAGGATAGTTAAGCACTAGCTCGATAACAAAGGGTAGATTCCTCAAGATGGAGACTAATATAGGTTAGTTAGCTGAATTTAGAAAGTTCACTGACTTTTATTCTGTTTTGACTTGAGGAATGGAGTGCTAGGTGTGGGGTAGAAGGTATTTTCCTATTGGTGCCATATGATCTCTTAGAAATATTATGTTATTGAGATTGATCACCTCAGTAATGTTTATTTTGTAGAGTGAAGTATGGCTCCACCTAAGAGGAATACTGGGATGGAGAAAGAAGGATAAGGTAATATGGAGAGACTAGTGTAGGCCATGATAGGGGTAGCAGAGGCTATGAAGGAGCAGACAGCTACTACTACCCATGCCATGAGAGAGCAAGCAGCTGCTACTACTCATGTCCTTAGGAAATTTTAGGAATAGGGGAATAACTATAATAACCCTAATCCTCAAGAAGGTCAAGCAGGAAACCTGGTGTATCATGGATAGTCTGAATTCCAAAAAGCAAATCTCCTTCTTTTAGAGGTGAGCTTGACCCGAAGTAGCTGAGGAATGCCTAAAAAGAATAGAGAAATTATTTGTGGTTCTACGTACAATAGATGCTTAGAAGGGAGTGAAGCAACTAATGGAGGCTCAGGGAATACAGATTACATGGGATTCATTTAAGGAAGCATTTCTTGAAAATTATTTTCCTCGAAATGTGAGGAATGAGAAACAAATAGAATTTATGCAGATCAAGCAGGGTAACATGACATTTGATGAATATCTAGCAAAATTTGAGGAATTATCTAAATTTTCCTCTTATCTAAGACTTCAACCAGATGAAGCATGGAAAGTAATGTACTTAGAGGCTGGGTTAAGGTTTGAGTTGAAGAATGTTGTAACTCTATTGGAAATACAAGATTATGCCACATTGGTTAACAAATGTCGCATAATTTCCAAGAATTTAACAGCGACTGAAAAAGAAAAACAAAAGAGTAACTTCTTCAAATGGAAGCAACAAGGATTTTTCTCAAGTAGAGATGGTAGATTTGGTAGAGGTCGGGAAGGAAAGAGGCCTATGGTGAGACTAATGATGTTTGACATTTGTCCTAAATGTCATAAAAGTCATGAGGGACCTTGCAAATGGTTATAACCAAAGGTACAACATAGTGTATGTTATAGATGTGGGAAAAAAGGACACTTTATTAGAGACTGTCCACTGTGGAAGAGACAAAGTAACACCACTAAACCTCCTACTACTAGAAGAGTCTATACTCTCAAGGGTAAGGAAGTGGCTCATTTCAATGATTTAATGAAAGGTAAATGTTTAATTAATTGTATATCTTTACTTGTACTGTGTGATTCTGGTGCTACTCACTTATTCATTTTGTTGGAATGTGTGAAGAGATTAAATCTACCTGTGACTAGTTTACCGTATCCATTATTTATTTCTACTCCAGCTGGAGTGCAAGTTTTGACTTCTTTAGCCTGCTTGAATTGTTCTATTGTTATTGAGAACAAATCATTTGTTGTTAATCTGATTTGTTTACCTTTAGTGGATTTGGACATTATTCTTAGGATGAACTGGTTGTCTGTAAACAATGTAATCTTGGATTGTTCAGAAAATTTTGGGACTTTTATAGATACCTTACCATTAAGCAGGAGTATTGAGGAAAATAACGAGAGAATGCAATTTCTATGTGCTTATGAGATTAAAGTTTAGTATAAAGTTGATGTCATTCCTATAGTGTGTGAAGTTCCAAATGTTTTTCCTAATGAAGTCTTAAGTCTTCCACTTAAGAGAGAGATAGAGTTCTCTATAGAATTGATTCCAGGGACGGGACCAATCTTTATAGCACCCTATAGAATGTCTCCCATAGAGTTGGTAGATTTAAAGGCACAAATAGAAGACCTATTGGAAAAACATTTTATTAGGCCTAGTGTCTCGCCATGGGGAGCCCTGCTATTATTTGTGAAGAAGAAAAATAGAAGTTTAAGATTGTGTATAGATTATAAGCAATTGAATAGGGTAACGATAAAGAATAAATATCCACTTCCTAGGATAGATGATCTCTTGGTTTAACTGAGAGGGGCTACTGTGTTTTCCAAAATTGAGTTGAGGTCGGGGTACCATCAAATCAAAGTGAGAAGAGAAGACATATCTAAGACAACCTTTAGAACTAGATATGGGCATTATGAATTTCTTGTAATGCCATTCGGATTAATGAAAGCTCCAGCTATTTTTATGGATTACATCAATCATATCTTTGGACCCTACCTTGATCAATTCATGGTAGTGTTTATAGATGACATTCTTGTATTTTCTAAAAGTAGTGAAGAGCATAAACATCATCTTAGGATTGTGCTGCGATTGCTTAGAGAGAAGCCATTGTATGCTAAACTTGAGAAGTGTGAATTTTGGTTAGAAGAGGTAAAATTCTTAGGTCATGTAATCACTAGAGATGGAGTAGCAGTAGATTCTAGTAAGATAGAGGCGATAATTGGTTGGGAGCGACCTACCACAGTGACAAAAATTCACAGTTTTCTTGGATAAGCCAGTTACTATAGGAGATTTATTCAAGGGTTTTCACAGATAGCGTTGCCTTTGACTCAATTGACCAGAAAAGATGTTCCATTTGTGTGGGATGCCAAATGTGAACATAGCTTCCAAACTCTAAAACAAAAATTAACAACTACGCCTGTCTTAATCATTCCTGATCCATTAGAAAATTTTGAAGTGTTTTGTGACGCATCCAAGAAGGGCCTAGGGTGTGTCTTAATGCAGAATAGGAAGGTAGTGACATACGCGTCTAGGCAATTGATACCCCGTAAGAGGAATTATCTTACCCATGATCTTGAATTAGCACCCATAGTCTTTGCCTTAATGATTTGGAGACACTATCTCTATGGATCTAGATTTGAGGTATTTAGTGACAAAAAAGTCTCAAATACCTTTTTAATCAAAAGAGATGAGTATGAGACAAAGGAGATGGATGGAGTTTATTAAAGACTATGATTTTGAATTGAAGTACCATCATGGAAAAGCAAACGTAGTGCTCGATGCTCTAAGTAGAAAATCCCTTCATATAGCTCACATGATGATGAGTAAATGAATTTGATTAAGAAGTTTGGGAATTTGAGTTTATTCATTCTAGTATTACTAGATAGGATGTACCTGAGTGAAATGAAGATCGTGAATACCTTTAGAACTCAAATCCTAGAAGCTCAAAGAAAAGATGAATTCTTGAAGTCTCTAAAGAATCTAAAAGAATTATAGAAAGAGATAGATGGTGTACTAATCTACCAAAATAGGTTATATATCCCAGAGTCAGGAGAATTGAGGGATAAAATTTTAGAGGAAGGCCATTAGAGCAACTATACTATTCATCCTGGTGCCACTAAAATGTACCAAGATTTGAGGAAAAATTTCTAGTGGCCAGGTATGAAAAGCACATAGTGCTAAATGTCTAGTGTGCCAGCAGGTGACCTGTAAGAACGTTACAACCTCTAGAAATTCCAGAATGGAAATAGGAGAAAATTTCCATGGATTTTGTAATAGGTTTACCTAGAACTCAGTCAAGAAATGATGCAATTTGGGTGATTATGGACAGATTAACTAAATCTGCACATTTCCTGCCTATTAAAATAAAATTTTCATTGGATAAGTTAGCCCACTTGTATATATAAGAAATAGTAAGACTCCACAGAATACCCACTAGTATAGCATCAGATAGAGATCCTAGGTTTACTTCTAGATTCTGGAGAACCTTGCAAGAGGCATTTGGTACTGAGTTGAACTTCAGTACTACTTATCATCCTCTAACTGATGGGTAGACTGAAAGGATGATCTAGACATTAAAAGATATGCTTAGGGCTTCTATACTAGAAAAGAAAGGTTATTGGGATAAAATTTTGCCTTTAGTTGAATTTTCCTATAACAATAGTTTCCACACCAGCATAGGAATGGCTCCTTATGAAGCCTTATATGGGAGAAAATGTAGATCACCCTTGTGTTGGTTTGAGGTGAGAGAGACACAAATTTTAGGGCCAAAATTAGTTCAACAGACGACTGATTAGATAAAAATGATCAGGGAGAAAATGGCTAAGGCCCAAGATAGACAAAGGAGTTATGCTGCTAAGAAGAGAAGGCCATTATAATTTGCAGAAGGAGACCATGTTTTTCTCAGAGTATCTCTAGTCACTAGTATTGGTAGGGCTATTAAATCTAGAAAATTAAATCCTAGATACATTGGACCATACCAGATTTTGAAAAGAATAGGTCCATCCTTTTATCAAATAGCATTACCACCATTTTTGTCCAATCTCCACAATGTTTTTCATGTTTCTCAACTTCGTAAATATATTCCAGATCCTTCTCATATTCTTAACGCTAGTACTATACAATTGAAAGATAACTTGACTTATAATCTTAGACCTTTAAGAATCATTGGTACTGAAGTGAAACAATTAAGGAATAAGACAATTCAACTGGTAAAGGTATTGTGGGATTAGTTATCACAACAAGAAGCTAAGTGGGAGAAAGAATAAGAAATGCGAAAAGTATATCCAAATTTATTTCTTTAAGTACGTTTTAAATTTCAAGGACAAAATTTTTAAAGAAGGGAAGAATTGTAACATCTGCTCCCTCTACTCATCAAGAGATGTTTGTTAATTTTAAATGAATTAAATGTTTGTGTTTGTTGCATTAGGTTACATGTAGTTGCATTAGGATAAGAGTTTTAAGGGAAAAGAAAGAATAAGGACTAAATTGAAAATGAAAATGATGTAGTGGAAAATTGGATGAATATCCAAAACTTTAGGGCAGTAGGCCGTAAATTTAGCCAAATAATTTACTGTAGCAATAGAATTCTAAAAATTTCCAGCTAGATAGTTAGGGATGAAATGCTCATTTAACATAAAGTTAGAAGAATTATCAATTTGGACCAAATGGTCAAGAATTAGGAGCAAAGTTGCAAAAGGCCGGATTTCCTATAAATAAACCAGCCTTCCATAACTCTTCATTTGCATCCTGAAGTCTGAGAATCTAGAGAGAGAGAAACCAAGTTAGAGAGAGAAAAGTGAGAATTGTGAAGGAAGAAAGTAGATAATCGAATTTAAGCATTCTAGGAGCTAGGAAAACTTACCATAATAGTTTATCTTCATCAAATACCAAGTTTTAACCAGCAGAAAGGTAGCAAATCACCTATCTCCCTTATTTTTGAAATTTACTATGCATGGTTGGAAAATTTTGAGTTTTCATAATTTTGAACTCTAGGGAGATTAAAACCTACATTCTTAGTGTTTTTTTATTGCTATTGGATGTTTTAAATAGATTGAATATACTTATGAATGCATGAATGCAAATATGAGAAATGGGTTTTTCATGATTTTCAAGAAAGAGTTTAAATCCAAGATTTGAGCATGAATAATCAATGGTTTGGGTTATTTTTGAGTGGTACATGAAGCTTTTATGCTGTCATTGAGTTTTTAATCATCAAAACTATTTTAGAAACATGTTTTTGGGCTAAAATAATTGGTCAAAATGAGTTTTAAAACAGAGCATGGCGTAGCAGTCAACTTGTAAGCTCTACCAGTCAACTGTCGTGCTTTTGAGTTGCCCAGAAACGTATCCACAATGCTAGCAGTCAACTGCCAAGGGCTAGAAGTTGACTACTGTGTTCTTATTTTCCAGAAATTAGCCAACAACAGGCAATTGTCGAGGTCTTGGAAGTCGACTGATTGCTCACTGTTTGAAACATTTTTAGGGTAGTAAGCTAGAAGTCCACTGCTAGGAGGCTGGAGTTCAACTTGTAGCTCTCTGTTTCGAGAAATTTGACTTAATAACCTATTTTAATCCATAATTAGCCTATTATTTCACTTAAATGTTGGATTTAATCTCTTATTGTAATGAATAACATGAGAAAGCAAAATATTTGAGAAATTATGAGAAAGAGAAGAAAAACAAGAGATTTTAATTGAGCATGAACCGTAAATGAGAAAAACTGCAAATGGTTGACCCACGAGAATAGCTACATTTGGTTATACCACGAGAAGGGATGCATTTGGTTATACCGTGTGAAGGGATGCAATTGGTTATACCACGAGAATAGCTATAACTAGCTTTAATGCAAGAATTAATATTTTGAAAGGATCAAGAGAATGATTTTGGTGTAAGTAAAGAGGGCATATATGTATTAAGATATGTGAGATAAAGAATTTTGCTTAAAATAGGGTATAAGTGGTAGGCTTGTTGTCTCCTTACCCTTCTTAAGCTCTTATATCTATAGATATATGTTTGCACACACTACAATTATGTATGTATAAATATTATGTACAGTTGAATGTGAATGTGAATATCTCTGTATCTATCTATTTCATTTAAATTACTTTATTTCTTTCCACTGCATCACGTGTGAGAACCTGAGTGTAGTAACCCAAACTAGTGGCACTCAATTATTTAACTTAGAAAAAGTTAAAAATATACTCGGGTAGAGGCAGTAGTAAACTCAACAATCCTATATTATATTATTTAATCACCAAAATGAAATATAGGGTTAGGGGTGTTACAAAGGAAGTAGTAATTCACCAATCTTATAGTACATTACTTATATTATTTAAATCACTTAAAAATGAACTGTAGGATTGGGGGGTTACAGAGGGTGTGTTGGAGGCTAGGCTGTGTTCTTGGATGTGTTGAAAGGTGTGTTCTATAATCCTTTGGGTAGTATGGCCCTATTGTTGTGTAGAAATTGGCAACGGCATAGTGGAGGGTGTGTCATGGAAGCTTCCATGCTTGGGCGTGCTTCAAGGTGTGTTCTAGAATCCTTGCTTCAACATGGGCATGCTCTAGGGTGTGTTGAACCTTTGGACGTTTGCTTTTGCCCTTTTTTGCTCTGAAACTATTTTACGATTGATTAAAATTTGGTTAACATGAAAACAAGGTGAAAACTTGAGTAATTCTTAATCAAACACGTAGAAAATGCTCCTAATACCAATAGAAATTATCAAATGAAAATGTATAATTATGTGTTTATCTGTACCAGCTAGGAATCACATAAAAAATATGCATTCCTCGCAATTCAACATCAAAATATGGAAGTATGGATGCTATGTCTATATGGCATGTCCTGTATGATAAAATGTGCCATAATGCAACATTATAATTAGTTATCATAATTTCATACCAAAACACAGTAGTATGGGAACCAAAATCAAATATGGGCAAAAGGTATCAGAATAAATAAATTGGTTGCTTCAACAGCCTTTCTTTGTAATTGGCTGCTTCAACAGCCTTTCTTTCAAATTGGCTGCTTTAACAGCCTTTCTTTCAAATTAGCTGCTTCAATAGCCTTTCCAAGCAAACATTAAATGTGATTGTATCAATTGTAACATTTGCTCCAATTATGATTAAAGAAATGTTTGATAATTGTTAATTTAATGTTTAATGCTTGTGTATGTTGCATTAGTGCATATAGTTGCATTAGCCTAAGGACTAAATTGAAAGGAAATAAATAAAGGCTTAGTAAGAGGTGGTTAGGGACTTAATTGAAAAGATAAAAATAAGGGAGTTTAAGAGTGCAAAATAGCTCAGGGACTAAATAGCAATTTCCCCAAACTTCCTTAAACCCTAGCTATAGCCTTAAACCCCCACACACTTTCCCCTATCTACACTTTAGAGAGAGTAGTAGAAGGGACAGGTAGAGACAGAAAAGGGTGAGCTAGGGTAAGAAAAGAGAGGGTTTGCTGAAGGAAAGACAGATTTAAGGTTAGAAATTAGTCTTATAGCAAGGGGAGAGCCTTTCTAACACATCAAACACCCACATTTAGCAAGGAATCAAGGTAGCAATTCATCCTAAATCCCTCTCTTTTCTGAAAAGTTTATTGTTGTTAGAAAAGTATGAATTTCTGAATGTTCAACTGAGATTGGTGTTAAACCTACATTCTTTTATGGGATGTTGTGTTGCTAAATGTATGCTCATATATGTGCTTGTAATGGATTGGAAGGGCTGGTTGTGTTTATCTAGACATATAGACTAGTTTTTCTTGTATGTACCATGTTTATGCTAATGGATGAGAATTTCTTGATGAGAAGTAAAGTTTATTATATGGAAATTAAGCTTATGCATTTAGAATTGAAAATGAAATGCATTCCGAATTGGGTACTATCAAAATCATGTTTTCTAAACTATAGAGGAGCATAGTAGCCGAGTGCTACGTATGGGGAATCGATTGTCATGTTCTTGGAAAATCCAGAAGTGTAGATAGAGGCTTAGTAGCCGACTTCTAGGTTCCTAACAGTCGACTATTGGGTCTGGGTTTACACTAAGCAGTCAACTGGCCATCCTAGTAGTTGATTGTCGTGCTCTGATTTTTGCCCCTGTTTGGCATTTGAGGAATACAGAGAGCCACCAATCGACTGCTAGCCTTCCAGCAGTCGACTGGTAGCCCTCTAACTTACAAAATGAAATTTTTAATGGCAATTAAGCTTAGTTCATACTAACTTAATTAAGGGCTCACAACATAAGTAAGCAAGGAAACTAGGATTTTTAGGGAATGAGACCCTTGTGATAGTGAAACAAAGAGAGAGCAGAAAACATAAAAGGGGAAAGAGGAAAGTATTCTTAGTGTATGCCTTAGGGTAGATAGGCTTATGATCGAGTGATTGATTGTCAGTATGGGACGACTATTGGGCATTCCACGGTTGTGCCATAAATTGGGATGGTTAAACATCCACTTGAACTTAGATGATTTTGAAAACACCATGATGGTTGCAAACTTTAAGTTAGTGTCATCTCCCAAAGGCCATATGAGAAACACATACTTAGAGTTAAGCATAACCATAAGCATGAGCCAATTCACCCTAGAGTATATGTGGAAAATAACGTACTGAGATTGTGATCTATCGGAAAGGGATGGTGATTCCATAGTACTATGATCCACCCAAAAGCGTAGAGCAAATGATCTAGGTAGAGTTGACGATGATCCTATGAGAGTTATACCGACCCCGTTTGGGATGAAAGGGAGGAATCCTGTTGCTCAGGGATGCTTTGCTGAAAAGGGGCAGGGACCATAAAGGTACTTGGATCCACTAGGGGACGCCTTAGAATGTACAAAAGTTAAGGCATAGCTAAATAGACATGCACTCATTCATATAAACGATGGTGTGTGGAGTTATTGCTAGGCGACTCTCCCAATTACTCTTAGGGTGTTGTATGTACTGCTTATATGTTATGAAAGTAAAATGATGGCATGTTTACTATCACACATATGTTTTATAAGAAATGTTTTATGATGAGAATGATGATGAATGAACTTTCCATGTTTTAAAGATGATATATTTAATGAATATGTATATGTATGAGTATACACCATGATTAAATGCCACATGCACTCTATCCTAAAAGCATGTTGTAACATCTGCTCCCAAATTTTGAGAGATGTTTATTAATTTTAGTTAATTGCTTGTGTATGTTACATGTATGTTATGTTAGCTTGCATATAGTTGCATGAGTACAAGACTTTGATTAGAAATGAGTGAGAAAATTGACTAGAATGAAGAAGAGAACTAAACTAAAAAGTAGAAAAGTTTAGATATGACAATCGCAATATTGGCCAAAAGAATTATTGTAGCTAACAGAATTTTGTAATTCCCTACCAGTGAGCTAGGGACAAAATGAAAATTTCCCATATAGTTTGAAATTTACTAATTTGAGGTCAAATGATTAAAAATTGTGAATCAATGTAAGTGTTGGATCGTCATATAAATAGGGATAGGTGTCAGACTCCTTCATTCCATAACTCAAGCTCCTATTTCTAGAGAGAGAGTGGTCGAGTAGAGAGAGAAGCTAAAGGAGAAAGACAGTGAATTTCAATTCTAGTAAGATTTAAAGTTAGAAAATTGATTTGGAAGGCATCTATAGCATAAATCAGCATTCAAACATCATTTAAACATAGATTAAGGTAGCATAGTAACCCAATCCCTTTATTTCAGAGTTTACTATTCATATTATTGAAATTTGCGAAATTGAACTTGTTCGAAAGAAAAAAGGATTAAAAACTGCATTCATATTGTTTTTTATTACAATTGGGTCTTTTTAACCGATTGAAAATACTTGTACATGCTTAAAATTTCTTATGAAAAATGGGTTTTTTAACTTGAATGAAAATGAGTTTTAATCTCAGAATTGGACAAGATTCTATGATGTTTTGGGTTGTTTTCTTGTGTTAAATGTTGCAGAGAATTTTATCTTGAGTTCATCAATTTTAAAATGGATTTAAAAACAAGTTTTTGGATTGAAAATTTGGGTCAACGGCGATTTATAAAATAGAGCAAGACACAGTAGTTGATTGCCACGGTGCAGCAGTTGACTGTCGTGCTCTTTAGATGCTTAAAAACACACACAAAATACTAGTAGTCGACTGCTGGGCACCTGGAAGTTGACTGCCTATTCTTTAATTTTCCAGAAATGCCTAAGAATAGAGTAGTCGACTGCACCGATGTAGCAGTCAACTGTCGGGCCCCACAGTAAGCTAGCAGCCGACTGCCAGACACCTAGCATTCAACTGATAGTTTTCTATTTGGAAATTTGAGTGTTTGGACAGAATGCAACCAATCGACTTGTAGCATGGTACCAGTCGAATTCCACCTTTTGTGATGAAAAGATGAACTTAATGACATATTTGAATGATATCTAGCCTAAAAACTAGATCCAAACTAGAGATTAAACTCAAATTATAAACAAGGTAACATATACTTTGAATGTAAATGAGAAAGAGCATGAAAGTGATGAAATTTAATTGGAAAGAGCAAGAATGCATAAGAGAAATGAAAATTGTATTCTTAATATATGTATCTGTGGTAGATAAATTCATATATGAATAAATGATTGCTGGTATGGGACAGTGATTAGACATTTCGCAATTATCATGATAGTTGCAAATTATAAGTTAACGACGTAATGGCCAATATAATGAAGAGTCACACACTTAGAGTTTACAAAACTATAGTATACACTGATTCACCCATATATATATGTTCATGAATAGCATTTTGTGGAACCCAAATGTGGGGACTCTATTGTACTTGGATCCATTGAAGGACACTCCAGAATGTACACAAATATGATATATAATCGAGGACTACCAGGCATAGTTTCCATAGTACATATTCAAAAGTATAAAGTGGTGCATATGTTGTCCCTCTAGATTTCTCTTATTTTGCAATTATATGATGATGATTATGATGATACTTGGCAGAGGCCAACGAGAAGTGATCTTATTTCCTTATTACTCTTTATGTTATAATGAAAGTTATATACACGATGTTATGTTACCTATATGTTTTGATGAATGTATGAAATATATTATGAGTTGATAATGCATGCAAGTATAAACGATAAATGAAATGTTATACAAGATAACCCAATAGATGTATTGTTTTATGAAAAAGAATGTAGAATTTTCGTGTGAGTTTATGGTGGTACAAACTAGCTATTTTGAAAACTGGTTATGAATACTATTGGGATTTATTCTCATAAAAATGTTGGTTTGTATCAAATGCCTAGATACCAGATCCTTCTTGAGATAGAGATGGAGTTGGTTGAAATACCCTTCTTGGGGTATTTCCCTGTTATTAAGGAACTATGGATCATGTATGTATGGGAAGTCCTTCCCCTACCCTGATCACATGAAGTATTAGTGTAAAAGGTTTTTGGTATGCCCGATACCCTTAATCCTTAGGATATTTTGGTAAAAGGATCAGGAGAATTGTTTTGATGTATAGGATAAGGGCATATATGTATTAAGATATGTGAGCTAGGAATCTAATAGCTACTTGTGTGAAAAGGGTATGAGTGATAGGCTTATTGTCTCCTTACCCTAGATAACACTCTCACATATCCATAGATATATGTCTGCTGAATGATATGTATATGTTGTAAATGAATGTGAATGTATATATGTATGTATGTTTATGTCAATTAATTTAATATATTTTTCACTGTGTAATGTGTGAGATCCCAAGTGTAGTAGCCTAAACCAATAATACTCATTATTTCACTTGATAAATAATTAAAAATTGAATCAAGTAAAGGAAGTAGTAATTCACCAATCTTATAGTATAATGTTTATATTATTCAAATCTCTTTAAAAGGAAACTGTAGGATTAGGGGGCTACACATGTGATATGTTTTATGAAAGAATGTAGAGTTTTTTCGTGCGAGAACGGTGGTACAGGTTAATGGATTTCTTAACAAGTTGCATTGCTACTGAGATTCATTTCTTACTCTAGTTTGGGATGTATCAAATGTGTAGGTCCCCTTGGTCTGGAGAAAGAGGTAAGGTAGGAAGAAGGGTCCATTCTGAGCATACGGCCTATTTAATTTGAATAGCTTAAGCACATGGTAGAATGGAGCTAGCCTTCATGATATTTTGAGAAAGGCTAGTGTAGGATTATTTGGTATAGCCTATTCTAACTTATCTGTATAGGAATTAGGCTGGATTGATGAATAGATTAAATGATTGGGTTATGAGTGACAGGATTGTTGCCTTCATGTCCAATAGTTAATTAATTATACTTCATTAAGAATCCATGTTTATGTATAGTTAATCCAGGTGTATTATATATATATTTATTTCACTGCGATGTTGAGAAAACCCAAGAGTAGAGACCAACCCAAATGGCACTCAATTAATCAACTTGGTAAAAAGTTTAAAATTTACTCAGGTAGAAGTGATAGTAACGCACCATTATTATGATAATTATATACATTATAACTTTAAACACTTAAAAGGAACCATAAGCTAATGGGGCTGTTACTTCAATAGCCACAACCGACAATAGATTAGCTTCATTGTGGTGCTAGCCCCTTTATTACTCTAAAGCATCCCCTAGTTATCTAGGTACCAACATTTATCAACTCACTGGTCACTGGCCTAATCCAAGTACCAAATCTTTCCACTTACAATTGGTGAGTCATGACTGCTAGTGGATCACAATCAACATCGAATGGTGGATCACTTCCTTAATTCACCATTGTGATCAAATGGTAGATCATTACTTAATGCTTGGGTTACTAACACATGGATTAAAAGGAAGGGTTCTAGGTCAAGGCGGACCTAATTGTAAGTCTGCTAACTTAGAATTAGTTGTCCACGCGGGGTTGTAGTTCATCCATGGGATTTACAATAATCATCCCATACCAGCAATCAATTCTCTAATCTAGAATTCACCCATTTCTAATGCACATATTATAAACCACCTATACTTTAACATAAGGTTAATCATTCTCATCCTATAGCCCACTAGTACTTTAAAAGTGTTCTAATTGCTAAATTTAAGTCGATCCTTTGCCTTATGGGTATTCAAGCATAGAAGAAAGGGTTAATTTTCACAAACAGGGGCTGCAAGTTGATTTCTTAGGATCTAGTAGTCAACTTATCTCTTTTTGTCCAAAAGACACAAGTTAAATGGGAAGAAGTTAACTTCTTAAGGGCAGCAAGTTGACTTTTAGGCAAGTACTCAACTTCTTGCTCCAGAATTCGAGTTCTTGGTTTTGAAGAACACCAAAGTCAAACTTCCTTAATGGGGAAATTGAAATCCTTGCTCTTATCCTTTTGTTAAATCGATTTTTGGTTCTTCTTGGACCTCAAATCATGGAGTTGAACTCCCAATCTGTCTATTAACTTTTTTCCCACATTGAATCCAATAACATACATAAAAAATAGTGCTTTTTCAGGCTATATCTACACTAAACTAAGCAATTTTGTTTTGAAAGGAAAGAGAAACTCAAACCCATTCTCAATCCTTCATTTCTATGTAAATCAATCACTAAAAGGCCATAAAAGCACACATCTATAGTCAAACAACAAATGCAAGTTAAATCCCTAATTTTACAAATTTAAACATCATTTAAAAGAAATTTCATTATTTGACCCATTTTAACAGAGAGAAAAGCAAGGGATTTTTTGTTTAATGATTACCTTGAGTTCTTGAGAACTTGTGCATGTGATTTGGAGTTTAGAAGTATTCCAGATGATCTCTAGTAGCTTTCCTCTATTTTACACTTGCTTTCTCGAGCTTCACTCTCTCTCTCTCTAGCTAGTACATGAAGTCCTTCTCTCTCTCCTCTTTTCTTTTTATAAAGGCTAGAGGGTTAGGAGGAAAATGTATAACACCCTATATTCTCTTGATTGGTTTTCAATTAAATGCTTTCTTAATTCATTAGATAAGTGGCCATAAAATGTGATGCAATTGCCCTAGTGATGTAATGAATTATAAATGTCACAAGGAAAATATGTCAAAAATGGGTGACTGATTTAATTTCTTATTTCCTTCCTTTCACTAACCAAATTACCAAAGGTGGGTAAGTAGTATAGCCAATTTAAATATACATGAAAAGCAACATAGAAGTGAGGAAAGGAAAGGATTTAAAAAAATATAAAGGGAAAGGCAAGAAAGGATGTAACATTTAATACATATATACATGTTTACATGCATGGCAAGGACAATTGGGAGAGGAAAATTTAAGATATATATATACCTATATTCGGTGGAAGAGAAAAGGAGAGAGAGATTGAATGGTTTTCCCAATCATTAGATAAAATACACAAGAAGGAAGCTGCCAAATATGTGTGTAGGTGTACAGTGGAGGTGAAGGAGGAAACTAGAGATGGGAAATTGCAACACAAAACCAAAAGGGGTCTTTGCATCCCATTTAACCATTGGATAAAAGGGAGAATTTGCATTCTAATTTACATGAACACAAGCATACGAGGTGGTGCCTTGAGGGAGGAGGGTGATATTGCTTGAGATAAAGGGAAGTGAAAAATTTATTTAACCTAAAGTACACCCACATGGCTAGGAAAGAAAAACGTGTGATACACGTTTCCTCCCCCTTCCTTGTGTTGTTTCCAACGTGGGGAAAATTCACGTGTGCCTTGCATGCATGAGTCTTATGTAAAGGGAGTGACTTGGATATACGGGTGGAGTTAAATATATATATGAATGTGTATGCAGCAAGGAAGCCTCACAAATTCATAATATAAAAATGCCAATTGGGTAATGACACAAAGCAAGAGAAATTGAGAAGAGGAAAGGCAAGTGCAGTGTGCAAAGGGAGGTGGCATGACCAAATGGGTTAGGGTGAGATTGCAAGCAAAGGTTGTACTTAAAGTACACTTGTGGCAAGTCACTAACAATAATTAAGGATAGAAAAGGAAAATGAGGTGTAGCACGCCACCCTAACCAAAGAGGAAAGATGAATTGAGTTGAAAGGGACAAGGGAGAGCATTCGTGAAAGAGGGAGAGAGTAGCGTGAAAATGGGGTTGCACTTAATTGCACATGAGACACATGAATTCATCTTCTTTCCCTTCCATTAACTTGTATGAGTGGCTAACCTAAGATTGCAAGGAAATGCAAATTTGTGCTTAGAAGTACACTTATTGTAGCGTGAGGTTTAAGGAAGATAGAAAGTTAAGTGAGGGGACCAAGCATCTTGTGAACTAGGGAGAAAACAAATAAAAGATATGCATGTGACTTGCGTGAGCCTTGCCAAGCCGTACAATCTTGTGTGTAGGTGAGAAATGGCGTGATTTCCTTCCCTTCCTTCCTTTAACATAACCAAGTGGGATTACCAAGCTTGCAAACAATGGGAATTGTACATGAGAGTACACTTGTGGCACCTACTACTCGAATAGACAAGAGGGAATGAAATTGAAATTGCATTTGTAACATACATGCATACACACACGGACGTGTCCCTAAAAAGGAGAGAGAGAAATGTGAGTTTTTGAGAACACACAAAATTTGGGAAGAAGAAGAGTTGAATTGACCAAAGATAAGAGGATGCAAGGGGCAAGGGAAACTCAAAGGAAGAGGTAAGACAATCTCATCATCTAGTTTTATCCTTGTATGATTAATAAATATGCTAAGTTATGGATACTATGATAAAGATCTCTAGCTAGCATACAATGGAAGAAAAAAAAAGAAGGTTATGATAAATTAGAATATAGAAGATTCAGCCTTGGCAAATAAAGATTCACATTGCTATTGGGATGTAAGAATAACTAAATATATGAAACCAAAATTTTATGCAATGTAACTTGAACCAAAAGGGTAGGTAGAATAAAGTGTTAATGTTAGTGGTGACACAAATTAAAGATGGGAGGAAATTACCCTAATAATATCAATGCCAAAGGTTATGAAGTTTAACTTATGGTATGGATGGGAAAATATGGCAACTTGACATGAAAATTCCTAAATTAGATTATTGTTCCATAATGGCTAAAACTATATTCTATTTCAAATCTCAGTGGCCAATCTAATAATGAATGCATTAGAATGTACCTTATGAGAATAAAATGCAAGAGAGAATAAAATGATAAAAATACAAGGAAATATAGTTGCCCTATGTATGTATAGTGCCAAAGTGTGCACAATAAATTTCATAAAGGTGGTTAAGTGATAGTGCCCAAGTGTGCACAATAAATTTATAAAGGTGGTCAAATGTCCACATAGTGCCCAAGTGTGCACAATTATTTTATAAAGGTGACCAAGTGTCCACAAAGTGCCCAAATGTGTACAATAGATTTATAAAGTGCCCAAGTGTCCACATAGTGCCCAAGTGTGCTCAATTACTTTATAAAGGTGGCCAAGTGTCCATAAGTGCCCAAGTGTGCACAATAATTTTTATAAAGGTGGCCAAGTGTCCAAAAAGTACCCAAGTGTGCACAATAATTTTCATAAAGGTGGCCAAGTGTCCACAAGGTGCCCAAGTGTGCACAATCAATGGATAAAGGTAAGTTTTAAGAATGAAATTCATAAACAATTTTTGTTTATTTTGTGACAACATGCATAATCCCATGAAATTATGGTTTACTTGAAAGAGGACATATACTTTTATCACATTGACATCTAAATTGATCATGCAATGCTTGACAATTTATATTTTGAATAAGGCTATGTTTTCAAATACTGAGAATGTAAATGTAAATGTTTTGGTGCTTGCACCCTGGTACATATTAGTAGAATTTTTAAAAATAGTGAATTTTTAAGCTACTGGAAAACTTATGTTTCTCATCTGTATGCTAATATGTATCAGATGCGAACACTTAGTAGTGCCGAGGAGGAGATGAGTTCTTTTTGTCAAAAGTATTTTTGTAATTCCTTATTTTAGGTCCTGATTCTAGATAGATTTTTGAATTAGAATTAGAACTATTATTTTGGCTGTGTATATGAAAGGGAGACGGAAAATTTTTGGGAAAAGGATATGGGAAGGATCGGTCCATCCTTATTATGTTAAAGGGAGTTTGAATGACAGGCTTGTTGTCTCCTGACTCCCTATGGTCGGGTACTTCATATATCCTGGTGCATAATTACAAAAGATATAACAGACATTTATTGTACATTTACTATTTGTATTATATGAAAGTTTTAAATTTTGCTGTGATGTATTTTTATTTTTGCTGTGCATATGAGATTTAATCTAAGCAAAAGAACCTAAACCTAATCCACTTTAATAAGACTTAATGGTATAAATGCTCAAACGTCTAAAATAAAAAGGATAAGAATAATGTACCGAACTTATCTATTTACATCGAAAGAATTGTAATACTAGATAAGAGTGTTACAAAATGCAGTAAATGAAACTTAAAAGATATTTGCTATAACATCCGCTCCCTCTACGCATTAAGAGATGTTTATTAATTTTAAATGAATTAAATGTTTATTTTTGTTACATTAGGTTACATGTAGTTACATTAGCATAAGAGTTTTAAGGGAAAAGAAAGAATAAGGATTAAATTGAAAATGAAAAAGATATAGTAGGAAATTGTATGAATATCTAAAACTTCAAGGCAATAGGCCATAAATTTAGCCAAATGATTTACTGTAACAACAGAATTCTGAAAATTTCTTGCTAGGCAGTTAGGGATGAAATGGTCATTTAACATAAAGTTGAAAGAATTATCAATTTGGACCAAATGGTCGGGAATTAGGAGTAAAGTTCCAAAATGCCAGATTGCCTATAAATAGGCTAGCCTTCCATAACTCTTCATTTGCATCCTAAAGTCTGAGCATTAAAGAGAGAGAAACTGAGTTAGAGAGAGAAAGAGTGAGAATTATAAAGGAAGAAAGCAGCTAATCGAATTTAAGCATTCCAGGAGCTAGGAAAACTTACCAGAACACTTTACCTTCCTCAAATAGCAAGTTTAAACCAGCAGAAAGGTTGCAAATCACCAATCTCCCTTATTATCAAAATTTACTATGCATGGTTAGAAAATTTTGAGTTTTCATAATTTTGAACTCCAAGGAGATTAAAACCTACATTCTTAGTGTTTTTGATTGCTATTGGATGTTTTAAACTGATTGAATATACTTGTGAATACATGAATGCAAATCTGAGAAATGGGGATTTCATGGTTTTTAAGAAAGAATTTAAATCCAAGATTTAAGCATGAATAATCGATGGTTTTGGCTATTTTTGAGTCGTAAATGAAGCTTTTATGTTGTTATTGAGTTTTTAATCATCAAAACTATTTGAAAAACAAGTTCTTAGGCTAAAATAATTGGTCAACAATGAGTTTTAAAACAGAGCATGGCGTAGCAGTCGACTTGTAAGCTCTACCAATCGACTGTCATACTTCTGAGTTGCCCAAAAACGTATCCAGAATTCTAGCAGTCAACTACTAGAGGCTGGAAGTCGACTGCTATGTTCTTGTTTTCTAGAAATTAGCCAAGAACAGTGTAACATTCGCTCCTTCTACACATTAAGAGATGTTTGTTAATTTTTAATGAATCAAATGCTTGTGTTTGTTGTATTAGGCTACATGTAGTTGCATTAGGAAAAGAGTTTTAAGGGAAAAGAAAGAATAATGACTAAATTGAAAGGAAAAGATGAAGTGAGGATAGAGGTATGAAATTCTAAAACTTGAGGGCAATAGGCCATAATTTTAGCCAAATGATTTATCGTAGCAACAAAATTCTGAAAATTTCCTGTCAGTGAGTTGAGAACAAAATGGTCATTTAACATAAAGTTGGAAGAATTATCAATTTGGACCAAATGGTCGAGAGTTAGGAGCAAAGTTGCAAGAGGCCGGGTCACCTATAAATAAGTGAAGTCTCCAGAGCTCTTCATTTGCACCCTGAGTTCAGAATCTTAGAGAGAGAGGACGAGATAGAGAGAGAAAGTCAGGAAATTGTGAAGGAGGAGAGCTGTTGGATAGATTTAAGCATTCAGAAGCTAGGAAAACATACCAGAACACTTCACCTTCATCAAATACCAAGTTTAAATCAACAAAAAGGTATCAAATCACCTACCTCCCTTATTTTCGAAAATACTGTTCATGATTGGAAATTTTGAGTTTTATGATTTTAAACTGGAGGGAGATTCAAACCTACATTCTTAGTGTTTTTGATTGATATTGGATGTTTTAAACTGCTTAAATATACTTGTGAATGCATGAGTGCAAATCTGAGAAATGGGTTTTTTTTAATGGTTTTCAAGAAAGAGGTTAAATCCAAGATTTGAGCATGAATAATCGATGGTTTGGGCTATTTTTAAGTGGTAAATGAAGCTTTTATACTGTTATTGAGCTTTCAATCATTAAAACTATTTTAAAAACATGTTCTTGGGTTAAAATAATTGGTCAACGACAAGTTTTAAAATAGAGCATAACGTAGCAGTCAACTTGTAGGCTTTACCAGTCGATTGTCGTGCTCATGAGTTTCCCAAAATCATATCCAGAATGCTAGTAGTCAACTACCAAGGGTTGAAAGTCAACTGTCGTGTTCTTATTTTCTAGAAATTAGCCAAGAACAGGGCAGTTGATTGTCGGGATCCTGCAAGTCGATTGATTGCTCACTGTTTAAAACATTTTTGGGATAACAAGCTGGGAGTCGACTGCCAAGAGGTTAGAAGTTGACTTGTAGCTCTCTGTTTTGGAAAATTTGACTCAATAACCTATTTTTAACCACAATTGGCCCAATACTTCACTCAAACATAGGATTTAATCTTGAATTGTAATGGGTAACATGAGAAATGAGAAGATTTGAGAAATTATGAGAAAGAGAAGAAAAAATAAGAGATTTTGATTGAGTATAAACCATAAATGAGAATAACAACAAATGTTTGATCCACGAGAAAGGATGCATTTGATTATACCGTGAGAAGGGATGCATTTGGTTATTCCGTGAGAAGGGATGCAATTGGTTATACCGCGAGAATGACTACAACTGGCTTTAATCTAGGAAAAGTTTTGCAAAAGATTAACCTAAGAATAATTGTTGATGGATAACGTGAGAATAAATGTTGACGGTTAAGCTAAGAATAAATGCTGATGGTGAAAACCGCGAGAATGATTTCAAGTGGCTCGTGACCACAAAAGGATCTCATTTATGAATAGAAATTTGAAAGAATTACTGTGTGATGCTTTTGATTATGGCTTTATCAAATTGCATAATTTCTTTGTTTACGCTTTACACTGATATGAGAATATGAGTTGTTACCATTACAGTCTGAGAATGTATTCATGTATCCCGTGTCATGAATATTTGTTGCAATGTATGAGTATTTATAAGTATATGCATGATATATTTGTATAATCCATGTACATTATTCCAATAGCATAATATTTGAAAATATTCTGAAAAAGAATGTAGTGAATTTTTGTATATTTACGGTGGTACAAGCAACTATTTTTAAACACAAGTGATTATTGCTAATGAGAAATAATTCTCATTAAAGCTTATTTGTATCAGATACCTAGGTACCAGGTGTTAATGGAGGTAGAGATAGAGATAGTGGAGATACCTTTTTTGGGGTATTTTCCTGTAACCACGGGACTCTGGATCCTATTTGTATTTGAGTTACCACCTTTCCCCTGATTGTTTGCATAACTAGGAGTTTATAGTATTTTGACATGCCCATTTCCTTGAATCCTTATTAGTATTTTGAAAGGATCAGGAATTTTGGTGTAGATGAGTAGGGCATATATGTATTAAGATATGTGAGATGGAGAGTTTTACTTAAAATAAGATATGAGTGGCAGGCTTGTTGTCTCCTTACCCTGCTAAGACTCGTATATCTATAGATATATGTCTACACGTACTACAGTTATGTATGTATAAATATTATGTATAGTTAAATGTCAATGTGAATATCTCTATATCTATCTCTTTCATTTAAATTACTTTATTTATTTTCGCTGCGTAACATGAGAGAACCAGAGTACAGTAACCTAAACTAGTGGCACTCAACTATTTAACTTAGAAAAAGTTAAAAATATACTTGGGTAGAGGTAGTAGTAATTCACCAATTCTATATTATATTACCTTATATTATTTTATTACCTAAAAGGAATAAAGACTTGGGGGAGTTACAAATAAAGCAGTCGATTGTCGAGGTCCTGGAAGTCGACTAATTGCTCATTGTTTCCAAATTTTTGGGGCAGTAAGCTAGAAGTCCATTGCCAAGAGGCTAGAAGTCGAATTGTAGCTCTTTGTTTCGAGAAATTTGACTTAATAACCTATTTTAATCCACAATTAGCCCAATATTTCACTTAAATGTAGGATTTAATCTTGAATTGTAATGGATAACATGAGAAAGCAAAAAATTTTAGAAATAATGAGAAAGAGAATAAAAACAAGAGATTTAAATTGAGCATGAACCATAAATGAGAATAATTGCAAATGGTTGATCAGTGAGAATAGATGCATTTGTCATACCGCGAGAAGGGATGCATTTGGTTATACCAGGACAAGGGATGCAATTGGTTATACTACGAGAATAGCTACAACTGGCTTTAATCCAAAAAAAGTTTTGTAGATAGTTAACCACGAATAATTGCTGATGGTTAACCATGAGAATAAATACTGATGGTTAACCACGAGAATAAATACTGACGGTTAACCATGAGAATAAATGCAGACGGTGAAAACCATGAGAATGATTGACTATGAGAAAACTCAGTTATGGATGGAAATATTTGTAAGATTTCTTATATGATGCTTTTGACTATGACCATATCAAATTGTATGATTTCTTTGTTTATGCTCTATATACTGACATGAGAATATGAGTTGTTACCATTACAATTTGAGAATGCATCCTGTGTTATGAATATCTGTTAATGAGAATGTGTAATCATAAGTATAGGCATGAGATATTTGTATAATCACCATATACATTATTCCAATAGCATAATATTTTACATTATTATCAAAAAGAATGTTGTGGATTTCTGTCTATGTACGGTGGTACAAGAAGTTATTTTTAAATACAAGTGATTATTGCTACTAAGAAATCTTTCTCATTTAAGCAGGTTTGTATCAGATGCCCAAGTACCAAGTGCTGTTGGAAGTAGCGGTAGAAGTAGTGGAGATACCCTTTCTGGGGTATTTTCTTATGATCACTGGACTTTGGGTCCTACTTGTATTCGAGTTACCACCCTCCCCTTGACTGTATGCATAACTAGGAGTATATAGTATTTTGACATGCCCACTTCCCTGAATCCTTATTAGTATTTTGAAAGGATCAGGAGAATGTGTGGCAGGCTTGTTGTCTCCTTACCCTGCTCAAGCTCACATATCTATAGGTATATGTCTGACAGACACTACTATTTATATATATATGAATATTATGTATTGAATGTGAAGTAAATATCTCTATATCAATCTATAAGAATATGAGTTGTTACCATTACAATTTGAGAATGCATCATGTGTTATGAATATCTGTTAAAGAGTATATGTAACCATAAGTATAGGCATAAGATATTTGTAGGATCCATATACATAATATTATCTTATATTATTTAATTAATAAAAGGAATATAGGGTTAGGGGTGGTACACTGAGTTAGTATCAGAGCACGGTTACCACAACTAGTTGTGTAACATCCTCTCCCTCTACGCATAAAAAGATGTTTGTTAATTTTAAATGAATTAAATGTTCGTTTTTGTTACATTAAATTACATGTAGTTGCATTAGAATGAGAGTTTTAGGTAAAGAGAAAGAATAGGGACCAAATTGAAAGGAAAAAGATGAAGTGAGGATAGAGGTGTGAATTTCTAAAATTTCAGGACAATAGACCCTTTTAGCCAAATGATTTACTATAGCAACAGAATTCTGAAAAATTTCCCGCTAGGCAGTTAGGGATAAAATGGTCATTTAACAAAAAGTTGGAAGAATGATCAATTTGGACCGAATGGTCTAGAATTAAGAGCAAAGTCGCAAAAGGCCAGATTACCTATAAATAGGCTATCCTTCTAAAACTCTTTATTTTCCTTCTGAAGTCTAAAAATCTAGAGAGAGAGAAACCAAGTTAGAGAGATAAAGAGTGGGAATTGTGAAGAAAAGCAGATGTGGAACGAATTTAAGCATTCCAAAAGCTAGGAAATCACTCAAAACACTTTTTAATCCTCAAATATCAAGTCTAAATCAGCAAAAAGGTAGCAAATCACCTATCTCCCTTATTTTTGAAATTTACTGTGCATGGTTGGAAAATTATGAGTTTTCATAATTTTGAACTCCAGGGAGTTTAAAACCTACATTCTTAGTGTTTTAGACTGTTATTGGATGTTTTAAACAGATTGAATATACGTGTGAATGCATGAATGAAAATATGAGAAATGAGTTTTTCATGGTTTTTAAGAAAGAGTTTAAATCCAAGATTTGAGTATGAATAATCGATGGTTTGGGCTATTTTTGAGTGGAAAATGAAGATTTTATGCTATTATTGAGTTTTTAATCAGTAAAACTATTTTAAAAAGCATATTCTTAGGCTAAAATAATTGGTCAACAACGAGTTTTAAAACGGAGCATGGCAAAGCAGTCAACTTGTAGGCTCTACCAGTCGACTATCGTGCTCCTAAGTTGCCCAGAAACATATCCAGAATGCTAGCAGTCAACTGCAAGGGGCTAGAAGTCAACTTCTATGTTCTTATTTTCTAGAAATTAGCCAAGAATAGAACAGTCGACTGTCGGGGTCCTGGAAGTCAACTGATTTCTCACTGTTTGAAACATTTCTGGGCCAGCAAGCTGAAAGTCGACTTGTAGCTCTCTGCTTTGGGAAATTAGACTCAATAACCTTTTTTTTATACACAATTAGCCCAATACTTCACTCAAATGTAGGATTTGATCTTGACTTGTAATGGGTAACATGAGAAAGAAAAATATATGAGAAATTATGAGAAAAAGAAGTGAAAAAAGAGAATTTTAATGATCATAAACCATAAATGAGAATAGCTACAAATGGTTGATCCGCGAGAATGGATGTATTTGATTATATCGCAAGAATGGATGCATTTCGTTATTCGGCGAGAATGGATGCAATTGGTTATACTGCGAGAATAGCCGAAACTGGCTTTAATCCAAGAAAATTTTTGCAGATGGTTAACCACGAGAATAATTGCTGACAGATAACTTAAGAATAAATGCTGACGGTGAAAACTACGAGAATGATTACAAGTGGCTCATGACCACAAGAGAATCTCATTTATGAATAGAAATTTGAAAGAATTACTGTGTGATGCATTTGAATATGGCCATATCAAATTGCATAATTTCTTTGCTTGTGCTCTATATACTGACATGATAATGAGTTGTTACCATTACAGTCTAAAAATGCATCCTGTGTGATGAATATTAGTTGAAGTGCATGTGTAATCATAAGTATATGCATGAAATATTTGTATGATTCATGTACATCATTCCAATAGCGTAATATTTCAAACTATTATGAAAAAGAATGTAGTGGATTCCCGTATCTGTATGGTGGTACAAGCAGCGATTTTTAAACATAGCTGATTATTGCTACTGAGAAAAATTTCTCATTAAAGCTGATTTGTATTAGATGCCTAGGTACCAGGTGCTAATGGAGGTAGATATAGAAGTAGTGGAGATACCCTTTTTGGGGTATTTCCTGGTGATTTATGGACTATGGGTCCTATTTGGGTTTGAAGTACCACCAACCCTTGACTGTATGCATAATTAGAAATATATCATAGGTTTTTCATATGCCCATATCTCGAATCCTTATATATCTTTTGGAGGGATTAGGAGAATGAATTTTGATGTAAGGCATATATGTATTATGATATGTGAGATAGGATATTTTGTTTTAAACGGGGTATGAGTGGCAGGCTTGTTGCATCCTTACCCTACTCAGGCTCGTATATCTATAGGTATATGCTTGGCATACACTACTACTTATGTATGTATAAATATTACATACAGTTGAATGTGAATGTGAATATCTCTATATCTATCTATTTCAATTAAATTGTTTTATTTATTTCTATTGCGTAACGTGTGAGAACTCGAGTGTAGTAACCCAAACTAATGGCACTCAATTATTTAACTTAGAAAAAATTAAAAATATACTCGGGTAGAGGCAGTAGTAAACTCACCAACCTTATATTATCTTATATTAAGTAATGAATAAAAGGAATATATGGTTGGGGGTGTTACAAGTTGAGTACTAGCTCGATAACAAAGGGTAGATTCTTCAGGATAGAGACTAATATAAGTTAGTTAGATGAATCTAGACATTTCACTGACTTGTATTCTATTTTAACTTGAGGAATGGAGTGCTAGGTGTGGGGTAGAAGGTATTTCTTATTAGTGCCATATGATCTCTTAGAAATATTATGTTATTGAGACTGATCACCTCGGTAATGTTTGTTTTGTAAAGTGAAGAATGGCTCCACCTAAGAGGAATACTAGGAAGGAGAAAGAAGGAGGAGGTAATATGGAGAGACTAGTGCAGGCCATGATGGGGGTAGTAGAGGCTATGAAGGAGCAGGCAACTACTACTATCCATGCCATGAGAGAGTAGGCAGCTGCTACTACTCATGTCCTTAGGCAATTTTGGGAACAGGGGAATAACTATAATAACCCTAATCCTCAAGAAGGACAAGTAGGAAACCCAGTGTATCATGGATGGTCTGAATTCCAAAAAGCCAATCCTCCTTCTTTTAGAGGTGATCTTGACCCGAAAGTGGCTGAGGAATGGCTGAAAAGGATGGAGAAATTATTTGTTGTTCTAGGTACAACGGATGCTCAGAAGGTCTTATTTTCCACTTATATGCTGGAAGGAGAGGAAAAATATTGATGGAAGGGAGTGAAGCAACTAATGGAGGCTCAGGGAATACATATTACAAGGGATTCATTTAAGGAAGCATTTCTTGAAAATTATTTTTCTCAGAATGTGAGGAATAAGAAAGAAATAGTATTTATGCAGATCAAGTAGGGTAACATGAAATTTGATGAATATCTGGCAAAATTTGAGGAATTGTCTAAATTTTCCTCTTATCAAGACTTCAACCAGATGAAGCGTGGAAAGCAATGCACCTAGAGGGTGGGTTGAGGTCTGAGTTCAAGAATGTTGTAACTCCATTGGAAATACGAGATTATGCCACATTGGTGAACAAATGTCGCATAGTTTCTAAGAATTTAACGGAGACTGAGAAAGAAATACAAAAGAGTAACTTCTTCAAACAGAAGCAACTAGAATTTTTCTCAAGTAGAGATGGTAGATTTGGTAGAGGTCGGGAAGGAAAAAGGCTTATAGTGAGACTAGTGATGTCCGATGTTTGTCCTAAATGTCATAAAAGTCATGAGGGATCTTGCAAATGGTTACAACCAAAGGTACAACATGGTGTAAGTTATAGATGTGGGAAAGAAGGACACTTTATTAGAGATTGTCCACTGTGGAAGAGACAAGGTGACACCACTAAACCTCCTACTACTTGAAGAGTCTATACTCTCAAGGGTAAGGAAGTGGCTCAATCCAATGATTTAATGAAAGGTAAATGTTTAATTAATGGTATATCTTTAATTGTATTGTTTAATTCTAGCGCTACTCACTCATTCATTTTGTTGGAATATGTGAAGAGATTAAATCTACCTGTGACTAGTTTATCTTATCCATTATCTATTTCTATTCTAGCTGGAGAGCAGGTTTTGACTTCTTTAGCCTACTTGAATTGTTCATTATTATTGAGAACAGATCATTTGTTGTTAATTTGATTTGTTTACCTTTAGTGGATTTAGAAATTATTCTTAAGATGAACCGATTGTCTGTAAACAATGTAATCTTGGATTGTTTAGAAAATTGTGACTTTTGTAGATAACTTACCAATAAGCAGGAGTATTGAGGAAAATAATGAGAGAATGCAATTGCTATGTGCTTCTGAGATTAAAGTTCAAAATAAACTTGATGTCATTCCTGTAGTGTGTGAATTTCAAAATGTTTTTTCCAATGAAGTCTTAATTCTTCTACCTGAGAGAGAGAGATAGAGTTCTCTATAGAATTGATTCCAGGGATGAGACCAATCTCTATAGCACCCTATAGAATATCTCTCATAGAGTTAGCAAAGTTGAAGGTATAAATAGAAGACCTATTGGAAAATAATTTATTAGGCCTAGTGCTTCGCCATGGGAAGCCCTAGTATTATTTGTGAAGAAGAAAGATGGAAGTTTAAGATTGTGTATAGATTATAGGCAATTGAACAGGGTAACAATAAAGAATAAATATGCACTTCCTAGGATAGATGATCTCATGGATCAATTAAGAGGGGCTTCTTTGTTTTCCAAAATTGATTTGAGGTTAGGGTACCATCAAATCAGAGTGAGAAGAGAAGACGTAACTAAGACAGCCTTTAGAACCAGATATAAGAATTATGAATTTCTTGTAATGCTATTCGGATTGATGAATACTCCAACTATTTTTATGGATTACATGAATCGTATCTTTATACCCTACCTTGATCAATTCGTGGTAGTGTTTATATATGACATTCTTGTATATTCTAAAAGTAGTGAAGAGCACGAACATCATCTTAGGATTGTGCTGCAATTGTTGAGAGAGAAGTAACTGTATGCTAAACTTAAGAAGTGTGAATTTTAGTTAGAAGAGGTAAAATTCTTAGGTCATGTAATCACTAGAGATAGAGTAGCAGAAGATTTCGGTAAGACAAAGGCGATAATTGGTTGGGATCGACCTACCACAGTGACAAAAATTTGTAGTTTTCTTGGATTAGCCGGTTACTATAGGAGATTTATTCAAGGGTTTTCGCAGATAGCGTTGGCTTTGACTAAATTGACTAGAAAAGATGTTCCATTTGTGTTGGATGCCAAATGTGAACACATCTACCAAACTCTGAAAGAAAAATTGACAACTACACCTGTCTTAATCATTCTTGATCCATTAGAAAATTTTGAAGTGTATTGTGACGCATCCAAGAAGGGCCTAGGGTGTGTCTTGATGCAGAGTAGGAAGGTAGTGGTATACGCATCTAGGCAATTGAGACCCCATGAGAAGAATTATCCAACCCATGATCTTGAATTAGCAGCTATAGTGTTTGCCTTAAATATTTGGAGATACTATCTCTATGGATCTAAATTTGAGGTATTTAGTGACCACCAAAGTCTCAAATACCTTTTTAATAAAAAAGAGCTGAATATGAGACAGAAGAGATGGATGGAGTTTATTAAAGACTATGATTTTGAATTTAAGTACCATCTTGGAAAATCAAACGTAGTGGCCGATGCTCTAAGTACAAAATCCCTTCATGTAGCTCACATGATGATGAGTGAAATGAATTTGATTGAGAAGTTTAGGAATTTGAGTTTATTCACTCTAGTATTACTAAATAGGATGTACCTGAGTGAAATGAAGATTGAGAATACCTTTAGAACTCAAATTGTAGAAGCTTAAAGAGAAGATGAATTTTTGAAGTCTCCAAAGAATCCAAAAGAATTATAGAAAGAGATAGATGGTGTAGTAACCTACCAAAATAGGTTATATATCCCAGAGTTAGGAGAATTGAGGGATAAAATTTTAGAAGAAGGCCATATGAGCAACTATACTATTCATCCTGCTGCCACTAAAATGTACGAAGATTTGAAGAAAAATTTCTGGTGGCTAGGTATGAAAAAGCACGTAACTAAGTATGTTGTTAAATGTCTAGTGTGCCAGCAAGTGAAGATTGAACATCAAAAACCTGCAGGAACATTACAACCTCTAGAAATTCCAGAATGGAAATGGGAGAAAATTTCCATGGATTTTGTAATAGGTTTTCTTAGAACATAGTTGGGAAATGATGCAATCTAGGTGAATATAGACATATTAACTAAATATGTACATTTCCTACCTATTAAAATAAATTTTTCATTGGATAAGTTATCCCACTTGTATATACAAGAAATAGTAAGACTCCACGGAGTACCCACTAGTATAATATCAGATAGCGATCCTAAGTTTACTTTTAGATTCTGGAGAGCCTTGCAAGAGGAATTTGGTACTAAGTTGAACCTCAGTATTGCTTATCATCCTCAAACTGATGGGCAGACTGAAAGGACAATCCAGACATTATAAGATATGCTTAGGGCTTGTATACTAGAACAGAAAGGTTGTTGGGATAAAATTTGTCCTTTAATTGAATTTTCCTATAACAATAGTTTCCACACTAGCATAGGAATGGCTCCTTATGAAGCCTTATATGGGAGAAAATGTAGATCACCCTTATATTGGTTTGAGGTGGGAGAGAGACAAATTTTAGGGCTAAAATTAGTTCAACAGATGACTGATCAGATAAAAATGATCAGGGAGAAAATGGCTAAGGCCCAAGATAGGCAAAGGAGTTTTGCTAATAAGAGGAGAAGGCCATTAGAATTTGCAGAAGGAGACCATGTTTTTCTCAGAGTATCTCCAGTTGCTAGTATTGGTAAGGTTATTAAACCTAG
The DNA here is from genome assembly GCA_031216115.1 of Senna siamea. Classification (NCBI taxonomy): domain Eukaryota; kingdom Viridiplantae; phylum Streptophyta; class Magnoliopsida; order Fabales; family Fabaceae; genus Senna; species Senna siamea. The sequence continues at coordinate 10,644,466 of CM062360.1, forward strand.
AAAATTGAATCCTAGATACATTAGATCATACCAGATTCTGAAAAGAATAGGTCTATCCTCTTATCAAATAACATTACCACCATTTTTGCACAATCTCCACAATGTTTTTCATGTTTCTCAACTTCGTAAATATATCCCAGATCCTTCTCATATTCTTGACGCTAGTACTGTACAATTGAAAGAAAACTTGACTTATAATCCTAGACCTTTAAGAATCTTTGGTACTGAAGTCAAACAATTGAGGAATAAGACAATTCCACTAGTAAAGGTATTATGGGATCAGTCATTGCCACAAGAAGCTACATGAGAGAAAAAAGAAGATAAGAAAAAAGTATATCCAGAGTTATTTCTTTAGGTACGTTTTAAATTTCAGGGATAAAATTTTGAGTTTTCATAATTTTGAACTTCAGGGAGATTAAAACCTACATTCTTAGTGTTTTTATTGCTATTGAATGTTTTAAATAGATTGAATATACTTGTGAATACATGAATGCAAATATGACAAATGGGTTTTTCATGGTTTTTAAGAAAGAGTTTAAATCCAAGATTTGAGCATGAATAATCGATGGTTTGGGCTATTTTTTAGTGGTAAATGAAGCTTTTATGCTGTTATTGAGTTTTTAATCTTATTATCAAAATTTACTATGCATGGTTGGAAAATTATAAGTTTTCATAATTTTGAACTCCAGGGAGATTAAAACCTACATTCTTAGTGTTTTTTATTGCTATTGGATGTTTTAAATAGATTGAATATAATTGTGAATACATGAATGCAAAAATGAGAAATGGGTTTTTCATGGTTTTTAAGAAAAAGTTTAAATCCAAGATTTAAGCATGAATAATCGGTGCTTTAGGCTATTTTTGAATGGTAAATGAAGCTTTTATGCTATTATTGAGTTTTTAATCATCAAAACTATTTTTAAAACATGTTCTTGGGTTAAAATAATTAGTCAACGACGAGTTTTAAAATAGAGCATGGCGTAGCAATCGACTTGTAGGCTTTACCAGTCGACTGTCGTGCTTCTGAGTTACCCAAAAACATATCCAGAATGCTAGCAATCGACTTCCAAGGGCTGAAAGTTGACTGCTGTGTTCTTATTTTCTAGAAATTAGCCAAGGATAGAGCAGTCGACTATCAGTGTCCAGGAAGTCGACTGATTACTCACTGTTGGAAACATTTTTGGGGCAGTAAGCTAAAAGTCGATTGCTAGAAGGCTAGAAGTCGACTTGTAACCTATTTTAATCCACAATTAGCCTAATATTTCACTTAAATGTAGGATTTAATCTTGAATTGTAATGGTTAACATGAGAAAGAAAAATATTTGAGAAATTATGAGAAAGAGAAGAAAAATAAGAGATTTTAATTGAGCATAAACTGTAAATGAGAATAACTGCAAATGGTTGATCTACGAGAATATATGCATTTGGTTATACCGCGAGAAGGGATGCAATTGATTATATCGCGAGAATAGCTACAATTGGCTTTAATCACGGAAAAGTTTTGTAGATAGTTATCCACAAATAATTACTAATGGTTAACCATGAGAATAAATGCTGACAGTTAACCACGAGAATAAATGCTAATGGTTAACCATGAGAATGAATGCAAACGGTGAAAACTATGAGAATGATAGCAGGTGGCTTATGACCACGAGAAAACTCATTTATAGATGGAAATATTTATAAGATTTCTTATGTGATGCTGTTGACTATGGCCATATCAAATTGCATGATTTCTTTGTTTATGCTCTATATAATGACATGAGAATATGAGTTGTTACCATTACAATTTGAGAATGCATCATGTGTTCTGAATATCTGTTGAAGAGTATGTGTAATCATAATTATAGGCATGAGATATTTGTATAATCCATATACATTATTCCAATAGCATAATATTTTAAATTATTATGAAAAAGAATGCAGTGGATTTTTGTATCCGTACGGTGGTACAAGCAGCTATTTTTAAATACATGTTATTATTGCTACTGAGAAATCTTTGTCATTCAAGCTAGTTTGTATTAGATGCCTAGGTACTAGGTGCTGTTGGAAGTAGAAGTATAAGTAGTGGAGATACCCTTTTGGGGTATTTTCTTGTGATCAGTGGACTTTGGGTCCTACTTGTATTCGAGTTACCACCCTCCCCTTGACTGTATGCATAACTAGGAGTATATAGTATTTTGGCATGCCCACTTCCCTAAATCCTTATTAGTATTTTGAAAGGATTAGAAGAATGATTTTGGTGTAAGTAAGGAGGGCATATATGTATTAATATATGTGAGATAGAGAATTTTGCTTAAAAAAAGGTATGAGTGGCAGGCTTGTTGTCTCCTTACCCTGCTCAGGCTCAAATATCTATAGGTATATGTCTGACACACACTACTATTTATATATATATGAATATTATATATTGAATGTGAATGTAAATATCTCCATATCAATCTATTTCATTTAAATTATTTTATTTATTTCCACTGCGTAACGTGTGAAAATCTGAGTGTAGTAACCCAAACTAGTGGCACTCAATTATTTAACTTAGAGAACGTTAAAAATATGCTCAGTTGGAGGCAGTAGTAAACTCACCAACCTTATATTATATTATATTATATTATTTAATGAATAAAAGGAATATAGGGTTGGGGTGTTACATTTGCAACTTAATCTCTAGGGTTAAAATCAAAATTTACAAACCTCTAGGGCATTCTATCTCTTAATGCCATCTTTACAACTTGTTTCCCTCAACACACCAGCTCATGAATTCTTCTTTTTTACTATAGTATTTGTTCCTTCAAGAAAATTCCTTTAGTATGATACCTATCCTTGAAACTCCATTTCTCCCAAACTAGACATCCATTCGGTTTGGTTTATAGCCAAATCCTCTAAAGTTGACTTATCTATACCAAGAAATCAAGCTTATTCTAATCATATAACCACTAGTAAAAGAAAATTTAATTAAAGTAAAACTATTGCAGGGGATGTTACATGATTCACATCCAAGCATTGGAGTGAATAATGGCTTAAACATGCCCAATACTAGAGCTGGCGAACAGAGGATAACTAACACGAAATATTTATTTATTGACAATGTAACCCCCTAATCCTATAGTCTCTTTTAAAGTGATTTAAATAATATAAAAAATATACTATAAGATTGGTGAATTACTACTTCCTTTATCCGAGTCAATTTTTAATTATTTATCAAGCGAAATAATGAGTGTTATTGGTTTGGGTTACTACACTCGGGATCTCACGTTATGAAGTAGAAATTAAAACATATTAGTTAAAATAACATACATGTGCATACATATATTCATATACATCAACATTTATTTACATTGTATACATATCATTAATTAGATATATATCTATGGATATGTGAGAGTGTTAGCTAAGGTAAGGAGACAACAAACTTGTCACTCATACCCATTTAACAAAAATGGCTAGTGGATTTCTAGCTCACATATCCTAATACACATATGCCCTTATCCTACACATCAAAACTATTCTCCTGATCCTTTTACCAAAATATCACAAGGATTCAGGGTATGGGTTATACCAAAAACTTTCTTAGAACTTTACATCCTCAAGGTGTGGGAGGAACTTCCCATATATACACAACCCACACTTTATGAATCACAGGAAAATACCTTAGGAAGGGTATCTACACCACTTCCACCTCCACTTCTAGTACTATTTGGAACCTAGGCATCTGATACAAACCAGCATTTTTATGAGAATAAATCTCAGTAGCATTAATAACCATTTTTCAAAATAGCTAGTTTGTTCCACCGTAAACTCATATGAAAATTCTACATTCTTTTTCATAACACAATACATCTACTGGGTGATCTTGTATAACATTTCATTTAACATTCATACTTGCATGCATAAACTTAACTCATAGTATATATCTCATCAATTGATTAAAACATATAGGTAACATAGCATCATTCATATAACTTTCATCATAACATATAGAGCAATAAGGAAATAAGAGCACTTCTCATTGGCCTCTACCAATCATCATCATCATCATATAATTGCATAATAAGAGAAATCTAGAGGGGCAGCATGTGCACCACTCCATGTTTTCGCATATGTATTGTGGCAACTTTGCCTGGCAATCCTCGATTGCATATCACATTTGTGTATATTCTAGAGCATCCTCTAGTGGATCCAAGTACAATAAGGTCCTCAACTCTGGGTTCCACAAATTAAGTACATACTGGGGTCCTCAAAATGCTATTCATAAATATATATGGGTGAATCGGTGTATACTATAGTTCTGTAAATTCTAAGTATGTGAATTTTCATTTACTTTGGCCATTAAGTCACTAACATACAATTTACAACTATCACGATAATTGCAGAATGTCCAATCACCATCCTATACTAGCAATTATTCATTCAGATAAGAAACTATCTACCATAAATACATATATTAAGAATACAATTTTTATTTCTCTTATGCATACTTGTTCTTTCCTTTTAACTTTCATCACTTTCATGCTCTTTCTCATTTACATTCAAATTATATGTTACCTTGCTTGTAATTTAAGTTTAATCTCTAGTTTGGATTTAGTTTTTGGGCTAGATACCATTCAAATATATCATTAAGTTCATCTTTTCATCACAAAAGGTGGCAGTCGACTGGTATCATACTGCAAGGCGACTGATTGCATTCTGTCCAAATTTTCAAAATCCCAAACAGAGAGCTATCATTCGACGCTAGGTGCCAATAGTTAAGCCCGATATTCAACTGCTAGGTTGGGGCAATCGTCTGCTCTATTCTTGGGCATTTCTGAAAAATGAAGAACACGATAGTCAACTTCCGGTCTGGGCACATCAAGAGCATGACAATCGACTGCTGCACCATGGTAGTCGACTTCTGCGTGTTGCTCTGTTTTATGAATTTTCATTGACCCAAATTTTCAATCCAAAAACTTGTTTTTAAATCCATTTCAAAATTGATGAGCTCAAGATAAACTTCTCAGCAACATTTAACATAAGAAAATAGCCCAAAATATCATATAATCTTGTCAAAATCTGAGATTAAAAATCATTTTCGTTCAAGCTGAAAAACCCATTTTTCATAAACAATTTTTAGCATGCACAAGTATTTTTAATCGATTAAAAATACCCAATAGTGATTAAAAATAGTAAGAATGTAGTTTTTAATCCCTTTTTCTTTCAAACAAGTTCAATTTCACAAATTTTAGTAGTATGAACAGTAAACTCCAAAATAAAGGGATTGGGTTATTATACTACCTTTTTGCTGGCTTTTAATTGGTGTTTGATGATTGGGAACTGTTATGGAGTGATTTCCTAGCTCCTGGAATGCTTAAATCCAAGCAATAAGGTTGTTTACTCACAATTCCTTTTTCTTCTCTCTCTAGCTCGTCCACTCTCTCTCTCTAGTATCCAAACCTTCAAGAAGACAATGAAGGGTCTGAAGGGTTCTGACTCTTTGCGATTGTGCTCCTAATTTCTGACCATTAGGTCTAAAATGATAATTCTTCCAACTATATGCTAAATTACCATTCTTTCCCTAGCTCACTGGCAGGAAGCTTTCAAAATTTTGTTGCTATAGTAAATCCTTTGGCTAAAATTACGATTTTCATCCCTAAACTTTTCCACTTTTCAATTTAGTCCTTTTCTTCATTCTAGTCAATTTTCTCACTCATTTCTAGCCCAATTCTTGCACTCATGCAACTATATGCAAGCTAACATAACATAAATGCAATATACACAAGCAATTAACTAAAATTAACAAACATCTCTCAAAATTTAGGAGTGGATGTTATAAGAAGACCGTTAGAATTTGCAGAAGGAGATCATGTTTTTCTCAGGGTATCTCTAGTTACTGGTATTCATAGAGCTATTAAGTCCAAAAAATTAAATCCTAGATACATTAGACCATACCAGATTCTAAAAAGAATAGGTTCATCCACTTATCAAATAGCATTACCACCATTTTTGTCCAATCTCCATAATGTTTTTCATATTTCTCAACTTCGTAAATATATCCCAGATCTTTTTCATATACTTGACACTAGTACTGTTCAATTAAAAGATAATTCAACCTATAATGCTAGACCTTTAAGAATCATTGGTACTGAAATCAAACAATTGAGAAGTAAGACAATTCCACTGGTAAAGGTATTATGGGATCAATCATCGCCACAGAAAGCTACGTGGGAGAAAGAAGATGATATGAAAACAATTCATCCAGAGTTATTTATTTAGTACATTTTAAATTTTGGGGACGAAATTTTTTAAAAGGAGGGGAGAATTGTAACATCTGCTCCTTTTGCGCATTAAGAGACGTTTGTTAATTTTAAATGAATTAAATGTTTATGTTTGTTGCATTATATTGCATATAGACGCATTAGAATGAGAGTTTTAAGTGAAGAGAAAGGATAGGGACTAAATTGAAAGGAAAAAGATAAGGTGAGAATGGATGTGTGAATTTATAAAACTTCAGGGTAATAGGCCATAATTTTAGCCAAATGATTTACTATAGCAACAAAATTTTGAAAATTTCCTACCAGGCAGTTAGGGAAGAAATGGTCCTTTAATATAAAGTTAGAAGAATTGTCAATTTAGACCGAATGGTTGAGAATTAGGAGTAGAATTACAAGAGGCCGGATCACCTATAAATATGTGAAGTCTCCAGAACCTCTCATTTTGCATCCTGAGTTCAGAATCTTAGAGAGAGATAGGAAGAGTTAGAGAGAGAAAGTTAGGAAATTGTGAAGTAAGAAAGCTGCTAGGAGGATTTAAGCATTCCAGAAAGTTAGGAAAACTTACTAGAACACTACACCATCATCAAATACCAAGTTAAATCAACAGAAAGGTAGCAAATCACCTATCTCCCTTATTTTTGAAATTTATTGTGTATGGTTGGTAAATTGAGTTTTCATAATTTTGAACTCCAGGGAGATTAAAACCTACATTCTTAGTGTTTTTGGATTGCTATTAGAAGTTTTAAACTAATTGAATATACTTGTGAATGCATGAATGTAAATCTACAAAATGGTTTTTTCATGGTTTTTGAGAAAGGGGTTAAATCCAAGATTTGACCATGAATAATTGGTAGTTTGGGCTATTTTTTAGTGGTAAATAAAGCTTTTATATTGTTATCAAGTTTTTAATCATCAAAACTATTTTAAAAACATATTCTTGGGCTAAAATAATTGGTCAATGACGAGTTTTAAAACAGAGCATAACATAGTAGTCGACTTGTAGGCTCTACCAGTCGACTGTCGTGCTCTTAAGTTGTCCAGAAACATATCCAGAATGCTAGCAGTCGACTGCCAGAGGTTGTAAGTTGACTGTCGTGTTCTTATTTTCCAAAAATTAGCTAAGAATAGAGCAGTCGACGGTTGGGGCCAGGAAGTCAACTGATTGCTTTCTGTTTGAGATGTTTTTGAGGCAGTAAGGTAGAACTCGACTGCTAGAATGCTGGAAGTTAACTTGTAGTTCCCTGTTTTGGAAAGATTTGACTCAATAACCTATTTTTAATCCACATTACCCTAACATTTCACTCAAATGTAGGATTTAATCTTGAATTGTAATGGATAACATGAGAAATAAGAATATTTGAGAAATTATAAGAAAGAGACGAGAAATAAGAGATTTTTATTAAGCATAAGCCATAAATGAGAATAGCTGCAAATGGTTGATCCACGAGAATGGCTGCATTTGGTTATAACACGAGAAGGGATGCATTTGGTTATACCGCGAGAAGGGATACAATTGGTTATACCACGAGAATGGCTGCAACTAGCTTTAATCCAGGAAAAATTTTACAGAAGGTTAACCACGAATAATTGTTGAGGGTCAACCATGAGAATAAATGCTGACGGTTAATCATGAGAATGAATGCAGACGGTGAAAACCACGAGAATGGTTGCATGTGGCTCATGACCGCGAGAAAACTCATTTATGGATGGAAATATTTATAAGATTTATTTTGTGATGCTTTTGACTATAGCCATATCAAATTGCATGATTCCTTTGTTTATGCTCTATACTGACATGAGAATATAAGTTGTTACCATTATAATATGAGAATGCATCCTGTGTGATGAATATCTATTGAAGTGCATGTGTACTCATAAGTATATGCATGAGATATTGCATAATCCATGTACATTATTCCAATCGCATAATATTTTAAATTATTATGAAAAAGAATGTAGTGGATTTTCGTATCTGTATGATGGTACAAATAGCTATTTTTAAACACAGGTGATTATTGCTACTGAGAAATATTTCTCATTAAAGTTAATTTGTATCATATGCCTAGGTTTTTGATTATGCTAGAAGTGGAAGTGGAGATAGTAGAGATACCCTTCCTAGGGTACTTTCCAATTATTAAGGAGATATGGATTGTATATTTATGGTAAGTTCCTTTCATCCCCTGACTGTATGCATAACTAGGAATATATAGTATTTTGACATGCCAATTTCCTGAATCCTTATTAGTATTTTGAAAGGATGAGGAAGATGAGTTTGCTGTAAGTAATAAGGGCATATATGTATTAAGATATGTGAGATAGAGGATTTTGCTTAAAATAAGGTATGAGTGGCATGCTTATTGTCTCCTTATCCTGCTCAGGCTCACATATCTATAGGTATATGTCTGCACACACTACTGTTATATAGGTATAATTATTATGTACAGTTGAATATGAATGTAAGTATATCTATATCTATCTATCTCATTTAAATTACTTTATTTATTTCCATTGCATAACGTATGAGAAACTGAGTGTAGTAACCCAAACTAGTGGAACTCAATTATTTAACTTAGAAAAAGTTAAAAATATACTCAGGTAAAGGCAGTAGTAAACTCATTAATCCTATATTATATCATCTTATATTATTTAACTACCTAAAAGGAATATAGGGTTAGGGGTGTTACATTTTTAATGTATAGGATAAGGGCATATATGTATTGGGATATGTGAATTAGGGATTCACTAGCAGTTTTGTTAAATGGGTATGAGTGACAGGCTTGTTATCTTCTTACCCTAGCTAACACTCTCACATATCCATAAATATATGTCTAATGAATGAATGTGAATATATATATGCATATGTATATTATTTTAACTAATTTTTTTTTAATTTTCGCTACGTAGGATGTGAGATCCCGAGTGTAGTTGCCTAGACTAATAATACTAATTATGTCATTTGATAAATAATTAAAAATTAACTCGGATAAAGGAAGTAGTAATTCGCTAATCTTATAATACATTACTTATATTATTTAAATCACTTAAAAAAGAATTATAGGATTGCGAGGGTGGGGGGGAGGGTTACAAGTATGGAGCATAAACAAAGAAATCATGCAATTTGATACAGCCAAAATCAAAAGCATCAAAAAAGAAATCTTTAAATGGGTTCTTTCATGGTTATGAGCCACCTGCAATTATTCTCATGGTTAACCATCTGTGACTTTTCTTGGATTAAAGCCAATGCAGTTGTTCTCACGGTATAACCAATTGCAGCTATTCTCGCGGCATAACCATTTGCATCTATTATTGTGAATCAACCATTTGTAGTCATTCCCATTTATGGTTCATGCTTAATCAAAATCTCTTGTTTCTCTTCTCTTTTTCATAATTTCTCAAATATTCTCATTTCTCATGTTACCCATTACAATTCAAGATTAAATCTTACATTTGAGTGAAGTATTGGACTAATTTAGATTAAAAAAGGTTATTGAGTCATTTTTCTCTAAAACAGAGAGCTATAAGTCAACCTCCAGTCTCCTGACAATCGACTTCCAGGTTATTACGTCAAAAATATTTCAAATAAAGAGCAATCAGTTGACTTCTATGACCTCAACAGTTGACTACTCTATTCTTTGCCAATTTCTAGAAAATAAGAACACGACAGTTGACTTCTAGCCCCTGGCTATCAGCTGCTAGCATTGTGGACTTGTTTCTGGACAACTCAGGAGTACGACAGTGCACTAGTAAGGGCTAAAAGTTGACTGCTACGTTATGCTCTATTTTAAAACTCATGGTTGACCAAATTTTTTTAAAACTCTGTCAACTTTAAGGGAGACATTCTATAAGGTGCTATAGAAATTGGTCCCATACCTGAAATCAATTCTATAGAAAATTATATTTCTCTCTCAAGTGGAAAACTCAAGACTTCACTGGGAAAACTATTTGAAAATTCATACATTACAGAGATAGAGCTTATGATGAATTTTAATCTTAGAAGAACATAGAAAATGCATCCTTTCATTCTTTTCCTAATTACTCCTGTTTATAGGCATGGTATCTACAAAAGTTATAGAATTGTTTGAACAATCCAAGATTACATTATTTACAGACAACCAGTTCATCCTAAGAATAATGTCCAAATCCACTAAAGGTAAAAAAATCAGATCAATAAGAAAAGATCTGTTCTCAATAACTATGGGGCAACTCAAGCAGGTTAAAGTCAAAACCTGCTCTCCATCTAAAATAGAAATAGATAATGGATAAGGGAAACTAATCATAGGTAGATTTAATCTCTTCACACATTCCAACGAAATAAATGAGTGAGTTATGACATAATCAAATAGTACATTTAAAGATATACCATTAATTAAACATTTACCGTTCATTAAATCATTGGATTGAGTCACTTCCTTACCCTTAAGAGTATAGACTCTTCCAATAGTAGGAGGTTTAGCAGTATCACCCTGTCACTTCCATAGTGGACAATCTCTGATAAAATGTCCTTCCTTCCCACACTTATAACATACACCATGTTGTACCACTGGTTGTGGCCATCTGCAGGGTCCCTCATGACTTTTATGGCATTTAGGACAGACATTGGGCATCACTAATCTCACCATCGGCCTTTTACCTTCCTGGCCTCTGCCAAACCTATTATCTCTACTTCCGAAAGATCCTTGTTACTTTCATTTAAGGAAATTATTTTGTTGTCTTTCTTTCTTAGTTTTCTCTAAATTCATGGAAACTATGCGACATTTGTTTGCTAATGTGGCATAATCTCTTATTTCCAACGGAGTTACAACATTCTTCAACTCAGACCTTAGCCTAGCCTCTAGGTGCATTTCTTTCCATGCTTCATCTGGTTAAAGTCTCAAATAGGAGGAAAATTTAGATAATTCCTCAAATTTCGCTAGGTATCCTCAAATGTCATGTTTCCCTGTTTAATCTACATAAATTCGATTTCTTTCTCATTCCTCACATTCTGAGGAAAATACTTCCCAAAGAATGCTTCTTTAAATGAATCCAGGTAATTTGTATCCTTGAGCTTCCATTAAATGTTTCACTCCTTTCCACCAATATTCTATCTCTCCATCCTACATATAGGTGGAAAATAAGGTTTTGAGCATTAGTTGTATCGAGAACCACAAATAACTTCTCCATTCCTTTCAACTATCCCTCATCCACCTTCGGGTTAAACTCAGCCCTACAAGAAGGAGGTTTTGCTTTTTGGAATTCTAAACAGCCATGATATATTGGGTTTCTAGCCAGTCTTTCTTAAGGGTTAAGGTTATTATGGTTATTCCCCTATTCCCAAAATTGTTTAAGAACATGAGTAGTAGCAGTAGCCTACTCTCTCATAGCATGGGTAGTAACAGCTACCTGCTCCTTCATAGCTTCTGCCACTCCCATCTTAGCCTGCATTAGTCTCTCCATATTACCCTCTCCTTCTTTCTCCTTCCCAATATTCCTCTTAGGTAGAGCCATACTTCACTCTACAAAATAAACATTATCGAGGTGATCAGTGTCAATAACATAATATTTCCAAGAGCAAATATGGTACCAACAGGAAATACCTTCTACCCCAAACCTAGCACTCCATTCGTCAACTTAAAAAAAAATACAAGTTTGTGAACTGTCTATATTTAGCTAACTAACTTGTATTAGTCTCTATCCTGAGGAATCTACCCTTTGTTACTGAGCCAGTACTCAACTAGCCGTAGTAACTGTGCTTTGATACCAACTCAGTTTAACACCCTCAATCCTATGGTTCCTTTTTGTTAATTAAATAATATAAGATGATATAGATATAGGATTGGTGAGTTACTACTAACTCTACCTGAGTAAATTTTTAAATTTTGTCAAGTTAATTAATTGAATGCTACTAGTTTGGGTTACTATACTCGGGTTCTCACATGTTACGTAGCAAAAATAAATAAAGAAGTTTAAATGAGATAAATAAATATAGGGATATTTACATTCACATTCACTGTACATGATATTTACACATACATAAGCATTAGTGTGTGCAGACATATACCTATAGATATGTGAGTGTGTTAACCAAGGGTACGGAGACAACAAACCTGCCACTCATACCCTTTTTAACAAAGTGCTACCTCATATATTTGAATACATATATGCCCTCTTTCTCTTTCTACATCAAAATTTTCCTCTTAATCTGTCCAAAATATTAATAAGGATCCAGGGCATGGGCATGTTAAAACTTACTATATACTCCTAGTTATGCATACAGTCAAGGGGTGGGTGGTAATTCGAATACAAGTAGGACCCATAGTCTAGTGATCACAGTAAAATACCCAAGAAAGGGTACCTCCACTACCTATATCTCTACCTCCATCAACACCTAGTACTTAGGCATCTGATACAAATCATCTTTAGTGAGAAATATTTCTTAGTAGCAATAATCACATGTGTTTAAAAATAGCTATTTGTACCACCGTACAAATATGGAAATCCACCACATTCTTTTTCATAATAATTTAAAATATTATGCTATTAGAATAATGTACATGGATTATACAAATATTTCATGCATATACTTATGAATACACATGCACTTCAACAGATATTCATCACATAGGATACATTCTCAAACTGTAATGGTAACAAATCCTATTCTCATATTAGTATAGAGCATAAATAAAGAAATCATGCAATTTGATGTGGCCAAAATCAAAAGCATCACAAAATAAATCTTTAAATATTTTCATTCATAAATGAGTTCTTTTGTGGTCATGAGCCACCTGCAATCATTTTCGTGGTTTTCATCATCTGAAAAGATTCCCATGGCTAGCCATATGCAATAATTCTTTTGGTTAATTGTCTGCAAAGATTCTCATAGCCAGCCGTCTGCAATAATTCTCGTGGTTAACCATCTGTGACTTTTCCTAGATTAAAGCCAATGTAGCTATTCTCGTGGTATAACCAATTGCAGATATCCTCGTGGCATAACTATTTGCAACTATTCTCGCGATATAACCAATTATAGCTATTCTTGCAGCATAAACATTTGCAGCTATTCTCACGGTATAACAAATTGCAGCTATTCTCGCAGCATAACCATTTGTAGCTATTCTCATGGATCAACCATTTGTAGTCATTCCCATTTATGGTTCATGCTCAATCAAAATCTCTTGTTTCTCTTCTCTTTCTCATAATTTCTCAAACATTCTCATTTGTCATGTTACCCATTACAATTCAAGATTAAATACTACATTTAAGTGAAGTATTAGACTAATTGTGGATTAAAATAGGTTATTGAGTCTTTTTTTTCCAAAACAGAGAGCTACAAGTCGACTTCCAGCCTTCTGGCAGTTGACTTCCAGCTTACTGCATCAAAAATATTTCAAATAGAGAGCAATTAGTCAACTTATAGGACCTCGACAGTCGACTACTCTATCTTGGCTAATTTTTGGAAAATAAGAACAAGGCAGTTGACTTTCAACCCCTGGTAGTTGACTACTAGCATTCTGGACTCATTTCTGGATAACTCAGGAGCACGACAATTGACAAGTAAGGGTTAAAAGTTGACTACTATGTTATGCTTTATTTTAAAACTCGCAGTTGACCAAATTTTTTTTTTTTGCCAAGAACATGTTTTTAAAATGGTTTTAATGATTAAAAACTCAATAATTGCATAAGAGCTTCATTTACCATAAAAAATAGCCTAAACCACCAATTACTCATACTCAAATCTTGGATTTAAACTTTTTCTTGAAAATCATGAAAAACCATTTTTCAGATTTGCATTCATGTATGCACAATTATATTCAAGTAATTTAAAACATCCAATATCAATAAAAAACACTAAGAATGTAGGTTTTAATATCCCTCAAGTTTAAAACTATGAAAACTTATAATTTTCAACCATGAACTGTAAATTTTGAAAATAAAGGAGATTGGTGATTTCTAATCATTGTTCTTGTAAGTTTCCTTAGCTTCTGGAATGCTTAAATCCATTTAACAGTGTTGTTTGCTCACAATTCCTTCTCTTTCTCTCTCTAGCTCATCCTCTCTCTCTAAAGTTCAAACTTTAGGAAGCACAATGAAGGATTTGAAGGGTTAGCCTATTTATAGGCAGTCCGGCCCTTTACAACTTTGCTCCAAATTCTCGTCTACTCAGTCTAAAATGATATTTTCTCCAACTATTCATTAAATTACCATTTTGTCCTTAACTCATTGGTGGGAAGTTTCAAAATTCTATTGCTATAGTAAATCTTTCGGCTAAATTCATGGTGTATTGCCCTAAAGTTTTGGAATTTCACATCTATATCCTTACTTCATCTTTTTCCTTTCAATCTGGTCCCTATTCTTTCCTTTCCCTTAAAACTCTTATTCTAATTTATTTTAACACATTTATATGCTATTTAATGCAACAAACATAAGCATTTATTTCATTTAAAATCAACAAACATCTCTTAATACATAGAAGGAGCAGATGTTACAAAGAGTAGTAAAGAAAGTGTCGAATGTAAAAGCAAAAAATGATGTGTGAAAATGTAAATGAGACAAGGATTGATCCTGGTTTAGCTTATCCAATAACGCTTACATCCAGTCCCTAAGCACAACTTAGGATTTTCACTATGACCACAAGTTCAAATAGGACACTTGTGAGCCACTACAAATCTTTTTCACTTTCCCTTTTTCTGCTCTTTCAAGGAAAACCTTTCCTTGAATTGTAACATTTGCTTCTAAATTTTGAGAGATGTTTGCTAATTTTAATCAATTGCTTGTGTATGTTGCATTTATGTTATGTTAGCTTTCATATAGTTGCAAGAGTGCGAGAATTGGACTAGAAATGAGTGAGAAAATTGACTAGAATAAAGAAAAGGACTAAACTGAAAAGTGGAAAAGTTTAGTTATGACAATCACAATTTTGGCCCAAAGAATTACTGTAGCTAACAAAATTTTGTAATTCTCCCGCCAATGGGTTAGGGACAAAATGGAAATTTCTCATATAGTTTGAAATTTATCAATTTGAGGCCAAATGATTAGAAATTGTGAATCCGTGCAAGTGTTGGATTGTCATATAAAAAGGGCCAAGAGTCAGAGTTCTTTATTCTAAAACTCAGACTTCCACTTCTAGAGGAGAGTGTGATCGGGTAGAGAGAGAAATTGAAGGAGTAAGGAGGTGAATTTCATTTCTATTAAGATTTGAAGTTAGAAAAGTAATTAAGAAGGAATCTGCAGCATCAATCAACATCTAAATTTCGTTTAAACACAGACTAAGGTAGCATAATAACCTAATCCCTTTATTTCAGAGTTTACTGTTCATACTACTGAAATTTTTGAAATTAAACTTATTTGAAAGAAAAGGGGATGAAAAAATACATTATTATTGTTTTTAATTACTTTTGGGTATTTTCAATCGAATGAAGATACTTGTGCATGCTTAAAATTACTTCTGAAAAATGGGTTTTTCAGCTTGAATGAAAACGTGTTTTAATCTCAGATTTAGATAAGATTATATGATATTTTGAGCTATTTTCTTGTGTTAAATGTTGCTAAGGAGTTTGTCTTAAGTTCATCAATTTCAACATGGGTTTAAAAATAAGTTTTTTGATTGAAAATTTGGATCAACGACAATTCATAAAACAGAGCAAGCCGTAGCAATGATCGCCACGGCGGTGTGATCGTATCGTCGTGCAGAATGCTAGATATCGATTTCTGGGTACCTAGAAGCCGACTGCCATGTTACTCATTTTTCCAGAAAATGCCCAAGAATAGAGCAGCCGATTAGGCTGACCAAGCAGTCGACTGTCAAGCCCAATAGTAAGCTAGCAGCCGACTGTTAGGCACCTAGAAGTTGACTGATAGCTCTCTGTTTGGAATTTCAAAGATTTTGATAGAATGCAATCAGTTGACTTGCAGCGTGATACCAATCGACTGCGACCTTTTATGATGAAAAGATGAACTTAATAACATATTTGAATGATATATAGCCTAAAAACTAAATCCAAACTAGAGATTAAACTTATATTTTAAGCAAGGTAACATATACTTTGAATGTAAATGAGAAAGAGTATGAAAATGACAAAATTTAAAAGGAAAGAGCAAGAATGCATAAGAGAAATGAAAATTATATTCTTAATATATGTATATGTGGTAGATAGGTTCATATCTGAATGACTAATTACTAGTATGGGACGGTGATTAGACATTCCACAATTACCATGATAGTTGTAAATTGTAAGTTAGTGACTTAATGGCCAATATAAATGAAAAGTCACATACTTAAAGTTTACAGAACTATAGTATGCACCGATTCACCCATATATATATGTTTATGAATAGCATTTTGTAGACCCCAGTATGTACTCAATGTGTGAAACCCAAATGTGGGGACTCTATTGTACTTAGATCCATTGGAGGACGCTCCAGAATGTACACAAATATGATATGCAATTGAGGACTGCCAGGCATAGTTACAAAGTACATATTCGAAAGCATAGAGTGGGGCACATGTTGCCCCTCTAAATTTCTCATATTATGCAATTATATGATGATGATTATGATGATACTTGGCAGAGGCCAAAGAAAAGTGCTCTATTTCCTTATTACTCTTTATTTTATAATGAAAGTTATATGAACGATGTTATGTTACCTATATGTTTTGATAAATCTATGACATATATATATTATGAGTTGAGTTTATGCATGCAAGTATGAATGTCAAATGAAATGTTATTGAGGAACACATAATTATACATAATTAATAGCTAAATTTCACTCACTTTAGGAGTATATTTAATGTGTTTTATGTATAATTACCCATGTTTTCAATTGAATGTATGTTATCAAAGCTTTTCCCAGGCATAAAGCAGTTTTGAAAGGAAATGGATCAAAACCAAGCATCCAAAGGCTTAAAGCACCTCAAAATGTACCTTTTCACATGGTCACTCATGAAGTCTTCTAGAACACACCCTGCCACATGCCCATGTTGCCTTCAATCTTCTAGAACACACCTTTTCACATGACAAAGACATCTTATACACCTTCCTACATGGCTAAAGCAACAATTTTCAACCAAGGAACGGCCGAAAAATCATCACGAGCGGATGTCTTCTAGAATATGGCCTACAACATGGCCATGTCACCCATATGGCCATGCGGAGGCCTAAGGAGACACCTTCCTTGCCTATAAATAGGAGGAGGCGTAAGAGAGGAGGGGCATCACTTCAAAGGTGATCAAGAGAGGAAACTGAGAGCACTTGGAGTAGCTTGGAGTGTGAAAATCCTTGCTAATCCTTGAAGCTTAAAACTTCAATTCCACAAAGGTCATAAGCCGTGGAAATTCAATCAAGAATTGAAGGAAAAGGTTGGGAAGCATCAAGAGGGAATTAGGAGTATGATCAAGGAGGAGTTCAGAGTCAAGGCTATCCATCCAAAACTTGACCGATGAGGGTGTTTCTGTCTCCATTTTGTTCTTCTTCCTTTGTTATATTTCTTGTTGTTTTATTCATGAACATTAGTAGCTAGATTGGTAGAACCCAATTGGGTTCTTAGACTATGTCGATATTTTGATTTGAACATGATTGAGTTATGAATTGAATTGTATGATCTTCCTCTAGTTAAAGATTAATCAAGTTTTTATTACGAGACATGTCTCATAATAAAAACTATCTAGATTCCTCTCAAATACTCTACCGGATGATGTTTGGAATTGGAAAACTAACTAGAGAGAACAGTTGATCTTTGCTCGGACCAAGAGGTTGACAACTGATAATTCACCATTGGGTTTGCTTTTCTAGAAACTTGATAATTCACCATCTTAACACTTGCCTCACTTTCTCTCCGTAAATCAATAGTAGTAGTTAGATTTAGTTTAGATAAACCACTATTCTTATTAAAAATAACAACGACTAAGTAGTAACTCTGGGCTTTCTCGTTCCCGTGGGATACGACCTTGATACTCACCTTTGTACTAGACTACCTTGATAGGTGCACTGCCTTAAGGTGTGGCTACATATAGTTCATTGGTAGCACATCAAGTTTTTGGCACCATTGCTAGGGAAATTTGTGTGAAAACTAGAGTGAAATTAGGAATTGTTACTTTAGCCATTTTATTTTATTTTATCATTTTAATTTTTTTAGTTATTTTTATTTAATTTTTTTTCTCTCAATATTTAAATTACCAATTATCTCTAACAGTTTATGACCAGGAGTACAAACCCTAAACGAACTAATCCTCTTTCTGAGCTTGAATGATATCTTAACACGAGATCACATTCACGTCACATTGAGGAGGAACCAGTTCAAATTCCAATTCATACGCAGCGAGAGATGGACAATAACAATAATAATGAAGATGGTAACCAAAAAATGTATGATTTTTCTAGACCTTCATTAGAAGGAACACAAACGTGCATTAGTTGGCCTACCATTGCTACTAATAATTTTGAAATAAAGCCAAACATCATCCAAATGGTGTAACAAACTGTACAGTTTAGAGGGCTACCTAGTGAGGACCCTAATGCACATATCGCCAATTTCTTGGAGATATGTGAGACCTTTAGAATCAATGGAACCACTGATTACGCCATTAGGCTTAGGTTGTTTCTATTCTCTCTAAAGGACAGGGCCAAGAGATGGTTGCAATCCCTCCCCTTTAACTCCATCACCACTTGGGATGCTTTGGCAAAAAATTTTCTCTATAAATATTTTCCTCCCACTAAGACTGCACAGATGCACAATAATATTTCTTCTTTTGTGCAGATGATAATGAAAGCATGTATGATGCTTGGGAGAGATACAAAGACCTGTTAAGATGTTGCCCACACTATAGACTACCTGTATGGATGCAGGTGCAAACCTTTTATAGTGGTCTGAACCCAGCCACTAGGAAAATGGTGGATGTAGCAACAGGAGAAGCTTTGAACAATAAGACCCCTAAGCAAGCAAAAAATCTAATAGAGGAAATGGCCATGAACAATTACCAATGGCAATCCTCTAGGGACAGACAACAGGGAGTGGTCAACCAGTTAGATTCTACATCAGTCTTGGCAGCTCAAGTGAAGCTTCTGGCTAAGAAAATAGATCAACTCCAGATGCCAATTCAGGAAACATAGTCAGGGTGTGAATTTTGTGGTGGGCCACATTATGGTGCAAACTGTAATGTAGGAGGTATGTTTGCAAACTCATTAACTTCATTTTCATCTAACTTGGGTTTTGCTAACTTAAAACAAGTAAATTACATGGATAATACCCCAAGACAGCAAAATAACCCATTCAACAACACATACAACCCTGGGTGGAAAAATAATCCAAATTTCAGTTGGAGAAACAATAACACCCAAGGTCCACCAAACTACCAGTGGCAGCAGTAGCAACCCCAATGACAAGCTGCCCTAAATCAATTTCCTCAAGGGCAGGAAAAGAAGCCTAGTTTTGAGGAATTTATGATGAAGTATATGTCCTCTATGAAAACAATCCTTAGAAATCAATAGGCCTATATTGTACAAGATAGCCAATTAGTAAGGAACCAAGATTAGAGGTTAACAAACTAGTTCAAGTTGAGGACAAGAAAATTCTTATGAAAGAGTACCAGCCACTTGTTCCATACCCTGCTAAACTAAAGCAGGAAAAACTCTTTCAACGACTCGGTAAGTATATTGACCCACTTGAACAGCTGAAAAGTAACAAATAGGAACCCAAGGATTTAGGGCTGGTAACACTGACTAAGGAGAGCACATCAATCCTACAAAACAATCTACCTACTAAGAGGCATGATCCAGGGAGTTTCTTTATACCTTGTGTAATTAATAAACTACTTGTTATAGATGCTTTAGTTGATTTAGGATTTGGAATTAATCTGATGCCTACTAGCTTGTTTAATAGATTAGGATTGAGTGAACTGAAACCTGCTAGGATAACTGTACAATTAGCCGATCGAACTATCAAACATCCTAAGGGTATAATTGAAAATGTGCTCGTAAGAGTTGACAAGTTTATATTTCCTGTTGACTTTATTGTAATGGATATGGAAGGTGAAAGTAACATACCCCTAATTCTAGGTAGACCTTTCCTTGCAACATTTAGGGCTCTTATAGATGTTTTTGATGGAAATTTAACGCTTAGAGTAGGGGATGAAATTGTCACTTTTAATATAACCACTCGTCACTTGTAGGAAATATCACCTAATAACTCTTTGTAAAATCAACTACATGAGAACTCGCTTTCTAACCCTTTGCAGGTAGCTAATGAGTCTAGCAGTGATACTAACCCTTCTATTGTTGTTAACAGATCAGAGGTGAAAAAGGTAAACCTTTTCATTAAGGACCCCCTTGTCCTAAAACCAAAAGAACCACCTAAGCACTTTAGGTACACATATATGGATGTAGTGAAGAAGTATCCTGTGATCATAACAGCTAAGTTAACACTAGATAAGAAAGAATTAACTTCAACCACTCGACAGAAACACCCCAGGGCCCTTCCATTCAGAAGCCCTCCAGGTCCTCTAGCTCCGCTTGATCAGGACAGTAATTAAACTTCTCTTTTTCATCCTTCTCTTTACTTTTATTTTGTTCACATACCTTAGTTTTTTTTTCTTTGTATCTTTCCAACTTATTTATTTTCTTTTGAGATATCCCCTTTGCTATACATGGAGGATAGTGTTTGTCTTAAGTGTGGGGTGACTCCTGGTTTAACTTCATCTTTCTTTCATCTCAAATAAATTTTCTATTTCGATTTTTAATTTCAATTTCAATCTAATTTTCAAATACAATTTGATTTAGTCTCAAATATTTTTTTTTTTAATTTTGTTTTTACTTTAATTAGTTTACATTCTACTTTGTTCATTTAGTTATATTAGTTTACATTTTTTTCTTCTCTCTCTTTCCTTCCTTTATTTTTACTTTGTTCGTAATGCAAATAAGTGCTTTCCTATATGCATTCCAAAAGATATCATGCCAAGTGATTGTCATTTTCTTTAGCACTGCTTTATACTAAGTCATAACATGGATAAAATACAGCACACACTTTTTGGTTTTCAATCCATATTAGACAATAAATGCATTTCATAGCTCATATAGAAAAATAGTTCTATAGAACCTAGATGCTTCCACATCTTACACCATGTTCTACATTGCATATACTCTTAATTGATAATATAGATAGGAAGACATGCATGCATTACTTGACTGGCAATTATATTGAGAAATTTTAGGAACCTATGAAACCACACCCTATAAATGTGAGGATTTTAGCCAAAAAGAGCATTCATTACAAACATGCTCAAAATTTTTTTTTTCTTGCTGAGGGTGCACTTCATTTTACTATGCTTCTAGAACTTGCTTTGTAATACTTGTCAAAATTACATGAATTTTTGAATATCATATATGATTTGGGCAACTTAGGTTACACCACTGATGACCAAAAGGCCTACCCTATGTGTTTCCCTTAGTTGACCATCATTGAGCCTTGACTTGTCCTTCCAAATTTATACACCTCTACACCCCATGTTCCGTTTCTTTCTACACTATCTTTATTTGCCACCCTATAAGTTGAAACTCGTATAGGCTGTTCTTCATAGCTGGATCAAAATGTAGTATCTCAATAGATAGGATTCACTGAGTATCATCTTTATTTTGAGATATCCCCTCAATACAAGATTAAATATTATAAAGACTACAAGACTGCAAAAAGAAAATAAAAGAAAAAATATATAAGTTGTGAAGAAGAGGAAAACGAAAGAAAGAAAGAAAAAAAAAAAGAGCGAGAAGAAGAAAGAGTATCAAAGCAATCTCTGTACTATCTTGGAAAAAGGGTATTCTGTGAACTAAAAAGTTCAGTGAAAACTATGTCTACCGCATTTAATCCTTGGAATGCCTTTAGTTCCACAGGCATTTTCAACATATCTGTACCCCTTTTCTCCCAAATTCTTCACCTACCTCTACCTCAAGCCCCATTACAACCATGTCAAGACCCTTTGATCATGACATTCAAATTTTCGCAAGTAGTGAAGATAGGATTTATAAGCAAGCATATGGAAAGCATGGTATTATGAAATTGCTTGAGAGATTTCACTTCACTCGTATACACTCTTGAGCCACATTGAGTGATCTCTGCAAGGTAGTGGTTCCTAATTAAATAATGAATTGCTTGTTGGGGAAGTGCATTCAATCTAACTATCTTTGTTATTAGTGAAGGGCCCGCGACACCAAGAATTATGGTTAAGATTCATGTAGCGTCGAGTTACATAGACTGTGGAGTATGTATTAACTATGAAAAGCTAGTATTGTCTCTTATGAATTGAATGAAAGTTTGCTTGAGGACAAGCTTAAGTATGGGGTATTATGATGAACACATAATTATACATATTTAACAGCTAAATTCCACTCACTTTAGGAGTATATTTTATGTGTTTTATGTATAATTACCCATTTTTTCACTTGAATGTATGTTATCAAAGCTTTTCCCAAGCATAAAGCATTTTTGAAAGTAAATGGATCAAAACCAACCATCCAAAGGCTCAAAGAACCTCAAAATGCACCTTTTCACATGGGCACTCATGAAGTCTTCTAGAACACACCCTGCCACACGCCCATGTGGCCTTAAATCTTGTAGAACACACCTCTCCACATGACAAAGACATCTTATACACTTTTCTACACGGCCAGAGCAACAATTTTCAACCAAGGAACGACCGAAAAATCATCATGAATGGATGTCTTCTAGAACATGGCCTACAACACGGCCATGTCACCCATATGGCCATGTGGAGGCCTAAGGAGATGCCTTCCTTGCCTATAAATAGGAGGAGGCACAAGGTAGGAGGGGCATCACTTCAGAGGTGATCAAGAGAGGAAACTGAAAGCACTTGGAGTAGCTTAGAGTGTGACAATCCTTGCTAATCCTTGGAGCTTAATACTTCAATTCCATTGTCTTTTCACAAAGGTCATAAGCCGTGGAAATTCAATCAAGAATTGAAGGAAATGGTTGGGTAGCATCAAGAGGCAATTAGGAGTATAATCAAGGAGGAGTTTAGAGCCAAGGCTATCCATCCAAAACTCAATCGATGAGGGTGTTTCTGTCTCCATTTTGTTCTTCTTCCTTTATTATATTTCTTGTTGTTTTATTCATGAACAATAGTAGCTAGATTGGTAGAACCCAATTGGGGTTCTTAGACTATGTTGATATTTTGATTTGAACATGATTGAGTTATAAATTGAATTGTGAGATCTTCCTCTAGTTAAAGATTAATCAAGTTTTTATTACGAGACGTGGTAATAAAAACTATCTAGATTCCTCTCAAATACTCTACCTGATAATGTTTGGAATTGGAAAACTAACTAGAGAGAACAGTTGATCTTCGCTCGAACCAAGAGGTTAATAGCTGTTGGACCAGGAGAAACTCCTAAAAAGCTTAATGCTGATCTAAACTTGACCATTGGATACGAATAGCCAATGGAAGGTATATGTTTAAGAAATCTATTGAAACCAACCGGAAATTGGGATTTGTTTTACACAGGTAGCACAATCAATCTGATAACCCATTATCTTTTGTTTGCATATCATTCAGTCTAAGATCCCATTGGGTTTTCTTTTCTAGAAACTTAATAATTCACTATCTTAACACTTGCCTCGCTTTCTCTCTGTAGCTTAATAGTAGTAGTTAGATTTATTTTAGATAAACCATTATTCTTCTTAGGCTAAATAACAACGAGTAAGTAGTAACTCTGGGCTTTCCCATTCCCGTGGGATATGACCTTGATACTCACCTTTGTACTAAACTACACTAATAGGTCCACTGCCTTAAGGTGTGGCTACATATAGTTCATTTGTAGCACATCAGTTACACAAGATAACCCAATAACTGTATTGTTTTATGAAAAAGAATGTAGAATTTTCATATGATTTTACGGTGGTACAAACTAGCTATTTTGAAATTTGGTTATTAATGCTACTGGGATTTATTCTCATAAAAATGTTGGTTTATATCAAATGCCTGGATATCAGATCCTCCTTGAGATAAAGATAAAGTTGGTTGAAATACCCTTCCTGGGGTATTTCCTTATTATTAAGGAATTATGGGTCATATATGTATAGGAAGTCCTTCCCATACCCTGATCACATAAAGTATTAGAGTAGTGAGTTTTGAAATGCCCGATGTCCTAAATCCTTATCATTGTTTTTGGTAGAAGGATCAGGAGAATATTTTTGATGTATAGGATAAGGGCATATATGTATTAGGATATGTGAATTAAGGACTCACTAGCAATTTTGTTAAATGGGTATCAGTGACAGGCTTGTTGTCTCCTTACCCTAACTAACACTCTCACATATCCATAGACATATGTTTACTAAATGATATGTATACACTGTAAATGAATGTGAATGTATATATATATTTATGTTTTATGTCAATTAATTTAATTATTTTCCACTACTAACGTGTGAGATCTCGAGTGTAGTAGCCCAAACCAATAATACTCATTATTTCACTTGATAAATATTCAAAATTTGACTTGGGTAAAGGAAGTAGTAATTCACCAATCTTTTAGTACATTACTTATATTATTTAAATCACTTTTAAAAGGAACTGTAGGATTGGAGGGTTACACTGAGTTGGTATCAGAGCACTATTACTACAGCTAGTGAGAACTAGCCCGATAATGAAAGGATAAATTCCTTAGGATAGAGACTAATGCAGGATAGTTAGCTAAGCCATGGTAGTTGACTGGCTTGTATTATCGTTTAACTTGAGGAATGAAGTATTAGGTTTGATAGATGATATTTTTGATTGGTGTCATATGATCTCTTATAAATAGTACGTTATTGAGACTGATCACTCGGTAATGTTTGTTTTGTAGATTGAATTATAGCCCCACCTAAGAGAAATACTGGGAAGGAAATGGAAGGTGAAACCAATATGGAAAGAGTTATGCAAGTGATGATGGGAGTGGCAGAGGCTATGAGAGAACAGGTTGTTGTTGCTGCTCAACAGGCTGATGCTGCCGCTCAACAGGTTGCTGCTGCCGCTTAACAGGCTGCTGCTGCCACCTAACAGGCTATTGCCACTACTCAAGCTACAACTACGGCTGAAGCACTTAGATAATTTCAAAAGAATAGACCTATGAATCCCAATCCAAAACCTGAAGTTGGACAAGCAGGAAACCAAGCTTATTGTGGATGACCTGAATTCCAGAGAAACAACCCTCCCTCCTTGAAGGGTGAGTTTAACCCACAGGTAGCAGACGAATGACTTCAAAAAATAGAAAAGTTGTTTGAAGTTCTAGGGACTATTGATGAACAAAAAGTAATATCGCTACTTATATGTTAGTGAAGAAGCAGAATATTGGTGGAGAGGAGTGAGATAACTATTGAAAGCTCAAAGAGTCTCGATTTCCTAGGAAGTATTTAAGAGAGCATATCTAGAAAAGTACTTCCTTGAGAATGTGAGGAACTAGAAAGAAATCAAATTTAGACAGTTGAAGCAAGGTAGCATGACTTTTGAGGATTGCTTAGCTAAATTTGAAGAGTTTTCTAAGTTCTCACCTTATTGGGCACTTCATCCAAATGAGGCATGGAAAGCCATGCATCTGGAAGCTAGATT
Organism: Senna siamea; assembly: GCA_031216115.1. Lineage (NCBI taxonomy): Eukaryota > Viridiplantae > Streptophyta > Magnoliopsida > Fabales > Fabaceae > Senna > Senna siamea. The sequence goes on from CM062360.1 coordinate 10,670,284, forward strand.
ATGGTCAGATATAAAGAATGCTATTGCTCTATTTGAAATTAGGAACTTTGCTATGCTAGTGAACAAGTGTCACATTGTTTGTCAAAACCTGGCTGACACAGAGAAAGAAAGACAAAGGGCCAACTTCTTTAAAAGGAAGCAACCTAGATCCTTTAGAGGAAGGGATAGTAGAAATGAGGGAAACCATATGGGGAAGAAACCTGCGATGAGATAGGCAGTACCCAATGTGTAACACCCTTATCTAGTATTACAATTCCTTCAATGTAAACAGATAAGTTCGGTATATTATTCTTATCCTTTCATTATTAACTTCTAAGCATTTATACCATTAAGTTTTATTAAAGTGGATTAGGTTCGAGCTCTTTTGCTCAGATCAAATCTCATGTGCAGTGGAAATAAAATACCATACAATACAGGAAAATTTAAAACTTTTATATTACAACTGACAAATGTCCAATAATGTTTGTTACATCCTCTGTAAGCATGTATCAGGATATATGAAGCACCCATCCATAAAGAGTCTGGAGACAACAATCCTGTCACTCAGACTCCTTTACAAATAATAAGGGTCAACAAGTCCTTCACATATCCTTTCCCAAAAAATTTCCTATTTTTCCCCTTCATGTACATAGTCAAAATAATAGTCCTAATCCTAACCCAAAATATATCTAGGATTAGGACCCTAAAATAAGGAATTACAAAAAATTTTGACAAAAAAAAACTCCTATCTTCCCCGGCACTACTAAACGTTTGCATCTAATACATATTAGCATAAAAATGAGAAACACAAGTTTCCTAGTAGCTTAACAATTCATTATAAAAAAACTACTAATATGTACCAGGGTGCAAGCACTAAAAACACTTTCATCTACATTCTCGGTATTTAAAACATAGTCTTTTTCATAAATATGAACTCGCATGCATGACATGATTATTGGAAATGTTAGGGTGATAAAGTAAATACTCTCTGTTAAATAAAACATCTTATTATGGGATTATGCATGCAATCACAAAACAAACAAAAATCACTTGTGCATTCTCATTCTTAAAATGTACTTTTATAAATTGATTGTGCACACTTGGGCACTTGTGGATACTTGGCCACCTTTATAAAATTTCTTTTGAACACTTGGGCACTTTTGTGGATACTTGGCCACCTTTATAAAGCTTCTTGTGTACACTTCGGCACTTGTGGACCCCACATTTATAACATTTATTGTGCACACTTCGGCACTTGTGGACACTTCGCCACCTTTATAAAATTTCTTGTGCACACTTGGGTATTTGTGGACACTTGGCCACCTTTATAAATGATTGTGCACACTTGGGCAAGTGTGGACACTTGGCCACCTTTATAGAATTTCTTGTGCACACTTAGGCACGTGTTATCTCTTTTAAACTCTTTTTTAGATTTATTTATAACAATATTGCCTAAATCAATTTAATTCTGCATTCTTGAATAATAATAATATAAAACTTTAATGAATTTCAAAGGAAAATTTCATGATTTTGGCCTAAGGGAAATTCAAGAAAATTGAATATTTTACCACTTAAAATTTCCTTTTTCTATTCTTTAAATAATACCATTAAAATGGTATAATCTCTTTTCCATAATCAACACATATTCCCTCATCTAGCCATTACACAAAAGGATGCTAGGTGAACACTCTCTATTATCTCACCAATCTTATTTTATTTAATTTCTAATACATCTATAAAACACAATTAAAACTTAAGTCTTCAAAAATTAGCTTCAATGTGCAAATGGACGTATTTTCCCCTTTCATTGAAATATTTGTACATCACTTGATTTTCCATGGTTATGGAAAAATCTCACACTATCAATTTAACAAAATTATTTCCATCCCTTTTATTATTCTAGCCTTGTCTAGAGCCTCACTTTACATAGAAAATTCCTAATGAATTTCCTTCCCTTTCTTTCATGGCCAATTTTAACACCAATTACAAACTAAAAATTTAACATCAATTTCATGTAAACTTTCCTCTTTTATTCGGCCAAAAAGGGAATTTCATGGAGAAAAATGGTTTTCAAAATCATACTTCCATTTATATCCTATTCAACCATAATTCATCATGCAAATACCATTAACTAACCATAATCCTCTTATAAACAACAATATTCATTTCATCACATCAACCAACATACCAATCTATCATACAAGCTTAGCCAACATAATATTCATTTCATTAAGAATGTAGGGAAACAATAACGTTCCATGGTGGCTTGTAAAAGCATGGTGATTTCATATATTAAACCATGGAACACAATTTTAGAAATTGTTAATCTACCCCAAAGATGAGCTAAAGTGGATTGTCTTAGGTTTCCCATTATGGCCCCTTGCTTCTTTACTCTTTTGCTTCCTTTCTTAATCAACTTCACCCTCCTTCCTCACAAATTTTGTATTTTGTTTTGACTCATGCTGCTCTCTCTCCCTTTCTTTTTTCTCCTTCTCTCTTGCCATATGGGTGTGATGCATGTTAAATGTATCAAGAATTTCAAATAAGAAAGTGTTCTTAATTATTCTAAACACTAAGCTACACAAGCAATTAATTGAAGAAACATTATTTTCGGCTAATCAAGAAAATATGGGATGTTACATTTCTCCCCTCCTAAAAATGATTTCATCTTCGAAATTTATACATACCTTATATGAACAATTCTGGATACACTTGCGCATGTCCTCCTCTCTCTCCCAGGTAGCTTCCCGTGGTGCCGTCCGATCCCACAAGAACTTTACCAGGGGAATGGTCTTATTCCTTAGGGTATTAACCTCAGTACCGATGATTTGTACAGGTTTTGGCTGATAAGTTAGGTTATCCTTTAATTGCAGAGTAGTGGCGTCAAGTATATGTGAGGGATCAGGTATGTATTTTCTGAGCTGGGAGACATGGAAAACATTATAAAGGTTTGACAAGTGGGATGGTAAGGCTATCTAGTATGCGGATAGACCCACTCTCTTCAATATTTGGAAAGGTCCAATGTATTTGGGACTTAGCCTTCTAGACTTCATAGCTCTACTGATCCCAGTAGTTGGGGATACTTTTAGAAAAACATGGTTCCATTCCTCAAATTCTAAGGGTTTTCTCCTTTTATCAGCATAGCTCTTTTGTCAGTCCTGAGCCTTTGCCATCTTTTCTCTGATCATCTTAATTTGATTGGTTGTCTACTATACTAACTTAGGACCTAACAACTGCCTCTTACCCACTTTATACCAATATAATGAGGACCTACACTTCCTCCTGTATAACGCTTCATAGGGTGCCATACCTATGTTAGAGTGGAAGCTATTGTTATAAAAAAATTCAATCAGTGGTAGACTCCTTTCTTAGTTTCCTTGGTACTCTAGAACATAAGCCCTAAGCATATCCTCTAGGGTCTGAATGGTTCTCTCTGTCTGTCCATCTATTTGAGGATGATATGCCTTATTGAAACTTAGCCTATTCCTAAAGGCTTCCTGTAGGGCTCTCCAAAGCCTAAAGGTAAATCTGGGCTCCCTACTAAGACAATGCTAATGGGTAAACCATGAAGCCTCACTATCTCCTGAATATATAGCTAGGCTAATCTGTCCAAGGAGTAGTTAATCTTAAAGGGTAGGAAATAAGCAGACTTAGTTAACCTATCCACTATGACCTAGATAGCATCATTCCCTAATTAGGTTCTAGGTAAACCTACCACAAAATTCATTAAAATCTTGTCCCACTTCCACTCAGGGATGTCTAAGGGTTATAATAACCCAGTAGGTTTCTAGTGCTCAATCTTGACCTGTTGACACACTAAACATTTAGTTACATGTTCGGCTATATGCTTCTTCATTCTTGGCCACCAAAATATCTCCTTCAAGTTAATGGCTCCAGGATGAATGGCGTACTTACTTTGGTGAGCTTCCTCTAAAATCTTATCTCTAAGTTCACCTATCTTAGGATTAGCCTCCTTTATGAACTCCTTTGAATCCTTTAGGGATTTTAGGAATTTATCACCCTTCTGGGCTTTTAAGATTCGGGCCTTAAGAGTGTTCTCAATTCTTAACTCACTCAAGTAGATCTTATCAGGTGACACCAAAGTGGACAACCTCATGTTCCTAAATTTCTCTATTAGGTCCATCTCACTCACCATCAGTCGAGCTACATAGAGACACTTCTTACCTAATGCATCTGCCATAATGTTTACCTTTCTTGGATGGTATTTCAGTTCAAAATCATAATCTTTAATGAATTCTATCCACCTCCTTTGCCTCATATTCAACTCCTTTTGGTCAAAGTGGTACTTGAGACTTTTATAGTCACTAAATATCTCAAATTGAGACCCATAGAGGTAATGTCTCCAAATCTTCAAGGCAAATATTATGGCTGCTAACTCTAAATCATAAGTAGGATAGTTTCTCTCATGTGGCCTTAGCTGCCTAGAAGCATAGGCTACTACTCGCCCCTCTTGCATTAGTACACATCCTAACCCTTTCTTAGATACATCATAGTATAACTCAAATTTCTCCAAAGGGTCAGGGATAATCAAAATGGGTGCAATGGTCAATTTTTCCTTCAGGGTTTGAAAGCTTTTTTTACATTTTGTGTCCGACACAATGGGAACATCCTTCAGAGTCAACTTGGTTATAGGCATCGCTATTTGCGAAAATCCCTTAATGAATCATCTATAGTACCTTGCTTGCCCTAAGAAACTCCTTATCTCAATCATAATAGCGGGTCTTTCCTAGTTTACTACTGCTTTAATCTTACTAGGATCCACTGACACTTCCTTATCAGAAATCACATTCCCTAAAAACTTCACTTCTTCCAGCCAAAATTCGCATTTTTCTAGTTTAGCATACAATTACTTCTCCCTGAGTATTTACACCACTATCCTGAGGTGTTGTTCATGCTCTTGTCTATTCTTGGAATACACTAATATGTCATCAATAAACACTACAATGAACTAATTGAGGTAAGGTCTAAAGGTGCAGTTTAGGCAGTCTATAAAAATAGCTAGAGAATTTGTAAGGCTGAAGGGCATCATGAGAAATTAATAATGCCCATACTTAGTCCTAAAGGCAGTCTTAGGTATGTCCTCTTTCCTAACCCTAATTTGATGATAACCGATCTCAAATCAATCTTAGAAAAGATAGTAACCCCTCTTAGTTGGTCTAACAGGTCATTAATCCTAGGGAGTGGGTACTTATTCGTCACAGTTACCTTATTTAGTTGCCTATAGTCTATACACATCCTCATACTCCTATCCTTCTTCTTAACAAACAGCACCGGTGCTCCCCACGATGACACACTAGGTCTGATAAGTTATTTTGCTAAGAGGTCCTTTATTTGCTCCTTTAACTCACTTAATTCCATTAGGGACATCTTATAGGGTGCTATGGAAATTGGCCCTGCCCTAGGAACTAGGTCTATGGAAAACTCTATCTCCCTCTCCGATGGGAGACTTGTAATCTCCTTTGGGAACACATGAAAATTTATTGACCATAGGGATGGTTTCTAGATTCTGCTAACTTTCCACTTCTGAGGAACACAAGAAACTCATTCTCTGGTTATTCCTCTCAATCCCCATACCTACTGGTTTATTGTCTATGAAGGCCACAGACTTAGCTAAACAGTCCAAGATAACATTGTTTGAAGAAAGCCAATCCATACAAAGGATGACATCTAATTCAACCATGGGTAAGCAAATAAGGTCTACAAGGAAGGTTTTGTTTTCGATCACAATGGAACAATTCAAGAAAATTAAGGAAGTAGATATATGTTCATTAGTGGGTACTATTATGGAAAGCTCATGAGGCATGGTGTTGTGGGTAATTTTAATTTCTGAACACAGTCCACTGAAACAAAGGAATGGGTGGTGCCAGAATCATACAATACAATTAAAGGAACATCAATAATAAAGCACATAACTTTCATCAAATCCTCAGATTGGGCCACCTCTTTACCTTTTAGGGTATACAACTTTCCCTTAGTAAGGGGTCTTGTGGGTTCCTCAAGCTTCTTCAGGGTTGGACAAACTCAAGAGATATGTCCTAGCTTCCTACATCTGTAACACATGTTCTGAACCATCAAACATAGTCTATCTCCATGGTTTCGCCCACACTTCGAGCAGTTACTCTGGGAAGTCAGAGCGTTCTTAGGCCTCTTTCTGGTTTGATTCCTCGAGAACTTACTGTCACATCCCCTGTTGAATCTGGATGGGTTCTTTCTATTAAGGAACCTCGCTTCCTGCCTCCCCTTCTTTAGGGCTACTAAGGATCTAGAAGCTATTATGCATTTGTTAACCAAGGTGGGATAGTCTCTAATCTCCTGGGAGGCTACCTCGTGATATAATTTTGGATCCAAGCTATTCTCCAAGTGCATGGCTTTCCATGCCCCATCCGATCTCCACTTTAGGTAGGAAGAGAATTTTGACAACTATTCAAACCTGGCTAGATGCTCTTCAAATGGCCTGTCACCCTATTTAATTTGCATAAATTCTCCTTTCTTCGCATTCCTCGCACTCTGAGGGAAGTATTTCTCTAAGAAGGACTCCCTAAAATTTTCCCAAGTGATCAGAGTCCCCTGGGCTTCCATCAGTTACTTCATCCCCTTCCACGAGTACTTTGCCTCTCCGTTCAGCTAGTAGGTGGAAAAGGTGACTTTCTGCGGCTCAGCACTTCCTAGTACTTCAAATAGTTTCTCCATCTTTTATACCCATTCTTTCGCCTTCTTCAAGTTCATCACCCCATTAAATGCAGGGGGTCTAGCTCTTTGGAACTCGGTCCATCCTCCACCAACTTGGGTTCTGGTCTATTTGTCCCCGATTTGGGTGTCTTCGCTCTGATCGGTCTGGGTCTGACAGAGTGCTTCAACTAACCTAAACTAGTCCTTTCCTTGAGGAATTCTACCTCATTTCTATCCTAGGTAGCTGTGCTCTAATACCAACTTAATGTAACGCCTTTATCTAGTATTACAATTCCTCTGATGTAACCAAATAAGTTCGGTACATTATTCTTATCCTTTCATTATTAACTTCTAAGCATTTATACCATTAAGTTTTATTAAAGTAGATTAGGTTCGAGTTCTTTTGCTTAGATCAAATCTCATATGCACAGCTAAAATAAAACATATACAATACAAAAAAAATTTAAAACTTTTATATTACAATTGATAAATGTCCAATAATGTCTGTTACATCCTTTGTAAGCATGTATCAAGATATATGAAGCACCCATCCATAAGGAGTTAGGAGATAACAATCCTTTCACTCAGACTCCTTTACAAATAATAGGGGTGAACAGGTCCTTTACATATCCTTTCCTAAACAACTTCCCTTTTTTTCCCCTTATGTACATAGTCAAAATAATAGTCCTAATCTTAACCCAAAATATATCCAAGATCAGGACCCCAAAATAAGGAATTACAAAAACTTTTGACCAAAAGGAACTCTTATCTTCCCCAGCACTGCTAAACGTTTGCATCTGATACATATTAGCATGCAAATGAGAAACACAAGTTTCCCAGTAGCTTAACAATTCATTATAAAAAAACTACTAATATGTTCTAGGGTGCAAGCATAAAAAACACTTTCATCTACATTCTCGGTATTTAAAACATAGTCATTTTTGTAAATATAAACTGGCAAGCATGACATGATTATTGGAAATCTTAGGGTGATAAAGTAAATATTCTATATTAAATAAAATATCTTTTTATGGGATTATGCATGTAATCACAAAATAAACAAAAATCACTTGTGCATTTTCATTCCTAAAATGTACATTTATAAATTGATTATGCACACTTGGGCACTTGTGGACACTTGGCCACCTTTATAATGCTTTTTGTGCACACTTGTGCACTTGTGGACACTTGGCCACCTTTATAACATTTCTTGTGCACACTCGGGCACGTGTGGCACTTGGCCACCTTTATAAAATTTCTTGTGCACACTTGGGCATGTGTGGACACTTGACCACCTTTATAGAATTTCTTGTGCACACTTGGGCACCTGTGGACACTTGGCCACCTTTATAAAATGATTGTGCACACTTGGACACATGTGGACACTTGGCCACCTTTATAGAATTTCTTGTGCACACTTGGGCATGTGTTATCTCTTTTAAACTCTTTTTCAGATTTATTATAACAATGTTGCCTAAATCAATTTAATTCTGCATTCTTGAATAATAATAATAATATAAAAATTTAATGAATTTTAAAGGAGAATTTCATGATTTTGGCCTAAGGGAAATTCAAGAAAATTGAATATTTTACCACTTAAATTTTCCTTTTTCTATTCTTTAAATAATACCATTAAAATGGTATAATCTCTTTTCCATAATCAACACATATTCCCTCATCTAGGCATTACACAATAGGATGCTAGGTGAACACTCTCTATTATCTCACCAATCTTATTTTATTTAATTTCTAATACATCCATAAAACACAATTAAAACTTAACTCTTCAAAAATTAGCTTCAATGTGCAAATGGACGTATTTTCCCTTTTCATTGAAATATTTGTACATCACTTGATGTTCCATGGTTATGGCAAAATCTCAAACTATCAATTTAACAAAATTATTTCCATCCCTTTTATTATTCTAGCCTTGTCTAAAGCCTCACTTTACATAGAAAATTCCTAATGAATTTCCTTCCCTTTCTTTTCATGGCCTATTTTAACACCAATTACAAACTAAAAATTTAACATCAATTTCATGTAAGCTTTCCTTTTTCATTCGGCCAAAAAGGGAATTTCGTGGAGAAAAATGGTTTTCAAAATCATACTTCCATTTATATCCTATTCAACCATAGTTCATCATGCAAATGCCGTTAACTAACCGTAATCATCCCATAAACAACAATATTCATTTCATCACATCAACCAACATACCAATCTATCATACAAGCTTAGCCAACGTAATATTCATTTAATCAAGAATGTAGGGAAACAATAATGTTCCATGGAGGCTTGTAAAAGCATGGTGATTTCATATATTAAACCATGGAACACAATTTTAGATTGTTCCGTTGTTGTTGAAAATAAGCCCTTCATTGTTCACCTCATTTGTTTACCTCTGGTGGGACTGGATATTATTTTCGAGATGGATTTGTTGTTTGCAAACAATGTAGTCTTGGATTGTTCTAAGAAATCTATGAATTTTATAGATGCCATGTCAGTTGTTTGAAATATTGAAGGACACATCCAAGGAACTAGTTTTCTGTGTTCTTCGAAAGTTGAGTTTCATCATAAACTTAATGCTATTTCTATAGTTTTTGAATTTTTAGATGTCTTTCCTAATGAAATTTCAAGTCTTCCGCTTGAAAGAGAAATAGAATTCTCTATAGAATTGATTCCTGGCACGGGACAAATTTCTATAGCCTTATAGAATGTCTCCCTTATATTTAACTGAATTGAAGGTGCAGATAGAGGATCTTTTGGGGAAACAGTTTATTAGGCCTAGTGCTTCACCATAGGGAGCACCAGTTCTGTTTGTAAAGAAAAAAGATGGAAGTATAAGGTTATGTATAGACTATAGACAACTAAACAGGGTAACTGTGAAGAATAAATACCCACTTCCTAGGATAGATGACCTGTTAGATCAATTAAGAGGAGCTACTGTGTTTTCCAAAATTGATTTGAGGTTAGGATACCATCAAATCAGAGTGAGAATAGAAGACATACCTAAAACAGGGTAACGAATGCTCCAGTTATTTTTATGAATTACATGAATCATATCTTTAGATCCTACCTTGATCAGTTCATGGTAGTGTTTATTGATGACATTCTTGTATGTTCTAAGAGTAGTAAAGAGTATGAACACCATCTTAGAATTGTATTAAAGTTGCTTAGGGAGAAGCAGTTGTAAGCAAAATTAGAAAAATTTGAATTCTAGTTGGAAGAGGTGAAATTCTTAGGCTATGTAATCACTAGAGATAGGGTAACAGTAGATCCCTGTAAGATAGAAACCGTAATTAGTTGGGAGAGACCTACAACAGTTACCAAAATTTAGAGTTTTCTTGGATTAGTAGGGTATTATAGGAGATTCATTCAAGGGTTTTCGCAAATTGCGTTACCTTTGACCAGATTGACTAGGAAAAATATTCCTTTTGTGAGGGATCACAAATGTGAAGATAGGTTTCAAATTTTAAAATAAAAGCTAACCACAACACCTATTTTAATAATCCCTGATCCTTTAGGAAATTTTGAATTGTATTGTGATGCATCCAAGAAGAGCCTAGGATGTGTCTTGATGCAAAATGGGAGAGTTGTCACATATGCCTCTAGGAAATTAAGGCCTTACTATGGCATATAACCCAATAGCCAAATCTAACAAACATGCAATAAGTAACTCAATGCATAGGCAAGTCTTTTCTAAACACATATATAAATCTCAAGTAAATCAATCATTTTTAGCAATCATTCCCATTCAATATGCAAATCATACTTAAAACAGTAACTCACAATCATCAGTTAAAAGTTAAGGGAGTGTAGATTACTCTACCTTTTACTTTTTGTTCCTATTTAGATCAGGGTTTTCCTTTTTCCTTGGAGGCTATCCTCAAAAATCATTTCCTGAGGAAACCATTCAAGTCTTACACAGATTTCCATTCAATCATAATTCCTTTCATACATAAATCTATTGGAATTAATTCAGGTTTAGGTTCTTTTGCTCAGATCAAAATTCATAAGCACAATGAAGATAAAGGTAATGCATTAGAGATAAAATCATAGAACATTATATATACTTTCATAAGTGTTACAACATTTCATCTATCTAAGAACTGTCTAAAACTCATTCTAGGGTTAGGAGACAACATCTCTATCACTCAAACCCTTAGACTACTAAATACTCTTAATAAAAGAACCTTATTTAATGCCACTTCCATCTTTCCCATAAATTGATAAATATCTGCATCTGATATATATTAGCACACAAATGAGAAAACTAGTTTCTCAGTAGCTTAAAAATTCACAATTTAAATCTCACTAACATGTACCACTGTGCAAGAACAGAAAACAATTTCTTCTAAATTCCATCATTTATTAATTAATCTCTATCATATAAATACATTGGCCAACATTGTATGATTAATTGGTATGTCAATGTGATAAAAATGGTCATTCTCATTTCCATTATAACTCTTTTCCAGGGAAAGCATATATATAACACATAAAATAATCAATAATCATACATATATATATCTTCCATTCTTAAAACTTACCTTGCTTGAAAATGTAACGCCCTTATCCAGTATTACAACTTAGCGTTTGAAAACAGATAAATTCGTTACATTTATTCTTGTCCTTGTTTATTTACAATTAATATCTGAGCGTCTATCCCATCACCATATCATTCAAATTCTATAAATATAAATTCTTTGACTTAGATAAAACTTATAAGCACAGTGAAGGTAAAATATATTTTGCAAGGAATAAAGTGACTACATTACAATATGTCTGTAAATACTACAATAATGCCTTAATTCAAGTATTATCAACACTTAACCTAGGGTTAGGAGACAACATAATTTCTGTCACTTGAACCCTTAGTTACAAAATTTCTTATAAAATCCTTCCTTAAATCTAGTTCCATCTTACTTAGAACTTCGCTAATTACCTGCATCTGATACATATTAGCACACAATGAGAAAACTAGTTTCTCAGTAACTTAACAATTCATAGTTTAACTTGTATTGGCATGTACCACTGTACACACACATAAGAAATCTTTGTTGACTTATCAATGCAGTAACAATAATCATTTTAGCAGGGACATAATTATAAGTAGCAATCAAAATAGCAATCAGTTTAACCAGTAGTCATCAACATATATATATATATAAGAAATTCTCATTCTTAAAACTTACCTTGTGTATGCCCACATTCATGTCATCCTGCAATAAAAGTGTACACTTGGCCACTAAAATTTTTTCATTGGGTCACATGGTGGACTCTTGGCCACTTATGTAGTTTTCGTGAACTCTTGGTCACGTTGTGGACTCTTGGACACTTTCATGAGATCAGTGAACACTTGGTCACTTATGCATATACACCACATCTACAATTATTATTATTATCATACTTGATACTGTTTATACATTGTATTTTATCTTTTTAGACCAAAATATGATACATTTATAGCTAACTTACTCATTTGGCCTTTTCACTCCCATTTAAAGAACTCATTCATTTTAACACTATACCATATTTGTTTTTATTAATTCATCTTATTCAATATAGTTAATTAATTAACTATGTTTAATAAGTCTCCTATTTAGTAAAAATGAGGGTTTATGTAAATTAAAGTTTCTATGTCAAATTTCTCTCTGTCACTATGTTATACTTCACACTAATTCCCACAAAATTTTTCCTATCCATGTGTCATTATATTACCAATAATCTCATTGTTGTTATTTATCTTTTGATAGTCTAAATTGATTATATAGTATTTTACTCTCTAGCCTTGCATTTAAGTAATTTGTCTCCTATATAGGACAATTATTTTCCACCACAATTTTCTTCAATATACTAACTATATCCATACTATACTTCATGTCCCAGCATTATAGTGGATGCTTATGTCCCACAAATTCTGCTCCTAATAGTTTATTTTATGAAATAATTATAGCCCTGTTACACGTTATACTTCCAACATCATATTCAATTATAATAGGCTCTTATATATAATTAATTGTACTTATAATAATTTATTCTAATAAATAACTCTAACCATACTACACGTTGTAATTAACTACAGCCATACTACATGTTGTCAACACATACTACACGTTTTTGTCTCTTATATATAATTCATTGCACTCACCATAATTTATTCTAAGAGATGACTCTAGCCATACTACACGTTGTGAATAATTCCAGCCATACTACACAAGCTTCCTTTATAATTTATACCACCTTAATTTATATGCTAAAATACCACTTAAACTCATCTAAACGTTATCTTTAGAATAATTTCAGATTTTCCATTTATCCCACCCAGACAATTAAAAGGTACCTATACTTATATACTTCCAATCTCTGTCTTGAAAATGAAATTCTCCCTTTACTTACCAAGCCATCACCCCATTTGGAAATCATGTATACTTCCCTAATATAAGGAGAGGTGTATGCATTCCTATCCACAGCTTTAGGATGCAGAATCATTCCTCATAATTTCTCATATTATAAACAAAAGGTAAGGGAAATGTTAAGCTACCTTATGATTGCAAGAGTGGTGAAATTAATGTGTTGAGTTTTCCTTCAATCAAGCTTCCTTCCTTCCGTTCTTTCCATGTGTTTTTCTCCTCCTCTCTTCAAATTTTTCTTCCTCCTTCCTTTCTCCACCTCACCGACTAGTTTCTAGGTGTTTTTACAACATTATCTTCCCTTATATGCGACACATATATACATTTAATGATGCCTATTCTAACTTGGTCGGTCATCCTAAGGACATAGGAAAAGATGGCTCTTGTATGGTTATTTTCTCTCACTTATTTCTCGATTGGTTTAATGTTAACATGCCATGGAAAAGAAAAGAAAAAAATGATGAGGGATTAAGCAGCTTATTCATCACGTTTCATGGGAAGGAAATAACAAAACAAGGAAAGAGAAAGAATGCAACTCCACACGTCTCTTCCTTACTTTTCCACCTCTCCACCGTTTACATGTCTCTTTCCCATCTTGTAATGGAATTAAATGCTTCATCGAATGAAGATAAAAAGCATGAAATTCTTCTACGTGTCTTTTCCTTTTCTCTCTTTCTCCCTCACCGAATTCTTTGTATAACCATACTATGTTTTTATTTTTCATTCTTCTTTAGCTACACGTGTAGTTCTTTGGCTTCAATTATTATTATACTTATATTTATTCATAACTCACTCTTTCGGTTAGCAAAAAGGAGGGAAGAATGGGATCACACACCTTGTATGAAATCTCTTAATCATTTTAAAGTGAGAGGTAAGGGAAGAAAGAAGGTATCTCACCATCACACTTCCATCCATTCCTTTCCTTCGATCATGCATTACCTATTTCCCTCTTCATTCGGTTTTATTAATGTCTTCCCAAGTGTCACTATTTAATTGCAAAGGAACGACTTATCACACTTACTATCTATAATCATAACTTACTTCCCCTCTTTTCCTTTATCTTTTTTCTACTTCTCTTTTATCTAGTTTTCTAAAGTAAGGCTAAGAGAAACAGAAATTTCTACATTAAAATCTATCCATTTGTTATGTTTAACATAATTAAGAAAGTATGGGCTGTTATAGAAAACGTGATACACATTTGGTCACACTATAAGAAATGTGAACACTTGGCCACTTTTGTAAGAATTGTGAACACTTGGTCACATTGTGGACTGTTGGCCACTTTCATAAGGATAGTGAACACTTGGTCACATGGTGGACTCTTGGCCACTTTTATGAGAATAGTGAACAATTGGTCACTTACATATACACATAGCAATTACAATTCCTCACATTTTTATCATTTCAATCTCCTTTGTATTTAGCCATCATAAGGTACATTTTAATGCATTCACAATTACCATAGTGATTTGACCATCAAGATTAAAAGGAGACATTGGTTTCGGCCAACATGAAAAAGTAATCATACTTAAAATTTTCCATGTTACATTGTCCTATTTCCTCATCCTTTTCCTAATTTAAGCTAAATGGCTCCATTCCCAAATTTTATGGTAATTGCTCCTACATTCAATCTATGTATCCATTACCATTAACACTTTATTCTATTTATTTTCTTGGTTCATGCTACACAATAAATTTAAGGTTACACACCTTTCTCACTTCCTACATTACAATACTAATGTGGGACTTTTGTATAAAGGTTAAACAATGTATCATACCTAAATTTACCATGTGTTATTCCTTTCTCTTATCCAAACCGAATGACTATTTCCCTTACTAAATTATCATCAAACCATTCCCTACCTTACAAAGGCCATTTCGGATTTGATAAGACAACAAGAGCAATACCATAAGTTTGACCCATAGTCTAGCTAAAAACCTTCATTTTGATATCTGTAACCTAAAATATATGCTAACCATACAAGAACGTACATTTCAGCATTAGCATAATTTATAGGTTTCCATTATACTTGCCAAATTTTTCCAATCATAGTTCTTTCGTGAAAATAACCATACTTATTTTCTCACATCAACATACATCCTCAATTTACTATGCAAGCTTAGCCAAATAGACTTTCACCTCTTCAAAAATGTAAAGAGAAAGCTAGTGTTCCATAGAAGATTAAAAACAAAATGGATACATTTTAAACCATGAAACAAAATAAGGGAATTGCTAAGCTACCTCAAAGATGCAAGGAAATGAAAGTGTCTTGGATTTCTCTTTGAGTTTTCTTTACTCCGTTGCTTCTTCCCTTCTTGGATAAGTTAGCTAACTTCTCTCCTTCTCACCGAATGTGTTTGTGTTTTGTTTAATTTTTCAAGTTTCTCCCCCTCTCGCCGTAGTATCTAATTGCTTTTCTTTATTTCCTTCTAAGCTTGCATGTACCTAATCTTATTGCTACCAATGCCTTTTACCAACTCATTTATCAACTTTCTCTTTTCTATTATTTCTTATCATCATCAAAGTGTTGCTTACTCAGTTAAATGTAATACTACACTCTCCTTTTTCCTTTTAGTTATTACTATCTTAGAGTTACACGTGTAATTAATTAAAATCAACTTGCCTTGTAATTTCGTACACATATATGTAAATCCATCACTCAGTGACACTAAAGGAAACGAAGAAAATGAGTTCAGGCAAGATACATATTTTAGCATTGTACATTTATATATCTTAATCTAGTCCACGTGATGCCTATGTGGTGGAATCAAAGGAATAAAAGAAAAGAGGTTCACCTTAATTCCATTGAAGCACCTTAATTGTCTCAAGCATCTCAATAAAATGATTCAAGCACCTTAATTCCATTCAAGCACCTCAATTTTCATCCCTCAATCACCTTGAATTGCCAAAGCATCTCAATTCTTATCTCTTGGTAAAGACAATAAAAAGGGATGAATGGGAGTCCAAGAGTAAAATGTAAGAGGAAGTAGTAAATTTCCTTTTTTTTCTTCTTACATGTCATGGTCTCTTCTTCACTAATTACTTAAACTTCACCAATTGCCAAGCTCCTCCAAAGTGTCTTTACCATGCATATCTCTAGTAAGAATATCAAGCACGTTAAACTGAATGTAACCACCTTAACCACCTCACTAATATTTCCTCCACCTAATGGCTCCTCCTCTCTAATCATTATGAAATTTTTCCTCATTCCTTCATATATATATATACACGTCTAAGGTAAGACAAAAAGAATAAAAAGGAGACTTAAAAATAAAAGTTCCACACGTCTTTATCTCTTTTCTTCTCCAACAGAGAATCACTTCTTTTAAATTTCATTTTCCTTTCAATGTTACCAACCTTTTAGAAAAATGATTTACTTCACTTACTTAACATATCACTTTTCCATTCCCTTTTATAATTTCTCTACCAAATACTATAAATTGCATACGTCTTTCTCTCCACTCATATCACATTGTTTTCTTTTCTCTTAATTGATTATTAACTTATCCATTATCTCTTGTAAGCTCCTTGTACTTGTATTTCAATTTAGTTAAAAAAGAAAGGAAGGTATTGATTTTTGACATCTTTATTCTAAACCCTATATCACTTAATCAATTTCATTATATTATATAGCAAACTCATCCAATTAATTAAGGAAACATAACATAAAATAGTCACAAGAATGGGGTGTTACATTTCTCCCTTCATTGAAAATAATTTCGTCCTCGAAATTTATACATACCTTATGTAAATAATTCTGGATAAATCTATTTCATATCTTCTTCCCTTTCCCAGGTGGCTTCTTGTGGTAATGTTTGATCCCACAAGACCTTCACCAAAGGAATGGTTTTATTCCTTAGGGTTTTGACCTCAATACCGATAATTTGTAAAGGCTTTAGCTGATATGTTAGATTATTCTTTAATTTCAGAGTACTAGCGTCAAGTATATGTGAAGGAGCGGGTATGTATTTTCTAAGCTGGGATACATGGAAAATATTATGATGGTTTGACAAGTGTGGTGGTATGCTATCTGGTATGCTGATGGACCCACTCTCTTCAATATTTGAAAAGGTCTAATATATCTGGGACTTAGCTTTCTGGATTTCATAGCCCTACAAATACCATTAGTCAAGAAAATTTTAAGAAAAACATAGTTTCCTTCCTCAAATTCTAGTGGTCTTCGTCTTTTGTTAGTATATCTCTTTTATCTATTCTGAGCTTTAACCATATTTTCTTTGATCATTTTAATTTGATCTGTGGTTTTTTGAACAAGTTCAAGCCCTAACATTTTTCTCTCCCCAACCTCATACCAACACAAAGGGGATCTATATTTTCTTCCATATAGGGCTTCATAAGGTGTTATTCCTATATTAGAGTGGAAGCTATTATTATAGGAGAATTCTATTAACGGTAAACTTTGCTCCCAATTCCTTTTGTATTCTAAAGTACATGCTCTAAGCATATCTTTTAGAGTTTGAATGGTTCTTTCTATCTGCCCATCAATTTGTGTAATGCCCTTATCTAGTATTACAATCCCTCCGATGTAAACAGATTAGTTCGGTACATCATTCTTATCCTTTTATTATTAAGTCTGAGCAGTTATACCATTAAGTCTCATTAAAGTGGATTAGGTTTAAGATCTTTTGCTCAGATTAAATCTCGTATGCACAGCGAAATTAAAAGGCTATACTACATAGCAAAAATTTAAAAATTTTATATTACAACTGATAAATGTCCAATAATAAATGTTCATTACATCCTTCAAAGAATATATTCTAGGATATATGAAGTACCCATCCATAAGCAGTCAGGAGACAACAATCCTGGCACTCAAACTCCTTTTACAAATACGGGACGAACAGGTCCTTTACATATCGCTTCCTTAGTAATTTCTCGTTCCCCTTTCATATACACAAGCAAAATAATAGTCCTAGTTCTAATCCTAACATACATATAGAATTAGGACCTAAAAATAAGAGGTTACAAAAAATTTTCTTTTGACCAAAAAGAACTTCTATCTTCCCCGGCATTGCTAAGCATCCACATTTAATACATATTAACATATAAATGAGAAACGCAAGTTTCCCAGTAACTTTACAATTCAGAATTTAAAAATCAACTAATATGTATCAGGGTGCAAGCACCAAAATATTTACTTCTAAATTCTTGGTATTTAAAACATGGCATTATTCATAAACACAAATTGGCAAGCATTGTATAATTATTGGAAATGTCAATGTGGTAAAATAATATTATTTTTAGTAAAACATCTTTCTATGCTTTTAAAATGTGATCACAAAATGAACAAAAATAATTTGTGCATATCATTCTTAAAACTTACCTTTATACATTGATTGTGCACACTTGGGCACTATGTGGACACTTGGCCACCTTTATAAAATAATTGTACACACTTGGGCACTTTGTGGACACTTGGCCACCTTTATAAAATCTCTTGTGTACACTTGGGCACTTTGTGGACACTTGATCAGCTTTATAAAATTTCTTGTGCACACTTGGGCACTATGTGGACACTTGGCCACCTTTATAAAATTCTTGTGCACAGTTGGGCACTTTTGTGGACACTTGGCCACCTTTATAAAATTTCTTATGCACACTTGGGCATTATGTTGACACTCGGGCACTATGTGGACACCTAGCCACCTTTATAAAATTCTTGTGAACATTTGGGCACTTATTATCTCTTTTTAAACTCTTTGTTAGATTTATTTATGACAATGTTGCCTAAATCAATTTAGTTCTCCATTCTTGAAAAATAATCATAATATAAATCTATTATATAATTTTAATAAATTTCAAGAGTGAATCTTCCATTCTTGAAAAATAGTCATAACATAAATCTCTTATAGAATTCTAATAAAATTTCAAGAGTGAATTTTCCATTCTTGGAAAATATAATAATAATATACATCTCTTATAAAATCCTAATAAGTTTCAAGAATAATTTTCCCTTTCTTGAATAATATAAGTCTCTTCCAAGATTCTAATAAGTTCCAAGAGTGAATTTCATGAACTTGGCCTAAGGGAAATTTAAGAAAAATGGACTATGTTGTAATTCAAAATTTCCTTTTCTATTCCTTAATTAATGCTATTAAAATGGTGTACCCTCTTTCATCCATGGTCAATTTTTTTCTACACCAATCATAGCTAAAAATTCCACATCAATTTAGTGTGAGCTTTCATCTTTCAATCGCCAAAAAGGGAGTTTTTATGGAGGAGAACATGGTTTTCAAAATCATACATCCATTTTTATCATATTCAACCATAGTTCATCATGAAAACATCATTATCTAACCATCATCCTTCCATAAACAACAATATTCATTCCATCATATCCACCAACATCCCAAACTATCATACATGCTTAGCCAACATAACATTCATTTCATCAAGAATGTAGAGAAGATAATAATGTTCCATGGAAGTTTGTAATAGCACGATGATTTCATGTATTAAAACATGGAACATAATTTAGAAATTGTTAACCTACCTCAATGATGCACTAGAGTGGCTTAGTTTGACTTCCTCTTTGCCTTTCTCCCTTTACCACTTCCTTGCTCCCTTGCTCCTTTCCTTCTTGATCCACTTAACTCCTTCCTCCTCATAACTTTTGTATTTTTCTTAGACTCACACTGCTCCCTCTCCCTTTCTCTTTTTCTTTTCTCTCTTGCTGTGTGGGTGTGGTGCATGTATGTCCAAATGAAAATCTCCTTTTCTCTTTTCTCTTTCTTTCCTCAATTGTAGCTTCCCGTGTGGTCGAAGCAATTTGCAGCCCCCTTCCTAATTTCCATTATTTTTCCCTCTCTCTTTTTCTCCTCTTGTACGTGTGTGCATGCATGCATATCAAAAGAATAACCCTAATTTCATTCATTTACGCCATCTCTTACCTATATTTTTTACTTGGCCACAATGAGACGCAACCTTCATTCTTTTTGTCATTTTGTTATAAGGACACATGCATTTTAGTGTAGCCCTAATTTCCTTGGAATCTTTTTCATGTTTTATCTCATTTTCACTGATCTTTCTTTCTTCTCCTCACCGTACCACATGCTTATGGACATTTCTTTTAGTTCATACAAGGCCAAAGCCTTATGCATATATGTATACATGTGAAATTCTCCCCTTGCAAGTTATCTCATCCCCTCACTCCCACTGCCATTTCTCCTCCTAGTCTTTATTGCCATTTCTTTAAGTATAGTCCATTTCTTTGGTCCTTTGTCCATGTTTCATGCTGCACTTTCTTCTTTCCCCTTTTTTTTGTTTATTATGGATTATCATTGCTTATGCCACATGTGTACTTTTAAGTACACTTTACTTCCCTTACACTTTACCTTAGACACTCACTTCACGCCAAAGGAGGGAAAGAAAAAGGTTCAACGCTAGCTTCCCTCCCTTATCACATTTTCTATTCGGCCAAGGGAATGGGACGCTGCACTCTCTTTCCTTCATATATTTTTCATGGGCGTACTAAGTGTACTTGTAAGTACACTTTATCTTGCTTGTAATCTCATCCTAAACCATTTGTCACGCAAGCCCTTCACCTTCGCATTATTCATGTCCATATAAGCTCCTCCCCCCTGCAAGGTGGTACGGTGTTAGGCAAGTTTCACATTGCACACATTTTGGGTAACCTAATTAAATTCCTATGTGAATTCATCATAAAGTGGTGCCAAGGGAAGAAAGGAAAAGGATTCATATAGGCCCTTCCTTCACGCAAGGCTTGTATTTCATGCAAGGCACACGTGGGTTTAACTTTGCCACTTCATTTGATTGATGTATATACATTATTTTAAAATTCTTTATCCTTCTTTCCTTTCCCCTTTTTTTCTTAGCCACGTGGGTGTATCTATAAAATAATTAAAGGCTCTTATCCTTCACCAATTAGAGGCTTCATTTTAATAAGAATAAAATAAATCCCTCCTCACTCACATGCATTCTCGATTACACTTTAGCCAGTTCAATATACACATATTTCAATGCTACACTCCCCTTTCCCAATTGCTTGTGTAGGTATATGTATTATTATTATATATATATTTTTTTTATTCTTCTCCTTGGCAATTAAGCTAGGTGAAAGGAAGAATAGGGAATTAAGTTAAACACCTAAATTCTTATGCAATATTATCCTTTAGCACCCACATATATTTTTTTTTAGCCATTAAATTATGCAAGAAATTCACACCACTTTATGGTAACTCATCTAATTAATTATAAAACATTTATTTTGTAACTAATCAAGGAATATAGGGTGTTTCAGTTTGGGGATGATAAGCAGTACTAAAATTTATTCTAGTACCAAAAGCTTCTTGTAAAGCTCTCCAAAATCTAGAGGTGAATTGGGGATCTCGATCTAAAACAATGCTAGTGGGAATTCCATGAAGTATTACTATCTCCTGAGTATATAATTGGGCTAATTTATCTAAGGAGAAATTTATTTTGATAGGTAGGAAATGTGTTGATTTGGTTAATCTATCCACAATTACCCAAATAGCATATTTTCTTAATTAAGTCTTAGGTAATCCCACTACAAAGTCCATTGATATCTTATCCCATTTCCACTCAGGAATGTCTAGGGGTTGTAGTAACCTTGCAGGTTTCTGATGTTCAATTTTAACCTGTTGGCACACTAGACATTTGGCTACATGCTTTGCTATATTTTTCTTCATACTTGGCCACCAAAACCTTCTCTTAAGATCTTGATACATCTTAGTGGATCCAAGATGGATAGTATACTTGCTCTGATGAATTTCTTCTAAAATGATTTCTCTTAATCCTCCAGTTCTAGGAACATATATTCTATGCTGGAATGTTACTACCCCATCATTTTCTCTTATGAATTCCTTTGAATCCTTTAGGGATTTAAGAAATTTATCATCCTTCTGAGCTTCAAGAATTTAGGCTCTAAGGGTATTCTTAATTTTTAGTTCACTCAAAACAAAATTTTTTGGTAACATCGGAGTAGAAAATCTCATGTTCCTAAATTTTTCTATTAACACCATTTCACACACCATCATTTTAAGCGACATGTAGAGATTTCCTACTTAAAGCATCCGCTACAATATTTGCTTTACCTGGATGGTACTTGAGCACAAAATCATAGTCTTTTATAAACTCTATCCATCTTCTTTGTCTCATATTTAATTCTTTCTGATTAAACAGATACTTAAGACTCTTATAGTCACTAAAGACTTTAAATTTAGATCCATAGAGATAATGTCTCCATATTTTTAAAGCAAATACAATGACTACTAATTCTAAATCATGAGTAAGATAATTTCTTTCATGTGGTATCAATTGTCTATAAGCATAAGCTACTACTTTTCCTTTATGCATCAGAACACACCCTAGACCTTTCTTTAATGCATCACAATATAATTCAAATGTTTCTATCGGGTTTGGAAGAATTAAAACAGGTGCTATGGTCAGTTTATCCTTTAGAGTTTGAAAGCTTTGTTCACATTTGGTGTCCTATATAAATGGAACATCTTTCTAGGTTAACTTAGTCATAGGCATTGCTATTTGCAAAAACCCTTGAATAAATCGTCTATAATACCCTAATAACCCTAAGAAACTTCTGACTTCCATCAAAGTAGTGGGTCTCTCCCATTTCACTACTGCTTCTATCTTGTTAGGATCAACTGATACTCCCTCCTTGGAAATCATGATTTTGGATCCTTTACTCAGCAGTTCTTTGCTTGGCACCTGCTTGGCACTTTTAGCGGCAATTTTTTTCGCTGCTAAAGTTATTTTAATATTATTACAACGAATATTACTGTTGCTATAAATTTTGTTTAAATAATTAATTTTGAAAAATTTATAGTAGCAATACTTTTTGTTGCAACAAATTTTAGCAGCGAAAAAAACCGTCGCTAAGTGCCAAGTAGGTGCCGAGCAGGGAACTGCCAAGCAGAGAATCTGGACTCGGAAATCACGTGTCCTAGGAAATTTACTTCTTCCAACCAGAAGGCACACTTTTCTAATTTGACATACAACTTCTTTTCTCTAAGTATTTGTAACACTATCCTTAGATGTTATTTATGCTCCTCCTCATTTTTAGAATACACTAATATGTCATCAATAAACACTACTATAAATTGGTTAAGGTAGGGTCTAAAGATGCAGTTCATGTAATCCATAAAAATAGCTAGAGCATTTGTTAGGCCAAAAGGCATCACAAGAAAGTCATAGTTCCCATACCTAGTCCTAAAGGCAGTCTTAGGTATGTCCTTACTCCTAACTCTGATTTAATGATACCCTGATCTCAAGTCGATGTTTAAAAAGACAATGGCTTCTCTCAATTAGTTTAATAGGTCATCAATTCTAAGGACAGGGTATTTATTTTTCACAGTTACTTTATTCAGTTGTCTATAATCTATGCACATTCTCATGCTTCCATCCTTCTTTTTAACCAATAATACAGGTGCTCCCCATGATGATACACTAGGTCTAATAAATTGTTTTGCTAAAAGGTCCTCTATTTGCACCTTCAATTCATTTAATTCAATTGGGGACATCCTATAAGGTGATATGGAGATTGGTCCTGTTCCAGGGATTAATTCTATGAAAAACTCTATTTCTCTCTCTGGTGGGAGACTTGTAATCTCTTTTGGGAATACATCAGGAAACTCACCAACTATAGGAATGTTTTCTAGCTTTTGCTAACTTTCCACTTTCGAGGAACACAAGAAACTCATTCTTTGATTTTTCCTCTCAATCCCCATATTTACTAGTTTGATATATATGAAAATCACAGATTTAGCTGAACAGTCCAAAATAACATTATTAGAAGAGAGCCAATCCATACCAAGGATAACATCTAGTTCAACCATGGGTAAACAAATAAGGTCTACAATGAAAGTTCTATTTTCAATCACAATAAAACAGTTTAAACAAATCAATGAAGTGGACACATATTCATTAGTAGTTATGGTTATGGAAAGTTTATAAGGTAGGCTAGTTATTGGAAATCTCAATTTCTGAACACAATCTAATGAAACAAATCAATGGGTGGTGCCAGAATCATACAATACGATTAAAGGAACATCATTAATAAAACATGTACCTTTCATCAGATCTTCAGATTGGGCCACTTCCTTACCCTTTAGGGTATACACCCTTCCCTTAGTAATAGGTTTTATGGTCTCCTCTAGTTTCTTCAGGGTAGGACAAGTCCTGTAGATATATCCTAGCTTCCCACATTTATAACACACGTTCTATCCCATCAGACATGGTCTATCTCCATGATTCCTCCTACATTTAGAATAGTTGTTCTGATAAATAGAAATATTCATTGGCCTCTTCCCAGTCTAGTTTCTAGAAAACTTACTATCAAGGCCCCTATTAAATCTAGGTGGGTTCTTTCTCTTGAAGAATCCAACTTCTTGTCTCCCTTTCTTCAATGCTATTAGAGATTTGGAGGCTATTCTGGATTTATTAACCAATGTTTGGTAATCTCTAATCTCCTGAGACGCTACTTCATGATACAACTCAAGATCTAAGAAAATTTCTAAATGCATGGCCTTCCATGCCTCATCTAGTCTCCACTTTAGACATGAAGAGAATTTTAACAACTCTTTAAATTGAGCTAAATGTTCTTCAAATGGTCTACCACCTTGTTTTATCTGCATGAATTCACGCTCCTTGGCATTTCTCATACTCTGGGGAAAGTATTTCTCTAAAAATGCATCTTTAAAATTTTCCCAAGTAGTCTAAGTTCCTTGTACCTCTATTAATTGTTTTATTCCCTTCCACCAGTATTTAGCCTCCCCTTCTAACTGATAAGTAGCAAAGGATACTTTTTGTTACTTCGTGCTTCCCATTACATCAAACAATTCCCCCATCTTCTATACCCACTCTTTTGCCTTCTTTCAATTCACCACACCATTAAAGACAAGAGGTTTGGCTCTCTAAAATTTAGTCCAGCCACCACAAACTTGAGCTCTCATCTATTCAGTCCCATTCTGAGTATCCTTACTACGATCAGTATGAATCTGGTAGAGTGCTTTAATTGTGACTACAACCTGCTAAGAGGAAGCTGTAGCCTGAACTCTCTTGGCCTCTATCATACCTCTCATTGTCTGTATCATCCCATTCAAGTCTACCTCAGTATTTTGGGCCTGTGATCCACTTCTCCTTATTGGTGCCATACTATTACTCTACAAAACAAGTATTACCGAGGTGATCAGTCTCAATAACAAATTATTAAGCTAATAACATATAATACCAATAGGAGCTTTTATCTTCCCAAACCTAATACTCCATTCCTCAAGTCACAACAAATTATAGGTCAATCAACCGCCTAGGTACAACTAACTAACCTAAACTAGTTCTTTCCTTGAGAAATTCTACCCTATTGTTATCCTAGGTAACTATGGTCTGTTACCAACTAAATGTAATACCCTTATCTACTATTACAATGTCTCAAATGTAAATAGATAAGGTCGGTACATTATTCTTAACTTAATTATTTATTTATGATGTCTGAGCATTCATACCATCATAATATTATTCAATTTGTTCAGGTTTGGGTTCTTTTGCTCAGATCAAAACTCATAAGCACAGCAAAGATAAAGGTAATGCATTGGCGATAAAATCATATAACATTACATATACTTTCATAAGGGTTACAACATTTCATCTATCTAAGAACTATCTAAAACTCATTATAGGGTTAGGAGATAACATCTCTATCACTCAAACCCTTAAACTACTAAATACTCTTAATAAAAGAACCTTCTTTAATGCCACTTCCATCTTTCCCAAAAATTGCTAAATATCTACATCTAATACATATCAGCACACAAATGAGAAAACTAGTTTCTCAATAGCTTAACAATTCACAATTTAAATCTCATTGACATGTACCACTATGCAAGCACAGAAAACAATTTCTTCTACATTCCATCATTTATTAATTAATCTCTATCATATAAATACATTGGCCAGCATTGTACAATTAATTGGTATGTCAATGTGATAAAGATGGTCATTATCATTTCCATTATAACTCTTTTCCAGGGAAATCATATATATAACGCATGAAATAATCAATAATCATATATATATCTCTTTCATTCTTGAAACTTACCTTGCTTGAAAACGTGATACATGTAATGCCCCTATCTAGTATTACCATTAATTCTAATATAAATAGATAGGTTCGGTACATAATCTTTATCCTTTATTTAATTAAAGTCTGAGCAGTTATACCATTGAATTATTTTAAGCAGATTAGGTTCGAAATCTTTCGCTTAGATTAAATAAAATTACATGTACAATGGAATAAAAGAAGTTCTATGCTACAAAGTGGAATTTAAACTTTCATACAATTCAATGAGATAGGTTTCCATAATGTCTATTACACTGCAATACCATGTATCAGGAAATGTGAAGCACCCATCCATAGGAAGTTAGGAGACAACAATCCTGTCACTCAGACTCCCTTTACAATTTCCAAGAAGGACTGGTCCTTTACCTATCTTTTCCCCTGTTTCTTTCTAAAATTACATCTCAGGTCCACTGCTAAAAGAATAATCCCAGATCTAAACTAAGTATGTCTAGACTAGGGCCCAAAAATATAGGGTTACAAAAATTTTCTTTAACCTAAAAAAAGACTCGATCTCCAAGCCTGGTTATGCATCTGCATCTGATGCATATTAGCATATAATGAGAAACGCAAGTTCCCCAGTAATTTAACAACTCAGGTTTTAAACCCATTAACATGTATCAGGGTGTAAACACCAAAATAGTTAATTCTACATTCTTGGAATAAAATGCAACATAATTCATAATTATAAATTGGCAAACAATATATGGTCCATTAAAAATTCAATAAAATGGAACTAATATATTGTAAATAAAACATGTTGTAACATACATTACCATACATTAACAAATTATTTGGGCTTATCCTTCTTAAATTTTCTTTGTATTTTAACTGTGCACACTCAGGCACTTGGGGACATCGGCCACCCTTAAAACTCTTTGTGCACACTTAGGCACATGTGGACACTTGGCCACTTTTAATATGCTGTGTGCACACTTAGGCACATGTGGACACTTGGCAACCTTTAATAGTCATTGTGCACACTTGGGCACTATGTGGGCACTTGGCCACCTTCATAGGGTCATTGTGCACACTTGGGCACTAGGTGGGCACTTGGCCACCTTTAATATTTCTTTAATTATCCAATAATCTTTCCTTTTCTTGAGAATCATTATTAGTATACATCCCCTTTAAAATTCTAATAACTTCAAGGATAAAATTCCTTTTTCTTGGAAAGTATCATTAATGCACTTCATTTGGAATCGCTATTAATTTCAAGGATAATTATCTCTTTCTTGCAATTTAATGTAAATATACATTTCTTATGGGAAATTCAATATTTAAACAATAATTTCTATTTTTCTTAGAAATAATTTCTAAGGTATATTTCTTATAAAATTCTAATAATTTCAATATTAATTTCTTTTTCTTGGAAATTAATTCCAATGTACATTTTCTTTCTAAAATTTCTAGTAATTTCAATAATAATTTCTTTTTCTTGAAAATTAATTTCAATGTACATTTTCTTTCTAAAAATTCTAGTAATTTCAATAATAATTTCTTTTTCTTGGAATTTAATTCCAATGTACATTTTCTTTCTAAAAATTCTAGTAATTTCAACAATAATTTCTTTTTCTTGGAATTTAATTCCAATGCACATTTTCTTTCTAATAATTCTAATAATTTCAGTAATAATTTCTTTTTCTTGGAATTTATTCCAATGTACATTTTTTTTCTAAAAATTCTAATAATTTCAATAATAATTTCTTTCTCTTGGAAATCAATTCCAATGTACATTTTCTTTCTAAAAATTCTAATAATTTCCATGATAATTTCTTCTTTCTTAAAGACCACATCTTTTTGAATATTTCATATGGAATTCTATTACCCTTAAGAATAGAATTTTCCTTTCTTCAATACTACCAATAATATCAATTCTTATGGAAGTCTACCAAGTTCAAGAAGAATTTTTTTTTTTTTTTGCTTAAGGGAAATTGTTTTCATTCCTCCTTTTACCTTATACTCAAGCTTAATTCATTATAAGCATGTTATTAATTATGTATCCGTTATACATATACAATCCTCATTTCATCACATCAACTTAACATACAAGCTTAGGCAATAAAGCATGCATTTTATCAAGAATGTAGGGCAATAACATCATGCTCCATGGAAGGCTTATGAAAAACATGGTAGTTACTAAAACATAGAACATGATTTTTTTGGAATTGTTAACCTACCTTGATGGTGTGTTAGAGAGAATATTCTTGGCCCTTCCTTTGGTTTCCTTGGCTTTTCCTTTGAGTTCTTCCTTGCTTCTTCTTTCCTTGGTCTCTTAGTTTTTCCCTCTTGATGTCTCACGTCCTCCCTTTCCCTTTTCTCTTTTTCTTTTCTTTCTCTCTTCTTCTCTATTTTCACTTGTATGCCTCAAGAGTCACTTTTCAACTCCCTTTTTGTTTCCTCTTCCACGTGTGTATGCAAGTATATTAAAGTATATTTATATTTTCCAATTCTTCCTTCCCTTTTCCTTTCCCATTCAGCCAAACCAATTCATGTGCACCTTCTCCCCTTTTTCCTTTCTTTTCTTCTCTCTTTTTTTTGTTATTTCACATGTAAATTGCAGCCTAGGTGGCGTATGCATCTCTTCATTTCCCTCCCCACGTGCAGCACATTGCTCATTTAGTTTTGGTTTATTCTTGTTTATGCCATATGTGGACTTTACTTCCCTTGCACTCCACTTTAGTCACTTGCTTCACGCCATCTCTCACCTTAACACAAGGTTATATGTTATGGCAAGGCTCACGTGTCCCACATAGTGTCTTATGCTTGCATATTTTCTTTGGTGCGTTGGCTCCAAGGGAAGAGAAAAATGAATCTATGCAACCCACCTTCATGCCCAAGCGTACGTCCCACATAAGGAAATTTGTTTCACCTTTTCTATTTAATTAAATTCCTTTTGTTTGCTTGAAATTGCTCTTCCTTCCCTTGCACATTAGATGCATGCCACAAGAAAAATAAATTTGCACTATTTATATATATTTTCTTGCAAGTTTAGATTACCTACTTCCACAAGCAACCTAATTCCTATGTTGCCTAAAATTTTCTGCACCTCTTCCTAGTCCATTCGGTCATAATGGGGGAAAAAGTGTTGCACCTTTTGTCTCTTCTTCCTATCCTTAATTCACGTGTGCTCTCCTTCCTTCCTTTCTCAATTCACGTGAACCATGCATGCTTATCTTTCCCCTACTTGCACATGCACCCACACTCATGCATATATTTTAATTATAGCATCCTATCTTACCTTTCCCTCTTACATGTGCTCATACACCCACATGTATCTCTATGCCTTCCTAATTCATGTGAGCCCCTTTCTTGCATGCAAGATGGCAATTCAACTTCTCTTCCCTCTTTGTATTGTCCATTGGTACCACACAAGATGCATGAATTTCTTTCCTCCCTAGTTCTCGTGTGAATTGGAGTTCCCATGCATAAAATATAATTTCCATTCCTTTCTTTCATGTAGGATACATGCAAGGCACACAAATAAATATATCTTAAACAGTTGCATCCTGTATTGCTTCTCTCTTGGTAATTAGGCTAAGTAACTAAAAAGGAAAATAAAGAATTAATTTTAAGCACCTAATTTTCATGGAAGCTTACCTTTTAATATAACCATTTGGCCCATCAAATTATGCAAGCAAGCAATTCATACTAATTCATTAATGACACCATTAATTCCATCCATTTAATTGAAGACCATTAATTTATACTAATTAAAATTATGGGGTGTTACAATACACATTTGGTCACACTACATGAAATGTGGACACTTGGCCACTTTTGTAAGAATTGTGAAGACTTGGCCACTTTTATGAGGATAGTGAACACTTGGTCACATGGTGGACTCTTGGCCACTTTTATGAGAATAGTGAATGTAATATTTGATCCTAAATTTTGAGAGATATTTGTTAATTTTAGTTAATTGCTTGTGTATGTTGCATTTATGTTATATTAACTTGCATATAATTACATGAGTGTAAGAATTAGACTAGAAATGAGTGAGAAAATTGACTAGAATAAAGAAAAGGACTAAACTGAAAAGTCAAAAATAAATAATTTAAATGAAATAGATAGATATAGAGATATTTACATTCACATTCAGTACATAATATTTATATATACATAAACAATAATGTGTGCCAAACATATACTTATAGATATGTGAGCCTGAGCAGGTTAAGGAGACAACAAGCCTGCCACTCATACCCTGTTTCAAGCAAAATTCTCTATCTCACATATCTTAATACATATATGCACTCCTTACTTACACCAAAATAATTCTCCTGATCCTTTCAAAATACTAATAAGGGTTCAGGGAAATGGGCAAGTCAACATACTATATACTCCTAATTATGTATACAGTCAGGGGAAGGGTGGTAACTCAAATACTTATAGGACTCATAGTCCAGTGATCATAGGAAAATACCCAAGAAAGGGTATCTCCACTATCTCTATCTCTACCTCTAATAGCACCTAATACCTAGGCATCTAATATAAACCAACATTTAATGAGAAATATTCCCAGTAGCAATAATCACCTGTGTTTAAAAATAGCTGATTGTACCACCGTACAAATACGAAAATCCATTACATTCTTTTTTGTAATAATTTAAACTATTATGCTATTGGAATAATGTACATGGATTATACAATATCTCATGCATATACTTATGATTACACATGCACTTCAAAAAATGTTCATCACACAAGATGCATTCTCATATTGTAATGGTAACAACTCATATTCTCATATTAGTATAGAGCATACACAAAGAAATCATGCAATTTGATATGGCCATAATCAAAGCATCATAAAAGAATTCTTGAAAACATTTCCATTCATAAATGAGTTTTCTCGTGGTTATGAGCCACCTGCAATCATTCTCGTGGTTTTCACCATCTACATTAATTCTCGTGGACATTAATTCTTGTGGTTAACCGTCAAAAATTATTCGTGGTTAACCATCTGCAAAACTTTTCTTGAATTAAAGCCAGTTGCAGCCATTCTCGCAGTATAACCAAATGCATCCCTTCTCGCGGTATAACCAAATGCAGCCATTCTCGCAGATCAACCATTTGTAGTTACTCTCGTTTATGGTTCATGCTCAATTAAAATCTCGTATTTCTCTTTTCTTTCTCATAATTTCTCAAATTTTCTTATTTCTCATGTTACCCATTACAATTCAAGATTAAATCCTACATTTGAGTGAAGTATTAGGCTAATTGTGGATTAAAATAGGTTATTAAGTCAAATTTCCCAAAATAGAACGCTATAAGTCAACTTCCAGCCTCTTGACTTCCAGCTTACTGCCCTAAAAATGTTTCAAACAGTGAGCAATCAATCGACTTTCAGGACCCCGACAGTCAAATGCTCTGTTCTTGGCTAATTTCTAGAAAATAAGGACACAATAGTCAACTTTCAACCCCTGGCAGTCGACTGCTAGCATTTTGGGTATGTTTTTGGGCAAATCAGGAGCACATCAATCGACTGGTAGAGCCTAAAAATCAACTACTACACCATGCTCTGTTTTAAAACTCGCCGTTGACCAATTATTTTAGCCCAAGAACATGTTTTCAAAATATTTTTGATGATTAAAAACTCAATAACAACATAAAAGCTTCATTTATCACTTAGAAACAGTCCAAACCACTGATTATTCATGCTCAAATCTTGGATTTAAACTTTCTCAAAAACCATGAAAAACCCATTTTATAGATTTGCATTCATGCATTCACAAGTATATTTAATCAGTTTAAAACATCCAATAGCAATCAAAAAACTAAGAATGTAGGTTTTAATCTCTCTGGAATTCAAAATTATGAAGACTCAGAATTTACCAACCATACATAGTAAATTTTGAAAATAAGGGAGATAGGTGATTTGCTACCTTTTTTCTGGTTTAAACTTGGTATTTGATGATGATAAAGGGTTTTGAGATGTTTTCCTAACTTCTGAAATGCTAAAATCTGCTTTTTAATGTTCTTTCTTCACAATTTCTTAACTTTCTCTCTCTAGCTGATCCTTTCTCTTTCTAAAATTTAGACCTCAAGAAGCATAATAAAGGGTTTTGAGGGATTGGGCTATTTATAAGCAGCCTAACCCTTTACAACTTTGCTCTAAATTCCCGACCATTCAGCCCAAAATGATAATTTCTCTAGCTATCTATTAAATTACCATTTTGTCCCTAACTCACTGGCAAGAAGTTTTCAAAATTCTGTTGCTACATTAAATCCTTTGGCTAAAATTATGGTCTATTTCCCTGAAGTTTCAAAAATTCACACCTCTATCCTTACTTCATCTTTTTCCTTTCAATTTGGTCCCTATTCTTTCTCTTAAAATTCTCATTCTAATGCATCTATATGAAATTTAATGCAACAAACACAAGCATTTAATTCATTTAAAATCAACAAACATCTCTTAATGCGTAGAAGGAGCGGATGTTACAATTCTCCCATATAAGGCTTCATTTTTATCTAATCAGTCATCTGTTGAACTAATTTCGGCCCTAAAATTTATCTCTCTCCTACTTCAAACCAACACAAGGGTGATCTACACTTTATCCCATATAAGGCTTCATATGGAGCCATTCCTATGCTAGTATGAAAACTATTTTTATAGGAAAACTCTATCAAAGGAAAAATTTTATCCCAACTATCTTTATGTTATAGTATACAAGCCCTAAGCATATCTTCTAATGTCTAGATCGTCCTTTCAATCTGCTCATTAGTTTCAGGATGATAAGCAATACTAAAGTTCAACTTAGTACCAAATGCCTCTTACAAGGCTCTCCAGAATCTAGAAGTAAACCTAGGATCTCTATCTAATACTATACTAGTAGGTATTCCGTGGAGTCTTACTATTCCTTCTATATACAAGTGGGCCAAATTATCCAATGAAAAATTTATTTTAATACATAGGAAATGTGCAGATTTAGTTAATCTTTCAACAATCACCCAGATTGCGTCATTTTTCGACTGAGTTCTAGGCAGGACTACTACAAAATCCATGGAAATTTTCTCCCATTTCCATTCAAGAATCTCTAGAGGTTGTAACGTTCTTGCAAGTTTTTGATGTTCAATCTTCATTTGCTGGCACACTAGACATTTAGCAACATTTCATCTATTTGCTTTTTCATATTTGGCCACTAGAAATCTTTCTTCAAATCTTGGTACATCTTAGTGGTGCCAGGATGAATAGTATAGTTTCTCTTATGGCCTCCCTTTAAAATTTTATCCCTCAGTTCTCCTGACTCTAGGATATATAACCTATTTTGGTAGGTTACTACACAATCTATCTCTTTCAAGAATTCTTTTAGATTCTTTAGAGACTTTAAGAATTCATCTTTCCTTTAGGCTTCTAGGATTTGAGTTCTAAAGTATTCTCGATTCTCATTTCACTCAGGTACATCTTATCTGGTAATACTAGATTAGACAAACTCAAATTCCTAAATTCCTCAATTAAATTCATTTCACTCATCATCATGTGAGCTACATGAAGGGATTTCCTACTTAAAGCATCGGCCACTACGTTTGCCTTTCCATGATGGTACTTCAATTCAAAATCATAATTCTTAATAAACTATATCCATCTCCTCTGTCTCATATTTAGCTCTTTTTGGTTAATAAGGTATTTAAGACTTTTGTGGTCACTAAATACCTTGAATCTAGATCCATGGAGATAGTGTCTCCAAATCTTTAAGGCAAACACTATGGCAGCTAATTCAAGATCATGGGTAGGATAATTCTTCTTATGGGGTCTCAATTGCCTAGATGCATATGCATCTGGATCCTCTGCTGGGCGCTTGCTAGGCGTTTTAGCAGCGATTTTTTCCTTTGCTAAAGTTTTTGCAACGATTTTTATTGCCACTATAACTTTTGTTAAATTAATTATTTAAACAAAAGTTATAGCAGCAATAATATTCATTGAAATAATGTTAAAACACACTTTAGCAATGGATAAAACTGCCATTAAAAAGCCTAGCAAGCGCCTAGCAGAGAGTGCCAAGTAGAGGATCCAAAATTGATGCATATGCCACTACCTTCCTATTTTGCATCAAGACACACCCTAGGCCCTTCTTGGATACATCACAATACACTTCAACATTTTGTAATGGATCAGGAATGATTAAGACAGGTGTGGTTGTCAGTTTTTCTTTCAAAGTTTGGAAGCTATGTTCATATTTAGCATCCTACACAAATGGAATATCCTTTCTAGTCAATTTAGTCAAAGGAAACGCTATTTTCAAATATCGTTGAATAAATTTCCTATAGTAACTGGATAATCCAAGAAAACTACAGATTTTCGTCACTGTGGTAGGTCAATCCCAACCAACTATCGCCTCTGTCTTACTAGAATCTACTGTTACTCCATCTCTAGTGATTACATGACTTAAGATTTTACCCCTTCTAACCAAAATTCACATTTCTCAAGCTTAGCATACAATTGTTTTTCTATAAGCAACTGCAGCACAATCCTAAGATGATGTTCATGCTCTTCACTACTTTTTGAATATACAAGAATGTCATCAATAAAACTACCACGAATTGATCAAGGTAAGGTCTAAAGATATGATTCATATATTCGATGAAAATAGCTAGAGCATTCGTCAATCAGAATGGCATTACAAGAAATTCATAATGCCTATATATGGTTCTAAAGCTTGTCTTAGGTATGTCTTCTCTTTTCACCCTGATTTGATGGTACCCCGACCTCAAATTGATTTTGGAAAAACACAGTAGCTCCTCTCAATTGATCCAAGAGATCATTTATCCTAGGAAGTGGATATTTATTCTTTATTGTTACGCTGTTCAATTGCCTATAATCTATACACAACCTCAAACTTCCATCTTTCTTGTTCACAAATAATATCAGGGCTCCCCATGGAGAAGCACTAGGCCTAATGAATTATTTTTCCAATAGGTCTTCTATTTGTACTTTCAACTCTGCTAATTCTATGGGAGACATTCTATAAGGTGCTATAGAGATTGGTCCCGTTCTCGAAATCAATTCTATGGACAACTCTATCTTTCTCTCAGGTGGAAGACTTAAGACTTCATTGGGAAAAACATCCAAAAATTCACACACTACAGGAATGACATCAAGTTTATGCTAAACTTTAATCTCAGAAGCACATAGAAATTACATTCTCTCATTCTTTTCCTCAATACTCCTGTTTACAGGTATGGTATCTAAAAAATTTATAGATTTTTCTAAACAATCTAAGATTACATTATTTACAGAAAACTAGTTCATCCCAAGAATAATGTCCAAATCCAATAAAGATAAACAAATCAGATTAACAACAAATGATTTGTTGTCAACAACAATATAACAATTCAAGAGGCTAAAGAAGTTAAACTTGCTCTCTAGCTGGAATCGAAATAGATAATGGATAAGATAAACTAGTCACAGGTAGTTTAATCTCTTCACATATTCCAACGAAATGAATGGGTGAGTAGAGCCAGAATCAAACAATACAATTAAAGATATATTGTTAATTAAACATTTACCTTTCATTAAACATTGCACTAAGCCATTTTCTTACCCTTGAGAGTATAAACTCTTTCACTAGTAGGAGATTTAGTAGTATCACCTTGTCTCTTCCACAATGAACAGTCTCTAATAAAGTGTCCTTCCTTCCCATACTTATAACATATACCATGTTGTACCTTTGGTTGTTTCCATTTGCAGGGTCCCTTATGACTTTTATTGCATTTTGGGCAAACATTGGACATCATCGGTCTCACTATAAGTCTTTTCCCTTGCCGGCCTCTACCAAATCTACCTTCTCTCCTTGAAAAAGGTCCTGGTTGCTTCTATTTGAAGAAGTTACTCTTTTGTCTTTCCTTCTCAGTCTTCACCAGATTCTTAGAAACTATGTGACATTTATTTACCAATGTGGCATAATCTTGTATTTCTAATGGAGTTACAACATTCTTCAACTCAGACCTCAGCCCAGCCTCTAAGTGCATTGCTTTCCATGATTCATCTAGTTGAAGTCACAAATAGGAGGAAAATTTAGATAATTCCTCAAATTTCACTAGGTATTCATCAAATGTCATGTTGCCTTGCTTAATCTGCATAAATTCTATTTCTTTCTCATTCCTCACGTTCCGAGGAAAATACTTTTTAGGAAATGCTTCCTTAAATGAATCCCAGATAATCTGTATTCCCTGAGCCTTCATTAGTTGCTTCGTTCCCTTCCACCAATATTCTGTCGCTCTGTCCAGCATATAGGTGGAAAATGAAACCTTCTGTGCATTAGTTATACTGAGAACCACAAATAATTTCTCCATCTTTTTTAGCCATTCCTCAACCACCTTTGGGTCAAGCTCACCCCTAAAATTAGGAGGATTTACTTTTTTGAATTTTGACCAGCCATGATACACCGGGTTTCCTACTTGGCCTTCTTGAGCATTAGGATCATTATGGTTATTCCCCTATTCCCTAAATTACCTAAGGACATGAGTAGTAGCTGCTTGCTCCTTCATAGCCTCTGCCATTCCTATCATAGCCTACACTAGGCTCTCCATATTACCTTCTCCTTCTTTCTCCTTCCTAGTATTCCTCTTAGGTGGAGCCATGCTTCACTTTACAAAACAACATTACCGAGCTGATCAGTCTCAATAACATAGTATTTCTAAGAGATCATATGACACTAGTGGGAAATACTATCTATCCTAAACCTAGAACTCTATTCCTCAAGTCAAAAAAGAATACAAGTCAGTGAACTATCTAAATTTAGCTAACTAACCTGTATTAGTCTCTATCCTGAGGAATCTACCCTTTCTTACAGAGCCAGTACTCAACTAGCTATGGTAACTGTGATCTGATACCAACTTAATGTAACACCCCCAACCCTATAATCCTTTTAGGTGATTAGAGTTTACAGAACTATAGTATGCATCGATTCACCCATATATATATGTTTATGAATAGCATTTTGTGGACCCCAGTATGTACTCAATGTGTGAAACCTAAATATGGGGATTCTATTATACTTGGATCCACTGGAGGACGCTCCAAAATGTACACAAATATGATATGCAGTCAAGGACTGCCAAGCATAGTTTCTAGGGTATATATTAGAAAGCATGTAGTGGTGTACCTGGTGACCCTCTAGATTTCTCTTATATTATACAATTATATGATGATGATTATGATGATGTTTGGCAGAGGCCCCCAACGAGAACTGCTCTTATTTCCTTATTGCTCTTTATTTTATAATGAAAATTATATGAATGATGATATGTTACCTATATGTTTTGATGAATTGATGAGATATACACTATGAGTTGAGCTTATACATACAAGTATGAATGTTAAATGAAATTTTGTACAAGATAACCCAATAGATGTATTATTTTATGAAAAATTATGAAGAATTTTCGTATGAGTTACGGTGGTACAAAATAACTATTTTGAAAAATAGTTATTAATTCTACTGAGATTTATTTTCATAAAAATGCTGGTTTGTATCAAATGCCTAGATTCCAGATAATGCTGCAAGTAGAGGTGGAAATGGTGGAGATACCCTTCCTAGGGTATTTTCTTATGATTCATGAAGTGTAGGTTGTGTATATATGGGAAGTTCCTCCCACACCTTGAGGATGTAAAGTGCTAGGAAAGTTTTTGGTATACCCAATACCCTTAATCCTTATGATATTTTGGAAAAAGGATCAGGAGAATAGTTTTGATGTAAAGGATAAGGGCATATATGTATTAGGATATGTGAGCTAGAAATTCACTAGCTATTTTCGTTAAATGGGTATGAGTGATAGGCTTGTTGTCTCCTTACCATAGCTAACACTCTCACATATCCATAGATATATGTCTAATGAATTATATGTACACACTGTAAATGAATGTGGATGTATATATATATGTATGTTTTATGTCAATTAATTTAATGTATTTTCCACTACGTAACGTGTGAGATCCCGAGTGTAGTTGCCCAAACTAATAGTACTAATTATTTCATTTGATAAATATTTAAAATTTAACTTAGGTAATGGAAGTAGTAATTCACCAATCTTATAGTATATTATTCATATTATTTAAATCACTTAAAAAGAAGAACTGTAGGATTGGGGGGTTACACTAAGTTGGTATCAGAGCACTATTACCATGGCTAGTTAGAACTGGCTCAGTAATGAAAAGGTAGATTCCTCAAGATAGAGACTAATGTAGGGTAGTTAGCTGAGCCATAGCAGTTGATTGGCTTGTATTATGTTTTGACTTGAGGAATGAAGTATTAGGTTTGGGTAAATAATATTTCTTATTGGTTCCATATGATCTCCTATAAATACTATGTTATTGAGACTGATCACCTCGGTAATGTTTATTTTATAGAGTGAATTATGGCCCCACCTAGGAGAAATATTAGGAAGGAAAAGGAAGGTGAAACCAATATGGAAAGAGTTATGCAAGTGATGATGGGAGTGGTAGAGGCTATTGCACCTCAACAGGCTGCTGCTGCCACCCAACAGGCTACTGCCACTACTCAACAAGCTGCAGCTACGGTTGAAGCACTTAGACAATTTCAGGAAAATAGACTTGTGAATCCTAATCCAAATCCTGAAGTTGGATAAATGGGAAACCAAGCTTATAATGGTTGGTCTAAATTTCAGAAGAATAATCCTTCTTCCTTTAGGGTTGAGTTTAATACACAGGCAGCTGAAGAATGGTTGTGAGAGATGGAAAAGTTTTTTATGGTCCTAGGGAATACGGATGAATATAAGGTATTGTTTGCCACTTACATACTTATTGGGGAACCAAAATATTGGTGGCGAGGAGTGAAATAATTACTAGTAGCTCAAGGGACCTAGATTACTTGGGAAGCTTTTAAAAGAGTGTATTTGGAAAAGTATTTCCCTAAGAATGTGAAAAACCAGAAAGAAATTGAATTCATGCAGTTAAAGCAGGGCAGTATGACTTTTGAGGAGTATTTAGCAAAATTTAAGGCATTGTCTAAATTCTCTTCTTATTAGGAGCATCATCCAAATAGGACATGGAAAGCGTTGCATCTAGAAGCTGGGTTGAGATCGGAGCTAAAGAATGCTGTTGCTCCATTTGAAATTAGGAACTTTGCAATGTTAGTGAACAAGTGTAGCATTGTTTCTTAAAACCTGGTTGACAAAGAGAAAGAAAGACAGAAGGCTAGTTTCTTTAAAAGGAAACAACTTAGATCCTTTAAAGGAAGGAATAATATAAATGAAGGAAATCAGAAGGGGAAGAAACCTATAGTGAGACAGGCAGTACCAAATGCTTGTCCAAAGTGTGGGAAAAGTCATGGCGAACCTTATAGATTCCAGTCGAGTGTATGTTATAAGTGTGGAAAATTGGGTCACTTCATTAAAGACTACCCTGAGTGGAAGAAGTTGACTAAGCCCACAAGACCTCCTACTATGGGAAGAGTTTATACTCTCAAAGGTAAAGAAGTGATCCAGTCTGATGATTTGATAAAAGGTAAATGTTTAATAAATGGTATATCTTTAATTATACTATATGATTTTGGTGCTAGTCAATCTTTCATTTATTGTGAATGTGTGAAAAGATTGAATTTAATTTATTTAAATTACCCCATGAGTTACCTATTTCTACTGCCGCAAGAGAGTAGGTATTAACTTCTTTAGCCTGCTTAAATTGTCCCATTGTTGTTGAAAATAAGCCCTTTATTGTTGACCTCATTTGTTTACCTTTGGTGGGATTGGATATCATTTTTGGGATGGATTGGTTGTCTGCAAACAATGTAGTCTTGAATTGTTCTAAGAAATCTGTGACTTTTATAGATACCATGCCAGTAGTTAGGAAAAGTAAGGAAGAGATCCAAAGAACTAGTTTTCTGTGTTCTTCTAAAGTTGAGATTCAGTATAAACTTAATGCTATTCCTGTAGTTTATGAATTTCCACACATCTTTCCCAAAGAAATTTCAAGTCTTCCACATGAGAGAGAGGTAGAATTTTCTATAGAATTGATTCCTAACATGGGACCAATTTCTATAGAGCCTTATAGAATGTCTCCCTTAGAGTTAACTAAATTGAAAGTACAGATAGAGGATCTTTTGTGGAAATAGTTTATTAGGCCTAGTGCTTTACCTTGGGGAGCACCAGTTCTATTTGTAAAAAAGAAGAATGGAAGTATGAGGTCATGTATAGACTATAAACAACTGAACAGGGTAACTGTGAAGAATAAATACCCACTTCCTAGGATAGATGACCTGTTAGATCAATTGAGAGGAGCTAGTGTGTTTTACAAAATTGATTTGAGGTCGGGATACCATCAAATCAAAGTCAGAATAGAAGACATACATAAGACAACCTTTAGAACCAAGTATGGGCATTATGAATTTCTTGTAATGTCATTTAGATTAACGAATGCTCCAGCTATTTTTATGGATTACACGAATCGTGTCTTTAGACCCTACCTTGGTCAATTTGTTGTATTTTTTATTGATGACATTCTTGTATATTCTAAGAGTAGTGAAGAGCATGAACATCATCTTAGAATTATATTGCAGTTGCTTAAGGAGAAGAAATTGTATACAAAATTGGAAAAATGTGAATTTTAGTTGGAAGAGGTGAAATTCTTAGGTCATGTAATCACTAGAAACGGAGTAACAGTAGATCCTATTAAGATCGAAGTTGTAATTAGCTGGGAGAGAGCCAAAACAGTGACTGAAATTCAAAGTTTTCTTCAATTAGTAGGGTATTATAGGAGATTCATCCAAGGGTTTTCGCAAATTCAATTACCTTTGACCAGACTAACTAGGAAAGATATTCCTTTTGTGTGGGATCACAAATGTGAAGATAGCTTTCAAATTTTAAAAGAAAAGTTAACCACAACACCTATCTTAATAATCCCTGATCCCTTAGGAAATTTTGAATTGTAATAGATGTGTCCAAGAAGGGCCTAGGATTTGTCTTAATGCAAAATGAGAGAGTTGTCGCATATGCCTCTAGACAATTAAGGCCTCATAAAGAAAATTATTCTACCCATGATTTTGATTTAGCAGCCATAGTGTTTGCTTTAAAAATCTGGCGACACTATTTTTATGGGTTGAGATTTGAGGTATTTAGTGACCACAAAAGTCTCAAATATCTCTTTGACCAAAAAGAATTAAACATGAGGTAGAGAAGATGGATGGAATTCTTAAAGGATTATGATTTTGAATTGAAGTACCATCCATGAAAAGATAATGTAGTGGCAGATGCACTAAGTCAAAAATCTCTCCACATGGCTCAACTAATGATGAATGAAATGAGTTTGATAGAGAAATTTAGAAATATGAGTCTATCCACACTGGTGTTACCAGATAGGATATGTCTGAGTGAGTTAAAAATTGAGAATAACCTTAGAACTCAAATATTAGAAGCTCAAAGAGAAGATGAATTCTTAAAGTCCCTAAAAGACCCAAAAGAATTCAAAAGAGGTGTCGATGGGTAGTGACTTTCCAAGATAGGATTTATATCCCAGATTCAGGAGGACTAAGGGATATAATGCTAGAAGAAGCCCATAAGAGCAACTATACTATTCATCCTGGTACTACCAAGATGTATTAAGATTTGAAAAGAAAATTTTGGTGGCCAGGCATGAAGAAGTAAATAGCCGAGTATATTGCTAGATGCTTAGTGTGCCAGCATGTGAAAATTGAACATCAAAAACTTACAGGACTACTACAAGCTCTTGAAATCCCTGAATAGAAATGGGATAAGATTTTTATCGATTTCATAGTAGGTTTACCAAAAACTCAATTAGGGAATGATGCAATCTGGGTGATTTTAGACAGATTAACTAAATCTGCACATTTCCTACCCATTAAAATAAATTTCTTATTGAATAAGTTAGCCCAATTGTATATATGAGAAATAGTAAGACTCCACGAAGTTTCTACTAATATAGTATCTGATAAAGACCCTAGGTTTACTTCTAGATTCTAGAGAGCACTACAAGAGACTTTTGGTACTAAACTTAGTTTCAGTACTGCTTATCATCCACATACTGATGGGTAGACTAAAAGAACTATTCAGACTCTAGAAGATATGCTTAGAGAATGTACATTAGAACAAAAAGGGAATTGGGATAGAAATTTACCTTTAGTGGAATTTGCCTACAATAATAGTTTTCACTATAGCATAAGGATGGCTCCTTATGAAGCCTTGTATGGAAGAAGATGTAGGTCACCCTTGTGTTGGTTTGAGATGAAGGAGAAACAACTATTAGGACCAGAATTAGTTCAACAAACCATAAATCAAATTAAGATGATTAAAGAAAAGATGGCCAAAGCCCAAGATAGGCAGAAAAGTTATGCTGATAAAAGGAGAAGACCATTAGAATTTGATGAAGGAGATAATGTTTTCCTTAGAATTTCCCCTATTACTGATATTGGTAGGGCTATTCAGTCCAGAAAGTTGAGCCTAAGATACATTGGACCTTTCCAAATTCTGAAAAAAGTTGGCTAATTTGCTTATCAAATTGCTTTACCCCCATTTCTATTCAATTTCCACGATGTTTTTCATATCACTCAACTTCGAAAATATCTTCCCAATCCTTCACATATTCTCGATGCCAGAGCAGTATAATTAAAAGATAATTTGACTTATACACCAAAACTTTTAAAGATTATTGGTACTGAGACTAAACAATTGAGAAATAGAACTATTCCTTTAGTAAAAATTTTGTGGGATCCATTGTTGCCACAAGAGGCAACCTAGGAGAAAGAAGAAGAGATAAGAAGAAATTTCCTAGAGTTATTTGTATAGGTACGTATAAATTTCGAGGATGAAATTTCTTAAAAAGAGGGGAGAAATGTAGCATCTGCTCCTAAATTTTGAGAGATGTTTGTTAATTTTAGTTAATTGCATGTGTATGTTACATTTATGTTATGTTAGCTTGCATATAGTTGCATGAGTGCAAGAATTGGACTAGAAATG
Source organism: Senna siamea (assembly GCA_031216115.1). Classification (NCBI taxonomy): domain Eukaryota; kingdom Viridiplantae; phylum Streptophyta; class Magnoliopsida; order Fabales; family Fabaceae; genus Senna; species Senna siamea. Next base: position 10,713,422 of record CM062360.1, read on the forward strand.
AGAGAGAAAATTGACTTGAATGAAGAAAAGGTCTAAACTAAAAAGTGGAAAAGCTTAGGTGTGACAATCGCAATTTTGGCCAAAAGAATTACTATAACTAACAGAATTTTGTAATTCTCCCGCCAATGAACTAGGGACAAAATGGTAATTTAACATATAGTTGGAAGAATTATCATTTTGGGCTGAATGGTCGAGAATTAGGAGCAGAATTGCAAAGAGTCAGATTAAATAGGCCAACTCTTCAGATGCTTCATTGTGCTTCCTGAGAGTCTGAACTTTAGAGAGAGAAAAGACAAGCTAGAGAGAGAAGGAGAAGGAATTGTAAGTAAACAACATTGTTCATGGATTTAAGCATTCCAGGAGTTAGGAAATCACTCTAGAACACTTCCTAATCATCAAATACCGATTATAAATCACCAAAAATGTAGCATAATAACCCAATCCCTTTATTTTGGAGTTTTCTATTTATACTACAAAAATTTGTGAAATTGAACTTGTTTAAAAGAAAAAGGGATTAAAAACTACATTCTTATTGTTTTTAACTACTATTAGGTAATTTCAACTGATTGAAGATACTTGTGCATGCTTAAACTTGCTTTTGAAAAATGGGTTTTTCAACGTGAATGAAAATGAGTTTTAATCTCAGATTTGGATAAGATTATATGATATTTTAGGTTGTTTTCTTGTGTTAAATGTTTCTAAGAAGTTTGTTTTGAGTTTATCAATTTCAAAATGGGTTTAAAAATAAGTTTTTGGATTGAAAATTTGGGTCACCAGCAATTCATAAAATACAGCAAGATGTAGCAGCCGACTACCACGATGCAGCAGTCGACTTTCGTGCTCTTGAGATGTTTAGAAACGCATACAGAATGCTAACAGTCTACTGTCGGGCACCTAGAAGTCGACTGCTGTGTTCTTGATTTTTCTGAAAATACCCAAGAATAGAGCAATGATCGCTCTAACCTAGCAATCGATCGTCGGCCTAACAGTAGATAGCGGTATTGCGAGGCACCTAGCAATCGATTGATAGCTCTCTGTTTGGAATTTTAAAGATTTGGACATAATGCAATCAGTCAACTTGCAGCATGATACTAATTGACTACTACCGTTTGTTATGAAAAGATGAACTTAATGACATATTTGAATGATATCTAGCCCAAAAACTAAATCTAAACTAGAGATTAAACTTAAATTATAAGAAAGGTAACATATACTTTGAATATAAATGAGAAAGAGCATGAAAGTAATGAAATTTAAAAGGAAAGAGCAAGAATGCATAAGAGAAATAAAAATTGTATTCTTAATATATGTATCTGTGGTAGATAGGTTTATATATGAATGACTTATTGTTGGTATGGGATGGTGATTGGACATTCTGCAATTATTGTGATAGTTGTAAATTGTAAGTTAGTGACTTAATGGCCAATATAAATGAAAAGTCACAAACTTAGAGTTTACAGAACTATAGTATGCATTAATTCACCCATATATGTTTATAAATAGCATTTTGTGGACCTCAGTATGTACTCAATGTGTGGAACCTAAATGTGGGGACTCTATTGTACTTGGATCTACTGGAGGACGCTCCAGAATGTACACAAATATGATATGCAGTCGAGGACTGCTAGACATAGTTTCCAAAGTACATATTCGAAAGCATGGAATGGTGCACCTGGTGACCCCCCAGATTTCTCTTATATTATGCAATTATATGATGATGATTATGATGATGTTTGGCAGAGGCCAACGAGAAGTGCTCTTATTTCCTTATTACTCTTTATTTTATAATGAAAATTATATGAATGATGCTACGTTACCTATATGTTTTGATGAATTGATGAGATATATACTATGAGTTGAGCTTATGCATACAAGTATGAATGTTAAATGAAATGTTATACAAGATAATCCAATAGATGTATTGTTTTATGAAAAAGCATGTAGAATTTTCATATGAGTTTACGGTGGTACAAACTAGCTATTTTGAAAACTAGTTATTAATGCTACTGAGATTTATTCTCATAAAAATGCTGGTTTTTATCAGATGCCTAAATTATAGATAGTGCTGGAAGTAGAGGTGAAAATGGTGGAGATACCCTTCCTAGAGTATTTTCCTGTGATTCATGAAGTGTGGGTTGTGTATATATGGGAAGTTCCTCCCACACCTAGAGGATGTAAAGTGTCTTTACTGTTCATATCTCTAGCAAGTATATCAAGCACCTTAAACTTAATGTAAGCACCTTAAGCACCTCACTAATATTTCCTCCACTGAATGGCTCCTCCTCTCTAATCACTATGAAATTTTTCCTCATTCCTTCATATATATATATATATACATCTAAGATAAGACAAAAAGAATAAAAGGGAGACTTAAAAAGAAAAGTTCCACATGTCCTTTTCTCCTTTCTTCTTTTCTCCAACATCGAATCACTTCTTTTAAATTTCATTTTCCTTTCAATGTTACCAACCTTTTAGAAAAAGGATTTACTTCACTTACTTAACATATCACTTTTCCATTCCCCTTTCTAATTTCTCTACCAAATACTGTAAATTGCATACATCTTTCTCTCCACTCATATCACATTGTTTTCTTTTCTCTTAATTGATTATTAACTTATCCGTTATCTCTTCTAAGCTCCTTGTACTTGTATTTCAATTTAGTTAAACAAGAAAGGAAGGTATTCATTTTTGACATCTTTATTCTAAACCCTATATCACTTAATCAATTTCATTATACTGTATGGAAAACTCATCCAACTAATTAAGGAAACATAACATAAAATAGTCACAAGAATGGGGTGTTACATTTTCAATTTAGTCCCTAAAACATTCCTAACTTGAAAATAACCCTTAAATTCATCAAAAATCTTCCAAATTTATATGAGGGCTTCCATACAACTCAATATCACAAAAAATACCAAAATTTATAGAATTTCAATTCATTAGCCATACTTTCTAAAATTTACATTTTAGTCCTTATTTTCTAAATGATGATTTTGCATTCTTTTTCTCCTATTTTCTACTTCTATCCTTTCATAAGAGTATCATTGGAATCAAAATTTATAGAAAGGCATCAAATTCCTCAAATTTTAGTGCATATCAAGAATTTTTAAAACTTTCAATTTAGTCCCTATAATTCCATATAATGATTTTGCCTTATTTTCCTTCCATTTCCTACTACTATACAATCATAATTGGAGCTAAAGATTACAGAAATGTATCAGAAATTGAAATTCCAATTAAAACCAAAAATTTTCAAAATTTTAGTTTAGTTCCTCTTACATTTTTTTGGCGATTTCTGATGGCTAACGGCAGCGGGAGACTCAGCAGAGGTTGTAGACAACTTTGTCGTCGACAAGAGCACCGAACCTGAGGATCACTGTTGGCCAAACTGCGTGAAATTGGATATTGACGTTGTGGGAGGAAACTTCGAATGTAGAGAAATGGTGCCCATTTCATTCACTGCAGTGGGTGTCAACTGCAACAAACGATTGCGAACGCTCAACGACAATGCAACGGAGCAGGCACGCGGTCTGGTGGTGGTGCGATGTGGTGGTTATGGCGAAAGAAGGAGTCGCACGATTTTAACAGGCAATGAAAAATTGAGGCAATAAGATAATGTTTGGACTTTAAGGTGTCTAGGGAGATTTTGGTAATTTATCAATTTACCTTAAATTTTTTATGTATTTTCTGATTTAGGCAAGAATATGAGATAACATGGAAGGGGTTTGGGAATTTTTACGGTATTATAAGCCTTCCAAAATTATCTACGAAGTTCCTCAAGGCAAATAAACATTTTCTCATCAGACAAAATTTTATTCTGAAAAATTCCCAAATTTAAGCTATGAGCTTAGAAAAATTCATTGAATCACTTCTCAACATTTCAAGCTTACCAATAAAACTTTTCCAAATTATTTAATTATAAATTGGGGTTATTACAAAGTACACCATAGTCCCTGTCCTTTTTGACAGATCATCCTACACTCGCTCATTGGTCCCTGCCAACTCTGAAAAATCATCTCATGACCAACGGGATCGATATCCCTTTGTATACCTCATTTCCCTTTCATCCCAAAAGGGATCGGTATAACTCCTAAGGTCACTACCACCTTTGGTAGATCACACCTACTCTACCATTATAGATCATGAGGCTATGGAATCACCATCCCTCTCTGATGGATCACATTCCCAGCATGCTACTCACAAATATATATACTAGGGTGATTTGACTCATGTTATGGTTATGCTTAACTCTAAGTATGTGACTCCTTTTTGTTGGTTGTAGGGAAGTTCACTAGCTTAGAATTTGCAACCATCACGGTGTTTTTGAATCATTTCTAATACCGAATATTAGTCACTCAATCATGAGCCTATATACTACTAGTGCCTATCTACTTCTTCATCAAGGAAGTAGATTCTCATGTTCTTAAGCCCAAAAATGCAAGTCTATAATGAGGTAGTCAATTTCTTGTGTAATATTCATATTTTTCTGAGATCAAGTGTGTTTTAGATTGATGAATTTAATAGTTCTCTGATTGAATATTTGAATGAAATTGCCTTAGGAATTTTGAAAATGAGGAAAGGGACTAAATTAAAAGGAAAAGTTAGGGACTAAAGTGAAGGAAATAAAGGTTTCATAAAAGGACGAAATATAACCATTACGCCTCCAAAATATCTTGCGCATTTATGATACATCATTATGATGCTGAAAACATAATGATTATGCCGGTAAAATATCTGAAAGTCATTATGACTATAGAAAATATGCCAAGGGCAGAACGGTCAATTTTCTAACTAAGGGAAAAATAATAATTTTTCTTCTGAAATAAAATTTATTATTTTATTTCAAGAACAATTAGTAATTTTATTTATTAAATTATGAAATAATTTTCCAAGGCTAATATTTCCTACAATTTTGAAAATTGGGGAATAATTAAGGGCAAAACGGTAATTTTACCTGAGGGTAAACTAGTAATTTTTACCATAAGGGAAAAATTATCATTTTTATAGAAAAGTAATGACAAATTCCCTCAAGGTCATTCCCATGAAATTTCAAAATGGTTGGAAGCCAATAAAGGGGTAAAATAGTCATTTTGGCCAAAAGAGCAAAATGGTAATTTTATACCAAGGGTAAAATTGTAATTTTATACCTTGGGGATAAAATTATCATTTTATTATAAAAATATTTATGAAATTTATATTGTATCAATTATCAAATTTATGAAGCAAAAATGAAGAGAAAAGGATGAAAAATTAGAGAATAAAGTAAGAATTTTTTTAAGGACAAAATGGTCTTTTCCCTTACTGTTTAACAGCCACCGTCCTTCTTCCTCAAAGCAACAACCAAGATGTGAGAACAGGGGAGAAAAATGCAGCTTGAACCGAGAAGGAAGAAGGAAGGAGAAGAAGGTGAAAGAGGGAAGGAAACTCCGAGGCAAAATCATTTTTATTAGGAAACCAAGGTAGCTTTACATCCTCCCACCATTTATTTCGTGTTTCATGGTAGTTTCAAGCTTTTAATCCTCTCCCACGGCTGCCATGAACAATGTCTAAAATCTCTCTACATTCATGAAATACTTAGAATTCTATTGGGCTTTGTTTGGAATGTTGTATGGAAGCATATTGGAGTGTTGATTGAATTTGTGGAAGTGTTTATGACTAGTTTCAATTTTTCTTCATTTCCATGAAAAATTCCCTTTTCTTGATTGATGGTGGTATGATGCTTTGGTTATCATGATTTGAATGGATAATTGATGTTTTATGCCTAAATGATGATGAAAATGGGATAAGAAGTGAAGGTGTATGAAAATGATAATTTTCCTTCATTCTTCCTTGCTTGGCTGTGAAAGTGAAGTGGAAAAATTCTGCACCTATGTGTTTGTCTAATAAGCTATATTTTGGCTATGAATAGTATGAATAGAAAGAAGGAAAGAAAGGATTTAGTATTTAAGAAAATAATATTTTCTCCAATTCCCCTCACTTGGCTGAAATTGTGTAATGGTAAATTGAGAATTTTGTGTCAATGTTGCACAATTTTTGGCTAAGAACAAAGAAGGGAAAGAATTAATTTAGTAATTAATAAAATTGTTTATTTTCCTAATTCTCCTTTTTGGTTTGGTCAAGAATAGCTTGTGGATGGACAAAGAAAATAGTGTGAATAATAAATTTAAAGTATGGATTAATATTTAGGCCAATGGTAGAGGATAAAGGAAAATAAATTTTAGTGATAATTATCCCATTCTCACACTTTTGGGTATCTTGGCCAACAACATGTAGGAAAAACGTATAGAAATTTTATAAGAATTTAGCTTGATTTTGGCCAAGATGTGGAAGAAAATAAAAGAGATGGACATAAATTAATTAATATATAAATTTCCAAATCATGAAAATCTTAGCATTTGAAATAGATAACCAAAAAAAAAAGAGAGTAGATATAATTATGCATTTATACATGTTGTTATGAAAAGAAAGACATTTATATAAATGCATAATTAAGAGAAAATTTATTAAATGGAAATGGTAGAAGAAAACATAAAGATTCCTCCTAAAGACCTTACTTGAGGAATGAAATATAATATGAAAAATTATATAGAAAGGGAAGAATTATATAATTATATTATAAGATGGCAAGAAGGGGAAATTGAGAAGTTAAAGCTAGAAATTATTATTTTCCCCTTAATTTCTCCTCTTGGTCGAGAACAATGCTTCCCATTTCTATACAATTTGACTAAAAAATTTCTATGTATATCTAAGAGTCATGAATTATGAACGGAAAGTGTCATGATAAATTTATAAAATAAAGAAGGGAGACATAGAATGGATTGGAAAACATAGAATGAAAAGGAAAACTTAGACTGGAAGGAAAGAGAACTTAGAGGAAGTATTTCCAATGTATGTTCTGGGATAGATAAGCTTGTAACCGAATGACCAATTTTTGGTATGGGATGGCAATTGGGCATTCCACAAAGAATATGAGAATTAGTGATGATGGCAAATTCTAAGTTAGTGTAACAAAAAATGACCAAATTAAAAAGGGGACATTTACTTAGAATTTAGCAAAATCATGGGTACAAGCCAAATCATCCTAGTTTATATGTAGGAAATAGCATACTAGAAAAGTGATCCACTAAAATAATTGGTGGTGATTCCATAGCACCATGATCCGCCCAAAGCGGAGATGAAAGGATCTGTCTAATGACAGTGATCCCGTAAGTTAGTTTTAGACTGGCTATAGGGAGAAATAGCATTGATTGGGGAATGATCTGTCTATATGACAGTGACCATTGACTAAGGAATGATTTATCTTTTGATACTAACCACTTACTGGAATTTGACTAGAATAGGTACTTTGATCCACTGAGGGAGGCCTCAGATAGTACCAGTGACAGAAATGTCACAAAACTAAAACTGGAAATAAAATTAACTCACTTATGTATGTAGTAGTACATGGAGTAGTCCACTGGGTGCCGCTCCTAATACTCTTAAGTTCCTCTTTCATTGACTGTGGCTTTTAGCCAATGACTAATAATAGTTTTCCTTATGACTGGCAATGTTTTCCTTATAAATGATTAAATATGTTTTTCCTATTTATGACTGGAAATGTATTTATGATAGGAAAGTACTTATGATGAAATATATTTCTAAAATGATGATACTAAGATAACTCGAATGGTTAGAATTGTCATAATACACTACCACATTATATATTCATATATGTATAACATACATGTTAAAGAGAATTATTTATTAAAGCCCATAAAATGAAAAAATGAGATTTTTTAAGAAAAAGTTTAGAACTATTTTTTTGTATCACTATAGTGGTACATGTCAATTAATTTAAAATATAAGGTTGTAAAGCTACTGAGAAATTATTTCTCACACTAGTATCTGGCATGTATCAGATGCTGATGTTTAGGGCGTGGCTCGGAGCTGAGATGGCGTACGAAGATATTCCCTTTTAGGGCTTTTTTTTAATGAAGATCTAAGTTGTTTAGGTAGTAACCGTAAAGAGACTCCTTTCTTAGCAAAGGGGCATGAAAAAAAGTTGTTTGGATGTATATAAGAACAGAGCATATATGTTGGGATATGTAAAAGATATCCACTAGGAGGAAACTTTGTTAAAGGGTTTGAGTGGCAAGCTTGTTGCCTCCTTACCCTAGTATTAGTAGAAGTATGCATATCCTAAAATATATGTATTAAATGACGTTATACTTATTGTAAATATATAGCAAATACAAATATATGCAAGTTTTATTTAGGAAGTTGTAACTAAATTTGATTATTTATTTAGTTTTGCCACTGCGTATTGTGTGAATGTAATACCGATTAAATGATCCCAGACCTAATTCAATTAATAAATGGATAATATAAGAAAAAGAAAAATTTTACTCGGGTTAAAATTAAGGACAAAAGTAAGCATAACATGCCAATCTTATAGCTAAATGGATTATTATACAAAATTATTTATAAAGAAAGGCTATAAGATTGGGGTGTTACATCTTGCTCTCTATTTGCCCCTTTATTTGGCAGCAAGCTACAAGTCGACTTCCACACCCATAGAAGTTAACTTGCATCCCCCTATTCTACAAAATGGCCTCTTTTTCCCAAAAAACATCATATAAATGCTAGGAACTCATCCCAAATCCATAGTAAATCATCTACAAATTAATATGGGATAATGTTGAAAGTAAATAACTAGAAAATGAAAGTATAAGTACTCTTATTGTATGCTCTAGTCTAGATAGGTTTTAAATTGAAAGACCGATAGTCAATATGAGATGAATGATAAGAATTCCATGGTTATAGCATAATATATGATGGTAAAGCATCCGTTCAATCAATGAAAGTATTGAAAAAATATCGTGATAGCGGTCAACTCTAAGTTAGTTTACCCTGCTGACCTAAAAGTTCCTTACTTAGGGCTGTACCTACCATAATATGGGAACCTGTTAGTCTAATGTATATAACATAGAGTTAAGTGATTGAAAAGAGTATATAAGCATCATTGGCTCGTCAAAGAGAATGAGTGGAAATAACTTCTATCCTACAAAGAGGTGCAGCGATCTGATGAGTGGACATGACCTGTGACCCACAGAGAGGCACTGTGATCTAATATGGGGTGTGATCCATTATAGAGAATGATGACCCTAAAAGGATAAAGGGAGACTGGGGAATGCCCCAGGATCCTAATGATAGCAAAAATTATTAGAAAGAAACTCATATAATGCATGCTTGAAAGATAAAGTATGCATGATGGGCCAAAGGAGCCACATGAATGAAAATGAATGTTAATTCCCTTTAAATGTTATGAATGTCCATATTACTGTGAAATGAATGATTGACAATGAGAATACCCACTGAGCTTGACATGATTATGTTTAAATTATGATGCATGACTTTACATAGCATGAGTATTACATATTATTTGGTATGATTTGAATTGTAATGAATTGAATGCAATAATTTTCCCATGTGATTCATGGCTGGTACCATTAACAGTATTTTCTAATCTGATTCCTCTTGGTTACTAAGATTATGTCTCACATATGCGTTGATGTGTCCAGATGCCTAAAATCTTAGTGAAAATGGAGATAGATGTAGAGGTTATCGAGGTACCAGTGTTGGGTGCTTCATTAGGATTGGCGAGGTTTTGATCTGGATGGTGGATGTTCCACTGACACCCCACGTGGGTTAGAGTGGTAGAGATGGTAGTTATCTTTTTGGTGTTCCACTACCCCTGACCTATTTTTTGATAGTCAAAGGGGACTAGTGTATATATACTATATAGGATGGAGGAGCTTACTGTTGTTTTGGTTATATGTATTTAGAAATGCTAACTTGAGTACTGCTACATTGTTTATCCCATAATAGGTTAGATGGTCTTGGGAATTTTAGTGTCATCTCCCTAAGTTCTCACTAATTATTTTGACTATGTAAATATTTATAGTTAGAATGTAAAATGTCCAGTTACATCTAGCTAATTGTATTTTATTATACTTTTGATGTCCAATGTATATTAGTGAGAATTTTGAGTGCAACCCTAAACTTGAAATTGAGCTAATAAAGGATCCTGGATGTTAATTTAAAACAGAACTTGGGTATTTAATTATAAATACATGTCTGTAGCATACCATCTCTATGGAGTAATGTATGATAAGTACTTCTAGAGTTGCAATGTTACAAAATCCATCAAGAAACCCATTTTTTGAAGATAGAGAAAATAGGGGAGTAAAGTTTAACTTGATTACCTTGAGTTTCCTATGAAATTTTTGTGTAAATTATGCCTCTCAACTGAGTTCTACAATTCCTTCAATTGATTCCCTTCAGTTCTTGTTCAGCTCTTGTGAATGCCATATTTTGTTTGGCCAAAATAATATATATAATAAAAAATAATAAAATGAATATAGATTATAAAAAGTATTTTAATTTTGGAATTTTAATAATTTGATACATTTTTAAATAATTGAAAATAAAAAAGGAGGAAGGTATATCATAATCAGTCTAAATGGATTTAAAGCCTAAAAAATCATCATAAATAAAAGAAACGGAAGAAGACAAACAAAAAACCCAAACTGCCCTCCCTATGGACCAAGCCCAAATTCCATCTTTTTTTCATATTTATAAAGCCCAAAGCAAAGAAAAACAAAATACCCAAAACACAAAAGCCCTTCAAATTTTTTTAGAAGTAAATAAGTTAAAAATTGAATAAATAAGTAAAATAGAAAATAGGGGAGAATGACGCCTAGTCCCTTTCTTCCCTTCGCAGGTTTCTCTTCCTCTTGGCAATATGTTCCACAATGGAAGGTAGAGGAAGAGCACAAAGGGGAGTACATTAACAAAGAGATTAAAGTGGAAAGGATGGCCTAAGGATTTCGAATAAGAGGATTTTAAATTTGGTTTGAAATCTTTGTCTTTGTTCTCTTCCTCTTAAAATCGTCAATAAAAAGGGAGGATGAGAGGAAGGAGGGGCATCCAAAAGTCACTAAGAAAGAGAGGAAATTTGGTTTTGAAGATAGAAAATTGGTGAAGAGGATTTTGAAAGGAGGACGACTAAGAGGTTTAAGAGAGTCATCATGCGGAGGGGGATCATGTCAGAGCCATCATCTACTATCATTGCTATCATGTCTTGCTGTCGGTGCTGTCCATTTTAGCAAATTGTGACTTGCTACCTCCCATTGGTATTCTTGGCTTGTTCTTGGTTGGAAGAAGAGAGGTGATGTTCATACCTCCTCTCCTGTTGCTTCATTTTTTCTCTACTCTGGTTGGTTGTTGCTAATAGTTTTCTCATTGTATTTCTGTACTGTATTATGTATTGTGTTTTGCATTACAATGCATTACATATTTAAATTACGCATATATGTGAATTGTATGTGTATGCATGTCACGTTCCCAGGTTCTAACGATCCAATTTTATCATGAAATTAGGAAGTTGAATTTTATTCTTTTTATGATGCTTCATAAAAATAAAATAAAAATAAAAATTCTTTTTTTCCCAAATATTTTACAAAATACCAAAAATAGTTCCCTCATCTTGAGATTAAAAAAATTAGTTTTTTTCTTATTAAGATATTTCATAAAAATTAAAAAAAAAAAGAAAAAAATATTTTTATTTTCCCAAAAAATAAAAAAATTCCTTTATATTAAAAATAGGAAATTAGTTTTACTTCTATTAGAATTTCTGATAAAAATATTTTTATTTTCTCAAATACTTTACAAAAATACCAAAAATATCTTATATTGAAATTATTAATTCTTGGATTTTCCATAAAAATAAATGAATAAAAAAATATTTTTATTCCTCTAATAGTTTATAAAAATGTTAAAAATATTTTTTTAAAAAAATCCTAAAATATCTTTTTTTAATAATTCCACTTGAATTTTTTTCAAAACTATTTGGAAATTAGAATTTCACTTAGATCAAATGAATTTAAAAATTTTAAAAATATATAAAAGTGGAAAAACCAAGGAGAGAAAAGAAGTGACGATAACGAAGATGTTCAAAATAAAATCAAACAACTTATTTCTTTCTTTCTGAAAATATCAATTAAAATCAATCAACACATCGAGCTTTTCTACCTATAAACTACGTGGGCTTTAATCTCCGTAAGGGATACGTAGTCCCTTGGATACTTCCCCTAGGTCAAGTCTAATCTTGCATTTTATTTACTTGCATATGACTATTGGGGGTAATTTTGAGGCATATGTGTATTAATCTCACATTTCTATCATCAGACGTTGTGGGGTGCGTCACACCTTCTCCACACGTACTAACTCTTAAACCCGTCTTTATTTTTGTAGACCAAATTGTTTTTACAAAAAGTTTTTTTCTAAAATTTCCTTTCAAAAATAAAATTTTAGTGATGACTCCATATTTTAAATTGGTTTTTGAAATTTTTTTTAAAATCATTTCTGAAAATGTTTTGTGAAAACTAGTTTTTCTTTCATTTGCCATTCGCTTTGCATTTCAGGTATGACAACTCTCCTCTCTTCCTTTCAGCCTCTCTTTAAAGTGAAGCTTTTAGTTTCATGAAATGTTCTCTCTCTCTCCTCCCTTTCCTATTCATATGATACTTAATTTGGGGAGGAAATTTCAGTTAATCAAAGTTAAAAAAATATTTGATATTGGTCCCTAGGGTTAAACATTTAAATTTTATAAACCCCTAGTGCATTCAATCTCTAAGTGCCATTTTTGAATCCTATTTCCATCAAGGTTGTAACGACCCCCTAATCTACAATACATTATTCTCTATCTGCGTAGCAGAAGCATATGGGTTTACAAATTAATTTTTCACTTTTCCTCGTTCAGGGAACGTCAGGGGATCGTTACTAGTTGAGCGTAACCCAAATAGACTATTCCGTCGTCTATTCAAGTTCTGTTCAACCCTAAATCAACTACAGCTACACTAATTACACATGCAATCATCATAATAAACTCTGAAAAATTAAAACTAATAACCATAAATAGAATATACATCCATTCACAAGCAATGCATCAAAAACTCAAAATTTCAGACATTAATTCCTGTCAAAAATTTGGTAGAATTTCCCCTATAATCTGGACATCTCCCAAATACAAACAGTCAACTAATCCAATGTATACATCAAATAAATCCAATCCAACAATAGTTAAAATCATCAACAACCAAAAACAACTAATACAATTAATTACATGTTACAATTCAAGCCTAGAAACTAAGCTGCTCGTTCGTCTAATTATCAAGTCTCTGCCCAGCTATCTTCTAGGCCCCTGTCCCTGTTTATCTGAGAAAACAACCTCATGATATAGTTAAATTCTAGTAGAGTAATTTACAGTAAATAAATATTCAAAACTAGTTGAATGCCTAGCAGTGCAAGCACCAAAAATAACTCCCGTGTATATTTCAAAAATCAGTGAAATACCTTATCTTTTAAAATCATTAAAATGGCATGGAAAATGAGGCAATCATTCAATGAATATAAAATCCATTTATCTGAAAATCTATGATCAAAATCTAATCAAATCCGATGCCCGGTGGTTCTCACATTCATATCCGTCACAAGTCTCATGTGACTATATCTAAATCTGTCCAATTGCATGTCATATTATGAGAACTTAATCTCTTATCATTGGGTGTGATCCATAACACCAATCACCCAAAATTAAGCCTATATTGTGAGTGTGACCCATGACACCAATCACTCACTCAAGGACCGGGTAAGAATCAACATCTATGGCGTCCCCTAGTATGTGCACATATGCCAATCCTCATCCTCATACAGTCTATTCGAAATCACATGCACACAGTCGACTAGTTCCCAGGGTTGTAGGATATTATGCCTAAATCACAATGTTTTCGCGTATAGGTTATCCCCCTTCATACTCCTTAAACCTTTCTTAAGGCCATCCTGGTTTACCGCGTAATCCCTAACGAATGCATGCTAAGTCTAATGGAAAACAATATATTTATAAAATCCTCTGCACTCGGAATACTCAACGGCCATCCCATATCGGCTATCAAGTACCCTACCCTAGGTCAACTCACTCCTATGGCATCTAAATCCGATAGCCAAGTTGTTCTAACATGCAACAGGCATTTACAGTACACAAGCATGCAATTATACTCATTGAAGGTAACACGTATTTCTATGCAATCAAATTCAATCATCTAGTTATTCACGGAATCAATCTAAGATCAAGGGAGTGTAAATTACCCTGCCTGGTTATCATTTGCTCCTAATTAAGTTCGGGGCTTCCCGTATCCTCGAAATTCAAGTCTAGTTAATTTCCTGGGCAATTAAGTCAATGTTTTAGTCCGTTACTTATTAAATTTCACTTTCCTACGTCAAATTGCATGTTTTCCTAGGCCGGTAGGTTTTCTATATAGGTTCAGCATCTAATTCAGTTAGAATACATTAAATTAGGGCAATTTAAATCATACCGGGGTTCAGAAAGGTGGAAATTTACTTTTAGACCCTTTCTGGCTTCTCCGGTGGTGGAGCATGGTGGCGCACGTTGGAGAGGTGCGGCTGAGGTAAAAAATTACACCAAAGTGAAGCCCTCAAGATGAGAAGTCCAAATCTGGGGTTGGTGTGGCGGTTCTCGGCCGTTAAGGTGGCATTTTCCAGTGATGAAGCTCTATGCGTAGCGGACAGAAAATTCCTCGATCCGGGTGTGTGGCGACTCCATTTGGTGGCTACAAGCTATGGGAGGAAGCTGATAGCTCGGCCTTCCTAATGGCGGGGGCAGTGACGTCTAACGAAGCTGGATGGCGGAGATCACATCAGCCGAAAGAAATCACAACAGAGGGAAGAAAAAGGCTTTCCCGGCGACAGTGGCGGCCGTTGGTGGCCGTGGGTGGTTACTGGAAGTCGAGGGTGGTGAGCTGCATCAGTTGATAGGTCGGATGGCGGCGCAGGGCGATGGTGGTGGTCACGCATAGTGGTGAAGGGAGGAGAGAGAAGAGAGAGAGTGTGGAGGGAAGAGAGAGAGAGAATTTGCAAAATAAAGGGAAATGGTGGAATTTTGGAAAATTTAAAGCCTCTAGGGGCAATTTGGTCTTTTACCACGTCACCTAGAGAAACTTCTAGATGTTATCTTCGATCTGGGCAAGGGCACGGGTTCCCATGCAAGAGATTTGGCCTCCGTCTACAAATCTGAAGTCCGATACTCTATCTGTCAATTTCTTTATGCTGGGCTACATTTTCTTTCAATGGATTAGATTTTAATTCCAAAAAATCCTCAGATTTCAATCGTAACCTCAAAAAATCGTGCCAGATTTAGTTTTAATGAAATCATGATCAATTTCACTTAGTGTAATTATTTTAAAAATTTTGTTTATTACATTCTCCCCTCTTAAAAGAAATTTTGTCCCTAAAATTCATACCTGTGAATAGCTCTGGGTATTGTTGCCTCATCTCGTCCTCCTTCTCCCATGTCATTTCCTGCAACGCTACATCCTGCCAAAGCACCTTAACTAAACGGATTACTTTATTATGGAGTTGCTTATTCTTAAAGTCAAGGATTTGTACGGGTGTAGATTCATAAGTTAAATTTTCCTTTAATATTATGGGTTGATTCCCTAATACATGCACAAGATCTGAGACATATTTACGAAGTTGCGAGACGTGGAAGACGTCATGCAAATTAGACAGGTATGGGGGTAAGGCAATCTGGTAAGCGACCAAACTGACTATTTGTAGGATTTGGAATGGTCTTAGGAATTTAAGGCTTAATTTTTTGGTCTTTACTTGTCTACCAATACCCGTGGTGGGGGACACTCTTAGGAAAACATGTTTTCCCTCATTAAACTCTAAAGGTCTCCTTATCCTATTAACATAGGCTTCCTGTCTTTAGTAGGCAGCCCTCATCTTTTCTCTGATCATTTTGATTTGATCAGTGGTCTCTTGTATAATCTCAGGTCCCAACAATGTACTTTCCCTCATTTCTACCTGACTTAGAGGTGATTTACAGTTTCTCCCATATAAAGTAGCAAAAGGTGCCATACCAATGGTAGAGTGATAGTTATTATTGTATGCAAACTCTATCAAAGGTAGGTATTTATCCCAACTTCCTTTCTATTCTAGCACACAAGCCCTTAACAGATCTTATAAAGTTTGGATGGTTCTCACAAACTGCCCGTCAGTCTAAGGATGATAGGCTGCGCTAAATTTAAGCTGGGTTCCTAATGTTTGCTGCAGGGATTGCCAAAATCTCAAAGTAAACCTAGGGTCCCGGTCTGAAACTATACCAGATGGTATTCTGTGTAACCTCACGACTTCCCTAAGGTATACTTCGGTCAGTTTTTCCATGGAATATCTCATCTTAACAGGTAAAAAGTGAGCAGATTTGGTTAATCTATCCACTATCACCTAAATGGCATCATAACCAGCTAGTGTCCTAGGTAATCCTATTACAAAATCCATGGTTATTTGATCCCATTTCCTTTTTGGTATTTCTAGTGGCTTCAGTAGCCCTGCGGGTTTCTGATGTTCTATTTTGACTTATTGACAAGTCAGACAGGCATTTACATAGTTCGTAATGTCCTTCCGCATGCCTGGCCACCAAAAGTTTCTCTTCAAATCCTGATACATCTTGGAAATACCTAGGTGGATAGTATAGTGGCTTCGATGAGCCTCTACTAACACTTTTTCCTTT
Source organism: Senna siamea (assembly GCA_031216115.1). Lineage (NCBI taxonomy): Eukaryota > Viridiplantae > Streptophyta > Magnoliopsida > Fabales > Fabaceae > Senna > Senna siamea. Next base: position 10,730,055 of record CM062360.1, read on the forward strand.
AGCTCTTAATGGTTTGGAATTACTAATCGTTTCCTAAACATCAATACTCCATCAAGGGTTAGTCCAAACTTAGGTTGGTCTGCATATATTTCCAAGGATTCATCCTCTAATTGGGCTTGTCTAATCTGTTCCCTCAGATCGCAGGATATCAGGAAGTCACTCATCACTAATCTCTTTGGAAACGAGATTACGTTAAGGCTAAGATTCCTAAAGTCCTCAAGTAACCTTATGTCATCTACCATTATACTGTCTAAATGTAATGACTTTCAGCTTAATGCATCTACTACAACGTTAGCTTTCCCTGCATGGTATTTTAATTCGAAATCAAAATCCTTTAAGTATTCTACCCACCTTCTCTGCCTCAAATTCAGTTCCTTTTGATCAAACAAGTACCTAAGGCTCTTGTGATCACTATAAACCTCAAATATAGCCCCGTATAAGTAATGTCTCCAAATATTTAGGGCAAACACGATGGCAGCTAATTCCAAATCATGGGTAGGATAGTTTTCCTCTGCAGGTTTCAATTGCCTCGATGCATAAGCTACTACTTTTCCATCCCATATTAAGACGCATCCTAAACCTTTCATTGATGCAACTGTATATACCGTAAAGGGTTCTAAGGGTTTCGGGATTATTAACACTAGAGCGGTGGTCAATTTTTCTTTCAAAGTCTGGAAACTCTCTTCACACTGCTCACTCCATTCAAAGTTTACACTCTTCTGATTCAATTAAGTTAATGGCAAGGCTATTTGGGAAAATCCTTGAATGAACTTCCTGTAATAGCTGGCCAAACCCAGAAAACTCCTAACCTTGGTGACCATCCTTGGTTGACCCCAATCTAATACTGCTTCAATTTTCTTAGGGTCTACTGCAATCCCTTCCTCATTTACCACGTGACCTAGGAATTTCACTTCCTTTAACCAAAACTCACATTTTTCTAACTTAGCATACAGTTGTTTATCTTCCAATATATGTAGCACTGAACTAAGATGTTGGGCATGCTCTTCATGAGTCTTGGAATAGACCAAGATATCATCTATGAATACCACAACAAATTGATCCAAATAGGGTTTAAAGATTCTGTTCATGTAGTCCATGAAGACAGCAGGTGCATTTGTCAAACCAAACGGCATCATTAGAAACTCATAGTGGCCGTACCTAGTGCTAAACGTTGTCTTAGGGATGTCTTCTTCTCTAACCCTAATCTGGTGGTCTCTCGATCTTAAGCCTATCTTGGAGAATACAGTCGCACCCTACAACTAGTCAAATAAGTCATCAATTCGTGGTAATGGGTACTTGTTCCTAATGGTCACCTTGTTCAGTTACCGATAATCAATACATAATCTTAAACTCCCATCTTTCTTCTTTACAAATAGGACAGGAGCTCCCTATAGTGACACACTCAGCCTAATGAACCTTTTTTCTAACAATTCCTCTATTTGGACCTTTAGTTCTCTCAATTTCACTGAGGCCATTCGGCATGTGGTCATAGCTATTGGGCCTGCACCCAGAATCAGGTCAATGGTAAATTTTATCTCTCTAGGTAGGGGCAGCCTACTTACTTCTAAAGGTAACACCTACAGAAAGTCACTAACAATTTGGATTAGGCTTAACCTTTCCTACAATTCTACATGAGAGAGATTTAAGGACACATTACCTATCTCACATGCTCTGTCACTCCCATGTACAGGCACGGTATCCAAGTAAGTAATAGTCCTATCATAACAGTTTAACAAAACTCGATTCCTAAACAACCAGTCCATACCCAAAATGATGTCGATCCCAGTCAGAGGTATACACACTAGGTCTACAATAAACAAGGTGTCATCGATGGTTAAGGGGTAGTTTAGGCATATTTATGGGGATATAGTGGTTTCTCCCAAGGGTGTGGAAATGTGTATGTCACAGGGCATGGTTTGTAAAGGAAAATTTATTCTTTCCATGAATGAGTTAGAAATAAAAGAGTGCGTGGCACCCGAATCAAACAATATTATCAAAGACAAATTGTAAATTTTACCTCTACCCTGCATCAAACCTGATGACCTGTCGACGTTTGCCGCATCTATAGTAAAGACTCTCCCTAGAGCCTGCGGTCTTCGGCTACTTGGTGTCTGCTGGCTTCTGCTTGAGGGGAAATACTTTGCCATGTGTCCTGTACCCCCACACTTGTAACATTGCACTGGAGTCTGATGCCAGCAGGGTTGATTAGGATGTCTAGTTCCACACTTTTGACAAAGAGCACTATCGGGCCATCTACTGTTGCTTGAAGACCCTGGCTGCAGTTTGAACATCCTGCCTTTCACATTGAGATTTCTAGCTGGTGCTCTCGGCTTGTTACCTGTCCTCTGTGTCATGTTCTACTTCTGTTCTAAGTTCTTACTCAGGATTTGACATTTTTTTCACTAGAACTGTAAAGTCTCTAATCTCAAGTGGGGCTAGTTGTGTCTTCATCGACGAATCTAGGCCCTCTTCCAACTGACTTGCCTTCCAGGGCTCGTCATAATGCATTCGCAGGTATGTGGAATATCTGGATAATTCTTCAAATTACTCTAAATATTCCTCGAATGGTCTGCCTCCTTGTGTGAGCTTCAAGAACTGTGATTCCTTCGACTGTCTGACGCTTTCAGGGAAGTATTTATCCATGAAGACCCTCTTAAAGGATTCCCAGGTAAGCAGAATACCCCTGCTTTCCATCTGCTACTAGGCTCCTACCCACCATCGTTCTGCTTCACCCTTGAACATATATTTTGCATATGTTACTTTCTTTTCATCGTCATATTGCAACAGACGGAAGATATTTTCTATCTCCTTCAGCCATGCTTCTACTACAACTGGGTCGGAAGCACCTGAGAATGGGGGTAGACCTGCTCTCTGAAATTCAATCCACCCTTGATACAATGGATTGGCATTCTGAGTGTTCCTATCATTTCAAGTCTTCCTGTCCTCCTATTATTACCTCATTACATTGGCACTTGTAGTAGCTTGGTTCCTCATGGCGTCAGCCATCATCCTTATGGAATCCATCATCTCTCGCATGTCGATGTTGGTCTCCATGCTGCTACTACCTGAGGTGCCCAGATTCCTATGTCTTGACCTTCCTCTTGGCCTTCGGGTGTTATCCCTACTAGGTTCTGCCATGACTATCTGACATAGAAAGAAATTGATTAGTCTTTAACAACAATAGTTAACAGAAAGATGTTAAATTCATTCCTTCACTTATGAATTCAAAATTAGGTCCTATGTATTCCAAAGTTACGTCAATCAAAACCTTAAAGCTGCAAGCCCGAAGATTCACAATCACTAGCCCACCAAACCAGACAATTAACAAACCAGGCTCTGATACCAAACTTTTAACGACCCCTTAATCTACAATACATTATCCTCTATCTGCGTAGTGGAAGCATATGAGTTTTCAAATTAATTTTTTACTTTTCCCTGTTCAGGGAACGTCAAGGGATCACTATCGGTTGAGCGTAACCCAAATAGACTGTTTTGTCGTCCATTCAGGTTTTGTTCAACCCTAAATCAACTGCAGCTACACTAATTACACATATAATCATCATAATAAACTCTGGAATATTAAAAATAATAACCATAAATAGAATATACATCCATTCACAAGCAATCCATCAAAAACTTAAAATTTCAGACATTAATTCTTGCTAAAAATCTGACAGAGTTTCCCCTCTAATCTAGACATCTCCCAAATACAAATAGTTAACTAATCCAGTGTATACATCAAATAAATCCAGTCTAACAACAGATAAAATCATCAACAACCAATACAGTTAATTACATGTTACAATTCAAGCCTAGAAACTAAGCTGCTCGTCTGTCTGTTTATCAAGTCTTTGCCCAGCTATCTTCTAGGCCCCTGTCCCTGTTCATCTGAGCAAAAAACCTCATGAGATAGTTAAATTCCAGTAGAGTAATTTACGATAAATAAATATTCAAAACTAGTTGAATGCCTAACGGTGCAAGCAACGAAAACAACTCCCGTGTATATTTCAAAAATCAGTGAAATACCTTATCTTTTAAAATCATTAAAATGGCATGGAAAATGAGGCAATCATTCAATGAATATAAAATCCATTTATCTGAAAATCTATGATCAAAATCTAATCAAATCTGATGCCCGGTGGTTCTCACATTAACATCCATCACAAGTCTCATGTGACTATATCTAAATCTGTCCAATTGCATGTCATATTACGAGAACTCAATCTCTTATCATTGGGTGTGATCCATAACGCCAATCACCCAAAATTAAGCCTATATTGTGAGTGTGATCTGTGACACCAATCACTCACTCAAGGACCGGGTGAGATTCAACATCTAGGGCATCCCCTAGCATGTGCACATACGCCAATCCTCATCCTCATACAGTCTATTCAAAATTACATGCACACAGTCGACTAATTCCCAGGGTTCTAGGATATTATGCTTAAATCACAACGTTTCCCCGTATAGGTTATCCCCCTTTATACTCCTTAAACCTTTATTAGGGTCGTCCTAGTTTAACGTGAAATCCCTAACGAATGTAGGCTAATTCTGATGGAAAACAATACATTTATAATATCCTCTACACTAAGAATACTCAACGGCTATCCCATATCGGCTATCAAGTACCCTACCCTAGGTCAACTCACTCCTATGGCATCTAAATCTGATAGCCAAGTCATTCTAACATGCAACAGGCATCTACAGCACACAGGCATGCAATTATACTCATCGAAAGTAGCATGCATTTCTATGCAATAAAATAAATATAGGTATTCACGAAATCAATCTAAGATCAAGGGAGCGTAAATTAACCTACCTGGTTATCATTTTCTCCTAATTAAGTTCGAGGCTTCCCGTATCCTTGAAATTTGAGTCTAGTTAATTTCCTGGGCAATTAAGTCAATGTTTTAGTCCATTACTTATTAAATTTCACTTTCCTACGTCAAATTACATGTTTTCCTAGGCCGATAGGTTTTTTATACAAGTTTGGCATCTAATTTAGTTAGAATACATTAAATTAGGGAAATTTAGATCATACCGAGGGTTTTGAAAGGTGAAAATTTGCTTCTTGATCCTTTCTGGCTTCTCTGCCAGCGACGCACGGTGGTACACAACAAAGCATGGCAGCGCACGGCGGAGAGGTGTGGCTGAGGTCAAAAATTACACCAGAGTGAAGCCCTCAAGATGAGGAGTCCAAATCTAGGGTTGACGCGGCGGTTCTCGGCCGTTAAGGTGGAATTTTCTGACAGCGAAGTTCTACACACGACGTGTGGAGGCTCCGTTCGTTGGCTACGAGCTGTGGGAGGAAGCTGGTAGGTCGACCTTCCCAATGGCGGGGCTGGTGACGTCTAACAGCGCCGGATGGCAGAGATCACAGCAGCCGAAAGAAATCACAATGGTGGGAAGAAAACGGTGGCGGCCGTTGGTGGGCGTGGATGGTTTCTGGAAGTCGAGGGTGGTGAGCTGCGTCAGTTGCTAGGTCAAACGACGGTGCATGGCGATGGTGGTGGCTGCATGCAGTGGTGAAGGGAGGAGAGAGAAGAGAGAGAGTGAGGAGGAAAGAGAGAGAGAGAATTTGCAAAATTGATTGAAATGGTGGAATTTTGGGAAATTTAAAGCCTCTAAGGGCAATTTGGTCTTTTTCCACATCACCCGAATATACTTTCGGATTTCGTCTTCGATTCGGTCGAGGGCACGGGTTCCCATGCAAGAGATTTGGCCCTCCATCTACGAGTCCGAAGTCTGATACTCTATCTGTCAATTTCTTAATGTCGGGCTGCGTTTTCTTTCAACAGATCAGATTTTAATTCCAAAAAATCCTCAGACTTCAACCATAACCTCAGAAAATCATGCCGAATTTAGTTTTAATGAAATCACGATCAATTTCACTCAGTTTAATTATTTTAAAAATTCTGTTTATTACAAAGGTGTCATTTCATAAACTCCCCTTTTTACCATATTATTTATTCCTCGGGTAAAATTCCATAATGTGACACTTCTCCATATTCAATTTGCCTAATTGTGACACTTGTCTTTAAAACTCTATTTCTCACAAATCGGGTATCATTTCAGTCTGGTTTTTCAACCAATCTCTCCAAGACTGACATTTATAGTTCTAGCAACTAAGCAATAACAAAACCATGTCTCTAAATTTTTAAATTAAATTATGGATAAACATAGAGATGCTTAGGGAGATGTTACACTTCGATTTTGGCTAAGAGAAAGAAAGAAAATATGTTTAATTAAGGTATAGCTAACTAGTTCATTTTTTTTCTTACACATAATACAGCCCACACCATTATTAAAATGTAAAAATGTAGATAGGTGTGTAACCTTAAATTTAGTGTGTAGCATGAACCAAGAAAGCAAGTGGAATAAATTATTAATGGCAATGGTTACACAAACCAAATGTGGGAGAAAGTGCCCTAGAAATTAATGCATAATCTCATTAAGTTTAAATTATAGAAAGAAAGGAAAAATGTGACATTGTGACCAAGTGTTCACAATTAAATAATAAAGGTGGCCAAGTGTCCACAATGTGACCCCAAGTGTTCACAATTAAATCATAAAGGTGGCCAAGTGTCTACAATGTGACCAAGTGTTCACAATTACTTCATAAAGGTGGCCAAGTGTCCACCATGTAACCAAGTGTTCACAATTAATTCATAAAGGTGGCCAAGTGTCCACCATGTAACCAAGTGTTCACAATTAATTCATAAAGGTGGCCAAGTGTCCACAATGTGACCCAGTGTTCACAATTCATTTATAAAGGTATCAAGTGTCGAGATTCCTTGAAGTGTGACCAAAGGTGCTTTGCACTTTAAGGCAAGGTAAGTTTTAAGAATGAAATGTATAACTAATCATTGTTTATTTCAGTTTTAACATGTATAATCCCATGAAAAGATGTTATACTTGAAATGAGAATATCTACTTCTATCACATTGACATTTCAAATAATCATGCAATGCTTGCCAATAAGTATATATATATATATATATGAGACTATGTTTTAAATGACTAAAATGTAGATGAAAATGTTTTTAGTTCTTGCACCTTGGTAAATATTAGTTCATTTTTAAAATAATGAATTGTTAAGCTACTGGGAAACTTGTGTTTCTCATTTATATGCTAATATGTATCAAATATAGACATTTAACAGTGCCAAGGAAAAATGGCAACCCCTTTTTGCTAAGAGCCTTTTGTATTCCTTTATTTTGGGTCTTGATTCTCTATATGGTTTTTGGATTAAGAGTTAGGTGTAACCCCCCAATCCTACAGTTCTTCTTTTTAAGTGATTTAAATCATATGAATAATATACTATAAGATTGGTGAATTACTACTTCCTTTACCCGAGTCAATTTTTAAATATTTATCAAATGAAATAATTGGTACTATTGGTCTGGGCTACTACACTCGAGATCTCACAAGTTACATAGCGGAAAATACATTAAATTAATTGACATAAAACATATATATATATACACACACATCCACATTCATTTACAGTGTGTACATATCATTCATTAGACATATATCTATAGATATGTGAGAGTGTTAGCTAGGGTAAGGAGACAACAAGCCTATCACTCATACCCATTTAACGAAAATAGCTAATGGATTCCTAGCTCACATATCCTAATACATATATGCCCTTATCCTATACATCAAAAATATTCTCCTGATCCTTTTTCCAAAATATCATAAGGATTCAGGGTATTGGCAGACCAAAAATTTTCCTAGCACTTTACATCCTTAAGGTGTGAGAAGAGCTTCCCATATGTACACAACCCACACTTCATGAATCACAGGAAAATACCCTAGGAAGGGTATTTCCACCTCTACTTCTAGCACTATCTAGAATTTAGGCATCTAATACAAACTAGCTTTTTTATGAGAATAAATCTCAGTAGCATGAATAACCAATTTTCAAAATAGCTAGTTTGTACCACCATAAACTCATACGAAAATTCTACATTCTTTTTCATAAAATAATACATCTATTGGGTTATCTTGTATAACATTTCATTTAACCTTCATACTTGCATGCATAAGCTTAACTTATAGTATATATCTCATCAATTCATCAAAACATATAGGTAACAGCGTCATTCATATAACTTTCATTATAAAATAAAGAGCAATAAGAAAATAAGAGCACCTCTCGTTGGCCTCTGCTAAATATCATCATAATCATCATCATATAATTGCATAATATAAGAGAAATCGAGAAGGTCACCATGTGCACCACTCTATGCTTTCGAATATGTACTCTGGCAACTATGTTTGGCGGTCCTCAACTACATATCATATTTGTGTACATTCTAGAGTATCCTCTAGTGGATCCAAGAACAATAAAGTCCCCACATTTAGGTTCCACACATTGTGTACATAATGGGGTCCATAAAATGCTATTCATAAACATATATATATGGGTGAATCGGTGCATAATATAGTTCTGTAAACTCTAAGTATGTGACTTTTCATTTATATTGGCCATTAAGTCACTAATTTACAATTTACAACTATCACAATAATCGTGGAATGTCTAATCACTATCCCATACCAGCAATTAGTCATTCAAATATGAACCTATCTACCACAGATACATATATTAAGAATACAATTTTTATTTGTCTTATGCATTCTTGCTCTTTCCTTTTAAATTTCATCACTCTCATGCCCTTTCTCATTTACATTTAAAGTATATGTTACCTTGCTTATAATTGAAGTTTAATCTCTAGTTTGGATTTATTTTTTGGGCTAGTATCATTCAAATATGTCATTAAGTTCATCTTTTTATCACAAAAGGAGGCAGTTGACTGGTTTCACACTGCAAGTCGATTGATTGCATTCTGTCTAAATCTTTGAAATTCCAAAGTGAGCTATCAGTTGACTGCTAGGTGCCTGGCAATCGACCTCTAGCTTACTGTTAAGCCCGACAGTCGATTACTAGGTTGGGGCAGTCAGCTGCCTTGTTCTTGGGCATTTCTGGAAAAATGAAGAACACGAAAATTGACTTCCAAGTGCTTGGCAGTCGACTGCTAGAATTTTGTATGCGTTTTTTAGCATATCAAGAGGACGATAGTCGACTACTACACCATGGTAGTCGGCTGTCACATCTTGTTCTATTTTATGAATTACTATTGACCCAAATTTTCAATCGAAAAACTTATTTTTAAACCTATTTTGAAATTGATAAACTCAAGATAAACTCCTTAGCAATATTTAACATAAGAAAATAGCCCAAAACATCATATAATCTTATCCAAATCTGAGATTAAAACTCATTTTTGTTCAAGCTAAAAATCCCATTTTTAGAAGCAATTTTAAGCGTGCACAAGTATCTTCAATCAGTTGAAATTACCCAACAGTAATTAAAAACAATAAGAATATAGTTTTTAATCCCTTTTTCTTTCAAACAAGTTCTATTTCATAAATTTTCATAGTATAAATAGTAAACTCCGAAATAAAGGGATTGGGTTATTATGCTACCTTTTTGCTGATTTCTAATCAGTATTTGATTATTAGGAAGTGTTCTGGAGTGATTTCCTAGCTCTTGGAATACTTAAATCCACGTAACAGTGTTGTTTGCTTACAATTCCTTCACTTTCTCTCTCTAGCTCGTCTTCTCTCTCTCTAGAGTTCAGACTCTCTGGAAGCACAATGAAGGGTCTGAAGAGTTAGCCTATTTATAAGTAATCTGACTCTTTGCAATTCTGCTCCTAATTCCCGACCATTCAGCCCAACATGATAATTCTTCTAACTATATGTTAAATTACCATTTTGTCCCTAGCTCACTAGTGGGAGAATTACAAAATTCTGTTAGCTACAGTAATTCTTTTGGCCAAAATTGCGATTGTCACACCTAAGCTTTTCCACTTTTCAGTTTAGTCCTTTTCTTCATTATAGTCAATTTTTTCACTCATTTCTAGCCCAATTCTTACACTCATGCAACTATATGCAAGCTAACATAACATAAATGCAACATACACAAGCAATTAACTAAAATTAACAAACATCTCTCAAAATTAGGAGCGGATGTTACATTAAGACTATTTTTTTGGCTGTATATAGTAAAGGGAAATGGGAAGTTACCAGGGAAAGGATATGTGAAGGACCTGTTCATCCCTATTATTTGTAAAAGAAGTTTGAGTGACAGGCTTGTTGTCTCCTGACTCCTTATGGACAAGTACTTCATATATCCTGGTATATGTTTACAGAAGGATGTAACAGACATTTATTATTTGTAATATAAAAGTTTTATAAATTCCGCTGTGATGTATTTAATTTTATTTCAGTTGTGCGTATAAGTTGATCTAAGAAAAAGAACCTGAACCTAATCCACTTTAATAATACTTAATGGTATCACTGCTCAGATGTTATAAATGAATAATTAAGGTCAAGAATAATGTACCGAAATTATCTATTTACATCAAAGGACTTGTAATACTAGATAAGAGAATTACATAAACCAAGTTGGTAAATCAAGATGGCAGTAATCAACTGCTAGGGTCATGATAGTTGACTGGTGTGTTCTTAGCAAGCCCAGAAAATCGAGAAATCCCATAATAGTGAAACCAAGAAGTAACTGAAGCAATCAATTTGTGACTTTCATGTTGGACATAAAAAACACAAGGCACATAACCATTAACTGTTTCTGAGGTATAGAGGTAGTAGTCAATTTCTAGGTCCCTATTAGTTAACTAATACAATACTAGAGTAGATATTTTAAAACACTAAGCTACCAATCAATCACTAACCCTAAGTAGTCGACCAGTGTGTTTTGAGTTGTGATATTTTAGTTATATGGACTTCTAAATGCATTCCAGTGTGTGATATTTCATACATGAACATGTGTTATTGCATATATGAGAAATAAAAGGATAAATGCTATGTAATATGGTGCTAAGGTTTTGAAAGAATTATGTTTTTGAAAGGAAAGCTTTTCCTTAGTGTATGTATTAGAGATAAACTAACCCATTGATCGAGTAACCGATAGTTGGTATGGTTTAAAGCACCATATAATTGAACCCAGTGGTTCAATTTTAACAAACTAGAAGCGAGCCCTAAGTTGAATGAAGGAGATGAACAAACCATCTTGTGCATGTGTATACTAGTATAAATGTCCCTTTTTCTGATTGTGTGTACACCTACGTAGCAAAGTCAATATCATTTTGTTGTTAAAGCCACATCAAACTCAAGGTTAAATTTCCATCCATTTAACAAGCAAAAGGACCAAATTAATTAAGGGTACATCTTTCAAGGATTGGAATAAGACAAAAACTATTTTAGGAACCAAATTTAGACACCTTACATTTTTCAGGGATCAAATCATTAATTTATTAATATATATATACAAACACACACAGACACATAAAGACATATACATATTAAGTGATAGATTAAATTGCATAGATATTTTTAAAATTAATACACACACATAGATATGTTAATAAGATATGTATATATATATATACCTACCACCTTATTTAGAGTTAGTCGATTAGTGTTCAATAACTAGTACCTCAGATTTTTCTATAATTTGTTAATATAAAAATAATATGTTATATTTTAAAATAATAAAAATAGAAATAATTAAGAATTTTTTTTAACTTATCAGTCTTTTCATGTGTATTTTAAATTTTATTTTTATAATAAATTTAGGGTAAATTACATTAATCTCTCTTAAGATTTGATGAACATTTACCACTCCTTTGGTTTCAAAATTTACACTCACTACTCTAAGATTTAATACAATATTATAAGAACCTCCCTTATAATTTATTTTTTGTTAATAAAGTTAGTATTTTACATAAAATGTGTCGAAGTTCTCTAGAAGTATGTTAGTTAAGCTGTGTAAGAGTATGTTAGTTAAGTTAATAATCTGTTGTAATATTCAGTTAGTCTATGTTGTAGCTTAGTTTCTATTATATCCTTTAGTTAGAGTTTTCTCTCTTTTCCCTTGTTTAAATAAATCCTCGTCAACAATGAATTTCATCATATTGTCACTTTAATCTCCCATTGTAACACTTTGTCCATTATACATACATATTCCTATAGAGACAGTGCACTACTATCTTTTCTCTTTTCTTTGGCTACCTGAATTCAATTTCTATTTTATGCCCAAGTCCTTAATTTATTTAAATTTTAGGTTTGGATTTCACTTAGGTACCTTACTTGACCCTCTAGCATTAGCAGAAGTGTTTAAAGAACTAGCAACATACATTCACTTAAAGGTTTAATATTAATATGTATAGATGATTGTCCCTATACTTAGGTACATACATTTTCATAGGAAATGTACATTATGTCCACTACATTGACCCATTAGGGGTCCTATCTCAAATGAATAAATCATAACCCAACCAGCTATGTGGACAACATCCAACTTCATCTCCATCATAGTGTTATACCTAACCATCTAGACACATTAACACACAGGTGAGACAAAATCTACTATCAAGTAAACTAGCTAATAAACCTTTACCATTGACGGTACCATCTGGGAATCACCCAAGAAAACTTGAATTCTTATGACCTTTCAAGAAAATGGATGTTATGCCATATATGTCATGCCAAACATAATGCAATTCATTAAATATCAGTAATCTCATGCTATCATCATTTCTTTGGTATGATCACTAGAATTCATCAAGGAATAAAGTATTAGGGGCATTCACATAGGTATGGGTAGGAAGCAACATGTCACACAAAAGTGTTATTCCAACACATAGCCAGATTGTTATTCTGATACATAGCCAGATTTTTATTCTGACACATAGCCAAATTGTTATTCCAACACATAGCTAGATTCTTATTCCGACACAAACAAATTTTTATTCCCACACATAGCTAGATTGTCATTCTAACATATAGCCAAATTGTTGTTCTAACACATAACTAGATTGTTATTCTGACACATTGACACATAGAAAGATTTTTATTTTGACACATAGCAAGATTGTTATTCTGATACATAGCCAGATTTTTATTCCTATGCATTGCCAGATTGTTATTCTGACACATAAACAGATTTTTATTCTCATTATTTAAGCTCATGATTCACTAACATATATGCTATAGAAATAGATTCCAGGTCCAGGTGAGCCTAATCCTAAGTAACCAACCCCTCAGCCTTTAGAGTACACTAACTTAGGATTAGCTACCTACATGGTGTTTTCACAATACCTTGTAGGATTAAATAGATGTCTTACCATCCTAATTCATGATCCAACTATGGGATTCACAATGGTCATCCTATATCGACTTTGGGCATCTAATCCAGAATCTATTTAATGCTAGTAAATATATTAAGAATAACTTTCAGCTCTTCTTTTCTATAATTTCCTCTATCCCATAGCCTCATACTACTCTAATGTGTTCTACATGCTTAATTTAATTAGATCTTTAGCCTTGTTGTTATTATTGAGGAAAAACATGGGGAAAATGGTCATTTTTCATCAAATAGGGGCTCCAAGTCGACTTCATTGAGCAAATAGTCAATTTGTATATTTTTTTCATAAATGGGCACTTGGCCGTTGGTAAATAGTTGACTTCCTTGAGTAAGCAGTCGATTCTTGGTAAGCAGACTACTTCTTGGCAATCAGTTGACTTCTTTGGCCCAATAGTTGGCTTCTTGCTCTTGGTTTCAAATTTTTGGGTTTTAAGAACACGAAAGTTAACTTCCTTAGGCAAGTAGTTGAATTCCTTGCTCCTGTCTTATTTTAAAACACCATTTTTTATTCTTTTTAACCCCTAAATGATATGGATTTGTTACAAATCAATCCATAGACCTTTTACCTACTTTAAAATCAAGAACATACATAAAAAACAAGACATTTTCAAGCCTTATCCAACTTAAACATAATTGCATATATAATGGATAGAAAAGAAACAACCCATTTTCCAATCCTTTAATTTCAGGCAAGTCAAGCATAATCAAAGACATACAAGCATACATCTTGTAACATCAAACTAAGGATGCAAAATAAATCCCTTTCTCAATATTCAAACAACATTTTAAGAGAGATTTCCATATTATACCCATTTTCAAGAATAAAGAGAAATATGGGAGTTTGATTTACTTAATTTTGATTTACTTAATTACCTCTTTTTTTAAAACATATATGTGCATTAAATGTTGTCTAGAATCGTTCTAGGTTGATTCCTTGAGTTTTCTACGGATTCTCTTTAGCTTCTTCTTCAACTCTTCTACCTTCTCTTTCTAATTCTTCTTTCTTTCTAACTTTAAAAAATCTAAACAGTCTCTCTCTTCCATCTAACATATACGTTGGCTAACTTCCTTAGGATGTTTTTCCAAATAATTGGGAAATTTTACCCCTTAGTACCACTCTTAGCTCTTTATACCCTAATATACCATATCTCCATTGGGTTTTATTCCTCTAAATGTACCACCTATGTTCATTTCTTTCTTTCCCACAAACTGGACCTCATTTAGGTTTAATTTTCTAGTCTATCTTAACTAGCTTTAGGCTAGCTTATAACTAATTTCAAACACATGCAAAGGATTTTACTTAATTTACAAACTAAAGGGTCCAGGTGCTTGGAGCAGGATGTTACATCCAATGCCTCAATGCTTTCTCATGGTATCAGAGCAATCCTGGTAAATTTGAAGTTTTGATTGTCGCATTCTATAACTTTGGATCAAGAACAAGGAGTTAAGTCTTCAAAACAGAGACATGAATACTCAGTCATTCTCAGACTAAAACTAATGTTGTAGTAGATTCATAGAGGAATGATGATGTTCCTATATGGCATTGAAAAACTCATATCAAGCTGGCATGATGCTTGTTACCTCTCCATTAACAGGTAATAATTATCTTAATCACTACCATACGTATTTCTTTGGAAGCCAAAGATAAGATTGGCTTCATAGATGTGTTTATCCAGGAACCTACCAAAGTTAATGTGTAATGCCCCTAACCCAAGGGTTCCTTTTTGGTAATTAAATAATATAATATATATCATAAGATTGGTGAGTTACTACTACGTCTACCCAAGTAAATTTTAAATTTTACCAATTTAAGTAATTAAGTGCTATTAGTATAGGAATTCTACACTCGGGATTCTCACACATAATGTAGCGAAAATAAATAAAAGTAGTCATACTCACATATATAAAATTCTATATACATTCACATACATACATGATTGTTTTACAATAGTCATAATGTAGTTATATAAGACATATACCTATAGATATGTGAGGCTATTTAAGGTATGGAGGTAACACCTCTGCCACTCATACCCCTCTTTAAATCCTACTAGTGGATATTCTTCTCATATATCTTGAATACATATATACTCTCTTTTCCTGTACATCAAAAATAAACATCCTCAAAAAGAAAATGAAGGGGGTTAGGATATTGGGGTATGTTGAACTTCACTATCTACATGTCAAAACACAAAGACTGACACACTATTTTTACATATCCATCCCTCCTATAGGTGGGGGCGATGGAGGAACTTCCTCAATTGTAACCACCCATATTTCTTTCACCAGCATAAAATAGCCTAAAGGGATCTCCACTAACTGTACCTCCACTTCTAGCATCATTTGGTACCTAGGCATTTGACACGCGCCAGTATTTGTATGAGAATAAATCTTAGTAGCATAATAATCTATTTTAAAACTACTAGTTTGTACCACTATACTTGTACAAAAATCCACTACATCCTTTCCATCATCAATTGTTAAACAATATCTATTGGGATGCAATGCATGATTACGCAATTATGCCATCATAATCTTTTAATAAATATAGCATGTACTTATGAATGCGTGTATAATTATAGTCCAGTCCACCAAATGCCAACAATATAAACATGTCATTTCATCATATACATTTGTCACAGTAACATGATTATAATCACATATAAAACATGAGCCAGAAAAATAATCACATCATAATGGCCAATGTCATATCATCATATGAGATATTGGGAGAGTCACCCAGGGAATAACTCCACGTGCTCCAATAGCTCTTATGAATGAGTTTTGAGTTCAGTTCCTCGTGGTCCTTGACCATTGACAGTCCACAACTTCCTATATTATCTAGAGCATCACCTATTAGATCCAAGTACTCAATGATCCCTGCTCTCTCATCAGATCATCCCTAACTAGTGGGATCGATATCTATACTGATATTTTACTTCCCTTTCATCCCAAACAGGGTTGGTATAACTTACTCAATGGTCCCTACCAACTTTGACACATCATCCCTGACCAATGGGATCGGTATCCCTTTGCATACTTCTCTTCCCTTTCATCCTATAAGGGGCTGGTATAACTCACGAGATCACTGCCACCTTTGACAGATCACGTCTACTCCATCCTTGTGAATCATGAGACTATGGAATCACCATCCTAACTGATAGATCATAGATCAAACTCCTCGCATTCTATTCTTAAGCATATATCTTAGGGTGATTCGGCTCATGCTATGGTTATGCTTAACTTTAAGTATGTGACTTCCTTTGTTAGCAATAAAAGAGTTCACTAACTTAGAATTCTCAACCATTATGGTGTTTTCAAAGTCATTTACAATTGAATGGATTTTTTACCATCCCAAATTTATGGTCTAACCGTGAAATTCCCAACGATCGTTCCATACTAGTAGTCGGTCACTCAATCATAAGCCTATCTACCACTAGTGCATACACTTAAAATACTCTTCTCTTTTCTCTTTTATGTTTTCTGCTCTTTCTTTTTTAGCCTCATGCTTCATGTTACCCAAAATCAATAATTTCCTATATAATGACATAATTTTTGACTCCACTAAGTAAATGCTCAAGAAAATAGAGACCTAGGCTCAAAACCTTCTTTTAAACTTTTAAGGTTTCTTTCTCAAGACTAAGTGTCTCTTTCAAAACGAATTCTTTATGAAAAATACTATTTTTCCACTTAGCAGTTGACTTACACCTTATTGTAGTTGGCTGATAGAATTAAAACCTCAAAAACTTAATTAGAAGTCTGTAAGTCGACTGCCAAGACTCTATCAGTTGGTTGACGACTAACGAAGAGTTATCGGTCGACTAACAAGCCCATAGTAGTCGGCTGATAGCCTACTATAAGCTGGAAGCCTTTCAATAGAGGCACGACGCCCAACTGCCTTGGGTTAGCAATTAACTGCTACCTGTTTGTACTACAAAATTTTGAATTGAAGAATATAGAAGTCAACTTGTAAGTTCATGAGTGATAAACACATAATTATACATATTTAATGGCTAAATTCCACTCCCTTTAGGGGTATATTTTGTGTTTTTTATGAATAATTACCCATGTTTTCACTTGAATACATGTTATCAAAGCTTTTTCTAGGTATAAAACAATTTTGAAGAGAAATGGAACAAAACCAAGAATCTAAAGTCTCAAAGCACCTTAAAATGCACCTTTTCGCATGGACACTCATGAAGTCTTCTAGAACACACCCTACCACACACCCATGCTGGCTGAAATCTTTTAGAACACACCTATCCACATGCCAAAGACATCTTATGCACCTTCCTGCACAGCCAGAGCAACAATGTCCAACCAAGAAATGGCCAAAAACATATCACGGAGGGAATTCTTCTGGAACATGGCCTAAAACACGGCCATGCCCTCCACTTAGGCTACCACATGGCCATGCCACTTTTGAGGCTACCACATGGCTATGTGGAAGCCTAAAAAGGCACCTCCCTTGCCTATAAATAGAAGAAAGCACAAGGAAGGAAAGTCATTACTTCTAGGCGTCTAAGGAGAAGGAAACTAAGAGCACTTGGAGTAGCTTGGAGTGTGACAATCCTTGCTAGTATTTGGAGCCTAAAACTTCAATTCCCTTGCCTCCCCACAAAGGTCACAAGCCATGGAGAGCTAATCTAGAGTTGAAGAAAGAGATTGGGAAGCATCAAAAGGTAATTCAAAGCATAATCAAGAAGGGAGTTCAAAATCCATACTAGTCATCCAAAACTTGACAGATGAGGATTTTTTGTTTCCATTTGTTCTTCTTCCCTTGATTTAATTCTTATTGTTTTATTCATGAACATGAGTAGCTAGATTGCTAGAACCCAATTGGGGTTCATAGACTATGTTGATACTTTGATTTGAATACGATTGGGTTATAAATTGAATTGTGTGATCTTCCTCTAGTTAAAGATTAATCAAGTTTTATTATGAGACGTCGTAAGAAAAAATATCTAGATTCCTCTCAAATACTCTAACCGATGATGATTCGAATTGGAAAACTAACTAGAGAGAATAGTTGATCTTCTCTTGGACCAAGAGGTTGACAACTACTGGACCAAGAGAAACTCCTAATAAGCCTTAATGCTGATCTATACTTGACCATTAGACACAAATAGCCAATGGAAGGTATAGGTTTTAGAAATCCATCGAAACCAATTGGAAATCTGGATTTACTTTACACAAGTAGCATAATCAATTTTATAACTCATTACCTTTTGTTTACATATCATCTAGTCTAAGAGCCCAATGGGTTTGCTCGTTTAGAACTTGATAATTCACTGTCTTAACACTTGCTTTACTTTCCCTCCAAATTCAAAGAGTGATAATTAAAAATCCATCATTATTCTTCCTAGGCTAGATAACAACAATTAAGTAGTAACTCTGGGCTTTCTCGTTCTCGTGGGATACGACCTTGGTACTCACCATTGTGCTAGGCTACACTGAAAGGTGCATAGCCTTAAGGTGTGGCTACATATAGTTCATTGGTAGCACATCAAGTTTTTGGCACCGTTGCCAGGGGATATTTGTGAAAAGTATAGTGAAATTAGGAACTGTTACTTTAGCCATTTTATTTTTCCTTTACCATTTTAATTTGTTTAGTTATTTTTCTTTAATTTTTGTTTCTTTCATTATTTAAAATTATCAATTATCTCTAACAATTTATGACTAAGAGTACAAACCTTGAACCAACTAATCCTCTTTCTAAGCCTGAACGATATCTTAACTCAAGATCAAGTTCACGTCACATTGAGGAGGAACTAGTTCAAATTCCTATTCATACACCGCAAGAGATGGCTAATAACAATAATAATGAAGATGGTAACCGAAAAATGTACGATTTTACTAGACCTTTATTGGAAGGAACAAAAACGTGCATTAGTCAACTTACCATTGCTGTAAATAATTTTGAAATAAAGCCAAATATCACCTAAATGGTGCAACAAACTGTACAGTTTGGAGGGCTACCTAGTAAGGACCCCAATGCACATATTGCCACTTTCTTGGAGATATGTGACACCTTTAGAATCAATGGAACCATCGATGACACCATTAGGTTTAGGTTGTTTCCATTCTCTCTGAGGGACAGGACCAAGAGATGGTTGCAATCCCTCCCTCCTAACTCCATCACCACTTAGAATGGTTTGGTAGAAAATTTTCTCTATAAATATTTTCCTCTTGCTAAGACTACATAGATGCGCAATAATATTTATTCTTTTTGTGTAGATGAATCATGAAAACATGTATGATGCTTGGGAGAGATACAAAGACTTGTTAAGATGTTGCCCACACCATGGACTACTCGTATAGATGCAAGTGCAAACCTTTTATAGTGGTTTAAACCTAACCACTAGGAAAATGGTGGATGCAGCAGCAGGAGGAGCTCTGAATAATAAGACCCTTGAGCAGGCACAAAATTTGATACAGGAAATGGCTATGAACAATTACCAATGGCAATCCTCTAGGGACAAACAGTAGGGAGTGGTCAACCAGATAGATTCTACATCAGTCTTAGCAGCTTAAGTGGAGCTTCTGGCCAAGAAAATAGACCAACTATAAATGTCGGTTCAAGCAGCATAGTTAGGCTGTGAATTTTATGGTGGCCCACATTATGGTGCAAACTGTAAAGCAAGAGGTATGTTTGTAAACTCATTAACTTCATTTTCATCTAACTTGGGTTTTGCTAACTTAAAATAGGTAAATTACATGGGTAATATCCTAAGACAGCTGAATAACCTATACAACAACACATACAACCTTGGGTGGGAAAATCATCTGAATTTCAACTGGAGAAACAATAACACCTAAGGTCCACCAGACTACCAATGGTAGCAGCAGCAACCCCAATCGCAAGCTGCCCCAAATTAATTTCCTCAAGGGTAGGAAAACAAGCCCAGTTTTGAGGAATTTATGATGAAGTATATGTCCTCTACGGACATAATCCTTAGAAATCAACAGGCCTCTATTCAAAACTTAGAAACTCAGTTAGGCAAGATATCTAAGTTATTGGTTAAAAGACAGATAGGGACACTTCCCAGGACCACAGAGCCAAACCCAAGGGAGAATTGCAATGTTATCACTCTACTATCAGATAAGCAAAAACCTAGTTCTTTACAAATGACTTGTGATAATACTATTGTATAGGATAGGCCAGTCAGTAAGGAACCAAGATTAGAGGTTAGCAAACCAGTACAAGCTAAGGATAAGAAAAGTCTTATGAAAGAGTACCAGCCACTTGTTCTATACCGTGCTAGACTAAAGCAGGCAGAACTCTTTCAACAGCTTAGTAAGTATATTGATCCACTTGAACAGCTGAAAATTAACAAACAGGAGCCCAAGGATTTAAGGCTGGTAACACTAACTGAGGAGTGCACATCAATCCCATAAAACAAGCTACCCATTAAGAGGCATGATCTAGGGAGTTTTTCTATACCTTGTGTAATTAATAAACTACCTATTATAGATGCTTTAGTTAATTTAGGATCTAGAATTAATTTGATGCCTACTAGCTTGTTTGATAGATTAGGATTGAATAAACTAAAACCTACTAGGATAACTATACAATTAGATGATAGGACTATTAAACATCTTAAGGGTATAATTAAGAATGTCCTAGTAAGAGTTGGCAATTTTACATTTCCTGTTGACTTTATTGTAATGGATATGGAAGGTGAAAGTAGCATACCCATGATTCTAGGCAGACCTTTCCTCGCAACATCCAAGGCTCTTATAGATGTTTTTGAGGGAAAGTTAATGCTTTGGTAAGGGATGAAACTATCACTTTTGATATAACCACTCCTCACTTGCAGGAAATATCACCTAATAACCCTTTACAGAAGCAACTACATGAGAACTTGCTTTCTGACCCTTTGCAAGTAGCTAATGAGTCTAGCAGCAATACTAACCCTTCTATTGATGTTAACAGATCAAAGGTGCAAAAGGTGAAACCTTTAATTAAGGACCCCTTTGTCTTGAAACCAAAAGAACCACCTAAGCACTTTAGGTACACATATGTGGATGCAGTGAAGAAGTAGCCTGTGATCATAACAGCTAAGTTAACACCAGATAAGAAGGAATTAACTTCACCCGCTCGCCAGAAACACCCTAAGGGCTTTCCATTCAGAATCCCTCCACCTCCTCTAGCTCCACCTGATCAGGCAGTAATTAAAATTCTCTTTTTTCCTTCTCTTTAACTTTATTTTCGTTCATGTACCTTAGTTTTTTTTACTATTTTCTTTCTCTATGTATCTTTCCAACTTATTTGTTTTCTTTTGAGATATCCCCTTTTCTATACATTAAGGACAGTGTTTGTCTTAAGTGTGGGGTGACTCCTAGTTTAATTTCAGATTTCTTTCTTATCAAATAAATTTTCTATTTCAATTTTCAATTTCAATTTCAATCTAATTTTTTGAATACAATTTGATTTGATCTCAAATAAAAATTTTTTTAAAAAAATTAAATATAATAGTTTTTAGTTTGATTAGTTTACATTGTCCTTTGTTCATTCATTTTATGTTAGTTTACATTTTATTTTCTTTACTCTATTTTTACTTTGTTCATAATGTCAATAATTGCTTTCCTATATGTATTCCAAAGGGTATCATACTAGTTATTGTCATTTCTTCACCATTGCTTTATATTAAGTCATAACATGGATAAAATATAACACACACTTATAATTTTGCAGGTCAAACTCTTTTAAATGCATATGAGACAATAAATGCTTTTCATAGCTCATATAGAAAAACAGTTCTATGGCACCTAGATGTTCCCACATCTTACACCATGTTCTACATTGCATACACTCTTAGTTGATAATATGGATAGGAAGACATGCATGCATTACTTGACTAGCAATTTTATTGAAAATTTTAGGAACCTATAAAACTAAACCTTATAAATGTAAGGATTTGAGCCGAGAGAACATTCATTACAAACGTGCTCTAAATTTTTCTTGCTAAGGGTACACTTCATTTTACTATGCTACTAGAACTTGCTTTGTAATACTTGTCAAAATTATAATTTGGGCAACTTAGGTTACACCACTATTGACCAAAAAGCCTACCCTATATGTTTCCCTTAGTTGACCATTATCAAGCCTTGGCATGTTCTTCCATATATACACCCTTACACACCACATTCCACTTCTTTTTCTTTACAATATCTTTCTTTGCCACCCTATATGTTGAAATTTTTATGGTCTGTTCTTCATATCTGGATTAAAATGTAGTATCTCAATAGATAAGGATTCATTGAGTCTTCCCTTTATTTTGAGATACCCCTTCTATCCAAGACTGAATATTAAAAAGACTGCAAGACTGCAAAAAGCAAAAAGCAAAAAGAAAAAAAAAATATATACAAAAAAGAGGAAAAGAAAAGAAAGAAAAGAATAAAAGGAAAGGAAAAAAGAAAGGAAGAGAAAAAATTATGATTATCAAAGCAGTCTCTGTATTATCTTGGGAAAGGGTATTCTCTCAGACAAAAAGCTTAGTTAAAACTATGTCTACCACATTTAATCCTTGAAATCTCCCTAGGACCACATGCATTTTCAACATATCTGTACCCTTTTCTCCCAAAATTCTTCTCCTACCTTTACTTTAAGCCTCATTCCAACCTTGTCAAGACCCTTTGATCATGATATTCAAGTTTTCACAAGTAGTGGAGATGAGATTTATAAGCAAGCATATGGAAAGCATAGTACTATAGAATTGCTTGAGAGATTTCACTCCACCCATGTACACTTATGAGCGACATTTGAGTGATCTTTGTGAGGCAATGGTTCCTAATCAGATAATGAATTGCTTGTTGAGGAAGTGCATTCAATCTAACTATCTCTGTTATTATTGAAGGGCTTGCAACACCAAGAATTATGGTTAAGATTCATTTAGCAATGAGTTACATAGACAGTGGAGTATGTATAAACTATGAAAAGCTCTTAATTGTTTCTTATGAATTAAATGCAAGTTTGCTTGAGGACAAGCAAAAGTTTAAGTGTGGGGTATTATGATGAACACATAATTACACATATTTAATGGCTAAATTCCACTCCCTTTAGGGGTATATTTTGTGTGTTTTATGAATAATTACCCATGTTTTCACTTGAATACATGTTATCAAAGCTTTTCCTAGGTATAAAGCAATTTTGAAGATAGATGAACCAAAACCAAGCATCTAAAGGCTCAAAGCACCTCAAAATGCACCTTTTCGCATGGGCACTCATGAAGTCTTCTAGAACACACCCTACCACACACCCATGTTGGCTTAAATCTTCTAGAACACACCTCTCCACATGCCAAAGACATCTTATGCACCTTACTACATAGCCAGAAAAACAATCTCTAACCAAGAAATGACCAAAAACACATCATGAAGGAATTTCTTCTAGAACACGACCTAGAATGTAACGCCCCTATCTAGTATTATCATTAATTCTAATATAAATAGATAGGTTTGGTACATTATCTTTATCCTTAATTTAATTAAAGTCTAAGCAGTTATACCATTGAATTATATTAAGCGGATTAGGTTCGGGATCTTTGGCTCAGATTAAATAAACTTACATGCATAACGGAATAAAAGAAATTCTATGCTACACTGTGAAATTTAAACTTTCATACAATTCAATGAAATAAGTTCCATAATGTCCATTACATTACAGTAAACATGTATCAGGATATGCGAAGCACCCAACCATAGGACGTCAGGAGACAACAATCCTTCACTCAGACTCTCTTTATAAATTTCCAAGACGGACTGGTCCTTCACCTATCCCTTCCCCTGTTTTTTCCTAAATACATCTCAGGACTACTGCCAAAAGAATAATCCTATATCTAAATGGAGCATATCTAGACTAGGACCCAAAATAGGGGTTACAAAAAATTTCTTAACCCAAAAAGAAGTCAAACTCCCAGCCTGACTATGCGTCCGCATCTAATACATATTAGCACATAATGAGAAACGCAAGTTTCCCAGTAGCTTAACAATTCGGTTTAAAAACAACTAATATGTATCAGGGTGCAAGCAACAAAATAATTGATTCTACATTCCTGGAATAAAATATAGCATAATTTCAAAATATAATTGGCAAGCAATATATGGTCCATTAAAATGTCAATAGGATGGGACTAAAATATTGTCAAATAAAGCATACTTTGACATACATTACCATACGTTAACAAATTATTTAAGCTAATCATTCTTAAATTTTCTTTGTATTTTAACTGTGCACACTTGGGCACATGTGGACACTTGGCCACCTTTAACATTTCTTTAATTATCCAGGGAAAAGTTTCTTTTCTTAAGAATCATTATTAGTGTACATCCCCTTTAAAATTCTAATAACTTCAAGATTAAGATTCCTTTTTCTTGGAAATCAATTCCCATACACATTTCCTTTTCTAAAAATTCTAGTAATTTCAACAATAATTTCTTCTTCTTGGAAATTAATTCCAATATACATTTTCTTTCTAAAGCTCTAGTAATTTTCATAATGATTTCTTTTTCTTGGAAAATTAATTCCAATGTACAATTTCTTTCTAAATTTCTAACAATTTCCATAATAATTTCTTTTCTTGGAAAATTAATTCCAATGTACAATTTCTTTCTAAAAATTCTAAAAATTTCTTTTTATTGGAAAATTTATTTCCAATTTCCAATTTCTTTACAAAAATTCTAATAATTTCTTTGCTTGGAAAATTAATTCCAATGTAAATTTTCTTTCTAAAAATTCTAATAATTTCCATAATAATTTCTTTTTCTTGGAAAATTTATTTCCAATGTACAATTTCTTTCTAAAAATTCTAATAATCTCCATAATAATTTATTTTTTTTTGGAAAATTAATTCCAATGTACATTCCATTTCTAAAAGTTCTAGCCTTTTTAGAATACTTACCCTCCTTGCAAAATAATCTAAGTTTTCTCTTGTGACATCAAAAACAATTTCCCATGCGTTGAATCAAAATCATAGTGCATAGCTTATAAATTTCAAGAATGAATATCATAGACTTGGCCTAGGGAGTTTTATTCATTTGGCAATTCCATTTCCTTTCCTTTTTGTTCTTTACTTAGTACACTTAAAAGGTTAGGGTTTTTTCTTTGTGGTCATCATGGAGTTAACATCATTCAACCCTAATTCTTTTTCTAACAACAGATCCATGTTATCTCATCCATCAACCTTCCATTGAACCACACATGCTAGCCACATACATACATTTAGGTCAAGAATGTAGGGACAACTTAAGTTCCATGGAAAACTTAAACATAAATATTGGATTGCATAACTAGAACATGGAACAAAAGCTTAGATTGTTAACCTACCTTGCTTCCCTTGCTCTTCCCATTTTGATCACTTTTGCTTTCTCCTTCTCCCAATTCTTTGTGCTTCACATGGTCACTCTTCCCAATTACTCTCCCAAGACTCTTGAAATCCTATTTTCTTTTTTTCCCTTTCCTTACGTGTGTGTGTATGTGTAGGTTGTATGAGAAGTGAAATTTTTTTCATACCCCATTATATGTGTGAATGGGGTATGAAAATAAAGTTTCCCCCTCTTTTTCCTTGGTAAGGTGTCCTTGCTTCCAATACATACAAAATTTTATGCCATTCTCACTTACTTTTTCCTCACTTCATGCCACCCCTTTCTTTGTTTTCTCCTTTTTTTTTCTTTCTTTTCTTCCCTACTTCATGTGTGTATGTCTCCTTGTGGGACTAAAATTTTAATTCTCATTTCTCTATCTCCCTTCACGTGTTGTTTGTAGTATAGAAGTCAAATTTTCAATTCCCTCTTGTCTCTTTCTTTGCTTAGGTGGTGTGTGGTTGTGTGAAGGTTCCAATTGCATTCTATTTTAATTTTCCTAAAGGAAAATTCTATACTTGTACTCTTTTGCTTGCAACCTTGGTAATTGTTTTCCTTGCAAGTTTGGGTTAACTATTCTCACAAGCAACTAAATTCCTATTATTGCAACAAAATTTCTATTCCTTTTGTCTTCTTTTCCTCACCATAATCTCCTTCTTCACGTGGGGTTCCATTTGTAACATGTCAAGTAAAAATTCTACACCTTTAAAATTCTTCCTCCTTGCCATGTTTTCATGCCTCACATGTTCCGATGTGCATATTTCACTTAGAAAAATTCTGCACCTAATTGTTTTTTCTTGCTACCTTCATTTGTTGTTAATTACATTCCCTCCATGCATACTTACACAATAAAATTCTGCACTTAATTGGCTTTGCTTGCTGCCTTGGTATTTCTTTTCCTTGCAAGTTTAGATTACTTACTTTCACAAGCAACTAACTTATATGCTTCATAAATAAAAAAATCTGCACCTTTATTTAATGGTTTCCCCTCTTTCACATGTCCCCTCTCCCTTTTTCTATTCTCTCTTTTCCTTCAAAATACACGTGCACTCTCCTTGCATGCAAGGTGAAAATTCAACTTCTCTTCCTTCTTTGTATTGTCCATTGGTCCCACACAAGATGCATGAAATCTCTTTCCTCCCTAGTTCACGTGACACCCACACACATATATATATATTTTTTGTTGCATCCTTCTTCCCTTTCTCCATTCATGTGAACCATGCATGAAGTTCATGAAAAATTTTCTTCTTTCACCTATTTGCACATGAAACCATGCATATATACATAATAATTTTTTTGAATGTTTTTAGTCTCCTTTCCTTTCCACATCACCTTTCCTTTCCACCTTACGTGTGGCTTGGAATTGCCATGCATAAAATTTAATTTCCATTCCCTTCTTTCATGTAGGATACATGCAAGGCACACTCATGCATATATTTAAATAGTTGCATCTTATTTTGCTTCTCACTTGGTACTTAGGCTAGGTAATTCAAAAGGAAAATAAAGAATTAAATTAAGCACTAATTTTCATGCAACTTACCTTCTAATTAATTAGCAAGCAAGCAATTCATACTAATTAATTAAATGATACCATTAATTCCATCCATTTAATTAAAGACCATTAATTTAGGATAACTAAATTATGGGGTGTTACATAGAACACGGCCATGCCCTCTACTTAGGCTACCACACAGCCATGCCACTTTCTAGGCTGCCACATGGCTGTGTGGAAGCCTAGAGAGGCACCTCCCTTGCCTATTAATAGCAAAAGGCGCAAGGAATGAAAGGCATCACTTCTAGGCGTCTAAGGATAAGGAAACTAGGAGCACTTGGAGTAGCTTGGAGTGTGACAATCCTTGCTAGTCTTTAGAGCCTAAAACTTCAATTCCCTTGCCTCCCCACAAAGGTTACAAGCCGTGGAGAGACAATCCAGAGTTGAAGAAAGAGATTGGGAAGCATCAAAAGGCAATTCGAAGTATAATCAAGAAGAGTGTTCAAAATCTAAACTAGTCATCCAAAACTTGACAGATGAGGATTTTTTGTTTCCATTTTGTTCTTCTTCCCTTGATTTAATTGTTATTATTTTATTCATGAACATGAGTAGCCAAATTGGTAGAACCCAATTAGGGTTCTTAAACTATGTTGATACTTTGATTTGAAAATGATTGGGATATAAATTGAATTATGTGATCTTCCTCTAGTTAAAGATTAATCAAGTTTTATTACGAGACGTCGTAAGAAAAAATATCTAGATTCCTCTCAAATACTCTAACCGATGATGTTTGGAATTGGAAAACTAACTAGAGAGAATAGTTGATCTTCGCTCAGACCAAGAGGTTGACAACTGCTGGACCAGGAGAAACTCCTAATAAGCCTTAATATTGATCTATACTTGACCATTGGACACAAATAGCAAATGGAAGGTATAGGTTTTAGAAATCCATCGAAACTAACCAAAAATCTGGATTTACTTTACACAGGTAGCACAATCAATTTCATAACTCATTACCTTTTGTTTACATATCATCTAGTTTAAAACCCCAATAGGTTTGCTTGTCTAGAGCTTGATAATTCACCGTCTTAACACTTGCTTTACTTTCCCTCCAAAGTCAAGAGAGTGATAATTATATTTAGATAATTAAAAATCCATCATTATTCTTCCTAGGCTAGATAACAATGATTAAGTAGTAACTCTGGGCTTTCCCGTTCCCATGGGATACAACCTTGGTACTCACCATTGCACTAGGCTACACTGACAGGTGCATTGCCTTAAGGTGTGGCTATATATAGTTCATTGGTAGCACATCAATAAGCCTTAGTTCTATTAATATAGAGAGTTTCTAAATCTAGATTTCCACTTATTATAAAAAGTCATGAGCTTCATTTCCAACATTAATTCATCATTTGCCCTAAATTATTTCTTATGCTCATACTCAAACATCATCAATCAAAGGAAATCCAAACATATTTCAAATAGGTGAATAGTAAAACTCATATCTCACAATCAAAACCAATCTAAAACAAGCACGTATAAGTAAATTCATATAGCATAAACACCTAAAAGAAGTTATAAATACAAAGAATGTAGGTTTGAACCCCTCTCTTAACTCAAACAACATCAAAATCATCATTTTTCAATAAAGTGAATAGTATTTTTCAAACAATGAAGGGACTAGGCTTTTAGCTACATTGATTCTTGTTGAAAAGTGTGTTGTTGGTGTTAGATGCTGTCCTAGACATTCCATGTTGTGAATTTTTAATCTAGATCGCACTGGAATTCACACTAGGTTCCTTCTCCTTCACAATCTCTCTTTAAAACATCCTTTCTCTCTCTAAAAAGGTCAGAAAGTGATTTATGGTAAAGGGTTTGTCTCTAGTTTTTGTCTTATATGGGGAGTTCCATGGAGTTGGGAAAAATGCCACTTTGTCCAACTTCTGTCCACTTAATCTAAAGTTAGATTGAGTTTTTGGTCACTTAGCTTCAAATGCAGTTCCTTCAGTCATAAGAGAATTTACATCTTTGCCCCTGAAATACTAGCAGGAGATTTCAAAAATCAATAAGCTACAATAAGTCCCTTAGCTTAACATTTTTCTTTTTAATCTAGTCTCTATTCTTTCCTTTTCTTTCTAATCCCTATTTACTTTCAATGTAGTCCTTTACCCTCTTTCAATTAAGTCTCTACACTAATGCAACTATATGTAGTGTATTCCCCCAATCCTACAATTCCTTTTAAATTGATTTAAATAATATAAATAATATACTATAAGATTGGTGAATTACTACTTCCTTTACCTGAGTAAATTTTTAATTATTTATCAAGTGAATTAAAAAGTATTATTGGTTTGGGCTACTACACTCAGGATCTCACACGTTACACAGCGAAAATTAAAACATATTAGTTAAAATAACATACATATGCATACGTATATTCATATACATCAATATTCATTTACAGTGTATACATATCATTCATTAAACATAAATCTATGGATATGTGAGAGTGTTAGCTAGGGTAAGGAGACAACAAGCCTGTCACTCATACCCATTTAACAAAAATAGCTAGAGGATTCCTAACTCACATATCCTAATACATATGTGCCCTTATCCTATACATCAAAGCTATTCTCCTAATCCTTTTACCAAAATATCACCAGGATTCAAGGTATGAGGCATATCAAAAACTTTCCTAGAACTTTACATCCTCAAGGTGTAGGAGAAACTTCCCATATATATACAACCCATACTTCATGAATCACAGGAAAATACCCTATGAAGGGTATCTCCACCACTTCCACCTCCACTTCTAGGACTATCTGGAACCTAGGCATCTGATACAAACCAGCATTTTTATGAGAATAAATCTCAGTAGCATTAATAACCATTTTTCAAAATAGCTAGTTTGTACCATCGTAAACTCATACGAAAATTCTACATTCTTTTTCATAAAACAATACATCTATTGGGTTATCCTGTATAACTTTTCATTTAACATTCATACTTGCATGCATAAACTTAACTCACAGTATATATCTCATCAATTCATCAAAATATATGGGTAACATATCATCGTTCATATAACTTTCAACATAACATAAAGAGCAATAAGGAAATAAGAGCACTTCTCGTTACCCTCTGCCAATCATGATCATCATCATCATATAATTGCATAATAAGAGAAATATAGAGGGGCAGCATGTGTACCATTCTATGTTTTCGCATATGTACTGTGGCAACTCTACTTGGCAGTCTTCGACTGCATATAACATTTGTGTACATTCTAGAGTGTCCTCCAGTGGATCCAAGTACAATAAGGTCCCCAACTTTGGATTCCACACATTAAGTACATACTGGGGTTCTCAAAATGCTAATCATAAACATATATATATGGGTGAATCGTTGCATACTATAGTTCTGTAAATTCTAAGTACGTGACTTTTCATTTACATTGGCCATTAAGTCACTAACTTATAATTTACAACTATCACGATACTCGTGGAATGTCCAATCACTGTCCCATACTAGTAATCAGTCATTCAGATATGAACCTATCTACCACAAATACATATATTAAGAATACACTTTTCATTTCTCTTATGCATTCTTTCTCTTTCCTTTTAACTTTCATGCTTTTTCTCATTTACATTCAAAGTATATGTTACCTTGCTTATAATTTAAGTTTCATCTCTAGTTTGGATTTAGTTTTTAGGCTAGATATCATTTAAATATGTCATTAAGTTCATATTTTCATCACAAAAGGTGGCAGTCGACTGATATCACACTACAAGTTGACTGATTGCATTTTTTCTAAATCTTTGAAATTCCAAATAGAGAGCTATCAGTTGACTGCTAAGTGGCGGCAATCGATTGCTAGCTTATTGTTGGGCCCGACAATCAACTACTGGGTTGGGGGCAGCAATTGATTTGTTCTTCGATGTTTCTAGAAAATGAAGAACACAACAATCGACTTCCAGGTGCTCGGCAGTCGACTACTAGCATTTTGTATGTGTTTCTGTGCACATCAAGAGCATGATAGTCGATTGCTGCACCATGGCAATCGACTGCTTCGTCTTACTCTATTTTATGAATTGCTGTTGACCTAAATTTTTCAATCCAAAAACTTGTTTTAAAATTCATTTTAAAATTGATAAACTCAAGATAAAATTCTCAGTAACATTTAACACAAGAAAACAACCCAGAAGATCATATAATCTTGTCCAAATATGAGATTAAAACTTATTTTCGTTCAAGCTAAAAAACTCATTTTTTAGAAACAATTTTTAGAATGCACAAGTATTTTCAATCGGTTAAAAATACCCAATAGTAATTAAAAATAGTAAGAATATAGTTTTAAATCCCTTTTTCTTTCAAACAAGTTCAATTTTACAATTTTTAGAAGTATAAATAGTAAACTCTGAAATAAAGGGATTGGGTTATTAAGCTACCTTTTTTATAGTTTCTAATCTGTGTTTGATGATTGGGAAGTGTTCTAAAGTGATTTCCTAGCTCCTAGAATGCTTAAATCTAAGCAACAAGGTTGTTTGCTCACAATTCCTTCTTCTTCTTCTCTCTAGCTCATCCACTCTCTATCTAGAATCCAAACCTTCAAGAAGCACAATGAAGGGTCTGAAGGTTGGCTTATTTATAGGTAATCTAAATCTTTGCAATTTTGCTCCTAATTTCTAACCATTAGGCCCAAAATGATAATTCTTCCAACTATATGTTAAATTACCATTTTGTCCCTAGCTCATTGGCGGGAAGCTTTCAAAATTATGTTGCTACAGTAAATCTTTTGGCTAAAATTGCAATTTTCATCCTTAAAATTTTTCACTTTTCATTTTAGTCCTTTTCTTTATTTTAGTCAATTTTCTCACTCATTTCTAGTCCAATTCTTGCACTCATGCAACTATATGCAAGCTAACATAACATAAATGCAACATACACAAGCAATTAACTAAAATTAACAAACATCTCTCAAAATTTAGGAGTGGATGTTACATGTAGACTAATGCAACATGCACAAGAATTTAACTTGTTTAATAATTAACAAACATCTCTCATAAATAATAGGAGCGGATGTTACATGCCCTACTACCCTAAGCCCTTGTAATGTTTTTGAAAGAGGGTCATGATGATTTATTTTGATGTACAAGAAAAAGGAGGGTATATATGTATTCAAGCTATGCGAGAGGGACAGTATGATCCACTAATAGGATTTTGACCAAGGTATGAGTGGTAAGGTTGTTGCCTCTTTACCCTAACTGACGAACTGTTGGCAATCTCACATATCTATAGGTATATGTCTTAGAAAGGAATGAATGTATGCGATTATATATATAATTGATTAGTATGCATATAAATATATGTATTATTTTTTTATTTCCACTACGTTACATGTGAGAACCCAAGTGTAGAGACCCGAAACAATGGTACTTAATTATTCAACTTGGTAAAAATTAAAAATGTTTACTCAAGTAGAGGTAATAGTAACTCACCAATCTTATAGTGTATTATATTATGTTATCTAAATAACTAAAAAGAATTATTGGATTGGAGGGCTTACAGTTGGTAAGAGGGAGATAGGCTCTAAATGGGTCTTTAAAATAAAGTTCAATGTTGATGGGACCATAGAGAAACATAAAGAAAGGTTGGTTTCTAAGGGCTATAATTAAGTTGAAGGAGTAGATTTTCTTTATAGCTTTTCCCCTGTGGCAAAGCTGGTTACTATGAGGGTATTCTTAGCCCTTTCCACCATTAACTATTGGTGTATTCACCAAATAGATATAAGTAATGCTTTCTTACATGGATATCTAAAGGAGGAGGTTTATCTAATTCCACCAGAGGGTTACAAGAAGGCTAAGTCCAATCAAGTATGAAAACTAAAAGGATCATTGGGTTTAAACAAGCTTCCTGTGAGTAAAACTTAGAATTTTTAGCTAAATTACTTAATTATGGTTTATGCAATCTGCTCACTATCACTGTCTTTTCACCTTAAAAGGATCTAAGTCATTTACAACCTTGCTCGTGTATGTTAATGATGTTCTTATTGCAGGAAGTTGTGAAGCAGAAATCATTAGAGTAAAAAATTTTCTACATAATGCTTTTACTATAAAGGATTTAGGATATGAAAAATATTTCCTTGGAATTGAAATAGCCAAATGTGAAAGTGGGACTTATCTCTCTCAGAAGAAATACATAACCAATATTTTGAAGGATGTAAAGTTTAGAGAAGTTAAGGTTACTATGACACCTTTGCTGAAATCATGTAATTTTGCAGATGATTCTCCTTTGCTACATGATCCTGACTGGTATAGGAGATTAGTAGGAAGAATGTTGCTATACTTAAGTATGTGAAGACCAGACATTACACATAGCATGCAACTCTTAATTAAGCATGTGGTAGCCCCACCTGATAAACCAACTAGGAAGCTACACTTCATGTGTTAAGATACCTTAAGGGAACTTCTTCTATTGGCTTGTTTATAAAGCTACATCCTATACAAAACTTCCTGCATACTGTGATAGTGATTAGGCATCATGCCCAATCACAAGGAGGTCCCTCACCAGATATTGCATTTTGTTAGGTGATTTACTATTTTCTTGGAAAACTAATAAGCAATCCATTGTCTAAAAGTCCTCCTGTGAAATTGAGTATAAAAGCATGGTAGCCACAGTGTTTGAACTTTAGTTGATATCTTATCTTCTAAATGATTTCCAAGTAAAAATACCCACACCAATCCCTCTTTAGTGTGATAACAAGTCAACTTTGTACATCACAGACAATCCTGATTTTCATGAACGCACAAAGCACATTGAGATTGATTGCACGTTGTTCAAAACAAGTACCAGGAAGGCTTCATTTCTTCCACAAAGATGCTGAAAAAACTTCAACCTATAGATAGCTTCACCAAGTCTGTTATAAAACTATATTTTCATCACTTCACTAAGAAGTTGGATTTGGCTTTTGCCTAAACTTTGTGGGGGTGACGTAGAAGTTATGTAAAAGTATGTTAGTTAAGTTAAGTTGTGTAGGAGTATGTTAGTTAAGTTAAGAATCTGTTGTAATACTTAGTTAGTTTCCATTGTAGCTTAGTTTCTATTATATCTTTTAGTTAGAGTTTTCTCTCTTTTCCATTTGTATAAATACATCCATCGTGATCAATGAATTTCATAAGATTTTCACTTCAATCTTCCATTGCCTCAGTACTTTCTAAAAATATGTTCATTAAAAATAATAAAATTACTTAACTATCATTGCTCTTATATTAAGAAGGAAAAAGTACATTTTGCCCCCCTTAACTATGTCTCTATAACACATTACCTACTTAAACTTTGATTTATAACAGATCAATTCCTAAATTATTCAAAATATTAAAAAAAATATCTTCTGGTTTAAATTGATGGAATATGTACATGATCTATTTTTTACACTTGCCTCATTTAACCTTTCCTTACATCGCAACCACTAGTACAACTAAAAACCATAAATTTGTTGCATATTATAACTCAAATTTGTCTTTTTTACATGATAGAAGCATTTGGAATTTATATTCTTCGAGCAATTAAACACTCTTGATTCTCAAAATTTTGATAGAAAAATTAGAAGAGAGGTAATTAAGTGTAATTTTCTAAAACTAAAAGAGTGGTAAGTATAGTTTAGCCAAATTTTAAAGATTAATTTAATGTACTCATAATTTTATGCTTTATTTTATCTATATTGCTAATATATATAGCTTTAGAGAATAATAGTCAAAGGTGTCAAAGTTTTATAAATTAGTCAGTTGTCATGTGTTTTTGCCAATTTTTTATTTAATTTTTAAATATATACTATAGAAAAATTATTTCTATTATATCTTAAAATAATAAAATAAAAAGATGAGAAATTATTTAAATTTCTATTATACACTCATATGTCTTGAATTTTCACTTTCTTCATTCTTTTTAAATATCCCAAAAACTACACATTTTTTAATTTTTAATTTTTTATATATTAATATATAATTTTAGAGACTAAAGATGATGTAAGCCCAAATTAAATTTTTAAAAATTTAATTTTAAATGTAATGAAATAAGTGAAAAATTATTTAATTTTCTACTCTCTCGTAACTCTCTCTCTCTTATAAAATCCACTTTCTCAACTCTCTTTGTAACGACCCCCTAATACGTCATACACGATGCTTATCTGATTAGCAGAAGCATATGGGGTATTTTGAATGTTTATTCCCTATGTGGGAATGTCAGGGGATCGCTACTGGTTGAGCGTAACCCAAATAGATTCTTCGTTGTCCATTCGAATTCCGTTCAACCCTAATTCACACGCAGCTAACTAAATACACATACGTACATCATCAATAAAAACTCTGGGATGAAATATAAAGCTCATATACATGTCACGTCATACGTTCATACACATTCCAATTCAAATCCATAAGTTTACAGCGGTAAATTCTACCGAAAATCCGGCAGAGTTTCCTCTGTAATTTGATCATATCCCAAATACAGAATCACCTGTTTAAAAATCAACAGCCAGTCCAACAACAGCAGTAAACATAACTAATATAATTCCATGCATACTATCTGAAACGTTATATGTACATTTAGTCTAGTCCATACAGAATTTATAAGAAACAGAATCTGATAAATAACAGCGTCATCAAAGTATATATACAAATGATTCAAGCCTAAGCTAATCATCCTCCGGTCTATCCTCAAGTCAGCCTCGGCTATCGTCTGGGCTCCTGCCCCTGTCCCTGTTCATCTGAGTACACAACCTAATGAGATATAAATCCCAGTAGAATAATTTACAATTTAATTATCATTCGAAAACCAGTTGTATACCCAGCGGTGCGAACACTGAAATCGTCTTCCCGAAATCAGTTCGAAAATAGTGGAATACCTTATCTTTCAAAATCGTTTAAACACATGGAAATCGCGGCAAGTATTCGAAATCATAAAATCAATTTCTTTAAAAAAATCAATCATCAAAAATCAAGTGAAATCCCATGCCCTGTGTATCTCAATCCATGTTGGCTACAAATTCGCTGTAACTGAATCTAAATCATCTTCTAATTGCACGTAGTCTAGAGAGAATACCTCTCTTATCGTTGGGTGTGATCCGTAACACCAATCACCCGAATCAAGCCTATATTGTGAGTGTGATCCGTAACACCAATCACTCACTCAAGGACCGGGTGAGAATCAACATCTAGGGCGTCCCCTAGCATGTGCACATACGCCAATTCTCATCCTCATACAGTCTATTCGAACTCACATGCACTCGGTCGGCTATTCCTCAGGGTTCTAGGGTATTACGCCTAAATCACAACGTTTCCCCGTGTAGGTTATCCACCCTTATACTCCCTAAACCTTTCTTAGGGTCGTCCTGGTTTAACGCGTAATCCCTAACTCAAGACAAAGCAACTGATAAAAATAGTTTCGTTAAATGCTTCCTGCATTTAGGATACTCAACTACGTCCCATACCGGCTATCAAGTACCCAACCCTAAGTAAATCCGCCCTAAAGGCATCTAAACTCGATAAAAAAGGTGTCTAACATGAAATTAGGGTTTTCAGCACACAGGCATACAATTTTATCCCATCGAAAGTAGCACGAAAATCCATGCAAGTCATCTAAATCTTTTAGGTATTCACTAAATCAATTCTAGGGTTCGGGAAGTGTGAATTATCCTACCTGGTCTCCGAATGCTCTAAATCACTTCAGAATTCCACGCAGTCTCGGTTTCTGAGCCTGATTAATTTCCTGGACATCAAATTAAACATTTAGGCTCGCCACGCCATCCAATTTTCAATCCTAAACTCCTACATACGCTACCTAGGTTAATTAATTGCCTAATTACGTTCGCCATTTTCACCATATACCATTAGTTTTTGGGAAATCAGACCTTACCACTGTGCTCGGATGATGGAATTCTACGTCCTGGTGGTCTCGGTTTCTCGGGATGCACGTCCAGAAGCTCCTAAGACGGCAAGACACCTGGCGACGCCACGGTGGCACACGCATACAAGACGGCAGAGAGGTGCGGTTTGCCTCGAAATTCACACCACGGTGAAGCTCGCAAGCCCAGGAGTCTGAATACGGTGGTGGCACGGCGGTTCACGGCCGTTTGGGCGGTGTTTTCTGGCCACGAAACTTCTCGCACGGCGGACGACGTTCTGCCTCGATCCGGGTGCGTCTGGCCTCCTTTCGACGGCGCCAAGCTACCGGAGGAAGCTGGCAGCTCGGGCTACACGATGGTGGGGGCGGTGAGGGTCAACGGCGACGGACGGCTGCGATCCGAGCTGGAGAAATTTCGCGCGATGGAGGGGAAAAACGACTTTTTTCCGCCGGCCCACGCCGCAGGCCGTGGGTTGGTTGGTGGAGGTCAGGCGATGAGGGTCGCTTGCTGGTACCCTTGGTGGCGGCCCACGGTGGCTGTGGCGGCCGTTCACGGTGGAGGAAGGTGGAGAGAGAAAAGAGAGAGGAGAGAGAGAGTGTGGTGAGGAGAGAGAGTGAAATGAGAGAAATGGAGGGAATTTGCGTAATTTAAAGCCTCCAGGGGCGATTCTGACTTTTCCCAGGCCACCGAGGATGTTTTTGGGTGTCAGCATCCTTCCAGACGTTGGCACACATTTCCATGCGAAAGTCTTGGCCTCCGTCAATGAAATTGACGCACGAAACTCCTTCCGTCAGTTTCTGATCGCCGGATTGCATTTCTTTCTATTCGATCATGTTTCTGGCTTCAAACGACCTTCTGTGTCAAGTCATTATCCTCGAAATACGTGTCAGGCTTCGTTTGATTGGGATTAGGGTTAAGAAATCAAGTTTTATCTTTTAAAATCCTTTTAAAACTCTTTTAGATATTTCCCGTTGTTACACTCTTTATATATTTTTTAATTTTATATG
Source organism: Senna siamea (assembly GCA_031216115.1). Lineage (NCBI taxonomy): Eukaryota > Viridiplantae > Streptophyta > Magnoliopsida > Fabales > Fabaceae > Senna > Senna siamea. The sequence goes on from CM062360.1 coordinate 10,768,055, forward strand.
TATTAATATATGATTTTAAAAATTAATTACAAAAATATTCTAAGTATAGATATAACTTGAGAAGTTACACTTTTCTCTTAAATGAAGCGCAAATCACACTCCCATGTCATATAATTTGTAAATATAGACAAAATTTCTTAAAGCTAAAATTGACTAAAATACTCTAAACAAATATTATTATTTTCTTCTATTAAAAATATAACTTATTAGAAAATTCATTTTAAAAATTTAGTTCAATATTATTTATTGTAAGTTGAAATTCATATATTAAATTAGTTGACTTGACATGCACTAAAGTGCATACTAATTTTTTATTTAAATAGATAATTTTAAATATACTGACTCTTTTATATATTTACACTATATATTATGGTTTGAAAACTAAAGAGAGGAAAAACCCAAACCCATAGAATATAGCATAGATTTATTTTATTTTTTTAAAAAAATGTTATTCTTTTATATTGGTGAAACGGCTATTTAATTCTAATTTGGATAATACTTAAGTATAGTTTCTAATGTATTTATTATCAAATTTTTTAATTAAAAATACATGAAAAAAAAAACTTATAAGAAGATAAATGACACATTTTGCCAAGGCTAAAATGAAATTCTTTTTCTAAATTGTAGTTCATGTATAGAAAATATACTCTAACTATAAAAATTGACCTAAAATTCTTTTAAATATTACAATTTTTGCAAAAACTATTTGTTAATTTTTTTATCCAAAACCCAAATAGAATAGTGGAACATTAGTAAAATCAAGTTATATCTAAATATAAAAAACCCTTCATGAACCTTCTACTTTACGTTTTGTGCAAAAAATTCTTTAAATTTTAAGTCTTATACAAAAAAAAATTTAAATAATTTGATGTATCTTCCATCCATTTGAGTTTTGGATGAAAAAGTTAATAAAAGAAGTATTTTACACAAATTACAAAATTTGAAGAAGTTTTAGATAATTCTTTTATAGTTGAAGAAGTTCTAGATCATTTTTTTATAGTTGATGAGATTATTTGTACATGATGTACAATTTAGATGTTATTATTTTTTAACACAAGTATTAGAGAATCCTTATATATAAAAATTTGATTTCTTACTCTACATTCCCTTCTTTCCATTAGAATTTTCTTGCTTTAAAAAAAAAGTCCAATTAATTAGAAAACTCTATATAACCTTCGTTTAAGCTCATGGAATTTTGTCAAATCTTACATTCAAATATGGATACATCATGTTATTTTTTTTGGCCAATTTCTTTATGTAAATGGTTATCTAGGGAATTTTCAATATATTTTTCCCGATAGAAAAAAGCTTCTCTAAAATCCTCAAAAAGAAAGTAAAAATAATATCTAACGTAGATGTTTCCCACGTCAAAGAAATCAAAGATATTGTCCCATCATCAAGAGGATATATACAAGGATCATACAAGCATATTGAAAAGCCATGAGGGATAGGAGCACTCTATCTAACAGAGAAAAAAGATGAAGTCTTGCACGCCAAGGCAATCATCTTTCGTCTTTTAAAAAAAGACTCATTTATACATATATACGCACAGTCATATTTTTTCTTTGCAAAGATTCACAAAATGACATTAAATGTTGAAAGAGAGCCAGACATTGGGGTTGGACAAAAAGAGATATGGTTTGTAGGGTCACAACTCAATCAATCATTTGGATTCTGTAAGGAAAAATGGCATTAAGTAGGGCTCGTTCGGTGGCGTGCCATGGACGACAATTTGGTGTGACTCTTTTTTCCTAATTTCTAGCCTCTCTTTTCTTTTGCATCAAAAGCTCCACTCCTTTGGGACCCCTTTACATACTTATTTGGATCTTAAAGTGAGAGAGATGAATAAAGCACTGAAATGAGGGAGAAATAAAATAAATAATTTATTTTTTATAGATTAAAATTCGTTTTTATTTTTTTACTTTGAATTTCTCTCCCCCTTTTATTTTATTTTATCGTTTCATATCTTTTTCTCATTTTTAGAGGATCTAAATTTTGTACGTTATAACATCAATAATCTCCAAAAGCCAAAAGAGCAAAATGCACCCTAAGAAAAAATAATAAAAAAACAATGAATCCTTAAAATCATTCAATCTGATCCTGTTCAATTCTAAAAAAAAAAACAGGGAGTTTTAGAATTGGCTAGTTAACAGGGAACGGGTGCAAAACCGACCTGATGCCGAAGGCATGAGAAATTTTAGAGCAAAATACACTCTTTTAACGCCAAAATTACATTTTTTTTCTTTTGAAAAAATATATTCTTTTTTTCTTTCTAGGTTTAAAAAATACATGATATTCACCTCTCTTATAATAAAAAGATAAGCACAGAAATTTCATCTATTTTAATAAAAATATTTTTATATTTAATATTTGTAAAATAAATAAAAAATTTAAGTATTATTTTTATATCTTTATTATAAGATTATTTAATCTAAAAATAATATATGTATGATTTTATTAATAACTCATTGTCACATGATTAAGGGTCTGTTGTGATTACTTTTAAACTTTATTTATTTTTAAATGACTTATTCTTAAATAAAGTTTTAGAAAAAGTATTGTGAGAGAGAAACAATTTATGTTTGAAAATTTTAATTAAAAAATTATTTTTATTATTATTTAAAAGTCAGTTTGTGTTTAAAAAATTTGTATAAAAAAGTGTATTTAATTATCAAATTATTGAAAAGTACATATTTACATTTAAATTTTTTATTAATATTATTTAAATAAATAAATAATTATAAATTTTTATTATTGTTAATTTTTATTAATTAAATAAAATAAAAATTTTAATAAGTTTATTAATTAAATAAATTATTTTATTAATGAAATAAATTACTTTATTAATTAAATAAAATGTTAATTTATAAAATATTATTATTTTTATTTTTATTAATAAAATAAAATAAAAATAAAAAAAATCAGAACATAATCACATTAAATGACATAGAAGTAAATATAAAATTTTAGTAAAGACAATTTTGTTTTAAAATATTTAATTTCTAACTTCTACTTTTGATTAGAAACAAAAGATTTAATTTATAGCTTCTGTCCAAAAACCAACTTTGTTATTACTCAAAAATGCTTTCAAAACTCTTGTAAAAATTTCAAAATTTTAAAATAAGTACTTTTTTAAAAAAACAATTGCCGAATAATTTTACGAAACATCAATTAAGACTTAGATAATGAATTAGAGAAACTTTACAAGACTTGATTCCAAATATTTTCTTATATTAAATTTCCTTCTATACCTTTTTTTAAGTATAGATGATGATAGAAAATACACTCAAGTCTCTTATCACAAAATAACAGAAAATAAATTAAACTCATTATGTTAGTTCACAAGATAAACATATGTACAGTAAAAGCTTGCTTAAAACAAAGTTAAAATCTGATATGGAACAGGAAACACGTCAAATCCCCCGATGGAATCTATCTTGATATAATACATTAAGAGTTATGAGGCCCTACACCAGACAATTCCAATAAGTGATCAAATTTCAACCTGCAAGTGGTGGGAATTTTATTTAATTGCTGGCTAGGGTTGATCAAATAAAAGGTAGTAATAATGATCTCAATCAGAGGGCGAAGAAATTCGTCGCTGTATTCTCTTGGCTTAAAAACACTGTTAAAAGTTGGAACTGGGAAGGCCTTATGATTGGTCTTTCGTAGATGCTATGCCCCACTACTTATAACCAAGTGGTGAACAAGAATAATTAATTTGCTTTAATTTGCGTAAAGCTCATACTTTTCCATTTTCGTTTTCTCCCTTCATCATTTCTGGCAGACTAGCAATTAGCAAAAGAAGAGAAGCCATCAGGCGATTGCCCGGGTTGGTATGGATCTTCTGTGTTGAAAAAAAAGTAAAAATAAATTATTATTTTAATTTTTAAAAAATATAATTTATTTTAATTTAATCCCTACATTATAAAAATATTTAATTTAATTTTTAAAAAATATATTATATCTTAATTTAATCTTTATATATAAGTATTATATATTTTTTTATGTCTTAATTTAAAATTTTAATAATAAAATTAAGACATAATATATCTTTTAAGAATTAAAATAATAATTTTTTTTAAAAAAAGAAAAAGAATGGATAGTGATATAATCTATACATATATATTTGTAAATAAAAAGATGTCAATTTTTTTAAAAAAATTAATTTTAAATATAATAAATATTAATTTTATTTACTATACACTTATTATTTCCTTTGCCATATCTGCACTCTCCTATCTCCTATCTCCCATATATAATAGGTAGGAGTAATCAAAACTAACTAAAACCATTCTCATATAATCAAACTAAATCAAGCAGAGAAAAATCAAACAAAATTAATCACTTTTCAATTTTAATTGGTTTGTTATTTGTGGCTTTTGGACGATTTAGTTTGATTTACATTTATTATACTTAAGAAATGAATCAAACCATATATATGCGTACAATTAGACTTTAAAACTAAATTGATTTTATTAATTACTAATTGGACTGAATTTAAAAGATAATATAATTGTTATCTTGTGAATATTGAATTGTAGAAAATGTAATCTTGTTACGTTGTTATTTGTCTATGGATTAACAAAAAAGTAATTATGATTTTATCTTGTTAATGAATAAAATATTATATTCTCTATTATTTGTTTATATTTATATATTAAAAATCTTTTTCTTTTTATTGGTTGATGATGTTGGAATGTTTAAATTGGACAAGTTAAGATAGATTTATATTATGTCCAAGACCAATTGCATATGGCTTAGTTTAGTTTAGTTGAACACTATAAACTCAAATTGATAGGTTCACATTTATGTCAAATTAACGTGAATTATTTGGTTAAAAATCATATTAAATCACCCAACCAAACCACAAAACACTTTTAATATGTATTATATTACATAGTTTGATTCTTGTACATAAAATTTGAGGTTAATTTCAATTTTATTCCAAAACATCTTTTGTTGTCAATTTCGTATCCATATAATTTTTTTGGTCATAATTTAGTCTAATTGTTAATATCATTCAAATTAGTACTAGACAAATGCGATTTCTTGAGATCGTCTTAATGTTTAACACAATTTTGATGGCCTAAATGCAGGAAAAATATTGTACTTTTATCATTTTATTTTCTTCCAATAAAATTATAGATAAAATTGAATGATTATTACTTTTAGGTATCCATTTAATTGAATTTATCTTTATATTTTAGGTTCTTAATGATGATTCAGCCATTTATTTGATTATTTATTTAGAAAGCTTTTTGTATACTATGATCTAGGATACTATGATATTTTATATACTATAGTATAAAATTTCATGACATAAGATTATAAAGTATTCACATCACAATTGTTAGGAATAAATAACGTGACCAACTAGGGCTCATCCTTATATCGATTATTCTCCTATTGCTTTCAACTAAGGTTGCAATTGTTCTAATATCGCTTGACATTACCCGCCACTTGACATTGTATAAACTATTGGAGCACGTGAGACAATGTCCCTTTCCTTAAGTGACCATTACAGACCTTAAATAGTTACTCAGGCGCATTCTCCTAACTGGACTCCCCCTCATTCCCTTGAGTAGCTATGGTCCCATCCAAAAACTTAACAACAGTGATATATGATACAAATATTTAGTTTTTTATATTAAAAAAATAACATAGTCAAAATTAATGTGTACTAAATGCCATCCTAATTCCATTATTATTATTTTTTCAAATATTTAAGACAATTAAGACAAAAAAATTAATAACTAAATTAAAAATAACTAACAAAAAACATTTTCCTATATATAAAGGTGCTCATGCATGCTTAAGAATATACTGAAGTGTAACCTAGAGTTATAACATCCGTTTCTCCTATTTATTGAGAGATGTTTATTAGTTTTATATAAGTTAAATGCTTGTATATGTTGTATTAGATTACATGTAGTTACATTAGCATAAGGGAGTAAACTGAAGGCAAAAGAGTGGGGACTTGAATGAAAGAAAACGTTTAATGAGAAAAGTTATATAGGCTTTCAATACTCTAGGGGTAGCTAACCATAAATTTAGCCAAAAGAGTTACTATGACTACCAGATTTTTGAAACTTCTCACCAATGGTTCAGGGGCAAAATGGTAATTTGGCATATGATCGAAAAATTATCATTTTAAGCTGAATGATCAAGAATTAGGATTAGAATTGCAATTTCTAGATCACCTATAAATAAGGCTAAACTACAAAAGTTTCATTTTCCACTGCCTGAACTTTAGAGTTAGAGAGAGAAAGAGATTCAAAATAGAGACAAAAAGAGAGAGAGTGAGTGGGAAGTTGATTTTTTTAGAGTGAATAGTAGTAAGAAGCTTACAACAGATAAACATAGGAGGACGTCTGAGACCAATACTCCAACTTTTTATAGAAAATAAGGTAGCAAACAACCTAATCCTCTCTATTTCAAAATTACTGTTCATATACTGAAAATTGTGGTTTTCATGTTGTTTAAGTTAGAGAGAAAGTTAAAACCTACATTCTTTATTTTTTAACTATTGTTGGGTGTTTTAAACTGCATGGATGTACTTATGTATACTTAAATCAGATTATGAAAACTAAGTTTTTACCTATTGATGAATATAAGGTTGAATCCAAGATTTGAGTGAGACTAAACGGTAGTTTGGGCTATTTATATGTGTTAAATGATGCTTACATGTTTTTATTGAGTTGATGGTTAATAGAAAGGGCTTACAAACAAGTTCTTGGGCGAAAATTTGGATTAACAACAAGTTTGAAAAATAGAGTATAACACAACAGCTGACTGCTAGCTCTTAGAAGTCGACTATTGTGTTCTTCAATTGCCCAAAAATATATACCGAGCGCTAACAGTTGACTGCTAGCCCTTGGAAGTTGTCTGTCATGTCTTAGAAGTCGACTATTGTGTTCTTCAATTGCCCAAAAATATATACCGAGCGCTAACAGTTGACTGCTAGCCCTTGGAAGTTGTCTGTCATGTTCATCTTTTCTAGAAAATTGCCAAGAACATATCAGTTAACTATCGGGCTCCTGGTAGCCGACTAGTAGCCCTCAAATTTGAGAAAATTGGCAGAACAGAGAGCAAAAAGTGGACTGCCAGGCAGGTGAAAGTTGACTTGCTAGCCCCTGTTTTGGAATATGCACTCAATGACCTAGTTTAAAGCATGGTTAGCTCAAAACTTCACTCAAATGAGGGATTTAGGCCTCAATTATGTAATAGGTAACATAAGGGTTGAGAATGAAAGAAAAAGAGCAAGAATGATATGAGAGTTTGAGAGGAATGAGCAAGAGACATAAAAGATAAATGAGAAAGTATTCCTAGTGTATGGGTATGCGGTAGATAGGCTCATGTCGAGTGATCGATTGTTGGTATGGGACAGCCATTGGGCATTCCGTGGTAGAACTAAATGATTTTGAAAAAATCATGATGGTTACTAATTTTAAGTTAGTGAACTCTCATATAACCAATTAAAGGAGTTGCATACTTAAAATTAGACATAACCATGGTCTGAGCCAAATCACCCTATTCTATATACTTGTGAATAGAGTTTTGGGAAATGATCTGTTAAAGATAATAATCCTGTATGTACAGAGGAGGAGCTGCCAGAGAGGTGGGAAGGGACTCTGTTTTATTAGTGATACAGGGAAGGAATTACCAGAGAGGTAGGTAAAGACCTTATTGGACTCAAAGATAGGGGATGAATTGTTAGAGAGGTGGGTAGTGACCCTTTTGGGGGGTGTTGAGGATAGATGTACTTGGATCCACTAGAGGACACTCTAGCATGTACATGGAATTGTAGTCATAAACTACTAGATAAGTAGTTAAGGACTACGAGAAACTCACCTATGAGTGAGGGTTTAATATGAGGAGTTGTTTGCTTGACGACTCTCCTGATTTCTCTTATTATGGTCATAATTTGGCAGAGGCCATGAGAAAATGCTCTGGATTTCCTTGTGTATACTCTTGTCCATATGTGATTATAACCTTGTTACCATTATAATCTAATAACTATCCTGTGTGATATAATCTGATGCAATATCCTATGTGATAGATATGTGATGAATTGTTATTACATTCATGAGTATGAAATTTGTGTAATCATGCATAACATCCCAATATACATGATTTATTACTTGTTGATAAAAATAATGTAGTGTTTTTTCGTAAGAGTACGATGGTACATATTAGAAATTTTTAAAACAAGTTGTTATTACTATTGAGAAATCATTCTCATATAAGTGCTTATTTGTATTAAATGCCTAGGTACTAGGTGCTATTAGAGATGGAAGTAGAAATAGTGCAGGTACCCTTCTTGGGTTATTTCCTAGTGGTTAAGGAGCTATGTATTATCTTTGTATTAGAAGTTTCTCCTATACCTTGACTGCATAAGGTCATAGGGCCTGTATGGTAAATTTTTTACATGCTTGATACCCTGATTCCTTATTATTATTTTTGGGAAGTGTAACATCCACTCCTAAATTCTGAGAGATGTTTGTTAATTTTAGTTAATTGCTTGTGTATGTTGCATTTATGTTTTGTTAGCTTGCATATAGTTGCATGAGTGCAAGAATTGGACTAGAAATGAGTGAGAAAATTGACTATAATGAAGAAAAGGACTAAACTGAAAAGTGAAAAAGTTTAGGGATGAAAATCACAATTTTTGCCAAAGGATTTACTGTAGTAACAGAATTTTGAAAGCTTCCCGCCAGTGAGCTAGGGAAAAAATGGTAATTTAGCATATAGTTAGAAGAATTATCATTTTAGGCTTGATGGTCAGAAATTAGGAGCAAAATTGCAAAGATTCATATTACCTATAAATAGGCCAACCCTTCAAACCCTTTATTGTGTTTCCTGAAGGTTTGGATTCTAGAGAGAGAGTGGATGAGCTAAAGAGAGAAGAAGAAGGAATTGTGAGCAAACAACCTTGTTGCTTGGATTTAAGCATTCCAGGAGCTAGGAAATCACTCCAAAACACTTCCCAATCAACAACCACCGATTAGAAACCAGCAAAAAGGTAGCATAATAACCCAATCCCTTTATTTCAAAGTTTACTGTTCATACTACTAAAATTTGTGAAATTGAACTTGTTTGAAAGAAAAAGGGATTTAAAACTTCTTACTATTTTTAATCACTATTGGGTATTTTTAGCCGATTGAAAATACTTGTGCATGCTAAAAATTATTTTTGAAAATGGGTTTTTCAACTTGAACGAAAATGAGTTTAATCTCAGATTTAGACAAGATTATATGATGTTTTGGGCTGTTTTCTTCTATTAAATGTTGCTGAGAAGTCTATCTTGAGTTCATCAATTTTAAAATGGATTTAAAAATAAGTTTTTGGATTGAAAATTTGGGTCAACGACAATTCATGAAGTGGAGTAAGATGCAGCAGCTGACTACCATAGTGCAGCAATCAACTTTCATGCTCTTGATGTGCCCAGAAACACATAGAGAATGCTAGCAGTCGACTGTCGAGCACCTGGAAGTTGACTTACATGTTCTTTATTTTCCAAAAAAGCCCAAGAATAGAGCAGCCGACTGCCTCGACCCAACAGTCTATTGTCAGGCCCAATAGTAAGCTAGCAGTCGATTGATAGCTCTCTGTTTGGAATTTTGAAGATTTAGACATAATGCAATCAGTCGACTTGTAGTGTGATATCAGTTGAATGCCACCTTTTGTGATGAAAAGATGAACTTAATGACATATTTGAATGATATCGAGCCCAAAAACTAAATCCAAACTAGAGATTAAACTTAAATTATAAGCAAGGTAACATATACTTTGAATGTAAATGAGAAAGAGCATGAAAGTGATGAAAGTTAAAAGGAAAGAGCAAGAATGCATAAGAGAAATGAAAATTGTATTCTTAATATATGTATTTGTGGTAGATAGGTTCATATCTGAATGACTGATTGCTGGTATAAAACGGTGATTGGACATTCCGCGATTATCGTGATAGTTATAAATTGTAAGTTAGTGACTTAATGGCCAATATAAATGAAAAGTCACCTACTTAGAATTTATAAAACTATAGTATACACCGATTCACCCATATATATATGTTTATGAATAGCGTTTTGAGGACCCAGTATGTACTTAATGTGTGGAACCCAAAGTTAGGGACCTTATTGTACTTGGATCCACTAGAGGATGCTCTAGAATGTACAAAAATGTGATACGCATTCGAGGACTGCTAGGCAGAGTTACCACAGTACATATTCGAAAACATGGAGTGGTGCACATGCTGCCCCTCCAAATTTCTCTTATTATGCAATTATATGATGATGATGATGATGATTGACAGAGGCCAACGAGAAGTGCTCTATTTCCTTATTGCTCTTTATGTTTTGATGAAAGTTATATGAATGATGCTATGTTACCTATATGTTTTGATGAATTGATGAGATATATACTATGAGTTAAGTTTATGCATGCAAGTATGAATGTTAAATGAAATGTTATACAGGATCACCCAATAGATGTATTGTTTCATGAAAAAGAATGTAGAATTTTTTTTTGAGTTTACGGTGGTACAAACTAGCTATTTTGAAAACTAGTTATTAATGTTACTGGGATTTATTCTCATAAAAATGATGGTTTGTATTAGATGCCTAGATACCAAATCCTTATTGAGAGAGAGATAGAGTTAGTTGAAATACCCTTCCTGGGGTATTTCCCTGTTATTAAGGAACTGTGGATTATATATGTATGGGAAGTTCTTCCCCTACTCTGATTACATGAAGTATTAGAATAGAAGGGTTTTGGTATGCCCTATTCCATGAATCCTTGTAATATTTTTGGTAAAAGGATATGGAGAATAGTTTTGATGTATAGGATAAGGGTATATATATATTAGGATATGTGAGCTAGGAATCCACTAGTTATTTTTGTTATATGGGTATGAGTGACAGGCTTGTTGTCTCCTTACCTTATATAACACTCTCACATATCCATAGATATATGTCTACTGAATGATATGTATATATTGTAAATGAATATGAATGTATATATATATGTGTATGTTTTATGTCAATTAATTTAATGCATTTTTCGCTGTGTAACGTGTGAGATCCTGAGCGTAGTAGCCCAAACCAATAACACTCATTATTTCACTTGATAAATAATTAAAAATTGACTCATGTAAATGAAGTAGTAATTCACCAATCTTATAGTATATTATTTATATCATTTAAATCACTTTAAAAGAAATTGTAGGATTGGGCGATTATAGGAAGGATCAAGATGGTGATTTTTAGTGTATAAAATGAGGGCATATATGTATTAAGATATGTGAAATAGGTATCCACTAGTAAGCTTTTTGTTAAATGGGTATGAGTGGCAGGTTTTTTGTCTCCTTACCCTAGTTGATAAAATCTCACGTATCTATAAGTATATGTCTGGTGGAAAGAAGTCCTAACTATTGTAAATGAATATTGTATATATTATGAATGTGAATGTATCTATATATATTTTCTTTCAATTATTTCCACTGGTTTGTGTGTGAGAGCCTGATTGTAGAAATCCCAAATCAATAACACTTAACTATTTGACTTAGTAAAATTTAAAAATTTATTCAGGTAGAGGTAGTAGTAACTCACTAATCCTGTAGTATATTATATTATTTTATTAACTAAAAGGAACCATAGGATTGAGGGCGTTACACTGAGTTGGTATCAGAGCATGGCTACCACGACTATTTGAGTACTGGCTTAGTAGTGAAGGGTAGATTCCTCAGGAAAGAGACTAATAAAAGATAGTTAGTTGAGCCTAGGAAGTTAACTAATTTGTATTATGTTTTAACTTGAGGAAAGGAGTGTTAGATTTGGGTAGACATTATTTCTTTTTGGTGCCATAAGATCTCTTATAAATATTATGTTATGGAGATTAATAATCTCGATAGTGTTTGTTTTGTAGAGTGAAATATAGCCTCATCTAGAAGGAATATTGGAAAGGAGAAGGAAGGTGAGGCTAGCCTGGCAGGAATGATGTAGGCTGTGATGGAAGTGGTAGAGGCTATGAGGGAACAAGCTGCTTCTACTACCCAGTTCCTTAAACAATTTCAAGAATAAGGAAACAATAATAATCTTAAGCCTAACCTCAAGAAGGACAAGCAAGAAACCCAGTGTATCATGGCTAGTCAGAGTTTCAAAAAGCTAAACCTCCTTCCTTTAGGGGTGAGTTTGACCCAAAGGTGGTTGAAGAGTGGTTACAGGAGATGGAGAAGTTTTTTGTAATTCTTAGAATGATAGATGCCCAAAAGCTGTTGTTTACCACTTATATGCTAATCAGAGAAACAAAGCATTGGTGGAAAAAGGAAAAATAGTTATTGGAAGCCCAGGGAATCCATATTACCTGGGATTCATTTAAGGAAGTATTTTTGGAGAAGTATTTTCCTCAGAATGTGAGGAATGAGAAAGAAATTAAATTCATGCAAATTAAGCAGGGCAGTATGACCTTTGATGAATATCTTACTAAGTTTGAGGAGTTTTCCATATTTTCTTCCGAAGCTTCAACCAGATGAGGTATGGAAGTCCATGCGTTTAGAGGTTGGGTTGAGGCTTGAGTTGAAAAGTATTGTGGCTTTGTTTGAAATTCAAAGGTATGCTACACTGGTGAATAAGTGCAGCACAGTTGCAAAAAATCTGGCAAAGACTGAGAAGGAAAAATAAAAGCCAACTTCCTCAAATGGAACCAATTTGGACCTTACAAAGGCAAGGATAATCAATTTTATCCAAGTCCAGGAAAGTAAATGGCCAATGGTAAGATAGGTGGTACTTAATGGTTGCCTAAATGTAGAAAGAGTCATGAGGGGTCCTGTAGGTGGCAACAAGTGCTTGTTATAAATGTGGGAAGATGGGACATTTTGTTAGGGATTATCCCCAGTGGAGGAAACCAACTGAAACCACTAAACCTCCCACCACTGGAAGAGTCTATAGCCTTAAGGCCAACGAAGTGGTTCAGTCTGATAATTTGATGAAAGGTAAATGTTTAATAAATAATATATCTTTAATTGTACTATTTGATTATGGCGCTACTTGTAACACCCCTTATCTTAGCTTAATAATGTCATAAAATGTAATAAGATAAGTGGTTACATTATTATTTACCTTTTTATTTCATTAATCTGCCTAAGCATTTAAATCCATCATTAATTATTATTTGATTATGTTTGGGTTCTTTTTTCTTAGGTGAACATACTTTAACAAAGTGGAAACAAAATTTCGTACATCATAGCGGAATTCATAAAACTTTTCATACCATTTATATAAAATGTCTGATACATATTCCAGTATATATGAAGTACCCATTCACAAGGAGTAAGGAGACAACAAGCCTATCACTTAAAATCCTTTTACAAAATATTATTGATGGATAGGTTCTTCACAAATCCTATCTCAAGTATATGCCCTTCTCTGTTTTATATACATCCAAAAAATAGGAGTCCTAATTTTAACCCAAAAAGAACATATAGAATTATGACCAAAATAAAAAGGGCTACAAGTACATATCTAATATGTTATCTAGGTCTGCAGATCATTCAAAGGGGAGTTCTATTATAGACATAATGTAAATATCCTTTAATATAGTAATAATCCCTAAGAAAGGAACTTCTATTATGGCCACTTCAGTCTCTATAATGAAGTAGTACATAGGCATCTGATACATACTAGTACAATAGTGAGAAATAATTTCCCAATAGCTAAACAAACCATTTTCTTTCAAATAATTGATATGTACCATTGTACAAATACAGAAAACCATTCTACATTCTATTATTTTCAAAACCCTATTTATTCAAGTTTATAGGCATGTTATATGTGAAACATGTGTGTATGCTTCTATGAATATGAGATATGCAACATGTTATGTCATTAATAAAATATATGGTAACATATTAACATTCCACATACATCAACAACTCAAATTTATAAACATTTATGTTTAGCAACTACCACAACATCATACTCTACTCAGAGACATCTTTTGTTATCATTCTTGCTTGACCACTAGGGTGACTCATTATAGTGCCATGGAGTCCCACCACTAGGTTATCATTAAATGTCATCAAGTTATTACCACTAGGGTGACTCATTATAGTGCCATGAAGTCTCACCACTTAGGTATTATATGATGCCATTACATACACCTCAAGGGGGATTTAAAAGTGCCATACTCCACCCTTTATTGGCGATCTTTAGGAGGACATAAAAAGTGTAACGACCCCCTTGTACGACATACACGATCTTGTATCTGATTAGCGAAAGCATATGGGTCTTTCTAAGTAGTTATTCCTGATGTGGGAATGTCAGGGGATCGCTACTGGTTGAGCGTAACCCAAATAGACTTCCCGTTGTCCATTCAGATTCCGTTCAACCCTAATTCACATGCAGCTAACTAATTTGACATACATACATCATAAAATTTCTCTGGAATGAAATCTAAAACTCATATACACATCACGTCATACATTCATATATATTTCGACTTAAATCCACCTGTTTACAGTGGTAAACCCTACCAAAAATCCGGCAGAGTTTTCTCTGTATTTCGAACATACCCAAATACAAAAATCACCTGTTTACAATCATACAGCCAGTCCAACAACAACAATAAACATAATAACAGAAATCCATATACAGCAACGTCAATCCCATCACTACAGTCAACATAAAACTCCTGATTTATACATGCACAATCAATCCAATCCATACAAAAAACATACAAGACAGAACCCAATAAACAGCAATGTCATCAAAGTATATACATAAGACGATTCAAGCCTAAGCTAAGTCATTCTCCTGCTTATCACCAAGGCATCATCATCTATCGTCTGGGTTCTTGTCCCTGTCCCTGTTCATCTGAGTAAACAACCTAATGAGATATGAAATCCCAGTAGAATAATTTACAATTCAAATGTCATTCGAAAACTGGTTGAATACCCAGCAATACGAACACCGAAATCATCTTCCCGAAATCAATTCAAAAATAGTGAAATACCTTATCTTTAAAAACCATTTAATTACATGGAAATCGCAGAAATTAATAGAAATCATAAAATCCATTTCTTTTTAAAATCAATCATCAAAATCAAGTAAAATCCCATGCCCGGTGTATCTAAATCCATGTTGGTCACAAATCCACTGTAACCAAGTATAAATCATCATCTAATTACACGTCATCTAGAGAGAATACCTCTCTTATCGTTGGGTGTGATCCGTAACACCAATCACTCACTCAAGGACTGAGTGAGAATCAACATCTAGGGCGTCCCCTAGCATGTGCACATATGCCAATTCTCATCCTCATACAGTCTATTCGAACTCACATGCACTCGGTCGACTATTCCTCAAGGTTCTAGGGTATTACGCCTAAATCACAACGTTTCCCCATGTAGGTTATCCCCCCTTATACTCCTTAAACCTTTCTTAGGGTCATCCTGGTTTAACACGTAATCCCTAACGCAGTATAGGCCAAATTAGGTAAAAATAATGTCAATTAAAAGCTCCCTGTACTCGGGATACTTAATGGCCGTCCCATACCGACTATCAAGTACCCTACCCTAAGTAAATCCATCCTAAGGGCATCTAAACTCGATAAACAACTCGTCTAACATGCAATTAGGGTTTTCAGCACACAGGCATGCAATTTATCCCATCGAAAGCAGCACGTAATTCCATGCAAATAATCTAAATCATTCAGGTATCCACTAAGTCAAATCTAGCACTCAGGAAGTGTAAATTATCCTACTTGGTCTCCTGTCGCTCCAATTCACTTCAGAACTTCACGAAATCTCAGTTTTTGAGCCCAATTAATTTTCTAGACATTAAATTAAATATTCAGACACGTCACATCATTCGTTTTTCGATCCTAAGTCCGGTTACCCTAATACCTAGGTTAATTTATTGCCTAATTACGTTCGGCAGCTATTTCAGTTAGATATGATTAGTTTTTGGGAAATCAGACCTTACCAATGTGATCGGATGATGGAATTCTGTGTCGGGGTGGTCTCAGTTTCTCCCGATGCACGTCCAGAAACTTCGGCACGGTGGCGCACAGTGGCGTATGGTGGCGCACGGCGGAAGGGTGCGGTTTGCCTCCAAAATTACACCACGGTGAAGCCCGCAAGTCCAGGAGTCTGGATATGGTGGTGGCACAACGGTTCACGGCCGTTTGGATGGCGTTTTCTGGCTACGAAAGTCGACGCACGATGGACGGAGATTGCCTCGATTTGGGCGCGTTCAGCCTCTATTTGACGTCGGTGAGCTACTGGAGGAAGATGGTAGCTCAGGCTACACGGTGGTGGGGGCGGTGATGGTCAACAGCGATGGACAGCGATGATCTGAGCCGATGAAGTTTTCGCATGGTGGAGGAGAAAAGTGGCTTTTTTCGGCGAAGCTGGTGATCGTTGGTGGCTGTGGGTGGTTGCTGGAGGTTGTGGGTGGTGAGGGCTGTCGATTGGTATGCTGGGTGGCGGCCCACGGTGGTTGTAGTGGCGGTTCACGGTGGAGGAAGGAGGAGAGAGAAGAGAGAGAAAATATGGTGAGAAGAGAGAGAGGTTTGAGAGAAATGGAGGGAATGTCGGTATCCTTCCAGACATTGACACGAGTTTCCATGCGAAGGTTTTAGCCTCTTTCAATGAAATTGACGCACGAAATGTCTTCTGTCAGTTTCTGATCACCGGATTGCATTTCTTTCTGTTTGATCGTGTTTTTGACTTCGAACAACCTTCTATTTCAAATCACTATCCTCGAAAGTCGTGCAAGGGATTAGGGTTTAAAAATTTAAATTTATCCTTTAAAACTCTTTCAAAATGTTTTCGGTTGTTACAAAAAGTGCCATGGTATTTTCCTTTAGGTTTCATTCCTTGTCTCGCGTTATCTCTAGGGGAAGATATCAAAGTGCCATGCTCTTACCCTTAGGATAACATTCATAACTTTTGATATGTTCACCTTAAGAGGGATATAAAAGTGTCATGCTCCACCCTTTATTGGTGACTTTTCATACCCTTTCTTTCATAATTGCAAGGAGCATTTCGAGCTATTCAATCACATTCACAGAACTTTTAACATATTCTCATCAATGGCATAATGCATGTAATTTGTCATTCACATTTATTCATTTCATCATTTTTCCCATTTCACTTAGCATAGGCCATTTTAAAGTGCACCTTAGGCTATTTTAAAGTGCACCTTAGGCTACTTTCCATTAACACATAAATTTAGCCATTCAAGGGAAAAAAGGTGTATAGCATTCGGCAAAGGCAAGAAAAATATGAAAGATTGGTGTTTCCAAGCTATTTGGTTCATTTCTAGCATTCTATTTACCTTTTAGGCATGATGGCAACATTTTCCATAATTATGCATAACACTTTCTCACACCCCAAAATGGGTAAGTGTACATTTAGCCTTTCTTTTCCACCCTTTTCTAGCTCATTTTTCATGCCAAACATAACAATGCACATAATCTCACAACTTCACATTTTTAAGCACACTTTCAAGGTGAAATGGTAAAATTTTAAAATGGTACATTTGCCAAAAACATGAAAATACCATAATTTTATCTCTCCTCCTTTCTTATTTTATCTCTCTTCCTTTCTTATGACTAAACATAAGTTTTTCTAGTCATTTTTCAAGTGGATTTCAGCACCATTTTCATGGATGTTCTTGGCCAAGAAGAGTAAGATACACTTTCATGGTTAATAGTGAAGTTAGAAAATGGGAAAAGTTCCAAAACATTAACCTAACATAATTTTCTCTCTCTTACCAAATCATAACAAGTTCTTCCACCACTTTTAGACACATTTACCAACCAACTTCAGCACCCTAACAAGGACAAGCTCTCGGCCAAAGGGAGAAAAGCATGGAAATGAAGTTGTTTCACCATTTTTCTTACAAGGCATTCATATTCAAGTAGATCTCATGCAAAATCACCATTTTCTCACTCTTTTCCATGTAACTCCCCATATTCTCTTGATTGGTTTTAAACTAATGTTACCTTAATTAATTGACTGAGTTTGTTACCAAGAATGATGAAATGCTTGTGTAATTTAATGGTTAGAATAAATGTGCTAAAGGATAACATTAAATAAAATTGAGATGCTTAAATTCTTCCCTTTCATTCCCTTTTAATTCAACCGAATAGGCATCCCATGGAGTAGACTAAATTATATAAACCTATGGAAAATTAAACACATGCACGTGCAATTGATTAATGAGGTGAGTTTTAAAGATATATATATATCCACACAGCTAATGTAACATTCGCTCCTCCTATGCATTAAGAGTTGTTTGTTAATTTTTAATAAATCAAATGCTTGTGTTTGTTGCATTAGATTACATGTAGTTGCATTAGAATAAGAGTTTTAAGGGAAAAGAAAGAATAAGGACTAAATTGAAAATGAAAATGATATAGTGGGAAATTGTAGGAATATCCAAAACTTTAGGACAATAGGCCGTAATTTTAGCCAAATGATTCACTGTAGTAACAGAATTTTGAAAAATTTCTTGCCAGATAGTTAGGGACAAAATGGTAAGTTAACATAAAGTTGAAAGAATTATTAATTTAGACCGAATGGTCGGGAATTAGGAGCAAAGTTGCAAAAGGCCGAATTGCCTGTAAATAGGCCAGCCTTCCATAACTCTTCATTTGCATCCTGAAGTCTGAGAATCTAAAGAGAGAAAGAAATTGAGTTAGAGAGAGAAAGAGTGAGAATTGTGAAGGAAGAAAGAATCTAATTGAATTTAAGCATTCCAAGACCTAGGAAAACTTATCAGAATACTTTACCTTCATTAAATACCAAGTTTAAACCAGCAGAAAGGTAGCAAATCACCTATCTCCCTTATTTTTCAAATTTATTGTGCATGGTTGGAAAATTCTAAGTATTCATAGTTTTGAACTCCAGGGAGATTAAAACCTACATTCTTAGTGTTTTTAATTGCTATTAGATGTTTTAAACAGATTGAATATACTTGTGAATGCATGAATGCAAATATGAGAAATGGGTTTTTCATGGTTTTTAAGAAAGAGTTTAAATCCAAGATTTGAGCATGAATAATCGATGGTTTGGGCTATTTTTGAGTGGTAAATGAAGCGTTTATGCTGTTATTGAGTTTTTAATCATCAAAACTATTTTAAAAACATGTTCTTGGGCTAAAATAATTAGTCAACGATGAGTTTTAAAATAGAGCATAACGTAGCATTCGACTTGTAGGCTCTACCATTCAACTATCGTGCTCCTGAGTTACCTATAAACGTATCCAAAATGCCAGCAGTCAACTGCCAAGGGCTGAAATTCGACTACCGTGTTATTATTTTCCAGAAATTAGCCAAGAACAAAGCAGTCAACTGTTGGGGTCCTGGAAGTCGACTGATTGCTCACTGTTTGAAACATTTTTAGGGTAGCAAGTTGGGAGTCAACTGCCAAGAGGCTGAAAGTCGACTTGCAGCTCTCTGCTTTGGGAAATTGGACTTAATAACCTCTTTTTATACACAGTTAGCCCAATACTTCACTCAAATGTACAATTTAATCTTGACTTGTAAGGAGTAACATGAGAAATGTGTATGCTTGAGAAATCATGAGAAAAAGAAGAGAAACAAGAGAATTTTAATGAGCATAAACCATAAATGAGAATAACTACAAATTTTTGATCCGCGAGAATGGATGCATATGGTTATACCATGAGAAGGGATGCATTTGGTTATTTCGCGAGAAGGGATGCAATTGGTTATACCACGAGAATAGCTGCAACTGGCTTTAATCTAGGAAAAGTTTTACAAACGGTTAACCACAAGAATAATTAATGATAGATAACTTGAGAATAAATGCTGACGGTGAAAACCACGAGAATGATTGCAGGTGGCTTATAACCACAAGAGAATCTCATTTGTGGATAAAAATTTGAAAGAATCATTTTGTGATGCTTTTGACTATGGCCATATCAAATTGCATGATTTCTTGTTTATGCTCTATATACTGACATGAGAATATGAGTTGTTACCAATACAATTTGAGAATGCATCCTGTGTGATGAATATCTGTTGAAGTGTATGTGTAATCATAAGTATATGCATGAGATATTTGTACAATCCATATACATTATTCTAACAACATAATATTTTAAATTATTATGGAAAAGAATGTAGTGGATTTTCATATTCGTACAGTGGTACAAGTAGCTATTTTTAAATACAATTGATTATTGCTATTGAGAAATCTTTCTCATTTAAGCTGGTTTGTATCAGATGCCTGGGTACCAGGCTATTGGATGTAGAGGTAGAAGTAGTGGAGATACCCTTTCTAGGGTATTTTCCTGTGATCACTGGACCTTGGGTCCTACTTGTATTTGAGATACCATCCTCCCCTTGACTGTATGCATAACTAGAAGCATATAGTATTTTGACATGCCCACTTCCCTAAATCCTTATTAGTATTTTGAAAGGATCAGGAGAATGATTTTGGTGTAAGTAAGGAGGGTATATATGTATTAAGATATGTGAGATAGAGAATTTTGCTTCAAACAGGGTATGAGTGGCAGGCTTATTGTTTCCTTACCCTGCTCAGGCTCACATATCTATAGGTATATGTTTGACACAAACTACTGTTTATGTATATATGAATATTATGTACTGAATGTGAGTGTAAATATCTCTATATCAATCTATTTCATTTAAATTATTTTATTTATTTTTGCTGCGTAATGTGTGAAAACCCGATGTAGTAACCCAAACTAGTGGCTTGACCCGAAGTTGGCTAAGGAATGGCTAAAAAAGATGGAGAAATTATTTGTGGTTCTTAGTACAACTGATGATCAGAAGGTCTTATTCTCCACCTATATGCTAGACAGAGAGGCAAAATATTGGTGGAAGGGAGAAAAGCAACTAATGGAGACTCAGGGAATGCAGATTACTTGGGATTCATTCAAGGAAGCATTTCTTGAAAAGTATTTTTCTCAAAATGTGAGGAATGAGAAAGAAATAGAATTTATGTAGATCAAGCAGGGTAACATGACATTTGATGAATATCTAGCAAAATTTGAGGAATTATCTAAATTTTCCTCCTATTTGTGACTTCAATCAGATGAAGAATGGAAAGCAATGCCCCTAGAGGCTGGGTTGAGGTCTGAGTTGAAGAATGTTGTAACTCTGTTGGAAATATGAGATTATGCCACATTGGTAAAAAAATGTCATATAGTTTCCAAAAATCTGGCGGAGACTGACAATGAAAGAAAAAAGAGTAACTTCTTCAAAAGAAAACAACTAGGACCTTTCTCAGGGAGAGATGGTAGATTTGGTAAAGTCCAGTAAGGGAAAAGGATTATGGTGAGATCGGTAATGTCTGATGTTTGTCCTAAATGCCATAAAAGTCATGAGGGACCCTGCAAATGGCTATAACAAAAGGTATAACAGGGTATGTTCTATAAGTATGGGAAGGAAGGACACTTTATCTGAGACTGTCCGCTATGGAAGAGACAAAGTGATACCACTAAACCTCCTACTACTTGAAGATTCTATACTCTCAAGGGTAAGGAAGTGGTTCAGTCCAATGATTTAATGAAAGGTAAATGTTTAATTAATGGTATATCTTTTATTGTACTATTTGATTCTGGCGCTGCTCACTCATTCATTTCGTTAGAATGTGTGAAGAGATTAAATTTACCTGTGACTAGTTTACCTTATCCATTATCTATTTCTATTCCAGTTGGAGAGCAGGTTTTGACTTCTTTAGCTTGCTTAAATTGTTCTATTGTTGTTGAGAGTAGATCATTTGTTGTTGATCTGATTTGCTTACCTTTAGTGGATTTGGACAATATTCTTGGGATGAACTTGTTGTTTGCAAACAATGTAATCTTGGATTGTTTAGAAAAATTTATGACTTTTATAGATACCATACTAGTAAACAGGATTACTGAGGAAAAGAATGAGAGAATGCAATTTCTATGTGCTTTTGAGGTTAAAGTTCAGCATAAATTTAATGTCATTCTTGTAATGAGTGAATTTTTGGATGTTTTCCCTAAGGAAATCTTAAGTCTTCCACTTGAGAGAGAGATAGAGTTCTTTATAGAATTAATTTCGGGAATAGGACCAATCTCTTTAACACCTTATAGAATGTCTCCCATAGAATTGGCAGAGTTAAAGGTATAGATAGAGGACCTCTTAGAGAAAAAATTTATTAGACCTAGTGCTTCACCATGGGGAGCACCGGTCTTATTTATGAAAAAGAAGGGGTTTGTCCTACCTTGAAGAGACCAGAGGAGACCACAAGACCTGTTACCAAGGGAAGGGTGTATACCCTAAAGGTTAAAGAGGTGGCCTAGTCAGAGGATCTGATGAAAGGTACGTGTTTCATTAATGATGTTCCTTTAATTGTATTATATGATTTTGGCGCCATCCACTCCTTTGTTTCAATAGATTGTGTTCAGAAATTGAAATTACCAATAACCACCCTACCCTATGAACTTTCCATAGCAGTACCTCCTAATGAGCATGTGTCTACCTCACTGATTTGTTTGAACTTTCCTATTGTGATTGAAAACAGAACCTTCATTGTAGAACTTATCTATTTACCCATGATTGAACTGGACATTATCCTGGGTATGGACTAGCCTATTTAAATAATGTCATATTGGACTATTTAGCTAGGTCTGTGACTTTCATAGATACCAAACCAGTAAATATGGGGATTGAGAGGAAAAACTGGAGACTGAGTTTCTTTTGTTCCTCAAAGTAGAAAGTCAACAAAAGCTAGAAACAATCCTTATAGTCAATGAATTTCTTGATGTGTTTCCTGAAGAGATCCCCAGTCTCCCACCAAAGAGAGAAATAGAGTTTTTCATAGACCTAGTCCCTAGGGCAGGACCAATTTCCATAGCACCTTATAAGATGTCCCCAATAGAATTGAATGAATTGAAGGTGCAAATAGCAAAACAATTTATCAGACCTAGTGTATCATCATGGGGAGCACCTGTGCTATTTGTCAAGAAGAAGGATGGAAGTATGAGGATGTGCATAGATTATAAGCAACTGAATAAGGTAACTGTGAAGAATAAGTATCCTCTCCCTAGAACCGATGACCTATTAGACTAATTGAGAGGGGCCACTATCTTTTCTAAGATTGATTTGAGATCGGGCTATCATCAAATCAGGGTTAGGAATGAGGACATACCTAAAACTGCCTTTGGGACTAGATATGGGCATTATGAATTTCTTGTGATACCCTTTGGCCTGACAAATGCTCCAGCTATCTTTATAGACTACATGAACTGCATCTTTAGACCCTACCTCAATCAATTCATAGTAATGTTTATCGATGACATATTAGTGTATTCCAAAAATAGACAGGCGCATGAACAATACCTCAGGATAGTGCTACAAGCACTTAAGGAAAAATAGTTGTATGCTAAATTATAGAAGTGTGAATACTGTCTAGAAGAAGTTAAATTTTTAGGGCATGTGATTTCTAGAGAGGGTGTGTCAGTGGATCCCAGTAAGACTAAAGTAGTAGTAAACTGGGAATGACCCATTATTGTGACTAAAATCAGGAGTTTCTTAGGGTTAGCAAGATACTATAGACAATTCATTCAGGGATTTTCACAAACAGTGATGCCCTTGACCAAGTTAACCCAGAAGGATGTTCCATTTGTGTGGGACACAATGTGAACAAAGCTTTCAAACCTTGAAGGAAAACTTGACCACTGCACCTGTTTTGATTATCCCCGACCCTGTGGAGAAATTTGAGTTGTACTGTGATACATCTAAGAAGGGGTTAGGATGCATCCTGATGCAAGGAGGGAGAGTAGTAGCCTATGCTTTTAGGCAGTTAAGGCCGCATGAGAGAAACTGTCCTACCCATGACCTGGAGTTGGCAGCCATAGTATTTACCTTGAAGATTTGGAGACACTACCTCTATGGATCTATGTTTGAGGTATTTAGTGACCATAAAAGTCTCAAGTCCCTCTTTGACCAGAAGGAGTTGAATATAAGTCAAAGGAGGTGGATGAAATTCATTAAGCATTATGATTTTTAATTGAAGTACCATCTAGGTAAGGCAAACATTCATTAAGTAAGAAGTCTCTCTATGTAGCTCGACTGATGGTGAGTGAAATGGATTTAATCGAGAAATTTATGAACATGAGGTTGTCTACTTTGGTGTTACCTAATAAAATTTACTTGAATGAATTAAGGATTGAGAAAACTCTTAGGGCCCAAATCCTAGTAGCTCAGAAGGGTGATGAATTCCTAGAGTCCCTAAAGGATTCAAAGGAGTTCATAAGAGAGGCGGATGGAATGGTAACCTTCCGGAATAAAATTTATATTCCTAAGGCAAGTGAACTAAGGGATAAGATATTAGAGGAAGCTCACCAAAGTAAGTACACTATTCATCCTGGAGCCATTAAGATGTATCAGGATCTGAAGGAAAGGTTTTGGTGGCCAAGTATGAAGAAACAGATAGCGGAGCACGTAGATAAGTGCCTAGTATGTCAGCAGGTAAAGATTGAGCACCAAAAGCCTGCTGGGTTGTTGCAATCCTTAGACATTCCTCAGTGGAAGTGGGACAAGATTTCAATGGATTTCGTAGTAGGTTTACCTAGAACCCAATCAGGGAATTACGCTATTTGGGTAATAATGGATATGTTAACTAAGTCGGCTCATTTTCTACCCATTAAGATTAACTACTCCTTCGATAAATTAGATAGATGTATATTGTAACACCCCCAACCTTATATTCCTTTTATTAATTAAATAATATAAGATAATATAATATAAGGTTGGTGAGTTTACTACTGCCTCCACCTGAGTATATTTTTAACTTTCTCTAAGTTAAATAATTGGGTGCCACTAGTTTGGGTTACTACACTCGAGTTCTCACAAGTTATGCAGCGAAAATAAATAAAATAATTTAAATGAAATAGATTGATATAGAGATATTTACATTCACATTCAGTACATAATATTCATATATACATAAACAGTAGTGTGTGTCAGACATATACCTATAGATATATGAGCCTGAGTAGGGTAAGGAGACAACAAGCCTACCACTTATACCCTATTTTAAGCAAAATTCTCTATCTCATATATCTTAATACATATATGCCCTCCTTACTTACACCAAAATAATTTTCCTGATCCTTTCAAAATACTAATAAGGATTCAAGGGAGTGGGCATGTTAAAATACTATATACTCCTAGTTATGCATACAGTCAGGGGGAAGGTGGTAACTCGAATACAAGTAGGACCCAAAGTCCAGTGATCACAGGAAAATACCCCAGAAAGAGCATCTCCACTACTTTTACCTCTACTTCCAACAGCACCTGGTACCTAGGCATCTGATACAAATTAGCTTAAATGAGAAAGATTTCTCAGTAGCAATAATCACCTGTATTTAAAAATCGCTGCTTATACCATCATATGGATACGGAAATCTACTTCATTCTTTTTCATAATAATTTAAAATATTATGCTATTGGAATAATGTATATAGATTATACAAATATCTCATGCCTATACTTATGATTACACATACACTTCAATAGATATTCATCATACAGGATGCATTCTCAAAGTGTAATGGTAACCACTCGTATTCTCATGTCAGTATATAGAGCATAAACAAAGAAATCATGCAATTTGATATAGCCATAGTCAAAAGCATCATATAAGAAATCTTACAAATATTTCCATCCATAAATGAGTTTCCTCATGGTCATAGGCCACCTGAAATCATTCTCATGGTTTTCACTGTCTGCATTCATTCTCATGGTTAACGGTCAACATTTATTCTGATGGTTAACGGTCAGAATTTATTCATTTGGTTAACCATCAACAATTATTCATGGTTAATCGTCTGCAAAACTTTTGCTAGATTAAAGCCAGTTGAGCTATTCTCACGGTATAACCAATTGCATCCATTCTCGCAGAATAACCAAATGCATCCATTCTTGCTGTATAACCAAATGCAGCTATTCTCGCTGATCAACCATTTGCAGTTATTCTCATTTATGGTTCATGCTCAATTAAAATCTCTTGTTTTTCTTCTCTTTCTCATAATTTCTCAAATATTTTACTTTCTCATGTTAGCCATTACAATTCAAGATTAAATCCTACATTTGAGTGAAATATTGAACTAATCCCGAAACAAAGAGCTACAAGTCAACTTTTAGCCTCCTAGCAGTCGACTTCTAGCTTACTGCCCCAAAAATGTTTCAAACAATAATTAATCAGCCAACTTCCAGGACCCCAACAGTCGACTGCTTTGTTCTTGGCTAATTTCTGGAAAATAAGAACACGACAATTGACTTTTAGCCTCTAGCAATCGACTGCTAGCATTCTGGATACATTTTTGGGTAACTTAAGAGTACGACAGTCGACTGGTAGAGCCTACAAGTCGACTGCTACACCATGCTCTATTTTAAAACTCGTCATTCACTAATTATTTTAGCCCAAGAACATGTTTTTGAAATAGTTTTGATGATTAAAAACTCAATAACAGCATAAAAGCTTCATTTACCACTCAAAAATAGCCTAAACCACTGATTATTCATGCTCAAATCTTGTATTTAAACTCTTTCTTAAAAAATAAGAAAAACCCATTTCTCAGATTTGCATTCATGCATTCACAAGTATATTCAATCTGTTTAAAACATCCAATAGCAATCAAAAACACTAAGAATGTAGGTTTTAATCTCCCTGGAGTTCAAAATTATGAAAACTCAGAATTTTCCAACAATGCATAGTAAATTTCAAAAATAAGGGAGATAGGTGATTTGCTACCTTTATGCTAGTTTAAACTTGGTCTTTGATGAAGATAAAGTGTTTTGGTAAGTTTTCCTAGCTCCTGGAATGCTTAAATTTGATTATCTGCTTTTCTTCCTTCACAATTCTCACTTTTTCTCTCTCTAACTTGGTTTCTCTCTCTCTTTAGATTCTCAAACTTTAAGATGCAAATGAAGAGCTATGGAAGGCTGGTCTATTTATAGGCAATCTGGCCTTTTGCAACTTTGCTCCTAATTCCTGGCCATTCGGTCCAAATCGATAATTCTTCCAACTTTATATTAAATGACCATTTCATCCCTAACTGCATGCCGATAAATTTTCAGAATTTTGTTGCTACAGTAAATCATTTGGCTAAAATTACGACCTATTGTCCTGAAGTTTTGGATATTCCTACAATTTCCCACTATATCATTTTCATTTTCAATTTAGTCCTTATTCTTTCTTTTCCCTTAAAACTCTTATCCTAATGTAACTACATGTAACCTAATGTAACAAACACAAACATTTAATATGGAGAATAGTTTTGATGTATAGGATAAGGGTATATATATATTAGGATATGTGAGCTAGGAATCCACTAGTTATTTTTGTTATATGGGTATGAGTGACGGGCTTGTTGTCTCCTTACCCTAGATAACACTCTCACATATCCATAGATATATGTCTACTAAATGATATGTATATACTGTAAATGAATGTGAATGTATATATATGTGTGTATGTTTTATGTCAATTAATTTAATGCATATTTCACTGCATAACCTGTGAGATCTCGAGTATAGTAGCCTAAACCAATAACACTCATTATTTCGCTTGATAAATAATTAAAAATTGACTCAGGTAAAGGAAGTAGTAATTCACTAATCTTATAGTATATTGTTTATATTATTTAAATCACTTTAAAAGAAACTATAGGATTGGGGGGTTACACTGAGTTGGTATCAGAGCACTACTACCACGGCTAGTTAGAACTAGCTTGATAGTGAAAGGGTAGATTCCTCAGGATGGAGACTAATGCAAGGTAGTTAGTTGAGCCATGGCAGTTGACTGGCTTGTATTATATTTTAACTTGAGGAATGAAGTATTAGGTTTTGGTAGATGATATTTCTGATTGGGGCCATATGATCTCTTATAAATAATATGTTATTGAGACTGATCACCTCGATAATGTTTATTTTGTAGAGTGAATTATGACCCTACCTAGGAGAAATACTGGGAAGGAAAAAGAAGGTGAGACTAATATGGAAAGAGTAATACAAGTCATGATGGGAGTGGCAGAGGCTATGAGGGAACTAGCTGTTGCTGCTGCCCAACAAACTATTTCTGCTACTCAACAAACTATAGCTACGACTGAAGCACTTAGACAATTTCAAGAGAATAGACCTATGAATCACAACCCAAATCCTGAAATTGGACAAGTAAGAAACCAAGCTTATAATGGTTGGTCTAAATTTTAGAGAAATAATCCTCCTTTCTTTAGGGGTGAGTTTAACCCATAGGCAGTTGAAGAATGGTCGTGAGAGATGGAAAAATTGTTCGAGGCCATAGGGAATATAGACAAATTGAAGGTATTGTTTACTACTCACATGCTTGTTGGTGATGCAGAATATTGGTGGAGAGAAGCGAAACAATTACTGGTAGCTCAAGAGACCCAAATCACTTAGGAAGTTTTTAAAAGAGTGTATCTGGAAAAGCATTTCCCTGACAACGTGAGAAAATAGAAAGAAATTGAATTCATGTAGTTAGAGCAAGGCAGTATGACTTTTGAGGAGTATTTAGCAAAATTTAAGGCACCATCTAAATTATCTTCTTATTTGGAGCATCATCCAAATGAGACATGGAAAGCATTGCATCTAGAAGTTGGGTTGAGATCAGAGCTAAAGAAAGTTGTTGCTCTATTTGAAATTAGAAACTTTGCTATGTTAGTGAACAAGTGTCGCATTATTTCTCGGAACTTGGCTGTCACAAAGAAAGAGAAACAGAGGCCAATTTCTTTAAAAGGAAACTACCTAGATCCTTTAGAGGAAGGGATAGTAGAAATAAGGGAAACCATAAGGGGAAGAAACCTGTAGTGAGACAGGCAGTACCCAATGCTTGTCTAAAGTATGGGAAAAGTCATGGCGAACCTTGTAGATTCCAATCAGGTGTGTGTTTAAGTGTGGAAAATCAGGTCACTTCATTAAAGACTGCCTAGAGGGGAAGAAGTCAACTTGCCCACAAGACCTCCAACTATGGGAAGAGTTTATACTCTTAAAGATAAAGACGTGGTTCAGTCTGATGATCTGATAAAAGGTAAATGTTTGATAAATGGTATATCTTTAATTGTACTGTATGATTCTGGTGCCACTCATTCTTTAATTTCTTTTGAATGTGTGGAAAGATTGAATTTACCTTTATTTAAATTTCCCTATGAGTTATCTATTTCTACTACTGCAAGAGAGCAGGTATTAACTTCTTTGGCCTGCTTAAATTGTTCCTTTGTTGTTGAGAATAAGCTCTTCATTGTTGACCTTATTTGTTTACCTTTGGTGGAATTGGATATCATTTTCAGGATGGATTGGTTGTCTGTGAATAATGTAGTCTTGGATTGTTCTAAGAAATCTGTGACTTTTATAGATGCCATGCCGTTAGTTAGAAAAATTGAGGAAGAGATCCAAGGAACTAGCTTTCTGTGTTCTTCTATAGTTGAACTTCAGCATAAACTTAATGCTATTCCTGTAGTTTGTGAATTTCCAGATGTCTTTCCCAATGAAATTTCAAGTCTTCCACCTAAAAGAGAGAGAGAATTTTTTATAGAATTGATTCTTGGCACAGGACCAATTTCTATAGCGCCTTATAGAATGTCTCCCTTAGAGTTAATTGAATTTGAAATGCAGATAGGATCTTTTTGGGAAACAGTTTATTAGGCCCAATGCTTTACCTTAGGGAGCACCACTTCTATTTGTAAAGAATAAGGATGGAAGTATGAGTTTATGTATAGACTATAGACAACTTAACAGGGTAACTGTGAAGAATAAATACCCACTTCCTAGGTTAGACGATCTGTTAGATCAATTAAGAGGAGCTAATGTGTTTTCAAAAATCAATTTTAGGTCAGGGTGCCATTAAATCAGGGTAAGAACAGAAGACATACCTAAGACAACCTTTAGAACCAGATATGGGCATTATGAATTTTTGGTAATGTCATTTGGATTAATGAATGCTCAAGCTATTTTTATGGATTACATGAATTGTATATTTAGACCTTACCTTGATCAGTTCGTGGTAGTGTTTGTTAATGACATTCTTGTATATTCTAAGAGTATTGAAGAGCACGATCACCATCTTAGGAGGATTGTATTACAGTTGCTTAGGGAGAAGCAATTGTATGCAAAATTAGAAAAATGTGAATTTTGGTTAGAAGAGGTGAAATTCTTAGGTCATGTAATCACTAGAGATAGAGTAATAGTATATCCCAGTAAGATAGAAGCTATAATTAGTTGGGAGAGACTCGTAACAGTAATTGAAATTCAGAGTTTTCTTGGATTAGTGGGGTATTATAGGAGATTCATTCAAGGGTGTTTGCAAATTATATTGCCTTTGACTAGACTGATTAAGAAAGATATTCCTTTTGTGTGGGATCACAATGTGAAGATAGTTTTCAAATTTTGAAAGAAAATTTGACCACAACACCTATCTTAATAATCCCTAATTTCTTAGAAAATTTTAAATTGTATTGTGATGCATCCAAGAAGGGCTTAGGATGTATCTTGATGCAAAATGGGAGAGTTGTCACATATGCCTCTAAAAAATTAAGGCCTCATGAAGAAAATTATCTTACCCATGATTTAGAATTGGTAGCTATAGTGTTTGCTTTAAAAATTTGGTGACACTATTTGTATGGGTCAAGGTTTGAGGTATTTAGTAACTACAAAAGTCTCAAATATCTCTTTGACCAAAAAGAATTAAACATGAGGCAAAGAAGATGGATGGAATTCTTAAAGGATTATGATTTTGAATTAAAGTACCATCTAAGAAAAGCTAATGTAGTGGCAGATGCACTAAGTCAGAAATCTCTCCACATAGCTCAATTAATGATAAATGAAATGAGTCTAATAGATAAATTTAGAAATATGAGCCTATCCACATGGTGTTACCAGATAGGATATGTCTGAGTGAGTTAAAAATTGAGAATAACCTTAGAACTCAAATATTAGAAGCTCAAAGAGAGGATGAATTCTTAAAGTCCCTAAAGGGCCCAAAAGAATTCAAAAGAGGTGTCAATGGGGTAGTAACTTTACAAGATAAGATTTATATCCCAAATTCAGGTGGACTGAGCGATATAATTCTAGAAGAAGCCCATAAAAGCAATTATACTATTCATCCTGGTACTACCAAGATGTATCAAGATTTTAAAAAGAAATTTTGGTGGCCAAGCATGAAGAAGCAAATAGCTGAGTATGTTGATAGATGCCTAGTGTGTTTGTAACAAACGGGAAAGATTTGAAAGAGTTTTAAAGGATTTTAAAAGATAAATTTTGATTTTTGAAGCTAATTTCCATTAAACAAATCCTGGCACAAATTTTGAGGATAATGACTTGACACAGAAGGTCATTCGAAGCCAGAAACACGATCAAACAGAAAGAAATGCAATCCGGCAATCAGAAACTGACGGAAGGAGTTTCGTGCGTCAATTTCATTGACGGAGGCCAAGACTTTCTCATGGAAATGCGTGCCAACGTCTGGAAGGATGCCGACACCCTAAAACATCTCCGGGTGGCCTGGGAAAAGTCAGAATCGTCCCTGGAGGCTTTAAATTATGCAAATTTCCTCCATTTCTCTCATTTCACTCTCTCTCCTCTCTCTTTTCTCTCTCCACCTTCCTCCACTGTGAACGGCCGCTACAGCCACCGTGGGCCGCCACCAAGGGTACCAACCGACAGCCCTCACTGCCCACAACCTCAAGCAACCAACCATGGCCACCAACGACCGCCGGAGCCGCCGAAAAAATGTCGTTTTTCCCCTCCATCGCGTGAAACTTCTCCAGCTCGAATCGCCGCCGTCCGTCATGGATTGACCGCCACCGCTCCACCACCGTAGTGGCAGAGCTGCCAGCTTCCTCTAGTAGCTCAGCGCCATCGAAAGGAGGCCGAACGCGCCTGGATCGAGGAAGAACATCGTCCACCGTGTGAGAAGCTTCGTGGCCAGAAAACACCACCCAAACTGCCGTGAACCGCCGTGCCACCACCGTATTCGGACTCCTGGGCTTGCGGGCTTCACTGTGGTGTGATTTTCGAGGCAAACCGCACCTCTCTGGTGTGCACCACTGTACGCCGCCGTG
Organism: Senna siamea; assembly: GCA_031216115.1. Taxonomy (NCBI): domain Eukaryota; kingdom Viridiplantae; phylum Streptophyta; class Magnoliopsida; order Fabales; family Fabaceae; genus Senna; species Senna siamea. The sequence continues at coordinate 10,800,160 of CM062360.1, forward strand.
CCGGAGCTTCTAGACGTGCATCCCAAGAAACCAAGACCACCGTGACGTAGAACTCCATCATCCGAGCACAGTGGTAAGGTCCGATTTCCCAAAAACTAAGGGTATATGACTGAAATGACTGCCGAACGTAAATGGACAATAAATTGACCTAGGTATTAGCGTAAGTGGATTTAGGATCGAGAAACTGATGACGTGACGAGCCTAAATATTTAATTTCATGTCCAGGGAATTAATTGGGCTTAGAAACCGAGACTTCGTGAAGCCCTGACTTGATTTGGAGCGACTGGAGACCAGGTAGGATAATTTACACTTCCCGAACCCTAGAATTGATTTAGTGAATACCTGACTGATTTAGATGACTTGCATGGAATTACGTGCTGCTTTCGATGGGATAAATTGCATGCCTGTGTGCTGAAAACCCTAATTGCATGTTAGACACCTTGTTTATCGAGTTTAGATGCCTTTAGGACGGATTTACTTAGGGTTGGGTACTTGATAGCCGTTATGGGACAGCCGTTAAGTATTCCTCGTAGTAGGTCAATCTTAGGCTGAGTGTTCTCACTCTAGACCGTTTGAATTTGACGGAGTGCCTCAGTAGTAACTGCAGCCTAAACCCTTATGGTCTCTACCATCCCTCTCATTGTTTGCATCATTTTAGCCAAATTCAGCTCATTGTCCTTATTTTAAGTGCCACATCTCTTACTTGGTGCCATATTGTGCTTTACAAAACAAACATCACTAAAGTGATCAGTCTCAATAGCAGATTATCATGCAGAGACTCTATAACACCAATAAGAGCTACTATCTTCCCAAACTTAATACTCCATTCCTCAAGTTCAAAACAAAATACAAGTTAGCCAACTGCATAGGTACAGCTAACTAACCTGAACTAGTCCTTTTCTTGAGGAATCTACCCTTTTTAAACCTAGGTAGTTGTGCTCTAATACCACTTTAATGTAACATCCCTTTTCTTAGCTTAACAACGTCATAAAAATGTAATAAGATAAGTGGTTACATTATTCTTTAGCTTTTTATTTCATTAATCTGCTTGATCATTTAAATCCCTCATTAATTATTATTTGATTAGGTTTGGGTTCTTTTGCACAGGCGAACATACTTTAGCACAGCAAAAATAAAATTTCATACATCACAGCAGAATTCATAAAATTTTTTATATCATTTATATAAACTGTCTGATACATATTCCAAGATATATGAAATACCCATTCATAAGGAGTAAGGAGACAACAAGCCTATCACTCAAACTCTTTTTACAAAATACTATCGATGGAAAGGTCCTTCACATATCATATCTAAGTATGTGCCCTTCTCCCATTTATACACATCCAAAAAATAGGAGTCCTAATTCTAACCCAAAAAGAACATATAAAATTGAGACCAAAATGAAAGGGCTACAAGTACATATCTAATCTGTTATCTAGGTCTGCAGATCATTCAGGGGGGAGTTCTATTATAGACATATTATAAATATCCTTTAATATAGTAAAAGTACCTAAGAAAAGAACTTCTATTATGGCCACTTCAATCTCCATAATGAGGTAGTACCTAGGCATTTGATACATACCAATACAATAGTGAGAAATAATTTCCTAGTAGCTAAACAAACCATTTTCTTTCAAATAACTTCTATGTACCACTGTACAAATACAGAAAACCATTCTACATTCTATTCTTTTTAAAACCCTTTATATTCAAGTTTATGGGAATGTTATATGTGAAACATGTGTGTATACATCTATGAATATGAGATATGTAACATGTTATGTCATTAATGAAATATATGGTCACATATTAACATTCCACATACATCAACAACTCACATTTATAAACATTCATGTTTAGCAACCATCATAACATCACACTCTACTCAGAGCCATATTTTGGTATTATTCTTGCTTGACCACTAGGGTGACTCATTATAGTGCCATGGAGTCCCACCACTAGGGTATCATTAAATGTCATCAAGTTATTACCACTAGGGTGACTCATTATAGTGCCATGGAGTCTCACCACTTAGGTATGATATAATGCCATTACATACGCCTTAAGGGCGATCTAAAGGTGCCATACTCCACCCTTTATTGGCGAACTTTAGGAGGACATAAAAAGTGTCGTGGTCCTTTCCTTCAGGTATCATTCCTTGTCTCTCTCGTTATCTCTAAGGAAAGATATAAATAACTTTTGACATGTTCACCTTAAGGGGGATATAAAAGTGCCATGCTCCACCCTTTATTAGTGACTTTTCATACACTTTCTTTCACAATTGCAAGGAGCATTTCTAGCCATTCAATCACATTCACATAAATTTGAACATATTCTCATCAATGGCATAATGCATGCAATTTATCATTCACATTTAATCATTTCATTATTTTTCCCCATTTCACTTAGCATAGGCCATTTTAAAATGCACCTTAGGCTACTTTCCATTAACACATAAATTTAGCCATTCAAGGGAAAAAGGTGTATAGCATTCGGCCAAGGCAAGAAAAATATGAAAGATTGGTGTTTCCAAGCTATTTGGTTCATTTCTAACATTCTTTTTACCTTTTAGGCATGATGGCAACATTTTCCATAATTATGCATAACACTTTCTCACGCCTCAAAATGGGTAAGTCTACATTTAGCCTTTCTTTTCCACCCTTTTCTAGCTCATTTTTCATGCCAAACATAACAATGCACATAATCTCACAACTTCACATTTTTAAGCACACTTTCAAGGTGAAATGGTAAAATTTTAAAATGGTACATTTGCCAAAAACATGAAAATACCATAATTTTCTCCCTCCTCCTTTCTTATGACTAAACATGTAAGTTTTTCTAGTCATTTTTCAAGTGGATTTTAGCACCATTTTCATGGATGCTCTCGGCTAAGAAAGGTAAGATACACTTTTATGGTTAATGGTGATGTTAGAAAATGAGGAAAGTGCCAAAATATTAACCTAACATAATTTTCTCTCTCTTACCAAATCATAACAAGTTCTTCCACCACTTTTAGACACATTTTCAAACAAACTTCAGCACCCTCACAAGGAAAAGCTCTCGGCCAAAGGGAGAAAAGCATGGAAATGAAGTTGTTTCACCATTTTGCTTACAAGGCATTCATATTCAAGTAGATATCATACAAAATCACCATTTTCTCACTCTTTTCCACACCAATTCAGCTATGTCAAAAATTAGGGTTTTTCAAGAGTTAGGTTCTAATCATAAGAAATTGCAATCTCTTATGTTTTCAAGTATTTCAACATGTCCATATTCATGAACACAAGATTTCAACATATGCAAAACCCAGTCAAGGAAATCTTCCATAAGAATGTAGAGAGAGAAAATCCTAGCCTTTTTACAAGTTTAAGAACACTTTAATCAAACCATAAAACAAGAAAATAAGGGTTTAGGCATGTTTAGCTACCTTGAAAATGCAAGTGTGAAATTTTCTTGTTGGTTTACCTTGTAATCCTCTTTCTTCAAGCTTGAAAATGTTTTGACCAACCCCTTCTTCTACCCTCTTTCATGACTTCTTTCCCTTCTCAAAGTAGAAGATGACTTAGATTAGGGTTTAGGTGAAATTACCAAAATTCCCTTAGTGTAAAATGACCAATTTACCCTTATTACTTCCCTTTTTCAAGAACGGCATTCACTATCCTTAGAATTGTAATTTTGTGGAACTTTCATAAGCTAGGACAATTCTGCCCTTATAATTTTTGAAATTCTAGATTTTCCCTTGATCCTTTTGGGAAATTACCAATATGTCTTTAAGAAAATTACCATTTTACCCTTTATGTCCAAATGGCCAATTTAACCACATTTTTCACCCTTTTCGAGTTTAATTGGCAAAAATTCCTTAAATTAAGTTTCATATATCTTATTTTTATGAAATTTCTAATTTACCCTTCTTTAGCAAAATTATCATTTTTCCCTTTATGCCAATACTATTATATTTACCCTTATTCTTTCTCCTCTTTAAAATAAAAGGGTAAAGACTTTACAATTCTATTTCTATGAAGTATTTAGGTAAAAATTAAATTTTCTATCTTATGAAAAATTACAAATATGGCCTTGAGACAAAATTACAACTTTGCCCTTTTTAGGAAAAATTACCATTTTGCCATCAAAGTAAGCATATTCACTCCCACACTTAATTCTTCTTCTCTCTTAAATGAAAATGATATAAGTCCTTAAATGTAATTCCATGAAATAAGAAAATAAAATTTATTTTCTCCTTTATAGTAAAATTATTATTTTTCCCTTCTTTACCAAATTTCCAATTTTGCCCTTTTTATGACAAAAGTGGTTCCATCTTGATGAAAATGCCCATTCTATCCCTTTTATAAACCATCCTTATCATTACATAAATAATAACATCTACATGTCCAATCAATGATAACAATAATGTCATAATAAATCTCAAAGTATTAGAGGTGGATGTTACACTAATTATTCTTTCATTTCATTAGAATTTGCGGAGAGACTAAATTTACCTCTGTATAGCCTACCTTATCAACTATCTATTTTTATTCTGATGGGAGAGTAAGTTTTAACTTCTATGGCCTACTTGAATTGCCTAATTGTTTTTGAGAACAGATCGTTTGTTGTTGATCTTATTTGTTTACCTTTGGTTGATTTGGACATTATTCTTGGGATGAACTAGTTGTCTTTAAACAATGTAATCTTGGACCATTTAGAAAAAATTGTAACTTTTATAGATACCTCATCAGTAAATAAGAATATTGAGGAAAAGAATCAAAGAATGCATTTTTTGTGTTCTTTTGAGGTTGAGATTCAACATAAGCTTAATATTATCCTTATAGTAAATGAATTTTTGAATGTCTTTCGTGAAGAAATCTTAAGTTTTCCACCTGAGAGGGAAGTAGAGTTCTCTATAGAGTTAGTTCTTGGAACATGACCAATCTCTATAGCACCCTATAAGATGTCTCCCTTAGAGTTAATAGAGCTAAAGGTGCAAATAGATGACCTCTTAGAGAAACAATTTGTGAGACCTAGTGCTTCACCATGGGGAGCACCAATGTTATTTGTGAAGAAAAAAGATGGAAGCCTGAGATTGTGCATAGACTATAGGCAATTGAACAAAGTGACAGTGAATAATAAGTATCCCCTTTATAAAATAGATGACTTGTTGGATCAGCTGAGAGAATCTATTGTGTTTTTCAAGATTGATTTAAGGTTAGGGTACCATCAAATTAGAGTGAGAATAGAAGACATACCTAAGACTGCTTTTAGAACCAGAGATGGGCATTATGAATTTCTTGTAATGTCATTTGGACTGATGAATGCTCTAGCTATTTTTATAGATTACTTGAATCATATATTTAGCCCTTACCTTTATCAGTTTGTGGTAGTGTTTATTGATGACATTCTTGTATATTCTAAAAGTAGCGAAGAGCATAAACATCATCTTAGGATTGTGTTGCAATTGCTTATGGAAAAGCAATTATATGCTAAACTTGAGAAATGTGAGTTCTGGTTAGAAGAGGTAAAATTCTTAAGACATGTAATTACAAAAGATAGAGTAGTAGTAGATCCCAGTAAGACAGAGGTGTTGATTAGTTAGGAGAGGGCACTACAGTGACTGAAATCCATAATTTTCTCTGATTAATAGGTTACTAAGGAGATTTATTCAAGGGTTTTCACAGATCGCATTGCCTTTAAATAAAATAACTAGGAAAGGTGTTCCATTTGTGTGGGATTCCAAATGTGAACATAGTTTCCAAACCCTAAAAGAAAAACTAACCACTGCACCTATCTTGACTATTCTTAATCCCTTAGAAAATTTTGAAGTATATTGTGACGCATAGAAGAAAGGCCTAGGGTGTATCCTAATGCAAGATAGGAAAGTGATAGCATATTCGTCTAGGCAACTCATATCTCATGAAGGAAACTATCCTACTCATGATCTTAAATTAGCAGCCATAGTATTGGTCTTAAAAATTTAGAGAAACTATCTCTGTGGGTCTAAATTTGAGGTATTTAGTAACTACAAAAGTCTCAAATACCTTTTTAATCAGAAAGAGTTGAACATGAGGCAACATAGATGGATGGAATTCATTAAGGACTATGATTTTGAATTGAAATACCAGCCAGGAAAGGCAAATGGTAATTTGGCATATGGCAGGAGAAATTACCATTTTTAGCTGAATGAATAGGAATTAGGATCATGATTGTAATTTCTGGATCACCTATAAATAGGGCTAAACTATAGAAGTTTCATTTTCCACCTTGAACTTCAGACTTAAAGAGAGAAAGAAAGCCAAACTTGAGAGAAAAAGAGAGAGAGTGAGAAGGAAGTTGAATAGTTTTAGAGTGAATAGTAGTAAGAAGCTTATAGTAGATGAACCTAGGAAGACATCTAAGACCAATACTCTAGCCTTTTATACCAAACAAGGTAGAAAATAACCTAATCTTTTCTATTTCAAAATTACTGTTCATATATTGAAAATTGTGATTTTCATGTTGTTTAAGCTAGAAAGGAAGTTAAAAACTACATTCTTGATGGTTTTAATTGTTGTTTGGTGTTTTAAACTACATAGATGTACTTATTTGTGCTTCAATCATATTATAAAAAATGGGTTTTTACCTATTTTATGAATATGAGGTTGAATCCAAGAATTGAGTGAGAATAAACGATAGTTTAGACTATTTATATGTGTTAAATGATGCTTACATGCTGGTATTGATTTGATGATTAATAGAAAGGGCTTACAAAAAAGTTCTTGGGTGAAAATCCAGGTTAACAGCAAGTTTGAAAAATAGAGTATAAAACAGCAGCTGACTGCCAGCCCTTGGAAGTTGACTGTCATGTTCTTCAATTGCTTAGAAACGTATACCGAGTGCTAGCAACTGATTGCTAGCCCTTGGAAGTCGACTGCCATACTCATCTTTTCAAAAAAATTACCAAGAACATATCAGTCAATTGTTGGGCTCCTTGCAACCGGCTAGTAGCCCTTAAATTTTAGAAAATTGGCATAACAGAGAGGGGAAAGTGGATTGCTAGGCGAGTGGAAGTTGACTTGCCAACCCTTGTTTTGGAATGTGCACTCAATGACCTAGTTTGAAGCATGGTTAGCTCAAAAACCTCACTCAAATGAGGGATTTAGGCTTGGATTGTGCAATAGGTAATATGAAGGTTGAGAATGAAAGAGAAAGAGCAAGAATAATATGAGAATTTAAGAGTAATGAGCATGAGACATAAAAGAGAAATGAGAAAGTATTCCTAGTGTATGGGTATGTGGTAGATAGGCTCATGTTGAGTGATCAATTGTTGGTATAGGACAGTTGTTGGGCATTCCGTGGTAGAACTAAATGATTTTGAAAACACCGTGATGTTTATTAATTTTAAGTTAGTAAACTCTCCTATAGCCAATTAAAGGGGTCACATACTTAAACTTAGACATAACCATGATATAAGCCGAATCACCTTAGTCTATATACTTGTGAATAACATTTTGGGAAATGATCTGTTAAAGACAGTAATCCCATATGTATAGAGGAGGAGCTACTAGAGAGGTGGGTAGGGACTCTGTTTTACTGGTGATACAGGAAAGGGACTGCCAGAGAAATGGGTAGGAACCTTGTTAGACTCGGAGATAGGGGATGAACTATAAAAGAGGTGGGCATTGACCCTTTTGAGGGTGTTGAGGATGGATGTTCTTGGATCCATTGGAGGACTGATGTGCTGCCAATGCTCTATATGCAGCCACACCTTAAGTTAGTGCACTTGTTAGCGTAGCCTAGTGTAATGGTGAGTACCAAGGTCATATCCCACAGGAACGAAAAATTCTAGAGTTACTACTTATTCCTTATTATTTAACTGAAGGTAAATAGTGATTAAACTATATTAATTCTAACTCCTACTATCTAATTATAGAGGGAAGATGAGTCACTTGTTCAAGAAAGTGAAATACCAAGTTCCAAAAAAGCAAACCCACTTGGGTCCTAGACTAGATGATATTATTCAAAGAATCTTAAATTATGAAGTTGATCATGCTACCTATGAGTGAATTCTAATTTAAATCCAAATTCTCTGTTGGTCTCAATGGATTTCTAAAACCTATAACCCCCCATGGCTGGTTCTTCCTACTGGGCGATCTTAGATTAGCATTAAATTTTTAATTCACTACTATTAGGAATTTCTCCTAGTCCAGCAATCAATCAGCCTCCAATTTCGAGCAAAGATTGACTATTCTCCTTGGTTATGTTCTAATTCCAACCATCATCTGTCGAGTTTTTGAGAGGAATCTAGTAATGAAAACTGAATTAAATCTGACTAAAGGAAGATCACATCATCCAACTTATAATTCAATTAAATTAGGATCAAAACATCAACATAGTTAGGTACCCCAAATAGGCTTTACTAATCTAGCTACTCATGTTCATGAATAAAACAAAAAGAATTATATTTGAAGAAGAAGAAGAAAATGGAAAAGAAGAACAATCTCATCTGTCGAGTTTTGGGTGGATGCTCTAAACTCTGAACTTCTCCTTAATTATGCTCCTAGTCGCCTCTTGGTGTTCCTTAATCTTTTTCTTCAATTCTTAGATGAATCTCTAAGGCTTTTACCTTTGTGGAGAGACAAGAAAATTGAAGTGCCAAGCTCCAAGGAATCGAAGGGATTGTCACGTTACTAAATGACTTCCCGTGTTTACGTTCTCGCGCTTTCTTTTCTCCTTCTGAGTCTATCTTCTCTAATTCACTCCCTCCTATTTATAGGTGAGTGTGGCATGTCTTTAGGCTCTAACACGACTATGTGGGTGTTTGTAAAGTGGCCTGACTATGCCCTTGGTGGTGTGGTGGCCTTGTTCTAGAAGATAAGCTACATGGGTACATTTTTTGCCTTCTTTTGGATGGATTTGGATGCTATGGCCGTGTAGGAAGGCTCTCAAGGTGGCTTAGCCATGTGGAAGGGCATGTTCTAGAGGCTAAGTGGTAACATGGTCGTGTGGTAGGGTGTGTTCTAGAAGACTTCATGCAAAAATTACTAAAGGATGCATTTTTGGGTGCTTTGAGCCTTTAGACACTTGGTATTAGTCTATTTTGTTTCAAAACTTTACTAAAGGATGCATTTTTGGGTGCTTTGAGCCTTTAGACACTTGGTATTAGTCCATTTCGCTTCAAAACTACTTTATACCTGGTTAAAGCTTAGATAACATGGAAATAAGATGGAAACTTAGGTAATTTTAAATCAAACACATAAAACATGCCTCTGATGTAAGTAAAAATTGTTAATTAAAACTGTATAATTATGTGCCTATCAAACTACCCCACACTTCAGCTTTTGTTTGTCCTCAAGAAAACCTTTATTTAATCCTATAAAGCAATAATAGCTCTTCATAGTTCATATATACTTCACATTCTATGAAGTTTAATGCTCCTCAAATGAATCTTCTATCAATGCAAAACCTTCACAGATAGCAGAAATAGCAAGATTGTATGCAGTTTCTTAACAAGCAATTCATTGTTCATTTAGGAACCAGTGCCTCCAGAGGTCACTCAATATCACTCAGAAGTATATATAGGTGGAGTGAAATCTCTCAAGTAACTTTATAGAAGCATGTCTTCCATATGCTTGCTTATCAATCTCATCTCCGCTACTTGCAAAAATTGAATATCATGATCAAAGGGTTTTGATAGGGTTGTAATGGGGTTTAAGGTAAGGGTAAGAGAAAAATGGTTTTAGAAGAAAAAGGGTACAGATATGTTAGAAACTCGTGCGGTCTGAGGAAACTCTAAGGATTGAATGTAGTAAACACAGTTCTTACTAAGTTCCTAGTTCAGAGAATACCATATCCCAAGAGAGTAAGGAGACTGCTTTGATATTCATCATATATATATTTCCTTTGCTTTCTTTCTTTTCTTTTTCTCTTTTCCATTTTTTTCTTTTTGCAGTCTTGTAGTCTTTCTAATATTTAGTCTTAGATCGAGGGCATAGCTCAAAATAAAGAGATAGCTTAGTGAACTTTCTTTTATTGAGGCACCACATTTTTATCCAAATGTGAAGAGCAAACCACATAAATTCCAACATATAGGGTGGTGAGGAAGGATAATGTAGGAAGTGGAATATGGGTTGTCAGGGTGTATGTAGTGAATAATATGTCAAGGCTCAATAGTGGTCAACTAAGGGAAACACATAGGGTAAACTTTTTGGCCAGCAGTGGTGTAACCTAAGTTACCCAAATCATTTCCAATATTCAAAAATTCATGTAACCTTGAAAAGTATTGCAAAGCAAGTTCTAGAGACATAGTAAAGTGAGATGCGTCTCAACAAAAAGATTTAGAGCATGTTTGTAGCGAATGCTCACTTAGGCTTAAATCCTTACATTTATAGGGTACGATTTCATGGGGTTTCTAAAATTCTCAATTAAATTGCTAGTCAAGTAATGCATGCAAATCTTTCTCTCAATATCATTAGTTAAGAGTTTATGTAATGCAGAACATGGTTAAAGATATTGGAGTATCTAAGTGTCACATAACTATTTTTCTATATGAGCTATGAGATACAATATTGTTTATCATGAATTTAAACAAGAGTTTGACTTGTAGGATTCTATACATGTATTATCTTTTTTCCATGTTATAACTCAGTGTAAAGCAAAGAGAGATTATTAAAAGTAATGAAGTTTGAAGAAAAATTAATAATCTAAAAAAAATTTTATTTATAATATAAAATGCTAAACTTTGAAATGCACATTGAAAAGCACACACTTATTTGTTTTGAGATAACCAAACTGACTTAAATTTTCATAAACTTCATAAAAAAAAAATAAGACTAAGAGGAGGTCACCCCACACTTAAGAAAAACACTGTCCTTAGTGTAACAAAATGGGGAGAACACATTGACAATTGAAAATAAAACAAGTTAAAGGAGGGTGTTACTGATTTACTGCTCAGGTGAGTTCTGGGGAGATGATGGCAACAGATCCTCAAAGTAAAGGTTGAGGTTGTCCAGATCTGCAAAAGGTGATGACAGCGGTAATGCATCAACTGACCTCTAGATCTGAGAAGCCATCTGATCTAACTATTGGATATTTCTCTCCAGTCTAGCTGAGATATTGCTACGAGTGTTTTGGAGAGTATCCTGGCATTCTCTGATCTCTTGTTGAAAGGCTCTGAATTCAGTAATATGTTGTTGCTAAATATCTGTTATCTGGGCTAAATGGTCAGATGAGGCATTAATTTGGTTGGTAGGCCTCTATACTATTACTGTTGCAGGAGATGGTGGGTTAGCTGGTCTTGCAGGTTGTGCACCATTTTCTGAAGCATTTCTCGATTGTCTAGGCTGCATCTGACTCACTAACCTATAAACTAGGCCACTGTTATGGCCTCGGGATGTGTAGATCATCCGCATATTCATCATATGCTTTAGTCCTACTGGCAGTATGCGTCTTACTAGAGTTGGATTATTAATGCAATCATTCAGGACTCCTACCTTCCTTACTAGTCAAGTGATATATGCACCAAAGAATATTGTACTCTTCTTGACAGCTTCTATAAAAGTGGAGATCTGGTATGCTAGGATGTAACCAAGATCCACTTTCTTGTGTTGATGCATAGCCCAAAGAAGGAACAAGTTTGTTTGTGTCATTACTCCAAAGCTGTCTCCTCTACCTGTAAGAGTGTAAACTAAGATTAAGTAAAGATACCTTAAACCATCAAGGAGACTAGTGGCCTTAGTGCTGCTTGTGTTGTACTAGCTTGGTCTTATTGGCATCTGATTCCACATAGTGTGGGAGGTAGCTATTAGAGTGTAAAGGTATCCTCTGTATGCACTTCTATTGAGTTCTTCTATTGTCCATAGGCATAAATGCCATCCAAAATGAGGTATGGACATGGAGAAATCTACTCCCCCTAACCAAAATAAAATGGTGTATGGCTCGATCCATTCAACGATACGCTTCTTAAAGGAGAAAGGGCTACAGAATTCCAAGGTCAATTCCTTATAAGTAGGTTTGTTAATGGTGAAGAACCTTGCGAAGGGTAGTGGGTCTAGGAGCTCATGGAGTTCATCAGTCAATCCCACTGTTAGGATTTCTTTCAAGTTAATGTAGCGTCCAGCTCCTATAAGCTTGAAGCGAAAGGCTTGGTACTTCTCCTCTTGATTAGCTTTGCAGAATGTTAGCAATATATGTCATAGGGGAGGAGAAGGTTTCCTTCAGGGATCCTTCTTCTCTTTGAGGTGACACTATGGGATGAAGAATGCGGCATAGTCCTAGATAGACATAAGTTAGTTAAAAAAAAGGAAGATATATACTCATGAGTATTAATTTTGCATGTAAATGTAACATTTTCCTTTATTGTTTTACTTATGAAAATATTTTGTATAGTAAATTTTTAAATTTTCTTTAATTTTATGAAAATAATTGCAAGAATGAAGTTCTTCACTAGAATCTTTGATGAAGACAGGAAAAGAACTTTCTTAGGTCTTGCATGATGATGATGATGATTTATTTATGTCAAGGCTATGATTTTTATTTTATTTTTCAAGAATACAAGAATTTATTTATATGATTATCAAAGATTGATTCTTTTAAAATTTTAACTATATGAAAAAGAGACAATAAGAGAATTTTTATTTTAATATTATGAAGCAATTTATTCTATAAATATAGGAGGGAAGAAATAATGAACGAATCTTGTTTATATGATCATAAAATAATGAATCTTGAAAATTTTAATTACATGAAAACTATTAAGTATGTATAAGAGAAAAAAATTGTTTATGTGATCCATAAAGAATTATTCTTTTGGAGTTCTAATTATTATGCAACAAATAATTGAATACTCGTAGGCTACCTAAAGAAATAATCTTGATATGAAAGTATTTTATTTTGAATGTTTATAAGAGAGAAAAGAGAGTTAAAGAACTTACTTGGAATGGAGATTTTATGAGTGAGAATTGTGCTTAAGAGTGGAAAGTCTTACGCAAGAGAGGAGGGAAGTGGTGTACTTACCAATTGATGAGAAAAATGTCATGGATAGAGGGTTTTAAATAGGCAAAGCAAACCGTGTCCTTGTAGGATAGGGATTCCACGTGTGAAAGGAGAAGATAGGCTAGAATTTGATTTGTGATAGTATAAGCCATATCGGTTTAAATTTATATGAATTGATCATGAATTTTCAAAGAGTTTTAAAAGATATTATGATAATGCAGTCATGTTTTGAAAATATTCATGATATTCTAAGAAGGGATTTCAAAAATATTTAAAAAGTGCATGATCACCCTTCTTAAAATTTTTGAAAGGCTAAGGATAACTCATAGTTTTGAAATGTTTTGAAAGGAAAACAATTTAAGAGTGCTTCATATTTCTTTGAATTTTAAGACAACTTTGAAAAGTTTGAAAAATTATGAGATAATTTAAACAATTCGAAAGTTCTTCTTGTTTAAAATTTCAAAAATTAAGGGTAGAGCAAAATTGAACTTGTTTGAAAGTTTTAAGATAATTTGAAACAATTCAAAGAGTCTTCATATTTTAAAATTGAAAACTTAAGGATAACCCCTTTTTTATTTAAAAACAAATTTTAAATTTTGGAAGTTTTAAAAATGATTTAAACCAATTCGAAATTGCTTCATCTTTCTTAGGATTTTGAAAATCAAAGATAACTCTTTTAAAAGCAAATTTGAAATTTTTTGAAGGACAAAGATGATAAGGGAAATTTTGAATTTTTTTTAAAAAATTGCTTTTAAAAGAGTTAATTAAAACAAAGAGTTATCTTTTATGATAGGCTCTCATGATCTCTTGAGAAAATTCTAGTGATAGGTTCTCATGTTGTAACGCTCCTATCTAGTATTACAATTAATTCCTATGTAAACCGATAGGTTCGGTACATTATGCTTAACCTTTTATTTATTTAATGTCTAAGCAGCTATACCATTAAGTTATATTAAGCGGATTAGGTTCGGGATCTTTTGCTCAGAATAAATCTTGTATGCACAGTAGAATAAAAATACTACACTACATAACAGGAATTTAAACGTTCATGTAATTTAAATAATACAAGTTCAATAATATTCATTACATTCAGGTAAACATGTCCTTGGATATATGAAGTACCCGTCTATAGGAAGTCAGAAGACAACAAGTCTATCACTCAAACTCCCTTACAAATCATAAGGATGAACCGATACTTCACATATCCGTTCCTTGGGGTACCCCATATACAGCTCATGTATACTGTAACACTCCATAATTTAATTAACCTAAATTAATGTTCTTTAATTAAATGGATGGAATCAATGGTGTTATTTAATCATTAGTATGAATTGCTTACTTCATAATTAATTAGATGAATTAGCTTAAGGAGGGAAAATTTTACTTGCATAATTTAATGGGCCAAAATGGTTATATCAAAAGGTAAGCTTGCATAAAAATTAGGTGCTCAATTTAATTCTTTATTTTCCTTTCGAGTTACCTAGCCTAAGTACTAAGAGAGAAGCCATATAGGATGCAACAATTCAAATATATGAATGTGTGTACCTTGCATATATCCTACATGAAAGAAGGGAATGGAAATTATATTTTATGCATGGCAATTCCAAGCCAAATGTGAAGTGGAAAGGAAAGAAGACTAAAAGCATTCAAATATATATATATGCATGGCAAGGAAAATACACCTGCAATTGGAAGAAAGAATGCCACAATTGAATATATATGTATATCATATGCACATGAGGTAGAGTCAAAAGGAAGCAAGAGTACAAAAGTCCAAAGCACACATGTAAGTTTGGTAAACTAGGAAAGAAAGACAACACATGTGCCTTGAGTGGGACTAAAGGACCAAAGGAAGGAGGATGGGAATTAATTTTATAAGCATGCTACAAATAGAATAGTGGTGCAGAATTTTTAATTGGATGGTTACACATGGGACAACACATGAAGTTGTGGAAATATAGTTAGAAAAGAATGGAAGTAATTAAATACTTATAAGCACCCACCTAGGCCTTGCGTGAGGTAAAAGGAAAGGGTGCATAATTTTGTTGTGTAAGTATGCATGGGGGGAGTTTAATTAACAATAAATTAAGGCATCAAGCAAAGCCAAATAGGTGCAGAATTTTATTGTGTAAGTATGCATGGAGGGAGTTTAATTAACAACAAATGAAGGCATCAAGCAAAACCAAATAGATGTAGAATTTTATTGTGTAAGTATGCATGGAGGGAGTTTAATTAACAATAAATGAAGGCATCAAGCAAAACCAAATACGTGTAGAATTTTTTTTATTGGATTGTTGCACATGAGAAGCACATGTGAGGTAGGGAAAAGAAGACAAAAGGTGCAGAATTTTTCTCCATGAACCACACGAATAGGAATATGGGAATTGCAAGGAGAAGCATTTGTGAAAAGTGGGAAGAAGTAAAACCAATTTGACAAGTAAAGTGGATTATACTTAAACTAAAAATAATGCCAAGCTTGCAAGCAAAGGAAAAGTGTACTTGCAAGTACACTTGGTGCAAGAAAAAATATATATATATAAATATATAGGGTGCAAAATTTTTATGCAAGAAAATGGCAGCATTGATAATTAAAAAAAAAGAGTATGCAACATGACTTGTGGAGAAAGGAAGAAGAGAGCCACATGTGAGGAAGAAATGGGTTGCACAGTTTCATGAGATTAGAGGGAGAATTGGAAATTTCATATTAACTATCCTTACACCCATCCACACGGCAAGAAAAAAGAGAATGAGGAAATAAGTGTAGCTTCAGTTTGGGAAAAGTAAACCAAGACTTGCAAGAAAGGAGGTGTACATTAAGGGCCACACATGGGGACCATTGGACAAAAATGAGAACCACAATAATAATTAAGAAGAAGAGGCCAAGGTGGCGTGAAGAAGAGGGATAGGAAATTTAAGAATTTTATGCATGGAATGCCACCTAAGCAAGAGACAAAAGAGTGGGGGAAATTCATGCATACACACGTGAAGAGAAAGGAAGAAAAAGGGGGGGTGGAGAGTTTCATTTTTTATGCATGATACACATTCCACCCTCACATGAAGAAGGAAAAAGAAAGAGAGAAAAATAAAAAAAGAGAACGGGAGAGTGAAGGCGTGAGCTCACACTAGAATACCAAAATTTTAAGGAGGAATAAGTAAAGGGGAGCACCAAGGGAAAAGCAAGGGAGAAAAGGAAACAAAGGAGCAAGGAGAAGATAAAGGAAGAGTCAATACCACTTTATCCTTTGGCATCACAAGAGGTAGGTTAACAATTTGAGATTTATGTTCAATGCTTA
Source organism: Senna siamea (assembly GCA_031216115.1). NCBI lineage: Eukaryota > Viridiplantae > Streptophyta > Magnoliopsida > Fabales > Fabaceae > Senna > Senna siamea. Next base: position 10,816,416 of record CM062360.1, read on the forward strand.
GTTTATGCAACCAACATGCTTCTTTTTCCTTTCTATGGAACATAACTTGCCTCCCTACATTCTTGACCTAAATATATGTATGTTGGCTAGCATGTGTGGTTCAATGAAATGTTGATGGATGAAATAGCATGAAGTTAACTTCATGATGACCACCAAGAAAGAACCCTACCTTTTTAGTGTGTAAGTAAAGAAAAAAGAAAGGAAATGGAATTAGCCAATTTAATAAATCTCTGTAGGCCAAGTCCATGAAATGCATTCTTGGGACTTATAAGCTATGCACTATGATTTTGATTCAAAACATGGGAATTTATTTTGATGTCGCAAGAGAGAATTTAGATTATTATTGTAAGAAAAGTACGCATTCTAAAAAGGCTAGAATTTTGGCAAGAGATAAACATTAGCATTTATTTCTAAAGAAGGAGAACTTACCCTTAAAATGAGAAGTTTTCCATCAGAAAAGCATATTAGAATTAATTTTCAACAAAGAAGGAAGTATTCTAAACATTAGAATTTTTATAAGAAATATACATAAAGATTTAATTTTATGGAAGGAGAAATTGTTCTTGGAAATGCTAGAATCCTAGAAAAAAAATGTACATTAGAATAGATTTCTAAGAAAGAAGAAAATTAGTATTTCAAATATTCGAGCTTATTTCTAAGGAAGGAGAAATTTTCCTTAAAACTATTGGAATTTCCCATAAGAAATGTGCATCTAGAAATTATCCCCAATAAAGGAAAATATTTTTTAAAATTTGAGAATTTTCATAAGATTGGTACATTCAAATTAATTTCCAAAAAAAAAAAGGGAATGTATCCTTGGAATATATAGAGAAGTTTCTCAAATGAAATGAATTAATAATACTTTCCACGAAAAGGGGAATTTTATCCTTCAAGGTATTGGAATTTTAAAAAGTAATATATGCTAATAATAGCTTTTAAGAAGATGGAAAAGTTCCCTTGATACTTGAAAAATAATATCAAAGGTGGCCAAGTGCCCACATTTGCCCAAGTGTGCATAAAGAATATCAAACGTGGCCAAGTGTCCACATGTGCCCAAGTGTGAACAAAAAGTATGAAAGGTGACCGAGTGTCCACATGTGCCCAAGTGTTCAGAAGAATTTTAAAGGTGGCCAAGTGTCCACATGTGCCCAAGTGTGCAAAAGAATTTTAAAGGTGGCCAAGTGTCCACAAGTGCCCAAGTGTGTACAGTTGAAATACAAAGAGAATTTAAGAATGATGAGCCTAAAAATTTGTTAATGTTATGATAATGTATGTCGTAGAATGTTATATTTGAAAGTATATTATTTCTATCCTATTGACATTTTATTGATCATATATTACTTGCCAAGTTATATTTATGAATTATGCTATATTTCATTCCAAGAATGTAGTAATTATTTTGGTGCTTGCACCCTGTTACATATTAGTTGTTTTAAAACCCGAATTGTTAAGGTACTAGGAAACTTGCGTTTCTCATTACATGCTAATATGTATTAGATGTGAACGCATAGCTGGGCCAAGAGATCAAGTTCTTTTTTTGGGTTAAAGAAATTTTTGTAATCCCTATTTTTGGGTCCTAGTCCAGACATAGTTAGTTTAGAACTAGGATTATTCTTTTGGAAATAGACCTGGGATATAATGGGGAAGGAACCAAGGATGGGATATGTGAAGGACTGGTCCATCTTGGAAATTTGTAAAAGGGGTCTGAGTCAGAAGATTTTTGTCTCCTAACTTCCTATGGACGGGTGCTTCATATATCTTGATACGTGTTTACTATAATGTAATGGACATTATTGAACTTATATAATTGAATTGTATGAAAATTTAAATTCTACTGTGTAGCATAGAATTTCTTTTATTCCGCTATGCATATGAGTTTTAAATATAAGCAAAAGATCCCGAACCTAATCCGTTTAATATAAATGAATGGTATAATAGCTCAGACGTTAATTAAATAAAAGGATAAAGAGTAATGTACCAAACCTATCTGGTTGCTTTAGAGGAATTGTAATACTAGATAGGGGCATTACATATATAGTCAAAATAAATGTCCTATTCTAAATCAGATATATCTAGGACCCAAAATAGGGGTTTGCAAAAATCTCACTTAGACCAAAATGGAACTACTACCTCTCGGCCCTACTATACATCCAGATCTGATACATATTAACACATAGATGAGAAACACGTTTTCAAGTAGCTTAACAATTTTGAGTTTAGAAATAAACTAATATGTATCAGGGTGCAAGCACCGAAACATTTCATTCTACATTCTTGATATTAAAACATAACATTATTCATAAATACAAACAGAAAAGCACTGTATGATAAAATTTAAAGGTCAGTGGGAAAGTCAAATAACCCTTTTTCAAGTGACACATTCTCATAAAATTACATGTGTTATTGTACAATTATCAGAGTGCTTATGCGTTTAATTCTTACTCTTACCTTTATGGATTAAGTGAATGCTCTGGGGTATTACATGGACACTAGGCCACCTTATGAAATCATCATGAACACTAGGTCATAGGCATAGACCACCTTCGGCCACACCTCACTAGGTCACCTGTGTGGAGCATCTATGGACACACCTCGTAATTCGTGGACACTCGACCACGTATATAGATTTCTCGTGAACTTTAGGTCACGGGTATGGAGTACCTTCAGCCACACCTCATTAAATCACCTGTGTGGAGAACCTCTGGCCACACCTCGTAATCCATGGACACTCGGCCACATTTATAGATTCATCATGAACTCTAGGTCATGTGTATAGAGCACCTTCGAACACACATCACTAGGTCACCCGTATGGAGCACCTCTGGCTATACCTCATAATTTGTAGACACTTGGCCACGTGTATACATTCATCATGAACTCTAGGTCACGGGTATGGAGCACTTTTGACCACACCTCACTAGGTCACCCGTGTAGAGCACCTCTGGCCACACCTTGTAATTCATGGACACATGGCCACATTTCTTTTCATGGTCGTATACCTTCATATGTTTTCCCTTGTTAGTTGTGTTTTCCTTTTTATATCGGCATACAATACCTCTTTGTCGCATTTTATTTATGATAATTTCTGCCCAAATTAATTTAATTTCCATTCTCAAATAATATATTCCTCTTATCAAATTTTACTAATTTTTCAACAGAAAATTTCCATGGTTTTAAGCCTAAGGAAACTTAAGGGAATTTCATGTTTTATCATTAGTTCTTTTCTCTTTCAATTCTTTAAATATTAAACTTAACACACCATTAATTAGCCAAATCTTCCTAACATTGGTCATCATTAATTATCCATCATTTTCCATAGCACCGATATTTATCATTGCTAGCCATGATTTTCTATGACAACATTCACCATTAATTAGCCATAATTTTCCTATAACAATGGTCATCATTAACTAGCCCTGAAATTTTGAATAATAATATTCATCATTAATCTAGCCAAACATTTCCCATAATCACGTGCATCATTATTATTAATAAAAAAATTTCCCCATTATTTTGGTTTTAAGTCTCCTTTCTTACATATGTTACATTTACTAACATTAACTTCATCATGGAAGTCACAAATCTACTCTAATAGTAAGAGTTCTAAGCCAAACAACCCAAGACATTGATCTCTTGTTCTAAGTTCTTTCATGATTTTAAGAAAATAATATTTTTAAATTTTAAGAATTAACCATCTCTTATATTTATCATGCAATCTCAATCAAGTGTTACTCCTAAATCAAGAATGTAGGCAAGTATTCAAGTCCCATAGAAGAAAAATCATTAAACATGTATACTAGATCATGGAACTAGAATTAATGAATTGCTAACCTACCTTGCTTCCCTTGCTTCCTTCCCTTTTCGGCCAAGCTTCTTCACCCCACAAGTTTCAATCTTCCAAGCTGCTCATTTTTCCTTTGAAGAATTCCCCGTGTGTGCGCGTGGATTTCTCATGTTTTCCCCCTTCCTCTCTTTTTCATATGCGTGTATCTATTTTTCCTTTTGCACTTCTCTCTCTTTCCTTTACAATTTCTATTCGGCCTCCCCCAAAATGGACTCCCCCCTCCATTCCTTATGATTATGATTATTATTATTCTATGCCTTACGTGTGACTAAGTACAAAACACTCCCCACTACTTTTTCTTATTGCTTGCACACCTAGGGTACTTCACTCGGCTAAATTGAAGGTTGAATGGATGAAAATTCATGCCACCTCTTACTTACACGTAAGAGGTATCGTCCCAAGCAGCTCACATTTGGCCTCCTAATTAAATTGCTATACACACTCAATTCGGTGGCCTAGTACACAGACAAGGGGAAGGCAAAGGCCACACGTCTCTGTCCCCTTTTGTCTTCTTACTTCCGTACTCCCACATGCAATTTGTATTCCAATTAAATTGCACATTCTCTCGCACAAGAGTGTTAGTCTCTCAGCCACGCAAGCACACTTTTGTCCCAATACAATTTGCCTCCTATGTACTAACCATGTGGTGGTGCCAAGGGGAAGGTAAATGTATATATATAATTCCTTCATGCTAGGTTTATCTCTATTGCAAGCTACACAGTTTGACATTACAACTTAATTCTTATATCTACTTCCTAATTGGTGAGCTAAAAAGGGAATTGCTTTCACCGTACACACCCATATATTTGACTACTTATCTTTTGTTTAATTAATTTATTTAACTTAGCAATACCCATTTGGTGTGGCAAGGAAAAGGGAAAGTCATTCCAGCACCATACTCACTCTTCTTGCTTATTACGAAATAAAACAAAAGGGTAGAAAGAAGGAAGGCTAATGTTACACGACTCTCCTTCTTCCTTCCATTCTTTCTTTCTTGCCTTCATTTCCTCCACCGAATGCCTATATATATTCAAATGTTACATACTTCTTTCCTTTCTTAATTCGGCTATATATAAATTAAATCAAGTGCCTCAAGTGCCTCAAGTACCTCAAAATTTATTTAAACACCTCGATTTTATGCAACATCATCCTTTCTTATATTTATTCTAAATATTACATCACATAAGAAATTGGACACCGTTCATGGCAATTTATCTGATAAAATCATAAATTTAAATATACTTGCAAGAACATAGGATGTTACACATGTAAGTTTGATTTTTCAAGGGATAGCTTATCACTTGAATTCATGATAACTTATTTTGATAGCCTATCACTTAAGGTCATGATAGCTTATGACTTAGGTCATGATAACTTATCACTTGCCTTGAAGTCATGATAGCTTATCACTTGCGTGATAAGTCATCATGCATCCTCTAATCCTAGCCTTTCCTTATTTCAGCTAGGATCCCTAGATAAAGTCCCTTTACTCATCCAAGTAAATTAGGAAAATTTATGTATATATAAACTGGATTTGTGAAATAAAAAGACAAAGAAAGAAAAAGAAAAGAAAAGAATATTTGTTGTTTTTTTTTCTTTGAGCCCATTAATTGAACTCATTTATTACTGTATCATAAAGGAAAATTACCTAGACTTCCAATGGGTCTCCATGGTAAAGCTTGAGACGATGCTCGTTTACCTTAAATTTCCTTGATAAGGGTGATGAATTTCAATGGCACCATAAGGAAATACTTGATTTACTATATAAGGTCTTGACCATCGACTCCTTAACTTCCATGAGAAGAAATGGAGACATGAGTTGTATAGAAGTACTTTGTCTTCTACTTGAAAGTTCTTGGATTTACGTATCCTTTTGTCATGCCATTTCTTTGTTAGGACTTGTAGATGGAAGAATTCTCATATGCTTGGTGTCGCCATTCCTCCAACTCATTAAGCTGCCAAAGTCTTTCTTTTCTTGTAGACAAAACATCTAGGTTACATGTTTTAAGGGTCTATAGTGCCTTATGTTCCAGTTCTACAGGTAGATGGCAAGTTTTTTCATAGACAAGTCTATATGGTGTGAATCCAGTGGATGTTCTATAGGCTGTCCTAAAAGCCCATAAAGCATCATCCAACTTTGCTATCCAATATTTCTTATTCATCCCTATAGTTCTTTCTAGTATTCTTTTTAACCCCTTATTGGTTACTTTTACTTGTCCACTAGTTTGTGGGTGATAGGGTTTAGCAAATTTGTGGGATACTCCATAGCGTTTGAGTACTTTCTCTAGTTGGTAGTTATAGAAGTGTGTTCCTTTGTCACTAATTAGGGCTTTAGTTGTGCTAAACCTAGTAAAAATTCTTTTAAGAACCTAGTCACTACCCTAGCATCATTAGTGGGGAAGGCTTGAGCTTTTGGCCACTTAGAGAAGTACTCTACTGCTACTAGGTTATATCTATTACCATAGGAAGAGGGAAAGGGTCCCATGAAATCGATACCCCACACATAAAAGATTTCAGTGACTTTTATGCTAGTTTGAGGCATCTCATTCTGGGCAGAGATGTTACATGACTTTTGGCATGCATCACAAACATGGACATACTTTCGTGCGTCCTAGAATATAGTTGGTTAGTGGAATCTTGCCTCTAATACCTTCCTAGCAGTATGGTTTGTTGCTTGATTTCCTCCTATTAGTTCCTTGTGGTAATGGTTTAAGATCTACCAAATCTTTTCCTCATGTTCGTATTGCCTAATTACTTGGTCTACACAAATTTGAAACAAGAAAGGGTCTTCCAAAATATAGTATTTCAACTCAGAAAAGAATCTTTTCTTTTGTTGAGTTGTCATACCTTTTCGTAGGACTCCAGCTACCAAGTAGTTAGCATAATCTGAGAACCATGGTAGGTCATTATATACCTGCATCACCTCTAAGTGTTCTTTTGGAAAGTTTTCATTGATAGCCCTCTCATCCAGGACCTCGAGATTTAGGTTTTCCAATCTTGATAGGTGGTCTACAGCTAAATTTTTTGCACCCCTTTTATCTTGACCTCTATGTCAAATTCTTGCAACAGTAATATACATCTTATTAGCCTAGGTTTTGCATTGTTCGTCCCAAATAAATACCTTAGAGCTGAATGATCGATGTAGACCACAGTCTTTGAGAGTACTGAATAACTCCAAAATTTATCAAATGCACATACTACTGTAAGCAACTCTTTCTCAGTGGTAGTGAAGTTCTCTTGGGCGTTAGTCAATGTTTTGCTGGCATAGTATATAGGTTGGAACTTCTTCTCAATTCTTTGTCCCAATATAGCTCTGACAGCATAATCACTGGCATCACGCATAAGCTCAAAAGGTAAACCCCAATCAAGTGAGATCATAATAAGGGTTGTGGTCAATCTTTCTTTCAATAGCTCAAATGCTTGCAGAAAATTATCATCAAATATGAATGGTGTGTCCTTAACAAGTAACTAAGTTAAAGATCTGGCAATCTTGGAGAAGTTTTTAATGAATCTCTTATCAAATCTTGTGTGTCCAAGAAAACTTATTGCTTTGACAAAGCTAGGAGGTGGTAATTTTGATATGACTTCGACTTTTGTTTTGTCCACTTTCAATCATGTATGTGATATTTTATGTCTTAGGACAATTCCCTCTTTCACCATGAAATGGCATTTTTCCTAATTCAGAACTAAGTTTGACCCTACACATTAAGCCAACATTCATTCTAAATTGTTCAAACAATGGTTAAAGGAATTACCGAAGACTAAGAAGTCATCCATTAACACATTCATTGACTCCTCAATCATGTCATGAAAGATTGCCACCATGCACCACTGAAAAGTGGCTATGCATTATGTACATTCACCCCTATTTCTATAAGAGATGTTTGTTAATTTTAATTAATTTCTTGTGTACGTTGCATTATACTGCATATAGTTGCATTAACTCTAGAATTGGATTAGAAAAAATTGAGAAAATTCATTAGAAAGGGGTGAAGGAATAAACTAAAAAGTGTAAAAGTTCAGGTATGAGAATTTCAATTTTGACCAAAAGAATTACTACAGCCAACTAATTTCTGGAATTCTCCCGCCAATGGTTTAGGGGCAAAATGATAATTATGTATATAGTTTTAAACTTACCATTTTGAGGCTGAATGATCAAAGATTAGGGTTAAAATTGTAAGTTTTCAATCGCCTATATAAGGCGGGAGTTAGACCTCTTCATTACCCCAAAATTCAAAACCACTTTTAGAGAGAGAAAGAGAAATCAGGTTGAGAGAGAAAGTGAGGGAGAAGAAGCTAAACCTCCACTTTCAACAAGGGTTGAATCTAGAGAATTGTCTAGGAAGGCATCCAATACGTTAATAAACATCCAAACATGAATTTAAGGTAGCAAAATAACCTAATCCCTTTTTATTTTTGAAGCTACTATTCATATAATTGAACTTGATGATTTTGAAATTGTTCAAAGGAAAAAGGAATTTAAAACTATATTCTTAATGTTTTACTTACTATTGGGTTTTTTGGATCGGTTAAAGATAATTATGCATGCTTAAAATTGATTCTAAAAAGTGGGTTTTTCTACTTAAACAAAAATGAGGTTTAATCCTAGATTTGAGTGAGATTAAATGGTGTTTTGGGCTATTTTCAAGTGTTAAATGTAACATTTGCTCCTTCTACGCATTAAGAAATGTTTGTTAATTTTTAATAAATCAAATGCTTGTGTTTGTTGCATTAGATTACATGTAGTTGCATTAGGATAAGAGTTTTAAGGGAAAAGAAAGAATAAAGACTAAATTGAAAATGAAAGTGATATAGTGGGAAATTGTAGGAATATCCAAAACTTCAGGACAATAGGCCCTAATTTTAGCCAAATGATTCACTGTAGCAATAGAATTTTGAAAAATTTCCTGCCAAACAGATAGGGAAAAAATGGTCTTTTAACATAAAGTTGGAAGAATTATCAATTTGGACCGAATGGTTGGGAATTAGGAGTAAAGTTGCAAAAGGCCGGATTGCCTACAAATAGTCTAGCCTTCCATAACTCTTCATTTGCATCCTGAAGTCTGAGAATCTAGAGAGAGAGAGAGTGTAAGCCCCGATCCTACATTTCCTTTTAAAGTGATTTAAATAATATACACAATATATTATAAGATTGGTGAATTACTACTTCCTTTACCCAAGTCAATTTTTAAACATTTATCAAATGAAGTAATTAGTATTATTGGTTTGGGCTACTACACTCGGGATCTCACACGTTAAGCAGCAGAAATAAAAACATATCAGTTAAAATAACATACATGTGCATACATATATTCATATACGTCAACATTCATTTATGGTGTATACATATCATTCATTAGACATATATCTATGGATATGTGAGAGTGTTAGCTAAGGTAAGGAAACAACAAGCCTGTTGTAATGCCCTTATCTAGTATTACCATTAATTTTGATATAATTAGATAGGTTGGTACATTATTCTTAATCCTTTTATTTAATTAATGTCTGAGTAGTTATACCATTAAGTTATATTAAGCAGATTAGGTTTGGGATCTTTTGCTCAGATTAAATCTTGTATGCACAGTGGAATAGATAAAAATATACTAAACTACACAGAAGAAATTAAAACATTCATGTAATTCAAATAAATACATGTTCAATAATGTCCATTACATTTCTATAAACATGTATTAAGATATATGAAGTACCTATCCATAAGAAGTTAGGAGACAACAATCCTGTTACTCAAACCCCCTTTAAAAATTTCTAAGATGGACCGGTCCTTCACATATCCCTTCCTCGGTTCTTTCCCTTTTACATCCTATGTCTACTGCCAAAAGAAGAATTCTAATTCTATGTTAAATACATCTGGACTAGGACCCAAAATAGGGTTACAAAAATCTCACTTAAATCAAAATGGAACTGCTACCTCTCGACCCTGCTATGCATCCGCATCTGATACATATTAGCATAGTAATGAGAAAGACAAGTTTCCAGTAGCTCAACAATTTGGGTTTTAAAATAACTAATATGTACCAGGGTGCAAGCACCAAAACATTTCATTCTACATTCTTGATATTAAAACATAATGTTATTCATAAATGTAAACAGGCAAGCATTGCATAATGAATTTAAATGTCAACATAAAAATCAAATATTCTCTTTCAAATGAAACATATCCAAATAAAATTATACACGTTATTGCGTGATTAAAAAAATTTCTTATGCATTAACTTTTACATTTACTGATCTAGATTAATTGAGCGTCTTAGGGTGTTATATGGTGACTAGACCACCTTTATGAAATCATCATGAGCACTAGGTCATGGGTATGGAGCGCCTCTAGCCATACCTCACTAGGTCACCCATATGGAGCACCTTCAGCCACACCTCGTAATCCGTGGTCACTCAGCCACGTACATAAAATTATCATGAACTCTAGGTCACAGGTATGTAGCACCTTCGGCCACACCTCATAATTCGTGGACACTCGGCCATGTATATAGCATAATCATGAGCACTAGGTCATGGGCATGGAGCACCTTCGGCCACACCTCGCTAGGCCGCCCGTGTGGAGTACCTTTGGCGACCTTCGTAAATCGTGGACACTCAACCATGTACATAAAATCATCATGAACTCTAGGTCACATTATGGAGCACCTTTGGCCACACCTCACTAGGTCACTCGTGTGGAGCACCTTTGGCCATACCTCGAAATTCATGGACACTCGGCCATGTATATAAAATCATCGTGAACTCTAGGTCACGGGTATGGATCACCTTCGGCCACACCTCACTAGGTCACTCTGTGGATCAACTTCGGCCATGCCTCATAATTCGTGGACACTCAGCCATGTATATAGCGTAATCACGAGCACTAGGTCATGGGCATAGAGCACCTTTGCCCATAGCTTGCTAGGCCACCCGTGTGTAGCAGCTTTGGCCACTCCTTGTAAATCGTGAACCTATCTATGATTTCCCTTTTCAGTTATGTTTACCCTTTTTCTATTGGTGTACAATGTCTCTTTATCATATTTATTTATGAAAATTCCTTGCCTAATTTAATTTAATTCTCCATTCTTAAATAATGTTTCAATTATAAAATCTTAATAATTTTCAAAGAAGAATTTCTATGATTTTGGCCTTAAGGAAACTCAAGGGGATTGAGTGGTTGACCATTTAAATTTCCCCTTTTCCTAGTCCTTAATTATCTCCATTAAATTGGGATAATTTAATAATGCATTTCACTTTTCCAGTCTTAAAATATCACCATTAAAATTGGAATCATTTAACAATAGATTTTCTTTTTTCTAGTTCTTAAGATATCCCTATTAAATTGGGATAACTTAATAATGCATTTCTCTTTTTCTAATCTTAAAATATCACCATTGAGATTAGAATCATCTAGTAATATATTTCCATTTTCTTAGTTCTTAAAATGTTACCCTTAAAATTTGAATCATTTATTACTACATTTCAATTTTTCTAGTTAGGATCTAATGTATCCATAACACAATTAAACCTTGACAAAGAAATTGGCTTCATTGAGTAAATAGACATGTCTTCCCTTTCATTGGAATATGGTTACCTCACTTGCATTTACACGGTTATAGCAAAAGTTCACACTTTCAATAATGATAAAATATCTCTAACACTCCCATTATGGAGGAAATGGGTTTCAAAGAGCATGCATCCATTTCTAGTATACTCAACTGTGGTCTATCATGGCAACATTATTAACTAGCCAACATTTCCCACAACATCAATGTTCATTTTATCATATACCCACATACCACTCTATCATGCGAATTTGGCCAGCAAAACATAAATAATATCAAGAATGTAAGGTGGCAACAATGTCCTATGAAAGCTTGTAGAAACATGGTATACACATATGAAATCTTGGGACACTATTTCGAAGAATTGTCAACCTACCTCAAGGATGGATAGAAGGAAGGGATCTTGGCCTTTCCTTTGATCTCCTTCTATGCCTTGCTTCCTTTCGATTCTTACTTCCCTACAGGAGCTAGGAAAACTTATCAGAACACTTTACCTTCATCAAATTCCAAGTTTAAACCAGCAGAAAGGTAGAAAATCACCTATCTCCCTTATTTTTGAAATTTACTGTGCATGGTTGGAAAATTCTAAGTTTTCATAATTTTGAACTCCAGGGAGATTAAAACCTACATTCTTAGTGTTTTTGATTGCTATTGGATGTTTTAAAATGCTTGAATATACTTGTGAATGCATGAATGTTGTAACACCCCATAATTTAATTAGCCTAAATTAATGGTGTCATTTAATTAATTAGTATGAATTACTTACTTGCTAATTAATTAGATGAATTAGCATAAGGAAGGGAATTTTTGGTTTGCATAATTTAAAGGCCCAAAATGGTTATATTAAAAAGTAAACTTGCATAAAAATTTGGTGCTTAAAATTAATTCTTTAATTTCCTTTTTTATTTACCTAGCCTAAGTACCAAGTGAGAAGCAAAATAAGATGCAACTATTTAAATATATGTATGAGTGTGCCTAGCATGTATCCTACATGGAAGAAGGGAATGGAAATTAAACTTTATGCATGGAAATCCCAAACCACACGTGAGGTGGAAAGGAAAGGAGATTAAAAGCATTCAAAAATTATTATATATATATGCATAGGTTTCACGTGCAAATGGGTGAAAGAAGAAAATTTTGCATGAACTTCATGCATGGTTCACGTGAATGGAGAAAGGGAAGAAGGATGCAACAAATATATATATGTGTGTGTGTAGGTGTCACATGAACTAGGGAGGAAAAGAGAGAACAGAAAAAGGGAGACAGGACATGTGAATAAGAGGAAACCATTAGGTGAAGGTGCAGAATTTTTATGAAGCATATAAATTAGTTGCTTGTGAAGGTGGGTAATCTAAACTTGCAAGGAAAAGAAATACCAAGGCAGCAAGCAAAGCCAATTAAGTGCAAAATTTTATTGGGTAAATATGATGAAAGGGATTTAATTAACAACAAATGAAGGTAGCAATCAAAAACAATTTAGTGTAGAATTTTCCTAAGTGAAATATGCACATGGGAACATGTGAGGCATGAAAACATGGTAAGGAGGAAGAATTTTAAAGGTGTGGAATTTTATTTGGCTTGTTGCACATGGAACCCCACGTAAAGAAGGAGATTATGGTGAGGAAAAGAAGACAAAGGAGCAAAAATTTTTTTTATGCAAGAATAAAAATTTAGTTGCTTGTGAGAATAGATAACCCAAACTTGCAAGGAAGACAATAACCAAGGTTTCAAGCAAGAGAGTACAAGTACAAAATTTTCTTTTAGGAAAATGAAAAAAAAAAAAAAGAGTGCAATTGGAACCTTCACATACCCACACGCCACCTAAGCCAAGAAAGAGACAAGAGGGAAATGGAAATTTAGAATTCTAATCTTACAAGGAGACATACACACGTAAGGCAGGGAAGAAAAAAAAAAGATAAAAAGAAAAAAAAGACATGGATGGCGTGAAGTGAGGGAAACGAAACAATTGGGAAGGTTCATTCCATGAAAGCCACACACACACACCCACACGTGAGGAAAAAAAAGAAAAAGAGAGAAAGGAAGAGAGAGTGGCGTGAAACTAAGGGAAACCCCACTCTTGAGAAATACATGAAACAATTACATGTGAAGAGGGGAAAGAAGAAGAGATTTGAAGGGTCTTGGAAGAGCCTTTGAAGGGAGGCCACGTGAAGTACAAAGAATTAGGAGGAGGAAGAAGCAAAAGTGATCAAAGGGAAAGAGCAAGGGAAGCAAGGTAGGTTAACAATTCAAAATTTTGTTCCATGTTCTAGCTATGCAATCCAATGTCTATATTCAAGCTTTCCATGGAACTTAGGTTGTTTCTACATTCTTGATTTAAATGTATGGTTTTTGGCTAGCATGTGTGGTTATTGAATTGTTGATGGATGGAATACGCCAAAAACTTGCTGCGTGCTGCCAATGCAACTTAAGCAACTACACCTAAGGTAGTGAACCTATCGATGTAGCCTAGTGCAATGATGAATATCAAGGTCGTATTCCTCGGGAATGGGAAAGCCCAGAGTTACTACTTGTTCTTTGTTATCTAGCCTAGCAATTAAAGTGATTAATTTTTATCTAAACTAACGCTTGACTACAAACAATAATAAACTAACAAAGACAAGGAACATAAGGAAATATACTGAGGTAAGAAATGAAAATCCATTAGGGAACCTACACTGGTTGGTAAACACGCAAGGATAATGGATTACTGAATTTAACTATGCTACCTGTGAGTGAATTCTAATTCTAATTCAAATTCTCTGTCGGTCTTAATGAATTTCTTAAACTTAACATCTACCACTGGCTGGTTCTTCCTAATGGTAAATTTTAAATTAGCATTATCGGTCTAATTCACCACTATTAAGAGTCGTTACTTCTTAATCTAGCAATTTATTAACCTTAGTTCTAAGTTTTAACAAACTGTCCATTACAATTAGTTTTCCAATTCCAATTATCATCCATCGATCTCAAAAAGGAATCTAATTAACATTACCACAACGTCTCATAAATAACGCTAATACATAAATTCATAATTGCAAAGGAGATCACACATTAAATTCAACATCCACGCAACTAAAATAGTAATCCAACACAATCGGGGACCCTAATAGATTTTGCAATTTCAGCCACACATAATTACAGACAGCAAACAATCGAACAACAGAAAAACCATCAAAAATTCATCAGACAGCAGATAAAAGATAATAAAAATTTATGCGATCCTGTCTTCCCAATTATCTAATGGTCATTGTATAGATTGGTCACCAGAAAACCACCAAAATCTCGCCGAAAAGCTGCCAAAAAAAATGCCAAAAAATTAAATTCAAAAGCTGCCTAGGAAAACAGGTCGCAGGTCGGGTTAACGGGTCAGATCCTTAGGGTCTCGGGTACCCGTCAGAAAATGGCCGCAACGGCAGCCTGAGCTAGGGCAGAGGGTCTTCGGGGAGGCACTGAGTGATGGGGGGTCACTTTCTGGTGGTGGCTCGAACGAATGACGATGGAGCCAACTCTGAAACGCGGATGGGTTGCTATTTGGATCCTTCTTGGATCTCTTCAATCTGGACTGATCGGCGATCAGTGAGCTGTAGGAAGGTACCGAAGGAGTTACTTGAAGCTGCAGGTTACGGTTAAAAAATGCACGGCGCAGCTCGAACTCGGACGAGTTTTGCAACCGGGTTGCAAGCTTTCTCTCGCATTACGGACGCCGTGAACAGGCACTACGGATGGCCAAGGTAGTGGAGGACCGTCTGCAGAGCCTCTCTAATCACTGATCAGCCTCCTTCGGCGGCAGTGGATGCACTGGTGTTGCACGATTCTACTCAGGTCTCTTCTCCCCTTCACGAGAAGGATCTTACTTCACAATGGGTAGGTATTGTTCAATGCTCCAACTTTTTGTTCAAAAAGAGCTGCACACTCTGGGTACTGTTCACTTTTGCTTTAAAAAGGCATTCCACAGGTCTGCACCACAAAGCCACGCGAGTCCTCCACTTCCTCCTCCAAATTAACCCGATCCAAGGTCCAATAAGGCCAGATTGGCCCAAATGGCCTATTTTAAGTGCTCTGAAGGCTGACCAGGCTCGAAATTACTCTAATTACTGATGAGAAGTTGATCAGATGCCTGAAAATAAAAATGAAGCAAACTTAGGTGATTTTAAGAATAAAATTACACAAAATTCTGACAAAATGGACAATTCACATCAAATAATTTTGTATAGAATCATACACGTGAAATCACCCCACACTTAAGCTTTTTCTTGTCCTCAAGAAAACACTAACTCAGTCTTTAAACAAACAGCAATAGTTTCTCAAAGTCCATAGTCAATAATGCCTAACACATCCCCCGTGAAACTTGATCATAGACCAAATTGCAAAACCTTGACGCAGAATGGAGATAATAATGATGCATACACAACTTAGCCAACAATTCAATGCCAAATATTTAAGAATCAATGCCTCTCAAAGATTTCTCAAATCACTCAAAGTGTATACTGGTAAGGTACAAATCCTTCAAGCAACTTCACAAGAATATATCTACTATAAGCTTGCTCATAAATCTCATCTCCGCTACTGCTAAACATTGAATACTAAAATCAAGGGGTCTTACAGGGTTGTAATGCGATTACGGTGATGGTAGGGAAGAAATTTTTGGTATAAGTGGTATAGATGCTGAAAAATTCATGCAATTTAAGCATCATGAAGGATTAAAGGATAAAACGCAACAAATGTTAAACATAACAATTCTTACTAAGTTTTCAATGAAGTTGGAGATGCTTAGAGAATATAATATCAACAGACAGACTACTCTTATTATTATCTCTTCTCTTTTTTTTTTTTCATAATTAGCCTACATGCTTACATTTTTGGATTGAAAGGAGCATCTAGAATGATAAAAAGGAACTTAGTGTACTATTACTAATCAAGGTAGTACCTTTTTTTTTCATGTATAAAGAGTAAATCACAAATTTCAGCAAATGGAGTGAAGAAAGAAGATAGTGTATAAAAAGGAATATGAGGTGTAAAATGTAAGTGATGAAGAAAAAGTCAAGGCCCAACAATGGCTAACTAAGGAAGACACATGGGGTAGGCTTTTTGGCAAAAATAATGTATCCTAAGTTGCCCAAATCATTTGATATTCAAAAGTTTATGTAACTTCAACAAGTATTACAGAGTAAGTTCTAGAGACACAATCAAGTGAAATACACACTCAACAAAAAGAATTCGAAGCATATTTATAATAAATTCTTATCTTAGGCTCAAATCTCACGTTTGAAGTGTGGCTAAATTGCATATGGTTCTCAAATATTTCCATATGAATTACCAATCAAGCAGTGCATGCATACTGCATTATCAACATCCTAAATCAAAAATTGAACAATTTGAAAAAAATAATCAAGCAACACTGGTATGACCTGGCTGTGGTAAAAAATACATTAGGCAATAAAACTACTTTCTAACATGCACTATAAGAAACAATGCCTGCCCATTCATGACTGAATCATACGTGCTCAAAATACAATCAAAGACTCAAGTGCATAGAATCAAGAAAAAAAAATCAAGTATCATACCCTATATCCACTATCAAACTAAATACAACATCAGCAACTACAGCATCAAAATCATAGATACCCACTCCACACTTGAGAAAAGCACTGCCCTCAGTGTACAACAAAGGGGATACCACAGAAATAAAAGCAGAAAGCACAGATAATCTAAAAGTTCTAATGTACCTTAATTAAATGACAAAGAAGAAAATAGACAAAAATAAAATAACACAAATAAAGTAAATAAATAAATAAATAACACTGCTTCTTTTTGTTTGAGTCTTTTAGCTGGACTCGTTCCTTCTATCACTCTTGAAGGTAAAGCACCATGTGCACTCATTCCTCGACCTCCGATAAATCTCCATAGTAGTGCTTCAGTCGGTGCCCATTGACTTTGAAATCTCCTTTGTCAGGATGATGCAGTTCCACTGTGCCATAGGGAAAGACTTGCTTGACCACAAATGTTCCTGACCATCGGCTCTTAAGCTTTCTTGGAAAAAGATGAAGACGTGAGTTATAAAGTAATACCCTATCTCTAACCTAAAAATCTTTAGAGCCACGTAGCCTTTGATCATGCCACTTCTTGGTTTGAGCTTTGTAAATGGAAGAATTTCCATAAGCTTAGTGGCGCCATTCTTCTAGCTCATCTAAATGCCATAACCTCTCTTTACCTACAGAAATAACATCAAGATTGCATGTTTTAAGGGCCCAAAGTGCCCTGTGTTCCAATTCAATAGGAAAATGACAAGTCTTTCCATATACTAGCCTATAAGGTGTAAATCCAGTAGAAGTTCTGTAAGCTGTCCTAAAGGCCCATAATGCATCATCCAATTTGGATGCCCAATCCTTCCTACTCACCGCCATGGTTTTCTCTAAGATTCTCTTTAAACCCCTATTAGTTACATACTTGTCAACTGGTTTGTGGGTGATAGGGTGTTAAAAACCTATGAGATACCCCATAATGTTTAAGTACTTTCTCAAGTTGGGAGCTACAAAAATGGGTTCCTCTATCACTAATCAGTGCCCTAGGTGTACTAAACCTATCAAACAATTTTTTAAGGAACCTAGTCACTACCCTGGCATCATTAGTGGGGAAAGATTGAGCTTCGGGCCACTTGGAAAGATACTCAACAGCCACAAGTATATACTTATTACTAAATGAGGAAGGAAAAGGGCCCATGAAGTCAATACCCCAAACATAAAAAATTTCAACCACTTACATACTAGTTTGGGGCATTTCGGCATGGGCAGAGATGTTACCTGACCTCTAACAAGCATCACAAACCTGGACATATGCTCTAGAATCTTGGAATATGGTTGGCCAGTAGAACCTTGCTTCAAGCACTTTCCTAGTAGTGTTGTTTACAGCCTGGTGGCCTCATGTTGGTCCTTCATGGCAATGCCTCAGAATCTGGCAGATTTCCTCCCCATGTATGCATCTCCTGATTACTTGGTCTGCAAAAATATGGAACAAGAAAGGATATTCCCAAATGTATTATTTCAACTTAGCAAAGAATTTCTTCTTTTGCTAGGTAGTCATACCCTTTAGTAAAACCCTTGCCACTAAATAGTTAGCATAATCACAAAACCAAGGGGAATTAGTACATAACTGAACTGCCTCCAAATGCTCATCTGGGAAGTTATCATCAATGGCTTTCTCATCCAAGGCCTCATAGTTTGGATTCTCCAACCTTGGTAGGTGATCTATAGCCAAGTTCTCTGCACCCTTCTTATCCTTGATCTCAATATCAAATTCCTGTAAGAGCAAAATCCATCTAATGAGTCTAGGCTTAGCATCGTGCTTACCGAAAAAATACTTCAAGGTTGAATGATCTGTGTAAACCATGGTCTTGGATAGCACCAAGTAGCATCAAAATTTGTCGAAAGCAAAGACCACTGTAAGTAACTCCTTTTCAGTAGTGGTATAGTGCTCTTGGGCATCAGTCAAGGTCTTGCTAGCATAATAAATTGGCTGGAACTTTTTATCAATCCTCTGACCTAACACATCTCCAATTGTAAAGTCACTAGCATCACACATTATTTTAAAAGGTAGCCCCCACTTAGGTGGAACCATAATAGGGGTTGTGGTTAGTCATTCTTTTAGTAACTCAAATGCATGTAAACAATCAGTATCAAACACAAAAGATACATCCTTTATAAGAAACTGATTTAAAGGCCTAGCAATCTTAGAGAAATCTCTAATAAATCTCTTATAAAAACCATCATGCCCTAAGAAACTCCTAACAGCCTTAATAGAACTAGGGGGTGGTAGTTTTGATATGGTCTCAACCTTAGCCTTATCTACCCCCATCCCTGCATGTGTTATCTTATGCCTAATAACAATCCCCTCTCTCACCATAAAGTGACACTTTTTCGAATTAAGAACTATGTTTGCTTCTATGCATCGTGCAAGCATACGCTCTAAGTTAAGCAAACAATGAGAAAAGAGTTACCAAAAACTAAGAAGTCATCCATAAATACCTCCATAGATTCCTCAATCATATTATGGAATATTTCCATCATGCACCGCTGAAAAGTGGCTGGCGCGTTGCACAGTCCAAAAGGCATCCTCCTGTAAGCGAATGTTCCATATGGGTAGGTAAAGGTGGTCTTCTCTTGGTCTTCAGTTGCAATGGGAATCTGAAAGTAACCAGAAAAAACATTAAGAAAGCAATAGAACATATGACCTGCCAAATGTTCAAGCATTTGGTCAATGAAAAGGAAGAGGAAAATGGTCTTTCCAGGTTGCATCATTGAGCCTCTGTAATCAATGCAAACCCGAAAACTTGTTATTGTCTTAGTGGGTATGAGTTTATCCTTCTCATTCTTGACCACGATCATGCTACCTTCTTAGGTACAACCTGCACAGGATTCACCTAAGAGCTATCAGAAATAGGATAAATCAAACCTACATCAAGAAGTTTAATTACCTCATTTTTCACCACTTCCTTCATGTTTGGGTTCAATCGTCTCTGTGGCTGCACCATTGGCCTATAGCTATCCTCTATCAGGATCTTGTGTGAACAATAGCTAGGATTAATCCCGGGAATGTCTGCCATCTTATAAGCAAAGGTCCTAGGGTATTTCCTGAGAGAGGTTAAAGTCATCTCCCTCTCCTCAGGTGTCAAGTTAGTTGCTATAATTACTGGTAGCTTCTCTACCTCATCCAAATAGGCATAGCTTAAGTGCTTGGGCAACTCCTTCAATTCCAAGGCCAGGGGGTCCTCAATTGAAGGTTTCACCTTCTGCATCTCTGACCTATCAAGAGAAACAAAAGGGTCAGTGGAGTTAATGGGCTCAATAGCCAGCAAATGAACTAGTTGTTCCAACACTTGCTTGTTGGACAACTCATCCTTATCTCCTTGTAATGCCACCTGTAAAGGGCTATCAAGTAAAAATTCCTACAATTTAGATTCAACCACATCATCCAAGACATTTACAAAATATATAGTATCATCATGATCTAAAGATTGTCTCTTAGAGGTAGCTAAGTCAAAAGTAATAGTTTCATCCCCTACTCTAAGTTTCAACTTCCCATCACAGATATATATAATAGCCCTAGACATTGTAAGGAAAGGCCTACCT
Organism: Senna siamea; assembly: GCA_031216115.1. Classification (NCBI taxonomy): domain Eukaryota; kingdom Viridiplantae; phylum Streptophyta; class Magnoliopsida; order Fabales; family Fabaceae; genus Senna; species Senna siamea. The sequence continues at coordinate 10,836,944 of CM062360.1, forward strand.
AGAATCAAGGGTACACTACTGTCACCCTCCATATCTATCACAACAAAATTAACAGGAAATATAAATTTATCAACCTTTACAAGGACATCTTCGACTATACCTTTAGGATATTTAATAGTTCTATCAGCTAATTGTATATTCATCCTAGTAGGTTTTGGCTCACTCAATCCTAGTCTATCAAATAAGCTAGTAGGCATCAAATTTATGCTAGCTCCTAGATCAGCTAAGTCATCCATGACAAATAGTTCACCAATTACACAAGGTACAGTAAAACTCCCTAGATCACGCCTCTTAACAGGTAGCTTGTTTTGCAGAATTGGTGAGCACTCCTCATTTAGTGTCACCAGCCCCAAATCCTCCAGTTTCCTCTTGTTGCTTAGTATTTCCTTTAAGAACTTCGTATAGCGAGGCATCTGCGAAATGGCTTCAACAAATGGGAGGTTAATCCCCAGTTGTTTAAATAGATCAAGAAACTTACCAAACTGCTGATCCACCTTCTCCTGCTTCAGTCTAGTAGGGTATGGAATGGGTGGCTGGTACTCTCTTACAGGGCTCTTCTTACCCTCAACTTGCACCACCTTGGTTACCTCAGGCTCTAGGTCCTTATTGACACTTGCATCCTACACATTAATATGATCATCATCAAGTAAAAGTAAAGGACCTGATACTTGCTTGCCTGATCTTAGAGTAATAGCCTTACAATGCTTCTTTGGATTAGACTCTGTGGTACTGGGGATCGTCCCTGGCTGTCTTTCAGCCAACACCTTAGAAATCTAGCCTATCTGGTTCTCTATGTTATGAATGGAGGCCTATTGGTTTCTAAGTGCTGTGTCCATTTACTGGAATTTACTCTCTGAAGTGGACATAAACTTCATTATCAATTCCTCCAAATTGGGCTTCTTCTCCTGCCTTGAGGAAATTGATTTGGGGCAACTTTTTGTTGGTGCAATTGCTAAAAACCTGGTGGACCCTGGTTATTAGTATTTCTCCATCCAAAATTTGGATGATTCCTCCACCCAGGGTTATACGTGTTGTTGTATGGATTATTCTGCTGTCTCAAAGTGTTCCCCATGTAATCTACCTATTCAAAATTAGAAGAACCACTGTGAGAAGAAATGAAGAAGAGGGGTTAGCAAACATACCTACGGCATTACAATTGACACCATAATGCGGGCCACCACTGAACTCACAGCTTGACTGTGCTGCTTGCATTGGCATCTGAAGTTGGTCAATCTTCTTGGCTAGAAGCTCTACTTGAGCTGCCAATGTTGAAATAGAGTCTGACTGGTTGACCACTCCCTACTATCCTAGCCTATCCCTTGAGGATTGCCACTAATAGTTGTTCATAGCCATTTCCTCGATTAAACTCTATGCCTGTTCAGGGGTTTTATTATTTAATGCACCCTCTGTTGCCGCATCCACCATCTGCCTTGTGGCTGTATTTAAACTACTGTAAAAAGTCTGCACCTGCATCCACATAGGCAATCCATGATGTGGGCAACACCTCAGCAAGTCTTTGTACCTCTCCCATGCATCATACATACTCTTATCACCCATCTGCACAAAAGAAGAAATGTCATTACATAGTTTTGCAATCTTAGCTGGTGGAAAATATTCGTACAAAAACTTTTCAGCCAAAGTTTCCTAAGTGGTGATGGAGTTAGGTGGTAGGGATTGCAACCATCTCTTTGCTCTATCTCTCAAGGAAAATGGGAATAATCTAAGCCGAATGGCATCATCAGTAGTTCCATTAATCTTGAAAGTGTCACATATCTCCAAGAAATTGGCTATGTGAGTGTTAGGGTCTTCGCTGGGCATCCTTCTAAATTGTATAGTTTGCTACACCATCTGGATCACATTGGGCTTGATCTCAAAATTATTAGCTGCTATTGTAGGCCGAGTAATGCACTTCTATGTTCCTTCCAATAAAGGTCTAGCGAACTCGTACATCGTTCGGTTGGCATCATCATTGTTATTTGCAGCTTCCATCTTTGATGATGTAGGATCAGGAGTCTCAACTGGTTCCTCCTCTAATATCTCAACTGACACCTCCTCCTGACGACGGTGTGCACGAGTCCACAACAGTCGTTCTGGATCAGATAGAGGGTCTACAGGTATAGGATTGGAACTCTTGGTCATAAACTACCTGAATCCAATAACAGTGAAACAACCCACCAACTAGATCAAGGAGTAATAAACTAAAATAAAAAGTAAAATAGGACAGAGAAAAACCAACGGCAGAAAAAAAAAAACAAAACCAATAAACCCACTAAAATAGAGAAATAATTAATCTAAAAATAAAGTAAAATAAACAAAAGACAAAACGAAACTAATAAAAGCTAATAACTGAATGAAGAGAAAGACACAACTAACTAGAAACAAAAACAAAACAGAACAATAAAAGTGGCTAAAGTAACAGATAGCAATTTCACTCTAGTTTTTACAAATACTCCCCGGCAATGGCATCAAAAACTTGATGCGTGCTGCCAGTGCAACTTAAGTAGCTACACCTAAGGCAGTGAATGTATGTTGAATTCAACATAGATTGGTGCCAAAAACTTGTTGAATTGCTATGGAATTTATTACAATTTTAGAAATAAATTGTACATTGGAATTAATTTTCCACGTAAAAGAAATTATTAGAGTTTTTAGAAAGAATATGTACATTTGAAATTAATTTCCAAGAGAAAGAAATTGTTATGGAATTTATTAGAATTTTAGAAAGAAATTGTACATTGAAATTTATTTTCCAAGAAACAAGAAATTATTATGGAAATTATTAGAGTGTTTAGAAAGAATATGTACATTTCAAATTAAGTTTCAAGAGAAAGAAATTGTTATGGAATTTATTAGAATTTCAAAAAGAAATTGTACATTGGAATTTACTTTCCAAGAAAAAGAAATTATTATGGAAATTATTAGAGTTTCTAGAAAGAATATGTACATTTGAAATTAATTTCCAAGAGAAAGAAATTGTTATGGAATTTATTAGAATTTTAGAAATAAATTGTACATTGGAATTTACTTTCCAAGGACAAGAAATTATTATGGAAATTATTAGAGTTCTTAGAAAGAATATGTGCATTTGGAATTAATTTCCAAGAGAAAGAAATTGTTATGGAATTTATTAGAATTTTAGAAAGAAATTGTACATTGGAATTTATTTTCCAAGAAAAAGAAATTATTATGGAAATTATTAGAGTTTTTAGGAATAAAATGTACAGTGGAATTAATTTCCAAGAAGAAGAAACTTTTATGGAAATTACTAGAATTTTTAGAAAGAAAATGTACATTGGAAATTCATTTCCAAGAAAAGGAAAGTAAAATTGAAATTATTAGAATTTTATAAGAGATAGACCTTAGAAATTATTTCTAAAAGAAATAGAAATTTATTCCTTAAACATTGTAATTTCCCATAAGAAATGTGTATTTGCATTAAACTTACAAGAAAAAGAGAATTTAACTTGAAAAATTGACAAAGAATTTCAAAGGTAGCCAAGTGCCCACCTAGTTCCCAAGTGTCCACCTAGTGCCCAAGTGTGCACCATAACCCTAAGTGGTGGCCAAGTGTCCACATAGTGCCCAAGTGTGCACAATGACCTTAAGAAGGTGGCCAAGTGTCCACATAGTGCCCAAGTATGCACAATGATCCTAGGTGGTGGCCAAGTGTCCACATAGTGCCCAAGTGTGCACAATGACCCTAGGAAGGTGGCCAAGTGTCCACATGTGCCCAAGTGTGCACAAAGAATTTTAAAGGTGGCCAAGTGTGCATAGCTAAAGTACCCAGAAAATTTAAGGATAAGCCTAAATAAATTGTTACTATTATGATAATGTAAGTCACAACATGAGTATTTGCAAGTATGTTATTTTCATCCTATTAACATTTTAATTGATCACATATTGCTTGCCAGTTATATTGGGAATTATGTGGTATTTTATTCCAAGAATGTAGAATTAATTATTTTGATGCTTGCACCCTGATACATATTAGTTTTTTTTTTAAACCTGAATTGTTAATCTACTGAAAAACTTGCATTTCTCATTATATGATAATATGTATCAGATGGAGAGGCATAGCTAGGCCTGGAGTTCGAGTACTTTTGGGTTAAGGAAATTTTGTAACCCCTATTTTTGGGTCCTAGTCTAGAAATACTTTGATTAGATCTAGGATCATTCTTTTGGAAGTAGTTTTGAGATGCATTTAGGAAAGAACACGAGAAGGGATAGCTAAAGGACCAGTCCATCTAGAAAATTTGTAAATAGAGTATGAGTGACAGGATTGTTGTCTCCTGACTTCCTATGGATGAGTACTTCGTATATCCTGATACATGTTCACTGTAATGTAATAGACATTATGAAACTTATTGAATTGTATGAAAGTTTAAATTTCGCAGTGTAGCATAGAATTTCTTTTATTCTGCTGTGCATGCAAGTTTATTTAATCTAAGTGAAAGATCCCGAACGTAATCTGCTTAATATAATTTGATGGTTTGACTACTTAGTATTTAATTAAATAAAGGATAAAGATAATGTACCGAACCTATCTGTTTATATCAGACTTAATGGTAATACTAGATAGGGGCGTTACAAATGCTAATTTGAGAAATGGGTTTTTCATAGTTTTTAAGAAAGAGTTTAAATCCAAGATTTGATCATGAATAATCGGTGGTTTGGGTTGTTTTTAAGTGGTAAATGAAGCTTTTATGCTGTTATTGAGTTTTTAATCATCAAAACTATTTTAAAAACATGTTCTTAGGCTAAAATAATTGGTCAACGACGAGTTTTAAAACAGAGCATAACGTAGCAGTCGACTTATAGGCTCTACCAATCGACTGTCATGCTCCTGAGTTGCCCATAAACGTATCCAGAATGCTAAAAATCGACTGAAAGAGGCTGAAAATCGACTACCGTGTTCTTATTTTCCAAAAATTAGCCAATAACAGAGCAGTCGACTGTCGGGGTCTTGGAAGTCAACTAATTGCTCACTATTTGAAACATTTTTGGGGCAGCAAGCTGGAAGTCGACTGCGAAGAGGCTAGAAGTCGACTTGTAGCTCTCTGCTTTGGGAAATTGGACTCAATAACCTCTTTTTATATACAATTAGCCTAATACTTCGCTCAAATGTAGGATTTAATCTTGACTTGTAATGGGTAACATGAGAAATGTGTATGCTTGAGAAATCATGAGAAAAAGAAGAGAAACAAGAGAATTTTAATGAGCATAAACCATAAATGAGAATAACTACAATTGGTTGATCCGCGAGAATGGATGTTTGGTTATACCGCGAGAAGGGATGCAATTGGTTATACCGCGAGAATAGCTAAAACTGGCTTTAATCCAGGAAAAGTTTTGCAGACGGTTAACCACGAGAATAATTGTTGATGGATAACCTGAGAATAAATGCTGATAGTGAAAACCACGAGAATGATTGCAGGTGGCTTATGACCACAAGAGAATCTCATTTGTTAATAGAAATTTGAAAGAATCATTTTGTGATGCTTTTGACTATGGCCATATCAAATTGCATGATTTCTTTGTTTATGCTCTATATACTAACATGAGAATATGAGTTGTTACCAGTACAATTTAAGAATGTATCTTGTGTGATGAATATCTATTGAAGTGTATGTGTAATCATAAGTATATGCATGAGATATTCCTATAATCCATATACATTATTCTAATAGCATAATATTTTAAATTATTATGAAAAAGAATGAAGTAGATTTCCGTATCCGTACGGTGGTACAAGTAGCTACTTTTAAATATAGGTGATTATTACTATTAAGAAATCTTTCTCATTTAAGCTGGTTTGTATCTTATGCCTAGGTACTAGGCTGTTGGAAGTAGGGGTAGAAGTAGTGGAAGAGATACCCTTTCTGGGGTATTTTCCTGTGATCACTGGACTTTGGGTCCTACTTGTATTCGAGATGCCACCCTCCCCTTGACTGTATGCATAACTAGGAGTATATAGTATGTTGACATGCCCACTTCCTTGAATCCTTATTAGTATTTTGAAAGGATCAAGAGAATGATTTTAGTGGAAGTTAAGAAGGCGTATATGTATTGAGATATGTGAGATAGAGAATTTTGCTGAAAATAGGGTATGAGTGGTAGGCTTATTGTCTCCTTACCTTGCTCAGGCTCACATATCTATAGGTATATGTCTGACACACACTACTGTTTATGTATATATGAATATTATATACTGAATGTGAATGTAAATATCTCTATATCAATCTATTTCATTTAAATTATTTTATTTATTTCTGCTGCGTATCGTGTGAAGACCCGAGTGTAGCAACCCAAACTAGTGGCACTCAATTATTTAACTTAGAAAAAGTTAAAAGTATACTCGGGTAGAGGCAATAGTAAACTCACCAACCTTATATTATATTATCTTATATTATTTAATTAAAAAAAATAATATAGGGTTGGGGGTGTTACATGCATTACAAGAGTAGATGTCTCTAGAATTCTCAAGATAATCTTATGTACACGTGGTTCAATTAGGAATTAGTTAGTCATAATCAGGTATGATGATTCTGATTTGTTTTGTATATATACATTACTATACAATCAATAAAATCATCCTTGATTCATTTTCTCTCTGCTTTTTTTTATTTCATTCTGATTATAGCTTTACCACATGGTATCAGAGCCCTAGTTGTCTACAACGAAGAACACTCAATCTTCAAGCCATGATCAATCCTCAACTCGTGATGCTAATCAACATAAAGCTATTTTAGCTGCTTTTCTCTACAAGAACAATCCAGTATCATTTTCACATCTGATCTCCATTAAGCTCAACAACAAGAATTATCTCTTATGGAAGCAACAACTTAAGACAATGATTTAAGGGCACAAGCTCCAACAATTCATCTCCGAAAAGGAATATATGCCTCCAAAATATTCTTCAATTGAACAATTTTTGGAAAAATCAACAAAGCTTTTTTGTCTTGGGAATAACAAGATCAACTCTTATTATCGCAGATCCTTACCTCCATGTCAGAATCAATGCTAACTATAGTTGTAGGATGTGAGTTCTTGTGGCAGGTATAGGAGTAGGTACAAATCTTTTTTACTTCACAAACCAAAGAAAAAATTAAACATTCAAGACTGACTTGAGAAACACGAAGAAAGGTTCCAAAAACTTGAATGAATATTTATTTCGTGTGAAAGCTTTGGTCGACTCTCTAATTGCTACTGACTGTGAGATAACTTTACAGAAGCATATTAAAGCCATCTTTGATGAAATTCCAAAGGACTATGACTCCTTTGTTACATCTGTAAATTCAAGAGTTGTGCCTTATACAATTGTAGAAATTGAGTCGCTATTAATGGCTTAGGTGTAATGCCCTTATCTAATATTACAACTCCTCTGATGTATCCAGATAAGTTTGGTACATTATTCTTAACCTTAATTATTCATTTACAACTTTTGAGCATTCATACCATTACGTATTATTATTGTGGATTAGGTTCAGGTTCTTTTGCTCAGATAACCATACTTTATGCACAACAAAAATTAAAATTTCATACATCACAGCGAAATTCATAAAACTTTTATATTACAAATAATAAATGCCAAACAATAAATGTCTGTACATCCTTCTGTGAACATATACCAGGATATATGAATTACTCGTCCATAAGGAGTTAGGAGACAACAAGCCTGTCACTCAAACTCTTTTTACAAAATACTAGGGATGAACTAGTGCTTCACATATCCTTTCCCAATGATTACCCTTTTTCCTTTACTATATACAACCAAAAATAACAGTCCTAATTCTAATCCTAAAAACAGACAATATGTAAAATCAAGACCCAAAATGAAGGACTCCTTCTAATGCTACTTCTATCCTTCCCCGAGATAGCTAAACATCTGTATTTGATGCATATTAGCATATAAATGAGAAAACTAGTTTCCCAGTAGCTTAACAATTCATCATTTAAAATCTACTAATATGTACCAATGTGCAGGCATAGAAAAACATTTTTCCATCTATATTCTAGTATTTTAAAAAATAGTCTCATCTATATAATCGATTGGCAAGCATTGCATGAGTATTTGGAACGTCAATGTGATAAAAGTGGATATTTTTATTTCAAGTATAACATCTTTTTATTGGATCATACATGTTAAAAACTGAAATAACAATGATTAGCTATACATTTCATTCTTAAAACTTACCTTATCTCGAAGTGTGAAGCACCTTCAATCACACTTCAACAAATGTAGACACTTGGCCACCTTTATAAATAATTGTGAACACTAGGTCTCATGTGTGAAGCACCTTCAGTCACACCTCAAAAATTGTGGACACTTGGCCACCTTTATACAGTAGTTGTGAACACTAGGTCATGAGTGTGAAGCACCTTCGGTCACACCTCACTAGGTCACAAGTGTGAAGCACCTTCAATCACACTTTAGGAATAGTGGACACTTGGCCACCTTTATACAATAGTTGTGAACACTAGATCATGAGTGTGAAGTACCTTTGGTCACACCTCACTAGGTCACAAGTGTGAAGCATCTTTGGTCACACCTCACTAGGTCACAAGTGTGAAGCACCTTTGGTCACACTTTAGGAATTATGGACACTTGGCCACCTTTATAAAATAATTGTAAACACTTGGTCACATATACATACATATAGCAACTACAATTCCTTTTATTTTTATCATTTTAATCTCTCTTGCATTTAGCCCTCATAAGGTACATTATAATGCATTCATTATTAGTATAGTGATTAGGACACCATAAAAAAAATCAAGCTTAGGATTTTTCCTGTCACATTACCATTTTTTTCCCATCCTTACCATAAGTTAAACTTCATGACATTATGCATTGATTTTTAGGGTACTTTCTCCCACATTTTATTTGTGTGACCATTGTCATTAACCATTTATTCTACTTACCTTCCTGGTTCATGCTACACACTAAATTTAAGGCTTACACACTTTTCTCCATTTTTACATTTTAATATTAATGTTGGGCCTTATTATGTGCAAAAAGGTGAACTAATTAATGATACCTTAAGTAACCATATTTTCTTTCAAAACCAAATGATAATCTCCCTTAGACAATTCTCATAACAAAATTCCTGCCTTACAAAGGCCACTTTCGAATTTGGCAAGACAACAAGGGAAATGTCAAACTCTTAATCAAATGCTAGCTAGCAATCTTTATCTTGGTATCTATAACTTGTGACATATGCTGACCATACAAGAATGCAAATTTTCCAGCATTATCTAAGTTAGAGTTTTCATTATACATGCTGAACTTTTCCAACAATAATCCTTCCATAAAAACAACAATATCCCTTATAGCACTTCAACAAGCACATCCAATTTACCATACAAGCTTAGCCAAAGAGATATTCACATCTTCAAGAATTGAGAGAGGAAAATAATGTTCCTTGAAAGCTTGGAAAATATGATGATTATATTCTAAACCATGGAACAAAATTAAAAGAATTGCTAAGCTACCTCAAGGATGAAATCAAGTGAGATTGTCTTGGCTTCCCCTTTGAGTTTTTCCCTTCCTTGCTTCTTCTTTCCTCGGTCAACTTAGCTCTTTCTCCCCTCAAGAAAGCTTTTGTATTTTGTTTAATACTCACGATACTCTCCCTCTCCCCCTTGCAGTATGCATCTATGTTTATGTTTCATGAAATCCCCTTCTCTTATATTTTATCTAATCCCTTGCATTTGGGTGCTACACGTGTACTTTAGGTATAATTCACATTACTTGTCATTTTGTATTACCACTTAGCTAAATGGGATGCCCCCTTACTCTCATCCTTAATTTTTGTTATTTAATTACCACATGTGTACTTAAGTACAACCATTTCCTTGCGAAGATGCTCTCTTTCTTTTTGGATGAAATTGCCATGTGCTCCTTTCATTCATCTACCTCTTGCATATTTTCCATCCCTATACATTGAGTGTTACACGTGTACTTTAAGTACACTCCATTTCCTCGAAATCTTGCATTACCACTCGGTCACACCAAGGAAGGGAGGAAGGGAAATCATGCAAGATGGACTCTTTTTTTTTTCATCCTTAATTATTATTATTTGCTAGCCACTCGTGTACTTAAGTACACCCATTTTCCATGCAATCTTGTACCCTTTGCTCTACTCGACTACATTAAGGAAGGGAAGGAGGGAGGTTCACGAAAGGCTTCCACTTCACATAAGCTGCACCTTCCACTTAAGCCTCACATCTTAGCCTTATGCATGTAGGTGTACTCCATCACTCGGTGGCGCCAAAGGGAAGGAGGGAAATGAATTCATGCAAGCTGTACGGTTCACACTGGATGTATCTCTCATGCAAGCTTTACTTGAGTGCTGAACTTTCCTTTGTCTCAAGCATCTTCTCATCTCTCGATGGCCTTGGATATGGAAAAAGAGAAGGAAAGAAGGAAGGCAAGTGCCACACGCTTCTTTCTTCTCTTCCTCTTTGCTGTATAGTGATGTAAGAAAAAAATTTTCTATAGTTGCCATAGCATTGCACGGTGGAATCATTAAGAGGGATTTAAATATTCTCACTCACTCTTGCTTCATCGAATGCACGTGTATATATATTTAATGGAGGTTAAATTCTTTTCTTTCTTCTTCATTGCTGCGTGGTATAAAAATTCACATGCTTCTTCCTATTTTCCATTGGTTTCAAGGTTACATTTTCCTAATTGTCCTTGCCGTGCATGTTTATATATATATTTAATTTGGTTTTCTCCTTTGGCAATTAGGCTAAGCGAAAGGAATAAAAATAGGAAATTAAATCAAGCACCTAAATTTTTCACATGTTTCCTTTTTTATGAACATTTCATGCTACTTAATACCTAGGTCCATTCTTTCCCTTGTGACATTTATTCTTCATTACATCAGAAAAGCAATTACATCACATTTTATGGCAAACTCATCTAATTAATTAAGGGAACATTAAGTTAAACAAATAAGAGAATATGGGGTGTTATATTTCTCCCCTCCTTAAAATAATTTTTTCCTCAAAATTTATAGATACCTTATATAAATAATTCTGGATATGCTCTGTGCATGTCTTCCTCTCTTTCCTAGGTGGCTTCCTGTGGCATTGTCCAACCCTGCAAGATCTTTACCAGGGGAATGGTCTTATTCCTTAGGGTCTTGACCCCAGTACCGATAATTTGTAAAGGCTTTGGTTGATATGTTAAATCATCCTTTAATTGCAAAGTACTAGCATGAAGTATGTGTGAAGGATCAGGTATGTATTTTCTGAGTTGGGACACATGGAAAACATTATGAAGGTTTGACAAGTGTGGGGGTAAGGTTGTCTGGTATGCTAATAGACTTACTCTCTTCAATATTTAGAAAGGCCCAATATATCTGGGACTGAGCTTTCTAGACTTTATAGCACTACCAATACCAGTAGTCAGGGATACCAATATATCTGTTTGAAGATATATGTCATACTAAAATATAGTCTAGTCCTAAAGGCTTCTTGCAGGGCTTTCCAAAATTTAGAGGTAAGTCTGGGAGCCCTATTTGAGATGATGCTAATGGGTATACCATAAAGTCTCACTATCTCCTGCATATATAGCTGTGCTAATTTATCCAAGGAGTAGTTAATCTTAATGGGTAGGAAATGAGCAGACTTAGTTAATCTATCCACTATTACCCAAATAGCATCATTCCCTGATTGGGTTCTACCACAAAATCCATTCAAATTTTGTCCCACTTCCACTCAGGAATGTCTAATGGTTGCAATAACACAGCAGGTTTCTAGTGCTCAATCTTTACCTACTAACATACTAGGCACTTAGCTACATGCTTCGCTATATATTTCTTCATAACTGGCCACCATAACCTCTCCTTTAAATCCTGATATATCTTAGTGGCTTCAGGATGAATAGTGTATTGAATTTGGTGAGCTTCCTCTAATATCTTATTTCTTAGTTCACCTACCTTAGGAACATAAATTCTATTATGGAAGGTTACCATTCCATCGGCCTCTCTTATAAACTCCATTGAATTCTTTAGAGACTTTAGGAATTCATCACCCTTATAAGCTTCTAAGATTTTGGCCTTAAGAGTGTTCTCAATCCTTAATTAACTCAAGTAGATTTTCTTAGGTAACACCAGAGTAGACAAACTCATGTTCCTAAACTTCTCTATTAAGCCCATTTCACTCACTATCAGTCGAGCTACATGGAGAGTGTAACACCCCCAACCCTATATTCCTTTTATTAATTAAATAATATAAGATAATATGATATAAGGTTGGTGAGTTTACTATTACCTCCACTCGAGTATATTTTTAACTTTCTCTAAGGGCCTCACAATCAATAGCCAATATGCTTTTATCTCATGCCTTTCCTCTCGTACTAGGGAAAGGTCCTTTTAACGCTCTAACGCCCACACCAGATATGGACCGAACTATCTCACGACGTTCTGAACCTAGCTCACGTACCGCTTAAATAATTGAGTACCACTAGTTTGGGTTACTACACTCGGGTTTTCACAAGTTAAGCAGCAAAAATAAATAAAATAATTTAAATGAAATATATTGATATAGAGATATTTACATTCACATTCAGTACATAAATATATACATAAATGGTAGTGTGTGTCAGACATATACCTATAGATATATGAGCCTGAGCAGGGTAAGGAGACAACAAGCCTGCCACTCATACCCTATTTTAAGAAAAATTCTCTATCTCACATATCTTAATACATATATGCCCTCCTTACTTACACCAAAATCATTCTCCTGATCCTTTCAAAATACTAATAAGGATTCAGGGAAGTGGGCATGTCAAAATACTATATACTCCTAGTTATGCATACAGTCAAAGAGAGGGTAGTAACTCAAATACAAGTAGGACCCAAAGTCCAGTGATCACAGGAAAATACCTTAGAAACGGCATCTCCACTACTTCTACCTCGACTTCCAATAGCACTTGGTACCTAAGCATCTGATACAAACTAGCTTAAATGAGAAAGATTTCTCAATAGCAATAATCATCTGTATTTAAAAATAGCTACTTGTATCACCGTACGGATACAGAAATCCACTACATTCTTTTTCATAATAATTTAAAATATTATGCTATTGGAATAATGTATATGGACTATACAAATATCTGATGCATATAGTTATGATTACACATACATTTGAACAGATATTCATCAAACAAGATGCATTCTCAAATTGTAATGGTAACAACTCATATTCTCATTCAGTATATAGAGCATAAACAAAGAAATCATGCAATTTGATATAGCCATAGTCAAAAGCATCACAAAATGAATCTTTCAAATTTTTATTCATAAATGAGATTCTCCTGTGGTAATGAGCCACCTACAATCATTCTCGTGGTTTTCATCATCAGCAATTATTCTCAGGTTAACCGTTAGCATTTATTCTCAGGTTATCTAGAAAAAATTATTCTCATGGTTAACTGTCTGCAAAAATTTTCCTCGATTAAAGCCAGTTGCAGCTATTCTCGTTGTATAACCAATTACATCCCTTCTCGCAGATCAACCATTTGCAGTTATTCTCATTTGTGGTTTATGCTCATTAAAATTCTCTTTTTTCTCTTCTTTTTCTCATGATTTCTCAAGCATACAAATTTCTCATGTTACCCATTACAAGTCAAGATTAAATCCTACATTTGAGCGAAGTGTTAGGCTAATTGTGTATAAAAAGAGGTTATTGAGTCCAATTTCCTAAAGCAAAGAGCTACAAGTCGAATTCCAGCCTCTTGGTAGTCGACTTCTAGCTTAATGCGCCAAAAATGTTTCAAACATTGAGGAATTAGTCTAATTCCAGGACCCTGACAGTTGATTGCTCAGTTCTTAGCTAATTTTTGGAAAATAAGAACACGGTAGTTGACTTCCAGCCTCTGGCAGTCGACTGCTAGCATTCTGGATACGTTTCTAGGAAACTCAAGAGAATGTAGTTGACTAGTAGAGCCTACAAGTTGACTGCTATGCCATGCTCTGTTTTAAAACTCATCATTGACCAATTCTTTTAGCCCAAGAACATGTTTTTAAAATAGTTTTGATGATTAAAAACTCAATAACAGCATAAATGCTTCATTTACCACTTAAAAATAGCCTAAACCACCGATTATTCAAGCTCAAATCTTGGATTTAAACTCTTTCTTAAAAACCAAGAAGTACAATTCACATTGCTTGTCCATTTGTATTACCACTTGGCTAAATGGGACGCTCTCCTTACTCTCATCCTTAATTTTTGTTATTTAATTGCCACATGTCTACTTAAGTACAACCATTTCCTTACCAAGAGGCTCTCTTTCTTTTTGGATGAAATTGTTGTGTGCTCCTTTCATTCATCTACCTTATGCATATTTTCCATCCCTTTACATTGAGTGTTACATGTGTACTTTAAGTACACTCCATTTCCTTAAAATCTTGCATTACCACTCAGTCACACCAAGGAAGGGAGGAAGGGAAATCACACAAGCTACAGTCTTTTTTTTTTCATCCTTAATTATTATTATTTGCTAGCCACCCGTGTACTTAAGTACACCCTATTTTCCATGCAATCTTGTACCCTTTTCTCCACTTGGCTACATTAAGGAAGGGAAGGAGGGAGGTTCACACAAGGCTTACACTTCACGTAAGCTGCACCTTCCACACAAGCCTCACGTCTTAGCCTTATGCATGTAGGTGTACTCTATCACTCGGTGGCGCTAAAGGGAATGAGAGAAATGAATTCATGCAAGCTGTATGGTTCACATTGGATGTACCCCTCATGCAAGCTTTACTTGAGTGTTGCACTTTCCTTTGTCTCAAGCATTGCATGGTGGAGTCATTAAGAAGGATTTTAATTCTCTCACTTACTCTTGCTTCACTGAATGCACGTGTATATATATTTTATAGAGGTTAAATTCTTTTCTTTCTTCTCCATTTCCGTGTGGTATAAAAAATTCACATGCTTCTTCCTATTTTCCATTGGTTTCATGGTTACACTTTCCCAATTGTCCTTGCTGTGCATGTATATATATATTTAATTTGGTTTTCTCCTTTGGCAATTAGGCTAGGAAAAAGGAAGAAAAATAAGAAATTAAATCAAGCACCTAAATATATATATATTTATACCACGTGTGGTATAAAAAATTCACATGCTTCTTTCTTCTCCATTTCATGCTACTTAATACATAGGTCCCTTCTTTCCCTTGTGACATTTATTCTTCATTACATCACTAAAGCAATTGCATCAAATTTTATGGCAAACTCATCTAATTAATTAAGGGAACATTAAGTTAAACCAATCAAGAGAATGTGGGGTGTTACATCAATCAAGGATTGGAAAAATTCCAAGGCTACTACTACATGCATAAGGCTATATAGTCACAATAAATGTAGTCACAACAAAAAACAAAGAAAAGAACAACTATAGATCAGGTCGTAATACTAAAAATAAGATAATTCTGCAAACAGTAGTGGTTATAGAGGGAGACGTAGAAACAATTGTGGAAGAGGCAGAGGAAACTTTTTTAGAGGAGTAATAGCACAAGTTCTATCAAGTCTATCATAGATTTGGACATTCAGCTTTCAACTGCTATCATTGGTTTGATTATAATGTTTAACCTATAACACCCCCAACCCTATATTCCTTTTTGGTAATAAAAGAATATAACGTAATATAATATAGGATTGGTGAGTTACTACTACCTCTACCCGAGTACATTTTTAACTTTTTCTAAGTTAAATAGTTGAGTGCCACTAGTTTAGGTTACTAAACCCAGGTTCTCACACATTACGCAGCAGAAATAAAAAGAAATTTAAATAAGATAGTTAGATATAGATATATTTACATTCACATTCAACTATACATAATCTTTATACATACATAATAGTAGTGTGTGTCAGACATATACTTATAGATATGTGAGTCTGAGCAGGGTAAGGAGATAATAAGCCTGCCAATCATACCCTGTTTTGAAACAAAATATCCTATCTCACATATCTTGATACATATATGCCTTTCTTACTTACATCAAAAGTCATTCTCCTAATCCCTCCAAAAGATATATAAGGATTCAGGATATGGCATATCAAAAGCCTATGATATATTCCTGATTATGCATACCATGAGGGGGAAAGAACTTCCCATACATATACAATCCATATTTCTTTAACTACCAAGAAAAGCCCTAGATATGGTATCTCTATTATTTCCACCTCGACCTCTAGGAAAATCTGGTACCTAGGCATCTAATACAAATCAGCTTTAATGAGAAATATTTCTCAGTAGTAGTAATCACCTGTAATTAAAATACTGCTGACTTGTACCACTGTACAGGTACGAAAATCCACTACATTCCTTTTCATAATAATTTAAACATTATGCTATTGGAATAATGTAAATGTATTAAACAACTATCTCATGTATATACTTATAATTACGCATACACTTTAACTGATATTCATCACAAAGTATGTATTTCTCAGATTGTAATGGTAACAACTCATATTCTTATATTAGCATAGAGTATAAGCAAAGGAATCATGCAATTTGATATGGCCATAATCAAAGCATCATAAAAGAATTCTTAAAAACATTTCCATTCATAAATGAGTTTTCTTGTGGTCATGAGCCACCTGCAATCATTCTCATGGTTTTCACCGTCAGCATTTATTCTCAGGTTAACCGTCAACATTTATTCTCAGGTTATCTGTCAGTAATTATTCTTAGGTTAACCGTCTGCAAAACTTTTCCAGGATTAAAGCCAGTTGCAGCTATTCTCGCGGTATAACAAATTGAATCCATTCTAGCGGTATAACCAATTGCATCCATTCTCGCGGATCAACCATTTGCAGTTATTCCCATTTATGGTTTATGCTCATTAAAATTCTCTTGTTTCTCTTCTTTTTCTCATGATTTCTCAAACATACACATCTCTTACGTTACCCATTACAATTCAAGATTAAATCCTTAATTTGAGCAAAGTATTGGGCTAATTGTGTATAAAAAGAGGTTATTGAGTCCATTTTCCCAAAACAAAGAGCTATAAGTCGACTTCTAGCCTCCTGGCAATTAACTTCCATTTGCTACCCTAAAAATATTTCAAACAGTGAGTAATCAGTCAACTTGCAGGACCCCGATAGTCAACTGCTTTATTCTTGGCTAATTTCTAGAAAATAAGAACACGGTAGTCGACTTCCAGCCCCTAGCAATTGACTGCTAGCATTCTGGATACGTTTCTAGGCAACTCAGGAGCAGACAGTCGACTGGTAGGGCCTACAAGTTGACTTGTACATTATGCTCTATTTTTTGAAATTCTGTTGACCCAGATTTTTACATCAAGAACATGTTCTTAAAATAGTTTTGATAATTGAAAACTCAATAATGGTATAAAAGCTTTATTTATCACTCAAAAATAACCTAAACCACCAATTATTCATGCTCAAATATGGGATTTAAGCTCTTTTTCAAAAACCATGAAAAACTAATTTTGCAAATTCGCATTCATGCATTCACAAGCATATTAAAACAATTTAAAACATCTAATAGCAATCAAAAACACTAAGAATATAGGTTTTAATCTCCCTTCATTTTAAAATCATAAAACTCAGAATTTCCAACCATAATCAGTAATTTCAAAAATAAGGGAGATAGGTGATTTGCTACCTTTTTGCTGATTTCCAATCGATATTTACTGATGGTGAAGGGTTCTGGTAAGCTTTCCTAGCTCCTAGAATGCTTAAATTCGATTAACAGCTTTCTTCCTTCTCAATTCCCACTCTTTCTCTCTTTAACTCAGTTTCCCTCTCTCTTTAGAATTTCAGAACTCAGAAAGCCAAATGAAGAGCTCTGGAGACTTCACCTATTTATAGGTGATCTGGGTCTTTCCAATTCTGCTCTTAATTCCTGACCATTCGGCCTAAATTGGTAATTCTTCTAACTTTATGTTAAATGACCATTTTGTCCCTAACTGCTTGGTGAGAAATTTTTTAGAATTTTGTTGCTACAATGAATCATTTGGCTAAAATTGCAGCCTATTTCCCTGAAGTTTTAGATATTCCTACAATTTCCCATTATATCATTTTCATTTTCAATTTAGCACTTATTCCTTCTTTTCCCTTAAAACTCTTATCCTAATGCAACTACATGTAATCTAATGCAACAAACACAAGTATATGATTCATTAAAAATTAACAAACACCTCTTAAGGCATAAAAGGAGCGAGTGTTACAATTATCCCCTCCTTAAAAAATTTCATCCCTGAAATTTAAAATGTACCTAAATAAATAACTCTGGATAAACTCTTTTCATATCTTCTTCCTTCTCCCACGTGGCTTCCTGTGGCAATGATTGGTCCCATAATACCTTTACCAGTGGAATTGTCTTATTTCTCAATTGTTTGGCTTCAGTACCAATGATTTTTAAAGGTTTAGGATTATAAGTCAAGTTATCTTTTAATTGCACAGTACTGGCGTCAAGAATATGAGAAGGATCTAGGATATATTTACGAAGTTGAGAAACATGAAAAACATTGTGGAGATTAGACAAAAATAGTGGTAATGCTATTTGATAAGCAGATAAACCTATTCTTTTCAGAATCTGGTATGGTCCAATGTATCTAGGATTTAGTTTTCTAGACTTAATAGCCCTACCAATACCAGTAATTGGAGATACTCTAAGGAAAACATGATCTCCTTTTGCACGTTCTAATGGCCTTCTCCTCTTATCAGCATAACTCCTTTGTCTATCTTGGTCCTTAGCCATTTTCTCCTTGATCATTTTTATCTGATCAGTCGTCTGTTGAACTAATTTCGGCCTTAAAATTTGTCTCTCTCCCACTTCAAACCAACATAAGGGTAATCTACATTTTCTTCCATACAAAGCTCCATATGGAGCCATTCCTATGCTAGTATGAAAACTATTATTATAAGAAAAATCTATCAAAGAAAAAATTTTATCCCAACTATCTTTCTGTTCTAGTATACAAGCCATAAGCATATCTTCTAATGTTTAGATCGTCCTTTCAGTCTGCCCATCAGTTTGAGGATGATAAGCAGTACTGAAGTTCAACTTAGTACCAAATGCCTCTTGCAAGACTCTCCAGATTCTAGAAGTAAACCTAAGATCTCTATCTGATACTATACTAGTGGGTATTTTGTGGAGTCTTATTATTTCTCGTATATACAAATGGGCTAACTTATCTAATGAAAAATTTATTTTAATAGGCAGGAAATGTGCAGATTTAGTTAATCTGTCCCAAATCACCCAGATTGTATCATTTCCTGACTGAGTTCTAGGCAAGCCAAATACGAAATCCATGAAAATTTTCTCCCATTTCCATTCAGGAATTTCTAAATGTTGTAACATTCCTACAGGCTTTTGATGTTCATTCTTTACCTGCTGGCACACTATACATTTAACAACATACTCAGTTATATGCCTTTTCATACCCACCCACCAGAAATTATTCTTCAAGTCTTGGTACATCTTAGTGGCTCAAGAATGAATAGTATAGTTGCTTTTATGGGCTTCTTCCAAAATTTTATTTCTCAATTCTCCTGAATCTGGGATATACAACCTATTTTGATAGGTCACTACCCCATCTATCTCTTTCTTGAATTCCCTTGAAGCCTTCAGGGATTTTAAGAATTCATCTTTTCTTTGAGCTTCTAGGATTTGAGTTCTAGAAGTATTCTCAATCTTCATTTCACTCAAGTACATCCTATATGGAAATACTATAGTGAATAGATTCATATTCCTAAACTGATCAATCAAATTCATTTCACTCATCATCATGTGAGCTATATGAAGGGATTTCCTACTTAAAGCATTAGCCACTACGTTTTCCTTTCCGGGATGGTACTTCAAATCAAAATCATAATCCTTAATAAATTCCATTCACCTCCTTTGTCTCATATTCAACTCTTTTTTATTAAAGAGGTATTTAAGACTTTCGTGGTCACTAAATACCTCAAATCTAGATCCATAGAGATAGTATCTCCAAATCTTTAAGGTAAACATGATGGCTGCTAATTCAAGATCATGGGTAGGATAATTCTTCTCATGGGGTTTCAATTGCATAGACGCGTATGTCACTACCTTCCTATTCTGCATCAAGACACACCCTAGGCCCTTCTTGGATGTGTCACAATACACTTTAAAATTCTCTAATGGATTAGGAATGATTAAGATAGGTGCAGTTGTCAATCTTTCTTTCAATGTTCAGAAGCTATGTTCACATTTGGCATCCCACACAAATGGAACATCCTTCCTAGTTAATTTAGTCAAAGGCAATGCTGTTTGCAAAAACCCTTGAATAAATCTCCTATAGTAATATGCTAATCCAAGAAAACTACGGAACTCTGTCACTGTGGTAAGTCGCTCTTAATCAACTATCGCCTCTGTCTTACTAGAATCTACTGCTACTCCATCTTTAGTGATTACATGACCTAAGAATTTTACCTCATCCAACTAGAATTCACACTTCTCAAGTTTAGCATACAATTTCTTTTCTCTAAGCAACTGCAGCACAATCCTAAGATGATTTTCATGCTCTTCACTACTATTAGAATATACAAGAATGTCATCAATAAACACTACCACAAATTGATCTAAGTAGGGTCTAAAGATACGATTCATGTAATCCATGAAAATAACTAGAGCATTCGTTAATCCGAATGGCATCACAAGAAATTCATAATGCCTATATTTGGTTCTAAAGGCGATCTTAGGTATGTCTTCTCTTCTCACTCTTATTTGATGGTATCCCGACCTAAAATTGATTTTGGAAAACACAGTAGCCCTTCTTAATTGATCCAACAAATCATCTATCCTAGGAAGTGGATATTTATTCTTTATTGTTACCGTATTCAATTGCCTATAATCTATACATAACCTTAAGCTTCCATTTTTTTTTTCACAAATAATACCGGTGCTCCCCATGGTGAAGCACTAGGCCTAATAAATTATTTTTCCAATAGGTCTTCTATTTGTACCTTCAACTCTACCAACTCAATGGGAGACATTCTATAAGGTACTATAGAGATTGGTCCCATTCCCGGAATCAATTCTATAGAGAATTCTATCTCTTTGTCAGGTGGAAGACTTAAGACTTCATTAGGAAAAACATCAAGAAATTCACACACTATAGGAATAACATCAAATTTATGCTGAACTTTAACCTTAGAAGCACATAGAAAATGCATTCTCTCATTCTTTTCCTCATAACTCTTGTTTACCGGTATGGTATGTCAGATTTTTCTAAACAATCCAAGATTACATTGTTTGTAGACAACCAGTTTATCCCAAGAATAATGTCCAAATCCACTAAAGGTAAACAAATCAGATCAACAACAAATGATTTGTTCTCAACAATAATGGGAAAACTTAAGCAGGCTAAAGAAGTCAAAACCTACTCTCCAGCTAGAATAGAAATAGACAATGGATGAGGTAAACTAGTCATAGGTAAATTTAATCTCTTCACACATTCCAATGAAATGAATGAGTGAGTAGCGCCAGAATCAAATAACAATTAAAGATATACCATTAATTAAACATTTACCTTGCATTAAATAATTAGACTGAGCCACTTCCTTACTCTTGAGAGTATAGACTCTTCCAATAGTAGGAGGTTTAGTGGTGTCACCCTATCTTTTCCACAATGGACAGTCTCTGATAAAGTGTCCTTCTTTGCCACACATATAGAATACACCCTGTTGTACCTTTGGTTGTAGCAATTTACAAGGTCCTTCATGACTTTTATGGCATTTAGGGCAAACATTGGACACCACCAGTCTTACCATAGGCCTTTTCCCTTCTCGGCCTCTACCAAATCTACCATCTTTACTTGAGAAAAATCCTAGTAGTTACCATTTGAATAAGTTACTCTTTTATTTTTCTTTTGTCAGTCTCTACTAAATTCTTGGAAACTATGCAACATTTGTTTACCAATGTAGCATAATCTCGTATTTCCAATGGTGTTACAACATTCTTCAACTCAGACCTCAACCCAGCCTCTAAGTGCATTGCTTTCCATGCTTCATCTGGTTGAAGTCTTAGATAAGAGGAAAATTTAGATAATTCCTCAAATTTTGCTAAGTACTTGTCAAATGTCATGTTGCCCTGCTTAATCTGCATGAACTCAATCTCTTTCTCATTCCTCGCATTTTGAGGAAAATAATTTTCAAGAAATGCTTCCTTGAATGAATCTTGAGTAATCTGCATTCCCTAAGCCTCCATTAGTTCCTTCGCTCCCTTCCACCAATATTCTACCACTCCGTATAGCATATAGGTGGAGAATAAGACTTTTTGAGCATCAGTTGTACCGAGAACCACAAATAGTTTCTCCATCCTTTTTAGCCATTCCTCAGCCAACTTTGGGTCAAGCTCACCCCTAAAAGAAGGAGGATTTGGTTTTTGGAATTCATACCAACCATGATACACTGGGTTTCCTGCTCGTCCTTCTTGACATTTAGGGTTATTAGGGTTATTCCCCTATTCCCAAAATTGTCTGAGAACTTGAGTAGTATTAGCTGCCTGCTCTCTCATAACATGGGTAGTAGTAGCTGCCTGCTCCTTTATAGCCTCTGCTACCCCCATCATGGCCTGCACTAGTCTCTTCATATTACCTTCTCCTTCTTTCTCCTTCTCAATATTCCTCTTAGGTGGAGCCATACTTCACTCTATAAAACAAACATTACCGAGGTGATCAGTCTCAATAATATAATATTTCTAAGAGATCATATGGCACCAATAGGAAATACTGTCTATCCAAAACCTAGCACTCCATTCCTCAAGTCAAAATAGAATACAAGTCAGTAAACTGTCTAGATTCAGCTAACTAACATGTACTAGCCTCTATCCTTAGGAATCTACCCTTTTGTTAATGAGCCAGTGCTCAACTAGCTGTGGTAACTATGCTCTAATACCAACTCAGTGTAACACCCCCAACCCTATATTCCTTTTTGGTAATAAAATAATATAAGGTAATATAATATAGGATTAATGAGTTATTACTACCTCTACCCGAGTACATTTTTAACTTTTTCTAAGTTAAATAGTTGAGTGCCACTAGTTTAGGTTACTACACTTAGGTTCTCAGACGTTACGCAGCAGAAATAAAAAGAAATTTAAATAAGATAGTTAGATATAGATATATTTACATTCACATTCAACTATACATAATCTTTATACATACATAACAATAGTGTGTGTCAGACATATAGATATAGATATATAAGCTTAAGCAGGGTAACAAGACAACAAGCATGCCACTCATACCCTATTTTTAAACAAAATATCCTATATATATGCCTTTCTTACTTATATTAAAAGTCATTCTCCTGATCCCTCCAAAAGATATATAAGGATACAGGATATGGCATATCAAAAACCTATGATATATTCCTAATTATGCATACCATCAAAGGGAAAGAATTCCCCATACATATGTAATCCATATTTCTTTAACTACCAGGAAAAGCCCTAGAAATGGTATCTCTATTATTTCCACCTCGACCTCTAGGAAAATCTAGTACCTAGGCATCTGATACAAATAAGCTTTAATGAGAAATATTTCTCAGTAGCAATAATCACCTATAATTTAAATACTGCTGACTTATACCACCGTATAGATACAGAAATCCACTACATTCTTTTTCATAATAATTTAAACATTATGCTATTGGAGTAATGTAAATGTATTAAACAACTATCTCATGTATATACCTATGATTACACATACACTTTAACCGATATTAATCACAGAGGATGCGTTTCTCAAATTGTAATGGTAACAACTCATATTCTCATATTAGCATAGAGCATAAGCAAATGAATCATGCAATTTGATATGGCCATAATCAAAGCATCATAAAAGAATTCTTAAAAACATTTCCATTCATAAATGAGTTTTCTTGTGGTCATAAGCGACCTATAATCATTCTCGTGGTTTTCACCGTCAGCAATTATTCTCAGGTTAATCGTCTACAATACTTTTCCTAGATTAAAGCCAGTTGCAGCTATTCTTGCGGTATAACCAATTGCATCCATTCTCGTGGATTAACCGTTTGTAATTATTCCTATTTATGGTTTATACTCATTAAAATTCTCTTGTTTCTCTTCTTTTTCTCATGATTTCTCAAACGTAAACATCTCTCATGTTACCCATTACAATTCAAGATTAAATCCTTCATTTTAGCAAAATATTGGGCTAATTGTGTATAAAAAGAGGTTATTGAGTCCATTTTCCCAAAACAGAGAGCTACAAGTAGACTTCCACCCACCTGGCAGTCGACTTCCATTTGTTGCCCCAAAAATGTTTCAAACAGTGAGTAATTAGTTGACTTCCAGGACCCTGATAGTCGAATGCTCTATTCTTGGCTAATTTTTAGAAATTAAGAACATGACGATCGACACCACCCAGCGATCAATCACTAGCATTCTGGATACGTTTCTGGGCAACTCAGGAGCAAGACAGTCGACTGGTAGGGCCTACAAGTCGACTGCTACGTTATGCTCTATTTTTTGAAAGTTCATTGACCCAGATTTTTACATCAAGAACATGTTCTTAAAATAGTTTTGATAATTGAAAACTCAATAACAGTATAAATGCTTTATTTACCACTCAAAAATAGCCTAAACCACCAATTATTCATGCTCAAATATGGGATTTAAGCTCCTTTTCAAAAACCATGAAAAACCCATTTTGTAAATTCACATTCATGCATTCACAAGAAAATTAAGATAGTTTAAAACATCTAATAGCAATCAAAAACACTAAGAATGTATGTTTTAATCTACCTCCAGTTTAAAATCATAAAACTTAAAATTTCCAGCCATAAATAGTAATTTCAAAAATAAGGGAGATAGGTGATTTTCTACCTTTTTGCTGATTTGTAATCAGTATTTAGTGATGATGAAGGGTTCTATTAAGCTTTCCTAGCTCCTGGAATGCTTAAATTTGATTAACAACTTTCTTCCCTCTTAATTCCCACTCTTTCTCTCTCTAACTCAGTTTCCTTCTCTCTCTAGAATTTTAGAACTCAGGAAGCCAAATGAAGAGCTCTGGGGACTTCACTTATTTATAGGTGATCTGACTCTTTGCAATTCTGCTCCTAATTCTCCACCATTCGGCCCAAATTAGTAATTCTTCTAACTTTATGTTAAATGACCATTTCGTCCCTAACTGCCTGGTGGGAAAGTTTTTAGAATTCTGTTGCTACAGTGAATCATTTGGCTAAAATTACAGCCTATTGCCTTGAAGTTTTGGATATTCCTACAATTTCCCACTATATCATTTTCATTTTTAATTTAGTCCTTATTCCTTCTTTTCCCTTAAAACTCTTATCCTAATGCAACTACATGTAACCTAATGCAACAAACACAAGCATTTGATTCATTAAAAATTAACAAACATCTCTTAAGGCGTAAAAGGAGCAGGTGTTACATAACCAATGCCTCAAGCTCATCCAGCTTATCAATAAAACTATCAAAAATCAAGAGTATCTATTAACTTGGAAACACATGAAACTCCAGAAAACTGTATATGATGCAGACTAGTATATAGATTTAGGTGCATCCAACCACGTAAATCTATATCTTCTTGCAACTACAAGTGATTACAATGGTTAATGTCAAGTATATATTGGAAACTGATCAGGTTTGATAATTAAACATATTGGTCATTCTTCTTTCTCTTCACCTTTAAATTTGAAAATTCATCTTGCTTTAAAAGATCTTCTTCATGTTCCTACTATTACTCAAAATCTCTTTAGTGTAGCCAAATTCGCTCAAGATAATTTAGTATTTTTTAAATTTTATCCTACTTTTTGTGTTGTCAAATCTCATGCTACTAAAGAACCATTGTTACATGGAACATTAAGCAAAGATGGTTTATACAACGTTGATAATGTTCAACTATAACACCTTCGATCATATACTATAATCACAATTTCTAACAAATTTCTAGTAAATTTAATTGTAAAAGAATCCTCTACATTTTCTTTGTGGCACAACAAATTAGGACCTCCTAAATCAGCTACTATATGTTTTGTACTCAATAAATGTAATATCAAAGCCATCAACAAAGATAAAAATAATTTATATTCTGCTTGTCATGGTAAAGCTCATGAACTTCTTGCTTCACCCTTAATCACAACTTATAGTAAACCTTTAAAGCTAATCTATACAAATTTATAGGGTCCTGCACCAATTCCTTCAAATAATGGTTCCCATTATTTACATCAGTTTCTTTGATGCCTTTTCTAGGATTAGTTGGATCTACTTACAAAAAGAAAAATAGAAGCACTTCTTACTTTTATTCAATTTCAAAAAATGATTGAATTACAATTAGGAACCAAAATAAAATCTATTTAATCAGATTGGGGTGGAGAATTTCGCTCTTTCATCTCTCATTTGCAATCTTGTGGCATTATACATAGGGTTTCCTAGCCTTATGGAAACCACCAAAATGGTGTTGTAGAACACGAACATAGACATGTTATTGAGACTAGTTTAACACTAATGGCAAGAGTTTCTCTATAACACTGCCAACCTTATATTCCTTTTATTAATTAAATACTATAAGATAATATAATATAAAGTTGGTGAGTTTACTACTGCCTCTACTCGAGTATATTTTTAACTTTTTCTAAGTTAAATAATTAAGTGCCACTAGTTTGGGTTACCACATTCAGGTCTTCACATGTTACCCAATGAAAATAAATAAAATAATTTAAATGAAATAGATTTATATAGAGATATTTACAATCACATTCAGTACATAATATTCATATATACATAAACAGTAGTGTGTGTCAGATATATACCTATAGATATGTGAGCCTGAGCAAGGTAAGGAGACAACAAGCCTGCCATTCATACCCTATTTTAAGAAAAATTTTCTATCTCACATATCTTAATACATATATGCCCTCCTTACTTACACCAAAATCATTCTCTTGATCCTTTCAAAATACTAATAAGGATTCAATGAAGTGGGCATGTCAAAATACTATATACTCCTAGTTATGCATATAGTCAAGGGGAGGGTGGTAATTTGAATACAAGTAGGACCCAAAGTCCAGTAATCACAGGAAAATACCCCATAAAGCGTATCTCCACTACTTCTACCTCTACTTCCAATAGCACCTAGTACCTAGGCATTTGATACAAACCAGCTTCAATGAGAAGGATTTCTTAGTAGCAATAATCACCTATATTTAAAAATGGCTGCTTGTACCACTGTACGGATATGAAAATCCACTACATTATTTTTCATAATAATTTAAAATATTATGTTATTGGAATAATGTATATGGATTATACAAATATCTCATGCATAGACTTATGATTACACATACATTTCAACAGATATTTATCACACAGGATGCATTCTCTAATTGTAATGGTAACAACTCATATTCTCTTGTCATTATATAGAGCATAAACAAAGAAATCATGCAATTTGATATGGCCATAGTCAAAAGCATCATATAAGAAATATTATAAATATTTTCGTCCATAAATCAGTTTTCTCGTGGTCATGAGCCACCTACAATCATTCTCGTGGTTTTCACTGTTAGAATTTATTCTCAGGTTATCCGTCAACAATTATTCTCGTGGTTAACCATCTACAAAACTTTTGCTGGATTAAAGCTAATTGCAGCTATTCTTGCGGTATAACCAATTGCATCCCTTCTTGCAGAATAACCAAATGCATCCTTTCTCGCGGTATAACCAAATGAATCCATTCTCATGAATCAACCATTTACAATTATTCTCATTTATTGTTTATGCTCATTAAAATTCTCTTGTTTCTCTTCTTTTTCTCATGATTTCTCAAGATATACATTTCTCATGTTACCCATTACAAGTCAAGATTAAATCCTAAATTTGAGCAAAGTATTGGGCTAATTATGTATAAAAAGAGGTTATTGAGTCCAATTTCCCAAAGCAGAGATCTACAAGTCGACTTCCAGCCTCCTGGCAATCAACTTCCTGGTTGCTACCCCAAAAATGTTTCAAACAGTGAGCAATCAGTCAACTTCTAGGACCTTAACAGTCGATTGCTCTATTCTTGGCTAATTTTTGGAAAATAAGAACATGGAAGTCGACTTCCAACCCATAGCAGTCGATTGCTAACATTCTGGACATGTTTCTAGGCAACTCAAGAGCATGATAGTCGACTGGTAGAGCCTACAAGTCAACTGCTACGTTATGCTCTCTTTTAAAACTCGTCATTGACCAATTATTTTAGCCCAAGAATATGTTTTTAAAATAGTTTTGATGATTAAAAACTCAATAACAACATAAAAGCTCCATTTACTACTCAAAAATGGCCCAAACCACCGATTAATCATGTTCAAATCTTGGATTTAAACTCTCTTTCTTAAAAACCATGAAATTTGCATTCACAAGTATATTCAAGCATTTTAAAAATCCAATAGCAATCAAAAACTCTAAGAATGTAGGTTTTAATCTCCTTGGAGTTCAAAATTATGAAAACTTGGAGTTCAAAATTATGAAAACTCAGAATTTTCTAACCATGCACAATAAATTTTGAAAATAAGGAAGATAGGTTATTTGCTACCTTTTTGCTAGTTTAAACTTGGTATTTGATGAAGGTAAAGTGTTCTGGTAAGTTTCCTAGCTCGTGGAATGCTTAAATTTGATTAGCTGCTTTCTTCCTTCACAATTCTCACTCTTTCTCTCTCTAACTTGGTTTCTCTCTCTTTAGATTCTCAGACTTTAGGATGCAAATGAAGAGTTATGGAAGGCTGGCCTATTTATAGGCAATCCAGCCTTTTGCAACTTTGGTTCTAATTCCTGACCATTTGATCCAAATTGATAATTCTTCCAACTTTATGTTAAATGACCATTTTATCCCTAACTGCCTGGTGGGAAATTTTTCAAAATTTTGTTGCTACAATGAATCATTTGGGTAAAATTATGACTTATTGTCCTTAAGTTTTAGATATTTATACAATTTTCCACTATATCATTTTAATTTTCAATTTAGTCCTTATTCTTTCTTTACCCTTAAAACTCTTATCCTAATGCAACTACATGTAACCTAACGTAACAAACACAAACATTTAATTCGTTTAAATTTAACAAACATCTCTTAATGCGTAGAGGGAGCAGATGTTACATTCTCTTCCCTTAAAATTTTGGGAGGATGCATTTCTTACAACTTCTTATCTTATAAACAGATTGATCACTCTTGTACTACAAAACAAAACACCACTTGAAGTCCTTTTCTAAAAATAGCCTAACTATGATTTTCTAAAGGTGCTAGGTTGTGCTTATTATCCATGTCTTCAGGCTTACAACAAGTTCAAACTATCTTATCAAACCATCGAATGTATCTTTTGGGGGTATATTTCCACTCACCATGGGTACATATGTCTTTCTTATGATGGAAAATTGTTCATTTATAGAGATGTAAAGTTCAATGACAATTTCTTTCCTTTCTATAAACTCTACTTCTTCTACCATAGTATAGTCAACTCATTCAAATTTACCCTTAGCTTCTATTTATCTTCTATCTTCTAAATCTCCTAATGACCAATATAGTTTAATTAATTCAAATCCTATTGGTTGAACATCTATTACTTATCCAAATGTATTTGCTAATTAGTACTTCTAATGATGCTAATGTAACAAATACTTTATATGCTAAGTCATCTCAATCTCAATCTCAATCTCCATCACCAACTTTATATGATCCCATCTCAAGTACTCAATGATCAAGATAGCTTATGGTCACTAGAGCTAAAGCTGGCATTTTCAAGCCTACAGTGTTTCTCACCGCCACTAAACACAAATCTGGTGATGAAGCGTTGAGTAATCTAGATTGGAAGAATTCCATGATAGATGAATATAATGCCTTACTTAAGAACAAGACATGGTCTCTAGTGCCTCTGCCTACCAATAAAACTCAAGTAGGCTACAAATGGGTGTACAGGATAAAGAAATGAGCTAATGGTTCCATACTAAGATATAAACCACATTTAGTGGCTAAAGGTTTTCATCACCACTTCATTCATATTATAATTAAACATTCCCTCTAGTAGTAAAGCCTACAACAATTAGAAGAGTGTTAACACTTGATGTAACATGCCCTGCAACAATTTTTATTTAGTTAAGTTTTCCATTACTAGTAGTTTTATGATTATAATAAGCTTGATGTCTTGATATAGATAAGTTAGTTCTCGAGGAATTAGCTATGAAACTAGACCGAATGGATGTTTGATTTGAGAGAAATGGAGTTTCAAAGATAGGTTTCATATTAAAGGAATTTTCTCGAGGGAAAAGATACTATAGTAAAAGAATAATTCATGAGTTGGTACATTGAGGTTAATAAGATGCAAAGATGGCATTAAGAGGTAGAATGCCCTAGAATTTTGTAAATTTACATTTTGACCCTCTGGACCAAATTGTAAATATCTTTGAATTTTCACTAATTGCATGTTCCTCTCTACCCTCTACCCTCTATAAAAAGCAAAGAGGAGTGAGAATGAAGGACTTCATGAACTAGCTAGTGAGAGAGAGAAGTTAGAGGAAGAAAATTCCACAAGAGATTGAAGAAGTTTTTTAGGAAATCATCTGGACCACTTTGTGAATACTACATCATGTACAAGCTTCCAAGAAACACAAGGTAATCAATTAAACTAAGAATCCCCTGTTTTTCTCTTTCTTTAAAAAAGGGTTAAAATTTCAATTTCTTATAAATGATGTTTAAAATTATGTAACTAGGGATTGTATGGGATTGCTCTGTACAAAAAAGGAGGATTGAAAATGGGTTTAAATTTCTATTTCCTTTAAGAACAAAATTGCTTAGTTTAATATGGATATATCCTATAAACACACTATTTTTTATGTATGTTATTTGATTTAATGTGGGAAAAAGATTTTTGGATTGATTGGGAGTCAAACTACATGATTTAAAGGTCAAGAAGAACAAAAAACAACATTTAAAAATAGGCAAAAGTAAGTCAACTGCCCCATAAATGAAATCAACTTTCATGTTCTCCAAACTCATAAGTTCAAATTCTAGAGCAAGAAATTAACTTGCTTGACCAAGAAGTCAACTACTTTCCTAAAAGTCAACTTGCTGCCTTGAAAAAGTCGACTTCTTCCCTTCTAACTTGCCCTCTTTCAGAGATAAAGCTACAAGTTAACTCTGAGACCCCAAGAAGTCAACTTATAGCCCCTATTTGTGAAAATTAACCCTTTCTTCCATGTTTTTCTCTAAGAATACCCACAAGGCAAAGTATGTAACATTTGCTCCTAAATTTTGAGAGATGTTTATTAATTCTAGTTAATTGCTTTTGTATGTTGCATTTATGTTATGTTAGATTACATATAGATGCATTAGAATGAGACTTTTAGGCGAAGAGAAAGAAGAGGGACCAAATTGAAAGGAAAAAGATAAAGTGAGGATGGATGTGAGAATTTTTGAAACTTCAGGGCAATAGGTCGTAATTTTAGCCAAAAGATTTACTGTAGCAATAGAATTTTGAAAGCTTCCTGCCAGTGAGCTAGGGACAAAATGGTAATTTAACATATAGTTGGAAGAATTATCATTTTGGGCTGAATGGTCAGAAATTAGGAGCAGAATTGCAAAGAGTCAGATTACCTATAAATAGGCCAACCCTTCAGACTCTTCATTATGCTTCCTCAATTCTGAAATTCTAGAGAGAGAGAGAGGACGAGCTAGAGAGAGAAGGAGAAGGAATTTAGAGCAAACAACACTATTACTTGGATTTAAGCATTCTAGGAGATAGGAAATCACTCCAAAACACTTCCCAATCATCAAACACTGATTAGAAACTAGCAAAAAGGTAGCATAATAACCCAATCCCTTTATTTTGGAGTTTATTATTCATACTACTGAAGTTTGCAAAATTAAACTTGTTTGAAAGAAAAAGGGATTTAAAACTACATTCTTATTATTTTTAATCACTATTGGGTATTTTTAACCAATTGAAAATAATTGTACATGCTAAAAATTATTTCTGAAAAAATAAGTGTTTCAGCTTGAACGAAAATGAGTTTTAATCTCAGATTTAGACAAGATTATATGATGTTTTGGGTTGTTTTCTTGTGTTAAATGTTGCTAAGGAGTTTTTCTTGAGTTCATTAATTTCAAAATGGGTTTAAAAACAAGTTTTTGGATTGAAAATTTGGTCAACGATGATTTATAAAACAGAGCAAGACGCAGTAGCCGACTGCCACGGTGTAGCAATCGACTGTCATGCTCTTGAAGTGCCTAGAAACGTATACAGAATGCTAGCAGTCAACTACCGAGCACCTGAAAGTCAACTGTTGTGTTCTTCATTTATCCAAAAATGCCCAAGAATAGAGCAATCAACTGCCCCAACCCAACAGTCAATTGTCAGGCCCCACAGTAAGCTAGTAGCTGACTGCCAAGTACCTAGTAGTCAACTGATAGCTTTTTGTTTGGAATTTTGAAGGCTCAAACAGAATGCAATCAGTTGACTTATAGCGTGATACCAGTTGACTGCCACCTTTTTGTGATGAAAAGATGAACTTAATGACATATTTGAATGATATCTAGCCTAAAAACTAAATCCAAAGTAGAGATTAAACTCAAATTACAAGCAAGATAACATATACTTTGAATGTAAATGAGAAAGAGCATGAAAGTGATGAAAGTTAAAAAGGAAAGAGCAAGAATGCATAAGAGAAATGAAAATTGTATTCTTAATATATGTATTTGTGATAGATAGGTTCATATCTGAATGACTGATTGCTGGTATGGGACAGTGATTAGACATTCCGTGATTATTGTGATAGTTGTAAATTATAAGTTAGTGACTTAATGGCCAATGTAAATGAAAAGTCACATACTTAGAATTTACAAAACTATAGTATACACTGATTCACCCATATATATGTTTATGAATAGCGTTTTGAGGACCCTAGTATGTACTTAATGTGTGGAACTTAGAGGTAGGGACCTTATTGTACTTGGATCCACTAGAGGACGATCCAGAATGTACACAAATATGATATGCAATTGAGGACTGCCAGGAATAGTTACCAAGTACATATACAAAAATATGGAATGGTGCACATGCTGCCCCTCTAGATTTCTCTTATCATGCAATTATATGGTGATGATTATGATGATGATTGATAGAGGCCAACGAGAAGTGCTCTTATTTCCTTGTTGCTCTTTATTTTATAATGAAAGTTATATGAATGATGTTATGTTACCAATATGTTTCGATGAATTTATGAGATATATGCTATGAGCGGAGCCTATGCATGAAAGTATGAATGTTAAATGAAATTTTATACAAGATAACCCAATATATATTGTTTTTTGAAAAAGAATTTAGAATTTCCGTATGAGTTTACGATGATACAAGCTAGCTGTTTTGAAAACCAGTTATTAATGCTACTTAGATTTATTCTCTTAAAAATGCTGGTTTGTATCAGATGCCTAGATACCAAATCCTCCTTGAGATAGAGATGGAGTTGGTTGAAATACCCTTCCTGGGGTATTTCTCTATTATTAAGGAACTATGGATCATATATGTATAGGAAGTTCTTCTCCCACCCTGATTACATAAAGTATTTGAGTAGAAAGTTTTTGGTATGTCCCATACCCTGAATCCTTATGATATTTTGGTAAAAGGATCAAGAGATTAGTTTTGATGTATAGGATAAGGACATATATGTATTAGGATATGTGTGTTATGAATCCACTAGCTAGTTTTGTTAAATGGTATGTATACACTGTAAATGAATGTGAATATATATGTATGTATGTTTTATGTCAATTAATTTATTGCATTTTTCGCTATGTAACGTGTGAGATCCTGGTGTTGTAGCCCAAACCAATTATACTAATTACTTCTTTTGATAAATGTTTAAAAATTTGACTTGGGTGAAGGGAGTAGTAATTCACCAATCTTATAGTATATTATTTAAATTTGAAAAAACGAGAAACTATAGGATTGAGGGGTTACATTGAGGAAGAGATCCAAGGAACTAGTTTTCTATGTTCTTCTAAAGTTGAACATCAGCATAAACTTAATGCTATTTCTGTAGTTTGTGAATTTCCAGATGTATTTGCCAATGAAATTTCAAGTCTTACACTTGAAAGAGAGATAGAATTTTTTATAGAATTTATTCCTGGCGTGGGACCAATTTCTATAATGCTTTATAAAATGTCTCCTTTAGAGTTAACTGAATTGAAAATGCAGATAGAGGATCTTTTGGGGAAACAATTTATTAGGCCCAGTGCTTCACCTTGGAGAGCACCAGTTCTGTTTGTAAAGAAGAAGGATGGAAGTATGAGGTTATGTATAGACTATAGACAACTGAACCAGGTAACTATGAAGAATAAATACCCACTTCCTAAGATAGATGACCTGTTAGATCAATGAGAGGAGCTACTGTGTTCTCAAAAATTGATTTGAGGTTGGGATACCATCAAATCAGAGTAAGAACAGGAGACATACCTAAGACAACCTTTAGAACCAGATATGGGCATTATGATTTTTTGGTAATGCCATTTGGACTGACGAATGCTCTAGCTATTTTTCTGGATTACATGAATCGTATCTTTAGACCCTACCTTGATCAATTCGTGGTAATGTTTATTGATGAAATTCTTGTATATTCTAAGAGTAGTGAAGAGCATCAACATCATCTTAAAATTGTATTATAGTTGCTTAGGGAGAAGCAATTGTATGCAAAATTAGAAAAATGCGAATTCTAGTTGGAAGAGGTGAAATTCTTAGGTCATCTAATCACTAGAGATAGAGTAATTGTAGATCCCAATAAGATTGAAGCTATAATTAGTTGGGAGAGACCCATAATAGTGACTGAAATTTAGAGTTTTCTTAGATTAGCAGGGTATTATAGGAGATTTATTTAAGGGTTTTCACAAATTGTGTTGCCTTTAACTAGATAGACTAGGAAAAATATTCCTTTTGTGTGGGATCACAAATGTGAAGATAGTTTTCAAATTTTAAAAGAAAAGTTGACAACAAAACCTGTCTTAATAATCCCTGATCCCTTAGGAAATTTTAAAATGTATTGTAATGCATCCAAGAAGGGCCTAAGATGTGTCTTGATGAAAAACGGGAGAGTTGTTGCATATGCCTCTAGACAATTAAGGCCTTATAAAAAAAATTACCCTACCCATGATTTAGAATTAGCAGTCATAGTGTTTGATTTCAAAATCTGGCAACACAATTTGTATAGGTCGAGGTTTAAGGTATTTAGTAACTACAAAAGTCTCAAATCTCTTTGACCAAAAAGAATTAAACATGAGGCAAAGAATATGGATGAAATTCTTAAAGGATTATGATTTTGAATTGAAGTACCATCCAGGAAAAGCTAATGTAGTGGTAGATGCACTAAGTCAGAAATCCCTTTACATGGCTTAATTAATGATAAATGAAATGAGCCTGATAGAGAAATTTAGAAATATGAGCCAATCCACATTGGTGTTACAAGATAGGATATATCTGAGTGAGTTAAAAATTGAGAATAACCTTAGAACTCAGATATTAGAAGCTTAAAGAGAAGATGAATTCTTAAAGTCCTTAAAGGACCCAAAAGAATTCAAAAGAGGGCTTGATGGGGTATTAACTTTCCAAGATAGGATTTATATCCCAGATTCAAGAGGACTGAGGGATATAATCCTAGAAGAAACACATAAGAGCAACTATACTATTCATCCTGGTACTACCAAGATGTATCAAGATTTGAAAAAGAAATTTTGCTTGCCAGGTATGAAGAAGCAAATAGCTGAATATGTTGCTACATGCCTAGTGTGCCAAAAGGTGAAAATTGAACATCAGAAACCTACAGGACTACTACAACCTCTTGAAATCCTTGAATGGATATGGGATAAGATTTCTATGGATTTCGTAGTATGTTTACCAAAAACTCAATTAGGAAATGATTCAATATAGGTGATTATAGACAAATTAACTAAATCTGTACATTTCCTACCCATTAAAATAAACTTCTCATTAGATAAGTTAGCCCAATTATATATACTAGAAATAGTAAGACTGCATAGAGTTCCTTCTAATATAGTATCAGATATAGACCCTAGGTTTACTTTTAGATTCTAGAGAGCCTTGCAGGAGGCTTTTGGTACTAAACTTAGTTTCATTACTGCTTATCATCCACAAACTGATGGGCAGACTGAAAGAACTATTCAGACTCTAGAAGATATTCTTAGAGCATGTACATTAGAGTAAAAAGGGAATTGGGATAGAAATTTACCTTTAGTGGAATTTGCCTACAATATTAGATTTCACTCTAGCATAGGGATGGCTCATTATAAAGCCTTGTATGGATGAAGATGTAGGTGACCCTTGTGTTAATTTGAGGTAGGGGACAGATAACTACTAGGACCAGAATTAGTTCAACAAACCACAGATCAAATTAAGATGATTAAAGAAAAGATGGCCAAAGCCTAAGATAGGCAGAAAAGTTATGTTGATAAAAGGAGAAGACCACTAGAATTTAATGAAGGAGACCATGTTTTCCTTAGAATTTCTCCTATTACTAGTATTGGCAAGGCTATTAAGTCCAGAAAGTTTAGCCCAAAATACATTGAACCTTTCCAGATCTTGAAAAACATTGGCCAATCTACTTATCAAATTTCTTTACCCCCATTTCTATCCAATCTTCATGATGTGTTTCATATCTCTCAACTTTGAAAATATCTTTCTAATTCTTCACATATTCTTGATGCCAGAACAGTATAATTAAAAGATAATTTAACTTATAATCCTAGACGTTTAAGAATCATTGGGACTGAAGTCAAACAATTGAGAAATAAGACAATTCCACTAGTAAAGGTATTGTGGGATCAGTCATCACCCCAAAAAGCTATATGGGAGAAGGTAGATGATATGAGAAGAAATTTCTTAGAGTTATTTGTATAGGTATGTATAAATTTTTAGGACGAAATTTCTTAAATGGAGGGGAGAAATGTAACATCCGCTTCTAAATTTTGAGAGATGTTTGTTAATTTTAGTTAATTGCTTGTGTATGTTGCATTTATGTTATGTTAGCTTGCATAAAGTTGCATGAGTGCAAGAATTGGACTAGAAATGAGTGAGAAAATTGAGTAGAATGAAGAAAAGGACTAAAATGAAAAGTGAAAAAGTTTAGGGATGAAAATCACAATTTTAGCCAAAAGATTTACTGTAGCAACTGAAATTTGAAAGCTTCCTGCCAGTGAACTAGGGACAAAATGGTAATTTAACATATAATTGGAAGAATTATCATTTTGGGCCTAATGGTCAGAAATTAGGAGCAAAATTGCAAAGAGTTGAATTACCTATAAATAGGCCAACCCTTCAGACTCTTGATTGGCATCCGGATTCTTTGCTTGGCACTTCTCTGCTTAGCACTTGCTTAGCACTTAGCAACGATTTTTTCTGCTGTTAAAATTTCTTGCAACAAAAAGTATTGCTGCTATAACTTTTTCAAAATTAATTATTTAAACAAAATTTATAGCAGTAGTAATATTCATTACAATAATATTAAAACAACTTTAGCAACAAAAAAAATCACCGCTAAAAGTGCCAAGTAGGTGCCAAGTAGAGAAGTGCCAAGCAGAGGATCCAAAATCTCTTCATTGAGCTTCCTCTATTCTGAAACTCTAGAGAGAGAAAAATGGCAAGTTAGAGAGAGAAAGAGGAAGAATTGTGAGTAAACAACATTATTACTTGGATTTAAGCACTCCAGGAGCTAGAAAATCACTCCAAAACACTTCCCAATCATCAAATACCGATTAGAAACCAGAAAAAAGGTAGCATAATAACCCAATCCCTTTGTTTCAGAGTTTATTGTTTATACTACTGAAAATTGCAAAATTGAACTTGTTTGAAAGAAAAGGAGATTTAAAACTACATTCTTATTATTTTTAATCACTATTGGGTATTTTTAACTGATTGAAAATACTTGAGCATCCTAAAAATTATTTCTAAAAAATGGGTTTTTCAGCTTGAACGAAAATGAGTTTTAATCTCATATTTGGACAAGATTATAAGATATTTTGGGATGTTTTCCTGTGTTAAAGGTTGCTAAGGAGTTTGCCTTGAGTTCATCAATTTCAAAATGGATTTAAAAACAAGTTCTTAGATTAAAAATTTGAGTCAATGGTGATTTATAAAATAGAGCAAGATGCAGCAGCCGACTACCACGCCAGAGTGATCATCGTCATGCTCTTGAGATGCTCGAAAGCATTATCTGAGAATGCTAGAAGTCAACTTATAGGAACCAAGTCAACTGACGTGTTCTTTATTTTCCAGAAATTTCCAAGAACAGAGCAACCGATCGCTTCTAACCAAAGAGTCGATCATTGTTGGGCTTAACGATAAGCTAGCGATCATCGCCAAAGACCTAGCAGTCAAGTGATAACTCTCTGATTGGGATTTTAAAAATTTAGATAGAATGCAATCATTCGCCTTGCAGCATGATACCATTTGACTGCCACCTTTTGTGATGAAAAGATGAACTTAATGACATATTTGAATGATATCTAGCCCAAAAACTAAATCCAAACTAGAGATTAAACTCAAATTACAAGCAAGGTAACATATACTTTGAATGTAAATGAGAAAGAGCATGAAAGTGATGAAAGTTAAAAGGAAAGAGCAAGAATGCATAAGAGAAATGAAAATTATATTCTTAATATTTGTATTTGTAGTAGATAGGTTCATATATGAATGACTAATTGCTGGTATGGAACGGTGATTGGACATTCCATGATTATCATGATAGTTGTAAATTGTAAGTTAGTGACTTACTGGCCAAAGTAAATGAAAATTCACATACTTAGAATTTTTAAAACTATAGTATGCACCGATTCACCCATATATATTTATGAATAACATTTTGAGGACCCCAGTATGTACTTAATGTGTGGAACCCAGAGTTGGGGACCTTATTGTACTTGGATCCACTGGAGGACACTCTAGAATGTCCGCAAATGTGATATGCAGTCGAGGATTGCCAAGCAGAGTTGCCACAGTACATATGTGAAAACATGGAGTGGTGCACATGCTACCCCTCCAGATTTCTCTTATTATGCATTTATATGATGATGATGATGATGATGATTGGCAAAGGCCAATGAGAAGTGCTCTTATTTCCTTATTTCTCTTTATGTTATGATGAAAGTGATATGAATGATGCTATGTTACTTATATGTTTTGATGAATTGATGAGATATATACTCTGAGTTAAGTTTATGCATGCAAGTATGAATGTTAAATGAAATGTTATACAGGATAACCCATTAGATGTATTCTTTTATGAAAAAGAATGTAGAATTTTCATATGAGTTTACAGTGGTACAAACTAGCTATTTTGAAAAATGGTTATTAATTCTACTGAGATTGATTCTCATATAAATGCTAGTTTGTATCAGATGCTTAGGTTCCAAATAGTGCTAGAAGTGTAGGTGGAAGTGTAACATCCCCTACTTTCTTAACTATATTAAAAATATCAAATGGATACATATTAATGTAGAAAATTTCTATTTCTTTTAGCCTTATTTTAGAAAATTAGATAAAAGAGAAGTAGATAAAGGATGAAGGAAGGAACTTATGATTTTATATGGTAAGGGAGCTAAATCCTTCATTTAAAATTAAATAACACAATGGGGAAATCATTAAGAAAATCAAATAAAAAGGGAAAGAAATTTCATGCACAAGGAAAGGAATGGATGGAAGAGTGATAGTGAGATACTTTTCTCCTCTCACTTCCCACTTTAAAATGACCAAGAGGTTACCTACAATACTTGACTTGTGATCCCATTTTTTCCATCCTTTTTGCTAACTGAAAGAGGGAGGCGTGAATAAATATAAACATAAGGATAATGGAAGGTGACGCTCACGGACTACATTTGTAATTCAAGGAGAATGGAAGGTAAAATCATATTATAATCATAGAAAGTATTCGGTGCAGTGAGAAAAGGACAATTTGTGTAAAAGCATTCCATGCCCCTTATCTTCAAGCCATGCAACATTTAAATCCCATTATAGGATGGAGAAGAGACATGCATACGGTGGAGAGGTGGAAAAGTGAGGGAAGGACGTGTGGAACTGCATTAATCCTCTCCCCTTACCTTGCTATTCCCTTCACGTAAGCCATAATGAGTAAGTTGCTTAATCCCTCGCCAACATTTTCTTTTCCTTCCCGTGACCTACTCCTGCCAACCCAACTGAGAAGTTACTAAGGAAAAATAGCCATATAGCAAATGTCTCTTCCCTGGACTCTAGGAGGACCGACCAAGCTTAGAATAGGCATAATTAACTATACCCAGGTGTCGCATATAAGGAGAGAAAAATTTATAAGAATGCATGAAAGTCATTCAGTGAGAATAAGAAAAGGAGAAAGAAAAACGTGAAGATAGGAGGAGGAAAACGCACGGATAAAACGAAAAGAAAGAAGTTGGACCGAAGGAAAAACATATACGTTCATTATCATTTTGCAAGCACAAGGTAACTTAATAATTCTCTTGCTTTTGGTTAGAAAATAAGGAATCACGGAGAGAGAATTTCTGGGCCCTAAAACTATGAATGAAACGCCTACACCCCTTCTTATACTAGGAAAATATTCATGCTTTCTAAATGGGGTGATGAATTGGGGAGTTTAGAGATGTAGGTACCTCTTTAACGTTTTAGTTGGATAAATGGCAAGTCTGAAATCATCCTATGTATAATATTATATGAGTTTAAATGGTAGTTAGCATGTGAATATAAGCTAGTATAAAGTGGTGAAGAGGGTTCTTAGACTAACATGGCATGTGGCTTGGCATGAGTAGCTAAATAGGGGATATGTGAATAAAGCAAAAGAGGTAAATCATGTAGATGAAAATCTGTAATTTTGATAGAATTACACGGAAGCAGTCATGAAGTAAGCATGAATTGGTTATATATATATATATCAAATGTGTAGTGTTGGGATTCCAATGTGTAACATGGCTGTAACTATTCCATGGACTAAATTACTGTGAATAGAATTTAAATTGCACAAGAATCCATTAGGATGTTGGTACATGAGGTATGCATGAATTGATTATATATATATAAATTAATTATGTAGTGTTGGGGCTTCAATGTAGGGCATGGTTGTAATTATTTCATAGTTACCGTGAGTGGAATTTAGAGTATACAAGAATCTATTTGATCCTGGGTCATGAAGTTGCATGGAGAAAATTAGTACATGGAAGGAGATTATGGTAGCACACAATTAGTCTTTATAGGAAATAAGCTAATTAAAGGAAGGGTGGAAGAGTTAAGGGCCAATTAATTAATCTAGGCTCTAAAAGATAAATAAGAAACATAGTGTTATAAATAGAACAACACATGGATAAAATATATATATATATATATATACTTTGTATGAGAATTGGCATGAAGTATAAATTGGTGATAGGAAGGGAGTTGACATAGAAAAGAGGATTCAAGAAAAATGAAATAATAATAATAATGACAAATAAAACACCCATGTTACTAATTATAAAATTTATGGAATATAGTTAATTAAGTATGTTGAATAAGATGGATCAAGAACAAAATAGGAAATGTAGTAGAGCGTTGGGGTAATCTAAGATTTTAAATGAAAATGAAAGGATCACATGAGTAAATTAGTTATGAACATATCATTTTGAGGTCTAAAATTAAAAAATTAAAATGTGTTGTATATGTGGTATTCAGTATAATAATAGTAGGGATTAATATGTATGAGTGACCAAGTGTTCACTGATCTCAAGAAAGTGGCCAAGAGTCCATGACGTGACCAAGAGTTCACAAAAGTTATATGAGTGGCCAAGAGTCCACCATGTGTCCCAATGTGCACATGAAAACTTTTGGGGCCAAGTGCCCACTTTTGTTGCAGAATATGGTGAATGTGGCATATTATACAAGGTAAGTTTTAAGAATGAGAACCATATATGTATATATTGAAAATTACCAGTTAATGTAATTACTACTTAGAACTATATTCTTGCATAATGACTAATGTTACTGTAGTGATAAATCATTAAAAATCTTATGTGCTTGCACAGTGGTACATGTTAGTACAAATTTAAATTGCGAATTGTTAAGTTACTGAGAAATTAGTTTCTCATGTGTGTGCTGATATGTATCAGATGCAGGTAATTAGTGAAGTTCTGAGTAAGATAGGACTAGCATTAAGGAAGAATTTTGTAATAATATTCCGTAACTACAGGTTTGAGTGACAGAAATTATGTTGTCTCCTGACCCTAAGTTAGTAACACTAAGAGTAAGGCACTATTGTATCATTTACAGACATATTGTAACATAGTCACTTTATCCACTGAAAATGTATTTTCACTTTATTGTGCTTATAATTTTTATCTAAGTCAAAGAGTCGATGATTAGAATTGAATGATATGGAGATGGGAGGGATGCATAGATGTTTATAGTGAACAAATAAGGATAAGAATAAATGTAATGACTTTATCTTTTTACCAACGCTAAGTTGTAATACTGGGTAAGGGCATTACAGGAAGTGGTGGAGATACCCTTCCTAGGGTATTTTTCTATGATTCATGAAGTGTGGGTTGTGTATATATGGAAGTTCCTCCCACACCTTGAGGATGTAAAGTTCTAGGAAAGTTTTTGGTATGCCTCATACCCTGAATCCTTATGATATTTTGGTAAAAAGATCAGGAGAATAGTTTTGATGTATAGGATAAAGGCAAATATGTATTAGGATATGTGAGCTAAGAATCCACTAGCTATTTTTGTTAAATGGGTATGAGTGACAATCTCGTCGTCTCCTTATCCTAGCTAACACTCTCACATATCCATAAATATATGTCTAATGAATGATATGTATACACTGTAAATGAATGTGAATGTATATATGTATGTATGTTTATGTCAATTACTTTAATGTATTTTTCGTTGCGTAACATGTGAGATCCCGAGTGTAGTAGCCCAGACCAATAATACTAATTACTTGATTTGATAAATGTTTAAAAATTTTGACTCGGGTAAAGGAAGTAGTAATTCACCAATCTTATAGTATATTGTTTATATTGTTGAAATCACATTTCAAAGAAACTGTAGGATTGGGGGCTTACATTGTCTTCCTTAGAGTTAACTAAATTGAAGGTTCATATAGAGGATTTTTTGTGAAAACAGTTTATTAGGCCCAGTGCTTCACCTTGGGGAGCACTAGTTCTGTTTATAAAGAAAAACGATGGAAGTATGAGATTATGTATAGACTATAGACAACTGAAGAAGGTGATTGTGAAGAATAAATACCCACTTTGAAGGATAGATGACCTGTTAGATCAATTGAAAGGAGCTACTGTGTTTTCCAAAATTGATTTGAGGTTGGGATACCATCAAATCAGAG
Source organism: Senna siamea (assembly GCA_031216115.1). Taxonomy (NCBI): domain Eukaryota; kingdom Viridiplantae; phylum Streptophyta; class Magnoliopsida; order Fabales; family Fabaceae; genus Senna; species Senna siamea. The sequence goes on from CM062360.1 coordinate 10,880,336, forward strand.
TGAGAACAGAAGACATACCTAAGACATCCTTTAGAACCAGATATGGGCACTATGAATTTTTGGTAATGCCATTTGGATTAACGAATGCTCCAACTATTTTTATGGATTACATGAATTATATCTTTAGACCCTACCTTGATGAGTTCGTGGTAGTGTTTATTGATGACATTCTTATATATTCTAAGAGTAGTGAAGAGCATGAACACCATCTCAGAATTGTATTGCAGTTGCTTTGGGAGAAGAAATTGTATGCAAAACTAGAAAAATGCAAATTCTGGTTGGTAAAGCTGAAATTCTTAAGTGTTGTAATCACTAGAGATGGAGTAGCAGTCGATCCCAGTAAGATTGAAGTTGTAATTAGTTGGGAGAGGCCTACAACAGTGACTGAAATTCAGAGTTTTCTTGGATTAGCGGGGTATTATTGGAGATTCATTCAAGGGTTTTTGCAAATTGCATTGCCTTTGACTAGACTGACTAGGAAAGATATTCCTTTTGTGTGGGACCACAAATGTGAAGATAGCTTTCAAATTTTAACAGAAAAGTTGACCATAACACCTGTCTTAATAATCCCTGATCCTTTAGGAAATTTTGAATTGTATTGCGATGCATCCAAGAAGGGCCTAGGATGTTTCTTGATGCAAAATGGGAGAGTTATTGCATATGCCTCTAGACAATTAAGACCTCATGAAGAAAATTACCCTACCCATAATTTAGAATTAGCAGCCATAGTGTTTGCTTTAAAAATCTGGCGACACTATTTGTATGGGTCAAGGTTTGAGGTATTTATTGAATACAAAAGTCTCAAATATCTCTTTGACAAAAAAGAATTAAACATGAGCAGAGAATATGGATGGAATTCTTAAAGGATTATGATTTTGAATTAAAATACCATCCAGAAAAAGCTAATGTAATGGCAAATGCACTAAGTCTAAAATCTCTCCACATGGCTCAACTAATGATAAATGAAATGAGCCTGATAGAGAAATTTAGAAATATGAGCCTATCCACACTGATGTTACAAGATAGGATATATCTGAGTGAGTCAAAAATTGAGAATAACCTTAGAACTCATATGTTATAAGCTCAAAGAGAGGATAAATTCTTAAAGTCCCTAAAGGACCCAAAAGAATTCAAAAGAGGTGTTGATGGGGTAGTAACTTTCCAAGATAGGATTTATATCCCAAATTCAAGAGGACTGAGGGATATAATTCTAGAAGAAGCCCATAAAAGCAACTATACTATTCATCTTGGTACTACCAATATGTATCAAGATTTGAAAAAGAAATTTTGGTGGCTAGGTATGAAGAAGCAAATAGCTGAGTAAGTTGCTAGATGCCTAACATCAAAAACCTACAGGACTACTACAACCTCTTGAAATCCCTGAATGAAAGTAAGATAAGATTTCTATGGATTTCATCATAAGTTTACCAAAAGCTCAATTAGGAAATGATGAAATCTGGATGGTTGTAGATAGATTAACAAAATCTGTGATTTCCTACCCATCAAAATAAATTTTTCATTAGATAAGTTAACCTAATTGTATATATGAGAAATAGTAAGACTTCATGGAGTTCCTACTAATATAGTATTTGATAGAGACCTTAGGTTTACTTGTAGATTTTGGAGAGCCCTGCAAGAGGCTTTTGGTACTAAACTTTGTTTTAGTACTGCTTATCACCCACAAACTGATGGGCAGACTGAAAGAATCTAAAAGATATGCTTAGAACATGTACATTAGAACAAAAAGGGAATTGGGATAGAAATTTACCTTTAGTGGAATTTGCCTACAATAATAGTTTTCACTCCAATATAGGGATGGCTCCTTGTGAAGCCTTGTATGGAAGAAGATATAGGTCACCCTTGTGTTGGTTTGAGGTGGGTGAGTAACAATTGTTAGGACCAGACTTAGCTCAACAAACCATAAAAAAAATTAAGAAAATTAATGAGTTTTTTAGCTTGAACAAAAATGAGTTTTAATCTTAGATTTAGACAAGATTATATGATATTTTGGGTATTTTCTTGTGTTAAACATTGTTGAGAAGTTTATCTTGAGTTCATCAATTTCAAAACGAGTTTAAAAACAAATTTTTGGATAGAAAATCTGGGTCAACGACGATTCATAAAACATAGCAAGAAGCAACAGCTGACTACCATGGTGCAGCAGTCGACTGCCATACTCTTTAGATGCAGAGAAACATTTATAGAATGCTAGTAGTCGACTGCTGAGCACTTGGAAGTCGACTGCCATGTTCTTCCTTTTTCCAGAAATTCCCAAGAACAGAGCAGCCGACTGCCCTGACCCAGCAGTCAACTGTTGTAACATCCGCTCTAATTATGATTAAAGAGATGTTTGATGATTTTTAATTTGATGTTTAATGCTTGTGTATGTTGCATTAGTGCATATAGTTGCATTAGCTTAGGGACTAAATTGAAAGCAAAATACATGAAGGCTTAGCAAGAGGTGGCTAGGGACTTAATTGAAAAGGGAAAGATGAGCAAGTCTGAAAGTGCAAAAGAGCTTAGGGACTAGATAGCAATTTCCAAAACCTCTCTTAAACCCTAGCAGAAGCCTTAAACCCTCCCATAATGCCCAAACTTCAGAAACTTAGAGAGAGAGAGAGAGATCAAGAGTGAGTAGAGAGAGAGAGAGAGCTAGGGTAAGAGGGAGAGGAAGAATTTCTAAAGGGAAAGGCAAATTTGAGGCTAGGAATTCGTCCTATAGCAAGGGGAGAGTCATCCTAGCACACCAAACATACACATTTGCAAGGAATCAAGGTAGCAATCCATCCTAAACCCCATCTTTTTTCTAAAATGTTACTGTTGTTGGAAAATATGGATTTTTACATGTTTAAACTGAGATTTGGGGTTAAAACCTATATTTTTATGTTTTTCTATTTCTATGGGGTTTTGTGTTGCTGAATGTATGCTCATATGTGTGCTGCAATGGATTGGAAGGACTGGGTTGTGTTCATCTAGATATATAGGCTAGATTTTCTTAAATGTACCATGTTTGAGCTAATGAACAAGGAATGTTTAATGAAAAGTAAAGTTTGTTGTATGGGAATTAAGCTCATATGTTTAGATTTGAAAATAGAATGCATGCTGGACTGGGTTTCTTTCAAAATCATGCTTTACGAGCTGAGAGCATAGCGACCATCGCTAGCAGGCGATCGTATCGTGTTCCTGGAAAACCCAGAAGTGTAGACAGAGGCTTAGCAGCCGACTGCCAGACACCTAGCAGTTGACTTTTGGGCCTGGGTTTGCATTAAGCAATCGATTGTCCATCCTCATAGTAGACTGTTATGTTCTTGGAAACCCAGAAGTGCAGACAGAGGCTTAGTAGCCGACTGCCAGGTCTTTAGCAGTAGATTGTCGGGCCCAGGCTTGCATTGAGCAGTTGACTGTCGTGCTTATAATTTTACCCAGAATGCATTCTAGAAAGCCACTAGCCGACTGCTAGCTTATTGATTAGCACAGAGGATTACAGAGAGCCACTAGCCGATTGCCAGCCTTTCAACAGTTTATTGGCAGCCTTTTAACTTTCGAAATGAGGTTGTTAATGGCAATTGAGCTTAGTAATTCTTCATACTAACTTAAATGAGGGCTCACGACAGGGGTAAGTAAGGAAACTAGGAGTTTTAGGTAATGTACAAAGGATAAAGTCACTTTTCACTTGGATGAGAATGGTCCTTGTGATAGTGATACAAAAGGGAGTGGAGAGACATCAAAAAGGAAGAGTGAAGTATCCTAGGCATATGCACTAGTGGTAGATAAGCTCATGAGTCGAGTGATCGATTGTCGGTATGGGATGACCATTGGCATTCCGTGGTTGTGCCATGTATTAGGATGGTTAAACATCCACTTGAACATATATGACTTTGAAAACACTGTGATCGTTGAGAACCCTAAGTTAGTGTGTCTTCAAAGGGCTATAAAGAAACGCATACTTAAGGTTAAAGAATAACCATGGGCATGAGTAGAATCACCCTAGTGTATATGTTAGAGAATAGCATACTAGGAGCGTGATCCATTGTAAAAGGGGTGGTGATTCCATAGCCTCATGATCCATGGAAGCGGAGAGGATAGGACCTGTACATAGGTTTTATAGTGATCCCGTGAGTTATTGAGATTGTACGTTGGATCTGGCTGGGGGACGCCTTGGTAGTACTATGCAGTAGGGTTACCGTAGTGGTGCAGTTAGTCACAAGGATAGCTCAATTACTGTAGTGGCGCAGTTAGTCACCAGGATAGCTCATTCATGTATGTAGTGGTATGTGGAGTAGTTTCTGGGTGACACTCCCGACAGCTTGTAACTTATTATTGTTTCCTCCTGCTCAAAAGGCATGTTTATTACCCTATGGAAAATGTTTTATAATGAAAACGATGATAAATGCACTTCCCATGTTTTAAAGTTGATATGTTTTAAATGCACATGCATACATACGAGTATATACCATGATTAAATGCTTCACTCATTGCATCCCCATTGTATGTTATATGTTCTATGAAAGAATGTAGAGGTTTTCCTTGCGAGCACGGTGGTACAGGTTAACGGATTTTGTAACTGGTTGTATTGCTACTGAGATTCATTTCTCACAATAGTGTTGACATGTACCAGATGTGTAGGTTACCTTGGACATTCCACGAGTATTGTGATAGTTGTGAATTGTAAGTTAGTGAATTAATGGCCAATGTAAATGAAAAGTCACATACTTAAAATTTACAAAACTATAATATGCACTGATTTACCCATATATAAATGTTTATGAATAGCATTTTGGAGACCCTAGTATGTACACAATGTGTAGAACCGAAATGTGGGTAATCTATTGTACTTAGAGCCACTGGAGGATGATCCAGAATGTACACAAATATGATATGAAGTCGAGGAATGCCAATGGGCATAGTTGCTAAAGTATATATTCAAAAGTATGGAGTGGTGCACATGATGACCCTCTAAATTTCTCTTATATTATTCGATTATATGATGATGATTGTGATGATATTTGGTAGAGGCCAACGAGAAGTGCTCTTATTTCCTTATTGCTGTTTATTTTATAATGGAAGTTATATGAATGAAGTTATGTTACTTGTATGTTCTGGTGAATTTATGAAATATATACAATGAACTGAGTATATCAAGTAAGAAATGCATGCAAGTATAAATGTTAAATGAAATTTTATACAAGATAACCCAATATATGTATTGTTTTTATGAAAAAGAATGTAAAATTTTTGTATGATTTTACAGTAGTACAAACTAGCTGTTTTGAAAACTAGTTATTATGCTACTGGGATTTATTCTCATAAAAATGCTAATTTGTATCATATTCCTACATTCCAAATAGTGTTGGAAGTGGAGGTGGAAGTCATGGAGATACCCTTCCTAGGGTATTTTCCTATTATTCATAAAGTGTGGGTTGTATATATATGGGAAGTTCCTCCCACACCTTGAGTATGTAAAGTGCTAGAAAAGTTGTTGGTATGCCTAATACCCTAAATCCATATGATATTTTGGTAAAAGGATTAAGAGAATAGTTTTGATGTATAAGATAAGGGCATATATGTACTAGGATATGTGAGCTAGGAATCCACTAGCTATTTTTGTTAAATGGGTATGAGTGACTGGCTTGTTGTCTCCTTACCCTAGCCAACACTCTCACATATCTATAGATATATGTCTAATGAATGATATGTATACACTGTAAATGAATGTGGATGTATATATATGTTTTATGTGAATTAATTTAATGTATTTTCCACTGTGTAACGTGTGAGATCTTGAGTGTAGTAGCTCAGGCCAATAATACTAAGTATTTCATTTGATAAATATTTAAAATTAGACTCAAGTAAAGGAAGTAGTAATTCACCAATCTTATAGTACATTACTTATATTATTTAAATTACTTAAAAAAGGAACTGTAGGATTTGGGGGGGGGGGTTACAAAATGAGTTAGAAAATTGACTAGAATAAAGAAAAGTACTAAAACTAAATAGTGGAAAAATTTAGGTATGAAAATCACAATTTTGGTCAAAAGGATTATTATAGCTAATCGAATTTTGTAATTCTCCTACCAATGAGTTAGGGACAAAATGGAAATTTCTTATATAGTTTGAAATTTACCAATTTGAGGCTAAATTATCAGAAATTGTGAATCTATGCAAGTGTTGAATTGTCATATAAATAGGTCCATGAGTCAAACTCCTTCATTCGAAAACTTTAACTTCTACTTTTGGAGAGAGAGTGTGTGATCGAGTAGAGAGAGAAATTGAAGGAGCAAGGAGGTGAATCTCATTTCTAGCAAGATTTGAAGTAAAAAAAGTGATTAGGAAGGCATTTACAGCATTAATCAACATCTAAACATCATTTAAACACAGATTAAGGTAGCATAATAACTTAATCTCTTTATTTTGAAGTTTATTATTCACATGACTAAAATTTGTGAAATTGAACTTGTTTGACAGAAAAAGAGATTAAAAACTCCATTCTTATTCTTTTTAATTACTATAGAGTATTTTTAACCGATTGAAAATACTTATGCATACTTAAAATTAGTCCTGAAAAATGGGTTTTTTAGGTTGAACAAAAATGAGCTTGAATCTCAGATTTGGACAAGATTATATGATGTTTTGGGCTATTTTCTTGTGTTAAATGTTGTTAAGAAGTTTATCTTGAGTTCATCAATTTCAATATGGTTTTAAAAAAAGTTTTTGAATTGAAAATTTAGGTCAATGGCAAGTCATAAAATAGAGCAAGATGCAGCAGCCGATTGCCACGGTGTAGTAGTCAATTTTCGTGTTCTTGAGATGCCAAGAAACATATACAAAATGCTAGCAGTCGACTGCCAGGCACCTGGAAGTCGACTTTTGTGTTCTTCCTTTCTCCAGAAATGCCTAAGAATAGAGCAGCCGACTACCCCGACCCAGCAGACGATTGTCAGGCCCAATAGTAAGCTAGCAGTGGACTGCCAGGCACTTAGCGTCGACTGATAGCTCTCTGTTTGGAATTTCAAAGATTTGATAGAATGTAACCAGTAGACTTGTATTATGGTACCAGTCGACTGCCACTTTTTGTAATGAAATGATGAACTTAATTACATATTTGAATGATATCTAGCTCAAAAACATCATCCAAATTAGAGATTAAAATTAAATTATAAGCAAGGTAACATACTATGAATGTAAATGAGAAAGAGCATGAAAGTGATGAAATTTAAAAGTAAAGAGCAAGATTGCATAAGAGAAATGAGAATTGTATTCTTAATATATGTATCTTTGATAGATAAGTTCATATCTGAATGACTGATTACTAGTATGAGATGGTGATTAGACATTCCACGAGTATCATGATAGTTGTAAATTGTACGTTATTGACTTAATTGACAATATAAATCAAAAGTCACATACTTAGAATTTATACAACTATAGTATGCACTGATTCACCCATATATATTTGTTTGTGAATAGCATTTTGGGAACCAAAATGTGAGGACTCTATTATACTTGGATCCACTGGAGGACGCTCTAGAATGTACACAAATATGATATGCAGTCGAGGATTGCTAATGGGCATAGTTGCTAGAGTGTATATTCAAAAGTATGGAGTGGTGCACATGATGAGCCTCTGGATTTCTCTTATATTATGCAATTATATGATGATGATTGTGATGATATTTAGCAGAGGCCAATGAGAAGTGCTCTTATTTCCTTATTGATCTTTATTTTATAATGGAAGTTATATGAATGATGTTATGTAACTTGTATGTTCTGATGAATTTATGAAATATATACAATGAACTGAGTATATCAAGTAAGCAATGCATGCAAGTATAAATGTTAAATGAAATGTTATATAAGAGAACCCAATAGATGTATTTTTTTTATGAAAAAGAATGTAGAAATTCTGTATGAGTTTTTAGTGGTACAAACTAGCTATTTTGAAAATTGGTTATTAATGCTACTGAGATTTATTCTCACAAAAATACTGGTTTGTATCAGTTTCCTAGATTTCAAATAGTGTTGGAAGTGGAGCTGGAAGTGGTGGAGATACCTTTCCTAGGGTATTTTCCTATTATTCATAAAGTGTGGGTCGTGTATATATGGGAAGTTCCTCCCACACCTTGAGTATGTAAAGTTCTAGGAAAGTTTTTGGTATGCCCATACTACAAAAAATATGACTTTTAGTGGCAACTTTTTAGTGGCGACAAAAAAATTTATCACTAAAAGTCTTCTTTTAATGGCGACTTTTTGTGTATCCATTAAAGACCTCCAGTGGCGAAATGTAAAAAGTCGCCACTGAAGAGCTTCAGTGGCAACAATCTATTGCCACCAAAGAGTTCCAGTGGCGACATTGAAAATGTTGCCACTAGAGGTTTTCAGTGGCAACACATTTTATTGCCACTAAAGATTTTCAATGGCAACAATTGAAATTTCGCCACGGTAAGGGGTTTCAGTGGTGACAATATATGTCGCCACTGAAAGTATTTAGTGTCAACTTTTTGAATGTCGCCACTAATGCATAAAAAAAAAGCTAAAAACATTTTAAAGTTAATTTTTCATTTTTTCTTCTCCCTCCAAAACATTTCATCATAAATTTCATATTCCCTCCTTTTTTCTAAAATTCCTTCCCATCTCCCCTCTTTCTTTTCTTTCCCTCCTTTTTCTAAATTTCCTAAGTAATGAAACTCATATTTAAAACTCATTTCATGCCTCTCTCTCTCTCTCTGGAATCTTCATCTTTTTCCTCTTTCTTCCACTTTTCCCTTGTTCTCTAACTTAGGTTCACTTTCTACCACCACCACCACTTACTAAGGTCGCCATCGGTCAGTCAGCGGCCATCCCCACCACCGTTCATCGTTCAAGCAGCACACAATAGCGTTCATTTTCTGCAGAATGGAGGAACTTGAAGTTCTAATGGCTGGACCTTTTGGGTTGTGAAAATAAGGGAAAGCTTGGGGGTTTTATTAGAAAATTGGTGAGTAGTTAAAATCTTTCATATATCTTGTGTTTTGCATTTGTTTGAGTGAACCTTGTATGTCCATTGTTGCTAAAAAATTACAGAAGGGAGAGAGAGTCACGGGGTAGAGAGAGAAAGTGTAGTAAAAAGCACTTAAAATGCTCAAAAATGAAGGAAAATGCAAGTAAAATGAGCTCCTTTGATTTGCACATTTTGAATGCACTTTTCTTCTTTTAATTTCCTCTTATTCTGATTTGATGGCTATAACGGGACTGATTTTAGCATTTAGAATGCCCCAAAAACTCAAAGGAAGCTTTGTATACTTCAATCTAAGCTTAGAAGATCATTTAGAGGCATTTTATGAAATTAGGAATAATCTAAATTTTTTTTAAATTTCTAGGGCATTGCTGCAACATCTGAAAATCTAATATGTTGTTAGAAACAATGGAAATGATGGGATAAAAGTGAAAAATGGGAGAAAAAAAGTGCAAAACCATTGTTTGAGAAGAAAGGGACTAAACTGAAAATTTTAAAAATTCTAGGTAATGAACTGAAATTCCATAAATTTTGATATTTTCTGTGATATTGAGTTACATGGAGGCTCCATATAAATTAAGGAGACTTTTGATACCTTTAAGGACTACTTTCAAGACCAGGAAATTTTTAAGGACCAAACTGAAAATATTCTTTTTATTTTGTTTAAGAAAAAAAAACCCTATAATTTTGAAATTTTGAGTTAGGTCAAGTTTATTTAGTCTCCTAAAAATATTATAATGATCCTAAGCAAGGAACTGAAATACAATATATTAATTATTCAAGTTTATAAATTAGTATTTAGTGTGCTGTCTTGTCTTTTGTTGATAATATATATTATGTTTTTTTCTATAATTTATGACTCTTGTAATTTAATTTTATTATCATGAAACTAATTATACTTATCCTTAATGTTTTTATTTTAAACGGGGACAAAATTCAAGAAAGAACAATAATTCTACACAACAATGATGCTTTGAATGCTTTATATTTTATTCCAATTAGTTGTGTAATTATTATAAATTATTTCATTATTGATAATTGTAATATTAATAATTATTGACAACAATGTAACATTACTTTTTTGTAATATAATAGTATTTTGTTTTATAATTTTTTTTTTGTAATACTCTTAAGATCAAAAGAAATATAAAAATAAAAAAAATATCAAAAACAAAATAAATATACAAAACAGATGATTCAGTGGCACATAAGAAATTTGCCACAGAAAGGGGCTTCAGTGGCGACATACAAAAGTCACCACCGAAGAAGGATTTAGTGGCAATAAAAAATTCGCCACTGAAAGGAGCTTTAGTGGCGACATTTTTTGTTGCCACAGAAAGGAGCTTTAATGATGACATTCTCTGTCGCCACTAAATCTAAGTTTTTGTGGTGACTTTTAGCTCTTAAATTTCAACTTTTGTGGCAGTAAATTTCATTTTTCAGTGGCGACAAATGTCGTCACTATATGTATTTTTAGTGGCGACGTTTCTTGTCACCACCAAAGACCTTAAGTTGTGAAAGTTTCAATAACGACAAGTGACAATTATTTTGTTGCCACTGAAAAATTTCAGTGATGACTTTTCTACTTTTAATTGCGACTTTTGTCACCATTCAAAGAAAAAAATTTTGTAGTGCTAATACCCTGAATCCTTATGATATTTTGGAAAAGAAAAAGGATCAGGAGAATAGTTTTGATGTATAAGATAAGGGCATATATGTATTGGGATATGTGAATTAGGGATTCACTACCGATTTTGTTAAATGGATATGAGTGACAGACTTGTTGCCTCCTTACCCTAGATAACACTCTCACATATCCATAGATATATGCCTAATGAATGATGTGTATATTTACTATGATTGAATGTGAATATATATATGTACATGTACATTGCTTATATTATTTAAAATTTGCACATGTACCCTTTGTATCCTTATGATATAATACTAATTATTTCATTTAATAAATAATTAAAATTTGATTCTGGTAAAGGATGTAACATCTGCTCCTTTTAGGCATTAAGAGATGTTTATTGATTTTAAATGAATTAAATGCTTGCGTTTGTTGCATTAAGTTGCATACAGATGCATTAGAATGAGAATTTTAAGTAAAGAGAAAGAATAGGGACCAAATTGAAAGGAAAAAGATAAAGTGACAATAGAGATGTGAATTTTTGAAATTTCAGGGCAATAGCCCGTAAATTTAGCCAAATGATTTATTATAGCAATAGAATTCTAAAAATTGGGGACAAAATGGTCATTTAACATAAAGTTGGAAGAATTATCAATTTAGACCAAATGATCGAGAATTAGGAGTAGAATTGCAAAAGGACAGATCACCTATAAATAGGTGAAGTCTCTAAACCTCTTATTTTGCATCCTGAGTTCAGAATCTTAGAGAGAGAGAGGATAAGCTAGAGAGATAAAGTTAGGAAATTGTGAAGGAAGAAAGCTATTAGGAGGATTTAAACATTCCAGAACTTAGGAAGACTTACAAGAACACTTAACTATCATCAAATATCAAGTTTAAATCAATAGAAAGGTAACAAATCACCTATCTCCCTTACTTTCGAAATTTACTGTGCATGGTTGGTAAATTCTGAGTTTTCATAATTTTGAACTCCAAGGAGATTAAAACCTACATTCTTAGTATTTTTAATTGCTATTGGAAGTTTTAAACTGATTGAATATACTTGTGAATGCATGAATGTAAATCTGAAAAATGGGTTTTTCATGATTTTTGAGAAAGAGGTTAAATCCAAGATTTGAGCATGAATAATCGGTGGTTTGGGCTGTTTTTGAGTGGTAAATAAAGCTTTTATACTGTTATTGAGTTTTTGATCATCAAAACTATTTTAAAAACATCTTCTTGGGCTAAAATAATTTGTTAAAGGTGAGTGTTAAAATAGAGCATAACGTAGCAGTCGACTTATAGGTTCTACCAGCCAACTGTTGTGCTCCTAAGTTGCCTAGAAACGTATCCAGAATGCTAGTAGTCGACTGCTAGGGGCTGGAAGTCAACTTTCGTGTTCTTATTTTCCAACAATTAGCCAAGAAAAGAGCAGTCGACTATTGGGGTCCTTGAAGTTGATTGATTGCTCACTGTTTGAAACATTTTTGGGTCAGGAAGCTGGGTGTCGACTGCCAGGAGGCTGAAAGTTGACTTGTAGCTCTTTGTTTCAGGAAATTTAACTCAATAACCTATTTTAATCCACAATTAGCCCAATTCTTCACTCAAATGTAGGATTTAATCTTATATTGTAATGGGTAACATGAGAATTGAGAATATTTGAGAAATTATGAGAAAGAGAAGAAAACAAGAGATTTTAATTGAGCATGAAATGTAAATGAGAATAACTACAAATGGTTGATCCGCGAGAATAACTGTATTTGGTTATACTACGATAAGGGATGCATTTGGTTATACCGTGAGAAGGGATGCAATTGTTTATACCGAAAGAATAGCTGCAACTGGCTTTCATCCAAAAAAAGTTTTGCAGACAGTTAACCACTAATAATTATTGATGGTTAACCATGAGAATAAATGCTGATGATTAACCATAAGAATGAATGCAGACGGTGAAAACCATGAGAATGATCGCAGGTGACTTATAACCAAAAGAAAACTCATTTATGGATGGAAATATTTATAAGATTTCTTATATGATGCTTTTGACTATGGCCATATCAAATTGCATGATTTCCTTGTTTATGCTCTATATATTGACATGAGAATATGAATTGTTACCGTTACAATCTGAGAATACATTCTGTGTGATGAATATCTATTAAAGTGTATGTGTAATCATAAGTATATGCATGAGATATTTGTCTAAACCATATACATTATTCCGATAGCATAATATTTTAAATTATTATGAAAAAGAATGTAGTGGATTTTTGTATCAGTATGGTGGTACAATCAATTATTTTGAAATACAGGTGATTATTGCTACTGAAAAATATTTCTCATTTAAGCTGGTTTGTATTAGATGCCTAGGTACTAGGTGTTGTTGGAGATAAAGATAGAAGTAGTAGAGATACCCTTTATGGGGTATTTTCCTGTAATCACTAGACTATGGGTCCTGTTTGTATTTGAGTTACCACCTTCCCCCTGACTGTATGTATAACTAAGAATATATAGTATTTTGACATACTCATTTCCCTGAATCCTTGTTATTTTACAGACGGTTAACCATGAATAATTTCTGACGATTAATCACAAGAATAAATGCTAACGGTTAACCATGAGAATAAATGCTGACGATTAACCATGAGAATGATTGCAGGTGGCTTATGACAACGAGACGACTCATTTCTGGATGGAAATATTTATAAGATTTCTTATATGATGCTTTTGACTATGGCTATATCAAATTTCATGATTTCTTTGTTTATGCTCTATATACTAACATAAGAATATGAGTTGTTACCATTACAATTTGAGAATGCATCCTGTGTTATGAATATCTGCTGAAGTGTATGTTTAATCATAAGTATAGGCATGAAATATTTGTATAATCCATATACATTATTCCAATAGCTATTTTTAAATACAGGTGATTATTGCTATTAAGAAATCTTTCACATTTAAGCTAGTTTGTATTAGATGCCTAGGTACCAGGTGCTGTTGGAAGTAAAGGTAGAAGTAGTGGAGATACCCTTTCTGGGGTATTTTCTTATGATCACTGGACTTTGGCTCCTTCTTGTATTCAAGTTACCACCCTCCCCTTGACTGTATGCATAACTAGGAGTATATAGTATTTTGACATGCCCACTTCCCTGAATCCTTATTAGTATTTTGAAAGGATTAGGAGAATGATTTTGGTGCAAGTAAGGAGGGCATATATGTATTAAGATATGTGATATAGAGAATTTTTCTTAAAATAGGGTATGAGTGGCAAGCTTGTTATCTCCTTACCCTGATCAGGCTCATATATCTATAGGTATATGTTTGACACACTGCTTTTTATGTATATATGAGTATTATGTACTAAATGTGAATGTAAATATCTCTATATCAATCTATTTTATTTAAATTATTTTATTTATTTTCGCTGCATAACATGTGAAAACTCAAGTGTAGTAACCCAAACTAGTGGCACTCAATTATTTAACTTAGAAAAAGTTAAAAATATACTTGGGTGGAGGCAATAGTAAACTCACCAACCTTATATTATATTATCTTATATTATTTAATTAATAAAAGGAATATAGGGTTGGCGGTGTTGCATACTAAATGTCCACCCAATATGTCATCTATCCTATGAGCATACAACCCAATAGCCAAATTAAAACAAGCAATAAAGAGTCCATTTCATTCTTTTCAACACACACAGGTAATTTTTCTATACTCATATGAAAACCATATTCTAGCCTAAAATTCATTTCATCAACTAAATTCTCATCTCATAAAGCAAATATTCATTTCAAAGCAAGCAATTCACACCATCATTTTAAATTAAGGGAGTGTTGATTACTCTACCTTAGCTGATTGTTCCTCTCTTGTTCAAGGTCTTCCTTTTCCCTTTCAACTCGATCTCACAAGTCACTTCTTTCCCTTCTTGAGAACAAATCTCTATTTTCACACTAACTCTTATCAAATATCCATCTATAGTAATATGCTCTCTAAGTAACCTAGGCTCAGAGTCTTACTATAGGGTAATTATCCTCTTTCCTTTCCTATCTCATTGTTACTTATCACCCAACCTATGCAATTCTCATGTATGATGAAATTTTGAGCCTCATTCGAACTAATACTAGGGATTTCCAAGCTCATTCCTCACTTTAAGAATCATTTTTCATGTTATAGGGCCATCAATAAGCTACCATAAAGTAAGAAATTGGCTTCTTGCTCTTTAAAGGGCTACTAGTCGATTGTCATAAAGCTAGTAGTCAGCTCGTGGCTCTTTGGAATCCTGGACTTTGTAAGACAGTGGGCTACCATTCGACTGTTAGGAAGCTATCAATCAACTGCTAGGCAGAAATTTGGACCCAACAGTCGACTAACAAGGCTACCAGTCGACTACAATGTCTCTATAAGAATTTTTAGGTTTATCAAGAACACGACAGTCGACTGGTGCATGCTAGCAGTCAGCTGTTATGTTCTACAATAGTTTAAACATTCAAAATTTTGAAATCATTCAGTCTAGATTCCACTACATTTCAAATTTAAAGGGTATAGGCTAGTTTCTAACTATTTTCCCTTAATTTCTAACTACATTTACTGTCAAATATCAATCATACAAGCCAATTTACACTTTCAAATTGGGTGAATAGTAAAACCTATTCCCTAAATCCAAAATCATCCTAGAAGACATTGAATGAAAGCTAAAGACTTTAACATTATGGTTCAGAAACGTTTCTTATCTCCAAACAACCTCAATATCATTATTCTAACTCAGAAAACCAAAAAGTTATGAAGAAAAGAATATTTCTACATTTTTGTTAATCCTAAGCATTTCAACAGATTTGATGGGTTTTAGGTGAAGTAATCTACTCCTAAATGATGTTTAAATGTATTACTAAGCTATAAGTACAGATTTCTTACCTCAAATTTGGTTATGGAAGATTTGCACTTTGGTTTCTCCTCTTTTCCCCTTTCACCCGTGCTCTTTCTCTTCTTCTCAAATGTTAGAATGTAGCATAGGGAGGTAAGGAATGCATATGAGAGAGTCTAAAGGAGTGGCATGGTTGGAGCTTTAGGGACCATGTTACAAAATATGAAAATTACATTTAAGTCCTTGCATGAAGAAAATCCTAAGATTATCCTTTTCCCAAATTTACTTTAGAATTTGGTTACTTATTTCCTTTTCATCATACAAATTTATCCTTAATAATAAGATTTAAGGAAGCGGATATTACAAATTTCATACGACCTTTCATGCAAAACGTATCACACAATAAAGAAAAATGCTCATGTCATAACTTAAAATAGTACATCATAATTGGAAATTGTAATACCTACCATAACCCTTTGCTTGTACATATGAACATATAGAGCTTGTCATATTATAACTTTGAGTAACATAACTTGATCTTAGGACTTGGCCACTAACTCCAGGATGTCGTCTTGTGCGTACACGCGTCTCGTGTCATTAGGATCTCTATATCCTTGGGATCTCATATCCCTACTCATATCTTCTTCATTTTTTTTTTCATGCATTTCAAGTATATATTATTTCTTATCTTTTGTCAAGCTAAGATCAAGAGGGGTTTCAATAAATTTTTACCCTTGTATTTTATTTTTGCACTTCTCATGCTATTTTGGCTATTTTAGCTCTTATGCTCTTTTTTTCATTATCCCATTTTCTATTTTTTTGAAATGAAACTTAATGCAAGGTTATTTCTTTGTATTAAATCCTTATTGTGCCCCAAGTTTAATGTATTATTGAGATAATTGAAAGAAGTTGATCCTTTTTCTTACTATTTGAATTTTTGGGATAAAAACTAATTAAAACACTACCTGTTGACTCCATTGAGAAAGAACTCAAGAAAGAGTTTTGATAATTACAAACAAATAAAAATGTTTAGCTACACATCTAGTCTAAGAGCTCACAAAATGATTGAAGAAAGAATACACTATTAGATAGTAGGCTAGGACTAAATGTGTAAAGGTAAACTAGAAACTTGAGCTTTAAAACTTCTTCTAAACTTTTGAGGGTTCTTTCCAAAGACTACGTGGCTCTTACAAAATGAATTTTTCTTAGAAACATCATTTTTCAACCTAACAGTCAACTTGCACGTCATAGTAGTCAACTAGTAGAAATAGAGCCTTGAAAAAATCAAACATAAGGCTACAAGTTGACTGTTAGGATTTTATTAGTCGATGGCTAGCTAACAAAGACCTACCAGTCGACTGTTAGGCCTATAGCAGCCGACTGCTAGACCATTATAAGTTGGAAGACTTTCATTAGAGGCATGAAAGTTGACTGCCATAGGATAGCAGTCAACTACAACATCATTGTAATAAAAAAATTCTTTTCCAAAACACCACCAATTGACCGCCAACAAAGTAATAGTCGACTACTGCCTACCTGCACTACGAAATTTTGAACTAAAGAACATGGAAGTCGACTTACAGGTTATGGCAGTCAACTTGTAAGGTCCAGAGGTGACATCTGGCAAAGTACAAATGGCTATTTTTGTAGAGATACACTCTGATTTGTTTCTAAATGATTTTTTAACATTTTCTCTTGCAAAAACTTTATAAATACAACCTCTGGAAAGCCTCAAAACAATCAAGTTGCACATTTTGAATTAATCCTTTGAAAAATTATTTGACCTTTGATTTCTATTATTATTTATAGTTCTTCATCTATAACATCTACTCTGAAAGAGAGAGAGTTTCTTTTATTAAACAACTCCTTTCATTTAGAAAGTTGAGAGACATTCATGTAACTCCCCAATCCTATAGTTTATTTTAAAGTGATTTAAATAATATAAGTAATGTACTATAAGATTGGTGAATTACTACTTTCTTTACCTAAGTCAAATTTTTAATATTTATCAAGTGAAATAATGAGTATTATTGGGTTGGGCTACTACACTCAGGATCTCACATGTTACACAGCGGAAAATACATAAAATTAATTGACATGAAACATACATTTATTTATATATATACATCCACATTCATTTACAGTGTATACATATTATTCATTAGACATATATCTATAGATATGTGAGAGTTAGTGTAACATCCGCTCCCTCTACGCATTAAGAGATGTTTGTTAATTTTTAATAAAACAAATGCTTGTGTTTGTTACATTAAGTTACATGTAGTTGAATTAGGATAATAGTTGTAATGGAAAAGAAAGAATAAGGACTAAATTGAAAATCAAAATGATATAGTGGGAGATTGTATGAATATTCAAAACTTTAGGGCAATAGGCCGTAATTTGAGCTAAATGATTTATTATAGCAACAGAATTCTGAAAAATTTCCCGCTAGGCAATTAGGGACAAAATGGTCATTTAACCTAAAGTTAGAAGAATTATCAATTTGGACCGAATAGTCGGGAATAAGGAGCAAAGTTGCAAAAGTCTGGATTGCCTATAAATAGGCCAGCCTTCCATAACACTTCATTTTCATCTTGAAGTCTGAGAATCTACAGAGAAAGAAATTGAGTTAGAGAGAGAAAGAGTGGGAATTGTGAAGAAAAGAAGTTATGGAATGGATTTAAGCATTCTTAGAGCTAGGAAATCCTCCCAGAACACTTCCCAAACATAAATCACCAAGTTTAAATCAGTAGAAAGGTAGAAAATCACCTATCTCCCTTATTTTCAAAATTTACTATGCATGGTTGGAAAATTCTGAGTTTTCATAATTTTGAACTCTAGGGAGATTAAAACCTACATTCTTAGTGTTTTTTATTGCTATTGGATGTTTTAAACAGATTGAATATACTTGTGAATGCATGAATGCAAATATGAGAAATGAGTTTTTCATGGTTTTTAAGAAAGAGTTTAAATCCAAGATTTGAGCATGAATAATCGGTGGTTTAGGCTGTTTTTGAGTGGTACATGAAGCTTTTATGTTGTTATTGAGTTTTTAATCGTCAAAAATATTTTAAAAACATGTTCTTGGGCTAAAATAATTGGTCAACGATGAGTTTTACAATAGGGCATGGCATAGCAGTTAACTTTTAGGCTCTACCAGTCGACTGTCGTGCTCCTGAGTTGCCCAAAAACATATCTAGAATGCTAGCAGTCAACTGCCAGGGGTTGGAAGTCCACTGCTGTGTTCTTATTTTGTAGAAATTGGCCAAGAACAGAGCAGTCGACTATCAGGGTCCTAGAAGTCGACTGATTGCTCATTGTTTGAAACATTTTTGGGGTAGCAAGCTGGAAGTTGACTTGTAGCTATTTGCTTTAGGAGGGGCAACATGTGCATCACTCCATGCTTTCGAATATGTACTTTGGCAACTATGCCTGGCAGTCCTTGATTGCATATCATATTTGTGTACATTTTGGAGCGTCCTCCAGTGGATCCAAGTACAATGGAGTCCTCACATTTGGGTTTCACACATTGAGTACATAGTGGGGTCCACAAAATGCTATTCATAAACATATATATATAGGTGAATCGGTACATACTATGGTTTTGTAAACTCTAGGTAGGTGACTTTTCATTTATATTGGCTATTAAGTCACTAACTTATAATTTACAACTATCATGATAATCGCGAAATTTTTAATCACCGTCCCATACCAACAACCAGTCATTCAGATATGAACCTATCTACCACAGATACATATATTAAGAATACAATTTTCATTTCTCTTATGCATTCTTGCTCTTTCCTTTTAAATTTCATCATTTTCATACTCTTTCTCATTTACATTCAAAGTATACGTTACGTTTCTTATAATTTAAGTTTAATCTCTAGTTTGGATTTAGTTTTTGGGCTAGATATCATTGAAATATGTCATTAAGTTCATCTTTTCATCACAAAATATGGCAGCCGACTGTTATCATACTACAAGTCGACTGATTCCATTCTGTCAAAGTCTTTGAAATTCCAAATAGAGAGTTATCAGTCGACTGCTGGGTGCCTGGCAGTCGGTGCTAGCTTACTGTTGGGCCCAAGAGTCGACTGCTGGGTCAGGGCAGTCAGTTGCTCTATTCTTGGGCATTTTTGGAAAAATGAAGAACACGACAGTCGACTTCCAAGTGCCTAGTAGTTGATTGCTAGCATTCTGTTTATGAATTGCCAACATCAAGAGCATAACAGTCGACTGCTGCACTGTGGTAGTTACCTGCTGCATCTTGCTCTATTTTATGAATTGCCATTGACCTAAATTTTCAATCCAAAAACTTATTTTTAAACCCATTTTGAAATTGATGAACTCACGACAAACTCTTAGCAACATTTAACATAATAAAATAGCCCAAAAT
Source organism: Senna siamea (assembly GCA_031216115.1). Taxonomy (NCBI): domain Eukaryota; kingdom Viridiplantae; phylum Streptophyta; class Magnoliopsida; order Fabales; family Fabaceae; genus Senna; species Senna siamea. The sequence goes on from CM062360.1 coordinate 10,900,227, forward strand.
ATCATATAATCTTGTTCAAATCTGAGATTAAAACTCGTTTTTGTTCAAGCTAAAAAACCCATTTTTCAAAAGTAATTTTAAGCATGCACAAGTATCTTCAATCGGTTAAAAATACCCAATAGTAATTAAAAAAAATAAGAATGTAGTTTTTAATTCCTTTTTCTTTCAAATAAGTTCAATTTCACAAATTTTAGTAGTATGAACAATAAACTCCAAAATAAAGGGATTGGTTTATTATGCTACCTTAACCTGTGTTTAAACGACATTTGGATGCTGATTAGTGCTGTAGATGCCTTCTTAATCACTTTTCTAACTTCAAATCTTACTAGAAATGAAATTCACCTCCTTGCTCCTTTAATTTCTCTCTCTAATCGATCACACTCTCTCTCTAGAAATAGAAGTTTGAGTTTTAGAATGAAGGAGTCTAACTCCTAGCCCTATTTATATGACAATCCAACACTTGCACAGATTCACAATTTTTGATCATTTGGCCTCAATTTGGTAAATTTCAAACTATATGAGAAATTTTCATTTTGTCCCTAACCCATTGGCGGGAGAATCACAAAATTCTGTTAGCTACAGTAATTTTTTGGCCAAAATTGCGATTGTCATACCTAAACTTTTCCACTTTTCAGTTTAGTCCTTTTCTTCATTCTATTCAATTTTCTCACTCATTTCTAGTCTAATTATTGTACTTATGCAACTATATCCAATCTAACAGAACATAAATGCAACATACACAAGCAATTAACTAAAATTAACAAACATCTCTCAAAATTTAGGAGCAGATGTTACATCTCTCCTCTCCTTTTAAGGAATTTTATCCTCGAAATTTATACATACCTATACAAATAACTCTAGGAAATTTCTTCTCATCTCTTATTCTTTCTCCCAAGTTGTCTATTGTGGCGACGTTTGATTCCACAAATTTTTTACTACAGGAATATTTCTATTTCTCAATTGTTTAGTCTCAGTACCAATAATCTTTAAAGATCTTAGTGTATAAGTCAAATCATCTTTTAATTGTACTGCTCTGGCATCAGGAATTTGTGAAAGATCGGGAAGATATTTTGAAAGTTGAGAAATATGAAACACATAATGTAGATTGGATAGAAATGGGCGTAAAGCAATTTGATAAGTAGATTGGCCATCCTTTTTCAAGATCTGGAAAGGTCTAATGTATCTTAGGCTCAATTTTCTGGACTTAATCTCCCTGCCAATACCAGTAATAGGAGAAATTCTAAGGAAAATGTGATCTCCTTTAATAAATACTAGTGGTCTTCTCCTTTTATCTGCATAAATTTTCTGTCTATCTTGGGCCTTGACCATCTTTTCTTTAATCATCTTAATTTGTTCTGTGGTTTGTTGAACTAATTCAGGCCCTAGTAGTAGTCTTTCCCCCACCTCAAACCAACACAAGGGTGACCTACATCTTCTTCCATTCAAGGCTTCATAAGGAGCCATCCCTATGCTGGAGTGAAAACTATTATTATAGGAAAATTTCACTAAAGGTAAATTTCTATCCCAATTCCCTTTTTTCTCTAATGTACATACTCTAAGCATATCTTCTAGAGTCTGAATAGTTCTTTCAGTCTGCCCATCAATTTGTGGATGATAAGCAGTACTGAAACTAAGTTTAGTACCAAAAGCCTCCTACAAGGCTCTCCAGAATCTAGAAGTAAACCTAGGGTCTTTATCAGATACTATATTAGTAGGAACTCCGTGGAGTCTTACTATTTCTCGTATATATGATTGGGCCAACTTATCCAATGAGAAATTTATTTTGATAGGTAGGAAATGTGCAGATTTAGTTAATTTGTCTACAATCACCCAGATTGCATTATTCCCTAATCGATTTTTTGGTAAACCTACTACGAAATCCATAGAAATCTTATTCCATTTCCATTCAGGGAACTCAGGACATTGTAATAGTCCTGCAAGTTTTTGATGTTCAATTTTCACCTTCTGGCATACTAGGCATCTAGCAGCATACTCAGCTATTTGCTTCTTCATGCCTAGCCACCAGAATTTCCTCTTTAAATCTTGATACACCTTGATAGTACTAGGATGAATAGTATAGTTGCTCTTATAGGCTTCTTCTAGAATTATATCCCTCTGTCCTCCTGAATCTAGGACATAAATCCTATCTTGAAAAGATACTACCCCATTGACACCTCTTTTGAATTCTTTTGGGTCCTTTAGGGACTTTAAGAATTCATCCTCTCTTTGAGCTTCCATTATCTAAGTTCTAAGGTTATTCTCAATTTTTAACTCACTCAAATATATCCTATCTGGTAACACCAGTGTGGATAGGCTCATATTTCTAAATTTCTCTATCAGGCTCATTTCATTTATCATTAATCGAGCCATGTGGAGGGATTTTCGACTTAGTGCATTTGCCACTACATTAGCTTTTCCTGGATAATACTTTAATTCAAAATCACAATCCTTTAATAATTCCATCCATTTTCTTTGCCTCATGTTTAATTCTTTTTGGTTTAAGAGATATTTATGACTTTTGTGGTTACTAAATACCTCAAACCTTAACCTATACAAATAGTGTCATTAGATTTTTAAAGCAAACATTGTGGCTGCTTATTCTAAATTATGGGTAAGGTAATTTTCTTGATAAATTGATTTGTTTTATTTGAATTGATTTGCATCTGTTGGGAATATTCATTAAACCAGGACAACCCTATGAAAGGTTCAAGGAGTAAGGGTGGATAACCTATACAGGGTGATATTTTGGTTTAAGTATGATATCCTATAACCTTGAGTATTGGTTGACTATATGTATGTATTACCATATAGACTGTATGAGGATGACACTAGCAATGTGCACATACCAGGGGATGCCCTGGATGTTGGTTCTCACCCAGTCCTTGAGTGGGTGATTGGCATTACAAATCACACTCATAAAATAGGACATTGTTTTTGGGTGATTGTTTTTACAGATTACACTGCACAAAAAACTATGTTTTCAGATAAAATGGCATGCAACTTGAGATGAATGATCACATGAGATGTGTGCTAGATGAATATATGAGAATTTTTAGGCATGATTTAAAGTATGATTTTACAGATTAATGATGATATACATATGATATTGTTTTGCATTGATTTCCCTTGTTTAATGAGTTTAAAAGTATTTGGTAATTCACATGCGTTTGAACTGATCTAGGTGGGAGATGTTTTCTGTGCCTTGTCACAGCTGAGTACTCAACTATTTTGTAAGCATTTAATTGTAAATTGCTATACTAGGATCTAATAATCTCATTAAGTTGTTTGCTCAGATGACTAGGAATAGGGGATGCCTAGGTGATAGCTGGGCAAAAGAGGGATGTCAGGACATCCTTGGAGAATTATAAAGCTGTGATGTGGAATTGAAATTAGGCTTGAATTTATATATATGAATATGTATTTTTGACTTTTTGGTTATATTGATGACATTGCTGGATTTAGATGTTGATTTGGGCTGTTGTATAAATGGAAAAAATCCTATTTTTAGGGAAAACTCTGCCAAATTTTTGGTAGGGAATGTTTTGGAGAGTATATTTATATAATGAATATGATGAATTGTGTTTTTATTTGCCAAGGTACGAATGAAATTAGTATTATGACATAGTATATCTCAATTGTATCTGAATCATTTTTAGAATTTATATTACAAAATATGATATGGTTTATAATGTGATAACAGAAATGCTGCATAAGATTTATGGTTGAGTGGAATTTGAATGGACTTTCGGAAGAGTCTATTGGGGTTACACTCAATCAATAGTAACCCTCTGACGTTCCCTAACATCGGATAAGTTTAGAAATTTATTTATAATATTATATGCTTATACTATTCTGATAGACAAATGTATAACATGATTAAGGGGGTCGTTACATACTTGGGATACACTAGGGAACACTCCAGATAGTACTGGGCAAGTTTTTGACTACTAAATGGTTAGGGACCATGATACTCGACTCAGAATTCATTCATGAGTGCTATAGGAGAACGTGGGGTTTTTTACTGGGTGACTCTCCTGATAGCTCATATGATGGATATGGCAATGGCCATTACTATATGCTTTGTTTTCCTTGCTCATGTTAAATGTGAATATGATCATGTTACTATAGAAAATGTATGTATATGATGGCATGACATATCTATATTATTGACATCTGATGGACCGAACTTGTACATGGATTCATAAGTGCATGTTATCATAAGTTAACTATGTAATTCATACATTACATCCCATCAAATACTATATATGAATTGATGATAAAAAAGATGTAGTAGTATTTTGTACAAGTATAATGGTATAGACCAGTAGTTTTAAAACAGATTGTTATGCTACTGAGAAATTATTCTCATTAAATGCTAGTTTGTGTCAGATGCCTAGATACCAAGTGCGGTTGGAGATAGAAGTGGAGATACCCTTCTTAGGGTATTTTCTAGTTGTTAAGGAGTTGTGGATCATTTGTGTCTTAGAAGTTCCTCCTACACCCTGGCTACATGAAGTGTTAGGGTCTGTATAATAAACTTTTGATATGCCCAATCCCCTAATTCCTTATTATTATTTTTGGAAGGATCAGGATGGTATTTTTGGGTATAAAATATGGGTATATATGTATTAAGATATATGAGATAGATATCCATTAATAGGCTTTTGTTAAATGGGTATGAGTGGCAGGGTTGTTGCCTTCTTACCCTAGTTGACAACTCTCACATATCTATAGGTATATGTTTGATGTATAGAAATTATAATTATTGTAAAAGAATTATGTATATGAATGTGAATGTATCTATATCTCTATATGTTTTATTTAAATTAATGTCGCTACGTTACATGAGAGAATCCTGAGTGTAGAATCCCCAAACTAATAGAACTTAATTATTTAACTTGGTAAAAGTTAAAATTTACTTGAGTAAAGGTAGTAGTAACTCACCAATCCTGTAATATATGATATATATTATTTAATTAACTAAAATGAACATAAGATTGGGGGCATTACATTGATGCACTGGACAAGGCTTGTTCCCATGATGCTTTCTGCATTTTGGGCATGGAGTAGGAGTTAGTTGGTTCACTATGGGTTTCTTGTCTTCCAAAGCTTTGGGAATTTAGGGTTTCTATTAGGTCAAAAGTTTCCCAGTGTCTTTTTGAAATTCTGGGTTTGTTTCTTCCCCCTTTCTTTGTCGATGCACTACTAATGCAACTACACCTAAGGCAGTGAACCTATCAATGCAATCTAGTGAAATGGTGAATATCGAGGTCGTATTCCACGGGAATGGAAAAGCCCAGAGTTACTACTTATCCTTTTTTATGTAGCCTAGAAGTCAAGGTGATTGATTTATAACTAAACTAATGACTAACTAAATGCGCTAATAAATAACCAAAAATAGTGAATGGAAAAGGGAATTTATCAAGGCATGAAAAGCAAACCCATTGGAAACCTATACTAGTTGGCAAACACATAAAGGATAATTGGATTATTGAATCTTATTATGCTACCTATGAGTGAATTTTTAACTAAATTCAACTTCACTGTCATTACAATTGAATTTCTTAAACCTAAGAATCTACCACTAGAATCTCTTCCTAATGATTGATTTTAGATCAGCATTATCGTTTTAATCCACTACTGTTAAGAGTCGTTACTTCTTAATCCAGTAATTAATTAACATTAGTTCTAAGTGATAATCAATTGTTCTTTACAATTAGATTTTCAAATAAAATTAGAATATGTCAATTGCTAAAAGAAATCTAAATTGTATTCATCACAACGTCTTGTAGAAGAAAACTTAAGCATTCATTCATAATTGTAAAGAAGATCACATAATCAAATTCAATGTCTATACAATTAAAACTAGAATACCAATACAGTCAGGAACCAATAGGTTTTACAAATCTATCTACTCATGTTCATAGTCCAAATAGCTAGAAAATCAAATATATAGAAGAAAGAAAGAGTTAAAAACATGTATGTCCCTCTTCTCCCAAATACTGGATGGAACAGTGCAGATGTTCATTGAAAAATAGCACAAAAGTTCGTCAAAAATCTCTTCCAATCTCCCAAAATTGTGAATTCCATCTATTGTCTGGTGGACTCTTGAGTTACCTGATAGAAAAGCACCAACAGTTAGCCGGAGGATAGATAGACAGCCGTGGATGAGTCATCTAAGGACAGACGAATGGCCATGGGCGGGAGACCGAACAAAAAGCCTCAAACAGGTTGTGAAACATGGATGGATCGCTTTCTTGGATCTATCATGAATTCGATGATTTGTCACAGATTCAGTGGCTAAAGTCAACGGTAGTGTCTTGATAGTCATCCCCTAATCACTAGAAAGCCTTTCACCATTACTCTTAGTCGAAGGAAGGTCATAATCAGAGCCTATCGAAGGGAATTGCCACTATCATAGATGAAAAACTCCAAAAAATCTCCCTCAGCCTCACTTAAATGTCCCAGGATGATCCTCAACACGTTGCGCGATCCTCTCAAATACCCCTAATTGCTCGCTCATAGATCCCTCATGCCTACTCTCACGGAAGAAGTGTTCTCTGGGTGTCACAAATGAAGTACTCGCAGAAGCTTCCTCTTGCGTTCAACGCAGGCCATCTCTCCAATATGGGCTTACTGCTCTAACATGGGTGAAAGGCCCAAAAGTCCAAAACAAGCTTGCTAAAGGCTGTACAGGCCCAAAATTGTTGCATTTGCTAATGATGACTTGATAAAACACTTGAAAATGAAAAAGGATACAAACTCAGGTGATTTTTGGAATAGAAATACACAAAATGGACAAATAATATCAAGCAAATATGTGTAAAATAAGGCACATCACCTAGGTTTCTTGCCACTATTTGACACTTATTTGCTAGGGCGGCATAATTTTGGATTTCCAATGTGGAAATCACCTTCTTTATTTCAGGGTCTAACCTAGCCTTCAAATGTATAGATTTCCATACTTTCATCAAGGTTGTGTTTTAGGCAAGAAGAGAACTTAGATAGTTCTTCAAACTGGGTTTGGTTTTTCTCCAAAGATCTACTATTTTGTTTAATTTACATAAATTCTATTTCCCTCTCGTTTCTCATATTCATGGGAAAGTATTTTTCAAAGAAAGTTATTTTAAACTTCTCCCAAGTTAAAGGGGTATTTTAGGCTTCTAACAATTGTTGAGCTTCCTTCCACTAATACTTAGCTTCACCTTGTAGCATGTAAGTGGCAAATTCTACTTTTTGCCTATCGATGTTGCTCAACACTTTGAATAGTTTCTCCATTCCCTTTATCCACTCATTAGCTGCTTTGCAATCATAGTGTCCCTTAAAGACTTTACATTTAGTCTTAGAGAATTTTTACCAGGTTTTATACCCTTGGTTTCCTTGAGGCTCTTCTTGAGGCATAGGGTTTCAATCTTCTCAAAGCTTTGCAGTAGCTCAATAGTGGCATTAGCCTAAAGTCTCATGGCTTCTGCCATACCTTGCTAGGTATGCATCACTCCTTCATCACCCGCCTCGTTCTTACCTACATTTCCAACACCCCTTTTATGTGGTGCCATTGTTCTCTTCTACAAAATAGATATCACTGAGGTGATTAATCTCAATAATATAATATTTTACAGAGAAAAGAAAGTAAGCAAGGAATACTGGCTACCCAAACCTAATTCCTAACATTAAGATGAAGTATAATCTAGTAGATTATCGAGGATCAACCACTTAACTTAAGCCTAACTGTTACTATGAGAAATATAACTAGTTTATCTAGGTTAGAGCATTGCTCTAATACCACTAATTGTAACATCCCAACTCTACAAGTACTTATAAGACATTACTCCATAGAGATGGTATGGTATAGATATTTCTTTCTAATTAACTACCTAATTTCAGTTTTAAATTAATGCCTAGGATGCTTTATTAGTCTAATTTCAAGTTTATGGTTGCACTCGGTATTCTCACTTGTTTTCATTCGACAGTGGAGGCATAATAAAATACAATTAGCTAGGTGTACTATACATTTTACATTCTAATTGTAAATATTTACATAGTCATAATAATTAGTGAGAATTTAGGGAGATGACACTCACATTCCCAATACCACCTAACCGATTATGCAATAAAAAGTACAACAATACTTAAGTTAGTGTTTCTATATACATATAACCAAAACAATAGTAGGCTCCTCCATCCTATATAGTATATATACACTAGTCCCATATGACCATCACAAAATAGGTCAAGGGTAGTGGAGCACCAAAAGGATAATTACCATCTCTGCCACTTTAACCCACTTAGGATGTTGGTGGCACATCCACGATCTAGATCAAAACCTCGTCAATCATAATGAAGTACTCGAGACCAATCACCTCGATAACATCACATCCAACTCCACCATCACTGAGATTCTAGGTATCTAGACACATGAATGAACATGTGAGACATAATCTAAGTAATTAGGAGGAATCAAGTTATAAAATATTGTTGATGGTACTAGCTATGAATCACACTAGAAAACTCTTGCATTTAATTCATTTCATTTCAAATCATACTAGATAATACGTAATACTTATGCTATGTAAAGTTATGTATCAAAAATTAAACATAGTCATGTCATGCTCAGTGGGTATCCTCACCGTCAATCATTCATTTCATAGTATATATGGACGTTCATAAAATTTAAAGGGAAATAAAACTCATATTCATTGATGTGGCTCCTTTGGCCCATCATTCATACTTTTCCTTTCAAGCATGGATTGTATGAGTTTCTTTTTGATAGCATCCCTCAGTCTCCCTTTATCATTTTAAGATCACCATTCTCTATTATGGTCACACCCCATCATATTGGATCACTGTGCCTCTCTATGGGTCACAGGTCATGTCCATTCATCATATCACTGTACCTCCCTGTGGGTTATAGGTTATTTCCACTCATTCTCTTTGACAAGCCAATGATGCTCAAATACTCTTTTTAATCACATTACTCTCTGTTATATACATTAAACTAATAGGTTCCCATATTATGGTAGGTATAACCCTAAGTAGGAAACTCTCAGGCCATCAAGGTCAACTAAGAGTTGATAACCATCATTTTGTTTTCTCAATACTTCTAAGGATTAAACAAATGCTTTACCATCCTACATTATAGTATAACTATGGAATTATCGATAATTGTCTCATATCGACTATTGGTCATTCAATCTGGAACCTATCTAGAATAGATCATATAATGGGAGTACTTATAGTTTCATTTTCTAGTTATTTCATTTCAATCTTGTCCTATACTATGTAAATGCATTACTATGGATTTGGGATGAGTTCTTAGCATTTATATGATTTTTTGGGGGGAAAAGAGGCCATTTTACATAACAGGGGGTTCAAGTTAACTTCTATGGGTGTGGAAGTCAACTTGTAGCTTTCTGCCAAATATAAGGGCAAAAGAGGGCAAGAAATTAGTTTCCTGAAGGTTGCAAGTTGGCTACCTCATTCTGGACTTGCATTTGTGGGCTCAAGAACATGAGATTCCAGTTCCTTAATTAAAAAGCCAACTTCCTTGTTCCTGTCATGCTTAAAAACTTGTATTTTGATCCATTTTTGTCCCTAAAACTTCAAGATTTCATTTTAAATCATTTATAAACTCTTTCCCCCTTCCTAAAACATCATTATACACCAAATTTAAACTCTCTAAAGCTAAGAATCAGGACAAAACTTAAGAATCACATTCAAAGAGGAGAGATAAAACCAACCCACCATTAAATTTGATTTTTAGAGTAAATCAATCACATGTAAGGCTTTACAAACATAAATCTATCATAGAAATCAAGGAATGTAAGTTTATATCTCCCTAACTTAGCTCAAAAACACAAATTTTACAAGTTTTGATGAAAGGGGAAAATAAGCTTTTGCCTAAAGGAGAAAGGGAGGATTTCTCTTAATTACCTCTTGATTTGTACATTGATTTGATTACTTTTAGCTGAAATCTAACTACTCTAATGATCTCCTTTAGATTCTAGCTCAGATTATTCCTCTTTCCCTTGATTACCTTACTTTCTCACTCTTCTCAGCCTCTCTCTCACTAGGAAGCATTCTTTCTTCCATCTCCTAACCCTTTCCTTGTTTATACAATAGCTTAGCCAAGGAGGAAATTACAGTTAAATGAAATTTGAAAAAAATTGCTATTTGGTCCCTAAGGTCAAAAGTGAATTTTAGTTATCCAAGAACAATTCTTTCTCCTCTTGCCAACTTCAAATATTAATTCCTTCAAGGTTCCATTTATGATTACCATATTTTAATTCCTAATTTTTCCTTAGGTAAAATGACCCAGATGTGTCATTTTCTTAAGACTTAATTTTCTCTTAAACCATACCTCAATTGAACTAGTTTTTCAATCAATTAATCAATAACTAGCTTTTCTAGTTCTCAGTATCACATTTATATGGAAAAAAAATATCTTCAACTTAGTTGAATTTCATTTTGAGGCTAAGCTGCTTAAGAGGATGTTGTAGATTTCTCATCCATATGCACATTTGATTTTAAAATGGGGGTGTAAAGTTCCATTTATGCTGAGAAATTATTGGATGTGTAACACCTGCCTTTAAGTGATTCCTAGTACCTAGGTTATGTATGATTTACCGTGTTGGTGCAAGAAATTTAATAAGGTCCCTGCAAATTGCATGGAGGCGGACATCAGAACTAAATCGTATGGCAAAAGATAGTCAAGGGGTGGATTTAAGAATTTTTTAGGGAAGGTTACTATAGTGAACCAAAGTTTGAAAATACCCACCAAGGTGGTATTGGAAAAATGGTAAATTTCCTAATTGACTCTTTGAAATAGGAACTAAAATGCAAGAATCTATTTCCTTTCCCACCCTATACCATATTTCCACCATTTTTTACCTACCACCAGTATAAGTGCCATGGAGGGGAGAGAGAAGCTTTATATTTCATTTTTACACTTTTACTTAGAGAGAGAGGAGTCAAAGCTATAGAGAGAAGGTGGGAACTAGGCTTTTATAGTTGAATCTAAAACTTACAAATTCCCTAAGATTCTCCTATACAACATTTGGACCATTTTCAGCAACACAAACATAGATCCAGGTAGCTAAATCTCCTTTTCTCCCTCATTTTTGAAAAGCACTGTCCATGGTGGTGAAAATGCCATTTTTGATGATTTTCTAAGCAAAATGATAGATTAAAACATACATTCTCTAGTTTCTTTACTTCTATTAAATGTTTTATGCTAGTTTATTGTACTATTGGATACTTTTATGGTAAATCTAGAATTTATGGTAATGTTCATGCTAGAAAAATAGGTAAGATTGGGATTTTAAGGAGATTAGGCTAACATTTTTGTTGTTTTCTGCATTATAAATGTTTTAAGGGTTGATGGGACTAAGTTTTACTATTTAGAAATAAAAATGGGCTGTTAAATAGGTTGATCAGGGGCAAAAGTTGAATTTTAGGTGAAGGCCTAGATGTAGCAGCCGACTGCTAGACCCCTAGAAGTACTGCCACGTTCTTTATGTTGCCTCGAAAAGTCAAGAATGTGGCAGCTGACTACCAACCTAATAGTAGTTGACTATCAAGTTCTTGAGCTACCAGAATCCATAATAGTATACAAGCAGTTGAATGCTAGGAAGCTGGAACTCAATTGTCAGCTCTTGAGTTTGAACACCCTGTTTAGGGCAAGAGCTACCACCCAACTGCCAAAAGTGAAGAAGTTGACTAGTAGGCTCGAGAATGTGAATTATGCCCTGTAGTCTCTTAACTTCATGTTTTAAATCTCTGATAACTCTCAAACTTCAGATTAAGAGAATCAAACATCATGTAACATGGATCAATAGGGAAAAGTGAATGAGAACTAAGGAAGAATAAGAAAAGTATTCCTAATGTATGCTTTATTGTTAGATAGGCTCAAGTTTGAGCGACCGATTCTGGGTATTGGATGGTTGTTGGGCATTCTGTGATTGAGTCATAAATTGAGATTGTAAAACATCCACTTAAAACTTAGAAAGAGATTTCAAAAATGTCGTGACTGTTGTGAACTCTAGGTTAGTGTACCCTAAATGAAATGGCAAAGAAAGGATCACATACCTAGTGTTTGGCATAACTGTGGCTTGAGTCAAATTACCTTATTGTATACATTTGTGGATAGCATACTAGTAGGGAAGTGATCCACCGATAAAGGGTGGTGATTCCATAGCCTCATGATCCGTTTGGGATGGAGTGGATGTGATCTACTCTATGTGTAGTGATCCCATGAGTAAGATGTGCTCTGCTTGAGATGGTGATGTGTTTGTACTTGGATCCATTGAGGGATGCCTCAAGATGTACATTGGCTTGGGACCACAATGGGCTTAGGGGTGTAATATTTGCTCTTTAAATATTTTACTAAATTAATTAATTTAACAATCTATGATAATGTGAGGCTACATATGTCTCATAACCCCAATTATGTCAAAAAATTAGATATAAATTAAATTAAGGAAATTATATTAAATTACATTAAGTATGTGTAATTAAACGAAAACCCAATAAAAAGAAAATATAGAAATTCTATAAAAATGAACCAAACTAAATTTTGAAAGTAAGCGTACCCTTAACTATTAAAATTAAAAATTTAATAGAGGACAAATAAAATAGGTAGAGAAAAATAAAATGGAATATAAACTTTATAAATAGGAAATGAGCTTGATAGAAAATTTTAGTAATTTGAGCTTATCCACGTCGATGTTACCCAATAAAAGTTTTCTAGGTGAATTAAGGATTCAGAGTGACCTTAGGACTCAGATCCTAGAGGCCCAAAGGGAGGATGAATTCTTAAAGTCCCTAAAGGATCCAAAGAAATTCCATAAAGAGAACAATGGGATAATGACCTTCCAGAACCGAGTTTATATCCCGAATCTAGGGGAATTGAGGGAGAAAATCTTAGAGGAAACCCAGAGAAGCGACTATGCTGTTCATCATGGTGCCACTAAGATGTATCAAGATTTGAAGACAAGATTTTGGTGGCCAGGCATGAAAAAGCACATTGCTGAGTATGTTGCTAAGTGCTTAGTGTGTCAGCAGAAGATTGAACATAAAAAACTTGCTAGGTTTTTGCAACCTCACAATATCCCTAAGTGGAAATGGGATAAGATTTCTATAGACTTTGTGGTAGGTTTACCTAGGACTCAGTCAAGAAATGATGCTGTTTGGGTGATAGAAGATTGATTAGCTAAGTTTTCCACATTTCCTACCTATTAAGATCAATTTCTCCTTGGAGAAATTAGCCTATTTGTACATTCAGGAGATAGTGAGACTTCATGGGATCCCTACTAGCATTGTCATCGATAGAGACCCTAGGTTTACCTTTAGATTTTAGAGAGCCTTCTAAGAAGCTTTTGGTACTAGGTTAAGCTTGAGTACCGCTTATCATCCTCAAATGGATGGACAATCAGAGAGGACTATTCAAACTTTAGAGGATATGCTTAGGTTATGAGCCTTAAAGCATAAAGGGAGTTGGGACCAAAGCCTAGCATTGATAGAATTTTCATACAATAACAGTTTCCATTCTAGCATAGGGATGGCACCCTATGAAGCTTTGTATGGGAGGAAGTGTAGGTCACCTATGTGTTGGTTTGAGGTAAAGGAAAGACAATTGCTCGAACAAGAGTTGGTGCAACAAACTATAGACCAAATTAGGATAATCAGGGATAAAATGGCTAGGGCTCGGGATAGACAAAAGAAGTATGCTGACAAGAGAAGGAGACCACTGGAATTTAATGAAGGGGATTATGTTTTCCTTAGGTTATCTCCTATCACTAGTATAGGTAGAGCTATTAAGTCCAAAAAGCTAAATCCTAGATTTATTGGGCTATTCCAAATTTTGAGAAGAATTGGTCAATCTGCCTACCAGATAGCCTTACCACCATTCTTGTTGAACCTTCACAATGTTTTCCATGTCTCGCAACTTCAAAAATACATCCATAACCCGTCACACATTCTTGATGACACTACAGTACAGTTAAAAGAAAATTTAACTTATCATCCAAAACCTTTAAGAATCATTGGCGAGAAGGTCAAGCAATTGAGGAACAAGACCATCCCTCTGGCTAAGGTCTTATGGGATCAGTCATCTCCACAATAGGTGACATGGGAGAAGGAAGAGGACATGAGGAAGTCCTACCCAGAGTTATTTGAATAGGTATGTTCTAATTTCGAGAACAAAATTATTTTAAAATGAGGGGATACATGTTAACATCCACTCTTAATATGAATAAAAGATGCTTGTTAATTGTTAATTTAAGTTTAACGCTTGCGTATGTTGTATTAATTGCATATAGTTGCATTAGTGTAGGGACTTAGTGGAAAGAGAGAAAAGCTAAGTTAAAGTATGACTAAGGACTAAATCGAAAATGGAAATTTTACCTAAGCTAAAGTCACAAAATGGCCTAAGGTCAAGAATGCAATTCGTGAGACTTAATAATTCAGAAACCTTAAACCCTAACACATAACTCAAACTTCAGCACTGAGTTAGGGTAAAGGGGAAGAGATTTGCTGAAAGAAGAACGAATTTGAGGCTAGGGATTGGTCTTACAACAAGGAAAGGACCATTTTAACACATTGTACACGAATATTCTTTAGGAAATCAAGGAAGTAACTCAACATAACCCTATTTTCTAAAATTTTTAGCTTTGTTGGAAAATGTTGTTATGAACGTTTTGAATTATGTTTGGGATTTAAACCTACATTCTCTATGTTTTAACTTCTATTAGGTGTTGCTTGCTGAATGGTTATGCTTATTTATGCTTATAACTGATTGTGAAAGTGGGCCTATGCCCTAAGTACAAAAATATGGTTTGATCTTAGTTTTGAGTGTTGTTAAGTTAAGTTTTGGGTTAGTTATAAGTGCTATATGATGTTTAAAGGCTAGTTTTGAGTTCATGGCTTGTGAAAATGGTTTGAAAACATGTTTTTAGGCCAAAACTTTGGATGTAGAAGTAAGTTTTAGAGCAGATTGAACGCTAACAGCTAACTGCCAACCCTGAAAGTCAATTGCTGTGTTCTTCGTCTACCCAAAAAGAATTATAGAATGCTAGCAGCCGACTACCAGCCCTTTGAAGTTGGCTACCGTGTTCTTCATTTTCCAAAAAGCTTTCTAGAGAGCTAGCAACTGGCTGCTTATTCTAGAAGTCAACTATCAGGTCTAGTTTTTCCTAGAAACACCTCATAGAAGGCTAACAGTCGACTGTCATGCCTTTAGCAGCTAACTGATAGCTCTTGGCCAAGACAGATTCAAAAGGGCAGCGAGCTAGCATCTGACTAGCAGAATAGGATCAATCAACTACATGTAACATCTACTCCTTCTACGCATTAAGAGACATTTTTTGATTTTAAATGAATTAAATGCTTGTGCTTGTTACATTAAATAGCATATAGATGCATTAAAATAAATTAAAATAAGAGTTTTAAGGGAAAGGAAAGAATAGGGATCAAATTGAAACGAAAAAGATAAAGTGAGGATAGAGGTGTAAAATTCCCAAACTTTAGGGCAATAAACCCTAATTTTAGAAGAAAGATTTACTGTAGCAACAGAATTTTGAAACTTCTTGCCAATGAGTTAGGGACAAAATGGTAATTTAACAAATAGTTGGAGAAAATATCATTTTAGACCGAGTGGACTGGATTTTGGAGTAAAGTTACAAAGGGCCAAACTACTTACAAATAGTCCAACCCTTCAGACCTTTCACTGTGCTTCACGAAGTCTGAACTTTAGAGAGAGAAAGAGGACGAGCTAGAGAGAGAAAGAGAAGGAATTGTGAGTAAACAACACTATTAATTGGATTTAAGCATTCCAGGAGCTAAGAAAACTTATTAGAGCATTTCCTAATCACCAAACACAGTTTAGAAATCGGCTAAAAGGTAGAAAATCACCAACCTCCTTTATTTTTTAAATTTACTATTCTTGGTTGGAAATTCTGAGTTTTCATAATTTTGAACTTGAGGGAGATTAAAACCTACATTCTTAGTGTTTTTGATTGCTATAAGATGTTTTCAATTACTTGAATATACTTGTGAATACATAAATGCAAATCTAAAAAATGGGTTTTTCTGGCTTTCAAGAAAGAGTTTAAATCCAAGATTTGAGCATGAGTAATTGGTGGCCTGGGCTATTTTCCTATGGTAAATGAAGTTCCTATGCTGTTATTGAGTTTTTAATCATCAAAACCATTTTAAAAACATGTTCTTAGGCTAAAATAATTGGTCAATGGCAAGTTTTAAAACATAGCATAATGTAGCAGTCGACTTGTAGCCGTTACAAGTCGACTGTCATGCTCCTGTGTTGCCCAGAAACGTGTCTAGAATGCTAGCAGTCGACTGTTAGGGGCTGGAAGTTGATTGATGTGTTATTTTTTCTAGAAATTAGCCAAGAACAAAGTAGTCGATTGTTGGGATCCTAGAAGTCGACCGATTGCTCTCTGTTTTGGAAAATGACTCAATAACCTATTTTAATCCACAATTTGCCCAATACTTCACTCAAATGTAGGATTTAATCTTGAATTGTAATGGGTAACATGAGAAATGAGAATGTTTGATAAATTATGAGAAAGATAAGAGAAACAAGAGATTTTAATTAAGCATGAACCATGAATGGGAATGACTGAAAATAGTTGATTCGCGAGAATAGCTGCAAATAGTTATGCCGCGAGAATGGCTATAATTGGTTATACCGTGAGAATAGTTGTAAATGGTTATGTCATGAGAATAGCTGCAATTGGTTATACCATGAGAATAACTGCACTGGCTTTAATCTAGGAAAAGTTGCATATGGTTAACCACAAGAATTATTGCAAATGGCTAGCCACGAGAATCTTTGTAAACAGTTAACCACCAGAATTATTGCAGACGCTAGCCACAAGAATCTTTACAGATGATGAAAACTATTAGAATGATTGCATGTGGCTCATGACCACGAGAGAACTCATTTATGAATTGAAATATTAAAAGATTTCTTTTGTGATGCTTTTGATTTTGGCCATATCAAATTGCACAATTTCTTTATTTATGCTCAATACTAATATGAGAATATGATTTGTTACCATTACAATCTGAGAATTTATCCTGTGTAATGAATATCTATTGAAGTGCATGTGTATTCATAAGTATATGCATGAAATATTTGTATAATCCATGTACATTATTCCAATAGCATAATATTTTAAATTATTATGAAAAAGAATGTGGTGGATTTTTGTATTCGTATGGTGGTACAAGCAGTTATTTCTAAACACAAGTGATTATTGCTACTAAGAAATATTTCTCATTAAAGTTGGTTTGTATCAGATGCCTAGGTACCAGGTGCTATTGGAGGTAGAGATAGAGGTAGTAGAGGTATTCTTTTTGGGGTATTTTCATGTGATCACTAGATTATGGGTCCTACTTGTATTTGAATTACCACCCACCCCTTGACTATATGCATAACTAGGAGTATATAGTAGGTTTTGGCATGCCCATGCTTTGGATCCTTATTAATATTTTGGAAGGATCAGGAGCAAAATTTTGATGTAGAAAGAGAAAGAGGGCATATATATGTTAAGATATGTGGGATAGCACTTTGTTAAAAAGGGTATGAGTGGCAGGTTTGTTGTCTCCTTGCCCTTGGTTAACACACTCACATATCTATAGGTATATATCTACACACACTAATTCTTATGTATGTATAAATATCATGTATAGTGAATGTAAATGTAAATATCACTAAATCTATTTATCTCATTTAAATTTCTTTATTGATTTCCATTGCGTAACATGTGAGAACCCAAGTGTAGTAACCCAAACTAGTAGCACTCAATTAATTAACTTGGCAAAAGTTAAAAAAAAAATTTACTCGAATAGAGGTAGTAGTAACTCACTAATCTTGTATCTATATCACCTTATATTATTTAATTAACTAAAAGGAGCCATAGGTTTGGGGGTGTTACACTGCGAGTCCATTATTTCAGATAAGAAGCTCAGTGACCTATTGTGAGAGAAAATTAGCCCAAAATCTCACTCAAACAAAGGATCTAAACCTAGTATGTAGTGGGTAACATGCAAGATGTAAAGTCACATATCACTAAGATGAGAGGATCCTTGTGATGGTGAAATAAAGAGATGGGAAAAATATAAGAAAGGAAAGAGTGAAGTATTTTAAGCGCATGCATTAATGGTAGATAGGCCATGATTAAGCGACCGATTGTTAGTATAGGATGGTCATTGGACATTCCACAGCTAGGCTATGAATTATAATGGTTAACATCCACTTAAACATAGATGATTTTGAAAATGATGTGATGCTTGTGAACTCTAAGTTAGTGTCATCTTCAAAAGGCCATTTAAGAAACACATACTTAAAGTTAAGCATAACCATGGACTTGAGCTGAATTACCCTAGTATATATGTTAGAGAATAGCATATCGGGAGTGTGATCCATCAAAAAGGGATAATGGTTCCTTAGCCCTATGATCTGCAAAATTAGAGTGGATAGGACCAGTCTAAAGTCAAACAGTGACCCCATGAGTTGATAACCAATCTCATTTGAGGAAGGGAGATAAGTTGGGTAGAGTTAACAATGATCTCGGTGGTTATGAGATGGTACTCGAATCCAGCTAAGGGACGCCTCAGATAGTATAAAAAGTAAAGCATGGCTGAATAGTCATGCACTCATGCATGTATGTAGTGGTACATGGAGTTGTTCACTGGGCGGCGATCCTGATAACTTGTATGATATGTTTGTTTCTCCTGCTCATATGTTAAATGTAAATGTATGCTCGTTACCTATAGAATGTTTGATATGAAAGTTATAATGAAAATGATGATGAATGCACATCCCATATTGTAAAGTTTCTATGTTTTAAATGTACATGCATAGATATAGGCACATGACATGAAAGTATGCTACATGCACTGCATCCCAATGGTATGTATTTATGATGAAAAGAATGTAAAGACTTTTCATATTAGTACGGTGGTACATGTCAGTAGTTTTCAAGACAGGTTGCATTACTAATGAGATTAAATTCTCACATAATTGTTGGCGTGTACTAGATGTGTAGGTCCTTGGTTAGAGACGATGGTAAACCTGAGAGAGGTACTCTTTATGGGTACATTAAAATATTTATTTTATATAGTTTAGGCATATATTTATTTTGTGCTAGTCTTTATGATTTTATAGGAAGGCTAATATAGATCATTCCATGTATACCATATATTGTAAGCATGGACGTAGATTCACCTAAATTTGTTAGTAGATATATTGATGGGGTTTTGAGTGGCAGGGATGTTAGCTCCATACCCTACTTAGCAAATTTGAAGTTAACCAATAAGTAATTATGCATGTTTGTGTATAGCTATTTAGAGTAAACTATGTATATATATATAATGTGATATTTCACTGAGTCTCGAGTCAGAACCCAACCCCAAATGGCACTCAATTAATTAACTTGGTAAAAAGTTTAAATTTACCTGGGTACAAGTAATATTAACACGCCAATATTATGATATCTACATATTACACTCTTTAAATTAACATAAAAGGAACTATAGGCTAAAGGGGTGTTACATATAAAGTACGTATCATAGTATGGCTACCATGGTTAGCACATAACTGACTCGGTAGTGAGGGTAGATTCCTTAGGAAAGAGACTACTATAGGTTAGTTAGTTGAGCCTAGGTAATTGACTACTTGTGCTATGTTTTGACTTGAGGAATGGAGTGATAGGCTTGGGGGTGTAAAATATTTCCTATGGAGCCATATATTCTCTTATAAATATTCTGTTAATGAGACTGATCACCTCAATAATGTTTATTTTTAAGATTAAGGTATGGCACCTCTAAGTAGAAATGGTACACGAGATAAAGATGGTGATGTAGACTTAGTCAGGGTTATGCAAACCTTAATGGGGATGGTAAAGGCCATGAGGGAACAGGCCACTGTTGCCACTCAATAGGCAACTACTACAGATAAAGTACTCCGATAGATGTAGGAGGATCAAAATGTAAACCATAACTCTAACCTCGAGGGTGGACAAGTGGGGGATCAGGCCTATAAGAGATGGTCTGAATTCAAAAGCCAAGCCTCCTTCCTTTAGAGGTGAGTTTGACTCGAAGGTGGCAGAGGAGTGGTTAAAGGAAATAGAGAAGTTATTTGTAGTTCTGGGGAGTACAGATGCCCAGAAGGTCCAATTCTCCACTTACGTGCTGGTTAAAGCAGCCAAGCACTAGTGGAAAGGGGCCAAGCCATTAAGGGTGGCTCGGAGAGTCCAGATCACTTGGGACTCTGTCAAAGAGGTTTTTTTGGAGAAGTACTTCCCCAGAGTGTGAGGAATGAGAAGGAAGTAGAGTTTATGAAGATAAAATAAGGTGACATGTCTTTTGATGATTACTTAGAAAAATTTGAGGAGTTGTCCAAGTTCTCCTTTTATCTGAAGTTTGAGACAAGATGAAGCATGGAAGGCTATGCACTTACAAGCCGGGTTAGATCTAGAATTGAAGAATGTTCTGGCTCCGTTTGAGATACAGAATTATGCCACATTGGCTAATAAATGTCGTATAGTTTCAAAGAACTTGGCGGAGATTGAGAAGGGAAAGAAAGATTCAAACCCCCTTAAAAGTAAATCATAGCTGGGGTTTTCCAAGGGAAAGGAGAGCAAGTTCGGTAAAGCTCAGTCATGGAAGAAGCTAATGGTTAGGCAAACTGCTATAGACAACTACCCCAAATGTGGGAAGAATCATAGGAATAAGCCATGTTTAATGGGACAAAATGTTCTTAACCTTAATTATTCATTTACAACGCCTGAGCGTTCATACCATCACAACATTATTAAAGCAAATTAGGTTCGGGTTATTTTGCTCAAATCCAAAACTCATAACACAGTGAAAATAAACTATTATACAACAGAAATATCTTCATACAATGTTACATATCCTTTGTAATTATTACATCGTTCCGTCTAACTGAAAATTTTACAAAAATTTTCATAGGGTTAGGAGACAACATCTTTGTCACTAAAACCCTTATGCTACAAAATATTTCAAAAGGAAACCTTCACCCATACCCTATTCAGTCTCTAGGTCAATGCTATATCTCTGTATCTGATACATATTAGCATATAAATGAGAAAACAAGTTTCCTAGTAGCTTAACAATTCTATATTTTAAAATCTACTAATATGTACCAGTGTGCAAACACAAACACATTTTCATCCACATTCCAATCATCTAAAGTATACTTTCTTTCATATATACACATTGGCAAGCATAGTAAAATTCATTCTTGTGTGTCAATGTGACAATGGTGGACATACTTAATTCAAATATAACATATTTTCATGGGAAACATACCTATTAAACATTAAAATAGAAACTTTTTATCTATAAATTTTCTTCCTAAAACTTACCTTACCTTCAAGTGTGAAACACCTTTGGTCACACTTTCAAAAATTTGTGGACACTTGGCCACCTTTGTAAAGATTGTGAACACTTGGTAACATTGTGCACTCTTGGCCACTTTTATAAAAGAGGTGAACACTTGGTCACCTTGTGGATTCTTGGCCACTTTTATAAAGATAGTGAACACTTGGTCACTTATACATACACATAGCAACTACAATTCCTCTCATTTTTATCATTTTCATTTCCTTTGCATTTAGCCATTACAAGGTACATTCTAACGCATTCACAATTAGCATAGTGATTTGGCCACCAAAATTAAAATGAAGCATTGGTTTCAGCCAACATGAAAAAGTAATCAAACTTAAGACTTTTCACGTCCCATTGTCATATTTTCCCATCCTTTCCTTAATTTAAGCTAAATGGTAACATACATTAATGTCTAGGACATTTTCTCCCACATTCAAATTATGTAACCATTGCCATTAACAATTTATTCTATTTACTTTCTTGGCCATGTTACATTCTAAATTTAAGGTTAACTACAACTTGCCATTCTTATATCTATGCAAAAGGGTAAACAATTTACCATGTATTAATTTATTATGTAACAAGATAACCATTTGACATATGTTATTTTATTACTATATCTTCTCTTTCCCTTTTTACCAAAACCGAAGTGGAGTCCTTTTCCTATCCATTTATTATTATTTATTTTCTCCTCTTACTAAAACCAAAGAGTAACTTTTTCCCATATATTTTTCAACAATATTTTTACATGTCAAAAGAAATGCTCTCGGTCTAAGTAGGTTAAAAAAGAGTCATATCATGGCTTCATGCCAAATTTTAACTAACATGATTCCTTTGGGTACTTTTAACATAAACACATACATGGACCTTTTAAGAACATAAAATTTCCACCGGTTTCTCAATGTGCATGTTGAAATTTTCCATTAACCATTTCCTCATGAATTTAGCTACATATACCACCACACATTAACAATCACAACCAATTCCATTCATCATAAAAACTTAGCCAATGGAACCATTACATATTAAGAAATGTAGAGCTAGAGAATTTGATTCCATGAAGACTTTAAATCCTACTACATAATTTAAATCATGAAATCAAAACATAGAATTGCTAAGCTACCTCAAGGATGCAAGAATGATGAAGATGTCTTGGTGTTTCTCTTGCATTTTATCTTTCTCCCTTGCTTCTCCCCTTCTATTCCAAGCTAGCCTTCCTTCCCCTCTCACCGAATGCTTGTGTGTTTTTCTAAAATGTTAATCTGCTCTCTCTCTCACTGTGGCATCTAAATGCTAAGCTACTCTCCCTCTCACTGAATGCAAAAGTGTCGTATGCTTGCATCTATGTATATTTAATTCCATCCATCTATTGTGTATTGTTTATTCGGTTAAACTAAGAAAGAAAAATAAAAAAAGCATTCCAGCATCTTAATTGTAATGCATCAAGCACCTCAATTCTCCTCTCTTGGTTATCTTGAAATAAGAAGCAAGAGAGGAAAAGGAAGAGAGCTATTGCAACACATCTCTTCCTCTCTCCCACTTCACTTCCACTCCCATTCACATGGTCGACTAACAATGCAAAGAGAATTAAGAGTGAAGTGTTGAATGTCTTTTCCCTCACTCATCTCTCAGCCATATTGTATTGGAAAATAAAACAAAAGGGAAGAAAAGGAAGAAGGCTAATCCTACACATTTCTCTTTTCCTCTTCTACCTCTACATCAAGTATATATATATATATTTAAATGTTATACTCTTCTTTCCTTTCCCAATTGTCCTTATCGTGGGTTTATATAGCTTTGATTAAAGTCCAAGTTCTCTCACCTATTCTCACTCACTTTTTGCCATTCGGTTAACTAAAGAATACAAGGAAGGAAATTAAGCACCTCCCTTGTCATGTAAGCACCTCACTTTTCATGGCCAAGTATCACTAATTGGAAGTATTATTTTAGTTAGCATAAAAATTATAAAATCTTTCTTCACTCACACTTACAATGAATGCAAAAGGAATGAAAGGAAATTCAAGAGTAAAAGTGTCACGTGTCCCTTTCTCCTTCTCTTTTCTTTTTTTTCGTATGGTTCTATAATTTTAAATAAGCTCCACATTTAATATTTATTCTACACTACACACCCAAAAGCAATTTCATCATATTTTATGGCAAAGTCACCCAATTAATTAAGGAAACATTAATTTAAAAATAATTAAGAGAATAATTTCGTCCTCAAAATTTATACATACCTCATGTAAATAATTCTGGATAAGTTCTCCTCATATCTTCTTCTCTTTCCCAGGTGGCTTCCTGTGATGATGTTTAATCCAACATGATCTTCACCAGGGGGATGGCTTTATTTCTTAGAGTTTTGATCTTAGTACCAATTATTTTGTAAAGGCTTTGGCTAATGTGTTAGATTACCCTTTAATTGCAGAGTATTGGCGTCAAGTATATGTGAAGGATCAGGTATGTATTTTTTAAGCTGGGATATATGGAAAACATTATGCAGGTTTGACAAGTAGGGTGGTAAGGCTACCTAGTATACTAATAGACCTACTCTCTTCAATATTTGGAAGGGTCCAATATATTTGGGACTCAGCTTTCTAGATTTCATAGCCCTACCAATACCAATAGTCAGGGATACTTTGAGAAAAACATGGTTTCCTTCCTCAAATTCTAGTGGTCTTCTTCTTTTGACAGCATAGCTCTTTTGCCTATTTTGAGCTTTTATCATCTTTTCTCTGATCATTTTGATTTGATTGGTGGTTTGTTGAACCAGTTCAGACCCTAATAATTGTCTCTCTCCAACCTCATACCAACATAATGGGGATCTACATCTCCTTCCATATAAGGCCTCATAGGGTGCCGTCCCTATACTAGAGTGAAAGTTGTTATTATAAGAAAACTCTAATCCCAATTTCCCTTATATTCTAAGGTGCAAGCCCTAATAATATCCTCTAGAGTTTGAATGGTTCTTTCTGTCTGTACATCAGTTTGGGGATGGTAAGCAGTACTGAAATTTAGTCTAGTACCAAAAGCTTCTTCTAAAGTCCTCTAAAATCTAGAGGTGAATCGGGGATCTCTATCTAAGACAATGCTAGTGGGAATCCCATGGAGTCTTACTATCTCCTAAATATATAATTTGGCTAATCTATCCCAGGAGAAATTGATTTTAATAGGTAGGAAATGTGCTAATTTGGTTAGTCTATCCACAATCACCCAAATAACATCATTTCCTGACTGAGTTCTAGGTAATCCCACTACAAAGTCCATTGAAATCTTATCCCATTTCCACTAAGGAATGTCTAGAGATTGTAATAATTCTGAAGGCTTTTGGTGTTTAATTTTTAACTTGTTGACACACTAAACATTTAGCTACATGTTCTGATATATTCTTCTTCAAACCTGGCCACCAAAACCTTTCCTTAAGGTCTTGATACAGTTTAGTGGCTCCAGGATAGACAGTATACTTACTGTTATAGGTTTCTTCTAAAATTACTTCCCTCAATCTTCCAGCCTTAGGAACATATATTCTATTCTGAAATGTTACCACTCCTTCACTTCCCCTTTTGAATTCCTTTGAATCCTTGAGGGACTAAGAAATTCATCATCTTTTTGAGCTTCTAGAATTTAGGCTCTAGGGGTATTTTCAATTATTATCTCACTTAGATAGATTCTGTTAGATAACATCAGAGTAGACAATCTCATGTTCCTAAATTTTTCTATCAACTCCATCTTACATACCATCATTTGGGCTACATGAAGAGATTTCCTACTTAGAGCATCTGCTACAATATTTGCTTTTACCTGGATTGTACTTAAGTTCAAAATTATAATCCTTTATAAAATCCATCCATCTCCTCTGTCTCATATTCAATTCCTTTTGATTAAACAGATACTTAAGATCTTATGATCAATAAATACTTCAAATTAAGATCCATAAAGGTAATGTCTCTAAATTTTTAAAACAAATACAATGGCTGCTAGTTCTAAGTTATAAGTAGGATAATTTCTTTCATGTGGCCTCAACTGCCTAGAAGCATAAGCTATCACTTTTCCTTCTTGCATCAAACGTACCCTAGAACTTTCTTGGATGCATCACAATATAATTCAAAATTTTCCATAGGGTCTAGAAAAATCAAAATAGGTGTTGTGGTCAGTTTGTTCTTTAAAGTTTGGAAACTCTGTTCACACTTTGAGTCCCATACAAATGGCACATTCTTCTGGGTTAACTTGGTCATAGGCATCGCTATTTGTGAAAACCCTTAGATAAACCACCTATAATACCCTGCTAACCCTAAGAAACTCCTAACTTCGATCACAATAGTAGGCCTTTCCCAGTTTACTAATGCTTCTGTCTTACTAGGATCCATTGACACTCCTTCCTTAGAAATTACATGTCCTAGGAACTTCACTTCCTCAAACCAGAATGCACATTTTTCTAATTTGGCATACAACTACTTTTCTCTGAGTATTTGTAATACGATTCGAAGATGTTGTTCATACTCTTATTCATTTCTAGAATACACTAATATGTCATCGATAAACACTACTACCAACTGATTGAGGTAGGGTCTAAAGATGCAATTCATGTAATCCATAAAAATGGCTAGAGCATTTGTTAGGCCAAAGGGCATCACAAGAAATTCATAGTGTCCATATTTAGTTCTAAAGACAGTTTTAGGTATGTCCTCATTTCTAACTCTGATTTGATTATACCCTGATCTCAAGTCAATTTTAGAAAAGATAGTTGCTCCTCTTAATTGTTCAAATAGATCATCAATTATAGGGATGGGATATTTATTTTTCACAGTCACCTTATTCAACTGTCTGTAATCTATGCACATCCTTTTGCTCCCATCTTTCTTCTTGAAAATAAAATAAGTGCCCCCCATAATGATACACTGGGTCTAATAAATTTTTTTGCTAAAAGGTCTTCTATTTGCACCTTTAATTCATTTAATTCAATTGGGGACATTCTATAGGGTGCTATGGAAATTGGTCCTGCCCCAAGGATTAGTTTTATGAAAAACTCTATTTCTCTCTCTGGTGGGAGACTGGTGATTTCCTTTGGGAATGTATCAGGAAACTCACTAACTATAAGAATGTTTCTTAGTTTTTGCTGAATTTCCACTTCTGAGGAATATAAGAAACTCATTCTCTAGTTTTTCCTCTCAATCCCCATATTTACTGGTTTGGTATCTATGAAAATCACAGATTTAGCTGACAGTCCAAAATAATATTATTAGAAGAGAGCCAATCCATACCAAGGATAACATCCAATTCAATCATAGGTAAACATTAAGGTTTACTATGAAAGTTCTATTTTTAATCACAATGGAAAAATTCAAACAAATTAATGAGGTGGACACATGTTCATCAGTAGGTATAGCTATGGAAAGTGCATAGGATAGTTGGTTATTGGCAATTTCAATTTCTGAGCACAATATAATGAAACAAAGGAATGGGTGGCGCCAGAATCATACAATACAATTAAAGGAACATCATTAATAAAACATGTACCTTTCACCAGATCTTCAGGCTAGGCCACTTCCTTACCCTTCAGGGTATACACCCTTCCCTTAGTAATAGGTCTTGTGGTATCCTTTGGTTTCTTTAAGGTAGGACAAGTCCTAGAGATATGCCTTAGCTCCCACATTTATAACACATGTTATGTCCCATTAAACATGGCCTATCTCCATGATTTCTTCCTCACTTAGAACAGTTTTTCTGGGAAATTGGAATACTTTTAGGCCTCTTCCCTATCTGGTTTCTAGAGTACTTACTATCACGACCTCTGTTGAATTCAGATGGGATCTTTCTCTTAAAAAATCCAAATTCCTGCTTCCCCTTCTTCAGTGCTGCTAGTGACCTAGAGGCTATACGAAATTTATTAACCAAGGTTGGGTAATCCTTGATTTCTTGGGATGCCACCTCATGATACAACTCTGGATCCAAACTTTTCTCCAAGTGCATGGCTTTCCATACCTCGTTTAGTCTCCAGTTCAGGTATGAAAAGAATTTTAATAACTCTTCAAACCTAGGAAAATGTTCTTCAAATGGTCTGCCACCCTGTTTTATCTGCATAAATTTACTCTCCTTAGCATTTCTCTCACTCTGGGGGAAATATTTCTCCAAGAATGCATCTTTAAAATTCTCCCAAGTGATCTAGGTCCCCTAAACTTCCATCAACTGCTTCATCCCCTTCCACCAGTGTTTAGCCTCCCCTTTTAGCTGATATTCAGTAAAGGAGACTTTCTGTGGTTCGACACTTCCTAGTACTTCAAACAACTCCCCCATCTTCTGTAACCACTCTTAAACTTTCTTTGAATTCATCACACCATTAAAGATAGGAGGTATGGCCCTCTGGAATTCAGTCCAACTCCTACAGACTTGGGTTCTCATTTATTCATCTTCAGTCTAAGTATCCTCACTCCGATCAGTCTGAATCTAGTAGAGTGTTTCAGCTGTGACAGTAACTTGCTGAGAGGAAGTGGTAGCCTGATCACTCATGGCTTTTGCCATACCTCTCATTGTCTATATGACTTCATTCAAGTCTAGTTCAGTATTTTGGGCCTATGATCCACTTCGCCTAGTTGGTGCCATACTGTTATTCTACAAAACAAGTATTATCAAGTTGATCAGTCTCAATATAGATTATTAAGTAGATAACATATAACACCAACAGGAACTTCTATCTTCCCAAGCCTAATGCTCTATTCCTTAAGTCACAACAAATTATAGGTTAATCAACCACCTAGGTACAACTAACTAACTTGAACTAGTCTTTTCCTTGAGAAATATGCCCTATTTATATCCTAAGTAGCTATGCTCAGATATCAACTTAATGTAACGCCCTTATCTAGTATTACAACTCCTCCGATGTAAACAGATAAATTCGGTACATTATTCTTAACCTTAATTATTCAATTACAACATCTAAGAATTCATACCATCGCAACATTATTAACGCGTATTAGGTTCAGGTTCTTTTTCTCAAATCCAAAACTCATAACACAGCAAAAATAAACTATTATATACTAAAAATATCTTTATACAGTGTTACATATCATTTGTAATTATTACATCATTTTTTCTAACTGAAAATTTTACAGAACTTTTCATAAGGTCAGGAGACAACATCTCTGTGACTCAAACCCTTATGCTACAAAATATTTCAAAAGGAAACCTCCACCCATGCCCCCTTCAGCCTGTATGTCAATGCTATATCTCTGTATATGATACATATTAGCATATAAATGAGAAAAGAAGTTTTCCACTAGCTTAACAATTCCATATTTTAAAATCAACTAAAATGTACCAGTGTTCAAGCACAAACACATTTTCATCCACATTCCAATCATCTAAAGTATACTTTCTTTCATATATACACATTGCCAAGAATTGTACAATTCATTGGTGTGTGTCAATGTGACAATGGTGGACATACTTAATTCAAATATAACATATTTCATGGGAAACACACATATTAAACATTAAAATAGATACTTCTTATATATACTTTTTCTTCCTAAAACTTAATTTATCTTAAAGTGTGAAGTACCTTTGGTCACACTTTCAAAAATTTGTGGACACTTAGCTACCTTTGTAAGGATTGTGAACAATTGGTGACATTGTGGACTCTTGGCCACTTTTATAGAAGAGGTGAAAACTTAGTCACCTTAAGGATTCTTGGCCACTTTTATAAAGATAGTGAACACTTGGTCACTTATACATACGCATAGCAAATACAATTCCTCTAATTTTTATCATTTCCATTTCCTTTGCATTTAGCCATTACGAGGTACATTCTAACGCATTCACAATTAGCATAGTGATTTGGCCACCAAAATTAAAATGAAGCATTGGTTTCGTCTAACATGAAAAAGTAATCAAACTTAGGACTTCTCATGTCACATTGTCATATTTTCGAATCATGTCCTTAATTTAAGCTAAATGGTAGCATACATTAATGTCTAGGGCATTTTCTCCCACATTCAAATTATGTAACCATTGCCATTAACAATTTATTCTATTTACTTTCTTGGCTCATGTTACATACTAAATTTAAGGTTACCCACAATTTGCCATTCTTGTATCTATGTAAAAGGGTAAACAATTTACCATGTATTAATTTATTATGTAACAAGATAACCATTTGACATATGTTATTTTATTACTATATCTTCTCTTTCCCTTTTTACCAAAACCGAAGTGGAGTCCTTTTCCTATCCATTTATCATTCTTTATTTTCTTCTCTTACTAAAACCAAAAGGCAACTTTTTCCTATATATTTTTCAGCAACATTTTTACATGTCAAAAGAAATGCTCTCGGTCTAAGTAGGTTAAAAAAGAGTCATATCATGGTTTCATGCCAAATTTTAACTAACATGATTCCTTTGGGTACTTTTAACATAAACACATACATAGACCCTTTAAGAACATGAAATTTCCACACTTTATGAGGTTTCTCAACATGCATGCTGAAATTTTCCATTAACCATTGCCACATGAATTTAGCTACATCTACCACCACACATTAACAACTGCAATCAATTCCATTCATCATACAAACTTCACCAATGGAACCATTACATATTAAGGAATGTAGAGCTAGAGAATTTGATTCCATGAAGACTTTAAATCATACTACATAATTTAAATCATGAAATCAAAACGTAGAATTGCTAAGCTACCTCAAGGATGCAAGAATGATGAAGATGTCTTGGTGTTTCTCTTGTATTTTATCTTTCTCCCTTACTTCTCCCCTTCTCCGCCAAGCTAGCATTCCTTCCCCTCTCACTGAATACTTGTATGTTTTTCTAAAATGTTAAGCTTCTCTCCCTCTCACTGTGGCATCTAAATGCTAAGCCACACTCTCTCTCACTGAATGCAAAAGTGTTGTATGCTTACATCTATGTATATTTAATTCCATCCATTTATTGTGTATTGTTTATTCGGTTAAGCTAAGAAAGAAAAATAAAGAAAGCATTATAGCATCTTAATTGTAATGCATCAAGCACCTCAATTCTCCCCTCTCGGTTATCTTGAAATAAGAAGCAAGAGAGGAAAAGGAAGAGAGCTATTACAACACATCTCTTCCTCTCTCGCACTTCACTTCCACTCCCATTCACATGCTCGGCTAACAATGAAAAGAGAATTAAGAGTGATGTGCTGCACTTCTTTTCCCTCACTCGTCTCTCAACCATATTGTATTGGAAAAAAAAAACAAAAGGGAAGAAAAGGAAGAAGGCTAATCCCACATATTTCTCTTTCCATCTTTTACCTCTTCATCAAGTATATATATATTTAAATGCTTTACTCTTCTTTCCTTTCCTAATTGTCCTTGTCGTGGGTTTATATAGCTTTGATTAAAGTCCAAGTTCTCTCACTTATTCTCACTCAATTTTTGCCATTCGGTTAGCTAAGGAATACAAGGAAGGAAATTAAGCACCTACCTTGTCATGTAAGCACCTCACTTTTCATGGCCAAGTATCACTAATTGGAAGCATTATTTTAGTTAGCATAAAAATTATAAAATCTTTCTTCACTCATACTTACAAGGAATACAAAAGGAATGAAAGGAAATTCAAGAGTAAAAATGTCACATGTCCCTTTATCCTTCTCTTTTCTTCTTTGTCGTATGGTTGTATAATTTTAAATAAGCTCCACATTTAATATTTATTCTATGCTACACCCCCCAAGAACTTTCATCATATTTTATGGCAAAGTCATCCAATTAGTTAAGGAAACGTTAATTTAAAAATAATTAAGAGAATAAGAGGTGTTACAGTTAGTCGGGACATTTCATCAAGGATTACCTATTGTGGAAGAAACTAACTGAGGCCTCTAAGCCTCTAAATAAAGGGAAAGTTTACACCTTCAAGGGCAAGGAGGTAGACCAATCCGATGATTCAATTAAAGGTTAATATTTTATAAACAATACTTCCTTAATTGTACTTTTTGACTATGGCGCCACTCATTCCTTCATTTCCCTTGAATGTGTGGAAAGATTGAACTTACCTGTAATTAAACTGCCCTATAAGTTATCTATTTCCACTATAGCAGGAAAGAAAATTTTAACTTCTTTAACTTGCTTAAATTTCCCAATCACTGTCAAGAATAAACCTTTTATTATTGACCTTATCTTTCTATTATTAATGGATTTAGATGTCATTCGTGGGATAAACTGGCTATCTTTTAATAAGGTGGTCATAAACTATTTTGAGAAATATATGACTTTTATGGACACTATGTGTAACATTCGCTCCCTTTATGTATTAAGAGATGTTTGTTAATTTTAAATGAATTAAATGTTTATGTTTGTTGCATTAGGTTCTTGTAGTTACATTAGGATAAGAGTTTTAAGGGAAAAGAAAGAATAAGGATTAAATTGAAAATGAAAATGATATAGTGGGAAATTGTATGAATATCCAAAACTTCAGGGCAATAGGCCATAATTTTAGCCAAGTGATTTACTGTAGCAAAAAAATTCTAAAAATTTCCCGCCAAGTAGGTAGGGATGAAATGGTCATTTAACATAAAGTTAGAAGAATTATCAATTTGGACCGAATGGTCGGGAATTAGGAGCAAAGTTGTAAAAGGTTGAATTGCCTATAAATAGGCCAGCCTTCCATAACTCTTCATTTGCATTCTGGAGTCTGAGAACCTAGAGAGAGAGAAACCAAGTTAGAGAGAGAAAGAATGGGAATTATGAAGAAAAGAAGCTATGGAACAGATTTAAGCATTCTAAAAGCTAGGAAATCACTCTAGAACACTTTCTAATCCTCAAATACCAAGTTTAAATCAACAAAAAGGTAGCAAATCACCTATCTCCCTTATTTTTTGAAAATACTGTTCATGGTTGGAAATTCTAAGTTTTCATAATTTTAAACTTCAGGGAGATTAAAACCTACATTCTTAGTGGTTTTGAGTTCTATTGGATGTTTTAAACAGATTGAGTATACTTGTGAATGCATGAAAGCAAATATGAGAAATGGGTTTTTCATGGTTTTTAAGAAAGAGTTTAAATCCAAGATTTGAGCATGAATAATCGATGGTTTGGGCTATTTCTGAGTGGTAAATGAAGCTTTTATGCTATTATTGAGTTTTTAATCATCAAAACTATTTTAAAAACATGTTATTGGGCTAAAATAATTGGTCAACGACGAGTTTTAAAACAGGGCATGGCATAGCAGTCAACTTGTAGGTTTTACCAGTTGACTGTTGTGCTCATGAGTTGCCCAAAAACGTATCCATAATGCCAGCAGTCGACTACTAGGGGCTGGAAGTTGACTATTGTGTTCTTTTTTTCCATAAATTAGCCAAGAACAGAGCAGTCAACTGTCGGGGTCCTGGAAGTTGACTGATTGCTTACTGTTTGAAACATTTTTGGTTCAGCAAGTTGGAAGTCAACTGCCAAGAGGCTAGAAGTCAACTTGTAGCTCTCTGCTTTGGGAAATTAGACTCAATAACCTCTTTTTATACACAATTAGCCCAATACTTCACTCAATTGTAGGATTTAATCTTGACGTGTAATGGGTAACATAAGAAATGTGTATGTTTGAGAAATCATGAGAAAAAGAAGAGAAATAAGAGAATTTTAATGAGCATAAACCATAAATAAGAATAACTGCAAATGATTGATCCGTGAGAAGGGATGCATTTGGTTATACCGTGAGAAGGGATGCATTTGGTTATTCTGCGAGACGGGATGCAATTAGTTATACCGCGAGAATATCTGCAATTAGCTTTAATCCAAGAAAAGTTTTGCAGATGGTTAACCACAAGAATAATTGCTGACGGATAACTCGAGAATAAATGTTGACGGTTAAAACCACAAGAATGATTGCAAGTGGCTTATGACCACAAAAGAACCTCATTTATGAATAGAATTTTAAAGAATTATTGTGTGATGCTTTTGACTATGGCCATATCAAATTGCATGATTTCTTTGTTTATGCCCTATATACTAACATAAGAATATGAGTTTTTACCATTACAATTTGAGAATGCATCTTGTTTGATGAATATCTATTCAAGTGCATGTGTAATCATAAGTATATGCATGAGATATTTGTATAATCCATATACATTATTCCAATAGCATAATATTTTAAATTATTATGAAAAAGAATGTAGTGGATTTTTGTATCTGTACGGTGGTACAAGCAACTATTTTTAAATACAAGTGATTATTGCTACAAAGAAATCTTTCTCATTTAAGTTGGTTTGTATCAGATGCCTAGGTACCAGGTGCTGTTGGAAGTAGAGGTAGAAGTAGTGGAGATACCCTTTCTGGGGTATTTTCCTGTGATCACTGGACTTTGGGTCCTACTTGTATTCGAGTTACCATCCTCCTCTTGATTGTATGCATAACTAGAAGTATATAGTATGTTGACATGCCCACTTACCTAAATCCTTATTAGTATTTTGAAAGGATCAGGAGAATGATTTTGGTGTAAGTAAGCAGAGCATATATGTATTAAGATATGTGAGATAGAGAATTTTTCTTAAAACAGGGTATGAGTGGCAGGTTTGTTGTCTCCTTACCCTGCTCAGGCTCACATATCTATAGGTATATGTCTGACATACACTACTGTTTATGTGTATATGAATATTTTGTTCAATTTAATGTGAATGTGAATATCTCTATATCTATCCATTTCATTTAAATTACTTTATTTATTTCCCCTGCGTAACATGTGAGAACCTGAGTGTAGTAACCCAAACTAGTGGCGCTCAACCTTTTAAGTTAGAATAAGTTAAAATTATACTCAGGTGGAGGTAGTAGTAACTCACCAATCCTATATTATATTACCTTATATTATTTTATTACCAAAAAGGAATATAGGGTTGGGGGTGTTACACTATACCTGTGAATAGGGGTATAGAGGAAAAGATCCAACGATTATGCTTCCTATGTTCTTTTGAGGCTGAGAGTTAACATAAGCTTAATAGTGTCCCCATAATTAGAGAGTTCTCTGATGTCTTTCCCGAGGAGATCTCTATTCTTCCACCAGAGAGAGAAGTAGAATGCTCTATAGAGTTAGTTTTCTAAGCAGGATCAATCTCTATGGAACCTTATAGAATGTCTCCCTTAGAACTAAGTGAGTTGAAAATGCAAATAGAAGACCTCCTTGAAAAGTAATTCATTAGACCCAGTGCTTCATCATAGGGAGCACTGGTGTTATTTGTGAAGATAAAGGATGGGAGTATGAGAATGTGCAGAGACTATAGGAAATTGAATAAAGTGAATGTGAAAAACAAGTATTTCCTCCCTAAGATTGATGACTTGTAAGATTAACTGAAAGGAGCAGCTGTGTTTACTAAGATCTATTTGAGGTCGAGGTACCATCAAATCAGAGTGAGAAAGGGTCATATACCTAAGACTGCTTTTAGGACTAGGTATGGGCATTATGAATTTCTTGTAATGCCATTTGGTCTAACGAATGCTTCGATTATTTTTTTGGATTACATGAACTGCATCTTTAGACCCTACCTTGATCAGTTTGTGGTATTGTTCATTGATGATATTCTTGTGTATTCTAGAAATAGGCAGGAACATGAACAACACCTTAGGATTGTGTTGCAAGTGCTTAGAGAGAAATAGCTGTATTACAAACTCAAAAAGTGTGAGTTTTGGCCAGAGGAAGTAAGATTCCTAGGGCACATGATTACTAAGGATAAGGTAGCAGTATATCCAAGTAAGACTGAAGTGGTGGTTCATTGGGAGAAACCTATGATGGTGATTGAAATCTGTAGTTTCCTCAGATTAGCTGATTACTACAGAAGGCTTATCCAAGGGCTTTCGCAAATAGCAATGCCAATGAATGAGTTAACCCAGATGGATGTTCCATTTAGGTGAGATTCTAAATGTGAACATAGTTTCCAAACCTTGAAGGAAAGGTTAATCGCTGCACCTGTATTAATTATCCCAAATCCTTTGGAAAGGTTTGAACTATATTGCGATGCATCCAAGAAAGATCTAGGGTGTCTCTTGATGTAAGAGGGGAAAGTTGTAATGCCTGATCCCTTCAAAATTTTAATAATAAGGATTTAAAAGAAATAAGGAAATGGAGGTTATAACAAGAGGGACTAAAATGCAATTTCCTTATTTTGCCTGGAGGTCCCTGAAGTTCAGCTATTTCACCTTCTCCTCCTATATATGCTCATGGGCTTCCTTAGTGCCAAAAGAAGGCACCGAGCATTCAGAAAGGGGAGGAAGAGGAGAAGAGACCGAGCAAGGAAAGGGAAAAAAGAAGGAAAGCAAGATTGAAGCTTTGAAACTCGGATTGGAGGTAGGAAATTCCTCAACTATAGCGTATTTAGCTTTTCAAACATCATCTAGCTAGATTTTCTGTAATGAAGACACCCAAATCTGTCAAAATTTAGGAGAAAATGAAAATAGGAAAAACTTAAGGCATTTTGGGTTTTCTAAGATTTAGACCAGATGAATTGATTTAGACCAGATGAATTGATTTAGATGTTTGTTTGAGGTTAGGAAATGATTTTCGGACTAAGATGCATGATTTATAGCATCCATTTGTTTATCTCTAGGCTTAAAATTAGAATTATAAATTTAGGTTTTTCTTCCACTCGTTTTGCAAGTAGATTCTCTGATTTGAGTGATGTTTTGGACCTAGAAATTTATGGGGTTTACTCAAAAACATGTAGGGATTAAGCTCATTTAATTTCCATATGTTATGGACTGGTAATCTGGGTTGCATTTGATGGAAACTCGCATTTCTGGACTGTCAAATAACAAACGGTCGACTGCCAGCATGCACCAATAAACTATCATGTTCTTCGTAAAACTAAAAATGGATACAGAAGCTTAGCAGTTGACTTTCAGGTAGGCACTAGTCGACTATCGAACCACAATGAAGCCCAGAATTGCACACAGAGGTGCACCAATCGACTGCTAAGCGCGCACCAGTTGATGGTCGGGTCCCTGTCTTGCAAAATACTACTTTCCAAAGAGCAATCAGCTGATTGCCAGCTCCTGACAGCCAACTGGTAGCTCCCTTGATGCAAGGAAATGATTTTTAAACATGATTTGAGCTTATAAATCCCTGGCTTTTATTTGAATAAGGTTCACACATCATTCTAATGGGGAATTACATGAGAAGAGTGATAGAAAACCAAAGAACTAGTGGGAATTCAGGGGAGACCTTATTGAAACCTTAAGATAGGATTTGCATAAATACATAATTTAGGAAAGTTAGAATATGAACCTTCCCCATTGCCGCAGGAAATAAATTTTGAAGATAACCTTGAGGTAAAGGAGGAAAACCCTGATCCAAAGAGGAGCAAATGGTAGAGGTAGAGTAATATACATTCCCTTACTCTTATTAATGATTGTAAATTATTGTCCAATAAATACAATTTGTAAATTGATTGGGAATGATTGCTGAACATGATTGATTTGATATAGATTTTTTTGAGTATAGAAAAGACTTGCCTGTGATGCTCTTTACATGTTTGCTAATTTGGCTATTGGGTTATATGCCATAGGGATAGACTAGCTTAGGGTGGATATTCAGTAGCTGGTATGGGATGGCCGTTGAATATCCCTTATGTAGACTATTTTATTTATTAATTGTGCTAAACTGAATAAGTCTAGATTTGTTGGGAATTATGCATTAA
Organism: Senna siamea; assembly: GCA_031216115.1. Taxonomy (NCBI): domain Eukaryota; kingdom Viridiplantae; phylum Streptophyta; class Magnoliopsida; order Fabales; family Fabaceae; genus Senna; species Senna siamea. The sequence continues at coordinate 10,937,298 of CM062360.1, forward strand.
ACTAGGACAACCCTATGAAAGGTTTAAAGAGTAAGGGTGGATAACCTATACTGGGTGAAGTTATGGTTTAAGTATAGTATCCCATGACCTTAAGTACTAGTCTACTATGTGTATGTATTGCCATATAGACTGTATGAGGATGAGACTAGCAGTGTGCATATGTCGAGGGATGCCCTGGAACTTAGCTCTCGCTTGTACTTGAATGGGTGATTGGTGTTACGGATCACGCTCACAATATAGGGTGCATTTTCCAGTGTTGGTGTTACGGATCACACCCAACCAAAACCTTGTTTTCAGATAAAATGGCATGCAATTGAGATGATTAATCAGATGAAATGTGTGATAGATTAATGTATGAGATTTTTCAGGCATGATTTCAGTATGATTTTCATACTTGAGATGTTATACTCCCTATATGTTCTGATTGATTTCCTGTATACATTTTAGTTAAAGTATTCAGTAATTCACTTATTTTCCAAATTGATTTTGTGGGAAATTGTTTTCTGTGCTTAGTCACAGCTGAGCTAGTAACTACTTTTGAAAGTATTTATTTGTAAATTACTCTGCTGGGATTTTTATATCTCATCAAGTTGTTTACTCAGATGATCAGGAATAGGGAATGCCTAGGAGATAGTTGGGCATCAGAAGAATGTTAAGGCTACTAGGCAAAAATAGAAGAAGTGTATAGTTCAAAGTTGGAGTGATATTAGGCTCAAGATTTGTATATGTATTAAATTTTTGGGACTTAGAATTTGTATAATGAGTTTGATGCATTATGAATTAAATTATGGATGTATGTATGGACTTGTTATTTATGGCATAGTATATCTCAATTGTTTCTGAATGGCTGATAGAATTTATATTCCAGAGAAATATGTGTAGCATATATTATGACGTTAGTAATGCTGCACAGGATAAGTGGTTGAGTGGAATTTAAATAGACTACAAGGAAAGTCTATTTGGGTTACACTCAACCAGTAGAGACCCTCTGATGTTCCCTAATTTGGGAAAGTGAAAATTTATTAAGTATATTTTTATGCTTTCGCTAGTATATACTCTGATATATGAACAGTAGGATAAGGGGGTCATTACAAGGGTGGTATTAGAGCACGGTTACCAGTTCACCTAGTCATAATTGAGGATTTAGGTTGAATTGCATTTAACCAGGTTTGCAGCATTAGGAAATTGATTAATTTGACTCTGGAATATATAAGACAATGATCAACAATTGAGATATTAGGTATGACCGTGTGGTCATAGCTAGATGCTATTACTGAAACTAATGGTTTTCCCTTTTTGTATCAGAAATCTATGGCAAACTCTCGCAGAGGCACAACTAGAAGGTATAGGGAAAGTAGTAACAGGGATGATGACATGAGAGAGATGATGGACTCCTTCTGAATGATGGCAGATGCGATGAGAGAGCAAGCTGCTGTAAGTGCCAATATGGTGAGACAGTACCAAGAGGAGCATCAGAGCTATGACAATGGAAATAATAGGAACAATAACCAATTATACCAAGGCTGGATTGAGTTCCAGCAAGTAGGACCACCAGCGTTCTTAGGCACTTGTGAGGTGGCGATTGTGAAAAGATGGTTAAAGGAGATGGAGAAAATCTTCCAATTATTGCATAGTACAAATGAACAATGGGTTATATATGCAACATATATACTGAAGGGAGAGGCTGAAAACTGATGGAGCGGGGCTAAAAAACTCATGGAAAGTAGAGGCACTCCACTCACATGGGAATCTTTCAAGGGGATTTTCCTAGAGAAATATTTCCCTGAGAGTGAGATGCAGGCCAAAGAGACTGAGTTCCTACAGCTCAGACAACTGAGCAGACCATTTGAAGAATATCTAGCCAAGTTTGAAGAATTGGTTAGATACTCTACTTACCTGAGGCTACACTATAACGAAGCCTGGAAATCAAGCCAACTGGAGGTAGGGTTAGACTTGCAAATGAGAACACAAATAGTCCCGATGGAAATAAGGGATTTTGCGATGCTGGTGAATAAATGTCAAATCCTTAGTAAGTATTTGGAGGAAAGGCAGTACATGACTCAAAGAACTAGAGGCTTGCAGAACAACCAGCTAAAAATCTAAATGTGAAGGGTGGAAATTTTAAACCATAACAAGGGTCGTCAAGTAGAAATAGATGTCCTGAAGTGGTCAATTGCTCGAAGTGTGAGACAAAGCATGTGAATCAACCCTATTGGCATCAGATGCTAATAAGATGCTACAAATGTGGAGGCACAGGACATTATGCAAAATACTATCCAACCGGTGGAAGAGTCTTTACTTTGGACAGAGCTAATGTCAATAAGTTGCTTGGATTAATGCAAAGTAGAGGTAAGATTTATAATTTTCCCTTGATAGTATTGTTTGATTCGAGTGCTACGCACTCTTTCATATCTGATGCGTGTATGGGGAAACTGAACTTACCTTTATAAACCATACCTTTTGACTTGTGTATTTTCACGCCTTTAGGAGAAACAGCTATATCCTACAAATATACCTAAACTATCCCCTTTCCATTGATGATACCTTATTTATTGTGGACCTTATATGTTTGCCTTTGACTGGGATTGACGTCATTCTAAGAATGGGCTGGTTATCTAGGAATCAGGTCTTCTTAAATTGTTCTGAAAAGACTATCTCTTATTTGGATACCTTACCCGTAGGTGGGAATGACAGGGTGTGTGAGATAAATGATATCTCTCTTAACCTCACTCAAGTAGAATTGCAAGAGAAGTTAAGCCTAATTCCTAGTGTGAGCAATTTCCTGGAGGTATTTTCTTTGGAGATAAGTAGGTTACCCCCACCTCGAGAGATAGAATTCACTATAGATCTAATTTCGGGTATAGGCTTGATAGCCATGACTCTATATATAATGGCCCCAGTGGAACTGAGGGAGTTGAAGGTCTAAATAGAGGATCTACTGCAGAAGGGATTCATCAGGATAAGTATATCACCCTGGGGAGCTCCTGTCTTATTTGTAAAGAAGAAAGATGGGAGCATGAGACTATGTATAGATTACAAACAGCTAAACAAGGTGACCATTAAGAATAAGTACTCATTACCTCGAATAGATGACCTGTTTGACCAATTGCAAGGTGCAACAATATTCTCTAAAATAGACTTAAGATTAGGATACCACTAGATTAGGGTTAGGGAGGAAGATATCCCTAAGACAGCATTTAGCAAAAGGTATGGTTATTATGAGTTTCTAGTGATGCCGTTTGGACTGACCAATTCCCCTACTGTGTTCATGGATTATATGAATAGAATTTTTTGACCTTACTTGGACAAATTCATAGATGACATCCTAGTATATTCCAAGACTCAAGAAGAGCATGTACAACATCTTAGCATGGTGTTACAATTGTTGGAAGAAAAACAATTATACTAAGCTAGAGAAGTGTGAGTTTTGGTTGGAGGAAGTGAAAATTTTGCGTCATGTGGTAAATAAGGAAGGAATTTTGATAGACCCTAAGAAAATTGAAGCTATACTAGCTTGGGGTCAACCGAGGACAATCACAGAAGTTAAGAGTTTCTTGGGTTTGGCAGGCTATTACAGGAAGTTCATACAAGGATTTTCCTAGATAGCCCTACCATTAACCCGGCTGACAAGGAAGGGTGCTGAGTTTGACTGGACTGAGCAGTATGAGCATAGTTCCTAAACCCTAAAAGAGAAGTTAACTATAGCTCTAATGCTCATAATCCCTAAACCCTTAGAGCTGTTTACAGTCTATACAGATACATTAAGGAAAGGATTAGGATGTGTCTTGATGCAGGACTAGAGAATAGTTACTTATGCATCTAGATAACTAAAACCTGCAGAAGAAAACTATCCTACCCATGACTTAGAATTAGCTGCAGTATTATTTGCCCTGAAGATTTGGAGACATTACTTGTATGGGGCTGTATTTGAGGTTTTTAGTGACCATAAGAGTCTTAGGTACTTATTTGATCAAAAGGAATTGAATATGAGGTAGAGAAGGTGGGTAAAATACCTAAAGGACTTTAACTTCGAGTTGAAGTATCATGCAGGGAAAGCCAGTGTAGTGGATGATGCATTAAGCAAGAAATCCTTACAAGTGGCTATTTTGATGATAGATGAGATGAGATTACTTGAGGACTTTAGGAATCTCAGCCTCAATGTAATTTCCTTTCCGAAGAGACTGGTGATGAGTGACTTTCTGATAGACTGTGACTTGAGGGAGCAGATTAGACAAGCCCAACTAAAGGAAGAGTCATTAGGAGTCTACATAAACTAACCTAATTTTAGGCTAGCTCTTAATGGAGTGCTAATGTTCAGGAGAAGAATAGTAATACCAAACCATCAGGAACTAAGGGAGAGAGTGTTAGCAGAGGCTCATTGAAGCCACTATACCATTCACCCAGGTATTTCAAAAATGTATCAGGACTTAAAAAGAAATTTTTGGTAGTCGGATATGCAAAAAGACATCGCAAAATATGTGAATGCTTGTCTTACTTGCCAACAAGTTAAAATAGAGCATCAAAGACCCGCAGGACTATTAAGACCATTAGATAGACCAGAAAGGAAATGGGATTAGGTAACCATAGACTTTGTAGTTGAACTACCTAGAATGCCAGCTAGTTATGATTCCATTTGGGTAATAGTGGATAGATTGACCAAATATGCGCATTTCTTGCCTATCAAGATTAGGTATTCTATGGAAAAGCTAACTCAGGTATACCTTAAGGAAATTTTGAGGTTACACGGGGTACCATCAGGAATAGTATTAGATTGAGACCCTAAGTTCACCTCAAGATTTTGGCATTCCCTACAGAAAGCATTAGGAGGCCAACTTAAGTTTAGCACTGCCTATCATTCTCAAACCGATGGATAGTTTGAGAGAACGATCCAAACCTTAGAAGATATGTTGAGGGCATGTGTGCTTGAATAGAAAGGAAGTTGGCATAAGTACCTACCTTTGGTAGAATTTACATATAATAATAGTTTTCACTCTACTGTAGGTATGGCACCATATGCTGTTTTGTATAGGAGAAGTTGTAAGTCACCCCTAAGCTGGGTAGAAATATGGGAGAGTACCTTGATAGGACCAGAGATTGTACAGGAGACCACTGATCAAATTAAAATGATCAGGGAAAAGATGAAGGTAGCTCAACAAAGGTAGGAAGCTTATGCTAATAAAAGGAGGTGATCTTTGGAGTCTAATGAGGGAGATCACGTATTCTTGAGAGTGTCGCCTACTACAGGTATTGGTAGACAAATAAAGAGAAAGAAACTAAGTCCTTGGTTCTTAGGACCATTCCAAATCCTGCAAAGAGTTAGTCCAGTTTCCTACTAAATAGCCCTTCCTCCCTACCTATCAAACTTGCATGACGTCTCTCATGTATCGCAACTCTGAAAATACATCCCAAATCCCACGCATGTATTAGGGAATCAACCAATAATATTGAAGGAAAAATTAACCTATGAATCTAATCCTGTCAAAATCCTAGACTTTAAGACTAAGCAACTTCGAAATAAAGTAATTCCTTTAGTCAAGATATTATAACAGGATGTAGCAACCCAGGAAATGATGTGGGAGAAGGAGGACGAGATAAGGCAACGCTATCTAGAATTGTTTACATGTATGAATTTTGAGGACAAAATTCTTTTAAGGGGGAGGATTGTAATGCCCAATCCCTTAGAAATTTTAATAATGATGATAATTTTGAAATGTTAAATGAGTATTTAAAGGAAATAAGGAAATGGAGGTTATAACAAGAAAGACTAAAATACAATTTCCTTATTTTGCCAGGAGGTCCCTAAAGTTTAGCTATTTCACCCTCTCCTCTTATATACGCTTGTGGGCTTCCCTAATGCCAAAAGAAGGCACCGAGCATTCAGAAAAGGGTGAAATAGGAGAGGAGATCGAGCAAGGAAAGGGAAAAGAGAAGGAAAGCAAGATTGAAGCTCCGAAACTCAGATTTGAGGTAGGAAATTCCTTAACTATAGCTTATTTAGTTTTTCAAACATCATCTAGCTAGATTTTCTGTAATGAGGACACCCAAATCTATCAAAAATCTGGGAGAAAATGAAAATAGGAAAAACTTAGGGCATTTCAGGTTTTCTAAGATTTAGACCAGATGAATTGATTTAGATGTTTGGTTGAGGTTAGGAAATGATTTTTAGACTAAGATACATCATTTATAACTTCCATTTGTTGATCTCTAGGCTTAAAATTAGAATTCCAAAGTTAGGTTTTTCTTCCACTCGTTTTGCATGTAGATTCCCTAATTTGAGTGATGTTTTGGACCTAGAAATTTATAGGTTTTGATCGGAAACTTGTAAGGATCAAAATCATTTAATTTTCATATGTTATGGACTGGTAATTTGGGCTGCATTTGATGGAAACTTGCATTTCTGGACTATCAAAGAACTGAACAATCAACTACCAGCATGCACCAGTCGACTGTCGTGTTCTTTATAAACCCAGAAATGCATACAGCAACTTAGTAGTCAACTACCAGGTAGGAACCAGTCGATTATCAAGCTACTTTGAAGCCCAATATTGCACACAGAGGTGCGCCAGTCGATTGCCAGGTGCACACCAGTCGACTGTCAGGTCCTTGTCTTGCGAAATTCTGCTTTCCAAAGAGCACTCAGCCGACTGCTAGCTCTTGGCAGCCAACTGGTAGCTCCCCTAATGCAAGGAAATTATTTTTAAACATGATTTGAGCTTATAAATCCCTAGGTTTTATTTGAATAAGGTTCACACACCATTCTAAAGGGGAATTACATGAGAAGACTGATAGAAAACCAAAGAACTAGTGGGAATTCAGCGGAGACTATAGTGAAACCTTAAGATAGGATTTGTATAAATGCATAATTGAGGAAAGTTAGAATATGAACCTTACCCATTACCTTAGGAAACAGATTTTGAAGATAACCTTGAGGTAAAGGAGGAAAGCCCTGATCCAAAGAGGAGCAAATGGTAAAGGTAGAGTAATCTACATTCCCCTAACTCTTATTAATGATTGTGAATTATTTTTTAATAAATACGATTTGTAAATTGACTGGGAATGATTGCTAAACCTGATTGGTTTGATATAGATTTTTTGAGTATATAAAAGACTTACCTGTGATGCTCTTTGCATGTATGCTAGTTTGGCTATTGGGCTATATGCCATAGGGAAGGACTAGCTTAGGGTGGATATTCAGTAGTTGGTATGGGATGGCTGTTGAATATCCCTTATGTAGACTGTTTTATTTATTAATTGTGCTAAACTGAATAAGTCTGCATTTGTTTGGAATTATGCATTAAACCAAGACAATCCTATAAAAGGTTTAAGGAGTAAGGGTGGATAGCCTATAAAGGGTGAAGTTGTGGTTTAAGTATAGTATCCCATGACCTTGAGTATTAGTTGAATGTGTGTATGTATTGCCATATAGACTGTATGAGGATGAGACTAGCAATGTGCATATACTGGGGGATGCCCTGGAAGTTAGCTCTCGCCTGTCCTTGAGCAGGTGATTGGTGTTAAGGATCACACTCAACCAAAACCTTATTTTTAGATAAAACGACATGCAATTGAGATGATTAATCACATGAGATGTGTGATAGATTAATGTATGAGATTTTTCAGGCATGATTTCAATATGATTTTTAGACTTGAGATGCTATACTCCCTATATGTTTTGATTGATTTCTCGTATATATTTTAGTTAAAGTTTCAGTAATTCACTTATTTTCTAAATTGATTTTGGGCGAAATTGCTTTCTGTGCTTAGTCAAAGCTAAGCCAGCAACTATTTTTGAAAGTACTTATTTGTAAATTGCTCTATTGGAATTTTTATATCTCATTAAGTTGTTTTCTCAGATGAGCAGGAATAGGGAATGCCTAGGAGATAGCTGGGCATGAGAAGAATGCCAAGGCTACCAAGAAAAAACAAAAGAAGTGTATAGTTCAAAGTTGGAGCAGTATTAGGCTCAAGATTTGTATATGTATTAAATTTTTGGGACTTAGAATTTGTATAATGAGTTTGATGCATTATGAATTAAATTGTGGATGTATGCATGGACTTATTATTTATGGCATAGTATAACTCAATTGTTTCTGAATGGCTAATAGAATTTATATTCCAGAGAAATATGTGTAGCATACATTATGATGTTAGTAATGCTGCACAGGATAAGTGGTTGAGTGGAATTTGAATGGATTGCAAAGAGAGTCTATTTGGGTTACACTCAACCAGTAGAGACCCTCTGACGTTCCCTAATTTGTGAAAGTGAAAATTTATTCAATATATTTTTATGCTTCTGCTAGAATATACTCTGATATATGAATAGTAGGATAAGGGGATTGTTACAAATGTAGTGGCCTATGCTTACAGAAAATTAAAGCCCTCTGAGAGCAATTACCCTACTCATGACCTAGTTAGTGACTATAGTGTTTACCTTAAAAATTTGAGGACACTATCTTTATAGGTTTAGGTTTGAGGTATTTAGTGACCACGAAAGCCTCAAGTACCTCTTTGACCAGATGGAATTAAACATGAGATAAAGGAGATGGATGGAATTCATTAAGGATTATGATTTTGAATTAAGATACCATCTAGGCAAGGCCAATGTCGTGGTTGATGCCCTAAGTAGGATGATGGTGAGTGAAATGAGTTTGATAGAAAATTTCATAAATTTGAGTTTATTCGTGTTGTTGTTACCAGATAAAATACATATAGGTGAATTGCATATTGAAAGTGACCTTAGGACTCAGATCCTAGCAACCCAAAAGGAGGATGAATTCTTAAAGTCCCTAAAGGACCCAAAGGAATTCCATAAGGAGGTCAATGGGCTAATGACCTTCTAGAATTGGGTTTATGTCCCAAGTCTAGGGGATTTAAGGGAGAAAATCATAGAGGAAGCCCATAGGAGCAATTATAACTTTCATCCTAGTGCCATTAAGATGTATTAAGACTTGAAGGGAAGATTTTCCTGGCCAGGCATGAAAAAGCACATCATTGAGTGTAACACCCCATAATTTTAATTAGTCTAAATTAATGTTCCCTCCATTAATCAGGTACCTTTGCTTGTGTGATTTAATATTTAGAATAAATATGCTAAAGGGTGACACTTTTAATTCCCTGAGATACATGCATAAAAGTTGAGTGTTTGACTTTATCCTCTTCCTCCTTCATTGAGCTAGCTGAATAGGCACTCTGTGGAGTAGATTAAAGTATGTCAACTCAATTTAAAATGTATATATATTCACATGGCTAGGAACAAATGGAATTGCAAAGAATGTATAGCAAAAAGATATATATGAAAGCACACGTGTATTTGGGAGGAGAGTGAGATTTTCTTAAGACTAAGGGAAGTGCAGAAATTTTTTTTCTAACCAAGTGCACCCACATGGCTAGGAAAGGAAACGTGAGATACACGTTTCCTCCATCACTTGTGTGCCTCCAACGTGGGGGAAAACTCATGTATGCTTTACATGCATGGGTCTTACATGAGGAGAGTGATTTAGGTACAAAGGTGGAATTAAATATATGATTGTGTATGCAGCAAGGAAGCCTCACACATTATAATATACAAGTGGCAATTGGGTAATGACACAAAACAAGAGGAAAAGTGGCGTACGTTTGGCATGTGGGAGGAGCAACTCGTGACCTCCTTCCCTTCCTTCCTTACGTGACCGAATAGACTAAGGAAAAGGGTGTAAAAATTTTTATTTAACATACAAGTGTAGTTATTTGTGGAGTGTAACTAACATGCAAGGAAAGGAATTACCAAATTTGCAAGCAAGGAGGGAATTAATTATATATAAATGCATGCAATAAGTAAAACAAAAAGTGCATAATTTTTACAAAGAATGCATTTACATGGCTAGAAGAAGAGAAAACGTGTAATGCAAGCCTCCTCCTCTCCTTTAACTTTTTTAAGTAGATAACCTAAGCTTGTAAGTAAGTGCAAAGTGTACTTAAAAGTACACTTATGACAACTAAGCAATAATTAAGGAGAGACAAGAAAAAAAAAAGAGAGTGCAGTCACCACCCAAGCATCACGTGAATTAGGAAGAAAAATAAAAAGAAAACATGCATGGCTATGTGGCTTGCGTGAGGGAGGTGGTTTGTATAAATTCATTCCCTCCTTCCTTGGTGTCACCACATGGATAAAATAGGCATGCATAAGGAACAAAACGTGAGCTTGCCTAGCCGTATAGCCTTGTGTAGGTAAGAGTGGCATGACAAGTGGGTTAAGGTGAGATTGCAAGAAAAGGTTGTACCTAAAAGTACACTTAGAGCAACCTTGAAAACTAAGAAAATAAATAATTAATGTAAAAGTGCAGAAGTTATCTCAATAAACAAAGAAAAAGAGAGCTAGCGTCACGTAAAAGTGCAAGGAAAATAGGGCTGCACATATATTGCATGTGTTTCCATGAAAAAATGAAATTAGAAGTGAGGGTGGCGTGACTGAAGGGGAAAAACAAAGTGTAGCCGCCACCACACCCTCACGACAAGAGAGAAAAGAAAAGAGAAAGAGAGAGGAAGCAGTGTGAGTCTAAGCCAAATACAAAAGTTGTAAGGAGGAATGAGTTAAGGGGATCAAGAAGGAAAGGAGCAAGGGAGCAAGGAAGGAGTAAAGGGAGAAAGGCAAAGAGGAAGGCAAGCCAATCTCATCTTAGTGCATCATTGAGGTAGGTTAACAATTTCTAAATTTTGTTCCATGTTTTAATACATGAAATCACCATGCTATTACAAACTTCCATGGAACATTATTATTATCTTCTCTACATTCTTGATGAAATGAATGTTGTGTTGGTTAAGCATGTATGATAGTTTGGGATGTTGATGGATATGATAGAATGAATATTGATGTTTATGGAAGAATTATAGTTAGTTAATTCTAGTTGTATGATGAGCCATGGTTGACTATGTTAGAACTAAAAGTATGATTTTGAAAACCATCTTTCTCCAAGAACTTCCCTTCTTGGCCGATTGGAAGATCAAAGCTTACAATAAATTGATACTAAATTTTTAGCTATGATTGGTGTAGAAAAATTGACCATGGATGAAGGAAAGTACACCATTTAAGGGCAATAACTGAGGGATAGAAGAGGGAAATTTGAATTTGCAACATAGTCCATTTTTCTTGAATTTCCCTTAGGCTAAGTTCATGAAAATTTTATTAGAATTCTATAAGAGATTTATATTATGATTATTTTTCAAGAATGAAAAATTCATTATTGAATTTATTAGAATTCTATAAGAGATTTATATTATGATTATTTTTCAAGAATGGGAAATTCACTCTTGAAATTTATTAGAATTCCATAAGATATTCATATTATGATTATTTTTTTAAGAATGGAGAATTAAAGTGATTTAGGCAACATTATCATAAATAAATCTAATAGAGAGTTTAGAAAAGATAACAAAAGTACCCAAGAGTGCACAAGAGTTTTATTAAGGTGGCCAAGTGTCCACAAGAGTACCCAAGTGTGCACAAGAATTTTATAAAGGTGGCCAAGTGTCCACAAAAGTGCCCAAGTGTGCACAAGAATTTTATAAAGGTGGCCAGGTGTCCACAAAAGTGCCCAAGTGTGCACAAGAATTTTATAAAGGTGGCCAGGTGTCCAGAAAGTGCCCAAGTGTGCACAAGAAACTTTATAAAGTTAGCCAAGTGTCCACAAGTGCCCAAGTGTGCACAATCAATTTATAAAGGTAAGTTTAAATAATGATAAGCACAAATGATTTTTGTTCATTTTGTGATCACATGTTAATAGCATACAAAGATGTTTTATTGAAAAGAACATTATTTTACCACATTGACATTTCCAATGATTATACAATGCTTGCCAATTTGTAATTATGAATAATGCTATGTTTTTTTAAATACCAAGAATGTAGAAGTAAACATTTTGGTGCTTCCACCCTAATACATATTAGTTGGCTTTTAAACTTTGAATTGTTAAGCTACAGGGAAACTTGTGTTTCTCATTTATATGCTAATATGTATCAGAAACGAACATTTAGCAGTGCCCGGGAAGATAGAAGTTCTTTTGGTCAAAAGTGATTTTTTTGTAACCTCTTATTTTTGGGTCCTGATTTTAGATGTATGTTTGGATTAGAATTAGGACTATTATTTTGCCTGTGTATATGAAAGGGGAACAGGAAATTACTAGGGAAGGGATATGTGAAGGACCTATTCATCATATATTTGTAAAGGGAGTTTGAGTGGCAGGATTGTTGTCTCCTGACTCCTTATGGACGGGTACTTCATATATCCCAGAAGATATTCTTTGAAGGATGTAATGAACATTATTTATTGGACATTTATCAATTGTAATATATAAAAGTTTTAAATTTCCACTGTGTAGTATAGTATTTTATTTTTGCTGTGCATATGAGATTTAATCTGAGAAAAAGATCTCGAACCTAATCCACTTAAATAAAACTTAATGGTATAACTGCTCAGACTTAATAATGAAATGATAAGAATAATGTATTGAACTTATCTATTTACATCAGAGGAAGTGTAATACTAGATAAGAGCGTTACAATGAGTATGTTGCTAAGTGCTTAGTGTGTCATCAGGTGAAGATTGAACATCAGAAACCTCCTGGATTGTTGCAACCTCTCGATATCCTTGAGTGGAAATGGGATAATATTTATATAGACTTTGTGATAGGTTTATGTAGGACTCAGTCAGGAAATGATGCTATTTGGGTGATAGACCGATTAACTAAGTTTTGTACATTTCCTACCTATTAAGATCAATTTCTCCTTGGAGAAATTAGCCCATTTATACATTTAGGAAATAGTGAGACTTCATGGGATCCCTACTAGCATTGTCTCAAATAGAGACCCAAGGTTTACCTCTAGGTTTTCGAGAGCCTTCCAAGAAGCTTTTGGTTCTAGGTTAAGCTTAAGTATCGCTTATCATCCTCAAATGGATGGACAAATAGAGAGGACTTTCCAGACTTTAGAGGATATGCTTAGGTCATGTGCATTGGAGAATAAGGGGAATTGGGACTAAAGCCAAGCATTGATAGAATTCTCATACAATAACAGTTTCGATTCTAGCATAGGGATGGCACCCTATGAAGCTTTGTATGGGAGGAAGTGTTGATTAACTCTGTGTTGGTTTGAGGTTGGCAAAATAAGTATGCTAACAAGAGAAGTAGACTGCTAGAATTCGATGAAGGGGATCATGTTTTCCTTAGGGTATCATTTTTTATTGGTATAGGTAGAGCCATTAAGCCCAGAAAGTTAAATCCCTTATTTATTGGGCCATTCTAAATTTTGAGAAGGGTTGGCTAATCAACCTATCGAATGAATTTTTCGCCATTTCTGTCAAACCTCTATAATTTTTTTCTTGTCTCGCAACTTCAAAAATACATCCATGACCCATCTCACATTGTTGATGCCAGTACAGTACAATTAAAAAAAAATTTAACTTATCATCTGAAACCTTTAAGAATCATCGGGAATAAGGTCAAGCAATTGAGGAACAAGGTTATCCCTCTAGTTAAAGTCTTATAGGATTAGTCTTCTTAACAATAGGCGACATGGGAGAAGGAAGATGGCATGAGAAAGTCCTACCTAGAATTGTTTGAATAGGTATGTTCTAATTTTGAGGAAAAAATTCTTTTAAAGGAGGGGAGAAATGTAACATCCGCTCCTAATATGATTAAGAGATTCTTGTTAATTGTTAATTTAAGTTTAATGATTGTGTATGTTGTATTAATTACCTATAGTTGCATTAGTGTAGGGACTTAGTTGAAATGAAGACAAGTTTAGTAAAGTATGAATAAGGACCAAATTAAAAAGGGAAAACTAAGTGAGGCCTAAGTCACAAAATGGCCAAAGACCAAAGGGCAAATAGGGAGATTTAATATTTCAAAAACCTTAAACCCTAAAACATAATTCCAAACTTTAGCATTTCCTATAGAGAGAAGGAGAAGGGCAAGTAGAGAGAGAAAATGCTGAGTTAGGGCAAAGTGGAAGGGATAAGCTTGAAGAAAGGGTCATTTAAGGCTAGGGAAAAAGTTTGACAGCAAGGGGAGGATCATCTGGACAGTCAATCCAACATATTTTCAAGGAAATCTAGGTAGCAACTCAACCTAAACCCATTTCAAAAATGTTTGCTTTTAATAGAAAAAAATGTGATTTATAAGTGTTTTGAGTTAAGTTGAGGTTTAAGCCTACATTCTATGTGTTTTTAACTTCTATTGGGTGCTACTTGCTGAAATGTTATGCTTATTTGTGCTTGTAAATGATGGAAATGATTGGGTTGTTGTTCATCTAGTATAATATGCTAGTTTCCATTGAATGCATACTATTTGAGCATAATCATGAGGAATGTTTAGAGAAAAATGAGGTTTTGGCATGGAAACTAAGCTCATATGTTTTTAAACTTAAAATAGACTGAAATCTGAGCTGGTTAATCTCAAAAATGTATTTTCAGAACTATTACAGACATAACAGTTGACTAGCAGCATGTGGCAGCCAACTACCCTACTCCTAAGAAACCCAAAATCACATACTTAGGCATAATAGCTGACTAGTAGCCCACTATTTTGAAAACCAAGGATTCCAGAGAGCGATTAGCTGACTTCTAGTCTTCCACCAATCAACTGATAGCCCTCCAACATATGAAACATGATTGTTATCAAAGATTAAGCTTAGTAATCCTCTATACCACTTTGTTTAAGGCTCACAATGTAACCATACAAGGAAATTACATACTTTTGGGTAATATGCAAGAGATAAGGTCACATGTCACTCAAATGAGAGGATCCTTGTGATAGTGATACAAAGGGAGCAAAAAAAATATAAGAAAGGAAAGAGTAAAGTATTCTAAAGTTATGCATTAATAGTAGATAGGCTCATTATCGAGTGACCAATTGTTAGTATGGGACAACCGTTGGGCATTATACGGTTGTGCCATAAATAGGGATGGTTAAACATCCACTTGAACCTAGGTGATTTTGAAAATGCCGTGATGGTTGCAAACTCTAAGTTAGTTTCATCTTTCAAAGGCCATTAGGAAACACATACTTAGGGTTAAGCATAACTATGTGCATGAGCCAAATCACCCTAGTATATATGTTAGAGAATTGTGTATCAGGAGTGTAATCCACTAGTAAGGGGTGGTAATTCCATAGCCTCATGATCTTTAGAAGCGAAGAGGATATGAGTTATACAAAGGTTTTACAGTGATCCGATGAGTTATTGAGATTGTACTTAGATTCGGCTAGGGGATGGCTCAGATAGTACTTATGCAGTATAGTTACTGTAATGGCGCAATTAGTTATCAGGATAGCTCATTCATGTATGTAGTGGTACGTGAAGTTGTTGCTGGGTGACATTCCTGATAACTCATGTTATGATTATTTCTCCTGCTCATAGGTAAAATGAAAAGGCATGTTTATTACCCTAGGAAATGTTTTGTTATGAAAATGATGATGAATGGACATTACACATTATAAAGTTAACATGTGTTTACCTATACATGCATGAATATAAGCACATGAAATGAAAGTATGTTACATGCACTGCATCCCAATAGTATGTATTATGCTTTTATGATGAAAAGAATGTAGAGGTTTTCTGTGAGTACGGTGGTACAAGTCAGTAGTTTTTAAAGCAGGTTTCATTGCTACTAAGATTAATTTCTCACATAAGAGCTGGTATGTACCAGATATGTAGGTCCTTGGCTGAAGATGAAGGTAAATTAGGAAGAGATACCTATCATAAGGCTACATGAAAGTGCATATTTTGGATAGTATAAGTATATATTCATTTGGTGCTAGTCTTTATAATTTTTGAGAAAGGCTAGTATAGATTATCTCTTGTATAGCCTATATTAATTTATATGTACATGGATTAATTAGTAATTATCAGTAGGTGTTTTAATGAGGCTATGAGTGGCAGAGTTGTTGCCTCCATGCTTAATAGTTATTTAATGATATTTAACAAAGTAAGTATGCATGTTTGTGTATAAATATTTAAAGTAAACTATATATATACATATATTGTAACATTCACTCCCTCTACGTATTAAGAGACGTTTGTTAATTTTAAATGAATTAAATGCTTCTGTTTGTTGCATTAAATTTCATATAGATGCATTATAATGAAAGTTTTAAGTAAAGAGAAAGAATAAGGACCAAATTGAAAGAAAAAGATGAAGTGAGGATAGAGGTGTGAAATTCTAAAACTTTAGGGTAATAGAACATAAATTTAGCCAAAGGATTTACTGTAGCAACAGAATTGCAAAGGGTCGGACCGCCTACAAATAGGCTAACCCTTCAGAAACTTCATTTGGCATCTTGAGTTCTGAAATTCTAGAGAGAGAAGGAAATCGAGTTAGAGAGAGAAAGCTAGAATTGGGAAGAAAGGAAGCTGTTGGATGGATCTAAGCATTCTAGGAGCTAGGAAATCAGTCCAAAACACTTCTTAAACAACAACTATCAAGTTTAAATCAGCAAAAAGGTAGCAAATCACCAATCTCTCTTATTTTTGAAAAATACTATTCATGGTTGGAAATTATGAGTTTTTATGATTTTGAACTTGAGGGAGATTAAAACCTACATTCTTAATTTTTTTGATTGCTATTAGATGTTTTAAATTGATTGAATACACTTGTGAATGCATGAATGCAATTATGTAAAATGGGTCTTTCATGGTTTTTGAGAAAGAGTTTAAATCCAAGATTTAAGCATGAATAATCAGTGGTTTTGGCTGTTTTTTAGTGGTAAATGAAGCTTTTATGCTGTTATTGAGTTTTTGATCATCACAACTATTTTAAAAACATGTTCTTGGGCTAAAATAATTGGTCAATGGCGAGTTTTAAAATAGAACATAACATAGTAGTTGACTTGTAGGCTCTACCAGTTGACTGTCGTGCTCCTGAGTTGCCCAGAAACGTATCTAGAATGCTAGCAGTCGACTACCAGGGGCTGAAAGTCGACTGCCATGATTTTCTTTTCCAGAAATTAGCCAAGAACAGAGTAGTCAACTATCGGGGTCCTGGAAGTCGACTGATTGCTCACTTTTTGAAACATTCTTGGGGCAGTAAGCTGGAAGTCGACTGCCAGGAGGCTGAAAGTCGACTTGTAGCTCTCTATTTTTGGAATTTGACTCAATAACCTATTTTAATCCACAATTAGCCCAAATACTTCACTCAAATGTAGGATTTAATCTTGAATTGTAATGGATAACATGTGAAATAAGAATATTTGAGAAATTATGAGAAAGAGAAGAGAAACAAGAGATTTTAATTAAGGATGAACTATAAATGAGAATAGCTGCAAATGGTTGATCCACGAGAATAACTGCATTTGGTTATTCCATAAGAAGGGTTGCATTTGGTTATAATGTGGGAAGGGATGTAATTAGTTATACTGCAATAATGGCAGCAACTAGCTTCAATCTAGGAAAAGTTTTGCAGACAATTAACCATGAATAATTACTTACAGTTAACCACGAGAATTAATGCTGATGATTAACCATGAGAATTAATACAGATGGTGAAAACCACGAGAATGATTATAGGTGGCTCATGACCACAAGAAAACTTATTTGTGAATGGAAATGTTTTCAAGAATTCTTTTATGATGCTTTGATTATAGCTATATCAAATTGTATGATTTCTTTATTTATGCTCTATACTGACATGAGAATATGAGTTGTTACCATTATAGTCTGAGAATGCGTCCTGTGTGATGAATATCTGTTGAAGTGCATGTGTAATCATAAGTATATGCATGAGATATTTGTATAATCCATGTACATTATTCCAATAGCATAATATTTTAAGTTAGTATGAAAAAGAATGTAGTGGATTTTTGTATCCGTACGATGGTGCAAACTGCTATTTTAAGCACAGGTGATTATTGCTACTGAGAAATATTTCTCATTAAAGCTGATTTGTATCATATGCCTAGGTTTCAGATCATGCTAGAAGTAGAGATAGTAGAGATACCCTTTCTAGGGTACTTTCCAATTATTAAAGAGATATGGATTGTATATGTATGGGAAGTTCCTCCCACCCCCTAACTATATGCATAACTAGGAGTATGTAGTATTTTGACATGCCCATTTCCCTAAATCCTTTTTAGTATTTTGAAAGGATTAGGAGGATGATTTTGGTGTAAGTAAGGAGGGAATATATGTATTAAGATATGTGGGATAGAGAATTTTTCTTTAAACAGGGTATAAGTGGTAGGCTTGTTATCTCCTAACCCTGCTTAGACTCACATATCTATAGGTATATGTCTAGCATACACACTACTGTTTATGTACGTATAAATATTATGTACAGTTGAATGTGAATGTAAATATCTTTATATCTATCTATCTCATTTAAATTACTTTATTTATTTTCACTGCGTAATGTGTGAGAACCCGAATGTAGTAACCCAAACTAATGGCACTCAATTATTTAACTTAGAAAAAGTTAAAAATATACTCGGGTAGAGGAAGTAGTACACTTATCAATCCTATATTATATCACGTTATATTATTTAATTACTTAAAAGGAATATAAGGTTGGGGGTATTACACTGAGTTGGTATCAGAGCATAGTTACCATGGCTAGTTGAGTACTGGCTAGGTAACAAAGGGTATATTCCTCAGGATAGAGACTAGTACATGTTAGTTAGCTAAATCTAGAAGTTCATTGACTTGTATTCTATTTTGACTTAAGGAATGGAGTGCTAGGTTTGGGGTAAACAGTATTTCCTTTTGGTGCCATATGATCTCTTAGAAATATTATGTTATTGAGATTGATCACCTCGGTAATGTTTGTTTTGTAGAGTGAAGTATGACTCCACTTAAGTGGAATACTAGAAAGGAGAAAGAAGGAAAGGGTAATATGAAGGGACTGATGCAGGCTATGCTGGTAGTGGTAGATGCTATGAAAGAGCAAGCAACTACTATTACCCATGCTATGAGTGAGCAGATAGATGTTACTACTCATGTCCTTAGGAAATTTTGGGAATAGGGGAAAAACCATAATAACCCTAATCCTCAAGAAGGACAAGCAAGAAACCCGGTGTATCATGGCTAGTCAAAATTTCAAAAAGCAAATCCTCCTTCTTTTAAGGGTGAGCTTGACCCGAAGGTGGTTGAAGAATGGCTGAAAAAGATAGAGAAATTATTTATGGTTCTTGATATAATTGATGCTCAAAAGGTCTTATTTTCCACCTATATGTTGGACAAAAAGGCAAAATATTGGTGGAAGCGAGCAAAGTAATTAATGGAGGCTCAGGAAATACAGATTACTTGGGATTCATTCAAGGAAGCATTTCTTGAAAAGTATTTTCATAAAAATGTGAGGAATGAGAAAGGGATTGAGTTTATGCAGATCAAGCAAGGCAACATGACATTTGATGAATATCTAACAAAATTTAAGGAATTATCTAAATTTTTCTCCTATCTACGACTTCAACCAGATGAAGCATAAAAAGCAATGCACCTAAAGGCTGGGTTAATGTTTGAGTTGAAGAATGTTGTAACCTCATTGGAAATACGAGATTATGCCACATTGGTAAAAAATGTCGCATAGTTTCCAAGAATCTGGCGAAAACTGATAAGAAAAAAAAAAGAGTAACTTCTTCAAAAGAAAACAACCAGGATCTTTCTTAGGGAGAGAAGGTAGATTTAGCAGAGGCTGGGAAGGAAAAAAGCTTATGGTGAAACCGGTGATGTCCAATGTTTATCCTAAATGCCATAAAAGTCATGAGGGACCCTACAAATGGCAATAACCAAAGGTTCAACATGGTGTATGTTATAGGTGTAGGAAGGAAGGACACTTTATCAGAGACTATCCACTGTGGAAGTGACAAGGTAATACCACTAAACCTCCTACTACTAGAAGAATCTATACTCTTAAGGGTAAGGAAGTGGCTTAGTCCAATGATTTAATGAAAGGTAAATGTTTAATTAATGGTATATCTTTAATTGTACTTCTGGCACTACTCACTATTCATTTCGTTGGAATATGTGAAGAGATTAAATTTATCTGTGACTAGTTTACCTTATCCATTATCTATTTCTATTCTGGCTGGAGAGTAGGTTTTGACTTCTTTAGCCTGCTTGAGTTGTCCCATTGTTGTTGAGAATAAATCATTTGTTGTTGATCTGATTTGTTTACCTTTAGTGGATTTAGACATTATTCTTGGGATGAGCTGGTTGTTTGTAAATAATGTAATCTTGGATTGTTCAGAAAAGTCTATGAATTTTGTAGATACCATACCTGTAAGCAGGAGTACTGAGGAAAAGAATAAGAGAATGCAATTTCTATGTACTTCTGAGATTAAAGTTCAGTATAAACTTGATGTCATTCCTGTAGTGTGTGAATTTTTGAATGTTCTTCCCAATGAATTCTTTAGTCTTCCACTTGAAAGAGATGTAGAGTTATTTATAGAATTGATTCTGGGAACGGGACCAATCTCTATAGCACCTTGTAGAATGTCTCCCTTAGAATTGACAGAGTTGAAGGTACAGATAGAAGACCTATTGGAAAAACAATTTATTAGGCCTAGTGCTTCACCATGGGGAGCCCCGGTCTTATTTGTGAAAAAGCAAGATGGAAGCTTAAGGTTGTGTATCAATTATAAGCAATTGAACAAGGTAACAATAAAGAATAAATATCTACTTCCTAGGATAGATGATCTGTTGGACCAATTGAGAGGGGCTGCTGTGTTTTCTAAAATCGATTTGAGGTCAGGGTACCATCAAATCAGAGTAAGAAAAGAAGACATACCTAAGATATCCTTTAGAACTAGATATGGACATTATGAATTTCTTGTAATGCAATTTGGATTGATGAATGCTCTAGCTATTTTCATGGATTACATGAATCATATCTTTAGAACCTACCTTGATCAATTCATGGTAGTGTTGATAGATGTCATTCTTGTATATTCTAAAAGTAGTGAAGAGCATGAACATCATCTTAGGATTGTGCTGTAGTTGCTTAGAGAAAAATAATTGTATGCTAAACTTGAGAAGTTTGTATTTTAATTGAAGGAGGTAAGATTTTTAGGTTATGTGATTACTAAAGATGGAGTAGCAGTAGATTCTAGTAAGGCAGAGCGGTAATTGGTTGGGAGCGACCTACCACAGTGGCGAAGATCCGTAGTTTTCTCAGATTAGCCGGTTACTATAGGATATTTATTCAAGGGTTTTCAGAAATAGCATTGCCTTTGACTAAATTGACTAGGAAAGAAGTTCCATTTTTTTGGGATGCTAAATGTGAACATAGCTTCCAAACTCTGAAAGAAAAACTAATAACCACACCTATCTTAATTAATCTTGATCCATTAGAAAATTTTAAAGTGTATTGTGACACATCCAAGAAGGGCCTAGGTTGTGTCTTGATGCAGAGTAGAAAAGTAGTGGCATATGCATCTAGGCAATTGAGACCCCATGAAAAGAATTATCCTACCCATGATTTTGAATTAGCAGCCATAGTGTTTTCATTAAAGATTTGGAGACACTATCTCTATGGATTTAGATTTGAGGTATTTAGTGACCACAAAAGTCTCAAATACCTTTTTAATAAAAAAGAGTCGAATATGAGATAGATGAGATGGATGGAATTTATAAAAGACTATGATTTTGAATTGAAGTGCCATCTTGGAAAGGAAAACATAGTGGTCGATGCTTTAAGTAGGAAATCCCTTCATGTAGCTCACATGATGGTCAGTGAAATGAATTTAATTGAGAATTTTAGGAATTTAAGTTTTATTCACTCTAGTATTACCAGATAGGATGTACCTGAGTGAAATGAAGATCGAGAATACCTTTAGAACTCAAATCCTAGAAGCCCAAAGGGAAGATGAATTCTTGAAATCCTTGAAGGATTCAAAAGAATTCCAGAAAGAGGTAGATGGTGTAGTAACCTACCAAAATAGGTTATATATCCCAGAGTTAGGAGAATTGAGGGATAAAATTTTAGAAGAAGCCGATGAGAGCAACTATACTATTCATCCTGGTGCCACTAAGATGTATCAAGATTTGAAGAAGAATTTCTGGTGACCAAGTATGAAGAAGCAAATAGCTGAGTATGTTGCTAAATGTCTAGTGTGCCAACAGGTAAAGAATGAACATCAAAAACCTGCAGGAATGTTACAACCTCTAGAAATTCCTAAATGGAAATGAGAGAAAATTTCTATGGATTTTGTAGTAGGTTTGCCTATAACTCAATTGGGAAATGACGCAATTTGGGTGATTATTGATAGATTAACTAAATCTATACATTTCCTACCTATTAAAATAAATTTTTAATTGAATAAGTTGGCCTACTTATATATACAAGAAATAGTAAGACTCCACGGAATACCCCTTAGTATAGTATCAGATAGAGATCCTAGGTTTACTTCAAGATTTTGGAGAGCCTTGCAAGAGGCATTTAGTACTAAGTTGAACTTGCTTATCATCCTCAAATCGATGGGCAGACTGAAAGGACAATGTAGACTTTGAAAGATATGCTTAGAGCTTGTATATTAGAACAAAAAGGGAGTTAGAATAAAATTTTGCCTTTGATAGAGTTTTCCTATAACAATAGTTTCCATACCAGCATAGGAATGGCTCCTTATGAAGCCTTGTATAGGAGAAAATGTAAATCACCCTTGTGTTGGTTTAAAATGGGAGAGAGACAAATTTTAGGGTCGGATTATAACAACCCTACCTAGCATTACAACTAATTTCGATGTAAACAGATAGGCTCGGTACATTATCCTTAAACTTTTATTTATTTAATGTCTGAGCAGTTATACCATTTAGTTATATTAAGTGGATTAGGTTCGAGATCTTTTGCTCAGATTACATCTCGAATGCACAGTGGAATAAATACTACACTACACAGCGAAAATTTAAAATTTCATATAATTCAATTAATACATGTCTGATAATGTCCATGACATACTGATAAACATGTCCTAAGATATATAAAGTACCTTTCCCTCACAGTCAGGAGACAATAGGTCTATCACTCAGACTCTAGTACAAATTAAGGATAGACCGGTCCTTCACATATTCGTTTCCCTGTATACCCTTTATACATCTCATGTATACAATCAAAATAAATATCCTATTCTAAATCTAGGACCCAAAATAGGGGTTACCAAAAATCTTACTTAATTAAAAGAGATGCTACCTCGTGGCCTGGCTACGTGTCCATATCTGATACATATTAGCACATAGATGAGAACCACAATTTTTTGAGTAGCTTAACAATTCAGGGTTTATAAATCAACTAATATGTATCAAGGTGCAAGCACCAAAACATTTAATCTACATTGTTGATATTAAAACATAATGTCATTCATAAATGTAAACAAGCAAGCACTGCATGATAAATTTATGGGGCAATGGAAACTCAAATAACCTTTTCTTCAAGAGATGCATATTATCATAAAATTACATGGGTTATTGTAGAATTAAATCGAGTGCTTATGCATTAAATTAATTACACGCTCTAGGATGTTACAGGCCATTAAGCCACCTTTATGAGATTACTGTGGACACTAGGTCAAGAGTATAGAGCACCTTTGGCCACACCTTGTAAATTGTGGACACTCGGCCACGTGTATAAAGTAGTCACGAGCACTAGGTCATGAGCATGGAGCACCTTCGAGCACACCTAGCTAGGCCGCCTATGCGGAGTACCTTCGGCCACACCTCATAATCTATGGACACTCAGCCACGTAGGTAGGGCAGTCGCAAGCAATAGGTTATGGGCATGGAGCACCTTCGGCCATGCCTCGCTAGGCTGCCTATGTGGAGCATCTTCGGCCACACCTCGTAAATCATGGATACTCGACCACGTATATGAATTTATCGTGAACACTACATCACGAGCATTGAGCACCTTTAGCCATCGGTGTAGAGCACCTTTGGCCATACCTCGTAATTCGTGAATCTTTCTTCTTTTTTCCTATTTTAGTTGCCTTTCTTTCTTTTTCTATTGGCACACATTACCTTTCGTCATATTTATTTATGACAAATTTTGCCTAAATCAATTTAATTCTTTACTTTGAATAATATATTCAATTATAAAACCTTAATAATTTTTCAGGAGAGAATTTCCATGATTTTGGCCTAAGGAAAAATTCAAGAGAATTTCATATTTTATAATTTAAATGTTACTCTTTCCATTCTTTAAACCATATTAATGAAATGGGGTAATTTCATTCTCTATCACAATAATTTTTATCATTATTAATAATGATTTTTCCTTGACAACAATATTCAATATTACTAACCATAATTTTTCACAACAATGGTCATCATTTTCTTAGCCATAAATTTTCCATAATAATTTTCATCATTAATTGCTCATAAATTTTCATAGCACCATTATTCCTTATTACTAAGCATGACCACATTCACCATTAATTTAGCCATAATTTCCTCATATCAATGGTCATCATTATTAGTCTTAAATTCTTAAAATCAATGTGTCTCATGAATCTAGTCAAATATTTTTCAATGATAATGTTTATCATTAATTAGCCTAAATTTTCTCTAATAATATTCATCCTTAATTTAATCATAGAGTTTAACCATAACAATAATATTCATCATTATTCTAGTCAATTATTTTCCTTAATCACATGCGTAATTATTAATAATCATAAATTTTCCCCATTAATTTGAGTATGGTCTTCTATCTTACATGTGTTACATTTACTAATATTATGGAATCACAAATATACTCCAATATTAAGAGCCATAAGCCAAACAACCCTAACCATTGATCTCTTGTTCTAAGTTCTTTCATGATCTTAAAAAAATAACATTTTAAGTTTAAGCATTAACCACCTCCTAGATTTACCATGCAAGCTAAGTCATGTCTTATTCCTAAATCAAGAATGTAGACAAGTGTTATAGTCCCATGGAAGAAAAAATCATTGAACATGCATACTAAATCATGGAACTAGAATAATAAATTGCTAACCTACTTTGAAGATGACTAGGATGCTTAGCTCCTCCTTCCTTTGACTTCTTTCTTGCTTCTTCTTTCTTTGATCTCTTAGTTCTTTCCCTTTTCCAAGCCTCTCTCTTTTTTTTTTCTCCTCTTCCTTCTTGCCGTGTGTGTGGGTGGCTCTCAAGGTTGTATGCTCTCTCCCTTTTTCCTTTAGGGACACGTCCAAGGGTGGATATGCATGGGGCTATCCATAAGTTTCCTTTTAGCTATTCGATGATGATGCCACACGTGCATCCCATGTGTCAAAATTAAAAGTCCCTAATTCCATTGTTTGCAAGGCTCACGTAAGCCACATGAAATTTTCTTCATTGTATTTTAATTTCACTCATTTTTCCTATATATTTTTTTTCTTATGAAATTTAGTGCAGCCTCATTTTTGTCCACTTGGTTAAATGGATGCCACTTCTCTTCTTGCTCTTTAATTATTATTTTCATTGTCTTCTTGTCACATGTGTACTTTTAAGTACACCTTACTTCTCTTGAACCCTTAGGTTAACCTCTTAGGCACGTCATTTGGAAAGGAGGGAAGGAAAGTCACATTTTTTGTTCCTATGGCTGAACATGTGCTCTCCCTTCTCATTGCTTTCCTTCTTGCCATTTCACTCGGCCATGGTGGAAGAGAAAGGGAAATCACATTGCACTTTCTTTTTGTTTCATGAGTGTTATTTAATTGCCATAAAAGTACGATTTGTACTTCATTACAAAGCTAAATTAGCCACTAGATCACGCAAGAGGGAGATGGGAAGAGAGTCACGCCTTGCTCCCTTATTCACATCACCTTTCCTTCCTTTCTTTATTCCAATTTCCATTCAGCCGAGTTTAGAGAAAAGGGACATTGTACTTGTTTCCTTTTTTCCCCTTCCTTTCCGTGTGTGCGTGTGTGCTTGCTTCATTGTCACACCATCCTCTTCGTTGATTATAATCCTTAGTAATTCATGCTGCCAGCTTTTTTTCTTCTTTTTTATTTTTATTGTATATTTAGTTTTACACAAAAAATTCTGCACCTTGTACCTCCTTGCTTGCAAATGTGGCAACCTTTTATTTTTCTTGTTGCTTTTCTTCTTTCCTTTCCCAATTCACATAAACCATGCATGTAATTCATACAAATATATATTTTTTCCTTCTTTCACCCATTTGCACATGAAACCCATGCAAGTTCACAATTCATGACACCCTTTTTATTTCTTTGTTTTATTTACATTTTCGTAATCCCACATGCCATCAAGTGCAACCTTTTATCCCTTGCTATTCTCCCATTATCCATTGGCCATTTGAACTTAAGGCTAAGGGAATACTAGCCTCTTCTCCCTTCTCCTTTTGGTCGTGTAGGTCAACACACACATACATATATATATCTATTTATGCTTTTAAAAGTTCACATGCTCCCCCAATTCCACATGTGGGTTTTTCAATTGTCATCACTCTTTCTTCCCCTTTGCACATGTAGATTTTAGGTGCATTGTGCTTTTGCTTTTCTCTTAGCACTTAGGCTAGGGGAAATAATTGAATTAAGCACTTAATTTATGCAAGATTATCTTTTTAGCATACCCATTTTGAGCCATTCAATTATACAAGCAAAATTCTCCCCACTTTATGCTAACTTATCTAATTAATTATGAGGTATTTAATTTATAGCTAACCATTAAATGACATCAATAATTCCATCTAATTTAAGAAATATTAATGTTAACTACTTAAAATTATAGGGTGTTACACGAATTTAGTTCAACAGACGACTGATCAGATAAAAATGATCAGGGAGAAAATGGCAAAAGCACAAGATAGACAAAGGAGTTATGCTGATAAGAGGAGAAGACCGTTAGAATTTGCAGAAGGAGATCATTTTTTTCTTAGAGTATCTCCAGTTACTGGTATTAGTAGGGCTATTAAGTCAAGAAAATTGAATCCTAGATACATTGGACCATACCATATTTTGAAAAGAATAAGTTCATCCACTTATCAAATAGCATTACCACCATTTTTGTCCAATCTCCATAATTTTTTTTCATATTTCTCAACTTCGTAAATATATCTCAGATCCTTCTCATATTCTTGATGCCAGTACTATACAATTGAAAGATAACTTAACTTATAATCCTATACCTTTAAGAATTATTGGTATTGAAGTCAAACAATTGAGAAATAAGACAATTCCATTGGTAAAAGTATTGTGGGATCAGTCATCACCGCAAGAAGCTACGTGGGGAGAAGGAAGATGATATAAGACAAGTCTATCCATAATTATTTGAATAGGTATGTACAAATTTCAAGGACAAAATTTTTTAAAGGAGGGGAGAATTGTAACATCCGCTCCCTCTACGTATTAAAAGACGTTTGTTAATTTTAAATGAATTAAATGCTTGTGTTTATTGCATTAAAGTGCATATAGATCCATTAGAATGAGAATTTTAAGTAAAGAGAAAGAATAGGCACCAAATTGAAAGAAAAAGATGAAGCGAGGATAGAGGCGTGAAATTCTAAAACTTCAGGGTAATAGACCATAAATTTAGCCAAAGGATTTACTGTAGCAACAGAATTTTGAAAACTTCCCGCCAGTGAGTTAGGGACGAAATGGTAATTTAGCATATAGTTGAAGAAATTATCATTTTGGGTCAAATGGTCAGGAATTAGGAGCAGAATTGCAAAAGGTCGGACTTCCTATAAATAGGCCAACCCTTCAGACCCTTCATTTGGCATCTTAAGTTCTGAAATTCTAGAGAGAGAAAGAAATTGAGCTAGAGAGAGAGAGATGGAATTGGGAAGAAAAGAAGCTATTGGACGGATCTAAGCATTCTAGGAGCTAGGAAATCACTCCAGAACACTTCCTAAATAACAACTATCAAGTTTAAATCAGAAAAAAGGTAGCAAATCACCAATCTCTCTTATTTTCGAAAAATTTTGTTCATGGTTGGAAATTCTAAGTTTTTATGATTTTGAACTTGAGGGAGTTAAAACCTACATTCTTAGTGTTTGTGATTGCTATTGGATGTTTTAAACTGATTGAATATACTTGTGAATGCATGAATGTAATTATGCAAAATGGGTCTTTCATAGTTTTTGAGAAAGAGTTTAAATCTAAGATTTAAGCATGAATAATTAGTGTTTTAGGCTATTTTTGAGTGGTAAATGAAGCTTTTATGCTATTATTGAGTTTTTTATCATCAAAACTATTTTAAAAACATGTTCTTAAGCTAAAATATTTGGTTAATGGTGAGTTTTAAAATAGAGCATGATGTAGCAGTCGAATCGTAGGCTCTACCAGTCGATTATTGTGCTCCAGAGTTGCCCAGAAACATATTCAAAATGCTAGCAGTCAACTACCAGGGGCTAGAAGTCGATTGCCGTGTTCTTATCTTCCAGAAATTAGCCAAGAACAGAGTAGTCGACTGTCGGGGTCGTGGATGTCAATTGATTGCTCACTGTTTGAAACATTCTTAAGGCAACAATCTAGAAGTCAACTACCAAGAGGCTAGAAGTCAACTTGTAGCCCTCTGTTTTGGGAATTTAACTTAATAACCTATTTTAATCCACAATTAACCCAAATACTTCACTCAAATTTAGGATTTAATCTTGAATTCTAATGGATAACATGAGAAATAAGAATATTTGAGAAATTATGAGAAAGAAAAGAGAAACAAGAGATTTTAATTGAGCATGAACCATAAATGAGAATAGCTACAAATGGTTGATCCACGAGAATAGCTGCATTTGGTTATACTGCGAGAAGGGATGCAATTGGTTATACCGTGAGAATGGCTGTAACTGGTTTTAATCCAGGAAAAGTTTTGCAGATGGTTGACCACAAGAATTAATGTAGACAGTGAAAACCATGAGAATGTTTGTAGGTGGCTCATGACCATGAGAAAACTCATTTATGAATGGAAATGTTTTCAAGAATTATTTTATGACACT
Source organism: Senna siamea (assembly GCA_031216115.1). Lineage (NCBI taxonomy): Eukaryota > Viridiplantae > Streptophyta > Magnoliopsida > Fabales > Fabaceae > Senna > Senna siamea. Next base: position 10,966,189 of record CM062360.1, read on the forward strand.
TTGATTATGGCCATATTAAATTGCATGATTTCTTTTTTTATGCTCTATAATGACATGAGAATATGAGTTGTCACCATTACAGTCTGAGAATGCATCCTGTATGATGAATATCTATTGAAGTTCATGTGTAATCATAAGTATATGCATAAGATATTTGTATAATCCATGTACATTATTCCAATAGCATAATATTTTAAGTTAGTATAAAAAAGAATGTAGTGGATTTTCATATCCGTACAGTGTTAGAAATAGCTATTTTAAACACAGGTGATTGTTGCTACTGAGAAATATTTCTCATTAAAGTTGATTTGTATCATATGCCTAGGTTTTAGATCACGCTAGAAGTGGAGATAGTAGAGATACCCTTTGTAGAGTACTTTCTAGTTATTAAAGAGATATGGATTGTATATGTATGGGAAGTTCCTCCCACCCCCTGACTGTAGGCATAACTAGGAGTATATAGTATTTTGACATGCCCATTTCCCTAAATCCTTATTAGTATTTTGAAAGGATCAAGAGGATGATTTTGGTGTAAGTAAGGAGGGCATATATGTATTAAGATATGTGAGATAGAGAATTTTTCTTAAAACAGGGTATGAGTGGCAGGCTTATTGTCTCCTTACCCTGCTCAAGCTCACATATCTATAAGTATATGTCTGGCACACACACTACTGTTTATGTATAAATATTATGTACAGTTGAATGTGAATGTAAATATCTCTATGTCTATCTATCTCATTTAAATTACATTATTTATTTTCACTATGTAACGAGTGAGAACCCGAGTGTAGTAATCCAAACTAATGGCACTCAATTATTTAACTTAGAAAAAGTTAAAAATATACTCAGGTAGAGATAGTAGTACACTTATCAATTCTATATTATATCACCTTATATTATTTAATTACTTAAAAGGAATATAGGGTTAGGGGTGTTACATATATTCCACTGTGATTCTTGAGTAAGAGCTCGAGTGTAGAATTCGACCCCAAATGGCACTCAACTAATTAACTTGGTTAAAGTTAAAATTTTCTTGGGTAGGAGTAATAGTAACACACCATTATTATGATATTTATATATTCCACCTTTTTAATTAACCTAAAAGGAACCATAGGCTAAAGGGGGTGTTACATTTTGAGGCATCCCCTAATGGATCAAAGTACATCAACATATGGATCACCACCCCATACCGATGGATCATATCCTACTCACAAGATCACAACTCTAGTATCATATCTACTTCTTCCTAGCTAGATCATGAGGCTTTGGAATCACCACCTTTTATCAATCACCTTCTTGGTATGCTATTCATAATAGTATATACTAAGGCAATTAGGCTCAAGCCACGATTATGCCTAATTCTAGGTATGTGATCCTCCTTTGGCCATTTTATTTACAGTATACTAACTTAGAATTTGCAACCATCATGCATTTTTGAACTCTCTTTAATTAGTCGAGTGGACTTTTTCCCACCCCAAAGTTATTTCTCAACCATGGAATGCCCAACGGCTATCCCCTACCAACTATTGGTCACTTAATCGTGAGCCTATTTACTATTAATGCATATACTAGGAATACTTTATTAATTTTTCATGAGCTCTCATCTTCTTTTCCCTATTGATTCATGTTACATGTTGTTTGGTCCTCTTAATCTCAGGATTATAGTGGTTGATTGAGCCTTAAATCTAGAATTAGGGATCTATTGAAAGAAAATTCTCATTCAATAGCCTACCAGTTGACTTTCAGGATCCTGGTGATCAGTTGGTAGCTTCTTGCTTAAAGAAGGTTTATCTAGCCCGAGAGTAGGCAGTTAACTGCTAAGAGCCTGGTGGTCATTTGCTAGCCTTCTGTGTTAGATTTTTGGCAACTTAGGACCTCGGTAGTTGACTATTAGAAACTTGGTGGTTGACTGTTAAGTTCCTAGAGCAAAGAACACGGTAATTTACTTTCAGAAGCCTAGTAATCGACTGTTACGTTCTGTTATCCTTTGAAGATGTTTACTTTTACTCATACTCAATCCATATGTTAGCCAATTATCATTACCACTGATATAATCTTGGTCTCCATCAACCCCTAAGAGGTTCCTAATGTAGAAAACAAGTTTCTTGGCTCAATTACCCTTAAATCGCAAAATTTTCTCATTCTTTTTGCATGAACAGTACCTTAAATCTTATATCTACCATACAAGCATTCATAAGCACAATAAACTAGCATTCAACATCTAGTAGAAATAATAAATCAAAGGATGTAAGTTTTAATCCCTCATTTTTCTCATGAATCATCAAAAATGGCTTTTGGATCCCCTGCTAGGCGCTCCCTGCTGGGCTTTTTAGCGGCAGTTTTATCCATCGCTAAAGTGTGTTTTAATATTATTGCAACGAATATTATTGCTGCTATAACTTTTGTTTAAATAATTAATTTAACAAAAGTTATAGTGACAATAATATTTGTTGCAAAAAACTTTAGCAACGAAAAAGTCACGCTAAAACGTCCAAAGAAGACTCCAAAGAAGGACACGCCTAGCAGGGAATCCAGACGCTCAAAAATGACATTTTATGTGTAGTGTACAACAACATGTGAAAAAGAGGGAAAATGGAGATTTGACCACCTTAGGAGGTGAAATGAGTGTTGATTCTTGTCTAAAAAGTGTTGTAGGATGATTTTGGGTGTCTTTCCTATCCTTAATCCAGACTTCCAATCTTCAAATCCTTGTTTCTCTCTCTAAACCTAAATTTTCTCTCTCTAAAAATAAACTTTCTCTCTCTAGCTGAACTTGGCAATGGTTCCAGCTCTTCCTCTCTCTTCTCTACAATATTTATAAGGGTGGTGAGTAAGGAATGGGGAAAAATATGATGAGAAAAAGGAAAGGAAGAAATCTCTACAGTTTAGTCCGTAGGCTCATACTTCAAGCCTTTTAATTTAAGGGAAATATGAGATTACCTTGTTGTCCTTGCAATATTGGTGGGTAAGTTTCAAATTTTAGTTTACTACAATAACCTCCCCTGGCTAAATTCTCGAATCTTCCCTTGATTATCTTTATGCTTTTCACTTTAGTCTCTGCACCACATACATAAAATTTAGCAGAAACCAAAGGCTAATTGCTACTTAAAGACGGGTGTTACAAATCTTCTCTCCTTTTGATGCATTAACATTGTTTGAGTGTTCCTGACTAGAGTTTCTAGCTTCACTCATGGATTCAAATGAGTTCTCAAATTAAACATAAAAAATTTGCATAGCCATTGGTCCTACCAGTTTATCCCTGAAAGACGCCAACTTTTCTTTCTGTGCCTTACTTTTTTCTTTTTTATTTCTATCCTCATCCTCATTCATGCTTACCAAATCTTCCTACGTTTCAATCACTACCTTGACCTTCTTGCTACTATGTTCCACCAAGTCTATTTCCTCCGTTGAGAGCAAGACGAGAGAGCGTTCCTCCATTTTTCTATGTTTTTAGATTTGAACTTTACGGATATGCCTATTAAAAAATATAGGCATATCCATATAGTTCAAATATAAAAACATAGTGCAAAACAAATGAAATTTGGCTAAATAGTATTGAAGATTGTTTTCAACTTCAAATATTTGATTTCATATCTCATTCATAGAGCATTAATAAAAAAAGCACAGTTCAGTGGTAAATAATGCCACACTTGTATTTCTAATTTTTTGTGCTTAATAATCACACTGATCAACAAGGGATCTATTTAGTACTAAAAACGCAAAGACATTTGAAGCTGAAAATCAAGCAACAAATGGCAAAGACTTTGAAGAAATAAGAGACGAATGACCAATCAATTTGAGAACTTTTTTATGTTTAGATTGGTCACAGCAATAGATAAATCAGAAGCAAGAAATTTCTTGTACAAAATTTTGGTGTGAAGCCGGAATAGTTAAAAATTTGTTACTATCCTTCTAATTCTTATTGAATTTATTTATTTCCGTTTTTTAATAATAATAATAATACCTAATTCCAAAAACAGAAAAGAAAACAACATTTTACTTCTTTAAACTAGAACTTAATTACAAAATTATTATATAAACTTTAAAATATAACATAACTTCATGTTGATTTGAAAACTATAAAATCCTAATTAATTAATTATATAACTTTAATTTTTTAAAAAATTATATAAGTATTTTTTAATAAAAATTTAAATTTTAATGCACTGTCTTGTAGAGAAATATTCCTTTTTATTAAATCTAACCCGTCGATATATATATAACTATAATCTGAGTAGCGATTATGTGGAACAGTCCAACCGCCTGCAAAGCATGCATAAACAGAAAATCTAAGTTTGAGTCAAATTCGGCTTTTGGTTGTCAAAGAGATTGATTGAGAAAATTTCATGCTTCAAATCCTTTTTTAATGGAAGTTCTGAGAAATCTCCTTTATTTTACTTTTGACGATCCAAAGTTATGTTTTATCCTGCCGTACTCCATAAGATTAGAAATGATTGCTCATAGGCCACCGTATTGAACACTAATAATAAGTCTAATTAATACAATCCTTCAAGATCTTGATAACAAGAAGAGATATTTCTTCTTTTTAATTTTAATTTTCATACTAAAATACAAGTTTAAGAATAAATAGAATAAAAGAAAAGAGGAAAGTAAAGTTTCTTAAGATTTATTCGTGATTATCAACACAATTGCTTTTTCCCCCTATAATAGTATCCTAAAACCAAGGTGATATCGATTATTTCATGATTGAAGATCTAAATCCTAAATTATTTTATAAAAATGGATGATGTTTTGGAGAGTTGTATCTTTTAGGTGGTTAGACTACCTCTAGAGTATTAGCCATGACAGTATAATAATCACATCTTAAAATGTATGTAAATAAGCTTTGAAATTTAGATACTTCATTTTGCCCCTATTTGATTTTTGATGTGCTTCTAGTTTTGCATGAGCTTTTTCTTTGGCTAAAATGCAAAAAAAAAAAATCCTTAAATTATAAGTCATGTATATATAAAATTTTTTAATTATAAAAATTCACTTAAAACTCTCTCAAACTTTTCAATTCAAGCAACAACAAAAAATCTTGGTTAATTTTTTATCTAAAACTCTAATAAATGAAATAGTGACAAGTTAGCAAAATCAAGTTATACCAAAATGAAGAAAATTCTTTGAACTTTAGACCTTGTACAGAAAACTTCTATACATGAACTTTAAATCTTGTGTAGAAAACTTCTTTGAATTTTAAGCATTGTGTAAAAAAAATCTCTTAAATAATTGGATGTCTCTATCCTCTGTTAAGATTTTAAATGTAAAAATTAACATAAAGGAATTTTTTTTACACAAATTACAATTTTTGAGGGGACTTGATTATTTTTATAGTTGAGATGATTCAAGAAGAGTTATGTGCATTTTTTTTTTGTAAGAAAAGACTAAGCACAAGGCTAAACAACACAAGCTCTAGGGAAAGATACTCTTATAGCATATTCTACAAGAATTTTCACTCTTCCAAAGGTGGGTTTTTCAGCACTGTCACACCAAGACTCAGGTGGTGACCCCAATGCGCCATGTAATCAGCCAAGCTATTCCCTTCTCTATAAGTTTTCTTGTAAGTGATTCTCCAATCACGATGGATGAGCTCCAAGATGTTTCTAATGAAATCATAGTAAGGGTGCAGATCATTCCACTACAAAAAATAAGGAAAATAGTGGAATTGTGCACCAGTAATATAACATCGTGGCACTTGCACAAGCACCACAATTTTTGGTGTCGAGAACACGTTTCCCGGCGCTTCAACGTAGCCACTGGTGTTTGAACCATGATTTTAAATCGTGGCGCCTAATAAGCGCCACAAGCATTTTGTGACGCTTTATTAGATTTCCCTTTTTTTCCATTTACCAGCGCTTGCAAAATGCTGTTATTATTTATGAGAAATTTTTAAATTTAATTTTCTAATTTATGATCGTGGCGCCTTATAAGCGTCACTATGATTTTAGGTTGATATTTTTTATTTCATAATAGTTACCCCTTCTAAGCGCCACGATGTTTTTGCATGTATTTTTATATTTTACTTCCTGGCGCCTTATAAGCTCCACCATTTTGGTCCGTAAGGCGTCACTAATTTGGTTTAATCTCTGCCTCATAGCACCATTACTTTGGCCTAGCTCACACATTTATTTGATTGTTCTTAACTCTTTTGAAGTGCTATTTAAAGTCAGGTTTTTAAAATCATTGTTCCTGAAGCTTTTAAAGTGCAAAAATTATTCAAATATCCTTTTTTCAAATGATTAGTAACACATTTACAATTCCTAATTAACGTCAAACAACATGAACCCAACATATCATATATTCAAAATAGTATCCTAATGATATAAAATTCCTGTATTCAAAACAACATCAACCCAACATATACAATTCATAATTATAATTCAAAATAATTAATTACAAGTCAATACCCTAAGTTTTCTTGCACCAAATTTTTATACATAGGATTTTATACTATATACTTGCTACTCTAAATGCCAAAATATGTAATACCCCATCTACTAAGTGGGATCTTCCCCCATCGATGAGTGAGGTTCAGCTAAAGGCTGTCTACTAATTGCATCAGATGCCTGAAAGGATCAACAAGTTTTTTATAGCTTGAACAAACAAAGGAAATATTTTTTTGAATAAAAAAAACAATTATTAAACGAACCTGTGGCTTAACCAAGTGTGTAAACTCAGGTGGAACAATGCCCAAGAAATTATGGAAAATGTACCCTAAGGCATTTCTCATCTCTTGATTCAAAGATTGTAACCTTGAAACTTCTTTTTAAAGAGCGACGTTAGAAGTATTAGCACCCTACCAAACCTAGTTGTATTCACCCTAACACTCTTGAGTTAGACTAGGGCCTAATCCAAAACCACTAACTCTTTCAAGAAATTCTTTTCCCAACACTTGGCCTAAAGAACATTGCTAAAAAATGGTCTCAGATGAAGTTTCTTGACTTTCAATTTCTAATATTTTTTTTCCCTAAGAAAACAAATTAACTTGTTAAATAAGAGGCAAAGACATAAAGTGTAATGACCCCTCTTTACTCACTTACATCTATCAGAGTAAATTGGAAGGGTAGAATTTTCTGGAAAATTTTTTTTCTTTCATTTGGGGAGCCAGAGGGTCATTACTAGTTGAGTGTAACCCAAATAGACTCTTCTGTCAATCCATTCAAATTCCACTCAACCACCTTCCCTGCACAGCATGTCTAATACCACCATTCACACAAACATATACTCTAGAATATATAATTCTAAACATCCATTTAGAATTAATTGAGATATAATTTATAGAAATACTACTAAGCATAACCTTCTCTATTACAGAATCCCACTTTCCATAACATTCATCAAATAACAATATAGTTATCATTTACATATATACAAATCATGGCCTACATGCCAATTCAAATTCCTTGTCCAAGCATTTAATATTTACAACTCTCCTAGATCGTCCTGCATTTCCAATTCATATCTTGAGCCCAGCTAATTTCTAGACATATCCTAGCCTTGCTCATCTGAATAAATAACTTTATGAGATATAATTATCCTAGTAGAGTAATTTACAAATTTATAGTTTTATAAAAATAGTTGAAAGTTTAGTGGTACCCCTTTGAGTACCGAAAACCTCCTCCTTGTGATTACAATACACATGCGAATTGACATTTAACATTCTAGGCAAAATAAATCATATGGGAAATTCACATTTCAAAGTTACTCCTAAATCAAATAAGTTTATCAAAATCATAGGAGTATAGGAGAACCATTCGCATTAAAAATCTTTGTTTCAAAAAACCTATATTTCCAGTTCAATTCTTATTTGCATAACATCCCTTATGTTATTGGACATATCACATAATTGATAAGTGTACATTTCTCGCCATTTACATCCCCATCATAATGTGTGCTGTTTCCCAATCTCAAATTTTTAAATATTTCATGGGACCGTTATCCCAAAGAATGTCATAGGACTTTCACCCATGTGACTGAGATTGTTATCATTGTAGTGACCGTTATCTTGGCAATCGTCAAAAGACCGTTATCCATATGACTAAGAATCTAACTTATTAGGGCATACCCTGGCACATGCACATCCTTCGTTAGTCTCTTTATCCACAAATATACGGTAATGTATACAGATAGGTGACTAATACTTAGGGTCATAGAGTATTTCCACTTAAACCAATCCATTTACCTTGTATAGACTCTATTCCCTTTATTCCTTAAGTCTTTCATTGGGTTGTATTGGTTTAAAGAGCAACCTCTAACATATTCACACTATTGCTATGAAAAAAGTTACATTTTATAAAAATTTGCCTGCATAAGGAACACTTAATGACCATCCCATACTAGCCATTAAATGTCCACCCCAAATTTCATCTGCACTACAAGCGTACAACCCAATAGTCAAATTAAAACAAGAAGCATGGGATTTATCTCATGCTTTCAAACACATATAGGTATATTTCCTTATACTTATATGAAGACATTTCATTTCACAAGCATTTTCATCAAACATTTCCCATTCCAAAGAAATACATTTCATTTCACATCAATAAAATTCACATTTTCATTTAAAAATAGGGGAGTGTAGATTACTCTACCTTAACCGTTTACTCCTCTCTTGACCAGGGTCTTCCTCTTTCCTTTTTGATTTACCCTCACAAATCACTTCCTGAGAAACAACTCAAGTTTCATACTAATTCTCTTTAGATATGAATCTATGCAACTAAGAATTTAGCATTCCTTTGTAGGTTTTCTCCAAATTTCCCTTATTAGATTTGATAACTTAGCTACCTTCCCCTTTCCATTACCATTTTTATGTTATCTTTCACCCAACATATGAAATTCTCATATATGATGACATTCTGAACCTCATTCCAGCCAAAATTATGGATTTCCAAGCTTAATTCTTGTTTTAAAAATCATTTCTCACATCAGGGGATTGGCAGTCGGCTGCAAGGAAGTTAGCAGTCAGCTGGTTGCTCTCTGGAAGGCTGCCAGTCAACTGTCATAATGCTGGCAGTTGGTTGGTGGCTCTCTAGAATTCTGGGATTAGCGAGATAGTAGCCTGCCAGTCGACTATTAGTAGGCTAACAGTTGACTGTTAGGCAAAAATATGGACCCAGCAGTCGACTGATGAGGCTTCTAGTTGATTGTTGTGCCTCTGTATCAGTTTTTGGACTTGTCAAGAACACAACAGTTGATTGGTACATGCTAGTAGTCGGATGTTATGTTCTTAAATAGTTCAGAAACTCTGGTTTTCACCAATTTTTAGTCTAGGTTCCACCCCATTGTAGTTTTAAAATGCATAAGCTTATTTTCTAATCATTTACCCCCAAATCCTAACCATTTTCAAGGCCAAATATCCATCATACAAGTGAATTCATACATGGAAAATCGAGTGAACAATGAAACCTAGGTTGAATATTTGATTTAAGTCTAGAAATTGTTAAATTGAAGTTAATAATGCTAGTATTTCAGTTCAGAAACCTATTTCTATCTCTAAGAAACCTGAAAATCGGCTCTTTTACTATAATTACCCAAAAATTTGAAAATACCCAATTTTCCTATCTTCACTTTCTCTCTCAAATTTTAGCAGATGGAGGGGTTCTAAGTGTAGAAATTTATGCCTAAATAGTGTTTATGATATTTACTAAGCTATAGATGAAGAGTTCTTAGCTCTAATCTAGCTATGGAAGAATTTCCACTTGCTTCCCTTCCCTTTTCTCCTCTGCTCGTGTGGTTCCTTTTCTTCTCAGTGTTGGAAGTGTGCGGATGAGGGAAGAAGGAATGCATATAAGGGAGTCTAAAGGAGTTACATTGTTGGAGCTTCAAGGACCATCTTGCACTTAAAAGAAATTTGCACTTTAGTCATACTCATTATAAATTCCAATTTCTTTATTCATTTAAATCTTTGTAGGAAACTTCTAAAATTATCCTCAATAAATGATATCTTCAAGGAAACATGTATTACATAAAGTGCAGTAATTGGTCCAAATGAGCATAAAATACATTCAAAAAATCCTAAAATTAAGCTACGAGTTGAGTTTAAATATTTCTTTCATGTACTTCCCATCATGCCTAAAATACATTCAAAAAGCTAAGCAACATGGCATAAAACATTAGTGACAAGAAGAAAATATGTATCCAATCCATTCTAACACAAAAAAGGCTAGTTTCCCCTCATATTCAATCATTAAAAAACATTTAAAATTGGTAGCTCCAACAAGGAAGAAACAATAATAAGTCTATACCACTCCTACAATAGGAACCTATCATCTATATGATACACACAACCATTAAAAAACCAAAGAACATAAGACATTGGTAATGAGCAAAATGAATTTCTTACAGAGATAACCTAAATTGGTTGGGGTTTAGGTACCTTCAGTCAGTAAAAGTTGATATAAAAAAACTATTTTTAGCAAAGCATTAATAAAACTTGCACTTACAACCCTAGCCTTATCATTGACATAAGATCCATCTTCCTTCTTGTGTGTTGCGACAAATATAGCTTCCCTACTCACAGGCTTGCCATTTGCCAATTCTTAACATATATTAATTGAAAAATATCATTATCGTGAAATAAGCAAGCATAAGAAAAGTGTATTATGACTATTTCATGTTTTTTTCTTGCGATACTTTTAGACCTGCAAATATGTGGCATCTTCAGTTTCTGTCGATTTAGGTGATTATTATTGCTTATTTCCTGCAAAGTTCAAGAAGACAATTGAGTTGTGTTGTTGTAAAACCCTTTTGATTTAGAAATCTATTTTGAACCTTACTTGGGTCTTTGGATCTAATCTATAATCAATGAAGGCTGCCCACATGTCTTGTGGTATGAACTCAAAATGGCTTAAAATGTTTTACTCCCTAGTGGCATCCCATTTGTAATACATGTGAAACAACTAAATTTGATAATTCCTTCACTTCTTTCCAATTTTTTTCAAGACAAAGTTTGTTGCAACCCAATCATCTTGGCAACACTTAGCCTTCAAATCACAATATCAAAGATGAGTTCATTTAAATTATTATCCCAATAGAAATGCAATTTTTTACTAAGTAAAAAATTTATATTACCTCTAAATTAACAAAACAAGTATCCTTATAGCTATCATGCCTTTTATGTAACATCCACTCCTAATATGTATAGGAGATGGTTTTTAGTTGTTAATTTAAATTTAAATGCTTGTGTATGTTGCATTAATTGCATATAGTTGCATTAGTGTAGGGATTTTGTTGAAAGGAATAAAAGCTGAGTTAAGGTATGGCTAAGGACTAAATTAAAAAGGGGAAACTAAGTGAGGCTAAAGTCACAAATGGCCAAGGATTAGAGTGCAATTAGCAAGAGTTACTAATTCAAAAATTTTAAACCCTAAAATACCATTTCTAAACTTCAGCATTTCCAGAGAGAGAAGGAGAAAGGTGAGTAGAGAGAGAGTGATGAGTTAGACCAAAAGGGAAGGGATTTTCTAAAGGAGGAACGAATTTAAGGATATGAATTTGTTCTGCAGCAAGGGAAGGGCCATTTTAACACATCTTTCACGCACATTACTCAAGAAATCAAGGTAGCAACTTAACCTTAACCCCATTTTCTAAAATGTTTCCTTTTGCTAAGGAACATTGTTTATTAATGATTTGAACTATGTTTAGGGTTTAAACCTACATTTTATATGTTTTCCACTTCTATTGGGTGCTACTTGCTAAAATGTTGTGTTGATTTGTGCTTGTAAATGATGGAAAGGATTAGGTTGTTGTTCATATAGTAGAATATGCTAGTTTTCCTTAGATGCATAATGTTTGAGCATAATGATGAGGAAGTTTAGAAAGAATGAGGTTTTAGCATGGAAACAAGCTTATATGTTTTTGAAACTTAAAATGGACTGAAATCTGGGTTGGGTAATCTCAAAACGTATTTTTCGAAATGGCACAGGACAAAACAGTCGACTGGCAACATGTGGCAGCCACCTATCGTGTTCCTGAGAAACCCAGAAATGTATACTTAGACGTAGAAATCGATTGGTAGCCCTATTGGTTAACTGTCGAGTCTGAGTTTTCTACATAGCAGTCGACTGGTAACCCTAGCAGCTAACTATCTTGTTCTTCGTTTTGCCCAGGAAGCATCCCAAAGAGCGACCAGCCAACTGCTAGCCTTCCATCAGTTAACTGGCAACCCACTGTTTTGTTAACTAAGGATACCAAAGAGCGATCAGTCGACTGCCAGTCTTCCACCAGTCGACTAATAGCCCTCCAACATGTGAACCATGACTTTTATCAAAGATTAAGCTTAGTAATCCTCCATACTACTTTGTTTAAGACTCATAACATAACCATACTAGGAAACTACATACTTTTGGGTATCATGCAAAGGATAAGGTCACATGTCACTCGGATGGGAGGATCCTTGTGATAGTGACACAAAAGGGAGCAAAAAAACATCAGAAAGGAAAGAGTGAAGTATTCTAAGCATATGCATTAGTGGTAGATAGGCTCATGATCAAGTGACCGATTGGTGGTATAGGACGGCCGTTGGACATTCCACGATTGTGCCATAAATAGGGATGGTTAAACATCCACTTAAACTTAGATGATTTTGAAAATGTTGTGATGGTTGCAAACTCTAAATTAATGTCATCTTCCAACGGCCATTAAGAAAAACATGCTTAGGGTTAAGTTTAGCCATGAGTATAAGCCGAATCACGTTAGTATATATGTTAGAGAATAGCGTATCAGAAGTATGATCCCTAGGTAAAGAGTGGTGACTCCATAGCCTCATGATTCGCGAAAGCGAAAAGGATAGGAGTTATACAGAGGTTTTACAATGATCCCGTGAGTTGTTGAGATTGCACTTGGATTCGGCTAAGGGATGCCTTGATAGTACTATGCAGTAGAGTTACCGTAGTGGCACTGTTAGTTACCAAGATAGCTCAAATACTGTAGTGATGCAGTTAGTCACCAGGATAGCTCATTCATGTATGCAGTGGTACATGGAGTTGTTGCTAGGTAACACTCCTAATAGCTCATATGTTATGATTATTTTTTCTTGCTCATAGGTATAATCAAAAGGTATGTTTATTACCCTAGGAAAATGTTTTGTGATGAAAATGATGCTGAATGAACATCTCATATTATAAAGTTAATATGTTTTACCTGTACATGCATGAATCTGAGTATAAGACATGATAGTATGCTGCATGCACTACATCCCAATAGTATGTGTTACATTTTCATGATAAGGAAGAATATAGAGGTTTTCCATATAAGTACGGTGGTACAGATTAGTGGATTTTAAAATAGGTTTCATTGCTACTGAGATTAATTTCTCACATGTGTGTTAGCGTGTACCAAATGTGTAGGTCCCTGGCTAGAGGAGAAGGTAAGCGAGAGAGAGGTACCCTTTCTAGGGTGCACTAAAATGTTTATTTTGGATAGCATAGGAACTCATTTATTTTGTACTAGTCTTTACGATTTTTGAGAAAAGCTATTTCAATTATCTCTTGTATAGCCTATCTTAACTTGAATGTATATGGATTACTAGTAACTATCAATAGGCAATTGATGGGGTCATGAGTAGTAGAGTTGTTGGCTCTATACCCAATAGTATTTGATGGTAAGTAGCATATTGAGTATGCATGTTTGTGTATAGTTAATTAAAGTAAATTATAACTATATAATGTGATATTCCACCGTGATTCTCGAGTGAGTACTGAGTTTAGAACCCGACCCAATGGCACTCAATTAATTTACTTGGTAAAAGTTTAAAATTTACTTGGGTAGTAGTAATAGTAACACCATTATCATCATATTACTATATTATAGCTTTTAAATAACTAAAAGGTGTAACATCGACTCCTAAATTTTGAGAGGTGTTTGTTAATTCTAGTTAATTGCTTGTGTATAATTCATTTATGTTATGTTAGATTACATATAAATGCATTGGAATGAGAGTTTTAGGCGAAGAGAAAGAAGAGGGACCATATTAAAAGGAAAAAGATGAAGTGAGGATGGATGTGAGAATTTTCAAAACTTCAGGGCAATAGGTTGTCATTTTAGCCAAAAGATTTACTGTAGCAACAGAATTTTGAAAACTTCCCACCAATGAGCTAGGGAAAAAATGGTAATTTAGCATATAATTGGAAGAATTATCATTTTGGGCTAAATGTTCGAGAATTAGGAGCAGTATGGCAAAGAGACAGATCACCTATAAATAGGTGAATCCCTCAGAACCTTTCAATTGCATCTTGAACTCTGAAATTTTAGAGAGAGAGAGTGTGGCCGAGTAGAGAGAGAAGCTGAAGGAGAAAGGTAATGAATCTCGTTTCTAGCAAGAGTTAAGGTCAGAAAAGTCATCTACAATATTAACCAACATCTAAACATCAATTAAACATAGATTAAGGTAGCATAATAACCTAATCCCTTTATTTCGATGTTTACTATTCATACAACTAAAATTTATGAAATTAAACTTGTTTGAAAGAAAAAGGGATTTAAAACTACATTCTTATTATTTTTAACCACTATTGGGTAGTTTCAATCGATTGAAAATACTTGTGCATGCTAAAAATTATTTCTATAACATGGGGTTTTCAGCTTGAACGAAAATGTTTTTTAATCTCATATTAGGACAAGATTATATGATGTTTTGGGTTGTTTTCTTGTGTTAAATGTTGCTAAGGAGTTTGTCTTGAGTTTATCAATTTCAAAATGGGTTTAAAAACAAGTTTTTGGATTGAAAATTTAGGTCAATGGCGATTTATAAAATAGAACAAGAAGCAGTAGCTGACTGCCACGGTGCAGCAGTCGAATGTTGTGCTCTTGAGATGCTCAGAAACGCATACAGAATGCTACCAGTCGACTGTCAAGCACCTGGAAGTCGACTGTTGTGTTCTTCATTTTTCCAAAAATGCCTAAGAAGAGAGCAGCTGATATCCCCGACCCAACAAATAATCGCGGCCCAACAAGAAGTTAGCAATGACCGCCAGCACCTAGCAATGATCGATAGCTTTCTGTTTGGAATTTTATAGTTTAGACAAAATGCAACCAATTAACTTGTAGCATGGTACCAGTAGACTGCCACTTTTTATGATGCAAAGATGAACTTAATGACATATTTGACTGATATCTAGCCCAAAAACTAAATCCAAACTAGAGATTAAACTTAAATTATAAGTAAGGTAACATATACTTTGAATGTAAATGAGAAAGAGCATGAAAGTGATGAAATTTAAAAGGAAATAGAAAGAATGCATAAGAGAAATGAAAATTGCATTCTTAATATATGTATCTGTGGTAGATAGGTTTATATCTGAATGACTGATTGCTAGTATGGGACAGTGATTGGACATTCCGCGATTGTCGTGATAGTTGTAAATTGTAAGTTAGTGACTTAATAGCCAATATAAATTAAAATTCACATACTTAGAATTTACATAACTATAGTATGCACTGATTCACCCATATATATGTTTATGGATAGAGTTTTGTGGACCCCAGTATGTACTCAATGTGTGGAACCCAAATGTGGGGACTTTATTGTACTTGGATCCACTAGAGGATGCTCCAAAATGTACACAAATATGATATGCAATCGAGAACTGCCAGGCATAGTTGCCAAAGTATATATTCAAAAGCATGGAGTGGTGTACATGTTGTCCCTCCAAATTTCTCTTATTATGCAATTATATGATGTTGATTATGATGATGATTGGCAGAGACCAATGAGAAGTGCTCTTATTTCCTTATTGCTCTTTATTTTATAATGAATGTTATATGAATGATGTATGTTACCTATATATTATGATGAATTTATGAGATATATATTATAAGCTGAGCTTATGCATACAAGTATGAATGTTAAATGAAATGTTCTACAAGATAACCCAATAGATGTATTGTTTTTATGAAAAAGAATGTAAAATTTCCTTATGAGTTTACGGTGGTACAAACTAGCTGTTTGGAAAACTGGTTATTAATACTACTGGGATTTATTCTCATAAAAATGCTAGTTTGTATCATATGCCTAGATACCAGATCCTTCTTAAGATAGAGATGGAGTTGGTTGAAATACCCTTCTTGGGGCATTTCCCTGTTATTAAGGAACTATGGATCATATATGTATGGGAAGTTCTTTCCCCACCCTCATTACATGAAGTATTAGAGTAGAAAGTTTTTGGTATGCCCCATACCCTGAATCCTTGTGATATTTTAGTAAAAGGATTAGGAGAATAGTTTTGATGTATAGGATAAGGGCATATATGTATTAGGATATGTGAGCTAGGAATTCACTAGCTACTTTTGTTAAATGGGTATGAGTGACAGGCTTGTTGTCTCCTTACCCTAGCTAACACTTTCACATATCTATAGATATATGTCTAATTAATGATATGTATACACTATAAATGAATATGGATGTATATATATATGTATGTTTTATGTCAATTAATTTAATGTACTTTTCGCTACGTAACGTGTGAGATCCCGAGTTTAGTAACCCAAACTAATAATACTAATGTCAATTGGTAAATCTTTAAAATTTGACTTGGGTAAAGGAAGTAGTAATTCACCAATCTTATAATATATTGCTTATATTATTTAAATCACTTAAAAAGGAATTGTAGGATTGGGGGGTTACAAAAGGGACCATTGGCTAAGAGGGGTGTTGCAGTTTATCCCTTGAATGATAGCTTATAGGAAATGCATTCAAGCCAGTCCCAATTACTTCGATAACTCCACCCCAAAGGCCAACTGCTTCCCCAATTGGTTGACCTTGTTCATTAAAGGGTACAACTATACGTTGCCCTGCAAGAAGTGTCCAAATGCCATGCAACCTTAAATGTCCTTCTCTAGTGTTTCCTTGCTCATCTGTAAAATGAAGAATACATCAAGACAATATCGATAATTTTAACAGTAAGTGAGAAATTTTCAATTACCGATGATATTAACGGTTCAAAATGAACTTTTACTTCTTCTATAAGGACTGGGCTGAGGCAATAGTTGAAGCTAGTTTTGAGGTTTAGGCTAGGGTTGACACTGATTCTGAAGTATAGGTTGGGGGTAGAGATGGCACTGGCTCCAAAGGTTGAGGTGCGGGGGATGGAGATGGAGTGGGGGCAACTAAGGACTCTCCACGAAGTCTACAAGCCTTTTGCTTTAATCTTCCCATGCCTACAACTTTTAATAAATTTTAGAGAATAAAGTAAAAATAAAAACAAATAAACAAAGAATTATAAAAAGAATATCCTTGAAAAACTCATATTGATAACCATAATGCTAGTCTTAAGTAAATACCCTATAGGATCTTATATATTAGTTTAAATAAAAGAAAAATAAACCATTAACTACAGAATCATTTGATCATCATCATTGTTATTCACACTATCAATAGCATCCATGACACAAGGACACGTTACCAAGGGAAGAAAAAGTGGGAATTTCATTTTGCATGCATACCACACCCCATTCACACGTGGAAGAAAGAGAGAGGGGGAAAGGTTCATTTTCATGTAAGCTACACATACACACACACGTGAGGAAAGGGAAGAAAAAGAGAGAAAGGAAGAGAGAGTGGCGTGAGACAAGGGGAATCCTATCTTTGAGAAATACATGCAACAATCACATGTGAAGAAGGAAAAGAAAAGGAGATTTCAAGGTCTTTGGAGAGCATTTGAAGGGGAGCACGTGAAGCACAAAAAAAATTGGGAGGAGGAAGAAGTAAAAGTGATCAATAAAGGGAAAGAGCAAGGGAAGCAAGGTAAGTTAACAATCTAAACTCTTGTTCTATGTTCTAGTTATGTAATCCAATATTTATGTTCAAGTTTTCCATGGAACTTAAGTTGTCCCTACATTCTTGACCTAAATGTATGTATGTTGGCTAGCATGTGTGGTTCAATGAAAGGTTGATGGATGAGATAACATGAATATGTTGTTAGAAAAAGGATTAAGGTTGGATGATATTAACTTCATGGTGACCACAAAGAAAGAACACTAACCTTTTAAGTGTATTAAATAAAGAACAAAAAGAAAGGAAATGGAATCGCCAAATGAATAAACTCCCTAGGCCAAGCCCATGATATTGATTCTAAGCTATACACTATGATTTTGATTCAAAGCATGGGAAATTATTTTTGATGTCCCAAGAGAAAACTTCGATTATTTTTGTAAGGAGAGTAACTATTCTAAAAAGGCTAGAATCCTTAGAAAAAGAAAATGTACATAAGAAATTAATTTTTCAAGAAAGAGAAATTATATTCAAAATGTTAATGTTAGAATTTTTAGAGAAATTGTGCATTAGAATTAATTTCCAAGAAAGAAGAAATTATTATTAAAAATATTAGAATTTTAGAAAAAAAATGTGTGTACGTTAATATTAATTACCAAGAAAAGAGAATTTATTCTTAAAAATATTAAGATTTTATGAGGAATGTACATTAAGAATTAATTTTTAAGAAAGGAGAAATTATTCTTGGAATTATTAGAATTTTTAGAGAAAATGTACCCTAGAATTAATTTCCAAAAAGAAAAGAAGAAGAAGAAATTATTATTAAAGCATATTAGAATTTTCAAAAGAAATGTATATTGATACGAATTTCCAAGAAAAGAGAATTTACTCTTGAAGAAGTTAGAATTTTAAAGAGATGTACACTAGTATTAATTTTCAGAAAAGAGAATTTCCCTTGGAAATTAACAAGGAATTTCAAAGGTGGCCAAGTGTCCACCTAGTGCCCAAGTGTGCACAATGACCTTAGGTGGAGGCCAAGTGTCCACATAGTGCCCTAGTGTGCACAATGACTATTAAAGGTGGCCAAGTGTCCACATGTGCCCAAGTGTGCACAAAGAATATTAAAGGTGGCCAAGTGTCCACATTTGCCTAAGTGTGTACAAAGAATTTTAAGGGTACCCAAGTGTCCCCAAGTGGCCAAGTGTGCACAGTTAAAATACAAAGAAAATTTAAGAATGATAAGCCTAAATAATTTGTTAATGTTATGATAATGTATGTCATAGCATGTTTTATTTGACATTATATTATTTCCATCCTATTGACATTTTAATGGATCATATATTGCTTGCCAATTTATGATTATGAATTATGTTGTATTTTATTCCAAGAATGTAGAATTAATTATTTTGGTGCTTGCACCCTGGTACATATTAGTTATTTTTAAAACTCAAATTGTTAAGCTACTAGGAAACTTGCGTTTCTCATTATATGCTAATATGTATCAGATACGGACATATAGTTGGGCCAAGAGTTCGAGTTCTTTTTGGGTTAAGAAATTTTTCTAACCCCTATTTTTTGGGTCTTAGTCTAGACATACTCCGTTTAGATCTAGGATTATTCTTTTGGCAGTAGACCTGAGATTTAATTATGAAAGAATAGGGGAAGGGATAGGTGAAGGATCGGTCTATCCTGGAAATTTGTAAAGGGAGTCTGAGTGACAGGATTGTTATCTCCTAACTTCCTATGGATGGGTGCTTCACATATCCTGATACACGTTTACTGTAATGTAATGGACATTATGGAACTTATTTCATTGAATTGTATGGAAGTTTAAATTCTGCTGTGTAGCATAGAATTTCTTTTATTCCGCTGTGCATGTAAGTTTTTAATCTGAGCAAAAGATCCTGAACCTAATCCAGTTTATATAATTCAATGGTATAATTGCTCAGATATTAATTAAATAAAGGATAAAGATAATGTACTGAACCTATCTATTTATATCATAATTAATGGTAAAACTAAATAGGGGTGTTACATTAAGTTGGTATCAGAGCACAGCTACCTAGGTTAGGACGGGGTAGAATTCCTCAAGTAAGGGACTAGTTCAGGTTAGTTGATTGTACCTAGGCAGTTGGCTAGCTTTTATTTGTTTTGACCTTGGGGAAAGGAGCATTAGGTTTGGGAAGATAGGAGCTCCTGTTAGTGTCATATGTTACCTTCTTAGTCATTTATTATTAAGCCTGATCACCTCGGTAATACTTGTTTTGTAGAGTGACGATATGGCACTGACATGGAGAGGCAGAGCACAGGTCCAATGTGCGGAAGTAGATATGAATGAATTCCTCCAGACCATACGGGACATGGCAGAAACCATGAGGGCCCAGGCTGCAGTCACAGCCGAAGCACTCCGTTAGGCCCAGATGGATCGAAGTGAAGATACCTAAACAGGGGTAGAGCAGGGGAGGACCCAAGTTGGTGGAGGCTAGTATAGTTTCCAGAGAGCTAGGCCTCCCATTTTCAATGGCCTGGAGAATTCAAAGAAGGCTAAGGAATAGGTCCAAAAGATAGAGGAACTGTTTGAGGTATTGGGGACCACAGAGCCACAGAAAGTTATCTTCGCCACCTACCAGCTAGAAGGGGAGGCGAAACACTAGTGGAAAGGGATGAAGCAATTAATAGAGGCCCAGGTAACCTTACTCACTTGGGAGAGCTTCAGAGACACATTTTTGGAAAAGTACTTCCCCCAGAGCGAGTAGAATACGAAGGAGGGGGAGTTTATGCAGATCAAGTAGGGGGCAGGCCTTTTGAAGAACATCTGGCCATGTTCGAAGAGTTTTCCAAGTTCTCTTCATACCTAAAGTGGAGACCTGACGGAGCATGGAAGGCCATGCACCTAGAGAACATCTTGGACCTTGAGCTGTACCATGAGGTGGCCATACAAGAGATCAAGGATTACCTGATGCTGGTGAATAAGTGCAGAGTAGCTTTCAAGTCCCTGGCCACACTGCAGGAAAAGAGATAGGAGGTTAGTTTCCTTAAGAGAAAGAGACCAGTTAGATTCAGCTGGGGTCGAGACAAAAAGTTTCAAAAGAACCAGACCGGGAAAAAGCCGGTGAATACTCCATCTACCCAGACCACCTGCTCGAAGTGCGGGCGGAACCATAGAGACAGGCTGTGTATGATAGGACAGAACATGTGCTACTGGTGCGGGAAGCTAGGGCACATATCTTGAGTATGTTTGACATTGAAGAAGTTGGAGGAACTCGCTAGGCCCCTTACCAAGGGAAGGGTATATACCCTAAAGGGGAAAGAGGTAGCTCAGTCCAAAGAGTTTTTGAAAGGTACGTGCTTTATTAATGATATTCCATTAATTCTGTTGTATGATTCTGGCGCCACCCATTCATTCATCTCAATAGACTGTGTTCAGAAACTAAAACTACCCACAACCACCTTACCCTATGAGCTTTCTATAGCAGTACCCACCAATGAACATGTGTCCATAACCTTGATTTGTTTGAACTGTTCCATTGTGATTGAGAACAAGACTTTTCTGGTAGAACTTATACATTTACCCATAGATGAATTAAATGTCATCCTTGGTATGGACTGGCTCTCTTCAAACAATGTTATCTTGGACTACTTAGCTAAGTCTTTGACTTTCATAGACACTAGGCTAGTGAATGGGGGGATAGAGAGGAAAAACCAAAGGATGGGTTTCTTATGCTCTTCGGAGGTCGAGTGTCAGCAAAAGTTAGAGACCATACCTGTAGTCAAGGAGTACCCAGATGTATTTCTCGAAGAGATTACTAGTCTTCCACTCGAGAGAGAGATAGAGTTTTCCATAGACCTAGTCCCTAGGGCAGGGCCGATTTCCATAGCACCCTATAGGATGTCCCCGATGGAATTAAAGGAGTTAAAAGAGCAGATAGAGGACCTCTTAGCCAAGAAATTCATTAGACATAGTGTGTCATCGTGGGGAGCTCTTGTATTGTTTGTTAAGAAGAAGGATGGGAGTATGAGTATGTGCATAGACCATAGGCAACTGAATAAGGTTACAATAAAGAATAAGTATCCTCTTCCTAGGATCGATGACCTACTAGACCAACTAAGAGGGGCCACTATCTTTTCTAAGATTGATCTGAGATCGGGGTATCATTAGATCAGGGTTAGGAGGGAAGACATACCAAAGATTGCCTTTAGGACTAGGTATGGGTACTATAAATTTCTCGTAATGCCTTTTGGACTTACAAATGCCCCAGCTATTTTCATGGATTACATGAACCGTATCTTTAGACCCTACCTCAATCAGTTCGTAGTAGTGTTTATAGATGACATACTAGTGTATTCCAAGAATAGAAGGGAGCATATGCAGCACCTCAGGATAGTGCTGCAAATACCCAGGGAGAAGCAGCTGTATGCTAAGCTAGAAAAGTGTGAGTTTTTGTTGGAAGAAGTTAGGTTCCTAGTGCATGTGATCTCTGACAGAGGTGTATCAGTGGATCCTAGTAAAATTAAAGCTATAGTAAACTAGGAAAGGCCTACCACAGTAACTGAAATCAGGAGTTTTTTAGGTTTAGCAGGATACTATAGGAGGTTTATTAGGGGGTTTTTGCAAATAGCGATGCCAATGACCAAGTTGACCTGGAAGGATGTTCCATTTGTGTGGGACACAAAGTGTGAACAAAGCTTCCAAACCTTAAAGGAAAAATTAACCACTACACTTGTTATAGTTATCCCTAACCCTTTGGAGAAGTTTGAGTTATACTGTGATGCATCTAAGAAAGGGTTAGGGTGTGTTTTGATGCAAGAAAGATGAGTAGTGGACTATGCTTCTAGGCAGCTAAGGCCACATGAGAGAAACTATCCTACCCATGACCTATAATTGGCAGCCGTAGTGTTTGCTTTGAAGATATGGAGGCATTACCTCTAAGGGTCTAAGTTTGAGGTATTTAGAGACTATAAAAGTCTCAAATACCTTTTTGACCAAAAAGAATTAAACATGAGACAAAGAAGGTGGATGGAATTCATTAAAGACTATGATTTTGAATTAAAATACCACCTAGGCCAGGTAAACATTGTGGCTGACGCACAAAGTATGAAGTCTCTCTATGTAGCTCGTCTGATGGTGAGTGAGATGGACTTAATAGAGAAATTCAAGAACATGAGGTTATCCACTTTGGTGTTACCCAATAAGATCTGCCTGAGCGAGTTAAAAATTGAGAACACCCTGAGGGCCCAAATCTTAGAAGCCCAGAAGGAGGACGAATTCCTATGATCCCTAAAGGATTCGAAGGAGTTCACAGGGGAGGCTGACGGAATGGTAACTTTCCAGGGTAGGATGTATGACCCTAAGATAGGGGAACTAAGGATAAGATTTAAGAGGAAGCCCATCGAAGTAAGTACACTACTCATCCAGGAGCCACTAAGATTTATCAAGACTAGAAGGAGAAGTTCTGGTGGCCAGGAATGAAGAAGAATATAGCGGAGCATGTAGCTAGGTGCCTAGTGTGTCAGCAGGTCAAGATTGAACATCAGAAGCCTGCTGGGTTGTTACAACCCTTAGATATCCCTGAGTGAAAGTGGAACAAGATTTCTATAGACTTTGTGGTAATACTGCCTAAAACCCAATCAGGGAATGATGCTATCTGGGTTATAGTGGATATGTTAACCAAGCCTGATCACTTTCTACCCATTGGAATTAACTACTCCTTGGATAGACTAGCACAGCGATATATTCAGGAGATAGTAAGACTTCATGGGGTACCCATTAGCATTATTTTAGATAGGGATCCCAAGTTCACCTCTAGGTTTTGGAGAGCCTTTAGAACCAGGCTATATTTTGGTACAGCCTATCATCCTCAAATTGATGGACAAACAGAGAGAACCATTCAGACGTTAGAGGATATGCTTAGGGCTTGTGCCTTAGAGAACCAAGGAAATTGGGAAAAAAGTCTGCCGCTAATTGAGTTTTCTTACAATAATAGCTTCCAATCTAGTATAGGTATGGCTCCTTATGAGGCCCTGTATGGGAGGAAATGTAGGTCACCATTATGTTGATATGAAGTAGGTGAGAGGCAGTTGTTAGGTCCCAAGTTAGTACAACAAACCACTGATTAGATTAAGATTATCAGAGAAAAGTTGGCAAAAGCTCAGGATTGGCAAAAGAGCTATGCTGACAGGAGGAGAAAGCCCCTAGAATTCAAGGAAGGAAGTCATGTTTATCTAAAGGTGTCCTCGACTATTAGGATTGGTAGAGCTATGAAGTCTAGAAAGCTAAATCCCAGATACATTGGATCGTTCCAGATATTGAAGAGAGTGGGTCCATCAGCATACCAGATAGCCTTACCCCCATACCTGTCCAACCTTCACATAGTTTTCCATGTCTCCCAGCTTTGAAAGTACATACCCGACCCCTCCCATGTACTTGATGCCAGTACTCTACAATTAAAGGAAAATCTAACTTATTGGCTGAAATCTATTCAAATCATCGGTACTGAAGTCAAGACCCTAAGGAATAAGGCCATTCTTATGGTAAAGGTATTATGGGACCTAATGGCACCATAGGAGGCTACCTAGGAGAGGGAGGATGACATGCACAAGACCTACCCATAATTATTCTCATGAGGTATGTATGAATTTCGAGTACAAAATTATTTTTAAGGAGGAGAGAAATGTAACACCCCATGTTCTTACAAGTATATTTAAATTCATGATTTAATTAGATAAATTGCCATGAACTATGTCCAATTGCTTGTATGATGTAATAATTAGAATAAATATTGGAAAAGATGACATTGTATAAAATTGAGGTGCTTGAGGTGCTTCAATAAATTTTGAGGTGCTTGAGGTGCTTTAATAAATTTTGAGGTGCTTACATAAATTTTAAGGCGCTTGAGGTGCTTAATTTAAGTTACATATCCATTTAGCCGAATGGAGAAAGGAAAGAAGAGTATAGCAAGTTAAAATGAATATAGGTACACAGCAACATAAAAGTGTGGAAACTAAAGCATTTAAAAAATATAAAAGGAAAGGCAAGAAAAGAGGATGTAACATGTAATACACATATATGTAGGGAAACGACAAGAGTTCACGTGAGGTGCTTGAGGGAGATTTTAATACTTAAGTCCCTTCTTCCTTTGATTTCACCGAATGAACATTAATTAAAGAAAATGAGTGGCATGCAAGTATCTAGCAAAAACACCAAAGTGGCATGTTTGCGTGTAGGGAAAAATCAATTAAGAAGAGAAAGAAAAAAAAGAAAAGAGAGAAGAAAAGAAATTCCATGCCAATGGTACGTCTTGCGTCTTTGCATTCCCTCCTCCTTACGCCACCCAATGCTAAATTGCATATATGTATATATATATATATAACGTTGGCCTTGGCTTGAGGATAATGGCTTACATGCATTGGAAGGGGGGGAAGCAACGTACATGTGCATGAGACAAATGAACTTCACAATTTCACAATATAAATTATTATTGAGTATAATTCAGTGATGGCACAAGGAAGAGAAACACAACGTGAAAAAGAGGGTTATGTGGCCGAATTACTAAAGGAAAGGGTGCATCATTGTTTCCTTTAACTAACCAACATCTAAGGAGGCATAAGGTGAGGGAAGGCAGGAGCAACTCACATGAAGGGAGTACCTTGCGTGTACCTCTCATTTTCCTTTCCTTTGCCGTGGCTGAGTGGTTAATCCACTAATGCAAATTTTCATTAATGAGAATGGTACTAAAGTGCATGTGTATCACTCTAAGTAAGGGGATAGGAAGTATAGAAGGGGGGATTGAAGAGAGGCTACGGAAATAGCTTATGGGAAGAGAAAGGAAAGAGCAACTTGATTTTTTAGAAAAACATACACACACATGAGAGGAAAGGAGAGAAAGGAAGAGAAGGCGTGAAACATCCACACAAACACATGGGGAATTCCTCAAAAAGGGAAAAGGAGAAGCTTAGGAGATTGAAATTTGTTGAGTGGAGAAGCTTGGCCAAAAGAAAAAGAAGAAAGCAAAGGAAGCAAGGTAGGTTAACAATTCCAACTTTTGTTCCATGTTCTAGCTATGCAATCCCATGTCTATGTTCAAGTTTTACATGGAACTTAGGTTGTCTCTACATTCTTGATTTAAATGCATGGTTGTTGGCTAGCATGTGTGGTTATGAAATTGTTTATGGATGGAATAGCATAAGGATGTTGTTGGATTATGAATTAAGGTTAGAAGTTGTGATGATTACAAAGGAAGGAAACCCTAATCTTTTAAGTGTATTAAGTAAAGAACAAAAAGAAAGGAAATGGAATTGCCAAATGAATAACACTCCCTAGGCTAAGTCCATGAGACTCATTCTTGGAATTTTATAAGCTATGCAATATGACTTTGAATCAAAGTATGGGAATTATTAGAGTTTTAGAAAGAATATGTACATTGAAATTTATTTCCAAGAGAAAGAAATTGTTATGGAATTTATTAGAAATTTTAGAAAGAAATTGTACATTGGAAATTATTTTCCAAGGAAAAGAAATTATTATGGAAATTATTAGAGTTTTTAGAAAGAATATGTACATTGAAATTTATTTCCAAGAGAAAGAAATTGTTATGGAATTTATTAGAAATTTTAGAAAGAAATTGTACATTGGAAATTATTTTCCAAGGAAAAGAAATTATTAGTCCTTAGAAAGAATATGTGCATTTGAAATTAATTTCCAAGAGAAAGCAATTGTCATGGAATTTATTCGAATTTTGGAAAGAATTTGTACATTGGAAGTTATTTTCCAAGAAAAAGAAATAATTATGGGAATCATTAGAGTTTTTAGAAAGAATATGTACAATTGAAATTAATTTCCAAGAAAAGGAAAGTAATATTGAAATAAGTAGAATTTTATAAGAGATAGACCTTAGAAATTCTTTCTAATAGAAATAGAAATTTATTACTTAAATGTTGCAATCTTCCCCTAAGAAATGTGTATTTGCAATTGAACTTACAAGAAAAAGAGAATTTTTCCTTGAAAAATTGACGAAGAACTCCAAAGGTGGCCAAGTGCCCACCTAGTGCCCAAGTGTGCACAATTACCCTAGGTGGTGGCCAAGTGTCCACATAGTACCCAAGTGTGCATAATGATCCTAGGAAGGTGGCCAAGTGTCCATATAGTGCCCAAGTGTGCACAATTACACTAGGTGGTGGCCAAGTGTCCACATAGTGCCCAAGTGTGCACAATGACACTAGGAAGGTGGCCAAGTGTCCACATGTGCCCAAGTGTGCACAAAGAATTTTAAAGGTGGCCAAGTGTCCACATGTGCTTGAGTGTGCACAGCTAAAGTACCCAGAAAACTTAAGAAGTATACGCTTAAATAAATTGCTACTGTTATGGTAATGTAAGTCACAGCATGAGTATTTACAAGTATGTTGTTTTCATCCTATTAACATTGTAATTGATCACATATTGCTTGCCAGTTATATTATGAATTGTGTTGTATTTTATTCCACGAATGTAGAATTACTATTTTGGTGCTTGCACCTTGATACATATTGGTTATTTTAAAACCGAATTGTTGAGCTATTGGGAAATTGTGTTTCTCATTATATGCTAATATGTATCAAATGCAGACGCATAGTTGAGCCAAGAGTTCGAGTTCTTTTGGGCTAAGGAATTTTTGGCAACGCCTATTTTTTGGGTCCTAGTCTAGATATACTTCGGTTAGATGTAAGATTATTCTTTTGGCAGTAGTTCTAAGATGTATTTAGGAAAGAACAGGGGAAGGGATAGGCGAAGGATCGGTCCGCCCGAAAAATTTTTAAAGGGAGTCTGAGTGACAGGATTGTTGTCTCTTGACTTCCTATATACGGGTACTTCGCATATCCTGATACATATTTACTGTAATGTAATGGACATTATGAAACTTATTGAATTGCATAAAAGTTTAATTTTCGTTGTGTAGCATAGAATTTCTTTTATTCCACTTTGCATGTAAGTATTTAATTTGAGCAAAAGATCCCAAATCTAATCCGCTTATTATAAATGAATGGTCTAAATGCTCAGACAGTAATTGAATAAAAGGGATATGAATAATGTACCAAACCTATCTGGTTGCACAGGAGGAATTGTAATACTAAATAGGGGCGTTACACTATGTAAGAGGAAACGTAGGTTACCATAGTGGGTGAGAGGCAATTGCTAGGCCCTAAGTTAGTACAACAGACAACTAATCAAATTAAGATGATCAGAGAAAAATTGGTAAAAGCTCAAGATCGGTAAAAGAGTTATACTAACAAGAGGAGAAGGCCCTTAGAATTTGTGGAAGGAAGCCATATTTTTCTAAAGGTGTCCCTGACTACTGGGATTAGTAGAGCTATGAAGTCTGGAAAGCTAAGTCCTAGATACATTGGGTCATTTCAGTTATTGAAGAGAGTGGGTCCAACAGCTTACCAACTAGCCATACCCCCTCATCTGTCAAACCTTCATAATGTCTTCCATGTCTCCCAACTTCAGAAGTACATACCCGACCCCTCCCATATACTTGATGCCAGTACTCTGCAATTAAAGGATAATCTGACCTACCAGCCAAAACCTATACAAATAATTGGTACTGAGGTCAAGACCCTAAGGAATAAGGCTATTCCCCTGGAAAAGGTCTTGTGGGACCCAACGACACCACAGGAAGCTACCTGGGAGAGGGAGGATTACATGTGCAAGGCCTACCCAGAATTATTCTCATAAGGTATGAACGAATTTTGAGGATGAAATTATTTTTAAGGAGGGGAGAAATGTAACACCCCATAATTTTAATTAGTCTAAATTAATATTCTTGAATTAAATGGATGGAATTAATTGTGTCATTTAATGATTAGTATAAATTGCTTGCTTCATAATTAATTAGATAAATTAACTTAAAGAGGGGCAAATTTTGATTGCATAATTTAATAGCTTAAAATGGTTATATTAAAAGGTAAGTTGCATGAAAATTAGGTGCTCAATTTAATTATTTATTTTCCTTTTAAGTTACCTAGCCTAAGTACCAAGAGAGAAGCAATATAGGATGCAAAAATTTAATATATGCATGTGTGTGTCTTGCATGTATCCTACATGAAAGAAGGGAATGAAAATTATATTTTATTCTTGGCAATTCCAAGCCACACGTGAGGTGGAAAGGAAAGAAGACTAAAAGCATTCAAAAAATATATATGCATGGCAAGGAAAATACATGTGCAATGGGAGGAAAGAATGCCACAATTGAATAAATATATCATATACACATGAGGTAAAGTAAAAAGGAAGCAAGAGTACAAAAGTTTAAAGCACAAATGTAGGTTTGGTAAACTAGGAAAGAAAGAAGCAAAAAGGTGCAGCACTTTTTTTTATTATTGATTAAATAAGCATGGAGGGAGAAAGTAAATCAATCCTTGCGTGAGGTAAAAGGAAAGGGTGGAGAATTTTATTGTGGAGGGAACTTAACTAACAACAAATGAGGGCAGCAAGCAAAACCAATTAAGTGCATAATTTTATTGTGTAAGTATGCATGGAGGGAACTTAATTAATAACAAATGAGGGCAGCAAGTGTAACGACCCCCTAATACAACATACACACTCATAGCGGAAGCGTATGGGTTTTCCAAATAGTTATTCCCAATGTGGTAATGTCAGGGGATCGCTACTGGTTGAGCGTAATCCAAATAGACTTCCCGTTGTCCATTTGGATTCCGTTCAACCCTAATTCACCTACAGCTATGCTAATTATACATACATATGTCATAAATTACTCTGGAATGAAATCTAATATCCATACATGCAGTATACAATCATTTAAATGATTATCCCAACTTAATTACATAGGTTTACAGCGGTAAACCCTACCAAAAATCTGGCAGAGTTTTCTCTGTATTTTGAACATATCCCAAATACAACAGTCATCTGATTTATACATATACAGTCAATCCAATAACCATAGCTGGCAGAAATTACAGAAAACTAATATAAAACATCATCAGAAAAATATATACAATGCAATTCAAGCCTAGACTAAGCTTCTCTTCTGTCTATCACCAAGTCATCGTCCAGCTAATGTCTAGGTTCCTGTCCCTGTTCCTGTTCATCTAAGTATACCACCTCGTGAGATATAAAATCCCAGTAGAATAATTTACAATTCAAATACAGTTCAAAATCTGGTTGAATACTCAGCGGTGCAAGCACCGAAAACAACTTCCCGAAATCAGTGAAATACCTTATCTTTAAAACCATTTTATCACATGCAAATCGCGGCAAATACTCAAAATCATAAAATCCATTTCTTTGAAAATCAGTCATAGAAATCAGGTTAAATCCCATGCCCAGTGTATCTAAATTCATCTTGGCCACAAGTCCTTGCGACCAAATCTAAAATCGTCCAATTGCACGTCATCTAGAGGGATTACCTTTGTTATTGTTGGGTATGATCCGTAACAACAATCACCCGAATCTCGCCTATATTGTGAGTGTGATCCGTAACACCAATAACCCACTCAAGGACCTGGTGAGAATCAACATCTAGGGCGTCCCCTAGCATGTGCACATACGTCAATTCTCATCCTCATACAGTCTATTCGAACTCACATGCTCACAGTTGGCTATTCCTCAGGGTTTTAGGGTATTACGCCTAAATCACAACGTTTCCCCGTGTAGGCTATCCCCCCTTATACTCCTTAAACCTTTCTTAGGGTCATCTTGATTTATCACGTGATCCCTAACGCAGTATAGGCTTAATCTGGTAAAAATAATGTCAATTAAAAACTCCCTGTACTCGGGATACTTAACGGCCGTCCCATACCGGCTATCAAGTACCCTACCCTAAGTAAATCCGTCCTAAGGGTATCTAAACTCGATAAAAAAAGTGTCTAACATGCAATTAGGATATCCAGCACACAGGCATGCAATTTATTCCATCAAAAGCATCACGCAAATCCATGCAATTAAATCTAATCGTTTAGGTATTCACTAGGTCAAATCTAAAACTCGGGAAGCGTAAATCATCCTACCTGGTCTCCTATTGCTCTAAAACAATTCAGAACTTCACAAAATCTTAGATTTCGAGCCAATTAAATTCCCTGGACATTCAAATGAATATTCAAGCTCTTCACGTCATCCGTTTTGTGATTCTAAGTCCGATTATCCTAATTTCTAGGTTAATTAATTTCCTAATTGCATTCGACAGCTATTTTAATCAAAATTCATTATTTTTTAGGGAATCAGACCTTACCAGTGTTGTCAGATGACGGAAATCTGTCTCGGGGTGGTCTCGATTTCTCTCGGTGTATATCTAGATGTTCGACACACAGGCAAGACAAAGAAGACAAGTGGCACACAGTGGCGTACGGTGGCGCATAGCAGAGGGGTACGGTTGGCCTCAAAATTTACACCACAGTGAAGCCCGAAAGATGAGGAGTCTAAATATGATGGTGGCGCGGTGGTTCACGGCCATTTGGACGGCATTTTCTAGCCACAAAAAATGATGCACGGCGGACAGAAAAAGCCTCGATCCGGGCGCGTCGGACCTCCATTCAATATCGGCGAGCTAGTAGAGGAAGCTGGCAGCTCAGGTTGCACGATGGTTGGGTCGGTGATGGCCAATGGTGGCGAATGGTGGTGATCTCAATTGGCAAAATTTTCGCGCGATGGAGGTGGAAAACGTCATTTTTCGACAGCGCTAGCAGCCGTGGGTGGTTGCTGGAAGTCAAAGGTTGAGAGCGGAGTCGATTGGTATGCCTAGTGGTGGCTCTGGTAGCAGCGCACGGTGGAGGAAGGAGGAGAGATGGGAGAGAGAAAATAGAGTGAGGAGAGAGAAGGAATTGTGACAAATAGCGGGGTTTCAGGAAATTTAAAGCTTCCGGGGGCGATTTTGACTTTTCTCGGACCACCTGGGGAAACTTTAGGATGTCAGCTTCTTTCCAGATGTTGGCACGAGTTTCCATGTGAAGCTTTTGGCCTCCTTCAGTGAAACTAAAGTACAAAACATCATCTGTCAGTTCCTGATCGCCGAATTGCGTTTCTTTCCATTCCATTGTGTTTCTGACTTCAAACAACTTTCTTTTTCAAATCATCGTCCTCAAAAGTTGAGCCAGTATTTGCTTACTTGAATTTATCATGAAAATCGGGTTTTATCTTTTAAAAATGATTTCGGTTGTTACAGTAAGAAAAACCAATTAAGTGCAGAATTTTATTATGTAAGTATGCATGGAGGGAGTTTAATTAACCACAAATGAAGGCATCAAGCAAAACCAAATAGGTGCAAGAATTTTTTATTGGATTGTTGCACATGAGAAGCACATGTAAGGTAGGGAATTAAGGTTAGGAAAAGAAGACAAAAGGTGCAGAATTTTTCTCCATAAATCACACAAATAGGAATATGGGAATTGCAAGGAGAAGCATTTGTGAAAGGTGGGAAGAAGTAAGACCAATTTGACAAGTAAAGTGGACTATAATTAAACTACAAGTAATGCCAAGCTTGCAAGCAAAGGAAAAAGTGCACTTGCAAGTACACTTGGTGCAAGAAAATATATAAATATATAGGGTGCAGAATTTTTAGGCAAGAAAATGGCAGCATTGCTAATAAAAAAAGAAGAAGAGAAAAGCCAAGCTTCACGTGATGGCCAATTGAGATTGGAGGGAGAAAAGAAGAGGGAAAGGAAATTTAAGAATTTTGTGCATGGCATGCCACCTAAGCAAGAAACAAAATGAATAGAAAATTCATGCCAAGCCACACATAAGGGGAGATAGAGAAATGAAATTATAACTTTAGTCTCACAAGGAGACATACACACATGAAGTATGGAAGCAAGGAGGGGTAGAGTGAAGTGAGGAGAAAGCAGATGGGAATGGCATGAGATTTTTCATGTTGGACACAAGGACACATTACCAAGGGAAGAAAAAGTGGGAATTTCATTTTGCATGCATACCACACCCTATTCAAGCGTGGAAGAAATAGAGAGGGGGAAAAGTTCATTTTCATGCAAGCTACACATACACACACATGAGGAAAGGGAAGAAAAAGAGAGAAAGGAAGAGAGAGTGGCGTGAGACAAGGGGAATCCCATCTTTGAGAAATACATGCAACAATCACATGTGAAGAAGGAAAAGAAAAGGAGATTTCAATGGTCTTGGGAGAGCATTTGAAAGGGAGCACGTGAAGCACAAAAAAAATTGGGAGGAGGAAGAAGCAAAAGTGATCAAAAAAGGGAAAGAGCAAGGGAAGCAAGGTAGGTTAACAATCTAAACTTTTGTTCCATGTTCTAGTTATGCAATCCAATATTTATGTTCAAGTTTTCCATGGAACTTAAGTTGTCCTTACATTCTTGACCTAAATGTATGTATGTTGGCTAGCATGTGTTGTTCAATGAAAGTTTGTTGGATGAAATAACATGAATATGTTGTTAGAAAAAGGATTAGGGTTGGATGATGTTAACTTCATGATCACCAAAAAGAAAGAACCCTAACCTTTTAAGTGTATTAAGTAAAGAACAAAAAGAAAGGAAATGGAATTGCCAAATGAATAAAACTCCCTACGTCAAGTCCATGATATTGATTCTTGGAATTTATAAGCTATGCACTATGAATTTGATTCAAAGCATGGGAAATTATTTTTGATGTCCCAAGAGAAAACTTAGATTATTTTTGTAAGGAGAGTAAGTATTCTAAAAAGGCTAGAATCCTTAGAAAAAGAAAATGTACATAAGAAATTAATTTTTCCAGAAGGAGAAATTATATTTGCAATGTTAATCTTAGAATTTTTAGAGAAATTGTGCACTAGAATTAATTTCCAAGAAAGAAGAAATTATTATTAAAAATATTAAAATTTTAGAAAAAAATGTGTGTACATTAATATTAATTACCAAGAAAAGAGAATTTATTCTTAAAAATATTAAGATTTTATCAGGAATGTACATTAAGAATTAATTTTTAAGAAAGGAGAAATTATTCTTGGAATTATTAGAACTTTTAGAGAAAATGTACCTTGAAATTAATTTCCAAAAAGAAAAGAAGAAGAAGAAGAAGAAATTATTATTAAAGCATATTAGAATTTTCATAAGAAATGTATATTGATATGAATTTCCAAGAAAAGAGAATTTACTCTTGAAGAAGCTTGAATTTTAAGGAGATGTACACTAGTATTAATTTTCAAGAAAAGAGAATTTCCCTTGGAAATTGACAAGGAATTTCAAAGGTGGCCAAGTGTCCACCTAGTGTCCAAGTGTGCACAATGACCCTAGGTGGAGGCCAAGTGTCCACATAGTGCCCTAGTGTGCACAATGACCCTGCCAAGTGTCCACATGTGCCCAAGTATACATAGAATTTTAAGGGTGGCCAAGTGTCCCTAAGTGCCCAAGTGTGCACATTTAAAATACAAAGAAAATTTAAGAATGATAAGCCTAAATAATTTGTTAATGTTATGATAATGTATGTCACAACATGTTTTATTTGATAGTATATTATTTCCATCCTATTGACATTTTAATGGATCATACATTGCTTGCCAATTTATAATTATGAATTTTGTTGTATTTTATTCCAAGAATGTAGAATTAATTATTTTGGTGCTTGCACCCTGATATATATTAGTTATTTTTCAAACCTAAATTGTTAAGCTACTGAGAAACTTGCATTTCTCATTATATGCTAATATGTATCAGATGCGGATGCATAGTTGGGCCAGTTGTTCGAGTTCTTTTTGGGTTAAGAAATTTTTCTAACCCCTATTTTTTGGGTCCAAGTCTTGACATCTCCATTTAGATCTAGGATTATTCTTTTGGCAGTAGGCCTAAGATGTAATTAGGAAAGAACAAGGAAGGGATAGGTGAAGGACCAGTCCATCTTGGAAATTTGTAAAGGGAGTCTGAGTGATAGGATTGTTGTCTCCTGACTTCCTATGGACGGGTGCTTTGCATATCGTGATACATGTTTACTGTAATGTAATGGACATTATGGAACTTATTTCATTGAATTGTATGAAAGTTTAAATTCCACTGTGTAGCATAGAATTTCTTTTATTCCAATGTGCATGTATGTTCTTAATATAAGTAAAAGATCTCGAACCTAATTTGCTTAATATAATTCAATGGTATAACTGCTCAAACATTACTTAAATAAATGATAATGATAATGTACTGAACCTATCTGTTTATATCAGAATTAATGGTAATACTAGATAGGGGCGTTACATCCACTTTCCTTAGAATTGTATGTGGAACTTCCAGAGGCTAGGATAATTCTTCCCTTATAATTTTCAAATTTCCAGATTTGCCCTTCAATTTTTTAGGAAATTACATTATGTCCCTAATGAAATTACCATTTTACCCTTTATGTCCAAATGGCCAATTTAACCCCATTTTTCACCCTTTTAGAGTTTAATGAGCAAAAATTCCTTAGATAAAGTTTCATAAAACTTATTTTAATGAAATTACTAATTTATCCTTCTTTGGTAAA
Source organism: Senna siamea (assembly GCA_031216115.1). Taxonomy (NCBI): domain Eukaryota; kingdom Viridiplantae; phylum Streptophyta; class Magnoliopsida; order Fabales; family Fabaceae; genus Senna; species Senna siamea. The sequence goes on from CM062360.1 coordinate 11,001,342, forward strand.
ATTATCATTTTGCCCTTTATGCCAATACTATTATGTTTACCCTTATTCTTTCTCCTTTTTAAAATAAAAGGGTAAATACTTTTCAATTCTATTTCTATGAAGTATTTAGGTAAAAATTAAAATTTTCTATCTTATGAAAAATTACTAATATGCCCTTGGGGTAAAATTACAACTTTGTCCTTTTAAGGGAAAATTACCATTTTGCTATCAAAGTGGACATAATCACTTCACACTAAATTCTTCTTCTCTCTTAAATGAAAATGGTACAAGTCCTTAAATGTAATTCCATGAAATAAGAAAATAAAATTTATTTTCTCCTTCATAGTAAAATTACTATTTTACCTTTCTTTACCAAATTTTTGATTTTGCCCTTTTATGACAAAAGTAGTTCTATCTTGATGAAAATGTCCATTCTATTCCTTTAATGAACCATCCTTATCATTACATAAATAATAGCATTGAAATGTTCAATCAATGAGAACAATAATATCATAATAAACCTTAAAGTATTAAAGATGGATGTTACAAGCGTTGCCCAGTGAATAACTCTACGTACCACTTTCTCTATGCATGAGTTTGTTACTATTCAGCCACACTTTAACTTTAACTTTAACTCTAACCTTAACTTCTTGTACATTCTAAGGTGTCCCTCAGCTGAATCTAGAGTACGATCTCATAACCAATGGGATCGTTATCAACTCTACCCAACTTCTCCCTTCCCCTTATGAGACTGGTTATCAACTCATGGGATCACTATCAACTCTACCCATATCATTTCCTCTCCACCCTTAGGCGAATCATAATACTATGTGTAAACAGTCTAGCCGCCCACTTGCAGATATTGTCCGCTTTGATGGTTATCGAGCCACCTCACAGTTTTGTTCCTCTCCCCCTATCCCTTGGGAGGAGAAAACGCGTCTGCAAGGGAGAGGTATCCAAATCCTTATAAGGCATGCTTCGTTCCCCTCTCTAACCAATGTGGGACATTACAAATCCACCCCCTTTAGGGAGCCTAACGTCCTCCCTGGCACACCGATTTGGGCCCCGGCTCTGATACCAATGTAACAACCCCCTAATACGAGATACACTATGCTTATCTGATTAGCGGAAGCATATGGGTTGATTTACATAGTTATTCCCGATGTGGGAATGTCAGGGGATCGCTACTGGTTGAGCGTAACCCAAATAGACTTCCCGTTGTCCATTCAGATTCCGTTCAACCTTAATTCACATGCAGCTAACTAGTTAGACATACATACATCATAAAATTTCTCTGAAATGAAATCTAAAACTCATATACACGTCACGTCATACATTCATACACATTCTAACTCAAATCCACAAGTTTACAGCGGTAAACCCTACCAAAAATCCGGCAGAGTTTCCTCTGTATTTCGAACATACCCGAAATACCATAATCACCTATTTACATTTACACAGCCAGTCCAAAAACAACAGTAAACATAAATAACAGAATCCATATACATCAATGTCAATCTCATCACTACAGTCGACATACAACACCTGATTTATACATGTACAGTCAATCCAATCCATACAAAAAACATAAAAGACAGAACCCAATAAACAACAACGTCATCAAAGTATCTATATACAAACGATTCAAGCCTAAGCTAAGTCATTCTCCTATTATTCCCCACGGCATCATCAGCTATCATCTGGGTTCCTGTCCCTGTCCCTGTTCATCTGAGTAAACAACCTAATGAGATATAAAATCCCAGCAGTGCGAACACCGAAATCATCTTCCCGAAATCAATTCAAAAATAGCGAAATACCTTATCTTTAAAAATCATTTAATTACATGGAAATCGCGGCAATTAATCGAAATCATAAAATCCATTTCTTTTCAAAATCAATCATCAAAATCAAGTAAAATCCCATGCTTGGTGTATCTACGTCCATGTTGGTTACAAATCCGCTGTAACCAAATATGAATCATCATCTAATTGCACGTCGTCTAGAGAGAATACCTCTCTTATCATTGGGTGTGATCCGTAACACCAATCACCCGAATCAAGCCTATATTGTGAGTGTGATCCGTAACACCAATCACTCACTCAAGGACCGGGTGAGAATCAACATCTAGGGCGTCCCCTAGCATGTGCACATACGCCAATTCTCATCCTCATATAGTCTATTCAAACTCACATGCACTCGGTCGGCTATTCCTCAGGGTTCTAGGGTATTACGCCTAAATCACAACGTTTCCCCGTGTAGGCTATCCCCCCTTATACTCTTTAAACCTTTCTTAGGGTCGTCCTGGTTTAACGCGTAATCCCTAACGCAATACAGGCCAAATCAGGTAAAAACGATATCAATTTAAAGCTCCCTGTACTCGAGATACTTAACGACCGTCCCATACCGGTTATCAAGTATCCAACCCTAAGTAAATTTGTCCTAAGGGCATCTAAACTCGATAAACAAAGTGTCTAACATGCGATTAGGGTTTTCAGCACACAAGCATGCAATTTATCCCATCGAAAGTAGCACGTAAATCCATGCAAATCATCTAAATCATTCAGGTATCCACTAGGTCAAATCTAGGGTTCGGGAAGTGTAAATTATCCTACCTGGTCTCCTATTGCTCCAATTCGCTTCAAACTTCCCGAAATCTCAGTTTTGAGCCCAATTAATTTCCTGGACATTAAATTAAATATTCAGACTCGTCACGTCATCCGTTTTTTGATCCTAAGTTCGGTTACCCTAATACCTAGGTCAATTTATTGCCTAATTAAGTTCGGCAGCTATTTCAGTCAGATACCATTAGTTTTTGGGAAATTAGACCTTACCAATGTGATCGGATGATGGAATTTTGTGTCGGGGTGGTCTCGGTTTCTCCCGATGCACGTCCAGAAGCTCCGGCACGGACGCACGGAGGCGTATGGCAGCACACACCAGAGGGGTGCGGTTTGCCTTGAAAATTACACCACGGTGAAGCCCGCAAGTCCAGGAGTCTGAATCTGGTGGTGGCGCGGCGGTTCACGGCCATTTGGATGACGTTTTCCAGCCACAAAAGTTGACGCATGGCGGACGGAGATTACCTCGATCCGAGCACGTCTGGCATCCGTTCGACGTTGACGAACTACTAGAGGAAGCTGGCAGCTCAAGCTACACGGTGGTGGGGGCGGTGAGGGTCAACGGTGACTGACGGTGGCGATCTGAGCTGGTGAAGTTTTCGTAGAGTAGAGGAGAAATGTGGCATTTTCCAGCGATGTTGGCGGCCGTTGGTGGGCGTGGGTGGTTGCTGGAGGTTGTGGGTGGTGAGGGCTGCCGATTGGTATGCTGGGTGGCGGCCCACGGTGGTTGTAGCGGCGGTTCATGGTGGAGGAAGGAAGAGAGAGAAGAGAGAGAAAATATGGTGAGGAGAGAGAGAGGTTTGAGAGAAATAGAGGGAATTCAGGAAATTTAAAGCCTCCGAGGGCGATTCTAACTTTTCCCGGACCACCCGGGGATACTTTAGGGTGTCGGCATCCTTCCAGATGTTGGGACGTATTTCCATGCAAAGGTTTTGGCCTCTGTCAGTGAAATTGACGCACGAAACGTCTTCTGTCAGTTTTTGATTGCCGGATTGTATTTCTGACTTTGAATAACCTTCCGTTGCAAATTCTTATCCTCGAAATATGTGCCAGCCTCAGTTTAAAAGGAATTTGGGTTCAAAGTTTCATTTTCTTCTTTAAAAACTCTTTCGTTTCGAATCACTATTCTCGTAAATCGTGCCAAGCTTCGTTTGATTGGAATTAGTGTCAAAAATCAGGTTTTATCTTTTTAAAATTCTTTCGGTTGTTACATTCTCCCCCCCTTAAAAGAAATTTTGTCCCCAAAATTCGTACCTATAAACAGTTCTGGGTATCTTTGCCTCATCTCTTCTTCTTTCTCCCACGTCATCTCCTGCGATGCTACATCCTGCCAAAGTACCTTAACTAAAGGGATTATTTTACTTCGAAGTTGCTTAGTCTTATAGTCAAGGATTTGAATAGGAGTAGATTCATAAGTCAAAATTTCCTTTAATATTATCGGTTGATTCCCTAATACATGCGCAGGATTTGGGACATATTTACGAAGTTGGGAGACATGGAAAACATTATGTAGATTTGACAAATAGGGAGGTAAAGAAATTAGGTAGGCAACGGGACTGACTCTTTGTAAAATTTGGAATGGTCCTAGGAATCTAGGGCTTAATTTCTTAGTCCTTACCTATCTACCGATACCTGTGGTGGGGGACACTCTTAGAAATACGTGATCTCCCTCATTAAATTCCAAAGGTTTTCTTCTCTTGTTGGCATAGGATTCTTGCCTCTGTTGGGCAATTCTCATCTTTTCCCTGATCATTTTAATTTGATCAGTGGTTTCTTGTACCATCTTGGGTCCCAACAGTGCACTCTCCCCCATTTCTACCCAACTTAAAGGTGATTTATAGCTTATCCCATACAGAGCCTCATATGGGGCCATACCGATGGTAGAGTGATAACTGTTATTTTATGCAAACTCTATCAACGGCAGGTGTTTATCCCAACTTCCTTTATGCTCAAGCACACAAGCCCTTAACATGTCTTATAGGGTTTGAATAGTCCTCTCAGACTGCCCGTCAGTCTGAGGATGATAGGCTATGCTAAATTTAAGTTGGGTTCCTAAGGCTTGCTGTAAGGATTGCTAGAATCTCGAAGTAAACCTAGGGTCTCTATCAGATACTATACCTGACGGTATTCCATGAAATCTCATGATTTCCCTAAGGTAAACTTAGGCTAATTTCTCCATGGAGTAACGCACCTTAACAGGTAAAAAGTGAGTAGATTTAGTCAACCTATCCACTATCACCCAAATGGCATCAAATCCTACTGGTGTTCTAGGTAATCCTACCACGAAATCCATAGTGATCTGATCCTATTTCCTCTCTGGTATCTCCAATGGTTTTAGTAGCCCTACGGGTTTCTGGTGTTCTATCTTAACCTGTTGACAAGCCAAACAAGCATTCACGTAGTTCGTGATATCCTTCCGCATACCGGGCCACGAAAAATTCCTCTTTAAATCCTAATACATCTTGGAAATACTGGGGTCAATAGTGTAATGGCTTCTATGGGCTTCTGCTAACACTTTTTCTTTTAGTTCCTGATGGTTCGGGATCACTACCCTCTTCCTAAACATTAAAACTCCATCAGGTGCTAGTCCAAAATCGGGTTGATTTGTGTATACCTCCAAGGATTCATCCTCCATTTGGACTTGTCTAATTAATTCTCTCAATTCACAGGTTATCAAAAAGTCACTCATCACTAATCTTTGCGGAAACGAGATTACGTTGAGGCTGAGATTCCCAAAATCCTCAAGTAACCTCATCTCACCAATCATTAAACTAGTTAATTGTAGTGAATTTCGGCTCAATGCATCGGCCACAACATTTGCTTTTCCTGCATGATATTTCAACTCAAAATCAAAGTCTTTTAGGTATTCTACCCACCTACGCTACCTCATGTTTAATTCCTTCTGATCAAACAAATACCTAAGGCTCTTATGATCACTATATACCTCAAATACAGCGCCATACAGGTAATGTCTCCAAATCTTTAGGGCAAACACAATGGCAGCTAATTCTAAATCATGGGTGGGATAGTTCTCCTCTGCAGGTTTCAATTGTCGTAATGCATAAGCCACAACTTTCCCACCCTGCATCAAAACACAACCTAGGCCTCTCAGAGATGCATTTGTGTATACGATAAAGGGTTCTAGGGGTTTCGGAATAATTAGTACAGGAGCGGTGGTTAATTTCTCTTTCAAAATTTGAAAACTAGTCTCACACTGTTCGCTCCATTCGAATTCTACCCCTTTCCGAGTCAACCGGGTTAATGGCACAGCTATTTGTGAAAATCCTTGAATGAATTTCCTATAATAGCCGGACAAACCCAGGAAACTCCTAATCTCGGTGACCATTCTAGGTCGTTCCCAATCTAATACTACTTCAAATTTCTTTGGGTCAACCGCTATCCCTTCCCCATTTACCACGTGCCCTAAGAATTTCACTTCTTCTAACCAAAACTCACATTTAAACAGCTTTGCATACAATTGCTTCTCTTCCAGTATCTGTAGCACAGTGCTAAGATGCTGGGCATGTTCTTCGTGAGTCTTGGAATAGACTAGAATATCATCGATGAATACCACAAAAAATTGATCTAAATATGGTCTGAAAATCTTGTTTATATAATCCATAAAAATAGCGAGTGCATTTGTCAATCCAAACGGCATCACTAGAAACTCGTAGTGGTCGTATCTTGTCCTGAACGCTGTCTTAGGAATATCCTCCTCTCTAACCCTAATCTTAGATCTATCTTAGAAAATATAGTCGCGCCTTGCAACTGATCAAACAAGTCATCGATACGTGGCAATGGGTATTTATTCTTCGTGGTCACCTTATTCAATTGTCGATAATCAATACACAGTCTTAAACTCCCGTCTTTCTTCTTTACGAATAAGACCAGAGCTCCCCATGGCGATACACTTGGCCTAATAAACCCTTTCTCTAACATATCTTCGATTTGGACCTTTAATTCTCTTAATTCTGCAGGGGCCATACGATATGGGGTCATGGCTATTGGACTTGCTCCCGGAATCAGGTCAATGGTGAATTCTATCTCCCTAGGTGGTGGCAGTTTACTTATTTCCAAAGGAAATACCTCCGGAAAGTCACTAACGATTGAGATTTGACTTAGTCTATCCTGCAACTCTACCTCAAAGAGATTAAGGGACATATCACCTATCTCACAAGCCCTGTCACTCCCTCGCACAGGCACGTTATCCAAATAAGTGATTGTCTCTTCGGAATAATTTAACAAGACCCGATTCCTAGTCAACCAATCCATTCCCAAAATAATGTCGATCCCTGACAATGGTATACACACTAGGTCCACAAAAAATAAAGTATCTTCAATGGTTAAGGGGCAATTTAGGCATATTCGTGGGGACATAGTGGCCTCTCCCAAAGGTGTGGATATATATAGGTCACAGGGCAGGGTTTGAACAGGTAATCTTATTCTTTCTACGCATGCATCAGCAATAAAGGAGTGTGTAGCACCCGAATCAAACAATACTATCAAAGAAAAATTATAGATTTTACCTCTACCCTGCATCAAGCTCGAAAACCTGTCGACATTGGCAGCATTCATAGTAAAAACTCTCCCTGGAGCCTGTGGTCTTCGGCTACCAGATGTCGGCTGATTCCCGATGGAAGGGTAGTACCTGGCCATGTGTCCTATACCTCCACATTTGTAACATTGAAGTGGAGTCTGATGCCAGCAGGGCTGATTCGGATGTCTGGTGCCATACTTCGGACAAGGATTATTATCAGGTCGCCTCCCACTACTACTAGAAGCCCCTGGTTACGGTTTAAACATACCGCTTCTCACATTTAGATTTCTGGGTGCTTGTCTGGGCCAGTTCCCTGTTCGCTGTGTCATATTCTGAGTCTGTCTCTGTTCTAGATTCTTGCTCAAAATTCGGCACTTGTTGACCAGTGTGGCAAAGTCTCGAATCTCCAGGGTAGCTAACTGAGTCTTCATAGGTAAATCTAGGCCTTCTTCTAACTGCTTTACTTTCTAGGCCTCGTCATAATGCATCCGTAGGTAGGTGGAGTATCGTGATAATTCTTCACATTGTTTCAGATACTCGTCAAATGGCTTGCCTCCCTGTGTGAGCTTCAAGAACTGTGCTTCCTTTGATTGCTTTACGCTCTCAGGGATATATTGATCCATGAAAACTCTCTTAAAAGACTCCCAAGTAAGTGGAATGCCTCGGCTCTCCATCAATTGCTGGGCATCTATCCACCAAAGTTTCGCTTCACCTTTCAACATGTACGTTGTATATGTGACTTTTTGTTCGTTGTCGCACTGCAACAATCTGAAAATCTTTTCAATTTCTTTCACCCAAGCTTCCACAACAGCTGGATTAGAGGCACTTGTAAATGGAGATGGACCTGCTCTCTAAAACTCGATCCATCCCTGATACAGTGGGTTTGCATGTTGAGTGGCTCCGTCATTTCTCGTCTGTCTGTCTTCCTGTTGCTGTCTCATTACATTTGCACTGGTAGTGGCCTGATCTCTCATCGCATCAGCCATTAATCGGATGGATTCCATCATGTCACGCATGGAGACATCAGTCTCCATGCTACCACTACTCGAAGCGCCCTGATTCTTGTGCCTTGGCCTTCCTCTGGGCCTGCGAGTGGCATCCCTGCTAGATTCTACCTTGCTTATCTGACACAGAAGCAAATAGATTAGTCATAACAACAACAGTTAACAGAAATGCATTAAATTCATTCCGTTCATTATCAATTCAAAATCAGGTCCTATCATTCCAGATTTAAATCAATCGAAACCCTAAAGCTGCAAGCCCGAAGATTCAAAGTCCTTAACCCACTAAACCAGAAGATCCAACAAATAGGGATCTGATACCATAATTGTAATAGTCCAACCGCCCACTTGCAGATATTGTCCGCTTTGATGGTTATCGAGCCACCTCATGGTTTTTTTCCTCTCCCCCTATCCCTTCGGAGGAGAAAACACGTCTGCAAGGGAGAGGTATCCACACCCTTATAAGGCATGCTTTGTTCCCCTCTCTAACCAATGTGGGACATTACACTATGGAATCATCATCCCTTTTTGATGGATCACACTCTTGGTACGCTATTATTTAACATATATACTAGGGAGATTCGACTTCTTATGTCTATGGTTTTTCTTAACTCTAAGTACGTGTTTCTTAAATGGCCTTTAAAGGATGACACTAACTTAAAGTTCACAACCATCACGGTGTTTTCAAAATCATCTAAGTTCAAGTGTATGTTTACCAATCCTAATTCATGGCATAACTGTGGAATGCCCAACGACCGTCCCATACTGACAATCTATCACTAAATCATAAGCCTATCTACCACTAATTCATATACTTAGAATAATTTTCTCTTTCCCCTCTTATATTTTCTACTCTCTTTATTTCACTATCACAAGGATCCTCTCATCCCAGTGACTCATGACTTTATCTCTTACATGTTACCCATTACATCTTAAGTTTAGATCCTTAGTTTGAGTGAGATTTTGGGCTATTTACCTCTTAAAATGGTCATTAAGTTCATTATCTGAGTCAGAGGGCTGGCAGTGACTAATCCTATACTGGCAGTCAGCTGCTAGCTCACTGTCTAATTTACCCTATCTTGGTTAAAAGCTATCAGTCATTTGCTAAAGACTTGGTAGTCAATTGCTAGCAAAAACTAGGCCTGACAGTCGACTGCTAGAGCGGGGTAGTCAACTGCTAGCCTTCGAGGATTTTTTTGGAAAATCAAGAACACGGAAGTCGACTTCCAGGGTCTGAAAGTCAACTGCTAGCGTTCTGTAAGGCTTTCTAGGTACACGAAGAACATGACAGTTAAATTCCAGGGCTGGCAGTCAGTTGCTGGCATTCTATCTACTATAAAACTCAATGGTAAACCTAGAGTTTTGCTTCAAAAATATTTTTTCAAACCAATTCCTCAAACTATAAACTCAATGCCACTACTTAGACATTATATAGCCTCTATAATAGACCCAAAACTCAGTTTAACAGCACTCTAAACTAAGATCAAACTATATTTTCACACTTTGGGCATAAGCCCACTTTCACAATCAATGACAAGTATAAATGAGCATAACTATTCAGTAAGCATCACCCAATAGCAATTAAAAACATAGAGAATGTAGGTTTAAACCCCAAACTTAACTTAAACATTCATAATTACATTTCTCCAGCAAAAAGCTTAACATTTTAGAAATGAGGCTTAGGTTGAGTTGCTACTTGGACTTTCTTGAAAATATGTGTGTACAATGTGTTTAAATAGTCCTCCTCTTGTTTTATGAGCAATCCCTAGCCTTAAATCACCCTTCCTTCAAACTTATCCCTTCCACTTTACCCTAACTTAGCATTTTCTCTCTCTACTCGCCCTTCTCCTTCTCTCTCTAGGAATGCTAAAGTTTGGAATGGTGTTTTAGGGTTTAGGGTTTTTGAATTAGTAACTCTTGCTAATTACACTCTAGTTGTAACACCCCCAATCCTATAGTTCTTTTAAGTTAATTAAATAATATAATATAACACGATACTGGATTAGTGAGTTACTACTATCTTTACCCAAGTAAATTTTTAACTTTTACCAAGTTAATTATTTAAGTCCTATTAGTTTGGGAATTCTACACTTGGGATTCTCTCATAACGTCACAGTGAAAAAATAATTAAAACAATTGAAATAAACATGTAGACATATATATATTTCATTCACATATATAATATTTTTACAAAACTTAAACTTCTATGTGTGCAAGACATATACCTATAGATATGTGAGACTAATTAAATGAAGGAGGCAACATACCTGCCACTCATACTCCTCTACTCATCCCACAAGTAGGTATTTTCTCACATATCTTCATTACATATATGCCCCTCTTTGTACACCAAAATCCTCCTGACTCATTTCCAAAAAGATAATAAAGGATCAGGGTATCGAGTGTCACATATTTACATATCTAAACAAAATACTACCGAACTAATCTTGCATGTCTACCCCTCTAGTAGGTGGGGGTGTAAAGGGTATATCCACCACTGAAATCACTCATACTTCCTTTATTATCATAAAATAACCCAAGATAGGTATGTCTACCTAGTCCACTTCCACTTTTAGTAATATCTAGAACCTAGGCTTCTAATACAAACTAGCATTTAATGAGAAATATTTCTCAGTAGCAATCACAACCTGAAATTTTAAAATCGCTTATTTGTACCACCGTACTAGTACAAAAATACACTACATTATTTTCTCATCAATTAATACATGATGACTATTGGGATAACATGCATGAAGTAAATAATTCCCCACGTATACTTATGAATACATATATATCTCATCACACATGATATATTCTCAAATAGTAATGGCAACACAATTACATTCTCATATCTATTCAGAGTATAAACAAGAAATTAATGTATATTTCTATGGGCATAAACAAAAGCATCATGAAAGAAATCTTTAAAAATTCTCATTCGTCAATGAGTATTCTTATGGTCCTTGACCATCTGCAGTATTCTCATGGTTCATGACTAGCTACAATATTCTTATAGTTTATAACCGTTTGCAATATTCTCATGGTTTTGACCAATTGTAGTATTCTCGTGGCCTTTAAGGACTAGTTGCAATATTCTCATGGTTTAACCATTTGTAGTATTCTTGTGGTTTAACCAGTTGCAGTATTCTCGTGGTTTAACCAGTTTCAATATTCTCGTGGTCTTCAACCAGTTGCAGTTATTCTCATTTATGGTTCATTCTCATCTCATTTTAAAATATCATATTTCTCTTCTTTTTCTCATTCATTCTTATATTTTTCTTACCATTCTCAAGTCACATGTTAACCATTACATTTCAGTTTTAAATCCCTTTTTTGAGTGGAGTTAAGGGCTATTATGCTTCAAATAAGGTTATTGAGTTAATTTTCCAAAATAGCAACCTACCAATCGACTTCCACCCTCCTGGCAGTCGACTTACAACTTACTATCCTGAAAAATTTCCAAACCCAAGGGTTACTAGTCGACTGCTACAAGCCTAATAGGTGACTACTATGTTCTTAACCATTTTCTAGAAAATAAGAGCATAGCAGTTGACTTCCATGGGCTGGCAGTCGACTGCTAGCATTCTGTATGCTTTTCTAGGTAACTAAAGAGCACAACAGCCAATTGATAGGAGCTATAAGTTGACTGCTATATTATAATATACTTTTAAAATCTTTCATTGACTTAGATTTTAGTCCAAGAACACATTGATAAACCCCTTTTAATAATTAAAAAATCAATCCTAGTATATAAGCCTCATTTTACACACAAAAATAGCCCAAACCACCATTTACTCGCTCAAATCTTGGATTAAACCTTATTCTCAAATATAATGAAAAACCCATTTTTTAGAATCTAATTTATGCATTCATAAGTACAGTTATGCAGTTTAAAATACCTAACAAGAATAAAAAAGGTCAAGAAAATAGGTTTTACTTTCTCTCTAACTTAAACAGTATGAAAATAAAAGTTTTCAGAACATGAACAGTAAAATTCAAAATTGAGAGGATTAGCTTTTTTGCTACCTTTTGGTTGATTTCAAGCTTGTAAATGATTGCTTTGAAGTATGCTGGTGTATCTTTCTAGCTTATGGGATGCTCAGCTTCTTCCTATAGCCTTTTCCCCTTTAGAATTGCTTCATTTTCTCTCTCTAGAATTCTCTTTATTTCTCTCTCTAAACTCTAAAATTTTGAGTGAGAAATAAACGTTCTGAAGATTAGTCCTATTTATAGGTGATCTAAAAAATACAATTTTGATTAGAATTCTTGATCATTTAGCTCAAAATGATAATTTCTCCTACTATATGCCGAATTACCATTTTCCTCCTAAAGCTTTAGCGAGAAGTTTCAAAATTCTGGTAGCTACAGTAACTCTTTTGGCAAAAATTATGGTTAGCTACCCTTAAAATATGGAAAGCTTACATAGCTTCCTCCACTAAACCTTTTCTTTTCACTTAGGTCCCCGTTCTTTTCTTTTTGATTTAATTCCTCCTTCTAATGCAACTACTTGCAATCTAATACAACAAACACAAGCATTTAACTTATTTAATAATTAAAAAACATCTCTTATAAATTGGAGGAGCCGATGTTACACTATTCCTTGGCCATTTTGTGAATTTGGCCTGACTTTGCTTTCCCTTTTAAATGTGGTCCTTGGTTATACTCTAACAAAACTTTCATTCTTTTCAACTAAGTACTTGCACTAATGCAACTATATGCAATTAATGCAATATACACAAGCATTAAACTTTAAATTAACAACTAACAAGCATCTCTTATTCATATTAGGGGCGGATGTTACATTTCTCCCCTCTTTTAAAATAATTTCATCCTCAAAATTAGAACGTACCTATTTGAATAACTCTGGGTAGGACTTCCTCATGTCCTCTTCCTTCTCCCGTGTTGCCTCTTGTAGAGATGATTGATCCCATAAGACCTTAACCAAAGGAGCAACCTTGTTCCTTAATTGCTTGACCTCATTCCCAATGATTCTTTGAGGTTTTGGATGATAAGTTAACTTTTCTTTTAACTATACTGTTCTAGCATCAAGAATGTGTGATGGGTCATGGATGTATATCCAAAGTTTCGAGACATGGAAAACATTGTAAAGGTTTGACAAAAATGGAGGTAAGGTTATTTGGTAGGCAGATTGACCAACTCTTCTCAAATTTTGGATTGGCCCAATAAATCTAGGATTTAGCTTTCTGAACTTAATAGCTCTACCTATACAAGTGACAGGTGATACCCTAAGGAAAGCATAATCCCCTTCATCGAATTCCAATTATCTCATTCTCTTGTCTACATACTTCTTTTTCCTATCTTGGTGTAACCCCCTAATCCTATAATTCCTTTTTAAGTGATTTAAATAATATAAGTAATGTACTATAAGATTGGTGAATTACTACTTCCTTTACCCAAGTCAAATTTTAAATATTTATGAAATGAAATAATTAGTATTATTGGTCTAGGCTACTACACTTGGGATCTCACACGTTACGCAATAGAAATTAAAAATAGATTAGTTAAAATAATATACATGTGCATATATATATTCACATTCATCCATAGTAAATATGCACATCATTCATTAGACATATATCTATAGATATGTGAGAGTGTTAGTTAGGGTAAGGAGACAACAAGCCTGTCACTCATACCCATTTAACAAAATCGCAAGTGAATCCCTAATTCACATATCCCAATACATAGATGCCCTTATCCTATACATGAAAACTATTCTCCTGATCCTTTTTCCAAAATATCATAAGGACTAGGGTATTGGGCATACCAAAAACTTTCCTAGAACTTTACATACTCAAGGTGTGGGAGGAGCTTCCCATATATACATGACCCACACTTCATGAATAATAGGAAAATACCCTAGGAAGGGTATCTCCACCACTTCTACCTCTACTTCCAACACTATCTAAAATCTAGGCATCTGATACAAACCAGCATTTTTATGAGAATAAATCTCAGTAGCATTAATAACTAGTTTTTAAAATAGCTAGTTTGCACCATCGTAAACTCATACAGAAATTCTACATTCTTTTTCATAAAACAATTTGGGTTATCTTGTATAACATTTCATTTAATATTCACACTTGCATGCATTACTTACTCTATATGCTCAGCTCATAGGCCTATAGTCGACTGTTGGATTGGGGTAGTCGGCTGCTCTGTTCTTGGGTATTTTTAGAAAATAAAAGAATATGGCAGTCGACTACTAGCATTCTATATACATTTCTGGCACCTCAAGAGCACGACCATCAACTGCCGCATCATGCTAGTCGGTTGTTGCATCTTGCTCTGTTTTATGACTTGCCATTAATTTATATTTTCAATCTAAAAACTTGTTTTTAAACCCATTTTGAAATTGATGAACTCAAGATAAACTTCTCAACAACATTTAACACAAGAAAATAGCCCAAAATATCTATAATCTTGTCCAAATCTGAGATTCAAACTCATTTTCGTTCAAGCTGAAAAACCTATTTTTCACAAGTAATGTTAAGCATGCATAAGTATCTTCAATCAGTTAAAAATACCCAATAGTAATTAAAAATAATAAGAATGTAGTTTTTAATCCCTTTTTCTTTCAAAAAAGTTCAATTTTGCAAATTTCATTCATCTAAAATAAAGGGATTAGGTTATTATGCTACCTTAATCTGTGTTTAAATGATGTTTAAATGTTGATTAATACTGTAGATGCCTTTCTAATCCCTTTTTTGACTTCAAATCTTGTTAGAAATGAGATTCACTTCCTTGCTCCTTTAACTTCTCTCTCTACTCGATACACCCTCTCTCTCTAGAATTGGAAGTTTGAGTTTTGGAATGAAGGAGTCTGACTCCTGGCCCTATTTATATGACAATTCGACACTTGCATAGATTCACAAATTTTGATCATTTGGCCTCAAATTAGTAAATTTCAAACTATATAGGAAATTCCTATTTTGTCCCTAACCTATTGGCGAGAAATTACAAAAAAATCTGTTAGCTACAATAATTCTTTAGGCCACAATTGTGATTGTCATACCTAAACATTTTCACCTTTCAATTTAGTCCTTTTCTTCATTCTAGTCAATTTTCTTACTCATCTCTAGTGCAATTCTTGAATTCATGCAACTATATGCAATCTAACATAATATAAATGCAACATACACAAGCAATTAACTAAAATTAACAAACATCTCTCAAAATTTAGGAGCGGATGTTACACTTGGGCCCTAGTCATCTTATCCCTGATCATCCTGATTTGGTCTGTAGTTTGCTGTACCAACTCTAATCCAAGTAATTATCTTTCCCCAACCTTAAACTAACACAGAGGTGATCTACACTTCCTCTCATACAAAGCTTCCTAAAGTGTCATCCTTATGTTAGAATGGAAACTATTATTGTATAAGAATTCTATCGATGTTAGGCTTTGGTCCCAACTCCCCTTATGCTCCAAGGTACATGACCTAATCATATCTTTTAAAGTTTGAATGGTCCTCTCCATTGGTCCATCCGTTTGAGGATGATAAGGGTACTCAAGCTTAACCTAGTACCAAAAGCTTCTTGAAAGGCTCTCTAAAATCTAGAGATAAACCTCAGGTCTCTATTTGAGACAATGCTAGTAAGGATCCCATGAAGTCTCACTAGCTCTTGAATGTACAAACGAGCTAATTTTTCCAAGGAGAAATTAATCTTAATGGGTAAGAAATGTGCAGACTTAGTTAATTGGTTTACTATTACCCAAATAGCATCATTTCCTGACTGAGTCCTTGGTAAACCTACCACAAAATCCATAGAAATCTTATCTCATTTTCATTCAGGGATATCGAGCGGTTGCAATAATCCAACAGGTTTTTGATGTTCAATCTTCACCTTCTAACACACAAAGCATTTAGCAACATACTTAGCGATGTGCTTTTTCACGCATGACCACTAAAATCTTCCCTTCAAATCTTGATACATCTTAGTGGCATCAGGATGAATAGTATAGTCGCTTCTATGGGCTTCCTCTAAGATTTTCTCCCTTAATTTCCCCAGACTTGGGACATAAACCTTGTCCTAGAAGGCCATTATCCCATCGACCTCCTTATGGAATTCCTTTGGGTTCTTTAGGGACTTTAAGAATTCATCCTCCTTTTAAGCTTATAGGATCTGAGTTCTAAGGTCACTCTTAATTCGCAATTCACCTAGACATATTCCATCTGGTAGCATTAATGCGAATAAGCTTAAATTACTAAAATTTTCTATCAAACTCATTTCACTCACCATCATCTAATCTATATAGAGGGATTTTCTACTCAGGGCATCCACCACAACATTGGCTTTTCCTGGATGGTATCTCAATTCAAAATCATAATCCTTAATGAATTCCATCCATCTCCTCTGTCTCATATTTAATTCCTTCTGATCAAAGAGGTACTTGAGACTTTTGTGGTCACCAAATACCTCATACATAGACCCATAAAGGTAGTGTCTCTAAATTTTCAAGGCAAACACTATAGATACTAATTCTAGGTCATAAGTGGGGTAATTGCTCTCATAAAGCCTTAATTGTCTAGAAGTATAGGCCACTACTTTCCCCTCTTGCATTAAGACACAACCTAGAACTTTCTTGGATGCATCACAATATAGCTCAAACTTTTCTAAAGGATTTAGGATAATTAATACAGTTGTAGTGGTTAACCTCTCCTTCAAGGTTTGGAAACTATGTTCACATTTAGAATCCCACATAAATGGAACATCCTTCTGGGTCAACTTTATCATTGGCATCGCTATTTGTAAAAACCCTCAGATAAACCTCTTGTAATAACCAGCTAGTTCTAGGAAATAACAAATTTTAGTCACTGTTGTAGGCCTCTCCCAATGGACCACTGCTTCAGTCTTACTTGGATCTACTACTACCCCATCCTTGGCGATCACATGCCTAGGAATTTCACTTCCCCTAACCAAAACTCACACTTCTTAATTTTAGCAAGAAACTATTTCTCTCTAAGCACTTGTAACACAATTCTAAAGTGTTGTTCATGTTCCTACTTGTTTCTAGAATATACAAGAATATCATTAATGAACACTACACTGAACTAATCAAGGTAGGGTTTAAAGATGTGGTTCATGTAATCCATGAAAATAGCTTGAGCATTTGTTAACCCAAATGGCATTACAAGAAATTCATAATGCCCATACCTAATCCTAAAAGTGGTCTTAGGTATATCCTCACTTCTCACTTTGATTTGATGGTACCCCAACCTCAAATCAATCTTATTAAACACAGTTGCTCTCCTTAGTTGATCTAAAAGGTCATCAATCTCAGGGAGGGGATATTTGTTTTTCACTATCACTTTGTTCAATTTCCTATAATCTATGCACATTCTCATACTTCTATCCTTTTTCTTCATAAATAACACCAGTGCTCCCCATGATGAAGCACTGGGCGTAATGAATTACTTTTCTAGGAGGTCTTCTATTTACATTTTCAATTCACCTAGTTCTAAGGGAGACATCCTATAAGGTGCTACAAAGATCGGTCCTACTTTGAGAAATAACTCTATAGAGAATTCTACTTCTCTCTCTAGTGGAAGACTAGAGATCTCCTCAGGAAAGACATCAAGGAACTCTCTAACTATATAGACACTATCAATCTTATGCTGACTGTAAACCTCTGAAGAGCATAGGAAACATAATCATTGGATCTTTTCCTCTATACCCTAATTCACTGGTATAGTGTCCATAAAAGTCACAGACTTATCAAAATAGTTTAGAACCACTTTATTAAAAGATAGCCAATCCATCCCAAGGCTGACATCTAAATCCACCAATGATAGATAAATAATTTCAATAATAAAAGGTTTATTTTCAACAATGATTCGGTAATTTAAGCAAGTTAAAGAATTTAAAACCTACTTTCTTGTTGTAGTAGAAATATATAACTCATAAGGCAATTTACTTACAAGTAAGTTCAATCTTTCCACACATTCAAGGAAAATGAAGGAATGGGTGGAGCCAGAATCAAATAGTACAATTAAGGAAGCATTTTTTATAAAACACTGACCTTTAATTGAATCATCAGATTAGTTTACTCTTTACCTTTGAGAGTGTAAACTCTCCCCCTATTCAAAGGCTTAGAGGGCTCAGCTAGTTTCTTCCACAATAGGTATTCCTTGATGAAATATCCCAGCTTACCACACTTGTAACAAACATTTTGTCCTAGCCAACATGGCTTATTCCCATGATTCTTCCCACACTTGGGGAAGTTGTCTGAGGCAGTTTACCCAACCATGGCATTTTTCCCTGACTGGGCTTTATCGAACTTGTTCTCCTTTCCATTCAAAAAAATCGACTATGATTTTCTCTTAAGGGGGTTTAACTCTTTCTTCCTTTTCTCAGTCTCTGCCATGTTCTTTAAAACTATGCTGCATTTACTAGCCAATGTGTCATAATCCCGTATCTCTAACAGAGCCACAATGTTCTTCAGTTATGGATTTAACCTGGCCTATAAGTGCATAGCCTTCCATGTTTCACCCTGTCTCAACTACAAGTAGGATGAAAACTTGGATAGCTCCTCAAATTTTGCCAAGTAGTCATCAAAAGACATGTCTGTCTATTTTATCTTCATTCCTTTTCATTTCTCACGCTATGGGGGAAATACTTCTCTAGAAATAGCTCCTTGAAAGAATTCTAGATGATTTAGACTCCCTAGGTCTCCATTAACAGTTTAGCCCCTTTCCACCAGTGCTCGGCCTCTCCAGCCAGCATGTAAGTGGAGAATTAAACCTTCTAGGCCTTTATACTCCCCAAAACTAACTGCAAACAACTTCTTCATTTTCTCCAACCACTCCTCTGCCACCTTCAGGTTGAACTCACCTCTAAAGGAAGGATGCTTAGCTTTTTGAAATTCAAACCATCTATTATAGGCCTAATCCCTCACTTGTCCCCATTCAGGGTTAGGGTTTCAATTTACATTTTGGTCTATATGCATCTACCGGAGTACTTCAGCTGTAGTAGATGCCTGTTGAGTGGTAGTAGTAGCCTGTTCCCTCATGGCCTCTACCATCCCCATTAGGGTTTGTATAACCCTAACTAATTCCACGTCACCATATTTATCCCTATGCCATTTCTCTTGGGAGGCACCATACCTTACTCTTCAAAACAAACATTATTGAGGTGATTAGTCTCATTAACAAAAATATTTATAAGGGAATATATGGCTCCACAAAAAATATTGTACACCCTCAAACCTAGCACTCTATTCCTCAAGTCAAAAAATAGCACAAGTAGTCAACTTCCTAGGCTCAACTAACTAACCTATAATAGTCTCTATCTTAAGGAATCTACCCATACTACCGGGTCAACTATGTGCTAATCGTGGTAGCCATGCTCTGATACCAACTCTAATGTAACACCCCTTAGCCTATAGGTCCTTTTAAGTTAATTTAAAGGATATAATATGTAAATATCATCATAATGGTGTGTTACTATTAATTCTACCTGAGTAAATTTAAACTTTTACTAAGTTGATTAATTGAGTGCCATTTTGGGTTAGGTTCTACACTCAGGTTCTTGCAGTGGAATAGCACAATATGTATATTGTTTACTTAATAAAACTATACACAAACATGTATACTTAATTTGTTAATTACCATTAAATAACTATTGGGGCATAGAGGCAACATCCTTGCCACTCATGACCCTATCAAATGGTATACTGATAGTTGCTAGTTCATCTATATACATCCAAGTTAAGATAGGCTATACAAGAGATAATCTAAACTAGTCTTTCTCAAAAATCATAAAAACTAGTACAAAATAAATATATGACTATACTATCCAAAATAAATATTTTCATGTACCCTCATGATGGGTACCTCTTCCTAAGTTACCTTCATTTCCAGCCATGAACCTACACATCTGGTACATGCTAGCATTTATGTGACAATTTAATCTTAGTAGCAATGTAACATGTCTTAAAAACCACTGACTTATACCACTATATTTATATAGAAAATCTATACATGCTTTTCATCATAAAAATGTAACATATACTATTGGGATGCAGTGCATGGAGTATACTTTCATGTCATGTGCTCATATCTAAGCATGTACATTCAAAATATATAAAAATTACAATATGGGATGTTCATTCATCATCATTTACATCACAACTTTCATATCAAACATTTCATGGGGTAACAAACATACTTTTACATTTAACATATGAGCAGGAGAAACAAACATATTATACAAGTTATTGGGATCGCCGCCCAGTGAATGTAACACCTGTAACACCCCCTTAGCCTATAGTTCCTTTTAGTCCTCTTAAAGATATTATATGTATATTATAATAGTAGTGTGTTACTATTACATCTACTGTAACACCCCATATTCTCTTAACTATTTTAAATTAACGTTTCCTTAATTGATTGGATGAGTTTGTCATAAAATGTTAGTGATGTAGTGTAGAATAAATGTTACAAGGGAAATAATAAACTTAGGTATTAAGTAGCATGAAATGCTTAAAAAAAGGAGACATGTGGAGATTTTCTCTTTTATTTATTGTATTAGCCGAATAAAAATGGAAGTGAAAAGAAATGAGAGGTAAGGCTTGATTATATTATGGCGTTTCCTTCCAAATTACCAAGTAACTAGTAAGAAGGAAATAATAATTGACTAGGGGAAGATAATGTGATGGGTGAACGAAGAAAGGAGACATGAATTTGCCAAGTAAGCTGCTTGAATTAATCCTTTCATTTCCTTCCTTGTTGTCTAGCTGAATAGCTAAAAGAAAGAATGAATTAAAATGTGTATATGGTAAGTGGAGAGAAGGTTTTACAAATGTTATTTTTATAGTTAAGGCTACATCTACTTATACAAAATTGTGTTAATTTCTCTTGTTTTATTCTAGCCGAATGAGTATAAGAATGAGTGGAGAGAAGAACGTAAGGAAGGATGGAAGGGATAAGTTAATTAAGTGAAGTAAATTTTACCAAGGAGCTTGCAACATTAAAAGGAAAGTATAATTATATGAAGTGACTCGGTCATTGAGAAAAGAAGAAAGGAGGAAGAGACGTATAATAGTGGTACTCTTTCTTTTCTCTTATCCCTTTTATCTTACCTAAACTAAATGTGTAAATGAGAGTAGAAGAAAGCACTCGGTAAAGAGGTGGAAGAGAGAAGGAGATACGTGTGATTGTAGCCTTCTTTCTTTTCTTCCCTTTTTCTTTTATTTTTAATGTGACCAAGAATGGAAATTAAGGTACTTAAATTATGCCTTTCTTTTTCTTCTTTTTCCTAACCGAATAACTACATAAAGAGTTTATTTAAAATATATATATTCATGCAACAATTAAGGGAAGCAACTTCACATTTAAATAATATAAATATCCATTTGGTTATTCCAAGGAATAATAGGAGATAAAATTTAATGAGCCATCTATGCATTCTATTCCTTTTAGCTGAATTAAAGGAATGAAGTGGCTAGGTCGGTTAAAGGCATTGATAGAATTAAGACTAGGCAAATGCAAGCTTAAAAAGAAAGAAAGGGAAGCATTCGATGAAAGAGAGAGCAGCTTAACAATTAAACAAAACAAAATACACAAACTTCGTGAGAAGAGAAGAAGAACTAGCTTGGCTTAGAGGAAGAGAAACACGAAAGTAAGATAGATTCCAAGACCAACACCAAGATATCTTCATGATTCTTGCATCCTTGAGGTAGCTTAGCAATTCTCTTAATTTTGTTTCATGATTTAAGATATGTTCATCATATTTTTCCAAGCTTTCATGGAACACTAGTTTTCTCTCTACATTATTAAAGATGTAAATGTCTCTTTAGCTAAGCTTTATGGTAAATTGGAATTGTTTGTTGATGTGCTAAAGTGTATATTGTTATTTTCATGGAAGGATTATTGTTGGATAAAATTCAGCATGTAATGGAAAACCCTAACTTAAGATAATGCTAAAAAATTGTATTCTTGTATAGTTAGTATATGTTTTAAGTTATAGACACCAAAATAAAGATTGCTAGCTAGCATTTGATTTAAAAATTGACATTGTTATTGTTGTCTTGCCAAATCCGAAAGTGGCCTTTGTAAGTTAGGAAATTGTTTGATGAGAATTATGTAAAGGAGATTACAATTCGGTTTTGTTAAGAGAAAGAAAGAAAATATGGTAAATTAGGTATAGTGAATTGGTTCACCTTTTTGTGCATAATAAAGCCCCACAGTAATATTAAAATGTAAAAATTGAGAAAGGTGTGTAACCTTAAACTTAGTGTGTAGCATGAACCAAGAAAGTAAGTAGAATAAATTGTTAATGGCAATGGTTACACAGATTAAATGTGGGAGAAAGTACCCTAGAAATTAATGCATGATATCATGAAGTTCAATTATGGCAAGGATTATAAAATACGATAATGTGACATGAGAAATCCTAAGTTTAATCACTTTTTCATGGTGGCCGAAACCAATATCTTATTTTAATCTTACTGGCAGAATCACTATGCTAACTATGAATGTATTAGAATGTATCTTAGGATGGCTAAATGGAAGGGAGATTGAAATGATAAAAATGAGAGGAATTGTAGTTGCTATGTGTATGTATAAGTGACCAAGTGTTCACAATTTACAAAAGTGGCTAAGTGTCCACATTTCTTACAATGTAACCAAATGTGCTTCACACTCTCAAGCAAGGTAAGTTTTAAGAATAGGAGATATATAGATGATTATGAACTGTTTCAATTGTTATATGTATGCTTTTCCTGGAAAAAGAACTATAATTGAATGAGAATGACCATCTTTATCACATTGACATACCAATTAATTATACAATAATTACCAATGTATTTATATGAAAGATATTAATTAAAAAATGATGGAGTGTAGAAGAAATTGTTTTCTGTGCTTGCACAGTGGTACATATCAGTAAGGTTTAAAATATTGAATTGTTAAGCTATTGAAAAACTAGTTTTCTCATTTGTGTGCTGATATGTATCAAATGTAGATGTTTAGTATTTTCATAAAGATGGGAGTGACATTGAAGGAGGTTCTTTTATTTAGAGTATTTTGTATCCTAAGGGTTTGAGTGACAGAGATGTTGTCTCCTTACCCTAGGACAAGTTTTTGATAGTTCCTAGATAGACAAAATAGTGTAATACTTATATAAGTATATGTAATATTTTTTGATTTTATCTCCAATGCATAAAATGTTATTTTCATTGTGCTTATAAGTTTTGATCTGAGCAAAAGAACCTGAACCTAATTAATTTGAATAATATTGCAATGGTAAGAATGCTTAGACATTATTAATAAATAATCAAGGTTAAGAATAATGTACCGACTGTATCTAATTACATTTGAGACTTTGTAATATTAGATAAGGGCATTACATCTACTTGAGAAAATTTAAAGCTTTTTACAAGTTAATTATTTGAGTAAGGTTAGGGTCAGGTCTCTACTCTCAGGTTTACACTCAATCTCGCAATAGAATAAAATAATATGCTACATAAGTTACTCTGGCTATATACATATACAAGCATTATACGTAAATACTTTCATAGAATAACTATTGGGGTATGGAGAAAACTTCCTTGTCACTTGTAACATCCACCACTAATACTTTGGGATTTATTATGACATTATTGTTATCACTGATTAAACATTAAGATGTTACTATTTATATAATGATAAGAATGGTTCATTAAAGGGATAGAATGGACATTTTCATTAAGATAGAACCACTGTTATCATAAAAGGGTAAAATTGGAAATTTTGGTAAAGAGGGCAAAATAATAATTTTACTTTAAAGGAGAAAACAAATTTTATCTAATTATTTTATGGAATTACATTTAAGGAATTTTACCATTTTCATTAAAAGAGAAGAAGAAATAAGTGTAGAAGTGATTGTGTCCACTTTGATGGAAAAAGGGTAATTTTCCCGAAAAAGGGTAATTTTCCCTAAAAAGGGTAAGGTTATAATTTTGTCTCAAGGGCATATTAGTAATTTTTCATAAGATAGGAAAATTAAATTTTCACCTAAGCATTTCAGGGAAATAGTATTGGAAGGCCTTTACTCTTTTATTTTAGAAAGGAGGAAGAATAAGGGTAAAAATAATTATAATGACATAAAGAGCAAAATGGTAATTTTGCCTTAAGGGAAAAATGGTAATTATACCAAAGAAAGGTAAATTAGTAATTTCATAAAAAAAGTTTTATGAAACTTTATTTAAGGAGTTTTTGCCTACTAAACTCGAAAAGGATGAAAAATGAGCTTAAATTAGCCATTTGGACACAAAGAGCGAAATGGTAACTTCCTTAGGGATGTATTGATAATTTTCTAAAAGGTTGAGGGGCAAAACTATAATTTTGAAAAGCATAAGGGTAGAATGGTCCTAACCTATAGAATTTTCATAAAATTACAATTCTAGGGAGAGAGAATGCCATTGTTGAAAAAGTGAAACATAAAGGATAAAATGGTCATTTTACACCAAGGGCATTTTGATAATTTCACCTAAACCTTAATTTAAGTCATCGTCTTCCTTTAGATGATGAAGAAGTCGAAACCCAAGGAGAAAGGGAGAGGTGGCCGAAACCATAACCAAGTTTTGAGGAAGAGGAAATCAAGGCAAAGCACTTAGGAAATTCAACCTTTCTTGCATTTTCAAGGTAGCTAAACATTCCTAAAGCCTTAGTTTCATGTTTTATGGTATGTTTAAACTGTTTTAATGTTTCATGAAACCTAAGGCTTTCTCTCTCTACATTCTTATAGTGGATTTCTTTAAACGTGTTGAAATGTATGAAAACATCAGAGATTGAAATTTTCCATAATTGGTTCTTGATTCTTAAAACATCTTGAAATGGTTGAAATGGTATGGAAAAGAGTGAGGAAGTGGTGATTTTGCATGAGATCTACTTGAATATGAAAGTCTTGTAAGCAAAATGATGAAATAACTCCATTTCCTTGTGTTTCCCTCCTAGGCTAAGATCTTACCTTTGTGATGGTGCTGAAATTTTCTTGGAAAATGCCTGATATTGCTTATATGTTTGAACATGAAAATGGAGGAGAGGGAAAATTATGTTATCTTGATGATTTTGCAAGTCTACCATGTTGTAACCATGTCATTTAACCTTTTAAAAAGTGCTTGTTAATGTAAAGATGTGAAATTATGTGCACTTTCATGTTTGGCATGAAAAGTGAGTTAGGAAAGTGTGGAAAAGAAAGGTTAAATGTACATATGCATATTTTGAGGTGTGAGAAAGCATTATGTATAATTTTTGAATATTTTACCATAATGCTTAAATGGTAAAAAGAATGGAAGAAATGAAACAAATGGCTTGAAAATACCAATTCTTCACCTTTTTCTTGCCTTGGCCGAATGCTATGTGGATTTTTCCTTTGGATGGCTAAATTTATGTGTTAATGGAAAGTAGCCTAATATGTATTTTAAAGTGGCCTCTGTTAAGTGAAATGGGGAAAATTAATGTAATGATTAAATGTGAATGATAAATTGCATGCATTATGCCATTGATATGAATGTGAGAAAGTGTTATGTATAATTGTTGAATATGTTACCATAATGCCATTGATAAATTGCATGCATTATAAATGTGATTTGTTGATTGATGTAGAATGTTAATGTTTTACCATTTATTCTGTTCATGACATGATATGTTGATTATCTCATATTCACATATAGCATGTCCACAGAATTGAATGAAAAAGGTTTTGAAATGAATAGAATGTAGAAATGTTTTCTATATTCATACAGTGGTACATATCAGCTATTTGAAAGTAAATGGTTTGTTTAGCTACTTTTAGCTATTGGCAAATTATTTCTTATTATTGTACTGGTATGTATCAAATGCATAGATCCAGTGTGGTGATGCACCAAACTAGCTGCGTTAAGGAGTAAATAGAAATTGTGTAATGTAGCACTTTTATCCCTAATTTTTGTCATATGTACTTTAAGATAAAATTAGGACTACTATTCTTTTGGGAAAAGGGGTTTGAGTGACAGGATTATTGTCTCCTTACCCCTATATATGAATACTTAATATCTCCTACGATGTATATTAAAAGATTTAAATGATATACATATAGTTATAGAATGTTTTGCAAATTTTGCGGTGACGTATGAAATTTTATTTTCACCGTGCTAAAGTATGTTAATCTGAGCAAAAGAACCCAAACCTAATGAAATAATTGATTATTGATGGATTTAATGCTTAGGCTCATTTTTACAAAATAAGGTAAAGAATAATGTAACCACTTATCTTATTACATATTATAAAGCTATAATATATAGATAAGTGGTATTACATTAAAGTGGTATCAGAGCACAGTTACCTAGGTTAGAAAAGGGTAGATTCCTCAAGGAAGGGACTAGTTCAGGTTAGTTAGCTATACCTATACGGTTGTCTAGCTTGTATATTATTTTGAACTTAAGGAATGTAGCTTTAGGTTTGGCAAGATAGTAGCTCCAATTGGTGTTATAGAGTCTCTTCTTGATAATCTATTATTGAGACTAATCACCTCAGTGATCTTTGTTTTGTAGAGAATACTATGGCACCAAATAGGAGAACTGGTACCCAGAATAGGGACAATGAAGTGAATCTGGCTGAAATTATATAGACAATGAGAGGGATGGCTAAAGCTATGAGAGCTCAAGCAGCAGCCACAATTGAGACACTTTGTCAAATCCAAACTAACAAGAGTGAAACCACACAACTTGGGAATGAACCAATAAGGAATTAGGCCACTAGTGGATAGACTGAGTTTTAGAAGGCAATACCCCCTACTTTTAAAGGTGAATTGGACTTTAAACTAGGAGAGGAGTGGCTACAAAAAATGGAGTAACTATTTGAGGTTCTAAGAAGCATAGAGGAATAGAAAGTTTCTTTTACCACCTACTAGTTAGTAGGAGAAGAAAAATATTGGTCGAAAGGAACCAAGCAACTGATGATAGCCCAGGGAGGACAGGCTACTTAGGAAGCATTCAAGGAAACCTTTCCAAACAAGTACTTACCTCAAAATGAAAGTAATGCCAAGGAAGGAGAATTCATGCAAATTAAGCAGGGAGGCAGGCCTTTCGAGGAACACTTAGCTTGATTTAAGGAGTTATGAAAATTCTCCTCTTATCTGAAATGGAGACTAGATGGAGCATGGAAGACCATGCATTTGGAGAACAATCTAGACCCTGAATTGTACCATGAAGTGGCATCTCAAGAAATCAGATACTATGCTACTTTAGTAAATAAGTGCTATATTGCCCCTAGATCCCTGGCAGCATTAAAGAAAGGGAAACAAGAATCGAGCTTCTTCAAGAGGAAGGCACCATTAAGGTATAGTAAGGGACGTGACAGTAAATTTCCAAAGGGTCAAACAGGTAAAAGACCGATGAATGCCCCAACAACCCCAAAGAACTATCCAAAATGCAAAAAGAACCATGGAGATAGACCATGCTTAATGGGAAAAACATATGCTTCAAGTGTGGTAAACCAGGGCATTATGCTAGAGACTGATCATTCCTAAAGAAGCTAGCCAAGGCCCCAAGATCTGTAACCAAGGGAAGGGTTTATACCCTTAAAGGTAAAGAGGTAGCCTAGTCTAAGGATTTGATGAAAGGTATATGTTTTATTAATGATGTTCCTTTAATTGTATTGTATGATTCTAGTGCCATCCATTCTTTTATTTCATTAGAGTGTGCCCAAAAATTAAGCCTACACATGTCTAGCTTACCCTATGAATTGTCAGTGGCTGTCCTTACTAATGAATGTGTTATGACTTCATTTGTTTGTTTGAATTATCTCATTGTCATTGAAAATAGACCTTTCATTGTGGACCTTATATGTTTACCCTTGGTTGAATTAGATGTTATTCTTGGAATGGACTAGCTCTCTTCTAACAATGTAATTTAGACTGTTTAGCTAAGTATGTGACTTTAATAGACATCAAACTAGTAAATAGGGGAATTGAGAGGAAAAATCAAAAGATGTGTTTTCTATGTTCCTGAGAGGTCGAACTTTAATATAAACAAAGTGATATCCTTATAGTGTGTAACTTTTTTGATGTGTTTCTAGAAGAAATTGTGAGTCTTCCACCTGAGAGAGAAGTAGAATTCTCTATAGAGTTAGTTCTTAGAGCAAGACCAATTTCTATAGCACCCTATAACATGTCTTTTGTAGAGCTAAGTGAGTTGAAAGTACATATAGAGGACCTCCTAGCAAAATAATTCATTAGGCCTAGTGCCTTATCATGGGAAGCACTAGTGTTGTTTGTGAAGAAGAAGGATGGAAAGCATGAGAATGTGTATAGATAATGGACAGTTAAATAAAGTAAATGTGAAGAACAAATACCCCCTCCCTAAGATTAACGACCTTTTAGATCAGCTGAGAGGAGCCACAATCTTTTCTAAGATTAATTTGAGGTCAGGGTACAATCAAATCAAGGTGAAAGAGGAGGACATACCTAAGACTGCTTTTAGGACTAGGTATGGACATTATGAATTTTTAGTAATTCCATTTGGTTTGACAAATGCTCTAGCTATTTTTATGAATTATATGAATCTTATCTTTAGACCCTATCTCGATCAGTTCGTGGTAGTGTTTATTGATGAAATTCTGGTATACTCTAGAAACAAACAGGAGCATGAACAACACTTCAGGATAGTATTGCAAAAACTTAGGGAGAAACAGTTGTATGCTCAGCTCGAAAAGTGTGAGTTTTAGTTGAAAGAAGTGAAATTCCTAGGGCATGTGATCTCTAAAGATGGAGTGTCAGTAGACTCTGGTAAAACTGAAGTAGTAGTAAACTAGGAAAGGCCTACTACTATGACTGAAGTTCAAATTTTCTTAGGGTTATCAGGATATTATAGGCAATTTATTAAGAGGATTTCGCAAATAGCGATGCCAATGACCAAACTAACCCGAAAAGATGTTCCATTTGTGTAGGACTTAAAATGTGAACAAAGTTTCCAAACTTTGAAAGAAAAACTTACCACTGCACCTGTCTTAGTTATCCCAAACCTTTCAAAAAAATTTAAATTATACTATGATACATCTAAGAAAGGTTTAGGAGGTGTCCTGATGCAAGAAGGAAGGGTATTGGCCTATGCTTCTAGATAGTTGAGGCCTCATGAGAGAAAACATCCTACCCATGACCTAGAATTGGAAGTTATAGAATTTACTTTGAAAATTTGGAGACATTACCTCTATGGGTCTAGATTTGAGGTATTTAGTGACCATAAAAGTCTCAAGTACCTCTTTGACCAGAAAGAATTAAATATAAGACAAAGGAGATGGATGGAATTCATTAAGGATTATGATTTTGAGTTGAAGAACCATCCAGGTAAGGCAAATATTATGGCAGATGCATTAATTAGGAAGTCCCTCTATGTAGCTCAAATGATGGTGAGTGAGATGGGCTTAATAGAGAAATTTAGGAATGAGTTTGTCTACTCTGGTGTTACTTAACAACATCTATTTAGGTAAGCTAAGAATTGAAAACACTCTTAGGACTCAAATCCTAGAAGCTCAAAAGGATGATGAATTCTTAGAGTCTCTAAAGGATTCAAAGGAGTTCACAAAGGGGGCTGATGGAATGGTAACTTTCCATAATGGAATTTATGTTCCTAGAGGTAGAGGATTAAGGGATATGATGTTAGAAGAGGCCCATCAAAAGTAAATATACACTAAATGTATCAGGATTTAAAGGAAAGATTTTGGTGGCCAGGTATAAAGAAGCATATAGCAGAGCATGTAGCTAAGTACCTAGTATGTCAACAGGTGAAGATTGAACATCTAAAACCTATTGGATTACTACAGCCATTGGATATTCCTGAGTGGAAGTGGGAAAGATATCTATGGATTTCGTGGTGGGTTTACCTAGAACCCATTTAGGGAATGATGTTATATAGGTGATATTTGATAGATTAACTAAATCTACTCATTTTCTACCCATTAAGATTAACTACTCATTGGATAACTTAGCTCAGCTATATATTCAGGAGATAGTGAGACTTCATGATGTACCCATTAGCATTGTCTCAAATAGGGATTCCAAATTTACCTCTAGATTTTTGAAAGTCTTGCAGGAAGCCTTTACAACTAGATTGAATTTTCGTACAGCATATCATCCTCAAATAGATGGATAGACAAAGAAAAAAATTCAAACCTTAGATGATATGCTTAGGGCTTGTGTTTTAGAGTATAAATGAAACTGGGATAAGAGTTTACCATTGATTGAATTTTCATCTAACAACAGTTTCCATTCTAGCATAGGTATGACACCCTATGAAGCTTTATACAGGAGGAAGTGTAGATCCCCACTATGCTGGTATGAAGTAGGTGAGAGGCAATTATTAGGACCTGAGCTAGTGCAACATACAACTGATCAAATTAAAATGACCAGAGAGAAAGTGGCAAAAGTTTAAGATAGACAAAAGATTTATGCTGATAAAAGGAAGAGACCATTGGAATTTGATGAGGGAGACCATATTTTCATTAAAATCTCCCTAACTACTGGTATTGGTAGGGCTATAAAATCTATCAGAAAGCTGAGTCCTAGATACATTCGACCTTTTCAAATTTTGAAGAGAGTTGGTCCATTTGTATACCAGATAGCCTTACCACCATTATTGTCAAACCTCCATAAAGTTATCCATATATCCCAGCTCAGAAAATATATTCCTTATCCCTCCATAGTCTTGACGCTAGTACATTACAATTAAAGGATAATCTAACATATAAGCCAAAACCTTTACAAATCATTGGTAATGAGGTCAAGAACCTAAGGAATAAAATCATTCCCCTAGTAAAGGTCTTGTTGTAACGACCCCCTTAATCATGCTATACATTTATCTATGAGAACAATAGAAGCATACAATATTCTAAATAAAATTTTCACTTTTTCCATGTTAGGAAATGTTAGAGAGTTGCTATTGGTTGAGTGTAACTTAAATAGACTCTTCTCATAATTCATTCAAATTCCACTCAACCATAAATCTTGTGCAATATTTCTATTATAACATTATAAACCATATCATACTCTGGAATTTAAATTCTAACAACCATTCAGATACAATTGAGATATACTATATCATACTACTAAATCCATTCATACATTAGCAAATAAAATCACAATTCATCATATTTATTACTAAAATCTAATCTCCAAAACATTCCTTACCAAAAATTCGGCAGAGTTTCTCCTAAAAATCAGAAATTTTCCCATTTATACAATAACCCAAATTCAACAAAATCTAGCAATTTCATCAATAGAACCAAAAGACAGCAATACATATTCATATATATATATATTCAAGCCTAATTTCAAAATCTACATCCTAGCTTTAAAATTCTCCAAGGATGTCTTGACATCCTTCTTCTACCCAGCTATCTCTTAGGCATTCATTGTTCCTGATCATCTGAGTAAATAACTTAATAAGATTATTATATCCCAGTACAGTAATTTATGATTAAATATTTAAAAAATAGTTAAATAATCGGATGTGACAAAGCACAAAAAAATTTTCCCCACAAATTAGTTTAAACACATGTGAATTACTAAATACTTTTAAATTCAAAATAGATATAGGAAATCAATGTAAAACAGTATAATAAGTATAATATCTTTAGTCTAAAAAGTCATACTGAAAAACATATCTGAAATTCTTATATATTCATCTATCATACATCTCATGTGATTATTCATTTAATGTTGCATGCCATTTTATCTGAAAACATAGGTTTTGGTTAGGTGTGATCCGTAACACCAATCACCCGAAAATAACATCCTTTTTTGTTAGTGTGATCCGTAACACCAATCACCCACCCAAGGACCGGGTGAGAGCTAACATCCAGGCATAGTCGAATAATACACAAGGTTATAGGATATCATACTTAAACCAAAACATCGCCTTGTATAGGTTATCCACGCTTTACTCCTTGAACCTTTCAAAGATTGTCTTGGTTTAATGAATAATTCCTAACAGATATAAACCAATTCAGATAAAATAAATTAATTTACAAAATTGTCCCATACCAGCTATTGAATATCCACCCTAAGTTAGTCCGTTCCTATGGTATATAATCTTAATAGCCAAATCTAGCAAACATGCAACAAGCATTTTCAATACACAAGAAATCTTATATACTCATATATAATTCTCATGTAAATCATCATTTTTAGCACTCATTCCCATTCAACACAAATCATACTTAAATCAGTAATTCACAATGTCACTTAAAAGTTAGGGCAGTGTAAATTACTCTACCTTTTACCATTTGCTCCTATTCAGACCAGGGTTTTCCTTTTTCCTCGAAGATTGTTCTCACAACTAGTTTCCTGAGGAAACAACTCAAGTCTTATACAGGTTTTCTTTTAATTACACTTTCTTAAAATTAAATGCTTATTTTCTACTTCTGTCTATTAATCTAGGCATAATCGAAATCTAAATCTACAAGAAAACATCAAATTAGAGTATTTTAATTCATACCAAAAGTTTCAAAAATTTACAAATTGATCCTTGCTTCTTTCTATCTACCCCGGTGATGGTGCAAAGTGGCGCAAAGTTACTCATGGTAGCACACAGCGGCGGACAATGGCTGACGATGAAAATTAGTCCAAAACGTCGACCGAAGCATGAGCATGCCAGATCTGAAATTGGTTTGGCAAAAAATGGCAGTTTAACAGCAATTTTCTGACAAAATGCGAACGGTGCTCCTAAATGTTTCTCCTCCATTCGTGGCATGTGCCGGTAGTTCTTCGCTAGTTGATAGCTGATAGAGGAAGAGGAGGGCGACTTGGGCTAACCATTGGTGGCGGCGATGCGGTCAGATGGGACAGTTTCATAACTGAATCAAAGATGCAATGTGTAACGACCCCCTAATACGTCATACGCGATGTTTATCTGATTAGCGGAAGCATATGGGGTATTCTAAATACTTATTCCCTATGTGGGAACGTTAGGGGATCGCTACTGGTTGAGCGTAACCCAAATAGACTTCCTATTGTCCATTCGGATTCCGTTCAACCCTGATTCACACGCAGCTAACTAAATACACATACGCACATCATCAATAATAACTCTGGAATGAAATCTAAAACTCATATACATTTCGCGTCATACATTCATACACATTTCAATTCAAATCCATAAGTTTACAGCGGTAAATTCTACCACAAATCCGGCAGAGTTCCCTCTGTATTTCAAACATTCCCAAAGTACAAAAATCACCTGTTAAAATCAAACAGCCATTCCAACAATAGCAATAAACATAACTAACATAAATCCATACACAGCAACATCAATTCATCACTACGATCCATGTATACTATCTAAAACGTTATATGTACATTCAGTCTAATCCATACAGAATTCATAAGAAATAGAATCCGATAAATAATAGCGTCATCAAAGTATATATACAAATGATTCAAGCCTAAGCTAATCATTCTCCGGTCTATCCTCAAGTCAGCCTCGGCTATCGTCTGGGCTCCTGCCCCTGTCCCTGTTCATCTGAGTAAACAACCTAATGAGAAATGAATCCCAGTAGAATAATTTACAATTCAATTATTATTCGAAAACCAGTTGAATACCCAGCGGTGCGAACACCGAACTCGTCTTCCCGAAATCAGTTCGAAAACAGTGAAATACCTTATCTTTAAAATTGTTTAAACACATGGAAATTGCGGCAAGTACTCGAAATCATAAAAATCAATTTCTTTGAGAATCAGTCATCAAAATCCAGTAAAATCCCATGCCCTGTGTATCTCAATCCACGTTGGCTACAAATCCGTTGTAACCAAATCTAAATCATCTTCTAATTGCACGTAGTCTAGAGAGAATACCTCTCTTATCGTTGGGTGTGATCCGTAACACCAATCACCCGAATCAAGCCTATATTGTGAGTGTGATCCGTAACACCAATCACTCACTCAAGGATCGGGTGAGAATCAACATCTAGTATGCCCCTAGCATGTGCACATACGCCAATTCTCATCCTCATACAGTCTATTCGAACTCACATGCACTCAGTCGGCTATTCCTCAGGGTTCTAGGGTATTACGCCTAAATCATAACGTTTCCCCGTGTAGGTTATCCACCCTTATACTCCCTAAACCTTTCTTAGGGTCGTCCTGGTTTAACGCGTAATCCCTAACTCAGTACAGGCTAAATCTGATAAAAATAATTTCTTTTAAAAGCTTCCTATACGAGGAATACTTAACGGTCGTCCCATACCGGCTATCAAGTACCCAACCCTAAGTAAATCTGCCCTAAAGGCATCTAAACTCGATAAACAAGGTGTCTAACATGCAATTAGGGTTTTCAGCACACAGGCATGCAATTTTATCCTATCGAAAGCAGCACGCAAATCCATGTAAGTCATCTAGATCATTCAGGTATTCACTAAATGAATTCTAGGGTTCGGGAAGTGTAAATTATCCTACCTGGTCTCCGGTCGCTCCAAATCAAGTCAGGGCTTCACGAAGTCTCGGTTTCTGAGCCCAATTAATTCCCTGGACATGAAATTAAATATTTAGGCTCGTCACGTCATCAGTTTCTCGATCCTAAATCCAGTTACGCTAATACCTAGGTCAATTTATTGTCCATTTACGTTCGGCAGTCATTTCAGTCATATACCATTAGTTTTTGGGAAATCAAACCTTACCACTGTGCTCGGATGATGGAGTTCTACGTCACGGTGGTCTTGGTTTCTCGGGATGCACGTCCATAAGCTCCACGCGGCGACGCCTTGGTCAAGCATGGCGACGTCACGGCATCGCACGGCAGGCAGAGGGTGCAGTTTGCCTCGAAAATCACACCACGGTGAAGCCCGCAAGCCCAGGAGTCTGAATACGGTGATGGCACGGCGGTTCACGACCGTTTGGGTGGTGTTTTCTGGCCACAAACTTTCTCGCACGGCAGACAACGTTCTTCCTCGATCTAGGCGCGTTCGGCCTCCTTTCGACGGTGGCGAGCTACTAGAGGAAGCTGGCAGCTCGGGCTACACGGTGGTGGGGACGGTGACGGTCAACGGCGATGGACGGCGGCGATTCGAGCTAGAGAAGTTTCGCGCGATGGAGGGGGAAAATGACATTTTTTCGGCGGTTCCGGTGGCCGTTGGTGGCCGTGGTTGGTTGCTGGAGGTTGTGGGCAGTGAGGGCTATCGGTTGGTACCCTTGGTGGCGGCCCACGGTGGCTGTAGCGGCCGTTCACGGTGGAGGAAGGTGGAGAGAGAAAAGAGAGAGGAGAGAGAGTGTGTGGTGAGGAGAGAGAGTGAAATGAGAGAAATAGAGGGAATTTGCGTAATTTAAAGCCTGCAAGGACAATTCTGACTTTTCCCAGGCCACCCGGGGATGTTTTAGGGTGTCAGCATCCTTCCAAACGTTGGCACGCATTTCTATGCAAAAGTCTTGGCCTCCGTCAATTTGATCGTGTTTCTGGCTTCCGTCAGTTTCTGATCGCCGGATTGCATTTCTTTCTATTTGATCGTGTTTCTGGCTTCGAACGACCTTCTGTGTCAAGTCATTATCCTCGAAATTTTTGCCAGGCTTCGTTTAATGGAAATTAGCTTCAAAAATCAAAATTTATCTTTTAAAATCCTTTAAAACTCTTTCAAATCTTTCCCGTTTGCTACATTCTCCCCCCCTTAAAAGAAATTTTGTCCCCAAAATTCATACCTGTAAACAGTTCTGGATATCTTTGCCTCATCTCATCTTCTTTCTCCCACGTCATCTCCTACGACGCTAAATCCTGCCAAAGTACCTTAACTAAAGGGATTATTTTACTTCGAAGTTGCTTAGTCTTATAGTCAAGGATTTGAACAGGAGTAGATTCATAAGTCAAATTTTCCTTTAATATTATCGGTTGATTCTCTAATACATGCGCAGGATCTGGGACATATTTACGAAGTTGGGAGACGTGGAAAACATCATGTAGGTTGGACAAATGGGGAGGTAAAGCAATTTGGTAGGCAACGGGACCGACTCTTTGTAAAATTTGGAATGGTCCTAGGAATCTAGGACTTAGTTTCTTAGTCCTTATCTGTCTACCAATACCCGTGGTAGGGGACACTCTCAGAAATACGTGATCTCCCTCGTTAAATTCCAAAGGCCTTCTTCTCTTGTTGGCATAAGATTCTTGCCTCTGTTGGGCAGCTCTCATCTTTTCCCTGATCATTTTAATTTGATCAGTGGTTTCTTGTACCATTTCAGGTCCCAACAGTGCACTCTCCCCCATCTCTACCCAACTTAAAGGTGACTTACAACTCCTCCCATACAGAGCCTCATACGGTGCCATACCGATGGTAGAGTGATAACTGTTATTGTATGCAAACTCTATCAATGGCAGGTGTTTATCCCAACTTCCTTTCTGTTCAAGCACACACGTCCTTAACATGTCTTCTAGGGTTTGAATAGTTCTCTCAGATCGCCTATCACCGAGGATGATAGGTCATGCTAAATTTAAGCTGGGTTCCTAAGGCTTGCTGTAGGGATTGCCAAAATCTCGAAGTAAACCTAGGGTCTCGATCAGATACTATACCTGACGGTATTCCATGTAATCTTACAATTTCCCTAAGGTATAGTATTTTAGATTTTTGCATAATATAGGAAAATTAAATTTTTGCATAAGTATTTTAGAGAAATAGTATTGGAAGGCCTTTACCTTTTTATTTTAAAAAGGAGGAAGAATAAGGATAAAAATAATTATACTAACATAAAGGGCAAAATGGTAATTTTGTCTTAGGGATAAAATGATAAATTTATCAAATAAGGGTAAATTAGTAATTTCATAAAAGAAGTTTTATGAAACTTTATTTAAGGAGTTTTTGCCTACCAAATTCGAAAAGGATGAAAAATGAGGTTAAATTGGCTATTTGGACACAAAGGATAAAATGATAATTTCCTTAGAGACGTATTAGTAATTTTCTAAAAAAGTTGAGGGGTAAAATTGTAATTTTGAAAAGCATGAGGGCAGAATGGTCCTAACCTATAGAAATTTCATAAAATTACAATTCTAGGGAGAGAGAATGCCATTGTTGAAAAAGTGAAGCATAAAGGGTAAAATGATCATTTTACACTAAAGGTATTTTGGTAATTTCACCTAAACCCTAATTTAAGTCATCTCCTTCGTTTAGATGATGAAGTCAAAGCCTAGGGAGAAAGGGAGAGGTGGCCGAAACCATAACCAAGCTTGGAGAAAGAGGAAATCAAGGCAAAGCACTTAGGAAATTCAACCTTTCTTGCATTTTCAAGGTAGCTAAACATTCCTAAAGCCTTAGTTTCATGTTTTATGGTATGTTTAAATTGTTTTAATGTTTCATGAAACCTAAGGCTTTCTCTCTCTACATTCTTATGGTAGATTTCTTTGAATGGGTTTTGTTTATGTTGAAATCTTGTTGTGTTTATGAATATGAACGTGTTGAAATGCATGAAAACATAAGAGATTGAAATTTTCCATGATTGTTTCTTGATTCTTGAAAATCCCTAACTCTTGAAATGGTTGAAATGGTATGGAAAAGAGTGAGGAAATGGTGATTTTGCATGAGATCTACTTGAATATGAAAGTCTTGTAAGCAAAATGATGAAATAATTCCATTTCCTTGCATTTCCCTCCTAGGCTGAGAGCTTACCTTTGTAATGGTGCTGAAATTTTCTTGGAAAATGCCTAATATTGCTTACATGTAAGAACATGAAAATGGAGGACAGAGAAAATTATGTTATCTTGATGATTTTGCAAGTCTACCATGTTGTAACCATGTCATTTAACCTTTTAAAAAGTGCTTGTTAATGTAAAGATGTGAAATTATGTGCACTTTCATGTTTGGCATGAAAAGTGAGTTAGGAAAGTGTGGAAAATAAAGGTTAAATGTACATATGCATATTTTGAGGTGTGAGAAAGTTTTATGTATAATTGTTGAATATGTTACCATAATGCTTAAATGGTAAAAAGAATGAAACAAATGGCTTGAAAATACCAATTCTTAACCTTTTTCTTGCCTTGGTTGAATGCTATGTGGATTTTTCCCTTGGATGGCTAAATTTATGTGTTAATGGAAAGTAGCCTAATATGTATCTTAAAGTTGCCTATGTTAAGTGAAATGGGGAAAATTGATGTAATGATTAAATTTGAATGATAAATTGCATGCATTATCCCATTGATATGAATATGTTCAAAGTTATGTGAATGTGATTGAATGGTTTGAAATGCTACTTGCAATTGTTAAAAGAAAGGCATTGAAACTCTCCAAGATAGGGTGGAGAACGACACTATCAGATCCCCTTTGAGGTGAATATGTAAAGGTTATGAATGTTATCCTAGGGGTGAGAGAACGACACTATTTATATCTTCTCCTAGAGATAAATAAAAAGGCAATGAATGTTACCTGAAGGAATGGACAATGAAACTATTTAAGTCCTCCTAAAGGTCACCAAGAAAGGGTGGAGAATGGCACTATTAAATCCCCCTTGAAGTGTATGTGATGGCATTATATAATACCCTAGTGGTGGGACTTAATGGCACTATAAAGAGTCACCCTAGTGGTAATGACTTGAAGACACTATATGATACCCTAGTGGCGGACTTAACGACACTAATAAAAAGCCACCCTAGTGGTCAGGAAAGAATGGTACTAAAGGATGGCTATAGGAAACGTATGTTGCTGTGATAATTGATGATGCATGAATGTTTATAAATGTGATTTTTTGATTGATGTAGAATGTTAATGTTTTACCATATATTCTGTTCATGACATGATATGTTGATTATCTTATATTCATAAATGCATACACACGTGTTTCACATATAGCGTGCCCACATAATTGAATGAAAAAGGTTTTGAAATAAATAAAATGTAGAAATGTTTTATGTAATACAATGGTACATATCAGCTATTTGAAAGTAAATGGTTTATTTAGCTACTGGGAAATTATTTCTCATTATTGTAAGATATGTATTAAATGCATAGATCCAGTGTGGTGATGCACTAAACTAGCTGAGTTAAGGAGTAAATAGAAATTGTGTAATGTAGCATTTTTAGCCCTAATTTATACCTTATGTACTTCGAGATAGAACTAGGACTACTATTCTTTTGCGAAAAGGGGTTTGAGTGATAGGATTTTTGTCTCCTTACCCCTATATATGAATACTTAATATATCTTGGGATGTGTATCAGAACATTTAAATGATATACATATAGTTATGTAATGTTTTACAAATTCCGCTGTGGCATATGAAATTTTATTTTCGCTGTGCTAAAGTATTTCAGCCTGAGAAAAGAAACCAAACCTAATGAAACAATTGATTATTGATGGATTTAATGTTCAGGCTCATTTTTACAGAGTAAGGCATAGAATAATGTAACCGCTTATCTTATTACATATTATAAAGTTATAATATAGAGATAAGGGGTGTTACATCACTTATGATCCCCCTCCAAGTATTCACTAATTAATCTAATAAATTTCTATGATTATACATATGCTGTAACCCCCTAATCCTATATTCCCTTTTTAAATGATTTGAATAATATAAACAATATACTATAAGATTGGTGAATTACTGCTTCCTTTACTTGAGTCAATTTTTAATTATTTATCAAGTGAAATAATTAGTATGATTGGTTTGGGCTACTACACTTGGGATCTCACACGTTAAGTAGTGAAAAATGCATTAAATTAATTTACATAAAACATACAT
Source organism: Senna siamea (assembly GCA_031216115.1). Taxonomy (NCBI): domain Eukaryota; kingdom Viridiplantae; phylum Streptophyta; class Magnoliopsida; order Fabales; family Fabaceae; genus Senna; species Senna siamea. Next base: position 11,041,158 of record CM062360.1, read on the forward strand.
ATATATATACATCCACATTCATTTACAGTGTATACATATCATTCATTAGACATATATCTATGGATGTGTGAGAGTGTTAGCTAGGGTAAGGAGACAACAAGCCTGTCACGTATACCCTTTTAACAAAAGTAGCTAGTGGATTCTAGCTCATATATCCTAATACATATGTGCCTTTATCCTATACATCAAAACTATTCTCCTGATCTTTTTACCAAAATATCCCAAGGATTCAGGGTATCGGGCATACCAAAAACCTTCTACTCTAATACTTCATGTGATCAGGGTAGGGGAAGGACTTCTTATACATATATGATCCATAGTCCCTTAATAACAGGGAAATACCCCAAGAAGGGTATTTCAACCAACTCCATCTCTATCTCAAGAAGGATCTGGTATCTAGGTATTTGATACAAACTAGCATTTTATGAGAATAAATCCTAGTAGCATTAATAACTAGTTTTCAAAACAGCTAGTTAGTACCACCGTAAACTCATGAAAATTCTACATTCTTGTTTAGAAAAACCAATACATCTATTGGGTTTATCTTGCATAATGTTTCATTTATCATTCATACTTGTATGCATAAGCTCAACTCATAGCATATATCTTATAAATTCATCAAAATATATAGGTAACATAACATTATTCATATAACTTCCATTATAAAATAAAAAGAAACAAGGAAATAAGAGGACTTCTCATTGGCCTCTACCAATAATCATCATAGTCATCATTATATAATTGCATAATAAGAGAAATCTAGAGGGGCAGCATGTGCACCACTCTATGCTTTTGAATATGTACTCTGGCAACTATGTTTGGTAGTTCTTGACTGCATATCATATTTGTGTACATTCTGAAGCATCCTCTAGTGGATCCATGTACAATAGAGTCCCCACATTGAGGTTCCACACATTGAGTACATACTAAGGTCCATAAAATGCTATTCATAAACATGTATATATGGGTGAATCGGTGTATACTATAGTTATACAAACTCTAAGTATGTGACTTTTCATTTATATTGGCCATTAAGTCACTAACTTATAATTTACAACTATCACGATAATCGTGGAATGTCCAATCACCGTCCCATACTAGTAATCAGTCATTCAGATATGAACCTATCTACCATAGATACATATATTAAGAATATAATTTTCATTTCTCTTATGCATTCTTGCTCTTTCCTTTTAAATTTCATCACTTTTATGCTCTTTCTCATTTACATTCAAAGTATATGTTACCTTGCTTATAATTTAAGTTTAATCTCTAGTTTGGATTTAGTTTTTTGGCTAGATATCATTCAAATATGTCATTAAGTTCATCTTTTCATCACAAACAGTGGAAGTTGACTAGGACCACGCTATAAGTCAACTGGTTGCATTCTGTTTGAACTTTAAAATTCCAAACAGAAAGCTATCAGTCAACTGCTAGGTGCCTGGTAGTTAGTTGCTAGCTTACTGTAGGGCCTGATAGTCTACTGCTGGGTCGGGGTAGTCATCTACTCTGTTCTTAGGCATTTCTAGAAAAATGAAGAACACGACAGTTAATTCCCAAGTGCCTGGAAATCAACTACTAGCATTATGTATACGTTTTTGAGCATCTTAAGATCATGACAGTCGACTACTGCATCATAGCAGTCGGCTGTTGCATCTTGCTCTGTTTTATAAATCGTCGTTGACCCAAATTTTTAATCCAAAAACTTGTTTTTAAACCCATTTTAAAATTGGTGAACTCAAGATAAACCTCTCAATAGCATTTAACACAAGAAAACAACCCAAAACATCATATAATCTTGTCTAAATATGAGATTAAAACTCATTTTCATTCAAGCTGAAAAACCCATTTTTTAAAAGCAATTTTAAGCTTGCACAAGCATTTTCAATCGGTTAAAAAGACCCAACAGTAATAAAAAACAATATGAATGCAGTTTTTAATCCCTTTTTCTTTCAATTTTTCAAATTTCAATAATATGAACAGTAAACTCCGAAATAAAGGGATTAGGTTATTATGCTACCTTAATCCGTGTTTAAATGAAGTTTGAATGATGATTTATGCTATAGATGCCTTTCAAATCACTTTTCTAACTTCAAATCTTGATAGAATTGAAATTCACTGCCTTTCTCCTTCAGTTTCTCTCTCTAGTTAGCCACTCTCTCTAGAAATGAGAGCCTGAGCTGTGGAATAAAGGAGTCTGACTCCTGTCCCTATTTATATGACAATCCAACACTTACATTGATTCACAATTTCTGATATTTGGCCTCAAATTGGTAAATTTCAAATTATATGGGAAATTCCCATTTTGTCCCTAGCTCACTAGTGGGAGAATTATAAAATTATGTTAGCTACAGTAATTCTTTTGGCTAAAATTGCAATTGTCATACCTAAACTTTTCCACTTTTCAGTTTAGTCCTCTTCTTCATTCTAGTCATTTTTCTCACAACATACACAAAGCAATTAACTAAAATTAACAAACATCTCTCAAAATTTAGGAGCGGATGTTACATATGCTATAGGCTATACATGAAATAAATTATGCTAACACTTCCAAAAATCATGAAGGCTATCCCATTAAAGTAAAAGCCTAAGTTATTCAGCTATACCTCCTCAAAATACCCATGGGGGTACCTCTCCTTAGGTTACCTACATTCTCAACTAGTACCTACACATCTAATAAACGTCAGCATTTATGTGACAATTGAATCTCAGTAGCAATCAAATCTATTTTAAAATTTTCTGACTTGTACCACCGTAATTATACAAAAATACTCTGCATTTCTCATCTCAAATTCAGAACATGACATGTACTATTAGGATGCAATGCATGAAGTATGATGTCATGGTTTGTGCTTGAGTGTATGCATGTACTTTAATATATGTGAAATTAAATCATCATGGGATGTCGTCTTAATCTCATACTTTATCATAAAACTTTCATCTCATACATTCCATATGGTAACATCAACATATTCTTCTTAAAAAACATGAATAGGAATAAAAAACATAATGAGAGTCATCGGGAGTACCGCCTAGCAACTACCTCCACGTACCACTTAATACCCACATACATAACTTTTGTGACTATTCATACATTTTTGTACCATCTGAAGCGCCCCCCAGTGGATCCAAGTATCATGTGGTTAGTGCCCTTACCACAGATCATTCCATATACAGTGTGAATTTACTTCCCTTCCTACCCTATAGGGACTGCCTATGATAGTGGTCACTGCCCTTACCGTAGATCATTCCATATATAGTGGGAATTACTTCCTTTCCTACCCTATAGGGGACTGCTTATTTAGATTATGGGGTCATATCCCAGTACGCTATTCACTAAGGTATACACTAGGATGGTTCAGCTCATGCCATGGTGATGCCTAACTCTAAGTACATGTCCACTTTAATGGCCTTGAAAATTGCACTAACTTAGAGTTCGCAACCATCACTGCGTTTTCAAAAACTACCGAAATTTAAGTGGATGTTTAACCATCCTAATTCATGGTACAACCGTGGAACTCCCAAGGTCGTCCCATACCAACCATTGGTCACTCAATCATGAGCATATCTATCCTAATACATACCTTAGGAATACTCCCCTCCTTTTCTTTTCTATGGATTCCTTTCTTTTTCTTTCTTTATCACAAGGATCGCCATGTTCGATGTGATTCTTACAAGGACCATCATGTTCGAGTAAGTCTTAACTTGATTGTTTCCTATTACCATTACATCCCAAGATTCAATCTTGTGTTTTAGTGGGGTTTTGGGCTAATTCTCCATCAAAATCAAGGCATATAGTCCATTTTCTTTTATTTTAGGCTTGCAATCGATTGCCCTTGAGCTGGAAGTCGGCTGCTAGTTCACTATCTAAAACGAGAAGCCAACCTAGGATCAACCAGTTGACTGTTACAGGCATGATAGTAAACTGGTAGCTCATTGTGAGCCTGACCGTCAGCTGCTAAGGTCTGGCAGTCAGCTGATGCGTTTTGTCTAAAATGGGAAGCCAACCCGAGAGCAGTCAGTCAACTATTACAGGTCTGATAGTCAACTAGTAGCTCACTATGTGCTCAACAGACAACTGTAACAACCCCCTTTATCATACCTTACAATTATACACACCAAAGTAAACTAAAGTAAGCGTAAAATAACCTCAAAAATTTTTTCCCTTTCCATTTAGGAAACCTAGAGGGGCGTTACTAGTTAAGTGTAACCCAAATAGACTCTTAATGAACCACCTCCCTACGCAGCATAGTTAATACCACCAATCATCCTATCATACACTATGGAATATATAATTCTAAAACAACCATTCAGAGTCAATTGAGATATAATTAACAGTAAAGCAACTACTAAATTCCTATTTCCATCAGGAATTACATCTCAACCTCAATATTTACATCTCACGTAATATTAAACAACTAATTGTACAATCACCCTTCATATGTATAAACCATGGCCCACAAGCCACTTCAACTTAAAATCGTATATTCCTTTCTAACATACCCTGTAGGTTGACATTTCTCTCATGCCCAGCTAACTCCTAGGCATATCTTGGCCCTGCTCATATGAACAAACAACTTTATGAGATATAATAATCCCAGTAGAGTAATTTACAAATTTATAGTTTTATAAAATCAGTTGAAAGTTCAGTAGCACCCCCTTGACTATCGAAAACCTCCCCCTTGTAATTATAATACTCATGTGAATTAAAATTTCATATTTTAGGCAAGATTAATTATATAATAATCCTAGTAGAGTAATTTAAAAATTTATAGTTTTATAAAATTAGTTGGAAACCCACTTTATCATACCTTACATTTCATATTTTAGGCAAGCCAATTCAAATTTACTCATAAATCAAACAAGTTTATCAAAATCATAGGAGTATAGGAGAACCATTCACATTAAAAATCTTTATTTCAAAACACCTGTATTTCTATTTCAATTCCTATTTGCATAACATCCTTTGTGTTACTGCAAATATGACATAATTGATAAGCGTACATTTCCTGCCATTTACATACCCATCACAATGCATGTTGTTTCCCAATCTCAATTTTTATAATATTCCAGGGGACCGTCATCCCAAAGAATGTCACAGGACTTTCACCCATGTGATTGAGATTGTTATCATCATAGGGACTGTTATCCCAGTGATTGTTATAGGATTTTTATCCATATGACTGTGAATCTAACTTATCAGGACGTCCCTTGGCATGTGCACATCCTTCATTATTCTCTTTATCCACAACTGTACGATAATGTATACCGATAGGTGACTAATACTTAGGGTCATAGAGTATTTCCACTAAAACCAATCCATTTACCCTGTATAGACTCTCCTCCCTTTACTCCTTAAGTCTTTCATAAGGTAGTATTGGTTTAAAGAGTAACCTCTATCATATACAGACTATTGCTAGGAAAATAGTTGCATTTAATAAAAGTTTGTCTGCATAAGGAACACTAAATGATTGTCCCATACCAGCCATTAAATGTCTACCCTAAATTTTGTTTGCATTACAAGCATACAACCCATAATCAAATTAAAATAAGCAGAAAGGGGTTTATCTTATGCTTTCAAACACATATATTTCCTTATACTCATATGAAAACATTTCATTTCACAAGCATTTTCATCAAACATTTCCCATTCCATAGAAATACATTTTATTTCACATCAATACAATTCACATTTTCATTTAAAAATAGAGGAGTGTAGATTACTCTACCTTAACCATTTGCTCCTCTCTTGACCAGGGTCTTCCTCTTTCCTTTTTGATTTACCCTCACAAATCACTTCCTGAGAAACAACTCAAGTTTCATACTAATTCTCTTTAGATATGAATCTATGCAACTAAGACTTTAGCATTCCTTTATAGGTTTTCTCCAAATTTCCCTTATAAGATTTGATAACTTAGCTACCTTCCCCTTTAACTTCTAATTTTTCCTTACAAATCACTTCTTGAGGAAATAACTTGAGTTCATACTAATTCCCTCCAATTATACATTTATGCAATTAAGGCTCAGTGTCTCACTATGGGTTCCCCTCCCCCTAAAGTTCCCTTTTTCTTCCTAGTTTCATGTTACCTATTACCCAACACATGTAAATTCCATGTATGATGACATTCTGAACCTCATTCCAGTTGAAACTAAGGATTTCCAAGCTCAATTCATGTTTTAGAAATCATTTCTCATGTCAAAGGGCTACTAGTCGGCTACCATGGAGCTAGCAATCGACCGGTTGCTCTCGAGAGGGTTCCAAGTCGATTGTCGTAAAGCTAGCAGTTAACTGGTAGCTCTCTAAAATTTTGGGTTCTGCAAGACAGTAGCCTGCCAGTCAATTGTTAGAAGGCTACCAGTCGACTGCTAGGCAGAAATATAGACTCGATAGTCGACTGATGAGGCTACCAGTCAACTGCTATGCCTCTATATCAGTTTCTGGGTTCATCAAGAACACGATAGTCGACTGATGCATGTTGGCAGTCAACTGACCTGTTCTTCAACATTTCAAAAATGCTAGTTTTTCACAATATCCCAGTTCAAATTCTAATCTATTTTAGTTTTATAAATGCATAAGCCTAGATTTTTACCATTTTCATCCAAAACCCAGTAAATTTAAGGTTCAATCATACAACAAATCCACACATGCAAATTTGGTGAATAGTAAGACCTAGGAGAAAGATCTGATTTAAGCTTAGAAATTACCAAATTGAAGTTAAAGATCCTGCATTTCAGTTTAGAAACATATTTCTAACCTCAAGCCACCTTAAAATTTGTCCTTCTACTTTATAAATCCAAAAAATCCAAAATTGCCCTAACCTAACTATTTTTGCTTTCTTCCTTAATTTCAGTTGATTTGATGCTTGTATGAAGGGTACACTATTTCTTAATGAGAGCTAGGATGTTTTCCTAAGTGTAGGTAAGGGTTTTCTTACTTGGAATTTAGTTATAGAGAGTTTCCCTTTGATTTCTCCTCCTCCTCTCCCCTACCCATTTTCCTTTCTCCCTTTCCTTCCTAGAGGTGCAGCCCTCAGCACTAGTGTTAGTATGGAGGAAAGGTGTATAGGGGAAGAGATAAAAGGGTTGGCAGCAAAAATTTTAAGGACATCCTAACAAAATATAAAAATTACTTTTAAGTCCTTCACATTTTACCCCAAGTCCCTTATTTCATTTAATGCTTGAAGAAAATTCTAAGATTATTCTCATTAATAAATCTTAAGGAAGCGAATAATACAATCCTCCCCCTGAAAATAATTTTGTCCTCAAAATTCATACCTATAAACAATTATGGATAGTGTTGTCTCATTTCGTCCTCCTTTTCTAAAGTTATCTCCTAGGTTGCTACATCCTACCAAAGTACCTTAACTAAGGGGATTACTTTATTCTGGAGTTGCTTAGTCTTAAAATCTAGGATTTGAACAGGAGTAGATTCATAATTTAAATTTTTCTTCAATATTATGGGTTAATTCCCTAACACATGAGTGGAATTGGGGATATATTTTTTGAGTTACGAGACTTGAAAGACGTCATGCATGTTCGAAAGGTAAGGACGTAAGGCAATCTGGTAGGTGACTGAACCAACTCTTTCCAAGATTTGGATTAGTCCTAAGAATCATGGACTTAATTTTCTTATCCTTATTTTTCTACCAATACCCGTGGTAGGTGACACTGTCAAAAATACATAGTCTCTCTCCTTGAATTCCAAAGGCCTTCTTCTCCTATTTGCATAGTCTTCCTACCTCTGCTAGGTAACTTTCAACTTTTCCCTGATCATCTTGATTTGATCAGTAGTTTTCTGTACAATCTCTAGTCCTAACACTGTACTCTCCCCTAGTTCTACCTAACTCAGGGGTGACTTACAGCTCCTCTCGTACAAAGCAGCATACGTTGCCATACCTATAATAGAGTGATAATTGTTGTTGTATGCAAACTCTATCAAAGGTAGGTGCCTATCCCAACTTACCTTCTATTCTAGCATACAGGCTCTAAACATACCTTCCATAGTTTGTATTGTTCTCTCAGACTGTCCATCAGTCTGAGGATGGTAACCAGTGCTAAATTTAAGTTGGGTTCCTAATGCTCTTTGTAAGGACTGCCAAAATCTGGATGTGAACTTAGGGTCTCGGTCCAAAACTATACTAGTGGGTACCCTATGAAACCTCACAATCTCCTTAAGATATAATCAGGCAAAATTCTCCATAGAATATCTTATCCTAATAGGTAAGAGTAGATTTGGTCAATCTATCCACTATCACCCATATGGAATCATAACCGGCTAAGGTTCAAGGTAATCCTACCACAAAATCCATGGTTATCTGATCCCACTTTCTTTCCAATATCTCCAGTGGTCTCAATAACCCAGCAGGTTTTTGATGCTCTATCTTTACTTACTGATAAGTAAGAGAGGCATTCATATATCTTGCGATGTCTTTTCGCATACAAGACCACCAGAAGTTTCTTTTTAATTCCTGACACATCTTAGAAATACTGGGTTGAATAGTGTAATGGCTATAGTGGGCTTCTGCTAACAATTTCTCCCTTAGCTCCTAATGGTTTGGAATCACTATTTGAATCCTAAAAATCAATACTCCGTTAGTAGCTAACCCAAAATTTGGGTAGTTTGCATAAATTCCTAAGGATTCATCCTCTTGTTAAGCTTGTCTAATTTATCCCCTTAATTCAAAACCAATCTGGAAATCACCCATCATCAACCTATTCGGGAGTGAAATCACATTAAGACTAAGATCCTTAAAATCTTTCAGCAATTTCATCTCATTTATCATAAGGCTAGCTAATTGCAGGGACTTCCTACTCAATGCATCTGCTACCACATTAGCTTTCCTTGCATGATACTTTAATTCAAATTTAAAATCCTTCAGATACTCTACCCACCTCCTTTGCCTCATATTTAATTCTTTTTTATCAAACAAGTACCTGAGGCTTTTATGATCACAAAAAACCTCAAATTTAGTCTTATATAGATAATGTCTCAAAATTTTTAGGGCAAAAACTATGGTAGCTAACTCCAAATCGTGGGTGGAATAGTTTTCCTCTGTAGGTTTAAGTTATCTAGATGCATAGGCAACTACTCTCCTTGATTGTATTAAGATGCATCCTAAAATTTTCTTGGATGCCTCTTTTGTACACCTTAAAGGGTTCTATTGAGTTTAGAATTACTAATAATGGAGTTACAGTTAGTCTTTCCTTCAAGGTTTGGAAACTACACTCACATTGTTCATTCCACTCAAACCTAACACCCTTTCTAGTCAATCGGGTTAATGGTAGGGCTATCTGAGAGAATCCTTATATAAACTTCCAATAATAACCTGTCAATCCCAAATAACTCCTAATCTCAGTAACCATTCTTGCTGACCCTAATTTAGAACAGCCTCAATTTTCTTAGGATCCATTGACATCCCTTGTCTATTCATCACATGACCTAGAAATTTAACCTCCTCTAGCCAAAAATCACACTTTTCCAACTTAGTATACAACTGCTTTTCCTCCAACATTCGCAACAGCATTTCAAGGTATAGTGTATGCTCTTTATAAGTCATAGAATATACTAGGATGTCATCTAGAAATAACACCACAAACTGGTCTAAGTAGGGTCAACATATTCTATTCATATAGTCCATAAAGATAGCGGGGGCATTGGTTAGTCCAAATGGCATCACCATAAACTCGTAGTGACCATATCTAGTGCTAAATGCTATCTTAAGAATATCTTCATTCCTAACCCTAATTTGGTGGTATCCTGACCTCAGATCTATCTTAGAAAAGATAGTGGCCCCTTGTAGTTGGTCAAATAGGTCATCTATTTGGGGTAAAAGGTACTTATTCTTGATGGTCACCTTATTCAACTGTCGATAATTTATACATAACCTTATGCTCCCATCCTTCTTCTTCACAAATACGACAGGAGCTCCCCAGGGTGACACACTAGGCCTAATGAACCCGTTCTCCAACATGTCCTCTATTTGGACCTTCAAATGCTTCAATTCTATTGGGCCCATCCTATATGGTGTCATGGATATCGAGCCTGTGCCAAGAACCAAGTCTATGGTGAATTCGATTTCTCTCTGTGGAGGTAACTTGACTATCTCTAAAGGGAATAGCTCCAAAAAGTCTCTTACCACAAGAATTGAGCTAAGTTTCTCTTGGAATTCTACTTAGGAAAAGTTAAGAAAAACCTCACTCATCTCACACACTCTGTCACTTCCTCCCACCAATAATACATCCAAATAAGTGATGGTCCTTTCAAAGGAGTTTAAAAGAACTCGATTCCTAGTTAGCCAGTCCATTCCCAAAATGACATCAATTCTAGTTAAGGGTAGACACACAAGGTCCACAACAAACAAATGGTCATCAACAGAAAGAGGACAATTTAAACAAATTTGAGGAGATATTGTAGATTCTGCCAAGGGAGTGGAAATATGTAAATCATATGGCATAGTTTGAAATGGCAAGTTTATTTTCCCAACATATGTATTAGATATAAAAGAGTGCGTAGAACCCAAATCAAACAGTATTATTAAGGGAAAATTATAAATCTTGCCTCTACCCTACATCAGTCCAGGTGATTTCTCAACATTAGCCCCGTCTAGGGTAATGACTCTCCCCGAGGCTTGTGGTGTTAGCCCACCGGGATTCTATTGACTTCCACCGATTAGACAGCACCTTGAAATATACCCCGCTTTGCCGCACTTAAAGCATGTCATCGACATTCTGAGTCGGCAGGGTTCGTTCCCATGTCTATTTCCACACTTAAAGCAGTTGGCAACCTAAGGATGCCAGCTCCCACTATATGATCATTGGGGTGCCTTAAAGTTTCCTTCTTTGACATTTAAATTCCTTACAGGTTATTTCTGCCGAGTGATGAATCTCTAATTAATTTGCTGCTTCTCTTCTAAACTTTTGCTTAGGATTCGACACTTGTTCACCAGGACCATGAAATCCCTAATCTCTATTGGGGCTATTTGGGTTCTCATATGTAAGTCCAAGCCCACCTATAATTGGCTTGACTTTCAGGCTTCATCAAGATGTAGCCTCAGATAAGTAGAATACTAGCTAGCTCTTCGAATTTGGCTAAATATTCCTCGAATGGCCTACCCCTCTATATGAGCTGCAGGAACTCTGTCTCCTTGGCCTGCCTCACATTCTCTGGGAAATACTTTTCCAAGTAAATCTTCTTGAAAGATTCCCAAGTCAAAGGGATGCCCCTACTCTCTATCAATTACCTTGCCCCATTTCACTAGTTTTCAACCTTCTCTTTCAACATATAAACTGCATAGGTAAACTTCTGTTCGTTTGTACTATCCAGTAGTTGGAATATCTTCTCTATCTCCTTTAACCATCCTTCTATTAGCAAGGGTTCATAAGTGCCCTTAAATGCTGGCGGTCCTGCTTTTTGAAATTTTACCTAGCCCTAGTATATGTAGATATCGTTCTGATTATTCCCTTCATTAGGAGCTTAATGATTCTCTTGGTATTGTCACATGATGTCGGCGCTAGTGGCAGCCTGTTCTCTAATTTCCTCGGCCATCATTCTAAAGGAGTCCATCATATCTCTCATCTCATCATCCCTACTACTGCTCCCTTATGAACTTTCGGCAGTGCCTCTTCTGGAGTTTGCCATAGGTTGCTGATACAAAAGAAAAATAGTTAGCTTTTAGTAACAACGTCTAACTATGGCAATGAAAATCATTCCTAATATCTCACTTGCTTTGATCATAAACCTTTATATTCTAGAGTTTAAGATTCAAATCAATCATTCCTAAAGCTGCGAGCCTAGTCAACCATAAAAAAATAACAATGGTTTTCCCTTAAACCTTAGCTCTGATACCACTCTATAACAACCCCCTTTATCATATCTTACAATTATACACATTAGAGTAAACTAAAGGAAGCATAAAATAACCTCAAAATTTTTTCCTCTTTTTATTTAGGAAACCCAGAGGGCCGTTACTGGTTGAGTGTAACCTAAATAGACTCTTAATTTAGTCCATTCAAATTCCACTCAACCACCTTCCTGCACAGCATAGTTAATACCACCAAATCATCCTATCGTACACTCTAGAATATATAATCCTAAAATAGCTATTCATAGTCAATTAAGATATAATTAACAGTAAAGCGACGACCAAATTCTTGTTTCCATCAGAAATTACATCTCAACCTCAATATTTACATTTCATCAATTAACCTCACATAATATTAAACATCTAATTGTACAATCACCCTTTATATGTACAAACCATGGCCCACAAGCCAATTCAACTTAAAAATGTATACTCCTTCCAGCATGCCTTGTAGCTTGACATTTCTCTCATGCCCAGCTAACTTCTAGGCATATCCTGGCCCTGCTCATCTAAACAAACAACTTTATGAGATATAATAATCCTAGTAGAATAATTTACAAATTTATAGTTTTATAAAAACAGTTGAAAGTTCTGTAGTACCCCCTTGAGTAACAAAAACCTCCCACTTGTAATTATAATACACATGTGAATTGACATTTCATATTTTAGGCAACATTAATCAAATGGGAAATTCACATTTAAAATTTACTCATAAAGCAAACAAGTTTATCAAAATCATTGGTGCATAAGAGAACCATATGCATTAAAAATCTTTATTTCAAAACACCTGTATTTCCATTTCAATTCCTATTTGCATAACATCCCTCGTGTTACTGAAAATATCATATAATTGATTAGGATGCTTTTCCCGCCACTTACATCCCCATCACAATGCATGTTGTTTCATAATCTCAATTTTTATAATATTCCAGGGTACTGTTATCCCAAAGAATGTCACAAGCTTTCACCCATGTGGCTGAGATTGTTATCATCGCAAGGACCGTTATCCTGGCGATCATTATAGGACCGTTATCCATATGACTAAGAATTTAACTTATCAGGGCTTTCACCCATGTGACTGAGATTGTTACTCTACCTTAACCATTTTCTCCTCTCTTGACCAAGGTCTTCCTCTTTCACTTTTGATTTGTCCTTACAAATCACTTCCAAAGGAAATAGCTTGAGTTCATACTAATTCCCTCTAATTATGCATTTATGCAATTAAGGCTTAGCATCTCACTATGGGTTCCCCCCCCTAAATTTCCCTTTTTCTTCCTAGTTTCATGTTACCTATCACCCAACACATGTAAATTCCATGTATGATGACATTTTGAACCTCATTCTAGTTTAAACTAAGGATTTCCAAGCTTAATTCATGTTTTATAAATCATTTCTCATGTCAGAGGGCTACCAGTTGGTTGCCATAGAGCTAGCAGTCGGCTAGTTACTCTCTAGAAGGCTGCCAATCGACTGTCATAAAGCTAACAGTCGGCTGGTGGCTCTCTAGAATTTTGGGTTTCGCAAGAAAGTAGTCTACCAGTCAACTATTAGTAGGCCACCATTTGACTGCTAGGCAGAAATATAGACCCGTAAGTCGACTAATGAGGCTACCAATCGACTGTTGCACCTCTGTATCAGTTTCTGGGTTCATCATGAACACAACAGTTGACTTATGCATGCTGGTAGTCAGCAGACCTATTCTTTGACAGTTTAAAAATGTTGCTTTTCATAAAATCCCTTTTAAATTCTAGTTCATTTCAATTTGAATATGTGTGAGCCTAGATTTTTACCATTTATGTCCAAAACCAAGTAAATTTTAGGTTCAAACATCAATCATACATCAAATCCACACATGCAAATTGGATGAATAGTGAAACCTATGTGAAAGATCTTATTTAAGCTTAGAAATTACCAAATGGAAGTTAAAGATCCTACATTTCAATTCAGAAACATATTTCTAACCTCAAGCCACCTTAAAATCAATCCTTCTACTCCATAAATCTAGAAAATTTGAAAATGCCTTAACCTAACTATTTTTGCTTTCTTCCCTAATTTCAGCCAATTTAATGCTTGTAGGAAGGATATATTACTTCTAAATAAGAGCTAGGATGTTTTTTTAAGTGTAGTTAAGGTTTTTCCTACTTGGAATTCAGCTATGGAGAGTTTCCCTTTAATTTCTCCTCCTCTTCTCCCCTGCCCATTTTCCTTTCTCCTTATCCTTCTTGGAGGTGTAGAGTGTTGGTATAGAGGAAAGGTGCATAGGGAAGAGATAAAAGGGTTGGCAGCAAAACTTTTAGGGACATCCTATAAAAATATAAAATTACTTTTAAGCCCTTCAAATTTTACCCTATGTCCCTTGTTTCATTTACTAGTGCTCTGTACTACATAAAAACATCTTATATGCCTAGATATTTTGCCCCAAAAAGAAATCAGAATTGATGCCAAAGGTTTATGAACCCAATGCTAACATCTATACATCATTTAAATCACTAAATAGCCCGTATTCCAGCTACATTTCACCCAACACATGGATTGAACTTCATTTTCGCACTCAAGACAAAACCTAACTTTCATACACCATTTACTAGCATAACAAGCACACCCATTCAGCAAGCATTACCTAATAGACATTTAAAACATAGAGAATGCAGGTTTTAATCCTAATACAGCTTAAAAATTCATAAACATAAATTTTTTAGTTAAAAGCAACATTTCATGAAAGAGGGGTTTAGGTTTTGCTGCTACCTGGAATTTTCTAGGAGTTGGATGTGTATATGATGCTTAAATGGCACTTTCCCAATAGCAAAACACTTTCCTAGCTTCCAATCCAGCCTTTCCTTCAAAAACTCTCCTCTCTTTTTGCCTTATCTCATTATTTTCTCTCTCTACTCACCCTTTTCTCTCTCTCTAAAAAATTTTTGAGGTTTGAGTTATGTGAGCTAGGGTTAGGTCTTCTAAAGTTTAACTTTCCCTATTTTCAACCTAGTCCTTGGCCATTTTGTACATTTACCATTTACCTTGCTAAACTTTCCCTTTTTAATTGGGTCCTTGGTCACACCTTAATTTAGCGTTTTTTTCCCTTTCAATTGAGTCCCTATACTAATGCAACTATATGAAATTAATGTAACATACACAAGCATTTAAATTTAAATTAACAACTAACAAACATCTCTTAATCACAATAAAATTAAAGACATTCCATTTATAAAACACTCAGCCTTTACCAAATCATCAGTTTCGGCTACTTCCCTGCCCTTGAGGGTGTAGACCCTCCCCATGGTTAAAGGCTTTGAGGCCTCAGTTAACTTCTTTCGCAATGGGCATTCCTTGATGAAGTGCCCCGACTTGTAGCAAACATTCTGACCTAACAAATATGGCCTATTCCTATGATTCTTCCCACATTTGGGACAATTATCTGAAGTAGCTTGCCCAACCATAGGCTTTTTCCCAGACTGGCCTTTACTAAGTGGGCTCTCCCTCCCCTTGGCAAAAGCCGGTCATGATTTCCTCTTAAAGGGGTTGAACTCTTTCTTCCCCTTCCCAGTCTCTATTAAGTTCTTTGAAACTATGCGGCACGTGTTAGCTAAGATGGCATAGTTCCTTATCTCTAACAAGGCCACAGTGCTCCTCAATTTCAGATTCAACCTAGCCTGTAAGTGCATGGCCTTCTATGGATCATCCTACCTCAATTTCAAATAAGAGGAGAACTTGGCAAGCTCCTCAAACTTTGCAAGGTAATCGTCAAAGGACATGTTCCCTTGTTTGATCTTCATAAACTCTGTATCTCTATTATTTCTCACATTTTGAGGGAAGTACTTCTCCAGGAATACTTCCTTAAAGGAATTCCAAGTAATTGGGACTCATTAGGCTTCCATCAACTGCTTGGCTCCCTTCCACCAATGCTTGGCCTCTCCATCCAACATGTAAGTGAAGAATTGAACCTTTAGGGCCTCTGTATTACCTAGCACTGCAAATAGTTTCTCTATTCCCTCCAACCATTCTTCTGCCAACTTTAGGTTAAACTCACCCTTAAAGGAAGGAGGTTTGGCTTTCTAAAACTTAAACCACCCCTTGTAGGTCTGATCCCTCACTGGTTTAACCTTAGGGTTAGGGTTTCAGTTCATATTTCGATCCTCCTGCATCTACCAGAGTACCTCAGCTGTAGTTGCTGCCTATTGAGTGGCAGTAACTACCTATTGGGTGGTAGCAGTGACCTGTTCCCTCATGGCCTCTACCATCCCCATCAGGGTTTGCATCACCCCAGCTAGATTTACTGCTTCGTCCTTGTCCCTTTTACTGTTTCTCTTGGGAGACACCATACTTTACTCTACAAAATAGATATTATTAAGGTGATCAATCCCAATAACAAACATTTATAAGAGAATATATGGCTTTAATAGGAAACATTATACACCCCAACCTAGCACTCCATTCCCCAATTCAAAACATATCACAAGTAGTCAACTGCCATGGCTCAGCTAACTAACCTGTAGTAGTCTCTATCCTGAGAAATCTACCTATACTACCTAATTAGCACTTATCACTACCGAGTCAACTATGTGCGAACCGTGGTAGCCATGCTCTAATATTAACTAAGTGTAACACCCGTAACACCCCCTTAGCCTATAGTTCCTTTTAGTTCTCTAAAAGATATGATATGTATATTATAATAGTAGTGTGTTATTGTTACATTTACCCGAGAAAATTTAAAACCTTTTACAAGTTAATTATTTGAGTAAGGTTAGGGTCGGGTCTCCACTCTCAGGGTTACACTCAATCTCGCAACAGAATAAAATAATATGCTACATAAGTTACTCTAGCTACATACATATATAAGTATCAAGCTTAAATACTTTCATAATTAACATAGAATAACTATTGGGGCATGGAGACAACATCCTTGTCACTCATTATCCCCCTCCAAGAATTCACTAATTAATCTAGTCAATCTCTATGATCATACATATACTATAGGCTATACATGAAATAAATTATGCTAACACTTCTAAAAATCATGAAGTTTAGCCCATTAAAGTAAAAGCCTAAGCTATTTAGCTATACTTCCTTAAAATACCCATTGGGGTACCTCTTCTCAGGTTACCTCCATTCTCGGCCAGTACCTACACATTTGATACATGCTAGCATTTATGTGAGAATTGAATCTTAGCACAAGAAAACCTATTTTAAAATCTTCTAACTTGAACCACCATAATTATACAGAAATACTCTACATTTCTCATCTAAAATTTAGAACATGACATGTACTATCAGGATGCAATGTATGAATTATGCTATCATGGTTTGTGCTTAAGTGTATGCATGTACTTTAATATATGTGAAATTAAATCATCATGGGATGTCTTCTTAATCTCATGCTTTATCTTAAAACTTTCATCTCATATTAACATCAACATATTCTTCTTTAAAAACATGAACAGGAATCAAACACATAATGAGAGTCATTGGGAGTGCCGTCTGGCGACTACCTCTAAGCACACTTAATACCCACATACATAACTTAACTTTGTGACTATCTAGCCACCATACATTTTTGTACTATCTAGAGCGTTTCCCAGTGGATCCAAGTACCGTGTGGCCACTGCCATTACTGTCGATCATTCCATATACAATGGGAATTTACTTCTCTTCCTACCCCGTAAAGACTGCCTATGATAGTGGTCACTCAATCATGAGCCTATCTATCTTAATAAATACCATAGGAATATTCCCCTCCTTTTCTTTTCTATGGATTCCTTTCTTTTTCTTTCTCCATCATAAAGATCACCATGTCCAATGTGATTCTTACAAGGACCATCATGTCCGAGTAAGTAATAAATTGATTGTTACCTCTTACTATTACATCCCAAGGTTCAATCTTGTGTTTGGGTAGGGTTTTGGGCTAATTTGTAACACCCTCTATCCTACGGTTCCTTTAGTTATTTTTGAAACTATAATATGAAAATAATTATCATAGTGTTGGTGTTACTATCACTTCTACCTGAGTAAATTTTAAACTTTTGACTAACTTGATTAATGGACTGTCATTTGGGTTAGTCAATACTCTCGAGTTCTCTCAATATCACAGCAAAATAAATACATATAGCATACACTTGGATTAACTATACATAGACATGCATTCTTAACTAAATATAATCAATTAACTATTGGGTATGGAGGCAATAATATTGCCACTCATAACCCCTTTAAATAGTCTAATCATCAATCCAGCCTAATTCATGTACAGATAAGTTAGAATAGGCTATACAAAATAATCCTATGCTAGCCTTTCTCCAAATATCATGAAAGCTAGCTCAATTCTAACATGTGCTTATACTATCTAAACTAAACAGCTTGTGTGCCTAGATGGGACACTTCTACATACCTTACCTTCTTTCTCCAGCTCAAAGGGGCCCTACACATCTGGTACTATGGGGATGCAATGAGAGAAGCATTTAATCATGTTATATACTCATATGTATGCATGTGCATTTAAAACAAATCAACTTTAAAACATGGGAAGTGTATTCATCATCATTCTCAACATAAAACATTTCTTATAAAACATATGTGGGATAGTAAATGTAACATCATTTCAGTTTCATAACATGCGAGAAGTACATAAAACACCCTGAGAGTAATCGGGAGAGTCACCCAACAACAACTCCACGCACACTATTTGTATGAATGAGCGTATGTCTATTTAGCCATGCCTTAACCTTTTGTACATTTTGAGGCATCCCCCAGTGGATCCAAGTACGTTAATGGTCCCTGCCCCTTTCTGATAGATCATCCCTGACCAGCGGGGTCCTCCTTTTCGTCCCAAATGAGGCTGGTATACTCTCATGGGATCACCGTCAACTCTACCTGGATGATTTTCTCTTCGCTTTTGGACGGATCATAATACTATGGAATCACCATCCCTTTCTGATGGATCACACTCTCGGTACGCTATTCTCTACATATACTATGGGGTGAATCAGCCCATGGTTATGGTTATGCTCAACTCTAAGTATGTGTTTCTCATATGGCCTTTGAGAGATGACACTAACTTAAAGTTCGCAACCATCACGGTGTTGTTGAAATCAGTTAAGTTCAAGTTGATGTTTAACCATCCTAATTTATGGCACAACCGTGAAATTTCCAACGACCGTCCTATACCGACAATCGGTCACTCAATTATAAGCCTATCTACCCTAAGGCATACACTGAGAATACTTTCCTCTCTCCCCCTTTGTGTTTTCTGCTCTCTTTTTCTTTCACTATCCCAAGGGTATCATCACCCAAAACTCCTAGTTTCCTTGCCTACCTATGTTGTGAGCCCTTAATTAAGTTAGTATGAAGAATTACTAAGCTCAATTGCCATTAAAAACCTCATTTCGCAACTTAGAGGGCTACTAGTCGACTTCTGGAATGCTAGCAGTCGGTTGGTGGCTCTCTGTAATCCTTTGGTGCCAATTAGTAAGCTAGTAGTTGGCTGGTGGCTTTCTGGAATGCATTCTGGGTAAAAATAAGAGCACGACAGTCAACTGCTAAGGCAGCCAATCGACTGCTCAGTGCAAACCTGAGCCCGATAGTTGACTGCTAGGAAACTGGCAGCGGCTACTTAGCCTCTGTCTACACTTCTGGGTTTTCAAGAACACGATAGTCCACTGCAAGGATGGCCAGTCGACTACTTAGTGCAAACCTAGGCTCGATAGTCGACTGCTAGGTATCTGGCAGTTGGCTGCTAAGCCTCTGTTTGCACTTCTGGGTTTTCCAGGAATATGGCAGTCGACTGCCCCCGCTTAGCAGTGGACTGCTATGCTTTGCTGCAATTCAGAAAACATAATTTTCAGAATACCCAGTCCAGAATGCATTCTATTTTCAATTCCAAATACATGAGCTCAGTTCCCATACAACAAACTTTACTTTTCATTAAACATTTCCCATCTGTTAGCTCAAACATGGTACAATCAAGGAAAACTAGTCTATATCCTTAGATGAACATAACCTAGCCCTTCCAATCCGTTACAAGCACATATATGAGCATACATTCAGCCACACAACATCCCATAGAAATAGAAAAACATACAGAATGTAGGTTTAACCCCAATCTCAATTCAAACATGTAAAAATCCATATTTTCCAATAACAGTAACATTTCAGAAAAATATGGGGTTTAGGATGGATTGCTTCCTTGATTCCTACTAAATGTGTGTGTTTAATGTGTTAGGAATGATCCCCCCCTTGCTGTTGAACTAATTTCCAGCTTCAATAAGCCCTTTCCTTCAGCAAAATCTCCCTCCTTTGCCCTAACTTGCCCTTTTCTCTCTCTACTCGCCCCTTCTGCTTCTCTCCCTAAAATTTGAAGGTTTGGAAGTGTATGGGAGTTTTGTTGCAGCTAGGGTTTAAGGGAAAGTTTGGGAAATTACTCTTTGGTCCTTGTCTTACTTTACACATTTTTTCTCAGCATAATTTCCATTTTCACTTAAGTCCTTAACCACCTCTTACTAAAACCTCATTTATTTCCTTTCAATTTAGTCCCTAAGCTAATGCAACTATATGCACTAATGCAACATACACAAGCATTAAGCACCAAATTAATAATTATCAAACATCTCTTTAATAATAATTAGAGCGGATGCTACATAATTCCCCATCGAAATCAAGGCATAGAGTCTATTTTCTTTTATTTTAGGCTAGCAAATAATCGCCTTAAGCTAGCAATCATTGCTAGAGCGACCGATTATTATTCAGGCCTGATAGTCGACTGCTAAAGTTTAGTAATCGGTTGATGCGTTCTATCTAAAATGGGAAGCCAACCCGAGAGCAGCCAGTTGACTGTTACAAGCCTGGTAGTCGACTGGTAGCTCACTATAAGCTCAACAGTCAGCTACTAAAGTCTGGCAATCGACTAATACATTCTGGGTACGTTTTCTAGGTAATGAAGAACACAGAAGTCGACTTCTAAGGTCTGGCATTTAGCTACTAATGCTCTGTGTTGTGTAAAAACATCTGATATACCCAGATTTTTAGCCTCAAAATGAAATCACAACTCATGCCAAAGGTTTATGAACCTAATGCTAACATCTATACATCATTTACATCACTAAAAAGCTTGTATTCCAGCTACATTTCACCCAACACATAGATTGACCTTCATTTTTGCACTTAAGGCAAAACCTAACTTTCATACACCATTTACAAGCATAACAAGCACACCCATTTAGCAAGCATTACCCAATAGACATTTAAAACATAGAGAATGCAAGTTTTAACTCCAATACAGCTCAAAAATTCATAAACATCAATTTTTCAGTTAAAAGCAACATTTCATGAAAGGAGGGTTTACGTTTTGCTGCTACCTTGTATTTTCTGGGAGTTTGATGTGTATATGATGCTTAAATGACACTTTCCCAGTAGTAAAACACTTCCCTAGCTTCCAATCTGACCTTTCCATCAAAAAATCTCCTCACTTTTTGCCTTATCTCAGTATTTTCTCTCTCTACTCACCTTCTCTCTCTCTAGAAAATTTTTGAGGTTTGAGTTGTGTGAGCTAGGGTTAAGGCTGAAGTTTAACTTTTTCTATTTGCAACTTAGTCCTTGTGCATTTCCTGCATTTACCTAGCTAAACTTTTCCTTTTCAAT
The DNA here is from genome assembly GCA_031216115.1 of Senna siamea. Lineage (NCBI taxonomy): Eukaryota > Viridiplantae > Streptophyta > Magnoliopsida > Fabales > Fabaceae > Senna > Senna siamea. The sequence goes on from CM062360.1 coordinate 11,062,646, forward strand.
TGGGTCCTTGGTCACACCTTAATTCAGCTTTTGTTTCCTTTCAATTTAGTCCATGTACTAATGTAACTATATGCAATTAATGCAACATACACAAGCATTTAAATTTAAATTAACAAATAACAAACATCTATTAATCACATTAGGAGTGGTTGTTACAGCGAACAACTCCATGTACCACTACATACATGCATGAGTTCATGACTATTCATGCCACTCATTACTTTTTATACTATCTAAGGCATCCCTTAACCAGATCCAATTACCATCTCATAACCAACGGGATCGTTATTAACACTACCCAACTCATCTCCCTTCCTCAAATGAGATTAGTTATCACTCATGGGTCACTATCCGACTCTAGATAGGTCCTATCCACTCAGCTTTCATAGATCATGAGGCTATGGAATCACCATCCCTTTCCGATGGATCACACTCCTAGTACTCTATTCTCTAACATATACACTAGGGTGATTCGGCTCATGTCCATGATTATGCTTAACTCTAAGTATGTGTTTCTTAATTGGTCTTCGAAAAATGACACTAACTTAAAGTTCGCAACCATTACAATGTTTTCAAAATTATATATATTCAAGTAGATGTTTACCATCCTAATTTATGGCATAACTGTGGAATGCCCAATGGCAGTCCCATATCGACAATTGGTCACTCGATCATGAGCCTATCTACCACTAATGCATACACTTAAACTACTTCACTCCTTCCTTTCTTACATTTTTCTACTCTTTTCATATCACTATTACAAGGATCCTCTCATCCTAGTGACATATTACCTTACATCTCACATGTTACCCACTACATCCCAAGTTTAGATCCTTAATTTGAGTGAGATTTTGGGCTAATTTTCTCTCAAAATAGGTCATTAAGCTCCTTATCTGAGATAGTGGGTTGGCAATTAACTTCCAAGGGCTGGCAGTTAGGTGCTAGCTTGCTACCCTTTGAACCTATCTTAGTTGAGAACAACCAATCGGTTGCTAGAGTGGGCAATTAGCTGCTAGCTTTCTGGAAAGTCTTCTGAAAAATGAGGAACATAGCAGTCGACTGCTAGCATTCTGTAATGCTTTCTAGGTAGACAATGAACACAATAGTTGACTTCCAGGGCTAGTAGTCAGTTGCTAGAGTTCGGTCTACTCTAAAACTTACTGCTACAACTATAGTTTTACCCTCAAAAACATTTTTTCAAACCATTTTCACAAACCATGAACTCAACACCGGCATTTAAACATCATATGACATTTATAACCAACCTAAAAACTCAACTTAATAGCACTCAACACTAAGATCAAACCATATTTTTGCACTTAGCACATAGGCCCACTTTCTCAATCAGTTACAAGCATAAATGAGCACAACCATTCAATAAGCAACACCCAATAGAAGTAAAAAACATAGAGAATGTAGGTTTAAACCCTAAACATAACTCAAAAAATCCATAACAACATTTTTTAGCCAAGAGCTGAACATTTCAAAAATGGGGTTAGGTTGAGTTGCTAACTTGATTTCTTAAAGAATATGTGTGTACAATGTCTCAAGATGGTCCTCCCCTTGTTGTAGGACCAATCCCTAGCCTAAAATCCTTTCTTCCTTCAACAAATCTCTTCCCCTTTGCCCTAACTCACCACTTTCTCTCTCTACTCGCCCTTCTCTTTCAATCTAAAAAGTGGTGAAGTTTCAGTTTTGTGTTAAGGTTTAGGGTTTCTAAATTATTAAGTCTCATTTATTGCACTCTTGCCCTTAATTCATTTTGTGACTTTGGCCTAGCTAAATTTTCCCTTTTCGATTTAGTCTTTAGTCTTACTTTAACTCATCTTGTAGCACCCTCTTACCCTATGGTTTCTTTTTGGTTAGGAATAGATATAATATAGGTATTGGTGTGTTACAATTTCTTTTATTCAAGTGATTTTTAAACTTTTTACCAAGTTAATTAATTGAGTGCACTTTTGGGGTTGGGTCTCTACTCTCGGGTTTTAATCACTCTCGCAGCTGAATAAGCATTCATATACATTAACTAAATATATACATGCATTCTTAATTAAATGATAATTAACTATTGGACATGGAGGCAACAATCCTGCCACTCATGCCACTATAAATTCATCTAACATCATTTCATTTACATCTATATCTTTCTAGGCTATAAAAAATGGATCATCACTAGCCTTTTTCAAAAATATCATGAAGGCTAGTGAAAATAAAACATGCGCCTATTCTATCTCAAAATGATTACTTTTATATACCCTACTGTGGGTACTTACTCCTACTTTACCTTTTCTCTAGCCTAGGAGCTACACATCTGATATATGCCAGCAATAACGTGAGAATTGAATCTTAGTAGCAAAGCAACCTGCCTTTAAAATTACCACCCTATACCACCATGCTTACACAAAAAACTTCTACATTCTTTCATCATAAAATATAATACATAGCACATACTATTGAGGTGTAATGCATGCAATCATACTTTCAAACATATGCTCATATTTATGCGTGTACATTTAAACATATCATCTTTCAAATGCGAGATGTTCATTCATCATCAATCTCATCATCACTTTCATATAAAACATATGTGTGACAGTAAACATGCCATCATTTCACTTTCATAACATATGAGCAGTACATAAAACACCTTAAGAGTAATCGGGAGAGTCGCCCAACAATGACTCCACGCACCACTGTCTATGTGAATGAGCGCATGGCTATCTAGTCATGCCTTAACCTTTGTACATTTTGAGGCGTCCCTCAGTGGATCCAAGTACCTTAATGGTCCCTGCCCCTTTTTGGTATATCACCCCTGACCAGTGGGATTCCTCCCTTTCATCCCAAATGGGGCTGGTATAAACTCATGGGATCACCGTTAACTCTACCCGGATCATTTCCTCTTCGCTTTTGGTGGATTATAGTACTATAGAATCACCACCATTCCTTTGAGGTGGATCACACTCCCGGTACGCTATTCCCTACATATACTCTAGGGTGAAATGGCTCATGCCCATGGTTATGCCTAACTCTAAGTATGTGTTTCTCATGTGGCCTCTAAGAGATGACACTAACTTAAAGTTTGCAACCATCATGGTATTTTTAAAATCATCTAGGTTCAATTGGTGTTTAACCATCCCAATTTTATGGCACAACCGTGGAATGCTCAACAGCCAATCCATACCGACAATCGATCATTCGATCATGAGTTTATCTACCCTAAGGCATATATTAAGAATACTTTCCTCTTTCCTTTTTTGTGTTTTTTGCTCTCTCTTTATTTCACTATCACGAGGGTCTCATCACCCAAGTGATTCGTGACTCTATCTTATGTATGTTACCCATTACATCCCTAGTTTAAATTCTTAGTTTAAGTGAAAATCTGGGCTAATTTCCTCTTAAAATGGTTAATTGAGCTTACTACACACATCAGAGATCTAGCAGTTGACTTCCCCTCTCTGGCAGTCGGCTACTAGCTTACTACCTAGCATTTTTGCTTCTGGTCAAGAGCTACCATTCGGCTGCTAGGGCTTGTCAGTCGGTTGCTAGCCTCGAAAATCAACTTCCATGGGTTTAGCAGTCGACTAATGGCCTTCTGGAAATTTTTTAGAAAATGAAGAACATGACAGTCGACTTTCAGGGGTCTGGCAATCGGCTGCTGGCCTTCTAAAAATTTTCTGGAAAATGAAGAACACAATAGTCGACTTTCAGAGGTCTGGCAGTCAGCTGATAGTGTTCTGTCTCGCATTTTGGGTAAAGGATGAGCACGATAATCGACTTCTAGGTCTAGTAGTCGACTGTTAACGCTTGATTTACTTGAAAAATTATGGTTTAACCTAGAGTTTGGCCCTACTTTCTTAAATCTTGAGCTCAATGCCAACATTCAACATCACTTCTCATTCATAAAATGCCCATATCCTTGATTAACATACTCAAACTAAGATCAAACCACATCTCTCTCACTTAGTGCAAACACCCAACTTTAAAAATCATTCACAGGCATAAATAAGCAAGGTAAATCAGCACACATTACCCAATAGTAGTTTAAAACACATAGAATGTAGGTTTTAAACCCCAAACTCAACTTAAAAGTATTCCAAAATCACATTTCATCAAAGAGTTTATGCACATTTTAGAAAGGGGGTTTAGGATGAATTGCTACCTTGATTCCTTGCAAAATGCGTGTTTGATGTGTTAGAAATGATCCTCCCTTGCTGCAGAACTAAGTTCCAGATTCAAACTGCCCTTTCCTTTAGCAAAACTCCCCTCTTATGCCCTAACTCGCCTCTTTCTCTCTCTAGGTTCCCTCTTACTTCTCTCTCTCAAAATGATTAGAGTTGAAAGTGTGTAAAGGTTTTAGGGCTGCAGTCAGGGTTTAAGGAAGTTTAAGTAATTGCTATCTAGTCCCTAAGTTCTTTTGCACTCTTAGACTCACTCATTTTTTTCCTTTTCAATTGAGTCCCTAGCCACCTCTTGTTAAACCTTCATTTATTTTCTTTCAATTTAGTCCCTAGGCTAATGCAACTATATGCACTAATGCATCATACACAAGCATTAAAATTAAATTAACAACTAACAAACATTTCTTTATTCATGCTAGGAGTGGATGTTACACATCTTTTCTTCCTTTCAACTAAGTCTCTACACTAGTGCAACTATATGCAATTAATGCATCATACACAAGAATTAAACTTAAATTAACAACTAACAAGTATCTATTATTCATATTAGGAGCGGATATTACAGAAAATACCTTAAACAGAATTGCTTCTAGTAGGAGGATACCAATGAAAAGCAAAAAAAATGTCTCTTAAATAGTGTCTATTCAGAAATGGCACAATTGTTTGGTTTTTTCTTCTAAAATCTAAACCACCATAACTTCTCCTTGATAAGTCACACAACTATTATAATGACAAGGTGTCTTCTAAAAGATTAGTAAAGACACGTTCATTCACTAATAAAACAAAAACATGTTGGCTGACTCTTCGTATTACAAATAAGAATGAACATATTGGTTAACTCATTATAACTATTAACTTTTTAATAAACATCTATTACATCATGGCTGAGAAATTAGACCAAACTAGCTTATTCGACCAAAAAATCCAACAAATTGCTGAATTGTTTGATCTAAAATAACCATAAAATTAGTCAGCTAAAAAATTGGTCAAAAATCAATCAAAATTGGTACAAAAAAAAAAGAAGAAAAATAAAAAGAAGAACGAACCAAGAGAGTGAAAGAGGAATAAGAAAAAAATGCGTGAGAAAGAGCATGAGAATGAAAGAAAAATTGATGAAGAGAAAGGAGAGAGAGAATTGAATGTCTAAAAGTGAAAAAAATGGTAATGAGTAAAAAGAAAACAAATAATTAATAAGAATGAGAAAAGTGAAGTAAAAAATTAATTAAAATCTAATTTTATGTATTCTTGAAAATTGAAATAGGTAAATAGAAAATATTAATAAATGTAATGAAATGATATATATGACACCCCAGTCTCAAAGCTTTACTTATAAATATTTCTTTAAAACTACTTACCTACAAGATTGGCATGTTATCTTTACTTTCATCCTTTATTATTACCCAAGTAAATTTTAAATTTTTATTTAATGCTTAATTAGGCTTGGGATTTATTACTCATGTATCCCCTTCAAACATTACACAGTGAAAGACCAAATAATTAAAAATAAAACTTGCATAATAACACAGTAGGAAATTCAAAACCTCATCCATTCAATATTTACAATGTTATACATATATTTTTGGATATGTAAAGTGTCTACAATTTCTCAGGGTAAGGAGGCAACAAACCTGCCACCTAAACCCTTTACAAAATTTCTTACTAGTGGATAAACTTTCACATATCTAAACATATATGTCCATCTTATTATATACATCCAAAATGACTTATCCTAATTCCATTCCCAAAATATAAGAGAATTAGGATAAAATGGGCTAGATTCAACTTATATACATCGTATCCAAAAATAAACATATTTATCAACCGCTGCCTAGGTTCAACCAACTAATTTGAATCAATCACTTTCTTGAGAAATCTATTACTTTTCTAACCTAGGCCACTGTGCTCTAATACCAACAAATATAATACACCAATTTCATAGCTTTACTTATGAATATTTCTTTAAAATCACTTAGCTATAAGATTGACATGTTATCTTTACTTTCGTCCTTGATTATTACCTAAGTAAAATTTAAATTTTTATTTAATGCTTGATTAGTCTTGGGATTTATTACTCAGGTATCCCCTTCAAACATTATACAGCAGAAGACTAAATAATTTAAAATAGAATTTAAATAATAACGTAGCAAGAAATTCAAAACCTCATCCATATATTTTTCATCAATTCAATATTTACAACGTTATACATATATTTTTTGGATATGTAAACTGTCTAAAATTTCTTAGGGTAAAGAGGCAATAAACCAGCCACTCAGGCCCTTTACAAAATTTCCTACTAGTGGATAAACTTTTACATATCCAGACATATATACCTATCTCATTATATACATCCAAAAATGACTTATCCTAATTATATTCCCAAAATATAAGAGAATTAGGATAAAATAGGCTAGATTCTACTTATATACATCATATCCAAAAGAAACATATTTATCAAACCCTCTACAGAGGAGAGACTTCCATTACTGTTACTACATATATGTTCTGAACAACTATGAAAGAACCCAACTAGGAAATTTCTACCAATGCCACATCTACTTCAATCCAAATCATGTGACATGCCATCTAATACATACCAGCTATAAATATGAGAAATAAATTCTCAACAGCTAGATAACCCTCTTTCTTTCAAAAAAATCTGGCATGTACCATCGTAGTGATACAAAAAATAGTTCTACATTCTTTATTTTAAAACACAGTATGTTATATTGGGTAGCAACATATGAATCATATAAATGTGTATGGTATGTATTGATGAGTATGCAGGATGATATTTTATCATAAAATTTCACCTTGCATGGCATTTCATTTCAGTATCATAATCAGAAAACATTTCCAATCAAAAGATAGTTTCAGTCATAAATAAGGAAAACATATTCATCATATATCAAGAAAACAATTATAAGTCATAAGGAAAACATTTATCAATTATTGGCTAAAAGCCATAGTCAATGAAAGAGAAACTTAAGAGTATTGGGAGAGTCACTCAGTGAACTACTCCATGTACTACTACTTACATGAGTAAGTTAATTTATTTCTAGTCAGTTTGAAACAATTCTATCATTGGTACTATTAGAGGTGTCCCTTAGTGGATCCAAGTACCCCTTATTGGATTGTCTCTTAGACTAATCTTACCAACAGGATTACTCCCTTCCTCCCAAATAGGGACTAGTTTAACTTTAATGAATCGTCTCCTAGATTGATTCTCCCAGCGGGATTACTCCCTTCCTCTCAAATAGGACTGGTTGAAATTTAGTGAATTGTCTCTTAGATTGATTCTACCAGGAGGATTACTCCCTTCCTCCCAAATGGGACTGGTTTAAATTTAGTGAATCATCTCTTAGACTGATTCTACCAATGGGATTACTCCCTTCCTCCTAAATAGGACTGGTTTAAGGTTTTCATTTTATAAATTAGACTCACGGGATCACTATTATTTCACACAGATCATTTCCTCTCCGCTTTTAGGCAAATCATGATGCTATGGAATCATCACCCTTTGTTAGTGGATTACCTTCCTAGTATGCTATCTCTCATATATAGTCTGAGATGACTTAGCTTGTATCCATGCTAAATTTTAAGTAAATGTCTCCTTTTTATGGCCATCTACATTACACTAACTTAGAATTTGCAACCATCATGGTGTTTTCTAAAATCTTTATTCCAAGTAGATGTTTAACCATCCATATTTATGACACAACCGTGGAATGCCTAACGGCCGTCCCATGCCGACAATTGGTCACTCAGTTACAAGCTTGTCTATCCTAGAATATACACTAAAAATACTTCCTCTAAGTCCTCTTTCCTTTTATGTTTTCCTCTCTTTCTAGTTTTCCTTTTCATATCTATGTCTCCCTTTCTATTCCTTTAACGTATCAGGATACTACATTTTATAAAACTAACCCTTATGTATATTGCTAACAATTTAATGACTAGGATTGCTTAGATATGGAAGGGTACATTCTCGCCCTCAGGGAAGGATTCAAGGGAAAAATAAGAATTTCTCACTTTAAATATTCTATCTTCCTCCCTTGCTATTACATAAACATGTTCACATAATCTCCCTTCCATTTCTATACAATTCCCAAATCTCCTTCCATTATACATTAAGGGTCCTAAGGTGAACTTTTTAACATTTTCTCTTGTCATACATTTACATTTCATTCTTAGCATAGCCATGCATACCTATAAGTATTCTTTTTCTTATAATGCACTCATAGTATATACATACAATTTCCCCCAATCATAGTTGTACATTTTAAATTCTAGGGTGTCATGATTTTGTAAATTCTATATTAGATCATTTACCAATATTAACTACTTTCTTTTCTTTCATACCTTGGCCAAAACCGTGATAATGATTTATAAACAATTTTCCATAAAAGTTCCTTCATAATCTCGGCCAAGATAACTAAAATGGAGAAAATGCAATAATTTTAACAATACAAATTTTTCCCTCCTCCCTTGCTTTTGACCAAAATGTTAGCATAACTAATTGGCAAAATTTAAACAAATTTCCTTCCCAAGCATACACAATGTTCTTAGTCAAGTGGGAGAAAAAGGGAAAAATTGTGTAATGTCATCATACATTAGTTTTCCTTCCCTCCTTAACCAAAATTAAGACAATAACATATTAACTAGGCAAAAATTTAAACAAAATCTTCATTCTTGCAAAGAGACACCCATGGCCAAAAAGGGAAAAGTGAGAATCAATATGATTTTCATACATACCTTTCATTTATTCCATTTTCATCCATAATTAGTCATAAAATACAATTTACCCAACAAAATCATGATCATCTATGCACCATACCATCACTTTTCATGAATTTGGGGTTTTCATGGAAATGGAAAGTAAAACTTCAAACTTGTCATAAACACTTTAATCATTTCAATCAACACTCAAAAATGCATCCATACAACATTCTAAACAAATCCCAATAGAAATCTAGACATTTCAAGAATGTAGAGAGATGAACATCACTATTCATGGCAGCCATGGGAGAGTTCTAAAAGCTTGACAATCAACATAAACCATGAAAATAATGATGTAGGAATGTCAAGCTACCTTAATTTGGCAATGGAAATGGCTTTATGTTGAATTTTCCTTCTCTTCTTCTTCTCCTGCTTCTCCTTTCTCCCTTTTAGCTTTCCCTTTCCTCCCTTTCTTCTTCACGTCATTTTCCTTCTCTTTTGGAGGAAGATGTGTTAGTTTAAAAAGGGTGGCAAAAAAACCATTTTGCCCTTCCTTTTTATCCTAATTTTTTGAAAAATGGCAAAATATGAACTCCATAAAACTTTCATGATAAAATGATAATTTAATCCCTAGGGTGTAAAATTACTATTTTGCCTTTAGTGTAAAATTATCATTTTGTCCTTTTAGTCAAAATAACTATTTTACCTTTTACTTACATCCATAATTTCAAAAATTGCAGGGGAATGACCTTGAGGGAAATTGTCATAATTTTTTTCTAAGTGCAATGACTATTTTATCCTTGTGGTAAAATTACTATTTTACCCTTGGGTGAAACGACCATTTTACCCTTGGGTGAAAATGGACTATTTTGCCCCTAGGATATTTTTCTAGAGTCATCATGACTTTTAGATATTTTCTTTAGATATTTTATGGCATCATCATTACGTTTCAGATATTGTTCTAACATCATAATGACGTGTCATAACTACACGAGATATTTTAGAAGCGTAATGATTACACTTTTTGGACTTTAGTGAAAATTTTATACTTTTCATTGTAGTCCCTATAATTTCTTTTAGTTTAGTCCTTTCTCCTTCATAAGAAAACTTTAGGCAATTTAATACATTTATTTAGGGACAAAATTACTAAATTCAAAAATTTAGAACTTACATGGTGTAACGACCCCATTGTACGACATACACGATCTTGTATCTGATTAGCAGAAGCATATGGGTCTTTCTAAGTAGTTATTCCCGATGTGGGAATGTCAGGGGATCGCTACTGGTTGAGCGTAACCCAAATAGACTTCCCGTTGTCCATTTAGATTCCGTACAACCCTAATTCACTTGCAGCTAACTAATTTGACATACATACATCATAAAATTTCTCTGGAATGAAATCTAAAACTCATATACACGTCACGTCATACATTCATATACATTCCGACTTAAATCCACCTGTTTACAGCGATAAACCCTACTGAAAATTCGGCAGAGTTTCCTCTGTATTTCGAACATACCCAAATACAAAAATCTCCTATTTACAATCATACAGCCAGTCCAACAACAACAATAAACATAATAACAGAAATCCATATACAGCAATGTCAATCCCATCACTACAGTCAACATACAAATCCTAATTTATACATGTACAATCAATCCAATCTATACAGAAAACATAAAAGACAGAACCCAATAAACAGCAATGTCATCAAAGTATATACATAAGACGATTCAAGCCTAAGCTAAGTCATTCTCCTGCTTATCACCACGACATCATCATCTATTGTCTGGGTTCCTGTCCCTGTCCCTGTTCATCTGAGTAAACAACCTAATGAGATATGAAATCCCAGTAGAATAATTTACAATTCAAATGTCATTCGAAAGCTGGTTGAATACCCAGCGGTATGAACACCGAAATCATCTTCCCGAAATTAGTTCGAAAACAGTGAAATACCTTATCTTTAAAAACCATTTAATTACATGGAAATCGCGGCAATTAATCGAAATCATAAAATCCATTTCTTTTTAAAATCAATCATCAAAATCAAGTAAAATCCCATGACCGGTGTATCTAAATCCACATTGGTCACAAAACTGCTGTAACCAAGTCAAATCATCATCTAATTACACGTCATCTAGAGAGAATACCTCTCTTATCATTGGGTGTGATCCGTAACACCAATCACCTGAATCAAGCCTATATTGTGAGTGTGATCCGTAACACCAATCACTCACTCAAGGACCAGGTGAGAATCAACATCTAGGGCGTCCCCTAACATGTGCACATATGCCAATTCTCATCCTCATACAGTCTATTCGAACTCACATGCACTCGGTCGGCTATTCCTCAAGGTTCTAGGGTATTACGCCTAAATCACAACGTTTCCCCATGTAGGTTATCCCCCCTTATACTCCTTAAACCTTTCTTAGGGTCGTCCTGGTTTAACGCATAATCCCTAACGCAGTACAGGCCAAATCAGGTAAAAACAATGTCAATTAAAAGCTCCCTGTACTCAGGATACTTAACGCCCGTCCCATACCGGCTATCAAGTACCCTACCCTAAGTAAATCCGTCCTAAGGGCATCTAAACTCGATAAACAACTCGTCTAACATGCAATTAGGGTTTTCTGCACATAGGCATGCAATTTATCCCATCGAAAGTAGCACGTAATTCTATGCAAATCATCTAAATCATTCAGGTATCCACTAAGTCAAATCTAGGGTTCGAGAAGTGTAAATTATCCTACCTGGTCTCCTGTCGCTCCTATTCGCTTCAGAACTTCACGAAATCTCAGTTTCTGAGCCCAATTAATTTCCTGGACATTAAATTAAATATTAAGACTCGTCACGTCATCCATTTTTTGATCCTAAGTCTGGTTACCCTAATACCTAGGTTAATTTATTGCCTAATTACGTTCGGAAACTATTTCAGTCAGATATCATCAGTTTTTGGGAAATCAGACCTTACCAATGTGATCGGATGATGGAATTATGTGTCGGAGTGGTCTCGGTTTCTCCCGATGCACATCTAGAAACTCCGGCACGGCGGCGCACGGCGGCGTACGGTGGTGCATGGCAGAGGGGTGCGGTTTGCCTCAAAAATTACACCACAGTGAAGCCTGCAAGTCCAGGAGTCTGAATATGGTGGTGGCACGGCGGTTCACGGCCGTTTGGATGGCGTTTTCTGGCCACGAAAGTCGATGCACGAGGGATGGAGATTGCCTCGATGCGGGCGCATCCAGCCTCCGTTCGACGTCAGCGAGCTACTGGAGGAAGCTGGCAACTCAGGCTACACGGTGGTGGGGGCGGTGATGGTCAACGGCGATGGACAGCTGACCATCTGGTGAGTGAAGTTTTCGCCTGATGGAGGAGAAAAAGTGGCTTTTTCGCAAAGCCGCCATTGTTGGTGGTCGTGGGTGGTTGCTAGAGGTTGTGGGTGGTGAGGGCTGTCGATTGGTATCTTTGGGTGGCGACCACGATGGTCAGAGCGACGGTTCACGGTGGAGGAAGGAGGAGAGAGAAGAGAGAGAAAATATGGTGAGGAGAGAGAGAGGTTTGAGAGAAATTGAGGGAATTTGGGAAATTCAAAGCCTCTGGGGGTGATTCTGACTTTTCCCGGACCACTCGGGAATACTTTAGGGTGTCGGTATCCTTCCAGATGTCGGCACACATTTTCATGCGAAGGTTTTGGCCTCCGTTAGTGAAATTGACGCATGAAACATCTTCTGTCAGTTTCTGATCGCCGGATTGCATTTTTTTCTATTTGATCGTGTTTCTAACTTCGAACAACCTTCCATTTCAAATCACTATCCTCTAAAGTCATGCCAGGTTTCATTTAAAAGGGATTAGGGTTTAAAAATTCGATTTTATCCTTTAAAACTCTTTCAAAATGTTTTCATTTGTTACATTCTCCCCCCCTTAAAAGAAATTTATCCCCAAAATTCATACCTATAAACAGTTCTGGGTATCTTTGCCTCATCTCTTCTTCTTTCTCCCACGTCATCTCTTGTGATGCTACATCCTGCCAAAGTACCTTAACTAAAGGGATTATTTTACTTCAAAGTTGCTTAGTATTATAGTCAAGGATTTGAACACGAGTAGATTCATAAGTCAAATTTTCCTTTAATATTATCGGTTGATTCCCTAATACATACGCAGGATCTGGGACATATTTATGAAGTTGGGAGACGTGGAAAACATTATGTAAGTTAGACAAATAGGGAGGTAAGGCAATTTGGTAGGCAACGGGACCGACTCTTTGTAAAATTTGGAATGGTCCTAGGAATCTAGGGCTTAGTTTCTTGGTCCTTACCTGTCTACTGATACCTGTGGTGGGGGACACTCTCAGAAATACGTGATCTCCCTCGTTAACTTCCAAAGGCCTTCTTCTCTTGTTGGCATAGGATTCTTGCCTCTGTTGGGTAATTCTCATCTTTTTCCTGATCATTTTAATTTGATCAGTGGTTTCTTGTACCATCTCGGGTCCCAATAGTGCACTCTCCCCCATTTCTACCCAACTTAAAGGTGATTTACAACTTATCCCATACAGAGCCTCATACGGGGCCATACCGATGGCAGAGTGATAACTGTTGTTGTATGCAAACTCTATCAACGGCAGGTGTTTATCCCAACTTCGTTTCTGCTCAAGCACACAAGCCCTTAACATGTCTTCTAGGGTTTGAATAGTCCTCTCAGACTGCTTGTCAGTCTGAGGATGATAGGCTGTGCTAAATTTAAGCTGGGTTCCCAAGGCTTGCTGTAAGGATTGCCAGAATCTCGAAGTAAACCTAGGGTCTCGATCAGATACTATACCTGACGATATTCCATGCAATCTTACAATTTCCCTAAGGTAAACTTCGGCTAATTTCTCCATGGAATAATGCACCTTGACAGGTAAAAAGTGCGCAGACTTGGTCAACCGATCCACTATTACCCAAATGGCATCAAATCTTGCTGGTGTTCTAGGTAATCCTACCACGAAATCCATAGTGATCTGATCCCATTTCCTCTCCGGTATCTCCAATGGTTTGAGTAGCCCTGCGGGTTTCTGGTGTTCTATCTTAACCTGTTGACAAGTTAGACAGGCATTCACGTAGTTCGTGATATCCTTCCGCATACCGGGCCACCAAAAATTCCTCTTTAAATCCTGATACATCTTGGAAATACCGGGGTGAATAGTGTAATGGCTTCTATGGGCTTCTGCTAAAACTTTTTCCTTTAGTTCCTGATGGTTCGGAATCACTACCCTCTTTCTAAACATCAAAACTCCATCAGGTGCTAATCCAAAGTCGGGTTGATCTGCGTATACCTCCAAGGATTCATCCTCCAGTTGGGCTTGTCTAATTAATTCTCTCAATTCACAGGTTATCAAAAAGTCAATCATCACTAGTCTTTGCGGAAATGAGATTACATTGAGGCTGAGATTCCCAAAATCCTCAAGCAACCTCATCTCACCAATCATTAAACTAGCTAATTGTAGTGACTTTCGCGCTCAATGCATCGGCCACAACATTTTCTTTTCCTGCATGATATTTCAACTCAAAATCGAAATCTTTTAGGTATTCTACCCACCTACGCTGCCTCATGTTTAATTCCTTCTGATCAAACAAATACCTAAGGCTCTTATGATCACTATACACCTCAAATACCGCGCCATACAGGTAATGTCTCCAAATATTTAGGGCAAACACAATGGCAGCTAATTCTAAGTCATGAGTGGGGTAGTTCTCCTCTACAGGTTTCAATTGTCGCGATGCATAAGCCACAACTTTCCCATCCTGCATCAATACACAACCTAGGCCTCTCAGAGATGCATCTGTGTATACAGTAAAGGGTTCTAGGGGTTTTGGAATAATTAGTACAGGAACGGTGGTTAATTTCTCTTTCAGAATTTGAAAACTAGTCTCACACTCTTTGCTTCATTCAAAATCTACCCCTTTTCGAGTCAACCGGGTTAATGGCACTGCTATCTATGAAAATCCTTGAATAAATTTCTGATAATAGCCTACCAAACCCAGGAAACTCCTAATCTTGGTGACCGTTCTAGGTCGATCCTAATCTAATACTGCTTCAATTTTCTTTGGGTCGACCGCTATGCCTTCCCCATTAACCACGTGTACTAAGAATTTCACTTCTTCTAACCAAAACTCACATTTCTCTAGCTTTGCATACAATTGCTTCTCTTCCACTATCTGTAGCACAGTACTAAAATGCTGGGCATGTTCTTCGTGAGTCTTGGAATAGACTAGAATATCATCGATGAATACCACAACAAATTGATCTAAATAGGGTCTGAAAATCCTGTTCATATAATCCATAAAAATAGCTGGTGCATTCGTCAATCCAAACTGCATCAGTAGAAACTCGTAGTAGCTGTATCTTGTCCTGAACGCTGTCTTAGGAATATCCTCCTCTCTAACCCTAATCTGGTGGTATCCTAATCTTAAATCTATCTTAGAAAATACAGTTGCGCCTTGCAACTGATCAAACAAATCATCAATACGTGGCAATGGGTATTTATTCTTGATGGTCACCTTATTCAATTGTCGGTAATCAATACACAGTCTTAAACTCCCGTCTTTCTTCTTTACGAATAAGACCGGAGCTCCCCATGGCGATACACTTGGCCTAATAAACCCCTTCTCCAACATATCTTTGATCTGGACCTTTAATTCTCTTAATTCTGCTGGGGCCATATGATATAGGGTCATGGCTATTAGACCTGCTCCCGGAATCAGGTCAATGGTGAATTCTATCTCCCTAGGTGGTGGCAGTTTACTTATTTCCAAAGGAAATACCTCCGGAAAGTCACTAACGATTGAGATTTGACTTAGTCTATCCTGCAACTCTACCTCAGAGAGATTGACTAATATATCACCTATCTCACAAGCCCGGTCACTCCCTCGCACAGGCACGTTATCCAGATAAGTAATTGTCCCTTCGGAATAATTCAACAAGACCCGATTCCTAGTCAACCAATCCATTCCCAAAATAATGTCGATCCCTGACAATGGTATACACACTAGGTCCACAAGAAATAAAGTATCTTCAATGGTTAAGGGGAAATTTAGGCATATTTATGGGGACATAGTGGCTTCTCCCAAGGGTGTGGATATGTATAGGTCACAGGGCAGGGTTTGAACAGGTAATCTTATCCTTTCTACGCATGCATCAGCAATAAATGAGTGCGTAGCACCCGAATTAAACAATACTATCAAAGAAAAATTATAAATTTTACCTCTACCCTACATCAAGCCCGAAGACCTGTCCACATTGGCATCATTCATAGTAAAAACTCTCCCTGGAGCCTGTGGTCTCTGGCTACCGGATGTCGGCTGATTCCCGGTGGAAGGGCAGTACCTGGCCATGTGTCATGTACCTCCACATCTGTAACACTGAAGTGGAGTCTGATGCCAGCAGGGCTGATTCGGATGTCTGGTGCCACACTTCGGACAGGGATTATTATCAGGTCACCTCCCACTACTACTAGAAGCCCCTGGTTGCAGTTTAAACATACCGCTTCTCACATTCAAATTTCTGGGTGCTTGTCTGGGCCGGTTCCCTATTCATTGTGTCATATTTTGAGTCTGTCTCTGTTCTAGATTCTTGCTCAGAATTCGAAACTTGTTGACCAGTGTGGCGAAGTCTCGAATCTCCAGGGTAGCTAACTGAGTCTTCATAGGTAAATCTAGGCCTTCTTCTAGTTGCTTCGCTTTCCAGGCCTCATCGTAATGCATTCACAGGTAAGTGGAGTATCGTGATAATTCTTCAAACTATTTCAGATACTCGTCAAATGGCCTGCCTCCCCGTGTGAGCTTCAAGAATTGTGCTTCCTTTGATTGCTTTACGCTCTCAAGGATATATTGATCCATGAAGACTCTCTTAAAAGACTCCCAGGTAAGTGGAATGCCCTGACTCTCCATCAGTTGCTGGGCATCTGTCCACCAAAGTTTCGCTTCACCGTTCAGCATGTACGTTGCATATGTGACTTTCTGTTCATCGTCGCACTGTAACAACCTGAAAATCTTTTCAATTTCTTTCACCCAAGCTTCCACAACAATTTGGATCGAGGCACACAATGCGGAGATGGACCTACTCTCTGAAACTCGACCCATCCCTGATATAGTGGGTTTGTATTCTGAGTGGCTCTGTCATTTCTTGTCTGTCTGTCTTCCTGCTGCTGTCTCATTACATTAGCGCTGGTAGTGGCCTGATCTCTCATTGCATCAGCCATTAACCGGATGGATTCCATCATGTCACGCATGTCGACATCAGTCTCCATGCTGCCACTACCTGAAGCGCCCTGATTCCTGTGCCTTGGCCTTCCTCTGGGCCTGCGGGTGGCATCCCTGCTAGATTCTGCCATACTTATCTGACACTGAAAATAAACAGATCAGTTATACAGCAACAGTTAACAGAAATGCATTAAATTCAATCCGTTCATTATCAATTCAAAATCAGGTCCTATCATTCCAGAGATAAATCAATCAAAACCAGATTCAAGTCCCTAACCCACTAAACCAGAAGATCCAACAAACAGGGCTCTGATACCATGATTGTAACGACCCCCTTGTACGACATACACAATCTTGTATCTGATTAACGGAAGCATATGGGTCTTTCTAAGTAGTTATTCTCGATGTGGGAATGTCAGGGAATCGATACTGGTTGAGCGTAACCCAAATAGACTTCCCGTTGTCCATTCAGATTCCGTTCAACCCTAATTCACATGCAGCTAACTAATTTGACATACATACATCATAAAATTTCTCTGGAATGAAATCTAAAACTCATATACACGTCACGTCATACATTCATATACATTTTGACTTAAATCCACCTGTTTACAGCGATAAACCCTATCGAAAATTCAACAGAGTTTCCTCTGTATTTTGAACATACCCACAAACAAAAATCACCTGTTTACAATCATACAGCCAGTCCAACAACAACAATAAACATAATAACAGAAATCCATATACAACAACGTCAATCCCATCACTACAGTCAACATATAACTCCTGATTTATACATGTACAATCAATCCAATCCATACAGAAAACATAAAAGACAGAACCCAATAAACAGCAATGTCATCAAAGTATATACATAAGACGATTCATGCCTAAGCTAAGTCATTCTCCTGCTTATCACCACGGCATCATCATCTATCGTCTGGGTTCCTGTCCCTGTCCCTGTTCATCTGAGTAAACAACCTAATGAGATATGAAATCCCAGTAGAATAATTTACAATTCAAATGTCATTCGAAAACTGGTTGAATACCCAGCGGTATGAACACCGAAATCATCTTCCCGAAATTAGTTCGAAAACAGTGAAATACCTTATCTTTAAAAACCATTTAATTACATGGAAATCGCGGCAATTAATCGAAATCATAAAATCCATTTCTTTTTAAAATCAATCATCAAAATCAAGTAAAATTCCATGCCCGGTGTATCTAAATCCACGTTGTTCACAAATTCGCTGTAACCAAGTCTAAATCATCATCTAATTGCACGTCATCTAGAGAGAATACCTCTCTTATCGTTGGGTGTGATCCGTAACACCAATCACCCGAATCAAGCCTATATTGTGAGTGTGATCCGTAACACCAATCACTCACTCAAGGACCGGGTGAGAATCAACATCCAGGGCGTCCCCTAGCATGTGCACATACGCCAATTCTCATCCTCATACAGTCTATTTGAACTCACATGCACTCGGTCGGCTATTCCTCAAGGTTTTAGGGTATTACGCCTAAATCACAACGTTTTCCCATGTAGGCTATCCCCCCTTATACTCCTTAAACCTTTCTTAGGGTCATCCTGGTTTAACGCGTAATCCCTAACGCAGTACAGGCCAAATTGGGTAAAAACAATGTCAATTAAAAGTTCCTTGTACTCAGGATACTTAACACCGGTCCTATACCGGCTATCAAGTACCCTACCCTAAGTAAATCCATCCTAGGGGCATCTAAACTCGATAAACAACTCGTCTAACATTCAATTAGGGTTTTCAGCACACAGGCATGCAATTTATCCCATCGAAAGCAGCACGTAATTCCATGCAAATCATCTAAATCATTCAGGTATCCACTAAGTCAAATCTAGGGTTCGAGAAGTGTAAATTATCCTACCTGGTCTCCTGTCGCTCCAATTCGCTTTAGAACTTCATGAAATCTTGGTTTCTGAGCCCAATTAATTTCCTGGACATTAAATTAAATATTCAGACTCGTCACATCATCCGTTTTTCGATCCTAAGTCCGGTTACCCTAATACCTAGGTTAATTTATTGCCTAATTATGTTCGGCAACTATTTCAGTCAGATATCATCAGTTTTTGGGAAATCGAACCTGACCAATGTGATCAGATGATGGAATTCTGTGTCGGGGTGGTCTCGATTTCTCCCGATGCACATCCAGAAACTCAGGCACGACGGCGCACGGCGGCGTACGGCGGAGGGGTGCAGTTTGCCTCAAAAATTACACCACGGTGAAGCCTGCAAGTCCAGGAGTCTGAATATGGTGGTGGCACGGCGGTTCACAGCCGTTTGGACGGCATTTTCTGGCCATGAAAGTTGACGCACGGCGGACGGAGATTGCCTCGATCCGGCTGCGTTCGGCCTCCTTTCGACGTCGACGAGCTACTGGAGGAAGCTGGCAGCTCAGGCTACACGGTGGTGGGGACGGTGACGGTCAATGGCGACGGACGGCGGCGATCTGAGCTGGTGAAGTTTTCACACGGTGGAGGAGAAAAGTGGTTTTTTTGGGCGAAGTTGGCGGCCGTTGGTGGCTGTGGGTGGTTGCTAGAGGTTATGGGTGGTGAGGGCTGTCGATTGGTATGCTGGGTGGTGGCCCACGGTGGCTGTAGCGGCGGTTCATGGTGGAAGAAGGAGGAGAGAGAAGAGAGAGAAAATATGGTGAGGAGAGAGAGAGGTTTGAGAGAAATAGAGGGAATTTGGGAAATTTAAAGCCTCCAGGGGCGATTCTGACTTTTCCCGAACCACCCGGGGATACTTTAGGGTGTCGGTATCCTTCCATACGTCGACACGTGTTTTCATGCGAAGGTTTTGGCCTCCGTCAGTGAAATTGACGCACAAAACGTCTTCTGTCAGTTTCTGATCGCCGGATTGCATTTCTTTCTGTTTGATCGTGTTTCTGACTTCAAACAACCTTCCATTTTGAATCACTATCCTCGAAAGTCATGCCAAGTTTCATTTAAAACAAATTAGGGTTTAAAAATTCAATTTTATCCTTTAAAACTCTTTCAAAATGTTTTCGGTTGTTACACATGGGGATACAGAGAAGCGGATATTACAATATATATTAAATATATATTAATTTATTATTTATTATTTAATATGATTATTATTTATTTATTATATATAATAATTATTAATATTAATATTGATTCAACCACAATTGAATCAGTGAACCATCAACTAATTCTTTTACCAGTTTAATGACTAATCTAATTTTTAAAACATTTTCTATTATACACCTTTTCATAATCATAAAAATCTTCAAATGAAAAACTTTAAGAAGAAAAAGAAGATAAAAAGAATATCTCTTTATTTTCCAATTGCAAAAAACCTAATTTCACAAACTTCCCATGGAAACTCATGCAAACTGTGAGCATTAAAGACCACCATCTTCTTTCTCCATTGATCTTTTCTCACTCTTGAAAAGATGACAAATCCAAATACCATTTCATTCGAGGCGTTCATCAGAGGATGGAAGGTGTGCCAAATGAATTTTATATCATGAACCTGGATGATTCATTTTACTTTATTTTAAAATATAAAATATTAGGTTATATAAATTAATTGTTATTAGTTATTATCATACTAATTAAGATATTGTGGGATAAAATTTGAAAATATGTATACTAAATATCTTATCATGAATACTATTGTTACAATTTTCAAATTAAAGAATCACAAAAATTAGTATTTTTATTAGTTGGTCATTTGTCTTTTGTAGTAAGATGGGGCCAAGGTCCAAATTAAGTAACAAAATTAGAATAACACAACATCGCAAAGGAGCTCTAAGAAGAGAAATCCCTAATATTTTTATTTGTTGGTTGATTGTTATAACAATTTGTTATTGATATGTATATAAAACTTATTGTGTCATACTACTTCATCCAATAAAATTTTAAAAATTTTAGTATTTTTTAGCTTATATATTCTTTCTATCTCAAATAAAATAATATGTTTAATTAAAAATCTATAATAATATTATAATAATATTAATTAAAATTAAATTAAAATTTTTTATTCATTTGATAATAAAATGTAAACTATTGTAATAATAATAATACACACACACACACACACTACAAAAATTGAACAACAAATGTAACATATGTGCTTTTACTAGTTAATAAAAATATAAACATTTAGACCAAACTTCTTTCATATGTTTACCATACATAGATCTATGAAATAATAAAAAACTAAAAGTATTTCGAACATAGGAATACTTTTGAAATGATGTGCCTATATTTTATAAGAGAAAATGCTTATACTAGTCTTGAACTATTACTCAGTTGTAAATACTTTCTTAAATTATCAAATGTGGCAAATACTCCTTAATTATGATTTAGTTGCAAAATACTCTCTTAAACTATCAAGTATAACAAATACTATCTTTAACTATGACTTAGTTACAAAATACTCTCATAAATTATAAAGTGTGACAAATACCCATTTAATTATAACTTAATTACAATTACCCTTTAAATTATAAATTTTAACGACCCCTCATTACTTACATATATCAGAGTGATCATGAAGCGTGGAATTTTTCACTAAAAATTTTTCCTTTCAAAACTTATATCACTCAAGCCGCTACTAGTTGAGCATAACCTAAATATACTCTTTTCTTAGTCCATTCGAATTCCACTCAACTAGCTCTTATGCGCAACATATTCTAATATCACAATTAATACAACCATATACTCTAGAATATAAAATTCTAAACCATCAATTTAAGAGCAATTTAGATAAAATTTATAGTAATACTACTAAAATCAACTACCCATTAACTAACCACATCTCAATATAATTATCTTTTCATATACAAACCATAGCCTTCATGCCATTCCATAATACTATCCAAAAACTCAAAATTCACAAATCTTTCAGGTTACCTTCCCAGTCATTGAACCTCCTTCAGTCTCCTAGAAACATATATCTTATTGATGTACTGCCAATACTCTATATGTAGCCACACCTTAAGGAAGTGCACCTGTCAGTGTATCTTAGCACAATGGTGAGTATCAAGGTCGTATCCCACGGGAATGGGAAAACCCATAGTTACTACTTAATCCTTGTTATTTAACCTAAGATAAATAGTAATGAGGGTTAACTACTAAGTCTAACTAATGGCAGAGAGAATTGAGTACACTTGATTGAGAAAGAAGAATATCAAGTCAAGAAGGGTAAACCTATAGGGGTCCTAAACTAAGTGATATACAACCAAAAGATTATGAATTATGAAATTGATTTTTCTACCTGTGAGTGAACTCTAAAGTAAATCCAATTTCTTTGTCGGTCTCAATGGATTTCTAGAACCTATAACATCCCATTGGCTGGTTCTTCCTAATGGGTGATTTTGGATCAGCCTTAGAGTTCTAATTCACTACTATTAGGAATTCCTCTTAATCCAACAATCGGTCAGCCTCTAGTTTCGAGCGAAGATCAACTGTTCTCTTTAGTTAGTTTCCAAGTCCAAACATCATCAGTTAGAGTTTTTGAGAGTAATCTAGATAGTTTTCCCTACAACGTCTCGTAACGAAAACTAGATTAAGTCTTAACTAAAGTAAAATCACATAATCTAATTTATAATTCAATCACTTTAAATTCAAAATATCAACATAGATTAAGAACACCAAATGGGTTCTACCAGTCTAGCTACTCATGTTCATGAATAAAAAAACATGAAATATCATTGAAAATGATGAAGAACAAAATGGAAACAGAAACACCCTAATCTGTCAAGTTTTGGGTGAATAGTCTTGGCTCTAAACTTCTCCTTGATTATAATTTTAGTTGTCTTTTGATGTCTTTCAATCTCCTCCTTTAATGCTTTGTTGAATCTCCACAGATGTTACCTTTGTAGAGAGACAAGGAAATTGAAGAATCAAGGCCCAAGAGATAGAAGGAATTTTCACACTTCCAAACCACTCTTAGGCTCTCGATTTTTCTCTCCCTTTTTTTTTTCTTCTCTCTTCATACGCCCCCTCTTATTTATAGGCAAGGGTGGTTCCTCTTTAGGTTAGGACATGTGTAACACCCTTATCTTTACATTATAGCTTCATAAAATGTAATAAGATAAGAAGTCACATTTACCTTTACCTTTTAAATTCATTAATTTGCCTGTGCCTAAAATATCCATCAAGAATTATTGTTGATTAGGTCTGGGCTCATTTGCTCAGGTTATCATACTTTAACACAGTAGAAAATAAAACTTTCATACATCATAGCAAAATTTACAAAACATAATACATATATATATCATTACACTATTTGATACATAAGTCAGGATATGTGAAATATTCATTTAAAGGGGTAAGGAGACAACAAACCTGTCACTCAAAGCCCTTTCCAAAAAGAATCCTACTAATGGATAAGGATCCACATATCCTATTTTAGAGGTGTGTCTGTGTGCCCTTCTTTCTATATACACTCAAAAAGAATGGTAGACCTAATTCTATCCCAAAAAGAACATGTTGAGGGTTAGGACCAAAAAGGGGCTACACTGCATACTCACATATACTTCTTTAACAAGCTAATTCGAAGGAGGGATTTCAAATATTGCTACTATATATATTTCTTTCAAAAAAGTAAAGGTTCCTAAAAAGGGAACCTCCACTAGTGCTATCTCTATCTCTATCATAACATTGTATCTAGGCATCTGATACATACCAGTACAATAATGAGAAATAATTTCTCTGTAGCTAAACAAACCATACAATTTCAAAATAACTTGCATGTACCACTATACAGATATAGAAAATATTTCTACATTCCATTTCTTTCAAAATAGTTTTCATTCAATTCCATAGGCATGCTTTACACGAAACATATGTATATGCATTTGTGATTATGAAATTATTAATGTTTCATGTCATGAATGTAACATCCCCAACCCTACATTTCTTTCTTTTTGATAATTAAATAATATAAGGTAATATAATATAGGATTGGTGAGTTACTCCTACCTCTACCCGAGTATATTTTTAACTTTTTATAAGTTATATAGTTGAGTGCCACTAGTTTGGGTTACTACACTCGGGTTCTCACTCGTTACGCAGCGAAAATAAATAAAGTAATTTAAATGAAATTGATAGATATAGAGATATTCACATTCACATTCAACTATACATAATATTTATACATACATATACAATAGTGTATGCCAGACATATACCTATAGATATGCAGGCCTAAGCAGGGTAAGGAGACAACAAGCCTGCCACTCATACCCTATTTTAAGCAAAACTCTCCATCTCACATATCTTAATACATATATGCCCTCCTCATCTACATCAAAATTTTCCTCCTGGTCCTTTCAAAATACTAATAAGGATTCAGGGAAATCGACATGTTAAAATACTATAAACTCCTAGTTATGCAAATAGTCAGTACTTCTATCTCCATCAGCACCTGGTACCTAAGCATCTGATACAAATCAACTTTAATGAGAATTATTTCTCAGTAGCAACAATCACCTGTGTTTAAAAATAGCTATTTGTACCACCGTATGAATACAAAAATTCACTACATTCTTTTTCATGATAGTTTGAAATATTATACTATCATAATAATGTAAATGTATCAAATAACTATCTCGTGCATATACTTATGATTACACATACACTTCAACAAATATTCATCACACAAGATGCATTCTCAGATTGTAATGGTAATAACTCACATTCTTATTTCAGTATATAGAGCATAAGCAAAGAAATCATGCAATTTGATATGGCCATAGTCAAAAGCATCACACAATAATTCTTTCAAATTTCTATTCATAAATGAGATTCTCTTATCGTCATGAGCCACCTACAATCATTCTCGTGGTTTTTACCGTCAGCATTTATTCTCAGGTTAACCGTTAGCATTTATTCTCAGGTTATCCGTCAGCAATTATTCTCAAGTTAACTGCGTGTAAAAATTTTCCTGGATTAAAGACAATTGCAGCTATTCTTGTGATATAACCAATTGCATCCCTTCTCGCGAATCAACCTTTTGTAGTATTCTCATTTATGGTTTATGCTCACTCAAAATCTCTTATTTTTCTTCTCTTTTTGATAATTTCTCAAACATTCTCATTTTTCTTGTTACCCATTACAATTCAAGATTAAATCCTACATTTAAGCAAAGTATTGGGCCAGTTGTGGATAAAAAGAGGTTATTGAGTCCAATTTTCCAAAGCAGAGAGCTACAAGTCAACTTCCAGCTCCTAGCAGTTGACTTCCAACTTGTTGCCCCAAAAATGTTTTAAACAGTGAGCAATTAGTTGACTTCGAAGACCCTGACAGTCGACTGCTCTATTCTTGGCTAATTTCTAGAAAATAAGAACACAGCAGTTGACTGCTAGCATTTTGGATACAATTCTGGGTAACTCAGGAGCACAACAGTCGACTGGTAGGGCCTACAAGTCGACTGCTACATTATGCTCTATTTTTTGAAAGTCTGTTGACCCAGATTTTGGTACTAAAAACATGTTTTTAAAATAGTTTTGATAATTTAATACTCAATAACAGATAAGAACTTCATTTGCCACAAGAAAACAGCTCGAGCCAGCTATTATTCATGCTCAAATCTTGGATTTAAACTCTTTTTCAAAATCCAGAAAAGCCCATTTTTCATATTTGCATTTATGCATTCACAAGTATATTCAAGCATTTTAAAACATCCAATAGCAATTAAAAACACTAAGAATGTAGGTTTTAATCTCCCTGAAGTTTAAAATATAAAACTCAGAATTCCCAACCATGAACAGTAATTTCAAAAAAATAAGGGAGATGGGTTATTTGCTACCTTTCTGCTAATTTCCAATCAGTATTTGATGATGGTGAAGGGTTCTGGTAAGTTTTCTTAGCTCCTGGAATGCTTAAATTTGATTAACAGCTTTCTTCCCTTTCAATTCCCACTCTTTCTCTCTCTAACTCGATTTTCCTCTCTCTCTAGAATTTCAGAACTCAGGAAGCCAAATGAAGAGTTTTGGAAGGCTGGCCTATTTATAGGTAATCCAGCCTTTTGTAACTTTGTTCCTAATTCCCGACCATTCGGCCCAAATTGGTAATTCTTCTAAATTTATGTTAAATGACCATTTCGTCCTAACTGCTTGGCAAGAAATTTTCAGAATTCTGTTGCTACAATAAATCATTTGGCTAAAATTATGGCCTATTGCCCTGAAGTTTTAGAATTTCATACCTCTATCCTCACTTCATCTTTGCCTTTCAATTTGGTCCTTATTCTTTCTTTTCCCTTAAAACTCTTTTCCTAATGCAACTACATGTAGCCTAATACAACAAACACAAGCATTTGATTCATTAAAAATTAAAAAACATCTCTTAATGCGTAGAAGGAGTGGATGTTACAATGAACATACCACATGGCATTACATAATCATGTTTTATTTTTCAAATAAATACATCATCACATTATTCATACTTTTTATATCTACCGTGGTACTTTCATGCCATTAACTCTTTGCCACTAGAGGGATTTTTATTAGTGCCATTCATACACCTCAGGGGGGGATCTATTAGTGCCATCCTCCACCCTTTCATGGTGCTCATTAGGCGAACAATAATAGTGCCATGGTTCACCCTCTACATGAACATTCATTGCCTTTTTATTTGTCCTTATGGGGAGATGTAAAAAGTGTCGTTCTCTCACCCCTAAGATGACATTCATAGCCTTTACATTTTCACCTCAAGGTAGATTTTATAGTGCCATTCTCCACCCTTTATTAGTGGTCTTCAATGCCTTTCATTTCTCATTTGCATGCAAATTTCAAACTTGATACTCATAACATATGAAATTGAAACATAATGGTATCAATGGCATAACTACATGCAATTAACATTCCCATTTCATCATTTCATCCTTTCCCCCATTTCTCTTGACATTGGCCATTTTAAAACACATTATAGACTTCTTTCCATTAACACATGAATTAGGCCATCAAGGGAAAAATGGGATGATGCTCTCGGCCAAGGTGAGAAATGGGTGAAAGATAGGGATTTTCAAGTTATTTGTTCCCTTTCTTCCATCCTTTCTACCATTTAGGCATTATGGTACAATTTTCATTTATTAATCATGACACTTTCTCATACCCAAAATATGCATATATCTGTTTAGCCTTTCTTTTCTCTATTTTCATAACTCATTTTTCATGCCAAACATATAAATACACATATTCTTTCATCTTCACATTTACAGGAACACTTTCAAGGTTAAATGGCATGACTAGAAAATGGTAAATTTGTCAATACATCCATTTAGCATAATTTTCTCTCTCTTCCTCTCTCATACCAAATGCATCCACCATTTTTAGACAATTTTCCAAGCAAATAATTTCCATAAACTTTGTGGGTGCTCTCGGCCAAGAGAGAAAGTGGAGGAAAATGGAAGAGTTTCATTCTTTTGCTTTCATGGCTTTCATTTTTAAGTAGTTATCATGCAAAATCATCATTTTCTCTTTCATTTCCATACTATTTTAACTTAGGGTTTTTCATGAAACAAGTGCCATTCATGGAAGATTTCAATCTTTTATGATTTCAAGCATTTCAACATGTTCATATTCACAAAAACAACAATATTTCAACATAAGCAAAACTCATTCAAAGAAATCCACCATAAGAATGTAGAGAGAGAAACCCTTAGGTTTCATGAAACATAAAAACACTTTAATCTTTCCACAAAACATGAAACTAAGGCTTTAGGATTGTTAAGCTACCTTGAAAATGCAAGAAAGGTGGAATCTTCCAAGTGGTTTCCTTGATTTTGCACTTCTCCTAAGTCTCCTCACCTTCTTGGCCAAGCTCCCTTCTCCCACCTTGTTCGACTTCTTTTTCTCCTTAAGGAAGAAGACGACTTAAATTTAGGGTTTTGAAAAATTACCAAAATGCCCTTGGTGTAAAAATGACCATTTTACCCTTTTTACTTCTCTTTTTCAACAATGGCATTCTTTCTCCTTCAAATTGTAATTTCATGGAACTTTCATGGAATATGACTACTTTACCTTTATATTTTTGAAAATGAAAATTTTTCCCTCACACTTTTTTGAAAATTACCAATATATCCTTGAGAAAAATTACCATTTTACCCTTTATGTCCAAATGGCCCTTTTACCTTCTTTTTTTCTCTTTTTCAACAATTATAGGCAAAAACTCATCAAATAAAGTTCCATAAAGTATCTTATATGAAATTACTAATTTAAGTCTCTTTAGGTAAAATTACTATTTTTCCCTTAGGGCAAAATTATCATTTTGTCCTTTATGGCAACATAGTTATTTTTACCCTTATTCCTTCTCCTTTTTAAAATAAAAGGGTAAAAGCCTTCAAACACAATTTCATGAAGTATTTAAATGGAAATTTTGGTATTTCTTCTTTATGCAAAATTACTATTTTGCCCTATTTTACCCTCATGTTAAGATTAGTCCTATTTTGATAAAAATGTTCATTCTACTCCTTTGGTAATTCATTCCAAACACCACATAAACCATTACATCTACATAAATCATAATTAACAATAATAATAACAATAATAATAATAATAATAATATTATTAGAGGCAGATGTTACAACACGGCCATATGGTGGCTTGAAGAATGGCACGGCTGTGTGGTAGCCTAGAAAAGGGGCATAGCTATGTTGGTGATGTTTTTGGCCTTTTTTCAGTTGGCATTGGTTGCTATTGCCTTGTAGAAGGGTGCATAAGGTATCTTAGACGTGTGAAGAGGCATGTTCTAGAACCTTTAAGGCAGCATAACCGTGTGTAAGGGTGTGTTCTAGAAGCCTCCATGCTTGCCCTTGCTAAAAGATTCATCTTAGGGTGCTTTTCGCTTTTAGACACTTGGTTTTAGTCTATTTTGCTTCAAAACTGCTTTGTACTTGGTTAAAGCTTAAATAACATGAAAACAAGGTGGAAAATTGGGTAATTTTGAATCAAACACATAAAACATGCTTCTAATGCAAGTAAAAATTATCAATTAAAACTGTATAATTATATGCCTATCACTTATCTTAAGCCTAGCTAGTTCCTAGGCATATCCTGGCCTTGATCATATGAACAAACAACTTAATGAGGTACAATTATCTCAGTAGAGTAATTTACAATTTAAATTTTCATAAATAGTTAAAAGTTAAGCTATACCATTTTTGGTACAGAAAACCTCTCCCCTATAGTTATAATAACACACATGTGAATTGGAATTTCATATTCTAAACATTATCAATCATATTTGAAATTCACATTTTGCATTTACTCATAAATCGGATAACCTTATCAAAATTGTAAGAGTATAAGGAAACATTCAAATCAAAATCATTATTTCATAAAGCCTATATTCCCATTTCAAATCCTATTTGCACAACATTTCTCAAGTTACTACAAATATCACAAAAAAATTGCATATTCTCTGACAATTGATATGTATACGTTTCCAACAATTAACATCTCCATCACAATGCATGCTATTTCCCAATCTTAGTTATAAATATTTAAGGGGACTATTATCCCAATGAATGTTATAGGACCATTATCCATGTGACTGAGATTGTTGTCATCACAAGGACCGCGTTATCCTGGTGATCATCATAAGAGCGTTATCCATATGACTGAGAATCTAACTATCAGGGTATCCCCTGGCACCTGCACATCCTTCGTTAGTCTCTTTAGCCACAACTCACGGCAAGGTATGCAAATAGGTGACTAATACTTTGGGTCATAAAGTTTTTTCACTTAAACCAATCCATTTGCCTTATATAGACTATCCTCCCTTTACTCCTTAAGTCTTTCATAGGGTCGTATTAGTTTAAAGAGCAACCTCTAACAAATACAAACCATCATAAATGAAAACAATTACATTTTTACAAAAATAGTCTGCATAAGGAACACTTAATGATCGTCCCATACATCCATTAAATGTCAACCCCAAATTTCATTTGCACTATAAGCATACAACCCAATAGTCAATTTAAAACAAGTAACAAGGGATTTATCACATATTTCTCAAACACATGCAGGCAATTTTTCTTATACTCATATGAAAATATTTTCGTTTCACAATAGATTTCATCAAATATTTCCCATGTCATAAGATAATTTTATTTCAAACAACATAATTCACATCATCACTTCAAATAGGGGAGTGTAGATTACTCTACCTTAACTGTTTGTTCCTTTCTTGATCAAGGCTTCACTCTTTCCTCTTTGACTTGGCCTCACAAGTCACTTCCTGATAAACAAACTAGATTTCACACCAACCCTTCTCAAATATACATTTATTGCAATATGCTTCCTTTGCAACCTAGGCTTAGAGTTTTACTATAGGATTCCTCTAATTTCTCCTATGAGGTTTGATAACTCAACAACTCTTCCCTTTCCCCTCCCATTTTCATGTTACTTATCACCTAACATACGAAATTCTCATGTATGATGACATTTTGAGCCTTAATTCATTGAATTTTAAGGGTTACTAAGCTCAATCCTTGTTTCAAAAGTCATTTTTCATGTTGGAGGGCTGCCAGTCGGCTTCCATGAAGCTTACAGTCAGCTGATCACTCTCTAGAAGGTTGCCAATCGATTGTCGAGAAGCTAACAGTTAGTTGGTGGCTCTCTGAAATTCTAGACTTTACAAGACAGTAAGCTACCAGTCGACTAATAGAAGGCTATCAATCGACTGCTAGGCAAAAATTAAACCCGACAGTCGATTGATAAGGCTACTAGACGACTACTGCGCCCTTGTATAAATTTCTAGGTTTATCAAGAACACAATAGTCGATTGGTGCATGCTATCAGTCAACTGCTATGCTCTTCGACAATTTAAAAACTCAAATTTTCACAATTTTCCAGTCCAGATTCCACTACTTCTCAAATTTAAAAGGTATGAACTTAGTTTTCTAACCATTTTCCCTCAAATCCTAACCATTTTCATGATCAAATATCACTTATACAAGTTGATTTACACATCTTAAACTGGTGAACAGTAAAACCTAACTTTCCAAACCTAATTCAAGCCTAAAAAATGCTTAAGGGAAGTTAAAAACTCTAGTATTTTGGTTTAGAAACCTTTTCCTATATATAAACAACCTCAAAATCATCATTTTAAGCCAGAAAACTAGAAATTTCTGAAGAAAAGGAGATTTCTCAATTTTTACTAATCTTAATCATTTCAGCAGATTTGATGCATTTCAGGAGAAGAAATCTACTTCTAGATGATAGCTAAGGTGTTTACTAAGCCATAGGTGAAGATTTCTTACCTCAAATCTAGTTATGGAGGATTTCCACTTGGTTTTCTTCTCCTTTGCCCTTCTGCTCGTTTTTCCTTTCTTCCCTTCTCTCCTGGAGCTTCTATACTTGTGTTGGTATGTGTTACACCTCTTATCTTGGCTTAACAACATCATAAAATGTAATAAGACAAGTGGTTACATTATTCTTTACCTTATTCTGTAGAAATGAGCCTGAGCATTAAATCCATCAATAATTAATTAATTGATTACGTTTGGGTTCTTTTGCTCAGGTTAACATACTTCAACATAGCAGAAATAAAATTTCATACATCACAACAAAATTTGTAAAACATTCCATAACTAATGTATATCATTTAAATCTTCTGATACACATCCCAGGAGATATTAAGTATTCACATATAGGGGCAAGGAGACAACAATCCTATCACTTAAACCCCTTTTTTTCAAAAGGATAGTAGTCCTAATTCTATCTTAAAATACATATGGTAGAAATTAGGACTAAAAGTGCTACATTACATAATTTCTATTTACTCCTTAAATCTGCTAATTCAATGCGTCACCAAACTGGATCTATACATCTGATACATATCAGTACAATAATGAGAAATAATTTCCCAGTACCTAAACAAACCATTTTCTTTCAAATAACTAATATGTACCACTATACGAATATAGAAAAAATTTCTACATTCTATTCATTTTAAAACCCTTTTTATTCAATTCTATGGGCATGCTATATGTGAAACGTGTGTATGCATCTATGAATATGAGATTTGCAACATGTTATGTCATTAAAAAAATATATGGTAAAATATTAACATTCCACATACATCAACAACTCATATTTATAGCATTCATGCATTACCAATTATCACAACATCATACTCTACTTCGAGCCATCTTTTGGGAAAATTCTTGCTAAACCACTAGGGTGACTCATTATAGTGCCATGGAGTCTCACCACTAGGGTGACTCATTATAGTGCCATGGAGTCTCACCACTAGGGTATCATTAAATGTCATCAAGTTATTATCACTAAGGTGACTCATTACAGTGCCATAGAGTTCTACCACAAGGGTATCATATAATGTCAACAAGTCATGGCCATTAGGGTGACTCATTATAGTGCCATGGAGTTCTACCACTACGATATCATAAAATGTTAACAAGTCATGACCACTAGGGTGACTCATTACAATGCCATGGAGTTCTACCACTAAGGTATCATATAGTGTCAACACATACACCTCAAGGGGAATTTAAAAGAACCAACTCCACCCTTTATTGGTGACCTTTAGGAGGACATAAAAATTTTCGTGGTCCTTTCCTTCAGGTAACAATCATTGCTTTTTCATTGTCTCTAGGGGAAGATAAAAAAGTGTCATGCTCTTACCCCTAGGATAACATTCATAACTTTGACATGTTCACCTCAAGGGGGATATAAAAGTGCCATGCACCACCCTTTATTGGTGACTTTTCATGCATTTTCTTTTCACAATTACAAGGAGCATTTCAAGCCATTCAATCACATTCACATAACTTTGAACATATTCTCATCAATGGCATAATGCATGCAATTTGTTATTCACATTTAATCATTTAATCATTTTTTTCCCATTTCACTTAACATATGCCATTTTAAAATGCACATTAGGCTACTTTCCATTAACACATAAATTTAGCCATTCAAGGGAAAAAGGTATATAGCATTCAGCCAAGGAAATAAATATATGAAAGATTGGTATTTCCAAGCTATTTGGTTCATTTCTAGCCTTCTTTTTACCATTTAGACATATGGCTACATTTTCCATAATTATGCATAACACTTTCTCACACCTCAAAATGGATAAGTGTACATTTAGCCTTTCTTTTCCACACTTTTCTAGCTCATTTTTCATGCTAAACATGACAATGCACATAATCTTACAACTTCACATTTTTAAGCACACTTTCAAGGTGAAATGGTAAAAGTTTAAAACAGTATATTTTCCAAAAACATGAAAATACCATAATTTTCTCTCTCCTCCTTTCTTATGACCAAACATATAAGTTTTTCTAGTCATTTTTCAAGTGGATTTCAGCAACATTTCCATGGGTGTTCTCAACCAAGAAGGGTAAGGTACACTTTCATAGTTAATAGTGAAGTTAGAAAATGGGAAAGGTGCCAAAACATTAACCTAACATAATTTTCTCTCTCTTACCAATTTATAACAAGTTCTTCCACCATTTTTAGACACATTTCAGCACCATCATAAGGACAAGCTCTCGGCCAAAGAGAGAAAAGCATGGAAATGAGTTATTTCACCATTTTGCTTACAAGACATTCATATTCAAGTAGATCTCATGCAAAATCACCATTTTTTCTCTCCTTTTCACACCATTTCAACCATGTCAAAAATTAGGGTTTTTCAAGAGTTAGGTTCCAATCATGAAAAATTGCAATCTCTTATGTTTTCAAGCATTTCAACATGTCCATATTCATAAACACAACAGGATTTCAACATATGCAAAATCCATTCAAGGAAATCTTCCATAAGAATGTAGAGAGAGAAAATCGTAACCTTTTTGCAAGTTTAAGAATACTTTAATCAAACCATAAAACAAGAAAATAAGGGTTTAGGCATGTTTAGCTACCTTGAAATTGTAAGAATAGTGAGATTTCCTAGTTGGTTTGTCTTGTTTTCTTCTTCCTCCAAGCTTGATGAAGTCTTGGCCAACTCCTTCTTCTCCCCCTTTGCACGAATTCCTTCCCTTCTCAAGGTAGAAGATGACTTAAATTCGGGTTTAGGCAAAATTACCAAAATGCCCTTGGTATAAAATGACCAATTTACTCTTACTACTTCTCTTTTTCAAGAATGGCATCCACTCTCCTTAGAATTGTAATTTTGTGGAACTTTCATAGGCTATCACAATTCTGCCCTTATAATTTTTGAAATTCTAGATTTTCCCTTCATCTTTTTGGGAAATTACCATTGTGTCCCTAAGAAAATTACCATTTTACCCTTTTATGTCCAAATGGACAATTTAACCCCATTTTTCACCCTTTTCGAGTTTAATGGGCAAAAATTCCTTATATAAAGTTTCATAAATATTATTTTTTATGAAATTACTAATTTACCCTTCTTTGAAAAAATTACCATTTTTCCCTTTATGCCAATACTATTATATTTACCCTTATTCTTTCTCCTTTTTAAAATAAAAGGGTAAAGACTTTCCAATTCTATTTCTATGAAATATTTAGGTAAAAATTAAATTTTCTATCTTATGAAAAATTACAAATATGCCCTTGGGGTAAAATTACAACTTTGCCCTTTTAAGGAAAAATTACCATTTTGCCATCAAAGTGGACATAATCACTTCACACTAAATTCTTATTCTCTCTTAAATGAAAATGATAAAAGTCCTTAATGTAATTCCATGAAATAAGAAAATAAAATTTATTTTCTCCTTTATAGTAAAATTACTATTTTGCCCTTCTTTACCAAATTTCTAATTTTTCCCTTTTTATGAAAAAAGTGGTTCCATCTTGATGAAAATATTCATTCTATCCCTTTAATAAACCATCCTAATCATTACATAAATAATAACATCTACATGTCCAATCAATGATAACACTAATGTCATAATAAATCTCAAAGTATTAGAGGTGGATGTTACACTATGGAGGAAAGCATATGGTAAGGGATAAAAGAATACACCAGCTAAAATCTCAGGGACCTCCTTGAAAAAATGGAAATTTCTCTTTAGTCCCTCTCACTTTACCCTAAGTTTCTTGTTTCATTTAAGTCCTTAAAGTCAAAATTCTAAGATTATCCTCAATAATAAATTTTAAGGAAATGGATATTATATAAATACTCCTATATATTCTTATATTTTTTTTTCATATTTTAATTTAACTTCAACCTCACACATATTTATTAACTCCATTAATAAATATATTAGATATTAGACTTTTACATAAACTTACTAATTTTTTTTAAAAAAATTCCTCTCTATATAAATTTGAGCTAGAGTGTTGGAAGAAGATTGGAAATTATAGAAATTTAGAATTTTACATAAAAAAATAATTTAGGGAAGATGATTTTTTAAAAAATTAATAGGTCTAAAGTGACAACTTACTATATATATATATATATCGTCTAGATCCTCTGCTTGGCGCCTGCTTGGCGTTCTTAGCAGTGGTTTTTTTCGTTGCTAAAGTTTCTTGCAACAAATATTATTGCCACTATAAATTAATTATTTAAACAAAAGTTATAGCAGCAATAATATTCATTGCAATAATATTTAAACACACTTTAGAAACGGATAAAATCACCGCTAAAAATGCCAAGTAGAGAATTACGACAGAGGATCTAAAATCATATATATATTGCAATAATCATTAAATTTGAATTCTTTCATCCAAATAGATCAAAGTTATGTGTATTCTTTTATAATATTTTACTACTATTTTATTTTGAAGTATTTAATAATCTTAGAGTGTTTGATATGATAAATTTTCAACGATAAAAAAATTTTAATAATTAGTATTGTAATAACTGAAACTATTTTGAAAGATAAAATCAAATTTTTGATGCTAATTCCATTTAAACTGAGGTTGGCACGTATTTTGAGGTGATGGTTGAACTAAGAAAGTGATCTGAAGTCAAAAACAAGACCGAATGGAAAGAAACGCGATCCGGCGATCAGAAACTGACAGACGACATTTCATACTTCAGTTTCACTGACAGAGGCCAAAAGCTTTGCATAGAAACTCGTGCCAATGTCTGGAAAGAAGCCGACATCCTAAAGTTTCCCCGGGTGGTCCGAGAAAAGTCAGAATCACCCCCGGAAGCTTTAAATTTCTCGATACCCCGCCATTTGTCACAATTCCTTCTCTCTCCTCACTCTATTTTCTCTCTCCTATCTCTCCTCCTTCCTCCACCACGCGCCGCCACCTGAGCCACCGTGAGCCACCACCTGGCATACCAATCGACTCCTCTCGCCACCCTCGACTTCCAGCAACCACCCATGGCAGCCAACAGCCGCTAGTGCCACCGAAAAATGCCATTTTCCTCTCCCATCGTCGAAAACTTTGTCAGCTAAGATCGCCGCCATTCGCCACCGTTGGCTGTCACCGCCACCACCTGCGTGTAGCCTGAGCTACCAGATTCCTCCACCAACTCGCCGACGTTGAACGGAGGTTCGACGAGCCCGGATCGAGCCTTTTTTCGTCCGCCACGCATCATTCTTCGTGGCTGGAAAACGCCATCCAAACGGTTGTAAACCGCCGCGCCACCACCATATTCGGACTCCTCGTCTTGCGGGCTTCACCGTGGTGTAAATTTTGAGGTCAACCGTACCCCTCTGTTGTGTGCCATAGTACACCGCCGTACACCGCCATGTCGGAGCATCTGGATATACACCGGGAGACAATGAGATCACCCCAGGATAGAATTCCATCATTCGACAACACTGTTAAGGTCTGATTTCCCAAAAACTAATGAATTATGATTGAATTAGCTGCCGAACATAATTAGGAAATAAATTGACCTAGGAATTAGGATAATCAGACTTAAAATTGTAAAACGGATGACGTGACGAGCTTGAATATTCATTTAAATGTTCAGGGAATTTAATTGGCTCAAAATCTGGGATTTCGTGAAGTTCTAAATTGATTCGGAGCAACAGGAGACCAGGTAGGATGATTTACACTTCCCAAGTTTTAGATTTGACCTAGTGAATACCTAAACGATTAGATTTAATTGCATAGATTTACGTGCTACTTTCGATGGACTAAATTGCATGCCTGTGTGCTAGATATCCTAATTGCATGTTAGACGTTTTGTTTATCGAGTTTAGATGCCCTTATGACAGATTTACTTAGGGTAGGGTACTTGATAGCCGGTATAGGACGGCCGTTAAGTATCTCGAGTATAGGGAGTTTTAAAATGATATTATTTTTATCCGATTTAGCCTGTACTGCGTTAGGGATCACGCAATAAATCAGGACGACCCTAAGAAAGGTTTAAGGAGTATAAAGGGGGATAGCCTACATGGGGAAACATTGTAATTTAGGCGTAATACCCTAGAACCCTGAGGAATAGCCGATCGTGAGCATGTGAGTTCGAATAGACTGTATGAGGATGAGAATTGGCGTATGTGCACATGTTAGGGGATGCCCTAGATGTTGATTCTCACCCAGTCCTTAAGTGAGTGATTGGTGTTACGGATCACACTCACAACATAGGCGAGATTCGGGTGATTGGTGTTATGGATCACACCCAACGATAAGAGAGGTAATCTCTCTAGATGACGTGCAATTAGATGACGATTTTAGATTTGGTCGCAGAGGACTTGTGGCCAAGATGGATTTAGATACACTGGGCATGGGATTTAACCTGATTTCGATTACTGATTTTCAAAGAAATGGATTTTTATGATTTTGAGTATTTGCCGCAATTTCCATGTGACAAAATGATTTTAAAGATAAGGTATTTCACTGATTTCGAACTGATTTCGAGAAGTTATTTTCGGTGCTCACACCGTTGAGTATTCAACCATATTTTGAACTGTATTTTGAATTGTAAATTATTCTACTGGGATTTTATATCTCACCAGGTTGTTTACTCAGATGAACAGGAATAGGGACAGGAACCTAGACATTAGCTGATGATGCCTTGGTGATAAACAGAAGAACGGCTTAGTCTAGGCTTAAATGTCATTGTATATATTTTTGCTGATGATGATGTATAGTGGTTTTCTGTAATTTATGTTTTCTGCTGTTATTGGACTGGCTATGTATCTGTAAACAGGAGGACTATTTTATTTGGGATATATTTGAAATACAGAGGAAACTCTGCCAAATTTTTGGTAGGGTTTACCGCTGTAAATTTGTGGAATTAAGTTGGAATTTATATGAATGCATGATGTGATGTATATATGGATTTTAAATTTCATTCCAGAGTAAATTTATTATGAATGTATGTATAATTAGTATAGCTGCATGTGAATTAGGGTTGAACGGAATCCAAATAGACAACGAGAAGTCTATTTGGGTTATGCTCAACCAGTAGCGATCCCTGACGTTCCCACATCGGGAATAACTATTTGGAAAACCCATACGCTTCCGCTATGAGTGTGTATGTTGTATTAGGGGGTCGTTACAAGTATTACTATCAAACTATAAAGAATTTCAATGGCAAGTATTAATTACATGAGAATTTGAATAAATTTTTAAATTACAGGGATGGAAAATAATTTTTTTTAGGCTAATATTCAAAAAATTTCCATGACCTTTAGGTCATATACAAATATGTTATCAATTATAAAAGTTAACCTAAATCCCTCCATAAATTTTGATATTTGTGTAAAAAAAACCCCTTATATTAACTTTTTTTCCAACATATTAACAAAATAGTAACACCTCAATAAAATCAAATCATACTAAAATGACAATTAAGAGTTGTGTGAAACAAAACCCCTTGAATTTAAGGTCTTATGTAAAAAATTTCCCATGAACTTTAAGCCTTGTGCAGAAAATCCTATCAATGAATTTGATGTGTCTACCCTTCATTAAGATTTTCAATGAGAAAAGTTAATGAATGAGTTTTCTTTTTTTTTTTTTTGGCAAAAATTTCAAAATTTAGAAGGTTCTAAATTCAATTTTATAATTCAGAGAGTTATATACACTTGACTTATAGTTCAATGGGTTTATGTGTATTTTAACCTTTCTATTAATTTTACATGACTAATTTAATTAAATTTTAGATAAAAAATACCACAAAGTGGTTAAGTGATAAAAAAAATCATATAAGAGTTAAGCGACACACTTTAATCACATGGGAATTAGGCCAAACCACAAGACATTTTTTTCTTCTTGATCTTGGTTACTATTTAGGGATAATTTGGGTCTACTACAAAAAAATTAATTTTTAATGGTGACAAAAATCACCAAGTCACCACCAAAACCTCTTTGGGGGAGACTCCCAAGTCATCACCATGTTGTCATTGATATCTCCATCACAAATACTTTTAGTGGAAACCTTCGAAGTCATCACTAAACGTATAACTTTTGGTGGCGACCTTATGCATCACCAAAAGTGTATTAGAATGTGAAAGCAATAGCCACTAATTATTATTCAATGGCGACTATAAAGTGCCACTAATGGCTTAATTTTATACTTAATATCACCACCAAAAGGTCTCTTTTTTAAAAAAATTAAATGATATTCTCATATTCCTAGTTAGTAAAACAACAAATTGTCAACATTCATTTGATAACAAAATAGCACACAACTCGATAGCATATATAGCATTAATAAACCATGAAAATATCTTAAAATTTGTACTCAAAACAATACATGTATACAACCAAAATCATCTAAAACACACAAAATAGAATCACTAAATATATAGAAAACAAAATAGTATTTGAACTACTAACTTGGTGTAAGAGACAAAATATTTACATAGCAACTGAGTTCCTTCAACTTCTTTGATTTACTCCTTCACTTGGTCAATTTTCAATAGTATTTGAACAACTATCTTGGAATTTCCTCTAAAAAATGGCAAATATTACATATTAAAATATATAAAAATTATAGTAACCAATTAATATTAAAGTAGCCAATTGACGTGAAAATTTTTGTTGAAATCTTCCCATTAAAGCAGCAAGTTGTGCATTAATCCTATAGTTGGTTTAATCTTGCATACTTATTTCTATCTCTTCTCGTTCTCCATTCATGTTATGGTCAATATCTTCTTGTATCCGTTGTTCCATTTCAACTTGAATTTATGCATGCGCATTTTAAATTGCAATTACACCATAGCATTAACTTCAATTTAGTTTACAATTCTTCTTCTTGCAAGTTTGGCACCAAAACCTTTCCCTCAAACTTGTCCAGTTCTTTCGCCAATTACTTCTTCCAAATTTTGATATCTAGTCATCTAAGATTCACTAGCTTTATATTTTGTGCATTCACAAGTTGATGGACGCGAACCTATAATAAAAGCATCAAATTAATATGATTGATACACATAACTAAATTATTACAAAAACTAATTTAATTCAAGCATAATAGATTTCTTGTGATTTTGGATTTGACCACACCACTTCTCCCTCTTTTGTCCTATGGGTGTGTTTTGTGGTTCGTTACTTTTTGTTTATTTTATTTCTTTTGCTTTGAACCTGCAATTAAGTAATTAGTCATTTAAATTCCATAATTTCAAGTATATAGTTTATGAAAATATAGCATTAACATATGATATACCCTGAATTCTTTTGAAC
This sequence comes from Senna siamea, assembly GCA_031216115.1. Taxonomy (NCBI): domain Eukaryota; kingdom Viridiplantae; phylum Streptophyta; class Magnoliopsida; order Fabales; family Fabaceae; genus Senna; species Senna siamea. Next base: position 11,103,310 of record CM062360.1, read on the forward strand.
CAAAGTGTTTAACCAACCACTTCCAATATTCTTTGGGGTCACCACCAAATTTTTTATTTTTCCAACCTTTGGATTGCCACAAAAAATGATGTTCCACAACAATAAGTGGCAACTATAGTTGCCACCAATTATTGTCTTTAATCTTTTAAATTTTTTTACAAGGTTGCTATAACATCCGCTCCTTCTATGTATGAGAGATGTTTGTTAGTTATTAAATAAATTAATTGCTTGTGTATGTTGCATTAGAAGGAATTGCATATAGTTGCATTAGAGTGAGGGATTAAACTTAAGAGAAAAGAGTAGGGACTGAAATGAAATGGAAAAGGTTAAGTTAGGAAAGATACATAGGCTTTCAACACTCTCGGGGTAGTAAGCTATAATTTTAGCCAAAATATTGGTTACCATAGCTAACAAAAATTTGAAACTTCCTGCCAAAGCTTTAGGGGCAAAAGGTAATTCTCCACAGGGCCGGGGAAGTTGCTACTTGAGGCCAGATGATTAAAACTCAACCTAGACATCGGATAAGGGTTGTAATTTCTTCGACCACCCAGACCATTTATATATAAAGCAAAACTTTAGGACCCTTCATTTTTCACCTACAATTAGAACTTTATAGAGAGAGAAATAGAGGGCATTTTAGAGAGAGAAAGTAAAAAAATGATAAGGAAGAAGATTCTAGAAGGGATTTAATATTCTAGAGGTAAGCATAACACACCAACAACCCTTTAAACAAAACTTTACATGTTCTAAATCAACAATAAGGTAGCAAACAATCTAACTCTCTCACTTTTGAAAGTTTCTACTTATTCCTGAAATTGGTGATTTTACTATTATGTGAATGAGAGAGAAGTTACAACCTACCTTCCTTGTCTTTCTAACATCTATTGTGTGATTCATACTAATTATATTTACTTAGGATTACTTGTTTCAAATTATGAAAAATGGGTTGTACTATTCACCAAAGTTAACTTGAGTTGAATCCATTGTGATGGAAGGTTTTGAGCATTTGTTTATGAAAGATAAATGATAATTAACTGTTAGAAACTAATCTCATGCTTTTTAAATGAGTTAAAAATATGGACTTTGTAGTATTTCATAGTAGTAAAATGAAGCTTCAGGAGTATACAACTGACTATCATGTTTATCAACCGACGGCCATGTTCTTCATCTTTATATTTTTCTAGAAATACACATAGCAGTAAACTAATAGCATGTGGCAGCCAACTGTCGTGTTCTTCAGCTTCATATTTTCCAAAAAACACAAGTGACAATCAACTGATAGTCCTTAGCAATCGACCAATAGCTTTCTGTTTGCTAGCAGTCGACTAATAGCATTATGTCTTGGTTTTTTTTTTTAAGATTTTAACTCTATAATTCAACTGCTATGAGATATAAATTGATTGGTAGGTGGGAAAATATCATTTTTCATGGAGAAATTATTTTGAAAGAGTCACCTAGTATAACGACCCCCTAATCCACAATACACTATCCTCTATCAGAGTAGCGGAAGCATATGGGTTTTCAAAATAATTTTTCTCTTTTTCCCTTCTAGGGAACGTCAAGGGATCGCTACCGGTTGAGTGTAACCTAAATAGACTCTTTCGCCGTCCATTCAGATTCCGCTCAAACCTAATTCTACTGCAGTTGTTCTAAAATTCACATGCAATCATCACAATAAGCTCTGGAATATTAAAACTAATAGCCATAAATAAAATATACAATCCATTCACATGCAACCTTATCTTAAACAAACATTCCATCATTCATTCCTACCAAAAATCCGGCAGAGTTTCCCCTATAATCTGGACGTCTCCCAAAATACAATCAGTCATATATACATCAAATTAAATCCATTTACCGCTAGAAACAACCAATAAAAATAATTAAATATCAAATTCAAGCATAAAAACTATGCTGCACGTCCTTCTGTCATCCATTCTCAGCCCAGCTATCTCCTAGGCCCCTGTCCCTGTTCATCTGAGCAAAAAACCTCATGAGATAGTTAAATCCCAGTAGAGTAATTTACAGTAATTAAATTCAAAACTAGTTGTATGCCCAGCGGTGCAAGCACCGAAAAAAACTCCCATGTTTATTTCAAAAATCAGTGAAATACCTTATCTTTTAAAATCATTAAAATGGCATAGAAAATAAGGTAATCAATCAAATGAGTATAAAAATCTATTTTTTTTCTAAAAATCTATAATAAAAATCTAAATAAAATCCATTACCTGGTGGTTTTCGCATTCACATCCATCACAAGTCTTATGTGACTATATTTGAATCTATCCAATTGCATGTCGTTTTACGAAAATCAATCTTTTATCGTTGGGTGTGATCCATAACACCAATCACCCGAAATCACGCCTATATTGTGAGTGTGATCCATGACACCAATCACTCACTCAAGGACCGGGTGAGAATCAACATCTAGGGCGTCCCCTAGCATGTGCACAAATGCCAATCCTCATCCTCATACAGTCTATTCGGAATCACATGCACACAGTCGACTAGTTCCCGAGGTTCTAGGATATTACGCCTAAATCACAACGTTTTCCCGTATAGGTTATCCCCCCTTATACTCCTTAAACTTTTCTTAGGGTCGTCCTGGTTTACCGCGTAATCCCTAACGAATGTAGGTTAAATCTGAGGAAAACAATACATTTATGAAATCCTCTACACTCGGGATACTCAACGGCCGTCCCATACCGGCTATCAAGTACCCTACCCTAAGTCAACTCGCTCCTATGGAATCTAAATTCGATAGCCAAATCGTCCTAACATTCAACAGGCATCTACAACACACAGGCATGTAATTATACTCATTGAAGGTAGCACGTATTTCCATGCAATTAAATTAAATCATTTAGGTATCCACGAAATCAATCTAAAATCAGGGGAGCGTAAATTACCCTACCTGGTTATCGTTTGCTCCTAATTAAATTTAGGGCTTCCCGTATCTTCAAAATTCGAGCCTAGTTAATTTCTTGGGCAATTTAATCAATGTCTTAGTCCATTACTTATTCAATTTCAATTTTCTATGTCTGATTACACATTTTCCTAGGTCAATAAATTTCCTATACATATTCGGCATCCAATTAAGTCAAAAAACATTAGATTAGGTTAATTTAAATCGTACTGGGGGTTCTGAAAGGTGGAAATCTAATTCTGGAACCTTTCTGGCTTCTCTGGCAGTGGTGCATTGAAGAGCATGGCAGCACATGACAGAGGGGTGCAGCTGAGGTCAAAAATTACACCAGAATGAGGCCTGTAAGATGAGGAGTCTGAATCTGGGGTTAGTGTGTTAGTTCTTACCCGTTAAGGTGGCGTTTTCCGACCGCGAAGTTCCACACACGATGGATGCTTTTCTCGTCAATCCGGGCGCGTGGTGGTGGCGTTCGGCGGTTAGGAGCTGTCAGAGGAAGCTTACAGCTCGGCCTTCCCAATGGCGGGGGCAGTGATGTCAGACGGCGCCAGACGGCGGAGATCATAGTGGGTGGAGAATTTCATGACGGAGGGGGAAAAGAAGCTTTTTTCAATGGCCGTGGCAGCCGTGGGTGGCCAGAGTTAGTCATGGTGGTCGGGGGTGGTGAGCTATGTCGATGGTTAGGTCAAGAGGCGGCGCAGGGTAACAGTGGTGGCTGTGCACGGTGGTGAAGGGAGGAGAGAGAAGATAGAGAAAATAGAGGGAAGAGAGAGAGAAAATGTGAAAATGGTGGGAAAGTGTGGGATTTTCGAGAATTTAAAGCCTCCAGGGGTAATTTGGTCTTTTTCCACTTAGCCCAGGGGAATTTCTAGATGTCGTCTTCAATCCAGGCAAGGGCACGGGTTCCCATGCAAGAATTTCAACCTCTGTTTAAGGAACCGAAGTTTGAGACTTTATCTGACAATTTCCTAACGTCGGGTCGCATTTTCCTTCATCAGATCGGATTTTAACTCCGAAAAATCCTCACATTTCAACCGTAATCTCAGAAAATTATACAGGATTCAATTTTAATGAAATCCTAATTAAATTCACCCAATTTAATTATTTTAGAAATTTCAGTTTATTACACCTAGCCTCTAAAATGAAGTCCCAAGAGTCTAGAATGAGTTTGGGGAGTCCAAGTTTCTACTTTTATAAGGCTTATGCTTAATTAAGTCAACAATAATGTCATTATACGAGAAAAGTATGATTTTTAGGTAACATGTAACATGAGATTGAAAAGAAAGAGAGAAAAATGCTAAAGAGAAAAGTGTAAAGTATTCTAAGTGTATGCATTAGTGATAGGTAGGCTCATGGTTGAATGACCAACTATCGGTATCGGATGGTCGTTAGGCATTCCACAATTGAACCATAAATTTGGAATGGTGAGACATCTACTTAATCATAAATTATTTTTGAAAACACTGTGATGGTTGCAAATTCTATGTTAGTGAACTTCTCTATGGCCAAAAAAATGAGTCATATATTCAGAGTTAAGCATAACCATAGCATGACCCGTTTCACCCTAAAATATATAATTGTGAATAGCGTGCTAGAATGTGATCCATCAATGAGGATGGTGATTCCATAGCCTCATGATCCGCAAGGGCAGAGTATATGTGATTTTTCAGAGTGGTAGTGATCTCGTGAGTTATACTAGTCCTATTTAGGACGAAAGGAAATTGAAATATCTAAAGGGATATCGATTCTACTAGTTAAGGATGATCTATCAGAGAGGACAAGCGAGTGTAAAATTATCTGTAAGAAAGGACAATGACTACATTGTACTTGGGATCCATTAAGGGACACTCTAGATAGTACAGGGTAGACGTTGGGTTGCTAGATGGTCTGGGACTATGATTATTGGCTCTAAACTCATTCATGAGTATGAGTAAAGCACGTAGATCAATTCACTGGGTGACTCTCCCAATATCTCTTATAATGATATGGCATTGACCATTATGATATGATTGTTTTCCTAACTCATGTTTTATATGTGAATATGATCATGTTACCATGAATATATGATAAAATGACATGTGTTATATTATGAACATCTGGTGAACGATAATTGTGCATACATCCATAAGTACATATTATGAAATTATGAGGGCATAATGGCATAAATCATACATGGAATCCCAATAAATATTTTTTCTTTAATTGAGGATGAAAGGAAATTTAGTGGATTTCCTTGTAAGTATGGTGATACCTATCAGTGGTTTTTAAATAGATTGTTACGCTACTAAGATTTATTCTCATATAAATGCTGGTTATGTATCAGATGCCTAGGTACCAGTTGTTGCTAGAGATTGAAGTAGAGGTAATAGAGATACCCTTTTTGGGGTATTTTACATTAATTAAAGAACTATGGGTGATCACAGTAGTGGAAGTACCTCCATCACCTTAACCCTAGTGGAATTCCAAGACCAGAAGTAATGAAGTAGGTCACATATTCTGACATGTTCGATACCCTGAATCCTTATTATTGTTTTTGGAATGATTAGGAGAATATTTTTGTGTATAGGATGAGGGCATATATGTATTAGGATATGTGAGATAGGAATCCACTAGCAATCTTTTGTTAAATGGGGATGAGTGGCAGGCTTGTTGTCTCCTTATCCACCCTAGTTGACACACTCACATATCTATAGGTATATGTCTGAAATATAGAACTTGTAATAATTGTAAAAGCATTATGTATATGAATGTGAATGTGTGTGTGTGTGTGTATATGTTTTGTTTTAATTATTTCTACTGCGACATTATGTGTGAGTATCCAAGTGTAGAATTCCCAAACTAATGGCACTTAATTAATTAACTTGGTAAAAGTTAAAAATTTACTTGAGTAGAGGTAGGAATAACTCATCAATCCTATATATATTGTATTATATTATGAAATTAAATAAAAAGAATCATAGGATTGAGGGCGTTACACTGAGTGGTATCAGAGCAACAACTACCATGACTAGTTGAATACTGGCTCGGTAGTGAAGGGTAGATTCATCAAGACTAATGTAGGATAGTTAGCTAAGCCTAGGCATTTTACTGGCTTGTATTATATTTTGACTTGAGGAATGGAGTACTAGGTTTACGGTAAAAAGTATTACCTATTGGTGCCATATCTGCTCTTATAAATATTATGTTATTAAGACTGATCACCTCGATAATGTTTATTTTGTAGAGTAAAATATGGCCCCACCTAGAAGGAATACTTGAAAGGAGAAGGAAGGTGAGGGTAGTGTGGAAAGAATAGTTTAAGCTATGATGGGAGTGGCAGAGGCTATGAGGGAACAAGTTATTGCTATTACTCAGATCCTTAGACAATTTCAAGAACAGGGGAACAATAATAATCCTAACCCTAACCATCAAGAAAATGTTCCTTGGGAAATATTTTCCTCAGAATGTGAGGAATGAGAAGGAAATTGAGTTTATGCAAATTAAGCAGGGCAACATGACATTTGATGATTATCTGGCTAAGTTTAAAGAGTTTTCCAAATTCTCCTCTTATCTAAAACTTCAACTAGATGAGGCATGGAAGGCTATGCATCTAGAGGCTGGTTTAGGCCTGAGTTGAAGAGTTCTATGGCCTATTTGAGATTAGAAATTATGCAACACTAGTGAATAAGTGTCACATTGTTGCCAAGAACCTATCGAAGGCCAAAAAGGAAAAACAAAAAGCTAATCTCTTCAAATGGAAATAACTAAGATTTTTCAAAGGTAAAGATAATCGATTTAGCCAAGGTCAGGGAAGTAAGAGGCCAATGGTGAAGCTGACAATACCAAATGTTTACCCGAAATGTGGGAAGAGTCATGAGGGGCCCTGTTGATGGCATTAAAATGCTTATTATAAATGTGGAAAGGTGAGACATTTTGTGAAGGACTGTCTACAATGGAGGACACTGATGGAAACCTGTAAACCTCTAACCACTGGGAGAGTCTATACTCTGAAAGGTAAAGAAGTGGCTTAGTCCAATGATTTGATTAAAGGTAAAGGTTTGATAAGTGATATATCTTTCATTGTATTGTTTGATTATGGCGTAACTCATTCTTTCATTTCTTATGAATGTATGAAAAGATTGAACTTATATGTATCCTAGTTACCCTATAATTTATCTGTCTCTACCCTTGCGGGAGAAAAAATTTTGACATCTTTAGTCTGTTTAAATTTTCTAATCATTGTTGAGAAATAATCTTTTGTTGTTGACCTTATTTGTCTACCATTGATTGAGTTAGATGTTATTCTTGGGATGAATTGGTTATCTGTAAACAATGTGATATTGGATTATTTAGAGAAATTTGTGAATTTTATAGATACCTTGTAAATAGGAGTATTGAGGAAAAGATTCAAAGAACGTATTTTCTATGTTCTTCTGAAGTTGAAATTCAGCATATGTAGTTAATGAATTTTCAGATGTCTTTCCTAGAGAAATCTCAAGTCTTCCACCTAAGAGAGAAGTAGAGTTCTCTATAGAGTTAGTTCTTGGAACAAAATCGATCTCTATAGCACCCTATAGGATGTCTCATTTAGAATTGACTGAGTTGAAGGTATAGATAGAGGATCTCTTAGAGAAAAAATTTGTGAGACCTAGTGCTTCACCATGGGGAGCACCAGTGTTGTTTGTGAAAAATAAAGATGGAAGCCTGAGATTGTGCATAGATTATAGGCAATTAAACAGGGTGACAGTGAAGAATAAGTATCCCTTCCCTAGAATAGATAACCTGTTGGATCAATTGATAGGAGCTACTGTGTTTTCTAAAATTGATTTGAGATTGAAGTATCATCAAATCAGAGTGAGAATAGAAGATATACATAAGATAGCCTTTAGAACCAGATATGGGCATTATGAATTTCTTGTAATGCCATTTGGATTGACCAATGCTCTAACTATTTTTGTGGATTACATGAATCGTATCTTTAGACCCTACCTTGATCAATTTGTGGTAGTGTTTATTGACGACATTCTTGTATATTCTAAAAGTAGTGAAGAGCATAAACATCATCTTAAGATTGTGTTACAATTGCTTAGGGAAAAGTAATTGTATGCTAAACTAGAGAAATGTGAATTCTGGTTAGAAGAGGTAAAATTCTTAGGGCATGTAATTATAAAAGATGGAGTAACAGTAGATCCTAGTAAGACAGAGGAGGTAGTTGGCTAGGATAGACCCACAACAGTAACTAAAATCTGTAGTTTTCTCAGATTAGCCAGTTACTATAGGAGATTTATTCAAGGGTTTTCGAAAATCGCTTTGGCTTTGACTAAATTAACTAGGAAAGATGTTCCATTTGTGTGGGATCCAAATGTGAACATAGTTTCCAAACACTGAAAGAAAAACTGACAATTGTACCTGTCTTGATCATTCCAAATCCTTTAGAAAATTTTGAAGTGTATTATGAAGCATCCAAAAAGGGCCTAGGGTGTGTTTTAATGCAAAATAGGAAAGTGGTAGCATACGCATCTAGACAATTATGACCTCATGAGAAAAACTATCCTACTCATGATCTTGAGCTAGTAACCATTGTATTTGCCTTGAAAATTTGGCAACATTACCTTTATGGGCCTAGATTTGAGGTATTTAGTAACCATGAAAGTCTCAAATACATTTTTAATAAAAAAGAGTTGAATATGAGATAAAGGAGATGGATGGAATTCCTTAAGGATTATGACTTTGAACTAAAATACCATCCAAGAAAGGCAAATGTGGTGATAGATGCTTTAAGTAGGAAATCCCTTCATATAGCTCACATAATAGTGAATGAGATGAGCTTGATTGAGAAATTTAGGAATTTGAGTTTTTCCACTTTGGTATTACTAGATAGAATATACCTGAGTGAGATAAGAATTAAGAATAATCTTAAAACTCAAATCCTAGAAGCCTAAAGGGAAGATGAATTCTTAAAGTCCCTGAAGGACCCAAAGGAATTTAAGAAAGAAGCCGATGAAGTGATAACCTTCAAGAATAGGTTGTATGTCCCAAATTTTAAGGGATTAAGGCTAGATTCTGGAGAGCCTTAGAAGAAGCCTTCAGTACTAAGTTGAACTTCAGTATTGCTTATCATCCATAAATTGATGGGCAAACTGAAAGGACTGTACAAACTCTAGAAAATATGCTTAGGACTTGTGTATTAGAGCAGGGGGAAGTTAGGATAAGAATTTACCTTTAGTGGAGTTTTCCTATAACAATAGTTTTCACTCTAGTATAGGAATGGCTCCTTATGATGCCTTGTATGGGAGAAAATGTAGATCATTTTTTTGCTAGTTTGAAGTGGGAGAGAGATAAATATTAGGGCCTAAACTAGTGTAGCAAACTACTGATCAAATAAAAATGATCAATAGCTAAGACCCAAGATAGACAGAAAAGTTATGCTAATAAGAGAAATAGACCATTAGAATTTTCAGAAGGAGATCATGTTTTTCTCAAAGTATCTCTAGTTACTAGTATTGGTGGGGCTATTAAGTCAAGAAAGATGAATCTTAGATACATTGGACCATTCCAAATCCTGAAAAGAATTGATTCATCTACTTACCAATTAGCTTTACCCCCATTTTTGTCTAATCTCCACAATGTTTTTCATGTTCCTCAACTTCGTAAATACATGCCAGATTCTTCACATATTCTTGACTCTAGTATGACACAATTAAAAGATAATTTAATTTATCATCTAAGACCTTTGAAAATCATTGGTACTAAATTGAAGCAATTAAAGAATAAGACTAGTCCACTAGTAAAGGTATTGTGGGATCAGTCATCTCCACAGGAAGCTACATGGGAAAAGGAAGATGATATGGGGAGAACCTACCTCGAGTTATTTGATTAGGTATGTTCTAATTTCGAGGATGAAATTCTTTTAAGAGAGGAGAGAAATGTAACATCCACTCCTTCTATGTATGAGAGATGTTTGTTAGTTATTAAATAAATTAATTAATCGTGTATGTTGCATTAGAATGAATTGCATATAGTTGCATTAGAGTGAGGGATTAAACTAAAGAGAAAAGAGCAGGGATAAAAATGAAATGGAAAAGGTTTAGTTAAGGAAGATAAATAGGCTTTCAATACTTCGGGGGTAGTAAGCCGTAATTTTAGCCAAAATATTGGTTACTGTAGGTAACAGAAGTTTGAAACTTCCTGCCAAAACTTCGGGGGCAAAAGGTAATTCTCCATATGGTTAGGGAACTTACTACTTGAGACCGGATGATTAAAACACAACCCAGACATCGGATAAGGGTTGTAGTTTCTCTGAAGACTCGGACCATCTATATAAAAAACCAAACTTCAGAACCCCTCATTTTTCACCTGAACTTAAAACTTCATAGAGAGAGAAACAAAGGGCATTTTATAGAGAGAAAGTGAAAAATTGACATGGAAGAAGATCATAAAATGGAGTTTGATATTCTATAGGCAAGGATAACACACTAGCAACCCTTCAAACAAACATTTACGTGTTCTAAATCAACAATAAGGTAGTAAACAATCTAACTCTCTCACTTATGAAAGTTTCTACTTATTCTTGAAATATGTGATTTTATTGTTATTTGAATGAGAGAGAAGTTAAAACCTACATTCCTTGTATTTCTAACATCTATTGGGTGATTTGTGTTGATTATAGTACTTAGGATTGCTAGTTTTAGATTTTGAAAAATGGGTCGTATTGTTCACCAAAGTTGACTTGAGTTGAATCCATTGTCATGGAAGGTTTTGAGCATTTTTTATGAAAGATAAATGATAATCAAGTGTTAGAAAGTAATGTTATGCTTTTCTAGACTTGAAATGAGGTAAAAATATGGACTTTGTAGTATTTCATAGCAGCAAAATGAAGCTTCAAGAGTCTAGCGGCCGACTATGGAGTTTATCAACTGACTGATGTGTTCTTCACCTTCATATTTTTCCAAAAATACACGTAACAGTCGACTGATAGTATGTAGCAGCTAACTGTCATGTTCTTCAACCTCATATTTTCTAGAAAATGCAGGTGATAGTTAACTGATAGTCCTTGGCAGCCGATTGATAGCATTCTATCTTGGTTTTTTTTTAAGATTTTAACTCTATAATATGACTTTTATAAGATATAAATTGATTAGTAGGTGGGAAAATATGTTTTTTCAAGGAGAAATTGTTTTAAAAGAGTCACCTAGACTTTAAAATGAAGTCCCAAAGTCTAGAATGAGTTTAAGGAGTCCAAGTTTCTACTTTTCTAAGGATTATGCTCAATGAAGTATACAATAAAGTCATTATATGAGAGAAGTATGATTTTTGGGTAACATGTAGCATGAGATTGAATTTGGGATGGTGAGACATCCACTCAATTATAAATTATTTTGAAAACACCGTGATGGTTGCAAATTTTAAGTTAGTGAACTTTTCTATGGCCAACACAAGGAGTCACATACTCATAGTTAAGCATAACCATAGCATGAGCCGATTCACCTTAAAATATATACTTATGAATAGCGTGATGGAATGTGATCCATCAGTGAGGATGGTGATTCCATAGCTTCATAATCCGCAAGGGCGGAGTAGATATGATTTGTTAGAGGTGGTAGTGATCTTATGAGTTATTCCAGTCCTATTTGGGACGAAAGGAAAATGAAATATCCAAAGGGATATCGATTCTACTAGTCATGGGATGATCTGTCAGAGAGGACAGAGACTAATAAGCGAGTGTAAAATGATCTATCAAAAATGACAGTGACTACAGTGTACTTAAGATTCACTAAGGGACACTCCAGATAGTACATGGCAGATATTGGGCTACTAGATGGTCTGGGACTACGATACTTTACTTGAAACTCATTCATGAGTGTGAGTAAAGCATGTGGAGTAGTTCGTTGAGTGACTCTCCTGCTATCTCTTATGATGACATGGCATTGGCCATTATGATATGAGTTTTTCCTAACTCATGTTTTATATGTGAATATAATCATGTTACCGTGAATATATGATGAAATGACATGTATTGTATTGTGAACATCTGGTGATCGATAATTGTGCATACATCCATAAGTACATATTATGAAATTATGAGGGCATAATGCCATATATCATGCATGGCATCCCAATAGATTTTGTTTATTTAATTGAGGATGAAATGGAATGTAGTGAATTTATGTGTAAGTATGGTTGTATATACCAGTGATTTTTAAATAGATTATTACACTACTTAGATTTATTCTCATATAAATGCTGGTTGTGTATTAGATGCCTAGGTACCAGTTGTTGCTAGAGATTGAAGTAGAGGTAATAAAGATACCCTTTTGGGTTATTTCACGTTAATTAAAGAACTATAAGTGATCATAGTAATGGAAGTACCCCCATCACCTTCACTTACTAGAGGAGTGGAATTCCATGACTAGGAGTAGTGAAGTAGGTCATATATTTTGGCATACTCAATACCCTAAATCCTTATTATTATTTTTGGAAGGATCAGGAGGATAATTTTTTTTGTACAGTATAAGGGCATATATGTATTAGGATATGTGAGATAGGAATCCACTAGTAGTCTTTTATTAAATGGGTATGAGTAGCAGGCTTGTTGTCTCTTTACCCTAGTTGACACACTCACATATCCATAGGTTTATGTCTAAAATATAGAACTTGTAATTATTGTAAAAGCATTATGTATATGAATATGAATGTGTATATATATATGTTTTATTTTAATTATTTTCGCTACGACGTTACGTGTGAGTATTCCAAGTGTAGAATTTCCAAACTAATGACACTTAATTAATTAATCATGGGTCACCACCAACAAATGTACAAAAATTTAAAAATTCAAAAGATAACAAACAATTGGTGGTGACTATGGTCGCCACCTATTGTTCTAGAATGTTATCTATGGTGGCAACTACCTTGGTCGCCATAAAGACTGTAAAAAATATTTAATTTTAATAAAAATTTAAAAGATAAAAGACAATTAGTGGCATCGACACCGATAGTTGAGGAACATTATCTTTGGTGGTGACCCTTAAGGCTGTAAAGAAAATTTAATTTTAATAAAATGTAAAAGATAAAAGACAATTGGTGGCGACTATGGTCACCACCTATCGGTGTGGAACATTATTTTTGGTAGCAACTGTAACACCTCCAATCCTCTGATTCTTTTTATTTAATTAAATAATATAATATAATATAATATAATATATACAGGATTTGTGAGTTACAACTACTTCTACCTGAGTAAATTTTTAACTTTTACAAAGTTAATTAATTAAGTGCAATTAGTTTGAGAATTCTACACTCAGGATACTCACATGTAATGTCTCTGCATAAATAATTAAAATAAAACACACACACACACACATTCACATTCATATAAATAATGCTTTTACAATAATTATAAGTTCTATCTTTCAGACATATATATATGGATATGTGAGTGTCAACTAGGGTAAGGAGACAATAAGCCTGCCACTTATACCCATTTAACAAAAGACTAAATTTTTGTACATTTTTTGTTGGCGACCTATGATGTCACCACCAAACGTGTCACTATTAGTGTGAATTTTTGATGTCACCATGAGAAGTAGATAAGTAATAGATATTGGTGGCGAATTGTTTTGGTCACTACTAAAGGTTTAATTTTAGTGGCCAAATTTCTAGTCACCATAGAAAGGTAGCCACTACAAACTTGATTTTTTGTAGTGGTAAGTATGGGGGTATTGATTGGGTTAGGTTAATTACCTACCGAAACTAATCTTATAATTATATTGGTTTGAGTTGGGTTGACAAGATGGTTTAGATTCATTTTCTTTTAACTTGCCACATGGTTTGAATTACAAGTTGAAGAAATTTAACTCATTTAAAATCAAGCAATGACTTTCCTTTTAAAAAAGACAATATATATGTTAAGAATTTATGTTACGTATTTTGAGTGTCTTTTCTAATTGTTTATATTTATCAATTAACTTCATTTGGTCATCTTTTTGCACAATGTAGAGAAATAATAAAGTAAATTGAAAGTATCATAATTCCAAAATAGCATATGCAAAAATAGACATCATCATGACATAGTTTTTACATTAATTTATCTTACTACAAGAAAATTGACATAGTTCTAATATTAATTTATCTTAGTAAATGCAAATAAGAATTAATTATCCATTTCTTATCTTTATGATTTATTTATTCTTTAAAGATTATATTATAGAAAATTAAATGCAAGTATATTTTTTATTTTTTTAAAATGTTAATCCAATGGTTTGACTTAAATCAACTCATACAAGTCTAGGTTTGGTTAATTTGGATTTTATGATAAATTTTATAGAACTCAAGCTGCCATATATATTAATTGGTTTAAGTTGAAACAACTCACAACAAGAATCAACCCAAAACCCACCATCACTCCTCAGTATGAGTAAGGTACTTAGTCCCTATAACATCTGTTCCTAAAATTTGAGAGATGTTTCTTAATTTTAGTTAATTGCTTGTGTATGTTGCATTTATGTTATGTTAGCTTGCATCTAGTTGCATGAGTGCAAGAATTGGACTAAAAATGAGTGAGAAAATTGACTAGAATGAAGAAAAGGACTAAACTGAAAAAGTGGAAAAGTTTAGGTATGACAATTGCAATTTTGGCCAAAAGAATTCCTGTAACTAATAAAATTTTATAATTCTCCCGCCAGTGAGCTAGGGACAAAATGGGATTTCCCATATAGTTTGAAATTTACCAATTTGAGGCCAAATGATTAGAAATTTTGAATCAATGTAAGTATTAGATTGTCATATAAATAGGCACAAGAGTTAGACTTCTTCATTCCACAGCTTAGGCTTCCATTTCTAGAGAGAGAGAGTGGACGAGTCGAGAGAGAAGCTGAAGCAGTGAATTTCAATTCTAGCAAGATTTGAAGTTAGAAAAGTGATTTAGAGGGCATCTACAACATAAATCAGCATTCAAATATCAGTTAAACATGGATTAAGGTAGCATAATAACCAAATCCCTTTTTTTTAGAGTTTACTGTTCATATTACTGAAATTACGAAATTGAACTTTTTTGAAAGAAAAAGGGATTTAAAACTACATTCTTATTATTTTTAATCACTATTGAGTATTTTTAACTAATTGAAAATACTTGTGCATGCTAAAAATTATTTTTGAAAAATGGGTTTTCCAGCTTGAACGAAAATGAGTTCTAATCTCATATTTGGACAAGATTATATGATGTTTTAGGTTGTTTTCTTGTGTTAAAGGTTGCTAAGGAGTTTTTCTTGAGTTCATCAATTTCAAATTGGGTTTAAAAAAAGTTTTTGGATTGAAAAGTTGGGTCAATGATGATTTATAAAATAGAGCAAGATCTGACCGCCCTTGCGGTCTGGCGATCGTATCGTGCTCTTGAGATGCTCAGAAATGTATACAAAATGCTAGCAGTCGACTACCAAGCACTTGGAAGTCAACTGTCATGTTCTTCATTTTCCAGAAACACCTAAGAATAGAGCAGCCGACTTCCCCGACCCAACAGTCGACTGATAGCTCTCTGTTTGGAATTTCAAAGATTTAGACAGAATGCAATCAATTAACTTGCAGTGTGATACCAGTCGAATGCCACCTTTTGTGATGAAAAGATGAACTTAATAACATATTTGAATGATATCTAGCCCAAAAACTAAATCCAAAACTCAAATTACAAGAAAGGAAACATATACTTTGAATGTAAATGAGAAAGAGCATGAAAGCGATGAAAGTTAAAAGAAAAGAGCAAGAATGCATAAGAGAAATGAAAATCGTATTCTTAATATATGTATTTGTGGTAGATAGGTTCATATATGAATGACTGATTGCTGGTATGGGATGGTAATTGGACATTCTGCGATTATCGTGATAGTTGTAAATTGTAAGTCAATGACTTAATGGCCAAAATAAATGAAAAGTTACATACTTAGAATTTACAAAACTATAGTATGCACCGATTCACCCATATATATATGTTTATGAATAGCGTTTTAAGGACCTCAGTATGTACTTAATGTGTGGAACCCAGAGTTGGGGACCTTATTGTACTTGAATCCACTAGAGGACGCTCCAGAATGTACACAAATGTTATATGCAGTCGAGGACTGCCAGGCATAGTTGCCACAATACATATGCATAAACATGAAGTGGTGCATATGTTGCCCCTCCATATTTCTCTTATTATGCAATTATATGATAATGATGATGATGATGATTGGCAGAGGCCAACGAGAAGTGCTCTTATTTCCTTATTGCTCTTTATGTTATGATGAAAGTTATATGAATGATGCTATGTTACCTATATGTTTTGATGAATTGATGAGATATATATTATGAGTTAAGTTTATGCATGCAAGTATGAATATTAAATGAAATGCTATACAGGATAATCCAATAGATGTATTATTTTATGAAAAAGAATGTAGAATTTTCGTATGAGTTTACGGTGGTACAAACTAGCTGTTTTGAAAATGGTTATTAATGCTACTGAGATTTATTCTCATAAAAATGCTAGTTTGTATCAGATGCCTAGATACCAGATCCTCCTTGAGATAGAGAAAGAGTTGGTTGAAATACCCTTCTTGGGGTATTTCCCTGTTATCAAGGAACTATGGATCATATATGTATGGGAAGTCCTTCCCCCACCCTGATTACATGAAGTATTACAATAGAAAGTTTTTGGTATGCCCTATACCCTGAATCCTTGTGATATTTTGGTAAAAGGATCAGGAAAATAGTTTTGATGTAAAGGATAAGGGAATATATGTATTAGGATATGTGAGCTAGGAATCCACTAGCTATTTTTGTTAAACGGGTATGAGTGACAGGTTTGTTGTCTCCTTACCCTAGATAACACTTTCACATATCCATAGATATATGTCTATTGAATGATATGTATATACTGTAAATGAATGTGAATGTATATATATATATGTATATTTATGTTAATTAATTTAATGCATTTTTTGCTGTGTAACGTGTGAGATCCCGATTGTAGTAGCCCAAACCAATAATACTTTTTAATTCAATTTATAAACAATTAAAAATTAACTCGGGTAAAGGAAGTAGTAATTCACCAATATTATAGTATATTGTTTATATTATTCAAATCACTTTAAAAGAAATTGTAGGATTAGGGGGTTACAGTCCCCATTCCAAAACTCAATATATATATATATATATATATATATTCATCCCTTGACACAAGCCTTAGCAAGTAGCAAAATTAATCTCCATTTTCAAACTTCTTGAATCTTCGAATTCCTAGACCCAAACTTGTTTACTCGAACAAACTTTGAGATGATAAATTTTTTCTTTCAAATATGACTCAGCTATATATAACTCAAAAAATACTAAAAGTTACATATAAATTATATTATGTAAACTCTTATATAATTAATATAAAATCTTAATAAATTTATCCTTATAAAATTATGAATATAACAAATCGTATATAAATATTAAAACTAAACATTCTTATTGAAAGCATTGATGCAAATAATATAATTTTTATATATTTATTTAATTTAATTATATATATATTTATAATATAAAAATAAATATTTAAATAATTTATATACAACAAGTTTAATTTTGGAATGGGTAGTATCCTCCCCATATTTGAATCTTGAAAAATTCTTGAAAAAAATCTCTATACCTAAATCTAGATAATTTTCAAACTCAAATTCAATTGATGAAATTTACATATATAAACTCTTAAATATGAGTATACTATAACGACCCCCTAATACGACATACACAATCCTTTATCGGATTGGCGGAAGCATATAGACTTTTCTAAATAGTTATTCCCAATGTGGGAATGTCAGGGAATCGCTACTGGTTGAGCGTAACCCAAATAGACTTCCCGTTGTCCATTCGGATTCCTTTCAACCCTAATTCACACGCAGCTAAACTAATTATACATACATACATCATAAATTATTGTGGAATGAAAACTAAATCCATATATACACCATATCAAACATTTAATGCGAATTCCAACTTAATTAGTTAGGTTTACAATGGTAAACCCTACCGAAAATTCGGCAGAGTTTCCTCTGTATTTCGAACATATCCATAATACAATAGTCACTTGTTTTATACATATACAGTCAATCCAATAACCATAGCAGGCGAAAATTACAGAAAACTAATATACATCATCATCAGTAAAAATATATACAATGACATTCAAGCCTAGACTAAGCTTCTCTTCTGTCTATCACCAAGTCATCGTCTAGCTAACGTCTAGGTTCCTTTCCCTATTCCTGTTCATCTGAGTAAACAACCTGGTGAGATATAAAATCCCAGTAAAATAATTTACAATTCAAATACAGTTCAAAATCTGGTTGAATACTCAGCGGTGAAAATACCGAAAATAACTTCCCGAAATCAGTTCGAAATCAGTGAAATACCTTATCTTTAAAATCGTTTTATCACATGGAAATCACGGCGAATAATCATAATCATAAAAATTCATTTCTTTGAAAATCAATCATAAAAATCAGGTTAAATCCCATACCTGGTGTATCTAAATCCATCTAGGCCACAAGTCCTCTGTGACCTAATCTAAATCGTCATCTAATTGCACGTCATCTAGAGAGATTACCTCTCTTATTGTTGGGTGTGATCCGTAACACCAATCACCCGAATCTCGCCTATATTGTGAGTGTGATCCGTAACACCAATCACTCACTCAAGGACCGGGTGAGAATCAACATCTAGGGCATCCCCTAACATGTGCACATACTCTAATTCTCATCCTCATACAGTCTATTCGAACTCATATGCTCACGGTCGGCTATTTCTCAGGGTTTTAGGGTATTACGCTTAAATCGCAACGTTTCCCCGTGTAGGCTATCCCCCCTTATACTCCTTAAACCTTTCTTAGGGTTGTCCTGATTTATCGCGTGATCCTTAACGCAGTACAGGCTAAATCTGGTAAAAACAATGTCAATTAAAAACTCTCTATACTCGGGATACTTAATGGTCCCATACCGGCAATCAAGTACCCTACCCTGAGTAAATCCATCCTAAGGGCATCTAAACTCGATAAACAAAGTGTCTAACATGCAATTAGGATATCCAGCACACAGGCATGTAATTTATTCCATCAAAAGTAACACGTAAATCCATGCAATTAAATTTAATCGTTCAGGTATTCACTAGGTCAAATCTAAAACTTGAGAAGCGTAAATCATCCTACCTGGTCTCCTGTTGCTCTGAAACAATTCAGAACTTCACGAAATCTCAGATTTTGAGCCAATTAAATTCCCTGGACATTCAAATGAATATTCAAGCTCGTCACATCATCCATTTTGAGATTCTAAGTCCGATTATCCTAATTTCTAGGTCAATTAATTTCCTAATTGCGTTCGGGAGCTATTTCAATCAAAATTCATTAGTTTTTGGGGAATCGAACCTTACCAGTGTTGTCGGATGATGGAAATCTGTCCCGGGGTGGTCTCGGTTCCTCTCGGTGTATGTCCAGATTCTCTAGCACAGCGGCGCACGGCGGAGGGGTGCTGTTGGCCTCGAAATTTACACCATGGTGAAGCCCGCAAGATGAGGAGTCTAAATATGGTGGTGACGTGGTGGTTCATGGCCATTTGGATGGCATTTTTCGGCCACGAAGAATGATGAACGGCGAACGAAAAAAGCCTTGATCCGGGCTTGTTGGACCTCCGTTCAACGTCAGCGAGTTGCTGGAGGAAGATGGCGGCTCAGGCTACACGATGGTGGGGGCGGTGACGGCCAACGGTGGCAGACGGTGGCGATCTAAGCTGGCAAAGTTTCCATGCGATGGAGGTGGAAAACGTTGTTTTTCGGCGGTGCTGCCGGCCGTTGGCGGCCGTGGGTGGTTGCTGGAAGTCGAGGGTGGCAAGGGGAGTCGATTGGTATGCCTGGTGGTGGCTCATGGTGGCTCTGGTGGCGGCGCGCAATGAAGGAAGGAGGAGAGAGAGAAGAGAGAAAGTGGAGTGAGGAGAGAGAAGGAATTGTGACAAATGGCGGGGTTTCGAGAAATTTAAAGCTTCCGGGGGCGATTCTGACTTTGCCCGGATCACCCGGGGAAACTTCGGGATGTCGGTTTCCCTCTAGATGTTGGCACGTGTTTCCATGCAGTGATTCTGGCCTCTGTTTGCGAAATCGAAGTACAAAACTTCGTCTGTCAGTTCCTGATCGCCGGATCACGTTTCTTTTCGTTCGCTTGTGTTTATGACTTCGAACGACCTTCCGTTTCAAATCATCATCCTTGAAAGTCATGCCAAGATTTGCTTACGTGAATTTATCGTGAAAATCGGGTTTTATCTTTTAAAATGATTTCGGTTGTTACATATACCATAAGGTTCAAGTAGGGTAGATAAAATGGAATAAGAATTTAGGTTTTATTTGTCATAAAAAAAAGTATCACTCAAACTTAAGAAAAAATTTTATCATACAATTATAAAACCTACATTATTTTCACCATTTTATCATAAAAATGAGAGAGAGACATTAAAATATTTCTACCATTCTATGCAATATATCATTTACTATACCAGTAAACAAATCAACACTTGTATGTAATATTTTTACCACATATGCAGAATATATTCTATTTTTCACTTACAAGTTGCAAAAATTTAAATACTCTTCTAGTATCTAGCAATTCACCTATGTTTGATAGTGTCTCACTTTAATTTGCTAATATTGGTCATTTGCTAAATATTTTTATACTTATAGTTGTATTCTATAAGACCTTTCTTTTTATAAGGTTAATTAAGTTAATTTCTTCAATAAAAAAACAAATTTGAAAAAAAAAAAAAGATTTTTTTGTGTGGTCTTCCCTTGTCTTTTTATTTTTGTTACTTATTTGATTAAATGTGTCTATGCTCATTAACTTACATTTTAAATTGCATGTAAAAATATTTAATCTATTAACATTACTAACACTCATGCGTGTATATAAAAGAATAATAGCAAATCATAAATGAAATCACTCATACGTGTGAACACAATTTTGCTGGTAGAACATACATAATACTTTGAAATTTAGAATCAAATCAAGATAAAGCTTAAGTTATTAGGTGATCGATAAATATAAGTATGTGATTGAAATTGATAGGTACTAGAAAAATATTTAAATTAGTGTGACTTGTAAGTGAAGAATAGAATATATGTTGCATATGTAATAAAAATATTACATACCAATGTTGGGTTGTTTCTTGATTATGTATTTTAAATGTAATATATGTTTAACTATAATTGTTAGGATATCTCTATCATTTTTATAATTTTCTTTCACTTTAATAATTCAAAAATTAGTGTTAGATAAATTAAGAAAAAATTATATAAAAATATCACATATTTATTTATTAATTTATGGTTAAGTGATGATATAAAAGTTTATTTGCTACAGGTTATAATTTGAAAACATGGTTAAATGCTGATCTATGATTAAGTTTTTTCATATGTTATTATAGTTTGGGCAGTTGATACACTAGTGATTAAAAAGTAAATTTTTAATTTTTAAGGACCATTTAGTATTTAATGTCTTGCATTATTTTTTTTGTGAATGACTAATGACCTATAGACTAATGAGTTAACTATTATGATTTTTCAAATATCTAAACGTATATTATAATCTTTTAAGGATGAAATCATATTATTACTTATCTTTCAGAGCTTATTAAACTTTGATTAATCTTATTTGAACTAATAGAAATCTCATAATAAAGAATATAATTCTCCTAACAATATTTTTTTTTATATATACACAAGATTTGAATTCAATACTTCAACCAATAATCTATTAGTTTAACCATTTGTGTGAATGCATCTTTAAGAGTATTTTCTATCAAAATGTATAAAGGAATAGTCCAAAACACAAGCTAATAAAATTTGAAACTCAATCACACTTGAAGAGTCAATAGTGATGAGCTTGGTAAGGAAGAATGAATGAAAAAGGAGGAAAAGGAAGGAGGCATCATCACCTCCCATGCCATTAGCACAGGGCTAATTGATGTTGCTTCATGGTGGGCCCCTCTTTGTTTACCCCTCTAATATTATTCTTTACCCCGGAAACATTCAACCATAACACACTATCATGGATTCCCCTCAAGATCTCTGGATGTGGGGCCCCCACAAAACCATTCTTAATTTCTTGTAAAAGCCACATTATAAGTCGAGCATCCCCCACTAATTAAAAGCTGTTCAGTAGATTTTGGGTACAAATATACGGTCTAATTTTTAGTACAAAGCCTGAGTAAAGGTCATGACAAGATTGGCGTAATAATAATGATAATAATAATAATTTATATCAATTGTGAAGTTATTTCTCAAATGACTATATAATATAAAAAATATAGATTTTTATATTTTGATTAAATAATTATTTTGATATTAAAAAAATTAAATTATTATGTATTATATATTAATTAGTAGTTAAAATGTATAAACTTTTCTGTGAAATTTAATCTTTTAATTTAAAACCTTAAATATTAGTACAGAACTTATGCTTTAGATAAAATAAAATAAAAAAATTTATATCTTCACTAATAACTGTTTTTTTTATCCTAAGGATAAATGCTCCATCTAATATATATAAAATTAAATCATACCATATATAGCATCGTTAAAAATCAAACGTGGAATATGGTAACTGCTCAATTGAAAAAAAATCCCCCCTTTTCAATCTCCAAATTCTCACAAGGTATAATTAGTATAAAGCTGTAAGAAAAAAAATCTAAATGTTTTTTAATCTGTCAGATTTTTGGATGAAATTGCTATCATAAAAGTTAATTTGTTCAAATTTGTGAGTTTAAGGGATTGATATTCGGATTTTATAGTTGAAATGATGAGTTTCACAATATTTTAAATTAAAGAAAAATTTGCATAATTTAAATTATTTTAATATTTTGATATATTTAATATCATTTTAAAGCCTCATTCTAAAATTATTTTAATATCAATAAATATTAATTTTAATAGAAAGTGTTAATTTTTTATGTAATAAATTAAATTTTAATTTTTTATTAAAAATATTTATTTTTAGTATTGTATAATATTTTAAATATTATTATCTTTAATAAAAATATTTAAAAAATTATTTTAATTATTAAGAAAATAAATCTCTTACCATTTTAGATACAGTTGTTGTGGAAGCAACCGAACAAAACAGACAACATTAGTTTTATGGGAATGCCAATCGTGTGCAAATATCGACAAGAAAATGTGCCTGAAATGAGAAAACCAGTAGATATGGTGCGATTGTGTCAATATACATGATGTCGCCACCTGTGCGGCTGTGCGCTACTACTTATGGCAAAATATAAGAAAAAATAAAATAAAATGAAGACCCTTGAACTAAGTGTGTCATATGATATGGTCATTTTATCACATAGGGAAACATTCTCACGCTCACTGACAGACAGACTGACTCTTAGATTAAGCACAGACCAACTTTTTTTGCTTTTCTTTATGGCGCCGATCTTTTGTTGGACTCTTTTTCCTGGGTCCCACTTCTTTTGACCAAAGTCAAATCACTAAAACTCTCTCTCTCTCTGCAAAAATGTTTTTGAGCTGGTGTTTAGTTGATATTTGAACAAATAATATAGTTCAGTGATTTTTTTATGGATAAACTAATCGTAAGTGTTAACGTATTGAAACGTGATTTTTTTGGTGTACTAAAAAAGTGGTGATTTAATAAAGAAGCAATTAACCAATGACTGGAAAAATAAAATAAATGGACATGTCCATACTGATTCAGAAAAAGAGTAAAAATCTAGTCTTTTTGTGCTGTGATTGATTATTAATTTATTAATTGTATTTGAGGATACTGATATGTTAAATTTGTATAAATATATTTTTTATTCTTTTAATATTAAAAATAAGATATTATGGTTATAGATGCGAGGAATAGAGAAAAAAGTTATATGTTTAGGAGAAAAAGATAGTGATATATGAAACAGAAAAAAAATATTAAATAATAATTTTTTTTTGTTTTAAAATTTTTTCTACTCTAAAATTTCACAAATAATTAAAGCTAGAAAAAAAATACAAAAATGGAGTTCTGTTTTAAAAATTTGGTTGAAAACACTACTAAAGTTTTTGTTCTTTTAAGTTCATCTTATTTGTAATTTTTTTTAGAATTTTCACAATTACTTTTTTATTTTTATTTGAAACAATTTTATTTAAAATATAATTAAATATAAAATATAAAATATAAATGTGTCTTTTAACAAAAATGTGAACTTTAATTTATTATATTAAAAAAATTTTACCTTTTCCTAAACTTAATTTTATTGGTCTGATTTGTAATATTTTAAAAGATAACTTTTTATTTTTAAATTTTTGTTTGGCACTACTCCACTAAATTGCTGTGTCCCTGCCCAGCCAAGAAAAACTGTCGTCTCCGTCTAATGTCTAATGTACCGTATAAGTACATACCAAGTTCCAATTCCAATTTTATTAATTAATTGAATTCTTACTCTTGCACATATTCCTTCTCACGTTCCCTCCTTTTTTAATTTTTTAAAATACCTTTTTCTAAAGCCCCCCCTTCCCCTTTTCCACAACAAATTCTCATCATTCTTGCCACCTCCACTCTCTCATTTTCTCACTCTCTCTCTTTCCTCTCTCTGCAATATCTATCTTTCCAAGTCTCTCTCTCTCTCTCAGTCCCACTCCCAAGACCTATGTAACTTGTTCCTTTGTACAATACAACAAGCTTGCTTTTATTTTTCTCAATGGAGATCAACGATGCACTTCAGCTTTTTCGCCATCTCGCCCTCCCACTCGTCTTCTTTCTCATCACTGCTATCTCCTTCCCTCTAACCCAACAACTTGCAGTTTCTTCCTCCCTCAAGACCGATGCACAGGCTCTTCTCTTGTTCAAAAAGACCATCCGAAACGACCCTAACAGAGTCTTATCCACGTGGCAGCTCAACAGAGACCCATGCACCTGGTTTGGAGTTTCCTGCACCGGAAGACGTGTGACTCAACTCGATCTCAGTGATAGCAGTCTTTCAGGGACTTCTCTTACTCCCTTGTCTTCTTTAGATATGTTGTCTGTTCTCAATTTGCACTTGAACTCCTTCCCTGTAAATTCCACTTCCTTGCTTCAGCTTCCTTATAGTTTGACACACCTTGATCTGTCCTTCTCTGGAGTTTCAGGTCCTCTACCTGAGAATATCTTCTCAAGGTGTCCAAATCTCGTGGTTGTGAATCTTTCTTATAACAACTTGACTGGTCCCGTTCCTGAAAATTTCTTCATCAATTCTGATAAGCTTCAGTCTCTTGATCTTTCTTCTAACAATTTGACAGGGTCGATTTCCAGTTTGAGAATTGAGCGCAATTCCTTGTTGCTTCTTGACCTTTCTGGAAACCGTTTATCGGATTCAATTCCGTTTTCTTTGTCAAATTGCACTAGTCTTAAGACTTTGAATTTAGGCAGTAATTTGATCACAGGGGAGATTCCAAAATCTCTGGGTCAGTTAAGCAAGCTGGAGATATTGGATCTTTCTCATAATCAGATTACTGGTTGGATCCCTTATGAGTTGGGGAATGTTTGTGCCTATCTTAAAGAGCTTAGACTCTCTGTTAACAACATTTCGGGTTCCATTCCACCTACTTTCTCTTCTTGCTCTAATCTGCAGATTCTTGACATATCTAACAACAATATGTCAGGGCCATTGCCAGATTCCATATTTCAAAACCTTGGGTCTATTCAGGAGCTACATTTGGGGAATAATGCTATCTCAGGACCGTTTCCTTCTTCCATATCTTCGTGTAAGAGCTTGAGGATTTTGGATTTGAGCTCGAATAAAATCTCAGGGATTATTCCGCGAGATATATGTCCAGGAGCATCATCACTTGAAGAGCTGAGAATGCCGGATAATCTCATCACAGGAGAAATCCCAGCTGAATTGTCCAAGTGTTCACAATTGAAGACAATTGATTTTAGTCTGAACTATCTGAATGGTTCAATCCCTCCAGAGCTTGGACAGCTTGAAAATTTGCAGCAGCTGATAGCATGGTTTAATTCTTTGGAAGGGAAAATCCCTCCAGAGTTAGGTAAATGCAGGAATCTGAAGGATCTTATACTGAATAATAACCATCTAAGTGGTGAGATTCCTATTGAGTTGTTCAATTGCAGCAATCTTGAATGGATATCACTGACAAGCAATGGACTCACTGGTGACATACCACGTGAATTTGGCTTGTTGACGCGACTAGCAGTTTTGCAGCTCGGAAACAACAGCCTCACAGAGGAGATACCAGCAGAGTTAGCAAATTGTAGCAGTTTGGTTTGGTTGGACTTGAACAGTAACAAGCTCACAGGAGAGATCCCACCAAGACTAGGCAGGCAGTTAGGAGCAAAATCATTGTTTGGGATTCTCTCTGGAAACACATTGGTGTTTGTTAGAAATGTGGGAAACTCATGCAAAGGTGTTGGTGGTTTGTTAGAATTCTCTGGAATTAGACCAGAAAGACTTTTGCAGGTGCCAACATTGAGGACTTGTGATTTCACTAGATTGTATTCTGGTCCAGTCTTGAGCTTGTTCACCAAGTACCAGACGTTGGAGTATTTAGATCTTTCTTACAACGAGCTTCGTGGGAAAATCCCGGAAGAATTCGGGGACATGGTGGCCTTGCAGGTTCTTGAATTGTCTCACAACCAGTTATCTGGGGAGATTCCCTCATCACTTGGTCAACTCAAGAATTTAGGTGTATTTGATGCATCGCATAATAGGTTGCAAGGTCATATCCCAGACTCATTCTCAAACCTGTCATTTTTGGTGCAAATTGATCTGTCCAACAATGAGTTAACTGGGCAAATTCCATCTAGAGGACAACTTAGTACACTTCCAGCTAGCCAGTATGCAAACAACCCGGGTCTTTGTGGTGTTCCATTGCCTGAATGCCAGAACGAAAACAGCCAACCTACAACAAATCCGAGTGCAAGCGATGGCAAAGCAGGCCACAAGCCAGGAACTGCATCATGGGCAAATAGTATTGTGTTGGGAGTTCTCATCTCCATTGCTTCTATATGTATCTTAATTGTGTGGGCAATCGCAATGCTCGCCAGGAGGAAGGAGGCAGAGGAAGTGAAGATGCTTAGTAGCTTGCAAGCATCTCATGCTGCCACAACATGGAAAATTGACAAAGAGAAAGAGCCTTTGAGCATTAATGTGGCAACATTTCAGAGACAGCTGAGGAAGCTCAAGTTCTCACAACTGATTGAGGCAACAAATGGCTTCTCAGCAGCTAGCCTCATTGGGTGTGGTGGGTTTGGAGAAGTGTTCAGGGCTACACTCAAGGATGGCTCAAGTGTTGCGATAAAAAAGCTCATCCGGCTGAGCTGCCAGGGTGATAGAGAATTCATGGCAGAGATGGAAACCTTGGGAAAAATCAAGCACAAAAATCTTGTGCCTCTGTTGGGATATTGTAAAGTAGGTGAAGAGAGGCTGCTTGTTTATGAGTACATGGAATATGGAAGCCTAGAAGAAATGCTCCATGGGAGAACAAAGACTCGAGATCGGCGAATTTTGACATGGGAAGAAAGGAAAAAGATTGCTAGAGGCGCAGCAAAAGGACTTTGTTTTCTACACCACAATTGCATCCCACACATAATACACCGCGACATGAAATCCAGCAATGTACTACTTGACCATGAAATGGAGGCTCGGGTTTCAGATTTTGGAATGGCGAGACTAATAAGTGCCCTTGATACTCATCTAAGTGTAAGCACACTAGCAGGAACACCTGGATATGTGCCACCAGAGTACTATCAAAGTTTCAGGTGCACAGCAAAGGGAGATGTCTATTCATTTGGAGTTGTCATGCTGGAACTCCTCACAGGGAAACGCCCCACTGATAAGGAGGACTTTGGTGACACTAACTTGGTGGGATGGGCCAAAATGAAGGTACGTGAAGGGAAACAGATGGAAGTAATCGATTCTGAGTTGCTTATGGTGACAAAAGGAACAGATGAAGCAGAAGTTAAAGAAGTAAAAGAGATGATAAGATACTTAGAGATAACATTACAATGTGTTGATGACTTTCCTTCCAAAAGGCCAAACATGTTGCAGGTAGTGGCCATGCTGAGAGAGCTCATGCCTGGATCAGCTGATGGAAGCAGCAACAGTGCTTGATTTTATATTATTGTCTATAGATATGATAAGTGAATATTGAAGAACACGAGGCTTGTAAGATTTTCTCTAAAGCTGTTACAATGAGTTTCTGTTGTCTAGTTTTTCAATTGCTTTCTGTAGCACCTCTCTGATAGACTAAAATCTGGATACAATGCAAAAGCCAGGAAAAGAATAATTATTGCAAACAGGTCCTTAAAATGAGACTTTTCAAATCAATTCTTTGAAGTATAAAACTGATTAAAAATGAGAAATTAAGTCAGTTCAGCTTTGGCTGGTGGCACAGATTCTAGAAATCATCAATTTCCAGTTCTGTCACGATATTCTTAAATTTACAGTTTAGTTTCTAAATTTCACTGAGTTTTGAAAATTTGGAAAAATAGTAAAATTAGTCAAATTGACCTGAATTTGTCTGGAATCACGTATTTAATACCAGAATTTTACATAAAAATTTTGAACGCCAAACTAATTCTCTAAAGAGGTTAGTTGCAGCCTTTAATTTGTTTGCTCTGTTCTTGGACTCAATATGCTGTTATCTAATTTTTGGGCTAATTCAGGGTTCAAATTGAATCTAAATGAGATGAAAATTTGTGAATACGTTACTCAACATGGACTTTTAAGTTCTGGAAAACTAATTCGAGACAGCACCTTATCTTCTGATAAGCTATTGTTTTGAGTGCAACAACCTAACCAAATTACCTTTCATTGAGCTAAAAATTTCCAGGATGAAACTTTATCATATTATCTTGCTTCCATAAAAATTCCAAGGCAAAAACACATGGTTAATTAGTTTCGGACAAACATCTGGTGATGCTACAAGTTTCGCTGATAAACAAAACACTTGCTGCCATGGACTTTGAGACAAGGAAGCCCATGGCTAGCCATGTCCAAATATTGAGTAACTCCAGATTGTAACTTTAGTATGAAACCAAATTTTAGGCCTAAATTAACAATTTTGGTCTCCCAGCTAACTTGCAATCTATGATGCATGAGTGCTTCTAAAATGAAGCCGTACCCGTATTTTTTAGGGTACTCCGAGTACTTCAAAATATATATGATGTAGTATTTTTTTTTTGAGAAAAAAAGTTTGATTCCATATTTATTGGAAAATTTATAAGTATATATGCAAACTTTTAATCTTAAATTAGACAATTATAAAATATATATATATATATACTTCAATATCATATAAGATTTTTACTAATTATATAAGTTATATGGAATTTAAGAAATTTTAAGGAATTTACATTACTATTTTGACTGATTATATATTATTAAATTTTATTATTTTAAAAATTGTCACATATAAACTTTTTTTTATTTATTAAGTGATAATACCAAATCTGGCCACCATTGGAGATTGCCCCTCAAGTGTCTAATTGCCTAGATAGAATCTCACCCTCAGCTAGGGGTTGCCCAACGATTAGTGACCACTAAATGCCATGTGTCCATGATATGTTGGTCGCACTTATAAATATTGCCTTATTCCTTGGTATCAAGTACGCATATTGTAACACCCCCAACCTTATATTTCTTTCTTTCTGATAATTAAATAATATAAGATAATATAATATATGATTAGTGAGTTACTACTACCTCTACCCGAGTATATTTTTAACTTTTTCTAAGTTAAATAGTTGAGTGCCACTAGTTTGGGTTACTACACTCAGGTTCTCACATGTTACGCAGCGAAAATAAATAAAGTAATTTAAATGAAATAGATAGATATAGAGATATTTACATTCACATGCAACTATACATAATATTTATACATACATATACAATAGTGTGTGCCAGACATATACCTATAGATATGTTAACCTGAGCAGGGTAAAGAGACAACAAGCCTGCCACTCATACCTTATTTTAAGAAAAACTCTCCATCTCACATATCTTAATACATATATGTCCTCTTTATCTACACCAAAATTTTCCTCTTGATCCTTTCAAAATACTAATAAGGATTCAGGGAGATGGGCATGTCAAAATACTATAAACTCCTAGTTATGCAAAAAGTCAAGGGGAAGGTGGTAACTCAAATACGAATAGGACCCATAGTCCAGTGATCACAGGAAAATACCCCAGAAAGGGTATCTCCACTATCTCTATCTCTACCTCCATTAGTACCTGATACCTAGTTATCTGATACAAATAGTTGTTTGTACCACCGTACGAATATGAAAATCCACCACATTCTAGTTCAGAATATTTTAAACCATTATGCTATTGGAATCATGTAAATGTATTAAATAACTATCTCATGCATATACTTATGATTACACATACACGTCAACAAATATTCATCACACAGGATGCATTCTCATATTGTAATGGTAACAACTCATATTCTCATTTCAGTATATAGAGCATAAGTAAAGAAATCATGCAATTTGATATGGCCATAGTCAAAAGCATCACACAATAATTCTTTCAAATTTCTATTCATAAATGAGATTCTCTTATGGTCATGAGCCACCTGCAATCATTCTCATGATTTTCACCGTCAGCATTTATTCTCAGGTTATCCGTCAGCAATTATTCTCAGGTTAACCGTCTGTAAAACTTTTCCTGGATTAAAGCCAGTTGCAGCTATTCTCGCAGTATAACCAATTGCATCCCTTCTTGCGGAATAACCAAATGCATCCCTTCTCACGGTGTAACCAAATGCATCCCTTCTCACGGTGTAACTAAATGCATCCCTTCTCACGGTGTAACCAAATGCATCCCTTCTCGTGGATCAACCATTTGCAGTATTCTCATTTATGGTTTATACTCAATCAAAATCTCTTATTTTTCTTCTCTTTCTCATAATTTCTCAAATCTTCTCATTTCTCATGTTACCCATTACAATTCAAGATTAAATCCTAAGTTGGAGCGAATTATTGGGCCAATTATGTAACAACAGGAAAGAATTGAAAGAATTTTAAGGGATTTCAAAAGATAAATTTTGATTTTTTGAAGCTAATTTCCATCAAACGAAGCTTGGCATGAATTTCGAGGATAATAACTTGACACAGAAGGTCGTTCGAAGCTAGAAACATGATCAAATAGAAAGAAATGCAATCCGGCGATCAGAAACTGACGGAAGGAGTTTCGTGCGTCAATTTCGTTGACGGAGGCCAAGACTTTCGTATGGAAATGAGTGCCAACATCTGGAAGGATGCCGACACCCTAAAACATCCCCGGATGGCCTGGGAAAAGTCAGAATCGTCCCTGGAGGCTTTAAATTACGCGAATTCCCTCTATTTCTCTCATTTCACTCTCTCTCCTCTCTCTTTTCTCTCTCCACCTTCCTCCACCGTGAACGGCTGCCACAGCCACCGTGGGCCGCCACCAAGGGTACCAACCGACAGCCCTCACTGCCCACAACCTCCAGCAACCAACCACGGCCACCAACGGCCGTCGGAGCCGCCGAAAAAATGCTATTTTTCCCCTCCATCGCGCGAAACTTCTCCAGCTCGAATCGCTGCCGTCCGTCGCCGTTGACCGTCACCGCCCCCACCACCGTGTAGCCCGAGATGCCAGCTTCCTCCAGTAGCTCGGCGCCGGCGAAAGGAGGCCGGACGCATCAGATCGGCGCGTAACGCCGCCTGGCTGCGGTGAGAAAGTTCGTGGCCAGAAAACACCGCCCAAACGGCCGTGAACCACCGTGCCACCACCGTATTCGGACTCCTGGGCTTGCGGGCTTCACCGTGGTGTGATTTTTGAGGCAAACTGCACCTCTCTGCCGTGCACCGCCGTGCCGGAGCTTCTGGACGTGTATCCCGAGAAACCGAGACCAACGTGACGTAGAATTCCATCATCCTAGCACAGTGGTAAGGTCCGATTTCCCAAAAACTAATGGTATATGACTGAAATCGCTACCGAACGTAAATGGACAATAAATTGACCTAGGTATTAGCGTAACTGGATTTAGGATCGAAAAACGGATGACGTGACGAATCTAAATATTTAATTTCATGTCCAGGGAATTAATTGGGCTCAGAAACCGAGACTTCGTGAAGCCCTGACTTGATTTAGAGCGACTGGAGACCAGGTAGGATAATTTACACTTCCCGAACCCTAGAATTGATTTAGTGAATACCTAAAAGATTTAGATGACTTGCATGGTTTTGTGTGCTGCTTTCGATGGGATAAATTGCATGCCTGTGTGCTGAAAACCCTAATTGCATGTTAGACACCTTGTTTATCGAGTTTGGATGCCTTTAGGACAGATTTACTTAGGGTTGGGTACTTGATAGCCGGTATGGGACGGCCGTTAAGTATTCCTCATACAGGAAGCTTTTAAACGAAATTATTTTTATCAGTTGCTTTGTATTGAGTTAGGGATTACGCGTTAAACCAGGACGACCCTAAGAAAGGTTTAGGGAGTATAAGGGTGGATAACCTACACGGGGACACGTTGTGATTTAGGTGTAATACCCTAGAACCCTGAGGAATAGCCGATCGAGTGCATGTGAGTTCGAATAGACTGTATGAGGATGAGAATTGGCGTATGTGCACATGCTAGGGGACGCCCTAGATGTTGATTCTCACCCGGTCCTTGAGTGAGTGATTGGTGTTACGGATCACACTCACAATATAGGCTTGATTCGGGTGATTGGTGTTACGGATCACACCCAACGATAAGAGAGGTATTCTCTCTAGACTACGTGCAATTAGATGATAATTTAGATTTGGTTACAACGGACTTGTAGCCAACGAGAACTGAGAGACACAGGGCATAGGATTTTACTTGATTTTGATGACTGATTTTAAAAGAAATGGATTTCCTGATTGTGATATATTGCCGCAATTTCCATGTGTTTAAATGATTTTAAAGATAAGGTATTTCACTATTTTCGAACTGATTTCGGGAAGACGATTTCGGTGTTCGCACCGCTGGGTATTCAACTAGTTTTTGAATGATAATTAAATTGTAAATTATTCTACTGGGATTTATATCTCATTAGGTTGCGTACTCAGATGAACAGGGACAGGGGCAGGAGCCCAGACGATAGCCGAGGCTGACTTCAGGATAGACCGGAGGATGATTAGCTTAGGCTTGAATCATTTGTATATATACTTTGATGATGTTGTTATTTATTGGATTCTGTTTCTTATAAATTCTGTATGGATTAGACTGAATGTACATATAACGTTTTAGATAGTATGCATGGATTTTAGTGATGAATTGATGTTGCTGTGTATAGATTTATGTTGGTTATGCTTATTACTGTTGTTGGACTGGCTGTTGATTTTTAAACTGGTGATTTCGTATTTGGGATATGATCAAAATACAGAGGAAACTCTGCCAGATTTTTGGTAGGGTTTACCGCTATAAACTTGAGGAATTCAGTTAGAACGCATGTGAATGCTTGACAGTATATGTACATGAGTCTTGGATATTGAGTTTAATGATTGTATGCCGTATGTATGGATTTTAGATTTCATTCCAGAGTTATTGATGATGTATGCATATGTATTTAAGTAGCTGCGTGTGAATCAGGGTTGAACGGAATCCGAATGGACAATGGGAAGTCTATTTGGGTTACGCTCAACCAGCAGCGATCCCCTGACATTCCCACATAGGGAATAATCGTTTAGAATACCCCATATGCTTCTGCTAATCAGATAAGTATCGTGTATGACGCATTAGGGGGTCGTTACAATTATGGTATCAGAGCCCTGTCTGTCGGATCTTCTGGTTTAGTGGGCCTAGGACTTTAAATCTTTGGGCTTGCAGCTTTAGGGTTTTGATTGATTTGACTCTGGAATGATAGGACCTGATTTGAATTGATAATGAACGGAATGAATTTGATGTATTTCTGTTGACTATTGCTGTGTGACTGATCTATTTGTTTCCGTGTCAGATAAGCATGGCAGAATCTAGTAGGGACGCCACACGTAGGCCTAGGGGAAGGCCAAGGGACAGAAACCAGGGTGCGTCAGGTAGCGGTAGCATGGAGACTGAGGTTGACATGCGGGAGATGATGGAATCTATCAGATTAATGGTCGATGCAATGAGAGACCAGGCCACTACCAGTGCCAATGCAATGAGACAGCAGCAAGAAGATAGACAGACGAGAAACGACGGAGCCACCCAACAGGTGAATCCACTATATCAGGGATGGATTGAATTCCAGAGAGCAGGTCCATCTCCGTTTACAGGTGCCTCCGATCCAGTTGTTGTGGAAGCTTGGATAAAAGGAATTGAAAAGATTTTCAGGTTGTTGCAGTGCGACGATGAACAGAAGGTCACATATGCAACGTATATCTTTGAAAGGTGAAGCGAAACTTTGGTGGGCGGATGCCCGGAAGCGATGGAGAGCCGAGGCATTCCACTGACTTGGGAATCTTTCAAGAGAGTCTTCATGGATCAATATATCCCTGAGAGCATGAAACAAGCAAAGGAAGCCGCAGTTCTGGCTCACCCGTGAGGCGGCCGCTTGACGAGTATCTCAAAGCTTGCTTTAAGGAATTATCAAGATACTCTACTTACCTGCGAATGCATTACGATGAGGCTTGGAAAGCGAAGCAACTAGAAGAAGGCCTCGATTTACCTATGAAGACTCAGTTGGCTACCCTGGAGATTCGAGACTTCGCCACACTGGTCAACAAGTGCCGAATTCTGAGCAAGAATTTAGAACAGAAACAGACTCAGAATATGACACAGCGTACAGGGAACCGACCCAGACAAGCGCCCAGAAATCTGAATGTAAGAAGCGGTATGTTTAAACCGTAACCAGGGGCTTCTAGTAGCAGTGGGAGGCGACCTGATAATACTCTTTGTCCGAAGTGTGGTACTAGACATCCAAATCAACCCTGGTGGCATCAGACTCCACTTCAATGCTATAGATGTGGAGGTACAGGACACATGGCCAGATACTGCCCTTCCACGGGGAATCAATCGACATCTGGTAGCCGAAGACCACAAGCTCCAGGGAGAGTTTTTACCATGAATCTTTGCCAACGTCGGCGTGTCCTCGGGCTTGATGCAGGGTAGAGGTAAAATTTATAATTTTTCTTTGATAGTATTGTTTGATTCAGGTGCTACGCACTCCTTTATCGCTGATGCATGCGTAGAACGAATGAGATTACCTGTTCAAACCCTGCCTTGTGACCTATACATATCCACACCCTTGGGAGAAGCCACTATGTCCCCACGAATATGCCTAAATTGCCCCTTAACCATTGAAGATACCTTATTTCTTGTGGACCTAGTGTGTATACCATTGTCAGGGATCGACATTATTTTGGGAATGGATTGGTTAACTAGGAATCGGGTTTTATTGAATTGTTCCGAAGGGACAATTACTTATCTGGATAACGTACCTATACGTGGGAGTGACAGGGCTTGTGAGATAGGTGATATGTCCCTCAATCTTTCTGAGGTAGAGTTGCAGGATAGACTAAGTCAAATCCCAATAGTTAGTGACTTTCCGGAGGTATTTCCTTTGGAAGTCAGTCAACTGCCACCACCTAGGGAGATAGAATTCACCATTGACCTGATTCCGGGAGCGGGTCCAATAGCTATGACCTCGTATCGTATGGCCCCCGCAGAATTGAGAGAATTAAAAGTCCAAATCGAAGACATGTTGGAGAAGGGGTTCATTAGGCCGAGTGTATCACCATGGGGAGCTCCGGTCTTATTCGTAAAGAAGAAAGACAGGAGTTTAAGACTGTGTATTGATTACCGGCAATTGAATAAGGTGACCATTAAGAACAAATACCCATTGCCACGTATTGATGATTTTTTTGATCAGTTGCAAGGCGCGACTGTATTTTCTAAGATAGATTTAAGGTCAAGATACCACCAGATTAGGGTTAGAGAGGAGGATATTCCTAAGACAGCATTCAGGATAAGATACGGCCATTATGAGTTCTTATTGATGCCGTTTGGATTAATGAATGCACCCGCTGTCTTTATGGATTATATGAACAGAATTTTCAGACCCTATTTAGATCAATTCGTTGTGGTATTCATCGACGATATCTTAGTATATTCCAAGACTCACGAAGAGTATGCCCAGCATCTTAACACGGTGTTATAGATACTGGAAGAGAAACAATTGTATGCAAAGCTGGAGAAATGTGAGTTTTGGTTAGAAGAAGTGAAATTTTTAGGACATGTGGTAAATGGAAAAGGAATAGCGGTCGACCCAAAGAAAATTAAAGCAGTATGAGATTGGGATCGACCTAGAACGGTCACCGAGATTAGGAGTTTCTTGGGTTTGGCCGGCTATTATCGGAAATTCATTCAAGGATTTTCGCAAATAGTGTCTTGGATTGACCGATTGACTCGAAAAGGGGTAGATTTTGAATGGAGCGAACAGTGTGAGACTAGTTTTCAGATTCTGAAAGAGAAATTGACCACCGCTCCTGTATTAATTATTTCGAAACCCGTAGAACCCTTTACTGTATACAAAGATGCATCTTTGAGAGGCCTAGGTTGTGTTTTGATGCAGGATGGGAAAGTTGTGGCTTATGCATCGCGACAATTGAAACCTGCAGAGGAGAACTACCCTACCCATGACTTAGAACTAGCTGCCATTGTGTTTGCCCTAAATATTTGGAGGCATTACCTATATGACGCGGTATTCGAGGTATATAGTGATCATAAGAGCCTTAGGTATTTGTTTGATCAGAAGGAATTAAACATGAGGCAGCGTAGGTGGGTAGAATATTTAAAAGACTTTGATTTTGAATTGAAATATCATGCAGGAAAAGAAAATGTTGTAGCCGATGCGTTAAGCTGAAAGTCACTACAACTAGCTAGTTTAATGATTGGTGAGATGAGGTTACTTGAGGATTTTGGGAACCTTAGCCTCAATGTAATCTCATTTCCGCAAAGATTAGTGATGAGTGACTTTTTAATAACCTGCGAATTGAGAGAACTAATTAGACAAGCCCAACTTGAGGATGAATCCTTGGAGGTATATGCAGACCAACCCGATTTTGGATTAGCACCTGATGGAGTCTTAATGTTTAGGAAGAGAGTAGTAATTCCGAACCATCAGGAATTAAAGGACAAAGTGTTAGCAGAAGCTCACAGAAGCCATTACACTATTCACCCTGATATTTCCAAGATGTATCAGGATTTAAAGAGAAACTTTTGGTGGCCCGGTATGCAGAGAGATATCACAGATTACGTGAATGCCTGTTTGACTTGTCAACAGGTTAAGATAGAGCATCAGAAACCCGCAGGGCTACTTAAGCCATTAGAGATACCAGAGAGGAAATGGGATCAGATCACTATAGATTTTGTGGTAGGATTACCTAGAACACCAGCAGGATTTGATGCCATTTGGGTGATAGTGGATAGGTTGACCAAGTCTGCGCACTTTTTGCCTGTTAAGGTGCGTTACTCCATGGAGAAATTAGCCGAAGTATACCTTAGGGAAATTGTAAGATTACATGGAATACCGTCAGGTATAGTATCTAATCGAGACCCTAGGTTTACTTCGAGATTTTGGCAATCCCTACAGCAAGCCTTAGGAACCCAACTTAAATTTAGCACAGCCTATCATCCTCAGACTGACGGGCAGTCTGAAAGAACTATTTAAACCCTAGAAGACATGTTGAGGGCTTGTGTGCTTGAACAGAAAGGAAGTTGGGATAAACACCTGCTATTGATAGAGTTTGCATACAACAACAGTTATCACTCTACCATCGGCATGGCACCGTATGAGGCTCTGTATGGGAGGAGTTGTAAGTCACCTTTAAGTTGGGTAGAGATGGGGGAGAGTGCACTGTTAGGACCTGAAATGGTACAAGAAACCACTGATCAAATTAAAATGATCAGGGAAAAGATGAGAGCTGCCCAACAGAGGCAAGAATCTTATGCCAACAAGAGAAGAAGGCCTTTGGAATTTAACGAGGGAGATCACGTATTTCTGAGAGTGTTCCCCACCACGGGTATTGGTAGACAGATAAGGACTAAGAGACTAAGTCCTAGATTCCTAGGACCATTCCAAATTTTACAAAGAGTCGGTCCCGTTGCCTACCAAATTGCTTTACCTCCCCATTTGTCCAACCTACATGATGTTTTCCACGTCTCCCAACTTTGTAAATATGTCCCAGATCCTGCGCATGTATTAGAGAATCAACCGATAA
This sequence comes from Senna siamea, assembly GCA_031216115.1. Lineage (NCBI taxonomy): Eukaryota > Viridiplantae > Streptophyta > Magnoliopsida > Fabales > Fabaceae > Senna > Senna siamea. The sequence goes on from CM062360.1 coordinate 11,141,449, forward strand.
TATTAAAGGAAAATTTGACTTATGAATCTACTCCTGTTCAAATCTTTGACTATAAGACTAAGCAGCTTCGAAGTAAAATAATCCCTCTAGTTAAGGTACTTTGGCAGGATGTAGCATCGCAGGAAATGACGTGGGAGAAAGAAGATGAGATGAGGCAAAGATATCCAGAACTGTTTACAGGTATGAATTTTGGGGACAAAATTTCTTTTAAGGGGGGGGGAGAATGTAACAACAGGAAAGAATTGAAAGAATTTTAAGGGATTTCAAAAGATAAATTTCGATTTTTTGAAACTAATTTCCATCAAACGAAGCCTGGCATGAATTTCGAGGATAATGACTTGACACAGAAGGTCGTTCGAAGCCAGAAATACGATCAAACAGAAAGAAATGCAATCCGGCGATCAGAAACTGACGGAAGGAGTTTCGTGCATCAATTTTGTTGACGGAGGCCAAGAATTTTGCATGAAAATGTGTGCCAACGTCTGGAAGGATGCCGACACCCTAAAACATCCCCAAATGGCCTGGGAAAAGTCAGAATCATCCCTGGAGGCTTTAAATTATGCGAATTCCCTCCATTTCTCTCATTTCACTCTCTCTCTCCTCTCTCTTTTCTCTCTCCACCTTCCTCCACCGTGAACGGCTGCCACAGCCACTGTGGGCCGCCACCAAGGGTACCAACCGATAGCCCTCGCTGCCCACAACCTCCAGCAACCAACCACGGCCACCAACGGCCGCCGGAACCGATGAAAAAATGTCATTTTTCCCCTCCATCGCTTGCCACCGTGCCGGAGCTTCTGGACGTGCATCCCGAGAAATCGAGACCACCGTGACGTAGAATTCCATCATCCGAGCACAGTGGTAAGGTCCGATTTCCCAAAAACTAATGGTATATGACTGAAATCGCTACCGAACGTAAATGGACAATAAATTGACCTAGGTATTAGCGTAACTGGATTTAGGATCGAAAAACGGATGACGTGACGAATCTAAATATTTAATTTCATGTCCAGGGAATTAATTGGGCTCAGAAACTGAGACTTCGTGAAGCCCTGACTTGATTTAGAGTGACTGGAGACCAGGTAGGATAATTTACACTTCCCGAACCCTAGAATTGATTTAGTGAATACCTAAAAGATTTAGATGACTTGCATGGTTTTACGTGCTACTTTTGATGGGATAAATTGCATGCCTGTGTGCTGAAAACCCTAATTGCATGTTAGACACCTTGTTTATCGAGTTTGGATGCCTTTAGGACGAATTTACTTAGGGTTGGGTACTTGATAGCCGGTATGGGATGGCCGTTAAGTATTCCTCGTACAGGAAGCTTTTAAACGAAATTATTTTTATCAGTTGCTTTGTCTTGAGTTAGGGATTACGCGTTAAACCAGGATGACCCTAAGAAAGGTTTAGGGAGTATAAGGGTGGATAACCTACACAGGGACACGTTGTGATTTAGGCGTAATACCCTAGAACCCTGAGGAATAGCCGACCGAGTGCATGTGAGTTCAAATAGACTGTATGAGGATGAGAATTGGCGTATGTGCACATGCTAGGGGACGCCCTAGATGTTGATTCTCACCCGGTCCTTGAGTGAGTGATTGGTGTTACGGATCACACTCACAATATAGGCTTGATTCGGGTGATTGGTGTTACGGATCACACCCAACAATAAGAGAGGTATTCTCTCTAGACTACGTGCAATTAGATGATGATTTAGATTTGGTTACAACGGACTTGTAGCCAACGAGAACTGAGAGACACAGGGCATGGGATTTTACTTGATTTTGATGACTGATTTTAAAAGAAATGGATTTCCTGATTGTGATATATTGCCACAATTTCCATGTGTTTAAACGATTTTAAAGATAAGGTATTTCACTATTTTCGAACTGATTTCGGGAAGACGATTTCGGTGTTCGCACCGCTGGGTATTCAACTAGTTTTTGAATGATAATTAAATTGTAAATTATTCTACTGGGATTTATATCTCATTAGGTTGCGTACTCAGATAAGCGAGGGACGAGCGGGAGCCAGACGATAGCCGAGGCTGACTTCAGGATAGACCGGAGGATGATTAGCTTAGGCTTGAATCATTTGTATATATACTTTGATGATGCTATTATTTATTGGATTCTGTTTCTTATAAATTCTGTATGGATTAGACTGAATGTACATATAACATTTCAGATAGTATGCATGGATTTTAGTGATGAATTGATGTTGCTGTGTATAGATTTATGTTGGTTATGCTTATTACTGTTGTTGGACTGGCTATTGATTTTTAAACAGGTGATTTCGTATTTGGGATATGATCAAAATACAGAGGAAACTCTGCCAGATTTTTGGTAGGGTTTACCGCTATAAACTTGAGGAATTCAGTTAGAACGCATGTGAATGCTTGACAGTATATGTACATGAGTCTTGGATATTGAGTTTAATGATTGTATGCCGTATGTATGGATTTTAGATTTCATTCCAGAGTTATTGATGATGTATGCATATGTATTTAAGTAGCTGCATGTGAATCAGGGTTGAACGGAATCCGAATGGACAATGGGAAGTCTATTTGGGTTACGCTCAACCAGGAGCGATCCCCTGACATTCCCACATAGGGAATAATCGTTTAGAATACCCCATATGCTTCCGCTAATCAGATAAGTATCGTGTATGACGCATTAGGGGGTCGTTACAAATTATGGATAAAATTAGGTTATTGAGTCAAATTTTCCAAAACAGAGAGCTTCAAGTCAACTTCCAACCTCCTGGAAGTCGACTTCCAACTTGCTGTCCTAAAAATGTTACAAATAGTGAGCAATCAGTTGACTTCTAGGACCCCAACAGTTGAGTGCTATGTTGTTGGCTAATTTCTGGAAAATAAGAACACGGCAGTTGACTTCCAGCCACAGCGATCATTGCTAGCATTCTGAATCTGATTCTAGGCAACTTCGAGAACGACGATCGTAGTAGGGCCTACAAGTTGACTACTATGTTATGCTCTATTTTTCAAAAGTCTTTTGACCCAGATTTCTGCACCAAACACATGTTTTTAAAATAGTTTTGATAATTTAAAACTCAATAATAGCATAAAAGCTTCATTTACCAATAAGAAAACAGCCCAAACCACCAATTATTCATGCTCAAATCTTGGATTTAAACTCTTTTTCAAAAACCAGAAAAATCCATTTCTCAGATTTGTATTTATGCATTCACAAGTATATTCAAGCATTTTAAAAAATCCAATAGCAATCAAAAACACTAAGAATGTAGGTTTTAATCTCTTTGAAGTTCAAAACTATGAAAACTCAAAATTTACGAACCATTAACATTAAATTTCAAAAATGAGGGAGATAGGTGATTTGCTACCTTTTTGTTGATTTCCAATCGGTATTTGATGATAGTGAAGGGTTCTAGTAAGTTTTCCTAGCTCCTGGAATGCTTAAATTCGATTAACAGATTTCTTCCCTCTCAATTCCCATTCTTTCTCTCTCTAACTCGATTTCTCTCTCTCTCTAGAATTTCAGAACTCAGGAAGCCAAATGAAGAGTTATGGAAGGCTAGCCTATTTATAGGAAATTCAACCTTTTATAACTTTGTCCCTAATTCCCGAATACTTGGCCCAAATTGGTAATTCTTCTAACTTTATGTTAAATGACCATTTCATCCCTAACTGCCTGGTGGAAAATTTTCAGAATTCTGTTGCTACAGTACATCATTTGGCTAAAATTATGGCCTATTGCTCTAAAGTTTTAGAATTTCATACCTCTATCCTCACTTCATATTTTTCCTTTCAATTTGGTCCTTATTCTTTCTTGTCCCTTAAAACTCTTTTCCTAATGCAACTACATGTAGCCTAATGCAACAAACACAAGCATTTTGATTCATTAAAATTAACAAACATCTCTTAATGCGCAAAAGGAGCAGATTTTACACATATTCTACCACTCTTATAGCTCACTACACTATTACACTCTCCTACTCTGACTTAGGCATCAGAGATGCATTTAGGGAGTCCTCTCCCTTGTGCATTCTATATTTTCTCCCTTTATGCAGGATCTTGTTGCCTCTGGTATGCTTGTTGCTCCCTCTACGATTAGTTAGTCCAAATTTGATTTATAATTGGCACCCACCATGGTCTTCTCCGACCATTGTACCATATTGATATTTTATGATCAATCTTTCTTTCTCTATCTTGGGTATTATTCTCTTTCTTTGATCAATTTACCATTACGTTTCTTAAAAAAAAAAGTTATGGTTCTTCCATGGTCAATTCTTCTTTCCTTTATAGTTTCTTGAAAAAAGAAACCATGTTAATCTTTAATGATCAATCATTCTCTCTCTTTCGAGAATATTATTCTCTTTCCTTTATGGTTTCTTGGAAGAAGAAACCATATTGATATTTTATGATCAATCTTTCTTTTCCCATCTTGGGTGTTCTCTTTCTTTCATCAATTTACCACTACGTTTCTCGATAAAAGAAATTTTATGGTTCCTCCATGATCAATTATTATTTCCTTCATAGTTTCTTGAAAGAAGAAACCATATTGATCTTTCATGATCAATCATTCTCTCCCTTTTTGGAATATTATTCTCTTTCCTTTATGGTTTCTTGGAAGAAGAAACCATATTAATCTTTTATGGTTAATCTTTCATTCCTTTATAGGAACATTATTCTCTTTCTTTGATGTTTTCTTGAAGGAAGAAGCAATATTGATCTTTTAAGATCAATCCTTCTCCCCTTTCTGGGAACATCATTATGTCTCTTTGATGGTTTCTTGAAAAAAGAAGCTATATTGATCTTTTAAGATCAATCCTTCTCTCTCTTTCAGGAGCATCATCTTGTTTCTTTAATGGTTTCTTGAAAGAAGAAGCCATATTGATCTTTTAGGATCAATCCTTCTCTCTCTTTTGGGAACATCATTATGTTTCTTTGATGGTTTCTTGAAAGAAGAAGCCATATTAATCTTTTATGATTAATCCTTCATTCCCCTACAGGAACATTACTATCTCTTTGATAGTTTTTTGAAATAAGAAACCATATGATCTTTTAGGATCAATTCTTCCCATGAGCATTATGCTCTTTCTTTGATGGTTTCTTGAGAAAAGAAAGCATATTGATTGTTTATGATCAATCCTTCATTCCATTTCAAAAGCATTATTCACTTTCTTTGATGGTTTCTTACAAGAAGAAACTATATTGATCTTTTATGATCAATCCTTCTTTCCTTTAATATTCTCTTTCTTTCATGATTTATTGAAAGAACAAACTATACTGATCTTTTAAGATCAATCCTTCAGTCGCTTCAGAAACATTATTCTCTTTACTTAGTCATTTCTTGAAAAAAGAACCTATATTGATCTCTTATGATCAATCTTTCTTTGGGCCTTATTCTCATTTGCCATATGGCTCGCCATTACCACATCCTGTGTCGAAGCTATGGCTTGCCATTTTTGCGACCTATCTTTTGTATATGGCTCGCCATTATTGTAATGACCCCTTATTAAATACATGTATCAGAGTAAACTGGAAGCGTAAAATTCCCTCATCAATTTTTTTTCCTCTCCCATTTAGGTAACTAAGTAGTTGTAACTAGTTGAGTGTAACCCAAATAGTCTCTTCTGTTAGTCCATTCAAATTTCACTCAACTACCTTTCTCGCGTAGTATATTTAATACCACAATTCATACAGTTATGTACTCTGGAATAAGAAATTCTAAAGCATCCATTCACTCATAAGCAATCAAGATATCATTTGTAGTAATGGTACTAAGATAAACCCACCATTAATCCATTACATTTCAGTACAATCATCTCCATTTCAAAATTTCATACCCTATGGCTTTCATCCAAATAATCATATAATCAATATTGCAATTACAATTCTTGGCCCATATGCCAACTCAAATTACCCTCTAAGAATCAAAACTTTACAACTCTTCTAGGATGTCCTGTGTAACATTAGCCTCTAATACTTTGTATTTTATCATGGCATTATTATCATTCTTATTTATGTGATGACAAGGATGGTTCATTAAATGAATAGAATGGACATTTTCATCAAAATAGAACCATTGTTGTCATAAAAGGGTGAAATTGAAAATTTGGCAAAGAGGGGCAAAATAGTAATTTTACTATAAAGGAGGAATAAATTTTTATTTTCTTATTTCATGGAACTATATTAAGGACTTTTATCAATTTCATTTAAGAGAGAAGAAGAATTTAGTGTGAAGTGATTATGTCCACTTTGATGGAAAAATGGTAATTTTTCCTTAAAAGAGCAAAGTGTAATTTTACTCCAAGGGCATATTAGTAATTCTTCATAAGGTAGAAAAATTTAATTTTTACCTAAATACTTCATAGAAATAGAATCGGAAAGTCTTTACCCTTTTATTTTAAAAAGGAGAAAGAATAAGGGTAAATGCCATAATATTGGCATAAAGGGAAAAATGGTAATTTTTTCAAAGAAGGATAAATTAGTAATTTCATAAAAAATAAGATTTATGAAACTTTATTTAAGGATTTTTTGCCCAATAAACTCAAAAAGGGTGAAAAATGGGGTTAAATTGGCCATTTGGATATAAAGGGTAAAATGGTAATTTCTTTAGGGACATAATAGTAATTTCCCAAAAAGATGAAGGGAAAATCTGAAATTTCAAAGATTATAAAGGCAGAATTGTCCTAGCCTATGGAAGTTCCACAAAATTACAATCCTAAGGAGAGTGGATGCCATTCTTGAAAAAGAGAAGTGGTAAGGGTAAATTGGTCATTTTACACCAAGGGCATTTTGGTAATTTCACCAAAACCCTAATTTAAGTCATCTTCTTCCTTTAGGAGAAGAAGAAGTCGAAGAAGAGAGGAAGAAGGGGTGTTGGCCGAAAGGTATACTAAGGAAAAGGAAGTGGAAAATCAAGCTAAACCACTTGGAAAATCACACACTACTTGCATTTTCAAGGTAGTTAAACATGCCTAAACCCTTATTTTCTTGTTTTATGGTTTGATTAAAGTGTTCTTAAACTTGCAAGAAGGTTAGGGTTTTCTCTCTCTACATTCTTATGGAAGATTTCCTTGAATAGGTTTTGCATATGATGAAATCTTATTGTGTTTATGAATATGGACATGTTGAAATGCTTGAAAACATAAGAGAATGCAATTCTTCATGATTGGAACCTAATTCTTGAAATGCTTGAAATGGTGTGGGAAAGAGTGAGAAAATGGTGATTTTGCATGAGAACTACTTGAATATGAATTTCTTGTAAGCAAAATGGTGAAAAAACTTCATTTCCATGTTTTTGTCCCTTTAGCTGAAAGCTTGCCTTTGTGATGTGCTGAAATGTGTTTGAAAATGTGTCTCAAAATGGTGGGAGAACTTGTTATGAATTGGTAAGAGAGAGAAAATTATGTTTGGTTAATGTTTTGGCACTTTTCCCATTTTCTAGCTTCACCATTAACCTTGAAAGTGTACCTTACCCTTCTTGGCCGACAGCATCCATGGCAAATAGTGTTGAAATCCATTTGAAAAATGACTAGAAAAACTTATATGTTTAGTCATAAGACAGGAGGAGAGAGAAAATTATGGTATTTTCATGATTTGGCCAAATGTACCATTTTATAGTTTTACCATTTCTCATTCAAAGTGTACTTAAAAATGTAAAGTTGTGAGATTATGTGCATTGTCATGTGTAGTATCAAAAATGAGCTAGAAAAGTGAGGAAAAGAAAGGCTAAATTACACTTACTCATTTTGAGGTGTGAGAAAGTGTTATGCATAATTAATGAAATGTTGCCATAATGTCTAAATGGTACAACGAATGCTAGAAATGAACCAAATAGCTTGGAAATACCAATTCTTCATGTTTTGCTTGCCTTGGCCGAATGCTATGACTATTTTCCCTTGAATGGCAAAATTTATATGTTAATAGAAAGTAGCCTAAGGTGCATTCTAAAATGGCCTAAGCTAAGTGAAATGGGGAAAAATGATGAAATGATTAGATGTGAATGATAAATTGCATGCATTATGCCATTGATGAAATATGTTCAAAGTTATGTGAATGTGATTGAAAGGCTTGAAATGCTCCTTGCAATTGTGAAAGAAAAGGCATGAAAAGTCACCAATAAAGGGTAGAGCATGGCACTTTTATATCCCCCTTGAGGTGAACATGTCAAAGTTATGAATGTTATCCTAAGGGTAAGAGCATGACACTATTATATCTTCCTTTAGAGATCCTTAAAAAGGCAATGAATGATACCTGAAGGAAAGGACCATGGCACTTTTTATGTCATCCTAAAGGTCACCAATAAAGGATGGAGTATGGCACTTTTAGATCCCCCTTGAGGTGTATGTAATGGCATCATATAATACCCTAGTGGTGAGACTCAACAGCATTATAATGAGTCACCCTAGTAGTAATAACTTGATGATATTGAATGATATGCTAGTGGTGAGACTCCACGGCACTATAATGAGTCACCCTAGTAGTCTAGCAAGGATGATCCTAAAAGATGGCTTTAAGCCGAGTATTATGTTGTGATAGTTAGTAATACGTGAATGTGTAGTAAGTGTGAGTTATTGATGTTTGTGGAATGTTAATATCTTACCATATATTCCATTAATGACATCACATGTTGCATATATCATGTTTATAGATGCATACACACATGTTTCGCATATAGCATACCTATAGAAATGATTGAAAAGAGTTTTGAACTAAATAGAATGTAGAAATTTTTTCTGTATTTGTAAAGTGGTACATATCAATTTTTTGAAAGAAAATGGTTTGTTTGGCTAATGGGAAATTATTTTTCATTATTGTACTAGTATGTATCAGATGCCTAGGTACTGTCTCATTATGGAGATTGAAGTGGCAACAGTAGAAGTTCCTTTATTAGGAACTTTTACCATATTAAAGGTTATCTATATTATGTCTATTATAGAAATTCCCCCTAAATGATGTGTACCTATACTACAGACATAGATATATACTTATAGCACTTTTATTTTGGTCCTAATTCTATATGTTCTTTTTGGGTTAGAATTAGGACTCCTATTTTTTTGGATGTATATAAAGGGGAGAAGGGCATATACTTGAGATAGGATATGTGAAGTGTAATGACCCCCTTATCCTACTAGACATATATTAGAGTATATATTAGCGGAAGCATAAAAATATATAGTAAATTTTTCACTTTCCCAATTAGGGAATGTCAGAGAGCCACTACTGGTTGAGTGTAACCTAAATAGACCTCCCTCACAGTCTATTCAAATTCCACTCAACCACCCATCCTATGCAGCAATTCTAATATTATAATATATTACAACACATTACTCTAGAATATAAAATTCTAACAGCCATTTAGAGACAATTGAGATATTCTATACAATAAATAACAAGTTCATACATCATTACTTACATCACAAATCATTATATCTCTATTACAAATTCTAAGTCCTAGACCTCATCATCAAATATATACACAACACCCTCAGTCTACTACGATTCCAGTTTTAGTACTATACACTTATACTAACATTTCTTTGCATCCTCAGCATCCCTTTCTCATGCCAACTGTCTCCTAGGCATCCCCTGGTCCTGGTCATCTAAACAAACGACTTAATGAGATATAAATCCCAGTAGAGCAATTTAAAAAATTAATACTTTCTAAAGCAGTCGCAAGTTCAACTGTGTCAAACACAGAAATAAGCTCCCCAATATTAATTCAATTACATGTGAACTACTAAGTACTTTTTAAATAAGAGTAAACACGGGAAAATCCATTCAAGGACATGAGTATAGCATCTGAACTTTATAAAAACCATACTTTTAAATCATACCTATAAATACCATACATATATACATCTATCACAAGTCTCATGTGATCATCTTCTCAATTGCATGCCATTTTATCTAAAACATGGTTTTGGTTGGGTGTGATCTGTAACACCAATCACCCGCTCAAGGATAGGCGAGAGCTAACTTTCAGGGCATCCCCTGGCATGTGCACACTGCTAGTCTCATCCTTATACAGTCTATATGGCAATATATACACATAGTCGACTAATACTCAAGGTCATGGGATACTATGCTTAAACCACAACTTCACCCCATATAGGCTATACCTTTTACTCCTTAAGCCTTCCATAAGGTTGTCCTGGTTTAATGCGTAATTCCCAATAGATGCAGACTAATTCAATGAAAAAAATCACTTTATAAATGGTCTGCATAGGGAATATTCAACGGCCGTCCCATACCAGCTATTGAATATCCACCCTAAGCTATTCTGTCCCTATGGTATATAACCCAATAGCCAAACTAGAAAACATGCAAAGAGCATCTCATTCACAAGAAAATCCTATCTATACTCATAAAAATCTTAGTAAATCAATCATTTTCAGTAAACATTCCCAATCAGTTTATAAATCATACTAAAAATAGCAATTCACAATCATAAGTTAAAAGTCAGGGAGTGTAAATTACTCTACCTTTATCGTTTGCTCCTTTTATGAATATGATTCTCCTCTTTTCTCTTTAGGTTACCCTTACCAATCTCAATGCCATATCCCTTCTATCATGCACTTATGCAACCCTATCTTAAGGTTTCACCAAGATTTCCTTTAGTTTTCCACTTCTCATAAATATTTCTTTGGTTTTCTAGCACTCTTCCCATGAAATTCTCTTATAAAATGATGTTTAAACCTTGTTCAGATCAAAAACTAGGGATTTCTAAGATCAAATCATGGTTTAAAATCATTTATGTGCATCAGGGGAGCTACCAGTCGGCTACCAAGAGCTGGCAGTCAGCTGATTGCTCTCTAGAAGGCTATATTTTGCAAGACATGGGCCCGACAGTTGAATGGTGCGCGCCTGACAATTGACTGGTGTACCTCTATATGTGATTTTGGCTTTACAGTGGCTCGACAGTTGACTGGTGCCTACCTGGCAGTCGACTATTGAGTTGCTATATTCATTTTTGGGTTTACGAAGAACACGACAGTCAACTGGTACATGTTAGCAATCGACTGTTCTGTTCTTTAATAGTCCAGAAATGCGAGTTTTCATCAAATACAGCCGAGATTACCAGTCTATAACATCTAAAATTTACATGAGCTTAGTCCCTACTTGTTCCTGAGTAAAACCTATAAATTTCTAAGTCCAAAACATCACTCAAATTAGAGAATTCAAATGAAAAACACATGGAAGGAAACTTAACTTTGAAAAGTTCTGATTCAAGCCTAGAGATCAACAAATGGAAGCTATAAATGTAACAACCCATAATTTCATTAGCTTAAATTAGTGGTTTTCAATCAAATGGATGGAATTAATAGTGACATTAATGAATTAGTATGAATTTCTTGCTTGCATTAGTTAATGGGCTAAATGGGTATATTCAAAAGTAAATGTTCATGAAAATTTGGTGCTTAAAATTAATTCTTCTTTAATTTCTTTTTAATTGCCTAGCCTAAGTACCAAGAGAGAAGCAATGTAAGATGTAACTATTTAAATATGTGCATGAGTGTGCCTTGCATGTATCTTGCATGAGAGAAGGGAATGGAAATTTTATGCATAAAAAGTCAACCCTAATGTGAAGTTGATGATAGGAGTGAGTTTTGTAAAATATATATACTTGTGTGTGACTTACATGCATTCCACATGGAGGGGGATGGAAATTTTTCTTTTGTTCAAAGGAGCAAGCACACCCACACGTGAGGGAAGGTGGCGTGAAGTATGCTACAAGTGGTGTAGAATTTTTATATTTAATTGTTGCAATAAGAGGCTCACATAGGGTAAGGGAGTATGGTTAGGAAAAAGGGACAAAAAGTTCAACACTTTCCTCTCCACCTTGGTCAAATGAAATCTAAGAAGCAAAGAAGGGAAGGTAATGGAAGGCTGCATGCAAATTTCCCCAAAATGGTGCCACCTTGCGTGAAGATATGGAGAATATGATTAAGAAAAGAAGAAAGAAGGTGCAGCACTTTAGAGTGCATTACATAGCTGGAAGGAAGAGAAGAAACAAGCAAAAAGGGTTGCCATAATCGCAAGAAAGGAGGTACAAGGTGCAGGATTTTTTTAAAAAAATTAAACATACACAAGGGAGAAGATGGCAGCTTGCAACACGTGAATCTTTCCTCTTCTCCCCCCTTGCATGAGCTAGTAGTTAACTTAGGCTAACAAGGAAGTGCAAATGGCACTCTCATGGCAATTAAATAACACTAATGGAATAAATAAGGAGGGTGCAACATCCATTTGTGATGACCGAATAAGAAATAAAATTTACAGCAAGAAAAGGAAGTTGTGATCGAGTACTCCAAGGAATAGAGTGCAAAATTTTTTAGAAAATTAAACATGTATGGGAGAAGAAACACATGCAACTAATAAATAAAATAAAGGAAAAGAAGATTGAGGAAAAAATGTATAGCCCTTTAACCAAATACAAAATGCAATAAAAGAGAGAATTAGGGGTGCACCCACACGGCAAGGAAAAAGGAGAAGGAAGCAAGTGCAGCTTGACTTATGGAATAAGAAAATCCAAGTTGGCAAGGAAGAGAAGAGATGAACATTAGGAACCACCCATGGGGACCATTAGGCAATGAGGTTAATCACAATAATTATTAAGAAGAGGAGGAAAGATAGAGAATGCAACATGTAGATATAGCCACGTAACAAGTTCACAAGAGGGAGGAAAGGAAAAGAAAAATTAAAAAGAAGTGAAGTGGCGTGAACACCAAGCAAAGGGAAGGTGAGATAATTGAGGTGCACATGTGGCACTTAATACCAAAAAGCCAAGAAGAAGAAGAAAGGGAGAGAACTTAACCCATACAAACACACACACCTACTCAGAGGGAAAAGAAAAGAAAAGAAAAGAGGATTTCAAGAGCCTTGTAAAATCAATTAGGAAGAGTGACACGTGAAGCACAAAGAATTGGGAGAAGGAAGAAGCCAAAGTGATCAAAAGGGGAAGAGCAAGGGAAGCAAGGTTGGTTAACAATTCAAACTTTTGTTCCATGTTCTAGCTATACAATCCAATGTCTATATTCAAGCTTTCCATGGAACTTAGGTTGTCTCTACATTCTTGATTTAAATGTATGGTTGTTGGCTAGCATGTGTGGTTATTAAATTGTTATGGAATTTATTAGAATTTTAGAAAGAAATTGTACATTTGAAATTAATTTTCCAAGTAAAATAAATTATTATGGCAATTATTAGAGTTTTTAGAAAGAATATGTACATTGAAATTAATTTCCAAGAGAAAGAAATTGTTATGGAATTTATTAGAATTTTAGAAAGAAATTGTACATTGGAATTTATTTTCCAAGAAAAAGAAATTATTATGGAAATTGCTAGAGTTCTTAGAAAGAATATGTGCATTTGGAATTAATTTCCAAGAGAAAGAAATTGTTATGGAATTTATTAGAATTTTAGAAAGAAATTGTACATTGGAAGTTGTTTTCCAAGAAAAGGAAAGAAAAATTGAAATTATTATAATTTTATAAGAGATAGACCTTAAAAACCATTTCTAAGAGAAATAGAAATTTATTCCTTAAACATTGCAATTCCCCATAAGAAATGTGTATTTGCATTAAACTTGCAAGAAAAAGAGAATTTTCCTTGAAAAATTGACAAAGAATTTTAAAGGTGGCCAAGTTTCCACCTAGTGCCCAAGTGTGCACAATGACCCTAGGAAGGTGGCCAAGTGTCCACATGTGCCTACGTGTGCACAAAGAATTTTAAAGGTGGCCAAGTGTCCACAAGTGCCCAAGTGTGCACAGCTAAAGTACACAGAAAATTTAAGAAGGATAAGCCTAAATAAATTGTTATTGTTATGATAATGCAAGTCACAACATGAGTATTTGCAAGTATGTTATTTTCATCTTATTAACATTTTAATTGATCTCATATTGCTTGCTAGTTATATTGTGAATTATGCGGTATTTTATTCCAAGAATGTAGAATTAATTATTTTGGTGCTTGCACCCTAATACATATTAGTTGTTTTTTAAAAACCTGAATTGTTAAGCTACTGGAAAACTTGCGTTTCTCATTATATGATAATATGTATCAGATGCGGACGCATAGCTGGGCTAGGAGTTCGAGTTCTTTTGGGTTAAGGAGTTTTTGTAACCCCTATTTTTTTGGGTCCTAGTCTAGACATACTTCGGTTAGATCTAGGATTATTCTTTTGGCAGTAGGCTGAGATGTATTTAGGAAAGAACAGGGGAAGGGATAGGTGAAGGATCGATTTGTCTAGAAAATTTGTAAAGGGGGTCTGGGTGATAGGATTGTTGTCTCCTGACTTCCTATAGACGAGTACTTCACATATCCTGATACATGTTCACTGTAATGTAATGGACATTATGAAACTTATTGAATTGTATGAAAGTTTAAATTCTGCAGTGTAGTATAGAATTTCTTTCATTCTGCTGTGCATGTAACTTTATTTAATCTGAGTGAAGGATCCCAAACCTAGTTCACTTAATATAATTCGATGGTTTAACTGCTCAGAATTTAATCAAATAAAGGATAAAGTTAATGTACCGAACTTATCTATGTATATCAGAATTAATGGTAATTCTAGATAGGAGCGTTACAATAAATTATACATCTTAGTCCAAAAATCATTTCCTAACCTCAAACAAATCTCAAAGTAAATTTATCCAGTCTAAATCTCTGAAAATCCAAAATGCCCTATGTTTTTCCTACTTTCCTTTCCCTCTCTGATTTTGATAGACTTGGGGGTGTTTTGGAGAAGAAAGCTATTACTAAGTGATGCAGAAAAGATTTTCTAAGGATTAGATAGAGGATTCTTACCTTAAATATGAGTTTTGGAGCTTTAATCTTGATTTCCTTCTCTTCTCCCCTTTTTCTCTTCTCTCCTGTGTAGTCCCTCTCCACTTCAGGCTTGGAAATGTGTTGGTAAGGAGGGAAATGGTGTATATGAAGGGAGAAAAGAAATGCATTGTGGGCTTGCTTAGGGACCATCTTACAATTTATAAAAATTTATATTTCAGTCCCTTTTGCTACAACCTTCACTTCCTTATTTCATTTAAATCCTCATTTAACATTTCAAAATTATCATCATTATTAAAATTTTCAAAGGACTAGGTATTACATGAAGGACCTGTCCATTAATAGTGTTTTGTAAAAGGAGTTTGAGTGACAGGGTTGTTGGCTCCTTACTCCTTGTGAATGGGTACTTCATATATCCTGGATTATGCATCAGATTATATATATATATATATAATATGAAAATTTTTTATGAATTCTGTAGTGATGTATGAAATTTTATTTTCACTGTGCAAAATTATATTCACCTAAGCAATAGAACCCAAACCTAATCAAATAATAATTAATGATGGATTTATATGCTCAGATAGATTAATGAGATAAAAAGGTAAAGAATAATGTAACCATTTATCTTATTACATTTTATGACATTGTTAAGTCAAGATAAGGGGTGTTACATCTTGTAGCTTCGATAAACAACTTCATGAGATATGGTTATCCCAGTAAAGTAATTTACAAATTTATAATTTTAGAAAATAGTTGAAAGTTCAGCTGTACCCTTTTCATGGTACAAAAAACCTCTCCCCTATATTACATCAACATACAAGTGAATTGCCCATCTGTATTCCATTTCCACTAAACACATGGGAATTTTAACAGATTTCATCAAACACATAAAACCATATAACTTATATTAAAATCATAGAGTATAACAAGTTCCATGGTAATGCAAGAAGCACATAATACTACATATTTTTATAAATTAATATGCATATCATCATAACATTATAAAAATCATCATCTCATTGCATGCTGTTTTCCAATCCCAAGCTATCATCACACTGCCGTTTATCCATGTGATGGTTACACTTCCTTTTATCCATGTGACTGGGATTGTTGTTATCACGGGGACCATCCTCCCAGTGATTATCACGCTTTCTTTTATCCATGTGATATTGTCACAATTCCTTTTATCCATGTGACATGAGAATCTAACTTCCAGGGCGTCCCTTAACATGTGCACATCGCTAGTCTCATCCTTTACCCGACTATATAGCAATATATGCAAATAGGTGACTAATCATTAGGATTATAGAGTTTTACACTTAAATCAATACGTTTTCCCCATGTAGACTATCCTCCCTTTACTCCTTAAAGCCTTCTATAGGATTGTTTTGGTTTGAAGGGTAACCTCTAACAAATATAGACTATTCTATTTGAAAATTGTCACATTTCTGAAAGTAATCTACAAGAGGGACACTAATGATCATCCCATACTAGCCATTAAATGTCCACCCTAAATTTTGTCCATCCCTATGAACATACAACCTAATAGCCAAAATCAAAACAAGCAGCAAAGAGTTTATTCATGCTTTTCAACATACACAGGCAATACCTCTATACTCATATGAAAACCATTTACAAACTAAAAATTCATTTCATCAAATAAATTCCCATCTCATAAAAATAACTTTCATTTCAAAGTAAGAAAATTCACATCATTATTCAAAAATTAGGGGAGCAGATTACTCTGCCTTAACCATTTATTCCTTTCCTGATCAAGGTCTTCCTTTCTCCTTTTGGACTTGCTCTCAGAAGTCACTTCTTTTGCTACCTGAGAACAAACCTCACTTTCACACTAATTCTTATCAAATATGCAGCTATGCACCCTAGGCTTAGTGTTTTATTATAGTATTTCTCCTAATTTCCCTTCTATTTTCATGTCACTTATCAATCAACGTATGTAATCCTCATGTATGATGATATTTGAGCCTTATTCCATTCAATTCTAGGGGTTTCCAAGATCATTCCTTGCTTTAAAAGTCATTTTTCATGTTAGAGGGCTATCAGTAGGCTGCCATGAAGCAAGCAGTCGGCTGATTGCTCTCTAGAGGGCTGCTAGTTGTCTGTCACGAAGCTAGCAGTTAGCTGGTAGATCTTTGGAATCCTGGACTTCACTAGACAATGGCCTGCTAGTCGACTTCTAGGCAGAAATATAGGTTCGATAGTCTGCTAATAAGGTACCAATCGACTATTGCACCTTTGTATCAATTTTTGGGTTTGTCAAGAACACGACAGTCGACTGGTGCATGCTAGCAGTCGGCTGTTATGTTCTGCAATAGCTTAAAAATTTAAGTTTTCAAAATCATCTAGACCAAATTTCAACCATTTCCCCTCAAATCCTAACCATTTTTATGCTTAAACACCAGTCATACAAGCCAATTTACACATTCAAGTTGGGTGAATAGTAAAATCTATTCTCCAAATCTGAAATCAGCCTAGAAAACACTGAATGGAAACTAAAAACTCCAACATTATGGTTCTGAAACCTTTTCCTATCTCTAAAAAACCTCGAAATCATCATTTCTCACCAGAAAATTGGGAATTTCTAAAGAGAAGGAAATTTCTCCATTTTTGCTAATCCTAACATTTCAGTAGATTCGTGGGTGTAGTAATCTACTCCTAAATGATGCTTAGGATGTTTACCAAGTTGTAAGTAAGGATTTCTTAACTGGAATCTAACTACTTGATGCTTCTAATTGATTTCCTTCTCCTTCCCCCTTTGTTCAGTTTCCTTCCTTTTTTCTCTCCTGATGCTTTAACTCTTTCTTTTCCTTCTTAATTGGTAGGATGTGCTGATAGGGAGGGGAAATATGTTGCAAATAAGGAAGCCTAAGGGAGTGGCACTGTTGGAGTTTCAGGGACCATCTTGCAAAATATGGAAATTACAATTTAGTCCCTCTCACTTCAACCCCAAGTTTTTGGTTTTCATTTAAGTCCTTGAAGCCACAATTCTAAGATTATCCTCAAAATAAATTTTATGGAAGCAAATATTACAATACTCCCCTCCTTAAAAGAATTTGTCCTCAAAATTCATACCTATAAATAATTCTAGATAGTGTTGCCTCATCTCATCTTCTTTTTCCACGTCACCTCCTGGTTTGCAACATCTTGCCAAAGTACCTTAACCAAAGGAATTACTTTATTCTAGAGTTGCTTAGTCTTGAAATCTAGGATCTCAACTAGAGTAGACTTATAAGTTAAATTTTTCTTTAATATTATGGGCTGATTCCCTAATACATGCATGAAATCCGGAACATATTTTCTGAGTTACGAGACATGGAAGACATCATGTAAATTTGAAAGATATGGAGGTAAGGCAATTTGGTAGGTGACTGGACTGACTCTTTTCAGGATTTGGAAGGGTCCTAGGAATCGTGGACTCAATTTCTTTATCTTTATTTGCTTGCCAATACTTGTGGTAGGTGACATTCTCAAAAATACATGGTCTCCCTCATCGAATTTCAAAGGCCTTCTCCTCCTATTGGTATAGTTTTCCTGTCTCTGCTAGGCAACTATCATATTTTCCCTAATCATTTTGATTTTAATCAGTAGTTTCTGGTATGATCTCTGGTCCCAATAGTGTTCTCTCCCCCATCTCTACCCAACTTAAAGGTGACTTACAACCACTCCCATACAAAGCAGCATAAGGTGCCATATCTATAGTAGAGTGATAACTGTTATTGTATGCAAACTCTATTAAAGGTAGTTACTTATCCTAACTTCCTTTATGTTCTAGCACACATGCTTTCAACATGTGCTCTAGGGTTTGTATCATTCTCTCAGACTGTCCATCAGTCTGAGGATGATAAGCAGTGATAAATTTTAGTTGGGTTCCCAATGCTCTTTCTAAGGATTGCCAAAATCAGGATGTGAACCTATGGTCTTGGTTTGACACTATGCTAAAGGGTACTCCATGCAATCTCAAAATTTCCTTAAGGTACAATTAGGCTAACTTTCCAGTGATTAGTTGATCTTAATAGGTAAGAAATGAGCAGATTTGTTCAATCTATCCACTATCACCCATGTGGAATCATAACCAGCTTGGTTTTTAGGTAGTCCTACCACAAAATCCATGGTTACCTAATTCCATTTCCTCTCAGGTATTTCTATTGGTTTCAATAACTGAGTGAGTTTTTTATGCTCTATCTTTACCTATTGACAAGTAAGATAGGCATTCACATACTTTGCAATGTCCTTTCACATTCCCGACCACCAAAAGTTTCTTTTCAACTCTTGGTACATCTTAAAAATACCTAGGTGAATAGTATAATGGCTCTGATGTACCTCAACTAACAATTTCTCCTTTAGCTCCTAATGGTTTAGGATCACTATCCGATTCCTAAACATCAGTACCTCGTCAGTGGTTAACCCAAAATCAGGTTGGTCTGCATAGGTTCCTAAGGATTCATCCTCTTGTTATACTTGTCTAACTAGTTCCCTTAGTTATAATTAATCTGGAAGTCACTCATTGCTAGCCTATTCAGAAGTGAAATCACATTAAGACTAATATCATTAAAGTCTTCAAGCAATTTCATCTCATCTATCATCAGGTGAGTGACTTGCAGGGACTTCCTACTTAATGCATCTTCTACCACATTAGCTTTCTCTGCATGATACTTTAATTCAAAGTTAAAATCCTTTATATACTCTACCCAGCTCCTCTACCTTATATTCAACTCCTATGATCAAAGAAGTACCTAAGGCTCTTATGATCACCAAAAACCTCAAAGTTAGCCCCATACAAGTTATGTCTCTAAATTTTTAGGGCAAAAACTACAGTAGCTAACTCTAAATCATGGGTGGGATAGTTTTCCTTTGCAGGTTTAAGCTATCTAGATGCATAAGCGACTACTTTCCTTGCCTGCATTAAAATGCATCCTAAACCTTTCTTTGACGCATCTATATATACCTCAAAAGATTGTACTGAATTTGGGATTACTAATATTGGAGCGGTAATTAGTTTTTCCTTTAGTGTTTGGAAACTACACTCACACCATTCACTCCACTCAAACTCAATACCTTTTTTGGTCAATTGGGTTAATGGCATGGTATCTAAGAAAATCCTTGTATAAACTTCTAGTAATAACCCGCCAAACCTAGAAAACTTCTAACCTACGTGATTATCCTAGGTTGACTCTAATCCAGTAAAACCTCAATTTTCCTTGGATCCACCAAAATTCCTTCCTTATTCATCAAATGTCCCAAAATTTTGACCACTTCTAGTTAAAACTCACATTTCTCCAATTTAGCATACAACTGCTTTTCCTCCAACATCTGTAATGCCATTCTAAGATGTTGTGCATGCTCTTCGCGAGTCTTGGAATAGATTAGGATATCAATGATAAATACTACCACAAATTGGTCCGAGTAAGGTTGAAAGACTTTATTCATATAATCCATAAAATTAGCAGGAACATTGGTTAGTCCGAATGGTATCACTAGAAACTCATAATGACCATATCTAGTGCTAAATGTTATTTTTAGAATATCTTCACTCTTAAACCTAATTTGGTGGTACCCTGACCTTAAATTTATTTTGGAAAAGACAGTAGCTCCTTCTAGTTGGTTAAATAGGTCATCTATTTGGGGTAGAGGATATTTGTTCTTGATAGTTACCTTATTCAGTTGTCAGTAATCTGTACACAACCTTATGCTTCCATCCTTATTTTTCATAAATCAGATAGGAACTCCTCAGGGTGACACACTAGGCCTGATAAATCCCTTCTCCAACATGTCCTCTATTTAGACCTTTAACTCCTTCAATTCTATTGGACCCATCCTATAGGGTGTCATGGATATCGGGCCTTTGCCAAGAACTAAATCTATGGTGAATTCAATTTCCCTTGGAGGGATAACCTAACTATCTCTAAAGGTAATACCTCAGGAAAATCTCTAATGACAGGAATTGAACTAAGTCTCTCTTGGAATTCCACTTGGGAAAATTTAAGGAAGATATCATTGACCTCACACACTCTGTCACTTCTATTCACCAGTAAGACATCCAAATAAGTAATGGTCTTTTCAAATCAATTCAAAAGAACTCAATTACTAGACAACTAATCCATCCCCAAAATGACATCAATCCCAGTCAGGGGTAAGCACACCAAATTCACAACACACAGATGGTTATTAATAGAAAGAGGACAATTTAAACAAATTTGAGGTGATATTGTGGATTCTCCCAAGGGTTTGGAGATATGCAAATCATATGGCATGGTTTTAGTAAGCAAGTTTATTTTCCTAGCACATGTATTAGATATGAAAGAGTGCGTACTACCTGAATCAAACAATACTATTACGGGAAAATTATAAATCTTACCTCTACTCTACATCAGTCCTTGTGATTTCTCGACATTGGCCTTGTCCAAGGTAAAGACTCTCCTCGGGGCTTGTGGCATTGACCCATTAGGATTCTATTGGTTTCCACCGACTGAGTAGTACTTTGCAATGTGCCCCATTTTTCTGCACTTATAGCATGTCATTGGTGCTCGGTACCAGTAGGGTTGATATCCATGCTTGTTCCCACACTTTGGGCAGTTAGCAACCTCCAAGCGTTAGTTATTACTGGATGACCCTTGAGGTGCCTTGAAGTTTCCCCCTTTTACATTTAAGTTCTTAGTAGGTTATTTTTGGTGAGCAGTGAATCTCTAATTCATGTGCTGCTTCTCCTCTAAACTTTTGCTAAGGATGCGGCATTTATTCACTAGTATCACAAAGTCCCTAATCTCCATTGGGGCTATTTGTGTCTTTATCTACTAGTCTAAACCCACTTCCAACTAGCTTGACTTCCGGGCCTCGTTAGGATGCAGCCTCAAATATGTAGAATACCTGGCTAATTCTTTGAACTTGGCTAGATATTCCTCAAAGGGCTTGCCCCTCTGCTTGAGCTGTAGAAACTTCATTTTCTTCACCTGTCTTATGCTCTCGGGAAAGTATTTCTCTAAGAAGACTCTCTTAAAGGACTCCCAAGTTAGTAGGATGCCCTTACTCTCCATTAGTTGTTTGACCCCACTCCACCAATTTTTTGCTTCACCCTTCAATATATATGTTGCATAGGTAACCCTTTGATCATCTGTGCTATGCAGTAGTTGAAAGATTTTTTCTATCTCCTTTAGCCACCCTTCCACTACAATTAGTTCACATGTACTTATAAATGCTGGCAGTCCTTCCCTCTGAAACTTCAGCCAGCCCTAGTACATATGGTTGTCATTCTGATTATTTCCTCCATCAAGATTTTGGTGGTTCACCTAGTATTGCCTCATGATGTTGGCACTGGTAGCAGCTTGATTTATCACTGCCTCAGCCATCATCCTAAATGTGCCCATCATATCTCTTAACTCTTCGTTCATTTCATTGCTACTTCGTGGCCTTCTCGCAGTTCCCTTTTTTAGAGTTTACCATGGTTTGCTAATACAAAGGGAAATAATAACCTTCAGCAATAGCACAAAACCATAGCAACAAATTTGCTCCAAATATCTCAATTGTTGTAATTATAGTCTTATGTATTCCAGAGTCTAAGAATTCATATCACAATTCCTAAAGCTGCAAGCTTAGCCAACCATAAACCAGTAAACCTGGCTCTAATACCAAACTGTAATGACCCCTTATTAAATACACGTATTAGAGTAAATTGGAAGCATAAAATTCCTTCATCAACTTTTTTTCCTCTCCTATTTAGGGAACTAAATGGGTCATTTCTAGTTGAGTATAACCCAAATAGACTCTTTTGTTAGTCCATTCAAAGTTCACTCAACTACCTTTTTTTCATAGCATATCTAATATCACAATCCATACAATTATGTACTCTAAAATAAGAAATTCTGAAGCATCCATTCACTCATAAGCAATCGAGATATCATTTGTAATAATCCTACTAAGATAAACCCACCATTAATCCATTACATTTCAATACAATCATCTCCATTTCAAAATTCCATATCCTATGGCATTCATCCAAATAATCATATAATCATCATTGCAATTACAATTCATGGCCCATATGCCAACTAAAATTACCCTCTAAGAATCAAAACTTTACAGCTTTTCTAAGATGTCCTGTAGCTTCGATACACCTCTCAAGCCTAACTAATTTCTAGGCCCATTTTGGCCCTGATCATTTGAACAAATAACTTAATGAGATATGATTATCCCAATAGAGTAATTTACAAATTTATAATTTTAGAAAACAATTGAAAGTTTAGCTGTACCCTTTTCATAGTATAGAAAGCCTCTCCCCTATATTACATCAACATACAAGTGAATTGCCTATATATATTTCACTTCCACTAAACACATGGGAATTTTAACAGATTTCATCAAACACATAAAACCATATAACTTATATTAAAATCATAGAGTATAAGACCATATTTTGGTCAAAATATCATATTTATAGTGCTTGTTATTTCATTTCAAACTTCATTTGCATAACAAGTTCCATGCTAATGCAAGAAGCACATAATACTGCATATTTTCATAAATTAATATGCATATCATCATAACATTGTAAAAATCATCCTTTCCTTGCATGTTGTTTTCCAATCCCAAGCTATCATCACACTTCCTTTTATCCATGTGATGGTCACACTTCTTTTTATCCATATGACTAAGATTGTTGTTATCATGGGAACCATCCTCCCAGTGATTATCACACTTCTTGTTATCCCCATGATATTGTCACACTTTTTTTTATCCATGTGACATGAGAATCTAACTTCCAGGGCATCCCTTAAGATGTGCACATTGCAAGTCTCATCCTTTACTCGACTATACAGCAATATATACAAATAAGCTACTAATACTTAGAGTTATAGAGTTTTACACTTAAATCAATACGTTTTCCCCATCAGACTATCCTTCCTTTACTCATAAAAGCCTTCCATAGGGTTGTATTAGTTTAAAGAGTAAACTTTAACAAATATAAACCATTCAAATTGAAAATTGTTACATTTCTTAAAGTAGTTTGCATGAGGGACACCTAATGACTGTCCTATAACAGCCATTAAATGTCCACCCTAAATTTTGTCCATCCCTATAACCCAAATCAAAACAAGTAGCAAAGAGTCTATTCATGCTTTTCAACATACACAGGTAATACCTCTATTCTCATATGAAAACCATTTACAGACTAAAAATTCATTTCATTAAATAAATTCCTATCTCATAAAACCAACTTTCATTTCAAAGGAAGTAAATTCACATCACCATTTAAAAATTAAGGGAGTGTAGATTACTCTAACTGTTTGTTCCTTTCCTGATCAAGGTCTTCCTTTTTCCTTTTGGACTTGCTCTTACATGTCACTTCTTTCTATACTTGAGAACAAACCTCACTTTCACACTAATTCTTATCAAATATGTAGCTATGCACCCTAGGCTTGGTGTTTTACTATAGTATTTCTCTTAATTTCCCTTCTATTTTCATGTCACTTATCAACCAACGTATGTAATCCTCATATATGATGACATTTGAGCCTTATTCCATTAATTATAGGGGTTTCTAAGCTCATTCCTTGCTTTAAAAGTCATTTTTCATGTTAGAGGGCCATCAATCGGCTGCCATGAAGCAAGCAGTCGGCTGATTGCTCTCTAGAGGGCTGCCAATCGTCTGCCACAAAGCTACCAATCGGCTGGTGGCTCTCTAGAATCCTGGACTTCACTAGACGATGGCCTGCTAGTGGACTGATAGAAGGCTGCCAGTCAACTTTTAGGCAGAAATATAGGCCTAACAATCGACTGATAAGGCTACTAATCAACTACTGCACCTCTATATCAATTTCTAGGTTTGTCAAGAACACCACAATCGACTGGTGTATGCTAACAGTGGGCTGTTATGTTCTATGACAGCTTAAAAATTTAGGTTTTCAAAATCATCCAGCCTAGATTCAACCACATTTTAAATTTAAAAGGTATGAGCTTAGTTTCTAACCATTTTCATGCTTAAAGATCAACCATACAAGCCAATTTACACATTCAAGTTAGGTAACTAGTAAAACCTATTCTCCAAATTTGAAATTAGCCTCAAAAACACTGAATGGAAACTAAAAAATCCAACATTATAGTTTAGAAACCTTTATCTATCTCCAAGCAACCTTAAAATTATCATTTCTCACTAAAAAATTAAGAATTTCTGAAGAAAAGGAAATTTCTCCATTTTTGCTAATCCTAGCATTTCAGTAGATTTGTGGGATCCTAAGTGCAATAATATACTCTTAAATGATGCTTAGGATGTTTACCAAGCTGTAAGTAAGGATTTCATACCTTGAATCCAGCTACTTGATGCTTCCAATTGATTTCCTTCTCCTTCCACCTTTGCTCAGTTTCCTTCCTTCCTTTCTCTCTTGATGCTTCAACTCTTTCTTTTCCTTGTCAATTGGTGGGATGTGCTGATAGGGAGGGGAAATATGTTGCAAATAAGGAAGCCTAAAGGAGTGGCACTGTTGGAGTTTTAGGGATCATCTTGCAAAATATAGAAATTACACTTTATTCCCTCTCACTTCAACCTCAAGTTTTTGGTTTTCATTTAAGTCCTTGAAGCCAAAATTCTAAGATTATCCTTAAAATAAATTTTAAGAAAGCAGATATTACAATTACAGCATATTCGCCCTATGGCTCGCCATTACCATGTGTTCACCTTATGGCTTGCCATTATCGCACGACCTTTCTCACTTATAGATCTGGTAACATGTTTGCCTTTTGGTACAAGTACATTTACTTAAAGCAATATTTGATGCTCTCAATTTCATGTATGTCTTACATTGAGCAATATATGAGCTCTTAACTTTTATTAGTATATATTTCTAAAATGTCAACTTTTGTATAATTAAACCATTATAATTAATTAACTTGATGAAAATTTAATTGTATGTTGTTCTCAATGAAATTTTAACATTTAGACTGAAGGATTGATAAAATCACAACTAGGATGTCTTACGAGAGTAAACTGGTGATTTTAGAAAATTTAAGAAATACCTACCTAGGAAAAAATTCCCTATTTAAATCATAATTTAATTATAATTCTCTAACTAAATTACTATAAAACTTAATTCCCTCCATAGACCATCATTAATGCCAACCTCTTTTCCAAGTCTTTCCTTAAGTCTTCTTCTCCTTCCCTTTGACATACACACACCACACTCCATCAAACACAAGTTTATGCCCTAAAGAGAGAGAGAGAGAAGGAAAAATAGAGAGAGAAACTCCCATCTTATCTTCTACTTCTTTTACACCTATCAAACTCAAGATCTAGCTTCATTAAGTGAAGAGGGAGTAATTATACTTTGCTTGGGAACTAGCTTCAAGTGAGGAAGAGGAAGTAGCATTAACCATAGCAAGTTTCTCTTGTTTTCTACAAGTTTCAAGGTAAGAAGCTTCTTCATACCTCCATGTGTGTTAGAACATCCTCTAGTCTTGATTCTTGTTTGGGTTAAGTGATTATAAGTAAAACCTTTTAGATCTACCACCGAAATCATGTTGGGTGTGAGTAAATTATGAGAGGATATGAGTAACTCTTTGGGTAGGTCTTATGTTCTCTTGTAGAAAGTTCATGGATTTCTTATTTTTTGAGTACAAAGATTTAGATTTTTGGTTTATTGAGTAAGTACAGTATGTTGATGGATTGTATGGTGTAAACTCTAGGAATTTTATGCAATAAAATGGCCTTAGCAAGCCTAGGAAGGTGTGGAGTGAGAGTGACTTCTAACTATGTAGGATGTGTATAAATATATGTTGTATATAGATAGTACTTTGTATGAGTTAATGCATATATGAAGAAAGGAGGTTAAATGGGCTATTCCGAAGGCTAAAGGTGTAACACCCTAATGTCATAGACTTACTTACAAATATTTCATAAAAATCAGTTAGCTACAAGACTGGCACATTATCTTTACTTTTGTCCTTGATTATTACCCGAGTAAAATTTAAATTTTTATTTAATGCTTGATTAGGCTTGGGATTTATTACTCAGGTATCCCCTTCAAACATTACACAACAGAAGACTAAATAATTAAAAATAGAATTTAAATAATAACATAGTAGGAAATTCAAAACCTCATCTATATATTTTTCATCCATTCAATATTTACAACATTATACATATATTTTTGGATATGTAAAGTGTCTGCAGTTTCTTAGGGTAAGGAGCCAACTTACCTGCCACTCAAACCCTTTACAAAATTTTCTATTTGTGGATAAAATTTCATATATCCATACATATATGCCCATCTCATTATATACATCCAAAAATGACTTATCCCAATTCCATTCCCAAATATAAGAGAATTAGGATAAAATGGGCTAGATTCTACTTATATACATCATATCCAAAAAGAAACATATTTATCAACCCCTTTACATAGGAGGGACTTCCATTACTATTATTACATATATGTTCTAAACAACTATGGAAGAACCCAACTAGGGAATATCTACTAATGCCATGTCTACTTCAATCCAAATCATGTAACATGCCATTTGATACATACCAGGTATAAATATAAGAACTAAATTCTCAGTAGCTAGATAACCCTCTTTCTTTTAAAACAATTTGGCATGTACCATTGTAGTGAAACAGAAAATAGTTCTACATTCTTTATTTTAAAATATAGTTCATTATATTGGAATTTAGATATAGCTTCCTTTAATGTGTATGACTTGCATCAATGAGTATATTATATGACAATTCATTATGATAGTTCACCATATATACTATTCAGTATCATGATCGTAGGAAAGACATTTCTAGATATAAATACATATCAGGAAACTATTTATCATTCATAGGAAAACATATATCAATTATAAGGAAAACAGTGACCAATCTTTCGCTAAAAGCCATAACTCTGTGAAAGGAAGACTTAAAAGTATCAGGAGAGTCACCCAGTGAACTACTCCACGTACTACTACTTATGTAACATCCTCTCCAAATATGATTAAAGAGATATTTGATGATTGTTAATTTGATGTTTAATGCTTGTGTATGTTGAATTAGCCTAGGGACTAAATTGAAAGGAAATAAATAGAGATTTAGTAAGAGGTGGCTAGGGACTTAATTGAAAAGGGAAAAGATGAGGGAGTCTAAGAGTGCAAAATAGCTCAAAGACCAAATAGTAATTTTCCAAAATCCCTTAAACCTTAGCAGCAGCCCTAAACCCTCCCACACTTCCAACCTTTAGCATTCCTAGAGAGAGAAGCAAAAGGGGCGAGTAGAGAGAGAAAAGGGCGAGTTAGGGCAAAGGAAGGAGATTTTTGCTGAAGGAAAGAGTGGATTGAAGCTAGAAATTAATGCTACAATAAGGAAGGGTCATTTCTAACACATCCAGCACACATTTGCAAGGAATTAAGGTAGCAATTCATCTTAAACCCTTTTCTTTTTTGAAAAGTTTACTGTTGCTGCAAAATATGAATTTCTAATTGTTTGAACTAAGATTGGGGTTAAACCTACATTCTGTATGCTTTTCTATTTCTATGGGATGTTGTATTGCTAAATGTATGCTCATATATGTGCTTGAAATTCATGGGAAGGTTTGGGTTGTGTTCACCTAGAGGTATAGACTAGATTTCCTTGAATGTACCATGTTTGAGCTAATGGACGAAATTGTTTTGTGAGAAGTAAATTTTGTTATATGAAAACTAAGCCCATTTGTTTAGAATTGAAAATAGAGTGCATCCTAGATTGGGTATTCTCAAAATTATGTTTTCTGAACTATAATAGAGCATAGCAGCCAACTGCTAAGTACAGGCAGTCGACTGCTGTGTTCCTGGAAAACCCAAAAGTGTAGACAGAGGCTTAGTAGTCAACTACCAGATTCCTAGTAGTCGACTGTTAAGCCCGGGTTTGCACTAAGTAGTCGACTGGCCATCATCGCAGTCAACGTCGTGCTAGTGGAAATCTAGAAGTATAGACAGAGGCTTAGCAGCCAACTGCCAAATTCCTAGTAGTCGACTAGCCATCCTAGTAGTCGACTGTCGTGCTTTTATTTTGCCCATGACGCATTCTAGAAAGCCACCAGCCAACTGCTAGCTTGCTGTTTGGCACTTGAGGAATACAGAGAGGCACCAGTCGACTGTTATCCTTCCAACAATCGAATGACAGCCCTATAGCTTGCGAAATGAGGTTTTTAATGGAAATTGAGCTTGGTAATTCTCTATACTAACTTAATTAAAGGCTCAAAACATAGGTAAGCAAGGAAACTAGGAGTTTTAGGTGATGAGACCCTTGTGATAGTAAAACAAAGAGAGAGAAGAAAACACAAAAAGGGAAAGAGGAAAGTATTCTCAGTGTATGCCTTAAGGTAGATAGGCTCATGATCGAGTGACCGATTGTCAGCATGGGACGACTGTTAGGCATTCTACGATTGTGCCATAAATTAGGATGGGTAAACATCCACTTGAACTTAGATGATTTCGAAATCATCATGATCGTTGCGAACTTTAAGTTAGTATCATCTCCCAAGGGCCATATAAGAAACACATACTTAGAGTTAAGCATAAACATGGGCACGGGCCGATTCACCCTAGAGTATATGTAGAGAATAGCGTACGGGGAGTGTGATCTACCTCGAAGGAATGGTGGTGATTCCATACTATTATGATTTGCCCAAAAGCAGAGAGGAAATGATCCGCGTAGAGTTGATGGTGATCCCATGAGAGTTATACCAGCCTTGTTTGGGACAAAAGAGAGGAATCTCACTGGTTAGGGATGTTCTGTCAGAAAGGGGCAGGGACCATTAAGGTACTTGGATCCACTAGGGGAGGCCTCAAAATGTACAAAATTTAAGGCATGGCTAAATAGACATGCACTATTCATATAGACAGTGATGCGTGGAGTTGTTGCTGGGCGACTCTCTCGATTACTCTTAGGGTGTTTTATGTATTGCTCATATGTTATGAAAGTGAAATTATAGCATGTTTACTATCACACATGTGTCTTATGAGAAATATTTTATGATGAGAATGATGATGAATGCACTCTCTATGCTTTAAAGATGATATGTTTTGATGAATATGCTTATATATGAGTACACAATATGATTAAATGCTACATGCATTACATCCCATTAGCATGTGATATGTTTTATGAAAGAATGTAGAGTTTTTTCGTGTGAGCACGGTGGTACAGGTCATTGGATTTCATAACATGTTATATTGCTATTGAGATTCATTTCTCATGATAGTGTTGGCATGTACCAGATGTGTAGGTCCCTTGGGCAGGAGGTGAAGGTAAAGTATGAAAAAGTGTCCAATCTGGGCATATAGACTGCTTAATTTGGATAGCTTAAGTACATGGTAGAATGAAGCTAGCCTTCATGATATTTTGAGAAAGGCTAGTGTAGGACTATTTTGTATAGCCTATTCTAACTTATCTGTATATGAATTAGGCTGGATTGATTAATAGACTAATTGATGGGTTATGAGTGGCAGGATTGTTGCCTCCATACCTAATAGTTAACTAATTATATTTAATTAAAATGCATGTCCATGTATAGTTAATCCAAGGTTATTCTATATACATATAAATATTTATTTTGCTGCGATGTTAAAAGAACCTGAGAGTAGAGGCTAACCTAAATGGAACTTAATTAATAAACTTGATAAAAATTTAAAAATTCACTCAGGTAGAAGTGATAGTAACACACCATTATTATGACAATTATATACATTATACCTTTAAACAATCAAAAGGAACCATAGGCTAATGGGGGTGTTACAACTTACATGAGTGAGTTAATTTATTTCTAGTCAGTGTGAAACTATTTTGTTATTGGTACTATCTGAAGCATCCCTTAGTGGATCCAAGTACCCTTTATTGGATAATCTCTTAGACTAACCCTACTAGTAGGATTACTCCCTTTCTCCTAAACGAGACTTGTAACACCCCTTATCATAACTTAACAAAGTCATAACGCTTATTTAGATAAGTGTTTACATTAATCCTAGTATTTAATTACATTTATTTCTCCTGAGCATCCAATCCATGATAGATTTATTATGTAATTAGGTT
Source organism: Senna siamea (assembly GCA_031216115.1). Taxonomy (NCBI): domain Eukaryota; kingdom Viridiplantae; phylum Streptophyta; class Magnoliopsida; order Fabales; family Fabaceae; genus Senna; species Senna siamea. The sequence goes on from CM062360.1 coordinate 11,172,282, forward strand.
TGGGATCTTTTGCTCAGGTAACATACTTTGGTACAGCGGAATATAAAATATTAAATAATACAACAGAATATATAAAAACTTTTCTAATATACATACATTATACATCTGTTTAGTACATCGTTTGGTATACATACACTGGGATAGATGAAGTACCCATCCATAAGGAGTAAGGAGACAACAAGTCTGCCACTCAAACTCCTTTACAAAATACCATGAGTGATTAGGTCCTTCACATATCCCTATACATATGCCCTTTCTCTTTCTATATACAGCCAAAAATATCAGCCCTAATTCGAACCCAAAAAAAAACTAAGAATTAGGACTCCAAAAGGTCGGGCTATAGCTATATATTTACGTACTCATTTATTCTATAGGAAACTCAAAAATAGTGATAACATACACATTCTTGACAATAGTGAAAACTTCTAAGAAAGGAATTTCCACCGTGTCCAACTCCACCTCGATTACCACACAAAATCTAGTCATCTGCTATATATCAGTTCAGAAGTGAGAAATGCATTCCTAGTAGATAAACAACTAGTTTATTTTAAAATAACTAACATGTACCACTGTAATAATACAGAAAACATCCTACATGTGGTTTAATTTCAAAACTCTTATCATATAAAAACTTGAATATGATTTATCATGAAAACATATGTGAATGTGGCTATAGAAATGAGATACACATTCAAGTAGGTCGTTCATGGATTAGACTACAAGCATTCAATGTTTACATGTCATAATCATAATCACATAAACCACGTTCATACAATACATAACATAACATTACATAAATTCTCTATTCTGGGAAGGTATACATAAAATCATTCCCTTCCACTTAACTGTACTCTTTGGAGGTATACACTAGATCATTCCCCCTGCATTTCCTTCCTTGGGAGTATACAATAGATCATTCCCCACAAGGAAGTTTTCTTATGAGGTATACACCAGATCATTCCCCCTTCATTTTCTTCCTTGGGAGTATACACCAGATCATTCCCCTCAAGGAAAATTTAACCTTTCCTTTCACATTACATCAAGCATTTTGATGCCATTCAAGCACTTGTGCATAAATATAAACATTCTATTGATAATAGCAAAAGATATGCTAAATATTATCCATCCTTGACCATTACATCATTTTCCTTTTCATTCACATAACATAGGCTGATTCGGTGGTACCTCAGGCCACTCCCAATGGACATATAAGATTGGCCATTCTAGGGAAAGTGCTATATTGCATTCGGCCAAGGCAAGGAAACCATAAGAATATAGCATTTCTAACTCATTTGCTTCCTTTCTAGCATCATTCTCATCATTTAAAAATTTTGACAAAAATTCCACTAATTATGCCTAACACTTTCTCACACCTCAAAATTGTGTAAGTTTACTTTAAGTCATCCTTTTTCATGCCTTTCTAACTCATTATTCATATCAATAATGACAATAAATCTAATCTCACAATTTCACATTTCTTAAGCATACTTTTAAAGTAAAAAGGTAAGACTTTAAATTGGCAACATTACTTGAAATATAAATTGCCAAGATTTTCTCTCTCTTCCTTTCTTAAAACTAGACATATATAGTTTCTAAGTCATTTTCAAGAGCAATTTCAACATTATTCATATGCATTCATTCGGCCAAGGTGACTAAAGCATATCTATTTTGGGTATTTGTGAAGTTAGACAATGGGAAAAGTACCTAAATGCAAATCTAACTAGACTTTCTCTCTCTTACCATTTTCTAGTAATTTCTCTCACTCTTTCTAACATAAAATTTGGCTAAAAATTCAGCACTCTTATAACCCTAGTAATTCGGCCAAGGTGAGAAAACAAGCAAACATGGAGTTGTTTCATCACCTTGCTTGCAATACAACAATATTCATGCAAAATCCATGCAAAAATACCATTTTCTCACTCTAACAACCACAAACTCAGCCTTGACACCAATTAGGGTTTAATAAAATCAAGTTCCATCCATGCAAATTCACCATTTCATGAGTTTCCATGCTTTCTTACATATCTATAATCATAACCACAAGTTATTTCCAACATATCTCATATCCAAGCATACAAATCCACCATACACATGTAGAGAGAGAAATTGCCATCATGCTTACAAGTTTGAAAACACCATAAACATACCATAAAACATGAAAATAATGGCATAGGATTGTTTATCTACCTTAAAAGGCTAATAGATGTGTGATTTCCTTGTTGATTTGGTGGAAGCTTCTTCTTTTCAAAGGCAAAAATGCAATTCGGCCACTTCCTCTCCTTCTCCACCTTTCATGACATTTCTAGTTTGTAGGAGAAGAAATAGGCTGAATTAAAGTTTGACTTATTTACAAAAATGCCACTCTTGCTAAATTGTCAATTTCATCCCTTTTTTTTTTTTTTTTAACAATGGCATTGTCTCTCCTTGTCATTGTAATTTTATGCAACTTCCATGGGCTGGGATTGTTCTGCCCTTCCAAAATTTCAAAATTGCATAGTGGTCCCTCAACTTTTCAAAATTTGCATTTTAGTCCCTAAGAAAAGTGCCTTTTTGCCATTAAGTCCAAATTGGCCATTTTTGTTCCCTTTTTCATTCTTTTCGGCTTCAAGGAGTAAAATCACTTAAATAAAATTTCATAAGGCTCATTTCCATAAATTTACTAATTTACTTCTATTTTTGGCAAAATTAAAATTTTGCCCCTAAGGCAAAATTACCTTTTTGCCCTTTCTATTAAAACTATCATTTCACTCTCTTTCTTTCTTCTTTTGATCAAGAATGAGTAAGGATTTCTAATTCCCACTTTCATAAAATATTTAGGGTAAAAACTAAATTTTTCTCACTTTATATAAAATAGCTATCATACTCATAGTGTGAAATTACAATTTTACCCTTTTTAGGGAAAATTGCCTTTCAATATCAATGTAAGTAATTTCTTGCATAACTAGATTCTTCTTCTCTCTTAAATGAAAATAATAAGAGTCCTTTGACATAACTTCATGAAATAAAAGAGTTAAACTAATTATTCATTTCATGGTAAAATTACTATTTTACCCTTCTTTACCAAATTTCCAACTTCATTCTTTTATCACAAAAGTGATTATATAATGATAAAAATGTTCATTCTAACTCCTTAATAAATCATCCTTAACCCTTCACAAATAATGCTAACAATAATAAAACAACAACGTCATCATAAGATACAAATGTTAGGAGCGGATGTTACAAGACTGGTTTTAACTTTAATGAATCGCCTCCTAAATCAATTATACCAGCGAGATTACTCCCTTCCTCTCAAACGGGATTAGTTTAAATTTAGTGAATTGCCTCTTAGACTGATTATACTAGTAGGATTATTCCCTTCCTCCCAAACGGGATTGGTTTAACTTTAGTGATCTGTCTCTTAGACTGATCATACTAGTAGGATTATTCCCTTCCTCCCAAACAGGACTGGTTTAAGGTTTTCATTTTATAAATTAGACTCCTGGGATCACTGTCATTTTACACAGATCATTGCCTCTTCTCTTTTGGATGAAGCATGATGCTATGGAATCATCACCACTTTTCCAGTAGATCACATTTCCAGTATGCTATTTCTTATATATATAGACTAGGATGATTTGGCTTGTACCTATGATTATGCTAAATTCAAAGTAAATGTCTCCTTTTTATTGGCCATTTCTAGGCTACACTAACTTAGAATTTGTAAACATCACGGTGTTTCTAAAATCTTTATTCCGAGTGGATGTTTAACCATCCATATTTATGACATAACTGTGAAATGTCCAATAGCCATCCCATATCAACAATTGGTCACTCGGTTACAAGTTTGTCTATCCTAGAATATATACTAGAAATACTTCCTCTACGTCCTCTTTCCTTTTATGTTTTACTTTCTTTCTACGTTTTCCTTTTCATATCTATGTTTCCCTTTCTATTCCTTTAACTTATCATGATACTAGATTTTATAAAACTATGAACCTTATGTATATTGCCAATAATTTCATGACTAGGATTGCTTAGATATGGAAGGGTACATTCTCGGCCTAAGGGAAGGATTCAAGGGAAAAATAAGAATTTCTCACTTTAAATATTCTATCTTCCTCCCTTGCCATTACATAAACGTATTCACATAATCTCCCTTCCATTTCCATACAATTCCCAAATCTCCTTCCATTATACATTAAGGGTCCTAAGGTGAACCTTTTAACATTTTCTCTTGTCGTACATTTCCATGTCATTCTTAGCATAGCCATACATATCTATAAGTATTCTTTTTCTTATAATGCACTCATAGGCATACATACATACAATTTCCCCCAATCATAGCTATACATTTTAAATGCTAGGATGTCATAATTATGTAAATTGTATATTAGATCATTTATCAATATTAATTACTTTCTTTTCTTTTATACCTTGGCCAAAACCATGATAATGATTTATAAACAATTTTCCATAAAAGTTTCTTCATGCTCTCAACCAAGATAACTAAAATGGAGAAAAAGGAGCAATTTTTAACAATACAAAATTTTCCCTCCTCCCTTAGTTTTGACCAAAATGTTAGCATAACTAATTGGCAAAATTTAAAAAAATTTCCTTCCCAAGCATGTACAATGCTCTTAGGCAGGTGGGAGAAAAAGGGAAAAATTGTGTAATGTCATCAGAAATTAATTCTACTTTCCTTCTTTGACCATAATCAAGACAATAACATATTAAATAGGCAAAAATTTAAACAAAATCTCTATTCTTGCAAAGAGACACCCACAGCCTAAAAGGGGAAAAGTGAGAATCAATATAATTTTCATACATACCTTTCATTTATTCCATTTTCATCCATAATTAGTTATAAAGTATAATTTACCTAACAAAATCATGATCATCCATGCACCATACCATCGCTTTTCATGAATTTGGGGTTTTCATGGAAATGGAAAGTAAAACTTAAAACTTGTCATAAACACTTTAATCATTTGAATCAACACTAAAAAATGCATCCATACAACATTCTAAACATATCCTAATAGAAATCTAGACATTTCAAGAATGTAGAGGATGAACATCACTATTCATGGTAGCCATGAGAGAGTTTTAAAAGCTTGAAAATCAACATCAACCATGAAAATAATGATGTAGGGATGTCAAGATACCTTGATTTGACAATGGAAATGGCTTTATCTTGAATTTTCCTTCTCTTCTTCTTCTCCTTCTCTTTTCTCCCTCTCGGCTTTCCTTTTTCTCCCTTCCTTCTTCACGTCGTTTTTCTTCTCTTTTGGAGGAAGAAGACGTGTTAGTTTAAGGGTGGCAAAAAGACCATTTTGGCCCTCATTTTTCTCTTAATTTTTGAAAAATAGCAAAATATGAACTCCATAAATTTTTCATGATAAAATGACAATTTTATCCCTAAGGTATAAAATTACCATTTTACCCTTTTAGTTAAAATGACTATTTTACCCCTTTCTTGCTTCCAAAATTTTGAAAAATGTAAGGGAATGACCTTAAGAGAATTTGTCATAATTTTTCTAAGGAAATGACTATTTTACCCTTGTGGTAAAATTACTATTTTATCCTTGGGTGAAATGACCATTTTACCCTTGGGTAGAAATGGACTATTTTGCCTCTAGGATATTTTCCTAGAGTCATCATGACTTTCTAATATTTTCTTCAAATATTTTTAGATGTAATCATTGCGTTTAAGATATTTTCTAGTGTCATAATTACACGTTATAAATGCGCGAGATATTTTGGAGGCATAATGATTACGCTTTTTGTCATTTAGTGAAACTTTTCTACTTTTCGTTATAGTCCCTAGAATTTCTTTCAGTTTAGTCCTTTCTCCTTTTTAAGAAAACTTTAGGTAATCTAATACATTTATTTAGGGATGAAATTACTAAATTCAAAAATTTAGAGCATACCTAGGGATACAGAGAAGTGTATATTACATTTCTCCCCTCATTTAAAAAAGAATTTCGTCCTCGAAATTTGATGCATCTCTACATAAAGAGCTCTGGGAATTTCTTCTACATGCCTTCTTCTTTTCGAGCTTCTAAAATTTGAGTTCTAAGAATATTTTCAATCCTTAATCCACTTAGACATACTTTATTAGGTATAACTAGAGTGGACAGACTAAAGATCCTAAATTTCTCCAGTAGGTTCATTTCACTACCCATTAATTGAACCATATGGACAAATTTTCCACTTTAGGTGTCTGCCACTACTTTTTCCTTCCCTGGATTCTATTTTAATAGAAAAATCATAATCCTTGAGAAATTTCATTCACCTCTTTAGCCTCATATTCAATCCTTTTTGGTTAAAGAGATATTTAAGACTCTTATAGTCACTAAATACCTCAAATCTACTTCTATACAGGTAACGCCGCCAAATCTAAATCATGCATAGGGTAATTTTCTTCATGAGACCGTCTAGAGCATAAGATATTACTTTTCCCTCTTGTGTAACACCCACTCCTAATAACTTGCATTTTATAATGGTATTATCATTATTATTAATTATGTGGTTTTAAGGAGGGTTCATTAAAAAGATAGAATGGACATTTTCATTAAGATAGAGTCACTTTTGTCATGAAAAGAGTGAAACTAGAAAATTTGGTAAAGAAGGGTAAAATAGTAATTTTACCATGAAAGGAAAAATTAATTTACTTTTCTTATTTCATGAAATCACATTAAAGGACTTTCCTTATTTTCATTTAAGAGAGAAGAAGAATTTAGTTATGTAAGTGATTATGTGCATTTGATGTCAAAAAGGTAATTTTTCCTGAAAAGGGCAAAATTGTAATTTTACCCTAAGGGCATATTAGAAATTTTACATAATGTAGAAAATTTAATTTTTACCTTAAATGTTCCAAGGAGAATAGAAATTAGAAGTCTTTACCCTTTTATGTTTAAAAGGAGAACGAATAAGAGTGAAAACAACAACATTGGCATAAAGGCAAAAAGGTAATTTGGCCTTAGGGGAAAAGTGGTAATTTTGATAAAAGAAGGGTAAATTAGTAAATTCACAAAAATAAGTTTTATGAAACCTTATTTAAGTAATTTTTGCACATTAAAACCAAAAAGGGTGAAAAATGGAGCTAAAATGGCCATTTGGACTTAAATGGAAAAATGGTAATTTCCTTAGGGGCATATTTGTAATTTCCAAAAAGATGAAGGACCATTATGCAATTTCAAAATTCTTAAGGGGCAGAAACGTCCCAGCCCTTGGAAGTTGCACAAAATTACATTCTTGAGGAGAGCGGATGCCATTCTTGAAAAGGAGAAGTAGTAAGGGTAAATTGGTCATTTCATACTAAGGGCATTTTGGTAATTTTAACAAAACCCTAATTTAAGTCTTCTTATACCTTAGGATTTTAAAATTGTCGAAGAAGAGAGGAGAAGGAGGTGCTGGCCGAATAGCTTCCTAGGCTTCGAGAAGAAGATTTTCAAAGCAAACCAACTTGGAAATTCCACTTGTCTTGCATTTTAAGGTAGCTAAACATGCACATGCCATTCTTTTCTTGTTTTATGGTTTGTTTATGGTGTTCTTACTCTTGCAAGAAGGATGGTCTTTCTCTCTCTACATTCTTATGGTTGATTTTCTTGAATGGGTTTGAAATATGGTCTTTCTCTATACACATGTTGAAATGCATGAAAACTTCAAAGATAGCAATTTCTCAAGAATGAAACCCTAGTCTTGAAAAACCCTAGCTTGTGCCAAGGCTAAAATGGTGTTTTAAAGAGTGAGAAAATGATGGTCTTGCATGAGATTTACTTGAATATGGTTGTATTGTAAGCAAGATAGTGAGATAACTACATTTTCTTGTCTTTCCCTCTTTGGCCGAACGCTAGCTCTTGTGATGATGCTAAAATTTGGTTTAAAATGGTGTTAAAAAGAGTGAGAGAAAGTTTCATGAAATGGTAAGAGAGAGAAAATCTAGTTAGATTAATGTTTAGGCACTTTTCCCATTTTCTAACTTCACCATTAATCTAAGAAGTGTGATTTGTTCACCTTGGCCGAATGGATGTATGTAAATGGTGCTGAAAATGCTCTTGAAAAATGACCTAGGAACCATATAAATTTAGTCTTAAGAAAGGAGGAGATAGAAAATTATGGTATTTTTATGCTTTAGCCATTTTACCATTTTAAAATTTTTACTATCCCATCTTAAAAATGTGCATAAGTATGTGAAGTTGTAAGATAATGTGCATTGTCATATTTAACATGAAAAATGAGCTAGAAAGGTGTGTGAAAGAAAGGCTTAATATACACTTACAAGAAAATGAGGTGTGAGAAAGCATTATCCATAATTATGGAAATTGTTACCATAATGTTTAAATGGTAAAAATAATGCTAGGAATGAACCAAATGGGATAGAAATGCCAAATTCTCATGACTTTCTTGCCTTAGCCGAATGCTATGTAAAGTTTTCCTTAGAATGGCTAAACTTATGTGTTAATTGAAAGTGGCCTAAGGTGCCATCCAGAATGGCCCATGCTAAGTGAAAGGAGGGGAAATGATGTAATGGTCAAGAATGGATGATGAATAGCATGCATTTTTGCCATTGATATAAATATGTTCAAAATTATGTGAATATGATTGAATAGCATAGAAATGCTTACTGTACTTGTGGAAGGCAAGGTTAAAGCTCTAAGGAGGAATGATCTAGTGAATACCTCCAAAGACTAGAAATTTAGAGGAGGAATGATCTAGTGTATACCTCCCAAGAATAATACCTTGTGGGGAAGGATCTGGTGTATACTCCCAAGGCATTTAGTTCAGAAGAAATGATCTGGTGTATACCTCTAGAAAATACAATCATGTGGGGGAATGATCTAGTGTATACCTCCAAAGAGTAAAGCATTTATGAGATATTATGATTTGTATTGCCTGAATGTGTTCTATGTGAGAATGCTTAAAGTATGTGAACATTGAAAGTTTGTTATTCAGTCCATTAATGATATCACATGTTGCATATCTCATGTTTATAGATTCATACACACGTTTCACATATGTCATACCCATAGATCTGTATGAAAAGAACTTTTGAACTGAGCTGAATGTGGAATTGTTTTCTATATTCGTACAGTGGTACATATCAGTTATTTTAAAGAAAATGATTTGTTTAGCTACTGGGAATATATTTCTCATTATTGTGCTAATATGTATCAGATGCCTAGATATTACTTAATTGTGGAGATCAAAATAGCTACAGTGGAAGTTCCCTTCCTGGGAACTTTCACCATATTGAAGGATATCTATATCATGTCTATTATAGAAATGCCCCCAGAGTGAACTAGGTACTTTAGTTATGTATATGTAGCCCTATCATTTTGGTCCTAATTCTATATGTTCTTTTTAGGTTGGAATTGAGACAGTCATTTTGGCTATACATAGAGGGAAAAGGGCAGATGGATGGGGATATGTGAAGGACCTATTCATCCGTGATATTTTGTAAAAGGAGTTTAAGTGACAGCCTTGTTGTCTCTTTACTCCTTATGTATGGGTACTTCATATATCCTGGTATATGTATACAAAACAATGTATCAGACAGTTATTATATATATATGATATGAAAGTTTTTTTAAGATTATGCTTTGATGTATGAAATTTTATATTTCACTATGCCAAAGCAAGTTTACCTGAGCAAAAGAACTTGAACCTAATTATATATTAAATTTCTGATGGATTAAATGCTCGGGAAAAATTTATATGATAAAAGGCTAAGATTAATGTAACCACTTATCTGAATATGTTATATGACGCTGTTAAGATAAGATAAGGGGTGTTACATCTTGCATTAGACTAGACCCTATACCTTTCTTAGATGTATCACAATACAACTCAAAGGGTCCTAAGATAGGTGCAGTAGTTAATTTGTGAAAACCCTTGAATAAATCGTCTATAATAACTTGCCAACCTAAGGAAATTACGAACTTTATCACAGTGGTTGGCCTTTCCCAATTCACTACCACTTTTAGCTTTTCTAAGATCTACTAAGACCCCATCCTTGGTAATTACATATCCTAAGACTTTCATCTCCTCCAACCAAAATTCTTATTTTTTTAATTGGTTTTTCCCTAAACACTTTTAGCACAATCCTTAAATGTTGGGAATGCTATTCTCTATCTTTAGAATATAAAAGAATATCATCAGTAAACACTACTATGAATTTATCAAGTTAGGGTCTAAAAATTCTATTCATGTAATCCATAAGAATAACTGGAGCATGGGTTAATCCAAATGGCATTACTAAAATTCATAGTGTCTATATCTAGTTTGAGAGGCAGTCTTAGGTGTATCTTCAGTTCTAAACCTGATTTGATGGTATCCTGATCTCAAACTAATCTTAGATAATGCGGTAACTCCTCTCGGGTGATCTAGTAGGTCGTCTATTCTAAGGAGGGGACGTTTGTGCTTCATATTCATTCTATTCAACTTCTTGTAATTGATACATAATTGATACTTATATTCCTATTCCTCCTGTACCTGAATACGATGAGAGATAATATATACTTGAGGTATATGAAAAAAAATGTGTAATGCCTCTAATCCTATGGTTCCTTTTAGTTGATTAAATAATATAATATAATATAATATACTAAAATATTGGTGAGTTACTACTACCTCTACCCAAGTAAATTTTAAATTTTACCAAGTTAAATAATTAAGTGCTATTGATTTTGGATTTCTACACTCGAGATTCTCACGCGTAACATAGTGAAAATAATTGAAATAGAAATATTTAGGCATATACATTCAGATTCATAATATATACATAATTCATTTACAAAAGTTATAACTTCTATACACCAGACATATACCTATAGATATGTAAGATTTTTCAACTAAGGTAAGGAGGCAACAACCCTGCCACTCATGCCCATTTAACAAAAAGCCTACTAGTGGATACCTATCTCACATATCTCAATACATATATGCTCTCATTTTGTATACCAAAAATTATCCTCTCGATCCTTTCCAAAAATAATAACAAGGAATCAGGGTATTGGGCATGTAAAAAATTTACTGTACAGACCCTAAAAACTTCATGCAAATAGGGTGTGGGAGGAACTTCCAACACAAATATAACCCATAATTCCTTAATGACAGGGCCAGGAAGGGTATCTCCACTATCTCTACCTCCACCTTTAGCAATACTTGATACCTAGGCATCTGACACAAACCAACATTTATATGAGAATAATTTCTCAGTAGCAATAACAACCTATTTTACAAACTGCTGATCTGTACTACCATACTCTTATGAAAATACACTATATTCTTTTTATTGTCAAATAATACATTATGCCTATTAAGATGCCATGCATGAATTATACAAGTATATCTTATACTTATGAATGCTAATACAGCTCATGATATATCCATCACACCTGATATTTCTTCATATTATTCCTCACACATCCATCACACAAGATATATCATCAGATTATTCATCACACATCCATCACACAGGATATATCATCAGATTATAATGATAACAGGGTTATAATCACATATAGATATAGAGCATACATAAGGAATTCAAAGCATATCATCATGGCCATTTCCAAATCATTATCATAAAAAGAGAAATAAGGAGAGTCATTGAGCGAATAACTCCTCATATTATATCATCACCCATCGATGAATATCTCATAGTCCATGACTACTCGTAATTCTCAACTGCTATCTATGTATTATTCGGTAGTTCTTAACTGTAATTTGTGTACATTTTGGGGCATCCTCTAGTGGATCCAAGTACAACCATCCTTAACACCCCCACGAGGGTCGCCGTCTACCTTTTTGGTAGTTCCTCCCTTATCAGTAAGTCCAATAGAGCCCTTGCCCACCTCTCTAGCAGATCCTCCCCTGTGTCACCATTTAAAATAGAGTCCTTGCCCACCTCTCTAGCAGCTCCTACCCTGTATATACGGGATTACTATTTTCAACAGATAATCTCCCAAAATGCTATTCACAAGTATATAGACTAGGGTGATTCAGTTCATACCATGGCTATGTCTAACTTTAAGTATGTGACTCCTTTAACAGGCTATAGGGTAGTTCACTAGCTTAAAATTAGTAATCATCATGGTGTTTTCAAAATCATTTAGTGAGAGTTTCGCCATCCTTATTATAGTTTAACTATGGAATGCCTAATGGCCATCCTATACCATTAATCAGTCACTTGACATGAGCCTATCTACCATGTATCCATACACTAGGAATACTTTCTCATTTCTATTTTATGTCTCATGTTCATTCCTTTTAAATCTCATGTTATTCTTGCTCTTTCTCTTTCACTTTCAAATCACATGTTACCCATTACACATTCTAGGTCTGGATCCCTTGTTTATTCTTCTTGGAAAATATAGTAGCTCCTCTCAACTGATCCAATAGATTATCTATTCTAGGGAGGGGATATTTATTCTTCACTATCACTATGTTTAGCTGCCTATAATCTATACAAAACCTCAAGCTTCCATCTTTCTTTTTCACAAATAAGACTAGTGCTCCCCATGGTAAAGCACTAGGTCTCACAAATTGTTTCTCTAAGAGGTCCTCTATATGCAACTTTAACTGTATCAACTCTAAGGGAGACATCCTATAGGGTGATATAAAGATAGGTCCCATTCCAAGAACTAACTCTATAGAGAACTTTACTTTCCTCTCAGGTGGAAGATTTAAGATTTCTTCAGGAAAGACATCTAGGAATTCATTAACTACAGGGATAGTATTGAGCTTATGATGAATCTCAACCTCAGAAGAACACAAAAAATGCATACTTTGATTCTTTTCCTCAATACCCCTATTCACCGGTAAGGTATCTATAAAAGTCACAAATTTTTCTAAACAATTGAAGGTTACATTATTTAAGGACAACTAGTTCATCCCAAGAATAATGTCCAAATCAACCAAAGGTAAACAAACAAGATCAAAAACAAAAGATATGTTCTCAATAACAATTGGGCAATTCAATCTGGCTGAAGAAGTCAAAACCTACTCTCCTAATGGAACAGAAAGAGGTAACTAATAAGGTATGCTAGATATAGGTAAGTTTAATCTCTTTATATATTCTAACGAATTGAAAGAGTGGGTAGCACTAGAATCAAATAGTACAATTAAAGATACATCATTTATTAAACATTTACCTTTCATTAAATCATCATACTGGGTTACTTCCTTGCCCTTGAGGGTATAGACTCTTCCAATAGTGGGAGTTCTAGTGGTGTCACCTGATTTCTTCCATTATGAACAATCCTTGTGAAAATTCCCCTATTTTACACATTGGTAACAAATGCTTTGTTGCATTTATTGGAATTTACAAGGTCCACCATGACTCTTTCCACACTTTGGATAGACATTAGACATCGCCTGCCTCAACATTGGCTTCTTCCCTTTCTGAGCTCTATCAAATTTGTTGTCCCTTCCTCTAAAAGGCCTGGACTATTTCCTTTTTAGGAAGTTTATTCTCTGCTTCTCTTTCTCAACCTTTGATATACTTTTAGTAACTATGCGATAGTTATTTACTAGTGTGGCATAATTTCTTATCTCCATCAGAGTAATTTCACTTTTCAATTCTGGGCTCAATCTAGCCTCCAAATGCATTACTTTCCAGTTCTCATCTAGCTTATATGAAAGGAATTTGGACAACTCTTCAAATTTAGTAAGGTAGTCTTGAAAGGTCCTGTTACCTTGTTTAAGTTGCTTGAACTTTATTTCTCTTTCATTCCTCACATTCTGAGGAAAGTACTTCTCTAGAAATACCCTCTTAAATGACTCCTAAGTGGTCTAGATTTCTTGAGTCTCCATTAACTACTCAGCTCCTCTCCACCAATGTTCAACTTCTCTAATTAGCATATATGTGGAAAACAAGACCTTTTGAGCATTAGTACTCCCAAGGACCATAAAAAACTTCTCCATCTCGATCAACCATCCCTCAGCTATCTTAAGATCAAACTCACCCTAAAGGTAGGAGGGTTTGATTTTTGAAAGTCTAACCATCCCTGATAAGCTGGATTTCATAATTACTCTCCAATAGGGTTTGGGTCAGGGCGGTTATTACTTTCATTTCTTTGAAATTGTTGGAAGACTTAGGTAGTAGCTGTAACTTGTTCTCTCATGGCCTCAGCTACTCCCATCATGGCTTGCATCATTCTACTCCTACTATCCTCACCTTCCTTCTCCTTCCTAGTATGCTCTTAGGTGGGCCATAGTTCACTATACTAAACAAACATTACCAAGGTGATCAGTCTCAACAACATAATATTTATAAGAGATCATATGGTACCAATAAGAAATACTGTCTACCCAAACCTAGCACTCTATTCCTTATATCAAAAAATAATACAAGTTAGTCAAACTGCCTAGGCTCAGCTAACTACCCTGCATTAGTCTTTATCCTGAGGAATCTACCTTTCACCAGCTAGCTGTGGTAGCCATGCTCTGATACCAACTCAGTGTAATGCCCCCAATGTAACCACCCTAATCCTACGATTCCTTTTAGTTCATTTAATAAAATAATATACAGGATTGGTGAGTTACTACTACCTCTACTCAAGTATACTTTTAAATTTTTACCACATTAATTAGTTAGGTGCCATTAGTTTGGGAATTTTACACTCAGGATACTCACACGTAACGTTGTAGTAAAAAATTAATTAAAAAAATTAATATATATATGCATAAGCATTCACATACATGATTCAATTATAATTATTTACAAGTGTCATCTGTCAGACATATACCTATGGATATGTGAGTGTGTTAACTAGGGTAATGAGACAACAAATCTATCACTCATACCCGTTTAACACAAAACTGCTAGTGGATTCTTAGCTCTATATCCTAACACATATATGCCCTAATCTTATACACCAAAAATCATTCTCCTGCTCCTTCCAAAAATATTAATAAGGATTCAGGATACCAAGCATATCAAAATTCAATTGTATAACTCTAGGACTTCATGCACTTAGGGTGTAGGAAGAACTTCCCATACATATATAACCCATAGCTCCTTAATTACTAGAAAATACCTCAGAAAGGGTATCTCCACTAACTCCATTTCCACCTATAGTAGTATTTAATGAGAATAATTTCTTAGTAGCAATAACAACTTGTATTTTTAAAACATCTTATATATACTACCGTACTAGTATAAAAAATGCTACATTCTTCTCATAATCATATAAATATTATGCCTATTGGAATGTAACGCATTAATTATACAATTATATCATCTCATACTTAAGAATGCAACTATCCATCAAATAGGATATATATATATCATCAGATTATCTTACATACCCATCAAACAAGATATATTTCATCACATTATAATGGTAACAGGGTCATATTCATAAATATAGACAAGAGCATACATAAGGAAATCAGAGTATTTTCTCATTGCCAATGCCAAATCATGACTATCACAAGATCATACTAAGAGAAATCTAAAGAGTTGCTGAGCAAACAACTCCTTATATAAAACCCTCACTCATAAGTGAGTTTCTTATAGTCTATGACTATCCGTAGTTCTCTACTATAATTTGTTTATAATTTGGCAGTCCTTGACTGCACTTCATGTACATGCTGGAGCGTCCCCCAGTGTATCCAATTACATCCATCCTCAACGCCTCCACAGGGCTATTGCTTATCTCCTCGGTAGTTCATCCCTTGAACACTCCTCTTCGAGGTCTCTGCCCACCTCCTTAGTAGTTCATCCCCCATCACTGAAACCCAGGGTCCCAGCCCTTCTCCTGGCAGTTCTTCCCCAATATATACGAGATTACTATCTTTCTGCAGATAATTTTCCAAAACACTATTCATAAGCATATAAGCTATGCTGATTTGGCTCACACCATGGTTATGTCTAGCTCTAAGTATGTGACTCCTTTAAATTGGAAATAGGGGAGTTCACTAACTTGAAATTAATAACTATCATGGTGTGGAAGGAACTTCCCATATATACACAACCCACACTTCATGAATCACTAGAAAATACCCTAGGAAGGGTATCTCTACCACTTCCACTTTCACTTCTAGCACTATCTGGAACCTAGACATCTGATACAAACCAGCATTTTTATGAGAATAAATCTTAGTAGCATTAATAACCAGTTTTTAAAATAGCTAGTTTGTACTACTATAACTCATACAGAAATTCTACATTCTTTTTCAAAAAAATAATACATCTATTGGGGTTATCTTGTATAACATTTCATTTATCATTCATACTTGCATGCATAAGCTTAACTCATAGTGTATATCTCACAAATTCATCAGAACATATAGGTAATATAACATCATTCATACAACTTTCATTATAAAATAAAGAGCAATAAGGAATTAAGAGCACTTCTCATTGGCCTCTGCCAAGTATCATCATAATCATCATATAATTGCATAATATAAGAGAAATCTAGAGGGTCATCGTGTGCCCCACTCCATACTTTCAAATATATACTCTTGCAACTATGCCTAGCAGTCCTCAACTGCATATCATATTTGTGTACATTCTAAAGCGTCCTCCAGTGGATCCAAGTACAATAGAGTCCCTACATTTCAGTTCCACACATTGAGTACATACTAGGGTCCCTAAAACGCTTTTCATAAACAAATATATGTGGGTGAATCGATGCATACTATAGTTCCGTAAATTCTAGGTATGTGACTTTTCATTTACATTAGCCATTAAGTCACTAACTTACAATTCAAAACTATGACGATACTCGTGGAATGTCCAATCACCGTCCCATACCAGTAATTAGTCATTCATATATGAACCTATCTACAACAAATACATATATTAAGAATACAATTCTCATTTATCTTATGCATTCTTGCTCTTTCCTTATAAATTTCATCATTTTCATGCTCTTTCTCATTTACATTCAAAGTATATGTTACCTTACTTATAATTTAAGTTTAATCTCTATTTTGGATTAAGTTTTTAGGCTATATATCATTCAAATATATAATTAATTTCATCTTTTCATCACAAAAGGTAGCAGTCGACTGGTACCATGCTACAAGTTGACTGGTTGCATTCTGTTAAATCATTAAAATTCCAAACAGAGAGCTATCAATCAACTGCTAGGTGCCTAGCAAAAGGGGTAGTTGGCTACTCTGTTCTTAAGCATTTCTGGAAAAAGGAAGAACATAACAGTCAACTTCTAGGTGCCTGACAGTTGACTCCTAGCATTCTGTATACGTTTCTGGGCATCTCAAGAGCACGACAGTCTACTATTACACCGTGGCAGTTGGCTACTGTGTCTTGCTCTATTTTATGAATCTCCATTGACCCAAATTTTTAATCCAAAAACTTGTTTTTAAATCCATTTTAAAATTGATGAACTCAAAATAAACTTCTCAACAACATTTAACACAAGAAAATAACCCAAAACATCATATAATCTTGTCCAAATCTGAGATTAAAACTCATTTTCATTCAAGCTAAAAAACCCATTTTTTAGAAGTAATTTTAAGCATGCATAAGAATCTTCAATTGGTTAAAAATACCCAATCCTAATTAAAAACAATAAGAATGTAGTTTTTAATCCCTTTTTCTTTCAAACAAGTAAAATTTTGCAATTTTTAGTCATGTGAACAGTAAACTCCGAAATAAAAGGATTGGGTTATTATGCTACCTTAATTCATGTTTAACTGATGTTTGGATGCTTGTTAATGTTATAGATGCCTTCCTAATCACTTTTCTGACCTCAAATATTATTAGAAATGAGATTCACTGCCTTTCTCTTTCAGCTTCTCTCTCTACTCGACTAAACTCTCTCTCTTTAGAATTTCAGAGTTCAAGATGCAGTTGGAGGGTTATGAGGGATTCACCTATTTATAGGTGATCCGGCCCTTTGCCATTTTACTCCTAATTCCCGACCATTTGACCCAAAATGATAAATCTGCCAACTAGATGTTAAATTACCATTTTGTCCCTAGTTCACTGGTGAGAAGTTTTCAAAATTCTATTGCTACAGTAAATCTTTTGGCCAAAATTATGGCCTATTGCCCTGAAGTTTCAGAAATTCTCATATCCATTCTCACTTTATCTTTTTCCTTTCAATTTGGTCCATATTCTTTCTCTTCACCTAAAACTCTCATTTTAATGCATCTATATGTAATTTAATGCAACAAACACACGCGTTCAATTCATTAAAATAAACAAAAATCTCTTGAATATGAAAAGAACGGATGTTACATACTTCGTGGAGTCTCACTATTTCTTACATGTACAATTAGGCCAACCTATCTAGTGAAAAATTTAGTTTGAAAGGTTGGAAATGTACATATTTAGTTAATCTATCCATAATCACCCAGATTGCATCATTTCCTGACTGAGTTCTAGGTAAATCTACCACAATCCATGGAAAATTTCTCCAATTTCCATTAGGATTCTCTATGGGTTGCAACAGTCCTGCAGGTTTCTGATGTTCAATCTTCACCTGCTGGCACACTAGGCATTTAGCAACATACTTGGCTATGTGCCTTTTCATACCTACCACAAAAAATTTTCTTTCAAATCTCGGTACATCTTAGTAGTACCAAGATGAATAGTATAGTTGCTCTTATGGGGTTCCTTTAAGATTTTGTTCCTTAATTCCTCGGATTCTGGGATATACAACCTATTCTGGAAGGTTATTATCCCATTAACCTCTTTCTTGAATTCCTTTGGGTCTTTTACAGACTTCAAGAATTCACTTCCCTTTAGGCTTATAGGATTTGATTCTTAAGGTTATTTTCATTCTTATTTCACTCAAGTACAGCTTATTTGGCAACACCAGAATGGACAGACTCAAATTCCTAAACTTGTCAATCAAATTCATTTCACTCACCATCATGTGAGCTACATGGAGGGATTTTCTACTTAATGCATCGGCCACTAAGCTTGCTTTCCCCAAATGGTACTTCAATTCAAAATCATAGTCCTTAACAAACTCCATCCATCTTCTTTGTCTCATATTTAGTTCCTTTTGATTGAAGAGATATTTGAGATTTTTTTGGCTACTAAATACCTTAAATCTTGATCTATAGAGGTAATGCCTCCAAATTTGTAAAGCTAACAATATGGCTACTGCCTCAAGATCATGAGTAGGATAGTTTTCCTCATAAGGTCTTAGTTGCCTAGACACATATGCTATCACCTTTCTTTCTTGCATCAAGATACACCCTAGGCCTTTCTTGGATATGTCACAATATACCTCAAAATTTTCTAATGGATTTGGAATGATTAAGACAGGGGTAGTTGTTAATCTTTCTTTCAGAGTTTGGAAACTATGTTTACATATAGCATCCCACACAAATGGAACATCCTTCCTAGTCAATTTAGTCAAAGGCATCGCTATCTGCGAAAAGCCTTGAATAAATCTCTTATAGTACCCAGGTAATTTAAGAAAACTTCAGATTTCAGTCACTGTTGTGGGTCTCTCCCAACCAACTACCACCTCTGTCTTACTAGAATCTACTGCTACCCCATCTCTAGTGATTACATGACCTAATAATCTTACCTCTTCCAACCAGAACTCACATTTCTCAAGTTTAGAATACAATTGCTTTTCCCTAAGCAATTGTAGCACAATCCTAAAAGGATATTCATTCTCTTTGCTACTTTTAGAATATACAAGAATGTCATTAATAAAGACTACAACAAACTAATCAAGGTAGGGTCTAAAGATACGTAATCCATAAAAATAGCCAGAGCATTCGTCAGTTCAAATGGCATTACAAGAAATTCATAATGCCCATATCTAGTTCTAAAGGCAATCTTAGGTAATTTCCTCTACTCTTACTCTGATTTGATGGTACTCTGACCTGAAATGAATCTTAACTATATATAGTAGCTCCTCTCAACTGATCTAACAAGTCATCTATCCTAGGTAGGGGATATTTATTCTTTACTGTCACTCTATTCAGTTGCCTATAATCTATGCACAACCTTAAGCTCCCATATTTCTTTTTCACAAACAACACTAGTGCTCCCCATGGCAAAGCACTAGGTTTCACAAATTTTTTCTCTAAGAGATCTTCTATCTGCACCTTCAATTTGGTTAGCTCTAAAGGAGACATCTTATAGGGTGCTATAGAGATTGGTTCTGTTCTAGGAACTAGCTCTACAGAGAACTCTATCTCTTGCTTAGGTGGAATACTTGATATTTATTTAGGAAAAACATCTGGGAACTCTTTCACTATAGGGATAGTACCCAGCTTATGCTGAATTTCAATTTTAGAAGAACATAAAAATGCATTTGTTCATTCTTTTCCTCAATACTCCTATTTATAGGTAAGGTATCTACAAAAATCACAAATTTATTTGAACAATTCAATAACAATCCAAGATAACATTGTTTATAGAAAACCAGTTCATCCCAAGAATAATGTCCAAAGCCACTAATGGCAAACAAATCAGATCAACAACAAAAGATCTATTCTCAACAACAATATGGCAATTTAAGCAAGCTAAGGAAGTTAAAACCTACTCTCCTATTAGAATAGAAATGGATAATTGGTGAGATAAACTAAACACGAGTAAATTTAATTTTTTCATACATTCTAACAAAATAAAAGAATGGGTAGCGCCAGAATCAAATAGTACAATTAAAGATACATTTTTTATCAAACATTTATCTTTCATTAAATCATTAGATTGGGCCACTTTCTTACCCTTGAGCATATAAACTCTTCCAACAGTGGGAGGTTTAGTGGTGTTACCCAATTTCTTCCACTCTGGGCAATCTTTACGAAAATGTCCCTATTTTTTTGCAATTGAAACAAACCTCTTGCCACCACCAACAAGGTCCATCGTGCCTCTTCCCACATTTAGGGCAACCATTTGCTACCACCTGTCTTACCATTGGCCGTTTACTTTCTTAGCCTCAGCCAAACCGATTATCTTTTCCCCTAAAAGATCTAGGTTTCTTTTGTTTGAGGAAGTTATCTTATTGTTTTTCTTTTTTAGACTCTACCAAATTCTTGGCTACTATGCGACATTTGTTTGCCAAGGTAGCATAATTTTTAATTTAAAATAAAGCCATATCACTCTGCAACTCAGGCCTTAAACCGGCTTCTAAATGCATGGCCTTCTACGCCTCATCTGGTTGAAGTCTCAAATAAGAGGAAAATTTTGACAACTCCTTAAACTTAGTAAGATAATCATCAAACGTCATGTTGCCCTGCTTAATCTACATAAATTTGATATCCTTTTCATTTCTCACGTTCTGAGGAAAATGCTTTCCAAGAAACACTTCCTTAAAAGAATCCCAGGTAACTTGAACTCCCTGAGCTTCCATTAATTGTTTAGCCCCTTTCCACCAATGTTCAGCCTCTCTCATTAGCATGTAGGTGGAAAACAGTACCTTTTGGGCATCAATTGTCCCAAGAACTACGAATAGCTTATCCATTTCTATCAGCCACTCTTCAGCCATCTTTGGGTCAAACTCACCCTTAAAGGAAGGAGGTTTAGCTTTTTGGAACTCTGACCACCCATGATACACCGAGTTTCCATCTTGCCCTTTAGAAGGGTTAGGATTATTATGGTTGTTCCACTATTCCTAAAATTGTCTAATAATCTGGGTAGTAGT
The DNA here is from genome assembly GCA_031216115.1 of Senna siamea. NCBI lineage: Eukaryota > Viridiplantae > Streptophyta > Magnoliopsida > Fabales > Fabaceae > Senna > Senna siamea. Next base: position 11,193,863 of record CM062360.1, read on the forward strand.
AGCAACTTGATCCCTCATTGCCTTTTCCATTCCCATCATAGCCTGCATCATCCTCTCTATACTACCCTCACCTTCATTCTCTTTTCTTGTATTCCTCCTAGGTGGAGCCATATTTCACTCTATAAAACAAACATTACTGAGGTGATCAGTCTCAATAAAATATTATTTATAAGAGCAGATATGGCACCAATCGGAAATACTTTCTACCCTAAACCTAACACTCTATTCCTTGAGTCAAAACATAATACAAGCTAGTCAACTGCCTAGGCTCAGCTAACTAACCTGAACTTGTCTCTATCCTGAGGAATCTGCCTTTCACTACTGAACCAGTACACATTAGCCATGGTAGTAGTGCTCTGATACCAACTCAATGTAACACCCTTAATCCTATAATGCCTTTTAGTTTGTTTAATAATATAATATATAGGATTGGTGAGTTACTACTACCTCTACCCAAGTAAATTTTTAAACTTTTACCAAGTTAATTAGTTAGGTGTCATTAGTTTGGGAATTCTACACTCGGGATACTCACACGTAACGTTGCAGCAAAAAATTAATTAAAACAATTAGAATAATATATATATACATATGCATCTACATATATGATTCATTTATAATTATTTACAAGTGTCAACTCTTCGACATATACCTGTAGATATGTGAGTGTGTCAACTAGGGTAAAGAGACAACAAACCTGTCACTCATATTGATTTAACAAAAGATTTCTAGTGAATTCTTACCTCACATATCCTAATACATATATGCCCTCATCTTATACACCAAAAATCATTCTCCTAATCCTTCCAAAAATATTAATAAGGATTCAGGACACTAGGCATATCAAAATTCTATTATACAACTCTAAGACTTCACGTACTCAAGCTGTAGGAAGAACTTCCCATACATATATAAACTATAGCTCCTTAATGACTGAAAAATACCCTAGGAAGGGTATCTCCACTAATTCCATTTCCACCTCTAGTAGTATCTGGTACCTAGGCATATGATACAAACCAGAATGTAATGAGAATAATTTCTTGCTGATTTGTACCACCGTATTGGTACAAAAAATGCTACATTCTTCTTATAATCATATAAAATATTATGTCTATTAGAATGCAATGCATGAATTATACAATTATATCATCTCATACTTATAAGTGCCACTACCCATCACAAAGGATATATATATCATCAGATTATCTTACATACTCATTAAACAGGATATATTTCATCATATTATAATGGTAATAGGGTCATATTCATATATATAAATAAGAGCATACATAAGGAAATCAAAGCATATTCTCGTGGCCAATGCCAAATCATGATTTTCACAAGATCATACCAAGAGAAATCTAGAGAGTTGCTGAGTGAACAACTCCTCATATAAAACCTTCACTCACAAGTGAGTTTCTCGTAGTCCATAACTACCTGTAGTTCTCAACTGTAATTTGTTTATAAGCTAGCAGTCTTTGACTGCACTTCATATACATGCTGGAGCATCCCCTAGTGGATCCAAGTACATCCATCCTCAACACCCCCATGGGGTGGCTGCCTATCTCCTTGGCAGTTCATCCCCTCAACACGCCTTCTCGAGATCTCTGCCCACCTCCTTAATAGTTCATCCCCCATCACCGAAACCCAGGGTCCATGCCCTTCTCTTGGCAATTCTTCCCCTGTATACACGGAATTACTGTCTTTCCATAAATCTTTTTCCAAAACACTATTCACAAGTTTATAGGCTAGGGTGATTTGGCTCACACCATGGTTATGTCTAAATCTAAGCATGTGACTCCTTTAAATTGGCCATAGGGGAGTTCACTAACTTAAAATTAATAACCATCACGGTATTTTCAAAATCATTTAGTTCAACAGTAGAATGTCCAATAGTCATCCCATATCTACAATTGGTCACTTGACATGAGTTTATCTACCACTATCTATACACTAGGAATACTTTCTCATTTCTCTTATATTTCTCATGCTCATTCCTGCTCTTTATCTTTCATTCTCAACCCTCTTGTTACCCATTACGTCCTTCTAGGTTTAGATCCCTTATTTAAGTGGAGTCTTGGACTACTATGCTTCAATTTAGGTTATTGAGTTCAATTTCCAAAATAGGGGCCTACAAGTCGACTTTCACCCTCTTGGTAGTCGACTTCCATCTCTTTGTCCTACCAACTTTTTCTCAGACCCGAGGGCTACCAATCGACTGCCCTAACTCGACAGTTGGCTGCTTCATTCTTGGAAAATTTCTAGAAAAGATGAGAACGACAATCAAATTCCATGGTATAGTAGTCAACTACTAGCACTCTGGATGCATTTTTAGGTAATTGAAGAACACGACAGTCGACTGATAAAGGTTATAAGTCGACTACTATGTTATACTCTATTTTTCAAACTTGCTGTTAACCCAGATTTTTGCCCAGAACTTATTTATAAACCCTTTCTGATAATCAATAACTCAATACCATCATATAAGCATCATTTACCATATAAAAAATAGCCCAAACTACTGTTTAATCTCACTCAAATCTTGGATTACACCTCATTTTCACTCAATAGGTAAAAACCCATTTCTTATAATTTGATTTCAGCATGCATAAGTATATTCATGCAGTTTAAAACACCAATAGTATTCAAAAACACCAAAAATGTAGTTTTAATCCCTCTTTTACTTTCATTAACATCAAAATCTAATTTTTTCAAAATATGAATAGTAAATTCAAAATTAGAGGGAATAGGTTGTTTTGCTACCTTATTTCTTTGCCGATAAACTAGTTATTGTGTTAGACGCCTTCCTAAACAATTTTTTGAATTTAATTCTTGTTGAAAGTGGAGATTTGATCTTTTCTCCTCCACTTTCTCTCTACTCGGTTCCCTGTTCTCTCTCTTGATTCTTGAATGAAATGTAAGAAATGAAGCTTCTAGGACTTGGCTCTATTTATAGATAGCCTGGGAGTTGCCAATTCTGATAATAATTTCTTGATCATTCAGCTTAGAACGATAATTTCTCTGGCATAATGAAAAATGACCATTTCCCCTTGAACTATTGGCTGGAAGTTTCAAAATTCTGGTAGCTATAGTGACTCTTATAACTAAAATTATAGTTACCTACCCTTGAAGTATTGAAAATCTAACTAGCTTCCCTCACTAAACCTTTTCATTTCATTCAAGTCCCTACTCTTTTGTTTTCAATTTAGTCCTTCTTTCTAATGCAACTACATACTATCTAATGCAACATACATAAGCATTCAATTCATTTAGAATTTAGCATACATCTCTTCATAGATAGAAGGAGTGGATATTACACCCAATCCTATGGTTCCTTTTAGTTTGATTAAATAATATAATATAATATACTGCAAGATTGGTGAGTTACTACTACCTCTACCCGAGTAAATTTTAACTTTTACCAATTTGAATCTATTGATTTGGGATTTATACTCTCGGGATTATCACACTTAATGCAACAGGAATAATTGAAATATAATATATAGGCATATACATTATACATAATTCATTTATAGTAGTTATAACTTCTGTACACCAGACATATACCTATAGATATGTGAGATTTGTCAACTAGGGTAAGGAGGCAACAACCCTTTCACTAATACCCATTTAACAAAAAGCCTACTAGTAGATACCTATCTCACATATCTCAATACATAAATGCCTTCATTTTGTATACCAAAAATTATCCTCCCGATCCTTTCCAAAAATAATAACAAGGAATCAGGGTATTGGGCATGTCAAAAATTTACTGTACAGACCCTAAAACTTCATTTAGTCAGGATGTAGGAGGAACTTCCAACACAAATATAGCCTATAATTCCTTAATGATCGGGAAATACCCGAGGAAGGGTATCTCCATTATCTCCACCTCCACCTCCAGTAATACTTGATACCTAGGCATTTAATACAAACCAAAATTTATATCATAATAATTTCTTAGTAACAATAACAACTGTTTTACAAACTATTGATCTGGACCATCGTACTCTTACGAAAATATACTACATTCTTTTTATTATCAAATAATACATTATGCCTATTGGGATGCCATGCATGAATTATAAAATTATATCTCATACTTATGAATGTAAATACAACTTATCACATATCCATCAGACATGATATTTCATCAAATTATTCCTCACACATCCATCACAGAGGATAGATCATTAGATTATTCATCACATATCCATCACACAGGATATATCATCAGATTATAATGGTAACAGGGTTATAATAACATATAGATACAAAGTATACACAAGGAATTCAGAGCATATCATCATAGTTATTAACAAATCATTATTATAACAAGAGAAATCAGGAGTCACCAAACGAATATAACCCTCCAATCCTATAGTCATTTTTTTTAGTTTAGTTATTTAATTAATATAAGAATACTATAAGATTAGTGAATTACTACTTCCTTTACTCGAGTCAAATTTTCAATTTTTACTAAGTGAAATAATTAAGTACTATTAGTCTGGGCTACTATACTCGGGTTCTCACACATTATGCAGCAAAAAATAGAATAAATTAATAAAATGAAATACATCTATATTTATAGATACATTCACATTCATTTACAATATTCATATGTGTCATCCATCAGACATATACCTATGGATATGTGAGTGTGTTAACTAGGGTAAGGAGACAATAAGTCTGTCACTCATACCTATTTAACAAAATCGCTAGTGAATTCTTAGCTCATATATCCTAATACATATATGCCCTTATCCTATACATAAAAAATCTATCCTCCTGATCCTTTCCAAAAATTTAACAAGGGTTCAGGGTATCGGGCATGTCAAAATGTCTCTAAACTTTACACATTCAAGCTATAGGAGGAACTTCCCATACATTATGACCCACAGTTCCTTTACAATTGGGAAATACCCCAGAAAGGGTATCTCCACTAACTCTATCTCCACTTCTATGATTATCTGGTATCTAGGCATCTGATACAAACTAAAACTTTTAATGAGAATAAATCTCAGTAACAATAATAAACTGTTTATAAAATAGCTAGTTTGTACCACCGTAATCCCTTACAAAAAATACTACATTCTTTTTATCGTCATACAATTGATATATCTATTAGGTTACCTTTCATAAATTACATTTGATACTCATAATTGCATGCATTACTTACTCTATATATACCACATAGGTTATATATCTCATAAACTAGTCAAACCATACAGGTAATGTAATTTCATTTATATAGCTTCATATAAAGAGCAGTAAGGAATTAAGAGCCTTTCTCATTAGCCTTCTCCAACATCATGATAATCATCATGTAATAACAATAATAATAAGAGAAATCATGAGGGTCGTCAATCGAGCCACTCTATACTTTCGGATATTGCTCATAACTTTTGGCAAAATATACCCATTGGCAATCCTTGACTGCAACATCACATTTGTGTACATTCTGGAGCTACCTCTAGTGGATCCAAGTACCATAAAGTCCCCTCATTGGAACCACACATTGAGTACATACTGGGGTTCTCAAAAAGATATTCATAAGCATATACATTAAGGTGATTTAATGCATACTATAGTTATGTGAAATCCTAAGTATGTGACTTTTTATTTAACTTGGCCATTAAGTCACTAACTTAGAATTTACAACTATCACAATAATCGCAGAATGTCTAATCACTGTCCCATACCAGCAATCAGTCATTTAGTTATGAACCTATCTACCGCTAATACATATACTAAGAATAAAATTTCTAATTTCTCTTATGCATTCTTGCTCTTTCCTTATCAATTTCATCATACTCTTGCTCTTTTTCATTTAAATTCAATATACATGTTACCTTTCTCATATTATAGGTTTAAATCCCTTACTTGAATTAGGTTTTTGGACCAATTACCTTTCAAATATGTCTTTGAGTTCATAGTTCATTCACAAAAGCTGGCAATTGGTTGATACCCTGCTAACAATTGACTGTTAGCATTCTATTTAATTTTCAAAATGTAAACCCAAGAGCTATCAATTGATTGCTACAGGGTAGGCAGTTAACTGCTAGCTTACAATTGGGCCTGATAGTCTACTATTTGGACATGGTAGTCGCTTATTGGCCTTTTTGGAAAAATTCTTAGGAAAAAGATGAACATGTACTGTCATCAGGTGAATTTTCTGGAAAATTTTGAACATAGCAGTTGACTTCTAGAGGATAGCAGTCAACTGCTCAAACTCTGTATAAATTTTTGGACAACTCAAGAACATGACAGTCGACTGTTGGAGAGCACCAGTCTGCTACTACATTATGCTTTGTTTTAAAACTTGTCGTTAACCCATAAATTTTATCCAAATATTTGTTTGTAAAGCCATTTTGAAATTCATGAACTCAAGATATACTTCCAAGCATCATTTTTCACATAAAAACAGTCCAAGACACCATTTAATCTTACTTAAATCTAGGATTAAACCTCATTTTTGTTCAAGTAGAAAAAACCCACTTTTCAAAATCAATTTTAAGCATGCATAGGTATCTTCAACAGATTAAAAACACCCAATAGTAAGAAAAAACATTAAGAATGTAGTTTTAAATCCCTTTTTCCTTCAAACAACTTCAAAATCATCAATTCAGTTATATGGATCGTAACTTCAAAAATAAAAGGGGATTGGTCATTTTGCTACATTAAATGCTTATTTGGATATTGCTTAATGTATTGGATGCCTTCCTAGACACTTCTCTAGATTCAACTCTCTTGTTGAAAGTGAAGATTTAGCTTTCTTTCCCTCACTTTCTCTCTCTACACAATTGCTCTTTCTTTCTCTAAAAGTGGTTCTGAATTTTGGGTAATGAGGAACTCTGCTTCTAGCCTTACATATAGGCGACCCAAACTTACAAATTTTGATCCTAATCTTTTATCATTCAGCCTCAAAATGGTATATTTCAAAAAATATATATAATTACCTTTTTGCCCCTGAACCCTTAGCAGGAGAATTCCAAAAATCAGTTGGCTACAGTGCTTCTTTTGGCTAAAATTGAAATTCTCATACCTAAACTTTTCTATTTTTCATTTTAGTCACTCTCCTCTTTCTAATCAATTCTCTCATCCTTTTCTAGACCAATTCTAGCACTAATGCCACTATATGCAACTATATGCAGCCTAATGTAACATACGCAAGCAATTAATTAAAATTAACAAACATCTCTTATAGAAATAGGGGCGGATGTTACAACGAACAACTTCTCATATTATATCATCACCCATCGATGAATTTATCATAGTCCATAACTACTCGCAGTTCTTGACTACCCGTAGTTCTCAACTGCTATCTGTGTATTATCCAGCAGTTCTTGATTGCAATCTGTGTACATTCTAGAGCATACTCTAGTAGATCCAAGTACAACCATCCTCAACACCCCCACAAGGGTCCTTACTCACCTCTCTAGTAGTTCCTCCCCTATCACCAAGTCTAACAGAGTCCCTACCCACCTCTTTGACAGATCCTTCCCCGGTATCACCATTTAAAATATAGTCCCTAACCACCTCTCTGGCAGCTCCTCCCCTGTATATATGGGATTACTGTTTTAAATAGATCATCTCCTAAAATGCTATTCATAAGCATATAAACTAGGGTGATTCGACTCATACCATGGTTATGTTTAACTTTAAGCATGTGACTCCTTTAACTGGCCATAAGGGAGTTCACTAACTTAAAATTAGTATCCATTATGGCATTTTCAAAATTATTTAGCAAGAGTTTCACCATCCCTATTATAGTTTAACTGTGGAATGCCCAATGGCTGTCCCATATTGATAATCGATCACTCGACATGAGCCTATCTACTACGTATCCATATATTAAGAATACTTCAAGTAGATCTATATCCCTTGTTTGAGTGGAGTTTTGGCCTAATTACACTTCAAGATAGGTCATTGAGTTCATTTTCCAAAATAGAGATTGGCCAGTCAACTTCTACCCACTTGGTAGGTAACTTTTTGCTCATTGTCTTGCAAAATTTTCCAAACCTGAGGGCTACTAGTTGGTTGCCATAGACCATACAATTGACTGTTACGTTCTTGGTGTTATTCTAGAAAAGATGAGTATGATAGTCGATTACCAAGGGCTGGCAGTCGACTGATAGAGCTTTGTATACATTTTTGGGTAAACCATTTATACTATATTTTTCAAATTGGCTGTTGACCAAAAGTTTTCTTAAGAACTTGTTTGTAAATCATTTATGATGGTCATCAACTCAATACCAGCATATGAGTATAATTTAACACATATAAACAACCAGAACTACCATTTAATCTCACTCAAATATTGGATTTAACCTCATTTTCATACATAGGTAAAAACCCATTTTTCATAATCTGATTTAAGCATACATAAGTATATCCATGCAGTTTAAAAAACCCAATAGTAGTTAAAAACATCAAGAACGTAGTTTTTAGCTTCCTCTCTTACTTAAATAACATGAAAATCACAATTTTCAATGCATGAACAGTATTTTCGAAATAGAGAGGACTAGGTTGTTTACTACGTTGTTTCTTGTAAAAAGCTGGAGTGTTAATCTTAAATATCCTCTTAGACTTTTCTGCTGCAAGGTTCTTGCTTCAAATCACATTAAAATTTCCCCTTCCTTCTTACTCTTTCTTTTTCTCTCTAGATTCTGAAGTTCAGGGCAAAAATGAGGCTTCTGAAGTTTGGCGCTATTTATGGGTGGTCCCAAAATTGCAACTCTTATCCTAATTCTTGATCATTTAGCTTAAAATGATGATTTCTCTGGCTATATGCCAAATTAACATTTTGCCTCTAAACCATCGGCGGGAAATTTCAAAAATCTGGTAGCTACAATAACTCTTTTGGCTAAAATTACATCTTGCTACCCTTGGAATATTGTAAGCCTACATAGCTTCATCCATTGAACCTTTTCCTTTCATTTAGGTCCCTGCTCTTTTCTTTTCAGTTTAGTTCCTCTTTCTAATGTAACTACATGCAATCTAATGCAACATACAAAAGCATTTAACTTATTTAAAACCTAACAAACATCTTTCATGAATAGAAGGAGTGGATGTTACAATATGAGCAGGGACATGGTGATCCTAATGGCACTAAACACATGTATACACCTGGGGACGCCCTGGTGTTGGTGGCCAAGGTCAAAGAACTAGGATATATTGCTTAAAGGTATGATATGACAAGCTATATATATTTATATATAACCAAAGGATCATGGAAAGTATTACAATTTCAAGTTATGTTATGAATTTTTTTCCCTATTTATATTGCATGTGCTAAGGAGGACTGTGTAGATTCTAGATTACACATGTTATGATGGCTATATCTAACATCCCCAATCCTATGGTTCCTTTTAGTTAATTAAACAATATAATATAATATACTACGGGATTGGTGAGTTATTACTATCTTTACTGTAACACCCCTTACCTTATCTTGACAACGTCATATAACTAACTCATATAGGTGGTTACATTATTCTTTACCTTTATTTACAATAAAATTGCCTGAGCATTTAATCCATTAGTAATTTAATATAGAATTAGGTTTGGGTTCTTTTGCTCAGGTAAACATACTTTATGCATAGCAGAAATAAAATGTCATATATCACAACGAAATTTATAAAACATTCCATAACTGTATACATATCATTTAAATCTCCTGATACATATTTGTGGGAATATCAAATATACACATAGCTATAGGGGTAAGGAGACAACAATCCTATCACTCAAACCCTTTTTTACCAAAAGAGCAGTAGTCCTAATTCTATCCCAAAATACTGATGTCAAAAATTAGGACTAATGGTGCTACATTATATAGTCTCTATTTACTCCTTATATCTACTAGAGGATACATCATTGTGCAGATTCTATGCATCTGATACATATTAGCACAATAATGAGAAATATATTCCTAGTAGCTAAACAAACCAGTTTATTTAAAACAACTTATATGTGCCATTGTATGACTACAGAAAACAAATCTACATTCCATTCAGCATCAAATTCTTTTCATACAGATATATGGGTATGACATATGTTAAATTTGTGTATATGCATCTATAAACATGAAATATGCAGCAGGTTATGTAATTCATGGAATGGATAACAAACTTACAATATTCACCTATTTTAATCATGTTCACATAGGACACATTCTTGCAATACAAATCATAATATCACATAAAGACTTCAATTTGGAAAGGTATACATCAGATTATTCCCTTCCATATAATTATACTCTCTGGAGGTTTACACCAGATCATTCCTCCTGCATTTATTTCCTTAGGAATATACATTAGATCATTCCCCATAAGGTAGCTGGCTAGGGAGGTATACATCAAATCATTCCTCCTCATAATTTTTGGTCTCAGGAGGTATTCACCAGATCATTCCTCATATTATCTTTGACTTTGCCATTCACAAATATATGAAGCATTTTTATGCTATTCCATCATTTTCACATGATTTTGGACAACTTTCCACCAATGGCAAAATGCATACTATTTATCATCCATTCTTGATCATTATATCACTTTCCCTCTTTTCACTTAGCATAGGCCATTTTGGATGGCACCTTAAGCTATTTTCAATTAACACATAAATTTAGCCATTCTAGGGGAAATTCTACATAGCATTCGGCCAAGGCAAGATGGACATGAAGGATTGACATTTCTAACCCATGTGGTTCATTTCTAGCATTATTTTTACCAATTAGGAATTATGGTAACCATCTCCATAATTATGGGTAATGTTTTCTCACACCTCATTTTTCTTGTAAGTGTATATTAACCCCTTTTTCATACAGCTTTCTAGTCCATTTTTCATGCTAAATTTGTCAATGCATATTATTCTTTCATTTTACAAGACTATACACAATTTCAAAGTGAAATGGTAAGAAATGTGAAATGATTCCTTTACTAAAACATAAAAGTACCATAATTTTCTCTCTCCTCTTTTCTTATGACAAATTTTGCGAGGTTTTCTAGCCACTTTCAAGCAAAATTTCAGCACCATTTATATGGGTCCATTTGGCCAAGATAAGTGTGAACATTTTCATGGTTTATGGTGAAGTTAGAAAATGGGAAAAGTGCTTAAAAATTAACCTAACTAGATTTTCTCTCTCTTTCCATTTTGTAACACTTTATCACACTTTTTCTAACACTATTTTAATCAAATTTTAGCATCCATAAGATACTTAGCATTCGGCCAAAGAGGGAAAACCAAGAAAATGGAGTTATCTCGCCATCTTGCTTACAATACAACCATATTCAAGCAAAACCTTGCAAGAACATCATTTTCTCACTCTTAAAAACACCATTTCAGCCTTGGTATAGGTTAGGGTTTTTCAAGACAAAGGTTCCATCCATGAAAAATTACCATCTCTTATATTTTCAAGCATTTCAACATGTTTATAGCCATAAACACAAGTAATTTTCAACAGATTTCAAACCCATTCAAGCAAATCAACCATAAAAATGTAGAGAGAGAAAAGCCATCTTTCTTGCAAGATTAAGAACACCATAAACACACCATAAAACAAGAAAAGAATGGCATAGGCATGTTTAGCTACCTTGAAAATGCAAAACCAGTGAAATCTCCAAGTTATTTTGGTGTGAAAATCTTCTTCTCCAAGCCTAAGAAGCAATTCGGCCAGCCCTCTCTTCTCCCTTCTTCGACATTTCTAGCACCTTGAGGAAGAAGACTTATATTAGGGTTTTGGTGAAATTACCAAAATGCCCTTGATGTGAAATGACCAATTTACTCTTATTACTTCACCTTTTCAAGAATGGCATCCACTCTCTTCAAGAATGTAATTTTATGGATCTTCCATGGGCTGGGACGTTTCTACCATGGTCCCTTAACTTTTTAGAAATTGCAAATAAGCCCCTAAGGAAATTGTCATTTTGTCATTTAAGTCAAATTGGCCATTGTAGCTTCATTTTTCACCCTTTTCAGTTTTAATGTGTAAAAATCACTTAAATAAGATTTCTTAAAACTTATTTTTGTGAATTTACTAATTTACCCTTATTTTAGCAAAATTATGATTTTGCCCCTAAAGCAAAATTATCCTTTTGCCCTTTATGCCAATATTATCATTTTTACCCTTATTCTTTCTTCTTTTGTGTAAGAATGGGTAAGGGTTTCTAATTTCTATTTCCTTGAAATATTTAAGGTGAAAACTAGATTTTCTACATTATGTAAAATTACTATTATGCCCTTAGGGTAAAATTACAATTTTTCCCTTCATAGGAAAAATTGCCTTTTTGACATCAAAAGCAAGTAATCTCTTACATGACTAGATTCTTCTTCTCTCTTAAATGAAAGTAATAAGAGTCCTTTATTATAATTTCATTAAATAATAAAAAATTAAATAAATTTCCCTTTCATGATAAAATTACTATTTTGCCCTCCTTTACCAGATTTTTCTAGCTTCTATGACAAAAATAACCGTATCTTGATGAAAATGTCCATTCTATACTTTTAATGAACTATCCTCATCATCACATAATTAATAATAATGATGATGAAATTAAAGAATGCAAGGTATTGGGGTAGGTTTTACATCTACCAGAGTAAATTTTTAACTTTTACTAAGTTAAATAATTAAGTGCCATTAGTTTGGGAATTCTACACTTGGGATTCTCACACATAACGAAGTGGGATTAATTTAAATGAAACATATAGATATATATACATTCACATTCATATACATAATTATTTTACAATCATTATAATTTGAATATGCCAAACATATACCTATAGATATGTGAGCATTGTCAACTAAGATAAGGAAGCAACAACCCTGCCACTCATACCCATTTAACAAAAAGCCTATTAATGGATACCTATCTCACATATCCTAATGTATATGCCCTCATTTTTGTACACCTAAAAATCATCATCCTAATCCTTCCAAAAATAATAATAAGGAATCAGGGTATTGGGTATGTCAGAAGTTTACTATACAAACCCTAACACTTCATGCAGTTAGGGTGTAAGAGGAATTTCTAATACAAAAATAATCCACAATTCTTTAAGAACTAGGAAATACCTTAAGAAGGGTATCTCCACTATCTCTACTTTCATCTCCAATAATACCTAGTATTTAGGCATCTAATACAAACCAGTATTTAATGAGAATAATTTCTCAGTAGCATAACAATCTATTTTAAAACTACTGGTCTGTACCACCATACTTGTATGAAAATCCACTACATCCTTGTTATCATCAATTAAGAAATAGTATTTATTAGGATGGAATGTATGAACTATATAGTTATAGTATGATAACATGTACTTATGAATGCATGTTGAAATTCAGTTCACCAAATGTCAATAATACATATATGTCATTTCATCATATATGGATTTGGTATAGTAACATGATCATATTCACATTTACAATATGACCAAGGAAAAAAAAGCATATAGTAATGGCCATTGCTATATCCATCATATTGGCTATCGGAAGAGTAACCCAGCAACAACCCCACGTGCCCCTACAGCACTCATGAATGAGTTTTAAGTCGAGTATCATGGTCCCTAAACATTTAGCAATCCAAAGCCTGCCCTGTACTATCTGGAGCATCCCCCAATAGATCCCAAATACACTGTAGTCCCTGTCCTTTCTGATAGATTATCTTACACTTGCTCATTGGTCCTTGCCAGCTCTGATAGATCATCCTATAACTAGTGGGATCGATATCCCTTTGGATACCTTATTTCCCTTTCATCCCAAAAAGGATTGGTATAAATCACAAGGTTACTGTCACCACTGGAAGATCATGCCCACTTTTACCTTGTAGATCATGAGGCTATGAAATCACCATCTCTCTCTGATGGATCACCTTCCCAGCACGCTACACACAAATATATATACTAGGGTGCTTCAACTCATGTTATGGTTATGCTGAACTCTAAGTATGTAACTCCTTTTTGGTGGCCATAGAGAAGTTCACTAACTTAAAATTCGAAACCATCACGGTGTTTTTGAAATCACTTTTAATTGAGTGGATATTTTACTATCCCATATTATGGATCAACCATGGAATGCCCAACAATCATCCCATACCAATTATCAGTCACTCAATCATGAACCTATCTACCACTAGTGTATATACTTAGAGTATTCCTCTCTTTTCTCTTTTATGTTTTCCACTCTTAACCTCATGTTACATGTTACTAGCGATTATAAACTTCCTATATGATGACAATATTGTTGACTTTATTAAGCTTGCATGAGAGAAAGTAGAAACTTAGGCTTAAAAACTTATTATAGATAATTATGTGTTTAAGGTGTTTATCCCAAGACTTAGTGGCCCTTTCTACATAATTTCTTTGTGAAAAATAGTATTTTCACACCTAGCAGTCGGCTTGTACTTCCTAGCAGTCGACTTGTTGTAATAAAATAGTGAAAACTCTAACAAAGAGCTACCAGTTAGCTACCAGGATGTTACTAGTTGGCTAGTAGCTAATAGAGGGCTACCAGTCGGCTGTTGACTCTGTGGCAGTTGGCTGTTAGCCTGTTGTATTTTGGGAATCAGTCTTAAAAACATGACAGTTGACTATTATAGGTTGGCAGTCGACTGATACCTTGTTGGACTATAAAATTTTAACTTAAAGAACATGGAAGTCGACTGGTAGGCCTGAAAAACTGAGTTGTACTGCTATGGAAAGTCACTTAGTCCTTCTCTCACCTTATTTCAAGTCTAGAAAAAGTCCATAACTCAATTTCTAATATTAATTCATCATTTATCCCAAACATCATTCACTTTTCATACTCAAAATCAAAAATTCTAGAGAGTCAAACATGGTGAACAGTAAAACCCATTCCATGTAATCTGACATAACCATGCATAAGTATATTTATTCAGCACACAACATCCTATAGAAGTTAAAAATACAAAGGATGTAGGTTAAATCTCCTTGCTTATCTCAGATAATATTGAAATCACCATTTCTAGTAAGATGAACAATGTTTTTTCAAAAATAAAGGAGATTAGATTGTTTGCTATCTTAATTCTTGTTAGACGATCTGCTGGTGGTAGTATGTTCCCTCCTAACGTTCCTTAAAGCAGATTCTTACTTTGACATTCACTAAAATTGTCACTAAACTCATTTTCCATCAAATTCTCTCTTTTTCTCTTTCTAAAGCCTTTTTTTCTCTCTCTAAGAAGTTTTGAAAGTGTGGTTATGGTGAAGGGGTTTTGATTTTTGTTCCTATTTATAGGTGGTTCGGGTGGTCAGAGAAATTACAATCCTCATCCAATATCAAGGTTGAGTTTTGATCATCAGGTCCTAATTAGCAACTTCTCTGGCTATGTGGAGAATTAGCATTTTGCCCTTGAAGTCTTGGAGGGAAGTTTCAAAAATCTGTTAGCTATAGTAACTAGTCTTTCAGCTAAAATTATGTCTTGCTACCCTTAGACTCATGAAAGCTACCTAACTTCCCCAACTAAACCTTTCCCTTTACATTTCAGTCCCTGCCCTTTTTTTTCAATTGAGTCCCTCACTTTAATGCAACTAGATGCAACTCACTCTAATGCAACATACACAAGCAATTAACTAATTTAATAACTAGTAAACATCTCTCATGGTAGAATAAGAGGATGTTACATTTCTCCCCTCCTTTAAAATAATTTCTTCCTTAAAATTAGAACGTGTCTAATTAAATAGCTCTGGGTAGGTTCTTCTCATATCTTCTTCCTTCTCCCAAGTGGCTTCTTGTGGTGATGACTAATCCCATAATACCTTTACTAGTGGAATAGTATTATTCCTTAATTGCTTGACCTCAGTACCAATGATTTTCAAAGGCTTAGGATGATAAGTCAGATTATCTTTCAACTGTACTGTATTGGCATCAAGAATATGAGACAGATCTTGAATATACATTTGAAGTTATGAAATATGAAAGACATTATGGAGATTGGACAAAAATGAAGGTAAAGCTATATGGTATGTGAATGAACCAATTCTTTTCAAAATTTGGTATGGTCTAATGTATCTAGGATTCAATTTTCTTAACTTAATAGCTTTACCAAAACCAGTAACTAGAGAAACTCTGAGGAAAACATGATTGCCTTTGTAAATTCTAGTGGTTTTCTCTTCTTGTCATCATAACTCTTTTGTTTATCCTAGGCTTTAGCCATCTTTTCCTTGATCATTTTTATCTGATCAATAGCTTGTTGTACTAGTTTCAGCCCTAGCAATTGTCTTTCCCCTACCTCAAACCAACACAAGAGTGATCTACATTTTCCCATATAAGGCTTTATAAGGAGCCATTCCTATACTAGAGTGGAAACTATTGTTATTGGAAAACCCCACTAAAGGTAAATTCTTATCCCAACTCCCTCTTTCTTCTAATGCAGAAGCCCTAAGCATATCTTCTAGAGTTTGTATGGTTCTTTTAGTTTACCCATTAATTTGTGGATGATAAGCAGTACTAAAGTTCAACTTAGTATGGAAGGCCTCATACAAGGCTCTCAAAAATTTAGAAGTAAATCTAGGGTCTTTATCTAATACAATACTAGTAGGTACTCCATGGAGTCTCACTATTTCTTGTATGTATAATTGGGCCAACTTTTCCAATGAGAAATTTATTTTAATGGGTAGGAAATGTGAAGACTTAGTTAATCTATATACAATCACCCAAATTGCATCATTTCCTAATTGAGTTCTAGGTAATCCTATAAGAAAATCCATGGTGATTTTATCCCACTTCCATTTAGGGATTTCTAGAGGTTGCAACAATCCTGTAGGTTTCTGATGTTTAATCTTCACCTGTTGGCACACTAAGCATTTAGCAACATACTTAGCTATGTGCTTTTTCATACCTGGGCACCAAAAATTTTCTTTCAAGTCATGGTACATCTTAATGGCACCAGGATGAACAATACAGTTGCTCTTATGGGCTTCCTCTAGGATTTTGTCCCTCAATCCCCTTAATTTTGGGATATATAGCCTATTTTGAAAGGTTATCACCCCATCAACTTCTTTCTTGAATTCCTTTAAGTCCTTTAGGGACTTTAAGAATTCATGTTCTCTTTGAGCTTCTAGGATTTGATTTCTAAGGTTATTTTGAACTCTCATTTCACTCAAGTATATCCTATATGATAATACCAGAGTGGACAAACTCAAATTCCTAAAATTTTCAATTAGGGTAATCTCACTCACCATCATGTGAGCTACATGAAGAGATTTCATACTTAAGGTGTCTGCCACTACATTTACCTTTCCTGGATGGTATTTTAATTCAAAATCATAATGTTTAATAAACTCAATCCATCTTGTCAATTCTTTTTTATTGAAAAGGTTTTTGAGACTTTTGTGATCACTAAATACTCAAATTTAGACCCATAAAGGTAATGTCTCAAAATTTTTAAGGTAAATACTATAGTTGCTAATTTAAGATCATGAGTAAGGTAATTTCCTTTGTGAGATCTAAGTTGCCTAGATGCATATGCTACCACTTTCCTATCTTGCATTAAGACACACCCTAGGCCCTTCTTAGATGCATCGCAATGCACTTCAAAATTTTCTAAGGGATCGGGAATGGTCAAGACAGGTGCATTTGTTAGCCTTTCTTTCAAAGTTTGGAAACTATGTTCACATTTGGAATCCCATAAAAATGGAACATCTTTCCTAGTTAGTCTAGTCAAAGGCAATGCAATTTGAGAAAACCCTTGAATAAATCTCCTATAGTAACCTACTAATTTAAGGAAACTACGAATTTTGGTTACTATGGTAGGTCTTTCCCAATCAATTACTGCCTCTATTTTACTGAGCTCTACTGGCACTCTATCTTTTTTGGTTACATGACCTAAGAATTTTACCTCTTCTAACCAGAATTCACATTTCTCCAATTTGACATAAAAATTGCTTTTCCCTAAGCAACTACAACACAATCCTAAAATGATGTTCATGCTCTTTGTTGCTTTTAGAATACACAAGAATGTCATCAATAAACGCTACCACAAACTGATTAAGGTAGGGTCTAAAGATACAATTCACGTAATCCATAAAAATAGCTAGAACATTTGTTAATCCAAATGGCATTACAAGGAACTCATAATGCCTATATCTGGTTCTAAAGGTTGTCTTACATATATCTTTTATTCTTACTCTGATTTGATGGTACCCTGACCTCAAATCAATCTTAGAAAATACACTAGCTCCTCTTAATTGGTCTAAAAAGTCATCAATCCTAGGGAGAAGTTATTTGTTTTTCACCATCACCCTATTTAGTTGCCTATAATCTATATATAACCTCAAGCTTCCTTCTTTCTTCTTCACAAACAACACTAGTTCTCCTCATGGTGAAGCACTAGATCTCAAAAATTGTTTCTCTAAGAGATCCAATATCTGCGCCTTCAACTCAGTTAAATCTAAGGGAGACATCCTATAGGGTGCTATAAAGATCGGTCCCATTCTAGGAACTAACTCTATAGAGAATTTTACTTCCCTTTCAGGTGGAAGACTTAAGATTTTACTTCCCATTCTAGGAACTAACTCTATAAAGATCGGTCCCATTCTAGGAAATACATATGGAAATTCCTTAACTATAGGGATAGTACTGAGCTTATGCTAAATTTCAACCTCTAAAGAATATAGAAAATGCATCTATTAGTTCTTTTCCTCAATACCCCTATTCACTGACAAGGTATCTATAAAAATCACAGATTTCTCTGAATAGTCTAAGATTACATTGTTTACAGATAACCAGTTCATCCTAAGAATAACATCTAACTCAATCAATGACAAGAAAATAAGGTCAACAATAGAATATTGTCTTCAATAATGATTGGACAATTTAAATTAGCCAAAAAAGTCAAAAAATTTTCTCCTGCATGGGTAAAAATAGACAACTCATAAGGTAAATGGAATGCAAGTAAGCCCAATCTTTTCACACATTCATAAAAAATGAAAGAATGAGTTGTGTTAGAATCAAACAATACAATTAGAGATATATCACCTATCAAACTTTACCTTTAATCAAATCGTCAGACTGAGCTGCTTCTTTACCTTTAGGGTATAGACTCTCCTAGGGGTTGGAGGATTACTAGTTTCCATTGGTTTCCTCCACTGTGGATAGTCTTTAGCAAAGTGTTCCATCCTCTTACACCTATAACAAGCACCTAGTGGCCACCTACACTATCCATCATGACTCTTCCCACATTTCGAGCAAACATTAGGTATTGATGGCTTGGCCATTAGCCTCTTACTTCCCTGACCTCAGTTAGAACAATTATCCTTACCTCTAGAAAATCCTGGTTGTTTCTATTTGAGGAGGTTGGCTTTTTTTTCCTTTCTTAGTCTCCGTGAGATTTTTGGCAACTATTCGACACTTATTCGCTAGTGTAGCATAATTTCTAATCTCAAATAGAGCCACATCACTTTTCAACTTTGGCCTCAATCCAACCTCTAAATGCATGGCCTTCCATGCCTCATTCAGATGAAGCTTGAGATAATAGGAGAACTTGGATAACTCCTCAAAGTAGCCAAGTATTCATCAAATGTCATGCTGCCCTGCTTAATCTACATGTGTAATATCCACTTTTCATGTCCCTAGGTATGTTATTAAATCTTAAATTTAGCAATTTCATACCTAAATAATTGTATTTAAATAGCCCTAGGTTTTCCTAAAGAAGAGAGGGACCAAGTTGAAAGAAAAGTATAGAGACTATAGTGAGAAGAAGAAAAGTTTCACTAAAGTCCAAAAGTTAATCATTACTTTGCACGTAAACTGAGGTGCACTTATGGCATGTAATAATTACGTCAAAAAATATCTAGAACGTCATGATTACGCTTGAAAATATTTGAAGAAAATATCTGAAAGTTATGATGACTTTAGGAAAATATCCTAAGGGCAAAATAGCTATTTTTTACCCAAGGGTAAAAATAGTAATTTCACCTAGAATCATCATGACAATTTTCATGAAGGCCATCTCCCTACACTTTTTGAATTTTTAAGGAAAAATAGAGGGTAAAACAATTATTTTGACAAAAGGGGCCAAATGGTCATCTTGACATAAAGGGCAAAATGGTAATTTTATCATAAGGATAAAATGGACACTTCACTCAAATAATTCATGAAATTACCAAAAGGGACAAACTCCTTATTTTTGAAAATGAGAGGAAAAAGAAAGGGTAAAATGGTTTTTTCACACCAAGGGCATTTTGGTAATTTACCATGGATGAATTAAAAGCTCCATTTCCTCCATGGAAGGGAGGAAGGCCGAGAAAAGAAAGGAACAGAGAAGGGAAGTTGTGAGGAAGAAGAAAAAAGGAAGGAGAAGTGATAAACCAAAGAAAAACCACCTAAAATACCAAATTCCACCACTTTCATATATGAAAGCTCCATTTCCTTCACTAAAAAAAAAAAAAGAGAAGGACGTGAGGGAAAGGGAAGAGAGAAGATGACCGAGAGAAAGAGAAGGAGAAGAGGAACAAGAAAAGTCAAGGAATCACTAAGGCAAATCCATATCCATTGCTAAAGCAAGGTCGCTTGACATTTCTATACCATTATTTTCATGGTTCATGTTAATTTTCAAGCTTTTAAAATGCTTTAATGGCTGCCATGAATAGTGGTATCTATCTCTCTACATTCTTGTATGCTTGATTTTCTATTGGAAAAGTGCCTAAATTGTTGTATGGATGCATTATTGAGTGTTGATTGAATTGATTAAAGTGTTTATGACAAATTTGAAGTTTTGTCTACCATTTCTATGAAAACCCCAAATGATCAAATATGATTATATAATGCATGGATTGTCATGATTGAATTGACTAAACCTTTTCCATTTCATTTTAGTCCCTAATCTTTTCTTTTTAGTTTAATCCCTCACTCTAATGCAACTATATGCAATTCATTCTAATGCAACATACATAAGCAATTAACTTATTCAATAACTAGCGAACATCTCTTATAAATAGAAGGAGTGGATGTTACAACCTAATTTGGCAATTTTCATATATCAAGTATCACATTGAGGGAATTAAAAGTTAAGAATGGAACTAAATGGCAATATACCTCATATGTTTAATAATTTACAAAATTTCCCAGGGACCTTTGGGTAAATAAATTTAAATACTAGCCAAAAATCTTCCTCCCTAAGTTGCCTCACTTCTAAATAAGGAGGAAGAGAGAGAAAAGTTTCAAAAATCTAAACCTAGATATAAAGTGGGTGTTTAGAGAGATAAAGTTAAAGGATAGAGTGAGAAAGATGAGATCTTGGAAGGATAAGGAAATTTTGAGCTTAAAAGTTGTAGAATCAGTTAGAAGGGACCTAGATCGAAGCTTAGGGCACAAGAATCACCCACCAAACTAAGGTAATCAAGTGGGAATCTTATTTTCTCTCTCTAAACTATGAAACCATTCTTCCAATATGGGTAAATGCATGAGTTTGTGTTTTTAATGATTTTGAGAGAGATCTAAACTTGCATTCTATGTTATGTATGCTAGATTTATGTTTTTTCATGTTTAAACATGGATGAAAAACTCTAAAAATGAAGATTTAGAAGTGGGTTCATTTTCTCTTTCCTCTAAGATTTTCATGAATTTATTTAGATTATTTCTAGCTTGAAAGGTTAAGGAATCCAAGGATGTTTCTGATCTAGTTGTAGGAAATGAGTCAAGAAATTTATTTATGAATTAAAATCTTGTGAAAATAAATGTTTTGAAGTGATGTTGAATCCAAAGGAGCTGTTCGAATAGGAAGAAATGTTGTGGGTGACCCCTGCCAGATAGAGACAACTGGCGTTCTTCCTTGAAGGTAAAATGAGTGAGCGCCACCCAATTGGGTGAACTCTTATAGATGACCTATTAGGAAAACCTGAATGGGAAGGCTAAGAGGTAAACCCCACTAGGTGAACCCTCAGGGGTGACCCATTAATAATGCCTAAATAGCAGGCCAAGAGGTGTGCCATAGTGAACTTTATGGATGAACCTATAAGGTTGGCCTAAATGGATTAGTCTTCACAAGGCCAACCTTATGGCAACCTTTCTATGTAATGCCCTTATCTAGTATTACCACTCCTCCTAAGTAAACAGATAAGTTTGATACATTACTCTTAACCTTAATTATTCATTTACAACATCTGAGCATTTATACCATTAAGTATTATTATTATGGATTAGGTTTGGGTTCTTTTGCTTAGATACCTGTACTTTATGCACAGCAGACACTTGGCCACCTTTATAAATTAATGGTGGACACTTGGCCACCTTGATAAATTAATTATGTTGAAATTGTCTATCGGTATGTGGTCTTAAATTATCCATTCATAATCTCTTAAATTTTTCAACATAAGAACATTAATGGCATAAATTGGGATAAATTGCAATTACCCTTCCTTTAACTCTAACTTTCTCATTTTACCTTGACTTTAGTCATTACAAGACCTATTATAAGTCATTATCATTTGCATATGCATTCGACTACTAGCACTAAAATGGGGGATTTTGTTCGGACATAAGGATAAGTTAATAATCCCTAAGGTTTTTCATGCCACATTGTCAAATTCTCCTTACCTTTCTGTACTTTACACTTAATGAGATCATGCATTAAATTCTAGAATACTTTCTTCCCTAATTAATTGGTGTAGCCAATGCCATTAATAATTTATTCCCCTTGCTTTATTGTTTCATGCTACACACTAAATTTCTAAGGTTACACACCTATTCAAATGTTCACATTTTAATGATGGTGTGGGCTTTATTATGTGTAAAAAGGTGAAATAATTAGCTGTACTTTAACTAACCATAATTCTAGCTAGCAACCTTCATTTTGATGTCTCTAACTTAAAACTCATACTAGTCATGGAAAAATACAAAATTTTAGCACTATCTTATGTGAGAGCTTTCTATCATGCATGCTGAATTTTTCTTGCAACCATAATTCTTCCATAAACAACAATATCCATTTTAGCACATCAACCAACATACCACTTTAATATGTACTAAAAAAATGACGAAGGTCTTTATTCCATCAAGAATGTAGAGAGGAAAATCATGTTCCATGAAAGCTAAAAAAAAAACATGGTGAATATGTACTAAACCATGGAACAAAATTAAAAGAATTGCTAACCTACCTCAAGTGGTGCAAAAATGATGGAGGTCTTTTAGTGTTTCTCTTGAGTCTTATCCTTCTTCCTTACTTCTTCTTTGCTCCTTTTCTCTTTTCTTTCTCGGTTACATTCACTCCCTACCCCTCCACCGAATTTGTTTGAGTGTTTTTCTCAAATATGGGGCTGCTTTCTCTCTCTCTCTTTTTTCAAAATGCTCTCTCATGTCCCTCTCCACTAAATTCATCTTTTTCCTTGGTTAAGGTGGCAAGCTCCACTTCTTATTTTTCTTTTTCCTTTTTCCATCCTTAATTATTATTATTCACTTGCCAC
This sequence comes from Senna siamea, assembly GCA_031216115.1. Lineage (NCBI taxonomy): Eukaryota > Viridiplantae > Streptophyta > Magnoliopsida > Fabales > Fabaceae > Senna > Senna siamea. Next base: position 11,217,278 of record CM062360.1, read on the forward strand.
ATGTGTACTTTAAGTACAACCATTTCTTGCAATCCCATCCTAACCCATTCAGTCACACCAAGGGAAAGAAAAGAATTCACGCTAGCTTCCCTCTCTCACTTACATTTTCTATTCAGCCAAATGAAGATACCACCTTCATTCCCATTATTATTATTTCATGGCCTCATGTGGGATTAAGTGCAACCACCTTTTCCTTGACATTTTGTGTTTTATCTTATATTCATGCTACTCTCCTTCTCTCCCTTTCATTAGAAACATAATAACCCAATCCCTTTATTTCAGAGTTTACTATTCATATTATTGAAATTGGCAAAATTAAACTTGTTTGAAAGAAAAAGGGATTTAAAACTATATTCTTACTATTTTTAATCACTATTGGGTATTTTTAACCGATTGAAAATACTTATGCATGATAAAAATTGTTTCTGAAAATGGGTATTTCAGCTTGAATGAAAATGAGTTTTAATCTCAGATTTGCACGAGATTATATGATGTTTTGGGCTATTTTCTTGTTTTAAATGTTGCTGAGAGATTTTTAATTTGAGTTCATCAATTTTAAAATGGATTTAAAAACAAGTTTTTAGATTGAAAATTTGGGTCAACAGCAATTCATAAAATAAAGCAAGACGCAGCAGTCGACTGCCATGGTGTAGCAGTCGATTTTCATGCTCTTGGTGTGTCCAGAAACATATACAGAATACTAGCAGTCGACTGTCGAGCACCTAGAAGTCAACTATCATGTTCTGCATTTTCCAGAAATGCCCAAGAACAGAGCAACTGACTGCCCCAACCCAACAGTCGACTGTCAGGCCTAACAATAAGTTGGCAGTTGACTGCTAGCACCTAGCAGTCAACTGATAGCTCTTTATTTTGAATTTTGAAGATTTAGACAGAATGCAATCAGTCGACTTGCAACTTGATACCAGTCGATTGCCACCTTTTGTGATGAAAATATGAACTTAATTACACATTTGAATGATATCTAGCCTAAAAATTAAATCCAAACTAGAGATTGAACTCAAATTATAAGCAAGGTTACATATACTTTGAATGTAAATGAGAAAGAGCATGAAAATTAAAAAGGAAAGAGCAAGAATGCATAAGAGAAATGAAAATTATATTCTTAATATATGTATTTGTGGTAGATAGGTTCATATCTGAATGACTAATTGCTGGTATAGGACAGCAATTGGAAATTCTGCGATTATCGTGATAGTTGTAAATTGTAAGTTAGTGACTTAATGGCCAAAGTAAATGAAAAGTCACATACTTAGAATTTACAGAACTATAATATGCACCAATTCACCCATATATATATGTTTATGAATAGCATTTTGAGGACCCTAGTATGTATTTAATGTGTGGAACCCAGAGTTGAGGACCTTATGGTACTTGGATCCATTGGAGGACACTTAAGAATGTACACAAATGTTATATGCAGTTGAGGACTACCAGGAAGAGTTTCCATAGTACATATGCGAAAACATGGAGTGGTATACATGATGGCCCACCAGATTTCTCTTGTTATGTAATTATATGATGATGATGATGATGATGATGATGACTAGCAGAGGCCAACGAGAAGTGCTCTTATTTCCTTATTGCTCTTTATGTTATGATGAAAGTTATATGAATGATGCTATATTACCTATATGTTTTGATAAATTGATGAGATATATACTATGAGTTAAGTTTATGCATGCAAGTACGAATGTTAAATGAAATGTTATATAAGATCACCCAATAGATGTATTATTTTATGAAAAAGAATGTAGAATTTTTGTATGAGTTTACGGTGGTACAAACTAGCTATTTTGAAAAATGGTTATTAATGCTACTGAGATTTATTCTCATAAAAATGCTAGTTTGTATCAGATGCCTAGGTTTCAGATAGTGCTAGAAGTGGAGGTGAAAGTGGTGGAGATACCCTTCCTAGGGTATTTTCCTGTGATTCATGAAGTGTGGGTTGTGTATATATGGTAAGTTCCTCCCACACCTTGAGGATGTAAAGTTCTAGGAAAGTTTTTGGTATGCCCCATACGTTGAATCCTAGAGATGTTTTGGTAAAAGGATCAGGAGAATAGTTTTGATATGTAGGATAAGGGCATATATGTATTAGGATATGTGAGCTAGGAATCCACTAGCTATTTTTGTTAAATAGGTATGAGTGATAGGCTTGTTGTCTCCTTACCCTAGCTAACACTCTCACATATCCATAGATATATATCTAATGAATGATATGTATACATTGTAAATGAATGTTGATGTATATGAATATATGTATGCGCATGTATGTTATTTTAACTAATATGTTTTAATTTTCGCTACGTAACGTGTGAGATCCCGAGTGTAGTTGCCCAAACCAATAATACTCATTATTTCGCTTGATAAATAATTAAAAATTGACTCGGGTAAAGGAATTAGTAATTCAACAATCTTATAGTATATTGTTTATATTATTTAAATCACTTTAAAAGAAATTATAGGATTGAGGGGTTACACTGAGTTGGTATCAAAGCACTACTACCATGTCTAATTAGAATTGGCTCGATAGTTAAAGGATAGATTCCTCAAGATAAAGACTAATGCAAGGTAGTTAGTTAAGCCATGGCAGTTGACTAGCTTGTATTATGTTTTGACTTGAGGAATGAAGTATTAGGTTTGGTTAGATGATATTTCTAATTGGTGCCATATGATCTCTTATAAATAATATGTTATTGAGATTGATCACCTCGGTAATGTTTACTTTTAGAGTGAATTATGGCCCCACCTAGGAGAAATACTGGGAAGGAAAAGGAAGGTGAGACCAATATGGAAAGAGTAATGCAAGTCATGATGGGAGTGGCAGAGGCTGTGAGGGAACAAGCTATTGCTGCTGCCCAACAAGCTATTGCTGCTACTCGACAAGCTATAGCTATGACTGAAGCACTTAGACAATTTCAAGAGAATAGACCTATGAATCCTAACCCAAATCCTGACATTGAACAAGTGATAAACCAAGCCTATAACGGTTGGTCTGAATTCCAGAGAAATAATCCTCCTTCCTTTAGGGGTGAGTTTAACTCACAGGTAGTTAAAGAATGGTTGCAAGAGATTGAAAAATTGCTTGAGGTCATAGGGAATACAGATGAACAGAAGGTATTGTTTGCTACTCACATGCTTGTTGGGGAAGCAGAATATTGGTAGAGAGGAGCAAAAAAATTATTGGTAGCTCAAGGGATCTAGATCACCTGGGAAGTTTTTAAAAGAGTGTATCTGAAAAAGTAGTTTCCTGAGAACGTGAGAAATCAGAAAGAAATTGAATTCATGCAATTAAAGCAAGGTAGTATGACTTTTGAGGAGTATTTAGCAAAATTTGAGGCACTATCTAAATTTTCTTCTTATTTAGAGCATCATCCAAATAAGACATAGAAAGCATTGCATCTAGAAGCTGGGTTGAGATCAGAGCTCAAGAATGTCGTTGCTCTATTTAAAATTAGAAACTTTGCTATGTTAGTGAACAAGTGTCGCATTATTTCTCAAAACCTGGCTGAAACAGAGTAAGAAAGACAGAGAGCCAATTTCTTTAAAAGGAAACAATCGGGATCCTTTAGAGGAAGGGATAGTAGAAATGAGGGAAACCAGAAGGGGAAGAAACCTATAGTGAGACAGGCAGTACCTAATGCTAGTCAAAAGTGTGAAAAAAGTCATGGTGGACCTTGTAGATTCTAGTCAGGTGTGTGTTATAAGTGTGGAAAACTGAGTTACTTCATTAAAGACTGCCATGAGTGGAAGAAGTCAATTGAGCCCACAAGGCCTCTTACTATGGGAAGAGTTTATACTCTCAAAGGTAAAGACGTGGATATCTTTAATTGTACTGTATGATTCGGGTGCCACTCATTCTTTCATTTCCTATGAATGTGTGGAAAGATTGAATTTACCTTTATTTAAATTGCCCTATGAGTTATCTATTTCTACTGCCTCAAGAGAGTGGGTATTAACTTTGTTGGCTTGCTTAAATTGTTACCTTGTTGTTGAAAATAAGCCCTTCATTGTTGACCTCATTTGCTTACCTTTGGTGGGATTGGATATCATTTTCGGAATGGATTGGTTGTCTACAAACAATGTAGTCTTGAATTGTTCTAAGAAATCTGTGACTTTTATAGATGCCATACTAGTAGTTAGGAAAATTGAGGAAGAGATCCAAGGAACTAGTTTTATGTGTTCTTCTAAAGTTGAACATCAGCATAATTTAATGCTATTCCTGTAGTTTGTGAATTTCCAGATGTCTTTCCCAATAAAATTTCAAGTCTTCTACTTGAAAGAGAAATAGAATTTTCTATAGAATTGATTCTTGGCATGGGACCAATTTCTATAGCACCTTATAAAATGTCTCCCTTAGAGTTAACTGAATTAAAGGTGCATATAAAGGATCTTTTGGGAACTAGTTTATTAGGCCCAGTGCTTCACCTTAGGGAGTACCAATTCTATTTGTAAAGAAGAAAAATGGAAGTATGCTGATGTTGTATTTAGTTTGATAGTGGATATAGGGTATGATACTTGATTTTTTGCTTGATTTTATGCACTTGAGTCTTTGATTGTCTTTTGAGCATGTATGATTCAGTCATGAATGGGCAGGCATTATTTCTCATAATGCATGTTAGAAAGCAGTTTTATTGCCTAATGTATTTTTTACCACGACCGGGTCATACCAGTGTTGCTTGATTATTTTTTTCAAATTGTTCAATTTTTGATTTAGGATGTTGATAATGCAGTATGCATGCACTGCTTGATTGATAATTCATATGAAAATATTTGAGAACCATATGAAATTTAGCCACACTTCAAATGTGAGATTTGAGCCTAAGATAAGCATTCATTATAAATATGCTTTGAATTATTTTTGTTGAGTGTGTATTTCACTTGATTGTGTCTCTAGAACTTGCTCTGTAATACTTGTTGAAGTTACATAAAATTTTGAATATTAGATGATTTGGGCAACTTAGGATACACTATTTTTGCCAAAAAGCCTACCCCATGTGTCTTCCTTAGTTAGCCACTGTTGGGCCTTGACTTTTCCTTCATCACTTACATTTTACACCTCATATTCCTTTCTATTCACTATTTTCTTTCTTTACCCCATTTGCTAAAATTTGTGTGATTTACTCTTTATACATGGATAAAAAATGCACTACCTTAATTGGTGATAGTACACTAAGTTTTTTTTTAAATCATTCTAGATGCTCCCTTCAATCCAAAAGTGTAAGCATGCAAGCTAATTATGAAAAAAAAATGATCATGAAAAATACAAGAGATAATAATAAGAGTAGTCTGTCTATTGATATTATATTCTCTGAGCATCAACAACTTCATTGAAAACTTAGTAAGAATTGTTATGTTTAACATTTGTTGTGTTTAATCCTTTAATCCTTCATGATGCTTAAATTGCATGAATTTTTCAGCATCTAAGCCACTTCTACCAAAAATTTCTTCCCTACCATCACTGTAATCTCATTACAACCCTGTTAAGACCCCCCTTGATTTTGGTATTCAATGTTTAGTAGTAGCGGAGATAAGATTTATAAGCAAGCATATAGTAGACATATTCTTGTGAAGTTATTTGAGGGATTTGTACCTTACCAGTATACACTTTAAGTGATTTGAGAAATCTCTGAGAGGCATTGATTCTTAAATATTTGGCATTGAATTGTTGGCTAAGTTGTGTATGCATCGTTATTATCTCCATTCTACATCAAGGTTTTGCAATTTGGTTTATGATTAAGTTTCACAGGGGATGTGTTAGGCATTATTAATTGTGGACTAGGTTTAGACTTTGAGAAACTATTGCTGTTTGTTTGAATACTGAGTTAATGTTTGCTTGAGGACAAGCAAAAGCTTAAGTGTGGGGTGATTTGATGTGTCTGATTCTATACAAAATTGTTTAATGTGAATTGTCTATTTTGTGAGCATTTTGTGTAATTTTATTCTTAAAATCACCTAAGTTTGCTGCATTTTCATTTTCAGGCATTTGATCAAGTTCTCATTAGCAAGTAGAGCAATTTCGAGCCTGGTCAGCCTTCAGAGCACTTAAAATAGGCTATTTGGGCCAATATTGCCTATTGGGCCTTAGAATAGACTAATTAAGCCTTGGACCAGGCTAATTAGAGGGACAAAGTGAGAATCCAGGTGAGAAAAATGTAGCAGCCCTTGGAAGGCTCAGGCAGCGTGGAAAATAGTGGAAAGGTATGATTGATCTTGTTTCATGGGATTTATAATTATGTTGCATCCACCGACAGTAATATTTTCTTGATGATGAATGATGATTAAGTTGCCAATGGTGTGTTCTAAATATAGTATGATATTGTGGTGTTGGATGTAAGAAAAATGATGAAACAACTCTTGAAGAGGAAGAAAGGAATTGAAAATGCATTCTCCCCTATTTGCTGGAAATTTGGCCAAGATATCACTGCTGTAAGTTGGTGTAGGTTGCTATTTTGTCTTTGTAAAATCTTTGCTTGTGGGTTGCTATAAAAGCTGTTTTGTCTTTGTAAAATGTCTTTGTAAGTTCTTTGTAGGTTCTTGTTTTGTCTTGTAAAATGCTACCGTGGGTTGCTTTAAAAGCTGTTATGTCTTTGTAAAATCTTTCTTTGTAAGTTCTTTGTAAAACTATTTTGTCTTTGTAAGTTCTTTGTAGTTTCTTTGTAAAGCTGTATGTCTTTGTAATATCTTTGCTTTGTAAGTTGTTATGAAATGCTGTAGAATTGTAAATTGCTGTAAATTTCTGCTTTAAGTTACTTTAGAATGCTGCAAAATGTTGCAAAATGAGTGTTAAATAAATGGGCAGCATTAAAATCATGATGGCCCAATGATTTCCTTGAATTGGTATGAAAAGAATATTTGAAGAAAAAATTAAGAAGGGTGAAATATATGTTATATTTTGTATGAATATGCCTGAGTTGCTTTTCTCCCTTCCTAAGGCTGAATGAATTTATCTCTTCTTTTTAGAAGAATTCAAGTTCCATCATTTAATGGAAAAGAAGCTATGATTGATAAATTTTGACAGAAAATTTAAAGAGAAAGGATAAAATAATGAAATGTGTACTTGATGCAATTTGTGTTGGCACAAAAATATGATATTTAAATAGATAGCTTGTAAATGCTAAAATAAATGGCACCATTTATGGCATTAAAGTTTGATGAATATATATATGTATTGATTGATGCTAATGGCATGAGAATGTAAATGCCAAATTTATGTGGTGTGTTTAATGGTCCTAAATGACGTTGTGGTAATGTTATATTGTGATAATGTGGATTATGGCACAAAATGAACACCTAAGGGAGGAATGGCACTGAAATACCCCTTATGGTGAAGTGGTATCAAATGGCACTAAATGAATACCTAAGGGATGAAACAGTACTAAAATATCCCTTATGGTAATGGCACTAAAGGAAACACCTAAGGGATAAACGCAGTAAATGAATCCCTGAGGTGAAGGGCACTAGGTGATGGCTTCAAAAGGTTAAGAAATGATTGAGATGTATTCCTTGTGAATCAGTTGCTATAAATTAATTTTTATTGATTTATGTTTTAATTATAAATTATAGTTTAATTGCTGAAATGACTGGATGCTACATAAGTTCATATAATTCATTCATATTTACATTGCATAAATTTAAAGAAGAAATGTTTTTCCGTAGTAATATGGTGGTACATGTTAGATGTTTTATGAAATTAAGAAAATTGCTTAACTACTGAGATAATATTCTCATGATTATATCTGACATGTATCAGATGCTTAAATATTTGGCGGGGATCGAAATGGACACAGTGTAGGTGGGAATTCCCTTTTTGGGAATAATCAACGTTGTCTAAGGAGTTTATGTGGTGACTATCATAGTAGTTCACCCTTAGTAGGGTGGATAGATAGATGTGTTTTTGAATATAATGTAATGTGTAGGAATTAGCCCATTTTATCCTGATTTCTTTATATTTTGGAAATACAATCAGGATAAACAAAATGTTTGGATGTATATAGTAAAATAGGCATATATATATGTTGGGATAGGTGAAAGTGTAAATTTTGACAGAAAGAGGGTTCGAGTGGCAGGGTTGTTGCCTCCCTACCCTTAATATACGGCAATCACTAAACATTTCCTGAAATATGTGTGTAACAATGTATAAAAATGATAATAGATGCAAATATATGCAAGTTTTATTTAGGACGTTGTAACTAAATCTGATTATTTATTTAGTTTTGCCGCTACGTATTGTATGAATGTAATACCGAGTAATTGATCCCAAACCTAATTTAATTAATAGATGGGTAATATTGGAATAAGAAAAATTTTACTCGGGTTAAAAATTAAGGACGAAGGTAAGGATAACATGTCAATCTTACAGCTAATTATTTTATTTAAGAAATTATTTCATAAAGAAAGGCTATAAGATTGGGATGTTACACAAGAGACACCCATATCCATCGGGTGAAGGAAGCATTGAATAGTACTATCCATTTTTGCAAGACCTATCATGCGAAGGTGAACCCAAATGCGACAGAGAGACGACCGGAGAACCATCGCCAAGGGAGGCCGACCAACGACTAAAGAGGTTCTGCAAATGATCCTTCACCGCCTTGGCCATCCACGGTGTTTCCCAACTAGCCCACTGTCTGGCATCACCCCTGCAACCTCCAGCAAGTCGTCCACCACCCTCCCACAGCTCACTGGCCATCGCAGAGCGACACTGAGGACGGCCAAGGCTATGGAGGATTGTCTGCAGAGCCTCTCCGGTCACTAGTCAACCTCCCTCGGTAGTGGTTCTTCGGTCGTCTCTCTCTCATATTCGGGTTCACCTTCGCACAATGGGTCTTGGAAAAATGGATAGTACTATTCAATGCTTCCTTCACGTGATGGATATGGGTGTCTCTTGTCACTATTCAATCCTCCTCTTTCCCATTATGTGCGCACGGGTATATGTTTGTGTGTATTGTTCCATGTTGGTAAAATGAACACTTCTAAGCTTTAATTTCCACTATTTTCCACGCTGCCCAAGCCTCCCAAGGGCTGCTACTTTTTTCTCACTTGGATTCTCACTTTGTCCCTCCAATTAGCCTAGTCCAAGGCTCAATTAGTCTGGTCCAAGGCCCAATAGGCAAGATTGGCTCGAATGGCCTATTTTAAGTGCTCTAAAGGCTGACCAGGCTCGAAATTGCTCTAATTTCTGATGAGAACTTGATCAAATGCTTGAAAATGAAAATGAAGCAAACTTAAGTGATTTTAAGAATAAAACTACACAAAATGCTCACAAAATAGACAATTCACATCAAACAATTTTGTATAGAATCAGACACATTAGTTATGTATAGACTATAGACAACTGAACTAGGTAACTGTGAAGAATAAATACCTACTTCCTAGGATAGATGACCTGTTAGATCAATTGAGAGGAGCTACTGTGTTTCCCAAAATTGATTTGAGGTTAGGATACCACTAAATCAGAGTCAAAATGGAAGACATACCTAAGACAGCCTTTAGAACCAGATATGGGCATTATGAATTTTTGGTAATGCCATTTGGATTAACGAATGCTCCAGCTATTTTTATAGATTACATAAATCGCATCTTTAAACCCTACCTAAATCAGTTCGTGGTAGTGTTTATTGATGACATTCTTGTATATTCTAAGAGTAGTGAAGAGCATCAAAATCATCTTAGGATTGTATTACAGTTACTTAGGGAAAAGCAATTGTATGCAAAATTATAAAAATGTGAATTCTGGTTGGAAGAGGTGAAATTCTTATGTCATGTAATCATTAAAGATGGAATAACAGTAGATCCCAGTAAGATAGAAGCTGTAATTAGTTGGGAGAGACCTACAATAGTGACTCAAATTAAGAGTTTTCTTGGATTAGCAGGGTATTATAGGAGATTTATTCAAGGGTTCTCAAAAATTGCATTGCCCTTGACTAGACTGACTAGGAAAAACATTCCTTTTGTGTGGGATCATAATGTGAAGATAGCTTTCAAATTTTAAAAGAAAAGTTGACCACAACACCTGTCTTAATAATCCCTGATCCCTTAGGAAATTTTGAATTGTATTGCAATGCATCCAAGAAGGGCCTAGGATGTGTCTTAATGCAAAATGAGAGAGTTGTAGTATATGCCTCTAGACAATTAAGGCCTCATGAAGAAAATTACTCTATCCATGATTTAGAATTAGTAGCCATAGTGTTTTCTTTAAAAATTTGGCGACATTATTTGTATGGGTTAAGGTTTGAGGTATTTAGTGACCATAAAAGTCTCAAATATCTCTTTGACCAAAAAGAATTAAACATGAGGCAAAGAAGATGGATGGAATTCTTAAAGGATTATGATTTTGAATTGAAGTACCATCTAAGAAAAGATAATGTAGTGGTAGATGCACTAAGTTTAAAATCCCTCCACATGGCTCAATTAATGATAAATGAAATGAGCTTGATAGAGAAATGTAGAAATATGAGCCTATCCACACTAGTGTTACCAGATAGGATATATTTGAGTGAGTTAAAAATCGAGAATAACCTTAGAACTCAAATATTAGAAGCTCAAAGAGATGATGAATTCTTAAAGTCCCTAAAGGACCTAAAAGAATTCAAAAGAGGTGTCAATGGGGTAGTAACTTTCCAAGATAGGATTTATAACCCAGATTTAGGTGGACTGAAGGATATAATTCTAGAAGAAGCCCATAAGAGCAACTATACTATTCATCCTGGTATTACCAAGATGTATCAAGATTTGAAAAAGAAATTTTGGTGGCCAGGTATGAAGAAGCAAATAGCTGAGTATGTTGCTAGATGCTTAGTGTGCCAGCAGGTGAAAATTGAACATCAGAAACCTGCAAGACTACTACAATCTCTTGAAATACCTGAATGGAAATGGGATAAGATTTCTATGGATTTCGTAGTAGGTTTACCAAAAACTAAATTAGGAAATGATGCAATCTAGGTGATTGTAGATAGATTAACTAAATTTGCACATTTCCTACCCATCAAAATAAATTTCTCATTAGATAAGTTGGCCCTAGGTTTCTTTTAGATTCTGGAAAGCCTTACAGGAGACTTTTAGTACTAAACTTAGCTTTAGTACTGCTTATCATCCATAAACTGATGGGTAAACTGAAAGAACTATTTAGACTCTAGAAGATATGCTTAGAGCATGTACATTAGAATAAAAAGGGAATTGGGATAGAAATTTACCTTTAGTGGAATTTGTCTACAATAATAGTTTTCACTCCAGCATAGGGATGTCTCCTTATGAAGCCTTGTATGGAAGAAGATGTAGGTCACCCTTTTATTGGTTTGAGGTAGAGGAGAGACAACTACTAGGGCTCGAATTAGTTTAACAAACCATAGATCAAATTAAGATGATTAAAGAAAACATGGCCAAGGCCTAAAATAGGCAGAAAAGTTATGCTAATAAAAGGAGAAGACCACTAGAATTTGATGAAAGAGACCATGTTTTCCTTAAAATTTCTCCTATTACTGGTATTGGAAGGGCTATTAAGTCCAAAAAGTTGAGCCCACGATACATTGGACCTTTCTACATCTTGAAAAAAAGTTTGCTAATTTGCTTATCAAATTACTTTACCCCTATTTCTAACCAATCTCCACGATGTGTTTTATATTTCTCAACTTTCAAAATATCTTCCTGATCCCTCACATATTCTTGATGCCAGAACAGTACAATTAAAAGATAATTTAACTTATAATCCTAGACCTTTAAGAATTATTGGGACTGAAGTTAAACAATTGAGAAACAAGAAAATTTCACTGGTAAAGGTATTATGGGATCAGTCATCACCCCAAGAAGCTACGTGGGAGAAGGAAGATGATATGAGAAGAAATTTTCTAGCATTATTTGTATAAGTATGTATAAATTTCGAGGATGAAATTTCTTTAAAGGAGGGGAGAAATGTAACATCCGCTCCTAAATTTTGAGAGATGTTTGTTAATTTTAGTTAATTGCTTGTTTATGTTGCATTTATGTTATGTGAGCTTGCATATAGTTGCATGAGTGCAAGAATTGGACTAGAAATGAGTGAGAAAATTGACTATAATGAAGAAAAGGACTAAACAAAAAAGTGGAAAAGTTTAGGGATGAAAATCACAATTTTAGCCAAAGGATTTACTGTAGCAACAGAATTTTGAAAGCTTCCCACCAATGAACTAGGGAAAAAATGGTAATTTAACATATAGTTGGAAGAATTATCATTTTGGGCCTAATGGTCAGAAATTATGAGCAAAATTGCAAAGAGTCGGATTACCTATAAATAGGCTAACCTTTTAGACCCTTCATTGTGCTTCTTGAAGGTTTGAACTCTAGAGAGACAAAAGGACTTGTGAGCAAACATCCTTGTTGCTTGGATTTAAGCATTCTAGGAGCTAGTAAATCACTCCAGAACACTTCCCAATCATCAAACACCGATTAGAAACTAGCAAAAAGGTAGCATAATAACCAATCCCTTTATTTCGTAGTTTATTGTTCATATTACTAAAATTGGCAAAATTGAACTTGTTTGAAAGAAAAAGGGATTTAGAACTACATTCTTACTATTTTTAATCACTATTGGGAATTTTTAACCGATTGAAAATACTTGTTCATGCTAAAAATTATTTCTAAAAAATGGGTTTTTCAACTTGAACGAAAATGAGTTTTAATCTCAGATTTAGACAAGATTATATGATGTTTTGGGCTATTTTCTTGTGTTAAATGTTGCTGAGAAGTTTATATTGAGTTCATCAATTTTAAAATGGATTTAAAAACAATTTTTTAGGTTGAAAATTTAGGTCAACAGAAATTCATAAAACAGAGCAAGACGCAGCAGCCGACTGCCATGGTGCAGCAGTCGACTGTCGTGCTCTTGATGTGCCCAGAAATGTATACAGAATGTTAGTAGTGGACTGTCGATCACCTGGAAGTTGACTGCCATGTTCTTCATTTTCCAAAAATGCCCAAGAACAGAGCAGCCGATTGTCCCAACCCAGCAGTCGACTGTCAGGCCCAACTGTAAGCTAGTAGTCGACTGTTGGCACCTAGCAGTCGACTGATAACTCTTTGTTTTGAATTTTGAAGATTTAGACAGAATGCAATTAGTCGACTTGTAGCGTGATACCAGTCGACTGCCACCTTTTGTGATGAAAAGATGAACTTACTTACATATTTGAATGATATCTAGCCTAAAAACTAAATTCAAACTAGAGATTAAACTCAAATTACAAGCAAGGTAACATATACTTTGAATGTAAATGAGAAAGAGCATGAAAGTGATGAAAGTTAAAAAAGAAAGAGCAAGAATGCATAAGAGGAATGAAAATTGTATTCTTAATATATGTGTTTGTGGTAGATAGGTTCATATATGAATGACTAATTGTTGGTATGGGTATTTTCCCAAGTGTGGTATCCCAAACCAATAATACTCATTATTTTGCTTGATAAATAATTAAAAATTGACTCAGGTAAAGGTAGTAATTCACCAATCTTATAGTATATTGTTTATATTATTTAAATCACTTTAAAAGAAACTGTAGGGTTGGGGGGTTAAAAGGTTTACGCAAGCTGCACCCTGTACGGCTCACGCATGTCCCACATTCTAGTTTTATGCATACATAATTTCCTTCATGTAGTGGCACCAAAGGAAAGGAAAGGAATGAACTCACGCAAGCCATTTCCTTTATTTCATTTATGTTGGTTTGGCAATACCACTTGGTCATGCAAGCCTTTCACCTTAGCATTATTCATGCCTATATAAGCTCCTCCCTCACGCAAGGTGGTACAGTTTAGGCAAGATTCACACTACTACACATTTTGGCCAATATAATTTAATTCCTACGTGAACTCATCATTCGGTGGCGCCAAGGGAAGGGAAAAGTTGAATTTAGGCAAGCTGCCCCTTCATGCCAGCTCACTCATCTCTTAGCCATATTGTATTGGAAAAAGAAATAAAACAAAAGGGAAGAAAAGGGGAAAGCCAATCCCACACGCCTCTCTTTCTTTCTCTTTTCTCAATTTCTATTATCTTGTGGTTATTTAAAAGTCACGTCCTTCTTCCCCTTCTCACTTTTATCTTCACCAAATGGAGGCATCACTTTAATAAGAATAAAATAAATCTCTCCCCACTCACTTGTAATCTCGGCTACACCTTAGGAGGAATAACTAATTTCGTTCATCCCTTGCATTCCTTCCACCAAGTGCACATGTATACATATATTTAAATGTCTTACTCTTCTTGTCTTTCTCAATTTCACGGGTATGCATATATTTATATATCTTAAATTAGGTTTTTGCCTTTGGAAATTAGGCTAGGCACAAGGAAGAAAGAAAATTAATTCAAGCATGTTAAATGTATCAAGCTCCTCAAGCATCTAACTTTTTTTCTTTAATTCGGTATTTTCCTTTAGCACATTTATTCTAAGCATTAAATTACTCAAGCAATTCACCACACCTTATGGCAACTCATCAAATTAATTATGGGAACATGAATTTAAATTTAACCAAGAGAATATAGGGTGTTACATTCTAAGCATAATCCATCTGGACAAGCCTTTATAGGTAATCCTTTAGGAGAACCTCTATAGAAGAACTCAAGGTAAGCTTTATAAGTAATCCTCATAGGCAAACTTATGGTAAGTTTTATGGGTGAAGCCTCGCAGGTGAACTTGATTGAGTGATCCCTTGTCGGTGAGTTTCTCTAAGCGAACCTTCATGGGTGATCTCATATAGGCAAACCTTTATAGGCGAATCCCTAGGGGCGAACTGCTATAAGCGAACTTGATAATTAATAGCCCTATTTTTAGAAAAATGGACTTTTTCCTCTCCTAAACACTATGGAAAGGCTAGGAACTTATCTAAATCATATAGTAACACATCTAAGAAGTAATATGGGACAAGAATGAGAAGGAAATAACTAGAAAATCATATTTAAAGATACTTCTAATATATGCTCTATACGATGTAGGTTTCGAATTGAATGACTAATGGTCGGTATGGGACGATCCTTGGGAATTCCATGGTTGAACCATAAAATAGGATGGTAAAACATCCATTAAAACCTAGAACAAATTGTGAAAATATTGTGTTGGTTGTTAACCCTAAGTTAGTTACTTTGGCAGTCATGGAGTTACCATATTAGAGTTAAACCAATCATGATTAAGGAATCTATCAGTCCAGTGTATATATTAGAGAGGTTATATATTTAGAAAAGGATTCACCATATAGTAATGGGACAATCCTTGTATTTAGAAAATGATTCACCCTACAAATGAGGGATAATTCTTAAGCAAAGTATCTATGAAACAATCTACCCATAGAAGAGGGATAAATTGTAAGCAACATTGTCTCGTCATAGTAGAACGAGTCGAAATGACTTGTAACCCCAAGTAGAGGTGCAGTGATCTGGGACCCATAGTAGAGGCACTATAACCTCCATCATAGTAGAATGGTCTTCCTAAGATTAATGTTCAAAGACTAGGGGATGCCCTAGGGATTAAAGCAAGCTAACCATTAAGGAAGAACTCATACAATGTTTTCTATAAAAGAAATATATGTTATCATAGGCAAAATGACCCTTATAAATGAAATTTATGATTTATTTTCTCTCAAGTTATATGAATGTCTATATACAATGTTTTGGATGATATGAAGCATGAGCATACCCACTAAGTATATGATCATGGTACTGCACTCCAATACATGGCATGGAATGGCATAGTAGCCGCATAACATCCAATATATCTATGATTGACTATTTATGAATTACCATATGAATGTAAAAGTTTTCATGTCATTCATAGTTGGCACAATCAGCAGTATTTTCTAACTTGATTTCTCTTGATTATTAAGATTTTTATCTCATATTTGCATTGATGTTTCTAGATGGCTAGGCATAACATCATGACGAAGATAAAGGTAAACTCTATCCACGTAGCTAGTTGGGTTATAATGTAATCATTTGGGATAGGACCTCTAGTGGGTCCATGTGGTAGACATGATGTATATTTTCTTTGAAGATGTATGTACCTAAGTATAGGAATAGCCATATATACGAATTAATATCAAACCTGTATTTGGATGTATGTTGTTAGCTATTTAAGCACTTTTGCTGATGCAAGAGTGTCAAGTGAGATACCAAAGAGTAACCCCAAACCAACTCAATCGATTAAAGGATCTTAAGTAATACTTAAAAATTGAACTCGAGTAGATGAAAGCAAATAATAAGACAGTAGCATACTGCCTCTAAAAGATTAGTATATGAATAGCTCTTGTAAGGGTGGGGTGTTACACCGTTCAACCTATATCATTCCTATTATTATAGATGGTATAGGTATCCACCATCGCAAGGCCCTTGTCTATCCTTGCCCACAATAACCATTAACCAAACTGTTACTATCAATAAGGAGGCCACCCTAGGAAGATTGCAGAAAAAGGGTTGCCATCTGTTCCTCCCCCACATTATGGAGGAGCATATCCTAATTGGCTTCAAAATGCCAATGAAAATTTGCCTTTATAATAGATAAAAAGATCCAAGGATCATATTAACACTTTCAACTTAGCAATGTCCATCCTGAGCATGTCTTATGCTAAGTAATGTAGAATCTTTTCAAGCACACTAACAAGCCCAGCCCTATAGTGGTGTTCAAAACTACCAGTAAACTCAATTGACACTTTTGATGAATTGTCTAATGAATTTCTCAAGAACTTTATCACTAGCAATAAGTGTAAGAAAACCACCAAAGACCTAGTTAATCTCATGCAAGGAAAGACAAAAACCTTGTAGAGTTTCCTCTCATGATTCAGCAAGCTAGGCCTTTAGATCCTTGATCTTGAGGATAGTTTGGATTACATACAATTAAGCAAGGTTTACGTGTTATCCCCTTTTACTTGTCCATTTCAAGAAATTGCCTAGGTACTCTATTGGAGCTCCTAGAACACGCTAATAATTATATCATTAGGAAGAATTCCTCCCTTTTCAAGAAAGATAGAAAGACCAACAATAAGGAAGATAGTATTAAAGACAAGAAGGAGCAGGACTCCAAAGATAGGAAGAGGCGATCGCCCCTAAAGAGACGCTTCTCCTCCTACACCTTAATGATCAAACCCTTATCCTATATCTTGGATGAAGTATATAATACTAACATCCTCCACTTTTAACCCATTTTCTAATGCAAGAGTAGCATGAGGGTAAACAAAGCAAGTACAATAGATTCCATAATACTATAGGCATACTATAAATGAATGTATCTAGCTAAAAGAAAAAATTGAATATTTGATTCAACATGGGAAATTTAGTAGATATGTTAAGAAAGATGATCAAAGATCTAAGTGGACACCTTTTTGGGAAGAAAATTCCAATCGCCATCAGACTAATCATGCAATAGCTAAGATGGTCGAAATACACCCCCGTGAGGGACAATCAATGTGTTTGTGGGTGGCATTCATAAAGGGACTTCTTAGTCCTAATCCAAAAGAAGACTGAGAAATCGATCATGGCACTTTATTATCTATCAAAGAGAGTAAGAACATGTTCCATTATCTCTAGGGCAATTACATTTACATTTTTAGATTTCGTGGAGATCGACCCCAATCACGACAACCACATGGTCATAACAGCTATTATAGCCAACTATGAGGTTAAGCAAGTATTGGTTGACTAGGGCTCCTCTGTTGATATCCTTTATTTTGATGCATTTAAGAAGCTCTTCTTAAAGGAACTCAGTATGTAGAAATTCCATGGCAAGTCCCAAAAGAAGGCACCATCAAAGAGAGGGTGGTAGTAAGGTCCCCTTCGAAAACATCTTATATTGATACAAACTTCGTTATTGTATCTACCTATCGGTGTACAATGCCATTCTCGGGCAACCTTCATTGAATAATTTATAAGTTGTTGTCTCTACAGCACACCTTCTCATGAAGTTCCCAACAAAACAAGGAGTCGGCTAAGTTCTAGTCGATAAGAAAATAACACGTGCTTGTTACATAGCTAGCCTCAATAAGGTGGCCAGAACACCTCCCCTCCAAGAAAAGGAGAAATCCAACATCGATCTGCTATAAAAATAATGGATATCATCAATCTAAAAGAGAAAATACTTGGGGTATGACCGAAACCTATGGAAGATCTCATTGGTGTTAAGATTTATGGGGATGAAGACCCAAGAAAAATATTTTTGGGATCTTTACTAACCCTTTAACTTCAAAAAGGTTTGAAAGCACTCCTCTAAGAGTTCAAAGATATTTTTTTATGGTCCCTTATGGACATGCCCATAATAGATCCTAACCTTATTTGTCACTCTTTTAACACCTTTGATTGATCTCCAGTCATTCAGAAGAAGAGTAAGTTTAGAGAAGAACGCCAAAAGGCAATCATAGAAGAAGTCAAGAAATTTCTTGACGCCAATTTTATCCAAGAGAGCAAGTACCCCTAGTGATTGTCAAATGTGGTAATGGTAAAGAAACAAAATGGGAAATGGTGCATGTTCATCAACTATACTGATCTCAACAAGGCTTGTCTAAAGGACACATACTCCCTCCCCAAAATTGATAAGTTAAGAATATGCGATTTAAGCCATAAGGAGTACCCATCCCAAAAGACTAGCATATTAGGTGGGAGTGCCTCACAACTTAAATACCATCTTATATCCTCAATTCTATCCGATGTGGGACATATCATTGCACACCTCTTCGAAAGCTGACACATCCATGACGGCTTACTCTATCGACATTGGTCTATTGATAACCCTTTCCACTCTTGGTAGCTCCATACAGCTTCCAGTATTTGGCATGGTCTACTCTATCGACACTGGTCCATTGATAGCCCTTTCCACTATGGTGGATCCATCCAACTTCTAGTATTCGGTACACCATACTGGACCTTAATCTAGCCTATAGAGTCTATCCCTTAATCTAGTCTATAGGTTACCCCTTCTGTGTTAGTTAGCTCCCAATGAAAGCACCAATGTTATGATAGGTACTTAAGAGGCTTGGGGAACCCTACCTCAAAAGCTAGCTGTTAAGGTAGGAGAACCATTCCTCTTAAGTACCCCATCGAGTAGCTCACCCAACCTAATGTGGGACTTCTCCTTATCGTATCACTAAATACATTAAAAAATTCCTTTGATGTATCTATTAGAAAACTTTTGGGGATGATGATTACCCAGAAGGGAATTGAAGCAAACTTAAAAAAATGTCAGGCAATTCTCAACATGGAGCCGCCAAAGACTATGAATCAAGTACAATGAACCATTCGATGCCTCATCGCACTATCAAGATTCCTATCAAGGATTTAAAGATACCCTTGCCCCTAGTGGTGATCTATAGATGTACTCTAAAAGTTATCAAAAGATAACCTTATAATAATAAGTGGTTGTACCCAATCAACCCACTTCTATACATTCAAAATTTCTTAATAATAAGAGCATTTCTCTTCTCAAGTTGTTTCCTTTATTTGCTTTTTCATGAAAAAATAACTCAATGAATTTCATTCAAATATGATTACTATACAGGTTGTCAATCATTTTTTACTATTTGTTAAAATCATGAAAAAAGGCTACTCCTTTTTCATGGATGAAAAAATGCAAACAAGCATGCTCACAAGTCAAGGAATATTTCACCAACCATCCTTTAATTTCAAAACCACAGCCTGGGTAAATATTATACTTATACCTCACCATGATTGATTAGTCTGTTTACTTGGTGTTGCTGTGAGAAGACCAAATGAACCATCATCTAATCTACTTCACTAGTTGAGGCTTCAAGGGGCTGAATTACATTACCAACATGTAGAGAAACTAGATTTTGCATTAGTCATATCAGTAAGGTGATTACGCCCATATTTCCAAAACACCTTATTGTTGTTTAGATCGATCTTCCACTCAAGAAAATTCTACACAAACCTGATCTAGTTGGTCAATTAACCACTTGGGCAATCAAACTATTAGAATTTGATATTACATTAGAAAAAAAAAGAAGAACTATTAAGGCTCAAGTATTTGTTGACATTGTCACCAAGATGACACATCCTCCCAAAGAAATCCCTCTTGGACAAATCCAAGAAATCCCCTTTTATCCATGTTGATAGATCTTTTGAAGCCATATCTGGCATATGTATCATCATTAAAAGCCCATCTGGCTTTAAGGTCAAGCAAGAAATTCACTTCCTCTTCAAAAAATTTAACAATCAAGTGAAACACAAAGCTCTCTTAGCAGGTCTTCATCTAGCCAAAGACCTTGGAGCCTATTGGGTCTGCCTAGTCACAACTCTTAGTTGGTTGTTAACCAAACAAATGATGAATATGAAGCAAAGGATCTAACGATCAAGAAATACATACAATTAGTAAAACAACTAATGGATCAAGTCAAACATTCATAGTTGAAGCGTATACCTAGAGATTAGAATAAGAGGGCACATGGCATATCAAGATTAGAAAATGAAAAAATTAGGGGAATCTACATATCAATAATAAGAAAGCAACTAGAAATACCAAGCATCCAACAAATAGAATTCTCTCGATCGATGTCGATCGTGAATCCAGGATGACTCCAATCATCTAGTACCTCAAAAAGGGCACCTTGCCACCTAAAAGAAACTAAGCTTAAAACATTGAGCAAAAATCTGCTAGATGCTACATTTGAGATGCCAATCTATACAAAAAAGGTTTTTTAGGCGCTTACCAGAAGTTCATAACTCCAGAGTAAGACGAAGAGGTACTCCATGAACTCTATGAAGGTATATGCAGTACTCATCAGTTTGTGATCGCCTTAAGGCATAAAACCTTAAAGGTAGGACTATATTAGCCTAAATTAATAAAGGATGTCGATCGATTAGTTCAACATTGTGACACTTGCCAAAAGCATAGTAACTACATCCAAATTCTAGCCAATAAGCAGCACATCATCTTCTCTCCATGGCCTTTTGATATATGGGGAATGGATATCCTGGGACCCTTCTTGATCTCTTCTGGTCAAAGGAAATTCCTAATAGTAGTAGTGGACTACTTCTCCAAGTTGATTGAATCAGAATCACTAGAAACAATAACCTCACAAAAGATCCAAAAATTCTTATGGCAAAACATAATATGCCACTTTGAATCTCCACACATAATAATGACAGACAATGGTAAGCAATTTGTGAGTGAATCCTTCAAAGATTACTGCCAAAATTGGGACATAATACTATGAACAACCTCTATTAAATATCCTGCCATGAATAGATAAGCTAAACTCAGTAAGAAAATTATTCTCTAATGACTGAAAAAGAGACTTAGAGTAGAAAAGATAACTGGATAGATGAATTGTACTCAGTGTTATAGTCTTACAAGATAACTACACAAATATCAACGAGCGAGATGCCATTCACCCTCAAATACGAGAACAAATCTATAATTCCAGTTAAACTACAAACAACCTTTAATATGAGCTTAGATGCATTGGAAGAAAAGAGAGAAAGAAATAACAAATTCAAGCCACCACATATCGATAATGAGTCACTCGCACACATGATTAGGGGATTAAACCCAAACAATTCCATGAAGAAGACCTAGTCTTACGAATGGCCATTAAAAATCAAACTACCCTTCCCAAGGAAAGTTAGCCTTAAATTGGGAAGGATCGTATCGAGTCATCCAAGCTCTACCTAATAAAACTTATCGATTATCCACCACTAATAGCAAATCAATTCTAAACACATGGAATTTATCTAGCCTTAGGTGTTATTTCTTGTAAATTGTAAGTAGGGTTTCACTTATTCCACAATAAAGTGAACTTTGTTGCAATCGGTCTCTCTCTCTCTCTTTCTTCCTCTATAAAAATTTATAAAATGGAAATAACATAAATTTCCAATAATCTGACCCTTGGCCCCTACCAGGCAATTGGTGGATGATCCACTACCTCAAGGATAGCTCTTCACTTTCTTTCCCAGCCCTTAGCCTTTGCCAAGAAAATTGGTGGATGATTGCCTAGGTTAAGGATAACTTTGCAGCATCCTTCATCAGCCTCAAGGCCTTTTCCAAGCGATTGGTGGACAATCACTTGCCTACAAATCACTCATTTCACTAGAAGAGAAGAAACATTCTCAAAAAAAAATGAGCCACTATCAAACTAAGATAAAGGCCACCATGAGGCTAATCGATTACTTGCATAAAAAATGCTTTTTAAGCATACATCTTTGACCTTTCGGCCCTTACCAAGATAAATATTTTCCTATCACCTACTTACTGCACATTATGACCCCACCAAATGGCTAAGGGGTCCATAAAGTTTATAAAAAATATTTAATAAAATTTCAAAGGCTCGAAGGCCACAACAATAATAAAAACATTTTTTTGAGTAGGGTGATTGACCCTCTAATCAGCATCTAGAGGACCTTCTATAACACCCTAATCTTATAGCTCTTCTCTTAAATTATTTCTTACATAAGCCATCACACTACAAGACTGTTGTGTTACTTTCACTTTTATCCTTAGTTATGACATGAGTTTGATTTTAATTATCATTTAATATTGGATTAGGTTTGGGTACTTTTACTCAGGTATTTTTTTCATACATTTGCTTAGCAGAAGATTAAATAATGAAAACATAATTTTAATAATAAGATCAATAGATATATTCTTTAAATATTTACAATGTCAGGCATATATTTATAGATATGTGAAGTTTAACCAGTTACTTAGGGTAAGGAAGCAACAAACCTGTCATTCAGACCGTTATCAAAATTTACCTACTATTGGATAGTAACTTTCACATATCTTAATACATATATGCCCTTACATGCTTATATACATCCAAAAATGACTTATCCTAATTCTAACCCAAAATTATATTGAGAATCAGGATAAAAAGGGCTACCATCTATGTAGTTACATATTTATCTTCAAAAAATAAAACTATTCTTCATTTTATTATGGAGGAGGAACCTCCATAATTACCAGTATCCATATTCCTTGCAACACTGTGAACGTCCTTAAGAAGGGTATTTCAACCACAACTACCTCTACTTCCAGTAATATGTTGTATCTAGTCATCTGATACATACCATGATAATAATGAGAAAGAACGTCCAATAGCTAGACAATCTATTTTTAAAACTTTAGTATGTACTACCGTAGTGATACAGAAAACATTTCTACATTCTTTACTTTAAAAATACAGTTTATTCTATTAGGATGCAATAAATAAATCATATATGTATGTCTGGCATGTATTTATGATAGATAAAAATTAATAATACATAGTTCACCATATGTAGCACATATATAGTACTCAATCATAATACAGGTATCATGAATATAATCACATTTCCTTCATAAATGAACTTAATCACATTCCATTCATAATAATTAAAATCATAGTTCATTCATGAATAAGGAAAACAATCACCATTCATCATTCATTAGCTGTTGCCACAATCACAGTAAGAGAAACATAAGAGTATCAGGAGAGTCACCTAGTGAACTACTCCATTACTTCTACCTACATGAGTGAGTTAATTTTAACCATTCAATGTGACAATTCTGCCACTTATACTATCTTAGGTATCCCCTAGTGGATCCAAGTACCCCTCATTGGACCGTCTCTTAGAATGATCCCACCAGCAAGATTACTCCCTTTCGTCCCAAACAGGGCTAGTTTAACCTTTTAAATTAAGCTCACAGGATCATTGTCATTCACACAGGTTATTTCCTCTCTGCCTTTTGAGCGAATCATGATGCTATGGAATCACCACCCCTTATTGGCGGATCATATTCCCAGTATGCTATTTCCTATATATATACTAGTATGATTTGGCTTGTACCCATGATTATGCTAAATTCTAAGTAAATGTCCCTTTTATGGCCTTACTAAATTACACTAACTTAGAATTTGCAATCATCACGGTGTTTTCAAAATTCCTTATATTTGAGTAGATGTTTAACCATCCAATTTTATGACACAACCATGGAATGCCCAACGGCCATCCCATATCGATAATTGGTCACTTGATTACAAGCTTATCTATCCTAGAACATATATTGGAAATACTTCCTCTTAGTTCTCTTCCTTTTTCTTTTATGTTTTCCTTTCTTTTCTTTCCTTCATGTTTCATGATACTACTTGGAATATATATATATATTTTATTTCTTTCATTTTCATGATACTTCTTTCATATATATATATATCCTTTTTCATTTTTCTCAATATATCTATATATACATATAAATATCCTTTTCTCACAATGTGT
Organism: Senna siamea; assembly: GCA_031216115.1. Lineage (NCBI taxonomy): Eukaryota > Viridiplantae > Streptophyta > Magnoliopsida > Fabales > Fabaceae > Senna > Senna siamea. Next base: position 11,241,504 of record CM062360.1, read on the forward strand.
GTGCATGCGTATGTATATATATATGTATATATGAATACATCATTTCCTTCTTTTTAGAATACACTTTCAAGGTTAGAATTTCATGGCTATGGAAGGTAATTTGATATGTCCGATTCCATACGAAATTGCTAGATGTGAATTGTCTATTTTGTGAGCATTTTGTGTAATTTTATTCTTAAAATCACCTAAGTTTTCTTCATTTCTGTTTTCAGGCATTTTATCAAGTCACCGTCAGCAAATAGAGCAATTTGGAGCCTGGTCAGCTTTAGAGCACTCAAAATAGGCCATTTGGGCTGATTCTGCTTAGTGGGCCCTAGATCAAGATATTTGGGCCTTGGTTTGCCATATTGGATCTTGGACCGAGTCAACTAGAAAAAGAAAAATGGAATGGGAGGGAGAAAAAAGAGCCCCGAGCTACCGAAGTCCAAGGCGTGAAAGAGATTTGGGAGTGAACAGTGAAGCGAAAAGACCCCATCACGCGAGAAGAAGAAAAAGAGTAGCGTGAATAGTCCCAGCTGGAATCCATTGTGCGAAAAAGAAAAGAGAAGAGAGCTCCATCGTGGAGGAGGAGGAGAAGAGAGAACGCGACCCACACCCATCTTGCAAACCACCCAGCAAACCAATCGTGTGAGAGACCTGACCGAGCCACCTCCGTCTCGGCCTTCTACGGTGCTCGTTCTCGACGTCCAGCGCGGTGGAGATCCGCGAGAGAGAGGCGCGACCCGTTTGGGAACCCGATTGAGTTCGAGCTTCTCCGCGCGTTTCTCGGCCGTTCCACTGCTCGTCGTCGCCTCCTGCAGCTTCAGGCAGCCTAGTCGCACCTTCCGACGGACCATCAGCCATCGTAACACGACGGATCGCGTAACCCGAGACGGACCCGAGTGACGCGACCCGACAGCGTTTCGTGACCCACCCAGCGTCGCTTGCGTCGTAGGCCACCGAAATTCATCCCTCCGTCGTGTGGCGTCCCTCCTGTAACCTTCTTGCGCATTTGCTCAGGTGGTCTTTGGAGCTATTTTTCGTTCGGTATCTGTGACCCACGATCAGGCCGTCCAACCGTCAGGCAGGCCGTCCGACCCGACCCGCTTTGTTGGGCAGCCTTGTACTTCATTGTTTTTGGCATTTCCTAACAATCTTCTAGTCCTTTGTCGGTGGTTTTCCAGTGACCATTTTGTAGAGACACCATTGGACAATTGAAAAAACAGGATTGTATAAGTTTTTACTGTTTTTATCTGCTATTTAATTAACTGTCTGATGGGTTGTTTGCTGTTGGATTGTGTGCTATATGTAAATATGTGTGGCTGAACTATAAAATTCATTGGGGTCCCTAAGCGTGTTGGATTCTTTGTTTAAATTTGCATGGATGTTGAATCTAATGTGTGATCTCCGTTACAATTATGAATGTATGTGTTAGCGTTATTTACGAGACGTTGTGGTAATGTTAATTAGATTCCTTTTTGAGATCGATAGATGATAATTGGAATTTGGAAAACTAACTGTAACGGACAATTTGTTATCGCTTAGAATTAAGGTTAATAAATTCTTTGGATTAAATAACGACTCTTAATAGTGGTGAATTAGATAGATAATGCTGATTTAAAATTTGCCATTAGGAAGAACCAGCCAGTGGTGGATTTTAAGTTTAAGAAATTCATTGAGATCGACAGAGAATTTGAATTTGCATTGGAATTCACTCACAGGTAACATAGTTAAATTCAGTAATCCATTATCCTTCGTGTGTTTGCCAACCAGTGTAGGTTCCCTGATGGATTTGCATTTCTTGCCTCTGTGTATTTTCTTCTATTTCTTGTCGCTGTTAGTTTATTATTGCTTATAGTTAGACGTTAGTTTGGATGAAAATTAATCATTTTAATTGCTAGGCTAGATAACAGAGAACAAGTAGTAACTCTGGGCTTTCCCGTTCCCGAGGAATACGACCTTGATACTCACCATTGCACTAGGCTGCATCAATAGGTTCACTGCCTTAGGTGTTGTTGCTAGATAGCATTGGTAGCACGCATCATAATTCATCAAGCATATCATTATAAACATTTAGTCCTCTCTCACTCTCTTGCTTATGGCTAAATGAAAAGACACACACATGGACCTTATTCATGCAAAAAATTTCCCCCATGGTGTCCCTTAGCTCTTGACCAACATTCAAAAGGAGAGGGAATGAAGGAGTTTCAACTCTTTTCTTCCATTTCTCCCATTTCCATCAACATATAAGCATAAAAACATAGTTTTCCATCCATATCCATGCCAATCATAACCTTACATAATTAATCCAACATGAAGGGTTCATTCATGAAACATGGTGAACTAAACTATCATCTTTCAATATTTCATTCAAACAATCATTATAGCATTCACAAACACATCCAAAAAAACATTTAAGCAAATGCCAATAGAAATTCAAGCTTAAAAGAATGTAGAGAGAGAAACCCTCACTATTCAATGATATCATGAAATTGTTCAATCCATCAAAAGAAACCATAAATCATAAATTAAAAGGGCTAGGATTATTTATCTACCTTAGAAAGTGAAGAAATCTTGTTTTTGCCTAGCTTTTCCTCTAGTTTTTCCTTCTCCCTTCTTCTTCTCCTCCTTATGGCTTTTTCTCCTTCTCCTCCCTTCCGTCACTTTCCCTCTCTTTTCATGAAAGAGATGTGTTTAATTAGATTAGGTGAAAATTGACCCTATTTCCCTTTTTGTTAAAATGACCATTTTACCCTCCATTTATCTTCTTATTTTCGAAAAGTGTAAGGAGAAAGCCTTCAAGAAAATTTTCATGAAGCCTTTAGTTGAAATTACTATTTTACACTTAAAGTAAAAATTACCATTTTACCCTTGAGTGAAATTACCATTTTGCTCTTGGGTAAAAAATCACTATTTTGTCCTTAAAATATCTTTTCAAAGTAATCATAATTTTTAGATATTTTTCTTAGATATTTTTTCAAAGTAATCATTAGTTTTTAGAAATTTTCAAAAGTCATTATTACGCATCATTAATACGCCCAAATATTTTCTAAAGTAATCATGACGCTTTAGATATTTTTAGAAACATTTCTCCTTTCACTTTAGTCCTTCCACTTTTCTTTCAATTTAGTCCCTCTTTACTTGGTAACAACCTAAAGTGACTTAAACATAAACATTTAGTTATGCAATCACCAAATTTAAGAATTAACAACATACCTGAAGATGTGAAAAGTGGATATTACACCTTCACGTCCGCCATCACCTGTACCACTACAACCTTCATTGTTGGGAGGCTCACTTGGTAGAAATATCGCGATCGGCCTTATCAACAAGGGCATCTTCAAAGGAGAGATTAGCAACAGTTTCTTTAACCCTCAACTAATTCCCTTCGATGGTAGTTAGCTCTTCTTCTTGCTCCTTGCTCCCTTAAACCTTTTGTGCCACTCAATTCACGAGGACCCTCTAGGAGTTCATAGTCATATCTTAGGGGTCTGTCTCACTCCAAGTCACAAAGACAAATTTGCTCATCAAAAACCTCATTAGCAAAATTCTCCCTCTTGAACTTCAACCTAGGATTAAGGCTGCAGAGATGTTGAATGCAATTTTCCCAGCTATACTCTACCATTATACTAATTCTCCCATAAAACCACCTCAAAGGAAGATCCCACATTTGTTGTCCTTGTTGTTAATGAAGGGTAGCCATGTAACATCCGCTCCAATTATTATTAAAGAGATGTTTGATAATTGTAATTTGATGTTTAATGCTTGTGTATGTTGCATTAATGCATGTAGTTACATTAGCTTAGGGACTAAATTGAAAGGAAATAAATAAGGGTTTAGTAAGAGGTGGTTAAGGACTCAATTGAAAAGGGAAAAGTAAGTGAGGCCAAGAGTGCAAAATAGCCCAGGGCCAAAGAGCAAATTCCCTAAACTTCCTAAAACCTTAGCTGTAGCCCTAAAATTCCCACACACTTCCAAACCTTCAAATTTTAAAGAGAGAAGTAGGAGGGGCGAGTTAGGGCAAAGAAGGGAGATTTTTGCTGAAGGAAAGGGCTGATTGAAGCTTGAAATTAGTTCTATAGCAAAGGGGAATCATTTCTAACACATCAAGCACACACATTTGCAAGAATCAAGGTAGCAATCCATCCTAAACCCCTATCTTTTTCTAAAACGTTACTGTTTCTGGAAAAAATAGATTTTCACATGTTTGAAATGAGATTGGGGTTAAACCTACATTCTGTATGTTTTTCTATTTCTATGGGATGTTGTGTTGTTGAATGTATTCTCATATATGTACTTGCAATTGATTGGAAGGGTTGGGTTGTGTTCATCTAAAGATATAGACTAGTTTTCCTTGAATATACCATGTTTGAGCTAATGAATGGGAAATGTTTAATGAAAAGTAAAGTTTGTTGTATGAAAATTAAGCTCATGCATTTAGAATTGAAAATAGAATGCATTCTGGACTGGGTATTCTCAAAATTATGTTTTCTGAACTGCAGCAGAGCATAGTAGCCAACTGCTCAGTAGGAGCAGTCGACTGCCATGTTCCTGGAAAACCCAAAAGTGTAGACAAAGGCTTAGCAGCGGACTACCAGATACCTAGCAGTCGACTGTCGAGCCCAAGTTAACACTAAGCAGTCAACTGGCCATCCTCGCAGTCGACTGTCGTGCTCATATTTTTAACCAGAATGCATTCCAGAAAGCCACTAGCCGGCTGCTAGCGCTGCTAGCTTACTTTTTGGTACTCGAGGAATACAGAGAGCCACCAGCCGACTGCTAGCCTTCCATCAGTCGATTGGCAGCCCTCTAACTTGCGAAATGAGGTTTTTAATGGCAATTGAGCTTAGTAATTCTTCATACTAACTTAATTAAGGGCTCACAACATAGGTAATCAAGGAAATGGAGAGTTTTGGGAAATGATACCCTTGGTATAGTGAAAGAAAAAGAGAACAAAAAACACAAAGAGGGAAAGAGGAAAGTATTCTCAATGTATGCCTTAGAGTAGATAGGCTCATGATCGAGTGACCGATTGTTGGTATTGGGACGGTTGTTGAGTATTCCACAGTTGTGCCATAAATTGGGATGGTTAAACATCCACTTGAACTGAGATGATTTTGAAAATACCATGATGGTTGCGAACTTTAAGTTAGTGTCATCTCCCAAAGGCCATATGAGAAACACCTACTTAGAGTTAAGCATAACCATGACCATGGGTCGATTCACCCTATAGTATATGTAGAGAATAACGTACCGGGAGTGTGATCCATCAAAAAGGGATGGTGATTCCATAGTATTATGAGCTGCCCAAAAGCAAAGAGGATATGATCTGGCTAGAGTTAACGATGATCCCATGAGAGTTATACCAACCCCATTTAGGACGAAAGGGGGGAATCCTTCTGGTCAAGGATGATCTGCTAGAAAGGGCAGGGACCATTAAGGTACTTGGATCTACTGAGGGACACCTCAGAATGTACAAAAGTTAAGGCGTGGCTAAATAGACATGTACTTATTCATATAGACAATGGTACGTGGAGTTGTTGCTGGACAACTCTCCCGATTACTCTTAGGGTGTTTTATGTACTGCTCATATGTTATGAAAATGAAATGATGGCATGTTTACTATCACACATGTGTTTTATAAGAAATTTTTTATGATGAGAATGATGATGAATGCACTTCCCATATTTTAAAGATGATATATTTTGATGAATACGCATATGTATGAGTACACTACACAACATGATTAAATGCTACATGCATTACATCCCATTAGCATGTGATATGTTTTATGAAAGAATGTAGAGTTTTTCTGTGCAAGCACGGTGGTACAGGTCAATGGATTTCATAATAGGTTGTATTACTACTGAGATTCATTTCTCACAATAGTGTTGGCATGTACCAGATGTGTATGTCCCCTTAGGCGGGAGGTGAAGGTAAAGTATGAAAAAGTGTCCAATATAGGCATACAGACTGTTTAATTTGGATAGGTTAAGTACATGGTAGAATGAAGCTAACCTTCATGATATTTTGAGAAAGCCTAGTGTAGGACTATTTTGTATAGCCTATTCTAACTTATCTGTATATGAATTAGGTTAGATTGATGAGTATACTAATTGATGGGTTATGAGTGGCAGGATTGTTGCCTCTATGCATAATAGTTAACTATTTATATTTAATTAAAATGCATGTCTATGTGTAGTTAATCCAGGGTTATTCTATATAGATATATATTTTTATTCCGCTGCGATGTTGAGAGAACCTGAGAGTAGAGACCAACCTAAATGGCACTTAATTAATCAACTTGGTAAAAAGTTTAAAATTTACTCAGGTAGAAGTGATAGTAACACACCATTATTAGGATAATTATATACATTATACCTTTAAACACTTAAAAGGAACCATAGGCTAATGGGGGTGTTACATTGTTGGTATCAGAGCATGGCTACCATAGTTGGCACATAGCTGACTCGATAGTGATAGATGCTAATTTGGTAGTAAAGGTAGATTCCTCAAGATAGAGACTATTACAGGTTAGTTAGCTAAGCCATGGCAGTTGGCTACTTGGACTATGTTTTGACTTAAGGAATGGAGTGCTAGGTGGGTGTATAGTAATTCCTGTAGAGCCATATATTCTCTTATAAATGTCTGTTATTGAGACTAATCAACTAAGTAATATCTATTTTGTAGAGTAAAGTATGGCGCCTCCCAAGAGAAATGGTATAAGGGACAAGGATGGAGAAGCAAATTTGATTGGATACATACAATTTAAAATTCACATGCTCCATTAACTTCATGTGCATGTTTTCAATTGCTATACACTTCTCTTCTTGGAAATTCGGATACTAACAAGGAACATGAATCAAGCTCTTCAACTTTTGGCAATGTTATTTTTAGCACCTTTATTCTCATCATTAAATGACACAAGCAATTTACCACACTTTATGGAAATTTATCTAATTAATTAAGAAAACATAAATTTAAATATAATTGAAATAACACGGGGTGTTACATTTCTCCCCTCCTTACAAATAATTTCATCCTCAAAATTTATACATACCTTAGGGGAATAACTCTGGATATGCCCTGCGCATGTCCTTCTCTCTTTCCTATGTGACTTCTTGTGGTGAGGTGCGATCCCACAAGATCTTTACCAAGGGAATGGCCTTATTCCTCAGGTTCTTAACCTTAGTATCAATAATTTGTACAGGTTTTGGCTAATAAGTTAGATTATCTTTTAATTGCAGAGTATTGGCGTTAAGTATATGTGAGGGGTCGGGTATGTACTTTCAGAGCTAGGAGATGTGAAAAACATTATAAACGTTGGACAGATGTGGGGGTAGGGCTATTTGGTATGTTGATGGACCCACCCTCTTCAATATTTGGAAAGGTCCAATGTATCTGGGACTTAGCTTTCTAGACTTCATAGCTCTACCAATCCCAGTAGTTGAGGATGCCTTCAAAAAAACATGGTTTCCTTCCTCAAATTCTAAGGGCCTTCTTCTCTTGTTAGAGTAGCTTTTCTGTCCACTCTGAGCTTTAAGCATCTTTTCTCTAATCAGTTTGATTTGATCAGTGGTTTGTTGGACCAGTTCAGGCCCTAGCAATGGTCTCTCTCCTACCTCATACCAACACAAAGGGTATCTACACTTTCTCCCATACAAGGCTTCATATGGTGTTATCCCTATACTAGAGTGGTATCTATTATTATAGGAGAATTATATTAATGGCACACTTTGTTCTCAATTCCATTTGTACTCTAAAGTACAGGCCCTAAGCATATCTTTTAGAGTTTGGTTGGTCCTTTCTGTCTGCCTATCAGTTTGGGGATGGTAAGCGATACTGAAACTTAGTCTAGTATCGGAAGCTTCTTGCAAAGCTCTCTAAAATCTAAAGGTGAATTAGGGATCTCGTTCTGAAACAATGCTAGTGGGAATCCCATAAAGCCACACTATCTCTTGAATATATATTTAGGCTAATCTATCTAAGGAGAAATTGATCCTGATAGGGATGAAATGGGCTGACTTGGTTAGTCTATTCACAATTACCCAGATATCATCTTTCCCTGATTGAGTCTTAGGTAATCCCACTACAAAATCCATTAAGACCTTATCCCATTTCCACTCAAGAATGTCTAGGGGTTGTAGTAACCCTGTAGGTTTCTGATGTTCAATTTTAACCTTTTGGCACACTATATACTTAGCTATATACCCCGCTATTTCTTTCTTCATGCCTGGCCACCAAAATCTTCTCTTAAGATCTTAATACATCTTAGTGGCTCCATGATGAATAGTGTATTTACTTTGGTAAGCTTCTTCTAAAATTTTATATCTCATTTCGCTGGTCTTAGAAATATACATCATATTCTGGAAAGTTACCATTCCATCAACCTCCCTTATGAACTCCTTTGAGTCCTTTAAAGATTCTAGGAATTCATCACCTTTCTAGGCTTCTAAGATTTGGGCCTTAAGGGTGTTCTCAATTCTCAACTCACTCAGGCAGATCTTATTAGGTAACACTAGAGTAGACATCTTCATGTTCCAAAATTTCTCTATTAAGTCCATTTCGCTCACCATCAGTCGAGCTACGTGGAGAGACTTCCTACTTAATGCATTAGCCACAATGTTTGCCTTGCCTAGATGGTACTTTAATTCAAAATCATAGTCCTTAATGAATTCCATCCACCTCCTTTGTCTCATATTAAATTACTTTTGGTTAAAGAGGTACTTGAGACTTTTATGGTTACTAAATACCTTGAACCTAGACCTATAGAGGTAATGTCTCCAAATCTTCAAGCTAAACACTATAGCTGCCAACTCTAGGTCATGGGTAGGATAGTTCCTCTCGTGTGGCCTTAATTGCCTATAAGCATAAGCTACTACTTGCCCTTCTTGCATCAGTACACATCCTAATCCTTTCTTAGATGGGATAACTAGGACGGGTGCAGTGGTTAACTTCTTCTTCAAGGTTTGGAAACTTTGTTCACATTTTGTGTCCCACACAAATGGAACATCCTTTCGGGTTCGCTTGGTCATAGGCATAGCTATTTGCAAAAACCCCTGAATAAACCGTTTGTAGTATCCTACTAAGCCCAGAAAACTCCTGATTTCAGTCATAGTAGTAGGTCTATCCCAGTTTACTACTACTTTAGTCTTACTGGGATCCACTGACACTCCCTCCTTAAAAATCACATGCCCTAGGAACTTGACTTCTTCCAACCAAAACTCGTACTTCTCTAACTTAGCATATAACTACTTCTCTCTTTTTACAGCACTATCCAGAGATGCTGCTCATGCTCCCATATATTCTTGGAATACACTAGTATGTCATCAATGAACACTACTATGAACTAATCGAGGTAGGGTCTAAAGATGCAATTCATGTAGTCCATGAAAATGGCTAGAGCATTTGTAAGGCCAAAGGGCATCACAAGAAATTCATAATACCTGAACCTAGTCCTAAAGGCAGTCTTAGGTATATCCTTATTCCTAACCCTAATTTAATGATACCCCGCTCTCAAATCCATCTTAGAAAAGATAGTGCCCCCTCTTAGTTGGTCTAACAGGTCATCGATCCTAGGAAGAGGATACTTACTCTTTACAGTCACCTTATTTAGCTGCCTATAGTCTGTACACATCCTCATACTCCCATCCTTCTCCTTGACAAACAACACAAGATCTCCCCACGATGACACACTGGGTCTGATAAATTGTTTTGCTAAGAGGTCCTCTATCTGCACCTTCAATTCATTTAATTCTACCAGGGACATCCTATAGGGCGCTATGGAAATTGGTCCTACCCCAAGAACTAAGTCTATGGAAAACTCTATCTCTCTCTCCAGTGGGAGACTTGGGGTCTCCTCTGGGAACACATCTAAAAATTCATTGGCTACAGGGTTGATTTCTAGCTTCCCATTGACTTTCCACTTTCGAGGAACACAAGAAATCCATTCTTTGGTTTTTCCTCTCGATCCCCATACCTATTGGCTTAGTATCTATAAAAGTCACTGACTTAGCTAAATAGTCTAAGATAACATTGTTTGAAGAGAGCCAGTCCATACCAAGGATAACATCTATTTCAACCATAGGTAAGCAAATAAGGTCTACAAGGAAGGTTCTATTCTTAACCACAATAGAACAGTTCAAGCAAGCCAAGGAAGTAGATACATTTTCTTTAGTGGGTACTACTATAGAAAGCTTATAAGGTAGGGTGGTTTGGGTAAGTTCAATGTTTAAACACAATCTACTGAAATGAAGGAATGGGTGGCACCAAAATCATACAATGTAATTAAATTAAAGGAACATCATTAATAAAGCACGTACCTTTCATCAAGTCCTCGAATTGGGCTACCTCTTTACCCTTCAGGGTATACACCCTTCCCTTAATTAGGGGTATTTTGGGTTCCTCCAGTCTCTTTAAGGTTGGACAAACTCAGGAGATGTACCCTGGCTTCCCACATCGGTAACACACATTCTGTCCCATCAGGCACAGTCTGTCTTTATGGTTCTACCCACACTTCAAATAGTTGTTTTGGGTAGTCAGAATGTTCATTGGCCTCTTCCCCGTCTGGTTCCTCAGGTACTTCCTGTCTCGGCCCTTGTTGAATCTGGATGGGCTTTTCCTTTCGAGAAATCCAGATTCTTGCCTTCCCTTCTTCAACGCTGCTAGGGACCGGGAGGTTAAGCGGCACTTGTTGACCAATGTTGGGTAGTCTCTGATCTCCTGTGCTCCCGCCTCATGATACAGCTCTGGGTCCAAGCTCTTCTCCAAATGCATGGCCTTCTATGCCCCGTCTGGTTTCCACCTTAGGTATGAAGAGAACTTGGACAACTCTTCAAACCTGGCTAAATGTTCTTCGAAGGGTCTACCACCTTGTTTAATCTTCATAAACTCCCCCTCCTTCGCATTCCTCTCGGTTTGGGGGAAATACTTATCTAGGAATGCATCTCTGAAACTTTCCTAAGTGATTAGGGTCCCCTAGGCTTCCATCATCTGCTTCATTCCCTTCCACCAATATTTCAGATTTCCTTCCAATTGGTAGGCGGCGAAGGAAACTTTCTGTGGTTTGACACTTCCCAACACTTCAAACAGTTCCTCCATCTTTTGAACCCATTCCTTAGCCTTCTTCAAGTTCATTGCCTCGTTAAAGACAGGGGGTCTAGCTCTTTGAAACTCGGTCTAGCCTCTACCAACTTGGGTTCTGGTCTGTTCGACCCTGGTCTGGGTGTCTTCACTCCAATTGGTCTAAGCCTGACCTCGCACTTAAGTTGTGATTGCGGCTTGGGCTCTCATAGCTTCAGCCATATCCTTTATAGTTTGCATAACTTCATTCAAATCTACTTTCGTGTTTTGGGCTTGCGCTCTGCTTCTCCACATCGGTGCCATATCGTCACTCTACAAAACAAGTATTACCGAGGTGATCAGGCTCAATAACAAATGATTAAGCAGGCAACATATAACACCAATAGGAGCTTCTATCTTCCCAAACCTAATGCTCTATTCCCCAAGTTTAAAAAAAAATACAAGTTAGTCGACCGCCTAGGTACAACCAACTAACTTGATCTAGTCCCTTCCTTAGGGAATTCTACCCTGTTTCTATCCTAGGTAGCTGTGCTATGATACCAACTTAATGTAACGCCCTTATCTAGCATTACAATCCCTCCGATGTAGACAAATAAGTTTGGTACATTATTCTTATCCTTTTATTATTAAGTCTTAGCAGTTATACCATTAAGTCTCATTTAAGTGGATTAGGTTTGAGATCTTTTGCTTGGATTAAATCTCATATGTATAGCAGAATTAAAGGCTATACTACATAGCAGAAATTTAAAACTTTTATATTACAAATGATAAATGTCCAAGAATAAATGTTCATTACATCCTTTAGAGAATATATTCCGGGATATACGAAGTACCAGTCCATAAGGAGTTAGGAGACAACAATCCTGCCACTTAAACTCCTTTTACAAATGGTCCTTCACATATCCCTTCCCTAGTAATTTCCTGTTCCTCTTTCATATACACAAACAAAATAATAGTCCTAGTTCTAATTCCAACATACATCTAGAATTAGGACCCAAAAATAAAAGGTTATAAAAAAATTGCTTTTGACTGAAAAGAACTTCTATCTTCCACAACACTGCTAAGCGTTCGCATCTAATACATTTTAGCATATAAATGAGAAACACAAGTTTTCCAGTAGCTTAACAATTCAGAGTTTAAAAATCAACTAATATGTATCAGGGTGCAAGCACCAAAATGTTTACTTCTACGTTCTTGGTATTTAAAACATAGCATTATTCATAAACACAAATTGGCAAGCATTGTATAACTATTGGAAATTTCAATGTGGTAAAATAATATTCTTTTCCAGTAAAAAATCTTTGTATGCTATTAAAATGTTATCATAAAGTGAACAAAAATCATTTGTGCTTATCATTCTTAAAACTTACCTTTATACATTAGTTGTGCATAGTTAGGCACTATGTGGACACTTGGCCACCTTTGTAAAATAATTGTGCACACTTGGCCACCTTTATAAAATTTCTTGTGCACACTTAAGCACTTTGTGGACACTTGGCCACCTTTATAAAATTTCTTGTGCACACTTGGGCACTATGTAGACACTTGGCCACCTTTATCAAATAATTGTGCACACTTGGGCACTTTATGGATACTTGGCCACCTTTATAAAATCATTGTGCACACTTGGGTACTATGGGGACACTTGGCCACCTTTATAAAATTTCTTATGCACACTTGGGCACTTTGTGGACACTTGGCCACCTTTATAAAATTTCTTGTGCACACTTGGGCACTATGTGGACACTTGGCCACCTTTATAAATTTCTTGTGCACACTTGGGTATTATGTGGACACTTGGCCACCTTTATCAAAAAATTATGCAAACTTGGGCACTTTGTGGACACTTGGCCACCTTTATAAAATCATTGTGCACACTTGGGCACTATGTGGACACTTGGCCACCTTTATAAATTCATTGTTCACACTTGGCCACTATGTGGACACTTGGCCACCTTTATAAAATCATGGTGCACACTTGGGCACTTGTGGACACTTGGCCACCTTTATAACTATGGAAAACTTTTTATCCCTTTTTAAACTCTTTCTCATATTTATTTGTGACAATGTTTCCTAACTCAATTTAATTCTCCCTTTTTGAAAAATAATAATGCTAGAAATCTCTTATGAAATTTTGATAGATTTCAAGGAAGAATCTCATGGTTTTGGCCTAAGGAAAATTCAAGAAAATTAAATATTTTACAATTTAAATTTCCTTTTCTATACTTTAAATAATACCATTAAAATGGCATGATCCCTTTTTCCATAATCAACACAATTTTCCCCATCTAAATATTATACAAGAGGATGCTAGATGAACACTTTCTATTATTTCACCAACCTTATCTTGTTTAATTTCTAATATATCCATAAGACACAATTAAACATTAGTTCTTCAAAAATTTCTCCTATGTGCAAATGGACATATTTTCCGTTTTCATTGAAATATTTGTAAATCACTTAGTTTTGCATGGTTATGGCAAATTCTCACACTATTAATTTAACAAATTATTTCCATCCCTTTTGTCATTCTAGCCTTGTCTAAAACCTTACTTTACATAAAAGATTCCTAATGAATTTCCTTTCCTTTCTTTCATGACCAATTTTAACACCAATTACAAACTAAAAATTTAACATCAATTTCGTGTAAACTTGCGTCCTCCATTCGGCCAAAAAGGGAAGTTCATGGAGAAAAATTGTTTCAAAATCATACTTCCTTTTCTATCATATTCAACCATAGCTCATCATGCCACTATCATTAACTAACCATAATTCTTCCATAAACAACAATATTCATTTTATCCCATCAACCAACATCCCAATCCATCATACAAGCTTAGCCAACACACATTCGTTTCATCAAGAATGTAGGGAAAAAAATAATGTTCCATGGAAGTTGTAAAAGCATGGTGATGGCATATACTAAAATATGGAACATAAATTTAGAAATTGTTAACCTACCTCAAAGATGCACTAAGATGGATTTTTCTTGGCTTCCCCTTTGACTCTTCTTCCTTTACCTCTTCCTTGCTCCTTTGTGCCTTTCATTCTTGGCTAATTCTTCCTCTCTCCCTTAACCAAACGTGGGTGTGTGTGTTTCTCCCTTAAAATGTCCTCTATCTTTTCTTTATTTTCTTAGCTAGTGGGCATCACATGTAGTTTAGGTGTTTTCTTCAAGTATCAAATGCTCTCTCTCTCTCTCTCTCTTTCTCCTCTCCCTTCCTCCCATACGTTTGTGCATGCATGTATATCCAAATACTATTCCTAATTCCATTACCTCATGTATTCGGTCAATGGGGTGCTACTTCCCCTCTTTTACTCTTGATTATTGTTATTATCCATGAGTCCCTCGTGTGGTTTTAGTGTAAACTTCCTTACTTGCAAACTTTGGGTTACTTCTTCCTAAATTCATGCTACATCTTCCCCTTTTCTTTCCTTTTCCATGTGGGTGTTTCTTTCATCTCTTCCTATTTTTTTTTTCATTTTCTATTCGGTTAAAGGGGTTGCATGCTTTTCTCATTCTTCATGTATTTTGTTTCCTCCTTCTCCTTAGTTAATTATTATTAATAAAAAGTCCCACGTGCAGCCCCCTTTTTCCTTGGGATCTTGTTGTTTACTCAGTGTATTAGTCACATGTGTACTTTTACGTACCATTTACTTCTCTTGCACTCTTCCCTTGTCCACTTACTCATGCCAAAGAAGGAAAAGAAGAAGAAGAACCCATGCAGCTCCATTCCTCATGTAATGTATGGCTCCTCCTTCCCTTACATTTTCTACTCAACTTAAGAGAAATGGACACTGACTTTATTTTTCTAAATGTTATTTCATGGCTGCACTTAGTGTACTTTAGGGACAAACTTTGCTTGCCTTCTCACCTTAACCCCTTTGCCATGCCACTTCTCACCTAAACACAAGACTTTAACTCCTTTTTATCTTCCTTTAGCATGTGGAAGGCAACACAAGGGTGGGGAGGAAAACTTGTACCACACATTTTCTCCTTCCTAGCTGTGTGGGTGCATTCTTTGTAAGAAAAAAAAAATCTACACTCTTACTCCCCTTTTACTCTACTGAATGTACATATAATATACATGTATTTAATTGTTGCATCCCTTCTTCCCAATTGCATGTGTACCTCTCTCAATGTAGGTTTAATTTAGAAAAATTCTACACTCTTGCTTAAAAAATTTCCTTTCTTAATTATATTTCTATAACCTTACATGTCATCAAGGGCAGACCATTTTCCATTGCCATTCTCCTAGTACCCATTGGTCACTTGAGATGAAGGCTCAAGGGAATGCTATTTTCTCTTCTCTCCTTTCTTTTTGGTGGTGTAGTTATATATATATACATACAATTTAAAATTCACATGCTCCATCAACTTCACGTGCATGTTTTCAATTGCCATACACTTCTCTTCTTGGAAATTTGGCTACTAACAATGAACATTAATCAAGCTCTTTAACTTTTGGCAATGTTATTTTTAGCACCTTTATTCTCATCATTAAATGACACAAGAAATTTACCACACTTTATGGCAATTTATCTAATTAATTAAGAAAACATAAATTTAAATATAATTGAAATAACACCGGCTATTACAGAAAATGACTAATCTCCTAAAGAATCCCTATTACCCTAAGACTCTTCATGGTATTCACGGATGCTTGTTCATCCTTAAAAGTAAAAACATGTTGTTGCAGGAATAAAAAGGGGTTATAAGACTTGCCAAAAATACTTTTGTTTTTTCTTTTCACTTCCTTCCCCTTCTCCACCTTTTTTTTATAGGGGATTGCGACTCCCTCCTAAACTTGGCTCCCATGCACAATAGGAGGGCGCACTTATTAATCGATCTATCGATAAAGCCCACGTCAAATTTTTTGGGCACAACGACACTAGTGGTGCCAGTAGCAATAGTAGCAGTAGCAATCCTAGTAGTAGCAGCAGAGATTAAAGAATCACATAGAAAAGTGGGCAAGCTGCTCGTGCCCCTACGACTTCTAGGAGGGCCAAAAATAACAATGCCGCTCGATTGCCCTTAGGATGATCGTCCAATGGAAAGGCCATTAGGAGAGCCCCCACTAGCATCACAAAAAAGGCACACATTGAGCAAAGCCTCTAAGCTAACATTGTGATCTGCAAAACTAATGTCATGTGTTAAAATAGTGCTGCAAAAATGAAATTAATAAAATAGATCAGAAGTATAAAGCATTACCATCAATCGGCTTCATGTTGATAGTTTCCTGAGAGAGCTTGGTAGCCATCTCCCTCTCTTCCTCATCATGGTCCACCTCATTTAAATTTAGAGCAACTTGAGGAACAGACTAACTAAGGGGAAATACGGGAACAACATGAAAGAATTAGTAGTTCCAATTTTTCAAATTGGGATTTAATCCTACCGCAAGGTGTGCACTACAAAAAATTTCACCTTCATTGGCGACAAAAGTCACCACTGAAAGTTAAGAAGTCACCACAAATATTCTTTAGTAGTGACAAAAACTTCGTTGCATGTCGCCACTGAACAGTCCACAACTGAAGACCTTTAGTGGCGACAAAATAATGTCGACAATGACATGACGATTTATATAGGCTTGAGAAATACCAATATGATCTCCCATAAGAGTAGAAATATTCAAATCATAGAGGAGGAAAGTGACAAATAGTTTTAGATCCTTCACAAGTTTATCGAAAATAAATGAATGCAATGCACCAGAATCAAACAAAGGAAATAAAGATTTATCACTTAACCATGATAAGGTCATCATAATTAGACATCTCCTTGACTTTCAAAGTATACACCCAGCTTTGATTCTAAGGTCTTGACCCACCATCTGCTTTCTTACCCTGGAAACAATTATTTGCTATATGTCTTAGCATCCCACAAGTATAACATACATTTTGGCCTGCTTGGTAAGGTTTACTATTGTGGTTCCTCCCACACCAATAGTAAGGGGTTGGTGTAGATTGACTCATTTGGGGTTTTCTTCCATCAAAGGTTGGAATGATCCCTCTTTACTCACTTACATCTATTAGAGTAAATTAGAAGTGTAGAATTTTCTCTAAAACTTTTTTTCTTTCATTTGGGAGGCTTAGAGGGTCATTACCAGTTGAGTGTAACCCAAATAGACTCTTCTTTTTGTCCATTCAAATTCCACTCAACCACCTTCCCTGCACAGCATGTCTAACACCACCATTCACGCAAACATATACTCTAGAATATAGAATTCTAACCATCCATTTAGAATCAACTGAGATATAATTTATAGAAATACTACTAAGCGTAACCTTCTCCATTACAAAATTCCACATCCTATAACATTCATCAAATAACAATATAGTTATCATTTATATATATAAAAATCATGGCCTACGTGCCAATTCAAATTCCATGTCTAAACATTCAATATTTATAACTCTCCTAGATTCCCTGCATCTCCAATCCATATCTTGAGCCCAGCTAATTTCTAAACATATCTTGGCCTTGCTCATCTGAAAAAAACTTTATGAGATATAATTATCCTAGTAGAGTAATTTACAAATTTACAGTTTTATAAAAATAGTTGAAAGTTCAACGGTACCCCCTTGAGTACCGAAAACCTCCCCCTTGTGATTTCAATACACATGCGAATTGACATTTAACGTTTAAGGTAAAATCAATCATATGGGAAATTTACCTTTCAAAGTTAGTCATAAATCAATTAAGTTTACCAAAATCATAAGAGCATAGGAGAAATATTCACATTAAAAATCATTATTTCAAAGCACCTACTTTTCCATTTCAATTCCTATTTGCATAACATCCCACGTGTTATTACAAATATCATATAATTGATAGGTGTACGTTTTCCTGCCATGTACATCCTCATCACCATGCATGTTGTTTCCCAATCTTAATTTTTAAAATATTCCCAGGGACTCTTATCCCAAAGAATGTCACAGGACTTTTACCCATATGACTAAGATTGTTATCATCATGGGGACCGTTATCCAAGCGATCATCATAGGACTGTTATCTATATGACTGAGAATCTAACTTAACATGACATCCCTTGGCACGTGCACATCCTTTATTAGTCTCTTTATCCACAACTATACTACAATGTATACAGATAGGTGACTAATACTTAGGGTTATAGAGTATTTCCACTTAAACCAATCCATTTGTCCCGTATATACTCTCCTCCCTTTACTCCTTAAGTCTTTCATAGGGTTGTATTGGTTTAAAGAAGCAAACTCTAACATATACAGACTATTGCTAGAAAAATAGTTACATTTTTATAAAAATTTGTCTGTATAAGGAACATCTAATGACCGTCCCATACCAGCCATTAAATTTCCACCTCAAATTTCATCTGCACTACAAGCATACAACCCAATAGTCAAATTAAAACAAGTAGCAAGAGGTTTATCTCGTGCTTTCAAACACATACAGGTATATTTCCTTATACTCATATGAAAATGTTTCATTTCACAAACATTTTCATCAAACATTTCCCATTCCATGGAAATACATTTCATTTCACACCAATACAATTCACATTTTCATTTCAAAATAGGTGAGTGTAGATTACTCTACCTTAACTGTTTGCTCCTCTTTTGATCAGGGTCTTCCTCTTTCCTTTTTGATTTGCCTTCACAAATCACTTCCTGAGAAACAACTCAAGTTTCATACTAATTCCCTTCATATATGCATTTATGCAACTAAGACTTTAACATTCCTCTATAGGTTTTTTCCAAATTTCCTTTATAAGATTTGATAACTTAACTACCTTCCCCTTTCGCTTTCTATTTTCATGTTATTTATCACCCAACATATGAAATTCTCATGTTTGATGACATTCTGAACCTCATTCTAGTTGAAACTAAGGATTTCCAAGCTTAATTCATGTTTTAGAAGTTATTTCTCATGACAAAGGTCTATCAGTCGGCTGCCATAGAGCTAGTAGTCGGCTGGTTACTCTCTAGAAGGCTACTAGTCAACTGTCGTAAAGCTAAGAGTCGGCTGGTGGCTCTATGGAATTCTGGGTTTTGCAAGACAATAGCCTGCTAGTTGACTGTTAGTAGGCTACCAGTCGATTGCTAGGTAGAAATATGGACCCGACAATCAACTAATGAGGCTACCAGTCAACTATTGTGCCTCTGTATCAGTTTCTAGGTTTGTCAAGAACATGACAGTTGACTGGTACATGCTAGCAGTCAGATGTTATGTTCTTCGATAGTTTAGAAACTCCAGTTTTCACCAAATCCCAGTCCATTTTAGTTTTAAAATGCATGAGCCTAGATTTTAACCATTTCCATCCAAAAGCTAATAAATTTCAGGTTCAAACATCAACCATACAACAAATCCATACATGCAAATTGGATGAATAGTGAAACCTAGGTGAAAAATCTAATTGAAGCTTAGAAATTACCAAATGGAATTTAAAGATCATGAATTTTAGTTTAAAAACATATTTCTAACCTCAAGCCACCTCAAAATCGGTCCTTCTACTCCATAAATCCAATTTTCATGAGAGCTAGGATGTTTTCCTAAGTGTAGGTAAGGATTTTCTTACCTGGAATTCAGCTATGGAGAGTTTTCCTTTGATTTCTGCTCTTATTCTCCCTTGCCAGTTTTCCTCTCTCCCCTTCCTTCTTGGAGGTGCAGCCTTCAACACTGGTGTTGGTATGGAGGAAAGGTTCATAAGGGAAGAGATAAAAGGGTTGGGCAGCAAAACTTTTATGGACCTCCTAGCAAAATATAAAAGTTTCTTTTAAGTCCTTCACATTTTACCCCAAGTCCCTTGTTTCATTTAATCCTTAAAAAAAATTCTAAGATTATTCTCAATAATAAATCTTAAGGAAGTGGATATTACAAAGGTTCTACAGAGTTTAGGATTTCAAGAAGGATGAAAATTACTAGGTCTCTTTTTAAAGTTTTGGATTTTGTTCTTTTCCTTCTCTTTGTCCCCCAAGTTTTTAGCCACTATGTGGAATTTGCTCTCTAAGGTGGCATAGTTTTTAATTTTCAGTGGAGAAATCACTTTCTTCATCTTTGGGTTTAACCCAGTCTCCAAGTGCATGTGTAACACCCCCAATCTTATTGTTACTAACTTTTAGTTAATTAAGTAATACAATATAATATAATATACAGGATTGGTGAGTTACTACTACCTCTACTCAAGTAAATTTTTAACTTTTGCCAAGTTAAATGATTAATTGCTACTAGTTTGGGAATTCTATACTTGGGATTCTCACATAATGTCGCAACGAAAATAATTAATGAAAACATATAGATAATATATATATATATATACATATACTTTCATTCACATTCACAATTCACTTACATTAGTTATCGTTTCTGTGCAATAGACATATACCTATAGATATGTGAGAGTGTCAACTAGGGTAAGGAGATAATAACCCTGTCACACATACCCTTTTAACAAGACTGCTAATGGATACCTATCTCACATATGTTAATACATATATGCCCTTTCTTTATACATCTAAAAATCACCATCCTGATCCTTCCAAAAATATTAATAAGGATTTAGGGTATCGGGCATCACATCTTTACAAGTCAAAATAAATTACTACCAAACTAGTCTTGCATGTCTACCCCTCTAGTAGGTGGGGGCGTAGGGGAAACATTCACAACTGAAATCACCCATACTTCCTTTATTATCATAAAATAATCCAGGATGGGTATATCTACCCAGTCTACCTCCACTTCTAGCAATATCTAGAACCTAGGCATCTGATACAAACTAGTATTTTTTGAATGAGAAACATTTCTTAGTAGCAATAACAACCTAATTTTAAAACTGCTGACTTGTACCACCATTCTGGTATAGAAATATACTAATTGCTACTAGTTTGGGAATTCTATACTTGGGATTCTCACATAATATCACAACAACAATAATTAATCAAAACATATAGATAATATATATATACATATACTTTCATTCACATTCACAATTCACTTACATTAGTTATTGTTTTTGTGCAACAGACATATACCTAGAGATATGCGAAAGTGTCAACTAGGGTAAGGAGACAATAACCCTATCACTCATACCCTTTTAATAGGACCACTGATGGATACTTATCTCACACATCTTTATACATATATGCCCTTTCTTTTTACGTCCAAAAATCACTATCCTGATCCTTCCAAAAATATTATTAAGGATTCAGGTATCAGGCATCACATCTTTACAAGTCAAAATAAATTACTACCAAACTAGTCTTGCATGTCTACCCCTCCAGTAGGTGGGGCGTAGGGGAAACATCCATAACTGAAATCACCCATACTTCCTTTATTATCATAAAATAACCCCGGATGGGTATATCTACCCAGTCTACCTCCACTTCTAGCAATATCTGGAACCTAGGCATCTGATACAAACCAGTATTTTTTGAATGAGAAACATTTCTTAGCAGCAATAACAAACTAATTTTAAAACTGCTGACTTGTACCACCATACTAGTACAGAAATATACTACATTCTTTTCTCATCAGTTAATATATTATGACTATTGGGATAACATGCATAAATTGAATAATTCCCCATATATACTTATGAATACATATACATCTCATCACACACGATATATTCTTAAATAGTAATGACAATAGGATTATATTCTCATATCCATTCAGAGCATAAACAAGAAATTAATGCATATTGCTATGGCTATAAACAAAAGCATCATGAAAGAAATCTTCAAAAATTCTCATTCATAAATAAGTATTCTCATGGTCCTTGACCATCTGCAATTTTCTCATAGTTCGTGACCAGTGGTAATATTCTCATGGTTTTTAATTGTCTGTAATATTCTCATGGTTCTGACCAGTTGCAGTATTCTCGTAGCCTTTAAGGACCAATTGCAATATTCTCGTGGTACAGACCAGTTGTAGTATTCTCGTGGTCTTCAACCAGTTACAGTTGTTCTCTTTTATGGTTCATGCTCATCTCATTTTAAAATCTCATATTTCTCTTCTCTTTCTCATTTATTCTCGTATTCTTTCTCATCACTCTCAAGTCACATGTTCACCATTACATTCCAAGTTTAAATCCTTTGTTTGAGTGGATTTTAGGGCTAATTATGCTTCAAACTAGGTTATTGAGTCCATTTTCCAAAACAGAGGCCAACCCTCTTAGCAGTTGACTTGCAGCTTACGGTTTTGAAAAATTTCCAAACCCAAGGGATACTAGTCGACTGCTATAAGCTTGACAGTTGACTGCTATGTTCTTGGCAATTTTTTTAAAATAAGAGCACGATAGTTGACTTTGACCCTCCTGACAGTTGATTAGTACTACTCTAGATGCGTTTCTGGGTAACTGAAGAACATGATAGTCTACTGATAGGAGCTATAAGTTGACTGCTATGTTATACTCTAATTTTAAAATCTTTCGTTCCCATATCCTAGCCCAAAATTAAGTTTATAAACCCTTTTTGATAATTAACAACTCAATACTAGTATATAAGCATCATTTTACACACCAAAAATAGCCCAAACTACCATTTAATCTTACTCAAATCTTGGATTAAACCTTGTTCTCAAATATAATGAAAACCTCTTTTTTTTAATCCAATTTATGCATTCATAAGTATAATCATACAATTTAAAATACCTAATAGAAATCAAAAATTTCAAGAATGTAGATTTTACTTCCTCTCTAACTTAAACAGTATGAAAGTCAAAGTTTTCATCACATGAATAATAAAATTCAAAATTGAGAGGATTAGGTTGTTTGCTACCTTTTTCTTGATTTCAAGCTTGTAAATGATGGTTTTAGACTATGTTGGTGTGTTTCCCTAGCCACAGGAATGCTTAACTTCTTCCTACAATTTCTTTTCTTTACAATTTCTCACTTTCTCTCTCTAGGAACTGCCTCTCTCTCTAAAATTTTCAGAGTTCAAATACCAAATGAAGAGTCCTAGAGTTTAGCCCTATTTCTAGTTAATCTGAGAATTGTAATTCTTATCCTAATTCTCAATCATTCAGTTCAAAATGATAATTTCTCCTGCTATATGCCAAATTACCATTATATCCCTAAACCACTGGCTGGAGATTTTGAAATTTTGGTAGTTACAGTACTCTTTTGGCAAAATTTATGGTAGGCTACCTCCAAATATGGAAAGCTTACATAGCTTCCTCTAATAAACATTTTTCTTTCACTTAAGTCCCTGCTCTTTTCTGTTCAATTTAGTCCCTCCTTCTAATGTAACTACATGCAATCTAATACAACAAACACAAGCATTTAATTATTTAAAATTAATAAAACATCTCTTAATAAATAGAAGGAGAGAATGTTACAGCATGGACTTCCATCCTTCATCAGGATTGCATCTCAAATAGGAGGAAAACTTAGAAAATTCCTCAAATCTAGTTAGGTATTCTTTGAAGGTCTTACCACTCTGTTTTATTTGCATAAACTTCATTTCCCTCTCGCTTCTAACACTTATGGGAAAATATTTTTCCAAAAAGGATGTTTTAAAGGTTTCCCATGTCAGTGGAGTACCTTGGGCCTCTATTAACTACTTTTCTCTTTTCCACTAGTATTCTGCCTCTCCTTCTAATGTAAATGGAAAAATCCACCTTTTACTCATCTTTTTCTCCCAATACCTTAAACATTTTCTCCATACCTTAATTCATTTATATGCCAGTTAAGGATCATATTACCCTTTAAAGGTTTTGGACTTGGCCCTCTAAAACTCAGACCAAGCCTTGTAATCCTTATTACCTCCCTGTTCATTCTAAGGTATAGGGTGCCTTTCATCCTTAAGGTGTTGCAACAACTACGTAGTGGCATTGGCTTGATGTCTCATGGCCTCTTCCATATAGAGTTTGCATCACTCCATTATTGCCAGCCTCATTCCTATCAACATTTCTAACATTTCGTCTATATAGAACCATTGTTTCCATCTACAAAATAGGTATCACTGAGGTGATCAATCTCAATAACACAATATTTTATAAAGAAAACAAGGCATTCCATGTAATGCTAGCTACCCAAACCTAACTCTCTATTCCTCACATTAGGCTAAAGTATAAGTTAGCAAACTACACAAGCTTAGCCATAACTTAACTCCAACTCTTCTTATAAGGAGTACCACCATTATACCAAGATTAGAGCAATGATTTGATACCATGTCTATAACACTCCACCGCTACATACCTATAATTACAAGACCCTATAGAGTTGGTGTGCTACTGTCTTGTCACTTTACTTATCTACCCGAATTCAATTTTTAATTATTAGCCACAATCATAAATTAGTTGAATTTTGGTTTGGGATTTACTCTCAAGTATCTCACTCATCATTCTGCATCAGCAAAAGTAAATCTGGGAGATTAACATACACATACAAAATTTTTCCATATTTATTAGCATCTTTATACATATGGCTAGATATATATATGCATACATCCTCAAAATAAAAGTGAGATTTTTAGAGATACTAAAGGATCTCTTGAAGATATTATGGCATACCTATCAGGTTAGCATCTATCTACATATCATTTACAATCTAAAAGGAATCCCATTCCACAACTATACATTATATATTATCCCATTAACTTTCCCAAAAATATAATAAGCTAAGGGAGAGAATGGGTGTAACATCTGCTCTTCCTATTTAATAACAGATATTTTGTTAATTTTAAATAAGTTAAATGCTTGTATTTATTGCATTAGATTGCATGTAGTTTCATTAGAGTTAGGGACTAAATTGAAAAGAAAAGAGCGAGGACTTGAATGAGAGGAAAAAGGTTGAGTGGAGGAAGTTCTGTAAACTTTGCATAATTAAGGGTAGCATACCATAATATTAGCCAAAAGATTTACTATAGCTACCAAGATTTTGAAATTTGCCATTGATGGTTCAGGGGTAAAATGGTAATTTGGCATGTGGCCAGAGAAATTATCATTTAGAGCTGAATGATCAGAATTGGCAATTCCTGGACCACCTATAAATAGAGTTAAAACTCAAAAGCTCCATTTCCTCATCGTTACTTCAGAATTTTAGAGAGAGAGTGAGAGACATTTTAGAGAGAGAAAGTGGGAATTTATAAAGGAAGTGGCACTTTTATAGTGAATCGAGGCAAGAAGTTGGTAGCTAAGCAATCTGGGAGTTCATCTGATAATTTTACACCAGCTTTTACATGGAAACAAGGTAGCAAACACAACTTATTCCCTTCAATTTTGAATTTACTGTGCATATGTTGAAAGTGAGATTTTGCTATTATTTGAAGTAAAAGAGGGATTCAAAACTATAATCTTGATGTTTATGAATGCTATTGGGTGTTTTAAAATGCATGAATATACTTATGCATACTGAAATCATATTATGAAAAATGGTTTTTTACCTATTATGTGAATATG
Source organism: Senna siamea (assembly GCA_031216115.1). Lineage (NCBI taxonomy): Eukaryota > Viridiplantae > Streptophyta > Magnoliopsida > Fabales > Fabaceae > Senna > Senna siamea. The sequence goes on from CM062360.1 coordinate 11,266,939, forward strand.
GGGTTTAATCCAAGATTTGAGTAAGATTAAATGGTAGTTTGGGCTATTTTCATATGATAAATGATGCTTGAACACTAGTATTAAGTAAATTAGGGTTAAAAATGATTTACAAACAAGTTCTTGGGTAAAATTTTAAGCCAATGGATGATTCAAAAAATAAAGCATAATGTAGTAGTCGACTTGTAACCTTTACCAATCGATTGTCGTGTGCTTCAGTTTCTCATAAATGCATCTAGAGTGCTAGCAGTCGACTGCCAGCCCTTGAAAGTCAACTACCATGCTCATATTTTCCAAAAAATTGCCAAGAACAGAACAGTCGACTGTCAGGAAGGTGGAAGTCGACTGGTAGCCCTCGAATTTATAAAATTTTGAGGCAGTGAGCTGCAAGTCAACTGCTAGGAGGGTGGAAGTCGACAGGCAAGCCTCTATTTTGGAAAAATGAACTCAATGACCTAGTTTGAAATATGTTTAGCCTATAACTTCACTCAAATAAGGGATTTAAACCTAAAATCTATAATGGGTAATAATAGGATTGAGAATGAAAGAAAAAGAGCAAGAAAGAAATGTGATAATTGAAAAGGAATGAGCATGAGAATTACCAGAGAAATGAGAAAGTATTCCTAGTTTATGGATAGTGGTAGATAGATACATATTAAGTGACCAGTTGTTGGTATGGGACAATAATTAGGGCACTCTATGGCTAAATTAAATTATTTTGAAAACACCATGGTGGTTATTAATTTTAAGTTAGTGAATTTCCCTATGGCCAATTAAAGGATTCAAGTACTTAAAGTTATATATAACCATGGCATGAGCTGAATCACCCTAATCTATACACTTATGAATAATGTTTTAGGGAAATGATCTATTGAGAATAGTAATCCCAAATATGCAAGGGAGGATCTACTAGAGAGGTAGGCAGGGACCCTATGGTTCTTGGAGGTGGGGAATGATCTGTCAGAGCAATGGATAGAGACCCTTATGGGGTGTTGTGGATGGATGTACTTAGATCCACTAGGGGATACTCCAGCATGTACATATATTGTAGTCAAGGATTGTCAGATTATGAATGTATTGTAGTTAGGAATTGTGGGTAGTCACGGACTACGAGATACTCACCTGTGAGTGAGTAATATATATGAGGAGTTGTTTGCTTGGCGACTCTCTTGATTTCTCTTGGTATGATCTTATGATGATTATGATTTGGCTTTGGCCATGAGAATATGCTTTGATTCCCTTGTGTATGCTCTTGTTTCTATGTGATGTCCTGTTACCATTGCGATGTCATATATATCCTATGTGATGGATATGTGGTATGATATATCTTGTTTGAGGGATATGAAGTATAATCTGATGGCATATATATCCACCTGAATGGATATGTGATTATTTATATTACATGCATCTTATGATTATAAGATGATATAACTGTATAATTCATGCATTGTATCCCAATAAGCATAATGCTTTATTTTATGAAAAGAAGAATGCAGTGTTTTTCGTATAAGTACAATGGTATGGGCTAGTGTATTTTAAAAGACAAGCTATTTATTGCTACTGAGATTCATTCTCATTTAAAGTACTGGTTTGTATCACATGTTCAAATATCAAGTGTTGCTGGAGATAGAAGTGGAAATGGTGGAAATACCCTTTTTGGGATATTTCCCAGTGATTAAGGAATTATGGGTTATTTTCGTGTTTGAAGTATCTCCCACACCCTAATTACATGGAGTGTTAGGTGTTGTATAGTGTTTTGACATGCTCGATACCCTGGATTCTTATTAATCTTTTAAGAGAAAAGGATCAAGATGATGATTTTTGGGTGTACACAGAGAGGGCATATATGTATTAGGATATGTGAGCTAGGAATCCACTAACAGTTTTTGTTAAATGGGTATGAGTGATAGGCTTGTTGTCTCCTTACCCTAGTTGACACTCTTACATATCTATAAGTATATGTCTGTTACACAAAAACTATAACGAATGTAAATGGATCATGTAAATGAATGAATATATATATTATCTATATGTTTTATTTTCATTATTTTCGCTGCGATATTATGTGAGAATCCCAAGTGTTGAATCCCAAACTAGTAGCACTTAATTATTTAACTTGGTAAAAGTTAAACATTTACTTGGGTAGAGGTACTAGTAAATCACCAATCTCATATATTATATTATTTAATTAACTAAAAAGAACCATAGGATTGGGGGTGTTACAATGGGAACATACAAAAGAAACTATTCATCTACAACTACACTCCTTAACCCAATGGGGGTGTTCAAGGTCCTACTACCATTTAGACAATCATGTCGCCTATCAATTGGAAATACCTTAGGCTGGGGATCTTTAATATGTTAGCCTCCAACTCCAGTACTATCATATATCTAGCCATCTAGACACATCAACTTACAAGTGAGATACATCTCAATAATCAAGAAAACCAGTTTTAAAAATTTACCATTGATAGTATCAACCATGAATCACATGTAAAACCATGCATTCTTATTATAGTTTTCAAAACAGTTTCATATACCAAATTTTATGTAGTATCATCTATGTTATGTACTCATGAAATACACTGAATGCCAATAATCACATATTCTCATGGGTATACTCAATATGTTTATCAATAAAGCACAGTAATATGTACATTCTGATACATAGGCAAGGAATAACACATATCAATAATTTACATGGGCACATAGGCCAATAATTCTCATAAGCACACAAGCCATTCATCAACATAAATCAAGAACTCAAGGACTTGCCAGTCACTAATCGCTAAGAAGGTGCTACCCAAAGTACACATCGGTTGCAATAGTCTTCCCATTAACCATAACTTACCCCTTTTCCCGACACCCATTGAATGAGATTGTTGTGCCCAATACCCCTAAGGCATCCCTTAGTTCTTGGGTACCAACCCTTAAATTATGAAAAAAATATACAATTTTAATCATTCTTTTCAATTTCAACTATGAAAATAATTTTTTCTAACCATAAATTTATATTAAAATTATTTTAAGTTATTTTAATCATTTTTTCAATTTAATTTGTTTAATATTTTAATATCTTAATATATTTTTATTTTAATTAATATATAAAATTATAATAAATAAATAAAAACATATATTAATTCAATTTGATGGTTTTGGCTTGGTTTGAATGAAAATTAAAACCATCCAAGAACCAAATCAAACTAATCGATTTTAGGAGAATTCCATCTAATCCATCCAATCAAGAAGTCGATTTTAGTCAGATCAATTTAGATCGTTTCAGTTGAGTTCGATTTGGTTTAGATCTGCTCATCCCTAACTATAGGAGCACATTCAAGGCATGGAAATTGGAAAGTAGATTATGTTTTTTCTAACATATCTTCATCGGTAATTTTCTCTCTACATAATTTCAATTGAGAGTTAACTTTAACCAAGAGACTTATATTCACTTGCAGTTCTAAAATCTTGCGAATGCAAGTGTATTTAATCATAACGAGTTTCAGTAATAATAACTATTTTTTGATGCTTATATCTTTCCTTCAAATTATTCCAAAGGACTAGTGGTTCATTGAAATAGATATTCTGTTTTCAATTCTTCATGCAAATTATGACAAAGAAAAATTATTGTAATATCCGCTCCTAATATGAATAAGAGATTCTTGTTAGTTTTTAATTTAAGTTTAATGCTTGTGTATGTTGCAATAATTGCATATAGTTACGTTAGCATAGGGACTTAGTTGAAAGGAAGAAAAGCTGAGTGAAAGTAAGACTAAGGACTAAATTGAAAAGGGAAAGTTTAGCTAGGCCAAAGTCATAAAATGGCTTAAGGGCAAGAACGCAATAAATAAGACTTAATCATTTAAAAACCCTAAACCCTAACACATAACTCAAACTTTAGAACTTTTTAGACAGAGAAAGAGAAGGGTGAGTAGAGAAAGAATGCGGTGGATTAGGATAAAGGGAAAGAGATTTGCTAAAGGAAGAATGGATTTGAGGCTAGGGATTGGCCTTACAACAAAGGAAGGACCGTTTTAACACATTCTACATACACATTCTTCAGGAAATCAAGGTAGCAACTCAACATAACCCTATTTTTAAATTGTTCAACTTTTTGCTGAAAAATGTTGTTATAGATGTTTTGAGTTATGTTTAGGATTTAAACCTACATTCTTTATGTTTTTTAGTTCTATTAGGTTTTGCTTGTTGAATGGTTGTGCTTATTTATACTTGTACTAATTAAGAAAGTGGGCCTATACCCTAAGTGCGAAAATATGATTTAATCTTAGTATTGAGTGATGTTAAGTTGAGTTACTAGTGAGTTATAAATTCCATATGATGTATAAAGGCTAATGTTGAGTTCATGGCTTGTGAAAATGGTTTGAAAACATATTTTTGGGGTAAAAATCTGGATGTAGCAGTAAGTTTTAGAGCAGATCGAATGCTAGTGCTGACTGCCAGCCCTGGAAGTTGACTGTCGTGTTATTCATTTTCTAGAAAACTTTTCAAAAAGCTAACAGCCAACTGCCTACTCGAGCAGTTGACTATCGGGTCCATTTTTTCCCAAAAATGCCTCAAAGAAGGCTAGCAGTTAATTGCCAAGCATTTAGCAATCGACTGGTAGCTCTTGGCCAAGACAAGTTCAAAGGGTAGCGAGCTAGCAACCGACTACTAGCCACTGGAAGTTGATTGACAACCCATTGTTTCAAGTAAAGAGCTCAATGACCTATTTTGAGAGAAAATTAGCCCAAAATCTCACTCAAACTAAGGATCTAAACCTGGAATGTAGCGGGTAACATGCAAGATGTAAGGTCATGTATCACTAAGATTAGAGGATCCTTGTGATAGTGAAATAAAGAGAGTGAAAAACATAAGAAAGGAAAGAGGAAAGTATTCTAAGCATATGCATTAGTGGTAGATAGGCTCATGATTGAGTGACTGATTGTTGGTATAGGATGGCTGTTAGAAATTCCACGGTTGTGCCATGAATTAGGATGGTAAACATCCACTTGAATATAGATGATTTTGAAAACACTGTGATCTTTGTGAACTCTAAGTTAGTGTCATCTTCCAAAGGCTATTTAAGAAACGCATACTTAGAGTTAAGCATAACCATGGACATGAGCTGAATCACCATAGTATATATGTTACAGAATAGTGTACCAAGAGTGTGATCCATCAAAAAGGGATGGTGATTCCATAGCCCCATGATCTTCAGAAGTAGAGTGGCTAGGACTTGTCCAGAGTTGGAAAGTGACCCATGAGTGATAACCAGTCTCATTTAAGGAAGGGAGATGAGTTGGGTAGAGTTGACAACGATCTCGTTGGTTATGCGAGGGTACTTGGATCTGGCTGAGGTATGCCTCAGATTATGCAAAAGTAATGAGTAGCTAAATATTCACGAAATCATGCATGTTTTTAGTGGTACGTGGAGTTGTTTGCTAGGCGGTACTCCCGATAACTCGTATGATATGTTTGTTTCTCCTGCTCATATGTTAAATGTAAAGGCATGTTTGTTACCCCATGAAATTTTTGATATGAAGGTTATGATGAAGATGATGATGAATGAACATCCCATATTGCAAAGTTTATATGTTTTAAATGTACATACATAGATATAAGCACATGACATGAAAGTATGCTACATGCACTGCATCCCAATAGTATGTATTACATTTTTATGATGAAAATGTAACGCCCCTATCTAGTATTACAATTCCTCCAATGTAAAAAAATAGGTTTGATACATTATTCTTATCCTTTTATTTAATTAATATCTGAGAAGTTATACCATTAAGTTATATTATATGGATTAGATTCAAGATCTTTTGCTCATATTAAAAACTCGTATGCACAATAGAATAAAAGAAATACTAAACTACATAGCAAAAATTTGAACTTTCATATAATTCACATAATATAATTCTAATAATGTCCATTACATTACAGTAAACATATATTAGGATATATGAAGTACCCATCCCTAGGAAGTCAAGAGACAATAATCTTGTCACTCAAACCCCTTTACAAATTTTCAAGACGGACCGGTCCTTCACATATCCCTCACCCGGTTGTTTCCTAATTACTCCCCAGGTTTACTATCGAAAAGAATAATCCTAGTTCTGAACTAAGTATATCTAGACTAAGAACCAAAAATATGGGTTACAAAAAATTTTTAACCCAAAAAGAACTCAATCTCCCGGCCTAGCTATGCATCCACATCTGATACATATTAGCATATAAATAAGAAACACAAGTTTCCCAGTAGCTTAACAATTCGGTTTAAAAAAACTAATATGTATCAGGGTGCAAGCACCAAAATATTTGATTCTACATTCTCAAAATAAAACATAATATTGTGCATAAATATAGATTGGCAAGCAAGATATGATCAATTGAAATGTCAATAGGATGAAAATAATATACTTTCAAATAAAACAATTGGCATGCTGTGAAATACATTATCATAACATTAACAAAATAGTTACGCTTATCATTCTTAAATTTTCTTTGTACTTTAGCTGTGCACACTTGGGCACTTGTGGACACTTGGCCACCTTTAAAATTCTTTGTGCACACATGGGCACATGTGGACACTTGGCCACCTTTAATATTCTTTGTGCACACTTGGGCACATGTGGACACTTGACCACCTTTAATATTCTTTGTCAATTATCAAGGGAAATTTTCCATTTTCTCAAAAGTTATTACTAGCATATATCCCTTTTCAAAATTTTGATATCTTTAAGGATAAAATTCCCTTTTTCTTGGAAAGTATTAGTAATTTATTTCATTTGAGAAATTTCTATATATTCTGAGGATACATTCCCCTTCTTGTTTTGGAAATTAATGTAAATGTACAATTCTTTTGAAAGTTCTCAAATTTAAAGAATAATTTCTCCTTTATTGGGGATAAATTCTAGTTGCACATTTCTTATGAAAAATTTCAATATTTCCAGGAAAATTTCTCCTTCCTTCTAATATTTGCAATACTAATTTTTCTCTTTCTTGGAAGTTTATTCTAATGTACATTTTCTTTTTCTAAAGATTCTAGTATTCCCAAGAAGAATTTCTCCTTTCAAAAAAAAATATTTATGTATTTTTCCTATAAAAATTATAATGTTTAGAATACTCCTTTCTTTGTCAAAAATTAATTCTACTATAAAAATTAGTTTTAGCCCTTTCAGAATACTTACTTTTCTTACAATAATAATCTAAATTTTCTCTTATGACTTCAAAGATAAATTCCCATATTTTGAATCAATATCATGGTGCATAGCTTGTAAATTCCAAGAATGAATTTCATGGACTTGGCTTAGGGAGATTTATTAAATTGGCGATTCAATTTCCTTTCTTTGTTCTTTATTAACACACTTTAAAGGTAGGGTTTCTTTCTTAGTGGTCATAATGAAGTTAACTGTAACAACCGAAAACATTTTGAAAGAGTTTTAAAGGATAAAATCAAAATTTTAACCCTAATTCCTTTTAAACGAAACATGGCACAACTTTCGAGGATAGTGATTCGAAATGAAAGGCTGTTCGAAGACAGAAACACGATTAAATAGAAAGAAATGCAATCCAGCGATCAGAAACTGACAGAAGACGTTTCGTGCATCAATTTCACTGACGGAGGCCAAAACCTTCGCATGGAAATACGTGCCAACATCTGGAAGGATGCTGACACCCTAAACTATCCCCGAGTGGTCCAGGAAAAGTCAAAATTGCCCTCAGAGGCTTTAAATTTTCTGAATTCCCTCCATTTCTCTCAAACCTCTCTCTCTCCTCACCATATTTTCTCTCTCTTCTCTCTCCTCCTTCCTCCACCGTGAACCGCTGCTACTGCCACTGTGGGCCGCCACCCAGCATACCAATCGATAGCCCTCACCACCCACAACCTCCAGCAACCACCCACGGCGCAAAAACTTCACCGCGCGAAAATTTCACCAGCTCAGATAGCTACCGTCCGTCGCCGTTGACCGTCACCGCCCCCACCACCGTGTAGCTTGAGCTGCCAGCTTCCTCGATGGCTTCGTAGGCGTTGAGCAATTTGGGCCAGGCCCCGGATCGAGGCAATCTTCATCCGCTATGCGTCAACTTTCGTGGCCAAAAAACACCATCCAAACGACCTTGAACTGTCGCGCCACCACCATATTCGGACTCCTGGACTTGCGGACTTCACCGTGGTGTAATTTTCGAGGCAAATTGCACCCTTGGTAGTCGCCATCGTGCGTCATTGTCTTGTTCTTCTTGCGCCTCCATGTCGAAGCTTCTGGTCATGCATCGGGAGAAACTGAGACCACCCCGACACAGAATTCCATCATCTGATCCCATTGGTAAGGTCCGATTTCCCAAAAACTAATGATATCTGACTGAAATAGCTGTCGAACTTAATTAGGCAATAAATTGACCTAGGTATTAGGGTAACCGGACTTAGGATCGAAAAATGGATGACGTGATAAGTCTGAATATTTAATTTCATGTCCAGGAAATTAATTGGACTAAGAAACCAAGATTTCATGAAGTTCTGAAGCGAATTGGAGTGACAGGAGACCAGGTAGGATAATTTACACTTCCCAAACCCTAGATTTGACTTAGTGGATACCTGAATGATTTAGATGATTTGCATGGAATTACGTGCTACTTTCTATGGAATAAATTGCATGCCTGTGTGCTAAAAACCCTAATTGCATGTTAGACACTTTTTTTATCGAGTTTAGATGCCCTTAGGACTGATTTACTTAGGGTTGGGTACTTGATAGCCGGTATGGGACAGCCATTAAGTATCCTGAGTACATGGAGTTTTAATTGATATCGTTTTTACCTGATTTGGCCTATACTGCGTTAGGGATTACGCATTAAACCAGGACAACCCTAAGAAAGGTTTAAGGAGTATAAAGGGGGATAGCCTACATGGGGAAACGTTGTGATTTAGGCGTGATACCCTAGAACCCTGAGGAATAGCCGACCGTGAGCATGTGAGTTCGAATAGACTGTATGAGGATGAGAATTAGCATATGTGCACATGCTAGGGGACACCCTAGATGTTGATTCTCACCCGGTCCTTGAGTGAGTGATTGGTGTTACGGATCACACTCACAATATAGGCTTGATTCGGGTGATTGGTGTTACGGATCACACCCAACGATAAGAGAGGTATTCTCTCTAAACGACGTGCAATTAGATGATGATTCAGATTTGGTTACAGTGGATTTGTGACCAACGTGGACGTAGATACACCGGGCATGGGATTTTACTTGATTTTGATGATTGATTTTAAAAAGAAATGGATTTTATGATTTCGATTAATTGCCGCAATTTCCATGTAATTAAATGATTTTTAAAGATAAGGTATTTCACTGTTTTCGAACTGATTTCGGGAAGATGATTTCGGTGTTCGCACCGCTGGGTATTCAACCAATTTTCAAAAGATATTTGAATTGTAAATTATTCTACTGGGATTTTATATCTCATCAGGTTGTTTACTCAGATGAACAGGGACAGGGACAGGAACCCAGACGATAGCTGATAATGCCTTGGTGATAAGCAGGAGAATGACTTAGCTTAGGCTTGAATCATCTTGTATATATATACTTTGATGACGTTGCTGTATATTGGGTTCTGTCTTCTATGTTTTCTCTAGTGATTGGATTGACTGTACATGTATAAATCAGGTTTGTATGTTGACTGTAGTGATGGGATTGACGTTGCTGTATATGGATTCTGTTAATTATGTTTTATGTTGTTGATGGACTGGCTGTATGATTGTAAACAAGTGATTATTGTACTTTGGGAATGTTCAAAATACAGAGGAAACTCTGCCAGATTTTTCGGTAGGGTTTACCGCTGTAAACTTGTGGATTTAAGTTAGAAAGTGTATGAATGTATGACGTGACGTGTATATGAGTTTTAGATTCCATTCCAGAGTATTTTATGATATATGTATGTCTAATTAGTTAGCTGCATGTGAATTAGGGTTGAACGAAATCTGAATGGACAACGGGAAAGTCTATTTGGGTTACGCTCAACCAATAGCGATCCCCTGACATTCCCACATCGGGAATAACTATGTAAATCAACCCATATGCTTTCGCTAATCAGATAAGCATAGTGTATCTCGTATTAGGGGGTCGTTACATTAACACCATCCAACCCTAATCATTTTTCCAACAACATACACATGTTATCTCATCCATCAACATTTCATGAAACCACACATGCTAGCCAACATATATACATTTAATGTAGGGAGGCAATTTATGTTCCATAGAAAGAAAAAGAAACATGTTGGTTGCATAAACTAATCATGGAACATAAATTTCAAATTGTTAACCTACCTTGCTTCCTTTGCTCTTTCCCTTTTTGATCACCTTTGCTTCTTCCTCCTCCCAATTTTAGCGCTTCACATGCTCTCTCTCAAATGCTCTCCCAAGACTCTTGAAATCTTCTTTTCTTTTCCTTCTTGAAATGTGATTGTTGCATGTATCTCTCAAAATGGGATTCCCTTGTATCACACCACTCTATCTTTCTTTCTCTTTTTCTTCCCTTTTCTCACGTGTGTGTATGTGTAGGTTGCATGAAAATGAACTTTCACCCTCTCTCTTCCTTCCACACGTGAATGTGGTATTACATGCATGAAAAATGAAATTCCCACTTTTTCTTCCCTTGGTAACTGTCCTTGTGTCCAACATGAAAAATTTCATACAATTCCCAATTGCTTTTTCCCCACTTCACGCTACCCCTCCTTTCTTTCCTACTTCACGTGTATCTTTGCATGAATTTCCCACATAAGAAATTTTCACTCTTTTGTCTTTTTCTTAGGTGGCATGTCATAAAAATTAAGTCTCTCTTCCCTCATTTCATGCCACATTTTCCTTTCCTTCTTAATTATTATTGATTATCATTCTTGTCCAATGGTCTTCATGGGTGGCTCCTAATGCATACCTTCTCCCTTGCAATTCTTGATTTATTCCTCCCAAAGTCACGTTGCACTTATCCCTTTTTCTCCACGTGAACTCCTTGTCGTGTGGTGTGTGTGAGTGTGGGTGCATATAAATTCTCAATTCCCTCTTTCTTAGTGTTCACGCCATCACCTCTCCATCTCAATATTGTCCATTTCTTCCCTCTTTCTCTTGGCTTTGGCGTGTGGGGATGCAAAAAATTCTGCACCTTTTCCCCTTTTATTTTTATAATGTGTGGGGCTTCCTTGTTGCACACACAAGCTCATTTCCTTCCACAAAATTCTGCACTAAGTGTACTTGCTAATACACCTTCCTTTGCTTGCAAGTTACCTCTTCCCATTGTTTTTTCCACCTTTCTTACTTCTCTTATTTTAACTCTCATTCATCCTTCACGTCACCTTCCCTTATTCTTTTCTTCAATTTCCATTCGGCCAAAGTGAAGAGGAAAAATGCTACACCCTTTTATTTTTAACTAACCCCCTTTTTATTTGTAATTTGGTAAATCCCTTCTCTTGCACATTAGCCCTCTCCCACAAGCAACTAATTTCACATGCTATATAAAATTTCTACACCATTGTTTTAATTGTAGCATGCTTATAAAATTAATTCCCATCCTCCTTCCTTTTGTCCTTTGGTCCCACTCAAGGCACAAGTATTGTCTTTCTTTCCTAGTGCATGTGAAACCCCCCCCCCCACACATATATATACATTTTTTGTGTTTCATCCTTCTTTCCTATCCATTTCACGTGGCTTGGAGTTTACATACAATAAAATAGAATTTCATTCCCTTCTCTTACGTAGGATGCATGCATGGGACACACATGCATATATTTAAATTCCTTCCCTTCCCATGCATGCTTAACCTTTTCCACTTACATGCACACACACACATGCACACATTTTTTTAAGTGTTGCAACTTATCTTTCTTTTCTCTTAGCATTCAGGCTAGGTGACTAAAAAGGAGAAATAGAGAATTAAATTAAGCACTTAATTTAGCTAAAATGGAGAGGTAATTTAAAATCCAATATTTTACAATTTGAGAGCATAATTAATTTGAATACCAAAATCACAAAAGCAATTTCATCCAATTTAATTAAAGAACATTAATTTAGGCCAATTAAATTATGGGGTGTTATAGAAAAGAATGTAGAGACTTTTCGTACAAGTTAGTGGTTTTCAAGATAGGTTGCATTGCTACTAAGATTAAATTCTTACATAAATGCTGGCGTATACCAGATGTGTAGGTCCTTGGCTGGAGATGAAGGTAACTTAGGAAGAGGTACCCATCACGGGGGTACATGAAAGTATATATTTTGGATAGTATAGGCATATATACTCTAGGCTAGTCTTTATTATTTTTTAGGAAGGCTAGTATAATTTATTTAATGTATAACCTATATTATAAGCATGGATATAAACTAACCTGAATATGTCAGTAGATACGATGATGGGGTTTTGAGTGGTAGGGATGTTGCCTCCATACCCTGATAGCTAATTTGAAGTTAACTAATTAGTAATTATGCATGTTTGTGTATAGTTATTTAGAGTAAATTATGTACATAAATATGATGTGATATTCCACTACGAGTCTTAAGTGAGAACTCGAGTGTAGAACCTAATCCCAAATGGCACTCAATTAATCAACTTAGTAAAAGTTTAAATTTACTTGGGTAAAAGTAATAATAACACACAATTATTACGATATTTATGTATTATATCCTTTAAATTAACTTAAAAGGAGCTCTAGGCTAAGGGGTGTTACAATTATTGCCTTTTGTAACACCCCCAACCCTTTATTCCTTTTTTTAATTAAATAATATAAGATAATATAATATAAGGTTGGTGAGTTTACTACTACCTCTACCTTAGTATATTTTTAACTTTTTCTAAGTTAAATAATTGAGTGCCACTAGTTTGGGTTATTACACTCGGGTCTTCACATGTTACGCAGCAAAAATAAATAAAATAATTTAAATGGAATAGATTGTTATAGAGATATTTACATTCACATTCAGTACATAATATTCATATATACATAGACAGTAGTGTGTGTCAGACATATACCTATAGATATGTGAGCCTGAGTAGGGTAAGGAGACAACAAGCTTGCCACTCATATCCTATTTTAAGCAAAATTCTCTATCTCACATATCTTAATACATATATGTCCTCCTTACTTAAACCAAAATCATTCTCTTTATCCTTTCAAAATACTAATAAGGATTCAGGGAAGTGGGCATGTCAAAATACTATATACTCTTAGTTATGTATACAGTCAAGGGGAGGGTGGTATCTCGAATACAAGTAGGACCCAAAGTCCAGTGATCACAGGAAAATACCCTAGAAATGGTATCTCCACTACTTCTACATCTACTTCCAATAGCTTGGTACCTAGGCATCTGATACAAACCAGCTTAAATGAGAAAGATTTCTCAGTAGCAATAATCACCTGTATTTAAAAATAGCTGCTTGTACCACCATACAGATACGAAAATCCACTACATTCTTTTTCATAATAATTTAAAATATTATGCTATTGGAATAATTTATATGGATTATACAAATATATCATGCATATACTTATGATTACACATACACTTCAACAAATATTCATCACACAGGATGCATTCTCAAATTGTAATGGTAACAACTCATATTCTCATGTCAGTATATAGAGCATAAACAAAGAAATCATGCAATTTGATATGGCCATAGTCAAAAGCATCATAAAATGATTCTTTCAAATTTCTATTCACAAATGAGATTCTCTTGTGGTTATAAGCCATCTACAATCATTCTTGTGGTTTTCACCGTCAGCATTTATTCTCAAGTTATTCATCAGTAATTATTCTCGTGGTTAATCATCTATAAAAAATTTCCTGGATTAAAGCCATCTATAGCTATTCTCGCGGTATAACCAATTTCATCCCTTCTCACGGAATAACTAAATGCATCCCTTCTCGCGGTATAACCAAATGCATCCATTCTCATGGATCAACCATTTGTAGTTATTCTCATTTATGGTTTATACTCATTAAAATTCTCTTGTTTCTCTTATTTTTCTCATGATTTCTCAAGCATACACATTTCTCATGTTACCCATTACAAGTCAAGATTAAATCCTACATTTGAGTGAAGTATTGGGCTAATTGTGTATAAAAAGAGGTTATTGAGTCCAATTTCCCAAAGCAGAGAGCTACAAGTCAACTTCCATCCTGTTGGCAGTCGACTTCCAGCTTGCTGCCCCACAAATGTTTCAAACAGTGAGCAATCAGTCGACTTCCAGGACCCTGACAGTCGACTGCTCTGTTCTTGGCTAATTTCTAGAAAATAAGAACACGACAGTCGACTTCCAACCCCTTGCAGTCAACTACTAGTATTCTGGATATGTTTCTAGGTAACTCAGGAGCACGACAGTCGACTAGTAGAGCCTACAAGTTGAGTGTTACGTTATGCTCTATTTTAAAACTCATCGTTGACCAATTATTTTAGCCCAAGAACATGTTTTTAAAATAGTTTTGATGATTAAAAACTCAATAACAGCATAAAAGCTTCATTTACCACTCAAAAATAGCCCAAACTACTGATTATTCATGCTCAAATCTTGGATTTAAACTCTTTCTTAAAAACTACGGAAAACCCATTTCTCAAATTCGCATTCATGCATTCATAAGTATATTCAAGCATTTTAAAACATCCAATAGCAAACAAAAACACTAAGAATGTAGGTTTTAATCTCCCTAAAGTTCAAAATTATGAAAACTCAGAATTTTCTAACCATGTACAGTAAATTTCAAAAATAAGGGAGATAAGTGATTTGCTACCTTTTAGCTGGTTTAAACTTGGTATTTGATGAAGGTAAAGTGTTTTGGTAAGTTTTTCTAGCTCCTGGAATGCTTAAATTTGATTAGCTACTTTCTTCCTTCACAATTCTCACTTTTTCTCTCTCTAACTTGATTTCTCTCTCTCTAGATTCTCAGACTTCAGGATGAAAATGAAGAGTTATGGAAGGTTGGCCTATTTATAGGCAATCCGGCATTTTGCAACTTTACTCTTAATTCCTGACCATTTGGTCCAAATTTCAAAATTCTATTGCTAAGGTGAATTATTTGGCTAAAATTACGGCCTATTGTCTTGAAGTTTTGGATATTCCTACAATTTTCCACTATATCATTTTCATTTTCAATTTAGTCATTATTCTTTCTTTTCCCTTAAAACTCTTATCCTAATGCAACTACATGTAATCTAATTCAACAAACATAAGCATTTGATTTATTAAAAATTAACAAACATCTCTTAATACGTAGAAGGAGCAGATGTTACACCTTTAAGCAATCCTGCAAGAATGCCTAATTTCCTTCTTTGATAGTATCTCCAAAATTCATTGCACAAATGATTTTTGGCATCAAGAACACATGATAAATAATTTTTCCTAAAAATATCAAGTGCAATGAATTCAAGATTTTTGAGATTTGACATTGTAAATAAACCATACTTAAGAAAGTTTAAAATTAGTAAATAAGAATTGAAATAATTAAGGTATATACACATTTCCTTTAACTAAAATTGATACGAATAAAAATTTCATTTAGGAAAAAACATGAAATAGAAGAAAAGTATGTTTACTTACGTTGAAGTGATGAAAATAAATTTGACAAACTCTCAACACCAAAATTCTAGAGTTGCATGCTGATAACGTGTTGTAAAAACAAAGAGTTCAAGAATACAAGAGAAATGCACAAAATTATATTCATATCCTCATTTTTGTACAATAGCCTCCTATTTATAGAACTCTAATCATAAAATTCAATTAAAGATATCATAATGCACTTTTAAGCATACTAATATGTATGGAAGTTACATTATACTATTAAGAGTGCTTTTCATGGTGAGGTGTTACAAATGAGACTAAGAAACCAAAGAAGACAATTGATGTTGTTGTGAAGGTGTTACAAATTGGGAGAAGAATCCAAAGTTGACAATGAGTGTAGTCATCCACATAAACAAAATTGTTTGTAATAGTTTAATATTTATTTATTTTTTCTTAGTTTTTCTTTAATCAATTAATTATTATTATTATTATTATTATTATCATTATTATTATTATTATTTCCAAACAATGTCCATAATTAAAAATTTGGTGCAGGAAATGGATTAATATCAAAATTACTTACTTTTTTTTTACTCTGTTTTAAAAATTTATACTCCTCTTCCCTAATAGATAAAAAAGTTATAATTTATTAAAAAAATCTAATCCTTTTGGGTTAAAAATAATAAAGTTAATTTATTTTTGTTGGACCTAAGGTTTTATGTTATATGTTTTGATGATGAAAAATGAATGATTGAAGACAAATGAGTGATAAATGTTTTACAAATATAATTCTCATATGTTTTATAAGCTATGCATTGTTATAGTCTTTAATACGTATTACCTTCACTTGAATCATGCTTTATTCCTAGACTGAGATATATATGCTTGTAATATATCCAATAGATTTTTTAATATGCTATTTATGTAATCTAAATTGGATATATAATTGTTAGAATCTCATTTCCATGATAAGATTGTTTATATTGAACTAAGTGTTATTAATTCATGCATATTGTTAATTATAAATTAGACTAACTATTCAGTTTTCAAGTTTAATATCTTTTATATAGGATTTTCTAATAAGAGTGAGCATCGCAGTATGGAAAATCAATATTATGCTTCGCGCAATGAAATGCCAAAGAAAGAAAGATGCTCAAAGAATTGGAGAATTTGAAGATTCAAAGATTTATAAGCTTGGTTGCATCAAGATAGCCCAATGGACTAAACTAGGTATGTTTATTTCAGTATAGTAGTTTAAATGTGAAACACAATGATTTATATTAGAATTTATTGGCTCAAGACATTTTGGTTCTCAAATTATTTGTTTGAAAACAAAAGATGGTGAGATACAGATTTTTGCTAAAATTAGATTTTGACCTTTGGTCACTTTTTTGACCATATCTCCCAAATGATAAATCATTTTATGTGAAAATTATTTCATTAAAAACTAGACTCAAGTAGCTTTCCAATGATAGGTCATTTTCTTAAAAATGATTTGAAATGAAAACTTTATGACCATTTAAATTTAAGGCTACGAATCTGTGATGGATTCTGACATTTGGTAACTCCTTTGATCATATCTCCAACATAGTAATTATTTTTGGTGTCAAACTTGTCTCATGAAAAAACTAGACTCAAAGAGCTTTCCGATGATAGGTCATTTGCTCAAAATGGATTTGAAATGAAAACTTTATGACTATTTAAATGTGAGGCTCCATAACAGGTTTGGATTTTGACCTTTGGTAACTCATTTGATTATATCTCCCAAATGGTAATGATTTTTGGTTTGAAACTTACTTTATTATAAACTAGATTTAAATAGATTTTCAACGATATGTCATTTGCTTAAAATTTGCTTAAAACGAATTTAAAATGAAGAATTTATGACCATTTAAAGTGGAGGCAAAGGAGCAGTCGACTAGTAAGCCATAGAAGTCAACTTTTACTAAACAGAGAGCTACCGGTTGACTAGTAGACCTATAGCAATCAACTTCCAACATCAAAAAAATATATTTTAATGGCTCTTTTGTGTATGTAATGATTATTTTCTCGTAAAGCCTTATAAATATGACCTAGAAAACATATTTTCAGAAGAAACCAAGTGCTATAATATGATCTTCAACTTGTTTTATCATCTTTGAGGGAGAAACAAACATCATTGAGCCAAAACTTGCATAATCTCTATCTTTTGAATTCTTAGAGCTTCATATTGTATATCTACTCTTTGAGAGAGTTCATTAGAGAGATTATTTTCTTCTTAAAGCCTTGTAAGACAACGGTAGTGTATCCCTTGTGAGAGAAATCAAGAGTGGAGAAGCTCTTGGAATGATTTTCTCTAGAGTGAGAAACAACTCTAGATTAAGTTAAATCTTGTAGTGGCTCACAAGTGCCCGATTCAAACTTGTGGAATTAGTAGAGAAATCTCAAGTTGAAGCTTAGAGACTAGACGCAAGTTTGGGTTGGAGCTAAACCAAGATAAATCTTGGAGTTTTGTTTTCCTTTTTCCCTATACTTTTTTATATTTCAAGTTATTGATTGATGCTTTATTTTTAACTTGAAATTTTACATAAATTCTTGATTATAGCATACTTGATAAATTTTCTTAAATCTATATTAAGTTGTACAATTGTTTAAGAGATTGTTAATTGTCCTTATTTACTTGAAATAAACTTTTAGCATTGAGAATACTTACATTTGTAGAGTACTCTATTTTTTAGAATAAAATTTATGTTCTTTATACTCTGAGTGTTAACCTAATTTTTATCTTTTGATAGAAACAATTGTTGCATTGCTTTATACTCATTAAAAAAATCTTAATAGAAAGCATTTCAAAATTTTTTTTTGATAATAACCAAAGATTTTGTAAACACCCAATTCACCTCCCTCTTTGGTGTTGATTGACTTTCCTAACAATTTTAAATTTTAAAGATAATTTTCTATATTGGACCAATACATTATAATTATATAAATAAAAAATATAAAAATATTTTAATCAAAATGAATGAAATTGTGGATTTTTCTTCTCTATCAAAAAAGGAGAACATAGATTTCAAAATAAAAAAGAAGAAAATATAATTTTACCATATCTTAGACAAAGAAGTGTATTGAACCAAAATAATAATAATAAGAAGAAAGTATTAGTTTAACATTCCTTAAAGAAAAAAGTATAATTTATTAAAAAAAAAAGAGACTAAATAAACAATATCTCAGCACCCATGACCATTTTGATATGCTTTAACTTTAAAGAAAATTTAGAAACCAAATTAGTAATTTAGGACATGTTTGAGTCTATTTTTACTTTTATTCTTTAAAATTATTTTATAAAATTAATTTTGAGATGTTTTCCTGTATTTATATTATATTATTAATAAAAATACTTTTTTTTTAAATTAAAATTAAGAACATTTTTAATTGTTTATATTTTTTTCAAAACATATATTCTATTTTTTGTCTTAAATTAAAAATAACATGTTGAAACAAATTATTTTTACAGGAAAAAAATTATTTTTTTTACTTTTATATTTAAAAAAATTTTAAAAACAACTTTCAAAAAGGTCCTCAAACTGTCAAATATTAATTTTAGAATATTAAAAAAATTATATAAATCCTTCTACTACAAAAGTGTGAGTTTTTTATTATATTATTAATAGTTGATTTTTCAAACAATTTTACCTTATCAAATAACAAAGAAACATATTGACTCTTATTTATACTTTATATTAATTCACAAGAGATATGTTAGTGACGTTCTTTATTTAATAAAGACATATTAATTTACTTTTATACTTAATCGCAATAGAAATGTTTAAACTTTTTATATTATGTAATAGACATGTTCATGAATTCTATTTTCAAACCATTTTACCTTCTTATCAAATAAACTTGCTTACTTTATATTCGATTTACAAAAGACATATTTATTATCTTTTTCATCAAATAAAAACATTTATTTTTGTAGCCATTCGCAAGGAAAATCCTTAAAAACTTTTATTAACTTTTACATTTATTTACAAAAAAACATGTTAATTAACTTTTATAATTATTTATTCACATTCACATGTTATTCCTTGTCGTGGTGTGTGAGAGAGGAAACAAATCAAATAAATAAAAAAATAGTAAAAGTTGAACATATTTTGAATGTCATTCGGAAGTTTCATATTATGGTAATACTCTATGTAAAAGGTATATGTAATATGTTTGAATGATTTTACCTTAAAATTTAAAGATTCATTCTCTCCTTTTTGTATTCTCCATTTTTATTATGTCGACTAAAATTATCTTCATCAATTCTCTCAACAATTCGAAAGTGGTAAGCCAAGTTATACATTAATACAATTAAACAGGTACCAAAGTGACAATATTTACACATTAAACATACACAATACATTCAAAAGATAAGTAAAAGTGACAAAAAGAATAAAGAGAAATTGACAGATCAGAAAAACAGGAATCAAAGAAACACTGGAGAAGAACAAAACACAAACAGAAGAACAAAGTGCATATAAACCCTAAATAGATATTCTATAGGTTTGTACTTGTGTGAAAAGCCGAGCATTTAGAAGCACTAATTATTACACTAGCAAATGAATTACAGCAGATTTTCACCACTCCCATCTAGTCATCAAACTCCTCAAGATGCATGGCGAAAAGATAGTGTGCTCGGCGAATCAATCCTTACTATAATATCTTCCTCACCAGCTGACTCATCACTTGAATCTTCACCATGGCTTGCTCGTTGTTCTGTGCTTTGTATATGGGGATTTGTGACATTCTGTGTGAACTTTCTCACTTCCAGGTCCTCCTTAGCAGTTGCTGCTCCTTCTGACTTCACAGAAACAAGCGGACGCTTGTGAAGTGGATGGATGGTTGGGTATGACAAACTATGAGGTGGTCTAGTGAGATTGCCGGACAAACTTCTACTCCGCCAATGGGTGTCCACCTGACAAATGACATAGAAAATTGAAAAAAAAAACAAGTTTGGGATAGGGATACAGCATTACTGATAGTTAAAGCTAAAATTACATTTAATTGGTTGTTGTCTTTCATGATCATCTTTTGAAGTATAGCCAGGATTTTGAAGACATGAGAAGTTGGTGAGAGTGACTTATGTGCTGTCGGTTATATTTTGCATGTCCTGGGGACCAATCAGTCACCCATAATAATAATATAGCTCAGTTTGAAGTATTCACTGAGCAATTCAAGTCAACAGTACCTTTAACATATTAGAAACTTCACTCATAGTCCTAACTTCAGTTTATTTCATCTATGCATATGTAAGATCCATGTAACATATGTAACTATGTAAGTAATAGTTATTCTTTCTTTATATACATGGTACCAGAAAATTTTCCGGTGAGTTCTTTTTCGCACTAAAAACACTCAAATCAGATTCAAACCCTTCAAATAGGTGTATTCTTGGAGATAAATTGCCAAAAGAAATCCCCATGTGCCACCACTCCATATCTGTTGAAAGTTGTCGCACATGCCAGCATGAGAGGGTGTGATCCTCCTGCAAGCACAGACACCAACATGGCCAGAAAGGGACAACCAACCTTGATATCTTCTCCAGCTTTAATTTGGCAGAGATCATGACAGTTTACGGCATTTTAGTTTTGACCTAGGTTTTTTCTTACATATTTCTTTTCATGAGTGGTTTTACGAGTTGTGTTTGGCTTTATTTGCTTTAGTAATTTAAGATTCTAAATATGATGCAAGTTGAGAAAAAAAGAAAGAAAAAAAGATGCATTGAAGATTTCAGCACTAGTTGTATTTGGTGGGGTGCCATAGATGCAACCCTAGTTGTGAAGACCGGTTAGGTGAATGTCGATGGGGCAGGTCATGGAAAGTTGTTAGACGAAATCTGGAAGTTGTATGAAAGGAGAGTAGCTGGGAGAATGTCAAGGAGACTGCTAACAGGAAGTAGTTTGAAGGATTCTAGAAGCTGCTTGTCTACTGAAGATGTCATGTTACTATTACTTGCTAAAATTCTTGAATTGCAACTGTGATTGCAATTGGGTTACCCTGTGAGTTGTAATATTAAGACGACAATGTGAGTCATGGTGTCTTGTCTAGGTTTTGAGGTTTCAAGTTTGAATATGCTTTAATTTGATTTTAATTAGGCTTCAGGTCTGATTGTAAAGTTTGTACATTCTTCAGCTTGAGGAATGAGTGTTAGAATTAGAATAGATGTAAGTTTTTGACGGCTAGGTATAAAAAGTGTGGTAATGATGGGCCCCAAAATTCTAGAAGCTTCAAGAATGAAGATAGAGGGTAATTATGCATTTTGGTCTTTATGTACATTGCTTGGACAATTACAACAACTTGGACTGTGCGAAGACAGTTCAACAAGAGGAATTCCAGTTGTGCAATGTTTCCTTCATTTTGACTTCGGAATAGTAGATGTAAGACCCCTAGATATTGAGCTGTGTTCTTTGGGGAAGCAAGAACAAAATGATATTGGAAAGAAGTCTCTGGTAACAACTTTTAATTCTTAACTTGAGGGCAAGTTGAAGCTTCGAGGGCCGGGTAATGATGGGTCCCAATATTGTAGAAGCTTCAATAATGAAGATAGAGGGTAGGAATGGCATGGGTAGGGTGTTCTGTTATGGTTTTGGGCAGAATGGATGGTAGGCACGTGTTGCAATTACATTGGGTGGGAGAGACCTATAAAAAAGGTGTAGGAAGAATGGGATAAGGGATGGAAAAATACTGAAGGAATTTGGCCTAGCCTCTCGAATGCTAGTGACTTATCTTTCTTTTCTCTATTTTCTTATTGTGTTTCCTTGGCTCTGCTTGCTGTTTTATTTCTGTGCTGTATTTTCTTTCTGGTTTGCTGAGTTTGGAGGCTGTACTGGTTTATCATTTTGAATATTATATCAGTATTATTCATCTATAGCAAGGGGCTTTATCAGTTAATTAGTCCTTGAAAGTTTGTAACTTATCTATATGTGTATAATAAGTTAGTCCCTCAAAATAACAAAGGGACTAACATGTATTGAGTTGATAGACTAATTTATATAGAGGAATAAATTCAAGGAGTAAAGCATTAAAAAGTATATTTTTCAGTGATCAAATTGTATATTTAATATTTTTTAATATAATTAAATGATTAAATTTGGGAATATGGGTTACATGAAAACGTTCTATTCCATGAAGCTAATATCAATTTTATGTACTAACATACCGTGCTGCCATAAATACTCAGCTGCATTGCCCTCGCAGACAAACTATTGGTTTGTTGTCCAACGCCATCAAAATTCAGCTTATGTTGACTTGGCTTGAAGAAATGTTCAGGCCAACTCATAAGACCACTATGTTCTTTGCCTAAAAGTCTATGGGGATGATCAACTGCATGTGATATTGTACTCGACCTTCTAGAAAGTGCAGCATCAGCCTCAAATGCTGCAATGTCAAAGATGATTACCCTTGCCCTTGTTTCAACTAGATAACAGGATCCCCTATGAGAAAAGCTCGCATCCTTTACACCTGGTACGATTGAAAGTGATAAAATGAAATCAAAATCACTTTAGGAATTGGGTGTTCAAAACACACAGCAGATGAAGGAATACAATCAACAAAAAAAGTGGATTTTCACTTGAAAGGAAATCTACCAAAATTAAATTTTGACATAATAAATATGATAGTGCATAACATAAAGCATAAAATTAGGTTTCCCTGCTTGTATGGTTTCTTACAAACATAAAGAAACAGAATATGTAAGAGACACAGATGATTAATTGAATAATAAAAGAAAAGAAACACCTTGTCTTGCCCAACGCCTCTTATTTAAGGCCCTTGTAGTTTCTGAACTAAAAAGTCCAATGCTAAGAATCAATGATGCAGATATGAGAGGGAAGATATGAACAGTGGTAATAGAATAGAAATGAAAACAGAAAAGGTACTACTGCTTAGGAAAACCCAGTTCCCCCTTCCTACTTAATTTACGATATTAGCACTTGAATTAGGCTTCCTTCTCGCTGTATTCCCTAGCCTATTTGTATAACCCTTGTCCCATAATAAGCTGTTCTAATGCTAACTCAGAAACATTATTATACAGGGAAATTTCTTTGAAACAGCATAAATATAACTTTACCAGAAATTTCCAGATTTTGTAAGCTTAGATTGCCGTGCAAAGGCAAAAGTGTTGCCGGTGATGTGACCAGTTCTTGAACTTGAGTTTTAACATATCCTTCAAGTAAAATGCCAATTGAATGATGAGGTATTTCTATTGTTTCTCCTCTAATGTATATTGTCATTACTGATCTTTCCGCAACAAGTGCTCTTAAATTTTGCATTGCTAGTTTCTCAAATATCTGAGGAAGCAACAATTTGGAAAGGAAAATAGCACTCTCCTGCAAAGCAAAAATGATCCGAGAGTCGCAGAAAAACATAAATGATTATAAATTGCAGTAAATTAGTTAAATTACTTGAGATTTAAATACTTTCTATGGCACCAAGCATACATCATCTTTTAATGGGCTATGATACCTTTGATCAAAAAATACATCCTAAAGATGCACTTTAAACCTGAAAATTTATGCCTTTTCAAGATAATGTGACACAAATACTGTAAACCATGTATTCTGAACTTCCACGATCAATAAGCAGTCAGAACATTTATGCTAGCAGCAGCAGCAATAATATTATTGATGTAGCCATACCTGCCACAGGAAGTCTTCCACTGAAGGATCTGATTTAAGACATGATACTATCCTGTCAGCTTCAAGAAAAAAACAGAGCACCACTGAATCTGTCACAACATCACAGATGTATGGCCTTCCAGTCAGTACTTCGTACAGACCCAATGTGCTCCCATGTGTAAAAGTCGGATAAAAGGAGTGTTTGTTTCTTATAATCTTGCTTTTCCACTGCCAAAACAGAAAATATTAAAAATTATATCTCTTGCATGAAAGTCAGATCATATAAGTTGAGAGTTGTATACTAAAGAATGATACTCTTACCTTTACCACCCCACTAGAAATTAACCAAATACCATTTGGTTTGGAGCCTTCCTTGTAAAGTGTGAGACCACGCAATTTCATCATTTCCCTGGTATTGCTCAACAGTGGTTCACGGACAGAAGATGGCAGGGCACCCAACATAGGAGGTATACTACTCATTTTAGGAAGCTTCACCAAAGGAGGATTCCTAAGGAGTTTTTTTAAATCGGTCTGAAATATAAATGAACCCAATATGTTATCCTATAATTGTTCACAGGAAAGTGCACAGCTTGGGGCAACAGATGAACTCAGAATATTTTATAACACCAGAAAATACCTGAACAGCATCATGAAGATGCAGCATCTCTTTCTCTTCCAATAACCCAGACTTTTCAAGGTTTTGTACGTACTTAATTAAATGATTTAGCACTAAATATGTTGCTTGCCTTGTTTTTACAACACGCAGAACCTGGAAATTAGACACTCAATAAAATAAAAAAAGTGAGAAAGGAAGCTTCTCAATTCAATGCTCTAAACTCTTGTACATGGCATGAAATTTGACAGTTCTATAGTTTCTCAATCAATTTGACAGCAAAAATCTATAGAGTACATAATACAGTATTAGAAAAAAAAATTTATTATTTATTTTATTGTGTACTGTCTTGCATCAGTCTAGTAAAAGTACTAATAAGACACGTTGAGGGAAGAGTTTTAACTAGCAAACCTGAGGGAATGTTACACGAACATCTTCTAGGAACTTTCTAGCCTCTTCTCCTTCTACAACACTTTCATTGATGACAACAGCGGAAACATCACTGTCACCTAAAGATGTAATTTCAGAGAAATTAGATATAGCTTTATTCCAATTACATTTACAGCTCTAATTGATACCATGCCCTAAGAAATATCATAAAAACTAAAATTTTGTCCTATGAGATCATGAAAATTGACGTGTACCATGATTTAGAGCATATATCTAGTTTCATTCAGAAGATTTTTTTGGTTTATCCACAGTATCTATGTCTTTCCTAAAGGAGTTTTGCTTGTTTCTTCTATAAATTTCTTACGCAACATAAAAATGATCATATATTTACATGACAAAATAAAACATCATAGTAATTACTTTAATTAAAGACCAGAGATACTGTGCTATGAACCAAAATCCTCCAGATAGATTTATTATTTCACCCAAAAGGTTAAGATTAGAGTAAGTATGGTCATTCATAATTCTCATATTGAAACATATATTAAATTGTAGTTGCAGTTATTTAGTTGTCGCAGAAAATGTAGAGAACTGCAATTATTAATAATTGCACAATGTAGAATGAAAATTTCTGTGTGTATTACAAGAGCAAAGTGTAGGGTATTTATACAAGAAGAAAGGACCTATTCTAGGAAACCATAATAAATACAATAAATACAATTAAATGATAATCCCTAATGTCTAGCCTAAACTCTAGGCTAATTTTATTCTAATTGATATAATTTGATACTAATTGATACACAACACTCCCCCTCAAGCTGGAGCATATAAGTCATATGCACCAAGCTTGTTACATATATATTTTATCCGAAGGCATCTTAGAGACTTAGTGAATATATCTGCCAATTGATCATTTGAATTGACAAATCGAGTAACAAGACACCTAGATTGAATTTTTTCCCTAATAAAATGACAATCAATTTCAATATGTTTGGTCCTCTCATGGAACACAGGGTTTGAGGCAATGTGCATTGCTGCTTGGTTATCACAAACCAGCTCGATCTTTTCCGTGTTCCCAAATTGTATCTCCTGAAGAAGTTGCTTTAACCATAGTAGTTCACAAGTTGCTAAAGCCATAGCACAATACTCAGCTTCTGCACTGGATCTTGCAACTACATTTTGTTTCTTGCTTTTCCAAGAGATTAGGTTACCACCGATGAACACACAATATCCTGACGTGGATCGCCTATCATCAGGTGAACCGACCCAATCTGCATCAGTAAAGCCAACAACTTGGGAGTTCCCCTTATCTTCATATAATAATCCTTGGCCTGGTGCTCCTTTAATATATCGAAGGATTCGAACAACTGCATCCCAATGACTATCACATGGTGACTGTAAGAATTGGCTTACTATACTCACAGCAAAAGATAAATCTGGACGAGTGATGGTGAGATAATTAAGTTTTCCAACAAGTCTTCGATATCTTTCAGGATCTTCAATCAATTCTCCCTGTCCTAGATGGAGTTTGACATTTGGATCCATTGGAGTGTCAGCTGGTTTGCAGTTTGTCATGCCTGTCTCTTCTAATAGGTCAAGTGCATACTTTCGTTGTGAAATGGCAACACCAGTACTGGATTGGGCAACCTCAATTCCCAGAAAGTATTTAAGTTTCCCCAAATCTTTGGTTTGGAAGTGGTTACATAGATGTTGTTTGAGTTGGAGAATGCCTAAATCATCATTGCCTGTAATAACAATGTCATCTACATAAACAACTAGATATATGCACTTGCCTTGTGATGTATGGCGAAAGAAGACTGAGTGATCAGCTTCACTGCGAATCATTCCAAAATCTTGAACCACGGAACTGAACCGGCCAAACCAAGCTCTAGGTGATTGTTTGAGTCCGTAAAGAGAACGACGGAGTCGACATACTTTCCCAGACTCCCCCTGAGCAACAAAACCAGGCGGTTGCTCCATATAGACTTCCTCCTCCAATTCACCATGAAGAAAGGCATTTTTAATGTCAAGTTGATAAAGTGGCCAATGATTTATAGCCGCAATTGATAAAAAGACGCGAACTGAAGCAATTTTGGCAACGGGAGAGAAGGTATCACCATAATCCAAGCCAAAGATCTGAGTGTATCCTTTTGCCACCAAACGAGCTTTTAGTCTTTCAACTTTTCCATCTGGACCGACTTTAACTGCATATACCCATCGGCAACCAACCAGAGATTTTCCAGGAGGGAGAGGAACCAAGTCCCATGTACCATTAGAATGCAAGGCAGTCATCTCATCAAGCATGGCTTGCCTCCAACCCGAATGTGCTAAAGCCTCACTAGTAGTCTTAGGAACAGAAATAGAATCCAAAGAAGACACAAAGGCATAATATGGAATAGATAAACGATGATAGCTCAAAATATTATAAACAGGGTGAGGATTACGAGTGGAGCGAGTACCTTTACGAATGGCAATTGGAGGAGTAGTGGGCAAATGTTGGACCGGAGCAACGGGCAATTTGAACGAAGGTAGTGAGTCAGCGAGAGCATCTGTGGACTCAAGACGCAGGCGACGATGATAAGTCTGGAGAGGAGGACTAGGGGGGACCTGTGGTGAAGCTTCTAAAGAAGCAAGGGAAGGAATAGGAAGGGTCACAGAGGTATTATCAGGTATAGTAGACACAAAGAATGGAGAAGACTCAAAGAAGGTCACATCAGGAGAGGTGAAACATCGTCGAGTGGTTGGACAATAACATCGGTAGCCCTTTTGGAGACGAGCATATCCGAGGAAAACACACTTGATGGAGTTGGCAGCAAACTTATCTTTACCTGGGGTCAAATCATGAACAAAGCAGACACAACCAAAAACACGAAGAGGAAGATGATAAAGAGGGTCATTGGGAAACAACAGAGAATGAGGAATTTGATCATTTAATACAGAAGAAGGCATGCGATTAATTAGATAACATGCAGTGAGAACAGCATCCTCCAAAAAGAAGTAGGAACATTATGATGGATGAGTAAAGTACGAGCTGTTTCAATAAGATGACGATTCTTACGTTCGGCTACCCCATTTTGTTGTGGAGTATAGGGACAAGAGGTTTGATGTAAAATCCCTTGAGAAGTCATAAATGTCTTAAAAGAGGTAGATAAATATTCTTTAGCATTATCAGAACGTAAGATAGAAATAGAGGTATTAAATTAAGTCTTTATTTCAGCACAAAAATTTTGAAAAATGTTAAATACCTCAGAACGAGTTTTCATAAGTACAACCAAGTACAACGAGAATAGTCATCAATGAAAGTTACAAAATATTGAAAGCCAAAAGTAGAAGACACGACTAGGACCCCAGACATCAGAGTGAACAAGTTGAAAAGGAAATGTAGACCTATTATTAAGGCTAGTAGGAAAGGAACTACGTGGTTGTTTACCCAACTGACATGACTCACAAGGGAGGGAGGACAAGGTAGAAAGAGAAGCATCCATTTTGCGGAGTTTGGAAAGGCTTGGATGTCCCAAACGATTGTGGATGAGAAATGGGGAGCAACTGGATGTGCATGCAACTGGAGATGTTGTAGGCGAAAGATGGTATAAGCCTTGTGACTCACGTCCTACGCCAATCGTCTTCCCCGTACTCCGATCCTAGACATAAACGCTTTGATTAGAAAAGGTAATGGAACATTTGTGAGAGTGAGTCAATTTACTAACAGAAATAAGATTGAAAGGAGACTCAGGAACATAAAGGACAGAATCAACATATATGGAAGGGAGAATTTGGGCTTGCCCAATCCCTGTGGCAGCAGTTTTAGAACCATTGGCCAAAGTTACTAAAGGAAGAGAAGAGGAACTAGAAAGATAAGAAAATAGATTTTTATTACCAGAGATATGTTCAGAGGCACCCGAGTCAAGAACCCATGGTCCAATGTCAGGGGAACGAGCAAAGCAAGCAGTTACATTACCAGTTTGAGCAACCGAGGCAGCCACAGATGACTGTTTAGCTTGTTGGTACTGTAGATACTCGTTGTAATCTTCACCAGTTAAACAGATAGACTGTGAAGAATGATTATTGGTCAATGATATGTCAGACTGAGCAACATTGACAGAACGAGATGGACGACCATGGAGCACCCAGCAACGGTCTCGAGTATGTCCCAGCTTATTGCAATGTGTACATTGAGGACGTTTGCGACCACTACTACGCCCGCTTCCTCCACTTGGATTCCCTTTCTCACCAATTTGAGATACCAATGCTGAAGAGTCAACAACTGGAGGAACAGTATTATGGATAGTTGGAGTCTGTGATACAGAGATGCGCACCAACCGAGCAAGGACATCATCTAATGTGGGAATATTAGAACCTCCCAAAATCTGATCTCTAACTGCATCCAGATCAAGACGTAAATTGATTAGTGTCATAACCATAAAAAATTTGTCCCATTGTGCTTCTTGATCAGAAGTTGAGGCTGTGGCAGGCATCAATGATCTAAACTCATGTTTGAGAGCCTCAATTTTGCTCACATATGTGGTAGTATCCAAGTCCTGATGCTTGAGATTGACAAGATTAGATAAAACATCATAATAGCGGCGAATATCATTACTATATATTGAGGCTGCCTTGTTCCACACATCATAACATGTTTCATAAACTTGGTATGTTGGAAGTAATCGAGAGTCCAGAGAATGCCATAATAAGGAACAAAGTTGAGCATCAATTTTTATCCAATCTGTTCTATTCATTTCAAATATATCAATGTCACGCTTAGTTAAATGTTCTAAATATCCTTGTCCTTTAAACCATGTTTAACCGATGCAAATTTCAAGATTTGTAATTGGATGCCCCATGCAATTTTTCAGAGGTAATGGTAGGTGTTCCACTAATGGTGGAAAAAATACCTGATTTAGCAGTATTCATCACCGTTTTTGGTTTGAAGGAAGCTCTACTTCTTGAAAATAGGAAGAGGACAGTACGGCAACCACTAGAAATGAGAAGAGGGCAGCACGACGATCAGTACGGCGGAAACAGCGGCGGTCGACAACGGCGGAGGTGGCGTCAGGCCGCCGGCGTGGCGAAACGCAGCTTCGCCGGCGGCGCGTGGCAGCGCGTGGCGACGGAGACGGCGATGGCGTTCCGGCTTCTGGCAGATCGGAACCTTCTGAACACGGTGGTGGGGCGCGTGTTTCAAGAAAAGTCCGGGAAGTGGTCGGGTAATGAGTGACCAGAATTGAAAACAGATGAAAAAAAAAGTGTTTGGACTGGAAAGAAACACAGCCCAAAAGAAATGCTACCGGAGGATCACAGTAGGCTCTGATACCATGTAGAATGAAAATTTCTGTGTGTATTACAAGAGCAAAGTGTAGGGTATTTATACAAGAAGAAAGGACCTATTCTAGGAAACCATAATAAATACAATAAATACAATTAAATGATAATCCCTAATGTCTAGCCTAAACTCTAAGCTAATTTTATTCTAATTGATATTATTGATAATATTTAGTTGTCGCAGCAAAATTGTAGTTGCAGTTATTTAGTTGTCGCAGAAAATATTAAATTATTGAACTACAATTGTGGCCTGATGAACTTGCATAACCTGCTACAGAAAGCCCCAACCCTTATCCTTCTATTAATAATTTAATATTTTATGATTATATGATCCTTAACATGTTATTAGAGCCTCTTTAACCAAATGGTCAAGAGTTAAATTCTTGTATCCCCCATTCTTTATAATTAAATAAATTTTAGCACAACTTATGGTGGTTTGCTTTGTCCATGCTTCGTGCCCAAAGGGCCTTCACATGAGGGGGCTTGTTAGAGATATATGCCAGAGTGAAAACCAGTCCTGAACCTTCTCCTTGCAGCTTAAGCTTATGGAATAATATAATCTTTGACAAAATCAAAATTTAACTAAAATAATACTGGCATTGCATTCATTATATAAGTTTGATTTACAGTTGACAAAAGCAAGTCGTGAATTAAAAATTTTGGGTAAATTACCCTCCCCTCTCTTGAAAGTGAAAGTTAAGGTACAATTTTATCTATTTGACCAAAATACTCTTATATTTAACATTTATATAGTATAACAAGTATTAAATATGTAGTTGATCAATACAAAAGAGTCACTTTCTACGAAAAAAAAAAAGAGGACACCTTAATTCACAAGGCTGTTTCTAAGATTTGAACCCTTATAAGTAGAGAGACTGTTTTTAGAATTTGAACCTGTGACCTGTAGGTCACATTACAACAACTTAACAATTGTTCCAAGAGTCACTCTCTCTAGAATTTAACATAAATTAAATTTATGATTTTTAACTCATTAAATAACATTAAAATAAACATTTTAAATATATACTTTCTAAAAAACTATATTTTTAATAAAAGAAACCAATATTATCTTTGATGATATTTTGGTCAAAATGGAAGAAATTGTATTTTATCTTTTAATTTCAAGAGTACAATGTTTTAAAACAAAGGGAAGGGGAGCAGATTTTTAGCATTTCACAAGGTAAGAGAGCGTGGTCAAACTTTATAATTGCCTACCAATTAATTTGGGGAAAGGGATTGTATAGCTTATTGTGATATTATATATGGTTCAAATACCTAAAATTGCAACTACATCAATGTCACTGAAAATATAAACTGGTGAGGCAGTTCCAATGACCGTTATCATTTGCCAATATCTTCAAGGTTAAGGCACAGCTGATGAAAAACTACAGAAGACCTATTTTAGGCTAAATTGAGGAAATAATAAATATTCTAGGAAACGATGGGCTAATTAGTATATCTTGCAAACATGGAACCTTAGACAGCTTTGAATATTATTTGAAACAATTATTTGATTATGTTTGAGTTCCCCTTTCTCCCTCCTTCCCTCTTCCTATTCCTTCTTCCTTCCCTTTCCTCCACTGGTTCTGCATCAACAACTCTGTCAAGATTAGGACTAGCACAGTGCACTTTGGGAATAAAACTCAATCAAACACAATAGAAACAGAAACATCACATTAGATAATTATTAGGAGGCTACAGAGGCTTAATAAGCAGAACAAACTAAGAACACATACGTATAGTTAAAGGTCATAGGATTTGGAGCAGATGCATGTATTAGATGGAGGTTGATCTGCCAATAATGATAAAGGAGTACATAAATTCTAAGAGAGTCTGCTTTCCAGAAGCTTTGGGAAACTAGAACATTGTTTCAAAGGGTAAGTTGATCTCCAAGAAAAAGTCAAATGTTGGGGCACTAAAAGCATAACAAGGAGATAGAGAGCAAAAGACAACCTTGGCTCATACTCTATTCATTGGTATGTTCTATTATTTCAAGTGTGATGAAGATAACTAAGAACCAATATTAGTTATTTTCCATAGTTATCATAAACTAATTGTTGGTGATCATTGGTGGCTGATTCTTTGATTAAAATTTATCCTATTTGTTTAATTGTATAGTTGACCTAGGTATTTATTAGAAATTGTGGTTAGCTAATTCTTAGGAATTGGATTTATGACTAGGTATAATTAATGGTGTATATATATTCAAGTGTATCAATAATATTGGATCAGACAACACAAAAATACCCTGATTTTTCACATGGTATTAGAGCTACCCTAAAGTGTTCTCCCATCAGATCCAATATAGAAGAGTTAAAGTGAGTAGCAGAGGAGGGAAGAGAGCAGTGGCGTTTTTGAACTTTGCATCACCAGAACAGTGACCAATGACTCTCACCCAAGGCCAAAGGTAGCGTCAGCGACGTCAGACCAGCCTGTACCTGTTTTCCAGTGACCCAGATCAGCGTGCACGTGCCCCATGCGCCGCCGCTGCCAATCTCCATTTTCCCACACACTAGTGCATGCCTTGCTCTTCCAACCACCATTTGTCTTCTTCGACATCGCGGGGTCATTTCTGGCACGTTCCAGCCAAAGCCCAGTCGTTCCAGCCATCATTTGTTTGGTTCCTTTCAAATTCTCTCATTGAAAGGTGCTCTGTTTTTTGTCACATACGTCTGGTTCTTTATGTAGCAGTGGTACTATCTTTATTCTTCAATTTTTTTGGCAAGTTCCAGCCATAACCCAGTAGTTCCAGCCAGCTCTTGCTAGGGTTTTCTTTTCCTCTCTTGAAACATGGCTACTTATGAAGAAAAGGTGATTAGTACTGAGATAGTTGCCCAGTCAATTAATTCATCCTTTGCTTTTAATTCTCAAACACAAAGTGGATCACTGTGGATTGTTGATTCAAGTGCTTCAGACCATATGACAAGTAATGAATTACTCTGTGACGATCTAATTCCATGACAAGGTGATCTCACTGTTAGAATTGCTGATGGTTCCTTATCAAAAGTGAAAGGGAAAGGAATAGCGGCTCTATCTTCTAATATTAAACTGAAGGATGTACTACTTGTGCCTACACTATCTTGCAATTTTCTGTGTTAGTAAAGTTATACAAGATGATCGTTGTAATGTGATTTTTAATAAAAATGGCATATTTTTCAAGACTTGGATGGAAGGAGGATGATTGGTAATATTAAGGAGGAGGCCGAGCTGTATCTCTCCAAGCCTGATTGTAAGAATAAGGCTTTCTCAGCCAGCACTATTCCCAATACCTTGTTATGGCACATCCAAACTTTGATTATATGAAAAAAATTGTATCTTGACCTATTCTCTAAAGATTCTATTTTTCCTACATGTGAAGTGGGTCATGCTGCTAAACACACCCAAAAATACCTACCATCCTCACCTGTATCATCAAAGCAAACCCTTCTCCTTAATCCACAGCAACATTTGGGGACCTTCACCAATAAAAAGTATTTCAGGTGCCCATTGGTTAGTTCTGTTATTTTCTGAATAACTATTGTATTATTTTCTGAATAGGTTACAATGATATATATATACAATTAAAGATCCCAAGAATCTCTCCTAATCCCTAGAAATTAAGGATATATACAAAATACAATCAAATCATTATCCCTAGAAATTCTCTAATTTAAAATAAGATAATTATCCCTAAAGATAAGATAATTATCCCTAAAGATAAGATAACTATCCCTAAAGATAAGATAATTATCCCTAAAGATATTCCTCTTAAATAACTGACACTCCCCCTCAAGTTGGTGAATGGATATCTTTCATTCCCAACTTGCTAACAAAGCCTTCAAAGGTTGTGCTGGGTAGCCCTTTTGTCAAAACATCAGCTATTTGCTCCTTTGATGAGATGAAAGGCATGCATATTATATCATTGTCCAACTTTTCTTTTATAAAGTGTCGATCAACTTCTACATGTTTTGTTCTGTCATGCTGCACTAGGTTGTGTGCAATGCTAATTGCAAACTTATTATCACAGTATAATCTCATGGGACCTTCACACTTAATTCTTAAGTCATCAAGAACAATTTTCAACCACAATAACTCACAGATTCCTAATGCCATAGATCTGAACTTTGATTATGCAGTTGACCTTGCCACAACATTCTGCTTTTTGCTCTTCCATGAAACCAGGTTGCCTCCCACAAATGTACAGTACCCTGAAGTTGATTTTCTGTCCACCAGTGAGCTTGCATAATCTGCATCTGTGTAAGCCTCCAAAGTAATCTTTTCTCCTTTTGTAAACAAAACTCCGCTTCCTGGACTACCTTTTAGGTACTGTAGGATTCTGTACACAGCCTTGAGATGTACTTCCTTGGGGTTGTGCATAAATTGACTTACCACACTTACTGCAAAGGCAATGTCAGGTCTTGTATGTGTTAAGTATATTAACCTACCAACCAGCCTTTGATAGGTTCCCTTGTCTACTACAAGATCATTTGGTGCATCATTCAGCCCATGATTAAACTCAATAGGGGTGGCCATTAGTTTGCAGCCGAGTTTTCCTATTTCCTTCAATAAATCTAGCACATATTTCTGTTGTGAGATAATATACCTTGCTTTGAGTGTGCAACCTCAATTCCTAGAAAGTATTTCAACTTACCAAGCTCCTTAATGTCAAATTCTTGCAGCAACCGTTTCTTTAATTCTAGCATTTCTCTTTCATCATTTCCAGTGACTATGATGTCATCCACATACACTAATAGTGCTGTTACTCCCCCTGGCTTCGAGTGCTTTACAAACAATGTGTGGTCTCCTTGACTTTGCTTGTACCCTAATCTTGTCATAACCTTAGTGAATCTTCCAAACCATGCCCTCGGTGACTGTTTGAGCCCATAAAGAGTCTTTTTTAATTTACATACCAAGCCTTCCTTAGATTCAAAACCAGGTGGAACTTCCATGTATATCTCCTCTTCTAATTCTCCATGGAGGAAGGCATTTTTAACATTATATTGTTGAAGATTCCAGCCAAAATTGGCAACTAGTGACAGTAAAATTCTGATAGTGTTCATTTTCGCCACTGGTGCAAAGGTTTCTAGGTAATCTATGCCATAGGTTTGAGTATAACCCTTGGCAACCAACCTAGCCTTGTATCATTCAACAGAACCGTCAGATTTATATTTCACTATGAATACCCACCGGCACCCAACTAGTTTTTTACTTTGGGTAGCTCCACCAGCTCCCATGTTCTATTTCTGTCAAGTGCATCCATCTCAATTTTCATAGCATTTTTCCACTTCTCATCTCCTAATGCCTCAGTTAGATTTTTGGGAATAGGAATGGTATAGAGGTTTTTGAGAAAGGTTTTGTAGTTTTCTGACAAATTCTGATAAGTCATGAATAGATATAACGGGTGCCGTGTATAGATCCTTGTACCTTTTCTAAGGGCGATGGGTAATTCTAAATCACTTTGTCCCTCAAGTCCTTTTTCAATTTGTGGGTCAAGGTCAGATTCAGATGGGATTATTGTAGTTTCTATTGGTTCTGGGTCTATTTGGAGCACTTGAACAGTAGCTTGAGGAGGGGTTTGGACATATTGTGGGTGAGAGGTAGGCCTTTTCCTGGAGCATACCTAGAGTTGCTGAGTTTCTTTCCCTGAAACCTCCCTAGGCTTTGAAGACTGATTTGGGACTGTTTTAGGTTCTATTTGAGTAGGAAAGTCAAGAAAGAATAAGTCCCTTACCCTATCTTCATTTAAACTCTCCCCCTGAAGATAGGATTGAGTAAAGAAGTTTGCATTTTCATCAAATGTAACATCAGCTGACACAAAGAATTTATGTGTTAGGGGGTGGAAACATTTGTATCCTTTCTGTGTGGAGGAGTAGCCAACAAAAACACATCGAAGAGCACGTGGATCAAGTTTCCCTTTATTCTGAGAATGAACATGAACATAAGATATACTTCCAAAAATTCTAGGGGCAAGATTGATTGAGAGACTAAGACTTGGATAAAACTGTTTAAGGACACTTATTGGTGCTTGGAAATTAAGAATTTTAGTTGGTAATCTATTGTAAAGATAGGCTGAAGTTAGGACAGCTTCCCCCCAAAAATTTTTAGGAACATCTTTATGAAAGAGCAATGCTCTTGTGATGTTCAACAAATGACCATTCTTCATTTCTGCAACCCCATTTTGTTGAGGAGTAACACATGAAGATTCATGAATGATTTCTTTCTCATGAAAGAAATTAGAAAGGATTTGATTGAAATAATCTTTGGCATTATCTGAACAAAGTCTTTTGATTGGTGTGTCAAATTGAGTTTTAATCATATTTTAAAAATTTGGAAAAATAGTACTAACATCTGACTTGTGTTTTAATAAATAGACCCAAGTAACTCTTGTACAATCATCAATAAAAGATATAAACCATTTTGCACCAAAAACATTAGGAACAGGAGAGGGACCCCAAACATCACTATGAATAAGAGAAAAAGGGGTAGGACTTCTTTTATTGTTTATTGGAAAAGATGCACATTTGTGCTTTGCAAGTTCACACTCATGACAATGGAAAGACTCAACATTTATTTGATCAAAAAAGGATGGAAACATTGTCTTTATTACATGAAAAGAAGGATGACCTAAACGGTGATGATAAAGCTATACTTTTTCTTTATTGGACATGACTAATTCAGAGAGAAGGGATGTGGGAAGAGAGTTCTCAGGTTGAGTGTCCTTTTTTTCATTATCCAAGTAGTAAAGACCATTCCTCTCACTAGCATGTCCAATCTTCCCCTTCATGCCCTATTCCTGGAATATGCAAAAGGAAGGATAAAAGATAGCTTGGCACTTAGAATCTTTGGTGAGTTTTTGCACAGAAATCAAGTTAGCAAATAATTTAGGAACATGGAGGACATCTTTTAGGATAAGAGAGTTATTTAATTGAATGTCTCCTAGTCTAGCCACTGTAGCAACAGATCCATCAGCTATAGTTATCTTTTTATGGCTAGAAGTAGGCGTATGGAGATAAAGTGTTTAAAGGAATGTGTCATGTGATCTGTTACTCCTGAATCAATTACCCACATATTTGAAGAATTTTTTGTTGAGGCACTAGAAGCACAAGAGATGGAGGAAATACCTGAAAAAACCAATGAACATGAACTGGTACCTGTAGATGATGATTTCTCTAGTGTTTCTAGGAAGTTTTTCAGCTTCTCAATATCTACCTTGTTAAACTTCTGAACTTCACCTTGGTATACTTCTGTCTTCTCCATCTGGGACCTAGTCATATGCGTCTGTCTTCCTCCATTTCTTGTCTGATTACTTGGTCTGCCATTTAGTTTCCAACATCGCTCCTTTGTATGACGATGTTTCTTGCAGTATGTGCAATAGAGAGAGTCTCTATTTGGTGGTTTAGTTGAAGGATTTTGCTTGTTATTTCCAGCAGCCTATGT
Source organism: Senna siamea (assembly GCA_031216115.1). Classification (NCBI taxonomy): domain Eukaryota; kingdom Viridiplantae; phylum Streptophyta; class Magnoliopsida; order Fabales; family Fabaceae; genus Senna; species Senna siamea. The sequence goes on from CM062360.1 coordinate 11,304,860, forward strand.
CACACTTATCTCTTTGAGATTTGTGGACTTTGCTACCAGTGCAGATCCTTCCATTGTTGTTGGGCATGATTCCAGCATCACACTTCTTCTCCCTTCTCCAGTTATAATCATGGAGATGGCCTCATTCAAGGGTGAAAGATCTTCTCTTCCTAGAATTTGAACTCTCACAACATCAAATTCTACATTGAGGCCAGCAAGAAATTCATAGATTCGATCCTTCTCCATGAAGCACTTTAACATCCTAGCATCCTCTGCACAATGCATTTTAATGCATTGGTAATGGTCTAACTCTTGCCAAAAACTTTGAAAGAGGTTGGAATACTCAATCACTGAATGTGTCCCTTGTTTGGTTGTTGAAATTTGAGCTTTGATCTCATAAACACAAGTTGCATCATGAACTTTGGAGTATGTCTGTTTAATTGCCTCCCAAATCTCCTTAGCAGTACCGAGGAACATGCAAGTGTCACTTATCTCAGGATTCATAGAGTTCCATAGCCATGACATAACCATAGAGTCTTCCTCATCCTATGCTGCAAATTTAGGATCTGTCTTGGCTGGTCTGATTCCCAACAAGTGGTTTAGTTTTCCCTTTCCCTTTAAGAATGTTTGAACCAGTTGTGAATATTTTAAATAGTTTTTTCCATTGAGGCGATAGGCTGTTTGGATATTGGGTAAATCTCCTGTGAGATTTATAGCAGAATTTTCTGAAGTAGGGCAACAGTGCTGGTGACTAGGTTGGTGCTGCTGCGTTCAGACATGATCCCTTGTTATGGATGGGATTTTCATAAAAGGAAAGAAGGGAACAGAAAGTCAAAAGTGAACCCAAGAAAAGTAGTGGGTTACAGCAGAAAAATTCCCTTGCAAAGACACAGTGGAAGGAAGCAGAAAAATTTCAGAAAAAAGCCTTTGGCTCTGATACCATGTTATTTTCTAAATAACTATTGTGTTATTTTCTGAATAGGTTACAGTGATATATATATACAATTAAAGATCCCAAGAATCTCTCCTAATCCTTAGAAATTAGGGATATATACAAAATATAATCAAATCATTATCCCTAGAAATCCTCTAATTTATAATAAAATAATTATCCCTAAATATAAGATAATTATCCCTAAAGATAAGATAATTATTCCTAAAGATATTCCTTTTAAATAACTAATAGTTACTTTCACTGATGACCATACTAGAATAACTTGGGTGTATTTGATGAAAGAAAAGTCTGAGACAACAACCATATTCAAACAATTTTATAAATTTGTCCAGACCCAATCCAAACAAATATTCAAATCCTCCGGACAGACAATGCCAATGACTACTTCAATGCCAATCTAAATGATTAACATTTGTCCCATGGAATTATTCATCAAAGTTAATGTGTAGATACACCCCAATAGAACAGATTGGCTAAAAGAAAGAACCGTCACCTATTAGAAGTAGCCCGGGAATTCATGTTTACCACCTATATCCCAAAAATGTTTTGGGGAGAGGCTATCCTTATTGCTACCTACATGATAAACCGAATGCCTTCCCAAATTCTATAATTTACTACCCCTTGCCAAAGGCTACTTGAATATTTCCCAAATATAAAATTCTTAAGCACCATTCCTCAAAAAGTGTTTGAGTCCACAGCCTTTGTCCATACCTACCATTTTGAAAAACTTAACCCTAGAACCCACAAGTGTATATTTTTGGGTTACTCTTCCACAAAAAAGGGGTATAAGTGCTATTCTCCTACAAACCAAGAAAACCTTTATCACTATAATTGTTAAAAGTAATCACCTATGACATTATTGTCAATGGTGATTACTCTGAGGAATTAAGAAGATTGAAGGAAGCATTGTCTCAAGAATTTGAGATTAAAGTCTTGGGAAAACTCCGTTACTTCTTGGGAATGGAGGTTGCTAGATCCAAAAAGGGAATAGTTGTTTCTCAAAGAAAATACACTCTTGACTTGTTGAAGGAAACAGGCATGTCGGCATGCAAACCTGCTATCCTATGGAGGCAAATTACAAGGAAGATCTCAAGTGTAAGAGCACACCAGTCGACACTGCAAGATTTCAAAGACTTGTAGGAAAACTGATATACCTCTATCATACTAGACTTGATATTAGCTTCCCCATTAGTGTGGTAAGCCAGTTTATAAATAAAACAAGTGAAGAACATGGAAATGGTAAATAGAATTCTAAGATACTTGAAGATGGCTCTTGGGAAAGGTATTTTGTTCTCAAAAAAGGAGTAAGCAGAGATGTCGAAGTCTATACTGATGCAAATTAGGCTAGAGTGTTAATAATCAAAGATCTACATCAGGTTTGTAAAGCAAAAGACTTGTGAATAATGCTCTTGTATTTCATTCATTCAGAAAATAGGTTTTTATACATAAGGTAGTATGCTAACTAAGGAAAGAAAATAAATGGAATAATTTTCCATAATTGATTCCTAAGTTATAGCCTATAATCATGCCTATTTAATTAGAAATATATACAACATATTTAATTGATTTATATCTGTAACACTCCCCCTCAAGTTGGACCATAAATGTTAATCATGCCCAGCTTGTTGCAAAGATATTCCACTCGAGTACCATTTAGTGCTTTTGTGAATAAGCCTCCTAGTTGTTCTCATGTCTTCACATATCTAGTAGAAATCAAACCTTCTTGAATCTTTTCTCTAATAAAATGAAAATCAACCTCCATATGTTTAGTTCTTTCATGATAAACTGGGTTAGAGGCAATGTGAAGAGCAGCCTAATTATCACACCAAAGTTTTGATGGTGTAGTGAATTCTAACCCAACTTCAATTAACAAGTGATGTATCTACAGAATCTCACATGTAGATTGTGTCATAGCTTTGTATTCAGATTCTGCACTAGCTAGAGAAACTACATTTTGCTTCTTACTCTTCTAAGGTACCAGGTTCCCATACTCCCCCTGAGCAACAAACCCAGGAGTTTGCTCCATATATACTTCTTGGAGATCACCATAGAGAAAAGCATTTTTCATATCCAGTTGATATAAAGGCCAATCATAGGAAGCAGCGAGAGAGATAAAAAGACGAACGGAGCTAAGTTTAGCAACAGGAGAGAAGGTATCGGAGTAGTCGATGCCATAAGTCTAGGCATACCCTTTAGCAACTAAGCGAGCCTTAAGCCGAGCAACCGAGCCATCAGAGTTCATTTTAATTGCAAAAACCCATTTACACCCAACAGCCCTTTTTTCGTCAGGTAAAGCCACTCTATCCCAAGTATGATTTGCATCCAGAGCATTGTACTCCTTAAGCATTGTTGCTGACCAACCAGGATGGGAAAGAGCTTCTTTTACTGTTTTGGGTATAGAGACCGAGTCTAAAGAAGCAATAAGAGAACTAGACAGAGGGGATAAGTGGTCATATGAAACAAAATTAGCAATGGGATAAGAAGATTGAGAATGAGTGCATTCACGCTTACCTTTTCGAAGGCTGATGGGTAAATCCAAATCATTGAAGGGAGGATCAGATGACGAAGGAGGTGGTACAAGACATGTATCATTATGAGTCTCTTGACGCCTAGAGTAAACTTGAACAATTGGTGGACGAGGTGCAGGAGGGATTTCGAACTGAAGACCAAAACAAATAGGACCATCATCAAGGCAATCATCAAGAGGAACCATCGCTCCCGAAGACCTAATAGGTGGAACTCTATATATCAGCTAATCAGTGTCATCTTCAGCATTCACAGGATTGGGTTGGGGAGAGAAGAACAGTATTTGCTCTAAAAAGTTTACATCATTGGAGACCAAGTACCTATTCAGATCAGGAGAGTAGCACATGTAACCCTTTTGTAAATGAGAATACCCTAAGAAGACACACCATAAAGAATTAGGATCTAGTTTAGTCAGATGAGGTCGAACATCACGGACATAGCAAGTACTACCAAAAATGTGAGGAGCAATAGGAAACAGCGATTTGTGTGGGAATAAAATAGTGTAACGGATGTCACCATGCAGAACTGTGGAGGGCATCCGATTGATCAAAAAACATGCAATGGATATTGCATCAGCCCAAAAAGGTTTAGGAACTTGCTTTTCAAACATGAGAGCCCGAGCGGTCTCTAGAAGATGTCTATTCTTCCGCTCAGCAACCCCATTTTGGGCAGGAGTATCCACACAAGAGGTCTGGTGAAGAATCCCATGTTCAAACACAAATTTTTTAAAAGAATCTGAGACAAATTCCTTAGCATTGTCACTGCGTAAGATCCATACGGGTACATTAAACTAGGTTTTTATTTCAGCGAAAAAAGCAGAGAAGTGGGAAAGTACTTCAGAACGATGTTTCATAAAATAAATCTAAGTCATGCGAGAGAAATCATCCACAAAAATAATAAAGTACTTGAAACCAGATTTAGATGGAACAGGGCAAAGTCCCCAAACATCCGAATGTACTAATTCAAAAACAGACTCAACTCATTTATTTATTCTAGAACTAAAAGAACTACAATGGTGTTTCGCAAACTGACACGATTTACACTCCAATGAAGATACATGACCAAATTGAGGACATAGTTGCTTTAATGTGGATAAAGTTGGATGGCCCAACTAACAGTGAGCTTGAAATGGAGAAGTAATGCTCGAGCAAGCAGCCAACTTTGGTTCCCATGCATCTAGAATATAGAGACCATTAAATACATGTCCTTTACCAATAATCCTCTTCGTCATAAGATCCTAAAAGAGACAATGATCAGGGAAAAATGAGATATAACAATTCAATTTCTTAATGAGTTTACTGACAGACATAAGGTTGAAAGCAAAATTAGGTAAACTCAATACAGAGGAAAGGGTGATTGATGGGGACGGTGTAACAGTGCCAAATCCCTCAATGTAATAAGTGGAACCATCAGCTATGGTAACAGGGGAAGGTGCCCTGTGAGACTGAAAACTAGAGAATATAGTAAGGTTACCTGTCATATGGTCTGTGGCTGAAATCAATGACCCACTTGTTCGAGGAAGAAATAAGACATGTTATCTGACTCGACAAGTGTGGCAACTTGATTAGTCTCCTTAACGGATTCTTGAAATTGAGAGAATTAAGCGTACTCATCAGCTGAGATGGTCACTGTTTTATCACCCGATGAACTTGAGGTGATGACAATATTGGTTGTTTGAGCTCTCTGATTACAGATCTGTAATTTCTTACAGTACCTTTTTGTATGCCCCAATTCCTTACAATAGTGACAGATGAGATTACTAGTATCAAAGGGTTTGTTTGTTCCCTTATTACCATTCTTCCTTCCTACATCATATCCTTCTCCTCCTTTAGCAACAAAGACACTGGCTTGTGGAGTAGAAGGAGTACTCTCAGTACGTAGCACCCTACTAAAGACTTCTTGAAGGGAACTAATGTCTGAGCTGGAGAGAATCTGTGATTTAGCAGTTTCAACTTCAACAGGGAGTCTAGCCAAAAAACTCATGATTGCCATTTGTTCTCACTGGGCATGCTAGGTTTTAATGTCAGTGCTGAGTGGTAAAAGGACATTTAATTCTTCATATGGTCTTTTAAAGTCCATAAAGTAAGCAGTGAGAGTTTTAGTCTCCTTCTCAGCCCGATAAAAAGTCCTACACACTTCATACATGCGATTAATGTTCCCTTTACCAAAATACCAAAATTTCAGATAACTCATCAGTTCTTTCACAAATTCACACTGATTGATAAGGCCAATGATATCATTCTCAATGGAATTCCTTATTTGTAAAAATAACCGTGCATCATTCCTTAACCAGGTTTGTCTACTATTATCAACTTCTTAAATAAACTCTAATTGTCTTACTCCACTCAAGATAATTAGAGTCATTGAGCTTATTTTCAATAATTTTGGACATTGTAGGAATTATTTCACTAACAGTACCCTTTACTTCCCCCATATTCATCAAAGATACAAATACCTGGTTAAGTACAGTGAGAACTAAATACTTACAGTATGCAATTCTCAAAAAAAGCACTCAATTATTTTTAGCAAGTGAACCAACAAATCAACAACTCCAAAATTCAGCCAAAATAGATTGCAACACACCAAAACAGAGTGCAAAGGATGCCAAAGATGTGTAAATCATAGAACACACCAGAAATGCCAAAAAAACAGAGTGGAAAAAGAGGAGACCACACCAGAAATGTTGATATCTCTGCCGGAATGTGATTGGGTTTGGCCAGAATCACCACTTCGACACCGGAAAAGCTACCTCACCATCAAGTAATCGCCCCACGCGCTCTCACGCGTTGGCTCATGAATTTCGTGTAGAATTCTTGTGGCGGTGCGTGAGACACGCGCGTCGCGAATTCTCATCGGTGATTGGGGTTTGGTTGAACTTGTGACATTGGAGGGTTTTAGGGCAGTGGTGAGAGCTAATGGTCACTAGACACGTGACCCAAGACTAAAGAGCGATTAAAGCAAAGGCAAATCAGAGAACGATAGGCAAAGAAGCAATCATAGCTTTGATACCATGTAAAGCAAAAGACTTGTGAATAATGCTCTTGTATTTCATTCATTCAAAGAATAGGTATTTATTAAGAATGTACTATGCTAACTAAGGAAAGATAATAAATAGAATAATTCTCCAGAATTGATGAATTAAATATCACTCTCAAGGACCCTGTAAAGGTTAGATATGATAATATGGGAACTATTAGTATAGCAAAAAATTCTTGTTCATCATGACAGAACAAAACATGTGGAGATAGATCGACACTTCATCAAAGAAATGATAGAAGCCGATGTGATTAATCTAGACTATGTCCCTATTAGTCATCAAGTTGTTGATATCATTACAAAGAGACATGGAAGAATCAAGTTTGAAGAACTCTTATCCAAGCTCGGAATGCTTAACATTTTATTCCCAGCTTGAGGGGGCGTGTTGGTGATCATTGGAGGCTAATTCTTTGTTTTAAATTTATCCTATTTGTTTAATTGTATAGTTGACCTAGGTATTTATTAGAATTTGTGATTAGCTAATTCTTAGGAATTAGATTTATGACTGGGTATAATTAGTACTGTATATATATTCAAGTGTATCAATAATACTGGATCAGAGAACACAAAAATACTCTAATTTTTCACACTAATATTGACCTTTAAAGAATATATACCAATGACATTTTTATAGAACTTAAAAAATAAATTATTTTATTGCCAATGCATTAAGCTTCAAGTAATATACATATGGGTACAAATAGTATTACTAATTTGGTGTAGCTTAAGTTCTAATTTTCACTTGCATGTTTCTAAACTCAAACAATTTGAATTTCTAACACCAATATATGTTCTTTAATTTTTTTGGCCATAAGACCAATATACGTTCAAACTTCAACAAACAAAGCCTTTTCCTACTAAATGAGGTCAATTACATGGATCAAGTAACATCAACCTGTTCTATCTTGTCTCATTTATATAATTAGTTTTGCTTGTAATTAAATCCATTCTAATAATTTCTCTTAATATTTTGTCTAGCCTTCCTCTATCTCTAGTTATTAGGTTATTTTTTATTTGATCAATTCTTCATATAAGAGCTTCCAATAACCACCTCTATACAAGACCAAAGTCACCAAACTACCTAAAACGTGTTTCAAACAACTTTTCTATGATAGGTGCAACTCCAACTTTCTTTTTAATGCAATCATTCCTAATCCTATCCTTTCTAATATGTCCAATCATACAATGCAACATTTTCATTTTTGCGACATTGAATTTTTACTCATGTTGGCTTTTTATTGCCCAACATTTGGTACCATATAATAATGCAAGTCTTATAGCTATGCAATAAAATTTTCCTCCAAGTTTGAATAGTAATTTTCTTCAAAATTGACTCTTAAAAGCTTTCCTCCAATTTCATTCCACCCATTTAGATCCTATGATTTACGTCCTCTATGTTTCTCCATTATTTTGTATGATAGTCTCCAAATACTTAAAACTTGTAACTTGTTGTATTGAAAGATCTCCAAGTTTCACTTCCACCCTATTATCAGTATACCTTTCACTAAATTTGCTTTTCATATATTTCGTTTTACTTACTTATATGGAAACAAAATGTTTCCAAAGCTTGTCACCTCCACCTCCTTACTTTTTTGCTTACTTCTTCTTTCGAATCTCTAAAAAAGACTATATCTTCAGCAAAAAGCATACACCATGGCTCCACCTCTTGGATATGTTCAATGAGCACATCCAAAACCAAGTTAAAAAGGTAAGGGCTCAAAGCTGAACCTTGGTGTAATCCTATGGTTATAGGAAATTCCTTTGTAACTCCACCTTGTATTCTTAAACAAATCATGGACCCATAATAAATCTTTGATTGCATGAATATAAGCCACAAGAACTCTTTTTTTTTTTCAAAGTCTTCCACAATACATCTCTCGATACTCTATCATAAGTCTTTTCTAAATCAATGAAAATCATATTTTAGTCCTTATGAGTTTTCTAATATCTCTTCATCAATCTTCTTAATAAGTATACTATCTCTATAGTTGACCTCCCTAGAATGAAACCAAATTGGTTCTTTGTGCCCAACTTTAATCTCTGCTTAATAACCTTCTCCCATAACTTATAGTATATGGGGTCTGCTTAATGACATTCTCCCATAACTTATAGTATGGCTCCCTTGTTCTTATATATGGGGATTAAAGTGCTTTTCCTCCATACATCTAACATCTTGGATCTCATTATCTCATTAAACAACTTTGGTAACCAACACACCTTTTCTTCCTAAACTCTTCCACACCTCAATAGGTATTTTATCTAGTCTTACTACTTTACTGTTATCCATTTTCTTGAACGACTATACTACTTCACACGCCTAGATTCTATGATAAGAAGTATAATTTTTGTCCTGTTTTTTAATACTTAGCCTACTAGCATGACAAGAAGATATGCGTCATTCATTATAAAGTTTGTGAAAATAATTTTTCTGTTGGTCTTGCATATCTTGTTCTCCTACCAAGATATTGCCTTCTTCATCCTTAATAAATTTCTCTTGGTCTATGTCTCTTATCTTTCTCTACCTACTCTTAGAAAGCCTAAATATTTCTCGTCTTTCTCTCCCCACTCTTGCCTGAGACACTGCCTGGCATTGCATGAGTGGCATGCTTTATATTACTCTCTTTTAACCTTAATCCTATCTTGCACATTTGCATCCCACCACCTAAATTCTTTTCCCTTTGGTTTGAAACCTATTGATATACCCAATGTTTCTTTTGCAACATTTCTAATCTCTTTAGCCATTTTGTTCCACATGTAATTTGCACCTCCTTGTGCTTCCGAAATCCCCTTTTCTAGCAGCCTTCTTTGGAAGTGTAGCAAACAAAATAGGTGAAACGAAAATATTTGTTTCAAAATATATGCTTAAAGCCTTTCAAATTTAAAAGATAGTAAGAATTTTGCACAAACCTATTATTTAGTCCTGATCACAATATAGGATTTCAGATAAAAATGCCCCTATATTTCATACAGACAATAGTAAAAATGGACAAAAAACTAAATAAGAATAAAATATGGCTACGGAACTTGTAATTTCATAAAAGCTTTAATCTCTTCCAAGCATAAAAAGTATTGCAAAAAATTGTTAATTCTGAAGTACATAGGCAGCAAAAGATTCAAAAAGAATGGATAGGAAGATGGAAATAGTACGAGGAAGGTAAATAGACCAGACTATCAACATAGACTATTACCTATGAAGTCATGCAACTGTCGACGAGCATTTCTGTGGGCACGAAGGAATGCAGCACAAATATAGCATGCAGATTCCAATCTTTCCACAGTGAAATATGTAACTAATTTCTGTGGAAAAATGCTAGTCTGAAGGAACTTGTAGTAACTGGGGAAGTGAACATTAGCTTTTAAACCTTTCCAGTCACATAAAGGCTCAAGTGAAGCCAAATCTATAGCTTCCTCCACTGATCTCATTAAGATATTAGCCGTTGTTTGCGAAATTCTTCCCTCATCAAGCATCTCCCAATAAGCAGCTTGGACACCTTACAAGTCACCAAAACACTTAAGATATTAATGTTGTTTAAGCATTGGAATTTGAAGGACTGGAGAATGATAAGAGTTCAGCTAATTCAAGAACTTTGCCAACAAAAGACCACTACTTGTTTGACTTAGCTGAGAATGTAGTTTATCTGTGAGTGTACTGTGTAGGCAACCCCAACAGAAGCTTAGCAACATGTATTAAAGAAAGTAACTTCAGTAAATTAATTGCAAGAGCAATTAACATAACATATCCTAGGAAATTAGATTAACAGTACCATCATGCAATAAACATACAACCATCAAAATTCCTCCCTCCAAAATGGGATAACGGGATATTATGAAGATTTCAAATTGAATTTATGTATAGTGCCTAGTCAAGTCAGAAACTTAAAAAGCTTTTCTCATTAATCTACCTACTGGACGACGTTTAAAAGCTTTCATCAATCAAAGGAGGCCCTAGAATGTAAACCAAGCACTACAAACATCGCTGCTCCTCATGTACATGCACAGGCCAAAAAACTGAGAGTAACTGGGGTAAGATCCAGAAACCAATGAATCAAAGAAAAAAAATTAATATAATTAGATGCTAATTCGTCGGTGATAATTATTATTACACATAACATATTGATTCAAAATGAGAATAACTATTTCCTTTAAGATTTCCAGTAAGAACTATATCAACTCTTAACAAATATTCTTTCAATATAATGAAATTAAAAATTATAAAAGAAACTAATGTTTGATTATATTTTATAATTGATTTTTCATATATTTATAATTAAAAAAGATTCACTTGTACTGGAGACCAAAAAAGTTAAAACCATGAAAAACTGAATGGAAGAATGTATAGAAGACTTCTTAAATACCATTCATTATTTGCTTAATTCAAATTGTTGAGATATTTGTTTCAAATAAGACTATTGAAAAACGCCAAGTTCATGTTTTTATGATTGGCTCATAAAATACAAACTTTAATCACAATAGAAATGCAGAAAATAAAGTTTTTTGCATATATACAAGATAAGAAATGAGATATTTAATTGAAATAAAATAGGGTAGGGAGGAAGGAGAGGGGGTCTGAGGGGGCCAGTGTAGTTTCAAATTGAGTTGGGGAGGGGGGTCCGTTGGAGTCTGCAGAAAGTAACTAAGAGCACATATGATATGACTTTGAATCAATGAACTTTCAAATGGTAAATTTGAATAAAAAGTGGATAATTAATTGAATGAAGCTTTAGTTAAATGAAATACATTTAAGAATGAAATCAATATAACTCCCCAGATATATACAAATTTGCATATGAAACAGAGCATCTCACTTTAATTTGTAGTTTTATTTCTTTACATAATGGTTTCCATTAAAGTAAGGACTGTAAAGATTTGGGACATTTAATCTAGTCAATAGCACAGAAAGACAGAGCACAGACTGGACAAAATTGTAGCTGTGATGAAAGACCAAATGATAGAGGCATACAATATACAACAAACAAAGCCTTTTCCCACTAGATAGGGTCCTCTAATAGAGACATAAAATATAAAAATAGAAAATGAAACAACTACCAGGATTGAAAGACACAAATTCCCATACCATTCAGAAGGCGTATCCGTATGTCCTTCAAATTCATAGAATCCAGTTGACTATCAGTTTCAGATGCACGATGAGGGTGAACACATTCGCCATCAATATTATTTAAACATGAGATATATCTCTTCACTGTATTCCAGTCAGCAGGGCCCAGTTCCTCATCATCTCCAAGTTCACCAAAAGCCTCTAATGCTTTGTTCAACAGTTCATACTTTGTGTAATCAAGGATTCGTCTCTGTTATTAAATGATAAGAACTTAAGTGCTAAGACCAAAGATAAATGCAAGAGAAAAATTTTCACTTGAACCAATTTTTCAAGTACTTATACAATGCAAAAGCTCTCCCTCTCATAGTGTTTTGCATTCACAGTTTTATAAATTTATATAACTACAAAATGTTCAGATACAACAACAATTCCTTTTCCCATTAAGTGGGGTCGGTTATATGGATCAAGCGACACCAATATGTTCTATCTTTACTCATTTCTACAGTTAGATTATTAATAGTTAAATTCATCTTAATAGTTTCTCCTATTATTTTCTGTGGTCTTTCTCTACCTCTAGTTATTGGACTATCTTTCATCTAATCAACTTTATGTATAAGAGCTTCCAATGGTCTCCTTTGTATATGACCAAATCACCTAAGGCACATTTCTACTAATTTTTCTATAATAGGTGCTACCCCGATTTCGATCTGATAGCATTAGATTTTTTTAGTCAAATAGTATCTTCATGCTAGTATTAGAGAGAAAGTTGGGGTAGTACCTATCGTAGAAAAATTAATAGAAATGCATCTTAGGTAGTTTAATCATATACAAAGGAGACCATTAAAGACCCCTGTATGAAGAGTCGACCAGATGGAAGATAACCCAATAACTGGAGGTAGGGTAAGACTAAAGAAAACAACAGAAGAAACTATTATGATTAATTTAACTATTAAAAACTTGACTATAGAAATGATCAAAGATAGAATACGTTGGCATCACTTGATCTATATAGTCGACCTCACTAAATGGGAAAAGGCTTGGTCTGTTGTTGTATTATCTTCATTCTTTCAACAATATAGTATTATTCATGAGTCTTATGTTAATACCACACAACAAAATGGAGTTGTTGAAAGAAAGAATGGTCATCTTTTAAACATGACAGGAGCCTTCCTATTTCAAAACAAGGTCCTAAAACAATAATGGGGGAGGTTGTCTTACCTGCTTCCCATATTATTAATAGGCTCCCTACCAAGATGTTTGATTATAAAAGTCCTTTGCAAAGTTCTTTCACGATTTTTCCAAATTATAATAGCACAACTAATCTTGTTCCAAAAGTTTTTGGATGTGTTGCTTTTGTTCATATACATAGCCATCATAGAATAAATTGGATGCTAGATCACTTAAAAGTGTATTTAGTAACTATTCACCAACTCAAAAGGGATATAAATGTTATCACCCACCCACAAGGAAGTACTATGTGTCTTTTGATGTTACTTTTAATGAACAACACTCCTATTTCAATAATTCAGAAAATGTTTTTAATAATGTTGAGGACGAGGAGTTCATTTGTGAACTTTCAAATAACTCTACGTCCCCCATTTATAAAACCTTGTTCAATGACTAATTAGCAAATGACACTTGAATCTCCTTGATCTAATAATTCACAAGAAGATCAAATGACGAAGGGGATGGTGTAGGACAAGTATCATTGGTCTCTCGCCTTCGAGAATATACTTGAACAATCTGTGGTCTAATCGGAACTGGAGGGAGATTTGATTGGTCAATAGGAGGAATACCAATATCTAGTTTATCTGGTTGCTCAATAACAAGACCCGGAGATGTAACCTTATAGATGAGCCACTCTTCTTCCTCTTCTAGACTTGTAGTGATGGGTAGTAAGGAGAAGAATGGTGTTTTCTTTGAAAAGAGCACATCAATCGATACCAAATATCTATTCAGATATGGAGAGTAGCAACGATATCCTTTTTGAAGACGAGAATATCCCCAAAAATACACTTCAAGGCCTTGGGATCCAACTTTGTAAGATGGGGTTGCACATCAAGAACATAATAGGTACTTCTAAATACTCGTGGTTCCACCACAAATAATGGTTTGTTTGGAAAGAGAACACTATAATGAGTATTCCCATTCGGTACTATAAATGGCATTCGATTAATGAGGAAGCAAGCAATAGAAACTGCATTAACCCTAAATTGTTTAGGCACTTTTGTTTGGAACAACAATGTACCAGCAATCTCAAGTAGGTGTTTATTCTTTATCTCAGCAACCCCATTTTTGGAGTTATATCAACACAGGAAATTTGATGGGGAGTACCATGAGTCATGTAATTTTGAAATGATTCTAACATGCATTCTTTAGCATTATCACTTCTAAATATGTGCATAGAGACATTAAAATGGGTTTTATTCTCAACACAAAAAGCAGAAAAGTGGGTAAATACTTCATGACGACTCTTCATAAAATATATCCAGGTCATTCGGGAAAAATCATCCACAAAAGTAACAAAATATCTTAGCCCATTCTTAGAAACAATAAGACAATGTCCCCAAACATCTGAATTGAACTAATTCAAAATATAGATTCAACTTGTTTATTAATTCTAGGGCTTAACAAGCTATGATGGTGTTTCTCAAAATGACAAGACTCACATTCCAATGAAGACACAATATGAAACTATGAGCATAACTTCTTCAACAAGGGCAGAGAAGGATGTCCCAACTGACAATGTGCTTTAAAAGGAGAAATAACACTAGACCAAGCAATTGACCGGGCACCCATGTATCAAGAGTATAGAGATCATTAGATACATGTCCTTTTTCAATAATCTTCTTTGTCATAAGATCCTAAAGAGCATAGTGATCAAGAAAGAATGAGATAAAGCAATTGAGGTCTTTAGTAAGCCTACTCACAGATATCAAATTGAAAGCAAGATTGGGTAGACTAAGAACAGATGACAAGGTAATAGAAGGAGTTGGTTTAACAATTCCAGATCCCATGATGTTATAGGTAGAACCATTGGCTATGGTTACAAGCGATGGTACTTTGTGTGATTGAAAAATAGAAGAGATAGTGGGATTACTTGTCATGTGATCCTTCGCACCAGAATCAATGAACCACTTGTTTAAAGAGGAGATAAGACATGTTTTACCTGACGCAGCAAAGGCAGTGACTCGGGTGGATTTTTTAGTGAATCCTAATATTGAGAGAACTTAGTATATTCATCAACTGAAATTGTGATAGTCCTTTCAAAAGATGAGCCAAAAGCAACATTAGCAATTTGAGTCTTCTGGTTACGAATCTATAACCTCTTACAATACGGCTTTGTGTGACTCGACTCCTTGCAATAGTAAAAATTAATATTACCGAAGTCAATGTTTGTTCCTTTAGACATAGTTGGAACAATTTCCTTCACAATTCCCTTGATATCACTCATTTCAGCAAGCCACCAAAACATACCACAAGTTTATCCAAACAAGAGACTATCACAAACTCTAGGCACCTTATGGCAATGATGAATATTCTTAAAAAGAAAGCAACCAAAATAGTCCAGCAAGAGGGATTACTATAAAAGACTAACAATGAAAATCCCTAAACCAAAGACGATAAGAACTCCAATAAAAAATGGTTGAAACTGCTAGGCAATGGTCGGGACTGACAAAAACACTTGTGACACCCGAGAAGCCAAACGGACGTCAAAACGTTGATCCACACGTTGGCATGTGAGGTGATGCAAAGAAACCTTGTGGCGGCATGTGAGACAAACGAGCACCGCGGTTTCTTGTCGAAACCTGGGTTTTCATCGATCTCAAGTGGACAATGCTTCCTAGGCCAGCAGTGAGTGTACTTGGTCACTATACACGTTACCCAAGAGAGCAAATGGAAATGTATTTCTAATGATTATATTCATCAAAAGAGACTAGTATATATAGAGTTTATAAGGACTCTATCTATGGAAATAGACTATTTGTTAGCCTACTAATCAGCCTATACAATTCTTATAATTATGCTAATCAATCAATAGGTCAACTATATAGTTAATGAATATTCATAAAATAACTGCATATCTATAACATGCTATAAGTATAGTAACTTAATTTATTCATAATTCGAAAGAATCACACCTCAGGATTGTCAATAGAATATTATAGTATTTGAAGGGTTCTCTAGGAAGAGGAACTTTGGTCCTGACTCTTGAATGTCATACTGATGCTGATTTTGGAGGGTCAATTACTAAAAGACAATCTACATCTGGATATTATACTTTCCTTGGGGAAAATCTAATAACATGAAGGAGCAAAAAACAAAATGTGATCGCTTGATACAGTCCGAAGCTGAATTTCGAGCCATGGCCCTAGGCATTTCAAACTATTATGGGTCAAAATAATTCAAGAAGATTTGAAAGTTGAGTGGGAGGGCACAATGAGACTTAATTGTGACAATAAATTGGTCATCAATATTGTTCATAATCCTATGCAACATGACCGAACAAAGCATGTGGAGATTGATTAACATTTTATTAAGGAGATACTTGACAATGGCTTAATTTGTACTCATTTTTGTATCTTCCACAAGCCAAAGTGCATGTGTTTACCAAGGGCTTAACAAGTAATGCATTGTAGAAGTTGATTAGCAAGCTTGGAATGGATCATATCCATTCATAGCTTGAGAGGAGTGTGAAAAATCAAAATGTTTTTCTAAATTTCAATTTGATTTTACAAATTTAAATTCAGTACCATACATTAATACAAATCTTATAGCTGTGCGATAAAATTTTCTCATCAATTTGTGTAGTACTTTTTTATTACAAATAACTCTTAAAAGACTTCATTAATTTCATTCATCGAGCTTGGACCCTATGATTTACGTCCCCTTCTACTTTTTCATTATTTTATATTATAGTCTCTAAATACTTAAAACTAGTGACTTCTTGTATGGAATGGTCTCTAAGTTTCACCTCCATCCTAGAATTAAAGTGTCTTTCACTAAAATTACATTCCATATAGTCTGTTTTACTTCGACTTATACGAAGACTGTATGTCTCCAAAGCTCATCTCCACCTCTTTAATTTTTTGTACTTCTTCTTTAAAATCTCCAACAAGGACTATGTCATCAGCAAAAAGTATACACTTTTGTGCTGCCTCTTGAATATCTTCAGTGAGTATATCCAATACCAAGTTAAAAAGGTAAGGAGTCAAAGCTAAACCTTGGTTTAATCCTATAGTTATAATGTTGACTAGCTCTATTGGGCTTATTGGACCTAATTGGACTTTTATTTATTCTGTAATTATTATATCTTAATTACCTTCCCAACCCTAGAATAAGGAATGGTGTATAAATTCATTGTCCATATATTTGTAACATACGATTGAATAAAACAATAAAAATATTCAATCACTTAAAATCTTCATGGTATCAGAGCAATAGGCAAAGCCCACTTTGACCTTTTATCTAATAAATGCATTCCTTCCGTGAGCTAGGATTTGTTGCACATATTAGCTCTAGAATTACTACGGTTATCCAAGTAGTACATACCATCAAACAAACTATAATTGATTTAATGAGTCATTTGCAGTTTCACAGTTTGAATTAGTTCATATTTACACATGCAGGGCTTAATCTTTGAGACAAACTGGCAGGATCAACTAGGTAAAGGCACAAGCCGACCGGTGCACACCAGAGGCAGATCGATCAACCCAACCCAAGGTCCAACTATGAGGCTTTTAACTGTGCCCTGAAGTGAGTATTTTTCTCTCCTTCCGCAGCACAAGGGTTTCTGTGTATACGAATAGGGTTGAGTTCTTCTCATCTCTTCACTGTCCACATCTTGGAAGTCGAGTTTTCTCCCTCCCTTATTGTCACCGCCCATCCAGAGCCGACGCCCATCGTCTGATCTGCCACCGCCAGAATTTCGGTCACCAGTAGCCACCACCACGGGGAGCTGTTTTGGACAGATCTGCATTTTTTCTCCAATATGGGCCGTTCTACCCCGTCGTTTGCCTCACCACCACCATATTTGGAGAGCTCATTGCCCCACCAGCAAAACCCACAAAATCTAATCATTGTCAGTTGCCACACGAGCTGCCATGCGCCGGTCGACGATTTGCCTTTTCTGATTTGCTTCATTTTTTGAGTGTTCTCTTCGTTTTTTGGCCTCTTTTCTCCTTCTACCTTCTTTGTGGTGCTGATTCCTTATTAAAGGCAATAGAAAATACTTCACTTGCCTGTATTTGCACTGTCAAGTTGGATGGAACTAGTACTAATCTCGATTGGTCAAAGACATGTCTTTTATACATTAAATCTCGAAAGCTACTTGGTTATATTACTGGAGATACGAAACTTTCTACTCTTTCTGATGATAACTATTCTCAATGAGACTAAAAACTCTCTTGTTATGACATAGCTAATAAATACTATGCATTCCTAAATCTCTAAGCAGTATTTGTTACTTGATACTGCTAAGACAATCTGAACTTCAACCAAACGCACTTATTCTCGCAAAGGGAATGATGCTTAGGTGTTTGAGATGAGGACAAAGATCCATGCCACTATACAGGAAGAGTTGACTGCAACTGACCATTTTTCTGAATTGAGTGAGTTATGGCAAGAGTTAGATTACTATCAAGATCTCCATGCCAAATATGCTAAGGATGCAATCTCGTTTCACCAGTTGATTTCAAAAGAGAGGGTTTACAATTTTCTGGCTGGTTTGAATCCAAAATATGATCAGATTCAGGTTCAAATTCTAGAAAAATTTTCTCTTCCTTCTATTGAAGATGCTTTCTCCTATGTTGTACAGGAAAAAAGTCGCCGCGGTGTCATGCTTTATCAAGCACCGATTAATAAGTCTAGTTTGACCGTCTCCCATGAGAAACCCAAGGCCACCACATCTGATAAAGATCACTTGTAGTGTGATTACTGTGGTAAGCTAAGGCATACCAATGAGACTTGTTGGAAGATACATGGTCGGCTAACTCGAGGTCGTGGAGTTAAACGAGTCACTTCATCCAAAGGTCAAACGAATATGGCCGATACTGTTGAGTCACCTAAGGATGCATATTCAGGAGTCTGTCTCTCTTCTGATGAAATTCAGCACCTCCGTCGTTTCCTAACCAAGCTTGACCTCTCTACAGTTGGCACTTCTAATTATGTGCACTCAAGTATGGCTTTTACTTCTCATTATCCCTCTTGGATTGTTGATTCTTGTGCGAATAGACATATGACCGACTCTTCTAAAGGCTTGTCCAACTACTCTTCATGTCCTAAAGGAGAGAACATTCAAATAGCCAATGGGTCTATATCTTTTGTTTGTGAGACAAGTTCTACGATTTGTACACCTAATATTACACTCTCATCTATACTTCATATACCTGAGTTTCCTGCTAATCTTTTATCTGTCAATTCCATCACCAAAGATCTGAATTGTAAAATTGTGTTCTTCCCTGATCATTGTGTCTTTTAGGACCCTTACATAAGGAGGAAGATTGGCAGTGGTAGGTTATGTGATGACTTGTACGTGATAGATGGTGTTCGAGACTCAGAACAGGCCCTTCTTGGAGTTAATAAGGATGTCAATCACGAAATAATCCAGTGGCATAGGCAATTGGGACATCCATCATTTTTTCGTTTTAAAGAAGTTTTTTTTCAATTTGTTTTCAAATCTTAATATTGAAACCTTATTTTGTGATGCTTGTGAATTTGCCAAGTATACTCGAACATCTTATCCTTTGAGTAATAATAAAAGTTCGATTCCTTCTATGACTATTCATTTTGATATCTGGTTGTCGATGTTTTGTTACCTTTATTAACTGTTGCACCCGCACCACTTCGGTTTATTTACTAAAGTCAAAAAATGAAATTTTTTCTTGCTTTAAGTCCTTTCATAAGATGGTCTGTACTCAATTTAATGCTAAGATAAAAATCTTGAGAACTGACAACGGCATTGAGTACATTAATAAATACTTTGAGACTTACTTGAAAAATTATGGAATTATCTATCAGTTGTCCTTATACCAGTGCCCAAAATGGAGTGGCTGAAAGGAAACATAGACACCTATCAGAAGTGGCCCGGTCCCTCATATTCACCATGCACTTACCCAAGCCTTATTGGAGGATGCTATTTTAGCTACTACATATCTTATAAATTGCATGCCTCTAAAAATCTTTGATTTTCAAAGTCCTCTTGAAGTTTTAAAAGGTAGGAGACTATATTATTCCACCCAAAGTATTTGGTTGTGTCTGTTTTGTTCATAACAGGAATATTGGAAAACTTGATCCTAGAGCCTTTAAATGTGTCTTCATAGGGTATTTTCCTACTCAGAAAGGTTACAGATGTTATCATCCTCCCTCCAAAAAAACCTTTGTTAGTATGGATGTTACTTTTTGGGAAATTGAACCCTACTTTAGCACACCTTATCACCTCTTTAGGAGTAGGTTAATAAAGTAGAAGAAGTGATGCTCCTTGACCTAGAAAACATAAGGAAGAATGTAGTTCAGGGGGAGACTGCTAGGAAATTGGAGAGATTGGACAAACCTAACTCGTTGACACACTCAAGGAGGAACTAGTCAGACAGAGCTGAAAAAACCATCATACAATTTGCCAAATCTTTTGAATCTTCCTCCACTGGTGATTAATCTGTATTCCCTAATGATTTGGATCTACCTATTGCTCATAAAAAATGAGTCAAATCTTGTACCCAACATCCTATGTCTAATTTTGTTTCTTATGACTCCCTGCCCCCATCATATACAGCATTTGCCTTGTCTATTTCCTCTGGGTCTATTCCACTGAACTATAAGGAAGTTATTACTGATCCCAAGTGAAAGCAGCGATGATTGAAGAAATGAAGGCCTTGTCAAAGAATGAAAATTGGGCCTTGGTCCCTTCTCCACCAAATAAGAAATTGGTGGGTTGCAAATGGGTATTCACTGTGAAACATAAAGTTGATGGTTCAATAGAATGACTCAAAGCTAGATTGGTGGCAAAACGATTCACACAAACTTATAGAGTGGACTATTAGGAGAACTTTGCTCCGGTTGCAAAAATGAACTCTATTAAAATTTTGTTATCTTGTGCAGCTAATCTCGATTGGGACTTGCACCAATTTGATGTTAAGAATTCATTTTTTCATGGAGACTTGGAAGAGGAATATGGAGATAGTTTAATAATGAACAGAGTCACGAAAATGTGTGTAAATTGAAGAAGGCTCTATATGCACTGAAACAATCCCCAAAAGCGTGGTTTGATAAATTCAATAATGTCATGGTTTCCCTTAGCTATCATCAAAGCAATGCTGACCATACCCTCTTCATAAGACATCAAAAGGGTAATGTCACTCTTCTCATCGTCTATGTAGATAATATAGTAATGACTGGAGATGATAAAGAAGAGATATCCGATTGCAGAAACTATTGGCACAAGAATTTGAGATCAAAGATCTCGATAAACTACAGTACTTCTTAGGAATTAAAGTTGCTAGATCAGAGAGAGGAATCTTCATTTCTCAAAGGAAGTATATTTTGGAGGATCTCTTAGTGTCAGGGAGCAAACCGGTAAAATTCCCTGTTGAGAGTAATCATAAATTACAATCAGAGGTTGGAAAGTCAATTGATAAGGAGAGAGATATCAGAGGTTGGTCGGAAAACTTATTTACTTCTCTCACATTAGACCAAACATAGCTTATGTAGACAGTCTAGTCAGTCAGTTCATGCAAGATCCTTGAGAATCTCATATGCAAGCTGTCTTTTGCACCTTGCAATATCTAAAGTCTACCCCAAGGAAAGGATTACTTTTTTCCAAACATGGTCACCTCCAGATGGAAGTCTTTACAAATGCAGATTGGGCCAAATCACTAGATAATAGAAGAGCTACATCCGGATACTATACGCTTGTAGGAGGGAACTTGGTTACTTGGAGAAGTAAGAAACAAAGTGTCGTCGCTAGATCTAGTAGTGCAGAAGTTGAATACAGAGCTATGGCCAAAGGAGTTTGTGAACTTCTGTGGGTACAGAAGCTATTAGAAGAACTGAGGCTACTAGAAAATGAGAAGTTGTCTTTGTATTGTGATAACAAAGCTGCCATTAGTATAGCTCATAATCCAGTTCAACATGATCAAACAAAACACATTGAAATTGACAGGCACTTTTATTTAACGTCAGAAAAGCAGCTTACTAATGTATTTACCAAAGGTTTCAGCAAACAAAAGTTTCACACCCTCGTTTGCAAGTTGGACATGTATGACATATTTGCACCAACTTGAGGGAAAGTGTTGACTAGCTCTATTGGGCTTATTGGGCCTAATTAGGCTTTTATTTATTCTGTAATTATTGTATCTTAATTACTTTCTCAACCCTAAAATAGGGAATGGTGTATAAATTCATTATCCATATATTTGTAACATACGATTGAATAATACAATAAAAATATTTAGTCAGTTAAAATCTTTATATAATAAAATCCTTCGTGGCTCCCCCTTGTGTTCTCACACAAGTCATAGCCCCATCTTACATATTTTTGATTGATCGGATATAAGGCACACGAATTCCTTCTTTTATAAAGCCTTCCACAATACCTCTCTCGATACTCTATTATAGAGTTTTCTAAAACAATGAAAACCATATATCTCATCCATATTTTAGGATGAGATATAATCCCTTATTTTTGGGAATTAGTCTTCTAGTAGGATTAGGATAGCTCTTTCTCTAAGTGTATATATACTCTTGTAATTTGAAGGAAATAATACACAAGATAATTCAAATTTGACAGCCCCACTTTTTGCTCAAACCCTGCTTTCCCTTTAAACCTTGATACGATGTAGAGAAGCAAAGAATAACTTCAAACTTAGCTAGGCACTGTGGGTGTCTACTTATAATTTCAATTAGTTTAACTATACTAACTGTAGTACAAACCCAACCCCACTAACCACTTAACACACTTAGTTTACTCTTGCTGTCACACGTTTAAACTATTCTAATCAGAAGCAAAAAAGCCTAAGAAAGTCAAATGGATTTCTGCAGTCCAAAACATACAACTTGTCCAACTCAGGAAGTTTTATGGTAGCATAAGTTTTAGGGTTGTTTCCTTTCATTCTTTTCAAGTCAAAATATATGCAAGATGGGCAGATGCAAAAACTATGCTCAATCTTGAGGAGGATAGTGTTAGAAACCAAAACAAACAAGCTGAAAATATACTCTGATATGGTATTATAAACTCAAAACAAATGGGCAAAGAGTTGCCTTAGAGAAATAAATACCCAAACCAGTACTAGCAACCTCCCTAGAGCTTCGAGACTCTAGGAAATGTCCACCACAAACACTTTTCACATAATAGGCAACCTCTCAGATTCTCCCACAACTTTTATTCCCCTATCCTAACAAACTTCCCAAGTGCCCCCCCCCACACAGTTCAAAAACCGTTATGCCAGCTCATTCTCTAGGTCTTCTAGAATATACTCTAGAGATTGGGGACCCATCATTACCACCCCCTTTGAAAAACACCTTGTCCTCAAGGTGAAAAGAAGGAAATTGCTCTTTGATGCTGTCATAACTCTCCAAAGCGTAATCGCATTTCGGCAAACCTTGCCACTTGGTCAAAATCTCTACTTTGCCACTAGTCAAAACCCGCCCTCTCCAAACAGCTTCTGGCTGCATTTGTAACTCTAATTCTTCTGTTAAGGATGGAATTTGTTGCGCTAGCATGGTCCCCTGGACACTCTTTTTAAGCTGGGATATGTGAAATACGGGATGAATTTTAGTATGTGAAGGTAATTCCAGCTTGAATGCAACCAATCCAATCTTCTCTAAGACACAATGGGGACTATAATAATGAGGGTACAGCTTCTCATTGCATCTTTTAGCCAAAGACTTCAGTTTGTAAGGTCTTAGTTTCAAATAAACCAAATCCCCTGCTTCAATCAAGACATCCCTTCTTTTCTTGTCAACTTGCAACTTCATACAGGGTCTCAGCCATTTACAAGTGGTACTTTAATTCATACAAAAACAGATTTCGGGCTGTTATGGTTGTGTTTACTTCCTCCACTGGGGATAGCACAACTATAAAGTGTAAGAGTGCAAGAGGATCACGTCCATAAATGGCTCAAAAAGGAATCATCCCTGCAGCACTATGAAAAGTAGTATTAAACCAGAATTCAGCCCAAGAAATCCATTTTGACCATTGTTTTGGTTTATCCCCAGCAAAACATCGAAGGTATGTCACTAAACAGTGCTTCACCACCTCCATTTGTCCATACGTTTTCTAGTGATACTCGGAACTAAACTTCAAATGAGTCCCCAACAATCTGAATAATTCCTTCAGAAGTTACTAATAGAACTCAAATAACTTGGGAAACCCTCCCTCTAAATTTAGTTGTTGAAGGGAAAAAATTAAGCGACTTAAGTACCTCATCAAGCATCCCATTTTACTCGATGTGAAACTTGGATAGCCCATATATCCTAGAGACATCTCATACTATCCCCATCCCCATCCGTTACTAAGAAATATCTTATTGCAATCTGACACAAATGGGCTGTGGGAAGCCATGAAGTTTAATCACTTCCTTAGAAAAAACATCAGCCACGCCCTTGGTGGTATAAGGATGAGAAAGTAGCAAAAAAAGGCTATATTTAGAAAGACGGTCCACCACAACTTAAATGGTATCAAAGATGTGAGATTTAGGAAGGCCATCAATGAAGTCCACACTAATGTCGTCCCACACTTCATCCAAAATGGCTAGGGGTTGCAGCAAACGAGCAGGGTTCATGGCTAGATATTTATTTTTCTGACAAACATCACAAGCTGCCACAAATCTGTGTGTATCTCTTTTCATCCCTTCCCAATATACCACTCCCACCAATCACTTATAAGGACGAAAATATCCCTAATAACCCCCCATTAGTGAGGCATGGAATTCTTGCATGAGGATAGATATTCCAGGGGACTCCTTTGGCAGCACCAGGCTGTTCTTTTACATTAAACACCCCTTTTTCATGGTATATCCAGCTTTGACAGGGCCTCAGTGATTATTTGTCTCATTATTGTGCTCAATTCCTCATTCTTTTGAAGTTTCTCTTCCAATGTTTCCTAATCACCAAGCTGAACCATTGTGACAGCGTTAAATTCTACATGCTCTTCAATCCAAGATAAAGCATCTGCTGCTTGGTTCTCCTTTCCCAGTTTATATTTTATTTCAAAATGATGTCCCATCAATTTAGATACCCATTTTGCCTGATCTCCATCCAAAACTTGCTGCTCCAATAAAAATTTAATGCTCCTTTGATTTGTATGAATCACAAAATCATGTCCCCGTAGATAATGATGCCACTTTTGTATAGCAAGAGCAATTGCCATGTGCTCCCTTTCATAAACAGACTTTATGTGCAGCACCAACTATGAGAAATCCACCAATCCACATGTGATGTGTGAACAATGACAGTTGAAACTATATAAAACTGTACTATATATTTATATAATATTTATAGAATATAATAATATTCTATTTATTTTATTTTTAATATATTAAATTTTTATTTTTAATATATTTTAATATTTTTAATATATTAAATATTAAATTAATTAATATATTAAATAAATATTTAAATTAAAAATTAATATATTAAATATATTAAATTAAAATAATAAATTAATATATATAAATAATCTATCTTAATATATTATTAATATAAATATTATTATATATTTAAATATTATTATATATTATTAATTATATCTTTTATGTCGTAATTGATAATTGAATAAATAATTCATAAAATTGAAATAAAAAGAAGAATGAATCAATGAAAAGTTGCTTGGTCTTTATTGAGAACTTGAGTAAAGAGTAGGCCTTTTAGGGATTTTATAGAATTGTAAAGCGAGAACCCCTTTCTTTATCTTTATTTGGTGTAACTACTTGAGCCGGACGAGAGGAAACTTTCACGTCCGATTTTGAAAGGGGGAGATCCTATTGGATCCTATCCAAATTTTTCATTTGCTAGGCCTTTGATAAATGATCACTATGAGTCAAACTCAATAGAATTTGATCAATCCTTTTTTCTGACATTAAGGTAGAGAACTGAACCAAGAATTCTCTTTCTTTATCATCAATTGAATTCTATTTTATTATAATTATACAAAATTTAAAAATTTAAAATCAAATTTAAAATAAAAATATAAAATATAAAATATAGATATTCTAATTATATAGAATTCTAAATTAATCTAAAAATAGAAAATAAATTAAATAAAATCAAAAATAATCAAAATGATAATCAAATAAAAAAAAGAAAGCTAGGATCCCCTCTTAAATTCCACTTTTCCCTCATTCCATACTTCATCTTCTTTATCTTTGATTGTGTCACACATTTCTCTAGCATTTTTGGGGTCATCTTCTTGGGACAGCATTAGTATGCAAAGGTGTTTATTTTGGCATTGGTGATTAGGCCCAGATTTTTTCTTCACACTGAAAACAAAGACCAAGCTCTCTCCTTCTAGCTATTTCTAGATCTAATAGTTTTCGAAATCTCCCTTCTGTCTTGCTCGAAGCTATCGCAGACGCCATAGAGGAGTTCTTTCGCCATTCAATGTGCATCACTGTCGTTCCCTTTTGCACCTGAGTCGGCTTGTGGGTTTGGGTCGAATCTAGGGTGCTGGATACCCTAGAATAGGCTTCATTAATATGTTCCCACAACTGCTTAGGCCCACATCCCCATCTAGCCTCTTTGGCCTAATCCAGGGCCAAATCCATTAGTTGTTTGAGGATTGACACCTTGTTTATTCTAACCTCAGCCCTTATCTCTTGCTTTAGCCCATTTTTAAAGAAACCCATGAGCAGATCATCAAATGCCTCTTTTAGTGGTGCAGAGAGCAGTTCAAACTGTTCTCGATAGCTAGTCACTAAATCCTCGTCTCAGAGCTTCATACCCGTCCCCTTGCTGTGTGGGATGAAAGTGCTCCATGATTTCCTTCTTAAATCCCTCTCACGAACTGATTGGAGACCTGATATCTACCCATTGATACTAGTTAAGCACCTTCCCTTCCAACACAAGAACTGCAACAGCCACCCCCTCTTCGTCTTCCACTCCGTTCACCTTTAAGTAACACTCCAGTTTGAAGAACCAGCCCATTGAATCTTCGCCAGAAAACAAGTTCCAAATGCCTGAACCTTGTGAGCTCCTTTTTGTAGAGAAAAGGTAGTCGAAGATTCAAGTCGTGTTAATAAAACACTGACCTAAAGAGATATTCCACAACCCCTCGGTTAATCAAAAAATGGCACTCCTCAAGATAAAACGAATCCTTCTTGCAAGAATTGCAAGGAACAGAATAAACAGAAACAGAAAGTAAAGGAACTCAGTTTTCAAGAACAAAGGGAATGTTAATTCTGATGGTGTATTTCCGTATATAAACAGGTAAGGCCTCCGAATGCGTCTGTAGGTTCTATTTTTCGCTAGAGGCGCCCCTTCAAAGTTTTGTTTAAAAATAATATAATTAAAATTAATAAATAAAATTAATAAAAGTATATTTCGTAAAAAGACTCAATACCGTGTTTATTTCATGCGCAGGGGGAGGAAGAATCGTCAGTTTTCAATTGCGTTTCCCTTCCGATGGCCTATTGTTGTGTGCGCGAGGCCCACCTTTCCCTTGGCCCATTTATTTCCCTATTATCATATTCTATTATTTATACTGTTGTCTCTCTTCTTTTCCAAGCAATGTGAGACTTATGTATTGAAGCTAAAGCAATAAGAATTCTCATAGATGCAACTTTTGCTACCAATGAAAAAGTATCAAAATAATCAATATTTTCTTTTTGTGTAAAACCTTTGGCAACTAGTCATGCTTTATATTTGTCTATAAACCCACCAGGAAAATATTTCTTTCTAAACACCCATTTACAACCAATAGGTTTCGCTCCTAGAGGTTATTCTACCAAAGCTCATGTTTTATTTTCATTTAAAGAATATATTTCTTTTCAAAAATAAGCTTCAGAAGAAGAAATAGCTTCACAAAAATTTTTAGGATCATCTTGCACTAAAAATGTATAAAAATCAATTCCAAAAGAAATTTCTTTTCGTTGTCTTTTACTTTTTCTCAAGTTTTCAATCAGAACTTCATTTGAGTTTTCTTGAAAAGAAGTAGAATTTTCAATTTTTCTAAGAATATGCTCCACCTTCAAAGGAAAAATATTTACAAAAAATTCTGCATCTTTTGTTTCAAAAATAGTGTTTTTATTCAAAACATTACTTTTCAAAACTAAAAATCAGTAAGCAGCACTTTGTTGAGCATAACCAATAAACATACAATCAACTATTTTAGAACCAATCTTTCTTTTCTTAGAGTCAGGTAATAAAACTTTTACAAGACACCCCCACACTCTTAAATATTTCAAATTTAGTACAAAACCTTTCCACAACACATAAGGTGTCTTATTAATTTTCCTATGGGGTATTCTATTTGGTAGAAAACAAACAGACAACAAAGCTTCACCCCATAAATTATCAGGTACACTAGAACTTACAAGCAAAGCATTCATCATTTCTTTTAAGGTTCTATTTTTTCTTTCTGCAACTCCATTTGACTCAGGTGAGTATGAAAGAGTTACTTCATGAATTATTCCTTCTTTTTCACAAAAATCATTCAATAATAAATATTCTCCTCCTCTATCAGATCTAAGTCATTTAATTTTCCTATTTAATTGATTTTCTACCACTATCTTATATATAGTAAATTTTTCAAAAACTTCATCCTTATTCCTCAATAAATATACTTTAGTATATCTAAAGAAATAATCAATAAAAGTAACATAGTATCTTTTACTACCTCTGGTCTCTATTTGTTTTAAATCTCCTAAATCAGTATGAATTAAAGATAGTAATTCAGTTTCCCTTTGGGTAGAAAAATGTGTTTTTTTAGTTAATTTTGTTTCTACACAAACCTCACATTGGTTAGTTTCATTAATTTTAATTTTAGAAATTAATCCAAGATGTTGCAATCTCTTTATATATTTTCTATTAATATTTCCTAATCTAGCATGCCACATATCAAAGGAATCAATCAAGTAAGTAGAAGTAGATACATAATTATTAATATTGTCAACACTTAGTACAAATAGACCTTGATTATAGTAACCCTTCCCAATAAGTACATTATTTTTAGTCATTACAATCTTATCAGATTCAAATAACTCTTTAATTCCAGCCTTTCCTAACAGAGCCACAGAAATTAAATTTGCTCTAACATTGGGCACATACAGAACATCATTCAAAAACAAAGACTTCCCAGATGTAAGTTTCAACACCACTTTGCCTTTTCCTTGAACCTTAATGGTTCAAGAGTCAACAAGATAAACTTGAGCTTCTCCTTCTTCAAAGGAAAAATACATGTCTTTGTTTACACAGATGTGCCTAGTAGCTCTTGAGTCTACCACCCATTTTCTCATATCAAAGACGAGGAGGGCTTGAGAAAGCATGCAATAATGACTTCATCATTATTGTCATCTCCTTTAACCAAATTTACATTTAGCCTAAGAGGATTATCCTCTTTTTGAAAGTTTCCTCTAGCCCTCTTCTTACATTGTGCTGCATGATATCCTGGTTTACTACACACAAAACAACTGCCCTTTTTCTTGAACTTGGGGTTAAAATTCAAGGGTTTATAATCAGATTTCTTATTATGCTTATTCTTAAAGTTAAGATCATACATTTTGGTACATTATTTCATTTCAACCAGATTTGCTTTGGCAGCCATTTCTTTTCCTTTTGCTATTTGGATTGTTTTCCGGTTGGTATCTTCAATGATGATATGAGTGATCAAGTCTGTCAGTGATAATTGCTTCTGTTTGTGCTTCAGTTGCTGTTTATAATCGTTCCATAAATCTGACAATTTTTCAATCAAAATCCCAGTAACGAACTCATCAGGCAAATTAATCTTTTCAGCTCAAAATTCTTCAATAATTTTGTGATATTCATTAATTTGTTATTTGTTGTTTTTATCCTTAATTCTCTCCCATCTGTAAAAGTTGCTGATTATAAACTTCTGTTTCCCAGCATCTTCAGCAGTATGCTTGAGGATCAAGGACTCCCATATCTTGTTTGCTTCTTTGTAGATACTATAAATATCAAAAAAATCATTAGACAGAGTGCTAATGAGAGTATGTCTGCAAACCTTGTTAGCATATTTCCAGAATTCCTTCTGGGTGTTATTAACATCTAGCAAAGGTTCAGATTCAGTAAGTACATAGACCCCATGCATGTCTAAGACGATATAAATTCGTTCCTACCATCGCCTAAAATTTTGGCCATCGAAGACTTTGATTTTTTATGTGTCAAGGAATGGTCGGGGAGGATGCATGACTGTTGGGACATTCCTAGAAGAAACGGCGGCAATAACAGTATCATTATTGGTTTGGTTCGCAGCCCTAGCGTCGGACTATCTCTTTAGATTGTAGAGAAAAGGTAGTCGAAGATTCGAGTCATGTTAATAGAACACTAATCTAAAAAGATATTCCGCAACCCCTAGGTTAATCAGCAAGTGGCACTCTTCAGGATAAAACGAATCCTTCTTGCAAGAATTGCAAGGAACAGAACAGACACAAACAGAAAGTAAAGGAACTCAATTTTCAAGAATAAAGGAAATGTTACTTCTGATAGTGTATTTCTATATATAAACAGGTTTCTATTTTTTGCTAGACGCGTCCCTTTAGAGTTTTGTTTAACAATAATATAATTAAGATAAATAAATAAAATTAATAAAAGTATATTTCATAAAAAGACCCAGTACTGTGTTTATTTCATGCAAGGGGAATCGTTAGTTTTCAACTACGTTTTCCTTCTGATGGCCCGTTGTTGTATGCGCGAGGCCTACCTTTCCCTTGGCCCATTTACTTTCCTATTGTCACATTCTATTATTTATACTCTTGTCCCTCTTCTTTTTCAAGCAATGTGGGACTTTATTTGATACACTATATATTGAACTTCACAACACTTTTCTCCCTCTCCCCTTTGTTTTCCATCCTCCCCAAACTCCTTTACTGATCAATCTCCCTTTTGATTCTACTCCTCTACTACCCTCTCTCTTTGGATGGCTTCAATGCTCATTCTCAGCTCAGCCATAATTTCTCTAATATCAAGCAGGTAATCCTTCACCACTATCATCTCTTCCTTAAGCTCTCCTACATCTTTTTCCAAATTATCCACTCTCCCCTCCATTTTAAGTATTAACCATCCCCTTCTCGAAGCCGGCTCTGATACCAAATTGTTAGAAACCAGAACAAGCAAGCTGAAAATATACTCTTATATGGTATTATAAACTCAAAAAAAAAATAGGCAAAGAGCTGCCTTACACAAATAAACACCCAAACCAGTACTAGCAACCTCCTTAGACCTTCGAGACTCCAGGAAATGTCGACCACTAACACTTCTCACAGAATAACCTACCTCTCACAAATTCTCCCACAACTTTTGTTCCCCTTTCCTAACAAACTTCCTACGTGCCCCCTTCCCCCCCCCCCCCAAAAAAAAAAACAGTCCAAAACCCATTATGCCAAGTCATTCTCTCTTCTAGAAATTCATTAATTTATTACAAAATATGTTCTATTAATTTGAGGGACGGTTTAGGAAGGTAACTGAGTCTTGATTCATTGGATAGAATAAAAAACCATGCTATTTTCCGTCAATAAGACTAGATTAATGGATGCTGAAATTAAGGATAGGCTATAATGATTAGTGCTCCTAAACCTTTAACTTTCAGCTAAAAAAAAAGAGTAAACCTATGAACAGTTACTCATAAAAAACACAAGTTAGATATGCAAATATACACCATATTGCTAAATTAGTTGTGACCTATTACTCAGACAATGAAAACAAGAAAATTGAGACAACAATTAGAATGACATATCAAACTATTTCATATTTAAAATAATAACATAATTTGTATCCAGAAGATCGGGAAAAGCCTTACCTTAGCTGCTGACAACTTATCCATATCTAGGAAGTGTAAAATGAACTGTGCCGTTGAACCATTCACAATAAGAGTCAAAAACACGATTCCACCAGTAAAGAAAACAAACTACAAAAATTAAAAACATTGAAGTCAATTTAGCAAGAAAATTATAATGTCAAGGATTGCTGAATTTTAAATGACCCAGCATTATTTAGATGAAACTCATGCACTAGGAAATTTCATTAGTGTTCTACTCATAAATTTCTAAACTGAATATATGATCCATATTTAAATTTCAACATACCAGAGTTCCTGTTTCTGATGTCAAATCAATTGATCTGCCACTGGAACGCTAAAAGAACCAAAAATTATATGATTAGAAGGTTAAACTACAAAATCAAGAGAATTCCTATAAATGTTGACCTCATGCAAGCACATTTTCTAGGATTTTACAGGATTATCAAATTGATGTAAAACATCATCTTTAGAATCCATTTTGTATTGAATGTTGACGAAATGTATCTAATTTTATAAGTCATATCCTCAAGTGAATCTATTCGTAAACCTTAAGTTTGGAATGTCATTATGGATCTTGAAATGAATTATATTAGACAATAACTCTAAGATAACATTACGTGTCATTTAAGCATTTTTGTAATATTTATTATATAAAACAAGAAAGAAAGGGGGAAAATGATAAACAGTATGCCAAATAATACAACTTGTGTAAGAAAAAGTAGTATAGAGAAAGTAAAAGAAAAGAATGAGAAACAAATTTGTCCAAGGAAGAGTTCGATTATTTTTCATTTTTGGTGAAGCTTGAGTCTGTTTAGGTTAAAATACTGTAGAGAATAAACTAGAATTGGAATTCTAATGTATTTCAGATTACAACAATAGGGAATATATACAGTAGCCCTAAGAATCAAAAGCCATAAATTGTTGATTCTAATCCCATGATTTGTGGGATGTTCTAATTGAATAGAAAACTTAGACATTCTAGCCATATTCTAAGGAAAGAAAGAATATCTAATAACATCCCTAATTGATGGAAACAAACTAATTCTAACAGAAATAATTCCTAATAATTAATTCTAATAACTCCTACTAATTAATTTTAATAACTCCTAATAATGTACATGTTTTCCACAAATACAATTTTATTCTCTTTGGTCTTCATGACAAGTCATTTTACCCCTCTATTTTCAATTGTTACAAACATATTCTCCAAAATTTCAGACTGGATTCAATTTTACAACTTTTATTGCTCTCTGTTAAGTCCTTAAATTTGAATGAATTCAACAGAAGCTCTTCGAAAAAAGTCAAAAGCAAGATAAAAGTGCTGAAAAGGATGCATGATGTCTTTCTGTCGAGCACAGTAATAAAACTTTGTGCCTAAATTATTGTTGGTGATCTTCTATAATGATAGTTGATAGCTTGTTTTAAATTTATCTTATTTGTTTAATTGTATAGTTAACCTAGGTATTTATTAGAATTTATGATTAGCTAATTCTTAGGAATTAGATTTATGACTAAGTATAATTAGAGATGTATAGATATTCAAGTGTATGAATAATATCATATCAGAGAACACAAAAATACTCTAATTTTCACATGGTGTCAGAGCATCCCTAGAGTGTTCCCTCTACAATGCAGCTCCTCTCCATTCCTATTTGGGTTACAAATACAATGACCAAAACCTGTCACCGCCGATCAAGGAGGCTTTGTTAGCCTTAAACCGGCCTGTCCCAAGTTTTTGGTAGCTCGTCTCTGTGTTCATGAGTGTCACATGCCACCACAATTTTTGGTGGTGTTGCTCAATCGTCGGCACGTGAGACGACTTTTCGACGAGTTTCAATCTTTGTTCTTATTCTCCGGCATCGCAGCGTCCTTTTTGGCAAGTTTTAGCCAACGCTAGGTCGTTCCAGCCACCATTCATTGGGTTCTTTCTCATCTCAACATTGAAATGTGCGCTATTTGGCAACATAGGTCTAGTTTCTTGGGCAGTAATGTTATTGTCTTTCTTCTTCAAATTTTCCACCAAGTTCTGGCCATAACCCAATAGTTCCGGTCAGGTACTGGGATAGTTATAAAGAAAAGGTGATTATTATTGGGATAGTTGCCCAACCAAGTAATTCATCATTTGCTTTTAATTCTCAAACACAAAATGGATCTCTAAGGATTGTTGATTGGGGTGCTTCAAATCATATGACAAGTAATGAACTACTCTTTGATGATCTTGTGTAATATCCGCTCCTTCTATCCATGAGAGATATTTGTTAGTTTTTAAATGAGTTAATTGTTTGTGTATATTGCATTAGAGCGAGTTGCATGTAATCGCATTAGAGTGAGGGGCTAAATTGAAAAGAAAAGAGCAAGGGCTAGAATGAAAAAGAAAAAGGTTCAGTTGGGAAAGTTAAGTAACTTTCATGAGTCCAGGGGTTGAAAGACGTAATTTTAGCCAAAAGACTAGTTACTGTAGATACCAAACTTTTGAAATTTTCCGCCAAAGCTTCGAAGGCAAAATGGTAATTTTTCATATAGCCAGAAAAGTTAATAATTGAAGCCGAATGATCAAAACTCGACCCTGATACCGAATAAGAGTTGTAGTTTCTCTGACCGCCTGGGCTACCTATAAATAGGTGTAAATATCAGAACTCTCAACCATTTTCACCCTGAACTTCAGACTTAAAGAGAGAGGGAAGAGCTAGAGAGAAAGTGAGAAACTAAGAAGGAAGAGAATTAGGGAGAAGTTTAACGTTCCAGAGGCAAGAACAACACACCAACAAGCCTTCATACAAACATATTCATGCTTTAAATCAACAAGGTAACAAACAATCAAAATCCCTCTATTTTGCAAATATTCTTCACTTGGTTGAAAATTTTGATTTTGATATTTTTGAGTTGAGAGGGAGATTTAAACCTACATCCTTTTATGTTTTTAACTTCTATTGAGTGTTTTATGCTAATTAGATGTGCTTAGAATTGCTTGTTTCAGATTCTGAAAAATGGATTACCCCATTCACCACAGTTGACTTGAGTTTGAATCCATTCTGATGGATGATTTTGAGCATATGTATGAGTTTTAATGAAAGATAAATGATAATTGAGTATTAGAAACTAATCTCATGCTTTTCTAGACTTGAAAAGAGGTAAAATCTAGATTTTGTAGCATTTCATAGTAGCAAAACTAAAGCTCAAGATCCTACAAGTCGATTGTCATGTTCTTTAGCTTCATATTTTCCAAAAAATGCAGGTGCCAACCGCCACCGATCAGGCATTCAGTGGCATTGACTGGTAGCTTTCTATCAGAGTTTTTCACTGTTGTATTGCTGCAAGCCGATTGCTATGAAGTATAAGTCGATTGCTAGGTGGAAAAACATGATTTTTCATGAGGAAGTTGTTTTGAAAGAGCCACCTAGTCTTTGAAATATAACCCTCAATAGTCTAGAAGAAGTTATAGAGTCTAAGTTTCTATTTTCTTGAATGTATGCTCAATGGAGTCATTAATAGTGTCATAACATAAGAAAAGTATAATTTTTGGGTAATATGTAACATGAGGTCAAAAAGAGATAAAAACGTAAAAAGAAAAAAGAGAAGTATTCCAAGTTGATGCATTAGTAGCAGATAGGCTCATGATTGAGTGACCGACTATCGGTATGGGACAGTCGTTGGGCATTCTATGATCGAACCATAAACTTGGGATGGGAAAACATCCACTTAATCATAAATGATTTCGAAAACACTGTAATAGTTGAGAATTCTAAGTTAGTGAACTTTTCTGTGGCCAACTAAAGGAGTCACATACTTAAAATTAAGCATAAACATAGCATAAGTTGATTCACCCTAGAATATATACTTGTAAATAGCGTGCTGGAATGTGATCCATCAGTGAGGATAGTGATTCCATAGCCTCATAATTCGCAAGAGCGGAGTAGACATGATCTGTCAGAGGTGACAATGATCTCGTGAGTCTACAAAACCCCTTTATGGGATAAAAGGGAAATGAGGTATCCAAGAGGGATATCGATCCCGCTAGTCTGGAATGATCTGTCAAAGTTAGCAGGGACCAATGAGCGAATGTAGGATGATTTGTCAAAAAGGACAGGGACTACAGTGTACTTGGGGTCTACTGAGGGACACTCCAGATAGTACAGGATAGACATTGGGCTGTTAGATGGTCAAAGACCACGAGACTTGACTCGAAACTCATTCACAAGTATTAGTGGAGCTTGTGGAGTCATTCGCTAGGCGACTCTCCCGATATCTCATGATTATATAGCATTGGCCATTATGATATAATTATTTTCCTGACTCATGTTTTATATGTGAATGTGATCATGTTACTGTGGCAAATGTATGTGATGAAAGGACATGTTTTATATTATTGATATCTAGTGAACTGAACTGTGCATGCATTCATAAGTATATGTTATATATATACATTGAAAGACTATGATGGCATAATTGCATAAATCATATATTGCATCCCAATAGATACTATTTTTTTTAATTAATTATAAAAAGGATTGTATTGATTTTCATACAAGTACAGTGGTACAGACCGATAATTTTTAAAACAGGTTGTTCTACTACTGAAATTTATTCTCACATAAATATTGGTGTGTATGAGATGCCTAAGTATCAAATAGTGCTGAAAGTGGAGGTACAGTTAGTGGAGATCCCATTTTTAAGGTATTTTATACTAGTAAAGGAAATATGGATACCTGCAGTTGTGGAAGTTCCTCCATTGCCCCCACCTACGGGAGGGATGGATGTGCAAAACTACGGTGATAGTTTTTTTTTGTATTATGACATGTAGATAGTAAAGTTGTACATACCTAATACCATGATTCCTTATTAATTTTTGGAGGGGATCAAGATGATAATTTTTTATGTAGAGAAAAGGAGAGCATATATGTATTTAAGATATGTGAGAAGAATATCCACTAGTAGGATTCTAAAAAGGGGTATGAGTGGCAGAGATATTGTCTCCTTATCCTAAATAACCTCACATATCTATAGTTATATGTCTAATGTAAATAGATTATAACTATTGTAAATGAATTATATATATATATGAAAATGAATGTATATATATTTTATTTCAATTATTTTCACTATGTTACGTGTGGGAGCCCGAGTATATATACCCGAACCAATTGGCACTTAATTATTTAACTTAGTAAAAGTTAAAAATTTACTCAGATATATGTAGTAATAACTCACCAATCTTATAGTATATTATATTATCTAAATAACTTAACGGAATCATAAGATTGAGGGCGTTACATCTTGTACCATGCTAAGGTCACCTCACATTTAGAATTGCTAATGGTTTCTTATCTACAGTAAAGGAAAAAGGAATGGGGACTCTATCTTCCAGTACTAAACTTTGCCTAAACTATCTTGCAATTTACTATCAGATGATGACTGTAATGTTATTTTTAATAAAAATTAGTGCATTGTTCAAGACTTGGATGGAATGACATGATTGGTAAAGCTAGGGAGAAGGCCCGGCTGTATCTCTTCAAACATGATTGCAAGAATAAGGCTCTCTCAACTAACACTATTCTCAATACCTTATTATGGCACTGCAAACTAGGCCATCCAAGTTTTGATTATATAAAAAAATTGTATCCTGACCTATTCACTAAAGATTCTAATTTTCCTACACGTGAAGTGTGCCATATTGCTAAACACACCAAAAATACCTACCATCCTTGCTCGTATCATCCAAGCAAACCCTTCTTAGTCCATAGCGACATTTGGGGACCCTCACCAATAAAAAAATATTTAAAGTGCCCGTTGGTTTGTTATATTCATTGATGACAATACTAGAACAACTTGGGTCTACTGATGAAAGAAAAATTTGAAACAACAACCATATTCAAACAGTTCCACAAATTTGTCCAGACCCAATTCCAAACAAATATTCAAATCCTCTGACAAACAATGCCAAAGACAACTTTCATAACAATTTGAATGATTACCTTTTGTTCCATAGGATTGTTCATCAAAGTTCATGTGCAGATACACCCGAACAGAACAGAGTGGCTAAAAGAAAGAACTGTCACCCATTAGAAATAGCTCGGGCATTCATGTTTACCATCTATATCCCAAAAATGTATTGGGGAGAGGCTATCCTTACCGCTACCTACCTGATAAATTGAATGTCTTCCAAAATTCAAAAATTTACTACCCCTTGCCAAAGGCTACTTGAATTCTAAAATTCTAAAAATCTTAAGCACCATTCCTCGAAAAGTGTTTAGGTCCACAACCTTTGTCCATACCTACCATTCTGGAAAACTCGACCCAATAGCTCACAAGTCTATATTTTTGGGTTACTCATCCACAAAAATAGGGTATAGGTGCTATTCTCCTATAACAAAGAAAACCTATATTACTATACATGTTACAATCTATACTGATGCAAATTGGCCTAAGAAGGTTAATGATTGAAGATCTACATCAAGTTTTGTACCTATGTTTGGAGGAATCTTGTGACATGAAAAAGTAAGAAACAACTAGTTGTAGCTCGGAGTAGTGTTGAAGCTGAATTTATGGCACTTTCCCATGGAATTTGTGAAGGTTTATGCCCAATATTTGGTACCTTACAACAATTCAAGTCTTATACCTATGAGATAGAATTTTTTTTTAAGTTATAGTGGTACTTTTCTATTACTAATGACACCTAAAGTCTTCCACCCTAGAATTAATGTCCACTCATCCAACGTAGCAACAAAAAAAAAAAAAAAAGGAGGCATGAAAATAAATTTTCATCAAAACTAAAGGTTATGTACACATTCTTTAGACACTAAAGATATATTATAATATTTTGATAAATTATGAAGTTCAATTATATATTTTGAAGGTTATACACTGTAGAATGAAAATTTTCTATGTGTATTACAAGAACAAAGTGTAGGGTATTTATA
Source organism: Senna siamea (assembly GCA_031216115.1). Lineage (NCBI taxonomy): Eukaryota > Viridiplantae > Streptophyta > Magnoliopsida > Fabales > Fabaceae > Senna > Senna siamea. Next base: position 11,343,292 of record CM062360.1, read on the forward strand.
CAAAAAGAAAAGACCTCTTCTAGAAAACCATAATAAATACAATTAAATGACAATCCCTAATATCTAGCCTAAACTTTAGGCTAACTTCATTCTAATTGATATACTCTGATCCTAATTGATTCACAACACTCCCCCTCAAGTTGGAGCATATAAGTCATATGCACCAAGCTTGTTACATATATATTTTATCCGAGGGCATCTTAGAGACTTAGTGAATATATCTGCCAATTGATCATTTGAATTGACAAATCGAGTAACAAGACACCCAGATTGAATTTTTTCCCTAATAAAATGACAATCAATTTCAATATGTTTGGTCCTCTCATGGAACACAGGGTTTGAGGCAATGTGCATTGCTGTTTGGTTATCACAGACCAGCTCCATCTTTTCCGTGTTCCCAAATTGTATCTCCTAAAGAAGTTACTTTAACCATAGTAATTCACAAGTTGCTAAAGCCATAGCACGATACTCAGCTTCTGCATTGGATCTTGCAACTACGTTTTGTTTCTTGCTTTTCCAAGAAATTAGGTTACCACCGATGAACACACAGTATCCTAACGTGGATCGCCTATCATTAGGTGAACCGGCCTAATCTGCATCAGTAAAGCCAACAACCTGGGAGTTCCCCTTATCTTCATATAATAATCCTTGGCCTAGTGCTCCTTTAATATATCGAAGGATTCGACCAACTGCATCCCAATGACTATCACACGGTGACTGTAAGAACTGGCTTACTATACTCACAGCAAAAGATAAATCTGGACGAGTGATGGTGAGATAATTAAGTTTCCCAACAAGTCTTCGATATCTTTCAGGATCTTCAATCAGTTCTCCCTGTCCTGGATGGAGTTTGAAATTTGGATCCATTGGAGTGTTAGCTAGTTTGCAGTTTGTCATGCCTGTCTCTTCTAATAGGTCAAGTGCATACTTTCGTTGTGAAATGACAACACCAGTACTGGATTGGACAACCTCAATTCCCAGAAAATATTTAAGTTTTCCCAAATCTTTGGTTTGGAAGTGGTTACATAGATGTTGTTTGAGTTGGACAATGCCTGAATCATCATTGCCTGTAATAACAATGTCATCTACATAAACAACTAGATATATGCACTTGCCTTGTGATGTATGGCGAAAGAAGACTGAGTGATCAGCTTCACTGCGAATCATTCCAAAATTTTGAACTACGGAACTGAACCGGCCAAACCAAGCTCTAGGTGATTGTTTGAGTCCGTAAAGAGAACGACGGAGTCGACATACTTTCCCAGACTCCCCCTGAGCAACAAAACCAGGTGGTTGCTCCATATAGACTTCCTCCTCCAAGTCACCATGAAGGAAGGCATTTTTAATGTCAAGTTGATAAAGTGGCCAATGACTTATAGCCGCAATTGATAAGAAGACGCGAACTGAAGTAATTTTAGCAACGGGAGAGAAGGTATCACCATAATCCAAGCCAAAGATCTGAGTGTATCCTTTTGCCACCAAACGAGCTTTTAGTCTTTCAACTTTACCATCCGGACCGACTTTAACCGCATATACCCATCGGCAACCAACCAGAGATTTTCCAGCAAGGAGAGGAACCAAGTCCCATGTACCATTATAATGCAAGGCAGTCATCTCATCAAGCATGGCTTGTCTCCAACCCGAAGTGCTAAAGCTTCACTAGTAGTCTTAGGAACAGAAATAGAATCCAAAGAAGACACAAAGGCATAATATGGAATAGATAAATGATGATAGCTCAAAAAATTATAAACAGGGTGAGGATTACGAGTGGAGCGAGTACCTTTACGAATGGCAATTGGAGGAGTAGTAGGCAAATGTTGGACCGGAGCAACAGGCAATTCGAACGAAGGTAGTCAGCAAGAGCATCTGTGAACTCAAGACGCAGACGACGATGATAAGTCTGGAGAGGAGGACTAGGGGGGACCTGTGGTGAAGCTTCTAAAGAAGCAAGGGAAGGAACAGGAAGGGTCACAGAGGTACTGTCAGGTATAGTAGACACAAAGAATGGAGAAGACTCAAAGAAGGTCACATCAGGAGAGGTGAAACATCGTCGAGTGGTTGGACAATAACATCGGTAGCCCTTTTGGAGACGAGCATATCCGAGGAAAACACACTTGATGGAGTTGGCAGCAAACTTATCTTTACCTGGGGTCAAATCATGAACAAAGCAAACACAACCAAAAATACAAAGAGGAAGATGATAAAGAGGGTCATTGGGAAACAACAGAGAATGAGGAATTTGATCTTTTAATACAGAAGAAGGCATGCGATTAATTAGATAACATGCAGTGAGAACAGCATCACTCCAAAAAGAAGTAGAAACATTATGATGGATGAGTAAAGTACGAGCTGTTTCAATAAGATGACGATTCTTACGTTCGGCTACCCCATTTTGTTGTGGAGTATAGGGACAAGAGGTTTGATGTAAAATCCCTTGAGAAGTCATAAATGTCTTAAAAGAGGTAGATAAATATTCTTTAGCGTTATCAGAACGTAAGATAGAGACAGAGGTATTAAATTGAGTCTTTATTTCAGCACAAATTTTGAAAAATGTTAAATACCTCAGAACGAGTTTTCATCAAGTACAACTAAGTACAACAAGAATAGTCATCAATGAAGGTTACAAAATATTAAAAGCCAAAAGTAGAAGACACACAACTAGGACCCCAGACATCAGAGTGAACAAGTTGAAAAGAAAATGTAGACCTATTATTAAGACTAGTAGGAAAGGAACCACGTGGTTGTTTACCCAACTGACATGACTCACAAGGGAGGGAGGACAAGGTAGAAAGAGAAGCATCCATTTTGCGGAGTTTGGAAAGGCTTGGATGTCCCAAACGATTGTGGATGAGAGATGGGGAGCAACTGGATATGCATGCAACTGGAGATGTTGTAGGCGAAAGATGGTATAAGCCTTGTGACTCACGTCCTACACCAATCGTCTTCCCCGTACTCCGGTCCTGGACATAAACACTTTGATTAGAATAGGTAATGGAACATTTGTGAGAGTGAGTCAATTTACTAACAGAAATAAGATTGAAAGGAGACTCAGGAACATAAAGGACAGAATCAACACATATGGAAGGAAGAATTTGGGCTTGCCCAATCCCTATAGCAGCAATTTTAGAACCATTGGCCAGAGTTACTAAAGGAAGAGAAGAGGAACTAGAAAGATAAGAAAATAGATTTTTATTACCAGAGATATGTTCAGAGGCACCCGAGTCAAGAACCCATGGTCCAATGTCAGGGGAACGGGCAAAGCAAGCACTTACATTACCAGTTTAAGCAACTGAGGCAGCCACAGATGACTGTTTAGCTTGTTGGTACTGTAGATACTCGTTGTAATCTTCACCAATTAAATAGATAGACTGTGAAGAATGATTATTGGTCAATGATATGTCAGACTGAGCAACATCGATAGAATGAGATGGTCGACCATGGAGCACCCAGCAGTGGTCTCGAGTATGTCCCAACTTATTGCAATGTGTACATTGAGGACGTTTACGGCCACTATTATGCCCGCTTCCTCCACTTGGATTCCCTTTCTCACCAATTTGAGATACCAAGGCTGAAGAGTCAACAACTGGAGGAACAGTATTATGGATAGTTAGGGTCTGTGATACAGAGATGCGCACCAAACGAACAAGGACATCATCTAATGTGGGAATATTAGAACCTCCCAAAATTTGATCTCTAACTGCATCAAGATCAGGACGTAAATTGATTAGTGTCATAACCATAAAAAAATTTTCCCATTGTGCTTCTTGATCAGAAGTTGAGGCTGTGGCAGGCATCAATGATCTAAACTCATGTTTGAGAGCCTCAATTTTGCTCACATATGTGATATATCAATGTCACGCTTAGTTAAATGTTCTAAATATCCTTGTCCTTTAAACCATAAGCGAATTGATGCAGCCCAAGATTTGTAATTGGATGTCCCATGTAATTTTTCAAAAGTAATGGTAGGTGTTCCACTAAGGGTGGAAAAAGTACCTGACTTAGCAGTATTCATCACCGTTTTTGGTTTGAAGGAAGCTCTACTTCTTGAAAAATAGGAAGAGGATAGTACGGCAACCACCAGAAATGAGAAAAGGGTAGCACAGCGATCACTACAATGAAACAATGACGGCCGACGGCGACGAGGTGACGCCACGCTACCGGGCGCATGGAAAAAACACGCTCGTTGGCGCAAGGTGGAGGAGCGTGGCGTGGCGACCGCGACGCTGCTCCGCTGACCGATCGGAACCTTCTGAACACGGTGGTGGGGCGCGTGTTTCAAGAAAAGTCCGGGAAGTGGTCGGGTAGTGAGTGACCAGAATTGAAAAAGAATAGAAAAGTGTTTGGGCTGGAAAGAAACACAGTCCAAAAACAGAAATACTACTGAATCATAGTAGGCTCTAATACCATGTAAAATGAAAATTTTCTGTGTGTATTACAAGAGCAAAGTGTAGGGTATTTATACAAGAAGAAAGGACCTATTCTAAGAAACCATAATAAATACAATAAATACTATTAAATGACAATCCCTAATGTCTAGCCTAAACTTTAGGCTAACTTCATTCTAATTGATATACTCTTATCCTAATTGATACACAACATACACAATATATGTTGGTTGTCACAAAATCTACACAATTCTGTTCTTGCTTTATGGCTGATCTGATTGTTTTATTTATTTCTTTGTTTATTGCCTTTAATATTTCCTTTTAACTTCTAGCAGAGTAGTTCCTTGATTTTAGGAGATTCTTGTTATTATCATTGTTATCCTATACTCCTATTTTTACGGGATCTGGTTCCAGAATATTAGGGCAGTTATACTTTCCTGATTTCATGGGATTTGACTGACTAGACTTTGTCGTCAAGCTATCCCTATATGTATTGGTGCTTTCAAGGAAATAACATTCAGAATATTGGAACAACTGTGTTTTATTAATCTTCAATCATCAATACCACCAAATTTGTAAAGGCCCACAATGAATGATTGACATCTTAATGCTTGGATGATACATTCAATGCAATAAGCAGAAGACCAACCTTATAACTGGACTCTAGCAAGTATGATTCAAGGAAAGGAAATAAGACAATTCATTGAGGTGATAATGACTGAATTGAACTTAATTGAGAATCACTTTAATATCCTAATCCTTCAAACTTTAATGATAAAGGAGCTGCTATCTGCATAGGAAGATATGGACTTCTGATTTTTCTGGATTGTTTCCCTCCTTTTAATGCCTCCTTAAATATTAAAGCTCTCCCATGGTACATAGTAGGATTGATTAATGCCGATGATGTATTGCAAATCCATTTGCGTCATGCGACATATGTGCAATGCACTGTTCTGACAAAGGAACCGTTACATTGTTTCCTTTTATATTGCCCACTATTCCTTTGGCACCCCCTCACCCCCAATCCCCCCAGCCACCAGTGCAAGACTGGGGAACTCAATGCCCTGTGCCGGATATCATGCCTCAAGAGCTAGTGGTAGTGGCCTGGAGGGATGAGACAAGAGAGCCTTCATGCCCATATGGCATGATTGCTTCCTCATAAGGCTTAGGGTTTAGGTAATAAAACACAATGGGATTGCTCTAGCTGCACTAAAATGACTCAGTGCTATCAATGATGTATGGCAGTAAATAGAGGGAACCAAAAAACCGCCATGGCTCCATGGTGGATGACATGGCAGCCATGCACAAGCACAGCTGCTTTTTAAAACATCACTATATTATAATTTTACAATGCAAAAAGCATAAAATAAAAGGATGAGGTGTGCTTTGTTCATATGTAAAAAACGGTCAGCCAGCATGAAAACATCAAAAATTCCAACAAACCAGAATGAAAATATTAAAAAAAAAAAAAAAAAAGTCTCTCTTTCTAGAAGAGATACAGAGATATTGATAAAAAACAAACTAAAAGGAAAAGATATACGCATAAAGTTAGCTTTAACATGGCATGTGCTTTAGTATTCCAACACCACGTAAATCTGCCACGCCATGGAACCTCCATGGCATTTACTATAAAATCTGCCATGCCATGGCGGCTGCCATTGACAACACTAAAATAACTTATAGCCTGAATATTCAAACGTATCATTAAATGCCATACCAGACATAAACCACCTTTTCTGATTTGCCTAATGGGCTGTGAATAGGAGCCCACATTTCCTACAAAAGGAAGCATCTAAGCACACTTGCCAAAGGGCTGAGACACTTCTCGGAAATGTAAAAAGAAAGAAGCTCCACATCGGCTAGTTGAAACAAGCCTAAGGGCTATATAATGTGTGAGGATGCTAGACCAAATTGCTTTAGGCATTTCGGACATTAAGAATCCTCTACATTCAAACTTATACATGAGGCCCAACAATACAGATCAACACTCCACCATACAAATTTGGACAGTCAAATTCTAACAACACTACTTCCCCTTCTAAGTAAGAAGAGACAATTAAACCTGAGCATCAAACGTTGAACTACCCTAACAAGGTTGTTATACCCACGGATTTCTTGAGAGTTGAGTAAAGTACTTCGTTATATTACTATAAAAAAATCTCAAGATTATCTAAGAATAGAGAAACTCCAACCTCTCAAGAGGTCAAGCTCTCCATATCAAAATCCTACCTCAAAAACCTTGTATGCCATACATGCATTTAATGCAAACCATGCCCTGCTTACCAACATCTCTCAGCATTTATTGCTCTCACCTACCAATTTTCATTATAAATACAACCTAATAACTCACATTTCCCATCAGAACCCTAGAGAACAAGTTATCATGTTTCACTTACTCGGAAACCTTAGTAATTATCAGCCATAACTCTAGTGTTAGGTGCAGTAACCCTAGCATTTAGGGTTAAAAGTTTGGCATTTGCTGAAGGATCATAAATACCCATCTTCCTTACCTGCCTGTCTAATCTTTCTTACTAGAAATGCATTGTCATACCATTTCAGGAGCTCCATAAGTACAGTTCTTTGGCATTAACTACACCTTGAGCAGAAAAGTATCCTTAATATTTATTATATTGTTTTTGACCTAAAACACCCAGAAGCCAATGACATTTGGTGTAAGATTTTTGTCGCATTTGAGGAGTCATGATGTGCCCTCAGCTTGACCAATCTCCTTTCATACAGTTTGAGCATTTTGAAAGGAAAATGCAGTGGCATGTTTTGCCCTAGGACTTTCTATGAGACACTTGTTTTTGTATCCTCTCCTTGGTAACAAATGGCTTCTTTCAGAGTTTCCTCGGTGAACATGCAAAGGGGTTGTTAAACTCTTCCATATAAATGTCTTCGTTGAGTTTTTACTTAGTTGTGTGGGTTTTGCTCAAGGAGAATACTAGACTGTGCCTTTGTTTATACTTTACTTTATTGTAACATAAATGTATAAATCAGTTCATAGAATCATTTACCAACAGTCTTACTCATAATTAACATAAAATAAAATCTGCATCATTAGTCCATGAATACTTGCCTTAACTGATAATGATAGTGACAAGGCAACTGCCCCTCGTAATCCTGACCAGATGAGAATTATAGCTTCTTTCCAATCCAAACCATATCCAAAATATCTTAGGAAGGGATACAGTGCCCCAACTACTATGCATCGAGATACTTGAACATAAGCATAGAGAAGAAAGAGGTGGGCCCATGATTTTCCTGCAACATATCCATTAGCTTGTGATCACTCTTCAAGATTTAAGAAACAGTTAAGATTCTTCACAAGAAAGGGGAGTAAGTGGCCATAACAACAATAGCATCAAGAAAGACATCAACTTAATTATTGAAGCATCTCGGTTAAACCATCCTTATCTCAATGAGTTCCATCTTTTCTTAGCCATGTGATATTACAAGGAATGTTACATTGTCATGTAGAACCAAAATTCCAAAAGTAAACCAAGACAAACTTAAGGGAGGGAAGAGAAAGGAAAGAGATGGTTATCCCTTTTTTGGAGAAACTTTCTCCACCAAGGTCCTCTAAATTGGGGGAATTTAAAAATTTAAAGGAATGAGGATTTTGGATGGTTAGCAAAAAATCCTTCTTTATGCTCCCCTCCTTATAACTTCTAAACAACAGAAAGATTTCAGTGAACCCTTCCCTTCCCTTTCACTCCTCAATTATCTCCTATTCAAACATACCCAAAAAGCTCAAATTTTTTATGACAAAAACCTCATTTTAGCCCCTCAAGTTTAGTAATTTTTTCAAGTGGGTCCCTCATGTTTGCTCATTCTCAATTCGGTCACCCACATTTGAAATTGTTATCAATTTGGTCCCTCTATTTACAATCATTAAAATATATAACGGACATGCCAAGTTGACAAGTTAAATGTTGAGTAAGAACCGCCAAACTTACATTTTTTATCTCTCAAATTTAGCAATTTTTTAATTTGGTCCCTTATGTTCAGCAGTTTTCTCAATTAAGTCCCTCAAGTTTAACGGTTTTCTCAATTTGACCCCTTACGTTTGAAACAGATATTAATTGTCCTTTTGTAAACAAATCGTCAAAATACTCAACGAAAAATGCTGAGTTGGAAGGTTAAATGAGAGTAAGAAAATTAAAAGGCCACCAAATTTGAACAATTCTTGTGTACATATAACAGAAGGTAATATTGAAGGATAAAGATTATCCTTACAGTGGAACAAAAATTTTCACCACGCACACGCACACACAATCCTTTTTTATAATATTTAAAGAATATATGAAACATACATTTGATATAAATAAATAAGTCAAAATTTTACTTCATGTTAAGATAATATGCAATTGTTTACCAAATTATTTGGTCTATAAGGCAAGATATAGTTGAAAAAAGTCTTTTCGGATATTTGAAAAAATAATATACACACACACACACCTATCTATATGCAAAATGCACCACTTGGGATACTTGAAAAAAAAGTCAAAATGTGCTCATTGACTGCCCGAAAGGAATGAGGAAAAAATTTGCAAGTTTGTTGGTCTTTTAACACTCCTACTCAACATTTAATCTTTCAACTCAACATTTTCGTTGAGTATTTTGACACTTTGTACATAGAACTAAATTGATAACAGTTTCAAACGTTAGGGACCAAATTGAGAACGAGTAAACATGAGGGACCAAATTGAAAAAATCGCTAAATTTGAGGGACCAAAAATACAAGTTTGGTGATTCCTACTTAGCATTTAACTTCTCAACTCAGCATGTCCGTTATATTATTTTAACGATTTGTAGACAGAGGAACCAAATTGATAACAATTTTAACCGCGAGGGACCAAATTGAAAAAACTACTAACCTTGAGGGACCAGATTAAAAAAACCATTAAACTTAGAGGGATCAAAATGAGGTTTTTGTCAATTTTTTATTAATCAATTTCTAATGTAAAATTGACATCCCTACAACAAATATTAAACCTTATATAGGAATTTTAATCAAATAATTGAGTTTAGTATTCTCTAGCAAGCTTAAGATGCATGAGCATCACATACTCATACAAACATACAATATGTCACCGGTTATTAATCATCTAGTAGCAGCTATAATTTTCATTGTGTTGATTTCCTCCATTAAATAACAAAGTAAAAACAATAATAAATCAAAGATTAAATAGAGTTTAAGTGAAAACTACCATCAGCAAAAATATGGTTATCTTTAAGTATGCCTTCAGCTATAACAACTCCACTGCAAAAGAAATTTAGAAGCAATTAACCTAGGTAAATATTACAAGATATACTTCAGTTGTTTAAAACTCAGTTCAACCAGAATAAAAATATCTGTTTGATTAAATTGCCTGAGCTACGTAATTTGCATCCCACATCAGTGGACTAACATAGTTTTAGAGTTCAATTGTGCACATACCTCAATATAAAAATTAATGTATTAGCAATATAAGCAACCATTTCCCTGGGAAAAATAGAAAAGGGATTAAAACATGACTGCATTTCTAAAACAAATATATAGTAAAATATAATTGGATCTATTATAACAAATGCAAAAATGTGCCCCAGCAGCCAAAATATATACAATCAATCCTTAGAAGAACTGAATATAACATGGACAAGGGATATGACAGAGACACCAAAAAAGCAATACAGCAAAATATAAAGATTATAGCTATATTTTTGAAGTGTCCTTTGTGTCCTAACACATGCCAGACTCAGATATGGCTCCTTATCGTCTAAAATGTTAGTGCTTCTGACATAGAATCAGTATTATAGCTTCTAATCATAATTATTTTCTTTATCTTATCTATATAGATGAAAATTAATTGGAAAGAAGATCAAAATACAACATGGCTTATCACATCTCCCTAAACCAAACAGAGAACCAACATTTTATGCACACGAAGAAATTGTAGCTTTTATTATCTAAAAATATTTAAGGAAAAAAAAATTAAAAGAAGAAAACAACAAAGAGGTCCAAGAAGGAGGACAGGATACCAATCAACGCACAAATATAAGAATAATCAGTAACGAGCTCACAAGAGTCCTCCAACCTCTTTGTATATATGATAAAGAACCTTATCTTCCTGTTGCCTAAGCATCTAAAACAGATAGATGGAAATTGTTCCAAAGAGGCTGGACAAGCTAAAGCTCTTTAAAATTGCAAACAGACAGTCCCAATACTGCCAATCAACAATGTAAAATATGTCTTTTTTTTGTTTTTGAACTCCAAAATTTAAAACATTACATTTCTCCTAGCCTTTTGAAAGTCTGAACCCACAAAGTAGTATCCATAAGCTAGGCACTACACAGATGCCCCCAAAAATATCTACCAAAAAAAGTCATGAAGGAAAAAAGAAAGTTTGCACCTAAACATTTGAACTGTATTAAATGTACCAAACAATGCCTAAGGGGCTTGTTTCAAGCCAAAGTAAGAGATGTGAATACCCATTCTCAACAAGGTGTACCTTGCCAAAAAATAGATGAATAATATTGTTGTGAATAAAATAGGATCATGTAAAACAATTAGAATTATGGTGATTGTTAACCCACCACCGTGTTCAAAAGGTTCCGATCAGCCAAGAGGCGGAGCTCCATCGCCATCTCCGTTGCCACGTGCCACCTACCTAGAATTGCGTTTTACCCATGCTTCGGCATGTGACATCATGTCTGACACATCACCTGCCGTGGTTGCCGCCGTAGTGGTTGCCATGCTGGCCTCTTCTCATTTCCAGGTAGTAGAGCTTTCCTCAATCCAAAACAATCATGACTACTCTAAGTCAAGTGCTTTTCCACGCTTATTAGTGGTACACCTACCATTACCTTTGAAAAATTGCATAGGGCATCCAATTACAAATCTTAGGCTACATCAATCCGCTTATGGTTTAAAGGACAAGGATATTTAGAACATTTAGCTAAGCGTGACATTGACATTGATGCTCATCTTTGTTCCTTATTATGGCATTCTCTAGACTCTCGATTACTTCCCACATATCAGGTTTATGAAACATGTTATGATGTATGGAACAAGGCAACCTCAAAATATAATAATGATACTCATTGCTATTATGATGTTTTATCTAACCTTGTCAATCTTAAGCATCAGGACTTGGATACTACCACATATGTAAGCAAGATTGAGGTCTAAAACATGAGTTTAAATTTTTGATGTCTGCCACAGCCTCAACTTCTGATCAAGAAGCACAATGGGACAAATTCTTCATGGTCATAACACTAATAATCAACCTACGTCCTGATTTTGATGTAGTTAGAGATCAGATTTTGGGAGATTCTAATATTCCCACTTTAGATGATGTCCTTGCCCATTTGGTGCGCATCTCTACATCACAAACTCCGACTATCAATAATATAGCTCCCCCAATTGTTGACTCTTCAGCCTTGGCGTCTCAAACTAGTGAGAAAGGGAACCAAGCGAAGGAAGCGGGCACAGTCGTAGTCGCAAACGTCCCCAATGTACACATTGCAATAAGTTGGGACATACTCAAAATCGTTGCGGGGTTCTTCATGGTCAACCCTCTCACTCTGTCAATGTTGCTTAGTCTGATATATCATTGGCTGACGATCATTCTTCACAATTTATCTCTTTAACTAGTGATGACTACAAGGAGTACCTAAAGTACCAACAAGCTAAACAGTCATCTGTGGCTGCCTCGGTTACCCAAACTGGTAATAGAACTGCTTGCTTTGCCCGTTCCCCTTACATTGGACCATGATTTCTTGACTCAGGTGCCACCGAACATATCAGAATAAAAATCTGTTTACTCACCTTCTAGTTCCTCTTCTCTTCCTTTAGTAACTCTAGCCAATGGCTCTAAAACTACTGTTACAGGGATTGGTCAAGCCCAAATTCTTTCTTCCATATTTGTTGATTCTGTCCTTTATGTTCTTGAATCTCCTTTCAATCTTATTTCTTTTAGTAAATTGACTCACTCTCACAAATGTTCCATTACCTTTTCTAATCGAAGTGTTCATGTCCAAGATCAGACGGGGAGGACAATTGGTGTAGGAAGTGAATCACAAGGCTTGTACCATCTTTCGCCTTCTACATCTCCAATTGCATGCACATCTAGTTCCTCTCTATCTCTCATCCATAATCATTTGGGACATCCAAGCCTTTCAAAACTCCGTAAAATGGATGCTTCTCTTTCTACTTTGTCCTCCCTCCCTTGGGAGTCATGTCAGTTGCATAAACAACCACATAGTTCTTTTTCTAATAGTCTTAATAATCGGTCTACGTCTCCCTTTCAACTTGTTCACTCTGATATCTAGGGTCCTAGTCGTGTGTCTTCTACTTTTGGCTTTCAATACTCATGGTTAGCCAACCAATCTAGGAAGGCATTGGGGTCTAATTTACCATCATACTTAGGAGCTTCAACCTTGACTCATTTAGTGATATCATCATTAGGTTCTCTCTTATACCATTCCTGAGCATGACCAAGGTGGAATTCACAATGCCTAGCAAGAGGGTCTACAGATTCCCATTCATCCCACTGCTCTTCCCCAAACTCAGGATGTTCGGGAGGTGGTCTACGAAAAGATTCCCTAATGTTCCTAAGATTGGGACCTACAAAAAATTGATGACTTCTATTGGGACCTACGAGGGGAACCCAAGGTTGGGTATGACCTGACATATTATCTGCATCTAGATTGATGTCTATAACCCTTCTACATTTTTTCCATTGATTTGCCTACCCAACATACTAATAGCACTCATAATTTCCTCAAAGCGATGATCCACATACTCTCCATCACTCTTTCTTGCTTCCTCAGGATTGCCAGGCTCTTTTGGATTTCTTGGCTATGTTGTTCCATGGTAAGTTTTACAACAAGGAGTTCTTGGGTCAAATGCTTTTGGTTTTCATATAAGTTGCAGATGGTCATGCGAGAAAAGGCAAAATGCCTTGTTGAGAATACCAATTAAGCAATAAACAATATATATTGCCAATGAACACCAAAACAATTTTTTATTATTCTATTTTTTTTTTTTTGTGGTTACTTTGTCAAGTGAAACAAACAAGAACTAAAAAGAAAAATGCAACTAACAGACTTGCTAAAATAGTACCAGTATAGCCATTAGAAACAGATTTCAAAGATAGTTTAAATGCCCTACTTGAACAATTCAATGAGCCGAAGTAGAAAACTCCCCAATTACTCTCAGATGATGTCCAAGCAACTAAGGTTGGAGACTGGAGTGAAAAACGGCTGAAAAATTGGTCTAGAGTATGTCACGTCAAGCACATGGAGCACATGAAGCACACGCACAAGGAGCCTCATCGACACATGACGGCGTCTCCGATGACGAGCTTCCAGGGAGTGGTCAAAATCAAGCCACTGCTTCCAATAGCGGAGTCACTCCACTGATTAGGTGATCGAAAGTAGGTGATCCGACTCGAGAGTAGCAATTAGTATACTCCGAAGACTATCATGGGGTTTTCTGGCAAAAATGTTCAATGGGCGTGGGTGGAAAGAGGTTCGGCTCTGATACCTCTTAATGTAAGACCAGTAAAAGAGAGAAAGAAATGAGGGGGAAGGGAGAGAAGATGTATGAAAGAGGAAGAGGAAGAAGAAGAAGAGAAGAGAAGGAAGAAAGGAAGAATGGAGGGAGAAGTGAAAGCAAAATCTAGATATTATATTCTGAAGATTAAAAACTAACTTACAATAAGAGAGAGGGCTTTATATAAGGAGCCCAAGTCAAAACATAATTAAAGCATAATAAAACATAACAACAACTTCTAATACAACAATAAAATCAAGGGCAATGTTCACAACTAATATTCCCTAGTTCAAGATTAATATTCCCTAAGCAATATTAATTCATTTCTTTTTCTGAAAATAAGTTTTCCAAGGTTTTCCATCAACTTTACATCACTGGGTAGCTATAAGTTGTCCTCTTCTATACTTTCTTCTTTGCTAGATTAAACTAGCTTACTGTCGAACTCCACTAAAAATCCCTATCCTCACTTCTTAAGTATCTTCACTAGAGACATTAAGGACACCAAAGTTTTAACCAAAACAACATCTCCTCCCAGGCATTTTTCTTCCCTTCCCACTTTCACCTTCATGGTCAATTGATCCTAATTAACCTTGACTTCTCCCAATAATTTCAACCATTCAATTCCCAACACCAAGTCTGCCCCACCCATGTCAAACACATAAAAATGTTGCTTAACAGTCATTCCCTATATCTCCAACATCAGATTAGGACATACCCGATTGCCCCTCACCTTATACCCATCTCCAACCGAAACTTCAAATGGGTTAACCTACTATGTCCGAATTTCCTGCTTGTTCACCACTTCAGGCAATTTGAAATTGTGGGAAGCTCCATTTTCAATTAATACATTCACCTCCTCTCCTTTATAGTGCCCCAATACCATCATTCTGTTGTTACTTATAGGCCTAACCTCTTCTTCCATTATTTCGCCCACTTGGTTTATTGGTTGCAGCAAGATCATTTGTAATTATTTGTTTTTGCATTGGTGTGTGGGGCTATACTTTTTATCACACTTGAAACTCAAACCTAATGCCTTTTTTTTTTGGTACTTTAGACTCTGTTAGCCACTAATAAGAACCTCCCTTGGCAATGTTCAGGTTATTTGAGCCATCCGCCAACATGCTAGTCGTCATCTCCTGCGTTCTTATACAACGTCAAGGTGGTGATGTGACCTGGATCATGGTTGACTGTATTTGAAAGCTCCCATGAGGTACTCATTGAACGCATCATTAAGGGGAGCGAACTTCATCTCAAACTTCTCATGATGCTCTGTCACATCGCCCTCCTGCTTCAACGCCATTTAGCGTTCATATAAGTCACTTTGTGGGGAGTGTTGGAAGCATTCAATGAGTTCCTTCCTAAATTCTGATCATGAGCACATTGGACTTGCAATTTCTAGCCATTGGTACTAGTTGAGGGCTCTGCTTTCCAAACATACCGCAGTAGCCTCCAATCAACCGAACGCACTTATGTCGTTATCATTGAAGTACCTTTCAACTCTAAATAACCAACCAATGGGGCCTTCTTTAAAGAACGGTAATTCTAGATTCACAAATTTGTTCAGATTTTTCTCCAAGGTCTCTGTGTTCTCCCTCACATTATTTCCTCCAACATTGGATTTTAAAGGTTCTCCAGGTTGGTTCACCAATAGCTCTTCCTCTCCCTTTTAGCTTCATCATCACCTCCCTCATCTCCATCATCCAAACCATCACCCCATTCTTGTCCTCCTTTAATACACCAATGTCCTTCTCTACACTCTCCATTCTTCTCTCCATATCATTTTCACATTTCCAAATCCTAAAATTTTGGTGAACTTCTTTGTTGAGACGGCAGCACCTATGAAACAATCATCGTTGCCTTTCCTAGAGATAAACATCATGATAGATTTGGCCCATTGGCGATAATTTTGGCTGGTTAACATATTTCTAATAATGAGGAGGAATAAACCCTTAGATCCACCAGAGAGGGCACTAAGGAACTCCTCACCTTAAATGCCATGGGATTTGGTGAGTGTAAAACGTAGAGATAGAGGAAAAGGCTAAATGGTCAGAGAAGAGACACTGAAGAGTGATGACTTAGAGAAAGATCTGCTCTGATATCATGAAGAATTTTGGGAGAAAATTTTCTCTCTTATTCAGAATTGAAATTTATACTGCTATACAAATAGGAGCAAAGGATTAATAGTGGGATTAATTCCCCCTAACCCTAGGCTAGATAGAAGGGAAAGATTTTTTTCCTTTAAATACTAGGTCAAACTAAACAGAAAAGGAAACAAAATTATTTACATCATAATGGCAAAAATCTCCTAGTAATACTACTAATTACAAAATCTCTAATAATTACAGAATCCTATAACAATTTCAAGATTCTAGATTTCCATAAATGCCACTTAATTTGTAATACATATTTTTCAGTAACTACTAGGTTTCTCAACAAATATCTTTCTTATCATCTCCAAACCCTAACCAAAGGAAACTCGCATGATATTCTCTATCCTATCAACTACCCCAACAAGAAGCCAAAAAATAAAAGCAAAAGGCAATGCTAGACATGCAAGCTAGTATAAGAGTGATAGCTCCTCTTCGTGAAATAGAGGACCCTTTCAAATGACATGATAAATGACAAATTGGTGATGAAAGGCCCCAATCCATTTCCTATCCTCAACTCCAAGTCCAATTCTTTTTAATCCCAATCCTTGCTAAAATGTGTTATCTTTTACCATTTTGGGCACCTAGAAAGAGCAACTCTTTACTTCCTTCTTGTTGGAAATGTAAAAGAAAAAAGTCCCAAATCAACTAGTTAAAACAAGTCTAAGGGCTATATAACGTGTAAGGATGCTAGACTAAATTGCCTTAGACATTTTGGACATAAGGCATCCCCCACATTCAAGCCTATACTCAAGGATCAACAATATGGATCAGCACTCCACCATACAAACTTGGATTAAAACTTTCAAATTCTTACATGGTATCAAAGCTTAATGGCCTCACGACCCAAGAAGATCCATGGTACAAGAAACAGAAAGCCCATTGGAGATGATGAAAAGCTTAATGGAGAATTCATACCTGACAAATTGGGCTAGCAAATACAGGTCAAACCCAAATGATGATGAAGTCTTGTTGCCCAAGATTTGAAACCCACAAAGATAGAAGGCTCGGTGAGAAAGACCCAGGCAAATATTAAAGCCCTGTGACATTTGAGTATCAAAGGAGTACAAGCCCACACAAATGAAGAAAGCTACTTGAGACCTAGGAGACTCAAAAGGAACACAAACTCAGGATATCGAAGGACAAGTCAAAACTGGGTTAGGTTAGTTGGACTTGAGAGGGAGTGTTAGAAATGTAAAGAGAAAGAAGTCTCACATCGACTAATTAAGACAAGTCTAACAGCTATATAATGTCTGAGGATGCTAGACTAAATTGCCTTAGACATTTTGGACATAAGGCATCCTCCATATTCAAGCCTATACTCAAAGCCGAACAATACAGATCAACATTCCACAATACAAATTTGGATTAGAATTGTCAAACTCTAACACTTCCCTGTTTACATTTGTAATGCCCTCAAGTCTCAACTACATGATCAAAACCCTCAACTTATAGGTAATCGATGCCTTTTAGTGTGGGAAAATTTCTAGAAGTAGAGCAGAATTACTTCCTTGATTGTAGGTTCTACAAAGGACACCATAAAATTAGGAGTGGTTAGAGATAATGTCTATCTACTCCTTATAACTACCTATAAGATAATAATACACATAGAAAAACGAAAAATAATTTAAACAAATAAGCTTTATACTAATCTACAATTTTTAACTTTGTTTCTTTCTTATTTATTTTATTTCTTGGGTTCCAAGTAAAAGCTAGCAGCGATGCTTATCAACAATACAATAAAGAGCAAATGTATTGGGAATTGAACTCCAATAATAATTCCTTTTTTCTACGATTGAACATTAATAATTAACCATTAATGAAAAATGAGGATGAGTAGATATTCTAATTCCTATAGAAGCCAAAGAATAAAAAGATAAAACATAAATTAAAAAGAAGAAGAAGAACATTTAGTCAAAAGAAGTTTCTTGGCAAATTCAATAGGAGACCCCTTAAAAAAACCATCAGCTGAAACGATGAAACCCAGTAGCAATCCAAAACAAAACAACCCTTTATATGGAAGATCTGACTACAAAACCAGTTATATACTCCTGCAATCCTCTCCTGATAAATTTATGATTCCTCTTTTCTTTGTTCAAGCATCAAAATGAATGTCAACTGAAAATTTAAAACAAAAAATAAAAATTCTTGCCACTTAGACTGTTTAAGCTTCAATCAAAACAAGCCACTCTAATTTATAATCACGAGCATAAGCATAAGCCAAAGCCATACCAAAAGTGATGCAAGCTTTGTTGTCCATCACCCTTAAAAGCTGTCTTCGCAACTGCAGAGTAAAACCTGTAACACAATGTAAATGCTATGATGTCTAAAGTCCAACTGATAAAGAGAGTTTGTATAGAAGTTCAACTTACATCCCCAGAGTCATCACCGTCAAAACACCAGAAACATCAGCACCCTCTTGAGCCTGTCGGATAAAAATGGCCATTAGTTTTTTTACATGCATAAGATGGAAGCAATCGAATAGAACCCCTAGATTGTAAAATCAAATATGATGAGAAATGGTTGAACATAACAGGAAGTCATTAATTAACAGTCAAAACCCTCTGTATTAAGGTGAATCTGTCTTTATTAAGGCAAATTTGTTTCATGACATAATTTTCCCTTAAATGCCTGATTCCATGTAATCAGCCCTGATTTCATGGATCTGTATATTGTTATGAATCTGGTGTATAATAGCTAGCAGTTATAGACAATTAATCCCAACGTTTATGCGAAATTATTCCCAAATTTATGAGAAATTAAGATTGATATATGTACAAATACCTATGTAAATTTTCATATGAATCAAACGGAAAAATTACTTCTATTTTACATGGTATCTTAGCTATAATCCTCACATCTGATATCTTCCCCTTCTTGTTGCTATTTCCTTCTAATCAGCCTAGCCTTAATTGCCGTTCAAATTTTCTTTATTTCTACCTTATTAACAGTATAACAACAAGCAGCCAAGCCTTTTCCTACTAAGTGAGGTCGGCTATATGGCTCAAGTTACACCAACGTATTCTATCTTTGCTCATTTCTATAGTTAATTATTAATACTTAAGTCCAACCCAATAGTTTTTCCTATTATTTTCTTTAGTCTTCCCCTTCTTCTAATTATTGGGCTATCTTCCATCTGACCAACTCCAAGTACAAGAGCCTCTAATGGTCTTCTCTGCACGTAACCAAACTATAAGGCATGTTTTTACTAACTTATCTATGATAAGTGCTACCCCGACTTTCTCTCTAATATACTCGTTCTTAGTCCTATCCTTCCTAATGTGATTACTCATCTAATGCAACATTCTCATTTCTGCCACACTGAATTTTTTCTCACGTTGACATTTTATCGCTCAGCATTCAGTACCATACAACAATGTAAGTCTTATAGCTGTACCATAAAATTTTCCCTTAAACTTGAGTAGTACTTTTCTATCACAAATAATACCTAAAGCCTTTCTCCATTTCATCCACCCAACTTGAATCCAATGATTCATGCCCTCTGTAACATCTGCTCCTAATATCTATGAGAGATATTTGATAGTTATTAAATGAGTTAAATGCTTGTGCTTGCTGCATTAGTTTGCATATAGTTGCATTAGTGCAAGGACTTAATCGAAAGAGGGTGAGGGACTAAATTGAAAGTGAATAGGGACTAGAATGAAAAGGAAAAAGTTCAGATTAAGGGAGTTACTGTAGCTAACTGATTTTCAAATCAAATCTCCTACCAATATTTCAGGGGCAAAAGAGTAATTTTTCATATAACCGGAGAAATTGCCATTTGAGGCCAAGTAACCAAAAATGCAATCCTGACTTTGGATTGAGTGGAAGAAAGTTGGATAAGGATCACAGTGTTCCCCAACAATATGGAACTACCTATATAAACCAAAAACCAAAAAACTCATCCACCATAAAAACCATTGTCTGACCTTTAGAGAGAGAGAGAGAGACTGTGAGAGAAGAGGATTCT
The DNA here is from genome assembly GCA_031216115.1 of Senna siamea. Taxonomy (NCBI): domain Eukaryota; kingdom Viridiplantae; phylum Streptophyta; class Magnoliopsida; order Fabales; family Fabaceae; genus Senna; species Senna siamea. The sequence goes on from CM062360.1 coordinate 11,363,335, forward strand.
AACTGGGATTTCAACAAAATCAGGAGCAGGAAATCAGAAAAGAGAATAGCTAGGAAGGCATCTAACACCACATCACACTTTCTAGCAAGAACCAAGGTAGCAAACAATCTAATCTCCTTATTTTCAAAAGTACAGTTCACTTTGCTAAAAATGGTGATTTTAATGTTGTTTAAGAGAGGGGTTCAAACCTACATTCTTTATCTTTCTAACTTCTATTGGGTGCTTTCTGCTGAATGAATGTACTTACATATGCATGTTTCAGATTATGAAAAATGGATTTACTGTTCACCTTTGATATATGATGACATTTCTTTTGGTTGATGATGATTGAGCATGATTTTGAGTTATAATTTGGAATAAATGATGAATTGATGTTGGAAACTAAACATGCCTTTCTAACCTTGAAAAGAGGTGGAATTTGAGCTAAGTGACCTTCTATAACTAATATAATTAAAATTGAGGCTTATGAACTTACAAGTCGACTTCCATATTCTTCAGTTCAAAATTTTGCAGTACAAATAAGCAGCAGCCAACTAGTAGCTTTTTGGAAAAGAAATTTTTCATTACAGAGCTGTGACAGTCGACTGTCGTGCTCCAACGAAAGGCTTCCAACTAACAATAGACTACCAATCGACTTATATAGAGTTCTAGCAGTCGACTTGTAGTCTTATGTTTGGATTTTTAAGGCTTTATTTCTACCAACCAACTATTATGCTGTGTAAGCCGACTACTTGGTGGAAACATAGTGTTTTTCATGAAGAATTCATTTTGAAAGAGTCACGTAGTCTTTGGACAGAAACCTCAAAAGTTTAGATGAAGATTTTGAGCTTAAGTTTCTACTTTACCATTACATATTTAGTCCTAGCTTACTATCTAATAATGTACTCTTTCTTTAATCATTGGGTGAGCTCTTAGACTGAATGTGTACTTAAAATATTTCAATTTATTTGTGTCAAGATATGGCTGGATTTATGTGGATATGATTAGTTTAAATTTAGAAATAATTAGAATAGAAATCTGTTGTATATAAATCCCTTAAATCAAGGGATTAGGATAGGTTGATTTGTTTCCTAGAATTTTGGGATTAGATTAAATTATTTCCTTTTTCTTCTCCTCTATAACTCTATATATTTCCTGTACAATAGCCCAGAAAATAAGAATCAATTTTCTCATTCATTTCGTGACCTGGTATCAGAGCCTGGTTCAAAAAGAACCCTCTGATTGCCTCCAGCATAGCATTCTGGTCGTGCCTTCATTGCCAACCTCCACCCTCCATTTTAGTCTTAATCGCTAAAACTTTCTACAACCTTAATTGTTGTTTTTCTTCCATCATGTCAACGTCTGAGACATTTGTCACCCAAAGATCTAACCGATCCGAAGAAGTATATGCAATCCAGAGAATTGGCGACTTACAGAATATTCGTGCTTCCTACAAATTCAATGGGAAGAATTACCTCAAGTGGGCTCAGTTTGTGCGCACCTACCTGAAAGGGAAACACAAACTCAGCCGCATTTTGGATACTGGTCCAGCAAAGAATGATGCTGCATTTGAAGCATAGGATGATGAAGATTCAATGATAATGTCTTGGCTATGGGACTCAATGGATCCTGAGATTAGTGATACCTATATGTTCCTACCCACTGCTAAAGACATTTGGGACTTCATTCAACGTACCTATCAAAAGTCCAATGACGCTGCACAAGTATATGATATCAAGGTCAAAGCAGCAGCTACAAAGCAAGGTGAGAAAACTGTTACTGAAGATGCAAATACTCTACAAACTCTGTGGCAAGAACTAGACCACTATAGGGTATTTGAAATGATGTGCATAGAGGATGCGGCAATCCTAAAGAGCTTCATTGAGAGGGAACGAGTGTATGAATTTTTGGCTGGCCTGAAATCTGAATTTGATCAAGTTAGAATCCAAATATTAAGAAAAGCTAATACACTCTCTATAGAAGAGACCATTTCCCTTGTACGGGCTGAAGAGAGAGTAGGAGAAATGTGATGCTAGAGCCACTCCAAAGTACAGATGGGTCTACATTTGCTATCAAAACAGATTTCTAGGAGAAAGGGAAAGGAGATGACAGTAAAGCAAATCAGAAGGACAATCTTTGGTGCACCTATTGCAAGAAACCTAGGCATAGTAGGAAGAAGTGCTGGAAGTTACATGGAAAGCCCCCTAGCTGAGAATGGAAGGGACAGCAAAGGCTTCAAGCTCATATGGCTAAACAATCAAAAATTGAGCAAAATCCTATGGAAATATTTATTAGTGAAGAAATCGAGCAACTAAGGAATTTGTTAGGCTCCCTTGAAAAGCCTTGTGGAGCTTGTTCACTTACTTTTTCAGGTAAACTCTCATCCTCTTTTTTCATAAATGCCTCATAATTGTGTTATGATTGCAATTGGATTATAAACTCTTGAGCCACAGATCATGACCCCTACCTCTCAATCTTTCCACACATACACTCCTTGCTCAAGTAACCGAAAAATTATTGTGGCTAATGGTTCTCTTGCTACTGTTGCTAGAATTGGTAATATCTATATCACTCCTAACTTTGTCCTCAAGGATGTTCTTCATGTCCCTAAAATTTCGGCCAATCTTGTGTCTATCCAAAAACTCACTCAAGACCTTAATTGTTTTGTTACCTTTTTTCCAAATCACTGTGTTTTTCAAGAACAAGGCACGAGGAAAAGGATTGGAGTTGCTAAGGAAAGAGGCAGCCTTTACTATCTTGAACCATCCCAAGGAAGCAGTAGTAACCTATCTTTCTCACCGTCTTGCCTAAAGTTTTCCAATAAAAAGTCCATTTAGATGTATCACTCACAGCTTGGTCATCCTTCCTTTAAAGTTTTAAGAGTCATGTTTCCCCATCTATTTCAAGGATTAGATATTTCAGAATTTCATTGTGATGTATGCGAATTTGCTTAACATACTCGTGTACCTTTTCCTATTAGCAATAAAAGAAGCTCTAATCCTTTTGATTTAATTCATAGTGATGTTTGGGGACCTTCATCAATCCCAAACATTACTGGAGCTAGATGGTTTGTTTCCCTAATTGATGATTGCACTCAGGTTACATGGCTCTTCATGCTTAAACAAAAATCTGATGTCAGTTCTATCATTTCCAATTTTCATTCTATGGTTCAAAATTAGTTTGGGGTGAAAATAAAGAGGTTTAGAACAGATAATGCCAGGGACTACTTCAACCAAACCTTACTCCCCTTTTTCAGTCCCAAGGAATTATTCATGGTTCTTCTTGTGTCAATACCCCCCAACAAAATGGGATGACAGAAAGAAAAAATGGGCACTTGCTAAATACTACCCTTGCACTACTCTTCCAAGGGAATGTTCCAAAAAATTATTGGGAGGAAGCAGTTCTAACTGCCACTTATTTGATAAATCGCCTACCCTCAAGTGTTCTTGACAACAAAAGCCCTATGGAAATGTTGAATAATTTTTATCCTCATTTCAAAACCTCTAATAATCTGACTCCCAAAATCTTTGGATGTACTGCCTTTGTTCATATCCATAGCCATCAAAGGGAAAAACTTGAACCATGAGCCACCAAGTGCATCTTCCTGGGTTACTCTTCTACCCAAAAGGGGTACAAATGTTACAACCCTTCATCAAGAAAATTCTATATTTTAGCTGATGTGACATTTGCTGAAAATACCTCTTTCTTTCCTAAATCCCCACCTCAACAAAGGCAATCTCTTACTCAAGAAACTAAAGAATATTTTGAACCCATAAATAACCTTGATCTCCCTTCTAGCCACGAACCAAAAATGTCAAAATCACCTACTGTGACTAATCCCATTCCTCTTCCTACTCCTAATTTCACTAATCCTGCAAAACACTTTCCTAGCTTCCCAAGGGTGTATTCAAGGAGGAAAGTTGCCCCTAAACTAACTCAAGTCTAAGAATCCAACCTAGAACCTGTGAATGAAGCCACAATAAGCTCTTCTTTACCTGCTGAACCTACTGATTCTTTTGATATTGATATAGACCTCCCCATAGCAATAAGAAAAAGCACTAGAGAGTGCACCAAGAGACCTCTATATCCATTATCTAATTATGTCTCGCTCAACCACTTGTCTCCAACCCATAAAAACTTTATTGTGAGTCTAAATACTATTGCTATTCCTAACACTGTTTCTGAGGCAGCTTCAAAAAGGGAATGGAGAGATGCCATGAGAGAGGAGATGACAGCTCTAGAGAAAAATAAAACATGGGAGATTGTTGACAAACCGAAAGAGGTGAATATAGTTTGACTGTAAATGGATTTTTTCAGTGAAGTATAAAGCCGATGGGTCCCTCGAGAGATATAAAGCAAGGCTTGTGGCAAAAGGATACACTCAAACCGATGGCATTGACTACCAGGAAACTTTTGCTCCAGTAGCCAAGTTGAACACTGTTAGAATTCTATTGTCCCTACACATTTTGATTGGCAACTACTACAATATGATGTAAAAAATGTCTTTCTCCATGGGGACTTAACGGAGGAGATCTACATGAATATACCGCCTGGATCTGAGGGTGAACTGGGTAAAGTATGTAAGCTTAAGAAGGCGCTCTATGGCTTGAAACAATCACCAAGAGCTTGGTTTGGTCATTTTGCTAGAGTTATGAAATCCTCTGGTTACCACCAAAGCCAAGGAGATCACACTCTCTTCATTAAGCATTCGGCTAGAAGGGGGGTAACTGCTTTTCTAGTGTATGTAGATGACATTATAGTCACTGTAAATGATGAAAAAGAGAAGATGGAGCTTAAATGTAGATTACTAAAGGAGTTTGAAATAAAAGAGTTGGGAAAGTTGAAGTATTTCCTTGGCATTGAAGTTGCATACTCATCCCAAGGAATTTTTATATCACGGCAAAAAAATGTCACAGATTTATTGCTGGAAACTGGAAAAGGAGGATGTAAACCTATCTCATCTCCCATGGACCCGAATCACAAGTTATGTGAAGCTAAGGAAAAACCGACTGTTGATAAAGCTATATATCAAAAGTTGGTTGGCAAAATTATATATCTTGCCCATACTAGACCTGATATAGCTTATTCAGTGAGTGTTATAGGCCATTTTATGCATGACCCTAGAGAATCTCATCTACAGGCAGCATATAGAGTACTACACTACTTGAAAGGCAGTCCGGGAAAGTGAATTTTGTTCAAAAGACACAATGCTCTCACTCTAGAAGCCTATACGGATGCAGACTATGCTTGGTCTCTGGTGGATAGAAGATCAACTACCAGGTACTACACTTTTCTTGGAGGAAACTTGGTAATGTGGAAAAGCAAGAAACAGAATATTGCAACAAGGTCATCAATAAAATCTGAATTCAGAGCTATTGCCCAAGGAATATGTGAACTAATTTGGCTTAAAATAATTCTAGATGATTCGAAGATTAAACTTGAAGGCCCTATAAAGCTATACAGTGATAACAAATCTGCTATCAACATTGCTCATAACCCCGTACAACATGAGAAGACAATACACATTGAAATAAATAGACATTTCATCAAAGAGAAGCTGGAAGCAGGATTGGTGTGCATGTCTTACATTCCCTCTGACTTACAACTAGCTAATATCTTAACTAAGGAATTTCACAGCTCAAGATTTATGGGACTCCTATCCAAGCTGCGAATGGAAGACATTTATTCCCCAGCTTGAAGGGAGGTGTCAAGATATGGCTGGATTTATGTGGATATGATTAGTTTAAATTTAGAAATAATTAGAATAGAAATCTGTTGTATATAAATCCCTTAAATCAAGGATTAGGATAGGCTAATTTGTTTCCTAAAATTTTGGGATTAGATTAGATTATTTCATTTTTCTTCTCCTCTGTAACTCTATATATTTCCTGTACAATAGCCCAGAAAATAAGAATCAATTTCCCATTCATTTTGTGACAAACTCTACATGAATGTCATGCTTTATAACACTCTTTTAACTCTAACATTATCTTATGCATTTGCATCCTACCACTAAGATTCTTTCCCCTTTAGTCCAAAACCTCTTGATATACCCAACGTTTCTGCTGCGACCTTCCTAATCCCTTCAGACATAGTGTTCCACATGTAGTTTGTATCTCCTTGTATTTTCCAAATTTCCTCTTCTAACACCTTTATTTGGAAACTCCTATATGGTTCACCTTTCAAATGCCACCATCTTATCCTAAGGCTTGATTTTTCATTATTTTTTTCTATTTTTCTCTTGACATGAACATCCATAAACAAGACCCTATGTTGGGTAGTTAAGCTCTCCTCGAGTATAACTTTGCAATCAATGCAAAGTTTTCTATCTGATTTGCTTACCAAAAAGAAATCGATTTGAGAGCATGTCGCTCCATTCTTGTACATGATAAGGTGTTATATTCTCTTTCTAAAACAAGTGTTTGCTATAGTGAAGTTAAAAGCTAAAGCAAAATATAATATTGTTTTACCTTCTATATTTACCTCTCCAATACCATGTCTTCCATGAAATCCTTTATATCCTCTAGCTTCGCTCCCCACATGTCCATTTAGATCACCTCCTAATAAAATCTTCTCTCCTAAAGATATTCCCTATATAAACCTTCTAGGTCCTCCCAAAATTTAATCTTATGATGTTCCTCTAATCCTACTTGTGGTGCATAAACACTAATTACATTACAAGTTTCCCGATCTACTACAAGTTTTAGGGCAATTATCCCATCTCCTATTCTTTTATATCCACTCCTTTGTCTCTCGACTCTTTATCTACAATTATATCTACTCCATTCCCAGCTTTTGTCTTGCAAGCGTACCAAAGCTTAAAACCGGAAGTGTCTAATTCTCTTGTCTTATCTCCTAACCATTTTGTCTCTTGTAGGCACATTACATTTATTTTTCTCCTATTCATAATGTCTACTATTTCCATCGATTTACTTGTAAGTATGTCGATATTCCATGTCCCAAAACGTAATCTACTCCTACGAACTAGCTTCTTTACCCACACCCGTCCACGAAATTCTACCTTCTGAACAGTATGGCTAAAAAAAAAAGCCCAGCATACTCCACTAGATCAACCAACAAATTTGGGACAATTCATGCTTCCTATCACCTAGACAGAAGAAACTATATACAATGGTCAAAACTTGTTCAAACTTTCCTCAAGGGATGAGGCAAGATTAACCATTTGGAGTCTACACTTGAAACTCCTCAATTAAATAATTCACAAGAAGAGTTACGAGAAGCACCAAAAGAAAAGTCTTTATGTCCATTACAGGTATATTCAAGAAGGTCGAGATCCATCCCTAAACCTGAATCCATCCTACCATCCTCTACCACTCCTACAAATGAGATAGTAAGTATAACTTTGCAATCAATGCAAAGTTTTCTAATTTCCTTACAAAGAAATTGACTTGGGAACATGTCATTCCACTCTTGTACATGATGAAATGCTTTACTCTGTTTCTAAAACACGTGTTTGCTATAGTGAAGTTAAAAGCTAAAGAAAAATCTAAGATGGTTTTACCCTCTACATTTACTTCTCCGATGCCGTGTCCTCCATGAGAACCTCCATATCCTCTAGCCTCATTCCCCACGTGCCCATCTAGATCACCTCTAAGAAAATTTTTTCTCCTAACAATATTCCCTGTATTAAACCTTCTAGGTCCCTCCAAAATATAGTCCTTATGATGTTCTTCCAATTCTAATCTCTCTTATTTAATGAAAATCAGCAATTAATTCCTAAAGTTTAGAAACTAGTAACTGAAACAAATCCCTAGAAATCTGGAAATAAAATCCTACTGATTTGACGGTATTAAGCTATTAACGCTTTCAATATTTCATATTTTGTTTCATCTCTTACTTTTCTCCTTAACTTTTGCTCTCCCTATTCTTCTCAACATAAATCAAGCTAAAACAATAACAGCCTGCTGGGTTGATGCCATTAAAGGATCCCGCCAACAACAATTCAATGGAGCAAGAATTGTTAAAAGTGGTGACATGGAAGAGGCCATTTAGGTTTCCAAAATTTTCTTTGACATAAATGAGGACCTTTAATAAAATCATTTAACTAGCAGGTTCAAAGAGATATATACAAGCCAAGACTAACAAAGTATTTTTGCAAGGCTCATATGAGTCTCATCCAAACTGTGATGATCACATCTAACCAAAGGAATCCTCCTCCACTAAACTGACATATTACCACAGTCAAGGATTCAAATTTAATTTTATCAAAATTGAGCACAACACAATTTATCTAAGAATATGTGATATCTAACACATTATGCTCCCTATGTTGAATATTTATAATACATATATAATGTCTCAACTTAATGAAAATGCATCCAAGTTTGAAAAGCAACTTACAGTGAAGTAGGCAACATAGCTAACAGCAAGTGTTAGAGTAATCTCTATCACTGTATCATTAAAAATAAATCCAAGCCACAAAACAGATGCTATCCCAAAAGCAAGACCAATTCCTACACTGGACCAAGGAAGGAATCATATAAGCAATGCAAATTTTAGCCACTGGAGCAATAAAGAAGCAGAGGAAACCTACGCTCCAAGAGAAACTTGTGCTAGAAATTTGATTATGGCCACCCAATTGAAGCTCTCTCCAAGGACCATCCGATAAAATAGTGTAAAAACCACAATTGCAGTTCTGGACATAAAAAGTAGGTACTTTTAAAAATGAAATATATAAAAGACAGAATCAATATACAGAAACAAGTTCACGTTTTATATCTTTAAGGCTTCAGGACACCTCCTAACCTAAATGAAGAAAAAGTATGTTAGAACAAGAGTGATGTAAACTAAAATTGAATACCCATCATTCATCAAGGATTCCCCTTCAACTATTGTACTCAGTTTTTTGCTGGCTCCTAGTTCTTTCAACAAAGCTACAACAGCTACAGGATCAGTTGCACTCAGAAGTCCCCCAAGCAACAGTGACGTTTTCCAACTCCAGTTGTATGGAAAAGTGAGCTGCATTATGACATAAATTAATAACGATGACATGCAAATGACAAAATTAAAACACAGGTTCACGTACCTTCAAAACAGATCCAAGACAGAAGGTTGAGAGCAAAACACCAGGACCAGCTAGTAATAACATCTGTACAATACACCTCTGCACCAGTATTCAAAATAGAAAACAAAGTTAGACAAGGTGCAGTTCATAAAGCAATACAGACCAACTTCACGTTTTGATCTTGGTTCAGCTCTGTTTATAGCTTGCTATTCTTCTAATCTTGTCATGGTTTCCAGTTCCTTCCTTTTCATTTTAGAGTGTAAATCGTTGATAAAATCCATTTCTTATCACATTTAAAAACTTAAAAAAAAATGCAAATTTTGGACTCAAGTTTGTAGAAGAAAATCCTACAATATCTGAAAACTTGCTTTATACATTTAAGGGTTCTTTATACAAATACCAAGCCAAACAGAATAAAGTATAAGATACACTTAGGAAAAAAAAAAAGATACTGATGAATTGCAGTGAGACGATCTTGTTCAACAACTTGATCAGGAGGATATTTAATTTTAAAAAAAAAAATGGTCTTTGAAAGTCTAAGAAAGATGTCATTCATCTGTTAAAGACCAGTTTTGAGGTTCGGCTATAGAAGGTTCTAAAGTAGAAGTTTTTCATTCATTAATTAATTTAATTCTTCGTAATTCTGTAACTTCCATTTTCCTATTCCACATTGTAAAACCCTTAACCATCCTCCTATTGATTTTCCCTATTCATTATCCTCCTAGAACAGCACCCATATTCACTTATAACTGCTAAAGTGTAAATACCCAGCATCAGAAAGTGGTCACAGTGAAAGCTTTTTTCTGTCTATCGTACATAATTTTAAGGACAAAAACTACTCTCGGTCCAGCATCTAACAGCTTAAGCTTCTACATTAATTTGGTTATTGACATAGTGCCAAAGCCACTTCAACCCACAGTTGTTAAAATCAGACTGGAACAGGTGGTTCAACTATTAACCCAGTGAACCAAACCCCTCTCTTGTCTGGTCATTTAATCAGGCCAGAATTGAATTTAAACTGGCCAAAATTGTGGCCTTTTTAAAATCCATCTAGAGCAGATAATTAAACTAATGTTTTCCATTAATAAACAATTTTCTCACTGAGTCAAGCTGAGATAAATCTCAAAGCCATTGACTGGCTTTAGAACAGGAGAAACTCCACATATATATAAAAAAGTGAGAAAAAATTTCCTTGGTTCTATACAATGTGGGACTTTGAGCATGCCAGGCCTCAATGCTGACAAACTCAAGGGAGAAAGCTTTTGTTTTATTCCATCTTGTGCACAGACTAAGATGAATATGGATTATTGAGCGTGCAGGACTCTCATACTCTTGTCATAACACTTGGTAAAACGTAGAAAACTCCCATTTACAGAGCCATATTCCATCAACATGCAGCAGCATTGTCTCTCCCATCCCTCAATTGAAACTGATTGACATGTCCAAGAATAAATGGTAATATTTTTGTTGACGACAAACTCAATCTCACAGTCAACTTCCCAATTCTACTACTAAAATTCCTTTCTTCACTGGTAATGGCCATAATCTACCACCCCTCATTGCAAATTCTGCTTCCCAAAATGGAATAGCATAATCTTCAAATACCACCTCAGCTGAGGATGATTAAAGAACTGTTTAACCATCCCTGCTAGAATCAGAGTACAGGTGTTCCAATAAATATGTATATATGCATCAATATCTTTTTATTAAAAATATTATAAATTTAAACCTATATATTAATTTTTAATTAAAAATATCTGGTTCAACTGCCTTCATTAGTAACCCAAGTCCAATGGTTCAACCCGTAACCCGATCCTCTTGCCAGTTAAACCTCCAATATGGTTCCAAATTTCCAATAACTTCAACAAAATAGTCAGAAGTTTGATCCTTGCTACCTCCATTCTCTTAATTAAATTAAATCAAATTTAGTGCAAGTTAAGAGTGGGCATGCAGTTTATTCACACTTCAAGCCTAAAGCACTCTTGCAACTTTCTATAAGGATGAATGCTGGGGACAAAAAAAAAATCTCCAGTTCTTCAACTAAAATCTTAAGCTATAAAAATAAATTGGTTCTTAACAAATTAAGATCTTTTTTAATATATAAAAAATTCATTAACAGAAATGAATTACAGAAGCTGAAGAGGAAGGACATCCTCCTCAAAGAAAATAGATCATGAAAATTACAAACTGAATAAAATAGAAATATTAGCTCAGAGACCTTGTGAATTCCTCTGCCAGTCCATCAAACTAACCTTCCTAAACAATGAGGTAAAACCCATGAGAAAGCCATAGAGGCTTTCCTGTCCCATTAAAACATTATGATAAAAATTTATAGCTAGTAAACCAATCCTTTTCCATGAAAGCCATAAAGGCATTATGCATCAGCCAAATACACCAGTCCCCAGACAATCCCCCCTCTGCAATGATGTTCAATTAATTACATTCTACTTATTTTTCGTCCTCTTCATTTTTCCATGATGATGCGAACCTCTGTTTTCTGTTGGCCAATAATAGGGACCTGTTCACAAAGGATTATGTTAAAGGGATGTCTTTCAGTTTCCTTCTCTTTTGTATTTTGTATAGGAGAATGTGTTGTCCTCCATTTTTTTTATTTTCTATTTTTTTATAAATAGTGTTCTATAATTATTTTCTCTCTCTTCATCAATTTTACTAATAAAAAAATAGCAGCTTGATAGAACTTAACAGACAAATAAAGATGCATTACAGTTTTCAACTTACATTTAAAAAAAAGCACCTGATTAGTTTATAAATTACTTATAAATAGGTGATTTATGTATGGAAGTATTTATAACAGATTAAAGGGATGTTCCTGCACACAATCATGTAACAGTATGCCAATGCATGAACATGTATGAGACATTGACAAGCAAAACAGTCTGAGACTACCATATTGTAACACTTAATGCGACTATGTACATACTACAAGAAAATCCAGAGAAAAGGGACCTTAATTTGGTGAACTTCCATAGAGAATGAGCTCTCAAAAAGTAGAGCAGGAAGAAAAACAGCTAACAGAAGGTCCGGATCAATGTTTGACCCTGCATATTTAAATTACTGATCTCTAATTATTTTGAGCAACAAACAGTAAAGACCAAAGATGCTTAAGTTGAAATATTTTCTAATTGCTAAGCTATAAATTCTTTTCTCTCGCATGTAAATAGGGTTTGAAATAACTAAAATGAAATGTAGACTAAACTTACAAAGACGAATTCCATCGCCAATCTTTCCCAGCTGGTGATGAGTACCATATTCTGTTGAGGAGTCCAATGCTGATAAGTCAACTTACTTGTAATTGTAAGAATAAGTAAAATCATAAATCAAAAGTCCACATGCCAAGTGTACAATGTTTAATTTATTGAGTGAAACAATGACTAGCTTGTTTTGCATCCTCAAGAAATCTGGAAGTGCCACATTTACAATGGGAAAGTTTTAAGATGTCCATACAGCTAAGTAGCCTCAAAGGGATCAAAAATTGAAAAAAAAAAAAAAAAAAAAAGGAATTAAATTAAGCGTCAAGGATAGATATGAATGTTATAGTCAGTTAAGAACATTGCCATGCTAATTTAGTCAGATAATTTTACAATAAATAAAGAAATTAGCATACTAAGTAAATTAATAAAAGATTTTCTGGAAATCACTTGTTTGGTATATTGGTCTCCCATAATTAGTATAATCATGGATTTTATTACTTTCACTAAAGGTTAATGACATTTTCTCAAACTGGTATTTTTATAGTATCATCGTTGTGTTTTTTGCCACAATTATGACCATATCATGCATTCTGTCTCCACTACGAACACCTCAGCAGCACAACTAACCTATGCTCCTTGTAGAATCACTTCTTTTTCTTCTTTCTTATGAATTCAACATGCATAGATTTTCTGTACTGTTTTTTATCTATTCATTAGTTGTTGGTTGGAACTTCAAATATTGTCCTCAGGAACTAGGGTTGCTGTGATCCAAAAACTTAATTTTTTAATAGGACATTTTATAAGTAAAATTCCTATAAAGGACAATCAAAAGAACACTTGCTACTTTTACCCAAGAAATATAAACAAAAGTAAAATAACCTGACAGGTTAAGCCATATAAAAATTAAAAATTATAAGACACCAATTAGAAATCGAAAAATGAGAACCTGCAGGGACGCAATTTTAGAATTGAGGGAAGATCGCATAGAGGACAAAGAAAAAGAATATATTCCTTATTTCCTCTTCTTTGACTTGAAATATTCTCTTATTCCGCTTCAAGCATGATGAGCAATATCATCACTGCATGACGTTGATCAATTATACAGCACTTGGTGTGGATCTATAAATAAAGCATATTGGTATAATATCTCGCATCTCGTTTATTTAATTGTTAGAGTTTCAGGACATGAAGAATGAAAAAGGGATCCCTAATCTGCTTAATGTTCTCCAAAGCCATGAATAACATATTAAATGCAAACTAAGATAAAATTCCGTGATCATCTGGGTTTTTTAGTCGTTTCTTTTTTTGTCTATCTTGGTTTCTATGTATGTGTAAACTGGTAATTCCATACTCTCGTTCCACCTACTTACAGAGCATGTCAACTCTATCAAAGGTCTTAGAGTAAAACTTTTTGCACTAACTTCATAATTCATCGTTTTCAATCATCTGTTGTTTATAATAACGCAGGAAAACAACAACAAAAAATTAAAAGGAAAACAGAAAACTTTCAAAACAATTGTCAGTGGTTCGGAAAGCCAAACGAGAATAACAAAATTTTCTATAAGAGATAAGAAAGAAGCAAAATCAGGGCACGAATAATCAAAAGCAAACCTAGTGATCCAAGGGCGATGCCAATAATGAGCAAAGCAACTGTATAAGGAACTCTGGTCCCACGCAAAAGATGCCTACAAGCAATTCCCAAAGCTAAACTGAGGCCAACGAATATTACTGCATCTGTTGGATTCCACTCCGCTTCTGAAGAAGCAGGAGAAGACGAAGGAGGCTCGTCCTCCATTATTCAATACGAAAACTTGCTTCTGTTACTGACTGGAACTCCGCGGCACTGAGAGATGAAGTTGTTGGATATTGCAACAACAGAAATCGGGGAAGGGAATGATTGTTCCAGCTCAATGCATTACGGCCTGGGCATATGAGATAGGGAGAAAGATGCTCTTACTCATCACCTGCGTCACTGGTAGTAGCCTTCACAGGTTGACTATGTTTTAAAGGCCCGTGTCGATCCCCGACAGAGACAGAATAAAGAAATAAGTGAGTAAATACCGAGTAATTTCCATACCTGAGTAAATTATATTTATTATTTTAATAAATCATATTAAATTATATTTTTTCCTTTAAAAAATATTAAAATTATATTTCTTAATTTTAAAATTTTACAATCTTATCTTAACAATAGTAATATAAATTTTGAATAAATTATGCTATCCTCTTTTAAAAAATATTAAAATTATATTTTTTTATTATTTTAAAAATTTACATTCTCCTTTAAAAAAAAATTACAATTTCACCTTTTTTTGGTTAATTACAGCTTTACTCCCTCTTTTTGACGCTGGTCTTGTATAACTTTGCTCTCTTTTTTGGTTAATCTGAAAGATGGCGATAGCCATAGACCCGTCCCTCTACTCTCTTTTTTTTAATATTTGTTTTCTCGTATTTTATTTGGTTGGATAATGCATTTTAATTGGAATGGTACACGTGGAGCTAAGTCAACATGAGATTAATAGTGTTAAAAGATTATTAAACTTATTTTAGAAGTTTAAAAATTATAGGGACTAAGTTACAAAAATTTAAATTATAAGAATTAAATTACAGCTTTGATTAAACTGGAAGGCCCAGAAGTTTAATTTAACTAAAAAGAATTTACTACATATGTCAAATGTTAAGGAGTTACGATTAAATTTTATATATATAAAAGAGCACCTAAGTGTAGTTTAACAAAACATCATAATAGGTTATTGAAATTTTATCTCTGATTGAAATATTTTTAATTTTCTTTTAAATCAATCGAAACTAATCAGTGACATATGACATAACAATTAAGTCAAAATTAGTTTCAAGGTCATTTATTTTTTCTGGTAACACTTCAAGGTCATTTATTTATGACTTGTTAATGGTACAAAAATATTAATGAATAGAGAATCTCATGCTTCGTATTTGGTGAGATTTTTTTTTAATGCTCAAAGTCATCAAAGAGTCTCAAACCCGAAATTAAGTTATAAATTAAGAAATTCACCAATGAAATTGGATCTTGTAGAAAGAAGAATTATAGTATTTCACAATGAAATTTAAATTTTTATTAAGAAAAATATAAAAAAAAAATTAGCAAAAGTAGTTAAAGAGATGAATTGGAATTAGGATGGATTTGTTGATTTCATGTGCCTATGCCACAACCCCACTAGTAGACTTGTAGTGTTGCATAGTTGACTAGTGAAAGCTGGAA
Organism: Senna siamea; assembly: GCA_031216115.1. NCBI lineage: Eukaryota > Viridiplantae > Streptophyta > Magnoliopsida > Fabales > Fabaceae > Senna > Senna siamea. The sequence continues at coordinate 11,378,789 of CM062360.1, forward strand.
ATTCCCATTTTCCATAAGCCTTTATGATTGACGACAACTAGCTTCCCTTTTATAAAAATTCCAGCACCCACGAAACTGTAATTTTTCTTTTATAAAAATTTTTATCATCTCTTAAGAATATTAAAATTATATTTTTTTTCTATTTTAAAAATTTATAGAGCGGAATTTTTCTTTATCTGAATAGTAACATTGTAGAAAGAGGAAGGAAAAGTAGTGGATGTGCATTAAAAAAAAAAAAAAAAGGCAAAAGTAGTATATTAATGTATGTAATATATTGGTACAAAGATGGAGGCACGGCGCTATGTAGAATATGTTGCCAGTGTGCGTTCAAACTTCAAATTATATTGAATTTTCTTTATATCCTTCTTTTAACTTATTTTAAAATATTTTGAAAAAACAAAAAAATGATCATGTTGTTGAAAATGGTATCAAAGCTTAATTCTTAATTTATGTTAATATTTATTTTTTATTATTTAAAGTTTAATTTTTTTATCATATATTTTTAATATTAAAAAATATTTTAATATTTATTTTTAAAAAATATAGTAAAAAGTTACTCTGAGTATTAGTCAATTGATAAGAGAGATCTTAATAATATGTTCCAATAATCAAGACAATGAATTTGTTTAGAATTTAATGTTTAGGTATTCTAATATAAGTCATTAAAAATAGATGTTGAAGTGACTAAAAGAAAAACAATCATTTATTTAAAAACTATTTTAAAGTCGGCAGTATCACATTTTGAATTATTGTACTTTTAAGTTAAGCTTAAATTCTGAATATGTTTTAATTTAATTTAAGTTCTGACTTTATTTAAATCATGAATTCTTTCTTGATAGGCAGAATTTATTTTAGAACCTACTTTCTCTCTTGTTTCTCTCCTTTACTTGTAATTATTCTCCTACAAACTTTCCTTTACTATCCATCTGAAATCTCTATCTCTACAAGTATTTTAAAGTTTTATAATATATTTTGAATTTTCTTTATATCTTTCTTTGTAGAATATTTTGAAAAAACGAAAAAATGATCATGTTGCCAAAAATGATATCAAAGCTTAGTAATTTCCATGCCGAAAATGATCCTAAGCCCTATGTCGATCCCTGACAAAGAAAAAATAAAGAAATAAGTGAGTAAATTTCGAATAATTTCCATCAACCTGAGTAAATTATATTTATTATTTTAATAAATTATATTGAATTACATTTCTCTTCAAAAAAATAGTAAAATTATATTTCTTGATTTTAAAAATTTACAATTCTATCTTAACAATAGTGGTATAATTTTGAGTAAATTATGTTATCATCTCTTAAAAAATATTAAAATTATATTTTTTTTTTTTGCAATTTTAAAAATTTGCATTCTCCTCTCTTTAGATATAAGAAAAAATTATAATTTCACATCTTTGTCAAAATACCCTTTTATGTATTATATATAATTAAAAATAATTTTCTAATTTAAAATAAATTAAATTTATTATTTTAACTCAAAATAAATTTTAATAAAGTAATAATTTTTAAAATATATTTTTAATAAAGTATAATTTTTTTAAAAAATTACTATTAACATTAAGAATACTTTTATCAAAATAGATAAACTATAGATTTTTTAATCTTTAAGGAAGAGAACGTAATTTTGATTTTTCTTAAGACTAGAGAGTATAATTTATTTTAATTTTAAAAAAATATAATATATTATAAAATTATATTTTAAAAAATATTATTGAATTATTATTTATTTTGAATTAAAAATGATAACGTTATTTTATTTTTAATTAATTAAATACAATTTAATTATATAAATAATTAAAATAAAGATATTTTGATCAAAATAAATTAAATTGTAAATTTTTTTCTCGGAGAACAAAGTCTAAATTTTTACAATAAAAGAAATGATAGTATAATTTTTGCATATTTCTTAAGAGAAAAACTGAATGTAGTCTTATTTTTTTTCCATTTAAAAAATTATATTCACTCTTTTAATTTATTTTTTTCAAGAAAAGTAATTTTTTATACCAAATAAGATTGAAATTTATTTTTAATATAACAATAAATATAGTTAAATTTATATTAATCTTTAACAAAATATTCTTAATATAACAGTAAAGTAAATAAAGAACTTTATTATTTTTCAATAAATACATAACATATAAAATTTTAAATTTATTAACAAAAAATAATTATAAATTAATTTTGTATAATATTGTATCATATTTTAAGAGTAAAAATACATTAGAAAAAAAATATTTATATAACATTACATCAAACTTTAGGCATAGTAGATGCCTGAGGTTTTTCGTACACAAAATTGTATGATAATTTTTTTATTTTTAAAATATAATATAAAAAATAATTATAATATTTTAAAATAATAAATTAAATATTAAAAATTTATTTAACTTCTCACATTTCTATTATAATTTCTCATTAATTTTAGTTTTTCACTCGATTCTTTTCTCTTTTCATCGCATCACATATTTTATTTTATATTTTATATTATATAATATATAATTTTAGAAACTAATAGACAAGAGACTGCAAAACCATTATATTGTAGATAATTTTTGTAACTAAAGAGATACTAAATGTAATTTCACTAAATTTTTATAAAAAATGTTAGTATAATTATTTCAATTAATTTTAAAAATAGTCATCACTTATGTTAGAGAGCGTCACTAACTTGGCATGTACTTCATACTTTGATTTTTTAATATAAAATACAAATAATTTTTATTATATTATAAAATTAATAATACCAAATTTAAGTATCATTAGAGACTGTCCCTTAGGCATTCAATCACTCTTATAAGGCCTCACTCTCAGTTAGGAATTGCCCAATAATCATTGCTGATCAAACGTCACATGTCCATAATATGTAGGTCTCGTTTATAAATATTATAATACCCATTAGTATTAGGTATAAAAACTCATTTATACTCTAAAGATCATTATACTCTTACGCTCTCTTACTCTTTCTGACTTTGACATCAGAGATGTATTTAAAAAGTCTTTTTCTTTGTGCATTTTTTGCTTATTCTTGGTACAAGAATTTGTCTCTCTTAGCAATTTTCTTACTCCTTTAGGTGTGTTTGTCCAAAATTGATTCTTCAAAAATAATTAAATAAAGTAATACCAAATGATTTAATTTCTTATTTTTCTTTTATCCATATTATAATAATTTTAGACCTTTATGGTGAATAGTTTCACAAAATACATATAATTTTTAATTAATAAATACCATATATATATATATATATATATATCTCTCTCTCTCTCTCAAATAACTTCCCACAACTTAACAACTACATTAATGAATACAAAATAATTTATATTTTGTTTAACTTCAGATAAATAACTACCCACTACTTCCATGAGTCAAGGATAGTGCCTCATATTTTATTCAACTTCAGATAAATAACTACCACTACTACTAAAAAAAATCAAAATGCTTTAACTCCCTCAATTCTCGAGAGTTCTTTCTTTCTTTCCTCATCAAAATGCGTACCAGAACTAGAAGCAAAGAAGCATACGAATGAACATTGTGGTTGTATCCAGGTTTCTTCTTGATCCATCTGAAAAATCAATTAATTTGTATAATTAAAGCATATGTTTGATATAAAAGGAGAGTCCCTACAACTAACAAAAGGTAGCATTGGTTGTAAACTCTCCTTTTATTCCTCAATGGTTATTTTTAAAGTAACCAAACATAGTTGTTATTTGGTTTGGCAAAGCAATATTAGTGGCTAAACGCTGTTATAAGATTTGTCCCATTTTTGGTGTCCGGTCCAAAAAAATTAAAAGGAGACAAGAAGAATAAAAGGAGAGTCCACAATCAGTGTATTTGCTTTAAGTAGTAACAATGCTTATGTCTATCTTATTTCTCACTTGGTTTTTTAACAGTTTGCTCCAAGAAGTTCATCAGAATTTGATGGTGTTGATCTGATTCATAATTTCAAGGTAACTAAGTCCTATAACTTGAGAAGACAGGTTTTTGAATAAAAATAATGTGACAAGCGAATAATCTGTCAGATGCATTAATTTTATTGACATTGTTATTTTTATTATTTCTTTGCTTCTTCTATTCTATTTTTTTTTCATTTTTAATTGATATTAAATAATTTTAATATTTTTATTTGATCATAATTATTTTAATCTTTATAAGTTTTTGATATTAACTTAGGTTAATCATTCTTTCTCATTTATTTTTTTTTATATTATTCATTTTCTATCTTTTACTCTCTTTTTTTCAAGTATTAGTCAAATGCAAATTTAAATTTGGTTTTATAAATATCCGCATATTATTAAGAGTTCTTTTTTTTTTTTTTTTTACTTTTGAGAAAAGATATCATAAAATTTAGATATGATATTTTTTTTGGAGTTGCATTAATTTTATTGAAATTGTTAATTTTATTATTTCTTTGCTTCTACTCTTTTTTCTTATTCATTTTCAATTGATATCAAATAATTTCAATATAAATTAATCTAATTTATCATAATTATTTTAATCTTTATAGGTTACTGATATTAACTTATTCATTAATTTATTAATATTGTTAATTTTGATATTTTGAAGTGAGGAAGGATCATGAATTGGTTATAACTAAGGGCACTGCTCATCCCATCAAGTGGGGCATACAGTTGAGAAATCAGCAAAACTATCATCCTGTACTACGGGTTGACAATTTTTTATAATTTTGAACCTATTGATGTGAATAATTTGATTTTATCTATATATTTTGTATGAATTCTATTTCCTTAATATTTTATATTATTCACATCTATTATAATCACCATTAGACCACTGAAATTATTTGAATTTATATATAACATTTATGTATATTTTAGGAATTCAATAACAACCAAAACGAATATTTTATAAAAATTAACTTATAAATATAAATAATAATTTAATTTAATTATCACGTAATTAACTATTTTACATAAAATAATACAATAACAAATCAAACCTAGCTAGCTACAACCCATAGATAAACAAAAATATATAAATATCTTTTTCTCTTTGTATTAAATTTTCATTTCTCGCAATATAAATATGAAATATTATTATTTATAAATCTCTTTTAATTTGCATATCTAATAAAGTGCAACTAAATCTCACAAAAAGATTCAGTAACGTGTTACATTGAATCTCACAAAATCTCATAAATAAATAAATAAATAAATATATTATGTATCCTTTTCAATCCTTTATTAATGATTTTACATGAAAAAAATACTATAATAAATTAAAGTTAACTAGCTAACTACCCGTATCATAGTAAAAAATAAATTATTATTATTATTATCGCATCTCCGTAAACAAATAAATCACCTAATAATATACAATACTAGCAATGCACAGAAACTTGGTTTGAAGGATAATTTAAACCTTAGTAATATTAATGTACGCATATTTTTTTTTGGAGAAAAAGTAGGTATAATTTTAAAATATTTTTTAATGAATTTCTAAAATGATTATTAGTTGGTTTTTAATAAAGATATGGTGTATGTATTTTTTACAACTTAATATTATATATACTAAATTATATGTTAATTTTTAAAAAGTTAATTTTAAATATAAATAAAAAATTAAATAACTTTCTTCATATAATACTTTATTCTCTTATATATTTAAACTGTATATTACATAGTTTAGATGTACGTATAACGCGAGAGACCGAAAGATAAAACACTCCAAAATACTATAATATATATGGAATAGTTATTATTAAAAAATTATTTATATTTTATATTTGTATTAAAAAATTTCAAAATAATTATATAAACTAATGGCATGAAAAATAAAAATTTAATTTAATTTTTAAATATAAAATTAATAATTAATAATTATATTTTAAAACAGTAAAATTAAATAACATGTAAGTATAATAAAATATTGGTGGCATATAAAATTATTACTGAAATAAAATTATAGAGGGATAAAAAGTGCATGTTTATAAATATTAGTGTCTGAAAATTTAATAGATTTAATAATTATATTAATTTTTAATGCATTAAAAAATAATTATATTAATTTGTAATGTAATTAAAATATAACTAGCTAGTATTATAATAACTAGCATCTTGAAAATTCTTTATATTATTTATATTATTTTATGCGTAGAATCATTCATGGAATCACACACTCGAGAACAAAGTCGGATCATACAACAAAGAAAACGCGCATCTATGAACAAAGGCACGCATAACTTATGAGGAGACGTGCTAATTATCAAGCAACGAGGGCATCAGGTCTGTCCATTTGTAGACATATAAATCATGCATAATATACATCTCGACACTCACTGCCATGCGTGTTTTTGTTTTTGTTTTATTAGAGATTTACTTACATTTAAGAAGTGAAAAATGTATATAAATTTCTAATAAAATAAATTTTTTATTAGATCTAAAAATTATATAGATTTTTCACTTAAAATTATAGTTATAATTCTTGAAAACGTAATTATATTATAATCTCATTGACTGTTAAATACTAAGTTGAATCATATTTAATATGCTAATAGTTTAAGCCTGTTTAAATGTTCGTCTTTAATAAAATCTTTTAAGCTTTACAAAATTGATAAACTCAATTTCATCTGTACTGTAGTAAATTTTATGATTATGTAGGAAAGATACTAACAATATTTAAATATTCATAAATTTAAATTAAATCCACGTTTTGAAAATATTAATTTTAATTATTAATAATTAAAACTATACGGTTATAATTAATAATTACATAATTATAAATATTTTATTTTATTAAATGATAATTAATAATTATAATAAAATCAATATGATTCTTAAATATTTAATTTTTAAATAAAATAAATTTATATTTGACAATATTTTTATCCAAAAAATTAAATTAAATTTAAAATAATTCTAATAAAAGAGGAAATAAAATATGAAATATTTTGATTATATAAATTGTATTTAATTTTATTTTCACATATGATTCTAAATATAAAATATTTCTAATAAATAAATTAAATTAAATATAAAAATAATTCTAATAAAAGAAGAAATAAAAATAAGGACTAGATTATATACACAATATGCATATTTTTATACATAATAAATAAATAATATATATGTTTTTTTTAAAACTCTAGGGACAAGAGTTCAACAAGAGCAACAATGGTCTCAAGCGCGACAACAATACCATTTAATGAGTATTGAGCGTAGGCAAGATTTTTTTGGCTGGAAACCATACAAATTATCAACTCAAACAACCAAATTCTATAGATGATATTCCTGAAGGTGACCGAAGCACGGTCCTCTCTTCTCAAAATGGTATTGTTTAAATAATTATCAACTAATGAGACATAGTGATAAATTTATAAATAAACATTTTAATTATATTTAAATAAGAAGAAAATGTATTTTAATTTGTATAAAAATTATTGCATAACTAAGGTATGTCTAAATTTTGAGGACAACAGTTTATTGAGGAGGGGTGAAATGTCATGACTGAAATCTTATATTCATAGAAAGTGATAAATCAATAAGAATTGAAATAAGATAAATATAAATAATGAAAGTAGAGCAAAAACTAAAGACTAGACATTAGTTAGAAATTCAGAAGAGAACTTAACCAAAAAAAAGAGAGAGAGAGAGTCAAAACAACAAAAAGGACTTGAAGAGGACTTAATTAAAATAAGGCAAAGTAATACAAAATGAGATCATTTTATGGTATATAAACCCCAAGGAATCCAATTATGGCCTTGGAATGTTTTAAAAAGGATTATATAGTAATTTTCATACAAGATAGAAATTAAGGGTAAAATCATAATTTTTACTTGATAAAAGTTATTATGAGCTTATTTAAGTAATTTAGAAGACATGAGCAGTCTCCTCATACCCAAATTGACTTATAAATGTACTTAAAAAGAACTTATGGCTCCAAAAGGTAGAAATCATAATACATGGGTAAAATGGTCAATTTTAATTATTTTATGACCTAATTAATAAATTCACTTTTTCCTTCTTCTTCCTCCACCAATTCCATGCCATTTTAGCTAAAAAAGAGAGAGAGAAAGCTAATGGTTCATGTTTGGGAGAAGGAAAATAGAGAGAAAGGCCAAAAAGAGTAAGAATCCTTCACTTTTTTATCTCTTCATAATTAATAAAGTTGATATACCCCTCAAGAGCTTTCTTTTCATCTAAATTTCAGCCCCAATCTATGAATTTGAAGGAGAATTTTGTGCAAGTGAAGAACTATTTTGAAGAAGCAATAACAAAGTGAAGAAAAGATAAGTTAGCCATGAAAAAAAATTATATGTTTCATAAGAGAAAAGTATGGCCAAAGGGCTAAACTTGCATGTGATAAAATTAGGGTTTACAAGGCAAACTTTCATGCATGAAATAAAAGGTTTCTACAAGTACTTTAGGTTCTTAAAAAAATTATCCAATAGCCAAACATGTTAGATTTCAATTAGATTTTCCAAAACACTTCAAATATGTCAAATATAAAAAGATAGGGTTTATGGAAGAGAATAAGAAATCTGATTTTTATGGAGTGTTTTCATTACTAGAGAAGTCACATGAAGTGCCTTCCTAACTCAAAGGAGTTGAAATATGCTAGCTTTATGAATTAATCCACTTATAGGTCATTGTATCAAGAATTTTGAAATTTTGAGGGGTGAAGGGCAGCCACCATTTTGAATTCTATGATGTTATTTGAATTGCATTTGAAGCCCTAAAAATTCCTATGATGCATATCTAAAGAGGATTCTTTGAGAAAAAGGTGTAAGCTAGCAAATGGGCATAATATGTAATGGTATGTTTATGAAGAAAACTAGCATATGAATAATTATTTAAAGCCTAGAAGAACTATAAAAACACATTTTCAAGTATAAAAAGGAAGAGAACATGGAAAATGAATTTAATTTTATATGCATACTCTAGGTTTAAGAAGCAAAGTTAGCTACCAAAAGAAAAATCTAGCATAGTCATGACATGAGTAAGTAATGAGTTCAAAGACCAAGAATATGATAGTATTCATAATGAATTCCATGTGAATTTAGGGAGTTGCTATTGTCAAGTAAGTCATCCTAAAAATGAAGCGAGAGGAAAACCTTGACATTGCCAAGAAAAGTTAAGAGAAAGAGAACCTTGAGTGCAAGTTAGCTCCTTTTCATTCCATATGTGCTAAGTGTGTGTTTGTGGTATGTATATGCATACTTGATGCTTGAAAGGCTTTATATGTTTACGAGATGCCTTATGATATGAATATGTGTCATGAAGCCTTGATGACTCAAGTCATGTGAGATGTATGATGTTATGAAAGGTCTAGATGAGCTAAGTCCTACCCTAGGTATGTTGTTTTATGAGTTTTAACTATAACTTAAATGCTTACATGATGATTTTAGCATGAAATCATGCGCTATATATGAGATACTCTTGTATACTCTACTTTCCCTTGCATGTCATAGGGTGTTTCGAATGTAGAGTGAGCTATTGGAATTTTATGTCTTAACCAAAATTTTCACGAACATTTTTAGGTGAAACAAATAAAGGCAAGCAAAAAGAGGTGGCTCCATACTCTCTTGGATGTATAATTTAGGACAAAGATATACATAGAAAGTGGATTTGCTTATTTTGATATAATTTTCGTATAATTTTGAGCAAGATATAGATATTGATGACCTATATAAAAATTTGATATAAATTATACCAATATCAACTTTGATAGTTAGAAATATGAGTAGGAATAATACCAAGTTCCCTTGGTAGCCAATTCATTAGAAAAGTATAAAAAAAGTGGCTACTTTGGAGGAACTAGAAGTATGATTTTATACCTATGATATGTTATGACGAAAATGATTAATGAATGACATTATGTGACCTATATGAGATGTGTTTATGGTGTGAAATATGATGGAAATGATGTATCTAGCAAGATAATCAAATGTATAAGAATGAATAGTAGCATTTCCAAGAGATTTGAAAAAGTCCATCTAACTATATTAGAAAAGCCAAACCAAATGTTTGGACAAGTTTTAATAAGTATTATAAGGCTTTATAAAGCATGAACATGGTTGAAATAGGCTAACCTCAAAATTTGGCATGTTGAAACTCAATTTTTGCAAATTTGGATCTAATTATAAGGGACAAAGGAAATTGTGAAAATTATTTTCAATGAGCTCCAAAAATTATGGAAGTTGGTAGGGTAAAACTAAATATATGGAGGTTTATGGTTGTTAAATTTCGTTAATTTTGGAATTTATTAGATACCCTTTTGTAGACCTAAAGTTGAGACAATTATACAGAAAAATTTTCTAGTTTATACACTTTCCCTTGGATGTTAAGGAACAACAAAATGAGTTAATGGCTAAAATTTTATCTAATAGTATCTAAGGTCATAAAGAATTGATTTGTGAAATTTCATATCATTTGGAACTTATTTGGTACAATTTTGGCATTTTTTTTCCAAATTCTAGTTTACTGTCATGGAACTATGAAGTTGTATTGTTTCATTAGATTTTGAGTGGTCAAATGTGCGAATTTTGAGTTAAAATTTGATAAAAAAAATTAGATATCATATTCATATATATTTCATAAAAATTTCAGAAAATTTGAAACTTCCTAGAATAAATTATGCTTTTCCAAAGTTAGCTAAGTTATTAAATGAACATTACCCAAAAATATGAATTTTTCTCTCTGTGTTTAACTATCTTTTACTAAGTTTCTTTTATTCTTTTCATTTGTTTGACTTCAAGTAAAAAAAAAATATTTTAAAGATTTCTAGTCTAGATGATGATAAATACCTTCGTATGACAATAGTTATTTATCTGAAGTTGAATAAAAAAATAAATTAATTTTTATTTATTAATATAGATGTTAATAACCTCTAAAATAGTGGAAAGTTATTTGATATATATATGGTATTTATTAATTAAAAATTATATTTATTTTATAATATTTTAAAAATTAGATCGTCATTAAATCGATGAAGCAATTGATTACGGTTCAATTGTTTAATCATAGTAGAATCGATATTAATATATATATATTACTTTTTTATTTTAAATAAATAATTTTAAATAATAAAAATAAACATATCATGTAATTTTATCATATATAAAATAGAATAAATATATAATATATATTAAATTCTTTAAAAAAATATAATATTTATATTTCTTTTAAAATTTAAAAATATATAACATTTATTATCTTTACCTAATTTTATCCCATTATAGTTTTTTATTCTACTTTTCCTTTGCTTTATTTTCATAATTTATACACAATTTCTTCATCTTTTTCTCTCTCATTAAAAATAAGTTGATGTTGACATCTCCATGACAACCACCTCTCTTTAATTAACTTCATTCAAATAAAGTTTTGTTTTTTCTCACACTTTCTCTTTAATTAACTCCATTCAAATAAATTTTTGTTTTTTCTGACACTCCCTTTAATTAACTTCATTCAAATAACAAAATTTTTTCCCATAATCTCTCAATTCTCAAACATACGCAGGAATGCAGCACCCGAAGAAGTGCAGCACCGAGAGAAGTGGTCTTCTTCTTCCTCTATTGCTTCTTTTTCTATTTCTTCTTCTTCTTGAAGCATTTTCTTTTCCTTCTCTTTTCCTCTTTTCCTTTTCCTCTTCTTTTTCCCTCATTCTTCTTCTTTGTTTCCCTCTCATCTTCTTCTTCTTCTAAATCTAACCTAACTTGTAACTGGCCAGTTTTTTTAACTCTTGATCAATTTTTGTCATGGTCAATTTTTAAGTTTGATCGAATTAGCATCACAATTAATTTATCAATTTTTTGATCCAATTGATCGATTCGACATAATTTTTAAAAATATAATATTTTGTGACACCATTAACTAAAATAGTTCATAATTATTATAATATAGATATATAATATTTATTAATTAAAAATTATATGTATTTTGTAACAATATTAACTAGAAAGGCTAAAAATTATTATAATATAAATAAAGAATAGTTATTCTTTGTTTCCTGTGAAAGATCCGATCCTTCTGTTTTTTATTTTTTTAAGATTTTAATAATTAATGCTCTTAAAATTTTATTTAATTAATTGATTAAACATTTAATGATTTTAAATTTATAAAAAATAAATAAAAATAATAATTGATAATGTCTAACAATTTTATCAATGAATAAGATAACACTCTAACTAGTGTCTTTACAGTAGTAGTCATCAAAAACCTATTTTTTTTAATCTATTTCCGACCTACTTCTATTTAAGTTTTCTATGATTAGCTTATTATTATGTATCCAAATTGAAATTGTAAATTCCATTTCAATCACTTCAAAATTGGAACCGCTACGTCGTGAAATTTTGAAGAATCCCACTATTTTATATAAAAAAATAAAGTACATAAATATCTTTGTTATTAAATTTTTTAATTAAAATAAAATACAAAAATATATTTTTAAAAAATAACTAATTATAAAATAATTAAATTATATAAATCATAAACATATTATTATCTCATTGAAGAATCTAATAAAAATATAAAAAAATTACATCTAAAATTTTTTTTCTCATATAACTTATTTGTAGATTTTACTTTTTCAATGAGAACAAAAAAATAATTATAATTATATACTTTTTAGTATTACTACATTTTAAAAAACTTTTGTTACCTCACTCATTTTCTTAGATATATAATTCTCTAATTGATATCATATTATATATTCGTATATAATAAAAATTGGAAGGCGCAGATAAATGTGATAAAATGAACACCCTTATATATATCACTTCTATTTTTGTTAATATTTATTTTTATGTTGCACTAAGTAGATTATCACATAAATAATATGTGGATATCCACATACGTATTTTTTAATATTATATTATATAAATGGGATCAATTAAAAATTAAATATTTTTATCATAGATTTAAAAAGTTTTAAAAATAATCATTTAAAGTATAAATAAAAAAATATCTTCTTTCTAAAAGTTCAATCAAAAGACGAATACAAAAGTTAAACGAAGGTAACGTTACTAAAAAAAATAGATGCTAATTAATTTAAATATATAATATAAAATTTTGAATAAATTACATTAATCTCTCTTAAATTTTGATGAAATTACATTTACCATCACTATAAAAATTATTCCCAATACTCCTAATATTCAATACAATATTATATGCAAATACATTTTTAATTTATTTTTATCAATAAAATTAATAGTTTATACAGTATTTATTTATTATAAAATAATAAAATTACTTACCTATCTTTATTATTATATTAAAAATTTCATGATGAATCATATAATATAAATATAACTTCATTTATTATTATATTAAAAATAATATCAAAATCTTATTATGTATAAAAAGTTTTTTATTAACAAAAAATAAGTATTAAGAAAAATAAATGTAATTTTTTAAACTAATAAAACAATAAATATAATTTAACTAAATCTAGTAAATGTAATTTACCCTAAATATTTTAATCTCTATATATTAACATATGAATAAATAAAGAAGGACTCATATAATTATAACTTAGACAGTAAACTGAATTTTTTTTGTTTATTACCTAGGTATATAAGTCAGCACATGATCCAGATCCAGCAAATCTTAGATCTATTTTTTAAAATAGGAGCTTTATTTGTTCTTCTTTGCATCATTTATTTAAAAAATAGATCTAAGATTTGCTGGATCTGGATCATGTGGTGACTTATGTACGTTGGTAAAAAGAAAAAAAATTCAGTTTACTGTCTAAGTTATAATTATATGATTAATTTTTTTATTTATTCATATGTTAATATATAGAGATTAAAATATTTAAAGTAAATTTTGTAATTAAATTCTTATAATTTAACAAATTTTTAATTTAATTCATAAGCTTAAATTTTTTTCAATATTTTGTTAAACTTTTATAATATATTAATTATATACAATAATAACACTATAAATTTATTTAATTCAAGTCATATTACTCATATTATGTAAAAAATATATAATATTTATTATTTAACCACTCCATTATTTTAACCTAGTCATTCAACTCTTTTATTACTTATAATTTGTCCTTCAACATTTTAGAATTATTAAATAATTCAAAATAAAGATAAAAAAGTAATAATATAATAGGAAACTACATTAGCAATAATACAAAGATAGTTATAAATTATAATTATAACATCAATGATGAAATTATAACTAGAAGAGAAGAATAATTGAAAAATATATATAGATATTATCTAAATTTTTATAAATCAATTAAAATAAATAAGAAATTAAACAAAAATAGTATCAAAATATTCAATCCATTCCATCATATAATGTTTATGGTATACCAAAACAAAATCACATCCTAATTAATATTAAGTACCAACATATATCAACTATAGACTAATTTTAAAATTAAATTAATGCCTAATAGATTATTTCTTTTTGTATATTAACGTATGAATAAATAAAAAGGTAATCATATAATTATAACTTAGACATTAAACTGAATTTTTTTGTTTGTTTGTTACCTAGGTACTTAAGTCACCACATGATCCAGATCCAGCAAATCTTAGATCTATTTTTAAAAATAGGAGCTTTCTTTCTTCTTCTTTGTATCATTTATTCATATCTCTTGTATTCTTATTATTTTTAATTTGTATTCATTTATAAGCTATTAAGATTATTTTTTTCAATCCAATTATTTGCTCTTCTTTTATATTTAAAAGGTTAAAATAAAACAAAATTTAAAGATTGTGCATTTTACTTTCACAAATTTTAAGAGTTGACAAAGAATCACTCTAAACATATATTTTTGTAGAACTTATCTTTTTATTCAAGTTTTTTTTTTTATTGAAAACTCGTTTTTATAACATTATATTTATTTCTATAGTCTTTATACTTTCATTTAATTTGTAATTAGGTCTTTATATTTTAAAAAATTTTAATTAAACTTTTATAATTTAATAAATTTTTAAATTTGTCCTTGTTATCAATTTTTTGTTGAAATTATATTAAATTTTGTTAATGTTATCCATATATAATATCTTAATACTTTAAATATATATTATTTATCTTGACTGAGAAGGAAAAAAAATAATACAAAAATAACTTAAATATGTACAATAAAATATAATTTAATTATATTAGATAATATGATTAAAATGACTTGAACTAAATAAATTTATAGTGTTAATTATTGTATATAATTAATATATTATCAAAATTTAACAAAATGTTGATAAAAATTTAAGCTTATGAATTAAATTAAATTTTTTTAAATTATAATAATTTAATTACAAAATACTAAATTATAATAACTTAATTAAAATTAAATTAGTGAAACTATAATTATTATAAAAATAATTTAATATTCATTAATTTAAGGTGTCACAAGGAGGCCACTAATGCTGCAACTTCACAAGATTGAAGATGGGCAACAAGAATATGCTGAATGATAAATCTCAATTTTTCTTGTCCAAGTAAATTATACCTTGCGTTCGAAATGGTGCGTCTTCTTCTCGGTATCGCACACTGTGCTGCGAAAATGCGGATTTCAGAATGATGCTAAAATAGGGATTTCGAAATGATTTAAAAAAGAAAAGAAAAGCGAGTTCGAATTGGGGAGCGGCGTGACTCATAAATCATAATGTTTTAATCCGGACTTATCATTGATCTGATGAGAAAATTGAGTTATAGAATCACTAATCGAATAATTGAGTTATTAAAAAATTAATTTAACTAATTAATTAAAAAATTCAAATAATAAAATTATTTTTGATTATTTTAATAATACATGCTCTATTAAACTAATATAAAAAAAATATTTTTGGATTCCATATTAGGAGGAAAAGTTTCAGATTCATTTTTATTTTGCCCAACCCTTTTCACTCAGACGCAGAAAGATTGAAAGGGAGGAGGAAGAATTGTGAGTTAAAATGATTGAATTGCCCCCAATACCATTTCAGCTGCCAGTTTAAAGCTGAATGGGTGAGATTTCTTATTTGGTTGACTATATATTAACAAAATTAAAGTTTTGGATGAAAGTAAAATAAGGAAGTAAATTGTACAAAAATATAAGTTTATGAACTTTAAAGTTTAGGGATTAAACTGCGTAACATCCATAAATCAAAGGAATAAATTATATTTTGATCATTCTAAAATGACTACTAGTACCTAACTTTTGTAATGAAATGCACCCAACATGATAGAGTGAATTATACTCTTTGTTTTTTTTAAATATGTTAAAATTACAATTTTTTATTTTAAAAATTTATATTTTCTTTTTCTGAGAGATTAAAAAACCTACTGTTACACTCTCTTAAACAAAATATTCTTAAATGTATTATTTATATAATCAAATATTAGTTAAATAAAAAGATGCTTTTATTTATAATTTTCTAATAATCTCATAAAGCATTAAAGTTCGTATGCTTTTTTTTTTATTTTGATTATTTTGATTATTATTTTGATTATTATTATTATTATTATTATTATTATTATTATTTATTTTTATCTGTTATTGATTAATGTAATTTTAATGTATCCTTTTTAATTTTTAATCTTAAAAAGAAAATAACTCATGCTCATATTTTATATTTTCAATTTTTTATATCTAGGATAACAAAAATTCTAAGATTTTTTCGTGTATCACATAGGCTTACTTGTAAATTTATAAAAATAATATCTAAAGTTCTTGGAGACTTCGAATATATCAATTATGTCATACCTCTACAAAATATAAAAATATTACATATATATATTTATTCCTATGTTTTATTTTTATTAAATTTTATAACTATTTATTAAATAATAATTTTTAATGAGTAAATTACACTTTTCTTCTATCTTTTTTGAAAACGTACATTGTTATTTTTTAAAAGATTAAGAAATTTATAATTCCACTCATTTTGCCCAAAATATTTTTAACAGTAATATTAATTTTTTTGAAAAAAATTATTACAAAAATATATTTTAAAAACTATTATTTGTTTATAAGTTATTGTAAGTTAAAAAAAATAAATTTAATTTATTTTAAATTTTAAAAATAATTTTTATATTAATTAAAACTCCCTAACCTTTAGGAGTTGTGTTAGACAAGGCAACCAACACCCAAGAGAAGGGTGAATTAGGTGTTTACAAAGACTTTGGTTATTATCCAATTTTTTTTTTCAAAATGCTTTCTAATAAGATTTATTTAATGAGTATAAAGCAATGTAACAATTGTTTCTATCAAAAGATAAAAGTTAAGTTGATTCTTGGAGTATGAAGATCATATTCTTTATTCTAACAAAAATAGAGTACTCCAAAAATGTAAATATTCTCAATGCTAAAGTTTATTTCAAATAAATAAGAGTAATTAACAATCTCTCAAACAAGTTTATGACTTAATCTAGATTGAAGAAGATTTATCAAGTATGATATGCTCAAAAACTTATACAAAATTTCAAGTTAAAAACAAAACATCAATAAAAAACTTGAAATAAAAAGAGTTTAGGAAAAAAAAGAAGCAAACTCCAAGATTTATCTTGGTTCGGCTCCAATCCAAGCCTACGTCCAGTCTTTAAGCTTCAACTTGAGATTTCTCCACTAATTCCAAAAGTTTGAATCAGGCACTAGTGAGCCACTACAAGTTTCAACTCAATCTAGAGTTTATTTCTCACTAAAAAACAGATCACTCCTTTCTTCCTAGAGAAAATCACTCCAAGACCTTCTCCACTCTTGATTTCTCTCACAAGGGATACACCACCTCGATCTTACAAAGCTTGAAAAAGAAAATAATCTCTCATATAAACTCTCTCAAAGAGTAGATATACAATATAAATCTCTAAGAAATCAAAAGATATAGATTATGCAAGTTTTGGTTCAATGATGTTTATTTCTTTCTCAAATATGATAAAACAAGTTAAAGATCACATTATAGCACTTGGTTCACTCTGTCAATATGTTTTCAAGGTCCTATTTATGATCTTATATGAGAATATAGCTGTGACATACACAAAAGAGCCATTATACACTAGAAAAACATGTTTTTTGATGTTGACAGTTGACTGCTATAGTGAGGCAGTTGACTTTTAGCTTATTCCCTTGAAAAATATGATCTTGGAAGAGCATTTTTTGAAATTCCAGTCTACAAGTCGACTGCTATCTCTAAGGAAGTCGACTGCTTGCTCTCTGTTTAGTAAAAGTTAACTTTTGTGGCTTACCAATCGATTACTCCCCTTGCCTCCACTTTAAATGACTATAAATTCTTCATTTTAAATCCGTTTGAGTCTAGTTTATAATAAAATAAGGTTCAAACTAAAACTCATTACTATTTGGGAGATATGATCAAATTAGTTACAAAGGCCAAATGGTCATGAAGTTTTCGTTTCAAATCCATTTTGAGAAAAATGACCTACAATTAGAAAGCTCTTTGAGTCCAGTGTTTTATGAAAACAAGTTTCACACCAAAACTCATTGCCATGTTGGAGATATGATCAAAGGAGTTACCAAAGTTATTAATCCAACATAGTTCCATAGCCTTAAATTTAAATGGTCCCAAAGTTTTCATTTCAAATCCTTTTTAAGAAAATGACCTATCAGTGGAAAGCTACTTGAGTCTAGTTTTTAATGAAACAAGTTTCACACTAAAATTATTTATCATTTGGGAGATATGATCAAAAAAGTGACCAAAGGTCAAAATATGATTTTAGAAAAAATTCATATTTCACCATCTTTTGTGTTCAAACAAATATTTTAAGAACCAAAATGTCTTGAGCCAATAAATGCTAATATAAATTATTGAGTTTCACATAAAAACTATTAGCCTATTATAAACATACCTATTTGAGTCCATTGGCTATCTTGATGCAACCAGGCTTCTTAACTTTGAATCATCAAATTCCCTAATTCTTTGAGAATCATTCTTTCTTTGTCATTTCTTTGAGTGAAGCATAATATTGATTTTCCATACTTCGATGCTCACTCTTATTGGACAATTTTATATAAAAGATATTAAACTTGCAAAATAAATAGTTAGTTCAATTTATAGTTAACTATATGCATAACTTAATAACACTTAGTTCAATATAAATAATCTTATCATAGAAATGAGATTCTTATGATTATATATCCAATTTAGATTACATTAATAGCACATTAAAAAAATCTATTGGATATATTACAAGCTTGTGTATCTCATAGTCTAGGAATAAAGTATGATTCAAGTGAAGGTAATACATATTAAAGACTATAATCATACGTAGCTTATAAATCATATGATAATTATATTCATAAAATATTTATCACTCATTTTTCATCATCAAAACTTATAACATAGAACCTTAAGTCTAATACGTTGTGCAAAAAATCCTTAAATAATTTAACGTTTCTACTTTCTTTTATGGTTTTAGATGAAAAAGTTAATAAGGGGGTTTTCTTGCACGAATTGCAAAGTTTGAAGGGTTTTAGGTCAATTTTTATAGTTCAATGGGGTTATTTGCATGTGAACTATAGTTTAAAGGGCTTATGTACATTTTAATCTTAAATAAAGTATAAGAGAGTACTTTGACAAATTATTCATGTGGTGTTTATAGTTTTACTCAAATTTTAATTATTTCTTTATAGTTTAAAAATTTATAATTAGGTCCTTATAGTTTAACAATTTTTTTTAAATAGAATATAAACACTTTTGATGTTTTCTGAAATGGTCAAAAACAATGCTGAGAGCGAATGACTTAAAAAAGGAATGCACAAAGGGAGAGGGCCTCCATGATGCACCTTCGATGGTTAAACTAGTAAAGAAAACACTAGAGTGTCTCTGAGGGTACTAAGAATGTTATCCCTGAGGGACGCCAATGATGCTCCTTATATAGGCGTTTAAGTGAGAGAAAATTGTTACAATGTCACTTGTAGGAGATTGCAGGGATTGCTCAGTGTGTGGGCGATGGCACTTATCGCTGGCCCTAGAGGGCATTCACATAACTTGTTGATTCAGCCAATGTTCACATGCTACATGGCAGTATATCATTGGTGGGACCAATCCATATCTATCATAAGTCTCCCAAGCCTAATAGTACGTGTGCTCTTGGGCCTTAAGTTTTAAAGAGAAGTGGATTAGGCCTGACATGTGGGCATTTGAGATCTCTAGCATAAGGCACACATGCCCCTTAATTCTTGGTGCTTCGGTTTCCACACCAGTCATGTTTTTGAGCATGTTAGCACGTATCTTAGGTAATGGAGGTGTTAGTTGGGATATCTTAAATGATTTTTTAGGGTATTTTGGTATTTTCATTGGGCTTGGCACCTACGGTTTAAATTGATTGCCATTCATAAGTGTCCTTTCACTTTTTTCATATGCATACTATGTGAGTTCTTTCTCTTAAGTACTGTGCATTTTCTTAAGGAGGAAGGTTTCTGCATTTTTTAGTTCCACTATTCTTTGGGCTTTTTTTTTTTCTATGAGTATTCCTTCTCCTTCCCCATTTTTCTTTGATTGGTTTTGCTTCTAGCTTACTCCCTTCTTTTATTCTATAGAATTTTTGGAAATTTTCTTACTTTAAGAATATGTTTTTCTTCAATTAAGCTTTCCATTTTTCACTCTTTTTGTAAAGGATGGTGAGATGATTGGTACACCTCAACTGTAGACTGTAAGGCTGCTTTCATTGATTTGCCTCTGGGAGGTGAAGATGATTCTTAAAGCCTTGGGTTGGTGGTATCTTCTGGTAATGAGGGACAACTTAGTAGAGAAGAAGTTTCCTCTGTCATGAGGGCTTTGTTTGGGGGGCGAATAAGCTATGAGTGATGGGGAAGGAAAGAGAGAGAGAAAGTAGGTAGGGACTATCTTGGGAAGCCAATGTGCGTCTAGGATGTCTTGGTGAATCATCGATCGCTCGTAGACCTGTTTAGGGTTGTTAGGGTTTCTTCAGTGTATGAGTTGGAAAAGAAGAATACTCTTTTTTTGGATAGCTCTGGTTGCCCGTATCTTATATTTATATAGCTATCGGGTTCGTTGGCGAATGCTAGCACTGTTGTTAAAGTAGTGAGAAGTAAAATATACACTGCCAAAGATATTCATGGCCTGTGGGAGGAGTTGTTTCAGCTCAGGCCATATGAGATTAATTTTGGGATCTTGAGTTCCTTTCTCCCTTTATTCTCTTGGACTAGTATGGAGTTGGTTTTTTTGTGTACTGACATACGGTACGGGAGGTGAGGATCCTCCCCCTCTAACTAATTTTGAAATGTGTCTATTGAGTCACCTTAATGTCTACCTAACGTAGCTTGTGATGAACGCTTGGGTAATCATTCATGGTTTCTATGAGTTATATGATCAGTTATTCGGGAGCCTACTATTTCACCTTTCTTTTATTTTTTCAAAGTTCAGGCTCAATCGGACAAGGGCTGGCTTCAAATATAGAAAGTTGATAAGTTTTCGCGCCTGATTGAGGGGCTAAACTTGAATTTGAAATATTTGAATAATGCCTCTTTTTGTATTGTTCCTCTTGTGAGAATTCATCCTTTTTGGCTACGTCTAGGGGATAATAGGCCATTTTTCCCTTTAATTTGGTCTTGTCCTTATACTATCTCGAAGGTTAATGAGGTAGGTCTTGATGAGGAGAGAGGGAGATCGCTGCTAATATCTCTTGGGAAACTATTGATATGAAGAATATGACTGGTATATTCTATGTTTCTATTTTCATTTATGTGATTTGATTTTTCTATGCTTCTTTATCATCTTAATTTTGTTTTTGCTACTTGTAATTACAATTGGAGGCTCTGTATAATGCACGCCTTCATCGAGCTGTTAGGAGGGGCTCTACGAGTGGCCTTTCTACTATAGGATCACATCAAGGGTGATTAAAGAGGGTTGTTACTGTTAGCTCTCTTAGGAGTCATAGAGGTTTAGGAAATTTTCTTATTCCTCTGCGAGGTTCTGCTGCTATTACTAATACTACTACTGTTGGCACCACTGGTGTCATTGTGATCACAAACCTAACATGGGATTCTTCAATTGAGTGATTGGCAAATAGGCGTTCCCGTCGTACATAGGAGCCAAGTTTATGGGGAAATGAAAACCACCCATCAATGAAAAGAAAGACAGAGAAAGGGAAGGAGCTAAAAGAAATAGCCAAAGTATTTTTGGCAAATCACGCAACAATTTTATGTTACTGCAACAACACGTCTTCACTGATGAGGAAGAGGAGGCATCAGAAGAGAAATTGAGGAGTCTTAGGGTGCCTGAGACTCTTCAGCCGATAGGTTGCCTAGTGATCCAGGGCCTTTGTGGCTTGAAGGCTATAGTGGGCCAAATTGGGCTCTTTGAGGAATTTCTTTTGTGCTTTGTACTTTTCATTTTATGGCTATGCTTTAATTCTAACTTATGTTGTTTACTTTTCAAAGGTTGGGAGGGACTCACTACAGTTCAAGTTGGATCTCCTAAAAGTGTGACACCTCCAATCTTATGGTCCCTTTTTGTTGATTAAATAATATAATATTTATATACAGGATTGGTGAGTTACTACTACCTTTACCCGAATAAATTTTTAACTTTTACCAAGTTAAATAATTAAGTGCTACTAGTTTGGGAACTCTACACTTAGAATGCTTACATGTAAGATCATAGTGGAAAATAATTAAAATAATATATATATATTCACATACATAGTTCATTTATAGTATTTACAAGTGTCAGCCATCGGACATATACCTATAGATATGTGAGTGTGTTAACTAGGGTAAGGAGACAACAAGCCTGTCACTCATACCCATTTAACAAAAGACCACTACTAGATTCCTAGCTCACATATCCTAATACATATATGCCCTTTCTATGTACATACAAAAATTATCATCTTGATCCTTTTCCAAAAGATTAATAAGGATTCAGGGTATTAGGCATATCAAAAAACTGTACAACACCTAACACTCCAAGCAATCAGGGTGTGGGAGGTACTTTAAACATGAAAATAACCCATAATTCCTTAATCACTGAAAAATATCCCAAAAAGGGTATTTCCACTATTTCCACTTTTATCTCCAACCAAAGTTGATATTTAGGTATCTGATACAAACTAGTACTTCAAATGAGAATGAATCTCAATAGTACTAAACAACCTGTCTTTTAAAATACACTGCCCTGTACCGTTATATTTATATGAAAAACACTACATTCTTCTTATCATCAATTTAAAACATTATGACTATTGGGTTACAATGCATGAATCATACAGCTATGTCATCTTATGTCTCATACTCATACTTATGCATGTCATCTAAAATCATCATATATTTATTTAGTTAAATATATATATATGTCATCAAATTATAATTCATATCCATCAAACAAGATATATCATACCATATATCCATCACACAGGTTATATATATAATTTCATAATGGTAACAGGGCATCATATAGAAACAAAGCATACATAAGGAAATTAGAGTATATTCACATGGTTAATGCCAAATCATGATCATCACAAGATCATACCAAGAGAAATCAAGAGAGTTATCGAGCGAACAACTCTTCACATAAAACCCTTACTCTCAGGTGAGTATCTCGTAGTTCATGACTACCTGCAGTTCTCAACTGCAATATATTCATAATCTGACAGTCTTTGACTACAATATATGTACATGCTAGAGCATCCCCAAATGGATCCAAGTACATCCATCCACAACACCCCCACGAGGGTCTTTTTCTACCTTTCTAACAGATCATTCCCCACCTCCAAGAACCATAAGGTCCTTACCCACCTCTTTGGTAGATCTTCCTCCACTAATTTGGGATTACTATTCTCAGCAGATCATTTCCCCAAAACATTATTCACAAGTATATAGACTAGAGTAATTCGGCTCATACCATGGTTATATCTAACTTTAAGTACGTGAATCCTTTAATTGGCCATAGGGAAATTCACTAACTTAAAATTAATAACCACCATAGTATTTTCAATACCATTTATTTTAGTTGTGGAGTGCCCCAATTACTGTCCCATACCAACAATTGGTCACTTAATATATACCTACCTACCTCTATCCATACACTAGGAATACTTTCTCATTTCTTTGGTAATTCTCATGCTCATTCTTTTTCAATTATCATATCGCTTTCTTACTCTTTTTCTTTTATTTTCAACTCTCTTGTTACCCATTATACACTCTAAGTTTAAATCCCTTATTTGAGTGAAGTTATGGGATAAGTGTGCTTTAAAATATGTCATTGAGTTCATTTTTCCAAAACAGAGGCCTACTAGTCGACTTCCACATTCCTGGCAGTCGACTTGCTACTCACTGCCTTAAAATTTCTAAACCCGAGGACTAGCAATCGACTTATACAAGCCCAACATTCGAATTTTACATTCTTGGAAAATTTTTTAAAAAATATAAGCATGGCAGTCGACTTTCAGACTTTTGGTAGTCAGCTAATAGTACTTTGGATGCATTTCTGGGCAACTGAAGAGCACGATAGTCGACTAGTAAGAGCTACAAGTCGACTGCTACGTTATGCTATGTTTTTTAAATCCTCTGTTGACCTAATTTTTTGTCTAAGAACCAGTTTTTAAATCATTTTTGACCCTCATTAACTCAATACCAGTGTGCAAGCATCATTTATCACATAAAAACAACCCAAACTATTGTTAAATCTAAGTTAAATCTTAGATTAAACCCCATATTCATTCAATGGAAAAATCCATTTCCTATAATATGATTTCAACATGCATAAATATATTCATGTAGTTTAAAACACCTATTAGCATTCATAAACATCAAGAATGTAGTTTTTCTTCCCTCTTTTACTTAAAAGAACAAAAAAATCTCATTTTCAGTATATGCACAGTAAATTCAAAATTAGAGGGAATAGGTTGTTTTGCTACCTTGTTTCATGTAAAAGTTGGTGTAAAATTATCAGATATACTCATAGATTGCTTAGCTATCAACTTCTTGCCTCGATTCACAGTAAAAATGCCACCTCCTTTGTAAATTCTCACTTTCTCTCTCTAAAACATCCCTCACTCTCTTTCTAGAATTTTGAAAGAAGGTGAGGAATGAGTTTATGAAATTTGGCCTTATTTATAGGCATACTGAGAATTGCCAATTTAGATCATAATTCTAAATCATCTAGTTTAAAATGATAATTTTTTCGGCCACATGCCAAATTACCATTTTGCTCATAAACCATTGGCAAAAAATTTCAAATCCTGGTAGCTATAGTAATTTTCTCGGCTAAAATTATGGTATGCTACCCTCAATTATGGAAAGTTTACAGAACTTCCTTTAATCAACCTTTTTCCTCTCATTCAAGTCCCCACTCTTTTCTTTTCAATTTGGTCCCTGACTCTAATGCAATTACATGCAATCTAATATAACAAACATAGGAATTTAACTTATTTAAAATTAATAAAGCATCTTTTAGTAAACAGGAGGAGCGAATGTTACATTAACAAGTAAGCTTACATGAAAATTATGTGCTTAAAATTAATTCCTTATTTTCCTTCCTAGTTACTTAGCCTAAATACCAAGGGGAAAAGCAATATAGGATGCAATCATGTAAGATATATGTAGGTATATGCTGTGCATGCTATCTCACGTGAAAGGAGGAAATGGAAATTACAATTTCATGCATGAAACCTCCAAGTCACACGTGAACTAAGAAGGGAAGAAATTCCATGTCTTGTGTATGAGACCAATGGACAATAGGAGGGAGCAAGGGAAATTAATTTATGAATAAATAGACATGCATCAATATAATGCAGAATTTTAGTGCAAAATTAATGTGTGTATATATATATATATACTACTACTACTACTACTACACGGCTAGGAGTCCTTGGAAAGGAAAGAGGGAAATGTGGGTTACAAGTCTTCCTTCTCCCTTGTGTTGTTTTCCACACGCCCAAAAGAAGGAAAGACAAAAAAAAATTTATTATTATGGCCTTAATTCCTCACGTGATCAACTAGATTAAGGATTAGGAATAATGCAGTCCCTTAGTAACCGAATGGAAAATATATGAGAGGAGAATGGAAATTTAAATTTCATCCAAACTCACATGCATGGCATAACACTTAGGGAGAAGGTGGTGAGCTTGCGTGAGAAAGGGAGATTACGTGTAAAGAAGGGGAGTTGGATGCCTTCATGAAGCAAAGATAAAGGAAAAAAGAAGAAAAATGGCAACCCTCAATTACCCAAAGGACATATGAACTCATTCTCTCTCTCTCTTCCTTCTTCCCTTGTGTAAATGACCGAGTGCTTCAAGAAAAGCAGTGTGAAAATTTCCTTTTCCGTGTGGAAGAAAGAAAGGTGGAAATTTGAAAGAAAAGAGGAAGGTTGCAGCCCCAAACCATATAGCACATGAATCCTCTCTTCTTTTTTTTTTTTTTCATTTGACGCCACCAAGGGATGGAGTGGCTTGCATAGGACGCTAGACTTACGTGGAGTGAAAGGAACTCATATAAGCATGATTAAATAACAAAGCATGGTAACTTGATGTGTCCCATACATGCGTGAGGAAGAGAGATGGTGGGATCTTTTGTTTTTCTTTTTAGAGGGATGTTCCTTCCCCCTTTTCTTGACCGAAGGGTTAACCAAACCACCCAAGACTCCATCATGCAAATTGTGCTTAATGCACACGTATGACTAGTAGACAATAATAATTAAATTGGAAAGAAGTAGTTCCCTTGTCGTATGAACAATAGAAGTAGGAAGTGGAAATACAATTTTTATGGTAGCATTCCCACACACTAACACGTGACAAGAAAAGAAGAGAAAGCACTTAACCCATGCACACACACACCTACTCGGAGAAAAAGGAAGAGAAAAAGGAAGAGAAAAAGGAAGAGAAAAAGGAAGAGAATGAGGACTAGCCGAATTGGCAAGGTGCACAAGGTAAGGAAGGAACCAAGAAGCAAAGTAGCAAAGTAAATTCAAGAGAAAGCCCAAGAGTATTCTCTCTAGCACACCATCAAAGTAGGTTAGCAATTCCTTTATTTTAGTCCCATGCTTTAGTATATATGCTTTAAAATTTTGCTTCCATGCGACTAGAGTGATTATCTTCATTCTTGATTTTGGGATAAAACTTGGTTTAGTATGCATGATAAATATAGGAGTTGACTAAGGGGAAATGAAATTAAAAGATGTGATTCCCCTACAAGTATGAAAGGAGTTAGCTCTAGAAATCATCTTAATGTCGGGTCATTTGAGTTATTGATTTTAATATTGAAGTGAGCTTGTGAATCCCCTAATGAAATAAATGTCAATACACGTAACCCATGCAATAAGGAATGCCTTGTTTAAAATCAATGAAAAATTTATGGTAGCTAATTCTAAGGCATGTGATTAAGGGAAATAATTGACTAGGATAGTAATAGATAGTATCGTTATGATCCTATGAAACTAATTAATGGTGAACAACGTCATGAGAAATTTAATTTTTGAGGGTTTAAGACTAATAAGGATGACCATGGATAGGAGGGACATTATTATGGAAATTATTAAAATTTTAGAAAGAAAAATATATATGGGAATTAAATTTCAAGCAAAGTAACTGATTATGGAAATTATTTAGAAATTTTTAGAAAGAAAACGCGCATTGGAATTAATTTCCAAGAAAAGAAATTAATAATTGAGATTATTAGAATTTCATAAGAAAATGTATTTTCGAAATTATTCCTAAGAAAGATAGGAACTATTCCTTAAATATTGAAATTTTCATAAGAAATGTATAATTACATTAAACTATAAGAAAGAGAAAATTTTCATTGAAATTAATAGCATTTCCAATGAGGTACATTAGTGGTAATTTCCAAGAAAAGGAATGTTATTTTTAAAGTTACTAGGATTTAAAAAGAGGATGTATGCTAACGACAATTATCAAGAAAAGAAACTTTTTTCAGGGTAATTAAGGAAATTTTAAAGGTGGCCTAGTGGCCGCATATTGCCCGAGTGTACACCAGTGGCCTGGTGTTCACAGTGAGTTATATACATGGCCGAGTTTCTACGATTTACGAGGTGTGGCCAAAGGTGCTCCACATGAGTGACCTAGTGAGGTGTGACCGTAGGTGCTCCATACCCGTGACCTAGAGTTTACGATGATTTTATGTACGTGGCCGAGAGTCCACGATTTACGATGTGTGGCCAAAGGTGCTCCACATGGGCGGCCTAGCGAGGCGTGGCCAAAGGTGCTCCATGCTTACGACCTAGTGCTCACGATTACGCTACATACGTGGTCGAGTGTCCATGAATTACGAGATGTGGTCGAGTGTCCATGAATTACGAGGTGTGATCGAAGGTGCTCCACACGGGTGACCTAGGGAGGTGTGGCCAAAGGTGCTCTAAATCTATGACCTAGTGTTCATGTAACACGCATAAACACTCTAATAATTCCGTAATAAACCGGTAAGCTTATGAGAATATGTGTTATTTGAAAAGGATATCTAATCGTTGATAACTTCTAAATTTATCATGCAATGATTGCCAGTTTATAGTTATGTGTAATATTACGCCTAAAGTCAAGGATGTAGATTGAATGTTTTGGTGCTTGCACCCTGGTACATATTAGTTTCTTTTAAACTATAAATTGTTAAGCTACTGGAAAACTTGTGTTTCTCATCTATGTGCTAATATGTATCAGATATGGACGCGTAACAGGGCTGCGGGGTAGCAGTCTCTTTTTGATTGAGTATGATTTTTTTGTAATCCCCTATTTTGGGTCCTAGCTAAATCTGATTTAGAATAGGACATTATTTTGACTGTATACATGAGTTGTAATTGGGGTATATAGGGGAAAAGAATATGTGAAGGATCGGTCCCCCCTTAATTTGAATGGGAGTCTGAGTGACAAGCCTGTTGTTTCCTGACTTCTGAGGGATGGGTACTTCATATCTCTGAGGATATGTCTTATCAACATGTAATAGAAATTATTGGACAAGTATTTATTTGAATTACATAAGGTTTTTAATTTCTACTGTGTAGTGTAGTTTCTTTATTTCGCTGTGCATGCAAGTTTTTATTCTAAGCAAAGGATCCTAAATCTAATGCGCATAACATAATTCAATGGCTTAACTGCTCAAACTTTAATAAAATGAAGGATAAAGATAATGTATCGAACCTATCTCTTGATTTTGGAGTTAACAATAAGACTAAATAAGGGCGTTACACCTATTCAAAAATTTTCGAAAAACTTCTTCTCATCTCCTCTTCTTTCTCCTAGGTTGCCTCTCACGGTGAGGATTGATCCCACAATACCTTTACTAGTGGAATAGTCTTGTTCCTTAGTTGTTTGACCTCAGTACCAATGATTCTTAAAGGTCTAGGATGATAATTTAGATTATCTTTCAATTGTACTATGCTGGCATCAAGAACATGTGAAGAATTGGGAATGTATTTATGAAGTTGAGAAACATGAAAAACATTTTAGAGGTTGGATAAAAATAGAGGTAATGCTATTTGATAAGCGAATGAACCAATTCTTTTAGAATCTAGTATGGTCCAATGTATCTAAGATTCAGTTTAGGGTTTAGGGTTTAGACTTAATAACCATACCAATACCAGTAATTGGAGATACTTTGAGGAAAATATGGTCTCCTTTTATAAAATTCTTTTAGAATCTAGTATGGTCCATTTCCATTCAGGAATCTCTAGAGGTTGGCAGTCGACTTGCAACTCACTGCCTTAAAATTTCCTAACCCGAGGGCTACCATTCGAATTCTACATTCTTGGAAAATTTCTAGAAAATATAAGCACAACAGCCAACTTCCAGACTTCTGGCCGTCGGGTGCTAGCACTCTGAATGCATTTTTGGGCAATTGAAGAGCACAACAGTCGACTGGTAAGAGCTACAAGTCGATTGCTATATCATGCTCTATTTTTCAAATCTTTTATTGACCCAAATTTTTGTCCAAGAACCAATTTGTACATCATTTTTAACTCTTATTAACTCAATATTAGTGTGCAAGCATCATTTATCACATAAAAACAGCCTAAACTACCATTTAATCCAACTCAAATCTTGTATTAAAATCCATATTCATTTAATGGTAAAAACCCATTTCTTATAATCTGATCTCAGCATGCATAAGTATATTCATACAATTTAAAACACCCAATAGCCTTCATAAACATCAAGAACGTAGTTTTTCTTCCCTCTTTTATTTCAAATAATAGAAAATCTCATTTTCAGTATATGTACAGTAAATTTGAAATTAGAGGAAATAGGTTGTTTTGCTACCTTGTTTTGTGTAAAAGTTGGTGTAAAATTATCAGATGAACTCCTAAATTGCTCAGCTATCAACTTCTTGCCTCAATTCATAGTAAAAATGCCACTTCCTTTGTAAATTCCCACTTTCTCTCGCTAAAACGTCCCTCACTCTCTCTTTAGAATTATGAAAGCAAGGTATGGAATGAGTTTCTGAAATTTGGCCCTATTTATAGGCGGTTCAGGAATCGCCAATTCTGATCATAATTATTGATCATCTAGCTCAAAATGATAATTTTTTTGATCACATGCCAAATTACCATTTTGCCCTTGAATCATTGGTAGAAAATTTCAAAATCCTGGTAGTTACGGTAATTTTCTCAACTAAAATTATAGTATGTTACCCTTACTTATGGAAAGTTTACAAAAATTTCTCAACTCAACCTTTTTCTTCTCATTCAAGTCCCGCTCTTTTTTTTTTTTTCAATTTGGTCCCTGACTCTAATGCAACTACATGCAATTTAATGCAACAAACACAAGAATTTAACTTGTTTAAAATTAATAAAGCATATCTTAGTAAATAGGAGGAATAGATGTTACAGAAGGTAGAGTATACCACTACTACCATATATCTTAAGGCATAGTTGGAAACCCTTCAGGACGAAAGGGATTAGGTTACCGTCAAACAAGATCGGGCAAAAGGGCAGGAGGTCGATCTTATCGGTCAAAAGAACAAGGTAGAGCTTGATCGTCGTAGTGCCAAGGAGGGCCTTGTTTTTGCAAAATTTCGCTGGATGGAGAGAGACAAGGAGCTTAAGGCTTTAGAGGAGAAGTTATTTATCCTTATCCAACAGCAGGGGTAGAAAATGGTGGGGTCTCCATTTGAAATGGTTAGAATGGAGACCACAAATATCTTGGTGAAGTATAGTTGGAGAAAATGCATTTGCCAGCTATGCATTCTCAATCCTAACTTGCGGATCGAGAGAGTAAATTACGCCTATAAAGTTTTTGATGGAGAGATTCGTCTTCGTGATCTGCATCGTGTAAGGCCTCTGGAGTACATAAATGCTTTGCTATAAGGTTTGAGTGAGTCGAGTGGTATCAAGGCTCAAGGGGATAAGGTGCGAGAAGAATAACTAGATATTGCTATAGGGGATCAGCCGCATGCTAGAGGGATGGCTAATCTTTCCCTCAAAGATTAGCTTAATTTTATGCCGATTATAGTGTTTCTACTAAGAAAACCTCTATTTAGTGAAGATTGTAGCAGTCAAGGCAGTAAGAGGGGTAAGGATCCTCTGAGTGTTGTTGATGGGGTTGATCCCTTAAATTAAATACTTTTAATTTTGTTATTTTTATGGCCTTTGAACTTTTTATAATTTTTGTATAACTTTATGGGCCCCTTGGCCATTTGGTAGAGGGATTTTTTTAAAGAAAGCAAAGGTGTTTCCTCTTTGTTTGTATGGTTTACATTGTAATGTTTGCATGTTTGATAGGCATATAATTAGCGTAGCAAGCGCCAGACAGCCATAGAGTAGTGCTTGTAGAGCATTTGCTTTGTGTAGGAAATTGATTAGCTTGATAGTGGCATTTATCTTAGTTTTGATAAAGGCTCATTTTTATTTGTGAATGTTGATTTTCTATTTGCATAACGAGTAGTTTGTAGCCAAGTGATCGTCCAACGATCGCTTGGTAAGGGCCTTGAAAGATGCTGAAGAGCTATCCTATAGGTAGGGGATATTTCTATGATCGCCAGGAAGGGGCTAAGGGCTGATAGGATGCTGAAGAGTTATCTTGTAGGTAGGGGATCTTTTTACGATCACCAGGAAGGGGCCAAGGGTTGATAGGCTACTGAAGAGCTATCCTGTAGGCATGGGATCTTTCTACATTCTCCTAGTGGGGGCTAAGGGTTGATAGGAGAAGTGCATTTTGTTATTATTTTGAAAGGAGAGGCAGAGAAAGCGAGAGGGAGAATAGTTTGCAAAGAATACTTTTCTTTATTGATAAAATTGAGGGTAGCCTCCGATTACAATTTATAAGAAGTATTTGCCTTAGGCTTGATACATTCCACGTATTCAATATTGGTTCACTAGTAATGGTGGATAGGCGATAGGCGTCGCTAGGTAGAGCCTGAATGACTCGATATGGTCCTTCCTAGTTAGGAGAAAACTTTCCTTGTGAATGATCAGTTTTATTGTTAATGGCTGTTCACAAGACTAAATCTCCTTCTTGGAATTGCCTGGGTTTCATTCCCTAATCATGCGTGCGAACGAATCGCTGTCGATATGTTGCTACTTGGATTTGAGCCTTCTCTTTTTTCTCCTCTAACATGTCTAAGATCATGGATAGAGATTGCACATTATTCTCGATCGAGTAATTAAACACCTAATCAGATAGACATTCTAATTTAATTGGGATCATTGCTTCTTGCTTATATGTAAGGGAAAACGACATTTTGCTTGTTGATGTTTGAAGGGTTGTTTTGTAAAACCATAGTACTGAGCGTAATTCGTCCACCTAGTTAGCTTTTGCTACTCCTATCCTTTTTTTAGGTCCTTAGAGGATGATTTTGTTAGCCAACTCAGCCTGTCCATTCATGGCAAGATACTCAACAGAAGTTGCTCGTAGAATTATTTCCCACTGTTGATAGTAATCCTTAAAGGATTAACTCACAAACTATCTATCATTGTCTATAATTGTTACATGCTAGGCTCCGAAGCGACAGATTATGTTTTGTCATAAGAATTTTTGAACCTTTTGTGATGTTATTGTTGCTAGTGGTTATGCTTCGACCCACTTAGTGAAGTAGTTGACTACTACTATTAGGAATTTCCTTTGGCTAGAAGCAATTAGGCATGGTTCTAGGGTATCCATTCCCTATATGTCGAAAGGTCATGGGAAGAATAAGATGTGTTTTTCATTCGCAGGAACATGGATGAAGCTACTTTGCTTTTGGCAAGTATCGTATCACAATTTTTTACTAGCTGTTTGGCATCTTTGATTAAGGTAGGCTAATATAACCCTACCCTTAAGGTTTTGCGTTGCAGGGCGATCTCAGACTTATGGATGTCGCATATTCCTTCATCGAACTCACATAGCACCTCTTCACCCTGTTATGAGGTTATGCATTTTTTATAGGGAGTAGAGAACCCTTTTCTATACAAGTTGTTACCTCATATGTAGTATCTAGCAAACTTACACTGAATTTTTATAGCTTCACTTCTTTCAGGTGGTAGTGTGCCATTTCTGAGATAATGGCGATTGGGGTCACTCGCGATTGTTGTCAATTTGTGAGATTTTTGTTTGTTGAATGCTCGACTTCTCAAGCTATTTTCTTATTATCAATCTATAGATCCCTTCTGTTTTGGCATTTGCCAATTTGTATAGGGTTTCTGCCCTTTCATTTTTATCTTTAGGGATTTGCTCGAGTTGTTTCACTAAGTGTACTTTTTGATGACATGATCTTTGGCTTCATATTCGCCATTTATTTGGTTAACAACCAAATGAGCGTCATTGAGAGGCGAATTCAATCAGGTTTGAGATCTTAGGCCAACTAGAGTCCTGCTAGGAGGGGTTTATATTCTGCTTAGTTGTTAGATGTCTTGAAAAGGAAGTGAATTGCTTGCTCAAATTTAATACTAGAGGGGCTTTCGACAATAATGCTTATGCCACATGTGGCTTATGAGGATCCATCAACATAGATGATCCAAGAAATAATTTAGCGAGTAATATTTCTAGTACAAGTAGACCATCGAGTTCAAGAAATTTAAAACACCAATTAGTAGAAATACCTATAAGTAGTAGATTAGTAGAAATAAATCTAAAAACACCTCAAATAGATTTAACTCAACCAAAAGATATATATATATATCTCTAGAAGCTAACAAATGGCCTATATGAAAGCAAATAATAGCTATAATAGAACCTCAAATACAAAAGAGTACTGTCTAATTAGAATGTACAGAAGATAATATAGAAATAGAAGAAGAAGAAGAAACAAAGACATCAAGTATTTTAAGATTC
Source organism: Senna siamea (assembly GCA_031216115.1). NCBI lineage: Eukaryota > Viridiplantae > Streptophyta > Magnoliopsida > Fabales > Fabaceae > Senna > Senna siamea. The sequence goes on from CM062360.1 coordinate 11,412,930, forward strand.
AATAAAAGAGATATAATGAATATAAGATTATAGGAAGAGGATGAAATAAATATAAATAGTGAAGTAAAATTAATATTAGAAAAAGATTTCTTAGAACAAGTAAGACCTTATAGAATTAAGAAAGATAGATTATTTTTTAACATAAATCAACAAACAATTACAATAAAAATAATAGATTAAAATGCAGTTATATTACATTTTAGTAAAAATAAATTATCAAAAATATAGATCAAAAAAATTTCATGCAATAATAGATACATGAGCAAATATATCTATAGCAAAATATAATGTATTCTCACCTAAACAGTGGAAAAAGAAAGATAAACCATTAAAAATGGCTAGTACAGGTTAAAAAATACATATGATAGAATTATATGCAAATAATATATCAATTCAAATAGGAGAATAGGAACTACAAATTCAAACTCTAAACCAATTTAATGAAGCAACTAGTGATATGATATTAGGATTAGATTTTTTAGAAAAATATATGCCAATACATATGACTAAAAAATCATTAATATTAACTACTACATATAACCATGAAACATGGGCAATAAGAATAAATAAACCATATAGAAGAAGTGATGAAACATTCAAAAAAATGAAAAATGAAAAGGAAGTTCAATTTTTACCAAACCTATAGAAATTAAACTACAATTAGAAACTATAAAAACCATAAAAATCCATAAGGACATAGAATAGAGAATTTTAGAAAACTATAATGAAAACCCATTATTCCATTGGAAAAAATCTAAACCATTATCAAAAATAGAATTAAGAAAATATAGTAAAGAAATAAATTGTAAACCATATCCTTGGACTCAACAAGATAAAGAATTCATATAAAGTAAATAAAAAAATATAAATTAATTAGAGAAAGTAAATAAGAATATTCTTCACCAGCATTGATAATAATAAAACATAATGAAGAAAAAAGAGAAAAATCTAGATTAGTAATAAACTATAAAAAATTAAACTCATTAACTATAAGAAATAGATATCCTATACCAAAAATAGATCTCTTATTTAATATAGTAAGAGGAAAAATAATATTTAGTAAATTCAATTGTAAATCATGATTCTTTCAAATAAGATTAGAAGCAGTAAAAAATATATAGCCTTTAGCACATTAGAAAGATTATATGAATGGAATGTCCCACTCATGAGATTCCATAATAAGTCATAGTATATTTCAAGAATATGTTATTAAAACACTACTAATTAGAGAATTTGCAATAATATATATAGATGATATATTCATTTACTCAGAAACAAAAGAAGATCATGAATAACATTTAAATCAATTTGTGTAAATTATAGAACAAAAGGGATTAAATATATCACCTAATAAAGCAAAACTAAGAAAAACTAGAATACTCTTCTTGGGACAATATTTATTCAAAAATGGAATAGAATTATAAGAACATATAAGAAACAAAGTATTAGAATTTCCAAAAATAAAAAATAAAAAAGAATTACAATCATTTTTAGGACTAGTAAACCAACTTAAAAATTACATACCAAATCTTTCAAAATTTACAAAAATAATATCTAAATTAGTAGGAGAAAAAACTATATGAAAGTGGAACAATGAAACAGAAGAAATAATAAACCAAATTAAAAAATTATGTCAGGACTTACCAAAATTAATTATACCAAACTCAATAAATGTTAAATGGATAATCTACACAAATGCCTCAGAAAATTATTGGGGAAGAGCACTTTATCATGAAACTAGTGAAGAAAAAGAAAAAAATAATTAGATATGCAAGTGAAAAATTCAATTAATCTCAAAGTAATTACCATTGAAATTGGAAAATTTTTTTAGCAATAGTTAAAGCCATAGAAAAATTTAAATTATTCATTGAAAATACAAGATTTATTATAAAAATTGACAATATCCAAGTAAAAAGCTGGTTATAAATACAAATAAATTAAGTAATAAAATGTTGATTAAATGTCAAATAAATTTATTTTATTATGATTAAGATGTTGAATATATAAAAGGCAAAGATAATTTAATTTCTGACTTTCAAAGAAGATGGAATTCAAAAAAGGACTGACAAGGAACTTGACGAAAAATCAAGAATGCCAATATACTATACAAGAACTGTCTACCCAAGAATAGATCATTATGAAGATCAATATTATGAAAATGCATAAAAATCTTATGCATGACCAAATTACTAATAATATTAAAACTATTAATTCGACATGTAATAATATGAATATTTGTATCAAACAATTGCAAAAAAAGGTTTCCAATATTAAAAGACCAAGTACAAAATATGATTGTCAAAAAGAAGGAGAAAACCAACAAGAAGAAAGAAGAACCCACAAAGTTCACTGATATAGTGAAATCCAAACAACAAACTACAAAAAGACCCAAGAATATAGTAATCCATCATCTTCAAAGAACTCTTCTCCAATGTCCAGTAGCTCATCTTCTTCAACAACTTTTTCTCCAAAAATCCCACAAAAAGAATTAGACCCATTCAAAACCAAAAAATAATATGACTTCTTCAAAATGCTTATTCATAGATTAAACCATTTGTTTATTCCTTCCAAAACTAAATATATATCTCATTATGTCATTAACAAAGTTATTATCATACCTAAAACTAACCCAAAACTTGTTAAAACTCTATGATTATGGATTGATCCAAACGATTTATCGATATTATATTTATACTGTTAAATATAAATATGAGAGTAGATATAGATATTTTGGGTTTACTATCAGTTTAAAAAAAAAAAATTAAAGTCCATCAAATATCAAGTAGGATATGAATGTATATAATTATTTCTTAATTTTATTTTTATAATATTATACTAATTGTAACAGATCATTTACACAATTATTTGTCTTTATTTTTGGTTGAGTAATTTATTTTAATATTTCTTTTAATTTACATAAAATATTTTTATAATATATATCAATAAATGATTTCACAGTTAAAAAATTTTCATTTTTTGAAAAAAGTTAAGTTTTCATAATATTATTTTAAAGTATAAAAAAAACAGCAATTTAATAATAGGAAAGCTCTACAAAGCTTTCATTGGTCCCTCACTTTTGTTTTGTTTTGTTTTTTAATTTAATTTTTTAAAATTTTAAAAAAGTTGATTGGTCCTCATCGCTCTTCCTAATAATATAAATTTTATGAATTGATATCTTTAAAATATTAGTTAATATTTAATTTGATGAATTAATAAATAGTTTTAATATTAAAAATTATTATTTATTAATACTTTATAATTTTTAAATTATTAAATACTATATTAATTAATTTGATAAAATTTGAATTAGTATTCTTAGTTACTAAAATACTAATTAATAAGTAATAATATAATAGTGACAGACCATGCAGTCCCATCACGCATGGCTTGGGCGGTGCGTGTCGGACAAAATTTTTTCATTTTTCTCTATTTCATAAAATAAGAGTTGAGATTACAATCCATGTTAAAATTATTAAAATATTAAACAAATGTCTAAAAAATATATATTAATAAATTAAATTTAAAATTAATTTAATTTAATTTTTTAATCTTTAAAAATTATATTTATAAATAAATTATACTAAAATTAAACAGTTAATATTTTCATAAATTAAATTATTAATATAGTTAAAATATAAAAAATAAAATTTACTGCATCCTGCCATGTGATCTCCGTTATCTTGTCTGTGGTGGTGAATGATTCTACAAGAATTAGTCAACTGCGGTTGCGTTTAAAACACTACAACCACAAAAATCATCAATCATTAAATATTTGAAAACAAAAGTGGTGGTATATATTTTATTTATATCTGCGGGTATCATATGTTTGGCAAGATTACAGTTTTCATTTCTTAATATTAAAATAAGTGTTGAAATATAGAAAAAAAATATGAAATTTTTTATTATTTAGATAAGATAAATTTAAAAATTATTTAATGTATAAAGATGACAGATAAAATTATCTTAGGTTTCATTTTATTTTAGACAAAACAATCATTTTATTAAAAAAAAAAATCCAGAACAAACACACACAACATAGCAAAAGTATAAAATCGCAGAAAACCTAAACTAGGATACAAACACACATTACCCTACGCCATCTCTGTCAAACCTGTCGTCCACACCAAGATAGTGCCCAGGGGGGATGGGGACAAACTTGCCCAACCTGGAGCACACCCCACAAACGGTCGATTTGGGTAGCCAATTAGCAACCTTGTTTACAACGCAGCTCACATAGGACATTGGAGCAAAATGTTGCTTCTTCCACAACTCAAAGATATCAGCCATGGTTGCCGAACAGCTCAGAAGGGCTCTTTCATCTCCACGGCTTTCACCAGGCACAAGCAGTTAGATTAAATATAAAAACTTAAATGCAAAAGCTTATATGAATTCATGATTCATAAAATATTTTTTAGTATTGAGGTTATTAATTTTTTAAATTGATATATATGACTTTTTAGAGAATAATTTTTTTTTATTTAAATAGTATCAAAAAAGAATTATTCATGAATATAATTTAGGAACTAAAATTTTTATAAAACTAAAACTTAAATTTTTAATTTAACTCATTATAAAATTAAAAATTATATATAAAAGTATCTGCACATATAAATTTATATTTTATCAAATAAATTAGGCCTATTATGATATTAAACTAAATTAAATCACTTTTAATTTGGGTCAAGTTCTTTTGATAACATTTAACATATAATTATTATATTTGATATATAAAGTCTATAAAATATTCAACAATCTTTCACTTGGATTGTATATAAAAAACATATTACCTTATAATTAAATGTCATAATATAATCTTATGAGCTCGAGTTTTGTTATCATAACTAAAAATATATTTGAAAAATCTTGTTCATCAATTATATCAACATAGAACCAAAACAATTTTTGTTACATGTATCGCAAGTAGGTCTTCTTTGATCACATATGTCAACATAATCAAATTACAAATCAAGTATAGATATGTAACATAAAAATTATATGCAATGTGATCTAAACATATTTATTTTCAATTGGTCTAACTTAAATCTTATCAAACCATACTAAAATCAAATTGTGAATAAATTTAAAGATATTTTATTTATGAAAAAATATTCTTAAAAATTCATAAAACTAAAATAACAAAAATGTGTCTATATTAAAAAAATAAAATTATAAACTTTCACTAAAACTGAATATCTTGAAATCCATATGAGTAGTTTACTCCAACTTACACTAAAATTCTCCCTCTTATTGTTTAGGCACCTAAACTAGAGTTGAAGCCATTGTCTGAGCACATGAAGTATGCCTACCTAGGAGAAGGAGAAACACTTACTGTCATAATCTCAAGTAGGTTGACTAACCAAGAGGAAGAAAAGTTGGTTAAGGTGCTGAAGAAATATAAGTAAGCTATAGGATGGACTATGGCAGACATTAAAGGCATCAGTCCAACCACATATATGTAGAAGATATTGATAGGAGAGGATGCTAAGACAGAAAGGGAAACTCATAGTAGACTGAATCCTCCAATGATGGACAGTGTCAAGAAGGAAATCCTAAAGCTATTAGATGCAGGAATGATTTACTGCATTTTAAATAGTAAATGGGTCAGCCCTGTCCATGTGGTACCTAGGAAGACAAGGATAACAGTGATTCTAGAAAAAAACGAAATATTCCTCTTCCTTTTATTGATTACATGTTCGAACACCTTGCAGGTAAAACTCATTATTGTTGTTTGGATGGTTATTTTGGGTTCTATCAAATTCTTGTGGCCCCAAAAGATCAAGAGAAGACAACATTCACCTATCCCTTTGGAACCTTTGCTTACAAAAGGATGCCCTTCGATTTTTGTAATGTCCTTGAAACCATTCAAATGTGTATGGTAAGTATATTCTCTGATTATGTTGAAGAGATAACTGAAGTATTTATGGATGATTTTACTACCTATGGTAAGTCTTTTGATACATTCTTACTGCAGCTGACAAAGGTTTTAAAAGATGCTTAGAATCAAACCTTGTATTGAATTATGAAAAATGTCATTTTATGGTCAACTAAGGTTTGATTCTAGGCCATATTGTATCAAAGAAGGGTATTGAGATTGATAAAACCAATATTAACTTGATTAAAACATTGCCTTACCCTGCTTCAGTGTGGATAATACGTTCTTTTCTTGGTCATGAAGGTTTTTACAAACAATTTATCAAGGACTTTTCTAAAATCACTCAGCCATTGTGCAAGCTCCTTCAGAAGAATGTGAATTTTGAGTTTGATGACCAGTGCAAATCAGCCTTCAACTACTTTAAAGAAAGACTTACGCCTCCTCCTATAATACAACCACCAGACTGGAAGCATCCATTTGAGATGATGTGCTATTCTAATAATTATACAGTGGGTACTGTGCTCGAGCAGAGGATAGATGGAAATCCTTTTGTGATCTACTATGCATCAAGGATCCTAAACAATGCCCAGCTGAATTATTTCACGCCTGAGAAGGAACTCTTTGCTATAATCTTCTCTCTTTGATATTAAGAGATGGGTTCTAAAAGTTGCGTGTAGGCAGGTTCAACATAGGTTGGTGAGCAAATATCAATGTACTCTAAGATGAGGAGTGAAGGGATAAAAAACTATAAATAGCGCAGTAGAATACAACATATAAATAGAGAATTTCGAAGTATCAAGTATGAACTCTTCCACTTTATAATTGTTTTTAAGTAGCTTATATCCCTTCACTTTACATTTCATCTCATCTTATATAATTGTGCTAACAGACATTGAGTTAATCATTGATTCATTTTCCATCTTTCTCTAATATAGACATCACTTGCATCAGATACTTACATTACGTGTCTGGATATTTGATGCCGATATAAAGTCTCATCATTTATCATATTTTTTGAAAGGAAACTTACAACAAATACCTAAAAATTGCACCTACGTTTTTTTTTTTTCTGAAATTTAAATTCAAGACAAAGTTATCCCTTCAAGCCTCATATAGCATCCCTACTTCAATCCTTTGCTGTAATGGGACCCCTAAAGCAGGCAATCCAGACCTGCAGTTACTATGCAGGAATTCATAAAAACCAAGAATAAATTTATCAAATAAGCTACAATTTAGGCCAATATAGAATCGAGTTTTTCCACGTGTGTGAACTACTCCAGCAGACCTCGCTTCTTCTAAACTGGAAATCTCTTCTTCTACCTCTTGAGGATCACATGGGCCATTGCTATTGCAGCTCTTTATATGATTTATCAAACAATTAGTAACTTGAGCTAAAAAATCATCCCCTTCTAGGTTCAAAGTATCTGCATAGCCATACTGAATCAAGCAACTGTATACGCCTTTATGGCACAATTTATTTATGACAATTCTCTGGTGTGGTGCAACCTTGGGAACCAACAGATATCTAAGAGTTGTGAATATAGTGACCTTGTGAAAGGATTTCACATTCTTTATGTAGTGCCCTAGTACAGGAGTCAGCCCATCTTGAATGTTAGTATAAAAGAAGCATAATCCAGGAACCATTTGAACGCTGCTATGAGCCAAAAGCACTTTAAGTCTGTCTAAGGTTATCTTGTGGGTTAACTCATATTCTATCTTTCTTTGTCTGCCATAAAACCATCCAAACATGATGATAGCAAGGATAAAAGAAATGGCAAAAGGAATCCATCCACCTTCGGTGAATTTAGTGAAAACTGCACTGACATAAACCCCTTCCATCAAGAAAAAAGCACAGAAGTATAGAGTTACCAGCACAGCAGGAGTCCTCCATATCATGATCATGACTAATGTAAGTAACATAGTGGTGATGAGCATCACGAGACTCACAACAACACCTGCAGTAATACCATTAGAAAAGAGATCAATGGCCTCCAATTGAAAGGGTCTAAATAGAAGGTTATAGAGGCAAAAGGGTTGTCAAAGGTTGTTATATAACAGTGTTGGAGTTTGGAGTAGACTTAGGTCAAGTTCTTTACTCTTTAGGTGTTTTCTATTAGGTAATATGACGTGACAGAAATTTTTTTGAAAGACCAAATCATGTGGTGTTGCACAGTATAAAACAACCACTTGTCACGTTTTCATAGTAGAACCTATTAGAAAAGACCTAAAATTATACGGAAGTTTTGCCCTGGGAGGTTTGGGCTTGGGGGCTTTCTAGTGTCTCAAATAGCAAAAGTCTTTAAATTTTACTGCTTATTTCCCTATTTCTGTATAAGCATCTCTGCTTCACAGGTAGATTTCTCCTGTGTGGGTGTTTTTGATTCTATAAAGGCTATATCTCACCACTGTTGAGTGAGATAGAGGATGTCTTCCTATTTGTTCTTAAGTTTCTTCTTTGGTTCCACCAAAGACTCAGCTCAGTCCTCAGGTTGCTACATAGGTAGTCATGGTGTAAATATTATGGAACTGTTTTCTTTAATCATAATCTTATGAGTGATTTCATAATCACTTAACGCCATGTATAATAGTGAACAAAGGGATCGATAACATACCAAAAGCATTTCCAATATCTTTTCCATCTCCAAAAATAAGTATGACTGCAACACAAAGGACCATGAGGATGTAGTTTACTTCGGGAGAGTAAACTTCCCCTTCTTTATTATGAGATGTGTGTAGAATCTTTACCCGAGGAAAATAATCCAACACTACAGATTGCTTGATTACAGAAAAGGTGGCCGATATCAATGATTGGCTGGCAACAATTGCAGCCAATGTTGCAATAAGAAAGATAGGCCAGTAGACTGAAGTTGGTATAAACTTGTAGAATCCATCGTCATGATCATTGGGATTCTTGATCAGGTACGCTGTCTGTCCCGCATAAGTCAGAACTAAAGATGGATAGATTGTGAATAAAAAAGCTACCTGTGCAGAAGGACAAAGAGGAAAAAGAAATAAAATAAAGAAGATGAAGATGGCTACTAACTTAAACAGAAGCATACACTTGAAATATAGGGCAAATGTAATGAAAGTCAACCTGAATAGATCGCTGGTTGAAATGACCAAGATCAGCAAACATTGCCTCAGAACCTGTCAATATTGTGAAATTTAGAACAAATGAAATAGAAATTTATTAATTATAATTATTATATGCCTGCATATCCATTTGCTTTAATGGATTGATTATCATACATCATCGAAGGAAACAAAAAATTCAGTAGCTCAACAGAGAAAACAGTAAAAACTGACGTACTGTACAAATATAGTAATGAATTTTGATGCAGAGATGTAATGCTCAAAGAAGATTCATACTGCAAAAGATATTGGATTCCAAAGGCATTCTTTAATGAGTATAGACTTTTAATAATCCTCACAATCAAATAGAGTGAATCTTCCTAAGCCAGGCAAAAGTTTACAATTTTTGAGGTGAGCACTATATTATATTAAACTAAAGAACTGACTTGCTCCTATGAGAAAATCTTCCACCTTATAGTTTTTGACATGTTCTACGGGTACTGTCTACCCTTAACACTAACTTGCAAGATTAGAGAATCTGCTCAAAACACAGATGACATTGTTAAGTTAATGATTTTACTGCCCACAAGTATTAATGTAACATCCTCTACACTAGCTTTACTTTGATAGAAATTTTCTCCATTGATAGACATATATTTATAATAAAGTTGATGTTTAGATATAGAACTATCAGTTCTGGGAGAAGTGAAAAACCAGACTGAAAAGGGATCCGGTTCATGAGAAATAGTAATTTTAAGAAAGTAATATGTTTAGATAATTTAACCCAAAGAAATAATAGAAAAATTAAATAAAATTATAGGAAGTTGAACCCTGAGAGGTTTATGGTGAGGAAGTGGTATAGGAATGAAAATAGTTTTCTAATTTACTTAAATTACACTTTTAACCTTAAGAACTAATTAGCGATTATTTTTGAATTTTGACTAAATGTATTTTCCTCTCTAAACTTTTATCAAGTTAAATAATTGAGTGCCACTAGTTTGAAAATTCTATACTCGAGATTCTCACATATAACACAATAGAAAATAATTAAAATCGAATATATAGATATCCATATATATTTACATTCACATAAATGGTTTATTTACAATATTCATATCTCAATACATAAGACATATACCTATAGATATGTGAGGTTAAATAGAGTAAGGAAGCAACAGACCTGCTACTCATACCCCTCTGCTTACCCTACAAACAGGTATTCTTTTCACATATCTTGAATACATATATGCCCTCTCTTCTTACACCAAAAATCTTCTTGTTCCATTCCCAAAAACACTAAAGGATCAGGGTATTGGGCATCACATATTTACAAGTCAAAATATCATACTAACATACTAATCCTACATGTCCACCCTCCAGTGGGTGGGGGAATAGAGAGAATGCCTATAACTAAAATTACCCAAACCTCTCTTATTACCATAAAATAACCCAGAATGGGCATATCTGCCCAATCCACTTTTTCCTTCAGTAAAATTTGAAACTTAAGCATCTGATACAAATTAACATTTAATGAGAAAAATTTCTTAGTAGCAATAACAACCTAGATTTTGAAAACTGCTAACTTGTACCACCATACTAATATGGAAATACACTACATTCTTTTCTCATCAATTAATACTTTATGGCTATGGGGATAACATGCATGAATTAAACAATATTCTCACATATATTTATGAATACATATGCATCTCATCACATATCTATTACACAGGATATATTCTCAAATTATAATGGTAACAAAATTATATTTACATATCAATATAGAGCATAAACAAGAAGTTAGTGCATATTGCTATGGTCATAAACAAAAGCATCATAAAATAAATCTTCAAAAATTCTTGTTCATAAATGAGTTTTTCTCGTGATTCTAGACCATTTACAATATTTTTGTGGCATTGACCAGTTATAGTATTTTTGTGGCCTTTAATGACCATGTGCAATTTTCTCATGGTACTGGCCATTTGCAGTATTCTCACGGTTTAACCAGTTGCAGTATTCTCATATTCTTCAACCATTTGCAATTATTCTCATTTATAGTTCATGCTCCTTTTTTTTTTTTTTAAATCTCATATCTTTCTTTCTTATTCTCATTCATTCTCAAATCACATATTCACCGTTATATCTCAAGTTTAAATCCCTCATTTGAGTGGAGTTTTGGGCTAGTTATGCTTTAAAATAGGTATTTAAGTTAATTTTTTCGAAACAGGAGGCTATTAGTGGACTTTCCTCTTGCATCAGTCGGCTAGTCACCTATTGTCTAGCCAATTTTCGCAAACCAGAGAGCTATCAATCAACTGCTTGGGACTCGACAGTTGACTGCTATGCTCTTGGTGACGTTCTAAAAAATATGAACATGACAGTTGATTGTCACAAGGCTGGCAGTCGGTTACTAATGTATTGAATGTGTTTCTGGGTAGCTCAGGAACACAACAGTCGACTAGGTAAGTGTTACTAGTCGGCTGTTATGCTTTGCTCTATTTTTCAAAGTTGGTTTTGACTCAAATTTTCACCCAAAATTTAGTTTGTAAACCATTTTTTATCATTATCAACTCAATACTAATATGTAAACATCATTTCTCACATGTAAAAAGCCTAAGTTACCGTTTAATTTCACTCAAATCTTGGATTTAACCTCATTATCAACTTTAAAGAAAAACCCATTTTTCACAATATAAATTATGCATTTATAAGGGCATCCATGCAGTTTAAAACAATTAATAGCAATAAAAAATATTAAGAATATAGGTTTTACTTCCTCTTTGGCTTAAACAACATAGAAATCAACATTTTTAGCATATGAACAGTATTTTTTGAATTAGAGAGGATTAGGTTGTTTGCTACCTTCTTGTTGATTTCAAGCATGAAAATGATGGTTTAGAAGTATGCTGGCTTATTTTCCTAACTTGAGGGATGCCCAGCTTCTTCCTATGATGCTCTTCCTTATGAATTTTCTGCTCTCTCTCTCTAGCTCTTCTCTTTGTTTCTCTCTCTAAAACTCAAAATTCATTTGACAAAATGGTGAGCTTAAGATATTTTGCCTATTTATAGGTGATTCGAAAATTACCATTTTAATCATAATCCTTGATCATTCGACTTAAAATGATAATTTTTTTGATTATATGTCAAATTATCATTTTGCCTCTAAACTACTGGTGAAAATTTTTGAAAATATAGTAACTACAGTAACTCTTTTGGCTTAAATTACGGCTAACTATCCTCGGAGTATTGAAAGCCTATATGTTTTCCCTAACTAAACCTTTTCTATTTCATTTCAGTCCCTGTTCTTTCTCTTCAATTAAAGCCCTCACTCTAACGCAACGTACATAAGCATTAACTTATTTAAAATTAACAAAACATCTCCCCTCCTTTTAAAAGAATTTCGTACTCGAAATTAAGGCGTACCTAATCAAATAACTAGGGGTAAGTTCTACTTATGTCATTTTCCTTTTTTCACGTGGCTTTCTGTGGTGATGACTGATCCTACAATACTTTTACTAGTGGAATAGTTTTATTTCTCAATTGCTTGACCTCAATACTAATGATTCTTAAAGGTCTAGGATTATATGTTAAATTATCTTTTAATTGTATAGTACTGGCATCAAGAATATGCAAAGAATCAAGAATGTATTTATTGAAGTTGAGAAATATGAAAAACATTGTGGAGATTGGACAAAAATGGAGGTACAGCTATCTCGTAAGCGGATGAACTAATTCTTTTTAGGATTTGGAAGGGTCTAATGTATCTAGGGTTCAGTTTTCTTGACTTAATAGCACTGTCAATACTTGTAACTGGAGATACACTGAGGAAAGCATGATCTCCTTCTGCGAATTCTAATGGTCTTCTCCTCTTATCAGCATAACTTTTCTGTTTATCCTGGCCCTTAGCCATTTTCTCCCTGATCATTTTTATCTGGTCAATAATTTGTTGTACTAATTCCGGCCCTAACATTTGTCTTTCTCCTAGCTCAAACCAACATAAGAATGATCTATACTTTCTCCCATACAAGGCTTCATAAGGAGTCATCCTTATACTGGAGTGAAAACTATTATTATAGGCAAATTCTTATCCCAATTCCCCCTTTGCTCTAGTGTACAGATCTTAAATATATCTTCTAGAGTTTCGATAGTCCTTTCACTTTGCCCATCAGTTTATGGGTGATAAGCAGTACTGAAGTTCAACTTAATACCAAAGGCCTCTTGTAAGGTTCTCTAGAATTTAGAAGTAAATATGGGGTTCTATCTGATACTATACTAGTGAGTACTCCGTAGAGTCTCACTATTTCTTGTATATATAATTGGACCAGTTTATCTAATGAGAAATTTATCTTAATAGGTAGGAAATGTGTAGATTGAGTTAATTTGTTTATAATCACCCAAATTGCATCATTTCCTAATTGAGTTTTGAGCAAACCTACAACAAAATTCATGAAAATTTTCTCCCATTTCCATTTAGGAATCTCTAGAGGTTGCAACATTCTTGCAGATTTCTGATGTTTAATCTTTACCTATTGGCATACTAAACATTTAGCAATATATTCAGCTATGTGCTTCTTCATACCTGACCACCAAAAATTTTTCTTGAGGTCTTGGTACATTTTAGTAGAACCAAGATGGACAGTATAATTGCTCTTATGGGCTTTCTCTAATAGTTAATCCCTCAATCCCTTGGGTTCTGGGATATATAACCTATCCTAAAAGGTTATTACTCTATCGGGTTCTCTCTTGAATTCCTTTGCGTCTTTCAAGGATTTTAAGAATTCATCTTTCCTTTGTGTTGCTAAGATTTGAGTTCTAAGATTATTTTCAATTCTCATCTCATTCAGATACAACCTATGTGGTAGTACCAGAGTGGACAAACTCAAATTCTTAAACTTCTCAATCAGGTTCATTTCATTAACCATCATGTGAGCTACATGGAGAGATTTTTTACTTAATACATCCGTCATTACGTTTGTTTTTCCTAGATAGTATTTCAATTCAAAATCATAATCCTTAATAAAATTCATCCATCTCCTCTACCTCATATTCAATTTTTTTAATAGAAAAAGTATCTGAGACTTTTGTAGTCACTAAATTCCTCAAATTTAGACCTATAGAGGTAATGTCTCCAAATTTTCAAGAAAAACACTATGGCCGCTAGCTCAAGATCATGAGTAAGATAATTTTTCTCATGGGTTCTTAATTACCTAGACACGTATGCCATTACTTTCTTATTCTACATCAAGACACACCATAGACCCTTTTTAGATGCGTCACAATACACTTCAAAATTTTCTAATAGATCTAGAAAAATTAATACAGGTGTAGTGGTTAGTTTTTATTTCAAAGTTTGGAAACTACGTTCACATTTAGAATCCCACACAAATGGAACATCTTTCGTAGTTAATTTAGTCAAAGGTAACATGATTTGTGAAAACCTTTGAATAAATTTCTTATAGTAACTGGCTAATTCGAGAAAACTGCAGATCTCCGTCACTGTTGTAGCTCTCTCCCAACCAACTACTGCCTCTGCCTTACTGGGATCTATTGCTACTTCATCTTTAGTAATTACATGACTTAAGAATTTTACTTCTTTTAACCAGAACTCACATTTATCAAGTTAAGCATACAATTACTTTTCCCTAAGCAACTGTAGTATAATCTTAAGATGATGTTCATACTCTTCACTATTCTTAGAATACACAAGAATGTTATCAATAAACACTAACATGAACTGATCAAGGTAGGGTCTAAAGATACGATTCATGGAGTCTAAAGATACGATTCATGTAATTCATGAAAATAGCTAAAGTATTTGTTAATCTAAATGGTATTACAAGAAATTCATAATACCCATATCTGGTTCTAAAAGCTGTCTTAGGTATGTCTTCAGTTCTCATTCTGATTTGGTGGTATTTCGACCTTAAATCAATTTTAAAAAACACAATAACTCCTCTCAATTAATCCAATAGATCATCTATTCTAGGAAGAGGATATTTATTCTTCACCGTCACTCTGTGCAATTGTCTATAGTCTATACGCAACCTTAAGCTCTCATCCTTCTTCTTCACAAATAACATTGGTGCTTCCCATGGTGAAACATTGGGTCTCACAAACTGTTTCTCTAAAAGATCCTCTATCTACATCTTCAATTTTAAGAGAGACATCTTATAAGGTGCTATAGAGTTCGGTTTCGTTCCAAGAATAAACTCTATAGAGAATTCTACCTCTTTCTCAGATGGAAGACTTAAGATTTCTTTAGGAAAGACATCTAGGAATTCACTTACTACAAGGATAGTATCAAGTTTATGCTGAATTTCAATATCAGAAGAACACAGAAAATACACTCTTTAGTTCTTTTCCTCAATATTCTTGCTTATCGATAAGGTATCTATAAAAGTCATAGATTTTTCTGAACAATCCAAGATTACATTGTTTACAGACAATCAGTTTATCCCAAGAATAATGTCCAAATCAACCAAAGGTACACAAATAAGATTAACAACAAAAGGTCTATTCTCAACAACAATTAAAAAATTCAAGCAAGCCAAAGAAGTCAAAACCTGATCTTTTGTTGGAATAGAAACAGACAATTGGTAAGGTAAACTAGTCACAGGTAAGTGTAATCTTTCCACACATTCTAGTGAAATGAAAGAGTAGGTAACGCTATAATCAAATAGCATAATTAAAGATATGTTATTTATTAAACATATACTTTTTATTAAATCATCGGATTGAGCCATTTTCTTACCCTTGAGGGTATAGAATCTTCTAATAATAGGAGGTCTAGTGGTGTCACCTTGTCTCTTCCACTGGGACAATCCTTAATAAAGTGTCTTTCCTTCTAACACTTATAACAAACACCCTGCAATACACTTGGTTGTTACTTACAGAGTCCCTTATGACTTTTTTAGCATCTAGGGCAAACACTTGACATCACTGGTTTTACCATCGGCCTATTACCTTCCTTGTCTCTGCCAAACCTGTTATCTCTCCCTCCGAAAGATCTTGGTTATTTTTGTTTGAGGAAGTTGGCCTTTTGCTTTTCCTTTTCAATTTCCACCAGATTTTTAGCAACTATGCCACACTTGTTTGTTAGCATGACATAATTTCTAATTTCCAATAGAGCCACAACATTTTTTAACTCAGACCTCAACCCAGCCTCTAAATGCATGACCTTTCATGCCTCATTTGGTTGAAGTCTCAGATAGGAAGAAAATTTTGACAATTCCTCAAACTTAGCCAAATAATCATCAAACGTCATGTTGCCTTGCTTAATTTGCATAAATTCAATTTCTTCTCATTCCTCACATTATGAAGAAAATACTTTTCGAGGAACACTTTGAACGAATCCCAGGTAACCTAAATTCTTTGAGCTTCCATCAATTTCTTCGCTCCCTTCCACTAATATTCTACCTCTCTAACCAGCATATAGGTAAAAAACAAGATCTTCTAGGCATCAGTCGTCCCAAGAATTACTCAAATCTTGGATTTAACCTCATTATCAACTTTAAAGGAAAACCCATTTTTCACAATATAGATTATACATTCATAAGTGCATCCATGTAGTTTCCTAACTTCAGGGATGCCCAACTTCTTCCTATGATGCTCTTCCTTTTGAATTTTCTACTCTCTCTCTAGCTCTTCTCTCTCTAAAACTCAAAATTCATATGACAAAATGGTGAGCTTCAGATATTTTGCCTATTTATAGATGATCCAAAAATTACCATTCTGATCATAATCCTCGATCATTCAATTCAAAATAATAATTCCTCCAGTTATATGTCAAATTACCATTTTGTCCCTAAACCATTGGTGGGAAATTTTGAAAATCTAGTAGCTACAGTAACTCTTTTGGCTTAAGTTACGGATGATAACTCCTGGAGTATTGAAAGCCTATATTTTTTTCCCAACTAAACCTTTTCCATTTCATTTCAGTCCCTGCTCTTTCTCTTCAATTAAAACCCTTATTTTAATACAATTACATGCAATTTAATGCAACATACACAAGCATTAACTTATTTAAAATTAACAAAACATCACTTAATAAATGGGAGGAGCAAATGTTACATTTGGCTTAAAAATTATTGATTCAAGCCAGGGAATGCTTTTTTAATTTAATTCTAGGTTGAAATATGCGCTTAGGAGACTTTGTGGATCAAAGATAGATTTTCAAAAATAGGACAGAGGCATACCAATCGACTTCAAGACTCTTGGGAGTCGATTGTCATGTTGGAAGTCAACTGCCAGGATGTACCAGTTGACTGTCGTATTCTAAACTTGTCCAAAAAACCCAAAAACTCAGCAATTGACTGTTAGCGTCATAGAAGTTGAATGCCAACTCTCGAGTAAGCTTCCTTATTTTTGGCAAAGAGCTACACGTTGACTGTCAAGTCCTGAAAGTCGACTACTAACTCCCCTATTTTGGATAATGACAATTTTACTTAGCTTTTCCTCATTAGAAATAACAAGATAGCAAATCCAATCAAACTAAGTAAGAGAACACAGAAGTAGTAAGAGATTGTGGGAAAGGAGAAATAACAATAAAGGAGAGATACAAGCATTCTTAAACATATGCATTAAGATTAAATGGATTCTGGATTGGATGACCGATAGTCGGTATGAGACGACTATTGTGAATTTGGTTGGACCATAACTTGGGATGATAGAACATCTATCTAATCCTTAAATGCTTTGTGAAAATATCGTGTAGGTAGCTAATTCTAAGTTAATATACTCTGATGGCTGTAGACTTAGGGTTAAGCTTATCTTAATTTGAAATCTATTTCCTTAGTTTATGTGTTTGTGAATCATATACCCAAAAAATAATCCATCATGAAGGAGCCGATTCTCTTGGTAGCATTGACTCACTGTGTAATGACTAGTAAGTAGGTAATTATGGCCTACCAAGAAAAGGAGACGCAGTGACCAGAGAAGAGATGAATGTTAGTATCCTAAATTCAAAGGACACTCTAGGGGTATAGAGCTAGTGATCATACAACAAACTCATTCAATGGGTTCTATGACCAGGGGTACTTTATAGTTAGTAGGAGGGGTAATTGACATTGGTGTTTCTTTTGGGCAACTCTCGTCTTGGGAATTGTCGACTGAAAAGTTCCTAGCTCTTAGTTTATGTATGTTGGCCTGAGTGTCATTACGTTATTTATGATGTGTTATTTCTTAACCATATTTGATATCAGTCCATACTACTGTGTTCACATGAGTTAAATAGAAAAAGAATTGTCCACGATGTTATATGTTCTGTGTATTTCATTGTACATGACATGGCATGACATGTATTGCATAGCATTCATTGCCTTTGAAATACACTGTATGAGAAAGAATGCATGACTTTCTTTGTGATTCATGGCTGGTACCATTAGCGATAATGTTTTCTAATTGGTTTACTTAATTATTGTGTTTTCAAACTCATGTGTACATTAAAATGTCCAGATAGTTAAGATATATTGTAACCTTCAAGATTGAGGTAGGGCTGGTGGAGGTACCAGGGCTTGGGTATCTAGTACAGACAGGAGAGGTTATGATCTGGATCATGGATGCGCCACCTGTATCCCCAATGAGTTAGGGTAGAGGATGAATAATAATATTTTGTATTCTCAACCATACCTTTAGCTTGCTTTATGGATAGCTAAAGGTCTAGTATAGTTAATATGAAAATGGTGGGAGAGGTTATGAGAAATTGTAACCAAACAGGTGTAAATATATTTGTGAATAGTAGTTGACTAGACATGCCAACCATATATATATATAATGCTTATCTGAGAGAACTACGAACCCAAATATAACTTGATGGATCCTAGGTAATGCATTAAATTAAACTCAGATAACAGAGACAAAAGATTAATAGTAGCACACTATTCCTATACTTGGCCTATAGTAGTAGAGTGTTAACACTTTTTGGTATTAGAATAGTGTTCAAACATAGGTAGTATTCTTTATAGGAAAATTAGGGTTTAGTTAGGTGATTAAACTTAAGTAGTTTACTAACTTAGCAATATGAGGAATGGAGATTTAAATTTTGGGTAGACAATATTCTATAGCTTGTTTTGTTTTCTCCAAAGGATATTATGTTATTGAGATTGATTACCTTGGTAACACCTCGACCCTATGGGTATTATACATATACCAACCATATAAAGGCAGCATGTTACTATCTTGTCACTTGCTTTATTTACCCGAGTTCAATTTTAATTATTACCTAGAATCTTTCAATTAATTGAGTTGGTTTGAAGTTACACTCGGGTATCTCACTCGGCATTCTAGCGTTAACGAAAAAATTTAAATTTCTAACATCATACATCTCAATGAAAGTTTAATACACACACACACACACACATATAGCTATTCATATACTTAGATACATACATCACCAAGGTTTGGTTCACCACCTTAATCCACTAGGTAATATCACCAGCCCTTACATCATAACACTATAATTAAGTAAAAGAAGATATCTAAGCCAGCCATGTGGACAACATCCAACTCCATCTCCATCATGGTATTATACCTAGTCATCTAGATACATCAAAGCACATTTGAGATAAAATTCTCAGTAATGAAGAAAAATGGTTTAAAAAATTATTGTTGAAGGTACTAGTCAAGAATCACCCAAAAAACCATGCATTCTCGAAGTGTTTTTATAACAATTCTATATTTTGGATGTTATGCAATGTTATGATATGCCATATACAACGAATTCACTAAACAGATAATATCATGGGTAATTTCCTTAGAACACAATGGTATGGACATATATTTAAATATGAGCAAGAAATAACACATCATAAATTATACATGTAGGCACTTAGGCCATTCTCTTCATAAATCAAGAGCTACGGAACTTGTCGATCTACAATTCTCAAGACAAGGGCTGCCCAAAGAACAAATCAATGGCAGTTGCCTCTCTTACTAACCATAACGTATCATTGGTCATAACATCCATTGAATGAGTTTTGTTGTGCGATCACTAGCCCTATACCCCTGGACCATCCCTTAACCTTTAGGTACCAACCATCACCATCTCACCAATCACTGTGCCCCCTCTTCTCAATAGGCCAGATGTTGACTAGCTCTATTAGGCTTAATTGGGCTTTTATTTATTTTTGTAATTATTGTATCTTAATTACCTTTCCAACCCTAGAATAGGGAATGGTGTATAAATTCATTGTCCATATATTGTAACATATGATTGAATAATACAAGCAAATATTCAGTCAATTAAAATTTTCATGGTATCAGAGCCCACGCTGCCTTGAAGTGAGTATTTTTCTCTCCTTCCGCAGCACAAGGGTTTTTATGTATACGAAAGGAGTTGAGTTCTTCTCCTCTATTCGCTATCCACATCTTGGAGGTCGAGTTTTCTCCCTCCCTTACTGTCATCGCCCATCCAGAGCCGATGCCCATCGTCTGATCTACCATTGCCAGAATTTTGATCGCTGATAGACGTCGCACGCGCCACTACGCACTACCAAGCCATTTTGGATAAATTTGCATTTGTTCTCTGATCCTAACCATTTTGCCTCGTCGTTTGCCTCACCGCCACCATATTTGGAGAGGTCATCACCCCGCCAGCAAAACCCATAAAATCCAATCACTGTCTACGACTGCAGGTACCACCATGCGTCGACTACCAATTTGGCATTTTTGGTTTGCTTTGTTTTTTATCTCTTCTCTTTGTTTTTTGGCCTTTTTTCTCCTTCTGCCTTCTTTGTGGTGCTGATTACTTATTATGGGAGACACTAAGGCAATAGAAAATACTTCACTTGCTTATATTTACACTGTCAAGTTGGATAGAGCTAATACCTATCTCGCTTGGTTAAGGGCATATCTTTTATACATTAAATTGCGAAAGCTACTAGGCTACATTACTAGAGATATGAAACCCCCTGCTATTTCTGACGATAACTATGCTCAATGAGACTCTAAAAACTCTCTTGTTTTGACGTGGCTGAATACTATACATCCCTGAATCTCTAAGCAGCATTTGTTACTAGATACGGCTAAAAAAATCTAGACTTCAACCAAACATGCTTGTTCTCGCAAAGGGAATGATGCTCAAGTTTTTGGAATCAGGACAAAGATCCATGCTACTAAACAAGGAGAGTTGACTGCAATTGACTATTATTTTGAATTGAGTAGGTTATGGCAAGAATTAGATTACTATCAAGATCCCCACGCCAAATGTGCTGAAGATGCAGTTTTATTTCACTAAATGATTTCAAAAGAGAGAGTTTATGATTTTCTGGCTGGTTTGAATCCAGAATATGATCAAATTCGAGTTCAAATTCTAGGAAAATTTTCTCTCCCTTCTATTGATGATGCTTTTTCCTATGTTGTACAAGAAAAAAGTCGTCGCGGTATCATACTTTATCAAGCATCGATTAAGGAGTTTGGTTTGACCGTCTCCCATGAGAAACCCAACACCACCGTCTCTGATAAAGATCACTTGTAGTGTGATTACTATGGTAAGCCGAGGCATACCAAAGAGACTTGTTGGAAGATACATGGTCGGCCAACTCGAGGACGTGGAGGTAAATGAGTCACTTCATCCAAAGGTCAGGCGAATATGGCTGATACTGTTGAGCCACCTAAGGATGCAAATTCAGGAGCCTCTCTCTCTTCTGATGAAATTCAGCACCTCCATCGTCTCCTAACCAAGCTTGACCCCTCTACAGCTGGCACTTCTAATCATGTGCACTCAGGTATGACTTTTACTGCTCTTTCTCCCTCTTAGATTGTTGATTCTGGTGTGAATAGACATATGATCAGCTCTTCTAAAGACTTGTCCAATGTTCAAATAGTCAATGGGTCTGTATCTTCTGTTTGTGGGACATGTTTTGGGGTTTGTACACCTGATATTACACTCTCATCTGTGTTTCATGTACATAAGTTTCCTATCAATCTTTTATCTGTCAATTCCATCACTAAATATCTAAATTGTAAAATTGTGTTATTCCTTGATCATTATGTCTTTCAAGACCTTCACACAAGGAGGAGGATTGGTAGTGGTAGGTTGTGTGATGGCTTGTACATGATAGATGGTGTTGGAGACTCAGGACAGGCTTTTCTTGGAGTTAATAAGGATGTCAATCACAAAATAATCCAGTGGCATAGGCAGTTGGGACATCTATCATTTTTTGTTTTAAAGAAACTTTTTCCCAATTTGTTTTTGAATCTTAATGTTGAAATTTTATTTTGTGATACTTGTGAATTTGCTAAGCATACTCAAACCTCTTATCCTTTGAATAATAATAAAAGTTTGATTCCTTTTATGACTGTTCATTTTGATGTCTGGAATCCTATTCAAACTGTTTCCTTGTTTGGTTGTTAATGGTTTGTTACCTCTATTTGCTGTTATACCTGCACCACTTGGGTTTATTTACTAAAGTCAAAAAATGAATTTTTTTCTTACTTTCAATCCTTCCATAGGATGGTCTGTACTCAATTTGACGCTAAGATAAAAATCCTGATAACTGACAATGGCACGAAGTACATGAATAAACACTCTGAGACTTACTTGAAAAATTATGGAATTATCCATCAAACCAGTTGTCCTTATACCAGTGCCCAGAATAGAGTGGCTGAAAAGAAACATAAACACCTATTAGAAGTGGCCCAATCCCTCATGTTCACCATGCACTTACCTAAGCCTTATTAGGGGGATGCTATTTTAATTGCTACATACCTTATAAATTGCATGCCTCTACAAATCCTTGATTTTTAGAGTTCTCTTGAAGTTTTAAAAGCTAAAAGAGACTATGTTATCCCACCCAAAGTGTTTGTTTGTGTCTATCTTGTTTATACCAAGAATATTGAAAAACTTGATCTTAGAGCCCTTAAATGTATCTTCATAGGGTATTCTCCTACTCAGAAAGGTTACAGATGTTATCATCCTTTCTCTAGAAAAACCTTTGTTAGTATGAATGTTACCTTTCGAGAAATTGAACCCTACTTTAGCACACTCTTATCCCCTCTTCAAGGGGAGGTTAATAAAGTAGAAGAGATGGTGCTTCTTGACTTAAAACACATAAGAATATAGTTTAGGGGGAGATTGTTAAGAGATTGGAGAGATTGGACAGACCTGACTTGTTGATATTCTCAAGGAGGAATCGGCTAGACAGAGCTGAAGAAGCCATCATACAATCTGTCGAATCTTGTGAATCCTCCTCCACTGGTGAGTTATCTATATTCCCTAATGATTTAGATCTACTTATTGCTCACAAAAAATAGGTATTCACTGTGAAACATAAAGCTGATGGTTCAATAGAATAATTCAAAGCTAGACTGGTGGCCAAAGGGTTCACACAAACTTATGGAGCAAACTATCAGGAGACCTTTACTCCAGTTGAAAAAATGAACTCCATTAAAAGACATAAGGAAGAATGTAGTTCTAGGGGAGACTGTTGGGAGATTAGAGAGATTGGACAGACTTGACTTGTTGACATACTCAAAGAGGAACCAGCTAGATAGAGCTGAAGAAGCCATCATACAATCTACCGAATCTTCTGAATCCTCCTCCACTAGTGAGTTATTTATATTCCCTAATGATTTAGATCTACTTATTGCTCACAGAAAAGGAGTCAGATCTTGTACTAAACATCCTATGTCTAATTTTGTTTCTTATGACTCCCTGTGCCCCTCATACGGAGCATTTGCCTTGTCTATTTCTTCTTTGTCTATTCCATAGAATTGGAAGGAAGTTATTACTAATCCTAAGTGTAAGCAAACAGTGATTGAAGAAATGAAGGCCTTGTCCAAAAATGAGACTTGGGCCTTGGTCCCTCCTCCACCAGATAAGAAATTGGTGCAATGGGTATTCACTGTGAAACATAAAGCTGATGGTTCAATAGAACGGTTCAAAGCTAAACTGATGGCCAAAGGGTTCACAAAAACTTATGTAGTGGACTATCAGGACACCTTTGCTCCGGTAGCAAAGATGAATTCCATTAGAATTTTGTTATCTTGTGCAGTTAATCTCGATTGGGACTTGCACCAATTTGATGTTAAGAATGCATTTCTTCATGGAGACTTGGAAGAGAAGGTGTATATGGAGATCCCACTCAGGTTTAATAATGAACAAAGTCAATGAAAGGCGTGTAAACTGAAGAAGGCTCTATACGGACTAAAATAGTCCCTAAGAGCATGGCTTGAAAAATTCAGTAATGCCATGGTTTCCTTTAGTTATCATCAAAGCAATGCTGACCATACCCTCTTCATAAGACATCAAAAGGGCAAAGTTACTCTTCTCATTGTCTATGTTGATGATATAGTAATGACTGGAGATGATAAAGAATAGAAATCCCGGTTAAAGAAGTTATTGGCAAAAAAATTTGAAATCAAAGATCTCGGTAAACTACAATACTTCTTGAGAATTGAGGTTACTAGATTAGAGAGAGAAATTTTCATTTCTCAAAGGAAGTATATTTTGGATCTCTTAGAAAAGACTAGCATGTCAGAGCGCAAACCGATAGAATCCCCCATTGAGAGTAATCATAAACACTAATCAGGGGTTGGGAAGTAAGTTGATAAGGAGAGATATCAGAGATTGGTCGAAAAACTTATTTATCTCTCTCACACTAGACCAGACATAGCCTATGCGATCAGTCTAGTCAGTTAGTTCATGCATGATCCTCGAGAATCCCATATGCAAGCTTTCTTTTGCACCTTGCGGTATCTAAAATCTAGCTCAGGGAAAGGATTACTTTTTTCCAAACATGGTCACCTCTAAATAGAAGCCTTTACAGATACAGATTGGGTCGGATCACTAGATGATAAAAGATCTATATCCAAATACTGTACGCTTGTTGAAGGAAACTTGGTTACTTGGTGAAGTAAGAAGCAAAGTGTCGTTGCTAGATCCAGTGCAAAAGCTGAATACAAAGCTATGAATCAGAAAGTTTGTGAACTTATGTGGGTACAGAAGCTATTAGAAGAGCTGAGGTTACTGGAAAAGGAGAAGTTGTCATTGTACTGTGATAACAAGACTGCCATTAGTATAGCTCATAATCCAGTTTAGCAGAATCGAACAAAACACATTGAAATTGATAGACACTTTATCAAAGAGAAGGTTACTAGTAAAATACTACATCAGAAAAGCAGCTTGCTGATGTATTTACCAAAGTTCTTAGCAAACAAATGTTTCACATGCTCGTTTGCAAGTTGGGCATATGTGACATCTTTGCACCAACTTGAGCAGGAGTATTGACTAGCTTTATTGGGCCTAATTGGGCTTTTATTTATTTTTAATTATTGTATCTTAATTACCTTCCCAACCCTAAAATAGGGAATGGTGTATAAGTTCATTGTTCATATATTTGTAACATACGATTGAATAATATAAGCAAATATTTAGTCAATTAAAATCTTCACCAGATCTACCCATTCACTAGTTATTTACATAGTTAATCAATGTTACTAACCTTCATCTTCTTTATGATGGATCATTTTCTGGTACATGATTCACTAACATATATAGTAGAAAAATATATTCCAGGTCAAAGTTATTTTATCCTAAGTAAGCAACTCTATGACCATCAGGGTACACTAACTTAGACTTAACTACTTACATGGTGTTTTCTCAAATCTTTTTAAGATTAAATAGATGTTTTACCATCCTAAGTCGTGACTCAACTATGGGATTCGCAACTATCGCCCCATACGAACTATCAATCATCTAATTAGGAATCTATTTAATCCTAGTGCATATATTAAGAATACTTTTCATCTCTCCTTTACTATTATTTCCTCTCATCCCATAGTTCCCTACTACTTTAAAGTATTCTTCTTACTTAGTTTGATTGGACTCTCCATTCTTTTATTTTGCAAGACAGGGACTTACTAGTCGATTTCCAAGTCCTAGTAGTCAACTTGTAGCTTTCAGCCAACACGGGAGTGTGAAACAAAGACCTGGTAATCGACTTCTAGGGTCTAGCAGTCACCTTGTAGGCCTAGTAGTCAATTCCTAAGTTATGCAGTTTTCTAGAAAATCCTTAGAACACAGCAATCAACTTCTAAAGGCTAGGATTTGACTGCTACGTTCTTGCCTTGTTTCGAAAAGCATTTTTTTAATTCAAAAAAATCCTTAAACATGTATTTTTCACTAAAAAATTATGAGTTTGAACTTAATTATCACCCAAGCAAGGCAAATGTGGTTGTTAATGCCCTGAGTAAGAAATCCCTTCACGTGGCTAATATAATGGTGAATGAAATGCAATTGATAGAAAAGTTTAGGAATTTTAATCTTGCCACATTAATACTAGATCTGTCTAAGTTATTTGAAGATAGATTGTGATCTTAGGACTCAGCTTTTGAGAGCTCAATCAGATGATGAGTTCCTGAAATACCTAAAGGATATGAAGGAATTCAACAAAACCTTAGATGGAATAGTGCAATTCTAGAATAGGAGTTATGTTCCTGATTGTGAAATCATAAGAACTAGAATGTTAGAAGAAGCCCATAATAGCAATTATACTGCCCACCCTGGTACTACCAAGATGTACCAAGATTTAAAATCTAAATATCGGTAGCCAGGTATGAAAAAGGACATAGCAGAGTTTATTGCTAGATGTTTGGTATATCAACAAGTAAAGATAGGACATAAAAAATCTACTAGCATGCTATAGCCCATAGACATTCCTAAATGGATGTGAGATAAAATTTTAATAAATTTTATAGTGGGATTAGTAATGATGCAATTTGGGAAATCGTGGATCGACTAACCAAATATGCATATTTTCTTCCTATTAAGTTAAATTATCCCTTGAATAGGTTAAATTAACTGTACATTGAAGAGATAGTCATGTTATATGGTATCCCTACCCACATAGTATCAGATAGAGACTCGAGATTCACTTTTAAATTTTGGAAAGCATTGCAAGAATCATTTGGCACAAACTGAACTTTAGTACTACGTATTATCCCCAAACAAATGGTCAAACTGAGAGAACTATCCAAACTTTAGAAGACATGTTAGGAGCTTGTGCTCTAGAACAAAAAGGTAATTGGGATAGAAATTTACCTTTAGTAGAATTTGCTTACAATAATAGTTATCACTCCAGTATAAGAATGGCTCCGTATAAAGCCTTATACGGGACAAAATGCAAATATCTTATTTGCTAGTTTGAGACAGTTGAGAGACAACTCTTAGAACTAGAACTTGTCCAAAAGACAATTGATCTAATCAAAATTATCAAAGAAAATATGTCTAAAGCTTAAGACAGGCAGAAAAGTTATGCCAACAAGAGAAGAAGACCCCTTGAATTTGATGAAGGAGAACATATCTTTCTCCGAATATCCCGTGATAGGTATTGGTAGGGCTATAAAGTCTAGAAAATTAACTCCAAGATATGTGGGACCATACCAAATTTTGAAAAGAATAGGTTCATCCGCATATCAGATAGTTTTACCACCTTTTCTTTCTAATCACCACGACGTATTCCATGTTTCACAACTCAGAAAATATATCCCAAATCTTTCCAATATTCTTGATGCATTGACTCTGTGATTAAACGATAATTTGATCTATCACCCTAAACCCTTAAGGATTGTTAAGTTTGTGGTGAAACAGTTAAAGAATATGAGTATTCCACTAGTGAAAGTACTGTTGGATGAATTGTCACCACAAGAAGCCACATGAGAGAAAGAGGCGAATATGAGGAATACTAATCTAGAATTATTTGAATAAGTATATTTCCCAAATTTTGAAGACAATTTTTAAAAAAGAGGAGAGAATTGTAACACCTCTTCATTAGCTTTACTTTGATACAAAATTTCTCCATTGATAGACATATATTTATCGTAAAGTTGATGTTTAGAGATAGACCCGTCAGTTCCGAGGGAAGTGATTGAAAAACTAGACTAAAAAAATGTCTGGTTCATGAGAAATAGTAATGTTAAGAAAGTGATATGTTTAGGTAATTTAACCCAAAGTAATAATAAAAGACAAATTAAATAAAATTATAATAAACAGAACCCTGAGAGGTTTAAGGTGAGGAAGTGATATAAGAATGGAAATAGTTTCTTAATTTACTTACATTACACTTTGAACCTTAAGGACTAATTAACAATTATTTTTGAATTTTGACTAAATGTATTTTCCTCCCCAAACTCAAGTCTCTATGAAGGGAAGGAAGAGGGAATGTTCAAAAATTGCAAGCTAGAGAGAGAAGAAGGTTTAGAGAGAGAAGTGTAGGAATTGAAGGAGATTAGGAGGAGATTAGGAGGAGAATTCATAGCAACAATAAGAAATCACCTTAGATTAATCCCAAACACCATACAACACACAAGATTTGTCTAAAACTCAAAGTAATCAAGTTAAACCTTACTCCCATGTTTCTCACTCTTTAAAAAGTGAGTTTATGATATAATTGATGGTTTAATTTTGAGAAAGGGAGTATAAATTTGCATTCTTGTTTGGAAAGTGTTGGATGCATGTTTATATGCTTTTGTATGTCTTTGAAATTGCCTAAAAGCTTAGATTCAGAATGAGTACTTTCTCTTTCTTCTAAGAATTCTGTTGGATTCTATTTGGCTTGGATTTGACCTTGTTTTCTCGTGTGTTTGGCTTAAAAATTATTGATTCAAGCTAGGGAATGCTTTTGTAATTTAATTCTAGGTTGAAATAGGTGCCTAGGAGACTCTGTGGATCAAAGATAGATTTTCAAAAATAAGGTAGAGGCTTACCAGTCAACTTCTAGACCCCTAGGAGTCGACTGCCGTGTTCTTTGTGCCAAAAAAGTCTAGATTTTGAACTTGGAAGTCGGCTGCTAGGATGTATCAATCGACTGTCGTGTTTTAAAGTTGCCGAGAAAAACCAAGAACTCAACATCTAACTATTAGCTTCATAAAAGTCAACTGTCAGCTCTGGGGTAAGCTTCCTTAAAAGTCGACTTGCAACCCCTAAAAGTCGACTTGTAGCTCTCCTATTTTGGACAATAACAATTTTACTTAGCTTTTCCTCATGAGCAATAACAAGGTAGCCAATCCAATCAAACTAAGTAAGGAGAATACGTAGAAGTAGTAAGGGATTATGGAAAATGAGGAAATAACATTAGAGGAGAGCTAAAAGCATTCTTAAACTTATGCATTAAGATTAAATGGATTATGGATTGGATAACCACTAGTCGGTATGGGACGACCGTTCTGAATGCTATAGTTGGACCATAACTTGGGATGATAGATCATTCATCTAATCCTTAAATCCTTTGTGAAAACACCTGTAGGTAACTAACTCTAAGTTAGTATACTTTGATGCTTATCTTGATTTGAAATCTATTTCCCTAATTTATGTGTTTGTGAATCATGTGCCCAAAAAATGATCCATCATGAAGAAGGTGGTGATTCTCTTTACAATATTGACTCACTGTGTAATGAACAGTGATTGGGTAGATTTGGCCTATCGAGAAAAGGGATGCAGTGACCAGTGAGAAAATGAATGTTGATACCCTAGAACCAGAGGACGCTCTAGGAGTATAGAGCTAGTAATCATACAACAAACTCATTTAATGGGTGCTATAACAGGAGGTACGTTATAGTTAGTAGGAGGGGCAACTGACATTGGTGTGTCCTTTGAGTAACCCCCATCCTAGGACTTGTCGACTGACAAGTTCCCTAGCTCTCAGTCTATGTATGTTGGCCTGAGTACTATTATGTTATTTATGATGTGTTATTTCTTACCCATATTTGATATATGTCCATGCTATTGTGTTCACGAGTTAAGTAGAGAAAGAATTGCCCATGAAGTTATATTTTCAGTGTATTTTATTGTACATGACATGGCATAACATGTCTTGCATAGTATCCATTACCTTTGAAATACACTATATGAGAAAGAATTCATGTCTTCCCATGTAGTTCATGGCTGGTACCATTAATAGTAATGTTTTCTAATTGGTTTACCTGATTACTGAGTTTTCAAACTCACGTGTGCGTTAATGTGTCCAAATGGTTAGATATACTATGACCTTGGAGATTGAGGTAGAGCTAGTAGAGGTACCTAGGCTTGGGTATTTGGTACGGATAGGAGAGGTCTTAATCTAGATCATGGATGCATCACCTGCACCCTCAATAGGTTAGGGTGGAGGATTCATAATAGTATTTTGTACTGTCACCCACACCTTTAACTTGTTTTGTGGATAAATAAAGGTCTAGTATAGTCAATATGAAAATGGTGAGAGAGGTTATGAAAAATTGTAACCAAACATGTGTAAATATATCTATGAATAGTAGTTGACTAGACATGCCAACCATATATATATATATATAATGCTTATGCTTCTGCCGAAATAGTTTAACATAAGAGATATCAAAGAGAACTACAAACCCAAATACAATAACTTGATGGATCCCAGGTAATGCATGGAATTAAACTCGAATAATGGAGACAAAATATGAGAAAGTAGCACACTATTCCTATACTTGGCATATAGGAGTAGAGTGTTACAACTAGTGTAAAGTACATAATATTCATATAACACAAAAATGCATGTGGTTAAACTAGAAGTCCTTCAAAGGTAAATTTTTCACTTATATGTCAAGTGATAAGGATAAGATACTTACCCGTAATGCAAAGGACTGTACCACCAAGTAGGAGCCAGCCTTGTTTTCCATTTCTCCAAAAGAAATGGAAAATGTAGTGTGGAGATAAAGCTTTGAATATACTTGGATAGTGATGTATGATGCTGTAAATTCCTACAAGTGGGGTGCTCAATGTCCAAGCACCCATTATTGGGGAAAACAGGAAACTCACACGTGATGTACCAAACTTCTGCAACAAGAACAGCAAGACCAATACGACTGCAGAAAGTGCTTCCACAAGTGCTGCAACAGCATGTACCAAAATAGAATTTTTTTTTTTTTAAAAGGAAAAAGTCATGTAAACTGGAAGAAAAAATTGCAAACAAGGTAAAAGATAGGTTTATAACTTCGCATGGTAATTCCTACATAAGTAATGCAATTATAGTTACTTGATTTAGTCTATTGTTACCAATTACCATAACCTCTTCCATATTTTGTAATTTTCATATGTTTAATTTTTCAATTTTTCTAAATATTTCTTGCGGGCTGCTCTCCACTAGCCATAAAAAATTTTCTGCTTGATAATAAACTAATAATGCAAACTTCTTTGTGGAAAATAATAACATAAAAACCTTATCATCTTTCCAAATGAAACTATTATTTTTCCAAACCAGGCAAGTGATAATAAAATCCTCCAGTACTTCAGTTGGTGTTTTCTTACTAAGGAATCTGAAAATCTCAAGCTTATGCCTTACGGCATATTTTATATTAAATAAAGCACTTACATTTGTTAACAGAAGGAAAAGGTGCTCTTACTCCATCCATTGCTGACAAAACTGGGAATAAAGTTACAAAGTTGAATCAAAGATACCCAAATGATAAAATCCACCGCATTAATGTTTAGGGAAATTAAATAGAGAGAGAGAGAGAGATAAATTCAGAGGTAAACCTGAAATTGCAGGTGTAAGTATACCATCACCTATAAGCATGCATGTGCCTAACATAGCAAGAAAAAGTAATACTCTTCGAGCAACTATACTTCTTTCAAAAAATTTGCCAAGCCAACTCCTATGCAGATTTGAATTTGTACTCAACTGTAAATATGATTGCTTAGAAGGCAGGATTCCGACATTTAAATGCCTGCAAAGTAATGCATACAAGGCAAAAGTTCCACCTGCAATTCATCATGAACTATGAAAGACAAGATTCCAAATGCACTTCGCCAGTGTGTGTATGTGAGTTTAGCTTTAGAGATAAGTCCAATTAATAAACCTCAAATCTCAAATTACAATTACATGAAGAACTAATCCTAATAGCTTTGTCAATAATAAAATTCCCCTCATGCTGCAAAAATCAGAGCATGGGATTTATAGATCATAAGATACAATCTAATAGACCATAAAATTCTTGCAATCTAATTGATCATAGAATTCCATGTAAGTGAGAGAGCTATGCTATATAGCCTTATATGAGAACAAAGCTAACAGTAAATTTCTATTTGTACCTTCACCATCATCATCTGCTTTAATAGCTATGCTGGCATACTTTACAACCCCTATGAGAGTAAGTGTCCAGAACATGATGCTGTAGATACCCAGATAGTCGTCTTCTGTTGGAGACTTCAATGGCATAGAAGGGTAAACATATAGTGGTGATGTCACCAGTCCACCAAACACGACACCCAAAGTCCTGTATGCAAGTACCAAAGTTTTCCATTTACCCGTCCCCTGCTATAAATAAATAAATAATTAACATGCATAATTAATTCCCCAAGTAATTAATATCTGCAAAATTATTTGCTTCAAGCCAAGCAAGTGAGGAGATGAGTAGACAGGAACAGCCAAATCATAATAGAGGTTTATTCAGCTGAGCAGAACAATCTAACAATAATCACAATAGAGGAAAAACTTAGGTGCAATTTCTATGTATTTGCTATTAGATTTTCCAATAAAAACACGACAAGTGATGGTTTTTTTTACAGCTCAGCATCATATGATTTGGTCTTTTAAAAATTTAATCTCTTGTCATGTTTTTATTGAAGAATCTTAAAGCAAACTCCCAGAGAACTATATCTAAGTATAGTCAATAAGACTATAACCAAACATATAATCAAAATCACTTCAGCACCAAGCAATCATAAGCTTCAAACTTCAAAGAATAACATGGGAAAAGGAATATGAAATTGCTTCTTAACAAAGTAATGACTGTTCTTGTTAGAGATGGAATGGGAGTATAAACAGGGGAAAGATATGAAAATATACAACTTATCAAATCATGCATTGTAAAATTGATCAATTTCAGTTCTCCTGTTGCAAGCTTTTTCACCACAATCACCATGAAAGCTTAAAGCATTTATATAAAAACAACAAACAACAAACAACAAACAAAGAAAACATTTGAAGTAGAATCAATGTCAAAACCATTAAAATCCCAAAAAACCAGAAAGCAAAAAGATATAGGTATACATAGAAACAAAAGAAAGGAAGAACAATACCCTGTCCTCTGATCTTGAAATTAAGCTATTGGATACGTCAGAGCGATGGTAATTAAGAGTAGAATCGGCAAGAACCTCAGACAAAGCAATTGATGTGTGAGGCAGTTGGAGTTCACGATCCATTGTGCAGGGAACACACCGGCCACAAAATCCCACTAGTTAATTAATCATTTAATCAAAAATTATTAATTTATTTCTCAAGGATAATGGAATTGAGGATAGTTAATTAACAAAGACATTATTAAGCAATGTTAATTTAATTTTTAAATAATAAATTATATCTTATTAAAATATATTAAATTTATAAATTAAATTTTTATTTTTTATGAGTAATTTATAAATATGATATATTTTATTTTATAAATTATATATTGTCAAAATATATTATTTAAATTTTTTATTAAATAAAATTTAATTTATCATAGTTATTATTTATTAATATTATTATCTATTTTTTTATTTATCTTATTAATAAAAAACTAAATTAATTTATAATTTATCTTTCAAAAAGTTAAATTATTAATTTAGTCTTTATATATATATATAAACTTTATTATGTTATATTACATAATTTTATACTTTTTTAAAAATTATATAATATATGATATATATATATATATGAAAAATTATTCAACTTTTTCTTTATATTAAAAATTAAATTTTGAAAAATTAACATGTAATTTAATATATATCAAACATATTAATATATGATAATATTTTGCATATTATAATTATTTTATATTATACGGCTTTAGACTTTTATGTCTTCGGTGACCCAAACAATATAATATATAGTATAAATACATAAAAAGTGAGAAGTTATGGAAAGAAATTACAGAGTGAAAAATATTTTATATTAAATTTTAGAAAATTTGGCATGCATTAAATGTATATCTATATTATAATAATTATAGTATCTTGTAATCGTTAATTTTTAGAATCATATATATATATATATATAATAATAATAAAATATAAATTATAAAAACATGTGAGGAGAGTATGAGGAGTGTTGTCCTTTTCTTTAACCAACGGGAATTTACATCCAGCAAATGAATGTAACTATTTTCTCACGATGTAATAAATCAAAATTAAAGTTTTTACTATGAGAGGTATTATAAAAATTACTTTTTTCTTATATCAATACTATATTATATGATTTTAAGCCTTTTATTGTCTTTCAAACTATATAATATAGAGTAAATTACATATCTTTTCTTTTAAAAAATACTAAAATTATATTTTCTTTGTTTTTATTTTAAAAAATTACACTCCACTCTTTTAAAAAATAAAAAAAATTATAATTTCATTTATTTTGACTAAAATATCTTTATATTTATTATTTGTATAACTATATATATATCACCAATATAAAAAACCATTTTTTAAAATTTTAAAATTAAATAACTTTATTATTTTTAAGTCAATAAATAATAATGCTAAATCCACTAAAATATGATAATATTTTGTATACTATAATCAATTTATATTTTATAGCTTTAGACATTATGTCTCTTTCCTCTCCTAAACCATATAATATGTAGTATAAATAATAAAAGAGTTAGAAGTAAGAGGCAGAGTGGCAAATATTTAAAATTAAATTTTAAAAATTTTGGCATGTTTAGTGGTCTCCGTCAATCCTAAAGTTGTGTTTACTCCATTTGGGTGAGTAAAGTTTAGGCTAAGGGAATGATTTCTAGAAGACTATTTACAAGGAAAAATATCACATTAAACTATTTCAATTTCCTTTAGTTTTTTTCTTCAAGTATATTTTGTTCTTAAGAATCATTTAGAATACGGATAGATTTTTTATTTTTAAGAATTACATTCTTAAGAATGTAATTTTCAAAAATATAATTGTTAAGAATTTTAAAAAACGTGTTTGATTTACTTAAAACATTCTTAAAAATATTTCATAATATTTTAAAAAATATTTCATTATTATATTTGATTCAATTTCAATGAGAGTTTTTAACAAATTTTTAAATATATCCTTGACAATTATATATATATATATATATTAGATTTTAACCAATTTTTTTTTTAGATTGTTTATATTATATTGAAAACAAAAATCATAATAACTTATTGATTGTTTAACAATTTTTCAAATATGACATTGAGAATTTATATATATATATATATATATATATTAAATTATAACCAACTATGTTTTTAGATTATTTATATTATATTAAAAATATAAATTATAACAACTTATTAATTGTTTAATAATTTTTTAAATATGCCATTGACAAATTTATATTTATATATATATATATATATATATCAATTACTTGTATAACCTATGCGAGATGTCACTTCGGATCATGAAAATTATGATGGAGGTGCTTCTGTGTCTGGATATGTGATCTATGTGATATCCAAAACAACTAAACTTCTTAATTAAATAACTTATATACATACATGCTATTAGTTAATAACACTTGAATAAAAATGATACTTTGCAAATAACATTGTACTAATTCAAAATCTCATAAACCAACATAGTTATAATGCTTTTACTCCTTGCAACATATGTCACTCAAAACATCATTCACATACTGCTCAGAATAACAAAAAAGTTCATAAACAAAATAGATAATCAACTAAGAATATGGTGCACAAGATCTCTTTTCAACTCTGGATCTAAAGTAAAGAAATAATCAACAAGATTGTTGTCATTTGTTATGAGGAGTCCTGCTTTCATTCTCTCAATATCACTTAAGCCTTCAACCAAATTTAACTCATCTGACACTTTAATTCTCCTATCTGCCACCTCTTTTTCATGTTTGAAGCAAGATGCAAGTTCAAGTATGTTTGAATTACATGCTTCATAAAAACTTCCTAACTTTGAGACAGTTTCCATCAATTGCTCCATTACATTAGGAGCTCTAGCTCTTTTCTTACTTTTCCTTCCACTTCCTTCTTCATTGCCATTGTTGTCTTGGGTAACACTTTGTCCAATAGTATTAGTAAAATTGGATTGATAGTTTTGAAAATAATCCATCAAGTCCATACAATAGATCATTTTGCATTCCTGTCTCAGTGAGATCAATTTCTTCCTTTTGAAATTCCTTCTCCATTGCCTCAATTGCATCAGCAGGATCTTCTGCATTTTCACCACTAGCTCTATCTTTACCAAACACAATAGCCAACTCATTGAAATGTGGGAATGGCTTGTTATACAGTTCAGCAGCATCAGGATGAGACTAAACATTACAAAAAACATAAAATTTTAACATAATATTATGCATTTAAATTAGCTTTTAAATATAAAATAATTACCTTAACTCATTCTTTGCAAATAGCCTTCTCCACGATAACCATCTTATCTTGGTCATTCCATCCAAAGCCACTTGCTTTAGGACCCAACATCTCTGCAATTGCACGGTAATGCTTCTTTAATTGTTTCACCCTAGACTCAATGTGTGGGGTAGCCCTTAAATCGCATCCAGGTAGCTTTTCATGCATCCACTTTTCTTTTTGTCTTGCAAATCCTAGCCTAAATGTACCATTATCATCTTTCCAACTCTTATCAGCTACCACTTCTAATAAACATTCCACAAGCTTGTCATCCTCTGTAGTTGTCCATTGACGCTTAGTAACTCCTGGTTTAACTTCTGAAGGTCTTCTCATTTGCCTTGATTATAAAAAGAGATTAAACACATACATATTGCAACAAATTTAGTCAATGAATAAATTTCAAATAGGAATTAAAACATAACTAAATTTACAATAATAGTCTGTAGAATGAGAAGTTTCTGTGTGTATTATGAGAACAAAGTGTAGGGTATTTATACAAGGAGAGAGGACCTATTTTAGGAAACCATAATAAATACAATTAAATGACTTAATCCCTAATGTCTAGCCTAAACTTTAGGTTAACTTTATTCTAATTGATATAATTTGATCCTAATTGATACACAACACTCTCCCTCAAGTTGGAGCATATAAGTCATATGCACCAAGCTTGTTACATATATATTTTATCCGAGGGCATCTTAGAGACTTAGTGAATATATCTGCCAATTGATCATTTGAATTGACAAATCGAGTAGCGAGACACCCAGATTGAATTTTTTCCCTAATAAAATGACAATCAATTTCAATATGTTTGGTCCTCTCATGGAACACCGGGTTTGAGGCAAGGTGCATTGCTGCTTGGTTATCACAAACCAGCTCCATCTTTTCTGTGTTCCCAAATTGTATCTCCTAAAGAAGTTGCTTTAACCATAGTAGTTCACAAGTTGCTAAGGCCATAGCACGATATTCAGCTTCTACACTGGATCTTGCAACTACATTTTGTTTCTTGTTTTTCCAAGAGATTAGGTTACCACCGATGAACACACAGTATCCTGACGTGGATTGCCTATCATCAGGTGAACCGGCCCAATCCGCATCAGTAAAGCCAACAACCTGGGAGTTCCCCTTATCTTCATATAATAATCCTTGGCTTGGTGCTCCTTTAATATATCGAAGGATTTGAACAATTGCATCCCAATAACTATCACATGGTGATTGTAAGAACTAGCTTACTATACTCACAGCAAAAGATAAATCTGGACAAGTGATGGTGAGATAATTAAGTTTCCCAACAAGTCTTCGATATCTTTTAGGATCTTTAATCAATACTCCCTGTCCTGGATGGAGTTTGACATTTGGATCCATTGGAGTGTCAGTTGGTTTGCAGTTTGTCATGCCTGTCTCTTTTAATAGGTCAAGTGCATACTTTCGTTGTGAAATGGCAACACTAGTACTGGATTGGGCAACCTCAATTCCCATAAAGTATTTAAGTTTCCCCAAATCTTTGGTTTGGAAGTGGTTACATAGATGTTGTTTGAGTTGGACAATGCCCAAATCATCATTGCCTGTAATAACAATGTCATCTACATAAACAAGTAGATATATGCACTTGCCTGGTGATGTATGGCGAAAGAAAACTAAGTGATCAGCTACACTACGAATCATTCCAAAATTTTGAACCACAGAACTGAACCGACCAAACCAAGCTCCAGGTGATTGTTTGAGTCCGTAAAGAGAACGACAGAGTCGACATACTTTCCCAGACTCCACCTGAGTAACAAAGCCAGGTGGTTGCTCCATATAGACTTCCTCCTCCAATTCACCATGAAGGAAGGCATTTTTAATGTCAAATTAATAAAGTGGCCAATGATTTATAGCCGCAATTGATAAGAAGACGCGAACTGAAGCAATTTTAGCAACAGGAGAGAAGGTATCACCATAATCCAAGCCAAAGAACTAAGTGTATCCTTTTGCCACCAAACGGGCTTTTAGTCTTTCAACTTTACCATCCAGACCAACTTTAACCGCATATATCCATCGGCAACCAACCAGAGATTTTCCAGGAGGGAGAGGAACCAAGTCCCATGTACCATTAGAATGCAAGGTAGTCATCTCATCAAGTATGGCTTGCCTCCAACTCGAATGTGCTAAAGCCTCACTAGTAGTCTTAGGAACAGAAATAGAATCCAAAGAAGACACAAAGGCATAATATGGAATAAATAAACGATGATAGCTCAAAAAATTATAAACAGGGTGAGGATTACGAGTGGAGCGAGTACCTTTACGAATGGCAATTGGAGGAGTAGTTGGAGGAGTAGTAGGCAAATGTTGGACTAGAGCAATGGGCAATTTGGACGAAGGTAGTGAGTTAGCAAGAGCATCTGTGGACTCAAGACGTAGGCGACGATGATAAGTCTGGAGAAGAGGACTAGGGGGGACCAGTGGTGAAGCTTCTAAAGAAGCAAGGGAAGGAACAGGAAAGGTCACAGAGGTACTGTTAGGCATAGTAGACAAAGAATGGAGAAACTCAAAGAAGGTCATATCAGGAGAGGTGAAACATCGTCGAGTGGTTGGACAATAACATCGGTAGCCCTTTTGGAGACGAGCATATTCGAGGAAAACATACTTGATGGAGTTGGCAACAAACTTATCTTTACCTGGGGTCAAATCATGAACAAAGTAGACACAACCAAAAACATGAAGAGGAAGATGATAAAGAAGGTCATTGGAAAACAACAGAGAATGAGGAATTTGATCATTTAATACAGAAGAAGGCATGCGATTAATTAGGTAACATGCAATGAGAACAGCATCACTCCAAAAAGAAGTAGGAACATTATGATGGATAAGTAAAGTACGAGTTGTTTCAATAAGATGACGATTTTTATGTTCAACTATCCAATTTTGTTGTGGAGTATAGGGACAAGAGGTTTGATGTAAAATCCCATGAGAAGTCATAAATGTCTTAAACGAGGTAGATAAATATTCTTTAGCATTATCAGAACGTAAGATAGAGACAGAGGTATTAAATTGAATCTTTATTTCAGCACAAAAATTTTGAAAAATGTTAAATACCTCAGAATGAGTTTTCATCAAGTACAACTAAGTACAATGAGAATAGTCATCAATGAAGGTTACAAAATATTGAAAGCCAAAAGTAGAAGACACACGACTAGGACCCCAGACATCAAAGTGAACAAGTTGAAAAGGAAATGTAAACCTATTATTAAGACTAGTAGAAAAGGAATTATGTGGTTGTTTACCCAATTGACATGACTCACAAGGGAGGGAGGACAAGGTAGAAAGAGAATCATCCATTTT
The DNA here is from genome assembly GCA_031216115.1 of Senna siamea. Lineage (NCBI taxonomy): Eukaryota > Viridiplantae > Streptophyta > Magnoliopsida > Fabales > Fabaceae > Senna > Senna siamea. Next base: position 11,452,529 of record CM062360.1, read on the forward strand.
GTGAAGTTTGGAAAGGTTTGGATGTCCCAAACGATTGTGAATGAGAGATGGGGAGCAACTAGATGTGCATGCAACTGGAGATGTAGTAGGCGAAAGATGGTATAAGCCTTGTGACTCACGTCCTACGCCAATCGTCTTCCTTGTACTTCGGTCCTGGACATAAACACTTTGATTAGAAAAGGTAATGGAACATTTGTGAGAGTGAGTCAATTTACTAACAGAAATAAGATTGAAAGGGGACTCAAGAACATAAAGGACATAATCAACATATATGGAAGGAAGACTTTGGGCTTGCCCAAACCCTGTAGCAGCAGTTTTAAAGCTATTGGCCAGAGTTACTAAAGGAAGAGAAGAGGAACTGGAAAGGTGAGAAAATAGATTTTTATTACCAGAGATATGTTTAGAGGCACCCGAGTCAAGAACCCATGGTCCAATGTCAGGGGAACGGGCAAAGCAAGCAGTTACATTACCAGTTTGAGCAACCGAGGCAGCCACAGATGACTATTTAGCTTGTTGGTACTGTAGATACTCGTTGTAATTTTCACCAGTTAAATAGATAGACTGTGAAGAATGATTATTGGTCAATGATATGTCAAACTGAGCAACATTAACAAAATGAGATGGTCGACCATGGAGCACCTAGCAACGGTCTCGAGTATGTCCCAGCTTATTACAATGTGTACATTGAGGACGTTTGCGGCCACTACTATACCCGTTCCTCCACTTGGATTCCCGTTCTCACTAGTTTGAGATACCAAGGCTGAAGAGTCAACAACTGGAGGAATAGTATTATGGATAGTTGAGGCCTGTGATACAAAGATGCGCACCAAACGGGCAAGGACATCATCTAATGTGAGAATATTAGAACCTCCCAAAATTTGATCTCTAACTGCATCAAGATCAAGACATAGATTGATTAGTGTCATAACCATTAAAAAATTTGTCCCATTGTGCTTCTTGATCAGAAGTTGAGGCTATGGCAGGCATTAATGATCTAAACTCATGTTTGAGAGCCACAATTTTGCTCAGATATGTGGTAGTATCCAAGTCCCGATGCTTGAGATTGACAATATTAGATAAAGCATCATAATAGCAGCGAATATCATTACTATATATTGAGGCTGCCTTGTTCCACACATCATAACATGTTTCATAAACTTGGTATGTCGGAAGTAATCGAGAGTCCAGAGAATGCCATAATAAGGAACAAAGTTGAGCATCAATTTTTATCCAATCTGATTTATTCATTTCAGCTATGTCAATGTTACGCTTAATTAAATGTTCTAAATATCCTTGTCCTTTAAACTATAAGCGAACTAATGCAACCCAAGATTTGTAATTGAATGCCTTATGCAATTTTTCAGGGGTAATGGTAGGTGTTCCACTAATACGGGTGGAAAAAGAACCTGACTTAGCAGTAGTCATCACTGTTTTTGGCTTAAAGGAAGCTCTACTACTTGAAAATAGAAAGAGGACAGCACGACAACCACTAGAAATGAGAAGAGGGCAGCACGGCAATCTCTACGTCGGAAACAGCGGCGGTCGATAGCGACGAAGGTGACATCATGCTCCAGCGCATGGCAAAAACGTAGTTTTAGAGGTGCGTGGCGGCGAAGACGGCAATGGCGCTCCGACTTCTGGCCGATAGGAACCTTCTGAACAGGGTGATGAGGTGCGTGTTTCAAGAAAAGTCCGGGAAGTGGTCGAGTAATGAGTGACCAGGATTGAAAAACAAAGAATGGAAAAGAAAGAGTGTTTGGGCTGGAAAGAAACACAGTCCAAAAGAAATGCTACTGGAGGATTACAGTAGGCTCTGATACCATGTAGAATGAGAAGTTTATGTGCTTACTATGAGAGCAAAGTGTAGGGTATTTATACAAGAAGAGAGGACCTATTCTAAGAAACCATAATAAATACAATAAATACAATAAAATGACTTAATCCCTAATGTCTAGCCTAAACTTTAGGCTAACTTTATTCTAATTGATATAATTTGATCCTAATTGATACACAACATAGTCCAACAATAATAAATAGTTCTAGAGAAATTTAGAAACAAACAAAATTCAAATACACTTCGAAATTAGAGAAATATTAATGATGTCCTCTTCTCCATATGTTGAACATCTCTTGAGCATAGTTGTCCCTACATTGACTCTATACATCATTGGCTTCCACATGTGTAATTAAATCAATTTTGAACATGAGACCATAATTGCTCTCGAAGTCTTCAATTCCCTCTTCCATAGGGTCCACTGCCATTTCTTTTCGAATATGGTTTTGCAATAGAAAACAAGCAGTTATGATTCTAGCTTGTGTCTTAACAAGGTAATATGACTTCCCTCTTAAAATTGCCCAAAGCCCTTTCAATAAACCAAGTACCCTCTCTATAACATTCCTAGCTCTTGAGTGTTTCATATTAAAAAATTCTTGAGGAGTGGATGGACGAGCTCTTGGACCTCATTCACTTAAATGGTATCTTTCTCCTCTATAAGGAGTCAAGATTCCTGTGCTGTTCATGGATCCAGTATCACATAAATAATAATAACCTAAAGTAAAATTAGTATAATATGTCAATTAGTTACCCAATAATTAAATTTATAATTTAACTTAGTACACAAATAATATCTTGTGGAACTTTTAAGCAATTCCTACTGGAGATTGCATCTCGTAATACCCGAGAATATGCAACCGAACCCTCCCATCCTGCCAAGACATAAATAAATTGCAATTCTGGAGCACAAACACCTAAGACATTGGTAGCTATCTCACCCTTTCTCTTTCTGTATCTAGGCTTATCTGCTTCTAAAAGATTTACCTTGACATATGTTCCGTCCAGAGCTCCTAAGCAATTCTAGAAAGGTTGAACAATAAATTAACTAACTATAAAACAAAACAACATAAATAATTCACTTGCGGATTAATCTATTACCTTAAACCATTTCCATTTCTCATCTGTGCTATTTTCAGTGATTGGCTCTAGTTGTTTAAGCAACCTTTTGCGCACCTTAGGACAACTAGCAACACCTTATTAAAATTCCTACTCATAGTTTTTCCAAACCTCATAAATTGTCTTTTTATAACTCTAATCTTAACATAATGTGCCAAGATGTGCAAAAAGATTGCAACCATTTCTTCAACACACACGTGCTGTAACATGCCAACTTGTTTTAACGTTTCACACAATTTGTGAAAGGCATATCTATCCATTCAACAATTTTCTACACATGCTAAATCCGAAAGGAATACAATCTTATGAAAATTAACTCTCCTTACCAAACATCTATCATATGCACTCCATGTTATCCTTTTCTTTTACAATTCCTTTATTACTAAAATTGTACACATTGTCATCATCATTAATGTGAAACTATTCAGCATCTTTAACCACATAATTAACATAACTATAATTTTCTTCTTCTTGTCTAGGTTCAACGATGGAGTCACAAGCTGTACATACATAATTAAGAATTTAATAAATAGGCTATTTGAAGGGAAAAAATAAGAAACAACAGATAAAGTAACTTCATTAGATATTAATTTAACAATTTAAAGAAATCCATTACATATTCAAAAACACAAACCTAAAGCTTAAAGAAATTCATAGTCCAAACTAAGAATATAATTCATATGCCAACTCAATCAATCAAATAAAATTTTAGGCATTAGTTAACAAAACCCCTAGCCTAATATATATCAAGAGTGGGAGTGACATTAATTTGTATTGTCAGTACTAGAATTAGTAGACCTAGATATTGCAGTAGTCGCGGATGCCTATCATCTTGCTTATGGATAATGATTAATAGTAATACCTACCTAATAACTAAAGCTCATTCTTTTGAAAATTTCAATATGACCGTACAAATTGTTTTTCTTGCTAATGACAAATTTAAGAAAGAATCTTGAAGTACATGTAACAATAAACAAATTCAATTTCTCAAAAGTAATATTAATCCTTTCAAAAAGCTATCACTTTTTGTGGGCATTATTAGCATTACTATATGGAAACTTAATGGAGGACAAATCTGCAAGAGAATGTCAAAAGTAGGAAAGCTACTCCCATTTTAAGAACAACACTTTGCTTATTTATATTAATGTTATCCAAAATTGATCAGCAACCTCTGCAAGTATGTTTGACTCGTACAAAAAAATAATTTTTCAAGTATATATATCAATATGATCCCACTCCCACATGCATGTGAAAAAGATTAATATAAAACATAAATGACTACTATATATAACATCACTTTTACATGACATTGACATGGTGGACCCAAGTTTTTCCACAAATTAAATGGGAATTAGTACCTTCCAATTATATTCCATGGAGAGGATTATAATATGATTCCTATCAAAACCATTAAAATGACCTTTTCATTTCTATTACTCATGCATAGATCCATCCATAAAAATATAGGCAAATGCATCATATCAGTGATATATAAAGGACCATCGCATTTTGTGTAAACACAAGATAGCGTCAAACCGCCAATAGAAGCATCAGGATTGTATTTCTAAATTCATCAATCCTGAGCACAGGGTATTGCAGAAAATCTCACGCATAAGTACCAAGAAACATAGAAAAAAAAAAGATGTTCCAAATACATGCAATTGCAATTGATTAGACAGTTCAACATGGTGAATAGAAATAAAATATTATACTCTGTTACCATTATAAACCCTCAAGCTATGAACTCAGTATGAAAAAAAAATATTAAAAGTTAACATGGTGAATAGAAGTAAAATAATCTTCAATCCAGTACGAATTATACTCTGTTACCATTATAGACTCAGAAGCCCAAAACAGTCATGAAAAGAAGAAAGCCTACACCACTCACTTGAGAGTGGAGTTTCATTACCTTGCGGGATTTCGACGGCGGATAGTGGCAGCAACAAGGCGGTGGAAGCTACGGTGGCAGCGACGCAGTGGCAGCAACGATGTGCTCTCCTTCCCCTGTCGCAAGCTCTCTCTTTCTCGAACGGAAAAGCCAACGACACCCTCTCTCTGTCGTGAAGGATGGAGAGATGTGAAGAAGGTGGAAGGGTAAAGGTAAGAAAGAATTAAGTTTTAAAAAGATGATTTAAAAATTTTAGTAATATAAAAATATTTTTATATTAAAAGGATACAAAATTTTTATTTATAAGAATAAAAATTTGTTAAAATATGAAAATTTTATTTTTAAAAATATAATATTTTTTTAATTTGTGTATCTAGCCGGCCATTGCTATATAAATAAGGTTTATCATTATGTTTTCTTCAAATTTGGATGAACAGAATTTGTTGAGTTCGCGGTGAGAATTGAGTGTCTTATCATCTAGGATAATACTAAACCTTAGTGTAGCGTCCCAAACTTATTTTTATGAAGCTATGCATTGCATCTTTTAAAAATGAAGGAAAATTACATGAATCTTTTACATGGATAAATGCATAAGGTGGGAGAATTCTGCATACATGTTAAATTTATAAACATGTGAACTAAATTATAGTTATGTCATGATAGTTTTATTATTGAAAAAAATAATGAAAGATCATGAGAAAGCTGTCGTAAGTTCTTTGTCTAAATATATATTTTATTTTAAAGTATTTAATAGTGGATAGTCGTGGATAGTATGGGATACCCATGATTAATTCTACGTGGGTGACTAATTCTAGTTAACTCCTAAACTAGTTGATGCATATTAGAAGAAAGAGATTAAGTGAGTTATTTCGAAAGCTTAAGGGGTAGTCTTTACTTATATATTATTTCTTTTGTGACTTTGAATACAATGAGAGATAATATATACTTGAAGTACATGAAAAAAAAGAAGATATGAGCAGAGATATGAGATCTCAGGATATGAAAATCTCAATGGCACTAGACGCGTGTACATACTAAAGGATGTCCTGGAGTTAGTGGCCAGGTCGTAGGACCAAGTTATGATGCTCAAAGGGATGAGATGACAAGCTTTATATATTCATACGAAATTAAGGTATCATGATAGGTATTACAATTTTTTAGATATGTTATATTTTTTTTCCTTATATGTGTTTTAATCTCTAATAAGGAAGATTATATGGTTCTAACATGCATATGTTGAAATGGCTATATGTATGAATTACTTTTTCTACTGAGAATTTTATTCTCACCCTACTAATGACTCTATAGATGAATTATATCACTCCAATCTTATAGCTTTTCTTATAAATATTTTTTTTAATAAACCCTTAGCTACAAGACTGGCATGTTATCTTTACTTTTGTCCTTGATTATTACTTGAGTAAAATTTTAATTTTAATTTAATATTTGATTAGGCTTGGGATTCATTACTCTGTTGTTCCATTCATATATTATACAGTGGAAGACTTAATTATTAAAAACATTAAATAATAATAACGCATCGAAAAATTTAAAACTTCATCCATACATTTCCATTCATGCAATATTTACAATGTTATATACACATATTTCAGGATATGTAAAATTCATATTGTTTCTTAGGGTAAGGAGACAAAAAACCTACCACTCAGACTCTTTTACAAAATTCCTACTAGTGGATAGCTTTCACATATCCTGACATATATGCTCATCTCATTATATACACCAAAAAATGACTTATCCTAATTCCATTCCCAAAATATAAGAGAATTAGAATAAATGGGCTACATCTTAGCTAATTACATTGTATCCAAAAAGATGCTAACCTCATCCCCTTTATAAAGGAGGGACTTCCATGACTGTTACTACATAAATACCTTGAATCATAGTAAAAGTCCATAAAAAAGGGATCTCCACTAAAGTCACATATATCTCGAGCCACACTATATATCTAGTCATTTGATACATATTAGATACAATCGTGAGAAATAATTTCTCAGTAGCTAGACAATCCACTTTTAAAATTATTCTGGCATGTACCACCGTAGTGATATAAGAAACAGTTATAAATTCTCTACTTAAAATATAATATGTTCTATTAGGATGCAACAGATAATTTACTTAAGTGAGTATGGCATGCATTTATGAATGTATATAGCATGGCAGTTTAGCACATAAGTTCACCACATATGATATTCCAATGTCATGATTGTAAAACATTTCCATTCAAAAATAGGGAAAACATTCATCATTTACAAGGAAAACGTTCATAAATCTTTGGCTAAAAGCCACAATCAAAATAAGAGAAATTTAAGGGTATCGGAAAAGTTACCCAGTGAACTACTCCACGTATTACTACTTACATGAATAAGATAATTTTCTCCTAAGTGATAATTCTGCCACTGCTTCTATCTGAGGCGTCCTCCAGTGGATCTGAGTACCCCTTTTTCCTTTACTGGTCACTGCCTTTTGGCAGATCATTAACATATGAAAATTAAGCTCACAAGATCATTGTTATTGCACAGATTATTTTCTCTCCGCTTTTAGGTGGATCATGATGTTATGGAATTACCACCCCCTTTTTGATGGATCATATTCCCAGTACACAATCACCCCTATATGATATAGGATGATTCGGCCTGTAGCTATGATTATGTTAAATTCTAAGTAAATGTTCCCTTTTTCTTGGCTAACCTAGGTTACACTAACTTAGAATTTGAAACCATTACGATGTTTTCTGAATTTCTTATACTGAGTGGATGTTTAACCATCCAAATTTATGACACAACTGTGAAATGCCCAATAGTCGTCCCATACCTCACTCGGTTACAAGCCTTTCTATCCTAGAACATACATCGGAAATACTTTCTCTAAGTTCTCTCCTTTATCATTCTATGTTTTCCTTTCCCTTTCTATTGGAACAATTCACTCCTTTCCTCTCTTTCATTTATCATGACACTACATTCTTATTTAAAACCTAACCCTTGAGTGTGTGCTAGCACTTTCATAATGGAATTATGTGAACATTGAAGGCCTTTCATTCACTTTAAACCATTCAAAATATACATTTCTAAAATCATATGCCTTAGCCATCCACTTCTCCTTCCTTGAAATTGGCTAACATAATAGCTTTGGCATTATTCAAAAATTTAATCTATTTCAAGGGGAGGCAAGCAATGGTCTCGGCTAAGGGGAAGAATCAAGGGAAAGGTGAAAATTTCATACTATAAATTCCCCTTCTTCTACCATTGTCATGATACAATTAAAATGACATAAGTTTGCTTCCATTTCCAATACAAATTTCCATATTACATATCCTCACACATCAAGGGTCATAGGTGAAATTTCAAACTATCCTTTCACCATTTTCATTATACTTCTCTTTCAATATATCTATGTATACATATAAACACTCTTATATGAACACATAAATATATCTCTTCCATCTTATTGGCATACATAGTCATAACTTGGATTTCATGGTTATGATAGACTATTCCTCATGCAAGCCATTAATCATATCATCATCTCCTTTTCTCTTACCTTGACTAAGATTATGTCACATATAAAAATTTCCATATCAATCTCCTTTCAATGCTCTTGGCCAAGGCTTGAAAAAAGCAAATGGAAGGGTTTCATCAAAGTATTAATTCTCACTTTCTCCCCCTTGTTTATGGCCAATTTTAACAATATCCATGAGCAAAAATTTGATAAGATCTCATTCATGAAACACACGCACACCCTCTCGACCAAAGGGGAAAAAGTAGGAAACCAAAGAGCTTGCAACTCAACTCTTTCATTTTTCCTATTTTTAACAATAAACAATTATGAAAACATCATTTATTTGCCATAACCGTGATAATCCAAGCATCACATATTCAATTCCAATAAGAAAAGCTTCATGAGCATGGTGAATCAAAAATCTCATTCTTGCCATAAACCATTCAATCAAACTATTAAATACTCATAAACACATCCATACAACAACATAAGCATTGTAATATCCGCTCTTAATATGATTAAGATATGTTTGATAATTGTTAATTTAAGTTTAATGCTTGTGTATGTTGCATTAATTGTATATAGTTGCATTAGTACAAGGACTTAATTGAAAGGAAGAAAAGTTCAGTTAAAGTATGACCAAGGACCAAATTGAAAAGGGACTGTTCAGCTAGGCTAAAATCACAAAATAGCCAAGGATTAGGATGTAAATAAGGAGAGTTAATATTTTAGAAACCCTAACCCTAACCCACACAACTCAAACTTCAGAAGATTTCTAAAGAGAGGAGGAGAAGGGCGAGTAGAGAGACAGAGTGCTGAGTTAGGGCAAAAGGGAGGAGATTTTCTGAAGGAAAGACTGATTTGAGGCTAGGGATTTATCTTACAGCAAGAGGAGGATCATTTGAACAAATCATACATGCACATTTTTGGATTAAATCTAGGTAGCAACTCAACTTAAACCCCTTTTCTGAGATGTTTAGCTTTTGTTGGAGATATGCAATTTATGAATGCTTTGAGTTAAGTTTGGGGTTTAAACCTAAATTCTCTATATTTTTAACTGCTATTAGGTGATGCTTGATGAATAGTTATGCTCATCTATGCTTGTCATTGATTGTGAAAGTGAGCTTATGCCCTATGTGCGAAAATGTTGTTTGATCTTAGTTTAGAGTGTTGTTAATATGAGTTTAGGGTTTGTTATAGAGGCTATATGATGCCCAAATGTTGATATTGAGCTCATAGCTTGAGAAAATAGTTTGAGAACATATTTTTGGAGTAAAACTCTAGGTGAAATAATGGTTTTTAGAACTGACCGAACACTAGCAACCAACTACCAACCCTAAAAGTTAACTTCTGTGTTCATCATCTGCCTAAAAAAGCAAGATAGAATGCTAGCAGCCGACTGCCAAGCCCTGAAAGTCGACTGCTATGTTTTTCATTTTCCAAAAAACCTTCTAGAATTTAGCAATCGATTGCCCAGCTCTAAGTAGTTGACTGTCGAGGCTAGTAGTCAACTGCCAAGCCTTTAACAGCTGACTGGTAGCTCTCAGCCAAGATAATTCAAGGATGACAGTGAACTAGTAGTTGACTGCCAGTATGGTACTAGTTGATTGCCAGCCCTCTATTTTAGATAATGAGCTCAATGACCATTTTAAGAGGTAAATAACCTAAGATCTTGCTCAAACTAATGATCTAAACTTGGGATGTAGTGGGTAACGTGCAAGAGATAGAGTCATGAGTCACTCTGATGAGAGAATCATTGTGATAGTGAAATAAAGAGAGCAAAAACATAATAGAGGAAAGAGGAAAGTATTCTAAGCGTATGCATTAATAGTAGATAGGCTCATGATCGAGTGACAATTGTCAGTATGGGATGGTTGTTGGCATTCAACGGTTGTGCCATGAATTAGGATGGTTACATCTAATTGAACCTAGATTATTTTGAAAACACCGTGATGGTTGTAAATTTTAGTTAGTGTGCCAATTAAGAATCACATACTTAGAGTTAAGCAAAACCATGGACATGATTTAAATCACCCTAGTATATACGTTAGAGAATAGTGTACTAAGAGTGTGATCCATTATAGAGGGATGGTGATTCCATAGCAGCATGCTTCACCCAAAAGTTCCAGTGCAGGGACCACTAAAGGGTACTCGAATCCAACTAGGGGACGCCTCAGATAATGCCAGTGGCAGAATTGTCACATATGATGTTAAGTTAGCTTACGTATGAACGTAATGGTATGTGGAGTTGTTCGCTAGGCGGCACTCCTGATAACTCTTATGATGTGTTATTTTTCCTGCTCATATGTTTAAAGTAAAGGCATGTTTACTACCCCACAATATGTTTTATACGAAAGTTATGATGATAATGATGAAGAATGAACATCCCACATTACAAAGTATATATGTTTTAAATGTAAATGCATAAATCTAAGCACATGTTATGAAAGTATGTATGCATGCATTGCATCCCTATTGTATGTGTTATGTTTTATGATGAAAGAATGTAGAGATTTTTCGTATCAGTATAGTAGTACAGGTTAGTAGTTTTCAAAGCAAGTTGCATTGCTACTGAGATTTATTTCTCACATGAGTGCTAGCATGTACCAGATGTGTAGGTCCCTTAGCTGGAGAGGGAGGTAATATGGGAAGAAGTACCCTTCATGGGGTACATGGAAGTATTTATTTTGGATAGTATAAGCACATGTTTATTTTGTACTAGTCTTTATGATTTTTGAGAAAGGATAGTAAAGATTATCTCTTGTATAGCCTATCCTAACTTGAATGTATATAGATTAACTAGAAATTGTTAGTAAAACAATTTGATGGGGTCATGAGTGGCAGGGTTGTTACCTCTATGCATGATAGTTATTTAATGATATCTAACAAATTAAATGTGCATGTTTGTGTATATTATTTAAAGTAAACTATATATATATTTTTCACTGTGATTCTAGAGTGAGAAATTGAGTGTATTAACTGACCCAAATGGCACTCAATTAATTAACTTGGTAAAAGTTTAAAATTTACTCGGGTAGAAGTAGTAGTAACATACTATAATATGATATTCACATACTATATTCCTTAATTAATTTAAAAGGAACCATAGGATAAAGGATTTGTTACAAGCATAACCCAATAGAAATCTAAGCAAGAAAAAAATTTAGAGTGAGAAACCCTCACTATTCATGGAAGCCATAGAAATTTTTAAACTCTTAAAAGCATCCATGAAACACAAAATCAAAGGTGTAGGATTGTTTAGCTACCTTGTTTTGCCAATGAAAGTGATTTAACCTTGGTCTTTTCTTCCCTTTTTCTTCTTCCTCTTCTCCTTCTTCCTTCTCAGCTTCCCGTCTTCTCCTTCCTCTTCCCGTTGTTTTCCCCTTCTTTTTGCTTGAAGAAGACACTTAAAGGGTAAGGAAAATTACCATTTTGCTCTTAGTGGTAAAAAGACCATTTTACCCCTCGTTCTGCTTCATAATTTGGAAAAGTGGTGAGAGAGGGACTCCATGAAAATTGTCATGATGAAATGAATATTTTACCCCTTTTAGTCAAAATAACTATTTTAGCCCTTGTTTTCATAATTTCGAAAAGTGTAAGGGAATGACCTTGAGAGAAATTGTCATAAATTTTCTAAGTGAAATGACAATTTTACCCTTGTGGTAAAAATTAATATTTTATCCTTGGGTGAAATTACTATTTTACCCTTGGATAAAAATAGTCTATTTTACGCCTAGGATATTTTCCTAGAGTCATCATAGCCTTCAAATTTTTTTTCTAACGTAATCATTGCGTTTTAGATATTTTCCATCATCATAATTATGTGTCATAAATGTGTTAGATATTTTGAAGGTGTAATGATTACACTTCAAATTTTTTAACAACTTTTCCTCTTTTCAGTTTAGTCCCTGTAATTTTCTTTCAGTTTGATCCCTCTCCCATTTAAGAAACTTTGGGTAATTTAAATACAATCTTTTAGGTATGGAATTGCTAAATTAAAGAATTTAGAACATACTTGGAGATATGGAAAAGCGGATATTACATGCCTCAGTACTACCTATTACTCAAGATTGAGGTATAGATGATTACGGCAACGTGGTTAGGCAATTTCATGGTGATACGTGACATAGTGGTCATCACTATGATAGAAGTACCTCTTACTCTGCCCCTACCTGCATTCCCTCCTATTGTATGATTCTACATATATATATAGTATCTGATGATAGGCCTCCTTTATGGATAGATGAACCCCCTACTTTCAGTGTATATGGGTGTGTATGTAAATGTGTGTGTATATATATCTCTCTCTCTTTCTCTAACGTAGCATTATGTTTTTTGTGAGACAATTTCGCCTAAATAATACTTTTCCAATTAGAAACATGATTAAGTGTTTTTGAAATGTCAAAAATTTATTTTTATCAAGTTAAAGAATTTTAGGCTACCTAAAGAGATCCTAGGAATAAAATGGGTCATTAATTAGAAAGATTAATCAAACCACCATATAATAGATGATATGTAACTGGGGCATTGTAACGCCTCTATCTAGTCTTATTGTTAACTCCGATATCGAGAGATAGGTTTGGTAAATTATCCTTATCCTTGATTTGATTAGTGTCTGAGCAGTTATACCATTCAATTATATTAAGCGGATTAAGTTCGAGATCTTTTGCTCAGAATAAAACTTACATGCACAGCAAAATAAAAATATTATACTACACAATGAAAATTAAAAACCTTTATGTAATTCAAATAAATACATGTCCAATAATTTCCATTACATGCTGATAAGACATATCCCCAGATATATGAAGTACCCGACCATCAGAAGTCAGGAGACAATAAGTCTATCATTCAGATTCCCGTATAAATGAAGGATGGTCCGGTCCTTCAGATATCCATTTCCCCTGTATACCCTGAATACAACTCATGTATACAGTCAAAATAATGTCCTATTCTAAATCAGATCTAGCTAGGACCCTAAATAGGGGATTACAAAAAATCTTACTCGAGCAAAAGAGATTGCTACCCAGCGTCCCTGCTACGCGTCCGTATCTGATACATATTAGCACATAGGTGAGAAACACGAGTTTCCCAATAGCTTAGCAATTCAGAGTTTTTAAAATTAACTAATATGTACCAGGGTGCAAGTACCAAAACATTTAATCTACATTCTTGATATTAGGCATAATATTACACATAACTATAACTAGCAAGCACTGCATGATAAACTTAGAAGTTAATAAAATTAGATAATTATTTTTCAAATGACACGTATTCTCATACGCTTACTGGTGTTATTAAAAAATTATCAGAACGCTTATGCGTGTTACATGAACACTAGGTCCCGGGTGTGGAGCACCTTCAGCCACACCTCCCTAGGTCACTCGTGTGGAGCACTTTCGACCACACATCGTAATTTGTGAACACTCGGCCACATATATAGCGTAATCGCGAGCACTAGGTCATAGGCATAGAGCACCTTCGGCCACGCTTTGCTAGGTCACCCGTGTAGAGCACCTTTGGCCACACCTCATAAATCATGGATATTCGGCCATGCACATAAAATCATTGGGACACCAAATCACAGGGATGGAGCACCTTCGGCCACCCCTCCTTAGGTTTCTAGTGTAGAGAACCTTCGACCACACCTCGTAATTTGTGGATACTCGGCCATGTATATAGCGTAATCGCGAGCACTAGGTTATGGGCATGGAGCACCTTCGGCCACACCTCGTAATTCGTGGACATTCGGCCACGTATATAGCGTAATTGCGAGCACTGGGTCATGGGCATGAAGCACCTTTAGCCACACCTCACTAGGCCGCCCGTGTGGAGCACCTTCGGCCATACCTCGTAATTCGTGGACACTTTCTAGGAAGAAATTTAGTACTTTATCCTTTTCATCTTTTCACTTTCCCATTCTTTAGCTCCTATTATTACCATGAGACATTCTATTTTCCATAATATTTTTTGTCAGTATTTATTAGGGTTTTTCCTTAGCATTATGGTTTCTTATGGATATTCACCATGAATTTAATCAATCAATTTCCATAATCACACGTATGATTATTAATCATCGTAACTTTTCGCATAATCATGTGTTATTATTATTTATCACAAATTTTTCCATAATTACATGTATTATTATTATTAATCATAACTCTCTCCTAACCTCATGAAATATTATTAATATTCATAAATTTCCTCTAGTCTTATGCAAGATTATTAATAACATAATTTCCTCTACTCTCATGCATTATTATTAATAAACATAATTTTTCTCCATAGTCACGTGCATTATACAAAAATCATAAATTTTCCATAATCCCATGCATTATTAGTTATCATAAATTTTCCATTTTATTTTGCATAAGGCATTCTTTATTTCTCGTGGTACATGCATTAACAGTAATTCCATTATGAAATTCACAAGTCCACTTCCATATTAAGATTATTGACTCAAGTAGCCCAAACATTGAAGTGATCTCTTGAACTAATTTCATTCATGCTTGTAAGAAAATACCATTTTTAAATCCTTCTAGAATTAACCCCCTCCTATATTTATCATGCAACTCAATCAAATTTTGTTCCTAAATCAAGAATGTAGACAAGCTTCCTAGTTCCATGGAAATAAAATCATTGAACATGCATACTAAATCCTAGATCTAGAAAATAAATTTCTAACCTACCTTGCTTCCTTTGCTCCTTCATTCTTTTCTTTCGGCCAAGCTTCTTCACTCCACAATTTCAATCCTCTAAGCTGATCCGTTTCTCTTTTTGAGAAATTTCCCCTTGTGTGTGGATGTCTCACGCCTTTTCTTCCTTTCTCTCCATTTCTCTGTGTGTGTGTATGGGTTTTCTAAAATATGAAGTTGCTCTTTTCCTTCCCACAAACTATTGTCGTAGCTTTTCTTGTTTCCATCCCCCCTTGCATGCTTCCTATTCCCTTACTTAGAGTGGTACTTGTGCACTCAAGGACTATTCTCATTAATGGAATTTTTGCATTAGTGGATTGGCCACTTAGCCACGTCAAAGAAAAGGAAAAGGGAGGGGTACACGCAAGGCATTCCTGTAATAAACACCAAATACACAATACACTATCTTCTATCTGAGTAGCGGAAGCATATGGGTTTTTAAAATAATTTTTTCATTTTTCCAATTAAGGGAATGTCAGGGGATCGCTACCAGTTGAGCGTAACCTAAATAGACTGTCACGTTGTCCATTCAGATTCCGTTCAACCCTAAATTAACTGCAGCTATACTAATTACACATACAATGACCACAATAAGCTTTGGAATATTAAAACTAATAACCATAAATCAAACATACATCCATTCACATGTAATCCATCAAAAACTCATAATTTTAGTCATAAATTCCTGTCGAAAATTCAGCAGAGTTTCCCCTGTAATCTAAATATCTCCCAAATACAAACGGTCACTAATCCAATGTATACATCAAATAAATCCAATCCAACAATAGCTAAAATCATTAACAACTAGAAACAATTAATAAAATTAATTACATATTACAATTCAAGCTTAGAAACTAAGCTGCTTGCCCGTTTGTTTATCAAGTCTCTGCCCAGCTATCTTCTAGGCCCCTGTCCCTGTTCATCTGAGCAAACAACCTCATAAGATAGTTAAATCCCAGTAGAGTAATTTAAAATAAATAAATGTTCAAAACTAGATGAATGCTCAGCGGTGCAAGCACCGAAAACAACTCCCATGTTTATTTCAAAAATTAATGGAATACCTTATCTTTAAAGTCATTTAAAATAGCACAAAAAACGAGACAATCATTTAATGAATATAAAATCTGTTTATCTAAAAATTTGTTATCAAAATCAAATCAAATCCGATGCCCGGTGATTCTCACATTCATATCCGTCACAAGTCTCATGTGACTGTATCTGAATCTTTCCAATTGCATGTCGTTTTATGAGAGATAAATCTCTTATCATTGGGTGTGATCCATAACACCAATCACCTGCATCAAGCCTATATTGTGAGTGTGATCTGTGACACCAATCACTCACTCAAGGACCGGGTGAAAATCAATATCTAGGGCATCCCCTAGCATGTGCACATACGCCAATCCTCATCCTGATACAGTCTATTCGGAATCACATGCACATAGTCGACTAGTTCCCAGGGTTGTAGGATATTACGCCTAAATCACAACGTTTCCCCGTATAGGTTATCCCCCTTTATACTCCTTAAACCTTTCTTAGGGTCGTCCTGGTTTACCGCGTAATCCTTAACGAATTCAAGCTAAGTCTGATGAAAAATAATACATTTATAAAATCCTCTACACTCGGGATACTCAATGGCCGTCCCATACGGGTTATTAAGTACCCTACCCTAGGTCAACTCACTCCTATAGCATCTAAATCCGATAGCCAAGTCGTTCTAACATGCAACAGGCATCTACAGCACATAGGCATGCAATTATACTCATTGAAGGTAGCACAAATTTCCATGCAATCAATTTAAGTCATCTAGGTATTCACAGAATCAATCTGAAATCAAGGGAGCGTAAATTACCCTACCTGGTTTTCGTTTGCTCCTAATTAAGTCTGAGGCTTCCCGTATCCTTGGAATTCAAGCCTAGTTAACTTCCTGGGAAATTAAATCAATGTTTTAGTCTGTTGCTTATTCAATTTCACTTTCCTACATTAAATTACACGTTTTCCTAGGTTAGTAGGTTTTCTATACATGTTCAGCATCTAATTCAGTCAAAATACATTAAATTAGGACAATTTAGATCATACCGGGGGTTTCGAAAGGTGGAAATTTGCTTTTGGAGTCTTTCTAGCTTCTCCATTGGTGGCGCACGGTGGAGCACGACAGCACATGACAGAGAGGTGTGGCTGAGCTCGAAATTTATGCCAGAGTGAAGCCCTCAAGATAAGGAGTCCAAATATGGGGTTGGCGCGGCAGTTCTAGGTCACTAAGGTGGCATATTTCGGCTGCAAAGTTTCACGCACGGCGGACAAAAATTTCCTCGATCTGGGTGCGTGGCTGCTTTGTTCGGTGGCTGTGAGCTGTAGGAGGAAGTTGGCAGCTCGGCCTTCACAATGACGGGGGCGGTGATGTCTAACGACACCAGATGGTGGAGATCACGGTGGCGCAAGGATTTCGTGATGGAGGAGGAAAACTGGCTTTTTCCGGTGATGGTGGCGGCCGTTGGTGGCCGTGGGTGGTTGCTGGAAGTCGAGGGTGGTGTGGTGCATCGGTTGGTAGGTCAGATGGCATGGTAGGGCGACGGTGGTGGCCGCGTGCAGTGGTGAAGGGAGGAGAGAGAAGAGAGAGAAAATGGGATGGATGAGAGAGAAGAAAAGTGGGAAATAGAGGGAAATGGTGAGATTTTGGAAAATTTAAAGCCTCTAGGGGCAATTTGGTCTTTCGCCACATTACCCGGGGAAACTTTCGAATGTCGTCATCGATCCTGGCGAGGGCACGAGTTCCCATGCAAGAGATTTGGCCTCCGTTTACGAGTTCGATGTCTGATACTCTTTCTGTTAATTTCTTATCGCCGAGTTACTTTTTCTTTCAACAGATCAGATTTTAATTCTGAAAAATCCTCAGATTTCAATCATAACCTCAGAAAATCATGTCGAATTTAGTTTTAATGAAATCACGATCAGTTTCATTCAGTTTAATTATTTTAAAAATTTTGTTTATTATATTCTCCCCCCTTAAAAGAAATTTTATCCCCAAAATTCATACCTGTGAATAGCTCTAGGTATGGTTGCCTCTTCTCGTCCTCTTTCTCCCTTGTCATTTCCTGCGATGCTACATCCTGCCAAAGTACCTTAACCAAAGGGATTAATTTATTTCGGAGTTGCTTAGTCTTAAAGTCAAGGATTTGTACAGGTGTAGATTCATAAGTTAAATTTTCCTTTAATATTATGGGTTGATTTCCCAATACATGCTCAGGGTCTGGGATGTATTTACGGAGTTGCAAGATGTGAAAGATGTTATGCAAATTAGACAGGTATGGGGGTAAGGCAATCTGGTAAGTGACCAGACCGACTCTTTGTAGGATTTGGAATGGTCCTAAGAATCTAGGGCTTAGTTTTCTGGTTTTTACTTGTCTACCAATACCCGTGGTGGGGGACACTCTCAAGAAAACATGTTCTCCCTCATTAAACTCTAAAGGTCTCCTTCTCCTATTAGCATAGGCTTCTTGTCTTTGTTAGGCCGCTTTCATCTTTTTTCTGATCATTTTGATTTGATCAGTGGTCTCTTGTACAATCTCAGGTCTCAATAATGTACTTTCCCCCATTTCTACCCAACTTAGAGGTGACTTATAGTTTCTCCCATACAGAGCAGCAAAAGGTGCCATACTAATGGTAGAGAGATAGCTGTTATTGTATGCAAACTCTATCAAAGGTAGGTGTTTATTCGAACTTCCTTTCTGTTCTAGCACACAAGCCCTCAACATATCTTCTAAAGTTTGGATGGTTCTCTTAGACTTCCAGTCAGTCTGAGGATGATAGGCTGTGCTAAACTTAAGCTGGGTTCCTAGTGCTTTCTGTAGGGATTGCTAAATCTCAAAGTAAACCTAGGGTCCCGATTTGAAACTATACCAGATGGTATCCCGTGTAACCTCACGACTTCTCTAAGGTATACTTCGGTCAATTTTTCCATGGAGTATCTCATTTTAATAGGCAAAAAGTGAGCATATTTGGTTAATCTATTCACTATCATCCAAATGGCATCATAACTGGCTAGTGTCCCAGGTAATCCTACTACAAAATCCATGGTTATTTGATCCCATTTCCTTTTTGGTATTTCCAGTAGTTTTAGTAGCCCTACGGGTTTCTGATGCTCTATCTTGACCTATTGACAAGTCAGACAGGCATTCACATAGTTCGTAATGTCCTTTCGCATGCCTGGCCACCAAAAGTTTCTCTTCAAATCCTAATACATCTTGGAAATACCTGGGTAGATAGTATAGTGGCTTCGATGAACCTCTACTAACACTTTTTCCTTTAGCTCCTGATGGTTTGGAATCACTACTCGTTTCCTAAACATCAATACTCCATCAGGGGCTAGTCCAAAATCAGGTTGATCTGTATATATCTCCAAGCATTCATCCTCTAATTGGGCTTGCATAATTTGTTCCTGTAGATCGCAAGATATCAGGAAGTCACTCATCATTAATCTCTTTGGAAACGAGATTACATTGAGGCTGAGATTTCTAAAGTCCTTAAGTAACCTCATCTCATCTATCATTAGACTGGCTAAATGTAATGACTTTCGGCTTAATGCATCTGCTACAACGTTAGCCTTCCTTGCATGGTACTTTAATTTGAAATCAAAATCCTTTAAGTATTCTACCCACCTTCTCTGCCTCATATTCAGTTCCTTTTGATCAAACAAGTACCTAAGGCTCTTGTGATCACTATAAATCTCAAATACCGCCCCGTATAAGTAATGTCTCCAAATCTTTAGGGCGAACACAATGACAGCTAATTCCAAATCATGGGTAGGGTAGTTCTCCTCTACAGGTTTCATTTGTCACGATGCATAAGCCACTAATTTTCCATCTTGCACTAAGACGCATCCTAAACCTTTCATTAATGCATATGTATATACTGTAAAGGGTTTTAAGGGTTTCAGGATTATTAATACAGGAGCGGTGGTCAATTTTTCTTTCAAATTCTGGAAACTCTCTTCACACTGCTCGCTCTATTCAAAGTTTACACCCTTCTGAGTAAACCGGGTTAATGGCAAGGCTATTTGGGAAAATCCTTGAATGAACTTCCTATAATAGCCGGCCAAACCCAGAAAACTCCTAATCTCGGTGATTGTCCTTGGTTGACCCCAATCTAATACTGCTTCGATTTTCTTTACAATCCCTTCCCCATTTACCACATGACCTAGAAATTTCACTTTCTCCAACCAAAACTCACATTTTTCCAACTTAGCATACATTTGTTTCTCTTCCAATATCTGTAGCACCGTGCTAAGATGTTGGGCATACTCTTTATGAGTCTTGGAATAGACCAAGATATCATCTATGAATACCACAACAAATTGATCCAAGTAGGGTCTAAAGATTCTATTCATGTAGTCCATGAAGACAGCAGGTGCATTTGTCTACCAAAACAACATCACTAGAAACTCATAGTGGCCGTACCTAGTGCTAAACACTGTCTTAGGGATGTCTTCTTCTCTAACCCTAATCTGGTGGTATCCCGATCTTAAATCTATCTTGGAGAACACAGTCGCACCTTGCACCTAGTCAAATAAGTCATCAATCCGTGGTAATGGGTACTTGTTTCTAATGGTCACCTTATTCAGTTGCTGATAATCAATACATAACCTTAAACTCCCGTCTTTCTTCTTTACGAATAGGACCGGAGCTCTCCATAGTGATACAATCGACCTAATGAACCCTTTTTCTAACAATTCCTATATTTGAACCTTTAGTTATCTCAATTCCGCTGGGGCCATTTGGTATGGAGTCATAGCTATTAGGCCTCCACCCGAAATCAGGTCAATGGTAAACTCTATATCTCTATGAGGGGTAAGCCTACTCACTTCCAAAGGAAACACCTCCGAAAAGTCGCTAACAATTGGGATTAGGCTAAGCCTTTCCTGCAATTCTACCTGAGAGAGATTTAGGGACACATCACCTATCTCAAATGCTCTGTCAGTCCCCCATATCGGCATGGTATCCAAGTAAGTAATAATCTTGTCAGAACAGGTTAACAAAACCCGATTCCTAGACAACCAGTCCATACCCAGAATGATGTCGATCCCAGTCAGAGGTATACACACTAGGTCCACGATAAAAAATGTATCATCAATGGTTAAGGGGTAGTTCAGGAATATTTGTGAAAATATAGTGGTTTCTCCCAAAGGTGTGGAAATGTGTATGTCAGAGGGCATGGTTTGTAAAGGTAAATTTATTCTTTCCATGCATGCATTAGAAATAAAAGAGTGCGTGTTACCCGAATCAAACAATATTATTAAAGGAAAATTGTAAATTTTACCTCTACCCTGCATCAAACCTGATGACCTGTCAACGTTTTCTGCATCCATAGTAAAGACTCTCTCTGGAGCCTGCAGTCTTCGGCCACCTGGTGTCTGCTGGCTTCCGCTTAAGGGGCAGTACTTGGCCATGTGTCCTGTACCCCCACACTTGTAACATTGCACTGGAGTTTGATGCCAGCAGGGTTGGTTAGGATGTCTGGTCCTACACTTCTGGCAAAGAGCACTATCGGGCCATCTGCTGCCGCTGCTTGAAGACCCTAGTTGCGGTTTGAACATCATACCTTTCACATTGAGATTTCTAGCTGGTGGTCTCGGCTTGTTACCTGTTCTTTGTGTCATATTTTGCTTCTTTTCTAAGTTCTTACTCAGGATCAGACATTTGTTCACTAGCACTACAAAGTCTCTGATCTCTAACGGGGCAAGTTATGTCTTTATCAGCGGATCTAGGCCTTCTTCCAATTGACTTACCTTTCAGGCTTCGTCATAATGCATTCGCAGGTATGTGAAATATCTGGATAGTTCTTCAAATTGCTCCAAATATTCCTCGAATGGTATATCTCCCTGTGTGAGCTTTAAGAATTGTGCTTCCTTGGACTGTCTGACGCTCTCAGGAAAGTATTTATCCATGAAAACCCTCTTAAAGGATTCCCAGGTGAGCGGAATACCCCTGCTCTTCATCAGTTGTTGGGCTCATGTCCACCATCGTTTTGCTTCACCCTTCAGCATATATGTTGCATATGTTACTTTCTGTTCATCGTCACATTGCAACAGACGGAAGATCTTTTCTATCTCCTTCAGCCATACTTCCACTGTAGTTAGGTCGGAGGCACCTGAAAATGGAGGTGGACCTGCTCTCTGAAATTCAATCCACCCTTGATACAATGGATTGGCATTCTGAGTGTTCCCATCATTTCTGGTCTGCCTGTCCTCCTTTTGTTGCCTCATTACATTGGCACTTGTAGTATTTTGGTCCCTCATGGTGTCGACCATCATCCGTATAGAATCCATCATCTCTTGCATGTCGACGTTGGTCTCCATGTTGCTATTACCTGAAGAGCCCTAATTCCTGTGTCTTGGCATTCCTCTTAGCCTTCGGGTGTTATCCCTGCTAGGTTCTGCTATGGCTATCTGACACAAAAAGAAAATGATTAGTCTTTAATAGCAACAGTTAATGGAAAGATATTAAATTCACTCCTTCACTTATCAATTCAAAATCAGGATCTATGTATTCTAGAGATAAGTCAATCAAAACCCTAAAGCTGCAAGCCTGAAAATTCACAATCACTAACCCACTAAACCAGACAACCGACGAACCAGACTCTGATACCATAATTGTAACGACCCCCAAGTCCACAATACACTATCCTCTATTTGAGTAAATGAAGCATATGGGTTTTCAAAATAATTTTTTCAGTTTTTCCCATTCAGGGAATGTCAGGGGATCGCTACCAGTTGAGCGTAACCTAAATTGTAACAACCCCCTAATATGACATAAACAATCCTGTATCTGATTAGCGGAAGCATATTGGTCTTTCTAAGTAGTTATTCCCGATGTGGGAATGTCAGGGGATCGCTACTGGTTGAGCGTAACCCAAATAGACTTCCCGTTGTCCATTCGGATTCTGTTCAACCCTAATTCACATGCAGCTAAACTAATTATACATACATACATCATACATCATCCTGGAATGAAATCTAATATCCATACATATAGCATACAATTATTAAATGCGAAATCCAACTTAATTACACAAGTTTACAGCGGCAAATCCTATCGAAAATTCAGCAAAGTTTCCTTTGTATTTCGAACATATCCCATATACAACAGACATCTAATTTATACATATACAGTCAATCCAATCACCACAGCAGACAGAAATTATAGAAAGCTAATATACACCATCATCAGGAAAATATATACAATCCAGTTCAAGCCTAGACTAAGGCGTTCTTCTGTTTATCACCAAGGCATCATCATATATCGTCTAGGTTCCTGTCCCTGTCCCTGTTCATCTAAGTAAACAACCTGGTGAGATATAAAATCCCAGTAGAATAATTTACATTTCAAATACAGTCAAAAATTTGGTTAAATACTCAGCGGTGCGAGCACCGAAAACATCTTCCCGAAATCAGTTCGAAATCAATGAAATACCTTATCTTTAAAATCATTTTATCATATGAAAATTGCGGCAGATAATCGTAATCATAAAAATCCATTTCTTTAAAAATCAATAATCGAAATCAGGTAAAATCCCATGCCTGGTGTATCTAAATCCATCTAGGCCACAAGTCCTCTGCGACCTAATATAAAATCATCATCTAATTGCACGTCATCTAGAGAGGATACCTCTCTTATCGTTGGGTGTGATCCGTAACACCAATCACCCGAATCTAGCCTATATTGTGAGTGTGATTCGTAACACCAATCACTCACTCAAGGACTGGGTGAGAATTAACATCTAGGGCGTCTCCTAGCATGTGTACATACGCCAATTTTCATCCTTATACAGTCTATTCGAACTCACATGCTCACGGTCGGCTATTCCTCAGGGTTCTAGGGTATTATGCCTAAATCACGACGTTTCCTCATGTAGGCTATCCCCCCTTATACTATTTAAACCTTTCTTAGGGTCGTCCTGATTTATCACGTGATCCCTAATGCAGTACAAGCTAAATCTGATAAAAACAATTTCATTTAAAAACTTCCTGTACTCGGGATACTTAACGGCCATCCCATATCGGCTATCAAGTACCCTACCTTAAGTAAATCTGTCCTAAGGGCATCTAAACTCGATAAACAAAGCGTCTAACATGCAATTAGGATATCCAACACACAGGCATGCAATTTATTCCATCGAAAGCAGCATGCAAATCTATGCAATTAAATCTAATCATTCAGGTAATCACTAGGTCAAATATATGACTCGGGAAGCGTAAATCATCCTACCTGGTCTCTTGTCGCTCCTAATCAATTTGGAACTTTATAAAATCTCAATTTTTGAGCCAATTAAATTTCCTGAACATTTAAATGAATATCCCAGCTTGTCACGTCATCCGTTTTACGATTCTAAGTCCGATTACCCTAATTTCTAGGTTAAGTTATTTCCTAATTACGTTCGGCAGCTATTTCAATCGAAATTCATTAGTTTTTGGGAAATTGGACCTTACCAGTGTTGTCGGACGATGGAAATCTATCCCGGGGTGGTCTTGGTTTCTCCCGGTGTATGTCCAGATGCTCCGGCACGACGACGCATGGCGGCGTATGGCGGCGCACGGTGGAGGGGTGCGATTTTCCTCAAAATTTACACCACGGTGAAGCCCGCAAGACCAGGAGTCCGAATATGGTGGTGGTGCGGCGGTTCACGGCCATTTGGACGGTGTTTTCTGGCCATGAAGAATGACGCATGGTAAACGAAAAAAGCCTCAATCCGAGCGTGTCAGACCTCCGTTCGACGTCGGTGAGCTGCTGGAGGAAGCTGGCAGCTCAAGCTACACGATGGTGGGGGCAGTGATGGCCAACGGTGGCGGACGGCGGTGATCTCAGTTGGCGAATTTTTCGCGTGATGGAGGTGGAAAATGGCATTTTTCGACGACGCTGATGGCCGTTGGTGGTCGTGGGTGGTTACTGGAGGTTGTGGGTGGTGAGGGCTATCGATTGGTATGCTAGGTGGTGGCTCATGATGGCTGTGGTGGTGGCACTCGGTGGAGGAAGGAGGAGAGAAAGGAGAGAGAAAGTGAGGCGAGGAGAGAGAGAAAATTGATGAAAATAGAGGGATTTCAGAAAATTTAAAGCCTACATGGGCAATTCTAACTTTTCGCGGACCACCCGGGGATACTTTAGGGTGTCGGCTTCCTTCCAGAAGTTGGCACGTGTTTTTATGCAAAGGTTTTGGCTTTCGTCAGTGAAATTGACGCACGAAATGTCATCTGTCAGTTCTTAATCGTCGGATTACGTTTCTTTCCATTCAATTATGTTTTTGGCATCAAATCGCTTTCCAAATTTAACCATTGCCTCGAAATACGTGCCATACTTGTTTTAAATGAAATTGGAGTTAAAAGTTCGATTTTATCCTTTAAAAAAATTTTCGGTTGTTACACAAATAGACTGCCCCATCGTCCATTTAGATTCTGTTCAACCCTAAATTAACTGCAACTATACTAATTACACATATTGACCACAATAAGTTCTGCAATATTAAAACTAATAACCATAAATCAAACATACATCCATTCACAAGTAATCCATCAAAAACTCATAATTTCAGTCATAAATTCCTGCCAAAAATTCGGCAGAGTTTCCCCTGTAATCTGAACATCTCCCAAATACAAACAGTCACTAATCCAGTGTATACATCAAATAAATCCAGTCTAACAATAGCTAAAATCATTAACAACTAGAAAAATCAATACAATTAATTACATATTACAATTTAAGCCTAGAAACTAAGCTGCTTGCCCGTCTATTTATCAAGTCTCTTCCCAGCTATCTTCTAGGCTCTGTCCCTGTTCATCTGAGCAAACAACCTCATGAGATAGTTAAATCCCAGTAGAGTAATTTATAGTAAATAAATGTTCAAAACTAGTTGAATGCTCAGCGGTGCAAGCACCGAAAACAACTCCCATGCTTATTTCAAAAATTAATGGAATACCTTATCTTTAAAGTCATTTAAAATATCACAGAAAACGAGACAATCATTCAATGAATATAAAATATGTTTATCTAAAAATCTGTGATCAAAATCAAATCAAATCTGATGCCTGATGGTTCTCACATTCATATCCATCACAAGTCTCATGTGACTGTATCTAAATCTATCCAATTTCATGTCGTTTTACGAGAGATAAATCTCTTATCATTGGGTGTGATCCATAACACCAATCACCTGCATCAAGACAATATTGTGAGTGTGATCCATGACACCAATCACTCACTCAAGGACCGGGTGAAAATCAATATCTAGGGCATCCCTTAGCATGTGCACAAACACTAATCCTCATCCTCATATAGTTTATTCGGAATCATATGCACACAGTCGACTAGTTCCCAGGGTTCTTGGATATTATGCCTAAATCACAATGTTTCCCCGTATAGGTTATCCCCCCTTATACTCCTTAAACTTTTCTTAGGGTCGTCCTGGTTTATCGCGTAATCCTTAACGAATGCAGGCTAAGTCTGATGAAAAATAATACATTTATAAAATCCTCTACACTCGGGATACTCAACGACTGTCCTATACCAGCTATTAAGTACCCTACCCTAGGTCAACTCACTCTTTTGGCATCTAAACCCGATAGACAAGTCATTCTAACATGCAACAGGCATCTACAGCACACAGGCATGCAATTATACTCATTGAAAGTATCATGTATTTCTATGCAATCAATTTAAGTCATCTAGGTATTCAAGGAATCAATCTGAAATCAAAGGAGCATAAATTACCCTACCTGGTTTTCGTTTTCTCCTAATTAAGTTTAGGGCTTCCTATATCCTCAGAATTCAAGTCTAGTTAACTTCCTGGGCAATTAAATCAATGTTTTAGTTCGTTGCTTATTTAATTTCACTTTCTTATGTCAAATTACATATTTTCCTAGGTCAGTAGGTTTTCTATACATGTTTGGCTTCTAATTCAGTCAAAATACATTAAATTAGGGTAATTTAGATCATACCGGGGGTTCCAAAAGGTGGAAATTTACTTTTGGAGTCTTTTTAGCTTCTCCGGTGGTGGTGCATGGCGGAGCACGGCGATGTACGATGGCTCACAATGGCGTGGGCGGTGCGGCTAAGCTCAAAATTTATGCCAGAGTGAAGCCCTTAAGATATAGAGTCCAAATCTGGGGTTGGCGCGGCAGTTCTCGGCCGTTAAGGTGGCATTTTTCGGCGACGAAGTTCCACACTCGGCGGACAGAAATTTCCTCGATTAAGGTGCATGGCGGCTCCTTTCGATGGCTGCGAGCTGTGGGAGGAAGCTGGCAGCTCGGCCTTCACAATGGCGAGGACGGTGACATTTAACGGCGCCAGACGGCGGAGATCACAGTGTTGCCAGGATTTCACGATAGAGGAGGAAAACTAGCTTTTTTTGACAACGGTGGCGGCCGTTAGTGGCCGTGGGTGGTTGCTAGAAGTCAAGGGTGGTGAGGTGCGTCGGTTGGTAGGTCGGACGGCGGCCTAGGGCGGCAATGGTGGCCACGCGCAGTGGTGAAGGGAGGAGAGAGAAGAAAGAGAAAATGGGATGGAGGAGAGAGAAGAAAAGTGAGAAATGGAGGGAAATGGTGAGATTTTAGGAAATTTAAAGCCTCCAGGGGCAATTTGGTCTTTTGCCACATCACGCTAGGAAACTTTTGGATGTCATCATCGATCTTGCATGGGCACGGGTCCCTATGCAAGAGATTTGGCCTCCGTTTACGAATTTGAAGTTCGATACTCTTTTTGTCAATTTCTTATCGTCGGGTTGTGTTTTCTTTCAACGGATCGAATTTTAATTCTGAAAAATCCTCAGATTTCAACCATAACTTTAGAAAATCATCCCAGATTTAGTTTTAATGAAATTACGATCAGTTTCATTCAGTTTAATTATTTAAAAAATTTCGTTTATTACAATACCTTCACGTGAGCTGCTCCTCACCACCTCGTCCTAGGTCATGCTGTGCACGTGCATATTTTAAATTCTAATTTCCCCATTCATTTGGATGAAGGGAGATCGCCCACTTTTCCATTCCTTAATTAGCATTACTTCCTAGCCATACGTGGAGTCCAAGTACCATCCTTCTTGCTTGCAATTTACTCACTCTTTCTCGGCTCAAATGAAAGTGGAAAGGATGGAGAAACACGCCACTTTGGTTGCACACAAGATGTATGATATGACAATGAAATTTCTTTTCCTTTTTATATGAAATTCCCATGGGTCATGATTCCCCCATTCGGATTCTCTCACCACTCTTTGTTTCTCCACCGAATGGCTTCCTAATTCTCTCATAGTTTGTGCATGGTTCTTCATGTGATCATCAAGCTTCCTTAGTGAAGACTTCCACCGTACGCCCATGTATTTAAATTGACACCTCATGTGGCCATGCGGTTAAAAGAAAAGAAAAAGGGTCTTTGTAATGCTCTTTCTCCTTTGCTGCCTCCCACCGTATGGCATATATATATATATATATTTATTTTTAATGTCACGTTCCATCTTACTTTCATTTCCCTTTATTTCTTGGCATAACCGATCATCATGTGTAGCCATCTCCATCCATTGCAGCGTGTTTATGTACATATAAATCTATATTTAACTTCCTACCTCCCACTTGGTTACATTTTTATATTTTCCCCATTACATGCTTACTTGGTTACTCCAAATCAGTTGAGGGGACAAATTGGCAATGGATTCCACGTGCCCACATGTGTATCTATGCCATCTTCTTTTGCTTATTTTATCTATTAATTTGGGCAAGCTAATAGATTTGGCAATCCATTCACGTGCTTGGCTCACAAATAAGGTGTTGCATCCTAATTCATTTCTTATGTAACTCCATTTGGCTAGTTAATTTAAAAAGGAAAGAAATTTAACTCAAGCACCTAAAAATTCATTGAAGCACCTCAAGCACCTAAAAATTCATTGAAGCACCTCAACCACCTCAAAATTTATTGAAGCACCTCAAGCACCTAAAAATTCATTAAAGCAGCTTAAGCACCTCAAAATTTTATGCAATGTCATCATTTCCAATATTTATGTTAAGTATTAGATCACACACGTAATCAGGCATAGTTTATGGAAATTTATTTGATTAATTCATGAATTTAAGTATGATTGCAAGAACATGGGTGTTACAGGCGTTACACCAACCCCCACTATTCTATACATCATCCACTAGTCCCCTTACAAGGCAAGCTAGGGGTGTGGGGTGCCAAAAACAAAAAATAGGATTTTAGCATCCTCTACTTTAGTCTGCTAGGGGCACTGGTGGCACGTCCACTATCCATAACAGTGCATCACTGATTTGTATGAAGTACCCAAGGTTAAGTACCTCAATCACCTCCATATCCACCTTTATAGTAATGGTATATCTAACTATATGTACATGTCAATGCACAGATGAGTTGTGAAACTCAGTAATCAAGTAAACCCATTAAAAATCTTACCATTGATGGTACTAGCTGGAAATAACCCAGGGAAAAAATGCATTCTTTATTATTTTTTTTGCAATACTAAATGCATTGCGGTATATGTTATGCCATGTGTAATGTAATTAATTGAATATGTAATATGATGAACAATATCAAGATATATTATAATAGAACACATCAGTATGGACAAATGATTAGGCATAAGCAAGAGATAGTATAATATAATAAATATGAAGGCTTCCCGGCCATAATTCAAGAATCAAGAACTAGGGAACTTGTTGGTTATCGATTCCCAGGATGGGAGCTACACAAAGGACACACCAGTGTCATTTGTCCCTCCTATTAACCTTTTTAGTACCTTTTAGTCATAGCACCCATTGTGTGAGTTTGTTGTGCAAAAACTATTCTTATACCCTTAGAGCATCTTCTGGATTGAGCACTAACATTTCTCATCTCACTGGTCCCTAAGCCTCCATACTTGGCAGGCTATATCTACCCACTCATTGGTCATTCATAGTTAGCCAATGCTGCTAAGAGAATCACTACCTTCTCACACAATGGATCATTTTCTAGGCATATGATTCCCAAGTATGTATATAAGGGAAATAAATTCCAGGTCAAGGTAAGTATAACCCTAAGTAAGTAACTCTATGGAAATCAGAGTGCACTAACTTAGAATTAGCTACCTACATGGTATTTTTATAATATATTTAGGATTAGATGAATGTTTTACCATACCAAGTCATGGCTGAACTAGGGGATTCACAATGGTAGTCCTATATTGACTATCAGTCATCCAATTCAGAATCCTTTTAACCTTAGTGCAAAAAATTCAGAATACTTTTAGCCTTCTTCCTTAATTTTTTTCCTTTTTAGCCCATAGTCCCATGCTATTCTAAGGTGTTTTATCTCTTTGATTTAGAATGGTTCTTGGCTTTGTTGCTGCTTTTTGAAAAGATTGTTTACTAAAATAGGTATAGGGATTCCTCTATAGGAGTTTGCCTATATGATTTTACCCAATAGAGCTCGCCCAAAATAGCTTGCCCAAGTGAGTTTGCCTATGTGGGATCGCCCATGTGGACTTGCCCATATGAGCTTGTCTATGTGAACTTGCCCAAGTGAGCTCGCCTATGTAGGGCTACAATGTAGGTTCATCCTTAACCTATGAGCTTGAGTGATTCACCTGAGATGTGCTCCCTTGGGAAAGTTGTAACGACCCCCTAATACAACATACACACTCATAGCAGAAGCGTATGGGTTTTTCAAATAGTTATTCTCGATGTGGGAATATCAGGGGATCGCTACTGGTTGAGCGTAACCCAAATAGACTTCCCATTGTCCATTCAGATTGCGTTCAACCCTAATTCACCTTCAGCTATGCTAATTATACATACATACATCATAAATTACTCTGGAATGAGACTAAAGTCCATCGATACATCATACAAGCATTCATACAAATTCCAACTTAATTTCACAAGTTTACAATGGTAAACCCTACCAAAAATCTGGCAGAGTTTCCTCTATATTTCAAGCGTATCCCAAAATATAATAGTCATCCTGTTTACAGATATACAGCTAGTCCAATTACAACAGAAAACATAAATGACAGAAGACCAATATACAACATTATCATCAAAATATATACAATGTAATTCAAGCCTAGACTAAGCCATTCTTCTGTTTATCATTAAGTCATCGTCCAGCTAACGTCTAGGTTCCTGTCCCTGTCCCTGTTCATCTAAGTAAAAAACCTGGTGAGATATAAAATCCTAGTAGAATAATTTACATTTCAAATACAATTTAAAATTTGGTTGAATACTCAGCAGTGCGAGCACCGAAAATAACTTCTCAAAATCAGTTCGAAATTAGTGAAATACCTTATCTTTAAAATCGTTTATCACATGGAAATTGCGGCAAATACTCAAAATCATAAAAGTCTATTTCTTTAAAAATCAGTAATCGTAATCAGATAAAATCCCATGCCCGGTGTATCTAAATCCATAGAGGCCACAAGTCCTCTGCGACCAAATCTAAATCGTTATCCAATTGCACGTCATCTAGAGAGATTACCTCTCTTATCGTTGGGTGTGATCCGTAACACCAATCACCCAAATCTCGCCTATATTGTGAGTGTGATCTGTAACACCAATCGCTCACTCAAGGACCTGGTGAGAATCAACAACTAGGGCGTCCCCTAGCATGTTCACATACGCCAATTCTCATCCTCATACAGTCTATTTGAACTCACATGCTCATGGTCGGCTATTCCTCAGGGTTCTAGGGTATTATGCCTAAATCACAATAGTTCCCTGTGTAGGCTATCCCCCCTTATACTCCTTAAACCTTTCTTAGGGTCGTCCTGATTTATCGCGTGATCCCTAACGCAAGATCAAAGCAACTGTAAAAATAATATCACTTAAAAACTCCCTGTACTCGGGATACTTAACAGTTATCCCATACCGGCTATCAAGTACTCTACCCTAAGTAAATCCGTCCTAAGGGCATCTAAAATCGATAAACAAAATGTCTAACATGCAATTAGGATATCCAGCACACAGGCATGCAATTTAGTCCATCGAAAGCAGCACATAAATCCATGCAATTAAATCTAATCGTTCAGGTATTCACTAGGTTAAATCTAGGACTCGGGAAGCGTAAATCATCCTACCTGGTCTCCTGTTGCTCCGAATCAATTTAGAACTTCACGAAATCCCAGATTTTGAGCCAATTAAATTCCCTGGACATTTAAATGAATATTCAAGCTTGTCACGTCATCCGTTTTATGATTCTAAGTCTGATTATCCTAATTCCTAGGTCAACTTATTTCCTAATTGCATTCGAAAGCTAATTCAATTAGAATTCATTAGTTTTTGGGAAATCGGACCTTACCAGTGTTGTCAGATGGTGGAAATCTGTCCTGGGGTGATCTCAATTTCTCTCAGTGTATATCCAGATGCTTCGGCACGGCGGCGCACGGCGAAGGGGTGTGGTTGGCCTCAAAATTTACACCACAGTGAAGCCCGCAAGACGAGGAGTCTGAATATGGTGGTGGCGCGGTGGTTCACGGCCGTTTGGATGGCATTTTTTGGCCACGAAGAATGATGCACGGCGGATGGAAAAACCTTCGATCCGGGTGCATCGGACCTCCGTTCAACGTCAGTGAGATGGTGGAGAAAGTTGGCAGCTCAGGCTACACGCTAGTGGCGGCGGTGACGGCCAATGGTGGCGAACGGCGGCAATCTCAGCTGGCGAATTTTTCTCGCGATGGGGGAGGAAAATGATGTTTTTTGATGGCGCTGGCGGCCGTTAGCGGCTGTGGGTGGTTGCTAGAAGTCAAGGGTGGCGAGGGGAGTCGATTGGTATGCCAGGTGGTGGCTCACGGTGGCTCAAGTGGCGGCGCGTGGTGGAGGAAGGAGGAGAGAGTGGAGAGAGAAAATGGAGTGAGGAAAGAGAAGGAATTATGCCAAATGGCGGGGTTTCGAGAAATTTAAAGCTTCCAGGGGCGATTCTGACTTTTCCTGGATCACCCGGGAAAACTTTAGGATGTTGGCTTCCCTCCAGACATTGGCACAAGTTTTTATGCAAAGATTTTGGCCTTCGTTTGCGAAATCGAAGCACGAAACTTCGTCTGTCAGTTCCTGATCGCTGGGTTGCATTTCTTTTCATTCGATTGTGTTTCTTACCTCAAATTGCTTTTTGAGTTCAACCATCGCCTTGAAATATGTTCCAGCCTCAGTTTAAATGATATTAGCATCAAAAATTCAATTTTATCTTTCGAAATAGTTTTGGTTATTACAAAAGTCACCCTTAAGGGAGTCGCACTAAGGAGGTTTCCCTAAGGGGTTCACCCTAAAGAGGTCACCCAATGGGTTTGCCCCTGAGTTGACAACATCAAACACTGTAAGGATTACAATGGTCAGTTATCTCCTTCATGCATTCTTGCACCGTCTTACTGTATGGTTTGCTTTACATAGTCATAAAATCATTCCTTTTTAATGGAAATATGAATCATGGGCTTAACATATTTATTTAAATTAACAAAATTTTTCTAATTTTACAACAATAAAGCCAAAAACCTTTCAAATCCATTTGATGTTCTTAATTTGAAGAGGGAGAAAATGTGCCCATATTTCTAGTCATACAAAACCATATAAATCACCACATGTATATATACATAAGCATTCATCCATCAATAATCTATCAACAATGTAAGTTTATGTCTCCTTCTCATACTTGAAAACATCATTTGAAAGAAAAATCACTCATTTGTTTAAGAAGTGAGAGAAAGTATGGAAAAAAAGAGTAAGAGACTTAGTTTAACTTGATTACCTTGGGTTTCCTAGAAATCTGTATGTTCTTGATTCTTGTCTCATCTTTTAATTCTTTTCTAGCTAGATATTCACCCTAGCTTTGCTCTTCTTCCTCCTTCACTCCTTCTCTCTCTCTCTCTTCTTTCTCTAAATAATGTTTCTTTCACTAATTTAGGGTTTCTAAAGCTTCTCGCTTCTTTCACCTTTATTTAAATCTCTATTTAGCTTTTTCAAAAAGGCTTTAAGATATTTTTCTACTTTAGGCATATTTCCCTAACCATCCCATTTCTAATTATTTCTAGTTATTTTATTCCCTTAGGAAAAATTTCTATAATGTGACACTTTGTTTAAAAAATTACCAAACCGTGTTAATACCCTAAGAGCTTTATCTCTCACAAATTGGACATTATTTCAATATGGTTTTTTAGCCAATCTTTCAGGGATTAACATTTATAGCTTTAAAGAGATCAAACACATGCACTAAAGTTATTAAAAATGCAATGTTACATAATGCCATAGAGAGGAAGACCTAATAGCCGGTATGGAATAACTTATTTTACAATACAACAGTGACATAATCAGGTATAGAATTTCATCTCTTAATTCATCCAAAGTTCTATAATTCTCATATATGATTAATAGATCTAAAATTTGGTATTAGAGCCCTCATATATGAGTATAAAACTTGGAATTTTAGTTGAAATTTTGCATAAAAGATGCATATTTTGATTGCAAATTTCAAATATGTTTTTAGTTAAGTTGTTAAGAATCATTTTAGGGATTTTATTTCCCTATGAACTAGATTTAATTTCATATATTGTATGCATAATATTATGTTGTATTTAGTGTAAAATTGAAATTCGAAATTTACGCCATATTCAAATGTATGTCGGAACAAATATATGTTTTGATCTAGATTATAGCTTTTGAATCAAATTAATTGTTTAGGATAGCTTGGTTGTGTATATTCTACTTTGTCATAGTAGTTTAATTGGATTAAATCAGACCAAAACACAAATATACCATAAAGAACCCTAATGGACCCATATTTGTGAACCTTAGGAGTTTAAATTAAAAGTCTAAGAATTTTAGAATAGATTTACCATAAATTGAACACATTTATAAGATTATAAGAAGCTTTTCGATCAAACCCCTCAAGAATAATAGCTTAGAAATGCTTAAAATGTGTTTAATTTCATAGAAACCAAAAATGAATCTTCACGAAATTGAATCCTTAGATAGTTTCATAACATTGATTTGATCAAAATCCTACAAAAATTGGCTTCTAGAAAAAGTGTAAAATGAGTCAATTAGCATTGAGTTAATAGTGGGTTGAGTGACTTGCTTTTCTAGTTTTGGGTAAACCCTGTTAAAGGTAGGAAATGACCAACCGGACTAGCTCAAGGCCCACTCACAGCCTCAAGCCCATATCACGTCGATTCAAGTCATGTTTTTCTTATTTTATTTTTCTTCATTTCTATATTTTTAAATTTAATTTTTTAGGCAAATTAATATTTATTTTGAATTTTATTTTTATTTTGTAATTATAATTCAAAATAAATATGTTCATAAATAATTTTGGTACAAAAATATCATAAAAAATTAGCTTTGTGGTCTCAAAAACTAATGTTAACACTCACTCTCCTTGGTTATTTATATATTTTTCATACTCTCTAGCATAACTCTAAAGGTATTCAAATGTCTAACATTCTTAATATTTTAGAAAATTTGTTATTCAAGCCCCTATAGCACAAGGTATGGACACCATTTTCACTGATACCCTTCTATTCAATGCTTGCTTTGTGTTGTCAAAGGTATTAACTACACTTTCTCTCTCACTCACTCTCACTTTCAAAAACATGTGTAATGAAAGCCAGTCTAATAAGTAGTGTTACAATGAGTAGAGTATCCAATTAAACTAATCAACAACCATTAACTCAGTTAAGTTCCATTACTTGAATGGTTTTCAATTTGAATATATATACTCTTAAACCTCCTTATTTTATTTGACTATGAAGTCAAATATGCTAGTTAAAATAGTCAAAAGGGAAAAAAGGTTCTTATATTTTCACTAATTTATAGATTCTTCCCTAAGGTTATGATTGGTTGAGGGAATTTTAGAAATTAATAAAGTTAGAAATGCAAGAGATTTTGAATTCTTGTAATTTAATTTTAGTCATTTAAGATTTTCTATAAAATGGATTACAATTAAACCTTGTAAAGTCATCATGAAGAAAAAAATGCCTTAAAATGGCTTGTTCATATATTATGATATATATGGAGTTGAAAGGGTATTATTTATTGCACAAAATATTTTGCGATAATATATATTGGAGATAATCTTATAACCAAAATGATTTTTATAATTGGACCACTTATAGGGGTCATTATATAAATTTAGTTTGATAGCATAGAGCAATTAATCATTATTATGGATTGAAATCCATTAGCTTTTGTTGTTGGATTTTGCATCATAAATAATTCATTTATTGATTCATTTGCTCAACTAAAAGGACACTTGTAATGATATGTCTTCGATCTCCAGTGTTAAGATAATTAATGCCTATATGGTTAATTTCAACTCCATGATATTTTTGAAGAACCAAACATGACTTTACTAGAACAAAGCATAGAAAAAGACTCATGCTTCAACAAAAGCATATCTAGTTAAATGTTGATAGTCAAAACTTGGTTCTCTTGGGGCCATCAAGAGAATTTCTCATATGAAAAGAACTCAAGGAAATTTCACATATCAGAAGAACTCGATTGTCTTGAGAATCAATTTGCCTAAAGGGGATAGGTTTTTATAAATATGTATTCTCATTGTAGTTTAATTGAAATATGAAATTTAAAGGATTTTATTTGCCCAAATGGGATTAAATTACTTAATATTTTATATTTTCATTATTAGCTTCATGGAAGAAGGGGACCAATAATAGCATGTTTTATTCTCTGCCTAAAGCAGAGTTTATAATGATGCACTTGATGCTCCTTAAGGACATGATTTTTTTGAGTACTGAATAATTTATGAAATTGTCTACTTCAAAGACCATTGTAAGGTCTAAAAGGGAAATAATATACAATTGTTATACATAATCATATGTGTAAATGGGTTGAAAATAAATAGAGCATCTTGTTTATATTAGTATTTTAAATTTAAAATTTTTTCTGTCCAAAGGTGACAAGCCTTTTAAATTTAAGATATTATTAGTCTTAGCTCAATGAATTTAGACATATCATAGGTTTTCATATGAAGATTATGTGTGCCATAATGAGTAAATTCTTGTTTGCACTATAAAATGATAATGGTGTGCTGGAGGCATAAAATCCATGGATAAGTAAATGGAAATTGCTTAAAAATGGTTCACATATCATAGTCCAATTATCAATTTTCTACATGTTAGTAGAAAACTATTAAATTTAAAATGATAAATTCATCATGAATTTAGGTTAAAGTGGGCTATATTGGCATGCAAGATGCCTTAATTGGAAGCATTAACTTAAGGTTTGTGTGCAAATGTTAATTGTTATTATTAACATAACCTAAATATTCATGTGAATTTATAAGAATATTATGCTTAATTTCGGGCAATTAAATCATTCAATTTGATTAGAAAATTTTAAAATGAATTTGGAAAAAGGCTATTTCCTTAATTGATTGTATTGATTCAACCAATTTTACTTAAGACATAAAAATGCAATGTACTCTAATAATAAATTAGTAAAATTTCCTAGTTATATATTTACAAGTAACTGTATTATGGTGTTTAAATGCAATATACATTTACAAGTAATTGTATTATAGTGTTTAAATGCAACCATTTATGGTTTGATTGTGTGACCATTTGAAGCATGATTATTGATTCTTAGTTGGTGACTTATAGTTAATTAAAAAGGTGACTTTGTTGCTAAAAACATTAGTAAATAACTAATGTTAGCTAATCCCATAACGAAAAGGTTAAGATCCATATGATTAAAGGAACATACTCAAATTTGGGTGTGTTTAGAGGTATTTTGATTTCTTAAGTTAGTGGGAGTTTTGTGCACTTAAGGTTTAAGGGTCTTATGATCTTTTAACTTGATGGGAGCCTTGTGCACTTAAAGTTTAAAAGTCTTTTGATATTTTAAATCAGTGGGAGTTTGTACACTTAAGATTAATTTATAGGATGTATCTTCGAATGTTATTACTTTATTTTGTAATGATTCAAATTTGATAATTATATCAATTTGATGTGTTCTATTGTGATAATCAATATATTATTGCTTTGCTTATGCAAAGTACGGTAGATGCAACATGTGCCTTAAGACATAGAGTCTGTCTTAAGAGTGATAATTGTGCAAAGAAAAGTAGATGCAACATGTGCCTTAGGATGTAGAGTCCATCTTAAGAGTGACTGTTGTGTCTAATATGGTATGTCTCTAGTGGAACTAATTTTATATTCTTGAGATAAGGATTGAGACATACAGGCTTTTTTTAAGTCAAGTGATTTCTCTTGCGGTTTAAAGCATAAGTTATTGAGAAATCATCATAAAGAGGACCAATAAGAAATACTGCATTATCAATAAATTGATGTTATTTCTTACTACACTTCTAGGCTTGTGATCTATGTCAATTAGTTATTAATATGTGTGACTATGGACATAGCTTATACCAATATAGAGTATAATGATTGCCATGATCCCATGTTGAAAGATACATTAGACTAGATTGTTGACATTGTGCTATTTTGGACCATTTTTAAAATTTTTGCACAAAAGATTATGTTTGTTCCATCAACTCGAGAGTCTTTTTTTTTGTTTTAAATTATTTTTATAATTTTAATTAATGTGGCCTAAGTGGGAGAATGTTAGAAAATGCTTTTTGCACTCAAATTAATTTTTTTGTTTATTTCAATTAAATGGATGGATGAATGGGTGGTTCACTGAGGTATATTAAAATAAGGCCCAAATATGATTATTAAGTGATTATCACTTATTGGACTTTGACACACATTTGAGTAAGTTTAGTTGGCGAGAAAGAAATGTAGGTCATTTTGTGTTACTAAAGCCTAAGATGAGATGACTTAATAACACAAACCCTTTATAAGTCTGGGTCCCCTTTCTAACCCTTATTCAGTGTGCCAAATCCATCCAAAACCGTTGCTTAGATCTAGGGCCATAGAGAGGAAGAATTAACTACCAGTGTGAAACAACTCAATTTACTAGACAATAATGACACAATCAGATCTAACGGGGTTGACTTGTTAATTAAATCCATTTTCACACTGCTAAAAATACTAAATCACAAGGGCAAAAGTTAGACCTAGTTGGCTAACGCCTTGAAATTTCCAACTTGATAAGTGGCTTTTTGTAACACCCCTAATCTTATGGTTCCTTTTAGTGAATTAAATAATATAATACAATATGCTACAGGATTGGTGAGTTAAATAAGATAAATAAATAATAAACTTTTCCTGAGTAAATTTTAACTTTTACCAAGTTAAATAATTAAGTGATACTAGTTTGGAAATTCTACACTCAGAATTCTCACATAATGTCTTAGCAAAAAATTATTTAAAAAAATTGAAATAAGATAAATAAATATATACATATGCATCCACATACATAGTTTATTTATAATATTTACAAGTGTCACCTGTTAGACATATACCTATGGATATGTGAGTATGCCAACTAAGGTAAGGAAACAACAAGCCTATCACTCATACCCTATTTAACAAAAATCGCTAGTGGATTCCTAGCTCACATATTCTAATATATATATGCCCTTGTCCTATCCACCAAAAATCGTCCACTTGATCCTTCCAAAAATGGTAATAAGGATTTAGGGTATCGGGCATGTTAAAAATATACCACACAAACCCTATATCTCATGCAATTAAGGTGTAGGGGGAATCTCTAGTATAAAAATAATCCATAATTCCTTCACAAATTGGGAAATATCCTAGGAAAGGTATTTCCACCATCTCTACCTCTATCTCTAACAAAACCTACTACCTAAGCATCTAATACACACTAGCATTTTACATGAGAATGAATCTCAGTAGCAATAACAGCCTATTTTAAAAACTGCTGATCTTCACCACCATACTCTTACAGAAAACACTACATTCTTCTTATCATCAAATAAAACATTATGCCTATTAGGGTACAATGCATGAATTACATAGTTATCTTATCTCATATCTCATACTCATACTTATGCAATCATTATATATCCATCACACAAGATATACATATCATCATATTATATCACATTATATCACATATCCATCACGCAGGATGTATATATATAGATATATCACATCATAATGGTAACAGGGCATCACATGGAAATAAGAGAATAAATAAGGAAATTAGAGCATGTTCTCATGACTAATGCCAAATCATGATCATCACAAGATCATACCAAGAGAAATCAGGAGAGTTGTAACAGTCTAACTGCCCACTTGCAGATATTGTCCGCTTTGGTAGTTATAGAACCACCTCACGATTTTGTTCTTCTCCCTCTATCCCTTCGGAGGAGAAAACGTGTCTACAAGGGAGAGGTATCCACACCCTTATAAGGCATGCTTTGTTCCCCTCTCTAACTGATGTGGGACATTACAAATCCACCCCCCTTAGGGAGCCCAGCGTCCTCGCTGGCACACTGATTTGGACCCAGGCTCTGATACCAATGTAACAGTCCAACCGCCCACTTGTAGATATTATCCGCTTTGGTAGTTATCGAGCCACCTCACGGTTTTGTTCTTCTCCCCCTATCCCTTCGGAGGAGAAAACGCGTCTACAAGGGAGAGGTATCCACACCCTTATAAGGCATGCTTCATTCCCCTCTCCAACCGATGTGGGACATTACAAAATGTAATAACCAAAAATATTTTTAAAAGATGAAACCCGATTTTCATGACAAATTCATGTAAGCAAAGCCTGGCATGACTTTTGAGGATGAAGATTTGAAACGAAAGGCCATTCGAAGTCAGAAACACAATCGAATGGAAAGAAACACGATCCGACGATTAGAAACTGACAGACGAAGTTTCGTACTTCAGTTTCACTGACGGAGGCCAAAATCATTGCATGGGAACTCATGTCAATGACTGGATGGAATCTGACATCCTGAAGTTTCCCCGGGAGATCTGGGAAAAGTCAGAATCGCCCCTAGAAGCTTTAAATTTCCCGAAACCCCGCCATTTGATGCATTTTTCTCTCTCTCCTCACTCTACTTTCCCTCTCCTCTCTCTCTTCTCTCCTCCATTGTGCGCCGCCACCTGAGCCACCATGAGCCACCACCTGGCATACCAATCGACTCCCCTCACTACCCTCGACCTCCAGCAGCCACCCACGGCCACCAACGGCCGACAGAACCACTAGAAAATGGCATTTTTCTCCTCCATCGTGTGGGATTTTTGCCAGCTGAGATAGCCACCGTCAGCCACCATTGGCTGTCACTGCCACCACTAGCGTGTAGCCTGAGCTGCCAGCTTCCTCTACCAGCTCGCTGCCGTTGAAAGGAGGTTTGACATGCCCGAATCGAGGGATTTATCGTCTTCTGTGCGTCATTTTTCGTGGCCAAAAAATACCGTCCAAACGGCCATGAACCATCGCGCCACCACTATATTCGGACTCCTCATCTTATGGGCTTCACCGTGGTGTAAATTTCAAGGCCAACCGCACCCCTCCACAGTACGCCACCGTACGTCGCCGTGTGCCACCGTGCCGAAGAATCTGGATATACACCGGGAGACACCGAGACCACCTCGAGACAAATTTCCATCATCTGACAACACTGGTAAGGTTCGATTTGCCTAAAACTAATGAATTTTGATTAAATTAGCTGCCGAATGCGAATAGGAAATAAATTGACATAGGTAATAGGGTAATCGGACTTAGAATCATAAAACGGATGACGTGACGAGCTTAAATATTCGAGTAAATGTCCAGGGAATTAATTTGGCTCAAAATCTGGGATTTCGTGAAGTTTTGAATTGATTCAGAGCAATAGGAGACCAGGTAGGATGATTTACGCTTCCCGAGTTCTAGATTTGACCTAATGAATACCTGAATGATTAGATTTAATTGCATGGATTTACGTGCTACTTTCGATGGACTAAATTGCATGCCTGTGTGCTTAAAACCCCATTTGCATGTTAGATGAATTGTTTATCGAGTTTAGATGCCATTAGGATGGGTTTACTTAGGGTAGGGTACTTGACAGCCGGTATGAGATGGCCGTTAAGTATCCCGAGTACAGGGATTTTTTAAGTGATATTGTTTTTAACAGATTTAGCCTGTACTACATTAGGGATCACGCGATAAATCAGGATAACCCTAAGAAAGGTTTAAGGAGTATAAGGGGGGATAGCCTACACGGGGAAACGTTGTGATTTAGGCGTAATACCCTAGAACCCTGAGGAATAGCCGACTGTGAGCATGTGAGTTCGAATAGACTGTATGAGGATGAGAATTGGCGTATGTGCACATGATAGGGGACGCCCTAGATGTTGATTCTCACCTGGTCCTTGAGTGAGTGATTGGTGTTACGGATCACACTCACAATATAGGTGAGATTCGGGTGATTGGTGTTACGGATCACACCCAACAATAAGAGATGTAATCTCCCTAGACGACGTGCAATTGGATGATTTTAGATTTGGTCACAGTAGATTTGTGGCCAATATGGATTAGATACACTGGGCATGGGATTTAACCCGATTTCTATGATTGATTTTTAAAGAAATGGATTTTTATGATTATGAGTATTTGCCTCGATTTTCATGTGATAAATTGATTTAAACGATAAGGTATTTCACAGATTTTGAACTGATTTCGGGAAGTTGTTTTCGGTGCTTGCACCACTGAGTATTCAACTCAATTTTGAACTGTAAATTATTCTACTGGGATTTTATATCTCATCAGGTTGTTTACTCAGATGAACAGGAACAAGGACAGGGACCTAGATGTTAGCTGGGCGATGCTTTGATGATAAACAGAAGAACAACTTAGTCTAGGCTTGAATTGCATTGTATATATTCTACTGATGATGTTGTATATTGGTCTTCTGTTATTTTTCTTTTCTGTTGTTATTGGACTAGCTATATATTTGTAAATTGGATGACTATTGTATTTTGGGATACGCTCAAAATACAGAGGAAACTTTGCCCGATTTTTAGTAGGGTTTACCGCTGTAAACTTGTGAAATTAAGTTGGAATTGTATGAATGCCTGATATAATGTATATATGGATTTTAGTTTTCATTCTAGAGTAATTTATGATAAATTTATGTATAATTAGTTTAGCTGCATGTGAATTAGGGTTGAATGGAATTCAAATGAACAACAAGAAGTCTATTTGGGTTACGCTCAACCAGTAGTGATCCCCTGAAATTCCCACATCGGGAATAACTATTTAGAGAAACCCATATGCTTCCGCTATGCAAATAGAGGACTGTGTATTGTGGATTAGGGGGTCGTTACAAGAGTAGCAAGCAAAAAACTCCTTATATAAAACCCTCACTCACAAGTGAGTTTCTTGTAGTCCATAACTACCTGCAGTTCTTAACTGCAATCTATTAATAATTTGGCGGTCCTTGACTGCAATTCATGTATATACTGGAGCATCCTCTAGTGGATCTAAGTACATCAATCCACAACACCCCCTAAAGGTCACTGTCCACTACTCTGACAGATTATCCCCTGCCTCCAAGAACCATAGGGTCCCTGCTCACTTCTCTGGCAAATCCTTCCCCATATATCTAGGATTACTATTCTTAACATATCATTTCCCTAAAATACTATTCATAAGTATATAGACTAAGGTGATTCGGCTCATACCATGGTTATGTATAAATTTTAGTACGTGAATCCTTTAATTGGCTATAGGGGAATTCACTAACTTAAAATTAATAACCATCACGTTTTCAAAATCATGTAATTTAACTATGGAATGCCCCAATTGTCATCCCATATCAATAATTAATCACTCAATATGATCCATCTACCACTATCCATACACCAGGAATAATCTATCTACCACTATCCATACACTAGGAA
Organism: Senna siamea; assembly: GCA_031216115.1. Taxonomy (NCBI): domain Eukaryota; kingdom Viridiplantae; phylum Streptophyta; class Magnoliopsida; order Fabales; family Fabaceae; genus Senna; species Senna siamea. The sequence continues at coordinate 11,496,372 of CM062360.1, forward strand.
TACTTTCTCATTTCTCTTGAAATTCTCATGCTCATTCCTTTTCAAATTCTTATATCTTTCTGGATTTTTTTCTTTCATTCTCAACCCTTTTGTTACCCATTATATATTCTTGGGTTTAAATCCCTTATTTGAGTGGAGTTTTAGGCTCATCATGCTTCAAACTAGGTTATTGAGTTCATTATGCAAAATAGAGACTGACTAATTGACTTACACCTACCTGGTAGTCGACTTGTAGCTCACTGTCCTAAAAATTTTCTAAAACTGAGGGCTACCAATCGAATGCTACAAGCTCGACAGTCGACTGCTATGTTCTTGGCAAATTTTTGAAAAATATGAGCACGACAGTTGACTTCCACTGGCTGGCAGTCGCCTGCTAGCACTTTGGATTCATTTTTGGGTAACTAAAGAACACGATAATCAATTGATAGGGGCTATAAGTTGACTGTTACGTTATACTCTATTTTTTAAATTTTCTGTTGACCTATTTTTTTACCTAAGAACTTGTTTGTAAATCATTTTTTACCCTTATCAACTCAATACCAGTATACAAGCATCATTTATCACATAAAAATAGCCCAAACTACCATTTAATCTCACTCAAATCTTGGATTAAACCTCATTCTCATTCAATAGGTAAAATCTCATTTCTTATAATCTAATTTCAACATGCATAAGTATATTCATGCAGTTTAAAACACCCAATAACATTCAAAAACATCAAGAATGTAGTTTTTAATCCCTCTTTTACTTCAGATAACATTAAAATCTCATTTTTTTAGAATATGAATAGTAAATTTGAAATTAAAGGGAATAGATTGTTTTGCTACCTTAGTTCCTTGCTGGTGAATTGATTATTGTGTTAGATGTCTTCCTAAACAATTTTCTAGATTCAATTCATGTTGAAAGTGGAGATTTGCTCTTTTCTCCTTCACTTTCTCACTCTACTTGGTTCCCCTTTCTCTCTCTAAATTCCAGAATGCAAGGTGGGAAATGAAGCTTCTGGGACTTGACCCTATTTATATTTAGTCAGGGAATTGCCAATTCTAATCATAATTCTTGATCACTCAGCTCAAAATGATAATTTCTCTGGCCACATGCCAAATTACCATTTTGCTCCTGGACCATTGGCAAGTAAATTCAAAATTTTGGTAGCTAAAGTAAGTCTTTTGGCAAAAATTATGAGATGCTACCCCTGAAGTATTGAAAGCCTATATAATTTCCTCCAGTAACCCTTTTTCCTTTTATTTGGGTCCTCGCTCTTTTCTTTTCAATTTAGTCCCTCAATTTAATGCAACTATATGCAGTTTAATGCAACAAACACAAGTATTTAACTTATTTAATAACTAACAAACATCTCCCATAAATTGGAGGAGCGGATGATACACTTTTCATGATGTAGACTACCACAATGAAAGAGTTCCAATGGGATTCTTCCTTAACAACTATAATTAATATTTAAGAATATCCTTTTCACTTTAAATTCATATTTGAAATTAAGTTCAAATCCACGTCAGATTTCATAATTATGTTTCATCAAGTGTTTTTATCTTTTTAAATTCATTTGTGAACATATCCAATTTTTTATAAAGATTAGACTTAATTTTTGTTATTAGGTATTTAAATAAAAATAAAATATGTAATTTTTTTTTAAAAAAAGAATCAATTATAAAAGAGATACACTAATCATATCATTGTTTGATTAAAAAAATATGTTGACAAAAAATTTAAAATTATTCCTTTTTTTTTTGCTTGTATAAAATAATTATTCCTATTACTATTATATTACTGCTTGGACACCTATATTCCTATTACCATTTTGTTTTTTGTGTATTTAATCGCAAGTCTCCCACAAATTGATATACTTACATCTTGATGAATAAGTTCCTTCTTGTTTCATGGCTCTTGTCTAGTGAGCATCATGAAATTCCAACAAGAAAACAATAAGTTGGTTGATTCCTATCTATGAAATTTTTTTTAATTTTTTACAAATATCTTTCTATTAGAGGCAACATTATTAGACACTAACTATTGCCTCTTCTCCAAGCAAGGATTTGAATAGTTTATCACATTGTGTGCAACACCCCAAATTCTATGGTTCCTTTTAGTTATTTAAATAATATAATATATCATATTACAGGATTGGTGAGTTATTACTACCTCTACTTGAGTAAATTTTAACTTCAAGTTAAATTAGTTAAGTGTCATTAGTTTGCGAATTCTGCACTCGGGATACTCACGTAATGTCATAGTGGAAAATAATTAAAATAATTGGAATAAAACATATAGATGTATATATTTACACTCACATACATAATTCATTTACAGTGATTCCAACTTCTTTTCATCAAACATATACCTATGGATACGTGAGTGTGCCAACGAGGGTAAGGAGACAACAAGCCTGTCACTCATACCCATTTAACAAAAGACTATTAGTGGATTCCTAGATTACATATCCTAATACATATATGCCTTTAGCCTATACACCAAAATCAGCCTCCTGATCCTTCCAAAAATATAAATAAGGATTCAAGATGTCGGGCATGTCAAAATATGTGACCTACATCACTATTCCTAGTTATAAAATTCAATTCCTCCAGTAGGTGAAGGTGTAGGAGGAATCTCCACTACTGTAATTACCATAACTCCTTAATCAAAGTGAAATACCTCAGGAAGGGTATCTCTATCACTTCCACCTTTACCTCTAGCAACGACTGGTATCTAGACATCTGATCCACAACTAGTATTTTATGAGACATAAATCTCAGTAGTGATAACAACCTATTTAAAAACTGTAGATCTGTACCTCTATACTCTTACAAAAATACACTACATTCTTTTTATCATCAAAACCATACCATTTATATTGGGCTATTATGCATGAATTATACAAATTCCATACTTATGAATGCAATTACAATTCCTTACATATCCATCACACAGGATGTAACATCAGATTATATTACATATATATCACACAGGATATATTATTTCATCATAATGGTAATAAAGTTATAATAATATATACACAAGAGCATAAACAAGGAATTCAGAGTATCCCATGGCTAATGCCAAATCATTTTCATACCAAAGGAAACCAAGAGAGCCTCCATGCAAATGACTCCTCATATTAAACCCTTACTCTCAGGTGAGTTTCTTGTAGTCCTAGACTACTTATCCGAAAGTTCACAATTGCAATTTCACGTACATGCTAGAGCGTCCCCCAATGAATCCAAGTACATCCATCCTTAACGCCTTCACAAGGGTCACTGCCCACCTCCTTGGTAGTTCATCCCCCCAAAAACCCCCTCGAGGTCCCTGCCCACCTCTTTGGCAATTTATCTCCCATTACCAAAACCCAGGGTCCCTGCCTGTCTCCTAGTAGTTCTTCCCTTGTATGCACAAGATTACTATTTTCAACAGATCATCTCATAAAACACTATTTATAGGCATATGGACTAGGGTGATTCAGCTCATATCATTATTATGTCTTAACTTTAAGTATGTGACTTCTTTAAATTGGCTATAGAGGAGTTCATTAACTTAAAATTAATAACCATCATGGCATTTTCAAAATCATTTAGTTTAACTGTAGAATGCCCAATGGTCGTCCCATACAGACCATCAGTCACTTGTCATAAGTCTATCTACTGCTACCCATACACTAAGAATACTTTCTCATTTCTCTTGTATTTCTCATGCTTATTCCTTTTTAATTTTAATAACATTTTTGTTCTTTCTCTTTCATTCTTAACCCTCATGTTACCCCTTACTTATATCCAGGTCTAGATCCCTTATTTAAGTGAAGATTTGGGGTAATTATGTTTTAAACTAGGTTATTGAGCTCATTTTCCAAAAAGGGGTCGGCAAGTCAACTTCCCCATGCTTAGCAGTTAACTTTCCACTCTTTGTCCTGCTAATTTTTCTTAAACCCGAGGACTACAAGTTGATTGCCATGAGCTCGATAGTCGACTGCTCTATTTTAGGCAATTTTCTAGAAAATATAAGCATGACAGTCAACTTGTAAGGGTTGGCAGTTGACTACTAGTGCTCAGCATATGTTTCTGGGCAACCGGAGAACATGACAGTCAACTCCTAGGATTTGGCATTCGGCTGCTATGTTATTATTTATTTTTCAAACTTGCTTTTGACCCATTTTTTGCCCAAAATTTTGTTAGTAACCCACTTCTGATAATCATCAACTCAATACCAGTATATAAGCATCATTTAACACATATAAATAGCCCAAACTACCATTTAGTTTCACTCAAATCTTGGATTCAACCACATATTCATCAATAGGTAAAAGATCTATTTTTTATGATCTGATTTAAGCAAGCATAAGTACATCCATACAATTTAAAATACACAATAGCAGTTAAAAATATTAAGAATGTAGTTTTTAATCTCCTATCTTGTTTAAATAACATGAAAATTACAATTTTCAGTTTATGAACAGTAATTTTGAAATAGATAAGATTAGGTTGCTTGCTACCTTATTTTGTGTAAAATGATATGTAGGTGATGGTATATGTCTTCTTAAATCTTCCTACTACTAAATCTCATTGCAGATCATAGTAAAATCTCTACTTCATTCTCAATCTCTCTCTTTCTCTCTCTAGAACCCTTCTCTTCCTCCCTCTAGATGCTGGAATTCAAGATGGAATGGGTGAGGGCTCTGATATTTTCACTTATTTATATTTGATCCTAAAATTACAATTATGATCCTAATTCCTGATCATTTGGCTCAAAATGATAATTTCTTCAGCCATATGCCAAATTACCATTTTTCCCCTGAACCATTGGCAAGAAATTTTGAAAATTTATTAACTACAATAATTCTTTTTGCTAAAATTACTATTTGCTACCCTTAGAGTATTGAAAACCTATGTAGCTTCCCCTACTAAACCTTTTCATTTCATTTAGGTGCCTGCTCACTTCTTTTCAGTTTAATTCCTCACTTTAATACAACTACATGCAATCCAACATACACATACATTTAACTTATATACAGCTAACAAACATCTCTTAATAACTAGGAGGAGTGGATGTTACATTGTGAGAGCTAGACTAGTCCTTTATATTAAAACCAATCCCTTTGGTTCCCATCTTTGACAATTGAGTTTATAATGTAAGTGAAAATTTCAAGAGAATGACTGCTAGTATATTGATTATGTACGTCATTTGAGACAAAGATCCCATATTTATAGGTTTCATTTGGATTTAGATCCTCTAAATTTTGTAACACTGTGAAGCTCATAATTTTTTCCAAGTCGTGATAATTTGTTGCCCAAATGTAGATCGTGATGCCACTTTGCCCTTAGTAGACCAAAATGTATTGTTCCTTTTAATTGAAATGGTGCATTTTGAGTGCAAAATTATGCTTTCTTTCGAATGTTGATGTGCAGCATTTTTCTTGGAAAATTCTTGCCTTTTAACTCCTTGATCAAATTGCATCCGTAGCCGCCCATTCAACCTCTTATTTGCCTCATATTCATCATTTTGCTTCTCAATTGTTTGTGATGATGAAAGCTTTTGATGCCTTTGTTGATGCTGAAGTTTTTTTGACATAGAAAGTATTGATGAGAGAAGTGGAGATTAATGTTAAAGAAGGCACAAGAGAAGTTTGTTTGACCGTTGAAATGATTAATGTAACACTCTCAACCTATGGTTATTTTACAATTATTAAATATATAATTTACATAGATAGATAGGTGTGTTAATACCTCTTTTACCTGAGTAAATTTTAACTTTTACTAAGTTAATTATATTCAGTTGAGTTTAGTTCGGATAGCTACGCTCAGGTGTGTATAATTCACATGTAGTATATAATCGCAAAGGAATAAATAAACTAATATATAATAGATAACATTACACATATACATAAGGGCCTATATGATATCTCTTTCCTTCCATTACTAGTTCTTAGCATATACATACTTTTTATCTACTGGACATATATATATCCTTGCATATATAAATATCTACTCCTTTTTTATCTACAAAAAAATAATGTCATGGATCACTCTAAAAATAATAAAGAACCATGATTAAGGATAGATTTTCCAAAATATGAAAATTAATCTTATAGAAATAGAGCTACTATTGTTGCTGCTTAAATATTGGTCCACCTACAAGGGGTACCATAAGAGGCACATCCAAAACCATAACCACCCAAACATCCCTTATGACGATAATTCGCCTTATAAATGGAACCTCCCTAATTTCGGTCTCTATCTCAAGGAGTATGTGATATCGAGGCATCTAGACACATCAACAAAAATCATGAGATTGATAATATCAGTAGCTAGATCACCTATTTTGAAAACCACTAATGGCACTAGCTATATGCATATAGAAATCAATACATTCTCTCTAGAAATTCTAATTTACAAAAATGATTGTTTATTAGATGCAATGCAAGCTCATGTCATGTACTCATTGATGTATGTACAATTAAATTATCATGGTAACTTTCAAAACATGTTCATGCTTTTCATGCAACATCATCTTCATCATAAAAAATTTCATCATAAAGCTCGTAACATGAACAATCTCAATTAATTAGTTAGGGAAATACATAAAGTTGGGCCTTAAGCCCCTTGTTTGTTCTCATAAAATGGAGAGTAACTTCTCAAAGGCTTTGCCCAGTGATTACCTTACGTACCCCTGAGCTCTATATGAATGAGTACTTTTTAGCCCTAAGCCCTTATGGTATTTAACCACGGTACTATCTAGGTGTCCTCTACTGGATCCAAGTACAAAGATATAGATCACCATCCCTCTCACGGACAAATCATATCCTACTCATAGATCATTACTTTTGCATAGATCACACCTACTTTATCCTAGATGGATCATGAGGCTTTGGAATCACTACCCTTTACTAGTTAATCATGTTCCTAGTATGCTATTCAATAGTATATAATCTAAGTTGATTTGACTCAAGCCACTGTTATGCCTAATTCTAGGTACGTGATCCTTGTTTGGCCATTTATTTTAGGGTACATTAACTAGAATTTGCAAGTATCGTGATCTTTTTGAAATATCTTTTAATTAGTCGAATGAATGTTTTGCTATCCTAAATTAGGGCTCAACAGTGGAATGCCCAATGGCCGTCCCATACTGACTATCGGTCACTCGATATTGATCCTATCTACCATTAATACATACATTAGGAATACCTTTTTAGCTTTCCTATAAGATCTCATCTTCTTTTCCCTCTTAATTCATGTTACATGTCACTTTATTCTCTTGATCTTATGATTTAAGTGGTTAATTGAGTTTTAGATTGGTAATAGAAGGACTAATGAATTCAAAATAAAATTCTAGAGTCTTTTGGTTGACTTCCAAAACCTAAGAGGTCAGCTGGTAGCTCTCAATCTAAAACAGGCAAACCTGACCCTAGAGCTACCAGTTGACTGCTAGCTTATTGTGATGGGTCTTATGCAACTCAAGATCCTGACAATTTATTGTTAGGAGTGTGGCTGTCGGCAGCTAGGATCTTGACTATTTTAGACAGTGCTAAGAACACAACAGTCAACTTCCAAAGGCCTAGCAGTCAGCTTCTATGTTCAAATCTGCCTTTCATGGATTTATTTGAGCCCATTTTTTCACCATTTTAAAGTCTATCTTCATGGTTTATCATTCAATCATGGTCCTATTTATCCCTAAAAATTTTCTAAAGTAAAATATGATAAGTTTTTTTATCTCAAACACCATCAAATCTAAGATTGCTCTTCCTCTTCTCACATGAATACTACATACATTTTTAGATCTACCATACAAGCCATCAGAAGTAAAATAAATCAAAATTTAACATCTTGTAGAAAGCTATAAAATAGAGAATGTAAGTTTTAATCCCTCATCAAATCATAAAAAATAACCTTTTCTCAAAATAAATATTATTTTTTAAAAATGAGGGAGAAAAGGAGATTTAACTACCTTGTGTTGAAATAAGTGTTGATGGTGGTCTAGATGAGGTGTATAATGATCCTAGGTTGATTCTCAAACTTGAAATGGCACTTTCCTGGCCTCATATTCCACCCTCTCTCTAGATTCTCTCTCTAGATGAAGTGTTTAAAATGGTTTTAATTTCTCTCTCCCTCCTCAAAGCTGTTTATAGTAAGCGTAGGTAGGTGGAATGTAGGGGGGAATATAGTATAAGTATGAAAGGGAATGGGCTTTGAGGTTTAGTCCCTAAGTCCACTCTCAAAGGGGCAAAGTGTGGAATCACCAAATTGCCCTCATGAAACTGGTTGGGAGTTTCGAAATTTAGTTAGCTACAGTAACCTTTCTTAACCAAAATTCCCAAATCTGCCTTTGATTTCTTTTTGGCTTTTCACTTTAGTCCCTATGCTCTTTCTTATAACACATGAAGTGTAACCCCTCAATTATATAGTTCATTTTAATTATTTATATGATATACTACAAGATTGATGAATTACTATTACCTCTACCTGAGTTAAATTTTAACTTTTACTGAGTTAAATAATTAAGTACTATTAGTTTGGGTTACTACACTTAGGTTCTCACATGCTACGTAGCGAAAAATAAATTAAATTAATTGAAATAAAACATATATATATGTACATTCACATTCATTTACAGTATTTATAAGTGCCATCCATTAGACATATACCTATGGATATGTGAGTGTGTTAACTAGGGTAAGGAGACAACAAGCCTGTCACTCATTCCCATTTAAAACCATGCAATGCTATTCTTTTTCCAACAACATGCTCGTGCTATCTCATCTATCAATATTTCAAAAAAAAAAATACAAGCCAGCCAACAGACATACATTTCAGTCAAGAATGTAACTTAGGTTCTATGGAAAGCTTGAAGATAAACGTTAGATTGCATAATTAGAACATGGAACAAAAGTTAAATTGTTAACCTACCTTACTTCCTTTGTTTCTTCTTTCTTGATACATTTACAGGCCTCTTTTTCTCGGCAATTGCTCTTAATTAGTTCCCTAGGCAAATAATTAAATTCTTAGGCGGTTTTCTATTCGATTAAGCTTCCCTACGTCAAATTACAAATTTCCTAGGCTGGTCTAATTATTACGCATGTTAGGGATTAAATTTCAATATGAAAACATCAAATTGGGGCATTTTAAACCGTACCAGTGGTTCCAGAAGATGAAATTCTAATTCTGACCACTTTTTAGCAGCTCCAACAACGGTGCACAGTAGCGGTCGGTGATTCACAGCGGCATACGGTGGACGGCAGCTGTTGAGGTCAGAAAATACACTAGAGCGTAGCCCGTAACTTGAGGATGCCGAATCTGGGGTCCGTTTGGCGAGACATAACCGTTTGGATGGTGTTTTTCGATGGAGAAATTGATGCACGGTAGACGGTTTAACTCACGGCGGACGGTTTTTCTTCTGTTCCAGGCATGTGTCGGTGGCTTTCATCGGTTGGAAGCTGTCGAAGGAAGTTGGCAGCTCAGGCTTCCTAACGGTGGTGGCGGTGTCACCGGACGACGTCAAACGATGAAGATCATGGCGGCGAAGGAAAAACACGACGGAGGAGAAAAGAAGTTGTTTCTGGGCGAGGATGGTGGCTGGAGGTCGAGGACGTCAAGCTGCACAGGTGGCTGGGTTCGGCGATGACGTAGGGCGACGTTCTGACCATGCACGGTGGCACGAACTGGGAGGAGAGAAGGAAGAGAAAATGGAGATAGGAGAGAGAGAGAAAAGAGGAAAATGGGTGGGAAAAATGGAATTTTGAAATTTTAAGGCCGCTAGGGGCATTTTGATCTTTTACCACTTGGTTCGGGGAAATTTTTCGATGCCTTATCCAACCTGGGCTAGGATATAGGCCGACATGGAAGGAATTTGTACTCCTTTTAAGGATTTGAAGCCCTCCATCGGACCGAGTTTTTCTCCATCAGATCAGATTTTGACTCCAAAAAATTCTCAAATTTCCATCGTAGGCTCAGAAAATTATATTGAATTCGATTTTAACAAAATAAAAATTTAATTTACCCAATTAATTTATTTTAAAAATTTGGGTTATTACATCTAGTGGATCTAAGTATAACAGAGTCCCAAAAATAAGAGTCCACCAATGAGTACATAATAAGGGTCCCTAAATTTCTAAGATCGTTATCCCCTTTTCAGGTAGCTCATATCTCAGTATGCTATTCATAAGCATATACATTAGGGTGATTTTGACGCATACTATAGTTATGTGAAATTCTAAGTGTGTGACCCTTTTTAAATTGGCTATTAAGTTCAATAACTTATAATTTAAACCTATCACGATAACTATGGAATGTCTAATTATCATCCCATACCGGAAATCAGTCATTTAGTTATAAGCTTATCTACTATTAATACATATACTAAGAATACAATTCTCATTTCTTTTATTTATTCTTGCTCTTTCCTTCTCAAATGTCATCATATTCTTGCTCTTTTTTATTTAATTTCAAAGTAAATATTACCCCTTCACATTCAAGGTTTTAATCCCTTGTTTGAGTAGAGTTTTTAGGGTAAATACCTTCCAAACATGTCATTTAGTTCATGATACACACACAGAAGTTGGCAGTTGGCTGGTATCCTGCTGGCAGTTGGCTGGTATCCTGCTATCAGTTGAGTGCTAACACTGTCCAATTTCAATTTTGTAGCCCGAGAGCTATCAGTTGGCTACTACAGGGCTAACAATCGGGTGCTAGCCTATAGTTGGCACAACAGTCGATTGTTAGAGCATGGTAGTCGATTGTTAGCCTTCTAATAAAAATTATGGAAAATGAAGAACACAGTAGTCAACTTTTAGGGGTTGGCAGTCGAATGCTAGAACTTTGTATGCGTTTCTAGGCAACTCAAGAATGCAATAGTCGACTGCTTCACTTTACCAATCAGCTATTATGTTATGCTTTATTTTCTAACTTGATGTTGACCTAGAATTTTTATCCAAAAACTTGTTTGTAAACCTATTTTGCAATTCATGAACTCAAAGCTAACATGTGAGCATCATTTACTACACAAAATACAACCCAAACACCACTCAATCTCTCTTAAATCTTGGATTTAACCTCATTCTCATTCATGAATAAAAATCCATATTTTATAATCTAATTTAAGCATGCAGCGGTATATTCATGCAGTTTAAAATGCCAATAGTGACAGAAACACTAAGAATGTAGTTTTTAATCCCATTTTCCCTTTAAAAAATTTTAAAATCTTGAAATTCAATCACGCAAACAGTAACTTTGAAATAAAAAGGGATTGGGCTATTTTGCTTCCTCAACTCCTTTTTTGCAAGCTGATTAATGTATTATATGCCTTCCTAGACACTTCTATGAATTCAATTCCTGCTGGAAGTGGAGATTTAGTCTCTTCTCCTTCATTTTCTGTCTCTACTCACCTCTTTTTTCTCTCTCTAGAAGTTTGGTTCTAAATTGGATAGAGTCTGAATTTTAGCCTTATATAGGCAATCTAAAAATTGCGATTTTGATCATAATCTCTGATCATTCGACCTCAAAATGGTGATTTTCAAATTATATACATAATTACCATTTTACCCTTGAACCATTGGCAGGAGATTTCCAAAAATTTGTTGGCTACAATAAATCTTTTGTCTAAAATTGTAGTTCTCATACTTAAACTTTTCCATTTTTTAGTTTAGTCCCTATCCTCTTTCAAGGCAATTATCTCATTCTTCTCTAATCAAATTCTTGCACTAATGTAGCTATATGCAGTTTTAATGCAACATACACAAGCAATTAATTAAAATTAACAAACATCTCTCAAAGAAATAGGAGCAGATGTTACATGAAGACTTCATTGAAAATTCCTGCACTCACATAGCATTTGATCACGAATTAGATTCTAAAGGTTATTTATAAGCAGGTGTTACATTTTACAATGATAGAAGGTCTTGAAATTGACAAAACCCTTTTCCTTGATGCTTTTAGTTTTAAATTCTGGAAAGTAAGAATGGAATTATATATTCAATCTCTTGATATAGATATGTGGGAAGTAGTGCAATATGGTTGTAAACCTAAACAAAGAAGTGAATGGAAGGAATATTGTAGAAGTTTATTTTCTTTGAATATTAGAGTAATGCATATATTATAAGCTAAAATATATAGAACCCTCTTGAACTTTGGGTCATGTACACATAACCCCCATAAACTTTCAACTATGACACAAATCCCCCTTATACTTTCAAACTATCACAAATAAGCCATTTTGTCCATTTTTTGGTCCAAATTTTAACTGAGCAATCCATGTCAAATAAAATTTTGTCAACTAGGATAGACCATTAACAATGAGGAAAGGGTATTTTGGTCATTGAATATTTACTTGTTTAGTTATGCACCTCCTTGTCCATATGAGTAAAAATATGTTCCATCATAGACTTCCATTCCAAATATTCTTAAGATCCACCAACCTTTTCCTTCAAAATCTCATGTAACTTGTCCTTACTAATTCTCACTACTTGTACAAGCAAACAAAAAACAAACTAAGAACTGAATAGATCGATTAATAAAACACTAAGTGATGATCAATTTCAATGGATGAAGTGTGACACCCTTATCTTTACTTTACAATGTCATAAATTGTAAATAGATAGGTTTGTCACATTTGTCTTTTCCATATTAGCTTATAAATCTGCCTGAGCGTTTAATCTATCAATAATTTAATATTTGATTAGGTTTGTGTTCCTTTTCTTAGGTCGACAAACTTCAGCATAATGGAATTAAAATTATATTCATCATAGTGGAGTAAATAAAATATATCATAAACATATATATACCATTAACTATATTGTTACTATATCTTACATAAGCTAGGATATGTGAAAAACTTTTTCTAAAGGTGAGGAGACAACAAGCATTCACTCATACCCCTCTTTCCAAAAGGACTCCTACTAGTGGATATATTCTTCACATATCATCTTCTAGACAACTGCCCTTTTTTGTTATATACAGAAAAAAATAATAGTGGTCCTAATTCTATCCAAAAAGAATATATATATATAATTAGAACTAGCAGGGCGACAGCTACATATTCATAGTCATTTCTAAGTTTAAGTTTCTGCAGTAGGAATTTCAAAGACAACAAATATATATATCCTTTAATACTATAAAGGTTCCCAAAATGGAACCTCTACAGTTGCCACTTCAATCTCCATCCAAACACTATATCGAGGCATATGATACATATCAGTACAATAATGAGAAATAATTTCCCAGTAGCTAAACAAACAATTTATTTTCAAATAATTGATATGTACCACTATACAAATAAAGAAAATATTTTTATATTCTGTTCATTTCAAAATAATCTCCATGTAATTATGAGGGCATGCTTTATGTAAAATGTAAACATGTACATTTGTGAATATGAATCTAAAAACATTTCATGTTATGAACATAATGCATGACATTACATAGTCATGCTTCATTAATCCATAAAATACATCAGTATTCATTCATTCTTTTCATATTGGTAATAACACATTGATGCCATCAATTTATTACCACTAAGGTGACTTTTACTAGTGCTGTTGCATATACCATTGCCTACCCTTTCTAGGTAACCTGTAAGTGGAATGTATAGCGCCATTTTTATCCACCTTTGTTAAGTAATCTTTAAGGGGAATACATAGTACCATTTTTCACCCTTTGATAAGTAATTGTTAAGGGGAATATATAGTGCCATTTTTCACCCTTTGATAAGTAATTGTTAAGAGGAATACATAGTGCCATTTTTCACCCATTTAAACCTCCTTCCATTAACACATAATTTTAGCCATTCAAGGGAAAAGTGTGCATAGGACTCAACCAAGGCAAGAAAAAGGTGAATTATTGGTATTTTCAAGCCATTTGTTTCATTTCTTGCATTCTTTTTACCATTTAGGAATTATGGTAACATTTTCAAGAATTAAACATAAAACTTTCTCACACCTCAAAATATGCATTTACACTTTTAGCCTTTCTTTTCCATACTTTCCAAACTCATTTTTCATGCCAAACTTGAGAATGCACATAATTTCACATCTTTACATTCACAAGTACATTTTAAAAGCTAAAAAGGCATGGTTACAAAGTGGTAAACTTGCAAAATCATCAAGATAACATAATTTTCTCTCTCCTCCCTTCTCATATTCAAGAATATAAGAATTATTAAACATTTCTCAAACAAATTTCAACACCATCACACAAGGGAACAATTTAGTCAAGGAGGAAAGTGAAAGGAAATGGTATAGTTTCATCATTTTGCTTTTAAGACTTTCATATTCATGTAGATCTCATACAAAATCACCATTTTCTTACTCTTTTCATACCATTTCAAGAATTTCAAGAATTAGGGTTTTTCAAGAACTAGGTACCAATCGTGGAAAATTTCAATCTCTTATGTTTTCAAGCATTTTAACATGTTTATATTCATAAACACAACTAGATTTCAACATAAGCAAAACCCATTGAAGAAAATCCACCATAAGAATGTAGAGAGAGAAATCCTTAAGTTTCTTGAAACCTTAAAACACCTTAAAGATACCATAAAACAAGAAATTAAGGCTTTATGCATGTTTAGCTACCTTCAAAATGTAAGAAAGGTGCATTCTTCCAAGTGTTTTGCCTTGTTTTTGCACTTCTTCTTCTTCTTCTCCTTGTATATTTTGGTCCAGCCTCCCTTCTACCTCTCTTGCATGACCTCTTTGCCCTTTTAAGGTACAAGATGACTTAAATTAGGGTTTAGGTAAATTACAAAAATGCCATTAGTGTTAAAATGTCCATTTTACCCCTTTTTCTTCTCTTTTTCAACAATGGCATTTTCTCTCCTTGGAATTGTAATTTCATGAAAATTTTATTGGTTAGGACAATTCTGCCCTTATAAATTTTGAAATTACAGTTTTGCCCCTTATCTTTTTAAGAAATTACCAATACGTACTTAAGGAAATTACCATTTTACCCTTTGTGTCCAAATGGGAAATTTAACCTCATTTTTCATCCTTTTTGAGTTTGGTGGGCAAAAACTCCTTAAATAATGTTTCATAAAACTTTTTTTTATGAAATTACTAATTTACCCTTCTTTGGTAAAATTACCATTTTTCCCTTTATGCCAATACTATTTTTTTTACCCTTATTCTTCTTCCTTTGTAAAATAAAAGGGTAAAGGTCTTCCAATACTATTTCCATGAAATAATTAGATAAAATTTATTTTCTCCTTTATAGTGAAATTACTATTTTGCCCTTCTTTACAAAATTTTCAATTTTACCCTTTCATAGTAAAAGTGGCTCTATCTTGATGATAATGTCCATTCTATCCTCTTAATGAACCATTCTTATCATCACATAAATAATAATAATAATGCCATGATAGAAGACAAAGTATTAGAGGTGGATGTTACATGGAGCATCTACATAAGAGTAACCATGGCCATTGAACACATTGAAGTAATGAAACTCTTTCTAATTTTCTCCTTGTTCTTGGAAGAATGATGGGTGGACTGAAACAACATCCTCCATGTGTCTTCTTCTGCCACAAACATATATAACCCCACACTTTTGATACTCATTAATACCCTTGTTACCATGCTATATTGTAGTAGTTGAATTTAACAAAGAAATCACCAAATTAAGTATTTCTTCTCCTTTGGGTTATATACTTTTTTCCCCTTTGTTGTTAACAGTACTAGATTTACTGTGCTTATGTAGTCTCTAGGTTGTTTCAAAGAAGTAGTATAAAGATCTAGTTTTTGACGCTTCATACCAATCTCTTGTGGTGATACTGACATGTCAGTTATATACTTCAACAATAAAAAGTCCAACCTCTGAGTTGAGAAGGTTAGCTCAACTCTATCGGAGTCAACATCTCTCCTTCCTCAACAACACCACAGAAAATCCTAACCATTTCAAAAATGCCAAACGGATCAAATTAGAAAAATTATTCAAGCTTCCAATTAATTGATCAGAAGAAGTGTTACAGTAGAATTTTGGAGTAAAAAGGAAAAGTAAATATTGAATGACCAAATTACCCTTGCATCATTGTAAATGGTCTATCCCAAATGGAAAAATTGTAACAATTTAAAAGTATAAGGGTTTTGAGGTCACAGTTGAAAGTTCATAAGGGTTATGCGTACATAACCTAAAGTTCAAGAGGGTTTTATGTATTTTGGCCTATATTATATGGTGTTTTGAATGATCATGATTATGTTGGAATAAAGGATTGATATAATACTAATGATATATGGGACACTCTTATTGCTTTATGTAATATTGTTGAAGTTTTCAATGTCGATAGATCTCAAGAGATGGTGTAAGATATAAAAACATGCTTAGTACCACTTGAAGATACTCAACTTGTAAGTGTGAAAGAGACCAATGTAAGCCTATTTCATAAAGAACTCTACCATGAGTCATTCATCAATAATAAAGAAGAGGAATTTCCAAATAAAAGCCTACTAAGAAATAATTGGACAATATTCAATCTATGGCTCAAGAGAAATTAGAGTTAAAAGAAAATTCAAAACTTTACACTTGTCATTCTCATGATAAATTACATCATGCATTTGATGAGTTACATGAGAAAACATCTTGAATTTTAAATGCTCATGTTGTGGCACTAAACTTGAAAGTGATTTTCTCTTTGAAATTCATCTTGTACTCATTCCAAGTATTTAATAAAAAAATGGTTTCAAAAGAATTTTTGAAAACATGGTTTGAGATATCATTCCTACAAAGAGTACAATTTTTCAAAAAATCTTTCTCAAAATGCATATTCATATATTCTTTTCAATTATTGTGATTACAAAGGACATATTTCTCACTTACGCCCCATTATAAGAAAATATTATGTTAGAAAGAAAAATATTTAGATTTCAAAATATTTTAAAAGACCTAGTACTAACATTCAAGGACCCAAATTGGGATGGGTACCAAAAAGTCCTCCTAGTTGTTCAATTGTGTTGAAAATTTTTCAAAAAGATGAACAAATTGGTTAAGAAATAAGGAACCACCAATTAGATCTTCTCAAGTACTTAAATTGGGACTTAAAAAGTCTAAAAATTACAAAGAGAAGCAATGGGTAATGAAATGACATCCTCTAAATTTCAAGGTAAAGGTATCAAGTTATAAAACCTCTTATTTAACTATATTTGATATCCATTGAGGTATATTGGTTGTGACCTTGTGTATTGCATTAATCAAGTTAATCCATAGATACAAATTGATCATAACTCATACCCTTATAATTTTATCTTGAATAAATCATGTTTGTGAGGGATATGAAATGTTTAATATCAATTCCTTATGTAACACGCCCAATCCTATAGTTTATTTTAGTGGAATTATTAATACAGATTACCTACATTATAGAATTAGTGTGTTACTAACACGACTACTTGAGTTCATTTAAGTTTTAACAAGTTATTTAATTATTTAAGTTTCTATTTTGGGCTTCTACACTCGAGCATCTCACTCAATTCAGTTATTTAGTTACGTCAGTGGAAGTTAATAAATATAAATAACATGCACAACCAGAAATATATATGTATGTATGTATGTATAGAACTTATAGTAGCATTATATACATCATATCAAAGAAAGGGTGAGAGATTTAGAGATAACCATCGTATTTCTTGAAGACCACCTACCTACTAGTGGATAATTATATAGTTAGTGCTATACATCATACTTACACACAAAAAATTTGCATCTTATGTATAAAAAAATATCATGGCCCTCCAAGCCTTCCTAAAAACATGTTAGGCTATAGGCACAAGATAGAAACAAACCAAAAATTAAGAACCTTATCCCACCATATTAGCCCACCAGAGTTACTGGAGGACCAATCACAACCCACAAAATAACTTCATCTACCAATAGGAAGTACCCTAAACCAGGAACCTTCAATATATTGACCTTTATCTCCACATTAGCCATTTGGACACATCAACGCTTGGTAAGACATATATCTTAGTAATTAAGCAAACCTAACTTTTAAAAATTGTTGAAGGTGTAACATCTGCTCTTACTATTTATTAGAGATGTTTGTTAGTTATTAAATAAGTTAAATGCTTGTGCATGTTGCATTAGTCTACATATATTTGCATTAATGTAGGGACTTAATTGAAATAGGGTGAAAGGCTAAATTGAAAAGGAAAGAATAGGAACTAGAATGAAAATGAAAGAATATGGACTGGAATAAAAAGGAAAAATTTAAGTTAAAGGGAATTACTATAGCTAACTGATTTTTGAAATCTACCGCTAGTATTTTAGGGGTAAAAATTTAATTTTCTATATGATCAGAGAAATCACCATTTGAGGTCGAGTGACCAAAAACTTGATCCCAACTTCGGATTAAGCGTAAGGAAGTTGGATAAAGTGGTAGTTTCCTTAGCCATACGGAGCCTCTATATATGCCTTAAACCAGAGAAATATACCACCACTAGCTCATTTTTTGACTTCTAGAGAGAGAAAGGATGTTTTAGATAGAGAGGGAGAGATTTTGAAGGAGAAGGATCCTAACTTGGATACACAATCTAAAGTAGAAAATTTCAAGAGGGAACATTTGGGGAGACATTTAACACCAATGCACTTCTTAACAAGAATCAAGGTAGCAAACAAACTAATCCCCTCATTTTTTAAAAGCACTATTCATTTTAATAAAAATGGTGATTTTGATGTTGTTTGGTTTAGAGAGGGGTTCAAACCTACATTCTTTATATTTCTAATTTCTATTAGGTGTTTATGGTGTATGGATGTACTTATATATGCTTGTTTCTCATTGGTTAAAATGTTAGAGTTGGGTTTTACTATTGAAATATGTTTGGATTTCCTTTGATTGATGATGTTTGAGTATAAGCATAAGAAACAATTCGGGGTAAATGATGAATTAATGTTGGAAACAAAGCTCATGCCTTTTTAAACTTGAAAAGAGGTGGAAATCAAAATTTAACAACTCTTTAGATTGATAGAACTAAGGCTCATGAACTTGAAAGTTGACTTCCATGTTCTTTAGTTTAAAATTTTATAGAAAAGACAGGAAATAGTTGACCTCTAGCTTATGGCAGCTGACTATCGTGTCTCTAGTAAATGCTTCCAGCTTATACTAGACTATCAGCTGACCACTATAGGCATGGCAGCCGACCGATAGCTCTCTATTATCCGCCAATCAACTGACGAAGCCCTGGTAGCCGACTGACAGCTTTCTGTTAACTGTCAATTAACTGATGGAGTCTTGGCAGCTAACTTATATCCTTCTATCAAAATTTTGAAGTTTTTAATTTTATCAGCCAACTGCAACAAAGGTGTAAGTCAACTGTTATGTGGAAGAATAGTGTTTTTCATGAAGAATTCATTTTTGAAAGAGCCATTTAGCCTTTGAAAAGAAACCTCATGAGATAAAAGAAGTTATTGAGCCAAGTCTCTACTTTCTTAAGTGTTTACTCAATGGAGTCAACAATTATGTCCTCATCTAGGAAATTATTGATTTATGTGTAACATGTAACATAAAGTTGAAAAAGAAAGAGCAGAAAACATAAAAGAGAAAAGAGAAGAGTATTTCAAGATTATGCACTAGTGGTAGATATGCTCATGATTAAGTGACTGACTATCGGTATAGGGTGATCATTGGAAATTCCATGGTTAGACCATAATTTGGGATGGTAAAACATCCACTTGACTATAAATGATTTCGAAAACACCGTAATGGTTGCAAATTCTAAGTTAGTAAACTCTTCTATGATCAACTACAGGGGTTACATATAATTTAGGCAAAACCATAGCATGATCCGAATCATTCTAGAATATATACCTGTGAATAGCGTGTTAGGAATGTGATCTATCAGAGAAGGATGGTGATTTCATAGCATCATGATCTACATGGGTAGAGTAAGTGTGATCTGTCAGAGTTGATAGTGATCTCGTGAGTTATACCAGCCCCGTTTGGGATGAAAGGGAAATGAAGTATCCAAAGGGATATCAATCCCATTGGTAAGGGATGATCTGTTAGAGTTAGTAGAGAACACTGAGTGAGTTATACCAACCCCATTTGGGAAAAAAGGGAAATGAAATATCAGAATAGATATCGATCCCTTCTAGTCAGGATGATCTGCTAAAAGGGCAGGGACCATTGAGTACTTGGATCCACTAGGGGACGCTCTAGATAGTACAGAGTAGTCGAGGACTACGAGTGGTCGGAGACCATAAGGAACTCATCTTAGAACTCATCCATGAGTGCTATAGGAGTACGTGGAGTCGTTTGCTAGGTGACTATCCCGATAGCTCATATGATGATTTTGGCATTGACCATTATGATATGCTTTATTTTCCTTGCTCATGTTTTAACTGTAAATATATTCATGTTACCATGGTGCATATATGATGAAATGACATATCCTACATTGTTGACATATGGTGAACTATAACTATACATGCATTCATAAGTACATGCCATAAATATATAATTCATGCACTACATCCCAATAGATATTGTAACACCCATAACACCCCCTTAGCTTATAGTTCCTTTTATATTGATTAAGCAGATATAATGTGAAAAAATCATAAATAAGGTGTGTTACTATTACCTCTACCCTAGTTAATTTAAAGATTTTACCAAGTTGATTAATTAAGTGTTGTTTGGGTTGAGTTCTATGCTCAGGTTCTCACTCAAGTATCGCAACAGAATATAGATATAGCTTACTCTAAATAACTATACACAAACATACATACTTAATTCATTAAATATCATTAAATAACTATTGGGCATAGAGGCAACAACCCTATCACTCATAACCCCATCAAATTGCCTATTGATAATCATTAGAGGATTCATATATATTCAAGTTAAGATAGGCTACACAAGAGATAACCTTTACTAGCCTTTCTTAAAAATCCTAAGGACTAGTATAGAATAATTATATGCTTATACTATTCAAAATAAACATTCATTGTACCCCATAGAAGGGTACTTATTCTCTGGTTATCTTCCTCTTCAGCCAAAGGACCTACACATCTTGTACATGCTAACACTAGGGTGAGAAATTAATCTCAGTAGCAATGCAACCTGTTTGAAATTCACTAACCTGTGCTACTGTACTTAAACAAAAAATCTCTACATTCTTTCTCGTCATAAAAATATAGTGCAGAATATTAGGATGCAATGCATGTATCATACAGTCATGTCATGTGCCTATATTTATATATGTACATATAAAACATATTAACTTTATAATATGGGAGGTTCATTCATCATCATTTTCATCACAAAAATTTTTCCTAATGTAATAAACATGCCTTTTGATTGCACCTATGAGCGGGAGAAAACAATCACAATATTTAAGCTATTGGGAGTGTCGCTTAGCAACAACTCCACATACCACTACATACATGAATGAGCTATCCTAGTGACTAACTATGCCACTATAGTATTTGAGCTATCCTTGTGACTAACTGCGCCACTATGGTAACTCTACTGCATAGTACTATCGAGGTGTCCCTTAATTGGATCCAACATACAATCTCAATAACTCACGGGATTGCTATAAAACCTTTGAACAGGTCTTATCCTCTCCGCTTCTACTAATCATGAGGCTATAGAATCACCATCCCTTACTAGTGAATCATGCTTCTAGTATGCTATTCTCTAACGTATATACTAGGGTGATTTAGCTTATACTCATAATTATGCTTAACTCGAAGTATGTGTTTTTTAAATGGCCTTTGGAAGATAACACTAAATTAGAGTTCGCAACCATTATAGATTTTCTAAAATCATCTATGCTTTAGTAGATGTTTGAACATCCCTATTTATGGCACAATCATAGAATGCCCAATGGCTGTCCCATATCGACAATCGGTCACTCCAACATGAGCCTATCTACCACTAGTGTATATGCTTAGAATACTTCACTCTTTCCTTTCTAATGTTTTTCCACTCCCTTTTGTATCACTATCAGAAGGATCCTCTTATCCAAGTGACATGTGACCTCATTTCTTGCACATTACCTAAAATGATGTAGTTTCTTGCTATGATTATGTTATAAGCCTTAAACAAAGTGGTATGGAGGATTACTAAGCTCAATCCTTGATAAAAATCATTTTCCTCATGTTAGAGG
Source organism: Senna siamea (assembly GCA_031216115.1). Lineage (NCBI taxonomy): Eukaryota > Viridiplantae > Streptophyta > Magnoliopsida > Fabales > Fabaceae > Senna > Senna siamea. The sequence continues at coordinate 11,518,456 of CM062360.1, forward strand.
GATATCAGGTGACTGGTGGAAGGCTGGTAGTAGGTTGATCACTCTCTAGAATTCTTAGTTTGCAAAATAGTATGCTATCAGTTGACTATTAGAGGTCTGGAAGTTGGTTGAGCACTTTCTGGAAGGCTACTAGTTGACTGATAGAAGGCTGGCAATCGGTTGATTGCTTTCTGGAATGCTTCTTAGGAAAAATAAGAACAGGGCAGTCAGCTCTATCATTTGACTGCTATGTACAAAACTCAATCCCGACAGTTGACTAATAAGGCTGACAGTCAGCTGTTAAGTCTAAGTATGCATTTTTTGGGTTTCTCGAGAACACGACAGTTGGTTGCTACAGTAACCCCTCAATCCTATAATTCCTTTTAAGTGATTTAAATAATATAAACAATGTATTATAAGATTGGTGAATTACTACTTCCTTTACCCGAGTCAAATTTCAAATATTTATCAAATGAAATAATTAGTATCATTGGTCTAGGCTACTATGCTCAAGATCTCACGCGTTAAGTAGCAAAAAATACATTAAATTAACTGACATAAAACATACATACATACATATATACCGTCACATTCATTTACAGTGTATGGAATTATTTTACATTAAACATATACCTAAGGATATGTGAGTGTGTTAACTAGGGTAAGGAGATAACAAGCCTATCACTCATACCCATTTAACAAAAATAGCTAGTGAATTCCTAGCTCACATATCCTAATACATATATGCCATTATCCCATACATCAAAATCCTCCTCCTGATCTTTTCCAAAAATGATGATAAGGATTCAGGGCATCAGGCATGTCCAAACTCACTATACCACTCTAACACTTCATGCAATTAGAGTGCAGGAAGAACTTCCTATACAAGTATGACCCATAGTTCTTTAATAACAGGGAAATACCCTAGGAAGGGTATTTCAACCAACTCCATCTCTACCTCAAGGAGGATTTAGTATTTAGGCATATGATACAAACCAACATTTTTATGAGAATAAATCTCAGTAGCATTAATAAATAGTTTTCAAAATAGCTAGTTTGTACCATCGTAAAATTATACTAAAATTCTACATTCTTTTTCATAAAACAATACATCTATTGGGTTTTCGTATATAACATTTCATTTAACATTTATACTTACATGCATTGCTTACTCTATATGCTCAGCTTATAGTATATATCTCATAAATTCATTAGAACATACAGGTAACATAGCATCACTCATATAACTTTCTTTATAAAATAAAGAGCAATAAGGAAATAAGAGCATTTCTCGTTGGCCTCTGCCAATTATCATCATAATCATCATCATATAATTGCATAATATAAGAGAAATCTAGAGGGTTATCATGTGCACCACTCCATACTTTTGAATATGTACTCTGGCAACTATGCCCATTGGCAGTCCTCAACTACATATCATATTTATGTACATTCTGAAGTGTCCTTCAGTGGATCCAAGTACAATAGAGTCCCCACATTAAGTCTAAACATTGAGTACATACTGGGGTCCCCAAAATGCTATTCATAAACATATATATATGGGTGAATCAGTGCATACTATAGTTCTATAAATTCTAAGTATGTGACTTTTCATTTACATTGGCCATTATGTCACTAACTTACAATTTACAATTATCATGATACTCATGGAATGTCCAATCATTGTCTTATACCAGCAATCAGTCATTCAGATATAAACCTATCTACCACAGATACATATATTAAGAATACAATTCTTATTTCTCTTATGTATTCTTGCTCTTTCCTTTTAAATTTCATCACTTTCATGCTCTTTCTCATTTACATTCAGAGTATATGTTACCTTGCTTATAGTTTAAGTTTAATCTCTAGTTTGGATTAAGTTTTTGGGCTAGATATCATTGAAACATGTAATTAAGTTCATCATTCCATTACAAAAGGTGGCAGTTGACTAGTACCACACTATAAGTTGACTGGTTGCATTCTGTCCAATCTTTGAAATTCCAAATAAAGAGTTATCATCGATCACTAGGTGTCCGGCAATACGCTAGCTTATCGTTAGGCCCGACAATGATCGCTAGGTCAGGACAGTTGGCTACTCTATTCTTGGGCATTTTTGAAAAATTTATGGAAATGAGAACATGGTAGTCGACTTCCAAGTGCCGGCCAGTTGATTTCTAGCATTCTGTATACGTTTCTAGGCACCTCAAAAGCACGAAAATCGACTGTTGCACCATGGCAATTGGTTACTGCGTCTTGCTTTTTTTTATGACTTGTCGTTGACCCAGATTTTTAATCCAAAAACTTGTTTTTAAACCCATTTTGAAATTGATGAACTTAAGATAAACTTCTCAGCAACACTTAACATAAGAAAACTGCCTAAAACATGATATAATCTTGTCCAAATATGATATTAAAACTCATTTTCATTCAAGGCAAAAAACCTATTTTTCAGAAGCAAATTTAAGCATGTACAAGTATCTTTAATCGGTTAAAAATACCCAATAGTAATTAAAAATAATAAGAATGTAGTTTTTAACCCCTTTCTCTTTCAAACAAGTTCAATTTCACAAATTTTAGTCATATGAATAGTAAACTCTGAAATAAAGGGATTGGGTTATTATGCTACCTTAATCTGTGTTTAAATGATGTTTAGATACTGATTAATGCTATAGATGCCTTCCTAATCACTTTTCTAACTTCAAATCTTGCTAGAAATGAGATTTACTTCCTTGCTTCTTCAACTTCTCTCTCTACTTGGTCACACCCTCTCTCTCTAAAAATGGAAGTCTAAATTTTGGAATGAAGGAGTCTAACTCCTGGTCCTATTTATATGACAATCCAACACTTGCATGAATTCACAATTTCTGATTATTGGCCTCCAATTGGTAAATTTCAAACTATATGGGAAATTCCATTTTTTCTCTAACCCATTAGCAGGAGAATTACACAAATCTATTAGCTACAGTAATTTTTTTGGCCAAAATTGTGATTGTCATACCTAAATTTTTCCACTTTTTGTTTTAGTCCTTTTCTTCATTCTAGTCAATTTTCTCACTCATTTCTAGTCCAATTCTTGCTCTCATGCAACTATATTCAATCTAACATAACATAAATGCAACATACACAAGCAATTAACTAAAATTAACAAACATCTCTCAGAATTTAGGAGCAGATATTACAAATACATGCTACCAGTTGACTGTTATGCCTAGTGTCATTTATGAAAATATAGTTTTAAGATTACCTAGCCCAGATTTTAGTCCATTTCAAGTTTTAAAACATATATGAGCTTAGTTTCTATGCTAAAGCCTCATTTTCTCTAACATTCCTCATCATTATGCTTAAACATTATGCATCCAAGGAAAATTAGCATATTCTGCTAGATGAACAACAACCCAATCCTTCCAATTGTTTACAAACACAAATAAGCCAACATTTCAAAAAGCATCACCCAATAGAAGTAGAAAATATATAGAATGTGGGTTTAAACCCTAAACATAGTTCAAATCATTCATAAACAACATTTCTTAGTAAAAATAAACATTTCAGAAATAGGGTTAGGTTGAGTTGCTAACTAGATTTCCTAAGCAATGTGTGTGTATAGTGTGTTAAAATGGTCCTCCTCTTGCTGTAAGACTAATTCCCAGCCTCAAATCTATTCTACCTTCAGTAAATCTCCCTCTTTTAGCCCTAACTCACCCCTTTCTCTCTCTACTCACCCTTCTCCCCCTCTCTCTAAAAAATGGTTGAAGTTGTGTTATGTGGGTTAAGGTTAGGGTTTTTAAAGTATAAGTCTCTCTATTTGCATTCCAGTCCTTGGCCCATTTGTGATTTTGGCCTAATTGAACTTTTCCTTTTCAATTGGGTACTTGGTTACACTTTGACTCAGCTTTCCTTTCTTTTAATTAAGTCCCTACACTAATGCAACTATATGCCATTAATGTAACATAGACAAGTATTTAAATTTAAATTAACAACTAATAAACATCTCTTAATCACATTAGGAGTGGATGTTAAATTTCTCCGCTACTTTGAAATAATTTCGTCTTTGAAATTAGAACGTACTTATTTGAATAATTCTAGGTAGGACTTCCTCATATCCTCTTTCTTCTCCTATGTCGCCTCTTGTGGAGATGACTGATCCTATAAGAACTTAACCAGAGGGATGACCTTGTTCCTCAATTGCTTAACCTCATTGCCGATGATTCTTAAAGGTTTTGGATGATAATTAAATTTTCTTTTAACTATACTGTACTAGCATCGAGAATGTGTGATGGGTCATAGAAATACTTTTGAAGTTGTGAGACATGGAAAACATTGTGAAGGTTCAATAAAAATAGAGGTAAGGCTATCTAGTAAGCTGATCGATTAACTCTTTTCAAGACTTTTAATGGCCCAATAAATCTGGGATTTAACTTTCTGGACTTAATGAATTTACCTATACCAGTAACCAACGTACTCTAAGAAAAATATAATCCCCTTCATCGAATTCCAGTGGTCTCCTCCTCTTGTCAGCATAGTTCTTTTGCCTATCTTGGGCTCTATCCACTTTATCCCTAATCATCTTGATTTGGTCTGTATTTTTCTAAACTAACTCTGGTATAAACAATTGTCTTTCCCCTACCTCAAACCAACACAGAGGTGATCTTAATGGGTAGGAAATGTGTAGACTTATTTGATCAGTCTATTATCACCTAAATAACATCATTTCCTAACTATGTCCTGGGTAAACCTACTACAAAGTCCGTAGAAATCTTATCCCATTTCCACTCAAGGATATCTAGAGCTTGCAAAAACCCAATAGATTTTTTATGTTAAATCTTCACTTGCTGACACACTAGGCACTTAGCGACATACTTAACAATGTGCTTTTTCATGCTTGGCCACCAAAATCTTCCCTTCAAGTTTTGATACATCTTAGTGGGACTAAGAAGGTCATTACCCCATCAGCTTCCTTACGAAATTCCTTTGGGTCCCTTAGGGACTTCAAGAATTCATCTTCCTTTTAAGCCTCTAGGATTTGAGTCATAAGGTTGCTCTCAATCTGTAATTCACCTAGACAGATTCTATTTGGTAGCACTAATGCGGATAAGCTCAAATTTCTAAAATTTTTTATCAAATTCATCTCACTCGCCATCATTTGAGTTACATGGAGGACTTTCTACTCAGGGCATCCACCACAACATTGGCCTTTCCTGGATGGTATCCCAATTTAAAGTCATAATCCTTTATAAATTCCATCCATCTCCTCTGTCTTATGTTTAGCTCCTTCTAGTCAAAGAGGTACTTGAGACTTTTGTGGTCACTAAATACCTCAAACCTATACCCACAAAGATAGTGTCTCAAAATTTTCAAGGCAACACACTATGGCTGCCAATTCTAAGTTGTGAGTAGGGTAATTATTCTCATGAGGCCTTAATTGTCTAGAAGCATAGGCCATTACTTTTCCCTCTTACATTAAGACACACCCTAGACCCTTCTTGGATGCATCCTAGTATAACTTAAACTTTTTCAAAAGATTTGGGATAATTAATACAGGTACAATGGTTAATTTTTCATTCAAGGTTTGAAAAATTTACGTTCACATTTGAAATCCTATACAAGTGAAACATCCTTCTGGGTTACTTGGTCATTGTACTCACTATTTGGAAAAATCCTTGTATAAATCTCAAATAGCAATATGCTAATCTCAGGAAACTATGAATCTCAATTTCACTAGGATCTACCGATAAAGTTTTCATGTCCTTTAGCTATAGATCACTTCGAACTCAAAGCGTCTATATAAGCTCTAAAAGGCCGTCTTATTAATGTTTTCCTCTCTAACTCTAGCTTGATGGTAATCGAATCTTAAATCTACCTTGGGAAAATTGATACTTATCCACATTGGTCTAGTAAGCCATCTATCCCAGGGAGGGAATACTAGTCCTTTACCTTTACGCTATTCAACCATTGATAATCTGTGCACACTCTTTTGCTTTCTTCTTTCTTTTCCATGAACAATACTAATTCCCCCCAGGTTGAAGCATTAAGTCTGATAAGCTATTTAGATGGGGGTTTCTCTCTGGCTTTATCTTCCTTGAGGCTTATTGGGAACATCCTCTAATGTACTATTGAAAGTGGTCCCATTCGAAGAACTAGTTTAATCAAGAATTCTACTTTCCTCTTAGGTGGTAAACTGGACTTCTCATCAAAGTAGAAAAATTTCTCGCTATAGGGATATACTTAATCTTAGGTTGTAATACTATATTAGATGAACCTCATTCTATCGTTTCTATCCTTGATATTCCTATTTACAATATTGACATCCCAGATTTAAAGTTATAGTCTAGGGCCCTATCAGTTTTAGACAGCTAGCTCATCTCAAGAACATTACCCATGTTAGATATAGGCAAACAATAAAACTGACAAGAAAGGATTTATCCCCCATTATGGTAGTACAATGCAAACAAGTTAATATTACCATAACATGATCTTTCTTCGGTGTGGTGACGTTCAGACTATAGGGAAGAAAGGTTACAGATAGTCCTAGATGCTTCCCAAGTTCATCAGAGATGAATGAATGAGATGTATTAGAATTAATCAATGAAATTAAAGATTTATTGCTTATCAAACACTTACCTATAGTAAGATCATTGGAGTCATCTACCTCTTTGCCCTCAAGAGCTTTGACTCTTCCAATAGTTAAAGATTTAATGGGTTCCACCAATTTCTTCCACAATGGGCACTTCTTGATGAAATGTCCCAGCCTACCACACTTGTAACAAACATTCTGTTCTAATAAACATGGTCTTATTCCCATGATTCATCCCACATCTACAATGTTTACCTTGTTGAAATCTCGATTTCTTACATTGATAACACACACCTTGGTGGAATCTACAAGGTTTATCATAGTTTCTCCCTGCGGTTGGAGGTTTAGATGTCTCAGCTGGCTTTTTCCACAGTGGGCACTCCTTAATATAGTGTCCCAACTTACCACACCTAAAACAAACGCCCTATCCCATTAGGCATGGTCTATCGTCGTGGTTTCTCTCATATTTTGGGCAAACATTAGGGTCGCCTGCCTCACCATTGTCATCTTGCTTCATTAACCTCTATCACTTCTTTTATTGTGCTTAGGGGTAGGGCAGTTGTTATTTCCACCTTCCCATGATTGTCTAAGGAGAACTTGGGTAGTAGCAGTAACTTGTTCTTTTATAGCTTTGGCTACTCCCATTATGGCCTATACTACCCCAGCCAAATTAGCTTCACTCTCTTCCTTTGATTTGGTATTCTTTCTAGGTGAGGCCATGATTCACTCTACAAAATAGATATTACTAGGTGATCAGTCTCAATAACAAAATAATTTATAAGAGAAAATATGGCATCACAGGGAATACTACCTACCCAAACCTATCACTCCATTCCTCAAGTCAAAACATAGCACAAGTAGTCAACTTCCTAGGCTCAACTAACTAACCTATAGTAGTCTCTATCCTGAGGAATCTACCCTTACTACTGAGTCAGCTATGTGCTAAACATGGTAGCCATACTCTGATGCCAACTAATATGTAACACCCCTCTTAGCCTATGGTTCCTTTTATATTGATTAAATAGGTACAATGTGAAAATATCATAAATAAGGCGTGTTACTATTACCTCTACCCAAGTTAATTTAAATTTTTTACCAAGTTGATTAATTGAGTGTTGTTTAGGTCGGGTTCTACATTTAGGTTCTCACTTAAGTATCATAGCAGAATATAGATATAGCTTATTCTAAATAACTATATACAAACATGCATACTTAATTCGTTAAATATCATCAAATAGTTATTTGGCATAGAGGCAACAACCCTACAACTCATGACCCCATCAAATTGCCTATTGATAATCACTAGAGGATCCATATACATTCAAGTTAAGATAAGCTACACAAGAGATAATCTTTACTAGCCTTCCTTAAAAATCCTAAGGACTAGTAAAGAATAATTATATGCCTATACTATCCAAAATAAACATTCATTATACCCCATAGAAGGGTACCTATTCTCCAGTTATCTTCCTCTCTAGCCAAGGACCTACACATGTGGTACATGCCAGAACTAGGGTGAGAAATTAATCTTAGTAACAATGCAACATGTTTAAAATTCACTGACCTATACCATCATACTTATATAGAAAATCTTTACATTCTTGTCATAAAAATATAGTGCAGAATATTGGGATACAGTACATGTATCATATAGTCATGCCATGTGCTCATATTTATGCATGTACTTATAAAACATATTAAATTTAAAATATGGGAGGTTCATTCATCATCATTCTAATCACAAAAACATTTTCCTAAGGTAATAAAAATGCCTTTTAATTGTACCTATGAGCAGGAGCAAACAAACATAACATACGAACTATCTAGAGTGTCACCCAGCAATAACTCCACATACCACTACATATATGAATGAGCTATCCTAGTGACTAACTACGCCACTACAGTATTTGAGCTATCTTGATGACTAACTGCGCCACTACGATAACTCTACTGCATAGTACTTCTGAGGCATCCCCTAGTCAGATCCAACGTACAATCTCAAAAAGTCACGGGATCACTGTGAAACCTTTGAATAGGTCCTATCCTTTCTGCTTGCACAGATCATGAGGCTATGGAATCACCACCCTTTACCAGTGGATCACGCTCCTGGTATGCTATTCTCTAACGTATATACTAGGGTGATTCGGCTTATGCTCATGGTTATACTTAACCTTAAGTATGTGTTTCTTAAATGGCCTTTGTAAGATGACACTAACTTAGAGTTCGCAACCATCATGGCTTTTTCCAAAATCATCTATGCTCAAGTGGATGTTTGACCATCCCTATTTATGGCACAATTATGAAATGCCCAATGGCCATTCCATACAAACAACCAGTCACTCGATCATGAGCCTATCTACCACTAATGCATATGCTTAGAATACTTCACTCTTTCCTTTCTGATGTTTTTTCACTCCCTTTTGTATCACTATCACAAGGATCCTCTTATCCAAGTGACTCGTATCTATTGCATATTACCTAAAATGATGTAGTTTCCTAGTATGATTACATTATAAGCATTAAATAAAGTGGTATGGAGGATTACTAAGCTCAATCCTTGATAAAAATCATTTTTCTCATGTTAGATGTAACGTCCCTTTCTAGCGTTACCATTAATTCTGATATAACAGATAGGTCCGATACATTATCTTTATCCTTTATTTAATTAATGTCTGAGCAGTTATACCATTGAGTTATATTAAGTGGATTAGGTTTGGGATCTTTTTCTTAGATTAAAAACTTACACGCATAGCAATATAAAGGAAATTCTATGCTACACAGCGGAATTTAAACTTTCATACAATTCAATGAAATAAGTTCCATAATGTCCATTACATTACAGTAAACATGTATCAGGATATGTGAAGCACCCGTCCATAAGAAGTCAGGAGACAATAACCCTATCACTCAGACTCCCTTTACAAATTTTCAAGATGGATTGGTCCTTCACCTATCCCTTCCCTTGTTCTTTTCTAATTACATTTTAGGTCTACTACCACAAGAATAATCCTAGATCTAAATAGAGTATGTCTAGACTAGGACCCAAAAATAGAGGTTACAAAAAATTCCTTAACCCAAAAAGAACTCGAACTCTTGACCCGGCTATGCGTCCGCATCTGATACATATCAACACATAATGAGAAACGCAAGTTTCCTAGTAGCTTAACAATTCGTGTTTTAAAACAACTAATATGTATCAGGGTGCAAGCACCAAAATAATTAATTCTACATTCTTGAAATAAAACACAGCATAGTTCAAAAATATAATTGGCAAGCAATATATGATCAATTACAATGTCAATAGGATGGAAATGATATACTGTCAAATAAAACATGTTGTGACATGCATTATCATAACATTAACAAATTATTTAGGCTTATCATTCTTAAATTTTCTTTGTATTTTAATTGTGCACACTTGGGCACTTGGGCACTTGGGAACACTTGGCTATCCTTAGAATTCTTTGTGCACACTTGGGCACATGTGGACACTTGGCCACCTTCAATAGTCATTGTGCACACTTGGGCACTATGTGGACACTTGGCCACCACCTAGGGTCATTATACACACTTGGACACTAGGTGGGCACTTAGCCACCTTTAATATTTCTTTAATTATCCAGGAAATTTTTCTTTTCTTGATAATTAAAATTAGTGTACATTCCCTTTTAAAATTCTGGTATCTTTTAGGATAAAATTCCTTTTTCTTGGAATTTATCATTAATGTACTTCATTTGAAATTGCTATTAATTTCAAGGATAATTCTCTCTTTCTTGCAATTTAATGTAAATATACATTTCTTATGAGAAATTCAATATTTAAGGAATAATTTCTATTTTTCTTAGAAATAATTTCTAAGGTATATCTCTTATAAAATTCTAATGGTTGCAATATTAATTTCATTTTCTTTGAAATTAATTCCAATGAACTTTTTCTTTCTAAAAATTTTAGTAATTTCAATAATAATTTCTTTCTGTTGGAAATTAATTCCAATGTACATTTTCTTTCTAAAAATTCTAGTAATTTTACTAATAATTTCTTTTTCTTGGAATTTAATTCCAATGTACCTTTGCTTTCTAAAAATTCTAATGATTTCAATAATAATTTCTTTTTCTTGGAAATTAATTCCAATGTACAATTTCTTTCTAAAAATTCTAATAATTTTCCATGATAATTTCTTCTTCTTGGAAAATTAACTCCAATGTGCATTTTCCTTCTAAAAATTCCAATAACTTCAATAATAATTTCCATCACCCCTACAAATAAATTATTCCTTTCTTGAATGAAATCAATAGTATAAATTTTTTTATGGAGGTCTACCAAGTTAAAGAAAAGTTTTGGCCTAAGGGAAAATCTTTAACTTCATCATAACAATTTTTCAACATCCATTAGGCATCAAATCCCCCTACATATCCAATCCTCATTTCATCACATCAACTAAACATATAAGCTTAGCCACTAAAGCATGCATTTTATCAAGAATGTTGGACAATAACATTATGCTCCATGGAAGAATTATGCAAAACATGGTAGTTACTCAAACATGGAACATGAGTTGGTTGGAATTGTTAACCTACCTTGCTTCCCTTGCTCTTTCCCTTTTGATAACTTTTGCTTCTTCCTTTTCCCAATTCTTTGTGCTTCACGTGCCCTCCCTTCAAAGGTTTTCCCAAGACCCTTCAAATCTCCTCTTCTTTCCCTTCTTCACATGTGATTGTTGCATGTATTTCTCAAGGGTGGGGGTTTCCCCTTGTCTCACGCCACTCTCTCTTCCTTTCTCTCTTTTTCTTTCCTTTCCTCACATGTGTGTGTATGTATAGCTTGGATGGAATGGACCTTTCCCCCTCTCTCTTTCTTCCACGTGTGAAATGGGGTGTGATATCCATGTAAAATGAAATTCCCACTCCTCCTTCCTTGGTCACGTGTCCTTGCGTCCAACACCTAAAAATTTCATGCCATTCCCAATTGTTTCTTTTCCCTCACTTCACACCACCCCTCTCTTTGTTTTCTCTTTTCTTTTCTTCCCTACTTCACGTATGTATGTCTCCTTGTGAGACTAAAATTCTTAATTTCCATTTCTTTATCTCCTTTCACGTGTGGTTTGTAGAATAAAAGTCAAATTTTCAATTCCCTCTTGTCTCTTTCTTAGCTTAGGTGGCGTGTAAGTGTGTGTAGGTTCCAATTGCATTCTATTTTCATTTTCCTAAAAGAAAATTCTGCACTTGTACTCTCTTTCTTGCAACCTTAGTAATTATTTTCCTTGCAAGTTTGGGTTACCTATCCTCACAAGCAACTAAATTTATATTGTTGCATAAAAACATTTCTGCTCCTTTTGTCTTCTTTTCCTTACCATAATCTCCTTCTTCACGTGGGGTTCCATGTGCAATAAGTCAAATAAAAATTCTGAACCTTTAAAATTCTTCCTCCTTGCCATGTTTTCATGCCTCACATATTCCCATGTGCATATTTCACTTAGAAAAATTCTGCACTGAATTGTTTTTGCTTGTTACCTTCATTTGTTGTTAATTAAATTCCCTCCATGCATACTTACACAATAAAATTCTGCACTTAATTGGTTTTGCTTGCTGTCTTGGTATTTCTTTTCCTTGCAAGTTTAGATTACCTACTTTCACAAGCAGCTAATTTATATGCTTCATAAAAAATTCTGCACCTTTATTTAATGGTTTCCCCTAATTCATGTGTCCATTCTCCCTTTCTCTATTCTCTCTTTTCCTTCCAAATACACATGCACTCTCACTTGCATGCAAGGTGGAAATTCAACTTCTCTTCCTTCTTTGTATTGTCCATTGGTCCCACACAAGGTGCATGAAATTTCTTTCCTTCTTAGTTCACATGTGACTTGGAGGCTTCATGCATGAAATTCTAATTTCCATTTCCCCCTTTCATGTGGCTTTACTTGTTTTCCATGCACTAAAATTTATGCACTCCTTGCTTCATGATACTCACTCTCCCTTACTTCCATTACACTCCACCTAATGCATAGGTGTATCTATATTTATTTAATGGGTGCTAACTACTTTCCTTTGCAACTTCACGTGTGACTTGGAATTGTCATGCATAAAATAAAATTCCCATTCCCTTATTTCATGCAGGATATATGCAAGGCACACTCATGCATATATTTAAATAGTTGCATCTTATTTTACTTCTCTCTTGGAACTTAGGCTAGGTAACTCAAAAAGAACAATAAAGAATTAAATTAAGCATCCAATTTTCATGCAAACTTACCTTTTAATATAACCATTTTGGGCCATTAAATTATGCAAGAAAAATTTTCCCTTCCTTAAGATAATTCATTTAATTAATTAGCAAGTAAGCAATGCATACTAATTAATTAAATGACACCATTAATTCCATCCATTTAATTAAAGGCCATTAATTTAGGCTAATTAAATTATGGGGTGTTACATTAGAGGACTATCAATCAACTGGTGGAAGTCTGGCAGTCGGTTGATTGTTCTAGAATTCTCGATTTGTAAAATAGTAGGCTATCATTCGACTGTTAGAGGTCTGGAAGTCGGCTGAGCACTTTCTGAAAGGCTACCAGTCGATTGATGGAAGGCTGGCAATTGGTTGATCGATTTCTGGAATACTTCCTGGGAAAAACAAGAACACGACAGTCGGATGCTATGGCTATCAATCGACTGCTATGTACAAAACCTAAACACGATAGTTGACTGATAGGGTTGACGGTCAACTGCTAAGTCTAAGTATGCGTTTCTGGGTTTCTTAAGAAGACAACAGTAGGCTGCTACATGCTACCAGTCGACTATTATGCCTTGTGTTAGTTTTGAAAATACATTTTTAAGATTACTTGGCCTAGATTTTAGTCCATTTAAAGTTTAAAAACACATATAAGCTTAGTTTCCATGCCAAAACCTCATTTTCTCTAACATTCCTCATCATTATGCTCAAGTATTATGCATCCAAGGAAAACTAGCATATTCTACTAGATGAACAAAAACCTAATCCTTCCAATCATTTACAAGCACAAATAAGAACAACATTTCAGCAAGCAGCACCCAATAAAAGTAGAAAATATATAGAATGTAGATTTAAACCCCAAACATAGTTCAAATCGTTCATAAACAGCATTTCTCAATAAAAGTAAATATTTCAAAAATGGGGTTAGGTTGATTTGCTACCTTGCTTTCCTGAGTAATGTGCATGTATAATGTGTTAGAATGGTCTTCCTCTTGCTGTAAGACTAATTCTCAGCCTCAAATCTGTTCTTCAGCAAATCTCCTCCCCTTTGCCCTAACTCGCCCCTTTCTCTCTCTACTTGCCCTTCTCCCTCTCTTTAGAAAATGGCTGAAGTTATGTTATGTGGGTTAAGGTTAAGGTTTCTAAAGTAGAAGTCTCCTTATTTGTATTCCAATCTTTGGCCCATTTGTGATTTTGGCCTAGCTAAACTTTCCCTTTTCAATTGGGTCCTTGGTCACACTTTGACTCAGCTTTTCTTTCTTTCAATTAAGTCCCTACACTAATACAACTATATGCAATCAATGCAACATACACAAGCATTTAAATTTAAATTAATAGTTAACAAACATCTATTAATCACATTAGGAGCAGATGCTATAGATACTATCTTCTATTTGATGATGAAAAGAATGTAGTGAAATTCCATATAAGTACAGTGGTACAAGCCAATGATGTTTAAATAGATTATTTTGCTACTAATATTTTTTATTACATAAATGATTGTGTGTATCAGATACCTACATATCATATTCTGTTGTAAGTGGATGTAGCTTTGGTGGAAATACCCATTATAGTGTATTTCACAATAGTCAAGGGAGTATGGGTAGTTATCGTCATAGAAATTCCTTCATCACCCCCAACTACAGAAGGGGTAGAGCTTCATGATTAGTATAATAGTTGTTATATTTTGACATGTAAATATTTAGAGTAAAGTTGTACATACCCTACTAACCTAACCCCTTATTGTATTTTAGAGGGGGTCAGGATGATTTATTTTGATGTACTAAAAAAAGGAGGGCATATATGTATTCAAGATATGTTAGAGGGATAATATTATCCAATGATAGGATTTTGACAAGGGTATGAGTGGCAGGGTTATTGCCTCCTTACCCTAATTGACAAACTGCTGCTAATTTCACATATCTATAAGTATATCTCTTAGGAAAGAACCAATGTATGTGATTGTATACATATGTAACTGATCAGAATGTATATAAATATATGTATTTTCATTTTTATTTATTTTCACTGCGTTAGATGTGAGAAAACCCAAACTAATGGCACTTAATTATTCAACTTGGTAAAAATAAAAAATTTTACTCAGGTAGAGGAATAGTAACTCACCATCTTATAGTATATTATATTATATTATCTAAATAATTAACAAGGAACTATATGATTGGGGGTGTTACAAAAGGTAATAGCTATAAGGATACAAAAAATCATGAATTCTCACTTTCATTTCAAAAAAGTAATGAATATTGGATGTAATGCAATGTCATGCCATGCTCTGATCCTATACTTATGGAATACACTTAAATATATGCTTCTCAGGTATTCTCATGGGCATTTTCATCATATTTCTCATACAAACATAGTAATATGAATAATTAATAATCATGGGAAAGTAAAAACATGACATTAACAATCAAATAGGTACACGAGCCATTCATTCAAAAACTGAGAGTTGTGGGAACTTTTCGATCGGCAATTCCTAGAAAGGCATTGCTTAAAGCTACACACCAATAACATACATTCCTTCCTACTAACCAATAATATACCACCACTAGCACTACATGAATGAGTTTCCTCAATGGTCCCAAACCATAATACTTATTAAGACATCCCCTAGTGGATTCGAGTATAAATTATGGATCACCATCTAATCTTGATAGATTATGTCCTATTCATAGATCACTATCCCAAAAAAATCACACCATCCACGATCCTTTGATGCCTCATGAGGCTAAAGGAATCTCCACCCTCTATTGATGGATCACATTCCTAGCACGTGATTCATAAGCATGTATACTAGGATGATTGGGTCCAAGCTATGGTTATGCTATGTGACGTTAGTTGGCCATAAAGAGTACATAACTTGGGGTTCGCAACCATCATAGATTTTTCACAAACCTTTCTTAGATCAAATGGATGTTTAACCATCAAAATTTATGGTTTGATTATGGAACTCCCAATAGTCGTCCCATATTGACTATCGGTCATTTGATCTTAGACTTATCTATCCCTAATGCATATGCTACGAATACTTCCTCATCTCTCTTTTTTTATTATTTCCTCTCAGCCCATTGTCCCATATTACTATCAATGTGTTCCCATTCTTATTTGAGTGGATTCTGTAACACCTTATTTACTTTAGACTACTTATGTGGTGGCTATGTAATTTTTAACATTAAATTTTAGATTTTAGTAGTGGTGATGTAATTTTTAGCATTAAATTTTAGATTTTAAACCTCGAATCTCTTTAGACAGCCCATTAGGCTATTACGAGTTGCTCACTTTTACCATGTATACCCTAATTATATATTTATATTTTTTTTTATTTTTAACTATTTATTCATTCAATTCTTCCAGATTAGCATTGCTACAACATAATAAATTACTTGGACTGTAACACCCTACCTTTAAGGGTACACTACATACAAGCCCCATAGAGATGGTGTGCTACTGTATAACTTTTCTTATCTAACCAAGTTCAATTTTAAGTTAAATTCCCAGAATCTTTAAATAGTTTAGTTTTAGGTTTAAGGTTACACTCAGGATTCTCACCCTATGTATACATATATATGGTAGCAAAAATATAAAAATTGTAAGATATATTTATATATATAGGTTAGAAATTTCTATTTACAACTTATACACATCTTTACATATTTCCCAAAATACTAGGTGAGAACTTGAGAAATGATGTCAACTTTTCCCAAGACCACTTAAACCCATTATAGGATATCTATTGCTATGATACAAAGTTAGTAAACTTATATACATATGCCAGATTACAAGTAAGTTCCACCTTCCTTTCTCTATACATATATATATAAGTTCCGTGTGGCCTCCTCAAAACAAGCTAGGGATGGTGGAACACCAAAAAGAGGGCTATATCCTTTACCACTCTAACCTACTAGGGTCGGTGGTGTATCCACGATGTAGTTAATTATTTTACTTATACTTATATAGTACTCTACTTCGGGTACGTGAATTGCTTCTATTTCCACCTTTATAGTCACAGAGTACCTAGGCATCTAAATACATCAAAATATAGGTGAGATATATAACACCCTAATCTTATAGCCTTTTTCTTCAACTTTTCTTACATAGGCCATCTTGCTAAAGGACTAGTGTGTTACTATCACTTTTGTCCTTAATTATCACCTGAGTATGCTTTTAATTTCCATTTAACATTTAATTAGGTTTGGGTTCCTTTACTCAGACATTCTATTCATACATTGCACAGCATGTAACAACCCCTCATTAGGTTTCATATATCAGAGTAATCATGAAGCATGGAATTCTTCACACAAAAAATTTCCTTAGAAAACGTATACCACTCGGGTCATTACTAGTTGAGTATTAGCCAAATAGACTCTTCCATTTGTCCATTCAAATCCCACTCAGCTACTACCTGTGCACATCATACCTAATATCACTATTTATATTGACAAACACACTGGAATATACAATATTAAACCATTCATCATAAACAAGTGAGATACAATTTAACTTTATATTACTGAAGTCAACTTCCCATCAACAAATCACATCTCAATAGAATTGTCTCCATTTCATGGCTGCATAACCTATGGCATTCATCAAAATAACCATAAAATTCTCATTATATACATACAATTCCTAGCTCACATGCCATTAAAAAAATCTATCTACACACTCAAAATTCATAATCTTCCAGGTCGCTTGTAGCCCTAATACACATCTCAAACCCATCTAAGTTCTAGGCATATCCTAGCCTTGATTGTAACATCCACTCCTTCGATGTATTAAAAGATGTTTGTTAGTTTTAAATGAATTAAATGCTTGTGTTTGTTGCATTAAATTGCATGTAGTTGTATGAGAATGAGGACTTTAAGGGAAAAGAAAGAATAGGGACCAAACTAAAATGAAAAAGATGGAGTGAGGAGAGTTGTGTGAATTTCTAATATTCCAGGGCAACAAACCGTAATTTTGGCCAAAAATAGTTACTGTAGCTACCAAATTCTCTAAATCTCCTGCAGTGAGTCAGGGGTAAAATGGTAATTTAGCATATAGCCAGGGAAATTATTATTTTTGGCCAAATGGTCGGGAATTAGGAGTAGAATTGCAAATGTTGGGATCACTTATAAATAGGTGAAGACACCAAAGCCCTCACTTTTGCATCAGAATCCTAAAGTCTAGAGAGAGAGGATAAGTGAGAGAGAAAAAGGAGAAATTGTGAAGGAAGAAAGTTGTAAGATGGATTTGAGTATTCTGGAAGCTAAGAAAACATAGTAGCGAGTTTCAAAACCAACATTTACAAGATTTAAATCAACAGAAAGGTAGCAAATCACCTCAACCTCTCAATTTTGAAATTTACTATTCATGACTAGAAATTTTGGTTTTTCATGTTGTTTTAACTTGAGAGGGAATAAAACCTATATTCTTGACATTTTTAATTACTATTGGATATTTTAAACTGCATGTATGTACTTATGAATGTTTAATTTCAATTATGAAAAATGGGTTTTTCTTTATGTTTGAGAATAGGGTTAAATGTAACGCCCCTATCTAGTCTTATTGTTATCTCTGCTATAAACAGATAGGTTCGGTACATTATTTTTATCCTTTATTTAATTAATTTTTGAGCAGTTATACCATTAAATTAATTTAAATGGATTAGGTTTGGGATCTTTTGCTCAGATTAAAAACTTACATGCACAGCGGAATATATCAAAATATACTAACTACACAGCAGAATTTAAGCATCCATGTAATTCAATTAAATACATAGTCAATAGTGTTCATTACATTTCTGTAAACATGTATCAAGATATATGAAGTACCCGTCCGTAGGAAGTCAGAAGACAACAATCCTATCACTCAGACCCCTTTAAGAATTTCAAAGATGGACCAATCCTTCAAATATCCTATGTCTGCTGCCTAAAAGAATAACCCTAGTTATAAAAACCAAATAAATTTAAACTAGGACTAAAAAATAAAGGATTACAAGGTTTCCTCATACCAAAAAGAAACTCCTATCTCCCTTCCCTGCTAAGCATCTGTATCTGATACACATTAGCATAATAATGAGAAACACAGGTTTCCCATTAGTTTAACAATTCGAGTTTTAAAAAAATAACTAATATGTATAGGGTGTAAACACCAAACCATTTTCATTTTACATTTTTGATACTAGAACATAAGATTACCCACAAATGAAATCAGGCAAGCGTTACATGATAATTTAGATGTTAAGATAAAAAAATCAGACATTATCTTTCTATGAAACATATCTAATTGAAATTATACATGTTATCGTGAAATTATGCAATTTAATTATGTATTAACTTTTACATTCCTCCAATCTAAGTTAGTTGAGCGCCTAGGGTGTTATGTGGACACTAGGCCACTTTTGTGAAATCATCGTGAGCCCTAGTTCATAGGTATGGAGCATGTCTGGCCACACCTCCCTAGGCCATCCGTGTGGAGCACCTTTGGCCACACATTGTAAATCGTTATCACTCGGCCACGTACATTGCGTAATCGCGAACACTAGGTCATGGGCATGGAGCACCTTCAGCCACACCTCGCTAGGTCACTGTGTGGATCACCTCTAGCCACACATCGTAAATCGTGGTCACTCAGCCACGTACATAGCGTAATTGCAAACATTAGGTCATAGGCATGGAGCACCTTCGGCCACACCTCGCTAGGTCGCCTGTGTGGAGCACCTTTGGCCACACATCATAAATCGTGTACCTATCTAGGTTTTTCCATATCAGTTGTGTTTCCTTTCTTTTTCTTTCCGATGTACAATATATCTTAACCGCCTTTATTTATGACTCTTACTTGCCTAATTTAATTTAACTCTATTTTCATGGTTTTGGCCAGTGAACGTGGATAATATCAAGAATGTAAATAGGTAATAATTTCCCATCACAGCTAGCAAAAATAGACATACACATACGCAATTATGGGGCATTATTTTCTAGAATTGTCAAACTACCTGGAGAATAACTAGAAAAAGCTGGTCTTGGCCTCCCTACGATCTCCTTTTACACCTTGCTTCCTTTAGATTCTTATTTCCCTACAATAATGCCAAGTTTTCGCTTCGGTTCAGTCATTAAGGAATATTCGGCACAAAAACTATAGGAAAACATCAAATTAGGGCATTTTAAATTATACCAAAGGCTTCGGGGGCTCGAGATCTCAATTCTGTGATTTTCTACCAGTTCTGATGACGGCGCATAGCGATGCATGGCGGTCGATGGTGGTTGGGGTCAAAAAATACACAAGAATGTAGCCTGCAACTCGAGGAGGCCGGATTTGGGGTCCATTTGGCGAGACACGGCCGTTTGGATAGCATTTTCTAACTAATTTTGACGCACGGCGGATGGTTTTTCCTCCGTTATGGGCACTTGGCGGCCATGTTCATTGGCTAGAAGCTGTTGGAGGAAGCTGGCAGCTCAGGCTTTCCAACGGTGGTGGTGGTGTCGTCAGATGGCGTCGGACGGCAGAGATCATGGCAGCGAAATAAAAATGCGACGGGAAGGAAAAATGGGCATTTTGTGGCAGTTGTGCCGATCGTCGGACGCGATAGTGACTTGCTGAGGCGTTAGGCTGAGTTGGGGAACCTTTCAACATTGATAGGCGGCTATAAGTCGGTCGGACGGTGGACAGGCGTGGTGAACGTGGGTGATGTGCATGGGAAAGGAGAGAGAAAGTGAGGAATGTTGCATGAGAGGGAAAAAGTGGGAGAAAATGAGAGAAAATAAGAGGGGTTTGAGTATTTAGGGCCCTTAAGGGCATTTTAGTCTTTTCCCTTTTGTAGTAGCTAAGTTTCAAATGCATCTCTCCGATCTAGGAAAGATTTAAGACGATATAGAAAGAATTTGGAAAATTTCAAATGATCGCATGCATCGCAAAATTATCCGCCAAATTTCCTCTGAAAAATCAAAATCTCACTATCAGATATAATTTAATTCCTCAAAAATTCTCAAATTTTTTTTGCTAAAAATTCAGAAAATTTTCCTTAATTCAATTTCAACAAAATCGAAATTTATTTTACCAAATTTAATTTATTTAAAAATCAGGTTGTTACATTCTCCCCCCTTAATATAATTTCTTCCTCAAAATTTATACATACCTCATGAGAATAATTCTGGATGGCTCTTGTGCTTGTCCTACTCCCGCTCCCAAGTAGCCTCCTGTGGTGTCGTTGGGTCCCACAAGGCCTTTACCAGAGGAATAGCCTTATTCCTTAGGGTCTTGACCTCAATACCGATGATTTAATAGGTCTCGGCTGATAAGTCAGATTTTTCTTTAATTGTAGAGTATTGGCGTCAAGTATATGGGAGGTATTTGGTATGTACTTTCGGAGCTGGGAGACATAGAAAACATTGTGAAGGTTAGATAGGTGTGGGGGTAAGGCTATTTGGTATGCTGATGGACCCACTCTCTTTAATATTTGAAAAGGTCTGATGTATCTGAGACTTAGCTTTCTAGACTTCATAGTTCTACCAATCCCAGTAGTCAGGGACACTTTTAGAAAAATATGGCTTATTTCCTCGAATTCTAGGGGCCTTCTCCTCCTGTTCGAATAGATCTTTTGCCTGTTTTGAGCTTTTTCCAACTTTTCTCTAATCATCTTAATCAAATTAGTGGTCTGTTGAACTAATTTGGGACCTAACAACTGCCTCTCACCCACCTCATACTAACATAATGGCGACCTACATTTCCTCCCATACAGGGCCTCATAGGGAGCCATACCTATAGTAGAGTGGAAGTTGTTATTGTAAGAAAACTCAATCAGCAGCAGACTCTTTTCCCAATTTCCCTGGTACTCTAAAGCACAAGCCCTAAGCATATCCTTTAACGTCTAAATGGTTCTCTCCGTTTGTCCATCAGTTTGAGGTTGATAGGCTGTACTAAAATTTAGCCTGGTTCCAAAGGCTTATTGTAGAGCTCTCCAAAACCTAGAGGTGAACTTGGGATCCCTATCCGAGACAATGCTAATGGGTACCCCATGAAGTCTTACTATCTCCTGAATATATAACTCTGCTAGTCTATCTAGGGGGTAGTTAATCCTAATGGGTAGAAAGTGAGTGGACTTGGTTAACCTATCCATTATAACCCAGATAGCATCTTTCCTTGATTGGGTTCTAGGTAGTCCTACCACAAAGTCCATAGAAATCTTGTCCCACTTCCACTTAGGAATGTCCAAGGGTTGTAATAACCTAGCAGGCTTCTGATGTTCAATCTTGACCTGCTGACATACTAGGCACCTAGCTACATGCTCCGCTATATTCTTCTTCATTCCTGGCCACCAGAACCTACCCTTTAAGTCCTGATATATCTTGGTGGCTTTAGGATGAATAGTGTGCTTACTTTGGTGAGCTTCCTCTAAAATCTTATCCCTTAGTCGTCTTGTCTTAGGGACATACATCCTACCCTGGAAAGTTACCATCACGTCGGCCTCCTTTGTGAACTCCATTGAATCCTTTAGGGATCCTAGGAATTCATCCTCCTTCTGGTTTTCTAAGACAGATCTTATTCGGTAACACCAAGGTGGACAACCTCATGTTCTTAAATTTCTCTATCAAGTCCATCTCGCTTACCATTAGACTAGCTACATGGAGAGACTTCCTACTTAGTGCGTCAGCCACAACATTTGCCTTACCCGGATGGTATTTTAACTCAAAATCATAGTCCTTAATGAATTCCATGCACCTCCTTTGTCTCATATTCAATTCTTTTTAGTTAAAAATGTATTTGAGACTTTTATGGTCACTAAATACCTCGAATCTAGAGCCATAGAGGTAGTGTCTCCAAATCTTTAAGGCAAACACTATAGCTGCTAACTTTAAGTTATGGGTAGGATAGTTTCTCTCATACAGCCTTAGCTGCCTAGAAGCATAAGCCACTACTCATCCTCCTTGCATCAGTACACATCCCAACCCTTTCTTCGATGCATCATAATACAACTCAAACTTCTCTAAAGGGTCAGGGGATAACTAGCACAAGTACGGTGGTTAACTTCTCCTTCAGGGTTTGGAAGCTTTGTTCACACTTTGTGTCCCACACAAACTGAACATCCTTTGGCATTGCTATTTTCGAAAACCCCTGAATGAATCTCCTATAGTACCCTGCTAATCCCAGAAAACTCCTGATTTTAGTCACTGTTGTAGGCCTTTCCCAATTCACCATGGCTTCAGTCTTACTGAGATCCACTAACACTCCCTTATCAAAGATCACATGCCCTAGGAACTTGACTTCTTTCAACCAAAACTCACACTTTTCAATCTTACCATACAACTTCTTCTCCCTGAGTATTTACAGCACCGTTCTTAAATGCTACTCATGCTCCCATCTATCCCTGGAATACACTAATATGTCATCAATAAACACCATTACGAACTGATCGAGGTAGGGTCTAAAAATGCAGTTCATGTAATCCATGAAAATAGCTGGGGCATTTGTCAGTCCAAAGGGCATTACAAGGAATTCATAGTGCCCATACCTAGTCCTAAATACGGTCTTAGGTATGTCTTCTTTCCTAACCCTGATTTGATGATACCCCAACCTCAGATCAATCTTGAAAAAAATATTGGCCCCTCTCAGTGGTCATTGATCCTAAGGAGAGGATACTTATTCTTTATTGTTACCTTATTCAGTTGCCTATAATCTATGCACATCCTCATACTCTCGTCCTTCTTCTTAACAAATAACACAGGAGCTCTCCATGATGACACACTAGGTCTAATAAATTACTTTGCTAGAAGGTCCTCTATCTGCTCCTTCAACTCCTTTAACTCCATCAGAGACATCCTATAGGGTGCTATAGAAATTGGCCCTGCCCCAGGAACTAGGTCTATGGAAAACTCTATTTCTCTTTCTAGTGGGAGACTTGTAATGTCTTCCGGAAACACATCAGGGAACTCTTTGACCACAGGTATGGTTTCTAACTTCTGTTGACTTTCTACCTCCTAGGAACATAAGAAACCCATCCTCTGGTTTTTCCTCTCTATCCCTACATTTACTGGCCTAGTGTCTATGAAAGTCACAGACTTAGCTAAGCAGTCCAAGATAACATTGTTTGAAGAGAGCCAGTCCATACCAAGGATGACATATAGGTTGACCATGGGTAAACAGATAAGGTCTACCATAAAGGTTCTATTTGCAATCACAATGGAATAGTTTAAACAAATCAAGGATGTAGACACATGTTTATTGGTAGGTATAGCTATGGAAAGTTCATAAGGTAAGGTGGTGGTGGGTAATTTCAAGTTGTGAACACAGTCTACTGAAATAAAGGAATGGGTGGCGCCAGAATCATACAATAAAATTAAAGGAATATCGTTAATAAAGCATGTACCTTTCATCAAATCTTTGGACTGGGCCACCTCCTTCCCCTTTAAGGTATATACCCTTCCTTTGGTAAGAGGTCTGGCGGGTTCCTCTAGCTTCCTCAGGGTTAGACAATTTTGGGCGATGTGTCCTAGCTTTTCACATCTGTAACACATGTTCTGCCCCATCAGAAATGGCCTATCTCCGTGATTCTTTCCACACTTCGAACAGTCAGGCGGTCTGGCTCTTCTGGAACTTCTTATCACCACCTCTGCTGAAACCAACTGAGCTATTTCTCTTAAGGGAGTTAGCCTCCTGTTTCTTTTACTGTAGTGTGGCCAAGGACCTGGAGGCTATTCTACACTTATTCACTAGTGTCGGGTAGTCCCTAATCTCCTATGTGGCCACCACGTGATACAACTCTGGGTCCAAGCTATTCTCTAAGTGCATGGCCTTTCATGCTCCGTTGGGTCTTTACTTTAGGTATGAAGAGAACTTGGACAATTCTTCAAACCTGGCTAGATATTCTTCGAAGGGCCTGCCTCCCTGCTTGATTTGCATGAATTTCCCTTCCTTCGCATTCCGCTCGCTCTGGGAAAATTACTTCTTTAGGAATGCATCTCTAAAGCTCTCCTAGGTAATTAGGGTCCCCTGAGCCTCCATCAGTTACTTCATCCCTCTTCACCAATGTTTCGCCTCTCCCTCTAGTTGGTAGGCGGCGAAAGTGACCTTCTGCGGCTCTATGGTCCCTAGCACTTCAAACAGTTCTTCGATCTTTTGAATCCACTCTTCGACCTTCTTTGAATTCGCCAGGGTATCGAAAATGAGAGGCTTAACACTCTGGAAATCAGCCTAACCTCTACCTACTTGGGTCCTCACTTGTTCTACCCCTGTCTGGGTCTCCTCTCTTCAATCTATTTGGGCTTGGTGGAGCGCCTCAGATGTAACTATAGCTTGGGCTCTCATAGCATCTGCCATGTATCGCATAGTCTGCATAATTTGATTCATATCTACTCTAGTATCTCGGGTCTGTGGTTTACCTCTCTGTGTCGGTGTCATGCTGCCAATCTGCAAAACAAGTATTACCAAGGTGATCAGGCTCAATAATAGATTATTAAGCAAATAGCATATAACATCAACAGGAACTTCCATCTTCCCAAACCTAATGGTCTATTCCCCAAGTTCAAAACACAATACAAGCTAGTCAACCACCTAGGTACAGTCGACTAACCTAAACTAGTCCCTTACTTGAGAAAATCTACCCCGTTTCTAACCTAGGTAGTTTTGCTCTGATACCAACTTAATGTAACAACCCTATCTAGTCTTATTGTTAACGCTGCTATAAACAGATAGGTTCAGTACATTATCTTTATACTTTATTTAATTAATGTCTGAGCAGTTATACCATTAAATTAATTTAATCAGATTAGGTTCAGGATCTTTTGCTCAAATTAAAAACTTACATTCACAACAAAATATATCAAAATATACTAACTACACAGTAGAATTTAAGCATCCATGTAATTCAATTAAATATATAATCAATAGTGTTCATTACATTTCTGTAAACACGTATCAAGATATATGAAGTACTCGTCTGTAGAAAGTCAGGAGACAACAATCCTATCACTCAAACCCCTTTAAGAATTTCAAAGATGGATCGGTCCTTCAAATATCCTATGTCTGCTGCCTAAAAGAATAACCCTAGTTCTAAACCAAATAAATTTGAACTAGGACTCAAAAATAAGGGATTATAAGGTTTCCTCTTACCAAAAGAAACTCCTATCTCCTTGCCCTGCTAAGCGTCCGTATCCGATACACATTAGCATAATAATGAGAAACACAGGTTTCCCAGTAGTTTAACAATTCAAGTTTTAAAAAAATAACTAATATGTATCAGGGTACAAACACCAAAACATTTTCATTTTACATTTTTGATACTAGAACATAAGATTACCCACAAATGAAATTAGGCAAGCGTTACGTGATAATTTAGATGTTAACTAAAAAAATCAGACATTTTGTTTCAATTAAACATATCTAATTGAAATTATACATGTTATCGCGAAATTATGCAATTTAATTATGTATTAGCTTTTACGTTCCTCCAATCTAAGTTAATTGAGTACCTGGGGTGTTATGTGGACACTAGGCCACTTTTGTGAAATCACCGTGAGCCCTAGTTCATAGGTATGAAGCACCTCTAGCCACACCTTCCAAGGCCGTCTGTGTGGAGCAACTTTGGCCACACATCGTAAATCGTGGTCACTTGGCCACGTACATAGCGTAATCGTAAACACTAGGTCATGGGCATGGAGCACCTTCATCCACACCTCGCTAGGTTACCCGTGTGAAGCACCTTTAGCTATACATCGTAAATCAAGTACCTATCTAGGTTTTTCCATATCGGTTTCATTTCTTTTCTTTTTCTTTCTGATGTACAATATATCTTTACCGCCTTTATTTATGACTCTTACTTGCCTAATTTAATTTAACTCTATTTTTATGGTTTTTGCCAGCGAACGTGGATAATATCAAGAATGTAAATTGTCAATAATGTCCCATCACAGCTAGCAAAAACAGACATACACATACGCAATCGTGGGGCATTATTTTCCAAAATTGTCAAACTACCTGGAGAATAACTAGAAAAAGTTGGCCTTGGCCTCCCTTCGATCTCCTTCTACACCTCGCTTCCTTTAGATTCTTATTTCCATACAATAATACCAAGTTTTCACTTCGGTTCAGTCATTAAGGAAAATTTGGCACAAAAAACTATAGGAAAACATCAAATTAGGGCATTTTAAATTATACCAAAGGCTCTAGGGGCTCGAGATCTCAATTCTGTGGTTTTCTAACAGTTCCAGCGACGGCAGACAGTGGCGCATGGTGGCACACAATGACGGATAGTGATGCATAGTGGTATACGGCAGCTGACGATGGTTGGGGTCGAAAAATACATCAGAATGTAGCCCGGATCTGGGGTCTGTTTGGCGAGACACGGCCATTTAGACAGAATTTTTCAACAGAGAAGTTTGATTCACGATGGATGATTTTTCCTCTGTTCAGGGTGCATGGCTGTGGCATTCATCGGCTGGAAGCTATCAGAGGAAGCTGGCAGCTCAGGCTTCCTAACAGTGGTGGCGGTGTCGCCAAACAGCGTAGGATGGTAGAGATCACGGCAGCGAAAGAAAAATGCTACGAGAAGGAAAAATGGGCATTTTTCAGCAGCTGTGGTGGTCGTCGGTCGTGACGGTGACTTGCAGTAGCCTCGGACTGAGCTGGGGAACCTTCTCTCACGGTGGACGGGCGTGGTGAAGGTGGTGAACGTGGGTGATGTGCGCGGGAGAGGAGAGAAAAAGTGAGGAATGTTGCATGAGAGGGAAAAAGTGGGAGAAAATGAGAGAAAATGAGAGGGGTTTGAGTATTTAGGGCCCTTAGGGGCATTTTAGTCTTTTTCCTTTTGTCGTAGCTAAGTTTCGAACCCATCTCTCCAATCTAAGCAAGATTTAAGATGATATAGAAAGAATTTGGAAATTTTCAAACGATCGCATGCGTCACAAAATTATCCACCAAATTTCCTCCTGTAGATCAAAATCTCACTATCAGATATAATTTAATTCTAAAAAATTCTTAAATTTTTTTTGCTAAAATTTCAGAAAAATTTCCTTAATTCAATTTCAACAAAATCAAAATTCATTTTACCAAATTTAATTTATTTAAAAATCGGGTTGTTACATTAAACCCAAGATTTAAGTAAGAATAATTGGTAGTTTGGGCTTTTTTTGTGTGATAATTGAAGCTTTTATATTGATATTGAGTTGATGATTATCAAAAATGATTTATAAAAAAGTTCTTGAGCTAAAAATCTAAGTCAACAGTAAGTTTTAAAATAGAGCATCACGTAGTAGTTGACTTGTAAACCCTACCAATTGACTGTCGTGTTTTTTGGTTGCCTAGAAACGCATATAGAGTGCTAGTAATCGACTGCTAGTCCTTGGAAGTTGACTACCATGCTTAAATTTTTCCAAAAAATTGCCAAGAACATAACAGTCGACTGTTGAGCTTGTAGCAGTCGACTAGTAGGCCTCGGGTTTGGAAAATTTCAAGACAATAAGTTGCACGTCAATTGCTAGGAGGGTGGAAGTCAACTAATAGGCCACTGTTTTGGAAAATGAATTCAATCACCTATTTTGAAGCATAATTAGCCCATAACTCCACTCAAATGAGGGATTTAAACCCGATATGTAATGGTTAACATGAGAATTGAGAATGAATGAGAAAGAGAAGAGAAAGATGAGATTTTAAAATGAGATGAGCGTGAACCATAAATGAGAATAACTGCAATAGGTTAAACTACGAGAATCACTGCAACTGGTTATACTACAAGAATCACTGCAACTGGTTATACTACAAGAATCGCTGCAACTGGTCCCAAATCACGAGAATATTGCAAATGGTTAACCATGAGAATATTGCATATGGTTAACCACTAGAATATTACAGATGGTCGAGGACCATGAGAAACTCATTTATGAATGATAATTTTTAAAAGATTTCTTTTATAATGCTTTTGTTTATGGCCATAGCAAAATGCTCTGACTTCTTTTGTTTAAGCTTTATATTGATATGTGAATATAATATTGTTACCATTATAATTTGAGAAAATATCCTGTGGTGGATATGTGATGAAATGCATGTGTGTTCATAAGTATGTGAGAAAAATGTGTAATTCATGCATGTTATTCCAATAGTTATAATATGTTAATTGATGAGAAAAGAATGTGGTGCATTTCCGTACCAGTACGGTGGTACAAGGAAGTAGTTTTTAAAATTACAGGTGATTATTACTACTGAGAAACTTTTCTCATTAAATGATAGTTTGTATAAGATGCCTAGATAATAGGTGTTGCTAAAGATGGAAGTAGAAATGGTGAAAATACCCTTTTTGGGATATTTTCCAGTGATTAAGGAAGTATGAGTTATTTTCGTATTTGAAGTACCTCTCACACCCTGATTGCATGAAGTGTTAGATATTATATAGTGTTTTGATATGCCCTACACCCTGATTTTTTGTTATCATTTTTTGAAATAATCAGGATGATGATTTTTGGGTGTACATAGAGAGGTCATATATGTATTAAGATATGTGAGCTAGGAACCCACTAGCAGTCTTTTGTTGAAAAGGGTATGAGTGACAAGTTTGTCGTCTCTTTACCCTGGTTAACACTCTCACATATCTATAAGTATATGTCTTGTATAAGTAAAAAATAATTATGGTACATTATTCATGTATGTGAATGTAAGAATACAAGAGAATATAAGAATATCTATATATTTGTTTTTAGTTATTTTCATTGCGTAACGTGTGAGAACCCGAGTGTAGTAACCCAAACTATTAGCACTTAATTATTTAACTTGGTAAAAAGTTAAAATTTACTCGAGTAGAAGCAATAGTAACTCATCAATCCTACATTATGTTATATTATATTATTTAATTAACTAAAAGGAATCATATGATTAGGGTGTTACAATGATCATCTAAACAAACAACTTAATGAGATATAATTATCTCAGTAGAGTAATTTACAATTTAAATTTTCACAAAACAATTGAAAGTTCAGCTGTACCCTCTTGGGTATAAAAAACCTCTCCCTTATGGTTATAATAATATACATGTGAATTTAAATTTAATATTCTAAACATCTTCAATCATATGGGAAATTCATATTTCAATTTTCTCATAAATCAGATAACTGCATCGAAATCACAGGAGTATAGGATAAACATTCAAATCAAAATCATTAATTTATAATACCTATATTTTCATTTCAAATCTTATTGGCATAACATTTCTCGTGTTATTGCAAATATCATAAAATAAACAGAATATTCTCTCATAATTGATATGCATATGTTTCCCGCCATTTACATCCCCATCACAATGCATGTTGTTTCCCAATCTCAATTTTAAATATTCCAAGGGACTGTTATCCCAAAGAATGTCACACGACCATTATCTATGTGACTGAGATTGTTATCATCACGGGGACCATAATCTTGGTGATTGTCATAGGACTGTTATCCATATAATTGAGAATCTAACTATCAAGGCGTCCCCTAGCACGTGCACATTATTTGTTAGTCTCTTTACCCATAACTATATGGCAATGTATACAGATAGGTGACTAATACTTAAGGTCACAGAGTTTTCCACTTAAACCAATCCATTTGCCCCGTATAGACTCTCCTCCCTTTACTCCTTAAGTCTTTCATAGGGCTGCATTGGTTTAAAGAGTAACCTCTAATAAATACAAACCATCATAGATGAAAACAGTTACATTATTACAAAATCAATCTACATAAGGAATACTTAATGACCATCCCATACTAGCCATTAAATGTCTACCCCAAATTTTGTTTGCACTACAAGCATACAACCCAATAGTCAACTTAAAAAAAGTAGGAAGGGGTTTATCTCATATTTTCAAACACATATAGGTATATTTCCTTATACTCATATGAAAACATTCCATTTCACAAGCATTTTCATAAAAAATTTTCCATTTCACAAAAATACATTTTATTTCAATCAATATAATTCACATTTTTATTTCAAAACAGAGGAGTATAGATTACTCTACCTTAACTATTTGTTCCTTTCTTGATCAAGGCTTCCCTCTTTCCTCTTAGTATTTGCCTCACAAATTACTTCCTGAGAAACAAATCTAGATTTCATACTAGTACTTCACCAATATGCTTTCATTGTATGATGCTTTCTATGCATTCTAGGCTTAAGGTCTTGCTATGAGGTAACCCTCCCCTTCCCTTTCCTATTTTGATGTTACTTATCACCCAACATGTGAAATTCTCATGGATAATGACATTTGAGCCTCAATCCAACCAATACTAGGGGTTTCTAAGCTTAATTCTTGTTTTAGAAATCATTTTTCATATTAAAGGGCTGCTAGTCGGCTGCCAAGAAGCTAGTAGTCGGCTGGTTGCTCTCTGGAAGGCTGCCAGTCGACTATCTTAAAGTTGGCAGTCAGTTGGTATCTCTCTGGAGTCCTAGACTTCACAAGAAAGTGGCCTGCCAGTTGATTAATATAAGGCTACCAGTCGATTGCTAGGCATAAAATCGAACCCGACAATCGACTAATGAGGTTGCCAGTCAATTGTTGCGTTCTTGTATGAAATTCTAGGTTTGTCAAGAACACGATAGTCGACTAGTACATGCTATTATTCAGTTGTTATGTTCTGCGACAATTTGAAAAAACCAAGTTTTCAAAATTTCTAGTCCAAAATCCAGTGTTTTTCAAGATTAAAATGTGTGAGCTTTGTTTCTAACAATTTTTCCCTAAATCCTAACTATTTTCATGCTTAAATATCACTCATACATGTTGATCTACCCATTTAAAATGAGTAAACAATAAAACCTAACTTTAAAATTTTGAGTTAAGCCTAGAAAATGCCTAATGAAAGTTAAAAACTCTAAAATTTTAACTTAAAAACCTTTTTGTAACTCCCAACAGCCTCAAAACCCTCATTCCAGGCTAAGAACACCAAGATTTCAAAAATAACCTAACTCAGCCATTTTTGCTATTTCAGAAGGTTTTCAGCAGATTTGATGCATTTCAGAAGAAGAAATCTACTCCTAGATGATGGCTAAGATGTTTACTAAGTTATAAGTGAAGATTCCTTACCTCAAACTTAGCTATGGAAGATTTCCTCTTGATTTTCTTCTCCTTCCCTTTCTACTCATTTTTCCTTTCTTCCTTTCTCTCTTGAAGCTTAAGCTCTTGTGGTGGTATGGAGAGAAGGAGCTTAGGAGAAGAGACAGAAGGGATGGGCAGCAAAATTTTCAAGGACCTCCTAGCAAAATATGGAAATTGCTCTTTAGTCCCTCTCACTTTAACCCCCAAGTTTCTTATTTCATTTTAGTCCTTGGAGTCAAAATTCAAAGATCACCCTTAAAATAAATTTTTTAGGAAACAGATATTACATAACGAAAGATAAAATTACAGAAATATAATAATAATAATGACGTAGCATAAGGTAAACATCATTACTACATATATATTCTTCTAATATTTACAATATCAGACATATATCTATGGATATATGAAGTTTTGTCAGTTCATTAGGGTAAGGAGGCAAAAAAACCTACCACTCAGACTCTTATCAAAATTTACCTACTACTAGATATGACTTTCACATATCCTGATAAATATATTCCCTTTTCATTATATATATCCAAAAATGATTTATTCTAATTCTAACCCAAAAATATATTGAGAATTAGGATAAAAAGGGCTACCATCTAAATAGTTATATATTTATCCAAAAAGTGTACTACGCAGGAGGAACCTCTAGAATCGCTAGTATCCATATCCTTTGTACAATAGTGAATAACCCTAAAAAGGGTATTTCGACCAAACAACCTTTATCTCCATTAATATGGTGTATCTGATCATCTGATATATACTAGGATAATAATGAGAAATGAATTCCTAATAGCCAAAAAATCCAATTCCAATTTTTTAAAAACTCTGGTATGTACCACCATAATAATAAGAAAAACATTCTACATTCTTTTCTTTAAAATATAATACCAACTATTGGGATATCATCCATGACTCATATATATAAAAATATGACATGTATTTATGGTTGCATAAATAGAATTCAATGTGCAGATAGTTCACCATTCATAATCTCATTTTATAACATCATTTCATAATGAAATGATCATATAAGTATCAAGAACATATACACATTTCCATTCATTATCATGAGATCATAAATCAGGGAAAAACATTCATAACATTGTGGCTAATGCCACCTTTCTCATAAGAGAAACATAAGAGTATTGAGAGAGTCACCTAGTAAACTACTCTACGTACCACTACTTACATGAGTGAATTAATTTTTAACATTTTATGTGACAATTCTGCCATTGGTATTATCTGAGGTGTCCCCTAGTGAGTACCCCTCAATAGACCATCTCTTTGATTGATCCTACTAGCAAGATTATTCTCTTTCGTCCCAAATAGGGTTGGTTTAACCTTTTAAAGTAAGCTCATGGGACCACTATCACCTTTGTCCAGATCATATCCTCTCCACTTTTGGGTGGATCATGGTGCTATGGAATCACCACCCCTAACTGGTTGATCACATTCTCGATACGCTATCCTATACATATACTTTAAGATGATGTGACTTATGTAGATGGTTATGCTAAATTCTAATTAAATGTACCTTTAATTGGCCATACTAAGTCACATTAAATTAGAATTTGCAACCATCATGATGTTTTCTAAAATTATTACATCCGAGTGGATGTTTCACCATCCAATTTTATGACACAACTGCGGAATGCCCAATGGCCGTCCCATACTGACAATTGGTTATTATAATACCTGTTTCCTTTAAGATATTATTTAGTGAGGATAATTTAGAAGTTTCCTATAAAGATTTAAATGAAGAAAGAAATTGGAATTTATAATGAGGAGGACAAAAGTGCAAATTTCTTTTAAGTACAGATGGTCCCTGAAGCTCCAACGGTGCAACTCCTTTAGACTCCCTTATATGCATTCCTTATTCCCTCATCAGCACACTTCCAACGTTGAGAAGAAAAGGAACCACACGAGCAGAGAAGAAAAGGGAAGGGAAGCAAGTGGAAATTCTTCCATAGCCAGATTTAAGGTAAGAACTCTTCATCTATAGCTTAGTAAACATCATAAATATTATTGAGGCATAAATTTCTGCACTTAGAACCCCTCCATCAACTGAAATTTGAGAGAGAAAGTGAAGATAGTAAAATTGGGAATTTTTGAATTTTTGGGTATATTGAGTAAAAAAGTCAATTTTGAGGTTTCTTGGAGATAAAAATAGGTTTATGAACTGAAATACTAGTATCATTAACTTCCATTTAGCAATTTCTAAGCTTAAATCAGATTTTCAAGTTAGGTTTCACTATTCACCTAATTTTGCATGTATGAATTCACTTGTATGATGGATATTTGGCCTTGAAAATGGTTAGGATTTAGGTGAAAATGAATTTGAAACTAAGCTCATGCATTTTAAAACTAGAATGGGGTGGAATCTGGATTGTAAATTGATGAAAACTAGAGTTTCTAAACTATCAAAAAACATAATAGTCGATTGCCAGCATATACCAGTTGATTGTCATGTTCTTGACAAACCCTAAAAACTAATATAAAGGCACAACAGTCGACTGGTAGCCTCATTAGTCGACTATCAAGTCCATATTTCTGCCTAGTACTCGACTAGTAGCCTACTAATAGTCGACTGGAAGGCTATTTTCTTGTGAAACCAAGAATTCTATAGAACCACCAGCTGACTACCAACTTTACGACAGTCGATTGGCAGCCTTCCAAAGAGCAACCAGCCAACTGCTAGCTCCCTGGCAGCCCCCTGATGTGAAAAATGATTTTTAAAACAAAAATTGAGCTTGGAAACCCCTAATTTTGGCTGGAACGAGGTTCAGAATGTCATCATACATGAGAATTTCATATGCTGGGTGATAAATAACATGAAAATAGAAAGGAAAAGGGGAAGGTAGCTAAATTATCAAATCTTATAAGGAAAATTTAGAGAAAAGTTGAAGTCTTAGTTGCATAGATGCATATCTAAAGAGAATTAGTATGAAACTTGAGTTGTTTCTTAGGAAGTGATTTGTGAGGGCAAATAAAAATGGAAAGAGGAAGACCTTGGTCAAGAGAGGAGCAAATAATTAAGGTAGAGTAATCTACACTCCCCTATTTTGAAATGAAAATGTGAATTGTATTGATGTGAAATGAAATGTATTTCTGTGGAATGGGAAATGTTTAATGAAAATACTTGTGAAATGAAATGTTTTCATATGAGTAAAAGGAAATATACCTATATGTGTTTGAAGGAATAAGATAAACCCTTTGCTGCTTGTTTTAATTTGACTATTGGGTTGTATGCTTATAGTGCAGATGAAATTTAGGGTGGACACTTAATGTAACACCCCTTACCTTATCTTGACAACGTCATATAACCAATTCAGATAGGTGATACATTATTCTTTACCTTTATTTACAATAAAATGGCTTGAGCATTTAATCCATTAGTAATTTAATATAGAATTAGGTTTGGGTTCTTTTGCTCAGGTAAACATACTTTATGCACAGCAGAAATAAAATTCATATATCATAGCGGAATTTAGAAAACATTCCATAACCGTATACATATCATTTAAATCTCTTGATACATATTCGTGGAAATATCAAATATACATATAACTATAGGGGTAAGGAGACAACAGTCCTGTCACTCAAACCCCTTTTTACCAAAAAAATAGTAGTCCTAATTCTATCCCAAAATACTGATGTCAAAAATTAGGACTAACGATGCTACATTATATAGTCTCTATTTACTCCTTATATCTGCTATAGGATGCATCATTGTGTGAATTCTATGCATCTGATACATATCAGCATAATAATGAGAAATATATTCCCAGTAGCTAAACAAACCAGTTTATTCAAAACAACTGATATGTACCACTGTATGATTATAAAAAACAAATCTACATTCCATTCAGCATCAAATTCTTTTCATACAGATATATGGGTATGACATTTTAAATTTGTGCATATGCATCTATAAACATGAAATATGCAATAGGTTATGTAATTCCTATAATGGATAACAAACTTACAATATTCACCTATTTTAATCATGTTCACATAGGACACATTCTTGCAATACAAATCATAATATCGCATGAAGACTTTAATTTGGAAAGGCATACACCAGATCATTCCCTTTCATATAATTATGCTCTTTGGAGGTTTACACCAGATCATTCCTCCTACATTTACTTCCTTGGGAGTATACATTAGATCATTCCCAATAAGGTAGCTAGCTAGGGAGGCATACATCAGATCATTCATCCTCATAATTTTTGGTCTCAGGAGGTATTCACCAGATCATTCCTTCTATTATCTTTGACTTTGCCATTCACAAATATATGAAGCATTTTTATGCTATTCCATCATTTTCACATGATTTTGGACAACTTTCCACCAATGGAAAAATATATGCTATTTATCATCCATTCTTGATCATTACATCACTTTCCCTCTTTTCACTTAGCATAAGCCATTTTGGATGGCACCTTAGGCTATTTTCAATTAACACATAAATTTAGCCATTCTAGGAGAAATGCTACATAGCATTCGGCTAAGGCAAGATAAGCATGAAGGATTGACATTTCTAACCCATTTTATTTATTTTTAGCATTATTCTTACCAATTAGGAATTATGGTAACCATCTACATAATTATGAGTAATGTTTTCTCACACCTCATTTTTCTTGTAAGTGTACATTAAACCCTCTTTTCACACATTTTTCTAGTCCATTTTTCATGCCAAATTTGTTAATGCATATTATTTTTCAATTTCACATTATTACGCACAATTCCAAAGTGAAATGGTAAGAAATTTGAAATAGTTCCTTTAGTAAAACATAAAAGTACCATAATTTTCTCTCTCTTCTTTTCTTATGACAAATTTTGCAAGGTTTTCTAGCCACTTTCAAGCAAAATTTCAGCACCATTTACATGGGTCAATTTGGCCAAGATAAGTGTGACACATTTTCATGGTTTATGGTGAAGTTAAAAAATGGGAAAAGTGCTTAAACATTAACCTAAATAGATTTTATCTCTCTTGCCATTTTGTAACACTTTCTCACACTTTTTCTAACACCATTTTAACCAAATTTCAGCACCCATAAGATACCTAACATTCGGCCAAAGAGGGAAAACCAAGAAAATGGAGTTATCTCACCATCTTGCTTACAATACAACCATATTCAAGCAAAAACCATGCAATAACATCATTTTATCACTCTTAAAAACACCATTTCAGCCTTGGTATAGGTTAGGATTTTTCAAGACAAAGGTTCCATCCATGAAAAATTACCATCTCTTATGTTTTCAAGCATTTCAACATGTTTATAGCCACAAACACAAGTAGTTTTCAACATATTTCAAACCCATTCAAGCAAATCAACTATAAGAATGTAGAGAGAGAATTTCTTGCAAGATTAAGAACGCCATAAACACACCATAAAACAAGAAAAGAATGGTATAGGCATGTTTAGCTACCTTGAAAATGCAAAACAAGTGAAATCTCCAAGTTTTTTTGGTGTGAAAATCTTCTTCTCCAAGCCTAAGAAGAAATTCGGCTAGCCCTCTCTTCTCCTCCCTTCTTTGACATTTCTAGCACCTTGAGGAAGAAGAAGACTTAAATTAGGGTTTTGCTGAAATTACCAAAATGCCCTTGGTGTGAAATGACCAATTCACCCTTATTACTTCATCTTTTCAAGAATGGCATCCACTCTCCTCAAGAATGTAATTTTATGGAACTTCCATGGGTTAGGACATTTTTCCCCCTCAAGAATTTTGAAATTACATAATGGTCCCTTAACTTTTCAAAAATTACAAATAAGCCCCTAAGAAAATTTTCATTTTGTCATTTAAGTCCAATTGGCCATTTTAGCTCTATTTAAAACTTATTTTTGTGAATTTACTAATTTACTCTTATTTTAGCAAAATTATGATTTTTGCCCTAAGACAAAATTACCATTTTGCCCTTTATGCCAATGTTATCATTTTTACCCTTATTCTTTCTTCTTTTGAGTCAGAATGGGTAAAGGTTTCTAATTTCTATTTCCTTGAAATATATAAGGTAAAAAATAAATTTTCTACATTATGTAAAATTACTATTATTTCCTTAGGGTAAAATTATGATTTTGCCCTTCGTAGGGAAAATTGCCTTTTTGATATCGAAAGCAAGTAATCTCTTACATGACTAGATTCTTCTTCTCTCTTAAATGAAAATAATATGAGTTCTTTATTATAATTTCATGAAATAAGAAAAAATTAAATAAATTTTCCTTTCATGATAAAATTACTATTTTTCCCTCCTTTACCAGATTTTTCCAACTTCTATAACAAAAATAACCCTATCTTGATGAAAATGTCCCTTCTATACTTTTAATGAACTATCCTCATCATCACATAATTAATAATAATGATGATGACATTAAAGGATGTAAGGTATTAGGGCGGGTGTTACATTTAATGGTTGGTATGGTACGGTCATTAAGTGTTCCTTATGTAGATAAATTTTTATAAAATGTAACTATTTTCATAGCAATAGTTTGTATATGTCAGAGGTTGCTCTTTAAACCAATACAACCCTATGAAAGACTTAAGGAGTAAAGGGAGGAGAGTCTATACAGGGCAAATGGATTGGTTTAAGTGGAAATACTCTATGACCTTAACTATTAGTCACCTATCTGTATACATTATTGTATAGTTATGGATAAAGAGATTAAAGAAGGATGTGCATGTGCCAGGGGATGCCCTGATAAGTTAGATTCTCAGTTATATGGATAATGGTCCTATGATGATCACCAGGATAACGGTCCCCGTGATGATAACAATCTCAGTCACATGGGTGAAAGTCCTATGACATTCTTTGGGATAAGGATCTCCTAGAATATTTTAAAGATTGAGATTGGGAAATAGCATGCATTGTGATGGGCATGTAAATGGCGAGAAACGTACGTCTATCAGTTATGTGATATTTGCAGTAACACGTGGGATGTTATGAAAATAAGAATTGAAATGGAAATACAGGTGTTTTGAAATAAAGATTTTAATGCAAATGGTTCTCCTGTACTCATATGATTTTGATAAACTTATTTGATTTATGAGTAACTTTGAAATGTGAATTGCCCATATGATTTTATTTTGCCTCGAATGTTAAATGTCAATTCACATGTGTATTGTAATCACAGAGGGGAGGTTTTCAGTACTCAAGGGGGTACCTTTAAACTTTCAACTATTTTTATAAAACTATAAATTTGTAAATTACTCTACTAGGATAATTATATCTCATAAAGTTGTTTGTTCAGATGAGCAGGGCCAGGGTATTTCTAGAAATTAGCTGGGCTCAAGATATGAATTGGAGATGCAGGGCAATCTAGGAGAGTTGTAAATATTGAATTCTTGGATAGGGAATTTGAATTGGCACATTGGCCATGATTTGTTTATATGTAAATGATAACTATATTTTTATTTGATGAATGTTATGGGATATGAAATTCTATAATAGAGAAGGTTATGCTTAGTAGTATTTCTATATTCTTGAGTATATGTTTGTGTGAATGGTTGTATTAGAAATGCTACTCAAGAAAGGTGGTTGAGTGAAATTTGAATGGACTAAAAGAAGAGTTTGTTTGGGTTACACTCAACTAGTAACGACCCTCTGGGCTCCCCAAATGAAGAAAAAATTTTTTTTAGAGAAAATTCTACGCTTTCAATTTACTCTGATAGATGTAAGTGAGTAAAAAGGGGTCGTTACAGTTACTTTGTCACAAGTCAATCTATCCTAAAGCATACATTAAGGATACTTCCTCTAGTTTCTCTCCTTTCTTTTCTTTTGATGTTTTCCCTTTGTCACTATCATTTTTCATGATACCTTTTTCACATTGAAATATACAACCATTTCTTGTTTGATAACCTTTTTCATATAAAAATGCATGGATATGGGAGGTCATTCCTTTCCTTTCATATAATTCATAAAATACATCATTAAAGTCTTCTTCCAAATAATTTTGCCATAACCACCAACTTCTTTTTCTCTTGCAATTGGTTAACATAAAGATTTATCATTTTTCCTTCACAATTACACTAACAAAAATTCAGCCAATTCAAGGGAAATAAGAGAGGGTGGTCTCAACAAAGCTAGGAAAATGAGGGAAGAGGGGGAATTTCAAGCACATCATTTTTCTCTCTTTCTTACTTATGGCCTAAGAAGGAAACACATAAGGATTTTATTCATGAAAAATTTCCTATGGTGTCCCTTGAAGCTCTCGGCCAACATGAAAAAAAGAGAGGAAATAAGAGAGTTTTAAACCATTACTTACCTTTCTTCCATCTTTTCCATTATACAAGCATAAATACATCAATTTCCTTCCATTTCCATACCAATCTCTACACTTTATGCTATCAACCATCAAGGGTTTCAACATAACACAAGGTGAACTAATATTCCTTTCCTTAACAATTTCCATTTCAATACCATTCAAAACATTCATAAATACATCCAAAACAATCATACAATCAATACCCAATAGCAAATTCATCATGAAAGAATGTAGAAAGAAAAACCCTCACTATTCATGAAATCATAAAATTGTTCAATCCATCAAGAGAAACCATAAAACATGAATTAAGAGGGTTAAGATTGTTTAGCTACCTTGTTTATGTAATAAAAATGGTGTTTTGTCTTGGATTATTGACTTCTTCCTTCTCTTTCTTCCCTTCCTCCTTCATAGTTTCCTCTTCCTCTTCCTTCCTCTCGTGCTTCTCCTTTAATTCATGAAGGAAATGGAGTTTTAATTTACTAAAGTGGAGAAATTTGGTGTTTAAGTTAGTTTTTCCTTAGCTTTTCCCTTCTTCCTTTTTTCTTTCTTCTTCTTCCTCATGGTCTCCCTCTCTCTTTCTCTCTTTTCTCGGCCTTTTCCCTTCTATGGAGGAAATAAGAGTTTTAATTAATTAATAAAAAATTACCAAAATGCCCTTAGTGTGAAATGACCATTTTACCTTCCTTTCTCCTCTTTTTCATGTAATTTCATACATCATTTAAGTGAAATGTCCATTTTACCCTTATGGAAAAATTAACATTTTACCCTTATGGTAAATTACCATTTTACCCCTAAGATGTGTTCTAGGTTAATCATAACTTTTAGGATTTTTTTTCTAGATATTTTCCAAAGTAATAAGTACTTTTAGGATTTTTTCTAACGTCATTATTACACCTCAGATATTTTCTAACATCATCATGAAATTTAGATATTTTTAGAAACTTTTTCCTTTTTACTTTAGTCCTTCCACTTTTCTTTCAATTTGGTCCCTCTCTACTTGGTATCAACCTAAAGTGACTTAAGCATAAACATTTAGGTATGAAACCACCAAATTTAAGAATTAATAACATACCTGAAGATTTGAAAAGTGGATATTACATTTCCTCCCTTGCTCTTAAAATAATTTTGTCCTCGAAATTGATATACATCTATGTGAAGATTTTCGGATAATTTCTCCTCATGTCTTCCTTCTTTTCCCAAGTAGCTTCCTATGGTGAGGTTTTTTCCCACAATACTTTTACCAGTGGAATAGTTTTATTCCTTAATTTCTTGACTTCAGTACCAATGATTTGTAAAGGCTTGGGTTGATAAGTTAAATTATCCTTTAACTGTACTGTACTAGCATCAAGAATATGTGGGGGATTTGAAATATATTTTCTAAGTTGGGAGATATGAAATACATTATGAAGGTTGGATAAGGAGGGTGGTAAGGCTATCTGATAAGCAGATGGACCAACTCTTTTCAAAATTTAGAATGGTGCAATGTATCTAGGAATCATGTTTCCAGACTTTATAGCCCTACCAATATTAGTAGTTAGGGATACTTTGAGGAATACATGGTTTTCCTTCATCAAACTCAAGTGGCCTTCTTTTATCTGCATAGCTCTTTTGTCTATCTTAGGCCTTAGCCATCTTTTCCCTAATTATCTTGATTTGATCAGTTGTTTACTGTTCTAGCTCAAGCTTTAGTAATTGTCTCTCCTCTACTTCAAACCAACATAAAGGTGACTTACATTTTCTTCCATATAAAGCTTCATAGGGTGCCATCCTTATGTTAGAATGAAAACTATTATTGTAAGAAAATTCCACCATTGGTAAATTCCTATCCCAATTTTCCTTCCTTTCCAATGCACATGCCCTAAACATATTTCTAGGGTTTGCATGGTTCTTTTAGTCTGCCCATCAGTCTGAGGGTGATAAACAGTACTGAAATTGAGCTTAGTACCAAAAGCTTCTTGTAATGTCCTCCAAAACCTAGAAGTAAACCTAGGGTCTCTATCAGAAACAATGCTAGTGGGAACTCTGTGGAGTCTCACTATCTCTTGTATGTATAATTGGGCCAACCTATCCAATGAAAAATTTATTTTGATAGGTAGGAAATGTGCAGATTTTGTTAGTCTATCTACTATTACCCAAATTGCATCATTTCCTGATTGAGTTTTAGGTAATCCTACCAAAAAATCCATTAAGATTTTATCCCATTTCCATTTAGGGATATCTAGAGGTTGTAACAATCCTTTGGGTTTTTTATGTTCTATCTTTACCTGCTGGCATATTAAACATCTAGTAACATACTCAGCGATATGCTTTTTCATTCCTGACCACCAGAACTTTTCTTTCAGATCTTGATACATTTTCGTAGCTCTAGGATGAATAGTATAGTTGCTTTTGTGAGCTTCCTCTAATATTATGTTCCTTAATCCTCCTGATTTAAGAACATATATCCTATTGTGGGAGTTTACCATTCCATCAACTTCCTTTTCAAATTCCTCTTAATCCTTTAGAGATTTCAGGAATTCAACTTCTTTCTGAGCCTCTAAAATCTGAGT
Organism: Senna siamea; assembly: GCA_031216115.1. Taxonomy (NCBI): domain Eukaryota; kingdom Viridiplantae; phylum Streptophyta; class Magnoliopsida; order Fabales; family Fabaceae; genus Senna; species Senna siamea. Next base: position 11,561,108 of record CM062360.1, read on the forward strand.
CTTAAGAGTATTTTAAATTCTTAATTCACTCAGATATATTTTATTTGGCAGTACTAGAGTGGACAGGCTTAAGTTTCTAAATTTCTCTATTAGGCTCATTTCATTGACCATCAATTGAGCCATATGGAGAGATTTTCTACTTAAAGAGTTGACCAATAAATTTGCTTTTTTTGGATGGTATTTTAATTCAAAATCATAATCCTTGAGAAATTTCATCCATCTCTTTTGCCTTATGTTCAACTCTTTTTTGTCAAAGAGATATTTAAGACTTTTGTGATCACTAAATACCTCAAATCTAGACCCATAAAGATAGTTTCACCAAATATTTAAGGCAAATACTATGGCTACCAATTCCAAATCATGGGTAGGGTAGTTTTCTTCATGAGGCCATAATTGTCTAGCAGCATATGCTATCACCTTTCCTTCTTACATTAGGACACATCCTAGGCCCTTCTTGGATGCATCACAATATAGTTCAAAATGTCCTAAGGGATTAAGAATCCTTAAGATAGGCATAGTAGTTAACTTTTCCTTTAGGATTTGAAAACTATGTTCACACTTTGAATCCCATTCAAATGGAACATTCTTCCTAGTTAATTTAGTCAAAGACAAAGAGATTTGTGAAAATCCCTAAATAAATCACCTGTAGTAACCTGCCAACCCAAGGAAACTATGGACTTCAGTCACTATAGTGGGTTTCTCCCAATTTAGTAATACTTTTGTCTTACTAGGGTCTACTGAGACTCCATCCTTAGTAATTACATGTCTTAAGAATTTTACCTCCTCTAATTAGAATTCATATTTCTCTAACTTGGCATAAATTTGCTTCTCCCTAAGCAATTGTAGCATAATCCTTAAATGTTAAGCATGCTCTTCCCTATTTTTTGAATATACAAGAATATCATTAATAAACACTACCACAAATTAATCAAAGTAGGGTATAAATATGTGATTCATGTAATCCATAAAAATAGCTAAAGATTCATCAATCAAAATGGCATCACTAGGAACTCATAGTGCCTATATCTTATTCTAAAAGTAGTCTTAGGTATATCTTCAGCTCTAACTCTAATTTGATGGTATCCTGACCTCAAAATAATCTTGGAGAATAAAGTTACTACTCTCAGTTGATCTAATAGATCATCTTTCCTAGGGAGGGGATACTTAGTCTTTACAGTTACCCTATTCAATTGTTTGTAATCTATACATAATATTAGACTTTCGTACTTCTTTTTAAAAAATAATACAGGTGCTCTCCATGGTGAAGAACTAGGTCTGGTAAATTGTTTCCCTAAGAGATCTTCTATTTGTACTTTTAGTTCCTTCAAATCTAAAGGAGACATCCTATAAAGGGCTATAGAAATTGGTCCTGTACTAGGAATCAATTCTATAGAAAACTCTACTTCCCTTTTAGGAGGAAAACTTAAGATTTCTTTTGGGAATACATCTAGCAATTCATAGACTGCAGGGATATCATAGAGCTTTCGCTGAGTTTCAACTTCCGAAGAGCATAAGAAATTAATCCTTTGATTCTTTTCCTCAATTCCCCTATTTATTGGTAAGATATCTATAAAATTCATAGAATTAGCTGAACAATCCAAGATTACATTATTTGAAGAGAGCCAATCCATTTCAAGAATAACATCCAAATCCTCCAAAGGTAGAAAAATAAGGTCAACAACAAAAGATTTGTTCTCAACAATAATGAGATAATTTAAACAAGCTAAAGAGGTTAAAACTTGTTCTCCATTAGGAATAAAAATAGAAAACTCAGAAGGTAGGCTTGATGCAGGTAAGTTCAATCTCTTCATACATTCCAAAGAAATAAAAGAATAGGTAGCACCAGAATCATACAATATAATTAAAGTTACATTATTAATTAAACCCTTACCTTTCAACAAATCATCGGTTTGAGCCACTTCTTTACATTTTAAGGTATAAACTCTTCCCTTGGTTACTGGTCTAGAAGTCTTGGCTAGTTTCTTCGACATTGAACAATCTGTAGCATAATTTCCTGGCTTGCCACACTTGAAACAATTGTTTTGACCTAACCAACATGGCTTATTTCCATGATTCTTTCCACATTTTGGGACATTCATGGGTTTTTTTCCCTATCTAACTCTTAGAAAATTTACTTCCCCTACCTTTGACAAATCCTGGCTGCATTTTTCTCTTAAGGAAGTTAGATTCCTACTTCTCTTTTTCCATTGCTGCCAAGGTTCTGGAAGTAATGCAACATTTATTGACTAATGTGGCAAAATCTAAAATTTCCTGTGAGGCAACAACATTCTACAACTCTAGTTTCAAGATAGCCTCTAAATGCATAGCTTTCCATACCTCATCAGGTCTCAACTTCAAATATGAGAAGAACTTTGAAAGTTTCTTAAATCTAGCCAAGTGTTCATCAAAAGATAAATTTCCTTGCTTTATCTGCAAAAATTCTACCTCCTTCGCATTCCTCACACTCTGAGGGAAGTACTTTTCTGTAAATACCTCCTTAAATGATTCCCAGGTGATCTGGACCCCTCGAGGTTCCATTAACTATCTTGATCCCTTCCACCAGTGTTCATCTTCTCCCATCAACATATAAGTGGAAAAAGAAACTTTTTGTTCATCTATATTTCCAAGGACTTCAAATAGCTTCTTTAATTCATTCAACCAGCTATGAAAACATAGAAAAACTCTTGCATTCAAATTAATTTGAAATCATAAACACAATTTCACTGGCTAATATGCAACTACTATTCCATATCATGTCACGTGCATCATTTAGTGTGCATCATCAGATATATTCATGCTTTACATCATCAAAATACAGTAATATAGACAATTAACATAATAAATAATGGAAATAACTTTAATTGATATGGATAACTAGGCCAATCATAAAATAATCTTTCGCATGATTCTGCCTGGCCATTCATAATACTCTTTTTATTTGGCCCTACTTGGCCAATACATTCTTTCTTTTCTAGCATGCATTGTATGAGTTCTTTGTTTCATAATGTTTAGCTAGCTTTGACCTCTAAGGCATCCCCTAGTCTTTTTCTTTTTGAAAGACCATTCTACTTGATAAAGATCACTGTGCCTCTCTATTGGTCATAGATCATTTCCACTCACCAGATCACTGCACCTCTACCTACGTTATTGATCATGTCCACCTGTACTATACTAAGACGGGACAATGTTGCCTTAACTGAATACCCTCTAATATGTACCCTAGTTTGATAAATTCCCTGATCATGATTGATTTAATTCTAAGTAGGTAACTCTGTAGACATTAGGATACTAACTTAGGGTTAACCATCATTACATTGTTTTCTCATAATTCTTTAAAGAGTTAAATGGCTTTTTTAATTTAGAAAATGTGAAATTTTTGGTAACCATTCCATACCAATCATCGGTTGTTCAATCTATAAGTTATATTACTTTCTAGTTATTTCCTTTCAAAATTTATCCCATATTACTTTTCAAATACAATATTATAATATTGGAATAATTCCCTAGCCTTTACAAGATGTTTGGGAAAGAAAAGAGGCATGAACATCCAGTTGAAAAACTTCAAAAGAAGCTGAGCAGCTCGTCATAGCGAACTGGTCCCTTGGGCATGGGAAAGTGCATAGAGGTTGTTCGCCATGGTGAGAAGCTACGTTTTCCATAAAGAAGTCTCTAGAACTTTGCAATTTTTAGGGGAAAATTGCATAAAAATATAAGTTTACACATTTTTGGCTCAAAACACTTCAAGAAAACTTTGGAGATTCATTTGGGACTAACTTTAGACATTTTTCCCTTTCCAAAACATCACTATACAACAAAATAAAGTTTCTATGAGCTAGGAATCAAGATGCACCATAAGAATCATGTTTATGGAAGGAAATTCCATAACCCACCCTTTTTTATCATGTTTCAAGCATAGTTTAGCCTCAAATAAGGCTCTACAAGCATATATCCTGTAACACCCCTATCTAGTATTACAATATCTCTGATACAACCAGATAGGTTTGATACATTATTCTTATCCTTCTATTTAATTAATGTTTGAGCAATTATACCATTCATTTATATTAAGTGAATTAGGTTCAGGTCTTTTTGCTCAGCTTAAAAACTTACATGCACAGCAAAATAAAGAAATACTATACTACATAGCGAAAATATAGACTTTCATGTAATTCAAATAGTACAAGTCTGATAATGTCCATTATATACTGATAAAGATGTTCCCGGATATATGAATTACCCATCTCTCGGAAGTCAGGAGACAACAGGTTTGTAACTCAGATGCCCATACAAAGTAAGGATAGACCGGTCCTTCACATATCTGTTCCCCTTGTATAGCCCATATACATCTCATGTATACAGTTAAAATAATTGTCCTATTCTAAATCGAATATATCTAGGACCCAAATAGGGGTTCCAAAAAATCTTATTTATTCAAAAGAGAACTTCTACCTCGCGACCCTTCTACGCGTCCTTATCTGATACATATTAGCACATAGATCAGAAACACAAGTTTTCCAGTAGCTTAACAATTCAGGGTTTTAAAAAATCAACTAATATGTACCAGGGTGCAAGCACCAAAACATTTAATCTGCATTCTTAGTATTAAAACATAATGTTATTTATAAATGTAAACAAGCAAGCACTGCATGATAAATTTAGAGGGCAATAGAAAATCAGATGACCCTTTTTCAAGTGACACATTATCATAAAATTACATGGTTTATTATGGAATTAAACAAAGTTCTTATGCATTAAATTCCTACTCTTACCTTTATGGATTAACTACACGCTCTGGGGTGTTACGAGGCCACTAAGCCACCTTTATGAGATCACTGCGGACACTAGGTCAAGGTTATGGAGCACCTTCAGCCTCACCTCGTAAATTATGGACACTCAGCCACGTATATAGAGTAGTCGCGAGTACTAGGTCATGGGCATGAAGCACCTTCGACCACACCTCGCTAGGCCGCCCGGGTGGAGCACCTTCGGCCACACCTCGTAATTCGTGGACACTCGGCCACATATAAGAATTCATCGTGAACGCTAGGTCATGGGCATAGAGCACCTTTGGCCACACCTCTTAATTCGTGAATCTTTCTTTGTTTTTCCTATGTTAGTTTCCTTTCCTTTTTTCTATTGGCACACATTACCTTTTTGTCATATTTATTTATGACAAATTTTGCCTAAATCAATCTAATTTTCCATTTTGAATAATATGTTTCAATTATAAAACCTTAATAATTTTTCAGGGGAGAATTTCCATGATTTTGGTCTAAGAAAAATTCAAGAGAATGTCTTATTTTATCATTTAAATTTTACTCTTTCCATTCTTTAAATCATAGTATTGAAATGGGGTAATTCCTTTTCCATAACAATAATGTTCAGCATTATTAACCATGATTTTTCACTAACAACATTATTCAACATTGCTAACCATAATTTTTCACGACAATGGTCATCATTATCTAGTCATAAATTTCCCATAATAATGTTTATCATTAATTATCCTTAATTTTCCCCCAATAATATTCATCATTAATTTAACCATAAAGTTTAACCATAACACAATATTCATCCTTACTAACCATAATTTTCTATCACCATATTCAACACTAACTAGCCTTAGTTCTCCCATAACAATGGTCATCATTAATTAACCATGAGTTTTTCCATGTCAATTTGGGTTAGAGTTTCCTTTCTTTAAACATATTCCCTTTACTACAATAATTTTTATTATGGAAATCACAAGTCTATTTCCAATGCTAGGAGTCATAAACTAAACAACACATGCCATTACCATGCTCACTTATTCTAGGCTCTTTCATGATTTAAGAAAACAACATTATTACTTTTTAAACATTAATTCCCTCAGGTGTTTATCATGCAAGCTAGTCAAAGGTCACTCTTCTATCAATGTAGGCAAGTATTCAAGTTCCATGGAAGCAAAATGCACACTAGATCATGGAACTAGAATTAAAGAATTGTCAATTTACCTTGATGGTGAACCAAGTTGGATTTCCCCTTTGAGTTCCCCCTTACTCTTTCCCTTTTCAGTAAATCTATCTCTTCCCTTGGTCCTAAGCTTTTGTTTGAGTGTATACTAGGCCTCACATCACTCTCTTTGTCCCTTTAGGATGCCCGTCCGATTGTGTGGTGCCTATATTTAATTTCCACTCTCTATTACACTTTTCTCTTCCTTTTGCCTTGTCTGGGTTGTTTGTATGTCACTAATTCAAATTCCTTTTCCTTCCCCACGTGTAACACCTCCTTTATTTAACCTTTGTTTATTTTTAGTTTGACCTTGCTCATGCCACACATGTACCTCCAAGTACAATTTATTTTTGCTTGCAAGTCACCCTATTCCTTACCTTTCACGCTATCCATCATGGTTGCACTTTTCCTTTTCTTTCTCTTTCTTCTTTTCTTGACTTTTCGGTCACATTAATGAGAGGGAAAGGAGGGCTTCACACTGGCTTCCCTCCCCCATTTCATTTCTATTCAGTCAAAAGGGGTTGCCTTAACTATTACTATTATTATTATTATTTCATGGCTGCATGTGTACCTTAAAGTACACTTTTACCTTTAATTTCACCCTTGGGTTAACCCTTTAGACACATTTGAAGATAGGAAAGGAGAGTCATGCAAGACACTATCACACGTAGGTTGCAACTTCCTCATGAGCTACCATGTTTTCGGTGTTTCATACTTACGTGGATTCCCTTTGCTTTACGCAATAGCCCACGTCCCTTGCAGCAACTCCATCGCGTGGTGGTGCCAAAAGAGAGGAAAGGGACTGGTTCACATGAATGGTACGGTCTAGGAAATTCTCATGCATGTTTTACACTCTAGCTGCATGCATTTTCCCACTATTCCCTCATGCGGTGGCGTCCAAAAAAGAGGAGGAAAATTGGGTTTATGCTAGCTACATTTTCCACGTTAGGCACACCCTCCACGAAAGCTCTTTCCATCTCTCTCCCTTATTCTGTTTCCTCCTCCTTACACGTAGACATGCAATTCTTATTATAAGTAAATTCTGCAATATTACTTCCTAATGCACGCACACCCTTAGCCATATATGTATATTTTTTATTGGATGCTAACCCTTTTCCTTTTGGCTACTCGGTCACGCAAGCCTCCCTTTCTTCTCTTGTTCCAAATTCCCATTTAGCTAAAGGAAGGACGCCAGCTCACTTCTATTGAACACAAAATTATATATAGAAGAATTGGGGGTTACGTGTGGCTCAAGTGTACCCTTACTTTCCCTCTTTGCCAAGTGATACAATTTATATATATACACATATAAAATTTTTAAATGTTACTCTCCTTCTTTCCTTTCCCAATCCATGTGAACCATGCATGCAATTTATACAAAGATTTTCCCTCTTTCTTACACGTGAAACCCATGCAAGACCACAATCCTCCTTCATGGCATCTCCTCTTCCATGTGTGCATGTTGAAAAGGCTTCACATTTTTCTTTCTTTCCTTATTTCGGCCAAACTAAAGACGTACTCTAAACGAGAACATTTCAATAATTGAGAGTGTATTTATTTTAAATATCAAATTCACACAAACAAATTTTGTCCAATTAATTAAAGAACATAGATTTAGGCTAATTAAATTATGGGGTGTTACATATCCAACATGTAATTCAAAGAATGCAAACTTAAATCTCCCTAACTCAACTCGAATCAAAGGTTTCTTAGAGAGACATAGGTTCTTGCACCCAAAGATGAAGGTGATGAAGATAATGAATATGGAGGCTTCAAGTCTGCTACAGTATATGTAAGTTGCATGGGGATTAAAATACAGTTAAGTGAAATTGAAAAATAATTGCTAACTAGTCATTGGGTTAAAAATAAATTTTAACAATCTTAAAAAGTTTTTCCCCTTTTTGCCTCTTTATCATCAAATTCCCTCAATGTTCCATTTCTTATTACCTAGTATTTCATTCCCTATCTTTCCTTTGAGTTAAATTACCCAAATGTACCATTTTTGTAAAATGTCATTTTCTCTTAAACTGAACCTCCTTTCTGCCTAGTTTTATAGTCAATTGACTCACTACTTACTTCTCTAGCTTTCTTTATCACATTTTCGTAACAAACATGTCTCTAACTTTTAGAGACTAAATTTCTTAGGAGGATGCTACAATTCTACCCCCTAAAATAAATTTTTTCCTCAAAAGTTAAAAATGTACCTATTCAAATAATTCTAGATAGGTTGTCCTCATATATGCCTCTTTTTCCCATGTAGCTTCTTAACGTAAAGATTGATCCCACTACACTTTCACCAATGGAATGATCTTGTTTCTTAATTGCTTAGTGTCAGAATCGATGAATCTCATGGGTTTTGGATGATAAGTTAGATTATCATTTAATTGTAGTACTTGGGCATCCAATACATGAGAAGGATTAGGCAAATACTTTTAAAGTTGAGAGACATGAAAGACATCATGAAGGTTTAAAAGAAATAGGGGTAAAATTATCTGATATGTGGATAAACCTATTATTTTCAATAATTTATATGGTCCTAAATACCTTGGATTCAATTTATTAGACTTTATAGCTCTACTAACACCTGTGATAGGAGATATTTGGAGGAAACCATGCTCTCCTTCCTTAAATTCAAGAGGTCTTCTTTTATTGGCATAGCTCTTCTTTTTATCTTGAGCCTTAGCTAAATTTTCTCTAATCATCTCGATTAGATTAGTGGTGTCTCAAACAAGATTTGGGCCTAATAGTTGTCTCTCACTTACTTCAAACCAACAAATAGGAGATCTACATTTTCTTTGATACAAGGCTTCATACGGAGCCATTCCTATACTGGAGTGATAAGTGTTGTTATAGGAAAATTCCACTAAAGGTAAATTTCTATCTCAAATAGCTTTCTGCTCTAATGCACAAGCCCTTAACATGTCTTCTAGGGTTCAAATGGTTCTCTTTGATTGACCATCAGTTTAGGGATGACATGCATTATTAAAGTTCAATTTTGTATTGAACGATTCCTACAGTGCTTTCCAAAACCTAGAAGTGAATCTTGGATCTCTATTCAACAAAATATAAGGATACCATGCAACTTAATTATTTCTTGGATATATAACTAAGCTGGCTTATCAAAGGAATAATTTATCTTGATAGGGAGGAAATGTGTATATTTGGTTAACTAATCCATGATTACCTAAATTGCATCATAACTAGACTAAGTCCTTGGTAAACCTACTAAAAAATCCATTGTCACCTTATCCCATTTCCATTTAGGGATGTCTAATGGTTGTAACATGCCAAAAGGCTTTTGATGTTCTATCTTTAATTTCTGACACACTAAGTACTTAGCAAAAAACTCAGCAATGTCCTTTTTCATACCTGGCCACCAATATCAAGACTTGAAGTCTTGATATATCTCAATAGTGCCAAGATGGATGATGTAATCACTCTTATGAGCTTCCTCAAGGATTTTGGTCCTTAAGTTCTCACTATCAGGGACATAAATCCTATTTTGAAACTATACTATTCCATTAGTATCTTTGTTGAATTCCTTCATGTCTTTTAGTGACTTCAGGAATTCATCATCTATTTGAGCTTTAAGAATTAGCGCCCTAAGATCACAAGTTATCTTCAACTTATTTAGGCAAATCCTATCAAATAATATTGATGTGGAAGATTTAAATCTATAAACTTCTTTATTAGTTTTAGTTCATTCACTATCATATGGGCTACATGCAAGGATTTCCTACTCAAGGCATCTGTAAGCACATTTGCTTTTCTTGGGTGGTACTTAAGCTCAAACTTATAATCCTTAAGGAATTCGATCCACCTTCTTTGCCTCATTTTAATTCTTTCTGATTACAGAGATATTTGAGACTTTTATGGTCACTAAATATCTCAAACTTTGTATCATAAAGATAATGTCATTAAATCTTTAGGGCAAATACTATGACCGCTAATTCTAAGTTAATTCTCCTCATAAGGTCTTAATTATTTGAAAGCATAAGCAACTGCCCTCTTGTCTTGCATAAGTACACAGCCTATCCCTTTCTTAAAAGCATCGATGTATACCTCAAAGGATCCTAATGGGTTAGGAATTACTAACACAAGAGTGATGGTGAGTTTCTCCTTAAGCGTTTGGAAAGTTTGCTCACACTCTTTGGACCACACAAAAGGTACATCCTTTCAGGTCAATTTGGTTAATGGTTAAGCTATCTGGGAAAATTCCTAGATAAACCTACAATAGTATCTTGCTAAATCCAAAAAACTATGAATCTTAGTCACCGTCCTAAGGCACTCCCACTTCACCATTGCTTTTGTTTTACTAGGGTCTACAACTACCCCATTGTTGGTTATTACATGCCTAAAAAATTTCACCTCCTCAAGCCAGAAATCACATTTCTTTAACTTGGCATACAACTGCTTTTCTCTCAAGATTTGAAATACAATCCTAAAATGCTCTTCTTGCTCTTCTCTATATCTAAAATATACAAGAATATCATCAATAAACACCACAAAGAATTTTGTTGAGGGAGGGTCTAAAGATGCGATTCATGTAATCCATGAAAATAGTTGGAGCATTTGTCAGACTAAATGGCATCACTCTGAATTCAAAGTATCCATACTGGGTTCTAAAGGCCATCTTAGAAATGACCTCTTCTCTTAATATAATTTGATGATACCCTAATCTCAAGTCAATCTTGGAGAATACTATTACTCTTCCAAGTTGATCTAATAAATCATTTATGCTGGGCAATGGGTATTTATTATTCACAATAACTTGGTTTAATTGTCTATAATCTATGCACATTCTTAGGCTATCATCCTTCTTCTTGACAAATAGAATTGGTGCTCCCTATGGTGAAACACTAGGTCTAATGAATCCCTCAAACAAAAAATCCTCTATGTGGGCTTTAAGTTCCCTTAACTCTATAGGAGACATCCTATAGGGCATTATAGAAACAAGTCCTATACCAAAAATTAACTCAATAGAAAATTCAATCTCCCTATTTGTGGGTAAACTAGACACCTCTCTTGGAAATACATCAAGAAACTCTCTAACAACTAGGATCTAATCAAGTTTACTCAAAAATTCTACCTCAAAAAATGCTAGAAAACCCACTTTCTTTTTCTTTCTTTCCATATGCCTATTCACAGTCATGGCATCTATAAAATTCATAGATTTTTTACTACAATCTAGGACCACATCATTATCAGACAACTATTTCATTGCAAAAATAATATCCATATCAGACATAGGTAAATAAATCAAATCAACAAGAAAAGGTCTTTTTTTAATAATAACTAGACAATTTAAGCAAACCTAAGAGATAATAACATGGTCTCCCATAGGGGTGGAAACATTCAAATCATAAGGAAGTCAAGTCATAGGCAAGTTTAGATCCTTCACAAGCTTATCAGACACAAAAGAATGAGATGCACTAGAATCAAATAATGCAATTAAAGATTGGCTACCTATCATACACTTACCCTTAAGTACATCATCAGATTCAATCATCTCCTTACCCTTCATTGTGTACACTCATCCATGTGTCAGGGGTCTAGACCTACCATTGGGTTTCTTTGGTTGGAAGCAATTTTCTGCCCAAATGCCTTGGCTTATTGTAGCATATAGGTTGGCCCACTAGATAAGGTTTATTCCTATGATACTTCCCACATTTTTAGCAAGGATTAAAGGTCTGCGGTGTTACCATCAGCTTCTTTCCCTCATTATTCCTTTAAAACTTAGGTTTTTTATGATGTGAGAAATTTCCAAGTATTTTATTGAAAGTTAGGATTGGTTTCTTATTTTTCTTTTCTTCTTCCAAACTTCTCACCACACTCCAACACTTATTTACTAGAGTGGCATAATCTTAGATTTCTAGTGGGGAAATCTCTTTCTTCATTTCTAAATCTAGCCTTGCCTCTAGGTGCATGTGTAACACCCCCATTAGTCTATGTTCCTTGTAAGTGTTTAAAGGTATAATGTATATAATTATCATAATAATGGTGTGTTACTATCACTTCTACCCGAGTAAATTTTAAACTTTTTACCAAGTTGATTAATTGAGTGCCATTTGGTTTAGTCTCTAGTCTCGAGTTCTCTCAACATCGCAGTGGAATAAATATATGTATAGAATACACCTGGATTACCTATACATAAACATGCATTCTTAATTAAATATAGTCAATTAACTATGGGGTATAGAGGCAACAATCCTGCCACTCATAGCCCCATCAATTAGTTTATTCATCAATCTAGCCTAATTCCCATATAGATAAGTTAGAATAGGCTATACAAAATAATCCTACACTAGCCTTTCTCAAAATATCATGAAGGCTAGCTACATTCTACTATGTACTTAAACTATTCAAATTAAATAGTTTGTATGCTCGAAATGGCCACTTCTTCATACTTTACCTCTTTCTCCAACCTAAGGGGACCTACATATTTGGTACATGCCAACACTAAAATGAGAAATGAATCTCAGTAGTAATGCAACCTGTTATGAAATCTATTGACCTATACCACCGTGCTCGCACAAAAAACTCTACATTCTTTTATAAAACATATTACATGGCATATACTATTGGGGTGTTATTTATGTAATCATACTTTCAAACATATGCTCGAATTTATTCATGTACATATAAACATATCATCTTTCAAACATAGGATGTTCATTCATCATCAATCTCATCATCACTTTCATATATAACATATATGGGATAGTAAACATGCCATCATTTCATTTCCATAACATGTGAGCAGTACATAAAATACTCTAAGAGTAATCAAGAGAGTCACCCAACAATAACTCAACACACCATTGTCTATATGAATGAGCGCATGGCTATCTAATCATGCCTTAACTTATGTACATTCTGAGGTGTCTCCCAGTACCTCAATGGTCCCTGCCCCTTTCCGATAGATCATCCCTAACTAGTGTGATTCCTCCCTTTCATCCCAAACGAGGCTAATATAAACTTATAGGATCACCGTTAACTCTACCCAAATCATTTTCTCTCCACTTTTGGGCAGATCATAGTACTATGGAATCACCACCATTCCTTTGAGATGGATCACACTATTGGTACATTATTCTCTACATATAATCTAGGGTGAATTGGCCTATGGCCACGGTTATGCTTAACTCTAAGTATGTGTTTCTCATAAGGCTTTTGGGAGATGACACTAAAAGTTTGCAACCATCACGGTGTTTTCAAAATCATGTAGGTTCAAGTGGATGTTTTACCATCATAATTTATGGCACAACCGTGGAATTCCCAATGGTCGTCCCATACCGACAATCAGTCACTCAATCATGAGCCTATATACCCTAAGGCATACAATGAGAATACTTTCTTCTTTCCCTTTTTGTGTTTTCTGCTCTCTCTTTATTTCACTATCAGAAGAGTCTCATCACCAAGTGATTCGTGACTCTATCTTATGCATGTTACCCACTACATCCCTTGGTTAGATCCTTAGTTTGAGTAAAAATTTGGGCTAATCTCCTTTTAAAATGGTCAATTGAGCTCATTATCCTTCTCATAGAGTTAGTAATTGACTTCTCTCTCTCAGGCAGTAAGTTGCTAGCTTATTGTCTAACATTTCTGCTCTTGGCCGAGAGCCACCAGTCAGCTACTAGCCTTGACAGTCAACTTTCAAGGGTCTGTCAGTCGGTTGCTGGCCTACTGTGAGACTTCCTGGGTAAAATCTAGGCTTGATAGTCAGCTGTTAGGGCACGACAGTCAACTGCTAGCCTTTAAAGCATTTTCTAGAAAATGAAGAACACGACAGTCGACCTCCAGGGGTCTGGTAGTCAGCTGCTAGTGTTCTATCTCACATTTATGGGCAGATTATGAGCATGACAGTTGACTTCCATGGTTGGCATCGGCTGGTAGCACTCATTATGTGCAAAAAATCATGGTTTTACCTAGAGTTTGGCCCCAAAAACATGCTCTTAGATCATTAACTTAAATCATGAACTCAATTCCAACATTCAAATGTCATTCTTTGTACATAAAATGCCCATAACTTAGCTTAACATGCTCAAACTAAGATCAAACCACATCTTTCTCATTTTGGGCTAATACCCAACTTTAAAAATCATTCACAAGCATAAATGAACAAGATAAATTAGCACACAGTACCTAATAGCAATTAAAACACATAGAATGTAGGTTTAAAAACCTCAACTTAGCTTAAAACATTCCAAAAATCACATTTATTAGTAATTTTTTTGCATATTTTGTAAATAGGGTTTAGGATGAATTTTTACCTTGATTCCTGGCAAAATGTGTGTGTTTGATATGTTTAGAAGGCTCTCACCTTACTGTAGAACTAATTTCCAGCTTCAAATCTGCCCTTTCCTTTAACAAAACTTTCATTTTATGCTTTAACTAGCCTCTTTCTCTCTCTAGCCGCCCTCTTGCTTCTCTCTCTAAAAATGATTAGAGTTAGAAGTGTGTAAAGGGTTTAGGGCTATAGCTAGGGTTTAAGGAAGTTTAGGTAATTGCTTTTCGGTCCCTAAGCTATCTTGCACTCTTAGACTCCCTCATTTTTCCCTTTTGAATTGAGTCCCTAACCACCTCTTGTTAAACCTTCATGTATTTCCTTTCAATTTAGTGTAACATCTGTTCCTAACACTTGTAACTTATGATGATGTTGTTGTTGTTATTATTTTAGTATTAATTGTGAAGGGTTAAGGATGATTTAGTAAGGAGTTATAATGAACACTTTTATCATTTTATAATCACTTTTGTGATAAAACCATGAAATTGGAAATCTGGTAATGAAGGGTAAAATGGTAATTTTTCCATGAAATGAATAATTAGTTAATTCTCTTATTTCATGAAGTTATGACAAAGGACTCTTATTATTTTCATTTAAGAGGGAAGAAGAGTCTAGTTATGCAAGAAATTACTTATGTTAATATTAAAGGACAATTTTCCCTAAGAAGGGTAAAATTGTAATTTCACACCATGGTTATGATGGTAATTTTATATGATGTGAGAAAATTGTAGTTTTACCCTAAATATTTTATTAAGGTGGGAATTAGAAATCCTTACTCATTCTTGATCAAAAGAAGAAAGAATGAGAGTGAAATGATAGTTTTAGCATAAAGGGTAAAAAGGTAATTTTACCTTAGGGGCAAAATTGAAATTTTGCTAAAATAAAAGTAAATTAGTAAATTCATGGAAATGAGCCTTATGGAATTTTATTTAAGTGATTTTTACCCCTTGAAACCGAAAAGAATGAAAAAGGAAGCAAAAATGGCCAAATTGGACTTAATAGCAAAAGTGCACTTTTCTTAGGGACTAAAATGCAAATTCTGAAAATTTGAGGGACCACTATGAAATTTTGAAATTCTGGAAGGGCAGAACAGTCCCAGCCCATGGAAGTTGCATAAAATTACAATGGTAAGGAGAGACAATGCCATTGTTATAAAAAGAAAAGAAAAAGGATGAAATTGACAAAATTTGTAAGAATGGCATTTTTGTAAATAAGTCAAACTTTAATTAAACCTATTTCTTCTCCTAGCTACTAGAAATGTCGTGAAAGAGGGAGAAGAAGGAGAGGTGGCTGAAGTTCATCTTGCCTTGGAGGAGAGGAAGCTTACATCAAATTAAAAGGGGAATTACATATCCATTGGCTTTTCAAGGTAGATAAACAACCTTATGCAATTATTTTCATGTTTTATGGTAGATTTATGGTGTTTTCAAAATTGTAAGAAAGGTGGAAATTTCTCTCTCTACATGTGTATGGTAGATTTGCATACTTGGATGTGAAATATGTTGGAAATCACTTGTGGTTGTGACTATAGATATGTTGGAAAGTATGGAAACTCATGAAATGGTAAGATTGCATAAATGGAAATTCATTTTTCTAAACCCTAAATTATGTCAATGCTGAATTTGTGCTTTTAAGAGTGAGAAAATGGTATTTTGCATGAATGTTGTTGTGTTGGAAGGAAAAGGATGAAACAACTCCATTTTGCTTGTTTTCTCATTTTGGCCGAATGCTAGGGTTCATGTTGGTGCTGAATTTTGGCAAAAATTTGTGTTAGAACTAGTGAGAGAAAGTGCTAGAAAATGGTAAGAGAGAGAAAGTTCAATTAACTTTGCATTTGGGTATTTCTCTTATTGTCTAGCTTCACAAATAACCAAATAAGTGTGCATTAGTCACCTTGGAGGAATGAATGCATATGAATGATGCTGAAATTGTTCTTAAAAATTGACTTAGAGACTATATATGTCTAGTTCTAAGAAAAGAAGAGAGAGAAAATCATGGCAAGTTATACCTTAAGTAATGTTGTCAATTTAAAGTCTTACTTTTTCACTTTAAAAGTATGCCTAAAAATGTGAAATTGTGAGATTAGAAGTATGGTCATCATTGATATGAACAATGAGTTAGAAAAGCATGAAAAAGGATTACTTAAAGTACACTTACACAAAATTGAGGTGTGAGAAAATGTTAGGCATAATTATTGAAAGTGTTGCCAAAATGCTTAGATGATGAGAATAATGCTGAAAAGGAACCAAATAAGTTAAAAGTGCCATATTTTCATATTTTTCTTGCCTTGGCCGAATGTAATATGGCATTTTCCCTAGAATGGCCAATCTTATGTGTCCATTGGAAGTGGCTTGAGGTACCACCCGAATAGGCATATGTTATGTAAAAGTGTTTACATGGCATTATTGTGCTGTTATCAATGGAATGTTTACATTTATGTAAAAGATGTTTATATGATATGAAAATGCTTGATGTGATGTGTAACACAAGGTTAAAGAATAACATGAAAATGCATGATGTGATATGAAATGCGAGGTAAAGAATGGCATGAAATTGCTTGATGTAATGTGAAATGCGAGGTTAAGGTTCCCTGGTGGGAAATGATTGATATGTGCCCTAGGGAATTGAAATGAGGAGGAGGGACGACCCAGTGAATGACCCCTGAAACTGAGGCCTGTGAAGGGGAGGAATGATTCAATGTTTACCTTCTAGGAAAGTTACCTTGTGGGGAATGATCTTCTGTATACTCCCAAGGTATTAAATGAGGAGGAATGATTTGATGCATCCATTCCTAAAAAGAGGCTTCCTTGTAGGGAATGATCTGGTGTATACTCCCAAAGAAGAAGAGGCAGGGGGAATGATCTGGTGTCTATCTCCTAAAAGCTGAGGTTTATTATATGTTATGATATGCATTACAAAGATGTGATTTATGTGAATATGATTATGATATTTAAACATTGAATGCTTATAGCCTATTCCATGAATGAACTGATTGAATGTGTATTTCATTTCTATAGCTGCATCCACACATGTTTCCATAATGAATCATATCCAAGTGTATATATGAAAAGAGTTTTGAAATTAAATTGCATGTAAAGTATTTTCTGCATTATTGCAGTGGTACATGTCAGTCATTTTAAAATAAACTGGTTGTTTAACTACTGGGAATACAATTTTCATTACTGAACTGATATGTATCAGATGGTTAGATACTGCATGATAATTGAAGTGGAGTTAGATACAGTGGATATTCCTTTCTTGGGTACCTTTACTATTATCAAGAATGTGTACGTTATCACTATTTTTGAATTCCCGATGGAGTAGATGAGGACTTAAATATATAGCTATAGCCCAACTTTTTGGAGTCCTAATTCTTTGTTTTGGGGAGTTGGAATTAGGACTAATATTTTTGGCTGTATATAGACAGAAAAAGGGGCATATGTATAGGGATATATGAAGGACCGATTCTCCCATGGTATTTTGTAAAAGGGGTATGAGTGACAGGCTTGTTGTCTCCTTACTCCTTCAGGATGGGTACTTCATCTATCCCAGTGTCTGTATATGAAACGATGTACTAAATAGATATCATAATGTATATGTATATGTATATATGAAAATTTTTTGTATGTAATCTACTGTAGTGTTTAATGTTTTATATTCCGCTGTGCCAAAGCATTTCACCTGAGCATGAGAACCCAACCTAATTTTAAAATAAATCTATGATGGATTGGATGCTCGGGAACTTTAAATATAATTAAAGACTAGAATTAATGTAACCACTTATCTAAGGAAGTAATATGACGTTGTTGAGGTAAGATAAGGGGTGTTACATTTAGTACCGAGGCTAATGCAACTATATGCACTAATGCAACATACACAAGCATTTAATATTAAATCAACAAGTATCAAAAATCTCTTTAATCATAATTAGAGCTGATGTTACAACATGGACTTCTTGTCTTCATTGGGCTGATACATAAGGTAAGAAGAAAATTTGGATAGGTCTTTAAATCGAGCTAGGAATTCCTCAAAATTTTTTCCATTCTGTTTAAGTTGCATAAACTTAACCTCTCTCTTGTTCCTCACACTTTAAGGGAAATACTTCTTAAAGAAGGCTATCTTAAAGTTATCCCAAGTCAAAGGGGGATTCTAGGCTTTTAAGAGTTATTGGGCTCTATTCCACTAATACTCCACCTCACCTTCTAGTATGTAGGTGGCAAACTCCACCTTTTGTACATTATTATTCCCTAAAAGTTTGAAAATATTCTCCATACCCTTGATCTACTCATCATTTAGGTTGGGATCATGCTCACCCTTAAAGGTTTTTAGCTTGGCCTTTTGAAATTTAGATTATACCTTATAGTTGTGGTTTCCTTCTACTTCTTTCAGTTGAGGCACATGGTTCGTCTCTTCTTGTAGATGCTACAACAATTGAGTAGTGGCATCAGCCTGATGTCTCATGGCCTCTACCATTCCCTAAAAAGTTTGCATCACTCTATCCTCCCCATTAGCCTCATTATTAGGGACATTCCTAAAACTCCTTCTATGTGGTGCCATAGTTTCCTTCTACAAAACAAATGTAACTGAGGTGATCAATCTAAATAACATAACATTCCTTACATCAAGCTAGATAGAGACTGATAACTTATCTAGATCAGTCACACAGTCTAACTCTAGCCTTCTAATGAGGAACACTACCTAAATCAAAACCATTTTCTCTGATACCGAAAGTTGTAACACCTTACCTCTAAGGGTATACTACACAAAAACCCTATCCGCTCCTTCTATTTATGGGAGATGTTTATTATTTTTTAAATAAGTTAAATGCTTATGTTGCATTAGATTTCATGTAGTTGCATTAGAGTGAAGGACTAAACTGAAAAGAAAAGAGTGGGGACTTAAATGAAAGGAAAAGGTTTAGTGACGAAAGTTATATAGGCTTTCAATACTCCAGGGGTAGCAAACTGTAATTTTAGCCAAAATAGTTACTATAACTACCAGATTTTTGAATTTGCTGGCCAATGGTTCAGAGGCAAAGCGATAATTTGGCATATGGCTAGAGAAATTATCATTTTGAGCCGAATGATCAAGAATTAGGATCAGAATGGAAATTTTTGGACCACTTATAAATAGGGCTAAACCTCAGAAGCCTCATTTTGCACCTGAACTTCAGAATTCTAAAGAGAGAAGAGCTAGAGAGAGAAAATGAAGAACTAAGAAAGAAGAGAATCGTAGGGAGAAGTTTGACATACCTAAGGCAAGGATAACATACTAACAACTATTCAAGAAAACTTTTTCATGCTTTAAATTAAGAAACTACGTAGCAAACAACCTAATCCTCTCTATTTTGAAATTACTATTCATATACTAAAAGTTGTGATTTTCTTGGTGTTTAAGCAAGAGAGGAAGTTAAAACCTACATTCTTGATTTTTTAACTACTATTGGGTGTTTTAAACTGCATTGATGTACTTATGTATGCTTAAATCAGATTATGAAAAATAAGTTTTTACCTATGAGTGAAGTGAGATTGAATCCAAGATTTAAGGGAGATTAAACGATAATTTGGGCTGTTTATATGTGTTAAATGATACTTATATGCTGGTATTGAGTTGATGATTATTAGAAATGATTTACAAACAAGTTCTTAGGAAAAAATTTGGGTCAACACCTAATTTGAAAAGTAGAGCATAGCATAGCAGCCGACTCCTAACTCTTGAAAGTCAACTGTCGTGCTCTTGGCTTACCCAGAAACGCATACCGAGCATTATCAGCTGACTACCAACCCTTGGAAGTCAACTGTTGTGCTTATATTTTTCAAAAAATAGCCAAAAACGTAACAGTAAACTTTCGGGTCTATGGCAGCTGACTAGTAGCCCTCAGATTTAAGAAAAATTAGCAAGACAGAGAACAAAAGGTAAGTTACCAGGCGGGTGAAAGTCGACTTTCTAGCCCTTATTTTGGAATCTAAACTCAATGACCTTATTGAAAGCATGATTCGCCCAAAACTCCACTCAAACAAGGGATCATAACCTAGAATGTGTAATGGGTAACATGTTGGTTGAGAATGAAAGAGAAAGAGCATGAATGATATGAGAATTTAAAAAGGAATGAGTATGAGACATAAAAGAGAAATGAGAAAGTATTCTTAGTATATGGATAATGGTAGATAAACTCATGCTAAGTGACCCTTGTCAGTATGGGATGACTATTGGGCATTCCATAATTGAACTAAATAATTTTAAAAACACTGTGATGGTTATTAAATTTAAGTTAGTGAACTCCCCTATGGCTAGTTAAAGGAGTCACATACTTAAGGTTAGTTATAAACATGGTATGAGTCAAATCACCTTAGTCTATATACCTGTGAATAGCATTTTGGGAGATGATCTGTTGAAAAATAGTAATCTCATATGTACATGGGATGAGCTGCCAGAGAGGTAGGCAGAGACTCTGTTTTAATGGTGATACAGGGAAGGAACTACCAAATAGGTGGGTAGAGAACCTGTTAGACTCAGAGATTAGGGGATAAACTATAGAGAGGTGGGCAGAGACCCTTGTAGGGCTGTTGTGGATGGTTGTACTTGGATCCACTAAAGGACGCTCCAGAATGTACACAAAATTGCAGTCACAAAAAGTTTCATAAGTAGTAATGGACTATGAGAAACTCATCTGTGAGTGAGGGTTAATACGAGGAGTTGTTCACTCAGTAACTCTCCTAATTTCTCTTGTTATGATCAAAATTTGGCAAAAGCTATAAGAATATGCTCTAAATTCCTTGTTTATGCTCTTGTCTATACGTGAATATAACCCTATTACCATTATAACCTGATGATATATCCTGTGTGGTGGATATGTGATGAATTGTATTTGCATTCATAAGTATGAGATATAACTGTATAATTAATACATATTATCCCAATAGACATGATGTATTAATTGTTGAGAAAAATAATGTAGTGTATTTTTGTAAGAGTACGATGGTACAGTAAGAAATTTATAAAAATAGGTTGTTATTGCTATTGAGAAATTATTCTCATATAAATACTGGTTTGTATGAGATGCCTAGGTACTAGGTATTGCTGGAAATGGAAGTAAAGATAGTGTAGATACCATTTTTAGGGTATTTCCTAGTTGTTAAGGAACTATGGATTATTTTTGTATTAAAAGTTCCTTCCACACCCTGACTGCATGAGGTTTAGGGTTTGTATAGTAAAGTTTTGACATGCCCAATACCTGATTCCATATTATTATATTTGGGAAGGATAAGGATAGTTATTTTTGGTATATAAAATGAGGGGATATGTGATATAGGTATCCATTGTAAGCTTTTTGTTAAATGGGTATAAGTGGTAGGGTTGTTGCCTCCTTACCCTAGTTGACAACTCTCACATATCTATAGGTATATGTTTAATGGATAGAAGTCATAACTGTTGTAAATGAATTATGTATATATTATGAATGTGAATGTATATGCTTATATTTTTTATTTCAATTATTTTCATTGTGTTACATGTTAGAATCTCGAGTGTAGAATTCCTAAACTAATGGCACTTAATTATTTAACTTGGTAAAAGTTAAAAATTTACTTAGGTAGTTATAGTCGTAACTCACCAATCTTGTAGCATATTATGTTATATTGTTTAATTAACTAAAAGGAAACATAGGATTGGGGGTGTTACACCATAGATATGCTGCTATTGCAAAACTTTTCTTATCTACCTAAGTTCAATTTTAAGTTAAATTCCTAGAATCTTTAAATAGTTCAATTTCAAGTTTAAGGTTGCACTCGGGATTCTCACTTATATGTGTGTGTGTATTGCATCGGAAATATAAAAACTATATATATATATAGGTTAGACATTTCTATTTACATCTTATACACATCTTTACATATTTCCCAAAATACTAGGTGAGAACTTGAGAAATGATGTCAACTTGTCCCAAGACCATCTAAACCCATTATGGGATATCTATTGCTGTGATACAAAGTTAGTAAACTTATATACATATGCCTGATTACAACCTCCTTTCACTATACATACATAGAAGTTCCCTATTGCTTCTTCAAAACAGGCTAGGGATAGTGGAACACCAAAAAGAGGGTTATCTCCTTTACTAATCTAACCCACTAGGGGCAGTGGTGCATCCATGATGTAGATCATTATTTCTCCTATACATATATAGTATCCTACTCTAGGTATGTGAATCACTTCTATTTCCACCTCATCATCACAAAAGTACCTAGGCATCTGGACACATCAATGCAAGGGTGAGATAAAATCTTAGTAATTAAAAGAAATCAAGATCAAAATTATCATTGATGGTACCAACTATGAAAACACAAAAAACTCTTGTATTCAAATTCGTTTCAAATCATAAACACAATTTCACTGGATAATATGCAACTACTATGCTATTTCATGTCATGTATGTCATTTACTAAGCATTATCAGATATATTCATGCTTCATATCATCAAAATATTGTAATATGGACATTTAACATAATAAATAATGGAAATAACTTTCATTCGTATGGCTTACCGGGCCAATCATAAGATAATCTTATGTATGGCTTTGCTTGGGCATTCATAAAATAATATTTCATATGGCTTTACTTGGCCATTCATAATACTCTTTTCATTTGGCTTTACTTGGCCAATACATTCTTTCTTTTCCAGCAAACGTTGTATGAGTTCTTTCTCTTATAGCTTTTACCTCTAGGGCATTTCCTAGTCATTTTCTTCTTGAAAGGCCATTCTATTTGATGGAGATCACTGTGCCTCTCTGTGGGTCACAAATCATTTTTACTCACCGGATCATTGCTGTAACACCCTTTAGCCTATGCTTCCTTTAAAGTTATTTTAAAGAATCTACTATATAAATATCATAACATTGGTGTGTTACTATTACTTCTACCTGAGTAAATTTAAACTTTTTACCAAGTTGATTAATTGAGTGCCATTTGGGGTCGGGTTTTACTCTTGGGTTCTCACTCAAGAATTGCAGCAGAATCATCAAATCATATATATATATAATGTACTCTAGATAACTGTATGCAAACATGCATAATTACTCATTAGTTTGCTTTAACTTAACTATTAGGATATAGAGGCAATATCCCTAACACTCATAACCCCATTAAATGAACTATTGATGGTGATAATTATTCCATATACATTTAAGTTAAGTTAAGATATACAAGAGATAGTTTATACTAGCCCTTCTAAAAAATCATATAGACTAGTAATAATGAACATATATGCCTATGCTATTCAAAATAAATGCTTCAATATACCCCATGAAGGGTACTTATCCCATGTTACTTTCCTGTCTAGCTAAGGGACCTACACATCTGGTACATGCCAGCACTAGGGTGAGAAATTAATCTCAGTAGAAGAAAATCTATACCACCATACTTAGACGAAAATCTCTACATTCTTTCTCATCATAAAAATATAGTACAGACTATTAGGATGCAATGTATGTATCATATAGTTATGTCATATGCTCATATTTATGCATTTACATATAAAACATATCAACTTTATAGTATGGGATGTTCATTCAACATCATTTTCATCACAAAACATTTTCCTAGGTAATAAACAATCCGTTTGATTTTACTTATGAGCAGGAGAAAAAAATCATAACATATGAGCTATTGAGAGTGTTGCCCAGCAATAACTCCACATACCACTACATACATGAATGAGCTATCCTAGTGACTAATTACGCCATTATAGTAATTGAGCTATCCTGGTGACTAACTGTGCCACTATAGTATTTAAGCTATCCTGGTGACTAACTGTGCCACTACAGTAACTCTACTACACAGTCCTACCGAAGCATCCCCCAACTGGATCCAACATACAATCTCAATATATCATGGAATCACTATAAAACCTCTGTATAGCTCCTATCCTCTCTACTTCTGTGGATCATGAGGCTATGAAATCACCACCCCTTACTAGTGGATCACACTCTCGGTATGTTATTCTCTAACATATATACTAGGGTGATTTGGCTCATGCTCATGGTTATGCTTAACCCTAAGTATGTGTTTCTTAATTGGCCTTTGGAAGATGACACTAACTTAAATTTTGCAACCATCATGACATTTTCAAAATCATCTATGCTCAAGTGGATGTTTAACCATCCCTATTTATGGTACAACTTTGGAATGCCCAATGGTCATCCCATACCAACAATCAGTTACTCAATCATGAGCCTATCTATTACTAATGCATATGTTTAAAATACTGTACTCTTTCCTTTATGATTTTTTTCTGCTCCCTTTTGTGTCACTATCACAAGGATCCTTTCATCCAAGTGACATGTGACCTTATCCTTTGCACATTACCCTAAAGTATGTAGTTTCCTTTTATGATTACGTTGTAAGCCTTAAACAAGGTGGTATGAAGGTTTACTAAGCTTAATCTTTTACCAAAATCATGGTTCACTATGTTTGAGGGCTATCAGTTAACTGATGGAGGGCTAGCAGTTGACTGATCGCTCTCTGGAATCATTAGTTTGCAAAATAGCAGGCTACTAGTCAAGATGGAAGGCTGGCAGTCGACTGATGGCTCTCTATAATGCTTCCTGGGCAAGACAAAGAACACAACAGTCGGATGCTAAGGTTATTAGTTGACTGTTATGTAAAAAACTCAGACCCGACACTCAATTGATAAGGCTACCAGTAGGTTGTTACATCTAAGTATACATTTCTGGGTTTCTCAGGAACACGACAATCGATTGCTATATGCTATCAGTTGACTGTTATGCCCTGCACAAATTCTGAAATGCATTTTTTAGAGATTACTTAGCCCAGATTTCATTCCATTTCAAGTTTTAAGCATATGAGCTTAGTTTCCATGCCAAAAACCTCATTTTTCTCTAAAAATTCCTCATTATTATGCTCATACATCATGCATCCAAGGAAAACTAGTATATTCTACTATATGAACAATAACCCAATCCTTCCAATTAGTTACAAGCATAAATAAGCATAACATTTTAGCAAGTAACACCCAGTAGAAGTAGAAAACATATAGAATGTAGGTTTAAACCCTAAATACAGTTCAAATCATTCATAAACAACATTCTTCAGCAAAAGCAAACATTTTAGAAATGGGGTTAAGTTAAGTTGCTACCTTGGATTTTCTTGCAAGTGGATGTATATATGATGCATAGATGATGCTTTCCTAGCTGTAGAAAAAACCCCTAGCTTCAAATCACCTTTCCTTCAGTAAGTCTCCTCTCCTTTGCCCTAACTCGCCCTTTTCTCTCTCTACTTACCCTTCTCTCTCTAGAAAAAGGCTAAAGTTATGTTGTGTGGGTTAGGGTTAGGGTTTTTGAAGTATAAGTCTCCCTATTTACATTCTAGTCCTTGGCTCATTTGTGATTTTGGCCTAGCTGAACTTTCCCTTTTCAATTGGGTCCTTAGTCACACTTTGACTCAGCTTTTCTTTCTTTTAACCAAGCCGATGTGCTAATGCAACTATATGCAATTAATACAACAAACACAAGTATTTAATTTTGAATTAACAATTAACAAACATCTCTTAATCATATTAAGATCAGATGTTACAACTGCAGCTTTGCTTAGGTTACAGATCATGTCCACCCGTACTATGCTGAGATGAGACAATGTTGCCTTAACTTAATACCCTCTAATATATACCTTAGTCTGATAAGTTCCTTAATCATGATTGATTTAACTCTAAGTATGTAACTCCGTAGCCATTCAGGTACTAACTTAGGGTTAACCATCAACACATTGTTTTCTTATAATTCTTTAAAGATTCAAATGGCTATTTTAATTTAGAAAGCATGGAATTTTTTATAACCATAACCATCCAATACCGATTACCGGTTATCCAATCTAAAACTTATCTAGGAAAGATCATATAATAATGGTGCTTACATTCTATCTTTCTAGTTATTTCCCCTCAAAATTTGTCCCATATTACTTTTCAAATACAATATCATTATATTGGAATAATTTCCTAGCCTTTACATGATATTTGGGAAAGAAAAGAGGCATGAACATCTAGTTAAAACCTTTAAGGGAAGCTGAGCAGCTTGTTGCAGCAAACTAGTCCCTTTGCTATGGCTAAGTGCACAGAGGCAATTCACCATGGCAAAGAAGCCGGGTTTGCCACGACGAAGTCTCCATACCTTTGAGATTGTTAAGGAAATTTTGCATAAAAATCTAAGTTTATACCATTTTTTGCCCAAAATACTTCAACAAAACTTTGGGTATTCATTTGGGACTAACTTTAAACTCTTTTCCCTTTTCCAAAACATCACCATACAAAAAAATCAAGTTTCCATAAGCTAGAAATCAAGACCCACCACAAGAAACATGTTCATAGAAGGAAATTCTATAACCCACCCTTTTTAATCATATTTGAACCATAGTTTAGCCTTAAATAAGGCTCCACAAGCATATATCCACCATGTAAATCAAAGAATGCAAGCTTAAATCTCCTTAATTCAATTCAAATCAAAGGTTTTTCAGAGAAAGAGCATGGGTTCTTGTACCCAAGGAGAAAATGTAACACCCCCAACCTTATATTTCTTTTAAGTGATTACATAATATAAGGTGATATAACATAGGATTGATGAGTTTACTACTACCTTTACCCAAGTATATTTTTAACTTTTTCTAAGTTAAATAATTGAGTGCCACTAGTTTGGGTTACTTCACTCGAGTTCTCACACGTTACGCAGTGAAAATAAATAAAGTAATTTAAATAAGATACATAGATATAGAGATATTTACATTCACATTCAGTACATAATATTTATACATACATAAATAGTAGTGTGTGCCAGACATATACCTATAGATATACGAGCTTGAGCAGGGTAAGGAGATAACAAGCCTGCCACTCATACCCTGGTTTAAGCAAAATTCTCTGTCTCACATATCTTAATACATATATGCCCTCTTTACTTACACCAAAATCATTCTCCTGCTTCTTTCAAAATACTAATAAGGATTTAGGAAAATGGGCATGTCAAAATACTATATATTCCTAGTTATGCATACAATTAAGGGGTAGGTGGTAATTCAAATACAAACAAGACCTATAGTCTAGTGATCACAGGAAAATACCCCAAAAAGGGTATCTCCACTACTTCTAGCTCTACCTTCAATAGCACCTAGTACCTAGGCATCTGATACAAACCAGCATTTGATGAGAAATATTTTCTAGTAGCAATAATCACCTGTGTTTAAAAATTTGCTATTTGTTCCACCGTACGGATACGAAAATTCACTACATTATTTTTAATAATACTTAAAATCTTATGCTATTGGAATTATGTTGATGCATTAAACAAACATCTCATGTTTATACTTATGATTACACATGCACTTTAACATATATTCATCATACAGGATGCATTCTTAGACTATAATGGTAACAACTCATATTCTTATATCAATATAAAGCTTAAAGAAAGAAATCATGCAATTTGATATAGCCAACATCAAAAGCATCACAAAATGAATCTTTAAATATTTCCATTCATAAATGAGTTTTCTCGTGGTCGTGAGCCACCTGCAACCATTCTCGTGGTTTTCACCATCTGTATTCATTCTCGTGGTTAACCGTCAGCATTTATTCTCATGGTTAACCGTCAGCAATATTTCGTGGTTTACTGTCTACAAATCTTTTCCTGGATTAAAGCTAGTTGAAGCCATTCTTGCGGTATAACCAATTGTATCCCTTCTCGTAGTATAACCAAATGCATCCCTTCTCATGGTATAACCAAATGCAGCCATTCTTGCAGATCAACCATTTGCAGTTACTCTTATTTATGGTTCATGCTTAATTAAAATCTCTTATTTCTCTTCTCTTTCTTATAATTTCAAAAATATGCTTATTTCTCATGTTACCCATTACAATTCAAGATTAAATCCTACATGTAGAGTGAAGTATTAGGCTAATTGTGGATTAAAAATAGGTTATTAAGTTCAATTTCCCAAAAAAAAATAGCTACAAGTTGACTTCCAGCCTCCTAGCAGTCGACTTCTAGCTTATTACCCCAAAAATGTTTCAAACAGTGAGCAATCAGTCGACTTCTAGGACCCCGAAAATCGACTGCTCTGTTCTTAGCTAATTTTTGGAAAATAAGAACACGACAGTTGACTTCCAGCTCCTAGCAATCGACTGCTAGCATTCTAGATACGTTTCTGGGCAACTCAAGAGCACGACAGTCGATTGGTAGAGCCTACAAGTCGACTGCTACGTTATGCTCTATTTTAAAACTCACCATTAACCAATTATTTTAGCCCAAGAACATGTTTTCAAAATAGTTTTGATGATTAAAAACTCAATAACAGTATAATAGCTTCATTTATCACTCAAAAATAGCCCAAACCACTGATTAATCATGCTTAAATCATATATTTAAACTCTTTCCCAAAAACCATGAAAACCCCATTTTTCAAATTTGCATTCATGCATTCATAAGTATATTCAATCTGTTTAAAACATCCAATAGAAATAAAAAAAAAACTAAGAATGTAGGTTTTAATCTCCCTAGAGTTCAAAATCATAAAAACTCAAAATTTACTAACCATAAATAGTAATTTTCAAAAATAAGGGAGATGGGTGATTTGCTACCTTTCTGCTAATTTAAACTTGATAGTTGTTGTTTAGGAAGTGTTTTGGAGTGCACTTTCGCTCTATCTAGAATTTCAAAACTCTAGATGCCAAATGAAGGGTCTGAAGGGTTGGCCTATTTATAGGCAGTCCGACCCTTTGCAATTTTGCTCCTAATTCTCGACCATTCGACCCAAAATGATAATTTCTCTAACTATCTGTTAAATTACCATTTCGTCCTTAATTCACTGGCGGGATGTTTTCAAAATTTTATCCCTACAGTAAATCCTTTGGCTAAAATTATGATCTATTGCCTTGAAGTTTCAAAAATTCACACATCTATCCTCACTTCATCTTTTTCCTTTCAATTTGGTCCCTATTCTTTCTTTTTACTTAAAATTCTCATTCTAATGCATCTATATGCAATTTAATGCAACAAACACAAGTATTTAATTCATTTAAAATCAGCAAACATATCTTAATGTGTAAAAGGATCGGGTATTACAAAAAGAAGATTTATTTGATTACCTTAAAGCCTTATGTGGTTATTTAGTTGTTTTTTGATTGAGATTTGGTTGTTCTAACAATTCCTTACAAGTTCTAATTTAGATTTGTGCCTTGTTCTTGCCAACTTCTACCTTCTCTCACTCGAAGATGAAGGTGATAAAGATGATGAATATGAGGCTTCAAGTCTCTTAGGGTATACATAAGTTGCATGGGGATTAAAATATAGTTAAGTTAAATTCAAAAATAATTTCTAACTAATCCTTGTGCTAAAAATAAATTTTAACTATCCTAAAATTTTTTCCCCTATGTGCCACTTTCTCATTAAATTTCCTCAATGTTCCATTTCTAATTAATGAGTCTTTATTTCCTTATCTGTCCTTTGGGTTAAATTACCCAAATGTATCATTTTTGTAAAATGTCATTTTCTCTTAAACCAGACCTCCTTTCAACCAGGTTTCATAGTCAATTGAATCGCTACTTATTTCTATAACTTTCTATATCACATTTTCATAACAAACATGTCTCTAACTTTCATAGACTATATTGCTTAGGAGAATGTTACATGGACTAGACTGCTACAACATAATAGTACTAGTACATAACTTCACTAGTATTGATAATTGTTACATGCAAACACTAGTTTGGCATTTCCCTATTTGCTACATACTTATATTTTTATATTTTTTTTTCTTTTTAACCGTTTATTCATTCAATTCTTTTGGATTAGCATTTCTATATCATAATAAATTACTCAGACCAGAATGTTATAGTATAATAATACTAGTACATAACTTCACTAGTATTCATAAGTGATACATACAAACATTAGTCTAGATTTTCCCTATCTGCTACATACAAATATGTACATCATTGAAGTCAAAATACAATCAGGGTGTGGTGAAAAATCTATAAAAATATATGATAATATAAACTATGGGATAGAAGGAGGCATGGGCAAGGTGAAACTTCCATCATGGACACCACTATGATGTCCCGGATCATTGTAAAGGTGCCAAGTGGTGGGATGGTAACCATTACTACCTTAATCTCCAAGATCAAGTGGCAGTGAGGCATCTATACAAACATCAGTAAGGGTGAGAATTATACATTCTAAGTTTGAATTAACCTATAATAGTAATTGAAGACCTCATGTACATAACCAAATTCACCCAATTACATCAAACCAAAATGAGCACAAATAAAACACAGTTCAAACCATTAAAATTTAAATTTTATTACCTGCCATGTATATTTCAAAGATTTCAGCATGTCGTGCTTACTTGTAGTGCCTATGAGCATAATGTAGGTCCCTGACCTTTGGCCTCTAACTTTAGGGTGTCCCCTGGCATGTACACGAGTCTAGTTTCGTCTCTCATATATTGGGATCGCCATGTCCATGCTCTTATCTCATATTATCTCTAATATATATTAATCTTCATTCCATTTATAATCTCAGAAGAATGAGAATGTAAGTAAACTACTTGTAAGGCCTTTAGGATAATTCACTTAAATTCCCTTCTACTGATATACGTTAACTAACACCAGTGTTACTTGGGGCTATTCATCCACACAGGATAATTGTGATCATCCCATTCTAACCATGATTATCCATTCCAAATGCTTCAAAGTAATAAAATATATTAAAAAAT
This sequence comes from Senna siamea, assembly GCA_031216115.1. Taxonomy (NCBI): domain Eukaryota; kingdom Viridiplantae; phylum Streptophyta; class Magnoliopsida; order Fabales; family Fabaceae; genus Senna; species Senna siamea. The sequence continues at coordinate 11,592,159 of CM062360.1, forward strand.
ATATATGACATGTATTCAACTTTTCATAATCTTCCTCATTGAAAATTTACAATTTATGTACACATTATCATATAAGAAAACATGGTATTGGGCTAAATTCTTCATTAGAAATGAAGATTCTAAAATTTATAATCTTTTGGGGATATTTGAGTTCCAATTACCTATTATGGATAGAGACTCAATGTTTATGGATTCTCCCCCTCTTCTTACCATTTCCTATTGAATTCTTATATCCCTAAACATAGTCATCAAATTGATTCTTATGCTTTTAATAGATTTATTTTGGTTTAATTCTTAAAACCTTATTTCTTATTTTATATATATGCATATATTGTAATTTACCCACGTGTACCCCTTTTATGCTTGAGTTCTATCTCATTTACATAGTTAAATGTCTCATAAGCTTTTCCTACCATTTCTCTCAAATTATATTCTTTCTTTCATTTAATTATATTTTATTCACTCTCAAAATTCTTGATCCTATTTCAATTTGCCAAACTCCCCAAAATTTTTCCACTAGTCATTATACATTCTCTATGGCTCTTCCCATTTTGTGTTTCATGTTTTAACTTGTGGGTGGCAAAGTTTCTTCACCCTGAGATAACCTAATGACAACCCTAGTATGACAACAAGAATTATAATTTTTCCTTTACATCACATTTTCTAATGGATAAAATAATTCCATTATAAAATAGGTGCAAGTCTAATAATTTACCTTAGCTGTACCCTAAGATATTAGCTAACCTTACTACATTAAGGTACCTTAGGCTATTAAGTTTTATTCCTAATAGTATGTCATGACTTCTTGGTTAGTTATAGCAAATTTCTATAAGTTATTGACTTTCAAAACAACCCACAACACCCTAAATGACATGGTACAAAACTTACAACACACCTATACATTTTCCCCAAGTTACCAATATTTTCTTCTTATATTTATCATGTTTCCTTCACTAAATTTGCATCACAGTTTACAAGGAACTTGCAGAATAATTTATTATCTTTAAAATAGATAAGTGACACTTATGGCTACTGTTATAACAACATGCAATCTCCTCCAATAGCAACCTATTACACATATCCCTTTTCCCACGATTTTTTGCATGATTATGTGTATGTAAGATGCATAAAACCAATAAATTCCATCATGTGGCAGGCTTGTTTTCTCCTTACCCTGCTCAAGCTATGTGAGATAAAGAATTTTGTCTAAAATAGGGTATATGTGGCAAGCTTGTTGTCTCCTTACCATGTTCAAGCTCACATATCTATAGGTATATGTCTGACACACACTATTTTTTATAAATGTATAATTATTATGTATAGTTGAATGTGAATGTAAATATCCTTATATCCCTTTATCTTATTGAAATTTCTCTATTTATTTTTTCTGCGTGACGTGTGAGAACTAGAGTGTAGTAACCCAAACTAGTGGCACTCAATTATTTAACTTAAAAAAAGTTTAAAATATACTCAGGTAGATGTAGTAGTAACTCACCAGTCCTATATTATATTACCGTATATTATTTTAATTATCTGAAAGAAATATAGGGTTGGGGGTGTTACACTGAGTTGGCATCAGAGCATAGTTATCACAACTAGTTAAGCACTGGCTCGATAACAAAGGGTAGATTCCTCAGGATAGAGACTAATACATGTTAGTTAGCTGAATCTAGACAGTTCACTGACTTGTATTTTGTTTTGACTTGAGGAATGGAGTGCTAGGTTTGGGGTAGATAGTATTTCCTATTGGTGCCATATAATCTCTTAGAAATATTATGTTATTGAGAATGATTACCTCAGTAATATTTATTTTGTAAAGTGAATTATGGCTCCACCTAAGAGGAATACTGAAAAGGAGAAAGAAGGAGAGGGTAATATGGAGAGACTAATGCAGGCTATAATGGGCATGGTAGAGGCTATGAAGGAGCAGGCAGCTGCTACTTCTCATGTCCTTAGACAATTTTGGGAACAGGGGAATAACCTTGAGGCTGGGTTGAGATCTAAGTTAAAGAATTTTGTAACTTTGTTGGAAATACGAGATTAGGCCACATTAGTAAACAAATGTCGTATAGTTTCCAAGAATCTAGTGGAGATTGAGAAGGAAAAACAAAATAGTAACTCTTTCAAAAGAAAACAACCAGGATCTTTCTCAGGGAGAGATGGTAAATTTGGCAGAGGTCGAGAAGGAAAAAGGCCCATGGTGAGATCGGTGATGTCTGATGTTTGCCCTAAATGCTATAAAAGTCATGAGAGACCTTGCAAATGGCAACAACCAAAGGTACAACATGGTGTATATTATAAGTATGGGAAGGAAGGACACTTTATCAGAGATTATCCATTATGGAAGAGACAGGTGACACCGCTAAACCTCCTACTATTGGAAGAGTTTATACTCTCAAGGGTAAGGAAGTGGCTCAATCCAATGATTTAATGAAAGGTAAATGTTTGATTAATGGTATATCTTTAATTGTATTGTTTGATTCTGGCGCTACTCACTCATTTATTTTTTTGGAATGTGTGAAGAGATTAAATTTACCTGTACTAGTTTACCTTATTCATTATCTATTTCTATTCCAGCTGGAGAGCAGGTTTTGACTTCTTTAGCTTGCTTGAATTGTTTTATTGTTGTTGAGAACAGATTATTTTTTGTTGATCTGATTTATTTACCTTTAGTGGATTTAGACATTATTCTTAGGATGAAATGGTTGTTTACAAACAATGTAATCTTGGATTGTTTAGAAAAATCTGTGACTTTTGTAGATACCATACTGGTAAATAGGAGTACTGAGGAGAAGAATGAGAGAATGCAATTTCTATGTGCTTCTGAGGTTAAAGTTCAGCATAAATTTGATGTCATTCCTGTAGTGAGTGAATTTTTGGATGTTTTCCCTAAGGAAATCTTAAGTCTTCCACCTGAGAGAGAGATAGAGTTCTCTATAGATTGATTCCAGGAACGGGACCAATCTCTATAGCACCTTATATAATGTCTCCCATAGAGTTGACAGAGTTAAAGGTACAGATAAAAGACTTATTGGAGAAATAATTCATTAGGCCCAGTGCTTCACCCCAATACTATTTATGAAGAAGGAAGATGGAAGCTTAAGGTTATATATAGATTATAGGCAATTGAATAGGGTAACAATAAAGAATAAGTACCCATTTCCTAGGATAGATGATCTCTTGGATCAATTAAGAAGGGCTACTGTGTTTTCCAAAATTGATTTGAGGTTGGGATACCATTAAATCAGAGTGAAAAGAGAAGACGTACCTAAGACAACCTTTAGAACAAGATATAGGCATTATGAATTTCTTGTAATGCCATTCGGATTAACAAATACTTCATCTATTTTCATAGATTACATGAATCGTATCTTTAGACCTTACCTAGATCATTGTGTGGCAGTGTTGATTGATGACATTCTTGTATATTCTAAAAATAGTGAGGAGCATGAACATCATCTTAGGATTTGTTGCAGTTGCTTAGAGAGAAGTAATTGTATGCTAAACTTGAGAAGTGTGAATTCTAGTTGGAGGAGGTAAAATTCTTAGGTCATGTAATCACTAAGGATGGAGTAGCAGTAGATTCTAGTAAGACAGAAGCGGTAGTTGGTTGGAAGTGACCTACCACAGTGACAGAGATCTATAGTTTTCTCATATTAGCCGGTTACTATAGGAGATTTATTCAAGGATTTTCGCAGATAGCGTTGCCTTTGACCAAATTGACTAGAAAAGACATTCCATTTGTGTGGGATGCCAAATGTGAACATAGCTTCCGAACTCTGAAAGAAAGACTGACAACCACACTTTTCTTAATCATTCCTGATCCATTAGAAAATTTTAAAGTGTATTATGACGCATCCAAGAAGGGCCTAGGATGTGTCTTGATGCAAAATAGGAAAGTTGTGGCATATGCATCTAGGCAACTGAGACCCTATGAGAAGAATTATCCTACCCATGATCTTGAATTAGCAGCCGTAGTGTTTGCCTTAAAGATTTGGAGACACTTTCTCTATGAATCTACATTTGAGGTATTTAGTGACCATAAAAGTCTCAAATACCTTTTTAATCAAAAAGAGTTGAACATGAGATAGAGAAGGTGGATGGAATTTGTTAAAGACTATGATTTTGAATTAAAGTACCATCCTGGAAAGGCAAACATAGTGGTCAATGCTTTAAGTAGGAAATCTCTTCATTTAACTCACATGATAGTGAGTGAAATGAATTTAATTGAGAAGTTTAGGAATTTGAGTTGTCCACTCTGGTATTGCCAGATAGGTTATACCTAAATGAAATGAGAATTGAGAATAATCTTAGAACTCAAATCCTAGAAGCCCAAAGGGAAGATGAATTCTTGAAATCCTTGAAGGATTCAAAGAAATTTTAGAAGGAGATAGATGGTGTAGTAACCTACCACAATAGGTTGTATATCCCTGAATAAGGGGGATTGCGGCATGAAATTTTAGAGGAAACCCATAAAAGCAACTATACTATTCATCCTAGTGCTACTAAGATGTACCAAGACTTAAAGAAGAATTTCTGGTGGCCAGGAATGAAAAATCACATAGCTGAGTATGTTGCTAAATTTCTAGTGTGCCAGCAGGTGAAGATTAAACATCAAAAACCTGTAGGAACATTACAACCTCTAGAGATTCTTGAATGGAAATGGGAGAAAATTTCTATAGATTTTGTCATCTGTTTGCTTAGAAATCTATCAGGAAATGACGCAATCTGGGTGATTGTGGACAGATTAACTAAATTTGCACATTTTCTACCTATTAAAATAAATTTTCATTGGATAAGTTAGCCCACTTGTATATACAAGAAATAGTATGACTTCACGGAATACCTACTAGCATAGTATCAGATAGAGATCCTAGGTTTACTTTTAGATTCTGGAGAGCCTTACAAGAGGCATTTGGTACTAAGTTGAATTTTAGTACTACTTATCATCCTCAAACTGATGGGCAGACTGAAAGGACGATCCAGAAATTAGAAGATATGCTTAGGGCTTGTATATTAGAACAAAAAGGAAGTTAGGATAAAATTTTACCTTTGATAGAGTTTTCCTATAATAATAGTTTTCATACCAGCATAGGAATGGCTCCTTATAAAGCCTTATATGGGAGAAAATGTAGATCACCCTTGTGTTGGTTTGAGGTGGGAGAGAGACAAATTTTAGGGCTAGAATTGGTTCAACAAACTATTGATCAAATAAAAAAGATCAGGGAGAAAATAGCAAAGGCCCAAGACATGCAAAAGAGTTATATTAATAAGAGGAGAAGGCCATTAGAATTTACAGAAGGAGATCATGTTTTTCTCAAAATATCTCCAGTTACTAGTATTAGTAGAGCTATTAAGTCTAGAAAATTGAATCTTAGATATATTGGACCATACCAAATTCTAAAAAGAATAGGTTCATCCGCTTATCAAATAGCATTACCACTATTTTTGTCCAATCTTCACAATGTTTTTCATGTTTCTCAACTTAGCAAATATTTTCCAGATCCTTCTCATATTCTTGACGCCAATACTGTACAATTGAAAGATAAATAACTTATAATCCTAGACCTTTAAGAATCATTGTTAATGAAGTCAAACAATTGAGAAATAAGACAATTTCACTGGTAAAGGTATTGTGGGATCAATCATCGCCATAAGAAGCTACGTGGGAGAAAGAAGATGATATGAGAAGAGTATATCCAGAGTTATTTATTTAGGCATGTTTTAAATTTTGAGGATGAAATTTTTAAAAGGAGGGGAGAATTGTAACATCCGCTCCTTCTACGCATTAAGAGATGTTTATTAATTTTTAATGAATTAAATGCTTGTGTTTGTTGCATTAGGCTACATGTAGTTGCATTAGGAAAAGAGTTTTAAGGGAAAAGAAAGAATAAGGACTAAATTGAAAATGAAAATGATATAGTGTGAAATCTAAAACTTCAGGGCTGCAGACTGTAATTTTAGCTAAAAGGATTTACTGTAGCAATAGAATTCTAAAAATTTCCTTCTAGTGAGTTAGGGACAAAATGGTCATTTAATATAAAGTTGAAAGGACTATCAATTTAGACCAAATGGTTGGGAATTAGGAGCAAAGTTGCAAAAGGCCGGATTGCCTATAAATAGGCCAGCCTTCCAGAACTCTTCATTTGCATCCTGAGAGTCTGAATCTTAGAGAGAGAAAAAGAACGAGTTAGAGAGAGAGAAAGTGGAATTGTGAAGGAAGAAAGCTGTTAATCGAATTTAAGCATTCCAGGAACTAGGGAAACTTACCAGAACACTTCACCTTCATTAAATACCAAGTTTAAATCCGCGAAAAGGTAGCAAATCACCCATCTCCCTTATTTTTTGAAATTACTATTCATGGTTGTGAATTCTGAGTTTTTATGATTTTGACCTCCAGGGAGATTAAAACCTACATTCTTAGCGTTTTTAATTGCTATTGAATGTTTTAAATTGATTGAATATACTTGTGAATGCATGAGTGCAAATCTGATAAATGGGTTTTTCATGGTTTTCAAGAAAGAGTTTAAATCCTAGATTTGAGCATGATTAATTGATTGTTTGGGCTGCTTTCTTGTGGTAAATGAAGCTTGTATGTTGTTATTGAGTTTTTAATCATCAAAACTCTTTTAAAAACATGTTGTTGGGGTAAAATAATTGGTCAACGATGAGTTTTAAAATAGAGCATAATGTAGCAGTCGACTTGTAGGCTCTACCAGTCAACTTTCATGCTCTTCAGTTAACCAAAAACATATCCAAAATGCTAGCAGAAATTAGTCAAGAAAAAAATAGTCGACTGTCGGGATCCTGGAAGTCGGCTGATTTCTCATTGTTTGAAACATTTTTGGGACAACAATCTGGAAGTTGACTTGTAGCTCTCTGTTTTGGAAAATTTAACTCAATAACCTCTTTTTTTTATTACACAATTAGCCCAATATTTTGACTCAAATGTAGGATTAAATCTTGAATTGTAATGGGTAACATGAAAAATGAGAATGTTTGAGAAATTATGAGAAAGAAAAGAGAAATAAGAAATTTCAATTAAGCATAAACCATAAATAAGAATAACTGTAAATGGTTAATCTGCGAGAAGGGATGCATTTGGTTATTCCGCGAGAAGGGTTGCAATTCGTTATATCGCAAGAATAACTACAACTAGCTTTAATCCAGGAAAAGTTTTGCAGACGGTTAACCTGAGAATAATTGCTGACAGATAACCTGAGAATAAATGCTGACGGTGAAAACCACAAGAATGATTGCAAGTGGCTCATGACCACAAGAGAATCTCATTTATGAATAGAAATTTTAAAGAATTACTGTGCGATGCTTTTGACTATGGCTATATCAAATTGCATGATTTCTTTGCTTATGCTCTATATACTGATATGAGAATATGAGTTGTTACCATTACAATCTGAGAATGCATCTTGTGTGATGAATATTGGTTGAAGTGTATGTGTAATCATAAGTATATGCATGAAATATTTGTATGATCCATGTACATTATTCCAATAGCATAATATTTTAAAATATTCTAAAAAGGAATGTAATGGAATTCTGTATTTGTACGGTGGTACAATCAGCTATCTTTAAACATAGGTGATTTTTGCTACTGAGAAATATTTCTCATTAAAGCTGATTTGTATCAGATGCCTAGGTACCGGTGTTGATGGAGGTAGAGAGAGATAATGGAGATACCCTTTCTGGGGTATTTTCCTATAATCACAGGACTCTGGATCTTTGTATTTAGAGTATCACCAACCCCTTGACTGTATGCATAATTAGAAGTACATAGTATTTTTATATGCCCATTTCCCTAAATCCTTATTAGTACTTTGAAAGGATCAAGAGGATGATTTTGGTGTAACCAAGAAGGGCATATATGTATTAAGATATGTGAGATAAAGAATTTTGTTTACAATAGGGTATGAGTGGCAGGCTTATTGTCTCCTTACCCTGATCAAGCTCACATATCTATAGGTATATGTCTGACATACACTACTATTTATGAATGTATAATTATTATGTATTGTTGAATGTGAATGTAAATATCCTTATATCCCTCTATCTTATTGAAATTTCTCTATTTATTTTCGTTGCGTGATGTGTGAGAACCTGAGTGTAGTAACCCAAACTAGTGGTACTCAATTATTTAACTCAGAAAAAGTTAAAAATATACTCGGGTAGAGGTAGTAGTAACTCACCAATCCTATATTATATTACCTTATATTATTTAATTATATGAAAGAAATATAGGGTTGGGGGTGTTACACCCTTGGGAAATGTTGCCCACCTACCATAACCCTTTCTTTAGCCTTCTGAGGTTTCATTTCCTTTTTACTTTCAACCATAATGTTACACTTATTTATAGGTTTTATCCTCTTAGTGTTCCACTTGCCTTTTTTATTAATTTTCCTTTAATTTGAGTTCCTTTTTTACCTAGTTTTTCTAACTAAACTCTCTAATTCCACTATATGCAATCTAATGCAACATTCAAGTTTAAACATAGGCGTTAGAGTTAGTACATACTCAAACAATTATTTAAGCTATTAGGAGGTAGATTTTACAACTTATACATGTAATTTTTTTATATATTGATAAAAGGATATTTTGACACCTAGATATAAATATCACTGTGTTTAATTGTGATCAAATTATCTTCTTGTGACTTGGTCAATCATATTAGAGCTTTTAAAAACTAACCCTTCACAGACTCAAATAAATTGTGTAACATCCTCCTAATCAATTTAGTCTTTGAAAGTTATAGACATGCTTCTATGAAAATGTGATAAAGAAAGGTAGAGAAATAAGTTATGAATCGATTGACTGTGAAACTAGGCTGAAATGATGTTCAATTTAAGAGAAAATGATGTTTTACATAAATGGTACATTTGGGTAATTTAGCCCAAAAGACAAATAAGGATTAAAATTTAGGTAATCAAAAATGGAAGATTGAGGGAATTTAATATGAAAGGGAAATGCTTTTTAGGATAGTTAAAATTCATTTCTGACCCAAAGGCTAATTAGTAATTATTTTTCAATTTTAGTTAACTGCATTTTCTTCTCCATGCAAGCCTACAAATGACTAAAGAGGGGGGAGCCTTTATCTTCTTCATCTTCATCATCTTAAACTTCATATTTGAGCCCTAGAGAGAGAGAGTGAGAAACTAAGAGGGAAGACGAGAGAAGAAATCTGAACATCTGACCATAGAAATTGAACAAAGGAGTAGCGAGACTATAGAACAAGGCTAGGAATATAGTAAATCATGCACAAACTTCTCATAAACAAGGTAATCAAACTAAAATATGGCTTTTCTCTCTTGTTTTTGAAACCCATCCCTTATCTTGAAGAAATGGATGATTTAATGCTTTTAATGAATTTAAGAGGGATCGAAACTTGCATTCTTCAATTTTGTATGTTGGATTTATGCGTTTGAAGCCTTGCTAGAGGCTAATTTATGCTAGATTTATGAGTTTGGGCAAAATTTTTGCTGCACGAATGTGTTTTTATGGTGGGTTTTGATTCCTAGGTCGTGGAAAATTGACCTTGTTGTATGATGATGCTTTGAGAAAGGGAAAAGAGTCTAAAGTTGGTCCCAAATGAACCCTTAAAGTTTTCTTGAAGTGTTTTGGGTTAAAAAGGGGTGTAAAATTAGATTTTCATGCAATTTTTTTTAGAAAATCGCGAAGACCTAGAGTCTTTGCCACGACTAAAATTACTTCTTCTCGAGGCAAACTTCCATTAGCTTCTTAGCCTTAACAAAGGCTACTTCTCGATACAATGACATGCCTCTGTGTGCTTTGTCGTGACTAAGGGTTCAATTTACTGTAACGAACTGCTTCTTTAAATAAAGAAGTTTTGAATTGATGTTTTTTCCTCTTTTCTTTCCTAAACATCATGTACGGGGTACGGAATCATTCCAATTTAATGGTAATCTATTTGAGAAGTAATATAAGATGAAATTTGAAGGAAAATAACTACAAGAATGGAATATAAGTACTCTTATTATATGGTCTAGCCTAGATAAGTTCATGGTTGAATGACCAGTGATTGGTATGGGACAATTACTGATAATTCCACATTTTCTAAACATTATGTTGATGGTTGACCCTAAGTTAGTACTCGAATGGCTCAAAAGTTACCTACTTATAGTTAAATCAATCATGATTAGGGAACTTGTCAGACTAGGGTATATAGTATAACGTATTGAGTTAAGGCAACATTGTCCTATCTCAACATAGAATGGGTAGACATGATTTGTAACCCAAGATAGAGGTGTAGTGATCTGGTGAGTGGATATGGTCTGTGACCCAAGATAGAGGCACAACAATCTCTATCACAACAGAGTGGTTTTTCAAAGAGACTAAGGGATGCCTTTGAGGTAAAAGCTAGCTAACCATTAAGAAAGAAAGAACTCATACAATGTTTACTAGAAATGAAAGAATGTATTGGCCAATTAGAGCTATATAAAAAGAATATTATGAATGGCCAAGAAAAGCCATATAAAAGTTATTTTATTATTGGCTAAAGGTGAGCCATATGAAAGTTATTTTATGATTGGCCAAGTAAGTCATATGAATGAAAGTTATTTCCATTATCTATGATGTTAAATGTCCATATTACTGTACATTGATGATGTGAAACATGAGTATAATTAATGATGCCCACTAAATGATGTACTTGACATGACATAGCATAGTAGTTGCATATTATCTAGTGAAATATGCATTTATGATTTGAAATGAACTTGAATACAAGAGTTTTGCTTTGTTTTTCATATATGGTACCATTGACAGTAATTTTGAACTTAATTTCTTTTGATTATTAAAATTTTATCTCACCTGTGCATTGATGTGTCTAGATGCCTAGGTATTCTATTATAGTGAAAGTGGAAATAGAGGTGGTACATGTACTCAGAGTGGGGTACTATATTCTTATTGAAGAGATAATGATCTATATTGTGGATGCACCACCGTCCTCAGTGAGTTAAGAGTGGAGGAGAAGATGACCTACTTTTTTAGCATTCCACTACCCCTGGCTTTTTTTAGGGGAGGCCATATGAGGCTTATGTATATGTATAGGGAGCAAAGGATGGACTTGTATGTAGTAACATATATCTAATAATGGGTTAGGTAGGCTTGGGTAAAGTTGACATCTTAGAGTTTTTATACTTCTGCTGCAACATATATATATATATACGACTGAGAATCTCGAGTGAAACCCTAAACTTGAAATTGAATTATTTAAAGATTTTGAGAAATTAATTTAAAATTGAACTTGGGTATTTAATTAAAGTTATGTTAGTAGTGCACCATTTCTATGGGACTTGTATGTACCCTTAGAGGTGGGGTGTTACAATACCAAAGAAGAATAGTTTAATTATTTTTTAGAAAGAAAGATGTTCTTCACCTCAAACATGAAGTGGAAAATGGTGGACAATAGGTGAATCTTGAAACTGGAATAGTCAATATTCAAAGAAAAAAAAAGCCAATGCTTATCTTGGAATCCAAGTCCAAATTATTCTTGGTGACTCCTATTCTTTCTTTTATGTGTTTAATATATTTTTTCTTATTTTGAGATTGGATAGTTAATGTCTTATTATGCTATATTTTTGGTCGTTATTACATGACAAAATATTCATGTTAGTAATAAACCAAGATTTTCTTTTAAGGGGGGAAAATGTAATAACCAAAACTATTTTTGAAAGATAAAATCAAATTTTTGATGCTAATTCCATTTACACTAAGGCTGGCATGTATTCTGAGGCGATGGTTGAACTCGGAAAGTGATTTGAAGTTAGAAACACAATCGAATGGAAAGAAACGCAATCCGACGATTAAGAACTAACAAAAAAAGTTTCGTCCGTCAATCTCACTGACGGAGGCTAAAATCTTCGCATGGGAACTTGTGTCAACGTCTGGAAGGAAGTCGACATCCCAAAGTTTCCCCGGGTGATCCGGGAAAAGTCAGAATCGCCCCCGGAAGCTTTAAATTTCTCGAAACTCCGTCATTTGGCACAATTCCTTCTCTCTCCTCACTCTATTTTTTTCTCTCCTCTCTCTCTTCCTTCCTCCACCACGCGCCGCCACCTGAGCCACCGTGAGCCACCACCAGGCATACCAATCGACTCCTCTCGCCACCCTCAACCTCCAGCAGCCACTCATGGCCACCAACGGCCGCCAGCGCTGCCGAAAAATGCCATTTTCCTCCTCCATCACACAAAAAATTTTCCAACTGAGATCGCCGCCGTCTGCCACCGTTGGCTATCACCGCCACCACCAGCGTGTAGCCTGAGCTGCCAGCTTCCTCCACCAGCTCACCGACGTTGAACGGAGGTCTGACGCACTCGAGTCGAGACATTTTTCGTCAGCCGTGTGTCATTTTTTGTGGCCGAAAAATGCCATCCAAACGGCTATGAACCATCGCGCCACCATCATTTTCGGACTCCTCGTCTTGCAGGCTTCACCGTGGTGTGAATTTCGAGGTCAACCGAACCCCTTCGCCATGCGCCGCCGTATGCCATTGTGTCGGAGCATCTAGATATACACCGGGAGACATCGAGATTACCCCGAGACATATTTCTATCATCCGACAACACTGGTAAGGTCCGATTCCCCAAAAACTAATGAATTTTGATTGAATTAGCTGCCGAACGTGATTAGGAAATAAATTGACATAGGAAATAGGGTAACCGGACTTAGAATCGTAAAACGGATGACGTGACGAGCTTGAATATTCATTTAAATGTCTAGGGAATTTAATTGGCTCAAAATTTAGGATTTCGTGAAGTTTTGAATTGATTCAGAGCAACAGGAGACCGGGTAGGATGATTTACGTTTCCCAAGTTCTAGATTTGACCTAGTGAATACTTGAACGATTAGATTTAATTGCATGGATTTACGTGCTGCTTTCAATGGACTAAATTGCATGCCTGTGTGCTGGATATCCCAATTGCATGTTAGATGTCTTGTTTATCGAGTTTAGATGCCCTTAGGATGAATTTACTTAGGGTAAGGTACTTGATAGTCGGTATGGGACGACCGTTAAGTATCCCGAGTACAGGGAGTTTTTAAATGAGATTATTTTTACTAGATTTAGCCTGTACTGCATTAGGGATCACGCGATAAATCAGGACGACCCTAAGAAAGGTTTAAGGAGTATAAGGGGGGATAGCCTACACGGGGAAACGTTGTGATTTAGGTGTAATACCCTAGAACCCTGAGGAATAGTCGACCGTGAACATGTGAGTTCGAATAGACTGTATGAGGATGAGAATTGGCGTATGTGCACATGCTAGGGGACATCCTAGATGTTGATTCTCACCCGGTCCTTGAGTGAGTGATTGGTGTTACGGATCACACTCACAACATAGGCAAGATTCGGGTGATTGGTGTTACGGATCACACCCAACGATAAGAGAGGTAATCTCTCTAGATGACGTGCAATTGGATGACGAATTAGATTTGGTCGCAGAGGACTTATGGCCTATTTGGATTTAGATACACCGAGCATGAGATTTAACCTGATTTCTATGATTGATTTTTAAAGAAATGAATTTTTATGATTATGAATATTTGCCGCGATTTTCATGTGATAAATTGATTTTAAAGATAAGGTATTTCACAGATTTTGAATTGATTTCGGGAAGTTGTTTTCGGTGTTTGCACCGCTGAGTATTCAACCAAATTTTGAACTGTATTTTGAATTATAAATTATTCTACTGAGATTTTATATCTCACCAAGTTGTTTACTCAGATGAACAGGAATAGGGACAGGCTATATTATATTATTTAATTAACTAAAAAGGACTTTAGGACCTAAGAACATAATGTGCTCAACTCTAAACTCAATGAATTGAAATACTAAACAAAAGATGTAAATGAAAGGCTTCCCATTTAAAAGATTAACGTGCAAAATTTCTTATAATTTTAAATCTTAACTCAATTGAATATACTTGTTAGAACCATTAGCATAACACATAGGAGAAAAAAATTAATAGGTGCTCATTTTGATGAAATGACTTGGAAGCATGAATTATGTAACATCCTTCTAAACAATTTAGTCTCTGAATATTAAAGACATATTTCTTATGAATATGTGATATATAAAGCTAGAGAGGTAAGAAGCAAATCAATTGATTGTGAAACCAGACTAAAATGAGGCCCAGTTTAAGAGAAAATGATGTTTTACGAAAATGGTATATTTAGGTAACTTAACCCAAATGAGAGATAAAGAATTAAAAACCAAGTAATTATACTTTCAAACTTGGGAGATCTGAATTAAGGAGTAGCAATCCAAATTCTAGGAACATCATATTGCACTAGTCTCCAAGGTAATCAAAGAAATCTTCTTTTCTCCCTTGGGTGTAAGAACCCACTCTTTTCTTTGAAAATCTTGAAAACTCTTGGTTATATGTTGAGTTAGGGAGATCAAAACTTGAATTTTTTAATTGGTATGCTGGATATATGCTTTCTAAGCCTTGTTAAAGGCTAATATATGGTAGAGAAGGGATTTGTATGATTGTGGGTTAAAGTTTATGTTTCATGAACATGTTTGATGGTGGGATGGATTCCTAGCTTGTGAGAATGAATTTTTGTTACATGATGATGTTTTGGGAAAGGGAAAAGAATCTAAAGTTGGTCCCAAATGAACCACCAAAGTTTTCTTGAAGTGTTTTAGACCAAAAATGATGAAAAATCATATTTTTATGCTATTTTTTCTTGAAAATCATGAAGATCTGGTGTAACCCCTAATCCTATAGTCCTTTTTAGTTATTCAAATAATATAATATAATATGCTATAAGATTGGTGAATTACTATGACCTCTACCCTAAGTCAATTTTCACTTTTTACCAAGTTAGATAATTAAGTGCCATTAGTTTGGGTTATTACACTCGGGTTCTCACACGTTACGCATAGAAAATAATTGAAACAACACATATACATATATATTCATTCACATATATAATTAGTTATATACACAACAATTACCTATCAAGGCACCTATAGATATGTGAGTTTACAAAAACTAATCAACTAAGGTAAGGAGGCAACAATCTTGCCACTTATACCCCCTTTTTTTTCTCACATATCCTTAAACGTAAATGTCTTCAAGCTTTTCTTACATCAAAATATCTATCTATATGCTCAAAATATTTAAAATATCATCCCCCGCCTCTTACAATATTGGGGAAATTTCTATTAATAATAACACCCAAAATTCCTTAATGATAAGAAAGTACCCCGGAAAGGGTATCTCCACATAATCCACTTCAAACTCTAGTAATACCTAGTATCTAGGCATTTAATACAAACCAACATTTTTAATGAGAATAAATCTCAGTAGCAATAACAACTAGTTTATAAAATTGCTAGTTTGTACCACCATACTCATACGAAAAGTACTCTACATTCTTTTCTCATCATCATGTAAAATATCATGGCTATTGTGATGCTATGCATGAATGTCATCATATGTCATACTTATAAATGCATGTGCATTTCACCTCATATCCATCACATAGGATAAAATATCAGATTATAATAATAATACGATCATTCTCATATAAAAACGTTTTCACATACAGAGCAATAAGGAAATCAAAGCATTTCTTAGTGGCTTTAGTCAAACTCATAATCATTATATGATAATAAGAGAAATTAGGAGAGTCACCAAGCGAACATTGCCATTTAGTAAATTTAGCACTCATGAATAATCATTCTTTCTTTCTTTTCTTCTATTCCACTTTACTTTACTCTACTCATGATTCAATTCACTTCCATGTATGATCTGGAGTGTCCTCTAGTGGATTTAAGTACTTAATGAGATCTCTTCCATACTCATTGTGGTCTCTACCACAACCCCTATAACATCCGCTCCTTCTATTTATTGAAGATGATTGTTATTTTCAAATGAATTGAATGTGTGTGTTTGTTAGAATGTGTAACACTCCGTAACACCCCCTTTTGCCTATGGTTCCTTTTAGTTATTTAAAAGGTATAATATATGAAAATTATAATAGTAGTGTGTTACTGTTACATCTACCCGAGTAAATTTTAAACTTTTACTAATTTAATTATTTGAGTACCATTTGGGTTAGGTTCTACACTCGGTTCTCACACATAGCAACAGAATATCGGATTCAAGACATATATGTAATTCCTCCTAAGTAGCTATACACAAACATACATAAATACTCATTCATTAACTTTAATTTAACTCATCAGGGTATAGAGGCAACAGCCCTGCCACTTGTAACACCCCACATTCCTTAATTAGTTATAAATTAAATGCTTCATAATTAATTAGATGAGTTATCATAAAGTGGAGTGAATTTGCTTGCATAATTTAATGGCTCGAAAATGGGTATGCTAAAAGATAATTTTGTATAAATTTAGGTGTTTAATTTAATTCCTTATTCTTCCTTTTGTATCACCTAGCTTAAGTGCCAAAGGAAAAGTAAATAAAAAATGCCTATATACCTACACGAGCAAATGGGGAAAAGGAAAGAAGAATGGAGCACTTAAAAATATATACATGCACTCATCAAAGGAAGTGGCAAGGTGGAGCCCACGTGGGCCTTGCATAAAATGCAAGTCCTACGTGAAGTGAGAAGGGAAGGAAGGAGGGAAACATTTAAAAAGATATATATATATATATATATATATATACCTTGCATGATGCGGCAAAAGAGAAGAAAGAAGGGAGAGAAGTTGAATCTTTGATTTATTAGACATGCATGCATAATGCTAAAGAGCATGTGTCTTGCATGAGACTAAGGGACAATAGGAAGAAGTATGGGAATTAATTATATATACATATATATATGCATGCAACAATTAACACAAAAGGTGCAAAATTTTTAGAGTGTACAACACGGTTAAAAGGAAGAGAAAGCATGCAATGCACATGGCACTAACTAACGAGAAGAAGAAAAAAAAAAAAGGGAAGTGCAGCATCCTTCCCTCCATATGGCCGAATAGAGATTAGAAATTAAGAAAAAAAAAAGAGATAGAGTAAACAATGGAAAGAGGTAACTTGCAAGAAAAGAAAAGTGTGCTTACAAGTACACTTAGTGCAGAATTTTAGGTGAGGAGTGGAAATTAAGAATGTGTATGCAACAAGAAAGCCTCACACATTATAAAAGAAAAAAAAGGGAGAGGGGTGCAGCCATGAAATAAAAGAAAGAGTGTGCAGCGTCCTACTCCCTTGGTTTGGCTGAATAGGAAAGTGTAAGTGGGAGAGGGAAGTCCGCGTGAATGAGGGAAGAAGTAACATAAAGCTTGCAAGCAAGGCAATTTGTACAAGTACAAGGTGTCTAATAAATAATTAGGAGTGAGAAAACATACAGCCCGTTGATCGAATGCATGAAGGTGGATTGCATGATCTCATTTTCTCCTTCCTTAATGACAACACATGAAGAAAAATAGGCAAGCATGAAGGACAACATGTGGGCCTTGCCAAAACACATAGCCTTGTTTGAAGGTGAGAAGTGGCGTGAGCTAGTGGACAAGGGAAGAGTGCAAGAGAAGTAAATGGTACTTACAAGTACAAGGTGACTAAGAAATAATTTTAATTAGGAAAGAGGAAAGTTATTCATGGATGCTTTCATATGCCACCTAAGCAAAAGGGAAAAGAGGAGTTGAAATTTCTTTTCACACTCATGTAATACCCACACGTGAAGAAAGAAAAAAGAATTGAAATTTTCAAATGTGGGAGATACATGCAAAAACACACAAAGAAAAAAAGAAAAAAATATAGTGGCGTGAGGGAAAAGAAATTAGAAAGTGGATGAATGCATGCACATGCCACCTAAGAAAGAGACAAAAAGAGTTAGGAATTTCATGTAACCAACACACATGAAGGAAAGAAAAAGAAAAAGTAAAAAGGAATTGAGTGGCGTGAGAGAAGGGAATTTCATTTTTGGAGAGATGCACACAACAAGTACACAGCAAGAAAGAAAAGAAAAGGAGAGATTGAGGGGGTGAACTTAAACAAAAACACTAAAATTGTGAGGACAAAGAAGTAAAGGTGATCACAAAGGAAAGCAAAGGAAGTAAAGAAACAAGGAGGAAGCGAGGAAAAGTCAAAGGAAAGGTCAAGCTAAGTCTATTCTAGTCATCATAAAGGTAGTTAACAATTTTTATGATTGTGTTCCATACTTTAGTTTATACAACCAACATGTCTTTACAAGCTTCCTATGGAACATAATTGTTTCCCTACATTCTTGATAAAATGTATGTATGTTGGCTAGCATGTGTGATTGATTAGGATGTTGGTGGATATGATGGCATGAATATTATTGTTGGGAAAGGATTAGGTTTAGATAATGTTATATTCATGATGACCATGAAGGAAAGAAACCCTACCATTTAATGGTCTTAGTTAAAGAATAGAAGAGAGAAATTGAATTGCAATTAACAAATCTCCTTAGGCCAAGTCCATGAAATTTATTCTTAGAATTTATAAGCTTTGCAACATAATATTAATTCAAAAAAAAAATATGGGAACTTATTTTTAAAGTTTATAAGAGAGGATATTATTATTTTCAAGAAAGGAGAATTATTCTTGAACTTCGTAGAATTATATAAGAAAATTAATTCCAAGAAAGGAGAGATTCTTCTTGAAAATATTAGAGTTTTTATAAGAAATGTACATTAAAATTTATTTCCAAGAAAGGAGAAATTATTCTTGGAATTGTTAGAATTTCTATAAGAAATGTTTATTAACATTAATTTCCAAGAAAGGGAAATTATTCTTGAAGTTATTATAATTTTTACAAGAAATGTACATTAGCATTAATTTCCAAGAAAGGAAAATTATTCTTCAAGTTATTAGAATTTTTACAAGAAATGTACATTAGCATTAATTTCCAAGAAAGGGAAATTATTCTTGAAGTTAATAGAATGTTCATAAGAAATGTACATTAATATTAATTTCCAAGAAAGGGGAATTTATTCTTGAAGATATTAGAATTTTAAAGGGATGTATATTAGTATTATTTTTCAAGAAAAAAGTAAACTTCCCTTGAAACTTGATAAAGAATTTAAAGGTGGCCAAGTGTCCACATGTGCCCAAGTGTGCACAAAGAATTACAAAGGTGGCCAAGTTTCTACAAGTGCCCAAGTGT
Source organism: Senna siamea (assembly GCA_031216115.1). Lineage (NCBI taxonomy): Eukaryota > Viridiplantae > Streptophyta > Magnoliopsida > Fabales > Fabaceae > Senna > Senna siamea. Next base: position 11,611,290 of record CM062360.1, read on the forward strand.
GCTCAAAAGAATTATAAAGGTAGCCAAGTGTTCACATAGTGCCCAAGTGTGCACAAAGAATTATAAAGGTAGCCAAGTGTCCACAAGTGCTCAAGTGTGCACAAAAGAATTATAAAGGTGGCCAAGTGTTCACATAGTGCCTAAGTGTGCACAAAGATTTATAAAGGTGGCCAAGTATCCACATGGTGCCCAAGTGTGCACAATTAATGTATAAAGTTAAGTTTTTAAGAATGATGGACACAAATGGATTTGTTAACTTTATTTTAATCACATTGACATTTAAATTGATCATACATTGCTTGCCAATTTATATTTATGAACAATGCTATATTTTTATTTCAAGAATATAGAATTAAATATTTAGTGCTTGCACCCTGATACATATTAGATGATTTTAAACCTGAATTGTTAAGCTACTGGGAAACTTGTGTTTCTCATTTATATGCTAATATGTATCAGATGCGGATGCTTAGCAGGGCCGAGAGATAGAAGCTTCTTTTTGGTTTAAAGAAAAATTTTTGTAACTCCTATTTTAGGTCTTAGTCTAGACATATTGTGGTTTAGAATTAGGACTATTCTTTTGCTGCATATAGGAGATGTACATGGGAAATCCCTAAGGAAGGATCTGTGAAGGACCAGTCCATCCTTAAAAATTTGTACAGGAGTCTGAGTGACAGACCTGTTATCTCCTGACTTCCTATGGACGGGTACTTCATATATCCAAGGACATGTTTACCAGAAATGTAATGGACATTATTGGACATGTATTTATTTGAATTACATGAAAGTTTTAAATTTTCGCTGTGTAGTTAGTATTTTAAATTTTTCTGTGCATACGAGTTTTAATCTGAGTAAAAGATCCCAAACATAATCTGCTTTAATGAAACTTAATGGTATAATTACTCAGAAATTAATTAAATAAAAGGATAAGAATAATATACCAAACCTATCTGTTTGCATCGGAGGAATTATAATACTAGAAAGGGGTGTTAGACCAGTTATGACCCCTTCAAATTTTGTATCCATAAATTTAGACTAATCTTTAATCCATATACATCTAAATCAATATAAGCTATACAAGAGATATTCTTTACTAGCCTTTCCAAAAATTATAAGGACTAGTACAAGTTAAATATGTGCCTATACTATCCAAAATAGACATTGTCAAATACTGCCATGAAAGGTACTTCTCTTCTGCTTACCTTCTCCTCTAGCCAAGAAACCTACACATTTGGTACATGCCAGCATTCATGTGAGAAATGAATCTCAGTAGCAATGCAACCTGTCTTAGAAAACTACAAACATGTACCACCTTATTTATAAGGGAAAGCTCTGTATTCTTTCATCATGAAGCATAATACATATTGTGTGCCATTTGGGATGTCATGCATGTAGCATATTCTCATAACATTTGCTCAAACTTATGTATGTGCTTTTAACATGTAAACTTTAAAGTATGGGATGTCATCTCAATATCATAACTTCACATATAAAACATATTGTGGGGTATGAACATGACATTACTTTACTTTAAACATATGAGCAGGTAAACTATAATAATCAAAATTATTTTTAAATGATTAAAACTGAATTTTGCAGTTAATTTTGTTAAAAACTAAGTTCGACATGATTTTCAGAGTCGACGGTTGAAACCGAAGGGTTTTTCGGAGTCAGAAACGTAATCTGATTAAAGGAAACGTGGCCCGGGGATAAGAGATTGACAGACGGAGTTTCAGACTTTGGTTCCTCATACGGAAGCTGAAACCCCTGTATAGGAACCCATGCCATCGATTAGATCAAAGACGACATCCAGAGGTTTCCCTGGGTGGTCCAGAAAAATTCAGAATCGCCCCCGAAAGTTTTAAATTCCCTAGAATCCCACAAATTCCCATCATTTCCATCCTTTTTCTCTCTCTTCACTCCACTTTCTCTATAATCTCTCTCCTCCTTCCACCACCACGCGCCACCACCAGGGCCACCGTAGGCCACCACCTAACCCACCAATCGACGCACCTCATCACTCTCGACCTCCAACAGCCATCCACGGCCACCAACGGCCACCACCGTCACCGGAAAGAGGATGTTTTTCTCCTCCATCACGTGATTTTTCGCTCACCGTGATCTCCTCCATCAGCCATCATTAGACGTCATCGCCACCACCAGTGTGTAAGCCGAGCTGCCAGCTTCCTCCCCCAGCTCGCAGCCACTGAACGGAGCCACCACGCACCTAGACCGAGGTAAAAGGCGTCCATCGTGTGTCACTTTTTGTAGCAAAAAAATGACGTCCAAACGATCGTGAATTGCCACGCCAACCTCAAATTCAAACTCCTCATCTTGAGGGCTTCATCGTGGTGTAATTTTCGAGCTCAACCGCACCCCTCTGCCATGCGTCGTCGCTGAAGAAGCCTGAAAGACGCCAGAAACTGTCCCAGAACAGATTTCCATCATTTGAAACCCCCAGTAAGGTCTAAATCACCTAAACCTAATGTATTTTGACTGAATTTGATGTCGAAAATGACTAGGAAATTAATCAGCTTAGGAAATTGTGCAATCAGACGTAGAAAAGTGAAACCGATGACGTAACAGACTAAAATACTCATTTAAATGGCCAGGAAATTGATTAGGCTTGAATTTTGAGGATACGAGAAGTCTCAGATTGATTTGGAGCAAACGGAGATCAAGTAGGATAATTTACGCTTCCCAAACTTTAGATTTTACCTTATGGATACTTGAACGATTTAGATTAATTGCATGGATTGCGTGCTGCTTTCGATGGACTAAATTGCATGCCTGTGTGCTGAAAAATACCCTTTGCATGTTAGAAAATTTGCCTATCGAGTTTAGATTCCATAGGGATGGATTAACTTAGGGTAGGGTACTTAATAGCCGGTATGGGACGGCCATTAAGTATCCCGAGTGCAGGGATTTTATAAATATATTATTTTAACCATAATTAGCCTACATTACGTTAGGGATCACGTGGTAAATCAAGACAACCCTAATAAAGGTTTAAAGGAGTATAAAGGGGGATAGCCTATATAGGAAAACATTCTGATTTAGGTGTAATACCTTAGAACCCTGAGGAATAGCCGACCGTGTGCATGTGAGTTCAAATAGACTGTATGAGGATGAGAATTGGCGTATGTGCACATGCTAGGAGATGCCCTAGATGTTGATTCTCACCCGGTCCTTGAGTGAGTAATTAGTGTTACGAATCACACTCATAACATAGGTGAGATTTCGGGTGATTGGTGTTATGGATCACACCCAATGACAAGAGATAGAATTTCTCTAGATGACATGCAATTGGATGGTTTTAGACTCGGTCGCATATGACTTATGGCCGACATGGATTTAGAAACACCGAGTATGGGATTTGACTCAATTCTTTTGTTACAAATTTTCATAAAATAGAATTTTATATTTATTGAATATTTGCAGCGATTTCCATGCTAAATAATGATTTTAAAAGGATAAGGTATTTCACTATTTTCGAACTGAATACGGGAAGTTATTTTTGGTGCTTGCACTGCTGAGTAATCAACCATTTTTTGAACATTATGATTAATTATAAATTATTCTATTGGGATTTAAATATCTCATAAGGTTGTTTACTCAGATAAACAGGAATAGGGGCCTAGAAGATAGCTGGGAAACGACGTGATGATAGACGGACGAGCAGCTTAGTTCTAGGCTTGAATTTTGATGTATATATTTTGTTGATGTTTTGTATTGGATTATGTAATTACTGGTTTTATTTTGTTGTTGGACTGAACGTAAATTTCTAAACTGTTGTCTGTTTGTACTTGGGAAATGATTAAAATACAGGGGAGACTCTATCGAATTTTTGGTAGGGTTTAATGTTGTAAATGTGTAAGATTGAGATGGAATTTGTATGAATGGATTACATGTTTTATGTATGGATTCTAGTTTACTATTCTAGAGTTTATTGTAATGATTGTATGTGTAATTAGTATAGCTGCGGTTGATTTTGGGTTGAACGAAATCTGAATGGACGACGAAATGTCTATTTGGGTTACGCTCAACCAGTAGCGATCCTCAGATCTTTTCCCTGAAGGGAAAAGTGAAAATTTATTGTGAAAACCCATATGCTTCTACTATGCAGATAGAGGATAATATATTGTGGAGTAGGGAATCGTTACATAAACAACATATCACAAGAGTTATCGGGAGTGCTGCCTAGCAAACACTCCACGTACCACTATCTATATGAATGAGTTTGTGACTATCCATCCACCATATAGCTAACTTTAGCTTTAACTTTAACTTTTTGTATATTTTGAGGCATCCCTTAGCCGGATCCGAGTATCATTCTCAAAATAGTGGGATAGTTGTCAACTCTACCCAAAGTCTCCCTTCCTCTAAAGAGACTGGTTATTAACTCATGGGATCATCGTCAACTCTACCTGGATCATTTCCTCTCTGCTTTTGGGCAAATCATAATACTATGGAATTACCATCCCTCTCCGATGGATCACACTCCTGGTATGCTATTCTCTAACATATACTCTAGGGTACTCTAGGGTGACTCGGCTCATGTCCATGGTCCTGCTTAACTCTATGTACGTGTTTCTTAATGGCTGTTGAAAGAGGACACCAACTAATTCGCAACCATCACAGTGTTTTAAAACATCGTCTTAGTTTAAGTGGATGTCTAACCATCCCAATTCATGGCACAACCATGGAATGCCCAACGGTCATCCCATACTGAAAAATGGGTCACTCGATCATAAGTCTATCTACCACTAAGCATATAATTGGAACACTCCCCTCTTTCCCCTCTTATGTGTTTTGCTCTTTCTCTTTCACTATCAAAAGGATCTCATCATCCAAGTGAATTATAACTCTATCATTTCACTTGTCACAAGGATCTCATCATCCAAGTGACACGTGACTCTGTCTCTTGCATGTACCCACTACATCCCAGGTTTAGATCATTAGTTTGAGTGAGATTTTAGGCTAGTTTTCTTTTAAAATGGTCAATTAAGCTCATTTTCCATGTCAGATGGCTTGCAGTCAACTTCCCCTTGCTGGCAATCGGCTGCTAGCTCACTATTTAAAATCCCTGTTCTTGGCTGAGAGTTACTAGTCGGTTGCTAAGGCTTGGCAGTCGATTGCTACCATTCTGTCTCGCATTTTTGGGCAGAGGATGAGCATTGTAGTTGACTTTTAGGGCTGGCAGTTAGCTTTTGGCACTTAATTTGTTCAAAAATTCATAGTTTTACCTAAAGTTTGGCCCAAAAACATATTCCAAAACCCTTTTCTCAAAGGATGAACTCAATGCCAGCATTTCATCTCACATTCATAACATGCCCAAAACTTAGCTTAACCTTTCTCAAACTAAGATCAAACCACATTTTCTTACTTAGGGCAAGAGCCTACTTTCAAAATCATCCACAAGCATAAATGAGCATTATAAATTAGCAAGCATTACCCAATAGCAATCAAAACTTAGAGAATGTAGGTTTTAAAACCCCAAACTTAACTTAAAACATTTAAAATCACATTTAGCAGAAAACTTCTGCATTTTTCAGAACATCGGGTTAAGGATGGATTGCTACCTTGATTCCTTTCTAAAATGTGTGTGTACAATGTGTAGAGATGATCCTCCCTTGTTGTAGGATCGAATCCCAGCCTTAAATCAACCTTTACTTCAAAAAATCTTTCCTTCCTAGCCCTAACTCTGTATACTCTCTCTATACTCACCCTCTTCTCTCTCTCTAAAAGGTTGAAGTTCTAGAAATGTGAGGCCAGGGTTTAGGGCTTTTGAATATAATTTTCCTTATTTGCATTCTAGTCCTTATCCCCTTTGTGCTTTTATCTAGCTGAACTTTTCCCTTTTCACTTAGGTCTTTGGTCATACTCTTAACTCAGCATTTTATTCCTTTCAATTAGGTCCCTACACTAATGCAACTTTATGCACTAATGCAACTTTATGCACTAATACAACTTTATGCACTAATACAACATACACAAGCATTAGACATTAAGTTAACAATTATCAAACATCTCTTAATCACATTAGGATCAGATGTTACAGAATACATATAGTTGCATTAGAATAAAAGTTTTAAGTGAAGAAAAGAGTAGGAACTAAAATGAAATGCAAAAGATTGAGTGAGGAGAGTTATGTGAATTCTCAATACTTGAGGGATACCAAACCGTAATTTTAGTCAAATGAGTTACTGTAGCTACCAAAATTTTAAAACTTCTCGCCAAAGGTTTAAGGGCAAAATGGTAATTTGACATATAGCCGAAGAAATTATCATTTTGGGTCGAATGGTCGAGAATTAAGATCAGAATTGCAAATTTTGGAACACTTATAAATAGGACTAAATTTTAGAACCTTCATTCCTTACCCAGAACTTTAGAATTCTAGAGAGAGTGAGAGAAATTTTAGACAGAGAAAAGGTAAGGAATTGAGGCAGAAGTGGAATTTCAAAGGGATTTGAAGTAATATTTTGTAGCAGAGAGATTTAAGAAGGCATATATCATCATCAGCATACTATTTTACACGAAACAAGGTAGCAAATCATCTCATCCTCTCTAATTCAAAATCCACTGTTCATGTGTTGAAAAACTTTAATTTTTCTATTACTTAAGCCAGAGAGGGAATAAAACCTACATTTTTTATTTTTTTTATTTGCTATTGGGTGTTTTAAACTACATGGTTGTACTTATGAATGCATAAACCCAACTCTAAAAAATGAATTTTTCTTCATGTTTGAGAATAAGGTTTAATCCAAGATTTGAATGAGAATAAATGGTAGTTTGGGCTATTTTTATGTGCAACATGATGTTTATAAGATAGTATTAAGTTTATGATTATTAAAAAGGGCTTATAAACTGATTCTTGGGCAAAAATCTGGCTTAACGAACGATTTGAAAATAGAGTATAACACAGTAGTTGACTTCTAGCCCTTAGCAATTAACTATCATGTTCTTCAGTTGCCCAAAAACACATACAAAGCTTTAGCAGTCAACTGCCAGTCTCTGGAAGTCAACTGTTGTACTTACATTTTCTAAAAAATTGCCAAGAATGGAGTAGCCTATGTCGGGCCCATGGTAGTTGACTGGTAGCCCTCGGGTTTAGAAATTTTTTAGGATAGTAAGCTGCAAGTTGACTGCTAGGAGGGTCGAACTCGACTGGTAGGCCTCTGTTTTGGAAAAATGAACTCAATGACCTAGTTTGAAGCATAACTAACCCAAAACTCTACTCAAATAAGGGATTTAGACCCAAAATGTAATGGTTAACATGAGAATTGATAATACTTTGAGAATGAATGAGAAAGAGAAGGGAAATTTAAGATTTTAAAATGAGATGAGGATGAACCATAAATGAGAATAATTGCAACTGGTCAGAGACCACGAGAATCACTGCCTTTGGTTAAACCGCAAAGAATTGCTGCAGCTGGTCATAGACCATGAGAATATTCGAGCCAGTTAAAAACCACAAGAATATTGCAGATGGTCTATGACCACAAGAAAACTCATTTACAAATGAGAATTTTTAAAGATTTCATTTGTGATGCTTTTGTAAATGACCATAGCAAAATGCTCTGATTTATTTGTTTATGCTTCATTGAGATGCTCTATTGAGATGAGAATATAATCCTATTACCATTACAATTTGAAGATATTATTTCGTATTATAAACATTTGTAAAGATGCATCTATACTCATAAGTGTACAAGAAAACGGAGTTAATTCATGCATATTATCCCAATTGATGTGATATTTTATTTGATAATGAAAGGAATGTAGTGTATTTCCATACAAGTACAGTGGTACAAAGTGGTAGTTTTTAAAATACAAGTGATGATTGCTATTGAGAAATCTTTCTCATTAAATGTTGGTTTGTATCATATGCGTAGGTTTCAGATCTTATTGGAGGTGGAAGTAAATAGGGTAGATATACCCATCTTGGGTTACTTTATGATAATAAAGGAAGTGTGGGTGATTTCAGTGATGGATATTCCCCCTACCCCTCTACCCACTAGAGGAGTAGACATTCAAGACTAGTGTGTTAGCGTGATATTTTAACTTGTAAATAGGGATGCCTAAGACCCTTATCCCTTAATATATTTTTTAAGAGGGATCAGGAAGATTTTAGTGTAAGAATAGAGGGTATATATGTATTAAGATATGTGAGCTAGGAATACACTAGCGGTCTTTTACTAAGAGGGGTATGAGTAACAAGCTTGTTGTCTCCTTACCCTAGTTAACACTCTAGCATATCTATAGGTATATGTCCAAGGACACTTATGATGACACTTATAAACATTATGAATGAATGTGAATGTATATATATATATATTATGTTTTATTTCACTTAAGTTAATCATTTTCGTTGCGTAACAAGTGAGAACCCGAGTGTAAAAACTTAAACTAGTAGTATTCAACTACTTAACTTGGTAAAAATTAAAAATTTACTTGGGTAAAGGTAGTAGTAACTCACCAATCCTGTTGCATATTATATTTTTTTATTTAAACTAAAAAGTAAACTATATGATTAGGGGTGTTACACCCTCTATCAAGTAGGTTACCCCTAATAGTTCCTGCCACAGCCTCTGTTTAACAGTAAACTAATGGTCCCTGCCACACCCTCTATCCGACAGATCATCCCTAAACCAGCAGGATTGATATCACCTCTGATATCTTGCTTTCCCTTTCTACCCAAAATGGGACTGGTATATCTTAACACATGATTTTACTACTACCTTGGATAGTTTATTTTCTTACTCTACACTTGCAGATCATGAGGCTATAAGTATATATAATCACCATCTGTCTCCAATGGATCATATTTCATCACTCTATTTACAAGTAGATAAATTAAGGTGATTTGAATCATACTATAGTTATGTGAAGTTCTAAGTACGTGACTCTTTAAATTGGCCATCAAGTTCACTAACTTAGAATTTACAACTAGCACAGTGTTTTCAAAATAATTCATAACCTAACCGTGGAATACCTAATCACTGTCCCATACTGGCAATTAGTCATTCAAGTATCAACCTATCTACCATTAATCTATATACAAGGAATACAATTCTCACTTCTCTTATTCATTTCTCATGCTCTTTCCTTTTTAATTCTCATCTCATTTCAATCTTACTCTTTCTCTTTCAGTCACAACCCTTATGTTACTCATTACACAATTCTAGGTTTAGATCCATTTTTCTTAGTGAAGTTTTGGGCTAATTACACTTCTCTTATTTAATACCAGTATACAAGCATCATTTATCATATAAAAATAGCCGAAACTACCATTTAATCTCACTCAAATCTTGGATTAAACCCTATTCTCATTCAATAGGTAAAAACCCATTTCTTATAATCTGATTTCAGCATGCATAATATATTCATGCAGTTTAAAACACCCAATAGTATTCAAAAATATCAAGAATGTAGTTTTAATCCCTCTATTACTTTAAACAACATCAAAATCATCATTTTCATCAATATGAACAGTAATTCAAAATTAGAGGGATTGGGTTGTTTTGCTACCTTAAGTCTTTGCTTTTAAGTTGTTGGTGTGCTAGATACCTTCCTAGATGCGTTTATGGATTTAATCCCTTTGAAAATGGGATTTTGATTTTTTTCCCTACTTTCTCTCTCTAAAAGTTTAGAGTGATTAGATAAAGGAGAGAGAGTGTGGTTGGCTGCTTTATATAGGCAGTCCAAAAATTACAATTTGATCCTACTTTCTGATCATTCAGCTTCAAAATGGTAAATTTTTCCAACTATATGCATAATTATCATTTTGCCTCTAAACCATTGGTAGGAAATCTCAAAATTCTATTGACTACAGTAACCCTTTTGGCTAAAATTGTATTTTATACACTTAACCTTTTTCCTTTTGCACTTTGGTCCTTATCCACTTTCATATTAATTTCTCACTCTGATTTAGTTCAATTTCGGTACTAATGTAGCTCTATGTAATTTAATGCAACATATACAAGAAATTAATTAAAAATTGACAAATATCTCTCATAGAAATAGGAGCGGATGTTACATTTGGAGTCTTCACCATAGCCAAAATTACCCCTTGTCGAGGAAAACTCCTACGGGCATCTTCTCAGCTCCAAAAGTGGCTTCTCGCCATGATGACGACTTTTATCCACTTCACTACGACTAAGAGCATGTTTCACCATAGTGAATTGCTCACCTCTTTTGAAATTTTAGACTTGATGTTTTTTTGCCTCTTTTCTTTCCCAACTATCTTGTAAAGGCTAGGGAATCATTCCAATTCTATGAGAAGTAATATGGAACAAATTTTTAAGGGAAATAACTAGTAAGAAAGAATATAAGTACTCTTATTATATGGTCTACTTAGATTAGTTCTAGGTTGAATGACTGGTGATTGGTATAGGATGATTACCAAAAATTTCACATTTTCTAAACTAAAATAGCCATTTAAATTTTGAAAGAATTGTGAGAAATACTATGTTAGTGGTTAACCTTAAGTTAGTACCCGAATGGCTACGAAGTTACCTACTTAGAGTTAAATCAATCGTGATTAGGGAACTTGTTAGAGTAGGGTATATAGTAGAGGGTATTGAGTTAAGGCAACATTGTCCCATCTCCATATAGTACAGGTGGACATTATCTGTAACTCAAGATAGAGGTGTAGTGATCCGATAAGTGGATATGATCAGTGACCCAAGATAGATGCACAATGATCTCCATCACAATAGAATGGTCTTTCAAAGAGACTAGGGGAAGCCCTAAAGGTAAAAGCTAGCTAACCATTAAGAAAGAAAGAACTCATATAATGTTTTCTAGAAAAGAAGTAATGTAAGGCCAAGTGGAGCCATATGGAAAGAATATTATGAATGGCCAAGTAGAGCCATATGAAATTTATTTTATCATTTGCCAAGTAGAGCCAAATGAAGGTTATTTTTATGATCGGCCATATGAGCCATATAAATTAAAATTATTCTCATTATATATGATGTTAAATGTCCATATTACTGTACTTTGATGATATGAAGCATGAGTATATTTAAAGATGCCCACTAAATGATGTATTTGATATGGCATACATAGTAGCTGCATGTTATATAGTGAAATTTATGTTTATGATTTGAAATAAATTTGAATGCAAGAGTTTTCATGTGTTTCTCACAGTTGGTACCATCGACGGTAATTTTTAACTTGATATCTTTTGCTTATTGAGATTTTATCTCACCTGTTCATTGATGTTTCCAGATGCCTAGGTATTTTATTACGATGGAGGTGGAAATAAAAGTGGTTCACATGCCCAGAGTAGGGTACTATATACATATAGGAGAAATAATAATCTATATCATGGATGCACCACCACTCCTAATGGGTTAGAGTGGTAGAGGAGATAACCTTCTTTCTGGTGTTCCACTACCCTTGGCCTGTTTTGAGAAGGCCATAAGGGACTTATGTGTATGTATAGTGAACAAAGAGTGAAACTTACTTATAAATGAATCATGATAGAAGTATCTTAATCTTGTACCCTTAGAGGTGGGGTATTACAAATTACTTGGGAAACTAACAGTTAAATTGCTATGCTTCAAGGTTCAAACATGACTAAGTGTAATGAACTTGACTTAAAAGTCAAGATTTAAACTTAAAAAAATTATCTACTGCCAAAATCATGAAAATAAGTTCAACGAAAAAAATCCAGGATTCAACTCTTCAGCATAAATCATCCCTTCTAACTATCTCTTCTAACCAGAAAATAACATCCAACCAAGATATATTCATCAAATATCCAATGTAGCATAATCATTCAAAAAATATCAGCATATATATTCACTAATCTCATTCATCAAGTATACTTCAATTTTTTCATTTTTCAAGATTTATTCCGAATGTATCATCCACAATTGAAGCAAAAAGTCAAGATTAAACTAAACTAAAAATATTATCAGCAATCAAAAGTTCAAAAAAAATTTTAAAAATTTTCTCAATTTTCCAAGGTTCAAAATATCATCCAAATTCCCCCACACCTAAACACAGCATTGTCCTCAATGCTAGCAGTCATACAAGCAGTAAGAACAAATAGATAAGAGTAATGGAAAGGTAAAACTTCCTTGAACTGGATGTACTAGGTAGAGGGCTATGTTATTGCACTCCCTTAAACTGGATGTGGAGCCTCTTTTGGAGCTGCGTAGAAATTCATCTTACCCAAAGAATTCATAAAACTAATAAATCCACCTCAAGGAAGGAGATGAAGGTATCCTAATAAGTTGTGGGCACGCTTTATTTTTAAAAAAAAATGAAAAGAATAAAATTAATTTTGAAAAAAATAAAAGTGAGAAAAATAGTAAAAATAATAAAAAGAAAAGAAAGAAAGAAAATGAATTAAGTGCTACTAAAGGGTGTTGTTTAAGGCACGGCACGCCTTAAGTAACAAATATAACTCATCCTCAATCTGGTGGTTTTAGGACCATTTTGTCTGCCAATTCTGACTTCTTCATCATCCTTGCACCAAATTTTTTTTGGGGTGCCACTTACACTTTACTTACCCATTGGCTATCTGAAATTGAACAATCAATATCAGTATCTAACAACATTCAAAATTCTTTCTTAAACACTTCTATCATTAGAGAATTGAGGTGTCTTTGTGCTTCCTGAATTGGCATGTAATTCTCTTTAATGAGAATTTTGTGTATGAATGTGGTTGGGCTTAGGCCTTTAATATCAGTTATAGTCCATCCTATAGCTTCTTTGTATTCTTTGAGTGCTCTGATCAGTCTTTCTTCATCCAATTGAGCTTCTAAGAATGCTTGTTTAATGTGAGTAGGAAGCCATTTTAATTTTAACTCTGATTCCTGTATCACAGATGGAAAATTTTTAACATGAGATAAAGGTAAATCATGAGTTAAGGGATTACCAAGTTTAGGTTTCAAAGCTTCTGGCCTATGAATCACTTCTTCTAGCTCTATGGCACTGTAAGAATTTTCCTTAGGCTTCTTTAAATAGCATTGATAAATGTTTTCACTCAACACAGTATTGAACTTCTAATACCCATTTACCTTAATCTTATTTTTAAAAAGAATTTTGGAAACCCTTCTCTAATAGACCTAAATGAAATAAGGAAATTTGGGTTTAAAATAGGAGGGACTAAAGTGAAATTTTCTTATTTTCTAGGAGGTCCTTGATAATCCAACTGCCCAAACCTTTTTATCCCTCCTATATACTCCTTCCCTCCATACAAACACCCCGAGCGAAAACTTTAGGAGAGAAAGGAAGAAAGGGAACACTCAGGCAAGGGAGAAAAGAAAAGGGGAGAAAGTGGAAATTCTCTTATAGCTAGATTTGAGGTAAGAATCTTCCATCCATGACTTACAAAGTATTTTGAGCATCATCTAAGAATAGATTTCTTCCTTGGGATGCATCAAATCTGCTGAAATTTGAGGGAGAAAGTGGAAATAGGAAAATAGGGCATTTTCGTATTTTTGATGATTTTGAGTAGGAGAATCTGAATTTGAGGTTTTCTTGAGGTTAGGAAATGATTTCCAAACTGAAATTCTAGGATTATTTACTTCTATTTAGCAATTTCAAGGTTTAAACCATATTGTTAGAAGCTAGGTTTTTCTTTCACTCGATTTGCATGTTGGATTTTCTGAATGATTGATGTTTTGGACCTAAAAATTTATAGGTTTTTCATGGAAATGGTTAGGGACTAAGCTCATGCATTTTAAATTTGTTATGGATTGGAAATTTAGGCTAAAATCTTGAGAGAACTGGCATTCCTGGATTGTCGAAGAACAGAATAGTCGAACACCAACATGCACCAATCGACTTCATGTTCTTGGCAAGCCCAAAAGTGTACCTAGAGGCAAGGAAGTCGACTGTCGAGCCATTGTAAGCCCAGAACTCGCAGACAGAAGCACATCAATTGATTTCCAAGCATGTATTAGTTAACTGCCTGGCCTGTGTCTCACAGAATTCAGGACTTCTGAGAGCCACCAGCTGACTGCCGACTTTGGAACAGTTAACCGGCAGCCTTCTAGATAGTAACTAGCTGACTGATAGCTCCTTGGCAGCTAACTGGCAACCCCCTGATGTGAAAAATGATTTTTAAAACATGAATTAATCTTAGAAACCCCTGGTTTTGATCTGGATAAGGTTCAAAATATCATTATACATGGGAAATTCATGTGTTGAGTGATAAGCAACATAGAAACAACATGGAAAATAGGAAATTAGGAGAAAACCTTAATAAAACCTTAAGATATAGAATTTCATAAACGTATATTCGAGGAAAACTAGAGTACAAACTTAACCTATTGCCTCAGGAAACTATTTGTGAGGACAATCCAAAGGTAAAAAAGGAAAACCCTGGTCAAAAGAGGAGCAAACGATAAAGGTAGAGTAATATACACTCCCTTACTTTTGAAATGATGTTTTGAATTGCTGATTTGAATGAAATTTCTGTATTGAAATGGGAAATGTTTGCTGAAATTGATTTGATAGATGTGAAGTTTTAGTATGAGTATAGAAAATACTGCCTGTATGTATTGAGATACTCTTTGCTACTTGATATGATTAGTTATATATACTCATAGGGACGGACAAAACTTGGGGTGAGCATTCAATAGTTGGTATGGGACAGCCGTGAAGTATCCCTTATGCAGATTACTTATTAAAATTTACTTTTTTTCATCAAAATAATCTATATTTGTTATGGGTTACTCATTAAACCAAGACAACCCTATGAAATACTTAAGGGTGAATGGTCTATAATGGGTGACATTTCGGTTTAAGGGTAATATCCTATAACACTTAGTATTAGTCAACTATGTGTATGTATTTGCCATATAGTCAGGATTGAGGATGATACTAGCAGTGTGCACATGCCAGGGGACGCCCTGGAAGTTAGTACTCTCCTGTCCTTGAGTGGGTGATTGGTGTGATGGATCACACTCACAAAAGATAACACTATTTTTGGGTGATTGGTGTTACAAATCATACCCAACTATTTTCAAGTGATTGGTGTTACAGATCACACCCAAGAAAAACCAAAATTTTTTTATAAAACAACATGCATTGAGCTGGTAATCACATGATATGTGATTGTGCATTAACATGGATTTGTTATGCAAAAGAAATGTTACAGGCATTATTGAAAATAATGGTTTTTTGTTGAATTAATATAATGCTCATATAAATTTACATGATTTCCTATATTTGTTGATCTAAAAGTATTTGGTGATTCACACATGTGTTAAAACTAAACTTTAAGGAGACGTTTTCTGTGCTAGAGTCACAGCTGGACTTGCAACTATTTTTATGATTTGTACTAACTGTAAATTACTCTATTGGGATTTATATATCTCATTAAGTTGCTTGTTCAGATAACCAAGGATAGATATACCTAGGAATTAGCTGGGCATGAGAGGAATGTTATGACTATAAGGAAATGCTAGAAGAATTGTACCATGTTAAGCTGGATTTGATTGTAGGCTAGAGATTTGTAATTATATATGTATATAATATTGGTTTCTTTTTATGGTCATATGGTTGAATGTGAGAAAGTCTGTAATTAGTTGTAAATCATATCTCAATTACTGTGAATGAATGTTTTAGACTATTATATTTCAGAGTATTGTATGGTTTGATGATGGTATTAGTTATGCTGCACAAGAAAGGTGGTTGAGTGGAATTTGAATGGACTAATAGGAGAGTCTATTTAGGTTACACTCAAACTTTAACGACCCTCCCTGAGAATTCCCAAAATAGAAAAGGGAAAAATTCTTATGGTTCTTTATGCTTCTGCATAAAGCATACTATGTTGTATGTAGGCTACAGACAAGGGGGTCGTTACAGAACTTGCCTTGCTAGTGTAATTCAAGTGTCTCTTGAACTATAGGATCAACAATATCAACCTTATAAATTGAGGAAACTTCACTTAGGTACCTCTTATCATTGAATTTCACAATTTTCCATCAAACTCCATGCTGAAAGTACCTTCATGAACATTTATTTTTGTCCTAGTAGTACTCAAAAATGGTCTTCCCAACAAGATATCCAACTATTTTTTAGAATTATCATTCTCCATGTCTACCACATAGAAGTCGACAGGAAAGATTAATTTGTCAACTTACACTAAAACATCTTCCAACACTCCTTTAGGATAAATTACAGACCTATCAGCTAATTAAATCACCACACCCATCCCTTTATCTTTTCGGCAATAAGAGTGGAATAAATAGATAATGGCATGACATTGATGGATGCCCCTAGGTCACACATAGCCTTTTGGATACTGACATTCCAATTTGGCATGGAATGGCCAACATGCCTTGATCTTTACATTTGGGAGGCAGCTTCTTTTGGATCACGACCGAAAAATTTTCTCCCATATAAATTCTTTCATTACCGATCAATTTCTTTTTGTTAGTGCAAAGTTCTTTTAAAAGCTTGGCATACCTTGGTACTTGCTTAATTATATCTAGAAGAGGGATATTGACTCCTACCTTTCTAAACATCTCTAGTATCTATTTTTCTTCACTTTCCTTCTTTGATTTGGAAAATCTTTGTGAAAATGGAGGCATAATCACTATGCCATTGTGCAAAATTGTCTTCTCATCTTTATAAATATTCTCAATTAATTTTTTTTGCAGTAACCTCAGCCTCTAGTTTAATCTCAACATCTAAACTGCGCTTACAGCTCACTTTCCTGGTTAGCTCTTCCAATTCCTTTCCACTTCTTAAAGTAATGGCATTAACATTTTGCCTTGAATTCACCTCAAGTTGAGAGGGAAGCTTGCCTTGAGATTCCAACTTGCTCACTGATGTGACTAATTAGTTCATTTGGTTCTCCAAGTTTTGAATGCTTGAGCAAGTCTCATTTTGAAATTGTCGAGAGTTAGTAACAAGCACCTTAACCATATCTTCAAGAGACATACCTTGTTGTTGAGTGGGTTGTCATGGAGGCCTTGCTTGAAAATTTTGGAAGTTTGGTTGTTTGGCTCTATAACTAAAGTTTGGATGGTTCCTCTATATTGGATTGTATGTGTTAGAATATGGATTATATTTCTGTTGTGGAAGACCTAGAAATCCCCTAACTATATTAGCTTGCTCTTAAGTGTCCGCTTGTAGAGTTGGGCACATGTCAGTTGGATGATTAGGAGTAACACATATCCCATAAGCTTTGATTTGTTGCATATTCCTAATAGCAATCTGTGTCAATTGGATGATTAGGAGCAACACATATCCCATAAGCTTTGATTTGTTGCATATTCCTATTAGCAATCTATTGCACAAGAGCAATTAAATTAGAAATTTGCTATTCAAGATGAGATAAATTTACCTCATTCACTCTTCTGTGAGGTGGGTCTTGTCTAAAGCCAAATTATTGTGAATTTGCTACCATGGTGGAAATCAATTCCCTAGCCGCTTAGGGTGTCTTGTCAACAATAGCTCTTCCACTAGTTGCATCCACCATTCTTCTTTTCATTGGGAGTAGTCCCTCATAAAAATATTGGATAAGAAGTTGCTCTAAAATCCCATGTTGTGACAGCTCACACACAGTTGCTTGAACCTCTCCCAATATTCATATAGGACTTCTGTATCCCTTTGCTTGATGCTACATATATCTCTTCTTATGCTAACAGCTCTAGAAGCAAGAAAGAATTTTTCAAGAAATAACATTACCATCTTCGCCCATGTCGTTATTGATCCTGGAGGTAAATAAAATAACCAATCTTTGGCTCTATCACCCAATGAGAATGGAAAAGCCCTTAGCTTGATTTGTTCTTCCATTACTCCTTGCAGTTTTAAACTTGAGCACACCATATGAAACTCCTTCAAATGCTTGTGTGGATCCTCATTCTCAGCACCTCAAAAAGTAGGCAATAAGTGAACTAGCCCAGATTTTAGCTCAACTCCCACATTCAAATTTGGGTTTTCTATTCAAAGGGGTTATTGAGTCAAATCTGGTGTTCCCAACTCTCTCCATGTTCTCTCTTGAGCAGCCATGGTTTCCCACTATTCAAAAGTACTAGAAGGGTTACCAAAAGTATCAATAAGATTGATTTCTAATTGCTTATGCGGTTGAGAAGAAGAAGAAGATGCTTGCTTCTTTTGTAACTTGGTCTCTTTCCATATTCTCATTCTCAATTTCTGGATCAAATTAGAGTATGCTTACACCTGAACTCCTGGGCACAAAAGAAGAAAATTAGTGGCACTAATCCTTTACAATGGCACCAAAATTTGATGGCTGTCGATTCCAACAAATTAAACCTACTATATAAAATTATTTTGCAATTAGTGATGAGTAGGGTTGAACCCACAAGGATTAGTAACAATTTAATTCTCTTAGCCTAAATAAAAAAAAAAAAAATCTTTGAGATTTAAAAATAAAATTAATTAAAAATGAGATAATTAAACAAGAAAAAATAGATAATAAGAAAATCGATTTTAAGTAGCACCCAACCAAGGTATAATCTCAGTTTTGATTTCTTCAATTTATCATTGATTCAATGATAGCTCAATCCCCTAATTAATAAATTAGTTATGGTTGTTAACAAACTCTAACAGCCTGTCTTTCTTTGTTTATTCGTTAACCAAAATAGGCTCTTTGATTAATCTTTGATCAATAAATAATCTTAAATAAGCTCTTAAGATTTACTTTATTGAATATCGTAAACTCTAAAAAGACTACTAATTCTAGCCAATAAGCACCCAAGCTTGGTTTATTTAGACTAGATCATGCATCCACATAACAAAAGTAGAATCCCTTGTATTGAACTTTGCTATTTTACCACAAGATATCGAAATATTCAAAAAATTACATATATAATTATCTCAATTGACAGTATATTGTTTAAATGAAAGAACAATGGGCCCTATTGAATCTAACAAACAAGCAATAATGATGATTAAACATGGAGAATGTATAAATATTAAAGAACGAAAGAGAATAAGAAAGTAATTAGATCTCAAAATTTTAAAAAATAAAACTTTGATTAACCTTGATTAGGTAAAAGAAATTTAGCTACACATAATTATTAGTGTAGAAACAAAACAAATCAAACTAAGAAAATTCATCAATAGAAATCACTAATTCGACCTTTCTCTCTCTAGATTCAAACTCCATCTTTGTCTCACATCTCTCCCTGCCCAAGAAGAAGTCTCTCCTTTTTCATATCCAAGACTAGGGTATTTATAGGAGAATGCTAGTCATCTTCAAGGAGGATCCTTGGCCAAGAAGGATTCTACGATTTTTCGAAAGAGAGAATAAGATAAGATAAGATAAGAGATAATTTAAGATAAGATAAGATGAGATAAGTAAGCTAAGATAAGTCAAAAAAATGATGAATGGTCGAGAGGGATGATAGAATTTTCAAAAGAGATCATGATAAATCAAAATCCCTTCAAATATGATTATGTTTCTAAAAAAATGACAAGTTTCTAGATAGATGATCATCCTAAGATGATAAGCTTATTTTTATTTTATTTTATTTTATTTTTATTGTTACTTCATTATTTATTTATTTATTTATTCATTTCATGCATGCTCACTCTTTATTTTCTTGTATTAGTAAAAATTATAAAAATACAAAAAAATGTACTAAACTATCAAAATTGCATCAAATTATAAAATTTATTTAAAAATTACTAATATTTAATTAAAAAAATCAAATTAAACAAGAAAAGAGAGTATAAAACTATCAAATAATTGAACTTAACAACTATCTAGTAGTGTCATTAAGCAAATAGCAACAACAAAAGTATTTAGAAAAGCATTCATCAAAAATCACTAGTTCAACACATATCATTAGCATAAATTTTCAACAATCATCATCCTATTCCTCCCTTACATTTAAACATTGCATTGTCCTAAATGTAAGCATAAAAAAAAAATGGTAAAATAGTCAAGGAGGAAAGAAGAACTTCCCTGAAGTGATGATACTAGCTGTTTGCTTCATTCCTTTTGAATCTATGACCTTCAAAAGTGGGTTGTGTTTCATTTTGAGATAGAAGTGGGCATGAAAATAAAATAAAATAAAAATAGACAAGTTAAACAAAATAAACAACATAAAAACAATAGAAAGCAAAATTAAAACGGGAGAGAAAGCAAACATCAAATGGAATAAGTGATGAAAAATGGATGTAAAGTTTTGGGTATAGCAAAATTGAAATTGTAGAACAAATTGAAATAAAATTTGAATTTGAAGAATTAGAAAACTAAATCGAGAAAGTTATGGCGAATAAAAAATGATATGAAAGAAAGAACTATGAAGTTAAAAAAATGGAGGAGGAAGACATTGAACCAGCAGCTGAATGGAGTTAACGACAGCGAATGCGACTGAAACAGAAGAAGACGACAAAAAAATGGGTGGGAATGTTGCGATGAGATGAGCTTGATAGCAAAAACAGAGTTGGAAAAGTTCTATATGAAAATGTGATAGAGAGAGGAGACGAGACCATGGAAGAGACTAGACGGAGCATGTTGATGTGACAATGAGACAAAGAACGATGCGACAGAGATAGAGGCATAACCGCAAGTGAAATTTTGATAGAGGCAGAACGAGGCTGAGGGAATGTGATGGTTTAAAAATAGTGAAAGGAAAAAGACCAATGACGATGCGAAACTTGTGGACGGATAGCAAAAAGGTTATAAAATAAAATAAAAATAAACAAGTTAAACAAAAATAAAATAATAGAAAGCAAAATTAAAATGGGAGAGAAGGAAAACATCAAATGGAATAGGTGATGAAAAATGGATGTAAAGTTTTGGGTGTGGCAAAATTGAAATTGGAGAACAAATTGAAATAAAATGTGAATCTGAAAAATTAGAAAACTAAATCAAGAAAGTTATGGCAGAATAAAAAATGATATGAAAGAAAGAAATATGAAGCTATAAAAATAGAGGAGGAAAACATTAAACCTGAGGCTGAATGCAGTTAATGGTGGCGAGACACGATTGAAATGAAGGAAGAAGATAGTAAAATGGGTTGAAATGCTACTGTGAGATGAGTTTGACAGTAAAAACGGAGATGGCGAAGTTAGATATGAAGACGTGATAGAGATGGAGAAGATGCGACCATGGCAGAGACTCGACCGAGGATGTTGATGCAACGTGAGACACAAAACAATACGACAGAGATGGAGGCACGACCTCAGGTGAAATTGCAATAGAGGCAGAAAGGGGCTGAAGGAATGCGATGGTACATAAATAGTGAAAGGACAAAGACCAATGACGTTGCAAAAAGTGTGGATAGATAGCGAAGAGGTGACTGCCATCACTGCCAAAATTTTCCTTAATCTTTTCTTGAGTGCTACGATTGATGTCCTTGTTTAGCATAGTTCTAAATTTTTCTTGTTGGTCTACTTCGGACATCTTTTTCACTATAAAATAAATAGCATCAACTTGGAAAATTGGAGAAGCTCCACTCAGATGTTTTCTAGCATCAAACACATTGAACTTTATCACCTCTCCATCAAATTCCATATTTAATATTTATCTTCGTCCTAGTAGTGCTAAAATGGGATCTTCCCAACAAAATCTCTTATTGTTTCTTAGAATTATCATCCTTAAAATCTATAACTAAAAATCAGCAAGAAAAACTAAATTATCAATTTGCGCCAAAACATCTTTTAGCACTCCTTTGGGACGAATAATAGACTTATCAGCTAATTGTATGATCACACCCGTCTCTTTAAGCTTTCCAACATTAAGGGTGGAATAGTTAGAAAGTGGCATGATGTTCACAGATGTTCCAAGGTCGCACATAGTCTTATAGATACTAACATTCCCAATTTTTCAAGGAATGGCAAACATACCTAAGTCTTTACACTTGGGAGGCAATTTCTTTTGAATTAATACTAAAACATTTTGTCCCATATTGATGTATTCATACCTTGCCAAATTATTCTTGCTGGTGTAGAATTCTTTAAGAAATTTTGTGTACCTTGGAATCTTCTTGATGATATCCAAGAGTGGAATGTTCACTTCTATTCTCCTAAATGTGTCTATTATCTCTTTTTCATCCTTTTCCTTTTTGAATTTACCCAACCTATCTGGGAAGGGAGCTCTCATAACCAAATCATCAAATGAAATTGATTCTTTCTCCTTTTGAGTACTTCCAGCTAGTTTTTGCACTGTGACCTATGTCTTTGGTTATGATTCTGCACTTAGGTCACACTCATGATTTATTTTTTTGGTTAACTCTTCTAGTTCCTTCTCATTTTTCAAAGTGATAGCACAAACATATTGTGTAAGATTGACCTCCATCTAAGAAAGAAGCTTGTCTTGATATTCCAACTCATTCACAAACGTGATTAGCTTACTCATTTGATTCTCCAAATTCTATATTCTTAAGTGAACTTGTTGTTGGAATTGTAAAGTGCTCATTACTAAATTTCATTGGGATTCTTGAATGCTCAAGGATAAGGACATAACCATATATTCTAAAGATCTTTCTTGTGATGATGAAGATGGTTGTTATAGTGGTTGTGCTATTGGTATGCGCTAGAAATCTTGAAATTCGGGTGGCATTATCCCATAGTTGAAGTTAGAATGCTCTCCTCATCCAGCACACATTCCATGTACTCTAGCTTGTAGAAGTTGCCTTATAACCATGTGATGCATTAGCTCAATCATTTGGCTCATTTTTTGACTTAATTTGAACTCCACGAGTGAACTAAACATTTTACTCATTCTCCTCGTGCTGTCCTGGTTATTCAAAAGAAAAATGAATCAGTAAGTGTCATTCCCTGGCAATGATACCAAAATTTGTTGGGTGTAAAAGCCAACAAATAGAAATTTTTGCTTTCACTAAATGAATTTTTTATATAGTGAGAGCAGGGTTGATCCCATAGAGACTAAGGATTTAATTTTCTTTTCAATAACTAGTCACACAAAGGGAAGAAACTAACAGAAAATAAAAGGAGGGGGTTTTGATGGGATTCAAGTAAGCTAAAAGAATGTAAATAAAATGATAATCTAAATGTACAAAAACTAAAAAAAAAAAAGTAAGTAGAAATTAATTAAAAAGAACCTATCTAAGGAGTGTTATCATCTAACATTATCAAGAATTTTTCATCAAAATAAATTATCATTGAAATTGCAATATGTTGGGTGTAACGCCCTATAACTTTCATTAGTCTAAATTAATATCCTTTACATTGGGTGGAATTAATTGTCATTTAATGATTAGTATAAATTTCATGCTTCATAATTAATTAATGAGTTAATGGGGCAAATTTGCTTGCATAATTTAATGGCTCAAAATAGGTATACTAAAAGATAATCTTGCATAAAATTAGGTACTTAATTTAATTATCTATTTCTCCTTTTGAGTCACCTAGCCTAAGTGCCAAGAGAAAAGTAAACCAAAATGCCATGAAGAAATAGCCATTAAATAGTCATGAGAACATGCACACATGGAGCTAATGGAGCATGTGAATTTTTAAGCATAAGTATATATATGTGTTAAATTACACTACCAAGGAGAATAAAGCATTGGGAAAACGTGTACATAGGTATGTATATGTGGGTACACATGCAAGAGGGAAAGGAAAGATAGGATGCAACCATTAAAATATATGCATGTGTGTGTGCATGTGCAAGTGGGGAAAGTTAAGCATGCATGGGCTTCACATGAAGTGAGGAAGAAAAGTGCAGCATTTAATGACAATTTAAAACCATGTAAGAATGTATTCTTTCCCTCCTTCCTCATGTGACCGAATAGGCTAGGGAAAAGGGTGCAAAAAATTTATGTAACATATAAATATGGTTGCTTGTGGAGTGTAACTAACGTGCAAGGGAAGGAAGCACCAATTACAAGCAAGGAGGGAATTAATTACACATATAAAAGCATGCAACCATTAAAACAAAAAGTGCAGTGTCTTCCCCTTAGCTTAGCCGAATGAAGAATGAAATGAAAGAAGAAATGAGGGTGGCGTGAATGGGGGGAATATGGTAGTTTGCAAGCAAAGAAAGTGTACTTACAAGTACACTTAGTGCAGCCATGGAAATTAGGAAAAAGGAGAGAGAGAAATTAATAAAAGGATTACCAAAATTACAAGCAAGACAGCGTACAAGGTGCAGAAATTTTATTTAAACAAAAAATTGTAATTTCTTGTTAGGATAACTAATGTCCAAGGAGAGGAAACGAGGGAGGATGCGACGTGAATAAAGGGAAGGTGGCGTGAGCACTAATGCAAATTTACAAGGAAAAGGAAGGAAAGTGCTGAACAAATTTCATGAGACAAAAAAAGAGTAAGGGTTGCATCTCATAGTGGCCAAGTATGTAACCGTCTAGCTGCCCACTTGCAGATATTGTCCGCTTTAGGTCCCTGGGGCCGTACCTCGTCACCCCTCACGATTTTGTTCTTCCCCCAGTATCCTTTCCCAGGGGAAAACGCGTCTACAAGGGAGAGGTATCCACACCTTTATAAGGCATGCTTCATTCCCCTCTCCAACCAATGTGGGACATTACAATACACCCCCCTTAGGGAGCTCAGCGTCCTCGTTGGCATACCGATCTGGGCCCCGACTCTGATACCAATGTAATAGTCCAACTGTCCACTTGCAGATATTGTCCGCTTTGGGTCCTTGGGGTTGCAATCCGTCACCCCTCAAGGTTTTGTTCTTCCCGCAGTATCCCTTCCCAGGGAAAAATACGTCTACAAGGAAGAGGTATCCACACCCTTATAAGGCATGCTTCATTCCCCTCTCCAACCGATGTGGGACATTACAAAGTAGAATACATGAGGGAATGGAAATTGTATTTTCATGAATGGGAGCATGTGTAACAACGGGAAAGATTCGAAAGAGTTTTTAAAGAATTTTAAAAGATAAAACTTGATTTTAACCCTAATCCCAATCAAACGAAGCCTGGCACATATTTCGAGGATAGTGACTTGACACAGAAGGTCGTTTGAAGCCAGAAACACGATCAAACAGAAAGAAATGTAATCCGGCGATCAGAAACTGACAGAAGGAGTTTCGTGCGTCACTTTCGTTGACGGAGGCCAAGACTTTTGCATGGAAATGTGTGCCAACGTCTGGAAGGATGCCGACACCCTAAAAGATCCCCAGGTGGCCTGGGAAAAGTCAGGATCGCCCCTGGAGGCTTTAAATTACGCGAAAGCCCACCATTTCTCTCATTTCACTCTCTCTCCTCACCACACTCTCTCTCTCTTCTCTCTTTTCTCTCTCCACCTTCCTCCACCGTGAACGACCACCACAGCCACCGTGGGCCGCCACCAAGGGTACCAACCGATAGCCCTCACTGCCCACAACCACCAGCAACCAACCACCGCCACCAACGGCCGCCGGAGTCACCGGAAAATGCGCTTCCTCCATCGCCAAGCTTCCCACCGATCCGCCGTCCGACGCCAGGACCCTCACCGCCCCACCACCGTAGCCCGAGCCGCCGCTACCGCTTCCGAGTTTCGGCCCCGTCGAAAGGAGGCCGGACGCGCCCGGATCGAGGCAAAACGCCGTCCGCCGTGCGAGACTCTTCGTGGCCGGAAAACACCGTCCAAACGGCCGTGAATCGCCGTGCCACCACCGTATTCGGACTCCTAAGCTTACGGGCTTCACCGTGGTGTGATTTTCGAGACAAACCGCACCTCACCGCCGTGCACCGCCGTGCACCACCGTGCGCCGCCGTGTGCCACCGTGCCAGAGTTTCTGGACATGCATCCCGAGAAACTGAGATCACCGGGACGTAGAATTCCATAATCTGAGCACAGTGGAAAGGTTCGTTTTCCCAAAAACTAATGTTATATGACTGAAATGACTGCCGAATGTAATTAGGCAATTAATTAACCTAGGTAACTGTGTAATCGGGTTTAGGATTGAAAATTGGATGACGTGACGAATCTAAATATTCAATTTCATGTCCAGGGAATTAATTGGGCTCAGAAACTGAGATTTCACAGAGTCTTGATTTGAATTGAAGCGACCGGAGACCAGGTAGGATAATTTACACTTCCCGAACCCTAGAATTGATTTAGTGAATACCTAACTGATTTAGACGACTTGTATGGAATTGCGTGCTGCTTTCGATGGGAAAAAATTGCATGCCTGTGTGCTGAAAACCCTAATTGCATGTTAGATACCTTGTTTATCGAGTTTAGATGCCTTTAGAACGGATTTACTTAGGGTTGGGTACTTGATAGCCGGTATGGGACGGCCGTTAAGTATTCCTCGTACAGGAAGTTTTTAAACGAAACTATTTTTATCAGATTTAGCCTGTACCGAGTTAGGGATTGCGCGTTAAACCAGGACGACCCTAAGAAAGGTTTAAGGAGTATAAGGGTGGATAACCTACACGGGGAAACGTTGTGATTTAGGCGTGATACCCTAGAACCCTGAGGAATAGCCGACCGAGTGCATGTGAGTTCGAATAGATCAGATGAGGATGAGAATTGGCGTATGTGCACATGCTAGGGGACGCCCTAGATGTTGATTCTCACCCGGTCCTTGAGTGAGTGATTGGTGTTACGGATCACACTCACAATATAGGCTTGATTCGGGTGATTGGTGTTACGGATCACACCCAACGATAAGAGAGGTATTCTCTCTAGACTGCGTGCAATTAGAAGATGATTTAGATTCGATTACAGTGGATTTGTAACCAACGTGGATTGAGATACACAGGGCATGGGATTTCATTTGATTTTTATGACTGATTTTAAAAGAAATGGATTTCCTGATTGTGATATATTGCCGCAATTTCCATGTGTTTAAACGATTTTAAAGATAAGGTATTCCGCTGTTTTCGAACTGATTTTGGGAAGACGATTTCGGTGTTCACACCGCTGAGTATTCAACTGGGTTTTGAATGATATTTAAATTGTAAATTATTCTACTGGGATTCATATCTCATTAGGTTGTGTACTCAGATGAACAGGGACGAGCGGGAGCCAGGCGATAGCCAAAGCTGACTTGAGGATAGACAGAGGATTATTTAGCTTAGGCTTGAATCGTTTGTACATATACTTTGATGACACTGTTAATTATCAGATTCTGTTTCTTGTAACTTATGTATGGACTAGGCTGAATGTATATATGACATTTCAAACAGTATGTATGGATTGTAGCGATGAATTAATGTTACGGTGTATGGATTTATATTAGTATGTTTCTTCTTTGTTGTTGGGTGGTTGTTACGTTTTAAACAGGTGATTCTGTACTTGGGATATGACCAAATTACAGAGGAAACTCTGCCGGATTTTCGGTAGAACTTACAGCCGTAAACTTATGGATTTGAATTGAAATGGGTATGAATGTATAATGAGACATGTATATCAGTTTTAGATTTCATTCCAGAGTTATTATTGATGATATATGTATGTGTATTTAGTTAGCTGCGTGTGAATCAGGGTTGAACGGAATCTGAATGGATAACAGAGAATCTATTTGGGTTACGCTCAACCAAGAAATGATCCCCTGACGTTCCCACATAGGGAATAAACATTCAGAATGCCACATATGCTTCCGCTAATCAGATAAGCATCGCGTATGACGTATTAGGGGGTCGTTACAATTATGGTATCAGAGCCCTGTTTGTCGGATCTTCTGGTTTAGTGGACTTAGGACTTTAAATCTTTGGGCTTGCAGCTTTAGGATTTTGATTGATTTGACTCTGGCATGATAGGACCTGATTTGAATTGATAATGAACGGAATGAGTTTGATGTACTTCTGGGAATTATTGCTGTGTGACTGATCTGTTTGGTTCGATATCAGATAAACATGGCGAGAATCTAGCGAGGACGCCACACGTAGGCTAGGGAAGGCCAAGGCAACGTGGCCAAGGTGCGCCAGGTAGTGGTAGCATGGAGGCGAGGTTGACATGCGGAGATGATGGAATCTATCAGTTAATGGCCGATGCGATGAGAGACCAGGCCACTACCGGTGCCAATGCAATGAGACAGCAGCAGGACGATAGACAGACGAGAAATGACTGAGCCACCCAACAGGTGAATCCACTATATCAGGGATGGATTGAATTTCAGAGAGCAGGTCCATCTCCGCTTCTAGTGCCTTCGATCCAATTCTTTGTGGAAGCTTGGATAAAAGGAATTGAAAAGATTTTCAGGTTGTTGCGGTCGACGAAGAACGTAAAGTCACATATGCAACATATATCTTTGAAGGACAAAGTCAACTTTGGTGGACAGAAGCACAGCATTGATGGAGAGCCGAGGCATTCCATTGACTTGGGAATCTTTCAAGAGAGTCTTCATGGATCAGTATATCCCTGAGAGCGTGAAGCAAGCAAAGGAAGCACGCCTCAAGCTCACCAGGGAGGCGAGCCGCTTGATGAGTATCTGAAATAGTTTGAGGAATTATCAAGGTACTCTACTTACTGCGAATGCATTACGATGAGGCTTGAAAGCGAAACAACTAGAAGAAGGCCTCGATCTACCTATGAAGACTCAGTTGGCTACCCTGGAGATTCGAGACTTTGCCACACTGGTGAATAAGTGCACTCGAGCAAGAATTTAGAAACGTACAAAGCTCGTAATATGACACAACAGATAGGAACCGCCCAGCATAAGCGCCGTAAATCAATGTAAGAAGCGGTATGTTTAAACCGCAACCAGGGGCTTCTAGTAGCGATGGGAGGCGACCGATAATACTCTTTGTCGAAGTGTGGTACGGACATCCAAATCAACCTGGCTGCATCGGACTCCCCTCGGTGTTATAGATGTGGAGGCACAGGACACATGGCCAGATCTTGCCCTTCCACGGGAATCAACCGACATCCGTAGCCGAAGACCACAAGCTCCAGGGAGAGTTTTTACCATGAATGCCGCCAACGCCGACGGGTCCTCGGGCTTGATGCAGGGGTAGAGGTAAAATTTATAATTTTTCTTTGATAGTATTGTTTGATTCGGTGCTACGCACTCCTTTATTCTTGATGCATGCGTAGAACGAATGAGATTACCTGCTCAAACCTTGCCTGTGACCTATACATATCCATACCTTTGGGAGAAGCCACTATGTCCCCACGAATATGCCTAAATTGCCCTTTAACCATTGAAGATACCTTGTTTCTTGTGGACTTAGTGTGTATACCATTGTCGTGGATCGACGTTATTTTGGGAATGGATTGGTTGACTAGGAATCGGGTCTTGTTGAATTGTTCAAGGGACAATTACTTATCTAGATAACGCACTGCAGCGTGGTAATGACAGAGCTTGTGAGATAGGTGATATGTCCCTCAATCTCTCGAGGTAGAATTGCAGGATAGATTAAGTCAAATCCCGATTGTTAGTGACTTTCTGAGGTATTTCCTTTGGAAATCAAGAACCGCCACCACCTAGGAGATAGAATTCACCATTGACCTAATTCCGAGCAGTCCAATAGCTATGACCCGTGATCGTATGGCCCCAGCACTGAGAGAATTAAAAGTCCAAATCGAAGACATGTTGGAGAAGGGGTTCGTTAGGCCAAGTGTATCACCATGGGGAGCTCCGGTCTTATTCGTAAAGAAGAAAGACGGGAGTTTAAGACTGTGCATTGATTACCGACAATTGAATAAGGTGACCATTAAGAACAAATACCCATTGCCACGTATTGATGATTTGTTTGATCAGTTGCAAGCGCGATCAGTATTTTCTAAGATAGATTTAAGGTCAGGATACCACCAGATTAGGGTTAGAGAGGAGGATATTCACAAGACAGCATTTAGGACGAGATATGGCCACTATGAGTTCTTAGTGATGCCATTTGGATTGACGAATGCACCCGCTGTCTTTATGGATTATATGAACAGAATTTTCAGACCCTATTTAGATCAATTTTTTGTGGTATTCATTGACGATATCTTAGTATATTCCAAGACTCACGAAGAGCATGCCCAAAGATCTTAACACTGTTACGAGATCTTTGAAGAGAGACAACTGTATGCAAAGCTGGAGAAATGTGAGTTTTGGTTAGAAGAAGTGAAATTTTTAGGACATGTGGTAAATGGAAAAGGGATAGCGGTCGACCCAAAGAAAATTGAAGCAGTATTAGATTGGGATCGACCTAGAATGGTCACCGAGATTAGGAGTTTCTTGGGTTTGGCCGGTTATTATCGGAAATTCATTCAAGGATTTTCACAGATAGTCAGTGCCATTGACCGGTTAACTCCTGAAAGGGGTAGACTTTGAATGGAGCGAATCGGTGTGAGACTAGTTTTCAGATTCTCGAAGAGAAATTGACCACCGCCTCTGTACTAATTATTCTCAAACCCCTAGAACCCTTATCAGATACACAGATGCATCTTTGAGAGGCCTAGGTTGTGTTTTGATGCAGGATGGGAAAGTTGTGGCTTATGCATCGCGACAATTGAAATCTGCAGAGGAGAACTATCCCACCCATGACTTAGAATTAGCTGCCGTTGTGTTTGCCCTAAAGATTTGGAGACATTACCTGTATGGCGCGATATTCGAGGTATATAGTGATCATAAGAGCCTTAGGTATTTGTTTGATCAGAAGGAATTAAATATGAGGCAGCGTAGGTGGGTAGAATACTTGAAAGACTTTGATTTTGAATTGAAATATCATGCAGGGAAAGCAAATGTTGTGGCCGATGCATTAAGCCGAAAGTCACTACAACTAGCCAGTTTAATGATTAGTGAGATGAGATTACTTGAGGATTTTGGGAACCTTAGCCTCAACGTAATCTCATTTCCGCAAAGATTAGTGATGAGTGACTTTTTGATAACTTGCGAACTGAGAGAATTAATTAAACAAGCCCAACTTGAGGATGAATCCTTGGAGGTATATGCAGACCAACCCGACTTTGGATTAGCACCTGATGGAGTTTTAATGTTTAGAAAGAGAATAGTAATCCCAAACCATCAAGAATTAAAGGAAAAAGTGTTAGCGAGCTCATAGAAGCCATTACACTGCCCACCCCGTATTTCCAAGATGTATCAGATTTAAAGAGAAATTTTTGGTGGCCTGGTATGCGTAAAGATATCACGGATTACGTGAATGCCTGCTTGACTTGTCAACAAAGTTAAGATAGAGCATCGAAACCCACAGGCTACTTAAGCCATTGGAGATACAGAGAGGAAATGGGATCAAATCACTATGGATTTCGTGGTTGGATTACCTAGAACACCACAGGATTTGATGCCATTTGGGTGATAGTGGATAGGTTGACCAAGTCCGCACACTTTTTGCTGTTAAGGTGCGTTACTCCATGGAGAAATTAGCGAAGTATACCTTAGGGAAATTGTAAGACTACATGGAATACCGTCGGGTATAGTATCTCGATCGAGACCCTAGGTTTACTTGAGATTTTAGCAATCCCTACAAAGAAGCCTTAGGAACCCAGCTTAAATTTAGCACGCCTATCATCCTCAGGTGACGGCGATCTGAGGACTATTCAAACCCTAGAAGACATGTTGAGGGCGTGTGTGCTTGAGCGAGAAAGGAAGTTGGGATAAACACTGCCGTTGATAGAGTTTGCATACAATAACAAGCTTATCACTCTACCATCGGCATGGCACCGTATGAGGCTCAGATGGGAGGAGTTGTAAGTCACCTTTAAGTTGGGTAGAGATGGGGGAAAGTGCATTGTTGGGACCCGAGATGGTACAAGAAACCACTGATCAAATTAAAATGATCAGAGAAAAGATGAGAGCTGCCCAACAGAGGCAAGAATCTTATGCTAACAAGAGAAGAAGGCCTTTGGAATTTAACGAGGAGATCACGTATTTAGAGTGTCCCCACCACGTATTGGTAGACGGATAAGGACTAAGAAACTAAGTCCTAGATTCCTAGGACCATTCCAAATTTTACAAAGAGTCGGTCCCGTTGCCTACCAAATTGCTTTACCTCCCCATTTGTCCAACCTACATGATGTTTTCCACGTCTCCCAACTTCGTAAATATGTCCCAGATCCTGCGCATGTATTAGAGAATCAACCGATAATATTAAAGGAAAATTTGACTTATGAATCTACTCCTGTTCAAATCCTTGACTATAAGACTAAACAAACAAGTAAAATGATCCCTTTAGTTAAGGTACTTTGGCGAGGATGTCGATCGCAGAAATGACGTGGGAGAAAGAAGATGAAATGAGACAAAGATATCCAGAACTCTTTATAGGTATGAATTTTGGGGACAAAATTTCTTTTAAGGGGGGGAGAATGTAACAACGGGAAAGATTCGAAAGAGTTTTTAAAGAATTTTAAAAGATAAAACTTGATTTTAACCCTAATCCCAATCAAACGAAGCCTGGCACGTATTTCAAGGATAGTGACTTGACACAGAAGGTCGTTTGAAGCCAGAAACACGATCAAACAGAAAGAAATGTAATCCGGCGATCAGAAACTGACGGAAGGAGTTTCGTGCGTCACTTTTGTTGACGGAGGCCAAGACTTTCGCATGGAAATGCGTGCCAACGTCTGGAAGGATGCCGACACCCTAAAAGATCCCCAGGTGGCCTGGGAAAAGTCGAGATCGCCCCTGGAGGCTTTAAATTACGCGAAAGCCCACCATTTCTCTCATTTCACTCTCTCTCCTCACCACACTCTCTCTCTCTTCTCTCTTTTCTCTCTCCACCTTCCTCCACCGTGAACGGCCACCACAGCCACCGTGGGCCGCCACCAAGGGTACCAACCGACAAATTTCATCGCCACAACCACCAAAGAACCAACCACCGCCACCAACGGCCGCCGGAGTCGCCGGAAAAATGCTGTTTTTCCCCTCCATCGCGCGAAGCTTCCCCAGCCTGATCCGCCGCCGTCCGATGCCGTGGACCCTCACCGCCCCCACCACCGTGTAGCCCGAGCTGCCAGCTGCCTCCAGTAGCTCGGCGCCGTCGAAAGGAGGCCGGACGCGCCCGGATCGAGGCAAAACGCCATCCGCCGTGCGAGACTCTTCGTGGCCGGAAAACACCATCCAAACGGCCGTGAATCGCTGTGCCACCACCGTATTCGGACTCCTGAGCTTACGGGCTTCACCGTGGTGTGATTTTCGAGACAAACCGCACCTCACCGCCGTGTGCCGCCGTGCACCACCGTGCGCCGCCGTGTGCCGCCGTGCCGGAGTTTCTGGACATGCATCCTGAGAAACTGAGATCACCGGGACGTAGAATTCCATAATCCGAGCACAGTGGTAAGGTTCGTTTTCCCAAAAACTAATGTTATATGACTGAAATGACTGCCGAACGTAATTAGGCAATTAATTAACCTAGGTAACTGTGTAACCGGGTTTAGGATTGAAAATTGGATGACGTGACGAATCTAAATATTCAATTTCATGTCCAGGGAATTAATTGGGCTCAGAAACCGAGATTTCACAGAGTCTTGATTTGAATTGAAGCGACCGGAGACCAGGTAGGATAATTTACACTTCCCGAACCCTAGAATTGATTTAGTGAATACCTAACTGATTTAGACGACTTGTATGGAATTGCGTGCTGCTTTCGATGGGAAAAAATTGCATGCCTGTGTGCTGAAAACCCTAATTGCATGTTAGATACCTTGTTTATTGAGTTTAGATGCCTTTAGAATGGATTTACTTAGGGTTGGGTACTTGATAGCCGGTATGGGACGGCCGTTAAGTATTCCTCGTATAGGAAGTTTTTAAACGAAACTATTTTTATCAGATTTAGCCTGTACCGAGTTAGGGATTGCGCGTTAAACCAGGACGACCCTAAGAAAGGTTTAAGGAGTATAAGGGTGGATAACCTACACGGGGAAACGTTGTGATTTAGGCGTGATACCCTAGAACCCTGAGGAATAGCCAACCGAGTGCATGTGAGTTCGAATAGACTGTATGAGGATGAGAATTGGCGTATGTGCACATGCTAGGGGACGCCCTAGATGTTGATTCTCACCCGGTCCTTGAGTGAGTGATTGGTGTTACAGATCACACTCACAATATAGGCTTGATTCGGGTGATTGGTGTTACGGATCACACCCAACGATAAGAGAGGTATTCTCTCTAGACTACGTGCAATTAGAAGATGATTTAGATTCGGTTACAGTGGATTTGTAACCAACGTGGATTGAGATACACAGGGCATGGGATTTCATTTGATTTTTATGACTGATTTTAAAAGAAATGGATTTCCTGATTGTGATATATTGCATAATTTCCATGTGTTTAAACGATTTTAAAGATAAGGTATTCATTGTTGAACTGATTTTGGGAAGACGATTTCTGTTCACACCACGAGTATTCAACTGGTTTTGAATGATATTTAAATTGTAAATTATTCTCTTTGGGATTCATATCTCATTAGGTTGTGTACTCAGATGAACAGGGACAGGGGCAGGAGCCCAGACGATAACCGAAGCTGACTTGAGGATAGACAGAGGATTATTTAGCTTAGGCTTGAATCGTTTGTACATATACTTTGATGACACTGTTAATTATCAGATTCTGTTTCTTGTAACTTATGTATGGACTAGGCTGAATGTATATATGACGTTTCAAACAGTATGTATGGATTGTAGCGATGAATTAATGTTACGGTGTATGGATTTATATTAGTATGTTTACTTTGTTGTTGGATCCGGTTGTTACGTTTTAAACAGATGATTCTGTACTTGGGATATGACCAAATTACAGAGGAAACTCTGCCGGATTTTCGGTAGAACTTACAGCCGTAAACTTATGGATTTGAATTGAAATGGGTATGAATGTATAATGAGACATGTA
This sequence comes from Senna siamea, assembly GCA_031216115.1. Classification (NCBI taxonomy): domain Eukaryota; kingdom Viridiplantae; phylum Streptophyta; class Magnoliopsida; order Fabales; family Fabaceae; genus Senna; species Senna siamea. The sequence goes on from CM062360.1 coordinate 11,645,932, forward strand.
TATCAGTTTTAGATTTCATTCCAGAGTTATTATTGATGATATATGTATGTGTATTTAGTTAGCTGCGTGTGAATCAGGGTTGAACGGAATCTGAATGGATAACGGAGAATCTATTTGGGTTACGCTCAACCAGTAGCGATCCCCTGACGTTCCCACATAGGGAATAAACATTCAGAATGCCACATATGCTTCCGCTAATCAGATAAGCATCGCGTATGACGTATTAGGGGGTCGTTACAGCATGCACATGGCAAAAGAATGAAAGAATAAAAGGAGAAAAGAATGCAATTTACAAGCAACATGGCATGAAAGAAAGAGGATAGGGTAACTTGCAAGGAAAACAAATTGTACTTGGAAGTACACATATGGCATAAGCAAGGTTAAATTAATAATAAACAAGAAATAAACAAAAATAAATGAAGAATGTGCTGCACTAGGTGACACGTGAGGAAAGAAAGAGAATTTGGAATTGAAAATTTTATTCTCACAAGGATGCATGCACACGTGAAAAGGAAAGAAACAAAAGGGAGTTAAAAATTTCATTTTGTTTCATGCATGCAACACACCCACTCGTGAAAAGAGAGAAAAACAAGAAAAGAAAAGAAGAGAGAAAGAAAAGAGAGAGGGAGGATGTGAGTTTGAGAGAAATACCAAAAGATTGAAGAGGAAGAAGTGAAGGGATCAAAAGGGAAGCAAAGGAATCAAAGGAACAAGGAGGAAGCAAGGAGAAGTCAAAGGAAGAATCAAGCTAAAGTCCATTCTAGTCATCATCAAGTAGATTAACAATTTAAGCTTTATTTCATGCTTTAGTTTGTGCAACCAACATGTTTATTTTCAAGCTTTCAATGGAACATAAATTTTCTCTCTACATTCTTGACAAAATGTATGTATGATGGCTAAGCATGTGCGGTTTATTGGAATATTGTTGGATGAGATTACATGAGTATATTGTTGAGAAAGGGTTAGGGTTGGATGATATTATTTTCATAACAAACTATGATCATACATGATGGAAGTGGAGAGATACTTTTGAAGACCATGTTCCCCCATAACAATTCCCTCATGGCCGAATGAAAAAAGGAAGCCATAATACATTGGTTTTGAAACTCTAGTTGTGCTTGGTGAAAAAAATGATGATGGTGACCATGGTAGAAAGAAACCCTACCACTTTAATGGTCTTAGTAAAGAATAAAAGAGTGAAAGTGAATTGCAAATAACAAATCTCCCTAGGCCAAGTCCATAAAATTCATTCTTAGAACTTAAAAGCCATGCACCATGACATTGATTCAAAATGTGGGAATTTATTTTTGAAAGTCATAAGAGAAGACATTATTATTATTGCAAGAAAAGAAGATATTTTAAAAATGCTAGAATTTTTATAAGAAATGTATATTAGAATTAATTTCCAAGAAAGGATAAACTATTCTTGAAATAATAGAATTTTTCATAAGAGATATACATTAGAATTTATTTCTAAGGAAGGAAAAATTATCCTTGAAATATTGGAATTTTCCATAAGAAATGTACAATTAGAATTTATTTCCAATAAAGGAGAAATTATTCTTGAAATATTAGAATTTTTCATGAGAAATGTACAATTACATTAATTTACAAGAAAGGAAAAATTATGCTTGGAATTAATAGAATTTTCACAAATGAAATACATTAATAATAATTTCCAAGGAAAGGGGAATTTTAGCCTTGAAGATATGGGAATTTTAAAAGGGATGTACACTACTAGCAATTTTCAAGAAAAGGAAAATTTCCCTTGATAATTGACAAAGAATTTTAAAGGTGGCCAAGTGTCCACATGTGCCTAAGTGTGCACAAAGAATTTTAAAGTTGGCCTAGTGTCCACATGTGCCCAAGTGTGCACAAAGAATTTTAAAGGTGGCCAAGTGTCCACATGTGCCCAAGTGTGCACAAAGAATATTAAAGGTGGCCAAGTGTCCACATAGTGCTTAAGTGTGCCCAACTAAAGTATAAAGAAAATTTTTAGAATGATAAGCATAAATATTTTGTTAATTTTATGATAATGTATTTCAAAGCATGCCAGGTGTTTTACTGGAAAGAATATTATCTTTATCATATTGACATCTCAATTGATTATACATTGCTTGCCAATTTATATTTCAGAATAATGTTATATTTTTACTTTGAAGAATGTAGAATTAAATATTTTGTTGCTTGCACCCTAAAACATATTAGTTGTTTTAAAATTGAATTGTTAAGCTACTGAGAAACTTGTGTTTCTCATTTATATGCTAATATGTATCAAATGCAGACACATAACAAGGCCAAGAGATAGAAGTTCTTTTTGGGTTACCCTTATTTTGGGTCATAGTCTGGATATAAGCAGTTTAGAATTAAGACTATTATTTTGGCAGTAGAAGGGATATGTGAAGGACTGGTCCATCCTTAGTAATTTGTAAAGGGGCTTGAGTGATAGGATTGTTGTCTCTTGACTCCTGATGGATGGGTACTCCATATATCCTGGTACATTTTTACAAGAAATGTAATGGACATTACTGGACTTGTATTTATTTGAATTACATGAAGGTTTTAATTTTCGTTGTGTAGTTTAGTATATATATTTTATCTATTCTGTTGTGCATATAAGTTTTTAATCTGAGCAAAAGATCCCGAACCTAATCTGCTTAATCAAAACTTAATGGTGTAACTGCTCAGACATTAACTAAATAAAAGGATAAGAATAATGTACCGAACCTATCTGTTTGCATCGGATGAATTGTAATACTAGATAGGGGCATTACATTAAGTTGGTATCAGAGCACAACTACCTAGGTTAGGACGAGGTAGAATTCCTCAAGTAAGGGACTAGTTCAGGTTAGTCAACTGTACCTAGGCGGTTGGCTAACTTGTATTTTTTTTTGAATGTGAGGAATAGAGTATTAAGTTTAGGAAGGTAGGAGTTCCTATTGGTGTTATATGCTATCTGCTTAATAATATGTTATTGAGCCTGATCACCTCAATAATACTTGTTTTGTAGATTGGTAGTATGGCACTGACACGGAGAGGTAGACCACAGGCCCAAGATGCTGGAGTAGATCTGAATGAAGTAATGCAGACTATAAGGGATATGGAAGAAGCTATGAGGGCTCAGGTGGTGGTCATGGTCGAAGCACTCCGTTAGGCCCAAACTAACCGAAGTGAAGATATACAAATAGGGATAAACAGACGAGGACCCAAGTTAGTAGAGGCTAGTCCAACTTTCAAAGGGCTAGGCCTCCTGTCTTTACGGAGGCAGTAAACTCGAAGAAGGCTAAGGAATGGATACACAAGATGGAGGAGATATTTGAAGTACTAGGAAGCGCAGAGCTGTAAAAGGTTTCCTTTGCTGCCTACCAGCTAGAAGGAGAGGCGAAATATTGGTGGCAAGGGACAAAATAGCTAATGGAGGCCTAATTAAGCTTTAAAACATGAAATTAAAGGATTACATGGCTTTTCTCTTATTATAGAGCCTGCCAATCGACTTCCAAAGGTCTAGGAGTTGGCTGGTAAGTTTTAAGACTTAGAAATTATGGAACAAGGCTCTCAGGTGTCAGGATGATCTTAAGGTGTTTTCCTAGCCTTAACTTAGTACCCCAAGCTTCAAATTCTTTTTTTCTCTCTCTAAACCTTAAATTTCTCTCTATTTCTCTAGCTAAACTTGGCAACATTTTTTGCCCTTTTTCTTGCCTCCCATGCTATTTATAAGGGTGGTAGGTAAGGAAATGAGAGAATATGACAAGGTACGAAAAGAAATAAACTATTGCAGATTAATCCCTAAGCTCACACTTCAAGGAGCCAAGTGTAGAATTTGCCAATTTGCCCTTATTATATTGGCGGGGCATTTTAAAAATTTAGTTAGCTATAGTAACCTTTCGTAAAACTTCCAAATCTGCCATTGACTATCTTTCTACTTCTCATTTTGGTCCCTGCATCAAATACAGGAATTTTAGTATAAACTAAAGTTCAAAGATTAAGTAGTAACAAGTGTTACAAAGAAGAAGCCATCATCTTTTAAGTACATAATAATGGGTGAAAAAGAGAAGAAAATAAACATTCTAAAGAACCTCATCTCTAAAGAAACTGTTCAAGATCAAGTACAAAAATGGAAACCTAACCCTTCCCAAGATCCTTATAGAGAATAGCATAATGGAGGAACTGGCAAGGGAAAGCACCATAATCATCAAGCTTCTCGTGAAGGATGTAGGTTATAAATTCTTGTTAAAAAAACTACGCACACTCTGGAAACCGAATAGAATGGTAGACATGATAGACTTGGGCAATGGCTTCTTTCAGATGCATTTTGGAGATGTGAAAGACATGTTAATATCTTATTTTGATGACCCATGGGTCATTCTTGAACATTACCTAACCATGAACCAATGGACACCCAACTTCCACCCCTTCTCGACTAAGATAGATAGAACCCTAGCATGGATACGGCTCTTTAGTCTGAATATGGTTTATTATAATGAGAATGCTCTCATGAAACTAGCTTCTACCATAGGTCTTCCTGTCCATGTTAACAAAAATACTCTAGAAGCCACCCGAGGTTGCTTTTTGAGAATATGCGTTGAACTTGACTTAACTAAACCCCTAGTTGGCAAGATTTGGATAGGATGGCAATGGGTCAAGGTTGAATACGAGAGTTTGCATGATCTTTGCATAGGCTGTGGAACTTATGGACTATAATGTAAAGTCTATATGATAAGCACTATCGATAACAACAATAGCACCTCCATAAAAAAAACCAAGAATATTTAACCAAAAAATGCTCTGGCGAGCATCAACGCCCAACCTAGCAGTAATAAAGGGTCAACCAAAAATCATAGAGATGTATTTATTGATTGGTTAATTGTTACTAAGAAAAGAAATCCCACTAAGAAAGGAAACCCAAGCAAAAAGGGAAACAAAGAGGGAAAGTCAACCAACATATCTAATGTGCTTTATGAATTGCCTGAAGAGGTGGAAGTAAATTGAGCCCCACTTGCCCTTGTGAGTAATAGAAAAAAGTAAGTTGAATAAATATCTAAGGGGGAAAATAAACACACCAGGTTGGACTTGGGTTAACCTTCAAACACCACCCAAGCCCATCCTAATATTGCAACCTAAGGAGTAAAATATAAGATACCTACATCTAAACCCAGCCAAGCCAAGGGCCCCATCCTAATCAATAAAACTAACTCCCAAAGTCAGAAAACTACCCAAAATTTTAATGTGCATGAGAATGTAAATCACATGGAATAAACCACTAATTACTCCTCACAAGTTCGTGCATCCCTACTACCATGTCTCAAAGAGCTTCTACTCCTTTTATCTTCAAGGGTTAATATGAATTAATCCCTCCAAACATAGGCCTGAGAAAAGTGTCAAAAACCCCTAACAAAGAAGAAAGTAAGGAATTAGGAGATCAAGATGACACCAACATGCAAGAGTAATTCCTAGCAACAAATGTGACCTCTACTAATAAGATTGTTAATGGATCATCTTATATTGATCTAAACAAATGAGCTTAGTTCTTGTTTTATTTTCTCTCTTATCTTATTTTTTATAATTAATTTTTATAAATTTTCTCTACTTTCTTAGAATGTGAGATGTGCAACTAATAAATTTTCCAAATGCCATATCAAAGAGATTATCAAGCTTTACAAACTATTTGTATTCTAGAGCATCATGTTTAATTTACCAAAACTAAAAGGTTTTGGGAAACAATGGGTTCCTTTTGTATGCTATCAAGGAGGCTATTGGTCATTTTGGGGGAATTTGGATCCTCTCTAATGATAACTCTTTTAGTTTTAATATAAAGTCTCATAGACAATGTATTTCCATTGCTATCTCATCTAACTCTAATACTTGGTTTCTTATTGCAATGTATGGTAGTCCTTGCCCTTCTATGAGAGACTCTCTTTGGAGATACTTGGAAGACTCTCATACCATGTTCAAGGGCCCTTGGTTGTTGGTTAGTGATTTCAATGAAACCATTAACCCCTTTGAGGTCGCTAGAGGTATCTTTCACAGAAATCATGCTAAAAATTTAGTTCAATGATGGAGAAGTGTATCCTCTTGGACCTTGAGTTCAAGGTTCCTCCTTTTACCTAGAGATGTAATTTAAAAAATACAAAAGAATAGAGAAACATCTTGAAAGAGCTATTGCCAACCCTGACTAAAGAATGGCCTTTCTTGAGGCCTCCGTTATTAATTTATATTCTAATTTTTCTAATCATAACCTTGTTGGATTTTGCATTGCCTTTACTACCAGTAAAGGAACCCGTCCCTTTCGGTTCATAGCCACCTAGGCTGAACACCCCCTATTTGAAGATGTTATTAATCTTTCTTGGGAAGGACATGAAAGTGACGTTAAGGGGTTGATTTATGTGAAAGAACATGCTATTGAGTTTAATAGAAACATCTTTGGTCATTTTTTAAAAGAAAAAGGACTCTTAACTCCAAAATGAGTGGTATTCAAAAATTCCTTGACAAAAACTACTCCTCCTCGCTCAAGCAACTTAGAAATGAGCTAGAAGAAACCCTTGACCAAGAAGAAATTCTTTGGTTCCATAAATCTAGAGATCATTGGGTCAAATAAGGAAATAGAAATACTAAGTTCTTCTATGCTCAAACTATAGTTAGGAGGAAAAGAAATAATATTGAGGATTTTTTTTCTCTCGGATGGTAAGTGGTGTTTTGATAAGAATGTCCTAAAAAATGAAGCTTCTAACTTTTTCTCTCTTGCTTTTCAAGGATGAAGGATTAACTAGAGAGAAGCTTAATGTTCATATTCCTAACACCATCAGCAATGTTGAAGCGCTCATTATGACCAAAAAGGAGGTTTGGGAAGCTGTTAAGTACATAAAAGCCTTTAAAGCCCTAGGCGCCCTGATGGTTTCTAACCTTTTTTCTTCAAAAAGTATTGGAGCATTGTGGGTAATGATGTATGCAACATTGTAGATCAAGCCTTTAAAAATGGTTATTTTGATCCTAATATTTGTGAAACTCTTATTGTGCTCATCCCTGAAGATGATAACCTGACTAAAATTAATCAATTTAGGCCTATGATTTTGTGCAATGTCATTTTCAAAATTTTCTCTAAAGTTCTTATTAATAGAATTAGACCTATTCTTGAAAACATTATTAATCCTTTACATAGTAGTTTTATACCTGGGAGAAACACTTGTGACAATATTCTTGTTTCCTAGGAAATGACGCATATTATTCACAAAAATAGAAATAAGAAAGGCCTCTTAGCTCTTAAGATTGACCTTGAAAAAGCTTATGATAAAGTTAATTGGTCTTTCTTGAAAGATAATCTACTTGATTTTGGTTTTCATAAGCATATTGTTAATCTTATCATGCACTGTGTAAATTCCTGCTCTCTTACCTTAATATGGTATGGTAACAAACTCCCCTCCTTTAAACCCTCTTGAGGTCTGAGAAAAGGGGATCCCTTCTCCCCTTATATTTTTTTGTTATGCATGGAAAAAACTCTCTGTTCTTATTAACCAAAAATTAGATAGAGGTATATGGCATCTAGTTAAAGTTTCTAAAGATGGTATAGCTTTCTCTCATCTTCTTTTCACTGATGATGTTTTACTTTTTTCAAAAGCTACTGTGGAGCAAGCTAGAGTTATTAGAAATACCCTTCTTAAATTTTGTCAAGTTTTTGGTTTAAAAGTTAATGAAAGAAAATCCAAAGATCATTGTTCTCTTGGTGTGCCTATAAGTATCAAAGATATCATAAACTCTATTGCTCATATCACTTTTACTAATAACTTAGGTAGATACTTGGTAGTTCTTATTTTTTAGGGAAGGGTCAAGAGTAGTGATTTCAAATATATCATACAAAAGATCACCACTCGCCTAAGTAACTGGAAAGTAAAGCTTCTGAATAAAGTGGGTTGTATTACTCTTGCCAAGTCCAACCTCGCTGCTATGCCCATCTACACTATGCAGACTCTTTGGCTCCCCAAAAGCATTTGCAACTCCATAGACAAGCACATAAAGAAGTTATTTGGGCAAGTAGTGATAATGGAAGATCTCTTCATTTATTCAATTGGAATACCGTCACCTCCCCTAAGAATTGTGGTGGTCTTGGACTCAAAGTTACTAGGCTTAACAACATGGCTCTTTTGGGGAAAATAACTTGAAGCTCAGTTCAAGAGGAGGATAAGCCCTAGGTGAAACTCTTTAAAGACCACTATATGAAGGAAAAATCTATTTTTAACTGTCAAAAAAATCCCATTGATTCTTACATCTGGAAAGGCATCTTGAAAGCTAGTGCCAACCCTAAAGGTGGTTACAAGTATCGTATAAAAAATGGTGACAATTTCTTGGTCTAGTTTGACAATTGGGTTCTCAATACATCCCTTATTGATGAAATTAATCCACTGTCCATAAAATGATATTAACCTTTCCTTAAGAATACATGGCCTTATCGAAGACAAAAAGTGGAGAACAAACACCCTCAAAGGTTTAGTTCCTAATAATGTGCTTGATAAAGTTAGAAGCATTCCCTTCTCATCGTGACATCACCCTAAAGGATAGACTCATTTGGAGCTTCGACGTGAAAGGTAAGTATTCTACTACTTATCGGTAAATTTTTCTCATCAAACCTCTTCTTATCTTGCAAATTGAAGCCTCTTAAAAGTGGGTTTGGAAATTGAAAAGCACTAAATTTACTAGACATGTAGTCTGGCTTATTCTCCATAATGATCTTCCAACTAACATGCTCAAGTTCTCCTGCAGTATGGGTTCTTTTGCTATGTGTAATAGGTGTTGCTTAACTCAAGAAAACTCCCTCTGCTGCATTTGTGACTGTGAAAACTTGTGGAGGATTTAGAGGTATTTTAGCTTCACCAATAGACCAGGCATCGATGATCAAGACATTTGGAGTTGGATGCATTCTACTGCTTCCTCAAGAGCTAATTATGATGACATCACCTTCCTTTTGCATTCTTTGGTGGCTCTAGAAGTTTTGAAATGACAAAGTTCTTGTTAGCAAGGAGCTCACGATTACTAGTGTTTGCAAGACTATTGAGTTATGGAGATATGTTCACGTCACATGCTTTAACAATATCTCAACTCACAATACCAAGACCCCTCAACTCATCCATTAGTCGAAACCTATCTAGGGTAAGTTCAAAATCAACATAGAAAGGTAGCTCCTACAGCAACCCTGGCCAAGCTGGCATCGGTGGCGTGATCTGAGACTAAAATAATAGTTGGATCAGTGGGTTCTTGGGCTTCCTTGGAATCATAACTTGTATGCATGAAGAATTTGCAATAATTTAGCAAGGTCTCAACATTATTCATGACCTTGGCATCACTCAAGCTTACCTTGAAAATTGACTCACCAGAAGCTTCTCATCTCATTGCCAAAGGTGATTACTCCACTGATTATCACTATAGACCCATCATTCTTAACATTAGAAGATTCCTAAAGACTCATTCTAGTTTTACTATATCTCAGATCCTTAGAGAGGCTAACTTTAGTGCTGATTCCCTTGTTAAGATGGGTGCTCAACTTGAGACTAAACTTTTGCTCTTTTTCTGACCAAGTGGAGACCCCCTGTCTTCGTACCTGGCTTCTCTTCTTGTCTTTTCTGTTCCCTTGGATTTACCAAAAAAAAATATATGCAATAAGTAAAGACACCATCTATAATTTGTATTAAATTTTGGTCAAAGATTAATTCATTCATCCCATTCTATTAATGGTCATTTAATATCTACTCTTCACTTTTGAAAGGTCTTGAGTTCGAGTCTTTTGTAAAGAAAAAAATCTCTATTGAGAGAGCTCTACTCCCTTTATGAGACCTCAGCTAGCTTGAGCCAAATTAGTTAAAATCTAGTGGACTTCTAGATATTGGTGGTTTCGATAAAAAAAATATCTACTCTTCACTTCTAAACTTTTGATTAAGCCTTTAACATTAGTATATTTGTTAAGAGGGTCTCTTTGAGAATGAGGAGGGGAAGGGAAAGACAAGACTTGAAGGGAAAGGGAAGAAGAGGGAAGGAAAGGTTCATAGTGTGTTAAAAAATAAAGAAGGTAAAGGAAAGGAAGGAATTAAAGGGAAAGAAAAGGGAAGGGAAGGTTAAGTTATGGTTTCTCCTCCCCTTATTTAGATCATCCAAAATCCTCCATGTTAAGGTAATTAAAATTAATAAAGGAGAAGGTTAAAGAGGGTTAACATAAAAATTTTTAATTTCTTCTCCTTCCTTTATGATCATTTTTCTCACCAATCACCACCAAACTCTCACCTCTTTAATGTAAAATTTCATCTTCTATTCGCCCAAGAAGAGTTTCATGGGAAAAAATGATTCTTAAACTCATACATCCATTTCTATCATGACAATATCACTAACTATTCATAATCCTTACATAATAACATCATTCATTTCATCACATCAACTAACATCTCCAAATCAATCACACATGTTTAGCCAACAAAACATGCATCTCATCAAGAATGTAGGGAAGACAATCATGTTTCATAGAAAACTTGTAAAAACATGTTTATTGCATATACTAAAGCAAGGAACATAATATTAAAATTGTTAACCTACCTTGATGATAAACTAAGTGGGATTAACTTGGCTTCCTCTTGAATTTCTTCCTTCACTTCGTCCTTGCTCCTTTTGCTCCTTTCTTCTTTGTTTCTTTGGGTCAACTCCACGCTTCTTCTTCCTAATTTTGTGTGTTCTCCCCAAATTTCACATTTCTCGCTCCTTTTTAGGGATGCGTCTGTGTGTGTATATGTGTAACACCCCTATCTAGTATTACTCTTAATTCTGATATAAACAGATAGGTTTGGTACATTATCTTTATCTTTTATTTAATTAATGTATGAGCAATTATACCAATAAATTAATTTAAGCAGATTAGGTTTTGGATATTTGGCTCAGATTAAAACTTACATGCACAGTGGAATAACAGAAGTTCTATACTACATAGCGAAAGATTAAACTTTCATACAATTCAAATAATAAGAGTCCAATAATGTCCATTACATCACAGTAAGCATATATAAGGATATGTGAAGCACCCGTCCATAGGAAGTTAGGAGACAACAATCCTGTCACTCAGACTCCTTTTTACAAATTTCCAGGATGGACTGGTCCTTCACCTATCCCTTCCCCTGTTCTTTCCTAATTACATCTCAAGACTACTGCCAAAATAATAATCTTAGCTTTATCTGGACTAGGACCCAAAAATAGGGGTTACAAAAATTTGTTTTAATCCAAAAAGAACTTCTATCTCCTTGTCCTACTAAGCGTTCATATCTGGTACATATTAGTATAATAATGAGAAACACAAGTTTCCCAGTAGTTTAACAATTCGAGTTTTAGAAATAACTAATATGTACCAAGGTGCAAGCACCAAAACATTTTTATTCAACATTCTTGATATTAAAACATAATGTTATCCATAAATATAATCAGTCAAGCATTACATGATAATTTAGATGTTAACATAAAAAAAAATCAGATATTCTCTTTCAAATCAAACATATCTAAATAAAATTATACATATTATCGCAGCATTACGCAATTTGCTTATGTATTAACTTTTACATTTATCAATCTAAGTTAATTAAGCACCCCAGGGTGTTATGTGGACACTAGGGCACCTTTATGAGATCACCGTGAGCACTAGTTCATACATATGAAGCACCTCTGGCCACAAGTCACTAGGCCGCCCGTGTGGAGCACCTTTGGCCACACCTCGTAATCCGTGGACACTCAGCCACGCATATAGCATAATTGCAAGCACTAGGTCATAGGCATGGAGTACCTTCAGCCACACCTCGCTAGGTCGCTCGTGTGGAGCACCTTTGGCTACACATCGTAAATCGTGTACCTATCTATGTTTTCCCTTATCAGTTGTGTTTCCCTTTTTTTTTTTCTATTGGTGTACAATATATCTTCATCACATTTATTTATGACCCTTCTTTGCCTAATTTAATTTAACTCTTCGTCCTTAAAGAATGTTTCAATTATGAAATCTTAATAGTTTTCAAGGAGGAATTTCTATGATTTTGGCCAGTGAACATAAATAATATCAAGAATGTAAGTTTGCAACAATGTCCCATAAAAGCTGGTAGAAATAGGGCATGCACATACGAAATCTTGGGACACTATTTTCAAGAATTGTCAAACTACCTTGAGGATGACTAGAAGGAGGTGATCTTGGCCTTTCCTTTGATCTCCTTCTACACCTTGCTTCCTTTTAATTCTTATTTCCCTACAATAAATGCCAAGTTTTCACTTCGGTTCAATTAGTAAGGAACAGTTGGACACAAAATTTATAGGAAAACATCAAATTAGGGTATTTTAAATTATACCAAAGGTTCCGAAAAGCTCGAGATCTAATTTTTGCAATTTTCCAGCAATTCTGGCAATAGCAGACGGTGGCGCACAGCGGTGCACAGTGACGGACGATGATTGGGGTTAAAAAATACACCAAAATGTAGCCTGCAACTCGAGGAGGCCAGATCCGGTGTCCGTTAGGTGAAACACGTTCGTTCGGCAACAAAGGTGATGGACGATGGAACTATTTTCCCCCGTTCTAGGCGTGTGGCGACAGCGTTCCACCGGTTAGAAGCTGGCGGAGGAAGCTAGCAGCTCAAGTTTCCCAACGGTGGTGGCGGTGTGTCCGGGCGGCGTCGGAGGGTAGAGATAGCGACGTGGCCTTGAAAACGCGATGGGAAAGAAAAAAAGGCCATTTTTTCTATGGCTGTGATGGTTGTCAGTCACTGCGGTGGCTTGCTGCGGCGTCGAGCTAAGCTACTAAACCTTCTGGCAGCAATAGGTAGTGGTAACTCAGTCGAACGGTGGACGGGCGTGGTGAAGGTGGTGGAGACGTGGCTCACACGGGGGAGAGGAGAAAGAAAGAGAAAATGCTGTGTGAGAGGGGAAAATGAGAGAAAATGAGAGAAGTTTGAATATTTTGGGCATCTAGGGGCATTTTGGTCTTTTTCCATTTTGCCCTAGCTAAATTTTGGATGCATTTCTCCGATCTAGGTAAGAATTTAGGACGATATGGAAGGAATTTTGAAATTTTCAAACGATCACAAGCTTCGTAAAATTATCCGCAAGGTTCCTCAGGGCAGATCAAAATTTCGCTATCAGATATAATTTAATCCCAAAAAATTCTCAAATTTTAGCTACAAGTTCAGAAAAATTTCCTTAATTCAATTTACACAAAAATCTAAATTTATTTTACCCAATTGAATTTATTTTAAAAAATCAGGTTGTTACAATATGCATGTAGGCCACCCATGTAATTTTAACTTCATTTTCTCTTGGCTATTCAGGTGATAGGGGCCACACATGCATCTCATGTGTTAAAATTAAAAACTTTTAATTCCATTGCCTGCAAGGCTCACGCAAGTCACATGCATGTTTTCCTTATTCTATTATATATATATATTTTCCTTAGCACACATGATGTTTGGTCTCTTTACTCCACTTTCTTTCTTCCTCCCACCTCATGCTGTATCTTCCTCTCATACGTGTGTGCATGCATATCATCATATTAGCTTCAATTCTATTCATTCACGCCATCTCTCACTTATGCTTTCTACTTGGCCACAATGAGATGCAACCCTCATTCTTTTTTTTGTCTTATGAAATTTAGTGCAGCCATTTCCTTGAAAACCTTGGTTTACCTCCTTGAACACGTTAGTAGAGCGAGTCATACTTAATCTTTCATTTTTTTTAACTCTGCACTCTTCTCTCCTTGCCCACTCAGTCACGTAAGGAAGGAAGGGAGAAAGGATGAGTTTATGTGTCCCATGTGTAATTAGGTGCTGCCATTTTTCTTCCAACCGCTATTCTCCTTTTTTTTCACCTTAATTCATCTTTTTCCTTTGTTTAAGGTGGAGTGTTTCTTTCATCATACTTGATTATTGTCCTAATTGTACTTTCAAGTACAATTTACTTCCCCTACACCCTTTGTATTAACTTCTTGGTCACGTTAATGGGAAGGAGAAGAAAGCCACCTATTGCAAGCTACCCCTAATTTCCATGCAAGTTGGTATAGTCTCTTTTTTTTTCCACTCGGTTTCTCTCCCTTCGCCTTACCATTATTTCATGGCTGTACCTTCCCTCTTCTCTTCACTGTACCACATGCTATGGACGTTTCTTTTGCTTCACACACGGCCAAAGTTTGTGCATATAAAAGTATTAAATTATTTCCTTTCTCCATGCATGTTTAGAAATAAAATTCTGCACCCTTTTTGTTTTACTTGTTGCATGCATTTATATATATTTAATCCCCTCTTTGCTTGCAACTTTGGTAATTCTTTTCTTTCTTTTTCCTAATTCTCATGGCTGCACTAAGTGTACTTGTAAGTACACTTTTCTTTTCTTGCAAGTTGCCTCATCCCATTGGTCACTCCACCTTCCTTTCTTCTCTTATTCCAATTTCCATTCGGCCATCACGCCACCTTCCTTTCTTCTCTAATTCAAATTTCCATTCAGCCAAAATGAGGAAAGGATGCCACCTGCATTCATTTTTTCCATTTCATGGTTGTTCCCATTTTACTTTAAATAAAATTTGCACTTCCTTGCAAACTTTGGTTAGCTACTTAAACAAGCTAAAGGAGAGAGGAAAAAGCTTTCATTCATACATGGCTTTAATTTAAATAAATGTTGCACTTTTTGTTTTCTTTTCTTAATTACATTTCCATAATCTCACGTGTGCTTTAGAAAATTCTGCACTCTTCCTTCCCTTTTACTCCACCAAATGTACATACAATATACATATATTTAATTGTTGCATCCCTTCCTAATTGCACGTGTGCCTTCCTCCATGTGTGTTTATTTCTATACTTTCCTTGCAATTCCCCATGTTCCTAGCCGTGTTCCTATCTATATAGTTTTACCATGCCACACTTTTCTTCCCTTCCTCAATTCAGCTAAAATGGAGAGGTACTCTAAATCAAACACCTTAACAAATTGAAAGTATATTTATTCTAAATACCAAAATTACACAAGAAATTTCATCCAATTAATTAAAGAACATCAATTTAGACTAATTAAAATTATGGGGTGTTAAATTGGTGCATTGGAAAAGGTGAAACCTTTTAACCTATGGTTTGATCCTTGGCTTCCCTCAAGCTCCTTAAGAACAAACCTAATCAAACCTCTCAACCTTCCTAACCTCAACCTTAAACTAAAAAGCATTATACCCCCCTCCCCCCCCACAATAATTGAACCCTAACATCACCCCGTTCTCCTTTCTCACAAATTTATTAAATGAAATAATTGCCATTGAAACAAGACTTGATTTAGCAAAAAGGTTAGGAATTAAAAAAATAGAAGTCAAAATCGATGCTATTCTTTCAAAACAAGGATATAAATTCTATTTATCAATACTTCACCATTATTAACAATTGTAGGTCCCTGCTTACTTTATTTGATGAATGGAATTCAAGTCATGCCTTTGGAGAAGCAAATGCATGTGCCAAATCTCTAGCAAACAAAGGAAGACTTGAGAGACTTTCACTCACCATTTATTGTTCCACCTTTTCTCTCCCCCTCCTCTTATAAGATCAAATGCATATAAGGACCTATTGTAGTTATATTTCAGCAAAATAGTTTTTAGTCACCTTATCTATTTTAGTGTTTTCTCTAGCTGCTTTTCCTTGTCTTCTTTTGTAATTTAATGCCCTTGTATTACATCCAGTACTATGTACGCTGCACTTTTTTTTCATAATATAATTGCACTACTTCCACCAAGAAGATAGTGTTGTCTTCTTTATTGGTATTGAGGTTTGTAATGACCCCATTTATCATATCTTACATACATTTATATCAGAGTAAAAAGTTGGAAGAATAAAATTTCCTCTAAAATTTTTCCTTTCCCCACTTAGGGAACTCAGAGACCGTTACTGGTTGAGTGTAACCCAAATATACTCTTTTTTTAGTTCATTCAAATTTCACTCAACCACTTTCCCTGTGCAGCATAACTAATACCACAATTCATATCACATATACTCTGGAATATAGAATTCTAAAACTTTCATTCAGTACATCTCATTTCAACCTCAATAATTCCATTACACTAGTCTACATCCCAAAATATTCATCAAATCATGATACCATTATCATTCATATGTACAAACCATGGCCTATATGCTAATTCAACTCAAAACTTTACAATTCTTCTAAGATGTCCTGCGACTCTGACATCCCTCTCATTCCCAGCTAACTTCTAGGCACATCCTGATCCTGGTCATTTGAACAAACAACTTAATGAGACATAATAATCTCAGTAGATTAATTTACAAGTTAAATATTTTCAAGACAATTGTAAGTTCAGCTATGTTCCCGGCACAGAAAACATCTTCCCAAAAGTCAGTTTTAATAAACATGTGAATCACTAAATGCTTTTGATTCAATACATATGGGAAATTCATAAAATTCATGGAAGTATAGTATTATTTCATCATTCAAAACCATGAATTTCAAAAATGCCTGTAAAATTCCTTTTTGCATAACACTTTCCATGTTAATGTAAAACATAAACCTGCATATTTCCATAAATCAATATGTATATATCACAATATCATAAAATTATCATCTCGTTGCATGCTATTTCTATTTTTTTGTAAATTCATTTTATTTTCATTGGGTGTGATCCATAACACCTATCGCCCGAAAATAGTGGGTATGATCTGTAACACCAATTAGCCAAAAACACTGGGTGTGATCCATAATATCAATCACCCGTAATCATCCTATTTTGTGAGTGTGATCTATAACACCAATCACCTACTCAAGAATAAGTGAGAATCTAACTTCTAGGGCATCCCCCTGCATGTGCACACTGCTAGTCTCATCCTCTTTCTCAAATATAGCATAAATACATACACATAGTTAACTAATATTTAGGGTTATAGAGTGTTACACTTAAACCAAAACATTTCCTAGTATAGACCATCCACCCTTTACTCCTTAAGTCTTTCATAGGGTTGTCTTGGTTTAAAAAGGGTAACCCCTAACAAATGCATATCATTCAAGATGAAAACAAATAGATTTATAAAGAAATCTGCATAGGGAACACTTAATGACCGTTCCATACTAGCCATTAAATGTCCACTCTAAATTTCATTTGTCCCTATGAACATATAAACCAATAACCATTTCAAAACCAGCAACAAGAGTTTATTCCATGCCTTTCAACATACACAAGCAAGATCTCTATACTTATATGAAAACTTTACATTTATTAAACCAAATTCATTAAATATTTCCCATTTCAATAAAGAAATTCCATTTATAACAAGTAATTCACAACATTATTTCAAAGTAGAGAAGTGTAGATTACTCTACCTTAACCATTTGTTCTTTTCCTAATCAAGGTCTTCCTCTTCCCTTTTCAGTTTGCTCTTAAAAATCACTTCCTAAACAACTCAAGTCTCAAACTATTTCTCTTTAAATATGCATTTATGCCACTAATACTTAGTGTTTCACTATAGGTTTTCTCCAAATTTCCTTTATAAAGTTTGGTAACTTAATAACTTTCCCCTTTTTCCTTCCTATTTTGATATTACCCATCACCCAAAACATGGAGTTTTCATGTATGATGACATTTTGAACCTCAATTCAACCAAAAATAGGGGTTTCCAAGCTCAAATTGTGTTTTAAAATCATTTTCCATGTCAAGGGGCTGCTAGTCGGCTGCTATGGAACTAGTAGCCGATTGGTTACTCTCTAGAGGGCTACCAGTCAACTGTCGTGAGGCTGGTGGTCGACTGGTGGCTCTCTGGAATTCTTAAACTTGCGAGATAGTGGCTCGACAGTCGACTAGTAGGAGGTTATCAGTCGACTGCTAAGTGCAAACCTAGACTTGACAGTCAACCGATGCATGCTGGTAGTTGACTGCTGCGTCCCTGTTTAAAATTCTAGGTTTGACAAGAACACGATAGTAGACTTGTGCATGCTAGCAGTCAACTGTTATGTTATGTGACAATTCAAAATCTCTAGTTTTCACAAAATCCCAATCCAGATTCCAACGCATTTTAGTTTAAAAAGACATAAGCTTAGTTTCAATGCATTTCCCCCCACATCCTAACCATTTTTAAGGCCAAATATCCATCATACATGTCAATTCACACATGCAATATCGGGTGAACAATAAAACCTAGCTTGGAAATCTGATTTTAAGCTTAGAAAATGCTATAGGGAAGTTAATGACCCTAGTATTTGCTTTAGAAACCTTTTTCTTACTTCAAGCAACCTCAAAATCATCATTTTACACAAGAAAATTAGGATTTCTGAAGAAAAAGAAAATTTCTCCATTTTTACTTTCTCCTAAAATTACAGCAGATTTTGATGCATCCCCAAGGAAGAAATCTATCCTTAGATGATGTTTAAGATATTCTCTAAAGCAAAGATGAAGGATTCTTACCTCAAATTTGACTATGAGAGAATTTCCACTTGCTTCCCCTTCCCTTTTCTCCTTTGCTCATGCAATTCCTCTCCTTCTCAGTGTTAGGAATGCATTGGTAGGAGGGAAATGTTGCATTTGGAGGGGTAAAAAGAAGTGGCATGGTGGGAAGTTTCAGGGACCATCTTGTAAAATGTAAAAATTACATTTTAGTCCTTCTTTTCATTTAAGTCCCAATTTTCCTTATTTCAATTAAATCTTTGTAGGAAATTTTTAAACTTATCCTCAATAAATAATATTTTCAAGGAAATGGGTATTACAAGGTTTGACTGAGTTCTTGTGCATATGAAGAACTTAATGGTGTTAGGTATAAAAGCAAGCGTGCTCATTCTTGAGAGTGGGATACCATATTATATTATGATTACCTTTCTTAATAAGATTCTCTTGCTGCATGCTTGAAAGTAATGTCAAAATGGATTGGTGGCTAACCATAAACAGTTTGGGATAGGCTAGCCCATTTAATAAATGGGCTTGAACTTTAAAGTCCAAGCCCACCTATTTTGGCTCGCAAGCCAATATTTTTTTAATAATAATAATTTTTAAATATTTTAAAATTAAACATTTTAATAAAAATAAAAAATAGTATTGCTAAATCCTTTTTTATAATTTATTTTACAAATAAAAGCCAACTAAATTTATTATGATAAAAATAACATGTCTAAATTAGTGCATTTATTTTTAAAAATTATTATTATATTCATTTTAAATTGATTTTTTATTAAACTTTTTTGTTAATATTTTTCAAATGGTAAGAGTAAAATGTTGTCATAACACATAACATCACTTTTGAGTTTCTCCTTGACTCATTTTTAATGTGTCAATTTTTTTCTCCAAACTCATTCATTTAGTTGATTAAATAATGGGGCCAGCCTGTGAACTTGTTTTGACTAGACTAATGTTTAAAGAGGAGATATAGGATTCAAGGACATTTTAATCTAAGCACACAATCACATTCACACATAATATTTGCATTGCTTATTTGGTATCAAAGATTCACACAAAGAACAAAAAACAAGGATGAGCACAAAAATTACATGATTTAATTTTTATTAAGGATAAACAAAAGAATTGAAAGCTTGTCGATTTGTGATTGAGCTAATCTCTCTAAATGACATTGAGATACAATGAATGGTTGGAGTGATGAGATGAAAATGGTGAAGAGGATTTAGTTTTTTGTGATAATTTGAGAAGTGGAGATGATGCTAGAGCACTAGGAACTAAAGAGATTAGAACTCATATTAATCAACAAGTAAAGCAAAAGGCTACCACAATTTCAAAAGCTACAAACATATTAGACAAACTGTGATATAAGTCAGGTATAAGTTAGGGATATAAGAGATATACAAGAAGAAAAATAGGGATACAAGTAAAAAGAAAATAAATTAAAAAATAATGCAGTAAAAGTTAATATCTAAAAGCTCATCAGATTTTAATTAATCTAGTATGAATTATACAAGGTGTCATAAAGAAGATAAAGCTTTTTCACTAGTTGTGTTTTTATATACAAGACTCAAATTTAAAATCTTGTTTAAAAAGAATGAAATATCTATTATTCTAATCTACTATTTATTAGTTATTATTTTCTTTTCAATTTGATTGTTTTACTATATTGTTGCAAATTGGTTCTATTTTTAAGTGATGACATAAGTTGCTTCAATTTTTTTTTAATATAGTCATTGTGAACATTGTATTTTGTTCAAGTTTTCAAATAAAATAAAAAATAATGGAAAATACAGAAAAAAACCCTAAACTTTGCTTACTTTTACTATATTTTGGACTTTTTCATTATCATTTTTATTTTTTTAAATCATTTTCTTTGTTTTGATCCTAGTTTAATCAATAAAGAAAATATAAAAAAGATCTTAATTGTATTTACTTTTGTTTGTAATTTAATTTTTGAGCTTTTATTTATTAGTTTAATTAATTTTTTTAAACTCTAGGTTTTATTTTATTTTGTTTTGGTTTCATCTTACATGTCTTTACCTTTGACACTTATTTTTGGATCTTATCCATGAATTTCCATGAGAAATTGAGAGAAGCCCAAAACTTGGATTCCCCCAGAAAAGCCGAACCAAAATATTAAAAAAAATATTGATAAGTAAAAAAGACCCTCTGCAGATGCAGAGCTGTGAGAAAGCGACAGAAAAATAGACGAAGAACGAGAGATTTGAAGTGGTGTATAGAGAGAAAGAAGAAACTGTGTTTTCTTTTTCTTCCATGTCCACACCCACTCTCCAATCTGCACGAAGGGGAAGAAAGAGAACACGAAGTCTTGCTGCCGGGGAAGGAAGACCTACGGAGACCACTACTGGAGCCGCATAAGACCGCCACCACAGCGTCACTGTTCTGCATTTTTTCTGTTCTTCTCGGTTTGGCCGAGAGAGTCAGGCATCTTTTGCTATTTTTCTATGTTCTTTAAGCTTCATTTTCTCTTTTTGCCTTTTCCTTTTTGTGTTCTGCCTCTGGTTTGGAATGAACAGAGCAGTTGCGGGAGTTTTTTTTTTTTTTTTAAGTATATATCTTATTATAAGGGTCGTATGCTATTCCATTTGAGATTGCTTCTTCCCAGTTCACGGTGGAGTATTGCTGGCGTATTTTGTACTGTTGGAAATGAAATTGAGAATGGACTTAGAGTATTTTTCCTTCTTGTCCTCTTTTATTTTGCCCTTTTTGTGGTAAAAACGAAGATGTATTTTGGAGGGTAGAAGTTGGGTTGTTTATGAATGCCCCTATTTGCATTTGTATCTTGGGCAGTTAATGTTTATAAGGCTAAAATAGGGGGTTGTTTTGAGTTGATTATGAGTGGCCTCTATTTGCGTCTGGATCTTGTTTATCTACTGTTTGTAGGAATAAAAAATATGGGGCTATCTTGAGTAGATTATGAGTGCAGAGTGCATCTACATCTACTTGCATTTGCATCTTGGGTATCTACCATTTAGAGGAATAAAAATTATGGGCTTGTTTTGAGTAGATTATAACTGCATCCACTTGTGTTTGTATCCTGGGTATCTACTGTTTGAGGGCCAAAACATTGTTTTCTGTTTTTCTTGGATGAGTTCTTGATTAAAGATGTATGAAGCATTTTAGTGTATAAAGGATTCTAAAAAAGCATAAAACCTGATTTTGAAGGTGGAACTTACGTTATAAAGCTTTCCAAACTTGGCTCCTGTCTTCATATTATATAATGGGAGCTTTGGCTTAGTTTGGATGATAATTGAGAAGAATTTGACCAAAATTTTCTGCTGCTGTCCTTTTGAAATTAAACATGTAATTTGATCTTAGTTTGAGCAAGGACATGGAGTTCCATTTCTGTCTGGAGGTGTGCTACACTGCTACTGTTATATTGTTTTTCAGCTTGCAATTTGACTCAGTTTTAAGGTAGCTAGGTATTTCCTTTTTTAAGGCTGTTTAGTCTTGTCTTCTGAGGAGCTTTAGAGCAATCTATCCTGAGTGTGGGAAACAAGTTCTAAATCTTGCAAATTTTTGGTGAATGCCTCTTTGGTTCTTCTAGCATGGATTTGACTTGTTTCTTTTGTTAAAATGGAGTCACTTGCCTTAATATTTTGCTGCCATGTTTTGATAATTAGAAAATGTATGTTGGATTAAATTTGCATGAGAAACTATAGTGAAATTTTCCCAAAACTTGTTGCTCTTCAGTTCAATTTTATTAAGAAATAGGAGTTCAAAGCTATCCAAGTGTGCTTCTAATATTTAGGCATTTTAACATGCATTTTTAGACTTTATTTTTTTCAGAAAATTGAGATCAAATCTGTCAAAAAAGCATTTTGATCTCTTGGCACTCTTGATTTTAGCTTGGTTTTGGATGTGGAGTTTGAGTTGTAAGCTGTCCAAAACCTTTGGTTGTGGCTTGGATTGATCAAACTTGAGTTTACGCAGCTATTCATGTTTAAAACCTGTCCAAATTTGTTTTTAGTTATAGTTTGGATAAATTGTGGATAGTTGCTCTCATGTTCAAGTTTAAAAGTTGTCCCTTTTTTTTTTTTTTATGGCTTGGATAAGTTGTGGATAATTGCTTTCTTGTTTTGGAATCAAAGCTGTCCAAGATTTCTGATTAAAGCTTGGATAAGTTGAGGTTAAGTTGCTTCCATGATTTGGTATCAAATGCTGTCCAAAGCTCCACTTTGAGCACACTGAATTTTCTACTTTTTTTTTTTTTTTTACCGTTTTGGTATCAAATTTTGATACAAAAACTGTTTTAAGCTCTCCAAACCTGTCCAAATTGCTAGTTGTTATCCCAATGGATTTTAGCATGAATTTGATTTGTTCTGATTAGTTGGTATAAAATTGCTTGATGCTGTCCCATTATTTTTTCACAGAGTTGGTTTTAATATGCTTGTAAAATGAGTTTCAAAGCTGTCAAAAACTTGCAGCCCTATTTTGGAGTCCATTAACATGTAATGTGACTTAGTTTTGCATGTGACAATGAAGACTAAGGCTGTCTGAAATTCTGGCTTTGTGGTATCATAATTTTTTGCATATAATTAGATTTTAATTTGCTTGAGATGTGTGTTCAAAATGTTGCTGCTTGCCCCAACTTGCTATCCCACATTCATAATCTTTAGCTTGTGATTGATGGGGATGGGATAGTATGGAATATCCTTAGGGTAGTATGGGCTACCCAAGTCCACATCGAGTAATATGGGATGCTCGATGGGGGACTTAAGTGGCTTGGTTCTTCCCTATCAATGGCTAGTTTTTAAAGGAGGGTTCCCAAGTCACTTGAATTCCATAATTTGGTATCAGACACTTTGCCAACAGCATGAAGAGGGCTGTGTAATGAGGGTTTTGACTGACTGAGGGCCTAACCATGGTAGAGTGAAGCAACACTAAGTGTTGCAAAGTACAGTCGTTGGGACGTCAGCTCTTTGAGGGTGGTATTATGATGGGGATGAGGATAGTATGGGATATCCCCAAAGTAGTTAGGCTACCCAAATCCCACATTGAATAGTATGGGATACTTGGTGGAGTACTTAGTGGCTTGGTGCTTCCCCCTCAACGACTACATTTTGAGGGAGGATTCTCCAAGTCACTTGGGTTCCATTAGTAATTATGTTTCATTTTTTGTAAAAATGTAGGTCAAGTATTATTCAAACTAGGTGCCTTCTTTACAGGTTTATAACATGATTTTTGGCTTGCTTTTGCATGAGAATGTGAATTTAAATGCTGTAGAAAATGTTATTACTGTCCAATTGTTCTTGTAACATGATTTTGGAGTGAAAGTGTGTTTTAAATGTAATCCTTTGTGCTTGCTGTGCTAATTAATTTGTAGTATGATTTGGCTTGATCTTCATTTTAGAGTTTGAGTTATAATGATGTTTAAAATGTCATGCTCTCCCATGGGTTTGTTGCACAATTTTAGCTTGATTTTGGAATATGGAACGCATAACAATCTTGATTTTTAATAGCCATCTTAGCTCAGTTATGAATATGAGATGATGTTAGGCTGTCCAAGTAGTTGTTTCTGTATACATGAAACACAATTTACATTTTAGATTATTTTTGTTATGAAACTGGGGCTGTAAGTGTTGCCTAATTTGCTACAATCTTGAATTTTTTTTTTTTATCTTTATATTTTGGTGTTTTGGAGCTTGGTTTTTGCTACAAAAAGAGGGTCATGTGCTGTCAAAAATGACCACAACATTCCTGATCCTAATACACATGTTTAATTTGATTTTTTTGTGCTGTTTAGGTCCAAATATTGTCTGGAATTTGTTGCCTTCTTTCTATGATATCTTGGGGGTACTTTAGGTTTCATTTTGGATATGAATTGTGATTCAAATCTTTCTAAATCAATTTTCTATATGTCCATAATTCTAATATGCCCTTTTGGATTCATTTTGAATGTGAATTGAATTGAGTCCCAAATGTCCAAATTTCCTTATTTTGGTGCTCGTTTCTTGATATGAATTTGTTCCAAAGGTTTCCAATTAGCTCATTTGAAACTTCTTGTAGTTATGTTTTTTTTGCAAGATGTTGATTTAATAAATCGAAACGTCTAGGGTAGTTTTTGTTCTGGCCTAAAGTGAATAAATGCTAGAATACTTCAATTTTTCTGGTATACATGTTTGTTTAGCTCTTTTTGGTTTCTTTTTTTTAGGAATTCCTATTACCTTTTGTAGAAACATGAATTAGGATCAAAAGTAAATTCTATTCTGAAAATTAAAGAGAAAAAATAATGAAGAGGGCAAGAAAGTTAAATTTAAATTGATTTCTTAAATAAAACATACTAACCAATCTCCATAATCATTTTGTTTTCTAACTCAAGATTAAATTTCAACTTCTTGACCTTTTCACAAAAGTAATTGAAATTCAATAACCAATGAATACTATTTTCATTCTTTCAAACTATGTGAGCTTTGATTCCAATAATTGAGTATGTATACCCTAGGCTCTCATCCTAGGTCAAGTCCACCTGTAAAATGATTTTTCATATGATATAAATGGAGGATATAAATTACGAGCTTTGGGTTCCTCATGGTCTTCTACTTGTATTCTTATAAACTGTATTCATGCAATCCTGCCAATGAAAGTTGCAATTGTAACCTTGTAAGTTCTCTTGCAAATTTTGTAAAATCATTCAACCTGTAGATATTCATGAGTCATACAATGAAGTTATGGGAGAAGGTTATTGAGTGGAGATTGAGGTTGGACACACGAATTACAGAGAACCAATTTGGTTTCATATCAGGGAGGCCAACCATAGAGGCGATATATTTATTAAAAAGATTGATGGAGAGATATCAGAGATTTCATAAGGATTGATATATATTTTCATTAATTTAGAAAAGGCCTATGATAGAATACCGAGAGGTATTATGGAAAACTTTAAAAAAGAAAGGAGTTTGTGTGGCTTATATTTGAACAATCAAAGATATGTATGATGGGGCCATGACTTGTGTGAGAACACAACGTAGAGTTACGAAGGATTTTCGTATAACCATAGGACTGCATTAAGGTTTATTTTAACTTGGTGTATGCTTTTTGCTGAAGATATAGTCTTTGTTGGAGATTCCAAAGAAGAAATGAACAAAAAATTAGACAGATGGAGAAAAGCTTTAGAGACATATAGGTTCTGTATAAGCTGAAGCAAAACGAAATATATGGAATGTAAATTTAGTGAGACACTGATTCTACGACAGAGGTGAAACTTGGAGATCATTTCATACAAAAAGTCATAAGTTTTAAGTATTTGAGAATGATAACACAAAATAATAGAGAAATATAGGGAGACGTAAATCAAAGGGTTCAAACTAGATAGATAAAATGGATGAAGGCTTTAGGTGTTATTTGTGATAGAAAAATACCACTCAAACTTAGGGAAAAATATTTTTGTATAACTATAAGACTTACATTGTTGAATAGTACCGAATGTTATGCAATAAAAGGTCAACATGAGCAAAAATTCAATGTTGCAGAAATGAGAATTTTGCATTAAACGAGTGTTCACATTAGCAAGGATATGATTATGAATGAATGTATTAAAGAGAAAATTAGGGTAGCATTTATCATAGAAAAGTTAGTAGAAAAGTATATGAAGAGTTGACTAGATAAAAGATAATCTAATAACTAGAGTTAGGAAAAGACTAAAGAAAACAATAGGAAAGATTATTATGATAGATGTAATTATTAATAATCTAACTATATAAATAATTAAAGATAGAATACGTTAGTGTTGTTTGATTTATATAACCAACCCTACTTAGTGGGAAAAGACTTTGTTGTGTTTAGCCTGTAGATCTACTATTCAATTACTAATAAAATCAAGACATTTCTTTGGTCTTTACACACATTAGTTCTCTCTTTTCTTCCTTTCCTCCTAATATTTTGGGCGTAGGAATTGTGGGAAATGTTATTTTTCTCAAAATTATGTTTTATTTTAGCAATTTTACGCAATCAGCCAGAATTCTTCTTTCTCACTGATATACTTTTCTTTTTCCTTCTGCAGTAACCAAAATTTCTCAAATTCCATATGATGTGATTTCTCTGCTTTTTATGTTTCTTAGCAAGTATCTCAAATTTGACTGGGATTTCCCTTTCCTGCAGCCAGATAATTAGAACCAAGAACCTGCTTATAATGTTTCTTCAACGAATTGTAGGCACATGTCCTCGCTTGAGAAGGATGTACAGCACTTGTGGCAGCCATGACCTTTTAATTGTCATTCAAGAACTCAACAAGGTACATTATTTCATATTTAAAAAAAAGGAGGGGGGGGGGGGTTGGCGGGGGGAACAATATTTTACCCCATTGAACTAAGGACTTTTTTATAAAATTGGTACGTGAACTTCGATAATAATAAAACATCCTCTTGAACTTTGGACTAAAACAAAATTATCAAATCCAGGTAAAATTGATAGCAAGAGGCTATGTGGTTTTAACGTGGCTGTGCTTAGCTCAATGTTTGACTTGCAAAATGTTTCTTTCTAATTTCATAAATTAATTGGGTTGACATTGTCATTTCCTCCCAAGTTAGGGGATGATAGAGCCCTTCTCTTATATTGCTTCTAATCTCTCAAACAATGAGATTCTATAAAGTAAATAACCTCAATGACAGAAAAACAGCAACTAATCTTAGTAAGGAAATGCAGGGAATTCCTACCAGACTAGCCACCAAATTCTAAGGAAATAAACAGAAAAAGAAGATAACACTGGTGCTTGGCTTTCGAGAGGCCAAACTCTCTCCCACTTACTGAATTCCTTCCTGCCAACCCCCCCCCCCCCCAACTTACTTTTGCTTAAAACCTTCCCACTACAGTACAGAGTTAGTTATGCTGTCTGTAATTCCCATTCTGCCCCTTGCTCATTTTTTCTCTCCTGACATACACCTTAACCTCTCTTTCTTTTGGGCCTGGCATACTGTTTTCAGTTCTCTCCCTCCTAAAATAGGTTGCTCGAATTTCAGGCCCATTAGGGGATATTGTTACATAAAGTTGAAGAAGCAATTTTATGAGTCCTTAGTTCAAGGGAATAAAATGTAGTTTCCCACTAAAAACTTATAGAAGGATTAGAATACTTAATAGGATAGCACATTGCAAAGAGGTGGAGTCCACTTGTTGTATATTTCATATCCTTTACGTTTAATATAGATTGATTTGAAAGTTCTTTTCCACCTTACCAAAAAATGTCTCCAGAAACATTATTGTTCATGTTAAACTGTATTTATCACTCAGGAAATGGAATCTGTGTTTGGTGACCCTCCTTCAAATAGACTTGCTAGCGCTGTGAGTGATGGTCTTGTGAATAAAGAGTCCCAGCTGTCACCTCCAAAGACAAGTGAAAGCTCTTTTGGTTTGACTCACACTGGCAGTACTGGGGAGGCTCAAATGGTGGATGTGTCTCCGAAAGAAAGTAGTAAACGAACTGCCATTGCTGGATGTAAGGTAATTCTTGGAAAGAAGGTGTTTGATTTGGTCTTAGCCAATCAAATGGCCAAAGGCGATGTGCTGAGTGTGGCAAAAATTGCAGGCATAAGTGGTGCAAAGCAAACTAGCAGCCTTATTCCATTGTGCCATAACATAAGCCTTACACACGTGCGAGTGGATTTGACTTTAAATCATGAAGATTTCAGTGTAATGATAGAAGGGGAAGCTGCTTCAACAGGGAAAACGGGGGTTGAGATGGAAGCAATGACAGCAGTGAGTATTGCAGGCTTAACAGTGTATGATATGTGTAAGGCTGCTTCAAAAGAAATTACAATTACAGATGTGAGACTTAAGCATAAAGCTGGAGGAAAGAGTGGGGACTGGTCCTTGGGACAGTAGTGATGGTGGCTTTCCAGTAATATTTACACAATATTGAAAGGTGCCAGTTTTCCTGGCACAGTGAATCATTGGGGATGATCAAAGGAACCTTAGAAAAATATTTTTTTTTTCCCATTTCTAGATTTATCCAGATCCGGACTTGTCTATTAGAGAAATGTTAGAATGAACAAGTTTGTCTCATGTTTTATGGAATTGATTAATATAAAATTACGAAAGAAAAAAAAAGTCTCAAATAATAATGAATATAATTTAGAACACACCAAATGTGTTTTTGTTAGTGCTTTAGTATTTGATGAGGAAATATTTGGATTGGGCTGGATTGGCCCGAACCCATTATAGAAACTGACACAGTACAGTAAAATGATAATGCTGTTTTTCAAGTTGCGAGATATAAAGCTCTATTCCAGGTAAAATGCTAATTTCTCATATAAAGAACTTTTCATGCTCTTTTTTGCTTCTCTAGCTTCCTCTCCTCTCATACATGTTACTAATTTGATCGTCGGAATCCACGACAAGAGTTACTTCATTTCTGATTCTAACCGTCTCTTCTTCGTAGGATGAACTTTATTGAAGCTTTACCAGAAATCAGCACCCTTTACGAAACATACTTCATCATTGGTGTCATATGTGGGAAACCCGTAACTCTAATGAATGAGCGAAGATCTAGTCCAAACCAAAACCATCTATGAACCTTTTTTAGGAAGGTATGAAGAAAAGCCAGTAGTTCATTCTCTACTTTTAGATCTTGTCACGCTTTTGTTTTTGGAGAGAACCATTATTCCTATCTTGCTAATTGAAACTAGAGCTAAGAGAGAACGAAAAGCTTTATCTTCTCTTAGGCAGTAGCCTTCGTGACGGAACTAAACCCATCAGCTGCCTTCTTCGATTTCGTTGTTAGAAGAAAATAAGCCGACCATCTTCCTCTGCTCTTCATTATCAGAGCTCAAGAACCCAACACGACAAGGAAGAAAACCGAAATTGTACAATCTAGAAAACCATTTTACTTTCTTTGAGGCTCTATGTGCTCAGAGCGTGGTTGGCTTGTAAGCTGTTTTGAGACACTTTAAAGCCATAGAAAGGGCCACCACGTAGCTTGGAAGAAGTAACCAACTTGGAAATGCAATCTCATT
The DNA here is from genome assembly GCA_031216115.1 of Senna siamea. Taxonomy (NCBI): domain Eukaryota; kingdom Viridiplantae; phylum Streptophyta; class Magnoliopsida; order Fabales; family Fabaceae; genus Senna; species Senna siamea. Next base: position 11,675,302 of record CM062360.1, read on the forward strand.
TTCTTCTTTGTTTGCCCACGCTCATGGCTGCCATTGGAACGCCGACCCTCATAGGTTGCACTCGCACCTTGCCTTCTCGATCGGCCATGGCACATGCGTGCCCTCAAAGCTTGCTCCCCTTCCTTGACCTCTCCCTTATGCCTTAAAGCTTGCAATCGGATTTTGATCCTCGGAAGGCCATCGACATTTGGTGGATCTCTTCCATCTTGAAAACTCTTTCAACTGCGATCGAACCTCAGCCACTGAGTGCGCTCCAACAACTAACGGTCCTTACCTGTAGAAAGAGAACTTTGGATCCTCTGCCACTGGATTTTAGGCTCCTGCTTCATCTTTTTAGCGGCGGTTTTGTGTGTTGCCAAAGTGCGTTTCAATATTCTTGCAACAATAATTATTGCTGCTATAGTTAGTTCTTTAAACAAAATTCATAAAAAGATGAAGTGAGTTTTGAGGCCTTTTGTTCCCTGAGTTTTCTTATTCATTTTTAAATTGTCTTGAAAAGAATTCTATATAATAATAATAAATATTAATCAATTAATAAAAGTGAAATTTGGCCAAAGTTGTTCAGCTTTGTAGTCCTAACTTTCTAAAGCTATACACAGAATCGAAGGAGTAATCAATTTTTGGTTCTTAGCTATATTGGTGTGTGGGCACGGTATCACAATAAATACACATGTAATATAAATTAATAAAATGTTATTAATTAATAAATATCTAATGCATGAGATTAAAAGGGAGAGACTAATTCTTTAACCTTATCTACAATTTTTAGTACAATGGTACATCTCTCTTTTATAAAAATGCATTTAATATTTTCTCTCTTCTCATATTTATATATGAAAAGTGGCTCCCTCTCTATTCTACGGGAAAAGGATAAAAATGAATTTCCCTCTTTACTCTCTCTATTTTCATATTTATATGTATAAAAAGACATTGGACGTTTAATAATTTTGTCACAATTTTTTCTCTCTTTCACAAAATATATATATAAAAAAAGAAGGATTTCGAGTTTTTGGACTATAACAGTGGTGCTCAAAATCCTTCTTTTCGTTATTTTGTGAAATGGAGGAAGAAATGTGACAAAATTATTAAATGCCTAATGTTTTTTCATGCATATAAATATATAAATAAGGAATAGAAAGAAGTAAAACCATTTTCACCCTTCTCTTGCAAAGTAGAGAGAGGGAGTGCTACTTTACATATCTAAATAGAGAGAGTATTAAATGCATTTTTGTTTAAAAAAAAAAAAGAGATTACGTTGTATAAAAAGTTATCTTGCCTTCACTTCTTTTATTTCTATTTTGTATATTTGTAATTATATATATATATATATATATACATTTTCAAAATTATGCTCATATGTAAAAACAAAAATTTAGACCACCTTTATTTTTTTCTCACTTTACTTAAATAAAGCAAGTACAATCATTTCAGGTCTTTTTTTCCTCTTTTATTTCATAAAAAAATTGAAAAAGGTTGAAGATCTTATTTAGTTTCACGTAATCATTTTTCATATTACATATATTGTTAAAAGAGGACAAATATGATAGTTTTTTCTTTAACAAACTAAGCATCATAATAAATACTTTGCGTATGAAAACTATGAAAATAACCTAGAGAGATAAATAAAGATAAAAGTTATTGAGAAAATGTGAGAATCCAGTTCAGAATGTAGTAATTAACTCTGGTTAGCTTAGTTTGAGTAAGCTCAAGATAGCATGTAGTGTAAGAATAATTAGAAAAACTTGAAAAGAAATAGAATTCTCAAAACCCATAGAAGATCAATGAGAATTAAATTAAGCATGTTCAAATTTTGAGGACATAATTATTAAAATAAAGAGAGAATTGTAATATCCGCTCCTTAAATATATATAATCAACAAATTAATTTAATTTTTTATGATAATGTGGGGCTATATATGTCTCACAACCCTAACCGATGTGGAAAAATTGAGTACAAATTACATTAAGGAAAATATATTTAATTATATTAGTATGTGTAAGTAAGGAAATTTAATTTTTACTGATGAATTGGAAAGTTGACCCATAGGGATAAAAATACAAATTTCACCAATTTTCTCCTAAGATATCTAAGTCGCGGTCAAGTGAAATAGATAAAGGAGAAAAATGGGATTTTTCAACAAGCTAAATCCAAACATGTCCTTAGGACAAATAATTACTTCTTGACTAAGTTTTGGATGAGTGGTAGAGAAAATATGACTCATTTAATTCAACATAGGAGATTATGAAGATTATAAAAGGATGAAATTAATTGATTTGGTTAAATTAATTAATCTTGATTAATTAGATTCAACATAAATATTATGAAAAGAAATTTCTAAGATGATAGAATAAAATTCTTAAAATAATTGGGGTGTCCTTAGAAGCTTAAGATAAAAATATAATACTAGTCCTATTCTCCTTATATCATACCACCTATCCCTACACATCCTTGCATCAAGACTCACCATGGCACTACGAGAAAAATAGGAATTAGCGATGAAAAAATCCGTTGCTAATACAATGAATATCCGTCTCTAACATATTCAGAGACAGATTAGTGACGGAATACTAAAGGGCATGACTAAATATTAGAGACGAAAAATCTTGATCCATCTCTAATTGGAGATGAAAATATTCATCTCTAAAGTAGACAATCTATCTCTAATTACAAGAAAAACAAAAAAAAAATTAGGGATGAATTAGAGACAAAATAGTAAACTTCCGTCTCTAATTAGAAACAAAAATTTTCATCTCTAAATTATGAATTTCCGTCTATAATTAGAGACACAAATTTTTTTCTATTAGAGATGAAAATTGTTGTCTCTAAATGTGAAATTTCTCTAATTAGAGACGAAAATTTTCGTTGCTAAGTGATGAATTCTGTCTCTAATTAGAGATGAAAATTTCTATCTCTAAATGTGGAATTTTCGTCTCTAATTAGAGATAAAATTTTTTTGTCTCTAAATGGTCGATTTCACCTCTAATTCTATTTTAGTCATGAGTGAATTAATTCGTCTTTAAATCATGAGTAGCTATTCTCTTCCCTTCAATAATTTAGTATCAAATTACCTAATAAAACACACAACAAATATTTGATAAATTACATAACTTTATATTAAAAAAACACATTTAACATTCATACAAAGTCATGCTGAAGTACATAAACATTTAAAAGTCATTTAAACATCATCATCGTCATCGTCATCATTATCATCTTGTTGCTTGTCTCTTACAAGACCTGACTGTCCATCCCCTTTGTTAATGGGGAGATGTTCTAACTGACGAAATAATTGGTTGAACAGGTAATTGTATTCTTCGAACTTATCCTTGTAAGCAGCTATCATCTGTTTCTACTCATCAACTGTTTGTTGTAGAGCAGCGTTTGCTACTTGTGATTCTTGAGATTGTTGTGTTAACCCCTTATCTAGCTCCTCTTGAAATAGAGGATGAAGCGACGATTCAGGTGCAGTTGAAGCCTCCGTTTAAAGAGCTTCCAATTGCAAGTACCTCTAATTTGACACTGAAAACTCGACCATTTTTGTTTCTGCTGCCCACCACCTCTAACCAGATTGATGTCTCTTCCTTCTCAGAGGTCGTATACTCAATTGCATCAACTAATGCTTGGGAAGATTCACTTGATTTGATTCTTGTATATTCTTCCTACAAATTAAAACCACATTAAACACAAGTGTAAAATATAAGCATCATTCACAATGACATCATACCACAGAACAACAACACTTTGAACATAACTAATGAAATTATGAATAAAAAAATGCCACAGAAATAATTCCACAAAATAGTAATACTTTTAGCCAATCCCATGAAATTATGACAAAAAAAAGCAATACATAAAAACATAAAAATACTTTCAGCATATGAAATTATGACCAAAATAACAACACCACAAAAATAGTCTACCACAAAACAATACTTTTAGTAATATTGTCCAAATCAAAATTAGTAAACCACATGAACACAAGTGGAAATAACAAAATGAAATTAGCAATATATGCATCTAACAACCTAGTAAGAAACAATACCATCTCCTACACTTATAAATGCATCAACTGACCTTTGATCAACAAATTCTCTATTTTCCTTTCTCTTATGCATATGCATAAACAAGTCAAACAATGAAGGGTCCTTTCCTAATTATTGTCTCTGTTAATATCAGAGAATAATAATTTGTTTATTAAATAATCCAAAGACAAATAAACATTGAATTAAGCTAATAGTTTTCAATTAATTTAATATTGTACCATCCTTCTCCTATGCTCTGACATAGGAATAGACCCATAGCTATGCAAAGTTCCTCCCTTAGCAAAGGCTCGATTCTTCTTTGATTGCTCTTGTCTCAATCTGAAGTCTTCAGAATTCCACTCCTATATTAGTTCATCCATCACATGCTCTGGAATCCAAATCAGCCTTTTACCTTTGCCCACCTCGTCCTGCACTTTACACATGATGCCTTGGAGGCATTATACATCCTTGTGATTCTAACTTTTCCTAATGTTCTTGTCATACTAATCAAGCCACTTATAATATTTCTGCATAAAAGAGATATCTATGTTCAACATGTAAACTTATCTTAATGGATGTGAGAAGTCAAAATGAATAACGCAAAGTAAATTGAAAGTGATAAAACAAACTGACCATTCCCTAAACCACAAGTCCCTCAGTTTTTGAGGTGTATTACTCTAATTGTAACATTGCTTGTCATACTTCTCATGGACAACTGTTGTGATCTCCTTGACAATGTCCACTACAAGATAAAAGTTGCATATTCCAATATTTGTTTAAACCCTAACATTGGTAAAAATGGTAATTGATGAAATTAAATAACACAGTTATTTGAAAATTAATACTTACGTATCTTTGTGTGGATATATCCATGTTTTACCATCCATAAGGTCCTTGCCCTAAGGTCCATGCAGAGGTTGGTCACTATCGAGTAAATTTATTGGAACTTCTTTAGGCTAGACTGGTGATTCCCTCTTGAGTGGCACTTGAGAAGCATGTGAAGGTTGAGCAATGGATTGAGAAGATAAAGGTGGGAAAACATAAAATACTGGAGACAAGGGAACACCAGGCAAGGTAGGTGAAGGAGTTGACAGACGATCAAATCAATCCCCGCCCTTTGATTGGCCACCACTGTGAGTAATGCGTTCCCTACCACGGGCTTGTTGGCCACTAAACATCTGTAGACCACACAAATCAAGCCAAAAGTAGAAAAGAGCAACAATACACACCACATAATGCTATAATAATGATTAAAAACAAACTAAGTACTTCAAGTTCCCAATTTTATATTTTAAGACATGTCAAAACACTACTAACACTATGACTAGAACATGTTAAAGTCAATCACAACTTCAAACAATTAGGAAATGAATAGCCCCAAACACATTACTTAAATTGACCTTAGAAGTAACCTCAAATACAATATATAACTAATAAAAAAATAACTACTCTTCATCACTTAAGTCAATAAAATGAGGATTATCATCCCTAGTATCATCTTCAAGAAGTGCATCCTCATCATTTTCCTTATTTAAGCCTAAAGTTAAATCTATTTCATCTTCATTAGGCCTGTGGCTAAATAAGGACCCATCAACTTCTTCAAATACACCTTCACAGTCACGTAAAGTTAGGAGCTCATGATTGTCAATACTTGTCAGAGTGATTTCTTCTACTTGATCACTCTGATATGTATCATGGAAAACTTTAACACTGGGAGTATTGATTGTGCTCCTCACTTGTGTTTGAATTACAGCCACCTTATCCGATTTGTCACACCTTATAAGATAAGGTTCATAATACACTTGCACTGCTTCTTGTGTAAATATAAATGGATCATATTTGTTGTACCTTCACGTTATTTTAATCTCAAAAATTCCATGCTGCTTATGGATTCTCATTCCTCGATTCAAGGTTGGATCAAACCAGTCACAATTGAACAATACTATATGTTTAAGCGGTGACCCTACATACTCCAATTGAATGACTTCTTGAAGTATGCCATAATAATCACTTTCTGATTCATTGAAGCTAGTTCCCTTAATGCACACACCACTATTTATAGTTGATTTATGATGGCTTAATGCTTCTATGTGAAACTTATACCCATTAACAAAATAAATTAGCCATGTCTAAACGACTCTCTTAAAAGTTCATGTTAGTTTCTTAATGACAACTTACATGGTCTCAAAACCATCTAGGAAACTTTGCAACTATCATTTGATCAACTCATATCCATAATTTGAGGTGTTGACGCCATTATAACCTCAACAAATAAACTGTATATGTACATGCACTCTTAACTGATCACATACAACTAATTTCCCTCAAGTAAAATGTTATTTCAATAGGGTAAAACTTACTTTACATAAGGTTGCACTTCATCGCAATTTAGAAGAATATATTCCGTGGTAGCTAGCATTTCATTTTCATTTAGGTAACGAGTCTTATACTCTCTAGCTAGGCGTCCTAGATAGTTAAAAACTGATAGTTGTTGGGGTGAGTCACCACCATCGTCATTCCTAGGAACCCTAGTCATTCTTGTGGAGACATGTAATTTGAAATAATGTGAACAAAAATTTATAGTCTCTTCAATGATGTATGCCTCACATATAGAGGCTTCTAATCGAGATTTATTCTTGACCTTCTTCTTCAAAGTATGGAGGAACCTAAAATTTTAAGAATAATTGTCATTATTCATTGAAAAAAATTAATAACTAAGGAAGAAAGGTTATTTATTATCACCTCTCAAATGGATACATCTACGGATATTAAACTGGACCACCCACCTTTGCTTCATATGGTAAATGAATTGGTAAGTGTTCCATTGAGTCAAAGAAACCTGGAGGGAAAATCTTTTCTAGTTTACACACTGTTACCACAATGTTTTGTTCCAATAATTCTAATTGATCTACTCTTAACGTAGTTAACAAATTTCCTTGAAAACTTGGCTAAGCTCACAGAGAGGATTCCATACAACTTTCGGTAAAGAATTAGAAGCAATGGCAAGTAGACATTCCATGATAATGTGACAATCGTGACTCTTCAGCCCATACAATTTAGCCTCCTTAAGGTCAGCATATTGGGCTAAATTAGAGGCATAGCCATCAGGGAGCTTAAGTTTCCTGATCCATTCACATATAGCACATTTTTTATCCACATAAAATGTATATTGTGCCTTAGGCTTCAAGAGTTTACTGTTGTGGTCCACTAGCTCCAATTCTATACGCTGACAATATTCTTGTATGTCCATCCTAGCTTTTGTGTTGTCTTTTGTTTTGCCCTTTGTGTCCATCATAGTGTGGAACACATTATCAAATACGTTCTTCTTAATGTGTATGACATCTAAGTTGTGTTAAACGAGATTGATTTTCCAATAAGGTAATTCCCAAAATATACTATGTTTTGTCCAACTTTGTGTCAACCCATACCCTTCCATGTTGTGTACACACTCATGCTCAACAATTTTAGGAACATTTAGCACTCGTTCCTAGACTTGGTCCTCGTCCAACTGCAAAGGCGAAGTGGATTATTCCCATTTGTTCTTTAAGAATGATGCTTTGTTCCTCCAATACGAGTGATCTCTTGGCAAAATTTGTTTATGGCAATCAAAAATAGAGGTCTTTCGACCATTCTTTAGGGTAAACGCTTTTGATTTCTCCATGCAAATAGGACATGAAAATTTACGGGCAGTCATCTAACTAGACAACATCCCATATGCTGAGAAATCATTGATAGTCCACATAAGCGCCTTCATTTGAAAGTTTTGTTTCAATGAACAATCAAATGTTAGAAATCTCTTATTCTACAAGACCTTTAATTCGTCAATCAATGGTTGCAAATAAGCATCTATCTTGCTTTTTGGATTGTTAGGTCAGGGATGATCAAAGATAAAAACATGTATTCTTGTTTCATATACATCCAAGGTGGGAGGTTATACAGAGTGACAATGACAGGCCAATGAGTAATTTTTTCCAGATTGCCTAAATGGTGTAAAGCCATCAGCATATAGCTCAAGTCTGAAATTTTGTAGATCTTGTGCAAATTCAGGTAAGTTTGGTTAAATACTTTCCACGCCTCCCCGTCTAATGGGTGGGATAACACATTGGCATCTCACCGTTTATCATAATACCACCTTATCTCTTTAGAAGTCACAGATGAAGTGAACAACCTTTGAAGTCTAAGAGTTAATGGTAAGAACCATAGTTACTTGTTAGCCACCTCCTTACATCTACCATAACTATTCCTTCTAATTTCATACCTTTAAGTCCCATAAAATTTACATTGATTTTTTCCTAAGTCATCCTTGTAATACAGCATGCACCCATTCAAACAACATTAAATTTTTTCATAGACGAGCCCTAATTTTGACACCATTTTCTTCATTATATAGAGATCAGTGGGGCATCTGATTATCATCTGGTGTTATCTCTTTCGACCACTACACAATCTTATTATAGCATTGCTCTAGGAGGTTGTAGTCTACCTTGATGCTAAGCAATCTTACTGTTGTTGAAAGTTCAGAGTGATGAGACACCCCTCCTATAAAGGAGCTTGTGCGGCAAACAACATGTCATAAAAGGCTTGCGCATCAACATTTAAAGGCTCCTCTACTCTTTGTTGAAAGGATGGTTCAGCTGCATCCACCACCATTGTCTCAACGATTAAATTATTCTCCAAAACCCCCTTGAAAAACATTTCATCATTTACTTGTGGGTGTGTCACTTGAGGGACCTCTGGAAATGATTCCTTATGAGAGGTCCATTGATAATAATCAAGTTTAAATCAATACTGATACAAATGCACCTTCTTTAATGCTCATAACACTCCTTAGCCTATAGTTCCTTTTAAGTTAATTATGGACTATAATATATAAACATCATAATAATGATGTGTTACTATTACTTCTACTCGAGTAAATTTTAACTTTTACTAAGTTAATTAATTAAGTGTTATATTGGATGGGTTCTACACTCAAGTTCTCACTTAAGAATCATAGCAGAATTATCAATCATATATATATATATGATACGCTCTTGATAACTATACACAAAAATGCATATTTACTCATTAGTTAACTTGAATTTAACTATTAGGGTATAGAGGCAACATCCCTCCACTCATAACCCCATTAAATGGACTATTAATAATGATAATTAATCCATATACATCCAAGTTAAGATAGGCTTTACAAGAGATAATCTATACTAGCCTTTCTAAAAAATCATAAAGACTAGTACAAAATGAATATATGCCTATACTATCTAAAATAAATAACTCCATGTACCCCGTAAAGGGTACTTCTTTCTAAGTTACCTTCCTCTACAACTAAAGACCTACACATCTGGTACATGTTAGTATATATGTGAGAATTTAATCCCAGTAGCAATGCAACCTACTTTGAAAACTATTAACCTGTACCACCATACTCATACGAAAAATCTATACATTCTTTTCATCAGAAAAACATAATATATACTATTTGGATGCGGTGTATGCAACATACTCTCATGTCATGTTCTCACATTTATGCATGTGCATTCAAAACATATAAACTTTAAAATATAGGATGTCCACTCATCATCATTCTCATCATAACTTTCATATGAACATATTGTGGGGTAATATACATGCCATTACACTTAACATATTAGCAAGAGAAACAAACATATCATATGAGTTACTAGGAGCATCGCCCAACGAACCACGTGCCACTACATTCATTCATGAGTTCACTTAACATCATATGTGATAATTCTACCATTAGCACTATCTAAAGCATCCCGGAGTCAGATTTGAGTACCCTCCTAATGGTTACTATCCTTTTTGCAGATCATACCTTGACCAGCAGGTTGATATCCCTTTCTTCCTATATGGGGCTGGTATAACTCTCTATATGGTCCCTGTCAACTCTGATAGATCACTCTTGACCAGCGAGAGATTATCCATTTTGTCCCTTGCGGGGCTGGTATGTCAACTTATGGTATCACTATCTAAATTTGGACAAGTCTCATCCACTCTGCTTATGCAAATCATAGGCTATAGAATCACCATCCCCTTCCAATGGATCACACTCTAGTATGTTATTCTCTAACATATAGACTAGGGTAATTTGGCTCATGTCCATGGTTATACATAAATCTAAGTATGTGTTTCTTAAATGATCTTTGGAATATGACACTAACTTAAAGTTTGCAACCATCATAGCATTTTTAAAATCATCTATGTTTATGGGGATGTTTAAGCATCTAAATTCATGGCACAACTTGGAATGCCCAACGGCCGTCCCATACCAACAATCAGTCACTCTATCATGAGCCTATCTACCACTAATGTGTATGCTTAGAATACTGCCCTCTTTCATTTCTTTATATTTTTTGCTCTCTTCATTTCACTGTCACATGGATCCTTTCATCCTAGTGACATGTGAATCTTACATCTTACATGTTACCCAATACATCCCAGGTTTAGATCCTTAGTTTAAGTGAGATTTTAGACTATTTATCTCTTAAAATAGGTTATTAATCTCACTATATGAAACAATGGGCTAGCAGTTGACTGCTAGCCTGCTGTCCTCTTTACCCTGTCTTAGCCAAGAGTTGCCAGTCAGCTACTAAAGGCTTGGCAATCGATTGCTAGCCTTAAACTTGACTCAACAATCAATTGCTAGAGCAAGGCAGTCGGCTACTAGCCTTCAAGAACATTTTCTAAAAAATGAAGAATACGATAGTTAACTTCTAGGGTCTGGCAGTCAACTGCTAGTGTTCAAAACTGGTTTCTGGTTAGACAAAGAACATGACAGTTGACTTCCAAAGGTTGGCAGTCAGCTACTAGCATCTTATCTACTCTAAAACTTACTGCTACACCCAGATTTTTGCTCTAAAAACATGTTTTCAAACCAATTTCTCAAGCTATGAACTCAAAATCAATAATTAGACATCTTATGGCACTTATAACAAACCTAAAACTCAACTTAATATTACTCAATATTAAGATCAAACCACATTTTTGCACTTAGGACATAAGCCCACTTTCTTAATCAATTACAAGTTTAAATGAGCACAACCATTCAGCAAGCAACACCCAATAGAATTTATAAATATAGAGAATGTAGGTTTAAAACCCAAATTATAACTCAAAACATCTATAACAACATTTTTTTAGCAAAAGCTAAAAATTTTAGAAATGGGGTTAGGTTGAGTTACTACCTAGATTTACTGAAAATGTACGTGTACACTGTGCTTAAATGGTCCCCCTCTTACTGTAGGATCAATCCCTAGCCTCAAATTACCCTTCATTCAAGCTTTTCCTCTTCTCTTGCCCTAGTTCAGTACATTTTCTCTCTCTACTCACCCTTATCTCTCTCTTTAAGAAAATGTTAAAGTGCGTTGTGTAAGGGTTTAGGGTTTTTGAATATTTGAGGCTAACTAATTGCATTCTGACCTTTGTCCCATTTTATGACTTTGGCCTCACTCAGTTTTTGCTTTTTGATTTAGTCCTGAGTCATGTTTTAACTCAGCTTTCTTTCCTTTCAACTAAGTCCCTAAACTAATACAATTACATGAAATTAATGCAACATACACAAGCATTGAACTTAAGTTAACAACTAACAAGTATCTCTTAATCATATTAAGAACGGATGTTACATTTCACTCCTCCTTTAAAATAATTTCGTTCTCGAAATTAGAATGTACCTATTCGAACAACTCTGGGTAGGACTTCCTCATGTCCTCTTCCTTCTCTCGTGTTACCTCTTGTAAAGATGATCGATCCCATAAGACCTTAACCAGAGGGATAACCTTGTTCCTCAATTGCTTGACCTCATTCACGATGATCCTTAAGGGTTTTGGATGATAAGTCAAAATTTCTTTTAACTATATTGTACTGGCATCGAGAATGTGAGATGGGTCATAGATGTATTTTTAAAGTTGCGAGACTTGGAAAACATTATGATGGTTCCAAAAAAATGAGGGCAAGGCTATCTGGTAGGCTGAATGACTAACTCTTCTCAAAATTTGGAATAGCTCAATAAATCTGAGATTTAACTTTTTGAACTTAATGGCCCTACTTATACTTCATCAAATTCCAATGGTCTCCTTCTCTTGTCAGAATACTTCTTTTGCCTATGAAGACCTTATTCATTTTATCCCTAATCATCCTGATTTGGTCTGTAGTGTGTTATAACAACTCTAGTCCAAGCAATTCTTTTTCCTACCTTAAACTAACACAAAGGTGATCTATACTTCCTCCTATACAAGGCTTCATAGGGTACCATCCCTATGCTAGAATGAAAACATTATTTTATGAGAATTCTATCAATGCAAAGCTTTAGTCCCAACTCTCCTTATAATCCAAGGCACATAACCTAAGTATATCCTCTAAATTCTAAATAGTCCTCTCTGTTTGTCCATCCATTTAAGGATGATAAGCGATACTCAAGCTTAACCTATTACCAAAGGCTTCTTGGAAGGCTCTCTAAAATCTAGAGGTAAACCTAGGGTCTCTATTTGAAACAATGCTAGTAGGGATCTCATGAAGTCTCACTATCTCCTGAATGTACAAACAGGCTAATTTTTCCAAGGACAAATTGATTTTAATGGGTAAGAACTGGGTAGACTTAGTTAATCGGTCTACTATGACCCAAATAGCATCATTTCCTAACTGAGTCTTGGGTAAACCTACCACAAAGTCTATAGAAATCTTATCCCAGTTCCACTCAAGGATATCGAGAGGTTGCAACAATCCAACAGGTTTCTAATGTTCAATCTTCACTTGCTGACACACTGGGCACTTAGCCACATACTTAGTGATATGCTTTTTCATGCCTAGCCACCAAAACCTTCCCTTCAAGTCTTGATATATCTTACTGGCACCAGGATGAACAATATAATTGCTCTTATAGTTTTCCTCTAAGATTTTTTCCCTTAATTCCCTTAGACTCGGGACATAAACCCTGTTCTGAAAGGTTATTAGCCCATCGACCTCCTTACAGAATTCCTTTGGGTACTTTAAGAATTCATCCTCCTTTTGAGCCTTTAGGATATGAGTCCTAAGGTTACTCTCAATCTAAAATTCACCTAGACAAATTCTATCTAGTAGTATTAACACGGATAAGCTCAAATTTCTAAAATTTTCTATCAAACTTACTTCACTCACCATTATCTGAGCTATATGGAGGGATTTCCTACTTAGGGTATCTGCCATAACATTGACTTTACCTAGATGGTATCTTAATTCAAAATCATAATTCTTGATGAAATGCCCTAACTTACTACACTTGTAACAGACATTCTGTCCCAATAAGCATGGCTTATTCCTATAGTTTCTCCCACATTTGAGACAGTTTTCTAAAGCAATTTGCCCAACCATAGGCTTCTTCCCTGACTGGGCTTTACTGAACTTGCTCTCCTTTACCTTGGCAAATCTAGTTGTGATTTCCTCTTAAGGGGGTTGAACTCTTTCTTCCCCTTACCGGTCTCTGTTATACCCCTTGAAACTATGCAACATTTATGAACCAATATGGCATATTTTCGTATCTCTAAAGGAGCCACAATGCTCTTCAATTCTGGATTCAAATCGACCTGTAAGTACATGGCCTTCCATGCTTCATCTTGCCTCAACTATAGATAAGAGGAGAACTTAGACAACTCCTCAAACTTTACCAAGTAATCATTAAAAGATATGGAGCCCTGTTTAATCTTCATGAACTCTACTTCCTTATCGTTCTTCATATTCTATAGGGGAAATACCTCTCTAGGAATACTTCCTTGAAAGAATCCCAGGTAATTTAGACTTTTTGTGCCTTCATTAATGGCTTGACCCCTTTCCACTAGTGCTCGATCTCCCCAGCCAACATGTAAGTGAAGAATTGAACCTTATGGGCCTTTGTACTCCTCAGAACTACAAAAGCTTCTCCATCTCCATCAACCACTCTTTTGCCACTTTTGGGTTGAACTCACCTCTAAAGGAACGAGGTTTGACTTTCTGAAACTCAAATCATCCCTTATAGACCTGATCCCTTACTTGTTCGCCCTCAAGGTTAGGGTTGTGGTTCACATTTCGGTCCTCCTGCATCTACCGAAGTACTTCAGCTGTGGTAGCTGCCAGTTCCTTTATAGCCTCTACCATCCTTATTAGGGTTTGTATAACCCCAGCTAAATCCACTTCTCCATCCTTGTCTCATATATCATTTCTCTTAGGGGGCGTCATAGCTTACTCTTCAAAACAAATATTATTGAGGTGATTAGTCTCATTAACAGAATTTTTATAAGAGAATATATGGCTCCATAGGAAATATTGTATACACCCAAACCTAGCAATCCATTCCTCAAGTTAATACATAGCACAAGTAGTCAACTGCCTAGGCTCACTAACTAACCTATAGTAGTCTCTATCTTGAGGAATCTACCCTTACTACAGAGTCAGTTATGTGCTAACCATGGTAGCCATGCTCTCATAACAAATCTATGAAACACTTGTAACACCCCTTAGCCTGTGGTTCCTTTTAAGTTAATTAAGGAATATAATCTATAAACATCATAATAATGATGTGTTACTATTATTTCTACTCGAGTAAATTTTAACTTTCACCAAGTTAATTAATTAAGTGTCATTTGGGTTGGGTTCTATACTCAGGTTCTCACTCAAGTATCATAGTGAAATTATCAATCATTTATATATATGATACACTCTAGATAACTATACATAAACATGCATAATTACTCATTAGTTAACTTTAATTTAACTATTGGGGTATGTAGACAACATCCTTGCCACTCATAATTCCATCAAATGGACTATTGATAGTGATAATTAATCCATATACATATAAGTTAAGATAGGATATACAAGAGATAATCTATACTAGCCTTTCTCAAAAATCATAAAGACTAGTACAAAATAAATATATTCTTATACTATCTAAAATAAAGAACTCCATATACCCCATAAAGGGTACTTCTTTCCATGTTACCTTCCTCTACAACTAGAGACCTACACATCTGGTACACGTTAGTATATATGTGAGAATTTAATCTCAATAGCAATGCAACCTACTTTGAAAACTACTAAACTGTACCACTGTATTCATACGAAAAATCTGTACATTCTTTTCATCAGAAAAACATAATACATACTATTTAGATGCGGTGCATGCAACATACTCTCATGTCATGTGCTCACATTTATGCATGTACATTCAAAACATATAAACTTTGAAATATAGAATGTCTATTCATCATTATTCTCATCATAACTTGTATATAAACATATTGGAGGGTAATATACATGCCTTTAGATTTAACATATAAGCAGGCGAAACAAACATATCATACGAGTTATTAGGAGCACTGCCTAATGAACGGCTTCATGTACCACTACATTCATGCATGAGTTCACTTAACATCATATGTGACAATCCTACCACTAGCACTATCTGAGGCATCCCCCAGCTGAATTCGAGTACCCTCTTAATGGTTACTGCCCTTTTTGCAGATCATCCCTTGACCAGCGGATTGATATCCCTTTCGTCCCATACGAGGCTGGTATAACTCTCTATATAGTCCTTATCAACTCTGACAGATCACTCCTAACTAGTAAGAGATTATCCCTTTCGTCCCTTGCAGGGCTGGTTTGTTAACTCATATGATTACTATCAAACTCTAGACAGGTCTCATCCACTCTGCTTACATAGATAATGGGTTATGGAATCACCAACCTGTTCTGATGGATCATACTCTGATACACTATTCTTTACCATATAGACTAGGGTGATTTGGCTCATGTCTATGGTTATGCATAACTCTTAGTATGTGTTTCTTAAATGGTCTTTGGAAGATGAAATTAACTTAAAGTTTACAACCATCATCGCATTTTCAAAACCATCTATGTTTATGGGGATGTTTAACTATCCTAATTCATGGCACAACCATAGAATGCCCACTGACCGTCCCATACCAACAATCGGTTACTCGATCATGAGCCTATCTACCACTAATGCGTATGCTTAGAATACTGTCCTCTTTCCTTTCTTTATGTTATCCGCTCTCCTCATTTCATTGTCACATGGATCCTATCATCCTAGTGACACATGAATCTTATATCTTACATGTTACCTATTACATCCCAAGTTTAGATCCTTAGTTTAAGTGAGATTTTGGGCTATTTATCTCTTAAAATAGGTAATTGAGCTCACTATCTAAAACAATGGGTTGGTAGTCAGCTGCTAGCTACTGTCCTCTTTACCCTGTCTTGGGTGAGAGCTGTTAGTGGGCTGCTAAAGGCTTGGCAGTTGACTGCTAGCCTTAAACTAGACCTGAAAGTCAACTGCTAGCCTTTAAGAACTTTTTTTTGGAAAATGAAGAACACGGCAGTTGACTTCCAAGGTATGCCAGTCAGCTGTTAGTGCTCAAAATTGGTTTTTGGGTAGAAAAAAAAGACAATAGTTGACTTCCAGAGGCTGGTAGTTGGTTGCTGGTGTTCTATCTACTCTAAAATTCATTGCTACACCCAGAGTTTTGCTCTAAAAATATATTTTCAAATCAATTTCTCAAGCTATGAACTCAACACTGATACTTAGACATCTTATGGCACTTATAAAAAACCCAAAACTCAACTTAACATTACTCAATACTAAGATCAAACCACATTATCACACTTAGGGCATAAGCCCACTTTCTCAATCAATTACAAGCATAAATGAGCACAACCATTCAGCAAGCAACACCCAATAGAAGTAAAAAACATAAAGAATGTAAGGTTTAAAACCCCAATCATAACTTAAAACATCCATAACAACTTTTTTTTTTAGCAAAAGCTGAACATTTTAGAAATGGGGTTACGTTGAGTTGCTACTTGGATTTCCTAAAAATGTGCGTGTACACTATGATTAAATAGTCCCCCTCTTGCTATAGGATTAATCCCTAGCCTTTAATCACCCTTCCTTTAAGCTTTTCCTCTCCTCTTGCCCTAATTTAGCCTATCTTCTCTTTCTACTCGTCCTTTTCTCTCTCTAGGAAAATACTAAAGTGTGTTGTGTGAGGGTTTAGGGTTTATGAATATTTGAGGCTAACTAATTGCATTCTGGCCCTTGTCCCATTTTATGACTTTGGCCTCACTTAGTTTTCCCTGTTTGATTTAGTCCTGAGTCATGTTTTAACTCAGCTTTCTTTCCTTTCAACTAGGTCCCTGCACTAATGCAATTATATGCAATTAATGCAACATACACAAGCATTGAATTGAAATTAACAACTAACAAGCATCTCTTAATCATATTAGGAGCGGATGTTACACCTTCACTACATCAAAACAATCAAATTTCTTATTTTTGCACTTTGCACAAGGACACCTTATCTTCTCGCTATACAGATAAGCTGGCAATTTACAAGCATAATCTAGAAACTTTTCAATGCCATTCATAAAGGCATAAGTGAATCCAACTCGACCAGGAAGCACTCTATCATACATCCATTATTGATTTTCAATTATATCCATGTTCTACTCTTATAAACCTATAGTGTTCAATTACAAAACTCTAAATTAGTGGGTAATAAGAAAATATAGAAGACATATGTTTTCATATGCAAGAAAATTTTTGTCTAGTAGGCTTAATTTCTCGGACACCAATAAATCAGAACTATTCCCAAACATGTTTAACAAGAATTTGATAGCACATCAACCATAAGATAGCAAAATAGTGCTTTGGACAACAAATTAGTGTTTTAGATAGCATTGGGATCAAGTTTAACACATGAAAATAAGCTAAATGAACACCAAAAATATGAAGACAGTACATAAACCAAAAATTTTCATAGCTTTGGACTTCATTTTATCATGTAAAAGCAAACCAAAATAATGCCAAAAATCATAAGATAGAAATGCACTCATTTGGACAGCTTTAGGATTCACCCTCACGTGCAAAACTAAGTCAAAATAGTGCCAAAAACCCTGAGGCAACAAATTAGTGTTATTTTCTAATGCTAGGAGATATGTTCTTATTCGCGGAACAAAATCTTATAACCCTAAATATTTCGCAAGGCCAAAATATATGTTGATGTAATCAATAATTATATATACCTATAAAGTTTGTTTTTAATGTTGGACTATTTTTTAAAGTGTTAATTTCATTCTTATCTTTTACCAATTTTGAAATAATTTTCATTCATGAAACTCACGAGCCACAAGTAAATCAACATAGTTCCCACAGCCCAGGGGAAATTATTAATTACGAACTTCACAGGAAAAAATGATTAATCAAGAAAAAATGTGCCTATGTTTTATGAAGGTTGAGAAAATATCAAGCATGTGAAGAACTTTTGGTACATTTAGTGAATCATATGATGAAGTCACATTGATTATTTTCCCTTTCTAAAGTAATCCAAAATTCCAAGGATTTCATATTTATTATAATAAGATTTCTTGAGTGACAGTTACATGAATGGAGGTTTGAGAATTTAACTTTACACCAAGCAGTACCAGTACTAATTCTAGAGAGAACCTGGTTCTCCCATTATTTTCCCTTCCTTTTTATTCTCTAGATGCTACCATGTGAGGAATTATGTGCATGAATTTCCTTCCTCCCTTCACTTAACGTGTCCACCTAGAGAACCAAGGCTGCAAGAAAATGTGGAGTGTACTCACAAGTACACGTGTAGCCATTGAGGAAAGAATTAAAAGAAAAACAAAAAAAAAGGGGGAGAGCGTGTGCATTTGGATGAATTTAGGGAAATGGAAGTTGGAATTTTAATTGTATACCCATGCCACATAAGCATAAGGAAAAAGAAGTTAAGACTCACATTTGGCCTTACATACATCACACATACTTGGATGTGCACCCTAGCAAGAAAGAGAGAACACTTAACCCACACACACACATCTACTCAAAAGGAAAGGAAAAGAAAAGAAAGGGAGCAAAGGGTAGCCGAATTGGCAATATACACAAGGCAAGAGAGGGATCAAGGAAGAGCTAAGATCATCTTATTCTAATCACCAAAGAGGTAGGTTAGCAATTCCCTTATTTTAGTTCCATGATTTAGTATACATGCTTTAAAATTTTTCTTCCATGGGACTAAAGTGATTATCTACATTCTTGATTTTGGGATAAACTTGATTTACTATGCATGATAAATATAGGAGTTGGCTAAGGTGAATGAAATTAAGAGATGTGATTCTCCTACAAGAAGTTAGCTTTAGAGATCATCTTAATGTTTGGGTTACATGAGTGTTGATCTTAGTATTGAAGTGAGCTTGTGAATCCCCTAATAAAATAAATGTCAATACATGTAACTCATGCAATAAGAAATGCCTTGTTCAAAATGAATGAAAAATTTATGGTAGCTAATAATAATGCTTGAGATTATGGAAATTTATGTCTATTCACAATAATGCATGTGATTAAGGGAAATGATTGACTGGGGTAGTAATGGATATTATTGTTATGACCACCTATGAAACTAATTAATGATGAACACCACCATGAGAAATTTGATTTGGAGGGTTTAAGACTAATAATAATGATCATGGATAGGAGGAGCATTATTATGGAAATTATTAGAATTTCTAGAAAGAAATATATATATATTGGAATTAAATTCCAAGCAAAGTAAATTGTTATGGAAATTATTTAGAAATTTCTAGAAGGAAAACGCACATTGAAATTAATTTCCAAGAAAAGAAAGTGATATCAATATTATTAGAATTTCATAGGAAAATGTATCTTTGAAATTATTTCTAAGAAAGACAGATACTATTCCTTAAATATGGGATTTTCCATAAGAAATATATAATTACATTAAACTATAAGAAAGAGAAAAGTTTGCATTGAAATTAATAGCATTCCCAATGAAGTATATTAATGGTAAAATCCAAGAAAAGAAATTTTAAGTTATTAGAATTTAAGAGGGGATGTATGCTAATGATAATGCTCAAGAAAAGAAACTTTTCCCTGGATAATTAAAGAAATGTTAAAGGTGACCCAACGTCTATATGGGGCCCCGAGTGTGCACTAGTGACCTAGTGAGGTGTGGCCGAAGGTGCTCCACACGAGAGGCCTAGGGAGGGGTGGCAGAAGGTGGTTCATCCCTTTGATCTGGTGTCTTGATGATTTTATGTATGTGGCCAAGTGTCCACGATTTACGAGGTATGGCCAAAGGTGCTCCACATGGGTGGCCTAGTGAGGCGTGGCCGAAGGTGCTCCATACCCACAACCTAGTGCCAGTGATTACGCTATATACATGGCCGAGTGTCCACGAATTACAAGGTGTGACTGAAAGTGGTCCACACGGGTAACCTAGGAAGGTGTGGTTGAAGGTGCTCCACACCCATGACCTAGTGTTCACGTAACACTCTGATAATTCTGTAATAACACTGTTAAGCTTATATGAATACGTGTCATTTGAAAATAAATTATTTAATTTTTATTGACTTCTAAGTTTATCATGCAGTGCTTGCCAATTATAATTATGTGTAACATTAGGCCTAATATCAAGAAGTAGATTAGCATGTTTTCGTACTTGCACCCTGGTACATATTAGTTGATTTTTTTAAAAAAAAACTCTAAATTGTTAAGCTATTGGGAAACTTGTGTTTCTCACCTATGTGCTAATATGTATCAGATATGGACACGTAGCAGGGATGTGGGTGTAGCAACCTTTTTTTTGCCTGAGTAAGATTTTTTTTGTAACCCCTTATTTTGGGTCCTAACTAGATCTGATTTAAAATAGGACATTATTTTGACTGTATACATGAGTTGTATTTGGGGTATAGAAGGGAAACGGATATCTGAAGGACCGGACCATCCTTCATTTATACGGGAGTTTGAGTGACAAGTCTGTTGTCTCCTGACTTCTAATGATCGGTACTTCATATATCTGGGGATATGTCTTATTAGCATGTAATGGAAATTATTGGACATGTATTTATTTGAATTACATGAAGGTTTTAATTTCCACTGTAGTGTAGTATTTTTATTTCGTTGTGCATGTAAGTTTTTATTCTGAGCAAAAGATCCTAAACCTAATCCGCTTAATATAATTGAATGGTATAACTGCTCAGACACTAAACAAATTAAGGATAAGGATAATGTACCAAACCCATCTCTTGATATCGGAGTTAACAATAAGACTAGATTAGGGTGTTACATTAAGTTGGTATCAAAGCATAACTACCTAAGTTAGGACGGGGTAGAATTCTTCAAGTAAGGGACTATTTCGGGTTATTCGACTATACCTAGGCAGTTGGCTAGCTTGTATTTGTGTTGAACTTGGGGAATTGAGCATTAGGTTTGGGAAGATGGAAGCTCCCGTTGATGTTATATGTTATTTGCTTAATAACCTATTATTGAGCCTAATTGCCTCGGTAATACTTGTTTTGCAGATTGGCAGCATGACACCAGCACAGAGAGGTAGACCACGGACCCGAGATGCTGGAGTAGATGTGAATGAAATGATGCAAACCATGTGACACATGGCGGATGCTATGAGAGCCCAAGCTGCAGTTACTGCCAAGGCGCTCCGTCAAGCCTAGATGAACCGAAGCAAAGAGACCCAGATAGGGGCAGAACGAGGCTGGTCCGATTTCCAGAGGGCCAAGCCTCCCATTTTCAATGGCTTAGCAAATTCAAAGAAGGTCGAAGAGTGGATTCAGAAGATGGAAGAACTATTTTAAGTGGTGGGGACAACAAAGCCAAAGAAGGTCACCTTTATCACCTACTAGCTAAAGGGGGAGGCGAAACATTGGTGGACAGGGACAAAGCAATTGATGGAGGCCCAAGGGATCCCGATCACCTGGGAGAGCTTTCGAGATGCATTCCTTGAGAAGTACTTTCCCCAGAGCGAGAGGAATGTTTAGAAAGGCGAGTTTATGCAGATCAAATAGGGTGGCAGGTCATTTGAGGAACACCTAGCCAGGTTCAAAAAGCTGTCAAAGTTCTCTTCCTACCTGAAATGGAGGCCGAACAGGGCATGAAAAGCTTTGCACTTGGAGAACAGCTTAGACCCAGAGCTATACCATGAGGTGGCAGCCCACGAGATCTGAGATTACCCGACTCTGGTCAACAGGTGCAAAATCGCCTTCAAGACCCTGGCAACCTTGCAGAAGTAGAAATAGGAAGCTAGTTTCCAGAAGAGGAAGGGTCCAACCAGTTTTAATAGAGGCTGTGACAAGAAGTTTCAAAGAAGCTAGATCGGGAAGAAGCCAGTGAGCACCCCGACACCCCAATGCAACTATTCGATGTATGGAAAGAATCACGGGGATAAGCCATGTCTGATGGGGCAGAGCGTATGCTACAGATGTGGGAAGTCAGGACACATTGCCCGAAACTACTCCACACTGAAGAAGCTAGAGGAACCCGCCAAACCTCTTACCAAGGGAAGGGTATATACCCTAAAAGGGAAGGAGGTGGCCCAGTTTGAAGATTTGATGAAATGTACGTGTTTTATTAAAGATATTCCTTTAATTGTATTGTATGATTTTGGTGCCACCCATTCCTTTATTTCAGTAGACTGTGTTCACAACTTAAAATTACCCATAACTACCCTACCATATGAACTTTCCATAGCAGTACCCACCAATGAACATGTGTCTACAACCTTGATTTGTTTAAACTGTTCTATTGTAATTGCAAACATAACCTTTATTGTAGACCTTGTCTGTTTACCCATGGTGGAACTAGATGTTATCCTTGGTATGGACTGGCTTTCTTTAAACATTTTTATCTTGGACTGCTTAGCTAAGTTTGTGACCTTCATAGACACTAGGCCAGTAAATGTGGGGATAGAGAGGAAAAACCAAAGGATGGGTTTCTTATATTCCTCGGAGGTATAAAGTTAGCAGAAGTTAGAAACCATACCTATGGTCAATGAATTTCTGGATGTGTTTTTGAAAGATATTACTAGTCTCCCACCAAAAAAAGAAATAGAGTTTTCCATAGACCTAGTTCCTAGGGTAGGACCAATTTCTATAGAACCCTATAAGATGTCTCCAATGGAGTTAAAGGAGTTGAAGGAGTAGATAGAGGACCTTTTAGCAAAATAATTCATTAAACCCAGTGTGTCATCGTGGGTAGCTCCTGTACTATTCTTCAAGAAGAAGAACAGGAGTATGAGGATGTGCATAGATTATAGACAGCTAAATAAGGTAACAATAAAGAATAAGTATCCTCTCCCTAGGATCAATGACCTATTAAACCAATTGAGAGGGGCCACTATCTTTTATAAGATTAATTTGAGGTTAGGGTATCAAAAAATAAGGGTTAGGAAAGAGGACATACCTAAGACCGCCTTTAGGACTAGATATGGGCACTATGAATTTCTCATAATGCCCTTTAGACTGACAAATGCCCCAGCTGTTTTGATGGATTACATGAACTGCATCTTTAGACCCTACCTCGATCAGTTCGTAGTGGTGTTTATCGATGACATATTAGTGTATTCCAGGGATAGATGGGAGCATGAGCAGCATTTAAGGACGGTGCTGCAAATACTCAGGAAAAAATAATTGTATGCTAAGCTGGAAATGTGCGAGTTTTGGTTAAAGGAAGTCAAGTTCCTAGGGCACGTGATTTCTGATAAGGGGGTGTCTGTAGATCCTAGTAAGACTGAAGCAGTAGTGAATTGGGAAAGACTCGCTACTGTGACAGAAATAAGGAGTTTTCTGGGTTTAGCGGGATACTATAGGAGGTTCATTCAAGGGTTTTCGTAGATAGCAATGCTAATGACCAAGCTAACCCAAAAGGACGTTCCCTTTGTGTGGGATACAAAGTGTGAACAAAGCTTCCAAACCCTGAAGGAGAAGTTTATCACTGCACCCATGATAGTTATCCTTGACCCTTTGGAGAAGTTTGAGTTGTATTGTGATGCATCGAAGAAAGGGTGGGATGTGTACTAATGCAAGGAAGACGAGTGGTGGCCTATGCTTCGAGGCAGCTAAGGACACATGGGAGAAACTACCCTACCTATGACCTAGAGTTAGCAGCTATAATGTTTGCCTTAAAGATTTAAAGACACTACCTCTATGGGTCTAGGTTTGAGGTATTTAGCGACCATAAAAGTCTCAAATACCTCTTTGACCAGAAAGAACTAAATATGAGACAAAGGAGGTGGATGGAATTCATTAAGGACTACGATTTTGAGTTAAAATACCATCCAAGCAAGGTAAACATTGTAGCAGATGCCTTTAGTAGGAAGTCTCTCCATGTGGCTTGACTGATGATGAGCGAGATGGACTTAATAGAGAAATTTAGGAACATAAGGTTGTCCACATTGGTGTTACAGAATAAGATCTATCTGAGTAAGTTGAGGATTGAGAACACCCTCAGGGCCCAAATCTTAGAAGTCTAGAAGGAGGACGAATTCTTAAGATCCTTAAAGGATTCGAAGGAGTTCACAAGGGAGGCCGACAAGATAGTAACTTTTCAGGGTAGGATGTATGTCCCTAAAATAGGAGGACTAAGGGATAAGATTTTAGAGGAAGCTCACCAAAGTAAGTACACTATCCATCTTGGATCCACCAAGATGTATCAGGACTTAAAGGGGAGGTTCTGGTGGCCAGGAATGAAGAAGAATATAGTAGAACATGTAGCTAGGTTCCTAGTATGTCAATAGATCAATATTGAACATTAAAAGCCTGCTGGGTTATTACAACCCTTAGATATCCCTGAGTAGAAGTGGGATAATATTTTTATGGACTTCGTGGTAGGACTGCCTAAAACCCAATCAGGGAATGATGCTATTTGGGTTATAGTGGATAAGTTAACCAAGTCTGCTCATTTTCTACCCATTAAGATTAACTACTCCTTGGATAGATTGGCACAGTTATATATTCGGGAGATAATGAGACTTCATGGGGTACCCATCAGCATTGCCTCGGATAGGGATCCCAGGTTCACCTCTAGGTTTTGGAGAGCCCTATAAGAAGCCTTTGGAACCAGGCTAAACTTTAGTACAGCATATCATCCTCAAACGGACAGGCAAACGAAGAGAACCATCCAAACTCTAAAGGATATACTTAGGGCCTATGTCTTAGAATACCGAGGGAACTAGGAAAAGAGTCTGCTACTAATTGAGTTCTTCTACAATAATAGTTTCCACTCAAGTATAGGCATGGCACCTTATGAGGCCCTGTATAGGAGGAAATGTAGGTTTTCATTGTGTTGGTATGAAGTAGGTGAGAGGCAATTGCTAGGCCCTGAGTTAGTACAACAAACAACTGATCAGATTAAAATGATCAAAGAGAAAATAGCAAAGGCTCAGGACAGGAAAAAGAGTTATGCTGACAAGAGGAGAAGACTCCTAGAATTTGAGGAAGGGAACCTTGTTTTTCTGAAGGTATCCCTAACTACTAGGATTGGTAAAGCTATAAAGTTTAGGAAGCTAAGTCCCAGATACATTGGGCCTTTCCAAATATTGAAGAGAGTGGGCCTATCAGCATACTAAATAGCCTTACCCCCACATTTGTCCAACCTTCACAATGTCTTTCATGTCTCCCAGCTCAGAAAATACATACCAAACCCCTCCCATATACTTGACGCCAGTACTCTGCAATTAAAGGATAATCTAACTTACCAGCCAAAACCTATTCAAATCATCGGTACTAAGGTCAAGACCCTGAGGAATAAGGTCATTCCTCTGGTAAAGGTCTTGTGGGACCCGACGGTACCACAGGAGACTTCCTAGGAGAGGGAGGAGGACATACGCTAGACCTACCCAGAATTATTTTCATGAGGTATGTACGAATTTTGAGGACAACATTATTTTAAGGAGGGGAGAAATGTAACACTCCACAATTTAATTAGCCTAAATTAATAATTTTTAATTAAATGGATGGAATTAATTGAGTCATTTAATGATTAGTATGAATTTCTAGCTTGCACAATTTAAGGGGCTAAATGGTTATATTCAAAGTAAGTTGCATAAAATTTTTAGGGCTTAAAAATTAAATTTTGAATTTCTTTAATTACCTAGCCTAAGTACTAAGAAAGAAGCAATGCAAGATGCATATATTTAAAAAAAATGCATGAGTATGCCATGCATGTGTTCTAAATGAAAGGAGGGAATGGAAATTTAATTTTTGCATGAAAAACAAGGAAGCAATGTGAAAAGGGGAAATGTAACTTTTCATTTCATGCATGAAATCTTCAAGCCACACGTGAATTTGGAGAAAGAAGGATGAAATATATATATGTTAATGAGTCTCACGTAAATTGGAAGGCAAGATGCATGTGTGTGTGTGTGAATCTTGCTTGCATTTTACGTGAAAGGGGATAGGGTGCAAAACTCTTTTGTGCCACATGGGAAATGAGTTGCTTGTAAAATTGGATAAACTAAACTTGCAAGAAAGGGGAATACCAAGTGTGCAAGCAACGCCAATGTGTACTTACAAGTACACTTTGTGCAAAGAAAGAAAAATATAAATATATATGTATACCATGCTATGTGAAGGACGTGCCATCCTTCATCCTTCCTTAAGGAATAATCGAATGAGGAAGTGGGAGGGAGTGCCGAGTGGTTCACGTGAAGAAGGGAAAGCAACATGTTGCGTTTTCCCTTCCCTCCCCATTAACGTGTCCTACTAGCCAAATGGAGTTTGGAAAAAAAAAGGAAAAAATAGAGAGAGAGGTTGTACTTGGAGACATTCTAAAATGTTTAAATTCCCACTTAATAGACACACCCACATGGCATAAGAAAAGGAAAAGACATCTGCATGGATTTCCCTTTCCTTCTCCATGACATGTTCCATAGGCTAAGAAAAGAGATTCAAATGGTTCACATGACACGTGGAGCATCATGATTATGGAATACCAATAAGAAATAATAACAATTAAAGGAAAAGGAATGGCTAGCGTGAGAAGTGCTTCCCATGGGGAAAGACAAAGGGAAACACAACTTGAATAAATCCAAAATCTCCTTCCTTTTTCTTTTTTAATTCCAAACTCCATTCGGCTAGTAGGACACGTCAATGGGGAGGGAAGGGAAAACACAACATGTTGCTTTCCCTTCTTCACATGAACCACTTCGCACTCCCTCCCACTTCCTCATTCGATTATTCCTTAAGGAAGGATGGAGGATGGCACGTCCTTCACATAGCATGGTATACATATATATTTATATTTTTCTTTCTTTGCACAAAGTGTACTTGCAAGTACACATTGGCGTTGCTTGCACACTTGGTATTCCCCTTTCTTGCAAGTTTAGTTTATCCAATTTTACAAGCAACCAGTTTCCCATGTGGCATAAAAGAGTTTTGCACCCTATCCCCTTTCACGTAAAATGCAAGCAAGATTCACACACACACACATGCATCTTGCCTTCCAATTTATGTGAGACTCATTTACACATATATATATATATATTTCATCCTTCTTTCTCCAAATTCACATGTGGCTTGAAGATTTCATGCATGAAATGAAAAGTTGCATTTCCCCTTTTCACATTGCTTCCTTGTTTTTCATGCAAAAATTAAATTTTCATGCCCTCCTTTCATTTATAACACATGCATGGCATACTCATGCATTTGTTTAAATATATGCATCTTGCATTGCTTCTTTCTTAGTACTTAGGCTAGGTAATTAAAGAAATTCAAGAAGTAATTTTTAAGCCCTAAAAATTTTATGCAACTTACTTTGAATATAACCATTTAGCCCCTTAAATTGTGCAAGCTAGAAATTCATACTAATCATTAAATGACTCAATTAATTCCATCCATTTAATTAAAAATCATTAATTTAGGCTAATTAAATTGTGGGGTGTTACACATAGAGGAGTATATATCCAATAGTATACATGATTTTGAAGAAGAAAAAGTAGAGTTTAAGGAAGTAAAAACAAAGGGTAGAGTACTATGGAGCATAGTTTGTGTTTGAGGATAGCTAAATTCCTTGTATCCCTATGAGTGGATGCGATTCTATGTTATATGTTGGAAGGAATCAGAATGTTAAGGAGGTAAATTGCACAACTTTAATAATATATTTTGGCAAAAATATTAAACAATGAGATATATTGCACAAAGCTAAAAGTTTAAAAAAGTTTTTTTGTCAAAATAAGTATTCAAAGCATGACTGAAGGCCATTAAAAAAATTTAACGAAACCATGCACTTACTTTGAATCTTAAGCAACTAGCTAGCATTGTCATTTGGCATATGAGAACATTGGAGTTAGTTTTTGGTCAATCAATAAGTACTAGAAACAAGTGGGAAAAATATATAAAGGAAGAGAAATAGCTCAAATTTAAAGTGAAAATAATTAGTTTATTGCTTTATGTATTTCTTCTATTTCATTCAGTTTTATGTATTCACCTTTGCTTTCCATTAAAGCACTGTAAGATGTGACACATGAATCACAATACATAAGGAGGAATGTTGAAAAGTCAAAAAGAGATTACATTGTTATCTTACAACAAATGCTTGTGTTTTCTTTACCTAGCAATTTCAAATGTTTCTTCTTTATGTCATTAATTTTCCATGCCTCTAACTAGCAAATATGCAAAGATATAATGTTCATCTAATCTGAAATAGGAAAACATCCTTGTCATAGTTAGATTGGATACAGTTATTGAACCACAATAGGATTAGTCGTCATCCACAAACCATATTCTCTAAAATGATAAAAAATCCAAATGGGGAGGACATTATACAAGTGATATGCAATAATTCCAATTCAAAATCTATAAATTCTTAAAATTCATGTAGATAACATGTAATTTTGTTATACTTTATGTTAAAATTTAATTTTCAGTATAGAGAATGGGAGATAACAAGAATCAAATTGTAAATTTGATGGTGGAAGTTTTTATATTGTGAAAGAAGTTGAGGTATTAAGAGATGAATGAGTGTGAAAGCTAAGAAGTATACACTAAGAAAGTTAGGCTTAACAATTGGCTTTGTAGGCTAAACGTGTTAAAGCCTTAGTGGGTTTGGATTTAGACATCCGCTTTGCAAGTAAAAAGCAATAGAGGGAGTGATTGTCCCACATCACATGGAGGGTCACAAGCTTTCCATTTAATGCAACAGACATAGTACAAGAGTAGACCCAGGGCAAGAGAGTTTTCAATTCTATAAATTACACTATAAATTACATTGGGTTATGAATTTCATATGAAATTTCAAGGTGACAGCTCAGGGAAGAAGAAGGGACCTCTATTTCTATATATATCTCTATGTTCTCCCTTCATTTATTTTGCTTTTGTACTACTCCAACATCATTTAATTTGGGGGGCAAGAGGTTAAAAATATATGTGGTAGTTTTTTGGAATTAGCAATTCAGCCAATTCAATAAACACCTTGTATGCAATGCAAATTTTGGTGAACCGTGAAGTAATGGTGCATACTTGCATCACCCACGTTAGCAGCCATAATGATGAGGTTAAAAATAAATGGCAGATGAATACATGATGTAATATGATGTACAAGTTGCCCATACTCTGTACCCATCATAGTCCTCAATTTGATTTTTCATATACAGTATATATAATCTATAAAACAAGCAGCAAAAGAGACACAGAAAGTCATTAGTAGAATTAAAAATGAAAAACCTTACCTTTCTAAATGAATGCACATTAAGAAGGTGTTTCTCTCTTAATATGGGCATCATTAGGTACGAATTGATGGAAAATGACATTGACGTAGAAATGGGTAATAAAATTCTTATGATATAAGCTAGTAGAAACAATCCAGAAAGTGCAGATGAAGGGGAAGGAAATTACTCAAAATAAATCTAGAAAGTAATTCACAAAGTGTTGGACAAAAATCAAAAATCAAAAATCAATAATTTACTTCAACAAAACAAGAATCATTGTTAAATTACTTGAAACAAACACAGAGCCCCTAGCCATAATAGAATCCAAAGGGGAAAGAAATCTATACATTATTGGGGAAAATGCAACCAAGAAGCAACAACGCCCAAGTATTAGTGAGAAGAACAGAAGATAAAGAAGATAAAGAAGATAAAGAGGATAGAAAACTTACCTTTCTCAACCAAACCAAGTGGTCTACACGAAAGTACAGACAAAGAGCAACGACACTGTTTGTGGCATCTTCAGTCATCATCCAGAGAGGCAACAATGGCAGGTCCCTTTGACAGATAGCTACTGTAGCAATCACTGGCTAAACAGTACACAGTGTGGTGAATGACGATGAACGGTAATGTGTGGTGAACGAGACCAGAAGCAAGCGCGCGCAGACGAAAATAGAGTTGGAAATGTTCAACGTCTAAATTTTCATACTTCACAATTTTTTTCAACACTCTGTAACTATATACAATATATATAAAACATTGCCCTATATATATTGACAGCCATTGCGGCACACTTGGATATTAGCCCATATGTGGATGAAGAGGAAAATAACAAACAAACACCCCTCTCTTGTGTGGATGAAGAAGAGATGTGCTAAATGGATACTTAGTGGCCAAGGTGTGAGAGGGAAAAAGTAGACAGAGAGAAGAAAAGAAAAGAAAAAGAAAGAAAAGAGGGAGAGAAAGAGGAAAGAAACCATAAGATAAAGTGAAGGAAATAGAAATTGGTAAAATGACCATGAAAGAGCAAGAAGAAAAAAGGGAAGAAGGGAGAAAAAAAGGTGATTTTCAAGGAACTGAGGCCAAATCATAATTTTTGAAAATTTTGTGCTGCTGTTATAATTGCTTAAACTCATATATTTTGTTAGAAATTTCAAAACTTAGGTGGTGAAAATGAAATTCTAGGGAAATACTATATGAAACCATGAATTTGGATGAATAGGTACTAAAATGAAAATTTTGAAAATTTTGAGTAATGGATGAAGAATTTGTAAAAAAAATGGAAATTTCTTTAATCTCTGGTTACTATGAGGCTCCATTATGAATTTGAGAATTTATTAAGGTTATTTTGGAATTTTAAAGAATTATAGGGACTAAATTGAAAACTTTCTAAAATTTTAGGTAAAACTATAAAATTATAGAAACTCAAGAATGTAGTGAAAGCCTTGATTGAACAAACAGAAATTGGAGAAAAATCCATTGGTGACCCTAATGAAATAGCTTAATTTGAAATTAACCACAATAGGGACTTAAATGCAAAAATAATAATTTAGGAGAAATTGTGTAAATACTAGAAATTTAGGGTAATTGGACAAATTTGGATAGAATAAGAGTAAATTATTTGGATATAATTGTAAAATTTCAAGATCATGAGGAAATAATGGAAATTTAACAAAAAAGGACTAAAATGAAAGAATAACCTAAAAAATGGGGCCACATTATAAATTTAATAAATTTAGGGGTTAAAAACATAATGGAATGTTGTGTAGTTTAAATACTTTAGAAAAATATATAAATGACAATGGTGACAGTATTTAATTCTTAATATGGGATTAAATTAGTTAAGTATAAATTTAAGTTGTTAAATAAATTAAGATAATGATTAATAATACCTTAGATTAATATAACTGCCAAGGATGGTAATCAACAGCAATGGGTAACCTATCAATTTAATGTAGTTGTGGAATTAATGATGTACAATTTTATCAATAATATAAAGTTACAAACATGTAAAGTGTAATTTAGGAACCGAAATCTAATTATAAGAGAGAGAACTCCCAAAACCACTAAATGAATAGAACTAAATTCATGGATGTGTGTGTGTGTGTGTGTATATATATAGAGAGAGAGAGAGAGAAGTAAAGATGGAGCCAATGTGGTAGCTTTGTAAATGAAATCACATATGGGTGATTAATGTGTATGCGTGATCGAGATATCAATGATAATATAGATGGAAAAGTTTCTATAATGATGAAATTATATGATTAAGTATATGAATGAGTTATCCTAAGTAGGATGTTAATATAAAAGACAGGAATAATTTGAAGATGAAACCTCTTTCAAATGATATAGATTTAGAAAAAATGGAAAATGATGGAAGGTATGATTGAAACGTTGAAATTCTTGCTTGTGTGCTAAGAGCCATGTTTTATTAGTAAAATGTGGAGATGTGTTTTGGCATGCGTATTGAATGTACATTAAGAACAGTAAAATCTCGTTGTATTGCAAAGTTGTGATTGCAACTACTGTTAGGAAAAACCTAATATTAAATGTAATATACGCCCTTAACATTTTAAGGCATGTTGTTAATTAATAATTGTTGGTTATTGCATATATAAATGTCTATGTTTATGCCATCTTAAGATTGCATGTAAGTGATAGGGACTAAATTGAAAGAAAGTTATAGGGACTAAAGTAAAAAAAAAAAGTTTCTAAAAATATCTAAAGCATCATGATTATTTTAGAAAATATATTAGGCATAATAATGACACGTATTGATGACGTTTGAAAATATTTGAAAAAGTAATGATTACTTTAGAAAATATCTGAGAAAATATCCTAAAAGTTATAATTATCCTAGGAAAATATCTTAAAGACAAAATGGTAATTTTTTCTAAAGGATAAAATGTTAATTTACCACAAGTGCAAAATGATAATTTTTTTATAAGGGAAAAATGGTAATTTTACCCAAAGAATTCATGAAATTCCATTGGATAGAAAACTCCCCCATATTTTATAAAAAGAGAGGAAAGGAAGGGTAAAATGGTCATTTAGCATTAAGGGTGATTTGGTAATTCGCCATTAGTAAATTAAAATCTTCATTTCCTCTATGAAAGAAGGAAAACAAAGAAGGAGAGGAAGAAGAGGAAGAAGTCGTTTTGAAGGAAAGGAAGAGGAAGAAAGAAAAAGTCAAGGATTCAAAGCCAAACCACCATATTTCTTGCTTAATCAAGGCAGCTAAACAATCCTACTCATCTTATTTCAAGTCTTATGGATTTTTTTGCTTGGATGGAAAATCTATGGTTTTTATGTGAAAGAGGGTTTCTATCTCTACATTCTTTTATGTTGAAATATCTATTGGGTATTGATTGTATGATGGTATTGGATGTATTTGTGAATGTTTGAATGCTATTTGAAGTGAAAATTGTGAAAGAAAGAAATTTTAGTTCACCTTATGTAATGATGAAACCCTTGTTGTTTGATGATTTAAAGTGTAGTGATTGGTGTGGAAATGGAGGGCAAATTGTGTATTTATGCATATATGATGGAAAAGATGGAAGAAAGGGAAGAAATAGCATGAAACTCCCACTCTTCCCTCATTTTCCTAGCTTGGCTGAGACCTACCCCTTTTTCCCTTGTGTTGGCCGAGACTTGGTAGTGTAATTGTGAAGGAAATATGTTAAATTTTCATGTTGGCCAATTTCAAGAGAAAAAGAGAAATGGGTGGTAATGGGAAGAGGTTTTAATGATGTATGTTATGAATTATATGAAAGGGAAGAATAACCTTCCATATTCATACAATTCAATCTTGAAAGTGTTATCAAACAAGAAAGGGTGATATTTTAGTAATGTGAGGAAAGTATCATGAAAACTAAAGGGAGGAAGGGAAAACATCAAAAGAAAATAAAAGAGAGAAACTAGAGGAAGTATTCTTAATGTATGCCGCAGGATAGATGGACTTGTGACCAAGTGACCAATTTTCATCATGGGACGACCGTTGGGCATTCCATGGTTGTGTCATACATTTCGATGATAAAACATCCACTTGGATATGAAAAATTTAGAAAACATCATGATGGTTGCAAATTCTAAGTTAGTGTAACTTAGTAAGGCCAATAAATGGATATTTACTTAGAATTTAGTATAACCATGTGCGCAAGTCCAATCATCCTACAATATATGTATAGAATAACGTACCGAGAATGTGATCCACCAATAAGGGGTGGTGATTCCATAACATCATGATCTGCTCTAAAATCAGAGAGGAAATGACTTGTGTGAGGTTAATAGTGATCCCGTGAGCTTAATTTAAAATTTCATATCAACCCTATTTGGGACGAAATGAAAGTGAAGTATTCATAAGAATATCGATCCCGCTGGTGAGGGATGATCTGCTTAAATGGTAAGGACCATTGAAGGGTACTTAGATCCATTGGGGGATGCCTTAGAAAGTATCAGTGGCAAAATTGTCACATATGAGGTTAAGTTAACTCACTTATGTAGGTAGTGGTATGTGGAGTAGTTCACTAGGTGACTATCCTGATACTCTTTTGTTTCTCTTATAAAGAAAATAGCATTAGCCATAATGTTATGATTGTTTTTCCCTAATGTTATGATCTTATGATGATGAATGAAAATATGTACATGTTCATGATACCTATGTGATGATTTCATCATGTAATGATGTTATGAAATAAGGTTATGAATGGTGAACTATCTTTACATTGAATTATGTTTATGTATTCATAAATACATGTTATATTTCTATATATTACTTATGCATGAAATCCCAATAGAAAATGTTGCATTTATAAAGAAAAGAATGTAGACTTTTTTTCATTTCAGTATGGTGGTATATGCCAGAGGTTTTTCACAAGAATAGATTATTTGGCTACTAGAAATTTATTTCTTATAATTATCTTGGTATGTATTATATGACTATGTATACTCTCGAGCTTGAGATAGAAGTAGCTCTTGTGGAGATACCTTTTCTAGGATCATTTATAGTGTTGAAGGGAATATAGGTGTTGGCGGTTTGGGAGGTTCCTACTCTATAATGAACAAGAAGGATAGTTTCACTTTTGACTGCACATGTAACTATGTAGGAAGGATAGCCCTTCTATCCTAATTCTGTATATGTTTTTTAGATAGATTTAGGATAAATTATTTTTGGATGTATATAATGGAAGGGTATATATGTATTAGGATATGTGAAAGTTGTATCCAGTAATAAGAAAATTTTTACAAGGGTCTGAGTGGCATAGATGTTGCCTCCTTACCCTGTGTATTAATGAAACTTCACATATCCATAGGTATATGTTTAACGTTGTAAATGTATGAGGAACATATATATTAATGATGCTTTATCTTTCATTGTGTGTAATTTTCACTATATAGTCTTTCGCTATGCAATATATGATTAAAAATACCTAAGTAAAGGAACCCAAACCTAATTATTAAATTACAATTGGAATCACACTCAAGTAAAAGTAAAGATAACACACCAGTCTTATAGTAAGATGATTTATAAAATAAGCATTTAATGGAACTGGCTATAAGATTGGGGTGTTATATTAAATGCATGATAAGGTTGATTGAGGTTGGAAAATCAACATCTGGCCTTCAAGAAGTTGAGGAGAATCCTAAAGTAGAGGTAGGATAGCTTTTTATATTTTCTTAGTAGTTTAACAAGCATGTTTTAGACATTTTCCTTCACTATATTAAGTTGGATGTTGAATGAAATAATAATTTTGGCTTAAACCAATAAAGTAGAATAAACTTGGGAATGAAGCATATGTCTATTTATATAATTGAAACTAATGTTTGTTATGCATTGGTATTATGGATGATTAAATGAATACAATTGTAAATAGGCTAAGTTTTCATATTGTCCTACATGATTATACTTACCATACGAGGGCATGTTGTGGAAAATTATGAAAAAGGAAAAGAAAATTATGTCATATGATTTTATCATAATATATATTTCATTTTGAAATATTTGGAGTGGATAGCTATAGTTATTAGGGATAATTTACTTATATTTCTATTCTTCTATAATTCTAAATATAAAGAAAGATAATATATATTAGAGATAATAAGAAATGAGAATGGGTATATGGCGATCCTGGGTATATGACAATCCTGATGAAGTTAGACTCGTATACACACCAGGAGACGCTCTGGAGTTAGTAGCCAAAGGTCATAAAACTAAGATATGAACAATAGGTACTACAAATGACATATGACACATGAAAGGCCCTAGAAATATATGATAGGTAAGTATAATCAAACTGTGTATGTACTGAGAATTTATGAAATTTACTTGGATATAATGTCTTATATAAATACGTGATAGAATGATCGATATATGCTTGAGGCATGTATTATGCATTATATGGATTTGTATCTTACTGAGAATCGTATATTCCCACTCCCACTAGCATATATACAAATGCTATACTATTACATAACCCTGCGGATAGAAGTCACGATGGTTAGTATCCCACAGCCAAGAACTCTCACTATCATCCAAAGCATAATAGTGGTAGCTGAAATGGAAGTGCTTGTGTGGCCTTTTTGTTGTAGTTATCTATACAGTGAACATTCAGTTATTTGATTATGTATATTTGCTTATTTATAAAATAAAAGGCTAAGGATGTTATGCTCTTTATCATTTATTTTGCTATGATGCCTAAATAAAGACTAATGCATATATTGTATAAATTTTATTTAAACATAAAAGGGATAATTCACCTTATTTAGCAATAACATATCAACGTAGAAAAGAAATTTTTAAAGAGTCACTATGCAAATTTTTAAATACAATGTATAGACCCTTAAAATAAGTTGAGATGTTACAGGTTGAGTTAATCCAAGTACAAATACATTGGTGTAAAGTTCTGTACCATAGTAGAGCACTATGTGCACAAGAATAGAGGTTGTAAGTAGTTCAGTGTCAGCAACAGTGCCTTCAATTCTATTTACAAACCTAGCTATCATCAACTTCACAAATCCTCTCTCTATGAAGCTTGATGCAAGGAATTATTTAATCTAGCATCAACAAGTTATTACTGTGATCAAAGGACACAATCTTGAGACTTCCATTGTCGTAAAAGATTATGTAACAGACAAATTTGCCATAGGAGAACTTGAATTAGTTGCTTCTCTCATGGATTCTATCTTCCATGACTAAGCTTATGCATACTTGTGTAGTAGGTTGCAAATGCTTATATGAAGCTTGGAATAAGATCCAAATCTTTTTTGGAATGCAAACAAGGCCAAGATTCATCAATACAAGGTCAAATTAAGAAACACTAAGAAAGGAACTTGACAATCTCATAATATCTACTAAGAATCAAATGCTTAGTTGGTGCAATCATTTTTATAGGCTACACAATTACTAAAGATGATCACAGAGTGTATCCTTGAAGGACTTCTAGAAGAATATGCATCATTTATTACTTCAGCTCATATGACAGATGAACCATATTCCATTATTGAAATTGATTCACTCCTCATATCTCAAGAAACTACAATTGAAAAACTTAACAAGACAACTACTGAAATGCTATCAGAAAATATGATGAACACATAACAAAAGGGTTAGAAAGTGAAGAGCTGCAACAACAATGCAACCAAAAATCATTACAATTTTGGTCGAATTAGAGTAATAACATAAGAGATGATAGATCAAACTCAAACAAACTAAGAGGTAGAGCTTTTAGAGGCTATCAGGAAATAAACCACCCATTATTTACTAGGTGTGCAACAAGTCTAGGATGGCTAGTTTTTGCTATCACAGATACAACCAAAGATACCAAACTACTCATAAACAATATGCACAAAAAATTACACAGTACACATAAAAAATCAAATTAACAACCAACCTTCCAACCATGATTACTATAACACCTTATGTTCTTTCAATGATATTTAAATTAATGCTTCCTTAATTAATTAGATGAGTTGCCATGGAATTTAATGCAATTTCTTTAGTGATGTAATAAATGTCACAAGAGAACATGTGAAATTTAGGTTTTTAATTTGATCCCCTAAATTTTTCTCCTTTTCACCTAGCTTAATGGCCAAAAAGAGAAAAGAAAATTAAAAATACAAGTACATACACATGCAATGAGGAAAGGAAAGGAGTGTGGCATGGAAATATATATGCAACCACACAGCTAGGAACATTGGGAAATGCAAGGAATGTATACCAATTAGATATACATATAAATACATATGTGTATTTGGGAGTAGCCTCCCTCCTTTTCATTCCTTTTTTTTATTTTCCAATATACTACAACCAAGAGATGAGTGGGGGGAAAGGACATGCAGCACTTCACTCTTAATTCACGTGGCATTGCTAGTTAGATAACTTACAAGAGAGAGATTGCATTAAATATAAAAATATGCATGCATAAGTGTAGTGGGGAGATAAAATTAAGAAGAGAAAAGGAAATAGCTTGCGTGGAGGGTGTTCCTAACGTGGAAAATACAGCTTGCATAAATCCATTTGAATTTCCTTTTAGGCGCCACCGCGTGAGGGAAATTATGTGCTAGAATGTGGGACATGCATGAGACTTGCCTAGACCATACAACTCACGTGAATCCCTTTCTTTCCTTTCTTTTAGCGCCATAAGTGATAAAGTTACATGCAAAAGACATTGGCCTTGTGTGAAGAAAAATGGAATTCACATAAGTAGAGAAAACACCGAGGAAGGAGGTTAAAGAGTCGTACAGCCCTGCATAGAGGACAGCTTGCGTGAAGGAGAAGATTATGTGAACTCTCCCTCCTTCCTTCCCATTAACGTGATCGAGTGAACTTGCACAATAAGGTAAGCAATGTAAAGTGTATTTAAAAGTACACATGCAGCCATGGAATGATGAGAAGGAAAACAAAGGTAGCGTCCCTTTGGTTTGGCCGAAAAGAAAATGTAAGGGAGAGAGAGAATTGAAAAAAAAAAGAGAAGTAAAGATACACACATATGGAACCTTCATCCAAGAAAAGAGAGAAAGAGAGGGAGGAAAGAAAAGGATGCAGCGTGAATTTTGGGTTAAGTAACACTAAAGCTGAAAGAAAGTGGGGCTGCACATAATCCCCGTTAAACAAGAACAATAAAAGAAAGAGAGAGAAGAGATAGCACTCTCTTGGCCAAAAACAAAACACAAAAGGAAGAGGAATATGAGAGGATACGGTAACACCACTTGGAAAGAAAAGGAGAGAGCAGCGTGAGAACACACAAAAATTAGTGAGGAAGGAGAGTGAAGGGGATCAAGAAAGGAAGCAAAGGAAGCAAAGGAGCAAGGAAAATTCAAAGGAAGATCTAAGACGCTTCCCTTTGGTTTCATCATTTAGGTAGGTTAACAATTCTTAAAATTTTGTTCCATGGTTTATTATATATAATCACCATTTTTTACAAGCTTTCATGGAAAATTATTTTCTTCCCTACATTCTTGATGAAATGAATGTTATGTTGGCTAAGCTTGTATGATAGATTGGTATGTTGGTTGATAAAATGAATATAGTTGTTTATGGAAGGATCATGATTACAAGAAAAACGCAGCATGCATGATAGAAAGCTCACACCTAAGATTGTGCTAAAATTTTATTTTTCCATGACTAGTATGAGTTTTAAGTTAGAGACATTCAAGTTGAAGCTTGCCAGCTAGAAGTTGGTTTACAATATATGACATTGCTCTCGTTGTCTTGATATGATTGGCTTGATGAAATTTTTTTAAAAGAAATTACCATTCAGTTTTGGCCAATAGAAAGGAAGACAATATGGTTAATTAAATTGTAGCTAATTATTTCCCCTTTGTATACGTAGTAAAGCCACATTATTATTATTATTATTATTATTATGTGTGAATTAAAATAGTATGTAACCTTAAAATTTAGGGGGTAGCAGGAACTAATAAAAAAAAGGGAATAAATTATTAATGGCAAAGGATACACCAATTAAATATAGAAGAAAGTATCCTAGAATTTAACGCATGATCTCATTGAAGAGTAAAGTACAAAAACATGGGGAGAATTTGACAATATAATAGGAAAACCCTTAGGGATTATTGTCATATCATCATGGCTGAATCCAACCCCCATTTTGGTTCAAGTAGCCGAATGCATAAGCTAATGAAATTGACTTATAAAATGTTTTTAATGGCTAAAGTCAAGGGAAAATGAGAAAGTTAGAATTAAATGAAGGATGAATGCAATTTATCCTATGTATGCCATTAGTGTTCTCATGTTAAAAATTTAAGAGATTATGGATGGTTAATTTAAGACCATATACCAATAGACAATTGGAACATAATAAATTTTATAAAGGTGGCCAAGTGTCCACAAGTGTCCAAGTGTGAACAATGAATTTTATAAAGGTGGAAAAGTGTCCACAAGTGCTCAAGTGTGCACAATAAATTTTATAAAGGTGGCCAAGTGTCCACAAGTGCCCAAGTGTGCATGATGAATTTTATAAAGGTGGCTAAGTGTCCACAAGTGCCCAAGTGTGCATAATCAATTTTATAAAGGTGGCCAAGTGTCTACAAAGTGCCCAAGTGTGCACAATCAATTTACGAAGGTAAGGTTTAAGAATCAAATGCATAAATGATTTTATTTATTTGTTTATGATGACATGCATAATTTCATAAAAAGATGTTTTACTTAATAGAGAATATCTATTTTATCACCCTGATATTTCCAATAATCAGGTTATGCTTGCCAACTTATATTTATGAATAAGACTATGTTTAAAAATCGAGAATGTAGATGAAAGTGTTTTTGGTGCTTGCACCTTGGTACATATTAGTAGATTTTTAAAATAATGAATTGTTAAGCTACTATAAAACTTGTGTTTCTCATTTGTATGCTAATATGTATTATATTCAGTTGTTTATCAATCGCGGGGAAGGACGAAGGTAGCATGAGAGGGCA
Source organism: Senna siamea (assembly GCA_031216115.1). Classification (NCBI taxonomy): domain Eukaryota; kingdom Viridiplantae; phylum Streptophyta; class Magnoliopsida; order Fabales; family Fabaceae; genus Senna; species Senna siamea. The sequence goes on from CM062360.1 coordinate 11,715,756, forward strand.
TTCTTTTGATAAAAATATTTTGTACTTTTAAGGTCCTGATTCTGAATATGTTTTTGAATTAGAATTAGGACTATTATTTTGGCTATGTATATGAGAGGAAAATGCAAAATTGCCAGGGAAAGGATATGTGAAGGACCGGTCCCTCCCTGTTATTTTAAAAGGAGTTTGAGTGATAGGCTTGTTGTCTCCTGACTCCCTATGGATGGGTACTTCATATATGCTGGTACATGATTACAAAGGTTAGAACAGACATTGTTGGACATTTATTATTTATATTATATGAAATTTTAAATTTTGCTGTGATGTATGATATTTTATTTCCACTGTGCATATGAGACTCTATCTGAGCAAAAGAACCTGAACCTAATCCACTTTAATAAAACTTAATGGTATAAATGCTCAAACGTGGTAAATAAAAAGGATAAGAATAATGTATTGAACTTATCTAATTACATCGGAGGAATTGTAATACTAAATAAGGGCATTACATTAAGTTGGTATCCGAACACAGTTACCTAGAATAGAAACGGGGTAGAATTCTTCAAAGGGACTAGTTCAGGTTAGTTGGCTATACTTAGGCAGTTGGCTAACTTGTATTTTTTTTTTAACTTGAGGAATAGAGTATTAGGTTTGGGAAGATAGGAGCTCCTGTTGGTGTTATACATTCTCTGCTTAATAATTTGTTATTGAGATTGATCACCTCGGTAATGCTTGTTTTGTAGAGTGAAAGTATGGCACCGACACAGAGGAGTAGATCATAAGCTCAAAATGCAGAAGTCGATTTGAATGAGGTTATGTAGACTATGCGAGATATGGAAGAAGCTATGAGAGCCTAAGCGATAGTCACAGCCGAAGCACTCCGTTAGGCCCAGACTAATCGAAGCAAAGATACTCAGGTTAGGGTCAAACAAATGAGAACCCAAGTTGGTGGAGGTTGGACTAAATTCCAAAGAGCCAGGCCTCCTATCTTTACTGGAGTGATGACCTCAAAGAAGGCCGAGCAATGGGTGCAAAAGATGGAAGAGTATTTGAAGTACTAGGGAGCACTGAGCAGCAGAAAGTCTCTTTCACCGCCTACAAATTGGAAGGGGAGGCAAAATATTGGTGGAAAGGAATGAAACAGCTAATGGAAGCCTAGGATACTTAGAGCACTTGAGAGAATTTTAGGGAGGCCTTCTTGGAAAAATATTTCCCCCAGAGTGAGAGGAATGAGAAGGAGGGGAAATTTATGCAGATTAAATAGGGTGGCAGACCATTTGAAGACATCTCACCAAGTTTGAAGAGTTTTCGAAGTTCTCGTCATACCTGAAGTAGAGACTGGACGGGGCATGGAAAGTAATACACTTGGAGAACAATCTGGACCTAGAATTGTATCATGAAGTGGTATCCCAAGAGATCAGGGATTACCCAACCTTGGTCAACAAGTGCCGCATAGCCTCCAGGTCCCTAGCAGCACTAAAGAAGGCAAGGAAAGAATTTGGATTTCTTAAAAGTAAGAGCCCATTCGGATTCAATAGGGGTCGTGATAGGAAGTTCCCAAGAAACCAGGCAGGGAAGAGGCCGATGAACATTCTGACTGCCCAGAATAAATATTTGAAATGTGGGTGGAGTCATAGAGACATACCATGTCTGGTTGGTCAGAATGTGTGCTAGAGATGTGGGAAGCCAGGGTATATCTCTCGGGTTTATCCTACCCTGAAGAAGCCAGAGGAACCCACTAGACCCCTTACCAAGGGAAGGGTGTATACCCTGAAGGGTAAAGCGGTGGCCCAATCCGAGGATCTGATGAAAGGTACATGCTTTATTAATGATGTTCCTTTAATTGCACTGTATAATTTTGGTGCCACCCATTCCTTTGTTTCAGTAGACTATGTTTAGAAATTAAAATTACCTAAAACCACCTTGCTTTATGAACCTTCCATAGTAGTACCCACTAATGAACATATGTCTACTTCCTTAATTTTTTTGAACTATCCCATTGTGGTTGAAAATTGAACCTTCCTTGTATACCTTATTTGTTTACCCATGGTTAAACTAGATGTCATCCTTGGCATGGACTAGCTCTCTTCAAACAATGTCATCTTGGACTGTTTAGCTAAATCTGTGACTTTTATAAACACTAAACCAGTAGGTAAAGGGATTGAGAGGAAAAACCAAAGAATGGGTTTCTTGTGTTCCTCAAAAGTGGAAAGTTAGCAAAAGCTAGAAACCATTCCTGTAGTCAATGAAATTCCAGATGTATTCCTAGAAGAGATTATTAGTCTTCCACCAGAGAGAGAAATAGAGTTTTTCATAGACTTAGTTCTTGGGGCAGGACCAATTTCCATAGCACCCTATAAAATGTCCCCGGTGGAATTAAATGAATTGAAGGTATAGATAGAGAACCTCTTAGCAAAAAAATTTATCAGACCTAATGTGTCATCATGGTAGCATCTGTGTTGTTTGTCAAGAAGAAGGATGAAAGTATGAGGATGTGTATAGATTATAGGCAGTTGAATAAGGTGACTATGAAGAATAAGTACCTACTCCCTAGAATCGATGGCCTATTAGACTAACTGAGAGGAGCCATTATCTTTTCTAAGATTGATTTGAGATCAAGTATCATCAAATCAGGGTTAAGAATGAGGACATACCTAAGACTGCCTTTAAGACTAGGTACGGGAATTATGAATTTCTTGTGATGCCCTTTGGCTTGACAAATACTTCAACTGTTTTATGAACTACATGAATCGTATCTTTAGACCCTACCTCGATCAGTTCGTAGTAATGTTTATTGATGACATATTAGTGTCTTCCAAGAATAAATGGGTGCATGAACAACACCTCAGGATAATGCTGTAAATACTCAAGGAGAAGCAATTGTATGCTAAGCTAGAGAAGTGCGAATTCTCGCTGGAAGAAGTGAAGTTCCTAGGGCATGTGATTTATGATAAGGGAGTGTCAGTGGATCCTAGTAAGACTAAAGCAGTAGTAAACTGGGATAGGCCTACTACTATGATGAAAATTAGGAGTTTTCAGGGATTTTCATAAATAGCAATGCCCATGACCAAGCTAACCCGAAGGATGTCCCATTTATGTGGGACAAAAAATGTGAACAAAGCTTTCAAACCCTAAAGGAGAAATTATCCACTGCACCGTTTTAGTTATCCCAGACCCCTTGGAAAATTTTGAGTTATATTGTGATGCATCTAGGAAAGGGTTAAGATGTGTCTTGATGCAAGGAGGGAGAGTAGTAGCCTATGCTTCTAGGTAGTTAAGGCCGCATGAGAGAAACTATCCTACACATGACCTAGAATTGGCAGCCATAGCATTTGCCTTGAAGATTTGGAAACATTATTTCTATGGGTCAAGGTTTAAGGTATTTAGTGACCATAAAAGTCTCAAGTACCTCTTTGACCAGAAGGAATTGAATATGAGGCAGAGGAGGTGGATGGAATTCATTAAGGATTATGATTTTGAATTGAAATACCATCCAGGCAAGGCAAACATTGTAGCAGATGCATTAAGTAAGAAATTTCTCCATGTAGCTCGACTGATGGTGAGTGAAATGGACTTAATAGAGAAATTTAGGAACATGAGGTTATCTACTCTAGTGTTGCTTGATAAGATTTTTTTGAGTGAGTTAAGAATTGAGAACACTCTTAGGGCCCAAATCATAGAAGCCCAGAAGGGTGATGAATTCCTAGAGTCCCTAAAGGAATCAAAGGATTTTATAAGGGAGCCTGATGAAATGGTAACCTTTCAGAATAAAATGTATGTTCTTATGGCAAGAGAGCTAAGAGATAAGATCCTAGAAGAAGCTCACAAAAGTAGATACACTATTCATCATGGAGCCACTAAGATGTATTAGGATTTGAATGAGAGGTTCTGGTAGCCATGAATGAAGAAACATATAGTGAAATACGTAGCTAAGTGCCTAGTATATCAGCACGTAAAGATTGAGCACCAGAAATCTGCTGGGTTGTTGTAACCTTTGGACATTCCTGAGTGGAAGTGGGACAAGATCTCTATAGATTTTATGGTAGGTCTACCTAAAACCCAATCAGGGAATGATGCTATTTGGGTAATAGTGGATAGATTAACTAAGTCCGCTCATTTCCTACCCATTAAGATTAACTACTCCTTGGATAGATTAGAACAGCTATATATTTAGGAGATAGTAATACTTCATGGTATACCCATTAGCATCATCTCAAATAGGGATCCCAGATTTACCTCTAGGTTTTAGAGAGCCTTACAGGAAGCCTTAGAACTAGATTGAGTTTCAGTACGGTATATCATCCTCAAACATTGAATAAATGCATAAATGATTTTATTTATTTGTTTATGCTGACATGCATATTTCCATAAAAAGATGTTTTACTTTATAGAGAATATCTATTTTATCACCCTGACATTTCTAACAATCAGGTCATGCTTACCAACTTATATTTATGAATAATACTATGTTTTAAATACCGAGAATGTAGATGAAAGTGTTTTTAGTGCTTGCACCCTGGTACATATTAGTAGATTTTTAAAATAATGAATTGTTAAATTACCGAGAAACTTGTTTTTCTCATTTGTATGCTAATATGTATCAGATCCAGCTGTTTAGCAATCTCGGGGAAGAATGAAGGTAGCATGAGAGGGCATTCTTTTGATAGAAATATTTTGCACTTTTAGGGTCCTGATTTTGAATATGTTTTTGAATTAGAATTAGGACTATTATTTTGGCTATGTATATGATAGGGAAATGGGAAATTGCAGGGAAAAGGATATGTGAAGGACCAGTCCCTCCCTGTTATTTTAAAGGGAGTTTGAGTGACAGACTTGTTGTTTCCTGACTCCCTATGAATGGGTACTTCATAGATCTTGCTACATGATTACAAAGGTTATAACAAACATTATTGGACATTTATTATTTGTATTATATGAAAGTTTTAAATTCTATTGTGATGTATAGTATTTTATTTCCACGGTGCATATGAGACTTGATCTGAGCAAAAGAACCCAAACCTAATCCATTTTAATAAAACTTAATGGTATAAATTCTTAGAACTGGTAAATAAAAAGAATAAGAATAATGTACCGACCTTATCTAATTATATCGAAAGAATTGTAATACTAGATAAGGGCATTACAATTACAACTCTATAACTACTTTATCACCAAACATAGTTTCCAAAGAGTGGTGCTTCCAACTACATCATAACAAATTGTAATACTTTAATGACAACCACAAAATACACAAGAATTGAACAAATCCATGTGGCAAATGGTATAGATTTAAGAATTAATCATATTGGGCATTCTCTTATTAGCTCTCAATTTAATCCAAACATAACTCTTTCCTTGCAAAACTTGCTTCGTGTTCTGAATAAAATAAAAAAATTAATGAGTGTTTCCAAATTTGTTAGATGTAATGCTATTTTTTAAAATTCTATCTTGATTTTTTGTGTTAAATCAAAGGAAATAAACTAAACACTATTGCAATGTACATTTAGACACGATAGTCTTTATAGTTTCACCTCCATTAAACTCAATCATCTCTTAATTACAGGCAGCTCAAGTAGCTCTTAATCTCAAACCATCAACTATGTCTCATCCAATCCAAGCTTACAAAAGCATCCAATGTAGTCCTTCTTTCAATTCTTAATTTCTTTAGCATAGAAGATTAGGGCATTCAACTGCAAGCACGATGTACAAAGTTATAAATACTTTTAATATCAAAATCACTTATACGAATGTCCATGACGTTTGTGAATTCAGTTGCTATGGAAAGTTAAAAAAAAAAATTTGCACCTTCCACAAATCATTCCTATAACACTCCACTTGAGCTTATATTTTTAGATCTCTAGGGTCCAACTCTAGTAAAATCCAAATCAACATACCTTTAATAAATTTGTTTCACTAATGCATTCTAAAACCACACTTGATTGTACCTTTTAAAAGCAAAGCTAAAGCATGTGATAAGTTTACAATTTTTAAAAACATTAAGTTGTAAACCAGCCACAAAATTATTCCAATTTGATAGGGGTTGGTGAACGATGGACCAACTAGGTTGATCACTTATTCTAGAAGGAGGAAGAGGAGTGATCTGGTCCAGGCCCAAGAAAAAGTCTAGAAGGGGGAAAGGAGGGAATTGACAGGATGTAACTATCTCTGGCCAAAGGAGAGACTTTTAGAGGTTGGTTACGAGAGAGAGAAAAAAAGGAGGGATTCAAGAAAGTTGAGGGAGAGCATTTGACCTCTCAAAAGTCAGGCACCCATTATTTTTCTAGTTTAAGACTTCTGTACTGTTCTATTGGAACTATATTGGTGTACTAGGAATTATACTATAGATTCCTATCAGTGATTTCAAAAATTCACCAAATATCTACAATCAAATGGCATCCAACATATACAGAATTTCTTGTCCATATGCTTATCACTAAAACAAAACATTTGAAAGGAAAGATAAACACATAGTTGAAATGGGTTTGACTTTTCTAGCTCGAGTTAGTATGCCTTCATCTTTTTGGGAGTATGCACCTAATGCTCTAGTTTATTTGATAAATAGACTCCCTATTGCCTTATCCCCTACTCGCCTAATAAGCAACTTGTTCAATGAATCTTCTTACTATAAATTCCTTAGAATTTTTTGTTGTGCCTTTTTTCCCTTAGACCCTATAATAATCACAAATTGTGCTACTATAAATCCATTCAGTGCATGTTTCTTGGTTACAAAAAATCACACAAAGCTATGTCTTTCCTTCAAAACAAACACTGACCATTACCAAAATCCTCTTACTGCCCAATATGATCACTTCTCTAACACTCATCCCTCACGCGATGTTTCTTCTCCTCTACAGGATTCAAAAATAACACCAATAATGGATTAAACTAATTTAACAAAAGCAAACAATCTGATAGAAACATCATAGCAACCTCTTTCATTTGCATCTTAACAATAGCAGTGTCTTAAGCAAACTGATCATTCATCATCACAAAGTTCAGAATCAACAATGTCCTCATCCATACAACCACCTCCTTCAATTACTTATCTCATAATCACAAGGGCAAAATGGTTACTATTTTAAACCCAAAATTTTTTTTAGTCACTCAACACTTAAACTCATCAAGTTTGCTCTATCTGAGTCAAATTGGAAAAATACCATGCAAAATGATTTAACTACAATAATCAATGGTATTTAGTATCCTTGACAACATATAGAACACCTATTGGGCTTAAAAGAAAATTCTAGTGGCAGCATTAACAAATATAAAGAACAACTTGTAGAAAAAGGGTTTTTATACAGAAAGAGGCTTGTGATTATGGTAAGACATTCTTACCAATGGTAAAACCAACTACTATTAGACTTGTGTTGACCCTTGTTATTTCAAAACAATGCAAAATCTTTCAACTAGATGTCAACAATGCTTTCTTAAATGGCTTACTTGAAGATGCCTATATGTTGCAATGACTAGCATTTGAAAGTGAAGATAAATCTCTAGTTTGAAAACTAAACAAGGCACTATGGGTTAAAACAAGCTCCAAGAGCTTGGTTTCACAAAGCTGCTACACTAAAGCCTCTAGATTTATTCCTCGTAAATGTGACCCCTCCTTGTTTATAAATGAAGTCACTCATAACATCACATACGTTTTAATATATGTTTATGACATTATCGTTACTGGCACTTCTCTATCCTATGTCACTAAATTGAAAACCAGCCTACACAAGTCTTTTTCCATCAAGGATTTAGGTGAACTTCATTATTTATTGGGTATTGAAGTACAACTCACCGATAGATTTGCCCACTTGCAAGCCAAGTATATACATGATTTTATTGAGCGAGCGAAAATGGTAAGAGGCAAAACCCACCAAAACTCCAATGTTTTTTGGTAAAAAACTCACTAAGAGAGGAGATAATCTCATGAATGAACTCTAATTATATTGCTCCATTGTTAGCGTACTTCAGTATGCAACAATTACTCGACCTGATATCTCATACTCAATCAACAAAGTATGTCAATCTATGAGCCAACCACTTGAAGAACACTGGGTACGTAGCTGTTAAAAGGATTTTAAGGTACCTTAAAGGCACTATTTCACATGGCATTAAATTGAGGAGAGAGCTACTGATTTAAAGCTAACAGGCTATGGTGATGCTAACTAGGCTTCTGACCCTAATTACAAAGGCTCAACTTCAGGATCTTGTGTCTTTATTAGACCAAACTTGATCCTAGTGCTCCAAAACGCAACAGACTGTGGCACGCTCCAATGCAGAGGCAAAGTTTTGAAGCTTAGCTAACATATTTGCAGAGATCACTTGGCTGCAAACTTTACTACATGAACTAAAGCCTCCTATGTCCTCAATGTGAGTACTTTTTTGTGACAATTTGAGTATTGTCATACTTACCAGAAATCCAATCCTTCAAAATCGGACGAAGCACAAAGAAATTGATCAAATTTTTTTGTAAGGGCGTTGAGTCAAGAACTTAGTGTTGTTCACATTCCTTCAACAGATCAAATTTAAGATCTCTTCACTAAGCCTTTAATTTTTCTCTGAAAGATTTGTTCATTTGAGAAGTAAACTTAGTGTGTTTCCTAAAGACCCACCCTAAGTTTAAGGGAGATGTTGATGTATTCTAGAATATTCTGAAGATATGAGAAGTTAAGCATAATTTAGTTAGTTAGATAAGTTGTTAGCAGTCTGTTCAAGGAGTTAGTTATGTTATTAGTTTGATGAGTCATGGTGCACGTGAATTGTAATAAATATATTTTGCATAAATGAATCAACATTATGCTTGAAGATATTTTTCGTTAAAAAAAGGGATTTTGTTACGTTGTACGTAGCATATGTTTTGGTTTTAGGGAAGTGGTATAATTTCTTATATCGTAAAGGATATTTTTGTAAAAATATAGTTGGGGAGCATATTTGGATGAGTCCTATCATTTGTCTTTATAAAAGGGAAGTCTTATGATTCAACTATTTCATTTAGAAGAATGAGGATAATTTACCATTTAGTTTGAAAATAATCACTTAATTTGATCAATTAATGAGATTAAAACAATTTTGAATGAAAGATTAAAGTAATTTTTATCATTAATAATTTGTTTACCTTTTATTCAAATAAATGTGATCTTACTTTTGAGATCATCATCATTATTGGTCAAATTTTTCAGAAAAAACTAACAGTAAAAATTAATTTAGTAATATTTTTCTCACCATGGAGCATGTGCTTGAGAGACCATTATCAAATAAATATATAGATACGGCCGTACTAATTTGATTTTTCAAGGCCTACTAAAGCCAATGCTATCGATCAACAGCACTTGTCAAAGATTCTTTTGTTTTGTTTTTTTAAAAGAAAAATAGATAAAAATATTTTTTTAATTTATATTTATTTCATTTTTATGTAATATTGTGATATTTTTTTCTTTTACATTAGAGGATTTTGATATCCACCAATAAAATTCTTAGTAGATTTAACAAAAGGTAAATTATTATATTGAATATATTTAATCTCAATTTAATTTTTTAAAAACTTAAAATATTTAATTTTATCTTTTAAATTTTTTTTAAATAATTCATTCTTCACATTAATTATATAAATGTCTAAATAATATTATAATAAGTTAAAACAATAATCAATATAGCCAAATAGTATTATAACAAAATAATGCTCAACATGCCTAAGGTAATATAACTAATATAAATATTAAATTTTTTGAAACATATTTTCAAATGATCAAACTAAAAAATTTAATATTTAATATTTAAAATTAAAATTAAATATGTCTTTTAAAGAAACATCTCAATATTTCATTTTGTAACAAAAATATGTTCAACGTATAACACCAAACAGAAAGACGTCTAAAACGATTATTGTGCTGCTAGGGTGTCAAATTATGCAAAAGACTTATCTCATAATCACCTTTATTTATGGCAAGACTTTGAATTAGTTATAGAGTTAACTTAGTTTTATTGGTATATAATGATTAGCTTTAAACTTGTAAATGTGCCGAGTTGAACTCAACTTTAATTTGATTAAACTTATTTATTTAAAATAAATTGAGCTTAAATTTTAAAACAAATAAAATATTAAAATAAAACTCAGTTCGTTTAATAAATGAGTCGAGATTGAAATGAGTCAGACCTGAATTATTCACAAATAATTATGTAAATATAATATATATTTTTATTCACATATAAAATTTTTAAACTAAATAAAAAATGATCAACTTTCATATAATATATATATGTATAAGAAAAAATTATATAATTTTATATATTATATTTTTTAATTATACATTAATCTTTGTATTCATATATATTTTTATGTAAAAAATATATACATGATTATAATATATTATATAAAATTTAAAAATATAATATATATTACATAAAATAATATTTTATTATTAATTGAGTTATTTGTGAACTAAATGAATAGAGCATCAAATATTTAAGTTTAACTCATTTAACTAAATAAACTTAATATATTGATCAAACTCATTTAATTATTCAATGAATCAAATCTACTTTAAATTTTTGATAAATCAAATCTGAGTAAATCATGTACAACTAATTTCATTTACACCCATACTTAATTTCGAATATATTCTCCCTAAGAAAGAGGACTTTTTTATCCTAGCATGACGTCATGCTAGGGTCAAAATTTTACAAATTGTAAAATAGGAGTTCAAATTGGCTCTACATATAACTTTGATACCAAATTGTTTTAATATTTTTGGTGGCCTTCGTGCTCTATGAACACGAGGGACAGGGGGGTCAGATTGCAATTCTGGCCCTCAAGTAGCTCGTGCTACACACATTAAGGTTTCTTTTTACTTTTTTTTTTCACTAGTAGCGGCTAAAACCGCTGCTAGAACTAATGATCTACACCATAAAAAAATACCTAATGATTATAATTTTTTATTTAAATTATTTTTATAGATTTTATATGAAATAAAAAAGTAAAATTTTTTTAAAAGTACAATAAAGTATTTAAATTCTATTTTTACATTTTAAAAAATTTATTATCAGTTAAAGTTAATTAAATTTTATAAAAAAATTCTATCATTATTATATGATATTTTGTTTTTACAATATCTTTTTTAACGATGTCCCAACATAAATCTTAATCAATATTTTTCTCAAATACTAACTTCTGAAAATTAAATATTATTAACTTTATATATACCGTTATTAATATAAAATATAAGTGTTATATTTTAAAAATTTATGTATCAATGTTGTAATGAAATTTTAATTCATAAGGGTAATTAGATTTTAATATTATAATATTAATACATAAATTATAATTGATACATAATTTTTTTAAAATAAAACAAAGTATTTTAATTACTTTTAATAAAGTTTTACTAGAAAGCAAACATTTTTACTATAATTAAATTTTTTTAAAATAAAATAGATGAAACTTATTATTTAGATTAAAAATAAATAAATATACATTTTAAAAATCTAAATTTATATATAAATATTTAAAAAAACTATTTATTTTTCATATTTTAAATTTTAAATTATATTTTAAAAAATATGTAATTTTATATACTCTTATATATATATATATATTAAAACATATAATTCAACTCTAAAAGTGAAAAGGGACATATATCCTAATATTTATAATATTTATAGTTTTATAAGTAGAGTTTTTTAAGTACGCACATTATTTTATATCATTTATATATTGATCAATAATATTTATTTATTTCTTCATATTTTAAAAATTAATTATCCTTACGAATTAAAATTTAATCACAACATTGATAGATAAATTTTTAAAATATAACACTTATCTTTAATATTAATAACATTGTATATAAAGTTAATAATACTTAATTCTCATAAGTTAGTATTTGAGAGAAATATGATTAAGATATAGTTTTCTAAAAATTTAATTAATTTTATTTTATACAAATTTTTTAAAAAATTAAAAGTAGAATTTAAATACTTTATTTTACTTTTAAAAAAGTTTTACTTTTTTATTTCATATAAAAATTTATAAAAGTAATTTAAATAAACAATGATAATAGTTAGGTATTTTTTTGTAATCTGATCATTAGTTGTAGCAGCGGTTTTCAACGCCGCTAGCTCAAAAAAAAAATGTATGTGGCCCTCGTGCAGACTGGGGGGTCAGTAGCGACTGAGTCTAGTTTTCGATACAAAACCATTGGTCTATTGGCAAAAGAAACTCGGGAATTAAGGATTTTGAAATTCTTTTTCCTGGGACTTTCAATGGGACCATGCCTTGGATTTCAATCCGAGATAATCCCTTGGGGTTAATTCATTCTATTGGTTAGTTGATCTCCTGCTTAGTTCATTCTAGACTGACTACGGAGATAGAGAGAAGAGGATGGAAAAGTGAATCAATATTAAGGAATTCTGTTTTGAGGCCTAAAGTCCATGTGGAGCAGCACAGCAACAAGGTATAGTTGTAACGTAAAGAGCATAAGGGCCACCAAAAACATTAAAAAAATTTGGTATCGGCGTCACGTGACACCGGTGTTACGTATAAAACTAATTTGAACTTCTATATCATAATTTACATAATTTTAATCCTAACTATTATGTTAGGGTTAAAAAGTAAAAAAAAAAAAAAAAGTCGATATACATTATACTTCATTAGTTGTCTTTATGTTTTATTTGAAATTTCATTTAATTTAGATGTTATGGATGACAAGAAAAATTGTTATATTTTGAAATTTACACATAAAATTAATTATAAATTCTAGCTCAAGTTTTAAAAGTGATTTATTTTAATTTTATTTTTTTTGGATCAATTAATTAATTAATAAGGATGCAAAAATAAAAATTTCTTTTATATAATTATAACCAAATAGAACACAAATAAATTTTAAATAAAAAATTTAGATTCACAGATTATGATTATCAGTTTGTTATGTTTCACTAATGTAATTAACAACTAATTAAGTTATAAAATGATATTGATATATTCTCATATTAATCTATTGAGATATATTTTTTTCATCACTTAATTCACATTATAAGTTCCATAGGTTCTTTTTACTATAGTCTGCATTCCAACCACAGGAGGTATAGTTAATATGAGTTAATAATAAACAACTTTTTTTTTGTATTTAAAAACAACAAAAATACTGAGAAAATATATAATAGCTTTATTTTAAGAGTGTAAAAGAATCGAGTTGTTTGTAAACTATTCGTCAAAAATTTGAATTATGCTTAATTTATTTAACAAATGAATGAACTTAATCAACATATTAAGTTTATTTAATTAAATGAGTCAAACTTAAATATTTAATGTTTGATTATTTAAGTTTATGAATAATTCGATTAATAATAAAATATTATTTTATATAATATATATTATATTTTTAAATTTAAAATAATATATATTAAATTATATATATATTATATTTTTAAATTAGTTTTAAATGATAAATGATAGTGATTGATTTTACTTAAAATTTTTAAATTCTTCTCTAACTAATAGATGATAGTGATTGATTTTACTCAAAAATTTAAAATTTTTCTCTAATTGATGAACGATAATGACTGATTTTATGCAAAAATTCGAAAATTTTTTTGAGTGACAAACAATAGTAATTGATTTATGTTCAGAAATTCAAATTCTTTCCTAGACAGACTATATTGATCCTTGTCACACTCAAAATACAAAATTAAGAAACTCAACGTGAGCAATTAGCACATGGAGGGAAAGCTCCCCACAAGCACAAAGATTGGTCCGTCAGTCAAAAAACATCTTCATTAGTCTTTACTTCTCACATAAGAATATTGAAATGTGAAACTACACTTTCAATTTTCTTTACCCAAAAAATAAGTAAAGAGGACAATTATAAACATCGTATTTTATCTAAAAAAAATATATATATAAAAAATAAAGTATTAAAATATAAAATAAAGCTAATAAATACATAAAATAAAAGATAATAAATTTAAAAAAATTAAAAATGATAAATAAAAGTAAGAGTAATCATAACAAATATTAAATTTAAATTCAAAAATAAAAAGATAAAAGATAAAAAAATTTAAATAAGTTACAAATCCTAAAATATTTTCTTCTAGATCCCAATCAAAATTTAATTTCAAATTTTAATCAAAATTAAAATAATAATCTTAACGGAAATTCAAAATCCAATTTATAAAAAAAAGAGAAAACTTTTCTTTAAATAAAGCAAGTAATAAAAAGAAGAAATAATAAAATCTGAAGCTTCTAATCGTATTGAAGATCACTTCCTCCATCCAAATATCTTTCAAAAATCAAAATATATCCTGATCCCTACTCCATTCAAAAGAAAAATCCCTCAAATCTCTCCATTATCCCACTATAAAGCACACTTTAATCACAAGCTTCAGTAAGAGGGGAGAGAGGCATCGTGAGGCAGAGGAGAATTGGCATTGTGAGAAGAGATTTTTTTGTGAGAGGGAATTTGAGAGGAAGCCGGAGGCAGCAGAAGGAGAAGTCGCGCATTCCGCCACCGTCACCGTCGTCGTTCACCTGCGCGTCGTAAGCTTCTGCTGAGGACGTTGCCACCCCGCCCCTATGACCACCGAGCAGAGCTACCCAAGGACAGCAAGCCTCCACGGTTGTCGTTAACCGTCGCTGTCACTCGCGTCAATGGCATTCCCGCTTCCATTCGCCATCGACGCACCTGAATCAGAGCAGTAGACCCGTCGTGGTTACTAAACCTTGTTGTCCACCGCCGTCACACAAAGAGCGTCCGCTGCCCATACATTCTGTCACCGCTCACTGCCGCTAGCGTCGCCACCCACTGCTGCCACGAGTCACAGCCACCTTTTTCGACGATAGTCGCGGACCATCGAGAGTAAGGTATGTCTAATTCTTCCAACCAATTGAAACTAAGTTGTCTGATTGGCACTTTTGATCAAGTCTGATCTTGGAGGAATTTTGGGCATTTGGGAGAAAGTTGCAGCATCATGGCTGAATGATTCTGGATTGAAATACTTTTAGTGTCCTGATTTCTTTTTATTTTAGGAAATTGATTCTTGAATTTCTTAAATTATCTAATTTAATTTGGACTGAATCTTTGGACTGGAGGATCCCTTTTGAATGCTTAACTTAGACTGAAGTTATAGTTGCTGTCAGAAATCTACTTAGGAGTTAGTGTTTAATTATGCTAGTATGGTTCATGATTCAGGATGCTGGGGTGCTCTCTATCATGGATTTTGTAAGATGCCAATTAAAAATATAGTGGTTTTGCTTAGACTAAGAAAATGGTAATTAAATGTGGTGTAGGGATTTCAAACTGTCTATGTGTTACACTTTACTTTTTTGCCTTCCAAGCTCTAAATTAGAGCATCGGATATGCTAATTTCCTTAGATATAGGAATCCAAATTTTATTCCCTCAACATTATTGTACAAATTTTTGGCTAACAAATGAATTTGAAAAAGCACTAATTCAATCTTTTATGTTGGTACATGGGGAGCCGTTTTGATAATGCAAGGTCCGTGGAGAACTATGGAACCACCGTGAACCTACCTATAAGAGAAACTGAGGGCTCTACAAGTTCTTTTTTTTTTTTTATTTCTTTGTTAGTTATCCTGTTTCATTATCTTGGGCCGTAATTAAATACTAAATGCCATATCTTATCTATTCATGCATTTAGATATATTTGTGACGTTAGTAATCGTAGGAGCTTATGCTTATCATGGGGTGAGAAGGTTGTCAACCCCTAATTAGGGTGATCAATTATTCTTTTTTTCCTACGGCATAAATTATCGTCTCATTGTATGTGATTGTTTATTAGTGCTGGTGGGAATGGACGTAGGAATGTGTTAGATTTGCATTGCATGTTTAAATTGTCTTTATTTAGATTATGAATTACATACCTATTTGCATGCTTCGTATTCAGGTTTCAATGACTCAATTTTATCCTAAAATTATGACTTTAATTCTTCTTATTTTTTAGGCACCTTATTTTTCAAAATTCCAAAAATATTCTCCATTTCTTTTCCCTTGGAATTTCATTTAGCTTCGAATTATTTTTCAAAATCCTAAAAAATAATTGTCGAGTGTTGAAACCAACAAAAATTAAATATCCTACTATAATATCCGCTTCCTTAAATCTTATTATCAAGGATAAATTTGTATGATGAAAAGACAATAAGTAACCAAATTCTAAAGTAAATATGGGAAAAAGGATAATCTTAGGATTTTCCTCATGCAAGGAATAATTATTATGGGGCAAATGTGAATGGACAATTGTTATTAAGTGCTCTACATGAGTTTTATGAAACCCAAGGACTTAAGTGTAATTTTCATATTTTGCAACATGGTCCTTGAAACCATCAACCATGCCACTCCTTTTGATTCCTTCATATGCACATTTCCCTCCCTATCAGCACATTCTAACATTTGAGAAGGAGAGGAAGAGCACGGGTGAAAAGGGGGAAAGAGGAGAAACTAAAGTGAAAATCTTCCATAACCAAATTTGAGGTAAGAAATTTGTACTTATATCATACATCTTGGCATCATTTAGGGGTAGATTATTTCACCTAAAACCTATCAAATCTACTGAAATGCTTAGGATTAGCAAAAAGGGAGAAATCTTCTTTTCTTAAGAAATTTTTGGTTTTCTAGGTTAAAATGATGATTTCAAGGTTGTTTGGAGATAATAAAAGGTTTTTGAACCATAATGTTGGAGTCTTTAGCTTCCATTAAGCAATTTTAGGCTGATTTCAGATTTGGAGAATAGGTTTTACTGTTCACCTAATTTGAAAAGTGTAACTTGTCTTGTATGATTGATATTTGAGTATGAAAATGGTTAGAAACTAAGCTCATACCTTTTAAATTTGAAATGTAGTGGAATCTGGGCTGGATAATTGTAAAAATCTGAATTTTTAAATTGTCGCAGAACATAACAACCAACTAATAGCATGCACCAATCGACTGTTGTGTTCTTGACAAACTCAGAAATTCATACAGAGACACAACAGTCAATTGGTAGCCTCATCAGTTGACTATCGGGTCTAAATTTCTGCCCAACAGTCGATTGATAGCTTTCTACCAGTCGATTGACAGCCTATTATCTAGCGAATTCTAGGATTCTAAAGAGCCACCAGTCGACTACTAGCTTCGGGACATTCAACTGGCAACCCTCTAGAGAGCAATTAGCCAATTGCTTGCTTTATGGCAGCCAAATGATGGCCCTTCAACATTAAAAATGATTTTTAAAGTGAGAAATGGGCTTAGAAACCCCTAATACCATTTGGAATAAGGCTCAAAATGTTATCATACATGAGAATTATATACGTTGGGTGATAAGTAACATGAAAATAGGAAAGGAAAGAGAAGAGTTGTCAAGTTATCAAACCTCATAGGAGAAATTTAGAGAAATCTTGTAGTAAAACCTTTAAGCTTAGGTTGCATAGAGAGCATACTGCAATAGATGCATATTTGAGGAGGATTAGTATGAAATGTTGAGGTTTATTCTTAGGAAGTGAAAGAGGTGACTTTTGAGGCCAATTCAAAAAGGGAAGCCTTGATCAAGAGAGAAACAAATGGTTAAGGTAAAGTAATTTACACTCCCCTAATTTAAAATGATGATGTGAATTTGTTTGTTTTGAAATAAAAATCTATTTATGAGATGGGAATTTGCTTGATGAAATGAATTATGAACTAGTACATGGTTTTCATATGAGTATGAGGAAACCTTTGCTTGTATGTGTTGAAAAGCATGAAATGGACTCTTTATTTCTTGTTTCAATTTAGCTATTGGGTTGTATGTTGTAGGGTAAACGAAATTTGGGATTGACATTTAATGGCTGATATGGGATGGTCATTAAGTGTTCCTTATGCGGACTAGTTTTGTAAGAATATAACTATTTTCATCTATGGTGGCCTGTATTTGTTAGTGGTTACTCCTTAAACCAATACAACCCTATGAAAGACTTCAAGGAGTAAAGGGAGGATAGTCTAAATGGGGAAAGTGTTTTGGTTTAAGCATAAAACTCTATAACCCTAAGTATTAGTCACCTATTTGTATATATTGTTATATAATCGGGAAAAAAGATGAGACTAGCGATTTGCAGATGTCGGGGGATACCTGGAAGTTAGATTCTCAGTCACATGGATAAAAGGAAGTGTGATAATAATCGGGAAGACCGTCCCCGTGATAACAACAATCTCAATCACATGGATAAAAAGAAGTGTGACCATCACATGGATAAAAGGAAGTGTGATAATCACCAGAAATATGGTCTCTGTGATAACAACCATCTCAGTCACATGGATAAAAAGAAGTGTGACCATCACATGGATAAAAGGAAGTTTAATGATAGATTGAGATTGGGAAACAACATGCAATGAGATGTTGATTTTACATTGATGTAATGGTATGCATATTGATTTTATGAAAGAATATGTAGATTTACGATATTTTTGCAGTAACATGAGCATTGTTATGCAAATGAGGTTTGAAATGAAATCACAGGCACTATGAAAATGATGTTTTGACTAGAATGATGGTCCTATACTCTTATGACTTTGATATAAATTTTATAAACCATGGCTTTGATGAAACATGTTAAATTCCTATGTGTTTGTTGAAAATAGAATATGGAATTTACAATTCACTTGTATGTTGACATGATATAAGAGAGAGGTTTTTTGTACTATAAAGGGGTATAACTGAACTTACAACTATTTTTTTAAAATAGTAAATTATAAGTTACTCTACTAGGATATTTGTATCTCATTAAGTTGTTTGTTCATATGATCAGGGTTATGATATGCCTAGAATTAGTCAGGCTTGAGATGTGTACTAAAGCTGCAAGGTAACCTAGAAATTTATGAATAGGAGATTTGTGATGGCAAGAAGGCCAGGGATTGTATGTATATAATGATTATCATATGGTTATTTTGATGAATGCCATAGGTGTGAAGATATATAATGGAGAAAATTCTGTCAAGATGTGATTTGTTGATGGGAAGTTGACTTTAGTAATATTAATTTGAATTGTATCTCAATTGTTTATGATGAATGGTTTAGAATTTTATATTCTAGAATGCATGGTTGTATTAATTGTGGTATTAGAATATGCTACACATAAGAGGTAGTTGAGGGGAATTCGAATGAACTAAAAGAAGAGTCTATTTAGATTACACTCAATTAGTAATGGCCCGAGTGGTATAAGTTTTTAAAAGAAAAAATTTTTATTGAAAAATTTTATGTTTCATGATCACTCTGATATATGTAAGTAATGAGGAGTCGTTACACTTACTATAACTATATGATTTGTGTGTAGTGTGAGCAAGGTCGATCTCATAGGGATTGGAGATTTTAAAATTTTCTCAAATAACCAAAAATTCAATGGAAAGTAATATCAAAAGTAAATAGGGGGGGTTGTAAAGAGGGAATGAAACTAAAATTAATACGAAATAAGACTGAAATAAACTAAGGAAATTAAAATAAAGTAATAGGACTAAGTATAATTACGCAAAAGAAATAACTGTAAAGAGAGTTTAAACCAGTTAAGTAAACTCTAGCTAAGGGTTATTCAATACCATACCATCACTGACTACTCATTGATATGATATCATCTCGTATTTCATAATAAATTTGGTTTAAAAATTAAACATTGCTAGCTGTTAAATCTCTTTTTAATATAGCAAATTAAGGAATGTACATTAACTTGCACTAATCAATCTAGTGATCCAAATAACATATCTAAATTTACCTAATTAATTGTATTAAGACCTGAAAGAGATATACCAAATACGTGATATATTAAAACGAAACGTCCAACTTTAATATATATTGGTTTCTAGCTTAATTATGCAAAATAAATTTAACGTATAGCTTATCCTACATAATTTGCTACTCATATCAAATTCTTTAAACAATTATGGACTTAATGAATTTAAATAGCTAAAAAAAAACACCCATATATAAATTGATGGCCGAGCAATTCATACATCAATGTATCCTTAACATATTCAATCAGAAACTAGAGACTAAAACGAACACAAATAAAAATATTAAGCTAATTCCTAATCTCACAGCTTGGACAATATAGAATCAAATTCCCTGAGCCAGATTGAATATTTAGCCACTCATAATTATCAAAATAGGAATAACATAAATTAAACAAATAAAATTCATCAATGCATTTATTCAAATATCACTAATTCAAATTTCTAATGCGAGACGCCAGAGGAAGAATATGAAGATGCAACGCTCGACGGTGGTGGCAACGGCAACAATGGGCAGCGACGTTGGTTTCTGTCAAGTGTGTTGTGGCTTTCACCCATCTCCTCTCCTCTGTCAAAGATGCCCTAGATGAAGTCTGAAAATGGATCACGATGCTCCGCTACCATTGATCGAGATTGATCAAGATCAAAGCCAATTAAAAATGTCGTTGCATTTGAGGGTCTCGGATCAGCTGTGAATATCGAAAGAAAATCATAGATGAAGCACGCCAAAAATCCACTATGATTGGTCCTCCTCTGCCCGCATCCTTGCGTGTAAAGAAGAAGGAAAAAGGATGAAGCCTGCATGAAAGAAGAAAAAGGATGAAGCCTGCATTTTTGTTTTGTTTTTAATTATTATTTTATTTATTTTATGCATGCTCACTCTCTATTTTCTTACATTGATAAAAATTACAAAGATAAAAGAAAAAATGTACTAAGCTACCAAAATTGCATATAATTACAAAATTTATTTAAAAAATATTAGTCCTTAATTAAAAATATCAAAATAAACAAGAAAAGAAAATACAAAACTATGAAATATTTGAACTTAACAAATTCCCCCACACTTAGCTCATGCTTGTCCTCAAGTATTTATCAAGCATAAAGTACTTTACAAGAAAAAATCAAGCAGCTAATTTCCACAAACCATAATTCTAAGTGAATAATTAGAACAAAGAACACTTAATTTTACTTTCCACAGTGCAGCAAGCCTTGAAACCAAACAAGCAATACTCAAGAGAAAACAGAAAACGTCTTATAAGCATATTGGTATGTCAAATAGTTAAGCCTGATACCAAGAATGTTTACAGAGTTTACCAAGATATCGACACAAAGAAAATTCCAAACAGACATAGGGCTCAAAAGAATCTAGCAACTTCAAAGAAAATCTATTATTCCACATTTCCAATTCCCTTTAACTTTTTCTTTCCCCTTTTTTTTTTATCAAAGAAAACTGTTAACAAAGCCTTTTGACGCAAAAGAGTATACTTTTTGGTACACAATCCTGGTTACTCAACCCAGTTACAGCATTTCTCATTTCATAGCACTTTTAACTCTTACTTAGAGTGTTAAAATCTTTTGACGCGAATGTAAATATTGGTGATATCTATACCCAGTTCCTTAATAATTCACAACTCTAAGCAGCTACTAGTACTGCTCATAATTCTTTTTGAACTAGAGGAGCAAGAAAATTATTATTATTTTATTTTTAAAAAAAAAGGAAAAAGGAAGGTGAAATAACAAACCTCCTATTCAATTTTATGTTTTTGGACCTACAAAAGCGATGTAATCCACCTTTTCTTTGGCATCTTGGTAAACTAAACAAAAGTCCTAAAATGCAAGGCAATTCAATTAAGGTTAGCATGCAAAGTTTTTCTTCTTTATTCTCAGATTAAACAAGTATACTCGGCATGTAACGACCCCCTAATACTACATACGTGATACTTATCTGATTAGCGGAAGTATGTGGGTTGGTTCAATTAATTATTCCCGTTGTGGGAATGTCAGGAGGTCGCTACTGGTTGAGCGTAACCCAAATAGACTTCCCGTTGTCCATTTAGATTCCGTTCAACCTAATCCACATGCAGCTAACTAATTAGACATACATATATCATAAAATTACTCTGGAACGAAATCTAAAAATCTTATATACATCACATCATGCATTCACATATATTCCGACTTAAATCCACCAGTTTACAGCGATAAACCCTACCAAAAATTCGGCAGAGTTTCCTCTATATTTCGAACATACCCAAATACAAGAATCACCTGTTTATGATCATGCAGCCAGTCCAACAACAACAATAAACATAATAACGGAAATCCATATACAGCAACGTCAATTCCATCACTACAGTCAACGTAAAATACCTGATTTATACATGTACAATCAATCCAATCCATACAGAAAACATAAAAGATAGAACCCAATAAACAGCAACGTCATCAACATATATATACAAATGATTCAAGCCTAAGCTAATTCATTCTCCTGATTATCATCAAGGCCTCATCCGCTATCTTCTGGGTTCCGCCCTCGTCCCTCGCTCATCTGAGTAAACAACCTGATGAGATATAAAATCCTAGTAGAATAATTTACAATTCAAATATCATTCGAAAACTGGTTGAATACCCAGTGGTACGAACACCGAAATCATCTTCCCGAAATCAGTTCGAAAACAGTGAAATACCTTATCTTTAAAAATCATTTAATTACATGGAAATCGCGGCACTTAATCGAAATCATAAAATCCATTTCTTTGAAAATCAATCATCAAAATCAAGTAAAATCCCATGCCCGGTGTATCTACGTCCACGTTGGTCACAAATTCGCTGTAACCAAATCTGAATCATCGTCTAATTGCACGTAGTCTAGAGAGAATACCTCTCTTATCGTTGGGTGTGATCCGTAACACCAATCACCCGAATCAAGCCTATATTGTGAGTGTGATCCGTAACACCAATCACTCACTCAAGGACCTGGTGAGAATCAACATCTAGGGCGTCCCCTAGCATGTGCACATACGCCAATTCTCATCCGCATACAGTCTATTCGAACTCACATGCTCACGATCGGCTATTCCTCAGGGTTCTAGGGTATTACGCCTAAATCACAATGTTTCCCCGTGTAGGCTATCCCCCCTTATACTCCTTAAACCTTTCTTAGGGTCGTCCTGGTTTAACGCGTAATCCCTAACTCAGTACAGGCTAAATATGATAAAAATGATCTCATTTAAAAGCTTCCTGTACTAGGGATACTTAAAGGCCGTCCCATACCGGCTATCAAGTACCCAACCCTAAGTAAATCCGTCCTAAGGGCATCTAAACTCGATAAACAAGGTGTCTAACATGCAATTAGGGTTTTCAGCATACAGGAATGTAATTTATCCCATCGAAAGTAGCACACAAATCCATGTAAATCATCTAAATCAATCAGGTATCCACTAGGTTAAATCTAGGATTCGGGAAGTGTAAATTATCCTACCTTGTCTCCAGTCGCTCCAAATCAAATCAGGACTTCACGAAATCTCAGTTTCTAAGCCCAATTAATTTCCTGGACATTAAATTAAATATTTAGACTTTTCACGTCATCCGTTTTTTGATCCTAAGTCCGGTTACCCTATTACCTAGGTCAATTTATTGCCTAATTACGTTCGGCAGCCATTTCAGTCATATACCATTAGTTTTTGGGAAATCAGACCTTACCAATGGGATCAGATGATGGAATTCTGCATCGGGGTGGTCTCGATTTCTCCCGATGCACGCCCGTAAACTCGCACAATGGCCAAGACAATGGCACGGTGGCGCACGGTGGAGAGTGCGCGGTTGCCTCGAAAATCACACCACAGTGAAGCCCGCAAGGCCAGGAGTCCGACCGTGGTGGCGCAATTCCACTACCGCTTGGACAGCATTTTTTGGCCATGAAGATTCTCGCACGGTGGACAGAGATTCCCTCGATCCGAGCGCATCCGGCTTCCGTTTGACGTCGGCGAGCTACTGGAGGAAGCTGGCAGCTCAGGCTACACGGTGTTGGGGGCAGTGACAGTCAACGGCGACGGACGGCGGCATCTGAGTTGGTGAAGTTTCGCGCGGTGGAGGAGAAAGATGGCATTTTTTCGGCGACTCTGGCGGCCGTTAGTGGCCGTGGGTGGTTGATGGAGGTTGTGGGCAGTGAGAGCTGTCGGTTGGTGTCCTTGGTGGCAGCCCACGGTGGCTGTGGTGGCAGTTCACAGTGGAGGAAGGAAGAGAGAGAGGAGAGAGAGAGTGTGGTGAAGCGAGAGAAAAATTTGAGAGAAATAGAGGGAATCCATGAAATTTAAAGTCTCCGGCGTCAATTCTGACTTTTCCCGGACCACCCGGGGATGCTTTAGGGTGTCGACATCCTTCCAGATGTCATCACGTGTTTCCATGCGAAGGTTTTGGCCTCCGTCAGTGAAATTAATGCACAAAATGTCTTCTATCAGTTTCTGATCACCGGATTGCATTTCTTTCTGTTTGATCGTGTTTCTGACTTCGAACAACCTTCAGTTGCAAATTCTCATCCTCAAAATACGTGCCATCCTCAGCTTAAAAGGAATTAGGGTTCAAGGTTTGATTTTCCTCTTTAAAAACTCTTTCGTTTCGAATTACTATCCTTAAACGTCGTGCCAAGCTTCGTTTGATTGGAATTAGTGTTGAAAATCAGGTTTTATCTTTTTAAAATTCTTTCGGTTGTTACACGGCAGAAACATGGTCATGTTGCAAGAAGAAAACATAACACAAATGTTCAAGTTCAATCAAGTGACTTGAAAGCATGAATTTTGCTTTAAAAAATAACAATTCAAGAACTATGCTTAAGCAGTCCAAACATGAGTAAGTGGAGAAAAATTGAACCGAAAATCAAAAACTAAACTAAACTAAAACTATATTCTACCAAAAATCAAAAATTCTAAAATTTTTATTTTCCAAAATTTATTCCAAATATACCATCCACAATTGAAGCAAAAAGTCAAAATTAAACTAAACTAAAAATATTATTAGCAATGAAAAATCTAAATTTTTTTTTTAAAAAAATTTCTCAAGTTTCCAAGATTCAGAATACCCCCGCCCTTAAACACAACATTGTCCTCAATGCTAGTAGTCAATACAAGTAATACGAAAAAATACATAAGAGCAAGGGAAAAGTAAAACTTCCCTGAACTGGATGCGCTGGACGGAGGGCTATGTCATTGCATTCCCTTAAACTAGATGTGGAGCCTTTTCTAGAATTGTTGAAGCATATCACTGAAATTTTTTTTTCATGTTCGATATGAAGCACAACTTTTGTTTCTGAAGCCTTCAAGAATGGAAAAGGAAGTAAGCTATGGCTAATATAAAAATGAAAACAAAGCAAGAGACCAAAATAAAATGGGGAAACATATATGAATAGAAATGAATGCTAGATAAATGGAAAGAAAAATTAACACAGGTGAATGCAAAACTAATTAGAATGTAAAATGAAGTAAATGGTGATGGTTAGCAGCCAAAAAGGGCTCTGTTTAACTTAAATTTTTTTTTATAAGAATGACTGGTTAAAGCTTATCAAAGAAAGCCTAAAAAAAAAATTTTCACCCTTTGAACGCCATATAAAGCCTAGAAAGGGTGAACCTGAAGCTGTGCAGAAACGCATTTTGCCCAAAGAATTCATAAAACTAATAAATCCACCTCAAGGAAGGAGATGAAGGTATCCTATTAAGGCGTGGGCAGGCTTTATTTTTTTTGAAAAACAAAAACAAAAACAAATTGATTTTGAATGAAATCAAGTGAGAAAAATAGTAAAAATAATAAAAATAAAAGGAAAAATGAATTAGGTGCTACTAAAGAGTGTTGATTAAGGCATAGGCATGCGTTAAGTAACAAATATAACCCATCCTCAATTTGGTGGTTTTAGGACCATTTTGTTTGCCAATTCTGACTTCTTTATCATCCTTACACCAATTTTATTTTGGGGTGTTAGAGGTGGAGGCCTAGACAGATAGTTTTGAAAATTTTATGGCCTTATTCCATAGCTGAAATTAGGGTGATCTCTCCATCCCGAATTGTAGGTATTGGAGAAAGGATCATATCTCCTCTGCGATTGAAATATGATAATAGTATTCACTTGGTCCTGTGTGTCTTACTGGAGTGTGGGACACATATCAATAGGGTGTCCTGCACTAACACAAACTCCACAAACTCGAGCTGGTGGCATTTGATTCACAACTAGTCATTGCACCAAGTCAATGAGTTGATTGATTTTTGATTCGAGAGACGATGTATTCACTTCATTTACTCTCCTTGGATATTCTTGCCTACTTCCAAATTGCTGAGAAGTTGCTACCATGATAGAGATAAACTCTTTAGCTTCATTTGGAGTCTTATTCACTATTGAACCTCTACTATCAGTGTTAATCATACTCCTTTTAGTAGGTAGTAAGCCTTCGTAAAAATAATGAATCAGTGGTCGCTCTAAAATGTCATACTATGGACAGTTGGCACATAGCCTCTAGAATCTCTCCCAAAAGTCATTAAGAGTCTCAAATTCCTTGTGCTTGATCCCACAAATTTCCCTTATGACGTTTATGACTTGAGAAGCAGGGAAGTACCTCTCCATAAACAACTTCATCATATTCTCCCATGTGATGATGGTGCCTAAAAGTAAATAATAGAGCCATTCCTTAGCTACATCATCTAGAGAAAATGGGAATGCCCTCAGTTTGATCTGTTCTTCTGTTACTTCTTAAGGTTTCATACTTAAGAAAACCACATGAAACTCCTTCAAGTGTTTATAAGGATCCTCATTTTCAAGTCATATAAACTTGGGTAACAGATGAATCAATCATGATTTAAGTTCCAACAATGCTTCTAAGATTAGAGTGGCAATGCATAAAGGTGACTAATTTACCAGGGGAGCGGTAAGTTCTCTCAACATCCTTTCTCTTGCCATATCTGGAATCACCAATTTGTTCTTAATAAATAGCTCAGCTATAGATATTATATCCTTTGTCTGTTCAGTAGAAGAAGAGGCTTGTAAAGCTTATTTTTCTAACTCTCTCGCTTTCCTCAATCTTCTAGCTGTCTTTTCTATTTCTAGGTTAAAAATCTGGTCATTTCCATGTGTAGTCTTAGTTATAAAAAGAAAAAAAAATTAGTTAACTAGCCCCCGACAATGACGCTAAAATTTGTTAGGTGTTGAAACCAACAAAAATAAAATATCCTACTACTACTACATAATTTGTGTGTAGTGTGAGCAGGGCCGATCTCACAGGAATTGAAGATTTTAAAATTCTCTCAAATAACTAGAAATTCAATGGAAAGTAATATCAAAAGTAAATGAGGGGTTGTAAAGAGGGAATGAAACTAAAATTAATACGAAATAAGATTGAAATAAACTAAGGAAATTAAAATAAAGTGACAGGACTACATATAATTACGCAAAAGAAATAACTGTAAAGAGAGTTTAAACCAGTTAAGTAAAATCTAGCTAAGAGATGTTCAATTCCATACCATCACTGACTACTCATTGATCTTATATCATCTCATATTTCATAATAAATTTGTCTTAACAATTAAACATTGCTAATTGTTAAATCTCTTTCTAATATAGCAAATTAAGGAACTTCCATTAACTTGCACTAATCAATCTGGTGATCCAAATAACGTATTTGAATTTACCTAATTAATTTTATTAATACCTGAAAGAGATATACCAAATACAAGATATATTAAAACGTAACATCTAACTTTAATATATACTAGTTTTTAGCTTCATTATGCAAAATAAATTTAACGTATAGCTTATCCTACATAATTTGCTACTCATATCAAGTTCTCTAAACTATTACAAATTTAAGGAATTCAAATAGCTGAAAGAAACACTTATATACAAATTGATGGCCGAGAAATTCATACATCAATGTATCCTTAACATATTCAATCAGAAA
This sequence comes from Senna siamea, assembly GCA_031216115.1. Classification (NCBI taxonomy): domain Eukaryota; kingdom Viridiplantae; phylum Streptophyta; class Magnoliopsida; order Fabales; family Fabaceae; genus Senna; species Senna siamea. The sequence goes on from CM062360.1 coordinate 11,743,406, forward strand.
CTAGAGACTAAAATGAACACAGATAAAAATATTAAGCTAATTCCTAATCTTACATTTTAGATAGTATGGAATTAAATTCCCTCAGCCAGATTGAATACTTAGCCACTCATAATTATCAAAATAGGAACAAAATAAATTAAAGAAAGAAAATTTATCAATGCATTTATTCAAATATCAATAATTCAGATTTCTGATGCAGGATGACAAAGGAAGAAGATGAAGATACAATGATCGACGGTGGTGGCAACGGCAACAATGGGCAGCAATGTTGGTTTTTGTCAAGTTTTTTGCTGCTTTCACTCATCTCCTTTCCTCTGTCAAAGACACCTAGATGAAGTCTGACAACTGATTGCGGTGCTCCTCTACCCTCGATCCATATCAATCAAGATCGAAGCCGATTAAGAAGGTTGCCACACACGAGGTTCTCAGATCAGTCACGAATACTGAAAGAAAATCACAGATGGAGCATACTAAAAAATTTGCCGCAATTCATCCTCCCTTACCTGCATCCTTGCGTGAAAAGAAGGAAAAAGGATGAAGCCTGCATGAAAGAAGTAAAAGGATGAAGCCTACGTTTTCTTTTTTTGTTTTTAATTATATTTTATTATTTATTTATTTATTTTATGCATGCTCACTCTCTATTTTCTTGCATTGATAAAAAATTACAAATAAAAAAGAAAAAATTTACTAACCTACCAAAATTGCATCTAATTACAAAATTTATTTAAAAACTATTAGTCCTTAATTAAAAACATCAAAATAAACAAGAAAAGAAAATACAAAACTATGAAATATTTGAACCTAACAATAATAAAAGATTGGTAAAACCATAGAGAAAGAATTGAGCTTAAAAAAGATTTTCAAAAGTAAAAATTCAATCTACAAATTCAATTTACTTTTATTTTGGTATTCTCTTAAAACACATATTTCTTTCTTTCTAAAATTAGACCAACACAACTATTTTTTACCTTCAAACTACGTGAACTTTGATCCCCATGAGGGGTACATAGGTAATAGGGAACCTTACCTTGTCAAGTCACAACATTGAAACATTTTTATTTTCCGTTTGCATGTGATTGTTAAGGGTAAATAAGTCTTGTACAAATTAATTACACATCTTTGATATTAGACATTGCGGGGTGCCTAACACCTTTCCCACACATACTAACTCCTAAGCCTGTCTTTATGTTCAAAGGCTATTTTCACGTTATTTCATAAAAAGGTTTTTCTAAAGTTTGCTTTGAAAATTAAAAATTTTAGTGGTGACTCCATTTCGTTTGTCATTTTTGTCACATTTCGGGTGTGACAATTTGGATACTCCACTAGGAATTAAACTCGAGAGTTAACGCTCTAATATTGTAAGTGTGCAATAAAATTTGTGTACACTTATTTTATCCCTTTGATTTTTTTAATTTGTACTTGGATGTTAATATTAGATATAGGTGGTATATTTCATGGTACGCTCTGTTTATTTGATTTTATTTGCAGGTGGTGATGGGTAGAATGTTAGGACCCTTATGCTTCCCTTCACACACAATACACTCACATTACCCTTGCACACACGTTGGCCTATGGTTGAGTTGAGAGTAGCCATAATTTAGAAGGAGATTTTTGTGTGGTCATAGATGGCTTAGCTCTTATGGTGAACATGAAAACCTCCTCTTAGATTGTACCTCATTTATTGCCATGGGCTTATAGAGGGTTAATCCCTTGTATACTCATTGACAGTATATGGAGATCCCTGTGAGTCTCTTTGACTATAGGGGCAATTTAGGGGCTATATTTCCTCTAGGATTATAAATCCACCCTAAAACTAGCACACGTCTAGTAGACTTTAAATACCTATGTTAGAACTCCTAATTTAGGATCTCCTTTGTAGAACAAGGGGAAGCATGTACTATTTGAAAATTCCTACACAAAGGAAATCTTGTTTGTATAACTAAGGTTAATCCTTATTTCTGACCTTAGCATTATACATGCGAGAAACCCAAAATGTAAAGGACCACAATTGTTGGAACATTAGTTCGTAATCTTCTTTTACCATAATTTTTCAACAATCCGCAAACCTTTTATGGAACTTTTTATTCACAATAAATTTTTTTATAGATATATGTGAAGAATCTTTTACTAATTGTTCTTTCCTTCTTTAAAAAGATCCTAGTTGTTAAAGTATACCAATACATAAAATGACTTTCCCTAACAAACAATCATCCCAAAAACTCATGGAATATATAAGAGCTCGCCAATCTGAAGAAGGGGATGTGTTACCAAAAGGATTTCAAAGTAGTTTGCCTTCAGATATAAAGATTGTTATAAAGACCAACAGTTTCCAAGAATTAAGGTGTTATTATAGCTCCTTGTCCTTAAAAGAAAGGGAAGGCTTTTACAAAAAATTTGGCAAAATTGCTAATTTTTTATCTATAGAATTATAATGGAAAGCATTATTAATAGCCATGAATTATTGGGACTTGTCTCTCAGGGTGTTTACTTTTAGTGATGTTGATACTACCCCAACCATTGAAGAGTATGTCCTTATGCTGAATCATCACCTATCACCTCAAAGTCAAGTTTATGACTACCACCAAGCACTTCCCTCATCAAGTAGTATAGCTAGTTTGATGGGAGTCTCGAGAAATGTAGTTGAAAGGAGTTTGGTAAGAAGAATGGAAAAAAAGGATGAGAGTTGGCTTATGTATTAACTTGCCTGGATAAAATGAAGAGAGACAGAAAGGCTTATTATGATCCACTGACACTCTCTATCTATAGCTTTGTATTGTTCCCATCAACTATCGGAATAATAGATCTGAATGCTGTAAACATATTCTTAATAGTGCTATATGAGGGTATCAGTCTCATTCCTGCAATCTTAGCAAACACATTCTATTCCTGAATCATAGTAGAAGAACAGGAAAAGGGGGACTAAAATGCTGCCTTTACCTCTTATATGTGTGGCTTTGTAATCATGCCTTGGGGAAGAGCTATACAACCTATAGGGCAATGTCAGACCTATTCAGAAGATTTGCCCAATCACCAGTTGAATCAAAGAAAAAGGAAGAATGAAATAAGTCTTCAGAGCAATTGATTCATCCTCGTACAATTGGAAACTACCCTTGGCCACCAAAGGAATATTGCTATAGTGTGGGGACTTTCAATGTGTACCCCTCATCAGAACTAGAGGTTGCATAGCATATTCACCAACATTGGTATTAAGACAATATGGAAGGATGCAATACATACCCATAACAAAGCCCCTAAAGGAAGTGGAATTTGAATACCAAGGAGAATATGATACCAACTTATGGGATTGGGTTTATGAAGTCTAAAATTCTATGGAATTCAAGACGTATGAAGATGTAGGGCTAATGGGAATATAGATTACTCCTGAATATGACAAGTGGTTCAACAAAAGGAGAAAAGACCTAGTGACTTTTAGTGTGATAGGACCAAAAAGGCCTCTTATATTACAGAATTAGCCTCGACACTACGAGGCAGAATGCCAAATCTGGGCTAAGGAACAAGTTGACAAGATAAGTAGAGAGTTAAAAGAAGCCAAAGGTCAAAAGAGACAAATAGAAGAAGAATGCCTTAAGTTAAGGGACAAGATTCATCAAATCAATGTGGAGAATCAAAAAATTTGTGATAATCTCCTTGAATCATCAAAAACTCAAATAGATGCATTTACTACTAAGGTATAGAAGCTAACTTAACAATAGAAGAGCAACAAAGTTCTATTGGTGTGTATTGCCAGAGAATAACTCAAATGAAGGAAGAGGACCAAAGGATAAGGGCAATAATGTGATGCTTGTTGGATGAAGAGTGTGATAATAAAGAAGAGAACAAAAGGTTAACTAAAGGAAGAGATCACCTACAGTCGCTTCTAAATCTAGTGTCTCACCAGTGAGATGAGATGAAAAGCATAAACAAAAAGCTGTTAAATGCCACAAAAGATGTAGTGAAGAGAATGAGAGCCAAGGCAAAAGCATTCAAGGAAAATAGGACCCCCTTGAAATTCCAAAAAAAAAGAAGGGGAGGGTGCTTCATGAATCAGTTAAAGAACTCTTATTGGGTTGGAAATAGTTTACAATTGTAAAAAATGTTTCCTTTGATGTAATATGAGCAAACTTAATAAGTTTCTTTTCAATAATAAAATTTTGAGGTTTTATCTTTTAATCAAGTGGTATAATGTTATCTATCGCACCAGAGGGTGTTATCCCTTGTGTAGCATAAAGAACAAGATTTGATTGATATCTTTTCACCCTTTTACACAGGTTTTTTTCCTTGTAAAGGCAATCAAGAAAACAACCAAGCAAAGTACATGAGTTTCATTACGAATGGTGTGGTCCTCATAAACAATTATTCAGGATGATCAAAAGATTATGGAAAAGCCACCTAACTTGTACTTTAACAACCAGACGGTTTAAAGTCAAATAATCAAAATAATAATAATAAAAGGGAATATATAACAATAACCATACCATTGTTCGCTAAAATTCTTGCATATATTTATAGGAATCACCATTACTCATTCTAAGGAAAACTCGATTAACCATGCCCCTTCTACCACAAGGGTATACAAAACTCGCACTAGAAGTAAAGCAATGGAAGGACAGAATTTGGGTACTGAGCAAAGAGCAGATTCTGAAAATGTTACACTAAATGATTAGATGATAGCCATGGAAAATCAAATGGCTGAAATGATGAAGATGGTAAATGAAACACTAAGGAAGATTGCGAGGAACTTGCAACACCCACCTAATACTAATGGGGGAAATACAAGCAGAGTAGGTGCTAAAGCAACATTAAGAGCAAAGAATAATGGTTCCTGTCTAAGAACTGGGGTGAATAATGGCTTGAACCAGTCAAATGATGGAATAAAAAAATAGGGGGCAATCGACACACATACTACTTGGTGACGACCCCTTGTATACTTTCCATATTCTAGAAAAAGTTGCAAATGATGCATGGAAAGAAGAAATAAGAAAACTAAAGGATCAAATTTGGGCCCTCCAAAGGCCTACCACATGGGGTACTCTTAGTGTGAATGATCTGTGTCTCACCCAGAGGTACAAATCCCTAAAAAATTCAAAATGCCAGAATTTGAGAAGTTTGACAACTCTATTAATCCTTTGTTCCACATAAAGTTGTATTGTACCAAGACAGGGGTGTGGTCGAAGAACGAGAAATTCCTTATTCACTTCTTTCAAGAAATTTTGACAAGGGGAGCATTATTTTGGTTTATGCACCTCAATCATTCAAAAATTAAGAAGTGTAAGGATTTGGTGGACAAATTCAGGAGACAGTTTAGATACAACATTAACACGGCACCCACTCGTGAGGAATTCAAAAACATGAGTAAAAGGAATACATAAATGTTTAAAGAATATGCCTGACGGTGGAGAGTTCTGACTTCTCAAATCCAACCACCCATGAATGATACCAAAATATGTTCTAGCTTCATCATCATCCTTCTAGAATTGTATCATAATCACATGTTAGGAGCCAATGTAAGAGACTTCTCTACCTTGATAGTAATTGGAGAAAGGATAGACAATAACCTACGACATGGGCACGTTACGGTCCTTAATATTGAAAAAAGGAACCAAGGGTTTAAGAAGAAGAATCTATTAGTAATGTTCAAGAATCGGGGCCATACACATCCCCTAACATAATTGACCTTTAAGTTAATGGAAGGAAAATAGGACAAAACAACAATTGAAGCTAGGTAGAATCCTTGCAAATTAGCCAAAGGGGTACAAGAGATAATTGCCCATAGCTCAAGTTTAACTCGACTAATTCTGCCTTATTCCCCAACCTTTAAGATACAGAGATCATGGGACCTTGACCATATAGGCCAACACAACCTCCTTTCCCTAAATGGTATGACTCGAATTTAACTTGTGACTTTCACATGGAAGTAGTCAGCCACTCAATCAAAAATTTTCCATCCTTTAATAATTGGGCATATTAAGATTAACGCCCTCGACAATTCCAACATTGCTACTAATCCACTTCCAAATCACAGAGGAGACGAGTACATAAGGGTTATGGATGCAAAAAAACCTTTCACTCAAGATGTCTCTAAGCTAAAATGCTCAAGGAAGGTTTTGTATCAAAATATCGTGAAAACTAGATACATCAGGGACCTTATGAATGAAGAGGGAGATGCTATGGGAAATATGGAATTCTGCATACACCACCAAAAAAGGACAAGGCACAACATTGAAGATTGCCAAATGTTCACCCAATTCATAGAACGAATGATAATTCTAGGAGTGTTAATCATAGAGTTACCGAAAGAGGAGATTTGCATGATAGGGAAGAGATGCCCTAATTTGATCATCAAGAAACCAGTGGATGGAGAACAAAAGAGAACCTCTACCCAAGAGATTAGTAAAGTCACCTCGACATTAGCATTTAAACATCCAAAGGTGATCTTTAAAATACCAACCTCATTTCCATATGAAAGTGATTGCACGATACCCTAGAGATATGACAGCAAGATAGAAATGCCTTCTAATCAGGAAGCCAGGGTTGCCTCATCTGAGAAACCTGTGTCAAACATAACCGATGTTCATAGATTTACTTAGAGTGGTAGAATTTATACTCTAGATGATTCAAAGAAAACAAAAAAATGGAAGGAACCTATAATTGAACAGCCCAAAGATGTTAAAGGAGATCAAGAGGGTGAATTCCTTCGAATCATGAAGCAAAGCGAATACAATGTGGTGGACCAATTAAAGAAAACTACCATGTAAATCTCAATACTATACTTGGTGTTAAGCTCAAAAGCATATCAAAAAGCATTGCAAAAAGTTTTAAATGAAGCTTATGTGCAACTAAATATCACCCTAGAAAAGGTGGTTCACTTGGTGAACGTCGCAAAGGCTATGTCAAGAATTTCTTTCTTCAAAGAAGAAATATCGGATCGCTTTATCCACTGACCTCAAGCCTTGAACATTACGGTAAAATGCAATAGCTATGTTGTCGCCAAAGTCTTAATTGATAGAGGTTCCGCACTGAATGTTTTGTTATTGTCCACATTAAGGAAATTTCCTATAGACCCTGCCTTTATAGACGATAGTGACTTGATAGTGCGAGTATTTTACAACAGTAGAAGGGAGGTGATTGGCACTATGTACCTACAATTATAAATTGAACCTAATACATTCGAAGTGGAGTTTCAAGTGATGGATACAACTTTGGCATACACAATGCTATTGGGAAGACCATGGATTCATGAAGTGGGATTGTTCATTGTACTCTCCACCAAAGGGTAAAGTTCATTGATGAAGGAAGGATTATCACTGTCAAGGGCAAATAGGAGATGCTCATTAGCAAACCCAGCTTGACACCTTATATTGACTCTACTGAACAAGTACTAGAAAGCTCCTTACAAAGCTTCAAAATTGAAAATAAGAGAAGATATTTCAATGCCATTGTGGCAAAAATTATGGAGAAAAATAGGTTTCAAGCTGGCAAAGGACTTGGGGTGAGACTACAAGGAGTAAAGCACCTTGTCGAGATCCCTGAAAATCCTAATTGATAGGGGTTAAGATATGAGCCTTCACTAAAAACATCACTGAGAGAGAAAGTGAGCGTGATCAGAAACAAATGACAAGAGAAGATGTGAGTCCCTCATATCAAAAAGACATTCCCTACAGTTACAGAAATACTAAACCCATCAGTATCCATGATAGGGAATGGTAATAACAGAATAAAGGCCGAAAGTTGGATCATGCTTGACAACTCAAGAGGAGCTCTAGATAATTGGGAATTTGAGGCTCTTCCAAATGTGTTGTCATTAGAGTAATTGGCTTTATTTCGTTTCTCTCTTTTAGCTCTACCCAAGGCCATTAGAGTATTTTTAAGTTCCCTAGATAAGGGCGTTGTCTTTATTTTAAGTATAAGTACATGTAATTATGTGGAATAAAATTTTGGTATTTTTTTTAAGCTTAATTACTATTATGCTCCATTTTCCTTCAATTCATTTCGAATTTTCTTCTTCACTCCAGGGATCTGAACCCCTTAGAACTCCTATCCAACGTAGAAGTTCCTGAGTCCCTTACAAACATTTCACTTGATGTAGCAGATATACATGATTGAGTTCAATGATGATAACTTAGGCCAAACATTTGTGAAAATGATTGAATCTTCAAAAAAAGGAATAGTTCCCCGTGAATAGGTTATTAAAAAGATAAACTTAGGAATGAAAGAAATTAAGATAGTAGACAACCCCCAGAAACAACAAATGATTAACTTGTGCAAGGAATACATTGACATGTTTGCTTGGTTCTACCAAGACATGCTAGGACTTAAGCCACAAATTCCCTCCCATTAAATCCCTCTGTACCCTGACATGCCACCTAAAAATCAGAAGTTAAGAAGATTGAGTACTAAGATGTCAATAAAGATCAAGGAAGAGTTGACTGAGTAACTTGATGTAGGATTCTTACAAGTGGCAAAATAGCCCCAATGGGTAGCTAATAGTGTCCCTATGTCAAAGAAGGATGGTAGAGTGAGAATGTGTGTTGACTATCAAGACTTAAACAATGCAAGCCCAAAAGACAACTTCCTGCTACCACATATCAACGTCCTAGTCAATAAAACCGCAAGAAGTCATTGATATTCATTTATGGATGGCTATTTAGGGTACAATCAAATCCCTATGCATGAAAATAATAGGGACAAGACCACTTTCATCACCTAATGGGGAACTTACTACTACAAAGTTGTGCCATTCGCATTAAAGAATGCTGGGGCCACTTACCAATGAGCAATGGTGGTATTGTTTCATGATATGATGCATAAAGAAGTGGAAGCCTATGTGGACGATATGGTAGCTAAGACCACCAAGAATGAAAGCCATGTGCCATTCCTCCGAAAAGTGTTCAAAAGACTTTGAAAACATCAACTCCACTTGAATCCTAACAAGTGCATCTTTGGAGCCTTATTGGGAAAGTTACTTCATTTTATAGTCAGCTAAAGGGGGATAAAGGTGAACCCATATAAAATTAAAGCTATTAGAGATATGACAGAAACTAAGACAGAGAAGGAAGTTAGAAGTTTCTTAGGATGGTAAAATTATATCTCCAGGTTCATCTCGAACTTGACATCAATGTGTGAGTCGATTTTCAAACTCATCAGAAAAAACCAAAGACATGGTATGAGGAATGCCAAAAGACTTTTGACAAGATCTAAGAATATTTATTGAATCCACCAGTCCTAGTACCTCCAACGCCAAATCGGTCGTTGATCCTCTCCCCGACAATTTTGCCTAGATCTATGGGTGCTGTACTAGGGCAACACAAAGGGAAACAATTCCCCATAGCTATTAAATTAGAATTTCATTGTACCAACAATATAGCAAAATATGAAGCGTGTGTCAACAGTCTACAAGTAGCTTTGTCATTAGGCATTAAGAGCCTCAGTTTTTAGAGATTTAGCCCTCATAATTTATCAAGTAAAATGGGAGTGGTGAAAAAAAGACCCTAAATTAATTCCTTATCAACAATTCTTAACCAAGCTAATTTAGCAGTTTGATGAAATAACATTTAATCACATGACTTAAGATAAGAATTAGTTCACTAACGCATTGGCTACTTTAGCTGCCATGATCCAACTCAACTGTAAGGTACACATCCAACTAATTCAAGTCAAATCAAGGGGTTCACCTGCCTATTGTATAAGTATCAATGAAGAATCAGATGGGAAGACATGGTTCTACAACATCGTAAACTTCATAAAAGAATGGACATACCTAACAAAAGCTACGGAGAATGATAAGAGAACATTGCAAAGGCTAGCAATGAGTTTTTTCTTGAGCAATGACGTGTTATGCAAATGAAGCCACGATGGAACACTACTAAGGTTTGTAAAAGGAAAAGAAGTTCGAAAGATGATAGAAGAAATTCATGAGGGCATATGTGGGGTGCATGCGAATGGTCACACGATGGCCAGAAAAATTCAGAGGTGTGGTCACTTTTGGATAACGATAGAGAAATATTTCTTTGAGTATGTAAAGAGATGTCATAAGTGCCAAATTTAAGCAGACAAGCTCCAAGCCCATTACACAACTTAGTGGCACCTTGACCTTTCGCAATGTAAGGTATCGACTTCTAATGGGCATAGATTTATACTAGTCATCATCAATTACTTCACTAAATGGGTAGAAGCTGCATCATTCACCAACATCACCAAAAAGAAGTTTCTCAAATTCTTGAGAATCAACATTATTTATCATTATAGGTTGTCAGAAAGAATAATCACAAATAATGCACCCAACCTAAACGGGACAGAGGTCAAGAGACTTTGCAAGCAGTTTAAAATTAAGCACCATAATTCCACCCCTTACTAACCATAAATGAATAGGGTTGTCAAAGCTACCAACAAGAATTTGAAGAAGATTGTTAAAAATATGGTTGTCACATACAAGATTGGCATGAGATGCTCTTATATGCACTACACAGATACCACACTATAGTGCACACATCCATTGAAGCAACCCCCTATACCATGGTATATGGAATGGAAGTCGTTATGCATGTTGAAGTTAAAATCCCTTCCCTTATGGTAATGGTGGAAGCTGGTTTGGATGAACAAAAATGGATTAAAACCCGATATGAGCAGCTGAATTTAATCGAAGGAAAAAAGGCTTAATGCCATGTGTCATGGTCAATTATACCAAAAAAGGGTGGCTAGAGCTTTTAAAAAAAAACTACACCTAAGGGAATTCAAAATCAAAAATTTTGTTCTTAGGAATATTTTGCCTAACCAGAACAATACAAGGGGTAAATGGACACCTAAATACAAAGGGCCATACATAGTTAAGAAAGCATTCTCAAGAGGTGCGTTAATCTTAACAAATATAGAAGGGAATGATTTGGCAAAGCCTTTGAATTTCGAAGGTGTAAAAGATATTTACCATAAGAAAATGAAAAAAAAAGGAAAAAGAAAGCTCGCTAGGTTAAAAACCCAAAAAGGTCGCTTAGGAAAAAGTTAGAGCAAATATAAGAAGCTCGCTAGGTTGAAAACCCAAAAAAGGGGGCCTAGGCAAAAGTTAGATCAAATAAAGAAAGCTCGCTAGGTTGAAACCCAAAAAGGCGACCTAGGCAAAAATTAGAGCAAAAAAATATAATAATGAAACAAAAAATGATGATAATTAAAAAAGAGAAAGAAATCTCGCTAGGTTGAAAATCCAAAAGGGCAACCTAGGCAACAGTTAAAGCCAAAGGTTATAGCCTACTATGTTACAACAAGTTTAGCTTAGAAAGAATCTTGAAAGGGATAAGCCAAAGGATACGCTCAGGAAAATAAAGAAATCAATCTCAAAATTCCAAAGCAAGGAGCAATGAACTCATGAGTGTATGTGCTCAACAACCTACGAAACAGTGTGCAGGGCATCGGGAAAAATGTAGAGGACTTTATCCAAAGTACATATTACTCTTGTCTTTTGAAATTTCTTTCTCTAACTCACTTGTATTCTTTCCACTAAGTGGTTGAATTTGATCATCTTCTTTGCTGGGTGTATTTATTAAACGTTGTCCATCCTTAATCTTCTTTTATAGCATTCCACTATCATTCCTTGCAGAAATTATGGTGTTTATCATTTTAATAAAACAAAATAGAGAAGGAATAATTTGAAAACAAGAATTATCTAATGAAACATATCTATATGATCTTAAGGTCCTAATCAATTTATAGAACCGCTTGATTGTCGTGAATAAGACAGGTGCTTAGAAAAGTAAAGAAATATTGAAAAGAGGAGATATCTATAGGATCAACAATTATTACTTTTGGGCACTAAAATAGAAATCTCACAATGCTTCAATATCCAAATAAAGGATAATCATGCTGAAAAGAAGCTATGAAAACACCACAATTAGAGCCTGGACAATGAGGGAAGGACACTTAAGTCAACATGAGAAGGGGCTTGGTTAAACAAAGCATCCCAAAAGAAAGATCAATTTACTTTTGGGTAATTTCTTCTCTCTAAGCTTTCATTCATCATTACAAGTTTTATGATACTAATCATCAACATACAAGGTATTGAGTCTTAGGAGTTCTCTCCTATGTGTCGATGCCTCTAGTATGAGAATCTCCCTCTCCTTTTTGATTGACAGATGATAGTGTTTGCTTTGCACTCAAAAAGGAAGAAGAAAACTTGAAATTGAGTAACCCATGTCGAACAAAAGACCCACGAGTGAGAAACTCTCTCTTGAGTGATGATTAGTAGTGATCGCTTGCATACAAAAATCCAAATTCTTGTGAGTAAAGAATGGTAGTGACTACTTCTACTTAAAAATTTAAATTCTTACCGAGTAATGAATGGTAGTGACCACTTCTACTAAAAAATTTAAATTCCTTTTTGAGTGATGAATGGTAGTGACTGATTCCACTCAAAAATTCTAAATTCTTCTCTAAGTGATGAACGGTAGGTATTGATTCCACTAAAAAATTCAAAATTTTTTCTGAGTGATGAACGGTAGCGACCGATTCCACTTAAAAATTCAAAATTCTTCTCTAAGTGATGAATGGTAGTGATTGATTCCACTCAAAAATTCAAATTTTTTTCTGAATGACAAATGATAGTGACCAATTCCACTCAAAAATTCAAAATTCTTCTTTAAGTGATGAACGATTATGACTAATTCCAAGCAAAATTTCAAAATCTTTTTTTAGTGACAAATGGTAATGACCGATTCATGCTTATAAATTCAAATTCTTTCCTAAAAAACTGGCAATATTGATCATTTTGCACTCAAAATGGAAAATTAAGATTCTCATCATGAGCAATTAGCACACGAAGGGGAAGCTCTCTTTAGGCACAAAGACTGGTATGCCAATTAAAACACGTGTCCATTAGTCTTTACTTGCTCCTTACGTAAGAATATTGAAATTGCACTTTCAATTTTCTTTACCTAAGAAACAAGAGAAGAAGATGTAAACAGTGTATTTTGTCTGGGCCAAAAAAAGATATAAGAAAAAATAAAAAAAGGAAATAAAGTATTAAAAAGTAAAATAAAGCTAATAAATACATAAAATAAAGGATAATAAATTTGAACAAAATTAAAAATGATAAATAAAAGCAAGAGTAATCATAAAAAATATAAAATTCAAATTCAACAATAAAATGGGAAAAGATAAGAAAAATTAAATAAGATACAAATCCTAAAATAGTTTCTTCTAGATCTCAATCGAATTTTAATTTCAAATTCTAATCAAAATTAAAATAATAATCTTAATAGAAATTCAAAATCCAAATTATAAAAAAAAAAAAAAAAAAAAGAGGAAACTTTTCTTTAAATAAAGAAAGTAATAAAAAGAAAAAAAAATCTGAGGACATTATACCACTATAAAGCAGATTTTAATCACAAGCTTCAGTAAGAGGGGAGAGAGGCATCGAGAGGAAGAGGAGAATTGGCATTGTGAGAGGGAATTTGAGAGGAAGTCAGAGGCAGCAGAAGGAGAAGCCACGCATTCCACCACCATCATTGTCGTCGTGCACCTGCGCGCCGCAAGCTTCTACAGAGGACGTTGCCACCCCGCCCCTATGACCGCTGAGCAGAGCGACCCAAGGACAGTAAGCATCCACGATTGTCGTTAACCGTCACCATCACTTGCGTTAGTGGCATTCCAGCCTCCATTCGCGTCAACGCACCTGAATCGGAGCAGTAGACCCGTCGTGGTTACTGAACCATGTCGTCCACCACCATCGCACAAAGAGTGTCTGCTGCCCGTACATTCGGTCGCCGCTCACTGCCACTAACGTCGCCACCCACCACTACCGCAAGTCACAGCCACCTTTTCCAACGATTGTCGCAGATCATCGTGAGTGAGGTATGTCTGATTCTTCCCCCCACTTGAAATTGAGTTGTCTGATTAGCACTTTTGATAAATCCGATCTTGGAGGAATTTTGGGCATTTGGGAGAAATTTGCAGCATGACGGCCGAATGATTCTGGATTGAAATACTTTAAGTGTCCTGATTTCTTTTTTTCTTTTTTTTAGGAAATTGATTCTTGAATTTCTTAAATTATCTAATTTAATTTGGACTGAATCTTTGGACTGGAGGATCCCTTTTGAATGCTTAAATTAGACTGAAGTTATAGTTGCTGTCAGAAATCTATTTAAGAGTTAGTGTTTAATCATGTTAGTATGATTCATGATTCAGGATGATGTGGTGCTCTCTATCATGGATTTTGTAAGATGCCAATTAAAAATATAGTGGTTTTGCTTAGACTAAGATAATGGTAATTAATTTTGATGTAGGGATTTTAAATTGTCAATGTGTTACACTTCACTTTTTTGCCTTCCAAGCTCTAAATTAGAGCATCGGATATGCTAATTTCCTTGGATATAGGAATCTAAATTTTATTTCGTTCCTCAACATTATGGTACAAATTTTTGGCAAACAAATGAATTTGAAAAAGCATTAATTCAATCTTTTATGTTGGTACATGGGGAGCCATTTTGATAATGCAAGGTCCGAGGAGAACTGAGGAACCATCGTGAACCTATAAGAGGAACTAAGGGCTCTAGAAATTCTTTTTATTTATTTCTGTGTTTGTTATCATGTATCTTTATCTTGGGCTGTAATTAAATACTGAATGCTATAGCTTATCTATTCATTCATTTAGATATATTTGTGACGTTAGTAGTCCTAAGAGCTTATGCTTACCATGCATGGGGTGAAAAGGTCGTTGACCCCTAATTAGGGTGATTAGTTATTCTTTTCTCCTACAACATAAGTTATCATCTCATTGTATGAGACTGTTTATTAGTGTTGGTGAAAATGTACGTAGAAATATGTTAGATTTGTACTACATGTTTAGATTTCGTCTTTATTTGGATTATGAGTTCCATACCTATTGCATGTTTGTATTCTAGTTCCAACGACCCAATTTTATCCTAAAATTAGGACTTTAATTTTTCTTATATTTTAGACACCTTATTTTTCAAAATTCTAAAAATGTTCTCTATTTCCTTTATCTTGGAATTTCATTTAGCTTTAAATTATTTTCTAAAATCTCCAAAAATAATAAAAGAGTGGTAAAACCAAAGAGACAAAGAAGTGAGTTTAAGAAAGATTTTTAAAAGTAAAAATTCAATCCACCAATTCAAATTTTGGTATTCTCTTAAAACATATAGTTCTTTCTTTCTAAAATTGGACCAACACACAACTATTTTTTACCTTTGAACTATGTGAACTTTGATCCCCATAAGGGGTACATAGGTACTAAAGAACCTTTTCTAGTCAAGTCACAACATTGAAACATCTTTATTTTGCGTTTGCATATGATTTTTAGGGATAAATAAGGCTTATACAAATTAATTGCACATCTTTGATATTAGACATTGTGCAGTGCCTAACACCTTCCTCACGTGGACCAACTCCTGAACTCGTCTTTGTGTTCGAAGGCTATTTTCAAGTTATTTTCTAAAAAAGGTTTTTCTAAATTTTTCTTTGAAAAATAAAATATTTAGTGGCGACTCCATTTCATTTTCTATTCGCATCACATTTTGGGTGTGACAGTATTCAAAAGAAAACAATACATTTAATCCCTTTACAAAATCAGATAATCAAATAAATGTAAATATAAAACTACTAACACTTGGAAAACTATCAAAAATGAAAAATAATTAGTGTACACCCTCCCTTAGAAGCCATAAAATTTGATAAAGAAGGAATAGAATTAGAAGCTTCTCCTTTCAAAACAATAATAAAGGCAAAAATAGTGAAATATTTAATAGAAAAGATATTAAAAATATACAAGATCAAAATTGTAATAACCTAATTTTTTAAAACACATTAATTGGGCAAAATAAATCTAGATGTTGTTAAAATATAATTCAGCATAATTTTCTGAGCCTGCAGTTGAAATTTGAGAATTTTTCGGAGTCAAAATCTGATCTGACGGAGAAAAAACTCGGTCTGGCTTCAGGGAATTAGCAAGTAAATTGGAAGGCTTTTAATCCTCAAAAGAAATCTGAATTCCTTCCATATGGGCCTGTATTCTTGCTAGATCAGAGAAGGCATCCGAGATTTACCCCGGGCGAAGTGGAAAAAGACCAAAATGCCTCTGAAGGCCTTAAAATTTCAAATCCCCATTTTCCCTCTCATTTTTCCTTTTCTCTCCCTCTCTCCTCCCTACATTTTCTCTCCCTTCTCTCCTCTCATTTTCGTGCCACTATGCACTGCCGAAAACGCTGCCCTATGCCGCCGCCGGTGCAGCTCGACGCCCTCGACCTCCAGCCACTATCCCCGACCGTCAACGGACGCCACAACGGCCGGAAATAGCTCATTTTCCCTTTGTCATGAATTTCTTTTCCCATCGTGATCTCCGTCGTCCGACGCCGTCCGGCCACACCGCTGCCACCATTGGGTAACATGAGCTGCCAGCTTCCTCGCCCAGCTTCCAACCGGTGAAGCACCGTTGCCACGCACCTGAAATGGGGGAAAAATAGTTTCGTCGTTCGCCACCTTAGTCGTCGAAAAATGCCATCTAAACGGCCGTGTTTCATTGAACGGACCCTGGATCCGACATCCTCGAGCTGCAGGCTACGTTTTGGTGTATCTTTCGACCCCAGCTGCCGTGCGCCGTTGCCGGAGTTGCAGGAAAATGGCCAGAATCAGATTTCAAGCTTTTGAAACCCCTGATACGATTTAAAATGCCCAATTTGATGTTTTCATATCGAAATTAGTCCCGAACATGTTTAAGGATTAGGCCGGCTTAGGAATTTGATAAACTGAAGTAGGAAAGCCTAATTGAAAGAAAACTTTCCTAAGAATTTAATTATTTTTCCCAGGAAACTAATTAGGATCAATTATCAAGGAAACAGGAAATCTTGATCCAATTAGGAGCAAACGGTGAAAGGTAGAGTGATTTACACTCCCCAGAACTTTAAATTGATATTGTGAATACCTGTTTAGAATAATTTCATTGTATGGTAATGCATGCTAAAATATAAGTATATATGTATGCTTGTGTGTTGAGTATGCCTGTTGCATGTTTGATATGTTTGGCTATCGAATTTATATGCTATAGGAACGACTGACTTAAGATAGGGTATTCAATAGCCGGTATGGGATGGCCGTTGAATATCCGTTATGCAAATAGTTTTGTAAAATGAATTATTTTTAATTAGATTAAGTCTGCATTCGTTAGGGATTATTCGTTAAACCAGGACAACCCTATGAAAGGTTTAAGGAGTATAAAGGGGGATAACTTATACGGGGTAACGTGTTAATTTAGTTATAATCTCTTATAACCTTAAGAATTGGTCGGCTATGCGTATGTAGTTCTGAATAGATTGTATGAGGATGAGAATTAACATTTGTGCACATGTTAGGGGACGCCCTGGATGTTGATTCTCACCCAGTCCTTGAGTAAGTAATTGGTGTCACGAATCACACTCACAATATAGGTGTGTTTTTGGGTGATTGGTGTTACGGATCACACCCAATGTAAAATTATGTTTTTTTGTAAAAAAGGCATGCAATTGGAAAGAATAATGAACAGTCACATGAGAGGCATGATTTAAAGTAAGAATTTCAGTATAAGTTTTCAAAATAAAGATTTTATGCTCATTTTATTATTTGCATCGATTTCCCATGTGTTTTATATATTTTAAAGAATACGATAATTCAAATGCATTTAATTTGAATATGGGGAGATGTTTTCTATGTGTTGTCACAGCTAAGCATCCAACTGTTTTAGAACTGTAAATATAAATTTCTTTATTGGGATTTAACCATCTCATGAAGTTTTTTGCTCAGATGATCAGAAACAGGAAATATTTAAGAGATAACTGGGCAGAAGCAGGATAGCATAATGACATTGCAGCGTAGTTAGGCTTGAATTGTGTATATGTATTTATCTATGCTATTGTTTTGATTTTTGATGGATTTTATTGGATGTAATTATGGATTTGGGCTGTTTGTATTTATGAGAAACGTCTAATTTTTAGGGAAAACTCTGCCGAATTTTCAGTAGAATGAATGCATTGAAGAATGGTTTGTTTTGAATTGAAATTGAATAGATTTAGTGTTCTGAAATTGTATGGTTATTAGCATTGATATTCCAGAGCATGTTATGGTTTGTATGTAAAAATAGAAATGCTGCATAGGACTTAGGATTGAGTGGAATCTGAATGGACTATGAAAAGAGTCTATTTGGGTTATACTCAACCAATAGTGACCCTTTAATGTTCCCTGACATAGGAAAAGTGAAAATTTTATTTTAAATTTTATATGCTTCCTCTACTCTGATAGAGGTAAGTATATTATGAATTAGGGGGTCGTTACAAAAATAACTATTCAAATTTAGTTCTCAATACAAGAGCTAAACAATTAGATAGAGTAGAAGTCCAAGTTAATAATAGGCCAATAGAAAATAGTGCAACAATACAAATAAAAGATCCACAAAGGTCAATATATAAAATACATAATTTATCAGAAGAAGAAAGTAATAAAATAAATTTAGGAAAAAAACATGATACTTTACTAGAAGAAATTACCAAAAAAATTAGAAAAACTAAGCAAGATCTTCCTCATCAAATAACCTTAGAATAAATACTTTAACCCAAGAAATTTATAATGATGAAGAAAAATAAAACAATATAAATAAAATGAGATTTCATAAAGGATTTACACCCATGCCAAAAACAAGAAATTATTATCCAACACCAACTTAACCAGATACTCAGTATCAAGAAAAAGGAATGTATACTGAATGTGTCTATTCACGAGAATCAATGGTAAAATGGAATATAGATGGAGTTAGTGAACATCATATTTTGGATATAATTCAAAATATGATAATGTATGCAACAACATATAAAGTTAAACAAAATAATGAAAAACAAATAGTAACTATGTTAATAACAGGATTTACGAGTCAATTAAAGGGATGGTGGGATAATTATCTAACAGATGTAAAAAGAGCAATAATTCTTAATGATGTAAAGAAGTTAGAGATGGTCAAGTCATTAGAAGTGAAGATACAGTTTCAACACTTTTATATGCTATAACAAAAAATTTTATAGCAGATTTAGTAAAATTTCAAGAAAAAGTAGCTAAACAATTAATAAATTTGTCTTGTCTAACAATGTCAGATTTTATGTGGTATAAAGATATGTTCCTTATTAAACTATATACAAGATCATATTGTAATACATATTTTTGGAAAGAAATATTTATAAAAGGATTACCAAAATTATTTGCAGAAAAAATTATGAGAGCAATAAGAAGTCAACATGACAATACTATCCCTTATAACCAATTAACTTATTGTCAAATAATTAATTCAATTACTTTAAAAGGCTTAGCTATATGTATTGACTTAAAACTCCAAAATAAAATAAAATATGAAATAAATGAAAATAGGACAGAGTTAAGAAACTTTTTTGAACAATATGGAATAGAAAAGATTCAAGCTCCTTCAACAAAATATAGAAAAGGTAAGAAAAAAAATAATTTTATGAATCTAAAAAGAAAAATCATTATAGTAAGAAACCAAAATATCAAAAGAAATTCTCAAAGAATAAAAGGGAAAAATCTAATTTTCCTTAAATGTTGTCGATATGGTCATATAGCAAAACAGTGTCAACTATTTAGATATAGAGAAAAATATAAACAAGGATTAATTAGTTTACTGGTAAACGAAGACTATGAAACTACTGACGAAGATATAGAAGAAGAAGGTGAAAAAGATTATATTTATCAACTACAAGAAGAAGAAGAATCTAATAAGTTTGAAGAAGATGATAAAGAAAGCTGTTTAGGAATTGGGCTTTACGACTGTAATAACTGTGTTAGACAAATCAACGTAATTTCAAGAGATAAAATGCAAGTTCTAATAGAAATCATAGATAAAATAGAAAATGAAGAGGTTAAAAATCAATATTTATTAAAACTAAAGGACATAATAGAAATTGTAGAAAAATATCCAAAAAAGGAAGTTGAACCTTACAATTTTCAAGAAATCATTAAAAAATTTAAAACACAAACTAGTCAAATAACCATAAAGGCTCTTCAAGAAGAAATTCAACAATTAAAAACAAAATATGTATCTTTAGAATTAGACATACTAAATATAATGGGAGCTCAATACTTAAGTAATGAACAAAATTCAAAAGGTGAAAATATACAATCTCACAGTGAAGAAGAGGAAAGCTGTCTAAACATAATAAATAAAGTACCAAATCAAAAATTGTATTGTAGAATAAATTTATCTATAAGAAATCAATTTAGTATAAATAATATAACTTTATTTGATTTAGGAGCAAATTTAAATTGTATTCAAGAAGGATTAATTACTACTCAATATTATGAAAAAAAACAAAAAAGAAAGATTATCAAGAGCTAACGGATCATGTTTACAAGTCCAGTATAAATTATCTAGTGCTAAAGTATGTAATCAGAAAATTTGTTTCAAAACCCTCTTTGTTTTAGTTAAAGATATAAGAGAAGCTATAATCTTAGGAACTCCATTTTTTACATTAATTTATCCTTTTAAAGTAACTGATGAAGGAATTACAACAGAAGTAGCGGAAAAGAAAATATGTTTTAAATTTATAAGAGAACCCTTAATTAGATGTATTAATTTGTTAAAAACAGCATCTATTGAAGACAAAAAAACTATATCAAGAAAAGTTCATCAAATTAATCTCCTTAATAAAGAAATACATTATAAAAGAGTGGAAGAACAAATAGAGAATCCATCAATACAAAATAGGATTAAAAAACATGGAAAAATTTTAAAAAGAAATTTGTGCAGAACATCCAAATGTCTTTTGGAATAGGAAAAAACACATTGCATCCCTTCCATATGAAAAATACTTTATTGAAATAAGTATTCCAACAAAAACTAGGACTATTCAAATGAATCAAGAGATTTTAGAATATCATAAAAAAGAAATAAAAGAACTATTGGATAAAAATTTAATTGAAACAAGTTAAATCTCCATGGAGTTGTTCAATCTTTTATAAACATTTAAATAAAGCTCTTAGATAGATTATATATCTCATTCCTAACAAAAGAGATGAAATAAAAGATAAAAATCAATTAATAAGATTTCTAGGATGCCTCATGTCAGTGTAACTGTGATTAAAGGAGAGTGAAAATGATCTAATTAGAGAATATACATTATTATTTAATGTTTAATTATTTATAAATTTTTGTTTATACCATTATTTTTAAATGTTATATTGTTATTTTTTATTAATAATTTAAATAAAATTAAATTTTGATATAAAATCGATTATAATTTAAAATTTTAAAGATTAAATTAAAAATTAATTTAAAATTTAAAAATGTAAAAAATATTTTTGTGATTGTTATATAAAGATCTTTTGTCATGTGTAATCAAACTTGTACAAGTGATGGATAAAGACGACGATTTCTGCGTAGGACAAAATCTTAATAGACGTCACAATTCTCCTACACGAGTTATTCGACTCCCACCAAATATGTAATAGCTAGATGCATGCTGACACTCAGACTTTTGGTTTGCGCGGACACTTGTAATAGCACTGTTTGATTTTATGGACTCAATTTAATATAGATGATACATAAACCTGTCATATCTTAAAAGTTTAATAAAATATTAAAAAAATGTCTGCAAATAAAATTAATATATATATAATTTAAATTATTTTTAAATTATATTACTTTTAATTATATTTATTTAATTATTAATATATAAAAAAATTTATATAAATTTTGATAGATTTGAGTATACGACAACATTTTCTATAACTATAGAAAATGCTTAGCAAGGTTGATCAAGGTAATTGCCCTCAGATTTTCAAGGTTAGATAGGTTGGATAGAAATGCTTGACAAAAGATGATCAAGTCCGAATTTATCATTAAAAATGATCATAGTAGATTGAATTTCACATTTAAAAAAAAAAAAGAAATCAGTAAAATTATCTGACTAAAATACTCTCACTTTTATAAGAGGTGTTTCAATTATAAAAGGCTCTTTATTCTTTAATGAATATTTAAAAATATATTATATTTACTTCTTTTAGAATAAAAAATAAGGTACAAATAAAATTATAACCAAACAAAGACATGGGATGATGGGAACGTCAAAAGGCTTCTCACAAGATCAAAGAATATTTACTGAATCCACTAGTCCTAGTACCTCCAATGCCAAATCGGTCACTGATCCTTTGTCTGACAATTCTGCCTGGATCTATGGGTGTTGTACTAGGGCAATACGATGATACTAGAAGAAAATAGCAAGCGATCTATTACTTGAGTAAGAAATTTACTTACTATGAAATTTCTTACTCATTAACTGAAAGAACATGTTGTGGGTTAGTTTGGACGTCTAAGAGATTGAGGCAATACATGTTTTATTATACAACGTTGTTAATCTCCATAATGGATCCCCTGAAGTACATTCTCAAAAATTAACATGTGTCTAGATGAGTCTCTAAGTGGCAAGTGGTCCTCTCTAAATACACTATAAAACATGTCACTAGAAAATTGGTTAAAGGAAGTCCATAGTAGATCACTTGGCAAAAAGTCCACTCGATGAATATTAGCTGTTAGATTTTCACTTCCCTAACGAGTATGTCCTCGCAATAGAAAAAGAAGAAGAGGAAGGAGGAGAAAAAGTCAACAAGTGGAAAATGTACTTTAACAAGGTCTCCAATGCGCATGGAAATGACATAAGCGCGATCCTTGTGTCTTCCGAAGGGAAACAATTCCCCATAGCTATTAAATTGGAATTTGATTGTACCAACAATATATATAGCAAAATATGAAGCATGTGTCAATGGTCTACAAGCAACGTTATCATTAGGCTTTAAGAGCCTAAATTTTTGGGGATTCAGCCCTCATAATTTAGCAAGTAAAAGGGGAGTGGTGAAAAAATGACCCTAAATTGGTTCCTTACCAATGGTTCTTAACCAAGTTGATTGAGCAATTTGATGAAATAACATTTAATTACATGACTGAAGAGAAGAATTAGTTCACTGACGCATTGGCCCTTTTAGCCGCCATGATCCAACTCAAATGTGGGATACACGTCCAACTGATTCAAGTTAAATCAAGGGGATCACTTGCTATTGTATGAGTATCAATGAAGAACCGAATGGGAAGACATGGTTCTACGACATCATAAACTTCATAAAAGAATGTACATACTCAACAAAAGCTACGAAGAATGATAAGAAAATGCTGTGAAGCCTAGCGCTGAGTTTTTTACTAAGCACCAACGTGTTATGCAAACAAAGCCATGATGGAACACTATTAAGATATGTAGAAGGAAAAGAAGTTTGAAAGATAACAGCAGAAATTCATGAGGGCATATGTGGGACTCATGCGAATGGGCACACGATGGCTAGAAAAATTCAGAGGTGCAGTTACTTTTGGATGACAATGGAGAATGATTGCTTTGAGTATGTAAAGAGATGTTACAAGTGCCAAATTTACGCAGACAAGATCAATGCAACTCTGAGCCCATTATGTAATACCCTCAATCTTATGATTCTTTTTAGTTAATTAAATAATGTAATATGATATACAACAGGATTGGTCAGTTACTACTACCTTTATTCGAGTAAATTCTAACTTTTACCAAGTTAAATAATTAAGTGTCATTGGTTTGAGACTTCTACACTCGGTATTCTCACATGTAACGTAGCAAAAAATAATTTGAATAAAATATATATAAATAATTTTAAATACATACACATAAATGTTTCATTTACAATAGTCGTAATTTAGTTGTACAAGATATATACCTATAAATATGTGAGGTTAAGTAGGGTAAGGAGGCAATAGCCCTGCCACTCATACCCTTCTTCGAATCTTACAAGTGGATATTCTTCTCACATAACTTGAATACATATATGCCCTCTTTTTCCTTACATCAAAATCTTCTTAACCCATTTCAAAAAGATAATAAGGGATCAGGGTAATAGGCATCACATATTTGCATGTCAAAATATAAAACTACCATGCTAATCCTGCATATCCACCCCTCATGTAAGTGGGGGTGATGAAGGAATATCTATAATTGAAATTACCCAGACTTCCTTTATCACCATAAAATATCCCAATATGGGTATGTCTACCCAATCAACCTTCACTTCTAGTAAAATCTAGAATCTAGGCATCTGATACATACTAGCATTTGTATAAGAATAAATCTTAGTAGGAATAACAACCTATTTTAAAAATTACTGATCTGTACCACCGTACTCATACAGAAATATACTACATTCTTTTTATCATCAAATAATACTTGTTGCCTATTGGGATACCATGTATGAATTATACAATTATATCTCAAACTTATGAATGCAACATCACATACCCATCATACACAATATGTTATAAGATTATATCACTTATCCATCACATAAGATATATCATACCATATATCCATCACACAGGATATATCATCTCACATATCCATTACACATGATATATCATAATGCTACCAGGGTTATATTCACATATAAACATAGAGCACAAACAAGGAATATAGAGCATATTTCATGGCTATTGCCAAATCATGATCATATCAAAAGATCATCACAAGAGAAATCTAGAGAGTCACCGAGTGAAATACTCCTCAAATTAAACCCTTACTCATAGGTGAGTTTCTCGTAATCCTCAACACCCCCATGAGGGTCCCTACCCACCTCTTTGGTAGTTCATCCCCCATCACTAAGAACCACAAGGTTTATACCCATCTCTCTGGTAGATCCTCCCTTGAATTATCAATTTTAATATAATCTTCCTTATTACCACCCCTCGGGAGTCCCTGCCCACCTCTCTAGCAGTTCCTCCCCTATCACCAAGTCTAACAAGGTCCCTGCCCACCTTTCTGTAGTTTCTTCCCTGTATCACCATTAAAACAGAGTCCTTGCCCACATCTCTGGTAGCTCCTCCTCTATGTGTACATACGGGATTACTGTTTTCAACATGTCATCTCCTAAAATGCTACTCACAAGTATATTGACTAAGGTGATTTGGCTCATACCATGGTTATGTCTAGCTTTAAGTATGTGACTACTTTAACTCGTTATAAGGAAGTTCACTAACTTAAAATTAATAACCATCATGGTGTTTTCAAAATTATTTAGTTCAACTATGGAATGTCTAATGACAGTCCCATACCGACAATCGATCACTCAACATGAACCTATCTACCACTTTCCATACACTAGGAATACTTTCTCATTTCTCTTCTATATGTCATGCTTATTCCTTTTAAAATCTCATCTCATTCTTGCCCTTGCTCTTTCACTTTCAACTCACATGTTACCCATTATACATTCTAGGTTCAAATACCTTGTTTGAGTAGAGTTTTTGGCTAATTGTAATTCAAACAAGTCATTGAGTTCACTATTCAAAATAGAGGCTAGTCAGTCGACTTCCACCCACTTGGCATTCGACTTTTAACTAACTGTCTTGCAAAATTTTCTAAATTTGAGGGCTACAAGTCAACTGCCATAGGCTTATCAATCGGTTACTCTATTCTTGGAAATTTTCTAGAAAAGATGAGTACGAAAGTCAACTTACAAGGGTTGGTAGTCGGTTGCTAGAGCTTTGTATGCATTTTTAGGCAACTAAAGAACATGACCGTCGACTTCCAAGAGCTAGCAGTCGAATGCTATATTATGCTCTATTTTTCAAATTGGTTGTTAACCCAGATTATTGCCCAAAAACTTGTTTGTAAACCCTCTTTGATAATCAACAACTCAATACCAGTATATAAGCATCATTTATCACATAAAAATAGCCCAAGTTATCGTTTAATCTCACTCAAATTATGGATTCAACCTCATTTTCATCAATAGGTAAAAACTCATTTTTTATAATCTGATTTACGCATAGATAAGTATATTCATGCAATTTAAAACACCCAATGGTAGTTACAAAATCAAGAATGTAGTTTTTAGCTTCCTTTCTGGCTGAATAACAAGAAAATCATAATTTTTAATGCATGAATAGTAACTTTCAAAATAAAGAGGATTACGTTGTTTGCTACCTTATTTCTTGCAATAAGCTGGAGCATTAATATTAGATATCCTCTTAGGATTCTCTGTTGCTAGCCTTTTGCCTCAAATCACTTTAAAATTTTCACTTCCTTCTTAGTTCCTCACTTTCTCTCTCGAGCTCTTCTCCCTCTCTATCTAAGTCTAAAGTTAAGGGTGGAAATGGGAAGGTTATGATATTTTCACCTATTTATAGGAGGTCTAGGCTGTCAGAGAAACTTCAACCCTTATCTAATATCAGGGTTACCTTTTGATCATCCAGCCTTAATTAACAACTTCCTCGGTTATATGAAAAATGAACATTTGGTCACTGAAACTTTGAAGGGAATTTCAAATTTCTAGTAGCTACAATAACCAGTTTTTTGACTAAAATTATGATTTGCTACCCTAGAGTATTGAAAGCCCATATAACTTTCCACACTAAACCTTTTTCTTTCATTCAAGTCCCCGCTCTTTTCTTTTCAATTTAGTTTCCCACTAATGCAACTACATGCAGTCTAATGCAACATACACAATCATTTAACTTATTTAAAACTAACAAACATATCTCATAAATAGAAGGAGCAGATGTTACACATTACACAACTTAATGGCACCTTAGCCTTTCACAATGTGAGGCATCAATGTCATAAGGCAAATTACTTCCAAGGCCTCTAATAGGCATAGATTCATACTAGTTGCCATCAATTACTTCACTAAATGGGTAGAAGCTGCATCATTCACCAACATCAGCTAGAAGATGTTTCTCAAATTCTTGAGAATCAACATTATTTGTCATTATGGGTTGTCGGAAAGAATAATCACAAACAACGCACCCAACCTAAATGGGACAGAGGTCAAAAGACTCTATGAACAGTTTAAAATTAAGCACCATAATTCGACTCATTATCGACCACAAATGAATAGGACTATCGAAGCTACCAATAAGAATTTAAAGAAGATTATTGAAAAGATGGTTGTCACATACGAATATTGGCATGAGATGCTTCCATATGCACTGCACGAATACCGCACTACAGTGAGCACATGCACTAGAGCAACCCCCTATACCTTGGTATATGGAATGGAAGTCATTATGCCTGTTGAAGTCAAAATTCCTTCCCTTAAGGTAATGGTGGAATCTGGTTTGGACAACCAAGAATGGGTTAGAACCCGATACAAGCGCCTGAATTTAATCGAAGGAAAAAGGCTCAATGCCATATGTTATGGTCAGCTATATCAAAAAAGGATGGCTAGAGCTTTTAATAAAAAACTATGCCCAAGGGAATTCAAAATTAGAAATTTGGTTCTTAGGAATATTTTTCCTTACCAGAGAGATACAAGGGGTAAATAAAAACCTAAATAAAAAGGGTCATACATAGTTAAGAAAGCATTCTCCAGAGGCACATTGATCTTAACAAATATGGAAGGGAATGAGTTGGCAAAGCCTTTGAATTTCGATGGTGTAAAAAGATATCTCCCATAAGAAAATGAAAAAAAGGAAATGAAAGCTCGCTAGGCCGAAAACCCAAAAGGCTAGCTTAGGCAAAAGTTAGAGCAAATATAAGAAGCTCACTAGGTTGAAAACCCAAAAAGGTAGCCTAGGAAAAATTTAGAGCAAATAAAGAAAGCTCACTAGGTTGAAAACCCAAAAGGGCGACCTAGGCAAAAATTAGAGCAAAAAAATATAATAATGAAACAAAAAATGATGATAATAAAAAAAAAAGAGTAAGAAAGCTCGCAAGGTTGAAAACCCAAAAGGGTAACCTAGGCAAAAGTTAAAGCCAAAGGTTATAGCCTGCTAAGCTACAACAGGGTTAGCTTAGATAGAATCTTGAAAGGGGTAAGCCAAAGGATATGCTCTGGAAAATGAAGAAATCAATCTCAAAATTCCAAAGCAAGGGGCAATGAACTCATGAGTGTATATTCTCAACAACCTATAAAATAGTGTGCAGGGCATCGGGACAAATGTAGAGGACTTTCTCCAAAGTACCATATTAATCTTGTCTTTTGAAATTTCTTTCTCTAACTCATTTGTATTCTTGCCACTCAGTGGTTGAATTTGATTATCTTCTTTTCTGGGTGTATTTATTAAACATTATCCATCCTTACTCTCCTTTTATAGCATTCCACTATCATTCCATGGAGAAATTATGGTGTTTATACTTTTAATAAAACAAAATAAAGAGAATAATTTGGAAACAAGAATTATCTAATCAAATATATTTGTAAGACCTTAAGGTCCTAGTCAATTTATAGAACCACTTAATTGTCGTGAATGAGATAGTGCTTAGAAAAATAAAGAAATATTGAAAAAAGGAGATATCCATGGGATCGATAGGTATTAATTTTGGGCAACAAAATGAAAATCTCACAATGCTTCAATATTCAAATAAAGAATAATTACATGGAAAAGAAGCTATGAAAACACCACAGTCAGAGCCTGGACAATGAGGGAAGGACACTTAAGTCAACATGAGAAAGGGCCTCTTTGAACAAAGCATCCTAGAAGAAAGAGTAATGTAGTTTTGGGTAATTTCTTCTCTCTAAGCTTTCATACATCATTACAAGTTTTATGATACTAATCATCAACATACAAGGTATTGAGTCCTAAGAGTTCTCTCTTATGTGTCGATGCCTCTAGTATGAGAATCTCCCTCTCCTTTCTAAGTGATGAACAATAGTGTTCGCTTCACACTCAAAAAGGAAGAAGAAAACTTGAAATTGAGTAACCCATTTCTAGCAAAAGATCCATGAGTGAGAAACTCTCTCTCAAGTGAGGAGCGGTGGTGATCGCTCATGTTCAAAAATCCAAATTCCTTTTAGTAAGGAACAGTAGTGACCGCTTCTAGTAAAAAATTTAAATTTTTACTGAGTAATGAATCGTGGTGACTACTTCTACTCAAAAATTTAAATTCCTTTCCGAGTGGTGAAAGGTAGTGACCAATTCCAAATAATATAACTTTATTTGATTTGGGAGCAAATTTAAATTTTATTCAAGAAGGATAAATTCCTACTCAGTATTATGAAAAAAAAAAAAAAGATTATCAGGAGCTAACGGATCATGTTTACAAGTCCAGTATAAATTATCTAGTGCTAAAATATGTAATCAAAAAATTTGTTTCAAAACCCTCTTTGTTTTAGTTAAAGATATAAGAGAACCTATAATCTTAGGAGCTTCATTTCTTACATTAATTTATCCTTTTAAAGTAACTGATGAAGGAATTACAAAAAAAGTAGCGAAAAAAGAAATATGTTTTAAATTTATAAGAAACCCTTTAATATTAATTTGTTAAAAAAAGCATCTATTGAAGCCAAAAAATCTATATCAAGAAAAGTTCATCAAATTAATACGTTATAAAAGAGTGGAAGAACAAATAGAGAATCCATCAATACAAAATAGGATTAAAATACTAATGGAAAAATTTGAAAAAGAAATTTGTGCAAAACATCCAAATGTCTTTTGGAATAGGAAAAAACACATTGCATCCCTTCCATATGAAAAAGACTTTAATGAAATAAGTATTTCAACAAAAACTAGGACTATTCAAATGAATCAAGAGATTTTAGAATTCCATAAAAAAGAAATCAAAGAACTCTTGGATAAAAATTTAATTAGAACAAGTAAATCTCTATGGAGTTGTTCAATCTTTTATGTTCAAAATCAGGTAGAAATAGAAAGAGGAGTACCCATAATGATAATAAATTATAAACATTTAAATAAAATTCTCAAATGGATTATATATCTCATTCCTAATAAAAGAGATTAAATAAAAGATAAAAATCAATTACAAAGATTTTTAGGATGCCTCATGTCAGTGCAACTATGATTGAAGAATAGTGAAAATGCTTTAATTTGATAATATATGTTATTATTTACTATTTAAATATTTTTAAAATTTTGTTCATATTCTTCTTATTGTCAAATATCACATTATTATTTTTTATTAGTAATTTAGATGACGTTAGACTATGAGACGAAATTGATTACAATTCAAAATTTTAAATATTAAATTAAAAATTAATATAAAATTTAAAAATATAAAAAATAATTTTGTGATTGTTATACAAAGATCTTTTGTGATGTGTAATCAAATTTGTACAATTGATGAATAAAGACAACGATTTCTGCATGGGACAAAATCAGAATAGACGTCTCACATCTCCCACACGAGTTATTCAACTCCTACCAAATATATAATAGCTAGATACATGTTGACTCTCAGACTTTTGGTTTGCGCAGACAACTGTAATAGCACTGTTTGATTTTATAAACTCAATTTAATATAGATGATACATAAACTTGTATTTAAAAGTTTAATAAAATATTAAAAAAATATGTCTGCAATTAAAATTAATAATTATATATAAAAAATTTAAATTATTTTTAAGTTATATTACTTTTAATTTTATTTATTTAATTATTAATATATAAAAAATTCATATAAAATTTGATAAATTTGAGTCTACCACAACATTTTCTATAACCATAGAAAATGCTTAGCAAGGTTGATCAAGGTAATTGCCCTCAGATTTCCAAGGTTGGATAAGTTTTCTAGAAATGCTTAACAAAAGATCGATCATGTCCAAATTTATCATTAATAATACTCATAGTAGATCGAATTTCAAATTTAAAAAGAAAAAAGAAATCAGTAAAATTATCTGACTAAAATACGCTCACTTTTATAAGAGCTGTTTCAATTATAAAAGGCTCTTTATACTTTATTAAATATTTAAAAATACATTATATTTACTTCTTTTAGAATAAAAAATAAGCTACAAATAAAATTATACTTATTTTAAATAAAATATTTTTGTATTTATTACAAAAATAGTATAATAAATATGCATATTTTATTTAATTTTTAATTTTCTAAATTTATAAAATTAAAATATTACTTGATAAAATACTAAATAATTATTAAAAAAATTCAAAAAATAGCTTCTTAAGTTCAACTAATTGTAAGATAATAATTAATAATCTTTAATAAATATATATTTATATAGAAGCATTTCCATAAGTATAATAAAAGTTAGAATAATCTAAATTTTAGTTTTTGACATAAAATAAATAACATTTTTAACAAATTAAAGAATTAAATATTATCCTTAAAAGTATTTTTCTTTTCATCTTTTAGTTTCAAGAGATACATTTGTATATATATTTTAAAAATAATAAAGGATTGTGTGATTTAATCGAGTATGAATTTTTTAAAGTATAAATTTTGATGAATTAATAAAATGTAGAGAGAGAAATAAAAAAATATATAAGTGAACTCTATTCCATATACAGTGAATCCTTAATTTACTTTTTTTTCTCTCTCTCTTTGCACTTCATTATTTTATCAAAATTTGTACTTCACACTAATAGGAACTGCTTTAAATGAATTAGGGACTAAATATTTTTTCTCTCTCTCTAACTTAAAAAAAAATATTTTATTTCTCAAATTTAAAAAATTTAAACCCGTGTTTCATGTGAAGTAAGATTCAAAATTATTATTAGAAGATATATAGAAAAAAAAAATCGAAAGAGAGACATCTAATTGCAGACATGCTTGACCTTGCATTTTGGCTGTATTTATTTTTTAGAGGGAGTAAATCTATTTTTACATTTTTTTTGTAGAAAGAATAGAATAAAAAATTGTATGTATTTTTTAAAATAAAATATTTTAATAAAAAAATAATTAATTACTAATTTATCCTTTAAAAATTATAAATTTAAAATTACCACAATAAATATATAAAAATATTTATATATTCAAAAAACTATCGATTGTATTATCATTTTCATATATTTTACTTTTTATTAAACTGATAATAAAAACTAATATTTTGAAATAATGACCAAATATGTTAATATTGGTAGAAGTAATTACCATATATACTAGCTATTTTGTCAAAACTACATTATTTTTTGGTTAAATTATTCTTTTGATTCCTATAGTTTCAATCAATTTTCAATTATTTCTTCATAGTTTAAGAATTTTCTATTAAGTCTCTACAACTTAACAAAATTTTAATTTAGTCCTTATTGTCAATTTTTTGTTAAAATTATTTTAAATCTTGTTAATATTATCAAAATATACTAAGTTAGTATTCTAAGTATCAACAAAAATAAAATAATAATATAAAAATATAAAAATAAATTACATATAAGTCATAAAATACAATTTATTTTAAATATTGATTAACTTTAATTAAATAAATTCAAAATATATAAGTTAATATATAATTAACATATCATCGTAGAAAATTAACATAATGTTGACAAAAATTGAAGGTTGAGAACTAAATTGAAACTTTGTTAAAATATAAAAATTTAATTACAAATTTTTAAACCATAAGGAAATCAAATTAAAAATTAAGTGTGAAATTATATTCACCTACTTTTTTATTACAAAGTACTCATAAAACTTATTTTGATAATAAGAGTAACCTTAGACTGAGCAAAAATTAAAATTCAACAACGTCAAACCACTCTAAATTCAAACAATTATATATATATATTAATCGTTTTATTATGATATAACAGTTTTCTGAAAACATAGAATATAAATCAAGGTGGGTAATACGAGTGTATCTACATGATACGAAGATGGTGACTCGTACTGGCTTATTATAGTGATTTGTTCTTAATGGGGTCCCCTAGTTAGATACTGTCTTCAAATCTGTGTTTTGAAATCTGATGGGTTTGACCTGAGAACTACGCATGAATTATTTTAAGCCTTTTAGTGCTAACAACTCCATTATATTAATATCAAGTGTGGACTAATGATTGAAGTATTAGTTCATGAGATCCACAATATTAGAGGCCATTGTCTGCCCTGTTTGTCATATATTCTTGTTCTTTAGTGTGCACTAAAATATGCTTAGAATCAAGACCTACCTTTTAAGTCTTTAACTAATTAGTGATGACAGGTACATACAAGTGGTAAGTGCATTAGCAACAAAAAATTTAAAAAATATAATATTACTTGAATTGAAAGTAGATATAGATACACTGGATTAAGTCCAAGCCAACATGTTATATATATATATATTACTAAAAAAAAAAAAATTACCCTTGAATATTGCGAACCATTAAATGAGATGAGAATAAAGTATAAAAATGAAGTTTTAGGATAATGAAATAAAAAGTGTTGAGTATATGACTATGACCTGTTATTACATGTTACCAAAAGTCAATTTAAACCTTTTGAGCTGTTAATGAAATAGGTCTTATCTTTACTGTCTCTCTTTTACTTTTCTTAGTAGCTGTGTATTCCTACAGCTGATATGAAAGTAAGAATGTTTGCTTCTTATAATTAATACATTGCTTTTTGTAAAGCAATTCTTGTACTGGTCCCTTATATTTTGCTATAATAATGTAGACATTTTATTTCCAAGCATGCATGAATTGGGCATGCGTCTTGAAAATTTTAACAAGTTTGAAATCTTGCAAAAGTTTCTATTTTACAATAGGCTTCAGATTTGAATGTGTATAAAGATTGAATTTAATTGTTCTTTTAGTGAAATTCTGTGCATCATCTATTTCTGTAGTGGATGTAAATTCAAGGACCTAATCACCTTACATTTTTTATTTACCCTTTTTCCATGATTCATGAATTGTAAAATCCATATAGTTTTAATTAATTAATCCTTGAAAATTTAATATGAATTAGTTATTAAAAGTGATAAAGTTATTATACATGACTTCTTTAAGTTAATCATACTCTCTCATGAGATGTTAAAATTATTTTTTTTTCTGTTCTGTTTTAAAAAGTTGTATATATTTTTTGAAAAATACAAAAAAAAAATTATAATTTTATTTATTTTTATATAAATACTCTTACATTAATTTTTTTACATAATTAAATATGTATTTGATCAAAATAAAAAAAGTCATTTTTATAAAATTTAAAAGAAAATAAATTTTTAATTTTTAACTCAAAATAAATAATATTAAAATAATAATTTCTTTTAAAAAATATTTTTAATAAATAATAATTTTTTTAAAAAAATTATTATTATTAAAGGTATTTTGGTTAAAACTACTAAAATTATATAATTTTTTTTACTTTTTTAGTGAGGAGAGTATAATTTTTAATTTTAACATTTAACAAATGAGAGAAGTGTAATTTACGTTACTTTATTTTTTTGTCAATGTAACTAAAAATTTTAATAATTTAGGTAATAAATTATCAATTTATAACTTTTATGGTTTATGTTGAACAGTTTGTGTGGATCTTCCACGTAAGTACCAAAGAAAAAGTTTGGGGGAGCAGAGATATTGCTATCCCCTGGGGTGTCTTTGTCAAGGACCAAAAGGCCAAAATAATGCCTTCCAACCTCGGTTCTCCATAAACCTATTTCTTTTCTTTTCTTTTCTTTTCTTCATCAGATTTCTTGTCTACAATTTCTGCATTTTTCAACTTTTTTCTTTATACAAGCTGGAGAGTGCTAGACAACAATGCTATCAGTGCAGATCAAACAGTAGTTCATGTTGGGCCTCAAACTCTGATAACAACACAGCTTTTAACATATATATAACATTCAAATTAACTATTTAATTTATACATACATACATACATGATACATCTCTATATATGGCTTTCCATCTATACAATTCGAAGGTTTAAAGCAAATAATTAAGCTAGCTAGGTCCAAAAGCTGCTTTAAATTAATAAAGCAGGCCATTCAAGAGTAGAACTTGTTAACCTTTGGTTCTGATAATGGTGATGGTACCTCTTCCTTGTGTGTGAATTCTAGTGAGGGCAACCACTTCTTTACCTGATAGTCCTAGACCCTCGGCCGATACACACGGCCGACACGCAAAGTCCCCGACCGGGTGCCTCACTGGTCGGGTGGGTCGCATTAGGATCCTCTCATTTATGTCATTCAACGTCACATCCCCTTCGCTTCCTCCAGGCTTCACCAATGCAAATGGGTACGCCACTCTTGATATCACCCTCTTGCTTCTCTTGTCACTTCCTGCAACACAAACTTCACTCTTTAACTTTTTATTTCTCCTTTAGAATACAAAAAAATATAATAGTTTAATTTTCAAATAATATTTGACGGATATTATTAAAATATATAATCTATCTTTATTAAATTTTAAATTATTAAACTCTTAAGTTTTAGTTATAAAAATTACTTAGTACATAAATTAGTGGTTGAAAATAACAAATTCTTTATATATTAAGTACTTCTTTTTCAAGCACATAATTCAGTTGTAACGAGTCTGTTATTTCAAAACTAATTAAGTCTCGTGTGTTCATTAATTTGAGAGAATAAAACCGAACAGGCTTGTTTAGAGGCTAATATAGATTAATTAGTAGTGTGAGGAAACGAGGAGGAAATTAATGAATTCAAAGTACCAATATAGAGCAAGGTGTCTTGTGTTGTTTTGGATGTAACTTTGTTGTAGGACGAAGACGATGAATCTGCTGGAGATTCAGAGGCAGATATTGTCTCTTGGGGTGTCTCAATTTCTACAAGAATGCTTGGTTCCTCGTTGATTCTGCTCATAGATTTGCTTATATGCTTATCTAGAATAAGATATATGAATTAATTCAAAGCAATAAGCATCACGAATAAATGACATAAATTAATATTATAATATATATATCTTTTCTTTCCTCTCTTCTCTGTAACCCAATTCCTCAATTAATAATTAATTATACCTGAAAATCCGCTAATGCTTTCAATCTGGTTCGTGCAATAGAAATTCTCTGCTGGCTGGTGCCATATAGGGTTGAAATTCCAGAAGCTCTGTAGATATTTTATATATATATATATATATATATATATATATTCAGTCTCAGTTTCAAGAACTAGAAAGAAAAACTCTTCAAAGTGAACAGCAAAATCTAGCTAAGCTGTATATATGTATACCTTTTCAAGATCAATATCGTAGTAACTCTTGCTTGGTTCATCTGTACATGGCAACAAACGACGACGTTTGGAACACTCAGTGAACTCGAGCAAAGCATCTTCCAAATACCCAGTTGAGAAATCGGACTCTAGAGGAGACGATGAGAAAGATGGTACAGTAATTCCATCCATTGCTGCATCAGATTGAATATCACTAATCATTATAATGCTATAAGAATCACGTTATCCAAGGAGCATTTATTCATTCATTCATATAGACAAGAACAGGGAAAAGAAAGATAAAGACTAAAGAGAAAGAGAAAGAAAAAAAAAAGTATGGTACCTAAAGACATTTTGTCCGCGTTGAGAACTCCGAGATTATGATAATCCCAACATAGGGAAGATGATGATCCGTGGAGGCTACTAGTAGTAGTAGTGTAAGCTAGGCAGTGAAGCTCACTACTACTACTACTACTACTCATGTTGTGGCTTAGTGCCTACAAATGATGAGAAATGGGTCTATTTATGTACAAAATAGTGGAAAGAAAATGGCAAAGCAAAGTGGGAATTGGAATTGTAGGATATAGAATCAGTCAACGGCAAGGAAGAAGAAAAGTGAATGTTTCTTGGGATTCTAAAAATGGGATTCACTTTAGTGTTTTAAATTTATTTCCTTTGGTATATATGTGGGGGACTTAATAATTGCAAACGTTATCATATTATGTTGCTGCTCTTGAACGTAAAAGCAAAGAATGCAATGGCAAGGCAAAAAAGACATATCACATATGCCCCCCTAGAGGCATAATTCAAATTTCAGCTTTTCCTTTTGTGGTTTTTCTTCCTTGTATGGTGACCAACCGTTTCTCTTTTTGGAACTTTATTTATTTATTTATTTGTTTTTTTGCATTTTTACACACCCACCCATTGTGGGGTCATATCAGTTATACCTTCCACTTCCATCACATGAAAAATAATTTTGAATTTTTTGTTTTTATTTTTTATAATAATTTTTTACAATAAAAGAGATATAAAAAATAAAGAATTTATATTAATAATCACTTACTTTAAATGAATTAAAAGCCAAATTTTTTTAATCTTTTTATTCTAAAAAATATATATCATTTTTCAATTGCTGAGAATCCAAACTCATGAAAAAGCACCTTGGTGCTGCTGGGTTAATTTAATTTCCATGGGTGAGTGTCATTTATAAGGCCCCACAAGACGGCATGCCATTATTGTGGGCCTAGCTTCAAAAAAGGATGGAAGAAGAAGAAGAAAGAAATCATGGATTTTAATGTTTGGGACCATCTTTTTTTGATCCTAGGGTTTGAATGGTCCTATTATGTGGAATTTTTTGTCAGTCCACATTGTAGTTTGTGTGGATAGATATTGATTGATGTACAATCCAACGGCTGGTCAGCTATAATGTGTCTCAGTTTATGGTGCATCCTTTCACTGCCCTACTGCTTTGTGCCAAAATTGATCAAAATCTTCAATCCGCCGACGAAGGTTGGAGATGCTGGGCCAGTTCAACTCAGAGAATTCAAAGTTTGTTACTGTTTCGACTGTGTAATATCATAGACAAAGTATCAAAGACATCGGGTAAATTATATTACTTTTTTATTAAATTGCACTTACCTCTCTCATGCCTAAGTCTTTTTAAAAAGTTTCTTTATGTGTTTTTTTTCATTGAGATAGTTTTTAGGGGGGCATTTGGTTTAGAGATAGTTTTTTTATTCTTATAAATCAATTTTTTATTCTTAGGAATGATGTTAAAATTGTCTGATTTGCTCAAAATATTCTTAAAATCAACATTTCATTTCATGTGTATTCCAATCATAATATTTTAGGAATTATAGATTATTTTTTTAAAATATACTGAAAAAAATTTCTCATAAATTTAAGAATAAATTACTAATTGAGTCCTTAAAAATATATTTTATTTCAATTTAATTCTCGAAACATCAAAATCTTCAATTTTATCTTTCTTAAAAAAATGGTAGTTGTTATTTTGGATTGTTGTAATATTTTAGGCACACTGGTTATTGTTTTGCTTTGCTACAATATTATTTGGTTATCCATGTAACTAATGTAAAGACTAAATGTTTTGACAATTAATGTTTCAAAGACTGTAATTGACACAGTGTATAATCTTTTGAGGACTTTGTGTATAATTAATGTGTATAATCTTAGCTTGCAATAAGATTTATCCCAGTCTCAATCTGTATGCTTGAGATTTTCAATCACACAATAGAAAGAGGATAAAGGTTAATTAAAAAAAAAACTCTCTCAGGGATTAGTTTTACAATTGAAAGTGCACTTAGAGGATGTAATAGATTGTAACGAACTCTTAGAAAATCAATCGGATGTTATAAGAAAATTTCTTGGGTTGTTCTCAAGTCATGACCTTTAAATATATTTTCCTTTAAAAGATTCATTACAACTGATCCCAAAGTCAACTTGTATAAAAGTAGCTATATTTCAATTTGAAGACACTGTTCCATACTATAATAGTCCATTAATTGGTTGTAAGTCCTAACAATTAGCTGGTATAAGCTATCTTCTTTGAAAAATGTACATTAGAATAAAAGAAGGGAAAATTTTTATGCTACCAGTTTACTTGTAGCTTGTACCAATTGACTGGTTGCTCTAAACCAACATTTGAAAAGTACTGACCGATTGCATTTAGTAAGAGATGATATCAATGAACAAGATCATGATCAACAAAATTCCATGCTAAATTATAACATTGCTAGTGATAGCGAGGATGGGGGAATGTCTTACTAATTTAAATGTCTACTACTTTTTTATACATTACATTTCAAAGTTTCATGTTTTTGTAATGGATGAATGTCTTGTAGTAATGGTTTGTTTTTTTTAAAATTTTATTATAAACTATGAAATCTAATTGAAATTCCTTCTTGGATTACTGCTGATGTTTAACTTTTGTATTGGATGCATTCTTGCTGAATTTTTTGTGTTAGATGCATTCTCAATGATTTACACAGGTATTAGGTGTAAAATTGGTTCAAAGTATAAGAATTCATCAAAAGCATTGTTGGAAGAACTAAAGAGCCACCAAAGTAATAATAGCCAACATGAAACCCAAGCAGATGTCGATACTTTAACTCCTCTAAGTAATGATGGTAACATTACCCCCTTCCTCAAATGCCATTGAAACTTTGCCACAAGAAAAAGATGATCACTTACTTATCAAGATAATAGGTAAAAGAAAGATTTTATTACGTATACTTATCTATAATTGTATCTAACGTTTACCTTTAAATGTCATATATTAATTTTGCTTGTTGTATATATGGATAGACATGACTACTAAAGAAATAACAACATAAAAACTGACAGAAAATGAGGTTTGGCACATGGGTAAGAATTTAAAGATTATGATGGAACTTAATGGTGATTAACATGGAGATGACTACGTGCAAATTTTCTTGTTCAATTTTTAGGCAAACTTACTCGAACTTTAACACTTTGCCTATCCAGATTAAAAGTTGGCATTTGGTTCCAAAAGCCAAAAATTTCCAACAATAAAAATTAATATAGAGGTAACACAAAGTAATTCTATCTATTTTAACTTTATTTCTTTATATACTACTACATATTGACAATTAATTGTGAATTTAATAATATGTGAAGGAAAATTTTCTGTTTGATTATGTTGCTGGATGCAAATGGGTTATGAGCACATTTGATGAAAGATTGAAGGCTTACAAATATCAATTAAGCTGTAAGTACTTTTACTAATTCTTTAAAAGAAAGGAAGAGTCACTTGCTAATTCTCCTGATTGGTTAGCTTTTGTGCACTATTACCATTTTGAAAAGATTAAGGTATCATTATTTGTAATAATTCTTTCACTATTTTAATATTTATCCATGCTTTATGTATAACACTCCACCCCTATAGGTGCTATACATATTAGCCCATAGAGGTAATGTACTACTATTTTGTCACTTGTTTTATCTACCGAAGTTCAATTTTAATTATTACCCAGGATCCTTTTAATTAATTGAGTTGGTTTGATGTTATTCTCAAATATCACACTTGGCACTCTAATGTCATCAAAAATATTTAAATTACTAACATCATACATCCAAATAGAATTTTAACACTAATATATATATATATATATAACTATTCATATATTTAGATACATACATCACCTAATTAAACACAAGTTTGGTTCACCACCTCAATCCACTGGGGTTCCTATCATCAACCCTTACATCATAACACTATAATTAAAAAAAAAAAAGATAACTAAGCCAGTTATGTGGACAATATCCACCTTTGTCTCCGTCATGGTATTATACCTAACCATGTGGACACATAAATGCACGAGTTAGATAAAAATCTCAATAATCAAGCAAACCAGTTTAGAAATTGCCGTTGACGGTATCAACCATGAAATACACGTAAAATCATGCATTCTTGATGTGTTCTTATAATAGTTTCATACTTTGGATGTTTTGAAATGTTATGTTATGTCATCTACTCATGAAATGCATTGATAAGTTTATGTAGATACTTTCATGGGCATATTTAATACATTCCTCAACTAAACATAGTAATATGGAGATGTAGATAGGTATGAGTAAGAAATAGCACATAGTATAAATCAAAGAGGCACATAGGCCAAGCAATATTATAAAACAAAATGAAAGCGAGAGTTAGGGAACTTGTCGGTCGACAATTCACTGCTCAAAGGAAAGTACCAAAGGTAAGTGCCCCTCTCACTGGCCATAACATACCACTGGTTATAGCACCCATTGAATGAGTGTTGTTGTGCAATCGTTAGACCTATACTCCTAGAGTGTCCCCTAATTTACCCAGGTACCAACATTCATCATCTCATTGGTTACTGTGGCCTCCTTTTTATTGTTAGACTAGATCATACCACTCATTGATCATTGCACAATGAGTCAGTACTACTTAGAGAATCACCACCTTCTTAATGATTAATTATTTTTTGGGTATATGATTCACTAACATATATACTAAGGAAATAGATTCCAAGTTAAGGTAAGCTTAATCCTAAGTAAGTAACTCTATGTCCATCAAAGTACACTAACTTAGAATTAGCTACCTACAAGGTGTTTTCATAATTCATTCTAAGATTGGATGGATGTTTTACTATCTTAAGTCATTGTTCAATCGTAAGATTCACAACGATCATACCATATCTACTAATGGCCATCTAATCCATAATCTATTTAATTTGAGTACATATATTAGGAGTACTTTCCAACTCTCCCTTTTTGTTATTTCCATTCAACCTATAGTCCTCTACTACTTTTAAGTGTTTTACTTGCTTAGTTTGATTGGATTCTTGGCCTTCTTGTTGCATTTTAGTAGCGTTTAAGCCCATCTTTCATTTTTCCAAGACAAAGACTTACCATTTGACTTCTAGGTCTTGGCAGTTGACTTATAACTCTTTGCCATGACAAGAATATGAAACCGAGAGTTATCAATCAACTCCTAGAGGCTAGCAGTTAACTTCTAGGGGCTAGTAATAAACTTCTACATTCTTGAATTTTCTGAAAAACTTTTAGAACATGGAAGTCAACTTCTAAAGGCTAGCAGTCGACTCCTATGTTTATGCTTTGTTTTCTAAAAGCACTATTTAATTCAAAATAGCCCCAAAAACATATGTAAAAATGAGAAATTAAATAATGGACTCAATCCCTACCCATAGGCACAAAATATAATTCAATTACAATAACCAACAAGGTCGAATCCACCAAAAACCAAGCCAATTTTCATGTTTAAGCAAAAATAAAAAATATTCATTTCATAAATCAATTCTTTAGTGAAGACAGGCACATGCATCATGTACAAGGTACACATCTATTCATCATAGAATGCAAGTTTTATATCCCCAAATCTTTGGTAAAAACATCATTTTTGAATTTAAATCCAATTTGTGCCAAAATTATATTTTTCAAAGAAGGGGAAAGATTTATTGGATTCTCTTGTTTTCAAGCTTGGTTCATGATTAGTGTCCTAGTAATTAGTTAACTAATTGCCAATCAATTTGCTCAAGCTTTTTCTTCTATTCTGTTCTTCCTCACACTCTCTATCTACCAATTCTCTCTCTCTAGATTTGTAACTTCTAGTGGTTTCTCTCTCTTCAAGCTAACATATACGTTGGTAAACTTCCTTAGGAAGTTTTTAAGTAGATGATTGGATTTATTTGCCAATTGGTCCTATGGGCCAATTTGCAATTTTACAAACTTTCAAAAAATTCTCCCATGCTATGCCATCTTATATTCTTAGGCCTCTAAGGTTTCCACTCTTAGTTATTTTCTACCCAAATGTGACACATTTCAGTTAGGTTTATTCCTTTAAATGTGTCACCTATGTTCAAATCTTTACATCCCAAAAAATAGACCTTATTTCGATCAGTTTTTTAGTCAATCTTACTATCTCAACTATCCTTATTCTAGCAAACAACCAATTTCAAACACATGCAAGAAATGGTGATTAATTTACACACAAAAGGGTTTAGGTTCTTGGATCTATATGACATTTCATATATATGACTATCATTGAAATTTTAGACCTTCAGCTCACAAAACACAAGAAATTGAAGTAAACTTAAAGTGTCCCATGTTGGTGGTAGTAAGAGAAAATCAATGAAAGCTTATCAAATGGCCAGTTATATTGAGCAAGTTAACTTTGGTTTTTATAGTTACCTTTCAATGCTGTAAATCTCACTTATACAATGTTAATTGTAAGTGAAAATTTTGGGAAGTCCTGTATGTCGAAGGGAGGTTGTTTTGCAAAATTTAATAAAGAAGAATGGAAGTTATGTAAATGTAAAGGCTAAGAGCTTGGCTTAAGTCGAAATTCATGTTGAGCATTTCAATGTTTTGTTCTGTACAAACTTGTAGTTCTAACTATAGATAAGGTTTACATATCTAGATGTCTTTTTTTGATCTCTTATGAAGTTCTCACTAATTCTACACTATAATCATATTATGGTTTCCTTAGTTATTGTATAACA
The DNA here is from genome assembly GCA_031216115.1 of Senna siamea. Taxonomy (NCBI): domain Eukaryota; kingdom Viridiplantae; phylum Streptophyta; class Magnoliopsida; order Fabales; family Fabaceae; genus Senna; species Senna siamea. The sequence goes on from CM062360.1 coordinate 11,786,287, forward strand.
ATCGAAAATGTTTTTAAAAGATAAAACCAAACTTTTAACACCAATTCCATTTAAATCAAGTCTGGCATGTATTTTGAGGCGATGGTTGAACTTGGAAAGTGATTTGAAGTCAGAAACATGATCAAATGGAAAGAAATGCGATCCGGTGATTAGAAACTGACAGACGAAGTTTCGCACTTTGATTTCGTAAAAGGAGGCCAAAATCTTCGCGTGAAAACTCGTGCCAACGTCTGGAGGGAAGCTGACATCCTAAAGTTTTCCCAGGTGGTCCGGGAAAAGTTGAAATCCCCGAAAGCTTTAAATTTCCCGAAACCCCGCCATTTGACACATTTTTCTCTCTCTCCTCTCTCTCCTCCTTCCTCCACCGTGCGCCGCCACCTGAGCCACCGTGAGCCACCACCAGGCATACCAATCAACTCCCTTCGCCACCCTCAACCTCCAGTAGCCACCCACGGACACCAATGGCTGACAGTGCCGTCGAAAAATGGCGTTTTCCTCCTCTATCGCACGAAAAATTCGCCAGCTAAGATCCCCGTCGTCAGCCACCGTTGGTCGTCACTGCCACCACCAGCGTGTAGCCTAAGCTTCCATCTTCCTCCACCAGCTCATCGACGTTGAACGGAGGTCCGATGCGCCCAGATCGAGGCTTTTTCCGTCCGCCATGCATTGTTCTTCGTGGCCAAAAAACGCTGTCCAAATGGTCGTGAACCGCCGCGCCACCACCATATTCGGACTCCTCCTCTTACGGGCTTCACTATGGTGTAAATTTCGAGGCCAACCACACCCCTCCGCCATGCGCCGCCATATGCCATTGTACGCCACCGTGTGCCGGCGTGCCGGAGCATCTGGACATACACCGGGAGAAACTGAGACCATCCCGGGATAGATTTCCATCATCCGACAACATTGGTAAGGTTCGATTCCCCAAAAATTGATAAATTTTGATTGAATTGGCTGCCGAACACAAATAAGAAATAAATTAACCTAGGTATTAGGGTAACCGGACTTAAAATCATAAAACGGATGACGTAACAAGCTTAAATATTCATGTAAATGTCCAAGGAATTAATTGGATTGAAAACTGAGATTTTGTAAAGTTCTGAATTGATTCGGAGCAACAGGAGACCAGGTAGGATGATTTACGCTTCCTGAGTCTTAGATTTAACCTAGTGATTACTTGAACGATTAGATTTCATTGCATGGATTTACATGCTGCTTTTGATGGACTAAATTGCATACGTGTGTACTAGATATCCTAATTGCATGTTAGATGTTTTTTTTATCGAGTTTAGATGCCCTTAGGATGAATTTACTTAGGGTAGGGTACTTGATAGCCGTTATGGGACGGCCGTTAAGTATCCTGAGTATAGGGGGTTCTTAATTAACATTGTTTTTACTAGATTTAGCCTGTACTGCATTAGGGATCACGCGATAAATCAAGTAAGAAAGGTTTAAGGAGTATAAGGGAGGATAGCCTATACGGGAAAACGTTGTGATTTAGGCGTAATACCCTAGAACCCTGAGGAATAGCCGACCGTGAGCATATGAGTTCGAATAGACTGTATGAGGATGAGAATTGGCGTATGTGCACATGCTAGGGGATACCCTAGATGTTGATTCTCACACGGTCCTTGAGTGAGTGATTGGTGTTATGGATCACACTTACAATATAGGCGAGATTCAGGTGATTGGTGTTACGGATCACACCCAACGATAAGAGAGGTAATCTCTCTAGATGACGTACAATTGGACGATTTGAGATTTGGTCATAGTGGATTTGTGGCCAAGATGAATTTAGATACACCGGGCATGGGATTTTACCTGATTTCAATTATTGATTTTCAAAGAAATGGATTTTTATGATTTTGAGTATTTGCTGTGATTTTCATGTAATAAAATGATTTTAAAGATAAGGTATTTCACTGATTTCGAACTGATTTCAGGAAGATGTTTTTGGTGCTCGCACCGTTGAGTATTCAACCAGATTTTGAATTATATTTGAACTGTAAATTATTGTACTGGGATTTTATATCTCACAGGTTGTTTACTCAGATGAACAAGAACAGGGACAGGAACCTAGACGTTAGTTAGACGATGACTTGGGGATAGACAAAAAAGAAGCTTAGTTTAGGCTTGAATTGCATTGTATATATTTCGATGATGTTGTTGTATATTGGTCTTCTGTCATTTATGTTTTCTATTGTAATTGGATTGGCTGTATATCTCAGAAGCAATTGTTGTTGTATTATGGATATGTTCAAAATACAGAGGAAATTCTGCCAAATTTTTAGTAGGGTTTACCGCTGTAAACTTGCAATTTTAAGTTGGAATTTGTATGAATGATTGTATGCCGTATGTATGGATATTAGATTTCATTCCAGAGTAATTTATTATGTATATATGTATAATTAGTTTAGCTGCGTGTGAATTAGGGTTGAACAAAATTCGAATGGACAACAGGAAGTCTATTTGGGTTACGCTTAACCAGTAGCGATCCCCCAACATTCCCACATCGGGAATAACTATTTAGAAAAGTCCATATGCTTCCGCTAATCAGATAAAGGATTGTGTATGTCGTATTAGGGGGTCGTTACATATTACATATCAAAGTTGTTGCCATTTGACATATCTTACTCAAAGTTTCAAATTGTTGGGGATACATTGAATCTAGAGGTTGCAACTCTTGCTTAACATGTTTTCATGTGATTGGATACTCCTAATATATATTAACATGTGCTATGCAACAAAAATTTCCATTGTTACTATCACATTACTAATTCTACTTGATGGGTTCTCCTATAATTTAAAATTTCATGTTTTGCAATACAAATACTTGGAGTGTGTAAGCCACCTCTCCTACCTTATCTATGATTTCATATGGTCCAAAATACTTAAAAGATAACTTTTGGTTACTTCTTTACACTGCAATAACCTATTTGTAAGTGGTAATTAGAGAAAAAAATAGTCAACCACTTTAAATTTTCTTTTTAATCTTTTTGAAGGTGGTATGTAATGATAACTTCTAATTAAAATGGTCAATTATGCTGCAATGTGAACCTATCACTTTATAAAATTCTATAATTCAATACCATTTACATCCAAACCATAATTTTGTGTTTACATATAGCATTTGAAACTTGTCTATATGACTTTTACAAATATTCTGTCACAAATACACCAAGAATAGTAACTATCTATTTACACCAAGAATTTTACTCCTTCCTTGACTCTCTTGTATGGAATTGAACAAATTCATGATGAGATTAACATATCCCAGTAGCTAGAAGCAATAAAATCATGTTTCATATCTAAAGAAATGCAAAATTTCATTTAAAATATTCATGGCATGGAATAAATTCCTTGGATGAAAAAAAGAGATATATTCTTATGATTGTGGAACTTGTTGATCACTTTGTTAATTCAGCATACATTATTAGCATATATATCTTTTTTTTTAATCTTAGGCTAAAATCTCAAAAAATTTATCTCAAGATCAAGAACATGTTGCATCATCAGGTGTTCCTTCAAAAGTATTTGTTAAACCAAGTGATACAATTGGAAAAGTATTTGACCTAGATGTCCAAGTCATGTGTATGGCTTAGGAGTTAGTAGTTTCCCTTCTAAAGTCTTTGGATTACAATGATAACTTGTTGTCTCTATGAGAATTAGTACTTCTAGTGTCTATGTGCCTAAAGTTTCTATTGAAGACTTGGTGAAGCATGTTAATATCTTACGAGAGAATTTGGTTCGATATCAAGAGACCAAAGTGGAGCTTTCACAAACTCAAGCTAAGTTGAGTACTCTCTACAAATTTTTACAAGACAAGTTTTGTCCAGATGTGCCAAATCTCTATGAAGACATCCCATATTCTTAGATATGTTTAATCAATTTAGGCACTTTTTGAGTATCCATAGAACTTTTGATAAACTATTTTGGCATTTTAGGATATATATATATATATATTGTTGTGTGCAATTTGTATATATCTTAATATTTGGTTATCAGTTAGTTATAAAATATTGTTATACAGCTGATTGGATACAATATTTTTTTTAAAAGTGTGGCAATAGTCACCATTTAGTCACAGTTTTCAATGTGGCTAATATTAAGAAATTTTTTTATGTCTAATTCATAATTGAAAATTTAGCCACTAAAGTAAATGTGGCTTAAATAATTTCAATAAATCTTTACTCATTAGTTATGGTATACATCGCACTACGAGGAATTAGTGTGTTTGTGACGGTTAACTAGCAACGGTCAAAGAAACTATCACAAAGCTTGGATCCGTGACAGTTTACCTAACCATCGTAAAATCATGACAAATTTATGACAATCAATCATAAACTATCGCAAATAAATTGAATTGTGACAGTTAAAGGGCAACTGTCATAAAGCTATCATGACTTTCTGATGGTTATAACTAACTATTGTAACATATTGGTTTGGCGACAACTATGAACCATCGCTATTCTTGTCTTTACGAAAGTTTTTAACAATTGTCTTAAAGCCTTGGATTTGTGAAGATTTTCAAACCGTCGCTAATCCATTTAAAATTATAAAGCCTTAACTCCCTCTCACTCTGCATATTTTTTAGAGGACTATTAGAAAAAAATAAACTTTGGATCCTCTGCCGTAAGTTTTCTACCATTCCTCTACCATACTTTTTAGCAGTGATTTTTTTCGTTGCTAAAGTGCATTTCAATATTTTTGCAACGAATATTATTGCTACTATAACTTTTTTTGAAAGAATTAATTTAAAAAAGTTATAGCAGCAATAATATTTGTTTCAAGAAACTTTAGCAACAAAAAAAATCATCGCTAAAAAGTACGATAGAGAACTTACGCCAAAGAATCCAGACGCAAAAAAATGAAACTAGTGACAAATTTTTGTTACTGACTAAACTATGTCACTAATTTTATAACTTAGTGACAATTAAAAAGATTAGTCATTTTTTTCACAAAATTTTGAAATTTAGTCACCAATTTATTTGTCACTAATATTTCATCACTAATTTTATAATTATTTGTCACAAATTTATCACTAACTTATTTTTTTTAACTTTTATTTTATTAAAATTATGATAGAAACATAAGAAAAAAAAAGATTTAGCCCTATCTATATCCCTACAATCTCTCATTCTCCCTCAAATCCAAATTCAACCAAAAATTCCCTTTTCAATTTCCCCCTTCCTCATCTTTGAAAACAGACGACCAAATGCAATAAGGAGGAAGGACACATGCAGCTCTCACATATGTACACTCACTTAGCCACCACACCCAAGTCGGAGAGAGGAGCAACACCACATAGAGAAGGTTGCGATCGTCTATCACCACTGACTCACATCTACACACAATCGTGACACAGAGCATTCGCGAACCAATTGTAGCATAGTCATAGAAATCCATTGCTGCAACATCGAAATCGCGATGGGAAATTAATTTGTCATCATTTGTAACTATAAATAATCAACTAGTGAATGGCCCATTAATTCCCAATCCATAATCAACTATATTTTTAAATTAAATAGGCAGAACGGTTTATAAACGTTCAAGGTAATCCTTAACTTTTAAGACCCCTTAATGGTTAATATGCCAGGATTATGTTTTCTTTCTCTATTTGGAATCTGATGTAAATGCCATAACTAAGTCTCGTAGATACTATTTCTACTTAGAGAATATGTTATTTGTAATTTATATCTTTATCTTGACAAAATTTTCTTGATAAATTCCTTCTTCAACTCTCTTTGATATGTTTCATGAAGCTAGGCAATTGTCAAAAGCTTTTTTTTATACTTTCATTTGAAAGATGATTTAAACCTTTAATTCTTATCAATTACTCTTGGTGTTAAGTTTTTTGTCATAATTGCTTTCTACTATTTTCAATCTTTACATTCTTAGTTGAAGTGCTTGTTAGGTCTGATTACATTGTTGATAGAACTATACATATATTTTTGTTCACTGTGATTTCAATGTAACAATGCCCATGCTGGTGTAATGGCATTTTATAGCATTCTGATGCTTTGTACTCTACTATAGGTGTAGTGCATTCAAGAACATCACGGGTGGTTAGTGGGAAGCATTAAAGAAATTTGTATAGGATTTTTTAACGAGACTCTTGTTAAATTTTGTTATATATTGTTATTTTTATATGTATGTGCTATTTTTGAGATTATTTTTGACATTTATTTTTTTCTATTATAAGATGCAAACTTTGTATGATTTTTTTGGTATATATATTAATGGTTTATTATGGAATTTTGAATTCCTTTCTATTTTCTTGTTAAGCAACAATTTGTATTCAAGTAATGGATATTAAAATAGGGATTATAGAAGTAATTCAAATAAACATATAAAGGCTTTAAAAACTTAGTGACAACTTTGTGATGGATATGGTGTCTCAAAACATTAGTGATAGATAATCTATCACAAAAATAATATGTTAAATTTTATTAATGAATATTAGGTCACAAAAATTAGTGACAGAACGATCATCACTAAAAAAATTTTGTGAATGGATTGGCAATGGTTACAGGTAAACTATTGTTAATCCAAGCTTTGGTGATGTTTGGGTAACCGTCGCCATTCTATGGCTTTACAATGGTCCTTGTACAACAATTGTAAAGCTAGCCTTTGTGATGGTCAATAAACCATCACTATTTTTGGGAATTTCGATGGTTGAAATGTGATCATCGCAATTCCCTTAATAGTATTAGATCATGAGTTTTGCGACAATTGTGATGGTTTTGCCAATAGTCACCAGAAACCATCAAAAATTATGTTGTTGCACTTGAATCAATGATGATTGCCTCAACTTTCGCAAATCTCATTGGTGACACATAAAACCATCATAATTCCACTTTTTAACTGTCACAATTTCACTATTTTTTTGTAGTTCCATGGCTAAATTTTAAATTTACATTTGTGGTTAAATTATCAAAAGATTAGCTAGGTGTTCATCATGGAAAAAGGAAAATTATCTATGGTTATAACCGTGGCAAATGAAATGTTGCCACTGTGCAGTTTATCATAACTAAATATGGATGCAACACCCTTCGTAGCGACATTTGGTCAAAATGTGGCAACATTATTTTGCTATGGTGAAACGTCATTTTTACTATGGTATTAATTGTGGTTAAACATCATTTTTTTTATAGTGGAAAAAAATTGACAATAAAAAAATTTTAAGGACAAAATTAAAAATTAGTGCAAAGTTTGAAGTCTTAAATGATACTTTTAGATAAAACAATATGTTTTGGATTAAAAAAATTCGAAAGTGTGGTCACAAAACAAAATTTTAAGATTACTATCAAAATATCTGCACCTACTTAAACCATTCCTTCAATTTAAGTCTTAAAGAAAATAGATTTAAAAAATTACATCCATGGAAAAAGAGAAAAATACATTGCATTACAAAAACACACCAAATCTTTAGGAATCATCTTGCTAGGTACCTGCTTAATAGAACTAAAGTACATTGTAGAGTTTCTCCAAGTCCACCTTTAAGAGCCATGAATCTCCACTTGCATTTCATATGACTCAAACTTGACCTTTTTTTTTGGGATAAAAAATATTTTTCTTGGATACATCTCTTTGAGACAAAATAAGCTTGAATCTTGAAAGGGAGAAATGGGAATGGAAATGGTGTCCTTTATTCTATGCAGCTTGATTATACTTTTTTATAAGGTTACAAAAGAAAATAGGGGTTAAATTTAGTGAAATGTTTAGGTTTCTAAATTTTAGGAACGAAGGAAGCTTTCTTTAGATATAGTTGAAAATAATCATAAAAGGAAAAAAAACATAAAAGTAGCATGTATTTGAGCATGCCCCATAATCATGACCGGCTATGTACTGAAATATACCCTTTTTTCTTCAATATTTTCAAAATTATCTTATTTGAAATCAAATCTACAAAAATATACCACTTTTTTTGTGGCATTGCAAATTTCCTAATACTATTAACAAATTATGTTCAAAATTCACCCAAATTCACTCTTTCTAAGAGCAAATTTATAGTCAAATAATGTTGATCATGACCATAAATTTGCTCTTAGTAAGAGTGAACTTGGCTAGGAAGTAGGGCCCAGTTCAATTGGCTAATACTAAGGGTGAATTTAGATTGCACAGACAAATCAAATTTGCTATCACTATGAGCGAATTTACTTTGATAAATTCACTTTTGGTATTGGCGAATTGGGCTTCCTCAAAGGAGATTCCTTTTCCTATTTCTTATTGTGAAGGCATTAGTTGGCAAAGTTGGTTCATGACAAAGCAAGACATGAAAAGGCATTACACAGATCCTTGATGCAACTTTTTTCATGACAAAGCAAGACCTTCTTCATAACCATTTGGATTTGGTAATATGCATTTTATGACACTAAGACAAAGCAACAAACAATTAGATATGTAGTTATGTATACAAAAATGGTTGAATGTTGAGTTAAAATTGTAGGTAATAATTAATCATGTGAATGAATTTTCTATAATTTATATTGTATTAAAAATATTGTTTTATATATACCTTTCTAATTTTTGTTTAAATTAGAACACAATAAGATTTCTTTACTTTGTAAATGAATATAATTTTATTTTTAAAATAATAATTACAAGAGTATTGTATCTTTTAATTTCAAACAAATTTTATAGATAACATATTTTTTATATACTCAAAAAAATACACTTTAATATATATATGAATATAATTATATAGCAAAAGAGGTAAATAAAAATAAATTTTCAAATATCAAATTAAAAGAAAAAATAATAATTTTTCACAAATGCCAAATTAAGAACCAAGTTTATACAATCACATTGATCAGGGTTACATCTGTTGTCTATTTTTACATGACCTACAAGTATGCCTCTCTTGTCTACAAAATCCACACTTTGGTGCCCTTGGTTCCTTCCAATCCATTTCATTGTATATTAGTGTTGACTGCGGTCATCCTAGTGGACAAAACGTAGACGGGTTAGATATCAATTTGGAACCATCAATATTTGACCAGTATTGCTCCTCCCAATTGGATAGAATGGACTATAAGCAGTAATGATATTTTTCAACCTATAAATTGGGTTGACAAATAACTAGTAATCATGTGACATACTTGCACATGTAGCAAGAACATGAAAACATGAGAATCAAAGTGATTGAATCTCCCCAAAATCATAGAACCTCTCTCACAAACAAACTTTACACAATCAATTAGCCTATTGATTGTGTTGATCATATGGTTCTTGCACTTCAAAGCTAGTTGTCTACAAGTTAGATAGTTTGAAAACACAAATAGTCACACTGTCCACATTCTTTGATATAACATTTAAAAACTCTGCACAGTAAACATTGCCTACATTCATTTGTGCAACAACTTGTTGTTGTCTCTATGGATAATAAATTGCAACCCTATACGTTGTTGCTTGTACTAATGAAGTGATGGGCAAATACCTAACACCTTTCTATACACTGTTCATAAACTTTTCTATGTTAGTTATTATATGCCAGTAACGTCAACCATTGTCATATGCTCAGGACTATTTGTTTTGAGGGATCTCAGCAATCTAGTTTATAGCTTTGCTATTTTTAGTGCACGGATTACTCTTAACTTGTTTTAACAACACATGGATGGTATGCTTACCTTGTATATTAGTTTACAAACAACATTAATCACCTCAAATGAAAAAATCATGTAAAATAAAATAAATAATTACATAGTTTTATTAAAGTACCTTCACGTGCATCTATAAAGAGCTTTTTTAACACCTTGTTCATGTAATGGGTGTTCAAGTTGGTAGCCAAGTAACGGATACAAAACACATGGTAACCATATGGTGACTGCCATCCAACTTGTTCATCCTTAATTGATGCTAAGCATCCAATACTTCTATTAGATATCAAGCACACAACATTCCTATCTTTTACCACATCTCAATAAAGTCTACATAGAAAACAAGCCCATACTACTTGTGTTTCCCTTTCTACAATTGCAAATGCCAAAGGGACTATATGTTGGTTCCCATCTTACCATGTAGCTATCAACAACATATGTTGATATTTTTTATATAGGAAAGTCTCATCTACTTGTACAATAATTTTAAGTGGGTCCATGCATTAATGCAGGGTTTGAATGCCCAAAATGCATGGTAAAAGAAGACAAAACCTATATATTCTCTGTTAATGAGTCTGGAATGAAACAATTGTTCTAGGAAAGAATCTTTAAACAACAGCCATCGATCTACGTAATTTGTCATATAAAGCTTCCCAATTCCCATACACTGTTGCAATGGCCTTTTTCTTCCTTACGCATGCCTTCTTGTACAAAATAGTGAATTGGTTCTAATCTTTCACTTTTTGTATGATTTGTGATATAAGAATATTTGGTGCTTGATCCACCATTCCTATAATGCACCTAGATATGATATATGAGTCTAGCTTCTTATGGTCTTGGGAGATTGAGAATGAAACACATGTATAGTCACCAATATACTTTGTAATTAGCCACATTTGAAGTGTTGACTTCAAACATGCCCTCACCCTCTACTTTGCAGCCTTCATTGTGCTTGTAACACTTGGCCTCAAAATTATTTTCTTCAAACCTTAAGACCTTATAATTTTAGTGACATTTTGTTGAATAAATTTTAACTAGCTCCCTCAACGAAGCCTTGTTTAGAAACAAAAAGACCTTCTTTAGATCTGAATCATCAGTCCATATGCTAGGCTCATACATCCCAGCTACCCCTTAAGATCTTTAGGGCCTAGAAGAAATCCCAAAATCATCTTCCCATACTTGCCTGTAATTTTGATTGGTCCTACCAATCATTGCCATTCCATCAATGAAGAGCCTAAGCTGGATAGCTACATCCTGCAGAGTGATTATGCACTCTCCCATCAATATGTGGAACGTATGCATCTCTTACTACCATCACTCAACCATTGCCGAGACAAGGTAGTGGTCATATGGAAAATAGCCAGCTCGAGCAGCTCCATAAAATCCTGTCACTTTTAGCAAATTAACCAATTCTGATGGAGGATAGGGGAAATTAATGGAGGCATGACGGCATATATGAAGCATCTAATTAGGCTACAAAAAGATAACAACATTAGTAAGTTTTTATCACTTTTACAAAAAATAAAATTAAACATATAATCACAATTGTAATGTTAAATGTCCTTGCCAAATTGCCTCGAATATATATGTAATTCTTGCAAGTATAGAACTAATGGATCTTCTTAGCCTAACTGAATAAATTTAGCAGTGCGTCTTCTAGGATCTTTTTTTTTTCTTTAAATGAAAAAAATTGATCAAATAAAATTAGTAGAAAAATAATAACTCAACAAATAAGCAAAATATGTGTTGTAAACAAATAAATAAATAAATTATATTAAAAATTTTCATTAAAAAATTTTCTAGATTTTTTCATCTAAACATTGAAATATATTTTTTTAATAAATAAAAAAATACTATAAACAAAATGTAACAAAAAAAATATGAAACAAATACTATTAGAAAATCATAAATAAAAATTTCAACAAAACATGTAAATACAAGAATAAATACAAAAAAAATTAAAAACTTTAATTCAAAAACTAAAAAACAATACAATAAAAAACTTATAAAAAATATAAACAAAAATTATTAAAAACTCATAAATCAAAAAAATAGGACAAACAAGATTTTAGTAAGGTATTGTATTAACTAAAAAGACCAATAAACAAACAAAATTTTAGTAAAGTATTGCATTATGTCCTTGGGTAGGTGTGTCAACAAATTACATAAACAAAAAAAATTATAAACAAAATATTATTAAAAATTCATAAATTAAAAAATTGATCATACAAAATTTTAATAAAATATTATATTAACTCCAGAAAAATAAACAAACACAATTCAGAAAAACACAATTTAACTCAATATATTATTCACAAATTTAAAGAAAATGAACAAAAATTTTTTTAACTCAAGTTAACAACGAAAATTATTGTTTGTCTCATTCGAATTAATAATAGAATAGAAGGAATAATTTAGTTTTAAAACATGATAATTCATTTGTCCAAAAAAAAAAAGTGATAGTTCATTATTTTTAAAAAAGATTACACTTATATTATAAGAAAATTGGATAGACAAAATTCCTTTGAGATACAAAAATATTTTGAAACTTTCTTTTCTCAAAAGTACACGTCTAAATAAAAGAGAGGAATTTTTATTTATATATGATTATGAATGAATTGATACTTTAAAAAAAATTTATTTTTCTAATTTCAAGATTTTAAATTTACTCCTCTTTTAAGGTGTGTTTGGTTTTATGGTTTCTCATTTTTATTTTTATTAAAAACAAAAATATGATTGAAAATATATCTCATAAAGTTTAACAATAAAAAATTTAGAAATATATAAACTGAAAAAAAAAGGCTTAAAAGACGTGTTTGATAATCTTTTAAATAATAATTAATATTAATTTTTTAATTTTGTAATAAAATAAATATTTTTGTTATAGAAAAATATTATTATTTATAATTAAATTTAAAAATAAGAACTTGTAAAATATTCAAAACTTGAAATTGAAAAATAATTTTAAGAAATATAAGTAAAAAAATAAAAAATAAAAAAATTTTCAAAATCCAAACACATAAGTTTAAATTTAAGTGTTTTGATATTAAAAAATTTTTTTTGTCAATAAATATAAAATTTTCTTTAAATTATTTGTTCTATCCAAACAATATATATATATATATTTATATATATAACAGAACTTGGAAATTTATTTTAAATTAGATCAAATTGAGCTAAGGAAGTAACAGAACTTGGAAAAGTATTAAACCATATAGGAGGAAAAAAACTAGATAAGTGCTTTGCCACATGATGGGCAACAACATTACAGCCATCCACCAGAAAACAACATAGCAACAAAACAAACCACCAAAAACACTAAAAATCTGAATAATTTCACACATAACACAGTAGCTATCCAAACAAGATATTTCAAATGCTAGGAATATGAGAAACCATAAAAAAACTAAAATCAAAACTATAACAAAAAATTTGAATAAGAGATATGAAGCTTAAAAATAATATTAAAAAAATAAAAAAAATGAATAAGAGAACGTCGGTGTGCCAGAGTGTTGGAATGCCAGATCTAGAGGTGTGCCAGACGCAGGAGTCAAGTAACGAAGAGGAAGAGAACGTCACAAATAGACAGGAAGAGAAGCTATGAAACAGAGAGGATGAAGCTGCGAAATAGTGCTAGCCAGAGTGACTGGCTGGAATGTGCATGTTGGCCGAAGTGGAGGTAATGGAGAGGAAGAGAATGACGAAACTAGAGAGAAACAACTGCTTTGAATTTGTGTCTTTGCAGAGAGAGGAAGAGGAAAATGAAGAAAGATTTTAAATTTGTAGGTCTCACCAAATTCTCGCTTAGTAAGAGCGAATTTCTAGTCAAATGATTTTGAATGGTAATTCACTCTTAGTACGGGTGAGTTTGTGTTAATCTCAAATATAATTCCCTAATAATAATAGAAAATTTGTAGTCATATAGGAAAATTAATATATTTTTGTAGATTTGATTTAAAATAGAATAATTTTAAAAATATTAATTAAAAAAGGAGAATAGTCAATCATGACACACTACATAGTCATGGTTGCCTTCGCCCAATGTGTTCCTTCAATCTTGATGTGCCCAGCAATGTTTAAGTTTCTTATTCAAATTAGGGATGACATTTTTTTTTTGGAAACTTAGAGATTGCCATGTATAAGGAGCTCAAATTAATAGAGATTTATTCTAAATGAATTAAAACTTAAATTTATTTATTTTTATCTATCTTATATTTTAAGAATTTCACCTCTTTCTCTTAATTTAAAAAATCTTCTTTCGAAATAAAACTAAGAAGTTACATTTGCAGCACTATCAAAATAGAAGTTAAATGAATTGAGGTAGTATGGCTTGTCAAAGAAAAAAAAAATTAAAGAAAACAAACTTTTAAAACAAATATTAATTGGGCTTTTGTACGAAAATATAATAAATTTTTTTTATTAAAAAATGTTAGTTCTTAATTTCAGTGTATAAAATTATACTATTTTTTCAGTATAATGACAAAATCGTTACCCGCTTTTGTGAATTAGGTTGAGAATTACCAACCAAAATAATGACCCATCTAAATTTGCGTCATTATAGCAAATTAAGCCACTAAAATTTAATGTTCCTCAATTTGTGATACATAGATGCGAATTATTGGCCAAAAAAAATTTGGCCAAAAAAGTAAACCAAATTCGGTAGGTCGCTAAGAAAATTTTGGTTGGACTGAAAATTGATTGTGGCCAAATTCGCTATATCACCTAGTGAATTTAAACAAATGAAATTTGCTGCCACCCTCATGCATGAAGCAAATGGATTCTCTAGTTGGCAGTTCTCTGCCGTGCGCCTGTTGTAATAACTGAGATTGTTTTTAAAGATTAAAAACCAAAATTTGATATTTATTTCATGTAAACTGAGTCTGGAACAATTTTTGAGGTCAACGATTGAAACCAGAAGACTTTTCAGAGTCAGAAACATGATCTGATGAAAGGAAACGCGACCCGGTGATAAAATACTGATAGATGAAGTTCTGGACTTCAGTTTCTCATACGAAGGCCGAAACCTCTACATGGGAACCCATGCCAACGTTCGGATGGAAGACGACATCCTGAAGTTTCCTCGGGTGGTCCAGGAAAAGTCAGAATCGCCCTCGGAAGCTTTAAATTTCCCAAAACCTCACCAATTCCTGCCATTTTCACCATTTCCCTCTCTCTCCTCACTCTACTTTCTCTCTCCTCTCTCTCTTCCTTCCTCCACCGTGCGCCACCACTTGGGCCACCTTGGGCCACCACCTAACCCACCAATCGACACACCTCGCCACCTTCAACCTCAATCAGCCACCCACGGCCACCAACGACCGCCAGAGTCACCGAAAAATGTAGCTTTTCCTCCTCCATCGTGTGAAAGTTTGCCCGCTGTGATCTTTGTCGTCAGCCACTATTGGACGTCATTGCCACCACCAGCGTGTAGGCTGAGCTGCCAGCTTCCTCCCCTAGCTTGTCGCCGCAGAATGAAGCTCCAACACGCCTGGATCGAGGAAAATTTCATCTGCAGTGTGTCGACTTTCAAGGCCAAAAAATGCCATCCAAATGGCCGTGAACCGCCGCGCCACCACCAGCTTCGGACTACCCATCTTGCAGGCTTCACTGTGATGTAATTTTTGAGGCCAACCGCACCGCTCTGTCATGCACCGCCGTGAGCCATCATGCGTCGCTGTGCTTTGCCGTGCGCCACTGCCAGAGAAGCCAGAAAGACATCCGAGACTGCCCCAGAACAGATTTCCATCATCCGGCACCCTCGGTAAGGTCTGATTCACCTAAACCTAATGATTTTTTATTGAATTTACTGCCGAACATGAATAGGAAATAAACCAACTTAGGAAATTGTGTAATCGGACTTAAGACTAAAAAATTGATGACATAATGAGCTTAAATATTCATTTAAATGCCCAGGGAATTGATTAGGCTCAAAATTCAAGGATACAAAAAGTCCCAGATCGATTTGGAGCAAACGAAAACCAGATAGGATAATTTACACTTCCTCAAAGTTAGAATTAACTTTATGGATACCTGAACGCTTTAAATTAATTGCATGGATTTACGTGCTACTTTTGATGGATTAAATTGCATGCCTATATGCTGAAAATACCCTTTTCATGTTAGACGATTTGCTTATCAAATTTAGATGCCATAGGGACAGATTGACTTAGGGTAGGGTACTTAATAGCCGGTATGGGATGGCCGTTAAGTATCCTGAGTGCAGAGATTTTATAAATATATTGTTTTAACCAGATTTAACCTGCATTACGTTAGGGATCACGCGGTAAATCAGGACGACCCTAAGAAAGGTTTAAGGAGTATAAGGGGGGATAACCTAGACGGGGAAACGTTGTGATTTAGGCATAATACCCTAGAACCCTGAGGAATAGTCGACCGTGTGAATCTGAGTTCGAATAGACTGTATGAGGATGAGAATTGGCGTATGTGCACATGCTAAGGGACACCCTAGATGTTGATTTTCACCCGATCCTTGAGTGAGTGATTGGTGTTACGGATCACACTCACAACATAGGCGAGATTCGAGTGATTGGTGTTACAGATCACACCCAATGATAAGAGATGTAATTTCTCTAGATGACGTGCAATTGGATGATTTTAGATACGGTCGCAGATGATTTGTGGCCGATACGGATTTAGATACACCAGGAATGGGTTTTGACTTGCTTTTGATTACCAATTTTCAAAGAAACAGATTTTGATGATTTTTTTTTAGAACTTGCTGTGATTTCTATGCGATAAACTGATTTTTAAAGATAAGGTATTTCACGGATTTTGAAATTAATACGGGAAGTTGTTTTCGGTGCTTACACCGTTGAGTAATCAACTAGATTTCAAACTATATTATGAATTGTAAATTATTCTACTGGGATTTCAATATCTCACCAGGTTATTTTCTCAGATGAACAGGAACAGGGACCTAGATGTTAGCTGGGTAAGGCATTGATGATAGACAGGAGAGCAGCGTAGTCTAGGCTTGAATTGTGAAGTACATATATGTATACTGTGGTTATTTGTACTGGATTTTGTAATTTTCTTTTATTTTGTTGTTAAGCTGGATGTATATTTTTGAATGGATGACTATTTGTACTTTGGGATACGTCTGAAATACAGAGGAAACTCTGCCAGATTTTCGGCAGGGTTTACCGTTGTAAACGTGTATGATTAAGTTGGAATTTGCATGAATGGATCGTATGTTTTATGTATGGATTCTAGTTTATCATTCCAGAGTATCTTATAATGAATGTATGAAAAAATTAGTATAGCTGCATGTGAATTAGGGTTGAACGAAATCCGAATGGACGATGGAATGTTTATTTGGGTTACGCTCAACCAGTAACAACCCCCAGATGTTTTCCTTTAAAGGGACAAGTGAACAATTATTACGAAAACCCATATGCTTCCACTATGCAGATAGAGGACAGTATATTGTGGATTAGGGGGTCATTATAATTATGGTATCAGAGCCCGATTTGTCAATTGTCTAGCTTAGTGAGTTAGGGATTTTTAATCTTTGGGCTTGCAGCTTTAGGGTCTTGATTAATTTAACTCTGGAATATTAGGACTTGATCTTTAATCGATAAGTGATGGAATAAATTTAATGCTTTTTTGTTAACTGTTGCTATTGAGACTAATTTGTTTGCTTTCTGTGTCAGATAATTATGGTAGAACCAAGCAGGGATAACACCGTAGGCCCAAAGGAAGGCCAAGACACAGGAGCCAGGGCACTTCAGGTAATGGTAGCATGGAGACCAACGTTGACATGCGAGACATGATGGATTCCATTCAGATGATGGCTGATGCTATGAGGGATCAAGCTACTACTAGTGCCAACGTAATGAGGCAGCAGCAGGAGGACAGGCAAACCAGGAATGATGGAGCTACCCAAAATGCTAATCCGTTGTATCAGGGATGGATAAAATTTCAGAGAACAGGTCTATCCTTGTTTGCAGGTGCCTCTGATCCAGCCGCAGTAGAAGCTTGGCTGAAGGACATGGAGAAAATCTTTAGGCTGTTGCAAAGTGACGACGAACAGAAGGTTACATATGCAACATATATGTTAAAGGGTGAAGCTGAACAATGGTGGACAGGTGCCCAACAGTTGATGGAAAGCAGAGGTATCCCGCTCACCTAGGAATCCTTCAAGGGAGTCTTCATAGAGCAATACTTCCTTGAGAGTGTTAAACAGTCCAAGGAAGCACAGTTCTTAAAGCTCACCCAGGGAGGCAGGCCATTCAAGGAATATTTGAGACAGTTTGAAGAGTTATCCAGATATTCCACATACCTGTGGATGCACTATGATGAGGCTTGGAAAGCAAAGCAGCTAGAAGAGGGCCTAGACTTACCGATAAATATGCATCTAGCCCTACTTGAGATCAGAGACTTTGCGATGATGGTGAACAAGTGTATAATCCTGAGTAAAAACCTAGAGCAGAGACAGGCCCAGAACATGACCCAGAGGACAGGAAACCAGCCGAGACCACTAGCCAGAAATCTCAATGTGAGAGGCGGAATGTTTAAACCGCAACCAAGGTCTTCAAGTGGCAGTAAATGATCTGATAATACACCTTGTCAGAAATGTAGGACCAGGCACCCTAATCAACCCTGCTGGCATCAAACTCCATTACAATGTTACAGGTGTAGAGGTACGGGACACATGGCAAGGTACTGCCCCTCCAGTAGGAACCAGCCAACATCCGGTGGCCAAAGACCACAGGCTCCAAGGAGAGTTTTCACTTTGGATGCAGCTAACGTCAACAGGTCATCAGGTTTGATGCAGGGTAGAAGTAAAATTTATAATTTTCCTCTGATAGTATTATTTGATTCATGTGCGACACACTCTTTTATTGCCGATGCATGCGTAGAGAAAATAAAATTACCTATACAGACCCTGCCCTGTGATCTATATATATCCACACCCTTGGGAAAAGCCACTATATCCCCACATATATGCCTAAACTGTCCCTTAACCATTGATGATACGTTATTTATCGTGGACAAAATGTGTATACCCTTGACTGGGATTGACATCATCTTAGGAATGGATTGGTTAACTAGGAATCGGGTCTTGTTAAACTGTTCTGAGAGGACAATCACTTACTTGAATAACATGCCTATGCGTGGGAGTGACAAAGCTTGTGAGATAGGTGATGTGTCCCTCAATCTCTTTGAGGTAGAGTTGCAGGATAGGTTAAGCCTAATTCCAATCGCTAGTGACTTTCCGGAGGTATTTCCTTTGGAAGAAGTAAACTGCCACCACCTAGGGAGATAGAATTCACTATTGACCTAATTCTGGGCACAGGCCCAATAGCCATGACTCCATACCGTATGGCCTCAGCAAAATTGAGGGAATTAAAGGTCCAAATTGAGGATATGTTGGAGAAGGGGTTCATTAGGCCGAGTGTATCGCCATGGGGAGCTCCGGTCTTATTCATAAAGAAAAAAGACAGGAGTTTGAGGTTGTGTATCTATTATCGACAATTAAACAAGGTGACCATTAGGAATAAATACCCATTACCACATATTGACAACTTGTTTGATTAGTTGCAAGGTGCGACTGTGTTTTCTAAGATAGACTTAATATCAGGATACCACCAAATTAAGGTTAGAGAAAAAGAAATCCCTAAGATAGTGTTTAGCACTAGATACGACCACTATGAGTTTCTAGTGATGCCGTTTGGATTGAAAAATGCACCCGCTATCTTCATGGATTATATGAAAAGAATCTTTAGACCCTACTTAGATCAGTTTGTAGTGGTGTTCATTGCTAATATCCTAGTCTACTCCAAGACTCACGAAGAGCATGCCCAGCGTCTTAGCACGGTGCTACAGATATTGGAAGAGAAGCAATTGTATGCCAAGTTAGAAAAATGTGAGTTTTGGTTGGAAGAAATAAAATTTCTTGGACACGTGGTAAATGGGGAAGGAATAGCAGTAGACCCTAAGAAGATTGAAGCAGTGTTAGATTGGGGTCAACCAAGAACGGTCACCAAGATTAGGAGTTTCCTAGGTTTAGCATGCTATTACAGGAAATTCATTTAATGATTTTCTCAGATAGCCTTGCCATTAACCCGGTTGACTCGAAAGGGTGTGAACTTTGAATGGAGCGAGCAGTGTGAAAATAGTTTTCAGACTTTGAAAGAGAAATTGACCACTGCTCCTGTATTAATTCTTTCAAAACCCTTAGAACCCTTCACAGTGTATATGGATGCATCATTGAAAGGCTTAGGATGCGTCTTAATGCAGGATAGGAAGGTAGTGGCTTATGCATCACGAAAATTGAAACCTTTCAAGGAAAACTACCTTGCCCATGACTTAGAATTAGCTGCCATCATGTTTGCCCTGAAGATTTGGAGATATTACCTATATGGGCCAATATTCGAGGTGTATAGTGATCAAAAGAGCCTTAGGTACTTGTTTGATCAGAAGGAATTAAACATGAGGCAGTGTAGGTGGGTAGAATACCTGAAAGATTTTGATTTTGAATTTAAATACCATGCAGGGAAAGCGAATGTCGTAGCAGATGCATTAAGCCAAAAGTCACTACAATTAGCTAGCCTAATGATAGGTGAGATGAGGTTACTTGAGGATTTTAGGAACCTTAGCCTCAACGTAATCTCATTTTTGAAAAAATTAGTGATGAGTGACTTCTTGATAACCTGTGAGCTAAGAGAACATATTAGACAAGCCTAACTAAAGGACGAATCCTTGGAAGTATACGCCAACCAACCCGATTTTGGATTAGCCCCTGATGGAGTATTAATGTTTAGGAAAAGGGTCTTGATTCCAAACCATCAGGAGGTGAGGGAAAAAGTGCTAGCAGAGGCCTATAAAAGCCATTATACTATTCACCCAGGTATTTCCAAGATGTATAAGGATCTAAAAAGGAATTTTTGGTGGCCTGGTATGCAGAAGGACATCATGAACTACGTGAATGCCTATTTTACTTGTCAACAGGTCAAGATAAAACATCAGAAACCCGTAGGGCTACTGAAACCATTGGAGATACTGGAAAGAAAATGGGATCAAATAACCGTGGATTTCGTGGTAGGATTACCTAGGACACCAGCTGGATTTGATGCCATTTGGGTGATAGTGGATAGATTGACCAAGTCTGCTCACTTTTTGCCTGTTAAGATGCAATAGTCCATGGAGAAATTGACCGAGGTATACCTTAGGGAAATCATGAGATTACATGGAATACCATCAGGTATAGTATCCGATCGAGACCCTAGGTTTACTTCGAGATTCTGGCAATCCCTACAACAAGCCTTAGGAACCCAGCTTAAGTTTAGCACAGCCTATCATCCTTAGACTAACGGGCAGTCTGAGAGGACTATCCAAACTTTAGAAGATATGTTGAGGGCTTGTGTGTTAGAAAAGAAAGGGAGTTGGGATAAACACCTACCGTTGATAGAGTTTGCATACAATAACAATTATCACTCTACCGTCGGTATGGCACCTTATGAGGCTCTGTATGGAAGGAGTTGTAAATCACCCTTGAGTTGGGTAGAAATAGGGGAGAATACCCTGTTGGGACCTGAGATTATACAAGAAACCACTAATCAGATCAAAATGATTAGGGAAAAGATGAGGGTTTCCCAACAAAGACAAGAAGCATATGCAAATAAAAGAAGAAGACCTTTAGAGTTCAATGAGGGAGAGCATGTATTCCTGAGAGTGTCCCCCACTACGGGTATTGGTAGACAGGTAAGGACCAAGAAACTAAGCCCTAGATTTCTAGGACCATTCTAAATCCTACAAAGGGTCGGTCCTATCGCCTACCAAATTGCCTTACCTCCCCATTTGTCCAACTTATATGATTTCTTTCACGTCTCCCAACTTCGTAAATAAGTCCCAGACCCTGCACATGTATTGGGGAATCAACCAATAATGTTGAAAGAAAATTTAACTTATGAATCTACTCCTGTAAAAATCCTTGACTTTAAGACTAAGAAACTCTGAAGTAAAATAATCCCTTTAGTTAAGGTACTTTGGCAGGATGTAGCATCACAGGAGATAACGTGGGAGAAGGAAGACGAGATAAGGCAATGATACCCAGAACTGTTTATAGGTATGAATTTTGGGGACAAAATTTCTTTTAAGGGGGGAGAATGTAATAATCGAGATTGTTTTTAAAGATTAAAAATTGAATTTTGATATTTATTTCATGTAAATTGAGTTTGGCATGATTTTTGAGATTGACGATTGAAACCAGAAGGCTTTTCAGAGTAAAAAACGTGATCTGATGAAAGGAAACGCGACCCGGTGATAAAATACTGATAGACAAAGTTCTAGACTTTGGTTTCTCAGACGGAAGCCAAAACCTCTGCATGGGATATAACGACCCCCTAATACAACATACACAATCCTACATTTGCATAGCGAAAACGTATGGGTTTTTCCAAATAATTATTTCCGATGTGGGAATGTCAGGGGATTGCTACTGGTTGAGCGTAACCTAAATAGACTTCCCGTTGTCCATTCGGATTCTTTTCAACCCTAATTCACATGCAGCTATAATAATCATACATACACACATACATCATAATTTACTTTGGAATGAAAATTAAAATCCATATATACATCATAGCAGGCATTCATATCAATTCCAACTTAATTCATAGATTTACAGCGGTAAACCCTACCAGAAATTTGGCAGATTTTCCCTTGTATTTCGAGCGTATCTCAAAATACAACAGTCACTTGATTTACAAATATACAGCCAATCCAATAACCATAGCAAGCAGAAATTACAGAACTAATATACAAAATCATCAATAAACACACATATATATACAATTCAAGCCTAGACTAAGCTTCTCTTCTGTCTATCACCACGTCATCGTCCAGCTAACATCTAGGTTCCTGTCCCTGTTCCTGTTCATCTAAGTAAACAACCTGGTGAGATATAAAATCTCAGTAGAATGATTTACAGTTCAAGTACAATTTAAAATCTGGTTGAATACTCAGCGGTGCGAGCACCAAAAACAACTTCCCAAAATCAGTTCAAAATTAGTGAAATACCATATCTTTAAAATCATTTATCACATGGAAATCGCGGCAAATACTCAAAATCATAAAAATCCATTTCTTTGAAAATCAGTAATTATAATCAGATAAAATCCCATGCCCGATGTATCTAAATCCGTGTCGGCCACATATATCAACTGCAACCGAATCTAATTGTCCAATTGCATGTCATCTAGAGAGATTACCTCTCTTATTGTTGGGTGTGATCCGTAACACCAATCACCCGAATCTCACCTATGTTGTGAGTGTGATCCATAACACCAATCACTCACTCAAGGACTGGGTGAGAATCAACATCTAGGGTGTCCCCTAACATGTGCACATATGCCAATTCTCATCCTCATACAGTCTATTCGAACTCACATGCTCACGGTCGGCTATTCCTCAAGGTTCTAGGATATTACGCCTAAATCACAATGTTTCCTCATGTAGGCTATCCCTCCTTATACTCCTTAAACCTTTCTTAGGGTCGTCCTGATGTATCGCATGATCCCTAACGCAGTACAGGCTAAATCTAGTAAAAATAATATCATTTAAAACTCCCTATACTCGGGATACTTAATGACTGTCCCATACCGGCTATCAAGTATCCTACCCTAAGTAAACCAGTCCTAATGGCATCTAAACTCGATAAACAATTCATCTAACATGAAAATGGGGTTTTAAGCACACAGGCATGCAATTCAGTCCATCGAAAGAAGCACGCAAATCCATGCAATTAAATCTAATCGTTCAGGTGTTCATTAGGTCAAATTTAGAACTCAGGAAGTGTAAATCATCTTACCTGGTCTCCTGTTGCTCCAAATCAACTCAGAACTTCACAAAATCCCAGATTTTGAGCCAATTTAATTCCCTAGACATTTACACGAATATTTGAACTCATCATATCATCCATTTTACGATTCTAAGTCCGATTATCCTAATTCCTAGGTCAATTTATTTCCTACTCGCGTTCAACAGCTATTTCAATCAAAATTCATTAGTTTTTGGGGAATCGAACCTTACCAGTGTTGTCGAATGAAGAAAATCTATCCCAAGGTGGTCTCGGTTTCTCCCGGTGTATTTCCAGATTCTCCGGCATGGTGACATATAGCAGCGCACGGTGGAGGGGTGCAATTGGCCTTGAAATTTACACCACGGTGAAGCCCTCAAGATGAGGAGTCTGAATATAGTGGTGGCGTGGCGGCTCACAGCCGTTCATATGACATTTTTTGGCCACAAAGAACAACGCACGGCAGACGAAAAAAGCCTCGATTTGGGCGCGTCAGACCTCCATTCAACATCGGCGAGCTAATGGAGGAAGCTGGCAGCTCAGGCTACATACTGGTGGTGGTGGTGACAGCCAACGATGGCTGACGGCGGCGATCTCAGCTGGCGAAGTTTTCATGCGATGGAGGAGGAAAACGCCATTTTTCGACAGCGCTTGCTGCCGTTGGTGGCCGTGGGTGGCTGCTGGAGGTTGAGGGTGGCGAAGGGAGTCGATTAGTATGCCAGGTGGTGGCTCACGATGGCTCAGGTGGCGGCGCACGGTGGAGGAAGGAGGAGAGAGAGGAGAGAGAAAATAGAGTGAGGAGAGAGAAGGAATTGTGACAAATGGTAGGGTTTCGAGAAATTTAAAGCTTTCGGGGGCGATTCTGACTTTTTTCAGACCACCTGGGGAAATGTTAGGATGTCAGCTTCCATCCAGACATTGGCACGAGTTCCCATGAAAAGCTTTTGGCCTCCGTCAGTGAAACTGAAGTACGAAACTTCGTTTGTCAGTTTCTAATCACCGGATCACTTTTCTTTCCATTCGATTGTGTTTCTGACTCCAAATCGCTTTCCGAATCAAACCATCATCCTCAAAATTTGTGCCAAGCTTCGCTTACATGGATTTATCAAGAAAAATTGAGTTTCTTTCTTTTAAAAATAATTTTGGTTATTACATGGGAACCCATGCCAACGTCTGGATGGAAGACGACATCCCGAAGTTTTCCTGTTAAGATGCCACCACCTAGGCTGCTGTGGGCTACCACCTGACCCACTAATTGACACAGCTCGCCACCCTCAACCTCAGGCAGCCCCACCCATGGCCACCAACGGCCACCAGAGTCGCTGAAAAATGCAGCTTTTCCTCCTCCATCCTGTGAAATTTTGCCCGTCGTGATCTCCACCATCAGCCACCGTTGGACGTCACCACCACTACCAGCGTGTAGGCTGAGCTGCCAGCTTCCTCCCCCATCTTGCCACTATCGAACAGAGCTCTGACGCGCCCGGATCGATGGAAATTCCGTCCACCATGCGTCAACTTTTGGGGCCAAAAAATGCCATCCAAATGGCCGTGAACTGTCGCACCACCACTATATTCGAACTCCCCATCTTACGGGCTCACTGTGGTGTATTTTTTGAGCCCAACTGCACCCCTTCGCCATGCGCCACTGCTAGAGAAGCCATAAAGACACCCGAGACTGCCCCGAATAGATTTCCATCATCCGACACCCCCAGTAAGGTCCAATTCACCTAAACCTAATGATTTTTTATTGAATTGACTGCCGAACGTGAATAAGGAATAAACCGACTTAGGAAATTGTGTAATCGAACTTAAGACCAAAAAATTGATGACGTAACGAGCTTAAATATTCATTTAAATGCCCAAGGAATTGATTAGGCTTGAAATCTGAGGATACGAGAAGTCATGGATCGATTTAGAGCAAACGGAGACTAACTAGTATAATTTACACTTCCCGAAAGTTAGAATTGACTTTGTGGATACCTGAATGCTTTAAATTAATTGCATAGATTTACGTACTACTTTCGATAGATTAAATTGCATGCCTATGTGCTGAAAATACCTTTTGCATGTTAGAAGATTTGCCTATCGAATTTAGATGCCATAGGGACGGATTGACTTAGGTAGGGTACTTAATAGCCAGTATGGGACGACCGTTAAGTATCCTGAGTGCAGGAATTTTATAAATATATTGTTTTAACCAGATTTAATGTGCATTATGTTAGGGATCACGCAGTAAATCAAGATGACCCTAAGAAAGGTTTAAGGAGTATAAAAGGAGATAACCTAGACGGGGAAACGTTGTGATTTAGGCGTAATACCCTAGAACCCTGAGGAATAGTCGATCGTGTTTATGTGAGTTCGAATAGACTGTATGAGGATGAGAGTTGGCGTATGTGCACATGCTAGGGGACGCCTAAGATGTTAATTCTCACCTGGTCATTGAGTGAGTGATTGGTGTTACGGATCACACTCACAACATAGGCGAGATTTGGGTGATTGGTGTTACGAATCACACCCATTGATAAGAGATGTAATTTCTCTAGATGACGTGCAATTGGATGATTTTAGATACAGTCGCAGATGATTTGTGGCCGATATGGATTTAGATACACCAGGAATGGGTTTTGACTTGCTTTTGATTACCAATTTTCAAAGAAACAGATTTTGATGATTTTTTTTTAGAACTTGCCACGATTTCCATGCGATAAACTGATTTTTAAAGATAAGGTATTTCACGGATTTTGAAATGAATATGGGAAGTTGTTTTCGGTGCTTGCACCATTGAGTAATCAACTAGATTTCGAACTATATTATGAATTGTAAATTATTCTACTGGGATTTCAATATCTCACCAGGTTGTTTGCTCAGATGAACAAGAACAGGGACCTAGATGTTAGCTGTGCAAGGCATTGATGATAGACAGGAGAGCAGCGTAGTCTAGGCTTGAATTGCGAAGTACATATATGTATACTATGGTTATTTGTACTGGATTTTGTAATTTTGTTTTATTTTTTCGTTAAGATGGATGTATACTATTGAATGGATGACTATTTGTACTTTGGGATACATCCGAAATACAGAGGAAACTCTGCCAGATTTTCGGCAGGGTTTACCGCTGTAAACGTGTATGATTAAGTTGGAATTTGCATGAATGGATCATATGTTGTATGTATGGATTTTAGTTTATCATTCCAGAGTATCTTATGATGAATGTATGAAAAAATTAGTATAGCTGCATGTGAACTAGGGTTGAACGGAATCCAAATGAATGATGGAATGTCTATTTGGGTTACGCTCAACCAGTAACAATCCCCGGATGTTTTCCTTTAAAGGGAAAAGCAAAAAATTATTGCAAAAACCTATATGCTTCCACTATGCAGATAGAGGATAGTATATTGTGGATTAGGGGGTCGTTACACCTGCCTTGCGAAGAAACAACGTTGTTTCATCGCATGCCTTTTTTTATTTCAGTGGAATCAAAACAACGTCATTTCATCACTTCCCTTTTTGTTTGCAGATTCTTAATCAAAATGGTGTGTTTCATCCTTCAATGCACCATTTCGTTGCATCCTTAACCTCTTATCAATGGTGAGCGGATCAAGGATTTTTAGAGAGAGAACAGAGCCCCCAAACAATAACCAAGAGCGATGAGAGAGAGAGCACAATTGGAGCAGAGGAAGAGCAACCATTGACCACCACTGCACACTGTGCTAGAAAGAAGGATGGAGATGTACGAATAAGGCAGCTGAATTGTATCTACTTTGGAACACAACGCTAGAGGACTATAAAGGACTCTTAAAATTGTATGGTGCTTCTTCCCTTGGTGTTTTCAATTCTTTCTCTTGGTTTATACCAGAGGGGTAAGTCACCTAGCCTCCATTTTTCATCTTGTTCTACTTTTCTTCTCCATTGATTCATGGTTGATGGTTGAGTGATGTTTCCCCTCCCCTTTTGAGCTTTATTTTTCCCATTTTCCCTTACTCAGTTCTGCTTTTGTGGATTAACGTGATATTATGCTTTGCTATAAATTTGATGAGTTAAATCCATGTTTTACTTGTTAAAATCGTATATTAGTGTTAGTTGCTGCAATTTTAGTGGAATAATCTTTCATTTTAAGTGCCAAATTATGATCTGAAGTGGCTCAACGTGATGGTGCTTTTTCTATATAATTTTAAAGGGTTAAATCCTTGTTTTTCTTATTAAAAATGTGGTCTAATGTCACTGAAACAATTGTTATGTTTGGTTGCAATTTTAGTGGAATAATCTAGTATTTTGGTTGTTGAAACTTGAAACCGTGGTTTGATATGGCTGAATGTGATGCTAATTTTACTGTGAATTTGGATGGATTAGACTCTTGTTTTGCTTGTGGAAATTATGATTGTAATGGTTGTGAATTTGGATGGATTAGAGTCTTGTTGGCTGTGAAATCATGGTCTGATTGTACTAGTTTCTGGCTCATATATTGCACTTGAAATCAATGTTTTAGTGCTAAAATGGTGATTTAATACAATTAGTTTAGCTTAATGGGTTGTTTCATGGTCTTTTTGTGACACTTTCCCCATTTTTCTTACTTCGGTATTATATAGGATTATTAAGTGGTGCTACAAATCACTACTGAAACAAGGAGAAGTGATGTTGTGGATCAAAAACCTGCTTGTAGGTTAGGATTCAAATGAGTGTTTATTCTTTTCAACTTATGTAGCAATTGTTCATTGTAGCAATTGGTCATTACACTAGTTGTGCCTGTTCATTTGGTACAAATGAATGAGTAGTTGCTTTTCTTTTGCTGCTGATTTTTGCTAGTATAATTGCACTGCTATCATTCTTTTCATATTTTAACCATAGTGAGTAGTTTCTTTTCTTTGCTACTAATTTTTGATGTATTGGGATTGCTTTAATGTTGTTATGCTACAATTTTGGAGTTGTTTGGTAGCTGTATTGTGGCTGCTATACTGCAATTTTGGTACACTTTTTTGAGTTGTTTTATAGGTTTTGTGGGACTGGTGTGCTGCTATTTTGGTGCACTTTTTTGAGCTATTTTTTAGGTGTTTTGGGCTTGATGTGCTGCTATTTTGCTACACTTTTTGAGATGTCTTTCAGCTTAGGTTTTGTAATTAGGATTAGGATTGAGATTTTGTAATACAAGTTTTGTAATTAGGATTAGAATTGCGATGACATTGTAACCGACGTACATTACTGAAATATCTGTTGTAATTGACAATATCAATGAATACAATGCTATTTTTTCATATTGTTCATACTTCTCTCTTACTTCAATCTATCTGTTTGTTGTCTAATGCTTACTTTATAAACATCTCACAAACCACTTGAGTTGCACAGAAAAATGGATAATGTTACCAAATTTGTCTAATGCGTCATTTACAAGAATACAAATGCATCATTACTCATTCACAATCATGAAATGATAAAATCCAAATTCTTGATAGATTGTCACCGCCAACGTCAGGTTCTCCCAAAGAGATTGATCCTTCACCTTGGTCCTTTGTATATAACACAAACAGAGGGTAAGTTATAAAACACTCAAAAACATACAATTAAAATACCATTAGGACCCTTTAAAATTCTTACTATTAATAATTTTGTCAAACTGAATCAATTATCCATATGAACTTGACTTGAAACTCCAATATCCTACAATAAAAGTAAAGACACATTAAAGATGCTATTCCATAACCCTGAAATTACTCAAATTAATGTACACACTATGGATTGGTCACTTTGAGAGACTAGAATGGTCGGTTGTGACATAGCCCTTGAAACCTTTTTCTTCAGACGTCGCTCCTCAACCCAACTCTTTATTCGCCTCTTTCTTTTAAGTCTGAACCTCTTCTTGATATTGGTTGGCTGTGACACCCTGGTGATACTAGGTGGAATAGGATCATCTTGGACCTCGTTTGTTCCATGCATTTTCACTTGGCAAAGTGCCACGACCTTTTTGGTTGCTTTGTCCATAGCCGAGCGAACTATAGAGACTTCCTTGTCGTTACATGAGACTTCAAATGCAAGCTTGACAAAATGTTAGCAGAAGGATCTATACTGAAGTGTGCGACCTAATTTTGGGTCTTCCTCGACTTCTTTACCCTTGATATCATATATATTCTCAATTCTTACATCCTTTGTCCACCTCTTCAAGATGTACATATCAAGAAGCTTCTTGACATCATTAACATCAAACACTTTCAGAGCATGGCAGCACAATATTCCAATGCTCTCAAATCGCATACAAGTGCAAGAAATTGATCTTTCGTGAGGATGAAACATAACTCTCCACTCTTCTCTGTGGTCAACCATGTCGATGACGTACTCAATAAATGGCTCACATTCCCTCCTTTATTTAACACAAAAAGCATCCTTCAAGTTAAATTGATTTTGAAACAAATCAAAGGTGGTGGGTGTGTAAACTTCTACAAGTTGCTTCAACATGGGTGAGCTTAGATTATGTAATCTCGGCAACCTTTCTCTTACCTCAAATTCACATTTCAGTTCATTATATCGCTTGTCTTCCACTACTTGCTCGAAATGTTTAAAAAATCAAAGAATATCGACATCTGGATTCAAGCACCTTTTCACGTCTGCATTCAAGCTTTCACTAAGCTGCGTGCTCCATATGCCTAATGTAAATACCCTCCTTATATGACAGGCTGCCCATTTATCCTTCAATGCATAAACTGATCCTATCCATATGTTTTCTCGAACATTATAACAAGATAGTAACTAAGTCCACGCTTCTTCGAACTCTGTCTCTTGCTTGTACTCATACATACAGGCCTTGAAGTCTCGTAAAAAATGTGAACCTTGCTTCATTAGATTGCCTAGGTGCTTGATGCCATTTTTGCATCAAATGCCATGTGTACAGTTCGTGGCAAGTGTCAGGCAGAACCTCTTCTAAGGCCTTGACCATTGCTTGATCCTTGTCTATAAAGATTTTTTGAGGCCTTTTATGATTATGTGCCTCCAAAAACGTCTCAAACAACCACTTGAAAGATGTTGCTGTCTCATCATATAATAACGCAGTCTCAAAAATAACTGCTCCCCTATGATGATTGAATCCTAAGAACAAAGCAAGGGGTCTGTGTACATTGTTAGTGCAGTATATCGTGTCTAGAGAGACAACCTCACAAAAGTGGTCGTAGTCTAAGAGCATCCATGCATCGGCCCAAAATATGTTTTTTATCTATTCCTCTGCATCCATCTAATATGCATGAAAATAAGACGAATTGGTCGAGAACTGCTCTTGAAAATAGCCTAATAAACACCTGGCTTCCCCATACTCTAAACCTTTTTGTCGTCGAGTGCACAGGTAATTCTTTTGGTCTAAATGCGTATATTTGAGATTCTCCCATCCCCCGACATGCTTGCTCATCAATGAAAAACTATTTCTTTGTTGGATCCTGAAGTCATCAGCCAGCTTAAGTTCACGTGCTTGGACATCAGTGATATGTCATTGGGATGCCAGCATGTGTGTAGTCTCTGCGATGTGGAGTTCATGATTGTGCTCCTCTATAAATTCACTTACTACCATCTTTTCATTTAAACGATAAAGCAAAATTTCTGCTTTACAATTAGTTCTTGTCTCACGTCTTGGATTAATTGTTAAATGGTCCCTCTTGTCTTTTCCTCTGGACCTTTCTTTACAACAAACAAACCGACAGGACATTATTAACCCATCTCTTTTGCTCTTGTTTGTAAAATCTTTTCTTACCCCAAAGCCCAGTTTACCACCATAATTCGACCACAACTTCCAACCACTCTTCTAACTATCAAATACCATACCCATTTTAGCTTCTAATAAAGATCTATGTCAATATTTTCCCTGCAAGACATGGAAAAAAATTTCATCACAGTGTTAATTCAAATTAGGTGTTTATATATACATTCATTACATGGATTCAGTCTGTTTCAACCACCCATTTATTCATTCCTTCAATATGAATAAATTTATGGCACTTGCCTAGCTAATTCATGATGGATAGAGAATTTTATATTGACAATTTTTTTAAAAAAATCATGATTTAAGATCAATCTTTAAAAAATAAATGGAGTTTATAGCTAGATTAATTACAAGATAATTATTCAATTATGCATATAATATAGTAAGAACAAAGGGATCGAGAGACAAGGTATAATGTGGCGAGAGGAATAAAGCATCAAAACACATGTAATTTCTTCCATGAATATTTTCAAGCATTTTAGCTTCAAAGCATTGTATTCAATTTCTTCCATCCCTCATCTGCACCAGCTTACAAATTAAAGTGTGAATGAGATAGAGGGTGGGAAACGTTGCAGACGACATTGTGCTATGAAGGAGATACTACAGATTAAGGCGTAAACAAACATTGTTGGTGAAGACGACCACTTTGAGGTAGACAACGATAGAGGCAGAGATAGCGATGATGATGATAGAAGCACGGGAAATGCTACAAATAGAGGGGTGCTGTGAAGGAGACGCTACAAATTAAGGCGTAAATGGACGTAACCGAACACTACTGATGAAGATGGCCACTTTTTGGTAGACAACGACGGTGGCAGAGAAGGCCAGGGTGATGTCAAAGGAGCTAAATGGAGACATCTGCATTACCCCACGCACACACTACATCACGATGAATGTAACAATCCCCTAATCCACAATACACTTACCTTTATCAGAGTAGCGGAAGCATATAGGTTTTCAAAATAATTTTTTACTTTTTCCCTTATTCGAAAATATTGGAGGATCACTACTGGTTGAGTGTGACCCAAATAGACCTTTACCACTGTCCATTCAGATCCCACTCAACCCTAAGTTCTATGCAGCTATTATAAATTCACATACAATCATAACATGCTCTAGAATATCAATTCTAATAACCATAAATCAGAATACATAATGAACAAAAATAGTAAAAAAATTTAGCAATTTACATCCAGTCCAATCTAGTAATGAACAAAAACATCAATACATTAATTACATAATTAATTAAAGCCTAAACTACACAGCAACGTCCTTTAGCTATCTAGCTTTCTGCCCAGCTATCTCCTAGGCCCCTGTTCCTGTTCATCTGAGCAAACAATCTCATGAGATAGTTAAATCCTAGTAGAGTAATTTACAGTAAATAATTTCAAAATAGCTGGATGCTCAGTTGTGACAAAGCACGGAAAACATCTCCCTGTGTTTATTTTAGAAGTCAGTGAGTTACCTTATCTTTTAAAATCATTAAATTGCACGAAAAATGAGGCAGTAAATCAAATGAGTATAAAAATCTATTTTTCTGAAAATCAGTACTGAAAATCTAGTTAAAATCCATTACCCGGTGGTTTTCACAATCACATTAGGCACAAGTCTTATGTGACTGTATATAAATCTATCCAATTGCATGCCATTTTACGAAAATCATTTCTTTTTCGTTGGATGTGATCCATGACACCAATCACCCGAAATCACGCCTATATTTTGAGTGTAATCCGTGACACCAATCACTCACTCAAAGGACAGGGTGAGAATCAAAATCTAGGGCGTCTCCTAGCATGTGCACATACGCCAATCCTCATCCTCATACAGTCTATTCAGAATCACATGCACACAGTCGACTAGTTCTCAAGGTTTTAGGAAATTACACCTAAACTACAATGTTTCCCCATATAGGTTATCCCTCCTTATACTCCTTAAACCTTTCTTAGGGTCATCCTGGTTTATCATATAATTCCTAATGAATGCAAGCTAAATCTGATTAAAAATGATACATTTATAAAATCATCTACACTCGGGATACTCAACAGCCGTCCCATACCGGCTATCAAGTACCCTACCCTAAGTTAACTCATTCCTATGGCATCTAAGTCCGATAGCCAATCAATCTAACATGCAACAGACATTTACAACACACAGGCATACAGATATACTTATTGAAAGCAATACGCATTCCCATGCACTCAAATTATACTAAATCAGGTATTCACTGCATTAATTAAAAGTCAGGAGAGCGTAAATCACTCTACCTGTTTACTGTTTGCTCCTAATTAATCTGGGGGCTTCCCGTTTCCTCAAAATTTGAGCCTAGTTAGTTCCCTGGGTAATTTAATAAAAATCTCAGGCTTTTCTTATTCAATTAAACTTCCTACATCTGATTACACTTTTTCCTAGGCCAGTTTACTTCCTACGGATGTTCGACATTCAATTTCAATCAAAAAACATTAGATCAGGGCAATTTAGACCGTACCGTGTACCAGGGGTTCCGGAAGGTGGAATTCTGATTCTGGACCATTTTTGGCTTCTCCGGCAGTGGCGCATGACGACGTACAGCGAAGAGATGCGACTGAGGTCAAAAATTACACCAGCGTGTAGCCCAAAAGATGAGGAGGCCAGATCTGGGGTCCGTTTGGCAGTTCACAGCCGTTTGGATGGCATTTTTTGGCAAAGAAGAATGACTCATAGCGGATTATTTTCTCCCCGTTTCGAGCGCGTGGTGGCAGCGTTCGACAACTGGGAGCTATCGGAGGAAGCTGGTAGCTCGGCCTTCCCAATGGTGGGGGTAGTATCATCGGATGGCGTCAGACGACAGAGATCACGGCTGGAGGAGAAAACATGCGACGGAGGGAAAAGTGGCATTTTTCGGTGACTGTGGCGTCCGTCGTTGGCCGAGGGTGGTGACGAGAGGTTCTGGGTGTCGAGCTGCACTGGTGGTTGGGTCGGGTGGCAGCGTAAGGCAGCATTTTTAGCCGTGCACGATGACAAGCGTGGAGGAGAGAGAAGAGAGAGAAAATAGAGGGAAGTGAGAGAGAGAAAAAGGAAAATGAGAGGAAAAATAGAGTTTTTGAAAGTTTAATGCTTCTAGGGGCAATTCGGTCTTTTGTCATTTCACCCGGGAAAATTTTTGGATGTTGTTTTTAATCCGGGAAAGGGCACAAATTCCCATGAAAGAGATTTGGCCTCCATGTGAAGGATTTAAAGTCTGAGACTTTATTTGTCAATTTCCTATCGCTGGGCCGCGGTTTCCTTCATCGGATCGAAGTTGGACTCCGAAAAATTTCCAAATTTCAACCGTAGACTCAGAAAATTATGCCAAATTCAATTTTAATAAAATCATGATTAAATTTTTCCAATTTAATTATTTCAAAAATTATAGTTTATTACAATGAAGACGAAGACCATTTTACGTAAGAAGAAGTCTCAAAACAGTGTGTTTGGTCTCTTTTTGTTTTGGCTGTCTGGGTCTTCGAAATGCACTATTTTGGTATTTTTGAAACACACCATTTTGTCAGTAAGCAGAACGCACCATTTCACTAAAGGAAAAGGCGCCGTTTTGATTACGAATCTTCAAAAAAAAAAAAAGGAAAGAGACGAAACGACGTCATTTTGATTCTGCTAAAACAAAAGAAAAGACACGCGATGCAACAACATTGTTTCGTCACAAGGCAGGTGCACATTAGAGAATTGCCAAGCAGAGGATCCGTTTTCCAATTCATCAAGGGTGCAGTAAATTTTTGGTCCACTAAATTAAAATTGTTATAGTTTTGTGATTCTCAATGTAATTCGCCAAAACGGGTAGAGAATTTGTAATTGTCTAATTTTATAGATTAAATTTAATAATTGACATTTTTTAATGTAAAAAATTCAATATATTTCTGTACCAAAGCTATATTAATTGATTATAAATTAATTGATATTTTTATTAAAAAAAAAGGGAGAAAGAACGATACAGTAACCCTTCATACGTAATAAAAATAAATAATAAATAAAAAGGAATAAAGTATTAAAAACTTATGCAAAAATTAAAAATGTTTGCTATAATAGTACCTTTGTGTTTAATATTAGTTAAATTTCTTGCATATTGTTTTAAATATGAAAGACATACTCATATTTAATATTTAATAGTATTTTGAATAAAATTGTCTCTAATAAAAAATATCTGTAAAAAAAATTAAAGAAAACTATCTTTTAAAACTAATTATTAATTGATTATAAATTAATTTATGTATTTTATTTATTTATTAACATATGTCATAAGTTAAAAAAAATTCTAAAAAATAAAAACAACCATTTAAGGGAAAAAAAATGTAGTCTGTAAGCCAAGTTGGACATGTATGAACTTTGAACAAGCAAACCATTTAAATTTTCTTTTTTAATTTATATTATAAGAATAAAATAGTAATAGAACACAAAATCATCTTAAATTTATTCATTTATACTTATTTTAAATTATTTTTTAATTTTCCTTTTTCTTTCTTAGGCAGACCAATCTACAAAACATGACCAATTTTGATGGTACTAAATATAATTTACACAATTCTCATTATATATAATAGAGAATTTGCATACCAAAAAACGCTTGCTAATTTTGTTATTAAATTTTAAAGTATAATATAAAAATAATTATATTTTAGAATAATAAATTAAATAATAAAAAAAATTTACTTCCTACTCTGTTGTAATTTACTATTATCATCACTTTTTTTCCTACCCCTCTTCTTGAGTATAGATCTTTTTAAATGTAAGTTTTGATAGAGTGCTAAAGTACAGAAAGAGAAAGAAAGAAAATATATAAATGAGTCTTATTTCATTCATAGTAAATTTTTAATTTATCAATCTTTTTTTTTTTATTCTGAATTATCACTTTATCAAAATCTATACTTTAGAAGATCCTTAATCTTGTTCTCTTATCACATTTTATTTTATATAATATATATTTTTGGAACTTAATGATCAAGAGAACTCAACATTATTAAAATATAGATTAGTTTAAAAATGTGATTGAATTTAAGATTACAATGCTATGATTTTCAAAATTCTAATTCATCTTCAAAAATTTTATGACTCCCGACATCCACATATCCTTGATCCCCTCCGCTGTGAGGAACAGGGATGAAGAGAATGTTTCCAGCTGTGGAGAATAGGGATGCGGACAGCATGGTGAGAAATCCCAACTAAGTTGCTATGGCACTCACAAGAACCAAAGATCAAAATAAATCAAAATAATCAAAACACAAAAATATATTTTATATTTTTAAACTTTAGATCACTATTTAATTTTATTTTTAAAATTTTTTACGATCAATTTTATCTTTAAAATTTTAAATTATAATTAATTTAGTTTCAAAGCTTAATAAAAATTTTTTAATAGTAGCTTCACATTTTTTTTTAAAATGCAACGTTCTTTAAATAGATTCAATAGAGAAACTATCAAACACGCGTGACGATTATGAAGTCGTAAACATTGATTTGCGAAGTTCTTTCATTAAAGTTATAACATCATGCATGCTCTAAAATTCTTTGTTCAAACCAATTGCGTTAGAAAAAAAATGTAAAACTGCTGTTGAAACTTTTTTAGTCATATAAGAAGTATTTTATTGAAGCTGTCATTAAAAAATTTAGGGACAACATTATATTAAATTGTGATATAAAATTAATTATAATTTAAAACTTTAAATATAAAATTAACCTTAAAAAAAATTTAAGCACAATTTAAAATTGAGGTAAAATTCAACAACATAAAATGTGCTCTTGTTATAATCAAATTTGAATATTTGACGTCCTATCAAAGAATTCTGACATGTAAAATTTTTAGTTAGTAAACGGATTTAATAAAGCTTTGGCCTCCAAGTTTCTTCAAGACGTTGTCGTTCACAGTATAGATTGGTTTCTCAGGAGGTACGTTGTATAACTTTCTTCTAATTGGCTGTAAATCTAGCAACTAGTCCAAATGAAGACACCTAATGGTCGAAAAAACACACATACAAATCCAATTGATCTTCATTTGATAATTTGTCCAAACGAGTTAAGGGATGTAGTTTGTCTCTTTTTTTTTTTTTGGCCAAAATAGTGTCTCATTTTATTTTGGCCAAAATAGTTTGTCTCTTTTTTTTTTTGGCCAAAATAGTTTGTCTCATTGTTTTTTGGCCAAAATAGTTTGTCTCATTTGTCTGTGAAACAGACCAAGACTCCCACAAAAAAACTTGATCTCGTTCACCATCGTCAGGCTGCAGCACCATTCAGACACTACCTTCTTCAGGTATACACAATCAGTCTTTCCCATGATGAGGTTGTGTGTAATTGTTAGACGAGAAATGACTTCAACATAAAGTGTGCATTATTCATCGTAAAAGCAAAGTCATTACAGATGGTATACACAGGAGATACGGCAGTTATATTTACTAGAAGAGCCTGAAATGGCATGAACGCCATAGTGGAAGTTTGAAAATGTCTAAAGGGGTGTATGGAAGTTGGTTCCACAGCATCACAGTGCTACAAATATTTAGATATACAATGATTACGAGCTAAAGGACCCACGTTAGATTATTAAAAAGAAAAAAAAAAGAAAGAACAGTCCTTCATGTCCATTTCAGTCATATATCTTTAACTGATTGAGTATAAGCAGCACACAGAACAATCCTGCAAATCTTGACAGAGTGACGAGGAAGGTTGAATTTATCTTGAAACCATCATCTATAGAAGAAAATAGTAGGACATATGTACAAAAGCATCAACGAATATTGAGCGAGTGATCAACAGAAGAAAATTCCAAAGTCTTTACAATTCTCTTTTTGAGGGATGCAAGACAAAAAGATTCTGTCCTTATTCACTAACCAAAGATGGTTCAAAAAGATAAGATTTACATTGTGTTCTATCAAAGGAGTAGAAAATAGCACCTTGTTGGCTCAGAAAAAATGCTACTGAGCCACTGCAAACTTAACAACTACATGCAAACCTATATTTTTGTAAGCCCAAAAGATGGATAATAAGAGATAATAGAACAGAGAAACATGCCAATTGCTGTTTTCCATAACGAACTGAATGGTCTAATAAAATCCAACTTCCGGTATTTTTACTGGCATCCGGCCATCCACAATCCCCTGAAGCATTGTTTGATTAAATTTCATTCCCAAATGCTGTCATAAGCTCTCTCAACAAGCTTTTCAATCTCTTCTTTCTTATGGCAAAAAGATGGGTTGTTAGGTGACTGACCAATTCAGTCATGCATGCTCTTGATGATCTATAGCAACAAAGCATGGCTAACAGAGAGACTGCTGTTATATTTTCAAGCATTGATTCTACGAGTCCATAATCATAGCTTCCAAACCACCAAAAAAGGCAGGGGTTGAACCATTCAGGCAATGAAAAAATCAGCCACACTCAGGCTGCAAGAAGAAAATCAGAAGTTAGATGCACGATTCTCGAAATGTTGATTATAGTGATATAACAATGTTATTTCAGTCCTGCTAATCTAAATTCAAAATAAACAACAATAACAAAACAAGCTTTTTCCCACTAAGTGGAGTTGACTATATGCATCAAGTGACACTAACGTGTTTTATCTTTGCTCATTTCTACAGTTAAGTTATTAATTCTTAAATCCATCTTAATAGTTTCACCTATTTTTTTCTTTGGTCTTTATAAGGTTATCTTCTATCTGATCAATTCTACATATAGGAGCTTCTAATGGTCTCTTCTGTACATGACCAAACTATCTAAGGTGCGTTTCTATTAACTTATCTACGATAGGTGTTACCTCGACTTTCTTTATAATATACTTGTTCCTAATCCTATTCTTGCTAGTGTGACCACTCATCCAATGCAACGCAACATTCTCATTTCTACAACGTTGAATTTTTGCTCATGTTGACATTTTATCGGCCAGCATTCAATACCATACAACAATTCAAATTTTATAGCTGTGCGATAAAGTTTTCCTTTAGGCTTGAGTGAATCATATTTTGTCCAAATGCAGAAAAAAATATTTTAAATCTCAAGCAGAGATAATTCAGAAAAGAACATGCAGAATACCTATAATGTTAACAAATAGAACTTGGCTGAATAGTTTCAATATAATGCCCTCTAGGAAAAAAAATTTCAATTTAAATCCAGCATCTTCATATCTGATTTCCATAATATAACAATGCTATTTCAGTCCTGCTAATCTAAATTCAAAATAATGTTAACTGTAAATCATATGTTGTCCAAATGCAAAAAGAAATATTTTAAATCTCTTCAGAAGAGATAAGTCAGAAAAGAACATGCAGAATACATATAATGTTAACAAATAGAGCTTGGCTGAATAGTTTCCCTAGGAAAAAAAAATTTCATTTTAAATCCAGCATCTTCATATCTGATTTCCTACTAATACCCATATATATGATAAAAACACCTGAGAAATAGCTAATACTGCACCCTCTCCTCAGTTAAGCTTAGAAAGGTAAGCAACTTTTAATTTAGCTTAGGGCACCATAGTGGCTTTCTTAAAGAAAATTAAATTAATCTATAAAGGAAGCATAGTTTCCTACATAAATAAGACAAACATTTACTGTAACCATATTCTCTTAAGGATGATTGTAATTTATCAATTAGACACAGGAAAGATTCATGGAACAGGTTCAAGTTCCTTAGCATATAAAAAGTGTAATAAAAATTCCCCAAACTGGATTGAGACCTGGTTGCCAGTGCCACTGGTTAAAGTGATCATCACAGAATATATACAATAGCAATAACCTTGGATACAAAGGGATACATTTAGAACATAAAATAGCAATAATGCCCAAGGATCTGTCCACACCAGGAACATATTTATTTTCCAGAATATAATTTTAATTTTGATATACAAATTTTCCATTTTTGCACAGGGCAGAGCAAGGAAAATCATCCTTTGCTCACAATATTAGTTCGTTCCCTTCAAGAGAACTTGAGAATCATGAGGAAGCAGTTGTGTGCTATCAGCATATCTTTTTTTCTTTTTGCTTCTGACTGTTTTTGTACATCTGGGACCCTTTGAGTTTATCATATAAGATTGTTTCATCATTTCTCTCATTCTTATTTATCCCCTTACCTCTTTCACTTAGGAGTTTAGACAATAGTCTTGAATTCTTCTATCCTTTGCTTTCTTTCAAGTTTATGTCTAACTGTCTCTAAAGCTTGTGCACTATGATATTTCTACTGGTTCAGGGATGTCATGTATTAATATGAAATGATTTCATATCATGAATCATGTGCAGGAATATATATAAGCTCTTTATTAGTTTTTAACAATTCTAATAAAGACATCTCCAAATAGATTCAAATATGTTATTAACTTTTTTCCATCACTTTACATACAAAATTTAAAACCTTGATCTAAGACGTACATACATTTGCATAAATAAATCAGGCATGACAACACATCACAACATCTTCATATCAAATCATTTTTTATAACTAAAGTACCTGCATCAGGCATCATTATCTTAATTGCAGAAATCTCAACATAGCAGCAGCATCTCTTAAACTAGTTAAAAAGCAGTCTACAAAATAGGAACAGAATTCAAGGATATTCTCTTCTGTCTGCATTTTTCGGCTATGTTTTGGGCCTCTTGAAAGCAGCTTTGCTGAATCAACATTTTAACAATTAAGTTACATACATATGAATCAGGAGAGCAGCCGTTTTCCTCCATTGAGTAAAAAATCTTCTTAGCCTCTTCAAATCTCCCAGATTCGGAGAGTGCCTCTATAAAAGCACTGTACGTGTAATTATCAGGTTTCACACCAGATGTTGACATTGAAACCATAACCTTTTTAGCTTTCTCAACCTTATTCATTCTACAGAAACTTCTAATAAGAGCATTATAAGAGAATATGTCTGGCCTTAATCCTTCCTCTTCCATTCTTTTTAAAAGTTTCATTGATCTCATAGCATCCCCATTGACACATAAAGACCTAATTAAGATATTGTAAATGACTGCATTTGGACTGACACCCCACTCAATCATCTCATTAAAGCATTCAAAAGCTTCTTCAATTCGTTGCACTCGACAGAGCCCATCAATTATAGAACTAAAAGTGAAGATATCAGGTTTAAGTCCAATTTCTAAGAGCATCTTCAACAGTTCTTGTGCCTTTACTATTGATCCATCCCTGCAATGCCCATTAATAAGGGTGTTGAAAGTAACAAGGTTAGGACTGAGCCCCCTATGCTGCATGTCTCTGAAAGTTTCTGATGCTTTATCCATCATTTTGGCTCTGTAGAAGGAATTAATTACCATGTTATATGAAAAGACAGTTGTAATTAGCCCATTCCTAAACATCTGATTGGTCATCTGATCCCCATCCTCCCTATGTCCATTCTTGTATAGGGCTTCTACAAGGGCAAGATAAGTTCCTATGCCTGGCTTCACACCTTGCTTTCTGAAAATTTCAAATATCTCACATGCATCTTTCAGCTCTGATCCCTTTAGCAAACAAGCCATTATGACATTGAATATGGAACTGTCAGGTAAATAACCTTTTGCGTGAGATTTCGTAAGAAACATGAACGTCTCTCTCACCATAGAATTATTTGCGAGGCAATAGAGCATGGTATGACAAACTAACTTAAAATAGATGGGCTCCCTTTCAAAGAAATTGGATAATAACTCAAATGCTTTACTTGGATCTTTGCAACGGAAAATTCCGTGAACCAATGTTCTGAGCGTTGCTTCATTTGGATTCACTTTCCTCTCCTTCATTGTCTCTAAAACTTGAAAGGCTTCATCAACTCTTTTAGCATTACAAAATCCATCAATAAGGATTGTATAGGAAAAAACATTAGGAAAATATCCCAAGCCCTCCATTTGTCTCATTAAGCGAAGTGCCTCATCAACCACACCCATTTTGCAGACTCCATGAATAAGAATATTGTATGTGATTCTATTCGGATGACTACTCTCAGCTGTCATCTGTTGAAATTTTAGATATGCCAAGTCAATTGAATTGGATTTCACTAATGCATCTATAAGAGCGTTATATAACCTTGTGCTTGGACTAAGACCTAAATATGAGATTTGGCCAAAAATCTCAGAACAATATTTTGCCAAGCCCAGTCTCCCCCAACTACCAATCAATAAGCAAAGCAGGTCTTCAGTAATACTAAAACCTGACTTCTGAATGTCATGAAGCAATTCAACAGATAAAATGACAGGACCTTTCCGATATAAGGTGTTCAATAAAACTCCTCGAACTGACTGATTCTTTGCTAATGCAGGGTGGATATTCGAAACCCAAGTATAAAATTTTATAGAATGCAATGGGTTTTCCTGGTTCTGAAAGATACTAACTACAGAATGAGGATTAAGAATTATCCTCTTTGCATTTAGCTCGTAGTTTAGCAACACCACCCAATCC
Source organism: Senna siamea (assembly GCA_031216115.1). Lineage (NCBI taxonomy): Eukaryota > Viridiplantae > Streptophyta > Magnoliopsida > Fabales > Fabaceae > Senna > Senna siamea. Next base: position 11,828,828 of record CM062360.1, read on the forward strand.
GTTCTCGATAATACTTGGGAAATGTATACATGATCAATTTGTATACAATCAAAATTCAAATTAACAGCTGTACTGGAACCCTTAGATTTTACCCGATAGTTAAGTGACAGCTTACCTTTAGAAGAAGTTCGGGCTTCGTTTGGCAGGGTTTGATGCTGATGGTTCCTCTGATTGAAAGCTTCCTCAGGATGATTTCTCAGTGCAGATGATACCCTTGTAGATGATGCTAGAGATGAAAATCCTCTCATATCCCTCATTAGACCACTGCAAATTGCAATTGCTTCGCGGATTCTTTATCATTCACAGAAATTGAAGGAAGCATGGGTGGGTGAAGGGTCGAATCCTTCTCTCCCGTAATTGCTGCCTCTCTCTGCAAGGATAAGGCATATGGTCGACACTGATGATGCTTGCTAAACACGGGGCGCAAATCACGGTGACCAATGCCATAAATGAAGAATCATTTAGTGAGGAGAATAGAGTTGAAGAAGACGATGGCCAATTGGTACCTTAGAGCTTAAAGTAGCATAGTGTTTGGGCCATTTGGAGCCTTTGGAGAAGTTCCTACCAGAAGCCGCAGCCAAACGTCCGACGCCAGGAGCTGGGAAGTAGTGCTCCGCTAACACAAATAAGGTGATTGCTGACTCCACGCTCCGACTACAAATTAAAGACAAAAGTACGTGTAATCAAATTTTACGTTAATTTTTTATTTTATCCTTGAGATTTTTTGTTATTAATTTTATTTTAAAATTTTAAATTATAATTAATTTTATTTACGATCTAATGTTATACAAATTATTAATATAAAATAGTAATATTACATTTGATAATACATACTAAAAGCTTAAATAAAATTTTAATAATATTTAAATATTAAATAATAATATATATTATTATTATTTTCAGTTTTATATTTTTTTTTAAATTTAATATTATATTATTATTTTTTACTAATAATTTAGATAAATTTAAATTGTAGGACGAAATTAATTATAATTTAAAATTTTAAAAACAAAATTAATTGTAAAAATAATTTAGGGATGAAATTAAAATTGACGTAAAGTTTTAAAATATAAAATGTATTTTTGTCCAAATTAAATTAATGTAAAAGTACCTTTGCCCCAACACTTTATTCTTTTACCAATGACATTGAGTTTAATAGAAGGGATTTGTCCCTTACAACATAACAAATTTGGGTTTGAATCTTCATCAAGGGAAGTGTCCATATTTAGTATTGTGACGACCCTTCATTACTTATATTTACTAGAGTGATCGTCAAGCGTGAAAATGTTCACTAAAAATTTTTTCTTTTAAAACTGACACCATTGGGGTCATCATTAGTTAAGTGTATCCTAAATAGATACGTTCTCAGCCCATTCAAATTTCACTCAACTATCTCTTATGCGCAACATGTACTAATACCATCATTTTCTCAACCAAACAAATTTGGAATACAAAATTATAAACTCTTCATCCTAATCAATTAAGTTATAATTTACATTTCAATAGAATTTGTCTTCAAATTTTCATGACTACATAACTTATGTCATTCATCAAAATAACTATAAAATTTCTCATGTCATACATAAAATTCCTTGGCCTACATGCCATTAAATAAACCTATCTACAACTTGATATTTACGATATTCCTGGTTGCCTTGCAACCCTTATTCACATCTCAAGCCTAGTTAAGTTCTAGGCATATCCTAACCTTGATCATCTGAACAAACAACTTCATGACATATAATTATCCCAATAGAATAATTTACAAATTTATAATTTTATTAAACAGTTAAAAGTTCAGCGGTACTCCCTTGGTACCAAAAACCTTCCCCTTGTGATCATAATATACATGTGAATTGACATTTCATATTCTAGTCAAGATCAATCATATGAGAAATTCACATTTCAAATTTATTCATAAATCAAATAAGTTTATCAAAATCATAGGAGTATAGGAGAAACATTCACATTAAAAGTCATTATTTCAAAACACCTGTATTTCCATTTCAATTCCTATTTGCATAAGATCCCTTGTGTTACTGAAAATATCACATAACTGATAAGCATACGTTTTCCACCATTTACATCCCCATTATAATGCATGTTATTTCCCAATCTCAATTTTTAAAATATTCCAGGAGATCATTATCTCAAAGAATGTCACAGGACCATCACCCATATGACTAAGATTGTTAATGTAACACCCCTATTAACCTATGATTCCTTTTCAGTGTTTAAAGATATAATGTATATAATTATTATAATAATTGTGCGTTACTATCACTTCTACCCGAGTTAATTTTAAACTTTTTATCAAATTGATTAATTGAGTGCCATTTGGGTTGGTCTCTACTCTCGGGTTCTCTCAACATCGCAGCAAAATAAATATACATAGAATACACCTGGATTAACTATACATAAACATGCATCCTTAATTAAATATAATCAATTAACTATTGGGCATGGAAGCAAAAATCTTGCCATTTATAACCCCATCATTTAGTCTATTCATCAATCCAGCCTAATTCCTATATAGATAAGTTAGAATAGGCTATACAAAATAATCTTACACTAGCATTTCTCAAAATATCATGAAGGCTAGCTCTATTCTACCATGTACTTAAGCTATTCAAATTAAACAGGTCGTATGCTCAAAATGGACCCTTCTTCCTACCTTACCTCTTTCTCTAGCCCAAGGGGACCTACACATATGATACCTGCCAACACTAGAGTGAGAAATAAATCTCAGTAGCAATGCAACTTGTTATGAAATCCATTGACCTGTACCATCGTGCTCACATGGAAAAGCTCTACATTTTTTCATAAAATGTATCACATGCTATTGGGATGGAGTGCATGTATCATTTAATTATGTTATATACTCATACATTTGCATATTCATCAAAACATATCATCTTTAGAACATGGGAAGTGTATTCATCATCATTCTCATCATAAAAAATTTCTTATAAAAAATAAGTGTTATAGTAAACATGCCATCATTTCATTTCCATAACATGTGAGCAATACATAAAACACCCTAAGAGTAATCGGGAGAGTTGCCCAACAATAACTCTATGCACCACTGTCTATATGAATGAGCGCATGGCTATCTAGTCATGCCTTAACTTTTGTACATTTTGAGGCATCCCCCAATGGATCCAAGTACCTTAATGGTCCTCGCCCCTTATTGGCAGATCATCCATGACCAGCGGGATTCCTCCTTTTCATCCCAATCGGGGCTGATATAACTCTCATGAGATCACTACTAACTCTACTCGGATAATTTCCTCTCCGCTTTTGGGTGGATCATAATGCTATGGAATCACCATTCCTTTCCGATGGATGACACTCCCAGTACGCTATTGTTTATATATACTCTAAGGTGAATCAGCCCATGCCCATGGTTATGCTTAACTCTAAGTATGTGTTTCTCTTATGGTCTTTAGGAGATGACACTAACTTAAAGTTTGAAACCATCATAGTGTTTTTGAAATCATCTAAGTTCAAGTGGATGTTTAGCCATTCCAATTTATGGCACAACCGTGGAATGCCCAATGACCGTCTCATACCGACAATCGGTCACTCGATCATGAGACTATCTACCCTAAGGCATACACTGAGAATACTTTTATCTTTCCCTTTTTGTGTTTTTTGCTCTCTCTTTGTTTCACTATCACAAGGGTCTTATTACCCGAAACTCCTAGTTTCCTTGCTTACCTATGTTGTGAGCTCTTAATTAATTTAGTGCAAAGAATTACTAAGCTCAATTGCCATTAAAAACTTCATTTTGCAAGTTAAAGGGCTGCTAGTCGACTGTTGGAAGGCTAGCAGTCGGCTGGTGGCTCTCTATATTCCTCAAGTGCCAAACAACAAGCTAGCTGGCAACTGGTTAGTGGCTTGCTGGAATACATCTTGGGAAAAAATTAAAGCACGATAGTCGATTTCTAGGATTGTTAGTCGACTGCTTAGTGTAAACCCGGGCTCGATAGTCAACTGCTAGAAATCTAGCAGTTGGTTGCTAAGCCTCTGTTTGCACTTCTGGGTTTTCCAAGAACACGACAGTCCACTGCCCTATATTTAGTAGTCAGCTGCTATGCTCCGCTGTAGTTCAAAAAACATAATTTTGATAATACCCAATCCATAATGCATTCCATTTTCAATTCTAAATACATGAGCTTAATTTTCATACAACAAACTTTACTTCTCATTAAACATTTCTTATCCATTAGCTCAAACATGGTACATTCAAGGAAAACTAGTCTATTCCTCTAGATGAACACAACCTAGCCCTTTCAATCCATTACAAGCACATATATGAGCATACATTTAGCAACACAACATCTCATAGAAATAGAAAAGTATACAGAATATAGGTTTAACCCCAATCTCAGTTCAAACAATTAGAAATTCATATTTTGTAGCAACAGTAAACTTTTCAGAAAAGAAAAGGGTTTAGGATATATTGCTAACTTGATTCCATGCTAAATGTGGGTGTTTGATGTTTTAGAAAGGCTCTCCCCTTGCTGTAGGACTGATTTGTAGCCTCAAATATGCCTTTCTTTCAGCAAAACCTCTCCTTTCTTGCCATAGCATGCCCCTTTCTCTCTCTACCCATCCCTTCTACTTCTCTCTCTAAAATGCAGATGGGGGAAAGTGTATAAGGGTTTAAGGCTACAACTAGGGTTTAAGGAAGTTTGGGGAAATTTCTATTTGGTCCCTGAGCTATTTTGCACTCTTAAACTCCCTCATTTTTCCCTTTTCAATTGAGTTCCTAGCCACCTCTTGCTAAACCTTTATGTATTTCCTTTCAATTTAGTCCTTAGGCTAATGTAACTATATGTACTAATGCAACATACATAAGCATTAAACATTAAATTAACAATTATCAAACATCTCTTTAATCATAATTGGAGTGGATGTTACATTCTCCCCTCCTTTAAAATAATTTCATCCTCAAAAGTAAAACGTATCTATTCAAACAATTTTGGGTAGGACTTCCTTATATCCTCTTTCTTCTCCCATGTCACCTCTTGTAGATATGACTGATCCCATAAAACCATAACAAGAGGGATGGCCTTGTTCCTTAATTGCTTGACCTCATTCTCGATGATTCTTAATGGTTTTAGATGATAAGTTAAATTTTCTTTTAACTGTACTGTACTGGCATTAAGAATGTGGGATGGGTCATGGATGTATTTCTGAATTTGCGAGACATAGAAAACATCATGGAGGTTTGATAAGAACAAAGATAAAGCTATTTGGTATGCTGATTAACCAACCTTTCTTAGGATTTGGAACGGCCCAATATACCTTGGATTCAATTTTTTGGACTTAATGGCTCTACCTATACAAGTAATAGGAGATACCCTAAGGAAAACTTGATCCTCTTCATTGAATTCCAGTGGTCTCCTTCTCTGGTCAGCATACTTCTTTTGTCTATCTTGGGCTTTAGCCATTTTATCCTTGATCATCCTGATTTGGTTTGTAGTTTGCTGAACCAACTCTAGTCCAAGCAATTGTCTGTCCCCTACCTCATATTAACACAAAGGTAACCTACACTTTCTCCCATACAAGGCTTCATAGGGTGCCATCCCTATGCTAGAATGGAAACTATTATTGTATGAGAATTTTATCAATTTTAAGCTTTGGTCCCAACTTTCCTTATGCTCTAAGGCACACGACCTAAGCATATCCTCTAAAGTCTGAATGGTTCTCTCTTTCTGTCTATCTGTTTGAGGATGATTGTAGAACTTAGACTTAGCTTAGTACCAAAGGCTTCTTGGAAAGCTCTCCAAAGCCTAGATGTGAATCTAGGGTCTCTATCTGAGACAATGCTAGTAGGGATTCCATAGAGTCTCACTATCTCCTGGATGTACAATTGTGCTAATTTGTCCATGGAGAAATTAATATTAATGGGTAGGAAATGAGCAGACTTAGTCAATCGTTCTATTATCACCCAAATAGCATCATTTCTTGACTAAGTCCTGGGTAAACCTACTATAAAGTCCATAGAGATTTTATTCTATTTCCATTCAGGGATATCAAGAGGTTGCAACAATCTAGCAGGTTTTTGATGTTTAATATTTACCTGTTGACATACTATACACTTAGTGAAATACTCAACAATGTGCTTTTTCATGCCTGGCCACCAGAACCTTCCTTTTAAGTCTTGGTACATCTTAGTGGCACCTGGATGAATAGTGTAATCACTCTTATGGGCTTTCTCTAAATCTCTCTTATTCCCCTTAGACTTGGGACGTAAACCCTATTTTGGAAGGTCATTAACCCATCCACCTCCTTTTGGAACTCCTTTGGGTCCTTTAGAGACTTTAAGAATTCATCCTCTCTTTGGGCCTCTAGAATCTAGGTTTTAAGGTTACTCTTAATCAATAATTCACCTAGACATATTCTATTTGGTAGCATCAATGCGGATAAACTCAAATTTCTAAAATTCTCTATCAAGCTCATCTCACTCACCATCATCTGAGCTACGAAAGGGATTTTCTACTCAAGGCATCTGCCATTATATTGGCTTTGCCTGAATGGTATTTCAACTCAAAGTCATAGTCTTTGATGAACTCCATCCATCTTCTCTATCTTATGTTCAATTCCTTCTGGTCAAGGAGGTACTTGAGACTTTTGTGGTCACTGAATACCTCAAACCAAAACCTATAAAGATAATGCCTCTAAATTTTCAAGGCAAAGATTATAGTTGCTAGTTCTACGTCATGAGTAGGGTAGTTACTCTCATGGGGCCTTAATTGTCTAGAAGCATAGGCCACTACCTTTCCCTCTTGCATTAAGACACATCTTAGACCTTTCTTGGATGTATCGCAATACAGCTCAAATCTTTCTAAAGGATTTTGGATCACTAGCACAGGTGCAGTGGTTAATCTTTCCTTCAAGGTTTAGAAACTATGCTTACATTCAGATTCCTATCTAAATGGAACATCCTTCCTGGTTAGCTTAGTCATAGGCATCGCTATCTGCAAAAACCCTTGGATAAACCTTTTATAGTAACCACCTAATCTAAGGAAATTACAGATTTTAGTCACTGTTGTAGGTCTCTCTCAATAAACCACAGCTTTAGTCTTATTGGGATCTACTGTTACCCCATCCTGGGTAATCACATGCCTTAGGAATCTTACCTCATTTAACCAAAACTCACACTTCTCTAGTTTTGCATACAACTACCTCTCTCTAAGCACTTGCAATACAATCATAAGGTGTTGTTCATGCTCTTCTCTATTTCTAGAATATACAAGAATATCATTAATGAACACTACCATAAACTGGTCAAGGTAGGGTTTAAAGATGTGATTATGTAATCCATGAAAATAGTTAGAGCATTCGTTAGACCAAACGGCATCACAAGAAATTCATAATGCCCATACCTAGTCTTAAAAGCGGTCTTAGGTATATCCTCACCTCTTACTCTAATTTAATGGTACCCCGACCTCAAATCAATCTTAGTGAATACTGCTGCTCCTCTTAATTGATCTAACAAATCATCAATCCTAGGGAGTGGGTATTTTTTTTTCACAGTCACCTTATTCAATTGCCTATAGTCTATGCACATTCTCATACTTCCATTCTTCCTTTTCACAAACAGCACTGGTGCTCCCCATCATGAAGCATTGGGTCTAATGAACTGCTTCTCTAAAAGGTCTTATATTTGAACCTTGAGTTCACTCAACTCTAAGGGAGACATCCTATATGGTGTTATAGAGATTGGTCCTGCTCTAGGAACTAACTCTATAGAGAACTCTACCTCTCTTTCTGGTGGAAGACTAGAGATCTCCTCAGGAAAGACATAAGAAAACTCTCTAACTACAAGGATACTATCAAGCTTATGCTGACTCTCAACCTTCGAAGAATACAGAAAACACAATCTTTGGATCTTTTCCTCGGTACCCCTATTCACAAGTATAGTATCCATAAAATTCATAGACTTCTTAAAACAATTTAAAACCACATTATTAAAAGGCATCTAATCCATTCCTAAGATAACATCTAAATCCACCAAAGGCAGATAGATAAGGTCAACAGAAAAAGGTTTACTTTTAACAATGATAGGGCAATTTAAACAAGTTAAGTAAGTTAAAATATGTTCTCTAGGCGCAGTAGAAATAGACAAGTCACATAGGAGTTTGGTCATAGGTAGGTTCAACTTTTCCACACATTCATGAGAAATAAAGGAATGAGTAGCGTTAGAATCATACAATACAATTAAAGGAATATCATTTATAAAACACTAACCTTTTATAGAATCATCAGATTAGTCTACCTCTTTGCCCTTAAGGGTGTAGACTCTCCCTCTAGTTATAGAGGCTTAGGGGCCTCAGTTGGTTTCTTCCACAATGGGCATTCTTTGCTAAAGTGTCCTGGCTTGCTACACTTGTAGCAGAAGTTTTGTCCCATCAAATAGGGCTTAGTCCCATGATTCTTCCCACACTTGGGGCAGCTATTCAAAGTAGTTTGCCTACCCATGGGCTTCTTCCCAGTCTAGACCTCTTCCCCCTTAATAGGGTCCTAAGGAATTTTCCTCTTAAGGGGGTTATACTTTTTTCTCCCCTTAGCAACCTCTGCTAGGCCTCCCGCCACTATGCAGTACTTGTTTGCTAATAAAGCATAATTCTTTATCTCCATAGGGATCATAACCTTTTTCAATTCCTAGTTCAGCCCAGCCTGTAAGTGCATGGCCTTCTATGCTTCATCCTGTCTCACTTGCAAGTAAGAGGAAAACTTAGATGACTCCTCAAACTTAGCCAGACACTCATCAAAGGACATGTTGCCCTGTCTTATCTTCATAAACTCTACTTCTTTATCATTCCTTATGTTTTTAGGGAAGTATTTTTCCAAAAATACCTCCTTCAAAGAGTTCTAGGTGATTTGGACCCCTTGGGCCTCTATTAACTGTTTGGCCTCTTTCCACCAGTGCTCGCCCTCTCTTGCCAGCATGTAGGTGGAGAACTGAACTTTTTGGGCCTCTGTATTCCCCAACACTACAAACAACTTCTCCATTTTAGCCAACCATTCTTCAACAAGCTTCGGGTTGAATTCACCCCTAAAGGTTGGAGGTTTGGCCTTTTGAAACTCAGACCATCCCTTGTAGGTTTGATCCCTAGCTAGTTCTACCTCAGGGATAGGGTTTCTATTTGCATTCCTATCCTACTGCATTTGTCTCAGCACTTTAGCAGTGGTAGCCGCCTATTGTGTGGCAACAACAGCCTGTTGGGTGGCAGCAGCGGCTTGTTCCCTCATGGCCTCCACCATCCCCATCAAGGTCTGCATTACCATAGCCAAATTTACTTCTCCATCCCTGTCCCTTGTACCATTTATCTTGGGAGGCACCATACTTTACTCTACAAAAAAGATATTATTGAGGTGATCAGTCTCAATAACAAACATTATAAGAGAATATATGGCTCCATAGGAATTACTATACATCCCACCTAGCACTCAATTCCTCAAGTCAAATCATAGTATAAGTACCCAACTGCCATGACTCAGCTAACTAACTTGTAATAGTCTTTATCCTGAGGAATCTACTCTTACTACCTAATTAGCATCTATCACTACCGAGTCAGCTATGTGCCAACTGTGGTAGCCATGCTCTGATACCAATAATGTAACACCCCTAAATAATAGCCTATGGTTCCTTTTTAGTGTTTAAAGATATAATGTATATAATTATCATAATAATGGTGTGTTACTATTACTTCTACCTGAGTCAATGTTAAACTTTTTACCAAGTTCATTAATTGAGTGCCATTCGGATTCTCTCAACATCGCAGCGAAATAAATATACATAAAATACACCTGGATTAACTATACATAAACATGCATCATTAATTAAATATAATCAATTAATTATTAGGCATGGAGGCAACAATTCTACCACTCATAACCCCATCATTTAGTCTATTCATCAATCCAGCCTAATTCCTATACAGATAAGTTAGAATAGGCTATACAAAATAATCCCATACTAGCCTTTCTCAAAATATCATGAAGGCTAGCTCCATTCGACCATGTACCTAAGTTATTCAAATTAAATAGGTCGTATACTCGAAACAGACCCTTCTTCCTACCTTACCTCTTTCTCCAGCCCAAGGGGACCTACACATCGATACATGCCAACATTAAAGTGAGAAATGAATCTCAGTAGCAATGCAACCTATTACAAAATCCATTGACCTGTACTACCATGCTCGCATGAAAAAACTCTAATTCTTTCATAAAATGTATCACATGCTATTGTGATGGAGTGCATGTAGCATTTAATCATGTTATATACTCATACATTTGCCTATTCATCAAAACATATCATCTTTAGAACATGGGAAGTGCATTCATCATCATTCTCATCATAAAAAATTTCTTATAAAACATATATGTGATAGTAAACATGCCACAATTTCATTTCCATAACATGTGAGCAGTACATAAACACCCTAAGAGTAATTGGGAGAGTCGCCCAACAACAACTCCATGCACCACTATCTATATGAATGAGCGCATGGTTATCTAGTCATGCCTTAATTTTTGTACATTCTAAGGCGTCCCCAGTGGATCCAAGTACCTTAATGGTCCCTACCGCTTACCGACAAATCATCCTTGACTAAGGAGATTCCTCCCTTTTGTCCCAATCAGGGCGAGTGTAACTCTCATAAGATCACCGTTAATTTTACCAAAATCATTTCCTCTCCGCTTTTGGGCGGATCATAATACTATGGAATCACCATCCCTTTTTGATAGATCACACTCCCAGTTTGCTATTCTCTACATATAATCTAGGGTGAATCGACCACTGCCCATGGTTATGCTTAACTTTAAGTATGTGTTTCTCATGTGGCCTTTCGAAGATGAAACTAACTTAAAGTTCGCAATCATCACGGTGTTTTCAAAATCATCTAAGTTCAAGTGGATGTTTAACCATCCCAATTAATGGCACAACCATGGAATGCCCAACAACCCTCCCATATCGACAATCGGTCACTCGATCATGAGCCTATCTACCCTAAGGCATACACTGAGAATACTTTCCCCTTTTCCTTTTTGTGTTTTTTGCTCTCTCTTTGTTTCATTATCACAAAGGTCACATTACCCAAAACTTCTAGTTTCCTTGCTTACCTATGTTGTGAGCCCTTAATTAAGTTAATATGAAGAATTACTAAGCTCAATTTGTAATAAACTGAATGTTAAAAATAATTTAATTGGATAAATTAAATATCAATTTTTTATAAATCAAACCCGACGTAATTTTTTGAGTCTACGGTCGAAATTTGGGATTTTTCAGAGTCAAAATCTGATCTAATGGAGGAAAACTCAGCCTGGCGTTAGGGGATTAGCAGATAAAGTAATGAGCTTTAATTCCTTAAAAGAAGCTTGAATTTCTTCCATGTGGATCCATGCCCTTGCTCGGATTAAAGAAGGCATCCGAAAATTCCCCCGAGCGAAATGGAAAAAGATCGAAATGCCCTTAGAGGCCTTAAAATTTCAAATACTCTAAATTTTCCTCACATTTCCACTTTCCTTTCTCTCTTTTCCTTCCATTTTATCTCCTTTCTTTCCTCCCATGTTCGCCATCGTGCACAGCCAGAAACGCCACCCTCCGCTATTGCTGGGCCTAGCCACCGTCGCAGCTCAACGTCCCCGACCTCCACCAACTAACCCTAGCCACCGACGGACATCACAGAGGCTAAAAAATGCAACATTTCCATATGTCATGATTTTTCATCTCTGTCATCCGACACTGTCCGGTGACATCGCTCCCATCGTTGGAAAGGCCAAGCTGCCAATTTCCTCCTACAGCTTTCAGTCAGTGAACACCGCCGTCACGCACCCAGAACGGAGCAAAAATCATCTGTCGTGCGTCATTCTTCTCTGCCAAAAAATGCCATCCAAACGACCGTGAATCACTAAACAAACTCTAAAACCAGCCTCCTCGACTTACGAGCTATGTTCTAGTGTAATTTTTAACCTCAGCTGCATCCGTCTGCCGTGGCTGTCGTGCGCCATCGTACTCTACCATGCGCCATTACCGGAGCTACCAGAAAGTGTCCAAAACTATAATCCCATCTTTCGGAACCCTCGGTATGATCTAAATTACCTCGATCTAATGTTTTCTGATTGAAATTTAATGCCAAACATGCGTAGGAATTACACTGGCCTAGGAAAATTGTAACCAGACATAGAGAAGCCTAATTGAGTAGGAAGCCACCTAAGATTTTAATTAAATTTCCCAGGGAACTAACTAGGCTCAATTTTTGAGAAAACGAGAAATCGCAGACTGTGTAGGAGCAAACAATAAAAAGGTAAAGTGATTTACGCTCCCCTAAACTTTATTTAACGCTGTGAATGCCTGATTAGAATAATTACATCGCATGAGAATGCGTGCTAAATTTTATGAGTATATATGTATGCCTACATGTTGTAAATGCCTATTTCATGTTAGATTTGTTGGCTATCGGACTTAGATGTCATAGGAACGGGTTGACTTAAGGTAAGGTATTCAATAGTCGGTATGGGACGGCCATTGAGTATCCTGAGTGCGGATGGTTTTGTAAATGCATCGTTTTTAATCGGATTTAGCCTGCATTCGTTAGGGATTACGCGGTAAACCAGGACGACCCTATGAAAGGTTTAAGGTGTATAAGGGGGGATAACCTATACGAGAAAACGTTATGGTTTAGGTGTAATCTCCTAGAACCTTGAGAATTGGTTGATTATGTGCATTTAGTTTCGAATAGACTGTATGAGGATGAGAATTGGCGTTTGTGCACATGCTAGGGGACGCCCTAGATGTTGATTCTCACCCAGTCCTTGAGTGAGTGATTGGTGTCACGGATCACACTCATAATATAGGTGTGATTTTGGGTGATTGGTGTCATGGATCACACCCAACGATAAAGTATGTTTTCTGTAAAAACAGCATGCAATTGGATAGATTTGTAAATAGTCACATGAGACTTGTGACTGAAATGTATGCAAAAACCACTGGGCATGGATTCTAAACTAGAACTTCAGTATGAATTTTTAGAAAATGTATTTTTATACTCATTTTAATTACTGCATCATTTTTCGTGCGATTTCACATTTTTAAAGATAAGGTAATTTGTTGGCTTTTGAATTTAACACGGGGAGATGTTTTCTATACTTTGTCACAGCTGAGCATCCAGCTATTTTATAACTGTATATTGTAAATTACTTTATTGGGATTTAACTATCTCATAAAGTTGTTTGCTCAGATGATCAAGAACAGGGTATGCCTAGGAGATAGCTGGGCATCAGTAGGATAACTGAAGGACGTTGCTGCGTAGTTTTAGGCTTGAATTGATTATGTAATTAAATGTATTGATGTTGTTGTTTACTATTGGATTTGACTAGATGTAATTATTGGTTTTCTGATTGTTTGTACTTTGGGAAAACACTCAGTTTATAGGAAAAACTCTGCCAAATTTTTGGCAAAAATGCATGTTTAAAGATTAGTTTAATTTGAATTGAATGTGAATGGATGTCGTATTATGAATTTATGGTTATTAGAATTGATATTATAGAGCATATTATAGTTAATTATGAAAATAGAATAGCAGCTTCGGACGTAGGGTTGAGTGGAATCTGAATGGATTGTGGTAAGAGTCTATTTAGGTTACACTCAACCAGTAGCGACCCTATGAGATTCCCTGACAGAGGAAAATGAAAAATTAATTTGAAAACCCATATGCTTCTGCTACTCTAATAGAGGTAAGTGTATTGTGAATTAGGGGGTCGTTACACAATTGCCATTAAAAACTTAATTTCGCAAGCTAGAGGGCTACTAGTCGACTGTTAGAAGGCCAACAATTGGCTGGTGGTTCTCTGTATTCCTCAAGTGCCAAACAGCAAGCTAGCAGGCAGCTGCCAGCAGGTTGCAGGCAATTGGTGGCTTGCTGGAATGCGTCTTGGGCAAAAATCAGAACACGACAATAGACTGCTTAGTGCAAACCTGGGCCCAACAGTCGACTGCTAGGAATCTAATAGTCAGTTACTAAGCCTATGTCTGCACTTCTGGGTTTTCTAAGAACACGACAGGCAATTACCCCATATTTAGCAGTCGGCTGCTGTAATAACCAGAACTATTTTTAAAAGATAAAACCCGACTTTCATGATAAATTCATGTAAGCGAAGCCTAGCATGACTTTTGAGGAAGACGGTTTAAAACGGAAGGCCGTTTGAAGTCAGAAACACGATTGAACGAAAAGAAATGCGACCAGGCGATCAGGAACTGACAAACAAAGTTTCATACTTCAATTTCACAAACGGAGGCCATAATCACTGCATAGGAACTCGTGCCAACATCTGAATGGAAGCCGACATCTTGAAGTTTCCTCGGGTCATATGGAAAAAGTCAGAATCGCCCCTGGAAGGTTTAAATTTCCCAAAACCCCGCCATTTGTCACATTTCTCTCTCTCTCCTCACTCCATTTTCTCTTTCTTCTCTCTCCTCCTTCCTCCACCATGCGCCACCGCCTGGGCCACCGTGAGCCATCACCTGGCCTACCAATCAACTCCCTTCACCACCCTCGACCTCCAGCAGCCACCCACAGCCACCAACGGTTGCCAACGCCATCAGAAAATGGCATTTTTCTCCTACATCACGTGAGATTTTTGCCAGCTGAGATCGCCGCTGTTAGCCACCATTGGCCGTCACTGCCACCACCAGTGTGTAGTTTGAGCTACCAGCTTCCTCCACCAGCTCACTGACATTGAACGGAAGTCCAACGCACCTGAATCGAGGCATTTTTTGGGGCCATAAAATGCCATCCAAACGACCATGAACCGCCACGTCACCACTATATTCGGACTCCTCGTCATGCGAGCTTCACCATGGTGTGAATTTTGAGGTCAACCGCACCCCTCTGTCCTGCGCCCACGTACGTCGTTGTGCGCCGCCATGTCAGAGAATCTGGATATACACCGAGAGACACCGAGACCACCTCGGGACAGATTTCCATCATCCGACAACACTGGTAAGGTCCAAGTTGCCTAAAACTAATGAATTTTGATTGAATTAGTTGTCAAACACGAATAGGAAATAAATTCACCTAGATAATAGGGTAATCGGGCTTAGAATCGTAAAACGGATGACATGACGAGCTTAAATATTCGTGTAAATGTCCAGGGAATTAAATTGGCTCGAAATCTGGGATTTTGTAAAGTTCTGAATTGATTTGGAGCAAAAGGAGACCCGGTAGGATGATTTACGCTTCCCGAGTTTTAGATTTGACCTAATGAATACTTAAACGATTAGATTTAATTGCATAGATTTACGTGCTGCTTTCGATGGACTAAATTGCATGCTTATGTGATGAAAACCCCATTTGCATGTTAGATAAATTTTTTATCGAGTTTAGTTGCCATTAGGATGGGTTTACTTATGGTAGGGTACTTGATAGTCGGTATGGGACGGCCGTTAAGTATCCCGTACAGGGAATTTTTAAATGATATTATTTTTACCAGATTTAGCCTGTACTGCGTTAGGGATCACGCAATAAATCAAGACGACCCTAAGAAAGGTTTAAGGAGTATAAGGGGGGATAGTCTACACGGGCAAACATTGTGATTTAGGTGTAATACCCTAGAACCCTGAGGAATAGCCGACTGTGAGCATGTGAGTTCGAATAGACTGTATGAGGATGAGAATTAACGTATGTGCACATGCTAGGGGACGCCCTAGATGTTGATTCTCACCCGGTCCTTGAGTGAGTGATTGGTGTTACGGATCACACTCATAACATAGGCGAGATTCGGGTGACTGGTGTTAATGATCACACCCAACGATAAGAGATGAGATTTCTCTAGATGACGTGCAATTGGACGATTTTAGATTTGGTCGCAGAGGATTTGTGGCCAAGATGGATTTAGATACACTGGGCATGGGATTTAACCTGATTTCGATTACTGATTTTCAAAGAAATGGATTTTTATGATTTTGAGCAATTTCTATGATTTCCATGCGATAAATTGATTTTAAAGATAAGGTATTTCACGGATTTTGAACTAATTTCGGGAAGTTATTTTCGATGCTTTCACCGTTGAGTATTCAACTAGATTTTGAACTGTATTTTGAAATGTAAATTATTCTACTGGGATTTTATATCTCACCAGTTTGTTTACTCAGATGAACAGGAACAAGGATAGGGACTTAGACGTTAGCTGGGCGATGCTTTGGTGATAAATAGAAGAGCAGCTTAGTCTAGGCTTGAATTACATTGTATATATTTTAATGATGATGTTGTATATTGGTCTTCTGTAATTTATGCTTTCTGTTGTTATTGGACTGGCTGTATATCTATAAATTGGATTACTTTTGTATTTTGGGATACACTCGAGATACAGGGGAAACTCTGCTGGATTTTTGGTAGGGTTTACTGCTGTAAACTTGTGAAATTAAGTTGGAATTCACATTAATTGATTGTATGATGTATATATGGATTTTAGTTTTCATTCCAGAGTAATTTATGATGTATGTATGTATAATTAGTTTAGCTGCATGTGAATTAGGGTTGAACGGAATCCGAATGGACAACAGGAAGTCTATTTGGGTTACGCTTAACCAGTAGCCATCCCCTGACATTCCCACATCAGGAATAACTATTTAGAAAACCCATACGCTTCCGCTATGCAAATTTAGGATTGTGTATGTTGTATTAGGAGGTCATTACAATTATGGTATCAGAGCCTGGTTTGTCGGATCGTCTGGTTTAGTGGGCTAGGAATTGTGAATCTTTGGGCTTGTAGCTTTAGGGTTTTGATTGATTTAACTCTAGAATGTTATGACCTAATCTCGAACCGATAAGTGATGGAATAAATTTAATGCCTATCTGATAACTATTGCTGTTGAAACTAATCTTTTTGTTTTCTGTGTCAAATAAGTATGGCATAATCTAGCAGGGATGGCACTCGCAGGCTCAGAGGAAGGCCAAGGCACAGGAACCAAGGTGCTTCAGGTAGTGGTAGCATGGAGACTAACGTTGACATGTGAGACATGATGGAATCCATTCAGTTGATGGATGATGCTATGAGAGATCAAGCCATTACCAGTGCCAATGTGATGAGACAGTAGCAGGAAGACAGGCAAACCAGAAATGATGGAGCCACCCCGCATGTTAACCCATTGTATCAAGGATGGATCGAGTTTCAGAGAACAGGTTCATCCTTATTTGTAGGTGCCTCTGATCCAATTGCGGTAGAAGCCTAGGTGAAATATACTGAAAAGATTTTCAGATTGTTGCAGTGTGACGACGAGCAGAAAGTTACATATGCAACATAAATGTTGAAGGGCGAAGTAGAATTATGGTGGACAGGTGCCTAGTAATTAATGGAAAGTAGAGGTATCCCGCTCACCTGGGAGTCTTTCAAGAGATTCTTTATGGAGCAGTACATCCCTGAGAGCGTCAAACAATCAAAGGAAGCATAGTTTCTGAAGCTCACATAGGGACGCAGGCCATTTGAAGAGTATTTGAAACAATTTGAAGAATTATCCCGATACTCCACCTACCTGCGAATACACTATAACGAGGCCTGGAAAGCAAAGCAATTAGAAGAAGGCCTAGACTTACCTATGAAGACTCAGCTAGCCATACTGGAGATTAGAGACTTCACCACTCTGGTAAACAATTGCCGAATCTTGAGTAAGAATCTAGAGCAGAGACAAGCTCAGAATATGACCCAGAGAATAAGGAACCGGCCAAGACCAACAACCAGAAATCTTAATGTGAGAGGCGGTATGTTTAAACTGTAACTAGGGGCTTTTAGCAGCAGTGAAAGATGACCTGATAATACACCCTGTCCGAAGTGTGGAACTAGACATCCGAATCAGCCTTGCTGGCATCAAACTCTACTTCAGTGTTACAGGTGTGGAGGTACAGTACATATGGCCAGATACTACCCTTCCACCGGGAACCAGCCGACATCTGGTAGCCGAAGACCACAGGCTCCAAGGAGAGTTCTCACTTTGGATGTGGCTAATGTCAACAGGTCTTTGGGCTTGATGCAGGGTAGAGGTGAAATCTACAATTTTCCTTTGATAGTATTGTTTGATTTGGGTGTTACGCACTCCTTTATTGCTGATGCATGCGTAGAGAAAATACAACTACCTGTTCAAACCCTACCCTGTGACCTATATATATCCACACCCTTGGGAGAAGCCACTATGTCCCCACGTATATGCCTGAATTTCCCCTTAACCATTGAAGATACTTTATTCATTATGGACCTAGTGTGTATACCATTAACTGGGATCGACATCATTTTGGGAATGGATTGGTTGACTAGGAATTGGGTCTTGTTGAATTATTCTGAAAGGACAATCACTTACTTGGATAACGTGCCTGTGTGAGGGAGTGACAGGGCTTGTGAGATAGGTGATATGTCCCTCAATCTCTCTGAGGTAGAGTTGCAGGATAGGCTAAGCCAAATCCCAATTGCTATTGATTTTCCAGAGGTATTTCCTTTGGAAATAAGTAGACTGCCACCACCTAGGGAGATAGAGTTCACCATTGACCTGATTCCGGGCGTGGGCCCAATGGCCATGACTCTATATTGCATGGCCCCAGTGGAATTAAGGGAATTAAAGGTCCAAATTGAGGATATGTTGGAGAAGGGGTTCATTAGGCCAAGTGTATCACCATGGGGAGCTCCAGTCTTATTCGTAAAGAAGAAAGACGGGAGTTTGAGATTGTGTATTGATTACTGGTAGTTGAATAAGGTGACCGTTAGGAACAAATACCTATTACCATGTATTGATGACTTGTTTGATCAGTTGCAAGGCGCGACTGTGTTTTCTAAGATAGACTTAAGATCAGGATACCACCAAATTAGGGTTAAGGAGGAGGACATTCCTAAGACAGCATTTAGTACGAGATACGGCTACTACGAGTTTCTAGTAATGCTGTTTAGATTGACGAACGCACCAGCTGTCTTTATGGATTACATGAAAAGGATCTTCAGAACCTATTTAGATCAGTTTTTAGTGGTATTCATCGACGATATCTTAGTCTATTCCAAGACTCAAGAAGAGCATGCCCAGCATCTTAGCACGATGCTACAGGTACTAGAAGAGAAGTAATTGTATGAAAAGTTAGAGAAATGTGAGTTTTGGTTAGAAGAAGTGAAATTCTTGGGACACGTGGTTAATGGGGAAGGAATAGTGGTAGACCCTAAGAAAATTGAAGCAGTATTAGATTGGGGTCAACCTATAACGGTCACCGAGATTAGGAGTTTCCTGGATTTGGCCGGCTATTATAGGAAATTCATTCAAGGATTTTCTCAGATAGCCTTGCCATTAACCCGGTTGACTCGAAAAGGGGTAGATTTCGAATAGAGCGAATAGTGTGAGAATAGTTTTCAAACTTTGAAAGAGAAATTGACCACCGCTCCTGTACTAATCCTTCCGAAACCCTTAGAACCCTTTACCATATATACAGATGCATCCCTGAAAGGCCTAGGTTGCGTCTTGATGCAGAATGGAAAAGTTATGGCTTATGCATCGTGACAATTGAAACCTGCAGAGGAAAACTACCCCACCCATGACTTAGAATTAGCTGTCGTTATGTTTGCCCTAAAGATTTGGAGACATTACCTGTATGGTGTAGTATTTGAAGTGTATAGTTATCATAAGAGCCTTAGGTATTTTTTTGATCAAAAGGAATTAAACATGAGGCAGCGTAGGTGGGTAGAATACCTGAAAGACTTTGATTTTGAATTGAAATATCATGCAGGGAAAGCGAATGTCGTGGCTGATGCATTGAGCCGAAAGTCACTACAATTAGCTAGCTTGATGATAGGGGAGATGAGGCTACTTGAGGATTTTAGGAATCTCAGCCTCAATGTAATCTCGTTTCCGAAAAGATTAGTGATGAATGACTTTTTGATAACCTATGAGTTGAGAGAACTGATTAGACAAGCCCAAATTGAGGATGAATCCTTGGAAGTATACGCAGACCAACCTGATTTTGGACTAGCACCTGATGGAGTTTTAATGTTTAGAAAAAGGGTAGTGATTCTGAACTATCAGGAGCTGAAGAAAAAAGTGTTAGCAGAGGCCCATAGAAGCCATTACACTATTCACCTAGGTATTTCTAAGATGTATCAAGACCTAAAGAGAATTTTTTGGTGGCTCAGTATGCGGAAGGATATCACGAACTACGTGAACACCTGTTTGACTTGTCAACAGGTTAAGATAGAACACCAAAAACCCGCAGGGCTACTAAAACCATTGGAGATACCAGAAAGAAAATGGGATCAAATAACTATGGATTTCGTGGTAGGATTACCTAGGACACTAGCTGGATTTGATGCCATTTGGGTGATAGTGGATAGATTAACAAAATCTACTCACTTTTTACCTGTAAAGATGCGTTACTCTATGGAGAAATTAGCCGAAGTATACCTTAGGGAAATCGTGAGACTACATGGAATACCGTCAGGTATAGTATCCGATCGAGACCCTAGGTTTACTTTGAGATTCTGGCAATCCCTACAGCAAGCCTTAGGAACCCATCTTAAATTTAGCACAGCCTATCTTCCTCAGACTGACGGGCAGTCTGAGAAAACTATTCAAACCCTAGAAGACATGTTAAGGGCTTGTGTGCTAGAGTAGAAAGGAAGTTGGGATAAACACCTGCCGTTGATAGAGTTTGCATACAATAACAGTTATCACTCTACCATCGGTATGCCACCTTATGAGGCTCTTTATGGGAGGAGTTGTAAGTAACCCTTAAGTTGGGTAGAAATGGGGGAGAGTGCACTTTTGGGACCCGAAATTGTACAAGAAACCACTGATCAGATTAAAATGATCAGGGAAAAGATGAGAGTTACCTAGCAGAGACAAGAATCGTATGCAAACAAGAGAAGAAGGCCTTTAGAATTTAATGAGGGAGAGCACGTATTTATGAGAGTGTCCCCCACCACTGGTATTGGTAGACAAGTAAGGACCAAGAAACTAAGCCCTAGATTCCTAGGACCATTCCAAATCTTACAAAGAGTCGGTCCCGTTGCCTATCAAATTTTCTTACCTCCCTATTTGTCTAACCTACATGACGTTTTTCATGTCTCCCAACTTCGTAAATATGTCCCAGATCCTACGTATGTATTAGAGAATCAACCGATAATATTAAAGGAAAATTTGACTTATGAATCTACTCTTGTACAAATCCTTGACTTTAAGACTAAGCAACTTCGAAGTAAAATAATCCCTTTAGTTAAGGTACTTTGGCAGGATGTAGCGTCGCAGGAGATGACGTGGGAGAAAGAAGAAGAGATGAGGCAAAGATACCCAGAGCTGTTCATAGGTGTGAATTTTGGGGATAAAATTTCTTTTAAGGGGGGGAGAATGTAATAACCGAAACTACTTTTAAAAGATAAAACCCAACTTTCATGATAAATTCATGTAAGCGAAGCCTGGCATAACTTTTGTGGATAACGATTTAAAACAGAAGGCCGTTCGAAGTCAGAAACACGATCGAACGGAAAGAAATGCGACCCAGCGATCAGGAACTGACAGACAAAGTTTCATACTTCAATTTCACAAACGGAGGCCAGAATCGTTGCATAGAAACTCGTGCCAATGTCTGGATGGAAGCTGACATCTTGAAGTTTCCTCGGGTGATCCAAGAAAAGTCAAAATCACCCCTAGAAGCTTTAAATTTCTCGAAACCCTGCCATTTGTCACATTTCCCTCTCTCTCCTCACTCTATTTTCTCTCTCTTCTCTCTCCTCCTTCCTTCACCGTGCGCCACCACCTGGGCCACTGTGAGCCACCACCTGGGCCACTGTGAGCCACCACCTGGCCTACCAATCGACTCCCCTTACCACCCTCGACCTCCAGTAGCCACCCACGGCCACCAACAGCTGCCAACTCGGCCGAAAAATAGCGTTTTTCTCCTCCGTCGTGTGAGATTTTTGCCAGCTGAGATTGCCGCCGTCAGCCACCGTTAGCCGTCACCGCCACTACCAGCGTGTAGTATGAGCTGCCAGATTCCTCCACCAACTCGTCGACGTTGAACGGAGGTCTGACGCGCCCGGATCGAGGCATTTTTTGTCCATCGTGCGTAAAACTTGGGGGCCAAAAAATGCCATCTAAACGGCTATGAACCGCCATGCCACCACTATATTCAGACTCCTCATCTTGCGGGCTTCACCGTGGTGTGAATTTTGAGGTCAACCGCACCCCTCTGTCGTGCGCCGCTGTGCCGAGAATCTGGATATACACCGGGAGACACCAAGACCACCCCGGGACAGATTTCCATCATCCAAAAACATTGGTAAGGTTCGATTTGCCTAAAACTAATGAATTTTGATTGAATTAGCTGTCGAACGCGAATAGGAAATAAATTGACCTAGGTAATAGGGTAATCGGACTTAGAATCGTAAAACGGATGACATGACGAGCTTAAATATTTGTGTAAATGTCCAGGGAATTAAATTGGCTCAAAATCTGGGATTTCGTGAAGTTATGTATTGATTTGGAGCAATAAGAGACCAGATAGGATGATTTACGCTTCCCGAGTTCTAGATTTGACCTAGTGAATACCTGAACGATTAGATTTAATTGCATAGATTTACGTGCTACTTTCGATGGACTAAATTACATGCCTGTGTGCTAAAAACCCCATTTGCATGTTAGATGAATTGTTTATCGAGTTTAGATGCCATTAGGATGGGTTTACTTAGGGTAGGGTACTTGATAGCCTGTATGGGACGGCCGTTAAGTATCCCGAGTACAGGAAATTTTTAAATGATATTATTTTTACCAGATTTAGCCTATAATATGTTAAGGATTACGCGATAAATCAGGATGACCCTAAGAAAGGTTTAAGGAGTATAAGGGGGGATAGCCTACACGGGGAAACATTGTGATTTAGGCGTAATACCCTAGAATCCTGAGGAATAGCCGATCGTGAGCATGTAAGTTCAAATAGACTGTATGAGGATGAGAATTGGCGTATGTGCACATGCTAGGGGACGCCCTAGATGTTGATTCTCACCCGGTCCTTGAGTGAGTGATTGGTGTTACGGATCACACTCACAACATAAGCGAGATTCGGGTGATTGGTGTTACAGATCACACCTAACGATAAGAGATGAGATTTCTCTAGATGATGTGCAATTGGACGATTTTAGATTTGGTCGCAGAGGATTTGTGGCCAAGATGGATTTAGATACACTGGACATGGGATTTAACCTGATTTCGATTACTGATTTTCAAATAAATGGATTTTTATGATTTTGAGCAATTGTCGTGATTTTTATGCGATAAATTGATTTTAAAGATAAGGTATTTTACGGATTTTGAACTAATTTTGGGAAGTTATTTTCGGTGCTTACACCACTGAGTATTCAACCAGATTTTAAACTTTATTTTGAACTATAAATTATTCTAATGGGATTTTATATCTCACCAGGTTGTTTACTCAGATGAATAAGAACAGGGACAGGGACCTAGATGTTAGCTGGGCGATGCTTTGGTGATAAACAAAAGAGTGGTTAGTCTAGGCTTGAATTACATTGTATATATTTTAATGATGATGCTGTACATTAGTCTTCTGTAATTTATGCTTTCTGTTGTTATTGGACTGGCTGTATATCTATAAAATAGATGACTTTTGTATTTTGGGATACACTCGAGATACAGGGGAAACTCTGCTGGATTTTTGGTAGGGTTTACTACTGTAAACTTGTGAAATTAAGTTGGAATTCGCATTAAATGATTGTATATATGTATAATTAGTTTAGCTGCATGTGTATGTTGTATTAGGGGGTCGTTACAGCTGCATGGGATTTAAACTGGATGACTTTAGTTTTCATTCCAGAGTAATTTATGATGTATGTATGTATAATTAGTTTAGCTGCATGTGAATTAGGGTTGAATGGAATCCGAATGGACAACGGGAAGTCTATTTGGGTTACGCTCAACCAATAGCGATCTCCTGACATGCCCACATTGGGAATAACTATTTAAAAAACCCATACACTTCCGCTATGTAAATGTAGGATTGTGTATGTTGTATTAGGGGGTCGTTACAGCTGCTATGCTTCACTGTAGTTCAAAAAACATAATTTTGATAATACCCAGTCCATAATGCATTCCATTTTCAATTCTAAACACATGAGCTTAATTTCCATACAACAAACTTTACTTCTCATTAAATATTTCTCATCCATTAGCTCAAACATGGTACATTCAAGGAAAACTAGTCTATACCTCTAGATGAACACAACCTAGCCCTTCCAATCCATTACAAGCACATATATGAGCATACATTCAGCAACACAACATCCCATAGAAATAGAAAAGCATACAGAATGTAGGTTTAACCCTAATCTCAGTTCAAACAATTAGAAATTCAGATTTTGCAGCAACAGTAAACTTTTCAAAAAAGAAAGGGGTTTGGAATGGATTGCTATCTTGATTCCTTGCTAAATGTGGGTGTTTGATGTGTTAGAAAGGCTTTCCCCTTGCTGTAGGATTGATTTCTAGCCTCAAATCTACCTTTTCTTTAGTAAAACCTCTCATTTCTTGCCCTAGCTCGCCCCTTTCTCTCTTTACCTGTCCATTTTACTTCATCAAACATTACCCATTCCACAAAAATACATTTCATTTCAATTAATAAATTCACATTTTCATTTCAAACAAGAGAGTGTAGATTACTCTACCTTAATCGTTTGTTCCTTCCTTAATCAGGACGTCCTCTTTCCTCTTAGTATTTGCCTCACAAATCACTTCCTAAGAAAAAAATCTAAGTTTCACACTAGTACTTCACAATTATGTATTCATTGTATTATACTTTCCATGCATTTTAAGCTTAAGGTTTCACTACAAGGTAACTCTCCTCTTTCCTTTCCTATTTTGAGGTTGCTTATCACCCAACATATGAAATTCTCATGTATAATGTTTTTTGAGCCTTAATCCAACCAATTCTCAGGGTTTCTAAGCTCAATTCTTGTTTTATAAATCATTTTTCACAACAGAGGACTGTCAGTCAGCTGCCAAGAAGCTAGCAGTCAGTTGGTTGCTCTTTGGAAGGCTGCCAGTCGACTATCATAAAGGTGGCAGTCGGTTGGTGGCTCTCTAAAATTCTAGGTTTTGCAAGATAGTAGCCTACCAGTCGACTGTTAGAAGGCTACCAATTGACTGTTAGGTAGAAATATGGACTCGACAATCGATTGATGGAGCTACCAGTCGACTGCTGCATCTTTGTTTGAAATTCTGGGTTTGTCAAGAACACGACAGTCGACTGATGCATGCTAGCAGTCAATTGTGATGTTCTGCAACAGGTTAAAAATCCCAAGTTTTGAAATCATCCATCCCAGAATCTAGTATTTTTTGAGATTAAAAGGTGTGAGCTTAGTTTCTAACCATTTTGCCCTAAAACCTAACCATTTTCATCCTCAAACATCAATCATTCAAGCTATTTTTCACATGTAACTCGAGTGAACAGTAAAACCTAACTTGAAAATTTTGATTCAAGCCCAAAAATATGAATGGAAGTTACAGATTCCAACATTATGGTTTCGAAGCCTTTTCCTATCTCCAAAAAACCTCAAAATCATCATTTTAACCCAAAAAACCAAAAATTTCTGAAGAAAATAATATTTCTCTATTTTGGCTAAATCCTAAGCATTTTAGCAGATTTGATACTTGTAGGAAGGATATACTACTTCTAAATGAGAGTTAGGATATTTTCCTAAGTGTATGTAAGGATTTTCTTACTTGAAATTTGGCTATGAGAGGTTTCCACTTGGATTTCTCCTCCTTTCTCCCTTGCCCATTTTCCTTTCTCCCTTTCTCTCCCAAAGCTGCAGCATTCAACACTAGTGTTGGCATGAAGGGAAGGTGCATAGGGAAAGAGATAAAAGGGTTAGGCAGCAAAACTTTTAGGGACCTCCTGGCAAAATATGAAAATTACTCTTTAGTCCCCCCTCACTTAAGCCCAATTTCTTATCTCATTTTAGTCTGGCGAGTTAAAATTCCAAGCTTACTCTCAAAATAAATTTTTAGGAAAACGAATATTACAAGTGTCTAATAGTGCTTCAAACAGGATTGTCTCCAATAAGAAGATACCTATAAAAAATAAGAAAAACCTCTTTATTCATGTGGATTTATTTAATTTTTTTTATTAATTAAATTTCTAAACTTTTGAATTATTGTCAATTTTATCTTGAGATAAAATTCAGTGACTAGATTCAGTTTCAAAGTTTGCTTTTGTTTTTCAAAAAAATCCCATATTCTTTTCTACATACATTTCAACACTTCTAAGTTTTGAAAAATTTTAAAACAAATTAACATATTCTATATTAATTTTTATATATTTATAAATATAAAAATATATCTTTTTATTAATTAATATTTTATGTATAATAATTATTGTACCGGTATTTATAGAGTGTTTATTAGAAAAAACAAAAAAGATGAAGAGTTAATTTACTTTTTAATTCATGAAAAATAAGCGATAATATGATTTATATCTTAAAAGATCATAATATATATTTTGGTCTCTAAAAGATGACAATAGTTAATTCGTTAGTCATTGAGTCATTAGTCATTAACGAAAAAGATAACTAGGACTATTAAATATTAAATGATCCTTAAAACATTAGAAATATATATTTTTTATTCTTTAGTATACCAACAATTCAAACTCTAATAACTAATAGAAGAACTTAAACATGTTTTCAAAATATAACTTGTAAAAATAAACCTGTATATCAATACGTAACCATAAATCATCAAATAAATATTTGATATTTTTATATAATTTTTTAATTTATTTAGTACTTATTTTTGAACTATTAAAATAAAATAATGTCATAAAAGTATTAGAGAGACATTAAAATATCCCTACTATCCTAACATTATACTTAAATATATGCAAGATTTTAATTACACAATCAATAAACAAACCAACACTCATATATAGTACTTTTACCATATATGCAACATATATTTTGTTTCTCACTAACAACCTACACAAATTTAAATATATTTATAGCACCTAACAATTCACTTATATTTGATAGTGTCCCACTCTAATTTGCTATTATTGGTAATTTGCTAAATTTTTTTATATTTATAGAGTTGTATTCTATAAAAACTTTTTATAAAGTTAATTAAGTTACTTTTTTCAATAAAGAATGAAATTTGAAAAAGAAAAGATTTTTGTACATACTCTTCCATTGTCTCTTCGTTTTTGTTACCTTTTTTTATTAAATGCTTAATAATTCACTGATTTAACATTTTAAAGTATATATAAAAATATTTAATTTATCAAAATTACTAACACTAGTGTGTACATGAAAAAATAATAGCAAATCATAAACTAAATCACTTATACGTGTGCACACAAACTTGTTGGTATAAAATATTATATAATATCTTCAAATTTAGAATTGAATCAAAATAAAGCTTAAGTTATTAGGTGTTCAATAAACATAATGTTTAGCTGAAATTGCTAGGTGCTAAAAAATATTTACATTTATGTGACTTGTAAGTGATAAATAAAATATATGATGCATATATGGTAAAAATTAATACGGACGAGTGTTGATTTTCTTACTGATTGTGTAGTTGAAATGTTGCATATATTTAACTAAAAATTTTAGAATAATAGAAATATATTAATGTTTCTCTCTATCACTTTTATGATGTTCTTCACTTTAATAATTCAAAAATAGATGCTAGATAAATTAAGAAAAAATTGTATGAAAATATCAATTGTTTATTTAGTGATTTGTGGCTAAGTAATGATATACAAATTTTATTTTCTACAAGTCATACTTTGCAAATATAGTTAAATTCTTGTATATTATTAAGTTATTTTCTTAGTTATTATAGTTTGGACTATTAGTATACTATAGAATAAAAATTATATATCTCTAAAATTTTATGGACCATTTAGTATTTAATGACCCTCATTATCTTTCCTATTAATAACTAACAGCTTAGGAACTAACGAGTTAAATTTTGTAATATTTCAAAAACTAAAGTGTATATTATAATCTTTTAGAGACTAAATCATATTATTACTTATCTTTTAGGGATTAAAAGTAGGTTTACTCAAAAATGAATTTTTTAGGTAAAGTTTTCAAATTTGGATTAAAAGAAACATATGCATATTAAAAATTAATATAAAAATTTAAAATAATTTACTCTATTTTAAATATGAAATATGACTTATCGTGTTCTCTTTTTAAAATTTTTTTCTTTTATTCCCTTTTTGGCTCAAACACTTCTAATAAGACAATAATTAAATAAAAGGGAAGGGTGAAGTGAAAAATATTGCCAACAAATAAAGGTATTGTAATATAATTAAGGAATTGTAGATAGTGGTAATGATAGTAATAATGTTATTAGCATTAGAGATAAAGCTAAAGGTAATGATATATAAAAAGTAAATTATAATTATAATTTTAAAAATTGTATGGTAGATAATTTAGTTCATTTGCTTAAGTAAAAATATTTTTGTAATATGGAAATTTAACATTTTCATAATAAAGATTTAAAAATTTGTGAAAATATTATACTCTTACAAATACAATATTCTTAAAAAATATTTTTTACCTATATAACAAACATGAAAATGTACGTTTCAAGCTTCACATTCTCAAAAAAAAAAAAGAAGACAAAATTATCGCATACAAAATGCCCTGTTAAAAATTATATGCTAGTTTTATCAAATTTAACGTCAAAGCCTATATAAAGTCAAATTAGCTAATTTGTTAGTTGAGTGTTCCCTATGCTCTCTAGAATTGTGGTGGTTTTATCGAGATCTAATTTTGGATTAGGTCTTTCTATATGAAAGTACTGTCCCTTTTATATTTTTCTATCTTGTACAATATAGTTTGTCAGCTTATGTAATGGACAAATGGAAAACAATGATTTTCATAGAAGGTGATAGAGAATATTGATGCAGATCCCCAACATGAAACATATCAAATCAAAATATGCCTAGTTGGTTTGTTGTGGAGTGTATGTTCTTTTAACATAAGGGCTTTTCAGAATACCATTCAACAAATTTAGAGGGTTAAAAATAGGGTTGAAAAAAAGGAAATTGAAAAAAATCTGTTTGTTTTCCAATTCTATCATTAGAAGGACAAGGACAAGATTCTCAAGGGTGAG
Source organism: Senna siamea (assembly GCA_031216115.1). Taxonomy (NCBI): domain Eukaryota; kingdom Viridiplantae; phylum Streptophyta; class Magnoliopsida; order Fabales; family Fabaceae; genus Senna; species Senna siamea. Next base: position 11,857,995 of record CM062360.1, read on the forward strand.
CCATAGTGGTTAGATAAACAAGTTATTTCTTTAAAGGAAATGTCAAGTGACCAGACCCCTGGGGAGCTTCGCCCTTCATGCACTCCATTTTGAGTGAGGGCTTATGATCTTGCTTTCAACCTACGCACAAGTATGGCAGCAAAATCCCTTGGTGATAAGGCTAGAACCTTCCTAGAATGGGCTGATAGTGAGTGTAGATGTTGGGGATAGGCAATGAAATTTTGAGCAATGATTGATTTAAATAAGCTTTAAAAAGAGGAACACTTGTTCAAGGAAAATATGGAACTACTATTAAAGTTTTCTTCAAGTATGAATGACAACTTGATTTTTGTTATGTTTGTAGACGTTTGAGTCCTTCCATTAAGGATGCAATGATAATGATGAAAATTTTGATAATGAACATAATAACTTATATGGACCATGGTTGAGATCAAGCCCAATGAAGATGATGGAATTGGAGATTAGAACATTAGGCTTGGATAAGAGAATGCTCTTCAAGCCTACCCCTTCTCCATCGGTAATAGATGTTGTAACTTGTTTGACCATCATTGACCGCCATCAAAAAAAAATTGTTGGGCTATCCAACTTCTTTGAAGGAGGGAAAAAGATACCAAAGGACATAAAGAAAGAGGTAACAAACTAGATAGCTTTAAATTTCAGCAATTGTCAAATAAGGAATGTGTTCGGTGAATCGATTACTACAATTGGAGATAGGAAGGATGACCATCATACTGACAAAAAGAGGCTCTTAATTGTCATTAGTGAAGATGGGCCACCAGTTTCCTTACTTACATATGGCCCAAATTCTAGTTCTCAAGCCCTACTGTAATCAAACTCAAGCCCAACTAATCAAAGAAATAACTGAAAGTAGAAAAGCACTCACAAGGCTTCCAAGGCTTCAAATTCATGCATAGCTAATGACAAACCTACGATAAATTAGAATATAATTAAGGTTAATGTCCTTGATGAATCCATCCTAGGTAACCTGACCTATAACATGCCCCAAGTAGTTAACCATAGTTCTGAACAATTATTATGAATGTATTTTAAGTCTAGCTGGTGCATGGTTAGTCAAAACCATATAGAAATTTTGGTTGAAAAATCAGACTAGAATGAGGTTCAGTTAAAAGAAATTGTAATTTTAGGAAAGTGGCTTTTTTGGGTAATTTACCCCAAATGGTAAATGAGATATTAAAGTAAAAATGCAAGTGAAATGGCACCTTGGAAGAAATAAGACTTTAAGAGTGTCATGTGAAGGGAATAACTTTCCCACTTAAAAAAAATTACGATATAGCCTAAGGACCATTTAGTAAATATTTTAAAAGTTTAGTTAATTAATTTCCTACCCTTTGGAAATCTGATAAGGGGAGGAAAATGGGAGAAGGGTCCAAAGAATTGATATGTAGTGAGAGATTGAGCAAGTAAAGAGAGAAAGTAAGGGGAAAGAGAGAGAAAAGGAGATGTTGAAGGAAAATAGGTATATCTCACTTGAAAGTTGTAGAATCAACTAGAAGAGACACAAATCAACAACTAGGACACATTGAATCACGCATAAGACAGGTAATCAAATAGAAATTTGATTTTTCTCTCTTTTTTTTGAAAACTCACCTCTCATCTTGAAGAAATTGATGATTTGATGCTTTTAATGACTTTAAGAGAGATTTGAACTTGCATTCTTCAATTTTTATGTTGGATATATGCTTTTGGGATCCTTGCTAGAGGCTAATCTATGCTAGAAATGGAATTTTATGATTGTGGGTTAAGGTTTTGCTTCATTAACATGTTTTTTATGGTGGGATTGATTCCTAGCTCAAGAGAATGAATTTTTGATGTATGATGATAGTTTGGGAAGAGGAAAAGATTTTATGTTTGATTCCAAATGAAATCCTAAAGTTTTCTTGAAGTTTTAAGGGCTAAATATGAAATCAAGTTTCATGAAGTTTTCACCCTGAAATCGTGAAGAATTAGGGTTTAGAGTCTTCATTGTGGCTAGATGCTCGCTTCACCATGAAGAACTGCCCCATGGGTTGCTATGTTCTTTACAGCGGTGAAAAATGGTTTTAGCTGCAGCGAAATACATAGAAACTTGGTTTGGTGTTCTTTGCTTTAGGACTTCACTGTGGCAAACTTTTCCCTTTTTTTATAGCTTCCATCTTTACATTTTAGCCTCTTTTCTTCCCCAAACATCATGTAAAGGCTAGGGAATCATCCTAAATTTATGGTAATGTGTTTGAGAAGTAATATGGGGAAAATTTGAAGGGATATAACTATAAAAGCAAAATGTGAATACTCTTATTATATATCCTAGTCTAGATAATTTCAGATTGAAAGACCAATAGTCGACATGGGTGACCATCGAAAATTCAATGCTTAGACCATAATTTAGTATGGTAAATCATCCATTCAATTCTAGGAAGTGTTGAGAAAACACCATAATGGTGGTCAACCCTAAGTTAGTTTTACCTTGACAGTCTAAGAGTAACTTACTTATGGTTGTACTTACCATAATCTAGGAACCTACTAGTCTCGTGTATATACTAAAGAGTTATGTATTTAGAGAATAATCCTTTCCATTGAAGCCTCATTGAAGAGGGATGATTTTTTAGCAATGTAACCCCTCCTTCAATAAATGATTCACCCTAGTGAGTGATGATAGTAAAGGTTCATGATATGATTCACCCCAGTGAGTGATGATCCTAAAGATTCATAACATGATTCACCCTAGTGAGCGATGATTCTTAAGCAAGAAACATTGGCTCATCCAAGTGAATGAGTGAAGGCGACCTGACCCTAAGTGAGGTCTAGGGATCCAGTGAGTGGAGATACTAGGGGACACCCTAAGGGTTAATGCTAGCTAACCATAAACTTATTCAATGTATGTTGGGCCAAGTGACCCATAACTAAAATGTAAGGGGCCAAGTGATCCATAGTTATATATAAGTGGTGGGTTATTTACAATTTAATTTTATGAACAGCCATATTACTATTACCATATGTGTAATACATAAAGCATGGACATACCTACAAAAGACATGAATTGTTATAATAAAATGCATTTCCAAAACATGACATGACATAGCATAATAACTTCATATTTTCCAACTTGTTTATGATTATACTTGAGAATTTTAGTATGAATGCAAGATTTTTTTTGGGTGATTCCCAGATGGTACCATTAATGGTATTTTCTAAGTTGATTTCATTTGCTTATTGAGTTTCAAACTCATATGTGCATTGATGTGCCTAGATGACTAGATATAATACCAGAATGGAGTTTAAGGTGTCCACTGTCCACATAGCTGGCTTAGCTATTTTTCCTTTTTATTTAATTATAAGGTTATGATGTAATTATAAGTGACGGAACCCCTAGTGTATTAAGGTAGTGAACTAAATTTATGTTTAAATTGGTAATACATGTATATATATAGATTTATTACTATGGTTGATTTTATGCATGTATATGATATATATATACATATATTTATATGTATATATATAGTAGTTTCTACTGACATTTGAAATACGAGAGAGATACCTGAGAGAGAGCCCCAAACCAACTCAATTAATTAAAGGATCTTGGGCAATTAATTAAAACTGAACTCGAGTAGCTAATGAAAGTGACAAGATAGTAACATATCGCCTCTATGAGATTAGTATATATATGTATAACATCTGTAGGAGCTAGGTGTAACATGACCTATATGAAGAAGAGCCTTAAACAAATCCTTACACAAGCTGAAAAGGTAGAGGTTATCAAGTAGCCTCGCCTAGACCGATGAAAATGCTCGGCTGGAACTGTTGTGGTTTAAGGACACTATGGGCAGTTAGGGACCTATAACATTTTTAATTATCATGATGTCCATAACCTTCTTGGTAATGACATATTTCTTCACTCTATCCTTTAAGAAATAGCATGTTTCAAACTACTCATTTTCAAATTTCAAACATTGAATGAAAAAGTCAAATGAGGGACTCATGATATGAATTAGGAAAAGAATTCATTGACATTTGATGTGATATGTACCCAAAATTATTTTAAACTTGTAGAATGAACTATAATTTAAAGTTTACAATCACAAGAAGTCACAATAGGGAAAGGACAAAAATTCATAATCTTCTTATAGCCTTATATCATATAAATCTAGAAGGAAATAATGAATTATTAAAAAGAAGTCAACATAACATAACATGACAAAAAACTTCAACTAGGGCTATAACCCTATAACTTGGATTGAGTGGTGGCAACTTCTTGTACGTAATATGTACCGACCACTTACATGCTTACACACAACATTCTACAACCCAAGTCACAGCTTTTAGAACTATAACCATTGCTCTGATACCAAATTTGTCATGACCTAAACCATTAGGTCGTAACCGGTGCATAGACCAAGCTAACACTAGGATAAGTCTAATAAGCCTAAAGTGATGATACAATAAAACCCACTAAAAGAGACTAACCATATATGTGTAGTCTTAAGAATTTTAATAAAACACTATGTGTGGAACATTTTACAAAAGCATTCTTGGCATTGCATTGGATGAACACTCTTTGTCTAATTTCCCAACCTCTAAATATTTTCCATGGATGTTCATCAAAATTTTGATAGAGTCTCACTTGTAAATTTGACATTTCCCAAATTTACAATAGCTCACATCCAGTATCATCAATAAGATTAGTCAAAATAAATGAATGAATAATAAATAAATGGCCAATGCAGGCCTACAAAAGAATCAAATAGACTATCTAAACAATTCCTAAAACATTTTAGTTACCTATTAAGCTGCGACTTCATAGAGTTTGAGAATGCTTATGACATGAGACTTACCCAAAAGCTGAATGTAACATCCGCCCTTATTTCTATGAGAGATGCTTGTTAATTTTAGTTAACTGCTTGTGTATGTTGTATTAGACTGCATATAATTGCACATAGTTGCATTAGTGCCAGAATTAGACTAGAAAAGAATGAGAAATTGATTAAAAAGGGGAGAAAGACTAAATTGATTATGTATATAGTTTGAAACTTACCTTTTTTAGGCCGAATGATCAGAGATTAGGATCACAATTTGTAAGTTTGGGTTGTCTATATATAAGGTCGGAAGCCAAAGTCCCAGATTACCGAAAATTTAGAACTACTTCTAAAGAGAGCAGTCAGGTAGAGAGAGAAAGTGAGGGAGAAGAAGAAGAATCTTCACTTTCAGCAAGAGTTGAATCTAGAAAAGTGTCTAGGAAGGCATCTAATAGCTTATTCTGCATCCAAACAAGCGTTTAAGGTAGCAAAATAACCCAATCCCTTTTTATTTTTGAAGCTACTGTTCATATAACTGAACTCGATGATTTTGAAATTGTTGGAAGGAAAAAGGGATTTAAAACTACATTCTTAATATTTTTACTTACTATTGGGTGTTTTAAATCGGTTGAAGATACTTATGCATGCTTAAAATTGATTTTGAAAAGTGGGTTTGTCTACTTGAACCAAAATGAAGTTTAATCCCATATTTGACTGAGATTAAATGATTTTTTGGACTATTTTTATGTGTTAAAAGATGTTTGGAAGTTTATCTTGAGTTCATGAATTTCAAAATGGTTTTACAAACAAGTTTTTGGATAAAGATTTTGGGTTAATGGCAAGTTTTAAAGCAGAGCATAACGTAGCAGCCCACTGGTGCCTATCAGCAGTCAACTGTTGTGTTCTTGAGCTACCCAAAAATGCATACAAAACTATAGCAACTAACTGCCAGACCTTGGAAGTCGACTGTCATGTTCTTCATTTTCCAAAAAAACTTCCAATGGGCTAACAGTCGATTGTTATGTCCAAATAGTTGACTATTAGGCCTAATAGTAAGCTAACAGCCGACCGCCAGCCCTTTAGCAGTCGACTGATAGCTCTCAGGTTTGAATTTTAAAAATTAGACAGAATGCTACCAATCGATGTCAGTAGGGTACCAGCCGACTGCCAACTTTTGTGAATGAACTATGTGTAACGACCCCCTAATCCATAATATACTTTCCTCTATCTTCATAGCAGAAGCATATGGGTTTTCGCAATAATTTTTTGCTTTTCCCTTTAAAGGAAAAACATCCAGGGATCACTACCAGTTAAGCGTAACACAAATAGACATTTCATCGTCCATTCAGATTCTGTTCAACCCTAATTCACATGTAGCTATACTAATTTTTCATACATTCATCATAAGATACTATGGAATGATAAACTAGAATCCATACATACAACATACGATCCATTCATGCAAATTCCAACTTAATCATACACATTTACAACAGTAAACCTTGCCGAAAATCTGGCAGAGTTTCCTATGTATTTTAGACGTATCCCAAAGTACAAATAGTCATCCATTCAATAGTATACATCCAGCTTAACACAAAATAAAACAAAATTACAAAATCCAGTACAAATAACCACAGTATACATATATGTACATCGCAATTCAAGCCTAGACTACGCTGCTCTCCTATCTATCATCAATGCCTTGCCCAGCTAACATCTAGGTCCCTGTTCCTGTTCATCTGAGCAAAAAACCTGGTGAGATATTGAAATCCTAGTAGAATAATTTACAATTCATAATATAGTTCAAAATCTGGTTGATTACTCAGCGGTGCAAGCACCGAAAACAACTTCCCGTATTCATTTCAAAATCCGTGAAATACCTTATCTTTAAAAATCAGTTTATTGCATGAAAATCATGGCAAGCTCTACAAATCATCAAAATCTGTTTCTTTAAAAATCAGTAATCAAAAGTGAGTCAAAACCCATGCCCAGTGTATCTAAATCCATATTGGCCACAAATCATCAGCAATCATAACTAAAATCCTCCAATTGCACGTCATCTAAAGAAATTACATATCTTATCATTGGATGTGATCCATAACACCAATCACCCAAAACTCGCCTATGTTGTGAGTGTGATCTGTAACACCAATCACTCACTCAAGGACTGGGTGAGAATCAACATCTAGGGCGTCCCCTAGCATGTGCACATATGCCAATTCTCATCCTCATACAGTCTATTTGAACTCACATGCACACGGTTGGTTATTCCTCAGGGTTCTAGGGTATTACGCCTAAATCACAATGTTTTCTCGTGTAGGCTATCCCCCCTTATACTCCTTAAACCTTTCTTAGGGTCATCCTAATTTACCGCGTGATCCCTAACGCAATGCAGGCTAAATCTATTTAAAAATAATATATTCATGAAATCCCTTCATTCGGTATACTTAACGGCCGTCCTATACCGGCTATTAAGTATCCTACCCTAAGTAAATTCATCCTAATGGCATCTAAACTCGATAAAAAATTCATCTAACATGCAAATGGGGTTTCCAGCACACAGGCATGCAATTTAGTCCATCGAAAGAAGCACGTAAATCTATGCAATTAAATCTAAGCGTTCAGGTATCCACATAGTCAATTTTAACATTCGGGAAGCGTAAATTATCCTACTTGGTCTTTGTTTGCTCTAAATCAATCTGGGACTTCTCGTATCCTTAGATTTTGAGCCTAATCAATTCCCTGGGCATTTAAATGAATATTTAAGCTCGTTACATCATCAGTTTTTTGGTACTAAGTATGATTACACAATTTTCTAAGTTGATTTATTTCCTATTCACATTCGGCAGTCAATTCAATAAAAAATCATTAGGTTTAGGTCAATCGGACCTTACTGGGAGTGCCGGATGGTGGAAATCTATTTTGCGGCAGTCTCGGGGTGTCTTTCTGGCTTCTCCAGTGGTGGCGCACGGTGGCTTACAGCGACATACGGTGGAGGGGTGTGGTTAGCCTCGAAAATTACACCACGGTGAAGCCCGTAAGATGGGGAGTCTGAATCTGGTGGTGCCTAACAGTTCACGACCGTTTGGATGACATTTTTTGTCCCTGAAAGTTGATGCACAGTGGACGAAATTTCCCTCGATCCGGGCGCGTCGAAGTTCCATTCGGCGATGGTGAACTGGGGGAGGAAGCTGGCAGCTCAGCCTACACGCTGATGGTGGCGGTGACGTCCAACGGTGGCTGACGGTGGAGATCACGGCGGGTAAAATTTCATGCGATGGAGGAGGAAAAGCAGCATTTTTTGGTGACTCTGGCAGCCGTTGGTGGCCGTGGGTGGCTACTTAAGGTCGAGGGTGGCGAGGTGTGTCAATTGGTGGGTCAAGTGGTGGCCCACGGTGGCCCAGGTGGTAGCGCACAGTGGAGAAAGGAAGAGAGAGAGGAGAATGGTGAAAATAGCAGGAAATCGTGAGGTTCTGAGAAATTTAAAGCTTCCGGGGGCGATTCTAACTTTTTCCAGACCACCTAAGGAAACTTCGAGATGTCTTCTTCCATCCAGATGTTGGCACAAGTTCCCATGTAGAGGTTTTGGCCTCCATCTGAGAAACTAAAGTCTGGAACTTCGTCTATCAGTATTTTATCGCCAGGCCACGTTTCTTTTTATCAGATCGCATTTCTAACTCCTAAAAGCCTCTCAATTTTAGCCGTCAACCTCGAAAATCATGCCGAACATAGTTTACATGAAATTAGCATCAAAATTCAATTTTAATCTATAAAAAAAACAATTTTAGTTATTACACTATGGACTCAATGACATGTTTAAAAGGTATTGGGTCCAAAAACCCAATTCAAGTAAGGGATTTAAACCTATAGTACAAGAAGGGTAACATGTACTTTGAATGTAAATGGAAAAGAGCAAGAGTACAATGAAATTGATAAGGAAAGAGCAAAAATGCATAAGAGAAATGAGAATTGTATTCTTAGTATATGTATTAGTGGTAGATAGGTTCATAACTGAATGATTGATTGCTAGTATGGGACGGTGATTAGACATTCTTTGGTTATTGTGATAGTTTTAGATTCTAAGTTAGTGACTTAATGGCCAAGTTAAATAAAAAGTCACGTACTTAGGATTTCACATAACTATAGTATACACCGAATCACCCTAAGGCATATATTTATGAATAACATTTTGGGGACCCCAGTATGTACTCAATGTGTAGACTCAATGTAGGGACTCTATTGTACTTGGAGCTATTGAAGGATGCTCCAGAATGTACACAAATGTGATGTTGCAGTCGAGGACTGCTAATTGGCATATGTTGCCAAAAGTTATGAGTATATATTCAAAAGTGTGGAGTGGCTCACTCGACGACCCTTATGATTTCCCTTATTATTGTTATTATATGATTATTATCATGATGATGGAAAAAGCCAATGAGAAAGGCTCTTAATTCCTTACTGCTCTTTAGATGAAATTATATGAATGAAATTATGTTACCTATATATTTTGACTATTTTATGAGATATATACCCTATGTGGTGCATATAGAGTAAGTGATGCATGCAATTATGAGTATCAAATTTAATTTTATATAAGGTAACCCAATAGATATATTATTGGTATGATGATAAGAAGAATGTAGGATTTTTCGTAAGGGATTATGATGGTACAAACTAGTTATTTTATAAATTGGTTATTATTGCTAGTGAGATTTATTCTTATTAAAAATGTTAATTTGTATCAAATGCCTAGGTACCAGATATTGATATAAGTAGAGATAAAGTTGGTGGAGATACCCTTCCTGGGGTATTTCCCTGTTGTTAAGGAAATGTGGGTTATATATGTATGGAAAGTCCCTCCCACACCTTGAATATATAAAGTTATAGAAATATTTTGACATACCTGATACCCTGAAAGGATCAGGAGGATAGATTTTGATGTATAGGATAAGAGCATATATGTATTAGAATATGTGAGATAGGAATTCACTAGAAATTTTGTTAAATGGGTATGAGTGACAGGCTTGTTGTCTCCTTACCCTAGTTAACACTCGCATATCCATGTGTATATGTATGAGGGATGACACTTATGAATATTGTAAATGAATGTGAATGTATTTATAAATATACACATGTTTCATTTCTATTAATTCATTTTATTTTTTGCTGCGTAACGTGTGAGAACCTAAGTGTAAAAGCCCAGACTAATAGTACTTAATCATTTCACTTGGTAAAAATTTAGAATTAACTTAGTTGAAGGAAATAGTAATTCACTAATCTTATAGTATATAATATTATTATATTAATTAAATAACTTAAAAGGAACTATAGGATTGGGGGGTTACTTTGAAGACTACAATCCTATATAACAACACCACTCAGTAAATTATTGCTTTGTAACAAGAGATATAGAAACAAGGGGTAAGTCATAAGGACTTAGTGAGTATAAAATAAATAAAATAACCAGAATGAGAAATAGATGTACACTCGAGTCTCTCATAACAAAGAAAGAGTAAAGTTAAAGGCCTACAAATTATTATTCGTACATTTTGGAAAGGATCAGAAGGAATTTAATCATCAATCCGAATAAATGAATATAAAATGCACATAGCCTCATTATGTATAACAAGTTTGAATGAATTACTCTTCATTTGAATTTAAAAAGGGATAGTACATTAAACAAAGATAGGGACCACATGAAAGACCTTATTTATATTGAAAATCACGGACATGCTTACACATAAGATTCTCCTAATGCTATATTCTAAAGTGATCTCAAATCCTCAGTAGCAAGCTTGGTGATTGAGTTTGGAAAAGAGTTAAATTAGATAGAGGGGGAGAAGAGAGCATGAGAATTAGTTATATGATGAGCTACTCTATTACAACTTATATGGACATTAAAGCCTAAAGCGAGTGAGATATTGTGATAGTGTGCGACAGTCATGCATGATATTATCTAGAGTGGATAAGTTAGCTCCAGATTGAAAAGCATTGGAAGCTATGATACAATTATTTTAAACTTCAATGGCTTTAATACCACATTTGATTGCCAATTGCATACTTTTTTAGAAGGAACAAAGCTGGCGGCTTGGTGATACTATGGCAGAATAATGTTGAAATCATGGTGCAATCTTATTCTCTAAACCATGTTGATGTTATAATACTTGATATAGGTCTTAATAGCATATGGAATTTTACTATAGTGTATGGTCATCCTGAGGAACATAAAAAAAGATACACATGGGAACTTCTTAAACATCTGTATAACTCTACTAATGAGCATTGGCTTTGTATAGGGGACTACAATGAGATTTTAGTGGCAGAAGAGAAGAAGGGGGCAATCCAAAACTGCAAAATAGAATGCAGGATTTTTGAGATATTTTTTATTATTATGATTTTAATGATTTGGGTTTCCTCATATATGCTTTCATATAAAGCAATGCCATAAGTGAAGAGCAAAATGTGCAAGAAAGAATTGATACAGTTTTTGTTAGAAATGGCTAGAACCTAAGAGGGGGACTGAATTAGGTGCTTAAAAATTTTTAACAAGTTTGGAAGTCTTTTAAAATGGATGAAGCAAGCTAAAATAAAGAAGATTTGAAATTATGAAGCAATTAAAGCTTAAACTAGTAAAAATAGAATGTAGAAAAGTAAAGAGTAAAGAGATAAATATTAGAAATGTAAGTGTTGAAAGTATATAGACTCAGAAAATTTATCCTGGTTCAGCTTATCCAACAAATCCTACATCCAGTCCCCAAGAATAGCTCAAGATTTTCACTATCTCCTCAAGTTTTAAATGGGTACTTGAAACCACTACAATGCTCTCGGCACTTTATTTCTCTCTTTTCCACTTGAGGAAGACCCTTCCTTGAGATTCTAACTCTCTTATGATCTAGAAGGAAGAATTTATCAAAGAAAACTCTCTCTTTCAGAGTACATATTACAAATGAAGACTTGAAAAAAAACTTAGAATAAGGAGCTCAGAGGATTTGAATCAAATTCTATGTTAAGTTGTTTTCTTGATGTTTTCATACTTGCCAAGGTCCCTATTTATAGATTTTTTGAACATATATCCATTGGAGCTTGTATCTTTACAAATCACTAGAGAAAGAGACCTTTTATACCTTCTCTGCAGCATTACGTAAGCATGGTAGTTGACTTCTTCAAGGTTGGTAATCGATTTGCTGCTCTTGGATTTGTGTACATTTTGAAATCCTATCCTGGAAGTCAACTTCTTGCCTTAAACCGATTGAATTTTTTCATCTTTGGATCTCTTATATTTTGAATTGCAATTTGAAAGTCAACTTGTAGGGTCCAAGAAGTATACTTGCACCTTCCAATGGGCTAGCGGTCGATTGCTAAGATTATAGCAATTGACTTGAACAAAAGTGGGGAAGACACCAATAAAACCAATTAACAAATAGTAATATTCATAGAATATATCAACTTGTACACGTCAAGGGACGCCCTGGAAGATAGTGACCAAGGTCTGGATACAAGTGACCTAGATGAATGCTTAGAGGTACTACAAATATCATATGACACAAAAAGGCCCAATATGTACATGGCAGGTAAGTATAACTAGACTATGAATGAACTAAGAATGAATGAATTTTTTTGCATATATTATCTGATTCTGATGCTTGTCAAGATGCTTTGAAATTTGCTTGTGGCATGTATTATGTTTTATATAGTGTTTGTATCCTATTGAGAATCGTGAATTCTCACTCCTACTAACATGTATACAGATGATGTGCAACTAAGTAGCCATGAAGGCTGAAGCCAAGGTGGTTCGTGTCCCATGGTCGGGAACTTTCACCATCATTAAGGGTATAGCAAGGGTAGCTGGAATGGAAGTATCTTCTTACATGCCTCATATCTTTTTAGGAAATACTTGTATGATAAGTTAGGTTCTTTATTGTAATAATTAGTATGGTGTAACTTAATACTAATTTATTATTTGTATCTAAATATATTTATAACTAAAAGGACAAGGATATTATGCTTTTGATCATTTATTCTACTACAATGCCCAAATAAGAAAATACTTATTTGATTAGCTTATATTAAAATAAAAAGGGGTATTTCGTCTTATCTGAAAATAGCATACCAACTTAAAAATAAATTTAAATTGACCCTTAAACTAAGTTGGGATGTTACAATATTGGGTTTTTACCCTCTTTTATAAATTTTACTTGGTTAGAGTTAAAGGGAAACTCTTTTTTTTTATTTTATCAAACCCAACCTTTCCTCACTTCCTTGCGCATTCTATTACTAAAAATCTTCAGTTTCTTCATGCATTACATTTTTTAACATCAGTTATAGCAACCTTAGGCATTCATTACTTTCCTAAAAAATCTTTCCCATCTATATGTTGGAATGGGATAGGACTTCTAGACACTTTACTCTTCCTTTTTAAAATTTTCATATTAATGTTTTCCTTAAATTCTTTACATTTATTTCCTCCAATTTTTAATGCATTTTTAGATGTCAACACAACAGAATTAGTGCAGCTATATGACTCATAAATTATACCTAAACTCTCAGTTTACAAAAACAGGGCCCATCCGACACTAACTTATTAATTTCCTATTCTTTCCATTGTAATTTGATAAGAATTTCCCAATGGTATAGTAATGAATTTTTCCAACACAAGTTTAGTATTCTAGACTATTCTAACTGTAGTAAATTAATCCAAATCTTATGTTTATCTAGTTTTCTCCTTTTATAATTTGCACTCATTTGGTCAAAGGATTTTGCACTTCATCATATTTTAAATAGAATTCTCTTTGATTTTCTCTCATTAAAGCCATATTACAGAGTAATCAACCATGCATGCATTTAGTTCAACCATCATCCAATAGATTCCTATAACAAAATAGAGTTTTCTTTCAATTTCTTCCTACTGTAACCAAACTATAAGGCATCACACATTCATGTAAATGATACAAAAATCAACTAGAACTTTCATAGACCATATCCACACATGAATTCACAAACATCTTACTAGAGTCTTAGTTCATAGCAATTATTTTAATAATTACAGAGTAGTTCAAAAGAGTTTTCTCAATAGAACACATGACATGCAGGCTTAAAGAATCCAATAATAATCAAAGAAAACATTTAGTTTCTTAGGCTAAAAGATTCATTCATAACACATAGGGGTATGAAACATCCCCTCCTTAATTCCTAGCTAAAAGAAGTGATTTTCCTAAATTCTTCTTAGTCAAAACCCACTTCAACTTCTTAGTTAGTTGCAACTCCATCTGGCACAGTGGAGCTCAGCTGCATGCAACAATAGAGGTGGGTTCCTCTTCCCTTGTTGCAGCTCAAGACTAAGTTTGGTAAGGAATGATGGAGGATCGAAGGTTTAATGGAGGATTTTCTCTCTCTATTCTCACTCCCTTTGCTTGAGACTATCTCTCTCTCTATCTCTCTAGTTTTCTTTAAAACAGGTGTTGCCTTCGAAGGGAAGGAGAAGGAAACACTTAATATGTCAACTTTAGCACGTGGAGGGGATTATTTTCCTAAAGGTGGTATTTATTAGAAATTTATCCCCCTTCTCTTTTTATATTTATATTATTTTTCCATTTCTATAGTTATAATTTTTTTCTCCTTTTTAATAATTTTTTGGATTTATTGTTTCATTTAATTTATCCCATTCCCTATTTTATTCATTAGGGAAATTTTCCTAATACATTTTAAATTACACAAAAATTTATAACTTTTCTCCATATCGTCCCTTACACAAGAAGGAGATTTTAGGGGTGTAGGAAGGATTATTTTATCACTAGCAAAATTTTAATTATTTACTAAAGTAGTTAGAGTTTTTTAACCTTCCTAAAATTTAGGATGTTACAAAAATAACATTTTCATAAAAATCCCTTGCTTAGCCCATTTTTCCAAGAGTGAGTAGTAAGGGAATTTGGTTTAGCTTGATTACCTTAAGTTCCTTAACACTTTGTGCATGATTTTGTGTCCTAAAACTTCACTATAAGTTTCCCTAATAGGATATACAAGTTTCTGCTCTAATCTTTCTCCTTTCCTTGGTTTCTCTTCAAACTCTCTCTCTCTCTCTCTCTCTCTCTCTCACTAGAATCACTTGCTCTCAATAACTAGAGAAAAATCTGAATTTTCTCTCCCCTGAAGCCAACATATGCATTGGCCAACTTAGGATTTTTTTGAGCAGATATTTGGAAATATTTGCCAAATGGTTTGCAATTTAATAAACTTGTGAGTTATTTTACCCCTTGGTGCCACTCTTCAATTTTGTTTCTTCTAGGATTATTTTCCTTAGTATTTTATACTCTAATATACCATTATTACCTTGGATTAAATTCCTTCAATGTGACAATTTTCTATGGCTAAATTGCCTAATTGTACCACTCACCTTTGATTGGTTATTTCTCACAAACTGAACCTTATTTTGTTCTACTTTTCTAGCCATTTCCTCTATAACAAATATGTAATGCCCTTATCTAGTATTACAATTCCTATGATGTAAACAGATAAGTTTGGTACATTATTCTTATCCTTTTATTATTAACATTTGAACATTTATACCATTAAGTTCTATTAAGTGGATTAGGTTTAGGTTCTTTTGCTCAAATCAAATCTCACATGCACAGTAGAAATAAAATACTATAAAATACAGTAGAAATTTAAAACTTTTATATTACAACTGATAAATGTCCAATAATGTCTTTTACATCCTTTGTAAACATGTATCAAGATATATGAAGCACTCATCCATAAGGAGTCAGGAGACAATAATCCTGTCACTCAACCTTCTTACAAATAATGGGGGTGAATAGGTCCTTCACATATTCTTTCCCAAATAATTTCCCGTTTTCCCTTTCTTATACATAGTCAAAATAATAGTCCTATTCCTAACCCAAAATATATCTAGGATCAGGTCCCCAAAATAAGGAATTACAAAAAAAAATTGACCAAAAAGAACTCCTATCTTCCCTAGCGCTGCTAAACGTTCGCATCTGATACATATTAGCATACAAATGAGAAACACAAGTTTCCTAGTAGCTTAACAATTCATTAAAAAAAACTACTAATATGTACCAAGGTGCAAGCACCAAACACTTTCATCTGCATTCTTGATATTTAAAACATAATATTTTTCATAAATATAATTTGGCAAGCATGACATGATTATTGGAATTGTCAGGGTGATAAATTAAATATTCTCTATTAAATAAAACATCTTTTTATGGGATTATGCATGTAATCACAAAAATCACTTGTGCATTTCATTCTTAAAACGTACTTTTATAAATTGATTGTGCACACTTGGGCACTTTTGTGGACACTTGGCCACCTTTATAAAATTTCTTGTGCACACTTGGGCACTTTTGTGGACACTTAGCCACCTTTATAAAATCTCTTTTGTATTTTTCTATGTTTCCTTTGTTCACTATATTTTCCTTTTCTATCGGAATACAATATTCTTATTTCTCTATTTTACTGTCAAGACACAATAACTAGGGTTAAAATATAACCCTTTCCCTTAGGTGTATGTTAACGTTGTCATATTGGAATTTTTTGAATATGGAAAACTTTTTATTCCTTTTTAAACTCTTTGTCATATTTATTTATGACAATGTTGCCTAAATCAATTTAATTGTCCATTCTTGAAAAATAATAATAATATAATTTTCTTATAAAATTTTAATAAATTTCAAAGGAGAATTTCATGATTTTGGCCTAAGGGAAACTCAAGAGAATTGAATATTTTACCATTTAGATTTTCCTTTTTCTATTCTTTAAATAATATTTTTAAAGTGGTATCATCTCTTTTCCATAAACAACACATATTCCCTCATCTAAAAATTACACAAAAGAATGCTAGGTGAACACTTTCTATTATTTCACCAATCTTATTTTATTTAGTTTCTAATATATCCATAAATCACCATTAAACATTAACTCTTCAACAATTAACTTCAATGTGCAAATGGACATATTTTCCCTTTTCATTGAAATATTTGTACATCACTTGATTTTGCATGGTTATGGCAAAATCTCACACTATCAATTTAACAAAATTATTTCCATCCCTTTTATGATTCTAGCCTTGTCTAAAGCCTCACTTTGCATAGAAAATTCCCAATGAATTTCCTTCCCTTTCTTTCATGGCCCATTTTAACACCAATTACAAACTAAAAATTTACATTAATTTAGTGTAAAATTTCATCTTCGTCTCACCCAAAAAGGGAGTTTCATGAAAGAAGTGGTTTTCAAAATCGTACTTCCATTTCTAGCATATTCAACCATAGTTCATCATGCAAATATCATTAACTAACCATAATCCTCCCATAACAACAATATTCATTTCATCACATCAACCAACATACCAATCTATCATACAAGCTTAGCCAACAAGATATTCACAACATCAAGAATGTAGGTAAGAACTAATGTCCCATGAAGCTTGTAAAAACATGGTGGATATAATTTAAACCATGGGACAAAATTTCAAGGATTGTTAACCTACCTCAAGGCTAAACTAGGATGAGATTAGCTTGACTCTTCCTTTGACTTTCTCCCTTTACTCCTTCCTTGCTCCTTTGCTCTTTTCTTTCTTGGTCTCCTTAGCTCTTTCCCTCCTCACAACACTTTTGTATTTTCTCTCACCCTCAAGCCACTCTAGCTTTTATTTTTCCCTTTGCCCCGTGTGTGTGTGGTTTTCCTAAAATATTGAGTGATCTCTCTCTTTTTCCCCTCCTCTGTGCGTGTGCATGCAAGTATATTAAAATGAAATTTTCAATTTCATTTCCTCTTGTCTATTGACTAATGGCTCATGGAATGCTGCCCTTCTTCTCCTTAATTATTATTGTTATTATCATTATTGTCTAATGGCCTCACGTGTGGTTTTTAATGTAGCCTTCCTTGCTTACAATCTTTGGGTTACTTCTTACCAAATTCACGCTACATCTTCGGGTAATAGGGTTGCATGCTTTTCTCATTCTTAATTAGAATTCTTTCCTAGCTGCATGTGCACTTTTCAAGTACAACCCACCTTTATTTTCCTTAATATTATTTCATGGTTGCACTAAGTGTACTTTAGGTACAACCTTTGCTTGCATTCTCACCTGAACCCCTTTGTCACGCCACTTCTCACCTGCACACACGGCTACACGGTTGGCAAGGGTCACGCTTTGTCCTTTATGCATACCTATTTTCTTCATGTGGTGACACCAAGGAAGGAGGAAATGAATTCATGTAAGCCACCTCCCTCATGCAAGCTACATATCCATGCATGTTTCCTTTTATTTTTCTCCCTAGTTCATGTGATGCTTGAGTAGTGGCTGCACTTCATTTTCTTTTCTATCCTTAATTATTTTTGTTTACTTGTCATAGGTGTACTTTTAAGTACAATTTGCACTTCTTTTCGAGCTTAGGTTAACTACTTAGACAAGTTAAAGGAGAGGAGGAGGAAAGTCATATTATATTTTCATCTTTCATTGCTTTTATTTAATCATGGCTGCACATGTACTTCTTAGTACACCTCACATTGCTTCTATTCCATGTTAAGGTTGTGCATTCCTTTTCTCTTCTTAGTTCTATCTCCCCACTACACGTATGCATGTATGAAGACCTATTTAGCTCTATCTCCTACACGTATGATTCTCCTTTCAAGCAAGACTCACACATGCATACTTAATTCTCTTACTTGGTCTTGTGTATTTATATATGTGGGTGGGGAACACGCAACCCACAATGTTGCATTATATATTGTGTATTTATGTTTTAAATTCTGCACTCTTTTCCCTTTACTCCCAAACATATATTGATTCGGTTGCCCCTTTTTGCACCTTACTCCCAATTACAGGTGTGTATTTATATGTATATTTAATTTCCATACCTTCCTTGCATCTCCAAATATTCCTAGCCATGTGGTTATATATATATCTTTCAATGCCACACCCCTCTCCTTTCCCTATTGTACATGTGTGTACTTGCATTTTTAATTTTCTTTTCTCTTTTGGCCATTAAGTTAGGCAAAAGGAAGGGAAAATTAAGGAATCAAATTACACACCTTAATTACACATGGTCCCTTGTGACATTTATTACATCACTAAAGAAATTGCATCACATTCCATGGTAACTCATCTAATTAATTAAGGAAGCATTAATTTAAATATAATTGAAAGAACATGGGGTGTTACAAAATATGCCTAACACTAGATATCATGTAAGATCAATCACATGCATTATGACTCGATTAAATTCTAAGAAAATATATTGAGGTGCTTGGAGCAAGATGGTACAAAATTTCCTTATTAGCCTCAAGAATCTATGTAACCCCCCAATCCTACAGTTCCTTTTAAAGAAATTTAAATAATATACTATAATATTGGTGAATTACTAATTCCTCTACTCGAGTCAATTTTTTGTTATTTATCAGGTGAATTAAAAGTATTATTGGTTTGGGCTACTACACTCGAGATCTCAAACGTTATAGAACGAAAATAAAAACATATTGGTTAAAATAACATACATGTGCATACATATATTCATATACATCAACATTCATTTACAGTGTATACATATCATTCATTAGATATATATCTATGGATATGTGAGAGTGTTTGCTAGGGTAAGGAGACAACAAGCATATCACTCATACCTATTTAACAAAAATAGCTAGTGAATTCCTAGCTCACATATCCTAATACATATATGCCTTTATCTTATACATCAAAACTATTCTCCTGATCCTTTTACCAAAAATATTACAAGGATTCAGGGTATAGGGCATATCAAAAACTTTTTATCCTAATACTTCATGTAATCAGGGTGGGGGAAGAACTTCCCATACATATATGATCCACAGTTCCTTAATAAGAAGAAAATACCCTAAGAAAGGTATTTCAACTAACTCTATCTCTATCTCAAGAAGGATCTGGTATCTAGGCATATGATACAAACTAGCATTTTTATGAGAATAAATCTCAGTAGCATTAATAACCATTTTTCAAAATAGCTAGTTTGTACCACTGTAAACTCATACGAAAATTCTACATTCTTTTTCATAAAACAATACATCTATTGGGTTATCCTGTATAACATTTCATTAAACATTCATATTGGCATGCATAAACTTAACTAACAGTATATATCTCATCAATCCATGAAAACATATAGGTAACATAGCATCATTCATATAACTCTCATTATAACAAAGAGCAATAAGGAAATAAGAGCACTTCTCATTGGCCTCTGCCAATCATCATCATCATCATATAATTGCATAATAAGAGAAATCTGGAGGGGTAACATGTGCACCACTCTATGTTTTTGCATATGTACTATGGCAACTCTACCTGGCAGTCCTCGACTGCATATAACATTTGTGTACATTCTGGAGCGTCCTTCAGTGGATCCAAGTACCATAAGGTCCCCAACTCTGGGTTCCACACATTAAGTACATACTGGTGTCCTGAAAATGCTATTCATAAACATATATATATGGGTGAATCGGTGCATATATACTATAGTTCTGTAAATTCTAAGTATGTGACTTTTCATTTACTTTGGACATTAAGTCACTAACTTACAATTTACAACTATCACGATAATCGTAGAATATTCGATCACCGTCCCATACCAGCAATCAATCATTCAGATATGAACCTATCTACCACAAATACATATATTAAGAATATAATTTTCATTTCTCTTATGCATTCTTGCTTTTTCCTTTTAACTTTCATTACTTTCATGCTCTTTTGCATTTAAATTCAAAGTATATGTTACCTTGCTTATAATTTGAGTTTAATCTCTAGTTTGGATTTAGTCTTTAGGCTAGATATCATTCAAATATATCATTAAGTTCATCTTTTCATCACAAAAGGTAGTAGTCGACTGGTATCACGCTACAAGTCAACTGATTACATTTTGTTTAAATCTTCAAAATTCCAAATAGAGAGCTATCAGTTGACTGCTAGGTGCCGGCAGTCGACTACTAGCTTACTGTTGGGCCCGACAGTCAACTGTTGGGTCAGGGCAGTCAGCTACTCTGTTCTTGGATGTTTCTGAAAAAATGAAGAACACGACAGTTGAATTTCAGGTGCCCGAAAATCGACTATTAGCATTTTGTATGCGTTTCTAGGAATATCAAGAACATGACAATCGATTGCTGCACCAAAGCAGTCGACTACTGTGTCTTTCTCTGTTTTGTGAATTGCCATTGACCTAAAATTTCAATCCAAAAACTTGTTTCTGAACCCATTTTGAAATTGATGAACTCAAGATAAACTTCTTAGCAATATTTAACACAAGAAAATAGCCCAAAACATCATATAATCTTGTCCAAATATAAGATTAAAAATCATTTTCGTTCAAGCTGAAAAACCCATTTTTTAGAAACAAATTTTAGCATGCACAAGTATTTTCAATCGGTTAAAAATACCCAATAGTGATTAAAAATAATAAGAATGTAGTTTTAAATCCCTTTTTCTTTCAAACAAATCTAATTTCACAAATTTCAGTCATGTGTATAGTAAACTTTGAAATAAAGGGATTAGGTTATTATGCTACCTTAATCCGAGTTTAAACGACATTTCGATGTTGATTAATGTTGTAGACACCTTCCTAATCACTTTTTTAACCTCAAATCTTACTAGAAGTGAGATTCTTTGTCTTTTTCCTTCACTTTTTTGACTCTCTAGCTCGTCCACACACTCTCTCTCTAGAAATGGGAGTCTGAGCTTTGGAATGAAGGAGTCTAACTCCTGCCCTTATTTATATGACAATTTGACACTTGCATCATTCACAATTTTTGATCATTTGGCCTCAACTTGGTAAATTTCAAACTATGAGAAATTCTCATTTTGTCTCGAACCCATTGGCGGGAGAATTACAAAAGTCTATTAACTACAGTAATTCTTTTGGCTAAAATTGCAATTGTTATACCTAACTTTTTCACTTTTTAGTTTAGTCCTTTTCTTCATTCTAGTCAATTTTCTCACTCATTTCTAGTCCAATTCTTGCACTCATGCAACTATATGCAAGCTAACATAACATAAATGCAACATACACAAGTAATTAACTAAAATTAACAAACATCTCTCAAAATTTAGGAGCGGATGTTACAATCTAGGCAATTCTTTTATTTAGAATTTGAATTTGAATATCATTCCAAGAATAAGGTTGATTTGTCTCTAACATAACTTTGATTCCCTGCAAGGAGACTTGCAGAAGAATTTCTTTAAAACTAAGAACAATGCCAATCCCTGGAGTCTATTCATTATATTGCCAAAGGAATGAGCTCCACTGGATTTTCTTTTGTTTTCTATCCTTTTTCCACACAATGAGAATCTTATTGTTATACTGTATTCTTAAAGAAGCCTTTACAGGTTTAATTCTATGGTTCTACACATTAAGAAGATTCCCATCTAGGTACATAGAATTGTTATCTTTAATCTAATTAGCTAAAAGGTTAATCATATGAATGATCCTTTTGGGATTGACATTTTTCCCTTCAAATATGAATTTTTTATGGAAATAATATAGAAACCAAAAAGCAATCACAATATATTCT
This sequence comes from Senna siamea, assembly GCA_031216115.1. Classification (NCBI taxonomy): domain Eukaryota; kingdom Viridiplantae; phylum Streptophyta; class Magnoliopsida; order Fabales; family Fabaceae; genus Senna; species Senna siamea. The sequence goes on from CM062360.1 coordinate 11,880,345, forward strand.
ATGATAGATTGACCATTCCTTAATTTACCATTGTTTCCATTCTGATCAAGATGAGCCTCCATTAATTTCTCAAGGTACTTCGCAATCCCTCAGAAAAGATATCTGACCTTAAGCTTAGCTCTAACCTAAACTAGACTGGTCTTGTCATTGGACATGTTTGTAACAACCCCAACCTCAATTTCCTTTAATGAATCATTAAATTTGTAATTTATATACATAGTTAGGTGTGTTACTATCTCCTCTATCTAAGTAAATTTTAAACTTTACCAAGTTAGTTATATTTAATTAAATTAGGTTTGGGTCTTTACACTCGGAATACGCACACGTATGTATATTACCTCATCGAAAGAAATAAACTCATGTATAAAAATAATATATATATGTATATACTTATATCACTACTTACTTCAATATGTATGCACATTCCTTTCCTTCAGACTTATATATATGTGTGGATATGTGACACTAGAACATGTATATCTAGTGGGATTTGAGAACAAGAGGCAATAGGTTTGTCACTCAATCTCACTCTTGAAAAGATACCTACTAGTGGATAGTCCAAGCCACATATCCAATTATCTATATATCTACCATTTTCTATTCACAACTAAAGAATGTCATGGATCACTTCAAAAGATAATAAAGAACCATGACCAAGCTTAAACTTTCCAAAATACTCAAAATAAGGATATAAAGATAGATCTACTATTGCTACTACTCAAAAGTTGGTCCACCTGCAGGGGGTACCATAGGAGGCACCTCCAATACTAACACAACCTAAACATCCCTTATAACTTCAATGGGTCCCATAAATGGAACCTCTACTATAGTGGTCTCAATCTAAAAAAGTACATGGTATTGGGGCATTTGGACACATCAGTAAAAATGTGAGATTGATAATCTCAATAGCCAAATCACTTGTTTAAAACCACTAATGGTACCATTTGTACACACAGAAATGCATAAATTCTCTCCACAATCTTATTTACATAAATTGTTATCTATTAGATACAATGCATAACATGTCATGTACTCATTGATGCATGTACAATTAAATAATTATAGCACTTTCAAGACATATTTAGGCATCTAATATAACTTTATTATCATCATAAACATAACATTATAATACATTGTAACATAAATAGTTTCAATTATACATTCAAGGAAATTACATAAAATTAAGCCTCAAGCCCCATTTTCATCTTATAAAATAATGTGAATTTCCTTCAAGGTTCCGCCTAAAGAACGACCTTCCTTTACCTTTTTGATGTACCATTGAGCTCTACATGAATGAGCACTCTAGTATTCTCATACCACAGTGGTATCTAACTATGTTACTATCTGAGGCATCCTCTAGTGGATCTAAGTACCAAAATATAGATCGTCATCCCTCTCTTTGATGAATCACATCCTACTCATGAGATCACTACTTTGCATAGATTACTTCCTCTTCATCCTAGACGAATCATAAGGCTATGGAATCACCACCCCTTAATAGTAGATCATGTTCCTAGTATGCTATTCATAAGTGTATATATTAAGGTGATTCAGCTCAAGCTATGGTTATGCCTAATTCTAGGTATGTGACCCTCAGTTAGTCATATGGAGTACACTAACTGAAAATTCACAACCATTATGGTATTTTTGAAATCTCTTTAAATGGTCGAGTGGATTTTTTACCATTCTAAATTATGGCTCAATAGTGGAATGTCCAATAGTCATTCCATATCGACTGCTGGTCACTCAATCTTGAGCCTATCTTCTACTAATGCATACATTAGGAATACTTTCTAGATTTTCTCATGATCTCTCATTTTCTTTTTCCTCTTGATTCATGTTACATGTTACTTAAATCTCTTGATTTTATGATTTGAGTAGTCAATTGATCTTTAAATCTGGAATAGAGGGACTATATAGTTCAAATTCATCTTTTGGGGTTTACTGATTGACTGTCAACATCCTAGCGATTAGTTAGTAGCTCTCTACCAAAATAGGACAACCTAACCCAAGAGCTAGCAGTTTACTTTCAAGTGGTAGGTGATTGACTGCTAACCTTATTTATTAGGTCATGGGAACTTAAAACCTCAGAAGTCGACTATTAAGGGCTTAGCAGTCAACTTATAGGATCTTGACTATTCTAAGTATAGTGAAGAACATGACAGTCGAATTTCAGGTGCCTGGCAATCAACTGCTAAGTTCAAATATGCTCTACATGGATTTTTTTTTGCCCCATTTCACACCATTTCAAAGCCCATTTTCATCTTTCTTTTGTTAATCATAGCCCTATCTATCCCTACAAGGTTTCTAACGTAAACCATGGCAAGTCTCAACTCAAAATACTCCCAAATCTAAGATTATTCTTCTATTTTTTGCATGAATAGTGCATACAATCTTAGGTCTACTGTACAAGCCATCATAAGTACAATAAATCTGCCCTTGTCAATCAATCAGAGATTGTAAGTATAATAAATTTGCCCTTATCATCCAATAAAAGTCAATCAATCAGAGATTGCAATTTTTAACCCCTCATTTTACTCAAAACTCACAAAACTAAAATTTTTAGCAACATGAACAATATACTACAAAAAAGTGAGGGAAAAAGGAGATTTAAATACCTTAATTTGTGTTACTCAAGCTTAATGTGATCCAAATGAGTGAGATGGTAATCCTAAAGGAATTTTCAATCTTTAAATAACTCCTTTTAGTCTTAAATTCTTTCCCTAATCTTTAAAGTTTGCTCTTTCTCTCTCTAAGGTTGGCTTTCTCTTTATAACACCCCCAATCCTATGGTTCATTTTAGTTAATTAAATAATATAATATAATATACTACAGGATTGGTGAGTTACTACTACTTTTACCCAAGTAAATTTTAACTTTTACCAAATTAAATAATTAAGTGCTATTGATTTAAATTTCTAAACTCAGGTTCTCACACGTAATTCAGTGAAAATAATTAAAATAAAATATTTATAAATAATTTTATGTACATACACATAATTCATTTACAATGGTTATAACTTTTATAAGCAAGAAATATACTTATAGATATGTGAGATTCATCAAATAGGATCAGGAGGCAACAACCCTACCACTCATACCCATTTAACAAAAGCCTACTAGTGGATAGTTATCTCACATGTCTTAATACATATATGCCCTCATTTTTACATGCCAAAAATCATTATCTTGATCCTTTCCAATAATAATAATAATAATAATAATAATAATAATAATAATAATAATAAGGAGTCAGGGTATCGAGCATGTTACATGTCAAAAATATTGTACAGACCCTAAAACTTCATGCAGTTAAGGTGTAGGAGGAATTTCTGATGCCAAAATATTCCATAATTCTTTAATGGTTGGGAAATACCCCAAGAAGGGTATCTCCATTATCTCTAACTCCACCTCCAGCAGGATCTGGTATCTATGCTTCTGATACAAACTAGCATTTATATGAGAATAATTTCTCAGTAGCATTAACAACCTATTTTTCACAATGTTGATCTATACCATTGTAATCTTACGAAAATACACTACATTATTTTGATAATCAAATAATGCATCATGTATATTGGGATACCATACATGAATTATACAATTTTCATACTTATGAATGCAAATAAAATTCATTACATATCCATCACACAAGATATATCATCACATATCCATCACATAGGATATATCATCAAATTATAATGGTAATAGGGTTATATTCACATAGAGATATAGAGCATACACAAAGAATTCAGAGCATATCCTCATGGCCATTGCCAAATCATGACTATAACAAGAGAAATTAGAAGAGTCGTCGAGAAAACAATTCCTTATATTAATCATCACCCATTAGTGAATTTCTTGTAGTTCATGACTACCCACAGTTCTCAACTACTCGCGATCCTTAATTGCAATCTGTGTATTATTCAGTAGTCCTTGACTGTAATTTGTGTACTATTTGGAGTATCCTCCAGTAGATCCAAGTACAACCATCTGCAACACCCCCATAAGGGTCCCTGCCCACCTCTCTGGTAGTTCCTCCCCTATCACTGAGTCTAGCAGGTTTCTGCCCACCACTCTAGTAATTCCTTCCCTGTATCACCATTTAAAATAGAGTCCCTGCCCATCTCTCTAGCAGCTCCTCCCCTGTATATAAGAGATTATTGTTTTCAATAGATCATCTCCCAAAACACTATTTATAGGTATATAGACTAGAGTGATTCGGCTTATATCATGGTTGTGTCTAACTTTAAGTATGTGACTCCTTTAACTAGCCATAGGAGAGTTCACTAACTTAAAATTAGTAACCATCATAGTGTTTTCAAAATTATTTATGATTTAGTGGATATTTTACCATCCCAATTTTATAGTTCAACTGTGGAATGGCCATTAGTCATCCCATACTGATAATTGGTCACTCGACATGAGCCTATCTACCACTATCCATACACTAGGAATAATTTCTCATTTCTCTTTTATGTCTCATCCTCATATCATTCCTTCTCTTTCTCTCTTACTTTCAAACCACATGTTACCCATTACACATTCTAGGTTCAAATCTCTTGTTTGAGTAGAGTTTTGGGCTAATTACACTTCAAACTAGGTCATTGAGTTTATTTTCCAAAACAGGGGCCGACTAGTTGACTTCTACCTATCTAGCAATTGACTATCCGCTCGCTGTCCTACAAAATTTTTCCAAATCCAAGGGATTCCAATCTACTACCATGGACCTGACAGTCGATTGTTACATTATTGTTGATTTTTTGAAAAACTTAACCATGGCAATGGACTTCCAAGGGCTGGCAGTCAGTTACTAGAGCTCTTTATACATGTTTGGGCAACCTAAGAACATGACAATCGACTGGTAGGAGCTATTACTCGACTACTATGTTATACTCTATTTTTAAAATTGGTTATTGACCTAGAATTTTCCCAAGAATTTTTGTGTAACCTATTTCTGATAATCATCAACTCAATACCAACATATAAGCATCATTTAACACATAAATAGACTAAATTATCGTTTTATCTCATTCAAATCTTAGATTCAACCCATTTTCATCCATAGGTAAAAATTCATTTTTCATAATCTGATTTAAGCATACATAAGTATATCCATGAAGTTTAAAACACCCAGTAGCAGTTAAAAATATCAAGAATGTAATTTTTAGCCTCCTCTCCAGCTTAATTAACATGAAAATCATAATTTTTAGCACATGAACAGTAAATTTTGAAATAGAGAGGATTAGGTTTTTTGCTACCTTGTTTCTTATAAAAGGGTAGATAGTGAATCTCAGATATCCTCCTAGACTTCCCTACTGCAAGGTTCTTGCTTTAAATCACACTAAAATTCTCACTTCCTTCTCACTCTCTCTCTTTCTCTCTCTAGATTTTGAAGTTCAGGGTGAAAAATGGGACTTCTGAAGTTTGGCCCTATTTATAGGTGGTTCAGAAATTGCCACTCTTATGTTAATTCTTGATCATTCGATTTAAAATGATAATTTATTTAGTCATATGCCAAATTATCATTTTGCCCTTGGACCATTGGCAGGCAATTTAAAAAATCTGGTAGTTAGATGGCTAAAATTACATCTTGCTACCCCTGAAGTATTGAAAGCCTACATATCTTCCTCTAATAAACCTTTTCCTTTCATTCAAGCCTCCGCTCTTTTCTTTTTAATTTAGTCCTCCACTCTAATGCTACTACATGCCATCTAATACAACATATACAAGTATTTAACTTATTTAATAACTAACAAACATCTCTCATGAATAGAAAGAGCAGATGTTACACTCTCTCTAGTTGAATATGTGGGGGTGTGTTCTAGCCTCTCTCTTTCTTTCTCTCATGACTTTTATATGGGTATGGTGGTAGGTAAAGGAGGGGGAAACTGTGGGGTGAGGAGAAGAGTTAAGTTTTGCAATTTAGTCCTTAAGCCCACTCCTCTAGCCAATATAGTTATGCAAAGGTGATATTACTTTATTGTCCTTGTAATATTGGCATGGAGTTTCAAAATTTGATTAGCTAAAGTAACCGTCCCTGGCTAAATTTCCAAATCTTTCCTTGTCATCCTTTCTACTTTTCACTCTAGTCCCTGTGCCCCTTTTCTTGCAATGCATAGAGGCTCCTTTGAAATTCCTTGCACCAACACTGGTATTTTTTTCATAAACCAAATGCTGTAGATTATACAATAACGGGTGTTACAATGTTAAAAATAGATGATTTTTAGTCTCTTGCTTCACATCCAAAACCACAACTCCCCTTAATATTGAAGCGTCTTCTAATTAAATTTGCTCTTATAAGTAGAGCATTATGACAAAGTTTCCATGTCAACATGTTGTTTATCCTTGGGATTTTTATTTTTCAAAGGTTTTTCCAAAATTTACTGGTCATATTATTGTTGTGTCTGACCATTAATTAATTTATATCTATCTTGAACTTTATAAACATCATTCCAATTACCATCCCAGTTGATTCTATCTTTGACATATATTATGTCTAGAAATTGACTTTGTTTTATTCTCGTGCTTACATCCTGCTCAGATCTCAGCTAACTTCTCTTCGTTCCATGTTCCATCATTTCTAATTAGATCCTTAACATTAATTAATGATATCTGGCCATCTTCTTATGGGTTGAAACCAAACTTAGTCATTGATAGAGATATCTTCACAATTATCTACTAGCCAAGTTAATCTCGGAATGATGAGATCTTTTGTCGAAAAAATATTTTTCCATATTGTGGAAGCTTCCCTGGGACATTTGGTATTATCAGGCCTATTCTTATCTCCATACTTAGCCTAAAGAACTTGACTAAGCAAAGTTTCCTTGTCATTATACACTCGCCAAGTTTGTTTAGCTAGTAAAGCTTTGCTAAAATCTCCGAAGTGTTTCACTCCAAACCGTCCATAAATCTCTGGTTGACAAACTTTGTTCCAAGCAATCATGAGGCTTATTGACATTTCTGTCACTTTCCCACATAAATCTTGAAAAGATAGGATCACATTTTGAAGCTTCCTTTTTTCTTAGCTTGCAATATGAGAAATGATAGATTGGTATGGAAGAAAGAACTGATTTAACTAGAGTCAATCTCCTTGCTGCTTGAGATAACATCCTAGATTTCCAGCTTTATTGGAGTTTGTCTTCTAATTTCTCAACTATGATCTTAAACTAGGTTTAGTCTCTGCTGTCATAGTCTATTTTACCTCCAAGATAGTTCTCAAATTTTCTATAGTCACTCTTCTTTTCAATATTTTGGTCATCATTCTAGCAAACCTAGGGAGTATGTTAAGGCTGAACTTAATCTCTATCTTGCTCTGATTTAACTCTAATCGCGAATAAGTTCCAAACGCGTGCAGGCTACGGTAAAATAATTACTACGTATAGAATACTTTTATTATATTTATTTTTACAATTATATTTATTAATTTTATAAAAATAAATCAATTCTATAAATATGATTAATAAGTATGATTATAGTAATAAACAATAAAATTTTATGTTTTATTTAACAATTTCTTATGTTAAAATTAGGGACGACGATAAACTCTAGTTTTAGTCTACGTTAAATTGTCAATTATGATAGTGATTAAGAATTAGAAAGGTTATTTGAAGAAAGAAAAAAAGTAATTGGACGGAGGAATAATATCCATTTAATTTTCATAATTCATAACAAACAACACATACAACCACTCAACAATACAATGGGAGGGAGTGAACAGACCACTCTCCCTCCACGAAGAGCACAGATATGACAGCATTTATTGAGCTCTCTAATCTCGTAACCAAATACTGCATTTGCTACTTTACCCTTGATTTTGATCTCAAGGAAGGGTGTATCCTGTAAATATCATTTGTAAAGGGGTAATGTGTCAAATACATCAAAGATTTTATCAAAAAAGGTTATATAGAATACAGATAATCTGTCAGTATCTATAAATTATAATAGCTCTCTTATTAATTTGTCCGTTTCTTAAAAATTTTAGAAACAAACATAATCACATGTTTCTACCATAATTTTGCTTTGACTATACATAAAACGTATCACCTACTCTTTCACACACTAAAATCTATATACAAGATATATTTCAGATTATGCAAGAAGTCAAAAAAGGATACATTATTGCAAATAGGTCCTTAAAATTAGACTTTTCAGAGTTTCAATCCTTTCAAATATCATATTGATTAAAAAAGAGAAAATTTCCAATTTTGGCCTAAAAGTATTAAAATTTGCAATTTAGTCCTTAAATTTCACTGATTTTTGGAAATTTGCATTTATGGTTGCTTCATTCATAGCAATCCATACAGAGTTCTAGAACTTTGAAATTAAATTTGTAAGGGGGGCGTAGTGTGAATTACTTACGTCCACATTTCTTTCCCGCAGGTCTGTTCCTGATGTTGCACCTCTTAGGAATAGTAATAGCAACAGCAGGATTGATCTTGGCCTGCTTTGCCAGAGGCGATAACAGAACAGCACACAGACATCTCGGGGCTGTCCTCAGCAAAGCACCCACTCTTGCGCAACACGCCGGCGGAACCCTTGCCCGACCGTTGTGAGTCGCGGCTAGGCATGGGCTCAGGCTAGCCGCCGCCGAGCCGATTGGGGTCCTTCCACACTCTCCTGCAGCCTCACCTTCCCAAACTAACATCTTTGAAGCCAACAGGAAAACTAATACTGTGACCATCAAAGTCCTAAGCTTCCACTCCATTTTCTTCTAAGATATTCTCAACCTTGATATATACCTCACTGATAGATAGATACATGCAAAGGGAGAAAGCAGTAGTTGGGTGGTTGCGATTTTGGCATGTTCAATGTGTAATGATTCAATTTTACGAGAAGAATGTCTCACTGAGCATCAGCTAGTGAGTGATGGACCAGAAATATTTAAGTTGTAGAATTGATGGATATGCTCATTCGCTTGGTGAATATTTAATTTGTTTTTGTATACTAATGCCATTATTTATACTAAATGTTTCTTGTAATAATCATAGTAACAAGTTGTGCTATGTATAAAATCCTTGCGCACTATGGCTGCCTCATAATTTGCGCCACTATACATGCTAAACATGTAAGACAAGTACACGTGGCTTTGTTATTGATAGACATAGAATTCCTTTTTCTTCAAATATGCACATATAATACATCAATTGACACTAATAATAATGAAAATAATTTTTACGTTATTGAATAATTTTTTACAAATTGAGCCTTTCATAGGATGAAAATTTTCAAAGTCTACCATTGAATTAAAAGTTTTTATTATGAATATTGATCCCCGCAAAATTTGATATTAGTTCAAATTTGGGTCATGCTTCGTCACAGTATATTTATTTCAAATATAAAATATTCTTAACTGTTTGATTGTGTACTTATAATTATCCAATCTTTATAAAATTTAAAATGAAGTATCAATTTAATTGTTACTTCTAATCTAATATAGAATAGATTAATGATTTTAGTAACTCTAAGATTTAAACTTTTGTCCTATTTTAAGAGCTTCAGTTTACTAACTATTGAACCTTCATGTTATAATAATTATCTAATGTTTATAAAATTTGTTAACCATTTTTAGATTATATTATTCTCAACTGTATTTACTAAATTTTTAAGATGTGATAGTGATAGACCCTGAATCCTTGAGAACGCTATTTTTTATTAAGAAAGTAAAAATTGACAAAATTTTTATGTTAGTTTTAATTAAGAAAGCAATTTAATTATCAATTTGATATCATTAGTTTCATCCTTCCGTCTATTGACAACAGAAATAGAACGGTCGGTGAATTTAAACGGAAAATATACCAAATTGGTGGTTTCTTCTAAAGAAGATTATAATGAATTGTTCGTATCTAAATTTATGAGTATGATTGGAATATAAATTCATGTTATGACTACTTTTTATTAATTTAATGCAATTGGTTTATAAGAAAAGTTAGTTAGATGATTTGGTCAGCTCATACAGGAAGTTTCGAGTAGGTTTGAAAGGTTCCGTTAGTCAGCTCCATAATAATTAGTCGTAGAAATGTTTTCTACAATAACGAATTCGACAAAAGCTTACTGGTACTAATAGCCCCTTTCATCAATGCTTTTGAATGGAATTGTGATTCCTTGTATTTTTACTTTTTTACACCGAGGAATAAGGAGAGAAAGGAAAGGAAAGGAAAGGGAAGAGTAAAAAAGGTTAAGTGATTTTTTTTTTTATTTAAATCTTTTAAAATTTTTTAATTTGAAGTAATTAAAATTAATGAAAGAAGAAAGTTAAGGAAGGTTAGTACAAAATTTTTAAAATTTTTTTTCTCCAAAATTTAGAAATTCAAACAAATGAGAAAGGTTTCAAAATTTTTTTTTCCTTCCCTTTCATTCCATTTTCCTCAATTCAAATACACCCTAAAACATCTTTTACTACCATTGTTGAGGGATGAAGTGACTTAACACTTCACATATCTTGGCCAAAAGAAAAACAGATAACATATCAAACATGGTCTTGGAGAGGCTGTTTAGCATGTTGAAAAAATTATTTAAATGTGAGTTTATATTAATTGTATAAATTTTTTTATTTAGATTTTGTAAAATTAATGAGTTGATAGATGGTCCAATAAAGTATAGACCCTAAATATAATGTGATGAATATTGGGTTATAGAACACATAATATAAAAGTATGATTAATAGCCAAAAGTGTAAGCTTTAGGTTTTAGTAAAGTATAGCGGGAGAGCCTAATAAAGAAATGTATATACAGAACTAGGTCACTCTCTAACCCTAATTCCAATGTGTCAGGCCTCGTTGAAAAGCAACTTCTCAGATCTAGGGTCATAAAGAGGAAAACATAGCCATCCAATGAGGAAACAAGTCATGTGTCACAAACAATGGCAAATCAGGTACATATTTTTCTCCTAATTTTATTCAATGTTCTATATATTATATATGAATTTTAGATCTTACGATTGATATTAGAGCTTATAACATATATGTGATTATAAGACTTAAAATTTTATTCTATTTTTCGCATAAATCATGCCCTTTTTATTGTAATTTTGTATTTTTTTTGGCATCGTTGATCAAAATCAAGTTAGGTTTGTTATTCTCCTCTAAACTAGCTTCTCAATGGTATATAATATGCATAATATGATTCAGTATTTAGAGAGAAATTTCAATTTAAATTTTTTGTTATAATAACCAAGAAAATTTTCATCAAATAAAGCAGGCTACTTGAACCAATTTAAGCTTTTTAATCCAATTAATTTTTAGGGATAGCTGGAATATGCATATTATACATTTTTAGAATAGTTTAATTTGATAAGACGAATCAAATTAGGCAATATGGTTTAAGGAAAATAATTGGAACCTTTTTCTAACCCTAAGGAGTTTAGATTGAATTTTCATAATTATCTTCATGATTTCTCTAAATTGAAAGTATATATGGGTTTAGATTACAATTTTCAACCAAAACCAAATGGAAATTATGATAGGGCATCAGGTCACAAAACGTGTCAAATGGATATGTTTTCATCATGTGTTAACCTAGCTGAAGGTTGAAGATGAGCAACCGATCTAGCGACAAGTCCTGCTCATGACATTATATGTGAGTAAAACCTACCCTAACTCTAATTTTGATAGCTCGAGTGCCATTGTAGTTCTCAAATTTTTCTTAATTTGTTTATAATTTTAAATTTAATTTTTGAAGCATTAAATATTATTTTAAAATTTAAAATTCCTTTGTTATTATAATTCAAAATAAATATTTTTGGTACAATTTTGGTACAAAAAGATCATGAAAAATTATTTCTAAGGCCTCTTAATCTATCATAGATATTCACTCTCCCTCATTCTTTGTCTATTTTATACATTCTAAACCACAACCTTAAGTGTATTCATATGCTAAGAAAATCTTTAAAAAAAAAAAAGTTATGGCAAATTGTTGTTCAAGCCCCTATTACGCTAATGATTGGTATATGGTAAATTTCTATGCTTATCTAAATCCTTCCTAGTTTTAGTTTCTTGATTTAATGTTTAAATCATGGATGGAATATGTATTTTATAGGTAAACATATTATATTCCTATATTGATTCATTATGGTTTTGCGTATGATTATCTACTTTAATTTCTCCTAATTTATCTGGCTATAGAAAAATGGAAAAAAGAGAAGAAAGTAGTATAAAGATTGAGGAATAGTAAGCCCCTATACACACACATATATCTCTGTGTGTGTGTGTGAAATTTATATTGACTTAACTGAAAACCATGTATATTATTGATTTTTGGGAACAAGCCCATAGTGGTAGTATTCCAATTGTATGTTATACGTGTTCTCTTTATAACACCCCACTCTAAGCACTTGAAATTATTTATGTACGATTTAATAAATTTCTTCTACATGTGTTTGACAATGGCTATTGACAAGGTTTAGGCATGTTTTCTATAGAGCAATTAGCCAAAAAAACTAGACCCCAATGAGGCCTCGGTTGTGAGAAATAGAAGTTCAAATGGAAGTGGCACCTTAGAGGAAAAAGAGTATTAGGATAATTAAAAACAAAGAGTGGCATCAAGTGATAAAATTTCCCAATAGTTTAGAAAATTGGAAATTCCCAAGGACCAATTGGAAATTACTTTCAAATAGCTGCTCAAAAGCTTAATAGGGAAGTGGATCAATGTCCATAAGGAATTAGAGCAGAGATAGGGTTTAGAAAACTTTGAGCTAGAGAGAGAACAACCTATCTTGGAGAGAGAAAGAGTTGGCTAGAGAGAGGCTAAAATTGAAGGATGAATTCATAGGGAATCAAGAGATTTTGTTATAGGAGCAATCTAGAACACTTCTCGACAACTCAAATGCACAAAATCACCAGGAAAAAAGAGGTAATCAAGTTAACTAGGACCTCCATATGGATTTTGAAATAACTTAAGTTCTAAACCCAAAATTCAAACATGCATGTTTTGATGCAAAATTGAGATCCTAAAGATGCATTTTTTTACTTTTTTTTTTCTTATGGATTTATGCTTATTGTGCTTGAATGTGCCTAAAATGAGTGTTTTGGAATTGAACTATGATGGAATTTTCTATTTCCTTTAAAAATATAAAGATTTCTTAGTTTAGGTTGGATTTGGCCTTGTTTTTTGTTGTTTCTGACCCATTCTATTTACCTTTACTTAGGGATAAAGTTCATGATTTAATTCTTAGTTAAACTACAAGTTTTTGTGGCCTTATCAAACACTACTTTATTCTCAGGTTATCTGTCAGCAATTATTCTTAGGTTAACTGTCTGCAAAACTTTTCCTAGATTAAAGCCAATCGTAGCTATTCTCGTGGTATAACCAATTGCATCCCTTCTTGTAGAATAATCAAATACATCCCTTCTCGTGGATCAACCATTTGCAAGTATTCTCATTTATGGTTTATACTCAATCAAAATCTCTTATTTTTCTTCTCTTTCTCATAATTTCTCAAACATTCTCATTTTTCATGTTACCCATTACAATTCAAGATTAAATCTTACATTTGAGCGAAGTATTGGGCTAATTGTATATAAAAAGAGGTTATTGAGTTAAATTTCCCAAAGCAGAGAGCTACAAGTCGACTTCCAGTTTGCTGCTCCAAAAATGTTTTAAACAATGAGCAATCAGTCAACTTCCAGGACCCTGATAGTCGATTGCTCTGTTCTTAGCTAATTTCTGGAAAATAAGAACACGGCAGTCGACTTCCAACCACTAGCAGTCGACTGTACGACAGTTGATTGGTAGAGCCTACAAGTCGACTGCTACGTTATGCTCTATTTTAAAACTCATCGTTGACCAATTATTTTAGCTCAAGAACATGTTTTTAAAATAGTTTTGATGATTAAAAACTCAATAACAACATAAAAGCTTCATTTACCACTCAAAAACAGCCCAAAACCACTTATTATTTATGCTTAAATCTTGGATTTAAACCCTTTTCTTGAAAACCATGAAAAACCCATTTCTTATATTTACACTCATGCATTCACAAGTATATTCAAGCAGTTTAAAACATTCGATAGCAATCAAAAACACTAAGAATGTAAGTTTTTAATCTCCCTCCAGTTTAAAATCACAAAACTCAGAATTTCTAGCCATAAACAGTAATTTCAAAAATAAGAGAGATAGGTGATTTGCTACCTTTTTGCTGATTTCCAATCGGTATTTGATGGCTGATAACTATTCTAGTAAGTTTCCCTAACTTCTGGAATGCTTAAATTTGATTAACAACTTTCTTCCCTCTCAATTCCCACTCTTTCTCTCTCTAACTCGATTTTCCTCTCTCTCTAGAATTTTAGAATCAGGAAGCCAAATGAAGAGTTTTGGAAAGCTGGCCTATTTATAGGCAATTCGGCCTTTTGCAACTTTTTCTTTATTCCCGACCATTCGGCTTAAATTGGTAATTCTTTTAACTTTATGTTAAATGACCATTTCGTTCTTAACTACCTGACGGGAAATTTTTCAAAATTCTGTTACTACAATAAATCATTTAGTTAAATTTACAGCCTATTGCCTTAAAATTTTAGATATTCATACAATTTCTCACTATATCATTTTTATTTTTCAATTTAGTCTTTATTTTTTCTTCTCCCTTAAAACTCTTTTTTCTAATGCAATTATATGTAGTCTAATACAACAAATACAAGCATTTGATTTATTAAAATTAACAAACATCTCTTAATGCATAAAAGAAGCAGATGTTACACACTGTATCCCAAAATGCATTGAAAAATATAACATTCATTCCATGTGGACCAAGAGAACTGTCCTTTTTCATTTGGGATAGAGCTAAAGAATTTCTTGATTAGTAAAAGGTTTGTTCAGTAATTGTACATATCATCATAGAGGACATCAAGATTGTTAAAGTTTTTGCAGAATATTTTACACTGGGGGATAATTTGCTTCATCATAAATTTTACCAAAATAATTCAAAGCAACATTATTTCTTCAATCCAATCACCCTCTTCAATCCTGATTCTAATCAAGCTATCCTGTATTCTTCTCCCTTTAATAATATTGTGAAAATAAGTTGTATTTCGATCACCTTGTACCAACCATTGTTTTCTAGCTTTTTGAGCCCACAGCATCTCTTCACAGTCAAGTCAAAACTCCAATTCAGCTCTAATGAATCTCTCCTAAGAGCTAGCAGCTGAAGAATTTAAATTCATTTGAATATTTTGAAGGTGGATATTCAAATATCGTATTCTATATTTAATTTTCCCAACCTCATGTTTATTCTAGTGTTGTAATCTCTGCCTCACATTTTCGATTTTTTTAACGAAGACAAAGGAAGGAGAACCAGATATATTAGTATTCCAACCATAATTTACAACAAAGTGGCACTTTTCAAAGTTCAACCACCAATTATCAAACCAAAAGGCCTATTGCGATAAGGAAATATTTTACAGATATCAAACAATAGACGCCCATGATCAAACTGCAGCAGCCATTCTATATTCTGGTTGGAATAGAAGATGCTACTGGAAAAATAGATAAACTAGATTGTGGGAATACATTCAGCCATTCTATATTACATGAGGCTTTATCAAGGCGTGCCCAAACTGCATCATCTTCCTTTTGACCATTTTTCCAAGAGTACCAAAGGCCCTTTGGTAACAAGTCCACAAAGCCGCATTGGTCTAGAAGATTCTACTCCATCTAACCTGTTTGATCTACTAATGTTCACTACCAGAAAATTGCAATTTTTTGGAGGTTATGTTTCCGCGGTTTTAATTAACCGCCAGAATTTTCAGAAATTTTAGGCAGCTCAAGAACTGCGAACAAATAATTTATTTTATTTTTATTTTATATTTTTACGAAACCTTTACTTTTCTTACTTTCCTTTTCACTATGCGTGGGTTTCTCTGTTGCTGTAGAAATCTCTTTTACATTTTACATTTTAATTTTCTTACATTCAGTCCCAACCAAATGCAAATCTCAGTCACACCATCTTTCACCTTAGCCTTTGTTGTAGAAATCTCTGTTGCTGTCAAAATTTCCATTGCCGTCGAAATCTCGGTCGCCATCAGCGTCTAATTTGAGTTTCCTCCATTGTCAAAATCTCAATCTCAGCTCCCTCTCTATTTTCATCAGGTGGGTATGAGTTAAGTTTATGGCTAATTTGAATATTTTATATATGTTTCATCATTAGAGTCCGATCGAGATGCAAAATCGATGATGTGTTAATGTAAATCAATGATGTGTTAGTGGAGCTAAACTGCGAGAGATAAGTGGTAGTAACATCTTATTTAGAATGTCTATATACTGATGATTTGACTTTTGGTTTTTTATAATTTTTTCTGTTCTGTATTGTATATCTTACTGATTCATTCGCTCTTGGTGGTAATTTCGTTTTCCTTGCATAAATATAATTATGATTAAATGAGTGTGAGTTGTGAGATGAGGTGACAGAAAAAGGAGGTTGACTACTGACTAGTTCCAATTCTATATATTCTGTTACACGTTACAACCAATATAGTAGATTGTTTAATTCATGTAGAATATATATTACACATAAACATGTTAAATTTTATCATATATTACTGTATATTCGTGTCTATATTTGTGTTGAGTTGTTTTTGTTTCAATGTTAATCCTTCTTGTATCAACTCGACTACTTGATAATCATGGTCAATCCCTTAACACGCGTCTCTGTTTGGAGGGCTCTTAAGTGTTTAAAAGGAGTCAATCATATATATCTTTTTTTCTATCATTTATGAATAAATTATTTCTTTATTCCTTATGGGTTTCCTACCTGAAGTTATGGTGCTTCTCTTTTGTGTCTAACTGACACGAATTGTTTAGCTTTACCATGATTAAAACATGTTTTATATAGATAAGGATCATATCAACAACATGTTTCCACCTTTTTCAAGGATGCATATATAGAGCATTATATTATGCCTTCTAACTTATATATAAACTGATTCATTTGTAAGTTTTATATATTTTCCTATCTAAGATCATTCTATGAACAATCTAGTATATTCTGGGGATTTCAAAACATCTGAATTATTTCAAGGATGTGTTGTTTGGAAGGTCACTCACTCACTGCAAAGTTATTTCACAAATTCTGAATTCATTGATCCCTTCTCTAATCCTTAGAGTGCAATGCTAGGTCCCTTACTGGCTTTTTTCACTTTTTTCCTATGTTGTGGAATATAATCCTTAGAGTGAAGTTGTGGGTAAACTTATTTAGAGTATTCTTTCACTCTATTAGATAAAATAATAATTTCTCAAAATACTATTAACATCTCAATTACTTTAACGAGATAGCATTCAATATAGAATTGTTTCTTTTTGTTAATGACTTGAACTCACCAACTAGTTCACTTGTTACATACAATATGCTTAAAATCTTAATTTCACCCCCAAAAATTTCTACGTTATTTTCCATTAAAACCAACACCAGTACCAGCACCAACACCAACACCAGCACCAGAACCAACACCTACTCCTGCACAATCAAGAGGAGTTCAGCGCAAGCATAATAAATATTAGACAGTGGATGTGATAGGTAATAAACCTGCTATCATTACTGAAATTCAAAGTGTTTGTTGCTGTGAGATCTCTATAGTTTCTTGAAAATAATAATTAAATGTGTGCATTAAATTTATATTATGTGATAGATGAGCAAGGTACAATTAAGGAGGTCCAATTAAAAGTACAAGATATTTGGTCAATTCCATCCGGGCAACGCATATTTCTCCATTTCAATAGCTCTAACCAACCAATAGGAGAAGCAGGTGGCCTTATAGGTGGCTTTATAGGAACAATAGCTACTGATGTAACGTTGTTTGCTATTAGCTATCGTACTTGGAAAAAGGTTCCAGATTTTTACAAGGTTAAGTGCTACAAAGATATTATAAAGGTATTAAAGAGATTATAAAGATATTTTTTTTTTTCATCGAGTCATTTATTTATTATATTCCCTTTAATTATTTTGTTTATTATGCTATGAAGGAAAAATTTTATTTTGAAGATGCTATTGGGAAGCATTGGATATTAGTTAGCATTGCGAAGCACTTGAGAGATAATAGTTGTAGTTTGTTTAAAGAATTTTATAAATTTGAAAGGAGCAGAGAAGAAAACCTTGAGAAGCATCCTCCATGGATCCCACGAGACGTGTGTGACTTTTTTTTATTACTGCTTAGATCTAACTACAATGGTAAAATCACATTTATTTTATTGTATTGAAGATTGCTTACGATCATAAAAACTTTTTTATTTGAATTACAGAAAATGTCTGAGACAAATACTTCTAATAGAAATAAGCTTGTAACTCCTCACACAGGAGGATCTAAAAGCTTTGCCAGGAAAAGACATGAGATGGTAATTACTAAAAAGTAATTTGTTGATAAATGTCTTGATTTAAGAATGACATTGTTTATTTAATTTATGTTAGGAAATTGAGGCTGGAAAATCTGTGAGTCGAGGTTCTTTGTATGTTGCAACGCCTAAGAGAAAAGATGGAACTTTGTAAATGAGGAAGCTATAATTAATGGTGTAAGTTTAAAATAATTTGATCTTTTTTTATTGATAATTTCTTGACATTAGATTATTTCTAATATATATATCCTTGCATATGTTTCTTGTGTCAATGCAGTATGTGAAGTAGAATTTTATTTATTCCTATTAGAAGCCATAATTTAATCCTCATTTATCTCTGCTAACAGCCCATTGAATGTGGTTTGTGGTGGGAATGCTGAATAAGCAAATAAGAAAGAAGAATTAAGACCCCCATTACATTTCTTGCTTGAGATAAATCATGAAGAAAAGTTGAGAATTGGTCTTTTAGTAGTTATATCCTCAAACAAGTCTGCTCTTTAATAAAAAATATCTTTTCAAACAAGAATGGCTTGGATAATCCAATTTTAAATTATTTTTATCTTTGAAGAAATTTTCAGATGAAAAGAAAATGATATTATGAAATGACCAAATTCCATATCTGCTTCACTTACTTGATTGTAGTTCAATATTTTGTGAATAATTTCTTTGAATATTGTTAGGACCCTAGTGACAGTATAGAATCCTAAGGGAAATAAACAGAGTAGCTGAAATATTCCTGGAGTATATTGAGTATTAAAACAGAATACACAACCAGAATCAGTCACAGTATATTACTCCTAAGCTGTAACAATTCACAGTAGTAGATAAAAGAGAAAAAGAGAAACTGAGAGAAAAAAAAAGGATAGAACCACTAGCTTTCGAGAGGCTAGTTCTCTCCTCACTGATTTCCCAAATTCTTCCTTGCCTTCCTTTAACAACCTGCCTGCCTTATGCCACTACCAGCTGGTCCCCACCTTGCCTAAAGGTGCCAAAATGGTTACAAGGCCGTTACACCACATTCTCCTCTCTTGCCAGCTCAGCCTCTATCCTGTTTTCCTTATTCCTTCTGGAATATACCTTAAAAGGTATTTCCTCACGTCCATCCTTACCTGCTAACTTCTTATTCCTCCTTTTGTACTGCCATTTGTATTCCCCATGTGTATCAATATCTTTAGTGAGTTGACGACAAGCATTTCAGAAGAGGGAAGGAATGTTATTCTCTCTTTAACCAGTGGTTGCACTGCATGATAGAGATTCTTTCTTTGAATATTTGCTTGATCGTAGTTCAATATTTTTCCTTTGATTCCTTGTTCACAACCCCTTTACCAGTGTCTTTTATCCTCGTTGCTTGAAACTGGAATCCATCAGCATCATCTGGTTTATCTGTTGGGCCTGAGTTTTCCAGTTCTATTCTCTTCTGAATGTTCTTTTTTTCATCCCAATCTGGCTTAATTGTATTATAAAGAGACAGTTGGAGCGTGTAAAGAGGCATGGACTAGGGGATGTGGGTAGAAAAGTTTATGCGTTAAGGTACAGTGATTGTCTAGAAAAGTGAATTTTCTAATTTGAAGTCACAACAATCTCGCTCATATGTCATCTCTTACAGGATCTCATGTTTTTATAGATGTCTGGGTACTTCATCCCAATCATAATTACATGCAATTGTTCATCCAAAATAGCACTTGGTTTGTGGCATCTATTTGCTGTCAAAAGTTATTTCTTGAGTGAAAGTGTAGAGCCAGATGCAGGACTATAAGGTGACTTAGCTCGCTGAAGTACAATAAGTGTAGTGATTGTTGTGTTTGGCTTTAATACAGGAAGAGTTTTCTTCTGAAAGTGTGAAAGAAGTCATATGCTTAGGCTTCATGACTGCCTGGAATTACACTGGAACCAGAATGTTAGAGGATACCTTCATGTTTCTTGAGTTTTTCCATATTCATATACCTGTGGCAATTTTATTATGTTCTAACTCCTGGATCTGTTCAAGAATTCTGCTTTAATAGTTACTGGTCAAATTTGCCTTGTGAAATGTTCTGTAACATTTTTTCTTGATCCACCTGCTTTTTATAATTGAATTTTAGGCTTCATCTAGCCGCATCTTAAAACTCTTGGCTGTTCCATAGCTCCTGACTCTTATTATCCATGTCCTGGCTAAACAAATCCTCATTAAACTCACTCTCCACTTCCATAGCTTGTCCAGAAAATTTTATTTGCCATACACTGAAAAATCACACTTTAAAATCTTTTCATAACACTGATTGTATAAAATTTGGTCCTTGTTATTTGGTTCTGTTATAGTTATGTTAAAGGCTTGAAGGTGATTGACTCCTTTTTTTTTGCTTCATAATTGATTTCAAGAAATGATTACTGAAATTGAGACACAGCAAACTTCATCTCAGTCAATTGGGCATCAAGATTCCCTTTCACAACTATTAGGATCAGAGCACTCGGGCAGGGTTTGCAGCTTGGAACTTGGCCTTACTCCTTCTCAAGTTTTTGGATTATCCACTTGTAGGTTTTGCGGGATACAGTCAAATCCAAATGCTCGTGATATTGACACTACAAAAAGAATGGCTCAATTAGAGTCTCAATTGTAATAGGAGACTGAGAGGAGAAACACTTTGAAGAATTTAATGCAATATATATTCAGAGGTGTTTTCGGAAATGCACCTCCACCACCAGAGTTTGCTCAAATAATAAATCCCCAGGTATATGTTGTTAATAATTGTCAATAATCGGTTAATTGATGTAATTTTATATGTAATTTGATATTTAATGCTTTTTCAGGAAAATATATCAGATCCTCATCCTTCATCTTCTTCCATCCATGTACCATAAAATAGACTAAGTTGTATTTTTTGAAAAATTTAGTTGCCTCTTTGAAAAAAATTTTATATAATTTGAACGGTTGTATTTGAAACTTTTATCAATATTTTGTAAAACTTATCTTTGATGACAATATGTATGGATCATATTTTAGAAAATATATTTGATATTTGGAATGTAAAGAAAATTTTTAATGTAGCAATATATTCAAGTTTCCCTTCATATTTGCAAAATATGATTTTATATATTTAAAAAAGATAGGAAAGGGAAAAATTAGGAAATGAAAAAATATTTTAAACTGAAATTGACAAATAGCGGCGGTATAACACTGCTGCAAATAAAAGTAATTCCTTTATCGGGAAAAGCTAAAAAAATTCAAATCTTTTTCAATTTGTAACGATTTTTTGACCACCTCACAAATATTTAGTGACGGTTAAAATTGTCGATATACTCATTAAAAACCACCGCAAAATACTTTTTTTTTTGGTTGTGGTTCCTATATATTGTTCTAATTAAAATTGTGTATATTGGTTTATATCTAATAGTGGTTTATACTTTATCATCACTTTAGACTTGTTAGACTTATCCCAGTGTTATCTGAGTCTATGCCCCGGTTACATCCTAATATTTTGGGTTGTGACATTCACTAAATCACTTTCTCTTCCTCTGTTTTCATCTTTATTATCCAAGTTGGGGCTGGTCTCTTGCTTCCAACTTTAAGGAGTGAGGAGGGGAAGCTGATATGATATGCATTGTATCTGTATATACGTATCATCTTTGTAAATAATGAGTGTTTTATTCACCATCATATTTGCATTCTCACTTTACCCATTTTTATGCAAGTATTAATGAATCTTTATTGATTATTATATGATAAATTAAATCTTATTCTATAAAAAAATATAAATAATACGTTTTACTAATATATTATTTGTAAAATAAAATATATTAAATTTATAAACTATACATAAAATACAACAATATATTTTAATATTGTATAATTTTTAAATTTGATATATTTTATTTATTTTATTATTGAATAAAATATAAAAGTCTCATTCATCTCATTATTAAAGAATTAAATTGATTCAAAATTAATTTTTTAAGTATTAAATTAAAATATTTTATTTTTTAAAAATTAAATTAAGAAATCATATATATTTTAAGAATTAAATTAATAATTTATTCTATAATTTTTACTCATTTTTCTTAGTACGTCTACGATTTTGTAGAATTCGTTATTGTAGAAAACTTATCTACGACTAATAATTATAGAGCTGACTAAAGAAACCTTTCACACCTACTCGAAACTTCCTGTAGAAGTAGGCCAAATCATCTAATTAACAAAGCTTATAACCCTATTGGATTGAATTACCAAAAAGTAGTTATACCAAGAACATGGATTTATATTCCAATCATACTCATAAATTTGAATACGAACAATAATTCGTTATAATCTTGTACAGAAGAAACCACCGATTTGGTACTTCCTAGCTATTTTGTATTAATTTAACACTAATGGGTATATTTTCCTTTTAAATTCATCGACCCTTCTGTTTACCTGTTGTCAACTTTTGACACTTTGTCAAATTTTACAAAGATTAGAGATGATTATAAATATATAATCAAATAGTTACGATGCAAGCTTTTTATATTAGAAGTATATATATATATATATATATATATATATATATATGCATCAATTTTTACATAGATGTGCATAGAATAATTTTGAATTAGTCTCAATTTTTGCCGGAATAATATTCATAATAAAAAATTTTAGTTCAATGGTGAACATTACAAAATTTCATCATATAAAAGTTTGATCATCCCTCTTATTTACACATGACGTCGAGGGATTAATTGACACCAATGTAAAAATTAACTCTTATTAATTACACCAACTCAATGTCTTATTTTAAAAATTATTTTCATTCATTCAATCATTGAATTAGAAGTAATTACCATGTTGATCTAGTATGTAAAATTTCTAAAAGAAATTGAAAAACAATTATGTGATATCAAAGACTTTATAATATATTAATAGAGTGTCAAATAATTTTGGATTGATATCAAATATTTAAGACTAAAATTTTAAAATGAATAATAGATTTAATAACATGTTCATTTTATAAAAAGTTATTCAATATAGCATAAAAATTACATTTATAAGTGTATCTATGAAGAGAAAGGCGTTCTACTTCTACCAATAACAAATCCACGTGTACTTGTTTTATATGTCAATATGTATGGTGGAGCAAATCATGAGGCAGGTCATAGTGCGGAAGGCGGAAGGATTTAGCCTGCCCAACTTTTTGCGCGTTCACACTGGATTTTCAACTCACCCACCATGCCTCTAAATTGTTATAAAACATAGAACATGCACGAAAAGAAAGAAGGCGATTCACTGTGCCCATGTCACTTTATGATTATTACAAGAAAGATTTTATATATAGTGGCGTTATTATTCAATAAAACAATAAACATTCACCAAGAGAGTGAGTGTTGCAGATACTAAAATTTATTAACATATCCATGCAATTTAACAAATTTTTTCTTGTCCAACTATATCATGTATATGTACTCACTAGCTGATGCTTCCTGAGAAATTATTGTTCTCACAAAACTGAATCATTACACATTGAATATGCCAAAATCACAACCACCCCACTACTGCCTTCTCCCTTTGCATGTAGTATATAAACTCAGCCTCGCTGGTCCAAAGAACCCAAAGTGCAATAGCAAATCTATCTATCAGTGAGGTATATATCAAGGTTGAGAATATCTTAGAAGAAAATGGAGTGGAAGCTTAGGACTTTGATGGTCACAGTGTTAGTTTTCCTGTTGGCTTCAAAGATGTTAGTTTGGGAAGGTGAGGCTGCAGGAGAGTGTGGAAGGACCCCGATCGGCTCAGCGGCAGCTAGCCTGAGCCCATGCCTAGCCGCGACTCGCAACGGTCGGGCAAGGGTTCCGCCGGCGTGTTGCGCAAGAGTGGGTGCTTTGCTGAGGACAACTCCGAGATGTCTGTGTGCTGTTCTGTTATCGCCTCTGGCAAAGCAGGCCAAGATCAATCCTGCTGTTGCTATTACTATTCCTAAGAGGTGCAACATCAGGAACAGACCTGCGGGAAAGAAATGTGGACGTAAGTAATTCACACTACGCCCTCCTTACAAATTTAATTTTCAAAGTTCTAGAACAATGCATTGATTGCTACAAATGAAGCAACCATAAATGCAAAATTTCGAAAATCAGTGAAATTTAAGGACTAAATTGCAAATTTTGATAATTTCAGGCCAAAATTGGAAATTAATAATTTCTGAAATCTGACCACCAACCAAAGTGGATATGACTTGATTTCTCTTTTTTAATCAATTTGATATTCTGAAGGATTGAAACTTTGAAAAGTCTCATTTTAAGGGCCTATTTGAAGTAATTTATCTTGGTCTCCTGCATAATCTTAAATATGTCTTGTATATAGATTTTAGTGTATGAAAGAGTAGGTAATACATTTTACGGTATAATCAAGTTCAAGAAAAGCAAAATCGAAACAGTCAATTTATATTATAATATATTACGACAGAAGCAGATTTTTGTTTCTAAAATTTTTTAAAAACAGAGAAGTTAACATAAAAACCTACAAATATATGCAATTCTACAGCTGCAGCATATAATAATAAGATGGCTATTATAATTTATAGATGCTGATACAGATTATCTGTATTTATCTATCCATAACTTTTCTATTGATTGCCCCTTTGCAATTGATATTCACAGGATACACCCTTCCTTGAGATCAAAATCAAGGATATAGTAGCAAATGCAGTATTTAGTTACGAGATTAGAGAGCTCAATAAGTGCTGTCATATGTCTTCTTCGTAGAGGGAGAGTGGTCTATTAAGGCAGTCGCATTGGTTTTTTTTTGTTTTTTGTTTATTTACAGAGGCAGAGCCCAAGCTACACAGCAGCATCTACTCTAGGAAAAGACGTAGCATTGTATTGTTACGTGGTTTTATGTTTTGTTTGTTATGAAAATTAAATGGCTATGGCTCCCTTTGTCCAATTACCTTTATCTCTGTTCAAATTACCTAGCTAAAATTAAGTTTTATAATTTAACTTTATATAAAGTTTTAATTTCATCTTATATATATATATATATATATATATTACACTACAAATATTTTCACTTTTAATGACAACAAAGTAGCTACTAAAAGTAAAAAGGTCGCCCCTCAAAAGCTACTCGTCACACGTCATCATTGAAAGTTCCATCATTGAAGGTTTTTGGTAGTGACAAAAACAAGTCGTCACTGAAAATACATATAATGACAACATTTGTTACTACTAAGAAGGTAAATTATCGTCACAAAAGTTAAAATTTAGTTGCCAAAAGTCATCGCAGGAAGAAAATGTCGCCACCAAAAGGATATAAAGTCGCCACTAAAAATATATATAGTGACAACATTTGTTGCTACTGATAAGGTAAATTGTTGCCACAAAAGTTAAAATTTAGTTGCAAAAAGTCATCACAGAAAGAAAATGTCACCACCAAAAGGATATAAAGAAGCCTTGTTTTTTATTTTTTATTTATTTTTATTGTGACCTAAAGTGTATTACAGACTGAAATTATAAAACAAAATACTATTATATTAGACAAAAGTAATGTTACATTATTGTCAATAATTACTAATATTACAACTATCAATAATGACATAATTTATAATAATTACACAACTAATTACAATAAAATATAAAACATTCAAGCATCAACTGTTGTTCCTTCCTAAATTTTGTCCCTGTTTAAAATGAAAATATTAAGGATAAGTATAATTAGTCTCATGATTATAGAAAAAAACAATTAATATCACTAACAAAAGACAAGACAACATGCACACTCAATGTCGCTAATGTAGTGGCACAACATTTAAGAGACAATTCAATTCAAAATCCTTGTAAAATGCATCCATTGTAACAAGCTAAAGTACCAAGATGACAATATCATGTTTAGACAATCTTAACTTTCAAATTCACTCAAATACCTAGCCTTTTGTCACGTTGAAATACAAAATTTTATAACACAGAAATTGCATGCAGATCAGCTCGGTACAACACTTTAATTCACTTAAATACCTAGCCAAACCGTGATGGTATACCACAGAACAGTCCCATCCTTCTTTGCAATATTTAGACCCATGTTTAGCTATTTTCTTTTAATAGTTTCTAGACAATTCAAAACCAAACTAAATTCATATTACAAATCCAACAGAAAAATTTAGACAATAGAATGTCCACTTCTCCAACCTAAAAGGTAGGATAAATTCATATTGAAAACCAACTTGACAGCAAGCATACATTTGGACAACATACTACCCACATCTCAAGCCCAAAACCAAGCTAATCGTTCAACATCAAAATTGCAACATAATATCATAAAACTATATAATTTCAACACAATACCATTAAATTTTAGCACATTATCATCAACAATTCAATCTAAAATTTGAACAAAAAAACCAAAAGTAAAAGTTACTTTTTGAAATCTTATGATATCCAATTATTCTTGGATCCTTTGGTCAAGCTCAACTTGCTTCTGACATTAAAGATCATCTTGCATTTGAGCATGCTCTTCCTAGAGCTTCCTATTAAGATCTTTTTGCAACTTCTTGTCCATTTTATCTTACATCTGAGCATGCTCATATTTCCATAAGGTTGAAACCCATCACTTGCTAAGCCCAATCGAACATTTATGGGATCATTAGAGAAGTCAGGGTATTGTTGGTTGAAGGATTTCCAAGCCAAAGAGTCACAAGGATGTCTTAAAATGCCATCATCAATTTGTTTAGCTGTGTGTTTTGACATGAACAACCTTTATAGTCTAGGTTTAAGTGGAAAATGACGCAAGACTTTCTTTGCTATTTTCTTCCTTTTGTGTTCACTTGACTTCCATCTAGGCTTCTTACATACAGGACATGAATTTGCATTGGCATGTTGTAATAAACGAAATTTTTAAAAGGCTAAACTAAATAAAATTTATCGTGATTCTTTAAAATTGATTTCTGGCACAATTTTCTAATATTTCAATTGAAATTGGGGAATTTTTAGAGTTAGAAACCTAATCCAATGGAAGAAAACGCAGCCCAGCGTTAAGAACTTGATAGATAGAGTTTCAGGCTTCGGTTCCTCAAACAGAGGCCGAAACACTTGCATAGGAAAGCGTATCCATGACCAAATCAAAGACGACATCTAGAAGTTTTCCCGGGTGGTCTAGCAAAAGACGGAATCACCCTCGGAGGCTTTAAATCTGCCGATTCCTCACAATTTCCCTCCATTTTTGCAAAACTCTCTCTCTCTCTCTTCACTCTATTTTCTCTCTATTCTCTCTCCTCCTTCCACCACCGTGTGCCACCACCAGCGTCACCCTAGGCCACCGTCTGACCCACCAATCGACGCACCTCACCACCCTCGACCTCTAGCAACCACCCACAGCCACCAACGGTTGCCACCATCGCCGAAAAAAGGCTATTTTTCTCCTTCATCGCGAAATCTTGGTGCTGCCATGATCTCCACCGTCTGGCGTCGTTACCCGTCACTGCCACCACCATTGTGAATGCTGAGCTGCCAGCTTCTTCCCCTAGCTCACAGCCGCCGAACGGAGCTCCCATAGGAAATGCCATCCAAACGGCCGAGAACTGCTGCGCCAACCCCAGATTTGGACTCCTCATCTTAAGGGCTTCACTCTGGTGTAATTTCCAACCACAACCGCACCCCTCCGCAGTACGCCACCGTGCGCCATTGTGCTCTACCGTGCACCTCTATCGGAGAAGTCAGAAAGATGCCAGAATCAAATTCCCACTGTTCGGAACCCCCGGTATAATCTAAATTGCTCTAATTTAAAGTTTTTTTACTAAAATAGATGCCGAATGTGTATAGGAAACTTATCAACTTAGGAAACCGTGCAATTGGACGTAGGAAAGCGAAATTGATTACATAACGAACTAAAGTATAAATCTAATTGCCCAAGAAATTGATTAGGCTCAAATTCCAAGGATACGAGAAGTCTTAGATTAATTAGGAGCACAACAGAAACCAGGTAGGGTAAATTATGCTTCCCGAAATTTGGATTGATTTTATGAATACCTAAACGATTGTAAATTGATTGCATGGAAATGTGTGTTACTTTCGATGGATATAATTGCATGACTGTGTGCTGGTATTGTTTGTTGCATGTTAGACGATTTGGCTATCAGATTTAGATGCCATAAGGACGGATTGACTTAGGGTAGAGTACTTAATAGCTGGTATGGGACGGTCGCTGAGTATTCCGAGTGTAGGGGATTTTATAAATGTTTTGTTTTAACCTGATATAACCTGCATTTGTTAGGGATTACGCGATAAACCAGGACGACCTTAAGAAAGGTTTAAGGAGTATAAAGGGGGATAGCCTAAACGGGAAAACGTTGTGATTTAGGCATAATACCCTAAAACTCTGAGGACTAGTCGACCGTGTGCATATGATTCCGAATAGACTTTATGAGGATGAGAATTGGCATATGTGCACATGCTAGGGGACGCCCTAGATGTTGATTCTCACCCGGTCCTTGAGTGAGTGATTGGTGTTACGGATCACACTCACAATATAGGCGAGATAATGGGTGATTGGTGTTATAGATCACACCCATCAATAAGAGATGGATTTTATCCAGATGACATGCAATTAGATGGATTCAGATACGATCGCATAGGATTTGTGGCCAATGTATATTTAGAAACATCGGGCATGGGAGTTGATTTAATTTTGATTACAAATTTTTAGAGAAACAGACTTTTATATTCATTAAATAATTGCATCATTTTTCATGCTATTTTAATGACTTTAAAAGATAAGGTATTCCATTGATTTTCGAAATGATCAGGGAAGTTATTTTCGGTGCTTGCACCGCTGAGCATTCAACTAGTTTTTAAATAACTATTTACTGTAATTTGCTCTACTGGGATTTAAATATCTCATGAAGTTATTTGCTTAGATGAATAGGGACAGGGCCTAGAAGATAGCTGGGTAGAGATTTGATGACAGTCAGATGTGCAGCTTAGTCCTAGGCTTGAATCTGATTTGTATATATATATTATTGATGATTATGTTGTTGGATTTATGTAATTACTAGTAGTTCCTGGCTATTGATGTTTTTATCGGTTGGATTAAATTTGATTCTATGTATGTATTGGAACTAGATGACTGTTTGTATTTGGGTAACGTTCAAAATACAGGGGAAACTCTGTCAAATTTTTGGCAAAAATTTATGACTAAAATTTTGAGTTTTGATAGATTACATGTGAATGTACGCATGCTTGATTTATGGTTATTAGTTTTAATATTCCAGAGTTTATTGTGATGATTATATGTGTATTTAGTACAACTGCAATTTGATTTAGGGTTGAACAGAATCTGAATGGACGACGAAAAAGTCTATTTGGGTTACGCTCAACCAGTAGCAATCCCCTGATGTTCCCATATCAGAAAAAACTATTTTTGAAAACCCATATGCTTTCGCTACTCAGATAGAGGATAGTGTATTATGGATTAGGGGGTCGTTACACATGCTCTCTCCAATATAAGATGCAATCATTGTCGCATGCATCTATCTTTCTAAACCTAAACCCAAGTCTCCGATAATCTTTTTGGCTTCATAGTATGAATTAAGTATAACTATCCCATCGGGAAGAACTTCTTTGAAAAAGATAAGAATCGCACTAATAGATTTATTGGTCCAACGATCAAGACACTTCAAGTGAAGTAACCTAACTACAAAAGATAACTTTAACACTTTATTACACCCAGGACAAAGTTTTGTCTCTGCATCTTTCAATAAATCAAAGAACTTTTTTGCATTCACATTTGGTTCTTCATTGTTATCAGAAACATAATTCATTTTCTCTATATTTGCAAAACCACACACATCATGTGTCATCTCATTAAAGTCATCCAACATAATATTGTCATCTTCCCCTTGACCATCATGACTAGGGCTGTGGGTTCTTACAAAGGCTTCTCCATGTAAGTCTCATATTTTGTAACTATTCCAAAATCCTTTTTTTCAATAAATACAATCTCACCATATTTCTTAGCTTAAACTCTGTGTTCCTACACCCCTTGCATGCACATCAAATCAAAGTATTCACCCATGGTTGATTGTATACCCATTCAAGAAATTCATCTGTTCCTCTTATATAAGTTGGATCCGCTCTATTTTTTATATTTAGCCAACTTTTATCCATTCTTTTTTCCTATATTTCAGTAACAACATTTCAATACTTTAGCAAGAAATATATAATGTGAAAGATGTATATGCCTATAACATAAGTAGTTAACTCATAATTTATAAGTCAATTTCTTTAGTAATCAATAATTTTCCCTTAAATGTGTTAGTTTTCATAAAAACTCAAGTTGCTTATTTCAAGTTCTTTTCCTGTTCTTTTACACTCATAATATTTTATTTTTTCTATCCATTATCATGACTACCTTTGGGTTTTTATTTAGCCAATCCTTTACTTTATAATAGGGAAATTTTCCATTTTCCCATCCTAATTCATAAACTAACCTTCCTAGCTTAATTCCCTCTATCCCACTTACCTATGGTCCCCTAACCCATGAATTATGCTCCATTCTACACAAAATTTTTGTCCTACACAGGGTAGAAGTTTTTATGCCCAAAATTTAGTAGTTTTTATATTGTTTATACCTATTACACATCAGCCTAGAATCATCCCCCATATCCTAGAAACTTTACCATAACTATCCCTTGTTTCTACTAATTTTTACCATGCTTTTATTCCAAATTTCTCCAAGTTCATATTGTTATCTTCCCTGCATTAATACAACTAGTTTCAGACAAGAATTACCAATTTTACAGCAACAAAAATCAGCACTCACATGATGGCATTTCCTTCCTATTTTTCCTACAAAATCTACTCTACCTTGCACTCAATCTTGGCTAAGACAACAAAAAAATGTAGAAAAATATATACATACATAACCCACATGCACCCAATTAATTTCCTACTCAATATATGAACATATAACCAGCCAAAAACCCATCAACAATCATGGTTTCCTCACTTTTTATGGAGCAGAATTTTAGTATTTACAAAATAGATTTAGAACAGGATTTTTAATGCATTTCAACATCAATTTCATACCACCCAACAATAGCATATACATGGCAACACCAGTAGGCAACAACCACCTAGCAAAAATAAAATAGATTAAATAGACAAAAAAAATAGATCCAGCAAAATCAATACGATGCTACAGCAACCACACATGCAAAGTTACATTATAATCAAATACAAAAGCTTCAATTTAAACAACAACACAAACCCACTAATACTAGCGGTTTACATATTTTGGGATTCAACATTTGACATTGGAACCAAGGTTAAATTTTAACTACAGAAATTGCAACAAGGAAGAAATCAGACCATTCCATCACCAGTATATCTTGAATCAATCGATAAAAATCACATACAAGTAACGACAGAGATGATAAACAATGGAGATGCAACTGATAAACCTTTCGATGCAGTACACTTGCAATGGAGGCACGAGACTCGCAATGGAAGACAATGAAGGGCCACAGAGAACGACAAAGCAAAATGGAGCAACGAAAGATGGTAAAGGCCATGAAAGCTCAGTGAAGGACATCATTGTTGCTATAGGTCAAGGAGATAAATGGCGATGGGTCGGACAAAACTCGTAGTGAAGGAAATATTTTAGAGCTATGGAGCGTGCGATGACTTAATAGTGTTGGTGCTCTTTCAAACATTATATTATATACTATATGTTGTAGTAGATACACTAAACGCTGTTGTGGCGTATCAGTTGGTTCATTAGACACTACTACTTATGTCCCATGTTCGAACCCTCAAAGGAAACTTTAGAACTTTGTTCATCCTTTCCTTTAGTGCATTAGTGGCGACAATAATAAAGTAGCCGCAATGTATACAGTTGCCACTAAAGCCCCTAAAGTGGTGACATTTCAATTATCGCCACCAAAGAATTTTAGTGGCGACAAAATGCATTGCCTTTGGAGATCTTTGGTGGCAACAATTTTGGAATTTCAGTGACGACACAAAAATGTCGCCACTAAAAGTCATGTTTTGTAGTGTTGATTCCACCTCTTAATCTTTGCGATTTTTACGTTTAATCAAGATCATATATATATATATATATTATTAGTATTGTCAAAACGAATTCAGGAATTGATGCATTTAACCCACAATTTAGACACATGTGAAAAATGAGTTGAAAGAATCTAAAACATGAAATTTAAGAGTCAGCCCATTGTTCAATAATATATATAAATAATATAATTTAGTTTAAAATAAAAATATGTGTATAAATTTAAAGTGTTTTTATATATTAATATATTATATGTTTACATTACCATATGAAAAAATTATTTTATTAATTAAAAAATTAGGTTAAAATGAAGATAATATTATTTTTAAAATTAAAATAAATAAAATAATTTAGATATATTATTTTTATAAAAAAAAATTATTCTCTTTTATTTATTTTTTAAATTTTAAAAAACAAAATTTTAATTAAATCAATTATTTTTATCTTTTGTACTAAAATATAATTATATTTGAAAAAAATTAAAAGATATTGGCCTTAGGGCCAACTCAAGTATGCTTGAACATTAATTTTTTAAATTGGTTTATTATACAGGCCAATGAAGCCTGTTTGACAGAGTTTTAAGTTTTAATCACTATTATTATACACAATTTAATACAAAATAGTAGTCATGTAGGGTCAAGTTTATCATTAGCCCTATTATATATATATATATATATATATATAACATAAAAAATTTTATTATTAAATAAAGAAAACTATTTTATTATTTTTTATTTATTATTATTATAATCGTTCTTTCTTATCTATTATATCTTTAAAATTGATTTAATTTTTAAGAAATTCATCTATATTATAATAACTTTATAACTATCTTTCAAACTATATAATATATACATATATAAAAAAGTGAAGAGTTATGAAAGAATGAGAAATTATTTAACTTCTTATTTTTTATTATATATTTAAAATTAAATTCAAAAAATGCATGTAAACCTACTAATAATTGTACTAAATCTAGTAAAATGAAATAAAATTGTTCTATATATAATAGTTATTTATTATAGTTAAAATTCCATAAGTGTTTAACATGAGTTAGTTATTGTCTATAAATATGCTTTGGACTTTGGTAATGTGTGGAGACAATTCCAACTAGTACAAATGTATTATAAATAAATAAATTTCAATTTGAACCAGCGTTACTAGCCAAGGAAAAAAAAAGATATATAAAATGAAAGACTAAAATCTTATTTTGATGAAATAATAAAAAATATTTTTATTTATGAGTAATATATATAGTTTAACTTTTTTTTTGTATAATAGACTTTTTTTTAATTGAATAATGCAAGGTATCCAAAATATAAGGCAATACCAGTTTAATTTATATGCCAATTGAATTAGTGGAGGTTTCAAATTAAAAATAAGTTTGGGAATTAATGTCTAAAATCTTTCATTTATTTTCAAGTCGCTTTTTTAAAAACAAAAGTATTTTTTTATAAAGACTTAAATAATCAATTTTATTAAGTTTTTAATCAATTTTATCAAACAAATAAAAAAAACTAAGTGTATTAAGATAAAAATAATATATTTATGTAGTTATTTTTAAAATAAGTATTATTTTCTTTTTAAATTAATTTTGTATTAAATTTTTCATTACAAGGTAGTTACCTCTATGTGCAATATATCTTTATATGGAAACTCTTCCTCGTAAAATTTCACATCTCTATGTAACATCCACCTCCAATATTTTTGGATTAATTATTTTTACTATTATTAATGATTATTTAGGTAGATATTACTATTTAGGTGGTGTAATAATGATTTACCAAAGGGGTAGAATAGAAATTTTTATTAAAGTAGAATTAGTTTTATCATAAGGGGTAAAATTGGAAATTTTATTAAGAAGGGCAAAATAGTAATTTTACTACAAAGGAGAAGGTAAAAGGTTTACCTAAGTATTTCATGGAATTGCATTTGAGGGCTTTTACCCCTTTTATTTTAAAGAAGAGAAGAAATAAGGGTGAAAATGGTTATGTTTGCTTTAATGGCAAAATGGTAATTTTCTCTCAATGGCAAAGTGGTAATTTTGTCTTAATAGCATTTTAGTAATTTTTTTAACAAGGATCAAAATAATAAATTCATAAAAGAGACTATATGAAACTTTATTTAAGGAGTTTTTGCCTACCAAATTTTAAAAAAATGAAAAATGAGGTTAAATTGGCCATTTGGACATAAAGGACAAAATGGTAATTTTTGCCTTAAGGACATATTGGTAATTTTTGAAAATTTGAAAGGTAAAATGGTAATTTCCAAGGGTGGAAGGGTAAAATGGTCATAGACCATAAAAGTTTCATGAAATTACAATTTGGAGGAGAAAGGATGCCATTGTTGAAAAAGAGAAGTAATAAAGGTAAAATAGTTATTTTACACCAAAGGTATTTTGATAATTTTATCAAAACCCTAATTTAATCTTCGTCTCCATGAAATTAGAATAAGAAGTCAAACAAGGGGGAGGAAGGAAGCTTGGCCATGAAGGTGAGAAGACAAAGGGGAAGAGGAAAACAAGGCAAAACACTTAGGAAATTCTACTTTTCTTGCATTTTTAAGGTAGCTAAACATTCCTAAACCCTTATTTTCATGTTTTATGGATTGAGTCAAGTGTTTTAAAGTTTCATATAAGTTAGGGTTTTCTCTCTCTACATTCCTTATGACTTGTTTTTCTATAGGGTTTTGCTTGTATGAAAATATGGTTGTGTTTATGGATATTGGAATGTTTGTATGAATGAAATAATGAGAAAATGAAAATTTTCAAGAATGGTTCTCATTTTCATGAAAAACCCTAGTTTTGAAATGGGTAAACATGGCTAGAAATTTCATGGAAATGAAAGGTAAAATGTGATTTTGAACTTGTATATCTTGAAAATGGAAGCTAAGGAAGCAAAGGATTGAAACCCTTAAATTTTCTCTCATTTTCTCCTTTTGGCCGAATGCTTCATGTGATATGATGGCTATGATTTTCATGAAAGTACTCTTGTTTATGTGTAAATGAAATGGCCATGAGAGAAGAAGAGAGAGAAAGTAAGGTTCATGGTGTTACATTGATAAATTTACCTTTCATATTCATGGAATCCAAACTTGAAAAGTGTTTTTGACAGGAAAAATGAAGATGTATGTGTAAATATAGGTATGGCATGAAAAATGAGTCATGAAAATGATGAAAATAAAGGCTATAAATATAGATACACATATTGAGTATAAAAAAGTGCCATGATTAATGGAAGGAAACTTTACCATTACACTTGAATGGTAGAAAGGATGGAAGAAAGGGAATAAATAGTATGAAAATCCCTAGATCACCTTGGTCGAGACCACTACTCTTGTTTCCCTTGAAATTGGTTAAATCTTGTTAATCATATTGTGAAGGAAAAATGTAAAATTTTTATGTTAACCAATTTCAAGAGAAAGAAATGTTTAGACTTCCTTATCCATGGTATATGTTATGAATTTCATATGTAACCTTCCATATTCATACAATTCAATTTAAAAGTGTTGCCAAACAAGAGAGGGCTAGATTGTGAAAGGGTCAGATAGGTATCATAAAAATGAAAGAAAGAAAGGAAAAGGGAAACATAGAAAGAAAAGGAAAAACATATAATGAAAGAAAAGAGAACTTAGAGAAAGTATTTCCAATGTATGTTATAGGATAGATAGACTTGTAATTAAGTGACCAATTGTTGGTATGGAACGATCTTTGGCATTCCATAGTTGTGTCATGAATTTGGATGGTCAAACATCTACTCAATATAAGAAGTTTAAAAAACATTGTGATAGTCGCAAATTCTAAGTTAGTGTAACCTAGATGATAAAGAGGGGACATTTACTTAGAATTTAGCATAGTTATAGGTATAAATCAAGTCATCCTAGATTATATATGAGAAATAGCATGCTGGGAGTATAATCCATTGGAAAAGTGGTGGTAATTTCATAACATTATGATTTGCCCTAAAAGCATAAAGGAAATGACCTGCACAGTTAGCAGTGATCCCATGAGTTTAATTTTCTAAAAGATTAAAGCAGTCCCCTATAGGGTAGAAAGGGAAGAAAACTCTCGTTGTATATGGAATGATCTGCAATAAGGATAGTGACCACATGGTATTTTGATCCACTGGGGGACGCCTTAGATAATACCAGTGGTAGAATTGTCACATATGAGTTTAAATTAACTCACTCATGTAAGTGGTGGTATGTGGAGTAGTTCACTAGATGACTCTCCTAATACTCTTAGATTTCTCTTCTCTAAAGAATGGCATTAGCCATAATGTTATAAAAGTTATTCTTTTTCCCTAATTTTATGATCTTTATGATCTTATAATGATGAATGAACCATGTATATACATTCATGACACCTATTTGACACTTTCATTTTTGAATTGTTGTTATGGAATGGTAAATATGGTGTACTTTATTCTCGTATTGAATTATATTATGCTTTCATAAATACATGCCATATTGATATATATGAATCATAAATGAAATCCCGATAGATGATATGTTATTTTAAAGAAAGGAATGTAGAATGTTTTCTATGTTATCACAGTGGTACATGCTAGAAGTTTTTTTCAAAAGAATGGATTATTTGGCTACTGGAAATTTATTTCTCATAATTATCCTAGTATGTATCAGATGACCAAGCATTCCCTAAAGGTAATGTGGACTAAAATATCCTTTCTAGAATCAAGCATAGTATTGCCAGGAATATGGTTTCTGATAGTATGTAAAAGTTATGCAAGGTAATAGTAAAGTATTACAGGAGTTTGAGTGGCAGGGTTGTTGTCTCTTTACTCCTATGAATTAGTACTTCATATATCAAGTATTGTGTATCAAATAGTGTAATTGATATACATATATATGTTATATATGTGTAAGGTTTTACAAATCCATTGTGATGTATGGATTTTTAATTTTCACTGTGCAAAAGCATGATATCCTGAGCAAAGAGCCCAAACCTAATCAAATGACAAATTATTGATGGATTTAAAGCTCAGGTTACTTATTTAAAATAATAAGGTAAAGAAAAATGTAACTACTTATCTTATTACATTTATGAAGTTGTAATGTAAAGATAAGGGTGTTACACTCTAGATGTGATTACTCTATGATTATTTATATAATATAGCTTGTAGGCCTTTTTTCCATATACATACCCTACAAAATACATTTATATGACCTTGTTACTTTTAATTAAGTTTAATTCTTGTGTATGTTGCATTAGATTGCATGTAGTTATATTAGAATGAGGGATTAAATTGAAAAGAAAGGAGTGAGGACTTGAATGAAAGGAAAAGGTTTAGTGAGGATATTTATATAGGCTTTTAATACTCTAAGGATAGCAAACTATGATTTTAACCAAAAGATTGGTTACTGTAGCTATAAGATTTTTAAATTTACCATTAGCATTGGATAAGGGTTAAAGTTTCATCGACCACCTAGACCGCCTATAAATAGGCATAAATATCTGAAACCCTCAGCCATTTCACCTTGAACTTCAAAATTCTAGAGAGAGAGAATTTATAGAGAGAGAACGTGAGGAATTAAGAAAGAAGTGGATTTTTTAAAGTGGTTTAAGGCAAGAGGCTAGTAGAAAAGGAATCTAAGAAGGCATCTGACATTGAAAATCCATCTTTTTATACAGAACAAGGTAGCAAACAACCTAATCCTCTATATTTTGAAATTTTACTATTAATGTATTGAAAATTATGATTTTCATGTTATTAAGCCAAAGATGAAGCTAAAAACTACATTCTTTATGTTTTTAATTGCTATTGGGTTTTTTAAATTGCATGGAGGTACTTATGTTTACGTAAATCAGATTATAAATAATGGGTTTTTACCTATTGATAAAAATGAGGTTGAATCTAAGATTTCAGTGAGATTAAACGATTATTTGGGCTATTTTTATGTGATAAATGATGCTTATAAGCTTATATTAAGTAGTTAATTATCATAAATGGGTTACAAACAAGTTATTGGACAAAAATCTTGGTCAATAGCTAATTTGAAAAATTGAGCATAACACAGCAGCTGAATACTAACCCTTGGAAGTTGACTATCGTGTTCTTGAGTTGCCCAGAAATGTTATTCGTGTAATAACCGAGATTATTTTTAAAGATTAAAACTGAATTTTTATATTGATTTCATTTAAACTAAGTTTAGCACAATTTTTGAGGTTGACGGTTGAAATCGGAAGGTTTTTTGAAGTCAAAAACGTGATCTGATGAAAGGAAACGCAACCCGACAATAAGATACTGACAGACAGAGTTTCGGACTTTGGTTTCTCAGACAGAGGCCAAAACCTCTACATAGGAACCCGTGCCAACGTCTGGATGGAAGACGACATCCCGAGGTTTTCCCAGGTGGTCCAAGAAAAGTCAGAATCGCCCCCAAAAGCTTTAAATTTCTTGGAAACCCATAAATTTCCACCATTTCTAACATTTCCCTCTCTCTCCTCACTCTATTTTCTCTCTCCTCACTCTATTTTCTCTCTCCTCTCTCTCCTTCCACCACCGCGTGCTAACACCAGGGCTACTGCATCCCACCAACCGACATACCTCACCACCCTCGACCTCCAGCAGCCACCCACGGCCACCAACGGTTGCCACAGTCACCAAAAAATGATGGTTTTTCTCCTCCATTGCATGAAATTTTGCCCGCTGTGATCTCTGCCTTCAGCCACCGTGGGATGTCACCGCCACCACCAGCATGTAGGCCGAGCTACCAGCTTCCTCCCCCTGCTAGCCACCGCCGAACGGATCTGCCACACTCCTGGATCGAGGAGATTTTTGTCTGTCGTACGTCAACTTTTGGTGTTGAAAAATGCCGTCCAAACGGCTGTGAATTACCCTGCCACCTCCAGATTCAGACTCCCCATCTTGAGGGGTTCACCGTGGTGTAATTTTTGAGGCCAACCGCACCCCTCTGCCATGACCCACTGTGCGTCATCGCCGGAGAAGCTAGAAAGACACCTGAGACTGTCTCGGAACAGATTTCCATCATTCGGAACCCCTGGTAAGGTCTTAAGCATTTATATCTAGTGAATTTTGACTGAATTGGCTGCCAAAAATAAATAGGAAATAAATCAGCTTAGGAAACTGTGAAATTGGATATAAGACAGTAAAATCGATGACGTAACGGGCTAAAGTAATGATTTAAATGCCTAGGAAATTGATTAGGCTTGAAATCCGAGGATAAGAGAAGTCTCAAATTGATTTAAAGCAAACGGAGACCAGGTAGGATAATTTACGCTTCCCGAACATTAGAATTGACCTTGTGGATACCTAAACCATTTAGATTAATTTCATAGATTTACGTGCTACTTTCGATGGATTGAATTGCATGCCTGTGTGTTGGAAATACCATTTTCATGTTAGATGATTTGCCTATTGAGTTTAGATGCCATTACGATGGATTAACTTAGGGTAGGATACTTAAAAGCCGGTATGGGATGGCCGTTAAGTATCCCGAGTGTAGGAGATTTCATGAATATATTATTTTTAACCAGATCTAGCCTACATTGCGTTAGGGATCACACAATAAATTATGACGACCCTAAGAAAGGTTTAAGGAGTATAAGGGGGTTAGTCTACACGAGAAAACATTGTAATTTAGGCGTAATACCCTAGAACCCTGAGGAATAGCCAACTGTGTGCATGTGAGTTCGAATAAACTGTATGAGGATGAGAATTGGCGTATGTGCACATGCTAGGACACGCCCTAGATGTTGATTCTCACCCGGTCCTTGAGTGAGTGATTGGTGTTACGGATCACACTCAATGATAAGAGTGAACTTCTCTAGAGAGAACTTCTCTAAATGACGTACAATTGGAGAATTTTAGACTCATTCGCATATGACTTGTGGCCGACACAGATTTAGATACACAGGGCATGGGATTTGGCTCGACTTTATTACCAATTTTCAGAGAAATGGATTTTTATAATTTTTGAGAACTTGTCGTGATTTCCATGCGAAATAATGATTTTAAAAGAATAAGGTATTTCACTGTTTTTGAACTGAACACGGGAAGTTTGTTTTCGATGCTTGCACCGCTGAGTAATTAACCAATTTTCGAATAGAATTGTTAATTGTAAATTATTCTACTGGGATTTTAATATCTCATAAGGTTGTGTGCTCAGATGAACAGGAACAGGGGTCTAGACGATAGCTGGGAAACAACGTGATGATAGACGAACGAGCAGCTTAGTTTAGGCTTGAATTGTGATGTATATATTCTGTTGATGTTTTGTATTGGATTATGTAATTATTGGTTTTATTTTGTTGATGGACTGGATGTAAATTTCTAAACTGTTGTCGGTTTGTACTTGGGAAATGTTCAAAATACAGGGGAGACTTTGCCGGATTTTTAGTAGCATTTAATGTTATAAATTTTTAAGTTTAAGATGGAATTTATATGAATGGATTGCATGTTTATGTATAGAATCTAGTTTTATTGTTCCAAAGTTTATTGTGATTTTTGTATGTGTAATTAGTATAGCTGCATTCGATTTTAGGTTGAACGCAATCTGAATGGACGACGGAATGTCTATTTGGGTTACGCTTAACCAGTAGTGATCCCCTGACATTCCCATATCAGGAATAACTATTTCAAAAACCCATATGCTTCCGCTATGCAGATAGAGGATAGTGTATTGTGGATTAGGGGGTCATTACAAGTTTGGTATCAAAGCCCGATTTGTCGATTGTCTGGTTTAGTGGGCTAGGGACCATGAATCTTCGGGCTTATAGCTTTAGGGTTTTAATTGACTTTACTCTGGAATATTAGGGTCTGATCTTGAGTTGATAAGTAATAGAATGAATTTAATGTCTTTCTGTTAACTGTTGCTATTAAGACTGACCTATTTTCTTTATGTGTCAGATAATTATGGCAGAACTAAGCAAGGATAACAATCGTAGGCCCAGAGGAAGGCCAAGACACAGAAGTCAGGGCACTTCCGGTAGTGGCAGCATAGAGACCAATGTCTACATGTGAGACATGATGGATTCCATTCGGATGATGGTCGATGTCATGAGGGATCAAGCCACTACTAGTGCCAACGTAATGAGGCAGCAGCAAGAGGACAGGCAAACCAGGAACGATAGAGCCACCCAGAATGCTAATCTACTGTATCAGGGATGGATAGAATTTCAGAGAGCAGGTCCATCCTCGTTTGCAGGTGCCTCCGATCCAGCCGCAGTAGAAGCCTAGTTGAAGGATATGGAGAAGATCTTCAGGTTGTTGCAATGTGACGATGAACAGAAGGTTACATATGCAACATATATGTTGAAGGGTGAAGCAGAATAATGGTGGACAGGTGCGCAGTAGTTGATGGGAAGCAAGGGTATCCCGCTCACCTAGGAATCCTTCAAGGGAGTCTTCATGGAGCAATACTTCCCTGAGAGCATCAAACAGTCAAAGGAAGCATAGTTCTTAAAGCTCACCCAGGGAGGCAGGCCATTTGAGGAATATTTAAGACAGTTTAAAGAGCTATCCAGATATTCCACATACCTGCGGATGCACTATGATGAAGCTTGGAAGCCAAAGCAGTTAGAAGAGGGCCTAGACTTATAGATGAAGACACAGCTAGACCGACTTGAGACCAGAGACTTTACGATGCTAGTGAACAAGTGTCGAATCCTTAGTAAAAACTTGGAGCAGAGATAGGCCCAGAACATGACCCAGAGGACAGGAAACCGGCCGAGACCACTAGCCAAGAATCTCAATGTGAGAGGCGGCATGTTTAAACCGCAACCAGGGTCTTCAAGCAGTAGTAAATGGCCTGATAATACACCCTATCAGAAATGTGAGACCAGGCACCCTAATCAACCCTTCTGGCATCAAGCTCCATTATAATGTTACAGGTGTGGAGGTATGGGACACATGGTAAGTTACTGTCCCTCTAGTGGGAGCTAGTAGACATCCGGTGGCCGAAGACCGCAGGCTCCTGGGAGAGTTTTCACTCTGGATGCAGCTAACGTCGACAGGTCATCAGGTTTGATGCAGGGTAGAGGTAAAATTTATAATTTCCTTTGATAGTATTATTTTATTCAGGTGCTACGCACTCTTTTATTGCCGATGCATGCGTAGAGAAAATAAAATTACCTGTACAGACCCTGCCCTATGATCTATATATATCCACACCCTTGGGAGAAGCCACTATGTCCCTATGTATATGCCTAAACTATCCCTTAACCATTGATGATACCTTGTTTATCATGGACCTAGTGTGTATACCTTTGACTGGGATCAACATCATCTTAGGAATGGATTGGTTAACTAGGAATCGGGTCTTGTTAAACTGTTATGGGAGGAAAATCACTTACTTGGATAACGTGCCTGTGTGTGAGAGTGACAGAGCGTGTGAGATAGGTGATATGTCCCTCGATCTCTCTGAGGTAGAGTTGCAAGATAGGTTAAGCCTAATCCCAATCGCTAGTGACTTTCTAGAGGTATTTCCTTTGGAAGTAGGTAAACTGCCACCACCTAGAGAGATAGAATTCACTATTGACCTGATTCCAGGCGCGGG
Organism: Senna siamea; assembly: GCA_031216115.1. Lineage (NCBI taxonomy): Eukaryota > Viridiplantae > Streptophyta > Magnoliopsida > Fabales > Fabaceae > Senna > Senna siamea. The sequence goes on from CM062360.1 coordinate 11,923,195, forward strand.
CCCAATAGCTATGACTCTATACCGAATGGCCCCAGTGGAATTGAGGGAATTAAAGATCCAAATTAAGGATATGTTGGAGAAGGGGTTCATTAGGCCGAGTGTATCACCATGAGGAGCTCTGGTCTTATTCGTAAAGAAGAAAGATGGGAGTTTAAGATTGTGTATCGATTATCGGCAACTAAATAAGGAGACCATTAGGAATAAATACCCATTACCACATATTAACGACTTGTTTGATCAGTTGCAAGGTGCGATTGTGCTTTTTAAGATAGACTTAAGATTGGGATACCACCGGATTAGGGTTAGAAAGGACGAAATCCCTAAGATAGCGTTTAGCACTAGATACAACCACTATAAGTTTCTGGTGATGCCTTTTGGATTGACAAATGCACCTGCTATCTTCATGGACTATATGAACAGAATCTTTAGATCCTACTTAGATTAGTTTGTAGTGGTGTTCATTAATGATATCTTAGTCTACTCCAAGACTCATGAAGAGCATGCCCAGCATCTTAGCACAGTGCTACAGATACTGGAAGAGAAACAATTGTATGCTAAGTTAGAGAAATGTGAGTTTTAGTTAGAAGAAGTGAAATTTCTTGGACACGTGATAAATAGGGAAGGAATAGCAGTAGAACCTAAGAAGATTTAATCAGTGTTAGATTGGGGTCAACCTAGGACGGTCACCGAAGTGAGGAGTTTTTTGGGTTTGGCTGGCTATTACAGGAAATTCATTCAAGGATTTTCTCAGATAGCCTTGCCATTAACCAGGTTGAATCGAAAGGGTGTGAACTTTGAATAGAGCGAGCAATGTGAGAAAGAAATTGACCACCTCTCCTATATTAATTCTTCTGAAACCCTTAAAACCCTTCACAGTGTATACGGATGCATCATTGAAAGGCTTATGATGCGTCTTAATGCAGGATGGGAAGGTAGTGGCTTATGCATCACGACAATTGAAACCTGCAGAGGAAAACTACCCTACCCATAACTTAGAATTAGCTGCCATTGTGTTTGCCCTGAAGATTTAGAGACATTACTTGTACGGGGCTGTATTCGAGGTGTATAGTGATCACAAGAGCCTTAGGTACTTGTTTGATCAGAAGGAATTAAACATGAGGCAGCATAGGTGGGTAGAATACCTGAAGGATTTAATTTTGAATTGAAATACTATGTAGGGAAAGTGAATGTCGTAGCAGATGCATTAAGCCGAAAGTCACTACAATTATCTAGCCTAATGATAGGTGAGATGAGGTTACTTGAGAATTTTAGGAATCTCAGCCTCTTCCAAAGAGATTAGTGATGAGTGACTTCTTAATAACCTGCGAACTGAGAGAGCAGATTAGACAAGCCCAATTAGAGGATGAATCCTTAGAAGTATACGCCAACCTACCCGATTTTGGACTAGCCCCTGATAGAGTATTAATGTTTAAAAACAGGGTAGTGATTCCAAACCATCAGGAGCTTAGGGGAAAAGTGCTAGCAGAGGCTCATCGAAGCCATTATACTATTCATCCAGGTATTTCCAAGATGTATCAGGATCTAAAGAGGAATTTTTGGTGGCCTGGTATGCGGAAGGACATCACGAACTACGTGAATGCCTGTTTGACTTGTCAACAGGTCAAGATAGAACATCAAAAACCCGCAGGGCTACTGAAACCATTGGAGATACTAGAAAGAAAATGGGATCAAATAACCATATATTTCGTGGTAGGATTACCTAGGACACCAGTTGGATTTGAAGCCATTTGGGTAATAGTGGATAGATTGACTAAGTCTGCTCACTTTTTGCCTGTTAAGATGCGATACTCCATGGAGAAATTGACCGAGGTATACCTTAGGGAAATCGTGAGATTACATGGAATACCATCAGGTATAGTATCTGATGGAGACCCTAGGTTTACTTAGAGATTTTGGCAATCCCTACAGCAAGCCTTAGGAACCAAACTTAAGTTTAACACAGCCTATCATCCTCAGACTGACGGGCAGTCTGAGAGGACTATCCAGACCTTAGAAGATATGTTGAGGGCTTGTGTGTTAGAACAGAAAGGGAGTTGGGATAAACACCTACCGTTGATAGAGTTTGCATACAATAACAGTTATCACTCTACCATCGGTATGGCACCTTATGAGGCTCAGTATAGGAGGAGTTGTAAATCACCCTTGAGTTGGGTAGATATAGGGGAGAGTACCCTATTGGGACCTGAGATCGTATAAGAAACCACTGATCAGATCAAAATGATCAGGAAAAAGATGAGAGTTGCCCAACAGAGATAGGAAGCATATGCAAATAAGAGAAGAATACCTTTAGAATTCAATGAGGGAGAGCATGTATTCTTGAGAGTGTCCCCCACCACAGTTATCGGTAGACAGGTAAGGACCAAGAAACTAAGCCCTAGATTTCTAGTACCATTCCAAATCCTACAAAGAGTCAGTCAGTCGCCTACCAAATTGCCTTACCTCCCCATTTGTCCAACCTACATGATGTCTTTCACGTCTCCCAACTTCATAAATATGTCCCAGACCCTGCGCATGTATTGGGGAATCAACCAATAATGTTAAAGGAAAATTTTACTTATCAATCTACTCCTATACAAATCCTTGACTTTAATACTAAGAAACTTTAGAATAAAATAATCCCTTTAGTTAAGGTACTTTGGCAGGATGTAGCGTCGCAGGAAATGACGTGGGAGAAGGAAGACGAAATGAGGCAACGATACCCAGAGCTGTTCACAAGTATGAATTTTGGAGACAAAATTTCTTTTAAGGGGGGGAGAATATAATAACCGAGATTATTTTTAAAGATTAAAACTAAATTTTTATATTGATTTCATTTAAACTAAGTTCAACACAATTTTCGAGGTTGACGATTGAAACCGGAAGGTTTTTCAAAGTCAGAAACGTGATCTGATGAAAGGAAACGCGGCCCGGCAATAAGATATTGATAGACGGAGTTCTGGACTTTAGTTTCTCAGACAGAAACCAGAACCTCTGCATGGGAACCCATGCCAATGTCCGGATGGAAGACGACATCCCAAGGTTTCCCCTGGTGTTCCGAGAAAAGTCAAAATCGCCCCTAGAAGCTTTAAATTTCTCAGAAACCCACAAATTTTCACCATTTTCAACATTTTCCCTCTCTCCTCACTCTATTTTCCCTCTCTTCTCTCTCCTCCTTCCACCACCAAGGCCACCGTAGGCCACCACCTGACCCACTAACCGACACACCTCACCACCCTCGACCTCCATCAGCCACCCACGGCCTCCACAATCCCCAAAAAATGTTGGTTTTTCTCCTCTATCGCGTGAAATTTTGCCTGCCGTGATCTCTACCGTCAGCCACTGTGGAATGTCACCGCCACCACCAGTGTGTAGGCTGAGCTACCAGCTTCCTCCCCTAGCTTGCTGCGGCCGAACGGAGCTCCCACGCACCCAGATCGAGGAGATTTTCGTATGCCATGTGTCAACTTTTGGTGCTGAAAAATGCAGTCTAAACAACCGTGAACCACCGCGCCACCTCCAGATTCAGACTCCCCATCTTGAGGGCTTCACCATGGTGTAATTTTTGAGGCCAACCACACCCCTCCGCCGTGAGCTACCGTGCTCCACCGCCAGAGAAGCCAGAAAGACACCCAAGACTGTCCTAGAACAGATTTTCATCATTCGGAACCCCTAGTAAGGTCTTAAGCATCTATATCAATTTGGACTGAATTTGCTGCCGAAAATAAATAGGAAATAAATCGGCTTAGGAAACTGTGAAATTAGATATAGGACAGTAAAATCGATGACGTAACGGACTAAAGTAATGATTTAAATGCCTAGGAAATTGATTAGGCTCGAAATCCGAGGATACAAGAAGTATCGAATTGATTTGAAGCAAATGAAGACTAGGTAGGATAATTTACGCTTCCCAAACGTTAGAATTGACCTTGTGGATACCTGAACGATTTAGATTAATTGCATAGATTTGTATGCTACTTTTGATGGATTGAATTGCATGCCTGTGTGCTGGAAATACCATTTGCATGTTAGATGATTTTCCTATCGAGTTTAGATGCCATTAGGACGGATTGACTTAGGTAGGATACTTAATAGCCGGTATAGTACGGTCGTTAAGTATCCCAAGTGCAGGGGATTTCATGAATATATTGTTTTTAACCAGATCTAGCCTGCATTGTGTTAAGGATCACGCAATAAATCAGGACGACCCTAAGAAAGGTTTAAGGAGTATAATGGGGGTTAGCCTACATGGGCAAACATTGTAATTTAGGCATAATACCTTAGAACCCTGAGGAATAGTCGATCGTGTGCATATGAGTTCGAATAGACAGTATGAGGATGAGAATTGGCGTATGTGCACATGCTAGGGGATGCCCAAGATGTTGATTCTCATCCGGTCCTTGAGTGAGTGATTGGTGGTATGGATCACACTCACAACATAGGCGAGATTCGGGTGATTGGTGTTACGGATCACACCCAATGATAAGAGAGAACTTTTCTAGATGACGTGCAATTGGAGAATTTTAGACTCAGTCACATATGACTTGTGGCCGACATGGATTTAGAAACATAGGACATGGGATTTAACTCAACTTTATTACCAATTTTCAGATAAACGGATTTTTATGATTTTTGAGAACTTGCCATGATTTCCATGCGAAATAATGATTTTAAAAGAATAAGGTATTTCACTGTTTTTGAACTGAACACGGGAAGTTTGTTTTCGGTGCTTGCACTGCTGAGTAATCAACCATTTTTCAAACAGAATTGTTAATTGTAAATTATTCTACTGGGATTTCAATATCTTATAAGGTTGTGTGCTCAAATGAACAAGAATAGGGGCCTAGACGATTGCTGGTAAACGACGTGATGATAGACAGACGAGCAGTTTAATTTAGGCTTGAATTGTGATGTATATATTCTTTTGATGTTTTGTATTGGATTATGTAATTATTGGTTTTATTTTGTTGATGGACTGGATATAAATTTTTGAACTGTTGTCTGTTTTTACTTGGGAAATGTTCAAAATACAGGGGAGACTCTGTCAGATTTTCAATAGCATTTAATGTTATAAATGTTTATGTTTAAGATAGAATTTATATGAATGGATTGCATGTTTATGTATGGAATCTATTTTTATTATTCCAGAGTTTATTGTGATGTTTGTATGTGTAATTAGTATAGTTGCATTTGATTTTAGGTTGAACGCAATCTGAATGGACGACGAAATGTCTATTTGAGTTACACTCAACAAGTAGCGATCCCCTGACGTTCCCATATCAGGAATAACTTTTTCGAAAACCCATATGCTTCCGCTATGCAGATAGAGGATAGTGTATTGTGGATTAGGGGTTCATTACAATTCGAGCGTTAGCAGTTGACTACTAGACTCTAAAAGTCAACTTTCATGCTCATCTTTTCTAGAAAATTGCCAAGAATGTAGCAGCCGACTGTCGGGGTCATAGTAATCGATTGGTAGCCCTCAGGTTTGAAAATTTTGCAAGATAGTGAGTGAGAAGTCGATTGCCATGTAGGTGCAAGTTAACTTACTGACCTCTATGCTGGAAAATAAACTCAATGACCTAGTTTGAAGCATAGTTAGCCTAAAACTCCACTCAAATAAGGGATCTAAACCTAGAATATGTAATAGGTAACATGTGGTTTGAATGAGCATGAGACATAAAGGGGAAATGAGAAAGTATTCTTAGTGTATGGATAATGGTAGATAAGCTCATGTAAAGTGACCGATTGTTGGTATGGGATAGTCATTGGGCATTTTACGGTTGAACTAAATGATTTTAAAAATACCATGATGGTTGCTAATTTTAAGTTAGTGAACTCCCCTATGACCAATTAAAGGAGTCACATACTTAAAGTTAGACATAACCATGATATGAGCTGAATCACCTAGTCTATATACCTGTGAATAGCGCTTTAGGAGATGATCTATTGAAAATAGTAATCCCGTATATATAAGGGAAGAACTTCCAGGAGGTGGGCAAGGATCTTGTGGTTCTTGGTGATGGGGGATGAACTACCAAGGAGGTGGGTAGAGACCCTATCGGAGTGTTGTGGATGGATATACTTGGATCCACTGGAGGACGCTCTAGCATGTACATAAATTACAATCAGGGACTACCAAATAATATATAGATAGCAATCAAGAATTGTACATAGTTAAGAACCAAAAGAAACTCACTTATGAGTGATGATTAAATATAAGGTGTTGATCGCTCGGCGACTCTCTTGATTTTTCTTATTATAATAATGATATGCTCTAGAGTCTTTGTGCATACTCTATATTCATATATTCATATAACCCTATTACCATTATGATATATTCTGTATGACAAATATGTGATGTTGCATTCATAAGCATGAGATATAATTGTATTCATGCAAGGCATCCCAATAGACATGATGTATTATTCAATGATGAAAAAAATGTAGTGTATTTTCGTATGATTACGATGGTACAGGCCAGTGGATTTTAAAATAGGTTGTTATTACTAATAATAAATTATCCTCATTAAATGTTGATTTTTATCAGATGTATAGATATCAGGTACTACTGGAGATGGAAGTAGCATTGGTGGAGATACCCATCTTAGGGTATTTTATGTTTGTTAAGGAAGTATTGGTAGAGTTGTATGAATAGTATAATAATTATTATGTGGTGACATATAGATATTTGAAGTCATATATGGCCATTATATCAGGATGATGATTTTTGGTGTAAGAAATAGGGCATATATGTATTTGAGATATGTGAGAATAATATCTACTAGTAGGATTTTTGAAAAGTGGGTATGAGTCGTAGGAATGTTGCTTGCTTACCCTAAATGGCCTCACATATCTATAAGTGTATATCTGATGAAAAGAGATTATAATCATTTTAACTAAATTATGCATGTGCATGTATTTGAAATCATATATATATTTTATTTCATTTATTCCGGTTCGTTACGTGGGAGAACCCGAGTATAGAAATCCTAAACCAATGGCACTTAATTATTTAACTTGGTAAAAGTTAAAAATTTACTTGGATAGAGGTAGTAATAATTCACCAATCTTGTAGTATATTATATTATATTATTTAGTTAAATAAAAGGAACCATAGGATTGGGGGCGTTAAACTGAGTTGGTATTAGAGCATGGCTACCACAACTAGTTGAGTACTAGCTCGGTAGTGAAGGGTAAACTCCTCAGGACAGAGACTAGTGCAAGCTAGTTAGCTAAGACGGCAAATGACTAACTTGTATTATGTTTTGACTTGGGTAACAGAGTGCTAGGTGTGGGTAGACAATATTTCTTGCTGGTGCTGTATGATCTCTTATAAATATTATGTTATTGAGACTGATCACCTTTGTAATGTTTGTTTTATAAAAGTGAAATATGGCTCTGCATAGGAGGAATACTGGAAAGAGAAATAAGAGTAAGGTTAGCTTGATAAGAGTAATGCAGGCTATGATGGGAGTAGCTGAGGCTATAAGAGAGCAGGCAGCTGCTACTACCCAGGCCCTTAGACAATTTTAGGAACAACGGAACAATAATAGGTTTGATTATGGATGGTCAGAAAAATTCCTAATGAAGGACAAGTAGGAAACCCAATTCATTATAGATGGTCGGAAAAAAAAAAAAAAAAGAAAGCCAACTTCCTTAAATAGAAGTAATCTAGACCTTTTAGAGGAGGGGATAACAAGTTTGATCAAGGTTAAGGAGGTAAAAAGCCAATGATAAGGCAAGTAATGCCTAGTGTCTGCCTAAGGTGTGGAAAGAATCATGATAGACCTTATAAATTCCACCAAGGTATTTGCTAAAAATGTGAAAAACCAGGGTATTTTTGTAAGGATTGTCCAGAGTGGAAGAAACTGAGTGACATCACTAGGCTTCCCATTATATGAGAGAGTTATGATGGGCCTTGTAAGTGGCCACAAGTTAATTGTTACAGATGTGGGAAGCCAAGACATTTTGTAAGCGATTGTACATCAGGAAGGAAACTGACTAAGACCACCAAACCCTCAACTACTGGAAGAGCCTATACCCTTAAGGGCAAAGAAGTGGCTTAGTCTAATGATTTGATTAAAGTTAAATGTTTAATAAATGATGTATCTTTAATTGTATTGTCTGATTCTAGTGTTACCCACTCTTTCATTTCATTGGGAATGTGTGAAAAGGTTGGGTTTACCTATATGTCATTTACCTTATGAATTGTTTGTTTCTACCCCTGCAGGAGAATAGATTTTGACTTCTTTAGCTTGCTTAAATTTCCCAATTGTTGTTGAGAAAAATCTTTTATTATTGATCTTTTTTGTTTACCTTTGGTTGATTTGGACATTATTCTTGAGGTGAACTGGTTTTCTGACAACATTGTCATCTTAGACTATTCAGAAAAAGCTATGACTTTTATAGATACCTTACCAGTGAATAGGATTATTGAGGAAAAGAATTAAAGGATGCATTTTCTGTGTTCTTCTAAAGTTAAAAGTTAGCATATGCTCAGTGCTATCCCTAGAGTTAATGAGTTTCCAGATGTCTTTATTGAAGAAGTCTTAAGTCTCCCACCTCAAAAGGAAGTAGAGTTCTCTATAGAGTTAGTTCCTAAAATGGGATCGACCTCTATAGTACACTATAGGATGTCTCCTTTAAAGTTGACAGAGTTGAAGATGCAGATAAAGGATCTCTTAGAGAAATAATTTGTGAAACCTAGTGCTTCGCCATGGGGAGAACCAATGTTGTTTGTAAAGAAGAAAGATAGAAGCTTGAGGTTGTGTATAGATTATAGACAATTGAACAGGATGATAATGAAGAATAATTATCCCTCCCTAGAATAGATGACCTATTAAATCAACTAAGAGGAGTTACGGTGTTTTACAAGATTGATTTGAGGTCGTGGTACCATTAAATCAGAGTTAAAACTAAAGATATACCTAAGACTGCCTTTAAAACTAGATATGGACATTATGAATTTCTTGTAATGCCATTTGGATTGACAAATGCTCTAGCTATTTTTATGGATTACATGAATTGTATCTTTAGACCCTACCTCGATCAATTCATGGTAGTGTTTATTGATAAGATTTATGTGTATTTTAAAAGTAGTGAAGAGCATGAACATCATCTTAGAATTGTGCTACAGTTACTTAGAGAAAAGAAATTATATGCCAAACTTAAGGAATGTGAATTCTGGTTGGAAGAGGTAAAATTCTTAGGGCATGTAATCACAAAAGATGAAGTAGCAATAAATCCCAGTGAGAACAAGGCAATAGCTGGTTGGGAGCGACCTACCATAATAATCAAAATTTGTAGTTTTCTCAGATTAGCCAATTACTATGGGAGATTTATTCAAGGGTTTTCGTAAATTGCATTGCCTTTGACTAAATTGACTAGAAAGGATGTTCTATTTGTGTAGAATGCCGAAAGTGAACATAGTTTCCAAACTTTGAAAGAAAGACAACCACACCTATCTTAACTATTCCTGATCCCCTAGGAAATTTTGAATTATACTGTGACGCATCCAAGAAGGGCCTAGGGTGTGTCTTAATGCAAGATAGGAAAGTGGTAGCATATGCATATAGGGAGCTAAGATCTCATGACAAAAATTGTCCCACTCATGATCTTAAACTAATGGCTATAGTGTTTGCCCTAAATATTTGGAGACATTACCTCTATAGGTCTAAATTTGAGGTATTTAGTGACCATAAATGTATTAAATATCTCTTTGATCAGAAAGAATTAAACATGAGGTAGAGGAGATGGATGAAATTTATTAAGGATTATGATTTTGAATTGAAATACCATCCAGGGAAGGCAAATGTGGTGGCAGATGTCTTGAGTAGGAAATTCCTCCACATAACTCAAATGATGGTGAGTTAAATGACCTTAATTAAAAAGTTTAAGAATTTGAGTTTGTCCACTCTAGTATTGCCAGATAGGATATACCTGAGTGATATAAGAATTGAGAATAATCTTAGAACTCAAATTTTAGAAGCCCAAAGAGAGGATGAATTCTTAAAGTCCCTGAAGGACTCAAAGGAATTCAAGAAAGAAGCTGATGAGGTAGCGAATTTTCAAAATAGAATTTATATCCTAGAATCAAGAAAATTGAGGGACAAAATCTTAAAGGAAGCTAATAAAAGTAACTATAGTATTCATCCTGGTGCCACTAAGATATATCAAAACTTAAAAGAAAATTTTTGGTGGCCAGATATGAAAAAGAACATAGCTAAGTATGTTGCTAGATGTTTAGTGTGTCAGCAAGTGAAGATTGAATATTAGTCACCTACAAGATTATTGCAACCTCTAGAAATCCCTGAATGGAAATGTGATAAGATTACCATAAATTTTGTGGTAGGATTACCTAAAACTCAGTTAGAGAATGATGCAATCTAGGTGATTGTAAATAAATTAACTAAATTTACTCATTTCCTACTTATTAAAATTAATTTTTCATTGGATAAGTTGGTTCAATTGTACATAGAAGAAATAGTGAGACTCTACAGTGTGCCTACTAGTACTGTATTAGATAGAAACCTTAGGTTTACTTCTAGATTTTAGAGAGCCTTGCAAGAGGCCTTTAGAACAAAATTGGGTCTCAGTACTATTTATCATCCACAAATTGATGGGCAGATTAAACGAACTATACAAACCCTAGAAGATATGCTTAGGGCTTGTGCTTTAGAACAAAGAGGGAGTTGAGATAAAAATTTTCCTTTAATAGAGTTTTCTTATAATAATGGTTTCCACTCTAGTATAGTAATGGATCCATATAAAGCCTTATATGGGAGAAAGTGTATATCGCTATTGTGTTGGTTTGAAGTAGGGGAGAGACAATTACTAAGGCTAAAATTAGTGCAACAAACCACTGATCAAATAAAAATAATCAGGGAAAAGGTGGCTAAGGCCCAAGATAGACAGAAAAGTTATGCTGATAAAAAGAGAACACCATTAGAATTTACAGAAGGAGATCATATTTTCCTCAGGGTATCTTTAGTTAATAGTATTGGTAAAGCTATTAAGTTAAGAAAACTAAATTCCAGATACATTGGACCATACCAGATTTTGAAAAGAATAGGTTCATCCACTTATCAAATAGTGTTACTCTCATTTTTGTCCAATCTCCATAATGTTTTTCATGTTTCACATCTCTGTAGATACATCCTAGATCCTTCACATATTCTTGATGCTAGTATAGTATAATTAAAAGATAATTTGACATATCATCCTAGACCTTTAAGGATCATTGGTACTAAGATCAGGCAGTTGAAGATTAAGGCTATTCCACTAGTGAAAGTGTTGTGGAATCAGTCATCACTACAAGAAGCCACTTGGGAAAAGAAAGAGGATACGAGGAGAGCCTACCCTGAATTTTTTGAATAGGTATGCACTAATTTCAAGGATGAAAATATTTAAAAGGAGGGGAGAATTGTAACATCTGCTCCTTCCATACATGAGAGATGTTTGTTAGTTTTAAGTAAGTTAAATTCTTGTATATGTTGTATTATATTGCATGTAGTTGCATTAGAATGAGGGATTAAATTGAAAAGAAATCAGCAGGGACTTGAATGAAAGGAAAAGGTTTAGTGAGGAAAGTTATATAGGCTTTTAATACTCTAGGGGTAGCAAACTATGATTTTAGCCAAAAGATTGGTTACTGTAGCTACCAGATTTTTTAAATTTATGCTAATGGTTTAGTGGCAAAGTAGTAATTCTCTATATGATTGGAGAAGTTGCTAAGTGAGGTCAGATGATCAAAACTTGACTTGGCATTAGATAAGGGTTGAAGTTTCACCAACCACCCGAAATGCCTATAAATAGGTAAACATATCTGAAACCCTTAGCCATTTCACCCTGAACTTCAAAATTTTAGAGAGCGAAAGTTAGGAATTAAGAAGGAAGTGAAAATTTTAAAGCGATTTGAGGCAAGAGGCTAGCAGAAAAGGAATCCAGGAAGGTACCTGAGATTGAAAATCCAACTTTTTATATGAAACAAGGTAGGAAACAACCTATTCCTTTCTATTTCAAAAGTTACTCTTCATGTATTAAAAATTATGATTTTCATGTTATTAGGCTAGAGAGAAAGCTAAAAAATACATTCTTTATATTTTTAACTATTATTGAGTGTTTTAAATTTCATGGATGTACTTATGTTTGCATAAATCAAATTATGAAAAATGGATTTTTACCTATTGATGAAAATGAGATTGAATCCAAGATTTTAGTGAGATTAAACGATAATTTGGGCTATTTTTTATGATAAATGATGCTTATAGGTTGGTATTGAGTCGTTGATTATCAGAAATGGGTTACAAACTTGGACAAAAATCTGGTTAACAGCTAATTTAAACACTAGAGTATAACATTGCAACCAATTTCCAGCCCTTAGAAGTTGAATGTCATGTTCTTAAGTTATCCAGAAACGTAATCTGAGCATTAGCAGCTGACTGTCAACCTTTAAAAGTCGACTACTGTGCTTATCTTTTCTAGAAAATCGCCAAGAACATAATATCTGACTGTTGGGGTTATGACATTCGATTGGCAGCTCTCAAGAAGTCAACTGCAGGTGGGTGCAAGTCAACTAAATGACCTCTATTCTAGAAACAAACTCAATGACCTAGTTTGAAGCATAGTTAGCCCAAAACTCCAATCAAATAAGGGATTTAAACATGGAATATGTAATGGGTAACATGTGGTTTGAATGAGTATGAGACATAAATGAGAAATAAGAAAGTATTCCTAGTGTATAGATAATGGTAGATAAGCTCATATCGAGTGACCAATTGTCGATATGGGACGTCATTGGGCATTTCACGATTAAATTAAATGATTTTGAAAATACTGTGATAGTTACTAATTTAAGTTAGTGAACTCCCCTATGACCATTTAAAGGAGTCACATACTTAAATTTATACATAACTATGATATGAGTTGAATCACCCTAGTCTATATACTTGTGAATAGCATTTTGGCATATGATCTATTGAAAATAGTAATCCCTGTATATATAGGGGAAGAACTATCAAGAGGTGGGCAGAGACCCTATGGTTCTTGGTCATGGGGATGAACTGCCAAGGAGGTGGGTAGATAACCCGTCAGGGTGTTGTGAATGGATGTACTTGGATCCATTAGAGGACTCTCTAGCATGTACATAAATTATTGTCAATGACTGCCAGATAATATATAGATAATAGTCAAGAACTACACATAGTTAATAACTATGAGAAAATCACCTATGAGTGATGATTAAATATAAGGAGCTGATCGCTCGGCGACTCTCTTGATTTTTCTTACTATAATAATGATATGCTTTAGATTCTTTATACATGCTTTGTATTTATATATGAATATAACTCTGTTACCATTATGATATATTTTGTATGACAAATATGTGATGTTGCATTCATAAGTATGAGATATAACTATATTCATACAAGGCATCCCAATAGACATGATGTATTATTTGATTATGAAAATAATATAGTGCATTTCCATATGATTATGGTGGTATAGAGTAGTGGATTTTAAAACAAGTTGTTATTGCTATTGAGAAATTATTCTCATTAAATGTTGGTTTGTATCAGATGACTAGATACTAGGTGTTGCTGGAGATAGAAGTAGCATTGGTGGAGATACCCATCTTAGGGTATTTTATGTTTGTTAAGGAAGTATTGGTAGAGTTTTATGAATAGTATAATAGTTATTATTTGGTGACATATAGATATTTGAAGTCATACATGGCCATTATATTAGGATGATGATTTTTGGTGTAGGAAATAGGGCATATATGTATTTAAGATATGTGAGAAGAATATCCACTAGTAGGATTTTTGAAAAGTGGGTATGAGTGGAAAGGTTGTTGCCTCCTTACCATAAATGCCTCACATATCTATAGGCGTATATCTTATGTAAAGATATTATAATTATTTTAACTGAATTATGCATGTGCATGTATTTGAAATCATATATATATATATATTATTTCATTTATTTTGCTGCATTATGTGGGAGAACCTGAGTGTAGAAATCCCAAACCAATGACACTTAATTATTTAACTCAAAAAAAGTTAAAATTTTACTCAGGTAGAGGTAGTAGTAATTCACCAATCCTATAGTATATTGTATTATATTATTTAATTAACTAAAAGGAACCATAGGATTGGGGCATTTCTTATCCTTGTGTGAAAGTGGTGATTGCAAAACATAAGCAACCAATGACTCTAAGTCTTGAGTAATCAGGTGTGTACTTATTAAGTCTCTCAAAAGGTGTCTCGAACATGAGTCCTCTATACAAGTCAAAACACAAATAACCACTAGGCTAATGTTAATCTTACTCTAAGATTTGAAAGATATATATATTGCTTAATAGATTAAAAGTGAAAAGAAAATAAAAGATTACCCAAAACCTTTCGTGAAGTGTGAAGCCTATTTTGTTCAGTTTTGAAGCATGAAGCATTTATTAGTGAAGCTTGCTCATCTTTGAAAGTCATTCATCTTGTTCTTCATCATTCCAACCTAAATCTGCAATCAAACAAATGTGATTGAAGAGAAAGAACACCCACATTTTAAGAGATAGAAAGTGTGGTTGAGAGATGAACGCTAGAGAACATTGAAGATGAACACTCACAATGACCACTTTAGGTGAATCAAAATGCAGAGACCACAGAATGGAGGTAATCTACTTCCAAAGCTATTTTTACTGGCTTTTTTAATCTTACATTACTAGAAATTTCCCAAACCCCATTTTTTCAAGACCCATTGTTACATATATTTCTATTTTAGTTTCAATGTTGTTGCTACATATATATGATAATTTAAACTCTCCCATAATGCATTAAACCATAAAGCTAGTATTGGGGAGAAATGAAAAATTACCATTTCTCTTATGAGAGTCATTGAAATAAAAACAAAGTTATTTATAAGTGACTCAAAGTTTAAGAAAGAGTTTTTATATTTTCCCCTTTAATTAATTAATTATCATAATTGCCCTTACAAGCCGATAGCACTAAAAACTAAGATTAGGATGAGAAAATAAAAATATAATGGCCGAAAGAATTTCAAGAATCTTAAAACTTAGTCCTAAAAAAAGGTTACTTTTAAAATATCTTAACCTCTTCACACTTAAGGCAGTTAGCTTAGCTATTCCATGTGAGAGAAGTCCAAGGTTTACATAAAATCCCAAAACACCCTAGAATTGCACTTTTTGCCTTTTTGAGAAACCATCATTCTCTTTAGGAAGCTCCCATCAAGATTTATGTTACTTTTCATGCATTTCCTTGAAAATGCAATTACTTTTTCTATTATTTAATTCTTAGGTGTTATATTTCAATTATGTTTAAAATTAAAAAATATATATGTTTTTTGGTTGATGTATGGGTTCTTAGGGCAGTTCCTTCTAACTTACATTGGTACATTCCACTAATTTAGGTTGTTTACATGTTTAAAATGTTATTTGAACAAGAAAAAAAATTAAGGGGTAGAACCTTGGCAAGGTGATGTTGCAAAAAGTGCTAATTGGTTTTGACGTCAAAGGAGACACATTATAGGAATTTTCCTAATTGGTATCAAGCACATGTACGTGCTTAACTTTATGATTTTGTTAGTTTATAGTGTAATCTACCAATGTTAACAAAAGGTTGTTTGTTTATCCAGGTTTTTTCATTAAGTGCACAAGAAAAGCAACTAATGAGCTTATAATCTTGGCAATTGGTCCTGATAAAGTATCCTACTTTATCCAATGTTTATGGTCAATGAATTTATTTGATACAAGAGCTCGTGCATTAGGAAAAAAGACTCAAAATGGTGGGGTACTTGTGAGGGGGATGATTTAGATTCTAAGAAGGAGCACTATAGTGTTTTAGAGCATAGTTATGAGTTATCTTATATAGAGAATAGAAAAGTATACCTCTTCAAATGACATTGGTGGGACGTGGCTCATTTAGGAAGAGGGTATAAGATTGACAAATATGGCTTCATTAGTGTGAATACTCATTGTTCTTTGAATACGAATGAGTCATTTGTCTTGGAATCCCAAGAAGAAGAAGTGTTCTATGTGAATAACAATATTGATTGAGATTGGCTTATTTTTGTAAAGACAAGTCCCTGAGACCTTTTCAATTTTCTAGATGAGGATAATGTGGGTGGAGACGAACAAGTATAAGCATATCAACAGTTAGAGATTGAATTAAATGTGCAGACTAACGATGAAATAAATAATGGCATTTTAGTGGACTTGCATAGGCTAATGATGTTGAGCTAGAAAACATAATCAAACTAGTAATCACCTACAAATAGGTGTACAAAATGATTCAATTGATATGGAAGATGACATAGATGTGACTCAAGACTACATCTAATCATGATCATTTAAAATGTTTGTTATTTAATTACATTTTATATGCAATTTTATATTTTTTTTATAAAATATGGTTACTTAATTATATTTCATATCTAATGATGTAGGTAATTAATGTTAGGACTTGGTAGAGGTAGAGGCAAGAGAGTTCCTTGTAGCCTTGGACTCAAAAAAAGTGATGGGGATGAAATTTCTTCTTAGAAGAAGTGAAACTTTCTCTTACACAACATAATAATGCAAGTTTGTTTTTGTGCATATTTTAGGATTTATGGATGTAAGTGAAAAATTCTAATTGTTTTATTATTTTCATATGCTTAAAAGTTTCTTCTAGCTTGACTAGGAAGGTTAGGGATTTGTATAGATCTAAAGAAGTTGACATGTTAGCAAAAAATAGTGCATATATTGAAATAAATATGGTTGAGGATGTTAACAAACCTATAGTAAATATGGTGAGGCTTCTTGCTAGCTATTGTGAATATGTCTATGTTTCATTTAAAGATGGTAAATGGGAAGACATATCTAGAAAACATGGTGAAGCAATTTGGATAAAGATGAAGGTAAATAATTTATATATATAAATATTTTATTTTTTTTATGATCTCTATAAGTTGATTAAAAGCTTTTTATGTTTGTTTTAGGATAAATTCATGTCTAGTGGTGGAAACTGTGAGGTAGAATTTCAAGCTTATTGTGTCATGGCTTTCTGCAAAAGTTTTAAAACTTGGAAAAATAATTTTTTCAATAAGTATCTCAAATATGCCATTGATGAGAAGAGACTTAGTCACCAACCAAAAAGCACACATGTGGAATAATACTATATTTTTATTAACTGCATGCTTGAAATTAGAAAATTTAAATGACGAGTCACTTAATTGTAGATGCAAATTATCATTTTATATTCCTTTTAATAATGTATTTATGATATAAATGCAAATTATCGTTTTATATTAATTTTATGATTATAATTGTTTTGTTATATTAAACCTTATAGTGCAGAAGGATCCAAATACAAGAGATTAGCACCACCTGATCGTGTATGGCAGTTGCAACACACTTTTTGAACAAAATAACGATGTAGTTGGATCCACAATTGCAAGAAATCCATGTATGTTTCGATTTATTAACCTTTGTAATAACTTGAGTTATCTATATCAATCATATTCATTTGATTTTTTTATTTTAGCATCCCCAGAAAAGCAAATTAATAATTTTATGATTTGATGCTTGTTTGAAGGGTTAAGTATAGTTTATAAAGGAAGTTAGCAGCTAGATTGAGCATTTTGCTAAGAAAAATGAGTTTTGATTTAAGAGAAAGGGATCTTTTTAGAAAAAGGCACATTTGGGGTAATAAAGCCCAAAGAGTTAGTAAAGAAATAAAGTGAAAAGGTGGTATATGAAGGGAAGAACTTCTGTAAACTTTTTAAATTTGCAATTTCTTCTAAGGATTGATTCGCTAATAAGTTTAAAATTTCTTGACTTTCTTCTTATCAAGTTTTAGAAGGCTTGAATCACTACCTAGAACACCAACATCAACACACAAAGATACCAAGAACAAGGTAATTAAGTAGAAATATAATTTTCTCTCTCTATCTTGAAAATCCATTTTTCTAAACTTGGGTATATGAATGAGTTTTGTGTTTTAATGACTTCGATAAGGATTTAAGATTGCATTCTATTTTTTATAAGCTAGATTTATGCTTTGTGATGCTTGTATAAAGTAAAAAATGAAGATTCAAGTAGTGGGTTATTTTCTCTTTCCTCTTAGAATTTCTAATATTTGATTTAGACTATTTCTTGCTAGAAGAGTCATGGAATTTGAGTATGTTGTTGGTCTAAGTGTAGGATTAAAGTTTATGAATTTATTTATGAATTAAAGCATGTGAAACTAGATTTTTTAGAGTAATTTAAAATTTATAGTATGTTTATTAAAAAATTGGGTAACATAGTAGATGTTGGTGCGTTCTTCAAGATGGTGGGCAACCTCTTTAGGGGTAAGCTCCTTTGGGATGAACTCCTTTGGGGTGAGTTCCACTAAGTGAATCCTTAGGGATGAACCATTAAGAAGGCCTAAGTAACAAACCAAGAGAAGTGAACCCTACTAACAAACCTATAAAGGCTAACCAATGACTTAGTTATCTAAGGTCAACCTTAAGGTGAGCCTTCTAAGAATAATTTGTTGCAACCAACCCTTATAGGTAATCCTTGTGTAAAGAACGCAAGGATGAACCCCTATGGGTGAAACCATCATGGTAGGTCTTAGGCGGTCCTCATGGATGAACCCCTATGGTCGAAGCCATCATGGGTGAGCCATATGGGCAAAACTCTTGTAGGCAAGCTCCTATAGGCAACCTATCATGGTCGAAGCCCCATAAGTGAGTCTTGATGACCAATAGTCTTGTTCATTGAAATTCTAGGAAACTCCAAAACTTTTTTATTTTCTTACATGGCGTAACAAGAATGATAGAAATAAATTATAAGTCAAAAAAAGAACCCTTGGTATATACTTTAATCTAGATTGGTTCCGGATTGAATGACCAATGGTTAGTATAGGACAACCATTGGAGATTCCATGATTGAATTTCAAATCATATGGTAAAGCATTCATTTAACCTTAAAAAGAATTACAAAAACATTGTGTTGGTTGTTAACCTTAAGTTAGCTTACTCTAATAGTTGTAAAGTTACCTACTTAAAGTTAAACCAATCATGGTCTGAGAACTTATCAATCTAAGGTATATATTAAAGGGTTATATATATTTACAAAATAATTCTCCCTAAAGAAGAAGGATTATTTTTAAGAAATGTATTTATATATATTCAGAAAGTAATTCTCCCTAAAGAAGAGGGATGATTTTTAAGAAATGTAACTAGAGAATAACCTTTCTTGTAAAAGAGGAATGATTTTTAAACAAAGTATCAAGAGAATGATTCACCCCACAAAAGAAGGTTGTATCCCACAAATGAGGATTAAGTTTAAGCAACATTGTCTCGTCACAGAAGAATAAGTGGACATGACTTGTAACGTAGTCTAACATCTGCTCTTACTATTTATGAGAGATGTTTATTAGTTATTGATAAATGCTTTTCTATGCTGCATTAAATTTCATATAGCTACATTAGAGTAAGGGAATAAATTGAAAAGAAAAGGCTAGGGACTAGAATGAAAAGGAAAAGTTGATTTAAAGGAATAGAGTAAATCCCCATTAGTCTAGGAGAAGAAAATGCAATTTTATCCAAAATTTTTGAAACCTCTTGCTAAGATTTCAAAGGCAAAATTTCAATTCTCCATATGACAGGAGAAATTTCCATTTGAGGCCAAGAGACAAAAACTTGACCTTGACATTGTACAAGGATTGCAGTTTCCTCGACTCTATGGAACCATTGCGTGCAAGACTAGGTGGCTCTTCCAAAAAAATTGTGGCTCTTCCAAAAAAATTTCTTTATTAAAAACCATACTTTTCCGTTTATCAATTGACTTATACCCCATAACAGTCGACTTATAGAAGTAAAATCTTGAAAAACACCAATAGGAAGCTACAAGTCGGCTGTCAAAATAGTAGCAATTGACTATCAACTAAGAAAGAGCTACTAGTCGAAAAGAGTCATGTACTTAGGGTTAAACATAACATAGCATGAGTCAAATCACTCTAGAAAATATACTTGTGAATATCGTGTTGGGAATGTGATATATCAGTGAAAATGGTGATTCCATAGGCTCATAATTTGCAAGGGCAGAGTAGGCATGATCTGTCAAAGGTAGCAATGATCTCATGAGTTATACCAGTCCCTTTATGGGACAAAAGGGAAATAAAGTATCCAAAGGGGTGTTGATCCTACTAGTCAAGGATGATTTTTCAAGGTTGGTAGGGACCTTTGAGTGAGTTAGGGATGATCAGTTAGAGAGGACAAGGACCTATATGTACTTAGGATCCACTGAAGGACGCTCTAGATATTACAGGGTAGGCAGAGGACTTCTAGTTGGTCAGAGACCATGAGACTCAACTTGAAACTCATTCATAAGTGCTACAAGGGCACATGGAGTTGTTCGCTGGGCGACACTCCTGATGACTCTTATGATGAATGTGGCATTGGCCATTATGATATGTTTTATTTTCCTTACTCATGTTATATATGTGAATATGATCATGTTACCATGGCAAATATGTGTGAAGAAATGACATATTTCCTATTGTTGACATATAGTGAACTAAATTATGCATGCATTCATAAGTACATTCTATAATACTATAAAGCTATAACTACTCCATTTATGCATTGCATCCTAATAGATACTATTTTCTATTTGATGAGGGAAAAGAATGTAGCAAATTTTTATATGATTATGGTGGTAGAGACCATTGGTTTTTAAGCAAATTATTATGCTACTAAGATTTATTCTCATATAAATGCTAGTATGTATCAAATGCCTAGATATCAGATCTTGTTGGAAGTAGAGGTCGAGTTGGTAGGCATACCCATTTTGGGATATTTTATGGTAGTGAAGGAAGTTTAGGTAATTGCTGTAATAGATATTCCCCCATCGCCCCCACCTGTAGGAGGGGTGGACATGCATGATTAGTGTAACAATTCTATGTTTTAACATGTAAATAGTTAGAGTGAAGTGTACATGCCTTTTATCCTAAACCCTCATAATATTTTTAGAAAGGGTCAGGATGATTAATTTTGATGTATAGAGAAATGAGGGCATATATGTATTTAAGATATGTGAGAGAAATAGGAATATCCACTAGTATGGTTTTGAAATGGGCATGAGTGGTAGGGTTGTTGCCTCCTTACCCTAGTTGACAATCTCACATATCTATAGGTATATGTCTTTGAAAATAGAGACTAATGTATGTGACTGTGTATATAACTAATTATTATTATTATTATTATTATTATTATTATATACACATCTATATACTATTTTATTTATTGAAATTTCGCTATGTTACGTGTGAGAACCCGAGTGTAAAAACCCAAAAAAAAATGGCACTTAATTACTTAACTTGGTAAAAGTAAAATTTTACTCAGCTAGAGGTAATAGTAACTCACTAATCTTATATTATATGATAATTATATTATTTAAATATGTCTAAAAAGGAACTATAGGATTGGGGGTGTTACACTTAGGATAGAGGTACAATGATCTAGTGAGTGGATATGATCTATGACCCACAATAGAGGCATAGTGATATCTATCAGAGTAGAATGGTCTTTCTAAGTATAATGCGAAAAGATTAGGGGATGTCTTAAAGGTTAAATTTAGCTAACCAAAGTATAGAAGAACTCATTTAATGTTTTCTTCAGAAGAAAAGTTACATTAAAAAGGGCCAAGTGAATACTTGTATATATTTATATGAGGCAAAGCATGATTATGACCACTGAGCATCAATTTATTGTGTTTCAATTTCAAGTAATGACATAACATAGCTTGATATCTGTGCATTTTCTAGTATTTTTATGATTATGAAAAGTAAAGTGAATGCAATAATTTTTTGCATGATTCATGGCTGGTATCATTAAGGATATCTTTTAAACTTGATTTCCCTTGATTACTAATTTTTTATCTCACCTTGTGCATTGATGTGTCTAGATGTCTAGTTTTACCATGGTCGTGGAGCTAGAGGCTGAGGTTTTTAAGGTGCCTGGTCCCAGGTACCTCATTCACATTGGGGATGTGATTGTCTGGATAGTAGACATACCACCTACACCCCTAGTGGGTTAAGGTGAGAGAGGCAAACAGAGTTTTGAAGCCTCCACTCATACCCATAACTTATTTTATGGATAGAAAGTAGGATAACAGTTGTTTTATAGAGATGATATGAGTGAGAGTTTTGTCTATTGTGTGTGTGTGTATATATATACACACTTATAGATAGATGTATATACTCTTATGTATATATATATAGTTGTTATCTGAATGTGTTTATTTTGTGTGCTTCTATTGGCTTTGTGTGTACAAGTGAGTTACCCAAGTGAAACTCAAACCTATAGCTGAATTAATAAATAGATCCTGGGTAATAAAATAAAATTGAACTCAGGTAGTTAAATAGAAAGACGAGTTAGTAGCATACCCATCTATAGGCCAAACTATATAAAGGCTCGTGGAAGTGGGGTGTTACATTTATTGTAGGGTCACATCAATCATCTTGTGAATGCACAACAAACTAAAGGCAATGAATCTCATATGACTAAGGATCATGTCTTGGCAAAAGTTCTTAATGAGAGAACAAGACATGTTCAAGGTAAAGGTTGTGAGGCTAAGCTTATAAGAAAAAGAATCCTAAACCAAAATAAAGTTGATGTTATGTTTTCATCTACAATTAAGAGTATGAGTGTTGAGATGGAACAAATGATGCAAGAGGAGTGACCTCAAATGGAACAAAGGATGCATGATAAGATTGATCACAAGATTAATGCACAATTAGCTGCCTTAATGGGAAGATTGCAATAGGTATTTTTCTCTTTAATTGGTTATTATAATACTAATTTTCTATCATACTATATATATATTCATATGTAATATTTTCATTTTTTTGGGGGGCAATTTCAAGTTAATCCTTTGAATACTAATGACAATTCACCAAGTCGAGAAGAGACTTAAATGGTGACAATTTGGTTTTATATATACTCAATACATTGAAAGGGAAAAATTAACATAACCTATGCTAATAAAATGAAACCCCAGTGTAGGATGATAAATATAAAAGAAATGTCTATAAGATGTATGATGAGTCTTATGAATACTGAGACTTGTTCCTTAGATGCTATGGAATGTAATCTTGTAGCTTATTTTAGTGATATTTTGGTATCTTGCTAGCTTGTTAATTTAGTGTATTTTGGCATCTTACATGCTCTAATATTTTGGGTTATACTTACCCACAATTTTTTCAATCATGTAAGTTTTCTTGTGACCATAACTTGAGAGTTGTGAGTGTGCGTGTGTGTGTATTATGTTGTTAAATGGTGTTATTTATTAGTTAATTATTGGATGCTACAATGTTGTCAAATAGGTTTTGCCCATTGGTGTGCAAAGTGTTGTATTATGTAGTCAAGATTTTGAGAATATTACAAAAAATATTAAAAAAAAATAAGAATTGCAATGGAGAATTTTGTCACCATTGAAAATATTAATTTTAAAAAAGATAATCAATGGTGACAAAATGATGGACTACTAATGCTTTATGTGCAGCTACACCAAGGTAGTGTACCTATCATTATAGCCTAGTGCAATGGTGAGTATCAAGGTCGTAACCCACCAAAACAAGAAAGTCCAGAGTCACTACTTACTTCTTGTTATCTAGCCTAAAACAAATGGTGATTGATTTTACCTAAACTAATGTTAACTATGAATATATAAAAAGTAAAAGCCAATGATACTTGAATGAGAAAGAGAATTACCATGTCAAGAAAAGTAAACCCATACGGCGTCTAAATTAGTTGGTATATACAAAAAGGTCGTGGACTATTAAATTGATTTATGATACCTGTGAATGAATTCTAGATTAAATCCAAATTCTCTGTCAGTCCCAATAGATTTCTTAAACCTAAACCTACCACTAGCTAGTTCTTCTTAATGGTTGAGTTTAGAACAACATTAATGTTTTAATTTACTACTATTAAGAATTGCTCTTAATCAAGTAATCAATCAACCTTAGTTCTAAGCAGAGATCAACTGTTCATTTCAATCATTTTCAGATTCCAATCATCATCTATCAAGTTTTTGAAAGGAATCTAATTAGCATTCATTACGAAGTCTCGCAAGGAAAACTTAAGCAATTATTTTTAATTGAAAGAAGATCACACAATCTAATTTATAATCCATGCAAGTTAAGATCAAATTGCCAACATAATTCAAGAACTCCTAATGGGTTTCACCAATCTAGCTACTCATGTTTATGATTAGTGCAACAAGAAGAACAAATGAAAAGAAGAAAGAAGGAAATAAGAACAAATACACCCTCATCTATCGAGTTTTGGATGGATAGCCTTAGTTCAAACTTTACTTGAATTTTCACCTTATTGCCTCTTGATTCTTCTCAAGTTTCACTCCCAATGTCTATTGAATCTCTATGGCTATCGCCTTTTAGATCCTCGAGGATAATTAGAGGTCAAGACACACAAATGGAAGGGAGTGTCACTCTCCAAACCACACACACTCACAGCTTTACTCCCTTTTTCTCTTCGTCTGCCTCCCTATTTATAGACAAGGATGGTGTGAGAGGTAACATGGCTATGTTCTAGTGTGGAAAATGGTAAGGGCATGGTGGAAGGTGTGTTAGAGGCTAGGTTGTGCTCTTAGACATATTGGAAGGCTTGTTCTAAACTCTTGCAATAGCATGGCTGTGGTGAAGGGTGTGCTATAGAACTTTCTTGTTTGGTCATGCTCCAAGGTGTGTTCTAAGCTCTTTTCTTCAACATAGGCATGCTTCAGGGTGTGTTCTAGAATCTTTTCTTCAACATGGGCATGCTCTAAGGTGTGCCAGGCCATAAAATCCTCATTTTCGTCCCTTTTGACTCCAAAATGTTTCACTACTGATTGTGACTTGATAAAACTCCTTAAATTGAGAAAGCATACAGAATTGCATGATTCTTGAGATAAAAATACATAAAATACTTATGAAAATAGACAGAAAACATCAAGCAAATATGTATAAAATAGGGCATATCACAAAACAAGTCACCACTGAAGAGACTTTCAGTGGCGACCAATGAGGTCGACATTGAAAAGAGGTCTAGTGGCAACAACAAGGTCACTACTAAAAGGTCCTCTAGTGGCAACTTTGATCACCATTGAAAAGACCTTGAATGGCAACCAATGTAGTCACCACTAAAAGCCATTCAATTTGTTTTTAATGGCAACCTATGTTGTCGCCATTGAAAATCATGGCAACTAAAGTCTCCACTTATTGTATTATATATGACAATGCTTTAGTGGCAACTTCATTAGTCACCACTGAAAGTGCTAACAATGAAAATATCAGTTACAAATTAGTGACGACCAGTTAGTCGCCACTAAAAAATAATTGGTGGTGACTTTTAGACTTTCAAGGGTGACTTTAGTCGCCATTGAAAGTTAGTTTTTTTGTAATTATTGTAATGAACCCATCAATTCTTTGACTGTCATTTTTGCAAATAATTGGACGCTTATATGGCGACAACCACATAATTAGATTTTGGATATAAATATCTCATAATTTTATCCATGTTTTGAATATCTTTGATATCTTCTCCATTCTTTCTCATATGATGAGCAATAGAAATTAATCTATTAAAGTATTCTGCCACAAGTTCAATTGACTTTATTTTTAAATTTTCAAATTTGACTTCTCTTTCTCTATTCTGTCAAACACCTTGTACAGCAATTTCATGCTTCTTTTGAAGTTTTTTCTGGAGTAATGATTTCAAATGTGGCTTCATTAATGCCTTGATAAATTTTATACAAGGCTTTCTTCTCTCTCTTTTTCTCAATTCACAAAGTTCTTCCTTTTCCTTCTTTTTTCTTTTAGAGCTTCGTCTACTTCTGTTGACTTTTCTTCATAACCATATTCTCTACAAAGCTCCCATACATCTAAGGAACCCAAGAGAGCATTCATCTGGATACACCAAATATCATAATTGCCTTTGGTGAGTATGGGTGCTTGAGGTTGATAGCTGCTACTAGTTGATGTCATGTTTTGATACTAGTTGTTGGAAATACATGGAGGGATTGCAATTGTGAATTTGTGCCAATAAATTTCTATGACCATAGATATATCAAAATAAATATATTTATGATGACATACATATATAGAAGACACTCACTATTTTCTTCTCTTTTTTTATTACTCAAATATTATACAAATTACTAAACTTTTCACACTTTCTTCCACACTATTTTTAAACACACAAAGCACTTCTTACGTTATTTTTCTCTCTTCCACTCTTGCTTCTTTTTTTTACTTCACTTACTTTGTAGGATATGAAGCCTTTCCTACGTGTGTGTGTGTGTCTGTGTGTCTGTGTGTGTATCTATATATATCTATATATATATATATAGACTAAATTAAGTCTCATGCATGCAATAAATGAAAGATGCTATTTTTCTTTGCCTAAGTCTTTACATAGGGTGGCATGTCTCAAAGTCATTAATGTATAAGGTGGCTTATCTCCCATGCTTTTTTTACAAATTTATGATGGAATTTAACAAGTTTACTCCGACAATATACTTCTTCTCTCTAGTTTTTCTTTGTCCAAATTAATCTTTAAAGAAGATTAGTCCTCTTGTTAGACTGACGTATACTATATATATCTGCATATAGTTTGCTCATATTGAATGTATGGTGTAACTCATCTCCTTGTCATCTTTTGCTTGTCAATCTCTTCACTACGATTTTTCTTAATTATACATGTCCATGTTTCTACAGTGGTTTATATATATATATATATGTATATATATGTTGACACATTTTAAAGTTAATTCTTTAAAAACCACACATACACCTATTATAAATTTTCATTAGCTTTACTTTCTCTCTCATATTCTCACATCATATATTTTATTTTATATTATATATTATATAATATATAATTTTAGAGATCAACAAAAATCTCCTAAATTATTATAATATAGATTTATATACACTGTTTGTCATATAATAGGTGCGTAATTTTCGCAGAGTAGTACATACTTGCATAAGTTAAAAGAAGTATTTGGCTTTTCGGAGAGCAGTTATGTTAGCTTTTAGTAGAATATTAACAAATAATCTGTAGGTTGTATATAAAAAAAGGTTGTTTTGCGGTGGTTAGTAGTTGATCTTGAAGTAAACTTGTCAAATATGATGGCTTAGATTCACATCCATCCACCATATTAAATTACAAGAAGATGCGCTACACCTCTCCAATTTGCAAGAAGGAAAAAAAGTGACCTACAAAAGAGACAATTAATCATCCTATAATGTTACATTTATTGCATTAGCTTTATAAGTCTATCTATAATATAGGAAATGAAAAGGTTTTGGACAATAGGAGTGCAACTTAAGTGAAAGAGCGAGAAAAAAATAATAATAATGCAAGACAAAAGGGTGCTTTGTGTGTGAGAGAATTAAAAAAATAATGTAGAAGAAAGTGAGTTAGATCTTGTCACAAAAAGTAATTACTAACATTTATTCACATTTACAACTCACCACGGATTTCCACTTGTATATGCTCGATAGGTATATGACTTTTAAAATGAAGTAGTAAACAGATAAAAAAAATTAACAAAAGTATCATAATGATTAATGTTGAATTGACATCATAATTAATAGAACAACAAACAATAAGCTAAATTAATTCTCTCAAAACTGAAACAAGAAAGAAAATTAATAGAAACAGTTTAATTAATTGAGTTTCCTTGTTAATTCTCATAGTAAAGATAATCATATAGCCCCTGGCTAGGCTGCTAAGATTTTTTGCCTTTTGTTGGCTTCTTGGGTGATGATTTCCTTTTGTGCTTCCAATACGGTCCTCTTGACCCCATTCTGATCATCCAATATTGCTTTCTCACCCTTAATATCATTGTTAGTGACTTTGGCAGTGTTGTTATCATAAGGTTGAATCTTTTCAAGCTCATGCAGCACATTTGTGATGTCAAG
Source organism: Senna siamea (assembly GCA_031216115.1). Taxonomy (NCBI): domain Eukaryota; kingdom Viridiplantae; phylum Streptophyta; class Magnoliopsida; order Fabales; family Fabaceae; genus Senna; species Senna siamea. The sequence goes on from CM062360.1 coordinate 11,951,160, forward strand.
CACAAGGCGTTCAGCCAGTGTGCGAGAGAACTCAGCCCTCACAACAACACGGAGCACGTTGATGTGCTGAGCATCCGGCGGCATCGGATATGCCGGCACAATCCACCCATGCCGGCGTAACATTGCCGAGACCTTGAACTCGTCATGCTGGCTTCTGTCTTTGAGAGAAAATGCCACCACTGGAACTCCATTGTCCTTTGAGAGTATGTTAAAGCATCCAGTCTTCACTATTCCTTCCTTTAGCACTATTGCATTGTCTCTACAGTTCTCCATCACACTTCGGTATCCCTAGAAATTAAGCCACAAAAGACAGAGTTAACTACAAATATATACAATACAATTGATGTTACCAAATGGTTTGTACAGAACTACTTGCAGGTCTTGTGAAATCAGAATTGAAAAAAATTTTGCTTCTGTTTTTGTTACACAAATATTTTCAATTCATTTACTGAAAGCAAAAGGATATTACACTTATACCCTTCAATTTTATGTCATTTGCTAATATCTTGACTTTAAAAAATCCTCCCCCTAAACTTTGGTTCTTCAGCATTTGAAAATTTTGTGATATTCCATTTAATTTCCTGTACAAGACTTTTTTTTTCCTAAATTAATTTAACTATCCTTATTACTTTCAAATTACTAGCTAGGGAGATGCTATGTGGCAATTAGTAAGAGAAAGTGTGTGGAATGACATTTATGTTAAGAAAATGATAAAATAAATAAATAAATATTGTATGATTTAAAGAACTAACTTGCCGTTTTTAAAATTGAAGGGGTGTTGTAAGTAATTAATGCGATAATTAGTTGTACTAATCATATTGAAGTTAAAAACTGAAAATGTATTAAAAATATATATGCACACCTCTTGACCCAGGCGAATCAGCTGGTAATATTGAGCAATAATCTGGCTAGAACCTGCAAGTGACAAATAAAATTAAACCATATTTAAAAGAAAATATGGGAAAATATAATAAATTAGGTAGGACGAAGAAATGAATTAGATAGTGTGAAGAACCTTTTGAAAAATTGAGGGTGAAGGTGGGCTGGTCTGCTCCAAGGTAATTAATATGGAATACGAGGTCATCAGGCAAGTCAAGTTTGGTCCTCCATATCACCCAACCAATTCCAGCATAAACAAGTCCATATTTGTGGCCACTAACGTTGATGCTCTTCACCAATGGCAGCCTGAAATCCCATTCGAGCTCTGGGTAAAGGAAAGGGGCAATAAAACCACCACTTGCAGCATCAACGTGAATAGGTGTATCCCATCTACAAAATACATCACAAGCCAATCAGACTAGTTACTACAAGGTAAAGACTTATATTTAAAAAAAAAAAATATTGAGAGCTTGTGTGTCAAGGGCATGATAGTAAGTTTCTAATATTTAGTGATAAAATAAAATAAGACGAAAGAAAAAGATCAACATTAAATTTGCAAAGATTATATGATAGTAATTAGTATATATATCTTAATGCCTTACAGTTGAGAAACTAATTATAATGGACTGATATATTTGAAATCTTTTAAAAATAAAAAAAGTTATAAGTTTCATTTTCTTACCCAGTTTTCTTGTTCTTCTCTAAAAGAAGGTCGTTCAAGAGTTTGACATCTTCAAATTCACCGTTATACGTTGAACCCAAAATTGCTGCCACACAAATAGTGTTCTCATCCACCATCTCAACGGCTTTGGCAGGGTCCATCACGTAGTAGCCTTCCTGCACCTTCACTTCCTTCAACTCCACCTCAAAATATCTTGCAAATTTCTCCCAACATACCTAAACCAAAATTAAATCAAATTCACCGTAATTTTTATAATTGTTAAATTTAACTACACGTGTTTTTTTTAATTAAATTTTTAACACAAATAAATTTATATAAAGTCGACTTCATAAAATCAACGATTAAAAAATATAAAGAAATAAAACACCTGAACATTGGCACCAGTGACAATGTTGGGGTTGTGATAAGGCTTGCCCTCAGCCTTCCTTTTGATTTGCCACCTCTTTTTGAAAGCAAGCCCTGCCAGCATTATCGCTTCTGATGATCCAACCGTTCCCGCTCCAATTCCACTCTCACTTTCTCCAATTGGAGCATTGAATAAGCGTGCTATCATGTTCACACACCGATTCTGTTTTTGCACAATCAAAATTATGGATTAATGTTAATATTTTTATACAGAATAAGACTATAATTTTAATTTTAATTTACTAATAAATACAATTAAATTTATATCAAGTTTTAACATGAAATTTTTTATGTAATAATAAAATTAGTTAAGTAATTTTATTATTTTAAAATAAATAATACAATTTTTTTTATTTTTTTCCTCTAAAATCACGTTTTCATGAAAAAAATTAGTATTTTAAAATTTAAATTTTATCATATATTTATATTATAATAATTTTAGAATGTTTTAGTAGTTAATCTCAAAAATTATATATTCATGCCTATAAAATAAAATATAATATTTGAAAAACATATAGAAAGAATGGAAAGTAAAAGGGTAAAATGTTAAACCATATTAAGAGAATGAGAAACTAAATATATTCTCATTATTTTTTTATTTCATATTTAAAAAATTAGTATGCACCCTAAGTTTTTGTCTTATTGAGTTAGTTCTTTAAAAGAAATTAAATTTTTAAAATAATGTTTCTACAAGACCTATACTCCATGATCTTTAAGTCATCGAAACCAATGCGTGGAAGGTACGCAACGTCCAAGGGTTTAATTTAGTTGGTCAAAAAAGTTCCTAATTTAAGATATTGATTAAGATTTTTGATAAAACATTGATAAAAAATAAATAAAAATAATAATTTTTAATATTAAAAAAATTCATTAATAAATAAAATAAAATTTTAATAAAAATCTTAAAATACTTGTTGACAAAACTTTAATTTTAATATATTTAGAGAAGGGAAAGAGAAAGAAGTACGTGTAGCTCGGTGGTTATGGGGTACTCATCCATGTCCACGTAGTTCTTGTTAATGGATTCCATAATGAGCTTGTTGCATTCTTCCTCCATTGAAGTCGTCACAAAGGAAGCCAAGTTCAGCTTTGGATTCGCATCTAGCTCCAGCTCGTCATGTATGTTCTGGTAAGCTGCCTCCTTTGGCATCGACTTCTCCGGCATGCTCAACCTGCACTCATACCCCACCAAACCATTCATTCATTCATTCTACTGCTTCATGTTCGATAGAGATGTAAAAAGAAAGAAAATTTAAAATTCCACATAAACCGATAAAAAACAAATTATCTTTGACATTTTAAACATACGAAATTCTCTTGAATCTATACTGAAAACTCAGCAATATTATAGATCAAGGGAAATAATAATAGTAATAATAGGAAGAAATGAAGGAGGTCGGTGATGATTATGGATGCTTGTACCTGGGAAGGGAGTCTCTAGCATATGGAGAAGCAAAATTAGAGTGAAGGAAGAGATCAGAATCAGAGGGTGGTTTTGGAAAAACCATGGTGAAGTGTTTAATTTGCTATATAGAATTAAGAAAGAACAAAGGGATCAGAAAGTGTTAGGTTGCTTGGTGAGGAGGATTGTAGAACCAAGTTGTGGTATTTATATATAAACATGGGGTCGGGTAGTAAGTAATAACGCGGAGAATCGTTCTTTTGTTTGTGATTTTTCTACGCATTCATAGCGAGGAAGCTGAATTATATTTTTCTATAGAAAAGTAAAAGAATATCTCGTAAGATTGATTTTGTCTCTATGTCAATTTGATTGTTTCTTTGGTCAACAGGAATGTCCGTTCACAACAACTCTAGAACCATAGATAATAATATAGATATACCTGTAATACTAAACTGAAACATGCCAATGAGAAAGGGAGAAAGAATGAGCGGAACTTTCAATTCATCCTGTGGGACCCACGAAAATTCTTGTGGGTCTCACCACATGATTTGAAAGTCAAATTTTGTATGTATATTTTTTAAATTTTTTAAATTAAAAATTTATAATTAAATTCTTATGATTTAGTCCATCCTCTTAAGAATGTAAATGATTTATGCCAAAATGAAGGTAGATATTTGACATAAAATTAGCGCAAAACAATTCATACAAATTAAAGTTATTTGTGTGAGTTAATTTAAATTATTAATATAATACATAATTAATGAAAATTTCACAATAAAGACAAAACTTTATATTTTAGAACTACATTATATAAATTAAAAGAAAAGAAACTAATTTATCTTTAATTATAAAAATATTTTTTAATTTATTTTCTGTTAATAAACTTAGTATTTTATACAATATATTTTTATTTATACCAATATATATTTTTTTAAAAATATATTTACCAATTTATATTTATTTTAATTTTATTTATATAATTATACTTACTTTGGCGATAAAAAGTTTTTTTAAAATTTTTTCATCAATTGTGTTACATCACCCTGACACTAAAGTTCGTAACTTGTTACACAATGAATAATAATATTTTTAATTAAACGTGTGTTGCTAAAACAAAAGCGGCACACCATTTAGAAATTATATTTTTCTTGCATAAAGAAAAAGGGACACACCTTGCATAATTTTTTTAAAAAATTACCGACTGTTGATGTATTATTTTATTTAAAATTATTTTTAATATTCACTTTCTTTATTTAGTTTTGACATTCTTTCCCTATAAAAAAATTTGGTAAATACAATAAAACAAATATCATCAACATTATAAAAAAATTATTTGAAAAATTAAAACAAATATTATAAATAATTAAAAATATATAAAAATAAGTTAAGAAAAACTTAGTTATAATATTGTGTAAGAAAAATTAAAAAATATTTTAAAATAAGCTAAGTACAAAAGTTTTAGTTAAATTAAAGATGTTTGGTAAATCGTTTTAATTTTCATTTAAGTGTATGCATTTTAGTTATTAACAACACATAATATAAAAATCCAAAAAAGATATTAAAAATATGAAAATAAATTAGGATCAATCTAGTTGTAATACTGTGTAAAATATATATATACAAAAATTTTATTTATTTTTTGTTTTTTTCTAAAGAAACATTTAAATTTATTTTTTTGTTTCTTTTTTGCATTTTATCTGTTAATTTTTTATTAACATTTATTTTTATATTGCATTTTTTTGTGTGAAATATATTATCTTGTACAATATTTTTCTTATCAATTTATTTTTTGAATAATACATATTTATTTTTTGTTAATGTAAATTATTTAATGTTTATTATAGTTTTTATTTTTTTTAGTTAATAAAATATAGTTGAAATTTTTTATATGTTTTATTTATTTATGATATTTACTTTAATTTTACAAATAAAATTTTTTGATAATTTTGGTGATATTTGTTTTATTTATATTTACCAATTTATAGATAAAGGATATTAAAATCAAATATGGGAAGTGACGATTAAAAAAATTAAATAAAAAAATGTAATTAAAATCAACTACTGTTGTTTTTATTTTTTAAAATTTATTCAACGTGTGTCACTTTCTTTTTATGCCAGACACAGTTTCTGTAGCGTCTGATTCCGTGCCGGGCGTTTTAGCAGCGGTTTTTTCGTTGCTACAGGTTTTTGCAACAAATATTATTGTCACTATAACTTTTGTTAAATTAATTATTCAAATAAAAGTTATAGCAGCAATAATATCCGTTGCAATAATATTAAAACACGCTTTAGGGACGGATAAAACTGCCACTAAAAAACCCAGCATCCGCCCAGCGGAGTTGTTCGGATTCGCTGTCATTACTTTTCCTGGCATTATCGTGCCATTATTTTTAGAGGCGGTTTTTTACGTTGCTAAATATTATTGCAACGAAAATTGTTGCTGTTATAATTAATTATTTAAATAAAAGTTATAGCAACAAAAATTTTCGTTGCAATAATATTTAAAACACCTTAGCAACGCAAAACACCGCTGCTAAAAGTAATGGCAGGGCAATCCCAGCAAAAGTAAATGGCAGCGGATCCAAAGGCCCAGCACAGGATCCAAAAGCGTTTCTGTATTATGTGTCGATTTCTTCTTTTGACATACGTTAAACTAAAATACTATTACTCTACATGTTGCAAAGTAATGCAACGTGTTACAAATTTTAGTGCGTTACCTTGAGTAGTGCAACACGTTACGAAAAAAAGAGTGTTGTGTTTTTTGGAGAAACGCAATAAAATTTGTGAAAAAAATTTAAAAAAATTCTCCTGCTATCAAAGTAAGTATAATTATATAAATAAGATTAAAATAAATATAAATTGATAAAATATTTTTTAAGAGAATATATATTTGTACAAAATTCAAGATTATTTAACTTTTTTTATTATTATATTAAAAATAAAATATTAAAACTTAGTATACTACATTATTGATATAATTACAATTTTATTCTTAAAAAATTATGTTCATTTATAAAAAATAGATTAACAAAAAATTAACTATAGTTTTTTTACAATAGAACCATACTAAAATTAATTTAACTAAATTTTAAAAACAATTAGTGTAATTTATTTTTTATTAATCATCATATAGACATATAGTTACATTAAAAAATAATTTAATAAGAAAAAAATTAATTTTCAAAAAATTTAAAAGCCATCCCATCAAAATCTATCATCATATTATGATATTATATATAAAGAGAGATAAATACAAAATAAAAATACATTATTTACTTATAATTTTTATTATATAAATAAAATTTACTGTATAATTAATTTTATGTCTATTATACTTTATTTTCTCAATTTGAAGCGAGCATATGGTTTTGCTCATAATCCACAGGAAAGCAGTGTGGAAAGAGATCGTCCACAGCTTCTCCTTTCTCTTTCTTTCTCTCTTTTTAGCCTTTTCTTCCTTTTGTTTTTCTTTAGAATGTGGAGTACCCTATGAAATAGGATGTCATCATGACATTAATTTGAATCTGTAACTTGACCATTAGTTTTGTCAAGGCAATTACCATACCTCCCACACCTCTCATGCCGTCTACCATCTCTCAACTCTTATTTTACATTTCTTGTATGAAACGAATGTGCCTTGATTTTGAATTTAATTAACTATGCAATTAGAAATGTCGATTTTTATGAGTATATATTTATAATTAAGGTGTATTGAAAATCGTTGTTAGACATAAAAGGACGGTATGAACCTTTTTTTAAAAAGAACAAGAAAAAAAAATACGAAGATCTCCATTATTGTCTTTTTTTCATCATTGATTATAATATCAATTTTTTCTTAAGGTAGTTTAATTTTAATTTGTATGAATAATTTTTTTCGTTGTTCTTAATTATTAGGATCGGAGAATGATGGAATTGCTGTTTTACTAATTATTACAAAATTAAATTAAATTCTTAAAATTTTAATTTATAAAAAGTATCTAAATATATGTCATATAAAATGCTATTTTACATTTCATAAAAAATTTAATTTGTGAAAGAATCAGAAATTATTCAAAATTAAACCAAAATTTCATGGAAAGAAGCAACTTTAATATTTGAGATAATTAGTTAGTTAGATTGGTATATTTTTTTTTTCTTTAAAGATATCATATTTGAGTCTTTTGTACAAATATATTTTTGTTAAAATAATTTTATTCTCATTATGAGATTTAAATTATTAATTTAAATTAGATTAGTTAAAATATAATAAATTTATGAAAGTTAGTAGTTTCAAAAAAAAACAAAAAGGATCGCAACATGGTTGGGTAGAAGTTTGTGTGAAGGGTTGCAAATATTTAATATCTTTTATATAATATTTGGCCAAAAAAGAAATGTCTTTTATATAATAAAAAATAACTTAATAGATTAGCTAACATAACAAATAAAAATCCACGTGATTGTTAACTGATAATTGAGACTTGTGAGGTGCTATTTAATTTTCTCCAACCGGCGTCACTTTGTTTGATTTTCTTATCATTATGCTAAAACATTTAGTTTTTGAAAATTAGTCAAAATTACATCACTTGATCGGGAAGAGCAACACGTGGATAAGTCCAAATTATTAACGATCCCATCATCTTTCATTTATGTTATACCAGATTTTTTTCCATAGAGATTTGGGACATTATCAGCTTGTCTCTCTAATGACCATGAGTTTGCTTAATGAGATACAACGTTTTAACTGTAGGAATAAATTAAAAGACTTGTTTCGATAATCAATTAAATTGAAAAGAGTACTAAATTATTAAGGTTGACAAGAGAAATCCCTCAAACTTTAGTTTTATGCAACATACATGTGCTTCAACTACCTGAACACTTAAACACGGCGTTTATCTTGCTTTTTCTTTCTTGAAAATCTTTTTTCTGGTAAAAAAAATTAAGTAAAAAAATGACAACCCCATTTTGAATGGCTTAAAATATCATTCAAAATGTTATCTTAATTGCTTTCATGATATCACTAAAAAAAAGAGTTTCACCGACGATTTAAAAATTTAGTCACTAAAAAATTATTTTTAAGAACGACTTTTCAATAATCATCATTGAAAGTTATCTTTAAATATATATATGTTTTATTCTTAAGCCCAACTTTTAGTGAATATATAATTGTCACCAATAACTATTATAATTTTTATTAAGATTTTTTAAAAAATTTTTATTTTTTATTTTTAGAAACCAAAATGTTTTAAAATTTTTTATTTTAAAATTTGATTTTTGGTGTCACTATCAATAACTTTTTAGTAGTTTATTGGTGGCTATTATAAGGCCGTAACTAAAAAAATTTTGGGACAACTATCAAATAGTTGCCACCAAAGTATTTTGGATTTTTATTTTTTATTATATAAAAAAAGTTGGTACCAAAACTTTAGTAATGACTATAGATTAGCTGTTATTAAAGCTGTTAAAATAGGTTCTTCAAACTTATCTTTGACCCGCTTTATAATGGGTCAGTCAATTTTAAAAATAGATCATTATTTATCTAATTCAATTCAACTTTATTAAGGCCACAGATTGAGCCAAGATAATCCTTAATTATTTTAAAGACAAATATAATTTAATTTATTAAATAATACTTTTAAAATAATTATTATAATTTATTATACTAATTTTTTTAAATATTCTTTAAAAAATAAAAAATATATAATTAAAGTACAACACATAAAATTTAAAAATGACAAATTATGTCATTACATAATTTAATAATAGATCATAATAAAAATTATAGCTACATTTTTTTACTACAAACAAGAAAAAACACACAATTATGTTGTACTTCGATTAGAGAATTAAAATTTTCACAATTTAAATTTTTTATATTTTAAATTAATTTTTTTGATAATTATAATATTTATAAAAAAAATTGTAAATTTTAACTAATAAATATATGTATAAACTATAGTTTATATATGTATGTATATATGTAAATAAATACATATACGTGCACACAAATACATATCTATACATAACACACATATGTGTATATTTACACGTGTATTTATTTATATGTATAACGATCCCCTAATACGTCATACGCAATGCTTATCTGATTAGCGGAAGCATATGGGTTAGTTTACATGGTTATTCCTTATGTGGGAATGTCAGGGGATCGCTACTGGTTGAGCGTAACCCAAATAGACTTTCCATTGTCCATTCAGATTCCGTTCAACCCTGATTCACACGCAGCTAAATAAATACACATACATACATCATCAATAACTCTGGAATGAAACTAAAGTCCATACATACGGCGTACTATCATTAAACTCAACATCCAAAACTCATATACATATACTGTCAAGCATTCACATACATTCTAACTGAATTTCTCAAGTTTACAGTGGTAAACCCTACCGAAAATCCGGCAGAATTTCCTCTGTATTTCGATCATATCCCAAGTACAAAATCACCTGTTTAAAATCAAACAGCCAGTCCAACAACAGTAATAAACATACTTAACATAAATCCATATATACTATCTGAAATATTACATGTACATTTAGTCCAATCCATACAGAAAACATAAGAGACAGAACCCGATAAACAACAACGTCATCAAAGTATATGTACAAACGATTCAAGCCTAAGCTAAATCATCCTCCTGTCTATCCTCAAGTCAGCCTCGGCTATCGTCTAGGTTCCTGTCCCTGTCCCTGTTCATCTGAGTAAACAACCTAATGAGATATGAATCCCAGTAGAATAATTTACAATTAAAATATCATTCGAAAACCAGTTGAATACTCAGCGGTGCGAACACTGAAATCATCTTCCCGAAATCAGTTCGAAAATAGTGAAATACCTTATCTTTAAAAATCATTTAATTACATGGAAATCGCTGCAGTTAATCAAAATCATAAAAATCCATTTCTTTGAAAATCAATCATCAAAATCAAGTAAAATCCCATGCCCGGTGTATCTCAATCCACATTGGCTACAAATCTACTGTAACCAAATCTAAACCATCATCTAATTGCACATAGTCTAGAGAGAATACCTCTCTTATCATTGGGTGTGATCCGTAACACCAATCACTCGAATCAAGCCTATATTGTGAGTGTGATCCGTAACACCAATCACTCACTCAAGGACCGGGTGAGAATCAACATCTAGGGCGTCCCCTAGCATGTGCACATACGCCAATTCTCATCCTCATACAGTCTATTCGAACTCACATGCACTCGGTCAGCTATTCCTCAGGGTTCTAGGGTATTACGCCTAAATCACAACGTTTCCCCGTATAGGCTATCCCCCCTTATACTCCTTAAACCTTTCTTAGGGTCGTCCTAGTTTAACGCGTAATCCCTAACTCAGTACAGGGTAAATCTGATAAAAATAATCTTGTTTAAAAGCTTCCTGTACGAGGGATACTTAACGGCCGTCCCATACCGGCTATCAAGTACCCAGCCCTAAGTAAATCCGTCCTAAAGGCATCTAAACTCGATAAACAAGGTGTCTAACATGCAATTAGGGTTTTCAGCACACAGGCATGCAATTTATCCCATCGAAAGTAGCACGTAATTCCATGCAAGTCATCTAAATCATTCAGGTATTCACTAAATCAATTCTAGGGTTCGGGAAGTGTAAATTATCCTACCTGGTCTCCTGCCGCTCCAAATCAAGTCAGGGCTTCATGAAATCTCAGTTTCTGAGCCCAATTAATTTTCTGGACATGAAATTAAATATTCAGATTCGTCACGTCATTCGTTTTTCGATCCTAAATCCGGTTACGCTAAAACCTAGGTCAATTTATTGCCTAATTACGTTCGGCAGCCATTTCAGTCATATACCATTAGTTTTTGGGAAATCAGACCTTACCAATGTGTCCAGATGATGAAATTCTTTGTCACGGTGGTCTCGGTTTCTCTCGATGCACGTCGAAAAGCTCCGGCACGACGGCACACGGTGGCGCATGGCGGAGGGGTGCGGTTTGCCTCGAAAATCACACCACGGTGAACCCCGCAACTCCAAAAGTCCAAATACGGTGGTCGCGCGGCGGTTCACAGTCATTTGGGCGGCGTTTTCTGGCCACGAAGTTTCTCGCACGGTGGACAGAGTTTCCCTCGATCTGGGCGCGTTCGGCCTCCTTTCGACGGTGGCGAGCTACTGGAGGAAGCTGGCAACTCGGGCTACACGGTGGTGGGGGCGGTGACGGTCAACGGCGACGGACGGCGGCGATCCGAGCTGGAGAAATTTCGCGGGATGGAGGGGAAAAACGACGTTTTTCCGGTGGCTCCGGCGGCCGTTGGTGGCCGTGGTTGGTTGCTGGAGGTTGTGGGCAGTGAGGGCTGTCGGTTGGTGCCCTTGGTGGCGACCCACGGTGGCTATAGCGGCCGTTCACGGTGGAGGAAGGAGGAGAGAGAAGAGAGAGAGGAGAGAGAGAGTATGGTGAGGAGAGAGAGGGAAATGAGAGAAATGGAGGGAATTCGTGTAATTTAAAGCCTCCAGGGACGATTCCGACTTTTCCCAGGCCACCCGGGGATGTTTTAGGGTGTCGGCATCCTTCTAGACGATGGCAAGCATTTACATGCAAAAGTTTTGGCCTCCGTCAACGAAATTGATGCACGAAACTTCTTCCGTCAGTTTCTGATCGCCGGATTGCATTTCTTTCTGTTTAATCGTGTTTTTGGCTTTGAATAATCTTTTGTTTCGATTTACTATCCTCGAAATTTATGCCAGGCTTCGTTTAAAAGAAATTAGGGTTAAAAATCAAATTTTATCTTTAAAAATCCTTTCAGTTGTTACAATATGTAAGTACATGAATATATATAAATGCATGTGTGTATGTACATGAATATATATATATATATACATACACACACATATACATATGTAAGTATCTTTGCGTTTATTATGTTAACTACAAGTCATTAAAATACATAATACATAAATTTATTACATTTCAACATCATAAAATAACAATTAAAAATTTATTTTTATTATTTATTTTTTACTATCATTCATCTTTTATTATTATTGTACTAATTTTTACTAAAATTTTTTTACGATAATATTTATTTTCATTTACAATTCAAAATAATAACATATATTAATAAAATATAAATTAAAGTAATTAGATAAATTAAATAAAAAATAATATTATTTGAATTAAATGTAAAGTTATGTAATTAATTTATTATATAAATATTTAAAATCACATAAAAAATTAAGAAATTAAATAAAACAAAATGTGAGCTAGCCTGACCTAGTCTTAACTCGTTTCAATTCACTTTTTTAGGATTAGGTCAAGTTGACCTATTTTTATATGAGCCAAAAATTCTTTAACTCAGTCTTAATTATTTTAATGGGTTATACGAATTAATCTATTAGACTTAACTTGTTTTGACGACTCTAAATATCATTGAACATGATTATATAATAAATATAAGTCGTTACAAATAACTTTTGGTGGCAAATGTGTTTAAGTCAATATTTACTTTCATTTACAATTCAAAATAATAACATATATTAATAAAATATAAATTAAAGTAATTAGATAAATTAAATAAAAAATAATATTATTTAAATTAAATGTAAAGTTATGTAATTAATTTATTATGTAAATATTTAAAATCACATAAAAAATTAATAAATTAAATAAAAAAAAGTGAGCTAGCCTGACCTAGTCTTAACTCGTTTCAATTCACTTTTTTAAGATTAGGTCAGGTTGACCTATTTTTATATGAGCCAAAAATTCTTTAACTCAGTCTTAATTATTTTAGTAGGTTATACGAATTTATTTATTAGACTTAACTTGTTTTGACGACTCTAAATATCATTGAACATGATTATATAATAAATATAAGTCGTTACAAATAACTTTTGGTGGCAAATGTGTTTAAGTCACCACCAATAATGTATTTTTTTAATATTAAAAATAATATATTTTATTAAATTAAGAAAAATACAAAAGGAATGTGACAAAAAAATACCAAAATACAATGTCAAGCCAAAAACCCGTATCAACTCCCACCCTCACAGCTCCCACCCGTGTTACAACTGTGTGACCGTCGAAGCTCTTTCAATGTTAAAGCCCCATCACCGTCGAAGGTTGGTCACCATTGTGTTGTTGAAGCGGGTGTATGGCTCATCTCAGTTAATCGCCAATTGGGGAGGGAAGAAAACCACCATTGCTGCCAAACTGCCATTCCCACCAGTGGAAAGCTCTGATCACTCACCACTAACGAAGCTCCAGTCACACTCTTCAGCAATTTTTTCTATGGTGTTTTCTTGGTTTCCTCTCAGTTTGGTCAATCAAGAGAGGTAACTTTTCGGCTACAATCCTTAGAATTTTTCTTTATAAACAAAATAGCCCATTAAACTTAATTTCTTAACTCGCTCATCTCATCTATATATGCTTCAATCAGAAATTCAGAATGAATCACTTTCCCTCAGTTACAACATATATATCAGAAACACCACAATTCATTTTGAGTGTTTTAATCTCTATTTTAAATGAAAAATTATCAAAATATACTACGAATGTAGTATACAATTTGTTTTTCAAATATGAAGTAACTATTGTGAACACTCAAAAATGATATGAGAATACTTTGATCAATTGGATGTGTCAATGGCACTGAATTAATCTGTTCTGAAAAACACTCATAAACTTTCACCTTCATTTCTATAAGAAATTCATATTTAAAAATCTGGATACATATTATCAAGATCAAGACAAATCATCCGTGTGTGGCACGGGTCGAGCGCTAGTTAATAATAATAATAATAATAATTCAATGTGCAAAACAACATTTTATTTTAATATTAATTTAAGTATAAATTAATTTGCATCTCCAAAAGCATAATATTCCCCGGTGAATTTCCCATGCATTGGCATCATAGTATTGAGACTTGGACGAACCCAATTGGTTATTTAAATTGTTTTGCAATTAACACGATTATAACTCGGATTGACTTGCCAAATTTTTAATTAACTTAGTGGTTAGGCATACCAACTTGGACCAAGTTAACTCGATTCATTTTTTAAAAAAATTGTTTATTTTAGTAAATTATAATATTATTCTTTTATAATGTTAAATTTATAACTTATTTTTAAACTAATTTTAAAACTAATTAATTACTTGTAGTTTTTAATTTCTTTTACTTTTTATGATATTTTAATTTACTTTTACAAATGAGAAATAGTTAAATATTATAATTTGTAGTAACTCTAATACTTATTTAATATTTATTTATATATTTAATGTTTAATTTTATATAATAAAAAGTGATAATAAATAAAATTAAGACTAATTTTAAATTTTTTTAATTATATAATTATAACTTAAAGTATACTAAACTTATAATTTGATATTTATATTTAATGGTATATATAATTTTAAAATAAAAAATAATTTTATTATTTATTTATTTATTTAATTTAATCAATATTTTAGTGACTCTGCTGTTGAATCATAAGCCAATTACTCAAACTCTAACTTCTCACTAGGTCTATGATCAATACGAGTCTAAAAATTATTATTAGTACACGTCAATTTTTTAAATTTATTTTAAAATTAAATTATAAATTTTTTATATTTTAAGTAACAGTAACTTTTTCAGGATAAGGTACTGATATAAAAAAATTTAACTTCTCACCTTCCCATAACTAGTCACTTTTTTTACCTTTTATTGTATACCCCAAGACTTTTCACTTTCTCAAATCATCAATATATTATACTAAAGTAAGATTATTGGTTACAATTAAAGCACATTTAATGTAATTAAAAAAATACATACGTGTTATCGTAAGAGGCTTGCACATCATTTAAACATTTAATACATTATATAGAAAAATCAAAATATTTTTATCTAATGTTTATTTTTATACACTCATAATTATTATGTATTAAATTTTTTTACATGTCATTTAATATTCAAAAAGTACTTATCTAAACTAAATAATGGAGTATCAAATAATAATTATTTGAACACTAAAAATAAATTTTAATTATATCATATTAATTATATATTAAGTTAAAGATATTTATAATATATAAAAATTATAACTTTAATATATACATTTAATGTATTCAAAATTTAAATATGATTATATCCTTAATAACTTATTATTTAAAATTTAAATGTTTATATATATAAATATTTAAAATGTGTAAATTTAAAATTTTCAACGAATATTTAAATTTTAAATTTTATGTCTTAATAGAAACCTTATTTAAAATATATGTATCAAATAATAATTTATAATATCATATTAAGTGCACCTCATAGATTTGATTTTTTTAAAAACATATACATATCAAGTACACTACAAGAACATTCTAATTTAGTTACAGAAATTAGCAACATATTTAAATTCAGTTTTTAGAATATTCAATTAACAACAGAATTAGCAACAACTTATAAAATCATCCCTTTTTCATCAAGTTATAATTTTAGCAACAGACTAGCGATGTTTATGTCTGTTTATGAGTGGCTGAGTTTTATTTTTTAGCCAAGGAGTTTTGATTCCAATATTTTTTGAGTTGTGAGATTAGGGATTTGCTCTTTATTTTATCATCTTCATCTTGTAGTATTTTTTATTTTTCAGATCTGTAAATTTGAACTTCATTTAAGTGGATAGAAAATGTGGCCAGTTGTTTGTAAACTTGATTATTTTCTTGCTATTCAATTTTTTTAAATCCATAATTATTTAGTAGATTTAATTTAGGTAGCAGTTGATGTAATAAAAATGTATGTTATGCTTTTCATCGTATCAAGGGAAATAGAAATTTGATTTAAACTAAATCAAACATTTCATTTTGATTAATCTGTGTTGGTGTGTCTCTTCACAATGATAATTTTATTTATTGATTAAATTTAGATACACGTTCTAAGTTACTAATAGATTAGGTGGTTAATGAATGTTTTTTAACTCACTAATTTAGAAAGAGACTCAAAAATTACTTAATAGATTTTGTGCTTAACATATTACAATTTGAATGATGATTTATTTCGATGAATAACTCTTAATAATGTTAGATAGTAACACTCCTAAGTTATTTTTCATTACTCTTAGTTTGTTTTCGTGCATTTACTTTACTGTTTTATTTGTATTTTTAGTTTACTTGAATCTCATTAAACCCCTCCCCCCCATTTATTTTATATTAGTTTGTCTCCTTTGTGACTCTGGTTATTAAAAATAAAAATAATTCTTAGTCTCTATGGATTGACTCTACTCTTATTATACACAAAATTTGTTTAATAGAAGTGAGAATTTATATTTGTTGGCTTCGATACCCAACATTTGCACAACCCTTTACTGAAACTTCGGTTCTTGAGATTGAGTGGGTGCTTGCTACTTTATAATTAATGGTATTAAAATGAACAACATTAATATAGATATCATTTAGTTTCGATTGGAGAAGTGAAGAAAACTGTCTCAGGCAGGAAGCAGTGAAACATCATTTAACAACTTTTCCTGCTTATATTTAACTTGTTAAGTTAGCATGTACATTTTTTTTCACAGTAGAAGCTTATATATATCCGGAAAGTTTTTTATGTTTCACACTTGAATAGGGAAATGTTTTAAAGTCAAGGAAAGAATGGTTCCTATATCATCTGAAATTTTCAAATAGAACAAAACATACTTAAAGTTCTTTAAATCTTTTAATTGGGCTTTCTAATAGCTTTGGCAACTTAAATATGCCTATGGTTGCAATGGCCTTTGGAATTAATTTGTTTAATTTAATTTTCATTTTGCATGTCCCAATTGCATAATATAGATAAGATAGTTGAGATGGTTGGAAGTTAGACAACTATGGCCAAGTTAGGTTGTCATTAATCCTAGTGAGGAAAAAAAAAATGAAACATACTAACTGTTATTCATATTTCCTTGCAAATTTTAAATTTTATATAAGAAATGTTATTTAAAAACATAATATTATTTTATATTTACATATTTAAATACATTTTTATATTTATACAATATCAACATGATGCTTTTGGATTCCTTTGCGCCTGCTGGGCTTTTTAGCGGCGGTTTTATCCGTCTCTAAAGTGTGTTTTAATATTATTGCTACGAATATTATTGTTGCTATAATTTTTGTTTAAATAATTAATTTAACAAAAGTTATAGTGGCAATAAAAACCGTTGCAAAAAACTTTAGCAACGAAAAAAATCAATACTAAAACTCCCAAAAGGCGCGGTACACGCCCAGCAGAAGATCCGGACGCCAACATGATCGCACAGGGGCAGTGCTAATTTTACATATATTTAAAGGCAGATTATAAATCAAAGAAAGAGTTTACTTTTAATGTGTCGAGCTTGTAAAATTCGGAAGTCCATGTCCCAATTGTGGAATGGATCCCTCAATGAATTATCCACCTCAACCATGCAAAAATCCCTCTCCAAACTCAACCATGAATTCATCTCCAAATCAATAGACTCCTACACAAAATGAAACAAAAAATTCACTCGAGAAAACACAAGCCTCCTTCAAGGAAACCATATGCAAAAATCTTTACCACTTTCAAATAACTTCGCCACAAGATGTCATCAAAGCACCAAATACAAACCCAAACACCCTTCAAATCTCCCTCCCAGCTTCACTTCAAATCTCCATAACCTGTAGATGGTAGAACACAGTAATCATCCACACATTCGACTGCAACTTCGAACAACAATACCTCCAAAGCCAACTACTCAAACTCTGGAAGCTCAAAGGAATGACAACAGTCGACCATCTCGGCCTCTACTTCTACTTGATAGCAAACGTCCTTCCTGAAGACCGCATCAAGCTGCTCACTTCAACTCCTTGGTACCTTGGTTCATTCCCTTTACTAATAAGCCAGTGGATACGACATTTTCCCCCTTCTTTCTTCTCAAAATCTCTCATTACTGCATTATATATGGATTAAACTGCCATATCTTCGTATTGAATACCACTCTTTAGAAATCCTTGTAGTTATAGAAGAGTTAAATAACTTGTCATTATTTAGTTCATCATTTTGGAATCTAATACTTATTATTTTATAATATATTTTAAAAGTTAAACAAAGTGGTATATATATATATATGAATATTTTTTAATTTTTAAAATATAATATAAAATAATAATTATAATTTTAAAATAATAAATTAACGAGAAAAACTAGATTTTGATATTTGACAGATATGATTACTTTCAATTTTATCCTTTAAAAATTATTTTTGTCAATTTAATTTCTCAAATATGCAAATACCTTCAATGTTGTTCTTCTATCAAAACTTCGTTTATAATTTCTTACTTAACACAATATTAAAGTTTAATTTAGTTGATGATTTGGCTGTCTCACATGTCACACATTAATTTACATAAGATAAAATGTATAAATATAAATCAAAATTTCCTAATTACATATATGCATAAAATTTTTTGACTAATTGCATATCTGACGAAAATTTGAGAATTATGGTTGATTTTGATAATTTCATATATGAAATTTTTTAATATGATATAAATTATTTACTACCTATGACTTTTACGTTAACAAAAAAAATTTTAGTTAATATTTTGTTAAATAAAACGTCTAGATATAAATTAGTTCAGATAATAGGATAACATTAAAAATATTTTTATTTTTAAAGAATTAATTTGACAAGAACAATATGTAAAGAATTAAATTGAAAGTTACAATATCTTTAAAGAACCAAAATAAGTTTTTCTTCAAAATTAACTAATAAAAAATTATTAATCCATTCATCGTTTGCAATTTTTTATTATCTTTATCTTTTCTCTTTTATATCCTTACATAATATATTTTATTTTATATTATATATTAAAAATGTATTATTTTGTAAGATCATTGATTAGAAGGGTCCAAAACTATTATAACATAGATATAACTTGTTTATAAATCTGCAATATTAAACCTCATGTAAAATATGAAACAAAAAAAATTATTGGCTTATAAAAATGACAGAATAAGAGTGTATTTGATTACAGATTTTAAAAATTATTTTTAATTTTTAAAAACAGAAAAAAACTTTTTTAATTAATTTTTTTGACATAAAAAAAATAAAATATTTATTTTGGAGAGAAAAATTATAAAAAAATTATAAGATATTCTAAACTTTAATTTTTTAAAACAAAAAGTATATAGAAAACAAATATTTATATTAATAACATGTACATAAATAAATAAAAATAATATTAATATAAATTCTCAAAACTAATTTTATAGTTCTAAAGAATAGAAGAACAAATTAATATTTAATCATATCAATTCTTAAATTTTTTTTTTCCTTTCTTTATTCTCCTCGGCAACAAAAATTGGCTTAATGAAAAAAAAAAAAAAAGCAAATGGGAACACAGATCTTACTCTTTCATTCTATTTGTTCATTTTTTTTTAAACAATAATAAGAGAAAGTAATTTAACTTGTATAAATTTTTGACTTCTAATTAAATGTCATACTCCATTCACGTTAACTTAACCGCATTTAATTGGTCGGTAAAATCAAGTACAATAATGTACAAAATCAGTTACGACTAATTGTGCAATAAAAAATTAAGAAGGAAAAGAAAAATCAACGAGAAGAAAGAGTCAGAGGAAAACTCAGCGCTGGTCAACCAATTATACCATTGAACTTGGAGAAGTAGCAAACGAAGACCAGACTAAAATTTAAGGTGAAACCATTGTTGTTTGGTTGCACGATTACAAATTTTAAGAATAATGATTTTTTTAACTTAAATTCATATAAATTTTATATGTATTAATCAAGTGTTAAGAATTTAATAAAAAAATATTCAGTTAAAATTAATAATTAAAAAATTAAATTATATTAAATTATTTTTAAGTTATATTATTTTTAATTTTATATATTTATTTAACTGTTAATATTTGATGAATTTATATAAAATTTAACGAATTCTATTCTGGAAGAACAGTTTCCTTTAATTAAGTGCACGAATATGAAGCATTCTCAAGTCATTTACCAACAAACTGAGACACGTTTATAGTCGTTGCTTTGAACAATGTAAGTTAAACTGACCAAAAATACATGTGTCTTTGAAACTGATAAGTTTGGTGAAGTCAATAAGACATTAGTTAGCCCATACGTCAATATTTAATCAGTGCGACGAATTCGGCATTAGATTAAAGTACTTTCGTTGAGTTCAACCATACAATTAAATAGGTCGTGTGTTTTGAATTTGAATTCTCCTTATATTGTCATATAAAAAAAGAGAAAGAGACAGAATTTTTTAATTAAATATTCAGTATCTATTTTTCTTCTCAAATAAATCATATTTAACGTTTCTTCTTCTGCTACAGTTATATAACTTACTCATATGAGTTGTTCGTGAGTAAAGCAATTCATGATATTACTTAAATTTAAATTCATGAATTAAAAGTTTAAATATAAAAATAAGATAGTAAATTTTAAAATTAACTTAATTATTAACATATTCAAGCTAAACCTAAATACTATTCAAGTAGTTCATCAATGAGTTAACTTTTAATTCCATCAAGAATTAAGTAACTCAATATATTTAATTTTAGTTTCCTCTCTTTGTAGTAGAAGATTTTTACCAATTTTTCTCTTTGATATAGTTTCCTTCCTTCCATCATTTTTAATTTAGACACCAATATTAATAATAATAAATTTTAAATTTAATAATAATAATAATAATAAATTTAAATTTTTTTTAATAAAACGTGCTAATCACAAAAATGTTTCCTAATGATTTTAAGCTCTACTTAAAATTCTAATTTGATGAGACTCATATGAATGTATAAATTCATATATATACACTGAGGTTTATTTTTCATAATTTTTTTAAAAATAAATTAAGTATAATTTTTATATATTTATTATTAAATTTTTTGATTAAAAATTAAAATATTTATATAACTTATCTTTATTATAATTATTTTTTAAAAAAAATTTCATTTATTTTATTTAAAAATTTTAATAATAAAAATATTAAAATTATGTATAAATCTAGTCTATCTCCTTTTATAGTTTAAAAAAAAAGTCATTGTAGAGCAAAACATGACTCTTTGATTAAGTCTAAGCCTAACATACTCATGGTGAGGATGCATACTCACTTTGAACTTTTGTAATCATATAAATATTATAAAAAAATTTTATAATTAAAAAAATTTATATAATTTTTTATAATATATATATGTACAAAAAAAGTTGGTAATTTCTTTTATTTAGTTTAACCTTTATCCGTGCGTGTGCACATGTATACATAAATATATATATATATATATGTGTTTGTATATGTATGTATATATAGTATTGTTTATGAACAATTTGAGTTTATTTTGTTTATTAAGTGAGTTCAGCTAATTGATTATGATTTTTTGTGTATTTTAAAGTTTATGCTCATATTTTAACTTATTTTATTTTAAATGAATAAGTTTGATCAAATTAAACCTTAGTTCAACTCAACTTATTTACAAAGCTAATAAAGTAATTTAAATTTAATTATTCAAAGATTTATTTAAATAAAAATAATTAATCTATTAGACAAAATTCTTTTAATTATAAAATATGATAATGGGCCAAGCCAAAACTTAGCATGAGTTCGGATAAATACTTGGTCCATTGTAATGGGCCATAAATTATATATAATTGGGTTTAAGTTTAAGTTTATCTATACAAAGTTTATAGACTTAGGCTCAAACTTGACTTGACCTAGCCCATGAACAGATTAATATTTATTATAAGGAAAGTAGCTAACATAATTCACTATTTTATGTTAAATTAATTATAAAAGAAAGTGAAAAATGAAAAGTGAAATCTCTCTCTCACTCTCCCTCTCTCTCACTTCTTTCACTGTAATATAGCAAGAAATTACAAAAGAATATGATTAAACTAATTCTTTGCTCCATATAGTTGATCATTTTTTTAATTGAATGTCTATATTTTAATTTTTTTAATTAGATGTTGGATCCCAATAATTATCTCCACCATTTACAATATGATCCTTTCAAATTCTTTTATCTGCGGAATGTTTTAAAATTAGTTAGTTATTAAACTAATGAAAGAGACTATTTTACAATTAAGTGATTCAATTGTAGTTAAATTACAATTAAATTGATATTAATATATCTATAAATATTATAAATATAATTAAATAATTATTTAAAATAAACTATTAGATATATATATTAATCTATTACATATAAGATAAAATAAATATATTGAAAAGAAATTTTTGAAATGTGTTTTTTTTTAATAAAGTACTGAGGTCCGCACTTTTTAATTTACACATTACAAACTTTTAAAAGAATATAATACATGTAAATTTTTCCATATTTTAAATTATATACTTATGTATCATTTATTTCACCCAACTATAATATTAATATATTATATTTTAATCAACTTTTTCTCTTTTCCATTTATTCTCTTTCATTTCTCATGCTTCACGTCTTTTTATTCTTTCCTCCCATTTCTTTTCTTTTTTTTCTTCTTCTTTGTCACGATTTCTTCCTCTATTTTTTTTTTTTACTTTTCCTTCTTCTACTTTCTTCATTTCTTTTTTCAAGAGAGTTTTTTTTTTCTTATCTCTCTCAATCTATACTTTCTTCTTTGATATTTGATTTTAAGGATTTATTGAACTGATACCACAATTGATTCATCTGTTCGATTAGTCAATTTGATCAAAATTTTTAATGGTACCACACTTGATTCATCTATTCGATTGGCCAATGTGGTCAAATTTTTTAGTCATTGCTTATATTCATATTTGTTAGTGCTATGTTGGTAGAGAAAGTGATGTAACATCCGAGTCCTAGAAAAAGAATAATTAGTTTAATTATCTTTTTTTGTGTGGTGGCTAGTAATTTTGAAGGAAATTTTAAAAGGCTTTCCTTAATAAACTTTAAAGTTATTTAAGACTAAAACTAGAATGTTATTATAATTGACAAATAATTTGATTCTATCAATCTCAAAGTTGCTAAAATAAAAATCCATTATATTATACGAATTGTCACATCTCTAAACTCTAGATATATAACATTTATAAACATAACCTTATATATACTTATAGCAGTACAAACAAATTTTATCATGTCATTAGCACACTCAACATACACTTAGTGAGTCTAGAATCATCCACAATCATCGCTTCCATTGCTTGCTACTACACAACAAAAAAAATAATATTTAGTGGCAGTTTTTTTGCAACGGTTCACTTAAACCACAACTAAATGACACATTTTGTGGCACTTTAAGAAGTGTCAATAAGTGATGTAATTTTGTAGAAGTTTTTCTCATTTTGTGATGGTTAAAGCGTCAAAAAATGAAACTTCAATACTTTTTTAAAAAAAAGAAATTTAGCGGCAGTTTATAGGCGCCACAAAATGAAACTAAAGTGGAACATAGGCAGTTTAGAAGCAGTTAGGAATGCTTTGGAAAGCGTCATAGAATGGAAATAAATATTTTTTAAAAAAGAAAACATTTTTCGGCGGTTCTTAGGTGCCACAAAATGACACTAAAGAAAAGCAGTGATAAATGAGGCACATCCTGGCAGTTCAATAAGCGTCAAAAAATGAACATTTGCAGTGTTAGTAAAGCATCACAAAATAAGACATTTTTCGATGCCTATGTTCATTTACCAGCGCTTATGACCCGCCACAAAATTTTGGACATTTTCGCTCCTTCTGGCGCATTATTTCCCTCCTCATGAAGCATTTTTGTCATTTTCACACTTTCGATCGTCCTCGTTCTTGCTTTGGTTCTCATTCTTGCTCTTATTCTCGTTCTCCTTCACTCAATCATTTCCCACAGCTTGATAGTTTCGATCATCGTTCACTTGTTCAAACAATTCGTTCGGTGATTTTGGTTGACATTTCAGACAGTGAAGCAAATAAAAGCGTCTCCTTCGGTGAGTTTTCATTTGTCAATTTCTTTGTTTTCATTTTTGATTGGTTTATAGGTTTGGAAATGATTGTGGGGTTTGATTTTTTTGTGGGGTTTCAATATTTTCATGGGGTTCATCCTGTTTGTGGTTCCTGATTTGGTCGTCGGTGCCAATTTCTCTGTGGGTTTCAATTTGTTTGGAGTATTTTGAATTGAAAATATGTGTTCACTTGTGAATTGGAAATATTTGTTTGGGTTTCGATTTTGAAGACTCCATTAAACTAGAACAAACTTACAAGACTAAAACAAGAGAGAAAGAGAGAGACACGCACTAAGGATTTGAAATATTTAAAAACAACTTATTTTTAAAGATTTGAAATTTATAATAAATAATATTTAACTTTGAAAAATGATTGAATTTAGATTCCGAACCTTGTGATAAAAGAAGTCTATTATTTTCTTCCTCTGCAAATATTGCGCGGGTCTGTAAATTAAAGAGAAGAGAGAGAATTTTTATAAGCTATAGCTCTATATGTTATGTATCTTCCTCTCTGTCTCTTTCCCTAAATTCCAGAGGTAGAAAAAATTACAGATACTCCAATATTAATAACACATAGAAATAGAAAATGCCATTTTGAAGAAAATGGGAAAATTCATATTTTTAGTTATGTAGTTACAACATCTGGTTAGCACATCTCATTCATTCTTATTCCTTTCTAGCTACTTATTTATGCTTTTCTCTTTCTCTCCATTTTCTCGAGAAAACAAAAAAGAAAATAAGAGGGTAGAATATCAGATCAATAGGTACTTAGCTTTTAATTGAACATCCTATAGATAGATCATTCTTAATGAAAGTCTTGTGCATCCTTAGCTTTTAATTTGATAGTGATATATATAGTGTAACTCATGACATTAAGAAAATGATATTCATATAATGGGCAACAGCAAAAGGGAGATAAAGAGGGACACAAAATTTATTAAGATATATATTATATTATATATAAGAAAAATTAAAGCCCCATGAATTTGTGTTTCTTTATTGTGTTCAGCTACCACATACTGATTTTACCTTTGTTTTATGCCTTATTTGCATGGCTGAAATTGATGTTGGTGAAGGGAGGAAATTTAGAAAAATATTTTTGAAAGAGAAGGGAAGCCATTAAAACTTAAAGAGAGGTAGGAAGGAAGGTAAGTTTGCCACATACTAATTTTACCTTTGTTTCCTTACTATGTTTCCTTTTTTTCCAAATCATGATGCCTTGGATGTGAGCTATATTAGGATTTTAGGAGATGAAAGAGGACTCTCACTAGTGTGTCGCATTGAATCCTATCATCATCATGATTTTGCTATTTCTTTGGTTTGGTAAAGCTTTAGTTGTACAAGAAGAATCTTGACATTAAATTTTTGTAACAGCTATAAGTATATGACCATTTTCATTCTTGATGACTACTCCTAATCTCCATATAAAATTAGAGAGCTTAGCTGCATTAGTATTTAATTTAAATCTATCATGCTTTGGTCTTTGCCATATATAAGAATCCCTTTGAATAGAACTCCCTGCATAGAATTATGACATTGATATTCCAAAAGGCTTAGACTTACTTTTGTTGCAACATCACCAGGTTCAATGCTAGGAATTGAAGAACAAAATAGGTGTGATTGTATAGGAATCGCAGAATTGTGGTCAGATCATGTTTTTCTACTGTAAATACAACTAATTTTTTTAATTCTTTGAACTTAAATCAGAAACATGCTATAAGTTTGCAAGCTTAAAATCTCTCTTTTTCTTTATGCATTATTCATATAGCATACTACACTGTAAATTGCCATTTCCATTTATGCTAGCAACATCAACAATATATATAAACATACATTTTGGATTTGCTATCAATTTTTCTAAGTTTGTGTTAATTCACCACACACACAAACTTAGTGTTTTCTCATCATAGTCACAACTACATGAGGTTGCTGCTCAATATATTTACTATTTTTGCTTGCTGAACATTGTGTTAGTACTGTATTTTATTGAAAATAGGCATTTTGCTAGGTGATGGGGCTAGGTAGAATTTGATATTATTAGTGCTTGAGGTTTTGGCAATGGAAGCATCACACCTCTAAATGTAGGTCTTCTTATTGTTGAAGACTTAATTCATACTTGGTTTGTATCTACCTTTGGAGTTAATCCTGCAAAGAGAGGTAACATCTTTTTCTTTTAACTTTACACTTATGCAGACTATAAATTAAAAAAGACGTTTGGCCATTATTTTGGTAATAATATTGTTGCTTTTTTATGCTCAATTGCAGAGAGTATTTGATCCTTTAATTTTACTCACACTGCAGGTCTTAGTGCACTATTTTCTTGTTCTCAACACATTAAGTAAAGGACAAATAGAGTAGTGCAAAAGAGAGGTAACTCCTTTTTATATGTATTCTAAATTCTCTCTCTCATTTCCTTCTTCATCAGATTTGATTCTTGTATTGTTTAAATTATAATGGAGCTGATCTTACACGTCTTGCCATGTCAGGATTTTATCTTTGTTTTATGGCAACTTGTTGGATTTCCTTTTGTTCCTTTACTACAATAATGCTGGAGCCAATTATTGTGTTAAATGTATATAAAATATAGGCAGCTGTGTAACGAAATTATAATCTTGTATGGAGTTGTACTTTGGTTTCTTTCCTTTTCTTCTGGATTTGCCTTACCGTAGTAGGACTGAGTAATATCTTTTTGCATATAATGTTGTTTTGTTTTCTTTTAAGTAAGAGTGGTAGGGTTAGTTTAAACTATAGAAAGAGAATTTTAAGAAAGAGTGGGAGGGTTATTTTTTTTTCCTTTATGAAAGAGTGGCAGGGTTTGTTTTCTTGTTTATCTTGAGACGTAAGCCATTCATACCTTATTTTTGTTTCATTTTGGTGGGCTAAAGATGATGTTTTATTAGTTGCAAATTTATAGGTTAAATAGGGGTTTTTTTTTTTGTCAAAATCAATGTTGATATAAAAATTATATTTTGCTACAAGTTTGGTGGAATGTCATTCACTTTTCAGTGCTAACACTTAATGTGTTTTAAGGGTGAAAGTGCTACAATATTTGCTTTTGCATGTAAATGTTAGCCTCACTGAAATGCCTTCTCAAATTTAAAAGGAGAAAATATTGTTCGTTGTTGAATTCTATGAGATTTCAATATGTCAATGAAAAGAAATAGGAGAAATTAAAGCTTAAAGAGAAAGAAGTTAGTATATATCTTTCTTAGTTTGATTTCACTTAAATTATAGAAGTTTGATTTTACATTACTTTCCATTGAAACCTCGGTTGTAGTGGTTATATATGTTGTAACGACCCCCTAATACAACATATGTGATGCTTATCTAATTAGCGAAAGCATATGGGTTGGTTTAAATAGTTATTCCCGATGTGGGAATGTCAGGGGATCGCTACTGGTTGAGCGTAACCTAAATAGACTTCCCGTTGTCCATTTGGATTCCGTTCAACCCTAATTCACACGCAGCTAAACTAATTATACATACTTACATCATAAATTACTCTGGAATGAAAACTAAAATCCATACGTACGGCATACAATCATTAAATGCAAAATCCAACTTAATTACACAAGTTTACAGCAGTAAACCCTACCAAAAATCCGGCAGAGTTTCCTCTGTATTTCGAACATATCCCAAATAAAATAGTCACCTGATTTATACATATACAGTTAATCCAATCACCACAGAAGACATAAATGACAGAAAACCAATATACAGCAACGTCATCGAAATATATATAATGAAATTCAAGCCTAGACTAAGCCGTTCTTCTGTCTATCATCAAATCATCATCTAGCTAACGTCTAGGTTCTTGTCCCTATTCATCTGAGTAAACAACCTGGTAAGATATAAAATCCCAGTAGAATAATTTACAATTCAAATATAATTCAAAATATGGTTGAATACTCAACGGTGCAAGCACCAAAAAACATCTTCTCGAAATCAGTTCGAAATCAGTGAAATGCCTCATCTTTAAAATTGTTTTATCACATGGAAATCGCGGTAAATAATCAAAATCATGAAAATCCATTTCTTTTAAAATATCAATCATAGAAATCAGGTTAAATCTCATGCCTGGTGTATCTAAATCCACGTTGGCCACAAATCCTCTATGACCAAGTCTAAATCGTCATCTAATTGCACGTCATCTAGAGAGAATACCTCTCTTATCGTTGGGTGTGATCCGTAACACCAATCACCCGAATCTAGCCTATATTGTGAGTGTGATCCGTAACACCAATCACTCACTCAAGGGCCAGGTGAGAATCAACATCTAGGGCATCCCCTAGCATGTGCACATACGCCAATTCTCATCCTCATACAGTCTATTCGAACTCACATGCTCACGGTCGGCTATTCCTCAAGGTTCTAGGGTATTACGCCTAAATCACAACGTTTCCCCGTGTAGGTTATCCTCCCTTATACTCCTTGAACCTTTCTTAGGGTCGTCTTGATTTATCGTGTGATCCCTAACGCAGTATAGGCTGAATTTGATAAAAATAATCTTATTTAAAAACTCCCTGTATTTGGGATACTTGACGGCCGTCCCATACTGGCTATCAAGTACCCTACCCTAAGTAAATCCGTCCTAAGGGCATCTAAACTCGATAAACAAAGCGTCTAACATGCAATTAGGATATCCAGCACACAGGCATGCAATTTATTCCAGCGAAAGTAGCACGTAAATCCATGTAATTAAATCTAATTATTCAGGCAATCACTAGGTCAAATCTATGAATCGGGAAGCATAAAGCATCCTACCTGGTCTCCTGTCACTCTAAATCGATTCAAAACTTCACGTAGTCTCGATTTCTAAGCTCAATTAATTTCATAGACATTAGATTGAATATTCAAGCTTGTCACGTCATCCGTTTAACAATTCTAAGTTCGGTTACCCTAATTCCTAGGTCAATTTATTGCCTAATTAAGTTCGGCAGCTATTTCAATCAGAATTCATCAGTTTTTGGGAAATCGGACCTTACCAATGTGATCGAAAGATGGAATTCTGTCCCGGGGTGATCTCGATTTCTCCTAGTGTATGTCAAGAAGCTCCGGCACAGTGGCGCACGGCAGCGTATGGCGGCGCATGGCGGAGGGGTGCGGTTGGCCTCGAAATTTACACCACGGTGAAGCCCGCAAGACCAGGAGTTCGAATATGGTGGTGGTGCGGCGGTTCACGGCCGTTTGGACGGCGTTTTCAAGCCACAAATATTTATGCAAGGCGGACAAAAAATGCCTCGATCTGGGCGCGTCAGACCTTCGTTTGACGTCGACGAGCTGGTGGAGGAAGCTGGTAGCTTAGGCTACACGATGGTGGGGGCGGTGATGGCCAACGATGGCGGACGGCGGTAATCTCAGCTGGCGAAAATCCCACTCGATGGAGGAGGAAAATGCCATTTTCTAGCAGTGCTGGCAGCCGTTGGTAGCCGTGGGTGGTTGCTAGAGGCTGTGGGTGACGAGGGCTATCGATCGGTTGGCTAGGTGGTGGCTCACGGTGGCTCTAGTGGCGGTGCACGGTGGAGGAAGGAAGAGAGATAGGAGAGAGAAAGTAAGGTGAGGAGAGAGAGAGATTTGAGAGAAATAGAGGGATTCCGGAAATTTAAAGCCTCCGGGGGCGATTCTGACTTTTCCCGGACCACCCGGGGAAACTTTAGGGTGTCGGCTTCCTTCCAGATGTTGGCATGAGTTTCCATGCAACGATTTTGGCCTCCGTCTATGAAATTGACACATGAAACATCGTCTATCAGTTCCTGATCGTCTGATTGCGTTTCTTTCTATTCGATCGTGTTTCTGAGTTTGAACAACCTTCTGTTTCAAATCACCATCCTAGAAAGTCGAGCCAAGGTTCGTTTGATTGGAATTAGTGTCAAAAATTAGGTTTTATCTTTTAAAAACATTTTCGGTTGTTACATATGTCCTCTAAAACTGCCAAGAAACAACTTGATATGTTCTTCTCGGATGATTTAGAGACCGTTCCACTAGCAAGAGAAGTTGAAGAAGATGAAGCCTCTATTATGGATGTTGAACACAGTGTAATTAACAATGAGGATGACCTTGCAATTGTATAATGCTGCATTGTATAAGATTGATTTTCATTTTCAAGAACTTTTGAAGTGTAACTCCATCAATGTTACTTAATGGAGGAATTTTTGCAATGTTTTCCAACTACTTGATAGCTTCTATCTTCGTTTACATTTACTTTGTGGTTTCTTATTTCATATATTGTTCTTTCTATTTAATTTTTTATTACAATATTTATGTTGCAGACATGGGTAGGCAGAAGAGAATAAGAGTTACCTATAGTGTATCAAATAATGCCTCTTCCAGAGACTCAACTCCTGGTGAAAATCCAACCTCATTTTTGAATCTCATTCTGTAACACCCCTATCTAGTCTTGTTGTTCATTTCAATAGCAATAGATAAGTTCGGTACATTATTCTTGTCCTTTTAATGATTTTCTGAGCAGTTAAACCATCAAATTATCTCATACGCAATAGGTTCGTGAGCTTTTATGCTCAGATAAAAATAAAAACTCACATGTACAACGGATTAATAAAATTCTACGTTACACGATGCAAATACAGTCTATCACATGGATCAATAATACATGTTTAATAAAAATATTCATTACAACTAATGTATCAATCCTCGGATATGTGAAGTACTTGTCCTGCGGAAGTCAAGAGACAACAGGCCTACCACTCAGACTCCCGCACCAAATAGTACTAGACCGGTCCTTCACATATCCGCTCTCCCTAGTATTCCCCGAACTACTTATATATACAGTCAATTTAGTTGTCCTATTTTCATCCGAGTACTTTTAGGATCTAAAAGAATAGGGGCTTACAAAATACTTCTCAACCAAAAGATACTGCTACCACGAGTCCTTGCTACGCGTCCGAATCTGATACATATTAGCACATGTGTGAGAAACACGAGTTTCCCAGTAGCTTAGCAATTCATAGTTTTAAAAGAAACTAACATGTATCAGGGTGCAAGCACCAAAATTTTTCAGACTGCATCCTTGATTTATGAGAAAAGTACATATCAATAAACAGGTAATTATTTCATGATAAATTTAGTGGTTAGCAATAGTAAACGTTCTTTTCACATGGCTAGTATTTTCTTAAGTGTACTGATTTATTATCACGAAGTCATCAGCGCGTACGTACATGTTGTGTGAACACTAGGTCACAGGGGTAGAGCACCTTCGGCCACGCCTCCCTAGGTCAGCCGTGTGGAGCACCTTTGGCCACACCTCAAGATTCGTGGACACTCAGCCCCGCACGAAGCACCTTCGGCCACGCCTCACCAAGCCACCCGTGTAGAGCACCTTTAGCCATACCTCATAAATTGTGAACCCTTGGTCCACGTTCATGAAATCCTCGGGACAACAGATCACGGGTATGGAGCACCTTCGGCCATACCTCCTTAGGACACTCATGGGAGCACCTCTGGCCACACCTCGTAATATGTGGACACTCAGCCACGGTCTGGGTACGATTACGAGCGCTAGGTCATAGGCATGAAGCACCTTTGGCCACGCCTCCCTAGGTCACCGGTATACATTCGGGCCTCGTAGGGCGTAGTGTCACCCTTCTTTCCTTTCTTATTGTCCTAGAAAGGTTTTTCTTTGGCAACGATTTTGAATAAATTTGAAACTTTCCTACGATTTCGCATATTTCCCTAGAGCTTAATCTTACGTAATTTCCATCCATAATAGCAATTATAGACATAGAATTTTCTATTTATTCTCCCATAAACTTACTTAAAAATCTCCATCCTTAATATTATTTTTTTTGGCAATAATATCTCTATTTCCCTTAGAATTCCATGTTACTCAATTTCCATTCATAACAATATTTTATTTATTTTCTTGGAATCTTACATTACACAATGCTCCATTCATAATATTATTCATGGTCACAATGATTCTCTATCTTCCTTGGAATTCTTATATTACATAAATCTTCTTTCATAATATTATTTATGGACCTAATAATTTCTATTTCTTTAGAGTTCAATATTACATGAATTTCCTTCCATAATATGGTTTATGGATATCATATTTCTAATTCTTTAGAGTTTATTATTACATGAAATTTCCATTTATAATATTGTTTATGGATATCATATTTCTAATTCTTTAGAGTTTATTATTCCATGAAATTTTCATTTATAATATTGTTTATGGACTTAATATTCTCCTATTTATTTTGTTTTATTTTTGAATTTATTCTCAAGAAATTTCCTCTCAAAATATTAATTATGGAAAGGATATTTCTTATTATATTTTCTTAAGATTTATTCTTACAAAATCTTCCCTTCACAACATTAATTTATGGACATAATAATTACCATTTATTCTTCCATATATTTACTTTCAAAGATATTATTAGTTTCCTAACAATTTCCTTAGCTTGAGAATTAATTCTATTATATATGTTTTCTTCCAACAAAAATTCCACTCACTCTCATCATGGTTACTTCCCTTGTTCGAAAATAAAGTTCCATGTATGTTCTTCTTCTACAAATTCTAACAATGATTAATACTAATCTAGCCATTTGATTCATAACCACATACATTATACTTATGCCATAATTCCCTTAATATCGCCATGGATCTACAAGTTCCTCACCTTATTGAGAGTAATGGACCAAACTAATCAACCCCTAAAATAATTCCTACATTTAAGCATTATCATGGCCTTAGGAGAACATTTCTTTAGAAACTATTGCTAGCCACCTTCTACCTTTATCATGCATGCTCAATAAATTTTCTTCTAAATCAAGAATGTGGAGGAATGCTCTAGCTCCATGAATATGAAAATCAAAACAAGTATGCTATATCATGGAACCAAAACAATTTAATTGCTAGCCTACCTTGCTTCACTTGCTTGATTGCTTTCGTGCTTCTTCTCCTTTTCCTTTAAGTGTTTTTCTCTCCTTCCTCTCTTCCCTTGCTTTTCTTTCCTTCGTCCTCTCTCACTTCTTCTTGTCTCTTTTTCTCTTCTTTTTTTTTTCCTCCCTAATAGATGTGTGTGTGGGTTTTTCAAAAGGCTCTTCCCTCTTGGTTCACGTAGGGGTGTGTGTGTGTATAAATTCTTAGCCTTTCTTTTGTGCTCTACTCCACGTGTAGCATCCTTTTCTATTTGTTTTTGACTTTTTTCTATTCCACATGTGAGCTTTACTTCCTTCACACTCCTCCTAGGTTGCTTGCTTCACTCCAATTCCCTTCCCTTACATTATTATTTTATGTGCAATTTCTAGCCTAGGTGGCGTGTGTGTGTGGCTCCTCCTTGCCTTCTCCTTTCAATTTTTTTTAACAAGGGAAAGCTGCACACTTTTGGTACACACACATATATATATATTTTCTTTTTAGGTTTCTTGCAAGTCTAGATTATCCAATCCTACAAGCAATTAGCTTTCTTTTGTGTTAAAAAAAAATACTACACCTACTCCCAATATTCTTCTCTCCATCACATGTCCTTTCTCCTCATTTCCACTCCATCCTTCGTGAATCCATGTGTTCTTTGTATATAAAATTTCTGCACCATCCTATTGTCTTCCCCATCACGTGTGGCATCCAATTTAAGGGGAAGTTTATTTGTTTTTTTTTTTTTTTAACTTCCCTCTTCCTTTTCTCCTTAGGCTACGTGATACCCCACCCTAACCACTCTTTTTTTTTTTTTTATTTCATCTACTCCTCCTTTCCACCTTCACGTGGGGTCATGCATATATATATATATAATAGAATTTCCTTCCACTTGCTTCCCCTTCACATGGAGTAGTATATATATATATTTATGAATTTTGCATGCCTTTCTTTCTCTCAACCTCACGTGTGGTCTCCTTGTTTCCTATGCATGGACATTAAATTTCCATTCCCTCTTTGTATTCATGTCATTTCCATGCATGTGACTTCATGGTAATGTCTTGCCTCACTCCTTCCTTAATGCCTAGGCTAAATACCAAAAGAAACAAAGGGTCAAATTAATTTTAATTTTATGATTCTATATATATATTTTGTTTTTCTTAGGTAGTTTGCCTTTTGAATCTAATCAATTTAGCCATTTAATTATGCAAATTAAATTTCCTTCCTTAAAAAAATTCTTAAATTTATTAGCTACCAAAAATTAATTTATTAACACCATAATTTTATCCATTAAAATCATCAATTTATGATAATTGATTTATGGGTATTACACATTCCAACCCCTACTATGATTCCACCTTCCATTGCAGCTCCTTTAACGCCTCTATCTAGTATTGTTGTTCATTCCAATATCAATAGATAGGTTTGATACATTATTCTTGTCCTTTTTAATTATTGTTTGAGCCGTTAAACCATTCAATTTATGTTAAATGAATTAGGTTTGAGATTTTTTGCTCAGATAAAAACATAAACTTATACTCACAGCAGAATGACATAATTCTATGCTACCCAATGAGGATACAGTCTTTCATATGAATCAAATAATACAAGTCTGGTAATAATCATTACATACCGATGTATATGTCCCTAAATATATGAAGTACCCATCCCACAGAAGTCAGGAGACAACAGGCTTGCCACTCAGACTCCCGCACAAAATAGTGATGGACTGGTCCTTCGCATATTCGTTTTCCCAGTGTACCCCAAAAAAACTTACATATATAATCAAATCAGTCATCTTATTCTAATTCGGATACATCAATGATCTAAAAATAGAGGTTTCAAAAATCGTACTTGATCAAAAAGGGCACTGCCACCACATGTCCCTGCTGTGCGTCCGTATCTGATACATATTAGCACATAGGTGAGAAACAAGAGTTTCTCAGTAGCTTAGCAATTCATAGTTTAAAAGAACTAATATGTACCAGGGTACAAGCACTAAAATGATCAAACTACATCCTTGATTTAGGAGTGAAATACATAACTGTTAACACATGAAAGTATTGCATGATAAATTTAGTAGTTAACAAAAGTTGAAGATCCTTTTTAACATGACAAGTATTTTCTTAAGCATACCGATTTATTATTACGAAATTATCAAAGCATTTATGCATGCTGTGTGGACGCTAGATCACAAGAGTGGAGCGCCTTTGGCCACACCTCCCTAGGTCACCCGTATAGAGCACCTTCGGCCACACCTCAAAATTCGTAGACACTCAGTCATGTATATAGCATGATTGCAAGCACTAGGTTCTGGTCATAAAGCACCTTCGGCCGCGCCTCACCAGGGTGCCCGTGTGGAGCACCTTTGGCCACACCTCGCAATTATGGACACTCAGCCACGTACGTGAAATAATTGGGACACTAGATCACGGGTATGAAGCACCTTCGCCTACACCTCTCTAAGTCACTCATGTGAAGCACCTCTGGCCACACCTCGTAATGCGTGGACACTCGGCCATGGTCTCAACATGATCGCGGATGCTAAGTCACGGGCATAGAGCACCTTCGACCACGCTTCGCTAGGCCACTGGTATACACTTGGAACCCCACAGGGCACGGTGTCACCCTACGTCTCCCTTTTATTATCCAGGGAAAGGTTTCATTTCTTAAAGCTTTTGAATAAATTCAAAATTTCCATACTATTTTGCTTTTCCCTGGGGAATTAGATCTAAGTTCCTCTTAAAATATTAACAATGGATATAATCTTTTCTACTTTTCTTGGAATTTATCCTCACATAAATTTCCCTCCAAGAATCTTAATAATGCACATAATATTTTCTATTTTTCTTGAAATTTAGTCTCATATAAATTTCCTTCCAAAAATATTAATAATGGACATAATGTTTTCTATTTTTCTTGAAATTTATTCTTAGAAAAATTTTCCTCCAAAAATGTAAATTATGGACATAATATTTTCTATTTTTCTTGGAATTAAGTTCTCACATACATTTCCCTCCAAAAATGTTAATAATGGGCATAATATCTTCTATTTTTCTTAAAATTTATTCTTACATAAATTTCACTCCAAAAATATTAATTATGGACCTAATATTTCTATTTTTCTTGGAATTAAATTCTCACATAAATTTCCCTCCAAAAATGTTAATAATGGATATAATATCTCCTATTTTTCTTAGAGTTTATTCTTGCATAAATTTCACTCCAAAAATATTGATTATGGACATCATATTTCTATTTTTCTTGGAATTAAATTCACATAAATTTCCCTTACTAACTTAGTCCATCTCATTTTATCATCACATGCATACTATTTCAAATTTCCTCCTAAATCAAAAATGGAGAAAGTTACTCTAGTTCCATGGAGATAACCTTATTGGAAACATACATAGAACTAAACCAAAGAAATTGCCAACCTACCTTGATTCCTTTGCCCTTTCTTTCTTCTTTGGATCACCTTTTTTTCTTCCTCCTTCTAAATTTTATGCTTCACGTGTTTTCCCTCTCTATTTTTCTCCCAAGCCTCTTGCAAATCCTCTTTTCTTCTCTTTTTCTCCTTTTTCCCCTTTTCCGTGTGATTCACATATGTGGGTGTGTGTTAGTTTGCATGGACGAGCTCTTAACCTCCCCTTTCGTCCTTGCCTTCACGTGGGGTTTATTGCATCCATCTAAGTCACCCCTTTCACTCCCCTCTTGTTTCTTATCCATTTAGCAATGGGGTGCTCCACCTCATTTGAGTGTTATTATTATTATTATCAATATTATTAACCATTAGCCTCCCCTTTCACGTGCAGCCTCCCTCTTTCTTTATTGAAGTTTTGTGTTTTGTCCAATGGTCACATTGCTCTCCCTCTTTCCCTCTTCCACGCTACCCCATGAGTGCCTTATGTATAACATATAAAAGGAAGTTCTTGTGTGGATGGATTACCCACTTGGTTAAGTTAACCAAAGGGTGGAAGTTATGCTAATAAAGTGGACAAAATCCCTCCTTCACGTTAAGCACACTTCACACGTAATGTGATACAATTTTGGGGTAAGTTCTGTAACGACCCCCTAATACGACATACACAATCCCACGTTTACATAGCGGAAGCATATGGGTCTTTGCAATGGTTGTTCCTGATGTGGGAACGTCAGGGGATCGCTACTGGTTGAGCGTAACCCAAATAGACTTCCCGTTGTCCATTCAGATTCTATTCAACCCTAATTTATATGCAGCTATACTAACTATACATACATTCATCATAAATTACTTTGGAATGAAATCTAATATCCATACATACGGCATACAATCATTCATGCAAATTCCAACTTAATTCCACAAGTTTACAGCGATAAACCCTACCAAAATTTTGGCAGAGTTTCCTCTGTATTTCGAACATATCCATAATACAACAGTCACCTATTTACAGATACACAACCAGTCCAATAACAACAGAAAACATAATTTACAGAAGACCAATATACAGCATTATCATCAAAATATATAAAATGTAATTCAAGTTTAGACTAAGTCGTTCTTCTGTCTATCATCAAGTCATTGTCCAGCTAACGTCTAGGTTCCTGTCCTTGTCCCTGTTCATCTGAGTAAACAACCTGGAGAGATATAAAATCTCAGTAGAATAATTTATATTTCAAAATCTGTTTGAATACTCAGCGGTGCGAACACCGAAAATAATTTCCCGAAATCATTTCAAAATCAGTGAAATACCATATCTTTAAAATCATTTTATCACATGGAAATCGCGGCAAATACTCAAAATCATAAAATCCATTTCTTTGAAAATCAATAATCGAAATCAGGTAAAATTCCATGTCTAGTGTATCTAAATCCATATAGGCCACAAGTCCTCTGCGACCCAATCTAAAATCGTCATCTAATTGCACGTCATCTAGAGAGATTACCTCTCTTATCGTTGGGTGTGATCTGTAACACCAATCACCCGAATCTCGCCTATGTTGTGAGTGTGATTCGTAACACCAATCACTCACTCAAGGACCAGGTGAGAATCAACATCTAGGGCG
Source organism: Senna siamea (assembly GCA_031216115.1). NCBI lineage: Eukaryota > Viridiplantae > Streptophyta > Magnoliopsida > Fabales > Fabaceae > Senna > Senna siamea. Next base: position 11,989,325 of record CM062360.1, read on the forward strand.
TCCCCTAGCATGTGCACATACGCCAATTCTCATCCTCATACAATCTATTCGAACTCACATACTCACGGTCGACTATTCCTCAAGGTTCTAGGGTATTACACCTAAATCACAACGTTTCCCCATGTAGGCTATCTCCCCTTATACTCCTTAAACCTTTCTTAGGGTCGTTCTGATTTATTGCGTGATCCCTAACGTAGTACAGGCTAAATCTGATAAAAAAAACATCAATTAAAAGCTTCCTGTACTCGGGATACTTAACAGCCGTCCCATACCGGCTATCAAGTACCCTACCCTAAGTAAATCCGTCCTAAGGGCATCTAAACTCGATAAACAAAACATCTAACATGCAATTAGGATATCCAGCACACATGCATACAATTTATTCCATCGAAAGTAGCACGCAATTCTATGCAATTAAATCTAATTGTTCAAGTACTCACTAGGTCAAATCTAAGACTCGGGAAGCGTAAATCATCCTACCTGGTCTCCTGTTGCTCCGAAACAATTTAGAATTTCACGAAATCTCAATTTTTGAGCCAATTAAAATCCCTGGACATTTAAATGAATATTCAAAATCGTCACGTCATCCGTTTTACGATCCTAAGTCCGATTATCCTAATTCCTAGGTCAATTTATTCCCTAATTATGTTTGGCAGCTATTTCAATCAAAATTCATCATTTTTTAGGAAATCAAACCTTACCAATGTTGTCAGATGATGGAAATCTGTCCCAGGGTAGTCTCAGTTTCTCCCGGTGTATATCCATATGCTCCCACACGGAAGCGCATGGCGACGTACGGCAGCGTACGATGGAGGGGTGCATTTTACCTCGAAATTTACACCACGGTGAAGCCCGCAAGATGAGGAGTCTGAATATGGTGGTGGCACGGCGGTTCACAGTCGTTTGAATGGCATTTTTCGGCAATGAAGAACGACGCATGACAGACAGAAAATGCCTCAATCCAAGTGCGTCAGACCTCCGTTTAGTGTCGGTGAGCTGCTGGAGGAAGCTAGCAGCTCAGGCTACACGATGGTGGGGGCGGTGATGGACAACAGTGGCGGACGGCGATGATCTCAACTAGCAAAGTTTTCGCGCGATGGAGGAAAAAAATGTCATTTTTCGACGGCGATGGTGGCCGTTGGCGGCCGTGGGTGGTTGCTGGAAGTTATGGGTGGCGAGGGCTATCGATTGGTATGCCTGGTGGTGGCTCACGATGGCTCTGGTGGCGGCGCGCAATGGAGGAAGGAGGAGAGAGAAAGTGAGGTGAGGAGAGAGAGAAGATTGATGGAAATGGAGGGATTTTGGAAAATTTAAAGCTTCCAGAGGCGATTCTGACTTTTCCCGGATCACCCGGGGAAACTTCGGGATGTCGGCTTCGTGGGCACGAGTTTCCATGCAATGATTTTGGTCTCTGTCTGTGGAATTGATGCACGAAATGTCGTCTGTCAGTTCCTGATCGTTGGATTGCGTTTCTTTCCATTTGCTTGCGTTTTTGACGTCAAATCGCTTTCCAAATTTAACCATTTCCTCGAAATACGTGCCAAACTTGTTTTAAATGAAATTGGTGTTAAAAGTTTGGTTTTATCCTTTAAAAACATTTTTGTTTGTTACAAGTTCCACGTTGCACACCCTTTTGGTTAGTACCATAAAATTTCCATGTGGCTTGTATGTTGGTTTTCTAATTTAAATTTCCCTTCCTTCCATTAGGTTGCGTGACCTAACACATATTATGCTTATATTCATTTTTTTTCCTTGGTATTTAGACTAAGTAACTAGAAAGGAAAGTAAGGAATTAATTTCAAGCACCAATTTTCATGTAGGCTTACTTTTTAATATAACCTTTTGATCCATTAAATTATGCAAAAAAAATATTTCCCTTCCTTAAGTTAATTAAATTAATTAGAAAGCAAGCAAGTAATAAATTCTTTCCATTAAAATAATTAATTTAAGCTACTTAAATTCTGGGTGTTACAACTCCCATTCCATCCTAGAATTTAGAGCCAATTCTTGCACTAACTCCACTGTCCACTTCAAATCCATCAGAATGTCAAGTCCATCACATATCACGAGAAAATGCAATAGATATTGGACAATTGAAATTGAAGGTAAACAAGATTTTCATAGTAGATTTTATAAATCAATGATTTTCCAATGATTTATTGTTTATCTACAAATTCACAAGGAGTGACAAGGGAAGGAAGTCTGAAGACATAGGAAGTTTGGACGCTCCCAATAGGGCAACAGATAGTTGTTCCTTTCAATGATCAGGGTCAAGCAGTTGGGGAAGCTGCTGGCCTCTTAAGTGGATTTCTTGGAACCCTTGGCATAGACTTGACAACTTTTCTGATTAGCTATCACTCCTGGGATAAGATTCCTGATAACTATAAGGAGACTTGTTTCAATAGTATAAAAGTCAGAAAATTTCATTTAATTTAAAGGTAATTAAAATTTTGTTGACATTTACTCTACTTTCATGGATGTGTGTTATTAACCTTTGCAGGCAAAGTTTTGTTTGGATAGTCAGCCTGCAAAGTGATTTGTTCTGATGAAACTTGGCAAGAATTGGAGGAATTATCGGACTTCGATATTCCAACAATTTTATGATGTCACAAAGACTAGGGAAGAAAACATAGAACAACATCCAAGTTTCATACCAAAAGATATATGGGCTGCATTTGTTGATTATCCGTTGGATCCAAAGACCTAGGTAACCCACAAATTGTTGTTTTAGGTAAATAAAATTTTTTATAGCCTAACTTTATTATTATTTTTATCTTGGTAGGAAATGTTCAATAAAAATCATACAAATTGAAACAAGCTTAAGATGCCACATACATGTGGATCTAAAAGCATTGCCAAGAAGAAGTATGAGATGGTAATTTTTTTATGCATGTTTTAAAATATATGATGGAATAACAATAATATATCTAATTGTCATATTTTAAGAACTGGAGAGTGGAGGACTTGTGAATAGGGGAGCGGTTTTTATTGCAACTAACAAGAAGTGTGATGGTTCATTTGTTAATGATGAGGCTCAGATTGTCGGTGTAAGTTTTTTCAATGGTGTTTACTTGACTGTATATATATATATATTGAATTGAGGAGGTCAATTCATGAATAATATTTTCTTTGATTTATTTTCTATTAAGAAATTTAATTTATTAAAAATAATAAAAGTTTAATATTGTGAAAAAAATTAATTCTACTAATATAAAATAAATTGAAAGAGCTTTTAGTAAAAAGTTTTTAAACAATAAGTGTATGGAATATAATTTCATTGTGTTTATAAAAAAATATTCTTCTTTATAGGAAAAAATTATAGAACTTGAGAGTTAAGGGACTACATCTACACAACTTGGTGAGCAAGATTCCCTTGGCCAAGTGCTAGGAAAGGAACATCCCAATAGAGTTTGAGGTTTAGAGTTTGGCCCTACCCCTACTCAAATATTTGGACTGAGCAAAAATCGGCTTGGTAGGCTACCGCTGAATTATAACAATGTCAACTCTACACTTTAGCAAGAAGTTGTTCGCTTGCAATCAGAGTTACAAATTACAAATGCAAGATTATAATTAGAGTTGTGCAATTCTAATAATATTCAGAATGAGATGCAGGATGCTTTAAGTTACATTTTCCAAAATCTTTTGGGAAATATACCATCTGTGTTTGCACACCTCATAAATCCTGAGGTAAATTATATCTTCTCTTATACTTCAAAATTTATCTTCAAATTTATTTAAATGTATATAAAATTTGTTAATTATATCAGGTACCAGATACAAGCAATGGGCATCCATCAATAGGACATCAATCTTCACCACGTCAAGATCGCAGTATATTAATGCATCTGCGTGTTTTGCATAACACTTGTATGTATATAGGATTCAAATTCACATAATATTTATTTAATTTTTATCCAAATATGCATACTATTTCTTTAATTCATACACTCTTTATTTTTTCAATATTATAGATACTCTAGCACACTTTTTGGAGGCTTAGGCAAAAATATTTTGTTATTTGTAATTAATTAATTTTTGGACAGTATAACTATGTATCTAATGACAGAGGATATTGTTGGTATAGAAATTAATGTAGGATAACTTTTGCATATACTTTTCAATTATCATTAACAATTATATGTATAATTATATATATATATTGTAAATGTGCTATTTTTTTAAAAAAATTAAAATTTCATGTTTGTGGTGGTTAATGAGCGTCAAGAAATGCAAAAGATTTTTAATTTTATGACAGTTCAAAGCTGCTAGAACTTGTGGCAGTTAAAAATTGTCACCAATGCTTAACATTAGAAGCGCTTAAAAACCACCACAAATGTAATTCAAATACCGTTAATGAGAGATATTAGTGGCAGTTAGTAATTGTCACAATTGTCAATATTTAACGACGGTTAGTAAGCGCAAGTAATTGAAACATTTGTGATGATTACCATCTGTCGCAAAAGATAAGAAATTTTAAATTCTGAAATAAATTAGTAGTAGCTTATAAGCGTCACTAATGTTATTTTACAGTGGTTATTCCAGCGGTTATCTAAAATCGTCACTAAAAGACTTCCCGACGCCATCATTCCAGACAGTTTACCAGGCATTGCTAAATGTATTTTTTTGGCAATTAAAATGACAATTTTAAGTGTCATGAAATGACGCTTTTTTTTTTTGTAGTGCTAGTACCTAGACATTAGCAAATTATGAGAATAAAATTCTCAATAGGACAACTTATACAATTTTAGTAAAACATTTCTACTAATAATTTAACTGCATTGGAATGCAAAAATACCTCCACTTAATTTTTAACATACTTTTTGATGGTCAATCATAAAAACACATTATTAATACATAGAGTTTACCTTTTAATAGTATCTGATTAGAAAACTTACCTTCCCATCACATTCAGTGATTATATATACTCTCATAATACCTTTTCTTTCATTATTTACTTTTCCTTTGAGCTCATACTTTGGCCACTAACTCCAGGGTGTCCCTTGGTGTGTACATGAGTCTAGTGCTATCGGGATTGCTATGTCCCCTCTCATTTAGCTCAACATATAGGGATCGCCATGTCCCATTTCATATCTCTTTTTTTTCATGTATCTCAAGTATATATTATTATTTCATCGTATTCATAGTCATAGGAGAAATGAGAATCTAAACAAGTTGCCCTTTAGGCCTTCGAGATAGCCCACTTAATTTCTTTTCTTCTGATATGCATCAACTAATTCTAGAGCTAACTAGAATGAGTTACCCACATAGGATAAACCATGGGCATCCCATACTACCTATAGCTATCCACCCTTAAATACTCCAAAACAAAAACATATATTCAGGCAAAAAATTTATAATAGCTCTTTCTTTTTTCCATTATCTTTCACTTTCATAGATGTCGGTAACTTTATGTTCAGATATCTAAATTCATCAATACCCATGGATATAACATTAATCTTTCTTATTAACCAAATAAGAGTTAAGGGTATAGGTTGTCTTACCTCTACTTTAGGATTCTCCTTCACTTCTTGAAGGTCGGGTGTTGATTTTCCACTCTCAATCAACCTTGTAATACAATGAAATTTGACTATCCTCAATGCACATTCAATATAACTCTATCCAAAAATACATCTCCACATAGGTATATATGGCATGATTAATTTCAATCACAATTTAAAACAAGACTACATCTTATGGAATTACCACTTCAATTCATTTGGTAGTATAAAATTTAAACAGTCACCACAACAATAATTAGGAAGTGCCTCAATGGTAACAAACAATTTAAGAAACCTATAGGCTCGTGTTTGAATTTGGCCATTACTATATTTGATTTCATTTTGCAATTTAGAGGGAATAAATAACACTTAATCAATAATTATAACAATAAATGAGGCGTTGCCTTAGTGGTATTGGACATCTTAAAGCACCTAAACTTTTGTTAATATTGTATAAAGAATGAAAGTATAGGGATGATATATAATTTTCAAATTTTAAAATAAAGAAACATGTTTACAGTGAAGGTGTAAGCATTTTTTTTTCTTATAGGTATTTTTTGTTAAAAGCAATTTTATTGGAGGGATTATATATCTAAGAAATTAAATATAGATACTTTTTTTAATAAAAATTTGAATTTTAATGTGTTGCGTTATGAAAACATACACTACAAAAAAAAAGACATTCAGTGGCAACTTTTTAGTGGCGACCAAATTTATTGCCACTGAAAGCCCATTTTTAGTGGCGAAAATTTGTGTCGCCACTAATGATTTTTCGTGGTGCCAAAAACTGTCACCATTGAAGATATTTAGTGGCAACCATTAAAAAATCGCCACAAAAAGTCTTCAGTGGCGACAGATGATCGCCACTGAATCTTTCCAGTGGCGACATTTTTTTTGTCGCCACTAGACCTAGTTAATGGCGACAATTCTTGGCGCCGCGGAATACCTTCAGTGGCGAATTTTTTTCATCGCCACTAATGCACTAGAAATGGAAGAATAAAAACTTTTTAGAAAATGCACCTGCGCAACTCGAGCACGGGTCCTTGGCATGTGTAGCCAAGTGACTATTACGCCACAACAACCCTTGACCTTTATACTTCAATATTTTATAAATAATATAAAATAAGCAATTAAAAAAAGACAATTAAATTCCACAGAAAGTGCACCAGCACAGCTCGAGCACGGGTCCTTGGCAAGTGTTGCACGCCAAGTGACCATGACGCCACAACAGCTCTTGATATCTATACTTCAATATTTTTTATATAATATAAAATAAGAAATTAAAAAAAAGCTAATTAAATTCCACAGAAACTGCACCAGCACAGGTCCTTGGCAAGTGTTGCAAGCCAAGTGACCATGACGCCACAGCAACTCTTGATTTCTATTCTTCAATATTTTATATATAATATAAAATTAACAGTTAAAAAAAAGGCAAATTAAATTTCATAGAAAGTGCACTAGCACAGCTCGAGCACGGGTCCTTGGCAAGTGTTGTAAGCCAAGTGACCATGGCGCCACAGCAGCCCCTGATATATGTGCTTCATTATTTTGTATATAATATAAGATTAGAAATTAGAAAAAGCGCCAACTAAATTTCACTCTGCATATTGTTGCGCCAAATTTCACTCTTCATCCAGCTCGCCTCAGCTGCTCTGATCCAGCGTGCGTTGCCATCATTGGTGCCGTTCAAGACCATTCTTCCTTGGGTCTTCTTCCTCTGGCGTCCATTGTGAGTTTTTCTTCAACGTCGCTCCATCTATGCGTGCTCCATCGTGGATTTGCATCCATCGCGTCGTTTACCACCATCGTGCTCTCTCGTAGGTTTGCATCCATCGCCGCCAACCTTCATCGCAACTCAAGGTAAGATTTCTCTTCCTTCCTTGTGAGTAATGGTGACAAAGTATGGCCACATGAAAAGGAAATTATTAATTTAAGTTGATTGAGTATCATTAATTAATTTGTGTTTTGTGTCTGAAAGTATACAAAAAGAAAATCATGAGAGAGAGAGAGAGAGTGGAGAAATATACATTGGAGTTGAATGGTTGTGGAATAAATTTCTTTAAATGGAAAGGAGGATGCTGATGCAAGCGTAAACTGAAATGAATAATGCTCTGTTGCAAAATTTTATGGTTTGTGGGGAAGGATGAAGAAATGTATGGTAGGGGTGGGGACCAAAAAAATTGAAAGGAATTGATCTCAATTAATTCTAGTCGTTGTGTAATAACCGAAACTATTTTGAAAGAAAAAAATTGAATTTTGATGCTAATTCCATTTAAACTGAGGCTGGCACGTATCTCAAGGTAATGGTTGAACTCATAAAGTGATTTGAAGTCAGAAACACGATCAAATGGAAAGAAACGCGATCCGGCGATCAGGGACTGACAGACAATATTTCGTACTTCAGTTTCATTGACGGAAGCCAAAAGCTTCGCATAGGAACTCGTGCCAATGTTTGGATGGAAGCCGACATCCCGAAGTTTCCCCGGGTGGTCCGAGAAAAGTCAAAATCGCCCTCAGAAGCTTTAAATTTCTCGAAATCCCGCTATTTGGCACAATTCCTTCTCTCTCCTCACTCCACTTTTTCTCTCCTCTCTCTCCTCCTTCCTCTACCGCGCACCGCCACCTGAGCCACCGTGAGCCACCACCTGGCATACCAATCGACTCCCCTCACCACCCTCAACTTCCAGCAACCACCCACGGCCGCCAACGGCCACCAGCGCCGCCGAAAAAAGCCGTTTTCCTCCTCCATCGTGTGAAAACTTCGCCAGTTGAGATCGCCACCATCCGCCACCATTAGCTGTCACCGCCCCCACCATCGTGTAGCCTGAGCTGCCAGCTTCCTCCACTATCTCGCCGATGTTGAATGGAGGTCCGACGCGCCTGGATCGATGCTTTTTCCATCCACCGTGCGTCATTTTTTGTAGTCGAAAAACGTCATCCAAACGATCGTGAATCGCAGCGCCACCACCATATTCGGACTCCTCCTCTTGTGGGCTTCACCGTGGTGTAAATTTTGAGGCCAACCACACCCCTCCACCATGCATCGCCGTACGCCACCGTGCGCCGCTGTGCCGGAGCATTTGGATATACACCGAGAGACACCGAGATCACCCCGGGACAGATTTCCACCATTCGACAACACAGGTAAGGTCCAAATTCCCACAAACTAATTAATTTCGATTGAAATAGCTGTCGAACGCAATTAGGAAATAAATTAACCTAGGAATTAGGATAATCGGACTTAGAATCATAAAATGGATGACATGACGAGCTTGAATATTCATTTAAATGTCCAAGAAATTTAATTGGCTCGAAAACTTGGATTTCGTGAAGTTTTGAATTGATTTGGAGCAACAGGAGACCAGGTAGGATGATTTACGCTTCCCGAGTTTTAGATTTTACCTAGTGAATACCTGAACGATTAGATTTAATTGCATGAATTTGTGTGCTATTTTCGATGGACTAAATTGCGTGCCTGTGTGCTGGATATCCTAATTGCATGTTAGATGTTTTGTTTATCGAGTTTAGATGCCCTTAGAATGGATTTACTTAGGGTAGGATACTTGATAGCAGGTATGGGACGGCCGTTAAGTATCCCGAGTACAAGGAGTTTTTAAAGAATATTGTTTTTACCATACTTAGCCTGTACTGCGTTAGGGATCACACGATAAATCAGGACGTCCCTAAGAAAGGTTTAAGGAGTATAAGGGGGGATAGCCTACACGGGAAAAGTTGTGATTTAGGCGTAATACCCTAGAACCCTAAGGAATAGCCAACCGTGAGCATATGAGTTCGAATAGACTGTATGAGGATGAGAATTGGCATATGTGCACATGCTAGGGGATGCCCTAGATGTTGATTCTCACCCGGTCATTGAGTGAGTGATTGTTGTTACGGATCACACTCACAATATAGGCGAGATTCGGGTGATTGGTGTTACGGATCACACCCAACGATAAGAGAGGTAATCTCTCTAGATGACGTGCAATTGGATGACGATTTTAGATTTGGTTGCAGAGGACTTATGGCCTATATGAATTTAGATACACTGGGCATGGGATTTAACCTGATTTCGATTACTGATTTTTAAATAAATGGATTTTTATGATTTTGAGTATTTACCGCAATTTCCATGTGACAAAATGATTTTAAAGATAAGGTATTTCACTAATTTCGAATTGATTTCGGGAAGTTATTTTCAATGCTCGCACAGCTGAGTATTCAACCAGATTTTGAATTGTATTTGAACTGTAAATTATTCTACTGGGATTTTATATCTCATTAGGTTGTTTACTCAGATGAACAGGAACAGGGACAGGAACCTAGACGTTAGTTGGGCGATGCGTTGATGATAGACAGAAGAACAACTTAGTCTAGGCTTGAATGGCATTATATCTATTTATACTGATGTTGTTGCATATTGGTCTTCTATAATTTCTGCTTTCTGTTGCTATGGGATTGGATGTATACTGTTTAATGGATATATTCTGTTGTGTTGATGACTGGTTGTACTATTGGGATATGTCTGAATTATAGAGGAAACTCTGCCGAATTTTCGGCAAGATTTATTGTTGTAAATATATGAAATTTAAGTTGGAATTTATATGAATGCATGATATGATGTATATATGGATGTTAGTTTTCATTCCAGAGTAATTTATGATGAATGTATGTATAATTAGTATAGCTACGTGTGAATTAGGGTTGAATGGAATCTGAATGGACAACGGGAAGTCTATTTAGGTTACGCTCAACCAGTAGCGATCCCCTGACGCTCCCACATCGGGAACAACCATTGCAAAGACCCATATGCTTCCGCTATGTAACGTAGGATTGTGTATGTCGTATTAGGGGGTCGTTACACGTTGGATGTGCAATATAAATATGCATACTTGATTAATTAATTTGTAGTAACTAAGACAATCAGTGTGTAAATTCCCTTTTCATCTCTCATTATTTTACGTTGTCGTTGGAAGGGCTTCTCCTTTTGTCACTTTCTTCCAAATTCCCTTTTCATCTCCCATTATTTTACACTACTTTCTATTCTTCTTTTCTGCTCTTAATTACTTCCTGTTAAATCTTCTAGATTCCAAGGAATTAATCTACTGGTTAACTGCCTTTAAAATTGTTTGGAAAGGGGCCTAATTCAAATTCAAGTAAATTACATTTCCCTCTATACATGAGATTCCAAATTATCAATTATTTAAAGATAATTTATAATTTTGTCCGTTTTAATTAAAATATTTTTATATTTATTATTTATATAATATAATAAATATTTACCATGTAGGTTACTTTAGTTTTCAAAAAGAAAATATGAGAGAAAATTTTAGTTCTAATTTTATATTTTTATTATTAAGTTTTTTAATTAATCAGAGTTAGACTGCATGTACATGTAAAGTACTTTTTTATATGGTTCTAATTTCTTTTATTTTTCACTTTTTAACTTAAAGTAATATTCTATCTACACTTTTTAAGGTGCACAAACATCTCTATTTTCTTTCACTCTATATATCTAATATATTCACACCACTCTCTCCTTTTCATCTATGCATACTTATAGAATATAATGTATGACTGTATGTCTATGTGCAACTATACATGCATATATATATACACACATATACAATTAACGCTCTCCCACCTACGTATGTATCTTACTAAATATCCTTGCATTTATATTCACCTTTGTATTATTGGAGATATATATGGATATATGCATTTAATATCCTCCAGCATTAATTTACTTCTTTTTTTTCTTAATTCCTTTTACGTATTTATAAAATTTGTCTATGTATCGTTCCATCTGATCGTATGTTCCTTAAGATATTTTAAATTGAGGTTTTCTCTCTACCACTATTAATTAATCTATTTAGTTTATTATATAAAGGAAGGGAGATGTTATAATGTTTTATAAAAAAAAGTGAACTGTTTTTTTTCCTTCGAGTTAATATAGTTCATAGGCTTGAAAAAGTAGTTATATATATTAAGTTGTTAGGAGTACGTAATATATTTTGAGAAACTAACTGAACACATATTGTTCCAAATTCCGGATGTTAATTATTAAGTTCATGTATATGTATTTCTATATATATTTATATGGATAGGAAAAAGTAAAGATAGAAATTAAACGTATGTAGGGGGTTGTAAAGAGAAATGAGAGATATAACCTCATAGTCTTAAAGGACAAAAATAGTCTGAATAAGATAAAGTATACATATGTAAAGAGAAATGAGAGACATAACCTCATAGATTTTGGATAATGAATGTGATAAGCGAGTGAAAATTATTTATGTGTTACTATATATAAGTTTCACTTACATGGTATAAAATTCAAATATTATTTAATCCTAATTGATATTGTTTATTGTGTTTTGATGAATATAACTAATGCTTATCGTTACAATATTAAAGACTGCTGTGACTTACAGTTACCAAATATCACTGCCAATTGAAACAAGAATAACATTTATTTATAATCTCTTTTTTTAATTATATTGCAAAATTCTCATTGGTCTATTGGGAATTTCTAGGCCGAGAATGTGTGTAATTTCTAATGGATTATGATATATTTGGATACATTATTGATCTTTTGCTAAGTGATTTTTTTAAAAATTAATTTGCATCAAAGGTATGTTAGTTTGGCTTACTCCTTTTCTGACTCTTTTAAAGTGCGATCCTTGAATCTTTTGTCAGCATTTGGGAAAACTTACTCACATGTATATATGTAGGACAAAGGAATGGATAAAAGTTGGGTACATATAAAAAATAGAGCGGATCCAACATATGCAAGAGGAATAGATGAATTCCTTGAATGGGCATATAATCAGCCAGGAGTCAAAACTTTAATCTGATGTCCATGCAAGGGGTGTAGAAATACAGAGTTTAAACTTAGACATATGGTGATATTTGACTTATTGAAAAAAGGATTTTGGGATAGTTACAAAGTGTAGGACTTACATGGAGAATCCATTGTAACAACCCATAGTCCTAGAAATGATTGTCAAGGGGAAGATGACAGTGGTGTGATGGATGATATTAACGATATGATACATAATGCTTGTGGATTTGCAAATATAGAGGAAGTAAATCATTTTTATTAGAACAATGAAGAACCAAATGTGCAAGCAAAAAGGTTCTTTGATTTACTAAAAGATGCGGAGACTGAACTTTATCTCGGATGTAGTAAAGTGTCAAAGTTATCTTTTGTAGTTAAGTTACTTCACTTGAAGTGTCTTAACCATTGGACCAATAAATCTGTAGATGCGATTCTTAGCTTATTCAAAGAAGTTCTTCCTGATGGAGCGGCTATACCTGATTCATACTATGAAACCAAAAAGATTATTGGAGATTTAGGGATGGATTACAGGAAAATAGATGCATGTAAAAATGATTGTATCTTATATTGGCGAGAGCATGCCAATGCAAATTCGTGTCCTGTATGTAAGAAGCCTAGATGGAAGTCAAGTGAACACCAAGGGAAGAAAGTAGCGAACAAAGTCTTGCGTCATTTCCCAATTAAACCTAGATTGCAAAGGTTGTTCATGGCAAAACACACAGCTAAACAAATGCAGTGGCATAAGGAGAAACGAGTTGATGATGGCATTTTAAGACATCCTTCTGAATCCTTGGCTTGGAAATCTTTCCACCAACAATACCCTAACTTCTCTAATGATCCTAGAAATGTTTGATTGGGCTTAGCAAGTGATGTGTTTCAACCTTTTGGAAATATGAGTGCTAATCATAGTATTTGGCCTGTTATTCTTGTTCCATATAATCTTCCACCTTGGGATTGCATGAAAGACCCATACTTTATGATGACACTCTTAATTCCAGGCCCTAAGTGTCCAGGCAATGACATAGATGTTTATTTGCAACCAATGATTGAAGAGTTGGAAGAGCTATGGGAATTAGGGGTAGAGACTTATGATGCCTACATAAAATCTAATTTTGTGTTATGGGCAGCTGTGATGTGGACAATTAATGACTTCCCAGCATATGGAAACCTTTCTGGATGGTCAACTAAAGGTAAGCTTGCATGTCCTTGTTTCCATAAGGATACCCACTGTGTTTCTTTATGGAACAAGTTATGTTACATGGGCCATCGTCATTTCTTACATGCTACTCATCCATGGCGTCGAAATCGAAGGGCATTTAATGAAAAAGTAGAAAATGTCGTGGCTCCTACTCCATTAATTGGTGATGAATAACTTTACCAATCAGAAAAATTAAGAAACGTGACGTTTGGGAAAGGTCAGAAAAAAAAAAGCATGACCAACCAAGTAATTCTTGTAACTGGATGAAGAAGAGTATATTCTTCTAACTGCCTTACTGGAAAAATTTGATGATAAGACATAATCTTGATGTCATGCACATTGAGAGAAATTTGTCCGACAATATTGTGTCAACAGTGATGAATATTTATGGAAAGACAAAGGATACATTAAAGAGTCGGTATGATTTAGTGGATTTAGCTATAAGGCAAGGGTTGCATCCAATTGAAGATGGAAGAAATGTCTTGTTACCTGCAGCATGTTATGCGTTGTCTTCGGATGAGAAGTTAAAAGTTTGCAACTTTCTATCTAATTTGAGGGTTCCTGATGCATTTTCCTCAAACATTTCACGTTGCGTCAATATTTGTGAAAGGAAAATATTTGGATTAAAGTGTCATGACCACCATGTCTTGTTGCAGTATATATTTCCAATTGCGGTTTGTGGCATTTTACCTAAGAAAGTTTATGAACCAATTGTAGAATTAGGCAATTTTTTTAGAAATCTTTGTTACAAGTGCTTGACAGTTGAAGATCTTGATAAATTGGAGACCCAAATTGCGATAAGTTTATGCAAAATGGAAACTATATTTCCACCAGCATTTTTTGATATCATGGTCCACTTACCCATTCACTTAGCTAGAGAGGAAAAGCTTGGTGGACCTGTGCAATATCGGTGGATGTATCCTATTGAGAGGTAATAGATTTAAGGTACTAGATAATTAATAATGTATTCCTTTAATAATGCTATTATATTAATTTTATTTTATGAATGTAGGTATTTACGAACGCTGAAATCATATGTTCGTAATAAGGCTCGTCCTGAAGGATCAATTGCAGAAGGATACTTGGTTGAAGAATGTCTAACCTTTTGCTCGCGATACCTAAAGAACATCCCAACAAAGTTTAATAAACTAGCTAGGAATGATGATGGACCCAGAAGGATTGTGAGATGTCTATCTTTGAAGAAAGTGGTCAACCAATAGGGGGTTACAAAATAATTACTCTTCCTTGTTCAGAGTTTAACCAAGCGTTGTGAGGACGTTTGGCCATTTATAGAGTAAGTTCAACTACTTCTGTAATATCAAAAATTTTAAAGAAATATGTATCGAGTAAGTTCAATCTCTTCTCTTGTAATATGTAGGGAGTACCAAAAGGAGCTAGAGTTACAGATATCATCGAAAGACGAGAGGGGAAGCATGGAATTTCCATACTGGTTTCACACATATGTATTAGTTTATATCAACTTAAGGCCTAATGCATTATATCTGATAGGATAATTTATTTTATTAGTAATGATTAATGGCTCTTTATTTGTGTAGGTTTTAAATCGATCTACACAACAATTTATAAGTGAAGAGATTATAAGTTTAGCTGTAGGTCCTCTTCAACAGGTGCATAGATATTCGATGTTTATGGTGAATGGATATAGATTTCACGCAAAAGATCGTGCTTCAAGAAGAAAAACGTAAAATAGTGGAGTTCTTGTAAAGGGTGATGATTCAAACCCTAAGAAGGAATACTATGGTGTGTTAGAAGATGTTTATGAATTTTCATATGTCGGAGATAGAAAGGTGTACCTCTTCAAGTGTCATTGGTGGGACGTTGCTCATTTAGGAAGAGGATATAAAGTAGAAAAATATGGATTTATAAGTGTTAATACTCGAGGTTCGTTGAATACAAATGAGCCATTTGTCTTGGCATCTCAAGCAAAACAAGTGTTCTACTTAGATGATATGATTGATCAAGGTTGTTTAATTGTTGTGAAGACAAATCCTCGAGACCTATTCAACATGCCGCAATATGATGGTGATGATGGTGACCTTGTGTTTCTCGATAAAGAAGCATATCAGCAAATTGAGGCTGAGCAATTAAATGTTACAATAGAAAATGACGTGCAAAATGAGATTGTAGTTACTTTTGAACGAGTAGATGTTGAACCACAATCCATCAATCAACCAAGCGATGAAGCACAAAAAAATATGCGTACTTCTACTGACCTAGATTTCATTGATGAAAATTATATAGACTCAAGTGTAAGTGAAGAAAGTGAGGAAGAAGATTTAATATATGACGACACACAAGACACCGAGGATTCAAGAGGTTATGTCTCAGCAACAAGAAACTGAGAACTCATTGACCGGAGATGAGATTTTGGCATTTGTGCTTGGAGAGAGGTTAGGATTTGTTCGTGGAAAAGGTTATGGAAAGAAGCCATCCACTAGGAAATCTCAGCAACAAATAAGTATGGAAGCCAGCATGTCATCTGCAATTGAAAGTGTACGTGAGCAGATGCAAGCTGATCTTGATAGGAAGCTCCAGGAGGAGCGTGCAGAGATACAATCTCAGATGCAAGCTAAACTTGATAGGAAGCTCCAGAAGGAGCGTGCTGAGCTTCAATGTCAGATGCAAACTGAGGTTGAACATAAAATGCAAGTTGAGATTAACCAGAGGATCCAAGCACAGTTGGATGTAATAATGTCAAGATTTCAACAGGTAACCATGACTTTTAGTTCTTCTGTTCCCCTGTTACATTGATTTTTTGATGATAATGGGCTGAAATTTAATTGTATTGTTGATGCAATATGATAGTTTGATGATACTGTGTCTTCATTTTGGTGTTGAGTGATTAGCTTGGTTTTGGGGTTGCTATTATTATCTTGTCCCAACCTTTGATTGCTGTCTAAATTTTTGCTTGGTTTTGGGATTGTGATTAGTATCTTGTCCCAACCTTTGCTTGCTGTCTAATTTTTTTTCTTGGTTTTGGGATTGCAATTACTATCTTCTCATTATATGAATGTTAGTAGTATCTTGCTCCTGTTGTGTATTTGTTCTTGAAATTGTTTTGATTGTTATCTCATAAATTTTAGGGTGGATTTGGTTGCTCATATGCCATGATTAGGTGCAATAATGTTTCAATGATTATAAGTTTTTATGTGTATTTCTTCTTATTTTCATCTTATCCTTAATGTTTATATTTTAAACAAGGACAAACATCAGGAAGGAGGAACCAATGATGAATGCAAGAAATATGTTTTACGTAACTACTGTTAATTATGTAATTATTGTAAATTATTGACTACAATATGGCAACAAATGTAACACTATTTATTTGTCAATGTAATGTTATTTTATTTCATAATTCTACTAGTCTCTATTTATTTGTAATGTAATGTGGCAAAATTAAATTACAATCATTTAGGAGCTTCTATGGTAATAAATTTGTGGCAACAATAAAAGTTGCCACAAATACAGGCTTCAGTGGCGACATTTAGTCGCCACAGATAAAGCTTTTGGTGTCGACAAGAATTGTTGCCACGAAAAGTGGCATCTGTGGCGACAAGAATTGTCGCCACAAAAAGTGTCATCTATGGCGACAATTCTTGTTGCCATAGAAGGTTCCATCTGTGGCGACTTCTTTCTCCGTGAGTTTGAAAATCTGTGGCGATTTTTGTTCTTTTTCGATGGCGACTTTTGTCGCCACCATTGGAAACTTCAGTGGCGAAAAAAATTATCGCCACTAAAAGTATTCAATTGCGGACTTTTTATCGGTGAAAGGTGACGAACTTTTTGTCGCCACTGAAAAGTTTCAGTGGCAACTTTTATACTTTCAGTGGCGACTTTTGTCGCCACTGAAGCTAAATTTTTTTGTAGTGATAATCTTTTACACTAAATTCAATCTCCATTAATTTTTTTAAAAAAATAAGGGTCCAGAAAATATTAAGAAAGATATTTACAATGAAAGTGTAAGGACATTTTTACTCAAATAATATTTTTAAAATAATTATTGTAAGGGAATTTTTATAATGAAAGTATATTAAACAATAATTATTTATTTAAATTCATGTAATTGATTTAAAATCTATGAAGCTATTAAGAAATGATGGATTATTTGAAAGAGTTGGGAACATATTTAATAGTATTTATAAAATTTAAAAATATTTAATAATATTTATAAACTTTAAAAATATATTTAATAATAAATAAGTAAGTAGTAAATTTTGAATTAGCAAAAATATACACGTCATACTCTAGATTAGTTATTTCTTATATTAATTTAGATGGTGTTAGATTATGAAAAAAAATTGATTACAATTCAAAATTTTAAAGATAAAATTAATAAAAAAATAAACTTTAAAAATAAAATTAAAAATTAATGTAAAGTTTAAAAATATAAAAAATATTTTCTTTTAGCTTAAACTCTGAAAAACGCTACATTGAACAGTGGCCCAACCCCAAAAACTATTTGAAAAACTTATTGTATTTTTAAACTATATTGGATTTGAAATTAATTCTTGTTGGCTCGGGAATGTTAAGATAAAATATTTTTAATAAATGTGTTTCTTAAATTTTAAATTTATATCTTTTTTTTAAGAGTAAAATTATTATTACTTCAATCAACAAAATAATTATTTATACTACCTCAACCTTATAGACTCATAAAACTATACCTTTAAGACCCACGAATTAAGTGATATAAATATTGAACAAATTTAAGTTGATAAAAATAATTTTTAATTATTTTTTATTTTAACTAATTTTAAAAATATTTTTTTAATCACTAAATAGATACACAAACATTTTTTATTCTCAATAAAATTGAAAACATGAATCAACAGACCCAGTAGCACTTTCCATACATTTTTCTACCGTGTAAGCATTAGTGCGTTGAACTAGTCCCATTATCCAACGAGACGTTAGCATTATCTAGAAACAAATTCGAAAATGCTACAAATTTGAATTTGTTGCAATTTCTCCATTAAAAATAAACAAAAACACTTTTCATATTATTAAACTTTACATTAATTTTTAATATTATTCTTATTCTCAAAAATTGTATGATTAATTTTATTTCTAAAATTTTAAATTTTAATTTATTTTATCTTATAATTTAACACAATTTTATTCCTAATGATAATTTCAATAAATTACTTTATGACTTAAATAACTTCAACAATAATTTTTTATTTTTTTTAAATACATCCTCTAAAATTAGATAGAAAAATTTTAGAGTATGCATGACTTTTACAACTTCAATAAAAAAATTTTACAAATCAACATTTATGTCTAAATAGACGTCACACATTTTGTAAAGTTCTTCCTTTAAACCTATTTAAAGGACATTGGTACGAAGCTGCCGTTGCAAAAAAATACATTAGGCCTTGAAATGATATCAATTATAATTTAACATTTTAAGAATAAAATTAATTGTAAAAAAAATTTAAAAATAAAATTAAAAATTAATATAAATTTTGAAGACATAAAAGATGTTTAACCTTAAAAATAAGTCTTGCTGAGACGAAATTCAAAATAAACTTAACCTTTAAAGACAAGGAAAGTAATTTTGTCTTGAAGTTTAGACTTGCATCTTATAAGCGCAAACATAGAAATAATGATAAGAATGTTCAAGATATAAATTGGAAAACTTAGGTTAAAATTAAGAGTGACAACATAATCTAAATGACTAAACAACGTAGCAATAAAGCATCATATATGTCCTGATTGAATGACACTCGGTAAAGCCAAAATTTTCTCATCACACAATCTATGGTCAACACATCTCTAACAAAAACAGAAACCTAAAAGTATTTGCTAGAAGGATAGTCCTCAACAATTCACAGATCAAGGTGTAACCACAATCCGACCGGCCACTTGGTCAAGATCCCGCTGACCACTGGAAGTGATTCTCCTGCCACTGAAAGATCAAGTTCAAGATATTTCAGACCCTTATGTTCAGATAAATTTGAGACAGTCAAATGATAGTGCAGAAAAATGACAAGAATAACTCAAGTGTTGGTCAATAACAACACAAGGAAAGCTACTAATTAACATCCAAAAATTTCTAGGGCATGAAGAGAAGAATAAGAATGTAAACAGAGTAAAATTGCCTTTCCATTTCCTTTGAGACCAGATTTTTCATTGATATTGTACCAAACAACGGTAGCCTTATAAAGTCTAGTAAACTAACAAGATAAATGGGTCCTTACCCCTTGGGGTCAATTTCAATGATGTTCATATTCTGCAACTGTTGAAGAATGTGACGAGCAATAGCACCACTGCTCTTACAGAAATGAGGAGGGCGGCTACCATTCCTCTGGCTCCCACCATAGATCCTCTGGAAAGAACCAACACCAAGGCCCCCTCTCAAGTAGATCTTTCTAGCCATGGAAGCTGCAATCAAAGATTAAGTTAAAGGCTAAATTCTGTCAGTACTTTCTAGCAAAAAGGACAAGAAATAGACCTCATAAATTAATTGAGGAACATATCAGGAGGCAAATTTGCAATAGTAATCAGGAAAATGCACAAAATTCAAAAGATAGAACTCACCAGCTCTAACATAGTACCAGTCAGGATCATATGGAGCCAGTTCCTTGAATTTTGCAGTCTTCACAATATCTGTCCATTCAGGAAGCTCCATCTGCTCAGAATTAAAAAAGAAAAAAGAATCTTAAATAGCTATAAAACAGCCAATCTTGAATAAGTCCATTCTAATAAAGCACCACCTAATTACTAAAAGAAAAAGAGCACCAAATCAATTGACAAACATGAAAAACTCAACAGAAGCAGTTCTACAATGTTGAGAATTACGAAATAAAGTGAAGGCAGCAACCATTATATTTACATTGTTCAGGGCCATTTCGCTATTTCAACTAGCAGCTGCTACTATAATACAAAGTCCCAAATATATTCCCCATGACATAACCAAAGATTTTGTTATTTTAATTTTATTCAGAGGAGGCACAAGGAAACACCCGTCGACATTGATATACTACACAAAGAATATACAAAAGTTGATATTAAACTTTGCTAAATATTACAAACATATTTTTTGTTTACAAGCAAAAAATTTTCAAACCAAATCTAAGAAGGAACATAACATGAATCAAAACTCAAGACAAGGCATCACGTTTTGAACAAAAACTTAAACAAGGTTCGTGAAACGAATCAAATTAACAAGAATTCAAAAACCCACTTAGGAAGCTACACATGGAGCATCTATAATTGAAACACATTCCATCAAGCAAAAAAACAAACATGTAATTCGACAAAACTTCAGATCATCACGCCATGTTCTCCTCAAAACAAGGATTACAAAGCACCCATTCCCAAAATACCTGCCCCTACTAAAGTTCCCGTAGTTTCCTAAAGAAGCAAACAAGGCAAGCAGATACCTTGCCAGATCGCTTGAGGTGAGCAGAGTAAGCCTTGACGAACTCATGAGGCGAAACGTCCTTGACAGTTTTGGCAGTAGCCATGATTGAAGCAGAGAACTGGTAGCCGCTGCGGAGGAGTAAGGGAAGATGAAAACGGCTCTCTGAATTAGGGTTTCCAGGATATTGTGTGTGCAATTTGTATTCACCATTAGGGTTTCTGGTTTCTGTTATGGGCTAACCCGATCCTACGTAATAACATGGATCAGGACGAATGAGCTGTGTAGCCTGTGGGCTGTGGCCCATGTTGCAGTTTTAGAATTTAATTTGTTTTAAAAAAATTGACCAAAATTAATTTTTAGAAAATAAAAAATTATAAATATTTCATTCCTAAAGAAATTTTAGAAAAGATTCATAAATTTGATTTAAAAAATTTATATTAAAAGATTGAGTTATCATTATAATTTAAAAATATAGAAATAAAATTATAATCATAATAATATATAACTAGTATTTATCCCATAATGCATGGCATTATTATATAAGTAGTTATTAATATTATATGAAAATTTTGTTTTCACAATAAAAATTTTTTATTAAAAAATTAATTAATTAACAAAATATAAATAACATAAAAAATAAATTAAACTTATGTTCATATAAAGTCTGAAAATAATTCATCACATCTTATTATTGATAAACCATAGTATAATTGTCAAGAATTAAATTTTTGTGGATAGACTACTGAAACAAATAAGAAAAGGAAATTAACCTTTAGATCTTTTTTTTACATGTTTTTAAAAAAATTATTTTATAAGATAAAAGACAAATTACATATTGACTCTTTTAGAGTGGGAAAAACTAACACTTCATAAAAAAACTATTCAAACTTTTAGGAATTGTCTCATCACATAAAATAAGTATTTTTTTAGTATTTATAAGTTAATTAGACTATATATATGTGTGTATTTGTGTTAATTAGACTTTTGTTAATTAATATATGAAAGAAATATTATTTCATAATTATGATTCATAAGTTATTTTTCTTAAAAAAAATTGAATACTACATCTGTGGTCCTAGGTTGTAGCTGCATTTATTTTTCACAAATCAAAATCTTGAATTCTTTTAACATTATATAATTTTTGAGTTCTCTTAAATAGACTCCACATATATATATATATATATATATATGTTGAGTTTTGTTAGGTGGATTTCTTTGAATAGTTTTGATTAAATTATTGATTTGATTCTCGAAAGATAAGGGTTATTTTAATTTGATCGAATAAATGTTTTAATCTAGTCTCTCAAAGATGACTTTTCAATCATTTTAATCCTTTAATCCAAAACACCATATAGATATTAACAGCAGTATGATGTGACTTTTTCAACATTATGACATGGAGGCTTAGGTGTACACATTTAAAAAAAAAAAGAAACTAACAAAAATAGTGCATTTGAGGGATAGTACATTTTGTTTAAAATTGGGGCTACATTTTATAGTGTGATATTGGGATATTATGAGTGCTTGCCTTAAACCCTAACGAGCCATTTTTGTGACAACGGAGGTTCACAATAGTTTATCAAGATCAAATATTGACGATGTTGGACAGAGGTTCATGGTGGTTGCGTGATTGCTCGATTGTGCTTGGTAGATTTCTTGAAGGTGCTTTCTTGATTACTCAACGGTGTTTAGTCGCTTCGTTGGTGGTTCAAGGTGCTTTCTTCATTCTCCTCGAGCATCCTCTCAATGTAAGTTGAGATTTAAGATTACTATTCTCTATTTGCTATTTATATAATGATGCACAAAGTGGTCCACACACACTGTAATTGCACATGGGACTTCACAATTCTTTATATACTGTGGAAGACTGGAATCTAACTTTAAGTCATATGTTAACAATTACTAAAGACAAAAAATACACGATCACATACAATGTAATTTCAAATGGCATTTACTTTTTTGGTATACTAGGTGGTTGTGAATTGAATAAAAAATTCCAACACTCTATCTTAAATTTGTAGTCCATTAGGTAGAGAGATTGGCAAATATTTATTTAAAGTAAGCAAGTTACTTTTTATCTTATATGAGAAAGACAAAGAACTTTTTGTAACACCAAGTAATTGCTTGATTTCAAAGTAAGTGGTTAATCATTGAATTTAGTGGCCAGAGTGATTAATTGCTTGAAATGTTCTGATCTTCACTTTCTCTTGTTTGGATGTGTTCTTCCTTCTACCACATATTATTGTTGTTAATCTGATTAGGGCTTTTCCAAATTTAGATCATTATTAAATCCTATCAAGTTTGGATTTCATAGAGTAATGATACTACAACAAAAATAAAAGAGTAAAAACTATAAAGACTCAGAAATGAACATAAAATTATTAATAGCACCCATTGAGGGAAATTTAACTATGAACTCTACAATTCATTATGTAGTTCTTTTCAAAATTTAAGCTCCATCCAAAGAATCATCAATATTACACACATTTCTTTATAGTACTATAAAGGGCTATGCTTGCTTGCTAGAGAGCTCCAGAAAAACACACATTCACCATTTAATTTTTTATCTTTGAAATTAAATTTAAACAAATAAAATGACAAAAATGATTAAGAAAATATTTATGAGAGTGTAGATAAGATAATTACATGTTAAAATAATTATAAGATGAAAAGTTTGACATCTGTAACACCCGTCATTAAGCAATTTGTAACACTTAGTTTATGCTAAAATGCATGTTGAAAAGCAGAAAGCTAGTCTAGGGCAAATTTGGGAATTTTTTCAAGGAAGGTTACTGTAGCTAACCGAACTTTGAAAAATCCTCACCAATGTTGGAAGGTCAAATTGGTAAATTCTACACCTTACTCGTTAAAGTGTGACATAAGGACTCAATTACAAAGTTCATCTCATTTTTCTCTCACACCATAATTTCCTCATTTCACCTACCTACTACCCATATTTAAGGCCCTAGAGAGAGAGAGAAATTAGAAAGCATCTCAAAGGCTTCAACAAGTGATAGAGGGAGAGCAAACTTAGAGAGAGAAGATGAGATTTAAAGTTTAAGTTGTTGATTTGAAGCTTGGGAATCACTCTAGAATCATCGCAAACCCCATATGGACTATATTCAGTAGCAAAAACATGAACCAATGTAGCTAAATCTCCTTTCCTCCTTTATTTTTAAAATGTATTGTTCATGATGGTAAAAATGTCATTTTTCAAGATTTTTGAGTAAAATGGGAGGGTAAAAGCTACATTCTCTAATTTTTTAACTTCTATTAGATGTTAAATGCTTCTTATTTGTACTAGTACATGCTTGTATAGTAGATTTAAGAATTATTGCACTGTTGACATTAGATAAAAAGAGGAAAATGGGATTTAAGGTTGATTGAGCTAGTATTTTTAGTTTTTTCTTTGTTAAAAACTTTTTAAAGGTTAGAGGTTCTAAGATTGGATTAATAGAAATGAGAAAGGGTTGCTATATAGACTATACATGGATGAAAATGCAAGTTGGTACAACAAACTGAGACGTAGCAGCCAACTACTAGACCTTTGGAAGTTGAATGATGTGACACGATAGTCAACTTCCAAGAGCTGGCAGTCGGTTGCTATGTTATGCTTTATTTTTTAAATTGGCTGTTGACCTAGATTTTTACCCAAGAATTTGTTTATAACCCATTTCTGAAAATCACAAACTCAATACCAATATATAAGCATTATTTAACACACATAAACAGCCCAAATTACTGTTTAATCTCACTCAAATGTTGGATTCAACCTCATTTTCATCAATACATAAAAACACATTTTTCATAATTTGAATTAAGTATACATAAGTACATCCATGCAATTTAAAACACCCAATAACAGTTAAAAACATCAAGAACGTAGATTTTAGCTTCCTTTCTAGCTTAAATATCATGAAAATCTCAACTTTTAGCATATGAACAATAAATTTCAAAATAGAGAGGATTAAGTTGTTTGCTACCTTATTACTTGTAAAAAGCTGGATTGTTAATCTCAAATATCCTCCTAGACTTCCTTGTTGCAAGCTTTTTACTTCAAATCGCACTAAAATTTCCACTTCCTTCTCACTCTCTCTTTCTCTCTCTAAAACCTCCTTCCCTCTCTCTAGATTCTGAATTTATGATAGAAATGAGAAAGATTCTAATATTTCCATATATTTATAGGTGGTCCAGGTGGTCGGAGGAACTACAACCCTTCTCTAATATTAGGGTCACATTCTAATCATCCGCCTCAATTAGCAACTTCTCCAACTATATGAAGAATGACCATTTTGCCCATGAAACCTTGGCAAAAAATTTCAAGAATTTGGTAGTTATAATAACTAGTCTTTTGGCTAAAATTACGTCTTGCTATCCTTGGAATATTGAAAGCCTACAAAACTTCCCTAACTAAGCTTTTTCTTTTCATTCAAGTCCCCGCTCTTTTCTTTTCTAGTTAGTCCTTTATTATAATGCAACTACATGCAATATAATGCAACATATATAAGCATTTAACTTATTTAATAATTAACAAACATCTCTCATAAATAAGAGGAGTGGATGTTACAAGCTGAGGGCTACCAGTCGACTATCAGAGAGGTGAAAGTCAACTGGTAGGCTCTAAAACTTGAATATTGCCTTGTAGTCTCTCAATTTTGAATTTTAAAGCTCAATTAATCACCCAAACCCATAGATTTAGAGAATTCAACATCATATAACATGAATCAATAGGGAAAGGATGAATGAGAGCTATAAGAAAAGTTTGAAGTATTCTAGTGTATCTATTAGTGGTAGATAGGCTCAAGTTTAAGTGACTATTGTCGGTATGGAAAGGTCGTTGGGCATTCCATGGTTGAGCCATAAATTAGGATGGTAACATATCCAATTAAATAAGTAAAAGAGATTTCAAAAATATCGTGACGGTTGCAAATTCTAGGTTAGTGTACCTTAAATAAAATGGCCAAGAAAGGATTTCATACCTAGAATTAAGCATAACCGTGGCTTGGGCTAATTCACCTTAGTGTATATACTTAGGATAACATACTAAGAATGTGATCCACCATAAGAGGTGGTGATTCCTTAGCCTCATGATCTATCTAGCATAGAATGGATGTGATCTACACTTAGAGTAGTGATCTTGTGAGTAAGATATAATCTGTCAAAGAGAAGGATAGTGATCCATATGTTTATGTACTAGGATCCATTGTGGTATACCTCAAAATGTACAGTGGTTAGATATCACCTAAGCCTAATGCCATAAAGTTACTCATTCTTGTAGAGGTTAGAGGTATATAAGGTGTTTGCTAGGCGGTGCCTTCGATAGAAAAGTTACTCTCTATTCTATTTTATATGATGAGAAAGAAGGTCCTAAGGCCTATAATTATGTATTTTGATATAGAATGATTAAGAATTATTCATGTTACTAGATTTATACTAAAGTGCTTTATGATGATATTGTTGTTGTATGAGAAGTATGAACATATTTTCAATGAATTTACTATGACTATTTAACTATACATGCATCATTAAGTACATGACATGAGCATGCATTGCATCTAATAGATACATGTGAAGTTATGAACAAGAAGAGAATGTATGAATTCTCTATAAGAGTATAGTTGGTACCATCAGTGAGATTTGAAAACAGGTGATCTAGCTATTGAAATTATAAATCTCACTTTTTACACTGATGTGTCCAGATGCTGTAGTACCACGTAGTTTTAGAGATTGAAATAGCAACCATTAAGGTCCTATTCATGAGGTTGATCACTATAATTTGATATGTCTGGGTAGTCATGGTATTAGAGGTACTCCCTATGGTGCCTCCTCTGATTGTTCCTACTCCTAATCCACAGCCTCCCTATTAGTAGTTGTATCACATGGTGTTTAGCAGTACATATATATATATATGTGTGTGTGTGTGTGTGTATATGGAATTGGGTAGTCTATCCTCTATCATGGGTTTATAGCATCTTTTAGGACAACCCATGATATTCTTTTGTTGTGAATATGGGAGAGGTAGACATATATGCTAGGATATGTGATCAGTATCCCCTATTAGATGTATTTTGGGGTCTAATTTAAGTGGTAGACTTGTTACCTCCATATGTCAAGGCTAATTGTTAATATGATCTAGTGCCACATATCCAACTATATATGTCTCATATTGAAGAAATTGTAAGTATTTGGAAACCATTTTCAATATGAAGCATGTATACACACACACACACTATTGATGTATTTTATTCTTATGGTTTACTATTATGCTATGTTATTATGTATGTTTGAGAACCGGAGCAAAGAGACCTAAACCTAACTCAACTAATTATATTTAACTTGGTAAAAGTTAAAAATTTACTTAGGCAGATGAGGTAGTGACACACCTATCTATGTATGAGAATTAAAAATAAATCATTATTTTAATTAACCATAGGTTGGGGTGTTATATTATTGGTATATTTGGGAGTCAGTAAACCCTATATAACACTTCGACTAATCTTTAGTAAGCTATATGTAACATCTCCCTAAGCATCTTAATTTTCATATATTTTTCAATTAAATTAAAGACCTATTTTTTGTGCTTAGGGCTAAACATGCTAGTTCCAGAGAAATTGGCTAAATAATCATATTGAAAGGAGGTCTGATTTAAGAGAAAATGGAGTTTAAAGATAAGTGGCACAAATAGGTGATTTGAGAATAGAAAAGTTGCGCATTAAGGGAAAATTTCCCAAAGAATAAATAAATAATGAAAGGAAAATTTTCATAAGGTGGAATTTTTAGGGAAATAAGATTTAATAATGATACCAAGGTATAAAATACCCCAAAGCTTTATTAAATTTCACATTGGTCCAAAGGATCAATGGGCAATTATTTTCAAATGTTAGTTAAAAATCATCCTAAGGAAATTATTTTACCATATATATAGGTGGGGAGAGAGAAAAAGAGACCAAGAAGGGAGAGAAGCTTTAGAAAAACGAGGCTATAGAGAGAAACATGTGAGAGAAACGAATGTCTATAGATATAAAAAAGGGAAACCAAAAGAAGGAAGGAAACATAAAGTTAAATTAAGCCTTGGGTAACATGGGAAACTTTCAGTCAGACTTTGGGATGTAACATCTGCTCCTCCTATTTATTGAGAGATGTTTGTTAGCTATTAAATAAATTAATTGCTTATGAATGTTGTATTAAAATTAGTTACATATAGTTGAATTAGAATGAGGGACTAAAATGAGAAAGGAAAAGTTAGGACTGAAATGAATTGAAAAAGATTTAGTTAGGGAAGGTATATAAAATTCCAATACTTTAAGGTAGTCAGTTGTAATTTTAGCCAAAATATGGGTTACTGTACTAATAGAAATTCAAAATTTCCTGCCAAAGCTTCAGGGGTAAAATGAGAATTCTCTGCATGACAAGAGAAATTGCTACTTTAAGCAACAACAAGGTTAGGGCATTCTAGAGATCAAAACTCAACTCGAAAATTAGATAAGGGTTGTAGTTTTCCTACCCTATATATACAACCTAAATTTTAGAACCCTCATTTGTGCATCCTGAGTTCTGAATTCTAGAGAGAGAAGTTAGGCATTCTAGAAAGGTAAAGTGAGGAAATTGTGGAGGAAGCTAACTCTAGAAGCAAGTTTGATGTCTCAAAAGCAAGGATTTCACACCACCATACTTTCAAACAAACTTTTACGTGATTAAAAGCAACGACATAGCAAACAACATAATCCTCTCAATTTCAAAAAAATACTGTTCATATGCTAAAAACTTTGATTTTTATACTATTTGACCTAGAGAGGAAGTAAAACCTACATTCTTGATTTTTTTTATTGTTATTCTTATGAATGCATAATTCGGATTGTGAAAAAATGGGGTTTTCTTTAAAGTTGAGAATAAGGTTGAATGTAAGATTTAAGTGAGATTAAACAGTAACTTCGGCTATTTTCATATGCTAAATGAGGTTTATATATTGTTATTGAGTGAATGATTATAAAAAATGTTTTACAAACTGAATTTTGGGCAAAAATTTGGGTCAACTGCAAGATTTAAAAATCGAGTATAACATAGCAATCAAAATTATAATTTAATAGAAATTAAAAAATAAGGAATATGGATATAAATAGTAGCTTTAATAGATACAAATAAAATAAGTATGATATAATTAGAATATACTGATGATAACATGGAAATAGAGCAAAAAAATACATATGCACAATCTATAATTAGATTTAATAAAAGAGATATGCTAAAATTAAAATTACAAGTTGATCTAGAAATCAATAATAATCAAAATCATAAAATAATTTTAGGACAAGATTTTCTTGACAAAGTAAAACCTTATAGAATTCAAGAAGATAGAATTTTAATTACAATAGATCAACAAGTAGTAATATTAGAAAAAATAAAATTAATTTGATAAATAAAATTTATTACATATTAGTAAGATTCAACTATAAAAAATATCAATCTAGAAAATATCATACAATGATAGACGTTGGAGCAAATATTACAATAGTAATATATAATATTTTACCAACAGAATTATAGAAAAAAGATAGACCAATTAGATTGACTAGTCAAGTAAAGAAATACACATAATAGAACTTTTATCCAAAAATATTCCTATACAAACTATGAATGGATTTTTTAGAACAATATATTCCTTTACATTTTACTCAAAAAGCTTTAATATTAACTACACCATATAAACATAAAGTTTGGACAATTAGAATAACTAATTTTTATAACAGAACAGATACAATATTTAGAAGAAAAAGAAATAATAATGAAATTTAATTTATTCCAAACTTAAAACCTATAAAAAAACAAAAAAAAATTAATGATATTAATACAAGAAAAAACAATAGAACAAAGATTAATAGAAAATTATGATAATAATCCTTTAATACATTAGGAAAAATATAAACCAATGGCTAAAATAGAATTATTAGATTATAGTAAAGAAATAAAAGTAAACCCTATCCTTGGATAGAAGAAGATAAAAAAGAATTTATTTTGCATATAGAAGAAATAAAAAAAATAATATGATCTTATTAAAGAAAGTAGATCAAATTATGCTTCACAAATTATGATAGTAATTAAATGTAGTGAAGAAAGAAGAGGAAAAAGTAGAATGGTAATAAATTATAAAAAATTAAATGAAATAGCTATAAGAAAGAGATATCTTATACCAAAAAATATATTTATTATTTAATCTAATAAAAGGAAAACAAATATTTAGTAAATTTGACTGTAAGTTAAGATTTTTTCAAATAAAATTAGAAGAAAATAGTAAAAAATACTGCTTTCATAACCTCAGAAAGATTATATGAATGAAACGTACTACCTATGGGATTTCATAATAGTCCAGGAATATTTCAGGAATATGTTTCTAAATTATTATTACCTATTAGAAACTTTTATATCTCAACAAAAAATAAAGAAGAACATGAAAGTAATTTATTACAATTCATAGAATTAATTGAAACAAAAAGATTAAATAAATCTCCTAAAAAGTCTTAATTAAGAAAAGAAAAAATAGGATTTTTAGGACATTATATTAGAAAAAATAGAATAGAATTACAAGAATATATAAGGAAAAAAGTATTAGAATTTAAACAAATAAAAAATAGAAAAGACTTACAATCATTTTTAGGATTAGTTAATCAAGCTAGAAATTTTATATCTCATTTAGCTAAATATACTGCAAAAGTATCTAAATTAACAAGAGAAAACACATCATGGAATTGGAATGAAGATTGTCATAAAATAATATAAAAAAATCAAAAAATTATGTGACAAATTACCAAAATTAAGTATCACAATAGAAGAATTAATTAAATGGATTATTTATATTGATGCATTTGAAAATTATTGGGATGTTGCTTTATATCATGAAAATGAAAATAATGAAGAAATAATTACAAGATATGCAAATCAAAAATTTAATGAAAGTCAAACTGAATATTTCTAGAAAGAATTTTTAGCAATAATAAAGGCAATAGAAAATTTTGAATTATTTATTGTCAATACATAGTTTATTATTAGAACTGAAAATACTCGAGTAAAACACTGGTTATCTAAAGGAATTAGAACAAACAAATTATCCAATAAAATATTAATTAAATGACAAACTGATTTATTTTATTATGATTATATTGTTGAATATATTAAAGGAAAAAATAACCTTATTGTTGATTATTTAAGAAAGGATAAAAACATCCAAAATGAATAAGGAGCCAAATAGCCCAAGAAGGGAAGAGACAAGTAACAATACAAGTATTGAACAAATAATTATGAGGCTCAATATTCTTGAATTGAATATAAGTCTAATCCAGTCCCAGACAAATAATCAAATGAATAATTTTGCCAACTCAATAACAAATTTAAGTCAAGCAATGAGTAATATGATTGCTCCTTTAAATTATTTAGAACAAAGAATAATAGCATTGACACTAATAAGTCCTTGAAATAAGACAACCAAATAGGTCATTAAGACAAAACCCACAATCAAGCCTAACTATTTCCCAACCTCCTATAAATGCAAAAAAAAAAAAACTAGAACCCCAAGTCCAACTAAACTAGCTTTTTCATCGAAAGTAAAAGAAACAGGAAAAGAAATAATTCAAATCTCTACTCCTCAACAGACCAGTCCACCTAGACTCCAAAAAAGTCCTTTAAATAAAGCCAAGCTAAAAGATCAATACCAGTATTTCCAATTGTTAATTGAAAGATTAAACTAAAGTAAAGTCTCTTCTCCAAACATCAAATGTATCTCTCATTATGTCATCAATAAAGTTGTCATATACCCAGGAATCAACCCACAATTAGTAAAAACATTATTCAGTTATGGACTTATCCATTATATATACCCATCAAAAAACTTCTCAGAACTCTCCCAACTACCAAAAAGCATTCAAGAAGTAGCAAACTATTATGACAATATTATAACCCAATATAGTATTTACATTAGATGCTACTCCACAATAGTAAAAATAACCCCATAAAAGTATTATACTCCAACAAATTTAATAAAGTTTGGAACCACTAAAAAACCATTTGAGTTTGACCAAGAAGAAAAAGAAATTATTGATAAAGAAGAATTCCCTGACATGATCTCAAGAACACTAGCCCAAGAAATTGAGATTATATTTTTTGAGATGAACAAAACATTATCTTGTGACGAAACACAATAGACATACTTTGTAAGTACAAATACATGTGTATACTCTATAAGAAAATAAGTAGATAACACAATTCAATATGTTTTATGATAGAATAAAAAATAACAATATGAACAATACAAAAGATATGAAAAAAAAAATATGCCAAAGGCTGATAAAATATCTTAATCACAACTGTAAATATTGTAAAAAAGAAAAAGTAGAACGGCCAACATCTATAAATATTCTTGATGATTAGTAGCAAATGAAGAAAAGTCACTATCATTAGTATCAGCAAGAATCTCCCAACAATAGCAACAGGTGGAAAGACTAAAAGAGGGAAATTATTATAACAAGACAAAGACATGAATTATTATACCAATAGTCAAAAATTAGGGATATATTATCAAAAGTAAAAATTATTATGTCAAAAAGTAGGGATCTTCTTTGTTTCGGCTTTGGGTGTGTTGCCCTATTTGCCTCGTGTCTCTCTTCCCTCCAGCCTGGGTTGGGTTTCTTTGTCTTTGTTTCGGCCCTTCTTTCGTGCTGGTCGGGCTTGCTGGTTCTCCAGTTTTCTTGTTAAAATTTGAAATTTGAAAGAAACAATGATTTGTAGATCTTGAACAATACTAAAATTATATGTAGGTTACAGTTGGAATATAATAGTTAAAAGTAATTTAATAATTTAATTTATGATTTTTATTAAATTCCTTTTAAGATTAAGTTTTTTTATTTAATTTCAAATATTTTTCTTCCATCAAAAGTCTCTTTTATTCAAAATTTTCCTGAAGTATGTCATTCAGACAAACGTGATTTTCAAAATAAACTAGTTTGAAGTAAAAATTTACTTAAACGAATAAATATCACTTGAACTGTTGAACATTCATGTTGAAAATTAAAAATTACATGATTGTGTTTACTCTTAAAGTTATAATTTGAGATTAATTAAACATATATATATGATTTATTCTTTTATCACTTGCTATTTTCCTATTTTATTAATCTGAAACAAAAATGTAAAATTTTGTTATGAAAATATTTTATAAAATTTAAAATTTTTTACGAGACAAATAATCCTAAGGTTGTCAGAAATCCTCAACATGAAACCTGTAATTAAGATCTCTGTTAACCCAAATCCAATCTGCTAGTGTGGTCTGCGGATATATTTCTAGTTAATGCATGAGCTGATCCAAGATGCATTTTTAGGTAGGCATAATCATGCAAGTTCTATAAATCTCCAAACTAGGTATGTTGAGATTCCTTACAATCCTCAACCGTGGGACTCTAATCTAGTCTCGAGGCCTTTTTAGTTATTGAGAAATTATAGAACTTAGATCCTCTCAAGGGATTTTGATTGATTAGGTATTATTTACGTTACTCATAATTATTGGTCTAATATTTTTAATATTATATATATATACTTAAATATAATCATTAAAAAATATAAGTGCAAAACATACTAATATATCGTTTAAGATATAGAAAAAAGAATTTCACCTATCAAATAGTCGTGAGAGTTCATTCCCTCGTTACCATTTTTTGTCAACCAGATAAAAGAGAGAATTTCAAGAAGATAAAAAAAAAAAAAAAGGAGAAAGCCCTGATTTTTTGCATGCTCACTACATATTAAGAAAGAGGCCCACCATTTATTGGCCTTTTGAAAACTAGAAAATAAAATATTTTATACAAACACCGTGCGAGACAATACAATTATTCCTATTAAGCTATACATAAAAAAATATATTGAAAAAATTATACCTCGAGTTTTTTGTCCTAATTTTTTCAAGATAAAAACATATCACCAATATAATATTGTCATGCATAATTTTCCCAGAGTAAATGATTAAGATTAAGCTAGTAAAAAGCAAGGAGGATAACATTATTATATTTATTTTTGTGTCTTTGTAAAGGATAGTACATCCTTTACTATTACAGAGCCACCTCAATGATCAAAATCAGATTTCACTCCTTGACTAAATGACTGTGCTACCTATTTGAAAAATTAAAACTCAAATGTAGTCCCAAAACAAAATAGCAACATTCAAGAGCATCCATGGTTATGGTTAATGCCTGAAGTGCCTCACATCGGTAAAAAGTAGTGGAACACCATACTTATTACAACAATCTATGGCATCCTTATCTCTCATTCCCCCACCTGGTTCCGCAATAACACCAATTCCACCTTCACATGCTTCTTCCACTGCATCTTTCCAAGCTGCATATCAATTGAGAAACGTCCTTGGTAAGACATTCAAAATGTTTTGGGGGGCTTTTGAACAAATTAAAATTGAGGGGATACAGTGCACAAAATTAAAAGTTTGAGAGGGCTGTCCGTCAACTTTTAAAGTTGGAGAGTAAGTTGCACAACCCAGGAAATCTTTGTAATGTTGCCTAAATTATCTTATTCAAATTGTTCATGTAAAAAAAATCATTAGAAAACTTCCATTTTATTCCATCATAATGAAGTTTCCTTTCTCCCATTTTTTGTTTTGTTTTTGGTCATTTTCTCTTTTTCTTAAAACCAGTTGTGAACAACGCATGTCTGAGCCAAAAATTTTGTTTTTATCCATATTTAGTTAATTAGTTTTCAATGAAGGATTAATTAACAATTGAACATCATTTGCTAGTGGAAGAACATGGGTTTTTTCAACATTTAGGCTGAAAAGAATTACTAATCCAATTTCCACCACACATCCTTTATAATACAGCACACATGACATTCTAAATCTTGTGAGTACTTCATCAGAAAGTGATACTTACCAAATGGGAAGAAAGCATCACTAGCCAAAGCAGCTCCTTTAACTTCATCTCCTGCTTTCCTCATAGCTATTCTTAAACTCTCCACACGGTTCGGTTGCCCACTTCCCATTCCTAACATATGTTTGTCCTGCCAAAATTAACCAAGAAAATAAACAAGGTCGGCAAATCTGCTCTATCAAGGCAAGGTTCAAGATGTAAAGTTAAGCAACCTTTGCTATCACAATAGCATTGCTTTTGACATGTTTCACGCACAGCCATGCAAACTCTGCATCGTGAAGCTTGCTATCCTGTGGTGCCTTCTCTGAGACTGATCTAAACTGGATGTCTTGTGGGGTTAAGTCATCTGAATCCTGAGCTAACCACCCTCCACCGACTTGTCTAAGTGAAAGCTTTCCAGTCGCATTTCTTTTGGCCTCAAGAATCCTTAGGGTCTTGGACTTTCCTCGAAGGACCTCAAGCCCCTTCTCTGTATAGCTTGGTGCAACCACAATTTCATAAAACATCCTTGTCTCCCCATCAATTGGGCTTCTAAATTCTCGAATCTCCTTAGCAAGAACCTAGGATACAAAACCAAGCATCTAAAATTAAAATGGAACCTACCCATTTCCAGCATCAGATCTCAAATAGTAATATTTGAAATTTTTACAAATGAGACAATTTGACATGACAACCCTTGCCCTCGGCTTAAAAAGTGCTGGGGATACAATAAAAAAAATATGAATATTTGAAAATGTGAAGCCTATGAATAACCAAAAGAATCTCTTACCAGAATCAACAAACTCCCATGATAACATTACAAACAACAATAAAAAGCCAAGCCTTTTCCCACTGGGGCTACATGGATCAAGCGTCGCTAACACATTCTATCTGTGCTCATTTCCATAATTAGGTTACTAATAGTTAAATCTATCCTAATAATTTTTCTTATTGTTTTCTTTGGTGTTCCCTGTAGTTCTTTGGTCTTCCCATGATAACATTCATCTAGTAAAAATTTCCAGATTCCTGATAACCTGAAGGTTAGTTGTAACTACTCACCGCATCAACTTCCACATTAAAAGCTACAATTCCACCAAATGCGCTTACTGGATCACCTTTGACAGCAAGCCTGTAGGCTTCAAGAATATCATCACGTGAAGCTACCCCACATGGATTTGTATGCTTCACTACTACACATGTGGGGTCCTTAAACTCACACACACAGTTCCAAGCAGCATCCGCATCTAAATAATTATTATATGACATCTCCTGCATAAGAACATTAAGATTGAACGCCCATATAACAGTTTAACTCACACAAGATTATTGATTTATTGTAAATAGATATTATTCTCTTATCCTTAAACACAATAATAGCTTTGAGATACATAAATGACATTTATTAGTAATATCAGAAGAAAACCAAATAGCTAATTCCCACCTTTCCATGATACTGTATGGCTGTTGCTATACCACCAGTATTAAATTCAGAAAGACTTCTATCAACATAAAATGCAGCTCTTTGATGAGGATTTTCACCATATCGAAGAGAACTTTTGAGTGAAAGAGGCACAGTCAAGCTAGGAGGAAATTTATCTGTCAACAAAATAGAAGATACATCACTTATAATGCCTGCTACAATAATTAGCACTATAATTATCTAGCTAATATTACCTGTTATGCTCAATTTCTCATACATAATTTACACTCATTCGTATAGACAAAGTTTAGTTTGTATTGCTGCTAGTTTGTCTTATAAAAATGGAATATGCCATTTTGTTTAGTCCATTCATTTCTCAAACACCAAAATCAGAAAAATTTTAATATATATATATATATATATATATTAATTTGGTTTGCATAGGATCATAGTTATTTTATTTTCAATTCTGCCTCGCAAATAAATGTTGTGCATGTATGGATTATAATCCCTCAGAAACAGAAACTCATAGCATAGGTACCTCCTACACTCTGCTTCCACAGCCACTCAGATACTGCAGAATCATAGGAAGCAACATGCTGAAAAGCCTTCCAAGCAAGCTTTAGC
The DNA here is from genome assembly GCA_031216115.1 of Senna siamea. Lineage (NCBI taxonomy): Eukaryota > Viridiplantae > Streptophyta > Magnoliopsida > Fabales > Fabaceae > Senna > Senna siamea. Next base: position 12,026,188 of record CM062360.1, read on the forward strand.
TTGAACTTCTGATCCTCCTGGTTTCCTTTAAGAAATTCAAGAAGGGCAGGGTAGTCTTCTGAATCAACCACAACCAAAACGTCCTTGTGATTCTGCTCAATGAACAATTTATCAGCTTATATTTAAGATATTCAATAGGAGCAACTGAAAATTTCAGCTCAATTATAGCATGCTTAGAGCAACAATGCTTCTGTTTCTTTTTTTCAAAAGCAGTTTAACTGTAAAGGCATCTGGCTAGCATAATATATCTTACTTTATAGCAAACTAGGTTTATAAATTGACAGGTTGCAGGTTCATGACGCAAATAAATAAGAAAAAGAGTATAGATAATTAAAATGCTTTGCCTAATTGGGAGTTAAAAGGAAACGGCATAAATAAGAAAAAGTGTATAGATAATATCAAATTGGTTGTGAACATGATAATTTTTTTACTAGAAGAAATTCCGTTCGAAAAGATTTGCTGACTATAAAAATTAAGAATAAACCAAGATGTAAAAGCCAAGAATAGACCAAAAATGAAAAAAAAGAAAAAAAAAATGATTCTAAGATTGTATATTAATTTCCCCTCATTCCAAAATTTTTAATTCAGTCAAATATTACCTTTGCAGCAGCTCTAATCATGGCTGGACCACCAATGTCAATATTTTCAATTCCATCCTCAAACCCAATGCCTCCAGTTGATGTAACTTTATCGTAAAATGGGTACAAGTTTACCACGACAACATCAAAAGTACCTGAAAATAAACTCTTTAAGAGAATGCTCATTCACATCATATATCCAATCCACACAAAATCAATACAAAGAACTCCAAATACAACACAACAAAATTTCTGGCATCATGTACTTGTTTTAATAGAGTTAATAGAGTTACAACATAATTTACCAATTCCATGAGTATTGAGAGCTTCCATATGATGTTTTTGATCTCTTCGAGCAAGAATACCGCCATGTATGTTAGGGTGCAAAGTTTTCACACGACCATCAAGCTATTGAAGAAAAACAAAACATTCACTAGTGTTAGCTATGTAAATTGTTAAAAATATAAAATATAAAACACTAATCCATAATATGTATGTACCCAAGAAAGCACAGATGTCACAAGACTAGGAAATTAAAAATAAAATAAAATAAAAAGCCCAGTTTGGCAATATTCCAGAAAAGGAAATGATATCACCTACATTTGTTAATTCTGACATAAGCTTCAAATGAACCAAAAAAAAAAAAAAAAATTAGTGCCCATTGAAAATCTTGGCATCATTATCTTATGGAAAATGCACCATACTTTATATATATAAACTGTTATCCCATAACAACCCTAACCCTGAGAACAACTAAACTAACAGAACAAAAAGAGAACAAAGAGAACCACTCTGACATCAATAAAACTATTATGAAGCAGTAATCTATTAAAAAAATAAAATGAAAAAGAAGTAAAAGTTGTCTAAATTCATGGACACTCAACCAGTGCATCTCCAAGATTCAATGTAGCAGAGAAATGCGTCAAGGAATAATTTTCCTTCACTTTGAAAGCATTCCTACTGCTAAAATTACCAAAGTCCAGCCCTTTTTCATCAAGAACTGAGTACCCAGGGGTAGATCATTTTTATATTCTATTTCTCTTTCCAAAATTTATGTTTGTTCCAAGAAAAATGATGAAACATTGTTTAGTTACAAAAAAGTCCAGATGGACCACGTTTTGTCCAACAAACCTAATCAGATGATAAATCTTTTCAAGAATTTCTTGCCTATCAACTCGTTTTAATAATCCTAAATTCTTAATAACCTCTTCAACTGTTGTTTTTTTTAGACTTTATTCCTTCCATTATATTAAAGTTACTGAAACAAACATGGCTACCCATCAATTTAAAGGTCACTACAAGTATACTTATTTCCATAAAGAATATGTTTGTTTGAGTGAGTTATATAAGAGAAAAAAAAGATGAGAAGAGATGTTCCTGATATGCACTCAAAATTATTCAAGAAAGCACAAATTTGACTGCACATGATCAAGTAGATTATAAGGGTAACATAAACATATTAATACCTCTGATCAGTGGAAAAGCATCAATAAAAACCATAGTTCCAAATTATAAACAGGCATACTGACCATGGAAAAATAAATCAACAAATATAATTAAGCACATCATAATCTGTATGCATAGAAACAGAAGTTTCAACACATGTATAGGAAAATGATATTTTGTGAAAACAACTCAATCCAGAATGGATGCTCACCATTTCAGGAAATTGAGTAAGCTGTTCTACTTTAGTAACTGTCACCCCAGCACTCTCCAATGCAGCCGCTGTTCCTCCAGTTGAAACAATAGTGAATCTACAATTTAATAGAGAGACCATTACGATAGCAACTTAAGCTTCTAGCTTTGAACTAATGCAAGTTTGAAATTGTTTACCCTAACTCCTGGAGCCCATTGCCAACAAATGCAAGATCCTTCTTGTTTGACAATGATATTAATGCTTGTTTGTTGCCTGCTTCAGGGAAAGAATAACACATAATAGGCCAGGAATTATTACTATTATATTTTTTAACTTGTGGGAAATCTCATCAAAGAGCAATAATGTTAATATACAGATTTCAGCATTTAAGAATGTACCAGCCAACACAGTATAGAGCTAAAATTACATAGCAAAACCATAACCCACTCGAAAGCTGAAAAATTTATCACCCGTTTGATAAAAAGAGCCACACACAAAGAAAGCAAATGAGTAAATTAAGATTTTGATTCCTAAATTATTAGGCTTATTTTAGTCTCCCAAAATTAGTGAGTGTATGAGTTAAAAAACTTGTTGCACTTTGGTATTATCTGGGTCACTAGACAAAAGAACTTCAAAGCAACGAATTTTGTTATCTTCAGATGTTAAAACTAAATGGACCTTACAATACATGCACTTAGTTTACTCTGATTGCAAGTTAACTCCAGAATAATAAAGCAGTAGAAAAAGGAAATGTAAATTACCAGTAGCAAAGGAAGGAGAAGCACTTTTGGGGACTGAAATAGTATCAGCCTTGGCCATGGCTTTCATGGGAATTAAAAACCAGCGCAATGAAGAAGAACGAAACTGCACATACCCAATTGAAGACCAAACCCATTGAGTAATAATAAAGCAAGATAAAAGTAAGAAAGAACAAAAAGGTGTAAACTTTAGAGCCAAATTACAAAAAAATAAAAAAATTACCTCACTTCTTGCCAGCAAGGAGGAATTGAACTGATGGGTATATGTGTGACAAGAGGGTGAATAAAGGGATGAGCAGAGAATGCCAGTATAGGCAGAGTTGGCGGTGGCGGTGGTGGAAAAGGGAGCACCAAACCCAAACATCATTTGTGAGAAGTGAGGAGCACTACAAAAAAAAAACCAAAAGCAACCCAATACAAGATGGAAAATGATGAATGAAATAAAAAGATTTACTTGACGAAGAGTCGACGCAGAGGAACCAAAGAAGATCAGCTAAAGAAATAAACCGAAGAAAGAAGGGAGAGGATGAGGGAGACTGAGTGGATGAGCCAAAGAATTACACGGAATCTGATGCCAGAAAGATATTGGGTTTAGGGATCATTGCTTAGCTCATTTTAGTTTTGATTGCTTGATTTTAGTGTACACGTAGATTATATGGGGGCGTATATGCTACTGTTATGGCCGTCGGACATGAAGATTGCAGTATGAACGGAGCCAACGAAGTGAGGAATGAAGATTGTAGCGTGAGTGCGGCCACAAGCCACGGTGCTCACTGCTCTGCCTACTGCGTCTGCCCTATCGAGTTGATGTGTGTGAATGAATTTCTAGAAGAGGGGATGACTATGAAGCGCACAGCTTCGGCCTCCATAAAGTGGGAATGAAAAGAAATTGACTTCAAACACTTTTTATGTATTTTAATTTTACGTGAATTTTTAATTTTATTTTTAAAATTATTTTATAATTAATTTTATTTTTAAAATTTGAAGTTATAATTAATTTTATTTTATAACTTAATATTAGTTAAATTATTAATAAAAAATAATAATATTATATTATATTTAAAAAAATATAAAACGTCAAATTTAAGTCATTCAAATTATATATATATATATATAAAATATTTATTAAAGTCTTACTTAAAGAATTTATTCATATTTGATTAGATAGAATAGAAATAAAAATTATAATTTGAGAATATATATTTTTATTTAATATTTAAATTTTATTCATATTTTTAAAATTTATTATCAAATAATATATTATTATTTTTTATCAATAATTTAAATAGTATTAAATTATATGATGAAATTAATTATAATTTAAAATATTAAAAATAAAATTAAAAATGGTTTAAAATTTTAAAAAATAAAAAAAATGTTGTCAATAAAAATTTAAAAGTTTAGGAGGAATGAAATGAACAGTTTGCATTGACCTTATATCAAGTCCAACCATAATTAAATTTATTTTTTTGGTTGATATTATTTTTACTTTAATTTTATTCAGATCTTTCTTTAAAAAAGAAAAAAAGAAATTAAAGAATGATCTGAATCAAAATTAAAAAATTAAAAGTTCTGGATCATTTACCATTGACTTGGCCAATTCTTTTGTGATCATGATGAACGTCATTAATGACAATGTTTGCACTATTTTATCAATTTTTTTTCAAAATTTACTAATGAATATTATATGCATGAGAAGCAAAAAGACAAATAATTCATTTCAAGACCACCATTATTTAGTACACTAATATTCAAAGAATGAGAAGAAAAAAACAGTCATAGTTTAAGTTAATTAGTCATTATTTTAGTAGGTTACTACATTAGTTATATGATTTGTTAGTATAGAATTCATTAATATTTAAAGGGATTCCTTAATTAATATCAATGTGACAAAACATTAAAGATGATTTAGCTGACATGAATATGAAGATATGTCTCTGAATCAACTGGACTATGGAAGAAGCAACATTATTAAAGTCAAATAATTAAGGCAGTGTGAGAAATGTTGTTCATATATGTTCCAGAGCAACTAGGATTTTTACACGCGTGCAAATTTTTGCAGTAGGTGGAAGATATGATTTAAAGCTTTTTCCCCTATTACTTTTCTTATAATCGTCAAAATATTATTTGACGAGGTTAATATCTTGAATTCTCATATTTTAATTTCTTATAATGATATTATATGATTTTTTAAAAAAATTATGTAAATCTCACAATGTATCATTTTTTTGAGAGAATATTCTCACGTCAAATTTTATATAAATTTATCATATGTTAATAGTTTAATAGATAAAATTGAAAATAATGACTTAAAAAATAGTTTAATATTGATAATACTATATCTGACTATCATAAAAAATTGCCCTCCTATATCTAACTTACTCAGGCTAGGGCCTCACTAGGGTACGGAGGATTAACCATGAGACTTGTCCAACTATCGTTATTTATCTCTAATCGACATCTATATACAACCTTACACCTTGGTACCATATACTCGAATACTCTTTCTCATTAATCTCATTACACTTACTCTCACACTCTCTCACTCTCTTTGCTGACTTTAGTATCGAAAGTGCATCCAAAGAGCCACTTCCCTCTATACATTCTTTGTTTGCTCTATCTATGCAAGATATTGTCATCTTCGATGACCCTCTTATCCTACTGTGGTGATTTTGTCCAAGGTCGACACATCATTGGAGCACACCTTGGTCAACTCAAACCATGCTGCAATTTCTTACCCTTTCTTGCTATTCTTGTTTCCCAAGAACCAATCTTTCACCATCATCATGGCTATGATCAACATCTCTGCCACGCCTTTAACCGGTGCACCACAAATAAACCCTACCAACCCATGCACTACACCCAATACTTGTCGTCGCAAAGGTGAAATGGTTGTGGATGAAATAGCCAAGCCCAATCCTCAACATTAATGCCATGATCCTTCTCCTAACAATATGGAGGAAGATCAGTTCAATCAACAAAACCAACCACATCCCTCTCAAGAGGAAGACAATGGATTAAGCAACAATATCCCCAAGACACAAGCCATTCATAACCTGAAAAAAGAAATCATCCTTCTTAAGTTTATCAACACAAACAACTATAGAGCGAAATATTTGTCCATATGAAACCTTAAATAATTTACTACTAGTTTATCAACACAAACAACTATAGAGTAGAAATATTTATGATTTCTGGATTTCCTAAGTTATCCATATGAAACCTTAAATAATTTGCTACTAGTTTATCAACACAAATAACTATAGAGCAAAAATATTTTGTCAAGGACCTTTTCTTATTTGGAAAAGGGAAAAGATATGATATGGTTTCAATGTTTGTTATCTAAATTTTAAATTGTTCCTCTACAATATATACCATTGATGATATATGATATGTTAACTCAAGTTAAACTCTTGAATTAACTCTTAAATTTGTACGAATTTATTTTTATACATAGATAAAATTATTTAACTTATTAAACTCAAAAATGTGAAACTTGTGCCAAACTCAATAAATCATAATAAACTCAATAAAATCGATGAACTCATGATAAAATCATGGTGAAACACACCACCTATAGTCTTTTTGTAACACCTCTTATTATATGATTCTTTTTAGTTAATTAAATAATATAATATAATATACTACAAGATTGGTAAGTTACTATTACCTCTACTCGAGTAAAATTTAACTTTTACCAAGTTAAATATTTAAATGCTATTAGTTTGAAAATTCTACAATACTCACATATAATGTCACAGTGGAAAATAATCAAAACCATTGAAAGAAAACATATAGATATACATATATTTACATTCACATACACAATTCATTTACAGTTATTACAATTTCTTTCCATCCAACATATACCTATGGATATGTAAATGTGTCAACTAGGGTAAGGAGATAACAAGCTTGTCACTCATACCTCTTTTAACAAAAACTATTAGTGGATTCCTAGCTTATATACCATAATACATATATGCCCTTATCCTATACACCAAAAATTATCCTCCTGATCCTTCCAAAAATATTAATAAAGATCTAGGGTATTAAACATGTCAAAATTCTACCTTACAACCCTAAGACTTCATGTAGTTAGGGTGTGGGAGAAATTTCTAAGATAAAAATGATCCACAACTCCTTAACTACCGGGCAATACCCCAAGAAAGGTAATTCCACCATCTCTACTTCCATCTTTAACAACACTTGGTATCTAGGCATTTGATACAAACCAGCATTTTATATGAGAATAAATCTCAGTAGCAATAACTGTAGCACCATTATCTAGTCTTATTGTTAACTCCAATATCAAAAGATAGGTTCGGTACATTATCCTTACCCTTAATTTGATTAGTGTCTGAGCAGTTATAATATTCAATTATATTAAGTAGATTAGGTTCGGGATCCGTTGCTCAGAATAAAAACTTATATGCACAGCAGAATAAAAATACTACACTATACAACGAAAATTAAAAACCTTCATGTAATTCAAATAAATACAGGTCCAATAATTTCTATTACATGCTGAGAAGTCACATCCCTGGATATACGAAGTACCCAACCATCAGAAGTTAGGAGACAACAGGTTTGTCACTCAAACTCCTGTATAAATAAAGGATGGCCGATCCTTCAGATATTTGTTTCCCCTGTATATCACAAATATAACTCATGTATACGGTCAACTATTATCCTATTCTAAATCAGACCTAGCTAGGACCTAAAATAGGGGATTACAAAAATCATACTCAATCAAAAAGAGATCAAGTTACCTCGCTCAAGCATGCTATCCAGATTCGATACATATTAGCATATAGATGAGAAACAAAAGTTTCCCAGTAGCTCAACAATTCATAGTTTAAAAGAAACTAATATGTACCAAGGTGTAAGCACCAAAATATTCAATCTACATCCTTGATTTTAGATATAATATTACACATAACTGTAAACTGGCAATCATTGCATGATAAATATAGAAGTTAACGAAGATTACATATCTTTTCAAATAACACGTATTCTTATCAGCTTAATGGTTTATTATGGAATTATCATAGTGTTTATGCGTGTTACGTGAACACTAGGTCACGGGTGCAAAGCACCTTTGGCCACACCTCCCTAGGTCACCCGTGTGGAGTACCTTCGACCACACCTTGTAATTTGTGGACACTCGACCACGTACATAGCGTAATCATGAGCACTAGGTCATGGGCATGGAGCACCTTCGGTCACGCCTCGCTAGGCCGCTTGTGTGGAGCACCTTTGGCCACACCTCGTAAATCGTGAGCACTCGGCCACGTATAGAGCGTAATCATGAGCATTAGGTCCCGTGTGGAGCACCTTCGGCCACACCTTGTAAATCGTGGACCCTCGGCCATGCATAGATCAAAATCATGAGCACTAGGTCACGGGCATAGAGCACCTTCGGCCACGCCTCGCTAGGGCACCTATGTGGAGCATCTTTAACATTTCTTATGAAAATTCAATATTTAAGGAATAGTTTCTATTTTCCTTAGAAACAATTTCTAAGGTACATTTTCCTATAAAACTCTAATAATCTCAATATTAATTTCCTTTCTTGGAAGTTGATTCCAATGTACATTTTTCTTCTAAGAATTTTTATAATTTCAATCATAATTTTCCTTTTCTTGAAAATTTATACAAATGTGCATTTTTCCTTCTAAAATTCCAACAACTACAATAATAATTGTCTTTTCTTGGAATTTAATTCTAATGGGCATTTTTTTTCCTTATAAAATTTCAATAACTTCAATAATAATTTCCTTATCTTGGAAATTAATTCTAATGTGCATTTTTTTTTTCTAAAACTTCAATAACTTCAATAGTAATTCATAATAGATTTTCGTTTCTTGGAAATTAATTCCCATGTATATTCTCTTTCTAAAAATTCTAATATTTTCAATACTAATTTTCTCTTTCTTGGTATTAGTTCTATTGTACATTTTCTTTTTAGGAATTCTAATAATTTTCCTAATAATTTCCTTTGCTTGAAAATTAATTCCATTATATATATTTTCTTTTTTAAAAAAAAAAATTCTAATCCCTTCCACAATAATTTCCTTTGCTTAGAAATTAATTCCCATGTATATTTTCCTTCTAAAAATTCCAATAATTTTCCTAGTAATTTCCCATAATCACATGCATTTTTATTAACAATCATAAATGTTCAATAACCCCATTAATTTCATCATGGAAATAACAAGTCCACTACAATATTAAGAATAGTAAACCAAGTTAACCAAACCATTAAATAACTTTCTAAATCTAAGTCCTCTCATGATCTCAAGGAAACAATAATTTAGAGATTAGCATTAGCCACCTTCTATCTTTATCATGCAAGTTCCATTAAATTTTTCCTAAATCAAGAGTGTAGACATGGGTTCAAATTCCATGGAAGCTATATCATTAAACATGCATACTCAATCATGGAATAAGAATTTAACAAATTGCTAATCTACCTTGGAAGTGGGCTAGAGAAAATATTCTTGGCCTTTCCTTTGATTTCCTTGGTTTTCCCCTTGAGTTCTTCTTTACTTCCTCCTTCCTTGATCTCTCAATTCTCCCTTGATGCCTCACCTTCTCCCTCTCTTTTCTCCCTTCTTCTTTTCTTTCTCTCCATTCCCTTATTTTCAAGTGTGGGGATTATGGTATGCCTCCCTCTTTTTTTCTTTCATTTCCTTATTTTCCTTCTTGGGTTGCTTGTAAATTGGTTTTTTCTTCCTTCCTATACATTAGATACATCCCACTAGCCACTAGTTTTGTACAAAATTCTACACCTATTAGATTTCTTGTTGCCTTAGTTTTCCTTTTCTTACAAGTTTACCTTTTCCTACTTCCACAAGCAACCTTAGTACATATATATATTTTTAATTCTCTTCCCACTTTCCATTTCCCTTTCTTTCTCTTTTTTTTTAAAGAAAAGTATGCACACTTTTGGATATGTATAAATATATATATATTTGCACAAAGTGTAGTTGCAAGTACACTTTGTCTTTGCTTGAACACTTAGTATTTCCCTTTCTTGCAAGTTTAGATTTGTCCACTCTTACAAGCAACTAACCTTTACAAGCAACCTTAGTATTTCTTTTTTTTTTCTTTTTTTCTATTCTCTCTTTTCCTCCCTCATTCACATGACACTTACACACACCTATATATTTTTGTTGCATCTCATTTTGCTTCTTACTTGGTACTTAGGCTAGGTAAATAAAGAAATCAAAGAATTAATTCTAAGCACCAAATTTTCCTTCCTTAAAAATAATTCATCTAATTAATTAGCAAGCAAGTAATTCAAACTAATTAATTAAATAACACCATTAATTTAGGCTAATTAAATTATGGGGTGTTACAATAACAACCTGTCTAAAAAATTCACTGGTATATACCACTGTAATCATACGAAAAATATTTTATTTTTCTCATTATCAAATAAAATATTATGCCTATTAGGATGCCATGCATGAATTATACAGTTACATCATTTCATATCTCATACTCATACTATGCATGTAATTACGAATCATCATATATCTATCCAATAGGATGTATTTCAAATCATAATGGTAACAAAGTTATATTCATATATAAACAAGAGCATAAACAAGGAATCCATAGCATATTTTTATGGCCAATGCCAAATCATGATCATCACAAGATGATCCCAAGAGAAATCGGGGAGAGTCACCGAGCTAACAACTCCTTATATTAAAATCCCTCACTCTCAGGTGAGTTTCTGGTAGTCCATGACTACTTATCTAGCAATGCATAACTGCAATATATACATTCTGAAGCGTCCCCCAGTAGATCCAAGTACATCCATCCACAACACCCTCATTAGGGTCTCTGCCCACTGTTCTGACAGATCATTCCCCATCACCAAGAACCCTAGGTTCCCTGCCCACCTCTCTGGCAATTACTCCCCTGTATAACTGGGATTATTGTAAAACACAAATCATTTCCCAAAACACTATTCTTAAGTATATAAACTAGGGCGATTCAGCTAATACCATGGTTATTTCTAACTTTAAGTATGTGACTCCTTTAATTGGCCATAGGGGAGTTCAATAATTTAAAATTAATAACCATCACTATGTTTTCAAAACCAAAAAATTAAACCACAGAGTGCCCAATAGCCGTCCCATACCGACAATCAACCACTCGACATAAGCCTATCTACCACTATTCATATACTAGGAATACTTTCTCATTTCTCTTGTATTTCTCATGCTCATTCCTTTTCAATTTCATATTATTCTTACTCTATTTCTTTCCTTCTCAACCCTCATGTTACCTCATTCTCAACCCTCATGTTACCCATTACATAATTCTAGATTTAAATCCCTCATTTGAGTGAAAATTTGGGCTAACTATGCTTCAAACTAGATAATTGAGTTCATTTTCCAAAAGAGGGATCGACCAATCGACTTCCACCACTCGGCAATCGACTTTTTGCTCACTATCTAGCAAAATTTTTCTAAACTCGAGAGCTACAAGTCGACTGCCACAAACCAGACAGTCAATTACACTGTTCTTGGTGATTTTCTGAAAAATACAAGCATGGCAGTAGAATTCTAAGAGCTGACAGTCGACTGTTAGAGCTTTGTTTATGTTATGGACAACCGAAGAATATGACAGTTGACTGATAAAGGCTACAAGTCAGCTGCAATATTATACTTTATTTTTCAAACTTATTGTTAGCCTAGATTTTTACCTAAGAACTTGTTTGTAAGACATCTCTAATAATCATTCACTCAACACTAGTATGTAAGAACCACTTACCACATAAAAAATGCCTAAACTACCATTTATTCTCACTCAAATATTTGATTAAACCTCATATTCATTCAATAGGTAAAAACTCATTTCTCATAATCTGATTTCAGTATGCATAAGTATATTCACATAGTTTAAAACATCCAATAATATTCAAAAACATCAAAAATGTGGTTTTAACATCCTCTCTAGCTCAATTACATGAAAATTATGAAAATTAAGTTGTTTGCTACCTTATTTAGTGTAAAAGCTAGAGCAAGATTCTCATATGCACTCATAGATTACTCAGCTGCAACTTTCTTACTTCAAATCACTTTAAAATTTCTTCTTAATTATCTACTCTCTCTCTCTAGGACTTCTCTTTTTCTCTCTAGGTTTTGAATTCTGGATAGCAAATGAAAGGTTCTGAGATTTTTTCCTATTTATAGGTGGTCGGGCAATTACAATTCTGATCTAAATTTTGGATCATTTAACTCAAAATGATAATTTTTCCAGCCACATGTCTAATTACTATTTTTCCCCTAAACCATTAGCAAGCAAATTCAAAAGTCTGATAGCTATAGTAATTCTTTTAGCTAAAATTACAGTTTGCTATCTTGGAGCATTGAAAGCCTACACAACTTTCCTAATTGAACCTTTTCCTTTCATTCAAATTCTCGCTCTCTTTTTTTCAATTTAGTCCCTCCTTCTAATGCAACTATATACAATCTAATGCAACTATATACAATCTAATGCAACATATACAAGTATTTATCTCATTTAAAGTTAACAAAATATCTCTTAATAAATAGGATGAGCGGATGTTACACTTTTCTATTAAAAAATCAATTAAAAAATAATAATATTATATTGTCCAAAAAAATTATTTAAATATAAATAACTAAATTTTCAATAAATGCATAAATTATAAATAGAAGTCTATGATTTGAATAAATTACATTCAATATGTATGTGTAAATTGTATTTGAATTCTTATTATTTAGAATTTTACTTTATTTACATTAATTATAAGAGAAATATATATATTTTTACTGTATTACATATATATATATATATGACATTTTAATAATCAGAGACATTTTCTTTGAAAAAAATGAATTTACCCTAAATCACTTTTCTTTGTCTTTTTCATTTTTCAAGATATAGCTTTTTATATGATTCTAAATTTATCAAAACTACAACTATCTTTACAATTTTTTTTTTTTTACGTTTAATCTACTTTGTTTAATACATTGATTTTTAGCCATTTTTTTTGACTAATTAGCATTGCCCAATTAATGCACAATAATTTTATTTAAATACAAAAATGTGCTTAAATATGTATATAAAAATAATACTATATTTTTTATTAAAATTAATTATAAAATGAAGTTATCTACTATACTATAAAAGTATGAATTGTAATTTTTATATTTAAAATACTCTTAAAAATACAACTATATACCCTAATGTCATAGCAATATGTAGTTTTTTTCTTTCAAAATGTAACTTTTCATATTTAAAGTAATATCCGTTCATATATAATTTTCTTTAAAATCATATCATTTCATATGTATTTTTTGTCCTCTCAAAATGTAACATTCCATTTTTAAAGTCATATCCATTCATATGTAGTTTTTTTTTTTTAAATCATATCATTTTATATGTATTTTTTGTCCTTTCAAAATACAACTTCTTATATTTAAAGTGATATCCTTTTATATGTAAACACAACTATATACCCTCATATCTTTTCATGTGTATATTTTTTGTTTTTTCAAAATGTAATATATGAAGGCTATATACATTGGTAGATATGCTTTCAAGTCTTGAGATGTAGTAGTTCTTGTTTTCCCCTTTTCTCTCCCACTAATTGGTAAAGCCCTTTCTTTCTTTTCTTTGTTTCTCTTTTGTCCCTTTAATTGTGTTATCATGTTGTTTGTGTGTGTTCTTCTAATTCTGTCATTTATAAATTAACAAAATAATATCAGAGGATTGTAAAGCAATAAGGAAACAAAGCATGTTGGGCTAGAGTGATAGTTTAAACCATAAGATGCCAATCTAAAATGGGGTAAACCACTTTGTAGCAAACTAAAATATAACCTTATTAATTGATTTTACTAAATAATGAATATTGCATAAATTCATATTCTTGCTGCCACAGTCCAAGAAGTCTGCAATGGAAATAAACAAGGGGTTATTCATTTAGATAAGACATTTTTATTTCAACAGCCAAGTGAACTAAGAGAAATCAGATGGGCAAAATGAAGGGCATGTTAACTCTCAAAAGATTGAACCTATAGAAATAAATGCAAGGATGAAATTCCAAAGTCTCTAAATGAACTGGACACTAAGCTTGTTGCACGCATTTGGAATCCCAGTTTGAAAATTTTGCCTAATAAGAAGTTAAATGAAAATAACATCCTTTGCAATAGCAAAATGTAATAGTCCAGTTACCCACTTACCGATATTGTCCGCTTTGGGCTCAGCTCTCATAGTTTTGTTTCTATCACCTCACTCTCTTGGTCCCAGACCTCAAGGTTTTATAAGAAAACGCGTCATCAAGGGAAAGGTATCTATATTCTCTTACAAGGCATGTTTTGTTCTCCTTTTCAGCTAATGTGAGACTTTACAATCCACCCCCTTTTAAGAGACCCAGCATTCTTGCTGACACACTGATATGAGTCCTAGCTCTGATACCATTTGTAACAGTCCAACTACCCACTTGCTGATGTTAAGGGAAAAGTATCTACGCCCTCTTTTAAGGCATGCTTCATTCTCCTTTCCGATCGATGTGGAGCTTTGTACACAATTCCCAATTTCCATTCCCAATTGACTTAAATCTCTACAAATATCCCAAAGATATGAATGAGACTTATCATCAACTACAAATTTGTGTGGACAGTCTCATCAACATTAATTTCTGGGCCATCTACAATGGCGTAGGGAAGGAATCATATCCGGATCACTAAAGTTATGATGATTCATACTTTAGATTTATGAGTAGGAAGTAAGAACATATTTAGCAGAAGAATCTATCCGCTGAAGGAATAACATGTAATGGTGAAATACAATTTGTATAGCATATGTATTAATGTCAGGATATTTTTTTTAAAAAAAATCATGTTTTGCCAATAAACATGCTATGTATTAAAGGGAGTTGATCCAATTAATGAAAGAGAATATCATCTTGTTTTATTAATTTCTGTTTGATTCTTCTAAAAAGTTATGTAAAAGTAAAATTTTAAATATATTAAATTGATATAAAAAATTGTGCTTGTAATAAAAATATAGTGATAAGAAAAATATTTCTGTTGCTAGTATTTAAAGATTTGATCATTTATCATGAGAGATAAGTTCCTTATTTGTGCCAAATAATGGAGAGACCAAGTTACGATGACCAAATTAAAATCTGAAATAACTTCCACTTAAAAGTAACTTATGATTTATTGTAAAAAATTTACTGGGCGGTAATGACTGTATTAATTATTTTAGAAGCAATGATCACAAGCTAACTGTATAAATGGATATTATTTCTAAGTTGTCTAAATTTGTAGCATTTTTTTCTCAATTTATATTATAAAACAATTCCCATAATCTGAGTTAAAGAAATTTCTGCTCCTTAATTTATGCATTTAAATAATTTGTTTTAACTTTTTATTTTTTTATTTATATTTGATTAATTTATAATTGTTTTAATGTAACACTTAAAAATTAATTATTTTGATTAGTATTTAAAAATACATTTTATGCAGATAACATTTTTAGAACTAAAATTAAAATTACTAAATTAAAAAAGTACAATCAAATAGTTATTATAAAAAGTACAGTTAAATCTGGCAAAAAAATTATATATAAATTAAAGAACTGGCTTTTTATGAAAATATATTTAATTTTTTATTTATTTTCAAAAGTATAAGTATTTATATTTAATCTATAAAAATATATTATTTTTTTCTTTACAAACTCAAATTCTGGACACTGTCTCGAAGAAAAGTTCGGTGAAATAGATATCATCCAATATCGAAAGAGTTTATGTAACAATCCCCTAATCCACAATACACTATCCTCTATCAGAGTAGTGAAGCATATGAGTTTTCAAAATAATTTTTCACTTTTTCTTGTTCCGAGGATGTCAAGGGATCTCTACCGGTTGAGTGTAACCCAAATAGACCCTTACCGCTGTCTATTCAGATTCCACTCAACCCTAAATCAACTGCAGCTATACTAAATTCACATACAATCATCACAAGCTCTGGAATATTAGATCTAATAACCATAAATTAAAATATACAATTCATTTACATGCAATCCATCTTAAACAAAAATTCAGTCATTCATTTCTGCCAAAAAATCTGGCAGAGTTTCCCTTGAAATTCGGACGTTACCCAAATATAAACAGCCAATATCCAGTAAATTTACATCCAATAAAAATCCAACAACATCAAATCATCAACACAGATATATACAATAACAAATTTAAGCCTAAACTACGCTGCAACATCTGTCTATCATCCAGTTTTTGCCTAGCTATCTCCTAAGCCCCTATTCCTGTTCATCTGAGCAAACAACCTCATTAGATAGTTAAATCATAGTAGAGTAATTTACAGTAATTAAATTCAAAAATAGTTAGATGCTCAGCGATGACAAGCATCAAAAACATCTCCCTGTAATTAATTTGAAAATCAATGAAATACCTTGTCCTTTGAAATCGTAAGACGCATGGAAAACGAGGCAATCAATCAAATGAGTATAAAATCTATTTTTCTGAAAATCTGTAATAAAATTCCAAATTAAATCCATTGCCTAGTGGTTTTCACATTCATATCCGTCACAAGTCTTATTTGACCGTATCTAAATCTATCTAATTACTTGCCATTTTACAAAAATCATTCTTTTTCGTTGGGTGTGATCCATGACACCAATCACACAAAATCATGCCTATATTGTGAGTGTAATCCGTAACACCAATCACTCACTCAAGGACCAAGTGAGAATCAACATCTAGGGTGTCCTTTAGCATGTGCAACATACGCCAATCCTCATCCTCATATAGTCTATTCAGAATCACATGCACACAGTTGACTAGTTCTCAAGGTTCTAGGATATTACGCCTAAATCACAACGTTTCCCCATATCGACTATTAAGTACCCTACCCTAAGTCAACTCATTCCTATGGCATCTAAGTCCGATAGCCAAATTTATCTAACATGCAACAGGCATTTACAGCAAACATGCATACAGATATACTCATTGAAAGTAACACGTATTCCCATGCAGTCAATTAAATCAAACAGGTATCCACGGACTCAATTTAAAAGTCAGGGGAGCATAAATCACTCTACCTGTTTATTATTTGCTCTTAATTAATTTGGAGTTCCCCAATTCCTTGAAATTCGAGCCCAGTTAGTTCTCTAGGCAATTTAATTAAAGTCTCAGTCTGTTACCTATTCAATTAAATTTTTCTATGTTCGATTTTACGTTTTCCTAGGCCGGTTTAATTCCTACATATGTTTGGCATTCAATTTCAATCAGAAAACATTAGATCAGGGCAATTTAGATTGTACCGAGGGTTCCGAAAGATGGAAATTTGGTTCAGGATAGCTTCTATCTTCTCTAACTGCGGTGCACGACAGCGAACGACAGAGAGATGCGGATGAGGTCAAAAAATATACCAGAATGAAGCCCGCAAGATAAGGAGGCCGTATCTGGGGTTAGTTTGGTGGTTCACGGCCGTTTGGATGGCATTTTCTGATAACGAAGAACGATGCACAACGGACTGTTTCCTCGTTGTTTCGGGCTTGTGGTGACGGTGTTCGGTGGCTAGGAGCTGTTAGAGGAAGATGGCATCTTGGCTTTCCCAATGGTGGGGGCGGTGTCACCGGCGACGTCGGACGGCATAGATCACGGCAGGTGGAGAAACACGCGACAGAGGGGAAAAGAGGCATTTTCTGGCAGTTGTGGCGTTTGTCGTTGGGTGGGGATGGTGGCGGGAGGTTCAGGGTGTCGAGTTGCACTGGTGGCTAGGTCAGGCAGTGGCGTAGGGTGGCGGTGCTAGCCGCACGCGGTGGTGGAGTGGAGGAGAGAGGGAAGAGAAAATGGAGGGAGGAGAGAGAGAGGAAATGTGAAAATAGTGGAAAAATGTGAGATTTTTAAAAGTTTAAAGCCTCTAGGGGCAATTCGATCTTTTTCCACTTCGCCCGGAGAAATTTCTGGATGCCGTTTTTGATTCGGGCAAGGGCACGAATTCTCGTGAAAGGAATTTGGCCTCCGTTTAAAGGATTTAAAGTTTGAGACTTTATTTGTCAATTTTTTAACGTCGGGTCGCGTTTTCTTTTATCAGATCAGATTTTGACTCCAAAAAATTCTCAGATTTCAATCATAAACTTAGAAAATTGCGCCAGATTCAATTTTAACGAAAGCATGATTAAATTCGCCCAATTTAATTATTTTAAAAATTTGATTTATTACAATTTGAACCAAGATTTTCAAATAAATAAGGTAGGGTACGTATTCGTATATCTAACACATAATTTAAATATGAAAATCTTTCATTCTCGTTCTCAACCCATGACCAATATGAACTCAATGTTCCTTTTGCGACTTATAGGACTTCTTCGTAGTGGCTTCGTTCCATGTCTCATTTCATAGGGAACCTCAGAGTGGCTCTATTTCATTAAATATTAATATTAACAAATTACAATAATTATATGCAAAATTTGCTTTTGGTATGAACGAATTGTTTGCAATGTAAGCATTTATTTCTTTTCTCCTTCGTAAATCATGGGTTCCACTATAAAAATAATAAAATTACAAGGATAAAAATTTGCATTACCTTTTATCATAGAATAAAATTTTAAAAAATAAAAGACTTCAATTTTTAAAAGTGATGTGTGTACCAAAATAATTAAGATGGGTTGAGAATTCTTTTTAGTTATTCATATCTATAAAATAAAAAGGATAGCTCTTTATTTTTTTTTATTATTTAAATTTAAAAATAGAGATAATAATAATTCTTGAATTTGATTTTTTTTTTTTAAAAAAAATTAAAATATTTAATAGTTAAGTTAACAAAAGGATGAATCTCCCACTATGCTCATTTTATTGGCATCCTAAGTGAACTAAAGACAAAGATTTATCCATTCTGAGCTGACTAAATTGAATTTATTCAATCTCAAGCTGAGGCTATTTTTTGCGTGATTAACTTATCAAGTGTCCAATTAGACTTAATGTTTTTTTCAGGTGCACCAAAGTATTCAACTCCGTACATAATTTATGATCCCAAAAGGATAGCTTCTTTCACATCAAGCATACTTAAATGAGCATAAATTTTTTTTTTCTCAAATTTCAGAATCCATAATTCCATTGAAAGATTAATACACATATATCTTCAAAGATATTCGTCACACTTAGTCATATCCATATTTTGTAAAACATCTAGATAAAACTATAAATACTTCATGAAAAAAATAAAAAAATCAATACATCTTTTAAGTCTATATATTTGGTGAGTCATTGGTCATTTACACTGCAAGTTTAATAAATTTTACATAAATTATGACTATATATTCCTGTCTTTAGAAATCTTTTGAACATTTTTATATTTTTACATTCATATTATAAAACATTATAGACTCATAGTTAATCATGTCATTTAAAAAATAAGGTTCAAAGTAGAATGAGATTCACGTTAATTATTTCACAAAGATATGCTATTTGCATTAAAAAAAAATTGGATGTTGGTTCTTGAAGGATTTTGATTAAAATTAATTAAATTAATAATGATAACACAACACTAAGATAATACTTCTAAAAATACTTTTATAAATAAGATCATATTACAATAATTTAAATTAAATCTTATTATTATTAAAGCACCTGCTCTGTTAATATATTTAAATGATGAGATATACTATTTCTTATAAAATATTTTGGGAGGTACATAATCATACCAAAAAAGTTTAGAGTTGATTACTTCAATAATTAAATTAAATAACATATTGATACTCAATATCAAATTTTTTAATATATAATAATTATTAATTTTAAAATTTTAAATATGACTACATACAAATATAAAATAAATAAAAATATTTTATTTTTTATCGTATTAAATCTCTAAATAATACGAAAGTCTCTCCTTACATAAAAATACAAATTAACTAAAAATATGAGTACATCATTATTATTTATTTTTTTAAATGGGTCTATTAACAATTTTTTTAAATATAATTCAACATATTAATTTTTACTCATTTATATTGATTAGTTAGAGGCTTTCTTTTCCTTTTACTAAATGCATTACTCCTTACCAAATTCTAATATGCATCTCATGTTAAATATGAAAGTTATTATTAATTACTTACTCTTATATGACTTTTGAACATACTATCCCTGCATTTCTATAATTAAATGTATGCATTAATTTTTAATTTTTTAACTTCTAGATCACGCTTTAATATATATATATATATATATATATATATATATATATATGTATATAATTATATTTTTTTGTTATATGATTTTTGGTTGTCAATGTATACAAATAAATTTAATTTTATTTAATACCAAATATAATAAGTCATGTACTAATGAGTTATGAAACATCTTAATTATTTCGTATATGAAATAAAGTTATAATATTTTAACTTAAATACTTTTACACGACTAAAATAGTTGTGTTAGATACTAATATTTTGGTTTACAAAGTAATTGATATATCTATCTTTCAATACACATATTTATAAATGACTAATTTAATTTATAATTTATTAATATTTAATATTTTGTATTTTTTATAATTTTTTATAAGTATTAATATTTTTCAATAATATTTATTATATTTAATTATTAATTATTAAATTAAAAAAATCTTTTACAAACACTAGTTAAAAATTATATTATCGACTTATTATGATATAAATATATATGCCTATTCATTAATTTAACATTTTATTATTATATTAAAAATTATATAACCCTATGTTTCCGATCTTATTCGAGCATCTGAGCTTCATCCTCTTCAACATTCACGCCTCGAGTCACGCACGCAGAAGCTCCAACCACCGACCACCGCACTCCTGCACCGGACCGGATAAAGACTGGCTATACCTCACTGTCCCGTTTCGATTATCTAAATTGGCAGGCTTGCACATTCCATTGTTATGTAAACCTGACTGCTCGTTACATCCAAGTACTGCTTATGGTTGTTGGCCAAGTTTGCTATAATGCTATCATTTTACGAGCAAATTATCTACTTGTAAATGTAAGCATCGATTTCTCTCTTTGATTTACAACTACGTTCTTGATAAAATAAAATGGAGTTGAAAATTTTGTACAATGTCGACCTATTGTACTGTACTCTATAATATACTGAACTTTTATTTGTGGAAATAAGGTACATAATAGAGCATATATACATAAATTGCACAGTGAACTTTAATTTGAAAAAAATCTAGTCACCTCACGCATTTTTTATATTAGTATGTCTTGAAAAGAGAAATTTTGGCTATTCTTATCTCTACAGTTGGATAAAGACTCTGGTGAATGGCATAAGAAGAATAAAATTTGTTCAAGTTCTTGAAGTTGATAACTTAATGTTGTAATCTCGTAAAAATTGTTCAAACATGGTGAATTTGTTGTAAACATTGTTATTTTGATTGTAAAACTTGTTCTTTTAGCAACTTTTTAAACTTGATGTTGTAAACTTATTTGATGCTTGAGTTTTAAAATTAATTATTTGTCAAGTTTATATATTCCTTTTGTAATGTTATTGAATATTACTTGTTTTTTCCTTTTTAAATATATGTCTGGGGTCTCTACGCGGAACTTGGACAAGGGAAAAAACTCCCCATGGGAGGTGTTAGAAGTTGCTAGAATTTTCTAGAATTCCTCACACAAGTCTAGATGATGCCAGAATTCTCTAGAATCTTCTTGGATACTCTGAAAGCTCCTAGAAGTCCTTTGAATTTACCAAAGGATTGGAGAACAATCTAGACTCATGTACAAATGTATAGAGTAGTGTAGAATATTCTAAAATAGTGTCAAATACTTTAGAGAGTTATGGAATTCTCTAGACACAAAATAATAGCCATTGGATCAAGATGATCTCAACCATCCATTGAGGAGGTGGCTTAGTATAAATACCCCTCAAGGGTGGCTCATTTGTAATCAACCAAGTTTGAGGGCAATACAAAGCCTTCCTAAGAGTTCATCCACTACTTGTGTTCTTATACTCTTCCTTGTTAGTCTCTTCACTAACAACTTTCAAGCTTGAGTTGAGGTTAGACTGACTAGCAAAGACTGTTTCGAGTATTGCTAGTGCCGCACGATTGTTTAGAGAAACAAGACCGTGACAGTTGGTATCAGAACCTGGTTTGTGTCGAAGATTGTTAGGAGATGACCGTTGTGGTGCATTGTCTAAGGACTTGGAGGCATTACTTATTGGGATTCAAGTTTGTGGTGAAGACCGACAATGTGGCAACAAGTTACTTCCTCAACCAAAAGAAGTTGACGCCAAAACAAGTAAGATGACAAGACTTCTTGGCAGAGTTTGACTTCGTGATGGAATATAAGCCTGGTAAGGCTAATGTCGTAGCTGACGCCTTAAGTAGAAAAGCTGAGTTAGCCGCCATCACAAGTCCAAGTTTTTCCTTGGTAGACCGAGTCAAGGAGGGACTAGAGCATGATTCAAAAGCCAAAAGTTTGATGGAGTTGGCAAGTCAAGAAAAGACTCATCAATTTTGGTTAAGAGAAGGGTTGCTCATGACCAAGGGAGATCGAGTATATGTGCCGAAGTGGCAAGGCTTGAGGAAGGAAATCATCAAAGAATGCCATGACTCGAGATGGGCTGGACATCCTGGAATTCGACGTACATTGGTACTTGTGGAGCATGCATACTATTGGCCCTAAATGAAAGATGACATCAAGCTATATGTGAACACTTGTCTTGTGTGCCAACAAGACAAGGTGGAATAACAACGACCAGCATGATTGCTAGAGCCACTACCCGTGCCCGAAAGACCATGGGAACGCATCTTTATAGACTTTATCACTTGCTTACCAAAGTCTGAGGGATGCAGCAACATAATGGTGGTGGTCGATAGATTCAGCAAATATGGCGTGTTCATTCTGGTGGCTAAAGTTCAATGCAGAAGATGCGGCATGCCTGTTCTTCAAACATGTGGTCAAGTATTGGGGCATACCGAAGACCATAGTGAGCAATAGGGACACTCGCTTTACAGGAAGATTTTGGATGGAGCTATTCAAAATCATGGGGTCCGAGCTCAACTTCTCCACAAGCTTTCATTCACAAACTGATGGACAAACCGAGAGGGAGAATGCATTGTTGGAGTTATACTTCAGACATTACGTAAGTGCCAATCAACGAGATTGGGCAAAACTTCTTGACATAGCTCAATTCTCATATAATCTACAGAGGAGCGAGTCGACGAGGGCAAGTTCATTCGAGATTGCTACAGGACAGTAACCTATGACTCCACAGTCCTTAGCCCTAGGATACAGAGGTCCAAGTCCATCAGCATTCAAGTTTGCCAAAGGGTGGCACGAGAAGGCAGACATGGCGAGAGCATACTTAGCTAAGGCCTCAAAGAAGATGAAGAAATGGACCCTCGTATCTTCGAACTAGTCCCTTTTGCAACTTGGAAAATGTATGCTTTTGGTGGGGAACAAGCTTTACTAGCACTAAGTCTCCTTCTTCAAACTCTAAGTTCCTTCTCTTAGCGTCGCCCCATTTCTTCATCTTCTTTGAGGCTTTAGCTAAGTATGCTCTTACTATGTCTGTCTTCTCGTGCTACCCTTTGGCAAACTTGAATGCTAATAGACTTGGACCTCTGTACCCTACTGCTAAGGACTGTGGAGTTATAGGTTGCTGTCCTGTAGCAATCTCGAATGGACTTGCTCCCGTCGACTCGCTCCTCTGTAGATTATATGAGAATTGGGCTATGTCAAGAAGCTTTGCCCAATCTCGTTGATTGACACTTACGTAGTGTCTTAAGTATAACTCCAACAATGTATTCACCCTCTCGGTTTGTCCATCAGTTTGTGGATGAAAGCTTGTGGAGAAGTTGAGCTCGGACCCCATGATCTTGAATAGCTCCATCCAAAATCTTCCTGTAAAGCGGGTGTCCCTATCGCTTACTATGGTCTTCGGTATGCCCCAATACTTAACCACATGTTTGAAGAACAGGCATGCCGCTTCTTCTGCATTGAACTTAGTAGCCACCGGAATGAACACGCTATATTTGCTGAATCTATCGACCACCACCATTATGTTGCTGCATCCCTCAGACTTTGGTAAGCAGGTGATGAAGTCCATAGAGATGCTTTCCCATGGTCTTTCGGGCACGGGTAGTGGCTCTAGCAATCCTGCTGGTCGTTGTTGTTCCACCTTGTCTGGTTGGCACACAAGACAAGTGTTCACATATAGCTCGATGTCATCTTTCATTTGGGGCCAATAGTATGCACGCTCCACAAGTGCCAATATATGTCGAATTCCAGGATGTCCAGCCCATCTCGAGTCATGGCATTCTTTGATGATTTCCTTCCTCAAGCCTTGCCACTTCGGCACATACACTCGGTTTCCCTTGATCATGAGCAACACCTCTCTTAGCCAAAATTGACGAGTCCTTCCTTGACTTGCCAACTCCATCAAACTTTTGGCTTTTGGATCATGCTCTAGTCCCTCCTTGACTCGGTTTACCAAGGAAAAACTTGGACTTGTGATGGCGGCTAGCTCAGCTTTTCTACTTAAGGCATCAGCTACGACATTAGCCTTACCAGGCTTATATTCCATCACGAAGTCAAACTCTGCCAAGAAGTCTTGCCATCTTACTTGTTTTGGCGTTAACTTCTTTTGGTTGAGGAAGTAACTTGTTGCCACATTGTCGGTCTTCACCACAAACTTAGATCCCAATAAGTAATGCCTCCAAGTCTTTAGACAATGCACCACAGCGTTCATCTCCTTCTCTTGTACGGTGTAGCGGCGCTCGGCATCATTCAGCTTACGACTTTCGTAAGCTATAGGGTGTCCTTCTTGCATTAGAACACCTCCAAGTGCAAAGTCTGAAGCGTCAGTGTATACTTCGTAGGGTTTAGTGTGATCAGGAAGCGCCAACACTGGCTCCTTGGTCACAACATGTTTCAGTTGTTCAAAAGCTTGTTGGCATCTCTCGTCTTAGTCCCATGTCACTTTCTTCTTTAGAAGATCGGTGAGCGGAGATGCTATGGCAGAATATCCTTGGATGAACCTTTGATAATAATTAATGAGGCCAAGAAATGATCGAAGCTCAGTTACCTTCTTGGGTGGTTCCCAATCACATATAGCTTGTATTTTGGACTTATCCATACGTAGTTTGCCTCCTCCAATAATGTGTCCAAGAAATGTAACCTCATGTTGAGCGAAGGCGCATTTCTCTCTTTTTATGTAGAGCTCGTTCTCCTTTAGCACTGTAAATACTTGTCGTAGGTGCTTGATGTGTTCTTCTAGGCTCTTGCTATAGACGACGATATCATCTAAGTACACTACGACAAATTTGTCCAAGAACGGCTCGAAAGACTCGGTTCATGAGGGTACAAAAGGTTGCAGGCACATTTGTAAGTCCAAAAGGCATAACCAGGAATTAAAAAGATCCATACCTCGTCACGCATGTTGTCTTTGGTTCATCTCCTTTAGCAATCCTTACTTGGTAGTAGCCAGACCTTAAATCAAGCTTTGTAAACCATCTAGTTCCTCCAAGTTGATCAAACAAGTCCGCGATGAGTGGAATCGGGTACTTGTTCTTCACGGTTATTTTGTTGAGCGCTCTATAATCTATACACATACGGAGAGACCCATCATGTTTCTTCTGGAAAAGAACAGGTGCACCGAACGGGGCCTTCGATGGTTGGATGTAACCAGCATCTAACAATTACTTCAATTGTCTCTTTAATTCCTCCAACTTAGGAGGCGCCATTCTATATGGCACAATTGCAGGTGGGGTAGAACCAGGTACTAACTCGATCTTGTGGTCTACCTCACGCTTAGGCAGAAGCTTCTTCGGCAACTCGGGTGGCATGACATCCTTGAATTCTTCGAGAACATTTATGATTCCCTTCGGCATGTCACTCGTTGTGGTTTCTTCCTTTGGCGTTGCTACGTATGTGAGTTGTCTCTTCCTTATGCCTCGAGAGAGTTGCATGGTCGAGATTTGCTTGGCTTGAATCCTTTCCTCTCTAGATAATTGTACCATGCACGTATCTCCTTCTTTGAGAATGCACATGGTGTTGGCGAACGGGATTGGAACAGCCTTGACGGAATCCATGAACTCTATCCCTAGCACAATAGGATAATCGTCCATGGGAACAATAGAGAAATCTACTAAGCCACACCACTCACCTAGGCATAATTTGACTCTATGGGCAACTCCACATATCGACTTTGGCTCAGAGTTAACAGCTTTGAGCCAACCATGCTCTTTGATGTAGGGAATGCCCAACCTCTTCGCCTCCTCAACTTGTAGAAAGTTGTTGGAAGCTCTAGTGTCGATAAGTGCCTTGATGGCTTGTCCACTAACCTTGGCTTCCACGAACAGTCTACCTTTCTTCTCAGTTTTGGGCTCCTCTACTTTGGCCTTAATAGCATTAAGGATTTGAAGGGAACCTACCTTGGCTTCCTCGCGTTGTTGATCCTTCCTTTCTTCCACTATGGCAGAGAGCTTGGCTTTCTTCGGACACTCTTTTACCTTGTGCGGTCCATCACAAAAGAAGCACTTCAGTGTCGCTTTTCCCAATTCCGGTACTCCGTTGGGTTTTTACTCTTATCAGATCGTGAAGAACTTTCCTTGCTTTGACGGTGATCTCCCTTACTCTTGCCTTTGCCTTTGTCTTTGGAGAACTTTGGCTTTTCGGGCTTTTTGAACTCCACTAATGACTCGACAATGGCAATGGTAGTGGCAAGATCTTGGGCTTCTCGTCGTTGCACTTCTATCTTGGCCCAATTTTGTAAACCGTCTAGAAAGGCAAAGAAGGCTTCTTTATTAGGATAGTCAGGGATTTCAAGAAGTACCGCCGTGAAATCTTTGACATACTCTTGAAGACTTCCCTTGTGTTGAAGACGCCTCAACTTTGCTCTTGCCTTATCTTCAGCATTTATGGGACAAAATTGTCTCTTGAGTTCTCCCTTGAACTCAACCCAAGTGTTAATTG
Source organism: Senna siamea (assembly GCA_031216115.1). Classification (NCBI taxonomy): domain Eukaryota; kingdom Viridiplantae; phylum Streptophyta; class Magnoliopsida; order Fabales; family Fabaceae; genus Senna; species Senna siamea. The sequence goes on from CM062360.1 coordinate 12,053,134, forward strand.
TACAAAGACCCTTTTCTATATCCGTATACCTTCTCCTCCACCAGACCATTGCGATATCTTCAAAGTACATTGTTGTCGTGTCGATCTTCTTGGCATCATCCATGATGCCAATAGCCTTAAAGTATTGCTCCATGCTCCATAAAAAGTTATCTATCTCTTTGGCGTTCTTAATCCCTTTATAAGTCTTTGGCTTAGGAACATCAACTTTAGAGGGAATGGAGAATACCTCGTTACCGGACGTACCACATCCTTGGATGACGGCCTTCTTGCATAATGCCAGCTCATCCTTGGTTTCCATCAGCTCCTTAGTGACTCTCTCGAGCTCTTCTCTTAGTGAAGCAATCGTTGTTGTGAAGGTCCCTTCTAAGGTTTTTACTTCAGCTAGGCACCTTTTGAGGACTATATTGACCGCTCCTTGCATCTCTTCTTGGAGCTCCTCTCGACTCTTCTCAAGCTCCATGATGCATTGGTCCATATCCTCGAACTTCTCCTCCCCATCGGCTACAGCAAGCTCTACCTTAGCGAGCCGTGGTTCTACCTCTGCCCGAAAGACCATGGGAAAGCATCTCTATGGACTTCATCACCTGCTTACCAAAGTCTGAGGGATGCAATAACATAATGGTGGTGGTCGATAGAGTCAGCAAATATGGCGTGTTCATTCCGGTGGCTACTAAGTTCAATGCAGAAGATGTGGCACGTTTGTTCTTCAAACATGTGGTCAAGTATTGGGGCATACCGAAGACCATAGTGAGCGATAGGGACACCCGCTTTACAGGAAGATTTTGGATGGAGCTATTCAAGATCATGGGGTCCGAGCTCAACTTCTCCACAAGTTTTCATCCACAAACTGATGGACAAACCGAGAGGGTGAATGCATTGTTGGAGTTATAGTTGAGACACTACATAAGTGCCAATCAACGAGGTTGGGCAAAGCTTCTTGACATAGCCCAATTCTCATATAATCTACAGAGGAGCGAGTCGACGGGGGCAAGTCCATTCGAGATTGCTACAGGACAGCAACCTATGACTCCACAATCCTTAGCCGTAGGGTACAGAGGTCCAAGTCTATCAGCATTCAAGTTTGCCAAAGGGTGGCATGAGAAGGCAGACATGGCAAGAGCATACTTAGCTAAGGCCTCAAAAAAGATGAAGAAATGGACCGACGCTAAGAGGAGGAACTTAGAGTTTGAAGAAGGAGACTTAGTGCTGGTAAAGCTTCTTCCCCACCAAAAGCATACATTTGCCAAGTTGCACAAGGGACTAGTTCGAAGATACAAGGGTCCATTTCCTGTGGAAAAACGGATAGGTAAGTTAGCCTATCGCCTAACTTTGCCCTCACACTTAGAAATACATCCTGTGTTCCATGTAAGCTTGCTCAAACCCTACAAGGAAGATAAGGAAGACCAAAGTAGGGGTGTTTCAAGAAGAGCTCCAACCGCCATCACGAGTGTGCCAGATCGAGATCTCGAGGAGATATTGGCGCATAGAGTTATTCCGAGAAGGGGCGCCCACCCAAGCTACGTAGAGTACTTTGTCAAGTGGAAGGATGCTCCTGACAGTGAGGCAAGTTGGGAACATGAGTTAACCTTGTGGAACTACAAGGATAAGATCAAAGAGTACAAGTTACCCACGACGAGGACGTCGCGAGATTAAGTGGGGGAGAATGTTACAAGCCGCTAGAATTTTCTAGAATTCCCCACACAAGTCTAGATGATGCCGGAATTCTTTAAAATCTTCTGGGATAGCCATTGGATCAAGATGATCTCAACCATCCATTGAGGAGGTGGCTTAGTATAAATACCCCTCAAGGGTGGCTCATTTGTAACCAACCAAGTTTGAGAGCAATACAAAGCCTTCCTAAGAGTTCCTCCACTACTTGTGTTCTAATACTCTTCCTTATTAGTCTCTTCACTAACAACTTTCAAGCTTGAGTTGAGGTTAGGCTGACTAGCAAAGGCTGTTTCGAGTATTGCTAGTGCCGCACAGTTGTTTGGAGAAACAAGACCGTGACAGAGGGATGGGGGACAGAGTAAGTTGGGACGGCAATGGTAGCAAGCAAAGAGGCACTCCTGCTCCCACCCTGCATGGGTGCTATCCCTAATTGAATGCCCAAAACAAAAAAAAAATATGGTGAAGAAAGAAAAAGTATGTGTGCTGACCTGGCCCAGCCTTGCCGACAGGCCACAGCCCTTGAAGGGCTAGGCTAGGCTAGGCCTGCAAATGGAGGGCCAATTTGAGGTGTGGTCCAGCTTCAACCCACCCATGTCACTCTTTTATGATTATAAGGGTTTAAATTGGAGCTGTTATCTCTTTTATATTTGAAGGTTTCCACTCTATACTCTAGTTAGAAGGTTTCTCACGACTTTTGCATTTGCAAGAATGGTGGGTCTATCCCTTGGAGAAAAGCAGTTCATACAAGGTGGCATTGCTCGGGACCTCCACTGTGATGGTGGAAAGAGACTAACATATTGACCCATATACGTTGAAATTGGAGTTATTCCTCAGGTAATACCAAATGAATTGAAAGAGTAATGATTTTTTGACCCTAGGTATTTTCAAGGTTTGCTGATTTTGTGGATTTTGCATGCTTTATGAATTTTTAATTTCTGCATTTGATGGTCTTCATGATAGGCAAATGGTTCAGCAAGAATTAGAATGGGTGCCACAGATGTCATTGCCAGTGTGAAGGTATTTGATGGTCAAAATGTTGGGACAGATTTGTGCTTTAGTGACTCAACTTCCTTTTTTCTCATAGTATAAGCCACTTTAGCTCATTTTGTTAGTTATCTCACTAAAGTATGGTATATTGGTTTAAGTGCAGGCTGAACTTGGAAAGCCAAGCTCATTGCAACATGACAAAGGGAAAGTCTCTATACATATTGATTGTAGTCCTCCTACAGAGCCAGCTTTTGAGGTTTCGTATGGATCTTTTGGTTATTTTCATATGGTTTTACTTTGATCAACCTGAGGATCACTAATGAAGTAAATTAGTCATCCATAGAAATTTATTAAATGGACTAGTAGGATTTAGGTTCTCAAGAATTAAGAAGCATTTTTGTCTTTACCTTGTCATTATACAGTCAATATAGCCTTTTTGGCTACAGTTGTTTACCCATTATACTTAAATATAGTTATTTTTGTCTGCTGTTATATATTTTCTTGCTTTTATGTATATAGGGTAGAGGAGGTGAGGCGTTATTGACAGAACTGTCAGTTGCTCTTCAGCGTTGTCTCTTGGGTGGTAAAAGTGGAGCAGGTCTATCACTCTGTGTTCATCTCAGCATGAGGAAAAGTATTTGAGTTTTTACTTTTACCGTAAGCTTTCGCTCCTGTTATTGCCTTCTATCCAATTTTACGCTTATAGGTCGTGAATGCCTTGGCTTATTTTCTCAGGTGCTGCAATTGATCTCTCCTCACTGGTTGTTGTGGAAGGAAAAATTTGTTGGGATCTTGACATTGACGGCCTTGTTGTCAGCTCAGATGGAAATTTGTTAGATGCTTTAGGAGCTGCCATTAAGGTAGTACCTATATAAGATGAAAATAGAAAAGTTTTATGCTAGCAATCTTTACTGTTTAAGCTATTTATCCTTGAAAGCTGATGGTAATGTAAATTTTTTTTTAAAAAAAATATTAAGGAAGAAAGAAAACAAACAGCTACACAGCAACCACTCTGGGCAAGAAAGCCCCCCTAACATCTTCTAGAACTAGGTCCCAACAATCTCCAGGTGGTTTATCCCAAACCTTCCATTGCTCCTCATTCTGAACAGAAAAATTAGCTAACCAGTCTGCCACTCTATTGCACTCGCTGGAGGCATGAGAGAACTGATGGTAATGTATTTTTAGGCACAAAAGGAAAAACATTTCTGACACCGACACTTTATGTTGATGAAAACAATGCTCAATTCTCGATCTTATTGTCCATGAATCAATTTTGAGCTGTGGATATTAGGCCACATGAACCATTATATATATGGGCAGCGTGAAAGCCGTGGACAAGAATAAGACCTTTTGTTTGTAACGTTAGTTTCTGGTAATAGTCAGAAATTTCCAAAATAAGCAGTCTTCTATAATTATTGCATTAAACTGGAAATGAAAATAATTTAGTGCTTTCTGGATGTTTTCTTTAAATGTATGAACATTTTGAAAACAATCTAGTAGACCTTTTTTTTTTCCCACATGGGTTTCCTTTTTCCTTGGTTTTGTTGAGAAATACAATGCTATTTTCAGAGTTATCTATTAAGGACTTAATGCCAGACTATTCCTGTATTTTTATTTTTTTTATTTTTAGGCTGCTTTGTGCAATACGGGCATCCCGAGAGTCCAAGTTAGTGCGGATGCATCAAGTGATGAGCAACCAGAAGTTGACATAAGCGATGAGGAGTTTCTGCAGTTTGATACATCTGCAGTACCAGTTATAGTTACACTAACTAAGGTCACGTGCTTTTAATCTCACTCTATGAAGCGTGGATGCATTAAAAAGAAAAGGAGGGCGTCCATGTCAGATCCATATAAAAAACACGTCACTTATATTTTAGATTTTGTTGTGTTATAGTATGTGCCGATGTTGTGTCCTGTGGTCCTGTATCTTGAGTCCATGATTCCTAGCTATCCCATCTTAGATTGACCATATATTGTGGCAGATTTCTGACAGTGATTCCGTTTTTCAGGTTGGTAGGCACTATATTGTTGATGCCATTTCAGAAGAGGAATCACCTGTGAGTTCTGCTGTATCTATTTCTTTTAATAGGCAAGGGCACATCTGTGGTATAACCAAACGAGGAGGTGTAGGGTTGGATCCAAGCATCATTCTTGATATGATATCTGTGGCAAAGCATGTCAGTGAGCAGCTAATAAACAAATTGGATTCCGAAATAGCTGCTGCTGAAGCTGAAGATGAGACATGACATACTTGGAACCTTGTGCTAACTGGGATGTTTTGTATACTAAACATTAATTTTTAAGTGACTGACTTTAATTTATATATCCTCTCCACTCCTTTAGCCTGAAATGATGTCATTCGTAAGATTATTAGTTATGTAGCTGAATGAAATAGTGTTGGTAATAGTTACTAAATGCTTGACCATAAGTCTGAGGACTTTGCTCATGTGGAGTAATAATTTGTTTTAATGAGTAACCAGCATATGCATATGTATAAGAAAATTAACGAAGATAAGGGTCTTGTTTTATATATATATATATGGGATGGGAGAGAAGAATTGTCGGTTCAACGAATTACATGACAATGACAGAAGATATGATTCTTCTATGAGAACTGTTCCATAATTCGTTCCCAAGCAAGCTCTTTCTAGTTATGTTTTAATTTTAAATAAAAAATAAATATTTATATTATAATATTTATGATCAATAGTCTTATAAAATATAATTATTTTTTAATTAATAAATACAACTAAGATTTATGCATAATTAATTATTCACAAATATAAGAAAGAATTACTCACTTCTTTAGTGTTAATACAATGGTCTCACAAAATATAAATATTTGCTAATTAATAAATATAAAAGAAATTTATGTACAATTAACTATCTATAAATATAACGAATAACTACCTACTACTTTACATGTACTCTTCAATCTAATTTATTTTTTTCTATTGATATAGAGATCACACTCCCATAAAAATTGAAGATCACATTGTTTTTTAAGAGTTTGCTTTTTACTTTTGGAGAAAAATATTCTGATACACTCTTTGCTAGCATTGGAAGCAAGTATTTTTCATTTCACTTCATTTTCAATTTGTGTAGAGATGCTAGTGTTTGTATGGAACAACAGAGATCTTATCAAAGTAGTGGTGAAGGAAAAAAAAATTTAGTGTATGTTTGTATCGCTGAACTTCAATTACATGAGTATGAAACATACTTGGTATGTGTTTGTGCGGAGATCACTTCATTTCCAATGTATCTTTTATTTGTGCTTTTGTTGTTAGACTTTTCATTCTTTTCTTGAAAGTTTTCTTGGCAACCAAGTAATGTTTTGTTTGTAATCTATACAATTTAAAACCCATTTCTATGTTTGTTTAGTTTGTGGGTTTTGTAATTTTCTTCTTCTCTTGGCAATTGTGACGAGAGTTTGACTTTTGGCATGGACCAAATAGTTGATCATTAAGTATTTTTTTAAGTTTGATAATGTGGTGATAGCTTAAATTTATTAGAGATACGAGTCTCAACTCTGAATTTTTATAAATAAAGATTTTTTTCTCAATGGCATTAATTTTATTGACATTGTTAATTTTATTTGCTGCTTCTTGTAACGACCCTCTAATTCATAATATACTATCCTCTATCTGCCTAGCGGAAGCATATGGGTTTTAGAAATAGTTATTCCCGATGTGGGAATGTCAGGGGATCGCTACTGGTTGAGCATAACCCAAATAGACGTTTCATCATCCATTCGGATTTCGTTCAACCCTAATCCTCAAGCGGCCATACTAATTATACATACATTCATCATAAATTACTATGGAATGGTAACTAAAATCCATATATACATTATATCATTTATTCATGCAAATTTCAACTTATTTACACACGTTTATAGTTGTAAATCTTGCCGAAAATCCAGCAGAGTCTCCCCTGTATTTCGAACGTAACCAAAAGTACAACCAGTCGTTAACACAGCAAATTACATCCATTCAACAGTAAAATACATCATAATTAAAAAAATACAGTACAACAACCACAGGATGCATATATATACATCATTATTCAAGCCTAGACTACGCTGCTCTCCTGTCTATCACCAATGCTTTTCCCAGCTAGCGTTTAGGTCCCTGTTCCTGTTGATCTGAGTAAACAACCTGGTGAGATATAAAATCCCAATAGAATAATTTACAATTTACAATATAGTTCGAAATCTAGTTGATTACTCAGCGGTGCAAGCACCGAAAATAACTTCCTGAAATCAATTCAAAACCTGTGAAATACCTTATCTTTAAAAATCAGTTTATCGCATGGAAATCGTGGCAAATGCTCAAAAATCATAAAAATCTATTTCTTTGAAAATCGGTAATCGAAATTAGGTTAAATCCCATGCCCAATGTATATAAATCCGTGTCGGCCAAAAATCCTCTGCGACTGAATCTAAAATCATCAAATTGCACGTCGTCTAGAGAAATTTCATCTCTTATCATTGGGTGTGATCCGTAACACCAATCACCCGAATCTCGCCTATGTTGTTAGTGTGATCCGTAACACCAATCACTCACTCAAGGACCGGGTGAGAATCAACATCTAGGGCGTCCCCTAGCATGTGCACATACGCCAATTCTCATCCTTATACAGTTTATTCAAACTCATATGATCACGGTTGACTATTCCTCAGGGTTCTAGGGTATTACGCATAAATCACAACGTTTCCCCGTGTAGATTTTCCTCCCTTATACTCCTTAAACCTTTCTTAGGGTTGTCCTAATTTACCGCGTGATCCATAATGCGATGCAGGCTAAATCTGTTTAAAATAATATATTTATGAAATCTCCTGCATTTGGGATACTTAACGGCCGTCCCATACTGGCTATTAAGTACCCTACCCTAAGTAAATCCGTCCTAATGGCATCTAAACTCGATAAATAATTCATCTAACATGCAAATGGGATTTTTAGTACACAGGCATGCAATTTAGTCCATTGAAAGCAGTACGAAAATCTATGCAATTAAATCTAATCGTTCAGGTATCTACACAATCAATTCCAACGTTCGGGAAGCGTAAATTATCCTACCTAATCTTCGGTTGCTCTAAATCAATCTAAGACTTCTCATATTCTTAGATTTTGAGCCAAATCAATTCCCTGGACATTTACACGAATATTTGAGTTCGTCACGTCATCAGTTCTATAGTCCTAAGTTTGATTACCCTATTTCCTAAATCAGTTTATTTCTTATTCACGTTCGGCAGCTAATTCAATCAAAATTCATTAGGTTTAGGTGAATCAGACCTTACCGGGGTTGCCGGATGATGGAAATCTGTCTTGGGGCAATCTCTGTGTCTCTCGGGTGTCTTTCTGGATTCTCCGGCAGCGGCGCACGGCAGAGGGGTTCGGTTGGCCTCGAAAATCACACCATGGTGAAGCCCTCAAGATGAGGAGTCCGAATATGGTAGTGGCGCGGTGGTTCACGGCCGTTTGGATGGTGTTTTCTGGCCTCGAAAAATGACACAAGATGGAGGAAGTTTTCCTCGATTTGCGCGCGTGGAGGCTCCGTTCGACAGCTGCGAGCTGGGGGAGGAAGGTGGCAGCTTGGCCTACACGCAAGTGGTGGCGGTGACGGTCAACGGTGGCCGACGGTGACGATATCAGCTAGCAAAGATTTCATGCGACGGAGGGAGAAAACTTCATTTTTCGCGACTTTGGCGGCAGTTGGTGGCCGTGGGTGGCTGCTTGAGGTTGAGGGTGGCAAGGGGTGTCGGTTGGTAGGTCAGATGGTGGCCCACGGTGGCCCAGGCAGTGGTGCACGGTGGAGAAAGGAGGAGAGAGAAGAGAGAGAAAATAGAGTAAGGAGAGAGAGAGAAATGTTGAAAATGGCAGGTTTTCAGGGAATTTAAAGCTTCCAGGGGTGATTCTGACTTTTTCAGAACCACCTGGGGAAACTTCGGGATGTCATTTCCCATTTGGACGTTGGCACGGGTCCCCATGCAGAGGTTTCGACCTTCATCTGAGAAACCAAAGTCCTGAACTCTGTCTGTGTAACGACCCCCTAATACAACATACACACTCATAACGGAAGCGTATGGGTTTTCCAAATAGTTATTCCCGATGTGGGAATGTCAGGGGATCGCTACTGGTTGAGCGTAACCCAAATAGACTTCCCGTTGTCAATTCGAATTCCGTTCAACCCTAATTCACCTGCAGCTATGCTAATTATACATACATACATCATAAATTACTCTGGAATGAAAACTAAAATCCATCGATACATCATACAAGCATTCATACAAATTTTAACTTAATTTCACAAGTTTACTGCAGTAAACCCTACCGAAAATCTGGCAGAGTTTTCTCTGTATTTTGAGTGTATCCCAAATACAACAGTCATCCTATTTACAGATATACAGCCAGTCCAATAACAACAGAAAACATAAATTACAAAAGATCAATATACAATAACATCATCAATAAACACATATATATACAATTCAAGCCTATACTAAGCTTCTCTTCTGTCTATCACCAAGTCATCGTCCAGCTAACGTCTAGATTCTTGTCCCTGTTCCTGTTCATCTGAGTAAATAACCCGGTGAGATATAAAATCCCAGTAGAATAATTTACAATTCAAATACAATTCAAAATCTGGTTGAATACTTAGCGGTGTGAGCACTGAAAATAACTTCCCGAAATCAGTTCGAAATCTGTGAAATACCTTATTTTTAAAATCATTTTATCACATGGAAATTGCAGCAGATAATCATAATCATAAAAATCCATTTCTTTGAAAATTAGTCATAGAAATCAGGTTAAATCCCATGCTCAGTGTATCTAAATCCATCTTGGCCACAAGTCCTCTGCGACCAAATCTAAAATCGTCCAATTGCACGTCATCTAGAGAGATTACCTCTCTTATCGTTGTGTGTGATCCGTAACACCAATCACCGAATCTCGCCTATATTGTGAGTGTGATCCGTAACACCAATCACTCACTCAAGGACCAGGTGAGAATCAACATCTAGGGAATCCCCTAGCATGTGCACATACGCCAATTCTCATCCTCATACAGTCTATTCGAACTCACATGCTCATGGTTAGCTATTCCTCAGAGTTCTAGGGTATTACGCCTAAATCACAACGTTTCTCCGTGTAGGCTATCCCCCCTTATACTCCTTAAACCTTTCTTAGGGTCGTCCTGATTTATCGCGTGATCCCTAACGCAGTACAGGCTAAATCGGATAAAAACAATATCATTTAAAAACTCCCTGTACTCGGGATACTTAACGGTTGTCCCATACCGGCTATCAAGTATCCTACCCTGAGTAAATCCGTCCTAAGGGCATCTAAACTCGATAAACAAAACATCTAATATGCAATTGGGATATCCAGCACACAGGCATGCAATTTAGTCCATCGAAAGTAGCACGTAAATCCATGCAATTAATTCTAATCGTTCAGGTATTCACTAGGTCAAATCTAGGACTCGGGAAGCGTAAATCATCCTACTTGGTCTCCTGTTGCTCCGAATCAATTCAGAACTTCACAAATCTCAAATTTCGAGCCAATTAAATTCCATGGACATTTAAATGAATATTCAAGCTCGTCACGTCATCCGTTTTACGATTCTAAGTTCGATTAGCCTAATTCCTAGGTTAATTTATTTCTTAATCTCGTTCGGCAGCTAATTCAATCAAAATTCATTAGTTTTTGGGGAATCGGATCTTACCAGTGTTGTCAGATGATGGAAATCTGTCCTGGGGTGGTCTCGGTGTCTCCCGGTGTATATTCAGATTCTTTGGCACGGAAGAGGGGTGTGGTTGACCTCGAAATTCACACCACGGTGAAGCCCGCAAGACGAGGAGTCCGAATATAGTGGTGGCGCAGCGGTTCACGACCGTTTGGACTACATTTTTCAGCCACGAAAAATGACGCACGGTGGATGAAAAATGTCTCGATCTGGGTGCCGGACCTCAGTTCAACATCGGCGAGCTGGTGGAGGAAGCTGGTAGCTCAAGCTACATGCTAGTGGTGGCGGTGATGGCCAATGGTGGCTGACGGCGGCGATCTCAGTTGGCAAAGTTTTCGCACGATGGAGGGGGAAAAAGTCATTTTTCGACGGTGCTGGCGGCCGTTGGTGGTCGTGGGTGGCTGCTGGAGGTTGAGGGTGGCGAGGGGAGTCGATTGGTACGCCAAGTGGTGGCTCACAGTGGCTCAGGTGGCGGCGCGCGGTGGAGGAAGGAGGAGAGAGAGGAGAGAGAAAATAGAGTGAGGAGAGAGAGAGAATTAATAGAAATGGAGGGATTTTGAGAAATTTAAAGCTTCCGGAGGCGATTCCGACTTTTCCCGGACCACCCGGGAAAACTTCAGGATTTTGGCTTCCATCCAGACGTTGGCATGAGTTTTCATGGAGCGATTTTGGCCTCCGTTTGTGGAATTGACGCACGAAACTTCGTCTGTCAGTTCTTGATCGCCAGATTACGTTTCTTTCCATTCGATTGTGTTTTTGACTTCAAATCGCTTTCCGAGTTCAACCATTACCTTGAAATACGTGCCAACCTCAGTGTAAATGGAATTAGCATCAAAAATTTAATTTTATCTTTCAAAAATAGTTTCGGTTATTACAGTTTGTCAGTCTCTGATCGTTGAAACGCGTTTCTTTTCATGAGATCGCGTTTTTGACTCTGAACCGCCTTCCTTTTTCAACCATTGACCTCAAAATTCGTGCCAGACTCCGTTTACATGAGATTAACGTAAAAATTCAATTTTATCTTTTAAAATCAGTCTCGGTTATTACACTTCTACTCTATTTTCTTTTTCATTTTTAATTGATATCAAATAATTTTAATATTTTTATTTGATCATAATTATTTTAATTTTTATAAGTTACTGATATTAACTCATTTATTTAAAGTTAATCATTCTTCTTATTTCTTTTTTTCATATATTATTCATTTTCTATCTTTTATTAATTTTTTTTTACAAGAATTAATCAAATGTAAATTTAAATTTGATTTTATGCAAAGATTATTAAGAGTTTTTTTAATATTAAATATAAAATTTAATATTAATCAATTGTTCAAATTTGATAAATTATAGAGATGATGAAATTTAATTTTATATTATTATTTACTAATTTTAGATCATATCTTAGATATTTTAAATATATTACCTATTACTAATTTTAAATTTTTTATTAAATGTACATTTATATTATAATTTCAAATTAATTTCATGTATTATCAAAATTAACGGTAGAAGATTAATAAAAGTGTATTAAATGTATTTTAAATTGAAATATATTGAATACACAAATTATACATATATTTGTCAAATATTTTAGATAATTCAAATAATTAAAATTAAATATAAAAAATAAATATCTTATTTGTTAAATTAAATATATAAATGGTATAAAAGTCTCTCACAACAATATATCAATTTTATTAATAACATTAAATACTCTTTAAACCTATAATATAAAATACAATTAAATACTCTTTATATCTATAAATTGCGAGTAATATTTTATTAGAGTTATATAACTTTTTTACTTATTATGTATAAATAAAAATAAATCTCCAATAAAAAATAAAACAATACGCACGGTAGTTTTTTTAATTTAACTGCTATATTAAACTAAATAAATCTATTTTTTATTAGAGATTTATTTAAATTTAATAAATAAAAAGTACATATGAACTTTTAATGAAATAAATTTATAATTTAGTATAAAAGTCTATATAAATAAATTTAAGTAACAATTTTAAGTGAAAAGTATAAATAATTTTTAAATCAAATAATAAATTTATTTTATTAAATATTTATATACATTTTTATTTATTAAATTTAAATAAATCTCTAATATATGTGTGTGCAGATTCTTACTTAGTGTTGCACAGTTTGTTGGATACTAAATTAATAAAGAAAATGGAATGATATATTAGAGATTTTGAGTGAATAATTGTTAGGAGGACAAGTTTCATATTGCTGTACTTGAAAGGATGATGTAACTAATTGAGTCATTGGATCTTTGTTCTTTTGTAATTTTAAAAAATGGATTGGAAAAGTGACAATTAGAACGTAAATTAAGATTAAAAAAACTTAATTACATAATTATTTTTAAATGTTTAAAGACATATAATAGCTTCACTGAAATTAGAAGGATCAAATTAAAATTTTTATTCCAATTTGTTCAATAACTTTATTTTTTTCTCATTTGTCATACTATTATATTATTCATTTACGCAAGAAAATTCAAATTCATAATTTGACCGTAAAAAACGTGGCTGGAAAAATGATGTAAGTTGCAAGACAGATATTTTACTATTCTTGATCAACGCGCTACGCGTGGCCTCAATATTTTGTAATATATTCTATACGTAATACCATATATTTAAATCAAAATAATTCTATGTATTAAAAAAACAGAGAAAGAAGACTAACGAATTCAACATCATGTGATCGTCATAAATCAAGAAATTTTTAAGATGTATAATTTACTTTTAGATCAAATAAATAAATAATAACTATGTAAATATATTATGTATAAGACGTTTGAAAACTTGGCCGTTGTCACATCACTTTTTTATTGGCAATCCATTTTATCAAATTTGTTCTGCCATGGTTTTGTCAATTCTCTTACGGAAGAGGTCTTCAATTTCACCACTAACTCAAATTCCCTTTCGTTAGTGACTGTGCAACGAGAGTGATATGCATATTTTAATGGACCATTACTTATAGGCCGAAAAGGATCTTTTAAAACATTTTATATAGTGAAAATTTTAAAATATGAAAAAGATAAAAAAATATTATAAGAAAGATAAATAAAAAATTTATGTTAAATGAATTAGAATTTAATTTTTTTACTTTAAAAATTTTACAAGTCTCTTATTTTAGAAGATTTAAATTTCGTATATTGATTAATTTCTCTTAACCTTTTGAAAATAATTCGTTTACATCTAACAACTGTATAGTGTAGTGTTTCCATATTCCTGTCTCTTATAGTCATTAATTTTTTCAAAATAATTTTAAGAGACAAAAACAAAGATGAAAAAAAAAAAAAAAACTCCATTTGGTAAAACAAGTTATTATTAAAAATTTTGATAAAAACAATCAATTATTATTAAGAATTTCATGTGTGCACAAAAGGCATGCGGATAGTAGGATACTACAAAGAGAAAGTCTACTTACTAAAAAATTAATTTTTATTTATGACTTTTGTATGAGGTGAAAATCTCATGTATAATTCTAAAATAGCATAGTACTATTATTGTTGATTAAGATTATCTAACAGTTTAATTGCAATTAATATAGTTAACTCACAATTATAATACAATCCTTGTTTAACAAATTGGAATAACATGGAAGTATTTTCAAGTTTCAACTAACAAACTATTTTTCTAGTAAATTTTCTAAATTTTCATTTAAAAAAATCATTTGAAAACCCCGTGTTGTATATATAAAAGAAAATTACTCTATTCCAAAATATTGTTATTTATTTTGCCTATTTTATTTGGATTTAGATTAGAAAACTACTCTATTCATCAATTAGATTGCTTAGAGAATAGTGTTTGGATTAATTGATGTTTATTTTTATGTTTAAATTATTAGTGACTCATTTTTGTTAAATTTTGTATCTTCTAATCTCTACTTTAAATATGTAACAATATTTTAATCACAAAAAATATTAATATATGAATAAATTACATTAATTTTTATTGAGATTCGATTAAATGTTTTCTTTTTTATAATTATCATAAAATAAAAATAATTTTATTTAAAGTATTATTAAATATTAAATATGAATACCTATCTTAACATAAATTTAAATTAGTTAGTTTTACACATAGACTAACCTCTTCCTCACATCATTTTTTAATTAAAAATCCAACAAAAAAAATATAAAAATTCTATGCAAATTTATTTTCTTAATAGACTGATATAACCTGTCATCTAATTTACCTTATGTGGATTAAATTAATTTTCTATATAATATATATTTCTTTTTAAAATGATAAAATTTCTTAAATATTTATTTAATTATTTCCATATTAAAAATATCGTATTAAACTTTACTTTAACTTAATTACTTTTACTTTTATATTAATAAAAATAAAATATAATTTAACAAAGTTTGATGAAAATTAATGTAACTTAATATATTAAAATACTACTGGCCAAAAAAAGAAATCTGTTAAAATACTAACACAAGAGACGTAGCATGTACTTTATTTTAATTAATTTTTTTAATATGAAATTACATACGTATTATTTTTCTTATAATATATATATATAATTTTGAGATCAAATATTTAAAACATTTTAACGTCTAATATAAACGATTATAATAGATTGTTTTTCGTTTTTTTTTATTATATTGCATTTCAAATATATTTAAATCATTAACTTAAGCACGTGGTAATTAGTTTATCAGTTTTTGAATACAGTAAAAAATATGTTATTAATACAGAAATTAAAAATTTACTTAAAAAATTATTTTATATTTGGCCTTCAAATTACATTTAATAACATGCAAGTAAATTTTAATATTTTCTTTAGAGGGGTGTAGTGTAGTGTTGGTTAATTGGTAAGGGAGGTACAGGTAGGAAATCTTGAGGATTAGGGCAGTAAAACCATTGGTTTATCTTAGTGGTCTTGTTTTAGAGTAAAACTTAACTAGTCTTAATATCGAAAATAATAAAAATATTTTTTAATAAAAGAAAAAAATAAAATAAAAGAATTAGATCAAAAGCAAAAAGAAATAATCAATAACATAATTCATCATAAACTTAGAATATAAAAAATAGAGGATCAATTAAATAAATAGACCTTATCTAAGTTAGAAATATTATCTATGTATAAAAATATCGATAAAAGATTTATTTTCAAGAGAATATGTCATAAAAACTGTAGCAAAAGAAATAAATATTTTCTAGAATTCATGAAACTATTCCTCTAATTTCAAAATCTTTAATAACATAACATACTAAAAAATATAAGTACCTTTATATAGGATTTATTTAGATGGCCATAGAATCTTTGTTTAGACAAAGAATAGATTCTCTAATATTTGTTATTCTAAGAGATAATAGCCTCCTTGTTAACTCTAATAGAGGATTTACTACTATTAGAAATTATTATCCTCGCCCTACTCTACCAGATATTCAATTTGAAGAATAGAAATTAGATAATCCAGCCTTCTATACAGAAGATAGAATTGCTGAATGGAACATTGATGAGATTGTAGACCATCAAATTCTTAGAAAAACTAATGAAATGATTATGGCAGCTTCTGCCTTTAGAACTAAAAAATCAGAATAACAAACTGAAAAATTAATTATAGCAAGATTTACAAGAACCTTAAAAGGTTGGTGGGATAATTATTTAACCCTATAACAAAAAGCTTTTATTTTAACTAGTGTTAAAGTAGAAGGAGAAACTAAAATACCAATCATGATAGAAAATTTAATTTTAGCTATAATTCAAAACTTTATAGGAGATACTAAATTATTTGATAATAGAACATCTGTTTTACTGCATAATTTAAAGTTTCTGACCTTATGAGACTTTAGATGGTATGTAGATAATTTCATAACTATGGTATTAAATAAAAAAGATTGTAAAGAAAGCTATTGGAAAGAAAAAAATTAGAAATAATAGATAAAATAGAAGACCCTAATAATAGATATGAATATCTAGACAAAATCAAAGATTTAATACTACAACAAGAAGAACCTCCTAAACCTAAACCAAAATTTAAAGGTTATGATTTTTCTAAAGTTTTAAAAAAACCCAAAGAACAAGAGAAAAAAATAACTACCTCTGATTTATGTAACGACCCCCTATTTCACAATACACTTACCTTTATCAGAGTAGTGGAAGTATATGGGATTTTAAATTAATTTTTTATTTTCCCATGTCAGGGAATCTCAGAGGGTTGCTACTGGTTGAGTGTAACCCAAATAGACTCTTACCACAGTCCATTCAGATTCCACTCAACCCTACGTCATAAGCAGCTATTCTATTTTCACAATTAACCAAAATATGCTCTGGAATGTCAATTATAATAACCATAAATTCATAATACGACATCCATTCACATTCAATTCAAATTAAACTAATCTTTAAACATGCATTTCTGACAGAAATTTGGCAGATTTTTCCCTGTAAACTGAGCATTTCCCCAAAGTACAAACAGTCAGAAAACCAATAATTACATCCAGTCAATTCCAATAGTAAACAACAACATTAGTACATTAATTACATAATCAATTAAAGCCTAAACTACGTAGCAACGTCCTTCAATTATCCTGCTCCTGTCCAGCTATCTCTTAGGCATACCCTGTTCCTAATCAGCTGAGCAAATAACTTCATAAGATAATTAAATTCCAGTAGAGTAATTTACAATATATCATTATAAAATAGCTGAATGCTCAGCTATGACAAAGCACAGAAAAGATCTCCCCGTGTTAAATTTAAAAGCCAGTGAATTACCTTAGCTATAAAACGTGAAATTACATGAAAAATGATGCAATAATTAAAATGAGTATAAAATACATTTTCTAAAAATCCATACTAAATTTCTATTTAAAAATCCATACCCGGTCGTTTTGACATACGTTTCAATCACAAGTCTCATGTGACTGTTTATAAATCTATCCAATCGCATGTCGTTTTACGAAAAATATACTTTATCGTTGGGTGTGATCCATGACACCAATCACTCACTCAAGGACTGGGTGAGAATCAACAACTAGGGTGTCCCCTAGCATGTGCACATATGCCAATCCTCATCCTCATATAGTCTATTTGAAATCACATGTACAAATTCGACTAGTTCTCAAGGTTCTAGGAGATTACACCTAAACCACAACGTTTTCCCGTATAGGTTATCCCCCCTTATACACCCTAAACCTTTCATAGGGTTGTCCTAGTTTATCGCGTAATCCCTAACGAATGCAAGCTAAATTCGATAAAAATGATGCATTTATAAAACCATCTACACTCGGGATACTTAATGGCCGTCCCATATTGGCTATTGAATACCTTACCCTAAGTCAACTTGCTCATATGGCACATAAATCCGATAGCTAATCAATCTAACATGCAACAGGCATTTATAGCACACAGGCATACAGATATACTCATAAAATTTAGCACGCATTCCCATGTAATCAGAAAAATCTATATCAAGCATTCACAGCGTCAATTAAGGTTTAGGGGAGCGTAAATCACTCTACCTTTTTACTGTTTGCTCCTACACAATCTAGGGCTTCCCGTTTCCTAAAAAATCAAGCCTAGTTAGTTCCCTGGGCAATTTAATTAAATCTCAGTCAGTTTCCTATTCAATTAAACTTCCTTACGTCTGATTACAATGTTTCTAGGCCGATTTAATTCTTACGTATGTTTGGGATTCAATTTAAATCAGAAAACATCCAATTGGGGCAATTTAAATCATATCGAGGGTTCCGGAAGATGAAATTATAGTTCTGGACAGTTTCTGGTAGCTCCGGCGATGGCACATGGCAAAGCACGATGGCGCACGACGGCTCATGATGGCGCACGATGAAGGGATGCGACTGAGGTTAAAAATTACAACAGTGTGTAGCCCGTAAGTCGAGGAGGCTGGATTTGGGGTCTGTTTGGCGGCTCATGATGGCATTTTCTAGAGGAGAAAAATGATGCTCGGCGAACTATTTTCTCTTCGTTCGGCTGGGAGCTGTCAGAGGAAGCTGGCAGCTCGGCCTTTCCAATGGTAGGGGCGGTGTCGTCGGATGGCGTCAGATGGCAGAGATCACAGCGGCAAAGGAAAAATTGCGACGAAGGGAATTGTGACATTTTCTGGTCGTTATGGTGTCTGTCGGTGGCCGGGGATAGTGGTGGGAGGTTCAGGACGTTGAGTTGCACTGGTGGCTGGGTCGGGCGGCGACGCTGGGTGGCGTTTTCAGCTGTGCACGGTGGCGAACATGGAGGAGAGAGAGAGGAGAAAAATGGAGGGAGGAGAGAGAGAAAAAGGTGGAAATATGAGGGAAAATTGGAGTTTTTGAAAGTTTAAAGCCTCCAAGGGCATTTTGATCTTTTACCACTTCGCCCGGTGAAATTTTTGAATGCCTTTTTTGATCTAGGTAAGGGCACGAATTCCTATGAAAGAAATTCGGCCTCTGTTTAAGGAATTTAAGCTCGTTACTTTATCTGTCAATTCCCTGATACCGGGCCAAGTTTTCCTCCATCAGATCGGATTTTGACTTTGAAAAATTTCCAAATTTTGATCGTAAACTCAAAAAATTATGCTGGATTTAATTTTAATAAAATCACAGTTAAATTTGTCCAATTAAATTATTTTGAAAAATTTAGTTTATTACAATTTATAAAGAGAAATAAATAATTTAAAAATAGAAATTAAAGAAGACATTAATAGGCTAAAAGAAAAAGAATTAATACAAGATATTCACTTACAAATACAAGAGGATAAAAATAAAATAGAAACTCTCCAAAGATAGTAGAACAAGATGAAATTAAAAATATAAATTTTTATCAGAAATGACATGTAAATATAGCCTTAAAAATAGGAAAAAACTTTCATAAATCCTTTAAAGCTTTAATAGATTCAGGTGAAGACTTAAACTATATAAGAGAAGGATTCATTCCAACTTAATATTATGAGAAAACTACTCACAAATTATTCACCACAGATAATTCAGATTTAAAAGTGAAATATAAATTATCTAATACTAAATTATGTAATAAAGGGAAGA
Organism: Senna siamea; assembly: GCA_031216115.1. Taxonomy (NCBI): domain Eukaryota; kingdom Viridiplantae; phylum Streptophyta; class Magnoliopsida; order Fabales; family Fabaceae; genus Senna; species Senna siamea. The sequence goes on from CM062360.1 coordinate 12,072,545, forward strand.
TGTTATAATAATACTTTTATATTAACCAAAAATATAACTTGAGGATATGATTTTAGGAATCCTCTTCCTAACTCGAATTGATCCTTTTGAAGTCTCTAATATAGGAATAAAAACTAAAGATAATATATTTGAATTCATTTCTCCTATAAAATTAAAACAAGTACAAGACCTTCATGAAGTAAATGAAGAAGAATTTATATTAAAAATTAATCATAAAAATAATCAAATAAATGATTTGAAGCAAGAACTAAGATAGAAAAGAATAGAAGAATAGTTAAAACAATATAGTATAATTAAAAAATTTAAACAAATAGAAGAACAATTTATAAAAGAAGTATATGCTAAAGTACCTAATGCTTTTTGGAAAAGAAAGACATTTACAATAGAATTATCATATAAAAAAGATTTTAATGAAATTAAATACCTACTAAGGTTAGGCCAGTTTGAATGAATAAAGAAACTTTAGAATATTGTAAAAAAGAAATAAAAGAATATCTTGATAAAGGATTAATTAGACCTACTAAATCTCCTTGGAGTTGTGTAACTTTCTATTTGCAAAATGCTTCAAAAATAAAAAGAGGAGCTCCAAGAATGGTAATTAATTATAAGCCCTTAAATAATATTTTATAATGGATAAGATATCCTCTTCCTAATAAACAAGACTTAATAGGAAGATTATACGATGCAGTAATATTTTCTAAATTTGATATGAAATATAGATATTATCGAATTAAGATTGTTGAAAAAGATAAATATAAAACTGATTTTACTGTACCTTTTGGACATTTTGAATGGAACATAATGCTTATGGGATTAAAAAATGCCCCATCAGAATTTCAAAATATAATGAATTCTATATTAAATCCTTATACTATTTTTGCTTTAGTATATTTAGATGATGTACTAATATTTTCTAACTCAGTTGAATAGCATATGAAACATTTAAATATCTCTAAAAACATAATAAAATAAAATGGAATGGTTATCTCTAAAAAGAAAATAAAAATAGCCCAAACAAAAATAAGATTTTTAGGATATGAAATCTATACAGGGACCATATGTAACGACTCCCTAATCTACAATATACTATCCTCTATCTACATAGCGGAAGCATATGGGTTTTCGAAATAGTTATTACTGATATGGGAACGTTAAGGGATCGCTACTGGTTGAGCGTAACCCAAATAGACATTCTGTCATCCATTCAGATTTCGTTCAACCCAAAATCGAATGCAGCTATATGAATTACACATGCAAACATCACAATAAACTCTGGAATAATAAAACTAGATTCCATACATAAAACATGCAATTCATTCATGTAAATTCCATCTTAAACTTAAACATTTATAACATTAAATGTTACTGAAAATCTGGCAGAGTCTCCTCTGTATTTCAAATGTTTCCCAAGTACAAACAGACAACAGTTCAGAAATTTACATCCAGTCCATCAACAAAATAAAACCAGTAATTACATAATCCAATACAAAACATCAACAGATTATATACATCACAATTCAAGCCTAAAACTAAGCTGCTCATTCGTCTATCATCACGCCATTTCCCAGCTAGCGTTTAGGCCTCTGTTCCTGTTGATCTGAGCAAACAACCTTATGAGATATTGAAATTCCAGTATAATAATTTACAATTAACAATTCTGTTCGAAAACTGGTTGATTACTCAGCGGTACAAGCACCGAAAACAAACTTCCCGTGTTCAGTTCAAAAATAGTGAAATACCTTATTCTTTTAAAATCATTGTTTTGCATAAAAATCGTGGAAAGTTCTCAAAAAATCATAAAAATCTGTTTCTCTAAAAATCGGTAATAAAATTGAGTCAAATCCCATACCCGGTGTATCTAAATCTGTGTCGACCACAAGTTATATGCGATTGAGTCTAAAATCCTCCAATTGCATGTCATCTAGAGAAGTTCTCTCTTATCATTAGGTGTGATACGTAACACCAATCACCCGAATCTTGCCTATGTTGTGAGTGTGATCCATAACTCGATAGGCAAATCATCTAACATGCAAATGGTGTTTCCATCACAGAGGCATGCAATTTAATCCATCGAAAGCAGCATATAAATCCATGCAATTAATCTAAATCGTTTAGGTATCCACAAGGTCAATTCTAACGTTCGGGAAGCGTAAATTATCCTACCTGGTCTCCGTTTGCTCCAAATCGATTTGAGACTTCTCGTATCCTCAGATTTCAAGCCTAATCAATTTCCTGGGCATTTAAATCATTACTTTAGTCCATTATGTCATCAATTTTACTGTCCTACGTTTGATTTCATAGTTTCCTAAACTGATTTATTTCCTATTTATGTTCGGCAGCCAATTCAATCAAAATACATTAGGTTTAGGTGATTTAGACCTTACCGGGGGTGCTAGATGATGGAAATATGTTCTGGGACAGTCTCTGGTGTCTTTCTGGATTCTTCGGTGGTAGCGCACGGCAGAACACGGCGGAGGGGTGCGGTTAGGCTCAAAAATTACACCACAGTGAAGCCCTAAAGATGGGGAGTCCGAATCTGAGGTTGGCGCAGCTGTTTATGGCCATTTGGACGGTGTTTTTCAGCGCTGAAAGTTAACGCACAGCAGACGAAAATCTCCTTGATCTGGGCGCGTGGGAGCTTTGTTCTGCGGCGGCGAGTTGGGGGAGGAAGCTGGTAGCTTGGCCTACACGCTAGTGGTGGAGGTGTCGTCCAATGGTGGCTGACGGCGAAGATCACGGTGGGCAAAAAATCATGTGATGGAGGAGGAAAACCAGCATTTTTTGGCGACTGTGGTGGCCGTTGGTGGCCGTGGGTGGCTGATGGAGGTCGAGGGTGGTGGCGCGCGGTGTTGGAAGGAGGAGAGAGAGGAGAGAGAAAATAGAGTGAGGAGAGAGAGGGAAAGGATGGAAATGATGTATATTTGTGGGATTTTGGGGAATTTAAAGCTTCCGGGGGTGATTTTGACTTTTCTCGGACCACCCGAGGAAACTTCGAGATGTTGTCTTCAATCCAGAAGTTGGCACAGGTTCCCATGCAGAGGTTTCAGCCTCCGTATGAGAAACCAAAGTCTGAAACTCTGTCTGTCAGTATCTTATCACCAGGCCACGTTTCCTTTCATCAGATCATGTTTCTGACTCTAAAAAACCCTTCGGTTTCAACCGTCGACCTTAAAAATCATGCCAAACTTAGTTTAAATGAAATCAATATCAAAATTCAGTTTTAATCTTTAAAAATAATCTCAGTTATTACATTCTCCCCCCTTAAAAGAAATTTTGTAACCAAAATTCATACCTGTGAACAACTCTGGGTATCGTTGCCTCATCTCGTCTTCCTTCTCCCATGTCATCTCCTGCGACGCTACATCCTGCCAAAGTACCTTAACTAAAGGGATTATTTTATTCCAGAGTTGCTTTGTCTTAAATTCAAGGATTTGTACAGGAGTAGATTCATAAGTTAAATTTTCCTTTAACATTATTGGTTGATTCCCTAATACATGCACAGGGTTTGGGACATATTTACAAAGTTAGGAGACGTGAAAGAAATTATGTAGGTTGGACAAATGGGGAGGTAAGACAATTTGGTAGGCAACTGGACTGACTCTTTGTAGGATTTAGAATGGTCCTAGAAATCTAGGGCTTAGTTTCTTGGTCCTTACCTGTCTACCGATACCCATAGTGGGGGACACTCTCAGGAATACATGATCTCCCTCATTGAATTCTAAGGGTCTTCTTCTCTTATTTTCATACGCTTCCTGTCTCTGTTGGGTAACTCTCATCTTTTCCCTGATCATTTTGATATGATCAGTGGTTTCTTGTACGATCTCAGGTCCTAACAGGGTACTCTCCCCCATCTCTACCCAACTTAAGGGTGATTTACAGCTCCTTCCATACAGAGCCTCATAAGGTGCTATACCAATGGTAGAGTGATAACTATTATTGTATGCAAACTCTATCAACGGTAGGTGTTTATCCCAACTCCCTTTCTGTTCTAGCACACAAGCCCTCAACATATTTTCTAAGGTCTGGATAGTCTTCTCAGACTGCCCATCAGTCTGAGGATGATAGGCTGTGCTAAACTTAAGCTGGGTTCCTAAGGCTTGCTGTAGGGATTGCCAGAATCTCAAAGTAAACCTAGGGTCTCAATCGGATACTATACCTGATGGTATTCCATGTAATCTCACGATTTCCCTAAGGTATACCTCGGCTAGTTTCTTCATGGAGTATCGCATCTTAACAGGCAAAAAGTGAGCCGACTTGGTCAATCTATCCACTATCACCTAAACGACATCAAATCCAGTTGGTGTCCTAGGTAATCCTACCACGAAATCCATGGTTATTTGATCCCATTTTCTTTCCGGTATCTACAATGGTTTTAGTAGCCTTGCGGGTTTCTGATGTTCTATCTTGACCTGTTGACAAGTAAAACAAGCATTCATGTAGTTTGTGATGTCCTTCCGCATACCAGGCCACCAAAAATTCCTCTTTAGATCCTGATACATCTTGGAAATACTTAGGTGAATAGTATAATGGCTTCGATGAGCCTCTACTAGCACCTTTTCCCTTAGCTCCTGATGGTTTGGAATCACTATTCTCTTTGTAAACATTAATACTCCATCAAGGGCTAGTCTAAAATCAGGTTGGTTGGCGTATACTTCCAAGGATTCATCCTCTAGTTAGGCTTGTCTAATCTGCTCTCTCATCTCGCAGGTTATTAAGAAGTCACTCATCACTAATCTCTTCGGAAACGAGATTACGTGGAGGCTGAGATTCCTAAAATCCTCAAGTAACCTCATCTCACCTATCATTAGGCGAGCTAATTGTAGTGACTTTCAGCTTAATGCATCTGCTACGACATTCGCTTTCCCTACATGGTATTTCAATTCAAAATCAAAATCCTTCAGGTATTCTACCCACCTACGCTGCCTCATGTTCAATTCCTTCTGATCAAACAAGTACCTAAGGCTCTTGTGATCATTATATACCTCGAATACAGTCCCGTACAAGTAATGTATCCAAATCTTCAGGGCAAACACGATGGCAGCTAATTCTAAGTCATGGGTAGGGTAGTTTTCCTTTGCAGGTTTCAATTGTCATGATGCATAAGCCACTACCTTCCCATCCTGTATTAAGACGCATCCTAAGCCTTTCAATGATGCATCCGTATACACTGTGAAGGTTTCTAAGGGTTTTAGAAGAATTAGTACAGGAGTGGTGGTCAATTTCTCTTTCAAAGTTTGGAAACTATTCTCACATTGCTCGCTCCATTCAAAGTTCACACCCTTCCGAGTCAACCGGGTTAATGGCAAGTCTATTTGAGAAAATCCTTGAATGAATTTCCTGTAATAGCCGGACAAACCCAGAAAACTCCTCACTTCAATAACTATGCTAGGTTAACCCCAATCTAACACTGCTTCAATATTCTTAGGGTCTACTACTATTCCTTCCCCATTTACCACGTGTCTAAGAAATTTCACTTCTTCCAACCAAAACTCACATTTCTCTAACTTAGCATACAATTGCTTCTCTTCCAGCATCTGTAGCACCATGCTAAGATGTTAGACATGCTCTTCATGAGTCTTGGAGTATACTAAGATATCATTAATGAACACCACTACAAACTGATCTAAGTACGGTCTAAAGATTCTATTTATATAGTCCATGAAGACAGTAGGTGCATTTGTCGATCTAAACAGCATCACCAGAAACTCATAGTGGCCGTATCTAGTGCTAAACGTTGTCTTAGGGATGTCTTCCTCTCTAACCCTAATCTGGTGGTATCCCGATCTTAAGCCTATCTTAAAAAACACAGTCGCACCCTGCAACTGATCAAAAAAGTCTTCAATACGTGGTAATGAGTATTTATTCCTAATGGTCACCTTGTTCAGTTGTCGATAATCGATACACAATCTTAAACTCCCGTCTTTCTTCTTTATGAATAGGACAGGAGCTCCTCACGGTGATACACTCGGCCTAATGAACCCTTTCTCTAGCAATTCCTCTATTTGGAGCTTTAATTCCCTTAATTCCGCTAGGGCCATTTGGTATGGAGTCATAACTATTGGGCCCGCGCCTAGAATCAGGTCAATAGTGAATTTTATCTCTCTAGGTGGTGGTAGTTTACTTACTTCCAAAGGAAATACCTTCAGAAAGTCACTAGCGATTGGGATTAGGCTTAACCTATCCTGCAACTCTACCTTAGAGAGATTGAGGGACACATCACCTACCTCACATGCTCTGTCACTCCCACGCACAGGCACGTTATCCAAGTAAGTGATTGTCCTCTCGGAACAGTTTAACAAGACCCGATTCCTAGTTAACTAATCCATTCCTAAGATGATGTCGATCCCAGTCAAGGGTATACATACTAGGTCCACGATAAACAAGGTATCATTAATGGTTAAGGGATAGTTTAGGCATATACGTGGGGACATAGTGGCTTCTCCTAAGGGTGTAGATATATATAGATCATAGGGTAGGGTCTGTATAGGTAATTTTATTTTCTCTACGCATGCATCGGCAATAAAAGAGTGCGTAGCACCCGAATTAAATAATACTATCAAAGGAAAATTATAAATTTTACCTCTACCCTGCATCAAAACTGATGACCTGTCGACGTTAGCTGCATCCAGAGTGAAAACTCTCCTTGGAGCCTACGATCTTCGGCCACTGGATGTCTGCTGGCTCCCGCAAGAGGGACAGTACCTTGCCATGTATCCCGTACCTCCACACCTGTAACATTGTAATGGAGCTTAATGCCAGCAGGGTTGATTAGGGTGCCTGGTCCCACATTTTTGACAGGGTGTATTATCAGGCCGTTTACGGTCGCTTGAAGGCCTTGGTTGAGGTTTAAACATGCCGCCTCTCACATTGAGATTCTTGGTTGGTGGTCTCGGTCGGTTTCCTGTCCTCTGGGTCATGTACTGGGCCTATTTCTATTCCAGGTTTTTACTCAGGATTTGACACTTGTTCACCAACATTGCAAAGTCTCTGATCTCAAATGGGGCTAGCTGTGTCTTCATTGGTAAGTCTAGGTGCTCTTCTAGCTGCTTTGCCTTCCAGGCTTCATCATAGTATATCCGCAAGTATTAGGAATATCTGGATAGCTCTTCAAACTGTCTCAAATATTCCTCGAATGGCTTGCCTCCCTGGGTGAGCTTTAAGAACTATGCTTCCTTTGACTGTTTGATGCTCTCAGGGAAGTATTGCTCTATGAAGACTCCCTTGAAGGATTCCTAGGTGAGCGGGATACCCCTGCTTTCCATCAACTGTTGGGCACCTATCCACCATTGTTCTGCTTCACCCTTCAACATATATGTTGCATATGTAACCTTTTGTTCGTCGTCACATTGCAACAACCTGAAGATCTTCTCTATGTCCTTCTGCCAGGCTTCTACTGCTGCTGGATCAGAGGCACCTACAAACGAGGATGGACCTACTCTCTGAAATTCTATCCATCCCTGATACAGCGGATTAGCATTCTGGATGGCTCAATCATTCCTGGTTTGCCTGTCCTCTTGATGCTGCCTCATTACGTTGGCACTAGTAGTGGCTTGATCCCTCATGGCATTGGCCATCATCCAAATGGAATCCATCATGTCTTACATGTTGACGTTGGTCTCCATGCTGCCACTACCGGAAGCACCCTGAATTCTATGTCTTGGCCTTCCTCTGGGCCTACAGGTGCTATCCCTGCTTGGTTCTGCCATAATTATCTGACACAGAAAGAAAACATATCAGTCTTAACAGCAACAGTTAATAGAAAGGTATTAAATTCATTCTACTACTTATTGATTCAAGACCAGGTCCTAATATTCTAGAGTTAAGTCAATTAAAACCTTAAAGCTGCAAGCTTGAAGATTCATAGTCCCTAGCCCACTAAACCAGACAATCGACGAACTGGACTCTGATACCAAACTTGTAACGACCCCCTAATCTACAATATACTATCCTCTATCTACATAGTGGAAGCATATGGGTTTTCGAAATAGTTATTCTCGATATAGGAACGTCAGGGGATCGCTACTGGTTGAGCGTAACCCAAATAGACATTCCGTCGTCCATTCAGATTCTTTTCAACCCAAAATCGAATGCAACTATACGAATTACACATGCAAACATCACAATAAACTCTGGAATAATAAAACTAGATTCCATACATAAAACATGCAATTCATTCATGTAAATTCCATCTTAAACTTAAACATTTATAACATTAAATGTTACTAAAAATCTGGCAGAGTCTCCTCTGTATTTCAAACGTTTCCCAAGTACAAACAGACAACAGTTCAGAAATTTACATCCAGTCCATCAACAAAATAAAACCAGTAATTACATAATCCAATACAAAACATCAACAGATTATATACATCACAATTCAAGCCTAAAACTAAGCTGCTCATCCGTCTGTCATCACACCATTTCCCAGCTAGCGTTTAGGCCCCTGTTCCGTTCATCTGAGCAAACAACCTTATGAGATATTGAAATCCCAGTAGAATAACTTACAATTAACAATTATGTTCGAAAACTGGTTGATTACTCAGTGGTGAAAGCACCGAAAACAAACTTCTCGTGTTCAGTTCAAAAATAGTGAAATACCTTATTCTTTTAAAATCATTGTTTCGCATGGAAATTGCGGCAAGTTCTTAAAAAATCATAAAAATCTATTTCTCTGAAAATTGGTAATAAAATCGAGTCAAATCCCATACCCGGTGTATCTAAATTCGTGTCGGCCACAAGTTATATGTGACCGAGTCTAAAATCCTCCAATTGCACGTCATCTAGAGAAGTTCTCTCTTATCATAGGGTGTGATCCGTAACACCAATCACTCACTCAAGGGTCGGGTGAGAATCAACATCTAGGGCGTCCCCTAGCATGTACACATACGCCAATTCTCATCCTCATATAGTCTATTCAAACTCATATGCACATAGTCAGCTATTCCTCAGGGTTTTATGGTATTATGCCTAAATCACAATGTTTCCCCGTGTAGGCTATCCCCCCTTATACTCATTAAACCTTTCTTAGGGTCGTCTTGATTTATCGCATGATCCCTGACGCAATGGAGGCTAAATCTAGTTAAAAACAATATATTCATGAAATCCCCTGTACTCGGGATACTTAACGGCTGTCCCATATCGGTTATTAAGTATCCTACCCTAAGTCAATCCGTCCTAATGGCATCTAAACTTGATAGGCAAATTATCTAACATGAAAATTGTTTTTCCAGCACACAGGCATGCAATTTAATCCATCGAAAGCAGAACGCAAATCCATACAATTAATCTAAATCGTTCAGGTATCCACAAGGTCAATTCTAACGTTCGGGAAGCGTAAATTATCTTACCTGGTATCTGTTTGCTCTAAATCAATTCGAGACTTCTTGTGTCCTCGGATTTCGAGCCTAATCAATTTCCTGGGCATTTAAATCATTACTTTAGTCTGTTACATCATCGATTTTACTATCTTACGTCTGATTTCACAGTTTCCTAAACTGATTTATTTCCTATTTATGTTCGACAGCCAATTCAATCAAAATACATTAGGTTTAGGTGATTTAGACCTTACTGAGGGTGCCGGATGATGGAAATCTGTTTTGGGACAGTCTTTGGCAGCTCACGGCGGCGCATGATGGCTCACGGCGACGCACAGCGGAGGGGTGCGGTTGGGCTCAAAAATTACACCACGGTGAAGCCCTCAAGATGGGGAGTCCGAATCTGAGGTTGGCTCGACAGTTCACGGTTGTTTGGATGACATTTTTTGGTGCCAAAAGTTGATGCACGGTGGACAAAAATCTCCTCGATCCGGGCTCGTGGGAGCTCTGTTCGGTGGCGGTGAGCTGAGGGAGAAATCTGGCAGCTCGGCCTACACGCTGGTGGTGGCGGTGACGTCCAACAGTGGCTGACGGCGAAGATCACGGTGGGCGAAAAATCATGCGATGGAAGAGGAAAACCAGCATTTTTTGGCGAATGTGGCGGATGTTGGTGGCTGTGGGTGGCTGCAGGAGGTCGAGGGTGGTGAGGTGTGTTAGTTGGTGGGTCAGGTGGTGGCCCACGATAACCCTTGTGGTGGCGCACGGTAGTGGAAGGAGGAGAGAGAAGAGAGAGAAAATAAAGTGAGGAGAGAGAGGGAAAGGATGGAAATGATGTACATTTGTGGGATTCCGGGGAATTTAAAGCTTCCGGGGGCAATTCTGACTTTTGTCGGACCATCCGGCGAAACTTTAGGATGTCGTCTTTAATCCGGATGTTGGCATGGGTTGCCATGCAGAGGTTCCGGCCTCCATATGAGAAACCAAAGTTCAAAACTCTGTCTGTTAGTATCTTATCGCCAGGCCGCGTTTCCTTTCATCAGATCACGTTTTTGACTCTGAAAAACCCTCTGGTTTCAACCTTTGACCTCAAAAATTATGCCAAACTTAGTTTAAATGAAATTAATATCAAAATTCAGTTTTAATCTTTAAAAATAATCTCGGTTATTACACTATAACTATGATAGCAAGAAATATAGAATTTGCGAATACATTTCCAGATTAAATAAAAGATAAAAATACTTTACAAAGATTTTTAAGATGTCTTAATTATGTGTCTAAATTTATTCTTAAAATAAGACTCATGTTAACCCTTGTTTAATAGGCTTAGGAAACATCCCAAGCCATGGAATTTAGAAATGACCCAAGTTGTTAAGGAAATAAAAATTTTAGTTAAAAGCCTTTTGTGTCTTAGTATTCTGTATCCTGAGGTATTTATGGTAGTGGAAACAGATACATCCAATTTAGGATTTGGAGAGATTTTAAAAAATAAGTACTTAGATAACCTTGAACAGATAATTAGGTCTCATTCAGGAGCTTGGGTAGGAGCCCAAACTAAGTACAATCTAGTCAAAAAAGAAATTCTTTCAATTATTTTATGTGTTACTAAATTTTAAAGGGATTTAATAAGTAAATTTTTTTTATTATGAGTAGACTGTAAATCTGCTAAAATGATTTTAGAAAAAGATGTTAAAAATATTGTTTCAAAACATATTTTTGCTAGATGGCAAAATATTTTATCATGCTTTGATTTTGAAATATAATTTATAAAAAATAATTTTATTCATGATTTTTTAACTAGAGAATTTTTATAGGGAATTACCCCAACTCCCTCTTCATGAGGCTGATCGCCCCTAGAGGTAATGGGCTATCACTGGATGACTTGGTGCCTTCTTTCGCCCAAGCCATCCATCAGCCTAACAAGAATTCCCCTCTTTCTAAAGAAAAAAAATGTTTTGACTAATTCAAAAATTAATTTGGGATAGTCTTCTTTCCCTGTCCATGTGCCTAAATAATTTCACATTAAAGAAATCTACCAAAAAATAATTACCCTTGAGCTAGAATTTGCTAATTTACCTCCCTTTGATATAATAGCCAAATTTTCTCCTAAAGGTTGGGGTTGGATCCCTAAAACCTCCAGCTTAAAGAAAAATGAACAAATCTTTCAATTCATTCTTCTCGATACTAAATCAACATAAATAATTTTGAAAGTAGATCCAAGTAATCTAGAAATCATTACCTACTCTAAATTAAAAATAATTAGGGTTTTATCTTTTTCTAACTGAGGACAAAATCCATTAACAGAAAAAAAAGGTTTTCTAGGCCCTTTGACCCTTTAACCTATAATTACTTTGATTATCAAGATGCTTGGAATAAAATTCTTTTTGAACCTAACCCAAGGCATTCTTGGTATCTAATCTTTAAAAATCCATTACCTCTAAATTTTCCCTCTTGGTTTCAAGATTGGTTCATTCAATATGGACCAGTTAAGTCCATTCTCCCTAATTTTGTTGTTAAATATTATGAGAATTACAAGGCATTAACTCCTCAAATGCCTCCTCATGTAAAATTATTAAAGTTTTGTTCCACTATGGGTGTGAGTTGGCTAATGCAGCATATTTATGAACTCCATCAGCATATGGCCGAGCCTTACCCTGAAGAATTATGTTTAAAAATAAAAGTCTTTTGGTGGAATAAATTCCAAATTGAATCTTGAAGAAAAATTCAAATATTGGAAAATTGGGAAGTCTATAACTCTTAAGACTCCTTAAAAGGCAGTGGCTTTCAGCTCTACCTCTTTTAATTTTGAAGGCCTATCTAAAATTGAATTGAAGAAAAGTTTAATGGCAGCACTCTGTAACAACCCCTCATTACATACATATATCAGAGTAATCATAAAGCGTGAAATTTTTAGTAAAATTTTTCCTTTTCCTTTTTGGGTACCAATAGGGCCATTACTAGTTGAGTGTAACCCAAATAGACTCTTTTATTAGTCCATTCAAATCCCACTCAACTAATTCCTATGCACAGCATACCTAATATCACAATTTATACTGTCATATACTCTAGAATATATAATTCTAAACCACCCATTTATGAACTATTGAGATATAATTTGTAGTAATGCTACTAAAATAAACTTACTATTAACTAATCACATTTGGGTACAATTGTCTCCATTACATAAGTCCATATCCTATGACATTCATCCAAATAACCATATAATTGTCATTACATTTACAGTCCATGGCCCATATGCCATTTTAAATTTTCCTCTAAGAATTAAAAATTTATAGCTCTTCTAGGTGACCCTGGAGCTTCGATACACCTCTCAAGCCCAGCTAATTTCTAGGCATATCATGGCCCTGATCATCTGAACAAATAACTTAATGAGATATAGTTATCCCAGTACAGTATTTTGCATTTTACAATTTCATAAAATAGTTGAAAGTTCAGCTGTACCCCTTTATGGTATAGAAAATCTCTCCCCTGTATCGTATTTACATACAAGAGAATTGCATCTTACAATTTATCATGATCTAACATATGGAAATTCACCATATTTCATTAAAGCAATAGTTCACAGAATTTATATTGAAATTATTAGAGTATAGGACCATTATTCTGGTCAAAATATCCTTTTCATGGTGCCCGAAATTGCATTTCCAACCTCAATTGCATAACAATACTCATGTTATTGTAAAATTCTCATAAATCAATAAGCATACAATCATAATGATATAAAATTATAACCTCATTTTTATGCTATTTTCCAATATCAAACTATTATCACACTTCCTTTGATCTATGTGATTGAGATTGTTGTTATCACAAGGACCATAAATCTCGGTGATTATCACACTTTCTTTTATCCATGTGACTAAGAATCTAAATTCCAGCAATATATACAAATAGGTGACTAATACTTAGGGTTATAGAGTTTTACACTTAAACCAAAATGTTTTCCCCCATCTAGACTATCCTCCCTTTATTCCTTAAAGCCTTTCATAAGGTTGTATTAGTTTAAAGAGTAATCTCTAACAAATACAGACCATTTAGGATGAAAACAGTTATATTTTACAAAGTAGTCTACATAGGGAACACTTAATGACCGTCCCATACTAGCCATTAAATGTCCACCCCAAATTTCGTCTACCCTACAAGCATACAACCCAATAGCCAAAACAAAACAAGCAGCAAAAGGTTCATTTCATGCTTTCAACATGTACATGCAATTTTCTTTATACTCATATGAAAAATTTCTATTTTTCAAACAATTCCATCAAATATTTCCTATTTCATGAAATAGATTTCATTACGTCAAGAAATTCACAATATCATTTCAAAATAGGGGAGTCTAGATTACTCTACCTTAACCGTTTATTCCTCTCTTAATCAAGGCTTCCTACTTTTCTCTTTGACTTAGTCTCAAAAGTAACTTCTTTCACTTCCTGAGAACAAACCTCAACTTTCACACTAGTCCTTCTCAAATATACATATATTGCAATATGCTTTCTATGCAACCTAGGCTTAGAGTTTTACTATAGGATTTCCCTAAATTTCTCCTATGAGATTTGATAATTCGACAAATATTCTCTTTCCCTCCTTATTTTCATGTTACTTATTACCCAGCATGTGTAATTCTCATGCATGATGACATTTTGAGCCTTATTCCAGCCAATACTAGGGGTTTTTAAGCTCAATTATTATTTTGGAAATCATTTTTCATGTTAAAAGGCTGACAGTCCGCTGTTGTGGAGCTAGCAGTTAGTTGGTCACTCTTTGGAGGGCTGCCAATCGACTATTGTAAAGGTAGTAGGCAACTGGTGGCTTTTTGGAATCTTAGACTTCGCAAGAAAATAGGCTAATAGTCTGCTGATAAAAGGTTACCAGTCGACTGCTAGGCAGAAATTTAGACCCAACAGTCAACTGCTAAGGCTACTAGTCAACTATTGTCTCTGTATTAAATTTTGGGTTTGTCATGAACACGACAGTCGACTGGTGCATGCTATTAGTTGGCTGTTATATTCTGTGACAATTTTGAAAAACCTTATTTTTGAAATTTTTCAGTCCAGAGTCTTGTATTTTTCAAGATTAAAAATTATGAGCTTACTTTCTAACCTCTATCTATCATTTTCCCTCAATTTATGACCATTTCCATGCTTAAATATCAATCATACAAGTAATTTACACATTCAAAATGGGTGAATAGTAAAACCTAGTTTCTAAATCTGAATCAAGCCTAGAAATGCTTAATGGAAGTTAAAGACTCTAGCATTTAAGTCCTTGAAGTAAAATTTTGAGATTATCCTTTTCCAAGTTTCACTTTAGAATTTAGCCACTAGTTTCATTTAAATCACACCAATTTATCCTCAAAAATAAATATTTTAAGGAAGCAGATATTACACACTCTTTACCTTGGATTCTGATGAAGAAAAGGATTTAGAAGAAGTGGAAGAACATACTCCTAATTTAGAATATGATTGTTATAATATCCATATGGATCAAGATCTAGATGAATTATAGCGGCTATTATACTGGACTGATTTGAGTCTGTTAGATGTAAGAGAAAAAATTAAAAGGTTTGTGCCCTGAATTGATTGTAAAGAGCACAACTAGAAAGTATCTTCTTCAGAAGATGATACAAAACACAGTTAGAGATATTCTAACATAGATTAAAGTTATTGTGTGAAATAAAAGTAAAAAGTGCAGGATATCAAAATGTGAAGCTAAGGTGACCTAAAGGTGAAAGAAAAAAATTATTTGAAGAAAAATTTGAAGTTTGAATAATTCTACTTTTTGTAAGAAATTTGAATTCTGAATTTGATGTAATTTCTTTTGAAGTATGATTCTATTTAAGAGATAGACCTTGCTTACCTTAGGCAGAGTTCATTTGGAGTTTGTTCTTCCCTTTCTGTTCTCTCTCCTTCTCTCCCTTGTAAACATCCTTTGTAATCATCCTCTATCTTTCTGAATCATTATCCCTGTAAGTATTTCAATTATTATAAATTCAATAATATTATGAATTTATCATCTTTATCTTTATTTTTATGTTCAATAACATTAATCTCTATTGTTAATTTTTTGTTAAAATTATATTAAAGTTTGTTAATGTTGTCAAAATATAATATCTTAAAACTTTAAATATGTATAATTTAGTCAATGAAGAAGAGAAAAAATAAATCATGATATAAAAAAAATTTAAATATATGAAATGAAATGAAATTTGTGTTAGATAATATGATTTGACTTAAATTAAGTAAATTCATAATGTTAAAATTGTATATAATTAATACATCATCAAAATTTAACAAAATATTGATAAAAAGTTAAGCTTATGGAGTAAATTAAAAATTTATTAAATTATAAAGAGTCAATTATAAATTTTTAAACTATAAGAATTTAATTAAAAATTAAATGAAATTATAAGACTAACAAAAATAATTTAACTAAAAATATATTTAAACCTTTGATGTATGTTATAGCTAATTTATTTATATTTTCCATATATAATTTCTCTCTTTCAAAGGACAATAATGCAAGACAAGCATAGATCCTTTTGTATGGAAACATGTCCAAGGAACATTGTGAGAGGAAAAACGGCTTAGCCAACTCAAATTGCTCAAAAATTAGACTTCAAAACAACTTTTAATTATTTTATGTTTTCTATTTTTAAAATACATATTCCACTTGTTTGTTTTCTATCGAAAATAACCATTTAAACATATTTTTTTTTTGTTTTTAGAAATTAAAGAAGTTTTTAAAAATTACAATCAAATAGACCTGTGATTTTTTTTTCTTATTTATATAAATAATTTTTTTAAAGAATCTATCATGTCAATCGCCTTTGAAAAATTGATAGTAAATTTAATGACAATTTTTTAGAACAATAGTGTCATCACCATAGGAGAAGTCTTTGGTTGTACTAAGAGTACTATCTAACATTTAAAATTTTAAATTATTTGAATGTTACAATTTCTTTGTTTAAAAATAATATACTTCAAATAAGATTGATCCTATGAGTAAAAAATAAAGCCTAGTTTTAGTTGATAACAAACGTGAATTTGATTAAATGTCATTATTCATTCAATAAATTATTTTTTTAACGCTATACAATTTAGAAAAATTATAGGAAGATGATGGTAAAGAGAGGTTAGATGCTCAACCTTTAGGTTCTTAAAAAAAGTCTTATTATTTATTAAAAAACCACTACTGAAATGTCAAGTTACCATTAGTGGTCCTTATAATAGAAATCAAGCAAAACGATATCATTGTACAAAATAGGGACTAACCCCCCACCTTTTCTGAAGTATCAATTGAAGATTAATAAAAAATCTTCTTTTTTCTTTTACTCAAAAACTCTTTTCTTTTCAAAGTTCTTTTCCCTCCAAATGCTCCCATACTTGAAAGGGAAAAAGGAAGATGCCTCATACAACCTACAAGCTATCTAAAAGATCTATCCATATTGGCCCCTAGACTTACCACAAGATTGGTGAAAGATCCCCTACTCCAAGATTAGCTTCTCAACTTCCTTCATTGGCCTTTGAACCTGCCAAAAGATTGGACAATGATCATTTGCCTCAGGTAGCCTTTCAGACTCCTTTATTAGCCCTTACTTCCTGCCAAGTGATTAGTAGAAGATCACTTGCCTACAAAAGAATTTATACTTTAAAAAGAGATATAAGTGTATCAAGCAATTTCAAAACTGAAGCAAAAGTGAAAGTATGAATTAAAGACCCTAAAAATGAGGCAAGCAATCCTTACAAAGTCAAAATGCCAAATACAAATGATAGAGAAATAAAATAAAAGAAAAAAAAATCTAAACAGGAGGATTAGGCTCCTTATCCAAAATTTTAGGAATAACACCCCCATCACCATTGCAGCTTTCGCCCTCATCACTTAGAGGAACCATGGGAAGAAAAGTTGTAAGAGGAATGACATCAATAACATCATCCAAATCAGATGGGAGATTGGCTACTTGCTCATCGGAATGATCCTTCTCAACCTTAACCACCTCTTCAATATAGTCTGCCTCACTTTAAGCGGACTTCACTCTATTTAAATCCTTGGGCCCCTCTAATAAGTCCTAATTATAAAAAAGGGGATCATTGGTCTCCTTGTTTTGAATGTGGATCCCACCATTAAAAACTTTGTAAACAAATTCAACACTTTAATTAGCTAGCCAGGATTGAGAACTTGTAGTTGCCTCATGCAGTTCTCCTATTTGTACTCAGTAATAATACAGGTTGTCAACAATAACACCATCTTCTCTCTAACTAGCAATCTCTTCAGTTAACTCTATAGCTCCTCTAACCTCTATTGGTTGTGTCACACCCTAAACTAGGGGAGATGTGACTAGTACAAGCCACGAGGTGGGGGAAGGCTAAGGGTAGGATTTTAAGATTTTGTTGCTTCATTTCACAAATTAAGAACCTACACTACTATTGCACACACTTTGCCATTGATTTTGGGTTGAGAGTAACCATAGGTTAGATGGGAGTTTAGTGAAGTCATAGAGAGCAAAGCTCTTGTTGTAGCCATGAAGACTTTCGCTCAGATTATAAATCACTTATTAGTTGTGAGTTCACAGAGGGTTAATCCTTTGTGTTTCTATAGTTAATATTTGTTAGGGGTCAGCAATAAATCAGTTCAATTTGGTTTGGTCCATCCATCCAACCAAACAGACCTAATTGGATGAGTAAAAATGTTATTCAATCTATTTAGTCATTTGAATATTATTTAATACAATCAAAACTAACCAAAGTTAGTTTTGGTTGGATTGGATAATCAATTTTTAATTGAAAATTTTATTAAAATTAATTTAAGACAATTTTAAAATAAGTCTAACATAAATATAATTAAAATATAATTAAAATATTAAATGTATAATTAAATATATATTAATATTTTTTTTATTTTTTATAATATTTGAATTCTACTTTATAATATTTTATAACTTATAAAAAATGAAATAAAAATTAAAATTTGGGTTAATTGCAAGCTTGAAAAATAGAGCATAACAGAGTAGCCGACTGCCAGAAGGTGGAAGTCGACTGTCGTGTTCTTCGGTTGCCTAGAAACATATACAGAGTGCTAGCAGTCGACTGTTAGCTTGTGGAAGTCGACTGTCGGGATTAAGGCAATCGACTGGTAGCCCTTGGATTTGGAAATTTTTGGGATAGTGAGTTATAAGTTGATTGTTAGGTGGGTGAAAGTCAACTAGCAAGCCTCAATTTTGGAAAATAAACTCAATGACCAAGTTTGAAGCATAGTAGCCCAAGACTCCACTCAAATAAGGGATTCAAACCTAGAAATTTGTAATGGGTAACATGAGGGTTAAGAATGAAAGGGAAAGAGCAAGAATGATATGAGATTAAAAAGGAATGAGCATGAGAAATACAAAAGAAATGAGAAAGTATTCCTAGTGTATGGATAATGGTAGATAAGCTCATGTAGAGTGACTAATTGTCGGTATGGGAAGACCATTGGGCATTTCGTGGTTAAACTGAATGGTTTTAAAAATTTTGTGATGGTTATTAATTTTAAGTTAGCACACTCCCCTATGGCGAAGTAAAGGAGTTACTACTTAAAGTTAGACATAGCCATGGTATGAGCTGAATCACCCTAGTTTATATGCATGTGAATAGTATTTTAGGGAATGATTTGTGAAAATAATACTCCTAAATATAAGGGGAGGATCTGCTAGAGAGATGGGCAGAGATCCTGGGGTTCTTAGAAGTAGGGAATGATCTATCAAAGCAGTGGGAAGAAACCCTCATGGATGTGTTATGGATGGATGTACTTGGATCCACTAGAGAATTCTCTAGCATGTACATGAATTATAATCAAGGACTGCCAAATTATAAACAAATTGTAGTTGATAACTGCAAGTAGTTATGGACTACAAGAAACTCACCTATGATGGGGGTTTTATATGAGAAATTATTCGTTCAATGACTCTTCAAATTTCTCTTGGCATGATCTTGTGATGATCATGATCTAGCATTGGCCACGAGAATATACTCTGATTTCCTTGTTTACACTCTTGTCTTTATATATGAATATGATCTTGTTACCATTACAATGTGATGAAATATATCCTGTTTGATGGGTATGTAAAATAATTTGATGATATATATATCCTATGTGATAGATAGTTACATTCATAAGTATGAGATGATATAATTGTATAATTCATGCATTTCATCCCAATAGGCATAATGTTTTATATGATTATGAGAAGAATGTAGTGTTTTTCGTACTAGTATGGTGGTACAAATTAGCTGTTTTAAAAATATAGGTTGTTATTGCTACTGAGAAATTATTCTTATATAAAATGCTAGTTTGTATAAGATGCCTAGATACCAGGTCTTGCTAGAGATAGAGATGGAGATATCGTTCTTAGGGTATTTCCTAGTTGTGAAGGAACTTTGGATTATTTTGGTAGTAGAAATTCCTCCTACATCTTGACTGCATGAGGTTTAGGATCCACATGATGTATTTTTGACATGCCTAATACCCTGAATCCTTATTATCAAGTTTGGAAGGGATCAGGATGATAATTTTTGGTGTATAAATTAAGGGCATATATGTATTAGGATATGTGAGATAGGTATCCACTAGTAATTTTGGTTATATGGGTATGAGTGAAAGGTTTGTTGTCTCCTTACCCTAGTTGACACTCTCACATATCTATAGGTATATGTCTTGCACACACAGATGTTTTAAGTTATATAAAGATATTATGTATATTGAATGTGAATGTAAATGCATATACCTATATGTTTATTTCAATTGTTTTTATTATTTTTTGTTGCGTTACATGTGAGTATCTCGAGTGTAGAATACTTGAACCAATAACACTTAACTATTTAACTTGGTAAAAGTTAAAAATGTACTCGGGTAGAGGTAGTAGTAACTCACCAATCCTGCATATTACATTATAATATTTAATTACATGAAAGGAACTATAGGATTGGGAGTGTTACATTTTGTGAAAAGCTTACGGTTTCGTTAGGTGGGGGAGAATGGAGGAGTAAGGAAGAGAAGGGAATTTACAAACCTTTCCATTGTTTAGTTTATTAAATTTTAGAGGGGAAGAAATTGAAAGACTTTATGTTAACCCTCTTTAACATTTTGTTAATTTTAATTATCCTAAGTTAGGAGATTTTGAAGGATCCAAAAAATGGATTAGTGCTGTAGTAGCTAGGTTCAGGTGGGCTAGTTCTAATAAAAATTGGGGCATACATTGGTTTAGATGGTCTAACTTGGCTAAGAGAAAATTTTTTTAAGGATGGGATTTAAGGATTTTGGCATTCTTAACTTGGTCTTCTTGGCTAAATAAGCATGAAGGTTGCACTCAAATCTGGAAGCCATATTAGTGAGATTTCTCAATGTTGTCTACTTTTCAAAGGATGAGTTTTGGGAGGCTAGAAGGAAGAGTAAGAGATCTTGGTTTTGAAATAGCATCCTGGAAGTGTAGGACCTTTTGAAGAAACATGTGAAGTGTGTAATAGGTTATGGAGCTAGCATGCTAAAAGACAAGACAGTTGGATTCCTAATAAAAACTTGGCCTTTGCTTTGAATAGAAATCTTGTTAGAGAAAAAGTCAATGAATTGATTGATTGTGGTATAGGATAATGGAAAATATTGAAGGTGTTTGCTAACATCAATAAATGAATGGTGAGAGAAAATTTGGCCATCCCCTTAAGTCTTATCTAGCGTGAGGATAAAAATATTTGGTTGTTCACCAAAGAAGGGGTGTTCACTATTAAATCAGTTTATAAGAAAGTAACAAAGCAAGCACAAATTGTTTGTCATAACAAATTCCCTCCTTTGTTTTAGGTAAAGTAGGCTCTTTGGAAGGAAATATGGAAAGCTAAACTCCCTCCCAAGATCAAATTTTTGGTATGGAGAGTGTGTTTAGATGCTTTTCATAATAGTCTGAACCTTTCAAAGTGCCACCTTAATTGGAATTCATTATGTCAAATTTTTCACCAAGAAGATGAATCCATAAAGCATCTTCTCTTTAGGTGTTCTTAGGTAATCCATATGTGGTTTAATTCTTGCTTACAATGGAACACCCAAGATTAGAATACATAGAGAGCAAATACTTGGTTGGTAGACCAAATTGCAGAGCTCAAGTAGTAATAACATAGGTTTAATCACCTGTTTTACTTTCTTTGTCTTCTTTTCTGGGGTATTTAGAAAGGAAGGAATGCCTTGGTCTTTGAAAGCACCGTAAAATTCAAAACTATAACTACATAAGTTCAACAACCAAATAGTTAACATCTAAAATAAAATATATAAGAATATAAAAATGGATCAACAAGTTCAATAAAAAAGGATTAGAAATCAAGATCAAGGATCATGACTTGCTTCTCATGATCTTTGCCAAGCCATAGGTGATACCTCTACACTTTCCATACTTGGTGGCTGTAAGAAGAATATTCAATGTGAAAATGTTTAAATAAATACTCTATGCTAGTTCATAATTTTATATGTTTCAATTTGAAATTACTTATGAGGAAGGTGGTTCAACTACACGATCATGTTCATGAGGTATCTGTATTCTCTTTTTTTGGACTAAGAAATTGATCATATTGTCCATTCAAGCTCACTTTACTTATTATGGTTCACACTCTTTTTGCAATGTTTCTAATTTTTCCTTCATTGTAGTCAACTTAAGTTACAAAGAATCTTTACTTGAATCTTCGCTACTTGTGAAACTCAAATTCAAGTGGTGAAGCTGATAGGTAGGCAAGCCAAACACTTTAGAAGGGCATGGACATATTTCTAAACATAAAAATCATCCAGAATGTTCTCTACCTAACACCTGTCCAACTGCATCATCTTATGAAAATACAATATTATTTAATTGTGAAGATTCTTGTTCTTGAAGTTTCTTTGAAACTTGCTCCTACAAATTTAACATATAACTGAGTTGGAAACCATGAACACTAGTTAAAAGCAACATGAATTGAGCAATCTTAAAAAGATAGCACAAGGTGAAAGCAAGAGATATTACCACTACAATCTTTGCATCTTCACTAATATAGGTCTCATCTTTTCTTTTACGAATTACAACAAATAATTCACCTCGAACAACTAGTCATCCTTTCTCCAACTCTTAGAAAACAAGAAATAATTATTTATATAAATATATAAAAGGCAATAAGTCTATAATATATGCATTTAAAAATTGTAAATCATTATCTGGTGCTTTTTTCTTGCATTACTCTTTGAACCACCAATATGAGGGAACTTAAGATTCTTACGATTTTCCTTGTTTTGATTGTTCATGTCCAGCAAGTTCAAGACAAAGAATTAAATAATGTAATTTTTTAGCTAGAAATCTACCCAAGAAAGGGGGGGATTGAATTGGGTGGATATAAAATATTTTCATTTTGGAAATCTTTTTGGTTCTTTGAATTTTAGGTTCCTATAGAGTAAATTTCTTTTCTGCAGTAGAGATGAATGTAAGAGAAAGGAATAAGGACACCATGATATAAAGAGCTTCAGGATACAAAAACCTGGATCCCTACATCTTTTCTTTAAGCATACAGTAAGAGTTTTATAAATATTAAGGAAATAACCTTACAATTGAGTAGCCCTCTCTAAGGAATTAGCACAGGTGCTTTTATACTCACAGTATAGGAACCTAGTAAACTATACACACTATCTAAGTTTGCTATAAAGTATCCTTCTAACTTTAGTTCCTTTAAGGATCAACCCTGCAGGCTTTTACCTAGGACTACATTACACCAACACTTAGATACACACTAGTAATTTGAAAAGTTTAAGTCACTCAGACTTACAATACAAAGATTTTACACACACAGAGATTAGAAACACTTTTGGCACTTCTTTTTATCTCTTTCAGTCTTTTTATTTTTTATTTTTTGTATCTTGATTTCTGGTAGGAGGCACCTTTTATACATGAGAGAGATGATAGTTGGAAAACTTTCAATTTCAATTTTTTTTCTTTGATCTCAGCCTGATAGTATGGAATTGATATCTTCAAACTGAATCACATTTATAATGAGACCTTTAAGCAATCAAGGAAGGATCTTGTGCTAGTAGGAACTTTGTTTCCTTTTATGGCTCCTAAGTTTAACCTTTTGTAATAATGATTCTTGCACATTAAATAATACCTTCATCTTTCTTTTTGGTTAGTGATGTAATTGCTATGTAGAAAATGATATGATTTTATATAAATGCAA
The DNA here is from genome assembly GCA_031216115.1 of Senna siamea. NCBI lineage: Eukaryota > Viridiplantae > Streptophyta > Magnoliopsida > Fabales > Fabaceae > Senna > Senna siamea. The sequence goes on from CM062360.1 coordinate 12,096,075, forward strand.
CAAATGCACTGATATATGAACTTATAATTTCCTTTTCTATTTTAGCTTCCTTTCTATCTTAGCATCCTGATATGGGCCTAATTGATATTGGGCTTATTTAATTAAATTTGTTAACAAGAATCAAAATCTCGCGGGCTCCTAAGTTTAATAAAACATGTGCAACATCATTCTCTCCCTTTTTGATAATGTTAATATTGTATATTTTGCAGTAGTTAACAATATACATCAATAGATATTGCATAATATAGTTGACCATTATACAACAATCACAAACATAGGTATCAAAATATTAAAATTAACATGGATATTTCTCCCTCTTTTGACATTATCAAAGAAGGGCCAAAACAAAAAAAAGAAGCAATCCTAATCCAGATCATCAATTCTAGGCTTAAGAACCTCTAAATTAATTTTGATATGAGGCACAGGACGAGGAGAATCTATAACACCTTTGTGGACCAAAAGATGAATTCATTTCATGCAGTAAAGACATTGGTCCATAAGATTGATGTTTTTCTCAGTAGCTTCAAGGAGGCATTGGAAGAGAACTAGAGAAAGAGGATTAGTCATAGTAGGTAGGTAAGAAGATTGAACTGGTGGTTCCTTGAGAGATTGATGGCCTGCCCTTGGTAGATGATAGTTCAAGAGGCACCGTGTTGGGTTCCTTATGTGTGGGTCCTCTTTTTTTGGTGACTCTCCTTTAGAGTATTCTATCTCAATGTCAGCTTTAGCAAGAGACATAGTAGAGGGAACTTCCTCTTCAGATATATCAATAAGTTTATTATCAAGGAGAGCCTTGCCTTTAGAAAGGCAAGATGATTTTCGAGCACAAGGAGAACTTTTTGGCTCTTTCTCAGGTTTGGCAGTTTTACCTCAGCCAGAAGTGCCAGTCCTTTTCTTGCCACCCTTAGGCTCTTTAGTGGAAGTATCTTCTAGTGGTTCTCTCCTTTCTTTACCCATTTACTAGAAGCCTTCTTATAATGCATATTAAAGAGTAGGCGTTGGTTATACTTCCCTTGCACACTTAGTTCTTCTCCATCATACAGGTCTAGGGGAACATCAAGATGTTTTGCAATGAAAATATTGACCATCCCATAAAGAAGTTCCAAACTAGATTCAAGGACAGGGGCTATATGATTAAGAAAAATGTAAGGAAGATTAAGAGGAAGAGGTCTCAACTCGCACCACATGTAAAATAAATCAAGATTATTGGGTTGGTTTGTCTTGTTAACTTGAGGCATAATCACTTGATTCATGACATGAAGAAGGATTTGGTGATTTGGACTGAGAGCCTTAGGATCAATAGTAGATTTAGACAAACAATAGAGTTCTTTAACAAATAGGACTTTAGAATTACCTTTAAATTCTATTCAAATTTGGAATAACGACAAATTCCTTCATTGGGACAAGATATGAGCTTAGCTAGGGTTTCACATGAAAGACACAAACAACATCTATGGAGGAGGATGTGAGCTTCTAGGGTGTCGAGGTTGATTCTTAGAAAATTCCTGAATCAAAGTAGGGTAAATAGATTCTTTAATGGATAGAAAACCTTCCTAGCCAATTTTGATTAAAAAATCAAAGTAGTCAAAACCCTCAAAGAGAAAAAATTTGAAATTTACCTCTCAAGCTATAAAGTAATTTCAATACTAAAAGTCAAATTCATAGCAAGATTTAGATTCTAGCCCATCCAATAGTTTAGAGAAATGACAAGATGAGCAAAAAGTGGCTAAGAAGATGCGAGTGATTTGGGGAGTAATTGTAAAGACCCCCTAAATCATAATATACTTTCCTCTATCAAGGTAGCAGAAGCATATAAAGTTTTAAACAAAATTTTCATTCTTCCCATGTCAGGGAACATTAGAGGGTCGCTACTGAGTATAACCTAAATAAACTCTTCTCATAGTCCATTCAGATTCCACTCAACCTTAAATCCTATGCAACATTTCTATTATCACATTGCAAACCATAACATGCTTTGGAATATAAATTCTAACAACCATTCAAATATAATTGAGATATACTATTTTAGAGTACTAAATCCATTTATACATCAGTCAGTAAAAACTATAATACATCAAATTCATTTTAAAACAAATCCATTCTCCCAAACCATCTTTCTACTGAAAATTCGGCAGAATTTTCCCTAAAAATCGGATGTTTCCCTTTTATACAATCAGTCTAAACAGTATATACAACTAGTAATTTCACCAAAAGAAATTAAAAACTAACAATGCAGATATATATACACAAAGTTAAGCCTAATTCTATACCACAACGTCGTCTTGATATCCTTCATTTGTACAGCTATCTCTTAGGAATTCCATGTTCCTGGTCATCTGAACAAACAACTTTATGAGATGGTTAAATCGCAGTAGAGAAATTTACAATTAAACATTAATAAAATAGTTGAATTCTTAGATATGACAACGCACAGAAAACATCTCCCCAAATTCGATTTAAACGCATGTGAATTACTAAATACTTTAAAATTTAAAAAACATAAGAAATTATGCAAAATAATATAATGAGCATATTATCTTTATTATGATAAATTTTACTTAAAATCATGCCTAAGAATTTTCATATACTCATCAGTCACAAGTCTCATGTGACTATTCATTATTTATTTCAATTGCATGTCGTTTTAACAGAAAACATGGTTTTTGGTTAGGTGTGATCCGTAACACCAATCACCCAAAAACAAGCCTATATTATGAGTGTGATCCATGACACCAATCACTCACTCAAGGATCGGATGAGAATCAACATCTAGGGCATCCCTTAGCATGTCCACAAATGCTAATTTTCATCTTCATACAGTCTATACAGACATACATACACATAGCTGACCAATACTCAAGGTTATAGGATATTATACTTAAACCAAAACGTTACCCCGTATAGGTTATCCCCCCTTATACAACTTAAACCTTTCATAGGGTTGTCTTGGTTTAATGAATAATCCCTAATAGATGCAAAATAATCTAATTAAAAATAATTCAATTTTGCAAAATCGTCTGCATAGGGGATATTCAATGGCCGTCCCATACCAGCTATTGAATACCCACTTTAAGTTAGTCTGTTCCTGTAACAATCCCCTATTTCACAATACACTTACCTCTATCAGAGTAGTGGAAGCATATGGGCTTTCAAATTAAATTTTCATTTTTCCTTGATTCGGGAATATTAGAGGGTTGCTATAGGTTGAGTGTAACCCAAATAGACTCTTACCATTGTCCATTCAGATTCCACTCAACCTTACGTTATACGCAGCTATTCTAATTTTCACACACAATCATGACACGCTCTGGAATATAAGTTCTAATAACCATAAAATCAGAATACGCAATCCATTCACATGCAATTCAACTTAAACTGATATTCAAGCATTCATTTCTACCAAAAATTCGGCAGAGTTTCCTTTATAAATCGAAATTTCCCCAAAGTACAAATAGTCAATAACCAGCAATTTACATCCAGTTAAATCCAATAGTAAATGGCAATATCAATACATTTAATTACATAATCAATTCAAGCCTAAAACTATGCAGCAACGTCCTTCCGTTATCCTGCTCATGCCCATCTTTCTCCTAGGCATACCCTATTCCTGATCATTTGAGCAAACAACTTCATGAGATAGTTAAATCCCAATAGAGTAATTTACAATATAAAATTATAAAATAGCTGGATGCTCAACTGTGACAAAGCACAGAAAACATCTCCCCGTGTTTAATTTAAAAGCCAGTGAATTACCTTATTCTTTAAAATGTGCAATTACATGGAAAACGATGCAATAACCAAAATGAGTATAACAATACATTTTTTGAAAATCCATACTGAAGTTCTGGTTTAAAACCCATGCCCGATGGTTTTCACATACACATCAGTCACAAGTCTCATGTGACTGTTTACAAATCTATCCAATTGCATGTCATTTTTTCAGAAATCATACTTTTTCGTTGGGTGTGATCCATGACACCAATCACCCAAAATCACGCCTATATTGTGAGTGTAATTCATGACACCAATCATTCACTCAAGGACTAGGTGAGAATCAACATCTAGGGTTTCCCTTATCATGTGCATAAATGCCAATTCTCATCCTTATACAGTCTATTCGGAACTACATGCACACAATCGATCAGTTCTCAAGGTTCTAGGAGATTACACCTAAACCACAATGTTTTTCAGTATAGGTTATCCCCCCTTATACACCTTAAACCTTTCATAGGGTCGTCTTAGTTTACCGTGTATCCCTAACAAATGTATGCTAAATTTGATTAAAAATGATGCATTTACAAAAACATCTACACTCAGGATACTCAATGGTTGTCCCATACCAGCTATTGAATACCCTACCTTAAGTCAACCCGTTCCCATGGCATTTAAATCCAATAGCCAATCAATCTAACATGCAACAGGCATTTACAGCATGCAGGAATACAGATATACTCGTCAATCATAGCACGTATTCCCATGTAATCAAACTACTTTAAATCAGGAATTCATAGCATCAAATAAAATTTAGGGAAGCGTAAATCACTCTACCTTTTTACCGTTTGCTCTTACACAATCTAGGGCTTCCCGTTTCCTCAAAAATTGAGCCTAGTTAGTTTTCAGAGCAATTTAATTAAAATATCAGGCAGTTTCATATTCAATTAAACTTCCCTATGTCCGGTTACAATTTTCCTAGGCCGGTGTAATTCTTATGCATGTTCAGCATTAAATTTCAATAAGAAAACATTAGATTGGGGCAATTTAGACTGTACTAGGGGTTTCGAAAGATGGAATTCTGGTTCTGGATGCTTTTTGGTAGCTCTGGCAATGGTGCACGGCAGCAGCTGGTGGCTCACGGTGATGCACGGTGGATGGTGGCGAGTAGGGTCAAAAATTACACCAGAGCGTAGCCCGCAAGTCGAGGAGGCCGAATTTGGAGTCTATTTGGCAGTTCACGGCTGTTTGGATGGCATTTTCTGGCAGAGAAGAACGACACACGGTGGATGATTTTTGCTCTGTTCTGGGCGCGTGACGGCGGTGTTCGCTGGCTAGGAGCTATTGGAGGAAGCTGGTAGCTCGGCCTTTGCAACGGTGGGGGCGGTGTCGCCGAATGACGTCAAACGGCAGAGATCACGGCAATGAAGGACAAATCATGATAGAGGGAAATGTGGCATTTTTTGGCCGTTGTGGCGTCTGTCAGTGGCTAGGGTTGTTTTCTAGAGGTCAGGGGCGTCGAGTTACGCCGGTGGCTAGGTCTGGTGGTGGTGCAGGGTGGCATTTCGGCTGTGCATGGTGGTTGGAAGTGGAGGAGAGAGGAAGGAGAAAATTTGAGGGAGGAGAGAGAGAGAGGAAACTAGAAATGTGAGGGAAAATTTAAGTTTTTGAAATTTTAAAGCCTCTAGGGGTATTTCGATCTTTTGCCACTTCGGCTGAGGGAATTTTCGGATGCCTTCTTCGATTCGGGCACGGGCATGGATTCTCATGGAAGGAATTCAGGCTTCATTTAAGGATTTAAAGACTGTTACTTTATCTATCAATTCCCTGACGTCGGGTTGAGTTTTCCTCCATCAGATCAGATTTTGACTCAGAAAAATTCCCAAATTTCGACCGTAGACTCAGAAAATTACGCCGGGTTTAATTTTAATAAAATCGATATTTAATTTATCCAATTAAATTATTTTTAAAATTCATTTTATTACAGTTCCTATGGCATATAATTCTAATAGCCAAATTTATCAAACATGAAAAAAAAATTCTCAATACATAGGCATTTGTATATACTCATATATTTTCATCACACATTCCCATTAAATGCAATTTTACTTAAAACAGTCATTCACAACGTCAATTTAAAATTCAGGGGAGTGTAAATTACTCTACCTTTTACTGTTTGCTCCTATTCGGGTCGGGATTTTTCTTTTTCCTCAACAATTGATCCCAATTAATTTTTTGAGGAAATAATTTAAATCTTAGACGAGTTTTCCTTTCAATTATGCTTTCTTACACTAATTTATCTAATTCCTCGATTGGCCTAATCCTTAAACATGTTTGGAGTCAATTTCAATAGGAAAACATCAAATTGGAGTATTTCAAATTGTATTTGGGGTTTCGAAAGCTTGAAATTTGATTCCGACAACTTTCCAGCAACTCCGGCAATGACGCATGGCAGAGCACGGCGGGGCATAGTGGCTCACGGTAGCGCACTGTGGTGGACGATGGCTAGGGTCAAAAAATACTCCAAAATGTAGCCCACAACTTGAGGATGCCGGATCCGGAGTCAGTTCGGCGAAACACATAGATTTGACCACAATTTTTTGGCGGACAAGGCGGGGACCATCGAAGTTATTTTCCTCCATTCACGGCGTATGGCGACGGCATTTCACCGACTGGCAGCTAGCGGAGGAAGCTGGCAGCTATCGGAGGAAGCTAGCAACTCAGGCTATTTGATGGTGGTGGCAGTGTGGCTGGACAACATCAGATGGTGGAGATCACGGTGGGGCTTCGAATTCGTGATAGGAGGAAACACGGTTATTTCTAGCCGTTGTGGTGTTCGTCGGCGATCGAGAATGGCAGCTGGAGGTTAGCGGCATCGAGCTGCACAGGTGACGGGGTCCAGTGATGGTGCAGTGCAGAGGTTCCAGCGGTGGACGGTGGCACGCGAAAATGAGAGGGAAGAGAGAGAAAATGTGTGAAGGAGAGAAAAAAGAAAGGAAAAATGAGAGGAAAATGTGAGGTTTTGGGATTTTGTGGCCTCCAGGAGCATTTTGGTCTTTTCTCGCTTTGCCTAGAGTAAATTTCGGATGCATTCTCTAATCTATGCAGGAATATAGGCCCATATGGAAGGAATTCAGAAATCTTTTGAAGATTTTAAGCCTTCTAAATTATCTGCTAAATTCCTGAAGCCAAATTGAGTTTTCTCCGTCAGATAAGATTTTTACTCTGAAAAATTATCAAATTTTAACTGCAAGCTCATAAAAATATGCTTAATTCAATTTTAAAAAAATCTAAATTTATTTTACCCAATTTAATTTATTTTAAAAAATTGGGTTATTACAGAAATGACCAGTGTTTGATAGGTTACAAACTATTCATGGCACCTGAAATTTTAATTTTGAAAAGTAGGCAAGAAATTGTATTTAATGGATATTTAATTGGTGTACGTGTAATAATTATTGGGATCCACTCAGTATCCCTAATTCCCTTCGTAACTTATGAAAATTTTCAGAATTTAGGGGTTTCGTAAAGATGTCAGCTAGTTAATTTTCAGTGGAGATGTATCTAATATTTATGGTGCTATTTTGAACATGATTCCTTAGGAAATGATGCCTGATTTATATTTTTGTGGTTCAAGAATGTTAGATAGGATTTTTTGAGAGATTAATAGTATTAGTATTATCATACTTAATAAGAACTTTCTTAAATTCTAGCCCATGATCCCTTAATTGGTGTAACATTCATATTAGTTTGCACAGTTACTTCTTATAGCTATATGCTCAGCTTTTATTATGGAAAGTGCTAAATAGGTTTTTTTTTCTTACTATGCCAGTATACTAGACAGTGATAGAGGAACTGACAGGTTTCACTAGTACATTTCCTGTTGATTCTTTGGGTACCACAACCCTATATTTATGGTTCCTATGAGATACCTAAATTCTTTTACAGCAATTAAATGAGCATACAAAAATACAGAAAACATAATATCGGGTGTACTAGAAGTTAGATATAATAAAGAACCTATCATACCTTGAAAAAGTTTTGAATCAACAAATTTACCAGCCTCATCCTTGTCAAGTTTAATAGAGTTGCTTATTGGGGTTCTTATTGCTTTGGAGTTCTCCATTCTGAATCTCTTAAGAAGTTCTGTAGTATAGTTAGTTTGAGAGAGTAATATTCTATCTTCTGATTGTCAAACTTAAAGTCCAAGAAAGAACATCATCTCCTCCATCATACTCATTTCAAACTCATTGGTCATTAGCATAGAAAAATTTGCATAAATTTTCATTATTAAAGCAAAAAATAATATCATCCATATAAATTTGAACAATACTAATTTTGATCTTTTTGTAAAAAATAGTGTTATCAGCCTTTCCTCTTACAAATTCATTGCTAATTAAGAATTTGCTCAGTCTTTCATACCAAGCCCTAAGAGCCTGTTTAAGTCCATAAAGAACTTTTGTAAGTTTATAAACTTGATTTGGATATTTTTCATTTTCAAAACTAGATGATTGTTTTACATATACTTCCTCATTCAAATATCCATTTAAAAAGGCACTTTTCACAATCATTTGAAATAATTTACAATTCATAATGTAAGAAAAGGAAAGTAATAATCTTGTAGATTCCAATCTAGCTACAATAGTAAAAGTTCCGTCAAAATCAATACCTTCAACTTGACCGTATCCTTGAACCACTATGCAAGCTTTATTTCTAACTATGTTTCCTACTTTATATAGCTTGTTTTTGAACACCCATTTTGTTACTATAATGGATTGATCTTTAGGATCAGGAACTTACATCCAAACCTGGCTCCTTTAGAACTGGTTCATTTCTTCTTGCATTGCCATAATCCAAGAGTCATCGTTAAGTACTTCCTTAACATTTTTTTGTCTTTATTTGTGACATGAATGCCACATGATTCATGCTCTTGAATGATGAGCAAGTCCTTATTCCCTCTTTTGGATCTCTTATTATATACTCCATGAGATATGTAGGAGAATGTCTCTGTTTTCTAGGAAGCCGTTATTCACTTTGTCTTTTAGTTATTGGTTCCTCAATATTTATGGTATGATCCTCATGATTGGTTTCTTATAGTTCAATTTATGACTCCTAATTCTTAGTTATTGGCCTTTTATGAGGAATCTCATCCTCATCATCATATGATCTATGATTACTTGGAACAATATTGTTAATATCATCAAATACAACACGTATGCTTTCTTCAACGATTTTCAACCTAGTGTTATAAACTCTATATGCTTTGTTGGTAGATGAGTACCCAAGAAAGATTCCTTCAGTTGACTTTGCATCAAATTTACCTAGGTTTTTCCTTTCATTTTGTAGTTTAAACAGTTACACCCAAAGATGTGGAAATAACTTATATTTGTTTTTCTTCCTTTCCAAATTTCATAAGGTGTTTTCTCAAGAATAGGTTTGACTAGGCCCCTATTTTGTATATAGAAAATTATGTTTACAACTTTTGCCTAAAGGTTTTTAGGAAGATTATTTTCACACAACATAGTTTTGGCCAAGTCAAGTAAGGTTTAGTTTTTCCTTTCAGCAACTCCATTTTGTTGAGGAGAACTAGGAGAATATAAATTATGTTCTATTCCAATATCCTTATAGTATTTTTCAAAAACTTTATTTTCAGATTCCTTACCATGATCACTTCTTATGCAACTAATACGATATCCCTTTTCATTTTAGACCTTTTGAGAAAATTTAAAAGATAAAATTCTTTCAAATTTTCAAAGAAGTTATTTTTTTGAGCTAAGAAGTATACCCAAGTAAACCTAGAAAAGTTATCTACAATTACTAACCCATAAGATTTTCCTTCTAGACTTTGAGTCCTAATAGGTCTAAAGAGATCCATATGTATTAGTTGTAGTGGACACTTAGTGGATACTATATTTCTATTTTGAAAGGAAGATTTAACTTGTTTCCCCTTTTGACAAGCTTCACATATATGATCCTTTTCATATTTTCCTTGTGGTAATCCAATAACAAGTTCTTTTTTACTTCATTGATTTATGATATACATACTAGTTTGACCTAAATTTTGTGCCACAACCAGCTTTGATCACTTGTAGTAGACAAGCATTTACGTGATGTTCATGAGTTTACTTCTAAATAAAAGGTATAGACATTGTTAGGTCTTTTCCCTTCTATTAAAATACTATCATCTTCTAAGTTATGTACTATGCATTTTGATGCCGTGAAAGTTAATTTATGTCTTTTATCAAATAACTAGCTAATACTTAATAGATTGTGCTTGAGAACTTCAATTAAGTATACATCATATATAATTAAGAATGCATTTACCTAAACCTTCCTAGTTCTAACAATTCGTCCTTTCTTGTTGTCTCCAAAGTTTACTGATCCAAGGTTCCTTGTTGATATGGATAGAGAGTTTCTAACATTCCCAATCTTATGTCTGGAACAACCTGAATCAATGAACCAAGGTTCCTTTTCTTTTTCTAAAGAGTTTTGTAACAAAGATAATAGGCCCGTTTGATTGCAATTTTTAAAAACTATTTTTGGTTTTTAAAAACAAAAAAATAAGAAAACCTATTTGAATAACTAATTTCAGACCAAAAAAAAAAATAGAATGTGTTTTAGGAACAAAAAATTGAACAATTGAAAGATGTTCTAAATTTTAGTTTTTTAAAACAAAGAAAATACAAAAAATAAGTTTTTTTTTATTGATAGCATGTCTATAAATATGTGACAATAATACTAGTATGAATTCTCATAACTAATTATATAAAATAGTTTTTTAAAAAATAGAACAACTTCCAGATAGGCCCAATAATTTTAAGTACCAAAGTTCTTTAGGGTCCTAGATGGGTTAGTGCTGGTTCTTAGAACATAGGTGCTTTTTGGGACCCTAATCTAATTTATAGTTTTTAAGCCCCTATTCCTATATATTTATGACATGTGACCTTTTTTCTTACATATATAACATGTTCTAGTTATTACTAGTCTTGTTATTACTGATCTTGAAACATAATTTTTAATGTCATTTTTGCTCGAGCTTCCTCCCTCTTTTCCATAATATCCTATTCTAGTTTTGTCTAATGTATTCTTTTAAGCTCTTAGTAGTAAATTCAAATTATTCCTTCCTTTAACAAATTGTTGCAAACCATAATTTAGCTTATCTATAGTAGCCTAAACTTATTGTTTTTAGTTACTTATGCACATAGTGAGTTTTCTTATTCCATGCATTTTATTTTTCTCTTTTAGAATTTCTTTTTCATCTTTTAATGAACTAAAAATTTTCAAAACTTTTGCATGTGATGATTTCAATGCACTATATTTTTCAATTATCTTCCTAGAATCATCAAGTATTAAAGTCATCTAATAGTTCATCATATGAAGGAAGGTTATCACATACCCTAAGATCCTCGTCAATTGAGCTATTTGCCATAAGACAGATTTTTTGTTGCCTCTTTAGTTACTTCTTCTCCATCAAGATCCAGTAAATCATTATTACTCCAAGTGGCATTAGCAATCATAGCATTTATTTTATCCTTGGTTCTTTTCTTGAGTAATGGGCAGTTAGCTCTAAAGTGTCCTGGTTTGTTGCACTCGAAGCATGTTACTACTTCTCTTCTTGAGGTTCTTGCTTCTCGTCTCTAGGGATTATTTTTGTATCTTTTCTTGTATAAGTTGTAGAACTTCCTTGATAGTAGAGCCATTTCTTGGTCTTGATTTAGATAAGTGGGAAATTGTTCTTCCTCTTCAGCCATGATGAAAGATTTTAGAACGATAGTCATTTCCTTTTTTGGTTCTTGTTGATCTTTTTTTAGGAATCTAGTTTCGTAGGCAATAATACTTCCTCTTAGCTCATAATATTACATGCTTCTCATTCTTCTACTTTCCTAAATGACAACTAATTTGGATCTCTAGGCATAAGATAGACTCCTTGTGATTTTCCACACTAGTTCCTCATTAGTGAAGCTCTTTCCAAGTAAGTTAAGATCATTAACAATTTTTCCAAGCTTGTTGAACATGTCCTCTACTCCTTCATCTGGTTTCATTTTTAACATCTTGTACTCTTTGGTTAGAGTATCAATTCTGGTTAACCTGATTTCTATAGTTCCTTCATAGGTTACTTCCAACTTATCTCACATTTCCTTTTAGATGAGCATCTTGATAAGTTTTTGAATTCCTCTGCATTAAGAGAACATAATAGATAGTTGATTACTTTTGTGCTAATTTCAAATTTTATTTTATTGGATTCATCCCATTTTTATATGAATTTAGAAACATTCTTCCCATTTTCTACATCGGTAATTTTGAAAGGTCCATCTTCAATGACACTCCATGCATCGATATTTGATGATTGGATGAAGATTCTCATCCTTATCTTCCAATAAGAGTAGTTGGTTCCATCAAAGAATGGTGGTCTATTGATTGAGTAGCCTTCTAGTTGCTAAATTATTTTTTGGCTAGGATCTTTTCTCCAAAGAGGTTAATCCTGAAACAAACAAATGTGACAGAGACTTGCTCAGATAAAAAATATTAGCCATAAATCTATCCAAGAAGGGGGGTTGAATTGGGTAGATATAAAATATTTTCTTTTTGGAAATCTTTTTAGTTCCTTGAATTTTAGGTTCTTATAGAATACATTTATTTTATACAACAGAGATGAATGTAAGAGAAAGTAGTAAAAAGGACATCATGATGTATAGAGCTTCAGGATCCAAAAACCTAGATCCCTATGTTCTCTCTTCAAGCACAAAACAAGAAATTTTTATAAATACTAGGGAAATAACCTTACAACCGAGTAATGCTCTCCAAAGGATTAACACAGGTGCTTATATACTCACAGTATAGGAATCTAGTAAACTACAAACTCTCTAAGTTTGCTATAAAGTATCCTTTTAACTTTAGTTCCTCTAAGGATTAACCTTATTGGCTTTTACTTAGTACTATCTTACACCAGCACTTAGATACACACCAGTAATTTGAAAATTTTAAGTCACTCTGACTTGCAATATAAAGCTTTTACTCATAAAAAGAATAGAAACACTTTTGACACTTCCTTTTATCTCTTTCAAGCTCTCTCTTTTTTTCATATCTTGATTTTTGGTAGAATGTTCCTTTTATACATGAAAGAGATGACCGTTGGACAACTTTCAATTTTAGATTTTTTTTCCTTTGATTTCAGCTTGATAGTATATAATTGATATCTTCAAATTGAGTTACATTTACAATGTGACTTTCAACCAATCATGGAAGGATCTTGTCCTAGCAAGAACTTATTTCCTTTTCTGGCTCCTACGTTTGACCTTTTTTAATAAAGATTCCTACACATTAGATAATACCTTTCTCTTTCCTTTTTGGTTAGTGATGTAATTGCTCTATATAAAATAATATGATTTTATATTAATGCGACAGATGTACTACTATCTGAACTTATAATTTTCTTTCCCATTTCAGTTTCCTTTCTATCTTAGCATTCTAATATGGGCCTAATTGATTTTAGGCTTGTTTAATTAAATTTTTTGGCATGAATCATAATCTTGTGGGCTCTTAAGTTTAATAAAACATGTGCAACATCACAATTCCAAAAAGAAAAATTTAAGTCAATAGTAGAATAACATATTAAAATTTACACTGCATTTTTCACTGATTCAATAATCCAAAAATGTGTTCCATTGATCTTAAGGTATTCTTCCTAGACAATTATCCATAATAGTTTTCCTACTATCATTTTCACCAAATTTCTTATATAAACTATTTCTATAATCCTTCCTTTTCATTCCCAATGATTTCCATTCCCATTAAAGTTCATCACTATTTTGAAATGCAATCTTGTTCTGCATTTCAAAGATATTAGAACATTGTTAGAACCAAATCTTTATAAAAGAACACATATAATGGTTAACTAGTTTATACCTCTATAAGTGACATTGGAACTCTAACGTACTTCTAAAGTACCACCCTCCAATCAAAGAATTTAGGAGGAATTGTCAGCCTTAGAAGGTAAGTATCCCAACCAAATTCTAATAATTCCTTTAGCATCACCAATTCCTTGCCCATATGAATTAAGTGGGCATACTACCTCTTTCCCACTTGATATGTTCCATAACTCTTTAGCCTTCATTTTCTCATTTGCAACAACTCCATTCTTATCTGCCATAAAACATACAAATATGATATGCTAATAAACTTATGTGTACCTAAATTAATATATATAGATAATATGTAAATTTACTCACTTACAAATAACATCAACAATCCAATCCTTGTTCATGTCACCATCTGCTTGTGACCCTCCTGTAAATGATGCTCTAGCAGAATTTGTAGCTTGAGGTTATGTACCGGACATAGATGGTTGTGTGTGCTCAAAGATAAGTGGTTGTGCCTAATCAGATACTTATTGTACATCTACACATCTGGTTTTTGGGAGTCATTAGAAGCTACATGATAATATGTTCGAGCAATAGCAGTAACCTTTAATCGAAATGTTTATGTATGCTTAGGTGGCATCCTTGAAAAATGTATGAAAATTTAGTTAGAACAATGTAGCTATCAAAATAAGTCTCAAGGCTTCATATGATTGCAAAATTCCATGGGTGATTTGTTGTCATCCACATAATAACCATTTAAGCATTAGACTCCAATATGTAAGGTTCATCATCCACAAGATCTTTAGTATAAATCAATCGAGAAAAATTAAGTAAATTAGAAATCATCATTTTTAACCCCTCTAGTGTTAGCCCATAGAAATTTAAAAATAACAACTCTTATAAGACCATAATAATTCAGCTCAATGATATCTACTAATTTGCCATAGTATAAGAGGTCCACAATTATAACTTTCTCATCTTTTGCACTTGTATAACATCTAGTTTCTAATGTCACCCACACACCACTATTTTGGGTTTTCAACCTTTATTCTCTTGGTAGTGTGTGAAACTTAAAACCATTGACATTGAATGCATTGTATCTTCTAGCTTTAAGGACCTCGTGCAAGGATTTTGATATCATTAGTAATGTTGACATTGTCATTCTTCTCAATCTAAAGCAACAAATAAAGTGTAACATCCACTCCTTTTATTCATGAGACATGTTTGATAGTTATTAAATAAGTTAAATTCTTGTGTATGTTGAATTAGATGGCATGTAGTTGCATTAGAGTGAGGGACTAAATTGAAAAGAAAAGAGTAGGGACTTGAATAAAAAATGAAAGTTTAGGTTGAGGAAACTATGTAAGCTTTCATTAGTCCAAGGCTAGTAAAACATAATTTTAGCAAAAATAGGAGTTACTGTAGCTAACTAACTTTTGAAATTTCTCGCCAAGGTTTCAAGGGCAAAATGATAATTCTCCATATGGCCAAAGAAGTTGCTAATTGATGCCAAATGATCAAAACTTGACCCTGACATTGGAGAAGGGTTGTAGTTTCTCCAACCATATGGGCCACTTATAAATAGATGGAAATATCAAAACCCACCATTGCCACCATAAATTCAGACCTTTGTAGAGAGATAAAAAGAGGAGTTAGAGAGAGAAAGTGAGAAATTAAGGAGAAAGAGGACCTTAGGACAAAGTTTGACATTCCAAGAGAAAGGAGAACTCACTAGGAAACCTTCAAACAAACATCTATGTGTTTTAAACCAGCAACAAGGTAGCAAAAAATCTGATTCCCTCTATTTTGAAAATATTCTTCACTTAGTTGAAAATGTTGATTTTGATACTTTTGAGTTAAGAGAGGGATTCAAACCTACATTCTTTATGTTTTAAACTTCTATTGTGTGCTTTATGCTGATTAGATGTACTTAGAATTACTTATTTCAAATTCTATAAAATGGGTTACACTTTTCACCATGATTGACTTGAGTTTGAATCCATTATGATGGATGATTTTAAGCATATATGTGAGTTTTAATGTAGGATAAATGATCTTATGCTTTTCCTATACTTGAAAAGAGGTAAAATCTATATTTTGTAGCATTTCATAGCAGCAAAATGAAGCTTTAAGATCCTATAAGTCAATTTCCATGTTCTTCAACCCAAAATTTTCCAGAAAATGCAAGTAGCAACCAACTGCTAGCTCTTGACAGTTGATTGTTTGGCCTTCAGCAACTAAATATCAGCTTACAAAAGCTTAACAATCGACTGCCATATGGTTGCAAGTCGACTGGTAGATCTCTGGTAGCTAATAGTGGATTGCTACTATTTTGGCAGCCGACTTGTAGTATCCTATTTGTGTTTTTAAAGATTTTATTTCTATAAGCTGACTACTATAGGGTGTGCGTCGACTGGTATGTGGAAAAATATGGTTTTTCATGAAGAAATTGTTTTAAAAGAGCCACCTATCATTTGAGATGAAACCTCAAGAGTCTAGAAAAAGTTGTTGAGTCTAAGTTTCTATTTTCTTGAAGGTTGTGCTTAATAGAGTCAATAATTATGTCATCACATAAGAAACGTATAGTTTTTGGGCATTATGTAAAATGGATTGAAAAGAAAGAAAGGAAAACATAAAAGAGAAAAGAGAAAATTATTCTAAGTGTATGCATTAGTGGTAGATAAGCTTATGGTTGAGTGACCAACTATCAGTATGGGATAGTCGTTGGGTATTCCATGGTCGAATCATAAATTTGGGATGGTAAAACATCCATTCAATCATAAATGATTTTGAAAACACTGTAATGGTTGTGAATTCTAAGTTAGTGAACTGTTCTATGGCCAAAAAAAGGAGTCACATACTTAGGGTTAAGCATAACCATAACATGAGCTGATTCACCATAGAATATATACTTATGAATAGCGTGTTGGAATGTGATCCATCAGTGAGGATGGTGATTCCATAGCCTTATAATCCGCAAAGGCAGAGTAGACATGATTTTTCAAAGGTGGCAGTAATCTCGTGAGTCTACCAGACATTTTACAAGATGAAAGGGAAATGAGGTATTCGAGGGGATATCAATCCTGATAGTCTAAGATGATCTATCAAAGTTGGCAGGAACTAGGGAGTAAGTATGGAATGATTTGTTAGAGAGGATAGGGACTACAATGTACTTGGGATCCAATAGGGGATGCTCTAGATAGTACAGGGCAGACAGAGGGTTACTAGATGGTCAGGGACCACGAGACTTGACTTAAAACTCACTCATGAGTGCTAGTGGAGCACATGGAGTTGTTCGCTAGGTGACTCTCCTGATGGATAATGTGATGATATGGCATTGGCCATTATGGTGTGATTGTTTTCCCTTACTTATGTTATAAATGTGCATATGCTTATGTTACCATGGTTTATATATGTGATGAAATGACAAATTATATATTGTTGACATCTGGTGAACTGTAACTGTACACACATTCATAAGTATGTACTATACATGTGATGATACTAGAATGGCATAAATCATGCATTGCATCCCAATAGATGTTGCTTTCTAATTGATAATGAAAAGAATGTAGTGTATTTCTATATGATTACGGTGGTACAGACCAGTTGTTTTTAAAGCAGTTTTTTATACTACTAAAATTATTCTCATATATATGATAGTGGATATCAAATGCCTAGGTACTAGATTCTATTGAAGATAGAAGTGGAGGTAAGGGAGATACCCTTTTTGGGGTATTTTACGATAATTAAAGAAATATGGTTTATCACAGTTATTGAAATTTCTCCATCACCCCCACCTATAGGAGGGGTGGAATTACAAGACTAGTGGAGAAACTATAATCTTTTAACATGTAAATATTACTATAGAAGCCTACATGCCCAATACTTTAATTCTTTATCATATTTTTTGAGAGAATCAAGATGATTAGTGTTGGTGTACAAAGAATGAGGGCATATATATATTAAGATATGTGAGAAAAATATCTACTAGTAGGTTTTGAATGGGGTATGAGTCGCAAGGTTGTTGCCTCCTTACCCTAAATGACAAATAGCTGATAGTCTCACATATCTATAGGTATATGTCTGTTATAAAGAATTATGTATATATGTGAATGTTTATGAATATATCTATATGTTTTTATTCCAATTATTTTTGCTGCGTTACATGTGAGAACCCAAGTGTATAAATCCCAAACCAATTGGCACTTAATTATTTAACTTGGTAAAAGTTAAAATTTACTTGAATAGAGATAGTATTAACTCACTAATCTTATAGTATATTATATTATATTACCTAAACAACTTAAAGGAACTATAAGATTGGGGGTGTTACACAAAGTAGTTTCATTAACCACTTACATACACTTGGCATATTAAGTAAAATAGTTTTAAAATAATTGAATCTTACATATTCTTTAAACCAATTTGCAAAATTTTTTATAACATGTTTGTCAATTGTCACCATAGATCTAGTTTGGCAATAAAGCTTAGATTTCACTTCATCTCTATAATTTCTACAAGATATTACTAACATCAAATAATTTTGATATTATGTATTAAATCTTGTAAGAATTTCAAAAATGCACTACTTACTGAACAAGTCCATCAACTACTTTGCAGTTGAAGAAGACACAATAATGTGCTTACATTTTTCAATAAGAGTCAAATCAAACTCTGACATACCTCCTATTAGCTGACCTAATTGTGGAAACATTTGTGATTGAGAATTCTAAAAAAATTCACCATCATCATTGTGACTTGCCCTATTAAACCTTGTCTCTATGTCATACAAATACCTTGAACAAAAAGTTAAGATTTCTTCATCAAGATAACTTTTAGCAATAGAACCTTCTTCTTAAGTCTTATTTCTTACATAAGACTTGCAATGTCCAAGGTACCTATTGACATTACTCTAATTAAAAATTAACTACAAATTTGAAATTTAAAATCAATATGTGAAATTTAAAAATAATAAATTTATTATTGTTCAATAGGATACATTTATCAATAATGAATTAGACCTTTAAGTCTTACTTCATCTACCAAATGAACCATGACAGTAAAGAAAGATGGTGGGAACAGCATTTCAAATTGAAAAAGTTTAACCACTTTTTTTCTTCTTGAAGTTGGTC
The DNA here is from genome assembly GCA_031216115.1 of Senna siamea. Lineage (NCBI taxonomy): Eukaryota > Viridiplantae > Streptophyta > Magnoliopsida > Fabales > Fabaceae > Senna > Senna siamea. Next base: position 12,114,781 of record CM062360.1, read on the forward strand.
AAGCTCTTTGAAATCCAACACATGTCTACATGATTTTCTGAAGAATAAACACAATTCTAGTACAACTACATGAACATTAGAATGATCAATTTGTGCATTTTATAGGCCAAAGATTTTATAATGCTTGATGTCTGCACATCTGGAAATGTTTGATGCATAAATATCTAGCATTATCATATCCTTCAATGTTTGGAAGAAAACATCTTTTTTACCATAACTCATATAAAAGCATACAAGTTTAAATTTACTATTTGCATCTAGCAATAACTCAATTCGTACTCCTAAATCTTGAAAATCCTTTCAAGCACCCAAATTATCCTTTGTGCTCCCAACCTCATTCAAAAAAGCATACAAGACATTGTCACATACATTATTTTCGATATGCATTACATCTAGTTTATGCTGCAACTTGTTGTTAACCCAATATGGCAATTGAAAAAAAACACTTCTCTTCCTCCATTGTTGGCCTTTATTTCCACTATCTTTATTATGTGGTCTTTTCCTTTCTAAATCAAAAATCAATTTCTTAACAAATGTTACATTGACATTTTGTAATTGATTCAGTATCATAGTACTATTTGGTAGTATTGGTGCCTCCTGTCTTTGAATCATTCCATCAAATCAATTTTGATTAAATTTTTACCTATGTTATGATGGTAAAATTCTATGATGGCCCATAAAACACCACTTCCTACCATGGTTAATATATGAGACTCTTGATCAAAATTACACAATGGACAAGCATAACTAGTGGGGGTATTCCATCCACAAAGTTACCTAATCTTGGAAAATCACCTATGGTCTATAACAATTTAGCTCGTATTTTGAAAATGTGGTTAATAGAAAAATCACATGTGTCAATGCCATCAACCCACAATTCTTTAATTAAGGGTTGTATATAGACATCAATGTCATTCCCAGACATTCATTTCGTAAGTATGATCATAGCCAATTGACAGGTATCTTTAAAGGAGAAAAATAAAATTTATCAAATAGGTTACTTCAAGTTCAACACAACCAAAAAAAGTGTTACTAGCATGCATGAAATTTATTTTCATCCCTATAGCCCATATACATGTTAATCTCACAACAATTATGTTTGATAAAATCATACAAAAACTAAATGCGAGAGGATCTCCATGGTGAACATAAGCGTATACATATATATACACACAATGTAACATCCGCTCCAATTATGATTAAAGAGATGTTTGATAATTATTAATTTGATGTTTAATACTTGTGTATGTTGCATTAGTACATATAGTTGCATTAGTCTAGGGACTAAATTGAAAGGAAATACATGAAGGTTTAGTAAGAGGTGGCTAGGGACTTAATTGAAAAGGAAAAATTAAGTGAGGCGAAGGTTGCAAAGTATCTTAGGGAATAAAATGCAATAACCTCAACTATCCTTAAACCCTAGTTGAAGCCCTAAACTACACACACTTCCAACCTTTAGTATTTTTAGAGAGAGAAAAGGACGAGTTAGGGCAAATGAGGGAGATTCTGAAGGCAAGAGAGCAGATTCAAGGCTAGGGATTAGTCTTACAGCAAGGGGATAGTCTTTCTAACACATCCTACACACACATTCACAGGAAATCAAGGTAGCAATTTATCTTAAACCCCTCTCTTTTCTAAATGGTTGATTATTATTAGAAAAGTATGAATTTCTGAATGTTTGAATTGAGTTTGGGTTTACATTTTGTATGCTTTTCTATTTCTATGGGATGTTTTGTCGCTGAATGTATAATCATATATGTGCTTATAATGGATTAGAAGGGATGAGTTGTGTTCATCTAGAGATATAGACTAGTTTTCCTTGAATGTACCATGTTTGAGCTAATGGATGAGAAATGTTTAATGAGAAGTAAAGTTTGTTATATGAAAATTAAGATCATGTGTTTAGAATTGAAAATGGAATGCATTCTGGACTGGGTACTATCAAAATTATGTTTTTTGAACTTTAGCAGAACATAACAGCCAACTGCTACGTATGGGGCAGTCGACTTTCGTGTTCTTAGGAACTCAGAAGTACAGACAGAGGCTTAGCAGCCGACTGCCAGATTCCTAGCAATCGACTGTCGAGCCCGGGTTTGCACTAAGCATTCGACTGGCCATCCTCACATTCGACTGTCGTGCTCTTATTTTGCCTATGACGCATTCCATCAAGCTACCAGTTGGCTCCCAGCCCGCTGGCAACCAACTACTAGCTTACTATTGGCACTTGAGGAATACAGAGAGCCACCAGTCAACTGCTAACCTTCCAGCAGTCAACTAGCAGCCCTCTAGCTTGAGAAATGAGGTTTTTAATGGCAATTGAGCTTAGTAATTCTTCATACTAACTTAATTAAGGGCTCACAACATAGGTAAGCAAGGAAACTAGGAGTTTTGGGTAATGAGACCCTTGGGATAGTACAATAAAGAGAGAACAGAAAACACAAAAAATGAAAGAGAAAAGTATTCTCAGCGTATGCCTTAAGGTAGATATAAACTGATTGTTGGTATGGGACGACCGTTGGGCATTCCACTTTTGTGCCATAAATTGGGATGGTTCAACACCCACTTGAACTTAGATGATTTCAAAAACACCATGATGGTTGCGAACTTTAAGTTAGTGTCATCTCCCAAAGGCCATATGAGAAACACATACTTAGAGTTAAGCATAACCATAGGCATGAGCCAATTTATCCTAAAGTATATGTAGAGAATAGCATACTGGGAGTGTGATCCATCTCAAAGGAATAGTGGTGATTCCATAGTACTATGATCCACCCAAAAGTAGAGAGGAAATGATCTGGTTAGAGTTGACGGTGATCCCATGAGAGTTATACCAGCCCCGTTTGGGACGAAAGAGAGAAATCTCGCTAGTCAGGGATGATCTACTGGAAAGGGGCAGGGACCATTAAGGTACTTGGATCCACTGGGGGATGCCTCAAAATGTACAAAATTTAAGGCATAACTAAATAGACATGCGCTCATTCATATAGATAGTGGAGCATGGAGTTGTTACTGGGAAACTCTCTCGATTACTCTTAAGGTGTTTTATGTACTGCTCATATGTTATGGAAATGAAATGATAGCATGTTTACTATCCCACATATTTTTTATCTAAAAGTGATGATGAGATTGATGATGAATGAACTTCCCATGTTTTAAAGATGATGTGTTTTGATGAATATGCATACGTATGAGTATATAACATGATTAAATGTTACATGCACTACATCCCAATAGTATGTAATATGTTTTATGAAAGAATGTAGAGTTTTTTGGGTGAGCACAGTGGTACAAGTCAATGGATCTCGTAACAGGTTGCATTGCTACTGAGATTCATTTCTCATGATAATGTTGGCATGTACCAGATGTGTAGGTCCCCTTAGGTTTGAGAAAGAGGTAAAGTAGGAAGAAGTGTCTATTCTGAGCATACAGACTATTTAATTTGATAGCTTAAGTACACGGTAGAATAGAGCTAGCTTTCATGATATTTAATAAAGATTAGTGTAGGATTATTTTGTATAGCCTATTCTAGCTTATCTATATAGGAATTAGGCTAAATTGATGAATAAACTAATCGATGGGGTTATGAGTGGCAGGATTGTTGCCTCCATGCCCAGTGGTTATTTACCTATATCTAATTGAGAATGCATGTTTATTTATAGTTAATCTAGGTACATTTTATGTATTTATTCCGCTATGATGTTACAAAAACCCGAGAGTAGAGACTAACCCAAATGGCACTCAATTAATCAACTTGGTAAAAAGTTTAAAATTTACTCGGGTAGAAGTGATAGTAACACACCATTATTATGATAATTATATACATTATACCTTTATACACTTAAAAGCAACCATAGGCTAATGGGGGTGTTACACACAAAGCTATAACTAATAAATAAAAGAAGATGAAGTGAAAGAGTGACTTGCTTGAACAAAACAATCTTAGGTGAAAAAGAATGTTTCAAAAAGAGGGCAATTTTTTAAGTTCTCACTTTGGTCAAAATAAAACCTAATTTAATGTTCCAAAAAAACATACTAAAAGCTCCATATTGTCACTTTGGGTTGTAAGGAAGATAGTCACCAAAACCTAGCTTCCAATTCCACCATTTGACCTCTATTTAAGTGGCATTTCTTTTTAAGTACTAAAATATCCAATTCTGGTTTAGTGCCTAAAAGATGCTTAATTTCACCCTCTATTTAACTCCTCTTAGTAAGCCACTAAATTTTGTTAACATAAATAACCATGAACCATCTTGGTATTTTGAAGACACATGATTTTTGATAACATAAAGGAATAAAAGTAGACAATAAATTGAAATTAATTCATGTATGGCACATGAAATGCAACCAATGTTAAGTGAGTTAGATGAGTTAACTTGAATGATACATATTTAGAGTGCCAAGATAATATAATACTAAGGTACTAAGCTTAATTATATCAATAAAATAATAAACCTTGACTCTCAAAGTCACATTAGGATTTATTTTCTATTAAAATATGGATGATCATCAAGATCATAAGGGCATGTTCTTTAAGTAACTACAAATTTTAAATGACAAATTGCATATATTCCTTGGATTTGACATAAACCAGATTGAGCACAACATAAATATGAACTATTGTTACATCAATTTTGAAGTATGCCTAACACAAACTGTTACAATAAAATAACCCAGGAACTTTGGAAAATTCATTTATAATCAAAATCTGAGATGAGGAAAAAGAAATTTTACTTTTGAATAATACCATCAAAACCACAGTAACTAGTAGTCTCCAAATTGTGCTAACCTCACATATAGTAAAGGAGATTAACACAATAGTGAAACCTCTAAAGACTTGACTATTTTGTCTAAGTTACATTTGCCTAATAAACAATGCACCACATTTCTTCAAGCCAACTCATCCCTTAGAAAAGTCACAAAACAAAAAATTAAGAAAAGGAGAAAACAAAAATGGAGAGCTAAAGAAATCCAATAAATGATAATGTTACTATTAGTCATTTTAGTCAATGCAATAATCAAACAAGTCAATCAAAATTTTCAACTAAGAAAATGGGTATTGAAAAACTTATAAAAGCGCAGAAATAGAAAAAGGGAAGGAAGGAGGGGAGAAAAAGAGAACCATCATCTGTCAACAAGTAGTTAAAAACATAGGAAAAATTATATTTCATCTTCCCCAACTAGGACCTAATTATAAAATTTGGGAACTTAGCTTTAATATAACGCAAGAAGGGAAAAAGCCTGGTATTTATTTCATTTAGGATTTTTTTTTTTTTAAATTATGGTATCTAACAATGGTTCCAAAGGTTTTCATGTAACTGTCGTTAGATTTGGAAACAATTTGGCCTTAACAATGGTTGCTTCAATAATCGTTAGAAGCCGCATTTTTTGTAGTGTTAAAGGTGGAATATAAAATTCTAAAAAACCAATGTTTTGGGTCCCAAACGGGACTAGTCACATGGCCGGTCTAGGTCCTTCATTTGGATCGACTTGCATGCAACTTAGGTATGGCCTAGATTGGCTTGTCAATTTTCTTGAAAATAAGTAATCGGCCGAAGTTCCAAATCTAAAAAAGGAAGAAGAAGAAGAAGAAAATAAAGGAGGAGGAGAGAAAAAAAAGAAAGAGAGAAAAAGCATAAGAAGGTGGATGAAAAAGAAAAAGAAATAAAAAAAAATGAGATGAATAGGTGGGAAAGAGAGAATAAGTAAGAGGACAAGAGAGAAAAATAAGGAGGAGAGAGAAATAAAAATGAAAGAGAAGGAAGAGAAAGAGTATGCATAGGAAGTGAAAGAAAATTTAAAAATAAGAATGATCGATCATGCCATTCATTCATGAATACATATAGGAAGAGTAACAAGACCTTTGGAAAAAATGACCATTTATAACTCGAAATGACCATATCTAGGAATTATATATTTTTTTATTAAACAATATAATTAAAATTTTATTTATTATTTAATTATATATTATTATTTTGAAATATATTAATTCACATTATTTAATTCATTAATTATATGTAATTTGTATAAATTTTTAAATATAATTTTAATATTTACTATAATAGAAATTAGTATAATTATCTTTTTTAATAATTATGAAAAAATAAACTTGTAAAATAAAACAACAAAAAATAATTTTTTTATTATTTATGAATTATTTTTTGTTTAATATGATAGATAAATTTATAATAAAAATTTTAAATTGTATTTATTTTACTTATTCAATCAATTTTTTAGTGATTCAACAGTTAGATCAATGATTCGATGACCCAAACCCTTCATCGATTCAATAGTCGGTCTAGGTTCAAAAACTATAGTGTTAAAATTGAAAAGAAAGAGAGAGAAATTGGAAAAAATTGAGTAAACGTGAAGAAGTTAGAACTATGTTTAGGGACTCGGATTGAAGTAGTTGGTTTGACTACCACACCAATCACTTGACCACTAAACTAGTCTAAGTCCCTTAGTTCAATCGGCCAATCACCCAACCACCAATAAGGTCTAAATCCCTTAGTTTGACTAGCCTAAAGTTAACCCAAATTTGACCCAAGTTAGCCCTTTGCTTTTAATAAAATCAGGGAACTAACAAAACTAGAGCTCATTTACAAAAAAAATAAAAAAATAAAACTTAAAAGAAGAATAACTTTTAAGATAGAAAGAATAAGAAGAATGGGCACATGATTTGGTTTAAAGAAGAATAATAATAAGAAAAAGAGGTCATATAGTGGGAAGAAGAAAGAAAGAAGGAAAATGGAAAATAAAGAAGTAAGAATGATGTGCATATTTGATATATGGGAAGAAAAAAAAATTGAAAGACTAGATCTAAAAGAAAGAGGGAAAAAAATGAGAGTAAGCATATCTTGAAAAGAGAGAATAAATAATGTAACAAATTAAAAAAAAGTAATAAACAAAATATCAAGATAAGATATATTTTATTTACTATACTAAATACAACTGCATGTAATTTGTATGAATTTAATTTTTTAAATAATTTAAAATATTTATTTTGGTAAAGATTAATATAATTATAAAAAAAAAAACTTGTAATGCAAAATAAAATAAATTTTTTATTTGTTAATTAATTATAATTTATTTTTACTTAATATGATAGTTAAATTTATAATAAAAATTATATACTTTATTATTTTATCAATTTAACCAATTTTTTAGTTACCTAACAATTGAATTAGTGACTCGACGACCCAGTTCTTTCTTTGGTTCAATGTCTCGTCTGGATCCAAAAATTGTTGTCATAATTATTAAATGAAAAGGAAGAAGAGAAATTGAAAAAAAAATTAGTCTAAAAAAAATTAAAATATTTTAATAAGACAAATGTAGATATATGTAATAAACAATTAAGACATTTTTATTTTTTTAAAAAAATGGCTATTAATTTATTCTTTTCAAAAAATATAAGATATATTATATATGTTTTTTTGTTTTAAATATAATAAATTTATATAAAATAGTTATAATTATTATTATAATTTTGTATATAATTATAATATAAAATTAATTTATATATTAGTAACAGTTCAATTGCAGTTTGATAATGATTGAACTATTAAATTGTAAACTAATACTTTGACTGGTTTAATGATCCAATTTTTAAAACATTAATTAAAATTATGAAGGATAGTGTATTCTTAATTTCCCAAAAATGGTACACTCGGCACACAACCATTAGATAGCAAAAGAAAAGACAAGTTGCTAATAGAAGAGAGCACTCAAGCAAATTAAACAAAGTATCATGGCCACTTTGGATAATTTAAACTAGTATTACAACAATAACAGCAAACCAAGCCTTTTCCCACTAAGTGGATTGGTCATATGGATTAAGTGACGCTAACGTATTCTACCTTTGCTTATTTCTATAGTTAATTTATTAATACTTAAATCTAACCTAATAGTTTTTCTTATTGTTTTCTTTGCTTCTAAGTATTAGGCTATATTCAATTTGGTCAACTTTACATATGGGAGCCTCTAATGGTCTCCTCTATACATGACCAAACTATCTAAGGCTTGTTTCTACTAACTTATCTACGATAGGTGCTACCTTAATTTTCTCTCTAATACGCTCATTCCTAATCCTACCTTTCAAGTGTGAGCACTCATCCAATACAACATTTTCATTTTCGCCATGTTGAATTTTTGCTCATATTGACATTTTATTGCCCAACATTCAGTATCATACAGTTATGATGATCTTATAGTTGTACGATAAAATTTTTCCTTAAGCTTAAGTGGTACTTTTCATATGGGATGATCTTTAAACTTCACCTCTGCCCTAAAATCAATGTCCCTTTCACTAAAATTACATTCCATATATTCTGTTTTGCTACGACTTATAACGAACCCATATGTCTCTAAAGCTTGTCTCTACTTCTCTAATTTTTCATTTACTTCTTCTTTGGAATCTCCAACAAGGACTATATCATTAGCAAAAGGAATACATCATGGTACTGCCTCTTGGATATGTTTAGTAAGCACATCCAATACCAAGTTAAAAAAGTAAGGGCTTAAAGCTGAACCCTGATGCAGTCCTGTGGTTATAAAGAAATCCTTCATGGCTCTACCTTGTATTCTCACACAAGTCGTGTCCCTATCATACATGTCTTCGATTGCTCAAATATAAGCTATTGGGACTCCTTTATTTTCTAAAGCCTTCCATAACACCTCTTTCTGTCTTTTCTAAATTAACGAAGATCATATATAAGTCCTTGTGAGATCTTTGATATCTCTTTAGCAATCTCTTAAATAAATATATCACCTTTATGGTTGACCTCCCAAACATGAAACCGAATTGGTTCTCTGTAATTCTTGTGTTTAGCCTCAATCTCTGCTTAATAACTTTCTCCCATAACTTCATAGTATGAATCATGAGTTTAATGGCCTTTTAATTTGTACAATTTTTTATGTCACCCTTATTCTTATACACTAAGATTAAAATACTTTTCCTCTATTTATTCAACATTTTATTGGTTCTCAATATCACATTAAACAACTTTGTTAACCAACTTACCCCTTTTCTTCCTAAAGTCTTCCACACTTCAATGAGTATGTTATCAGGTCCTACTAATTTGCCATTATCCACTCTCTTTAATGTTGTACTATTTCAAACTCTCAGATTCTTGATAGAAACTATAATTAAGATCCTCCTCCTTAGTAGTTAACCTATCTACATGACAAGTAGACAAGTGTCCTTCATTAAAAAGTTTGTGAAAATAATTCTTCCATCTTTCTTGAATATCTTGTTCCCTCGCCAAGATATTACCTTCTTCATCCTTAATACATTTCACTTAATCTAGGTCTCTTGTCTTTCTCTTCCTACTCTTCGTAATCTTGAATATTCTCCTCTCACCATCTTTGGTTCTTAAGGATTGATATTGTAACACCCTCGTTAGCCTATGGTTCCTTTTAAGTGTTTAAAGGTATAATGTATATAACTATCATAATAATGGTGTGTTACTATCACTTCTATCCGAGTGAATTTTAAACTTTTTACTAAGTTGATTAATTAAGTTCCATTTGGGTTAGTCTCTACTCTCGGGTTCTCTCAACATCGTAGTGGAATATATATATGTATATAGAATAACCTTGGATTAACTATACATGGACATGCATTTTAATTAAATATAATTAGTTAACTATTGGGCATAGAGGCAACAATCCTGCCACTCATAACCCATCAATTATTCTATTCATCAATCCAGCCTAATTCATATACAGATAAGTTAGAATAAGCTATACAAAATAGTCCTACACTAGCCTTTCTCAATATCATGAAGGCTAGCTTCATTCTACCATGTACTTAAGCTATCCAAATATTCAATAGTCTGTGTGCCCAGATTGGATACTTCTTCATACTTTACCTTCACCTCCCGCCCAAGGGGACTTACACATCTGGTACATGCCAACACTATCGTGAGAAATGAATCTCAGTAGCAATACAACCTGATACGAAATCCATTGACCTGTACCACCGTGCTTGCATGGAAAACTCTACATTCTCTGATAAAACATATCACATACTAATGGGATGTAATGCATGTAGCATTTAATCATATTGTGTACTCATACATAAGCACATTCATCAAAATATATCATCTTTAAAGCATGGAGAGTGCATTCATCATCATTCTCATCATAAAAAATTTCTCATAAAACACATGTGTGATAATAAACATGCCATAATTTCACTTTCATAACATATGAGTAGTACATAAAACACCCTAAGAGTAATCGGGAGAGTCGCAAACCAACAACTCCACACACCACTGTCTATATGAATGAGCACATGTCTATTTAGCCATGTTTTAACTTTTGTAAATTTTGAGGCGTCCATCAGTGGATCCAAGTACCTTAATGGTCCCTGCCCCTTTCATCCCAAACAGGGCTTGTATAACTCTCATGGGATCATCGTTAACTCTAACCAGATCATTTCCTCTCTGCTTTTGGACAGATTATAATACTATAGAATCACCACTATTCCTTCGAGGTGGGTCACACTTTCGGTACACTATTCTCTACATGTAGTCTAGGGTGAATCGGCTTATGCACATGGTTATGATTAACTATAAGTATGTGTTTATCATATGGCCTATGGGATATGACACTAACTTAAAGTTCGCAACCATCACGGTGTTTTCATAATCATCTAAGTTCAAGTGGATGTTTAACCATCCCAATTTATGGCACAACCGTGGAATGCCCAACGGTCGTCCCATACCAATAATCAGTCACTCGATCTTGAGCCTATCTACCCTAGGGCATACACTGAGAATACTTTCCTCTTTCCTTTTTTGTGTTTTCTGCTCTCTCTTTGTTTTACTATCATAAGGGTCTCATTACCCAAAACTCTTAGTTTCCTTGCTTACCTATGTTGCGAGCCCTTAATTAATTTATTATGGAGAATTACCAAGCTCAATTGCCATAAAAAACCTCATTTCGCAAACTAGAGGTCTGCTAGTCAACTACTGGAAGGCTAGCAGTCAGCTAGTGGCTCTCTGTATTCCTTAAGTGGCAAACAGCAAGGTAGCAATGCTGGCAGCCGGCTGGTGGCTTTCTGGAATGCATCCTGGGCAAAATAAAAGCATGACAATTGACTGTTAGGATGGCCAGTCGACTACTTAATGCAAACCTGGGCCCGACAGTCGATTGCTAGGAATCTGGTAGTCAACTACTAAGCCTCTGTCTGCACTTTTGGGTTTCTAAGAGCACAACAGTCGACTATGAGGATAGCCAGTCGATTGCTTAATGCAGACCCAAGCCCAACAGTCGACTACTAGGAATCTAGCAGTCGGCTGCTAAGCCTCTGTCTACACTTCTGGGTTTTCTAGGAACACGATGATCGCCTTACTTAGCAAATGGGCTGCTATACTCTACTGCAGTTCAAAAAACATAATTTTGAGAATACCTAGTCCAGGATGCACTCCATTTTCAATTCTAAACACATGGGCTTAGTTTATATACAACAAACTTTACTTCTCATAAAACATTTTTCATCCATTAGCTCAAACATGGTACATTCAAGGAAATCTAGTCTATACCTCTAGGTGAACACAACCCAGCCCTTCCCATCAATTTCAAGCACATATATGAGCATGCATTCAGCAACACAACATCCCATAGAAATAGAAAAGCATATAGAATGTAGGTTTAACCTCAATCTCAGTTCAAACAATTAGAAATTCATATTTTGCAGCAACAGTAAACTTTTCAGAAAAGAAAGGGGTTTAGGATGAATTTCTACCTTGATTCTTTGCAAATATGTGTGTTGGATGTGTTAGAAATGATCCTCCCTTGCTATTGGATTGATTCCTAGCCTCAAATCTACACATTCCTTAGTAGAATTCCCTCTTCAAGCCCTAGCTCGCCCCTTTCTCTCTCTAATCGCCCTCTTTAGCTTCTCTCTCTAAAATCTGGTATGGTGAAAGTGTGTGGGGGTTTTGGCTGCAGCTAAGGTTTAAGGGATTTTGGGGAATTTACTGTTTAGTCCTGAGCCATTTTGCACTCTTAGACTCCCTCATCTTTTTCCTTTTCAATTAAGTCCCTAGCTACCTCTTACTAAATCTCTATTTATTTCCTTTCAATTTAGTCCCTAAGCTAATGCAACTATATGCACTAATGCAACATACACAAGCATTAAACATCAAATTAACAATCATCAAACATCTCTTTAATCATAATTGGAGCAGATGTTACAGATATAACCCTTTATAAGCTCTATCTTTTGTCTCTAATATTGTCTTCTTAATGTCTTTCTTAACTACTTTATACTTCTCCAAATTTTCATCATCTCTCCATGAGTGCCATGCTTTATAACACTCTTTTAACTCTAACCTTATCTTGTACATTTGCATCCCACCACCAAGATTCTTTTCGCTTTAGTCCAAAACCTCTTGATATACCTAGTGTTTTTGTTGCAACCTTCCTAATCCCTTCAGTTATAGTGTTCCACATAGAGTTTTCATCTCCTTGTACTTCCCAAATTTCCTCTTCTAACACCTTTCTTTGGAAACTCCCATGTGGTTTGATTTTCAAATGCCACCATCTTATCTTAGGTTTTGAGTTTTTACTACTTTCTATTTTTCTCTTAAAATGAATGTCCATAACCAAGACCCTATGTTGGGTAGTTAAGCTTTCCCCAAGTATAACTTTGTAATCAATGTAAAGTTTTCTATCTGATTTCCTTACCAAAAAGAAATTGATTTGCGAGCATGTCACTCCATTCTTGTACCTAATAAGGTATTCTATTCTCTTTCTAAAATAGATGTTTGCAATAGTGAAGTTAAAATTTAAAGCAAAATCTAAGATTGTTTTACCTTCTGGATTTAACTTTTCGATTTTAGAAGGAGGTACTAAATTGAAAAGAAAAGAGAAAGGACTTGAGTGAAAGAAAAATGTTTATTGGAGGAAGCTATGTAAGCTTTCCATATTTGGGGGTGGCCTACCACAATTTTTGCCAAAAAAGTTACCATAATTTTTGTCTAAATTTTCTTCCTACCTGAGACTTCAACCAGATGAAGCATGGAAAGCCATGCATTTGGAGTCTGAGTTGAGGTCTGAGTTGAAAAGTGTTATAGCTCTGATGGAAATCAAGAATTATGCCACACTAGCAAACAAGTGTCGCATAGTTACCAAAAATCTAGTGGAGACTGAGAAGGAAAAACAAAGGTTAATTTCCTCAAAAGAAAGCAATCAGGATCTTTTAGAGGGAGAGATAACAAGTTTGGCAGAGGCCCAGAAGGTAAAAAGCTGATGGTGAGACTAGTGATGCTGAATGTTTGCCCTCGATGCCGAAAGGGTCATGAGGGATCTTGTAAGTGGCAACAACTAAATGTACCTCAAGGTGTTTGCTATAAGTGTGGAAAAGAAGGAGATTTTATCAAGGATTGCCTATAATGGAAGAGACAAGGTGACACCAGTAGACCTCCTACTACTAGAAGAGTCTATACCCTCAAGGGTAAAGAAGTGGCTCAGTTCGATGATTTAATGAAAGGTAAATGTTTAATAAATGGTGTATCTTTAATTGTACTGTTTGATTCTGACACCACTCATTCATTTATTTCATTGGAATGTGTGGAAAGATTAGACTTACCTGCTTCTAACTTACTATATAAATTATTTGTTGATATCCCTACTGGAGAGCAGGTTTTGACTTCTTTAGCCTGCTTGAATTTTTCAATTATTGTTGAGAACAGATCTTTTGTTATTGATCTGATTTGTTAGCTTTGGTTGATTTGGACATTATTTTTAGGATGAACTGGTTATCTGTAAACAATGTAATCTTGAATTATGCCAAAGAAATCTGTGACTTTTATAGATGTCTTGCCAGTGAATAGGATTATTGAGGAAAAAAATAATAGAATGCATTTTCTATGTTCTTTTAAGATTGAGAATCAACATAAGTTTGGTACTATCCCTGTAGTAAATGAATTTCCAAATGTTTTTCCTGAAGAAATCTTTAGTCTTCCATTGACAGAGAAATAAAGTTCTCTATAAAGTTGATTTCAGGAATGAGACCAATCTCTATAGCACCCTATAGAATGTCTCCCTTAGAGCTAAATGAATTAAAGATACAAATAGAAGATCTCTTAGGGAAACAATTCATTAGACCTAGTGCTTCACCATGGGGAGCACCAGTGTTGTTTGTGAAGAAGAAGGATGGGATCTTAAGATTGTGTATAGATTATAAGCAATTAAACAAAGTGACAATAAAGAATAAATACCCACTCCCCAGAATAAATGATCTGTTGGATCAATTGAGAGAAGCTACTGTGTTTTCCAAGATTGATTTGAGGTCAGGGTACCATCAAATCAGAGTAAGAACAGAAGATATACCTAAGACAACCTTTAGAACAGATATAGGCATTATGAATTTCTTGTAATGCCATTTGGATTGACAAATGCTCCAGCTATTTTCATAGATTATATGAATCATATCTTTAGACCCTACCTTGATCAATTCGTAATAGTGTTTATCGATACATTCTTGTATATTCTAAAAGTAATGAAGAGCATGATCATCATCTTAGGATTGTGATGCAGTTGCTTAGAGAGAATAAATTGTATGTTAAACTTGAGAAGTGTGAATTCTGGTTGGAAGAGGTGAAATTCTTAGGTCATGTAATCACTAGAGATGGAGTAACAGTAGATCCTAGTAAGATAAAAGCAGTAGTTGGTTGGGAGAGACCTGTAACACCTCTAATCCTATGGTTCCTTTTAGATAATTAATATAATATAATATAATATAGATACAGGATTGGTGAGTTACTACTACCTTTACTCGAGTAAATTTTTAAATTTTTTCAAGTTAATTAATTGAGTGCTACTAGTTTGGGTTACTACACTCAGGTTCTCACATGTAACGCAACAAAAATAAATAAGGAAATTTAAATGAGATAGATAGATATAGAGATATTTACATTCACATTCAACTGTACATAATATTTATACATACATAAAAATTAGTGTGTGCAGACATATACCTATAGATATGCGAGTGTGTCAACCAAGGGTAAGGAAACAACAAACCTGCCACTCATACCCTTTTTAACAAAATGCTACCTCACATATCTTAATACATATATGCCCTCTTTCTCTTTCTACATCAAAATTTTCCTCCTGATCCTTCCAAAATATTAATAAGGATCCAGGGCATGGGCATGTCAAACACCTACTATATACTCCTAGTTATGCATACAATCAGGGGGTGAGTGGTAATTCAAATACAAATAGGACCCATAGTCCAGTGATCACAGGAAAATATCCCAGAAAGAGTACCTCCACTATCTTTATCTCTACCTCCATCAGCACCTGGTACCTAGGCATCTGATACAAATTAGCTTTAATGAGAAATATTTCTCAACAGCAATAATCACTTGTGTTTAGAAATAGTTATTTGTACCATCGTATGGATACGAAAATCCCCCACATTATTTTTCATAATAATTTAAAACATTATGCTATTGGAATAATGTACATAGATTATACAAATATTTCATGCATATACTTATGAATCCACATGCACTTCAATAGGTATTCATCACACAGGATATATTCTCAGACTGTAATGGTAAGAAATCATATTCTCATATCAGTATAGAGCATAAACAAAGAAATCATGCAATTTGATATGGCCAAAATCAAAAGCATCACATAAGAAATCTTTGAAATATTTCCATTTATAAATGATTTTTCTCGTGGTCATGAGCCACCTACGATCATTCTCGTGGTTTTCATTGTCTGCAAAGATTCTCGTGGCTAGCCTTCTGCAATAATTCTTGTGGTTATCCGTCTGCAAAGATTCTCGTGGTTAGCCTTTTGCAATAATTCTCATGGTTAACCGTCTGTGACTTTTCTTGGATTAAAGCCAGTGCAGCTATTCTCGCAGTATAACCAATTGCAACTATTCTTGCAGCATAACCATTTGCATCTATTCTCACTGTATAACCAATTACAGCTATTCTCACGGCATAACCATTTGCAGCTATTCTCACGAATCAACCATTTGCAGTCATTCCCATTTATGGTTCATGCTCAATTAAAATCTCTTGTTTCTCTTCTCTTTCTTATAATTTCTCAAACATTTTCATTTCCCATGTTACCCATTACAATTCAAGATTAAATCTTACATTTGAGTGAAGTATTGGACTAATTATGGATTAAAATAGGTTATTGAGTCATTTTTCCAAAATAAAGAGCTACAAGTCAACTTCCAGCCTCCTGGCTGACGATTTCTAGCTTACTGCCTCAAAAATATTTCAAACAGAGAGCAATCAGTCGACTTCTAAGACCCTGACAGTCGACTACTCTGTTCTAGGCCAATTTCTAAAAGTTAAGAACACGGTAGTTGACTCCTTACCCCTGACAGTTGACTGCTAGCATTCTGGACATGTTTCTAGGCACCTTAAGAGCACGACAGTCGACTGGTAAGAGCTACAAGTCGACTACTACGTTATGATCTATTTTAAAACTCATGATTGACCAAAATTTTTAGCCTAAGAACATGTTCTTAAAATGGTTTTGATGATTAAAAACTTAATAATAGCATAGAAGCTTCATTTACCACAGAAAAATAGCCCAAACCACTAATTACTCATGCTCAAATCTTGGATTTAAACTCTTTCTTGAAAACCATGAAAAACCCATTTTTCATATTTGTATTCATGCATTCACAATTATATTCAAATAATTTAGAACATCCAATAGCAATAAAAAACACTAAGAATGTAGGTTTTAATCTCCCTCAAGTTCAAAATTATGAAAACTCAGAATTTCCAACCATGAATAGTAATTTTTGAAAATAAAGGAGATTGGTGATTTGCTACATTTTTGCTGATTTCTAATTGTTGTTTGATGATTGGGAAGTGTTCTGATAAGTTTCCTTAGCTTCTGGAATGCTTAAATCTAATTAACAGTGTTGTTTACTCACAATTCCTTCTCATTCTCTCTCTAGCTCGTCCTCTCTCTCTCTCTAAAGTTCAAACTTCAAGAAGCACAATGAAGGGTTTGAAGGGTTGGCCTATTTATAGGTAGTCCAGCCCTTTGTAACTCTGCTCCTAATTCCAACCATTCAACCCCAAAATGATAATTTTTCCAACTATAGTTAAATTACCATTTTGTCCCTAGCTTACTAGCGAGAAGTTTTAAAATTCTGTTGCCACTGTAAATCTTTTGGCTAAAATTATGATCTATTACCCTAAAGTTTTAGAAATTTACACATCTATCCTCACTTCATCTTTTTCCTTTCAATTTGGTCCCCGTTCCTTCCTTTCCCTTAAAACTCTTATTCTAACTTATTTTAATGCATCTATATGCTATTCAATGCAACAAACACAAGCATTTAATTCATTTAAAATCAACAAATATCTCTTAATGCATAGAAGGAGCGGATGTTACCCATAACAGTGATGGAGATCTATAGTTTTCTCGGATTAACCGATTACTATAAGAGATTTATTTAAGGGTTTTCGTAAATAGCGTTGCCTTTGACTAAATTGACTAGGAAAGATGTTCCATTTGTGTGGAATGTCAAATGTGAACATAGTTTTCAAAATTTGAAGGAAAAACTGACCACTACACCTGTCTTAATCATTCCAGATCCATTAGAAAATTTTGAAGTGTATTGTGACGCATCCAAGAAGAGCCTAGGATGTGTCTTGATGCAAAATAAAAGAGTAGTAGCATATGTGTCTAGGCAATTGAGACCCTATGAGAAGAATTATCCTATCCATGATCTCGAATTAGTGGCCATAGTATTTCCCTTGAAAATTTAAAGACATTACCTCTATAAAACTAGATTTAAGGTATTTAATGACCACAACAGTCTCAAATACCTTTTCAATAAAAAAGAGCTGAATATGAGACAAAGGAGATGGATGGAATTTATTAAGGACTATGATTTCAAATTTGAATACCATCCAGGAAAAGCAAACATAGTGGTAAATGCATTAAGTAGGAAATCCCTTCATGTAGCTCACATGATGGTGAGTGAAATGAACCTAATTGAGAAGTTTAAGAATTTAAGTTTGTCCACTCTGGTGTTGCCAGATAGGCTGTACTTGAGTGAAATAAGAACTGAGAATAATCTTAGAACTTAAATCCTAGAAGCCTAAAGGGAAGATAAATTCTTAAAGCCCCTAAAAAAGGACTTAAAGGAATTCAAGAAAGAAGTTAACGGAGTAGTAACCTTCCAAAATAGATTGTATGTTCCAAAATCCAGAGAAATAAGGGATAAAATCTTAGAGGAAGCCCATAAGAGCAACTATACTGTTCATCCTGATGCCACTAAGATGTACCAAGATTTGAAAGCAAATTTTTGGTGGCTAAGTATGAAAAAGAATATAGCTGAGTATGTTGCTAAATACCTAGTGTGCCAACAGGTGAAGATTGAACATCAGAAACCTGTAGGAATGTTACAACCTCTAGAGATTCATGAATGGAAATGGGAGAAAATTTCTATAGACTTTGTGGCAAGTTTACCTAGAACCCAGTCAGAAAATGATGCAATTTGGGTGATTGTGAACAGATTAACTAAATCTGCACATTTCCTACCTATTAAAATAAAATTTTCATTGGATAGGTTAGCCCAATTGTACATAAAAGAAATAGTGAGACTCTACGGAGTACTCATTAGTATAATATCAGATAGAGATCTTAGATTTACCTCTAGATTATAGAGAGCCTTCCAAGAGGCATTTGGTACTAAATTAAACTTCAATACTACTTATCATCCTCAAAATAATAGGCAGACTGAAAGAACTATCCAGACTTTAGAAGATATGCTTAAAGCTTGTATATTAAAACAAAAAGAGAGTTAGGATAGAATTTTGCCTTTAGTGGAGTTTTCCTATAACAATAGTTTCCACTCTAGTATAGGAATGGCTTTATATAAAGCCTTGTATGGAAGAAACTATAGATCACCCTTATATTGGTTTGAGGTAGGGGAGAGACAAATATTAGGGCCAAAATTAGTTCAACAAACCACTGATCAAAGAGAAAATGGCTAAGGCTCAAGATAGGCAGAAAAGTTATGCTTGTAAGAGGAGGAGACCATTAAAATTTGTAGAAGAAGATCATATTTTCCTTAGGGTATCTCCAATTACTGGTATTGATAGGGCTATTAAGTCCAGGAAACTAAATCCTAAATACATTAGACCATACCAGATTCTGAAAAGAAATGGTTCATCTGCCTATTAGATAGCATTACCTCTATTTCTGTCCAATCTCCACAATGTTTTTCATGTTTCTCAACTTCGTAAATACATTCTAGATTCTTCCTATATTCTTGACGCCAGTACAGTACAATTGAAGGATAATTTAACATATCATCCTAGACCTTTAAGAATCATTGGTACTGAGGTCAAGTAACTAAGAAATAAAACTATTCTATTAGTAAAGCTATTGTAGGATCAATCATCACCATAAGAAGCCACTTGGGAAAAAGAAGATGACATGAGGAGAAAGTATCTAAAATTATTTGAGTAGGTATGTGCAAATTTCGAGGACAAAATTTTTTAAAAGGAAGAGAGAAATGTAATATCTGCTCCTTTTATCTATAAAGATATATTTTATTAATTTTAAATAAGTAAATGCTTATGTTCATTGCATTAGATTGCATGTAGTTGCATTAGAAGGATGAACTAATTTAAAAAGAAAAGAGCAGGGACTTGAGTGAAAGAAGAATGTTTATTAGAGGAAGCTATGTAAGATTTCCATAGTTAGGGGTAGCCTGTTATAATTTTTGCCAAAAGAGTTACTATAGCTACCAGATTTTCAAAATCTCTCGGCAGTGGTTCAGGGATAAAATGGTAATTTGACATATAATCAGAGAAATTATCATTTTGAACTGAATGGTTGAGAATTAGGATCAGCACTGCAATTCCCGGATCATTTATAAATAGGGCCAAACTCTAAAACCCTCATTTGGCACCTAAAATCCTGAGCTTTAGAGAAGCATAGAGAGTTTTAAAGAGAGAAAGTAAAGAAATTATGAAGGAAAAAGGTTATAAGAAGAAGTTGAGTATTCTGGAGGCTAGGAAAATACACCAACATACTTCTAAGCAATCATTTACAAGCTTGAAATCAACAAAAGGGTAGCAAACAACCTAATCCTCTCAATTTCAAAATTTACTGTTCATGTGTTAAAAACTTTGATTTTCATATCGTTTGAGTTAGAGAGGAAGTAAAACCTACATTCTTGATGTTTTTTATTACTATTGGGTATTTTAATCTGGATGACTGTACTTATGAATGTATAAATTAGATTTTGAAAAATGGGTTTTTCATTATATTTAAGAACAAGGTCTAATCCAAGATTTGAGTGAGATTAAACAGTAGTTTGAGTTGTTTTCATATGTAAAATAATGCTTATATATTGGTTTTGAGTTATTGATGATCATAAAGGATTTACAAACACGTTCTTGGGCAAAAATTTAAATCAATTGTGAGTTTTAAAAATAGAGTATAATGTAGCAGTAGACTTATATATCCGATCAATTGACTGTCGTGCTCTTCGATTGCCCAAAAATGCATCCAGAGTGCTAGCAGTCAACTGGCAGCCTGTGGAAGTCGACTACCATGCTCTTATTTTCCAAAAAATTGCTAAGAACGTAGCAGTCGACTGTCGGGATTATAGCAGTAGATTGGTAGCCCTCGGGTTTGGAAATTTTTCATGACAGTAAGCTGCAAGTCGACTGCCAAGAGGGTGAAAGTCGACTGCTAGGTCTCTGTTTTGAAAAATGAACTCAACAACCTAATTTGAAGCATTTCTAGCCCAAAATTCCACTTAAATGAGGGATTTAAACCTGAAATGTAATGGCTAACATGTGATTTGAGAATGATGAGAAAGAGTATAAGAATGAATGAGAAAGAGAAGAGAAATATGAGATTTTAAAATGAGACAAGTATATACCATAAATGAGAATAACTGTAACTGGTTAAACCACAAGAAAATTGTAGTTGGTCCTTAAAGACCATGAGAATACTGCAACTGGTCAGAACTACGAGAATATTGCAAATGGTTAAAAACCATAACAATATTGCAGCTAGTCACGAATCACGAGAATATAACAAATGATCAAGGACCATGAGAATACTCATTTATGAATGAGATTTTTTAAAGATTTATTTCATGATGCGTTTGTTTATGGCCATAACAATATGCATAAATTTCTTGCCATTACAATTTGAGAATGGATCCTGTGTAATGATTATGTGATGAGATACATATGTATTCATGAGTATATATGAGAAAGTTGTGTAATTCATGCATGTTATCCCAATAGTAATAATATATTAACTGATGAGAAAAGAATGTAGTGTATTTCTATACCAGTATGGTGGTACAAGTCAGCAGTTTTAAAATCAGGTTGTTATTGCTACTGAGAAATATTTCTCATTAAAAATAATGGTTTGTATCAGATGCCTAGGTTCCAGATACTACTAGAAATGGAAGTGGATTGGGTAGACTATGGGAGGGGTAGACACGCAGGATCAGTTTGGTAGTATTTTATATTGATATGTAAATATATGATGCCCGATACCCTGATCCCTTATTATCTTTTTGGAAGGATCAGGAGGATGATGTTTGGTGTATACGTCAAGGGCATATATGTATTAGGATATGTGAGTTTGGAATTCACTAGCAATTTTTGTTAAATTCTAGCAATTTTTGTTAAATGAGGTATGAGTGACAGGCTTGTTGTCTCCTTCCCCTAGTTAACACACTCACATATCCATAGCTATATGTCTTGCACACACAGATGTTTTAAGTTTTGTAAAAATATTATGTATATTGAATGTATATGTATATACAAGTATATGCAGTTTATTTAATTACTTTCTGCTACGTTACGTGTAAGAATCCGAGTATAGAATTCTCGAACTAATGGCACTCATTTAATTAACTTGGTAAAGATTAAAAATTTACTCAGATAGAAGTAATAATAATTCACCAATCCTGTAGTATATTATATTATATTATTTAATTAACTAACAAGAACTATAGGATTGGAAGTGTTATATTGTCCCTCCACTCTTTATCTATAATACGTTGTCCCTCCACTCTTTATCTATAATTATAACTACTCTATTTCTAGTTTTTGATTTATGAGCATACCAAAGCTTAAAACCAAAAGTGTCTAATTCTCTTGCTTTATTTCTTACCCATTTTGTTTCTTGTAGGCACATTATATTTATTTTTCTCCTAATCATAGTGTCTATTGTTTTCATCAATTTATTTGTAAGTATGCCAATATTTAATGTCCAAAAACATAATCTACTCTTATAGATTACTTTCTTTATCCATAACCGTCCACAAAAATGTGAGTCCTTGCTTATTTTTCATTATATCCGAGCATTGATGTAATGACTCTTACTTATTTGACACTGTACTCAAACCATACAGCACATTGCTTTCAAATATTGACCAAACATTAACATGTTCATGTCATTATTCTATATTCATAAAGATTCGACAAAATTTTACGCAGATTATTGACTAACTAATGCATCCTCCTCTTTTAGTCAAACTTGAGAAGAGCTATAAACAACATAGGCAGAGTTAAAGATTTAAACTACTATATTATGAAAATTTTGCAGATCACCCAAGTTGTTGAAGAACATAGTATCAGTTTTATGATGAAACGTGACAGGGAAATTAGAACCTAACTGTTAAGCCAAGATAAATCTGAAGCCACTAAAAAATTACAAATGTAATAGTTGCATTGAAGCACGTAAACAACTGATAATTTACATAAATATAGGACGCAATCTTCTCATAATTAGACTTGTCCGTGGAAATAAATCTTTAACTTACAAACACAACAGTCACAATCATGAAGAAATATGTCAGGAATGTACTTCCATCCCCAAACGGCCAAACCTTTTTTGACCCTTGTATAAGCAGATTTTTGTATCAAATGCCAGAAAGATCTTATGAGGCTTTCTTCTGTTTGTACATTGAGGCACAGACTGTGTAAAACAGTAAATTTAAGAAGCTAAGTGCAGCTAAGAGCCAGAAAAAGTAATCGAGATGGCCTTCATTCAAGTTATCGGGAATCCATCCAGTCTGTCCGCCTTGTGTTGTTAAGTAACTTACTACAGTAAGAATGAAGGAGCTCAGGTAATTTCCCAAGGAAGTAGTCAATAAGGACAGTGCGCTGCATAAACTTCGCATTGCGTCTGGAGACTGGTCATAGAAGAACTCAAGCTGCCCGATGAATGTGCATACCTCTGCTGCACCCAACAAGAAATACTGAGGGATTTGCCAAAATATACTAAGTGGTACAGCAACAGCTTTATCAACAAGGTCAAGCTCTCTAGCAAGCTGAAGTCGCTTAATCTCCACAACAGCAGCTGCCGACATGCATAAGACTGATATAAAAAGGCCAATTCCCATTCTCTGCAACTCAGAGAAACCCCTTTCCTTGCCTGTAAATTTCCTTGCTATTGGAACGATTATCCTGTCATAGATGGGGACCCAGAAAATAACACTTGTGACATCAAAAGTTGAGAGGGAAGCAGGAGGAATGGTGAATGAACCAATACTTGTGTCCATCAAGGTTCCTTGCTCCACAAACATTGTTGACATCTGAGCATAAACAGCAGAGAAAACAATTCCAGTAGCCCAAATTGGAAACATGCGGATCAAGATTTTCAATTCCTCCACCTGGGTCACAGTGCAAAGTCTCCATGGATTTGAATAGTCACCTCTTTTGTTCTCAACATCAGACACTATAGCTGCTTTATCAAGACACCTGCATTGCAAAAAAAAAAAAAGCAAAGCATTTAGAAGATTCTGAACAGAAATCCCTTGTTCATGCTTAACATAGGAAAGCTGAAAAAATGTTTAAAAACTTCTGAAGCAGAGAAGGATGCTTCAGCGACAATGATATCAACGCAATAAGTTAAAAATATAAGTGGGAAAATAAAAATGCCAAATAAGTTTACAATTTTGGCACGGGTTTTCAGCTTACAAAAGCTTTTCTATGAGAATAAATGTTTACATCCAAATCTATCCTCTAAAATTGTACAATGCAAGGTTATTCTAGAAGGGGAAAAGAAGAAACAAGAAAAATAATCCACCATCAACATACCCCAAGGAGAAACAGTAACAAGAGGTTGCTACAATTTTCTTCCCTAAATCATATATGCACATAAGACAGGAAACAATATTTACCTACAGTATAGGAGAGAATTGTTTTTGCACTAGTGGGACTCAGTTTAAAAAAATTGCAAATTGTCACATAGATATGTAATCATGACCAAACATAACTGAAGACCTATTCAGCATATACATAAAGCCAAAGTTCTCTCTCATCAAACATTTACACAGCAACATAAACATGACATGCAAAGTGAAATAAATTGCCAAAAACCAAACAAGTCACTGACTGCACATAAATCTCAAACTCAGGTAATTAATTCATAAACTAATATTTGACATGCATTTGCAATTTTATGTTTATACCTAGACAATGGATGTTTTACTCCTTTCCTTTCAAAGTTCTAGCTAAGGAAGCAATGTAACTAACCTGTAACTGGTCATATCCAAAATAGAAAACTCTACCTATACCACTAAAGCAAGGCCTATATTTCTCATTTTACACAAAAGCAATCAATTTCCTGTTCACCATAACTTATACTTCACAAGTGAAAAGAAAGTCAACATTCTTACTAAAATACTGCTTTTCCAATATTTGGAACAATAAAACAAGGTTATTAACCATTAGGAACATAATAGGAAACTCAAAACAAAGAGGAGAATTACGTTAGTTCATCACTATGTTCCAGTTTCCTACTTCCTTCAATGGCAGAGCTCTTGTCTGGTGTCTCATACAGAAGACTACTATCCACAGGGACTTCTAAATTCCGCTTTCGGAAAGATGCTACCACAACCTGGCACATTCTCGTAATAGGGCTTCCCCCTGGTTTCTGAAACCTGTAGAGAGGTGTGCCTAAAAAGAAGAACAAAATAGCCAAGCCCATAGATAAAGCAGGAATGCCAAATCCAAGACCCCAGCCTGCATTTTCTTGAACCCAAACAATTAAACTGCTTGATACAAGAGCACCTATGTTGATAGAAAAGTAAAACCAGTTAAAAAAAGATCCCTTCTTAATCCTTTCCCTGGGATCAGTATCATCAAACTGATCTGCCCCAAAAGATGACACACATGGTTTTATTCCACCAGTCCCAAGCGCAATCAGGTAGAGACCAAAGAAGAACACAGCATATTGTGCAGGAGTAGCTGAAGGGCAAAAAGAACCCACACATTCAGCAGGCTTTAATACTGGAACAGATGCAGAAAGAGTCAAAGTACACATTCCCTGCAGGAAATAACCATATCAGCCATTAAAACATTTTAAGTAAATTTAATAACCAGCATATAGAAGCAAGGTATGGACCAAGAAATAACCAAAAAATATGAGAAAAGAATACCAGATCACATGCTGATATAAGCACCATCTATTCCTAATATTGAACTTATAAGTTTTTCAGAAGAGAGAATGCATTTGGGATTTTGATATCAGTGCTCAAAGTAGAAATACTTAACTCTGAAGGAACCATAGAGATCAAAAAAACCTTTTATGATAAGAGACTCAACATAAGAGAAAAAAGAGAATTAAGGAAGGAACTAGGGCCACAGATTACTCCAAACTGATCTTCTGGTATCTTCTACAAATTTTTTTGACAGCATAATCCATGTAGTACTAGATGAAAAAAGAAGCCTTGGAAGAAGATAAAAGCTTGGCATATTGATAAATATTTGCTAGAAGAATAAAGCTATAGAAGTATATATTTACAAAGAAATAAATTGTTGAGAAAATGGCAATTGTCCAATATCTTCCCCAGTAAGCATCAGCAAGGACAGCTCCTATAAGAGGAGTAAGATAGCACGTTCCTTGCCAGGTAGTGACATTTGTTGCAGCAGTAACATTTCCTTCATGTAGTTTGGTGGTAAGATAGGTAACAAGATTTGTTGAAATGCCATAGTATGCTAATCGCTCACAGCACTCATTGCCTGTAATTCATATTATTTAAAAATGTTATGAACAGAATATATTGCATCATGCATAAGAACACCATATTATTACCTAGAATAAATGGACAAGCTCTCCAATTGCCAGTTTTCTGCTTAAGAACAGGCTCCCCTTTGAAGTCAACAGAGCCATCTCCTGTGTATTGTTTGCTCCGTTCATCCTTCAAATATAATGTAAAGTATAAACAACAATACAACAGAGCAATTGACCAATTTCCTTTCAGGGGTTCAAAAGGAAAAGGTACACCAAGTATGGAAAAATCACATATTAAAGCTTGCAAAACAAAAGTCTATCTTTATATATCAGAGTAAAAAGCTAAAAGGAAAAACACATGGGATGGACCACTAAATGAATGAAGATTTAAATGTCAAACTATTGCAGGTTATATTGCCACTATGCCGGGCATCATTTGTCCTCCGTGATAGATATTTGACTGAAATCATGTGACTTATTGAGACAAAAACAAAAACAAAATAAGTAGAACATTCAAATAAACACATTCCCATGGCTAATTGGAAAGCTCAAATAATTGAATGATTAAATACAAATATTAAGTAAATACATAGCCAACAACAAATTAGGTCACTAATAAAATGCACTATATAAAAAATTTGACACAAATAATTGAAATGATATTGTGCAAGACTTTGTTTCAAGTTATCAGAATGTAGATGACTAGCATCACAAGAATATATGAGTTCAATTACAAAAGATGGCAACAACCTAGTGCTACTGCACGTCCAAATTAACAATTGGGAAAAAAAAAAAAAGAACTCTTTATAACTAATGGTAATATAGAATTATAGAAATATAAATAATTTGTTGTGCAAAATATCAAGCCCCAACACGCCTATCCCCAATAAACAGTTACAGATTTCACCATATGAAATTGGCCTCAAGAATGAAACAATATAAACTTAGTGAGGTAACAGAAACACTTAATACAAAAAGGAGTACTTGTGTCACCGAGTTGGAACAAGATAATCATACATAAAATCCTTGCAAGTTTAACAGCCTTTAATGGAGGATTCCGAGTCGGTCAACATCACACAAAATAAAATGAATGCAATTGGGAAGAGCACTGAGAAAAGAAAAAATCTGCAAAACTAAATCAAGATATTTTCTTGATTATTAAACTATCGTCTTCAAAACATTGAGTTTCCCCATCCTGAAACACAGTGCTAGTTATTTATTGATTGACTAAATGAATTTTGACGAGTTACTCTATACAGCCATGGTTGACCAAATATTAGCACGATAACGAAAGCAAAGACGGTTCATCCTTTAGCCTCTACCTTCACAAACGCAATCCATAATAAATTACAGCTTAAAAGAAACTAGATCATTCGCATCAATCAAATTATGAAGCCAATTTATAATATTAACAGGCAAACTAAGCTATCGAGAAAGAGAAGGTACCTCAAGAAGACCCTGTTCCACAAGCAAGGTATCATCCTCAACGGCACCCATATCTTCTTCCAAAGCCTCTCTCTTCCTTCGTATTTGCTAGAGAGGGAATAGCGAGAGAGATATTTTGCAGATTTCTTAATATATAGCCCAACCTCCTCGGATGGATGATGTAGAAGAGAAGGCCGCAATTTCTCGATTTGCGCAAGCAGGCAGAAAAGATCAGACTTGGTAATTAAATCTAAATATGAACAGTAAATTTGGAAATCGTAGGAAATCGGTAAACACGAAAGAAGACAATTGAAAATGATCAAAGGCTATGCTGTAAATTGGACTTTAATCTTCATCCCCTACTTAAGAGTGTTTAATTAACCGGAAAGGGATAGACTAGTTAGCATTGCCCACTCTTTGTTGAATAAAGAAAAAAATTATTGGTTAAATTATTTTTTTAATCTTTACAGTTTACTCTCTTTTCCAATGAACCGAAAACTAATAAATATATTGAAAACCGGAGTTGATAAAGAAAAAAGACAGAAAATGGGTTAGGTAGGTAGAAATTAAAAACACAATAGGTCTAGGCAAAAGAAAAAAAAAAAGAGATAAAAAAGTGATAAATTTTTAAAATAAAAAATAAACAAATTAATATAAGATAAGTGGTTAGAATAAGAATAAAGCATATAATAATATAAATATATAATATTTTTATTTAAAATTATTTAATTATACTTGTAATATAAAATTAATATATATATCAATCACTCGTCACTTAATTTTTTTCACCACTATAATGAATAATTCAATTTTTAAAATATTACTCTTTTTATTTTTTTTTTTAATAAATTATACTCTTTCTTTTAGAAATGCTAAAATTACACTCACCTCCTTTCTTTAAAAAAAATTTAAAATTTTATTCATTTTTACCTTTAAAAGTTATATTAAATTTTTAAAAAAATTAAAATTAATTCAAAAAACATATTTTAAAAATTATTATTTCATTATAATTTGTTGAGTTAAGAATGATTAATTTTTTTATTATGAAATTTTAAAAAATTACATTGGTTAAATATATATTTAATTATGTAAGTAATACATATAAAAATATTTTGGTCAATAAAGATAAAATTGTAAAAAAAATTTATCTCTCGAGAGAGAAGAGTATAATTTATTTTTTATTATGAATAATATGAATCTTTATTTTATTTTAAAAATTATATTTATTTTAATTAAAATACTCTTTTCTATATTATTAACACAAAATAAATATAAATTTAATATATATATATACTCTTTTCTATATTATTTTATATTTATTATTTTATTATATAATTATAATTATTACATAATTATAATATAATATATAAGATTGAATAGAATTTTGAATATAATTAAAATAGAATTAATATATTTTTAAATGAATTTCAAAAAAGAATTCAAATTCATTTAATATATATTCAATTTAGAATATTAGATTTAGATTCTACATAATTAATATTTGATATATTAAAAACTCAATACCAACATACAAACATCATTTTACACATAAATACAACTCAAACCATCATTTAATCTCACTCAAATCTTAAATTAAACCTCATTTTCACTCAATAGGTAAAAACTCATTTCTCATAATCTAATTTCAACATGTATAAATATATTTATGCAATTTAAAATACCCAATAACTTTCAAAAATATCAAAAATGTAGTTTTAATCCCTCTTTTACTTTCATTAACATCCAAAATCTCATTTTTTAGAATATGAATAGTAATTTTGAATTTAAAGGGAATCGGCTATTTTGCTACCTTATTTCATGTAAAAGCTAGATTTTCACTCTCAAATACCTTTCTAGGCTCCTTTGTTGTGAGATTTCACTTCCACTTGTGCTAAAATTCACACTATGTTGCTTTTCTTTCACAATTTCTCTCTTTCTCTGTCTAGATCATCCTCTCATTCTCTCTCTAAATTCTGAAATGTAAGGTGAGAAAATGAGGCTCATGGGATTTGGCTCTATTTATAGGTGCTTTGGGGAATTGCAATTATAGTCTTAATTTTGGATCATTCAGCTTCAAATGATAATTTCTCTAACCACATGCTAATTTATCATTTTGTCCTTGAACCATTGGCGTACAAATTCAAAAGTCTAGTAACTACAGTAATTATTTTGGTTAAAATTACAGTTTACTACCTTGAAGTATTGAAAGCCTGCACAGCTTCTTTTACTAAACCTTTTTTTTCTCATTCAAATTTGTACTCTTTTCTTTTCAATTTAGTCATTCACTCTAATGTAACTATATGCAATCTAATGCAATAAACACAAACATTTAATTTATTCAATTACTAACAAACATCTTTTAATAGATAAAAAGAACAAATATTATATAAAACGTCTTAAAAAATTTAAGAATGGACATGGAATATGTTGGAGCTACTTGTATTATCGATTTGATAAGTGTTTCTTTCCCCAAAAGAGATAAGAACTTATGTTTCCAACCAACCAGTTTGTTGCAAACTCTATCCGAGAGTTTGAATTTTGGATTTACCCCATTAAGCCAAGATGACCAAGTATATTCTTGCATTATCCCACTTCATATTGAGGATGCCTGGGACTCTCCTCAAGCCACTTAGACAACCCCTTCTAAAGGAGAATCTTGACTTCTGAATGTTTATTTTTTGACCTAATGCTTTGCTATAAACACTCGAAATTTTTAAGATGTTGTAGGCCTTTGACTCCGTGGCTTTGGTTAATAAGATTGTATCATGAGAAAATAGTAGGTGAGTTAATACTGGGCTATTCCTTGCAAGTTTCACACCTTCTGTCTGATCATTTATCTTGTAATTAACTATCATACGAGAAAGGGCTTCAGCCACAATGATGAAAAGGTAGGGAGAGATGGGATCCCCCTCCCTTAACCTCTCTTCAGGTAGAACACATAACCAATCTTACAATTTACTTTAATCTTGTAAGACATTGTTGTGAGACACTCTAAAACAAGGTCCACCCACTTAGGGCTAATGCCAAAAGCTATAAACACTTGTTGTAGGAAGTCCCACTCTACCCTATTGTAGGCTTTGTTCGTGTCCAATTTAACAACCATAGAGTCATTCCTAGCTGCCTTACGCTCCATTAGTAAATGATAAGCCTCCTGCACAATTTTTATATAATTTTTCTTCCACTAATAAAAGCACTTTGAATGTAAGATATAAGCTTTCCCACTAATGACTTCATTATTTGGGTCAAGACTTCAGAGATGATCTTGTAAACAAAATTGCAGCAACTTATGGGACGAGAGTGCCCCATGTCTTCTGGGTTAGGGATTTTTGGAACCAAGGAGATGACTGTTTTGTTAAAAACTCTAGGAATCTTATCGAATAAGGCTTTAAATACACCGCCAACTTCTTCCTTGATGATAGGCCATGCTTCCTGAAAAAAGAGCCTATTAAACCCATCAGGCCTAAGAGCTTTTTGGGCCCCTAGGTTGAAAACCATGTTTGAAATCTCCTTATATGAGATTGGGTTAAGAAGATGTCAATTTTCTAGCTCCATAATTTTCTTTGGGACATAGTCAATTACTTCAGCCATCTCGATAGTGCCATCAAAAGTAAAATTGGACTGGAAGAAGGCCTAAAAGGAAATTGGGATTAGGCTTTGACCTCTATCCAAACGCCATCAGAACCTGTTAGCCAAGTGATTCTATTATTAGCTTCTTCTTGCTAGGGTGGTAGCATGGAAGAACTTAGAATTCTTGTCACTTGTTCTGAGCCATTCAACCTAGCTCTCGGACTCCAATACATCTCCTCCCTTCTCCATAAGTCATCCATCTTGCTCTTGAGGATTTCAGATCTTGATTTTTCTCATCCACTGCTATGCTATTAGAGATAAGTCTAATTTCTTGTTTAATTGCTTTAATTTCCTCATCAGCCCTCCTGAAGGTGCACTTACTCCACTCCAACAAGTTTTACTTCACCTTGTTGAAGCTCACTTCTGGAGGTGCCCCATGCCCTTTTGAAGGTGCACGGTTCATCTGAGAGGGAAGGGTGTGGATTTGGGTTTTTGGTAATTTGAGAAAGAATTGAAAATAACATTTTTACCATTACTTATGTGTCATTTAAGTCTGATAGGTAAATGGGTTTAGTGGCATTTGTGATTTTTTACACACAAATAAAAGTTCAAGAGCTTATTTGTCAAAAACCGGAGTTAAAGCAAAATCTTTTGCACAGAGGCTAAAGTTTGAAAAGGTTTTATACATTTTACCCAAAAGAATAAGCAACTCCTCTCTTTTCGAAAGTTTTATCAAACAAGCTAATATGATTAAATTGAAGAGTATATATATGTAAGTATTAAAATTGAAACGTTCATTTTCTTTCATATTCATTCTTTTCAATGTCATTTCTTTCAGGAAATAATAACTTGGGTAAACATAGTTCTGGTTGGTTTCTTTATGTTACATCTCTCCCAGCGACACTGTTGCCAAAAAAAAACCATAAATATATATATAAATTCCTTAAACATTTTATGCACTCTTAAATTTATCAATTTTAAAAGTTCAAAAAACTATTCGTAAGTGACTTAAAATTTAAACAGCTTTTTTTTTTTTAACATTTTTTTCCTACAGACAACTATTTGACCTATAGGTTCTATATAATCCAACAGATAGTGGTATACAACCCTACTACTCCCTTGACTTCAATTTTTAATATTTGTCTCGAAACGCTGGAATAAAGGTGTCTTTGATTTGAGAAAATGTGCCTAATTTTCATTTTTTTAAAAAAGTTCTTCTCTTTTCCAATTTTTTTAACTTCTAAAATATGTGTTTTTTCTTATCAACTTCTGAAATATGTGTTTGGTTAAGTATTTTCTAAAACTTCAATTTTCGTTTCTATTTGTTTCAAACTCTCTTTCGTTGACAAGAACGGAAAAATATTAAGGAAATGTTTAAGTTTTGAATTTTCATAAAATTATTTTGGTTAATGCTCTTTAATTATAATAATTCCAAATCAAGTGTTGCTGTTACTTATTGTTCATTTTTATTATTGAATATTTGTTTATAGGGTGAATCTACCTAATAACAACAGTCAAATAAATGTTATTTTAAAAAAGTATTCAAATTACATAATTTTTTAAAAAATCTATACAAACTCCTTTTAAACTAAGAAAAAGGCTAAAATGCCTTCTAATATAATATTAATATCTTTTATTAAAACTTTTGTATAGATGTTATTTATTGTGTTGAAGACCATAAATTTAATTTATTTTAAAATTTAAAAGATGGCTGTTTTAATTTGGTAGGCCTTAAAACATGAAATCTGGATTGTTACTAAAATATCAAGGAGGGTAAAGCTATTCTTTAAAACCATTAAAAATCACGTATTATGGTATGTTTTTTACTCTCAGAATGCAAATGCAATAATGATACACATCCTCAAGTTAAACCCCAATTGTAAGGATATCCTTAGAGGTCCTATAAATACAAACATGTAACTATCATTTTTGTATTCTAATAAATGACCCATATCCTCAATTTGACTAAATTTCCCGTTCTCATTTCTATATCCACATTGTCGATGAAGCTAAATTTCAAATTTTGAACATCAAAATTCTAAAATTCCTATTTCATAATCCCTATTTAAGCTCATAATCAATTTTAACATAAATTAAGTTGTTATTTATATTATTACTTTTATACCCTATATTGCATTTAAAGTCTTGAGCACTAAATTTAAAACTTACTGACTTAGCCCATGATCAAGTCTGTTCTTCATTTGTGTTTTTAGATATTATGAGATTATCTGAATTGGATAGTTAAAATAGAAGCATCAATCATTAAGCCACATGAGACAGACGGTATCAAATAGCTGTCTGCAAGTGGCACTAAGTCATCAAAGCTACCATATATTTTTCCCTTTTAAAACACTGTAGAACACTGCGATTAGAAATTTTCAAAATTTATCGATGTTTACAACAAACGAATACCTATATTGTTTCTGGCACAAAACTCTCCAACAAATTGCCTCAAAACAACATAAAAGTTTTAAAAATCAGGTTTACACAAATATTAAGTGAAAGAAATTAGAACTAACTTCCCCTGTGATCCCACATCTAATACCAACCATATACTTTCCAGACCTATATTTTAATATTGAAGTAATCTGGGTCGAAGTGATGCAACCTCACATAACCATCCTCGCCACCACTCGAAAAGCTGCAGTGATAGAATGAGCTTGAACTCAACTAAGTTTATATAATTTCAGACAAACATGGTAATATAGCAAAATATACTAGTAATCCATAATAAATCAAATGGAAAACTAGATACGGTTTGAAATCATAATTTAAGGGGACTGCTTGTGGTGGTTACAAACTACGACTCATTTCTTTACCAATACACAGAATAGGTTTACTGACATTAAGGTCATTTTCATGTAGAACAGGGTCATGATAATCTCGCGAGAAAAAAACATAACAGTGTCATGTAAAAATATTCCATTCACTCAGGTCCCCATTACGTAAGTGAGACCCACCACTTAATGTGTCTATCGCTCTCTTCACATGATACTATTATATTACTTTTTCATATAAGAGAATCCTAATCCATGTAGAACATAATGCAAGGGTATTTAGGTAATTTACCAATTCACTTTTTAAAATAAAATTACTTAAATACCCTTGATTTATTTTTTCTTAGTGAAAAGGCTAAACCTTTTTGGTAAAACACATAAATATAAAAATTGTTAATTTTCACAAGACTAGTGAAGAGGTAAGTAATTCCATTTAAGTAAAAATGTTTTTGTATTTTCTAAACGTCTTTTCCTATCATGTTTTTCAATAGAAACATAAAATGAGAAAACTTTTAGAAAGATCGAATCATAAGGTTCTGATCTGAAAAAATTATCCAATTGTTATAATTTTATTGAAGAACCTAATGGAAAACAATTAAAACTGAACACAAGTTTTGTCCTTTTCTAAAAATTGAAAGAACTTCACTCATAATGTTACAATATATTCAAAGAATGTTTCATCATGATTTCTATAAATTTCAGGTGACTAATGCTTGGTATAAATTATTGAGATAAGTATGATGCTTAACATAGTTTTTAACTTCTATTCCAATTTGAGATGAAAGAGTGGCTAAATCAGAACATGATAATATAATTTAGCAATAGAAACTCAAAAATTCATAACTTCATGTTTATGATCACTTAGAAGCATGGATCAGTATATTATCAAACATTCTTTTCGATTGCACCATCATAACTCTGATTTGGTTCTATGCACATATCGTGAAGAATTACTATGCTAACTCAAGGGGAAACAAGATCAGGGGATATACCTCTTGCCATCAGGGTTAAAGGCCAGTGCATTGATTGGCCCAAAATGTCCTTTCACACCCCCAATTTCTTCTTGAAGAATCTAAACAAGTAAAAATAAGATACGAAATATAAGAGCTGAATTATCTGTACATGCCATCTCATAAGAGAAATTAATGTAAAAGATTAAAAAAAGAACTAACTTAACCTTATCAAAAAACTTGGCTTCAAATTTTCCAGCCCGATGATCAGTAGTTGTAACAGCTGATGCATCTTGACCACCTCCAAGCACCACCTAGAAAACAAAAGGCATGAAATTAAACAAAACTACAGATGGACTGAATAAATAAATGACAGAAGACAAATGAGATCGGGAAAGTGAGGTAGCTGGATCATTTTCATCCAACATGAAGTACCAACTATTTGCAAATCCATATATTTCATGAGTTGGTGAACCAGTACAACATAGTAAAAGAATATGATAGTTTTTAGGGTATAATTTTGCACCCAAAAAATAATTTAATTTTATCCTTTACCAAATCACTACGCATATTAAACCCTTCCCTTCAGTCAAAAACACTAGAATCAAAATTACTTTCATACATCAAAACACTACAATATCATAAGAGTGAAATAATTTAAATTTGCATAATACATACATGATCAAGGAGAGGCGACATTGCCACTGCATTGACTGGGCGTTCTGTTACATATGTCTTGATAAGTGTCAATGTTCTGGTATCCCAAAGCTAAAACATTGCCAGAATGGAAGGAAAAAACAATTAAGTGAAAGAAAAGTTAAATTCCACAAAAAAATTCTAATTAATATATATATATATATATCACCCCTAACACAAACAAACTGAAGAATAAATATATTTATACCCTAGCAGATTTATCCAGGGAGCCAGTCAGGAAATGTGAGCCATCAGCAGATTTTGCAAGTGATGTTATCGTCTTTTTATGACCAGATTCTTTGTCTGACTCTCTAAGTAATTTTCCTGTCTGCATGTTCCATGTTTAAGTCAAATTCATGCAAAAAAGTAAGGATGATGAAAGAAGGTGAGTGGATGAACAGAAAAAACATTGCATGATGTTTGGAGGTCTGTGTTTCCATAGAGCACAGAAGAAAGGAAAAGAACAACATTCAAATACAAACTTATAACCTAAAAGTACCATCATATTATGGTCACTTACCTCTGAATCCCAGATACGGATGACTGCATCTTCTCCAGCACTAATAATGGTTTTGTTTAGGGGTCCCCAAATGGCTCTGTTTATTCTTCCCTGAGGGCCCTTAACGGCAAGTACAGATTCCCCAGTCTCTGGAAAAATGGGTTATTAACCATTACCAGATGGTACCATGATATTTAGCAGTAATACGTCAGTTCACAATACATTGTATGTGAATAATCCAAGCAGGCCACTAGTGAAAGTATTATTCCAACTGTTTGCAAGATGACAATATAGGGACAAGTAAAGTAATATTATCAATTGCTTGACCTTTGAAAACTTTTTTACTAATAATTATCTCCAGGTGATTGTGTTAGCTGTGCTATATAAGCTGCTTAATGCCAAATAATCCATTTCTTCTAATAGCCCAATAACCAATGAGCAACCATCATACATCTCAAGAGAAAAAATAATACGCACTAAAACATTAAGCTCAAACAAGTACTTAATCTTCCACACAAGTATCGCCCATACATATCCAGCAAACAGAACAAACTCATTAACTTCTTTAAATAAATACCTCAACTATAACATCTTAGGATATCCAAAAGAACCAGAACTGTTCACTTGTTGCACAGTTAAATACTCAAAATGTAAGGTTTTAGACATTTAAAATAACTAAACCCATTGAAAACTATGGATACTTAGAGGCAACAGTTAAAATAAATTAACCCATTAAACCACACGTCGAACTATAGGACGAAGGAATATGAGATTGAGCTTACGGTCACTGGGGTCTCTAGTGATGCGCTTGACATGAATTGCAGAAGGCAATTCCATGAAGGGGTCAGTTGTAATAACAACAAGCTTGTCTCCGACAGAAAAATCAACAGACCTAGCAGGAGAATCAAAATTGAACGTGAACAATTGCTGCCCAGTTTGAACATTCCATAGCTTCGCCGTCTGATCCGCACTACCCGTAATAAGCCGCTTTGAATCTCCTGCACACAGATATATTGCCGAAATAAAACCCACTATTACCTTCAAAAGGATTTCTCAGTAATAGAAAAGATCATAGGGCAGAGGGAAAGAAAGGAACTTGCTTGAGACATCGCAGCACCAAACGGCCCCGTTGTGCCCGCGATAAGTGCCCAAGCGTTCACCATTGTCGGCGAACCACACGGTGGGGTTGTGGTCCTTAGCGCAAGAGAAAAGGAGATCTCCGTCTCTGTTGTACTTGAGAAACGTCAATGGCCTCTCATGGCCCTTCATCAAAATCGGCCTCATGGTTGTTTCTTCTCTTCCCTCTGAGTTTCTCCTTTCTAAACGACAAGAAAAGGAAGAGTTTTCTCTTGCGAGCTTCTGCTAGGAGGAGCAATGAAGGATTAGGGTTCTACAAGCGGAAGCAGCATTAGTGCCAGGTGGTGGTGTTTGCAACTGTATTGGGCCTTTAGGCCCACGACATGGCTTAATATGGGCGACGAGGAAGAATCTCTGACAAATTTTCAAGCCCAAACCATTGGACTCTATGCAGCCATCTTATGTGACAGTGGCAATCGCAAGGGAAGAAATTTAATTTTATAACTTCTTTTATATTTTTAAATTTTTTATTTGTAAAAAATATTGTAAGTTTCAAGAAAATATTGTATATCATTTAAATTTATATAAGAAATTTAACTTTTAATTTCTTAAGTGTGTTACCTAAGACTATTTATTTTTTTCTATTTAATTGTCTTTTTTAAAAGCGCATGACTATATTAACGGTTACATTTGTGCCTTGTTGTATATCTTTTGTATGGTGTTTTGAATATTTTGATAAAAGAAATTTTTGAAAATGTCAGTCATTTGAGATTGTGCTAAAAATATTTTGTTACTTGAATTTAAACTTAATATAATTTATCATTTGTTCTTTAGGTTTTAAGTGACTAATATTTGAAGAGACTTAGGACCTATTTAGATGTTATTATGTTCTTTTATTTTTTAAAACTATTTTATAAAATTAGTTCTAAGAATTCATAATAATATTATTTTTATGTATTTATATATATATACTATTAATAAAAAAAATTATTATCTGTGTTTTCTTTTTTTTTAAAGAACTATAATTCAAAACATCTTTTAATTGTTCTATATTTTTTGTTCCCAAAATACATATTTTATTTTTTTGTTTTATGTCTAAAAATAGTTATTTAAACAAGTTTTCTTATTTTTCTATTTTTAAAAACCAAAAATAATTTTAAAAAACTGCAATCAAATATATCCTTACTCTCATATAATGACATAAATTTGTTCTTTTTTATTGGAAATAATAGCTTGCAAGGAAAGAGAAAAAGCTAAGTTTAACGTAGACATCTAATTGGGAATAGGTCTAGAAATTTAACAAAAGTTGTGAACTCTAAGTCCTTCAATTTAATGCCAGTGGATAGCTTCTTGTTGCAGGACTCTGTTGATATCTGGTAGCAAGATTTCCTCTTCAAAATTGGTCCTTCCCTTTATCATCATATCTATATGGCTTTGTTTTCCTAGTGCTTTTATATATCGTAATCGACTCTGTCTTAAGCTCTTACTGTAACGACCCCCGAATTTATAATATACTTTTCTCTATCAGAGTAGTGGAAGCATAATAAGTTTTAAATAAATTTTTCATTTTTTCATGTTAGGGAATATTAGAGGGTCTCTACTGGTTGAGTATAACCCAAATAGATTCTTCTCACAGTCCATTCAGATTCCACTCAACCCTAAGTCCTATGCAGCATTTTTATTATCACATACAAGCCATAACATGCTCTAGAATATAAATACTAACAACCATACAAATATCATTGAGATATACTAATTTAGAATACTAAATCCATTCAAATTCATTTTTAAACAAGCTATTCTTCCATACCGTCATTCTACCGAAAGTCCATTAGAGTTTCCCCTAAAAATTGTACATTTCCCTTTTATACAACTAGTCAAAACCACAAATACATCTAGTAAAATCCATCAAAAATCAAAACCAACAATATAAATATATATATATACACAAATTCAAGCCTAAACTATGCCACAACGTCATCCTAAGATCCTGCTTCTGCCCATCTATCTCCTAGGTATTCCCTATTCCTGATCATCTAAGCAAACAACTTCATGAGATAGTTAAATCCCAGTAGAGAAATTTACAGTTAAATAGTACTAAAACAGTTGGATGCTCAGCTGTGGCAATGTACAGAAAACATCTCCCCAATTCTGATTTAAACGCATGTAAATTACTGGATACTTTTAAAATATAAAATCATGGAAAATTAATGCAAAATAATATATTGAGCATATGATCTTTATTTTGAAAAATTATACTGAAAATATTACTTAAAATCATGCCTGAGAGTTTTCATATACTTACTAGTCAAAAGTCTCATGTGACTATTTAATATTCTTTTCAATTGCATGTTGTTTTTACAGAAAACATAATTTTAGGTTGGGTGTGATCCGTAACATCAATCACTCGAAAACACGCCTATATTGTGAGTGTAATCCGTGACACCAATCACTCACTCAAGGACCAGGTGAGAATTAACATCTAGGGCATCCCCTAGCATGTGCACAAACGCTAATTCTCATCCTCATATAGTCTATATAAAAATACATACACATAGCCGACCAATTCTCAAGGTTATAGGATATTATACTTAAACCAAAATGTTACCCCATATAGGTTATCCCCCCTTATACGCCTTAAACCTTTCATAGGGTTGTCCTGGTTTAACGAATAATCCCTAACAAATGCAGACTAATCTAATTAAAAATAATTCGTTTTACAAAACTTTCTGCATAAAGGATATTCAATGGCCGTCCCACACTGGCTATTGAATACCCACCTTAAGTCAGTCCATCCCTATGGCATATAATTTTGATAGCCAAACTTATCAAACATACAATAAACATTCTCAATACACAGGTATTCGTATACACTCATCTATGTTTTCAACACGCATTTCCATTCAATGTAATTATTCTAAAACAAGCATTCACAATGTCAATTTAAAGTTCAGGGGAGTGTAAATTACTCTACCTTTTACCGTTTGCTCCTAATCGGGTTGAGATTTCCTTTTTCTTTGGCAATGGATCCCAATTAGTTTCTTGAGGAAATAATTCAATTCTTAGGTGGGTTTTCCTTTCAATTATGCCTTCCTACGTTAATTTATCTAATTCCTAGGTCAATCTAATCCTTAAACACATTCGGAGTCAATTTCGATAGGAAAACATCAAATCGGAGTATTTTAAATTGTATTGGGGGTTTCGGAAGGTTGAAATTTGATTCCAGCAACTCCGAAGATGGCGCATGGTGGAGCACAATAACTCATGGCGGTGCACCGTGGCAGACAACAGCTAGAACAATGAAACACCAAAATGTAGCCTCCAACTCGAGGATGCCAAATCTGATGTCCGTTCAATGAAACACAGTGGTTTGACCACGTTTTTTCGATGACAAAGTTGGTGATCAGACAGAGCTATTTTCCTCCATTCACGGTGTGTGGCGGCGGCGTTCCACCGGCTGGAAGCTAGTGGAGGAAGCTAGTAACTCAAGCTACCCAATAGTGGTGGCGGTGTTGTAATAAACAAAATTTTTAAAATAGCTAAACTGAATAAAACTGATCGTGATTTCATTAAAATTGATTCTGGAACAATTTTCGGAGTTGACGATTGAAACTTGGGAATTTTTCAGAGTCAGAAACCTAATCCGATGGAAGGAAATGCAGCCCGGCGTTAAGAATCTGATAGATAGAGTTTGAAACTTCGGTTCCTCAAATGGAGGCTGAAATGCTTGCATGGGAACCCGTGCCCTCGTCCAGATTGAAGACGGCATCCAAAAGTTATCTCGAGTGATGTGAAAAAAGACCAAATCGCCCTTGGAGGCTTTAAAATTCCTAAACTTCCTAAATTTCCATCATTTTTCCACCTTCACTCTCTCTCTTCACTCTATTTTCTCTCTCTTCTCTCTCCTCCTCTAACCACCGCGCGCAGCC
Organism: Senna siamea; assembly: GCA_031216115.1. Taxonomy (NCBI): domain Eukaryota; kingdom Viridiplantae; phylum Streptophyta; class Magnoliopsida; order Fabales; family Fabaceae; genus Senna; species Senna siamea. Next base: position 12,155,714 of record CM062360.1, read on the forward strand.
ACCACCACCGCCTTGGACTGCTATCCAACCTACCAATCGACACGCCTCACCACCCTCAACTTATATAAACCACCCACGACCACCAACGGCCGCCACCCTCGCCGGAAAAAGTCCATTTTCCTCTTCCATCGTGAATTCCTTGCGCTGTCGTGATCTCCACCGTTCGGCGCCATTAGACATCACTGCCCCCGTCATTGTGAAGGCCGAGCTGCTAGCTTCCTCCCACAGCTCGCAGTCGCCAAACGGAGCCGCCACGTGCTAGGATCGAGGAAATCTCCATCTGCCGTGTGTGAAACTTCGTCGCCGAAAAACACCACCTTAACGGCCAAGAACCGCCGCTCCAACCCCAGATTTGGACTCCTCATCTTGAGGGCTTCACTCTAGTGTAAATTTTGAGCTCAGCCGCACCCCTCTGTCATGCGCCACTATACATTGCCGTGCGCCACCACCGGAGAAGCCAGAAGCAAATTCCCACCTTTTTGGAACCCGCGGTATGATCTAAATCGCCCTAATTTAATGTATTTTTGACTGAATTGGATGCCAAATCTATATAGAAACCTATCGACCTAGAAAAACATGTAATTGGACGTAAGAAAGTGAAATTGATTACATAACGAACTAAAATATTGATTTAATTGCCTAGAAAATTGACTAGGCTCGGATTCTGAAGATACAAGAAGTCCTGGACCAATTAGGAGCAAACGGAAACCAGGTAGGGTAGTTTACGCTTCCTGGACATTAGACTGACTTTGGGAATACCTGAATGATTTTAAATTGATTACATGGAAATACACGTTGCCTTCGATGAATATAATTACATGCCTATGTGTTAGTATTGTCTGTTGCATGTTAGACGATTTGGCTATTGAATTTAGATGCCATAGGAACGAATTAACTTAGGGTAGGATATTTAATAGCCGGTATAAGATGGCCGTTGAGTATCCCGAGTGCAGGGAATTTTATAAATGTTTGTTTTAACCAGATATAGCCTGTATTCGTTAGGGATTACGCGGTAAACCAAGACGACCCTAAGAAAGGTTTAAGGAGTATAAGGGGCGATAGCCTATACGGGGAAACGTTGTGATTTAGGCATAATACCCTAGAACCCTGAGGACTAGTCGACCGTGTGCATGTGATTCTAAATAGACTGTATAAGGATGAGAATTGGCGTATGTGCACATGCTAGGGGACGCACTAGATGTTGATTCTCACTTGGTCCTTGAGTGAGTGATTGGTGTTATGGATCACACTCACAATATAGGCGAGATTTCGGGTGATTGGTGTTATGAATCACACCCAATGATAAGAGATAGATTTTCTCTAGATGACATGCAATTGGATAAATTCAGATACGGTTTCATAAGACTTGTGGCCAACATGTATTTAGAAACACCGGGCATGGGATTTGATTTGATTTTTGAACACAGATTATATAAAACAAATTGTTATATTCATTGAATAATTACCTCAATTTTCATGCTATTTAACGATTTTAAAAGATAAGGTATTTCACCGATTTTCGAAATGAACATAGGAAGTTGTTTTTGGTGCTTGCACCGCCGAGCATTCAACTAGTTTTTAAATAACTATTTACTGTAAATTACTCTACTGGGATTTAAATATCTCATGAAGTTTTTTGCTCAGATGAACAGGAACAGGGGCTTAGAAGATAGCTGGGTAGAGACTTGATAACAAATAGACGTGCAGCTTAATCCTAGGCTTGAATCTGATTTTTATATATATTATGTTATGTTGATGATTCTGTTGCTAGATTTATGTATTTACTAGTAGTTTCTTACTGTTGATGGTTTTATCTGTTGGATTGGATTTTATTCGATGTGTATATTAGAATTAGATGATTGTTTGTATTTGGATAACGTTCAAAATACAAGGAAAACTTTACCGAATTTTTAGCAGGAATTTATGACTAAAATTTTGAGTTTTTGATGGATTACATGTGAATGTATGTATGCTTGATTTACGGTTATTAGTTTTAATATTCCAGAGCTTATTGTAGTGATTGTATGTATATTTAGTATAGCTACAATTTGATTTAGGGTTGAACGGAATCTGAATGGACGACGAAAAGTCTATTTGGGTTACATTCAACCAGTAGTGATCCCTTGACGTTCCCATATCAGGAAAAACTATTTTAAAAACCCATATGCTTCTGCTACTCAGATAGAGGATAGTGTATTGTGGATTTGGGGGTCGTTACACTAGGTCCCCTATTCCCCCACCACATGACAAGTTCTTGTTACTTATTTTTTACTAGCCCTTGTAAGCCATGAGGCCATGTACTTTTTTTTCTCTTAAAGAATAAATTAAAAAACACAATTATTTATTCTTTCTTTGTATAATTTTAATATTGTTTAAAAATAATAAAAACTAGAAAAACTATTATATATAGATATAAAGTAAAATGAGGAAAATTATTATATTCTCATGAATATATATCTTTTAATATATATATATATATATACACTTGAAAGAGAATAAGACACTGAGATTTTAGTAATGTACACTTTCTAATTTTTTTAAATTACAAAAAATACCAAAATTTTAATAAAAATAAAATTGTGCATATAGGTATGTTTCATAATATTTCATTAATTTTTGTTTTCAATTTTATGGTTCAAACATGCTTAAGTTAAATATTTTTAGATGATAATTTTTTATAATATTTGTAATTATTAATATGGATATTTATATTTTTCTAAATTTGGTTCTATCCTTTGTTTTTTATTTTTTATAAAAAAAAGTGAAATCCTAAATATTTTTAGTTAGATGATAATTTTTTATATTTTGTTTTTATAAACATGCTTAAGTTAAATATTTTTAGATGATAATTTTTTTATAATTTTTTTGTTATTTAAAAAATTAATATATCTTTTTTAATAATATTTATTTGTTTTTGTGTTTCTTTTTTTGTTATTTAAAGATTTGAGCTATCCTTTATAATAATGTTTAATTTGTAAAAAAAAAAAAGTAAAAATATAAATACATAAATAGTTTAAATTTTCTATGTTTAATTTTTGTAGTATTTAAATATTTAAAATTTTAAGATATCTTTTGAAATAATATTTTTATTTAAATATTTAATACATTATTTCTAATAATATTAAAATTTGAGTATTTATTCTTTTTGTTATTTAAATTTTTAATATTAAGCTTTTAGAAAAGAATGTGAAAACCTAAATATTTAATTTTTTGTTATTTAAATATTAAATATAATTAGTTGTACACTAAAACCTTTAATCATAGTCTAATCATGTTTTTGCTTTCTCACTTTATTTATTATTTATATTTATGTTGTTGAACTTTGATGGCCTTAAAATACTTCGAACTAGTACCTTTAAATTTAAAATTTTAAACTTTCAACTAGTGCTTTCTCACCTATGTACGGAATAACATTCAAGAATGATAGGTTGAAAAGGATAATGCATGGTTCGATCGAGTCTGGAGGAATCCTCTTTATTAGACTTGGAGAGTAGACATGTTTCAGAGGTGGTGTGACGAGAATAAGTGAGTTTATGAATTAATTTACTTTTATTTTCTCTTATCACGTTTATTAACAACCATTCATACTAACAGTTAGTTTTTTCTCATAGCCTGAGTAGACATTCACATGACAATGGGCAAGGGATTACTATGGCCTACTAGCCACAGCCATCGTCCCACACTTATAACAAGCTAGATTTTATGTTGTAACTTGACTTGGAATGTTTTACTTTGAATGCGATCTTATATTTGCGTTAGTCGAGAGGTAGAGGCCAGAGATGCACGCATTCCACCTACCCACGACAAGTGTACCATTACACTAGAAGATTCTCATTATACAACTTGGCTTACCATATTTCAAGATGCTAGTCATTAGGTCGACACTCTCACCTTGGTTCCACATTAGTTAGAATTTATTAGGCCATATTCCATCATTAAATGCCATAAATGGTCAGAGAATGAGCCTCGTGTGGATCTTCAATAATTTAATGAAGTCCCTGACAATGCCAATGATGAAGAGCTATTTCAGTTTACAAAAAAATACATGTTGCGTTTAATTAGAGGTATCTGATGGTGGATAAGTCATGCCACTTTATCTACCTAATGTAGCTCTTGCTGCTTACCAACTTAAAGAAGGCAAGTAATTATAGTTGGGGATCAGTTGTCCTTGCGTATCTATATCGAAAGATCTATAATGCTATAAACTATAAGGATAAGGACATTATAGGCTACTTAATGTTGTCACACTTATGAGCATGGGATCGCTTTCCTCATTTAGCTCTAAAAGTTTTAGGTCATCTAAAGCTCGAAAAGGGCATATACGATTTACCCTCACAATTAGGATACATGTAACACCCACATTAGCCTATGGTTCCTTTTAAGTGTTTAAAGGTATAATTTATATAATTATTATAATAATTGTTTGTTACTATCACTTTTACCTGAGTAAATTTTAAATTTTTTTACCAAGTTGATTAATTGAGTTCCATTTGGGTTGGTCTCTACTCTTGGGTTCTCTCAACATCGTAGCAGAATGAATATATATGTATATAGAATAACCCTGAATTAACTATACATAGACATGCATTTTAATTAAATATAATTAGTTAACTATTAGGCATGGAGGCAACAATCCTGCCACTCATAACCCATTAATTATTCTATTCATCAATCCAGCCTAATTCATATACAAATAAGTTAGAATAAGCTATACAAAATTTTCCTACACTAGCCTTTCTCAAAATATCATGAAGGCTAGTTTTATTCTACCATGCACTTAAACTATCTAATATTAAACAGTCTGTATACCCAGATTGGACACTTTTTCATACTTTACCTTCACCTCCTACCCAAATGGACTTACACATCTGGTACATGCCAACACTATCGTGAGAAATGAATCTCAGTAGCAATACAACCTGTTACGAAATCCATTGACCTGTACCACCATGCTCGCACCAAAAAACTCTACATTCTTTCATAAAACATATCAAATACTATTGGGATGTAATGCATGTAGCATTTAATCATGTTGTGTACTCATACATATGCATATTCATCAAAACATATCATCTTTAAAACATGGGAAGTGCATTCATCATCATTCTCATCATAAAACATTTCTTATAAAACACATGTATGATAGTAAACATGCCATCATTTTATTTTTATAACATATGAGCAGTACATAAAACACCCTAAGTGTAACGACCCCCTAATCTATAGTACACTATCCTCTATCAGAGTAGCGGAAGCATATGGGTTTTCAAAATAATTTTTCTAACTTTTTTCCATTCCGGGAATGTTAGGGGATCGCTACCGGTTGAGTGTAACCCAAATAGACCCTTACCGCTGTCCATTCAGATTCCACTCAACCTTAAATCCACTGCAGCTATACTAAATTCACATATAATCATCATAAGCTCTGGAATATCATATCTAATAACCAATAATTAAAATATACAATCCATTCACATGCAATCCATCTTAAATAAAAATTTAGTCATTCATTTCTGCCAAAAATTTGGCAGAGTTTTCCTTAAAATTTGGACGTTACCTAAATACAAAAAGCCAATATCCAGTAAATTTACATCTAATAAAAATTCAACAATAGAAAATCATTAACACAGATATATACAATAACAAATTCAAGCCTAAACTACGCTGCATCATCCATCTGTCATCCAGTCTCCGCCCAGCTATCTCTTAGGCCCTTGTTCCTGTTCATTTTAGCAAACAACCTCATGAGATAGTTAAATCCCAGTAGAGTAATTTACAATAATTAAATTCAAAAATAGCTGGATGCTCAGCGGTGACAAGCACCAAAAACATCTCCCCGTGTTAATTTCAAAAATCAGTAAAATACCTTGTCTTTTAAAATCATTAAATGGCACAGAAAACGAGGCAATCAATCAAATGAGTATAAAAATCTATTTTTCTGAAAATCTATAATACAAATCCAAATTAAATCCATTGCCTGGTGGTTTTCACATTCATATTCGTCACAAGTCTTATGTGACCGTATCTGAATCTATCCAATTGCATGTCATTTTACGAAAATCATTCTTTTTCGTTGGGTGTGATCCATGACACCAATCACCCGAAATCACGCCTATATTGTGAGTGTGATCCGTAACACCAATCACTCACTCAAGGATCGGGTGAGAATCAACATCTAGGGCATCCCCTAGCATGTGCACATATGCCAATCCTCATCCTCATACAGTCTATTCGAAATCACATGCACACGGTCAACTAGTTCTCAGGGTTCTAGGATATTACGCCTAAATCACAACATTTTCCCATATAGGCTATCCCCCCTTATACTCCTTAAACCTTTCATAGGGTCATCCTGGTTTACTGCTTAATCTCTAACGAATGCAGGCTAAATCTAATTAAAACAATACATTTATAAAATCTCCTGCACTCGGGATACTCAACGGTCGTCCCATACTAGCTATCAAGTGCCCTACCCTAAGTCAACTTACTCCTATGGCATCTAAATTCGATAGCCAAATCGTTCTAACATGCAACAGGCATTTACAACACATAGGCATACATATATACTCATTGAAGGCAGCACGTATTTCTATGTAGTCAAATTAAATTAATCAGGTATCCACAATGTCAATCTAACATCAAGGGAGGGTAAATTACCTTACCTGGTTACCGTTTGCTCCTAATTAAATTTGAGGCTTCTCGTATCCTCAGAATTCGAGCCTAGTTAATTTCTTGGGCAATTTAATCAAAGTCTTAATCCGTTACTTATTCAATTTAATTTCCTACGTTTGATTACATGTTTTCCTTGGCCAGTATCTTTCCTATACATGTTCAGCATCCAATTCAGTCAGAAAACATTAGATTAGGGCGGTTTAGATCGTACCAAGGGTTCTGAAAGATGGAAATCTGGCTCTGGACCCTTTTTGGCTTCTCTAGCGGCTCACAAAGAATAAGACACCGGCTGCTTAAGGTCAAAAATTACACCAGAATGAAGCCCGTAAGATAAGGAGGCCGGATCTGGGGTTAGTTTGGTGGTTCACGACTGTTTAGGTGGCATTTTTCAGCGGCGAAGATTTATGCATGGCTGACGGTTTTTGCCTCGATCCGGGTTTGTGGGGCGACATTCGACAGCTAGGAGCTATTGGAGGAAGCTGGCAACTCAGCCTTCCTAATGGTGGCGGCGGTGTCGCTGGACGACGTCAGACGACAGAGATCACGACGAGTGGAGAAACACACGATGAAGAGGGAAAAGAGGCATTTTTCGGGGGTTGTGGCGTATGTTGTTAGCCGAGGATGGTGGTAGGAGGTTCAGGGAGTCGAGCTGCATCGGTGGCTAGGTCAGGTGACGGCGTAGGGCGATGGCGTTGGCTGCGTACGATGGCAAGCGTGGAGGAGAGAGAAGAAAGAGAAAATAGAGTGAAGAGAGAGAGAGAGAGAGAAAATGGAAAATGAGAGGGAAAATGGAGTTTTTGAAAGTTTAAAGCCTTTGGGGGCAATTCGGTCTTTTGCCACTTCGCCCGAGAAAATTTTTGGATGCCGTCTTTAATCCGAGCAAGGGCACAAACTCCTGTGAAAGGAATTTGGCCTCCGTTTAAAGGATTTAAAGTCTGAGACTTTATCTGTTAATTTTCTAACGCCGGGTCGCATTTTCCTTCATTGGATCAGATTTTGATTCCGAAAAATTCCTAAATTTCAACTGTAATCTCAAAAAATTGTGCTGAATTCATTTTTAACAAAATCCTGATTAAATTCACCTAATTTAATTACTTTTAAAATTTTGGTTTATTACACTAAGAGTAATCGGGAGAGTCGTCCAGTAATAACTCCACGTACCACTATCTATATGAATAAGCGCATGTCTATTTAGCCATGCCTTAACTTTTGTACATTGTGAGGCGTCTCCCAAAGGATCCAAGTACCGTAATAGTCCCTACCCCTTTCCAGCAGATCATGCCTGACCAGCGAGATTCCTCACTTTTGTCCTAAACGGGGCTGGTATAACTCTCATGGGGTCACCGTCAACTCTAAGTATGTGTTTCTCATATGGCCCTTGGGAGATGACACTAAATTAAAGTTCGTAACTATCACAGTATTTTCAAAATTATCTAAGTTCAAGTGGATGTTTAACCATCCCAATTTATGGCACAACTGTAGAATGCCTAATAGCCTTCCTATACCGACAATCAATCACTTGATCATGAGCCTATATACCTTAAGGAATACACTAAGAATACTTTCCTCTTTCCCTTTTTATGTTTTCTGCTCTCTCTTTGTTTTACTATCACAAGGGTTTCATCACCTAAAACTCATAGTTTCCTTGCTTACCTATGTTGTAAGCCCTTAATTAAGTTAGTATGGAGAATTACCAAGCTCAATTGCCATTAAAAACCCCATTTCGTAAGCTAGAGAGTTACCAGTCGACTGTTGGAAGGCTAGCAGTCGACTGGTGGCTCTCTGTATTCCTCAAGTGCCAAACAGCAAGCTAGCAGTCGGTAGCCAACGAGCTGGCAGTCGACTGGTGGCTTTCTAGAATGTGTCCTAGGAAAAAATCAGAGCATGACAATCACTGCTAGGATGGCCAGTCGACTGGTAAGTGCAAACCCAGGCCCGACAATCGACTGCTAGGAATCTGGCAGTCCACTACTAAGCCTCTGTCTGCACTTCTGGGTTTCCAAGAGCATGACAGTCGACTGTGAGGATGGCTAGTCGACTGCTTAGTGGAGACCCGAGCCCTACAGTCGACTACTAAGAATATGGCAGTCGGCTGCTAAGCCTCTGTCTACACTTTTGGGTTTTTCAGAAACACGACAGTCGACTGCCCCATACCTAGCAGTCGACTGCTATTCTCTACTATAGTTCAAGAAACATAATTTTGAAAGTGCCCAGTCCAGAATGCATTCTATTTTCAATTCTGAATGTATGAGCTTCATTTCCATACAACAAACTTTACTTCTCATTAAACATTTCTCATCCATTAGCTCAAACATGGTACATGCAAGGAAAATTAGTTTATACCTCTAAATGAACACAACCCAGCCCTTCTAATCCATTAAAAGCACATATATGAGCATATATTCAGCAACACAACATCCCATAGAAATAGAAAAGCATACAGAATGTAGGTTTAACCCCAATCTCAGTTTAAACAGTTAGAAATTCATATTTTGCAAGAACAGTAAACTTTTCAGGAAAGAAAAGGGTTTAGGATAAATTTCTACCTTGATTCCTTACAAATGTGTGTGTAGTATGTGTTAAGAATGCTCTCCCCTTGCTGTAGGACTGATTCCTAGCCTTAAATCTGCCTTCCTTCAGCAAAATCTCTCCTTCCTTGCCTTAGCTCGCCCCTTTCTCTCTCTACTCGTCCCTATGCTTCTCTCTCTAAAAATGCTGAAGGTTAAAAGTGTAGGAGGGTTTAGGGTTGCTATTAGGGTTTAAGGGATTTTGGAAAATTGCTATTTGGTTCTTGAGCTATTTTACACTCTTAGACTCCCTCATCTTTTCCCTTTTCAATTGAGTCCCTAACCACCTTTTGCTAAATCTCTATTTATTTTCTTTCATTTTAGTCCCTAGGCTAATGCAACTATATGTACTAATGCAACATACACAAGCATTAAACATTAAATTAACAATTATCAAACATCTCTTTAATCATAATTGGAGCGGATGTTACAATACATGTATATCATTTCATCATTTGCTTACTTTGAAATTATTGCACCATAAGTTACAAAAATATTTGATATATTTTTTTAATTGTAACTACAAGTGGGTTATGGTTACACCAGACTCTCGGCCTACTGTGATCATCCAAAGACATTATTGGATTTACTTCAATGTATGACTGAAGATGAGGTTAGTCTCCATGATCAATTATTTGTTTTTTGTCATTTATTTAATCTTAGTATAACGTACTCATTTATTATTAGATTTTTTGGATCCTTTACACATCTAAACAAATCCATTCGTACTACATTGATAATTATAATATATGGCAAGCAAATGTGCCATTTATATGATTTCATATACTTGAATGTGGACCCTGACATTTTGTAATCTCCCAAAACATTGGCCTTCTATAAGCCCTTAACTTCCACGTGCATGTTGTTAGATAATGTGTACAAAAATATTCAATGTATCAATCATATTACTTATTGACATGGTAATTATGGTGCATTCAAATTGAGTACAATTTTATCGCAAGTTGGAGGGTGGCCTTTTATGGAAATATTACACCCTCCTCCAACTATACTCAATCAAACTTATTGTCAATATTAAGATCAGGTATCATCAATCACTCCACATAAATCTCTCTTAAAAAATGAGTGACATGTTCATGATATTTTCTTACTACTTTTGGACCTGCTCATTGTTCCTCTTATTCCTCTTCATTATTTTCATTCTCATCATCATCCTCATTTCCATGCCCTTTGACATTGACTTCTATAGTTTTTTTATTCTCCTCGACATAGCTTAACACTTCACTGTACTCAAGCATCTCGTATAATATATAATAAGGGTTTGTTGTAACATCCGCTCCTAAATTTTGAGAGATGTTTGTTAATTTTAGTTGATTGCTTGTGTATGTTGCATTTATGTTATGTTAGCTTGCATATAGTTGCATGAGTGCAAGAGTTGGACTAGAAATGAGTGAGAAAATTAACTAGAATAAAGAAAAGGAATAAACTAAAAAGCAAAAAAGGTTTAGGGATGAAAATTGCAATTTTAGCCAAAGGATTTACTGTAATAACAAAATTTTGAAAGCTGCTCGCCAGTGAGCTAGGGAAAAAATGGTAATTTAACATATAGTTAGAAGAATTATCATTTTAGGTCGACTGGTCAGGAATTGGGAGCAGAATTGCAAAGGGTCGGATCACCTATAAGTGGAACACCTCAGAAACCTTCCATTTCATCTTGAATCCTGAGTTTCTAGAGAGAGAGATTGTGGACGAGCTAAAGAGAGAAGCTGAAGGAAAAAAGCAGTAAATCTCATTTCTAGCAAGATTTAAAGTTACAAAAGTGATTAGGAAGGCATCTACAACATTAACCAGCATCTACACATAAGTTAAACATGGATTAAGGTAGCATAATAACCCAATCTCTTTATTTAAGAGTTTACTATTCATACTACTGAAATTTGTGAAATTAAACTTGTTTGAAAGAAAAAGAGATTTAGAACTACATTCTTATTATTTTTAATCACTATTGGGTATTTTTAACCGATTGAAAATACTTGTGCATGCTAAAAATTATTTCTGAAAAATGGGTTTTTCAGCTTGAACGAAAATGAGTTTTAATCTCAGATTTGGACAAGATTATATGATGTTTTGGGCTATTTTCTTGTGTTAAATGTTGCTGAGAAGTTTATCTTGAGTTCAACAAATTTAAAATGGATTTAAAAACAAGTTTTTGGATTAAAAATTTGCGTCAACGATAATTTATAAAATAGAGCAAGAATCATATACAGAATGCTAGCAGTCAACTGCCGAGCACCCATTTTTCCAAAAATGCCCAAGAACAGAGCAGCGAACTGCCTCAACCCAGTAGTCGACTGTCGGGCCCAATAGTATGCTAGCAGTCAACTGCTGGCACATAGCAGTCGACTGGCAGCTCTCTGTTTGGAAAATTTGGACATAATGCAATTAGTCAACTTACAGCAGGATACCAGTCGACTCCCACCTTTTGTGATGAAAAGATGAACTTAATGGTATATTTGAATGATATTTAGCCCAAAAATTAAATCCAAACTAGAGATTAATCTCAAATTACAAGCAAGGTAACATATACGTTGAATGTAAGTGAGAAAGAGCATGAAAGTGATGAAAGTGAAAAGGAAAGAGCAAGAATACATAAGAGAAATGAAAATTGTATTCTTAATATATGTATTTATGGTAAATAGGTTTATATCTGAATGACTGATTGCTGGTATGGGATGGTGATTGGACATTCTAGGATTATCATGATAATTGTGAATTGTAAGTTAGTGACTTAATGGCCAATGTAAATGAAAATTCACATACTTAGAATTTAGAGAACTATAGTATGCATCGATTCACGCATATATATATGTTTATGAATAGCATTTTGAGGATCCCAGTATGTACTTAATGTGTGGAACCCAGAGTTGGGACCTTATGGTACTTGGATCCACTGGAGGACACTCCAGAATGTACACATATGTTATATGCAATCAAGGACTGCCAGGCAGGGTTGCCACAGTACATATGCGAAAACATGGAGTGGTGTACATGTTGCCCCTCCAGATTTCTATTATTATGCAATTATATGATGATGATGATGATGATGATGATAATTGGCAGAGGCCAATGAGAAGTGCTCTTATTTCTTTATTGCTCTTTATGTTATGATGAAAGTTATATGAATGATGTTATGTTACCTATATGTTTTGATGAATTGATTAGACATATACTATGAGTTAAGTTTATGCATGCAAGTATGAATGTTTAATGAAATGTTGAACAGGATAACCCAATAGATGTATTGTTTTATGAAAAAGAATGTAGAGTTTTTATATGAGTTTATGATGGTACAAACTAGCTATTTTGAAAACTAGTTATTAATGCTACCGAGATTTATTCTCATAAAAATGCTAGTTTGTATCAGATGCCTAGATACCATATCTTTCTTGAGATAGAGATAGAGTTAGTTGAAATACCCTTCCTAGGATATTTCCCTATTATTAAGGAACTGTGGATCATATATGTATGGGAAGTTCTTCCCCCACCCTGATTACATGAAGTGTTAGAGTAGAAAATTTTTGGTATGCCCTATACCCTGGATCTTGGTGATAGGTTGGCAAAAGGATCAGGAGAATAGTTTTTATGTATAGGATAAGGGCATATATGTATTAAGATATGTGAGATAGGAATCCACTAGCTATTTTTGTTAAATGGGTATGAGTAACTTACTTGTTGTCTCCTTACCCTAGCTAACACTCTCACATATCCATAGATATATGTCTAATGAATGATATTTATACACTGTAAATGAATGTTGATGTATATGAATATATGTATGCACATGTATATTATTTTAACTAATATTTTTTAATTTCCGTTATGTAACATGTGAGATCCCGAGTGTAGTAGCCCAAACCAATAATACTTTTTAATTCACCTGATAACTAACTAAAAATGGACTGGGTAAAGGAAGTAGTAATTCACTAATCTTATAGTATATTGTTTATATTATTTAAATCACTTTAAAAGGAACTGTAGGATTATGGGGTTACACTGAGTTGGTATCAGAGCACTACTACCACGACTAGTTAGAACTGGCTCGGTAGTAAAGGCTTGATTCCTCAGGATAAAGACTAATGCAAGGTAGTTAGCTAAGCTATGATAGTTGACTGGCTTGTATTATGTTTTGAGTTGAGGAATGAAGTATTAGGTTTGGGTAGATGATATTTCTGATTGGCGCCATATGATCTCTTATAAATAATATGTTATTGAGACTGATCACCTCAGTAATGTTTGTTTTGTCGAGTGAATTATGGCCCCACCTAGGAGAAATACTGGGAAGGAAAAGGAAGGTGAGACCAATATAGAAAGAGTAATGCAAGTCAGGATAGGAGTGACAGAGGCTATGAGGAGCAATTGCCTTCTTTGCCCAAGCATTGTTGCTACTCAACAAGTTGCAGCTACAACTGAAGCATTTAGACAATTTCAAGAGAATAGACCTATGAATCCCAACCTAAATCCTTACATTGCACAAGTGAGAAACCAAGTTTATAATGGTTGGTTTGAATTTCAGAGAAATAATCCTCCTTCCTTTAGGGGTGAGTTTAACCCACAGGCAGCTGAAGAATGGTTACGAGAGATGGAAAATTTGTTTGAGGTCGTAGGGAATATGGACGAATAGAAGGTATTGTTTGCTACTCACATGCTTGTTGGGGAAGTAGAATATTGGTGGAGAAGAGCGAATTAATTACTGGTAGCTCAAGGAACCCAGATCACTTAAGAAGTTTTTAAAAGAGTGTATTTGGAAAAGTATTTCCCTGAGAACATGAGAAACCAGAAAGAAGTTGAATTCATGCAGTTAAAGCAAGGCAATATGACTTTTAAGGAGTATTTAGCAAAATTTGAGGTGCTGTCTAAATTCTCTTCTTATTTGGAGCAAAATCCAAATGAGACATGGAAAGCATTGCATCTAGAAGCTAGGTTGAGATCGGAGCTAAAAAATGTTGTTGCTCCGTTTGAAATTAGAAACTTTACTGTGTTAGTGAACAAGTGTCACATTGCTTCTTAGAACCTGGCTGAAACAAAGAAAGAAAGACAGAGAGCCAATTTCTTTAAAAGGAAACAACCGGGAGAAAGGGATAGTAGAAATGAGGGAAATCAGAAGGGGAAGAAACCTATGGTGAGACATGCAGTACCTAATGCTTGTCCAAAATGTGGGAAAAATCATGGCAGACCTTGTAGATTCCAGTCGGGTGTGTGTTTTAAGTGTGGACGACCGAGTCATTTCATTAAAGAATTCCCTAAGTAGAAGAAGTCGACTGAGCCCACAAGACCTCTTACTATGGGAAGAGTTTATACTCTCAAAGGTAAAGAAGTGGTCCAGTCCGATGATCTGATGAAAGGTAAATGTTTGATAAATGGTATATCTTTAATTGTGTTGTATGATTCTGGCACTACTCATTCTTTCATTTCTTGTGAATATGTGGAAAGATTGAGTTTACCTTTATTTAAGTTACCCTATGAGTTATATATTTCTACTGCTGTAGGGGAGCGGGTATTAACTTCTTTAGCTTGCTTAAATTGTTCCCTTGTTGAGAATAAGTCCTTCATTGTCGACCTCATTTGTTTACCTTTCGTGGGACTGGATATTATTCTTGGGATGGATTGGTTGTCTGCAAACAATGTAGTCTTGGATTGTTTTAAGAAATCTATGACTTTTATAGATGCCATGCCATTAGTTAGAAAAATTGAGGAAGAGATTCAAAGAACTAGTTTTCTGTGTTCTTCTAAAGTTAAACTTCAGTATAAACTTAATGCTATTCTTGCAGTTTGTGAATTTCCAAATGTCTTTCCCAATGAAATTTCAAGTCTTCCACCTAAAGGAGAGATATAATTTTCTATAGATTTGATTCTTGGCACGGGAGCAATTTCTATAGCGCCTTATAAAATGTCTCCCTTAGAGTTAACTGAATTGAAGATGCAGATAGAGGATCTTTTGGGGAAACAGTTTATTAGGCCCAGTGCTTCACCTTGAGGAGTACCAGTTCTGTTTGTAAAGAAGAAGGATGGAAGTATGAGGTTATGTATAGACTATAGACAACTAAACTGAGTAACTGTGAAGAATAAATACCCACTTCCTAGGATAGATGACCTGTTAGATCAATTGAGAGGAGCTACTGTGTTTTCCAAAATTGATTTGAGGTCGGGATACCATCAAATTAGAGTGAGAACAGAAGACATACCTAAGACAACCTTTAGAACCAGATATGGGCATTATGAATTTTTGGTAATGCCATTTGGATTAACGAATGCTCCAACTATTTTTATGGATTACATGAATCGTATCTTTAGACCCTACTTAGATCAATTCATGGTAGTGTTTATTGATGACATTCTTGTATATTCTTAAAGTAGTGAAGAGCATGAATATCATCTTAGGATTGTATTATAGTTTCCTAGGAAAAAGCAATTGTATGCAAAATTAGAAAAATGTGAATTCTGGTTGGAAGAGGTGAAATTCTTAGGTTATGTAATCACTAGAGATGGAGTAACAGTAGATCCTAGTAAGATCAAAGCTATAATTAGCTCAGAGAGACCTACAACAGTGATCGAAATTCAAAGTTTTCTTGGATTAACAGGGTATTATAGGAGATTCATTTAAGGGTTCTCGCAAATTGCATTGCCCTTGACTAGACTGACTAGGAAATATATTCCTTTTGTGTGGGATCACAAATGTGAAGATAGTTTTCAAATTTTAAAAGAAAAGTTGACCACAACCCCTGTCTTAATAATCCCTGACCCCTTAGAAAAATTTGAATTGTATTGTGATGCATCCAAGAAGGGCCTAAGATGTGTCTTGATGTAAAATAGGAGAGTTTTCGCATATGCCTCTAGACAATTAAAGCTTCATGAAGAAAATTACCCTACTCATGATTTAGAATTAGCAGCTATAATGTTTGCTTTAAAAATTTGGTGACACTATTTGTATGGGTCGAGGTTTGAGGTATTTAGTGACCATAAAAGTCTCAAATATCTCTTTGACCAAAAAGAATTAAACATGAGGCAAAGAAGATGGATGGAATTCTTAAAGGATTATGATTTTGAATTGAAGTACCATCCAGGAAAAGCTAATGTAGTGGTAGATGCACTAAGTCAAAAATCTCTCCACATAGCTCAATTAATGATAAATGAAATGAGCCTGATAGAGAAATTTAGAAATATGAGCCTATCACACTGGTGTTACAAGATAGGATATATCTGAGTGAGTTAAAAATTGAGAATAACCTTAGAACTCAGATATTATAAGCTCAAAGAGAGGATGAATTCTTAAAGTCCCTAAAGGACTCAAAAGAATTCAAAAGAGGTGTCGATGGCGTAGTAACTTTCTAAGATAGGATTTATATCCTAGATTCAGGCGGACTGAGGGATATAATTCTAGAAGAAGTCTATAAGAGCAATTATACTATTCATCCTGGTACTACTAAGATGTATCAAGATTTGAAAAAGAAATTTTGGTGGCCAGGTATGAAGAAGCAAATAGCTGAGTATGTTGCTAAATGCTTAGTGTGCCAACAGGTGAAAATTGAACATCAGAAATCTATAGGACTACTACAACCCCTTGAAATCCCTGAATGGAAATGGGATAATATTTCTATGGATTTCATATTAGGTTTACCAAAAACTCAATTAGGAAATGATACAATCTGGGTGATTGTAGACAGATTAACTAAATCTACACATTTCCTACCAATCAAAATAAATTTCTCATTAGATACGTTGGCCCAATTGTATATACAAGAAATAGTAAGACTCCACAGAGTTCCTACTAATATAGTATCTGATAGAGACCCTAGGTTTACTTATAGATTCTAGAAAGCCTTGCAAGGGGCTTTTGGTACTAAACTTAGCTTTAGTATTGTTTATCATCCACAAACTGATGGACAAACTGAAAGAACTATTCAAACTCTAGAAGATATGCTTAGAGCATGTGCATTAGAGAAAAAAGGGAATTGGGATAGAAATTTACCTTTAGTGGAATTTACCTACAATAATAGTTTTCACTCCAGCATAGGGATGGCTCCTTATGAAGCCTTGTATGGAAGAAGATGTAGGTCACCCTTGTGTTGGTTTAAGGTAAGGGAGAGACAACTATTAGGGCCTAAATTAGTTCAACAAACCACATATCAAATTAAGATGATTAAAGAAAAGATGGCCAAGGCCCAAGATAGGCAAAAGAGTTATGTTGATAAAAGGAGAAGACCACTAGCATTTGATGAAGGAGACCATGTTTTCCTCAGAATTTCTCCTATTATTGGTATTAGCAGGGCTATTAAGTCCAGAAAGTTGAGCCCAAGATACATTGGACCTTTCTAAATCTTGAAAAAGGTTGGCCAATCTGCTTATCAAATTTCTTTACCCCTATTTCTATCCAATCTTCATGATGTGTTTCATATTTCTTCACTTTAAAAATATCTTCCCAATCCTTCACATATTCTCGATGCCAGAATAGTACAATTAAAAGATAATTTGACTTATACACCAAGACCTTTAAAGATTATTGGCACTGAGACTAAACAATTGAGGAATTGAACTATTCCTTTAGTATAAATTTTGTGGGATCAGTCATCACCCCAAAAAGCTATGTGGGAGAAGGAAGATGATATGAGAAGAAATTTTCCAGAGTTATTTGTGTAGGTATGTATAAATTTTGAGGACGAAATTTCTTAAAAGGAGGGGAGAAATGTAACATCTGCTCCTAAATTTTGAGAGATATTTGTTAATTTTAGGGATTGCTTGTGTATGTTGCATTTATGTTATGTTAGCTTGCATATAGTTGCATGAGTGCAAGAGTTGGACTAGAAATGAGTGAGAAAATTGACTAGAATAAAGAAAAGGACTAAACTGAAAAGTAAAAAAGGTTTAGGGATGAAAATCACAATTTTAGCCAAAGGATTTACTATAGCAACAGAATTTTGAAAGCTTTTCGCCAAATTGTTTACTGGAAATTTGTTGATCATGGAAGGCCTTTTTCTTATCTTTGTAAAATTTTGCATTCTCATAAGCTTCATTTCTTAATTCTTCCAATTCCTATAATTGTCATTTCCTATGATGCCTGCTTAATCCATTTTCAAGTTGCATTGCTTGATTGCTCAATAAGTTATGTGCTCTAACTCCATTGGAAGGTGGCATGGTTTACCATAAACCAAATGATTAAAGACATTCCAATTGGAGTTTTATATGTTGTTCTATAAGCCCACAGAGCATCATTCAAACTCATACTCCAATCCTTCCTATTTGGGATAATTGTCTTCTCTAAACTAGACTTGATTTCTCTATTGGATACTTAAGCTTATCCATTATTTTGGGAGTCGTAAGCTATGGAAACCCCTATGGATAACTCCATATCTTTTTATGAGTGCTTCAAAGGATTTGTTATAGAGATGAGTACCCCTATCACTCATTATTGCCCTTGGAACACCAAATCTGACAAAGATATTAGACTTGAAAAATTCATTCACTATTTTAGCATTATCAACTCGTGTGCCCTTGGCTTCCACCCACTTTGAAATATAGTCTATTGCTAACAAGATATAAGTGTATCCAAAAAAGGGTGGAAAAGGTCCAATAAAATCAATACCTCATATATCAAATATTTTACAGGCTAGAATAAGGTGGAGGGGCATTTGGTTCCTTTTACTTATAATTCTAAACCTTTGACAATTTTCACAAGACTTACAGAACATATAAGAATCTCGAAATAAAGTTGGTCAATAAAACCTAGATTCTAACACTTTTGTTACATTCCTTTTAGGCCCAAAGTGACGTCCACATGCATAGGTATGACAAAATTTAAGTATATAATTAACTTTGCACTCAAGCACACATCTCTTAATTATCTGATTAGAGTAACATTTCTACAAGTATGAATCATCCCAAATATAGAAGCAAGCATCTCTTTTGATTTTTTATTTTTTTGATTTTGATAACCCATAAAGAAAATGACTAGTATTAATATAATTCAATAAATCAGCATGCCACGGTGCAAAACCTTGGATTGAAAATAGGTGTTCATTTGGGAATTCATCATTTAATGGTGATGCATCTGTACTGATGGGTAACCTACTGAGATGATTTGCTACTAAATTTTTTGAAACTTTCTTGTCTTTAATCATTAGATCAAAATCTTGTAATAATAGCATCTACCATATTAGTTACGACTTAGCCTCTTTTTTTTGGCAAAAGAAATTTAGAGGCAACATGGTCAGAATAAACTATAACTTTAATGCCTAACAAATAAGATCAAAACTTTTCTAATGCAAAATCAATGGCTAAAAGCTCCTTATATTTTGTAAAGTAATGATGCTGGGTAGAATGCAGCATCTTAGAAGCACAATAGATTACTATAGGGGCTTTATCCACTCTTTGGCCAAGAACAGCACCAACGACGTAGTTACTTGCATCACACATGATCTCAAATGGGTGCTACCAATTTGGTGCCTGTATTATTGGAGCTAATGTGAGTATATCTTTCAAATAGTCAAAGGCTTTCTTGCATGCTTCACTGAACTCAAATGTTACATCCTTTAGTAGCAATTTACACAAGGGTTGTGTAATTCTTGAGAAATCCTTGATGAACCTTCGATAAAATCTTGCATAGCTTAAAAAGAATGCATCTTCTTCATGGCACTAGGCTGTTTGGTTTTAGATTTACAAGTAATTGCATGCAATTTACAGTTTGATTGTGTGATTTTTGAAGTGTGATTATTAATGAGTTACAGTTAATTGAAAGAAGACATTGTTAATCAAAACATTAGTAAATAACTAATGTTAATCAAAACAAAGCATAATTGTGTGATTGTGTTTGGGGGTCTTTTGATATATCAAGTTAGTGGGAGCTTTGTGTACTTAAAGTTTAAAGATCTTTTAAATAAGTGGGATTTTGGTATACTTAAGTTTAATTTATAAGATGTTTCTATAGATATTACTCTATATCATCATGATACAAGTTTGATAATCGCATTTGATGTGTTTTATGATGATCATTGATATATTACAGCTTCAAAAAGAAATGTAGATGTAACATGTGCCTTAAGACCTAAGTCAGTCTTAAGAGTGACCGTTGTACAAAGAAAGGTATAGCCAACATGTGCCTTAAGATATAGAGTCTGTCTTAAGAGTGATGGTTGCACCAAGAAAAGTGAATACAACATATGCCTTAGGACAAAATTTCTGTCTTAAGAGTGACAATTGTATTTGATATGGTATGTCTCCAGGACACATTATTTTGTATTCTCAAGATAAGGATTGAAACATATGGGCTTGTTTAAAGCCAAGTGGTTTCTCTTGCAATTTAAAGCATAAGGTTATTGATAAATCATAAGGAGGATCAACAAATGAATAACGTGTTATCAATAACTTGGGAGCTATTTCTTACTACACTTCTTGGCTTTGATCCATGTTAATATAGTTGTTAATATGTGTAACCATGGATTGATCTTGTGTCGATAAAAGGCATGATGAATTGCCATGATCCCATATTAGTGATTATATTGGACCTGATTGTGTATATTATGCTGAAATTGGATCATTTTTTTTAAAATGTGCACACAAAGGTCTTTTATTATTACCATTGGCCCAAGAGTCTTTTCTTTTCTTTTATTTTAAAATTGTTTTTATAATTTTTTTATTAATGTGACCCAAGTGGGAGAATGTTAAAAAAATATGGGCTGACATTAAAATTATTATTTTACAATAATGGGTTGATGGAAAGTCCATTTAAGAAAGCCCAATTTGAATCTCAAATTAAGCCTTGACACACATTAGTAAGGGTCTGGTACGTAGCTAAGTGTAAGCTTATATTTTATTGAAACCTGTAATGGAAGGGCCCAGTAAGACAAAAATTTATACGTATAGGCTAAGATCCCTCTCTAATCCTAATTTAAGTGAGCAACCTGATTGTAATCACTACACAATCATAGTATAAAGAGAAAGGCCTAGCCACCGATCTCAATCACACTAGATCCAATCATGGCACAATCAGGTACAGAAGATCATCCTTTACTTCATCCAATTTTCGATAGTTATTACAAATGAATTTAGATCTAACACATGAAGTCATCACACTTTTATAAGGATGATAGCCTAGTGGTCGAGGTGGGCTAGTCAAGCCTTGATTTATTATTTGTGGATTTGTTTGACTTAGTGGAATAATGACATTAAAGATGTTGGATGGAAAAATTGAGTAAGAAGGTAACTTACAAAAAAATATTAGTGTAAGGTTTTTTGTTTACTTCTAAAATTAAGGGAAGTAAATTGTACACTTTTCTAAGTTCGATTACATTTTGGTCTTATTTTAAGGCGTGGAGTATTTATCTTCAAAATAAATGAGAAACAAATATAATTTTTTATAATTTTCCCTAACTATAAGAAAACGTTTCACATAATTTAGAATTGGAGCAAGCCACAATGTAATTTTCTACTTTGTTTCAATTATAGTTTTTGGATGTAATCTAAGGTATTGCTTAGAATATAATAGTTGCTCGTTCCTGACGCACTGCAGTTATCACTTTTGAATTTCATCAAGTTTGTAAAACATTTGCATCATTGAATCATTGATAAAAAATCAACTTTAACCAATAAAATAAATAAAAAATAATTACTTATAAAACATTAAGGCATCTTTAAAAAAATGCTTATTTTATTTTATACAAATTGTTGTGCCTCAAATATCATGTTATTTATCAAAAATATCTTTCTTTTAAGATAAAAATATCTCTCTTTTCTTTGCATAAAAAATATGGCTTTCTTTTTCATTTTTTGTTAAATTTAAAACTTAGTCCTTTCACTTTTAGCACAATTGTACAGTATTCAAACCATTATTTTCTCCCTCTTTTTAATAATTTGATTTTAAAAGAAATTAACTTGTATTAAAAAAAATATACTTTAACTTTTGTATATATAATTTTTTATACTGTTAAATGTAACTTAAAAATTTTTTATACTTTTAAAATATTACATAAAATTTATGATTTTTTATTAAAAAATTAACGATAATAAACATATTAACTTATAAAATATTAGGTTGGAACGAATAATTAAAAGATAATAAATAAAAAAATAAAAATATCAATAAAAATATGTTTTAATGTTAAAAAAATAAAAATACTTTTATTATCTTTTTATTATTTCTTTTAATCTAACATTCTATAAGTTAATGTATTTATTATTATTAATTTTTTGATAAAAAATTAAATAAAAATAAATTTTATGTAATAGTTTAAAAGTATAAAATAATTTTAAGTCACATCTCAAAATATATAAGAATTGTTTGTACATAAATTATAATATAATATAAGGAGATCATGTATATTTTAGGATTAAAAAAATACACATGACTACTCTCTCATTAAAGAGATTAGTTCTTAATTAGTTTAAAAATATAGAAATTAAATTATACTAATTATAAATATAGAAACCAAATTAAAAAATCAAAATTATAATTTGATCTATGTTTTTAAATTTTCTTTCCACTTTCTCTCCACATTGTTTCACATTCCGGCAGTCCCTCTTCGCTATTATTTTTTAAAATCTTTCTTTCAACACAACACCACGAGTCGCAACCACACGCTTAATATCTTCCTTCCTTTCCTTTACTCATTTCTTTCTAAACTTCTGTTCCAACTCTCTTCTCAAAGCACTCTGCGCAATTTTTTCTCTCGCCGGCTATCTCTATTTTCGAACATAGCGGAGCAGAAATCAGCACTGCTTTTTTCTGCTGCTTGGCTTAATTATCTTACAAAAAGCTTACTGAAACTGCTCTATGCTGTGCACACTGAATAATAGATTTATTATAGAACCAAGAAATTGCATTAATGATTCTGAATGGAAAGCAAATGATTCCAGTGGTGGGGCGTTAAAGAAGTACAAGCAAGACAGCTTCTATGTTGACAAACGCGGCAATTTAAGTAATTTCAATCACAAGAAATTGTCTAGGAAAAGATGTATAACCAAACCACAAAATTGTACTCTTTCTTCTATAGATATATGTTGGAGTGAATTATATTTATAAAATCTGTAATTTCTCCTGAGCAGGTGGTTCTTTGAGAGGACGAGGATGGAAATATGGATCTGGGTTTGTTGATGGAATTTTCCCTGTTTTAAGCCCAGCTGCACAGCAGATTCTGAACTATGTACAAAAGGAAGTAAATGCTGAAGAGATATGGGGCTCACTTGACATGCTTCCGGCCTCTCTTTCTACCTGGGATGATATTTTTAATGTAGCTGTTCAGCTTCGTATGAGGAAACAGTGGAATTCAATAATTTCAGTAAGAAACTCCTGCTACTATTATTCTTCTATAATTTAACGCTTTCTTTTTTTGGTGTTGTAACTTTTAATTATTTAGAAATACCTCATAATATGTCACCAGATATAATAAATAAAACAAGTTATACTAGTGTCAAATAAGTGAAACTAAGGAAACCCTCTTACATATGGTGTGCATTGAAATTCTTTTTCACCTTTGAGATTATTGGAGCTAATAGTGTTACCTTAGGTCCTACATCGGTTACTCTTAAAAATTTCTCTTCTGTAGTCGTTAGGAAGGTAAAATATTACAAAGAGTATCTCTGCTCTTCACCTGAAAATCTTTAATGTATATATTTTGCTGCTTAATCTGTCTTTCTGCTTCTTACATATAGATCTAGTACAATTTTCAGGAGCGAAATTATTTAAAAGATGGAGGGTGATTTCCATCTTGTAAAATTTTCACCACTGAATTGATCATGTATTTATGTGTTAGTAAGTATCTATGAAGCACACATGACATGGACATAGACACAATGACACAAACTCTATAAAATATAGAACATGACATAGCACCACACACACATATATATATATATAAATATATAGTTTAAGATATATATATATATATATAAATATATTTTAAGTTTTCTTTTAGTGATGTACTTGTAGAAAAGAAAAATAATCAATATTATTCTATATTTAAAGCAACTTATGTTATTATTTTTTAAATCAAATTTACTAAATCTCATATAAAACAAAATTAATTAAAAAAGAACTACAATAATCTCATTAAAATGAGTTCTTTAGACTTTCAATCACTTATTTTATAATATTTTCATTTTTTTAGGTCGTCCTATGCTTGGCTCAAGTATGAACTATGTTCTCACGTGTCCAAGTTGCATTTGACGCGTATCCAAGCTAAAAAAATAATTTTTTTTATTCTGGCACACTTGTTTGTGTGTCGAACATGTATCAACAGTGTGTCATGATGTGTTGGTGTTGTGTTATGTGTTGGACGTGTGATATGTCTAAAGATAGGCATGTTTGTACTTCATAGGTTAGTATCAATGTCAGAGGACTTGTGATATGAGAATATCATTTGTACTAGTGAAAAGTCAGGTAATGGGATTCATTTTATGTTTGTATATAGGGTTAGCAGCTGATTTAGGCAGAGAAGTAGTTCAAAGTTTCTGGGAAATCAAATTTTCCTTTTTATTATTCTGGAAATTGGAGAAAGTTAAATTAATTTGTGCAATTCTAAATTACATATATTTATATAACAAAAGGATTTTGATATGGTTGATTACTGAAGTTGCGCTTGACTATAACATCTAACAAGTTTCATGTAATGCTCTATCTCCTGAGTTTTGCTTGATGCTCTTTTGAAACTCTTAAGACTGGAAGCCATTAGCCACCTTTTTCTGCATTGTGGAACTACTTGGTAGCTTTGTAGTAAGCTTTTTAAATATTTTTGGGATGCTATTTTTGCTATTTTCTGCATTAGAACATTTCTTGGTAACACTATCAAGGTTTCTAAAGAACAAACGTAAGCTTGGTGGAGAATTGCTCAGTTTACTGGAGTTTGACATATCTGGTTTGAGCATAACGCAAAGAATTCTAGTGTTTCAAAGATTTCTGCCTTCATAGCTTCTTTGGCATAGATTTGTTTTTTTAGTCTTGGTTGGGGTAAATGATTTCTACATCATTTTTTGGTTCCTTTTCTTATCCTTTGGTAGTTCTGGGATCATGTCTTATTCTTTGATCCTGTACTTTCTTCTCTTATCCAATCTTCTTCTATACAACAAGAAATGTCAAGCTTATTTAGGTATGATTTGTTACTTGTATTTGGTATTGAAGATATTTATATTTGTTGATAAACGAAATTATATTAAGAAGGAAGAAAGATACATGAGAGGAGGATAAAACATCCCCCTATAGAAAAGTACTAAAAATTGAAATAAGAACAGTACAGAGAAACAGATAGAAATTTAATGATGTAGAAAAGCGCTCAATCCCTGTGCATATTGAATAAAGTGACTTCCAAAGAAGCTGTGAGCTGAACATGCTGCAAAAGTTATTCTATGAAATGGAATGAAGAATTCAACTCTTATGAACTCACATGAACTATTTTATTCATGCCTGATCACTTCTGAGTTAATTTTAATTGGCTTGCAATTTACTACTCGTTGGGCATAACACAAAAGCTTTTGTGCAGGTATGTCAATGGATACTGTATAGAAGCTCCTTTAAGCCCGATGTCATATGCTATAATTTACTCATTGATGCATTTGGCCAAAAATTGCTACATAAGGAAGCAGAATCCACTTATCTGCAGCTTCTTGAGGCACACTGCATACCTACTGAAGATACCTATGCTCTTCTTATAAAGGCCTATTGCATGTCTGGGTTACTAGGAAAAGCTGAAGCTGTCTTTGCTGAGATGCGAAATTATGGCCTTCCCCCAAGTATGTTCCTTTAGCAACCTATCACCCATATATATTGAAAGAGATGTGTCATCTAAGATTTCAACGTCTGAATTATTAATATATTAACCACACAAATTTCTTCTGTGGGTTAGAATTCCATATAATGAGAAAGCTTTCATGGGCCATCATTTAACAACTTATGCTTTTGAGTTAAAATGGTATTCAACAAGGCATTAGAGCCTCTATGAAAAAGTGGAGTTCAAAGCCTGCCGCCTCTATTCTTCTCAATTAAATGAAATTTCAGCACAATGTATGTTGGCCTGTGCTTTGTCTACCCTTCAAGCCCAATGGGCTTTCTTATGAGGGGTTTGTTGAAGATTATAATAAAACTATTTAAAGGCCTTACATTACAGTTTAAGCTTTTGAGATGAAATGGTTATTGGAAAACATAGGTGAAGCTTGATATAATAATGTTTGAGGTGATGGCTAAGCTAAATCTAAATATCATCAAAGCTGAGTATGCTAGTAGGTTTTTAAAGCTCAATCTTTTGTTTTCCATAAGAAAGAGCATTGTTAGAAACTTAGAATAAGTGAAATATACTATATTCATTTTAAAGCAAACACATCTCTTTCCCCTTATATCCTCCAGTTTTGTGTAAGAGTTAAACTTGTTGAGTAGGAAGGTTGTAGCACCATCTGTGGAGGTATAGTATGTTTACCTATTCAAGTTCAGTTACAGATTTTTCTTTTTCTTAACCCTTATGTTGGGAAGCTATTTGCTATGGGTATTTCTAGGATAGCAAAAAGGATTTCATGCCATCTTTCCTGGGCAATGAGCATCCATGTTTTAGGTTTTAGACATTAGAGAAGGGATACAGTGTATTGGAGGAAGTCATAGGCAGAATATAAAAACTTCAGCCTTATTATTATCAAATTCCAAGTATGGTACGCTTCTGCAGTCAGATGGACTCAGTTTGATCTAAAGTTACTTTATAGCTCACCATTATATATTTATATAAAACAATTGATATACACTTTCATTTGTAATACTAAATATTTATGGAAATACAAATTTAATTATCTAAGTTCTCTAATTATTTATTATATTCAAAAACTCAGGTGCAGTTGTATTCAATGCCTATATTGATGGGCTACTGAAAGGTCGAAACCCTGAAAAGGCTGAAGAGATTTTCCAGAGGATGAAAAGGGATGGCTGCAAGCCAACTACTGAAACATATACCATGATGATAAACTTATATGGAAAGGTAAGGTTAGTTCAGTTCATTTAGCTTTTTCTCACAAAGTTATCATTATTAACATGTCAATCATATGCTTTCTGACCTGACATGATGCAGGCTGATATGTACTGTCATCAAGAATGTCTAAGTATTAGAATTGAGTTGTTATAAATATTTTTGACTTTCTTATGATTATGATGCTGATTGTAACATTCCATAGATCTTTCTTGAACACAAGTATTTAGAGCTATTTGGAAAATAACATAATTACTTGAAAAGGGTCAAAGAAGCTACTACGGATAAAAGGGTGGGTGAGAGTTCCTTAGAGAAGTGGTTGGAGCTCTGGCCCTAAAGAAGAAAACAATTGAAACCCTACTCTTCCCTTCAAATGTGTTCTAATACTAAAAGGGGTTTACTGACTTCATACTTTGTGTGTCTATTTATAAATGTCAATTAGGTTAGGTCATGTTCAAGGGTTTGCACATGTAGTACAAGCCAAGACCTTTAATCAGTTACACACTTAGTTTATCCTAGCTGTCACTCCCTTCAACTATTCTAACAGGGTAGTATTGTGAATGTGGTCCCTAGTTTTGTGGGGTAGCTACTAGCTAGGGTGGGACTTAAGCCAAAATTGCACCCTCAACCTTTTTTTGTAGTATGGGTAGATAAGACTTCTCTAAGTGTGTGGTGCTTTGTTGCATTACAATTGGTAGACTATAAAGAAGGTGTCCTTTTGATGTATAGAGAAAGAAAGAAGAATATTAGTAAGGGGGTTTATTGATTTCAAGTTAGCTAGGCACCTTGTTTGTCTATTTATAATTGTAGATTAGGTCTACTACTAGGGTTAGTACATGTAGTACAAGCCCCAACACACTAATTACTAAAGCACTTAATTTATCCAAGTTGTCATATACTTATACTATTCTAACATGGTGTCTTATCCATGGATGTGGGTCAAATACTGTTTATTGTCCTTAGTTATACAATAATAATGCAACATGCTTTGGAAGAGAGAACACCTGTGAGTTTAAATTAGGAGGGAAGACCATATTGTAGTGTCTTGCTAAACCAAATAAGGATGAAATGGCTAAGCCAAGTCTTCAAGCAAAGAAATGGGAAGCAAAATTCCCACATAACCCTCCCATTTTCATTACTGTTGGATTTTTCTACAATGTTAAAATATTATTAGGGAAAAAGTCGGAGTAGCACCTATCATAGAAAAGTTAGTAGAAACGTGTCTTAGGTGGTTTGACCATGTACAGATGAGACCATTAGAAGCTTCTGTACGAAGAGTTGACCAGATAGAACACAGTTTAATAACTAGATATAGGGGAAGACCAAAGAAACCAATAAGGAAAACTATTAGGATAGATTTAACTATTAATAATTTAATTATAGAAATGAGCAAAGGTAGAACAGGTTGGCGTTGTTTGATCCATATAGTTGACTCCACTTATTCGGAAAAAAGGCTTTGTTTGTTTGTTGTTGTTGTTAAAATATTATTTTTCCTTTTTTATTCTAATATACTTTCAAAAATAATAAATAAATATATTACTTATAATAAAAAATATAAAAAATATAATTAAATGATAAAATATAAAATAATATATAAGTAACATATAAAAATAGAAAATAAACTATAAAATACAAATAATATAAAACATAAAAATATAATATATTGAAGTGAAAAATCTCAAATAACAAAATAAGAATGTAATAAATAAAAAAATTATTAAAATAAATAAGAAAAGGGAAAACCACCTTTTACCCTGAACTATAGCCTAATTGTAACTTTGGCATCTAAACTTCAATCAAACATAACATTTTGCCCCCTTGAATTATCACCAAAAGCGAAACAGTTAATCATTTATTAACTCCAACGTATAGCCATATAGCTAACAAAAATTGTCTTTTAAGCATTCAGAAGTTGGCTTTTACAATCTGTTTTGATCAAAAGGAGTATTTTTGAGTGTATGTATCAGCTTTTACTTATATCACTTTCAAAAGGACTTGTTTTACACAAAACAGATAGCTTAGGTTGACTTTCAAAGCCCAAAAGTCGGCTTCTGTACATTTAAAGTTTAGGTACCAATATTGTAATTAGACTATAGTTCATGGGGTAAAATGTAGTTTACCCATAATAAATTATAAAAATAAGTTCTAAAATATTCTGCATGTATACATCATATATTCCCAAATTTTGACATTATTATGATTTCTGATTCAGCTTAAACTGCTGTTACAGATGATCCATGATGTCACTGTGTTTTGCTTGATGGTGCAGTCACAACAATATTAAGTCATGACTTCATAATGTATCCAAATAATTTTATTTTCTTTTGTGCTTTAAATTTTGAATTTTGCACAGGCTACTAAATCCTCCTTGGCCCTAAAATTATTCCATGAAATGATGAGTCAAAAGTGTAAACCAAATATTTGCACGTATACTGCTATGGTGAATGCATTTGCTCGGGAGGGACTGTGTGAGAAAGCAGAAGAGGTATTTGAGCAGATGCAAGAAGCTGGGCTTGAACCAGACGTGTATGCTTATAATGCACTCATGGAAGCTTACAGGTTAATATGCAATATGTTTTTATGAATGCATTATGTTAGCATAGCTTGATCCATATAGCCAACCCCACTTAGTGGGAAATGGCTTTGTTTGTTGTTGTTGTTGTTGTTTTCTTATTGAAGTTTAATCCTTTTAAGTTGTTTTCATCTAATTACTTGGGTTTTATGAAGATTGTTGATGATGTATAAATGAATAAGTTAGTAATCAAAACATATTTTGTGTTATGATCTTCTACTGAGAAACATTAGGAGTGGGCTTGAATGATATTTAATGGCCACTGCCATAGTTGTTTATGGTGCATTAAATTAGATTTTTTTAATTGTAAAATGATTTATTTATATTATTTAACAGATTTTTTATTAGGTAGATATATTATCCAATTACAGGATACCTAGTATCCATTATTCTTTTCATTTTTTTTTTTTTTTTTGTGTTTTGGTTATTTCGGATATCAGGTTGATTCTGATATAAATATTAGAAATGGTGTTCTATTTTGGATTCGGCTAGAGTGTGAATATAGGGTATTTCAGATGGATACAAATACAAATATTGAAAAAATAAGTGGGTGTCTGCTCGTTGCCATTCCTAGACATGAACATTATCCCATGTCAAAGACAAAAACCAATCTCACTATCTGTGGGATTGATTAGGATCTTTATTAGGGTTGATTTATGCCTTTAATAGTTAATATTTGTTTCCTTTTTTCCTGCTGTCCCTTGTGTTTGGGGATTTTACTATATTAGAATTTTATTTCCTTATTAATTATTTCCTAAAGTCTTCTAAAAATCTCTATCATTAAATGGAAATTGACAGAGAATCAATTTTCCGCCTCCTCAATTTTCATCCCATAACATCTCCAAAGGCATAGAAATGCCTTTTAATTATTCCAGAGTTCCTCTCTAACCTAATACATCATAACACTGCGAAAACTGCACATTACCACAGTGCTTTAGTCTTCCCTTTTCCTTTCAAACCCTATGAACCTTATGATAGGAAAACACTCCGAGAAAGAGGACACCCACAATATTCTCCACACACCAAACAATTTACTCACAAAATAGCAGCTCTAGTAGGACAGTGTAAAAAAGGATGTGGAACTGATTCTAAATAAATCCATACGCATGATACAAATATGAGGAGGGATGGCTGTTCTAGGCTTATGAATCTGCAGTAAACCATTAGTATTAATACTGTTCGGTATTGCAGTCTAGTCAAATGACTTTCTCAAAGAGGGAGCTTTCAATTCCCAGATGGGTTTATGAAGAACAAACTTTTCCCTACTAGTAAGAGTGGGTGCTAACTGACACTCAACTCTTGAGGCTCTAATACCATGTAATATTCTAAATGGGTTACTGACTTACTTATCTAGGCACCTTGTGTGTCTATTTATAATTGCGAATTAGGCTAAATACAAAGTGATCGACACAAATATTTTATTTTAGTTGTTACAAACTCATTATCATAATAGTTCTTTCATTCCCATACTTTTGTTGTGGGACTTACACTCTTGCAATTGGGATCATAACAGCTTCTGCCTGCCTCTGGTTATTTTCAGATTTGGGAAATGGTTCTCATTTAAGATTCGAAGAGGATTTTTGCGTGGTGGTCATTTCAATCTTTTCCTTGAGAAATTCACTTGTATACCTCACATTACCATTCTATTTGCAGCAATTTGTCATTACAAGATTCCATTATCTCTTGGAATTTTTACTTCTCTAAAATTGTTATTGAACAATAAACTTCTAAGCTATTACCTTGTCTTGTAAGAATATGCACCTATCTTTTCCTTGGGAAAATCTTTTATCCTCCGTAAATTACCACTTCATTTGCAGCACTGTGTGGATGAAGATTCTGGTTTGAAGTCATTCTAGTTTTCCAGTCAATTGCCAAAGGTAGATAAATTACTTCTTAGGGGCATTCTTAGGAAATCTGTGGAATCCTTGACGGTTAAGTCTTTCATTTGGGCTGCTGTACTCTGAATGGTATGTACAGATGATTTTTTGTAGGTTTGCAGACCATTAGTGAGACAAGTATTGATTTGTTTCTGCACTTTCCAGTTGCATCGTTTGGTTTCTTTGGTTTTGGGAGTTTGGTTTTTTAGTAATACCTTGGTGTCTTTGCCACTTTTAGGGACCAAGTAATTTTCTTAACTTCCTTGTGGTCAGCTAGTGGTCATTTTTGAGGGATTTCTTTGTCTATTATGAAATGAAATTTGTAGTCTTCTTTGTGTTGATGTGCTTGACCTGTCTCATTATTTTCTCATTTAAGAGAATGCCTTATCCTCTTCCTCTGTACTATCAATTCTAATGAATCTTTCTGTAAAAATGGATAAAGAAACTAATAATAATAACTGGCTGTGATTGAGAGGATGTACTGTTGTGATTATTGATGCCAGTGCTGGTGTTTTTCTTACTATAATTTTCCTTTGAGCAAGATATGGTTATGAATGACATAAGTGATACAAAGAAGTAGAATGGAAGGAATTTTACAAATGGGTTGGCAACTGCTTTACTAGTCTGTCACTTCATGTCTGATTGTTTTAAAGAAGGTTGAGTATGTTTGTGTCAAAAGAAAACAATTTTGAATTACTTTTGTAAATAAGCGCCAGAAACCAAAAAAGAAAAAGAAAAAAGAAAGACTAAATGACATGAGAAAACTCTGATTTTGTTTTCAAGAGATGCACAATGCGTTTCACAATGGTATTTACAATTGTAGCTATTATAGTATTTTATACTATAAAATCTTTTGCTTCCATCAACAGAAAAAAATCCTGATTTCTCCCAACAGTCGTGCAGGCTTTCCTTATGGGGCTGCAGAAATTTTTTCGCTGATGCAGCACATGGGATGTGAACCAGATCGAGCCTCATACAATATCCTGGTAGATGCATATGGGAGAGCAGGTTTTCAAGAGGGTAAAGTTATGAACTTATTTTGTTTATTCAAATGGAATATTAACCATCTTATGTATTCTGGCACAGTTTTGCATCCTTTGACCAAGAAATTATGAGGTATAAAATCCATTACTTGAAAACCTAGAAGACTAGAATAGGATCAATTAAAAGGTTGCAAAAATTGAAATCTCTTGTTAAAATGGATATGTTTATCCCATTATCTTGGTTGGCACTGTTTGTCTTAAAGATATCTATCTCACAAAAAAAAGAGGAAAAAAAAAGAAGCAAAAAGACATGTAGGAATAGATCTATCTTCCTCTTATTTACTATCATATATTTTGTGGCTTATTTAACAGCTGTGTGCTAGCAGAAGCACATTGAAACTTACTATCACAAATACGTAAAATATATTAAAGTGGAATCAAGAAGCTGAAAATTTGCACATGTGATATCATCTTTTGGTTTTCAGGATTCTCTTTTTCCCGTGGTTTTCTTTTTAGTAGAAAAAAAAAGTCTATTGTGGGGACTATTTAAACTATATAATTACTTCAAAGTTATTTTATAGTGCTTTTATGTAACATGGGTATGATAATTTGAGTTATGCGCAGTATATTATGTTTTGAATCGTCTAATTTCTATTTTCCACGCTGTCTTACAGATTCTTATTTAGATATATGTCACATATTGGACTTAAAGATGTGCAGGATCATTGTCTTGCATGTACGCCTTTAGAATGAAATAATATTGTTAGCTGTAATTAATTAGCTAGGTGAAATTAGTTGTAACATTAGTCTTAAATAGTTATGATTAGAATCAATAGTGAATTTCAGTCCTCCCTAACAAGATTTTAAGAAACAACACTGCTTCAAACTAAGTCTAATATTCGGTTACACTTCATGTTTCTCTTTTGGCTAATAGAGTTAATAGATGCAGACTGAACATACCATCCTAAATGTGGTTGAAAGCGTGATTAAGATAAATCTACTAGTGCAGTTAAATAGTGCAATTGATTGTGGTTGGATCAGAATTTGTGACTGTTGAATGCTAAAGCATGGAGCTCTACTAGTGGACTAAGGTGAAAATCATAGGTTATGTGTGGATTGAGAAGAATGGAGGGGAAGGGAAGGAAATTGAAATTTTAAATTTGACATATTCTCTAATTTAGATCTAAATCTAACATTTTTTCCTTTAAAATGTTAGGATGGATGAGAATAAATGAGTCAAGAAGGAAAAAATGTTCCATTTAAATCTAAAGCAAAGAAAATGCTGAAATAAAAATTTCACATCACTTTTCACTTGAAGCCAAGTGCTTGCCTTCAAGTGAAAAGCCAAACCTAGTTGCAATGGTACGTGTTTGTGGCAGAATCGTATGTTTCAGCCTGTGATGATGTATTAGCATATTGCTGAGGTGGATTTTGTAGAAGCTTTGGACAATAGGGGAAAATATGTCCTAATCCTCTACAATTACTTTATGTCCATGTTCTGTACCTCTATTATGGCCACAATGATCATCCAATATCCACTATCACCATACATGCCACCTTGATCACAATGGTTCTGAAATAGGGCAGATTTGTTGGCTGAATCTGTCACAACTAACTTGATCTTTCCACCATAAGCATGCAAAACTTGTACAAAAACATCTTATTAGACAAGATCTGCAACCAAATCATATCATAATTGAGGTCAAGTATCAATAACCAACACAAAGCAACAATTGTCTCTGCTTCCATATGTTTGGTAACTTCTCTTTCGAAGGAGTTTCATCAAATTTTCACCTTTCACATTCCTCGAAGTCCTATTGTCACCAAGTATTTCCACTCCAAGAAAGTTGCTTCATTTGCATCCAACCTAGTTTCTCTCAATTTTGATTTGGTAGCAATCACCTTAGACACTAAAGTCTTAGTTTCCCCTTATGTAGCCATAACAACAATACTCAAGACCCGTCACATTACCAAAGACTCCCCAAGCAACGCAATGAAATAAAAATTACTACATTTAAACACTTTACATTCAAAGAAAAACTACTTCAAATCATCATTATTGCATCAAAACAAGACTTATGTCTCACTAAACTAGTCACCTATGGTAGCCACAACCTTGTATCTCACATTGAGTTTTTTTTTTGTAGGGTTTAGGGATAACGGTTGAGAGTTGGGTGTTTGTAGTTCAAGGCTTGTGAATTATGGTTTAGTGCTTGGTCTTATTGTCAATCATGGCTAAGATTTTGCATTGAGCATACGGTAGTTTATCGATTTTACAAGATCAATTTATATTCAAGATGAAGTTAGGTCATGATTTTTGGGCTAGTGGTGGGGGTAGGTCAACAATCGTTGAATTGGTGACTTCCAATTATTTGGTTGTGGGTGTTCACTGCTTGAGGTGATGACAAGGAAAGTACTCACATTCTTTGATATCTGTGGAAGAGAATGACAACGAAAGAAGGAGATTGTTGGTTTAATGAAAATCATTTTGTTTGGTTAGGACAGTCGATGTTCATGGTTCAAATACAAATCTATAGTCAGCTTCTGGCAGCTCTATGGCATAGCTACTAAAGCATGTTGGACACTATTACATGAATGTCGAGTCAAGATGGAATCGCTACCCTTGTGGTGATTTGTTCAATGATCGTGACTGCTTCTTATCTAGTGTTGCATGGTCAATTCTAGAAGATGATTTTGGCAAAGGGTTTGAAGAAGAATGGTCTTAGGATCCATGTCATAGTAGGCTACATGGTGGGGTTTGTAACAACAATGTACATGAGTGTTTCCTTGGCCTTCCTAGTTTTCTTTAATTTTGACCAAAGATGGGGCAGACCAATTTCCTTAGTGCTTTCTATCTTTTTGAGAAAAAAATTGATAAAATAAAAAAAAAGAAAAGAAAATTTACATGAAATGGTTTTTGTGAAAATTTTATATTGATTTTAGATTATTTGGTAAAATGGGAAATTCTCACATTGGGGCCATTGATAAATCAGCGTAAACTTTATCGAATCTTTATGAATAAAAGAGGAGGGTTGCGTTAGGTAAGCAAAAGTCAGCATAAAACTTTGTCAAATCTTTAAGAATATGGATCAATGACGTGAACATGTTAATGCTAGGTCGTTGCCTAAAAGTAATGCGCTGTATGACTCGAGTACATTATCAAATGAGCAAAAGCCGCTACATCAATGCTTGGATGTAGTGAAAAATAAGCAAGGGCTCCTACATTTTCATGGACATGTGTGGGTAAAGAAGTTAGTCCACAAGAGTAAATCAATGGAAATAGTAGACACTTTGATTAAGAGAAAGATGAATATAATGTGCTTACAAAAGACAAAATGGGTAGGAGATAAGGCAAGAGAATTAGACACTTCCTGTTTTAAGCTTTGGTATGCTGGTAAGTCAAAAGCTACGAATGAAGTAAGTATAATTGTAGATAAAGAGTGGAGAGACAAAGTAGTGGATATAAAAAGAATGGGAGATAGGACAATGTACTAAAACTTGTAGTAGCAAGAAATTTTTAATGTTATTAGTGTCTATGCACTACAAGTAGGATTAGAAGAACACTATAAGATTAAATTTTAGGAGGACCCGAAAGGTTTAACACAGGGTGTAGATATTTTAACTTATTGAATATTTCTTTCTATTCAAATTGTATTTCTGAATAGGTTACAAGGATATATATATATACAATTAAGGATCCCAAGAATCTATCCTAATCCCTAGAAATTAGGAATAAATACAAAAAATATTATCAGATCATTATCCCTAAAAATCTTCTAATTTAAAAATAAGATAATTATCTCTAAAGATATTCCTAAATAACTGACAGGCCTAATAAGCCTAATAGAACTAGTCAACACTCCCCCTCAAATTAGTGCAAAGATATCACACATGTCCAACTTGCAAATGAGCTTGTGAAACATTTGTTTGCTGAGGCCTTTGGTAAATACATCAGCAAGCTGCTTTTCTAACGTCACATAAACCAGACTTAGTATTCCACTAGTAACCTTCTCTTTGATAAATTGCCTGTCAATTTCAATGTGTTTTGTTCGATCATGTTGAACTGCATTATGAGCTATGCTAATGGCAGTCTTGTTATCACAATACAAGGACAACTTCTCCTTTTTCAATAGTCTCAGTTCTTCTAACAACTTCTGTACCCACATAAGTTCACAAACTCCCTGGGCCATAACTCTAACTTCTATGCTGGATTTAGCAACGACACTCTGCTTCTTACTTCTCCAAGTAACTAAGTTTCCTTCTACAAGCGTGTAGTATCCAGATCTATCATCTAGTGATTCGACCCAATCTGCATCTGTAAAGGCTTCTATCTGGAGGTGATTATGTTTGGAAAAAAGCAATCCTTTTCCTGGGCTAGATTTTAGATATCGCAAGGTGAGAAAGACAGCTTGCATATAGGATTCTCGAGGGTCATGCATGAACTGGCTGACTAAACTGACCGCATAGGCTATGTCTGATCTAGTTTGAGAGAGATAAATAAGTTTTCCAACCAACTTCTGATATCTCTCCATATCAACTGACTTCCCAACCTTGATTGTAGTTTATGATTACTCTCAATAGGGGATTCTGCTAGTTTGCACCCTGACATGCCAGTCTCTTCTAAGAGATCTAGATTATACTTCTTTTGAGCAATGAAGATTCTTCTCTCTGATCTAGCAACCCCAATTCCCAAGAAATACTATAGCTTACCGAGATTTTTGATCTCAAATTCTTGTGCTAATAACTTCTTCAACTGGGTCATCTCTTCTTTATCATCTCCAATTATCACTATATCATCAACATAGACGATAAGAAGAGTGATTTTGCCCTTTTTATGTTTTATAAAGAGGGTATGGTCAGCATTGCTTTGATGATAGCCAAAGGAAACCATGACATTACTGAATTTGTCAAACCATGCTCTTGGCGACTGTTTTAGTTCGTATAGAGCATTCTTCAATTTACACACCTTTCCTTGACTCTGCTCATTATCAAACCCAGGTGGGATCTCTATATACACTTTCTCTTCCAAGTCTCTATGAAGAAATGCATTCTTGACATTAAATTGGTACAAGTTCCAATCGAGATTAGCTGCACAAGATAACAAAATTCTAATAGAGTTCATTTTTGCAACCGGAGCAAAGGTCTCGTAATAGTCCACTCCATAAGTTTGTGTGGATCCTTTGGCCACCAGTCTAGCTTTGAATCGTTCTATCGAACCATCAGCTTTATGTTTCACAATGAATACCCATTTGCAACCCACCAATTTCTTATCTGGTGGAGGAGGGACCAAGGCCCAAGTCTCATTCTTGGACAAGGTCTTCATTTCTTCAATCATCGCTTGCTTCCACTTGGAATCAGTAATAGCTTCCTTCTAATTCTGTAGAATAGACACAGAGGAAATAGACAAGGCAAAGGCTCTATATGATGGGAACAGGGAGTCATAAGAAACAAAATTAGACATAGAATGTTTGGTACAAGATCTGACTCCTTTTTTGTGAGCAATAGGTAGATTTAAATCATTAGGGAATATAGATAACTCACCAGCAGAGGAGGATTCATTGGCATCGGCAGATTGTATGATGGCTTCTTCAGCTCTGTTTGGCCGGTTCCTCCTTGAGTATGTCAATAAGTCAGGTCTAATCTCCTAACAATCTCTCCCTGAACTACATTCTTCCTTATTTCTTCTAGATCAAGAAGCACCACCTCTTCTACTTTATTAACCTCCCCCTGAAGAGGTGATAAGGGTGTGCTAAAGTAAGGTTCAATTTTTTGAAAGGTAACATCCATACTAACGAAGGTTTTTCTAGAGGGAGGATGATAACATTTGTAACATTTTTGAGTAGGAGAATACCCTATGAAGACACATTTAAGGGCCCTAGGATAAGGTTTTCCAATATCCCTGGTATGAACAAAACAGACACAACCAAACACTTTGGGTGAGATAACATAGTCTCTTTTACCTTTGAAAACCTCAAAAGGACTCTGAACATCAAGGATTTTTAGAGACATGCGGTTTATAAAATATGTAGCAGCTAAAATGGCATCCCCCCAATAAGGCTTGGGTAAGTATATGGTGAGCATGAGGGATCGGGCCACTTTTAATAGGTGTCTGTGTTTTCTTTTAGCCACTCCATTCTGGGCACTGGTATAAGGACAATTGGTTTAATGGATGATTCCATAATTTTTCAAATAAGTCTCAAAGTGTTTATTCATGTACTCAGTGCCATTATCAGTTCTCAGGATTTTTATCTTAATATCAAATTGAGTACAAACCATTTTATGAAAGGACTGAAAGCAAGGAAAAACTTCATTTTTTGACTTTAGGAAATAAACCCAAGTATTGCGGGTGCAACAGTTAATAAAGGTAACAAACCATCGACAACCAGACAAAGAAATAGTTTGAGTAGGACCCCAGACATCAGAATGAATAGTCATAAAAGGAATTGAACTTTTATTATTACTCAAAGGATAAGAGGTTTGAGTATGCTTGGCAAATTCACAAGCATCACAAAATAAAGTTTCAACATTAAGATTTGAAAACAAATGGGAAAAAAGTTTCTTGAAAACAAAGAATGATGGATGTCCCAACCGCTTATACCACTGAATTATTTCATGATTGACATCCTTATGAACTCTAAGAAGGGCCTGTCCTGAGTCTCGAACACCATCTATTACGTACAAGCCATCACATAGCCTACCACTGCCAATCCTCCTCCCTGTGTGAAGGTCCTGAAAGACACAGTGATCAGGGAAAAACACAATTTTACAATTTAGATCTTTGGTGATGAAACTGACAGATAAAAGATTAACAGGAAACTCAAGTACATGAAGTACACATGAGAGTGTAATATTAGGTGTACAAACCACAGAACCTGTCCCACAAATAGAAGATACAGACCCATTGGCTATTTGAACATTCTCCCCTTTAAGACAGGAAGAGTAATGGGATAAGCCTTTAGAAGAGCTAGTCATATGTCTATTCGCACCAGAATCAATAATCCAAGAAAGAGAATGAACGGTAAAAGCCATACCTGATTGCACATAATTAGAAGTACCAGCTGTAGAGGTGTCAAGCTTGGTTAGGAGACGACGGAGGTGTTGAATTTCATCAAAAGAGAAAGAGGCTCTTGAGTCTGCGCCCTTGGATGGCTCAACAATATCAGTTATATTTGCCTGACCTTTGGATGAAGTAACTCGTTTACCTCCATAGCCTCGAGTTGGCCGACCATGTATCTTCCAACAAGTCTCCTTGGTATGCCTCGGCTTACCACAGTAATCACACTGCAAGTGATCCTTATCAGAGGTGGTGGCCTTGGGTTTCTCATGGGAGACGATCAAACCAGATTTCTCAATTGGTGGTTGATAAAGCATGACACCTCGACGACTTTCTTCTTGTACAACATAGGAGAAAACATCTTCAACAAAAGGGAGAGGAGATTTTCCCAGAATTTGAATTTGAATTTGATTATATTCTTAATTCAGACCAACTAGAAAATCATAAACCCTCTCTTTTGAAATTAACTGGTGAAACAAAACAGCATCTTCAGCTCATTTGGCGTGGAGGTCCTGATAGTAATCTAACTCCTGCCATAACTCACTTAATTCAGAATAATAGTCTGTTGCAGTTAACTCTCCTTGTTTAGTGGCATTGATCTTTGTCCTGATTTCAAACACCTGAGCATCATTCCCTTTGCGAGAATAAGTGCATTTGGTTGAAGTTCAAATTTTTTTAGCAGTATCAAGTAACAAATACTGCTTAGAGATATGGGAATGCATAATATTTATCAGCCATGTCATAACAAGAGAGTTTTCAGAGTCCCATTGAGCATAATTATCATAAGAAATAACAGGAGGTTTCGTATCTCTAATAATATAGCCAAGTAGCTTTCGAGATTTAATGTACAAAAGACATGTCCTTGACCAAGCAAGATAGGTACTATCTCCATCTAACTTGACAGTACAAATATGGGCAAGTGAAGTATTCTCTATTGCCTTAGTGTCTCCCATAATAAGTAGTCAACACCACAAAAAAGGCAAAAGGTGAAAAGAGAACAAAAAACGGAGAGAATAGCCCAAAAAACAAAGTAAATCAGAAGACCAAACCTGCGACTGGCGCGTGGACCGGCACGTGCGGCGACGGACAGTGACCAGTCTTGGTGGGTTTTGCCGTCGGGGCGATGAGCTCTCTAAATATGGTGGTGGTAAGGCAAACAACGGGGCAGAACGACCGGGATCGGAGAAAAAACGCAGTTCTATCCTGAACGTCTCGGGGCAAGTGGCGGTGAGTGCAGTGGCGATGGGCGACTGGAATTCGGACGGTGGCAAATCGAATGGTGGGTGTCGACTCTGGATGGGTGGTGATGGTAAGAGAGGGAGAAAACTTGACCTCCAAGATGCGGACAGTGAAGAGAGGAGAATAACTCAATCCTTTCGTATACACAAAAACCCCTTGTGCTGCGGAAGGAGAAAAAAAAGTTCAATTTAGGGCAGTGTAGGCTCTGATACCATGTAGATATTTTAACTTATTGAATATTTATTTCTATTTAAATTGTATTTATGAATAGGTTACAAGGATATATATATATATATATACAATTAAGGATTTCAAGAATCTATCCTAATCCCTAGAAATTAGGAATAAATACAAAAAATATAATCAGATCATTATCCCTAAAAATCCTCTAATTTAAAAATAAGATAATTATCTCTAAAGATATTCCTAAATAACTGATAGGCCCAATAAGCCTAATAGAACTAGTCAACACAGGGAATATCGTTAGGAGAGAAGATTTTATTAGGAGGTGATCTAAATTGACATGTGGGGAGCAAAGCTAAAGGATATGAAGAATTTCATGGAGGACACAATATTAGAGAGGTAAATGTAGAAGGTAAAATAATCTTAGATTTTGCTTTAACTATTAATTTCGCTATAGCAAACACCTATTTTAGAAAGAGAATAAAGCCCTTTATCACATACAAGAATGGAGCGACATACCCCTAGATCGATTTCTTTTTGGTAAGGAAATCAGATAGAAAACTTTGCATCGACTACAAAGTTATACCCAGGGAGAGTTTAACTACCCAACATAGGGTCTTAGTTATGGACATTCATGTTAAGAGAAAAATAGAAAGAAACAGTAAAAAATCAAGCCCTGGGATAAGATGGTGGCATTTGAAAAGCGAACCACATGGGAGTTTCCAAAAAAAGGTGTTAGAAGAGAAAATTTGGGAAGTACAAAGGGATGC
This sequence comes from Senna siamea, assembly GCA_031216115.1. Classification (NCBI taxonomy): domain Eukaryota; kingdom Viridiplantae; phylum Streptophyta; class Magnoliopsida; order Fabales; family Fabaceae; genus Senna; species Senna siamea. The sequence continues at coordinate 12,197,573 of CM062360.1, forward strand.
AAACCCCACGTGGAACACTATGTTTGAAGGGATTAGGAAGGCCGTAATAGAAACATTGGGATATCAAGAGGTTTTGGACTAAAGGGGAAAGAATCTTGGTGGTGGGATGCAAATTTACAAGATAATGTTAGAGTTAAAAGAGAGTGTTATAAAGCATGACAATTATGTAGACATAATAAAAATTTGGAGAAGTATAAAGTAGCTAAGAAGACGTTAAGAAGACAATATCTGAGACAAGAGATAGAACTTATGAAGGGTTATATCAATTCTTATGAACCAAAGATGGTGAGAGAAGAATATTTAAGTTTTGTTGTGTATAAATAGGATCAGATCATGTAAATCAATTAGAATAAAGTTTAGCCTAGATGTTAGCCTAAAGTTTAGGCTAGACATTAGGGATTAGTTGTTTAATTGTATTTATTGTATTTATTATGTTTTCTTAGAATAGGTCCTCTCTTCTTGTATAAATACCCTACACTTTGCTCTCATAATACACACTAAAATTTCTCATTCTATATGGTATCAGAGTCTATTGTGATCCTCCAGTAGTGTCTCTTTGGGAATGTATTTCTTTCTAGCCCAAACACTCCATTTTTTTTCCATTCATTATTTCCAATTATGGTCACTTATTACCCGACCTTTTCCCGGCCCCTCCTTGGAACATGTGCCCTACCACCATGTTCAGAAGGTTTCGATCGTCTAGAAGGCGGAGCTTCGTTGCCGTTGCCACAAGCCGCCACGCGCCACCTACCCAGAACTGTGTTTTCCCACGTGCTGGCGCGTGACGTCACGTCCACCATAGTGATTTTGTGCTTCTCTCTTCTCATTTCTAGTGGTTGTCGTGCTGCTCTCTTCCTATTTCTAGGTAGTAGAGCTTTCTTCAATCCAAAACAGTGATGATTACTGCTAAGTCAGGTATTTTTTCCACCCTTATTAGTGGTGCACCTACCATTACCTCTGAAATGTTTCATGGGGCATCCAATTACAAATCTTGGGTTGCATCAGTTCGCTTATGGTTTAAAGGACAGGGATATTTAGAACATTTAACTAAGCAGAACATTGACATTGTTGAAATGGATAGATCAAATTAGATAAAAATTGATGTTCAACTTTGTTCCTTATTATGGCATTCTTTGGACTCTAAGTTACTTCCCACATACCAGGTTTATGAAACCTTTTATGATGTATGGAACAAGGCAGCTTCAGTATACAATAATGATATTCGCCGCTATTATGATGTGTTATCTAACCTTGTCAATCTTAAGCATCAAGACTTGGATACTACCACATATGTGAGCAAAATTGAGGCTCTCAAACATGATTTTAGATCTTTGATGCTTGTCACAGCCTCAACTTCTGATCAAGAAGTACAATGGGACAAATTCTTTATGGTTATGACACTTATTAACCTACGTCTTGATCTTGATGCAGTTAGAGATCAAATTTTGGGAGGTTCTAATATTCCCACATTAGATGATGTCTTTGCCCGTTTGGTGTGCATCTCTGCATCATAATCTCCGCCTATCAATAATACTATTCCTCCAATTGTTGACTCTTTAGTCTTGGTATCTCAAACTAGTGAGAAAGGGAATCCAAGTGGAGGAAGTGGGCGTAGTAGTGGCCGCAAACGTCTTCAATGTATGCATTGCAATAAGCTGGACATACTCGAGATCATTACTGGGTGCTCTATGGTCGACCATCTCGTTCTGTCAATGTTGCTCAGTCTGACATATCATTGACCAGTGATCATTCTTCACAGTCTATCTATTTAACTGGTGATGACTAAAAGAGTATCTAAAGTACCAACAAGCTAAACAGTCATCTGTGGCTGCCTTGGTTGCTCAAACTAGTAGTGTAACTACTTGCTTTACCCGTTCCCTTGGCATTGGACCATGGGTTCTTGACTTGGGTGCCTCTGAACATATCTCTGGTAATAAAAATCTATTTACTCACCTTTCTAGTTCCTCTTCTCTCCCTTTAGTAACTCTAGCCAATGGCTCTAAAATTGCTGCTACAAGGATTGGGCAAGCCCAAATTCTTCCTTCTATATATGTTGATTCTATCCTTTATGTTCCTAAGTTTCCTTTCAATCTTATTTTTGTTAGTAAATTGACTCACTCTCACAAATGTTCCATTACCTTTTCTAATCAAAGTGTTTATGTCCAGGATCAGAGTACGGGAAAGACGGGTGTAGGGCGTGAGTCATAAGACTTGTACCATCTTTCGCCTTCTACATCTCCAGTTGCATGCACATCCAACTACTCCCCATCGCTCATCCACAATCATTTGGGACATCCAAGCCTTTCCAAACTCTGCAAAATGGATGCTTCTCTTTTTACATTGTCCTCCCTCCCTTGTGAGTCATGCCAGTTGGGTAAACAACCATGTAGTTCCTTTTCTAATAGTCTTAATAATAGGTTTACATTTTCCTTTCAACTTGTTCACTCTGATGTCTAGGGTCCTAGTTGTGTGTCTTCTACTTTTGGCTTTCAATACTTTGTAACCTTCATTGATGATTATTCTCGTTGTACTTGGTTGTACTTGATGAAAACTCGTTCTGAGGTATTTAATATTTTTCAAAATTTTTGTGTTGAAATAAAGACTCAATTTAATACCTCTGTCTCTATCTTACGTTCTGATAATGCTAAAGAATATTTATCTACCTCTTTTAAGGCATTTATGACTTCTCAAGGGATTTTACATCAAACCTCTTGTCCCTATACTCCACAAAAAAATGAGGTAGCCGAACTTAAGAATCATCATCTTATTGAAATAGCTCGTACTTTACTTATGCATCATAATGTTCTTACTCTTTTTTAGAGTGATGTTGTTCTCACTGCATGTTACCTAATTAATCACATGCCTTCTTCTATATTGAATGATCAAATTCCTCATTCTCTGTTGTTTCCCAATGACCCTTTTTATCATCTTCCTCTCCGTGTTTTTGGTTGTGTCTACTTTTTGACCCCAGGTAAAGATAAGTTTGCTGTTGAATCCATCAAGTGTGTTTTACTCAGATAGGCTCATCTCCAAAAGGGCTACTGATGTTATTGTCCAACCACTCGACGTTGTTTCACCTCTCCTGATGTGACCTTCTTCGAGTCTTCTCTATTCTTTGTGTTTGCTATGCCTGACAGTACCCTTATAATTAAAACCCTTCCTATTCCTTCCCTTGCTTCTTTAGAGGCTTCACCACAGGTCCCCTTAGTCCTTTTCTCCAGACTTATTATCGTCGCTCATGTCTTGAGTCCAACAGATACTCTTGCTGACTCACTACCTTTGTTCGAATTGCCCTTTGCTCCAGTCCAACATTTGCTTAATACTCCTCCAATTGCTATTCGTAAAGGTACTCGCTCCACTTGTAATCCTCACCCTGTTTATAATTTTTTGAGCTATCATCGTTTATCTATTCCATATTATGTCTTTGTGTCTTATTTGGATTCTATTTCTGTTCCTAAGACTACTGGTGAGGTTTTAGCACATTTAGGTTGGAGGCAAGCCATGCTTGATGAGATGACTGCCTTGCATTCTAATGGTACATGGGACTTGGTTTCTCTTCCTCTTGGAAAATCTTTGGTTGGTTGCCGATGGGTATATGCGGTTAAAGTTGGTTTGGATGGTAAAGTTGAAAGACTAAAAGCTCGTTTGGTGGCAAAAGAATACACTCAAATTTTTGGCTTAGATTATGGTGATACCTTCTCTCGTGTTGCTAAAATTGCTTCGATTTGTGTCTTCTGATCAATTGCGGCTATAAATCATTGGCCACTTTATCAACTTGACATTAAAAATGCTTTCCTTCATGGTGAATTAGAGGAAGAAGTATATATGGATCAACCACCTGGCTTTGTTGCTCAAGGGGAGTCTGGGAAAGTATGTCAACTCCGTCGTTCTCTTTACAGACTCAAACAATCACTTAGAGCTTGGTTTTGCCAATTCAGTTCCGTGGTTCAAAATTTTGGAATGACTCACAGTGAAGCTGATCACTTAGTTTTCTTTCGCCATACATCACAAGGCAAGTGCATATACCTAGTTGTTTATGTAGATGACATTGTTATTACAGGTAATGATGATTTAGACATTGTCCAACTCAAACAACATCTATGTAACCATTTCCAAACCAAAGATTTGGGAAAAATTAAATACTTTCTAGGAATTGAGGTTGCCCTATCCAGTACTAGTGTTGCCATTTCACAACAAAAGTATGCACTTGACCTATTAGAATAGACAAGTATGACAAGCTGCAAACCAGCTGACACTCCAATGGATCCAAATGTCAAACTCCATCCAGGACAGGGAGAGCTTATTGAAGATCCTGAAAGATATCGAAGACTTGTTGGAAAACTTAATTACCTCACTATCACTCATCTAGATTTATCTTTTGCTATGAGCATAGTAAGCCAGTTCTTATAATCACCATGTGATAGTCATTGGGATGCAGTTGTTTGAATCCTTCGATATATTAAAGGAGCGCTAGGTCAAGGATTGTTATATGAAGACAAGGGAAACTCTCAGGTTGTTGGCTTTACTGATGCAAATTGGGCCGGTCCACCAGATGATAGGCGATCCACATTAGGATATTGCGTGTTCATCGGTGGTAACCTAATCTCTTGGAAAAACAAGAAACAAAACGTAGTTGCAAGATCCAGTGTAGAAGCTGAGTATCGTGCTATGGCCTTAGCAACTTGTGGACTACTATGGTTAAAGCAACTTCTTCAGGCGATACAATTTGGGAACATAGATAAGATGGAGCTGGTTTGTGATAACCAAGTAGCAATGCACATTGGCTCAAATCCGATGTTCCATGAGAGGACCAAACATATTGAAATTGATTCATTTTATTAGAGAAAAAAATTCAATCTAGTTGTCTCGATACTCGATTTGTCAATTTAAATGATCAATTGGTAGATATATTCACCAAGTCTCTAAGATGTCCTCGGATAAAATATATATGTAACAAGCTTGGTGCATATGACTTATATGCTCCAGCTTGAGGGGGAGTGTTATGCATAAATAGGATCAGATCATGTAAATCAATTAGAATAAAGTTTAGCCTAGACATTAGCCTAAAGTTTAGGCTAGACATTAGGGATTAGTTGTTTAATTGTATTTATTATGTTTTCCTATAATAGGTCCTCTCTTATATAAATACCCTATACTTTGCTCTCATAATACACACAGAAATTTCTCATTCTACACTTACTAAGAGTAAGGAGAGAAAGACAAGAGACCTAGATCAGGTGAAATGTATTAAGGATGAAGAACGTAATATATTGGCAAGGGAACAAGATATTCAAGAAAGATAGAAGAATTATTTTCACAAACTTCTTATTGAAGAATACTTGTTTACTTGTCATGCAGATAAGCTAAGTGCTAAGAAAGAGAATCTTAATTATAGTTTCTATCGAAGAATCCAAGAGTTTGGAATATTATAGACATTGAAGAAAATGAATAATGGCAAAGCAGTGGGACCTAATAAGATACCCATTGAGGTGTTGAAGACTTTATGAAGAAAAGGGATAAGTTGATTAACAAAGTTGTTTAATGTGATATTGAGAACCAAGAAGATGCCGGATGAATGGAAGAAAAATATTTTAATCCCAGTGTATAAGAGTAAGGGTGACATACAAAATTGTACAAATTATAGGGGCATCAAACTCATGAGTCATACTATGTAGTTATGAGAAAAGGTTATTGAGTGGAGATTGATATTGGACACACGAATTACAGAGAACTAATTCGGTTTCATGTCAGGTAGGTCAACCATAGAGGCGATATATTTATTGAAGAGATTGATAGAGAGATATCAGAGATTTCACAAGGACCTATATATGATCTTCATCAATTTAGAAAAGTCCTATGATGAAGTATTGAAAGAGGTGTTATAAAAGGCTTTAGAAAAGAAAGAAGTCCGAGTAGCTTATATTTGAGCAATCAAAGATATGTATGATGGGGCCATGACTTGTGTGAGAATACAAGGTGGGGCCACGAAGGATTTCCTTATAATCATAGGACTACATCAAGGTTCAACTTTGAGCCCTTAACTTTTTAACTTGGTATTGGATGTGCTCACTGAACATATCCAAGAGGCAACACCACGATGTATGCTTTTTGCTAATGATATAGTCCTTGTTAGAGATTTCAGAGAAGAAGTAATTGATAAATTAGAGAGGTGGAGACAAGTTTTAGAGACATATAAGTTTCGTATAAGTCATAGTATAATGGAATATATGGAATGTTGACACTGATTCTAGGATAGAGGTTAAGCTTAGAGATCATCCCATACAAAAAGTCACAAGTTTTAAGTATTTGGGAACGATAATACAAAATAATAGAGAAATAGAGGAGGACGTAAATCATAGGATTCAAGCTGAATGGATGAAATGGAGAAAGGCTTCAAGTGTTATTTGTGATAAAAAAGTATTACTCAAGCTTAAGGAAAAATTTTATTGTGTAGCTATAAGATTGCATTATTATATGGTATTAAATGTTGAGTGATAAAATTTTAACATGAGCAAACATTTAACGTTGCAGAAATGAGAATATTACGTTGGATGAGTAGTCACACTAGAAATGATAGGATTAGAAATGAATGTATTAGAGAGAAAGTCAGGGTAGCATTTATCGTAAATAAGTTAATAGAAAGGTATCTTAGATGGTTTAGTCATGTACAGAAGAGACTATTAGAGGATCCCGTATGTAGAGTTGACCAGATAGAAGATAGCCTAATAATTAGAGATAGGAGAAGACCAAAGAAAACAATAGGAGAAACTATTATGATGAATTTAAGTATTAATAACCTAACTGTAGAAATGATCGAAGATAAAACAAGCTGGCGTCACTTGATCCATATAGCCCAATAATTAGAGGTAGGGGAAAAGGCTTAGTTTGTTGTTTGTTGTTGAGACCATTGAAAAATCAACTTCTGACTTGGTTTGATTTGTTCACTGAAGAGTTGAATTTAGAATGTAGAATATTGCAAAACAATAGAGGGTTAAAGCACATGGGAATTGAGGGCTCCGTTAAGAACTCTAACACCCAAGCTAGTGTAGGTGGAGAATATAAAAGAATTAAGGTTATGAAGAGAATATAAGAGAGTTGAGATAGTTAATGTATGATGGGGATATTTACCTTGGGGTGTTTATATGATACGGCTTCTCAAGGGCATTTTAGTTAAAACTATTCATGATTCTGTTTGGTTTAGGTTGCACTGTAGAGTGATCAGATTGGGTTGGTTCAAGTCTGTAAAAAAATATCTAACCAAACCAAACTGATCCCAACTAATCATGGTTGGTTTGGGTTGACGGGTTCTCACTGGTTTTTTTTTTTTTTCTCCTTTTCTATTTAAAAAAGTTTCACACTCTAACCTAAAGGAGAACCAAAGAAAGGGCTTATGTAACTAAAAAGTTGAACAAAAATTGCATTGGACAAGTAGCCTCAACCCAATTAAAGCCAAAAGAATTTGCCCTAAATGCCCTTAATCTCTCAAAATTCTTATTAGTAATACCCATTGGCCATCGAAATTAAATAGTACAAAGGCAGAAACTAAAGAAGCTCTGCTGAACATGAATGAAACTTTCTTTCATTCTGACTGTAAAACAGAAACCAATGAAGCTCTCTCTCAATCTCTTCTCTTGTGCAAAACAGAACCAACAAAGCACAGAAGAGAAAAGCTACTGGGTTGAACAGGAAGAAGTGCAACGCCAAGAAGAGAAAAGTTGCTGCTAGGTGATGAGAGGAATGGGAAGCAAGCCAAAGTCAAACACAAAACACTATCCAAATGCTCATTGTCAAAGGTCAAAGTTGAAGAAGGGCTACTAGGTTAGGGCACGCAACATCAGATAAAATTGAAGAATGGTATGCACTGTTAAGCATACTTTCAAAAAAAGTGGTGGGTCTATAGTTTAGTTCAATTCCAGTGAGTTAGTATTTTCAAAATCTATTGACTGAACCAAAAGAGTTTGGGTTGGTCTCCCATCAACTTGAGCTAAACAGATTATTTGAACCAACCCAATGCAACATTGCGGGTTGGGTTGGTTTTGGCCAGAGGGTGGTCCGAATTGCTGATCAACCCTAGTTTTAGTTGAACTAAGAGAGTACTTAGTTGGGTTGACTTATCTTGATAAGAATAGGCTAGACTTATATTTATCCTTATAGATTACACCTGTTTTTATCTTGACAAGGATAGTTTAGATTTATATTTATTAGTTATTGTAGAGTCAATGCTATATAGCCTATTATACAAGTGTTGTAGAACAACTATAGTACATCTAGATAACAAGAAAATATAGTTAGCATAATATATACCTCTATTTCTGAGTTCTAGCACCTTTTATGAACCCCTCTCACCCATAGATGTATCTGTAGTATTGTCACTTACATATTTCAGAATATATATATATATATATATATATATATATATATTATCTTTCTCTTATGGTAGTTTACACAAGTAAGAAAAAAGAGATTAAATAAGGCCATATCAAGAACAAAATTTGGTTCAACTAAGTTTATTGTATGTTTAGTTTCTGAAAATATTTAGTTTTTATTTTCTATTTTTCTTTCTTTTAATCAGTTTTCATTTGCAAGTTTTAAATATTTAAAAACTATGTTTATTATTAGAAGTTAAAAATCTGTTTGTCTTTATTTTTAAAATAAATTGACTTAAATGACCATAAATTTTCTTTGACTTTTTAGTTTGATTATTATCAAACAATGATATTTATATAGTTAAAAATTTTTATTTTCTTAAAAAGTTACAAAAATACCGTCAATCAATATGCAAATGTTGAAAACATCTTTTAGATGTTTTTCAAAAAATATTTTTTTACTTATACCAAGCATATTTTCATTCATATTTTTTACCTTTCAACCAAAATGAAAATGTGTTGAAAATGTAAAGGAAAGGAAGAAATATGAAGAGCCATATCGACCAATGAAAACAAGTTTAAAGACTATATAATGTTTGAAGATGCTAGACTAAATTATTTAGGGCATTTTGGACATAAAAACATCTTTCACATTCAAGTCCTACTTAAGGCCCAACAATATTATGGTCTAGCACTTTGCACCGAGATAGTCAAATTCTAACATGAAACACTAAAACCACAGACAACTTTGTAATTTGCTTCCGTCAGTTTTCTGGTGCCCCTCATTTTCCTTAAACCAACTATTCCAAAAGCTGTTAATTTTAGGCTTAGGAATATTTATTTCTAACATGCCACCTTGTGAAATCCTTTTGGGCTACGAAGGTAGAAAAAGTACTTTGAGGTCTTATCTTGTGCTAAAATTTAATTTGATTAGGTAAAAAACTCTGATACTATGCTATGAACCAATCAATCGAATTTTCTATAATTTCACTGGAATCGTTTTATAACTTCATTTCTAATGTTATCCTCTTATGAAATATAGAAGCAGAAGCTTCGTTTGAAGAGATGAAGAGGGTAGGAATCACGCCAACAATGAAGTCTCACATGGTTCTTTTGTCAGCCTATTCCAAAACAGGCAATGTGGGTAAATGTGAGGACATTCTTAACCAAATATATAAATCTGGCCTGCAACTAGATACCTATGTTCTCAACAGCATGCTAAACTTGTATGGGCGGCTAGGCCAATTTGAAAAGATGGAGGAAGTACTGAAAGTGATGGAAAAAAGATCCCACACCGATGATATTAGCACATATAATATCTTGATAAACATGTATGGGCGAGCAGGATTTATTGAGAGAATGGAAGAGCTGTTTCATTCACTTCCTACCAAAGATTTAAAACCTGATGTGGTGACTTGGACTTCTCGAATTGGAGCCTACTCGAGAAAGAAACTTTATGCTAAATGCTTAGAAATATTTGAAGAAATGATTGATGCTGGTTGTTACCCGGATGCTGGAACTGCTAAGGTACTGCTAGCAGCATGTTCCAATGAGGATCAGACTGAGCAGGTCTCTAACGTAATTAGAACAATGCATAAGGATTTGAAGACTGTTTTGACTGTCTGATTTTGCTTTGTTGTATGAAACGGCAGTTACTGCTGATGCTAAGATAGCTAGTGAGATTATATGTTCTTACTTCATATTGGGAGGTATCTTGCATCACTTTTTTTTTTGTTTTAAAAAAAAAAAAGATTTATTCATCCAGTTCTTTACCAGTGCACTTGCATTTTTGGGATTAAATTTAATGATCCTTTGATTCTGGGTAATCATGATGGAGCTGCTAATCTTCAGTGTCTTTAAAGATGAAGAGGAAAAGTTGTCAAGGATAAATTTTTTTTATCTCTATATCTATACTATTAAATATGGGTATCTTACATTGTTTTGGGACGTTTTGGTTGTGCTCGGATCCTCTGCCGTCCTACCTGTCTGCCGTCTAGCAAATCTAGGCCGTCATTGTCCGCTCCATGTCGTGCCACGCGTCCCGTAATACTCAAAATGGTGCTTTTTCACTGTCGTGGTTTCATGTTTCAATTCCCACGCAATAAACGGAGCATATGGCCATTTCACCGTTGGGTTTGTGATTCTCTTTCATTGCAGCGTTTTTCAACCTTTCCATTCCTGCGTTTTCTTCACGGTTGTGGCTCCATTGTTGTGAGAAGGTTGAGACATGCTTGGCTGGCTCCATTTCTGCGTGAAGAATTTGAATGTGATTGGTGAAAAGGGAATATTATATTTGTGCTTAAGAGATGATATTATCTTTCATTTTAGTCCCAATAGAGTATATTTTTTCAGTAGAAATTATATTTTTATTTTAGTTTAATCGTTAATGATATAATTATTTTGATTTTTTTATTAGATTTTATTGGATTGAGAAAAATAGAAAAAAATTAATTTAGTTTTTTGGTTAGACTTCAAGATTAAATTTTTTAAATTAAAAATACAAAAAATATAATTTAATTAAACTTGAAAAAGAAATAGTATAATTTCCTCTAAATAAAAATCCCTGTTCAAGATTGCCATTTTTTGAAGTTGATGGTAGAATGGTGCTATGTATTTGTCTGTAAGAACTGATTCGCAGAAAGTTTATTGTATGATTAATATTACTAGTATAATTATCATATGATAGGGTCCAGCAATTTCTTTTCTTGGTTAGTAAAAATGTCGTTGGTTAGTGAGAACTTAGATTTCATTTTGTGCAATCATGGCCCAAAATGACAAAGAAAACCATGAAAACATTAGAGGGTATATATTAAAAATTAATGTTATATATATATATATATATATTTTCATATTGTTTGTTGTTCAAGTGCAATAAACATGAAAAATATTGAATAAAAAATTTTGATCAAAATACCTTTATATGTGTTATTTATGTAATTTAACTAGTGCTTATTGATATAACTTTTTATCTAAAAAATGCAAGGAAAATACTACTACGGTCATATGCCAACGAGAATAAAAAAGAAGGGACAATAACTTTGTACAGATTTATTTGTTGTAATGAAAGAGTAAAATAAAAAGATAAGAGAGATTATTTAACATCTAATCCTTGACATGAGAGAATAACTAATTATAAAGTGAGAATATCTCTAATCCTTCTAAATGGGAAGATTATATTACATGATTTAGTTGAGAAGCAACATTATGTACTTCATCTCATGGAGACAACACATATACTAGCTTATCAATGTAACATGTTTGATGTTCAAGATCTTGAAATTGAGTTGGCAAGTGATTCTGGCAATCAACAAAGAGCTGCTTTTACAATTATGATAAGCATGCCGAGGGATGAACTAATTTTGGATATATTAGTTTGGATCAAAATAATTATCTTAGCACTCGACGACAAAAGAGTTTGATGTAAGGGGAAGTTGTTTTTGAAAAATTCATCCTCTTTTCATGTGTATAAGATAGATTCAGAATGAACAAATAACAAAAATATTTTTGGCCGATGCAAGAATGCTACTTGATTATGGTTACTTCAGTGAGGTTGTCTCTCTTGATACAACATATTGTACTAATAATGCATAAGCATCTTGCTTTTTTTTCAAGATTTAATTATCATAGAGGAGTAGTTTTCTTTGGGGTTGTATTGTTATATGATGTGATAGCAACATCATTCAAATGGTTATTTAAGACATTCCTAGAGGCACATAATAAAAAAAAAGAGCCTAAAATCATCTTTACCAATCAAAATCAAGTAATGGTTAAAGCCCTACATGAGGTGTTGCCTAAAACATTGCACGAATTATGCACTTGGTATCTAAATGTAGAACGACATCAAGCATCTAGGCAACTTGATGAAGTATGGGTCTGATTTCTTACGAGCAAAGGAGATAGAGTTTGAAGCGGCTTGGAGTCGATTACTCTTGTAGTACAATGTCCAGGAAAACACATAGATAAAATTGGTTTATATGTTGAAGGAAAATGGGCTGCTTGTTTTATAAAGAGAGACTTCACATTAGGCATGAGGAGCACACAACTTAGTGAGAGCTTAAACGCGGAATTCAAAATGTGCTAGATTCAGAATATCAATATCCTTCAATTCTTTAAACACTTTGAATGAGTAGTGGAATATAAAAGATACAATGAATTAAAATGTGAATTTGAGGCAAGACAAAAGTTTTCAAGATTAAAATGTGCAAGCTCTCATATGCTAAAACAACTTGCAGAAGTCTACACTCCTACAATTTTTGACATTTTTCAAGATCAATTTGACTTGATGTTAGCTTTTTGTGTAAAGAAAATAAAAGGAAACGTGAGCCATTGTTTGAATATTTCATTAATATAGTTGATCATGAAGGAGAATGGACAGTTTGTTTCATCCTTAAGAGAAGTCAATTTCTTGCAATTGTAAGAGGTTAAGACTTTTAGCATATTGTATTGCCACATTTGAAAGTGTTTGATGTCAACAATGTGAAGAAACTTCCCGATTACTACATTATGAAAAGGTAGACATAGGAAACTTGTAACGACCCCCTAATCCACAATACACTTACCTCTATCAGAGTAGCGGAAGTATATGGGTTTTCAAAATAATTTTTCTCGATTCGAGGAATCTCAGAGGGTCACTATTGGTTGAGTGTAACCTAAATAGACTTTTACCACTGCCATTTAGATTTCACTCAACCCTACGTCATATGCAGTTATTCTAATTTCACATACAATCATAAAACGCTCTGGAATATCAATTCTAATAACCATAAATCAGAATATACAATCTATTCACATGCAATTCAACTTAAACTAAAATTCAGACATTCATTTCTATCAAAAATTTAGTAGAGTTTCCTCTATAAATCAGACGTCTCCCAAAATACAAACAGTCATAAAACCAGTATATACATCTAATAAAAATCCAACAACAGCAGAATCATTAATACAGATATTTACAATAACAAATTCAAGCCTAAACTATGCCGCAACGTACCTCTGTCATCTAATTTCTGCCCAGCTATCTCCTAGGCCCCTGTTCCTGTTCATTTGAGCAAACAACTTCATGAGATAGTTAAATCCCAGTAGAGTAATTTACAGTAAATAATTTCAAAATAGCTGAATGCTTAACTGTGAAAAAGCACAAAAAACATCTCCCCGTGTTTATTTCAAAAGTCAGTGAAATTACCTTATCTTTTAAAATCATAAAATTACACGAAACACGAGGCAGTAAATCAAATGAGTATAAAAATCTATTTTTCTGAAAATCTATACTGAAAATCTAGTCAAAATCTATTGCCCAGTGGTTTTCACAATCACATCAGTCACAAGTCTTATGTGACCATATATAGATCTATCCAATTGCATGCCGTTTTACGAAAATTATTTCTTTTTCGTTAGGTGTGATCTATGACACCAATCACCCGAAATCACGCCTATATTATAAGTGTGATCCGTGACACCAATCACTCACTCAAGGACCGGGTAAGAATCAACATTTAGGGCGTCCCCTAGCATGTGCACATACGCCAATTCTCATCCTCATACAGTCTATTTGAAATCACATGCACACAGTCGACTAATTCCTAGGGTTCTAGGATATTATGCCTAAATCACAACGTTTCCCTGTATAGGTTATCCCCCTTATACTCCTTGAACCTTTCATAGGGTTGTCTTGGTTTACTGCGTAATCTCTAACGAATGCAGGCTAAATCCAATTAAAATGTTATATTTATAAAATCTCCTGCACTCGGGATACTCAATAGCCGTCTCATACCGGCTATTAAGTACCCTACCCTAAGAAAACTTGCTCCTATGGTATCTAAATCTGATAGCCAAATCGTTCTAACATGCAACAGGCATTTACAGCACACAAGCATACAGATATACTCATTGAAAGCAGCACACATTCCCATGTAGTCAAATTAAATCAAATCAGGTATCCACAGAATCAATTTAAAAGTCAGGGGAGCGTAAATCACTCTACCTGTCTACTGTTTGCTCCTAAATAATCTGGGGCTTCTTGTTTCCTTAGAATTTGAGCCTAGTTAGTCTCCTGGGCAAATTTAATTAAAATCTCAGGCTTTTTCTTATTCAATTAGACTTCCTACCTCTAATTACACGTTTTCCTAAGTCAATTTAATTCCTACGGATGTTCAACATTCAATTTCAATCAGAAAACATTAGATCAGGGCAATTTAGACTATATCAGGGGTTCCGAAAGGTAGAGTTCTGATTCTGGGCCATTTCTGGCTTCTTCGACGACTGCACACGGCGGTGCATGGAGGAGGGGTGCTGTTGAGGTCAAAAATTATACTAGTGTGTAGCTCGCAAGTCGAGGAGGCTGGATCTGGGGTTAGTTTGGCGGTTCATGGCCGTTTGGATAGCCTTTTTCGATGGAGAAGAATGACGCACGACAGACTATTTTCTCGCTGTTTCGAGCGCGTGACGACAGCGTTCGGTGGTTGGGAGCTATCAGAGGAAGCTGGCAGCTTGGCCTTCCCAATGGTGGGGGCGGTGTCGCCAGACGACGTCGGATGGCAGAGATCATGATGGGAGGAGAAAACGTGCGACAGAGGGAAAAGTGGCATTTTTCTGGCAGTTGTGGTGTCCATTGTTGGCTGGGGATGGTGGCAGGAGGTTTTGGGTGTCGAGCTGCACTGGTGGCTGGGTTGGACGGCAATGTTGGGCGCGCACGGTGGTAAGCGTGGAGGAGAGAGAAGAGATAGAAAATAGAGGGAAGAGAGAGAGGAAATGGAAAATGAGAGGGAAAATGGAGTTTTTGAAAGTTTAAAGCCTCCAGGGGCAATTTAGTCTTTTGCCACTTCACCCGAGGGAATTTTTGGATGTTGTCTTTGATCCAGGAAAGGGCATAGATTCTCGTGAAAGGAAATTGGCTCCGTTTAAAGGATTTAAAGTCTGAGATTTTATCTGTCAATTTCCTAACGTCAGGCTGCGTTTTCCTTCATCGGATCAGATTTTGACTCTGAAAAATTTTGAGATTTCAATTGTAGACTCAGAAAATTATGCCAGATTCAATTTTTATAAAATATGATTAAATTCATCCAATTTAATTATTTTGAAAATTTTAGTTTATTACAAAACCAGAATTGGTGTTATACATGATGTTAAAGGAAACGAAGTTGAGTAAAACCCAAAATTGGGTCGTACAGTTCAATATAGAGACCTTTGCCAAAGTTTTTTCAAGTTAGCTTCTGAAGTTTTAGGTTGTGAAAAAGAAGTCTCCTTAGTCTATAAAGCTATGGATGAAGTAACCAAGAAAGTCATAAAACTTTGATTGGGTAAAACACAAGTGAAAAATGATGCATCTCAACTAACCGACACGTCACAACCAACTGACATGTCACAACCAATTGGTATGTCTCACCCAACTAATATCAAGAAGAGGCTTGGACTTAAAAGAAAGAGGCATCTCAAGAATTTGGTTGAGCTCCAACATCCAAAAAGTAAGGCTTCAATGTCCATGTCACAACCAACCATTCACATATTCACAAAGTGAACAATGCATCGTAAGTACATCAATTTTGTTTACATCAAAGTTTTGGATACAAATTTAATTTGCCTCCACTTTTCTTGTAAGACATTGGAGCTTCAAACCAAGTGCAATATGAAAATCTATGCATTTATGACCATCAATTTAGTTTTATGATATTGTTAAGGGTAAGATTTATAATGGCCATCAATTTACTTTTCCTTGTAGGATATTGATCATTTAATGACTTATTATTTTTTGTTTTATTTACATAGGAACCTCTTGGAGGACCGGCGTTTGGTGGTGACAAACTATGATGAATTTGAGAGTTATTTTGCTTGTAAATGATTTATGATACTTTTGTATACTTGTAAATAATTCTTGATCTTTTTGTATGCTCATAAATGATTCTTAACACTTTAGAGCAATTTAATGGAAAAATATCTTTTTTTATTAAAAATAAATATTCTCTTACAATGTTATCCCAATTACAAAATCTCATCTTAATTATCACCCACCCAAATACAAAATCTCATCCCTATTACCTTCCACCCAATTACAGTATCTCAATTCCCAGTTGATATTATAATACAACACCAAAATAACTCCAAATAGCTCTAAAACAACACCAATACAAAAAAAATAAATAATGCCAATACAGTGGCAAAATAGCTCCAAAACAACAAGAAAATGGTATTAATACATTATCAAAAAAACAATACAATAGCAAAAAAGCATCAAATTCATGTACATTCATGTATAGTTTAAAAACAGCACCAAAAAACAATGAAATAGAAAGAAACTTAACAAATAGGTATTGGATAAACTTAGCACCAAATATTTTCTAAGTTAAAACTACAAAATGAAATAAAAAGAAATATACAAGAAGCTAACATTTCTTGTGAGTAATGGTTACAATCCCAAATTATCAACAATGTTTCAGTCAGACTACAAAATTTATGGATAAGAATGCCAAGTAACATTTAGTTTGGTTGGGTAACCTTGTCCCTACAAAAGATTTTAGATAAATAATGAGAAAACAGTTAGTCATTTTAGTATATGATGTAAAAGATTAGTCCATTGCATATCCTTTGTCAGTTTGTAATAGCATATCCTGGAAACTATTAGTTAATTATATTTAAAGAAAAGTTTATTAAGAAAAAAAATCCATAAATAGCATGCTAAGAGGATAACTAGAAGTAGTAAATGTAACAACGGGAAAGATTCGAAAGAATTTTTAAAGAATTTTAAAAGATAAAACTTGATTTTTACCCTAATCCCAATCAAACGAAGCCTGACACGTATTTTGAGGATAATGACTTGACACAGAAGGTCGCTTGAAGCGTAAACACGATCAAGCGAGAAAGAAATGTAATCCGTGATCGAAACCGGCGGAAGGAGTTTCGTGCGTCACTTTCGTTGACGGAGGCCAAGACTTTCGCATGGAAATGCGTGCCAACGTCTGGAGGGATGCCGACACCCTAAAAGATCCCCGGGTGGCCTGGGAAAAGTCGGGATCGCCCCTGGAGGCTTTAAATTACGCGAAAGCCCGCCATTTCTCCCATTTCACTCTCTCTCCTCACCACACTCTCTCTCTCTTCTCTCTTTTCTCTCTCCACCTTCCTCCACCGTGAACGGCCACTACCCACCGTGGGCCACCACCAAGGGTACCAGCAACCGACCTCATCGCCCACAACCACCAGCAACCAACCACAGCCACCAACGGCCGCCGGAGCTGCCGGAAACGCCGTTTTTCCCCTCCATCGCGCGAAATTTCCCCAGCCCGATCTTGTGCCGTCCGTCAGCCGATTGACCGTCACCGCCCCACCACCGTGTAGCCCAAGCCGCCGGTGCCTCCGATGGCTCGGCCGTCGAAGCGAGGCCGACGCCGGATCGAGGCAAAACGCCGTCCGCCGTCTGCGAGACTCTTCGTGGCCGGAAAACACCGTCCAAACGGCCGTGAACCGCCGTGCCACCACCGTATTCAGACTCCTGAGCTTACGGGCTTCACCGTGGTGTGATTTCGAGACAAACCGCACCTCACCGCCGTGCGCCGCGCCGTGCGCCGCGCAGGTGTCTTGCCGTCTTGGAGTTCTGGGCGTGCATCCCGAAACCGAGATCAGGGACGTAGAATTCCATAATCCGAGCACAGTGGTAAGGTCCGTTTTCCCAAAAACTGATGTTATATGATTGAAATGGCTGCCGAACGTAATTAGGCAATTAATTAACCTAGGTAACTGTGTAACCGGGTTTAGGATTGAAAATTAGATGACGTGACGAATCTAAATATTCAATTTCATGTCCAGGAAATTAATTGGGCTCAGAAACCGAGATTTCGCAGAGTCCTGACTTGAATTGAAGCGACCGGAGACCAGGTAGGATAATTTACACTTCAGAACCCTAGAATTGATTTAGTGAATACCTAAGCGATTTAGGCGATTTGTATGGAATTGCGTCTTTGCTTCGATGGGATAAAATTGCATGCTGTGTCTTTGAAAACCCTAATTGCATGTTAGACACCTTGTTTATCGAGTTTAGATGCCTTTAGGGCGGATTTACTTAGGGTTGGGTACTTGATAGCGGTATGGGACGGTAGTTAAGTATTCCTCGTGCAGAAGCTTTTAAACGAAACTATTTTTATCGATTTAACTTTGTCTTGAGTTAGGGATTGCGCGTTAAACCAGGGCGACCCTAAGAAAGGTTTAGGGAGTATAAGGGTGGATAACCTACACGGGAAACGTTGTGATTTAGGCGTGATACCTAGAACCTTGAGGAATAGCCGATCGAGTGCATGTGAGTTCGAATAGGCGTATGAGGATGAGAATTAGCGTATGTGCACATGCTAGGGGGCTACTAGATGTTGATTCTCACCGGTCCTTGAGTGAGTGATTGGTGTTACGGATCACACTCACAATATAGGCTTGATTCGGGTGATTGGTGTTACGGATCACACCCAGCGATAAGAGAGGTATTCTCTCTAGACTACGTGCAATTAGAAGATGATTTAGATTGATTCTGATGGATTTGTAACCAACGTGGATTGAGATACACAGGCATGGGATTTCATTTGATTTTTATGGTCGATTTTAAAAAGCAGATTTCAGTTGTGATATATTGCCGCAATTTCCATGTGTTTAAGCGATTTTAAAGATAAGGTATTCCACTTGTTTTGGTGATTTGGAAGACGATTTGGTGTTCGCCGTGAGTATTCAAGCGGTTTTTGAATGATATTTAAATTGTAAATTATTCTCTTGGGATTCATATCTCATTAGGTTGTGTACTGTGATGAACAGGGACGAGGCGGGAGCCAGGCGATAGCGAGGCGGCGTGAGGATAAACAGAGGATTATTTAGCTTAGGCTTGAATCGTTTGTACATATACTTTGATGACACTATTAATTATCAGATTTTGTTTCTTGTAACTTATGTATGGACCAGGCTGAATGTATATATGGCGTTTGAGACGGTATGTATGGATTGTAGCGATGAATTAATGTTACGGTGTATGGATTTATATTAGTATGTTTCTTCTTTGTTATTGGACTGGTTGTTACGTTTTAAGCAGTGATTACGTACTTGGGATATGACCAAATTACGAGGAAACTCTGCGGATTTTCGGTAGAACTTACAAATAAACTTATGGATTTGAATTGAAATGTGTATGAATGTATAATGAGACATGTATATCGGTTTTAGATTTCATTCCGAGTTATTATTGATGATATATGTATGTGTATTTAGTTAGTCGCGTGTGAATCGAGGTTGAGCGGAATCTGAATGGATAATGGAGAATCTATTTGGGTTACGCTCAACCGAGAGCGATCCCTGACGTTCCCACATAGGGAATAAACATTCGAATGCCACATATGCTTCCGCTAATCAGGCGAGCATCGGCGTATGGCGTATTAGGGTCGTTACAATTATGGTATCGAGCCCTGTTTGTCGGATCTTACGGTTTAGTGGACTTAGGACTTTAAATCTTCGGGCTTGCGGCTTTAGGATTTTGATTGATTTGACTCGGCATGATAGGACTGATTTGAATTGATAATGAGCGGAATGATTTTGATGCACTTCATTAATTATTCTGTGTGGTGATCTGTTTGTTTACGTATCGGATAAACATGGCGAGAATCTAGCGAGGGCGCCACACGTAGGCCTGGGAAGGCGAGGCACGAAGCGAGTGCGTCAGGTAGTGGTAGCATGGAGGCTGAGGTTGACATGCGTGAGATGATGGAATCTATCAGATTAATGGCCGATGCCATGAGAGACCAGGCCACTACCAGTGCCAATGCAATGAGACAAAGCGGCGGGGCGATGAGACAGGCGAGAAACGACGGAGCCACCCAACAGGTGAATCCACTATATCGAGGATGGATTGAATTCCAGAGAAGCGAGTCCATCTCCGTTCCACAGTGCCTCCGAACCATTTCTTTGTGGAAGCTTGGATAAAAGGAATTGAAAAGATTTTCAGGTTGTTGCAGTGCGACGAAGAACAGAAAGTCACATATGCAACATATATGCTGAAGGACGAAGCTGAACTTTGGTGGACAGATGCACAGCAATTGATGGAGAGCCGAGGCATCCCACTGACTTGGGAATCTTTCAAGAGAGTCTTCATGGATCAAGATATCCCTGAGGCGTGAAACAAGCAAAGGAAGCTTCGATTCTGAAGCTCACCCAGGAGGCGGCCGTTTGGCGAGTATCTCAAGCGGTTTGAGGAATTATCAAGGTACTCTACTTACTGCGAATGCATTACGATGAGGCTTGAAGCGAAACAACTAGAAGAAGGCCTCGATCTACCTATGAAGACTTCGGTTGGCTACCCCGAGATTCGAGACTTTGCCACACGGTGAATAAGTGCGAGTCGAGCAAGAATTTAGAAACAGCAGGCTCAAAATATGACCACGATACGAGCAGGCCCAGACAAGCGCCCAGAAATCTGAATGTAAGAAGCGGTATGTTTAAACCGCAACCAGGGGCTTCTAGTAGCGATGGGAGGCGACGATAATACTCTTTGTCGAAGTGTGGTACCAGACATCCAAATCAACCTGGCGGCATCGGACTCCCCTCGGTGTTATAGATGTGGAGGCACAGGACACATGGCGAGATCGCCCTTCCACGAGGAATCGGCCGACATCCGTAGCCGAAGACCACAAGCTCCAGGAGAGTTTTTACCATGAATCTTGCCAACGTCGGCCAGGTCCTCGGGCTTGATGCAGGGTAGAGGTAAAATTTATAATTTTTCTTTGATAGTATTGTTTGATTAGGTGCTACGCACTCCTTTATTCTTGATGCATGCGTAGAGCGAATGAGATTACTGTTCAAACCTTGCCTGTGACCTATACATATCCACACCCTTGGGAGAAGCCACTATGTCCCCACGAATATGCCTAAATTGCCCTTTAACCATTGAAGATACCTTATTTCTTGTGGACTTAGTGTGTATACCATTGTCAGGGATCGGCGTTATTTTGGGAATGGATTGGTTGACTAGGAATCGGGTCTTGTTGAATTGTTCCGAAGGGACAATTACTTATCTAGATAACGTACCTGTGCGTGGTAATGACAGAGCTTGTGAGATAGGTGATATGTCCCTCAATCTCTCTGAGGTAGAATTGCAGGATAGATTAAGTCAAATCCCGATTGTTAGCGACTTTCCGGAGGTATTTCCTTTGGAAATTTGTAAACTGCCACCACCTAGAGATAGAATTCACCATTGACCTAATTAGGGAGCGGGTCCAATAGCTATGACCCGTATCGTATGGCCCCGCGATTGAGAGAATTAAAAGTCCAAATCGAAGACATGTTGGAGAAGGGGTTCGTTAGGCCAAGTGTATCACCATGGGGAGCTCCGGTCTTATTCGTAAAGAAGAAAGACGGGAGTTTAAGACTGTGTATTGATTACAGAGCAATTGAATAAGGTGACCATTAAGAACAAATACCCATTGCCACGTATTGGCGATTTGTTTGATCGATTTGCAAAGCGGCGTATTTTCTAAGATAGATTTAAGGTCGAGGATACCACCAGATTAGGGTTAGAGAGGAGGATATTCCCAAGGCAAGATTCAGACAAGATACGGCCATTACGAGTTTTTAGTGATGCCGTTTGGATTGACGAATGCACCCGCTGTCTTTATGGATTATATGAACAAAATTTTCAGGCCCTATTTAGATCAATTTGTTGTGGTGTTCATTGACGATATCTTAGTATATTCCAAGACTCACGAAGAGCATGCCCGACATCTTAACACGGTGTTACTGAATCTGGAAGAGAAACAACCGTATGCAAAGTGGAGAAATGTGAGTTTTGGTTAGAAGAAGTGAAATTTTTAGGACATGTGGTAAATGGGAAAGGAATAGCGGTCGACCCAAAGAAAATTGAAGCAGTATTAGATTGGGATCGACCTAGAACGGTCACCGAGATTAGGAGTTTCTTGGGTTTGGCCGGTTATTATCGGAAATTCATTCAAGGATTTTCACGGATAGTGTGCCATTGACCCGGTTAACTCGGAAAGGGTAGACTTTGAATGGAGCGAGCGGTGTGAGACTAGTTTTGGATCTGAAGAGAAATTGACCACCGCTCTGTACTAATTATTCAAACCCCTAGAACCCTTTCTTGTATACCCAGATGCATCTTTGACAGGCCTAGGTTGTGTTTTGATACGGGATGGGAAAGTTGTGGCTTATGCATCGCGACAATTGAAACCTGCAGAGGAGAACTATCCCACCCATGACTTAGAATTAGCTGCCGTTGTGTTTGCCCTAAAGATTTGGAGACATTACCTGTATGGCGCGATATTCGAGGTATATAGTGATCATAAGAGCCTTAGGTATTTGTTTGATCAGAAGGAATTAAATATGAGGCAGCGTAGGTGGGTAGAATACTTGAAAGACTTTGATTTTGAATTGAAATATCATGCAGGGAAAGCAAATGTTGTGGCCGATGCATTAAGCCGAAAGTCACTACAACTAGCCAGTTTAATGATTAGTGAGATGAGATTACTTGAGGATTTTGGGAACCTTAGCCTCAACGTAATCTCATTTCCGCAAAGATTAGTGATGAGTGACTTTTTGATAACCTGCGAACTGAGAGAATTAATTAAACAAGCCCAACTTGAGGATGAATCCTTGGAGGTATATGCAGACCAACCCGACTTCGGATTAGCACCTGATGGAGATATAATGTTTAGAAAGAGAATAGTAATCCCAAACCATCAAGAATTAAAGGAAAAAGTGTTAGCGAAGCTCACGAAGCCATTACACTATCCACCGGTATTTCCAAGATGTAACAAGATTTAAAGAGAAATTTTTGGTGGCCTGGTATGCGGAAAGATATCACGGATTACGTGAATGCCTGTTTGACTTGTCAACAGGTTAAGATAGAGCATCAGAAACCCGCGGGGCTACTTAAGCCATTGGAGATACCAGAAAGGAAATGGGATCAAATCACTATGGATTTCGTGGTTGGATTACCTAGAACACCAGCAGGATTTGATGCCATTTGGGTGATAGTGGATAGGTTGACCAAGTCTGCACACTTTTTGCCTGTTAAGGTGCGTTACTCCATGGAGAAATTAGCCGAAGTATACCTTAGGGAAATTGTAAGACTACATGGAATACCGTCAGGTATAGTATCTGATCGAGACCACTAGGTTTACTTCGAGATTTTGGCAATCCCTGACAAAGAAGCCTTAGGAACCCGGCTTAAATTTAGCATGACCTACCATCCTCGGTGTGAGCGATCTGAGAGGACTATTCAAACCCTAGAAGACATGTTGAGGGCGTGTGTGCTTGAGCGAGAAGGAAGTTGGGATAAACACCTGCCGTTGATAGAGTTTGCATACAATAACAGTTATCACTCTACCATTGGCATGGCACCGTATGAGGCTCTGTATGGAAGGAGTTGTAAGTCACCTTTAAGTTGGGTAGAGATGGGGGAAAGTGCATTGTTGGGACCTGAAATGGTGCAAGAAACCACTGATCAAATTAAAATGATCAGGGAAAAGATGAGAGCTGCCCAACAGAGGCAAGAATCTTATGCTAACAAGAGAAGAAGGCCTTTGGAATTTAACGAGGGAGATCACGTATTTCTGAGAGTGTCCCCCACCACGGGTATTGGTGAGCAGATAAGAACTAAGAAGCTAAGTCCTAGATTCCTAGGACCATTCCAAATTTTACAAAGAGTCGGTCCCGTTGCCTACCAAATTGCGTTACCTCCCCATTTGTCCAACCTACATGATGTTTTCCACGTCTCCCAACTTCGTAAATATGTCCCAGATCCTGCGCATGTATTAGAGAATCAACCGATAATATTAAAGGAAAATTTGACTTATGAATCTACTCATGTTCAAATCCTTGACTATAAGACTAAACGACTTGAAGTAAAATGATCCCTTTAGTTAAGGTACTTTGGCGAGGATGTCGCATCGCGAGAAATGGCGTGGGAGAAAGAAGATGAAATGAGACAAAGATATCGAGCTGTTTCATGGTATGAATTTTGGGGACAAAATTTCTTTTAAGGGGAGAATGTAACAACTGAAAGATTCGAAAGAATTTTTAAAGAATTTTAAAAGATAAAACTTGATTTTACCCTAATCCCAATCAAACGAAGCGACACGTATTTTAAGGATAATGACTTGACACGAGAAGGTCGCGAAGCGAAACACGATCAAACGTAAAGAAATGTAATCCCACGATCGTAAACTCGACTAAGGAGTTTCGTGCGTCACTTTCGCTGACGGAGGCCAAGACTTTTGCATGGAAATGCGTGCCAATGTCTGGAGGGATGCCGACACCTAAAAGATCCCCGGTGGCCTGGGAAAAGTCAGGATCGCCTGGAGGCTTTAAATTACGCGAAAGCCCGCCATTTCTCCCATTTCACTCTCTCTCCTCACCACACTCTCTCTCTCTTCTCTCTTTTCTCTCTCCACCTTCCTCCACCGTGAACGGCCACTACGAGGCCACCAGTGGGCCGCCACCAAGGGTACCAACCGACCCTCGCGCCACAACCACGAGAACCAACCACGCCACCAACGGCGCGGAGACGCCGGAAACGCCGTTTTCCTCCATCGCGAAATTTCCCGGCCCGATCTGCGCCGTCGACGCCATGGCCGTCACCGCCCCACCACCGTAGCCCAGCGCCAGCTGCCTCCAGTAGCTCGGCGCCGTCGAAAGGAGGCCGGACGCGCCCGGATCGAGGCAAAACGCCGTCCGCCGTGCGAGACTCTTCGTGGCCGAAAAACACCGTTCAAACGGCCGTGAACCGCCGTGCCACCACCGTATTCGGACTCCTGAGCTTCACGGGCTTCACCGTGGTGTAATTTTCGAGACAAACCGCACCTCACCGCTGCGCCGTGCACCGCGTCGCGCCGGTGTCTTGCCGTCTTGAGTTCTGGGCGTGCATCGCGAGAAACTGAGATCACCGGGACGTAGAATTCCATAATCCGAGCACAGTGGTAAGGTCCGTTTTCCCAAAAACTGATGTTATATGATTGAAATGGCTGCCGAACGTAATTAGGCAATTAATTAACCTAGGTAAGCGTATGCGGGTTTAGGATTGAAAATTGGATGACGTGGCGAATCTAAATATTCAATTTCATGTCCAGAAATTAATTGGGCTCGAAACCGAGATTTCGCAGAGTCGACTTGAATTGAAGCGGCCAGGAGACCAGGTAGGATAATTTACACTTCAGAACCCTAGAATTGATTTAGTGAATACCTAAGCGATTTAGGCGATTTGTATGGAATTGCGTCTTTGCTTTCGATGGGATAAAATTGCATGCTGTGTCTTTGAAAACCCTAATTGCATGTTAGACACCTTGTTTATCGAGTTTAGATGCCTTTAGGGCGGATTTACTTAGGGTTGGGTACTTGATAGCGGTATGGGACGTAGTTAAGTATTCCTCGTCTGAGGAAGCTTTTAAGCGAAACTATTTTTATCGATTTAACTTTGTCTTGAGTTAGGGATTGCGCGTTAAACCAGGGCGACCCTAAGAAAGGTTTAGGGAGTATAAGGGTGGATAACCTACACTGGAAACGTTGTGATTTAGGCGTGATACCCTAGAACCCTGAGGAATAGCCGACCAGAGTGCATGTGAGTTCGAATAGATCGTATGAGGATGAGAATTAGCGTATGTGCACATGCTAGGGGCGCCTAGATGTTGATTCTCACCCGGTCCTTGAGTGAGTGATTGGTGTTACGGATCACACTCACAATATAGGCTTGATTCGGGTGATTGGTGTTACGGATCACACCCAGCGATAAGAGAGGTATTCTCTGGACTACGTGCAATTAGAAGATGATTTAGATTCGATTCTGATGGATTTGTAACCAACGTGGATTGAGATACACAGGCATGGGATTTCATTTGATTTTTATGGTGATTTTAAAAGAAACAGATTTCCAGTTGTGATATATTGCCGCAATTTCCATGTGTTTAAACGATTTTAAAGATAAGGTATTCCACTTGTTTTAACCGATTTCGGGAAGACGATTTCGGTGTTAAGCACCATTGAGTATTCAACTGGTTTTGAATGATATTTAAATTGTAAATTATTCTCTGGGATTCATATCTCATTAGGTTGTGTACTCAGATGAACAGGGACGAGCGAGAGCCAGGCGATAGCCGAGGCTAACGTGAGGATAGACAGAGGATTATTTAGCTTAGGCTTGAATCGTTTGTACATATACTTTGATGACACTATTAATTATCAGATTTTGTTTCTTGTAACTTATGTATGGACTAGGCTGAATGTATATATGTCGTTTCAGTCATTATGTATGCATTGTAGCGTTGAATTAATGTTACGGTGTATGGATTTATATTAGTATGTTTATCTTTGTTATTGGGTGGTTGTTACGTTTTAAGCAGTGATTACGTACTTGGGATATGACCAAATTACGAGGAAACTCTTGATTTTCAGGTAGAACTTACAGCCGTAAACTTATGGATTTGAATTGAAATGTGTATGAATGTATAATGAGACATGTATATCAGTTTTAGATTTCATTCCAGAGTTATTATTGATGATATATGTATGTGTATTTAGTTAGCTGCGTGTGAATCAGGGTTGAACGGAATCTGAATGGATAATGGAGAATCTATTTGGGTTACGCTCAACCAGTAGCGATCCCCTGACGTTCCCACATAGGGAATAAACATTCAGAATGCCACATATGCTTCCGCTAATCAGACGAGCATCGCGTATGACGTATTAGGGGGTCGTTACAGTAAACATAACTTCTACAAGGTATTTTCTAAACTAAACCTTTATAACAATTCAAAGTTCTTTATAAAATGGAAAAATCCTCAACTTCTACAAATTTCTAAGTTTTTCACATCAGTCAAACTAAACTTAGCAGTTTGTAATAGCATATCCTAAAAACTATTAGTTAATTATATTTCAAGAAAATTTTATTAAGAAAAATAAAATCCATAAATAGTATGCCAAGAGGATAATTAGAAGTAGTATGTAACACCCCCAATCCTATGGTTCCTTTTTGTTAATTAAATAATATCACATAATATAGGATTGGTGAGTGACTACTACCTTTACTCGAGTCAATTTTTAACTTTTATCAAGTTAAATAATTAAGTGCTATTAGTTTAGGGTTACTGCACTCGGGTTCTCACATGTTATATTGCAGCAGATATGATTATTTAAAAAAATTGAAATAAAATATATATAGATATACACATATACATTCACATATATATTCCATTTATAATATTTACAAGTGTCACTTATTAGACATATACCTATGGATATGCGAGTATGTCAAATATGGTAAGGAGACAACAAGCCTGTCACTCATACCCATTTAACAAAAGATCGCTAGTGGTTTCCTAGCTCACATATCCTAATACATATATGCCCTTGTCCTATCCTGTAAAAGAAATCTTCTTGATCCTTCCAAAAATATTAATAAGGATTCAGGATATCGGGCATGTCAAAATCTCAATGTACAACCCTAAAACATTCATCTAGTCAGGGTGTAAGGGAAACTTCTAATACAAAAATAATCCATAGTTCCTTCACAACCGGGAAATACCCTAAGAACGGTATATTTACTATCTCCACCTTTATTTCTAGCAAAACCTGGTATCTAGGCATTTGATACAAACCAAAATTTTATGAGAATAAATCTTAGTAATAATAACATCTTGTTTTAAAAGCTACTGATCTGTACCATTGTACTCTTATGGAAAACATTACATTCTTCTTATCATCAAATAAAATATTATGCCTACTGGGATACAGTGCATGAATTATACAGTTATGTTTCACATCTCATACTCATACTTATGTAATCATTTCATATCCATCATGTCAGATATACACACATCATCAAAATTATATCACATATCCATCACACAGGATATGTAACACCCCTAATTTAAGTAGCTTAAATTAATGATTTTAATAAATTAATTTTGGTAGCTAATAAATTTAAGAATTGGCTTAAGGAAGAAAATTTTCACTTGCATAATTAAATGGCTAAATTGTTTAGATTCAAAAGGCAAATTACCTAAGAAAATTGATGCTTAATTTAACCCCTTGTTTTCTTTTGTTATCTAGCCTAAGCACCAAAGGAAGGAACATCAAAATTCTATGTATGAAAATATAAAGGCCACACGTGAGGTTAAGAGGGAAGGCATGTAATTTTTATATATATACATGTGTGTGTGTGCATGGCTTTCACGTGAAGAAGAAGGAGAAGTAAGATGAATGCAATTTTATATATATGCAAGGCTCTTACATAAAGGAGGGAAAGAGAAAGAAAACAAATCTCTTTTGACTTTCCTTTTAAGCAACCACATGGGCCTTGGAAGAAAGAAACTAAGCAAATGCATCAAGGCCATCGTGTGAAGTAAGGAATATTATGGGTGAGGCTATGACACAATGGAAATTGTAGAAGGAGAGAGAATAGAAGAAGAAAAATAAATGGAAATGCCAAGGTTGTTTGTGGAAGTGGGAAAGATAAGCTTGCAAGAAAAGGAACACCAAGGCCATAAGCAATCTTAATTTTGATGCAGAATTTTAATACCCATAAATATACCATTACATGGCCAATCCCCCTTAGAAAAGAGAGGTGTGTCGCGAGAAGAGAAGGGAAGGAAGAGAGAATGCTAGCATGATGTTTCTTCCCTAAATGTGAGCTAGTGTGGGTGGAGTGAAAAAGAAGCAAGGTGTACTTGGAAGTACACATGTAAGAGGAAATCCTTGCAAGGGTGGCCTGGCAATTAAGAAAAGACAAAAGCCAAATGGAAAAGGTACAACGTGAAAGTAAGGAAGAGTATGGGAAATTCTTACAAAAGAAGAATGGGGCAGCATGCACGAGGGGCATGAGTTTGGTGGAAGGAAAAACGCACAAGTCATGAATATTTGATAACAAAAAATAATATGTATATCATCCACATGCACGTAAGGAGGGAAACGAGAAGTTAACGTGAAAGAGAGAAGAAAGAGGAAAGGGAAGCACATAACATTGACCTAGTAGGAGGAAGTAAAGTTTGGAAATTTCATCCTTCTTGCATAGCCACCTTAACCTAAAGAAGGGAGAGTCATGACTCTCATTTGGCTACACAAATACCCCACACTCTCGGAAGGAAGAAAAGGGGAAAAAGGAATGAAAGGTTGACTTCCCACAAATTCAACGAACCACACATGAAGGAAAGCAAGAAGAAGTCCAAAGCTCCTTGCATACATGCTACATAACCTCACGTGAAAGAGGAAAACTAAAGAAAAGGGAAGACCAAAGGGAACAAGGTAGGTTAGCAATTTTTTTTTTTTATTTTGGTTCCATAAGTTAGTATATGTATTTCACAATGTTGCTTTCATGGAACTAGAATAATCCTCTCTATTCTTGATTTAGGATGTGGTTTGATATAGTATGCATGATAAAATTAGGAGTTGGCTATGTTGAATGAGATTCATAATGTGTTAGACCTTTATGTTTGCTAAATAAATACAAATAAAGATGAAGTAAGATAGATGAAGTTAGCATTGGGAATTTTATTGCCATGACCACATAAGAAAATAATTCATGATGAATACCATTATGAGGAATGAAATTGTGAGGGTTTAAGGTGAACAAAGATCATGGTTAGGAGGAATATTCTCATGGGAATCACTAAACTTTTAGAAGGAAATTATAGGAAATATAAATTCTAAGAAAAAATAGAAAATTTTGTAGTCATTATTAATATTTTGAAGGGAATTTTATGTAATGATAAATCCTAAGAAAAAGTAGAAAATATTGTAGTCATTATTTATAATTTGAAAGGAATTTTATGTAATAATAAATTCTAAGAAAAAGTAGAAAATATTGTAGTCATTATTTATAATTTGGAGGGAATTTTATGTAAAGATAAATTCTAAGAAAAGTAGAAAAATTTTGTAGTCATTATTGATATTTTGAAGGGAATTTCATGAAATGATAAATTCTAAGGAAAAGTAGAAAATTATTGTAGTCATTGATAATAATTTTGGAAGGAAATTTATGAAAGAAACAATAGGAAATATTATTTCCATTAATAATAGAAATTTAGGTAAAAATGAATAGAAAATATTATGTCCTTTAATAATAATTTTTGGAAGGAAGTT
Source organism: Senna siamea (assembly GCA_031216115.1). Lineage (NCBI taxonomy): Eukaryota > Viridiplantae > Streptophyta > Magnoliopsida > Fabales > Fabaceae > Senna > Senna siamea. Next base: position 12,228,031 of record CM062360.1, read on the forward strand.
TATGTAAGAATAAATAGAAATTATTATGTCCATTAATAATATTTTTAAGAAGGAATTTATGTGAGGATAAGTCCCAAGAAAAGTAGACAACAGTATGTCCATGGGTAATATTTTAAGAAGGAACTTAGATTTAATTTCCCAGGAAAAAGTGAATAATATGGAACTTTTGAATTTATTCGAAAGCTCTGAGGAAATAAAACCCCTCCTGGGATAACAAAAAGGGGGATGTAGGGTGACATCGCGCCATGCGGGGGCCCGAGTGCATATTAGCGACCTATGTAGCAACTGAAAGGATTTTTAAAGATAAAATTTGATTTTTAACCCTAATTCCTTTTAAACGAAGCCTGGCACAACTTTTGAGGATAGTAAATTGAAACGAAAGATTATTCGAAGCCAAAAACACGATTAAACAGAAAGAAATGCAATCCGGCGATCAGAAACTGATGGAAGAAGTTTCGTGCGTCGATTTCGTTGACGGAGGCCAAAACTTTTGCATGAAAATGCGTGCCAACGTCTGGAAGGATTCTGACACCCTAAAATATCCCCGGGTGTTCTGGGAAAAGTCAGAATCGCCCCTAGAGGCTTTAAATTACACGAATTCCCTCTATTTCTCTCATTTTTCTCTCTCTCCTCACCATACACTCTCTCTTCTCTCTCCTCCTTCCTCCATCATGAACGGCCGCTACAGCCACCGTGGGCCGCCACCAAGGGCACCAACCGACAGCCCTCACTGCCCACAACCTCCAGCAACCAACCACGGCCACCAACGGTCGCCGGAGCCGCCGGAAAGACATCGTTTTTCCCCTCAATCGCGCGAAACTTCTCCAGCTCAGATCGCCGCCGTCCGTCGCCGTTGACCGTCACCGCCCCCACCACCATGTAGCCTGAGCTGCCAGCTTCCTCCAGTAGCTCGCCGCCCTTCGAAAGGAGGCCGAATGCGCCCGGATCGAGGGAAACGCCGTCCACCGTGCGAGAAACTTTGTGGCCGGAAAACGCCAACCAAACGGCCGTGAACCGCCGCACCACCATCATATTCAGACTCTTGGGCTTGCGGGATTCACTGTGGTGTGATTTTCGAGGCAAATCGCACCCCTCTGCTGTGTGCCACCATACGCCACCGTGCACCGCTGTGTGCCACCGTGCCGGAGCTTCTGGACGTGCATCGGGAGAAACCGAGACCACCGTGACGCAGAATTCTATCATCCGGACACATTGGTAAGGTTCGATTTTCCAAAAAACAATGGCATTTGATTGAAATGATTGTCGAACGTAATTAGGCAGTTAATTAACCTAGGTAGATGTGTAACCGGGTTTAGGATCAAAAATTGGATGACGTGATGAGCCTAAATGTTTAATTTTATGTCCAGGAAATTAATCAGGCTCAGAAACCGAGACCGCATGGAATTCTGAAGTGATTTGGAGCATTCGGAGACCAAGTAGGATAATTTACACTTCCTGAACCCTAGAATTGATTTAGTGAATGCCTGAATGATTTAGATGACTTGCATAGATTTACGTGCTACTTTCGATGGAATAAATTGCATGCCTGTGTGCTGAAAACCCTAATTGCATGTTAGACACCTTGTTTATCGAGTTTAGATGCCTTTAGGACAGATTTACTTAGGGTTGGGTACTTGATAGCCGGTATGGGATGGCGTTAAGTATCCCTCGTACAGGAAGCTTTTAAACGAGATTATTTTTATCATATTTAGCCTGTACTGAGTTAGGGATTACGCGTTAAACCAGGACGACCCTAAGAAAGGTTTAGGGAGTATAAGGGTGGATAACCTACACAGGGAAACGTTGTGATTTAGGCGTAATACCCTAGAACCCTGAGGAATAGCCGACCGAGTGCATGTGAGTTCGAATAGACTGTATGAGGATGAGAATTGGCGTATGTGCACATGCTAGGGGACGCCCTAGATGTTGATTCTCACCCGGTCCTTGAGTGAGTGATTGGTGTTATGGATCACACCCAATGATAAGAGAGGTATTCTCCCTAGACTACGTGCAATTAGAAGATGATTTAGATTTGGTTACAGCGGATTTGTAGCCAACGTGGATTGAGATACACAGGGTATGGGATTTTACTTGATTTTGATGATTGATTTTCAAAGAAATGGATTTTTATGACCTCGATTAACTGCATCGATTTCCATGTAATAAATGATTTTAAAGATAAGGTATTTCACTATTTTTGAACTGATTTCGGGAAGATGATTTTGGTGTTCGCACCGCTGGGTATTCAACCAGTTTTTGAATGATATTTGAATTGTAATTTATTCTACTGGGATTCATATCTCATTAGGTTGTTTACTCAGATGAACAGGGACAGGACAGAGCGGATGATAGCCGAAATTTGTCTTGAGGATAGACCAGAGGATGATTTAGCTTAGGCTTGAATCGTTTATACATATACTTAGATGATGTTGTTGTTTATCGGGTTCTGTCTCTTAGGTTTTCTGTATGGATTGGACTGAATGTACATGTAATATTTCAGATAGTGTATATGGATTGTAGTGATGAATTGACTTTGCGGTATATGGAATCATGTTAAGTATGTTTATTACTGTTGTTGGACTGGCTGTTGATTTTAAATAGGTGATTTTGTACTTGGGATATGATCAAAATACAGAGGGAACTCTGCCGGATTTTTGGTAGGGTTTACCGCTGTAAACTTGAGAAATTCAGTTAGAATGTATGTGAATGCTTGACAGTATATGTATATGGGTTTTAGATGTTGAGTTTAATGATAGTACGCTGTATGTATGGACTTTAGTTTCATTCCAGAGTTATTGATGATGTATGTATGTGTATTTATTTAGCTACATGTGAATCAGGGTTGAACGGGATCTGAATGGACAATGGAAAGTCTATTTGGGTTACGCTCAACCTGTAGCGATCCCCTGACATTCCCACATAGGGAATAACCATGTAAACTAACCCATATGCTTCCGCTAATCAAATAAGCATTGCGTATGACGTATTAGGGGGTCGTTACAACCTAGCTAGGCATGGCCGAAGGTGCTCCATGCCTAGGACCTAGTGTTCGCTATCACGCTAGACACGTGGCCAAGTGTCCATGCATTACGAGGTGTAGCCGAAGGTGCTCCACACGAGTGACCTAGGGAGGTGTGGCTGAAGGTGCTCTATACTCGTGATCTAGTGTCCTGATGATTTTATGTATGTGGTCGAGTGTCCACGATTTACGATGTGTGCTAAAGATGCCCCACACGGGCAGCCTAGTGAGGCATGGCCAAAGGTGCTCCATACCCATGACTTAGTGTCTACGATTACGCTATATACGTGGCCAAGTGTCCACGAATTATGAGGTGTGACCGAAGGTAATCCACACGGGTGACCTAGAGAGGTGTGGCTGAAGGTGCTCCATACCCGGGATCTAGTGTTCATGTAATACGCATAAACGCTCGTACAATTCATAATAATACCGGTAAGCTTACGAGAATAAGTGTAATGACATAAAGAATTGTCTAATTTTAAATAACTTCTAAATTTATCATGCAATGCTTGCTAGCTATAGTTCTATGTAACATTATTCCTATTATCAAGAATGTAGACTAGAAGATTTTGGTGCGTGCACCCTGGTGCATATTAGTTGATTTTTTAAAACTATGAATTGCTAAGCTACTGGGAAACTCGTGTTTCTCATCTATGTACTAATATGTATTAGATACGGATGCGTAGCAGGGCTGCATGGGAGCAGTTCTCTTTTAATTAAGTAAGGTTTTTTTATATCCCATTTTTTGATCTTAGATGTACTCGAATTATAATAGGACAACTAATTTGATTGTATATACAAGTGGTTTTGGGGATACCAGGGAAGACGGATATGTGAAGGATCGGTCCATCACTATTTTGCGCAGGAGTCTGAGTGGTAGGCCTGTTGTCTCCTGACTTTTGTGGGACGGGTACTTCATATATCCGGGGACATGTACATCAGTATGTAATGATTGTTATCAGACTTGTATTATTCGATTCATGTGAAAGACTGTATTTTCATCATGTAGCGTAGAATTTTATTATTCTGCTGTGTATGTAAGCTTTATTTTATCTAAGAAAAAGATCCCGAACCTAATTCGTCTAACATAAATTGAATGGTTTAACGGCTCAGACAATAATTAAAAGGATAAGAATAATGTACCAAACCTATCTATTGATATTGAAATGAACAACAAGACTAGATAGGGGCGTTATAGGATATACATCACATTATAATGGTAACAGGGCATCACATAGAAACAAGAGCATAAACAAGGAAATCAGAGTATATTCTCATGGCCAATACCAAGAGAAATTAGGAGAGGCCGAGCGAACAACTCCTTATATATAATCCTCACTCTCAGGTGAGTTTCTTGTAGTCTGTGGCTACCTGTAGTTCTTAACTGCAATCTATATATTATCCATCAGTCCTTGAATACAATTCATGTACATGCTAGAGTATTCTCCAGTAGATCCAAGTATATCCATCCACAACACTCCTAAGAGGGTCACTGTACACCTCTTTGACATATCACCCCCACCTCTAAGAGCTATAGGGTCCCTACCCACCTCTCTGGTAGATCCTTTCCCATATATCTGGGATGACTATTCTCAATAGATCATTTCCCAAAAATACTATTCACAAGTCTATAGACTAGGGTGATCTGGCTTATACCACAGTTATGTATAACTTTAAGTATGTGAATCCTTAAATTGGCTATAGGGAAATTCACTAACTTAAAATTAATAGCCATCACGGTGTTTTCAAAATCGTGTAATTTAACTGTGAAATACCCTAGTTATCGTCCCATATCAATAATTGGTCACTCAATATAGGTCTATCTACCACTATCCATACATTAGGAATACTTTATCATTTCTCTTGTAGTTTTCATGCTCATTCCTTTTCAATTTTCACATCATTCTTGCTCTTTTTCTTTCACTCTTACCCTCTTGTTACCCATTATAAAATTCTAGGTTTAAATCCCTTATTTGAGTGAAGTTTTGGGCTTACTATGCTTCAAACTAGGTCATTGAATTTATTTTTCCAAAATAGGGGCCTGCCAGTCGACTTCCACCCTCCTGGTAGTTAACTTGCAGCTCACTGCTTCAAAAATTTTTAAACCCGAGGGCTACTAGTCAACTGCTACAACCCAATAGTTGACTACTACATTCTTGGCAAATTTTCAAAAAATATGAGCATGGCAGTCAACTTTTATGGGTTGACAGTCGACTAATAGCACTCTGTATGCGTTTCTGGGCAACCAAAGAGCATGAAATTCGACTGATAGGGCCTATAAGTTGACTACTATGTGATACTCTACTTTTAAAATTCACAATTGGCTTAAATTTTTGGCCAAGAACTTGTTTGTAAATCATTTTTGACCCTCATCAACTCAATACTAGTATACAAACATCATTTATCACATAAAAATAGCCTAAACTACTGTTTATTCTCACTCAAATCTTGGATTAAACCTTATTTTTACACAATAGGTAAAAACCCATTTCCCATAATCTGATATCCACATGCATACGTATATTCATGCAATTTAAAACACCCAATAGCATTCAAAAACACTAAGAATGTAGTTTTAATCCCTCTTTTACTTTGAACAACATCAAAATCTCATTTTTCAAAATATGAACAATAAATTCAAAATTAGAGGGAATAGGTTATTTTGATATCTTATTTCCTTGCTGGTGAATTGATTATTGTGTTAGATGCCTTCCTAAACACTTTTCTAGATTCAATTCTAGTTGAAAGTGGAGATTTGATCTTTTCTCCTTTACTTTCTTTCTCTACTAGGTTCCCTATCTCTCTCTGAATTCTAAAATGCAAGGTGAGAAATGAAGCTTTTGAGACTTGGCCCTATTTATAAGCGGTCTGAGAATTACCAATTCTGATCATAATTCTTGATTATTTAACTCAAAATGATAATTTACCTGGCCACATGCCAAATTACCATTTTTCCCCTAAACCATTGGCTGGAAAATTCAAAATTCTGGTTGCTACAATAAATCTTTTGGCTAAAATTATGGTTAGCTACCCTTGAAAATTTGAAAAATTACATAGCTTCTTTCACTAAACCTTTTCTTTTCACTTAGGTCCCTGGTCTTCTCTTTTCAATTGGGTCCCTTCTTTTAATGCAACTACATGCAATCTAATGCAATAAACACAAGCATTTAACTTATTTAAAATTAACATACATCTCTCAACAAATAAGAGAAGCCGATGTTACATAGCAAACATAACTTCTATAGGGTAAATTCAAAGTTCTTTATAAAATGGAAAAATCCTCAACTTATTTAACTTTTTAAGTTTCTCACATTAGTTCAAACTAAACTTATCAACAATAGATCCCACAAATGAATAAAAAATAATACTCAAGTAGTGAAAAAGTGCGTTGATCATATTCACTAAATCCATCTATTAATGAGTGAAGGTCTGACCTTCTTGAAGTTTCAACATTCACTCTCAGATTCTCAATAAGTCTATTTTTCAAAGATTTATCATAAGGGATTTGTAAACATCCAATAATTTTTGACAAAACTTCACTTGTAGGCATTGTACCATCTTTAATTATTTCATGATAAACCATTAAGTTCAGCGATGTCTTACGAGCAGAAATCAGAACAAAAACACATTCACAAAGAAAATCATCTAGAATAGAAGCCTTAGCTAATTAGTGGTCAAAATGAAACAATACATAAGATCATATCTCACCAAAAAAAAAATCTACACTTATTTCTTGAAATAGTTATTTACACATAAAATTGAAAAGATAAATCACTTCAAGTAAATTGGTGTATAGTTAGATACATGAACTTAGAAAACAAACAATATAAGGAGATCTTTATCAATAGAAATAATATTATTTATCTTTTGTCATTACTGGCGATGACATAAGATCACATTTAACAAAAGACTATACTAGCAATTTGGTCCCTGAAAGATACGTTACTGACATTTTAGTCTTTGGAAGATGTTGACTATACAAATTAGAGTCCAAAAGTTTGAAACACTACACATTAGTCCCTCCTTCAGATGTCACTAAAAATATTTGATGGACATGCTGATATGGAAAGTTAACTGCCTAAGTGGAAAATTTAATGACTATACAAATTAGTTGTCAAAAGTTTGAAAACACTATACATGTTAGTCCTTTCGTCAAATTTTTTAATGACATCCGATGAAGGGATTAACTTGTATAGTTTTTTAAAGTTTTGGGGACTAATTTGTATAGTCAACATCTTTCAAGGACTAAAGTTTTAGTAAATGTACTATTTAGGTACCAAATTACTATTATAGTCTTAACAAAAAGATTTGTTGAATTTGAAGGATAAATACCATTTTATTATTAATATTGTAAAAACTAATCCTATTGACAACAATTATTTCAATATGACAAATATTTTAATTATTATAAATATTTCTTCATTTTAGATAGTATCTGTTCCACTATAGTTATTGCCAAGTAAGTTTTAAATAAGTCAACATTTTAAACCATCATTTAGATTTGATTTTTCTAGAAAATATTCTTACATTAAAATGGTGAAAAACTAATATAAAGATAATAAATGCATTTTTTTCGCCTCTTTTCTTTACCCCATAAAGATATTGAATGGATTGAGCTATTTTTTTTCCATTGTAATTTTTAAAATGAACATGTAAATATCCTTAAAAAACAAGTAAATAGATCTGAAACATATATAATGTGGTCAATCCTACTGTGGAACAAGCTATTATTACGAAACTTAGTGAATACAACCAACTATCATTAAGAATTTCATCATTGGACCAAAAACAGGCAAAGTGTAACAACCCCCTTACTCATGTTATATACTCATCTATTAGAGTAGCGGAAGCATACAAAGTTATGAATAAATTTTTCACATGTTAGGGAACGTCAGAGGGTCGCTAATGGCTAAATGTAACCCAAATAAACTCTTCTCACAGTCCATTTAAATTCCACTCAACCTTAAATCCTGTGTAGCATTTCTATTATCACATTATAAACCATATCATACTCTGGAATATAAATTCTAACAACCATTGAGATTCAATTGAGATATACTATTTCATACTATTAAATTCATTCCCACATCAGTAAATAAAACTACATTCCATTAAATTCATTATAAAAAAATCTATTCTCCCAAAACATTTTCTACCAAAAATTTGGCAGAGTTTCCCCTAGAAATTGGACGTTTCCCATTTATACAACAGCCCAATCAACATATACATCAAGCGATTTCATCAATAAAAACAAAAATCAATAATACAGATTCATAAATATATATTTAAGCCTAATTCTACATCCACAACACAGTGTTATCTTGACATCCTGCTTCTGCCCAACTATCTCCTAGGCATTCCCTGTTCCTGGTCATCTGAGTAAACAACTTAATGAGATGATTAGATCCTAGTAGAGCAATTTACAATTTAATATTTGTAAAATAATTGGATGCTCAGCTGTGACAACGCACAGAAAACATCTCCCCAAATCAGTTTAAATGCATGTGAATCACTAAATACTTTTAAATTTAAAATGAATATGGGAAATCAATGCAAAGCAATACAATGACCATTTTATCTTTAATCTGAAAAATCATGCCAAAAAGCGTACTTAAAATCATGCCTGAAAATTCTCATATACTTATTAGTCATACATCTCATGTGATCATTCATTTTTCATTTTAAGTTGCATGTCGTTTTAACTGAAAACGTGGTTTTTGATTGGGTGTGATCCATAACACCAATCACCCGAAAACAAAGCCTATATTATGAGTGTGATCCGTAACACCAATCACCCACTTAAGGATCGGGTGAGAATCAACATCCAGGGCATCTCCCAGCATGTGCACAAATGCTAATTCTCATCCTTATAAGTCTATATAGAAATACATGCACATAGCTGACCAATACTCAAGGTTATAGGATATTATACTTAAACTAAAACATCACCCCATATAGGTTATCCACCCTTTTACTCCTTGAACCTTTCATAGGGTTGTCCTGGTTTAACGAATAATTTCTAACAGATGTAAATCAATTCAATTAAAATAAATCAATTTACAAAATCATCTACATAAGGGATATTCAACGGTCGTCCCATACCGGCTATTGAATATCCACCCTAAGCTAGTCTGTCCCTATGGTATATAATCCCAATAGCCAAATTCTATAAAACATACAACAAGTATTCTCTATACATAGCCAATCTTATATGCTCATATACATAGCTTTCATGCAAATTATTTATTTTTAGCACTCATTCCCATTCAATACAAATCATACTTAAAACAACAATTCACAACGTCAATTAAAAATTAGGGGAGTGTAGATTACTCTACCTTTTACCATTTACTCCTATACGGATCGGGGTTTTCCTTTTTCCTCAGAGATTGTTCTCCCAATTAGCTTCCTGAGGAAACAATTTAAATCTTAGGTGGGTTTCCTTTTAGTTATACTTTTCTACAATTAATTGCCTAATTCCTACGTCAGTCTAATCCTTACAACAAATTTGGAAACAAAATCGACAGGAAGTTTTGAAAGCACGAAATTTGATTCTTACTTCTTTCTAGCAACTCCATGATACAAGACTACGAGTATGGCAAGCAAGATGGCTCATATCGTATGGCGATAGATGGCGGCTGGCGTAAAAAATTATTCCAAAATTGTAGACCGTAACTCAAGGATGTCGGATCCGAGGTCAATTTGGCGAAAAATAGCAGTTTAAAAGCAATTTTTTGGTGAAAATACAATGGTGGTCTGAAACTGTTTCTCTTCCGTTCACGGCACATGGCGGCAGTTCTTCATCGGTTGGCAGCTGGTGGAGGAAGAAGGCAGCTCGGGCTAGCTAATGAAGGTGGCGGTGAGGTCAGACGATGACATTTTCTAGCCGAACGAAGAAGAGAAACTAGATGGAAAAGACGCCATTTTTGGTGGCTGCAGCGTCCGTCGACGGCGGGGAATGGTAGTGGGAGCTTGGCGGCGACGAGCTACACACTCCGATGGTGGTGCGACGTGGTGCAAGCGACGGTGAGCGGTGGTTCGATGGTGGATGGAGGAGTTACGCAATGGTGAGAAGGAAAAGAAAGGAAATTGAGCGGGAAGAGGAAAATGGCTAAGAAGAAAGGAAATTTTGTCATTTTATGGCATCTAGGGGTAGTTTGGTCTTTTTTCACTTTTCTTGGGCTAAATTTTGGATGCATTCTTCGATTTAGGCAAGAATATATGCCTATATGGAAGGGATTTGGAAATCTTTTGAGGATTTTAAGCCTTCCAAAAATATCTGCTAAATTCCTGAAGGCAAATAAAATTCTCTCCATCAGATAAAATTTTTATTATGAAAAATTCTCAAATTTAAACTGCAAGCTCAGAAAAATTTTCTTAAATTAATGCCAACAAAATTTTGATTTATTTTACCCAATTTAATTTATTTTTGAATCAGGTTATTACACAAAGGGTGGATACCACAAAGAGAAATTGTACCCACTAAAAAACCAGTTTTTGTAATTGGCACATGTTTTGTTAAACTACCCATAAGAACCATATTTTGACTTTTATTTGAAGAATATCCAACAATAGTTCGAATGAATAATGGATCTGGATCCTAAAAGCAACAATGCTTTTGAATAAGCATGAGTAATCAAATGAAATAAAGTAGCTCGATAAGAGCCTATACCTAAAGTTAACATCATATAACCCAGCTGAGACATTTTAAAATGGGCCAAACTTCTCTTAATATCCTTTTGAGCAAGAGATAAAGTAGCTCTCAATGCAGGTTATATGATTCTGAGGATGTTGTAATCATTAGTGATCATATGGTTTATGAAGATATTTAAAATTCTTTTCACATACAGAAATATGAAGTTTAGATTCATGTGACAAGCCACGGTCCTAAAAGAATCACTAATTAAATACCAAACCTAGAAGCTCATTTACTACAAAATTTAGACAAAAATGGAATTGTGATACTGGGATCTTGGTTAAAGATGGGCGATATTTTAATGGGTAAATCAATGCCTCAAATGGCTAAAGAATCCTCTTATGCCTAAAAAAATACATTATTATGAGCTATACTTGGCAGTCAGGTATCCACCTCAAAGGAAACTTGTCTAAAAATACCTATAAGTGGTAAGGGTAAAGTTATTGATGTGAGATGGATCCAGAAAAAGGAGTTTCTAGTTATAATCCAAAAATAATTTGTATATATATTTCATAGAAATGTGAAATCGAAGTAGGTGATAAAGTTGCTGGAAGACATGGAAATAAAGGCATCATTTCTAAAATCTTGTCTAGACCAGACATGCCTTATTTTCAAGACAGAAGACCCATTGATATGGTCTTCAATTCATTAGAGGTGCCTTTACGAATGAATAAAGGACATATATTTGAATGCCCACTTTATTTTAAAAATATAGGAATTATAATTTTTGGGGGTTTAAAAATAAAAACATTTATGGATTTTTTTTAGTATATAGTATCATGATTAACTGAATGAGAGGCAAGACCTTTAATTTTCAGAAGAAAAAGGGGATAATTGTTAGATTATACCATGATTTTTGTAGTTTGTAGTATGCTATTTTCACTATCATAGACATTTTGAAGGTTTTGAGTATTTTGAAGCTCTATTTCAAACTCAAAGTAAAGACAAGTTACTTGAGAAACATACACATTGACATTCACCACAAGAAAACCATGAACTATACTATAAGTTGTGGATGAGAATCATGAACTTGGTTTAAAGCTTCATTTTAGTACTTCTGAAAAATAAATGCCAATGGATTACTAATTACATTAAGTAACATAACTTATTTTTGCTGAATTTGGGGATTGGTGAAAGTTTATCATGTTTCCCATAATCTTTATGTAAGAGGGAATTTATAAGAATACTTATAATGCCATTACCAGACATATAGGACAAAAAAAGCATAAAGAATATACAAGTGCTTAAATGAATAAAGAAGTAGAGAGACATATAACTTCATTTCTAGCATATTTGCATAAGTTAATTTTCTACAATGATAATTTTTCTTAGATCCCATCAATTCAAACTAAAATTATCAACAATAGATCCCACAAATTAATCAGTAACAAATAGAGAAAAGGCATGAGGAAACATTTTTTTATGAATGAAAACATCATTGCTGAAAATCACAAAAAAGAAGAAGTCATGCTCTAATATTAAAATGAAACATGTTACTTGTTGAAATCCGATGCTTGAGACCTTTTAGCATAGTTAGAGGTATACTTGGTAAAATATTACCTAGTACAAGTCACCAGAATTGACAACTTGTAGGCACGGTATCTCTATGAAATCCTACACCTCCATCGTCTCACCGTAGCACTATTATTATGACTACACCTCTATCTTCTCTTGTAACGTCCCTATCTAGTCTTATTGATCATTTCAATAACCGTAGATAGGTGCAGTACATTATTCTTGTCCTTTTAATTATTGCTTGAGCAGTTAAACCATCAGATTACGTTATATGTAGTAGGTTCGGGATCTTATGCTTAGATAAAAATAAAACTCACATGCATAGCGAAAAAATAAAAGTTCTATGCTACACGATGAAAATATAGTCTCTCATATGAATCAATAAAACAATTCTAACAATAATAATCATTAAAAACTGATGTATCGGTCCTTGGATATATGAAGTACCCGTCCCGCAGAAGTCAGGAGACAACAGGCCTGCCACTCAGACTCCCACACAAAATAGTGATGGACCAGTCCTTCACATATTCGTTTTCCCCGGTATTCCCAGAACCACTCATCTATACAGTTAAATTAGCTGCCCTATTCTAATCTGAGTACATCTAGGATCCAAAAATGAGGGTTTACAAAAACCTTACTTGATAAAAAGGCATTGTCGCTACACATCCCCATTAAACTTCTGAATCTGATACGTATTAGCATGTAGGTGAGAAACACGAGTTTCCCAATAGCTTAGCAATTCATAATTTAAAAGAAACTAACATGTATTAGGGTGCAAGCACCAAAAATGTTCAAACTACATCCTTGATTTAGGAGAAAAGTACATAAATATAAATAGAAAATTATTACATGATAAATTTAGTAGTTAGCAATAGTTAGAGATCCTTTTCATATGACCAGTATTTTCTTAAGCGTACCGGTTTTATTATTGCAAAGTTATCAGAACGTACGTATAGGTTGTGTGAACACTAGATCACAGGGGTGGAGCACCTTCGGCCACACCTCCCTAGGTCACCCGTGTGGAGTACCTTCGGCCACACCTCAAAATTCGTGGACACTCAGCCATGTGTATAGCGTGATTGCGAGCACTAGGTCCTAGGCACGGAGCACCTTTAGCCGCACCTCGCCAGGCCGCCCGTGTGGAGCACCTTCGGCCACACCTTGCAAATTATGGGCACTCAGCCCACGTACATGAAATCCTCGGGACACTAGATCACGGGTATGGAGCACCTTCGGCCACCTCCCTAGGTCACTCGTGTGGAGCACCTCCGGCCATACCTCGTAATGCGTGATAATGAACACTAGGTCTTGGGCATAGAGCACCTTTGGCCATGCCTCGCTAGGTCGCTAGTATGTACTCGGGACCCCGCATGGTGCAGTGTCACCCTACATCCCCCTTTGTTATCCAGGGAGAGGTTTTATTTCCTCAAAGCTTTCGAATAAATTTGAAAGTTTCATATTATTCACTTTTTCTTGGGAAATTAGATCTAAGTTCCTTCTTAAAATATTACCCATGGACATACTGTTGTCTACTTTTCTTGGGACTTATCCCCACATAGATTCCTTCCAAAAAAATATTATTAATGGACATAATAATTACTATTTATTCTTACATAAATTTCCTTCCCAAAAATTATTATTAAAGGACATAATATTTTCTATTCATTTTTACCTAAATTTCTAATATTAATGGAAATAATATTTCCTATTGTTTCTTTCATAAATTTCCTTCCAAAATTATTATTAATAACTACAATAATTTTCTACTTTTTCTTAGAATTTATCATTACATAAATTTTCCTTCAAAATATCAATAATGACTACAAAATTTTGCTACTTTTTCTTAGAATTTATCTTTACATAAAATTCCCTCCAAATTATAAATAATGACTACAATATTTTCTAATTTTTCTTAGAATTTATTATTACATAAAATTCCTTTCAAATTATAAATAATGACTACAATATTTTTTAATTTTTTTAGAATTTATCATTACATAGAATTCCCTTCAAAATATTAGTAATGACTACAAAATTGTCTACTTTTCTTAGAATCTATCTTTACATAGAATTCCCTTCAAAATATTAATAATGACTACAAAATTGTCTACTTTTTCTTAGAATTTAGCTTTACATAAAATCCCTTCAAAATATTAATAATGACTACAAAATTATCTACTTTTTCTTAGAATTTATATCTCCTATAATTTCCTTCTAAAAGTTTAGTAATTCCCATGAGAATATCCCTCCTAACCATGATCTTTATTCACCTTAAAGCCTCATAATTTCATTCCTCATAATGGTATTCATCATGAATTATTTTCTTATGTGGTCATGGCAATAAAATTCCCAATGCTAACTTCATCCTTCTTACTTCATCTTTATTTGTATTTATTTAGCAAACATAAAGGTCTAACACATTATGAATCTCATTCAACATAGCCAACTCCTAAGTTTATCATGCATACTATATCAAACCACATCCTAAATCAAGAATGGAGAGGATTATTCTAGTTTCATGAAAGCAACATTTTGAAATACATATACTAACTTATGGAACCAAAATAAAAAAATTGCTAACCTACCTTGATGGTGAGCTAAAAGAATTGATCTTGGCCCTTCCTTGGTCTCCTTCTACTCCTTGCTTCCTTACTCTTTTCTTGATCTCTCTTTCACGTGAGGTTGTGTGTGGCATGCATGAAATGGAATTCTAATTCCCTCTTGTTTCCCTTCACGTGTAGCCTCTCCTTCTTCTCTTCCCTTCATATTTTCTCTCTTCTTTTTCTTTTCTTTTTCCCACCATGATGAGTGCCCTCTCTTTCTTTTAGTATGTTTATTATTTGGGACTTCTGTGCTGCTCCACATTTTTGGAAATTAGTATTGATTAGTTTATCATCTTCCATGTAAGCTCCTCACCCGTTGTCCTACACCATGCCTTACATGTGTATGTGTGTGTATTTACATTTCCATTTCCCTCACGTATAGTCATCATTCGGACAAGGGAGGCTGGAACGAGAAAAGAATAAACTCATGCCACCTCACTTCTTGCCCCTTTTTTTTATTCTTTCTATTGTCTCCTTTTGCATGTGACCTCTCCTCCCTTCCTCACCCTATTTTGTGTTTGTGTGTGTATTTTAGTTTTCCATTTTCCTCATTCCCTTGTTGCCGTGTGTAATGGTATAGGCACATGAAAATTCTGCACTTTAATTAAGGTTGCTTGTTGCCTTAGTATTCCTTTTCTTGCAAGCTTATCTTTCCCACTTCCACACGCAACCTTGGTATTTCCATTTTCCATTTCCCTTTTTTTTCTTCTTCTATTCTCTCTCCTTGTACAATTTCCATTGTTTCATAGCCTCACCCATAATATTCCTAGCTTCACACAATGGCCTTTATGCATTTGCTTAGTTTCTTTCTTCCAAGGCCCATGTGGTTGCTTAAAAGGAAAGTCAAAAGAGATTTTTTTTCTTTCTCTTTCCCTCCTTTACGTGAGAGCCTTGCATATGTATAAAATTGCATTCATCTTACTTCTCCTTTTTCTTCATGTGAAAGCCATACACACACACACACATGTATATATATAAAAATTGCATGCCTTCCCTCTTAACCTCACTTGTAGCCTTTATATTTCCATGCATAGAATTTTGATGTTCCTTCCTTTGGTACTTGGTTAGATAACAAAAGAAAACAAGGGTTTAAATTAAGCATCAATTTTCTTAGGTAATTTGCCTTTTGAATCTAAACAATTTAGCCATTTAATTATGCAAGTGAAATTTTCCTTCCTTAAGCCAATTCTTAAATTTATTAGCTACCAAAATTAATTCATTAAAATCATTAATTTAAGCTACTTAAATTAGGGATGTTACATCTCTCCCTCATGCCACCATTACAGGTAATATCTAAAAGAGAATGAATGGTGTCCTTCTTCTGGGGTGCTAAAAAGGTATTCTTTGATATTCATAAGTGCAAAAAAAAAAAAAAAATCAAAACGGTGTATTTTGGTTAGTAAGATGACATGTGTCACAACATAGAGCGGATTACCCAAAATTTCTAGACAATAGAGAATGATAGAGAAGTGGACGACTGAGGATCCAAACGTGTTTTGGTTATTGGTTTTTAGAGTTATATGTTAAATAAATATAAGATGAAATATAAGTTAAAAAATGCAAGAAGAGTAGAGTTAAATTATTATTGTAAAATATAATAACTATCTTTATTATATATTTAAAAATTAAAAAAATAAATTAGCATAAACTTTGGTGCATGTCAAGTTAATTTATTATGTATGACTTTAAAATTTTTTAGTTATTGATCTTTAAAACTATATCGTAACACATAAAATAAAATATAAACTTAAAAAATATGTGAAAAAAGAATCAAAAAATAAATAGTGAAAATAAAAATAAAGAATTATTTATTTTGCAAACTTGATTGTATTTTTTTAACTTTAGATTAACAGGGGTTTACAAGAGATTGAGAGTAAACTAATACATTTGAAAATTTTATAGCAAGGAATATGAG
The DNA here is from genome assembly GCA_031216115.1 of Senna siamea. Lineage (NCBI taxonomy): Eukaryota > Viridiplantae > Streptophyta > Magnoliopsida > Fabales > Fabaceae > Senna > Senna siamea. Next base: position 12,244,779 of record CM062360.1, read on the forward strand.
ATTAAGGGAGTAGTTGAATTTTATTATAGTTCAAAGCATCATAAGTTTGTCACCATTATACTAATATTTTTCTCTATATTGATATCACTTCTTGAGGTCTCTTCCATTGATGAGTGATAAGATTGGTATAGAGAACTAGAAATGAAGAAAAGATAACATTGTGTTATATTATTCAAATAGAGATTACATGTATTCATACACTCTGATATTGCTAGCTATACAATGACACTCCAGCTATAACAGACTTTATATCTAGTTATAATTAGTTACATAAGATAGTTTTGGATTCGTATACACTTCCCTAAACTCTTCTACATACATCCTTCAAGCTCTTACTCTATTATACCCCCATAAACTTACTATGTTTGCTAGCAATGAGAGTGAGTTTAGCTCTCAATGTGTCAAACCGAGAAGAAGACATAGTTTTGGTAAAGATATATGTTGTTTGGTCAACTGATGGAATATGAATTACACTAAGTTCCTTCCTTATTATTTTCTCTAGAATAAAAAACATGCTTATCTCCATATTCTTGGTTTTATTGTGGAAGATTAGATTGTGTGAGAGCTTCAAAGTGGTAGAATTGTCACAAAACATTATCGGTATGAATAGAGGTGGAGATTGCATCCACTTTTTGCCACTTAATCCATAAAATATTAGTTACAACATTTTACAAGATTCTATACTCAGCTTTGGTACTATATCTACCCACCAATTGTTGCTTTTTGAAGCTTTAAGTTACCAAGTTAGAACTAAGAAAAATATAACTTCTTGAGGTTGCCCTTCGGTCATCTGGGTCATTGGCCCAGTTAGCATTATAGTATCCCTAAAGTTTCAGTGTGGAAATTTTTCCTAAAGTGAAGCCCACAAAAAGTAATTCCTTTTATGTTAATATTCTTTTAAAAGTATCCTAGTGATTTTCCATAGGAGAGCTCATAAATTGGCAAACCTTATTCATAGGGTAAGAAATCTCAAGCCTTGTTTTTGTGATATATTGTAATGCACCTATTGTGGACATGTAGAGATGAGGATCATGAAATGGATTACTATTGTTCTTGCTTAGTTTAAGACCTGAAGGTATTGGATCACCATCCTGAAGATATGACACTTCTATGCCCAAGAAGTAGTGCAAGATACCAAGATCTTCAAGGCAAAGGTGTGATGAAGTTTAGATTTTAACTACTGAATGTACTGTGTGAAGGATCCTATGATGATGATATCATTAACATACATAAGTGCATAAGTGCATAAGTAAATGAACTAGATTTCATAAAAATGAATAATGAGGGGTCACACCGATTAGCTTTAAAAATCAACTGAAGAATAGTTGCTCATAGTTTGTGAGACCATTGTCTAGGAGCTTGTTTTAAGTCATAAAAGGCTTTATTGAGCCAACAAACTAAAGTTTGGTCTGAGCTTCCAAAACTAGGACATTGAGATAGTATACCTCCTTTTAGAGCTCTCCATGTAGAAAAGCACTATTCAAATCTAGCTAAAATAAGGACTAGTTGTTATTAAGTGCAATTTTTAAGACAATTAGAATTGTTGTAAGTTTGAATACTGGTGAGAATGTTTCATTATAATCAAAACCATTTTGTTGATGATATCCCTTAGCTACCAACCTTGCCATCTGAGTTTTCCTTTATCCTGAACACCTATTTACTATTGTAGTCTTATTTAGAGGTAAAAGCTTAGGTCAATGTACTATTTTTGTGTAAAGCATTAAACCTCTTCTTGCATAGCTTCTTTGCACATAGAATCAAACAAAGCTTCTCTAACAATGTTAGGAATAATGTGAGTTAAATATGCTTTGGGTTTAAAAATTTTAGCTTTGGCTCTAGTTGTCATGGGATGTGAAGGAATGGAAGGATTAGTAATAGGAGGGCCATAAGTAGAATTTAATGTTGGGTTTGGGGTTGTAACAGGATTAGGAACATGATTATTTATAGGTGAAGCTTTATTGGATAAGGATACATTAAATGAGGAGATAATGTCATCTTGTGATGGATGACTTGTGTTGTATGGTTCAATGACAAGCATAGGTTAAGATAGAGCTATCAGCAAAGATAGAGAAGTAGAGGGAAGATTTTCAAAATTGAAAGAATTAGAATGAAAATTACATGTGGCTAAAGAATTTTTGTAAGGAAAAAAGGTTTCATTGAAGGTGACATCTCAAGAGAGATAAATTCTCCCAAATGGTGCAAGACATTTGTAGGTTTCATGGTTTTTACTATAACCAATGAAGGTGCACTTGAGAGATCTAAACTCAAGTTTTTTTTATTAAACAACCTGAGCAGTGGAAAACATGCATAGCCAAAGATCTTTAAGAATGCATAATCTAGTTCCTTATTGAACAGTTTAGAAGTAGGATTGTTGTTGGAAAAACTTGGAGAAGGTAATACATTGATGAGACATATTGCAGTAACAAAATCATCTTCCCAAAATGTGAGTGGTATAGAAGCATGGGCTAACAGTGTTAAACTAAGCTCAGTTATATGTTTGTGTTTCCTTTCCACTGTGTCATTTTGATGATAAGCATATGGACAAGTTAACCAACGTGAAATGTAATAACCCAATTTAAATTAATTAAAGAATTGGGATAAAATATTTGGAAACTTTGAAATATTGATGGGAGGTGATTAAGAAAATTTTTCTGAGTCCGTGGTATAAATTTGAGTATTTTTTGGAGTAAAATTATATCTGATAGATAAAATTTTATCTGCCTTAAGAAAATTTACAGATAATTTTGGAAGGACTTGTGATAGTTTAAAAATTTCCAAATCCCTTCCATATCATCCTAAATTCTTGCCTAAATCAGAAAATGCATCCAAAATTTATCTAGGGTGAAGTGAGAAAAGACCAAAATATCCTCAGAAACTTTTAAACCCATTTTTTCTCCTTTTTCTCTCCCATTACACTCTCTCTCCCCATTCACTCCCTGTGTTCTCCTTCTCGCGCGCACCTCACCTTTACTGCTCGATCATCCTCTGACCCAAAACCGCAGTCGCACCATTGCCCGTTACCATCAGAAGGTGTAGAAACTCCACCTGACACGCAACACGTCATCTGCAGCTCATCTGACCACCACAGCCGCCGAAAAATGGTGTTTTCTCCTCCATCGCGAATCTAAAATGCGTCTTCGATCCTACCAGTTTTGTGCCATTGAACCACCGTGATTAATGCTTGAGCTGCCCAGGAACACCCCTGAGCTGTTGATGACCTTAGCTGCCGCTGTTGTTGCCGCCAGTCGCAAAAAAACACCACCACAGGTGCAGGGACTAAAATATAAATTTTTAAAATTTTTGGTATACACTAAAATACTCTGAATTAATCACTTTTTCTACAATTTCTAGCTTCTATGATGCTATTAGGAATGAATTGAAGGGATAGATTAGAGAAGAATGATGAAAATCATAAATTTGAAAATAAGGACTAAATTGAAAATTTTGGAAAAGTTTGGTATGAAGTAGAATTGCAGAATTTGACGCATCCCTGTAATCCTTAGCTTAATTAGGACTCTTATGAATATATGGAATTGGAAAATGGAAGGAAATTATTGGAAAAGTTTCAATTTCAAGTTTAGGGACTAAACTGAAAAGACTGATATAGTTTGTTTAAGCAGTGTAAACCATGTACATTTTGAACGTTTGAGTGAATTAAGTTCATTTAGCCTCCTAGAAGCATCATAGAGTGAATTGGATAATTTTATAGCTAAATACCAACGTTGGGATAAATGAGGAACTAAAGTGCAAACTTATTATTTTTAGGCTTTGAAAATAAGTTTTAATTCTGAACATTGGTTATAAAAATGTACGTAGGTGGGTTGAAGAATTAATCCAAGGAAAAGGAGAAAAATCTTAAGTTAAGTGAAGGAAATCCCAATTTAAGGTAAAGTAATCTACACTCCCCTTTTATTTTGATGAATGTTTAATGTGAATTGATTGCAGTGATTATGTTTGTGAACATGTACTAGGAAATATGTGCTGGATTAGATAAGTATAAGAAAAGACCTGCATGTGTTTGAAATGTATTTGAAAATTATTTGCTGCTAGTTTTGATTGGACTATTGGAATTGTATGCTTATAATGTAGACGAAACCTGTGATGGATACCTGATAACTGGTATGGGACGGTTGTTAAGTATTCCATATTCAGACCTGCTTGTAAACTTCCATTATTTAAACACAGAAATGGTTTGTTTATGTTAGAGTTTACCCGTTAAACCAATACACCCCTATGAAAGACTATAAGGAGTAAAGGAGGAGAGTCTATACGGGGGAATGGACTAGTTTAAGAGTAAAGCCCTATGATCATAAGTATTAGTCACCTATATGTATACATTGCCTGATATTCGGCATAGAGAAATGAGACCTATTGGTAATGTGCATATGATGAGGGACGCCCCTTATTGATATTAGGTTCTTAGTCACAAGGAGGACAGTCCTGTGACAATCACTGGGAGGACGGTCCCCGTGATAGCAACAATCTCAATCACATGGAGGACGGTCCCCGTGATAGCAATAATCTCAGTCACATGGAGGACGGTCCTATGACAATCACCGAGAGGACGGTCCCCGTGATCTTAAAATGAGATTGGAAAATAGTAGGTAATGAATTGTGAACTTATTTATATGATTTTATGCATATATGTACAGATGATTGAAATCCTTGCAGTAACGTAGTAGCGTTATGCAATGGATAAGAAAATTTAGCTGCAGGAATTTTGAAAAATGATGGTTTTTCATAAAAACTTATACTCTTTGATTGAGAGAATGATGTTGATTTATGATTTCTAAATGGCCAATATATTTTCCATGTTTATTGATTTTTGATAAATGAAGCGTCAATTCACATATTTGATTAAATAAATGAGTTTAGGGAGAGGTTTTCTATACCCAGACAGGGGTATAGCTGAATACTTAACTATTTTGAATAAAATAAATTGTATATTACTCTACTGGGATTCAAATCTCATTAAGTTGTGTGTTTAGGCAATCAAGGGTATGATGGCACTAGGAATTAGCCTGAAATTGGCTTTGTTTACTTCGTAGAATTGTAGAGAGATCAAGAAGCTATGACGTAACTTAGTGTATTAATTGTAAATGGCTTAATGGCCTTAATATGGTGTTTATTAATCACTAAATTTTTATTTGGAGATATTATGTACTATTATGGTAAATGGATATGTTTGATATCCTGTAATTAGTATCTCAAATGTAATGTATGAATGGTAATTTAGATGTATATTCTAGAGTATGTTGATGACTATATTGGTGTGATGATTTGAGGTATTAGATTAGCTGCGTAGGTATGAGGTTGAGTGAAATCTGAATAGGGACGGTTATTTGGGTTACACTCAACGAGTAACGACCCCAAACCATGCATATTTTGAAAGAAAAAATTTTTCATAGCATTTCACGCTTCCTAAATTATATGCTATGGTAAGGGGGTCGTTACAGTTTGGTATCAGAGCCTAATTTTGATTAATTATGGGAAATTTGAGATTGATTTAAGTTGATGATTGAATTGCAACTTTAAGAATTTCTAATTATGAAATCTTAAACTCTAGAATATATAGGCTTCAGATTTGACATTTGAGATATTAAGGATAAACTTGATGCTATGGCTTTGTTGTTGTTGCTAAAAGCCTATTTGCTTCCATTTGTATCAGTAAGCTATGGAAAATGCAAGAAGTGGTGGTACTGAGAGATCAAGAGGAAGGACTAGAGGAAGGAGTAACAAAGATGAAGAAATGAGGGAAATGATATATTCATTTAGAATGATGGCTGAGGCAGTGTGAGATCAGGCTGCTACCAGTGCCAACCTCATGAGAGAAAACCAAGGAAGGCCTAATCCTGGACATGGTCACAGGACTAATAAATAGGTTAACTATTACATGTACCAAGGCTAGTTGGAGTTTCAAAAAGCAGGACCACCGGCGTTCAAGGGTACATATAAACTTATGGCAGTTGAAGGGCGGCTGAAAGAAATGGAAAAGATTTTTCAACTGCTCCACAACACAGATGAGCAGAAAGTCACCTACGCCACTTATATGCTGAAGGATGAAGTAGAAAACTGGTGGAGTGGTGCAAGGCCACAAATGGAAAGCAGAGGCATTCCACTGACATGGGAAACATTCAAAAAGCATTTCTAAAGAAGTATTTCCATGAGAATGTCAGGCAAGCTAAGAAACAGAGTTCTTATAGCTTAAGAAGAGGGGCAGACCATTTGAGGAGTATTTGGCTCAGTTTGAAGAGTTAGTCAGGTATTCCATATATCTGAGGCTATATCTAGATGAGGTTTGGAAGTTAAGATAGTTAGAGGCAGGCTTAGACTGGCAAATGAGGAATCAGATAGCCTTGATAAAGATTCGAGATTTTGCAATATTAGTAAACAAGTGTCAAATTTTGAGTTCTATTTTAGAGGAGAGGCATCACATGAATTAGAGGTTCGCTGCTCGATAGAAACAGCCTGCTAAGAATTTAAATGTCAAAGGCAAGGGAGGAAACTTCAAACCACAACAAGGGTCATCTAGTGGTAACAAACAGCCTAAAGTAACTAACTATCCCAGGTGTGGAATCAGGCATGGAAATGAACCCTGTAGATACAGAGCGCTCGTGACTTGCTTTAAGTACGGGAAGATAGGACATTTTGCAAGATTTTACCCATTTGATGGAAACCAACAAGGTCTTAGTGGATCAAGAGGGCTAAGACCACAAGCTCCAGGGAGATTTTTTACCTTAGATAGGGCGAACGTTAAGGAATCACCAGGACTGATACAAGGTAAAGGTAAAATTTATGATTTTCATGTAATAGTATTATTTGATTCGGGTGCTATGCACTCTTTTATCGCTAATACATGTGTGGAAAAATTTGATTTACCTTTTCAAACTATGCCTTTTGACTTGTGTATTTTCACTCCTTTGGGAAAATCAACTATTTCTATCCAAATTTGTTTGAATTGTCCCCTATCAATTGATGACCACTTGTTTGTTGTTGATCTGGTATGCTTGTCTTTGACTGGGATTGATGTCATACTAGGAATGGATTGGCTATCAAAGAATAGGATTGTACTAAACTGTTTTGAAAAGAAGGTAGTCTATTTGGATGCCTTTCCGGTGGATAAGGGTGATAGACTTAGTGAAGTCAATGAAATTTTTTTTAACTATTCCCAGGGAGAATTCCAAGAGAGACTTAGCTCCATTCCTATAGTAAGGTATTTTCTTGCAGTGTTCCCCTTAGAGATAGAGAGGTTACCCCCACATAGGGAAATTAAATTTACCATTGACCTAGTGCCAGGTACTAAATCGATCTCAATTTCACCTTATAGGATGACACCCATAGAATTGAGGGAATTAAAAGTCCAGATAGAGGACCTATTAAATAAGGGGTTTATTAGACCCAGTATGTCACCTTGGGGATCTCATGTTCTATTTATGAAAAAGAAAGACGGGAGGATGAGATTATGCATAGATTATCATCAACTAAACAAAGTGACCATTAAGAACAAATACCCCTTACCTAGAATAGATGATTTGTTTAACCAACTACAGGGAGCAACTATGTTCTCTAAGATAGATATGAGGTTAGGATACCGCCAAATTAGGGTCAAGAAGGAGGATATCTCTAAGACAGCTTTTATTACCCGATATGGCCACTATGAGTTTTTAGTGATACCATTCGGCTTGACCAATTCCTTAGCGGTATTTATAGACTACATGAACAGGATTTTTTGACCTTACTTGGATCAGTTTATGGTGGTATTTATAGATGACATTCTGATCTATTCTAGGACTCTTGAAGAGCATGCACAACATCTTGGGATGGTGTTTCAGATATTGGAGGAGAAGCAGTTGTATGAAAAATATAAGAAATGTGAATTCTGGTTAGAGGAGGTTAAGTTCTTAGGTCATATAGTGAGTGCAGCAGGGATTTAGGTGGATCCCAAAAAGATTGAGGCTGTGTTAAGTTGGAACCATCGAAGCACAGTTACAGAGATTAGAAGCTTTTTGGGTTTGGTAGGCTATTATCAGAAATTCATACAAGAATTTTCTCAAATTGCTTTGCCATTAACCAGATTAACTAGGAAGGGTGTAGAGTTTAGATGGAGCGAGAAATGTGAGAGGAGTTTCCAAACTCTTAAGGAGAAATTGACTACTTCTCTAGTGTTAGTTATATAAGACCCTACAAAACCATTTGAGGTTTATACTGATGCACCAAAGAAAGGTTTAGGATGCGTGTTAATGCAAGCTAGGAAGGTAGTAGCATATGCATCTAGGTAATCAAATCTTGCAGAAGAAAACTATCCTACCCATTAATTAGAGTTAGTTGTCGTAGTCTTTGCCTTAAAGATTTAGAGACACTATTTATATGGGGCAAGATTTGAGGTTTATTGTGATCATAAAAGCCTTAGGTATTTATTTGATTAGAGAGAGTTGAATATGAGGTAGAGAAGGTGGTTAGAGTATTTGAAAGACTTTAATTTTGAGTTAAAATATCATGCAGGGAAAGAAAATGTTATAGCTAATACACTGAGTAAGAAACCCTTGCAGGTAGCTTGTCTGATGATAGATGAAATGAGATTACTTGAGGACTTTAGGGATCTGAGTCTCAATATAATTTCACTATCAAATAGGTTAGCCATGAGTGACTTTCAGATAAGCTGTGATTTGAGGGAACAGATAAGACAAGCTTAATGAGAGGATGAATCCTTAGAGATTTATTTGAATCAACCTGATTTTGGGTTAGCTGATGATGGGGTATTATTGTTTAATAACAGGGTATTAATCCCAAACCATCAAGGACTTAGAGAGAAACTATTAGCAGAGGCTCATTGTAGCCACTATACCATCCACCATGGTATTTCTAAGATGTATCAGGAACTAAAGAGAAACTTTTGGTAGCCAGGTATGAGGAAAGACGTCACAAATTATGTGAATACCTGTCTTACTTGTCAGTAAGTAAAGATAAAGCACCAGAACCTTGCAGGATTATTGAAGCCACTGGAAATACTAGAAAGGAAATGGGATTAGATAACCATAGATTTGTAGTGGGATTACCTAGGACACCTGCTGGTTATGATTCCATTTGGGTGATAGTGGATAGATTAACCAAGTCTGCTCACTTCTTACCAATTAGGATTAACTATTCCTTAGAAAAGTTAGCCCAGATTTATCTTAAGGAGATAGTGAGGCTACATGGGGTACTGTCTAGCATAGTGTCTAACCGAGACCCTAGGTTCACCTCTAGATTCTAGCAATTCTTACAAATAGCATTAGAGAACCAACTGAGGTTCAGCACCGCATACCATCCTCAGACTGATGGATAGTCTGAGAGGACAATACAGACATTGGAGGATATGTTAAGGATGTGTGTGCTAGAACAAAAAGGAAGTTAGGACAGGTACCTACCTTTGATAGAGTTTGCTTATAACAATAGTTATCACTCTACAATAGGTATGACATCGTATGCTGCTTTGTACAGACGAAGCTGTAAATCACCTTTAAGTTGGGTAGAGAAGGAAGAGAGCATCTTTTTGGGACCCTATATATTTTAGGAAACCACTAAACAGATAAAAATGATTAGAGAGAAAATAAGGGTTGCTCAACAGAGACAAGAGAGTTATGCTAATAAGAGAAGGAGCCCTCTGGAGTTCAATGAAGGGGTCATGTGTTTTTGAGAGTATCCCCTACCACGGGCATAAGCAGGCAAATAAAGACTAAAAAGTTAAGTCTTAGATTCTTAAGGCCATTCCAAATCCTATAGAGAGTTGGCCCAGTCGCCTATCAGATCGCCCTACCTCCTTACCTGTCTAATGTGCATAATGTTTTTCATGTTTTCTAACTCAGAAAGTATGTTCAGAATCTCACTCATGTATTGGGGAATCAACCTATAGTATTAAAGGAAAATTTAACTTATGATTCTACCCCTGTCAATATCCTTGATTTCTAGACTAAACAACTTCGAAATAAAGTAATCCCTTTGGTTAAGGTTCTTTGGCAGGATACAGTGAACTAGGATGTAACTTGGGAGAAGGAAGATGAGATGAGGCAACAATATGCAGAGTTATTCACAGGTATGAATTTTGGGGATAAAATTCTTTTTAAGGGAGCGAGAATGTAACAACCCAATTTAAATTAATTAAAGGATTGAGATAAAATATTTGAAAACTTTGAAATATTGATAGGAGGTGATTAAGAAAATTTTTCTGAGTCCGTGGTTTAAATTTGAGAATTTTTGGAGTAAAATTATATTTAATAGAGAAAATTTTATCTGCCTTGAGAAACTTTACAGATAATTTTGGAAGGCTTGTGATAGTTTAAAAATTTCTAAATCCCTTCCATATCATCCTAAATTCTTGCCTAAATTAGAAAATGCATCTGAAATTTATCTAGGGTAAAGTGAGAAAAGACCTAAATACCCTTAGAAACTTTAAAACCCATTTTTTCTCCTTTTTTTATCCCATTACACTCTCTCCCCATTCACTCCTTGCATTCTCCTTCTCACGCACACCTCACCTTCACTGCGCGATCATCCTCCGCTCTAAAGCCACCACCATGCCATCGCCCGTCATCGTCGGAAGGTGTAGTTGCTCTGCCTGACACTGTAATACATCGTCTGTAGCTCGCCGAACCACCAAAACCGCTAGAAAATGGCATTTTCTCCTCCGTCATGAATCCAGAAAGCATCTTTAATCTGGCTGATATTACGACGTTGGACCACTAGTGATCGGTGCTTGCGCTTCCCAGCAACATCCCCAAGCTGTCGGTGACCTCAGCTACCACTGTCGCCGACGCCAATTGCCACAAAATGCCACCACAGGTGTAGGGACTAAATTGTAGATTTTTTAAATTTTTGGTATACACTGAAATACTCTAAATTAATCGCTTTTTCTACAATTTCTGGCTTCTATGATGCTATTAGGAATGAATTGAAGGGATAGATTGGAGAAGAATGATGAAAATCATAAATTTGAAAATATAGACTAAATTGAAAATTTTGGAAAAGTTTGGTATGAAGTAGAATTGCAGAATTTGATGCATCCCTGTAATCCTTAGCTTAATTAGGACTTTTATGAATATATGGAATTGGAAAATGGAAGGAAATTTTTGGAAAAGTTTCAATTTCAAGTTTAGGGACTAAACTGAAAAGACTGATATAGTCTGTTTAAGAAGTGTAAACCATGTACATTCTGAACTTTTAAGTGAATTAAGTTCATTTAGCCTCCTAGAAGCATCATAGAGTGAATTGGATAATTTTATAGCTAAATACCAACGTTGGGATAAATGAGAGACTAAAGTGCAAACTTATTTTTTTTAGGCTTTGAAAATAAGTTTTAATTCTGAACATTGGTTATAAAAATGTACAAAGGTGGGTTGAAGAATTAATCCAAGGAAAAGGAGAAGAATCTTAAGTTAAGTGAAGGAAATCCCAATTTAAGGTAGAGTAATCTATACTGCCCTTTATTTTGATGAATGTTTAATGTGAATTGATTGTTGTGATTGTGTTTGTGAACATGTACTAGGAAATGTGTGCTAGATTATATGAGTATAAGAAAAGACCTGCATGTGTTTGAAATGTATTTGAAAATTATTTGCTGCTAGTTTTGATTGGACTATTGGAATTGTATGCTTATAATGCAGACAAAACTTGGGATGGATACTTGATAATTGGTATGGGACAGTTGTCAAGTATTCCATATTCAGACCTGCTTTTAAAATTCCATTATTTGAACACTGAAATGGTCTGTATATGTTAGAGTTTACCCGTTAAACCAATACACCCCTATTAAATACTATGATGAGTAAATGAGGAGAGTCTATACAAGGGAATGGACTAGTTTAAAAGTAAAGCCCTATGATCTTAAGTTTTAGTCACCTATATATATACGTTACCTTATAGTTAGCATAGAGAAATGAGACCTATTGGTAATGTACACATGATGGGGGACACCCCTTATTGATATTAGGTTTTCAGTCATAAGGAGGATGGTCCTGTGACAATCACCAGGTGGACGGTCCCCGTGATTGCAACAATCTCAATCACATGGAGGATCTCATTAAGTTGTGTGTTCAGGCAATCAAGCGCGTGATGGAGCTAGGAATTATCCTAAAATTGGCTACGTTTACTGCGTAGAATTACAGAGAGATCAAGAAGCTATGACGTAACTTAGTACATTAAATGTAAATGGCTTAATGACCTTCATATAGTGTTTATTAATCACTGAATTTGTATTTGGAGATATAATGTACTATTGTGGTAAATGGTTATGTTTTATATCCTGTAATTAGTATCTCAAATGTAATGTATAAATGGTAATTTAGATGTATATTCCAGAGTATGTTGATGACTGTATTAGTGTGATGATTTGAGGTATTAGATTAGCTGCGTAGGTATGGGGTTGAGTGAAATTTGAATAGGGACGGCTATTTGGGTTACACTCAACTAGTAACAACCCCAAACAATGCATATTTTGAAAGCAAAAATTTTTCATAGCATTTCACGCTTCCTAAATTATATGCTATGGTAAGGGGGTCATTACATGAAATGCCATTCTCTTTAAGATCAGGGATGAAGGGACAAAATTTACCACCTCCATCATTTTGAAGAGACTTGATTTTTGTGTTTATTTGCAATTCAACCATAGATTTAAGCTTAATAAACTTTTGGAAAGATTCATATTTTTATTTTAGAGGATAAACCTAAGTGTACCTTGGAAAGGAATCAACAAAGTTAATATAATATAATGAACCATTTTTGGATTTAATTGGGGATGGTCACCATACATAAGCTAGAATTAATTTAAGTGGTTCTAAACATGTGGTAGAATATAAAAGTGTTGGTAATATGTGACTTTTACTATAGCAAAAAGACTCAAATAAGTCAAACTGAGTTTTATTTGAATTAAGCATATTAAAAGCTTTAAGAACTCTTAGAACAATGGAAGAACAAGTATGACCTAACCTAAAATGCCACAAATTTTAGGAATTATTTGACTAAGACTTGTACTATGTAATAGTTGGTATCCACTGACTAACAAGTATATGGTGTTTGAGTGAAGAGTTATTTTGATTTTGAAGTGGGAAGGAATTGAAGCAATAGAGTCCATCACTTTGCACTATGCCTTTAAACAAGACTTCATCAGTATCTTGAGACTTAACACAGTAGAATGTGTGATGAAATTTAAAGTAATATCCTTAGAAAATTAATAGGTTTAATGTTATATGATTTCCCAACACTGCTAATTACTAAGCCTATACTGTTCCCAAAATGCACTTGTTTAGGTCTATTATAATTTGTATACATCATTATGTTGTTGTAATTTGGTGTTAACTGTGAAATTTGAGAGTTACACTTAGAGGTGTAATAACCCGATTTTTGAAATAAATTAATTGGGTAAAATAAATTTAGATTTTGTTGAAATTAAATTAAGCGTATTTTTCTGAGCTTACGGTTAAAATATAAGAATTTTTCGAAGTAAAAATCTTATCTAACGGAGTAAACTCGATTTGGCTTCAAGAATTTAGCAGATAAATTGGAAGGCTTAAAATCTTCAAAAGATTTCTGAATTCCTTCCATATGGGCCTATATTCTTGCCTAGATCGGAGAGTGCATTCGAAATTTACCCCGGACAAAGTGGGAAAAGACTAAAATGCCCCTAGAGGCCATAAAATCCCAAAACCCCATAATTCCCCCTTATTTTTCCTTTCCTCTCTCTCTCCTCCACACATTTTCTCTCTCTTCTCTCTCATTTTCGCGTGCCACCTCTAGCCACTGGAACCATCGTGCTACGCCACCTCCGAACCCCGTTATCCGTTCAACTTGACGCTGCCGACCTCTAGCTGCCATTCCCGACTGCCGACAGACACCACAATGGCCGAAAATAGCGTGTATTTCCCCTCCGTTGCGAGTTCAAAGACTAACTTCAATCTCCACCATCTGACACCGTCCGGCTAAACCACCACCACCATTGGGTAGCCTGAGTTTCCAGCTTCCTCTGGTAGTTTCCAGCCAGTGGAACGCCATCAACATGAGCCGTGAACGGAGAAAAATAGCTCTATCCGATTGCCACTTTCTCTGCTGAAAAAATGCGGTCAAATTGTCGTGTTTCGCCTAACGGACCCTGGATTCGGCATCCTCGAGTTACGGGCTACATTTTGGAGTATTTTTTTATCTTAGCCATTGTCGGGCGCCGTGCTATGCCGTGCATTGTCGTCGAAGTTGCTGGAATCAAATTACAAGCTTTAGAAACCTCTGAAAAGTAAGAATTGAAAGGAAGCAAGGTGTAGAAGGAGATCAAAGGAAAGGCCAAGATCACTTCCTTCTAGTCATCCTTGAGGTAGGTTGAAAATTCTTAAAAAAGAGTGTCCCAAGATCTCATATATATATGCCATGTTTCTACAAGCTTTCATGGGACATTGATGCCATCTTATGTTCTTGATATTAATTATGTTTTGTTGACTAATTGCATGATAGAGTGGTATGTGGGTATATAATAAAATGAACATTGATGTTGTAGAAAATGTTGGTTAGTTAATAATGTTACCATGATAGACCACGGTTGAGCATACTAGAAATGGATGGATGCATGCCCCTTGAAAACCAATTTCTCCATAATGGGAGTGTTAGAGATATGTTATCATTATAGAAAGTGTGAACTTTGGCTATAACCATGTAAATACAAGTGAGGTAACCATATTCCTATGAGAGGGAAGACATGTCTATTTGCTCAATGAAGCCAATTTCTTTGTCAAGGTTTAATAATGTTATGGATACATTAGATCATAAATAGAAAAATTGAAATGTAGCAATAAATGATTCCAATTTTAAGGGTAATATTTTAAGAACTACAAAAAAAAAAAAACGTATTACTCGATGATTCTAATCTTAATAGTGATATTTTAAGACTAGAAAAAGAGAAATGCAATGTTAAGTTATCCCAATTTAATGGGGATATCTTAAGAACTAGAAAAAGGGAAATGTATTATTAAATGGTTCAAATTTTAATGGTGATATTCTAAGACTAGAAAAGAGAAATGCATTGTTAAATTATCCCAATTTAATGGTGATATTTTAAGAACAAAAAAAAGGGAAATGTATTATTAAATTATTCCAATTAAATGAAAATATTTAAGGACTAAAAGGGAAATTTAAATGGTCAACCACTCAATCCCCTTGCGTTTCCTTAAGGCCAAAATCATGAAAATTCTTCCTTGAAAATTATAAAGATTTTATAATTGAGACATTATTTAAGAATGGAGAATTAAATTAAATTAGGCAAAGAATTGTCATAAATAAATATGATAAAGAGACATTGTACACCGATAGAAAAAGGGGAAATGCAATTGATAATGGAAATCATAGATAGGTACATGATTCACGAGGTGTGGCCAAAGGTGCTCCACACGAGTAGCTTAGCGAGATATGGCAAAGGTGCTCCATGCCCAGGACTTAGTGCTCGCGATTACTCTATGTAGGTGGCCGAATGTCCACGATTTACAAGGTGTGGGCGAAGGTGCTCCACACAGGCGGCCTAGTGAGGTGTGGGCGAAGGTGCTCTATGCCCATGACCTAGTGCTCACGATTACACTATATACGTGGCTGAGTGTCCATGGATTATGAGGTATGGCCGAAGGTGCTCTACACGAGTGACCTAGTGAGGTGTGGCCAAAGGTGCTCCATACCTATGACATAGAGTTCATGTTGATTTATATACGTGGCCGAGTGTCCACAGATTATGAGGTGTGGCCAAAGGTGCTCCACACAAGTGACCTAGTGAGGTATTGCCGAAGGTGCTCCATACCTATGACCTAGAGTTCATGATGATTGTATATACATGGCTGAGTGTCCACAGATTATGAGGTGTGGCCAAAGGTGCTCCACACGAGTGACCTAGTGAGGTGTGGACAAAGGTGCTCCATACCCGTGACCTAGAGTTTACGATGATTTTATGTACGTGGCCGAGTGTCCACGGATTATGAGGTGTGGCTAAAGGTGCTCCACACGAGTGACCTAGTGAGGTGTGGCCTAAGCTGCTCCATACCCATGACCTAGAGTTCACGATGATTTTATGTACGTGGCTTGTAATGTCCCACATCGGTCGGAGAAGGGAATGAAGCATGCCTTATAAGGGTGTGGATACCTCTCCCTTGTAGACACTTTTTCCTGGGGGCAGTATCCTTGGGAAGAACAAAACCGTAAGGGGCAATATCCTAAAGCGAATAATATCTGCAAGTGGGTAGCTAGACTGTTACATTTGGTATCAGAGCCGAGGCCTAGATCGGTGTGCCAGCGAGGACGCTAGGCTCCCTAAAGGGGGTGGATTGTAATGTCCCACGTCGATTGGAAAGGGGAACGAAGCATGCCTTATAAGGGTGTGGATACCTCTCCCTTGTAGATGCGTTTTCCTAGGGGTAGTATCCTTGGGAAGAACAAAATCGTGAAGGGCAGTATCCTAAAGCGGACAATATCTGCAAGTGGGTAGCTGGACTGTTACATGGCCAAGTGTCCACAAATTATGAGGTGTAGCCGATGGTGCTCCACACGGGTGACCTAGTGAGGTATGGCTAAAGGCGCTCTTTACCCATGACCTAGTGCTCACGATGATTTCATAAAGGTGGTCTAGTAATCACATAACACCCTCGGCCGCTCAATTAATCTAGATCGGTAAATGTAAAAGTTAATGCATAAGTAATTTGTTTAATCACGCGATAACGTGTATAATTTTATTTGGATATGTTTTATTTGAAAAAGGATATCTAATTTTTATGTGGACATCTAAATTTATCATGCAATGCTTGCCTGTTTAGATTTATGAATAACATTATGTTTTAATATCAAGAATGTAGAATGAAATGTTTTGGTGCTTGCACCCTGGTACATATTAGTTATTTTTAAAACCCGAATTGTTAAGCTACTGGGAAACTTTTGTTTCTCATTACTATGTTAATATGTATTAGATATGGACACATAGCAGGGTCGAGAGGTAGCAGTTCCATTTAAGTGAGATTTTTGTAACCCTATTTTGGGTCCTAGTTCAGATATATTTAGTTTAGAATTAGGATTATTCTTTTAGCAGTAGACATGGGATGTAAATGGGAAAGAACCAGGGAAGGGATATGTGAAGGACCGATCCATTTTAGAAATTTTAAAGGGGTTCGAGTGATAGAATTTTTGTCTCCTGACTTCTTAAGGATGAGTACTTCATATATCCTAATATATGTTGATTGTAATGTAATGGACATTAATAGACTCTTATTATTTGAATTGTATGAAAGTTAATCTTCCACTGTGTAGTATAGAATTCTTGTTATTCTGCTGTGCATGTAAGTTTTTAATCTGAGCAAAAGATCCTGAACCTAATCCACTTAAATTAATTTAATGGTTTAACTGCTCAGTCATCAATTAAATAAAGGATAAAGATAATGTACCAAACCTATCTGTTTATATCAGAATTAATAGTAATACTAGATAGGGGCATTATAAGAGGTGGCTGAATAGGTGTGTTCACAAATTATTTTAAATTATATAAACTAATATTCTATTTTTGAAATCAAAAAATATAAATAAAAAATATAAATAATTTAAATATAGATAACTAAAATTTAATAATTAGAGTAATGCAGAAAATTAAGAACTTAAAAAATTGAACAAAAATAAATTTTCTTGGTTCGACCCAACAATGACCTATGTCCAATCCCCTTGTAAAGCAAGAGCTTTTTATACTATCAAATTTGTTTTTACAACCACTCACAAGTGTAATGACCCTTTTAATTATACTATACATTTATTTATCAGAATAGTATAAGCATATAATATTCTAAATAAATTTTTCTTCTTTTCCCATGTTAGGGAACCAGAGGGTCGCCACTAGTTGAGTGTAACCCAAATAGACTCTTCCACAATCCATTCAAATTCCACTCAACCATAAATCCTATGCAACATTTCTATTATAACATTATAAACTATATCATACTCTGGAATATAAATTCTAACAACCATTTAGATACAATAAGATATACTATATCATACTACTAAATCCATTCAAAAATTGGCAAATAAAACCACAATTCATCAGATTCATTGTACAAATATATTCTCTTAAACATTCCCTACCAAAAATTTGGCAGAGTTTTCCCTAAAAATAAAAAAATTTTCCATTTATACAATAGCCCAAAATATCAATAAAATCTAGCAATCTCAGCAATATAACCATAAGTCAAAAATACACACACACATATATATATATATTCAAACTCAAGCCTAATTTCAAATCCACATCACAGCTTTATAATTCTCCAAGGATGTTCTGAAATCCCTCTTCTGCCCATCTATCTCCTAGGAATTCCCTGTTCCTGGTCATCTAAACAAACAACTTAATGAGATTATTAGATCCCAGTAGAGCAATTTGCAATTAGATACTTAAAAACATAGTTGAATACTCAGCTGTGACAAGGCATAAAAAACATCTCCCCACAAATTAGTTTAAATATATATGAATTACTAAATACTTTTAAATTCAAAATGGATATGGGAAATCAATGCAAACAAATATAATGAGTATAGCGTCATTAATCTGAAAAGTCATACTGAAAATCATGCTTGAAGTTCTTATATATATTCATCTATCACACATCTTATGTGATTATTCATTTCATGTTGCATGCCATTTTATCTGAAAACATAGGTTTTAGCTAGGTGTGATTGTAACGACCCCCTAATTTACAATATACTTACCTCTATCAGAGTAGCAGAAGTATATAAATTTTTCAAATCAATTTTTCATTTTTCCCATATCAGGGAATATCGGAGGGGCGCTACAGGTTGAGTGTAACCCAAATAAACTCTTCTCACAGTCCATTCAGATTCCACTCAACCCTACGTCCGATGCAGCATTTCTATTTTCACATACAAACCATAACATGCTCTGGAATATCAATACTAATAACCATACAATTTTGGAATACAAAATCTATTCAAATTCAATTCAAAACAAACTATTCTTTAATCATTCATTTTACCGAAAATCTGGCAGAGTTTCGCCTAAAAACTGGATGTTTCCCATATATAAAATTTAAGGTAGAGTATGTAATAAACCAAATTTTAAAAATAAATTAATTGGAAAAATTAAACCTTGATTTTGTAAAAATCAAACCCGACGAAATTTTCCGAGTCTACAGTCAAAATTTGGAAATTTTTTGGAGCTAAAATCTGATCTAATGGAAGAAAAACTTAGCCCGGCCTCAGGAAATTAACAGATAAAGTAACGGGCTTTAACCTTCCATAGGAATCCGTGCCCTTGCTCGGATTAGAAAAGACATCCGAAAATTTCCCTAGGTGAAGTGGCAAAAGATCGAAATGCCCCTGGAGGCTTTAAATTTTCAAAACTTTCATTTTTTTCCACATTTTCTCTTTCCTTTCTCTCTCTTCCCTCCATTTTTCTCCTCCCTTTCACCTCCCACATTCGCCACCATGCATAGCCAGAAATGCCGCCCTGCGCCGCCACCGAACCCAACAACTGGCGCAGCTCAACGCCCCCAACCTCCTGCAACTAACCTTAGCCACCGACAAATGCCACAGCGGCCGAAATAAGCCCATTTCTCTTCCTTAGTGATTTTTCCTTCGCCGCCATGATCTCTGCCGTCTAGTGACACCGGCCCCACAGCTAGAAAGGCCGAGCTGCCAACTTCCTCCGATAGCTCCCAACCGATGAACATCGTCGCCACATACCCAAAACGGAGTGATACCAGTCTGTTGTGTGTCATTCTTCTCCACCGAAAAATGCCATCCAAATAGTCGTGAACTGCCAAACAGACCCCAAATATGGCCTCCTCGACTTGCGGGCTACGCGCTGGTGTAATTTTCAACCTCAGCCACATCCCTTTGCCGTGCGCCAACGTGCGCCATCGCCGGAGCTGCCAAAAAGCATCCAGAAGCAGAATTCTATCTTCTAGAACTCCCAGTAAGGTCTAAATTGCCTTGATCTAATGTTTTCTGATTGAAATTGAATGCAAAACATGCGTAGGAATTTGACCGACCTAGAAACGTGGTGATCAAACATAGGAAAGTTAAATTGAATAGGAAACCAACTGAGATTTAATTAAATTACCCAGGGAACTAACTAGGCTCGATTTTTTAAGAAATGGGAAGCCCCAGATTGTGTAAGAGCAAATGGTAAAAAGGTAGAGTGATTTACCCTCCCTGTAATTTATTTGACGCTATGAATGCCTGATTAGAACAATTACGTGCATAAGAATACGTGCTAAATTTTATGAGTATATCTGTATGCCTGCATGCTGTAAATGCCTGTTGCATGTTAGATTGATTGGCTATCGGATTTAGATTCCATAGGAATGGGTTGACTTAAGGTAGGGTATTCAATAGCTGGTATGCGACAATCGTTAAGTGTCCTGAGTACAGATGGTTTTGTAAATGTATCATTTTTAATCGGATTTATCTTGTATTTGTTAGGGATTACGTGGTAAACTAGGATGACCCTATGAAAGGTTTAAGGTGTATAAGAGGGGATAACCTATATGGGGAAACATTGTGGTTTAGGTGTAATCTTCTAGAACCTTGAGAACTGGTCGACTGTGTGCATGTGATTCTGAATAGACTGTATGAGGATGAGGATTGACGTATGTGCATATGCTAGGGAATGCCCTAAATGTTGATTCTCACCTGGTCCTTGAGTGAGTGATTGGTGTCATGGATCACACTCACAATATAGGCGTGATTTCGGGTGATTGGTGTCATGGATCACACCCAATGATAAAGTATGTTTTCCGTAAAAACGGCATGCAATTGGATAGATGTGTAAGCAGTCACATGAGACTTATGACTGAAACATATGCGAAAACCACCAGGCATGGATTTTTAACTAGAACTTTAGTATGGATTTTTTAGGAAAATGTATTTTTATGCTCATTTTAATTATTGCAACGTTTTTTGTGTGATTTCACATTTTTAAAGATAAGGTAATTCACTAGCTTAGGAATTTAACACAGGGAGATGTTTTTTGTGCTTTGTCACAGCTAAGCATTCAGCTATTTTATAAATGTGTATTGTAAATTACTCTACTGGGATTTAACCATCCCATGAAGTTGTTTGCTCAGATGATCAGGAACAGGGTATGCCTAGGAGATAGTTAGGCAAAAGTAGGATAATGGAAGGACATTGCTGCATAGTTTTAGGCTTGAATTGATTATGTAATTAATGTATTGATATTCTGTATTGATGGTTCTGTTTACTATTAGATTTGACTGGATGTAAATTGCTAGTTTTCTGACTAATTGTGCTTTGAGGAAATTTTCGATGTACAGGGGAAACTCCGCAGAAGTTTTAGTAGAAATGACTGCTTGAATATTAGTTTAAGTTAAATTGCATGAATGGATTGCGTATTTTGATTTTATGGTTATTAGAATTTGATATTCCAGAGCGTGTCATGAATGTATGTGAAAATTAGAATAGCTGCGTATGACATAGGGTTGAGTGAAATCTGAATGGACAATGGTAAGAGTCTATTTGGGTTACACTCAACCTGTAGCGACCTTCCGATATTCTTGCATCAGGGAAAAATGAAAAATTAATTTGAAAACCCATATGCTTCCGCTACTCTGATAGAGGTAAGTGTATTGTAAATTAGGGGTCGTTATAACAGTGGTATCGGAGCCTGGTTTATCAGTTGACTAGTTTAGTGGGTTAGTGGTTGTGAATCCTCGGGCTTGCAGCTTTAGGAATCTAAATTGCTTGACTCTAGAATATCTAGAACTTAATCTTGAATTGAGAAATTAAGGAATAAATTTAACATTTCGCTGCTAACTGTTGCTGTTAAAGACTAATCAATTATCTTTCTATGTCAGATAACTATGGCAGATCCTAACAAGGATAGTACTCGGAGGCCAAGAGGAAGGCCGAGACACAGAAGGCAAGGCACCTCAGGCAGTATTAGCATAGAGACCAACGTCGATATGTGAGTAATGATAGACTCCATCCGAATGATGGTTGATGTCATGAGAGATTAGGCTACTACCAGTGCCAACGTCATGAGATAGCAACAGGAAGACCGACAGAACAGAAATGACGGGAATAATTAGAATGTCAATCCTATGTACCAAGGGTGGATAGAATTCCAGAGGACAGGGCCACCCCCATTCACAAGTACCTCTGATCCAACCGCAGTTGAAGCATGGCTGAAGGAAATGGAGAAAATCTTTCGCCTGTTGCATAGTAATGATGAACAGAGAGTGACCTATGCGACATACATGCTCAAATGTGAAGTGGAACAATGGTGGATAGGAGCCTAGTAGCTAATGGAGAGCAGGGGCATTCCACTTACTTGGGACTCCTTCAAGAGGGTTTTCCAAGATAAGTACTTCCCAGAGAGCGTAAGACAGGCCAAGGGGATAGAGTTCCTACAGCTCAGACAGGGAGGCAGACCGTTTGAAGAATATTTGGATAAATTTGAAGAACTGGACAAATATTCCAACTACCTCAGGATGCACTACGACAAAGCTTGGAAAGAAAGTCAACTAGAAGAGGGCTTAGACTTGCCGATGAAGACACAGATTGCTCCGCTCGAGATTAAAGATTTTGCAGTGCTGGTGAATAAGTGTCGAATCCTTAGCAAGAACCTGGAATAGAAACAGAACATGACTCAGAGAACAGGTAACAGGCTGAAACAACCATCTAGAAACCTTAATGTGAAGGGCGGAATGTTTAAACCACAGCCAGGGTCATCTAGCAGTGGTAGACGTCTAGAAAGTGCAAACTACCCGAAGTGTGGAACGAGGCATCCCAACCAACCTTGCTGGCATTAGACACCGGTATAGTGTTATAAATGTTGAGGTACAAGACATTTTGCAAAGTATTGCCAGCAAAGTCCAGGTGGTCGAAGACCACAAGCTCCAGGGAGAGTCTTTACTCTGGATGCAGTGAACGTTGACAGGTCACCAGAATTAATGCAGGGTAAAGGTAAAATTTATAATTTTCCTTTAATAATATTATTTGATTCAGGTGCCACGCACTCTTTTATTTCTGATGCATGCGTGGAAAGAATAAACCTACCCCTACAAACCATGCCCTGTGACTGGGATCGGCGTCATTCTGGACCTTGTATGTTTACCCTTGACTGGGATTGACGTCATTCTGAGAATGGATTAGTTGTCTAGGAATCGGGTTCTATTAAATTGTTTCAAAAGGACTATCACTTATTTGGATACTGTGCTTGTACGTGGGAGTGACAAAGCGTGTGAGATAAGTGATGTTTCCCTGAATCTCTCTCAGGTAGAATTGCAGGAAAGGTTAAACCTAATCCCAATTGTTAGTGACTTTCCAGAGGTGTTTCCTTTGAAAGTAAGTAGGCTACCCCCACCTAGAGAGATAGAATTTACATTTGACCTGATTCTGGGTGCAGGCCCAATAGCCATGAGCCCATATAGAATGGCCCCAGTGGAATTGAGGGAACTAATGGTCCAGATAGAGGATTTGTTAGAAAAGGGATTCATTAGGCTGAGTGTGTCACCATAAGAAGCTCCTATCCTATTCGTAAAGAAGAAAGACAGGAGTTTAAGGTTATGCATTGACTATCGGTAGTTGAACAAGGTGACCATTAGGAATAAGTACCCATTACCATGGATTGATGACCTGTTTGACCACTTACAAGGTGCAACGGTATTCTCCAAGATAGACTTAAGGTCAGGATACCACCAGATTAGCGTTAGGGAGGAAGATATCCCTAAGACAGCATTTAGCACTAGGTACGACCACTTTGAGTTTTTAGTGATACCGTTTGGACTGAAAAATGCACTTACTGTCTTTATAGACTACATGAACAAAATTTTTAGACCCTACTTAGACCAATTTGTAGTGGTATCATAGACGACATCTTAGTCTATTCCAAGACTCACGAAGAGCATGTACAACATCTTATCACGGTGCTACAGATATTAGAAGAAAAATAATTGTATGCTAAATTTGAAAAATGTGAGTTTTAGTTAGAGGAAGTGAAATTTTTAGGCTACATGGTAAATGGGGAAGGGATTTCAATAGACCCTAAGAAGATTGAAGCAATATTAGATTGGGGTCAACCAAGGACGATCATTGAAATTAGGAGTTTTCTGGGTTTGGCAAGCTATTACAGGAAGTTCATACAATTATTTTCTCATATAGCTTTGCCATTAACCCGGTTGACTCGCAAGGGTGTAAATTTTGAGTGGAGCGAGGAGTGTGAACATAGTTTCCAAACTTTAAAGGAAAAGTTAACCACCGGTCCAGTGCTAATAATTCTGAAACCCCTAGAACCCTTTTCAGTATATACAGATGCATCAAGGAAAGGTTTAGGATGCGTCTTAATTCAAGATGGAAAAGTGGTGGCTTATGCATCGAGGCAATTGAAACCTGTAGAGGAAAACTATCCTAGCCACGACTTAGAATTAGTTGTCGTTGTATTTGCCCTGAAGATTTGGATACATTACTTATACGAGAGTGTATTTGAGGTTTTTAGTGATCATAAGAGCCTTAGGTATTGTTTGATCAAAAGGAATTGAATATGAGGCAGAAGAGGTTAGTAGAGTACTTGAGGGACTTTGACTTCGAGTTAAAATATCATGCAGGGAAAGCTAATGTCATAGCTGATGCATTAAGCTGGAAGTCATTGCAATTAGCCAACTTGATGGTAGATGAGATGAGATTACTTGAGGACTTTAGGAATCTCAGCCTTAATGTAATTTCATTTCCGAAGAGATTAGTAATGAGTGACTTCCTAACAACTTGCAACTTAAGGGAACAAATTAGACAAGCCCAACTAGAAGATGAATCCTTGGAGACCTATGCAAACCAACCTGATTTTGGATTAGCCCTTGATGGAGTATTAATGTTCAGGAAGAGAATAGTAATCCTAAACCATCAAGAATTGAAGGAAAAAGTGTTAGCAGAGGCTTATTGAAGCCACTATACCATCCATCTAGGTATTTCCAAGATGTATCAAGATTTAAAAAGAAACTTTTGGTGGCCAGGTATGCGAAAAGATATCACAAAGTATGTGAATGCTTGTCTCACTTGTCAACAGGTTAAGACAGAGCATCAGAGACCCGCAGGATTACTAAAGCTACTGGAAATACTGGAAAGGAAATGAGATCAAATAACCATGGATTTTATAGTTAGACTACCTAGAACACTAGCTGGTTATGATGCCATTTGGGTGATAATGGATAAATTAACCAAGACTGATCACTTTTACCTATCAAAATGAGATACTCTATGGAGAAACTAACCGAGGTATACCTTAGGGAGATCATGAGATTACATGAAATACCATCAAGTATAGTATCAGACTGCGACCCTAGGTTTACTTCGAGATTTTGGCAATCCCTACAGCAAGTATTAGGAACCTAGCTTAAGTTTAGCATAACCTATCATCCTCAAACTGACGGGCAGTATGAGAGAACAATCCAAACTTTAGAAGACATGTTAAGAGCTTATGTGCTAGAACAGAAGGGAATACCTACCTTTGATAAAGTTTGAATACAATAACAGTTATCACTCTACCATCGGTATGACACCTTATGTTGCTCTGTATGGGAGGAGCTTTAAATCACCTTTGAGTTGGTAGAGATGGGGGAAAGTACCCTGTTGGGACCTGATATTGTACAAGAGATCATTGATCAGATCAAAATGATTAGAGAAAAGATAAGGGTTGCCCAACAAAGACAAGAAGCCTATGCGAATCAGAGAAGGAGACCTTTAAAGTTTAATGAGGGAGAGCATGTTTTTCTGAGAGTGTCCCCCACTACGGGTATTAGTAGACAAGTAAGGACAAAGAAACTAAGTCCTAGATTCTTATGACCATTCCAAATCTTGCAAAGAGTCAGTCCAGTCACTTACCGGATTGCCTTACCTCCATACCTGTCAAACTTGCATGACGTCTTTCATGTCTCGTAACTCCATAAATACATCCCAGATCTTGCGCATGTATTGGGGAATCAACCCATAGTATTAAAGGAAAATTTAACTTATGAATCTACACCTGTACAAATCCTTGACTTTAAGATTAAGTAACTCTGGAGTAAGGTAATCCCTTTAGTTAAGGTACTTTGGCAGGATGTAGCATCGTAGGAGATGACGTGGGAGAAAGAGGACGAGATGAGGCAACGTTATCCAGAGTTATTCACAGGTATGAATTTTGGGGATAAAATTTCTTTTAATGGGGAGAGAATGTAATAAACTGAATTTTAAAAATAAATTAATTGGAAAAATTAAACCTTGATTTTGTAAAAATCAAACTCGGCGAAATTTTCTAAGTTTACGATCGAAATTTGGGAATTTTTCGGAGCCAAAATCTGACCTGATGGAGGAAAAACTCGGCCCGGCATCAGGGAATTGACAGAGAAAGTAATAGGCTTTAACTCCTTGAACAGGGCCCGAATTCCTTCCATGGGAAACTATGCCCTTACCCGGATCGAAAAAGACATCCAAAAATTTCCTCAGGCGAAGTGGGAAAAGACCGAAATGCCCCTAGAGGCTTTAAAATTTCAAAACTTCCATTTTTCCCCATATTTTCTCTTTCCTTTCTCTCTCTTCCCTCTATTTTTCTCCTCTCTCTCTCCTCCCACGTTCACCACCATGCACGGCCAAAAAAGCCGCCCTGCCCGCCATTGGACCCAGCCACCAGCGCAGCTCGATACCTCAAACCTCCATCAACCAACCCTAGCCATCGACAGATGCCACAACGGCCGAAAAAAGCCCATTTCTCTTTCGTCATGATTTTTCCTTCATCGCCATGATCTCTGCCGTTTGATGACACCAACCCCACTACTAGAAAGGTCGAGCTGCTAACTTTTTCTGATAGCTCCCAGCCGGCAAACGCCGTCACCACGAGCTCAGAACGGAGTTATAACAGTCTGTCGTGTGTCATTCCTCTTCGCCAAAAAATGCCATCCAAACGGCCATAAACAGTCAAACAGAACCCAAATTCGTCCTCCTCGACTTGAGAGCTACACGTTGGTGTAATTTTTGACCTCAACCGTATCCCTTCGCTGTGCGCCATCACTGGAGCTGCCAGAAAGTGTCCAGAACTAGAATTCTATCTTCTGAAACTCCCGATAAGGTCTAAATTGCCTCGATCTAATGTTTTCTTATTGAAATTGAATGCAAAACATGTGTAGGAATTTGATCGACCTAGAAACGTGGTAATCGAATGTAGGAAAGTTAAATTGAATAGGAAACCAATTGAGATTTAATTAAATTGCCTAGGGAACTAACTCGACTCAATTTTTGAGGAAACAGGAAGCCCTAGATTGTGTAGGAGTAAATGGTAAAAATGTAGAGTGATTTACGCTCCCTGTACTTTATTTGACACTATGAATGCCTGATTAGAACAATTATGTTGCATGGGAATACGTGCTAAATTTTATCATTATATCTGTATGCCTATGTGCTGTAAATGCCTATTGCATGTTAGATTGATTGGCTATCGGATTTAGATGTCATAAGAATGAGTTGAATTAAGGTAGGGTATTCAATATCTAGTATGGGACGGCTGTTGAATATCCCGAGTGCGGATGGTTTTGTAAATACATCATTTTTAATCGAATTTAGCCTGCATTCGTTAGGGATTACGCGATAAACCAGGATAACCCTATGAAAGTTTTAAGGTGTATCAGGGGGGATAACCTATACGGGGAAACGTTGTGGTTTAGGTGTAATCTCCTAGAACCTTGAGAATTAGTCGACTGTATGCATGTGATTCTGAATAGACTATATGAGGATGAGGATTGGGGCATGTGCATATGGTAGGGGATACCCTAAATGTTGATTCTAACCCGGTCCTTGAGTGAGTGATTGGTGTCATGGATCACACTCACAATATAGGCATGATTTCGGGTGATTGGTGTCATCGATCACACCCAACAATAAAGTATGTTTTCTGTAAAAATGGCATGCAATTGGATAGATGTGTAAATAGTCACATGAGACTTGTGACTGAAATGTATGTGAAAACTACCGGGCATGGATTTTTAACTAGAACTTCAATATGGATTTTCAGGAAAATGTATTTTTATGCTAATTTTAATTATTACATCATTTTTCGTGCGATTTCACGTTTTTAAAGATAAGGTAATTCAGTAGCTTATGAATTTAACACAGGGAGATGTTTTTTGTGCTTTGTCACAGCTAAGAATTCAGCTATTTTATAACTATGTATTGTAAATTACTCTACTGGGATTTAACCATGTCATGAAGTTGTTTGCTCAGATGATCAGGAACAGGGTATGCCTAGGAGATAGCTAAGCAGGAGCAGGATAATGAAAGGACAATGCTGCGTAGTTTTAGGCTTGAATTGATTATGTAATTAAATGTATTGACATTCTGTATTGATGGTTTTATTTACTTTTAGATTTGACTGGATGTAAATTGCTGGTTTTTTGACTGATTATACTTTAGGGAAACATCCTATTTACAGGGAAAACTTTGCCGAATTTTTTGGCATAAATGACTGCTTGAATATTAATTTAAGTTAAATTGCATGAATGGATTGCATATTCTGATTTTGTGGTTATTAGAATTTGATATTCTAGAGTGTGTCATGAATGTATGTGAAAATTAGAACAACTGCATATGACATAGGGTTGAGTGAAATTTGAATGGATAGTGGTAAGAGTCTATTTGGGTTACACTTAACCTGTAGCGATCCTCCGATATTCCCGAATCAGGGGAAAATAAAAAATTGATTTAAAAACCCATATGCTTCCGATACTCTAATAGAGGTAAGTGTATTGTGAATTAGGGGGTCGTTATAGAGTAATCTACACTCCCCTTTTTTTTTTACGAATGTTTAATGTGAATTGATTGTTGTCATTATGGTTGCGAACATGTATTGGGAAATGTGTGCTGATTAGTTGAGTATAAGAAAAGATCTGCATGTGTTTGAAATGTATTTGGAAATTCTTTGCTGCTTGTTTTGATTAGACTATTAGAATTGTATATTTATAATGCAGACAAAACTTGGAATGGATATTTGATAACTGGTATAGGACGGTTGTCCAATATTCTATATTCAGACTTGCTTTTGAACTATTATTATTTGAACGCTGAAATGGTCTGCATATGTTAGGGTTTACCCATTAAACCAATACACCCTTATGAAAGACTGTACGAAGTAAAGGAGGAGAGTCTATATGGGGGAATGGATTGGTTTAAGAGTAAGATCCTATGATCCCAAGTATTATTCACCTATATGTATACATTGCCTTATAGTTGGCATAGAGAAATGAGACCTATTTATAATGTACCCATGATGGGGGATGCCTCATATTGATATTAGGTTCTCAGTCACAAGGAGGACAATCCTGTGACAATCACTAGGAGGATGGTACCCGTGATTTTTAAATGAGATTGGAAAATAGCAACCAATGAATTGTGGATTTATTTATATGATTTTATGCATATATGTATAGATGACTGAAATCTTTGCAGTAACGTAGTAGTATTATGCAATGGATATAGAAATTTGGATGCAGGCACTTTGAAAAATGATGGTTTTTCATAAATACTTATACTCTTTGATTGAAAGAATGATTTTGATTTATTGTATCTGAATAGCCACTAGATTTCCCATGTTTATTGATTTTTTGATAAATAAAGCTTCAATTCACATGTTTTGTTTAATGAATGAGTTTTGGGAGAGGTTTTTTATACTCAGACGGGGGTATAGCTAAACACTCAGTTGTTTTGAATGAAATTATCTATATATTACTCTACTAGGATTCAAATCTCATTAAGTTGTGTGTTTAGGAAGTCAAGGGCATGATGGCGCCAAGAATTAGCCTAAGATGGATATATTTGCTGCATAGAATTGCAAAGGACTGAGAAGCTATGTTGTAGCTTATGAAATCAATTGTAAATGGCTTAATAGCCTTCATATGGTGTTTAATAATCACTGAATTTGTATTTGGAGATATTTATGTATTAGTGTGGTAAATTGAGTTATATTTTGTAATTAGTATCTCAAATGTAATGTATGAATGGTAGTTTAGATTTATATGCCAGCGTATGTTGATGGCTGTATTATTTGATGATTTGAGGTATTAGATTAGCTGCGTAGGTATAAGGTTGAGTGAAATCTGAATAGGGACGGCTATTTGGGTTACACTCAACCAATAATGGCCCCGAATGATGCATATTTTGAAAGGAAAAATTTTTCATAGCATTTCACGCTTCCTAAATTATATGCTATGGTAAGGGTGTAACGACCCCCTAATCCACAATACATTATCCTCTATCTGAGTAGCGGAAGCATATGATTTTCAAAATAATTTTTCACTTTTTCCATTTTTGGGAAGGTCAGGGGATCGCTACTGGTTGAGTGTAACCCAAATAGACTTTGTTATCGTCCATTCAGATTTAGCTCAACCCTAAATCAATTGCAGCTATACTAAATACACATGCAATCACCACAATAAGTTCTGGAATATTAAAACTAATAACCATAAATAAAGTATACATCCATTCACATGTAATCCATCAAAAACTCAGAATTTAGACATAAATTCCTGCCAAAAATCCAACAGAGTTTCCCCTGTAATCTGGACATCTTCCAAGTACAAAAATTCAAAAATTCCAGTAAATACATTCAATACAAAATCCAACAACAACAGAATCATCAACATAAATATATATACAATAACATATTCAAGCCTAGAACTACGCTACATCGTCGTCTGTCATCCAATCTCAGCCCAGCTATCTCCTAAGCCCCTGTCCCTGTTCATCTGAGCAAACAACCTCATGAGATAGTTAAATTCCAATAGAGTAATTTACATTAAATAAATATTCAAAACTCGCTGAATGCTCATCGTGCAAGCATCGAAAACAACTCCCGTTTTTATTTTGAAAAACCACTCGTTGAACGCAGCCCGGCATATAGATAGAGTTACCAACTTCAGTTCCTCAAACGGAGGCTGAAACACTTGCATGGGAAATCGTGCCCATGACCAGATCAAAGACGACATCTAAAGTTATCCCGGGTGATGTGGCAAAAGATGAAATTTCTCCTGGAAGCTTTAAACTCCCTAAACGTCACAATTTCTCTCATTTTCCCACCTCTACTCTCTCTCTTCACTTTATTTTCTCTCTCTTCTCTCTCCTCCTCTCACCACCATGCACGACCACCACCGCCACCTTGGGCTACCATACGACCTACCAACCAACGCACCTCACCACCCTCAACCGCCAGCAGCCACCCACGGCCACCAACGGCCGCCAACCTCGCTGGAGAAACTCCATTTTTCTCCTCTATCACGAAATCTTGGTGCCACCGTGATCTCTACCGTTCAACATCGTTAGCCGTCACCGCCACTGCCATTATGAAGGCTGAGCTGCCAGCTTCCTCCCCTAGCTTGTCACCACCGAACAGAGCTCTGACGTGCCCAGATCAAGGCAAAAGGCGTCTGATGTGTGTCACTCTTTGTCGGCAGAAAATGCCATCCAAATGGCCGAGAACCTTCTTGTCAACCCCGGATTTAGACTCCTCATCTTACGAGCTTCATCGTGGAGTAATTTCTGAGTTAAACTGCACCCCTCCACCATGAGCTGCCGTGCGCTGCTACCGAAGAAGTCAAAAAGACGCCAGAAACAAATTCCCACTGTTTTGACTGAAACGGATGCTGAATGTGTATAGGAAACTTATCAGCTTAGGAAATAGTGCAATTGAACGTAGGAAAGCGAAATTGATTACATAAAAACTAAAGTATTAATCTAATTGCCTAGGAAATTGATTATGCTCAGATTCTGAGGATATGAGAAGTCTCAGATTGATTAAGAGCACAACAGAAACCAGGTAGGGTAAATTACGCTTCCTAAACTTTGGATTGATTCTGTGCATACCTGAATGATTGTAAATTGATTGCATGAAAATGCATGTTACTTTCGATGGATATAATTGCATGCCTGTGTGCTGGTATTTTCTGTTGCATGTTAGACGATTTGGCTATCGAATTTAGATGCCATAAGGACGGATTTACTTAGGGTAGGATACTTAATAGCCGGTATGGGACAGCCGTTGAGTATTCCGAGTGCAGGAAATTTTTATAAGTGTTTTGTTTTAACCAGATATAGCCTGCATTCGTTAGGGATTATGTGGTAAACCAGGATGACCCTAAGAAAGGTTTAAGGAGTATAAGGGGGGATAATCTATACGGGGAAACGTTGTGATTTAGGCGTAATACCCTAGAACCCTAAGGAATAGTCGATCGTGTGCATGTGATTTCGAATAGAATGTATGAGGATAAGAATTGGCGTATGTGCACATGTTAGAGGACGCCCTAGATGTTGATTCTCACCTGGTCCTTAAGTGAGTGATTGGTGTTACGGATCACACTCACAATATAGGCGAGATTTCGGGTGATTGGTGTTATGGATCACACCCAACAATAAGATATGGATTTTCTCCAGACGACATGCAATTAGATAGATTCAGATACGGTCGCATAAGATTTTTGGCCAACGTATAATTAGAAACACTGGGCATGGGAATTGATTTGATTTTGATTACAGATTTTCAAAGAAATAGACTTTTATATTCATTGAATAATTACATCATTTTTCATGCTATTTAATGATTTTAAAAGATAAGGTATTCCATTGATTTTCCAAATGATCAGGGAAGTTATTTTCAATGCTTGCACCGCTGAGCATTCAACTAGTTTTTAAATAAATTTTACTGTAATTTGCTCTACTGGGATTTAAATATCTCATGAAGTTGTTTGCTCAGATGAACAGGGACAGGGTCCTAGAAGATAGCTGGGCAGAGATTCGATGTTAGACAGGCGAGAAGCTTAGTCTTATGCTTGAATCTGATTTGTATATATATTGTGTCGGTGATTCTGTTGTCAGATTTGTGTATTTACTGGTAGTTCTGACTGTGATGGTTTTATCTGATTGAATTGGATTATATTTGATGTATATATTGGAATCAAATGACTGTTTGTATTTTGTTAACGTTCAAAATACAGGGGAAACTCTGTCAGATTTTTGGTAGAAAATTATAACTAAAATTTTGAAGTTTGATGGATTATGTGTGAATGTATGCATGTTTGATTTATGGTTATTAGTTTTAATGTTCCAGAGTTTATTGTGATGATTTCATATGTGATTAGTGTACTTGCAGTCAATTTAGGGTTGAACAGAATTTGAATGGATGAAGGAACAGTCTATTTGGGTTACGCTTAACCGGTAGCGATTCCCTGATGTTCCCATATCGAGAAAAATTATTTTGAAAACCCATACGCTTTTGCTACTTAGATAGAGGATAGTGTATTGTTGATTTGGAGGTCGTTACATTCTACTACATTACAAATAAATCCCTGAAAGTGCATGAATTAGAAACAAAAAAAATCAATAACCCAATTGCAATGTAGAGCCAAGATTTTGATTCATAAGTTTCTATAGTAATTCTAGAACATCCGATATTTTTCCTTCTTATTTTCCCCCAACTATTTTCATAGTAATCCTCATAGCTCTCAACAATTGAAATTCAATAACATGTATCCATTTCATTTCTTTTAAAATTTCAAATGCTTGATACCATTTCATTCCTAGCTAGATCTGATCTCAACTGAAGAACTAATTACTTTGCTATCAACTTCCTATTAGCCTTCTTATGCTTGAAGCCAATTGCACATGTGTTGTTATTTTTAAATGTCTTAATTTGAAAACTAGAGATCTCATTACTCCACACATAATATATTTCCCACTTTGATGCGTAACTTCACACTTAACTTTACATCTAACCTTGTCATTTTTCTTTTATCTAAACTCCTAACCTAAGTGGATATATTATGGTCCTTTAGGGCTTCCTTGAAGATTTTAAGTGATGCAAACTCCATACTAGGTTCTAGCACAACCTCACCAAACTCAACACCTTCATTAAATTGTGGGTACTTATACCTTCCATTGAAATCCTTATCCTCTTTAGAAATAATGTGTTTCTTATACTCGTAACTATCATGCTCATTATCTTCTGAAGAGGTGGATAATGATGACTTCAATGCTAAAGCTTCAATAGTATAACTATTCTCATCCCCTTGACCATTATCTGTGTCAACTATTCTTTTCCTTTTTCCTCTTTTTTGTACCTCAACTTTTGGCTTTTTCTTCCCTTTCTTAGAAGGAGCTCTTGAACTCTTAAAAGATGTCTCTTTTCTATTCTTGCCATACTCCTCCTCCTCTAAATCTTTCAAGAAATAAAGTGTCAATTACTGTATCTTTCAAGGACCAATTTGCTAATATAGTCTATTAATATAACATAAATTAAAATAATTAGATGAACTAAATAAAAAGCCAAAAAAATAATTCCATTTGAATTAAGACCAAATTCATACAACCAATTCATTATACACTTAAAAATAAAAGAAATTATTAGAAAAATTAAAGAAAGAAAAATTATACTAGCCCAATGTAGTGTTATTCTTTTAGAATCGGGTTGGGCTAACTCGTTTTAAATTCGGGTTGAAATTTTTCTAATCTGGCCCATTTTGACAAAAGTATTATTTATCATTCTCATAGGGCCTTAGGAATGTTGAAGACTCACTTGTAATGTTTCCATCAATTTTGTTAACTCATTGAAATTAGTGACAGATTTTTTGTCGCCAAAGGAATGTCGAGTTTTTTAATTTTTGACATGCAAAAATTAATTAGTGATGGATGATAAATTCCATTGCTAATTATATAGCAACATGCCTTTTTACCATGAATGGAGTTCATCTCTAATTTGTCACAAATTATATTTTTGACGAATTTTTTAGTTTAGCTATGGATATTTCCATCGCTAAAACTAATTTTTGTTGTAGTGTATCTTTCTTAGTCGATAGTACGTTTATTACATTATTTTATTATTCTATTTTTAAAAAGATTTTTTGCTTATGTGAATAATTCATAAATTATGCTTGTTTTCTTAGAGTACTTTTCATTTATGTGTTTGCATTCATGTTACATGATTTGAGGCACCTGAAAGTTGCATTATGAAATCAATTAAAAAAAATCAATATTTGATGCCTTGTGCATCTTTCTAATTAAATGTTATGTTTAAACAAAGCATGTTTTTGGGACCATAAATTGATTTATGGAATTATGGGTAGAATATCTTAGTGCACTTTTAGAATTAATAAAAAGAAAATTAATAAACTTATGAACTACTAGTTATAATCAAATACTCACTAGTTAGAAGAATTTTTTTGACCCAAACTATATTTGTCTCTTGTTTAGTATGCTTAATTAGTCTTGGTGGAAAGTTGCCTAACTCTTGTTTAGTTAAGATGTTTGATTCCTCAACTCCAAAAGTAATCAAGATCGAGATCTTAAATCATAAGATCAGGTCAAGAATATAAGATTCTATCAATTTATAGAAAATAATTAAAATATATATTTAGTAATAATTTTTATAAGAAAATACATTTATAATAAATTATGAATTCTAATATCCATCAACATATAATGCCAAAAACCAATATATTAGCATCACACAGAATAAAAAAAATAGAGCAGGTCACCAACAACCAAAACTAGAAGACATCGAGCAGGAATGGAAGAGAAGACACAACACCTAGAAGAAAACACACATAAAATGGAAAAACACATCAATGGTGAGTAGAAATAGAACACACATCAAAGACAAACCCACAAGCTCCAACAACACAAAACATAAATGAAGATAAGACATACATAGAATTGAAAAAATGCAAAATAAAGTGCAAAACTCAAGCTGCAATAGTGTTTTCTTTTCCCCTAGAGTAAATCTAGATTTTTTTTAAAATAAAAAATGACACAATTTCATGTCTTTTCCAAGATCTTAGAGGTTGCACAATTCCATGATCTTGAGGCTTTCCCTTGTAATCAATGAGGAAAACAACTCTTGTGCTATAGTTGGATGGATCTAAATATTTGGAATTGGAAAGGGAAACAACAGCAAGAAAAATTTTCCTCTTATTTGGTAGTGTTAAAATTAAATGGATGGAATATAACAAGAGGATAGGTATTCTCCTTCAAACCAAATTTTCCCTTTCAAATTGGGAGATAAAAATGGGGACCACAAAATTCTAATTATAGAATTACACTCTTATACTTCAATATTTATAACCTACTTTTTTCTTTATCTTAAGTTCATATTTTCACTCTAAATCTATGATGCACTTGAAGCACTACAAAAATCAATGCCTAAAGTGGTGACAAAATTCACTATAGAAGGTATAAAATTTTCTACTAAAAATTTTTTTATGGTCACATAAGGTCACCATTGACGTCCTTGTGATTGAAGATTTTCAATGGTAAAAAAAACAAAAATGATGACTTTGGTGGAAACAAAGTTGCCACTAAAAGTTTTAAAATGTTGCCACCAAAGAGTGTTTCATGAAACTTTGAAAAGAAAGCCACCAAAGATTGGTTTATGAAAGTGACTCTCTTCTATCGCCACCACAGATGGCATCAGTGATGGATCTTGTTTGTTGCCACCAAAGATGGCTTTAGTGGCGAATCTCATTTTTCACCACCAAAGATCGCTTTAGTGGCAATATGATTCATCACGAAAGGTTCCCTTATTTGTTTTTTTTCTTTTTGCCAGCTCATTTAAATTGGTTGATATTCACCAAGACCCAAGACATAATAATATAAGATACAGTTAAAACTTTTAAAATAAAATTGAAAAGCAAAATACTGTAAATATTATTTTTACTAAGAAAAAGTGAACTTACATAACTGTTAATGATGAGTATTTGAGAAACCTTTTGTTAAATTGACTAACCACTGATTCACTAAGAATCAACTTAGGTCAAGCAGTTCACTATGAACCATTTGTTGGTTCAAACCAATTCAACCTAGTTCAATGTAGTTTGACTAGTTAAACAATTCTAAGATATTAATCGAACCAAACACTTGGCCAGTTCACGATCCAACTGATTGGACTAATCGGTCTTGTAACAACCAAAAGGATTTGAAAGAGTTTTAAAGGATTTTAAAAGATAAAACTTGATTTTAGATGCTAATTTCCATCGAACGAAGCCTGGCATGACTTTCGAGGATAGTGATTCAAAATGGAAGGCTGTTCGAAGTCAAAAACACGATTGAACAGAAAGAAATGCAATCCGGTGATTAGAAACTGACAGAAGATGTTTCGTGCAACAATTTCACAGACAGAGGCCAAAACCTTCGCATGGAAACACATGACAACGTCTGGAAGGATGCCGACACCCTAAAACATCCCCGGGTGGTCCGGGAAAAGTCGGAATCACCCCCGAAGGCTTAAAATTTCCTGAATTCCCTCCATTTCTCTCATATCTCTCTCTCTCCTCACCACATTTTCTCTCTCTTCTCTCTCCTCCTTCCTCTACCGTGAACCGCTGCTACAGCCACCGTGGGCTGCCAACCAGCATACCAATCGATAGCCCTCACCACCCACAACCTCTAGCAACCACCCACGGCCGCCAGCTTCGTCGAAAAATGCCACTTTTCTCCTCCACCGCGCGAAAACTTCGCCAACTCAGATCACTGTCGTCCGTCGCCGTTGACCGTCACCGCCCCCACCACCGTGTAGCCTGAGCTGCCAGCTTCCTCCAGTAGCTCACCGATGTCAAACGGAGGCCGGACGCGCTGGGATCGAGGGAATCTCTGTCCGCCGTGCAAGAATCTTCGTGGCTGGAAAACGCCATCCAAACGGCCGTGAACCGCTGCGCCACCACCATATTCGGACTCCTATACTTGCAGGGTTCACTGTGGTGTAATTTTTGAGGCAAACCGCACCCCTCCGCCGTTAAGCCGTGCGTGCACGCCGTCTTGCCGTCGTCGAGCTTCTGGACATGCATCAGGAGAAACCGAGACTACCGCGACACAGAATTCCATCATCCGATCCCATTAGTAAGGTCTGATTTCCCAAAAATTGATGATATCTGACTGAAATAGCTGTCGAAATAGATGACGTGACAAGTCTGAATATTTAATTTAATGTCCAGGAAATTAATTGGGCTTAAAAATCGAGATTACGTGAAGTCCTAATTTGATTTGGAGTGACAGGAGACCAGGTAGGATAATTTATATTTCCCGAACCCTAGATTTGACTTAGTGGATACCTGAATGATTTAGATGATTTGCATGGAATTTCGTGCTACTTTCGATGGAATAAATTGCATGCCTGTGTGCTGAAAACCCTAATTGCATGTTAGACACTTTGTTTATCGAGTTTAGATGCCCTTAGGACAGATTTACTTAGGGTTGGGTACTTGATAGCTGGTATGGGACGACCGTTAAGTATTCCCAGTACAGGGAGCTTTTAATTGATATCATTTTTACCTGATTTGGCCTGTACTGCGTTAGGGATCACGCGATAAATCAGGATGACCCTAAGAAAGGTTTAAGGAGTATAAGGGGGGATAGCCTACACAGGGAAATGTTGTGATTTACGCGTAATACCCTAGAAACCTGAGGAATACCTGACCGTGAGCATGTGAGTTCGAATAGACTGTATGAGGATGAGAATTGGCGTATGTGCACATGCTAGGGGACGCCCTAGATGTTGATTCTCACCCGGTCCTTGAGTGAGTGATTGGTGTTACGGATTACACTCATAATATAGGCTTGATTCGGGTGATTGGTGTTACGGATCACACCCAACGATAAGAGAGGTATTCTCTCTAGACGACGTGCAATTAGATGATGATTTAGACTTGGTTACAGTAGATTTGTGACCAACGTGGACTTAGATACACCGGGCATGGGATTTTACTTGATTTTGATGATTGATTTTCAAAGAAATGGATTTTATGATTTTAACTATTTGCAGCAGATTTCCATGTAATTAAATGATTTTTAAAGATAAGGTATTTCACTAATTTCGAGAAGATGATTTCGGTGTTTGCACCGCTGGGTATTCAACCAGTTTTCTAATGATATTTGAATTGTAAATTATTCTACTGGGACTTTATATCTCATCAGGTTTTTTACTCAGATGAACAGGGACAGAGATAGGAACCCAGAAGATAGCGGATGATGCCTTGGTGATAAGCAGGAGAATGACTTAGCTTAGGCTTGAATCTTTATATATATATACTTTGATGACGTTGCTGTATATTGGGTTCTGTCTTCTATGTTTTTTGTAGTGATTGGATTGACTGTACATGTATAAATCAGGTATTGTATGTTGACTGTAGTGATGGGATTGACGTTGCTGTATATGGATTTTCTTATTTGTGTTTACTGTTGTTGTTGGACTGGCTGTGTAAATGTAAACAGGTAATTATTGTATTTTGGGCATGTTCGAAATACAGAGGAAACTCTGTCGGATTTTTGGTAGGGTTTGCCACTGTAAACTTATGAATTGGAGTTGGAATGTATATGAATGCATGATGAGATGTATATACGAGTTTTAGATTTTGTTCCAGAGTAATTTATGATGTATGTATGTGTAATTAGTTTAGCTGCGTGTGAATTAGGGTTGAACGGAATTCGAATGGACAACGGAAAGTCTATTTGGGTTACGCTCAACCAGTAGCAATCCCCTGACATTCCCACATCGGGAATAACTACTTAGAATGACCCATATGCTTCCGCTAATCAGATAAGCATCACGTATGTCGTATTAGGGGGTCGTTACAGGTCTAGTTTTTAAAACCCTAATTCAACAAACAATTAAACTAGTTGACTCATGACTAAAGAGCTTATTTGGGTCATTATCTTATTTGATTTTAAAACATTTCTAATAAGACTCCAAAATATAAGATGCTAAATAAGGAAATTATTAGAAAATGATAATTATTTTTTAAATTAAGGAAAATAACTAAAATAGCCTTAAAACATGCATCAACAAAAAAAAAAAAGCTTTACCTCAAATTTAGCCTTAATTAGGATTCACTAGTTATAATGTCAACGAGTTTAAAAAGAGTTTTCTCATGGTATATTTTTAAGCCTTATAGCTATTTTCATATTAAAAATTATGATTATGTAAAGTTTACTAACTTTCAGTGGCGACATCAAGATAGTTGCCACCAAAAGTCTTTTGATGGCAACATCCCTATGTCGTCACTAAAAGTCTTAGTACTAAGTTTTTTCTGTGAATTTTTCAACGCTTTCTGTGGTGTTGTTATTTAAGTCATAACTTAAAAGTCAAAATTTCTAGTGGCGATTATTTTTGTCACCATTAAAAGTGGATCTTCAATGGCGACACTTTTGTTGTAGTGAAAAAGTTACTATTAAAAGTCTATTCATAAGTAAGTATCTTCTACTCCATTCTCCCTTCCCAAAAATAGAGTTTTCAAAACAAGCGAGATTGATCGTAGTTTGGTTTAACCTTATTTTTTTAAGGTTGAGCTAAATTAGACATTTTAAATTATGAAATAATATTCGCAAAATAAACATTTTAATTGATAATGTTAGCCAGATAATAAACCAAGAATGGGGGATTGAATTATTTTTCTTTTTTAAAACTTGATTTTCACATATTTACAAAATTGTTGGTTAGGCGTATACTAGAAATTACGTTCCTATGAAAGATCAACACACTTTGATTTTACAGCCCTAAGTATTTTAAAAAAGACTCCCAGAACATACACCAAATATAGCAATAAGAATCTGGGCGATTCACTAGAAATACTCTTAGGTAACCTTACTCTAAGGATCACTATCCACCACTTTTATGCCAGTATACACTTGGAAACCTTTATGAAGGCCCAACACACATGTTTTGAAACCTATTATTATTTCAAACTGAAAAAATTGAAAATCCCCAATATAACCACAAACTAGCAACTATCTTATTTGTATTCAACAACCAATCTCACCAACTATCTATCCTAGGTTCCCTACCAAACACTTTGATAGAATTGGAATGAGATGAAGAGAATTTAGGACATAATAAAAGCACATAAACTACCATCTTACATAGAGAATAATGAAAATGAAAATGAAAATGTAGGTAGTAAACTCATAAAAGTGGGGAAGTGTTAGTATTTTCATTGTCTAACCACTAAACTTCATAATAGAGAATACACTAGCATTTAAAATATTTGATTTTTGCCTGTTGGAGA
Organism: Senna siamea; assembly: GCA_031216115.1. Classification (NCBI taxonomy): domain Eukaryota; kingdom Viridiplantae; phylum Streptophyta; class Magnoliopsida; order Fabales; family Fabaceae; genus Senna; species Senna siamea. The sequence goes on from CM062360.1 coordinate 12,285,836, forward strand.
GTGCATTTAATGTTGGAGAGATGTTGAAAGCTTAATTTGTACTTGAACAATTAATGCTAGACACTCCACCCATAAGAAATGAGATGTTTTTAGATATTTAAGAGGTGAAAATTTCTTTTGAAGTAAAACAAACACTTGAAAACTACTTTGTAGAATAATGGTAGGTAGCAAAAGGTCTTTTCTATTGAAAATATTGTAAAAAGCCACTTTTGCTGATGTCATCTATCTTGAATAAAGTGAATCTTCTTCTACAAACAAGCCAAAACCCCTTTTCTTCTACTCTTCCATTCTTAAGTAACATGTCTGTAGATGGGAGAGAGTTTTACTTTTCCTTTTTGGCACGTATGTCAATTTTAGCACTTAATCATCTCCACCTTTTAGTGTAATAAATGGAATTTTAAAAGGCTAAACTGAATAAAATTTATCGTGATTCTTTAAAATTGATTTTTGCCATGATTTTCTAAGATTTCAGCTGAAATCAGGGAATTTTTTTGAGTTAGAAACCTGATCTGATGTAAGAAAACACAGCCCAACATTAAGAACCTGATAGACAGAGTTCCAAACTTCAGTTCCTCAAACAAAGGTCGAAACAATTGCATGGGAAATTGTGCCCCACGACCAGATCGAAGACGACATCTAAAAGTTATCCCAGGTGATGTGGCAAAAGATGGAATCACCCCCAGAAGCTTTAAACTCCCTAAACGTCACAATTTCCCATATTTTTTCACCTCTATTCTCTCTCTTCACTCTATTTTCTCTCTCTTCTCTTTCCTCCTCTCACCACCGTGCATGGCCACCACCGCTACCCTGGGCCGCCGTCTGACCTATCAACTGACGTGCCTCAACACCCTCATCCTCTAGCAGCCACCCATGGCCACCAACGACCGCTACCCTTGCCGAAAAAACTCCATTTTCCTCCTCCATCACGAATTTCTTACGTCGCTGTGATCTCCACCGTCTGGCGTCATCTGCCATCACCGCCCCCGCTATTGTGAAGGCTGAGCTGCCAGCTTCCTCTCACAGCTCGTAGCGATCGAACGGAGCCGCCATGCGCCCGGATCAAGGAGATTTTTGTCTACCGTACGTGAAGTTTTGTCGCCAAAAAATGCTGCCTTAACGGCCGAGAACTGCTATGCCAACCCTAGATTTGGGCTCTTTATCTTGAGGGCTTCACTCTGGTGTAATTTTTGAGCTCAACCGCATCCCTCCGCCATGCGCCGCCGTTGGAGAAGTCAGAAAGACACCAGAAACAAATCCCCACCTGTCAAAACCCCCGGTATGATCTAAATCACCCTAATTCAACGTATTTTTGACTGAATTAGATGCCAATCTATATAGAAACTTATAGGCTTAGAAAAACGTGTAATTGGACCTAGGAAAGTGAAATTGATCATGTAACGGACTTAAGTATTAATTAAATTGCCCAGGAAATTGATTAGGCTCAAATTCCAAGGATACGAGAAGTCTCGAATTGATTAGGAGCAAACAAAAACCAGGTAGGGTAATTTACGCTTCCTGAACTTTAGACTGATTCTATAAATACCTGAAAGATTTAGATTGATTGCATAGAAATACGTGCTACTTTTGATAGATATAATTGCATGCCTATGTGATGGTATTATCTGTTGTATGTTAGACAATTTGGCTATCTGATTTAGATGCCATAGGAACGGATTGACTTAAGGTAGAGTACTTAACAGCCGGTATGAGACGACCGTTGAGTAGTCCGAGTATAGGGGATTTTATAAATGTTTCATTTTAACTAGATATAACTTTTATTTGTTACGGATTACGCGGTAAACCAGGATGACCTTAAGAAAGGTTTAAGGAGTATAATGAGGGATAGCCTATACAGGGAAACGTTGTGATTTAGGCGTAATACCCTAGAACCCTAAGGAATAGTCGAACATGTGCATGTGATTCCGAATAGACTGTATGAGGATGAGAATTGGCGTATGTGAACTTGCTAGGGGACGCCCTAGATGTTGATTCTCACTTGGTCCTTGAGTGAGTGATTGGTGTTACGGATCACACTCACAATATAGGCGAGATTACGGGTAATTGGTGTTATGGATCACACCCAACGATAAGAGATAGATTTTATCCAGATGACATACAATTAGATAGATTCAGATATGGTCGCATAAAATTTGTGACCAACATGCATTTAAAAACATCGGGCATAGGATTTAATTTAATTTTTGGTTACATATTTTCAGAAAATAGACTTTTATATTGATTGAATAATTTCATCGATTTTTGTGCTATTTTAACGACTTTAAAAGATAAGGTATTTCATTGATTTTTGAAATAATCAGGGAAGTTATTTTCAGTGCTTGCACCGATGAGCATTCGACTAGTTTTTAAATAACTATTTACTATAAATTGCTCTACTAGGATTTAAATATCTCATGAAGTTGTTTGCTCAGATGAACAGGGACAGGGGCATAGAAGATAGCTGGGCTAAGATTTAATGTCAGATAGATGAGCAGCTTAGTCCTAGGCTTGAATCTAATTTGCATATATATTGTGTCGATGATTCTATCGTCAAATTTATGTATTTACTGGTAGTTCTGGCTGTGATGGTTTTATCTGATTGAATTGGATTGTATTTGATGTATATATTGGAATCATATGACTGTTTGTATTTGGATAACGTTCAAAATATAGGGGAAACTCTGTCATATTTTTGACAGAAAATTATAACTGAAATTTGGAATTTTGATGGTTTACATATGAATGTATGTATGCTTGATTTATGGTTATTAGTTTTAATGTTCCAAAGTTTATTTTGATGATTACATATGTGATTAATGTAGTTGCAGTCGATTTAAGGTTGAACGAAATTTGAATGGACGAAGGAACAGTCTATTTAGGTTACGCTCAACCAGTAGCGATTCCTTGATGTAACAACCGAAAGAATTTTAAAAAGATAAAACCTGATTTTCAACACTAATTCCAATCAAACTAAGCTTGGCATGACGTTTGAGGATAGTAATTCGAAACGAAAGAGTTTTTAAAGAGTAAAAATCAAACCTTGAAACCTAATTCCTTTTAAACTGAGGCTGGCACATATTTCGAGGATGAGAATTTGCAACAGAAGGTTGTTTGAAGTCAGAAACACGATCAAACAAAAAGAAATACAATTCAGCGATCAGAAACTGACAGAAGATGTTTCATGCATTAATTTCACTAACAGAGGCCAAAACCTTTGCATGGAAATGCGTGCCAATGTCTGGAAGGATGCAGACACCCTAAAGTATCCCCGGGTGGTCCGGGAAAAGTCAGAATCGCCCCCGAAGGCTTTAAATTTCACAGATTCCCTCTATTTCTCTCATATCTCTCTCTCTCCTCATCACACTCTCTCTCTCCTCTCTCTCTTCCTTCCTCCACCGTGAACCGCCACCACAGCCACCGTGGGCCGCCACCAAGGACACCAACCAACAGCCCTCACTGCCCACAACCTCTAGCAACCACCCATGTCCACCAACGGCCGCCAGAGTCACCAAAAAAATGTCATCTTTCTCCTTCACTACGCGAAACTTCACCAGCTCAGATCATCGCCGTCCGTCACCGTTGACTGTCACCGCCCCCACCACCGTGTAGCTCGAGCTGCCAGCTTCCTCCAGTAACTCGCTGACATCGAACAGAGGCCGGACGCGCTCGGATCGAGGGAATCTTTGTCCATCGTGTGAGAATCTTCGTGGCCAGAAAACGCCATCCAAACAGCCGTGAACAGCCGCGCCACCACCAGATTTGGACTCCTGGACTTGCGGGCTTCACCGTGGTGTGATTTTTTAGGCAAACCGCACCGCTCCGCCGTACGCCACCATGCGCCGCAGTGCCGGAGTTTCTGGACGTGCATCGGGAGAAATCGAGACCACCCCGACGTAGAATTCCATCATCTGATCCCATTGGTAAGGTTCGATTTCCCAAAAACTAATGGTATATGACTAAAATGGCTGCCAAACGTAATTAGGCAATAAATTGACCTAGGTATTAGGGTAACTGGACTTAGGATCGAAAAACGAATGACGTGACAAGTCTAAATATTTAATTTAATGTCCAAGAAATTAATTGGGCTCTGAAACTGAGATTTCGTGAAGTCTTGATTTGATTTGGAGTGACCGGAGACCAGGTAGGATAATTTACGCTTCCCGAACCCTAGATTTGACTTAGTGGATGCCTGATTGATTTAGATGATTTACATGGATTTACGTGCTACTTTCGATGGGATAAATTGCATGCCTATGTGCTGAAAACCCTAATTGCATGTTAGACACCTTGTTTATCGAGTTTAGATGCCCTTAGAACAGATTTACTTAGGGTTGGGTACTTGATAGCCGGTATGGGACGGCCATTAAGTATCCCTAGTACATGAAGCTTTTAAATGAGATCATTTTTATCATATTTAGCCTGTAATGAGTTAGGGATTACGCGTTAAACCAGGACGACCCAAAGAAAGGTTTAAGGAGTATAAAGAGGGATAGCCTACACGGGGAAACATTGTGATTTAGGCGTAATACCCTAGAACCCTGAGGAATAGCCGACCGAGAGCATGTGAGTTTGAATAGACTGTATGAGGATGAGAATTGGCGTATGTGCACATGCTAGGGGACGCCCTAGATGTTGATTCTCACCTGGTCCTTGAGTGAGTGATTGGTGTTACGGATCACACTCACAATATAGGCTTGATTCGGGTGATTGGTGTTACGGATCACACCCAACGATAAGAGAGGTATTCTCTCTAGACGACGTGCAATTAGATGATGATTTAAACTTGGTTACAGCGGATTTGTAACCAACATGAACTTAGACACATCGGGCATGGGATGTTACTTGATTTTGATGATTGATTTTCAAAGAAATGGATTTTATGATTTTGATTAATTTTCGCGATTTCCATGTAATTAAGTGATTTTTAAAGATAAGGTATTTCACTGTTTTCGAACTGATTTCAGGAAGATGATTTCGGTGTTCACACCGCTAGGTATTCAACCAGTTTTCGAATGATATTTGAATTGTAAATTATTCTACTGGGATTTTATATCTCATCAGGTTGTTTACTCAGATGAACAGGGACAGGGACAGGAACCCAGAAGATAGCGGATGAGGCCTTGATGATAAACAGGAGAATGAATTAGCTTAGGCTTGAATCATTTGTATATATATTTTGATGATGTTGCTGTTTATTGGGTTCTGTCTTTTATGTTTTCTGTATGGATTGGATTGATTGTACATGTATAAATCAGGTGTTTCATGTTGACTGTACTGACGGGATTGACGTTGTTGTATATGGATTTATGTTAATTATGTTTACTGCTGTTGTTGGACTGGCTGTGTAAATGTAAACAGGTGATTATTGTATTTCGGATGTGATCGAAATACAGAGGAAACTCTGGTGGATTTTCGGTAGGGTTTACTGCTGTAAACTTATAGATTTAAGTCAGAATGTATATGATTGTATGATGTGATGTCTATGTCAGTTTTAGATTTCATTCCAGATCTATTTGTGATGTATTCATGTGTATTTAGTTTAGCTGCGTGTGAACTAGGGTTGAACGGAATCTGAATGGACGACGGGAAGTCTATTTGGGTTACGCTCAACCAGTAGCGATCCCCTGACATTCCCACATAGGGAATAACTACTTAGAATAACCCATATGCTTCCGCTAATCAGATGAGGATTATGTATGTCGGATTAGGGGGTCGTTACACCTGACGTTCCCATATCGGGAAAAACTATTTTGAAAACCCATACGCTTACGCTACTCAGATAGAGGATAGTGTATTGTTGATTTGGGGGTCGTTACATTTAGCCTTTGGGAAATGCTACATTTATGCTAAAGTGTTTTATCTTAAATATTTTAAGGCTAAGAAAATCTTTGTAAGGCAATCTAGTCAATTTAAAAACTCTCTATAAAATGGTCTTTGATCTTTTAGAAATCTGATAAGCCAAGAGTATTTAAGAATGAGTCATTTAAAATATGTTGGGCTAGGTGTGGTTTGGGCCTTTTTTTCGTAAAAGTCTTGTTTAATTTTCTAAAAAAATTAACCCAAACATGTTACTGTCCATTTGAAAGGCCTCATATTTATGAGGTCAAAATTTTTTTTTCACAAAATAAATTTTCATTATCAAAATATATTTTTCTCATAAAACCCATCGATAAAAATATCTCAACAGATAATATTAAAAGCTTAAGTTTACAAAATGAACTTAACTACTAATAGAAAAATAAAAACTCATTTAAGTTAAGCATTCAAAAATTAATACTAGATATGGAATAGAAACTATAAAAAATTAACATATAGTCAACATACATCATTCATGTTCATGTCATTACATAATACCATGAAATAAAAGTCCTTCGTATCCTCTTCTGATAATTATATAATACCATGTTTCTTCATTAACTCCACCAAAAACATATTTTCTCATTTTTTTCATATAAAAAAAAGAAGCATGAAAATAAATGGGGCTTGGTACACAATAAAGTAATTTTTCAATATAAGTTTAATTAATTAAATAATAATGGGTAAGATTTTAGGAAATCTAACGTCCTGTACCATTTGGTTTAACATGATTCTTGTAATAACTCAATATATATATTATCTAGTTTGTGATAAACTATTAATGTTTTATTCATATGTTCATCTGCTTTAGATATTGTAAAATTAATGTTTATTGTGAATTTAAGTTTTTGATAAATTATATTTTCTATTAATATTATTAGTATACTATCTTGTACATTATGTTATTAATAATTTTATAGGTGAATTTATTCCTTCTTGAAAATATACTTTTACTAATAATTATACTCTTGCTATATATATTTATGTTACTTTATCTTTAAATGATAATTTATTTATTTCTAATTCTATTAGTGTTTTGTTTATTAAAGGTATTCTTAATACTTCTTCTGTTAACGTTGAATTTATAGGGTGTTTCTTTCCTAATATTACACATGTAATGCCCCTATCTAGTCTTATTGTTAAATCTGATATAAACAGATAGGTTCGGTACATTATCTTTATCCTTTATTTAATTAATGTCTGAGCAGTTATACCATTAAATTAATTTAAGCGGATTGGGTTCGGGATCTTTTGCTCAGATTAAAAACTTACATGCACAGCGGAATAGAACAAAATATACTAACTACACAGTGGAATTAAAGCATCCATGTAATTCAATTAAATACATAATCAATAGTGTCCATTACATTTCTGTAAACACGTATCAGGATATATGAAGTACCTGTCCATAGGAAGTTAGGAGACAACAATCTTGTCACTCAGACCCCTTTAAGAATTTCAAAGATGGACCGATCCTTCAAATATCCTATGTCTGCTACCCAAAAGAATAACCCTAGTTCTAAACCAAATAAATTTGAACTAGGACTCAAAAATAGGGGATTATAAGGTTTTCCTCAGACCAAAAAGAAACTCCTATCTCCCTGCCTTGCTAATTTTCCATTTCTGATACACATTAGCATAATAATGATAAATATAGGTTTCCCAGTAGTTTAACAATTTGAGTTTTAAAAATAACTAATATATATCAGGGTGCAAACACCAAAACATTTTCATTTTGCATTCTTGATGTTAAAACATAATGTTACCCATCAATGAAATCAGGCAAGCATTACGTGATAATTTAGATGTTAACACATAAAAAATCAGATATTCTCTTTCAATGAAACATATCTAAATGAAATTATACCTGTTGTCACAGCATTATGCAATTTAATTATGTATTTGCTTTTACTTTTTTTTTCTAAGTTAATTGAGCACCTGGGGTGTTATGTGCACACTAGGGCACTTTTATGAAATCACTGTGAGCCCTAGTTTATAGGTATGGAGCACCTCTGGCCACACCTTACTCGGCCACGTACATAGAGTAATCGTGAACAATAAGTCATGGGCATGGAGCACCTTCGGCCACACCTCGCTAGGTCGCCCATGTGGATCACCTCTAGCCACACATCATAAATCGTGGTCACTTGGCCACATACATAGCGTAATCACGAACACTAGGTTATGGGCATGGAGGACCTTTGGCCACACCTTGCTAGGTCACCTATGTGGATCACCTTTGGCCACACATCGTAAATCATGTACCTATCTATGTTTTCCCTTATCAGTTGCATTTCTCCTTTTTCCCTCGGTGTACAATGTCTCTTCATCATATTTATTTATGATAATTCTTTGCCTAATTTAATTTAATTCTCCGTTCTTAAATAATGTCTCAATTATAAAATCTTAATAGTTTTCAAGAAAGAATTTCCATGATTTTGGTCTTAAGGAAACTCAAGGGAATTGAGTGATTGACCATTTAAATTTCCCCTTTTCCTAGTCCTTAAATATCTCCATTAAATTGGAATAATTTAATAATACATTTCCCTTTTCTTTGTTCTTAAAATATCACCATTAAATTAGGATAATTTAACAATGCATTTCTCTTTTTTTAATCTTAAAATATCACCATTAAGCTTGGAATCATCTAGTAATACGTTTACTTTTTTTTTCTATAGTTCTTAAAATATTACCCTTAAAATTGGAATCATTTATTGCTACATTTCAATTTTCTATTTAGGATCTAACGTATCCATAACACAATTAAACCTTGACAAAGAAATTAGCTTCATTGAGCAAATAGATATGTCTTCCCTTTCCTTGGAATATGGTTACCTCACTTGTATTTACACGGTTATAGCCAAAGTTCATACTTTCTATAATGACATCTCTAACACTCCCATTATGGAGAAATTAGTTTCAAGGGCCATACCTCCATTTCTAGTATGCTTAACCGTGGTCTATCATGGTAACATTTTTAACTAACAACATTTCCATAACATCAATGTTCATTTCATCATATACCCGTTGTAACAACCGAAAATTTTTCTAAAATATAAAACCTAATTTTGACGCTAATTCCAATCAAACGAAGCTTGGCACAACTTATGAGGATAATGATTTGAAACAAAAGGTTGTTCGAAGTCAGAAACACGATCAAATGGAAAGAAACGCAATCCGGCGATCAAAAATTAACAGACAACATTTCGTGCATCAATTTCACTGACGGAGGCCAAAAGCTTTGCATGGAAACTCGTGTCGACATCTAGAAGGAAGTTGACACCCTAAAGTATCCTTGGGTGGTCCGAGAAAAGTCAGAATCACCCCCGGAGGCTTTAAATTTCTCAGATTCCCTCCATTTCTCCCAAATTTGTCTCTCTCCTCTCTCTCCTCCTTCCTCCACCATGCGCCGCCTCCACAGCCACCGTGGGCCACCACCTGGCACACCAATCGACAGCTCTCGCCACCCACAACCTCCAGCAACCACCCACGACCACCAGCACCGGCGAAAAATGCCATTATTCTCCTCCACCGCGCGAAAAATTCACCAGCTGAGATCGACGCCGTCTGCCACTGTTGGCCGTCACCGCCCCCACCATCGTGTAGCCTGAGCTGCCAGCTTCCTCCAACAGCTCGCCGACATCAAATGGAGGTCCGACGAGCCCGGATCGAGGATTTTTCCGTCTGCCGTGCGTCATTCTTCGTGGCCAGAAAATGCCATCCAAACGGCCGTGAACCGCTGTGCCACCACCATATTCGGACTCCTGGTCTTGCGGGCTTCACCGTGGTGTAAATTTCGAGGCAAACCGCACCCCTCTGCCGTGTGCTGCCGTATGCCACCATGCGCCGCCGTGGCGGAGCTTTTGGACATACACCGAGAGAAACCGAGATCACCCCAAAATAGAATTCCATCATCCGATCACATTGGTAAGGTTCGATTTCCCAAAAACTGATGAAATCTGATTGAAATAGCTGCCGAACATAATTAGGCAATAAATTGACCTAGGTATTAGGGCAACCGGACTTAGAATTGTTAAACGGATGACGTGACAAGTTTGAATATTCAATTTAATGTCCAGGAAATTAATTGGGCTCAGAAACCGAGACTACATGAAGTTCTGAATCAATTTAGAGCGATAGGAGACCAGGTAGGATAATTTATGCTTCTCGAACGTTAGAATTGACCTTGTGGATACCTTAATGATTTAGATTATTTTCATAGATTTACGTGCTACTTTTGATGGAATAAATTGCATGCCTGTGTGCTGGATATCTTAATTGCATGTTAGACATTTTGTTTATCGAGTTTAAATGCCCTTAGGACAGATTTACTTAGGGTAGGGTACTTGATAGCCGGTATGGGACGGCCGTTAAGTATCCCTAGTACAGGGAGTTTTTAAATATGATTGTTTTTATCAGATTTAGCCTGTACTATGTTAGGGATCACGCGATAAATTAGGACGACCCTAAGAAAGGTTTTCAGGAGTATAAGGGGGGATAGCCTACACGGGGAAACGTTGTGATTTAGGCGTAATGCCCTAAAACCCTGAGGAATAGCCGACCGTGAGCATATGAGTTCGAATAGACTGTATGAGGATGAGAATTGGCGTATGTGCACATGCTAGGGGATGCCCTAGATGTTGATTCTCACCCGGTCCTTGAGTGAGTGATTGGTGTTACAGATCACACTCACAATATAGGCTCGATTTGGGTAATTGGTGTTACGGATCACACCCAACGATAAGAGAGGTATTCTCTCCAGATGACGTGCAATTAGATAACGATTTAGACGGGGTCACAGAGGATTTGTGGCCAACGTGGATTTAGATACACTGGACATGGTATTTTATCTGATTTCGAGTATTGATTTTAAAAGAAATGGATTTTATGATTTTTATTATTTGCCGCAATTTCCATGTGATAAAATAATTTTTCAGATAAGGTATTTCACTGATTTTGAACTGATTTCGGGAAGATGTTTTCGGTGCTCGCACCGCTGAGTATTCAACCAGATTTTTAACTGTATTTGAAATGTAAATTATTCTACTGGGATTTTATATCTCATCAGGTTGTTTACTCAGATGAACAGGGATAGGGACAGGGACAGGAACCTAGACGATAGATGATGATGCCTTGGTGATAAATAGGAGAATGACTTAGTTTAGGCTTGAATTGTCTTGTATATATTTTGATGACGTTGCTGTATATTGGTTTCTGTCATTTATATTTTCTGTAGTGATTGGATTGACTGTATATGTATAAATCAGGTGACTGTTGTATTTGGGATATGTTCAAAATACAGAGGAAACTCTGCTGGATTTTTGGTAGGGTTTACTGTTGTAAACTTGTGAATTTAAGTTGGAATGTATATGAATGCATGATGTGATGTATATATGAGTTTTAGATTTTATTCCAGAGTAATTTATGATGTAAGTATGTATAATTAGTTTAGCTGCGTGTGAATTAGGGTTGAACGGAATCCAAATGGACAACGGGAAGTTTATTTGGGTTACGCTCAACCAGTAGCGATCCCCTGACATTCCCATATCAGGAATAACTATTTAAACCAACCTATATGCTTCCGCTAATCAGATAAGCATCGCGTATGTTGTATTAGGGGGTCGTTACACCCGTATACCACTCTATCATGCAGATTTTGCCAGCAAAACATGAATAATAGCAAGAATGTAAGATGGCAACAATGTCCCATGAAAGCTAGTAGAAACATGGCATACACATATGAAATATTGGGACACTATTTTCAAGAATTGTCAACCTACCTTGCTTCCTTTTCTTTGACTAAATCTCCCTCTTCTTCTTGGTACATTTCCAGGTCCTTTTTCCTCGGCAATGGATCTCAATTAGTTTCTTGAGGAAATAATTAAATTCTTAGGCAGGTTTTTCTTTTAATTATGCTTTCCTAGGTTAATTTATCAAATTCCTAAGTCGGTCTAATCCTTAAACATGTTCGGGATCAATTTCGATAGGAAAACATCAAATCAGAGTATTTTAAACTGTACCAGGGGTTTTAGAAGCTTGAAATTTGATTTGAGCAACTTTCCAGCAATTCTGGTGATGGCGCAAGGTGGAGCATGGCGGTACACGGCGACACACAACGGTAGACAGTGACTGGGGTCAAAAAATGTACCAAAATGTAGCCTGCAACTCAAGGATGCTGGATCCGATGTCCGTTCGGTGAAACACGATAGTTTTGACTGCATTTTCTGACGACGAAAATGGTGCTAAGATAGAACTGTTTTCCTCTATTTCGGGCACATGGTGGTTGCATTCCACCAGCTGGATGCTCTCAGAGGAAGCTAGCAGCTCAGGCTACCCAATGGTGGCGGCGGTGTGGCCAGACAACGTCAGATAGCAGAGATCGCAACAGAGGTGGTATTTCCCAATGGGTGGAAAACGCGGCTGTTATCGGCCACTGTGGTGTTCGTCGGCAGCTAGAGGTTAGCTGTGTCGAGCTATGCCAGTGGTGGGGTCCGGTGACGATGCAAGACGATGATTTCAATGACTAAAGGTAGCACAAAAATGAGAGGGAGAGGAGAGAGAGAGGAAAGGAAAAATGAGAGAAAAAGATGGAGTTTTGGAGTTTAAAGCCTCTAAGGGCATTTTGGTCTTTTCTCACTTTGTTCTGGGTAAATTTTGGATGCATTCTCCAATCTAGGCAAGAATACAGGCCTATATGGAAGGAATTCGGAGGTCTTTTGAAGATTTTAAGCTTTCCAAATTACCTGTTAATTTCTTGAAGCCGGATCAAGTTTTCCTCTGTCAGGTAAAATTTGACTCCAAAAAATTCTCAAATTTCAACCGCAGGCTCAAAAAATCACGCTTAATTTAATTTTGAAAAAATATAAATTTATTTTATCCAATTAATTTATTTTAAAAAAATAAAGTACATTCTCCCCCCCTTAAAAAGAATTTTGTCCCTAAAATTCATACCTGTAAACAATTCTGGGTACCATTGTCTCATCTTGTTCTCCTTCTCCCACGTCATCTCCTGTGATGCTACATCCTGCCAAAGTACCTTAACTAAAGGGATTACTTTATTCCGGAGTTGCTTAGTCTTAAAGTCAAGGATTTGGACAAGCGTAGATTCATAAGTCAAATATTTCTTTAATATTATGCATTAATTCCCCAATACATGCGCAGGATCTGGGACATAGTTTCAGAGTTATGGGATGTGGAACACGTCATACAAGTTTGACAGGTAAGGAGGTAAAGCAATTTGATAGGTAACTGGACCGACTCTTTGCAAGATTTGGAATGGTCCTAAGAATATGGGACTCAATTTCTTTGTCTTTATTTGTCTACCAATACCTGTAGTGGGTGACACTCTTAAGAATACACGTTCTCCTTCTTTGAACTTTAAGGGTCTCTTCCTATTTTCACAGGTTTCCTGTCTCTGTTGGGCAACCTTTAACTTTTCCCTAATTATCTTAATCTGATCAGTAGTCTCATGTACAATCTCGGGTCCCAACAGTGTACTCTCCCCTATTTCTACCCAATTTAAGGGTGATTTACAGCTTCTCCCATACAAAGCAGCATATGGTGCCATACCTATGGTAGAGTGATAACTGTTATTGTAAACAAACTCTATCAAAGGTAGGTATTTATCCCAACTTCCTTTCTTTTCTAGCACACAAGCCCTTAACATATCTTCTAAGGTTTGTATTTTTCTCTCAGATTGTCCATCGGTCTGAAGATGGTATGCGATGCTAAACCTCAGTTGGGTCCCTAATACTTGCTGTAGGGATTGCCAAAATCTCAAGGTAAACCTAGGGTCTCGGTCTATTACTATACCCGATGGTACCCCATGTAGTCTCACAATCTCTCTAAGATATGCTTAGCTATTTTCTCCATGGAATACCTAATCTTGATAGGTAAAAAGTGAGTAGACTTGGTTAATCTATCCACTATTACCCAAATGGAATCATAACCAATTGGTGTTCTAGATAGTCTAACTACAAAATCCATGGTTATTTGATCTCATTTCCTTTCTGGTATCTCCAGTGGCCTCAATAATCCTGCGGGTCTTTAATGCTCTATCTTAACTTGCTGACAAGTAAGACAAGTATTTACATACTTCGCGACATCCTTTCACACACACGACCACCAAAAATTTCTTTTTAAGTCTTGATACATTTTGGAAATACTTAGATAAATGGTATAGTGGCTTCAATGAGCCTCTGCTAACACTTTCTCCTTTAGTTCCCGATGGTTTAGAATTAATATTCTTTTCCTAAACATCAGTACTCTTATAGGGCTAACCCAAAATCAAGTTGATTTAAATAAATCTCTAAGGATTCATCCTCTAATTGGGCTTATCTGACATGTTTCCTCAAATCACAAATTATTTGAAAATCATTCATGGCTAACCTATTTGGCAATGAAATTACATTGAGACTCAGATCCCTAAAGTCCTCTAGTAATCTCATCTCATCTATCATCAGACAAGCTACCTGCAGGGGTTTCCTACTTAATGTATCCGCTACGACATTGGTTTTCCCTGTATGATATTTCAACTCAAAGTTAAAGTATTCCAAATACTCTAGCCACCTTCTCTGCCTCATATTCAGCTCTCTCTAATCAAATAGATACCTAAGGCTTTTACGATCACTATGAACCTCAAATCTTACCCCGTATAACTAGTGTCTCCAAATTTGTAAGGCAACGACTATAGCAGCTAACTCTAAGTCATGGGTGAGATAGTTTTCCTCTACAGGCTTCAATTTACTAGATGCATATACTACTACCTTCCTAGCCTACATAAACATGCATCCTAAACCTTTCTTTGATGCATCAGTGTAAACCTCAAATGATTCTGTGGGGTCTATATAACTAACAATTGAGCGATAGTCAATTTCTCCTTAAGAGTTTGGAAACTCCTCTCACGTTTCTCGCTCCATCTAAATTCTACACCCTTCCTAGTTAACCGAGTTAATGGCAAATTGATCTAAGAAAATCCTTGTATTGACTTTCAATAATAGCCTACCAACCCAGAAAGCTTTTAATCTCTATAACTGTGCTTGGTCGATATCAACTTAATACAACCTCAATCTTTTTTGGAATCTACAAAAATCCCTATTGCATTCACTTCATGACTTGAGAACTTGACCTCCTCTAACCAAAATTCACAATTCTCTAATTTCGAACACAAATGCTTCTCCTCTAATATCTGCAACACCATCCCAAAGATTTTGTGCATGCTCTTCAGGAGTCCTAGAATATATCAGAATGTCATCTATGAATACCACCATAAACTGATCCAAGTAATTTTGAAAAATCCTATCATGTAGTCCATAAATACCGATGGGGCATTGGTCAAGCCGAATAACATCACTAAAAACTCATAATGGCCATATTGAATGCTAAAAGCTATCTTAGGGATATCTTCCTCCCTGACCCTAATCTGGTAGTATCCTTACCTCAGATCTATCTTAGAGAACACAGTTGCTCCCGTCTCTTTTTTTCATAAATAGAATAAGAGATTCTGAAGGTGACACATTGGGTCTAGTAACCCCTTTTTTTCTTTTTTAATAGGTCCTCTATCTGGACTTTTAATTCCCTTAATTCTATGGGTGTTATTCTATAGGGCGATATTGAGATCGGTTCAGTGCCAAGCACTAGATCAATGGTGAATTCAATTTCCCTATGTGAGGGTAACTTCTCTATCTCTAAAGGAAACACTACAGAAAACTCTCTTACTATAAGAAAGATGCTAAGCCTCTCTTGGAGTTCTCCTTGGAAATAGCTCAGAAAAATTTCATTGACTTCACTAAGTCTATTACCCTTAAATGTAGAGAGCCTAGCCCTCTAAAATTTAGTCCACCGACCAATAGTCTAGTTCCTTATTAGATCATTTTTAGGCTGAGTGTTCTCACTCTTGTCTTTTCTTAGAATACACCATGATATCTTCTATAAATACTACCACAAACTGATTCATGATATTCAACACATGTTCATCGATTGGGACTACCATAGATAATTGCCAAGATAAGTTAGTCACTGTTAACTTCAACTTTTGGGCACAATCTTTTATCAAATCCTTAGACTGGTTGCTTCTCCACCTTCGAGGGTATAAACCCTTCCAATCATATTTAGCCTCTCCTTCTAGCTGATATGTAGTAAAGGAGACTATTTATGGCTCAGCTCTACTCAGTACTCTAAACAACTCCTCCATCTTCTATTCCCATTCTTCTGCCTTCTTTGGGTTCATCACACCCAGTAAAGATAGGAGGTCTGGCTCTTTGGAATTCAGTCCAACCTCCCCTGACTTAAGTTCTCATTAGTTCAACCTCATTCTAAGTATCTTCACTCTGATCAGTCTGAGCCTGACGGAGTGCTTCGGCTGTGACTGCAGCCTAGGCTCTCATGGCTTCTGCCATTTATCTCATGGTCCCTATAATCTCATTCAAGGTCGCTTTCGTGTTTTGGGCTTGTGATTTGCTTTTCCGTGTTAGTGCCATATTTTCACTATACAAATCAAGTACTACCGAGGTGATCAGGCTCAATAACAATTGATTAAGCAGAAAATGTAACATCCGCCCCAATTATGATTAAAGAGATGTTTGATGATTGTTAATTTAATGTTTAATGCTTGTGTATGTTGTATTAGTGCATATAGTTGCATTAGCTTAGGGACTAAATTGAAAGGAAATACATGAAGGCTTAGCAATAGGTGGCTAAGGACTCAATTGAAAAGGGAAAGATGAGCGAGTCTAAAAGTGCAAAAGAGCTTAGGGACCAGATAGCAATTTCCAAAACCTCTCTTAAACCCTCGTTGAAGCCCTAAACCCTCCCATAATGCCCAAACTTCAGAAACTTAGAGAGAGAGAGAGATCAAGGGCAAGTAGAGAGAGAGAGAGCTAGGGCAAGAGGAGAGGAAGAATTTCTAAAGGGAGAGGCGAATTTGAGACTGGGAATTCATCCTATAGTAAGGGGAGAGTCATCCTAGCACACCAAACACACACATTTGCAAGGAATCAAGGTAGCAATCCATCCTAAACCCCATTTTTCTAAAATGTGTAGAAATTTTCTGATAAAATGTGATTTTGAATGTTTTAAGTTGAGTTGGGGTTAAAACCTACATTTTGTATGTTTTTCTATTTCTATGGGGTGTTGTGTTGCTAAATGTATTCTCATATGTGTGCTGCAATAGATTAGAAGGGCTGGGTTGTGCTCATCTAGATATATAGACTAGATTTCCTTGAATGTACCATGTTTAAGCTAATGAACAAGAAATGTTTAATGAAAAGTAAAGTTTGTGGTATGGGAATTAAGCTCATATGTTTAGATTTGAAAATAGAATGCATGCTGGACTGGGTTTTATCAAAATCATGTTTTACGAGCTGCGTGAGCATAGCGATCGACTACTAGCGAGGCGATCGACTGCTGTGTTCTTGGAAACCCAGAAGTGCAGACAGAGGCTTAGCAGCCAACTACCAGGTTTCTAGCAGTTGACTGTCTGGCCCAAGTTTGCACTGAGTAGTCGACTGGCAGTCCTAGTAATCGATTTTCGTGATCATATTTTTAACCAGAATGCATTCCAGAAAGCCACCAACCGGCTGCTAGCTTACTGATTGGCACAGAGGATTACAGAGAGCCACCAGCCGACTACTAGCCTTCCATCAGTCGACTGGCAGCCCTCTAACTTGTGAAATAAGGTTTTTAATGGAAACTGAGCTTAGTAATTCTTCATACTAACTTAAATGAGGGCTCACAATAGGGGTAAGCAAGGAAACTAGGATTTTTGGATAATGTGCAAAGGATAGAATCACTTTTCACTTGGATGAGAATGGTCCTTGTGATAGTGATACAAAAGGGAGCGGAGAGACATCAAAAAGGAAGAGTGAAGTATCCTAGGCGTATGCACTAGTGGTAGATAGGCTCATGAGTCGACTAACTGATTGTCGGTATGGGACGGCCGTTGGCATTCCACGGTTGTGCCATGTATTAGGATGGTTAAACATCCACTTGAACATAGATGACTTCGAAAATACCATGATGGTTGTGAACCCTAAGTTAGTGTGTCTTCCAAGGGCCATAAAGAAATGCTTACTTAAGGTTAAAGCATAACCATGGGCATGAGCCGAATCACCCTAATGTATATGTTAGAGAATAGCGTACCGGAAGCGTGATCTACTGGAAAAGGGGTGGTGATTCCATAGCTTCATGATCTATGGAAGCGGAGAGGATAAGACCTGTACATAGGTTTTACAGTGATCTCATGAGTTATTGAGATTGTACGTTGGATCTGGTTGGGGAACGCCTCGATAGTACTATGCAGTAGGGTTACCGTAATGGTGCAGTTAGTCACGAGGATAGCTCAATTACTGTAGTGGCACAGTTAGTGACCAGGATAGCTCATTCATGTATGTAGTGGTACGTGGAGTAGTTGCTGGGCGACACTCCTGATAACTCGTATCTTATGATTGTTTCCTCCTGCTCAAAAGGCATGTTTATTACCCTATGGAAAATTTTTTATGATGAAAATGATGATGAATGCACTTTTCATGTTTTAAAGTTAATATGTTTTAAATGCACATGCATACACATGAGTATATACCATGATTAAATACTTCACTCATTTCATCCCTATAGTATGTTATACATTTTATGAAAGAATGTAGAGGTTTTCCGTGTGAACACGGTGGTACAGGTCAACGAATTTTGAAACAGGTTGCATTGCTACTGAGATTCAATTCTCACGTTATTGTTGGCATGTATCATATGTGTAGGTCCTGGGCTGGAGGAAGGTAAAGTAGGAAGAAGTATACATTCCGAGTATACGAACTGTTTATTTTGGATAGTATAAGTACACGTTAAGATCGAGCTAGCTTTAATGATATTTGGAGAAAGGCTAGTGTAGGATTATTTTGTATAGCCTATCCTAACTTATCTATATATGAATTAGGCTAGATTGATGATTAGACTATTTAATGGGGTTATGAGTGGCAGGATTGTTGCCTCCATACCCAATAGTTAATTGATTATATTTAATTAAGAATGCATGTCTATGTATAGTTAATTCAGGTGTATGCTTTATGTGTTTATTCTGTTGTGATATTGAGAGAACTTGAGGTAGAGACCAACCCAAATGACAATTAATTAATTCACTTGGTAAAAGTTTTAATTGGACTCGGGTAGAGGTAATAGTAACACCAATACTCTGATAATTATTTTCATATTATATCTTTTTAAATACCTAACAGGAACCATAGGCTAAAGGGGTGTTACAGTAAACGTATAATACTAACAGGAGCTTCTATCTTCCCAAACCTACTACTTCATTCCTCAAGTTCAAAACAAAATACAAGCTGGTCAACCACCTAGGTACAACTGACTAACCTAAACTAGTCTGTTACCTGAGGAATTCTACCTTATTCCTAACCTAGGTAGCTGTACTCTGATACCACTAAATGTAATGCCCTTATTTAGTATTACCATTAATTCTGATATAATTAGATAGGTTCAGTACATTATTCTTAATCCTTTTATTGAAATTAATGTCTTAGCAGTTATACCATTAAGTTATATTAAGCAGATTAGGTTCAGAATCTTTTTCTTAGATTAAATCTCGTATGAACAGCAGAATAGATAAAAATATACTAAATTACACAGCAAAAATTAAAACATTCATATAATTCAAATAAATATATGTTCAATAATGTCCATTACATTTTTGTAAACATGTATCAAGATATATGAAGTACCCATACATAGGAAGTTAGGAGACAACAATCCTGTCACTCAGACCCCTTTAAAAATTTCTAAGATGGACCGGTCCTTCACATATCCCTTCCCCGATTCTTTCCCATTTACATCCCATGTCTACTGCCACAAGAATAAGTCTAATTCTAAGTTAAATATATCTGGACTAGGACCCGAAATAGGGTTACAAAAATCTCACTTAAATTAGAATGGAACTGCTACCTCTCGACCTTGCTATGCGTCCGTATCTGATACATATTAGCATAGTCATGAGAAACACAACTTTTCTAGTAGCTTAACAATTTGAGTTTTAAAAATACTAATATGTACCAAGATGCAAGCACCAAAACATTTCATTTTACATTCTTGATATTAAAACATAATATTATTCATAAATATGATCGGGCAAGCATTGCATGATAAATTTAGATGTCAACATAAAAGTCAGGTATCCTCTTTCAAATGAAACATACCCAAATAAAATTATACACGTCATCGCGTGATTAAGCAAATTGCTTATGTATTAACTTTTACATTTATTAATCTAGATTAATTGAGCGCCTAGGGTGTTATGTGGTCACTAGACCACCTTTATGACATCATCGTGAGCACTAGGTTATGGGTATAGAGTGCCTCTGGCCATACCCCACTAGGTCACCTGTGTGAAGCACCTTCGGCCACACCTCGTAATCTGTGGACAGTCACCACATATATAGAGTAATCGCGAGCACTAAGTCATGGGCATGGACCACCTTCAGCCACACCTCACTAGGCTGCCCGTGTGGAGCATCTTTGGCCACACCTCATAAATCGTAGACACTCGGCCATGTACATAAAATCATCGTAAACTTTAAGTCACGGGTATGGATAACCTTCGACCACACCTCACTAGGTCATTCGTGTGGAGCACCTTCAGCCACACCTCGTAATCCATGGACACTCGACCATGTATATAGCATAATCGCAAGCACTAGGTCATAGGCATAGAGCACCTTCGGCCATACCTCACTAGGCTGCCTGTGTGGAACACCTTTGGCCACACCTCGTAAATCATGAACACTCGGTCACGTACATAAAATCATCGTGAACTCTAGGTCACAGGTATAGAGCACCTTCGACCACACCTCACTAGGTCTCTTATGTGGAGCACCTTCGTCCACACCTCGTAATCCATGGAAACTTAGCCACGTATATAGCATAATCGCAAGCACTAGGTCATGGGCATGGAGCACCTTCGGCCACACCCCGTTGGTCACCCGTGTGGTTCACCTTTGGCTATACATCGTAAATTATGTACCTATCTATGTTTTCCCTTATTAATTACGTTTCTCCTTTTTCTATCGGTGTACAATGTCTCTTTATTATATTTATTTATGACAATTCTGTGCCTAATTTAATTTAATTCTCCGTTCTTAAATAATGTCTCAATTATAAAATCTTAATAGTTTTCAAGGAAGAATTTCCATGATATTGGCCTTACGAAAACTCAAGGGAATTGAGTGATTGACCATTTAAATTTCCCCTTTTCCTAGTCCTTAAATATCTTCATTAAATTGGAATAATTTAAGAATACATTTCCCTTTCCTTTTTTCTTAAAATATCACCATTAAATTATGATAATTTAATAATGCATTTCTCTTTTTCTAATCTTAAAGTATCATCATTAAGCTTGGAATCATCTAGTAATACGTTTCCTTTTTTTCTGTAGTTCTTAAAATATTACCCTTAAAATTGGAATCATTTATTGCTACATTTCACTTTTCTATTTAGGATCTAACGTATCCATAACATAATTAAACCTTGACAAAGAAATTGGCTTCATTGAGCAAATAGACATGTCTTCCCTTTCCTTGGAACATGGTTACCTCACTTGTATTTACACGGTTATAGCCAAAGTTCACACTTTCTATAATGACATCTCTAACACTCCCATTATGGAGAAATTAGTTTTCAAGGGGCATACCTCCATTTCTAGTATGCTTAACTGTGGTCTATCATGGTAACATTTTTAACTAACAACATTTCCACAACATCAATATTCATTTCATCATACACCCACATACCACTCTATCATGCAGATTTGGCTAGCAAAACATAAATAATATCAAGAATGTAAGATGGAAACATTGTCCCATGAATGCTTTTAGAAACATGGCATACACATATGAAATATTGGGACACTATTTTCAAGAATTGTCAACCTAACTTGCTTCCTTTTCTTTGACTAAATCTCCCTCTTCTTCTTGGTACATTTTCAGGCCCTTTTTCCTCGACAATGGATCCCAATTAGTTTCTTGACGAAATAATTAAATTCTTAGGCAGGTTTTTCTTTTAATTATGCTTTCCTAGGTTAATTTATCAAATTCCTAAGTTGGTCTAATATTTAAACATGTTCGGGATCAATTTCGATAGGAAAACATCAAATTGGAGTATTTTAAATTGTACCGAGGGTTTCGGAAGCTTGAAATTTGATTTCGGTAACTTTCCAACAATTTTAGTGACTACAAGATAGTAGAGCACAGCGTGACAAGGCGACAACTGGGGTTAAAAAATACACCAAAATGTAGCCCGCAACTCAAGGATGCTGAATCCAGTGTCCGTTCTTCAAAACATGGTGGTTTTGATTGCATTTTTTGGTGAAAAAAATGGCACTCGGACGGAACTGTTTTCTCTCTGTTTTGGGCACGTGGCGGCGACATTCCACCGGCTGGAAGCTATCAGAGGAAGTTGGCAGCTCAAGCTACCCAATGGTGGCAGCGATGTGGCCAGACGGTAGAGATCACGACAGAGGTTGGATTTTGCAATTAGAGGAAAACGCGACTATTTTCAGTCATTTTGGCATTCGTCGGTGATCGGGAATGGCAATTAGAGGTTAGAGGCATCGAGCTGCACCAGTGGTAGGGTCTGGCGACGGTGCAGGGCGGTGATTCCGGCATCTGGAGGTGGCATGAAAATGAAAGGGAGAGGAGAGAGAAATTATGTAGAGGAGAGAGAGAGGAAAGAAAAAATGAGAGAAAAAGGTAAGAGTTTTGGAGTTTTAAGGCCTCCAAGGGAATTTTGGTCTTTTCTCACTTTGCTCGGGGTAAATTTCAAATGCATTCTCCGATCTAGGCAAGAATACATGCCCATATGGAAGGAATTCAATGGTCTTTTGAAGATTTTAAGCCTTCCAAATTACTTGTTAATTTCTTAAAGCCAGATCAAGTTTTCCTCTGTTAGGTAAAATTTGACTCTGAAAAATTCTCAAATTTCAACCGCAAGCTCAAAAAATCACACTTAATTTAATTCCAACAAAATCTAAATTTATTTTACCCAATTAATTTATTTTAAAAAAATTAGCTTATTACAATGAGAATCTTCATAATCGTCAGCTCGATATGTATGGTCGTGAGACGATGAGGAGGCTCTTGGCATCTAATGTCCTTGTTTCTAGAATGCATGGTGTTGATGTTAAGATTGCCAAGAATCTTATTCTTGCTAGTGTTAAATCAGTGGCCTCGCATAATGAAGTGAATGAGCAGCTATGGAATCTGTCAAGTAATTTAGTTTTTTTAGAGAATGATGTTGCTAAGAATGGGACAGTGATTTTTGTAGTTGTGCTTACTGATTTCACCCTTAAGGAAGCCATGAAGTTCCATGATTATTGTCATAGTCATCAACCTCTAATTACTTTCATTAAATATAAAGTTAGAGACATTTTTGGTTTTGTGTTCTTTGACTCTAGGTCCGAGTTCATTGTTGTTGATAGGGATGGAGAGGATTCCCATACAAGTATAATGGCATATAAACCAAGTTACCAAAGCACTCCAAAATGCACCCCATTTTTAATGTTTCAACTCTTAAAAAATTTAAAGGAAGCCTACCAAGTAAGGAAGCATATACACCACTAGATTCTATCAAAGACACATCTCAGCCATTAGCCATTGTGGAGGACAAGACACAGACAGTATCAAGAGTGCAATGGAAGTTTGTCATAGTTGTATGGGAAGACACCCACCGGGATAAATCAACATGAAAGGTTTGGGAAGTGTTGTTGGCCTCTCTCCTTGATCTCAACCTTGAGGACAAGGTTAGTTTTGAAGAGGGCGGTATTGATACGAACTAGGCATGCAATGGAGAAGTAGAAACAAATGAAGAAGCAGAAACAAGCAACGGGGAAGAAAAAGATAGAATAGGTCGAGGAAAACGGATTAAGAAACGACCTGAGTGGGCTCAAAAATATCACATGAAGTTGGATAATGGCCCGGGCATATAGAATCAAAACGACAAAGGAAGCAACAGCTAGAAGGCTCAAAGAAAATACTCGTGCATCAATGTGGCATAATGAGGTGTCTAGACTGTAAGAGTTAGTTACGAAAGAGAGTACAGGAAGAAGGCTTAAAATAGTGGAAGGATGGAGGCATTCGTATGATAGAAGAATATTAAACAGTTAATAATGGAGTTAGCTTCCGACTCGAAAGGAAGAATTTGTTTTTTTTTTTTAGTTTTCAGTTTTCCTGAGTAATTGTTTGTACTGCAAACGAAGTTTCTCTAGTAAACTTGCATTATTCAGTAGCTTCCTTTGTGAATAACCATTAGCATTAGTCTTGTGCTAACAATATATATATATATACACACATATATTAAAAATGTAAGTTTTTCAACATAGGTGACAACTCAAGATTTACGAATTATATGGTAAACTCAAATAGTTGTATTGCTAAGTTAGAAATTATTAGAACTAGAGATGCTAATTAAATTCTTCAATTGGAGTTAATATTTTGAACATTAGAAGAAGTGCTAAAGGAGGTGGGATTTAAATGTAAGTAATAGAATATGATATTTCATTAGAATTAAGAATGATTATTTTACTATTCTAAGAATTCTAGTTGTAAACATGAATATGAATCATGGGAGTTGAAAGTAAATTGGAGCTAAAAATAGGAATAAGGGATTTAGAATTTTTATGTCAACCAACGTTTGAGTTTATTTAATTAGTAAGAATTTTGAGAATTTCTAAGCACAATTAAGTTCATTTTTTACTTGGGGTTCCCACACTTGATATAAAATACAATATTGTCCCTATAGTTTTTCAAAAGCATATTTTATGCTTAACAAAGCCGCATGAAGTAGTGGAAGTATTATTTCAGCTCAGCATCACTGTGAATAGATAAAGCTATTGCAATGCAGTCTTTCTTTCTATATATTAGCCTTTATAAATCATGTTTCCATTTTATCTCCTTCAAATTTCCTTCTTGATTTGACTCTTATATTTTAATCATATTTTGCATATATGTTATTTTGTGTCGAGCCAAAATATTATCCTTAAATTTTTACATTGAAAATATTTTAGATTTTTAGAATCATTTATCTTTATAAAGGATTTAAATGAGTTGGTATGCATGGTATTTAGTTGTTATAGAAAATTTGAAGAGATGCTTATTTTAATGTGAAGTTATTGTGTTTATGGAAGACTATTATTGGCTTGAAATTGAACTATTGTGGAAATTCAAAAGAGAAATGCTTATTTATATGAGTTATTTTTTACCAAAGGTTACTATTGGTTCTATTCTATTTACGTAGAAATTTATAACTGTTGTTATTATTGTTATGTTAAAAATTGAGGAACTCTTTCAAGAACATTGGTGCTACAATTGTATTTATAGCCTTATGCGCACTTAGCTGAAAATCTTTGCTAGAAGAGGTTAGTTGATGCTAGCCCCATGTACGCAAGAATGTATATTATATACAGGGTTGAGGCCAAGGAGTTGTAGTTGTATATTGGAGTTATATGGTTATATAGTGTTGAGGAGGGATAGAATGTAGGGTAAACGGAATTGTTCTATGAGATGTCCCTCCCATGTAGGTTTAGAAAATTTTTCTTTCATTATTATTATATTTAAAATTTTAATGTTCTGTAAACTTCCATTTATTCTAAATTACTATCAGAATTGCATTTCTTCAATGTCTCTATTTGATTTTTTTTTAATCCTCTAGATTACAAATTTTTGATAGATTGATGTTACGGTTGTAAAATTTGAATACTTGTGATTCATTTTTATCGCTTATTTTGTCATAACTTCATGATTTATTATGTTGTTAAGTATGATTCTTCCATTCAAAATTTTAATTCACTTGTGCATTATTATTGTCTCGACTTCCATTATTTAGGTAATTTTATCTATTCACTAGGTGGTTTTCCACTCACCATTGTATTTCCTTCCTTATTTTCAGATAGACTGGTAAAGTTTGAATATTCATTTAAGATGTCGCAGAATTAAATTTTTAGGATAAGCCTAACATTGTTCATTGGACATTTTCATTAGTAAACTTTGTTTTTATTTTAATTCTAGATATGGCTTTGTATTCCATAAGCAGGATTTGCTACCCGTATTTTGTTGTTTTGAATAAATGTAATATTAAGAGCAAAGATCTCCTTATGTACTTTTTGGTGTTGTTTGAATGTAAAATTTCAGGAACCTCTATTTTAGGGGAGATTTTATCGAAATTTTTGCAAACAATTGTAATTTAGAATGTATGTTTAGGTGAACAAATCATTTTTGTATAGTTTCAAGCTTACAGACATGAAGTAATCATCTTATATCTGGTGCCTGTCGCATCTCCCTAAGTTAAGGTGTGACAATTCTAACTTGTTGATAGTCATTGGATCTAGGTTTAGTATAATATTAAATATTATTGTATTGTTAAAAGATTTTTTCTCATATTCAATTTACTAATATTTTAAAAATATCTATGGGCATGTATAAAAATAAAATATTAAAAAATATTCAAATATATGAACATAAATATTTTTTTCAAATATTTTTTCACTAGAACTTTTTGTTATTTATTTTTTTTTTGAAAAATTAAATTATCCTCAAATTATATTGAATTTGAAATTAATTTCTATTAAATTAATAGTATTAAGATAAAATTCTCTCAATAAGTGTGTTTCTCAAAATTTAAACTTATGTCTTCTTTCTTACAAGAACAAAGTCACTTACACCTCAACCAACAACTCACTGATAGTATCCTTAAAATTTTAATGAAAAAGTATATAAATGTAACCTTCGTATAATTATTACCCACATTTATACTATCCTCTTAACCTTAGAATCAAATGTATATATCCTTTCAAGACAAATAACTTAGCAGTTAGCACAAATTACATCACAAAGAGTGGGTTTGACAAAAAAAATTGTCTAAAAAAGGCAAAGTGTAGAAAATTAGGAAATAAAAAAAGGAAGAGAAGAATATGAGCAAAATGAACTCAACCCCTCAAGCTAGGACTAAATCTTAAGAAGAAAGATCTAAGTTTAGGGATGTGTTAAGACAAAATTAAAGCATAACTAAAAAGGAGAAGATATGAAAAGAAGGGAAGTTGAGCGGAGAATTATAGTAGATATATAAAAGTCCTTTTCATTTAGTATGTACTCATAATGTGAAAGAAATTAGTCTCTCATAAAATAATGATCAAAACTTTAAATTTTTGTTAAAAGAAGTATTTATATCTAGTGTCTAATATTGTTTGAAACAATATATAGTAGAAGATGCATGTGAAAAAAAAGATTTTATCATTTGCATCATTATATATATTCTCTTGAACTTTGTGATTCCTTCATGCATGATAGCCAAAACAGTCTGCCCCATTACAAGCACATGAAGCCTTACTGAGCTTTATTCATTTGTTTGTCTACATTAGTGGAGCTGGTTTAGAAAAGCAAGTATATGAAGTTATCTAAATATAAAGATTAATTCAATTAAGGCTACAATATAAACGTTGCCAAAATTTGATGCCGACATTTTGAAATTAAATATGGACTAATTGAACAATAAGTAAAAAGTGACTCAGAGTATAAGTAATGTTTTCATGTAAAAAGAATGTAATTTCATCAATTTTGGGATGACCCCTAAAATGTTAAATGGGCTAAAAGCAATGAATATGGTTAATAGAGCTAACCCTAAGATGTCAAAACTGGCCCAAACATATAAATTAGATCAAATCAAAATAAATAGTAAAAAATTTTATGCACTAAAATGTTAAATAAGAAATGCTATCTAAAAACTATCCTAAAATGCATTTAACTATAACAAATTCGCTTAAATAATTATGAAAACTAAACCTAATTAATATTTTCAAAACATGATATTAAACCATGCGAACTTAATAATTAACCTATAAGAAATCCAACATAGGTTAAGAAATCTGAGACATAAACCTATGTATTTAGGACACAAATAGTATCGTACGCAGAAGACAATAAATTAGTCAAAAGCAAAGTACAATACCTGAGGCTCTCATATATATATATATATATAAATATATATATATTTACATATATATATATATATATTCCAATCTAATGTCAGTTTGTAAAAGTTGTTGAAACAATAAAGCAAGTTAGTGCAGTTGTTAATTTTATATACCAATTTTATAATTAGCTTTAGTAATGGTTACAAGTGAAATAAAGTTCCCCTTATGTTACATACAATAATCGTAACATTTAATAATGTTTAAATAATTGTATATGTGGTCAGTAAAACATAAACGTACTATTGTTAGGGTCATTTCTCAAAGATATTGAAAAAAGAAAGAAAAAAAGGAGTGATGTATAGACATATTAACAATTAGATAATATAGAAAATAATGCAATTTAATAAAATTAGTTTAATAATTCAAATTTTTAATTAACTGTTACTTTTATCTGTACATATATTATTTTTAATTTTATTTATTAAATTTTTAATAATATATATAATTTTGTCAAATTACTTTTTTAGAAAAAGAGAGCTAACGAAGATGAAAACATATATAGACTAGATTTATATAAAGTTCTTTATATTTTTATTATTATATCTTTTAATAAAAATAAATTATCTAAACAAAATTTTATCATAGGCATACAAAAAAATTAATAACAAAGATATAAAAATTATAATTAAATTTTTTAAAATTTATATACATGTAGTAGGAGATTTGTACAGATAGGAAGGAGATACCATATGGGTGAGCCGTGAGTGTAGAAATGACGAAAGAAGAACTTGTCTTGTTGCTGGCAATAAGATGCGAAATAAGAGAAGGAGAGATAAGGAGAGGGTAAGGCCTATTACGCCCTACAGGTTGGTGGCCCCCCAAGCCATCATCTGCTATGCACACAGACACAGTATAGCTAGCTAGGCTGTATGCAAGAGCAGCATAACAGCGACATAAATAACCCTATCTATCTATCATCATCAACTTGTTTATTACTTTAACTTGCTAGCTAATTTAATTTCGATCACAGAAAGGCAAGGAGATCGATGAAGAAAATAGAGAGAGAAAGAGAAAGAGATATGGGTGGGTATGGGTGGACAAGTATATATGTTTAGTATTATTTTTGTACACGACATCAAATGATTGAGGAATAACAAGAGAGAGGGCTAAATTTTATGCATAAGAAAACATACAGATAGAGGGATTACTTGTTTTCTTCTTCTCTCTCCCTTTAATTTCCGGATTGTAGCTGTCTCCTTTAGATACTTTATGCCTACTGTTTTCTGGGTTTATAATCTGGAAAAAAGCCTTCAAACAGACAAGAGATCTGGGAAATAAAACCAAACATATATATATACACACACACTACAGGTAAATTATATTGTTCTTTCTTATTATATTTCCTTTTCTTATGCTTAATTTCTTTAAGTTGATAGGTTTTTATTAAATTTGCTCGCGTTTTCAAAAGAATATGTCTGCTGCTGCCTCATCTACAACCTTCTTTGGAGTCAGAGAGGAAAATCCAAGTCAGATGACACAACAACACCACCTATCCTCCACAGCTACTGCTTCCTCAACTGCTCCAATAACCACAGTTCCTCAAAAGAAAAGGAGGAATCAGCCAGGAACACCAAGCAAGTACCTCTATATATATATATATATATATATATATATATTCTTTAAATATTATCTTTCATTTATTTCTGGTATTAATTAATATTTTCTACAATTTGAGTTTTTTCTTTTAATCTCTTTCCCCACCAGTGATTTTGAGTTTTCTCTGTGCATATTTGAAGATATAGAATTGTCTAACATTTTGTGGTTTGGCATTTTGCTATGATCATCACAAGTGATAACAGATCCAGATGCGGAGGTGATAGCACTTTCTCCCAAGACTCTAATGGCAACAAACAGGTTCATATGTGAGGTATGCAACAAAGGATTCCAAAGAGAGCAAAACCTACAGCTTCACAGAAGAGGACACAACCTGCCATGGAAGCTAAAGCAGAAGAGTACCAAAGAGCCAAAGAGAAAGGTTTATCTGTGTCCCGAGCCCACATGCGTCCACCATGACCCTTCAAGGGCTCTCGGCGATCTCACTGGCATCAAGAAGCACTACTCTCGCAAGCATGGCGAGAAGAAATGGAAGTGTGAGAAGTGCTCAAAGAAATACGCAGTTCAGTCTGATTGGAAAGCACATTCAAAGACTTGTGGCACCAGAGAATATAGATGTGATTGTGGCACTCTCTTCTCCAGGTACTTTTTATTATTAATTCTTAGACTCAATTTTTATGTGTGTTACATATTTTATAATTCAATACTGCATGATTAATTACATGGCTCAAAATATATTGAAAAGCTTGCAAATAACAAACCAAGAAATATGAGCCAGAAATTAAGCTGATAATTAGTTCTGGAATTCAAAGGATTCTATATCGCATGTATATATAATTAGATGAATTGAATAAAATAATTGAAAATTTTCTAAAATTAAAATAAAATTTGAACTTAGATTTCTCCTTCTTGCTGTGTTAGTATATATGTTAGAAGTGGATGAGGAATATGGCAGAAGACTGCTCGCACGTGAGTGCACTACTGTTAAAACAGCTAGCTAGGGTTCAAAAATTGAAATGTTTTTTGAGCAGAAAAAAACAAGTTCAACTTTAAATTGCTTCTCGGGAACATCGCCCTTCACCCTTATTCCCATTCACGTGTAGTTATGAGCAGCAATGCAGGCACACTGATACTGAGTTTGTTCTCTTATGAGTTGGAGTTCCTGCATTTTGTTCTCTTCCTCGTTGGCTATTTGTATTTAGTTTCAAATATATTGAGGTACATTCTCGGCATGGGTCCTAGATCCATAAATGTTACTCCCTCTCTTATAATATTAGCTAGAACAAATTATTTATTATTAAAAAAATTCTATCTATGCATTTTTTTATTTTTTACATGTATCTTGTTATTATAAACAATCATGTTCGAGACTATTAGATACTAAATATTAATATAATTTTACACTTTGAAAAAAATTAACTTTTTTTCTAGATCTAAATCCCATTGGTTCTATTTATACATTTAATTATATATTCTCTGCTCTATATAGTCTCTGTATTTTCTCACAAAGTTTCCCGAGAATTTAGCAATTCTTTCTTGGTACCATAGTGTTTGAAACAATTCTGATCATGGAAAATTATAATAGACAAGTCATGTGATAGTTTTCATTTATTATGGGCGGTCCCATACCAGGGCATTTGAGTATTGACTTTCATCAATTAGGCAAATAATTCTTACTTTTCATTGATTAAAGAGAGGCCTCAAAGTGGCAGTTCCAATTGGACTTATTGGTATGTTTCAGATTTTGGTATAATCCCATGGGCCCTCCACCTGTCGTAGTTTTCTTTATTTCAATTAAATGTTGAGTTTTAACAAAAGGTTAATACATTAATTCCATTTAAATCCTCTCGCGCCTTATCTTTTTACTTATACGTTTCTTCTTTCTTTTGTCTTATTGCTTCCCTTTGGATTTCATTTGTGTTTTCACTTATTTCTGAAAACAATTTATGTTCTAATATTTAGTGGTTGTTCAAGCTAAAATTCATGCATATATCTTTCATTAGAATACTCATCTTACTGGTGATAAGTGGCCAAAAATAACATTTTGATGCAATTTTCTCCCCAGTGTCAATTTCATTGTCGATACTTTATATATATATATATATATATATATATATATTGTCACGTAATTTTTTTTTTTTTTGTTCAATGTTATAAATCATGACTAAACGCAAAATTTTAAAATGGAATTATTTATTAATCAAAACATAAATTATTATATATAGTACTCAAATTTTTATAATTACAATTTTATGTTTTTTCTATTAGATTTTCTAATCATAACAACGAATATTCTGCATAGTTTTTGCATAATGTTGTTAATGTATAATGTTGCTAATGATGATATAAAAACTTAATATTGTTGCCAATTTTGGTTGCAGACGTGACAGTTTCATCACACATAGAGCCTTCTGTGATGCCCTAGCGCAAGAGAGTGCAAGACACCCTACGACCTTAAACCCTATAGGGCATCTTTATGGCACAAACCACCATATGAGCTTAGGCCTATCTCATTCCCATCCCCATTCTCAAGTGGGTTCTCCAATTTCCCAACTTCATCATCAAAACCAAAACCCTAGTTCTAACACAAGCATGTTGCGTCTAATCCCACCTTCGAACCAGTCTTCATTTGGAGTCCAATCACCCACCCAATCGATGCCGGACTCGTCGGCCTTTTTCATGGCCGATTCGATTCCGAACCAAGGATTTCAAGATCACCACCATCAACAAGGACCATTGTTCGTCTCATCAAGCAAGCCAACGGTACATGGCCTTATGCAGCTTCCTGATCTTCAAGGCAACCCCAATGGCACCACTTCTTCCAATCTTTTTAACCTTACCTTCTTTCCAACCGGCAGTAACAATGGCACCATAATCTCTGATCAGTTCAATAACCCTATTGGTGGTGGTGATACTCAAGTTGCGTCCGCCTTGCCTTCCTCAGTACTCTTTGGCAATTCCATGCAACATGAAAATCTGTCGTCGTCGTCGTCGCCGCATATGTCGGCGACAGCATTGCTTCAGAAAGCAGCTCAAATGGGTTCAACCACAAGCACCAACATTAATAATAGTAGTGGACGTGGAGGAGAAGGGATAAGATCAAGCTCTGAAAATGACCATCACCACCATCTACGAGGATTGATGGACTCTCTTGCCAATGGGAACTCTTCCATATTTGGCAATGTGCAACATGGGAATAATGATGTTAATGATCACTCTAATTTGCAACAAAATATGGGCGTGACAGTGAACTTTGGAAGGTCTGATGATAAGCTGACGTTAGACTTTTTGGGTGTTGGAGGAATGGTGAGAAACTTGAATGGTGGATTTTCACAGAGAGAACCACAACATGGTGGCATCAATATGACTTCTTTGGAAGCTGAACATGCAAGCCAAACTTTCTCAAGCACCACGATGCAATAAGCAAAGTGGAGCTCATGAGCTAGCTGGTTAGATCATAAAATTAGAAAGAAATTATTGTTATATATACATATGAAGTAGGTTTTTACATTTTTCTTCCTTTTTTTTATTTTTCGTTTTTCCTTTTTTGTTCGTTGGATTTTCCTTAAAAAATTCTAATTAAGCGGAATTGATTAATATTAGGGTTTCATTCCATTCTCAAAAATTCAATCCCTGTACGTATGATCTCTTTAACGCATATTGGTCTTTAGTCTTTATAGTCTTTACCTTTCATTCACTTTCTCTCATGACATACATATATTCTAACCTCTTGATGGTGATAGACAACTATAAATTACTGTTACATTGAATTCACGTCCCAGCTGGGCAGCTATATGACAGAGTGAAACCATGTGGTACGGTCAAAATGTTTTAAAGTTAGATTTATACATAATTTTTTATATATTTTTATTATAAATTTTTTTAATTAAATAAAGTAATTATATAAATCGTATAAATGTTAATTTTTATTAAAAAATTTAATAATAAAGATATAAAAATTATAATTAAATTTTTTATAATATTTTACCGTGTCCACCATTCGAGGAAGCTGCCTCTCACTTTCTGAGAATCTTCACATGTTGGCTACATTCCAAGAGAAGCGACAAATGCTGATTTTGGTGTAGTTTATTTATGATTTTGTTATAATGCACACTATATTGACTTATAAATAAAGCTAAGAAATCTTTTTCGTCTATACCTAACCTCTTATTTAAATACTAAGAATTTTTTAACTAATCACTCTATCACTTACAACAACTTCAAAGAACCTGGACAACCTTCAGGTACTTTGTTGACATAATTTCTTTTTATTTTATAATTTTTATACCAATATTTTTTATTAAAAGTAATTTTATTCAAAATATTATCGAATAATAAATATAAATATTTTTTGTGATAATGATTCAAACTTTAATTCAATGTGTTGTAAGGGACTAATTAAATTTTTTTACTAGATCAATATGATTTCATTTAACAATGAATCTTTAAAGCTTGTATTTTAAATAAATTAATGCTAATTATGGATACACTTTTGTCTTCACAGAGTTTTACATATGGCTCAAACCCTGTTCAACTAATCCGCCCCCACTTAATTAATTATTACTTTTTAGTTAGACCATTTAATCATGAATATCTTATTCAAAAACTTTTGAGTAATTATACAACATAATTTAGTCCCTTAATTAAAAAATGTTCCTTTTTATTCTTCATTACTTAAATTTATTCCTCAATACAAATTAGTGTTTCAAGATTTGCAATCACTACACACACAAAATGTAATCCAATGAAAGGACTAAATAATGTATAGCGAGTTACAAATTGTGATAGTGTAACTAATTAACTCATATGTAGATGAATAAATTCAAAGATCAAAGCGCTTAGAAGGTAATTTTAAGAACCAAATTGTATATTCACTAAAAGACCATCGGTATATCAAAAAATTAAGACGCAAAGGAAAAAAATTGATGCTTTTGTTATATCTTTGTTATTAAGTTTTTAATGACAAATCAATATATGTATTTATACAATCATCTATTTTATGATTAGTTTTTTTAAAAATTTTTTTATATATTTTATTTTAATTAAAAAAATTGATAACAAATATATAAAAAAATTCGTATAAATCAAATCTATTTTAAAATTTGACCCTTTCACTCATTAATATTTTATTATAGAAATTAGTTTTTTTATTAATCTAACAATTTGTTCAGTTCAATTTTAAGACAAAATCCAATCAAATCAAATATTTAAATTATTCTAATTACTGGTTAAGGTTTCAGCCAAAAACAAATACTAGTTAAAATTCTTTTTGATTGATTGATCAAAATATTTAATGATTTAAAATTTATAAAAAGTAAAAAAGAATAATTTATAATGTTCAAAATTTTTTTAGAAATTTTAGACAGAGTTAGCAAAAGCCAATTAATTATTATCTTGAGTATTAATGTATTACTATTATCTCTCGCTCAACTGCGAGATAACATGCAGTGAAGAGGAATGCCGGCGTTAGGGTTAGCTCAAATGTCATTATTAAACTTGTGAAAGAGGTCAGCCTCAAACAGAAAAAGGTAGTCTGTAATGTTCGTTACGGTAATTATTAGTAAAACTTATGTGACAGTTTTGTCGTCAGTGCTGTCTTTTGTTTCCTCATTTGGAATCATCAGTCCGTGAGCATCAAAGCCAGTGCATGTTATTTCGTCTTTTTAGTTTTCTTATTCGTTTTTCTTTAAATTTTATTTCTGTTATGCTTCTTTAAACTTTGTTTCCAATTCTATGCATATAATTAAATGGCTTTCTATTAGCAATAACTACTAAACAGGCCTTGAGACTTAAAATCAGAATCTCATCATGATTTTGTGAAATTTGATGTTCGTCGAAACGCTAATGTACAAATTAATAATTTCATTTCACAGAACTTCACTTCAAAACCAATTCTTTTGAAATCACAATACTAATTTAAACAATGGTGCCAATCCTGTTATTAGCCCGAAATTAGCTGGAGATTTTTAAAAACAAATAAAAAGAATTTCATGCATACTAGAGAGATTTGGGTTTAAATGTAATTTTGGTCCTTTTAGTTTTATAAAAATTTTGATTTGGCCTTCTTAATTAGAAATAGACAATTTATTCATTTTATTTTATGTAACAATATTCAATTTTGTCCATTTATCATATAATTTGATCTTAAATTTAATATCACATTTGACAATGTATTGATTGAACTGTTATTTATTTACACAAAACTATTGACTCCCATATAAATTTAATATTTAATTCAATCAATTGTTATTATTGATATCAAATTTTGGATAAAAATATGTTAAAGAGGACAGATTTGATCATTTCACAGAACATAAGATGACAATGACTACTTTTAAAAATTTAGAGAGACCAAAATTTAAAAGTGCATTTAAACTGATAAGTTTATTTCAAATTTAACAGAAGATCTAGAGATAAGAGATCATAAAAGGTTCGTTCTACGACGCAGTGGATAGAATTTGTTGCATCCATGCAACTTCTGACAAATCAACAAGATCAAGACACCAGATATCTTCATATATATATCTACTTCCTATCCTTTTTTAATTTTTCGAAATTGCAAAACGAAGCTCTTTTCTCGTCGTAACTGGTTTCGACAGCTAAAATGTTTGCAATTTACTCTCCAACCACTATAGACATACGTGAAGAAACTACATATCGAAACGTGAATCCAATCAGAAACTTTCGTTGAATTATATGAGCACGCTATATATATATATGTATGTATGTATGTATATACACACGTGTGATGCATGATTTATTAAAAAAATATATTTATTAAACAGTTAAACTTAATAATATTATTATATTATAAAAAATAAAATCATAAATTAAGTATTAATATTTAAAATAAAATATTGACTAAATAATAAGAAAATAATTAAATAAATAAGATCCAAATATCACCATAATAAAAAGATCTTCAACAATTTGTTTAACAAAAAAACAATGAGTAAATAAATTATTTAGCTTAAAACATAATAAATATATCAACTGTATTCAAATAATCTCATCAAGGTATCTTCCCAAAATTATTCTTAAAAGAATATGCTTCTTGACAAATGTATGTTCCACTTGAATTCATATTTGAGATAATTGACCATTCTTTGGTAATGTAGTTATATATATATATATATATATATATATATATATATATATATATACATATAGTACACTTGAGTTTGCTTCACACGGGCATGACAAATGATGAAGATTTTTGGCATATGACAAAAGTATAACTTCATCATTGATGAATAAAAATGTTACACAATTTTGAGAAAATGAAGGTCCACTATGGATAAGTTTCCATGAGTTAGGGTCATAGGAAACTATATCACATGACCAAATCTCAAAATTACTCATATAATTGTTGTACTATAAGATTATTCAAGAATTTCCTTGTTAATTAACCAATAAAAATTACTATTTTTTTAGTCAAGTTTTAGTATAAAAGATGAAGTTAAATTTGTCTACACATATGTCATACACAACCAATCCATTGGGGCCATACAATTTTTCATGAAATGCATTACATATCCAAACCAAATGGTGATCCAAGACAAGAGTTTGACTAACCATCACTTTCATTGGACATAATTTGTTTCGCATTATACCAAGATCCTACACACATTGAGAACTCGTCATCCAAATTGTTCCATTGTCCCTTTTGTTCTCAAACAACAGTAGAATGAAATAGTTATCAAAATTCTTCCATGTATTCAATAAGTAGGTCCAAATAACATTATTTATGTAATTACAACACTTTTTAGTAATTTCAATCCTAATAACAAGACTTTCTTTGCCATATTCAGAATGAAAAAAAATAAATCCACACATCATTTTCTAAAAGTCTTGTTTATGCAATTTTTAGTTGAATAATTTTCTTCCTTTCTAATGTTCACTCTTAATATGCTTTTCCTCTTTAAATTACACAAAACAAAGGGGTACACAAAACAAAGGAATCAGAAAGAACATTACACCAAAACACGGCTTTGCAGCTTAAAGTCAGTCTTAGTGCAACTAACTCCAATTAATTTCAACACTAAATCAGAAAAGCTTGGCAGCTCAATTCGAAAAAATTTAAACCTAATTCTTACGCAGCTAACTCTAATTCTCACAATATTCTCAATTTTGTTTTTCTCTCTTATACATTTCTTGTTTTTTTCTTTTAAAAAAATCACATTCTTCAATTTGATTACAAACCTCAACTTATGAAGAAATTGAAGTCATTGTATTGTTGAGGTTTACATTTCTTCTTTTTCGATGGACAAAGTATAGTAAAATTTTTAGTCCATAGTAGCTTGATGTTGACTCTTGATTGTGTTTTCCCACTTAGATATTACTAATATCCAAGTCTGATTAACATAACATGTTCAAAATAGGTTCAGATTAACTCAAAGCACAATCAAAATATCTAACCAATTATATCTTAAGGGACACCAAAATATATTGAGAAGATGCGAAATAAATTTTATGTAATTCTAGTTTCTTGATAGTTAACGAGAGGCATGATGCATTTATATCTAGGGGATACCATACATTACAAGTGCAAGCTAAAATATAGATATTTTCTTTACATGTGAAATGATATGTTAAAATTTAATTACAACTATAATAACTGCAAGAAATAGAGCACTTTGATATGAATGGAGCTTTCTTATATGCTCTTAAGAGTGCATGTAACTAAATATAAATAGAAGGTATACATCCATGTTCATCTAAATGAGATTGGAGATAGAATGACATGACCACCGTTAATCATTTAGCATAATATCCATTAAGCAATATATGCACTTTAAATCTAGAATTAGAATTCAGTAAACTATCTCCCCTTTTCCATCTAACTAAACCCCAGGAAAGAAAATACAAACAATTCAAACTATCTTCCCTAGGGATAGCATCCTCATGGGGTGACGGCTGAGAGTACCTCCCTACTCCTCGTCCCTGCCATTCCAATATTCTCCCGTCCCAGATCTTGAAAATGGATTGTTTTTTCTCCCTATCCTTGTTCCTAACATCCACCCGTAAGTCCCCTCATAGGGACCCTAAACATATATGAAAATAAAAATAAAAGTAAAATAAACTTTAATAAATATTGTGTGGTGAAGTTGGTGCAACGATGGTCATCAAATTTGGTGTACTAATGTGGTGAAGGTTTGTGTGTAGTGCATAACTTTACTATATTGAAAATTTCCTATATGAATTTAAATTTAAGCTTAAACATAAATTAATGAATTGTATCTTGATTCTAAATTTAGGGAAAAAAATCTCCTTAAATGTTGGCCTATATTACAAACAAAAAAATGACTTTCGAGTGGTGACTAGTGGGTCGTCACCAACTTTTCATTGTTATCTTTGTTGTTAAGACTTTCATTGGCAACTTATACTGTCACCACAAAAGACAATTTTTAGTGGTGACTCTTGTAGCTAGTACAAGTTATATAGATTGTCATATATAGGACAACCAGTGGTGACTCATGTTGCCCCTAATAGTTGACCAAATTGTTATATATAAGAAAATAAGTGCGATTGGGGTTGCCATGG
This sequence comes from Senna siamea, assembly GCA_031216115.1. NCBI lineage: Eukaryota > Viridiplantae > Streptophyta > Magnoliopsida > Fabales > Fabaceae > Senna > Senna siamea. Next base: position 12,324,801 of record CM062360.1, read on the forward strand.
AAGGTACTTTTAGTGGTGACCTATAGGCACCACCGAAAACATATCTCTTTCAGTGGCGACATGTAGCAACACCAAAAACTATTTGATCTTTTAGTGACCACTCTTTCTGTCATCACTATTTATTTTTTTCGTTAATATTTTCAGTGGCGACTTTAGTCACCATTGAAAGTCATTTTTTAAAAAAATATTTTTTTTCAATATTCTCATATTCCTGATCCATAAACCAAAAATTAACAGATTGGTAAACAACCAAAAAACAAGTAAAATAACACATCATTTGACAGAATAAAAAATGGTAAAAGAAGAAAATTCTAACACTTGAGTTAACATGCATTACAGGAATGCATTTACATTATAGTTGTCAAATTAATATTTGCAAGAACGCTATCAAATTAACATCCCCAATTTTATGAACATTATATCATAATTGTAGGTATATTTTTAATAAGTCACATCGAGTCTCACCACTAATGCTTTTTGGTGCATCTTTTAGACCACCAAAAAAGTATTGCTGAAGAACACTCAAACTGACATTCTTCTCCATTGTACTTCTCTTTTTCTTGACTTGCCTTCTTGTTTCACTCATTGCCTACAAGACAAAAGACTATACTTGTGAAAGATCAATCTCAAAAGACAGTAAAAGTAATTACACCGATTACTTACAAAGTTTAATATCAATACTTATAGCAAATGCATCCATGGATAGAAAAGAAGGGCTAAGCTCTAATATAATCCTTAAAGGCTTAAACTTTGTTTAGGAATTTCTAGTTTGTGGCTTTGTTCCAAATACTCAATAAAATCACTTCTTTCATTGATTTTTTTAATTGCAATGAGATCTTTTATCAATAAATATATCCTAGTAGCCCAACATTAATTAGAAATCTGTAGAGAACTTTTAAACTAGCTTATGATCACATACATTAACATTTGGCAGCCACATTTCTAGAATATTATTCAAAAAATTAATGTAAGAATGCCATCCAAAATGTTGCTTGATAATAAAACTTAATCATTAGGATCAAAGGATAGAAGATACAATCAAATGACACCAGTTGGTTATGAGCACCTTCAATTCTATCATTTCGTAGGTTGGATGCCTTCAATGGGCTCTCCCTAACAGATTCAAGGTCATCATCTATTAATTCTATTTGAGAGTTTCTCCTAAACATAGGCAAAAACCCACATACTTTTTCATTTTGAAATGCTACCTGCGACCCTGATGTTCTTGATAATTTAACATTTGTAACTATCCTCAAACTTTTACAAATTCTTTGCATAGTACTTGAGAGGTTTCTAATAAAAGTTGCTATTTTGAACTCCCTCTCATATAGACAGGTAGAAAGAATTCTAAAATGTAATCATCATCATTAGTGAAGGTATTCCTTAGCCTAATAGCTACTGCAACTTTTAAATTATATTTTCATGCATGTTTAACAAGTGGATATTCACCAATATCATATGCCTTCATTTATGTCAAGAAAGAAGAAACCATAGTAGTCCTTAAATTTACAACCTCCAGGAAGTCATAATAATGATAAAAAAATTTTCTTACTACCTTCAATTACAAAAATAATATGGATATATACAGAACACTAAAGAAAAGAAGTGAAAAAATTGCTTATTTAAGCCTTTGGGCAGTGCACCCATATTAGGATATAAAAAGTAGATTTAGAGGGTTTTATAGAGGAGCATAGGGATTTTAGAGTTATAATATCATATTAGGTCATAATGTAATAACCGAAACTATTTTGAAAGATGAAATTGAATTTTTGATGCTAATTCCATTTAAACTGAGGTTGGCACGTATTTCAAGGTGATGGTTGAACTTGGAAAGCGATTTGAAGTTAGAAACACAATAGAATGGAAAGAAACGAGATCCGGCGATCAGGGACTGACAGATGAAGTTTCGTACTTCAATTTCACTGACGGAGGTCAAAAACTTTACATCAAAATTCGTGCCAACGTCTGGATGGAAGCCGATATTTGGCACAATTCCTAAAACCCTACCACCTGAGCTTTAAATTTTCTGAAACCCTGCCATTTGGCACAATTCCTTCTCTTTCCTCACTCTATTTTCTCTCTCCTCTCTCTCCTCCTTCCTCTACCACGCGCCGCCACCTGAGCCATAGTGAGCCACCACCAGGCATACCAATCGACTCCCCTCGCCACCCTCAACCTCCAGTAGCCACCCACGGCCACCAACGGCAGCCAACGTTGTCGAAAAATGGCGTTTTCTTCCTCCATCGTGCAAAAAATTTGCCAATTGAGATCGCCGCATCAGCCACCATTGGCCGTCACTGCCACCACCAGCTTGTAGCCTGAGCTGCCAGCTTCCTCCACCAGCTCGTCGACGTTGAACGGAGGTCCAACGCGCCCAAATCAAAGGTTTTTTCGTCCACTGTGCGTTGTTCTTTGTGGCCAGAAAACGTCATCCAAACGGCCGTGAACTGCTGCGCCACCACCATATTCGGACTCCTCGTCTTGCGGGCTTCACCGTGGTGTAAATTTCGAGGCCAACCGCACCCCTTCACTGTGTGCCACCGTGCTGAAGAATTTAGACATACACCGGGAGAAGCTGAAACCACCCCGGGATAGATTTCCATCATCCGACAACACTGGTAAGGTCCGATTTCCCAAAAACTAATGAATTTTGATTGAATTGGCTGCTGAACGCGAATAAGAAATAAATTGATCTAGGAATTAGGATAATCAGACTTAGAATCGTAAAACGGATGACGTAACGAGCTTAAATATTCGTGTAAATGTCCAGGGAATTAAATTGGCTCGAAAACTGGGATTTCATGAAGTTCTGAATTGATTTGGAGCAACAGGAGACCAGGTAGGATGATTTACGCTTCCCGAGTTCTAGATTTGACCTAGTGAATACCTGAACGATTAGATTTGATTGCATAGATTTATGTGCTACTTTCGATGGACTAAATTGCATGCTTATGTGCTAAAAACCCCATTTGCATGTTAGATGAATTGTTTATCGAGTTTAGATGCCATTAGGATGGGTTTACTTAGGGTAGGGTACTTGATAGCCGGTATGGGACGACCGTTAAGTATCCCGAGTACAGGGAGTTTTTAAATGAAATTATTTTTACCAAATTTAGCCTGTACTGCGTTAGGGATCACGCGATAAATCAAGACAACCCTAAGAAAGGTTTAAGGAGTATAAGGGGGGATAACCTACACGGGGAAATGTTGTGATTTAGGCGTAATACCCTAGAACCCTGAGGAATAGCTGATCGTGAGCATGTGTGTTCGAATAGATTGTATGAGGATGAGAATTGGCGTATGTGCACATGCTAGGGGATGCCCTAGATGTTGATTCTCACCTGATCCTTGAGTGAGTGATTGGTGTTACGGATCACACTCACAACATAGGCGAGATTCGGGTGATTGGTGTTACGAATCACACCCAACGATAAGAGAGGTAATCTCTCTAGATGACGTGCAATTGGACGATTTAGATTCGGTCGCAGAGGACTTGTGGCCTATATGGATTTAGATACATCAGGCATGGGATTTAACCTGATTTCTATGATTGATTTTTAAAGAAATGGATTTTTATGATTATAAATATTCGTCCTGATTTTCATGTGATAAATTGATTTTAAAGATAAGGTATTTCATAGATTTTGAACTGATTTGGGGAAGTTGTTTTCCGTGCTCGCACTGATGAGTATTCAACCAGATTTTGAATTGTATTTGAAATGTAAATTATTCTACTGGGATTTTATATCTCACCAGGTTGTTTACTCAGATGAACAGGAACAGGGACAGGAACCTAGACGTTAGCTAGACGATAACTTGGAGATAAACAGAAGAGAAGCTTAGTCTAGGCTTGAATTGTATATATATGTGTTTATTGATGATGTTGTATATTAGTTCTGTAATTTCTGCTTGCTGTTGTTATTGGACTGGCTATATATCTGTAAACAGGATGACTGTTGTATTTGGGATACACTCGAAATATAGAGGAAACTCTGCCAGATTTTCAGTATGGTTCACCGCTGTAAACTTGTGAAATTAAGTTGGAATTCTCATTAAATGTTTGATATGATGTATATATGGATTGTAGTTTTCATTCCAGAGTAATTTACGATGTATGGATGTATAATTAGTTTAGCTGCATGTGAATTAGGGTTGAACAAAATTCGAATGGACAATGGGAAGTCTATTTGAGTTACGCTCAACCAGTGGCGATCCCTTGACATTCCCATATCGGGAATAGTCAACTTCAAAGACCCATATGCTTCCGCTAGATAGATAAAGGATTGTGTATGTCGTATAAGGGGGTCGTTACACATAGTAGTTGAAAGTTGAAACTATAGATTTAAAAGTGAAATTTTCAATACATAAAAGTGCATAATTCATTAATGAAGAAAGTTAGCCCTATTGTCATGACTCATGATACTCCAATGGAGTAAAAAATTGTGAAAACACCTTTTCCCTGAAATCTTAATTTTAGTTATATTTATGTAATAGACAAGGAAAAATTGAATGAAAACAATTTTTCAACTATACAAGGTCAACTACATCAAATTAACATGAGTAGTGATACAACAAAAATTTGATAAGAGACTATAACAAGACCAAAAAATAGCAAGTGGAAGGTCAGATTGAATTGACCAATAAAGATGGGAAAACCCAAAATTGAATATATATATATATATAAAACCAAAATTGTCACCATCTAATTTTCTGCTCCACTTGGTGAATTGTCAGCAATATTTGAAGCATTAATTAGAAATTGCCCCTAAAAAATGGCTAATATTACATATTAAAATTTATATAATATATAAGAAAATTAGTGTAATAGTAACCAATTAAAGTGAAAAATACTTATTGCAATCTTCCTATTAGGGTAGCTAATTGTGCTTGGATCCTACAATCAATCTCATCTTGCATTTTACGATCAATCTCATCTTGCATTTGAGCTCACTCCTCTTGGATCTTTTGTTCCATTAGAGCTTGCTCCTCTTGCATCCTCTAATCCATCTGTAACACCCATAATACTATAGTTCCTTTTAGTTATTTAGATAATATAATATCATATACTATAAGATTAGTGAGTTACTATTACCTTTACTCCAATAAATTTTTAACTTTTACCAAGTTAAATAATTATGTGTCATTGGTTCGAGGTTTTACACTCGGTTTCTCACACGCAACTTAACAAAAATAAGAATAAATAAAATAGTACACGTTTTGGTAAGTATATTAATCAATTATATATATACACATTCAAATACATTGAGTTCTTTTTCAGACATATACCTATAGATATGAGAGATTTATGTCAGTCTACCAATGAGGGTAAGGAGGCAATAACCCTGCCACTCATACCCTTATCAAAACCCTAATAATGGATAATATCATTTCTCTCACATATCCTGAAAACATATATGCCCACTCTTCCTGTACACCAAAAATCATCCTTACCTTCTCCAAAGCCATAACATGGGGTTAGGATAACAGGGCATGTGCAGCTTTATTTTTAACTATTTACATGTCAAAATATAACAACTATCATACTACTCATATAACTCTACCCCTTCTGCGGGTGGGGGAGATGGGGGCACATCTATGACAGTAATTACCCAAATCTCTTTAATTATCATGAAATACCCTAAAATGGGTATCTCTCTCCATGCTACTTCCACCTTTAGGAGAATCAAAATTTAGGCATCTGATATATGCCAGCATTTATGTGAGAACACATCTAAGTAGCATAACAATCTGTTTAAAATTTTTTAACTTGTACCATTGTATTTATATGAAAATCTACTACACTTTTTTCACATTATTTTTCCCATCAAATAGAAAAAAATATCTATTGGGTTGCAATGCATGAATTATACAATTATGGCATTATAGCCTATACTTATGAATGCATGCATAGTTACAGCTCACAAGATGTCAACAATAGAAAATATGTCATTTCATTACACATATTTGCCATGATAGCATGATCATATTCACATATAAAATAAGATCAAGGAAAAAAAAGCATCTCATATTGGCTAATGCCAAAATCATCATAAGAGCCGTTGAGAGAGTCACCCAACAAACAACTTCACGTACACGTATAACACTCATGAATGAGTTTTAAGTTAAGTATCGTGGTCCCTGACCACTAGTAGTCCTAGCCTACCCTATACTATCTGGAGCGTCTCCCAGTGGATCCCAAGTACACATAGGCCCTTGACCTCTCTGACAGATCATCCTTAACTCACTCAATGGTCCCTGCCAACTCTGATAGATCATCCTTAACTCACTCAATGGTCCCTACCAACTCTGATAGATCATCCCTGACTAGTGGGATCGATATCCCTTTGGATACTTCATTTCCCTTTCATCCCATAAAGGAGATGGTATAACTCACGAGATCATTGCCACCTCTGAAAGATCACACCTACTCTGCCCTTGCGAATCATGAGGCTATGGAATCACCATCCTCACTGATGGATCAAATTCCCATCATGCTATTCATAAGCATATATTATAGAGTGATTCAACTCATGCTATGGTTATGCTTAATCCTAAGCATGTGACTTATTTTGTTGGCCATAAAAGAGTTCATTAACTTAGAGTTTACAACTATCACTGTGTTTTCAAAATCATTTATGATTGAGTGGATGTTTTACCATCCCAAAATATGGTTTGACAATGGAATGCCCAAAAATTATCGTATACCGATAGTTAGTCACTCAATCATGAGCCTATCTACTGCTAATGCATACACTTGGAATACTCTTCTCTTTTATTTTCTATATTTTCCTCTCTTTCTTTTCTACCTCATGTTACATGTTACTCGGAAAGCTATACTTATATAATGACATTATTGTTGACTTTATTGAGCATACATTCAAAAAAATAGAAAGTTGAACTCACAAACTTGTTTTTTACTTTTCAGGTTTCATTTTAAAGACTAGGTGGCTCTTTCGAAACAATTTCTTCATGAAAAAACATATTTTTCCACCTAGCAGTCGACTTACACCTCATAGTAGTCAGCTTATAGAAATAAAAATGTTGAAAAATGCAAACAAGAAGCTACAAGTTGGCTGCCAAAACTATACCAGTCAACTATTGGCTAACAAAGAGCTACCAGTTGACTTTCAAGCATATGGCAGTTGATTGATAAGCTACTGTAAGCTGGTAGTCGCGCAGTGGAGGCTCGATAGTTGGTTGCCATGAGCTAGTAGTTAGCTGCTGCTTGTATTTTTTGGAAAATTCTGGGCTGAAGAACATGGAAGTCAACTTGTAGGATCTTGAGGCTTTATTTTCACTAGTATAAAGGCTTACTTAGTTTTGGATTTCACCTTTTTTAAGTATATAAAAAGCATGAGTTTAGTTCCATATACATTAATTCATCATTTACTCCATATATCACTCACTTTTATGCTCAATATCATCCATCATAGATTGAAACACATTTCCAACATGGTGAACAATAAAACCCATATTTTAAAATCTGAAAAATATGATTTAAGCATATATAAGTACATCCATACAGTATAAAACACCCAATAGAAGTTAGAAATACAAAGAATGTAGGTTTAAACTCCTCTCTTATTCAAACAATCTTAAAAATCACCATTTTTAGAAAAATAAGTAGCAACTTTCAAAAATGAAAGGATTAGATTTTTTGATACTTTGTTTATTGTTAAAGATGTGTAGATGGTGTCAGATGCCTACTTAGAGATTCTCTGATCTTCTCTTGCAAAAATTTCTCTCTTTCTCTCTCTATCTTGCCCTCTCTTTAAAATTCTAGAATTGAGGTTGTAATGGTGAAGGGTTTCATGGTTTGAGGTTTATATAAGGGTTCTGTTAGGGAAATTAAAACCCTTGTCCAAAGTCAGGGTTGAGTTTTGATTATTAAGCCTTAAATGTCAATTTCTCTGGTTATATGGAGAATTACAATTTTGCCCCTAAAATCTTGGCGAGAAATTTTAAAAATTAGTTAGCTACAGTAACTCCCTTTTGGCTAAAATTGCATTTTCTATAACACCTGTAACAACCCCTTAGCCTATGGTTCTGTTTAAGTTAATTAAGGACTATAATATATAAATATTATAATAATAGTGTGTTACTATTACTCATACCCGAGTAAATTTAAACTTTTTACCTAGTTTATTAATTAAGTGCCATTTGGAGTTAGGTTCTACACTCGGGTTCTCACTCAAGAATCACAACAAAATTATCAAATCATATATATATAATATGCTCTAGATAACTATACACAAACATGTATAATTACTCATTAGTTGACTTTAATTTAACTATTGGGGTATGGAGGCAACATTCCTACCACTCATAACCCCATCAAATGGACTATTGATAGTGATAATTAATCCATATACATCCAAGTTAAGATAGGCTATACAAGAGATAATCTATGTAATATCCTCAATTCTATGATATCAGGTATGTCTTAGAATCCTAGATGCAATATTTTTATGCCTGGAAAATAGTCTAAAAATCATTTTATATTGCTTTAAACAAAGGAAGGACTAAACTGAAAGGAAATGATTAGGGACTAAAATGAAAGAAAATTTGTTTCACAAAATATCCTGATGTAAGCACGCAAATTGAGGTGCATTTATGGCACACATTTATGAGACTTGAAAATGGCACCAATGTCATGAATGCTTCAAGAAAAATATTTAGGGGAAAAATGATCAAAATTTTATCTAAAAATAAGAATAAAATATTTATTTATCAGATAAAATGGCTAATTTTTATTTGGAAAATTATGAAATTGCCTCTGGAATATTTTTCAAAAAAAAAATTTTGGTTTGGCACTTAAGAGGGGTAAAATGGTCATTTTACAATGAAGGTCAAAATAGTAATCTTGACACTGAGGGTAAAAAGGTAATTTTATCACAAGGACATAAGAGGAATATTGCCTAAAGAAACACTTTAAAATTCCTAAAATACCCTTGCATGTCAAGGTTTTAAGAAGGAAAAAGTGAAGGGTATTTTGGTCATTTTGCCACCAAAGGAAAAATGGTCATATTAGCCATTTTAATAAGTCACACTTCTTCTTCTTCTCCTCCTTAGCAAAGACGACGTGAAGGCTTTTGGAAGGGAGAAAAACCATAGGCTTCATAAGGGAGAAAAGGGAGAAAAAGCAAGGAAACTTTAAGGTTTATCTACCAAAAATTGTAAATCAAGGTAGCTTAGCATTATTCCATCACTTATTTCATGTTTTAATGGATTTTTCCAAGCTGTTGAGATTTTCATGGCTAAATGAACAGTACATGAATAATGATGTTCTTAAGTTTACATTCTTAAATTCTCAAAATTTCTATGGATTAATGCCTAGAAAGTAGTATGGAGTTGTTTGTGATGGTTAATTTCAATTATGAAAGTGTTTATGTTCATTTCCCAATTTTGTTTCATTTTCCCTAAAATCCCCAAATTCATAAATGTCATGCCAAATTTTTTGTTTTGCCCTGATTGTTATGGATAAATGGTGATTGATGGTTTTATGGATGATGAAAATGAGATTAAAGGAATGATTATATGAAAAATGATGATTTTTGCACAAAATTCCTCTTTAGGCCATGGCTAGAAAAATGAGATTTGGAAAATTATTTGAAAAATTTTAAAGTAGCTTATTGGTAATTCAAGTTATGCCCAATGGAGGATAGAATAGATGTCAATTGGTTGAAATGCCCAATTTTACCTAAAAATCCCATCTTGATCGAGAGTATGCAAGTTTTTGATGAAGGAAATGTGCTGAAATTTTTATGTGTGTCTTAACTGAAGCAAGATTAATTGGCAATTATTTTTATGCAAAATGATCCCATTCAATTCCATGTAGCCTACTTGACCAATTTTAGGACATGAAAATATTTATGGAAAAATTTTGTACACAAATGTAATGAAATTGGTCAAAGTATACAAAGGAAATAATATGACGTTGCAATTAAATTTTAATGAATATTTTGTGCAATCTTGGCAATTCTAGCAATTTGTGTGCATGCTTAAATGTGGGGAGACAATGATTTTACACACCTTGGGTATGTATAATTAGGTGAGAAAGGGGGAAAATGGATAATAAGTAGGAAATGGAAAAGGTTCAACTTTAAAACCCTTTAAATGCAATAAAATGTGAAAAAGGGAATTTAGTGTAAATGGGAAGGAAAAGTAATTTATTTTGCTTATTATATGGCAAGAGTGACAAATAGAAATTTTTAAGTATGAAAATCTTAAATTTCTTAAGGATTTCTCTTGACCAAGAATGAACCTTCCTTTTTATACAAATTCAAGAATGGAATTGTTATTGAGATTTAAAGGTTTTCTTTTAAGAAAGTGAGAATGATAGTATCATCATGAATTAGGAAAGAAAAGGATTGATTTATGACATAGATAAGGAAAAACATAGCATGGTATTGGAAAACAGTGAATGGAAGGAAAATATTTGAATGTTCAATAAAGAGAAACATAGAGGAAGTAATTCCAATATATGTTCTGGGGTAGATAGGCTTATAACCGAGTGACCAATTGTCGGTATGGGACGACTGTTGGACATTCCACGGTTTTATCATAAATTTGGATGGTGAAACAACTGCTCGGAATGAAAGAATTTTGAAAACACTATGATGATTGTGAATTCTAAGTTAGTGTAACCTAAATGGCTAATTGAACAAGGGACATTTACTTAGAATTTGGAAAAAGTATAGGATTAAGCCTAATCATCCTAGTTGATATATATAGGAAATAGAATACTGGGAAATGATCCATGATGTAGGTTATGGTGATCTATGGCATTATGAACTGCCCATAAAGCGGGGAGAAGATGATATGTGTGAATAACAGTGATTCCATGAGCTTAGTTTGACTGAACCTTGGGAGAAGTTCCCACTTAGATATATGTCTATGAAATGGTCACTGAATGTGAATGGGTACTTGGATCCACTGAGGGATGCCTCAGATGTACCAGTGGCAGAATTGTCACACACTTGATAAAGCGGCTATCTCATTCATGCATGCTGTAGTATGTGGAGTAATTTATACTTCCAATACTCTTGTGTCTTTCTGAATTGAAAATATAGCTTTTAGCCAAACATGAATGTTTATTTTCCTTATAAATACTACAATTTTCCATGAATGGTAAATGTTGTTTCTTCTAAATTATCTATAGCTGAATGGAAATTTAATGAATGTACTTTCCTGATTATGGTACTAAACGATATACGATGAACTATAATTTTGACTGAAATTGATACTGTTTTTATTCTATAAATGATATATTACAGATATACCTCACAAACTTCATCCTATACATCTGACTAGTTTATTTATAGCATTTCCTAAAAATAATGAAATTTAAGAATAAGGAATGTAAACTATTTTTCGTACCCATACGGTGGTACATACCATAGCTTAGAAATGAAATGTGGAATGCGTAGCTACTGAGAAATTATTTTCTCATTATTTTCTGGTATATATCAGATGACTAAGACCATTATGGTACTACAAGACAAAAGGATTAGCTATCCATCCCAAGAAATGGAATAATATATATATTATGTTAGAAATATATATAAGTATATGGATATGTAAAGCATACATATCAAGTTTATGAAAAATAGTTGAAAAGGGTTTGAGTGGCAGGTTTGTTGCCTCCTTACCCTATGAAAACAAGAAAACTACCTATATCCTGCAATATATGTAACAACGTTGTAATGTTGAACTGGATGTAAATGTATGTAAAGGAAAAAGTTTAAATTTATCCTAAATTTTTATGGATTGTGATGTATGATTATTAGACTTTCGCTGTATTGATAATTGAATGTGATACTTGAGTAAGGATCCGAACCTAATGAAATGTATACTATAAATCGATATTTAAAGAACTCAGGTAAGATATAAAGGATAAAAGTGTATATAACACTCCAGTTTCTTAAGTAAAGGATTTTTTAATAAATAATATTTTAAATAAGGCTATGAAATTGGGGGTGTTATAATCTATACTAGCCTTTATCAAAAATCATAAAGACTAATACCCAATCAACATATGCCTATACTATCCAAAATAAACATATTTTTCCATATACTCCATGAAGGGTGCTTCTTCCCATGTTACTTTCTTTTGCAGCCAAGGACCTACACATCTGGTATACGCTAGTATATATGTGAAAAATTAATCTCAGTAGCAATGCAACCAGGTTTGAAAACTACTAACCCGTACCACCGTACTCATACAAAAAATCTCTACATTCTTTCATCATAAAAACTTAATACATACTATTTGGGTGTGTTGCATGCAACATACTCTCATGTCATGTGCTCAGACTTATGCATTTACATTTAACAACATATAATTTTACAATATGGGATGTCCATTTTGTAACATCCGCTCCTAAATTTTGAGAGATGTTTGTTAATTTTAGTTAATTGCTTGTGTATGTTGTATTTATGTTATGTTAGCTTGCATATAGTTGCATGAGTGCAAGAATTAGACTAAAAATGAGTGAGAAAATTGACTAGAATGAAGAAAAGGACTAAATTGAAAAGTGGAAAAGTTTAGGTATGACAATTGTAATTTTGGACAAAATAATTACTGAAGCTAACAGAATTTTATAATTCTCTCGCCAGTGAGCTAGGGTCAAAATGGAAATTTCCCATATAGTTTGAAATTTACCCATTTGAGGCCAAATGATCAGAAATTGTGAATTAATGTAAGTTTGGATTGTCATATAAATAGGGATAAGAGTCAGACTCTTTCATTCCATAGATCAGGCTTCAATTTCTAGAGAGAGAGAGTTGACGAGTAGAGAGAGAAGCTGAAGGAGAAAGGCAATGAATTTCAATTCTAGAAAGATTTGAACTTAAAAAAGTGATTTATAGGTTATCTAAAGAATAAATCAGCTTTCAAATATCAGTTAAACACGGATTAAGTTAGCATAATAACCTAATCCCTTCATTTCAAAGTTTACTGTTCATACTACTAAAATTTGTAAAATTGAACTGTTTTGAAAGAAAAAGGGATTTAAAACTACATTCTTACTATTTTTAATCACTATTGGGTATTTTTAACCGATTGAAAATACTTGTGCATACTAAAAATTATCTCTGAAAAATGGGTTTTTCAACTTGAACGAAAATGAGTTTTAATCTTAGATTTGGACAAGATTATATGATGTTTTGGGTTGTTTTCTTGTGTTAAATGTTGCTAAGAAGTTTATCTTGAGTTCATCAATTTTAAAATGGATTTAAAAATAAGTTTTTGGATTGAAAATTTGGGTCAATAGTGATTTATAAAATAGAGCAAGACGCAACAATCGACTGCCACGGTGCAGCGGTTGACTGTCGTACTCTTAAGATGCCCATAATCATATACAGAAACGCCCAAGAACAGAGCAACTGAGTACCTGGAAGTCAACTGCTGTGTTCTTCCATTTTCTAGAAACGCTTAAGAACAGAGCAGCCGACTGCCCCTACCTAGCAGTCGACTGTCGGGCCTAATAGTAAGCTAGTAGTTGACTGCTGGCACCTAACAGTCAATTGATAGCTCTCTGTTTTGAATTTTGAAGATTTAGACAAAATGCAATCAGTAAACTTGCAGCATGATACCAGTCGACTGCCACTTTTTGTGATGAAAAGATGAACTTAATGATATATTTGAATGATATCTAGCCCAAAAACTAATTCCAAACTAGAGATTAAACTCAAATTACAAGCGAGGTAACATATACTTTCAATGTAAATGAGAAAGAGCATGAAAGTGATGAAAGTTAAAAGGAAAGAGAAAAAATGCATAAGAGAAATGAAAATTGTATTCTTAATATATGTATTTGTGGTAGATAGGTTCATATCTGAATGACTAATTGCTGGTATGGGACAGTGATTGGACATTCTGCGATTATCATGATAGTTGTAAATTGTAAGTTAGTGACTTAATGGCCAATGTAAATGAAAAGTCACATACTTAGAATTTATAGAACTATAGTATACACCGATTCACCCATATATATATGTTTATGAATAGCATTTTGAGGACCCCAGTATGTACTTAATGTGTGGAACCCAGAGTTAGGGACCTTATGGTACTTGGATCCATTGGAGGATGCTCTAGAATATACACAAATGTGATATGCAGTCGAGGACTGCTAGGCAGAGTTGGCATAGTACATATGTGAAAACATGGAGTGGTGCACATGCTGCCCCTCCAGATTTCTCTTATTATGCAATTATATGATGATGATGATGATGATTGGCAGACGCCAACGAGAAGTGCTCTTATTTCCTTATTGCTCTTTATGTTATGATGAAAGTTATATGAATGATGCTATGTTACCTATATGTTTTGATGAATCGATGAGATATATACTATGAGTTAAGTTTATGCATGCAAGTAGGAATGTTAAATGAAATGTTATACAGGATAACCCAATAGATGTATTGTTTTATGAAAAAGAATGTAGAATTTCCATGTGAGTTTACAATGGTACAAACTAGCTATTTTGAAAACTGGTTATTAATGCTACTGGGATTTATTCTCATAAAAATGTTAGTTTGTATCAGATGCCTAGGTTCCAGATAGTGCTAGAAGTAGTGGTGAAAGTGGTGGAGATACCCTTCCTAGGATATTTTCTTGTGATTCATGAAGTATGGGTTGTGTATATATGGGAAGTTCCTCCTACACCTTGAGGATAGAAAGTTTTAGGAAAGTTTTTGGTATGTCCCATACCCTGAATCCTTGTGATATTTTGGTAAAAGGATTAAGAGAATAGTTTTGATGTATAGGATAAGGGCATATATGTATTAGGATATGTGAGATAGGAATCCACAAGCTATTTTTGTTAAATAGGTATGAGTGACAGACTTGTTGTCTCCTTATCCCAGCTAACACTCTCACATATCCATAGATATATGTCTAATGAATGATATGTATACACTGTAAATGAATGTTGATGTATATGAATATATGTATGCATATGTACGTTATTTTAACTAATATGTTTTAATTTTCGCTGTGTAACGTGTGAGATCTCGAGTATAGTAGCCCAAACCAATAACACTCATTATTTTTCTTGATAAATAATTAAAAATTGACTCAGTTAAAGGAAGTAGTAATTTACTAATCTTATAGTATATTGTTTATATTATTTAAATCACTTTAAAAGAGACTGTAGGATTGGGGGGCTACACATTCATCATCATTCTCACCATAATTTCATCCCAAACTTTTCATGGGATAATAAACATGCATTTTCATATAACATATTAGCAGGAAAACAACATATCATAAGAGTTAACGAGAGTGTTGCCCAGTGAACAACTTCACGTACCACTTTCTTTATACATGAGTTTGTGACTATTCAACCACACTTAAACTTTAACTTTAGCTTTTGTACATTCTGAGGCATCCCTTAGCTAGATCTAAGTACCATATCATAACCAGTGGGATAGTTGTCAATGTTTCCCTTCCTTAAACAAGACTGGTTATAAACTAATGGGATCACTATTAACTTTACCCAGATCACTTCCTCTTTCCGCTTTTAGTCGGATCTCAATACTATAGAATCAACATCCCTTTTTGATGGATCACATTCTCGGTATGTTATTCTCCAACATATACACTAGGGTGACTCAGCTCATGTCTATGGTTTTGCTTAACTCTAAGTACATGTTTCTTAAATGGCTTTTGGAAGATGACACTAACATAAAGTTTGCAACCATCATAGTGTTTTCAAAATCATCTAAGTTTAAATGGATGTTTAACCATCTTAATTTATGGCACAATCGTGGAATGCCCAACGACCGTCCCATACCGACAATCGGTCACTCGATCATGAGCCTATCTACCACTAATGCAAAAGCTTATAATACTTTCCTCTTTCCTCTCTTATGTTTTCCACTCTCTTTATTTTACTATCACAAGGACCCTCTTATGCTAGTGACTCGTGACTCTATCTCTTGCATGTTACCCACTATATCCCAGGTTTAGATCCTTAGTTTGAGTGAGATTTCGGGCTATTTATCTCTCAAAATAGGCCATTGAGTTCATTATCTAAAATAGTGGGCTGGTAGTCGACTGATCCCATGCTAGTTGTAATATCCATATTTTCTTATTATAAGGTACGTTTTAAATTCATAAATTTAGCAGTTTCATGCTCAAAAGATTGCATTTAGATTGCTTAAAATTTTCTAAATGGAAAAAGGGGCAAAATTGAAAGGAATTCTAGGGACTAAAATGAAAAGTAAAAATTTTTCACTAAAAGATGAAAAGTAATCATTATGCCTTCAAAATATCTCATGCATTTATGGCACGTAATAATGACATTGGAAAATATCTTAACTGGAGCATTTGTCAACCGAAATGGTATTACAAGAAATTCATAATGCCTATACCTAGTCCTAAAAGCGGTTTTAGGTATATCCTCACTTTTCACTCTGATTTGATGGTACCTCGACCTCAAATCGATCTTAGTAAATATAGCTGCTCCTCTTAGTTGATCTAACAGGTCATCAGTCTTAAGGAGGGGATATTTGTTTTTCATGGTCACTTTATTCAATTGCCTATAATCTATGCACATTCTCATACTTCCATATTTTTCTTCACAAATAACACCGGTGCTCCTTATGATGAAGTGTTGGACCTAATGAATTACTTTTCTAGGAGGTCTTTTATTTGCAATTTCAACTCACTTAATTCTAAGGGAGACATCCTGTAAGGTGCTATAGAGATCGGTCTTGCTTTAGGGACTAACTCTATAGAGAATTCTACTTCTCTCTCTGGTGGAAGACTAGAGATCTCCTCAGGAAAGACATCAAGGAACTCTCTAACTATAGGGATACTATCAAGCTTATGCTGACTCTCAACCTCAAAAGAACATAGGAAATATAATCGTTGGATCTTTTTCCTTTATACCCCTATTCATAAGCATAGTGTCCATAAAATTCACAGAATTCTCAAAAAAGTTTAGGACCACCCTATTAAAAGAAAACCAGTCCATCCCAAGAATGACATCTAAATCCACCAAAGGTAGAAAGATAAGGTCAACAATAAAAGGTTTATTTTCAACAATGATTGGGTAATTTAGGCAAGTCAAAGAAGTTAAAACATGTTTTTTAGCCATGGTAGACTCTGGAATAATAAACCTAGAATCCATACATAAAACATGCAATCCATTCATGTAAATTCCATCTTAAACTTAAACATTTATAACATTAAATCCTACTGAAAATCTGGCAGAGTCTCCCTTGTATTTCAAACGTTTTCCAAGTACAAACAGACCACAGTTCAGAAATTTACATTCAGTTCAATAACAAAATAAAACCAGTAATTACATAATCCAATACAAAACATCAACAGAATATATACATCACAATTCAAGCCTAGAACTAAGTTGCTCTTCTGTCTATCATCACACCGTTTCCCAGCTATCGTTTAGGCCTCTGTTCCTTTTCATCTAAGCAAACAACCTCATGAGATATTTAAATCCCATTAGAATAATTTACAATTAATCATACTATTTGAAAACTAGTTGATTACTCAGCGGTGTAAGCACTGAAAAACCACTTCCTGTATTCAGTTCGAAAATAGTGAAATACCTTATCCTTTTTAAAATCATTATTTAGCATGGAAATCACGGCAATATTCAATAAATATAAAAGTCTATTTTGAGAAAATCTATAACAAAAGAATTGAGTCAAATCCCATACCCGGTGTTTCTAAATCCATGTCGGCCATAAGTCATATGTGAACGAGTCTAAAATCATCCAATTGCATGTCATCTAGAGAAATTCTATCTCTTGTCATTGGGTGTGATCCATAAAATCAATCACCTAAAATCTCGCCTATGTTGTGAGTGTGATCCATAACACCAATCACTCACTTAAGGACCAGGTGAGAATCAACATCTACAGCGTCCCCTAGCATATGCATATACGCCAATTCTCATCCTCATACTGTCTATTCGAACTCACATGCACACGGTCGGCTATTCCTCAGGGTTCTAGGGTATTACGCCTAAATCACAACGTTTCCCTGTATAGGCTATCCCCTCTTGTACTCCTTTAAACCTTTCTTAGGGTCATCTTGATTTATCTCGTAATCCCTAACATAATGCAGGCTAATTCTGATTAAAACAATATATTTATAAAATCCTTGCACTCGGGATACTTAACGGTCGTCCCATACCGACTATTAAGTATCCTACCCTAAGTCAATCCATCCCTATGGCATCTAAAATAGATAAGCAAATCATCTAACATGAAAAGGGTTTTTTCCATCACACAGGCAGGAAATTTAGTCCATCGAAAGTAGCACGCAAATCTATGTAATTAATCTAAATCGTTCAAGTATCCACAAGGTAAAATCTAAAGTTTGGGAAGCGTAAATTATCCTACCTGGTCTCTATTTGCTCCAAATTGATCTGAGACTTCTCGTATCCTCGAAATTCAAGCCTAATCAATTTCCTGGGCATTTAAATGAGTATTTTAGTTCGTTACATCATCGGTTTCACTTTCCTACGTCCGATTGCACAATTTCTAAAGTTGATTAATTTCCTATTCATGTTCGGCATCGAATTCAGTCAGAATACATTAGGTTTAGGTGATTTAAACCTTACCGGGGGTGCCGGATGATGGAAATCTATTCTGGGATAGTTTCTAGCATCTTTCTGGCTTCTCCGGCGGTGGTGCACGGCAGAGCATGGTGGTGCACGACAGTTCACGGTGGCGCAGGGCAGAGGGGTGCGGTTGAGTTTAAAAATTACAGCACGGTGGAGCCCTAAAGATGAGGAGTCCAAATCTGAGGTTGGCGCGGCAGTTCACGACCGTTTGGACTACATTTTTTGGTGATGAAAAGTGATGCACAGTGGATGCCTTTTACCATGATTCAGGCGCGTGGTGGCTCTGTTTGGTAGCTGTGAGTTGGGGGAGGAAGCTGGCAGCTCAGCCTACACGTTGGTGGTGGCGGTGACATCCAACAGTGGCTAACGGCAGAGATCACAGTGGGCGAAGGAAATTGCGACAGTGGAGGAAAACTGGCTTTTTTCGGTGACTGTGGCGGCCGTTGGTGGCCGTGGGTGGTTGCTAGATGTCGAGGGTGTTGAGGTGTGTCGATTGGTGGGTCAGGTGGCGGCCTATGACGGCCCTGGTGGTGGAGCGTGGTGGTGGAAGGAAGAGAGAGAGATAGAAAAAGGAGTGAAGAGAGAGAGAAATGTTGGAAATGGTGGGAATTTATGGGATTTTAGGAAATTTAAAACTTTCAGGGGTGATTCTGACTTTTTTCGGACCACCCGGGGAAACTTCTGGATGTCGTCTTCTATCCAAACGATGGCACAGTTTCCCATGCAGGGGTTTCAGCCTCCATCTGAGGAATCAAAGTCTGAAACTCCGTCTATCAGTCTCTTATCGTCGAGCCGCGTTTCCTTTCATCAGATTACATTTGTGACTCCGAAAAACCCTTTGGTTTCAACTGTCGACTCTAAAAATTGTGCCAACTTAGTTTTAACAAAATCAAGCTCAAAATTCAATTTTAATTGTTTAAAAATAATTCTGGTTATTACAATTTGGACTTCTTAGGCCTCTATTAATTGCTTGGCCCCCTTCCACCAATGCTCAGTCTCTCCAGCCAGCATGTAAGTGGAGAATTGAACCTTCTGGGCCTCTGTACTTCCTAAAACTGCAAATAACTTTTTCATCTCTTCTAACCACTCCTTAGCCACTTGTGGGTTGAACTCACCTCTAAAGGTAAGAGGCTTGGTTTTCTAAAATTTAGACCATCCATTTTAGGCATAATCCTCTACTTGTCTGCCTTCAGGGTTAGGGTTGTGGTTCACATTTTAGTCCTTTTGCATCTGTTGAAATGCCTCAATGGTAGTAGTTTCTTGTTGAGTGGCCGCAGCAACCTGTTCCCTCATGGCCTCTACCATTCCTATTAGGGTTTACATAACCCTAACTAAGTTCGCTTCACTATCTTTATCCTGTGTACCATTTCTCCTAGGATGCTCCATAGCTTACTTTTTAAAAAAAACATTATTAAAGTGATTAGTCTTATTAACAGAATATTTATAAGAGAATATATGGCTCCATAGGAAATATTATACACTCCCAAACCTAGCACTCCATTCCTCAAGTCAAAAATATAACATAAGTAGTTAACTACCTAGGCTCAGCTAACTAACCTGTAGTAGTCTCTATCTTGAGGAATCTACCCTTACTATCAAGTTAGCTATGTGCTAACCATGGCATCCATGCTTTAATACCAACTATATGTAACAACTGTAACAACCCCTTAGCCTATGATTCCTTTTAAGTTAATTAAGGACTATAATATATAAATATCATAATAATTGTGTCTACCTGAGTAAATTTAAACTTTTTACCAAGTTTATTAATTGAGTGCCATTTTCAGTCGGGTTCTACACTCAGGTTCTCACTCAAGAATCGCAACAAAATTATCAAATCATATATATATAATATGCTCTATAAAAGTATACACAAACATGCATAATTACTCATTAGTTAACTTTAATTAACTATTGGGGTATGGAGGCAACATCTCTACCACTCATAAACCCATTAAATAGACTATTAATAGTGATAATTAATCCATACACATCCAAGTTAAGATAGACTATACAAGAGATAATTTATACTAGCCTTTCTAAAAAATCATAAAGACTAGTACCAAATGAACATATGCCTATACTACCCAAAATAAACATATTTTTTCATATACCCCATGAAGGGTACTTCTTCCCATGTTACTTTCCTTTACAGCCAGGGACCTACACATCTAGTACATGCTTGTATATATGTGAGAAATTTATCTCAGTAGCAATGCAACCTGCTTTGAAAACTACTAACCTGTACCGTCGTACTCATATGAAAAATCTCTACATTCTTTCATCATAAAAACAGAATACATACTACATCTCAGGTTTAAAACCTTATGATTTCGGGCTATTTACTTCTCAAAATAGGTCATTGGGTTCATTATCTAAAATAGTAGGCTGGCAGTTGATTGATCCCATATGTTAGATGTAATATCCATATTTTCCTATTATAAGGTACGTTTAAAATTTATAAATTTAGTAGTTTCATGCTCAAAAGATTGCATTTAAATTGCACAAAATTTTTTGAATGGATAAAGGGACCTAATTGAAAGGAATTATAGGGACTAAAATGAAAAGTAGAAAGGTTTTACTAAAAGAAGAAAAGTAATTGTTATGCCTCCAAAATATCTCAAGCATTTATGGCATGTAATAATGATGTTAGAAAATATCTTAGCGCATTTATGATGCATAATGATTATGTCAGAAAAATATTTCAAAGTCATGATGGCTTTAGAATCCGAGAGTAAAATAGTCCATTTCTGCCCAAGGGCAAAAGGTAATTTCACCCAAGGGTAAAATGATAATTTTTACCTTAGGGGTAAAATGGTCATTTGTTCATGAAAATTCTCATGGAGTCCCTCCTATAGCACTTCAAAATTATGAAGCAAAGTGAGGGGTAAAAGAGTCATTTTGACTAAAAAGGCAAAATGGTAATTTTACACTAGGGGTAAAATGGTTATTTTACCAAAAGGACAAAATGGTCATTTTGACAAGAAAATTTTTATAGAATTCCAATAATGCCCTCCCACTAATCCCACGACTATTTGATGAAATTTGGAGGGGTAAATTATTCATTTTGCCACCAAGGGTAAAATAGTCATTTTTGCTACCACTTTTTATTACACGTCTTCTTTCTTCTCCAAGAGAGGCAAAACCGATGTGTGAAAGGTGAGAGAGGAAGCCAAGAAGGTGAAGAAGGAAGAGAAAGAGGAAGAGGAAAAAGTGGAAGAATCATCAAGGAGAATCCATTTCCATTGCTAAAACAAGGTAGTTAGACAATTCTACACCCTTTATTTCATGGTTTATGGTGTTTTATGTGGTTAGAGAATTTTCCATGGCTACCATGAATTTGGGGTTTCTCTCTCTACATTCTTATTTGCATTGTGTTTATGAATGTTGAAATGGTTGATTGATTGTTTTATGGTAATATTGTATATTTAGGTTCACCACTTCTATGAAACTCTCTTGTTGGAATTGATTATGTAAAGTGTGGATTGTCTTGGTTATGGTAAGGAAATGTTGTTTATATGCTTATTTATTGATGAAAATGAAATAAAAGAAAGGATTTGATGAAAAGTACTTTATTTCCCATTTTTCTTACCTTTGGCCAAGAGCTTATGGCATCCTTGTGAAGGAAATTTTGTTAAAATTTTGTCTATTTGCTATGTTAGTGTTTCGCCCATAAGTGTAAGAGAGGGAGGAAATGGGTGTTGTGATGAAACTCTTCCAATTCCTTTCTCTTGATGCCTTGGCTGAGACTATGAAGGAGAAATTCATGAAAAAAATTTGTTCACAAATGCACTATAGTTTCGGTTAAGGCAAAGGAGAAGGAGAAAATAGTTTAACGGTTTCCTTGATGAATGGTTTACCATAATCATGAAATCCTCATTTTTAACTTGTATGCCAACAAGAAGGAAAAATTTATCTATGTATTTATGTATGCCTATTGTGAGAAAAAGAGATGATTATATGTGTACATAGATAGATTGAAGAGAAAATGAGACAGAATGATGATGAATGAATGAAAAGTTCACCAAAAGCCCTTAATGTGTAATGATAGCTAAAAAGGAAATTGTATGGAAATGGAAGAAAAAGTAATATAAATGTATTTGTAAATTGAAAAGAAGAAAGGAAGGGAAGTTATAGCATAAAAACTTCACTTATCCCTTACTTTCTTCTTTTGGCCTAAACCATCCTTATCTTTCCCTTGAAATGGATTAAATTTGTATAATGTAATTGCAAAGGATAGTGTTAAAAGTGTTATACTAACCAACTTCAAGGGAAGGAAAGTGAGTGGTTAAGGTGTGGGATTTTGGCAATTTGTATAATAAATTGTCTAAGAAAGAAGATGTAATCTTTCATATCCTTACAATTTAATTATGAAAGGATTATCTTACACAAAAGGATTATAATTTAATAAAGGCCTAGTATCATGAAAAAGAATGAAAGGAAAAGAAATTAGAAATGAAAAAGAACAAAAGGGAAACATAGAATTGATTAGAAAACATAGGATGAAAATAAAAACTAAGATTGGAAAGAAAGAGAGCTTAGAGGAAGTATGTCCAACATATATTTTAGGATAGATAGGCTTATAGTCGAATGAACAATTGTTGGTATGGGACAGCAATTGGGCATTCCACAAAGATTGTAAGAATTAGTGATAATAGCAAATTCTAAGTTAGTGTAACCTAAAAATGGATAAATTAAAAAGGGGATATTTACTTAGAATTTAGCAGAATCATGGATACAAGCCAAATCATCCTATTTTATATGCCGAAAATAGCGTACTGGGAATATGATCCACTAAAAAAATGGTGGGGATTCTATAGCACCATGATCTATCCAAAAGCAGAGAGGAAATGATCTGTTTCAATGATAGTGATCTCGTGAGCTTAATTTTGACTAGATATTGGGAGAAATACCATTGATAGGGGAATCATCTATTTTTGACAGTGACCATTCACTAGGGAATGATCTGTCTTTTGACAGTGACCATTGACTAGGGAATGATATGTCTTTTGATAGTGACCATTGATTGGGGAATGATTTACCTTTTGACAGTGACCATTAACTGGAGAATAATCTATTTTTTGACAGTGACCATTGACTGGGGAATGATCTCTCTTTTGGCAGTGACCATCGACTAGGAAATGATCTATCTTTATGATAGTGACCATTGACTAGAATAGGTACTTGGATCCACTGAGGGGCACCTCAGATAGTATCAGTGGCAGAAATGTCACATGACTAGTACTAGAAATAAAATTATCTCACTCATGTACGTAGGGGTATATGGAGTAGTCCATTGGATGGCTCTCTTGATGCTCTTAAGTTCCTCTTTCATTGATTGTGGATTTTTGCCAATGATTGATAATTCTTTTTCCTTATGACTAGCAATGTTTTCCTTATGAATGATAAATATGTTTTCCCTATTCTGATTGAAAATGTATTTATAACTGGATATATTTTAAAAGCATGATATTTAGATGCCTTGACTGATGACTTTTAAGGTGAATTGTCACATTATACATTCATATATGCATGCCATACTTCTTTTGAAATGTATATGCATAACCTAGTAATATTTAAATGATGATTAAAAATGAAAGAATGTAGAATTATTTTCTGTATTACTATGATGGTACATACCAGAGTTTTTAATAGAAAAAGAATTGTTTAACTACAGAGAATTTATTTCTCATAATTATCCTGGTATGTATCAAATAACCAGGTATAGACTACTATTAGAGGTGCAAGGAGGATGGGCTCTGACAGTGTATAAACGTTATGAATGGTATTAGTAAAATATTAACAAGGGTTTGAGTGGCAGGGTTGTTGCCTCCTTACCTTATATATATATATGAATAAAAACCTTATGTATAAAAAACATAAATATATATGAATGAAATTTAAATTTCTGCTACATTATTGTATAAATAATATTTTATTTATTTAGTCTTTCGTTGTGCAATATTTTAAATGGTATACCTGAGTAATGAATCCCAAGCCTAATCAAATATGGAATGGAAAAAAATAATTTGACTTAGGTAATAATTAAGGACAAAGAGAAGGGTAACATGTCAATCTTGTAGCCAAATGTTTTGTTAAGAAAATTATTTTCAAGAAAAGCTATAAGATTGGGGTGTTACACTAGCAGTCAGCTGCTAGCCTACTATCCTCTTTACCCTGTGTTGGTCGAGAGCTACCAGTCGGCTACTAAAGGCTTGACAGTCAACTGCTAGCCTCAAATTGGACCTGACAGTTAACTACTAGAGTGGGGTAGTCAGCTGCTAGCCTTTAAGAACATTTTCTGGAAAATGAAGAACATGACAGTCGACTTCTAGGGTCTGATAATCGATTGCTACTTTATATGACCCTTATAACAGAACCAAAACTCAACTTAACATTTCTCAATACTAAGATCAAACCACATTTTTGCACTTAAGGCATGAGCCCAATTTCAAAATCTATTACAAGCATAAATGAGCCTAACTATTTAGCAAGAATCACCCAATAGTAATCAAAAATAGAGAGAATGTAGGTGTAAACCCCAAACTTAACTCAAAACATTCATAAGTCACATTTTCCCAAGAAAGAGCTAAACATATTAGAAAATGGGGTTTAGGTTGAGTTGCTACCTAGATTTCTTGAAAATATACGTGTACATAAATGGCCCTTCTCTAGCTGTTGGAGTAATCCCTAGCCTCAAATTCGCTCTTCTTCTAGCAAATCTCTTCCCCTTTGCCTTAACTCAACACTTTCTTTCTCTACTGACCCTTCTCCTTATCTCTCTAGAAATGCTAAAGTTTGAAAATGGTGTTTTTGGGATTAGGGTTTCTGAATTATGAACCCTGGCTAATTGCACTCTAGTCCTTTGCCATTTTGTGACTTTGGCTTGACTCAATTTTTCCTTTTCAATTTGGTCCATAGCCACATCTTAACTCATCTTTTATTTCTTTCAACTAAGTCCCTACACTATACAACTATATGTAATTGATGCAACATACACAAGTATTAACTTAGATTAACAACTAATAGGTATCTCTTAATCATACTAGGAGCAAATGTTACATTTTCTACCCTTGGACTAATAAGGATTTACTCCATTCCTTTAACTTAATCTTTTTTCTTTTTCATTTCGATCCCTACTTCTTTTCAGTTTAGTCCCTTACTCATTTTCAATTTAGTCTTGCTTTAATGTAACTATATGCAATCTAATGCAATATACACAAATATTTAACTTATTTAATAACTAACAAACATCTCTCATAAATAGAAGGAGCAGATGTTACATTTCTCCCCTCCTTTAAAATAATTTAGTCCTCAAAATTAGCACGTGCCTATTCAAATAAATCTGGGTAGGTCTTTCTCATATCTTCTTCTCCCTCCCATGTGGTTTCTTGTGGTGATGACTGATGCCATAACACTTTCACGAGTGTAATAGTCTTATTCATTAATTTCTTGACTTCAGTACCAATGATTTTCAAAGGTTTAGGATGATAAGTTAGATTATCTTTTAACTGTACTATATTGGCATTAATGTGAAGGGTCTGAACTATATTTTCAAAGTTGCAAAACATGAAAAAATTATGAAGGTTGGATAAAAATAGGGGTACAACTATTTGGTATGTGGATGAACCAATTATTTTCAAAATTTGGAATGGTCTAATGTATATAGGATTTAGTTACCTAAAATTAATAGCTCTACCAATACCAGTAATTGAGGAAACCCTGAGGAAAACATGATCTCCTTCATACAATTCTAATGGTCTTATTCTCTTATCAGCATAACTCTTTTGTCTATTCTGGGGTTTAATAATATTTTTCTTTATCATTTTTATCTGGTTTGTAGTTTGCTGTACTAGCTCAGGTCTTAGCCCTACTTCAAACTAACATAAAGGTGATCGACACTTTCTCCCATACAGGGCTTCACAAGGTGGCATTCCTATGCTAGAGTGGAAATTGTTATTATAGGTAAACTTCACTAATGGAAAATTCTTATCCCAACTTCCTTTATGTTCTAAAGCACAAGCTTTAAGCATATATTCTAGATTTTGTATGGTTCTTTTAGTCTGCCCATCAATTTGTGGATTATAAGCAGTGCTAAAGTTGAGTTTGGTATCGAAGGCCTCTTACAAGGCTTTCCAGAATCTAAGAGTAAATCTAAGGTCTCTATCTTACATAATACTAGTGGGCACTTTGTGGAGTCTCACTATTTCTCGAATGTACAACTAGGCTAACTTATCCAGTGAGGAATTTATCTTAATGGGTAGGAAATGTGTAGACATAGTTAATCGATCCAAAATTACCCAAAATTGCATCATTTCTTGACTGAGTTCTAGGTAAACCAACCACAAAATTCATGGTAATTTTATCCCATTTTTTTTCAGGAATTTCTAGAGGTTGTAACAGTCCTATAGGTTTATGATGTTCGATCTTCACTTACTGGCATACTAAACATTTGGCAATATACTCAGTGTAATAACCGAAATTATTTTTAAATGATTAAAACTGAATTTTGAGGTTGATTTTGTTAAAACTAAGTCAGGCACGATTTTTAGAGTCGACGGTTGAAACCGGAGGGTTTTTCAGAGTCAAAAACGTAATCTAATGAAAGGAAATGCGGCCCGGCGATAAGAGACTGACAGATAGAGTTTCTGACTTCAGTTCCCCAAGTGGTCTAGAAAAAGTCAGAATCGCCCTCAAAAGTTTTAAATTCCCTGAAATCCCATAAATTCCCATCATTTCCATCCTTTTCTCTCTCTCTTCACTCTACGTTCTCTCTTCTCTCTCTCCTACTTCCACTACCGCGCGCCACCACCAGGGCCACCGTAGACCACCACCTGACCCACAAATCGATGCACCTCACCACCCTCGACCTCCAGCAGCCATCCACGGCCACCAACGGCTGCCACCGTCGATGAAAAGAGGACTTTTTTCTCTTCCATCGTGTGATTTATCACGCACTGTGATCTCTGCCGTCAGCCACTATTGGAAGTCACCGCTACCACCAGCGTGTAGGCTGAGCTGCCAGCTTCCTCCCCCAGCTCGCAGCCACCGAATGGAGCCACCATGGGCCCAGATCGAGGCAAAAAGGTGCTCGCCGTGTGTCACTTTTCGTCACCGAAAAACGCAGTCTAAACGACCGTGAACAGCTATGCCAACCTCAGATTTGGACTTCTCATCTTGAAGGCTTCATTGTGGTGTAATTTTTGAGCCCAACTGCACCCCTCCGCCGTGCGCCACTACTGGAGAAGCCAGAAAGACGCCAAAAACTATCCCGGAACAGATTTCCATCATTCGGAACCCTCGGTAAGGTTTTAATCACCTAAACCTAATGTATTTTGACTGACTTTGATGCCAAACATGAATAGGAAATTAATCGGCTTAGGAAATTGTGCAATCAGACGTAGGAAAGTGAAACCAATAACGTAACAGACTAAAATAATCATTTAAATGCCCAGAAAATTGATTAGGCTTAAATTTCAAGGATACGAGAAGTCCCAGATCGATTTGGAGCAAACGGAGACCAGGTAGGATAATTTACACTTCCTGAACTTTAGATTTTACCTTGTGGATACCTGAACGATTTAGATTAATTGCATGGATTTACGTGCTGCTTTCAATTGACTAAATTACATGCTTGTGTACTAGGAAATACCCTTTGCATGTTAGAAGATTTGCCTATTGAGTTTAGATGCCATAGGGACAGATTGACTTAGGGTAGGGTACTTAATAGCTGGTATGGGACGACCGTTAAGTATCCCAAGTGCAGGGATTTTATAAATATATTTTTTTAATCAAAATTAGCCTGGATTACGTTAGGAATCACGCGGTAAATTAGGACGACCTTAAGAAAGGTTTAAAGGAGTATAAGGGGGGATAGCCTATACGGGGAAACGTTGTGATTTAGGCATAATACCCTAGAATCCTAAGGAATAGCCGACCGTGTGCATGTGAGTTCGAATAGACTGTATGAGGATGAGAATTGGCGTATGTGCATATCCTAGGGGACGCCCTAGACATTGATTCTCACCCGGTCCTTGAGTGAGTGATTAGTGTTACGGATCACACTCACAACATAGGCAAGATTTCGGGTGATTGGTGTTATGGATCACACCTAATGACAAGAGGTAGAAATTCTCTAGATGACATGCAATTGGATGGTTTTAGACTTGGTCGCATATGACTTATGGCCGATATGGATTTAGAAACACCGGGCATAGGATTTGACTCAATTCTTTTGTTACAGATTTTCTTAAAATAGATTTTTATATTTATGGAATATTTCCTGTGATTTCCATTCTAAACAATGATTTTAAAAAGGATAAGGTATTTCACTATTTTCGAACTGAATACAGGAAGTTGTTTTCGGTGCTTGCGCCGCTGAGTAATCAACCAGTTTTCAAAAAGTATGATTAATTGTAAATTATTCTACTGGGATTTAAATATCTCATAAGGTTGTTTACTCAGATGAACAGGAACAGGGGCCTAGACGATAGTTGGGAAACGGCACGATGATAGACGGACGAGCAGCTTAGTTCTAGGCTTGAATTGTGATGTATATATTCTGTTGATGTTTTGTATTGGATTATGTAATTACTGGTTTTATTTTGTTGTTGGACTGAATGTAAATTTCTGAACTGTTGTCTGTTTGTACTTGGGAAATGTTTGAAATATAGGGGAGACTTAGCCGGATTTTAGGCAGGGTTTAATGTTGTAAATGTGTAATATTGAGATGGAATTTGTATGAATGGATTACATGTTTTATGTATGGATTATAGTTTAGTATTCCAGAGTTTCTTGTAATGATTGTATGTGTAATTAGTATAGCTGCGGTTGATTTTGGGTTGAATAAAATCTGAATGGACGACAGAATATCTATTTGGGTTACGCTCAACTAGTAGCGATCCCCAGATCTTTTCCCTGAAGGGAAAAGTGAAAAATTATTGTGAAAACCCATATGCTTCCGCTATGCTGATAAAGAATAGTATATTGTGGAGTAGAGGGTTGTTACAAGTTTGGTATCAGAGGTCAGTTTATTTGTTGTTTGGTTTAGTGGGCTAGGGATTGTGAATTTTTAGGCTTGCAGCTTTAGGGTTTAATTGACTTAACTCTAGAATATTAGGACCTGATCTTGAATCGATAAGGGATGGACTAAATTTAATGCTTTTCTGTTAACTGTTGCTGTTAAGACTGATCTATTTTCTTTCTGTGTCAGATAATTATGGCAGAACCAAGTAGAGATAACACCTGTAGGCCCAGAGGAAGGCCAAGACACAGGAGTCAGGGCGCTTCAGGTAGTGGCAGCATGGAGACCAACGTTGATATGCGAGACATGATGGAGTCCATACGGATGATGGCCGATGCTATGAGGGACCAAGCCACTACTAGTGCCAACGTAATGAGGCAGCAGCAGGAGGACAGGTAGACCAGGAACAATGGAGCCACCCAGAATGTCAATCCGTTGTATCAGCGATGGATTGAATTTCAGAGAGCAGGTCTATCCTCATTTGTAGGTGTCTCCGATCCAGCCGCAGTGGAAGCATGGCTGAAGGACATAGAGAAGATCTTTCGGTTATTCCAATGTGATGACGAACAGAAGGTTACATATGTAACATACATGCTGAAGGGTGAAGCGGAACAATGGTGGACAGGTGCCCAGCAGTTGATGGAAAGTAGGGGTATCCTGCTCACCTGGGAATCTTTTAAGGGAGTCTTCATGGAATAATACTTCCCTGAGAGCATCAAACAGTCAAAGGAAGCACAGTTCTTAAAGCTCATGCAGGGAGGTAGACCATTTGAGGAATATTTGAAACAGTTTGAAGAGTTATCCAGATATTCCACATGCCTGCAGATGTACTATGACAAAGCCTGGAAGTCAAAGCAGTTAGAAGAGGGCCTAGACTTGCCAATGAAGACGCAGCTTGCCCCACTTGAGATCCGAGACTTTGCTATGCTGGTGAACAAATGTCGGATCCTAAGTAAAAACCTGGAGTAGAAACAGGCCTAGAATATGACACAGAGGACAGGAAATCGGCCGAGACCACCAGCCATAAATCTCAATGTGAGAGGCGGGATGTTTAAACCGCAACCAGGGTCTTCAAGCATCGGTAGATGGCCTGATAACACACCCTGTCAGAAATGTAGGACCAGGCATCCTAATCAACCCTGTTGGCATCAGACTCCATTACAATGTTACAGGTGTGGGGGTATGGGACACATGGCAAGGTATTGCCCCTCTAGTGGGAGCCAGCAGACATTCGGTGGCCGAAGACCGCAGGCTTCAGGGAGAGTTTTCACTCTGGATGCAGCTAACGTCGACAAGTCATCAGGTTTGATGCAGGGTAGAGGTAAAATTTATAATTTTCCTTTGATAGTATTATTTGATTTGGGTGCGACGCACTCTTTTATTGTCGATGCATGCGTAGAGAAAATAAAATTACCTGTACAGACCCTGCACTGTGATCTATACATATCCATACCTTTGGGAGAAGCCACTATATCCCCACGTATATGCCTAAACTGCCCCTTAACCATTGATGATACCTTGTTTATCGTGAACCTAGTGTGTATACCCTTGACTGGGATCGACATCATCTTAGGAATGAATTGGTTAACTAGGAATCGGGTCTTGTTAAACTGTTCTGAGAGGATAATCACTTACTTGGATAACGTGCCTGTGCGTGGGAGTGACAGAGCGTGTGAGATAAGTGATGTGTCCCTCAATCTCTCTCAGGTAGAATTGCAAGATAGGTTAAACCTAATCCTAATTGTTAGTGACTTTCCGGACGTGTTTCCTTTGGAAATAAGTAAATTGCCACCACCTAGAGAGATAGAATTTACTATTAACCTGATTCCAGGCGCGGGCCCAATAGCTATGACTCTATACTGAATGGCCCCAGTGGAATTGAGGGAATTAAAGGTCCAAATTGAAGATATGTTGGAGAAGGGGTTCATTAGGCCGAGTGTATCACCATGAGGAGCTCTGGTCTTATTCGTAAAGAAGAAAGACAGGAGTTTAAGATTATGTATCGATTATCAGCTATTAAATAAGGTGACCATTAGGAATAAGTACCCATTACCACAGATTAACGATCTGTTTGATTAGTTGCAAGGTGTGATTGTGTTTTCTAAGATAGATTTAAGATCGGGATACCACCAGATTAGGGTTAGAGAGGAAGACATCCCTAAGACAGCGTTTAACATTAGATATAGCCACTACGAGTTTCTAGTGATGCTGTTTGGATTGAAAAATGCACCTGCTGTCTTCATAGATTATATGAATGGAATCTTTAGACCCTACTTAGATCAGTTTGTAGTGGTTTTCATTGATGATATCTTAGTCTACTCCAAGACTCACGAAGAGCATGCCCAGCATCTTAACACGGTGCTACAGATACTGGAAGAAAAGAAATTGTATACCAAGTTAGAAAAATGTGAGTTTTGATTGGAAGAAGTGAAATTCCTTGGACATGTGGTAAATAGGGAAGGAATAGCAGTAGACCCTAAGAAGATTGAAGCAGTATTAAATTGGGGTCAACCGAGGATGGTCACTGAGGTTAAGAGTTTTCTGGGTTTGGCCGGTTATTACAAGAAATTCATTCAAGGATTTTCTCACATAGCCTTGCCATTAACCTGGTTAACTTGAAAAGGTGTGAACTTTGAATGGAGCGAGCAGTGTGAGGATAGTTTCCAAACTTTAAAAGAGAAATTGACCACTGCTCTTGTATTAATTATTTCGAAACCCTTAGAACCCTTCATAGTATATACAGATGCATCATTGAAAGGCTTAGGATGCGTCTTAATGTATGATGGGAAGGTAGTAGCTTATGCATCACGACAATTGAAACATGCAAAGGAAAACTACCCCACCCATGACTTAGAACTAGCTGCCGTTTTGTTTGCCCTGAAGATTTGGAGATATTACTTGTATGGGGCTGTATTCGAGGTGTATAGTGATCACAAGAGCCTTAGGTACTTGTTTGATCAGAAGGAATTGAATATGAGGTAGCATAGGTGGGTA
This sequence comes from Senna siamea, assembly GCA_031216115.1. NCBI lineage: Eukaryota > Viridiplantae > Streptophyta > Magnoliopsida > Fabales > Fabaceae > Senna > Senna siamea. Next base: position 12,357,420 of record CM062360.1, read on the forward strand.
GAATGCCTGAAGGATTTTGATTTTGAACTGAAATACCATGTAGGGAAAGCTAATGTCGTAGCAGATGCATTGAGCCAGAAGTCACTACAATTAGCTAGCCTAATGATAGATGAGATGAGGTTACTTGAGGATTTTAGGAATCTCAGCCTCAACGTAATCTCATTTATGAAGAGATTAGTGATGAGTGACTTCTTAATAACCTGCGAGCTGAGAGAGCAGATTAGACAAGCCCAACTAGAGGACGAATCCTTGGAGTTATACGCCAACCAACCAGATTTTGGACTAGCCCCTAATGGAGTATTGATGTTTAGGAAGAGGGTAGTGATTCCAAACCATCAGAAGCTGAGGGAAAAAGTGCTAGCAGAGGCTCATCGAAGCCATTATACTATTCACCCAAGTATTTCCAAGATGTATCAGGATCTGAAGAGGAACTTTTGGTGGCTTGGTATGCAGAAGGACATCACGAACTATGTGAATGCTTGTTTGACTTGTCAACAGGTCAAGATAGAACATCAAAAACCCGCAGGGCTACTAAAACCACTGGAGATACCGAAAAGAAAATGGGATCAAATAACTATGGACTTTGTGGTAGGATTACCTAGGACATTAGCTAGATTTGATGCCATTTGGGTGATAGTGGATAGATTGACCAAGTCTGCCTGTTAAGATGCGATACTCCATGGAGAAATTGACTGAGGTATACCTTAGGGAAATCATGAGATTACATGGAATACCATCAGGTATAGTATCCGATCGAGACCCTAGGTTTACTTTGAGATTTTAGCAATCCCTACAGCAAGCCTTAGGAACCCATCTTAAGTTTAGCGTGATCTATCATCCCCAGACTGACGAGCAGTCTGAGAGGACTATCCAGACTTTAGAAGAAATGTTAAGGGCTTGTGTGCTATAACAGAAAGGGAGTTGGGATAAACACCTGCTGTTGATAGAGTTTGCATACAATAACAGTTATCACTCTACTATCGGTATGACACCTTATAAGGCTCTGTATGGGAGGAGTTGTAAATCACCCTTGAGTTGGGTAGAGATGGGGGAGAGTACACTGTTGGAACTTGAGATTGTACAAGAAACCACTGATCAGATTAAAATGATCATGGAAAAGATGAGGGTTGCCCAAAAAAGGCAGGAAGCCTATGCAAATAAAAGAAGAAGACCTTTAGAATTCAATGAGGGAGAGCATGTATTTCTGAGAGTGTCTCCCATGACAGGTATCAGTAGACAAGTAAGGACCAAGAAATTAAGCCCTAGATTCCTAGGACCATTCCAAATCCTACAAAGGGTCGGTCCAGTCACCTACCAGATTGCCTTACCTCCCCAATTATCCAACTTGCATGATGTCTTTCACGTCTCACAACTTCGTAAATATGTCTTAGATCCTGCGTATGTATTGGGGAATCAACCAATAATGTTAAAGGAAAATTTAACCTATGAATCTACACCTATACAAATCCTTAAATTTAAGACTAAGCAACTCTAGAATAAAATAATCCCTTTAGTTAAGGTACTTTGGCAGAATGTAGCGTCGCAGGAGATGACGTGGGAGAAGGTAGACGAGATGAGGCAACGATACCCAGAACTGTTCACAAGTATGAATTTTGGGGATAAAATTTCTTTTGAGGGGGGAGAATGTAATAACTGAAATTATTTTTAAACGATTAAAACTGAATTTTGAGGTTAATTTTGTTAAAATTAAGTCTGGCACGATTTTCAAAGTTAACGGTTGAAACTGGAGGATTTTTCAGAGTCAGAAACGTAATCTGATGAAAGGAAATGCGGCCTGGCGATAAGAGACTGACAAACGGAGTTCTGGACTTTGGTTCCTCAGACGGAGGATGAAACCCCTACATGGGAACCTGTGCCACCGTCCAAATTGAAGACAATATCCAGAAGTTTCCCTGGGTGATCCGAAAAAAGTCAAATCGTCCCCAGAAGTTTTAAATTCCCCGAAATCCCACAAATTCCCATCATTCCCATCCTTTTTCTCTCTCTCTTCACTCTACTTTCTCTCTCCTCTCTTTCCTCCTTCCACTACCGCGTGCCACTACCAGGGCTACCGTAGGCCACCACCTGACCCACCAATCGACACACCTCACCACCCTCAACCTCCAGCAGCCATCCACAACCACTAACAACCGCCACTGTTGCCAAAACAAGGACGTTTTTCTCCTCCATCGCGTGATTTTTCACTCACTGTGATCTCTGCCGTTAGCCACCGTTAGACGTCACTGCCACCACTAGTGTGTAGGCCGAGCTGCCAGCTTCTTCCCCCAGCTCGTAGTCATCGAATGGAGTTGCCACGTTTTCGTCATTGGAAAATGCCGTCTAAATGGCCATGAACTGCCACGCCAACCTCAGATTCAGACTCCTCATCTTGAGGGCTTCATCGTGGTGTAATTTTCAAGCCCAACTATACCCCTCCGTCGTGCACCGCCTTGAGCCACTGTAATCTATCGTGCGTCACCACCAGAGAAGCCAGAAAGATGCCAGAAACTGTCCTAGAACAGATTTCCATCATCCGGAACCCTCGGTAAGGTCTAAATCACCTAAACTTAATGTATTTTTACTGAATTCGATGCCAAACATGAATAAGAAATTAATCAGCTTAGGAAATTGTGCAATCAGACGTAGGAAAGTGAAACTGATGGCGTAACGGACTAAAATACTCATTTAAATGCCTAGCAAATTGATTAGGCTTGAATTTTGAGGATACGAGAAGTACCGGATCAATTTGAAGCAAACGAAGACTAGGTAGGATAATTTAAATTAATTGCATGAATTTACGTGCTACTTTTGATAGACTAAATTGCATGTGTGTGTGCTAGGAAATACCCTTTGCATGTTAGACGATTTGCCTATCGAGTTTAGATGCCATAGGGATGGAATGACTTAGGGTAGGGTACTTAATAGCCGGTATGGGATGGCCGTTAAGTATCCCGAGTGCAGGGATTTTATAAATATATTGTTTTTAATCAGAATTAGCCTGCATTATGTTAGGAATCACGCGGTAAATCAGGATGACCCTAAGAAAGGTTTAAAGGAGTATAAGGGGGGATAGCCTATACAGGGAAACGTTGTGATTTAGGCATAATACCCTAGAATCCTGAGGAATAGCCGACCGTGTGCATGTGAGTTCGAATAGACTGTATGAGGATGAGAATTGGCGTATGTGCACATGCCAGGGGATACCCTAGATGTTGATTCTCACCCAGTCCTTGAATGAGTGATTGGTGTTACCGATCACACTTACAACATAGGCGAGATTTCGGGTGATTGGTGTTATGGATCACACCCAATGACAAGAGATAGAATTTCTCTAGATGAGATGCAATTGGATGGTTTTAGACTCGGTCGCATATGACTTATGGCTGACATGGATTTAGAAACACCGGGCATAGGATTTGACTCAATTCTTTTGTTACATATTTTCTTAAAATAGACTTCTATATTTATGGAATATTTCCTGTGCTTTCCATGCTAAATAATGATTTTAAAAAGGATAAGGTATTTCACTATTTTCGAACTGAATACGGGAAGTTGTTTTCAGTGCTTGCATTTCTGAGTAATCAACCAGTTTTCGAGCAGTATGATTAATTGTAAATTATTCTACTGGGATTTAAATATCTCATAAGGTTGTTTGCTCAGATGAACAGGAACGAGGGCCTAGACGATAGCTGGGAAACGGCGTGATGATAGACGGACGAGCAGCTTAGTTCTAGGCTTGAATTGTGATGTATATATTCTGTTGATGTTTTGTATTGGATTATGTAATTACTGGTTTTATTTTGTTGTTGGAATGAATGTAAATTTCTAAAATATTGTCTGTTTGTACTTGGGAAACATTCAAAATATAGGGGAGACTCTACCAGATTTTAGGCAGGGTTTAATGTTGTAAATGTGTAAGATTGAGATGGAATTTGTATGAATGGATTATATGTTTTATGTATGGATTCTAGTTTAGTATTCCAAAGTTTCTTGTAATGATTGTATGTGTAATTAGTATAGCTGCGGTTGATTTTAGGTTGAACGAAATCTGAATAGATGATGGAATGTCTATTTGGGTTATGCTCAACCAGTAGTGATCCTTGGATCTTTTCCCTGAAGGGAAAAGTGAAAAATTATTGTGAAAATTCATATGCTTCCGCTATGCAGATAAAGGATAGTATATTGTGGAGTAGGGGGTCGTTACACTCAGCTATGTGCTTCTTTATACGTAGCCACCAGGAATTTTCTTTCAAATCTTGGTACATGTTAATGGTACTAGGATAAACATTATAGTTGCTCTTATGGGCTTCCTCTAAAATTTAGTCCCTCAGTCCTTCTGCTTCTGGCACATATATCTTATTCTTGAAGGTTACTACACCATAAGTTCCTTTTCTTAAATTCCTTTAAATCCTTTAGGGACTTTAAGAATTCATCCTCTCTTTGAGCCTATAAGATCTGGGTCCTAAGATTATTTTCAATTCTCAAGTCATTCAGACATATCCTGTCTGGAAACACTAGTATGGACAGGCTCTATAACATCTTATTCTTATATTTATGGGAGATGTTTGCTAGTTTTTAAATAAGTTAAATGCTTGTGTATGTTGCATTAGATGGCATGTAGTTGCATTAGAGTGAGGGACTAAATTGAAAAGAAAAGAGTAGGGACTTGAATGAAAGGAAAAGGTTTATTGGAGGAAATTAGGTAGGCTCTCAATATTCCAGGGGTAGCAAGATGTAATTTTAGCCAAAAGAGTTACTGTAGCTACAAGATTTTTGAAACTTCCCGCCAATGGTTCAAGGGTGAAATGGTAATTTTGAAAATGACTAGAGAAATTATCATTTTAAGCTAAATGATCAAGAATTAGAATAAGAGTCACAATTTTCAGACCACCTATAAATAGATGGAAATATCAGAACCTTACCCATTTCTATCCTAAATTCAAAATTTAGAGAGAGAGAGAGAGAGGAAGAGGTTTTAGAGAGAAAAAGTGAGAAATTGAGAAGGGAGTGGGAACTTTCGAGTGATTTGAAGTAAGAACCTTGTAGTAGGGAAGTCTAGGAGGATATCTAATATAAACAGCCCAGCTTTTTACAAGAAAAAAGGTAGCAAACAACCTAATCCTCTCTATTTGAAAAATACTGTTCATGTATAAAAATTGTGATTTTTATGTTATTTAAGCAAGAAAGGAAGTTAAAACTACATTCTTGGTGTTTTAAACTACTATTGGGTGTTTTAAATTAAATGAATGTACTTATGTATGTTTAAATCAAATTATGAAAAATGGGTTTTTACCTCCCTCACTACTCACCTCATAGTCCGCGACTACCCATAATTATCAACTATAATATATTCATAATTCAGCAGTCCTTGACTACAATATATATACATGCTAGAGTGTCCTCCAGTGGATCCAAGTACATCTATCCATAATGTAACACCCTATATTCTCTTGGTTATATTTAAATTAATGTTTCCTTAATTGATTAGATGAGTTACCATAAAATGTGATGTAATTTTTCTAGTAATGTAATGAATAATAAATGTCACAAAGGAAAGAATGAACCTAGGTATTAAGTAGCATGGAATGTTCATAAAAAGGGAACATGTGAAATTAAGGTGTGTAATTTAATTTCCTATTTTCCTTTTCCTAACCGAATCACCAAAGGAGAGAAGAGTATGACAAATTGAACATACATGCACGTGCAAATAGTGAAGGGAAGGAAAAGAGTTAGCATCCATTAAATATATATATAGATGCACATGAATTCGATGGTAAAAGCAAGAGGGGATTAGGTGCAAGTAAGGTGCTTAATTTCCCTTCTTTATTTCCTTTGATTCTGCCACCTAATCATCACGTGAACTAGGAAGGACAAGAAAAGAATTCAACCTCCAATAAATATATAAACATGTGCATTTATGGAATCAAGAGTGAGTGGAGGGGGATTTATTTTTATACTAATTAAAATAATATTTCCATTTGGTGAAGATAAAAGTGAGAAGAGGAAGAAGAACATGACTTTCATGTAGCCACAAGACCATAGAAATTGAGAAGAGAAAGAGAAAGAGAGAGTCGTGTAAGGATAGCCTTCCTCTTTCCCTTCCCTTGACTTTTTCTTCAAGGTAACTGAGTAATCATAAGGTAAGTGGAGTTAAACATATATTTATGCATGCAGCAAGTTAGGGAAGAGAGTGTAGAATTTATTTAAAATAAAAGACACATGTAGGTGCATGGTGAAGCAACAATGCAAGAGAAGAAAGAGGCATGTGACACTTGCCTTCCTTCTTTCCTTCTCTTTATCTGTGTACAAGGCTACCAAGAGATGAGAGTAAGACACTTGAGACAAAGGAAAGTGCAGCACTTAAGGAAGGCTTGCAGTGTGAACCATACAGCTCACATGAATCCCTTTCTTTCCTACATTTTGGCGCCACCAAGTAACTTCATGCATAAAATGTTAGCCCTTGCGTGAAGTAAAAGGAATTCACATAAGCATGTAGGATGCCGAGACATGGTAGTGCGTGGTCGTACGTCTTCAGTGAATCCCTTTCTTCCTTCCTTTTGGCCCTACCGAGTGAGGGATTTACTTATACAAGTAAAATGCTAAGACACGAGTCTCACGTAGAGGGTGTAGCCTACGTGTAATGGTGCCTTGCATGGCTCTCCCTCCCCCTTTCCTTTAACTTGGCTGAGTGGTTAATCCACTAATGCAAGATTTCCATTAAGGTGAATTATACCTAAGGGGCATGTATGGCTATCAAATGATAATTAAGAATGGGAAGGAGGGCAGCGTTTCATGTAGCCAAATGGTAAGACAAAATGGCAAGCCATGTGAATTATACTTGGAATACACATGTAGCACCCAAATGCAAGGGATTAGGTAACTTACAAGAAGGGAAATTTCATATGGATACAACAAGAGAAAGGGAGAGTAGCGTGAATGTTGGGTAAGATGCAAAACTTCAAGGAAAATTGGGTTGCACTAGAATTACACGTAAGGTTATAAAGAAAAAAATAATAATAAAAGATGAGAATGGGGTGTGGCATTCCCTTTTAGCCAATTAAAACACATACAAGAGAGAGAGAGAGAGAGAGAAAAGGTGCATTAGTAAGGGAAGGAGAGAGCAGCTTCACAATTGGGAAAACATACACAAACACATTTTGGTTTGGTGAAGAAAGGGCTTGGCCAAGAAAGGAGCAAAGGATCAAAGGAAAACTCAAAGAGAAAAACCTAAGATAATCTCATCCTAGTTCATCCTTGAGGTAGGTTAGCAATTATTTCAATTTTGTTCCATGGTTTGGTATATATTCACCATGTTTTTCCAAGTTTTCATGGAACATGATCTTCCTCTCTACATTCTTGATGAAATGAATGTCATGTTGGCTAAGCTTGTATGATAAATTGGTATGTTGGTTGATGTGCTAAAATGGATATTTTTTTTTATAAAAGAATTATGGTTGCAAGAAGAATTTAGCATGCATGATAGAAAGCTCTCACATAAGATAGTGTTGAAATTTTGTATTTTCGCATGACTAGTATGAGGTTTAAGTTAGAAACATCAAAAATGAAGGTTGCTAGCTAGAATTATGGTTAATTAAAGTATAGCAATTTATTTCATCTTTTTACACATAATAAAGCCCACATTATTATTAAAATGTACGAATTTAAATAGGTGTGTAACCTTAAAAATTTAGTATGTAGCATGAACTAATAAAGCAGGGGGAATAAATTATTAATGGCAATGGCAACACCAATTAAATGTGGAAGAAAGTATCCTAGAGTTTAATGCATGATCTCATTAATTGTTAAGTATAGAAAGTTGAGGAGAATTTGACAATGTGGCATGAAAAACCTTAGGGATTATTAACTTATCCTTATAGCCAAACACAATCCCCCATTTTAGTGCTAGTAGCCGAATGCATATGCAAATGATAATTACTTATAATAGGTCTTGTAATGGCTAAAGTCAAGGGAAAATGAGAAAGTTAGAGTTAAAGGAAGGGTGATTGCAATTTATCCTAATTTATGCCATTAATGTTCTTATGTTGAAAAATTTAAGAGATTATGGATGGCTAATTTAAGACCACATACCAATAGGCAATTGCAACATAATTAATTTATCAAGGTGGCCAAGTGTCTATAAAGTGCCTAAGTATGCACTATTAAGTTATCAAGGTGGCCAAGTGACCACATAATGCCCAAGTGTGCATTTATCAAGGTGGCCAACTGCCCACAAAGTACCCAAGTGTGCACAATTAATTTACCAAGGTGGCCAAGTGTCCACATAGTGTCCAAGTGTACACAATTAATTTATCAAGGTGGCCAAGTGTCCACAAAGTGCCCAAGTGTGCACCATTAATTTATAAAGGTCGCCAAGTGTCCACAACATGCCCAAGTGTGCACAATTAATTTACAAAGGTGGCCAAGTGTCCTCATCCCTTGAGGTGTGATCAAAGATGCTTCACACTTTAAAGCAAGGTAAGTTTTAAGAATGACATGCATAAATAATTATTGTCTATTCCAATTTTAACATGTGTTGTAATGCCCCTATCTAGTATTACAATTCCTCTGATACAAACAGATAGGTTTGGTACATTATTCTTATCCTTTTACTTAATTAATGTTTGATCAGTTATACCATTACTTTTCATTAAGCGGATTAGGTTCGGAATCTTTTTCTCAAATTAAAGTTTGTATGCACAGTGGAATAAAAAGAAATACTACACTACATAGCGAAAATTTAAAACTTTCATGTAATTCAAATAAATACATCTCTAATAATGTCTATTACATTTCTGTAAACATGTACTAGGATATATGAAGTACCCGTTCGTTAGGAGTTAGGAGACAACAATCCTGTCACTCAGACCCCTTTACAAATTACTAAGGATGGGCCGGTCCCTCACATATCCCTTCCCCGGTTCTTTCCCATTTACATTCCATGTCTATAGCTAAAAGAATAGTCCTAATTCTAAACTAAATATATTTGGACTAGGACCCAAAATTGGGTTACAAAAATTTTTATTTAAACCAAAAAGAAGCTTCTATCTCCCGACCCTGCTAAGCGTCCGCATTTGATACATATTAACATATAAATGAGAAACACAAGCTTCCCAGTAGCTTAACAATTCAGATTTTAAAAAAGACTAATATGTATCAGGGTGTAAGCACCAATTATTTAATTCTACATTCTTGAAAATAAAAATATAACATTGTGCATAAACATAAATTGGCAAGCAATGTATGATCAATTTAAATGTCAATGTAATAAAAGGAGATACTTTTATCTAGTAAGACTATCTTGCATGCTATAAAAATGCATTACCGTAAAGTTTAGAAATTCCATTTATGTTTATTATTCTTGAAATTTACTTTATACATTAGTTGTGCACACTTGGGCACCATATGGACACTTGGCCACCTTATGAATCTTTGTGCACACTTGGGCACATGTGGACACTTGGCCACTTTTGAAATTCTTTGTGCACACTTGGGTACTTGTGGACACTTGGCCACCTTAATAATTCTTTATGCACACTTGGGCACATGTGGACACTTGGCCACCTTTAAAATTCTTTGTCAAGATTCAAGGGAAATTTTCTTTTTCTTGCAAATAAGACTAGTGTACATCTTTTTAAAATTCTAATATCCTCAAGGATAAAATTCATCTTTCTTGGAAATTGATTTTAATGTACATTACTTGTGAAAATTCTATTAACTTCAAGAATAATTTCCCTTTCTTGGAAATTAATGTAAATGTACATGTCTTCTAACAATTCTAATACTTTAGGAATAATTTCTCCTTTCTTGGAAATTAATTCTAATGCACATTCTTATAAAAATTCTAATATTTCAAGGATAATTTCTCCTTTCTTGGAAATTAATTCTAATGCACATTTCTTATGAAAAATTCTAATAGTTTCAAGGATAATTTCTCCCTTCTTGGAAATTAATTCTAGTGCACATTTCTTATGGAAATTTTTAACATTTTAAGAATATTTTCTTTTCTTGCAATAATAATAATATCCTCTCTTATGACTTCCATAATAAATTCCCATATTTTGAATTAATGTCACGGTGCATAGCTTATAGATTTCAAGAATAAATTTCATGGACTTGGCCTAGGGAAATTTGTTAAATTGACAATTCAATTTCCTTCTTTTGTTCCTTATTAACACCATTAAATGGTAGGGTTTCTTTCCTTTATGGTCATCATGAATTTAACATCATCTAACCCTAATTCTTTTCTAACAACAATATGCATGCCATCTCATCCACCAACATCCCAACTAACCACACATGGTTAGCCAACATACATACATATTGTTAAGAATGTAGGGGGACAATTATGTTCCATAGAAAACTTGTAAAGACATGTTGGTTGCACAAACTAAAGCATGGAACAAAATCTTAAATTGTTAACCTACTTCTTGATGACTAAAATGGACTTAGCTTGATCCTTCCTTTGACTTTTTCTTGCTTCCTCCTTGTTCAGTTGCTTCCTTTGCTTTCCTTCTTGCTCACCTTCACTTCTTCCTTTTCACAATTTTGGTTTTTTTCTCAAACTCATGCCCTCCCTCTCTCCTTTCTTCTCCTTTTCTTTCTTGCTGTGTATGTGTGTGGCTCTCAAGGTTTCATGCTCCCACTCTTTTCCTTTAGGGACAAGTCTAAGTGTGTACATGCATGTGGCTATCCATGAAATTTTCTCTTAGCTATTTGATATTGGTGCTATACATGCATCCCATGTGTCAAAATTAAAAGCTTCTAATTCCATTGCTTGCAAGGCTCACGTAAGCCACATGAGATTTTTCTTTCATTCTATTTTAATTTTCCTCTTTATCACATGGAGCTTTGTCTTCTTTCAAGTCTCTCTCTCTTCCTTATTCTTTTTGTCTTATGAAATTTAGTGTAGCCTTTTCCTTGCAATCCTTGGTTTACCTCATTGAACAAGTTAGCAGAAAGAAAGAATTCATAATTAATATTTGTTTCTTCCAAATTCTGCACTCTTTTCTCTTTGCCCACTCAGTCACGCAAGGAAGGAAGGGAGAGAGGATGAGCTCATATGTCCCATGGGTAATTTGGTGCTGCCATTTTCTTCCAATGTTCTTCTCCCTTTTCATGTTCTATTCAGCCATGGTTAGGCACTTAGGGTATTTCATGGCTGCTCCACATGTACTGGAGGTACAATTTGTTTGGCTTGTAAGCCTAGCCTATCCCATTTGTCACTCCACCTCTTACATGGCTGCATAATCCCATTTGGCTAAAGGAGGATGGAATGCTGCACTCTCCTCTTTTCCTTTCAACCATTCTATTTTCCTTACTTCATATAAAATTTTGCACTAGTTGTACTTGCAAGTACACTTTTCTTTGCTTGCAAGTTACCTCTTCCCATTTTTTACTCCATCTCTCTTTTTTCTCAAATTCTAATCTCTATTCGGCCAACATTGAGGGAAGGAAGCTGCACCTACTCCTTCCTTTTGATGAAGTTTGTCGTGTGTATGCATGCTCTCTGATAAAAATAAAACTCCAAAATCCCTTTTCTTTCATCCATTCTCCCTCCCTGTACACACCTATGTATATTTCACTCAATTTGAATTTGCATCTCTCTTCTAAATTGTTATGGTTACTTGGTTACTTGAAAGGGAAGTCAAGGGAAGGATAACTAGCTTCCCAAGTTACCTTCTTTCTTTATTTTCTCAATTTCCTGTGTGCCTTCCTTAAGGCATGGTTTTTTTAAAAAAAAATTCTACACTTCTCTCTCTCTTTTTCTTTTCAATTCACGTGTGTTCTCATGTTTATATTTCATCTTTATTTATTCATGGCACTCCCAAATACTCCTAGCCATGTGGTACATAAAATTTTTGTAAAAATGTTTGCACTCTTGCTTCCCTTTCACGCAAGACTCTCCCTTGCATGTAAGACACACCCATGCATGCTTATATTTATGTAACACACACATGATTGGAGACCATCCTCACGTAAAACTTACATTTCATGCAAGGTACAAGTGGTTCCACTTTGCCACTTCATTTGATGGGTATATATATATATTATTCTTAAATGCTTTATTCTTCTTCCCTTTTAGTGCTTTGTTTAGTAAAAAGAAATTAGTGCAAGCATGTTAAATGTATCAAGCATAACAATAAAAAAATGTTCTCATTTATTCTAGTCACCAAGCTACACAAGCAATTCCAATTAATTGAGGAAGCACTAGTTTAGACTGACCAAGAAATTTTGGGGTGTTACATTTCTCCCCTCCTTAAAAATAATTTTGTCCTCGAAATTCATACATACCTCATGAGAATAATTCTAGATACACTCTGCGCATGTCCTCCTCTTGTTCCCAGGTAGCTTCCTGTGGTGCTGTCGGGTCCCATGAGATCTTCACTAGGGGAATGGTGTAATAACCTAATTTTTAAAATAAATTAAATTGGGTAAAATAAATTTAGATTTTTTAAAAATTGAATTAACCGTATTTTTCTGAGCTTGCGATTAAAATTTGAGAATTTTTCATAGTAAAAATCTTATCTGATGGAGAAAACTCGATATGGCTTCAACAATTTAGTAGATAATTTGGAAGCCTTTAAATCTTCAAACGATTTTCGAATTCCTTCCATATGGGCCTATATTCTTGCCTAGATTGGAGAATGCATCCGAAATTTGCCCCGGCCAAAGCGGGAAAAGATCGAAATTCCCCTAGAGGCCATAAAATCTCAAAACCTCACATTTTCTCTCATTTTTCCTTTCTCTCTCTCTCTCTCTCTCCTTTGCACACTTTCTCTCTCTTCTCCCTCTCATTCGCGCGCCACCATCTAGCCGATGAAACCATAATGCTACGATGCCGCTGGACCTAGCCACCTGTGTAGCTCGATGCCGCCGACCTCCAGCTGCCATTCCCAACTGTGGACAGACGCCACAGCGGCCGAAAACAATAGTGTTTCCTCCCGTCGCAAATTTGAAGTCCTACCTCTATCTCCATCGTTCGATGTCGTCCGGACACACCACCGCCACCATCAGATAGCCTGTGTTGCCAGCTTCTTCCACCAGCTGCTAGCTGGTGAAACACTGTTGGCACACGCCTTGAACGAAGGAAAATAGCTTCGACGGTCGCTGACTTCTTTGCCAAAAAATCACAGTTAAACAGCCATGTTTCACTAAACAGACCCTGGATCTGGCATCCTCAAGTTGTGGGATACATTTTGGAATATTTTTTAACCTCAACTGCCATCCGCCACCGTCGATGGAGTTGTTGAAAAGTTGCCGAAATCAAATTTTGAGCTGGTATAATTTAAAATACCCTAATTTGATGTTTTCCTGTAGATTTTGTTTCTAAATATGCCTTAATGATTAGACCAAAGTGGAAATTAGGCATTTAATTGTAGGAAACTAAAAATTGAAAGAAAACTCGCATAAGATTTGAATTATTTTATCAGGAAACTAATTGTGAGAACATCCTCTCGAAACTTTCAATCTCTCCATTTGGTCAAGAGCATGCCATGCAATTGGTGCTGAAAAAGGGTCAGGAGATGTACCAAGAAGAAGAGGGACATTTAGTCAAAGAGAAAGGAAGCAAGGTGTAAAAGGAGATCAAAGGAAGGGCCAAGATCACTTCCTTCTAGTCATCCTTGAGGTAGGTTAACAATTTAAGACTTTGTTCCATGCTTTAATTTATGTAACCAACATGTTTTACAAGCTTACTATAGAACAAAATTCTCTCCCTACATTCTTGACAATATGTATGTATGTTGGCTAAGAATGTGTGATTATACTTGAAATGTTGGTGGATGAGATGGCATGCATATTGTTTGGAAAAGAATTAGGGTTAGATGGTGTTAAATTCATAATGACCATAAAGGAGAGAAACCCTACCATTTAAGGATGTTAGTAAGGAATAAAAGGAAGGAAATTGATTTGTTAATTTAACCAATCTCCCTAGGCCAAGTCCATGAAATTAATTCTTGGAATCTATAAGCTATGCACCAATATATATTTTTTCAAACAACATGGGAATTTATTATTAGAAGAAAGGAAATTGTTTTGAATTAGTAGAATTTTATAAGAAAGGATATTATTATTATTTTCAAGGAAGGGAATTATTATTGAAATTGATAAAATTATATAAGAAAATTTATTTTCAAGAGAGGAGATATTATCCTTGAAAATATTAAAGTTTTTGTAAGAAATGTACATTGGAATTAATTTCCAAGAAAGGAGAAATTATTCTTGAAAATACTATTATTTTCACAAGAAATGTACATTTATTGTAATTTCCAAAGAAAGGGGAAATCAATCATGAAATTAATAGAATTTTTATTAGAAGTGTACATTAATATTAATTTTCAAGAAAGGGACATTTATTCTTAAATTATTTTGAATTTTAAAGAGATGTACACTACTACTATTTTTCAATAAAAGGAAATTTTCCCTTGAGAATTGTTAAGGAATTATAAAGGTGGCCAAGTGTCCACATAGTGCCCAAGTGTGCACAATGACCCTAGGAAGGAGACCAAGTGTCCACATAGTGCCCAAGTGTGCACAATGACCCTAGAAGGTGGCCAAGTGTCCATAAATGTAATAAACTAGAATTTTTGAAATAATTAAATTGGACAAATTTAATCATGATTTTATTAAAATTGAATCCGGCATAATTTTCTGAGTCTATGGTTGAAATATGGGAATTTTTCGGAGTCAAAATCCGATCCGATGAAGGAAAATGCAGCCCGGTGTTAGGAAATTGATAGATAAAGTCTCAGACTTTAAATCTTTTACACAGAGGCCAAATCCCTTTCATTGGAATCTGTGCCCTTGCCCGGATCAAAGACGGCATCCGAAAATTCCCCCAGGTGAAGTGCTAAAAGACCGAATTGCCCTTGGAAGCTTTAAACTTTCAAAAACTCTATTTTCTCTCTCATTTTCCCTTTCCTTTCTCTCTCTTCCCTCTATTTTCTCTCTCTTCTCTCTCCTCCACGCTCGCCACTGTGCATGGCTAAAATGCCACCCTGCTTCGCCGTCTGACCCAGCCACCGGTGCAGCTCGACACCCTGAACCTCCTACCACCATCCCCAACCCAACCGCTAGAAAACGCTACTTTTCCCTTCATTATGCGTTTTCTCCTCCTACCGTGATCTCTTCCGTTTGACGTCATCCAGTGACACCGCCCCCACCATTGGGAAGGCCGAGCTACCAGCTTCCTTTGATAGCTCTTAGCCACCAAATGCTGCCGTCACGTGCCCAGAACAGCAAGAAAAAAGTCTGTTATGTGTCAACCTTTATCACCAAAAAATGTCGTACAAACAGTCATGAACTGCCAAACTAATCCCAGATCTGGCCTCCTCGACTTGCAGGCTACACACTGATGTAATTTTTGACCTCAGTTCCATCTCTCCACCTTGTCTTGTGCCATTGTGCGTACTTCTTTGGAGAAAGCAACTTGATCGTAATCAGAACTCCATCTTTTAGAACCCTCGGTACGGTCTAAATTGCCCTGATCTAATGTTTTCTAATTGAAATTGAATGCCGAACATCCATAGAAATTAAATTGACCTAGGAAAACATGTAATTATACGTAGGAAGTCTAATTGAATGAGAAAAAGCCTGAGATTTTAATTAAATTTTCCCAGGAGATTAACTAGGCTCGAATTCTGAGGAAACGAGAATCCCTAGATTAATTAGGAGCAAATGGTAAACAGGTAGAGTGATTTATGCCTCCCTGACTTTTAATTAACACTGTGGATACTTGATTCAGTATAATTTGATTGCATGGGAATGCATGCTACTTTTAATGAGTATATCTGTATGTCTGTGTGCTGTAAATGCCTATTGCATGTTAGAATGATTTGGCCATAGGATTTAGATGCCATAGAAACGAGTTGACTTAGGGTAGGGTACTTAATAACAGGTATGAGAAGACCGTTGAGTATCCCGAGTGCAGAGAATTTTATAAATGTATCATTTTAATTGGATTTAGCCTACATTCGTTAGGGATTACACAGTAAACTAGGATGACCCTATGAAAAGGTTTAAGGAGTATAAGGGGGGATAACATATACGGGGAAACGTTGTGGTTGAGGTGTAATTTCCTAGAACCTTGAGAACTAGTCGACTGTGTGCATGTGATTCTGAATAAACTGTATGAGGATGAGGATTGGTGTATGTACACATGTTAGGGGACGCCTTAGATGTTGATTCTCACCCGGTCCTTGAGTGATTGATTGGTGTCACGGATCACACTCACAATATAGGCATGATTTCGGGTGATTGGTGTCATGGATCACACCCAACGAAAAAGAAATGATTTTTGTAAAACAGCATGCAATTGGATAGATTTATATACGGTCACATAAGACTTGTGACTGATGTGATTGTGGAAACCACTGGGCAATGGATTTTAACTAGATATTTAGTACATATTTTTAGAAAAATATATTTTTATACTCATTTGATTTATTACCTCATTTTTCATGTAATTTAATGATTTTAAAAGATAAGGTAATTCACCGACTTTTGAAATAAACACGGGTGATGTTTTCTGTGCTTTTTCACAGCTGAGTATCCAACTATATTGAAATTTATTTACTATAGATTACTCTACTGGGATTTAAATATCTCATGAGATTGTTTGCTCAGATGAAAAGGAATAGGGGCCTAGGAGATAGATGACCAGAAACTGGACAACAGAGGGATATTGTAGCGTAGTTTAGGCTTGAATCTGTTATTGTAAATATCTGTATTGATGATTCTACTATTGTTGGATTTTTATTGGACGGATATATTGATTTTATAACTTTTTGTATTATGGGAAACGTCTGAATTACAGGGAAAACTCTGCCAAATTTTTGACAAATATGAATGTTTAAATACTGGGTTAAGTTGAACTACAGGTGGATGGTTTATATATTCTGATGTTATAGTTATTAGAATTGATATTCCAGAGTGTTTTATGATTGTATGTGAATTTAGAATATCTGAGTAGGACTTAGGGTTGAGTGGAATCTGAATGGGTAGTGGTAGCAGTCTATTTGGGTTACACTCAACCAATAGTGACCCTCTAAAATTGCCGAATCAGGGAAAAAGTGAAAAATTATTTTGAAAACCCATATGCTTCCGCTACTCTGATAGAGGTAAGTGTATTGTGGATTAGGGGGTCGTTACAATATTGGTATCAGAGCCTGATTTATCGATTGACTGGTTTAGTGGGTTAGTGGTTGTGAATCATTATGCTTGCAACTTTAAGACTTTAAATTGATTGATTATGGAATATCTAGGACCTGATCTTAAATTGAGAAAATAAGGAATGTATTTAATATTTAGCTACTTACTGTTGCTTTTAAGGATTAATCAATTTTCTTTTGTGTCAGATAGCCATGGCAGATCTTAACAGGGACAATACTCAAAGGCCAAGAGGAAGGCTAAGACATAGAAGCTAAAGCGCCTCAGGCAGTAGTAGCATGGAGACCAACGTCAATATGCGAGAAATGATGGACTCCATCTGGATGATGGCCGATGCCATGAGGGATCAAGCTACTACAAGTGCCAACGTTATGAGATAACAACAGGAAGACCGGCAAACTAGAAATGATAAGAATAATCAGAACGTCAACCCTATGTATCAAGGATGGATTGAATTTCAAAGAATAGGGCCACCTCCATTCACAGGTACCACTGATCCAACCGCAGTTGAAGCATGGCTGAAAGAAATGGAGAAAATCTTCTGCCTATTGCATTGTAACGATGAACAGAAAGTGACATATGCAACATAGATGCTTAAGGATGAGGCAAACAGTGGTGGACTGGAGCCCAGCAAGTGATGGAGAGCAGGGGCATTTCGCTCACTTAGAACTCTTTCAAGAGGGTCTTCTTGGATAAGTACTTCCCAAAAAGTGTTAGACAATCCAAGGAGACAAAGTTCTTGCAGCTCACAAAGGGAGGTAGATCGTTTGAGGAATATTTGGCAAAATTTGAAGAACTGGCCAAATATTCCACCTACCTCAGGATGCACTATGACGAAGCCTAGAAGGCAATTCAATTAGAAGAAGGATTGGACTTACCAATGAAGACCAAATTGCTCCACTCGAGATCAGGGATTTCGCAGTGTTGGTGAACAAATGTTGGATCCTGAGCAAAAAACTAGAACAGAAATAGAATATGACTCAGAGGATAAGTAACAGGCTGAAACCACTAGCCAGAAACCTCAACGTGAAGGGCAAAATGTTCAAGCCACAACCAGGGTCATCTAGTAGTGGCAGACGTCCAGATAGTGCAATTTGCCCAAAGTGTGGAACCAAGCATCCTAACCAACCCTGCTGGCATCAAAAACCAATGCAGTGTTACAAGTGTGGGGGTACAGGACATCTTGCAAAGTACTGCTCATCAAGCGGAAGCCAACAGAAACTAAGTGGCTGAAGACCGCAAGCTCCAGGGAGAGTCTTTACTCTCGATGCAACGAACGTTGACAGGTCATCAAGTTTCATGTAGGGCAGAGGTAAAATTTATAATTTTCCTTTGATAATATTGTTTGATTCGGGTGCCACGCACTCTTTTATTTTTGATGCATGCGTGGAAAGAATAAACTTACCCTTACAAACCATGCCCTGTGACTTGCACGTGTCCACACCTTTAGGAGAGACTACTATATCCCCACAAATATGCCTAAATTGCCCCCTTGCCATCGATAACACCCTCTTTATTGTGGACCTTGTGTGTTTACCCCTGACTGGGATCAACGTGATTTTGGGAATGGATTGGTTGTCTAGGAATCAGGTTTTGTTAAATTGTTCCGAGAGGACTATCACTATTTGGATACTGTGCCTGTACATGGGAGTGACAGAGCTTGTGAGATAAGTGATGTTTTCCTAAATCTCTCTCAGGTAGAATTGCAAGAAAGGTTAGACCTATCCCCAATTGTTAACGACTTTTTACAGGTGTTTCCTTTAGAAGTAAGTAGGCTACCCCCACCTAGAGAGATAGAATTTACAATTGACCTGATTTTGGGTGTAAGCCCAATAGCTATGACCCCATATCGAATGGCCCCAACAGAATTGAGGGAACTAAAGGTCCAAATGGAGGAATCGTTAGAAAAGGGATTCATTAGGCCGAGCTTATCATTGTAGAGAGCCCCTGTCCTATTCGTAAAGAAGAAAGACGAGAGTTTAAGTTTATGCATTAACTATCGGTAATTGAATAAGGTGACTATTAGGAATAAGTACCCATTACCGCGAATTGATGATCTATTTAACCAGTTGCAAGGTGCAACGATATTCTCTAAGATATACTTACGGTCGGGATAGCACTAGATTAGGGTTAGGGAGGAAGATATCCCTAAGACAACATTTAACACTAGGTATGACCACTATGAGTTTCTAGTAATGCCATTTGGACTGACAAATGCACCTGCTGTCTTTATGGACTACATGAATAGAATTTTTAGACCTTACTTGGACCAATTTGTAGTGGTATTCATAGACGACATCTTAGTCTATTCCAAGACTTATGAAGAGCATGCACAACATCTTAGCAAGGTACTACAGACATTGGAAGAAAAACAATTGTATGCTAAATTTAAGAAATGTGAGTTTTGGTTGGAGGAAGTGAAATTTCTAGGCCACGTGGTAAATGGGGAAGGGATTTCAATAGACCCTAAGATGATTGAAGCCATATTAGATTGGGGTCAACCAAGGACGATCACCGAATTTAGGAGTTTTCTAGGATTGGTAGGCTATTACAGGAAGTTTATCTAAGGATTTTCTCATATAGCTTTGCTATTAACCCGGTTAACTCGGAAGGGTGTAAGTTTTGAGTGAAGCGAGCAATGCGAGCAATTTCCAAACTTTAAAGGAAAAGTTGACCACCACTCCAGTGCTAATAATTCTGAAACCCTTAGAACCCTTTTCAGTATATACAGATGCATCAATGAAAGGTTTAGGATGCGTCTTAATGCTGGATGGAAAAGTAGTTGCTTATGCATCACGACAATTGAAACCTGCAGAGGAAAACTACCCTACCCACGACTTAGAATTAGCTGCCGTTGTATTTGCCTTGAAGATTTGGAGACATTATCTATATGGGGCCGTATTTAAGGTTTTTAGTGAGTGACTTCCTGATAACCTGTGATTTGAGGGAACAAATTAGACAAGCCCAACTAGATGATGAATCCTTGGAGATCTATACAAACCAACCTGAATTTGGATTAGCCCCTGATGGAGTATTGATTTTCGGGAAGAAAATAGTAATCCAAAACCATCAGGAATTGAAGGAAAAAGTGTTAGCAAAGGCTCATTGAAGCCACTATACCATCCACCCAAGTATTTCCAAGATGTATCAGGATTTAAAAAGAAACTTTTGGTGGCCAGGCATGCGGAAGGATATCACGAACTATGTGAATGCTTGTCTGACTTGTCAACAGGTTAAGATAGAGCATCAAAGACTCGCAGGATCACTAAAGCCACTGGAGATACTGAAAGGGAAATGGGATCAAATAACCATGGATTTTGTAGTAGGATTACCTAGAAAACCAGCTGGTTATGATGCCATTTGGGTGATAGTGGATAGATTAACCATGGAGAAACTAACTGAAGTATACCTTAGGGAAATCATGAGATTGCATGGGATACCATCAGGTATAGTGTCAGACCTAGACCTTAGGTTTACTTTGAGATTTTGGCAATCCCTACAGCAAGCATTAGGAACCTAGCTTAAGTTTAGCATGACCTATCATTCTTAGACTGACGGGTAGTCTGAGAGAACTATCCAAACTTTAGAAGACATGTTAAGGGCTTGCGTGCTAGAATAGAAAGGAAGTTAGGATAAACACCTACCTTTGATAGAGTTTACATACAATAACAGTTATCACTCTACCATTGGTATGGCATCGTATGCTGCTCTGTATGGGAGGAGTTGTAAATCACCTTTAAGTTGGGTAAAAATGGGGGAAAGTACACTGTTGGGACCCGATATTGTACAAGAGACTACTAATCAGATCAAAATGATCAGAGAAAAGATAAGGGCTGCCTAACAAAGACAAGAAGCCTACGCCAATAGGAGAAAGAGACCTTTAGAGTTAAATGAGGGAGAGTATGTCTTTCTGAGAGTGTCCCCCACTACACGTATTGGCAAACAAATAAGGACAAAAAAATTAAGTCCTAGATTCCTAGGACCATTCCAAATCTTGCAAAGAGTCGATCCAGTCGCTTACCAGATTGCCTTACCTCCATACCTGTCAAACTTGCATGATGTCTTTCATGTTTCAAAACTCCGCAAATATGTCCTAGACCCTGCGCATGTATTGGGGAATCAACCCATAGTATTAAAGGAAAATTTAACTTATGAATCTGCACCTGTACAAAACTTTGAATTTCAGACTAAGCAACTCTAGAGTAAAGTAATCCCTTTAGTTAAGGTACTTTGGCAGGATGTAGCATCGTAGAAGATGACGTGGGAGAAAGAGGACGAGATGAGGCAACGTTATCCAGAACTTTTCACGGGTATGAATTTTGGGGACAAAATTTCTTTTAAAGGGGGAGAATGTAATAAACCAGAATTTTTGAAATAATTAAATTGGGCAAATTTAATTATGATTTTATCAAAATTGAATCTGGCATAATTTTTTGAGTCTACGGTTGAAATCTGGGAATTTTTCAGAGTCAAAATCTGATTCGATGAAGGAAAATGCGGCCTGACGTTAAGAAATTGACAGATAAAGTCTTAGACTTTAAATCCTTTACATGAAGGCCAAATCCCTTTCATGGAAATTCGTGCCCTTGACTAGATCAAAGACAACATCCAAAAATTCCCCCAGATAAAGTGGCAAAAGACCAAATTACCCTGGAGGCTTTAAACTTTCAAAAACTCTATTTTTCCTCTCATTTTCCCTTTCCTTTCTCTCTCTTCCCTCTATTTTCTCTCTCTTATCTCTCCTCCATGCTCACCACTGTGCATGGCTAAAAATGCCACCCTGCGCTGCCGTCCGACCCAGCCACCGGTGCAGCTTGACACCCTGAACCTCCTGCCACCATCCCTGGCCAACAACGGACACCAAAACCGCCGAAAAATACCACTTTTCCCTCCGTCGCGTGTTTTCTCCTCTCGCCGTCATCTCCGCTGTCTGACGTCGTTCGGTGACACCACCCCACCATTGGGAAGACCGAGCTGCCAGCTTCCTTCGTCAGCTCCCAACCACCAAATGCCATCGTCATGCGCCCAAAATGGAGAGAAAATAGTCTGCCGTGTGTCAATTTTTGTCACCAGAAAATGCTATCCAAATGGTCGTGAACCGCCAAACTAACCCCAAATCTAGCCTCCTTGACTTGCGAGCTACACGCTAGTGTAATTTTCTACCTTAGCAGCATTTCTCCACCGTCTTATTTCTTTGTCTTTATCTGATGTGCCACCGCTGAAGAAGCCAGAAAAGGTTCAGAATTACAACTCCACCTTTCAAAACCCTCGGTACGGTCTAAATTGCCCTGATCTAATGTTTTCTAATTGAAATTGAATGCCAAACATTGGTATAAACTAAATTAACCTAGGAAAACGTGTAATCGGGCATAGAAAGTATAATTGAATGAGAAAAAAGCCTGAGATTTTAATTAAATTTTCCTAGGAGATTAACTAGGCTCGAATTCTGAGGAAACAGGAAGCCCCAGATTAAATAAGAGCAAACGATAAATAGGTATAGTGATTTACGCCCCTCTGACTTTTAATTAACGCTGTGAATACCTGATTCAGTATAATTTGATTGCATGGGAATGTGTTCTACTTTCAATGAGTATATCTGTATGCCTATGTGTTGTAAATGCCTGTTGCATGTTAGAACGATTTGGCTATCAGATTTAGATGCCATAGAAATGAGTTGACTTAGGGTAGGGTACTTAATAGCCAGTATGGGACGGCCATTTAGTATCCTGAGTGCAGAGAATTTTATAAATGTATCATTTTAATTGGATTTAGCCTGCATTCGTTAGGGATTACGCAGTAAACCAGGATGACCCTATGAAAGGTTTAAGGAGTATAAAGGGGGATAACCTATATGGGAAAACATTGTGGTTTAGGTGTAATTTCCTAGAACCTTGAGAACTAGTCGACTATGTGCATGTGATTCCGAATAAACTGTATAAGGATGAGGATTAGTGTATGTGCACATGTTAGGTGACGCCCTAGATGTTGATTCTCACCCGGTCCTTGAGTGAGTGATTGGTGTCACAGATCACACTCACAATATAGTTTCAGTTGATTGGTGTCATGGATCACACCCAACGAAAAAGAAATAATTTTTGTAAAATGACATGCAATTGGATAGATTTATATACGGTCACATAAGACTTGTGACTGATGTGATTGTGGAAACCACAAGGAAATGGATTTTAACTAGATTTTTATACTCATTTGATTTACTGCCTCATTTTTCATGCAATTTAACGATTTTAAAAGATAAGGTAATTCACCGACTTTTGAAATAAACACGGGGTGATGTTTTCTGTACTTTGTCACAGCTGAGTATCCAACTATTTTGAAATTAATTTATTGTAAATTACTCTACTGGGATTTAAATATCTCATGAGGTTGTTTGCTCAGATGAACAGGAACAGGGGCCTAGGAGATAGCTGGGCAGAAACTGGATGACAGAGGAACATTGCAGCGTAGTTTAGGCTTGAATTTATTATTGTAAATATATGTATTGATGATTCTGCTATTGTTGGATTTTTATTAGATGTATATACTATTTTTATGACTATTTGTATTATGGGAAACGTCTGAATTACAGGGGAAACTCTACCGAATTTTTGGCAGATATGAATGTTTAAATATTGGGTTAAGTTAAACTGCATGTAGATGGTTTATATATTCTGATCTTATGGTTATTAGAATTGATATTCCAAAGTGTTTTATGATTGTATGTGAATTTAGAATATCTGAGTAGGACTTAGGGTTGAGTGGAATCTTAATGGGTAGTGGTAGCAGTCTATTTGGGTTACACTTAACCAATAGCGACCCTCTAAAATTTCTGAATCGGGGAAAAAGTGAAAAATTATTTTGAAAACCCATATGCTTCCGCTACTCTGATAGAGGTAAGTGTATTGTGGATTAGGGGGTCGTTACAATAAGTTGCCAAGCGTGCACAAGAGATTTTAGAACGGTGGCTAAGTGTCCACAAGTGCCCAAGTGTGCACAAGAAATTTTTTATAAAGGTGGCCAAGTGTCCACAATTTTTTTCTTAGGGTGAAATTACAATTTTGCCCTTCCTCAGGGAAATTGCCTTTTGACATCAAATGCAAGTGATCTCTTACATAACTAGATTCTTCTTCTCTCTTAAATGAAATTAATGAGAATCCTTTGCTATACTTTCATGAAATAAGAGGATTAAACTAATTTTTCCCTTCATGTTAAAATTACTATTTTACCCTTCCTTACCAAATTTCCAATTTCATTCTTTTATCACAAAAGTGATTATATAATAATAAAAATGTCCATTATAACTCCTTAATAAATCATCCTTAACAGCCCATAAATAATACTAACAATAATAATAGTAACAACGTCATCATAAAAATGCAAGTGTTTAGAGCTGATGTTACATCTAGGTATTGTGTGATAATGGAAATTGAAGTGGCTATGGTAGAGGTTCTTTTCCTAGGGACCTTTATAGTTGTGATGGAAATTTACATTATGACAGTAATAGAAATCCCTACAGCAGACATGCAGACTTAGAGAGTAGAAATCATTATGTAACTATAGCCCCTTTTGTTTAGGTCCTAATTCTATATATGTTCTTTTGGGGGTAGAATTAAGACTACATATTTTTGGCTATATATAATGGGAAAAAGGGCACATTCTTGAAATAAGATATGTAAAGGATCTATCCATTAGTAGAATTTTTAGAAGGGGTTTGAGTGATAGGCTTGTTGTCTCCTTACCCCTTGTGAATGGGTACTTCATATATCCTGGAACATATATCAGACAGTGTATCAAAAATATATATGTTTGTATTACTTATAAATTCTGCTATGATGTATGAAATTTTATTTCTGTTGTGCTAAAGTATGCTAACTTGAGCAAAAGAACCCAAACCTAATCAATCATAGAATTAATGCTCAGGCCAATATTTGAAAATAATAAGGTAAAGATAAATGTAACTACTTATCTTATTACATTTTATTACGTTGTAATGTAAAAATAAGGGTGTTACACTCAGTCACTCTCATTATGTCTTGCATCATCCTACTCATACTACCCTCACCTTCCTTCTCCTTTCCCATATTCTTCCTAGGTAGGGCCATAGTTCACTCTATAAAAAAAATATTGCAGAGGTGATAAGACTCGATAACATAATATTTATAAGAGATTTTATGGCACCAACAAGAAATACTATCTACCCAAACCTACCACTCCATTCTTCAAGTCAAAACATAACACAAGTCAATCAATTGCTTAGGCGCAGCTAACTAGCTTGCATTAGTCTTCATCCTGAGGAATCTACCCTTCACTCTCGAGCTAGTACCTAGCTATCTGTGGTAGCCATGCTCTAATACCAACTAAGTGTAACACCCTCAATCTTACGATTCCTTTTAGTTAATTAAATAATATAATATATTATAGAATTGGTGAGTTATTACTACCTCTACCTGAGTAAATTTTAACTTTCAACAAGTTAAATAATTGTCATTGGTTTGAGATTTCTACACTCGGGTTCTCACACGTAACACAATGAAAATAAATAAAATAAATTGTATAACTATCTTTATATACTTCACATTTGAACATAAGTCTTTACAAAGTCAGATTATCTTATACAAAACATATACTTATAGATATTTGAGATTGCTAACTAGGGTAAGGAGGCTACAACCCTGATAGTCATACCTATTAAAGTCCTACTAGTGGGTAATCTTATACCTCTCACATATCTTGACACATATATTCCCTCCTTCTCTGTATATAAAAAATAAGTATCCTAACCCTTTCCAAAAATATAATAAGGGCTAGGATAATGGGCATGTATAACTTCAAATATCTACATGTCATAACATAATAACTATTATACTATTCACACAAGTCTATCAACACTTCCTTACAACCATGAAATACCCTAAGATGGGTATCTCTACCAATGCTACTTGCTGCATTTATGTGAGAATAAATATCCATAGCATAACAATCTATTTTAAAACTACTGGTCTATATCGCCGTACTTGTACAAAAATCCACTACATCCTTTCCATTATTAATTGTTAAACAATATCTATTGGGGCATGATTATGCAGTTATTCCATTATACTCATTTAATAAACGTAGAATGTACTTATGAATACATGTACAGTTACAGTCTAGTCCACTAGATGTCAACAATACAAACATTTCATTTCATCACATACATTTATCACGGTAACATAACCATTCATAATCACATAAAAATCAACATGAGTCAGGAAAGCAATTGCATCATAATGGCTAATGCCATAGCATTACATGAGATATTGGGAGAGTCACCCAGCGAACAACTCCACGTGATCCACTAACACTTTTTGAATGAGTTTTGAGTTAAGTCTCATGGTCCTTGACCATCTAGGAGCTCAACGTCTGCCCTGTACTATCTAGAGCATCCCCCAGTGGATCCTAAGTACACCATAGTTATTTTCCTCTATGACAAATCATCCTACACTCGCTTATTGGTCCCTGCCAACTCTAACAGATCATCCCATGACCAGCGGGATCAATGTCCCTTTGGATACCTTGTTACTAGTATAACTCATGAGATTACTACTACCTCTAACAGATCATGCTCACTCTAGCCATGCGAATGATGAAGCTTTAGAATAACCATCCTCATTGATGGATCATATTCTATCACGCTATTCACAAGCAAATATTTTAGGGTGAATCGACTCATACTATGGTTATGCTTAACTCCTCTAAGTATGTGACTCCTTTTATTAGCCATAGAGAAATTTGCTAACTTAGAATTTGCAACTATCACGATGTTTTTGAAATCAATTATGATTGAGAGGATGTTTTACCATCCCAAATTTATGGCTTGACTGCAGAATGCCCAACGACCGTCTCATACCGATAGTTGGTCACTCAATCATGAGCCTATCTACCACTAAGGCATATACTTAGAATACTTCTCTCTTTTCTCTTTATGGTTTCCTCTCTTTCTTTTGACCTCAAGTTACATGTTACCCAAAACTTCTCTTATATGATGACACTATTGTTGACTCTATTGAGAAAACATTCAAGAAAATAGAAACTTGGACTCCATGACTTCTTCTAGACTTTTGAGAATTTTATTTTAAAGATTAAGTAGATTTTTCAAAATAATTTCTTCATGAAAACCCATGTTCTCCCACCTAGAAATTGACTTATAGTTCATAACAGTCAGCTTGCAACAATAAAATAGTAAAAACCCAAACAGAGGGCTATCAGTCAGCTACCCGAATGCTAGCAGTTGGTTGGCAGCTAACAGGGAGCTACCAGTCGGCTGTTAACTTCTTAGTAGTCGGCTGCTAGTTTATTGTGTTCTAGAAATTCATATCAGGAGTATGACAATCGACTATTACAGGTTGGCAGTCAACTGACACCTAAATTTTCTAAAAAATATGAAGCTAAAAAACACAATAATCGACTTGTAGGATCTTGAGCTTCAATTTTGTTGCTATGACATGCTATAAAATCTAGTTTTTACCCTTTTTCAAGTATAGAAATGCATAAGCTTAGTTTGTAATACTTAATTATCTTTTAACTTTCATAAAAAAAAGCTTAAAATCATCTATCACCATTGATTCAACTCCAATTAACTTTGGTGCACAGTGTAACCCATTTTGCAAAATCTAAAACAAGCAATTCTAAGTACATCTAATTGACATAAAGTACCTAATAGAATTTAAAAACATAAAGGATGTAGGTTTAAATCCTTCTCTTATCTCAAACAATATCAAAATCACCATTTTTAGCAAAATAAACAAGGCTTTTAAAAAATGAGGGGGATTAGATTGTTTACTATCTTGTTGTTAACTTAGAACACTTAGATGTGTGTTTAAAGACTTGTTGGTGTGTAATCCTTGCCTCAGAAATATCAAACTCCTTCTTGCAATCCTCTTCCTTATTAATTTCCCACTTCCCTTTATAGCTTTTCTCTCTCTCTCTCTAAGTTTGAAGTTCAGGGTGAAATGGGGAAGGTTATGATATTTTCACCTATTTATAGGTGGTCCAAGCAGTTGAAGAAACTTTAACCCTTATCTGATGTCAGGCTCAAGTTTTGATCATCCGACCTCCATTAACAAATTTCCTAACCACATGGAAAGTTACCATTTTGCCCCTATATCTTTAGTGAAAATTTTCAAAATTCTAGTAGCTACAATAACCAATCTTTTGGCTAAAATTATGATTTGCTATCCCTAAAGTATTTGAAAGCCTATGTAACTTCCTTTACTAAACCTCTTCCTTTCATTCAAGTCCTTACTCTTTTCTTTTCAATTCAATCCTGCACTAATGCAACTACATGCCATCTAATGCAACATACACAAGCATTTAACTTATAAAAAAAACTAACCAACATCTCTCATGTATGGAATGAGCGGATGTTATATGTACTATCTGAAGCATCCCCAAGTGGATCCAAGTACTTAATAGTCCCTGCCCTCTTGGCAGATCATCCTTGACCAGTGAGATCGATATCTATAACTGATATTTCACGTCCCTTTTGTCCCAAATAGGCTGGTATAACTCACTCAATGGTTCCTGCCAACTTTGACAGATCATCCCTAACTAGCGAGATCGATATCCCTTTAGATACTTCACCTTCCTTTCGTCCTATAAAAGGGCTGGTATAACTCACGAGATCACTGCCACCTCTGATAGATCACGCCTACTCTGCCCCTACAGATTATGAGGCTATGGAATCACCATCCTCACTGATAGATCACATTCTAGCATGCTATTCACAAGCATATATTTTAGGGTGAATCAGCTCATGTTGTAGTTATGCTTAACCTTAAATATGTGACTCCTTTTGTTAGCTATAGAGAAGTTCACTAACTTAAAATTTGCAACCATCATAGTGTTTTTGAAATTATTTATGATTTAGTGGTTGTTTTACCATCCCAAATTTATAGTTCATTGCCTAACAATCATCGTATACCAATAGTTGATCACTCAATCATAAGCCTATCTACCACTAAAGCATACACTTGGAATACTTTTCTCTTTTCTCTTTATGTTTTCCTTTCTTTCAATTTTTGACCCATAAAACATGTTACCCAAAACTTCTCTTATATGATGAAAATATTGTTGACTCTATCGAGCATGCATTTAAGAAAATAGAAACTTGGACTCCATGATTTCTTCTAGACTCTTGAGGGTTTTATTTTAAAGATTAGGTGGCTTTTTCAAAACAATTTCTCCATAAAACCCTTGTTCTCCCACCTAGCAATCGACTTATAGTTTATAGCAGTTGGCTTGCATCAATATAATAGTAAAAAGTCAAATAGAAGGCTACCAGTTGGCTACCCGAATGGTAACAGTCAGTTGGCAGTTGATAGAGGGCTACTAGTCGACTGTCAGCTTCTTGATAGTCGGCTTCGGGTTTGCTGTGTTATAGAAATTGATCTCAGGAACACAAAAGTCGACTGCTATAGGCTAGTAGTCGGCTGCCACCTATATTTTCTAGAAAATATCAAGCTGAAGAACACGACAGTTAACTTGTAGGATCTTGAGCTTCGATTTTGCTATTATGAAATGCTAAAAAATCCATATTTTATCTCCTTTCAAGTCTAGAAAAGCATGAGATTAGTTTCTAATATTCATTTATCATTTATCCTGCATCAAAACTTACATATATGCTCAAAATGATCCATCCCAAATGGATTTAACTCAAGTTAACTTTGGTGAACAATCTAACCCATTTTACAGAATCTGAAACAAGCAATTCTAAGTACATCTAATCGGCATAAAGCACCTAATAGAAGTTAAAAACATAAAGGATGTAGGTTTAAATCCATCTCTCAACTAAAAAGACTAAAATAAGTATTTTCAACCAAGTGAAGAATATTTTTAAAGAAGAGGGATTCAGATTGTTTTCTATCTTGTTATTGATTTAAAGCACGAAAATATTTGTTCAAAGACTTGCCAGTGTGTTCTTCTTGACTTTGGAATATCAAACTTCTTACTATAATTCTCTTCCTTCTCAATTTCCCACTTTCTCTCTCTAGCCCTTCTCTCTCTCTCTAAGTCTGAAGTTCATGGTGCATATGGTGAGACTCTAGATATTTTATCCTATTTATAAGTGGTTCGATGCTAGGGTCGAGTTTTGATCATCCGACCTTAATTAGTAACTTCTCCAACCATATGGATAATTACCATTTTTCCCCTAAAACTTTAGTGGGAAATTTCAAAATTCTGTTAGTTACAGTAACTAGTCTTTTGGCTAAAACTATGTTTTGCTATATAACTTTCCTGACTAAACCTTTTCCTTTCATTCAAGTCCCTAATCCTTTCTTTTCAAGTTAGTTTCCCACTAATGCAACTAAATACAATCTAATGCAACATACACAAGCATTTAGCTTAATTAATAACTAGCAACCATCTCTCATAAGTAGAAAGAGCGGATGTTACATAATGTTGCACTCTGGATTCTCGCTCATATATATATGTATATATAAATGGCAGCGAAAGTGTAAAAACTCTAAGGTATATTTATATGTACAAGCTAGACATTTCTATTTACAATTTATACACATATGTAAATGATTCCCAAAATACTAGGTGAGAACTTGAGAAATGATGTCAACTTTCCCAATACCACCTAAACTCTTTATGGGATACCTTTTGCTATGATACAAAGTTAGTAAACTTATACATATAATTCAAGTAGGTTCCATCCTCTGTTCACTATACATACTCATAAATTCCTTATAGCCTTCTTGAAACAGGCCAGGGATAGTGGAACACCTAAAAAGATGGTTATCTCCTTTACCACTCTAACCCACTGGGGGCAGTGGTGCATCTACAATATAGATTATGATTTCTCTAATATGTATAGAGTACCCTACACTAGGTCCATGAACCACTTGAATTCCCACCTCTATAGTCACAAAGTACCTAGGCATCTGGACACATCCACGCACATGTGAGACATAAATCTCAATAATCAAAAGAAATTAAGTTCAAATTTACCATTGATGATACCAAATATGAAAAATATAGAAAAACTCTTGCATTCAAATTCATCTCAAATTATAAACATAATTTCACTAGATAATATGCAACTACTATGCTATGTCATGTCAAATACATCATTTAGTGAGCATCATCGGATATATTCATCCTTCACATTATCAAAATATATTGATATAGACATTTAACATGATAAATAATGGAAATAACTTTCATTCACATGGCTTACCAGGCTAATCATAAAATAACTTTCACATGGCTCTACTTGGCCATTCATAATACCTTTTTTATTTGGCTCTACGTGGCCAATACATTCTTTCTTTTCTATCAAACATTGTATGAGTCCTTTCTTTCATAATAGTTAGCTAGAATTTACCACTAAGGCATCCTCTAGTCATTTTTGAAAGACCATTATGCCTGATAGATATCACTGTGCCTCTCCATGGGTCACAAATCATTTCCACTCACTAGATCACTGCACCTCTACCTCGGTTAATGATCATGTCTATCGATACTATGTTGAGATGGGACAATGTTGCCTTAACTTAATACCCTCTAATATATACCCTAGTTTGAAAAGTTCCTTGATCATGATTGTTTAATTCTAAGTAGATAACTCCCTAACCATTCAGGTACTAACTTAAGGTTAACCATCAATACATTGTTTTCTCATAATTCTTTGAAGAGTTAAATTCTATTTTAGTGAGAAAACATGAAATTTTTGGTAACCATCCCATACCAATCATTGGTCATTCATTCCAAAACTTATCTAGGCTAGAATATATGATAAGAGTACTTATATTCTATTTTTCTAGTTATTTCCCTTCAAAATGTGCTCCATATTACTTTTCAAATACAATAACATAACATTGGAATGATTCCCTAGCTTTACATGATGGTTGGGAAGAGAAGAGGCATACAACATCTCGTTGAAAAACTTCAAAGGAAGCTAATCAGGCTCCCATGGTGAAGTGCACAGAGACAATTCACCGCAATGAGAAGCCACATTCGCTGTGGTGAAGTCTTTAAAATTTAATGATTTTCAGGAAAATTTTGCATAAAAATTTGAGTTTACACCATTTTTTTCCCTAAAACACTTTAAGAAAATTTTAAGAATTTTTTTGGGCCACATTTGGACTCTTTTTACTTTCCAAAACATCACCATCAACAAAATCAAGTTCCCTAAGTTAGGAATCAAGATCCACCATAAGAAGCATGTTCACGGAAGAAAATTGGATAACCCACCCTTTTAATACTATCTCAAGCATAGTTTAGTCTCAAATAAGGATCCACAAACATGTATCCAACATATAAATCAAAGAATGCAAGTTTCAATCTCCCTTATAACTCAATTCAATTCAAAAAAATTTTCAAAGAAAAGCATAGGTTCTTGCACCCAAGGGAGAAGAAGAAGATTTCTTTGATTCCTTGAAGATTTACACAGTTTGATGTT
Source organism: Senna siamea (assembly GCA_031216115.1). Classification (NCBI taxonomy): domain Eukaryota; kingdom Viridiplantae; phylum Streptophyta; class Magnoliopsida; order Fabales; family Fabaceae; genus Senna; species Senna siamea. Next base: position 12,390,031 of record CM062360.1, read on the forward strand.
CCTATATGTTAGTTTGCTACACTTTACTTCAGATCTTCCACATTTAAAAGCCTATATCTTCTTGCTTCTTGACTTTTCTCTCTTCTCTCAAGTCTCTCTCTCTCTCTAGGTGATGAAGAAGATGAAGATATGAAGATAGATGAAGACTTCATCCTTCTTAAGTCACATAGGGTTGTATGGGGATCAAATTGCAATTTAGTGAAATTGAAAAATAATTGCTAACTAGTCCTTAGGTCAAAAATCAATTTCAACTATCTTAAAAAGTTTTTCCCTTACGTAACACTTTCATAATAAATTTCCTAAATGTTCCATTTTTGATTACTTGGTCTTTAATTCCTTATCTATCTTATGGATTAAATTACTCAAATGTACCATTTTTGTAAAATGTCATTTTCTCTTAATATAGACCTCATTTCAACCCGGTTTCACAGTCATTTGATTCGTTACCTACTTCTCTAACTTCAAAAATCACATTTTCACAACAAATATATCTCCACTAATCAAGGGCTAAATGGATTAGGAGGATGTTACACTATCTCTAACCAAAAAAGTATTCGTAGAGTTATGTTATTTTAAGAAAATGAAAGTAAGCTGTTAATTCTCCTCCCTACCTAAAATGCCAAAATCAAAGATAAAAAATGCAAGAAAAGAAAGTATCAGAGTTGAAAGTGCCAAATCACCTTTTTCTTTTACCATTTAGCATAGGGAGGTACACTTTTCTTGCCCTTTCTAACAACTAGAGTAGAATATTAGAAACAAATTCTGCACTACACTAGAAATTGGGGATGCCACTACGTTCTCACAATGTTGCTTCTTTTTTTGTGTCTTATAGCCATGCAACATAAAGATTCCCACCACAATCTAAAATCATAAGTTACATAAATTCCCTCCAAAATCTCCAATAAACATAGGATCAAAATATGCGTTAAGTATATCAACTATCTTTTGACTTTCCATTTTATTCCAACATTGAACATGGATAACAATATAGTGAAAATTCAAAAACTTGGTTATGCAAGTGTGAAAAAAAATCCCAATTATAATATAAGATTGTCTTTTCTTTTGTCATTTGTTGAATACAACATTGATGCATTTATCACATTTGTTCTTACTTATCAACCGTAGTAGTTAAATTTTAAAGTAAGGCTTAAAAATTTATATTAAGGATGCAGATGTGGTGAAAATGAGATTTAAAACCTTTTAATAAATTTAAAATCCCATAAAATGATGATCTCTAAAACAAGTATTGATGTGAAAAGAGAGTTAGGATTTCAAAAGGAGGTTTTTTAAAAAAATGATTAGTGAAAAGTGATTATTTTAGAAAAATTAAGTGATTTGAGTTGTAAAACATAGGCGAAATACAAAAAAAAAAGGGTTGAAATTATGGTTTCACACTAAACAATTGGAAAGAGATTTCAAAGAAAAAGAGGTTTGAGGTATTTTTAAAAGTTCAAAATGACAATTTTTCTTATTTTAACATCAATTTTACAAGGGACAACCAATAAACTTTTGTGATAAAAAATTTTTGATTGCCATGGGAAACTAATTGACTATTATATTCTTCAAATATTAAAACTAGCCTAGAATAGTAGTTGTTGACTACTAAGGTTGGCTAGTCAATTATTCTCCTTAATTAGTCGACTTTTTACTCTTTGTTAGAAATTTTTGAGATTTCAGAGAGCACTTAGTCAACTTCCAAACTATTAAGGATAACAGTTGAGGCCCTTTTCTCCTAGAACACTCAACCTTAGCCTTAGTCATCCCTTTTCCTTCCAAGACAGATATTCATATGTAAGTACTCTTTATCCTTTCTAGGTACTATCAACTTCTAAAATATTAGAGTATGGTTATGGACCTCTAAAACACATTTAAAGCTACTTTAATGCTTAAGTTAGTAATGATAATTGGAGATTAAACTAGAAAGAGTATGCAAAATGGGAGAAACAATGAGGTTTTATAAGAGTTAGTAAGATTAATATTCAAAAGTTCATTTCTTATAAAAGAAAACCTTTACTTTATAAGAGGTCTATTAAAAATATTAGTGAATTGATTGCGCTACTGTTGTCACATTTAATATAAATGTTTTCAAGAAACATTCCAACATCTTGGACTTGATACTTTAGCTTCAACAACAAGGGAAGTGAAAAACAACTTATCAACTCACTATGAAATCCCTTTAGGACACAAAAATCCCATGTGATAAGTTTAAACTAGATATCTAAAAATTCTTTTGACAGGAATGAAGTGAGAAAATTTTTGGAAATTTTGGAAGCTTGCACACATCTATATACTAAAAATAACATATATTCTATTAGTTGTCAAATAAAGAAGTGAGCTAATAATACCTCTATACATTTTTATGTTAAAATAGTCGATTAGTTGCTTTCTAGTTAACTTTTTTTTCACTCTAGAGGACTAGTGTAATAACCTGATTTTAAAATAAAATAAAATTGGGTAAAATAATTTTTGATTTTTTTTGAAATTGAATTAAGCGTATTTCTCTGAGCTCATGGTTAAAATTTGAGAATTTTTCAGAGTAAAAAATCTTATCTAACGAAGAAAACTCGACTTGGCTTTAGAAATTTATCAGATAATTTGGAAGGCTTAAAATCTTCAAAATATTTTTGAATTCCTTCCATATGGGCCTATATTCTTGCCCAAATCAGAGAATGCATCCGAAATTTACCCCGGGCAAAGTGAGAAAAGACCAAAATGCCCCTAGAGGCTATAAAATCTTAAAACTTCATAATTTTCCCTTATTTTTCCTTTTCTCTCTCTCTCCTCCACACATTTTCTCTCTCTTCTCTCTCATTTTCGCGCACCACCTCCAACTGCCGAAACCACTACGCTGCACCACCGCAGAACCCTGCCACTCGTGCAACTTGACATCGTCAACCTCCAGCTGCAACTCGAAGGATGACACAACGGCCAGAAACAACGGTGTTTCCTCCCATCGTGAAATCCAAGCTTCGCCGTGATCTCCGCCGTCCGATGCCGTTTGGCCACACCGCTGCCTCCATTGGGTAACCTGAGCTGCCAACTTCCTCTGCCAGCTTCCAGCTGGTGGAACGTTACCGCCACTAGTCGTGAACGGAGGAAAATAGCTTCGTCTGATCATCACCTTCTTCGCCAAAAAAATACGGTCAAACCGCCATGTTTCGCCAAAAGGAGCCCAAATCCGGCATTCTCGAGTTATAGGTTACATTTTAGAGTATTTTTTGACCCCAGCCGTTGTGCATCACCGCCGTCTACTGCCATTCTCCGCCATGCATCATCACCAAAGTTGCTAGAAAGTTGTCGGAATCAAATTTCGAGCTTCCGAAACCCCCGGTACAATTTAAAATACTCCAATTTGATTTTTTCCTACTGAAATTGATTCCGAACATGTTTAAGGATTAAGCCAACCTAGTAATTAGATAAATTAACATAGGAAAGCATAATTGAAAGGAAAACCTGTCTATGATTTGAATTATTTCCTTAGGAAACTAATTGGGATTTATTGCCGAGGAAAAAGGGCCTGGAAATGTACCGAGAAGAAGAGGGAGATTTAGTCAAAGAGAAAGGAAGCAAGGTAGGTTAACAATTTGAGATTATGTTCCATGTTTAAGTTAATGCAACCAACATGTTTTACAAGCTTTCTTAGGAACATAATTGTGTACCTACATTCTTGGCAAAATGTATGTTTGTTAGCTAGCATGTGTGGTTTATTGAAATGTTGATGGATGAGATAGCATGGGTATGTTGTTGTAAAAGGATTAGGGCTGCATGGTGTTAAATTCATGATGACCACAAAGGAAGGAAACCCTACCATTTAAGGGTGTTAGTAAAGAATAAAGGAAGGAAATTGAATTGCCAATTTAATAAATCTCCCTAGTCCAAGTCCATGAAATTTATTCTTGGGATTTATAAAGTATGCACCATAATATTGATTCAAAATATGAGAATTTATTTTTGAAGTCATAAGAAGAGATTTTGATTATTATTGCAAGAAAAGAAAATGTTTCAAAATGCTAGAATTCTTGTAAGAAAGGTACATTAGGATTTATTTTCAAGAAAGGAGATATTATCCTTGAAATATTAGAATTTTTTATAAGAAATGTGCATTGGAAATAATTTTCAAGAAAAGAGAAATTATCCTTGAAATATGAGAATTTTTCATAAGAAATGTGCAATAGAATTAATTTCCAAGAAAGGGGGAATTATTCTTGAAAATATTAGAATTTTTATGAGAAATGTACATTTACATTAATTCCTAAGAAAGGGAAATTATTCTTGAAATTAATAGAATTTTTATAAGTGATGGACATTAATATTAATTTCCAAGGAAGAGGAATTTTATCCTTGAAGTTATTAGAATTTCAAAGAAATGTACACTAGTATTATTTTTTAAGAAAAGAAAATTTCCCTTGAAACTTGACAGAGATTTCTACAAAGGTGGCTAAGTGTCCACAAGTGCCTAAGATATAAAAGTATGTTTTAAAAATGATAATTATGAATGTTTTGTTCATTTTATGATTGTGAACAAGAGATTTTTGAAAGGTGTCCAAGTGTCCACAAGTGCCCTAGTGTGCATAAGAGATTCTTATAAAGGTGGCCAAGTGTCCGCATAGTGCCTAAGTGTGAACAACTTTTACGTAAAAGTATGTTTTAAGAATGATAAGTATCAATTTTTTGTTAAATTTTACGATGACGTGTTTCCCAGCGTGCTGGATGTTTTACTTGAAAGAACACTATTTTTATCTCATTGACATTTAAATTGATCATACATTGCTTGCCAGTTTATATTTATGAACAATGCCAAATTTTATTTTCAAGAATATAGAGTTAAATATTTTAGTGCTTGCACCCTGACACATATTAGTTATTTTTTTAAACATCCAAATTGTTAAGCTACTAGGAAACTTGCGTTTCTCATTATATGCTAATGTGCATCAGATGCAGACGCATAGCTGGCCAGGAGATTAAGTTCTTTCTTAGGTTTAAGAAATGTCGTAACCCCTATTTTTGGGACCTAGTCTAGACCTACTTCCTTTAGAGCTAGGATTATCCTTTTGGTAGTAGACTTGAGATGTAATTGGAGAAGAACTGGGGAAGGGATATGTGAAGGACCGGTCCATCTTGGAAATTTTTAAAGGGGTCTGAGTGACAGGATTGTTGTCTCCTGACTTCTTAGGGACGATCCTGATATATGTTGATTGTAATGTAATGGACATTATTGGACTTCTATTATTTGAATTGTATGAAAGTTAATCTTCTGCTGTGTAGTATAAAATTTTTGTTATTTCGCTGTGCATGTAATTTTTTAATCTGAGCAAAAGATCACGAACCTAATCTGCTTAATACAAATGAATGGTATAATTACTCAGACATTAATTAAATAAAAGGATAAGAAGAATGTACCAAACCTATCTGGTTGCATCATAGGAATTGTAATACTAGATAGGGGCATTACAACTAGTATTCTAAGTCAATTATGCCTTGAAAATTGATTGCTACCTCTCAAATGACTAGCAGTTAAATGGTAATTAAGCCCACAAAAGGTTGACTAGTAGATCTCTACAAGTGTTTTCCTTAATTTTTTTTTGAAGTTAGCAGTTTATGAAAAAAAAATTGTTTTATCAACAAAAACTAACTCAAAAGATCTACCAAGTTTAGGAAACTTAAAATCAAATAAATTTAAGCCAAGTTATGATTGAATTATTTTGAAATACCTTCACAATTTTATTTTAAGCCCTTAAACTAATCGAAGACAAAATTTCTTGAAGCTTGGTATGCCTTAAACTTTGGATTTCTTCTTAAAAACTCATTCATTGATAATCAAAATCAAAGGGTGCATGCACAATAAGGTCAACACCATATTTGTAAGAGAAATAAAATTAATAAATATGTTAACTGTCTTTTGATAAAACAAAACAAATTGCATGGTATGATAAATTATTTAATATATTGAGTTAAACTATTTTAAGACATGTTTTACAAATATTGGAAAGAAAAATTAAGCATTCTTAAGATTCATTAACTAAAAATGTTTCTCTTAAACAAGATGAAATTTTTTGTTGAAGCTCAATTAAAAGAAAATTTTACTCTTAGGGCCCTAGTAAGTAATAATCTAATATATATAACAACAAAAACAACAACAAACCAATCCTTTTCCCAATAAGTGGGGTCAACTATATGAATTAAGTGATACCAACGTGTTCTATCTTTACTCATTTCTATAGTTAGGTTATTAATACTTAAGTCCATCCTAAAAGTTTCCCCTATTATTTTCTTTAGTCTTCCCTTACCTCTAATTATTAAGTTATATTCCATCTGGTTAACTCTATCTACGAGAGCCTCTAATGGTCTCCTTTATACATAAACAAACCATCTAATACACATTTCTACTAACTTATCTATGATAGGTGCTACCTTGGCTTTCTCTCTAATTGACTCGTTCCTAATCTTATCCTTTCTAGTTTGACCACTCATCCAATGCAACATTCTCTTTTCTAGAATGTTGAATTTTTTCTTATGTTGACATTTTATCACCTAGCATTTAGTACCATACAATAATGTAGGTTTTATAGCTGTACGATAAAATTTTCCCTTAAGCTTGAGTGGTGCTTTTCTATTATAAACAACACTTGAAGAATTTCTCCATTTTATCCTCCCAACTTGAATCCTATGATTTATGTCCTCCTTTATTTCACCATTATTTTGTACTATCATTCCTGCATACTTAAAAATTGTGTCTTTTTTGTATAGGATGATCTATAAGCTTCACCTTTACCCTAGACTCATTGTCCCTTTCACTAAAATCACATTCCATATATTCTATTTTATTATAACTTTTATGAAACCCATATGTATCTAAAGCTTGTCTTCACCTCTCTAATTTTTCATTTACTTCTTCTCTAGAATCTCTATCAACGACTATATCATCAGCAAAAAGCATACACCGTGGTGCTGCTTCTTCGATATGTTCAGTGAGCACATCTAATATCAAGTAAAAAAGGTATTGGCTCAAAGCTAAACCCTGATGTAGTCCTATAGTTATAGGGAAATCCTTTATGGCTCTACCTTGTATTCTCACACGAGTCGTGGCCTTATCATACATGTCTTTGATTGCTTGAATATAAGCTACTCAGACTCTTTTCTTTTCTAAATCCTTCCATAACACCTCTTTAACATCGTGGTGCTGCCTCTTCTATCATAAGCCTTTTCTATATCCATGAAGATCATATATAGGTCCTTATGAGATCTCTGATATCTCTCTATCAATCTCCTTAATAAAAATATCACCTTTATAATTAACCTCCCTGACATGAAACCAAATTGGTTCTTAATAATTCATGTGTCTAACCTCAATCTTCGCTCAATAACCTTCTCTCATAACTTCATAGTATGACTCATGAGTTTAGTGCCCCTATAATTTTCATAATTTTGTATGTCACCGTTATTCTTATACACAGGGATTAAAATACTTTCCTCCATTCATCTAGCATCTTCTTGGTTCTCAGTATCACATAAACAACTTTGTTAATCAACTTACCCCTTTTCTTCCTAAAGTCTTCCACACCTCAATGGGTATGTTATCAGGTCCAACTCCTTTGCTATTATCCATTATCTTCAATGCCTGTAATATTTCAAACTCTTAGATTCTCTGATACAAACTATAACTAAGATCCTCCTCCTTAGTACTTAGCCTATTTGCATGATAAGTAGAAAAGTGTCCTTCATTAAAAAGTTTGTGAAAAGAATTCTTCCATCTTTCTTGAATATCTTGTTCCCTTGCCAAGATATTACCTCCTGCATCCTTAATACATTTCACGTGATCTAGGTCTCTTGTCTTTCTCTCTTTGCTCTTAGCAAGCTTGAATATTCTTCTCTCACCATCTTTAGCTCCTAAGGATTGATATAACCTTTCATAAGCTCAATCTCTTGTCATTGATATTGTCTTCTTAACGTCTTTCCTAGCTACTTTATACTTCTCTAAATTTTTATTATACTCTCTTTTAACTTTAACCTTATCTTGAAATGTGCATCCCACCACCAAGATTCTTTCCCCTTTAGGCCAAAAACTCTTGATATACCTAGTGTTTCTGTTGTGGCCTTCCTAATTTGTTTAGCCATAGTGTTCCATATAGGGTTTACATCTCTTTGTACTTCCCAAATTTCCTCTTCTAATACCTTTCTCTAGAAACTCCCATGTGGTTCATGTAACGACCCCCTAATACGTCATACGCGATGCTTATCTGATTAGCGGAAGCATATGGGTTAGTGTACATAATTATTCCCTATGTGGGAATGTCAGGGGATCGCTACTGGTTGAGCGTAACCCAAATAGACTTCCCATTATCCATTCAGATTCCGTTCAACCTTGATTCACACGTAGCTAAACTAAATACACATATATACATCATCAATAACCCTGGAATGAAATCTAAGACTTGTATATATATATCGCATCATGCATACATATTCGTTCCAAGTCAAATTCACAAGTTCACAGCGGAAACCCTACCAAAAATTTGGCAGAGTTTCCTCTATATTTCGATCATATCCAAAATACAAAGATCACCTGTTTACATTTACACAGCCAGTCCAACACAGAAGTAAACATAATTAACATAAATCCATATACAACAACGTCAATCCATCACTACAGTCCACATACACTATCTGAATTATACATGTACATTCAGTCCAATCCATACAGAAAACATAAGAGACAGAACCCAATAAACAACAACGTCATCAAAGTATATGTACAAACGATTCAAGCCTAAGCTAAATCATCCTCCGGTCTATCCTCAAGTCAGCCTCGGCTATCGTCTGGGTTCCTATCCCTGTCCCTATTCATCTGAGTAAACAACCTAATGAGATATGAATCCCGGTAGAATAATTCACAATTCAAATATCATTCGAAAACTGGTTTAATACCCAGCGGTGCGAACACCGAAATCATCTTCCCGAATCAGTTCGAAAACAGTGAAATACCTTTTCTTTAAAATCATTAAATTACATGGAAATCTGCGGCAATGAATCAAAATCATAAAATCCATTTCTTTTTAAAATCAATCATCAAAATAAACTAAAATCCCATGCCCTGTGTATCTCAATCCACGTTGGCTACAAATCTGCTGTAACCAAATCTAAATCATCATCTAATTGCACGTAGTCTAAAGAGAATACCTCTCTTATCGTTGGGTGTGATCCGTAACACCAATCACCCGAATCAAGCCTATATTGTGAGTATGATCCGTAACACCAATCACTCACTCAAGGACCGGGTGAGAATCAACATCTAGGGCGTCCCCTAGCGTGTGCACATACGCCAATTCTCATCCTCATACAGTCTATTCGAACTCACATGCTCTCATTCGGCTATTCCTCTGGGTTCTAGGGTATTACGCCTAAATCACAACGTTTCCCCGTGTAGGTTATCCCCCCTTATACTCCTTAAACCTTTCTTAGGGTCGTCTTGGTTTAACGCGTAATCCCTAACTCAGTACAGGCTAAATCTGATAAAAATAATCTCGTTTAAAAGCTTCCTGTACGAGGGATACTTAACGGCCATCCCATACCGGCTATCAAATACCCAAACCTAAGTAAATCCATCCTAAAGGCATTTAAACTCGACAAACAAGGTGTCTAACATGCAATTAGGGTTTTCAGCACACAGGCATGCAATTTATCCCATCGAAAGCAACACGTAATTCCATGCAAGTCATCTAAATCATTCAGGTATTCACTAAATCAATTCTAGGGTTTGGGAAGTGTAAATTATCCTACCTGGTCTCCGAATGCTCCAAGTCACTTCATAATTCCACGCAGTCTTAGTTTCTGAGCCCGATTAATTTCCTGGACATAAAATTAAACATTTAGGCTCGTCACGTCCTCCAATTTTCGATCCTAAACCCGGTTACACAGCTACCTAGGTTAATTAATTGCCTAATTACGTTCGGCAATCATTTCAATCAAATAACATCATTTTTTAGGAAATCAGACCTTACCAATGTGTCCGAATGATGGAATTCTGCATCACGATGGTCTCGGTTTCTCCCGATGCACGTCCAGAAGCTCCGGCATGGCAGCACACTGCGGTGCACGGTGGCGTACGGTGGCGCACGGCGGAGGGGTGCAGTTTGCCTCAAAAATCACACCACGGTGAAGCCCGCAAGTCCAAGAGTCCGAATAAGGTGGTGGCACGGCAGTTCACGGCCGTTTGAGCGACGTTTTACGGCCGTTTGAGCGGCGTTTTACGGCCGTTTGAGCGGCGTTTTCTGGCCACGAAGCTTCTCGCACAGCGGACAGAGTTTTCCTCGATCCGGGCACGTCCAGCCTCCTTTCGACGGTGGTGAGCTACTAGAGGAAGCTGGCAGCTCGGGCTACACGGTGGTGGGGGCGGTGACGGTCAACGGCGACGGACGGCTGCGATCCGAGCTGGAGAAATTTCACGCGATGGAGGGGAAAAACACCATTTTTCCGGCGGCTCCGACTGCCGTTGGTGGCCTTGGTTGGTTGCTGGAGGTTGTGGGCAGTGAGGGCTATCAGTTGGTGTCCTTGGTGGCGGTCCACAGTGGCTATAGCGGCTGTTCGGTGGAGGAAGGTGGAGAGAGAAAAGAGAGAGGAGAGAGAAAATATGGTGAGGAGAGAGAAAAAAATGAGAGAAATGAAGGGAATTGGTGTAATTTAAAGCCTCCGGGGATGATTCTGACTTTTCTCGGGCCACCCGAGGATGTTTTAGGGTGTCGGCATCCTTACAAACGTTGGCACGCATTTCCATGCAAAGGTTTTGGCCACTGTCAGTGGAATTGACGCACGAAACATCTGTTGACAATTTTTGATCGCCGGATTGCATTTCTTTCTGTTTGATTGTGTTTCTGGCTTCGAATAATCTTTCGTTTCGATTTACTATCCTCAAAAGTCATGCCAGGCTTCGTTTAATAGGGATTAGGGTTAAGCATACAATTTTTATCCTTTAAAATTCTTTCGAAATGTTTTCGGTTGTTACATTCTCCCCCCCTTAAAAGAAATTTTGTCCCCAAAATTCATACCTGTAAACAGCTCTGGGTATCTTTGCCTCATCTCTTCTTCTTTCTCCCACGTCATCTCCTGCGATGCTACATCTTGCTAAAGTACCTTAACTAAAGGGATTATTTTACTTCGAAGTTGCTTAGTCTTATAGTCAAGGATTTGAACAGGAGTAGATTCATAAGTCAAATTTTCCTTTAACATTATCGGTTGATTCTCTAATACATGCGCAGGATTTGGAACATATTTACAAAGTTGAGAGACATGGAAAACATCATGTAAGTTGGACAAATAGGGAGGTAAAGAAATTTGGTAGGCAACGGGACCGACTCTTTGTAAAATTTGGAATGGTCCTAGGAATCTGGGGCGTAGTTTCTTGGTCCTTATCTGTCTACCGATACCCATGGTGGGGGACACTCTTAGAAATACATGATCTCCCTCATTAAATTCCAAGGGCCTTCTTCTCTTGTTGGCATAGGATTCTTGTCGCTGTTGGGTAGCTCTCATCTTTTCCCTGATCATTTTAATCTGATCAGTGGTTTCTTGCACCATTTCAAGTCCCAACAGTGCACTCTCCCCCATCTCTACCCAACTCAAAGGTGACTTACAACTCCTCCCATACAGTGCCTCATACGGTGCCATACCGATGGTAGACTGATAACTGTTATTGTATGCAAACTCTATCAACGGCAGGTGTTTATCCCAACTTCCTTTCTGCTCAAGCACACAAGCCCTCAACATGTCTTCTAGGGTTTGAATAGTCCTCTCAGATTGCCCGTCAGTCTGAGGATGATAGGCTGTGCTAAACTTAAGCTGGGTTCGTAAGGCTTGCTGTAGGGATTGCTAGAATCTCAAAGTAAACCTAGGGTCTCGATCAGATATTATACCTGACGGTATTCCATGTAGTCTTACAATTTCCCTAAGGTATACTTTGGCTAATTTCTCCATGGAGTAACGCACCTTAACAGGAAAAAAGTGCGCAGACTTGGTCAACCTATCCACTATCACCCAAATGGCATCAAATCCTGCTGGTGTTCTAGGTAATCCTACCACGAAATCCATAGTGATCTGATCCCATTTCCTCTCTGGTATCTCCAATGGCTTGAGTAGCCCTGTGGGTTTCTGGTGTTCTATCTTAACCTGTTGACAAGTCAAACAGGCATTCACGTAATCCGTGATATCTCTCTGCATACCGGGCCACCAAAAGTTCCTCTTTAGATCCTGATACATCTTAGAAATACCGGGGTGAATAGTGTAATGGCTTTTGTGAGCTTCTGCTAACACTTTTTCCTTTAGTTCCTGATGGTTCGAAATTACTACCCTCTTCCTAAACATTAAAACTCTATCAGGTGCTAGTCCAAAATCGGGTTGGTCTGCATGTACCTCCAAGGATTCATCCTCAAGTTGGACCCGTGTAATTAATTCTCTCAATTCGCAGGTTATCAAAAAGTCACTCATCACTAATCTTTGCAGAAACGAGATTACATTGAGGCTAAGGTTCCCAAAATCCTCAAGTAACCTCATTTCACCAATCATTAAACTAGCTAGTTGTAGTGACTTTCGGCTTAATGCATTGGCTACAACATTTGCTTTCCCTGCATGATATTTCAATTCAAAATCAAAGTCTTTTAAATATTCTACCCACCTACGCTGCCTCATGTTTAATTCTTTCTGATTAAACAAATACCTAAGGCTCTTATGATCACTATATACCTCAAATACCGCGCCATACAGGTAATGTCTCCAAATCTTTAGGGCAAACACGACAGCGGCTAATTTTAAGTCATGGGTGGGGTAGTTCTCCTCTGCAGGTTTCAATTATCGCGATGCATAAGCCACAACTTTCCCATCCTGCATCAAAACACAACCTAGGCCTCTCAAGGATGCATCTTTGTATACATTGAAGGGTTCTAGGGGTCTTGGAATAACTAATACAGGAGCGGTGGTCAATTTCTCTTTCAGAATCTGAAAACTAGTCTCACACTGTTCGCTCCATTCAAAATCTACCCCTTTTCGAGTCAATCGGGTCAATGGCCTAGCTATTTGCGAAAATCCTTGAATGAATTTCCGATAATAGCTGGCTAAACCCAAGAAACTCCTAATCTCGGTGACCGTTCTAGGTCGATCCCAATCTAATACTGCTTCAATTTTCTTTGGGTCGACCGCTATTCCTTTCCCATTTACCACATGTCCTAAAAATTTCACCTCTTCTAACCAAAACTCACATTTTTCCAGCTTTGCATACAATTGTTTCTCTTCCAGTATCTGTAACACCGTGTTAAGATGCTGGGCATGCTCTTCGTGAGTCTTGGAATAGACTAAAATATTGTCGATGAATACCACAAAGAATTGATCTAAATAGGGCTGAAAATTCTGTTCATATAATCCATAAAGACAGCAGGTGCATTTGTCAATCCAAACGGCATCACTAGGAACTCGTAATGGCCGTATCTTGTCCTGAATGCTGTCTTAGGAATATCCTCCTCTCTAACCCTAATCTAGTGGTATCCTGACCTTAAGTCTATCTTAGAAAATACAGTCGCACCTTGCAACTGGTCAAATAAATCATCAATACGTGGCAATGGGTATTTATTCTTAATGGTCACCTTATTCAATTGCCGATAGTCAATATACAGTCTTAAACTCCCGTCTTTCTTCTTTACGAATAAGACCGGAGCTCCCCATGGTGATACAATTGGCCTCATGAACCCCTTCTCCAACATATCTTCAATTTGGACTTTTAATTCTCTCAATTCTGCGGGGGCCATACGATATAGGGTCATAGCTATTGGACCCGCTCCCGGAATCAGGTCAATGGTGAATTCTATCTCCCTAGGTAGTGGCAGTTTACTCACTTCCAAAGGAAATACCTCCGGAAAGTCACTAACTATTGGGATTTGACTTAATCTATCCTGCAATTCTACCTCAGAGAGATTGAGGGATATATCACCTATCTCACAAGCCCTGTCATTCCCTCGCACAGGTACGTTATCCAGATAAGTAATTGTCCCTTCAGAACAATTTAACAAGACCCGATTCCTAGTCAACCAATCCATTCCCAAAATAATGTCAATCCCTGACAATGGTATACACACTAGGTCCACAAGAAATAAGGTATCTTCAATGGTTAAGGGGCAATTTAGGCATATTCGTGGGGATATAGTGGCTTCTCCCAAAGGTGTGGATATATGTAGATCACAAGGCAGGGTTTGAACAGGAAATCTTACTCTTTCTACGCATGCATCAGCGATAAATAAGTGCGTAGCACCCGAATCAAACAATACTATCAAAGAAAAATTATAAATTTTACCTCTACCCTGCATCAAGCCCGAAGACCTGTCGACATTGGCATCATTCATAGTAAAAGCTCTCCCTGGAGCCTGTGGTCTTCGGCTACCAGATGTCGGCTGATTCCCCATGGAAGGGCAGTATCTGGCCATGTGTCCTGTGCCTCCACATCTATAACACTGAAGTGGAGTCTGATGCCATCAGGGTTGATTTGGATGTCTGGTACCACACTTCGGACAGGGATTATTATCAGGTCACCTCCCACTGCTACTAGAAGCCCCTGGTTGCGGTTTAAACATACTGCTTCTTACATTCATATTTCTAGGTGCTTGTGCAGGGTTCTCGTTATTGTGTCATATTCTGAGCCTGTCTCTGTTCTAGATTCTTGCTCAGAATTCGGCACTTGTTCACCAGTGTGGCAAAATCTCGAATCTCTAGGGTAGCTAACTGAGTCTTCATAGGTAAATCGAGGCCTTCTTCTAGTTGCTTCGTTTTCCAAGCCTCATCGTAATGCATTCGCAGGTAAGTGGAGTATCGTGATAATTCTTCAAACTATTTTAGATACTCGTCAAATGGCCTGCCTCCATGTGTGAGCTTCAGGAACTGTGCTTCCTTTGCTTGTTTCACGCTCTCAGGGATATATTGATCCATGAAGACTCTCTTGAAATATTCCCAAGTCAGTGGAATGCCTCGGCTCTCCATCAGTTGCTGGGCATCTGTCCACCAAAGTTTCGCTTCACCTTTCAACATGCACGTTGCATATGTGACTTTCTGTTCATCTTCACACTGCAACAGCCTGAAAATCTTTTCAATTCCTTTTATCCAAGCTTCCACAACAGCTGGATCGGAGGCACCTGTAAACGGAGATGGACCTGCTCTCTGAAACTCGATCCATCCTTGATATAATGGGTTCACATGTTGGGTGGCTCTATCGTTTCTCGTCTGTCTATCTTCCTGCTGCTGTCTCATTACATTTGCACTGGTAGTGGCCTGATCTCTCATCGCATCGGCCATTAATCGGATGGATTCCATCATGTCATGCATGTCGACCTCAGTCTCCATGCTACCACTACCTGACGCACCCTGGTTTCTGTGTCTTGGCCTTCCCCTAGGCCTATGTGTGGCGTCCCTGCTAGATTCTGCCATGCTTATCTGACACAGAAACAAATAGATCAGTCACACAGCAACAATTAATCAGCAAGGCATTAAATTCATTCCATTCATTATCGGTTCAAAATCAGGTCCTAACATTCCATAGTTAAATCAATCAAAACCCTAAAGCTGCAAGCTCGAAAATTCAAGTCCCTAACCCACTAAACCAAACAATCTGACAAATCGGGCTCTGATACCATAATTGTAACGACCCCCTAATACATCATACGCGATGCTTATCCGACAGCGTACATATGGGTTAGTGTACATAATTATTCCCTATGTGGGAATGTCAAGGGATCGCTACTGGTTGAGCGTAACCCAAATAGACTTCCCATTGTCCATTCAGATTCCGTTCAACCCTGATTCACACGCAGCTAAACTAAATACACATATATACATCATCAATAACCCTGGAATGAAATCTAAGACTTGTATATATATCGCATCATGCATACATATTCGTTCCAAGTCAAATTCACAAGTTCACAGCGGAAACCCTACCAAAAATTTGGTAGAGTTTCCTCTGTATTTTGATCATATCCAAAATACAAAGATCACCTGTTTACATTTACACAAACAAATTCAACACAAAGAAAGAAACATAATTAACATAAATCTATATACAACAATGTCAATCCATCACTACAGTCCACATACACTATTTGAATTATACATGTACATTCAGTCCAATCCATACAGAAAACATAAGAGACAGAACCCAATAAACAACAACGTCATCAAAGTATATGTACAAACGATTCAAGCCTAAGCTAAATCATCCTCCGTTCTATCCTCTAGTCAGCCTCGGCTATCGTCTGAGTTCCTGTCCCTGTCCCTGTTCATCTGAGTAAACAACCTAATGAGATATGAATCCTGGTAGAATAATTCACAATTCAAATATCATTCGAAAATTGGTTGAATACCCAGCGGTGCGAACACCAAAATCATCTTCCCGAATCAGTTCGAAAACAGTGAAATACCTTTTCTTTAAAATCATTAAATTACATGGAAATCTACGGCAATGAATCAAAATCATAAAATCCATTTCTTTTTAAAATCAATCATCAAAATAAAGTAAAATCCCATGCCCTGTGTATTTCAATCCACGTTGGCTACAAATCCGCTATAACCAAATCTAAATCATCATCTAATTGCACGTGGTCTAGAGAGAATACCTCTCTTATCATTGGGTGTGATCCGTAACACTGCCAATTCTCATCCTCATACAGTCTATTCGAACTCACATGCTCTCAGTCGGCTATTCCTCAGGGTTCTAGGGTATTACGCCTAAATCACAACGTTTCCCCGTGTAAGCTATCCCCCCTTATACTCTTTAAACCTTTCTTAGGGTCGTCCTGGTTTAACGCGTAATCCCTAACTCAGTACAGGCTAAATCTGATAAAAATAATCTCATTTAAAAGCTTCCTGTATGAGGGATACTTAACGGCCTTCCATACCGGCTATCAAATACCCAACCCTAAGTAAATCTGTCCTAGAGGCATCTAAACTCGATAAACAAGGTGTCTAACATGCAATTAGGGTTTTCAGCACACAGGCATGCAATTTATCCCATTGAAAGCAGCACGTAATTCCATGCAAGTCATCTAAATCATTTAGGTATTCACTAAATCAATTTTAGGGTTTGGGAAGTGTAAATTATCCTACCTGGTCTCCGAATGCTCCAAGTCACTTCAGAATTCCATGCAGTCTCAGTTTCTGAGCCCGATTAATTTCCTGGACATAAAATTAAACATTTAGGCTCGTCACGTCCTCTAATTTTCGATCCTAAACCCGGTTACACAGCTACCTAGGTTAATTAATTGCATAATTACGTTTGGCAATCATTTCAATCAAATGCCATCATTTTTTGGGAAATCGAACCTTACCAATGTGTCCAGATGATGGAATTATGCGTCACAATGGTCTCGGTTTCTCCCGATGCACGTCCAGAAGCTCCGGCACGGCGGCACACGGCGGCGCATGGTGGTGTACGGTGGTGCACGGCGGAGGGGTGCTGTTTGCCTCAAAAATCACACCATGGTGAAGCCCGAAAGTCCAGGAGTCCGAATATGGTGGTGGCGCAGCGGTTCACGGCCGTTTGAGTGACGTTTTCCGTCCACGAAGCTTCTTGCATAGCGGACGGAGTTTTCCTCGATTCGGGCGTGTCTGACCTCCTTTCAACGGCGGCGAGCTACTGGAGGAAGCTGGCAGCTCGGGCTACACCATGGTGGGGGGTGACAGTCAACGGCAACAGACAGCGACGATCCGAGCTGGAGAAATTTCTCGGGATGGAGGGGAAAAACATCATTTTTCCGGCGGCCGTTGGTGGCCGTGGTTGGTTGCTGGAGGTTGTGGGTAGTGAGGGCTATCGGTTGGTGTCCTTGGTGGCGGTCCACAGTGGCTGTAGCGGCTGTTCACGGTGGAGGAAGGTAGAGAGAGAAAAGAGAGAGGAGAGAGAAAATATGGTGAGGAAAGAGAGAGAAATGAGAGAAATAGAGGGAATTCGTGTAATTTAAAGCCTCTGGGGACGATTATGACTTTTCTCGGGCCACCCGAGGATGTTTTAGGGTGTCGGCATCCTTCCAGATGTTGGCACGTATTTCTATGCGAAGGTTTTGGCCTCTGTCAGTGGAATTGATGCACGAAACGTCTGTTGACAGTTTCTGATCGCCAGATTGCATTTCTTTCTGTTTGATTGTGTTTTTGGCTTCGAATAATCTTCCATTTTGATTTACTATCCTCGAAATTCATGCCAGGCTTCGTTTAATAGGGATTAGGGTTAAGAATTCAATTTTTATCCTTTAAAATTCTTTCGAAATGTTTTCGGTTGTTACAGTTCACCTTTTAAATTCCACTATCTTATCTTAGGGCTTGATTTCTTACTATTTTTTTCTTAACATGAACATATATAACCAAGACCCTATGTTTGGGTAGTTAAGCTCTCCATGGGTATAACTTTTAGTCGATGCAAATTTTTCTATCTGATTTCCTTCTCAAAAAGAAATCAGTTTGGGAGCCTGTCGCTCCATTTTTGTATGTGATAAGGTGCTTTATTCTTTTTGTAAAATAGGTGTTTGCTATAGGGAAGTTAAAAGCTAAATTAAAATCTAGGATTTTTTTATCTTTTATATTTACCTCTCCGATACCATGTCCTCTATGAAATCCTTCATTTCCTCTAGCTTCACTTGCCACATGTCCATTTAAATCACCTCCTAATAAAATCTTCTCTCCTAATGATGTTCCCTGCATTAAAAATTCTAGGTCCTACTAAAATTTAATCTTATGGGATGTTCTTCTAATCCTACTCATGGTGCAAAAACACTAATAACATTAAAAGTTTCTTGATCTACTACACATTTTAGTGTAATTATCCTATCTCCTATTCTTTTTATATCTACTATTTTGTCCCTTCACTGTTTATCTACAATCATACCTACTCCATTCCTAGCTTTTGACTTGCTAGCATAGCAAAGCTTAAAATTAGAAGTGTTTAATTCTCTTGCCTTATCTCGTACCCATTTTGTCTCTTGTAGGCACATTATATTTATCTTTCTCTAAATCATAGTGTCTACTATTTCCATCGATTTACTTGTAAGTGTACCGATATTCCTTGTCCTAAAACGCAATCTACTCTTATGAACTAGCTTCTTTACTCACACTTGTCTATGAAACATAGGAGTCTTTGCTTATTTTTCACTATATATATAATTAAAAATTACATTATCTTTCTTTCAATAAATTAAAATAATATAAAGTATAAATTAATTGGTAAATTAAGTTAAACTATTTAAATAGGCAAAAGATCACTTTTAGTCTCTTAACTTTGACTCATATTTCATTTTTGTCTCTTAAATTTGATTTTTTTTAACTTTAATCCTTCAACTTTAAAAAATCAATCAAAAATTTCTTAATTCCTAACATTGTTAATTTATCTAATAGAAAATACCGAGTTTGAGCCAATTTTAATCTCTATCACATATTATTACCAAAATTATTACTTTATTAATCTTAAATGGCCATATTTGGGTTTGGATTTGATGAGTACCCAACTAACTTGAAACTAAGTTTAAATTTGGGGATTAACATTTTTTTTTCTACATGTAAGACTAATCAAATGGTAATATTGGCAATAACATCACATAGAGATATTAAAATTAGCTCTAACTCAATATTTTTCATTAAATAAATTAATAGAGCTAGGAATTAAAAAATTTTGATTAATTTTTTAAAGTAAAAATATTTAAAGTGATCAAATTAGTCTAATTTAAAGGACAAAAATAAAAATTGAGTTAAAGTTAATCAATTAAAATTGTAGCATTCTTGGATTCATTTGAGGATGTAGAGATTTTTCAAAAACTATAGATTTTGTGTAAAAAGATGTTCTTTGGACAAGGTAAAAATAAAGTTTTATAAGGTTCTTATTTATGTCTTTTAAAGAATGGTAGTTATAAAACTTAAACTTCATATGTTTAAAAATTTATTGTATAGTTTAAGTTACAGTGGCTGAAACTAAATTTTTATCCCTTGACTTTGTATAAAATTTTAATTTCATTCTTTATCATTTTTATTTTAATTTTGTCCTTTAATTTTATTATTCGATACAATTTCTTCCCTTGGTCCAATGTTATTTGTATATATTACTAAACAGCGGAGTCATATATGAAGCTCACATTAAATTACTCTTGCCAAAATAAAGAATTCCAAAAATAATTTTAGAAGATTTTGACCTCATATAAGCTTCAATTACATTTTGACTAGAGTAATTTCATTGAATCTTACATATAATTAAATGAAATTTGACAAGAAGAAAAAATTGCATTTAAAGCTTGTATGCTATAAATAAGAGACAAAATTGAAACTAATTCACTACAAAAAATTTTACTTTTGGTGGCAACACAAGTTGCCACTGAAAGTAAAAAAGTCACCATTGCAAGTAAAAAAGTCACCATTGAAAAGCTACTGTAGCAAGAAAACAATCACCACTAAAACTTCCGTTACTTAAGGTCTTTGGTGGAGACAAAAAAAGTCACCACTGAAAACACATATAGTGGCGACATTTGTCACCACTGAAAAAGGAAATTTGTCACCACAGAAGTTGAAATTTAAAAGCCAAATATCGCCAAAGAAACTTGTATTCAATGGTGACAAAAAATCTCGCCACCAAAAGGATCTATTGTGGTGACATGAGAAATTTGCCACTAAAGCACTCTTTATCACGTCGCCACTGAAAGGAGCTTCAGTGGTGACTTTCTTATGTCACCACTAAAGCCCCCTAATTGTACATTTATTTTATTTTTGGTATTTTTTTAATTTTTATATTTCCTATGACCTAAAGAGTATTACAAAATAAAATTATAAAACAAAATACTATTATATTACACAAAAGTAATGTTACATTGTTGTCAATAATTACTAATATTACAACTATCAATAATGACATAATTTACAATAATTACACAACTAATTGCAATAAAATATAAAAAATTCAAAGCATCATTGTTGTGTAGAATTGTTGTTCCTTCCTGAATTTTGTCCATGTTTAAAATAGAAACATTAAGGATAAGTATGATTAGTCTCATGATAATAAGATTACAAGAGTCATAGATTATAGAAAAAACACAATATCAGCAACAAAAGACAAGGCAACATGCACACTCAATGTCGCTAATGTAGTGGCACACTTTGAACAACATTTGAGATACAATTCAATTCAAAATCCTTATAAAATGCATCCCATGTAACATGCTAAAGTACCAAGATAACAATATCAAGTTTGGACAGTCTTACCCTTCAAAATATTCATCACTATTGACACAATATTGTTAGATATATTTCTCTTAATGTGCATTACATCAAGGTTATTTCGTATCATAATATTTTTCCAATAAGTAAATTAGGAAAATATACTCTTCTTCTTCCAATTACAAGAATTGGTTGGTTGGTCACTTTTTTTTTTAGCATTACCTAAAAGTTATGTTTCTTAATTGTTCTAATTGGTCAAGTGTTTCATCACTAGTCTATGGAGTAGGCACCATGGCATTTTCCACTTTTCCATCAAATGCCCTTCAATTTCGACACCATGGATGATTGGGATGTAAGAAAGAATGATGGCCCATGTAGCATAACTTGTTTTGTAAAGAAACATAGCGTGTATCTTTATGGCAACAAGGACATGCAAACTTACCTTTAGTTGACCATCCAAAAAGGTTTCTGTATGCTAGAAAGTCATTAATTGTCCACATCATAGTTGCCTGCAAGAAAAATTAGATTGTAAGTAGGCATCATAAGTCTCTAACCCTCCCTCACATAACTCTTCCAACTCTTCAATCCTTGGTTGCAACTACACATCTATGTCGTTGCTTGGACACTTAGGGCCTGGAATTAAGAGTGTCATTATAAAGTATGGGTCTTTCATGCAATCCCAAGGTGGAAGATTATATGGAACAAGAACAATGGGCCAAATACTATGATTAGCACTCATATTTCCATAAGGTTGAAACCCATCACTTACTAAGCCTAATTGAACATTTTTGGGATCATTAAAGAAGTCAAGGTATTGTTGGTCAAAGGATTTCCAAGCCAAGGAGTCATAAGGATGTCTTAAAATGCCATCATCAACTCGTTTCTACTAATGCCACCTCATTTGTTTAGGTGTGTGTTTTTTCATGAAAAACCATTGCAGTATAGGTTTAAGTGGGAAATGACACAAGAATTCCATCTAGGCTACTTTCTTCCCTTGGTGTTCACTTGAATTCCATCTAGGCTTCTTACATATAGGACACGAATTTGCATTGGCATGCTCTTACCAATACAAGATGCAATCATTTTTGCATGCATTTATTTTTCTATAACCCAAACCTAAGTCTCCAATAAACTTTCTAGCTTCATAGTATGAATTAGGTATAACCGCCCCATTGAGAAGAACTTCTTTGAAGAAGCTAAGAATTGCATCAATAGATTTATTAGTCCAATTGTAACACCCCCAATCCTATGGTTCCTTTTAGTTAATTAAATAATATAATACAATTACTATAGGATTTGTGAGTTACTACTACCTTTATCAGAGTAAATTTTAACTTTTACCAAGTTAAATAATTAAGTGCCATTAGTTTAGGAATTTTACACTCAGGATACTCACACGTAGTATCGTAGCAAAAAATAATTGAAACAAAACATATAGATATATATACATTTATATACATTCACATTCATATACATAATTCTTTTGCAATAATTACAAGTCATATTTATCAGACATATACCTATGGGTATGTGAGTGTGTCGACTAGGGTAAGGAGACAATAGGCCTCACTCATACCCATTTAATAAAAGACTTCTAGTGGATTCCTAACTCACATATCCTAATACATATATGCCCTCATCCTATACATTAAAAATCGTCCTCCTAATTCTTCCAAAAAATAATAGTAAGGATTCAAGGTATCGGGTGTAATATCTGCTCCTCTTATTTATTAAGAGATGTTTTGTTAACTTTGAATGAGAGAAATGCTTTTGTAGTTGCTTTAGAAGGAGGGACTAAATTAAAAAGAAAAGAACAGAGATTTCAATGAAAGGAAAAAGGTTTAGTTTAGGAAAGTTGTGTAGGCTTTCAATACTCTAGGGTAGTAAACTGTAATTTTAGCTAAAAGAATTATTATAGCTACCAGATTTTTGAATTTTCCCGCTAATGGTTTAAGGGTAAAATGGTAATTTGACATATGGCCTAGAAACTATCATTTTGAGCTAAATGATATAGAATTTGGGTTAGAATTATAATTTTCGGACTACTTATAAATAGGCTAAAATCTTAGAACCTTTAATTTGCTATTAAAAATTCATAACCTAGAGAGAGAAAGAAAAGTCCTAGAGAAAGAGTGGATAATTAAGAAAGAAGTGGAATTTTAAAGTGATTCGAAGTAAGAAAGTTGTAACATCAGCTCCAATTATGATTAAAGAGATGTTTGATAATTGTTAATTTCATGTTTAATGCTTGTGTATGTTGCATTAGTGCATATAGTGGCATTAGCCTGGGGACAAAATTGAAAGGGAATACACAAAGGTTTAGTAAGAGGTGGCTAGGGACTTAATTGAAAAGGGAAAAAATAAGGGAGTTCAAGAGTGTAAAATAGATAAGGGACCAAAGAGCAAATACCCAAACCTCCCTTAAACCCTAGATACAGATCTAAAGCCCCACACACTTTCCCTCATCTGCATTTTAGAGAGATAAGCAAAAGGGACAGGTAAAGAGAGAGAGGGGCGAGCTAGGGCAAGAAATGAGGGTTTTGCTAAAGGGAAGGGCATATTGAAGTTGGAAATTAGTTTTACAGCAAGGGAAGATCATTTCTAACACATCAAACACACATTCTACCAAGACTCAAGGTAGCAATCCATCCTAAACCCCTTTCTTTTCTGAAAAGTTTACTGTTGTTGCAAAATATGAATTTCTAATTATTTGAACTGAGATTGGGGTTAAACCTACATTTTGTATGTGTAACGACCCCCTAATACAACAAACGCGGTGCTTATCTGATTAGCGAAAGCATATGGATTGGTTTACATAGTTATTCCCGATGTGGGAATGTCAGGGGATCGCTAATGGTTGAGCATAACCCAAATAGACTTCTCGTTGTCCATTCGGATTCTGTTCAACCCTAATTCACACGCAGCTAACTAATTATACATGCATACATCATAAATTACTCTGGAATGAAACTAAAGCCCATACATACGGCGTACAATCATTAAATGCAACATCCAAAACTCATATACACATCAAATCATGCATTCATATACATTCCAACTTAAATTCACAAGTTTACAGCGAAAATCCTACCGAAAATCTGGCAGAGTTTCCTCTGTATTTCGAACATACCCAAAATACAACAATCACCTGTTTACAATTATACAACCAGTCCAACAACAACAGTAAACATAAATTTACGGAGACCAATTATACAACATTATCATCAGAATATATACAATGTAATTCAAGCCTAGATTAAGCCATCCTTCTGTCTATCCTCAAGGCATCATCAACTATCGTCTAGGTTCCTGTCCTTGTCCCTGTTCATCTGAGTAAACAACCTGGTGAGATATAAAATCCCAGTAGAATAATTTACAGTTCAAATACAATTCAAAATCTGGTTGAATACTCAATGGTGCGAACACCGAAATCATCTTCCCAAAATCAGTTCAAAAATAGTGAAATACCTTATCTTTAAAATCATTTTATCACATGGAAATTGCGGTAAATAGTCAAAATCATAAAAATCCATTTCTTTTTAAAATCGATACTCGAAATCAGATAAAATCCCATGCCCGATGTATCTAAATCCATGTTGTCTACAAATCTGCTGTAACCAAGTCTAAATCGTCATCTAATTGCACGTCATCTAGAGAGAATACCTCTTTTATCGTTGGGTGTGATCCGTAACACCAATCACCCGAATCAAGCCTATATTGTGAGTGTGATCTGTAACACCAATCACTCACTCAAGGACCACATAAGAATCAACATCTAGGGCGTCCCCTATCATGTGCACATAAGCCAATTCTCATCCTCATACAGTTTATTCGAACTCACATGCTCACAGTCGGCTATTCCTCATGGTTCTAGGGTATTACGCCTAAATCATAACATTTCCCCATGTAGGCTATCCCCCCTTATACTCCTTAAACCTTTGTTAGGGTCGTCCTGATTTATCGCGTGATCCTTAACACAGTACAGGTCAAATCAGGTAAAAACAATGTCAATTAAAAGCTCCCTGTACTTGGGATACTTAACGGCCGTCCCATACCGGCTATCAAGTACCCTACCCTAAGTAAATCCGTCCTAAGGGCATCTAAACTCGATAAACAACATGTCTAACATGAAATTAGGGTTTTCAGCACACAGGCATGCAATTTATTCCATCGAAAGCAGCACAAAAATCCATGCAATTAAATCTAATCGTTCAGGTAATCACTAAGTCAAATCTAAGAGTCAGGAAGCGTAAATTATCCTACCTGGTCTCCTGTCGCTCCAAATCGATTCAGAACTTCACGTAGTCTCAGTTTCTGAGCCCAATTAATTTCCTGGACATTAAATTGAATATTCAAACTTCTGACGTCATCCGTTTAACAATTCTAAGTCCAGTTGCCCTAATACCTAGGTTAATTTATTTCCTAATTACGTTCGGCAGCTATTTTAGTCAAATATCATCAGTTTTTGGGAAATCAGACCTTACCAATGTGATCAGATGATGGAATTCTATCTCGGGGTAGTCTCGGTTTCTCTCGATGTATGTCCAGAAACTCTGGCACGGCAGCGCACGACTGCATACGGTGAGGCACGGGGGAGGGGTGCAATTTGCCTCAAAAATTACACCACGGTGAAGCCTGCAAGTCCAGGAGTTCGAATATGGTGGTGGCGCAGTGGTTCACGACCATTTAGATGGCATTTTCTGACCATGAAGAATGACACACGATGAACGAAAAAATCCTCGATCCGAGTACGTTGAGCCTCTGTTTAACGTCAGTGAGCTACTGGAGGAAACTGGTAACTCAGGCTACACGGTGGTGGGGGCAGTGACAGCCAACGGTGGCGGACGGCGGCGATCTAAGCTGACAGAGTTTTCGCGCGGTGGAGGAGAAAAGTGGCATTTTCTGACCGGCGCCGCTGGTGGCCGTGGGTGGTTCAGCGGAGGTCAGGTGGCGAGGGCTGTCGATTTGTGTGCCAGGTGGCGGCCCACGGTGGCTGTGGTGGCGGTGCACGGTGGAGGAAAGAGGAGAGAGAGGAGAGAGAAAGTGAGGTGAGGAGAGAGAGATTTGAGAGAAATGGAGGAAATTCAAAAAATTTAAAGCCTCCAAGGGCAATTCTGACTTTTCCCAGACCCCCTCAGGGATACTTTAGGGTGTTGGATTCCTTCCAAACATTGGCACGCATTTCCATGCAAAAGGTTTTGGCCTCTGTCAGTGAAATTGATGCACGAAACGTCGTCTGTCTATTTCTGATCGCCAGATTGTGTTTCTTTACGTTTGATCGTGTTTCTAACTTTAAACAAACTTCTGTTGAAAATCTTCGTCCTCAAAATATGTGCCAGCCTCAGTTTAAAAGGAATTAGAGTTAAAAGTTCAATTTTATTCTTTAAAGACTCTTTCGGTTGTTACATTCTTTCCCCCTTAAAAGAAATTTTGTCCCCAAAATTCATACCATGAAATGATTCGGGTATCTTTGCCTCATCTCTTTTTCTTTCTCCCACGTCGTCTCCTGCGATGCTACATCCTGCCAAAGTACCTTAACTAAAGGGATTATTTTACTTCGAAGATGCTTAGTCTTAAAGTCAAGGATTTGAACAGGAGTAGATTCATAAGTCAAATTTTCCTTTAATATTATCGGTTGATTCCCTAATACATGCGCAGGATCTGGGACATATTTACAAAGTTGGGAGACGTGGAAAACATTATGTAGGTTGGACAAATAGGGAGGTAAGGTAATTTGGTAGGCAACGGGACCGACTCTTTGTAAAATTTGGAATGGTCTTAGGAATCTAGGGCTTAGTTTCTTGGTCCTTATCTGTCTATCGATACCCGTGGTGGGGGACACTCTCAGAAATACGTGATCTCCCTCATTAAATTCCAAAGGCCTTCTTCTCTTGTTGGCATAGGATTCTTGCCTCTGTTGGGCAACTCTCATCTTTTCTTTGATCATTTTAATCTGATCAGTGGTTTCTTGTACAATCTCGGGTCCCAACAGTGCACTCTCCCCCATCTCTACCCAACTTAAAGGTGACTTACAACTCCTCCCATACAACACCACATACAGTGCCATACCAATGGTAGAGTGATAACTGTTGTTGTATGCAAACTCTATCAACGGCAGGTGTTTATCCCAACTTCCTTTCTGCTCAAGCACACACGCCCTTAACATGTCTTCTAGGGTTTGAATAGTCCTCTCAGACTTCCCGTCAGTCTGAGGATGGTAGGCTGTGCTAAATTTAAGTTGGGTTCGTAAGGCTTGCTTTAAGGATTGCCAAAATCTCGAAGTAAACCGAGGGTCTCTATCGGATACTATACCTGACGGTATTCCATGTAGTCTCACGATTTCCCTAAGGTATACTTTGGCTAATTTCTCCATGGAGTAACGCACCTTAACAGGTAAAAAGTGAGCAGATTTGGTCAACCTATCCACTATCACCCAAATGGCATCAAATCCTGCAAGGGTTCTAGGTAATCCTACCACAAAATCCATAGTGATTTGATCCCATTTCGTCTCTGGTATTTCCAATGGTTTGAGTAGCCCTGCGGGTTTCTGGTGTTCTATCTTAACCTGTTGACACATCAAACAGGCATTCACGTAATTCGTGATGTCCTTCCGCATACCGGGCCACCAAAAGTTCCTCTTTAAGTCCTGATACATCTTGGAAATACTGAGGTGAATAGTGTAATGGCTTCTATGGGCTTCTGTTAACACTTTTTCCTTTAGCTCCTGATGGTTCGGAATCACTACTCTCTTTCTAAACATCAAGACTCCATCAGGTGCTAGTCCAAAATCGGGTTGGTCTGCGTATACTTCCAAGGATTCATCCTCAAGTTGGGCTTGTCTAATCAATTCTCTCAATTCATAGGTTATCAAAAAGTCACTCATCACTAATCTTTGCGGAAACGAGATTACGTTGAGGCTAAGATTCCTAAAATCCTCAAGTAATCTCATCTCACAAATCATTAAACTAGCTAATTGTAGTGACTTTTGGCTCAATGCATCGGCCACAACATTTACTTTCCCTGCATGATATTTCAATTCAAAATCAAAGTCTTTCAGATATTCTACCCACCTACGCTGCCTCATGTTTAATTCCTTCTGATCAAAAAAATACCTAAGGCTCTTATGATCACTATACGCTTAAAATACAATGCCATGCAAGTAATGTCTCCAAATCTTTAGGGCAAATACAATGACAGCTAATTCTAAATCATGGGTGGGATAGTTCTCCTCTGCAGGTTTCAATTGTCACGATGCATAAGCCACAACTTTCCCATCCTGCATCAAAACGCAACCTAGGCCTCTCAAGGATGCATCTATGTATACGTAAAGGGTTCTAAGGGTTTTGGAATAATTAGTACAGGAGCGGTGGTCAATTTTTCTTTCAAAATTTGAAAACTAGTCTCACATTGTTCGCTCCATTCAAAATCTACCCCTTTCTGAGTCAACCGGGTTAATGGCACAGCTATCTGAGAAAATCCTTGGATTAATTTCTAATAATAACCGGCCAAACCCAAGAAACTCCTAATCTCAGTGACCGTTCTAGGTCGATCCCAATCTAATACTGCTTTAATTTTCTTTAGGTCTACCGCTATTCCTTCCCCATTAACCACGTGTCCTAAGAATTTCACTTCTTCTAACCAAAACTCACATTTCTCTAGCTTTCGATACAATTGCTTCTCTTCCAGAATCTATAGCACCGTGCTAAGATGCTGGGCATGCTCTTCGTGAGTCTTGGAGTAGACTAAAATATCATCGATGAATACCACTACAAATTGATCTAAATAGGGTCTGAAAATTCTATTCATGTAATCCATAAAAATAGCGGGTGCATTCGTCAATCCAAACGGCATTACTAGAAACTCATAGTGACCGTATCTTGTCCTGAACGCTGTCTTAGAGATATCTTCTTCTCTAACCCTAATCTGGTGGTATCCTGATCTTAAGTCTATCTTAGAAAATACAGTCGCACCTTGCAACTGATCAAACAAGTCATCAATACGTGGTAATGGGTATTTATTCTTAATGGTCACCTTATTCAACTGCCAGTAATCAATACACAGTCTTAGGCTCTCTTCTTTCGTCTTTACAAATAAGACTGGAGCTCTCCATGGCGATACACTCAGCCTAATGAACCCCTTCTCCAACATATCTTCAATTTGGACATTTAGTTCTCTTAACTCTGCTGGGGCCATACGATATGGAGTCATGGCTATTGGGCCTGCTCCCGGAATCAGGTCAATGGTGAACTCTATCTCCCTAGGTGGTGGTAGTTTACTTATTTCCAAAGGAAATACCTCCAGAAAGTCACTAACGATTGGGATTTGACTTAGTCTATCCTGCAACTCTACCTCAGAGAGATTGAGGGACATATCACCTATTTCACAAGCCCTGTCACTCCCTCGCATAGGTACATTATCTAGATAAGTGATTGTCCTCTCGGAACAATTCAACAAGACCCAATTCCTAGTTAACCAATCCATTCCTAAAATAATGTCGATCCCTGACAATGGTATACACACTAGGTCCACAAGGAATAAAGTATCTTCAATGGTTAAGGGGCAATTCAGGCATATTCGTGGGGATATAGTGGCTTCTCCCAAGGGTGTATATATGTAAAGGTCACAGAGCAGGGTTTGAATAGGTAATCTTATTCTTTCTACGCATGTATCAGCGGTAAAGGAGTGCGTAGCACCCGAATCAAACAATACTATCAAAGAAAAATTATATATTTTACCTCTACCCTACATCAAGCACAAGACACATCGACATTGGCGATTCATAGTAAAAACTCTCCCTGAGCCTGTGGTCTTGACTCGGATGTCGGCTGGTTCCCAATGGAAGGCGATCTCGGCCATATATCCTGTACCCCCACACCAGTAACACTCAAGTGGAGTCCGATGACGCCAGGCTGATTCGGATGTCTGGTGCCACACTTCAGGCAGGGAGTATTATCAGGTCGCCTCCCACTACTACTAGAAGCCCCTGGTTGCGGTTTAAACATACCGCTTCTCACATTAAGGTTTTTGGGTGCTGGTCTGGGCCAGTTCCCTGTTCTCTGTATCATATTCTGAGCCTGTCTCTGTTCTAGATTCTTGCTTAGGATTCGGCACTTGTTTACTAGCGTGGCAAAGTCTCGAATCTCTAGGGTAGCTAACTGAGTCTTCATGGGTAAATCTAGGCCTTCTTCTAATTGCTTTTCTTTCCAAGCCTCGTCATAATGCATTCGCAGGTAGGTGGAGTATCGTGATAATTCTTCAAATTGTTTCAAATATTCTTCAAATGGCCTACCTCCCTTTGTGAGCTTCAGGAATTGTGCTTCCTTTGATTGCTTTACGCTCTCAAGGATATATTTATCCATAAAGATTCTCTTGAAAGACTCCCACGTAAGTGGAATGCCTCTGCTTTCCATCAGTTGCTGGGCATCTATCCATCAAAGTTCGTCTTCGCCTTTCAGCATGTATGTTGCATATGTGACCTTTTGCTCGTCATCACACTGCAACAGTCTGAAAATCTTTTCAATATCTTTCATCCAAGCTTCTAAAACAGTTAGATCGGAGGTACCTGCAAATAGAGATGAACCTGCTCTCTGAAACTCGATCCATCCCTGATACAGTGGGTTTGCATGTTGGGTGGCTCCATCATTTCTAGTCTGTCTGTCTTCCTACTGCTGTCTCATTACATTAGCTTTGGTAGTGGCTTGATCTCTCATCGCATTAGCCTTTAACCGGATGGATTCCATCATATTCTCATGTCAACATCAGTCTCCATGCTACCACTACTCGAAACACCCTAGTTCCTATGCCTTAGCCTTCCTCTGGGCCTGCGAGTGGCATCCCTACTAGATTCTGCCATACTTATTCGACACGTACAAATAGATCACCATAACAATAATGATTAACGTAAAGGCATTAAATTCATTTCATTCATTATCGATTCAAAATCAGGTCCTAACATTCTAGAGTTACATCCATCGAAACCCTAAAGCTGCAAGCCTGAAGATTCACAATCCCTAGCCCACTAAACCAGACGATCCGACAAACTGGGCTTTGATACCATATTTGTAACGACCTTCTAATACAACATATGCGGTGCTTATCTGATTAGCAGAAGCATATGGATTGGTTTACATAGTTATTTCCGATGTGGGAATGTCAGGGGATCGCTACTGGTTGAGCGTAACCCAAATAGACTTCCCGTTATCCATTCGGATTCCGTTCAACCCTAATTCACACGCAGCTAACTAATTATACATGCATACATCATAAATTACTCTGGAATGAAACTAAAGCCCATACATACGGCGTACAATCATTAAATGCAACATCCAAAACTCATATACACATCACATCATGCATTCATATACATTCCAAATTAAATTCACAAGTTTACAGCGAAAATCCTACCGAAAATCTAGCAGAGTTTCCTCTGTATTTTGAGCATACCCAAAATACAACAATCACCTGTTTACAATAATACAACCAGTCCAAAAACAACAGAAAACATAAATTTACGGAGACCAATTATACAGCATTATCATCAGAATATATACAATGTAATTCAAGCCTAGACTAAGCCATCCTTCTGTCTATCCTCAAGGCATCATCAGCTATCGTCTAGGTTCCTGTCCTTGTCCCTGTTCATCTGAGTAAACAACCTGGTGAGATATAAAATTCCAGTAGAATAATTTACAGTTCAAATACAATTCAAAATCTGGTTGAATACTCAGCGGTGCGAACACCAAAATCATCTTCCCGAAATCAATTCAAAAATAGTGAAATACCTTATCTTTAAAATCATTTTATCACATGGAAATTGTGGCAAATAGTCAAAATCATAAAAATCCATTTCTTTTTAAAATCGATACTCGAAATCAGATAAAATCCCATGCCCAATGTATCTAAATCCACGTTGGCTACAAATCCGCTGTAACTAAGCCTAAATCGTCATCTAATTGCACGTCATCTAGAGAGAATACCTCTCTTATCGTTGTGTGTGATCCATAACACCAATCACCCGAATCAAGCCTATATTGTGAGTGTGATCCGTAACACCAATCACTCACTCAAGGACCGGGTGAGAATCAGCATCTAGGGCGTCCCCTATCATGTGCACATAAGCCAATTCTCATCCTCATACAGTCTATTCGAATTCACATGCTCACGGTCGGCTATTCCTCATGGTTCTAGGGTATTACGCCTAAATCACAACATTTCCCCATGTAGGCTATCCCCCCTTATACTCCTTAAACCTTTGTTAGGGTTGTCCTGATTTATCGCGTGATCCCTAACACAGTATAGGTCAAATCAGGTAAAAACAATGTCAATTAAAAGCTCCCTTTACTCGGGATACTTAACGACCGTCCCATACTGGCTATCAAGTACCCTACCCTAAGTAAATCCATCCTAAGGGCATCTAAACTCGATAAACAACACGTCTAACATGCAATTAGGGTTTTCAGCACATAGGCATGCAATTTATTCCATCAAAAGCAGCACACAAATCCATGCAATTAAATCTAACCGTTCAGGTAATCACTAGGTCAAATCTAAGGCTCAGGAAGCGTAAATTATCCTACCTGGTCTCCTTTCGATCCAAATCGATTCAGAACTCCACGTAGTCTCGGTTTCTAAGCCTAATTAATTTTCTGGACATTAAATTGAATATTCAAACTTGTCACGTCATCCATTTAACAATTCTAAGTCTGGTTGCCCTAATACCTAGGTCAATTTATTGCCTAATTACGTTCGGCAGCTAGTTCAGTTAGATATCATCAGTTTTTGGGACATAGAACCTTACTAATGTGATCGAATGATGGAATTCTGTCTCGGGGTGGTCTCGATTTCTCCCGATGTATGTCTAGAAACTCCGGCACGGCAGCGCACGGTGCTCATGGCAGAGGGGTGCAGTTTGCCTCAAAAATTACACCACGGTGAAGCCTGCAAGTCCAGGAGTCTGAATATGGTGGTGGCGCGGTGGTTCACGGCCATTTGGACGGCATTTTCTGACCACGAAGAACGACGCATGGTGAACAGAAAAATCCTTGATCCGGGCGCGTCGAGCCTCCGTTCGACGTCGGCGAGCTACTGGAGGAAGCTAGCAGCTCAGGCTACATGGTGGTGGGGGCGGTGACGGCTAACAGTGGCGGACGGTGGCTATCTGAGCTGGCAAAATTTTTGCGCTTTGAAGGAGAAAAGTGGCATTTTTCGGCGGCGTTGGCGGCCGTTGGTGGCCGTGGGTGGTTGCTGGAGGTTATGGGTGGCGAGGGCTATCGATTTTTATGCCAGGTGGCAACCAACGGTGGCTATGTTGGCGTGTATGGTGGAGGAAGGAGGAGAGAGAGGAGAGAGAAAGTGAGGTGAGGAGAGAGAGAGATTTGAGAGAAATAGAGGGAATCCAGGAAATTTAAAGCCTCCGGGGGTGATTGTGACTTTTCCCGGACCCCCTTGGGGATACTTTAGGGTGTCGACTTCCTTCAAAACATCGACACGTGTTTCCATGCAAAGGTTTTGGCCTCCGTTAGTGAAATTGATGCACGAAACGTCGTCTGTCAGTTTCTAATCGCCGGATTATGCTTCTGACTTCAAACAACCTTCTGTTACAAATCCTTATCCTCAAAATACGTGCCAGCCTCAGTTTAAAAGGAATTAGAGTTAAAAGTTTGATTTTATCCTTTAAAGACTCTTTCGGTTATTACAGTATGCTTTTCTATTTCTATAGGATGTTGTGTTGCTGAATGTATGCTTATATATGTGCTTGTAATTGATTGGAAGGGCTAGGTTGTGTTCATCTAGAGATATAGACTAGTTTTCCTTGAATGTACCATGTTTAAGCTAATGGATGAGAAATGTTTAATGGGAAGTAAAGTTTGTTGCTTGGAAATTAAGCTCATGCATTTAGAATTGAAAATGGAATGCATTCTGGACTGGGTACTATCAAAATCATGTTTTCTGAATTACAGCGAAGTATAGTAGCAAACTACTATGTATGGGGAAGTCGACTGTTGTGTTCCTAGAAAACCTAGAAGTGCAGTCAGAGACTTAGCAGCTGACTGCTAGTTTCCTAGTAGTCGACTATTGGGCCTGAGTTTGCACTAAGAAATTGACTAGCCATCTTAGCAGTCGACTGTCGTGCTCTTATTTTTGCCTAGGATGCAATCTAGAAAGTGACCAACTGGCTACCAGCCCATTGGCAGTCAACAGTTAGCTTACTTTATGGCACTCTAAGAATATAGAGAGCCACCAATCGACTCCTAGCCTTCTAGCAGTCGAATGGCAGCCCTCTAGCTTGCGAAATGAGGTTTTAATGGCAATTGAGCTTAGTAATTCTCTATACTAACTTAACTAAGGGCTCATAACATAGGCAAGTAAGGAAACTAAGAGTTTTGGGTGATAAGACCCTTGGGATAGTGGAGTAAAGAGAGAGTAGAAAACACAAAAAGGGAAAGAGGAAAGTATTCTTAGTGTATGCCTTAGGGTAGATGGGCTTATGATTGAGTGACCGATTGTCGGTATAGGACAACTATTGGGCATTCCACATTTGTGCATAAATTGGGATGGTTAAACATCCACTTGAACTTAGATGATTTCAAAAACACCGTAATGGTTGCGAACTTTAAGTTAGTGTCATCTCTCAAAGACCATATGAGAAACATATACTTAGAGTTAAGCATAACCATAGGCATGGGTCGATTCACCTTAGAGTATATGTAAAGAATAGTGCGCCAAGAGTGTGATCCACCTCGAAGGAATGGTAGTGATTCCATAGTATTATGATCCGCCTAAAAGCGGAGAGGAAATAATCTAGGTAGAGTTAACGGTGATCCCATGAGAGTTATACCAACCCCGTTTGGGACGAAAAGAGGAATCCCTAGTCAGGGATGATCTACCAGAAATGGGCAGGGACCATCACGGTACTTGGATCCACTGGGGGATACCTCAGAATGTACAAAGCTTAAGGCATGAATAAATAGGCATGATGTAATGACCCCCTAAATCATAATCTACATTCTTTTATCAAAGAAGCAGAAGCATATAAAGTTTTGAATAAATTTTTCACTTTTCCCATGTCAGGGAACATCAGAGGGTCGCTACTGGTTGAGTGTAACCCAAATAAACTCTTCTCACAGTCCATTCAAATTCCACTTAACCCTAAATCCTGTGCAGCGTTTCTATTATCACATTTTAAACCATAACATACTCTAGAATATAAATTCTAATAACCATTCAAATACAATTGAGATATGCTATTTCAGAGTATTAAATCCATTCATACATCAGTCAGTAAAAACTATAATCCATCAAGTTCATTTTAAAAAAATCCATTCTCCCAAACCATCTTTCTACCGAAAGTTTGGCAGCATTTCCCCTTAAAATCAGATGTTTCCCTTTTATACAACAGCCTAGACAGCATATATAGCCAGTAAATTCATAAATAAAACTAAAAACCAATAATACAGATATATATATATATATATACAAATTAAAGCATAATTCTATGCCACAACGTCATCCTGATATCCTTCTTCTACCCAGCTATCTCCTAGGCATTCCCTGTTCCTGGTCATCTGAGCAAACAACTTAATGAAATGGTTAAATCCTAGTAAAATAATTTACAATTAAATACTTATAAAATAATTGGATGCTCAGCTATGACAACGTACAGAAAACATTCCCTAATTTAGTTTAAATGCATGTGAATCACTAAATACTTTTATATTTAAATGTATATGGGAAATTGATGCAAAATAATTCAATGAGCATATTATCTTTAATTTGAAAAGTTATACTTAAAATCATGCCTAAGGATTTTTATATACTCATCTGTCACGCGTCTCATGTGACTATTCATTATTTATTTCAAGTTGTATGCTGTTTTAATTGAAAACATGGTTTTTGGTTGGGTGTGATCCGTAACACCAATCACCCGAAAACAACGTCTATATTGTGAATGTGATCCGTAACACCAATCACCTACTAAAGGACTGAGTGAGAATCAACATCCAGGGCATCCCCCAGCATGTGCACAAATGCTAATTCTCATCCTCATACAGTCTATATAGAAGTACATACATATAGCTGACCAATACTCAAGGTTATAGGATATTATACTTAAACTAAATCGTTACCCCGTATAGGTTATCCCCCCTTATACGCCTTGAACCTTTTATAGGGTTGTCCTGGTTTAATGAATAATCTCTAACAAATGCAGACCAATTTAATTAAAATTAATTTAATTTGCAAAACCGTCTACATAGGGGATATTTAATGACCGTCCTATACCAACTTTTGAATATTCACCTTAAGTTAGTCTGTTCCTATGGCATATAATCCTAATAGCCAAATTCTATCAAACATGCAACAAATATTCTCAATACACATGCATTCTTATATACTCATATATATTTCCAGCACACATTCCCATTCAATACAATTATGCTTAAAACAGTCATTCAC
This sequence comes from Senna siamea, assembly GCA_031216115.1. Lineage (NCBI taxonomy): Eukaryota > Viridiplantae > Streptophyta > Magnoliopsida > Fabales > Fabaceae > Senna > Senna siamea. Next base: position 12,426,688 of record CM062360.1, read on the forward strand.
AACGTCAATTTAAAATTCAAGGGAGTGTAAATTACTTTACCTTTTACCATTTGCTCCTATTTGGATTGGGATTTTCCTTTTTCCTTGGAGATTGGTCCCAATTAGTTTCCTGAGGAAACAATTCAAATCTTAAGTGAGTTTTCCTTTCAGTTATACTTTCCTACAACTAATTACCTAATTTCTTGGTCGATATAATCCTGACACATGTTCAGAGTCAAATTCGATAAGAAAACATCAAATTGGAGTATTTTAAATTGTATTGGAGGTTTTGAAAGCTTAAAATTTGATTCCTGCTACTTTCCAACAACTCTACCACGGCGCACGCGGCCTTCAAAACTATTTTTCTTCTGTTCATAGTGCGTGGCGGCAGTTCTTGCTGGCGGGCAGTTGGCAGAGGAAGCTGACAGCTAAGCCTAGTAGATGGTGGCAGCAGTGTGGTTGGACAGTGTCAGACGATGGAGATATGATGTATACCTCCTAAGAAAATGTGGTTGTTTTCGATCACTATGGTGGCTGTCGACGATGGGGGATGGTCGCAGGAGGTCGGTGGTAATGAGTGGCACAGGTGACGCAGTTCGGTAGTGGTGCAACACGAAAATTCTGGCAATGAAAGGTGGGGCGTGAAGGTGAGAGGAAAGAGAGAGAAATTATGTGAGAGAGAGAGAGAGAGAGAAAAGGGAGAATGAGAGAAAATAATGGGGTTTTGACATTTTACGGCCTCTAGGGCCATTTTGGTCTTTTCTCGCTTTACTCGAGGTAAATTTCAGATGCATTCTTCAATTTAAGCAAGAATATAGGTCCATATGGAGGGAATTTGGAAATCTTTTGAGGATTTTAAGCCTTCCAAAATATCTGCTAAATTCTTGAAGTCAGATCGAATTTTCTCCGTTAGATAAGATTTTTATTCTAAAAAATTCTCAAATTTTAACCACAAGCTCAGAAAAATATGCTTAATTCAATTCCAACAAAATTTAAGTTTATTTTACCAAATTTAATTTATTTTAAAAATTGGGTTATTACACATGCACTTATTCATATAGACAGTGGTGCGTGGAGTTGTTGCTAGGCGACTCTCCTGATTACTCTTAGGGTGTTTTATGTACTACTCACATGTGATAGAAATGAAATAATGGCATGTTTTCTATCCCACATATGTTTTATAAGAAATGTTTTATGATGAGAGTGATGATGAATGCACTTCTCATGTTTTAAAGATGATATGTTTTGATGAATATGCATATGTATGAGTACAAACCATGATTAAATGCTACATACACCACATCCCAATAGTATGTGCTATGTTTTATGAAAGAATGTAAAGTTTTTTCGTGCGAGCACAGTGGTATAGGTTAATGGATTTTGTAACAGGTTGCATTACTACTGAGATTCATTTCTCATGATAGTGTTAGCATGTACCAGATGTGTAGGTCCCCTTGGACTGGAGAAGAAGGTAATTTATGAAGAAGTGTCCAATCTGGGCATACAGACTATTTAGTTTGATCAGTATAAGTACATGGTAAGATTAAGATAGCCTTCATGATATTTTGAGAAAGGCTAGTGTAGGATTATTTTGTATAGCCTAGTTAGACATAGATATAAATGAAGGGATACTTAGATGAAATTATAGTGGAATGAGTGGCAGGATTGTTGCCTCCATGTCCAATAGTTAATTATCATATTTAATTAAGAATGCATGTTTATGTATAGTTAATCCAAGTGTATTCTATATATATTTATTCCGTTGCGATATTGAGAGAACCCGAGAGTAGAGACCAACCTAAATGGCACTCAATTAATCAACTTGGTAAAAAGTTTTAAAATTTACTTAGGTAGAAGTGATAGTAACACACCATTATTATGATAATTATATATATTATACCTTTAAATACTTAAAAGGAACCATAAGCTAATAGGGGTGTTACAAAAGTTGCAGATGAGTAATCTAAGAGTGCATATGAGAATCTTGCTCCAGCTCTTACACAAAATAAGGTAGCAAACAACCTAATCCTCTCTATTTCCAAATTTACTATTTATGTGCTGAAATTGATGATTTTCATGTAATTGAGCTAGAGAGGATGTTGATTTTTTAAATACTATTGGGTGTTTTAAACTGCTTGAATATACTTATGCATGCTGAAATCAGATTATGAGAATCGATTTTTACCCATTGAAGGAATATGAGGTTTAATCCAAGATTTGAGTGAGAATAAACGGTAGTTTATGCTATTTTTATGTGGTCAATGGTGCTTACATACTAGTGTTGAGTTAATGATTATCATGGATGGCTTACAAACAAGTTCTTGGGCAAAAATTTGGGTCAACAGCAAGTTTGAAAAATAAAGTATAACATAGCAGTTGACTTGTAGCCTTTATCAATAGACTGTCATATTCTTTGATTGCCCAGAAACATAAACAGAGCTTTAGCAATTGACTACTAGCTCTTGGAAGTCGACTATCATGCTCATATTTTCCAGAAAATTACCAAGAATAGAGCAGTCGACTGGTAGCTCTTGGGTTTGGAAAAATTTGCTGAACAGTGAGCAAGAAGTCGACTACCTGGTGGTGAAAGTCAACTAGTCAGTCTCTGTTTCGGAAAATGAACTTAATTATCTAGTTTGAAGAATAGTTAGCCTAAATTTCCACTCAAATGGGGGAGTTAAATCTAAAATCATGTAATGGGTAACATAAAGGTTGAGAATGAAAGAAAAAGAGCAAGAATGATATGAAATTGAAAAGGAATGAGCATGAGAAATACAAGAGAAATGAGATAGGATTCCTAGTACATGGATAGTGGTAGATAGGCTCATGTCGAGTGGCCAATTGTCTATGTGGGATGGTCGTTGGGCACTCTGTGGTTGAACTAATTGGTTTTGAAAACACTATGATGGTTATTAATTTTAAGTTAGTGAACTCCCCTATGGCCAATTAAAGGAGTCACATACTTAAAGTTAAACGTAACCATGGTATAAGCTGAATCAACCTAGTCTATATACTTGAGAATAGTTTTTTGGGAAATGATCTGTTTTTTATAGTAATCCTAATTATACAGGAGAGGAACTACTAGAGAGGTTGGTAGGGACCTTAGGGTTCTTGGTGATGGAGAATAATCTGTCAAAGCAGTAAGTAGAGACCCTCATGGGGGTTTTGTGAATGGATGTACTTGGATCGACCAAGGGACGCTCTAGAAAGTACATATTGTAGTTACATATTGCTGGATAAGTAGTCATGGACTACCAAAAACTCACCTGAGATTAAGGGATTTTAATATGAGAAGTTGTTGGCTCAATAACCCTCTTGGTTTCTCTTGGGATCATCTTGTGATGATCATGATTTGGCATTGACCATAATAATATGCTTTGGATTCTTTGTTTATGCTCTTATTTACATATGAATATAGCCTTGTTACCATTATGATTTGAAATACATCTTGTTAGATGGATATGTGATGATTCATAATTGCATGCATAGTATGAGTATGAGATATGAAACGATGTAATTGTATAATTCATGCATGGCATCCCAATAGGCATAATATTTTAATTGATAATGAGAAGAATGTAGTGTTTTTCGTATGATTATGGTAGTACAGACTGGTAGACTTTTAAGATAGGTTGTTTTGCTATTGAGATTTATTCTCATATAATATGCTAGTTTGTATTAGATATCTAGATACCAAGTGCTGTTAGAGATGGAAGTAGAGATGATGGAAATACCTTCTTGGGGTATTTCCCAGTAGTCATGGATTTGTTGATCATTTTTATCTTAGAAATTCCTCCCGCACCTTGACTACATGAAGTCTTAGGGTTTTATAGTAGAATTTTGACATGCCTGGTACCTTGGATCCTTATTAAAATTTTTAGAAGGATTAAGAGGATGATTTTTTGTGTATAGAATAAGGGCATATATGTATTAAGGTATGTGAGCTAGGAATTAACTAGCAGTTTTTGTTGAAAAGGGGTATGAGTGACAGGCTTGTTATCTCCTTACCCTAGTTGACACACTCACATATCCATAGGCATATGTTGGATGGAAAGAAATTGTAATCATTATAAATGAATTATGTATGTTAATGTAAATATCTATATATATATATCTATATGTTTTATTTTAATGGTTTTAATTATTTTTCACTGCGACATTATGTGAGTATCCTGAGTGTAGAATTTCCAAACTAATGGAACTTAATTATTTAACTTGGTAAAAGTTAAAAATTTACTCAGGTAGAGGTAATAGTAACTCATTAATCTTGTAGTATATTATATTATATTATCAATTAACTAAAAGGAACCATAGGATTGGGGGTGTTACACTGAGTTAGTATCAGAGCACTACTACCATAGCTAGTTGAGTACTAGCTCAGTAGTGAGGGGTTGATTCCTCAGGATAGAGACAAGTTCGGGTTAGTTAGCTGAGCTTAGGCAGTTGACTAACTTGTATTATATTTTGACTTAAGGCATTGGAGTGCTAGGTTTGGGGTAGACGATATTTCTTGTTGATGCCATATAATCTCTTATAAATATTATATTATGGAGACTATTAACCTCTGTAATGTTTGTTTTGTAGAGTATATAATGGCTCTACCTAGGAAGAATACTAGAAAGGAAATGGAAGGTGAAAATAATATGGAAAGAGTGATGCAATTCATGATAGGGGTTAAAAGCTTTGAGGGAGTAGGCCTACTGCTACTACCTAAGTCCTCAGACAATTTCAAAAAGAGGGAAACAATAATAACCTTAATCCTAACCCTCATGAAAGACAAGAAAGAAACCCAGTGTATCATGGCTAGTCAGAGCTCCAAAAAGCTAAACCTCCTTCCTTTAGGGATGAGTTTGACCCAAAGAAGGTGGAGGAGTGGCTGAGAGAGATGGAGAAACTGTTTGTAGTCCTCAGGACGATGGATGTGCAGAAGGTGTTATTTTCTACCTATATGCTGATGGGAGAAGTAAAGCACTGGTGGAAAGGGACAAAGTTGTTGATGGAAGCCTAGAGAGTCCAGATTACTTGGGAGTCATTCAAAGAAGCATTCCTTTAGAAGTATTTTCCTTAAAATGTGAGGAATAAGAAGGAGATTGACTTTATGCAAATTAAGCAGGGTAACTTGGCCTTTGATGACTATTTGGCTAAATTTGACGAGTTGTCTAAGTTTTCTTCCTATTTGAGACTTCAACTAGAAGAGGCATGGAAGGCTATGCATCTAGAGGCTGGATTGAGGCTATAATTGAAGAGTGTTGTGGCTCCATTGGAGATAAGGAATTATGCCACACTAGCAAATAAGTGTTGAATAGTTGCCAAAATTTTGGCAAAAAGTGAGAAGGAAAAAAAAAGCCAATTTCCTTAAACGAAAGTAACCAGGACCTTTTGGAGGGAGAGATAATAGGTTTGACAGAGGCCAGGGAAGTGAAAGGCCAATGGTGAGACAGGTGATGCCTAACATTTTCCTTAGGTGTCGAAAGAGTCATGATGGGCCCTATAAATGGCAACTAGGGGGACAACAAGGTGTTTGTTATGAGTGTAAAAAAGAAGGAAATATTTGTAAGGATTGACTAGAGTGGAAGAGACAAGGTGACACCACTAGACCTCCCACTATTGGAAGAGTTTATACCTTCAAGGGTAAGGAAGTAGCCTAGTCCGATGAATTAATGAAAGGTAAATGTTTGATAAACAATATATCTTTAATTGTATTGTTTGATTATGGTGCTACCCATTCTTTTATTTCGTTGGAATGTTTGAAAAGATTAAACTTACTTGTATCATAATTGCTCTATGAGTTATTTGTTTCTAACCCTGCTGGAAAATAGATTTTGACTTCCTTAGTCTATTTAAATTGTCCAATCACTGTTGAGAAATGACCCTTTGTTGTTGAACTTGTTTGTTTACCTTTGGTAGATTTGGACATTATTCTTGGGATGAACTGGTTATCTGTAAATAATGTAATCTTAGATTATTCAGAAAAATCTATCACTTTTATAGATACCTTACCTGTGAATAGGAGTACTGAGGAAAAGAATGAAAGAATGCATTTTCTGTGTTCTTCTGAGGTTGAAATTCAGCATAGGCTTGATGTTATCTATAACGCCCCAATCTAATAGCTTTTCTTTTAATGTCTTTCTTTCATAAACCATTTAGCCATAAGTATGTTATCCTCACTTTTATCCTTTATTATTATTATTATTATTATTATTATTACTACCTGAGTAAAATTTTAATTTCCATTTAGTATTTGATTAAGCTTGGGATTCATTACTCATGTATTTCATTCATACATTGCACAACGGAAGAATAAATAATTAAAAACATTTTTTTAGTAATAACGTAGCGAAAATTTAAACCTCATTTATATATATTTCCATTCATGTATCATTTACACTGTTATACATATATTTTTGGATATGTGGAGTTCATACAATTCTTTAGGATAAGGAGGCAACAAACCTACCACTCAGACCTTTTACATAATACCTACTAATAGATAACAGTTCCACATATCTGGATATATATGCCCTTTTAACTATGTACATCAAAAAATGACTTATCCCAATTCTATTCCAAAAACATATATGAATCAAGATAAGAGGGCTACATTCTACTTATCTACATCATTCCTAAAAATATATCATTCTCACCCCCTCTAAAGAGGAGGGATTTCCATTGTAGTAATAACATAGATGTTCTGGACTAGTATGAAGGATCCAAGCCAAGGAATCTCTACCAGTGCCACTTCTATTTCAAGCAAGATCATGTACTGTGTCATCTGATACATACCAAATATAATTATGAGAAATAGATTCTTAGTAGCTAGGCAATCCACTTTCCTTAAAAAAAAAAAAACTCTCGCATGTACCACTATAGTGATACAAAAAATAATTCTACATTCTTTACTTTAAATCACATTTTATTATATTGGGATGCACATTTACATTTCATAAGTTCGTATGGCATGTATTTATGAATATGCAGCATAATAGTTCACCATAAAAGTCATCACATATACCATTTTAGTATCATGATTATAAAACAATTCCAATCATAAATAGGGAAAACATATTCATCATCCATGATAAAAACATTTATCAGTCATTGGCTCAAGCCACAGTCAATGAAAGAGAAACTTAAGAGTATCGGAGAGAGTCACCTAGCAAACTACTCCACATACTACTATGTACATAAGTGAGATAATTTTATTTCTAGTCTTAATCATGTGACAATTCTACCACTAGTAATATCTTAGGCATCCTTCAGTGGATCCAAGTACCTATTCCAGTCAATGGTCACTATCATATAGATAGATCATTCCCCAATCAATGGGATTTCTCCCTATAGCTAGTCTAAAATTAATCTCACAGGATCACTGTCATTTAAATAGATCATTTCCTCTTTTCTTTTGAGCGGATAATGGTGTTATAGAATCACCACCACTTTTTCAGTAGATCACATTCTTAGTATGCTATTTCCAACATATAGACTAGGATGATTTGGCTTGTACCCATGATTATGCTAAATTCTAAGTAAATGTCCCCTTTTATTGGCCATCTTAGGTTACACTAATTTAGAATTCACAATTATCACTATATGCTCACACTTTTATGGAATGGCCAATTGTCATCCCATACTAACAATTAGTCATTCGGTTACAAGCCTATCTACCCTAAAACATACATTGGAAATACTTCCTTTAAGTTCTCTTCCTTTCTAGTCTAAGTTTTCCTTTCCATTCTATGTTTTCCCTTCCATACTATGTTTCCCTTTTATTCATTTCATTTCTAGTTCTGTTCCCTTTCATTCATTTTTCATGATACTATGCTCTTAGTAAAGCATAACCTTTATGTGTTTGCGAATATTTTCATAATTAAATTGTGTGGATATGGAAGACCATACATTCCATTTAAGCAATTTACAACATACATTGCCAAAATCCCATTTCTTAACCATCCACTTCTCTTTCCTTGAAATTGGCTAGCATAATATATTTTCCTTTACAATTTCATTACTAAAAATTCAACCTATTTCAAGGGAAAATAAGTGGAGGGGTTTCGGCCAAGGGAAGAAGGTAAGGGAAAAGTAAGACTTTCATGTAATACATTCCTTTTTTCCCATCCTTTATTATAAGGACAATTACATCACTTTTTCTTCCATTTCCATACAATTTCTATATTGCTTACCATTACATATTAAGGGTTTTAGGTGAACTATCAATCCATTCTTTCACCATTTCCATTGCATTTTACTTTCAATATATCTATGCATACATTTAAGCACCCTTTTTCTCACAATAGACATATATGAATACATAGATATATCTTTTCCCTCTTGGTGGCATACACATTCAAATTTAGGACTTCATGATTATGGTAGACCCTTCTTCAAGCAAACTATCACACATCATTATCTCTCCCTTTCTTGCCTTGACTGAAACCATAGATCGTAAATATGAACAATTTTCATTCAAAATCCCTCTTCAACCTTTCGGCCAAGACCCAAGAAAGAGGTAAATGGGAAAGTTTCATCAAAACATCAATTCACTCACTCTTCCTTGCTTATGGCTGAGACACTAGTGATGCATATAAGCTAAAATTTAACAAAATCTCCTTCATGAAAATGCTTCATGCTTTTGGCCCTAGGGAAGAGAAAGGGAATCAAGGTGGTTTCAATTTAATTCTTTTCTTTCTCCCATTTCCAACTATGAACAAGCATAAAAACACCATTTCTCACCATAACCATGGCAATCCAAACATTACATAATCAAAATCAATAGGAAAGGCTTCATGAACATGGTGAACCAAGAATCACAATCTTGCCATAAATCATTCAATCAATCCATTCAATACTCATAAACACATCCATAAAACAACACAAGCATAACCTAATAGATTTTCAAGCATATAACAATGCAGAGAGAGAAACCTTATTATTTGTGGCAGCTATGGAAATTTCTCAAACATACAAAAGACACCATAAACCATGAAATAAAGGGTGTAGGATTTCTTAGCTACCTTGATTTGCCAATAGAAGTGCTTTTCCCTTGATCCTTCCTTCACTTTTTCTCTTTCTTCTTCTTCTCTTCTCTTTCTTGGTCGCACCCTCTTTTCCTTTCTTGCTTGTCACTTTTTCCTTCATTCAAAAGGAAGAAGACAATTTAAAGGTTTTAAGGGGTAAAATGACCATTTTGCCCCTCATGGAAAAATGACCATTATGCCTTTCATTTTCCTTCAAAGTTTTGAAAAGTATAGGGAGATAGACTTCTTGAGAACTATCATGACATCTCTAGGTGAAATGACCATTTTACTCCTAAGGTTAAAATTTACCATTTTACCCTTTGTGTAAAATTACCATTTTTCCCTTTATGCCAAAATAACTATTTTACCCCTCACTTGTCTTCATAATTTCGAAAAGTGTAGGTAAATAGTCTTGAGGGAAATTTTCATGAAATTTCTAAGTAAAATGACTATTTTACCCTTGTGGTAAAAATTACTATTTTACCCTAGGGTGAATTTACCATTTTGTCCTTAGGTAAAAATTGACTATTTTGCCCTTAGGATGTTTTTCTATAGTCATTATGGCCTCTAGATATTTTTTCCAAATTTTTTCTAGTGTAATCATTACGTTCTAGATTTTTTTGACATCATAATTGCACGTCATAAGTGTATCTTGATTTACGTGCCAAGTAATGATAACTTTTAGATATTTTAAGAAACTTTTATTTTTTCACTTTAGTCCCTCTACTTTTCTTTCAGTTTAGTCCCTCTCCCATTTAAGAGAACCTAGGGCAATTTAAATAGATACATTCAGGTATGAAATTGATAAATTTAGAAATTTAGAACATACTTGAAAATATGAAAAAGCGGATATTACACTATCCCAGTAGTAAGAGAATTTCTGGACGTCTTTCCTAAGGAAATCTTAAGTCTTCCACCAGAGAGAGAGGTAGAGTTCTATATAGAGTTATTTCCTAGAATGAGACTGATCTTTGTAGAAGCCTATAAGATTTCTCCCTTAGAGTTGACAGAATTAAAGGTGCAGATAGAGGATCTCTTAGAGAAACAATTTGAGACCCAATGCTTCACCACGGAGAGCACCAGTGTTGTTTGCAAAGAAGAAGTGTAACACCCCATATTCTCTCAGTTATATTTAAATTTATATTCCCTTAATTAATTAGATGAGTTGCCATGAAGTGTGATGAAATGCTTATGTAATGCAATTGTTAGACTAAATGTGCTAAAGGATAACATTACATAAAATTGAGATGTTTAAATTCTTTCCTTTCATTCCTTTTTGATTCAACTGAATAGGCATGAATAATGCTAAGGTGAAAAGCTTGCATGACCAAGTGGTATTACTAAACCAAAATAAATGAAATAAACCAAGGAAATAGCTTACGTGAGTTCATCGCTTTCCTTTCCTTGATGCCACTGTGTGAAGGAATTATATAGATGCATATGTATAGCCTTACGTGGAGTAAGAGACTTGCATGGCGTGACCAAGTTGCTAAAGGAAAAGGTGCAAAATTTATTTAAATTAAACAAACATTAGGTGGGTGTATGTAACACCCCTTATCCTATCTTAACAACGTCATATAATATATTCAGATAATTGGTTACATTATTCTTAGCCTTTGTCTTGTTAATTTTCCTGAGCATTTAATCCATCAGTAATTCTAAATATAATTAGGTTTGGGTTCTTTTCACTCAGGTAAACATACTTTGGCACAGTAGAAAGTAAGAATTTTCCTACATTACAATGGAACATATATATATAAACTTTCATATTACAAATAAAAACTATTTGTTATATTGTTCAGTATACATTTACTAGGATATATGAAGTATCCACCCAAAAGGAGTAAAGAGACAATAGGCCTGTCATTCAAACTCCTTTCCAAAATACTGAGGGTGAATAGACCCCTCATATATCCTTACCCAGTAAATACCCTTTTACCTTCTATGTACAACCAAAAAAAGAATATAGTCCCAATTCTAATCCAAAAAGAACATGTAGAATTAGGACCCAAAATGAAAGGGCTACAGATACATATTAAAGTGCCTAATTACTCTAGAGGAAATTCAAAGATAGATATAATATAAATGTCCTTTATGATAGTGAAAGTTCCTAAGAAGGGAACTTCCACGGTTGCTAGATCGATCTCTATGACTAAGCAATATCTAGGCATCTGAAGCATATCAGCATAACAATGAGAAATGTATTCCCAGTAGCTAAACAAACCATTTCTTTAAAAATAGCTAATATGTACCACTGTACAAATATAGAAAATAGCTCTACATTCAGTTCAGTTCTAAAAGTATTTCATACAAATATATGGGTATGATATATATGTGTGTAACAAGTGTATATGCATCTATAACATGAAATATGCAACATGTTATGTCCTTCATGAAGTGGATAACAAGCTTTCAATCATTCATGACTCAATCATTCTCATATAGAACACATTCATGCAATACAATCATAACATTTCATAAATACTTAATTCTTGGAAGGTATACACCAGATCATTCCTCTTGTATTTATTTCCTTGGGAGTATACACCAGATCATTCCCCACAAGGTAGCTTTCTTAAGAGGTATACATCAGATCATTCCTCCTCATGATTTTTGGTCTCATAAGGTATTCACTAGATCATTCCTTCCTTGATCTTTAACTTTGTCATTCACAAATACATTAAGCATTATTATGCCATACAATCATTTTTCACATGATTTTGAACATCTTTCTATCAATGGCAAGATGCACACTATTTATCATTCATTCTTGACCATTACATCATTTTCCCTCTTTTATTTTATCATAGACCATTTTGGATGGTATCTTAGGCTATTTTCAATTAACACATGAATTTAGCCATTCTAGGAAAAATTCTATATAGCATTCATCCAAGGCAAGATAAGCATGAAGGATTGGCATTTCTAACCCATTTGATGCATTTCTAGCATTATTTTTACCAATTAAACATTATGGTAACAATTTCCAAAATTTTGGGTAATGCTTTCTCACTCCTCATTTTTTTGTAAGTGTACTTTAAACCCTTCTTTCACACATCTTTTTAGGCCATTTCTTATGCTAAATTTGTCAATGCATATTATCTTCTAATTCCACATGCTTATGCACATTTTCATAGTGAGATGGTAAGAAATTTGAAATGATTCCTTTACTAACACATAAAAGTACCATAATTTTCTCTCTCCTCTTTTCTTATAACAAAATTTGCAAGGTTTTCTAGCCACTTTCAAGTAAGATTTCAGCACCATTTACATGGGTCCAATTAACTAAAATAAATGTGACACATTTTCATGGTTTATGATGAAATTAGAAAATAGGAAAAGTGCTTAAGCATTAACCTAACTAAAATTTCTCTCTCTTACCATTTTGTAACACTTTCTCACACTTTTCTAACACCATTTTAACCAAATTTTAGCACCCATAAAAGACCTAGCATTTGGCCAAAGAGAGAACCAAGGAAATGGAGTTATCTCACCATCTTACTTACAATATAACCATATTCAAGAAAAAACCATGCAAAAACATCATTTTATCACTCTAGAAAACACCATTTCAGCCTTAGTATAGGTTAGGGTTTTTCAAGACAAAGGTTCCTTCCATGAAAATTTGACATCTCTTAAGTTTTCAAGCATTCCATCATGTATATAGCCATAAATACAAGTAGTTTTCAACATATTTCAAACCCATTCAAGCAAATCAACCATAAGAATGTAGAGAGAGAAAAGTCATCTTTCTTGCAAGATTAAGAACACCATAAACATACCATAAAACAAGAGAAGAATGGCATAGGCATATTTAGCTACCTTGAAAATGCAAAATAAGTGAAATCTCCAAGTTGTTTTGGTTTGAAATTCCTTTTCTCCAAGATTAGGAAGCAATTCAGCCAGCCTAGTCTTCTCTCCCTTCTTCAAAATTTCTAGCACCTTATGGAAGAAGAAGACTTAAATTAGGGTTTTGGTGAAATTACCAAAATGCCTTGGTGTGAAATGACCATTTTACCCTTATTACTTCACCTTTTCAAGAATGGCATCCACTCTTCTTGTAAATGTAATTTTATGCAACTTCCATAGGCTGGGACGTTTCTACCCCACAAGAATTTCAAAATTATAGAATGGTCCCTCAAATTTTTAGAAATTGCAATTAAGCCCCTAAGAAAATTACCATTTTGCCATTCAAGTCCAAATAGCCATTTTTGTTTCATTTTTCACCCCTTTTTAGCTTTATTGTGTTAAAATCACTTAAATAAGATTTCATAAAACTTATTTTTGTGATTTTACTAATTTACCCTCACTTTAATAAAATTACAATTTTATCCCTAAGGCAAAATTACTTTTTTGCCCTTTATGCCAATGTTATCATTTTCACCCTTATTCTTTCTTCTTTCGAGTAAGAATGGGGTAAGGGTTTCTAATTTCTATTTCCTTGAAATATTTAAGATAAAATTTAAATTTTCTACATTTTATAAAATTACTAATATGCCCTTAAGGTGAAATTACGGTTTTGCCCTTTTTCAGGGAAATTGCCCTTTTGGCATCTATAATACACAATCGCTTACATAACTAGATTCTTCTTCTCTCTTAAATGGAAATAATGAAAATTTTGTAATGTGATTTCATGAGATAAGAGAATTAAATAAATTTTTCCTTCATAGTAAAATTACTATTTTACCCTTCCTCACCAAATTTCCAATTTCATTCTTTTATCACAAAAGTGATTATATATTGATGAAAATGTCCATTATAACTCCTTGATAAATCATCCTTAACATCCCATGAATAATACCAACAACAACAATAATAATAATAATAACAACATCATAAAATGCAAGTATTAGGAGCGAATGTTATAGTGTACGCTTGGCATGAAGGGTGGCTTGAGTGAGGAGGTTACATGAATTCCTTTCCTTCCTTCCTCCTTAAAAATAACTAAGTGGGAATGCCAAACTTGCAAGCAATGTTAAGTGTACTTTAAAGTACATGTGCAACCATGAAATAATACTAATGAAAGATGAAAATGAGGTGTAGCATCCCCTTACCCAAATGGATAATAGGCATGAGGGAATGGAATTAAAAATTAACACAAAGCAAGAGAGATGGAGAAGAGGAGAAGAAGCTGCAGCATTCAAGGGCCTTGCATGGTCGTACGTCATGTATGAAGGAGGAGGATTACGTGACCTCCTTCCTTCCCTTCCTTGGCATGACTTTCCTCCTCCTTTCCATTAACACGCTCGAGTGACTAAACCAAGGTTGCAAGGAAATGTAAATGGTACTCAAAGGTACATGTGTGGCATAAGTAATGACAAATAAGAATAAACAAAAAGGAAAAGAGAAGAAAGAGTAGTGCAGCACACCACATTAACAAAAAGAAAAAAAAAAGAAAGAAGAAGAAAAAGATGAATTCCATTGAAAGGGAGTGTAGCGTGAATAGTGGATAAAACACCAAATTTCAAGGAAAATGAGGTTGCACTTACTTACACGTGAGGTGCATGAATTCATCTTCCTTTCCCTTCCTTGGTGTCACTGAATGGTTAACATGAGGAAACAAGGGGATGGCCTGCACTTAGATTACACATAAGGAAATTAAATAAGAATAATAAAAGATGAGAATGGTACCTAGAGTACACGTGGGGCACCTAAATGTAAGGGACTAGGTAGCATGCAAAAGGAGGGATTTCATTAAACATAAAAATATATGCACATGGGAAGGGGGAGAGGGAGAGCAACGAGAGCAGCAAATAAAACACAAAGTCTTTTGTGAAGGGGAAAGAGAGTTAAGTTGATCGAAGACAAGAGGAAGCAAGGAGGAAGGGAAAACTCAAACGAAGAGTCACGACAATTCCATCATTTTTTACCACTTGAGGTAGGCTAGCAATTCTCTTGGCTTTTTTTCTATGTTTTAGAATACATGTATCATGATTTCCAAGCTTTCATGGAACCTTAGTTAATTCTCTACATTCTTGAGAATGTGAACGTCTATTGGCTAAGCTTTCATGGTAAATGGATGTGTGTGTTGATGTGCTAAAATGGATATTGTGATTATCATGAAAGAACTAATTTTAGTAAAATTTAGCATGTGTCATGAAAAGCTTTAACAGATAATAGTGCTGAAATTTTTATCCTTGCATGGCTAGTATGCGTTTTACGTTATAAATATCAAAATGAAGAGTGCTAGCTAGAATTTGGTTTACAATTTATGACAATGCTCTTGTTGGCTCATCAAAACTGAAAATGGCCTTGTAAGGTGGGAAATGAATTGATAAAAATTATGCAAGGGAGAGAGTCCACTTGGTTTTGACTAAGAGAAAGAAAGGAAAATATGGCTAGTTAAGGTATTGTTAATTAGCTCACCTTTCGCACATAATAAGGTCCCATATAATTATTAAAATGTAAAAATGGAGAAAAGTGTGTAAGCCTTCAATCTAAGGTGTAGCCAGAACCAAGAAAAATAAGTAAAATAAATGATTATAGGCAATGATTGTACGAATTAAATGTGGGAGAGAGTACCTTAAAAATTAATGCATAGTATCATGAAGTTTAACTTATAGTAAGGATGGAAAAATATGGCAATGTGACATGAAAATTTTTAAATTCGGTTATTTTCTTATGATGGCTAAAAACTACATTTTATTTCTAATCTTGGTGGCCAATCACTATGTCAATAATGTATGCATGAAAATGTACCTTATAGGGGCTAAATGCAAGGGAGATTAGAATGGTAAAATAAAAGAAACTGTCAATGACATGATTGCATAATTTAAATGTAAAAAGACGCCATAGGAATTTTAGTGCATAATGTCATTGGGTAAAAGTGTGACCTAGCGAGGTGTGGTTGAAGGTGCTCCACACTCATAACCTAGTGTCATACAGATTCTATAAAGGTGGCCAAATGTCCACAATTCTTAAGGTGTGGCCAAAGGTGCTCTACACTCATGACCTAGTATCACACAAATTCTATAAAGGTGGCCAAGTGTCAACCATAGTTGAGGTGTGATTGAAGGTGCTCCACACAAGTGACGTAGCGAGGTATAGCTGAAGGTGCTCCACACTCATAACCTAGTGTCACAAAGATTTGTAAAAGTGGCCAAGTGTCCACAATCCTAGAAGTGTGACCAGAGGTGCTTCACACTTTAAGGCAAGGTAAGTTTTAAGAATGAAACGTAAAAATGATTATTATTCAGTTCAATTTTGCACACGTATGATTTCATGAAATGATGTTTTACTTGAAAGAGAATATCTACTTTTATCACATTGACATTTCAGATAATCATGCAATGCTTGCCAGTTTGTATTTGTGAATGAAGCTATGTTTAGTTACTAAGAATGTAGATGAAAATGTTTTGGTGCTTGCACTTTAGTACATATTAGTAGATTTTAAAAATGATGAATTGTTAAGCTACTGGGAAACCCGTGTTTCTCATTTGTATGCTAATATGTATTAGATGCGAACGATTAGTAGTGTCGGGGAAGATGAGAGTCCTTTTTGTTAAAAGCATTTTGTAATTCCTTACTTTGAGGTCCTGATCCTAAATATATATTTTGGGTTAGAATTATGACTATTATTTTGATTGTGTATATGAAAGGGATATGGGAATTTGCCGGGGAAAGGATATGTGAAGGACCTGTTCATCCCTATTATGTGTAAAAGGAGTTTGAGTGACAGGCCTGTTGTCTCCTAACTCCTTATGGACAAGTACTTCATCTTTTCTGGTATATAATTACAAAAGGATATAATGGACATTCATTATTGAATACTGATTATTGTGATATATGCAAGTTTTATGATTTCTATTGTGATGTATGAATTTTTAATTTTCGCTATGCATAAGGTATGGTTATTTGAGCAAAAGGACCCGGACCTAATCTACTTTAATAAAACTTAATGGTATAAATGCTCAGACATTGCAAATGCATAATTAAGGTTAAGAGTAATGTACCAAACTTATCTGTATACATCGAAGGAATTGTAATACTAGATAAGGGCATCACAAGAAGGATGAGAGCTTAAGGTTGTGTATAGACTATAGGCAATTGAATAGGGTGACAGTGAAGAATAAATGTCCCTTTTCTAACATAGATGATCTATTAGATCAATGAGAGGAACTACTATGTTTTCTAAGATTGATTTGAGGTTGGGGTACCATCAAATCAGAGTAAGAATAAAAGATAAACCTAAGAGAGCCTTTAGAACCAGGTATGAGCATTATGAATTTCTTGTAATGTCCTTTGGATTGACTAATTCTCTAGCTATTTTTATAGATTACATGAATCGTATCTTTAGAACCTACCTTGACCAATTCGTGGTAGTGTTTATTAATGACATTCTTTGTTGGAAAATCCATGTATAAATGTCTTGAGCTATGTTTGGGGTTTAAACCTACATTCTCTATGTTTTTTACTTCTATTGGGTGTTGTTTGCTGAATGGTCATGCTCATTTATACTTGTAATTGATTGTGAAATTAGGCTTATGCCCTAACTGTGAAAATATGGTTTGATCTTAGTGTTGAATGATGTTAAGTTGAGTTTGGTTGTTTATAAGTGTTATATGATGTTTAAATGCTGGTTTTAAGTTCATGGCTTGTGAAAATGGTTTGAAACATGTTTTTGGGCCAAAACTCTGGATGTAGCAGTAAGACTTAGAGTAAACATAACGCTAGCAGCTGACTGCTAGCCCCTAGAAGTTATTGTCGTATTCTTCGTCTACCTAGAAAGCATTATAGAATGCTAGCAGCTGATTGCTAGCCCCAGAAAGTCGATTGTCGTGCTTTTTGTTTTCCAAAAAATGTTTCAAAAAGCTAGCAACTGACTGCTCACTCTAGTAGTTGACATTGGGCATAGTTTTTCCTAGAAACATGTCGCAGTAGGCTAACAGTCAACTGCCAAGCCTCTAGTAGCCGACTGGTAGCTCTCAGTTGAGACAGGTTCGAAGGGTAGTGAGCTAGTAGTCAACTTTCAACCTAGGATCATTCGACTGACTACCAACTATTTCATATAAAGAGCTCTATAACCTATTTTGAGAGATAATTAGCCCAAAATCTCACTCAAACTAAGGATCTGAGCCTAGGATGTAGCGGGCAACATGTAAGATGTAAGGTCATGTGTCACTAAGATAAGAGGATCCTTGTGATAGTGAAATAAAGATAGTAGAAAACATAAGAAAGAAAAGAGTAAAGTATTTTAAGCATATGCACTAGTGGTAGATAGGTTCATGATCAAGTGACTAATCATTGGTATAGGATGGTCGTTGGACATTCCATGGTTATGCTATGAATTAGAATGGTTAACATCTACTTAAATATAAATGATTTTGAAAACGTCGTGATGGTTGTGAACTCTAAGTTAGTGTAATCTTCCAAAGGCTATTTAAGAGACACCTACTTAGAGTTAAGCTTAGCCATAGACATAAGCCATATCACCCTAGTATATATGTTAGAGAATAGTGTATCGGGAGTGTGATATATCGAGAAGGGCTGGTGATTCCATAGCCCACAATCTGCAAAAGCAGAGTGGATAGGACTTGTCTATAGTCAGATAGTGATCCCATTGAGTGATTTATACCGGCCTTGATTGGGGCAAAAGGGATGTGAAATATCAGAGTAGATATCGATCCCGCTAGTCAGGTATGATCTATCAGACTTGGCAGGGACCATTGAGTACTTGGATCTACTGGGGGATACTCTAGATAGTACAAAAGTAAGGTATGGTTGAGTAGTCATGTACTCACGCATGTATAAAGTGGTACATGGAGTTGTTCGATGGGCAGCACTCTCGATAACTCGTATGATATGTTTGTTTCTCCTGCTCATATTTTAAATGAAAATGTATAATTGTTACCCCATGAAAAGTTTGATATGAAAGTATTATGAAAATGATGATGAATGGACATCCCATATTGGAAATTTTATATGTTTTAAACGTACATGCATAGATATAAGCACATGACATGAACGTATACTCCATGCACGGCATCCTAATAGTATGTATTATATTTTTATGATGAAAAGAATATAGAGACTTTTTGCATATGTACAGTGGTACAAGTTAGTAGTTTTTAAGAAAGGTTGCATTGCTACTAAGATTAAATTCTCACATAAATGCTGGTGTGTACCAAATGTGTAGGTCCCTGACTGGAGATGAAGGTAACCTGAAGAGAGGTACCCTTCATGGGGTACATTGAAATATTTATTTTAGATAGTGTAGGCATATATTTATTTTATGCTAGTCATTATGATTTTTAAGGAAGGCTAGTATAAATTACCTCATGTACAACCTGTATTATAAGCATAGACACAGATTTGCCTGAGTTTCTCAGTAAATATGCTGATGGGGTTTTGAGTGGCAAGAATGTTTCCTCCATACCCCAATTAGAAAATTTGAAATTAACCAATGAGTAATTATGCATGTTTATGTATAACTATTAGAGTAAATTATGTTTTATATATATATATAATGTGATATTCTGCTGCAAGTCTCGAGTGAGAACCCAAGTGTAGAACCCGACCCAAATGGCACTCAATTAATCAACTTTGTAAAAAGTTTAAATTGAAAAAGGCTCTCCATAGGTTAAAACAAGCTCTTAGAGCTTAGTATGAAAGATTAAGCAACTTCTTAATCGCAAATAGTTTTTCAAGGGGCAAAGTTGATACTACTTTGTTTATCAAGAAAAGAGACAAGGACTTACTAATTCTTCAAATCTATGTAAATGACATTATTTTTGGATCTACTAATGAAACTCTCTATGAAGAATTTGCCAAGCTTATACAAGGAGAATTTGAAATGTCAATGATGGGTGAGCTCAAATTCTTCCTTGGACTACAAATTAAGCAACTCAAGGAAGGGATCTTAGTTAGCCAAACAAAATATACCAAGGAGTTACTTAAGAAATTTGTCATGGAAAATGCAAAGGCAATTGGAACTCCAACGTGTCCAGCCATCAAAATGGACAAGGATGAAAAAGGACAACCATTTGACATCACTAAATATAAAGGTATAATTGGATCACTACTATATTTGACTACAAGTAGAATAGACATAATGTTGAGTGTATGCATGTGTGCAAGGTTCCTAACTTGTCCTAAAATGTCTCATTTCACTTCTGTGAAAAGAATTTTCAGATATCCAGTTGGAACCTCACATATGGGATTATGGTATCCTAAAGGGTATCCATGTTAGTTGACAAGTTTTTCTGATTCTAATTTTTTTGGTAGTTCAAATGATAGAAAAAGCACTAGTGGAAATTGTCAATTTATTGGGAACTCATTAGTATCTTGGTTTAGAAAAAAAAAAAACAAAATTGTGTAGCTCTTTCAATTATTGAAGCTGAATATTTTGGCAGCTGAAAGTTTCTTTGCACAAGTTTTATGGATGAAACAACAACTCCAAGACATGGATGTGGTCTAAGAAAGTATTCCAATTAAATGTGACAATACCAGTGTTATAAACTTAACCAAAAATCCCATTATGCATTCATAGACTAAGCACATAGACATCAAACATCATTTTATTAGAGATCATGTGCTTAATCATAATGTCACTTTAGAATTTATCCAAACAGACTATCAACTTGCTGACATTTTTACAAAACCTCTTCCTGAAGAAAGATTTTGTTACATAAGAAAAGAACTTGGACTGACATCATCCTATTAAGTATATTTATTGCTTTAATTCTTTTTTTTTCAATATGTACTAACTTAAGCATCGGAGTGGCCTTAGATCTGTTTTACAGGTCCTTCCTTGATCCTATAAGGCTATTTGAAAAATGATAAAAGAGAATTCAAGGTTGTTAATTACTTGAAATGCCAAAAAGTTAGACAAAGGACCTTATAAAAAGGGGGAGATAATACTTCATTTGAGTAAAGTACCTAGAAGAAACAAAGTTGGAATTCTTTGGACACCATATATAGGTACCAATTGATTGCCACAACATTAGCAGTCAGTTGCTATCTCTTTAGATCTCAAAAATTTGATCATAGAGAGCTAGAAATTGACTATCATAGCGGTACTAGTCAACTAATATGTTCTCCCCTTTTTGAGTTGATGTAAGAACATATCAGTCAACTAACAAGTGGATGGCAGTCGACTGGTAAGCTATTGGACACTCAGCATACACTTTGCTCTCTCAATAGTCGACTACTAAAGACCCACTAGTTGACTGTCGTGTTCCTCTTCTTTTTGGGCTCACTTAAGAACATACCAATCAACTGCTTTCCCTCAAAAATCAACTACTACATCTATGGAATCCTTTTTTAAAAGAGAGAACCCTCATTTTTGTAAAAACCTTATTTCTCTACTCTAAATTCTCCTAAATCTCCAATTTCCAATGAAAATTCTTTCAATCACTAATCCATTTCCATTCAGTTTGCTCCTAAATTCTACAACACTATCTTTGAAACCCTAAAGCCCCAAATCGCCCTTTCTCTTATTTTGACCAAAATTCCTACATCTTTTGCCCACTTTGCTTCCACAAACACTCATTCATCCTCTCCCTTTCATTTCCAAATTAATATATCATCCAATGGCCGAGCGCACCAAGAGAATGAATACCAAGGGTTCTTCCTCACAAAACTCAACACCATAAGGGCTATTTTCTTATGAATCCCAAGAGAGAAATTATACAAAAAACTTTGCACAATGATCAATGGCCTCTAGTAAGTATGTTGATGTTGCATTTTTTGAGAAAGAACAATTTCCCATTTTTTTACTCTTGAAAAATGTTGTCTTGTATAAATTGATAAAGATTTAAAAGAAATGGAGCTTTAAAATTTTCAAAGTTTTCTATTCAAACATGAAATGGGATGATGTTGATCACTGCATATCTACTGAAGTTAGAGGAAAAGTGATCAAATTTACCCAACAACAATTGGTGTAACAACCCCCTTATCTTACTTTTCATACTTCAGAGTATATACTAGCAGAAACATTGAAATTTACAGTAAATTTTTCACTTTCCCCAAATTAGGGAACATCAGAGGGCCGCTACTAGTTGAGTGTAACCCAAATAGACTCTTTTCTCTAGCCATTCAGATTTGCACTCAACCACCTATCCGTTGCAGCATTTCTAATATCACCATATATTTCACATAATACTCTAGAATACAAATTCTAACAGCCATTTTAGCATACAACTCCAAATCTAAGACATTTGTTATTAATATATACACAAAACCTTAAACCTACTATAGATCTTGCTTAGTACTATACAATTCATTTGGCTTTTCTTGGTAGCCTTAGAACTCCTCTCATGCCTAGCTATCTCTTAGGCATCCCCTGTTCTTAATCATCTGAGCAAACAACGTAATGAGATATATAAATCCCAGTAGAGCAATTTACAGTTTAATTACTTTTAAAATCAATTGTATACTCAGTGTGTCAAGCACAGAAAACATCTCCCCATGAATCAATTCAAAAACAAGTGAATTACTAATATTTTCAAATTTATAATAAATATGGAAAATAAAGGCAAAACATATCATGATTATAAAATCATTAGTTTGAAAATTATACTTAAAATCATGCCTAAAAAAGAAATCTCATGTGATCAATCATCTCAAATTGCATGCCGTTTTATCGAAAAATATGATTTTTTTTGTATGATCCATAACACCAATCACCCAAAAACAATGTCCTATTTTGTGAATGTGATTTGTAACACCAATCACCCACTCAATGATAGGTGAGAGCCAACTTCCAGGGCATCCCCCAGCATGTGCACATTGCTAGTCTCATCCTCATACATTCTATATGGCAATACATACACATATTTGACTAATACTCAAGGTCATAGGATACTATATTTAAACCACAACATCACCCCGTATAGGCTATCCACCCTTTACTCCATACATCTTCCATAGGGTTATCCTGGTTTAATGAATAATTCCCAATAAATGCAGACCAATCCAAATAAAATAATCAATTTATAAAATAGTCTACATAAGGAACATTCAGTGGCCATCCTATACTAGCTATTGAATGTCCACCCTATGTTAGTCCGTCCCTATGGCATATAACCTAATAGTTAAATCTAGCAAACATGCAATGAGCATCTCACACACAGGCAAGTTTTTTCTATACTCACATGAAAATCTTAAGCAATTCAATCATGTTCAACAATCATTCCCATTCAATTCACAAATCATACTTAAAACAGCAATTCACAATCATTAATTAAAAGTCGAGTGTAGATTACTTTACCTTTTTACCGTTTTCTCTTCTTTTGAATAGTGTTTTCCTCTTTTACCTTGTGATTGTGCCCACAATCAGGTTCTTGAGACAAACAATTCAAGTCTCACACTATTTCCTTCCTATCAAGCACTTATGCAACTTCTACCTTAAGGTTTCACTAAGGTTTTCTATAAATTCTCCTTTCTCTTTGTCATTTCTTTGGTTTTCTACCACTCTTCTCTTGTAATTCCCATGTAGTATGATGTTTGAACCTTATTCAAATCAAAACTAGGGATTTCCAAGCTCAATTCATGATTTAAAACCATTTCCTTGCATCAGGGCAGCTGCCAGTCAGCTACTAGGAGCTAGCAGTCGACTGATTACTCTCTGGAAGACTAAGTTTCGCAAGACAGGGACCCCAAAGTAGACTACCGCATGCCTGGAAGTCGGCTAGTACACCTATGTGTGCGATTCTAGACTTCACAATGGCTCGACAGTCGACTAGTGCATGCCTGGCAGTAGCTGCTGTTTACAATACTGGGTTTACTAAGAACACGACAGTCAACTTGTGCTGGTAGTCGACTGCTCTGTTCTTTGACAGTCCTAAAATTCTAGTTTCCATAGAATGTGGCCTAGATTACTAGTCCAAAACATCTAAAAATTATATAAGCTTAGTCCCTAATCATTTTCGCACAAAACCCATACATTTTTAAGTCCAAACACATCAATCAAATCAGAGAATAATCTACATGCAAAACGAGTGAAAGAAAAACCTAAATTAAGAACTCTAGTTTAAGCCTCGAAATTGCTAAATGGAAGCAGACAATCTTAGCTTTTTAGTTCAGAAATCCATTTCTACCCTCAAAAAAACATCTAAATCGATTTATCCATTCAAAATTGCAAAAAATTTGAAATGCCCTATGTTTTTCGATTTTTATTTTCCCTCTCAGATTTTGATAGATTTAAGGTATATTGTAGTAGAAATCTATTCCTATATGATGTTTAAGTGATTCTCTATAGCCTAAAAGAGGGATTCTTACCTCAAATCCGAGTTCAGAAGCTTTACTCTCGATTTCCTCCTTCCTCTTCCTCCTGTCCCTCTCTTTTTCCTTGGTTAGTTGGTTCTCTCTTTGGTGTGGGAAGTCTAGGAGTATTTAAGGGAGGAAAGAGTGAAATAGCTAAACTTCAGGGACCTCCTAGCAAAATGAGGAAATTACACTTTAGTCCCTCCTATTTCAAACCCAAGAAACTCCTAACTTTAGTGACTGTCCTTGGCTAACCCTAATCTAATACAGCTTCTATTTTCTTAGGGTTTACCAAAATTGCTTCCCCGTTTACCATATGGCCCAAGAACTTTACCTCCTCCAACTGAAACTCACACTTTTCTAGCTTAGCATATAGTTGCTTTTCTTTCAACATCTGCAACACCATGCTAAGATGTTGTGCATGTTCTTCATGAGTCTTAGAATAAACTAAGATATCATCTATGAATACCACTATGAATTGGTCCAAGAAGGGTTGAAAAATTCTATTCATATAATCCATGAAGACAGTAAGGGCAGTGGTTAATCCAAACGGCATCACTAGAAACTCATAATGATGATACCGGGTGCTAAATGTTGTCTTAGGGATATCCTCATCCCTAACCCTTATCTGGTGGTATCTCGATCTTAAATCTATTTTGGAGAATACCGTTATGCCTTGAAACTGACCAAATAGGTCACTAATTTAGGGTAATGGGTACTTATTCTTAATGGTCACTTTATTTAGCTATCTGTAATCTATATATAGTCTCATGCTCCTATCTTTCTTCTTTACAAATAAGATAAGAGTTCCCCAAGGTGACACACTTGGCCTAATGAATCCCTTCTCCAATAAGTCTTTTATTTGGACCTTCAACTCTCTCAATTCTACTAGATCCATTCCATATGAGGTCATGGCTATTAGGCCCATACCAAGAATCAGATTTATAGTGAACTCTATCTCTCTTGGTAGGGGTAACCTATTTATCTCTAAGGGAAACACCTCTAAAAAATCACTAACAACAGGGATTAGGCTTAGCCTTTCTTGCAATTCTACCTGAGAGAGGTTAAGGGAGACATCACTTATCTCACACGCCCTATCACTCCTACCTATCGATAAGGTGTCCAAATAAGTGATAGTCTTTTTAGAATAGTTCAACAGGACTCGATTCCTAAATAACCAGTCCATCTCCAGAATGACGTCGATCCTAGTCAAAGGCAAACATATAAGGTCCACAATGAATAAGGTGTCATCAATGGAAATAGAATAGTTTAGGCATATTTATAGGGATATGGTTGCCTCTCCTAGAGCTGTGGAAATACACAAGTCAAAAGGCATGATTTACGAGGGTAAGTTCAGCTTTCCTACACACGCATCAGATATGAAAGAGTGCGTAACACCCGAATCAAACAATACTATCAAGATAAAATTATAAATCTTACTTCTACCCTATATTAATCCTAGCGATTTGTCGACATTAGCTCGTCCAGAGGAAATACTCTCCCCGAAGTCTACGGCCTTGGCCCACCTAGATTTTGCTGGTTTCCACCGGTTGGATAGTACTTTGCATAGTATCCCATACCTCTACATTTGTAGCATCTTACCAGTGTTTGATGCCAACAGGGTTGATTCCTATGCTTTATCCCACACTTTGGGTAGTTATAGTTTCAGGACATCTATTGCTACTTGACAACCCTTGTTATGGTTTGAAAGTTCCACCTTTCATGTTCATATTCTTAGTTGGTTGTTTCTGCTGGCCTCTAGTTCTCTGATACATATTCTACCTTTCCTCCAGATTCTTAATAAGGATTCAGAATTTGTTTACTAGTATCGCAAAGTCCCTTATCTTCATTAGGGCTATCTACGTTCTCATATACAAATCTAACCCTGCCTCTAGTTGGCTTAATTTCTAGGCTCATCATAATGTAGCCTTAAATAGGTAGAGTATATAGCCAACTCTTCAAACTTGGCTAGGTACTCTTCAAATGGCTTGCCCCTTTGTCTGAGCTGTAGAAATTTAGTTTCCTTGGCCTGCCTCTCACTCTCAGGGAAATATTTCTCTAGGAAAATCCTTTTGAAAGATTCCCATGTGAGTGGAGGACCTCGACTCTCCATGAGCTATTTGGCCCCGCTCTACCATTGTTCGGCCTCTCCCTTCAGCATATACATTGTATAAGTAACCCCTTGCTCATATGTACTATGTAATAGTTGAAAGATCTTCTCCATCTCCTTCAACCACCCTTCCACTGCCATTGGCTTACACGTGCCTGAGAATGTTGGTAGTCTTGCCCTTTAAAACTCAATCTAGCCTTGGTACATCAGATTATTACTACTGTTATTTCCATCATCATGGTTTCGATGCTCCTCTTGGTACTATCTTATCACATTGGCATTAGCAGCATCCTACTCTTTCATTGCATATCCATCATTTGGAAGGAGTCCATGATCTCCCTTATGTCATCATCCCTACTACTACTTTCCCTATACCTTCTAGTGGTGCCTCTGTGAGAGTTTTCCATAGATTGCTGATAGAAAAAGGAAAACTGTTAGTTTTAGTAATAGCACTTAGCTATGGCCACACGGTCATTCTTGATATCTCAATTGTCAATCGTGACCCTATACATTCCAGAGTTAAATAAATTTCAAATCTTAATGCTGCAAACCTGGTTAGGCATAAATCAATCCTAATCCTTAACCATAACTAGGTGAACTTGTAACCTAGCTTTGATACCACTCTGTAACGACCCCTTTATCCTACTTTACATACTTTAGAGTATATACTAGCGGAAGCATCAAAATTTATAGTAAATTTTTCACTTTCCCCAAATTAGGGAATGTTAGAGGGCTACTATTAGTTAAGTGTAACCCAAATAGACTCTTCTCTCCATTCATTCAGATTTCCACTCAATCACCTATCCGTTGCAGCATTTCTAATATCACCGCATATTTCACATATTACTGTGGAATATAAATTCTAACAGCCATTTAGAGATAATTGAGATACAGTGTGCCATAAATACTAAATTCATACATATATCCACAATTTAATTTACAATTCGTCATACAACTCCAAATCTAAGACATTCGTCATTAATATATACACAAAACCTTAAACCTACTACAAATCCCACTTAGTACTATATAATTCTTCTAGCTTTGCTTGGTAACCATAGCACTCCTCGCATGCCTAGCTATCTCCTAGGCATCCCCTGTTCCTGATCATCTGAGCAAACAACTTAATGAGATATATAAATCCCAATAGAGTAATTTATAGTTTAATTACTTTCAAAATCAGTTATATACTCAGTTATGTCAAGCACAGAAAACATCTCCCCACGAATCAATTCAAAAACAAGTGAATTACTAATACTTTCAAATTTATAATAAATATGGGAAATAAAGGCAAAACATATCATGAGTATAACATCATTAATTTGAAAATCATTCTAAATATCATGCTTGAAAAATAAATCTCATATGTAATTCTATTACACATCTCATGTGATCAATCATCTCAAATTGTATGTTGTTTTATCTAAAACACAGTTTTGTTTGGGTGTGATCCATAACACCAGCACTCAAAAACAATGTCCTATTTTGTGAGTGTGATCTGTAACACCAATCACCCACTCAAGGAAAAGAGAGAGCCAACTTCCAGGGCATCTCCTGACATGTTCACATTGCTAGTCTCATCCTCATAAAGTCTATATGACAATACATACACATAGTTGACTAATACACAAGGTCATAGTATACTATACTTAAATCACAATATCACCCCATAAAGGTTATCCACCCTTTACTCCATAAACCTTCCAAAGGGTTATGCTGGTTTAATGAATAATTCCCAACAAATGCAGACTAATCCAAATAAAACAATCAATTTATAAAACAGTCTGCATAGGGAATATTCAATGGTCGTCCTATGCCAGCTATTGAATGTCTACCCTAAGTTAGACCATCCCTATGGCATATAACCTAATAACTAAATCTAGAAAACATGTAATGAGCATCTTATACACAGGTAATTTTTTTCTATACTCATATGAAAATCTTAAGCAATTCAATCATGTTTAGTAATCATTCTCATTCAATTCACAAATCATATTTAAAACAGTAATTCACAATCATTAATTAAAATTCAGGGGAGTGTAGATTACTCTACCTTTTACCATTTACTCTTTTTTTTAACAAGGTTTTCCTCTTTTACCTTGTGATTGTGGCCACAATCAGGTTCCTGAGACAAACAATTTAAGTCTCACATTATTTCCTTCCTATCATGCACTTATGCAACTCTTACCTTAAGGTTTCACTAAGGTTTTCTCTAAATTCCCCTTTCTCCTTGTCATTTCTTTGGTTTTCTACCACTCTTCTTGTGTAATTCCCATGTAGGATGATGTTTGAACCTTATTCAAATCAAAACTAGGCATTTCCAAGATCAAATCATGATTTAAAACTGTTTCCTTGCATCACGGTAGCTACCAGTCGGCTACCGCACGCCTGGCAATTGGCTTGCGCACCTTTGTGTGCAATTCAAGGCTTCACAGTGGCTCGATAGTCAACTGGTGCATGCCTGGTAGTAGCTACTGTGTGCAATATTGGGTTTTCGAAGAACATGATAGTCGACTTTTGCATGTTGAGAGTCGACTATCCTGTTCTTCGATAGTCCCAAAATGCTAGTTTCCACAGAATGTGGCCTAGATTACCAGTCCAAAAATCTAAAAATTATATGAGCTTAGTCCCTAATCATTTTCACACAAAACCCATACATTTTTAAGTCCAAAACATCAACCAAATTAGATAATTTACATGCAAAACGAGTGGAAGAAAAACCTAAATTAAGAACTCTAGTTTAAGCTTCGAAATTGCTAAATGGAAGCAGACAATCTTAGCTTTTTAGTTCAGAAATCCATTTCTACCCTCAAACAAACATCTAAATCGATTTATCCATTCTAAATTGCAAAAAATTTGAAATGCCCTATGTTTTTTGATTTTTATTTTCCCTCTCAGATTTTGATAGATTTGAGGTATATTGTAGTAGAAATCTATTCCTATATGATGTTTAAGTGATTCTTTATAGCCTACAAGATGGATTCTTACCTCAAATCTGAGTTCAGAAGCTTCACTCTCGATTTCCTCCTTCCTCTTCCTCCTATCCCTCTCTTTTTCCTTGGTTGGTTAGTTCTCTCTTTGGTGTGGGGAGTCCAGGAGTATTTAAGGGAGGAAAGAGTGAAATAGCTAAACTTCAGGGACCTCCTAGCAAAATGAGGAAATTGCACTTTAGTCCCTTCTATTTCAACCCCAATCTCCTTCATTTTATTTGAAATCTCCATATGACATTTCAAAATTATAATCATTATTAGAAATTCCCAAGGATTGGGTATTACAACTGGGAGCTTGGTTAGGTGTTGAGCCTACCGGGCACTTGTTTTGGGATCATCCATCTTCCTTAAGTAGCATTCCAAACTATGAAGCCTGATTTGTTCTAAACGCCTTGCTTCCTACTCCTGAAGTTTATCCCACTACGAACTTTCCCACCAATCAATTTGAACTTCAGAATCGCCTCCTCCACTATATCTTTGCCAACTATTTGGTGAACAAGGGAGGAAACTTTACCTGTGCAAGTGAGTCTGAGCAACTTGCCATATATTGTGTCCTCATGGTGATCCTTTCAACATTCCCTTTTTTATTATGGAGAAGATAATGAAGAGTGCTAGGATTAAGAATTTTTCCTCTTATATGGCTCACTGATCACTTGGATCCTTGAGAAGCAACAAATTGATCCCTTTGATGAAGAAATCTTATGTCCAACTGTCATTGATGAGACTACCTTATCCAGATTCTGCTATGTGAGACATGGTGATGCTTGGGTATAAAAGCCTTTGTCATATGCTCAAAGTCAAAGAAGGGAAGAAAGGAAGCAAAGAGAGGCTATTGAAAATTAGTCTGAGGATGTTTTAATCCTTTATAAGGGTCTTTCATCCATGCCCATATTTGATCCCCACAACTCATCTATACTTTTGGATACCCTTTAGAACTTTCATACCTATGTTTTTCAAAGGTTTGACACTTTGGATCAATGTTTTGACTCCTTTAAGGCTCATTTTTATTCAAGGCTTGATGGCCTAGCAGGACAAGTTACTGATCTTGGTATATGAATCACAGCAATAGAACTTACCTCAGCCGACAACAATGAGCTCTTGAAGGAATTTTATCGGCCTTTGGGATCAAGAGACTAAGAATAGATTTTTTTTTTCCTTTCTGCTATTTATTCTACTTACCCTTCCTATCTTTTTGTTGATAACAAAAGGGGGAGAAGTAGTGATCTTAGGAAAACTTGTTATCTAACCATCTAATTCCAATTAATAAATGTATCTCTAAGTTTTATTGAATCTAATCTGTTGACATTTTGCTCTATTTTGCTGATTATGAATCTCTGATTTTTATTGAATCTATTTTGTTGATGATTGTTTAGATCAATTACATAATCTTTTTCTGGATCGATTGTATAAACTCTATTCCTTATACCTTTAAGGGGAAGCTATGCAAAATTATAACAAAATTATGCATAAATTTAGGGGGAGTCTTTTTAAATTGATATTTTTACTCTAGCTCTAATATCAAGTGCTTAATGAAAATTAATGTATTTGTCATCATCAAAAAAAGGGAGATTGTTGACTCTATTGAGCAAACACTAATGAAAAAGTTTTGATGATTACAAAAAAACTAAAATATTTCATGTACACATTCAGTCTAAGAGCTCACCAAATGGTGGACGAAAGAATATACTATTAGATACTAGGCGAGAACTAAATGTGTAAAGGTAAAATAGAAACTTGAACTCAAAAACTTCTTCTAAAACTTTTGAGGTTTCTTTCCAAAGACTAAGTGGCTCTTACAAAATGAATTTTTCTTGAAAAACACTATTTTTCCACCTAGTAATTGACTTACACATCATAACAGTCAACTAATAGAAATAGAGCCTTGAAAAATTCAAACAGAAGGCTACAAGTTGACTACCAGGACTCTATTAGTCGACTGATAGCTAACAAAGTGCTACTAGTAGATCTTTAAACCCATAGCAGCCGACTACTAGACCACTGTAAACTGAAAGCCTTTCATTGGAAGCACGACAATAGACTGCCATGGGATAGCAGTCAACTACAACAGCATTGTAAAGCAAAAATTCTTTTCCAAAACACCACCAGTCGACTGCCAATACAATAATAGTTGACTGCTTCCTGCCTTTACTACAAAATTTTAAACTGAAGAACACGAAAGTCGAATTGCAGGTTATAGCAGTCGACTTGTAAGGTGCAAAGGTGACATAAGGAAAAGTACAAAAGGGTATTTTTGTAGAGATACACTCTGATTTGTTTATAAATGATTTCTTAACATTTTATCTTGTAAAAAATTTACAAATACAACCTCTGGAAAGCCTCAAAACAATAAGCTACACATTCTGAATACATTCTCTAAAAAATTCATTGAGCTCTAATTTCTATTGTTATCTATAGTTCTTCATTTGTAATATCCACTCTGAAAGAGAGAGATTTTCTTTGATTAAGCATCTTCTTTCATCTAGAAAGTTGATAGATACTCAAGGAAAGGTTTTCCTTGAGAGAGCAAAAAAAGAGAAAGTGAGAAAGATTTGTAGTGGCTCACAAGTGCCTTGTTTAAACTTGTGGTGATAGTGAAAATCCCAAGTTGTTCTCGAGGATTGGATGTAAGCTTTGTTGGATAAGCTAAACCAAGATAAATCCTTGTCTCTTTTACATTTTTGCATATTATTTTTTGATCTTACATTTAGCACTTTACTTTACTACTCTTACTTTGACTTACTTTATTTTTTGTTAATCTAATTGATCTATTCCCTACATCTGCTATTTAAATTGATATAACTATTCTATACATCTGCTTTAAAGTTCTTCAGTTGTTCATTAAGTTTTAAAAAGGAAAAAATTTTATAACACCTAATTTACCCCCTTCTTGGGTGTTAGCCATTCCTAATAGGCAAGACGAGAAGATGCACTAGAATGGGTAAATTTGAATACTACTCGGGTAACATGATAGAATGGGTATTTTATGGATAAGAGTAATTTTAAAGCCCATACTTTATTTTTATCTTTGGGTAATTGACCCATAATATTAAGCCAGAGTAGTATTATGACTACTTGGCCCATGAACAAGTATAATTACCATTCTCCTGAAACCACCTCAAGAATTGATTAGTAGAAGTAGTTTGCTTTAGCATGGCCTATTCTGCAGTGTTTGCATCATCCCCTCTAAATTTTCCTCAATTACTCTCTTGTCCAATATTTCTCCTATGTTAGGGCATACTTCACTATAAAAAATAAACATTATTATGGTGATCAAACTCAATAACATATCATTTGTCATAGATAATATGGCCACAAAGTAAAATAATGTCTACCCAAACTTAACACTATTTCTCAAGTCAGATCGCATCTGAATATAAGCTATTTAACTTCCTAGCTTCAACTAATCAATTTGACCTAGTCCTTTCCCTAAAGAATACTACCTCAACTACATAAGTTACAACTCACTCTGATACCACCTAATCGTAACACCTCAACTTATGGACCATTTATATATATATTGATATCTCATATGTTAGTGAGTTACTACACATCTTCCCAAGATCATTTTGAATTTGTCCAAATTAATAATTAAGAAGATTCTTTTGAGGCTAATACACTCGAGTATCTCTCTCGCATTAACTAAATTATTGAGTTAGCGGAAAGAATAAAAATAAAAAAATACTAACACATACAGTCAAGTTATTAGTAGCTATATACATCTGATATACACATATACAAAATCCCAAAGTGAGTTTATAGGTAATAGTTTCTACCTCTTAAAAGATAGCAACAGTAAAGTTAGTACATATAAACACATCATCATAGCCCCTTCTCCTATACAACAAAACTAAGCCTCTTCCAAAAAGTATCAAGTTGTGGCACCGGTTTATATCTAAAAGTATAGAAACTATGTACATCATATCAACAACCTCTAATAACTATCCATGAATTAGACCACCTCTAAGTGGAGAAGGAACCTCCATCATAGATAAGACCCACATGTCTTAGATTACCAAGATGTATCCTAGAAAGGGGATCTCTACCCATTCCACATCTATCTTCAACAGTACTTGGAATCTATGCATCTGAACACATCAATACATATGTGAGATTTATAATCTCAATTGCCATAACAATTTGTTTTGAAAATCACTAATGGTATCATTCATGTAGCTATAGAAAACTTATACATCCATGTATTTATATAATATAAGAATGCCATTTTCCATTAGATGCAATGCATGTAAAATATTTTATCTGTCATGTACTTACGAAATTAAAAGTACTACAAAATATGCCAATCTTCATAATTTAGAGTACGCTTATTTAATCATCATAACAACAATATGGTAATATGAACATGTAACCAAAAGGTATAGGAAAACATTTTATCAAAACAAGGGCATCTTG
Organism: Senna siamea; assembly: GCA_031216115.1. Classification (NCBI taxonomy): domain Eukaryota; kingdom Viridiplantae; phylum Streptophyta; class Magnoliopsida; order Fabales; family Fabaceae; genus Senna; species Senna siamea. Next base: position 12,460,395 of record CM062360.1, read on the forward strand.
CTATAATTCACAAAAATTTAAACCATCAAGAGCATAGCTTAGCTAACATCTCCTCAAAAGGCATCACCCAATGAACTATGGTTCTCTTACCTTTCTCAACATACCACTCTTAAGATCTCATCAATGAGCTAACATAATGTTCCCAAATCAAAGTAATATTTGATGCATCCTCTATTGGGTCCAAGTCTAAAAGAACACTATCTCATATGGGTCTTTACAAACTCATGAGATCCCCATCCCAAATGGTTCATATCCATTCAATCCTAGATAGATTATGAGGCCAAGGAATCACTATCCCAGATGGAACATACTCTTAGTACACTACCCTTAAGTATATACACTAAACTAATTTGACCAAGCTATGGTGGTGCCTAATTCTAAGTACATGTCTCTTAATTTGGCCATTGGAAGAGTTCATTAACTTATAATTCACACTCATCAAAGTGAACATATCTTTATATAAATTATGCTATAATCTAATAGATATTTTACCATCTTAAACTATGGTTCAAGCAAGGAATACCCAATGGTTGTCCCTTACCAACTATTAATCACTCAATCATGAGCCTATCTACCATTAGTACATATACTAGGAGTAATTTCTTTATTGCCATCAATTTAAGCTCTCATCATTCTTTTCCTTGTAAAACTCAAGTTCCATATTACCCATAAATCACAATCAACTCACATGGGTGGAGTTTTAAGCATTAATACCTCACATGGTAAGGCAAATAAGCTTATTAAGTTCATACCATGCAAGAAACCTCATACATAAATAATACAACTTAGCTTAAAACAAACCCAAGTAGTGATTTGATTCATACCCATAGCTTATGTCACAAACCCATTTCTCAAACTCACACACAAGCATCCACAAGTACATATAAACACCATTCAACATCCAACAATATTTAAACAAGCATAAGATGTAAGTTTTAAACTCTCAAAACCATCAAGTCAAGCAATTCATCTCATCGTTAACAATACAATAACCCATGTAAAAGAGAGTAGTATGCAATGCCTACCTTAATTTGCAAGATATATGTGTTAGGTTAGAGGTCGAGATGCAATTCTTTACATTTTCTAGCTTCAAATCCATGAATTCCCAACTAGTTTTTTTCCTTATTTCTCTAGACACCTCCTCCCTCTCTCTTTCTATTTCTCTCTCTTGGTTCTCTATTTCTACCTGCTCTCTCCTACTATCAGTCGTTATATTATTTAACTTAGATAGAAAGTTTCCTTAATTATCCTAAAGGGAAAACTACAATTTAGTCCCTTAGGTCACTTTTATAATTATAAACTTTACAATAATAATTACTTGTTCCCTCCCCTTAGGGTTAAAGTGCAATTTTTCAAACTCAAGGGTGAAATTCCATTTTCATCCTTGAGACACCTGACAAGAAATCTTCAAATTTCTTTTTACTATAGAAATTATTTGACCAATATTATATTTTTATTTCTAGGGTCAAAATTCTAATTATTTTTCTTCTTTTAAAAATTACTCCTTAACCCTAAGCTTATAACATCCCTTTCACATTGGTCTTTTGTTCCTTTCATTCTTATCCCTATCTTTCGTAACTTCCTATTAGAATTCTAATGCAACTACATACTTACTAATGCAAAAATCAAGATCAAGCATAGGCATATAAGTCAGATTATATTTATCAACCAATATTAATGTGATTAATAAGTTATCTAAGAGTGGATGTTACACCACATCTACAACAAGTAGAAAGATTATATAAAGGCATCTTAATCAGGAACACAACAAGTAAATAGTGGGAATAATTTCTTAATAGATAAAACACTACATTTTTCAAAATATTTTCGTATTGGTCCCAATTGTAATAAACATAAAACATATAGACAACATGAAAAAATACAACTCATTAACAACATGTTGAGTGAATAGGACTTATATAGATGAAATCACAAATAAGGTCACCATGACCATCCATTTTACCATTAAATAGTATGCACATTCCTTTTTGTTGTCTCACTTACACGTAAACTCTCATAGTGCTTCCTTTTTTATTAAGCATGCCTATTTTTTGCATACATTGGATTACATGCCAACTAATATCGATTTTACATAGTGTAACATCCACCTCTAATACTTTGGAATTTATTATGACATTATTGTTATCATTGATTAAACATTAAGATGTTATTATTTATGTAATGATAAGAATGGTTCATTAAAGGGATAGAATGGATATTTTCATCAAGATAGAACCACTTTTATCATAGAAGGGAAAAATAGTAATTTTACTATAAAGAAGAAAATAAATTTTATCTAATTATTTCATGGAATTACATTTAAGGACTTTTACCATTTTCATTAAAGAGAGAAGAAGAATACGTGTGGAAGCGATTGTGTCCACTTTGATGGAAAAATGGTAATTTTTCTAAAAAGGGCAAAGTTGTAATTTTGTCTCAAGGGCATATTAGTAATTTTTCATAAGATAGGAAAATTAAATTTTCACCTAAGTATTTCATGGAAATAGTATTGGAAAGTCTTTACTATTTTATTTTACAAAGGAGGAAGAATAAGGGTAAAAATAATTATACTAACATAAACAGAAAAATGGTTATTTTATCAAAGAAGGGTAAATTAGTAATTTCATCAAAGAAGTTTTATAAAACTTTATTTAATGAGTTTTTTCCCACTATACTCAAAAAGTATGAAAAATGAAGTTAAATTGGCTATTTGGACATAAAGGGTAAAATGGTAATTTTCTTTAGGAAAATATTGGTAATTTCTTAAAAAGTTGAGGGGCAAAATTGTAATTTTGAAAATCATAAGGGCAAAATGGTCCTAACCTATAGAAGTTCCAAAAAATTACAATTCTAAGGAGAGAGAGTGCCATTGTTGAAAAAGAGAAGTTAAAAGGGTAAAAAGGATATTTTAGCACCAAGGGCATTTTGATAATTTACCAAAACCCTAATTTAAGTCATCTTCACCTTTTAGATGAGGAAGATTTCGAAACCAAGGGAGAGAAAAGGGGCTAGCTGAAAGCTACACCAAGGAAGAGGAAGCAGAAAATCAAGCTAGAACACTTGGAAGATCACACCTTTCTTACATTTTCACGATAACTGAACATTCCTAAAGCCTTAGTTTCGTGTTTTATTGTATGTTTAAATTGTTTTAATGTTTCATAAGACCTAGGGCTTTCTCTCTCTACATTATTATGGTGGATTTCTTTGAATGGGTTTAGCTTATGTTTAAATCTTGTTGTGTTTAGGAATATGAACATGTTGAAATGCTTGAAAACATAAGAGATTGAAATTTTCCATGATTGTTACCTAATTCTTGAAATGGTTTGGAAAAGAGTGAAAAAATGGTGATGTTGCATGAGATCTACTTGAATATGAAAGCCTTGAAAGAAAAATGATGAAAAAATTCCATTTTCCCTTACTTTCTCACTTGACCGAATGCTTCCATGTATATTGGTGAAAATGTTAGCTTGAAAAAGTGTCTAAAATGGTGGAAGAAATTATTATGAGTTAGTAAGAGAGAGAAAATTATGTTAAGTTGATGTTTTGGTACTTTTACCATTTTCTAGCCATGCCATTTAGCCTTGAGAGTGTACTTGTAAATGTGAAGATGAAAGATTATATGCATTTACATGTTTGGTATGAAATATGAGCTAGAAAAGTGTGGAAAAGAAAGGTTAGATGTACACATGCCTATTTTGATGTGTAAGAAATTGTTATGTTTAATTATTGAATATGTTACCATAATGCCTAAATGGTAAAAAGAATGGAAGAAATGAAACAAATGGCTTGAAAATACCAATTCTTCACCTTTTTCTTGCCTTAGCTGAATGCTATGTGGATTTTATAATAACCCAATTTTTAAAATAAATTAAATTAGCTAAAATAAATTTAAATTTTGTTGAAATTGAATTAAGCATATTTTTTTGAGCTTGCAGTTAAAATTAGAGAATTTTTCGGAGTAAAAATCTTATCTGACGGAGAAAACTCGATTTGGCTTCAGCAATTTAGCAGATAATTTGGAAGGCTTAAAATCTTCAAAAGATTTTCGAATTCCTTCCATATGGGCCTATATTCTTGCCTAGATCAAAGAATGCATTTGAAATTTACCCCGAGCATGGAGGTCACAAAATCTCAAAACCTCACATTTTTCTCTCATTTTTCCTTTCCTCTCTCTCTCTCCCTTGCATACTTTCTCTCTTTTCTCCCTCTCATTTGTGCACCACCATCCAATCGTCGAAGCCATTGCGCTGCACCGCCGCTAGACCTCGCCACTTGTGCAGCTCGACATTGCCGACCTCCAACTGCCATTCTCGACTGCCGACAAACGTCATTCGGCCACACCGCCGCCACCATCAGCTAGCCTATGCTGGCAGCTTCCTCTGCCAACTACCAGCTGGTGAAACACCACCACTATGTGCCATGAACGGAGGAAAATAGCTTCGATGGCCGCCGCTTTCTCCGCCAAAAAATTGTAATTAAACAGCCGTGTTTCGTCGAACGGACCCCAGATTCGGCATCCTCAAGTTGCGGGCTACATTTTAGAGTATTTTTTGACCCCATGTGCCATCCGCCACTGTGCGCCACTGTGAGCCGCTGTCTGTAATAAACCAAATTTAAATTTAATTAAATAATTGGGATAAAATATTTGGAAACTTTGAAATATTAGTAGGAGGCGAATAAGGAAATTTTTCTGAGCTTGTTGCTAAAATTTGAAAATTTTTTGAAATTAAATTATATCTGATAGCGGGATTTTTATCTACAATTTTAAGAGGCTTATGATAGTTTAAAAATTTCCAAATCTCTTACATATCATCCTAAGTTCTTGCCTATACTGGAAAACACACCCGAAATTTATCTAGGGCAAAGTGAGAAAAGACCAAAATGCCCTTAGGAATATTAAAATCCATATTTCCTCATTTCATATTTCATTCTTCTTCCTCCCTGCGTTCACTCTCTCTCTCCCCGTATTCACTCCCTCACTCTCACATTTTCCTTCCTTTCTCACTGCCACCACCGTTCAGCCACCAACCGACCACTGCACCACCGCCTGTCACCACCGGAAGGTGCAACAGCTCTGCCTAACACTATTGACGCCACTGGGAGCCTCACCGGACCACCACAGTCGCCGAAAAATGATTTTTTCTTCCTTCTTGTCGTGACTTCGAAGGAGCTTCGATCCGGCCATTTCGGCACCGTTCAACCACCAGTGATCGGTGCTTGAGTTGCCCAGCAACATCCTTGAGCTGTCGGTGACCTCAGCTGTTGTCGTCGTCGCCGCTAGTCGTCATAAAAAGCCTTGGAAAGTGCAGGGACTAAATTGAAAATTTCTAAAATCTTTGGTATACACTGAAAAACTCTGAATCAATCACTTTTTCTATAATTCTTAGCTTCTATAATGCCATTAGGGATGAATTGAAGGGTTAGATTGAAGAAGAATGATGAAAACCATAAATTTGTAAATAGGGACTAAATTACAAATTTTGGAAAAGTTTGGTATGAAGTGGAATTGCAAAATTTGATGCATCACTATAATCCTTAGCTTAATTAGAACTCTTAAGAATGTATGGAATTGGAAAATGGAAGGAAATTTTTTGAAAAGTTTTAATTTCAAGTTTAGGGACTAAACTAAAAGGATTGATATAGCCTGTTTAATCAACGTAAACCTTGTACATTCTGAACTTTTGAGTGAATTAAGTTTATTTAGCCTCCTAGAAACATCATAGAGTGAATTGGATAATTTTATAGCTAAAAACCAACTTTGGGATAAATGAGGGACTAAAGTGCAATCTTATTATTTTTAGGCTTTGAAAATAAGTTTTAATTCTGAAAGTTGATTATAAATATGTACAGAGGTGACTTGAAGAATTAATTCAAGGAAAAAGGAGAAGAATCTTTAAGTTAAGTGAAGGAAATCTCGATTAAGGTAGAGTAATTTGCACTCCCCTTGTTATTTTAATGAATGTTTACTGTGAATTGATTGCTGTGATTGTGTTTGTGAACATGTACTGGGAAATGTGTGTTGATTAGATGAGTATAAGAAAAGACCTGCTTGTGTTTGAAATATATTTGAAAATTCTTTGCTGCTTGTTTTGATTGGACTATTGGAATTGTATACTTATAGTGCAGAAGAAACCTGGGATGGATACTTGATAACTAGCATGGGACGGTTGCCAAGTATCCCATATTCATACTTGCTTTTAAACTTCCATTCTTTGAACTCTGAAATGGTCTGTATATATTAAGATTAACTCGTTAAACCAATACACCCCTATGAAAGACCATAAGGAGTAAAGGAGGAGAGTCTATACAGGGGAATGGATTGGTTTAAGAGTAAAGCCCTATGATCCTAAGTATTAGTCACCTATATGTATACGTTGCCTTACAGTCGGCATAGAGAAATGAGACCTATTGATAATGTGCACATGATGGGGGATGCCCCTTTCGTTATTAGGTTCACAGTCACAAGGAGGACGGTCTTGTGACAATCACCGGGAGGACGGTCCCCGTGATAGCAACAATCTTAGTCACATAGAGGACGGTCCAGTGAAAATTATTGGGAGGACGGTCCCCGTGATTTTAAAATGAGATTGGAAAACAACAGGTAATGAATTGTGAATTTATTTATATGATTTTATGAATATATGTATCGATGACTAAAATCCTTGCAGTAACATAGTAGCATTATGCAATGGATATGAAAATTTGGTTGCAGGCATTTGAAAAATGATGGTTTTTCATAAATACTTATACTCTTTGATTGAGTGAATGATTTTGATTTATAATTTTTGAATAGCCACTATATTTCCCATGTTTATTGATTTTTGTTAAATAAAGCTTCAATTCACATGTTTGGTTAATTGAATAATTTGGGGAGAGGTTTTCAATACCCGGACGGGGATATAGCTGAACACTCAGTTGTTTTGAATAAAATAATTTGTATATTACTTTACTGAGATTCAAAATCTCATTAAGTTGTGTGTTCAAGAATTCAAGGGCGTTATAGCTTATGATATTAGTTGTAAATGGCTTAATAGCCTTCATATGGTGTGTATTAATCATTGAATTTGTATTTAGAGTTAGTGATGTATTAGTGTGGTAAATGTTTATGTTTTATATCCTGTAATTAGTATCTCAAAGGTAATGTATGAAAGGTAAGCTAGATGTATATTTCAGAGTATGTTGATAGCTGTATTTTAATGATTTGAGGTTTTAGATTACCTGCACAGGTATGGGGTTGAGTGAAATCTGAATAGAAATGGCTATTTGGGTTGCACTCAACCAATAATGGCCCCAAACGATGCATATTTTGAAAGTAAAAATTTTTCATAGCATTTCATGCTTCCTAAATTATATGCTATGATAAGGGGGTCGTTACACTGTCCGCCACCGTGCTCCACTGTGCACCGTCGCTGGAGTTGCTGGAAAGTTGCCAAAATCAAATTTTGAGTTTCCAAAACCCCCGGTACAATTTAAAATACCCCAATTTGATGTTTTCCTGTAGATTTTGTTTCTAAATGTGCCTTAATGATTAGACCGAAGTGGAAATTATGAATTTAATTGTAGGAAAGTAAAAATTGAAAGAAAACTCGCATAAGATTTGAATTATTTTATTAGGGAACTAATTGTGAGAATAACCTCCCAAAACTATTAATCTCTACATTTGGCCGAGCGCATGCCATGAAATTGGTGCTGGAAAAGGACCTGGAAATGTACCAAGAAGAAGAGGGAGATTTAGTCAAAGAGAAAGGAAGAAAGGGTAGAAGGAGATCAAAGGAAGGGCCAAGATCACTTCCTTCTAGTTATCCTTAAGGTAGGTTAATAATTTAAGACTTTTTTCCATGCTTTAATTTATGTAACCAACATGTTTTACAAGCTTTCTATGGAACAAAATTGTCTCCCTACATTCTTGACAATATATATGTATGTTGGCTAAGCGTGTGTGATTATACTTGAAATGTTGGTGGATGAGATGGCATCCATAATGTGTTGGAAAAGAATTAGGTTTAGATAGTGTTAAATTCATAATAACCATAAAGGAGAGAAACCCTACCATTTAAGGATGTTAGTAAGAAATAAAAAGAAGGAAATTGATTTGTTAATTTAACCAATCTCCCTAGGCCAAGTCCATTAAATTTATTCTTGGAATCTATAAGCTATGCACCAATATATATTTAAAAAAAAACATAGGAATTTATTATTGGAAGAAAGGAAATTGTTTTTGCATTAGTAGAATTTTATAAGAAAGGATATTATTATTATTATTTTCAAGGAAGGGAATTATTCTTGAAATTGATAAAATTATATAAGATAATTTATTTTCAAGAGAGTAGAAATTATCCTTGAAAATATTAAAGTTTTTGTAAGAAACGTACATTGGAATTAATTTTCAAAGAGAAATTATTCTTGAAAATACAAGAATTTTTATAAGAATTGTACGTTAGAATTAAATTCCAAGAAAAGAGAAATTATTCTCGAAAATATTAGTATTTTCACAAGAAATATACATTTATAGTAATTTCCAAAGAAAGGAAAAATTATTCATGAAATTAATAGAATTTTTATGAGAAGTGTAGATTAATATTAATTTCCAAGAAAGGGACATTTATTCTTAAATTATTTAGAATTTTAAAGAGATGTACACTAGTACTATTTTTCAATAAAAGGAAATTTTCCCTTGAGAATTGTTAAGGAATTATAAAGGTGGCTAATTGTCTACATAGTGCCCAAGTGTGCACAATGACCCTAGGAAGATGGCCAAGTGTCCACGTAGTGCCCAAGTGTGCACAATAACTCGAGAAAGGTGGCCAAGTGTCCACAAGTGCCTAAGTGTGCACAAGAGATTTTTTTTAAAGGTGGCCAAGTGTCCACAAGTGCCCAAGTGTGAACAAAAGATTTTTTATAAAGGTGGCCAAGTGTCCACAAGTGCCCAAGTGTGCACAAGAGATTTTTTTAAAGGTGACCAAGTGTCCACAAGTGCCCAAGTGTGCACAACTACTATATAAAAGTAAATTTAGGAATGATAAGTTGAAATGGTGCTATTAATTTTATGATAACGTGTTTACTAGCATGCAAAGAAATTTTACTTGAAAAGAATATTATCACATTGACATTTAAATTGATCATACATTGCTTGCCAATTTATGTTTATGCACGATGCTATGTTTTTATTCCAAGAATGTAGAATTAAATATTTTGGTGCTTGCACCCTGATACATATTAGTTGTTTTCAAATCGAATTGTTAAGCTACTGGGAAACTTGTGTTTCTCATTACTATGCTAATATGTATCATATGCAGATGTATAGTCAGGCCAGGAGATCGAGTTCTTTTGTGTTTAAAGAAAATTTTTGTAACCTTATTTTGGGTCCTAGTCCAAATATATCTAGTTTAGAATTAGGATTATTTTTCTGTCAGTAGACATGGGATGTAAATGGGAAAGAACCAGGGAAGGGATATGTGAAGGACCAGTCCATCTTAGAAATTTGTAAAGGGGTCTGAGTGACAGGATTATTGTCTCCTGACTTCTTGTGGACGGGTACTTCATATATCCTAATACATGTTTACTGTAATGTAATGGACATTATTGGACTTATATCATTGAATTGTATGAAACTTTAAATTCTGTTGTGTAGCATAAAATTTCTTTTATTCCGCTGTGCATGTAAGTTTTAAATCTGAGCAAAAGATCTCGAACCTAATCTGCTTAATATAAAAGAAATAGTATAATTGCTCAGACGTTAATTAAATAAAAGGATAAGAATAATGTACCGAACCTATATGGTTACATCGAAGGAATTGTAATACTAGATAGGGGCGTTATAGATTTTTCCCTTGGATGGCTAAATTTGATGTGTTAATGGAAAGTAGCCTAATATGTATTTTAAAGTGGCCTATGTTAAGTGAAATGGGGAAAAATGATGTAATGATTAACTGTGAATGATAAATTGCATGCATTATGCCATTGACATGAATATTTTCAAAGTTATGTGTATGTGATTGAATGGCTTGAAATGCTACTTGCAATTGTGAAAGTAAAGGCAATAAAAGTCACCAAGATAAGATGGATGACGACACTAATAAAATCCCCTTTGAGGTGAATATGAAAATCAACGAATGTTACCCTAGTGGTGAGATGACAACACTAATAAAATCTCCCCTGGAGGCAAAAGAGAAATCAAAGAAAGTTACCTGAAGAGGGTGAATGATGGCACTAATAAAAATCTCCCAAAGGTCACCAAGATAAGGTGGATAATGGTATTAATAAAATCCCCCTTCAGGTGTATGTGATGGCACTATATGGTACCCTAGTGGTGGACTTGACGGCACTAATAAAAAGCCACCCTAATGGTCAGGAAAGAATGGTACTCAAGGATGGCTCCAAGTAAAGTATGATGTTGTGATAATTGATGATGCATGAATTTTTATAAATGTGATTTGTTGATTGATGTAGGATGTTAATATTTTATCATATATTCCGTTCATGACATGATATGCTAATTATCTCATATTCATAAATGCATACACATATGTTTCACATATAGCATACCTGCATAATTGAATGAAAAAGGTTTTGAAATGAATAGAATGTAGAAATGCTTTTTGTATTCGTAAAGTGATACATATCAGTTATTTGAAAGTAAATGGTTTGTTTACCTACTAGGAAATTATTTCTCATTATTGTACTAATATGTATCAAATGCCTAGATATAGTTTTTGGATGGAGATTGAAGTGGCTACCATAGAGGTTTCATTTTTGGCAACCTTTACAATATTAAAGGATATATATATATTTGCTGTCTTTGAAATTCCTACTACAGAAACTCAAACTTAGAAAATGACTATGAATATGTAGCTATAGCCATATTGGTTTTAATTCTATAGATCTATTCTTTTGGGATAGAATTAGGACTACTATTCTTTTTGGCATATATATAGTGACAAAGGGAATATGTTTTGTAACACCCCCAACCCTATATTTCTTTTAAGTAATTAAATAATATAAGGTGATATAATATAGGATTGATAAATGTACTACTACCTTTACCTGAATATATTTTTAACTTTTTCTAAGTTAAATAATTGAGTGCCACTAGTTTGGGTTACTACACTCGGGTTCTCACATGTTACGCAGTGGAAATAAATAAAGTAATTTAAATGAAATAGATAGATATAGAGATATTCACATTCACATTCAACTGTATATATATTTTTACTACATAATTGTAGTGTGTACAAACATATACCTATAGATATACGAGTCTGAGCAGGGTAAGGAGACAACAAGCTTGCCACTCATACCCTGTTTTAAGTGAAATTCTCGATCTCACACATCTTAATACATATATGCCCTCCTTACTTATACCAAATCATTCTCCTGATCCTTTCAAAATACTAATAAGGATTCACGAAAATAGGCATGTCAAAATACTATATATTCTAGCTATGCATATAGTCAAGGGGAGGGTGGTAACTCAAATACAAATAGGACCCATAGTCTAGTGATCACAAGAAAATAACCCAGAAAGGGTATCTCCACTACTTCTATCTCTACCTCTAACAGCACCTGGTACCTAGGCATCTTATACAAACCAACATTTAATGAGAAATATTTTTAGTAGCAATAATCACTTGTGCTTAAAAATAGCTGTTTGTACCACCATACGAATACGAAAATCCACTACATTCTTTTTCATAATAATTTAAAATATTATTCTATTGGAACAATATACATGAATTATACAATATCTCATGCATATACTGATGATTACACATGCACTTCAACAAATATTCATCACACAGGATGCATTTTCAGATTATAATGGTAACAACTCATATTCTTATATCAATAAAGAGCATAACCAAAGAATTCATGTAATTTGATATGGCCATAATCAAAGCATCATAATATAACACTTTCAAAATTTCTATTCATAAATGAGTTCTCTTGTGGTCATGAGCCACCTGCAATCATTCTCGTGGTTTTCACCATCTGCATTCATTCTCGCGGTTCACTATCAACATTAATTCTCGTGGTTAACCTCAGCAATTATTCGTGGTTAACCATCTGCAAAAATTTTCCTGGATTAAAGCCAGTTGCAGCAATTCTCGTGGTATAACCAATTGCATCTCTTCTCGCGGTATAACCAAATGCAGCCATTCTCGCAGATCAACCATTTGCAGTTACTCTCATTTATGGCTTATACTCAATTAAAATCTCTTATTTCTCTTCTCTTTCTCATAATTTCTCAAACATTCTTATTTCTCATGTTATCCATTACAATTCAAGATTAAATCCTACATTTGAGTGAAGTATTGGGCTAATTATGGATTAAAATAGGTTATTGAGTCAAATTTCCCAAAACAGAGAGCTATAAGTTAACTTCTAGCCTCCTGGCAGTCAACTTCTAGCTTACTGCCTCAAAAATATCTCAAACAGAAAGCAATCAGTTGACTTCTAGGACCATGACAGTCGACTGCTTTGTTCTTGGCTAATTTATAGAAAATAAGAACATGGAAATTAACTTCCAACCCCTGGCAATCGACTGCTAGCATTCTGGATACATTTCTAAGCAACTCAGGAGCACAACAGTCGATTGGTAGAGCCTACAAGTCGACTGCTACGTTATGATCTATTTTAAAACTCTCCATTGACCAATTATTTTAGCCTAAAAACATGTTTTTAAAATAGTTTTGATGATTAAAAACTCAATAATAGCATAAAAGCTTCATTTACCACTCAAAAATAGCCCAAACCACCAATTATGCATACTCAAATCTTGGATTTAAACTCTTTCTCAAAAACCATGAAAACCTTTTTTCTTTTTTACATATTTGCATTCATGCATTCACAAGTATATTTAATCAGATTAAAACATCCAATAGCAATCAAAAACACTAAGAATATAGGTTTTAATCTCCCTCAAATTCAAAATTATGAAAACTCAAAATTTTCAACCATGAACAATAATTTCAAAAAATAAGGGAGATGGGTTATTTGCTACCTTTTTGCTAGTTTAAACTTGGTATTTGATGATAGTGAAGTGTTCTGATAAGTTTCCCTAGCTTTTGGAACGTTTAAATCTGTCCAAAAGCTTCCTTCCTTCATAATTTCAACTCTTTCTCTCTCTAGCTCATCCCTTCTCTCTTTAGATTCTAAAATGAAGTTGCACAATGAAGTGCTCTTGGTACTTTACCTATTTATAGGTGATTCGGTCATTTGCAATTTCACTCCGAATACTCGACCATTCGGTCCAAAATGATAATTTTTCCAATTATCTGTTAAATTACCATTTCGTCCCTAACTCATTAGCGGAAAGTTTCAAAATTCTATTGCTACAGTAAATCTTTTGGCTAAATTTATGGCCTATTGGCCTGAAGTTTTAGAAATTCACACCTCTATCCTCACTTTATCTTTTTCCTTTCAATTTGGTCCTTATTCTTTCTCTTTACTTAAAATTCTCATTCTAATGCATCTATATGTAATTTAATGCAACAAACACAAGCATTTAATTCATTTAAAATTAGCAAACGTCTCTTAATGCGTAGAGGGAGCGGATGTTACATGTTTGAAGGAAGATATGTGAAGAATATATCCACTAGTAGGAATCTTTTTGGAAAAAGTGTATGAGTGACTGGCATGTTGTCTCCTTACCCTTAGTAAAAGTTCTTTACATATCCTAACTCATGTCAGATTCAATATCAATTATAGTTAATGATATATGTATATATTTATGATATATTTTATACATTCTGCTATGATAAATGAAGTTTTAATTTCATTGTGCTGAAGCATGTTAACCAAAGCAAAAGAACCCAAACCTAATCAAATAATAATTAATGATGGATTTGTATGCTCAGGCAGATTTATAAGCTAATATGGAAAAGTTAAATGTGACACACTTATCCATTCACCTTTTATGAAGTTGTTAAGTAAAGATAAGGGTGTTACACATAGAATTTTATAAACATATTTATAACAAGAATATCAAATCATTTATCATAGCTTCTCATAAATTTCAGCCCTCACTGGTTTGAAACCCTCATCATTTCAATTTAGATGACTGATATGATGTTCAAAACATCTTGTACTATCCTTAAGCTTGGCCCACCCATGGTGGGCTTGGCCCCTTTTAGCCTGTTATCTATCTACTAAGGCATCTCATAGGTGGATCCACAACACATAGAACTATTAGGAGCATCTCTAATCGAACCCTCTTCCTAAAAAAGGCATCACTCATTGAACCCTACTTTCAGTTGTAAGGGTGTACTCTCTTTTAAGGAGCTTAACTCCCCTAAGTGCATGAAATTAACTCCCTCACAAGGATCACATCACCCATTAATGGAAATCATATTTCCTTAGAAAGGCATTTCCAATTAAACCCGCCTCTTAGTTTATTACGGTATTCTCTAGCATATATACTTAGGATGACTTAACCTACATCATGATAGGCGTCAAAGTCTAAGTATATGACCTTTTTAACAATCGGTCAAGTAGGGTTCACTAACTTAGAAATCATACACTTTATTTATTGTTTAACCATAAAATGCCCAACGGTCATCCCATACCGACTATCAGTCACTCAATCAATAGGTTAGTCTATCACTAGTACATATATGAAGGATAAGTTTTCTTTTCTCTAGAATATGTACTTAGGATGACTTAACCTACACCATGGTAGGTGTCAAGGCCTAAGTACATGATCGTTTTAATAATTGGTCAAGTAGGGTTCACTAACTTAGAAATCATACACTGTCACAAAGAACATCGAATAGTTGTTGCCACCCTTATTTATGGTTGAATCATAAAATTTCCAATGGTTATCCCATACCGACTATCAATCACTTGATCAATGGGTTATTCTATCACTATTACATATATGAAGGATAAGTTTTCTTTTATCTAGCATATATACTTAGAATAACTTAACCTATACCATGGTAGGTGTCAAAGTCTAAATACATGACCCTTTTACTAATCGATCAAGTAGGGTTCACTAACTTATAAATCATACACCATCACAAAGAACTTCAAATAGTTGTTGACACCCTTATTTATCATTCAACCACAAAATGCTCAGTGGTGATCACATATCGACTATTAGTCACCCGTTGATGAGTTAGTCTATCATTAGTACATATACAAAGGATAAGTTTTCCTTTCCAAAACATAATTTCACAAAACCATGACCGTATTATGTTGCATGTATGCATTTCTTAATCATGAATGCCATCATACATGTTAATGCATACTATACCACACATTGGAATGCATTTGGGAGTCCATAAACCAGTACTTCTTCATTTAGAGCCTACCATTAGGTTGCCAGCAACGTAACATTCGAGTGGTACAAGCCTACCTATTGACTGTTGGGCTTCAAACTTAGTTTTCTAAGAAATCTAGGTTTTCTAGGCTTGCCAAGAATAAACCAATCATCTGTTACAAGCCTAGAAGTCAGTTGTTGTCCCTCATTTTAGCCACCTTACAGAATTTTCCATTGGGTTTTACCTCTTTTAGCCTCCCAAATCACTTCCAGCATGCATATGAGTTACAAAAATGCTTTTGTGTGCATGTTTACATGTACTAAATGGCAAATACCACATGGGTGCAACCACATGCATATGTACATAATCCCATATCCATATAAATCATGAAAACAAGTGCAAATTTAGTTCAAGCACCACACATATTGTCTAAAATCCCCAAACAACAACATCCAATACAAACTTCAACCACAAAACCAACTTCACACATTTAATTTGGGTCTAGAGAGAAAAAATCATGCTAAACCTAAATGAAATTTGATCAATCTAATATTCCCTCCTTTTCTATCCAACACTTACCTTTTAGCACAAATCCTGTCCCTTCACTTTAGACTAATCCCAACCCTTACTTTTTGCTTCTCCTCCAAGGCCAATATAGTATTAATTTCCTAGGTCTTTTTTGGCTACAATGCAAATCCTAAATTCTTTTTCTCTTGTTCCTCCATCATTTGATCTCATCTCCTAGAGTACAAGTAATTAAACTCTTCTATCTATCATGACAACCTGTTTGGCTAAGGATATAGGTCAGCTATCTAAGTAACCATGAAAAATGAATTTCATATTAGTTAGGTTAATTTCCATTCTCCTAGCTATATGGCTCCCTTAAGCTATTACCCTTTAAGTGTCCTAGTCTTCTCATCACACATGACCTTCCCCAATGCACATACAACACATAGCTACCAAGAATGCATAATTAATAACATATAATAGCACACAAACCCAACATACACAAACAATAAAAGTACGTGTTATAGACTAGGTATGCACTCATAACTCACTACTCTCTGTATTCTTTTCACCTCATACTTATAACTTGGGCATCAAAATTTGCAATGGAGTCTTTAGCTCCCTGGCCTTTGACCCTCTTGTTTTTCAAGCTTCCACAAGTCCATGGCACCAGACCATCCAATCTACCATCCTAGTAAAGTTATACTTTATCATTGCTTAATCTAAACATATTAAAAAATATATATGTAAATATTAATTAAAAACTAAAAAAAATTAAAATTGATTTATTTTACTTTTCTTTCATTAATTTTATTTTATTTTAAAATATCTTGACAAAATTTAACCAAAAAGAGAGGTGGGCCCAGAATTGATTTCGTGGGTTCGGTCCCATCAAACTTCATTTCCTATTTCCTTCTTTCCAACAGAAGATTCTTCGAAAGGAGAGGATACAATTCCACTTATCTCCACACAAATAAGAAGGGAAGAGTGTGCAGTGCAGGCAATAGGCATACGCTGATCGATGATGATGAATTAGTAGCATCAAGCTGATGCAACAAATATTGTACTTCGAATGTTCACAATAATGACATAACAATCTAACTACTTTTGGCTACCACTCTTATTAATTTAATTAAATATACATAATCATAGAAGAAAGTAGGCAATTTGGCCTTGTCATAGCTGGATATTGATACCACATAAGAGGGGTTTGTTTCCATTGCTTTCTTTTGGATCTCTTCAAATTTTGTGATGTGACAAGTGGAAGAAAAAAATTTAGCAGTATTCTATATATATATATATATATAGAGTATAATAATAAAAAAAATAGTGAGGGAGATAAATAAAAAAATATTTACTCTATATGAATTAAGGTTTATTTTATATTTTTTAATTATTTTTTATATATAAATTAATATTTTTAATTTGTTTAAAAATTAAGATAATTAAAACTCGGATGAAACCAAAGTTGACGGTTAATTGGATATTGTAAGACATGAATTATTTGTTAGGCTCAGCAAATTGCTTTTTTTGCTATTTTTGCTATTTTTCCGCATACATCCAAAACAGCTTCACTAAATCCTCGCCTCAAATTATGGCACCTGACATGGCAACGCAATAAGGATGGGCGATGGGTGGACCAGGGTGGTGCATCAGTGTTAAAGGAATGTATAGGAGTTGAAGGAAAAAAGAAAAAAAAAAATGGAGGAAAAACGATAAAAGAAGTTAGGGTTTATTTGAATTATGAAAAGAATGTTATTACATTTTTAAAATTAAATTTTATTTATAAGTTTTTAATATTTTAAAAAATTAATTATATTTATTATGAAGTTAAAATTTTGTTCATATTTATTTCTAATCTAAATTACTTAAATTACTATTATTTTTATTATTTTTTTAATTCTCTTATGATTATATGATAATATTTTTATGGATAAACAATTAAAAAAATAAAAAATAGTTCTAATTATTATGTGAAAAATTTGAAAAATATTTTAAAAGTTGTGTTTTCAACTTATTAAAAAATATTTTAAATATAACTAACTTATTTTTAGTCATTATTTATTTTCAATAAAAATAAAAAAAATGAATGAAAAAAAAACCAAACGCATCCAATTATTTTTTTTTCTTCTTTGGTTTAAAATAAATGAGAAAAAACAAATAATTAAATAATTAGTTACAATATAAATTTTATCCCCTCTCTTTGACACTTCATTCCAACCATTTCAGATTTTTATTACCCCTTTTATAATGAAAATGTTTTTCACGAATTTTGAGTCTTTTAAATTGTATATGAATTTATTCCACGTTAACAGCTAAGTAAATAAATTTGAGAATAATATAATTTAAAAAGTATAAACAGCACGCATATTATTTTTATTTTTTTCACTAAACTCTTGATACAGTATAATTTATATGAACTCAAATACATAAAATCAAGACTCCTATATTTGTACGCTTGCCATGGATCACACAGAAAGAAAAGGGGAGGACATTTGTACATAGCCTAAGGTTAAGTAAGACACAAAAAAACAAAATAGAAGAAATTAAAAAGAGTCATAGCAATTAGCAAAAACACTGCGTAAGCGTAAGAGAGAAAAAATGGAGTAAGGTTCAAGTTTGTGTTTATTGAATGTTTGGAAGCTTCAGAACATCCAGATCCTAATTATTTACATAATAATTGGAGTTTTTGTGAAAATAGTATTTGCTGACAAAATTGAAAGAACAACAATATTGATTGAGAAATACAGAGGAGTATATGTCGTAGTTAGAATTTAAAAAAAAAAAAAATAGAAAAATCACACATGCCCACTCTAAATTTTGCCTCCAATTGCAATGTCCCTCTAATCTTAAAAACAAAAAATTATAATTTACCCTCTAATCTATTGCAATGTCCCTTTAATTGTAACCACTGTTAAAAATTTTCATTATCTCTTTACTTTCAGTCTCATGAATGTGAGTTACAAATGTTTGTTAAATAATCTTAAATGACATATTTATTGTTATTTTATCTATCTATTTAATTTAAAATATTTAATATGTTTTTTAATTTTTTAAATATATATAATTTTAAATTCTAAACCTATTTGAAAGTATGGAATCAAATTTCAATTTTTATTTGACGTAATACTTCCAAAAAAAATTAGTAGATATGACTAATCTACCTTATAAAAATTAGAAACGAAAAATAGAATTACTATATTAATTTATTTTTAATTTAATTTTTTTAAATACCCTTTTTTATTTTCAATATAAAATATTTTTACCTTTTATTATTTTCAAATTCAAATATATTTACAGAGAGTTAATATTTTTTATCAATTTGATATTTTATTCTAAAATTTTAGATAAATCAAATTTTTAAACATTATCATTTTAACTAATTTAAAAAGCTCTTTGGGAGAACGATAATTTTGATTGTAACTTCTAATTAGATTTAAAATTATGACATATGATTTAAAAATATATTAAATATTATAAATAAAAAATTTGATAATGATGAGAGTAATTATATATATTATTTAAGATTATTTGACAAATATTTAACTGCATTAACAATTGGGGGACTGTAGATAATAGGGTAAATTGCTAATTGTGAATCAGGAGACATTGCAATTGAAATCAAAGTTTAGGGTAGATATGTATAATTTTCTCAAAAAAATTTTTATATAAATTTTATTTTTAATTCTTTTCCATGGCATTTAAACTATATCGTTCATATTTTATGTAATTTATTCTATTACGGTTTAACTACTGAGTGATTTTTTATTCTTAATTGTAATCGAAATAACAATATACGAGAAAAAAAAAAAAGTTAAAATGATGAAATTTTTTTGTTGTTGGATGTGTAGCTTACCTATATCTTAAACAATTTTATAATTTTTTAAGGCTATGATTGAAATTAAAAAGAAATTTCAAGGTTAAATTTGCTCGCTTAATCTAACAATAGCTTTGGAACATATCAAAAATATTCAAAATATAAGTCAACAAACATTTAAAATTTAAGTTGTTTATTATTTTAAAATTTTCACATAATTATTTTTATTAATTGAATAAATCAAAAGACTACAGAATGATACTAATAATACCAAATTTGGGCACCACTAGGGGATAGTGCTCTATGGTGACATCCATTGAAGGCCACGTGTCCACAACATGCAAGCCAATATTGCCACATCTCCTGGTACTAGGTACAAGAATTCTATCACTCTCATAGCTCTCTACGCTCTTACACTTTCTTACTCTCTCTGACTTAGGCATTGGAGATGCATTTAGGGAGTCTTCCCCCTTTGTGCATTCTTTGTCTATTCTTGGTGCAGGATCTCATCCCCTCCAGTGAGTCTATCCAAAATGGATTCATCATTGGCACCCACTGTGGTCAACCCAGGCCACCATAATTAGCGCCTCTTCTTCCCCCCTCACCGACGCTACACTCACCAACCCAGTCCCACCACACCCCATGCAAAACATTCATCGTCATAGGGGTGAGGTCGTGGTAGACACAGCTGCCATCCCTAGCCCTTAGCATATCTGTCAAGAAATCTCCCCAAGAAACATGAGGGAGGACCAACTGCAATAGCAAAATATTCATGATAACCATAACCCTCCCAAGAAGAGGACAATGCCTCTAGCAACAACGCTTGACGAAGGAAAACAATTCTTGACAAGTAGAAAGAAATCTCCCTTCTCAAGGCAAAATTCAACCAAGTAACAACCAATCTTAAACCCATCTGCCTATGGAATACTATTGGCAAACCCACCATTGCAATAGTAACAACCAATCTTAGCCCCACCATCATCAGCCTTACCAAAGTTACACATAAGGTAGCTCCCATGCTTAACACTCACGGGGTTGTCCACCCTATGCCTGATGTTCTCTATAACCCCCCAACCCTACAATTCCTTTTTAAGTGATTTAAATAATATAAGCAATGTACTATAAGATTGGTGAATTATCACTTCCTTTACCCGAGTTAAATTTTAAATATTTATCAAATGAAATAATTAATATTATTGGTATGGGCTACTACACTCGGGATCTCACACGTTATGCAGCAGAAAATACATTAAATTAATTGACATAAAACATACATACATATATACATTCACATTCATTTACAGTTTCTGGAATTATTTTACATCAAACATATACCTAAGGATATGCGAGTGTGTTAACTAGGGAAAGGAGACAACAAGTCTGTCTCTCAAACCCATTTAACAAAAATAGCTAGTGGATTCCTAGCTCACATATCTTAATATACATATGCCCTTATCCTATACATCAAAATCATCCTCCTGATCCTTTCCCAAAAAAATGATAAGGATTCAGGGCATCGGGTATGTCAAAACTCATTACACTACTCTAATACTTAATACTTCAGGCAATCAGGGTGCAGGAAGAACTTCCCATACATGTATAACCCATAGTTCTTTAATGATAGGGAAATACCCCAAGAAGGGTATTTCAACCAACTCCATCTCTACCTCAAGGAGGATCTGGTATCTAGGCATCTGATACAAACTAACATTTTTATGAGAATAAATCTCAGTAGCATTAATAACTAGTTTTTAAAATAGCTAGTTTGTACCACCATAAACTCATATAGAAATTCTACATCTTTTTCATAAAAAAATACGTCTATTGGGTTATCTTATATAACCTTTCATTTAACATTCATACTTGCATGCATTGCTTACTCTATATGCTCTGCTCATAATATATATATATCTCATAAATTTGTCAAAACATACAGGTAACATAACATTATTCATATAACTTTCATTATAAAATAAAGAGCAATAAGGAAATGAGAGCATTTATCATTGGCCTCTACCAAATATCATCATAATCATCATCATATAATTGCATAATATAAGAGAAATTCATAGGATCATCATGTGCACCACTCCATACTTTCGAATATGTACTCTGGCAATTATGCCCATTGGCAGTCCTCGACTGCATATCATATTTGTGTACATTCTTGAGCGTCCTCCAGTGGATCCAAGTACATAGAGTCCCCACATTGAGTCAACACATTTAGGTTCCACACATTGACTACATACTGGGGTCCCTAAAATGCTATTCATAAACATATATATATGGGTGAATCGGTGCATACTATAGTTCTATAAATTCTAAGTATGTGACTTTTCATTTACATTGGCCATCAAGTCACTAACTTACAATTTACAACTATCACAATACTCGTGCAATGTCTAATCACCGTCCTATACCAGCAATCAGTCATTCAAATATGAAACTATCTACCACAAATACATATATTAAGAATACAATTCTCATTTCTCTTATGCGGCTTGCTCTTTCCTTTTAAATTTCATCACTTTCATGCTCTTTCTCATTTACATTTAGAGTATATGTTACCTTGCTTATAATTTAAGTTTAATCTCTAGTTTGGATTAAGTTTTGGGCTAGATATCATTCAAACATGTAATTAAGTTCATCATTCCATTACAAAAGGTGGCAGTCGACTGGTACCACGCTACAAGTTGACTAGTTGCATTCTGTCAAATCTCAAAATTCCAAACAGAGAGCTATCAGTCGGCTGGTAGGTGTTTGGTAGTCAGCTACTAGCTTACTATTAGGCCTGACAGTCGACTATTAGGTCGGGGCAATCGGCTTCTCTTTTCTTGAGCATTTCTGAAAAATGTTTGGAAAAGGAACAACACGGTAATCGACTTCCAAATGCTTGGTAGTCGACTGCTAGCATTCTGTATACATTTCTAGGCACCTCAAGAGCATAACAGTCGATTACTACACCATGGCAGTTAGCTGCTGCATCTTACTCTATTTTATGACTTACCATTGACCCAAATTTTCAATCCAAAAACTTGTTTTAAAACCCATTTTGAAATTGATGAACTCAAGATAAACTTCTTAACAACATTTAACATAAGAAAATAGCCTAAAACATCATATAATATTTTCTAAATCTGAGATTCAAACTCATTTTTGTTCAAGGTGAAAAACCTATTTTTTAGAAGCAAATTTAAGCCTGCACAAGTATCTCTAATCGATTAGAAATAACCAATAGTAATTAAAAACAATAAGAATGTAGTTTAATCCCCTTTTCTTTCAAAAAAATTCAATTTCGCAAATTTCAGTCATGTAAATAGTAAACTCTGAAATAAGGGATTGGGTTATTATGCTACCTAAATTCGTGTTTAAATTATGTTTGGATGCTGATTAATGTTGTAAATGCCTTCCTAATCACTTTTCTAGCTTCAAATCTTGCTAGAAATGAGATTCTCCTTCAACTTCTCTCTCTACTCAGTCATACTCTCTCTCTAGAAGTGGAAGTCTGAGTTTTGGAATGAAGGAGTCTGACTCCTAGCCCTATTTATATGACAATCCACACTTACATGGATTCACAATTTTTGATCATTTGGCCTCAAATTAGTAAATTTCAAACCATATGAGAAATTCCTATTTTTTCCCTAACCTATTAGCAGGAGAATTACAAAATTCTGTTGGCTACAGTAATTCTTTGGCCAAAATTGCGATTGTCATACCTAAACTTTTTCACTTTTCAATTTAGTCCTTTTCTTCATTCTAGTCAATTTTCTCACTCATTTCTTGCACTCATGCAACTATATGTAATCTAACATAACATAAATGCAACATACACAAGCAATTAACTAAAATTAACAAACATTTCTCAGAATTTAAGAGCAGATGTTACATTATCCCTCCTAAAATACCCATCTACCCCACACCTCAGACAATCGAAGCACAAGAAACTCAAATAGCCTATGCTATAACATCACCTTTGCACTCGCTACCATAGGTGCGCCTTCACCTGGCTTGACCCATAATCCCAGACACTCAAATGACATAATATTTTTTGAGGTACCCATAACCTCACTTTCCATACAACTTGCACTATGGAAGGTTTTCGAATCTGTAAGCTGTGCACATGCAACAACAAGTTCGCCTCATTAATAACAATCTTATGGCTCATTACCTAAAGTCAGCCTAGCTGACCTACCTCGAAAAGGTCGCCACCCTTTCATATAGTCCATCATGGACTTAACATCCCTATAGGGTTTAAGATTCCTATAAATATTAAGCCCTAAGACGTGAAAAAAGACTCTTAGGATCATTTGAATACTTTCAATTCCACCATGTCCACACTAAACATGTTAGACGCACAACATTGCAAACTATTTCCTAGTACACTAATAGGGTCCACCCTATAGTGGTACTCACTCTTGCCTTATAATCTATCAGCTCTTTTGAAAAATTGTCCAACCTCTTCCTCAAACACTTTGCAACCATCAAGGTGTACAAAAAAAAATTCAGACGACTTGATTGGTATCACCCAGGGGAAATATTTGATAGTACACTCAAACTTTAGTCATAAATTTGACAATAAATCCTAAGAGTATGTACAAGATTTTAACAACATTTAAACCATAAAAATATATATTCTCAAATTATAGTGTTTACACTCTCACTCAATTACTATCAAACATGAAGAAATTTTTTAATTGAGGCTTCAATTGATACTTTGTATATGACTTGAACGACTTCAATGATGTTTGCATTTTCTTCCAAATGTAACATCCTTTGAATAGATTCAATGGAAGAATTCTGCAACATCCATGACATTTACAACTTCAATGGAGGAACACTGCAAAGCAATGTGACAAACTTCACTACTGGCTACAATGAGAGTTGAAATTAGTAAAACCTCAATAGAGAGTGTGTTCTCTCCCTACCACCATCATCTTCTTATTTCTTAGAAATAATGAAGACACATGAAATAAAAATAAAACATAAAAAAATATCTATGTTGTTTAGGAACTTCTTTTCTTCATAATCTAATCATCCAGCTCTAAATATTTCTTCTTCCCCGACCTGCTCATCGAGTCAAAGAAACTAATTTTTCTAAGCCTCATTTAGTGTTTGAGACAAAGTAGCTATATTAAGGCTCTACAAATTTTGACTCCCATTATTGTCATTGGTGAATTTCATCGTGTGTATCTGCAGAGTTCCTCCACTAAAGTCATAAATGTCACGTGTAATATCCACTCCTAATGTGATTAAGAGATGTTTGTTAGTTGTTAATTTAAATTTAAATGCTTGTCTATGTTGTATTAATTACATATAGTTGCATTAGTACAGGGGCTAAATTGAAATGGATAAAAGTTAAATTAAGGTGTGACCAAGGACCCATTTGAAAAGGGAAATTTCAACCACGTAAAGGTTGTAAAATTGACTCAAGGACCAAAATAAAAATACCTAAACTGGACTTAAACCCTAGCTGAACCCTAAACACCCTCATATTACTCAAGCTTTAGCAAACTTAGAGAGAGAAGAAGAAGGGTGAGTAAAGAGAGAGGGTGGTTAGGGCAAGAGAGAAAGGCATTTGGCTTAAAGGAAGGCCAGATTTGAAGCTAGAAAAGTATTTTACAATTAGGGAAGTGTCATCTAAGCATTAAATACACATTCATTGCAAGGAAAATCCAAGGTAGCAGTAAAACCTAAACCCCACTTTTATGGAATGTTTGCTCTTAATTGGAAATAATGTTTATGAAGGTTTTAAGTTGTACTGAGGTTTAAAACATGAATTCTCTATATTTTAGATGTCTATTGAGTATTTCTTGTTGAATGAATGTTCTTGTATGCTTGTAAATGATGTCTGAAAATGGAGTTTTGCCTTGAGTGCAAAAATGGGGCTTAATCTTTGTGTTGGGTGAAATGTAATGGAAATGTGGGCTATTTATTGATGTTAAATGATGCCTAAATGATAGCACTGAGTTCATAAATCTTTGGCATGAGTTGTAATTATGGTTTAAGGCCAAAAATCTAGGTATATCATATGTTTTTATGCAGTACAGAGTACTAGTAACCGACTGTCAAACCTTGGAAGTCAACTGCAATGTTCTTCATTACCCAGAAAATGTACCCATAATGCATTAGCTGACTGCCAGAACTTAGTAGCCGATTGTCGGGCTCATAGTGAGCTATTAGTCGATTGTCAAGCCTGTAACAATCAACTGGCTGCTCTTAGGTTAGCTTCCCATTTTAGACAAAGAGCTAGAAGCCAACTTCCAGCTTAAGGGCAGTCAACTGCCAGCCTAAAATAAAATAAAATGGACTCTATGCCTTGATTTTGATGGAGAATTAGCCCAAAACCCCACCCAAACACAAGATTGAATCTTGGGATGTAATGGTAACAGGTAACAATCAAGTTATAACTTACTCAGACATGATGATCCTTGTAATAATCACATCAAACATGGGGATCCTTGTGATGGAGAAAGAAAAAGAAGGAATCCACGAAAAAGAAAAGGAATGGAGTATTCCTAAGGTATATATTAAGATAGATAGGCTTATGATTAAGTGACCAATGATTGGTATGGGACAACCTTGGGAGTTCCACGATTGTACCATGAATTAGGATGGTTAAACATCCACTCAAATTTATATAGTTTTTGAAAACACCGTGATGGTTATGAACTTTAAGGTAGTGCAATTTTCAAGGCCATTAAAGTGGACACTTACTTAGAGTTAGGCATAACCATGGCGTGAGTCGAATCATCCTAGTGTATACCTTAGTGAATAGCATACCAAGATATGATCTCATAAACTAAATAAGCAGTCCCTTATGGGGTAGGAAGGGAAGAAATTCCCGTAGTATATGGAATGATCTGCGGTAAGGGCAGTAATCACTATCAGAGGCAATCCCTACAGGGTAGGAAGGGAAGTAAATTCTTGCTATATATGGAATGATCTGCAATAAGGGCAGTGACCACACGGTACTTGGATCTACTGAGGGACACTCCAGATAGTACAAAAATGTATGGTGGTTGAATAGTCACAAAGTTAAGTTATGTATGTAGGTATGAAGTGGTACATGGAGGCAGTTACTAGGTGGCACTCTCGATGACTCTCATTACATGTTTGATTCCCATTCATGTTTTTAAAGAATAATATGTTAATGTTACCATATGGAATGTATTAGATAAAAGTTTTATGATAAAGCATGAGATTAAGATGACACCCTATGGTGATTTAATTTCACATATATTAAAGTACATGCATACACTCAAGCACAAACCATGATAGCATAATTCATGCATTGCATCCCAATAGTAAATGTCATGTTTTGAATTTAAGATGAGAAATGTAGAGTATTTTTGTGTAATTACAAAGGTACAAGTCAGAAAATTTTAAAACAAGTTTGCTTACTACTGAGATTCAATTCTCACATGAATGCTTGCTTATATCTGATGTGTAGGTACCAGCTGGAAATAGAGGTAACCTGAAGAGAGGTACCCTCCATCGGTATTTTGAGAAAGTACAGCTGAATAGCTTAGGCTTTTACTTTAATGAGCTAGCCTTTATGATTTTTGGAAGTGTTAGCATAATTTATTTCATGTATAGCTTATAGCATATGTAGGATCATATAAATTAACTAGATTAATTAGTGAACACTTGGATGGGGATCATAAGTGACAGGAATGTTGTCTCCATGCCCCAATAGTTATTCTATGTTAATTATGAAAGTATTTACGCATGATGCTTGTATATATATATAGCTAGAGTAACTTATGTATCATATTATTTTATTCCACTACGAGATGGAGTGTAAACCTAAGAGTAGAGACCCAACCCTAACTTCACTCAAATAATTAACTTGTAAAAAGTTTTAAATTTTCTCGAGTAGTTGTAACATTAACACACCACTATTATAATATACATGTTATACCTTTTAGAGAACTAAAATGAACCATAGGATAAGGGGGTGTTAAAGGCATTTCATCACGCATGTTGTAGAGTTCCTCCATTGAATCTATTCAAGGGATGCTGCATTTTGAAGACAAAACAAAGTTGCCATTGAAATCGTTTAAGTTGTATACGAAGTATCCATTGAAAAATTTCTTCACATTTGATATTAATTAAGTCAGAGTGGAAACATTGTAAGATGAGAATATATATATTGTTTACTATTTGAATGTTGTCAAAATCTTTTTCATACTCTTAGGATGTATTGTCAAATGTGTCCTCAAAGTTTTAGTATACTATCAAATATATCCCCAAAGTTTGTGTGAGTCAGCATTTTATTTTTGCCAATATTTTAACATTACACGTCAAATGTCACATTACTATTTTTTGTTAGTAATTTGGATGACATTAGGTGTAACATCCCAAAATTTGACAAGAATAATTAAATGTCAAATTTTACATAGTTAAACATAATTATAAATAATTAAATTGATGAAAAGTTAATTGTATGTTATTCTCAATGAAATTTTAAAATTTAGATTGGAAGACTAATAAAATCACATCTAGGATGTCTTAAAAAGGGTAAATTAGAGATTTTGGAAAAAAATTTAAATAATTACCTACCTAGGAAGAAATTCCCTATCTAAATAATAATTTAATTATAATTCCCTTATTAAATTACTACAAAACTTTATTCCTTTCATGTACCATCATTAACCCAACCCCTTCTCCAAGTGTTCCCTTAAGTTCTCCTCCTCCTTCCCTTCTAAGCCTCACCCTCATTTCATCAAAACACACACTCATTCCCTAGAGAGAGAGAGAGAGAGAGAGAGAAATATAGACAAAAAGCTTCATCTCTTCCATCTTTTCTTCCATTTCTTCTTCATCCCCCATCAAACTCAAAACCTAGCTTCATCAAGTGAAGAGGAAGAAAACTTCAATTGGTTTGGGACCTAGCTCCAAGTGAGGAAGAATGAGTAGCATCAAACCTAGAAATATTTCCCTTATTTTCCACAAATCTTCAAGGTAGGAAGCTTATTCATACCTCTATGTAGGTATAAGATATCCTCTAGTCTTATGTTTTGATTGGTTTGAGTGGTTAGAAGCCTTGTTTCTTGCTTGGGTTAAATGGGTTGGATGTCAAATCTCTTAAATCTACTACTAAATTAGGTTGGGTGTGAGGAAACTTAATAGAGGGTGTGAGGAACTCTTGATGTCGATATTGTTTGTCTTTGTATGCATCTCATGGATAGCATGTTTGTTTGAGCGCAAAGACTTGGATTTTTTTTTTTTAGTTGGTAGGGCATGTTTGGTAGATTTTTTGGAGTAAATCCTAAGGGTTTTGTACACTAAAATGGTCATAGCTAAGCTTAAATATGTATGAAGAACAAAAAAAGACAAACACCTTGTTGCAAAACAAAGATAAGTGTCAATGTGCACTTTGCCACAGTGTAATGGACCTTTAGTTGCAGTGAACTCATGTTGTGCACTTAGCCATAGTGAGAAGAGCACTTAGCTATGGTAAAGTGTCCTGAACTTGCCCTTTTGTATAGTTAGCCAGATGTTTTTGTCGTGGCAACCATCCTAAAGTGTAACGCCGCTATCTAGTATTACCATTAATTCTGATATAAAAAGATAGGTTGGGTACATTATCTTTATCCTTTATTTAATTAATGTTTGATCAGTTATACCATTAAAATTATATCAAGCAGATTAGGTTTGGGATCTTTTGTTCAAACTAAAAACTTACAAGCACAGCGAAATAATAGAAATTCTATACTACACAGTAGAAGATTAACATTCATACAATTCAAACAATAAGAGTCCAATAATGTCCATTACATTACAGTAAGCATATATCAGGATATGCAAAGCACCCGTCAATAGGAAGTCAGGAGACAACAATCCTGTCACCCAGACTTCCTTTACAAATTTCCAAAATGGACCGGTCCTTCACCTATCCCTTCCCCTATCCTTTCCGAACTACGTCTTAAGACTACCGCCAGAAGAATAATCCTAGCTTTATCTGGACTAGGACCCAAAAATAAGGGTTACAAAATTTTTCTTAGACCAAAAAGGAATTCCTATCTCCCAGCCCTGCTAAGCGTCCGTATCTGATACATATTAGTATAACAATGAGAAACACAAGTTTTCCAGTAAATTAACAATTCAGGTTTTTAAAAATAACTAATATGTATCAGGGTGCAAGCACCAAAATATTTAACTCTACATTCTTGAAATTCAAATATAGCGTTGTTCATAAATATAAACTGGCAAGCAATGTATGATCAATTTAAATGTCAATGAGATAAAAATAATATTCTTTCAAGTAAGACATCTGGCATTTTATAAAACACACTATCATAAAATTAACAAAATATTTATACTTATCATTCTTAAAATATATTTGATATAAAATTGTGCACACTCGGGCACTCGTGGACACTTGGCCACCTTTAAAATTCTTTGTGCACACTTGGGCACTATGTGGACACTTGGCCACCTTCCTAGGGTCATTGTGCACACTTGGACACTATGTGGACACTGGGCCACCACCTAGGGTAATTGTGCACACTTGGGCACTCTACAGACACTTGGCCACCTTTCTAGGGTCATTGTACACACTTGGGCACTATGTGGACACTAGGTCACCACCTAGGGTAATTATGCACACTTGGGCACTCTTTGGATACTTGGCCACCTTCCTAGGGTCATTGTGCATACTTGGGCACGACGTGGACACTGGGCCACCGCCTAGGGTAATTGTGCACACTTGGGCACTCTGTGGATACTTGGCCACCTTCCTAGGGTCATTGTGCACACTTGGGCACTATGTGGACACTGGGCCACCACCTAAGGTAATTGTGTACACTTGGGCACTATGTGGACACTTGGCCACCTTTATAATTCTTTAACAATTCTCAGGGAAACATTTCCTTTTATTGAAAAATAATACTAATGTACATCTCCTTAAAATTCAAAAATTTCAAGAATAAATGTCCCTTTCTTGGAAATTAATATCAATGTACATTTCTCATAAAAATTCTATTGATTTCATGAATGATTTCCCCTTTCTTTGGAAATTACTATAAATGTACATTTCTTGTGAAAATACTAATATTTTCGAGAATACTTTCTCTTTTCTTGGAATTTAACTCTAATGTACAATTCTCATAAAAACTCTAGTATTTTCAAAGATACTTTCTTTTTTCTTGGAAATAAATTATAATGTACATTCTCTTTAAAAATTCTAATATTTCAAGAATAATTTCTCCCTTATTGGAAATAAATTCTAACATGCATCTCTTATAAAAATTCTAATGACTTCCGAAATAATTTCCCTTTCTTGAAAATTAATATCAATGTACATTTCTTAAAGAATGTTAATAAACTTAAGAATAAATTTCTCTTTTCTTTAAAAATTACATTAATGTGCATCTCTTATAAACTTCAAGAATAAATTCCCACCTTTTTGAAAAATAATACTAAGGTGTATTGCTTGTAAATTACCAAAATAAATTCCATGGACTCGGCCTAAGGAGATTTATTAATTGGGCAATTCCATTTCCTTCCTTCATTCTTTACTAACACCCTTAAATGGTAGGGTTTCCTTCCTTTGTGGTCCACTTAAATTTAACACCGTGCAACTCTATTCTTTTTCCAACAACATACTCATGCTATCTCATCGATCAACATTTCAATAAACCACACATGCCAGCCAACAGACATACATTTTTTCAAGAATGTAGGTACACAATTATGTTCCTAAGAAAGCTTGTAAAATGTGTTAGTTGCATCATCTAAAACATGGAACAAAATCTCAAATTGTTAACCTACCTTACTTCCTTTCTCTTTGACTAAATCTCCCTCTTCTTCTTGATACATTTCTGGGCCTTTTTTCCTCGACAATGGATCCCAATTATTTTCCTAAGGAAATAATTAGATTCTTAGGCGGATTTTTCTTTTAATTAGGCTTTCGTACATTAATTTATCAAATTCCTAAGCTGGTTTAATCCTTAAACATTTTCGGGGTCAATTTTGATAGGAAAACAATCAAATTAGATGATTTTAAACTGTACCGGGGGTTTCGGAGGCTTGAAATTTGATTATGGCAACTTTCAAGCAACTCTGATGATGGCGCATGGTAGAGCATGGTGACGGACGACGGCTCACGGTGGCGCATTGTACCGGACAGTGCTGGGGTTGAAAGATACACCAAAATGTAGCCCACAACTCGAGGATGCCAGATCTGGTGTCTTTTCAACAAAACACGTTGATTTTGATAGCATTTTTCGGTGATGAAGTGCGGCGTACAACGAAACTATTTTCCTCCATTCTGGGCGTGTGGCGGCGACGCTCCACTGGCTAGAAGCTGATGAAGGAAGCTGGTAGCTCAGGCTACCCAATGGAGGCATCAGTGTGGCCGAACAATTTCAGATGGCAGAGATCACAACAGGGCCTTGAAATCGCAATGAGAAGGAAAAATGCCATTTTTCTGGTGGCTGTGGTAGCCGTCGATTCATTGCGGTGGCTTCTTTGGTGTCGCTAAGGCTGAACCTTCCGACAACGGCTGACGAGCTGATAACTCAACTGAACGACAGACGGATGTGGTGAAGGTGATGGACGAGGGTGATGCACGCGAGGAGAGGAAAGAGAGATAGTGCATGAGAGAGGAAAAAATGGGAGGAAATACGGATAATTTGAATATTTAGGGCATCCAGGGGAATTTTAGTCTTTTTCCACTTTGCTCGGGGTAAATTTTAGACGCATTCTCCGATCTAGGCAAGAATATAGGCCCATATGTAAGGAATTCAAAAATCTTTTGAAGATTTTAAGCCTCCCAAAAATATCTGCTAAAGTCCTAAAGGCAGATAGAATTTTCTCCATTAGATAAGATTTTTACTCTGAAAAATTTTCAAATTTTAACTGTAAACTCAGGAAAATATTCTTAATTCAATTCCAACAAAATTTTAAGTTATTTTACCTAATTTAATTTATTTTTAAATTGGGTTGTTACATTCTCCCCCCTTAAAAGAATTTTGTCCCCAAAATTCATACCTGCAAACAATTCTAGATAATGTTGCCTTATCTCTTCCTCCTTCTTTCGTGTCATCTCCCGAGATGTTACATCCTGCTAATGTACCTTAACTAAGGGATTACTTTATTCCGGAGTTGCTTGGTCTTAAAGTCAAGAATTTAGAAAGAAGTAGATTCGTAAGTCAAATTTTTCCTTTAATATTATAGGTTAATTCCGCAATACATGCGCAGAATCTAGGACATATTTTCGGAGTTGCAAGATGTGGAATACGTCATGCTAGTTTGACAGGTAAGGAGGTAAAGCAATTGGGTATGCGACTTGACAGACTCTTTGCAAGATTTGGAATGGTCCTAAAAATCTGGGACTCAATTTCTTTATCCTTATCTGTTTACCAATACCCATAGTGAGTGACACTCTCAGGAATACATGTTCTCCTTTTTTGAACTCTAAAATTCTCTTCCTACTTGCATCGATTTCCTGTCTCTATTAGGCAACCCTCAACTTTTCTCTGATCATCTTGATCTGATCAGTTGTCTCTTGTACAATCTGGGGTCCTAACAATGTTCTCTCCCCCATTTCTACCTAATTTAAGGGCGATTTACAACTTTACCCATACCAAGCAGCTTATAGTTCCATACTTATGGTAGACTGATAACTATTATTGTAAACAAAACTCTATCAAAGGTAAGTATTTATCCCAACTTCCTTTTTGTTCTAGCAAACAAGCTCTTAACATATCTTCCAAGGTTTTGATTATTCTCTCAGACTGTCCATTGGTCTGAGGATGATAGGTAGTGCTAAGCTTAAGTTGGGTTCCTAATGCCTGCTGCAGGGGTTTTCAAAATCTTGAGGTAAACCTAAGGTCTCGATACGATACTATACCTGATGGTACCCCATTTAGTCTCACAATCTCCCTAACATAGACTTAGGCTAGTTTCTAGTTTCTCTATGGAATACCTAATCTTAATAGGTAGAAAGCGAGCAGACTTGGTTAATCTATCCACTATTACCCAGATGGATTCACAACCATCTGGTGCTCTAAGTAGTCCAACTACAAAATCCAAGTTATTTGATCCCATTTCCTCTCTGGTATCTCCAGTGACCTCAATAATCTTACGGGTCTTTGATACTCTATCTTAACTTGATGACAAGACAAGCATTTACATACTTCGCGATATCCTTTCGCATACCTGACCACCAAAAATTTCTTTTTAAGTCTTAATACATTTTGGAAATACTTGGATAGATGATATAATGGCTTCAATGAGCCTCTACTAACACTTTCTCCTTTAGTTCCTGATGGTTTGGAATTACTATCCTTTTCCTAAAAATTAGTACTTTATCAAGGGCTAACCCAAAATCAAGTTAGTTCAAATAAATCTATAAGGATTCATCCTCTAATTGGGCTTGTCTTACCTGTTCCCTTTAATCACAACTTATCTAAAAATCACTCATGGCTACCCTATTTTGTGATGAAATTACATTGAGACCCAGATCCCTAAAGTCCTTAAATAATCTCATCTCATCTATCATCAGACAAGCCACCTGTAAGGATTTCCTACTCACGGCATCAGCTATAACATTTGCTTTCCCTACATTATATTTCAACTCAAAATTAAAGTCTTTCAAATACTCTACCCACCTTCTCTGCCTCATGTTCAACTCTCTCTGATCAAATAAATACCTAAGGCTTTTATGATCACTATAAACTTCAAATCTTGCTCTATATAAATAATGTCTCTAAATCTTTAAAGTAAAGACTACGGCAGCTACTCTAAATCATGGGTGGTATAGTTTTCCTTTGTAGGCTTCAATTTCCTAGATGCATATAGTACTACCTTCTCAGCCTGCATTAATACGCATCTTAAACCTTTCTTTGATGTGTCAGTGTAAACCTCAAATGATTTTGTGGGATCTGTTATAACTAACAATTAAGTGGTAGTCAAGTTCTCCTTAAGAGTTTGGAAACTTCTATCACATTTCTCGCTCCATCTAAATTCTACACCCTTCCTAGTTAACTGGGTTAATGACAAAGCGATCTTAGAAAATCCTTGTATTGACTTTCGATAATAGCCTGCATGTAATAAATTGAATTTTTGAAATAATTAAATTGGGTGAATTTAATCATGATTTCATTAAAATTGAATCCAACACAATTTTTTGAGTTGACGGTTGAAATCAGGGAATTTTTTAGGGTCAAAACCCGATCTAATGAAAGAAAACGCAGCCCAGCGTTAGGAAATTGACAGATAGAGTATCAAACTTTGGTTCTTTAAACGGAGGCTGAAATCCTTGCATAGGGATCCATACCCTTGCCCGGATTGAAGATGGCATCCAAAAGTTTCCCCGATGAAGTGGCAAAAGACCAAATTGCCCCTAGAGGCTTTAAACTTCCTAAAATTCCACAAAATCCCACTATTTTTGCATTTTCACTCTCTCTCCTCCCTTCCACTTTCACTTCCCTCTCTCTTCCCTTCACCACCGTGGACGGCCAGCACCACTGCCCTACGCCGCCGCCTGACCCAGCCACTAGCACAGCTCGCCACCCCTGACCTCCAGTAATCATCCCCGGCCACCAACAGGCGCCACCGCCACCAAAAAGGCTTCTTTTTCCCCTCCATCGTGAAATCCTCCACCCGTCGTGATTTCCACCATCCAGCGCCATTCGACGTCACTGCCACCGCCATTGGGAAGGCCAAGCTGCCAGCTTCCTCCGATAGCTCCAGTCGTCGAACGCTACTACCACCCGCCCGGATCGAGGAGAAAAGAATCTGCCGTGTGTGGAACTTCGCCGCCACCTTAACAGCCGAGAACCACCAAACCAACCCTCGATCCGGACTCCTCATCTTGTGGGCTTCATTCTAGTGTAATTTTTTACCTCAGCTGCACCCCTTCGCTGTGCGCCGCAGTGAGCTACCATGTGCCACCGTGCTCCACCATGCTCCACCACCGGAGAAGCCAGAAAGGGACCAAAATCAGATTTCCACCTTTTGAAACCCCTGGTACGATCTAAATTGCCCTAATCTAATGTTTTCTGACTGAATTAGATGTCGAATATGTATAGAAAAGATACCGACCTAGGAAAATGTGTAATTAGACGTAGAAAATTAAATTGAATAAGTAACGGACTAAGACTTTGATTAAATTGCCCAGGAAATTAACTAGGCTCAAATTCTAAGGATACGAGAAGCCTCGAATTTAATTAGGAGCAAACGATAACTAGGTAGGGTAATTTACACTTCCTTAATGTTAGATTGACATTGTGGATACCTG
Source organism: Senna siamea (assembly GCA_031216115.1). Classification (NCBI taxonomy): domain Eukaryota; kingdom Viridiplantae; phylum Streptophyta; class Magnoliopsida; order Fabales; family Fabaceae; genus Senna; species Senna siamea. Next base: position 12,496,228 of record CM062360.1, read on the forward strand.
ATTGATTTAATTTGATTGCATAGAAATACATGCTACTTTCAATGAATATATCTGTATGCCTATGTGTTGTAAATTCCTGTTGCATGTTATAACAATTTGGCTATCGGATTTAGATGCCATAGGACCGAGTTAACTTAAGGTAGGGTACTTGATAGCAGGCATGGGATGGTCATTGAGTATCCCGAGTGCAGAGGATTTTATAAATGTATTGTTTTCATCAGATTTAGCCTGCATTCGTTAAGGATTATGCGATAAACCAAGACGACCCTAAGAAAGGTTTAAAGAGTATAAGGGGGGATAACCTATACAGAAAAATGTTTTGATTTAGGCGTAATATCCTAGAACCCTGGGAACTAGTCGACTGTGTGCATGTGATTCCAAATAGAATGTATGAGGATGATGATTGGCGTATATGCACATGCTAAGGGACGCTCTAGATGTTGATTCTCACTCAGTCCTTAAGTGAGTGATTGGTGTTAAGGATCACACTCATAATATAGGCATGATTTTGAGTGATTGGTGTTATGGATCACACCCAACGATATAAGACTAATTTTCGTAAAACAGCATGCAATTGGATAGATTCAAATATGGTGACATAAGACTTGTGACGGATGTGAATGTGAAAACCACCAGGCAATGGATTTGATTTGGATTTTTATTATAGATTTTCAGAAAAATAGATTTTTATACTCATTTGATTGATTGCCTTATTTTTCATGCCATTTTAACGATTTTAAAAGACAAGGTATTTCACTGATTTTTGAAATGAACACGGGGAGATGTTTTCGGTGCTTATCACCACTGAGCATCCAACTATTTTGAGATTATTTACTGTAAATTATTCTATTGGGATTTAACTATCTCATGAGCTTGTTTGCTCAGATGAACAGGAACAGGGGCTTAGGAGATAGCTGGGCTAAGATTGGATGACAAACGGACGATGCAGCATAGTTTAGGCTTGAATCTGTTATTGTATATATTTGTATTGATGATTTTGCTGTTGTTAGATTTTTTATTAGATGTATTTACTAGATTTTTGGGCTATTTGTATTTAGGTAACGTCCAAATTTCAGGGGAAACTCTGCTAGATTTTCAGCAAAAATGAATGACTGAATTTTTATTTAAGATGGATTGCATGTGAATGGATTGTATATTTTAATTTATGGTTATTAGATCTGATATTCTAGAGCTTGTGATGATTGTATGTGAATTTAGTATAGCTGCAGTTGATTTAGGGTTGAGTGAAATCTGAATAGACAGCGGTAAGGGTCTATTTGGGTTATACTCAACTGGTAGCGATCCCCTGACATTCCCAGAAAAGGAAAAAGTGAAAAATTATTTTGAAAACCCATATGCTTCCGTTACTCTGATAGAGGATAGTGTATTATGGATTAGAGGGTTGTTACACTACCAACCCATAAAGCTTTTAATCTCTATAACTGTGCTTGGCCGGTATCAACTAAACACAGCCTCAATCTTTTGGAATCTATAGAAATCCCTATTGCATTCACTACATGACTTAAGAACTTGACCTCTTCTAACAGAATTCACAATCCTCTAATTTTGCATACAACTGCTTCTCCTCTAATGTCTACAACACCATCCCGAGATGTTGTGAGTGCTTTTCAGGGGTCCTAGAATAGATTAGAATGTCATCTATGAATAGCACCACAAACTGATCCAAGCAAGGTCAAAAAATCATATTCATGTAGTCCATAAAAACCGTTGGGTATTGGTCAAGCCAAATGACATCATTAAAAACTTATAGTGGCTATATCAGGTGCTTAAAGCTATCGTAGGTATATCCTCCTCCCTGACCCCAATCTGGTGGTATCCTAACCTCAGATCTACCTTGGAGAAAACCATTACTCACTGTAGTTGGTCAAACAAGTCATCTATTCTGGGCAGGGGTATTTGTTCTTAATGGTCACTTTGTTCAGCTAACAGTAATCTATGCATAATCTCTTGCTCCCGTCTTTTCCATAAATAGAACAAGAGATTCCCAAGGTGACACATTGGGTCTAATAAACCCCTTTTTAATAGGTCCTCAATCTGTACTTCAATTCCCTCAATTCTATGGGTGTCATCCTATAGGGAAAAATTGAGATCAGTTCGATGCCAGGCACTAGATCAATGGTGAATTCAATTTCCCTATGTAAGGGTAACTTCTCTGTCTCTAAAGGAAACACTGCAGGAAACTTCCTTACTATAGGAATGATGCTAAGTCTCTCTTAGAGTTCTCCTTGGGAACAGCTCAAGAAGATTTCATTGACTTCCCTAAGTCTATCACCCTTAAATGTAGAGAGCCTAGCCATCTAAAATTCGGTCCACCGACCAATAGTCTAGTTCCTTATTGGATCATTTTCTGGCTGACTGTTCTCACTCTTGTCTTTTCTTAGAATACACCATGACATCTTCCATAAATACTACCATAAACTGATTCATGATATTAAACACATGTTCATCGATTGGGACTACCATAGCCAATTGCCAAGATAAGTTAGTCATCGGTAACTTCAACTTTTGGGCATAATCTTTTATCAAATCCTTAGACTAATTGCTTCTCCACCTTCAAGGATATAAACCCTTCCACTTATATTTAGCCTCTTCTTCTAGCTGATATGTAGCAAAGGAGACTGTCCACGACTCAGCTTTACTCAGTACTCTAAACAACTCCTCCATTTTCTTTACCCATTCTTCCGCCTTCTTTAGGTTCATCACGCCCAGTAAAGACAGGAGGTCTGGCTCTTTATAATTCATTCCAACCTCTCCCGACTTGAGTTCTCATCAGTTCAGCCCCATTCTAAGTATCTTCACTCTAATTAGTCTGAGTCTAACGGAGTGCTTCGGTTGTGACTGCAGCCTAGGCTCTCGTGGCTTCTGCCTTTTATCTCATGGTCCCCATAACCTCATTCAAGGCCACTTTCATGTTTTGGGCTTGTGATATGCTTCTCCGTATCGATGCCATATCGTCACTCTACAAATCAAGTATTACCGAGATGATTAGGCTCAATAACAATTGATTAAGCAGGTAATGTATAACACCAACAGTAACTTCTACCTTCTCAAACCTAATACTCTATTCCTCAAGTTCAAAACAAAATACAAGCTAGTAAACCGCCTAGGTACAGCCTACTAACCTGAACTATTCCATTACCTGAGGAATTCTACCCCGTTCCTAACTTAGGTAGTTGTGCTCTGATACCACTTAATGTAACGCCCCTATCTAGTATTACCATTAATTCTGATATAAACAGATAGGTTTGGTACATTATCTTTATCCTTTATTTAATTAATGTCTAAGTAGTTATACCATTAAAATTATATCAAGCAGATTAGGTTCGGGTTCTTTTTCTCAAATTAAAAACTTACATGCACAGTAAAATAACATAAATTCTATACTACACAGTGGAAGATTAACTTTCATACAATTCAAATAACAAGAGTCCAATAATGTCTATTACATTACAGTAAGCATATATCAGGATATTCAAAGCACCCATCCGTAGGAAGTCAGGAGACAACAATCTTGTCACTCAGACTTCCTTTACAAATTTCCAAAATGGACTGGTCCTTCACCTATCCCTTCCCCTATCCTTTTCGAACTATGTCTTAGGACTACCGCCAGAAGAATAATCCTAGCTTTATCTAGACTAGGACCTAAAAATAGGCGTTACAAAATTTTTCTTAGACTAAAAAAGAACTCCTATCTCCCAGCCCTGCTAAGCGTCCGTATCTAATACGTATTAGCATAATAATGAGAAACACAAGTTTCCCAATAGATTAACAATTCAGGTTTTTTAAAACAACTAATATGTATCAGGGTGCAAATACCAAAATATTTAACTCTACATTCTTGAAATTAAAATATAGCGTTGTTCATAAATATAAACTGGCAAGCAATGTATGATCAATTTAAATGTCAATGAGATAAAAATAATATTCTTTCAAGTAAGACATCTGGCATGTTATAAAACACACTATCATAAAATTAACAAAATATTTATGCTTATCATTCTTAAAACATATTTGATATAAAAGTTGTGCACACTCGGTCACTCGTGGGCACTTGGCCACCTTTAAAATTCTTTGTGCACACTTGGGCACTATGTGGACACTTGGCCACCTTCCTAGGGTCATTGTGCACACTTGGGCACTATATGGACACTAGGCCACTACCTAGGGTAATTGTGCACACTTGGACACTCTGTGGACACTTGGCCACCTTCCTAGGGTCATTGTGCACACTTGGGCACTACGTGGACACTGGGCCACCACCTAGGGTAATTGTGCACAATTAGGCACTACGTGGACACTGGGCCACCACTTAGGGTAATTGTGCATGCTTAGGCACTATGTGGACACTTGACCACCTTTATAATTCTTTAACAATTCTCAGGGGAACTTTTCCTTTTATTGAAAAATAATACTAATGTACATCTCCTTAAAATTCAAAAATTTTAAGAATAAATGTCCCTTTCTTGGAAATTAATATCAATGTACATTTCTCATAAAAATTCTATTGATTTCATGAATGATTTCCCCTTTCTTTGGAAATTACTATAAATGTACATTTCTTGTGAAAATACTAATATTTTTGAGAATACTTTCTCTTTTCTTGGAATTTAACTCTAATGTAGAATTTTGATAAAAACTCTAGTATTTTCAAAGATACTTTCTTCTTTCTTGGAAATAAATTATAATGTACATTCTCTTTAAAAATTCTAATATCTCTAGAATAATTTCTCCCTTATTGGAAATAAATTCTAACATGCATCTCTTATAAAAATTCTAATGACTTCCGGAGTAATTTCCATTTCTTGAAAATTAATATCAATGCACATTTCTTATAGAATGTTAATAAACTCAAGAATAAATTTCTCTTTTCTTTAAAAATTACATTGATGTGCATCTCTTATAAACTTCAAGAATAAATTCCCACTTTTTTGAAAAATAATACTAAGGTGCATTGCTTGTAAATTACCAGAATAAATTCCATGGACTTGGCCTAGGGAGATTTATTAATTTGGCAATTCTATTTCCTTTCTTCATTCTTTACTAACACCCTTAAATGGTAGGGTTTCCTTCCTTTGTGGTCCACTTGAATTTAATACCATGCAACTCTATTCTTTTTCCAACAACATACTTGTGCTATCTCATCCATTAACATTTCAATAAACCACACATGCCAGCCAACAGACATACATTTTGTCAAGAATGTAGGTGTACAATTATATTCCTAAGAAAGCTTGTAAAACGTGTTGGTTGCATCAACTAAAACATGGAACAAAATCTCAAATTGTTAACCTACCTTACTTCCTTTCTCTTTGACTAAATATCCCTCTTCTTCTTGATACATTTTTGGGCCCTTTTTGTAACACCCCTAATTTAAGTAGCTTAAATTAATGATTTTAATAAATTAATTTTGGTAGCTAATAAATTTAAGAATTGGCTTAAGGAAGGAAAATTTCACTTGCATAATTAAATGGCTAAATTATTTTGATTCAAAAGGCAAATTACCTAAGAAAATTGATGCTTAATTTAACCCCTTGTTTTCTTTTGTTATCTAGCCTAAGTACCAAAGGAAGGAACATCAAAATTTTATGCATGGAAATATAAAGGCCACACGTGAGGTTAAGAGGGAAGGCATGCAATTTTTATATATACATGTGTGTGTGTGCATGGCCTTCACGTGAAGAAGAAGGAGAAGTAAGATGAATGCAATTTTATATATATGCAAGGCTCTCACATAAATGAGGGAAAGAGAAAGAAAATAAATCTCTTTTTACTTTCCTTTTAAGCAACCAAGTGGGCCTTGGAAGAAAGAAACTAAGCAAATGCATCAAGGCCATCGTGTGAAGCTAGGAATATTATGGGTGAGGCTATGACACAATGGAAATTATAGAAGGAGAGAGAATAGAAGAAGAAGAAGAAAAAAAAATGGAAATGCCAAGGTTGCTTGTGGAAGTGGGAAAGATATTCTTGGAAGAAAAGGAACACCAAGGCCACAAGCAATCTTAATTTTGGTGCAGAATTTTAATACACATAAATATACCATTACACAGCCAATCCCCCTTAGAAAAGAGAGGTGTGTCGCGAGAAGAGAAGTGAAGGAAGAGAGAATGCTAGCATGATGTTTCTTCCCTAAACGTGAGCTAGTGTGGGTGGAGTAAAAAAGAAGCAAGGTGTACTTGGAAGTACACATCTAAGAGGAAATCCTTGCAAGGGTGGCGTGGCAATTAAGCAAAGACAAAAGATAAAAGCCAAACAGAAAAGGTGCAACGTGAAAGTGAGGAAGAGTATGGGAAATTCTTACAAAAGAAGAATGGGGAAGCATGCACGAGGGGCGTGAGTTTGGTGGAAGGAAAAACGCTTAAGTCATGAATATTTGATAACAAAAATAATATGTATATCATCCACATGCACATGAGGAGGGAAACGTGAAGTAATGTGAAAAAGAGAAGAAAGAGGGAAGGGAAGCACGTAACATTGACCTAATAGGAGGAAGTAAAGTTTGGAAATTTCATCCTTCTTGCACACGCCACCTCAACCTAAAGAAGGGAGAGTCAAGACTCTCATTTGGCTACACACATACCCCACCCTCTCAGAAGGAAGAAAAGGGGAAAAAGGAATGAAAGGTTTACTTCCCACAAATCCAACGAACCACACGTGAAGGGAAGCAAGAAGAAGTCCAAAGCTCCTTGCATACATACTACATAACCTCACGTGAAAGAGGAAAACTAAAGAAAAGGGAAGACCAAAGGGAACAAGGTAGGTTAGCAATTTTTTATTTTGGTTCCATAAGTTAGTATATGTATTTCACAATGTTGCTTTCATGGAACTAGAATAATCCTCTCCATTCTTGATTTAGGATGTGGTTTGATATAGTATGCATGATAAAATTAGGAGTTGGCTATGTTGAATGAGATTCATAATGTGTTAGACCTTTATGTTTGCTAAATAAATACAAATAAAGATGAAGTAAGATGGATGAAGTTATTGGGAATTTTATTGCCATGACCACATAAGAAATAATTCGTGATAAATACCATTATGAGGAATGAAATTGTGAGGGTTTAAGGTGAATAAAGATCACGGTTAAGAGGGATATTCTCATGGGAATTACTAAACTTTTAGAAGGAAATTATAGGAGATATAAATTCTAAGAAAGAGTAGACAATTTTGTAGTCATTATTAATATTTTGAAGGGAATTTTATGTAAAGCTAAATTCTAAGAAAAAGTGGACAATTTTGTAGTCATTATTAATATTTTGAAGGGAATTTTATGTAAAGATAGATTCTAAGAAAAGTAGACAATTTTGTAATCATTATTAATATTTTGAAGGGAATTTTATGTAATGATAAATTCTAAGAAAAAGTAGAAAATATTGTAGTCATTATTTATAATTTGAAAGGAATGTTATGTAATGATAAATTCTAAGAAACAGTAGAAAATATTGTAGTCATTATTTATAATTTGGAGGGAATTTTATGTAAAGATAGATTCTAAGAAAAAGTAGAAAACTTTTGTAGTCATTATTGATATTTTGAAGGAAATTTTATGTAATGATAAATTCTAAGGAAAAGTAGAAAATTATTGTAGTCATTAATAATAATTTTGGAAGGAAATTTATGAAAGAAACAATAGGAAATATTATTTCCATTAATAATAGAAATTTAGGTAAAAATGAATAGAAAATATTATGTCCTTTAATAATAATTTTTGGAAGGAAGTTTATGTAAGAATAAATAGAAATTATTATGTCCATTAATAATATTTTTAGGGAGGAATCTATGTGAGGATAAGTCCCAAGAAAAGTAGACAACATTATGTCCATGGGAAATATTTTAAGAAGGAACTTGGATCTAATTTCCCAGGAAAAAGTAAATAATATGGAACTTTCGAACTTATTCGAAAGTTTTGAGGAAATAAAACCTGTCCCTGGATAACCAAAGGGGGATGTAGGGTGACACCACGCCATGCGGGGTCCTGAGTGCATACTAGCGACCTAGCGAGGCATGGCCGAAGGTGCTCTATGCTCAGAACCTAGTGTTCGCTATCACGCTAGACACGTGGCTGAGTGTCCACGTATTACGAGGTGTGGCCAAAGGTGCTCTACACGAGTGACCTAGGGAGGTGTGGCCGAAGGTGCTCCATACCCGTGATCTAGTGTCCCGATAATTTTATGTATGTGACCGAGTGTCCATGATTTACAATGTGTGGCCAAAGGTGCCCCACACTGGTGGCCTAGCGAGGCATGGCCAAAGGTGCTCCATGCCCATGACCTAGTGTCCGCAATTACACTATATACGTGGCCAAGTATCCCTAAATTACGAGGTGTGGCCGAAGGTGCTCCATACTCGGGATCTAGTGTTCATGTAATACGCATAAACACTCGTACAATTCCGTAATAATACCGGTAAGCTTATGAGAATAAGTGTCATGTGATAAAGAATTGTCTAATTTTAAATAACTTCTAAATCTATCATGCAATGCTTGCTAGCTATAGTTATGTGTAACATTATGCCTATTATCAAGAATGTAGACTAACAGTGTTGGTGCGTGCACCCTGGTACATATTAGTTGATTTTTTAAACTATGAATTGCTAAGCTACTGGGAAACTTTTGTTTCTCATCCATGTGCTAATATGTATCAGATACGGACGCATAGCAGGGCCGCGTGGGAGCAGTTCTCTTTTGATTAAGTAAGGTTTTTTATAACCCCTTTTTTTTTATCCTAGATGTACTTGAATTAGAATAGGACAGCTAATTTGATTGTATATACGAGTAGTTCTGCGGATACCGGGGAAGACGGATATGTGAAGGACCGGTCAATCACTATTTTGTGCAAGAGTCTGAGTGGTAGGCTTGTTGTCTCCTGACTTCCGTGTTATGAGTACTCATATATCCGAAGACATGTACATCAGTATGTAATGATTGTTATCAGACTTGTATTATTCGATTCAGGTGAAAGACTGTATTTTCATCGTGTAGTGTAGAATTTTATTATTTCGCTGTGTATGTAAGCTTTATTTTATCTGAGCAAAAGATCCCGAACCTAATTCATTTAACATAAATTGAATGGTTTTATGGCTCAGACAATAATTAAAAGGATAAGAATAATCTACCGAACTTATCTATTGATATTGGAATGAACAACAAGACTAGATAGGGGCGTTGCACTTTTTCCTTGACAATGGATCCCAATTAGTTTCCTGAGGAAATAATTAGATTCTTAGGCGGGTTTTTCTTTTAATTAGGCTTTCCTACGTCAATTTATCAAATTCCTAAGCCGGTCTAATCCTTAAACATTTTTTGGGTCAATTTTGATAGGAAAACAATCAAATTGGAGGATTAAAAATACCAGGGGTTTCGGAGGATTGAAATCTAATTTCGAAAACTTTCCAGCAACGACGCACAGTGGAGCACGGCGGCGGATGGCAGCTGGGGTCCAAAGATACACCAAAATATAGCCCGTAACTAGAGGATGCCGAATCCGGTGTCCGTTTGGCAAAACACGACAATTTTGATGACGTTTTCTGGCGACAAAGTATGGCATACGACGAAACTATTTTCCTCCATTTCAGGCGCTTGGCAGCAGCGCTCCACCGGCTGGAAGCTGATGGAGGAAGGTAGCTCAGGCTACCCAATGGATGTGGCGGTGTAGCCAGACGGCATCAGACTGCAGAGATTGCGATGGGAAGGGAAAATGCCATTTTTCAGTGATTGTGGTGGCCGTCGGTCGCTGCGGTGGCTTGCTGCGACGTCGAGCTGAGTTGTTGAACCTTCCGGCAACGACAAGAGGCGGTAACTCAACTGGACGGCGGCCGGGCATGGTGAAGGTGGTGAATGAGGGTGACGCACGCTGGGAGAGGAAAGAGAGAGAGATAGTGCGTGAGAGAGGGGAAAATGGGAGGAAATAAAGGGAATTTGAATATTTAGGGCATCCAGGGGCATTTTGGTCTTTTTCCACTTTGCCCGGGGTAAATTTCGGACGCATTCTTCAATTTAGGCAAGAATATAGGCCCATATGTAAGGAATTTGAAAATATTTTGAAGATTTTAAGCTTCCCAAAAATATCTGCTAAAGTCCTAAAGGCAGATAGAATTTTCTTCGTCAAATAAGATTTTTTTCTTCGAAAAATTCTCAAATTTTAACTGAAAACTCAAGAAAATATTCTTAATTCAATTCTAACAAAATTTTAATTTATTTTATCTAATTTAATTTATTTTTAAATCGGGTTGTTACATAAAGTCCTAGATTCATTTCTTGTAGTGGTTTAGCTATGAAACCCTAAAGAAATACCTAAGATAAATATAGGGAAGCTAAAAAAAGAAATTTGAGGAGAAAACTATAAAAGAATTGTGAATGAAACCAATAATGTTCAAGAGCTAATTCATGATTTTTTGTTCATGAAATTATGCATGTCAATTGAATGTGATGTTGTAATAATTTCATCTTCTATGAGTTGAAAATAGCATGAACAACATATGTGAAATGTACATGCATATTATGATTGTGAACATGTGTAATTAAATTATAATTTTTCCATGAAAATGTATTGTGAAATACATGAAAAAGCTGCCATAGATTCTTTGACCGAATATATGTTTCATTTTGGAGTATTTAAGATTAGATAACTGTGGGTAGTATAGGATGCCTATGGTTTATTCTATGTGGGTAACTCATTGTGGTTAGTTCTAGAATTAGTTGACTATATCATAATTTGTTGACTATATATGTGGGCGACTCATTCTAATTAGTTCTAGAATTAGTTGACTATATCAGAATTAGTTGACTATATATGTGGGTGACTCATTTTGGCTTTTCATCATTAATTCCTTACTTACACTTAAACTTTAAAATTAAAATGTGTACTTTATCTAAATTCTTTTTCAAGGCATCCATGATGGCCTAAAAAACCTTTAAATATATAAATTATAATAATTTTATGATACTTTAAAAATAATAAAGAAAAATATTAAATATTTAATCTAATTTTTCACTCTCAATATATATTTTATATTTTATATTATTTATATAAAAAATAATTTTAAAACAAAAAAATAAAAATTTATGTAACATTATATCAAATCTCATATGCATCAAAGTGTAATTTTTTAAACTAAGAAAATGATAAATATAATTTTATGAAACCTCAAAAGATGTTCATGTAAATTAGTCTAAAATTAATTAACTAAAGAACTATATTAAAGTATAGTTTTTAAATTTTATTATCAATTTGTTAATAAAAATAAAATATGTAAAAATACTTGTCGAAAAATCAATTATAAAGTAACAACAATAAAATATTTTTTCTTATATAAAATCTACTATACAAATCAAATAACATGTGTGTTCTAATCAATTACAAAGTGACAAGTTGCAAAAGCATATTATCATTTTCTAAATATTTTTTTTTAAAATAAAGTACCCAATCAAATTAGGTGTAGTACAAACTACAAATTAAAGAAAATATTTTAGTTTTAAAATTTTTATGATATTAAGGATATATTTAGATGAAGAATAACGAAAAATATTTGTAGGGGGGTTGTGGGGAAGAGAATATTAAAATGTTTTCCCTATATAAGATTTACTTTGAGGAAGAAAGAATAATAAGAGAGTAAGTTTTTTTCTTTAGGGAGCTCGAACTCCCTAGTCCACTCACTCCGCAGTTTCTTTTTGTTTTTTTTTTTTTTTTTGATAAATTTTTCATATAAAAAGAAAAGATAAAAAAATAAAAAGTAAGAAATGTTTCATTAAAATTTAAGTAAAAGCTTATTTTAGTAATCGATAAATATGATAACTTTTTTTGGTATAAAAAGATATAGTAATTTTTAATTTAATTTTTTATAATTAAAATATTATTTTAATTTCTCATAAATAATAATTTTTTTAATTTAATCATTCATAAATTTTATTTTTAAATTTTATTTTTTTAATTTAATTTATTATCAATGTAGTCTCTTTTATCAAAATAATTAACAGTTTTGCTGACTTGGATTTTTTTTGCTAGTTGTCTAATATTCATACATTTATAATTTTTTTTTTCATGTTATAATTCCAACCCACCCCCTCCCTCACGTGCCTAATCCAATTCCATTGTGAGCTAGACTTACTCCATCGCATATCTTTTGTTCTTCATCAACTAAGACTAACGATAAGTGCGATGAAATTGGGTGGCTATCCTATCCTTCTAGTGTACTTTTGTGGCTTCACCCAACTAAACCATTAGCCTATATATAATGCTCCTTCCTTACAACGAAGAAAACACCTCCTCCATTTCTACACACAGCCCATATAAGTATACGTAGAGGATTGGTTACAATGACTCGCTACGACATGACAGGAATCGACAAGCTCCACATAGTCATGTTTCCATGGCTTGCCCATGGCCATATCAACCCATACCTTGAGCTCGCAAAGCTCATAGCTCAAAAGGGTCACTTCATTAGTTTTGTGTCCACACCCAAAAACATCGATCGTCTTCCAAAACTACCTCCAAATTTGGATTCTTTTATTAAATTTGTTAAGCTTCCTCTACCCAAAGTGGACAATCTTCCCGATAATGCAGAGCCTACCTCTAATGCATAACATTATACAGTTCCTCAAGAAAGCCTACAATCCATTGCTTCGAAACTGGGTATTAAGAGTGCCTACTTTGCTACATTCAACGCTGCTATGATGGTTGTCTTTAGATCTGCTACGAAGTTGATGGGTACCAAGCGCATCCGCCAAAAACTCGAGGACTTTATGACCCCTCCGTCGTGGGTCCCATTTTCGACCACCGTAGCGATTCCACAATACGAGCTCATAAGGACGTTTATGATTCCAAGGGATGAGTGTGATTGGACGTTTAAGAGTGAGGCAGTGGCTAAGTCGTTCAAACTGATTATGGTGGAAGAAGAGGGAAGGATTTACAGGGAAAAGACAAAAGAGATGGAGGTATTTGTAAAGCCAAACCCAAGTCTGAGTTGACGAAGAACAAAAGGCATGCGATGGGGTAATAAGTCTAGCTCACAATGATCCCCTGCTGGGCGCTCCCTGCTGGGCTTTTTAGCGGCGGTTTTATCCGTCGCTAAAGTGCGTTTTAATATTATTGTAACGAATATTATTGCTGCTATAACTTTTGTTTAAATAATTAATTTAACACAAAGTTATAGTGACAATAATATTTGTTGCAAAAAAATTTAGCAACGGAAAAAACCGCTGTTAAAACGCCCAGCAGCGCCCAGTATGAAAACGCCCAGCAGGGAATCCGGACGCGATCCAAAGGCCAATGAAATTGGGTTAGGCACGTGAGGGAGTAAATGCGTTGGAATTAAAACATGAAAAAAAATTATAAATGTATAAATATTACACAATGAGCATAAAAAATACAAGTCAGTAAGACCTTCCAATTATTTTGATTAATAGATTAAATTAAAAAAAATTATAAGAGACTAAATTAAAAAAATCATCATATATGAATGATCAAAATAATATTTTAATCAATCTTTTACAAATTATTTTTATCAATTTAATCTTATCTAAATTTTATTCATATCTTAATGTCTCGCTTAAAAAATATTAACTAAAATTTTTTAAACATAAAAACTATAAATAATAGATAATCTACATCATATTAAAAAAATTTATATATGTAATTAGTCAAAAATACTTTTAATATTCAAATCAACTTTAATTTTTAAATTATTATCAAATATACAATTAATTAAAATTTTTCATGTATGCAACTAAAAAATTTTGATTTATTTAAATATTTTATCTTATGTAAATTACAATTATATTATCAATTAAATTACTTTAACATTTCATTAAGTAAAAAATTATGAATAAAACTTTAATAAAAGAATAATATTGAAAGTAGAATAATCTTTGAAAAATTAAATTTATGAAATTGAAAATTAACATTTGTAAAAAAAAACCAAACTTGAGTTTTTCTCTCAATTTTTATAATGAGTTATTAATAAATAACAGAAAATAACGAAAAATATTTCAAGAAAAGTTTCAAAATCCCCTCCCTTATATTAAGTTCCTCCGATTTAAAAATTTAAAAAACATATATATCAAACAAAAAGAATTATTATTTAACCATCCCATGCTCTTTTCTTCCCTTCTTTTCACTCTACATGAATTCTTTTCCTTCACATCTCAAATTCCCAAACATAAAGTGTATATGAATTCTGCATAAGGAGACGAAAAAGTAAGAGAAACATTGATATACTGGCATTAATTTTACCCTTGATTCGAAGTATATACACAGAGTATAAATAAAACTTTTTTTTTTTTTGGTGCAAATTAAAACTCCCATTTTTTTCCTTTTAAACACGAATCTCATGTCCAAAGAAGGAAAAACAAGACTATGAAGACGGGAATCACCAAACAAAAGCTATCTAGTCCGCCATTTTCCCAGAAAAATTAATTAATCTGAACTCATTCCCAAGTCAACAGGATCATGGAGTTGGCTAGTCCTGCTTCCTCTAGGGTGGTATTACTTTCATAGTCGAGAACTTTGGATGCTCCTGGAATAGATTGTGTTAAACGAAAAAGCTTTGTCTCATCTTCCCCTAGCTGCGCAGTGCAGAATGACCATAGCAGCTGCAAGAGAAACTGTAAGTCATGAATACCTTACCCAATCAAATGCATTGCATATCAAATTAATATTAATGTTATGCGCATGTATTAAAAGGACAAATTTATGTCTTGGTAGTCCAGCCGTCATTAAATTGAAATGATTAAAAGACTTTAATAACTATTTTTCTAAATTTTCAAATTATAAAATAATTATTTTTTAAAATGTGAAATAGTTTTAGACTAAATTACTTACGGTTCTTAACTTAAGTTTTAAGATTTTTTTTTTTTTAATTACATCTTTAACTAAAATAATAATAATCTTATCATTTAAGGTATTTTGGTCAAATGGATGGTTTTAGGAGAGTTTTGTTTATAATTTTCATTATAGAAGGGAAGAATACATAATTAGATCATCTCTCAGAGATAGGAGAGTAATTCCCTAAAGAAAATGCATACATCTCTGATAAATATATTTACATAACAAATCATTTACTATGTTCACATCCACAACAGTCACTTTTAAAACCAGATGAGATATACAGAAGCTAAGGGGGAACGGATCCTAGAGATATAAAAGGCTGCAATGTTTACCTGAATTGGATCAGTGCGGAAGAAGTTTCGCTGAACCCGGCGTCCGTCTGGGAGCCGAACACCAACTCGGCATAAGAGGTTCTTATCACCCTTTGGTTCTTCTGGCAGGGGTGGGTATGAGGGCCTTTGAGGCAAGCCAGTTTCTTGCCCCTCGTCAACAAAATCAGCATCCTTATCACTTCCAGCCGTTGCACTTGATTCTTTCATGCTCTGCATTGAAGCTGCCAAAGCTCTTAATACTTCCTCGTCCTCTTGGTTAGTCTCATCTGAGTCAACCAAAACTGAAACTTCAAATAAGCTATAACAAATATGCCAACAATTATTATGAAGACAGACTTGGCATTGCGGAAGAAAACTTAGAAAAACACCCTCAAATACAACGGAAAAGAGACAGCACGATCAAAAGTGGATAAGAAGTCATTGCAGATATCAATCACACAGAACGTTAATACGATAAAAAAGGAAATCAATAAATAGGCAAATGAAAAAGAGAAACAGCTAAAAAAATGAGGTAATCCTGAGATTGAACAAATATAGACAGAAACTTAAAACAGACCTTTAATTTTGGGTGGGCTAGAACTTTCTCTTGGACGTTTGTGAGATAGGGTAGTGTGATGATCCTTAGGGCCTGCATCCAGGAATGGTAGTAGACCCTAAAGTAAAGCAATTGATTTGTCAAATGAGAAAAGTATATAAAATGTAGAGTTCAAAGTTAAACAGTACAAATATTTTTTCCAAGTACCTTCCCATCATAAGGTAACATGTTTCACATACCTCCAACAAGCTTTCAGGTTGAACCATTCCAGACCAGAAGCGCATCTTTTGGCCAGTGATGGGATCAATAATAAGCACTACAGGAATCGAGTCCAGTCTATAATAAGTGCAGACTTTTCTGCCTTCAGTTGTATCATCATAGACCTATAGTCACAGAAAAATAAGCTGATGATAGAGAACTGCATATAATACTAAGATATACTAACTACAATTCCACATACATTATGCACAAAATATCAGGCAAACATCACAATAAGTTTGAACCAGAAAACACGACATATATCTAAAGTGCCATATAGCCTAATTGAGTGCATATGTCTACTCAAAACAATATGAGGAAGTCAGAGTTTTCTTCAAAAAGGACCAGATCAGTGGGTTTGATCACAAGAAGCAAAATCTAGTACGTGCAGTTCAGTTTGGTCCTTTCCAGTAATTGTCTGAGCTGGCGACCAGCTAACATGGCACAGCAGTTCTCACATTGGACACTTGAAATGCTGGGCAATTCAGAAAGTTGTCTAGAGGTGTTAAAGCTTAATAGGAAAAAGCATAAGCCCACTCGATAAATCCACCTTGTCTCTTATTTAATCATGAGGCTGTATTTAAAATTTTTATTGTCTATAAAAAATCCAAATATTTTCACTTAAGCAATTACTTTTATTTAAAATAGAGCAAGCAGGAATCAAATAACAATTATCAATTAATTTAATAAACAACTAATACATGACAATTTAGTAAAAAATTATGATGTCATATGAATTTCTTAAAGAACTTTATATAAAATTATAAAACAATAGTCTTCAATAATAAATAAATATATACTTGGAAATTCCAGTTTAACCTCAGATTAGGTTTTTAGAATACTAGTTAAAATAAACCTGGGATGCTGCAGATGCATCTGAATGAATTATAACCGATTTTAAACATAAATCCTATGACTAAGAAGGTGGTTTCTGAATATCCAAACCCTTCAAAAGGAAAACGAAATTTAAGCACTGATCTGAAAACCCTAATCTAAGTGTGCAAGTATTAGTTCTCTAGCACATCTTTTGTCCCCTTTCCAAGCACTTATTCATTGATTAAGATTTTTGTTTGCAAAGTACAAGGCATGCAGTGCTAAAGTCTTTCCTTCAATAACCAAGTAATTATCAATTTGTCAATTATGATGATTATCTTTCCTCAGTAGTGTTTCAATCTATGGTCATGCAGGCTGAAATATATTTCCAAGGCTGGCACAAACTTAAAGATCAAAAAAGTCTTTAACAAGAAAGAGTAATAAAAAAATGATCCTAACCAAGAACATCCAGGTTCATAATATTCCAACTTAATGGTGAGAATAAATCAGACCATCACATGCCACAAATTGTCCCAAAGGACATATATAGTTATCTCCAGCTCTACCTTCATGATTGCTGATATAAAGTGTAAAACTGACCCATTTCTTTCTTTCCATTAGTCTAGATGACCAGTTATGATTATAGCAGAACATAATATAGAAGCCGTCTACATATTGATACCTCTGATAAAAGAGATTAAAATAATTTCTACATTATTTCTTAAGGTACTGAGAAGCTATAAGTAGGGGTGAGCATAATAAAAGCTACCATGTGAATTATGACTTGAACAAAAATCAGAAAAGATCACCCACCACATCATTTAAGTTAATAGAGAAAAACTGACCTGCCAGAATATAAAATTTGTGCTAATGGTCTGAGAAACAGCTTCATTGGCCCAAGTATCCCGATTAAGCTTCACAAAGTAACATATTCATCAGTAACCCAACAGTAAAATGTATAATATATAAATATACATTATTGTCAGAGAGAGCATCAATAATATAATACCATATGTGAGCTGAACTCTTTGGTAGATTGTATGTTCACCAAAAGCCATTTGTCCTGGATGGAAGCAGCACCTTTTGCCTGCACTCAAACAACACTAATTGAAACAGCTCTGACTACTAAGTGACCATTTAAAGAATCAAGAAATATTCTTCATCCAAAAGTTATAATCACATCCTCTTGTAAATGGGCTTAGTTGAGGAACCAATAAAACCAATGCTGGTTCAAAATGAGTGGGCAACTAACAGAGTATGAAGCATGCATTCTTCAATCACGAATTGTTGGATGTCAAGGAAACATTAAGCAAGTTTCCATGGGTAATATATCAACTATAGGATTGTAGGTCTAAGAAAAATTCATCTGCATAGGTGTTCATTTCGCTTGCATTTCGCTTAAACCTATAAACTATTCGAGGATAAGTTTTTTTTTCTTATGAAGATAGAGTGAAAGGAAAATGTTATTAAACACCCTTGCATTTCGCTTAAACCAAAAACACCAAAAAATTGCAAAAACAGCGCACTTAGAAAGAATTTTAATGCTCATCCCTCCCAAAACCCTCAAATAGGTCAAGCTACCTCATAATGCAAAAAGAGGTGACTATTCATCTCTGAGCTCCAAAACACATGACACACATTTCAAGAGATAAGGCCTTATTCAGTCTTCAAGTATGAAATAGATTACGTGTATTAATTCTCTTAAATACTACTGCCCAAACAAATGCCTTTACCTAAGAAAGGCTTTAACTTTCCCAAAAAATAAACTAAGACAAAGGAATAGATACAATATTTGGGCTTCTAATAAAGAAAATCTAAAGAAGAGAAGCCCAAAGAATCCTAATTCCAAATCCTTCTATCAGGTAACAAAGAAACACAAAAACGGTTTAATTGTTTCCAACAACAAAGCAAGATCATAAATAAGCCTATCACTAAGATTCCTATGAAATGAAAATTCCAAGAATGACCATTTGGACTAATTAAAACTCAAAAATTGGAGCTGCAAAGATGATAAACAATAAAGGCATGGAAAGCGCCTTAGAAAAGAAGATTCACCAATCCAATGATCCTCCCAAATAAAGATGGGTACCATCTCTTGCACAAAAAGAAAGCTTTGAGGAGAGAGTAATATACCTAAGAGATCAACTTCCAAGGGCCTGCATGTGTAACACCAATCCCAGAATTAGCATCCCAACCAATCTATTGAACACCACAATTGCTCATGATCACCCTATGCCAAAAAGAAATAGGTTTCAAGGGAAATAGCTAGAGCCATTTAACCACTAGAGAGATGCTTTTAAACACCAAGGTACCTCGACCCTACCACAGTCCTCCTACAATATACAACATAGCCACATGATGCTCTCGATCTTGTTAGCCACCCCCACCGAAATCTTAAACAGGGAAAGAAAATATAAAGGAATACTAGACAAGGAAGTTTAATGTAAATTAACCCTTCCACCAAATGAAAAATAAGCCCCTTTCTAGCTTTCCAATCTTTTTGAGATTTTCAATATGAAAAAATCCCAAAAACTTCCAGCCAGCTGGTTGCCCCCAAAGGAACACCGATCACCCAAATAGATTAAAGGCCAATATAACACCCCACAACCTACCATCTTTACTAAATCAATCACAAATTTATCCTCAAAACATTAATCCAACCAATCCAGACTTAGAAAGTTTGATACAAAGTCCAAATGCTACCTATTAAATTTGAAGTAAAGAAAGCACATGCCAAAAATTTTCCCTATTTTTGAAAGAGAATAGTATCATCTAAAAACTGCACATGAGAAATCTCTAATCCCTCAAACCTCTCACTATCCCACTCTCACAAAAACTAGTCAACATGTGACTCAACACATCAACAACAAAGACAAAGAAGAAAGAGGAAAAAAGATCTAAATGCCTAACACCCATATATCTTCTAAACCACTCCTTAGGCTTACCACTGATAATAACAAGGAAGGCTATAAAAGAGAGACAACTACAAATCCAACTTCTGCACCTACCCAAACCCTTTGCGTCACGAAAATAAATCTAGAAATCCCTAATTGGCCCTATCATAAGCTTTCTCAAAATCCAATTTAAAAACAGCCCTTTTGCTTTCTACATTTAATGTCCTCCATCACTTAATCCAAATCAAAAATTTGCCTATCTACCACAAGCATTTTTTCTTGGACATTGTATCCCTAAGAACCTCTGCCAACCTCAAAAAGAGAACTGGAATGACGATTTTGTAGACACCAAAAACCAAGCTAATAGATCTAAAGTCAAGCACCTTAGTAGAGCAATCCTTTATAGGTACAAGAGTGATAAAAAGAGAATCAATGTTGGTAGTGATTCCACCATTTGGACCAGGTGCCTTCTCATCCAACATCCAAATCACATGCTTAACTTCATCCTCCTCAAAGGGTCTTTCGAACCAAATAGCCTTACCAAAACTAGTTGGGTTTACAACAACATAACCCAAACATGGGTTACCACTCTCAGCCCTTTCTGCCTAGATTTTTTTTCTTCCCTTTAGTCAACAAAAACTCTATTTAGATACTAACCATTGTTTTTGACCTCAGAACATTACTAACACTACCGCCAACCCCTCTCAGGCTTGAAACACCAGGTCCCAAGGTTGGGTTTTCAGCTTCACCCCTCTTTGTAACATTTCCAATGACGCTACTCCCAAACACTACAAAGGTGCTGAAGACCTACTCATTTGACCTGAAACTAGTCAAATCTAGATCCACGACCTAGGAGTCTTTCCCCACCTTGCCTACACCAAAATGAGCTTTTCCCCTTGGAGCCCACTTAGGAACCATTTTATTATTGACACAGCCTAAAAATGGCTGATTCAAATGCATGGCACCATTAGAAGACCTAATTCCAGACTCTCTTGTGCCACTCGACTAGACTAAGGCTTTCCTTTCTAACATCCAACACAACCTTTGTTAACCATAGCCTCTAAGAATGTATTCGAAGTTTTTTAAAAATTTTAAACAGGTAATTTCTCTTAAATGGATTGGGAAAATTTCCTCTCCTTTATTATGACCCCTACCATAACTAACAGCACTCCCATCGTCCCCTAAGCGATCACCAGGGGTGGCCTTCCCCTTCACAGCATTGACAAAGGTGAGGTTCTTTGAAACCTAGGGCGTAGGCTTCCCAAACAACCCATCTCTCCTCTTATCATGGCCACCAAAAGGCAGAGAAACTAGCAAAGAAATAGAGACTAGAGCCTTTCCAAACTATCACAATCCCTTCCCTCTCAAGCTCTAGCACCAACACAGAAATCTTCCTCTATTGAAAAATTCAATATTCAATACCACTAAGAAATTTGCCCTGCAATTCTCCCCAGCAGAAACTAGAAACACTTTGTCATGATCACATTGTTGTCTTCAAACTAAATCATTCTTCAAACCATCACTTAACCCTCACATCATTGACATCAACCAAAATGCATAAGATCATGGTAATTAACATTGATATTTTACATAGGATCGAGAGACAAGATAGATCAAATTGAGGATCATAAGATCCTATCAATTTTCAGAAAATAATTAAAATATATATTTAGCAATATAATTCTTTTTTGTAAACATAAAATAATCTAAATTTCATCCTACCACCAGAACTACCACTCCCAGTATATGCAGGAGGTTGAGATTCTGTTATTACACAATCTAGTAATTATTAATAAAATATAACATTATTAAAAATTTAATAAAAACACATGAAAAAGGAAGAAATAGAAGCACCAACATCCAGCAAACAGAAGAAATAGAAGAAATAAAATATAACATTATTTAAAACAGAGATGCAGAAGAAATAAAATATAACGTTATTTAAAATAGAAGAAATAAAATATAAAGTAGCACCAGAAAATAAAATATAACATAGACGCAGCCAGAAACCAATAGCAACAAAAAGAAACCACCAAAAGAGACACACAACCAGCAGATATAGAAACAAAAATAATAATATTAAACCAGCAGACACAGACACACCACAGAAACAGACATGCAGCAGCACAAACCAGAACCAGACCCAAAAGAAACCGGCCACCGCAGCACCAGCACAGACCCACCTCAGCAAAACTGGTTGAACAAAACGCAGTTGAGGCTGTGATTCGTTTAGGATAGGAAGCCCTATCCTATGTGCTGCGTTTTCTTTTTTTTTTTTTTTAAATGGTCTGTTCCGGGATGCGACAGGATCACATGATCCAGCAATTTAAGGATCCAGATCGCGATCCTGTTCCGATCCTCCCCATTTCCGGTCCAACAAGTGATCCGAATCGCTACTGAAGCACAAGATCGCAATCTTGAACAATCTTACAATCAAGATCATGATCTTGATTACTATGATTGAGACAAGAGAAAACCAGATTCTTCAAAAGATAAATTCAAAGAGTTAGCTTTGATTTCTAAGCATTGAATTCCCATCACGAAAAATAACTCCAAAAATATAATTTAGGAAGAAATTGAATCCCCATCGTCATGCAAACTCATAGCATTTAATAAATAAGTACAAGAACATCAAGAGCCAATATCTCTCAATATGAACCTGCATCTTGAAACAATGGATATGTATTACAAATTAGGTGGGACTCCGATAGAGGCAGCAAAATTACATAGGAATTAGACTCCTATAGGATTAGGATTTTATTATTAGAAAGGAGTTTTGGAGTAAATTACTATCAAGAAGTATTATAGTTATCACTTATCATCTTTAGAAGTTTTTCTTATAGTAAATCTCTATTTTTGAAATACTATAAATAAAAGAATGGGGTTGTGATAGAGCCCAACCAGAAAACTAAAAAAACATACGATAATACTGAATCTTATGAATTAAAACGCCAAAACAGAGGCAAAACACCACAATGGCAGATTTGCCTTTTACACAAAGACAAAGATAAAATATAGAAAATAACACAGCTGCAAGGCCTTCAAGATGCTAGCTATCTCCTAACCCATTCGATAATATTTTCCATGCCTTTTACTCTCTCTTCCTTCACTCTTTTATGAGAATTGCCGAACTAATTCCTTCTAGAACTTTCTCTCCAGAGCCTACACGTGTTGCTCATTTTCCCAACCCATTCCCAGTCCTGTCCCTCACAACGTTTCTTCCTTTTACCTTTACTTATATTTTCTAGTATATATGGGGGCCCATCAGGTTGCGATTGTGTATGAGAGGAAGCCTAGTCTCCTGATTCAACATAATTTTGCCTTAACGTCAACTTTCCAATTATAATCAATTTCTTATTATCTTTTCTGTGTAAACGTCATGATAGCTTCCCAAAGAAGGAAACATCTTATATCAATATCATTCAAGGATATATAGGTTGACTTGTTCTGACTTGTCTTTCTCCCGATTAATTATTTTCACATTATGCTTCATCTTACAAGTTAGAATTGAACAACTCTCCAACCTCTCTGTTAAACTTACCAAATGGATGACCCAAAACGTTGAGTAGATTTGTCATTAATTATGATAGGTAAGTCGAGCAATTAAACATTATAAGTACAACTTCAATTTAATTCTATTTCCTCCGAAAGTGAGAATAGAGTTATTCTACATTTAAATGTATGGAAATGGCACTCAAGAGAAACTAACTGTTGGGATGCTATTGGCTATATATAATTTTTTTGACATTCCATAATATGTGATTGTATGTGTGCCATACTTTAATGTTACAAAATCCTAATATCATATTTTATTTAAATAGACATATATATTTACTAGTGGATTTTCAATGCACTCCAATTTTTTTTAAAACTTAATTTTAAATATAATAAAACGAAGGAGAAAGTTATTGAGGGCATGTTTGAACATTGTTTTGTTTTTTTATTCTTTAAAATTGTTTTATAAAATTAGTTCTAAGAATTCATCTTAGCATTGTTTTCATGTATTTAACTATTTATATACATGCTATTAATAAAAAGGCTTGTTTTCTGTGTTTTCTTTGTTTTAAAAACCTGGACGTCAAAACATCTTTTGTTCCTAAAACATATTCTATTTTTTGCTTACTGTCAAAAATAATTATTCAACTAGGTTATTTTTGTTTTTTTGATTTTAAAAAACAAAAATATTTTTTAAAAGCTGCATTCAAACAGGCCCTTAATTTTCCATTCTCCCATAACTTCTTCTCTCACAACTCGTTACTCACATATTTCATATCTCACATCTATATTATATAATTTGGGAGATCAAGTAGGCAATACACCCCAAAGCCATAATATAAACAAGGAAACACATTTACCTTATCAAAAGGACCATTGAACATTAAATGAAAAGGAGGGCGATAAAGAGAAGCAAGATTGTCCCGAGAACTCTCTGCTGTAGAGACTGCACCTTGCTCAGACTCCCAAACCCCAGGACGTCTCATTTCCTCTTCAAAATTACGGAATGCAATTAAAGAGCTTGCTTCTTGAGAACGAGGTCCCATCCTTGATGCTCTACATACACAAGAAAAAACACAACACAGAATAACTTGATGGCCAAAAACCAACATTGCATCATAAGACACGACACAACAAAGAAACGCAAACTTTAAAAATGCAAATACCAAAAACGATTACCAGAAACTACTGGAACACAGGAAAATAAATGGCCCCAGCCAAACAAGTCACAAAAACAGCATTAATTGACTTCATTTTCTTACAGTAAATCTTCAAATAGGCAATATAAAATGAACAAATGAGGAATAAATGACAGAAGATTAAGAAAACACAACTATAAAACAAAAACAACACATAGAAAGTGACAACTAACAATAATGAAGCATATTCAGAAGCATCATACTGATGTTTAGATAGAGATGCATGCAGGACAAAGGTAAATAACATTGTTGGGCCAAAAAGATAGAGACCTTAAGTTTGTAAGTGATGATTCAGACTTTGGATATATAAAATAATTCCACAAAAGCCATCTACATTATGCTTCTTAACTACGCATGGCCAAAACATGCAGATCCATAAACAGAGTCCAAATGATAGAAATCATATGCAGCACACCAATAGATTCAACCACAGCAGTTCCATTGTGATTTCACTTTACACATCATCATTTCATTTTATAGGCACAAATACAAAGGGAGCAAAGAATTTATTGGAGTTACCACATCAGTGTATAACATAACAGCAAAAGGTGAAGGTTCCTAATCCACAATCCTTACTTTACCTAATATTACATATATATAATTCCTGACATACCAAAAATACAGGGAGAACCCAACAATAACATAGATGGAATCATCAGAAGCAAAATCACCTTCTTATAAGCAGATCAATGAAATTTGATATCTTTCCTAATGAGCACCAAAATAAATTTCCACTTCCAAAGATATGGGAAAACAAGTTTTATAGAGTGAAATCTACTACACAATGTTTTGATGCATAAGTGAACGACTAAAAAGTAAAGTGAAATGAAAGGCTAACCATTGAGATTGAACTGTAGTGTTACCTAAGTTAAGATCTAATGAAGTACATCAAACAAGAAATTCAAAGAATGGTAAAAGCACTGAATATACATCTCAACTATAATGGAAGGCTTCAATTTCCAAGGAAAGCAAAGGACAAATATAATGAAACATACCCATACAGCATAGCATCATCATAAAGAGTTTCCCTCTTAACAGGTAATGGAGGGCGTACTTCTTCTCCATCATTGTGGCTACTACTTTCATTTGTGGTATCCTTTCTCAGTTCACTGGGTTAATGTATGGAAGGAACCCGTGTTAAGAACAATAAGAAAATGATTAGTTGATAACTGATTTAAAACATCAAAAATATCAGTTGACACATATATTACCTAGGAGGTTGATCAGTCCAGGTATCAACTTTTTCTGCAGGTGGGGCATGCGATGATGATGAAGATAGCACTGCCCCTGCCCCACCTTCATTTCCTATTAAAAACAGCTGAATAGCCTCCTCAAGTTTCCAGCTTGTAGCCTGTTCACACATCCTTCTTTAGAATTATATCTGGTTGTAATTTATCCTTCAACAATTTATAAGATAAAGCTTGACAATTTATCTTCAACTATTCGAATAATTACTTAATTTTCCAAATTTCTCAATGCTTTACGTGATACAATGTCATTTTACACAACACAAGCACAAACACATTGACTCATCAAACTACAAAAAATATAGAACATAACACGACACGGCATATATATATATTTTAAGCTTTCCTTTAGTGATATACTTGTAGAAAAGAGAAACAACCTAGTATTATTCTATATTTTAAGTAACTTACATTATTAATTTCGGAATCAAAATTACTAAATCAAAAGTTGTTATTTTAGATTATTTAAAGTACTCATATACAACCAAGGTAATCAAGATCAAGATTTTGCATAGAATCAAGAGAGGCATAGGATAGATTGTAAGATCCTATCAATTTTCAGAAAATAATTAAAATATATATTTAGTAATATAAATTCTTTTAAACATAAAATAACAAGTGAGCACAATGATATCTGACATCATCCATAGGGAAATTGTTTTCTAGATTTTGACATAGCCCCCCATCTCATAGTCAGAGAGTAGTAGCCTGTTCATGAACTCAAATATATATTTATCTTTCTTCCACTTCTGTTAAAAACTTAAAATAGCAACCACCCACCCGTAAAAAATAGAACACAGTACAGATGCCTAAGACCAGAAACAATCCAGTTGCAAAAACAGAACAAGTGGGCAACCACACACGGCTACAGTAAATAAATAGATTAAGAGAACCAGAAGCTGAAAAATCACAGCAACCACCGATGGCCAGCATCAAGAAGAAAAAAGAACAGAAAACCAAGCACAAAACAGCACATACCCACCGCAGAAAAAGAGTAAATAAATGCATAAAACAGAGCACAAACAGAACCGAGAAGCAAACCGACCACCGCAGCCAGCACACACCCACCATTGCGCACAGAGAGCCACAACCTGCCACAGCAAACTGATGAGGAAGAACATGCTGCCATGCGTTCTTCGATGCTTTTAGGTCTTCCTAATCCTATCCAATATCTAAAGACTGCGTTTTCAGCATTTAAAAGAAAAAAAATGCATCTTCCTGGATAGGAAGAGATCAAACAATACTGCAATCTCACAATCAGATCACAATCCTACTCAGTTGTGATTCTGAATCCGATTTAGATCGTAAAGGGGGCATAAGATCGCGATTAAAATGAGTTCTCTAGACTTTCATTCACTCATTTTTTGGTCTTTTCGTTTTTTTTTTTTGGGTCATCCATGCTTGGCTCAACTGCTCAAGTATGAGTAGTGTTCAATGCCTGTTCAAGCTGCATTTGGCACATGTCCCAAAAAAGTAAAATTTTATATTCTAACACACTTGTATGTGTCTCGAACATTCCTACATGACTCGCAGGTTTAGGGTTTAGGTCGCTGTTGTAGAGCTTCATGTTTTGTTGTACGCCTGTCTCTTAAAATACATTCAATTCAAAGAACCATTCATCTGAAAAATTCATCCAGATGAGGAAATAAATATTTTTCCTGCCTTCCTCAAAAAATAACGAAAATATTTATTTCGACTACCAATCAGAAACTCTCTTTTTCACCCACAAAGAAGGGTTCGTTGCCTCAATATATTTGTTTTTCACTAACACTTTACAATGGAGATTCCAGGCTCAAGCAAACCCATTGACTTCAAGGACGCATAAATGCTAAAATTAAAATTCCAAGCATATTCTTTTCCAGGGCACAGAAAAGAAAAACATACATATTTTAAGGCCAACAGATGCAACAGAATCGGAAACTTCGATTATAGATTTGGACACTGAACATGAATGTTTTCAAATTCTCAGAGTAAAATGTATCATAAAAGAAAGGTTAGTAATTGGAGAACCTGCAAGAACTGTATGGCCGTCTCAGCGGTTTGCCCCTCGGCGATTTCTAGGAACGACGAGACCATGATCTGCTGGTCATTAGCGGACATCATTCCATCCATTGTTCTCACCAAATCGAAGCCTAAGAGCTTCAATGTTGGTACAACACAGTGATTTCCACACTAGGGTTCCGCAAGAGTGAGTGAAAAAGTCTAGAACTCATCAAGCTGCACTTTAATCGTTTGTTTACTGTGCTACAATCTGCTAAAAGCCTAAAACTCAATCGAGGAAAAACAAGAAAAAAAAAATGTCCTACCAAACTTTATCTATTAAAAACAATAAGAATAATATAAAAATAAGGTTAAATTATTTTAGATTTTATAATTTACTTAAGTTTTAATTAAATTTTTATAATTTAAAAATTTATAACTAAATTCTTATAATTTAATAAATCTTTAATTTAGTTTATAAATTTAAATATTTATTAATATTTTATTATATTTTGATAATACATCAATTATATATTATTTTAATATTATAAATTTATTTAATTTAAATTAATTTACTTATATTATTTAATGTAAATTATATTTTATTTTATATATTTAAATTATTCTTATATTATTATATTTTTTCTCTATTAATATAAATTATATATATTTAAAATGTTAAAATAATATATGGTAGTTTAAACTTAATATAATTTTAGTATAAATTTAAAAATTTATTAAATTATAAATTTTTAAATTATAAAGACTCAATTAAAAATTAAGTAAAAGCATGAGAACTACAAGAATAATTTTACCTAAAAAATGATTTATAAAGAGTTCTTAAATTAGTATTTACCATGTGTATTTTATATAATTATAGATAATATAATTATTAATTATTTTAAAAGTAATATAAAATTAAAATATAATCATAAGTTAAATATAATCACGTACAAATATTTAGTAAAAGAATATAATTTTAAATTTTTAATTAATATCTCTTAATTTTTTGAAAAAATTATTAAAATAAATTGTGTATTTTATATAACTATAGACAATATAATTATTAATAATTTTAATAATAATATAAAATTCAAATATAATCATAATTGGAAAATAACAGCTTTATTTATGGCATAATGAGAAATGTATTTAAGAGTTGGTGACACAATTCGTTTTTGTAACGACCCCCTAATTCACAATACACTTACCTCTATCAGAGTAGCGAAAGTATATGAGTTTTCAAATCAATTTTTCATTTTTTCCCAATTCGGGAATATCAGAGGGTCACTACAGGTTGAGTGTAACCCAAATAGACTCTTACCACTATCCATTCATATTCCACTCAACCCTACATTATACGCAGCTATTCTAATTTCCACATACAATCATGACCCGCTCTAGAATATCAATTCTAATAACCATAAAATCAGAATATGCAATCCATTCACATGCAATTCAACTTAAACCGATATTCAAGCATTCATTTCTGCCAAAAATCCGGCAAAGTTTCCTTGTAAATCGGATGTTCCCCTAAGTCAAACAATAAATAACCCGCAATTTACACCCAGTCAAATCCAACAGTAAACAGCAACACTAATACATTTAATTACATAATCAATTCAAGCCTAAAACTATGCAGCAACGTCCTTCCATGATACTGCTCCTACCCAACTATCTCCTAGGCATACCCTATTCCTGACATCTGAGCAAACAACTTCGTAAGATAGTTAAATCCTAATAGAGTAATTTACAATATACAGTTATAAAATAGCTGGATGCTCAGCTGTGACAAAGCACAGGAAACATCTCCTCGTGTTTAATTTAAAAGCCAGTGAATTACCTTATTCTTTAAAATGTGCAATTACATGAAAAACGATGCAATAACCAAAATGAGTATAACAATACATTTTCTGAAAATCCATATTGAAGTTCTAGTTTAAAATCCATGCCCGATGGTTTTCGCATACACATAAGTCACAAGTCTCATGTGACTGTTTACAAATCTATCCAATTGCATGCCGTTTTTACAGAAATCATACTTTTTCGTTAGGTTTGATCTATGACACCAATCACTCGAAATCACGCCTATATTGTGATTGTGATTCGTGACACCAATCACTCACTCAAGGACCGGGTGAGAATCAACATCTAGGGCATCCCCTAGCATGTGCACAAACGCCATAGTCGACCAGTTCTCAAGGTTATAGGAGATTACACCTAAACCATAACGTTTCCCTGTATAGGTTATCCCCCCTTATACACCTTAAACCTTTTATAGGGTCGTTCTGGTTTACCGCGTAATCCCTAACGAATGCAGGCTAAATTCGATTAAAAATGATGCATTTACAAAATCATCTACACTTGGGATATTCAACGGCCGTCCCATACCGGCTATTGAATACCCTACATTAAGTCAACCCATTCCTATGGCATCTAAATCCGATAGCCAATCAATTTAACATGCAACAGGCATTTATAGCACACAGGCATATAGATATACTCATAAATCACAACACGCATTCCCATGCAATAAAATTATTCTAAATGAGGCATTCACAACGTCAAATAAAGTTCAGGGGAGTGTAAATCACTCTACCTTTTTACCGTTTGCTCCTACACAGTCCGAGGCTTCCTATTTCCTTTAAAATCAAGCTAGTTAGTTCCCTGAGCAATTTAATTAAAATATTAGGTGGTTTCCTATTTAATTAGGCTTCTCTACGTCAGATTACAACTATCCTAGGCTAGTCTAATTCCTACGCATGTTCAGGATTAAATTTCAATTAGAAAACATCAAATTGGGGCAATTTAAATCATACCAGGGGTTCTGGAAGATGAAATTCTGGTTTTGGACACTTTTTGGCAGCTCCGGCGATGGCGCATGGCGGAGCACGGTAGCGGATGGCGGCTCACAGCGGATGGATGCGACTGAGGTCATAAATTGCACCAGAACATAGCTCGCAAGTCAAGGAGGTCAGATCTGGAGTCCGTTTGGTGATTCACTGTCGTTTGGACGGCATTTTTGGCAGAGAAAATCAATGCATGGCGAACAATTTTTGCTCCGTTTCGAGCGCGTGACGGCGATGTTCACCGACTGAGAGCTGTCGAAGGAAGCTGGTAGCTCGGCCTTTCCAACAGTGGGGGCAGTGTCGCCTGACGGTGTTAGACGGCGGAGATCACGGTGACGAAGGAAAAATCACAATAGAGGAAAATGTGGCATTTTCTGGCCGCTGTGGCGTCCGTCGATGGCTAAGGTTGGTTGCTGGAGGTCGGGGGGCATTGAGGTGTGTAACGACTCCCTACTCCACAATATACTATCCTCTATCTGTATAGCGGAAGCATATGGGTTTTCATAATAATTTTTCACTTTTCCCTTCAGGGAAAAGATCCGGGGATCGCTACTAGTTGAGCTTAACCCAAATAAACATTACGTCATCCATTCAGATTCTGTTCAACCCCAAATCAACCGCAGCTATACTAATTACACATACAATCATTACAATAAACTCTGGAATAGTAAACTAGAATTCATACGTAAAACATGTAATCCATTCATACAAATTCCATCTCAATCTTACACATTTACAACATTAAACCCTGCCAAAAATCCAACAGAGTCTCCCATGTATTTCGAACCTTTCCCAAGTACAAACAGACAACAGTTCAGAAATTTACATTCAGTCCAACAACAAAATAAAACCAATAATTACATAATCCAATACAAAACATCAACAGAATATATACATCACAATTCAAGCCTAGAACTAAGCTGCTCGTCCGTCTATCATCACGTCATTTCCTAGCTATCGTCTATGCCCCTGTTCCTGTTCATCTGAGTAAACAACCTTATAAGATATTTAAATCCCAGTAGAATAATTTACAGTCAATAATAATGTTCAAAAACTAGCTGAGTGCTCAGCGGTGCAAGCACCGAAAATAGCATGGAAATCGAGGCAATTTCTCAATGAATATAAAAGTCTATTTTTCTGAAAATCTATAATAAAAATAGAATCAAATGCCATACCCGGTGTTTCTAAATCCATGTCAGCCATAAGTCATATGCGACCGAGTCTAAAACCATCCAAATGCTATCCCCCCTTATACTCCTTAAACCTTTCTTAGGGTCGTCCTGATTTACCGCGTGATCCCTAACGTAATGTAGGCTAATTCTGGTTAAAATAATATATTTATAAAATCCTTGTACTCGAGATACTTAACGGCCATCCCATACCGGCTATTAAATACCTTACCCTAAGTCAATCCGTCCCTATGGCATCTAAACTCGATAAGCAAATTATCTAACATGCAAAGGGTATTTTCCAGCACACAGGCATGCAATTTAGTCCATCGAAAGTAGCACGTAAATCCATGCAATTAATCTAAATTGTTCAGGTATCCACAAGGTAAAATCTAAAGTTCGAGAAGCGTAAATTATCCTACCTGGTCTCCGTTTACTCTAAATCAATCTGAGACTTCTCGTATCCTCATAATTCGAGCCTAATCAATTTTTTGGGCATTTAAATGAGTATTTTAGTCCATTACGTCATCAGTTTCACTTTTCTACGTCCGATTGCACAATTTCCTAAGCCAATTAATTTCCTATTCATGTTCGGCATCGAATTCAGTCAAAATACATTAGGTTTAGGTGATTTAGACCTTACCGGGGGTTCCGGATGATGGAAATATGTTTCAGGGCAATTTCTGGATTTTCCTCACGGTGGCGCATAGCGGCCGTTGGTGTTTTGGGTCGAAAATTACACCACAGTGAAGCCCTCAAGATGGGGAGTCTGAATCTGAGGTTGGCGCGGCGGTTCACGCCTGTTTGGATGACGCTTTCTGGCGACGAAAAGTGATGCATGACGAACGCCTTTTGCCTCGATCCGGGCGCATGGCGGATCCGTTCGATGGCTGCGAGCTGGGGGAGGAAGCTGGCAGCTCGGCCTACACGCTGGTGGTGGCGGTGACATCCAACGGTGGTTGACGACAGAGATCATGGTGGGCGAAAAATCACGCGATAGAGGAGAAAAACGTCCTCTTTCCGGTGATGATGGCGACCGTTGGTGGTCGTGGATGGCTGCTGGAGGTCAAGGGTGGTGAGGTACGTCGATTGGTGAGTCAGGTGGCGGCCTACAGTGGCCCTGGTGGTGGCGCACGATGGTAGAAGGAGGAGAGAGAGGAGAGAGAAAGTAGAGTGAAGAGAGATAGGGAAATTAGCCAATGGTGGGGTTTTGCCAAGTTTCAGGGAATTTAAAGCCTCTAGGAGAGATTCTGACTTTTGCCTCTTCACTCGGGGAAACTTCTGGATGCTGTAACTGATCCGATCGTGGACACGACTTCCCATGTAAGAATTTTACCTTCTGTCAGAGGAACCGAAGTCCAAAACTCCGTTTGTCAGTTTCTTTACGTTGGGTCGCGTTTCCTTTCATCAAATTAAATTCTGACTCTGAAAAATCCTCCGATTTCAACCGTCGATTCCAAAAATTGTGCAGAATTCAATTTAACAAAATCATACTTAATTTCATTCAGTTTAATCATTTTAAATTTTCGGTTATTACAAGCTTCGCCGGTGGCTTGGTCTGGTGGCAGCCCAAGGCAACGTTCCGACTGTGCACGATGGCTGGAAGTGGAGGAGAGAGGGAGGAGAAAAATGGAGGGAAGAGAGAGAGGGAAATGGAAATGTGAGGGAAAATTAGAGTTTTTGAAACTTTAAAGCCTCTAGGGGCATTTTGGTCTTTTATCACTTTGCTCGGGGGAATTTCTGGATGCTTTCTCTGATCCGGGTAAGGGCACAGATTCCTATGGAAGGAATTCGAGCTCCGTTTAAGGAGTTAAAGCCCGTTACTTTATCTGTCAATTCCCTGACGTCGGGTAGAGTTTTCTTCCATCAGATCAGATTTTGACTTCGAAAAATTCCCAAATTTTGATCGTAGACTCAAAAAATTATACCAGGTTTGATTTTAATAAAATTGATATTTAATTTATCCAATTAAAATATTTTTAAAATTTAGTTTATTATAGTTTTTATTTTAATCTTTCTATGAGGAGTTGGAAATATTCATATTGTAATAACCAGGATTGTTTTTATAAATTAAAACTGAATTTTGAGGCTAATTTCATATAAAATAAGTCTGGCATGAATTTCAAGGTCAATAGTTGAAACTGAAAGGCTTTTCAAAGTCAGAAAATGTGTGCATGTGATTTCGAATAGACTGTATGAGGATGAGAATTGGCCTATGTGCACATGCTAGGGGACGCCCTAGATGTTGATTCTCACCCGGTCCTTAAGTGAGTGATTGGTGTTACGAATCACACTCACAACATAGGCGAGATTCGGGTGATTGGTGTTACGGATCACACCCAATGATAAGAGATGAAATTTCTCTAGACGACGTATAATTGGATGACTTTAGATTCGATCGCAGAGGATTTGTGGCCTACACAAAATTTAGATACATCGGGTATGGGATTTAACCTGATTTCAAATACCGATTTTCAAAGAAATAGATTTTATGATTTTTGAGCATTTGCTGCGATTTCCATGTGATAAACTGATTTTTAAAGATAAGGTATTTCACAGATTTTGAACTGATTTGGAGAAGTTGCTTTCGGTGCTTGCACCGCTGAGTAATCAACCAGATTTCGAACTATATTGTAAATAGTAAATTATTCTACTGGGATTTCATATCTCACCAGGTTTTTTACTCAGATGAACAGGAACAGGGACCTAGACGCTAGCTGGGCAAAGCATTGGTGATAGACAGGAGAGTAGCGTAGTCTAGGCTTGAATAATGATGTATATATATGTATCCTGTGGTTGCTGTACTGTATTTTGTAATTATGATGTATTTTACTGTTGAATGGATGTAATCTGCTGTGTTAATGACTAGTTGTACTTTTGGATACGTTCGAAATATAAGGGAGACTCTGTCAGATTTTTGGCAAAATTTACAGCTGTAAACGTGTGTAAATAAGTTGGAATTTGCATAAATGAATGATATAATGTATGTATGGATTTTAGTTTTCATTCCAGAGTAAGTTATGATGAATGTATGTATAATTAGTATAGCTTCTTGAGGATTAGGGTTGAACAAAATCTGAATGGACGACGGAACGTCTATTTAGGTTACCTAAACCAGTAGCGATCCCCTGACATTCCCACATCGGGAATAACTATTTCTAAAACCCATATGCTTTCGCTAAGCAGATAGAGGATAGTATATTGTGGATTAAGGGGTCGTTACACATATTGATCTTTTAGTTTGGACAAATTGGATGGGCTTTTTTGGATTCTTGGTGGGTTTTGGGATGTAATAGAGGTTGAAACTATTTATTTTCCTTTTACAGTAGAAGAATAGGTTGGTTTGGTTGGGCTAGGAGTTTGGGTTTTTTTTGTTTGGGTTATAGTTAAAGTAGATAATGGTATATTAGAAGACTGAGTAGAAGATTTTCCTTTATTGGTCTCATTAATTTGCTCAACAATATTATTTACTGTTTGACTTAATTGTGTTATAGAGTTGGCAAAAATATTCAATTGAATATTCATTTGAGATTGAATATAGCTCATATTCATCTCTAGAATACTCAACCTTATAGATAATTGTTCAATACTGGTCTGATTACTCATCTCTTCCCTTTTTAGACTATTCATCTTTTTGGATGATTCCATCCCTGCTTAAATAATCAGCAATCAAATTATTTTTTCCTTTTACATATTCAACAATATAATCATAATAAAAAATATCACTTTGCCATTTTATTAATATTTTATT
The DNA here is from genome assembly GCA_031216115.1 of Senna siamea. Taxonomy (NCBI): domain Eukaryota; kingdom Viridiplantae; phylum Streptophyta; class Magnoliopsida; order Fabales; family Fabaceae; genus Senna; species Senna siamea. The sequence goes on from CM062360.1 coordinate 12,531,590, forward strand.
TGAAAGTTTATTTATTTTAATTCCTCTAGTTAACCAGTATTTTACTTGAGTATTATCAGTTAGAATAATAAATTTTATATTTACAATAAATAATTCAAATTTTTCTACTGCTTTTATTACTACTAAAAATTCTTTCCAATTTGAATGATATTTTGTTTGATTTTCATTAAATTTTCCACTTGCATATCTAGTAATTATTTCTTCATTATTTTGATTTTCATGATATAATGCTACTCCCCAATAATTTTCTGATGCATCAGTATAAATTATCCATTTTATATTTTCTTCTGTGGGTATTATTAGTTTTGGTAAATTTTTACATAAGCTTTTTAATTTTTCTATACCTTTATCATTTTTTTCATTCCAATTCCATAAAGCTTTTTCTCTAGCTAATTTAGATATATTTGCAGTATATTTTGCTAAATAAGGTATAAAATTTCTTGCTTGATTTATTAATCCTAAGAATGATTGTAAGTCTTTTTTATTCTTTATTTGTCTAAATTCTAATACTTTTTTACTTATCTGTTCTTGTAATTCTAAACCATTTTTTGATATATAATGTCCTAAAAATCCTATTCTTTCTTTTCTTAATTCAACTTTTTTTGGTGAAATATTTAATCCTTTTTCTTCTATTAATTCAATAAATTTTAATAAATGGTTTTCATGTTCATTATTTGTTTTTCTTCTTTTTTTAATAATTTTTAAATTAGGAATAAATTAAATTTCATTTTCTTCTTTTTTTCTTCTAAATATTGTATATGTTCTATTATAAGGATTATTAATTCTTATTGTCCATGCTTCATTTTTACATGGCATAGTTAATACTAATGCTTTATGTGTAAAATGTAATGGCATATATTGTTCTAAAAAGTCCATTCCTAATATTATGTCAGGTGTTGTTTCATTATATTGATATAAATTTATTATTTTTAATTCATAATTTCCTATTTGTATTAATACTTCTTTTGCTACTAATTCTATCATATGTACTTCTTTTCCTGCACTAGTCATTCTAATAGGTTTTTCTTTTTTTTAATATTCTGTTGGTAGTACATTATATTTTGCTGTTGTTATATTTGCTCCTGTATCTATCATAGCATGATATTTCCTAGATTGATATTTTTTATAATTAAATCTTACTAAAATAAAATTTCATTTAAATTAACCTTATTTTTTCTAATATTACAGCTTATTGTTCTATTGTTATTAATATTCTATTTTCTTGAATTCTATATGGTCTGACTTTATCAAAAAAATCTTTTCCTAAGATAATTTTATATTCCTAATCTTTTATTTCTGAGTCCACTAATAATTTTATTTTTATTATGTCCTTTTTATTAAATCTTATAATAGTTTGTGCATATGTATCTTCTTATTCTATTTCTATATTATTATCTGTATATTCTAATTGTATCATACTATTTTGGTTTAGGTCTATTAATGATATTATTTCTTTCCATATTCCTTCTTGTTTTATTTCTATTATTACGAAGCTTTCATAATTTTTGGATAAATTAATTTCTGGTATATTTCTATTTAATTCTAGTAAATTTGTTAGTGGTATTTCTGGTAATCTACTAATTTCATAATTTCTATTGCTTTTAGTTCTTAATAAAGGCCTTTCTCTTTTTGGTTTATATTCTTGAATGCTTCTTCTAGGAGTTATATTTATATTTATCTCATTTAGTGTATTAATTCTTATACTCCTATTTCCTAATCTATTATTAAATTCTAATTTCTTTCTTCCTGAATTTCTCTTGTGTTGTCTAATTCTAATTGTAGTTGTTGAGGTAAAGTGATTCTTATAGGATCTATTTTTAATTCTTCTAAAACTGACATAAATTCTTTATCTATTGTAATATTCCCATAGTTTCTTTTATATATCTTAGTTCATTTGAAAAAAACTAATCTTACCATTCCTGTTATGCTAATTATTCTACTTCCTGGAGACATTTTTATTCCTTTTAACTTATGATATATTACTAATGTTCGATTCATATTCATTTTAGATCTTGATATTGCAAAATTAGTATTTAATGTAAATTTTAATTTTTGATATATTAAATTTCCATTTAATGCCCCCTATAATACTATTTGGCACGCTATCTATTATTCTATTATCTATTATTAATAATTCTATTGGTGTATCAATTCCTAATTTAAAATAAGCTTTTATTAATAATTGTACTCTTGGTATATAAATTTCAATTATCTCGTCTTTTATATCTAATTTTTGAATTTCATTTTCTATTAGAGGTTTACTTATTAAAGGTATCCTTAATACTCCTTCAGTATTTGTTGCTTCTATAGAGTGTTTCTTTTGTAATACTACACAAGCATATTTTTCTTTTTTCTTTGTTTTTATTAATTTTCCTAGTTGATTTATTATACTTTGATTTTTTAATTGATTTGGCGCTAAGTCTAATTCTTTTCCTCTGATTTTATTATATTGTTTTTGACTAAATAACATTCTTTTTTCTACTATTCCTTGTTCTGGGTTTCTAATTTCTTCATACTGATCATAATCTTTTTCATTTTCTTTAGTTTGACTACTACTTTCTCCTTGCATCATATTAATTTCATCTTCTTCTGTAATATATGTTATTTCACTATTTTCTGTGTCTGAGTCTGAATTTAAATCTGAATTTATTTTTTCTAATTTATATATTTCTATATCTAAATCATTTATATCATTTTTGGATAATTCTATATATTCTAATGGTTCTAATTCATAAACATTTGCCAATTCAATAATATTCATAGTCTTTTTGTTTTTAGGTTTTTTACATTCTGTAGATATATATCCTATTTGGCCACCGTTATAACATTGACATTTTTTAGGATTTTTTCTATAATTTAATTTTCTTCCTTTCTTAAAATATTTTTCAGGTTTATATTTCCTTTTTAATTTATATTTTGGATATTTTTTAAATCTATATTTTTTCTTTGAATATTTTTTCTTATATCTTTTTTCTATTTTGCATCCCCATTTATGAGGTTTTTCAATTTCTGTGCAGTTTAAATATATTTTATTAGTTTTATAATATTTTTTAATTCTCCATGCTTCTTTAAATCTTGTTTCTAAATAATTACTTAAAAAGTCTTCTCTTCTTCTCATAGTATCTAGATAATCATTTAATCCTGGACTTTTTTCTAAATTTTCATTATACTTTTTTTGTAACGACCCCCTAATTCACAATAACTTACCTCTATTAGAATAGCGGAAGCATATAAATTTTTCAAATCAATTTTTCATTTTTCCCATATCAGGGAATATCAAAAGGTCACTGCTGGTTGAGTGTAACCCAAATAAATTCTTACCACCGTCCATTTAGATTTCACTCAACCTTATGTCTTAAACAGCTATTCTATTTTCACATACAACCATAACATGCTCTGGAATATCAATACTAATAACCATACAAATCACAATATGACATCCATTCACATTCAATTCAAATTTAAGCTATTCCTCAATCATTCATTCTGTCAAAAATTTGACAGAGTTTTCCCTAAAAACTAGACGTTTCCCCAAAATACAATCGGTCAAAAACTAGTAATTACATCCAGTCAAATCCATCAACAATCAGAATAATTAATACAGATAATTACATAGACAAATTCAAGCCTAAAACTACGCTGCAACGTCCTCCTGCTATCTTGCTCCTGCCTATTTATCTCCTAGGCATACCCTATTTCTGATCATCTGAGCAAACAACTTCATGAGATAGTTAAATCCCAGTAGAGTAATTTACATCATACAATTCTAAAATAGCTGGATGCTCAGATGTGACAATGCACAGAAAACATCTCCTCGTATTCAAATTAAATGCATGTGAATTACCTTATTCTTTAAAATGTGAAATCACATGGAAACCAATGTAATAAATAAAATGAGTATAAAATACTATTTCTGAAAATTCATATTGAAATTTTGGTTTAAAAATCATGCCCGGTGATTTTCGTATACTCGTCAGTCACAAGTCTCATGTGACTGTTTACAAATTTGTCCAATTGCATGCCGATTTTACGAAAAATATACTTTTACATTGGGTGTGATCCATAACACCAATCACCTGAAATCACGTCTATATTGTGAGTGTGATCCATGACACCAATCACTCACTCAAGGACCGGGTGAGAATCAACATCTAGGGCATCCCCTAGCATGTGCACAAATGCCAATTCTCATCCTCATACAGTCTATTCGGAACTACATATGCATAGTCGACCAGTTCTCAAGGTTTTAGGAGATTTTCCCTAAACCACAACGCTACCCCGTATAGGTTATCCCCTCTTATACACCTTAAACCTTTCATAGGGTCGTCCTGGTTTACCGAGTAATCCCTAACGAACACAGACTAAATTTAATTAAAAATAATACATTTACAAAGCCATCTACATTCGGGATACTCAACGGTCGTCCTATACCGGCTATTGAGTACCTTACCTTAAGTTAACTCGTTCCTATGACATATAAATCCGATAGCTAACTATCTAACATGCAACAGGCATTTACAGCACGCAGGCATACATATATACTCATATATCTCAGCACATATTCCCATGCAACAAAACTATTCTAAAACAAGCATTCACAGTGTCAAATAAAGTTCAGGAGAGCGTAAATCACTCTACCTTTTACCATTTGCTCCTAACTAGCTCAGAGTTCCCCGTTTCCTTGGAAATCGATCCTAGTTAGTTCCCTGGGCAATTTAATTGAAATCTTAGGCAGTTTTCTATTCAATTAAGCTTCCCAACGTCATATTGCAAATTTCCTAGGTCGGACTAATTCCTACGCATGTTCGGGATTAAATTCCAATCAGAAAACATCAAATTGGGGCAATTTAAACTATACTGGGGGTTCCGGAAGATGAAATTTTGGTTTTAGACACTTTCTAGCAGCTTCAGCAATGACGCATGGCGGAGCACAACGGTGGCCAGTGGCGTACGGTGGACGGAAGTGACTGAGGTCAAAAAATACACCAAAACATAGCCTGTAACTCGAGGATGCTGGATCTGGCATCCGTTTGGCTATTCATAGTTGTTTGGACTGCGTTTTCTGGCGAAGAAACTTGATGCACGATGGATGATTTTTCCTCTGTTCCGGCGTGTGGCGGTGGTGTTCGTCAGCTAGAAGCTGTCGAAGGAAGCTGGTAGCTCAACCTTTCCAATGGTGGGGGCAGTGTCATCGGACGGCGTCGAACGACGAAGATCATGGCGGGAGGAGAAAAACATGATGGAGGGGAAAAGAGGCTGTTTTCGACCGCTGTGGCGTCCGTTGGTGGCCAGGGATGGTGGCAGGAGGTCGGGGACATCGAGTTGCACTGGTAGTTGGGTCCGGCGATGGCGCATGGCGGCGTTTCTGGCTGTGCACGGTGGCGTGAAGTAGAGTAGAGAAGGAGGAGAGAGAGAGAAAAGTGGAAAATGGTGGGAAAATGGGGTTTTTGAAATTTTAATGCCTCCAAGGGCATTTTGGTCTTTTGTCACTTCGCCCGGGAAAATTTTTGGATGCCTTCTCTGATCTGGACAAGGACACGGGTCCCCATGGAAGGAATTTAGGCTCCGTTTAAGGAATTAAAGCTCGTCACTTTATCTGCCAATCCCTTGACGCTGGGTTAGATTTTTCTCCGTCGGCTCTAATTTTGACTCTGAAAAATTCCCAAATTTTGACTGTAGACTCTGAAAATTATGCCAAATTCAATTTTAACAAAATCAAGGTTTAATTTGCCTAATTAATTTATTTTTAAAAATTTAGTTTATTACATTCTCCCCCCTTCAAAAGGAATTTTGTCCCTAAAATTCATACCTGTGAATAGCTCTGGATAACGTTGCCTCATCTCGTCCTCTTTCTCCCACGTCATCTCCTGCGATGCTACATCCTACCAAAGTACCTTAACTAAAGGGATTTCTTGATTCCAGAGTTGCTTAGTCTTAAAGTCAAGGATTTGTACAGGTGTAGATTCATAAGTTAAATTTTCCTTTAACACTATGAGTTAATTCCCCAATACATGCGTAGGATCTAGGACGTATTTACAGAGTTGCGAGACGTGAAAGATGTAACAACCTGATTTTTAAATAAATTAAATTTGGTAAAATGAATTCTGATTTTTGTTGAAATTAAATTAAGGAAAATTTTCTGAACTTTTAGCAAAAAAATTTGAGAATTTTTCAGAATTAAATTATATCTGATAGCGAGATTTTGATTTGTTGGAGGAAAACTTGACGGATAATTTTGTGACGCATGTGATTGTTTGAAAATTTCCAAATTCCTTCTATATCGTCTTAAATCTTTCCTAGATCTTACCTAGATCGGAGAGATGCGTTCGAAACTTAGCTACGGCGAAAGGGAAAAAGGCTAAAATACCCCTAAGGGCCCTAAATACTCAAACCCCTCTCATTTTCTCTCATTTTCTCCCACTTTTTCCCTCTCATGCAAAATTTCTCACACTCTCTCTCCTCTCCCGCGCACATCACCCACATCCACCACCTTCACCACACCTGTATATCGTTTGACTGAGTTACGATCGCCTGTTGCTGCCGGAAGGTTCCCTAACTCAACCTGACGTCGCAGCAAACCACCACAGCGACCGACGACTGCCACAACTGCTGGAAAACGGCCCTTTTTCCTTTCCATCGTGTTTTTCCTTTGCTTCCATAATCTTTGCTGTCTAGTGACACCACCACCACCGTTGGGAAGCCTGAGTTGCCAGCTTCCTCCGACAGCTTCCAGCCAGTGGATGCTGCCGCCACGCGCTTGGAACAGAGGAAAAACTGTGCGCATGCGTCAAACTTCTCCGCTGAAAAACGTCATCCAAATGGCCATGTCTTACCAAACGGACCCCAAATCCGGCCTCCTTGAGTTGTGGGCTACATTCTAGTATATTTTTTGACCCTAATCGCCTTCGACCACTGTGCGCCACTATGCGCCACTGTCTGCCATCGTCGGAGCTGCTGGAAAATCACAAAATTGAGATCTCAAGCCCCTGGAGCCTCTGGTATAATTTAAAATACCCTAGTTTGACATTTTCCTGTAGTTTTTGTGCTGACTGTTCCTTAATAATTGAACCGAAGCCAAAACTTGGCATTATTGTAGGGAAATAAGAATTTAAAGGAAGCAAGGTGTAGAAAGAGATCGAAGGGAAGCCAAGATCAACTTTTCTAGTCATTCTCCAGGTAGTTTGACAATTCTGAAAAATAATGTCCCACGATTGCGTCTGTGTATGTCTGTTTGCTAGCTTTGATGGGACATTATTACAATTTTACATTCTTGATATTATTTACATTCGCTGGTTGAAATCATGGAAAAAGAGTTAAATTAAGTTAGGCAAATAAGAACTGTAGCTAAAGATGATAAAGATATATTGTACACTAACAAAAAGAAAAGAAAAGAAATGCAACTAATAGGGAAAAACATAGATAGGTTCACGATTTACGATGTGTGGCTAGAGGTGATCCACACGGGCGACCAAGAGAGGTGTGGCCAAAGGTGCTTTATGCCCATGACCTAGTGTTCGCGATTATGCTATGTACGTGGCTGAGTAACCACGATTTACGATGTGTGGCCAGAGGTGATCCACACGGGCGACCTAGCGAGGTGAGGTCGAAGGTGCTTCATGCCCATGACATAGTGTTCGCGATTACGCTATGTGTAACGCCCCTATCTAGTCTTATTGAACACTCTGATATAAGTAGATAGGTTCAATACATTATATTTATCCTTTATTTAATTAATGTATGAGCAGGTAAACCGTTAAATTAATTGGAGCGAATTAGGTTCGGAATCTTTTACTCAGATTAAAACTCACATGCACAACGGAATAGATAAAAATACACTAACCACACAACGAAATTAAAGCATCCATATGCTCAAATTAAATACAAAAATCAATAATGTCCATTACATTTCTATACGCACGTCTCAGGATATACGAAGTACCCATCCGTAAGAAGTCAGGAGACAACAATCTTGTCACTCAGACCTCTTTAAGAATTTAAAGATAGACCGGTCCTTCAAATATCCCATGGCTGCTGCCCAAAAGAATAACCCTAGTTCTAAACTAAATAAATTCAAACTAGGACTCAAAAATAGAGAATTACAAGGTTTCCTCCTACCAAAAAGAAACTACTATCTCCCTGCCCGGCTAAGCGTCCAAATCTGATACACATTAGCATAATAATGAGAAACACAGGTTTCCCAGTAGTTTAATAATTCGAGTTTTAAAATAACTAATATGTATCAGGGCGCAACACCAAAACAATTTCATTTTACATTCTTGACATTAAAACATAAAATCACCCACAAAAGAAATCAGGAAGATGTTACGTGATATAAAAAACTAAACGTTCACTTTTAATGAAGCATATCTAAATGAAATTACCCATGTTATCGTGACATTATGCAATTTAATTATGTATTAACTCTTACATTTTTCAATTTGTTAATTAGGCACCTGGGGTGTTAAGTGGACACTAGGTCACTCTTATGACATCGTCGTGAGCCCTAGTTCATAGACATGAAGCACCTTTGGCCACACATCATAAATCGTGGTCACTCGGCCATGTACATAGCGTGATTGCAAACTATAGGTCATGAGCATGAAGCAACTTTGGCTACACCTCACTAGGTCGCCCGTGTGGATCACCTCTGGTCACATATCGTAAATCGTGGTCACTTGACCATGTACGTAACGTGATCATAAACTCTAGGTCATAGGCATGAAGCACCTTTAGCTACGCCTCGCTAGGTCGCCCGTTTGGATCACCTCTGGCCACACATCGTAAATTGTGTGCTTATACCTATATTTCCCTATCAATTGCATTTCTTTTCTTTTCTTTTTGTCAGCGTACGATGTATCTTATTGCCTTAAGTTATGGTTCTTATTTTCCTAACTTAATTTAACTTCTTTTTTTTTTCCATGATTTCAGCCAGCGAGTGAAAATAACATCAAGAATGCAAAATTCCAACAATGTCTCATCGAAGCTAGCAAACAAACATACACAGAAGCAATCGTGGGACATTATTTTTAAGAATTGTCTAACTACTAGGAGAATTACTAGAAAAAGTTGATCTTGGCCTCTCTTCGATCCCCATCTACACCGCACTTCCTTGAATTTCAGTTTCCCTACAATAAACGCCAGTTTTCGCTTTGGTTCAATTTTCAAGGAATAGTCGGCACAAAAATTACAGGAAAACATCAAATTAGGGCATTTTAAGTTATACTAGAGGCTCCGGGGACTCGAGATCTCAATTCTGTGATTTTCTAGCAGCTTCGACGGTGATGCACAATGGTGCACGGTGGCCAACAGCGATTGGGGTCAAAAAATACACCAGAATGTAGCCCAAAACTCGAGGAGGCCGGATTCGGTGTTTGTTTGGCAAAACTCAGCCGTTTGGATGGCATTTTTCATCAGCGAAAGTTAACGCACAACAGATGATTTTTGCTCCGTTCTGGACGCGTGGTGGCGGCGTTCACTGGCTGAAAGCTGTCGGAGGAAGTTGGCAGCTCAGGCTTCCTAATAGTGGTGGCAGTGTTGCCGGATGGCATCAGACAATGGAGATCACGGCTATAAAAGAAAAATAGGACGGGAAGGAGAGAGTGACGTTTTCCGGCAATTGTGGCGATCTTCGGTCGCTGTGGTTACTTGCTGCGGTATCGGGCTGAGCTGGGGAACCTTCCGACAGTTATAGGCGGCCGTAATTCGACTGGACGGTGGCCAGGCGTGGTGAAGGTGGTGGATGTGGTGGTGTGCACGGGATGGGAGAGACAGAGAGTGAGAAATTTTGTATGAAAGGGAAAAATGAGGGAAAATGGGAGAGGTTTGGGTATTTCAGTTCCGAACGTATCTCTCCGAGCTAGGGAAAATCTAGGCAAGATTTAAGACAATATAGAGAGAGAATTTGAAAATTTTCAAACGATCGCATGTGTCACCAAATTATCCACCACATTTCCTCCGCCAAATCAAAACCTTGCTATCATATATCATTTAATTCCAAAATTTTCTCAAATTTTAGCTAAAAATTCAAAAAAATCTTCTTTGATTCAATTTCAACAAAATCGGGATTCATATTACCAAATTTAATTCATTTCAAAAAAATCAAGTTGTTACACTATGTACATGGCTGAGTGACCACGATTTACGATGTGTGGCCAGAGGTGATCCACACGGGCGACCTAGTGAGGTGTGGCCGAAGGTGCTTCATGCCCATGACCTAGTGTTCGCGATTACGATATGTACGTGTTCGAGTGACTACAATTTATGATGTGTGGCCAAAGGTACTCCATACGGACGGCCTAGTGAGGTGTGGCCAGAGGTGCTCCATACCTATAAACTAGGGCTCACGGTGATTTCATAAGAGTAGCCTATTGTCCACATAACACCCTAGGTGCCCAATTAACTCAGATTGAAAAATGTAAAAGCTAATACATAATTAAATTGCATAATGTTGCGATAACATGTATAATTTCATTTAGATATGTTTCATTGAAAGAGAATGTCTGATTTCTTATGTTAACATCTGAATTATCATGTAACGCTTGCCTGATTTCATTTGTGGGTAATCTTATGTGTTAATATCAAGAATGTAAAATGAAAATGTTTTGGTGTTTGCACCCTGATACATATTAGTTATTTTTAAAACTCGAATTGTTAAACTATTGGGAAACCCGTGTTTCTAATTATTATGCTAATGTGTATCAGATATGGACGCTTAACAGGGCAGGGAGATAAGAGTTTCTTTTTGGTTTGAGGAAAACTTTGTAACCTTTATTTTTGAGTCCTAGTTCAGATTTATTTGGGTTAGAACTAGGGTGATTCTTTTGGCAGCAGATATAGGATATTTGAAGGACCGATCCATCTTTGAAATTCTTAAAGGGGTTTGAATGACAGGATTGTTGTCTCCTGACTTACTATGGACGGGTACTTTATATATCCTTATACATGTTTACAGAAATGTAATGGACATTATTGATTATGTATTTAATGGAATTATATGGATGCTTTAATTCCGCTGTGTAGTTAGTATGTTTTGAACTATTCTACTATGCATGTAAGTTTTAATCTGAGCAAAAGATCTCGAACCTAATCCGCTTAAATTGATTTAATGGTATAACTGCTCAGACATTAATTAAATTAAGGATAAAGATAATATACCGAACCTATCTGTTTATAACAGAGTTAACAATAAGACTAGATAGGGGCGTTACAAAAGACGTCATGCAAATTTGACAGGTATAGAGGTAAGGCGATTTGGTAGGTGATTGGACTAACTCTTTGCAAGATTTAGAATGGTCTTAAGAATCTGGGACTTAATTCCTTTGTCCTTATTTGTCTACCAATACCTGTAGTGGGGGACACTCTCAAGAAAACATGCTCTCCCTCATTAAACTCTAATAGTCTCCTTCTCCTATTTGCGTAGGCTTCCTGTCTTTGTTGGGCAACTCTCATCTTTTCTCTGATCATTTTGATCTGATAAGTGGTCTCTTGTACAATATCGGGTCCCAACAGTGTACTTTCCCCCCATCTCTACCTAATTTAAAGGTGATTTACAGCTTCTCCCATACAGTGCAGTATATGGTGCCATATTGATGGTAGAGTGATAGCTGTTACTATAAGCAAACTCTATTAAAGGTAGGTATTTATCCCAACTTCCTTTTTGTTCTAGCACACAAGACCTTAACATGTCTTCTAAGGTTTGGATTGTTCTCTCAGACTGCCCGTTAGTCTGAGGATAATAGGCGGTGGTAAACTTAAGTTGGGTTCCTAATGCTTGTTGTAGGAATTGCCAAAATCTCGAAGTAAACCTAGGTTCTCGATCAGATACTATACCTGATGGTACTCCGTGTAATCTCACGATCTTCCTAAGGTATACTTCAGTTAATTTCTCTATGGAGTATCTCATTTTAACAGGTAAAAAGTGAGCAGACTTGGTTAATCTATCCACTATCACCCAAATGGCATCATAACCAGCTGGTGTTCTAGGTAGTCTAACTACAAAATCTATGGTTATTTGATGCTATTTCCTTTCCAGTATCTCTAGTGGCTTTAGTAATCCTACGGGTCTTTGATGCTCTATCTTAACCTATTGACAAGTCAGACAAGCATTCACATACTTTTTGATATCTTTCCGCATACCTGGCCACCAAAAGTTTCTTTTTAAATCCTGATACATCTTGGAAATACCTGGATGGATGGTATAGTGGTTTTGATGAGCCTCTGCTAACACTTTTTCCTTTAGTTCCTGATGGTCTGGGATTACTATTCTCTTCCTAAACATTAATACTTCATTAAGGGCTAATCTAAAATCAGGCTGATTCGCATAGACCCCCAAGGATTCATCCTCTAGTTAGGCTTGTCTAATTTGTTCCCTTAAGTCGCAGGTTATTAGAAAGTTACTCATTACTAATCTCTTCAGAAATGAAATTACATTGAGGCTGAGATTCCTAAAGTCCTTAAGTAGTCTCATCTCATCTACCATTAAGCTGGCTAATTGTAATGACTTTCGGCTTAATGCATCAGATACCACATTAGCTTTCCTTGCATGGTATTTTAACTCAAAGTCAAAGTCCTTTAAGTACTCTACCCACTTTCTCTGCCTCATATTCAATTCCTTTTGATCAAACAAGTACCTAAGGCTCTTATGATTGCTAAAAACCTCAAATACGGCCCTCTATAAGTAATGTCTCCAAATCTTCAGGGCAAATACAATGACAACTAATTCTAAGTCATGGGTAGGATAATTTTCCTCTGCAGGTTTCAATTGCCTTGATGCATAAGCAACCACTTTTCCATCCTGCATTAAGATGCATACTAAACCTTTCATTGATGCATCTGTATACACTGAAAAGGGTTCTAAGGGTTTTGGAATTATTAGCACTGGAGCGGTGGTTAACTTTTCTTTTAAAGTTTGAAAACTATGCTCACACTGCTCGCTCCACTCAAAATTTACACCCTTCCGAGTCAACCGGGTTAATGGCAAAGCTATTTGAGAAAATCCTTGTATAAATTTCTTGTAATAGCCTGCCAAACCCAAAAAACTCCTAACTTCGGTGACTGTTCTTAGTTGACCCCAATATAATATTGCTTCAATTTTCTTAGGTTCCACTGAAATTCCTTCCCCATTTATCACATGACCTAAAAATTTCACTTCCTCTAACCAAAACTCACTCTTTTCTAACTTAGCATACAATTGCTTTTCTTCTAATATCTGTAGCACCGTGCTAAGATGTTGTGCATGCTCTTCGTGAGTCTTGGAGAATATTATAAGGCCTTTTTTACAATTGGTTTTTTTCCAATAGACTGGTTTTTTAAGACCTTTTCCCAGGAAGAATTAAAAACCTTTAGAGAAGAATATTATAAGGCCTTAGAAATGTTTTAGGAAAATATTCCTTATTTTGAATGATTCGAACAAAATAAATTAGAAAAGTTAAATATTAATGTTTTAAAATTTGCTGAATAGATTTAGAAAACAAAAAAAGGAGAAGTAATTAGTAAAATTCCTCCTTTAGAAGAAATAAAATTTTCTAATAATCAAAATTTAGAAGTAATAGCATCACCTTTTAAACTGATACTAGAAGATCGAAATCCTTTAGGACCTTCTAAAACAAGAGATGTAAAAAATATACAATACCAATTAAATTATACTAATCAATTATTACATCATGTAGCAAAAGAAGTAATAAACCCTATAGAACCACCTAAATTTAATCTTGTAATAAATTGGATTTTTAAAAAACAAATTAATTGGAAAAATTAAACCTTGATTTTGTTAAAATCGAATTCGACATAATTTTCTAAGTCTACGATCAAAATTTGGGAATTTTTCGGAGTCAAAATCCGATCTGATGGAGAAAAACTCAGCCCGACGTTAAGAAATTAGCAGATAAATTGACAGGCTTTAAATCCTAAAAATGTAACGCCCCTATCTAGTCTTATGTACATGCCGATATCAATAGATAGGTTTGGTACATTATTCTTGTCCTTTTAGTTATTATCTGAGCAGTTAAACCATTCAAATTGTGTTAAACAAATTAGGCTCAAGATTTCTTTTGCTTAGGTAAAATAAATATTTACATGCACAGCAAAACAATGAAAATATACGCTACTTGATAACCTACAGTCTCTCATATGAATCAATAAAACAAGTCTAATAATAATATTCATTACAAACTGATATATCGGTCCTCAAATATATAAAGTACCCATCCTGCGGAAGTCAGGAGACAACAGGCCTACCACTTAGACTCCCGCACAAAATAGTGATGGACCGGTCCTTTACATATATGTTTTCCTCGGTATTCCCAGAACCACTTCTATATTCAGTCAAATTAGTTATCCTATTCTAATCTAAGTACATCTAGGATCCAAAAATGAAGGTTTACAAAAACCTTACTTGCTCAAAAGGCACTGTCGCCACACGTCCCTGCTACACGTCCGAATCTGATACATATTAGCACATAGGTGAGAAACACGAGTTTCCCAATAGCTTAGAAATTCATAGTTTAAAAGAAACTAACATGTATCAGGGTTCAAGCACAAAAAATGCTCAAACTACATCCTTGATTTAGGAGTAAAATACCTAACTGTAGACAGGCGATATGTTTGTGTAACAATTGAAAAAGTTTTTAAAAGATAAAACCTAATTTTTGATGCTAATTCCAATCAAATGAAGTTTGGCACGACTTTCAAGGATAATGATTTGAAACGGAAGGTTGTTCGAAGTCAGAAACATGATCAAACGGAAAGAAACGCAATCCGGTAATCAGAAATTGACAGACGATGTTTCATGCGTCAATTCCACTGACGGAGGCCAAAATATTCGTATGGAAACGCGTGCCGATGTCTGGAAGGAAGTCGACACCTTAAAGCATCCCCGGGTGGTCCGGGAAAAGTCGGAATCGCCCCCAGAGGCCTTAAATTTCCCCGATTCCCTCTATTTCTCTCAAATCTCTCTCTCTCCTCACCTCACTTTCTCTCTCCTCTCTCTCCTTCTTCCTCCATCGTGCGCCGCCGCCATAGCCACCGTGGGCCACCACCTGGCACAAAAATCGACAGCCCTTATCACCCACAACCTCTAGCAACCACCCACGGCCGCCAGCGCCACAGGAAAACGCCACTTTTCTCCTCCATCGCGCGAAAACTTCGCCAGCTCAGATCGTCGCCGTCCGCCACCATTGGCCATCACCGCCCCCACCACCATGTAGCCTGAGCTGCTAGCTTCCTCCAGCAACTGTGAACCACCGCGCCACCACCATATTCGGACTCTTGGACTTGCGGGTTCACCATGGTGTAAATTTCGAGGCAAACCGCACCCCTCCGTCGTGCGCCGCCGTGCGCCGCTGTGCCGGAGCTTCTGGACATACACCGGGAGAAACTGAGATCACCTCGGGATAGAATTGCATCATCCGATCACATTGGTAAGGTCTGATTTTCCAAAAACTGATGATATCTAATTGAAATAGCTGCCGAACGTAATTAGGCAATAAATTAACCTAAGATTTAGGGCAACTGGACTTAGAATTGTTAAACGGATGACGTGACAAGCCTGAATATTTAATTTAATGTCCAGGAAATTAATTGGGCTTAAAAACTGAGACTACGTGAAATTCTGAATCGATTTAGAGCGACAGGAGACCAGGTAGGATAATTTACACTTCCCAAACGTTAGAATTGACCTTGTGGATACCTGAACGATTTAGATTATTTGCATGGATTTATGTGCTGCTTTCAATGGAATAAATTACATGCCTGTTTGCTGAATACCCAACGATAAGAGAGGTATTCTCTCTGGATGACGTGCAATTAGATGATGATTTAGAATTGGTTACAGCGGATTTGTGGCCAACGTGGATATAGATACACCGGGCATGGGATTTTATCTGATTTCGAGTATCGATTTTAAAAGAAATGGATTTTTATGATTTTTACTATTTACCGTAATTTCCATGTGATAAAATGATTTTAAAGATAAGGTATTTCACTGATTTCGAACTGATTTCAGGAAGATGATTTCGGTTTTCGCACCGCTGAGTATTCAGCCAGATTTTGAATTGTATTAGAACTATAAATTATTCTACTGGAATTTTATATCTCACCAGGTTGTTTACTCAGATGAACAGGGACAGGGACAGGAACCCAAACGATAGTGGATGATGCCTTGGTGATAAACAGGAGAATGACTTAGTTTAGGCTTGAATTGTCTTGTATATATTTCGATGATGTTGCTGTATATTGGTTTCTGTCATTTATGTTTTCTGTAGTGATTAGATTAATTGTATATGTACAATTCAGGTGACTGTTATATTTGGGATATGTTCGAAATACAGAGGAAACTCTGCCAAATTTTCGGTAGGGTTTACTACTATAAACTTGTGAATTTCAGTTGGAATGTATGTTAATGCATGACATGATGTATGTATGAGTTTTAGATTTCATTCCAGAGTAATTTATGATGTATGTATGTATAACTAGTTTAGCTGCGTGTGAATTAGGGTTGAGCGGAATCTGAATGGACAACGAAAAGTCTATTTGGGTTACGCTCAACCTGTAGCAATCCCCTGACATTCCCACATCGGGAATAACTATTTAAACCAACCCATATGCTTTCGCTAATCAGATAAGCATCGCGTATGTTATATTAGGGGGTCGTTACAGTTTGCATGATAAATTTAGTAGTTAACAAATGTTAGTGCTCTTTTTCACATGACCAGTATTCTCTTAAGCGTACCGGTTTGTTATTACGAAATCATCAGGTCACGCATACATGTTGTGAACCCTAGATCACACGAGTAGAGCACCTTCATTCATACCTCCCTAGGTCACCTTTGTGGAGCACCTCTGGCCACACCTCGAAATTCGTAGACACTAACCATGTATATATAGCGTAATCGCAAGCACTAGGTCTTGGGCACGGAGAACCTTCGGCCGTGCCTCGCCAAGTCGCCCGTGTGGAGTACCTTTGGCCACACCTCACAAATTGTGGGCACTCGGCCCATATACATGAAATTCTTGGGACTCTAGATCATAGGTATGGAACACCTTCGGCCACACCTCTCTAGGTCACTCGTGTGGAGCACCTCCGGCCATACCTCGTAATGTGTGGACACTCGGCCACGGTTTTAGTACGATCGCGAACGCTAGGTCACAGGCATGGAGCACCTTCGGCCACGCCTCCTTAGGCTGCTGGTGTACACTCAGAACTCCACAGGGTGCGGTGTCACCCTACACCTTCCTTTTATTATCCAAGAAAGGTTTCATTTTCACAACGCTTTCGAATAAATTTGAAACTTCCATACGATTTCACATTTTTCCTCGGGAGTCAGATTCATGTTTCTTTTTTTAAGTATTAATAAAGGACATAAATTCCCTACTTTTCTTGGAATTTAATCTTACGTAAATTTCCCTCCATAATATTAACTATGGATATAATATTTTCTATTTTTCTTAGAATTTAATCTTACATAAATTTTCCTCCATAATATTAATTATGGATATAATATTTTTCATTTTCCCTTGGAATTTAATCTTACGTAAATTTTCCTCCATAATATTAATTATTGGTATAATATTTTTTATTTTTCCTTGGAATTTAATCTTACGTAATTTCCCTATAATATTTTATATTTATTCTTATATAAATTTCCTTCCAAGAATGTTATTAATGAGCATAATATTTCCTATTTATTCTTCCATAAATTTACTTCCAAAAATATTATTAATGGACCTAATATTTTTCTATTTATTCTTATATAAATTTCCTTCCCAAAAATATTATTAATGGACCTAATATTCTTCTATTTATTCTTGCAGGCATTTCCTTCGAAGAATATTATTAATGAGCATAATATTTTCTATTTATTCTTCCATAATTTACTTCCAAAAATATTATTAGTTTCCTAATAATTTCCTTAGCTTGGGAATTAATTCTAATATATGTGTTTTCTTTCCAAAAATTCCACTCACTCTCATTGTGATTCCTTCCTTTGCTCGGAAATTAAGTTCCATGTATGTTCTTCTTCTAAAATTCTAATAATTCTCAATACCAATCTAGTCATTTAATTTCATGACCACATGCATCATAATTGTTCAATAATCCCATTAATATCATCATCACATGCATTAATCTAGCAAACAAACATGTCCAATTACATTATTAATTCCATTCAACTTAGCTAACCCCTAAATTCATCATGCATACTATCTAAAATTTCCTCTTAAATCAAGAATGGAGAAAGTTACTCTAGTTCCATAGAGGCCACATTTTTTGGAAACATACATATTAATTTATGGAACTATACCAAAGAAATTGCCAACCTACCTCTTGGGTTTCTTTGTTCTCTCTTTTTCCCTTCTTTTCTTCTTCTCCACTTCCTCTTTTTCCCTTGCTTTCCTTTCCTCACGTGTGCATGTATAGGTGGGATGAGAGGAATGAAATGCTTCCTTCTTTTCTTCACACGTGAGTCTCCACCAAATGAAGCCTTTCACTCTTTTCTTCTTCTTTTTTTTTTTCCTCACATGTCGTGTGTATGCATCCCTTTTTGTCATATGCTTTCCCAATTCATTTCCTATTTTAATTATTATTTTTATTTGATTTAAGTTGCATACTCTCTCTCCCTTTTCTCTTCTCCTTCACGCCAAGTTTCCTACGTGTGAGCCTATATTATATGCTACCTCCCTTTCTTCTTTCTTCTTTCCTCATTTCCTTTCGTCCAAGCCAAGGAAATTGCCCTCCTTCTTTTCTCTTATGGTCCATAGGTTATATGCATGAAACTACCTATTTTCTTTCTTTCACGCCAGCTGTTCATTCGTGTGCCTATAGAAAAAAAAACTCCACCTTTTTCCTTAGCCAACTCATCACGCAAGAGGGAGAGGGATGTTAGAAGTTGGAGGCTGCCCATTGCACGTGATTCCTTGTGATTTATTAAATCAAAATCTGCACTTCCTCCTAACCATGCAGGCTATGTATATGTATGTACATTGGTTCCATCAATTCCCCTTTTCTCTACTCTTCCATCACGTCGTCCATGCATCCTACTTCCTCCTTATTCGGGTAGGACAAGTAGCACAAAGGAAAAGGGTGTATTCTTACCTATTTTCCCCTTTTTATTCCCCCCACATGCTCATACATATATATATATATATAAACCTACACTTGTACTCCCTTACTTGTAGTCTTGGTCTTGCCTTTCCTTGTAAGCTTAGGTTTTCCAATTTCACAAGCAACCCCAAAACTTATGCTGCACATGTAGGCCTTGCTTTATTTGTTTAATTCTTTCCTTCTAGTGTTCCTTTAGTTGCATAGAAGAAGAGTCCAAGAGGCTTATTTATTTCACACATTTCTCTTTCTCTCTTCGTGTCCGAGTGCATGAGGTGTGCATATATATTTTTTTGTGTTTGTTTCCTTTCTCTTTCCCACCTTACGTGAGCTTTGCATGGATTTCATGCATCACCCTTCTCTCTTCCTTTCACGTGAACTCATGTGCATACAAAGGAAAGAAAATAATTTCAATTGCCTTCCTAATTCTCTCATGGGAAATTGAACTTCCATGCATAGAATTTAAGACTACCTCCTTTGGTATTTGGGCTAGATAACAAAAAGGAGAATAAGGGTTAATTTAGACATCCAATTCTAGGTACCTTGTCTTTTTAATTTAGACAATTTGGCCATTAAATTATGCAAGAAAAATTTTCCTTCCTTAAGCAAAATCTTAAATTTATTAGCAACAAGGAATTTATTTATTAACACCATCATTCTATCCATTAAAATCGTCAATTTAAGCTAATTATATTATGGGTGTTACAAAAAAAGTGTCTGAATTTCTCCCATGCGGGGCCTGTATCCTTGCCCAGGTCGGAGAAGGCATCCGAAAATTTCCCGGGCGAAGTGGCAAAAGACCAAAATGCCTCTGGAGGCCTTAAAATTTCAAAATCCCATTTTCCCCATCCATTTTCCTCTTTTCTCTCTCTCTCCTCCCTATATTTTCTCTCCCTTCTCTCCTTCCACTTCGAGCCACCGTGCACGGTCAGAACGCTGCCATATGTCACCGCCGGATCTAGCTACCAGTTCAACTCAACGTCCCTGACCTCCAGCCACCATCCCCGGCCACTGACGGATGCCACAGTAGTTGCAAAAAACTTCTTTTCCCCTCCGTCACATTTTTCCTTCATCGTCGTGATCTATGTCGTCCGACGACACCACCACCACCGTTGGGAAGCCTGAGCTACCATCTTCCTTCGACAGCTTCTAGTCGATGAACGCCACCGCCACGCGCCCAAAATAGGGGAAAAATCGTCCGTCATGCGTCAAACTTCTCTGCCAAAAAATTCCATTCAAACGGTCGTGTCTCGCCAAACAGACCCCAGATCTGACATCCTTGAGTTACGGGCTACATTTTGGTGTATCTTCTGACCTCAGCTGCTGCTATCCGCCATGCGCCGCCGTGGGCCACTGGCCGCCATCGTTAGAGCTATTGAAAAGTGATTAGAAACAGAATTTGAACTTCTGAAACCCCCGATATGGTTTTAAATGCCCCAATTTGATGTTTTCATATCGAAATTTAATCCTAAACATGTGTAAGAACCAAAACTGCCTAGGAAATTGTAATTTGACGTAGGGAAGCTTAATCGAATAGGAAATCACCTAAGATTTTAATTAAATTGCCCAGGGAACTAACTAAGATTCATTATCGAGGAAACGAGAAGCCCCGAACTAATTAGGAGCAAACGGTGAAAGGTAGAGTGATTTATGCTCCCCTGAACTTTATTTGATACTATGATTACTTGTTTTAGAATAGTTTCATTGCATGGAAATGTGTGTTGAGATATATGAGTATATATGTATGCCTGTGTGCTGTAAATGCTTGTTGCATGTTAGATATGTTGGCTATCGGATTTATATGCCATAGGAACGGGTTGACTTAAGGTAGGATATTCAATAGCCGGTATGGGACGGCCGTTGAGTATCCCGTATGTAGATGGCTTTATAAATATATTATTTTTAATTAGATTTAGTCTGCATTTGTTAAGGATTATTCAGTAAACCAAGACGACCCTATGAAAGGTTTAAGGTATATAAAGGGGGATAACTTATACAAGGTACGTTGTGCTTTAGGTGTAATCTCCTAAAACCTTGAGAACTAGTCGACTATGCGTATGTAGTTTCGAATAGACTGTATGAAAATGAGAATTGGCGTTTGTGCACACGCTAGGGGACGCCCTAGATGTTGATTCCCACCCGGTCATTGAGTGAGTGATTGGTGTCACAGATCACACTCACAATATAGGCGTGTTTTCAGGTGATTGGTGTTATGGATCACACCTAACGTAAAAGTATATTTTTCTATAAAAACAGCATGCAATTAGACAGAATAGTAAATAGTCACATGAGACTTGTGACTGATGAGTATACAAAAACCACCGGGCATGATTTTTAAACAAGAATTTCAGTATGAATTTTCAAAATAAATATTTTATACTCATTTTATTATTTGCATCAATTTCCCATGTGTTATATATATATTTTAAAGAATACGGTAATTCACATGCATTTTAACTGAATATGGGGAGATGTTTTCTGTGCGTTGCCACAGCTGAGCATCCAACTGTTTTAGAATTGTATAATGTAAATTACTTTACTGGGATTTAACTATCTCATGAAGTTGTTTGCTCAGATGATCAAGAACAGGGAATACCTAGGAGATAGCTGGTCTGGAGCAGGATAGCGGGATGACATTGCAGCTTAGTTTAGGCTTGAATTTGTATATGTAATTATCTGTATTGATTGTTCTGATTGTTGATGGATTTGACTAGATGTATTTTGATGATTTCTGACTGATTCTACTTTGGGAAACATCTAGTTTTCAGGGAAAAATCTATCGAATTTTTGGTAGAATGAATGCTTGAAGAATAGTTTAAATTGAATTGAATGTGAATGGATTTCATATTCTGAATTATATGGTTATTAGTATTGATATTCCAGAACATGTTATAGTTGTATGTGAAAATAGAATTTCTGCTTAAGATGTAAGGTTGAGTGGAATCTGAATGGACAGTGGTAAGAGTCTATTTGGGTTACACTTAACCAGTAGCGACCCTCCGATGTTCCTTGATAGGGAAAAAATGAAAAATTAATTTCAAAAATTTATATGCTTCCGCTACTCTGATAGAGGTAAGTATATGGTGAATTAGGGGGTCGTTACAATAGTGGTATCAGAGCCTGGTTTATCGGTTGACTGGTTTAGTGAGTTAGTGGTTTAAATTCTTAGGCTTGCAGCTTTAGAATTTTTAATTGATCTGACTCTAGAATATCTAGGAACTAATTTTGAATTGAGAAAATAGGAACGAATGTAATATTTCGCTGCTAACTGTTGTTGTTAAAGACTAATTAATTCTCTTTCTGTGTTAGATAGCCATGGCAGATCCTAGCAGAGATAGTACACAGAGGCCAAGAGGAAGGCCGAGACACAGAAGCCAAGGGGCATCAGGGAGTAGTAGCATGGAGACCAATGTCGATATTCATGAAATGATGGACTCCATCAGAATGATCGCTGATGCCATGAGAGATCATGCTATTACCAGTGCCAACATGATGAGACAACAATAGGAGGGCTATCAGAACAGGGATGACGAAAATAACCAAAATGCTAATCCCATGTACCAAGGGTGGATAAAATTCTAGAGGAAAGGACCACCCGTATTCTCAGGTACCTCTGATCTAGTTGTAGTTGAAGGATGGCTGAAGGAGATAGAGAAAATCTTCCCTCTGTTGCATAGTGATGATTAACAGAGAGTGACCTATGTGACATATATGCTTAAAGGAGAAGCGGAAAAGTGGTGGACCAGAGCCCAGCAACTAATGGAGAGCAGGGGCATTCCACTCACTTGGGACTCCTTTAAGAGGGTCTTCCTAGACAAGTACTTCCCAAAGACTGTAAGACAAGCTAAAGAGACAAAATTCCTACAACTTAGACAGAGAGGCTGATCATTTGAAGAATATTTGGCTAAATTTGAAGAATTAGCCAAATATTCCACATACCTGAGGATGCACTACGATGAAGCTTGGAAGGCAAGCTAACTAGAAGAAGGCTTGGACTTGCCGATGAGGACACAAATTACTCTGCTTGAGAAAAGGGATTTCGCAGTTCTTGTGAACAAATGCCGGATCCTTAGCAAAAACTAGAGCAAAAGCAGAACATGAGTCAAAGAACAAGAAGCAGGCAGAAACAGCCATCCAAAAACCTTAATGTGAAGGGCAGAATGTTTAAGCCACAACCAGGGTCATCCAGTAGTAATAGATGTCCAAAAAGTGCAAATTGCCCAAAATGTGGAACGAGGCATCCCAACTAACCTTGCTGGCATCAGACACTGATACAATGCTACAAATGCAGAGGTACAGGGCAGTATACAAAGTATTGTCCATCAGGTGGAAGCCAGCAGAGTCCAGGTGGCCGGAGACCACAAGCTCCAAGGAGAGTGTTTACTCTGGATGCAGCGAACGTTGACAAGTCTCCAGTATTAATGCAGGGTAGAGGTAAAATTTATAATTTTTCTTTAATAATATTTTTTGATTCGGGTGCCAAGCACTCTTTTATTTTTGATGCATGCATGAAAAGAATAAACCTACCCCTACAAACCATGCCCTATAACTTACACATTTCCAAACCTTTAAGAGAGACCATCATATCCCCACAAATATGCCTAAATTGTCCCCTTTCCATCGATGAAACCCTATTTATTGTGGACCTTGTGTGTTTACCCTTGACTGAAATCGACGTTATTCTGGGAATGGATTGGTTATCTAGGAATTGGGTTCTGTTAAATTGTTCCAAAAGTACTATCACTTATTTGGATATCGTGCCTGTACGTGAGAGTGACAGAGCGTGTGAGATAAGTGATGTTTCTATAAATCTCTCTCAGGTAGAGTTGCAAGAAAGGTTAAACGTAATCCCTATTGTTAGCGACTTTCCAGAGGTGTTTCCTTTGGAAGTAAGTAGGTTACCCCTACTTAGAGAGATAGAATTTACAATTGACTTGATTCCAGGTGCAGGCCTAATAGCCATAACCTCATATAGAATGGCCCCAGCGGAATTAAGGGAACCTATGGTCCAGATAAAGGATTTGTTAGAAAAGGGATTCATTAGGCCGAGCGTGTCACCATAGAGAGCTTCTGTCCTATTCGTAAAGAAGAAAGATGGGAATTTAAGGTTATGCATAGACTATCGGCAATTAAATAAGGTGACCATTAGGAATAAGTACCCATTACCTCAGATAGATAACCTGTTTGACTAGTTACAGGGTACAACGATATTCTCCAAGATAGACTTAAGGTCAGAATACTGCCAGATTAATGTTCAGGAGGAAGATATCCCTAAGACAACGTTTAGTACTAGGTATGGCCATTATGAGTTTCTAGTGATGCCATTTGGACTGACAAATGCACTTGCTGTCTTTATGGATTACATGAATAGAATTTTTAGACCCTACTTGGACCAATTCATAGTGGTATTCATAAACAACATCTTAGTTTATTCCAAGACTCACGAAGAGCATGCACAACACCTTAGCACGATGCTACAGATATTGGAAGAAAAGCAATAGGATGCTAAATTAGAGAAATGTGAGTTTTGGTTGGAGGAAGTGAAATTTTTAGGCCATGTGGTAAATGGGGAAGGAATTTCAATAGACCCTAAAAAAATTGAAGCAATATTAGATTGGAGTCAACCAAGGACGGTTACCGAAGTTAGGAGTTTTTTAGGTTTGACAGGCTATTATAGGAAGTTCATACAAGGATTTTCTCAAATAGCTTTGCCATTAACCCGGTTGACTCGGAAGGGTGTAAATTTTGAGTAGAGCGAGCAGTGTGAATATAGTTTTCAAACTTTAAAGGAAAAGTTAACCACTGCTCCAGTGCTAATAATTCCAAAACCCTTAGAACCCTTTTCAGTGTATACAGATGCATCAATGAAAGGATTAGGATGCGTCTTAATGCAGGTTGGAAAAGTGGTTACTTATGCATCAAGGCAATTGAAACCTGCAGAGAAAAATTATCTTACCCATGACTTAGAATTAGTTGTCATTGTATTTGCCCTGAAGATTTGGAGACATTATTTATACGAGGTTGTATTTGAAGTTTTTAGTGATCATAAGAGCCTTAGGTACTTGTTTGATCCAAAGGAATTGAATATGTGGTAGAGAAGGTGGGTAGAGTACTTGAAGGACTTTGACTTCGAGTTAAAGTACCATGCAGGGAAGGCTAATGTCGTAGCTGATGCATTAAGCCAGAAGTCATTGCAATTAGCCAGCTTAATGGTAGATGAGATGAGGTTACTTAAGGACTTTAGGAATCTCAACCTCAATGTAATTTCATTTTTAAAGAGATTAGTAATCAGTGACTTCCTAATAACCTGCGATTTAAGGGACCAAATTAGACAAGCCCAACTAGAGGATGAATCTTTGGGGATTTATGCAAATTAGCCTAATTTTAGATTAGCCCTTGATGGAGTATTGATGTTTAGGAAAAGAATAGTAATCCCAGATCATCAGAAACTAAAGTAAAAAGTATTAGTAGAGGCTCATTGAAGCCACTATACCATCCATCCAGGTATTTCCAAGATGTATCAAGATTTAAAAAAGAAACTTTTGGTGGCTAGGTATATGGAAAGATATCACAAAGTATGTGAATGCTTGTCTGACTTGTCAACAAGTTAAGATAAAGCATTAAAGACCTGCAGGATTACTGAAGCCATTAGAGATACCATAAAGAAAATGGGATCAAATAACCATAGATTTTGTAGTCAGACTACCTAGAACACTAGCTGGTTATGATTCCATTTGGGTAATAGTGGATAGATTAACCAAGTCTGCTCACTTTTTACCTGTCAAGATGAGATACTCCATGGAGAAATTAACTGAAGTATACCTTAGGTAGATCGTGAGATTACATGGGGTACCATCAGGTATAGTATCAAATCAAGACCCTAGGTTTACTTCGAGATTTTGGCAATCCTTACAGCAAGCATTAAGAACCCGACTTAAGTTTTGCGCCGCCTATCATCCTCAGATTGATGGGCAGTTTGAGAGAAAAATTCAAACCTTAGAAGACATGTTAAGGGCTTGTGTGCTAGAATAGAAAGGAAGTTGGGATAAATACCTGCCTTTGATAGAGTTTGCTTACAATAACAGTTATCACTCTACCATCGGTATGGCACCATATGCTGCTCTGTATGGGAGAAGCTGTAAATCACCTTTAAGTTGGGTAGAAGTAGGGGAAAGTACACTGTTAGGACCCGATATTGTATAAGAGACTACTGATCAGATCAAAATGATCAGAGAAAAGATGAGGGTTACCCAACAGAGACAGGAAGCCTACGCGAATAAGAGAAGGAGGCCATAATGAGGGAGAGCATGTTTTCCTAAAGTGTCCCCCACTATAGGTATTGGTAGACAAATAAGGACAAAGAAATTGAGTCTCAGATTCTTAGGACCATTCCAAATCCTGCAAAGAGTCGATCCAGTCGCTTACCAAATTGCCTTACCTCCATACCTGTCAAACTTGCATGACGTATTCCACATCTCGTAACTCCATAAATACGTCTCAGATCCCGCATATGTATTGGGGAATCAACCCATAGTATTAAAGGAAATTTTAAATTATGAATCTACACCTGTACAAATCCTTGACTTTAAGACTAAGCAACTCCGGAATAAAGTAATCCCTATAGTTAAGGTACTTTGGCAGGATGTAGCATTGCAGGAGATAACGTGGGAGAAAGAGGACGAGATGAGGCAACGTTATCCAGAGATATTCACAGGTATGAATTTTGGGGACAAAATTCCTTTTTAAAGGGGGGAGAATGTAATAAATCAGATTTTTAAAAAATAAATTAATTGGTCAAATTAAACCTTGATTTTGTTAAAATCGAATTCAATATAATTTTCTGAGTCTACGATTAAAATTTGGGAATTTTTTGGAGTTAAAATCTGATCTGACAGAGAAAAACTTGGCCTGGTGTCAAGAAATCAGTAGATGAATTGACAGGCTTTAAATCTTGAAAAGAAGTCTGAATTTCTCCTATGCGAGCTTGTATCCTTGCCCTGGTCAGAGAAGGCATCCAGAAATTTTTCGGGTGAAGTGGCGAAAGACCAAAATGCCCTAGAGGCCTTAAAATTTCAAAATCCCATTTTTCCCACCCATTTTCCTCTTTTCTCTCTCTCTCCTCCCTCTATTTTCTCTCCCTTCTCTCCTCCCACTTCACGCTACCGTGCATGGCCAAAACGCTGTTAGACCCAATCACCGGTGTAGATTAACGTCCTCGACCTCCAGCCACCATCCTCGACCACCGACGGATGCCATAGTGGCTGGAAACATCTTCTTTTCCCATTCGTCACATTTTTTCTTCATTGCCATGATCTCTGCCGTCCGATGCCGTCTAGCGACACCGCCACCATCGTTGGGAAGCCTGAGCTGCCAGCTTCCTCCGACAGCTTTCAGCAGGTGAACGTCGCCGCCACTCGCCCAAAAATGGGGAAAAATCATCCACCATCCGTCAAACTTCTCTACCAGAAAATGCTGTCCAAAATGTCGTGTCTTACCAAACGGACCCCAGATCCGGTATCCTTGAGTTGTACGCTATGTTCAGGTGTATTTTATGACCTCAGCCACCGCCGTGCGCCATTGTCAGAGTTACCGAAAAGTGGTCAGAAATAGAATTTGAACTTCTGGAACTCCCGATACTGTTTGAAATGCCCCAATTTGATGTTTTCATATCGAAGTTTAATCCTGAACAGATGTAAGAACCATACCTGCCTAGGAAATTGTAATTTGACGTAGGGAAGCTTAATCGAATAGGAAATTGCCTAAGATTTTAATTAAATTGCCCAGGGAACTAACTAGGATTCATTGCCGAGGAAACAGAAAGCCCCGAACTGATTAGGAGCAAACGATGAAAAGTAGAGTAATTTACGCTCTCCTGAACTTTATTTGATACTGTGATTACCTATTTTAGAATAGTTTCATTGCATGGGAATGTGTGCTGAGATATATGAATATATATGTATGCCTACATGCTGTAAATGCCTGTTACATGTTAGATATGTTGGCTATTGGATTTATATGCCATAGGTGTAATAACCAAGATTATTTTTACAGATTAAAATCAAATTTTGACGCTAATTTCATGTAAACTAAGTCTGGCATGAACTTCGAGGTCGATGGTTGAAACAGGAAGGCTTTTCGGAGTCAGAAATGTGATCTGTTGAAAGGAAAAGCAACCCGACGATAAAATACTAATAAACGGAGTTTCAGACTTCAGTTTCTCAGACGAAGGCCGAAACCTCTGCATGGAAACTCATGCCGACATCCAGATGGAAAACGACATTCCGAAGTTTCCTTGGGTGGTCTAGGAAAAGTCGAAATCACCTTCGGAAGCTTTAAATTCTTTGGAACCCCGCTATTTCTATCATTTTTCTCTCTCTCCTCACTTTACTTTCTTTCTCTTCTCTCTCTTCCTTCCTCCACCGTGCACCACCACCTGGACCACCGTGGGCCACCACCTGACCCACCAACCGTCACACCTCGCCACCATCGACCTTAGGCAGCCACCCACAGCCACCAACGGCTGCCAGAGTTGCCGAAAAGTGCAGTTTCTTCCCTTTCATCGCGAAAATCGTTCGACGCCGTGATCTCTGCCGTTAGTCACCGTTGACCATCACTGCCACCACCAGCGTGTAGGCCGAGCTGCCAGCTTCCTCCCCGAGCTCGCAGCTGCCGAACGGAGCCTCTACGTGCGCAAAACGAGAGAATTTCCATCCGTCGTGCGTCAATCTTCAAGGCCAAAAAATGCCATCCAAACGACCGTGAATCGCCGCGCCACCACCATATTTGGACTCCTCATCTTGAGAGCTTCATCGTGGTGTGATTTTTGAGGCCAACCGTACCCCTCCACCGTGCGCCACCGTGCACCGCTGTGCTTTGCAGTGCGTCACCGCTGGAGAAGCCAGAAAGACACCGAGAGACACCCGAGACTACCCCAGGACAGATTTCCATCATCCAGCAACTCCGGTAAGGTTCGATTCACCTAAACCTAATGATTTTTGATTGAATTGACTGCCGAACACGAATAGCAAATAAACCAACTTAGGAAATTGTGTAATCGGACTTAGGATCATAAAATTGTGACGTAACGAGCTTAAATATTAATTTAATGCCCAAGGAATTGATTAGGCTCAAAATCCGAGGATACGAGAAGTCCCAGATCAATTTTAAAGCAAACAGAGACCAGGTAGGATAATTTATACTTCCCGAATGTTAGAATTGACTATGTGGATACCTGAACGCTTAGATTTAATTGCATGGATTTTCATGCTACTTTCGATGGATTAAATTGCATGCCTGTGCGCTGGAAATTCCATTTGCATGTTAGATGATTTGTTTATCGAGTTTAGATTGCATGCCTGTGTGTTACTTTCGATGGATTAAATAGCCGGTATGGGACGGTTGTTAAGTATCCCGAATGCAGGGGATTTCATGAATACATTATTTTAAACAGATTTAGCCTGCATTGCTTTAGGGATCACGCGGTAAATCAGGATGACCCTAAGAAAGGTTTAAAGAGTATAAAGAGGGATAACCTAGATGGGAAAACGTTGTGATTTAGGCAAAATACCCTAGAACCCTGAGGAATAGCCGACCGTGTGCATGTGAGTTCGAATAGACTGTATGAGGATGAGAATTGGCGTATGTGCACATGCTAAGGGACACCCTAGATATTGATTCTCACCCGGTCCTTGAGTGAGTAATTGGTGTTATGGATCACACTCACAACATAGGCAAGATTCGGGTGATTGGTGTTACGGATCACACCCAACGATAAGAGATATAATTTCTCTACATGACGTGCAATTTGAGGATTTTAGATACAGTTGCAGATGATTTGTGGCCGATACGGATTTAGATACACCGGGCATGGGTTTTGATTCGCTTTTAATTACTGATTTTTTTAAAGAAACATATTTTGATGATTTCAGAACTTGCCATGATTTCCATGCGATAAACTGATTTTTAAAGATAAGGTATTACACAAATTTTGAACTGAATACGAGAAGTATGTTTTCGGTGCTTGCACCGCTGAGTCATCAACCAGATTTTGAACTGTATTATGAATTGTAAATTATTCTACTGGGATTTCACATCTCACCATGTTGTTTACTCAGATGAACAGGAACAGGGACTTAGAAGTTAGTTGGGCAAGGCATTGATGATTGATAGGAGAGCAACGTAGTCTAGGCTTGAATTGCAATGTATATATGTATACTGATGATGTTTATATTGGATTCTATAATTTTTTTCTTTTCTTTTGTTGTTGGACTGGCTGTAAATTTTTGATTTGGATGACTATTATACTTTGGGATACGTTCGAAATACAGAGGAGACTCTGCCAGATTTTTGGCAGGGTTTACAGCTGTAAATGTATATAATTAAGTTGGAATTTGCATGAATGGATTGTACGTTGTATGTATGGACTTTAGTTTATCATTCCAGAGTATCTTGTGATGAATGCATGAAAAATTTATATAGCTGCATGTGAATTAGGGTTGAACAGAATCCGAATGGACGAGCGGAATGTCTATTTGGGTTACGCTTAACCAGTAGCGATTCCTTGACATTCCCACATCGGGAATAACTATTTCTAAAACCCATATGCTTTTGCTAGGCAGATAGAGGATAGTATTTTGTGGATTAGGGGGTCGTTACAATAGGATCAGGTTGACTTAAGGTAGGGTATTCAATAGCCGGTATGGGACGGTCGTTCAGTATCCCGTATGCAGATGGCTTTGTAAATATATTATTTTTAATTAGATTTAGTTTGCATTCGTTAGTGATTACTTAGTAAACCAAGATGACCCTATGAAAAGTTTAAGGTGTATAAAGGGGGATAACTTATACAGGGTACGTTGTGGTTTAGGTGTAATCTCCTAGAACCTTGAGAACTGATCGACTATGCGTATGTAGTTCTGAATAGACTGTATGAGGATGAGAATTGGCATTTGTGCACATGCTAGGGGACGCCCTAGATGTTGATTCTCACCCGGTCCTTGGGTGAGTGATTGGTGTCACAGATCTTACTCAGGCGTGTTTTCAGGTGATTGGTGTTATGGATCACACCCAACGTAAAAGTATGTTTTTCTATAAAAACGACATGCAATTAGATAGAATAGTAAATAGTCACATAAGACTTGTGACTGATGAGTATACGAAAACCACCGGGCATGATTTTTAAACAAGAATTTCAGTATGAATTTTCAGAATAAATATTTTATACTCATTTTATTATTTGCATCAATTTCCCATGTGTTATATATATATATTTTAAAGAATACGGTAATTCACATGCATTTTAACTGAATATGGGGAGATGTTTTCTGTGCGTTGCCACAGCTGAGCATCCAACTATTTTAGAACGGTATAATGTAAATTACTCTACTGGGATTTAACTATCTCATGAAGTTGTTTGCTCAGATGATCAAGAATAGGGAATGCCTAGGAGGTAGCTGGGCAGGAGCAGGATAGCAGGATGACGTTGCAGCTTAGTTTAGGCTTGAATTTGTATATGTAATTATCTGTATTGATTGTTCTAATTGTTGATGGATTTGACTAGATGTATTTTGATGATTTCTGACTGATTGTACTTTGGGGAACGTCCAGTTTTCAGGGAAAACTCTGCCGAATTTTTGGCAGAATGAATGCCTGAAGAATAGTTTAAATTGAATTGAATGTGAATGGATTTCGTATTCTGAATTGTATGGTTATTATTATTGATATTCCAGAGCTTGTTATGGTTGTATGTGAAAATAGAATTGATGCTTAGGACGTAAGGTTGAGTGGAATCTGAATGGATAGTGGTAATAGTCTATTTGGGTTACACTCAACTAGTAGTGACCCTCCGATGTTCCCTGATAGGGGAAAAATAAAAAATTGATTTCAAAAATTTATATGCTTCCACTACTCTGATAGAGGTAAGTATATGGTGAATTAGGGGGTCGTTACAAATCTAGCTTCAAGTTCTAATTTAGAAAAACCTATATCTAAATCCTTTAAATTTACTGAAAAAGAATTAAAAAAATATCAAATTAGGAAAAGAAACTAACCTTGCTTTAAAAGAAATAAATAAAAAATTAGATCAATTAAATCTCAATAAAGTTAATACTTTAACAAAAAAATGAATCCTCCAAAAAAGAACAATTAAAAGATGAAATAATAAAAATAAAAGGTGGATATAGTCATAATTATAAAAGAGAATTTCCTATAAGTAGGAATTATTACCCAAGACCTACTTTGCCTAATATACAATTTGAAGAATGGGAATTAGATAATCCATCCTCTTTTACTAGAGATAGAATAACTGAATGGAATATAGATGGAATGACATCTTTACAAATATTAAGAAAAACAAATGAAATGTGGTAGCTAATGCTTTTAGAACGAAACATTCCAAAGAACAAACTGCTAAATTAATAATTACAGGATTTACAGGAATATTAAAAAGTTGGTGGGATAATCATCTATCTCAAGAAGAAAAAATATATATTTTAACCAGTGTAAAAAATGAAGGAGATCAATTAATTCCTATAATAATATAAACTTTGATATTAGCCATAATTCAAAATTTTATAAGAGATGCTAAAATGTTTGAAGAAAGAACTTCAGTTTTATTACATAATTTAAAATTTCCTACCTTAAGAGATTTTAGATGGTATGTTGATAATTTTGTAACTATGGTTTTAACCATGGAAGACTGTAGAGAAAGTTTAATGCCCATATCTAGTCTTATTGCTAGTTCTAATATCTATAGATAGGTTCGGTACATTGTTCTTTATCTTTTATTTAATTAATGTCTAAGCAGTTATACCATTAAATTAATTTAAGTGGATTAGGTTCAGGATCTTTTGCTCAGATTAAAAACTTATATGCACAGCGGAATAGATCAAAATGTACTAAACTACACAGCGGAATTAAAACATTCATGTAATTCAATTAAATACATGTTCAATAATGTTTATTACATTTCTGTAAACATGTATCAGGATATATCAAGTACCCATCCATAAGAAGTCAGGAGACAACAATCCTGTCACTCAGACCCCTTTATGAATTTCAATGATGGACCGGTCCTTCAAATATCCTATGTCTACTGCCAAAAGAATAATCCTAGTTCTAAGCCAAATAAATCTGAACTAGGACTCAAAAATAGGGGTTACAAAGTCTTCCTCTGACCAAAAAGAAACTCCTATCTCCCTGCCATACTAAGCGTCCGTATCTGATACATATTAGCATAATAATGAGAAACAAAGGTTTTCCAATAATTTAACAATTTGAGTTTTTTTTTAAATAACTAATATGTACCAGGGTGCAAGTACCAAAAAATTTTCATTTTACATTCTTGATATTAAAACATAATGTTATCCATAAATGAAATCAGGCAAGCATTACGTGATAATTAAGATGTTAACATAAAAATCAGATATTCTCTTTCAATTGAAACATATCTAAATGAAATTATATATGTTATCACAGAATTACGCAATTTACTTATGTATTACCTTTTACATTTATCAATCTAAGTTAACTGAGAACTTGGGGTGTTATGTGGACACTAAGCCACTTTTATGAAATCACCGTGAGCCCTAGTTCATAGGTATGGAGCACATCTGGCCACACCTCACTAGGCCGCCCGTGTGGAGCACCTTTGGCCACACCTTGTAATTTGTGGACACTCGGTCACGTATATAGCATACTCGTGAACACTAGATCATGGGCATAGAGCACCTTCGACCACACCTCAGTAGGTCGCCCATTTGGAACACCTTTGGCCATACATCATAAATTGTGTACCTATCTATGTTTTCCCTTATCAGTTGCGTTTCCTTTCTTTTTTTTTCGGTGTACAATATATCTTTATTACCTTTAGCTATGACTCTTATTTGCCTAATTTAATTTAACTCTATTTCTATGATTTTGGCTAGCGAACATAAATAATATCAAAAATGTAAGTTTGCAATAATGTCCCATCAAAGCTGGTAAAAACAAACGGCGCTCCATTGGCTGGAAGCTGATGGAGGAAGTTGGCAGCTCAGGCTTCCCAACGGTGGCGGCGGTGTGGCCGGACGATGTCAGATGGCAGAGATTGTGACGTGGCCTTGAAAATGCAATGGGAAGGAAAAAAAGGCCATTTTTCAGTGGCTGTGGCAGTCGTTGGTCGCTGCGGTGGCTTGCTGTGGCGTCGGGCTAAGCTACTGGACCTTCCGGTAGCAACAGGCCATAACTCGGCTGGACGGTGGACGAGCGTAGTGAAAGTAGTGGACGACGTGGCTCGCGCGAGGGAGAGGAAAGAGAGAGAGAGAGAGAGAAAATGCTGTGTGGGAGGGAAAATTGAGAGAAAATGAGAGGGGTTTGAATATTTAGGGTCTCTAGGAGCATCTTGGTCTTTTTTCATTTTTCCCTAGCTAAATTTTAGACACATTTCTCCAATCTAGGCAAAATTTAGGACAATATAAAAGGAATTTGGAAATTTTCAAACGATCGCAAGCTTCGCAAAATTATCCATAAGGTTTCTTAAGCAGATCAAAATCTCACTATCAGATATAATTTAATTCCGAAAAAATTCTCAAATTTTAGCTAAAAGTTCAAAAAATTTTCCTTAATTCAATTTCAACAAAATCAAGATTTATTTTACCCAATTTAATTTATTGAAAAAAAAATTGGGTTGTTACAAAAAGTTAATGGAAAGAAAAATTTATAGCAGGATTACCTATAATTTTAACTAATAAAGTAAGAGAAAACTTAATAAAAGAATATCCTAATAAATCTATTAGAGAATTAAATTATGGAAGAATAACTTCAATCATAAAAAACACAGGATTAGAATTATGTAATGATCAATGATTAGATAATAGAATAAGAAAAAATCAGGCTAAAGGAATACAAGAATTAGGTAATTTTTGTACTCAATATGATTATGAATAACCAAAACCTCCTTCGGTACAAAAAAGAAAAACTATTAAAAAATATAAAAAATATTCTAATAAACCAAAATATAACAAAAAGGTTTCACCCCCTAAAGAGAAACTTCCAAAAGAAAGATATAAATATAAAAAATCAAAATCTAATTTAGTATGTTATAAATGTGGAAGATATGGTCATAGGAAAAAAAATTTTAAAGTAAAACAAAAGATAAATGAATTAATTCAAGATGAAAAATTAAGAAACCAAATTACTCAAATATTATTAACTGATACAGAAGACAGTGATATTGTAACAACGGGAAAGATTCGAAAGAGTTTTTAAAGGATTTTAAAAGATAAAACTTGATTTTTAACCCTAATCCAAATCAAACGAAGATTGACACGTACTTCGAGGATAATGACTGGACATAGAAGGTCCTTTGAAGCCAGAAACACAATCAAACAGAAAGAAATGTAATCCGGCGATCAGAAACTGACGGAAGGAGTTTCGTGTGTCACTTTCGTTGACGGAGGCTAAGACTTTCGCATGGAAATGCATGCCAACGTCTGGAAGGATGCCGACACCCTAAAAGATCCTCGGGTGGCCTGGGAAAAGTCAGAATCGCCCCTGGAGGCTTTAAATTACGCGAACTCCCGCCATTTCTCTCATTCCACTCTCTCTCCTCACCACACTTTCTCTCTCCTCTCTCTTTTCTCTCTCCACTTTCCTCCACCATGAACGGCCGCCACAGCCACCGTGGGCCGCCACCAAGGGTACCAACCGACAGCCCTCACTGCCCACAACCACCAGCAACCAACCACGGCCACCAACGGCCGCCGGAGCCGCCGGAAAAACGTCATTTTTCCCCTCCATCGCGTGAAATTTCCCCAGCCCGAATCGCCGCCGTCCGACGCCGTTGACCCTCACTGCCCCCACCACCGTGTAGCCCGAGCTGCCAGCTTCCTCCAGTAGCTCGGCGCCGTCGAAAGGAGGCCGGACGCGCCCGGATCGAGGCAGAACGCCGTCCGCCGTGCGAGAAGCTTCGTGGCCGGAAAACACTGCCCAAACGGCCGTGAACCGCCGTGCCACCACCGTATTCGGACTCCTGGGCTTGCGGGCTTCACCGTGGTGTGATTTTTGAGGCAAACCGCACCTCCTCGCCGTGCGCCGCCGTGCGCCACCGTCTTATTTGCCAGTGTCTTCTGCCGTGCCGGAGCTTCTGGACGTGCATCTCGAGAAACTGAGACCACCGGGACGTATAATTCCATCATCCGAGCACAGTGGTAAGGTCCGTTTTCCCAAAAACTAATGTTATATGACTGAAATGGCTGCCGAACGTAATTAGGCAATTAATTAACCTAGGTAACTGTGTAACCGAGTTTAGGATTGAAAATTGGATGACGTGACGAGCCTAAATGTTTAATTTGATGTCCAGGAAATTAATCAGGCTCAGAAACCGAGACTGCATGGAATTTCAAAGTGATTTAGAGCATTCGGAGACCAGGTAGGATAATTTACACTTTCCGAACCCTAGAATTGATTTAGTGAATACCGATCGATTTAGGCGACTTGTATGGATTTGCGTCTTTGCTTCGATGGGATAAAATTGCATGCCTGTGTGCTGAAAACCCTAATTGCATGTTAGACACCTTGTTTATCGAGTTTAGATGCCTTTAGTATGATTTACTTAGGGTTGGGTACTTGATAGCGGTATGGGACGTAGTTAAGTATCCCTCGTACAGGAAGCTTTTAAATGAAACTATTTTTATCAGATTTAGCCTGTACTGAGTTAGGGATTGCGCGTTAAACCAGGACGACCCTAAGAAAGGTTTAGGGAGTATAAGGGTGGATAACCTACACGGGGAAACGTTGTGATTTAGGCGTGATACCCTAGAACCCTGAGGAATAGCCGACCGAGTGCATGTGAGTTCGAATAGACTGTATGAGGATGAGAATTGGCGTATGTGCACATGCTAGGGGACGCCCTAGATGTTGATTCTCACCCGGTCCTTGAGTGAGTGATTGGTGTTACGGATCACACTCACAATATAGGCTTGATTCGGGTGATTGGTGTTACAGATCACACCCAACGATAAGAGAGGTATTCTCTCTAGACTACGTGCAATTAGAAGATGATTTAGATTTGGTTACAGCGGATTTGTAGCCAACGTGGATTGAGAGACACAGGGCATGAGATTTTACTTGATTTTGATAATTGATTTTAAAAGAAAATGGATTTTCTGATTGTAATATATTGCCGCAAATTTCCATGTGTTTAAACGATTTTAAAGATAAGGTATTCCACTGTTTTCGAACTGATTTCGGGAAGACGATTTTGGTGTTCACACCGCTGAGTATTCAACTGGTTTTCGAATGATAATTGATTTGTAAATTATTCCACTGGGATTCATATCTCATTAGGTTGTTTACTCAGATGAACAGGGACAGAGGCAGAGCCAGGCGATTTATAGAAGGCGACTTGAGGATAGACGGAGAATGATTAGCTTAGGCTTGAATTATTTGTATATATACTTGATGATGATGTTATTTAACGGATTACGCTTTCTTGTAAATTCTCAGATAGACTAGACTAAATGTACATATAACATTTTAGATAGTATGTATGGAATTTAGTGATGGATTGATGTTGCTGTGTATGGATTTATATTAGTTATGTTTACTGCTGTTGTTGGATTGGCTGTTGATTTATAAACAGGTGATTCTATATTTGGGATATGATCAATTTACAGAGAAAACTCTGCTGGATTTTCGGTAGAATCTACTGCTGTAAATTTATGGATTTGAATTGAAATGTGTATGAACGTATGACGTGACATGTATATGAGTCTTAGATTTCATCCCAGAGTTATTATTGATGATGTACGTATGTGTATTTAGTTAGTCATGCGTGTGAATCGGGGTTGAGCGGAATCCGAATGGACAATGAGAATCTATTTGGAGTTACGCTCAACCGAGAGCGATCCCTGACGTTCCCACATAGGGAATAAACATTCAGAATACCCCATATGCTTCCGCTAATCAGATAAGCATCACGTATGACGTATTAGGGGGTCGTTACAGATATAGTATCAGAAGAAGAAAGAATTTATCAATAACAAGAATTTTCTTCATCAGATGATAATGAAGAAGAAAATTGTTGTGATTCTGAAAATTGTGAATGCAATTATAAACTAAATATGATAAAATCTGAATTAGCTTTAGAATTAATAGATAATATAGAAAGCCTTGATAAAAAATATGAATATTTAAAAAAAATAAAAAAGTTAATATTAGAAGAAAATTCACAAAACTTTATGGAAGAAAAAGAATTTAAAGGTTATGATTTTAATGAAATATTAAAAAAGGCAAAAAATCAAGAAAGAAAAGTAACTACTACAGATTTATATAAAGAAATAAATCAATTAAAGATAGAAATAAAAGAAATAAAAGACGAAATTAATAAAATAAAAGAAAATGACATAAGACAATATATTCAACTTCAGCTAGCTGAAGAACAAATTAAAAGAACCTCTAAAATAGAACCTAAACACGAAAAGGATGAAATAAAGAAAATAAATTTTCAACAAAAATGGCATGTAAATGTTTATTTAAAAATATGAAAAAAATTTCATAAATCTTTCAAAGCCTTAATAGACTCTGGAACATATTTAAATTGTATAAAAGAAGGTCTAATTCCTACCCATTATTATGAAGAAACAACTCATAAATTATTTACTACAGATAACTCAGATTTAAAGGTAAAATATAAACTATCAAATGCTAAAATATGTAATAATAGAAAATGTTATAATAATTCTTTTATTTTAACAAAAAATATAACAGAATATATGATTTTAGGAACTCCCTTTCTAACCCAAATTTATCCCTTCGAAGGATCCAATTTAGGAATAAAAACTACAGATAATCTATTTGAATTTATCTCCCCTATAAAATTAAAACAAATACAAGATATACATGGTTTAAATGAAGAATAATTCTTATTAAAAATAAAACAGGATTAAATAAATTTCTTAAAACAAGAAATAAAATATAAAAGAATTGAAGAACAATTAAAATAGCCTAATATAATTAAACAAATTTAAACAAATTGAAGATAGTTTTATAAAAGAAGTATGCGCGGAAGTTTCCAATGCTTTTTGGAAAAGAAAAACATTTACTATAGAATTACCATATGAAAAGGACTTTAATGAAACAAAAATACCTACTAAAGCTAGACCAGTACAAATGAACAAAGAAACTCTAGAATATTATAAACAAAAATTAAAGAATATTTAGAAAAAGGATTAATCAGACCTAGTAAATCCCATTGGAGTTGTGCAGCTTTCTATGTTCAAAATGCTTCTGAAATAGAAAGAGGTGCTCCTAGAAGGGTAATTAATTACAAACCATTAAATAATGTTTTACAATGGATTAGATATCCTTTACCTAATAAACAAGATTTAATAGGAAGATTATATAATGCTGTAACATTTTCTAAATTTGTTATGAAATCAGGATATTATCAAATAAAAATAGCCAAAAAAGATAAATATAAAACAACCTTTACAGTACCCTTTGGTCATTATGAATGGAACATCATGCCAATGGGATTAAAAAATGCTTCCTCTGAATTTCAAAATATTATGAATTATATTTTAAATCCTTAATCTAATTTTTCCCTAGTATATTTAGATGATGTATTAATATTTTCAAATTCAATAGAACAACATATAAAATAACTAAATATATTTTAAAAAATTAGTTAAAGAAAATGGACTTGTAATATCTCAAAAGAAAATAAAAATCGCTCAAACTAAAATAAGGTTTTTAGGTCATGAAATATACCAAGGAACTATAACTCCTATAGCTAGAAGTATAGAATTTGCTAGTAAATTTCCTAATGAAATAAAAGATAAAAACAAGTTACAAAGATTTTTAAGATGTTTAAATTATGTATCGGACTTTATTCCTAAAATAAGAATACTTTGTACACCCCTTTTTAAAAGACTAAGAAAGAATCTTAAACCATGGGATATAGAAATGACTAACACTATTAAAGAAATATAAAAATATAGTAAAATCTCTTCCCTGTTTAAGTATACCACATCCTGAAGCTAAAATGATAGTAGAAACCGATACGTCTGAAGTAGGTTTCAGAGGAATTCTTAAACAAAAATATTTAAATAATCCTGAACAAATAATTATATTTCATTCTAGGGCTTGGGTAAGAGCTCAATTAAAATATAGTACTGATAAAAAAGAAATCCTTTCAATTGTTTTATGTATTACTGTAACGACCCCCTAATCCACAATATACTATCCTCTATCTGCCTAGCATAAGCATATGAGTTTTAGAAATAGTTATTCCTGATGTGGGAATGTCAGGGGATTGCTACTGGTTGAGCGTAACACAAATAGACGTTCCGTCGTCCATTCAGATTTCGTTCAACCCTAATCCTCAAGTGGCTATACTAATTATACATACATTCATCATAAATTACTCTGGAATGAAAACTAAAATCCATACATACATTACATCATTCATTCATGTAAATTCTAACTTATTTACACATGTTTACAGCTATAAATCCTGCCGAAAACCCGGCAGAGTCTCCCCTGTATTTCGAACGTATCCAAAAGTACAACCAGTCATTAACACAGCAAATTACATCCATTCAACAGTAAAATACATAATAATTACAAAATACAGTACAAAAATCACAGGATACATATATATTCATCATTATTCAAGCCTAGACTACGTTGCTCTCCTGTCTATCACCACTGCTTTGCCCAGCTAGCGACTAGGTCCCTGTTCCTGTTCATCTGAGTAAACAACCTGGTGAGATATGAAATCTCAGTAGAATAATTTACAAATTTACAAATAGTTTGAAATCTGGTTGATTACTCAGCGGTGCAAGCACCGAAAATAACTTCCCGAAATCAGTTCAAAATCCGTGAAATATATTATCTTTAAAAATCAGTTTATCGCATGGAAATCGTGGCAAATTCTCAAAAATCATAAAAATCTATTTCTTTAAAAAATTGGTAATCGAAATCAAGTTAAATCCCATGGTCGGTGTATCTAAATTCCGTGTTGGCCACAAATCCTCTGTGACCGAATCTAAAATCATCCACTTGCACGTCGTCTAGAGAAATTTCATCTCTTATCGTTGGGTGTGATCCATAACACCAATCACCCGAACCTTGCCTATGTTGTGAGTGTGATCCGTAACACCAATCACTCACTCAAGGACCGGGTGAGAATCAACATCTAGGGCATCCCCTAGCATGTGCACATACGCCAATTCTCATCCTCATACAGTCTATTCGAACTCATATGCTCACGGTCGGCTATTCCTCAGGGTTCTAGGGTATTACGCCTAAATCACAACGTTTCCCCGTGTAGGCTATCCCCCATTATACTCCTTAAACCTTTCTTAGGGTCGTCCTGATTTATCGCGTGATCCCTAACGCAGTGCAGGCTAAACCTGGTAAAAAAAATATCATTATAAAACTCCCTGCACTCAGGATACTTAACGGCCGTCCCATACCAGTTATCAAGTACCCTACCCTAAGTAAATCCGTCCTAATGGCATCTAAACTCGATAAACAATTCATCTAATATGAAAATGGGGTTTTTAGGACACAGGCATGCAATTTAGTCTATTGAAAGCAGCGCACAAATCTATGCAATTAAATCTAATCATTCAGGTATCTACATAATCAATTTCAATGTTCGGGAAGCGTAAATTATCCTACCTGGTCTCCGTTTGCTCCAATTCAATTCAGGACTTCTCGTATCCTTAGATTTCAAGCCTAATCAATTTTCTGGACATTTAAATAAATATTTAATCTCGTTACGTCATCCGTTTTATGATCCTAAGTCCGATTATACAATTTCCTAAGTCAGTTTATTTCTTATTCGCGTTTAGCAGCTAATTCAATCAAAATTCATTAGGTTTAGGTGAATCAGACCTTACCGGGGTTGCCGGATGATGGAAATCTATCCTGAGGCAGTCTCGGTGTCTCTCGGGTGTCTTTCTGGATTCTCCGGTGGTGGCACACGGCAGAGCACGGCAGCTCACAGTGGTGCACGGCGATGCACAGCGGAGGGGTGCGGTAGGCCTCAAAAATCACACCACGGTGAAGCCCTTAAGATAAGGAGTCCGAATATAGTGGTGGCGCGGCGGTTCACGGCCATTTGGATGGCATTTTCTGGCCTCAAAAAAGGACGTATAGTGGAGGAAGTTTTCCTCGATCTACGTGCATAGAGGCTCCGTTCGACGGTTGTGAGTTAGGGGAGGAAGCTGGCAGCTCGGCCTACATGCTAGTGGTAGCGGTGACGGCCAATGGTGGTCAACGGCGACGATCCCAACTGGCAAAGATTTCATGCGACGGAGGGAGAAAACTTTATTTTTTGATGACTTTGGCGGCTGTTGGTGGCCGTGGGTGGCTTCTAGAGGTCGAGGGTGGCGAGGGGTGTCGGTTGGTAGGTCAGGTGGTGGCCCACGATGGCCCAGGTGGTGGCGCACGGTGGAGGAAGGAGGAAAGATAGGAGAGAGAAAATGTAGTGAGGAGAGAGAAGAAAGTGATGCAAATGGCGGGGTTCCAGTGAATTTAAAGCTCCTGGGGGCGATTCTTACTTTTCCCGAACCACCCGGGGAAACTTC
Source organism: Senna siamea (assembly GCA_031216115.1). Lineage (NCBI taxonomy): Eukaryota > Viridiplantae > Streptophyta > Magnoliopsida > Fabales > Fabaceae > Senna > Senna siamea. The sequence goes on from CM062360.1 coordinate 12,574,259, forward strand.
GGGATGTCGTTTTCCATCTGGAAGTTGGCACGGGTTCCCATGCAGAGGTTTTGGCCTTCGTCTGAGAAACTAAAGTTCGGAACTCTGTTTATCAGTATTTTATCACCGGGTTGCTTTTCCTTTCAACAGATCACATTTCTGACTCTGAAAAGCCTTCCAGTTTCAACCATCAACCTTGAAATTCATGCCAAACTTAGTTTACATGAAATTAGCGTCAAAATTCAATTTTAATATGTAAAAATAATCCTTGTTATTACAATTACTAAATTCCAAAGTGATTTAATAAATAAAAAAATTTTATTAAGAGTATATTGTAAACCTGCCAAAATTATTTTAGAAAAAGATGTTAAAAATATTGTTTCAAAACATATTTTTACTAGATGGCAAAGTATTTTGTCCTGGTTTGATTTTGAAATAAAATTTAGTAAAGAAAAAAATAATTCTATTTCTGATTTTTTAACTAGAGAATTTTTATAGGGAATTATTCCTCCTCATAGCTATGAGACCAATGATCCCTCAAAATAAGGGGCTGTCATTAGACGACATAGCTCTTTCCTTTGTTAAAATTTCTAGTCAAGCTAGCTCTTCAGTAAATACCCCTAAACCAGTAGACCTTTCAAAAAGATAGTAGGACAATCTTTGACTACTGCTAATATTCCCCCAAAAGAATTCCATATAAAAGAATCTTGTCAAAAAATTATTACTCTTGAACCTGAAATGGTTGATCTAAAAACTTTCGAAATAATTACAAAATTATCTCCTAAAGGGTGGGGATAGATTCCCAAATCATGAAATTTAAAAAAAATAAAAAATTCTTCCAATTTATCCTTTTGGATACTCATTTTGCTAAGATAATTCCTGAGACAAATCCAAAAAATCCTAAAATAGTTACTTATTCCAAATTAAAAATAATTAAAGTCCTGTCTCTCTCGGATTGGAGCCAAAATCCTTTAATTGAAAAAAGGTTTTCGAGACCTTTTGGATCCCCCTACTTATAATTATTTTGATTATTAAGAAGTGTGGTTTAAAATTCTTTTTGAAGCAAACCCTCATCATTCTTGGTATATTAGTTTTAAAAAAAAAATTTCTCTAATCCTCCTTCCTGGTTTCAAGACTAGTTTCTTCATTTTGGTCCAATAAAATGCATTCTTCCAAATTTAGTCCTCAAATACTATGAAAATTATAAATTCCTTACTCCACACATGCCTCCTCATCAAAAACTTCTTAATTTCTGTTCATCCATGGGTGTGGGATGACTAATGCAACATCTTTATGAATTCCACTAGCATACTGTAGAACCCTATCCTAAAGTTTTATGTTTAAAGGTAAAAAATTTTTGCTGGAAGAAATTTCAAACAGAATATCTTGAAGAAAAATTTAAATATTAGAAGTTAGGAAAAAATATTTCTCCTAAAACTCCAAAAAAAAAGCCCTTCCTTCTTCCTCTTCTCCTCTTAATTTTGAAGGTTTATCAAAAGTTGAATTAAAGAAAAGTCTCATGGCAGCTTTGTCAACCTTAGTGTAATAAACTGAATTTTCAAAATAAATTAATTAGGTAAATTTAAATTTTGATTTTGGTTAAAATCGAATTCAGCATAATTTTCTGAGCCTGCAGTCAAAATTTGAGAAATTTTCGGAGTCAAAATCTGATTTCATGGAGAAAAACTCGGTCCGACGTCAGGGAATCAGCAGATAAATTGATAGGCTTTAAATCCTTAATAGGAGTCTGAATTTCTTTCATGTGGGCCCGTATTCATGCCCAGATCGGAGAAGGCATCCGAAATTTACCCCGAGCGAAGTGAAAAAAGACTAAAATGCCCTTGGAGGCCTTAAAATTCCAAAACTCCACTTTTCCTTCCCATTTTCCCTTTTCTCTCTCTCTCTCCTACATACCTTTCCTCTCCCTTCTCTCCTCTCACTTTACACCACCGTGCACGGCCGAAAACGCCGCGCCACTGCCGTCGGTGCAGCTTAACGTCCCCGACCTCCAACCACTATCCTCGACTACCGATGGACACCAGAGCAGCCGAAAAAAGCTCCTTTTCTCCTCCATCACAATTTTCCTTCCCGACCATGATCTTCGCCATCCGGCCACACCGCCACCACCGTTGGGTAGCCTAAGCTGCCAGCTTCCTCCAACAACTTCCAGTAGGTGGAACACCGTCGCCACGTGCCCGAAACAAGGGAAAAATAAACTGTCGTGCGTTACCGTTCGTCGCTAAAAAATGCTGTCTAAATTGCTAAGTTTTGCTAAACAGACCCTAGATCCGGCATCCTCAAGTTGCGGGCTACGTTTTGGTGTAACTTTTGACCCCAGCCGCCGTCTGCCACTGTGCACCGCCTTGCGCCATCATCAGAGTTGCTGGAAGTGGTCACAATCATATTTCCAGTTTCTGGAACCCCATTATGGTTTAAAATGCCCAAATTTGATGTTTTCATATCGAAATTAATCCTAAAAATGTTTACGGACTAGACCAGCCTAGGAATTTAATAAATTGACGTAGGAAAGCTTAATTGAAAGAGAAACCACCTTAGAATTTAATTAATTTTCCCAGGGAACTAATTAGGATCAATTGCTGAGGAAACGGGAAACTCCGAACCGATTAAGAGCAAACGGTGAAAGGTAGAGTAATTTACGCTCCCCTAAACTTTGATTGACATTGTGAATGCCTTTTTTAGAATACTTTTATTGCATGGGAATGCATGCTGAGATATATGAGTATATATGTATGCCTGTTGCATGTTTGATATGTTGGCTATCGGATTTATATGCCATAGGAACGGGCTAACTTAAGGTAGGGTATTCAATAGCCGGTATGGGACAGCCGTTGAATATCCCTTATGCAGATGACTTTGTAAACGTATTATTTTTATTTAGATTTAGTCTACATTCGTTAGGGGTTATTCGTTAAACCAGGACAACCCTATGAAAGGTTTAAGGAGTATAAGGGGGGATGACCTATATGGGGTAACGTTGTAGTTTAGGTATAATCTCTTATAACCTTAAGAATTGGTCGGCTATGTGTATGTAATTCTGAATAGACTGTATGAGGATGAGAATTGGCATTTGTGCACATGCTAGGGGACGCCCTGGATGTTGATTCTCACCCGGTCCTTGAGTGAGTGATTGGTGTCACGGATCACACTCACAATATAGGCGTGTTTTTGAGTGATTGGTGTTACGGATCACACCCAACGTAAAAATTATGTTTTCTATAAAACGGCATGGAATTGGAAAGAATAATAACTATCACATGAGACTTATGACTAATGAGTATATGAAAACCACCAGGCATGATTTTAAATAAGAATTTCAGTATAAATTTTCAAAACTAAGATTGTATGCTCATTTTATTATTTGCATCAATTTTTCATGTATTTTTATATAAATTTTAAAGATTACGATAATTCACATGCATTTTAATTGTATATGGGGAGATGTTATCTCTGCGTTGTCATAGCTGAGCATCTAACTATTTTAGAACTTTATAATGTAAATTGCTCTACTGGGATTTAACCATCTCAAGAAGTTGTTTGCTCAGATGATCAGGAAGGCAAAAGCAAGATAACGGGATGATGTTGCAGCTTATTTAGGCTTGAATTTTGTATATGTAATTATATGTGTTGTTGGTATTGAATTCTAATGAATTTATTGGATGTATTTTGGTGGTTTTTGACTATTTGTATATATAGGAAACGTCCAGTTTTTAGAGGAAACTTTGCTGGATTTTAGGTAGGAAAACGAGATGAAAGAATAGTTGTTTCAAATTGAATTTGAATGGATTTAATGTTTTTAATTTGTATGGTTATTAGCATTGATATTCCACAATATGTTATGGTTTGTATGTGATAATAGAAATGCTGCATAGGACTTGGGGTTGAGTGGAATATGAATGGACTATGAAAAGAGTATATTTGGGTTACACTCAACCAGTAGCGACCCTCCGATATTCCCTGACATGGGAAAAGTGAAAAATTTACTTAAACTTTATATGCTTCCGCTACTCTGATAGAGGTAAGTATATTATGAATTAGGGGTTCGTTACAATAGTGGTATTAGAGCTCGGTTTATCGGTTGACTGGTTTAGTGGGTTATTGGTTGTGAATTCTCGGGCTTGCAACTTTAAGATTTTGAATTGATTGAACTCTGGAATATCTAGGAACTAATCTGTAATTTAGATAATAGGAATGAATATAATACTACACTGATAACTGTTGCTGTTAAAGACTAATCAATTCTCTTTCTATGTCAGATAGCTATGGCAAATCCTAGCAGAGATAGTACACAAAGGCCAAGAGGAAGCCCAAGACACAAAAGCCAAAGGGCATTAGAAAGTAGTAGCATGGAGACCAATGTCGATATATGGGACATGATGGACTCCAACAGAATGATGGCCAACGCCATGAGAGATCAGGCTACTACGAGTGCCAAAATGATGAGACAGCAACATGAAGACCGTCAGAACAGGGATGATGGGATTGACCAGAATATCATTCCAATGTATCAAGGTTGGATAGAATTCTAGAGGGCAGGGCCACCAGTATTCTCAGGCACCTCTGATCTAGTAGCAATTGAAGGAAAGTTAAAGGAGATGGAGAAAATTTTTCATCTATTGCATAGTAATGATAAGCAAAGAGTTACCTATGCGACATATATACTTAAAGGAGAAGCAAAACAGTTGTGGACCGGAGCCCAGCAGCTAATGGAGAGCAAGGGCATTCCACTCACTTGGGACTCCTTCAAGAGGGTCTTCTTGGACAAGTACTTCCCAGAGAGTGTAAGACAGGCTAAAGAGACAGAATTCCTACAACTCAGACAAGGGGGCAGACCATTTGAAGAATACTTGGCTAAATTTGAAGAATTGGCTAGATATTCCACAAACTTGAGGATGCACTATAATGAATCCTGTAAGGCAAGCCAATTAGGAGAAGGTTTGAACTTGCCAATGAGAAAAAAGATCGCCCCATTAGAGATAAGGGATTTCGCAGTGTTGGTAAACAAATGCTGAATCCTTAACAAAAACCTAGAGAAAAATCAGAACATGAGTCAAAGAACAGGAAGCAGGCAGAAACAGCCAGCTAGAAATCTGAATGTGAAGGGCAGAATGTTTAAGCCACAACCAGGGTCATCCAGTAGTAACAGCCGGTCAGAAAGTGCAAATTGCCCAAAATGTGGAATGAGGCATCACAACCAACCTTGCTGGCATTAGACAAAAATACAATGATATAAATGCAGAGGTACAGGGCATTATACGAAGTACTCTCTATCAGGTGGAAGCCAGCAGATTTCAGGTGGCCGAAGACCGCAAGCTCCAAGGAGAGTCTTTACTATGGATACAACGAATGTTGACAAGTCACCCAGATTAATGCAGGGTAGAGGTAAAATTTATAATTTTCCTTTAATAATATTGTCTGATTCGAGTGCTACGCACTCCTTTATATCTGATGCATGCATGGAAAGAATAAATCTACCTCTACAAATCATGCCTTGCGACCTACACATTTCCACACCATTAGGAGAGACCACTATATCCCTATCAAATATGCTTAAATTGTCCCCTTTCCATCGATGATACCCTATTCATTGTGGACCTTATGTGTTTGCCCTTGACGGGAATCGACGTCATTCTAGGAATGGATTGGTTATCTAGGAATCGGGTTCTGTTAAATTGTTCTGAAAGGACTATCACTTATTTAGATACCTTGCTTGTATGTGAGAGTGATTGAGCGTGTGAGATGAGTGATATTTCCCTAAATCTCTCTCAGGTAGAATTGCAAGAAAGGTTAAACTTAATTCCTATTTTTAACGACTTTACATAGGTGTTCCCTTTGGAAGTAAGTAGGTTACCCTCACCTAGAGAGATAGAATTTACAATTGACCTGATTCTGGGTGTAAGCCCAATAGCCATAACCCCATATAGAATGGCCCTAGTGGAATTAAGGGAACTTAAGGTCCAAATAGAAGAGTTGTTAGAAAAAGGATTCATTAGGCTGAGCGTGTCACCGTAAGGAGCTCCTGTCCTATTCGTAAAGAAGAAAGATGGGAGTTTGAGGTTATGCATAGAATATCGGCAGTTGAATAAGGTGACCATTAGGAATAAGCACCCATTACCTCGCATAGATGACTTGTTTGACCAGTTATAGGGTGCAACAGTATTCTCTAAGATAGACTTAAGGTCGAGATATCACCAGATCAGGGTTTGGGAGGAAGATATCCCTAAGACATCATTTAGCACTAGGTATGGCCACTACGAGTTTCTAGTGATGCCATTTGGATTGACCAATGCACCTGCTGTCTTTATGGATTACATGAATAGATTTTTTAGACCCTACTTGGACCAATTCGTAGTGGTATTCATAGACGACATCTTAGTCTATTCCAAGACTCATTAAGAGCATGCAAAACATCTTAGCATGGTGCTACAGATATTGGAAGAGAAACAATTGTATGCTAAGTTAGAAAAATATGAGTTTTGGTTAGAAAAAGTAAAATTTTTAAGCTATGTGGTAAATGGGGAAGGGATTTCAGTAAACCCTAAAAAAATTAAAGCAATATTAGATTGGGGTTAACCAAGAACGATCACCTAAGTTAGGAGTTTTTTGGGTTTGAAAGGTTATTATAGGGAGTTCATTCAAGGATTTCCTCAAATAGCTTTACCATTAACCCGGTTGACTAGGAAGGGTGTAAATTTTGAGTAGAGCGAGCAGTGTGAACATAGTTTTCAAACTCTGAAGGAAAAGTTAATCATTACTCCAGTACTAATAATTCCAAAACCCTTAGAGCCCTTTTCAGTGTATATAGATGCATCAATGAAAGGTTTAGGTTGCGTCTTAATGCAGGATGGAAGAGTGGTTGCTTATGCATCAAGAAAATTGAAACCTGTAGAGAAAAATTATCCTACCCACGACTTGGAATTAGCTGTCGTTGTATTTACCCTGAAGATTTGGAGACATTACTTGTATAGGGTTGTATTTGAGGTTTCTAGTGATCATAAGAGCCTTAAGTACTTGTTTGATCAGAAGGAATTAAATATAAGGCAGAGAAGATGGGTAAGGTATTTGAAAGACTTTAACTTCGAGTTAAAGTACTATGCAGGGAAGGCTAATGTAGTAGCTGATGCATTAAGCAGGAAATCATTACAATTATCCAGTTTAATGGTAGATGAGATGAGATTACTTAAGGACTTTAGGAATCTCAGCCTCAATGTAATTTCATTTTCGAAAAGACTAGTAATGAGTAACTTCCTAATAAGTTGTGATTTGAGAGACCAAATTAGACAAGCCCAACTAGAGGATGAATCTTTGGGGATTTATGCGAATCAGTCTAATTTTGGATTAGCCCCTGATGGAGTGTTGATGTTTAGGAAAAGAATAGTAATCTCAGACCATCAAGAACTAAAGAAAAAAGTGTTAGTAAAGGCTCATCGAAGCCACTATACCATCCATCCAGGTATTTCCAAGATGTATCAGGATTTAAAAAGAAACTTTGGTGGCCAGGTATGCGGAAGGATATCACAAAGTATGTGAATTCTTGTCTGACTTGTCAACAGGTTAAGATAGAGCATCAAAGACCTGCAGGATTACTGAAGCCACTGGAGATACCGAAGAGGAAATAGGATCAAATAACCATGGATTTTGTAGTTGGACTACCTAGAACACCAGCTGGTTATGATTCCATTTGGGTAATAGTGGATAGATTAACCAAGTCTGATCACTTTTTACCTATCAAGATGAGATACTCCATGGAGAAGTTAACCGAAGTATACCTTAAGGAGATCGTGAGATTACACGGGGTACCTTCAGGTATAGTATTAGACCGAGACCCTAGGTTCATTCGAGATTTTGGCAATTCCTACAGAAAGCATTAGGAACCCAACTTAAGTTTAGCACCGCTATCATCCTCAGACTGATGGGCAGTCTGAGAGAAAAATTCAAACCTTAGAAGACATGTTAAGGGCTTGTGTGCTAGAACAGAAAGGAAGTTGGATAAATACCTACCTTTGATAGAGTTTTCTTATAATAACAGTTATCACTCTACCATCGGTATGGCACCATATGCTGCTCTATATGGGAGAAGCTGCAAATCGCCTTTAAGTTGGGTAAAAATGGGGGAGAGCACACTTTTGGGACTCGATATTATGCAAGAGACTACTGATCAGATCAAAATGATCAAGGAAAAGATGAGGGTCACCCAACAGAGACAAGAAGCTTACACAAATAGGAGGAGAAGACCATTAGAGTTTAATGAGGGAGAGCATGTTTTCCTGAGAGTGTCCCCCACTACAGGTATTGGGAGACAAATAAGGACAATGAAATTAAGTCCCAGATTCTTAAGACCATTCCAAATCCTACAAAGAGTTGGTCCAATCGCCTACCAAATTTCTTTGCCTCCATACCTATCAAAATTGCATGACGTATTCCATGTCTCGCAACTTCGTAAATATGTCCCAGATCCTGCGCATGTATTGTGGAATCAGCCCATAATATTAAAGGAAAATTTAACTTATGAATCTACACCTGTCAAAATCCTTGACTTTAAGGCTAAGTAACTCCGAAATAAAGTAATCCCTTTAGTTAAGGTACTTTGGCAGGATGTAGCATCGCAGGAGATGACATGGGAGAAAGAGTACGAGATGAGGCAACATTATCCAAAACTATTCACAGATATGAATTTTGAGGACAAAATTCTCTTTAAGGGGGGAGAATGTAATAAAATAAATTTTTAAAATAAATTAATTGGGTAAATTTAAATTTTTATTTTGATTAAAATCGAATTCAGCATAATTTTCTGAGCCTACAGTTGAAATTTGGGAATTTTTCGGAGTCAAAATCTGATCTGATAAAGAAAAACTTGGTCCGGCGTCAGGGAATTAGCAGATAAATTGGAAGGCTTTAAATCCTTAAAAGGAGTCCAAATTTCTTTCGTGTGGGCTTATATTCATGCCTAGATCAGAGAAGGCATTCAGAATTTACTCCGGGCAAAGTAAAAAAAGACCAAAATGCCCCTAGAGGCCTTAAAATTCCAAAACTCCACTTTTTCCTCCCATTTTCCCTTTTCTCTCTCTATTTTCCCTACCTTTTCTCTCCCTTCTCTCCTCTCACTTTGTGCCACCGTACCACGCAGCTGCGATCCATCGCCACGGCAGCTCAACGTCCTCGACCTCCAGCCACCATCCCCGACCGCCGATAGACGCCATAGCGATCAAAAATAGCTCATTTTCTCCTCCGTCGCGATTTTACTTCCCCGCTATGATCTTCACCATCCAGCCATACCGCCGCTACCGTTGGGTAGCCTGAGTTGCCAGCTTCCTCTGACAACTTCCAACAGGTGGAACGCCACCGCCACGCACCTGGAACGGGGGAAAAACCATCCGCCATTCATCGCCCTTTGTCGTCAAAAAACACTGTCCAAACGGTCGAGTTTCGCCAAACGGACCCCAGATCTGGCATCCTCAAGTTGCAGGCTACGTTTTGGTGTAACTTTTGACCCCAACCGCCGTACGTCACCGTGCGCTGCTGTGCATCATCGCTGGAGTTTCTGAAAAGTGGTTAGAATCATATTTTTAGCTTCTGGAACCCCGGATACGGTTTAAAATACCCCAATTTGATGTTTTCATATTGAAATTAATCCTAAAAATGTTTAAGGACTAGACCGGCCTAGGAATTTAATAAATTGACATAGGAAAGCTTAATTGAAAGAGAAACCACCTAAGAATTTAATTAATTTGCCCAGGAAACTAATTAGGATGAATTGCCAAGGAAACGGGAAAACCCGAACTGATTAGGAGCAAACAGTGAAAGGTAGAGTGATTTATGTTCCCTTGAACTTTGATTGACACTGTGAATGCCTGTTTTAGAATACTTTTATTGCATGGGAATGCATGCTAAGATATACGAGTATATATGTATGCCTGCATGTTGAGAATGCCTGTTGCATGTTTGATATGTTGGCTATCGGATTTATATGCCATAGGAACAGGCTAACGTAAGGTAGGGTATTCAATAGCCGGTATGAGACGATCGTTGAATATCCCGTATGCAGATGGCTTTGTAAACGTATTATTTTTAATTAGATTTAGTCTGCATTCATTAGAGGTTATTTGTTAAACCAAGATAACCCTATGAAAGGTTTAAGGAGTATAAGGGGGGATGACTTATACGGGGTAACGTTGTGGTTTAGGTATAATCTCCTATAACCTTGAGAATTGGTCGGCTATGTGTATGTAGTTCTGAATAGACTGTATAAGGATGAGAATTGGCGTTTGTGCACATGCTAGGGGACGCCCTAGATGTTGATTCTCACCCAGTCCTTAAGTGAGTGATTGGTGTCACGAATCACACTCACAATATAGGCGTGTTTTCGGGTGATTGGTGTTACGGATCACACCCAACGTAAAAATTATGTTTTCTGTAAAACGACATGCAATTGGAAAGAATAATAACAGTTACATGAGACTTGTGACTGATGAGTATATGAAAACCATCAGGCATGATTTTAAATAAGAATTTCAGTATAAATTTTCAGAACTAAGATTGTATGCTCATTTTATTATTTGCATCGATTTCCCATGTAGTTATATATATATATATATTAAAGAATACGATAATTCACATGCATTTTAATTGTATATAGGGAGATGTTTCCTATGCATTGTCACAGCTGAGCATCTAACTGTTTTAGAACTGTATAATGTAAATTGCTCTACTGGGATTTAACCATCTCATGAAGTTGTTTGCTCAGATGATCAGGAACAGGGAATGCTTAGGAGATAGCTGGGCAGAAGCAAGATAGCGGGATGACGTTGCAACTTAGTTAGGCTTGAATTTTGTATATGTAATTATATGTGTTGTTGGTATTGAATTATGATGAATTGACTGGATGTATTTTGGTGGTTTCTGATTGTTTATATATATGGGAAACGTCCAATTTTTAGAGGAAACTCTGCTGGATTTTAGGTAGGAAAACAGGATGAAAGAATAGTTGTTTCGAATTGAATTTGAATGGATTTAATGTTTTGAATTTGTATGGTTATTAGCATTGATATTCCAAAACATGTTATGGTTTGTATGTGATAATAGAAATGCTGCATAGGACTTGGGGTTGAGTGGAATTTGAATGGACTGTGAAAAGAGTCTATTTGGGTTACACTTAACCAGTAGCGACTCTCCGATATTTTCTGACATGGGAAAAGTGAAAATTTTACTTAAACTTTATATGCTTCCGCTACTCTGATAGAGGTAAGTATATTATGAATTAGGGGGTCGTTACACTTAGCTTCTGATGATGAAAAAGATTTAGAAGAAGTTGAAGAAGTTCCAGAGACCCCTGAAGAAGATTGTTACAATATGCAAATTACCTTGGGCTTATGGCGCTGAGTTTTCTCCTTCAAAAAAATTTTTAGCATTATTGAAAAAACTCTCAAAATTAAGTGGGCCCACTTATAGCTGGAAATATTCGACCTCAGATGATGAAAGTCTTTGTAGCTGGTGTAGTCATTAAAAGTTTATGCTTGAAGTAACCAAAGTTGAAGATTCTTGCACACAGTTGAAAGATGTCTGAAATGACTAAAAGTTGAAGATTCATGCATTATTAATTTTACTTTTTGACTTTGCAGAAGACATAAAGTCTATTTAATTTGTAATTGAAGTTTGGATGATCTTATTCAAAGTAATAATTTTGAAGTCCATCTTTGTATATTTAAGTAGACAAAGTATTTGGGAGAAGGTAGAGTTTTATTTTGAACCTTCTTTCATTCTCATATATATATCTTCCCTTCCACCTCTCTAAACTTTCCTTCAATCCCTTGCCCATTCTCTGTAAGTTATCTTTTGTAATAAAATTATCTTTTATTTCATATCTTAAAAAATAGATTATACATTATAGGGTAAATTAAGATTTAATCTTTGAAAGAAATATATTTTTTAAGTTAATTTTTTAGAAATCAATCTATAATTAATTTAATATTTAATTAATAAGATAAACAAAAAATTAAGTAACACGTTATCACATCATTAATAAAGACTGATTTAATTAATAAATAATAAATTAGATCTCTTTCAAAAATAAAACATATTAAATATATAAATTATACCTAAAAAATTATAAATAATGTGTTTTGATTATGAAATTTAACCAACTTTTGAAGAATAATACCTTAATATTTCAAAAATTATAGTTTGAATAAAATTAAACAATTCTTATGACACAAGTTTTGAGCCCATAAACTGTTTGATGAAATGCTTGAACGAACTCTATATATGTTCTACTTCGGGAGATGATTGCGTTTCTTTAGCCGGCCTCGAGAATCAGGATCAGGAACATTTCTTGTGCTCCAGGCCTTGGCTCACGGTGAATTACTGACTTCATTTTTACTTTCACTTTCATGATTTCATCTATTAGCAAAAGAAATTGAGATTTGGCATGAATGCAACGGGTTTGAATTCTATAAAATATTTGAATTCTATAAAATAGTTTATCATCACACACACACACACACACACATATACATATATAAAATTGTATGTCATTTTTTATTTTTAAAATATATTATAAAATAATAATTATTAAATTTTAAAATAATAAATTAAATTATAAAAAATTATTTAATTTCTCACTCTTTTCTTTTAATTTTTTATTATTTTTATATATTTTTTCTTTTCTCTATATTATATATTTTATTTTAAATTTTAAATTATATAATATATATTTTGTTAACACTTATTAAAAAGACTCAAAATTATTATAATATAAATATATATAATTTTAAATAATGTAATTTTTTTAAGAAAATAAAATACAAATCATCATTCCAACATTCAAATTTAAGTTATGACAGTGACAATTGAGATACAAATTGAATAAATTGCATTTCAAAATTTGACTATTCAATGATAAAGTTGGAGAAATCACACAGGTTCAACATATAAATTTTAAGAAATACATAAAGAAGAAATCAAATTACAGGAATTTTAATAAATAAAAGAATCACTTTCATTCCATCAAAGCTTTGAAATTCGAGAAATTGGTAACATGATATGAACAGTCATGTCAAACCAACGTGATTATTTATGACTCTAGGGATAGGTGGAGAAGCAAAAGTGGTGTGGAATATTTTAAAAATATTCTCATAAAATACTAGAATATAAAATTTAATTTTAAACTATTTTATAGAACTTTTTCAAAGATTATTATTTATTACAAATTTTGATTATTTCAAATTAATATTAAAGATGTCAAAATCAAGTATTGCCAAATTACAAATTGCTTGAGAGCGTGTTTAGACAAGATAAATTTAAGGAGAAAAGTAATTTTTTTTTTAAGATATTTTAATTATCGTGTAACAAAATTTATTGTTTGACTTAAAATTTTTTGAACATTGAAAATTTTTAATAATTTAAAATGACTTATTTATAAGATATTCACAATTTTATCTATTGAGGTGTAATTTTTAAAATCCCTCCAACCATCTCTTTCTTTTTTAAGACTGTGTCTCCTTCTTTTTCGTTAATTTTTTTTTTAAATTTTTTTTTACTGAGTTCTAATTTCTTTCTTTTTCTCTTCCTTTCTTTTCATTTTTAAAATATTTTCTTTCTACTCTTTTGCTTTATTTCTTATTTTAAACTATGTTTCTTTCTTTTTTTTTAATTAATAAAAACGAGATTCATATGATCTTATTGATTTATCTCATTTTAAATTATCAAATTAATTTCAAGTCATAAAACATGTGTTGAAATGTAATTATTTATAAATTAAGAAGTAATAATTTAGAAAAAAAAGTGTAATTAATTTCTAGTAATCCATTGACAATTCTTATTAAAACCTAATTATTTGATACTCTATTATGTAAGTTTTTTTATTTATTTTTTTGATGTTAATAATTTGGGTAAGTCATTCTTTCTTATTTTGAGAAATAATTTAATTATAGGACTCACTATTTTATTATGTAAAATTAAACTAAATAAATTCTTACTAAAATGAAAAGATAAGCTATAATTGAATTTATTTTAATTTGACCAAAATGCACTCAAATGATTGAAACATTTTAAATTACTTACTCAATTTATTGAAGATATTTCAAATGCTAAAAATTTGAATTGAAGCATTTTAAATTATTTGTTTTATCCAAAGAAGATATTTCAAATACTAGGTATTTAAATTGTGGTAATTCAAATTACATGGAATTCAAAATGCTACTATCCAAACACAACCTTAAGATTCTTTAAAATCTATTAATTTGTTTAGTTATAAAAAAAGAAAATAAATATAATTGTTTGGTTTCAAAATAGATGATTTTAAGTTAATTATAATATTGGCTAAGTACTTCATATAAAAATATTTTAAAATTAATTATTTTTAATATAAAAAAATATTACTTTTTTTTTTATCAAAAAATGATTTACAATAATCATGATATTGACTTATCATTATTTAGGATTCTTCAAGATTTAGTTATTTTTACTTTTGAATTTTTTTATTTTTAGTTAAATAATTGGTTTTTAATAATTTAAAATTTGCTAAAAATTCTAGAATGAGTGGCTAAGGCTAATACTTGGCACTGTAAATTTTTTCCTTTACTTTTATATTTAAAAAATTGATAAAAGCTTCATGAAGGACAAGTTGACACATGTCAAATATATTTTGACTTTTTTCTTCTCATTCAAATTATTTTCTAAAATATTACATAAAAATATTAAAGTTAACAACAAAAGTCTATATGCATTAATGAAATATGTTTTCATTGGCTTGATTTTCTTGAAAATTTGCATTACTTTTAATTTTTTGAAAATATACATCTATAAATAAAAATGTTTCTTGGAAATATAAATAATTTTATTGGAATTTTAAAGTTATTATTAGTTTTTCTAAAAAACCACCATCAAAAATAGATTTTCTTTAAAGAAAAATGTGCATACTTTGAATGTATTCGGAAATATGAAGATATAAATGTGGTAGAAAATATGAAGATATAAATTTGCTGAGAAATATGAAGATATAATTTCAATTTTCTTCTCCATTAACATTGGAATATGTTGCTTTTATTCATTTATGATGAAATTACCAAGAGTTTTCAAGGCCCCTGTATAAGAAGCATGTTGTTGATGTATAATTAGAGCCACTCTTTGAATACTGACATTATTTTAAAGAAACAATATGCCTTCATGACAACATTATTGATTTGAACCCTTTGAAGAAAAGCTTGAGGATTAAAATGAGGGTTGTACGATTGTGGAAGATGCCTTCATTTATCAATCCTGATGACATTAATAGTTTAAAGATGGCGTTTTGTGATCTTTTAGTATTTTTACATTGTTGTTTCTTATTTTATTTTGTTATTTATTTGTGATTAGTGTGTTTTACTTATGAAGGCATAATATTGCCATTACCATGAAGTAAGCTTGTCCATAATTTATTTATAAGAATAATTAAATGAAATGTTGTGTTAAACTTAAACAAGTTGGACTTTTTTGTATTTTCTTCCACTATTGCTGTCATTCTAAGTAAGATGCCATGCTAAGGCTGAATAAATCTAAAGCTAGGATCATATTATGTTTATTAAAAGGTAGGGTACTCCTAACATTAGAAATATTGATGGTGAGTTAGCTGCTTAATGTCCAATTAATCAGAAACTATTTTAATTACAAACTTCCATATTTGACCTTATTGTATCACTTTTCTACTCCGTACTTTGGTCACTTTCAATTTTTAAAATTTGAAATATCAGCTTTTGATAGAATTAAAAATTGCTAAAAAAAGGTGTATATTATAATTGTATAATTTGACAAGAATGTAAACTTAAAATGACACTACTATTGGAAATTCTATCGATGAAATTAAGTAGATTACAATATGTAATGGGATCTATTCCAGGTTGAAAAATGAGAAAAAAATCATGCTATTATCCCTCAAAAGCTTACAAATAATTATGATGTTGCAGCTATTACTTTTATATGTAACATAAACTAAGCTCTATAAACATTCTTGTATCACTTTTATGATTAGTGTGTTTTACAACTGTGTATTGTCCCATATTATTCTCATTAACGTTTTTTTTTTTTTTTGTCAACAGAATGGGATTATACATAGAGTAGTGAAGAAATGCTTTGTTTCCAAATTCATGGAAGAGCTTTTTGAGGGTAGTGTTTATGTCATTTCTCAATTTTTTATTGGTCAATATGGTGGTTTGTATAAAACATATAGGCACTCATTCAATATAAACTTCTAATATTCTACATTGGTTAAACATTGTGATGAGAAATTATATTGTATGAGTTTAGTTTCGTTCCATTTCTAAATATTACTTGTAGAGTTCATGATGAAAATTGTTGGTTGATGAGTTTTCATGTCATTTATAAATTTTGTTGTCATTCTTGTATTTACTTTTGTTATTAATATGTCGTAACTTTTAAATATGTAATGTAGATGTTATTGTCCATGTTACTGGGATAAGTGATGTTGATGAAGTCTGCAAAAATGGAAACTCTACTAAGCGTCCTGTGGTAAAGTTAGAGGATATGAAGTGAGTTTGTTTAATTCTTATTTACCTGTCAAAAATATGATTTGTTTATAAGAATAACAATTTGAGTAATTACTTTTTTGTGATCATATAGTGTGGTACTGAGATGTAAATGCGGTTAATAAGCTAGAAACATTAGTGTAACGACCCCCTAATCCACAATACACTTACTTCTATCTGAGTAGTGGAAGCATATGAGTTTTCAAAATAATTTTTCCCGATTCGGGGAATCTCAGAGGGTCGCTACTAGTTGAGTGTGACCCAAATAGACCTTTATCACTATCTATTCAGATCCCACTCAACCCTAAGTTCTATGCAGTTATTCTAAATTCACATACAATCATAAAACGCTCTGGAATATCAATTCTAATAACTATAATATCGAAATATACAAACCATCCACATGCAATTCAACTTAAACTAAAATTCATACATTCCTTTTTATCAAAAATTTGGCAGAGTTTCCCCTATAAAATGGATGTCTCCCAAAATACAAATAGCCATAAAATCAGTATATACATCCAATCAGATTCAACAGTCAACAAAACCATCAATACAGAATAATTACATATCAAAATTCAAGCCTAAAGACTACGCTGCAACGTCCGTCTGTCATCTAGTCTTTTCCCAGCTATCTCTTAGGCCCCTGTTCCTGTTCATCTGAGCAAACAACTTCATGAGATAGTTAAATCCTAGTAGAGTAATTTACATTAAATAATTTCAAAATAGCTGGATGCTCAGTGATGACAAAGCATCGAAAACATCTCCCCATGTTTAATTCGAAAATCAGTGAATTACCTTGTCATTTAAAATCATAAAATGCACGAAAATGATGCAATGCTTAAGAATAAGTATAAAATCTATTTTCTAAAATTTATACTGAAAATCTAGTTGAAAATCCAATTCCTGGTAGTTCTGACATCCACATCAGCCACAAGTCTTATGTGAACGTGTATAAATCCATCCAATTGCATGCCATTTTACAAAAATCATTCTTTTTCGTTGGGTGTGATCCATAACACCAATCACTCGAAATCACGCCTATATTTTGAGTGTGATCCATGATACCAATCACTCACTCAAGGACTGGGTGAGAATCAACATCTAGGGCGTCCCCTAGCATGTGTACATACGCCAATCCTCATCCTCATACAGTCTATTCGTAATCACATGCACATAGTCGACTAGTTCTCATGGTTCTAGGATATTACGCCTAAATCACAACGTTTTTCCATATAGGTTATCCCCCCTTATACTCCTTGAACCTTTCATAGGATCATCCTGGTTTACCGCGTAATCCCTAACGAATGCAGGCTAAATCCAATTAAAACGATACATTTATAAAATTCTCTACAATTGGGATACTCAATGGCCGTCCCATACTGGCTATTAAGTACCCTACCCTAAGTCAACTCGTTCCTATGGTATCTAAATCTGATAGCCAAATCGATTTAACATGCAACAGGCATTTACAGTACACAGGCATACAGATATACTCATTAAAAGTAGCACGCATTCCTATGCAGTCAATTTAATCTAAATTAGGCATTCACAGTGTCAAATACAAGTCAGGGGAGCATAAATCACTCTACCTGTTTACCGTTTGCTCCTAATTAATCTGGGGTTCCTCGTTCCTCTAAATTCAAGCGTAGTTAATTTCCTGGGTAATTTAATCAAAGTCTCAGTCGGTTATCTATTCAATTAAACTTTCTTACGTCTGGTTACATGTTTTCCTAGGTTAATTTAATTCTTACAAATGTTCGGCATTCAAAAGGCGGCTGTGGCGATCGTCAGTTGCTGCGGTGTTGGGTTTAGCTGGGGAACCTTCCTAAGAAGAATAAAGCGTAGTAACTCTACAGACAATGACAAGCGTGGTGAAGGTGGTGGACGTGGGTGGTGTGCGCGAGAGAGGAGAGAGAGAGTGAGAAATGTTGCAAGAGAGGGAAAAAATGGGAGAAATGAGAGAAAATAAGAGGGGTTTAATTATTTAGGGCCCTTAGGGGCATTTTAGTCTTTTCTCCTTTCGCCTTAGCCAAGTTTCAAACGCATCTCTCCGATCTAGGAAAAATTTAAGATGATATAGAAGGAAATTTGGAAATTTTCAAACGATCACAAGCGTCACAAAATTATCTGCAAAATTCCTCCAACAGATCAAAATCTCTCTATCAGATATAATTTAATTTCGAAAAATTCTCCAATTTTAGCTAAAAATTTAGAAAATTTTCCTTAATTCAATTTCAACAAAAATCAACATTTATTTTACCCAATTTAATTTATTTGAAAAATCGGGTTGTTACATTGTGTAACGGGAGATACGATTGGGTCATCGAACTAGGTTTGTCATGGATCTAGGTTAGGTCATGCAAACCCTCTATAGGTTGAAAAAATTTGAAACAACATTATTGTTTTGTGTGTTTTGGGTTCTCTCTTGCCTAAGCATACATTTAGCTTGTATTAATGTTTTGGGCTTGAAACTCTTTGTCTATTTGGGCTTGTAATTGGGTCTATTGGGTTTGGGTGAGGCGTCTGGATTCCCTGCTGGGCGTGTCCCTGCTAGGCGTTTTAGCAGCGGTTTTTTCCGTTGCTAAAGTTTTTTGCAACAAATATTATTGTCACTATAACTTTTGTTAAATTAATTATTTAAACAAAAGTTATAGCAGCAGTAATATTCGTTGCAATAATATTAAAACACACTTTAGCGACGGATAAAACCGCCGCTAAAAAGCCTAGCAGGGAACACAGCAGGGAGCGCCCAGCAGGGGATCCAAAAGCTTGGGTGAGCCTTGCTTAGTTGAATTCATGAAAAATAAACTTTGTGTTCTTACCTGGATTTGAACCCGCACCCCTTTGCTTAGATTAAGTTGAAGTTATGCCTTTGTTATGTTATTGCGTTTTGAAAATTATGAAACCTTTTGGAATTCTTGTATGAATGGAAATAAATATTTATTGATAAATTTGGGTTTTATAATTTTTGTCATATTCTTAAATAAATATTTATAATATGATGAATTCCTAAATTTATTTGAGCATTATTTTTTATGATAAGAAGTGCATATAGATGTTAAAATACACATAAAGGGTGTTTTGAGATTAGCATATTTAAACAAAGAGTAGTCACAACATCTTTGTGTAATTACAAAAAATATCCATTCTCATTTTGATTACATAAAATATAGAAAAATCACATATAGCCTTAAAAAAGCCAATTTATTTGAAAACATTAATTGAGTTTATCTTTGCACATAGGGAGATAATTATATTTATTTATTTACTAGGATGAAAGGATATTGCTTTATATTTTCTAAGTAGCCCACAAGTATTAGGAAGTATAAATGCCATTTTTTTTCATCATTTAATGAACAAATTTATTTTTATGCTAAGTTCTTTGCCCACAGGTAGAATTGTAGTGACACGTAATTCGTGATAAGTGTGTCTTGCATTGGTGAGCATACATTTTATTATAATTGGTAATTACCTCATATTAGTAAACATATGTTGATGATTGAACCTTGAATTACTTGCTACCTCAGACAAATTACTAGCTAGCATATTGATAGCTAAGTTGTGCTATATGAAATTGACTGGTATTGAAGGTGTGCATGAACATATCATGAAGATGTTGGACATCGTGTCTCAATTAAAGTCCCTCAAAGTAAATATTTTTGATGATCTTTTGGTGCAATTGATCCTTAATTCACTCTCCTCACAATATGAGCCTTTTAATGTATTCTATAGCACATAAGGAAAATTGGACAATAAAGGAACTCTAGTCCAAGTGTATAGAAGAAGAAATCAAGCTCATATCAAAGAGTAGTGGTTTGTTAAATGAGGCTTTTTTGGCAAGCACCTTAAGGGGAAGAGGCCATAAAGGAAAATGGAAAAGAATGACGTGCTTCTTATGCAAAAATAAAGGGCACATCAAGATTTTTTTTGTCATAATAGAAAGGCTTATTTAGAAAGTAAAGGTATACTTCTTTCTTGTGTATGTTTTGAATCTCATTTTTTTAATAATTTTTCTGACACATAGTGGATTGTCACTGGATCTATGATCCATATTGAAAATACCATATAAGCTTTTCTTAACATAAGGAATCCACATCCGAATGAGCATAAAGTCTTTCCAGGAAATGGAATCGGCTCGAATGTGAAGGCAGTAGGAGCTTTTAGGATTTTTTTATCTACTAGTTTTGTATTGGACCTTGAACTGACGTTTTATGTAACTAGTTTCTCTAGGAATTTGATTTTTGTTTGAAAGTTAATTTCTTTAGGATTTTCCATGAACATTTTTGGATATGTTTTTAATTTAAATAAAGATTCTATTTCTATTGAAATTTTTTTTATGATTAATGGTCTATTCAAGCTTCATACTTGCCATGATGTTCCTAAATCTTTTGTAATTATGTATGGTAATTATGGTGTCAAAAGGTCTATCATGAATGAGAATTCTGTTAGCTTATGGCATAGGAGATTGGGACATATCTCTATAAAGAAGATTAAAAGATTACTAACTTCGGTCCATGTGTAGACAGCATTAAGGGAAAGCAGACTAACATGTCACATAAAGGGGCTAAGTGAAGTTCTAAATTATTAGAGATTATATATATTGATATATGAAGCCTTGACTTATGTTCTAATGGCTAGAAGTATTTCATCTCCTTTATAGATGATTTCTCACGTTATATGTATATATACTAGCTTTTATAATAAAAGTGACGCACTAGATGCCTTTAAGGTGTATAAAGTAGAAGTAGAAAAACAAACTAGTAAACATATTAAGATTGTGGCATTTGATAAGGGAGGTGAATACTTTGGTAAGTACATAGGTGCTGGATAAGCACTTAGTCCATTTTCTAACTTCCTTGAAGAGCATGGTATAGTTGCTCAATACACCATGCTTGTGTTACCTGACATGAATGGTGTAGCTGAAAAAACTCCCTTGCCCCCTCTATTCTCTCATTCCCTCCACTTTTGCACAACTCTAAGGGTGGGACAGTGAAATTAAGGCAAGATACAAGCAAGTCCACTTGCTCTTTTATTGCCATTCAAGCCAAGTAGAGGGAGAAGCCTCATTTTTCTCTGCTTTGGGTTGCCATTTACTATTTAATTTCTTAAAGAGGTAGGATTTTCCATTTTTTTATTTTTCATATTATTTTGTAACAACTTGTCTAAGTTTCTAGAGATATTAAGATTTCTCACTGGATTTCAACTTTTTATTAGCCATAATCATAATCATTTACTTACCTAATCACCACATTTCTCTTTATGCCCAAAATGGAGTTTATTTTTGGGTAATTTTGAAAAGGAAGTATGGTGCAATTAAGTGTTCATATAGTCTATCCATTACTCAATAAAAATGGCTATAACCTCCAATTGAGAGTAATTTGACATAATTAAGAATTAGGGTTCTTAATATTCTAAAATTGGGTTCTTTCCAATATTTGGATGAATTCTCAATTTTATTTGGTTTAAATGTTTCTTAACATATTAATTCAACCTTTAAATCATATCAACTAATGCCCAATGTAACGATCCCCTAATCCACAATACACTATCCTCTATCTGCGTAGCGGAAGCATATGGATTTTCAAATTAATTTTTCACTTTTCTCGTTCAGGGAACGTCAGGGGATCGCTACCAGTTGAGCGTAACCCAAATAGACTGTTTCATCGTCCATTCAGGTTCCATTCAACCCTAAATCAACTGCAGCTACACTAATTACACATGCAATCATCATAATAAACTCTGGAATATTAAAACTGATAACCATAAATAGAATATACATCCATTCACAAGTAATCCATCAAAAACTCATAATTTCATACATTAATTCCTGTCGAAAATTTGATAGAGTTTCCCCTGTAATTTGGAAATCTCCCAAATACAAACAGTCAACTAATCCAGTGTATACATCAAATAAATCCAGTCCAACAACAGATAAAATCATCAACATCCAGAAACAACCAATACAATTAATTACATGTTACAATTCAAGCCTAGAAACTAAGCTGCTTGTCCGTCTGTTTATCGAGTCTCTGCCCAGCTATCTTCTAGGCCCCTTTCCCTGTTCATTTGAGCAAACAGTCTCATGAGATAGTTAAATCCCAGTAGAGTAATTTACAGTAAATAATTATGCAAAACTAGCTGAATGCTCAGCGATGCAAGCACCGAAAACAACTCCTGTGTGTATTTTGAAAAATCAGTGGAATACCTTATCTTTTAAAATCATTAAAATGGCACAAAAAATGAGGTAATCATTCAATGAATATAAAATCTGTTTATTTGAAAATCTATGATCAAAATCCAATCAAATTCGATGCCTGGTGGTTCTCACATTCATATCCATCACAAGTGTAACGACCCCTTAATACGACATACACGATGCTTATCTGATTAGCGAAAGCATATGGGTTGATTTACATAGTTATTCCCGATGTGGGAATGTCAGGGGATCGCTACTGGTTGAGCGTAACCCAAATAGACTTCCCGTTGTCCATTCAGATTCCGTTCAACCCTAATTCACATGTAGCTAACTAATTAGACATACATATATCATAAAATACTCTGGAATGAAATCTAAAACTCAGATACACGTCACATCATACATTCATACACTTTCTAACTCAAATCCACAAGTTTACAGCGGTAAACCCTACCGAAAATTTGGCAGAGTTTCCTCTGTATTTAAAACATACCCAAAGTACAATAATTACCTGTTTACAATCATACAGCCAGTCCATCAACAACATAAACATAATTAACAGAATCCATATACAGCAACGTCAATCCCATCACTACAGTCAACATACAACACCTGATTTATACATGTACAATCAATCCAACCATTACAGAAAGTATAGAAAGCGAACCCAATATACAGCAATGTCATCAAAGTATATACATAAGACGATTCAAGCCTAAGCTAAGTCATTCTCCTGCTTATCACCACAGCATCATCATCTATCGTCTGGGTTCCTGTCCTTGTCCCTGTTCATCTAAGTAAATAACCTAATGAGATATAAAATCCCAGTAGAATAATTTACAGTTCAAATATCATTCGAAAACTGGTTGAATACCCAGCGGTGCGAACACCGAAATCATCTTCCCGAAATCAGTTCGAAAACAGTGAAATACCTTATCTTTAAAAATCATTTAATTACATGGAAATCACGGCAATTAATCGAAATCATAAAATCCATTTCCTTTTAAAATCAATCATCAAAATCAAGTAAAATCCCATGCCCAGTGTATCTAAGTCCACGTTGGTCACAAATCCACTGTACCCAAGTCTAAATCATCATCTAATTGCACGTCGTCTAGAGAGAATACCTCTCTTATCGTTGGGTGTGATCCGTAACACCAATCACCCGAATCAAGCCTATATTGTGAGTGTGATCCGTAACACCAATCACTCACTCAAGGAACGAGTGGGAATCAACATCTAGGGCGTCCCCTAGCATGTGCACATATGCCAATTCTCATCCTCATACAGTCTATTTGAACTCACATGCTCACGGTCGGCTATTCCTCAGGGTTCTAGGGTATTATGCCTAAATCACAACGTTTTCCCGTATAGGCTATCCCCCCTTATACTCCTTAAAACTTTCTTAGGGTCGTCCTGGTTTAACGCGTAATCCCTAACGCAGTATAGGCTAAATCAGGTAAAAACGATATCAATTAAAAGCTCCCTGTACTCGGGATACTTAACGGCCGTCCCATACCGGCTATCAAGTATCCAACCCTAAGTAAATCCGTCCTAAGGGCATCTAAACTCGATAAACAAAGTGTCTAACATGCAATTAGGGTTTTCAGCACAGAGGCATGCAATTTATTCCATCGAAAGTAGCACGTAAATCTATGCAAATCATCTAAATCAATTAGGTATCCACTAGGTCAAATCTAGGGTTCAGGAAGCGTAAATTATCCTACCTGGTCTCCTGTCGCTCCAATTCACTTCAGAACTTCACGAAATCTCAGTTTCTGAGCCCAATTAATTTCCTGGACATCAAATTAAATATTCAGACTCGTCATGTCATCCGTTTTTCAATCCTAAGTCTGGTTACCCAAATACTTAGGTCAATTTAATGCCTAATTACGTTCGGCAGCTATTTCAGTTAGATATCATTAGTTTTTGGGAAATTAGACCTTACTAATGGGATCGGATGGTGGAATTCTGTGTCGGGGTGATCTCGGTTTCTCCCGATGCACATCCAGAAGCTCCAGCACGGCGGCGCACGGCGACGTACGGTGGCGCACGACGGAGGGGTGCGATTTGCCTTAAAAATTACACCACAGTGAAGCCCGCAAGTCCAGGAGTCCGAATCTGGTGGTGGCGTGGCGGTTCACGGCCGTTTGGACAGCATTTTCTGGCCACGAAATTCGACGCACAGCGGACGGAGATTGCCTCGATCTGGGCACGTCTGGCCTCTGTTCAATGTCGGCGAGCTACAGGAGAAAGCTGGCAGCTCAGGCTACACAGTGGTGGGGGCGGTGAGGGTCAACGGCGACGGACGGCGGCGATCTGAGCTGGTGAAGTTTTCGTGCTGTGGGGGAGAAAAGTGGCATTTTCCGGCGAAGCTGGCGGCCGTTGGTGGCCGTGGGTGGTTGCTGGAGGTTGTGGGTGGTGAGGGCTATCGATTGGTATGCTGGGTGGCGGTCCACGGTGGCTGTAGCGGCGGTTCATGGTGGAGGAAGGAGGATAGAGAAGAGAGAGAAAATATGGTAAGGAGAGAGAGAGGTTTGAGAGAAATAGAGGAAATTCAGGAAATTTAAAGCCTCCGAGGGCGATTTCGACTTTTCCCGGACCACCCGGGGATACTTTAGGGTGTCAGCATCCTTCCAGACGTTGGCACGTGTTTTCATGTGAAGGTTTTGGCCTCCGTCAGTGAAATTGACGCACGAAATGTCTGTTGTCAGTTTCTGATCGTCGGATTGCATTTCTTTTCGTTTGATCGTGTTTCTGACTTTGAACGACCTTCTGTGTCAAGTCATTATCCTCGAAAGTCATGCCAGGCTTCGTTTGATTGGGATTAGGGTTAAAAATTCAATTTTTATCCTTTAAAACTCTTTCAAAATGTTTTTGGTTGTTACAACAAGTCTTATGTGACTATATCTGAATCCGTCCAATTGCATGTCATATTACGAGAAATCAATCTTTTATCATTGGGTGTGATCCATAACACCAATCACCCGAAATTAAGCCTATATTGTGAGTGTGATCCGTGACACCAATCACTCACTCAAGGATCGGGTGAGAATCAACATCTAGGGCATCCCCTAGCATGTGCACATACGCCAATCCTCATCCTTATACAGTCTATTCGGAATCACATGCACACATTCGACTAGTTCCCAGGGTTCTAGGATATTACGCTTAAATCACAACATTTTCTCATATAGGTTATCCCTTCTTATACTCCATAAACCTTTCTTAGGGTCATCCTGGTTTAGCGCTTAATCCTTAACGAATGCAGGCTAAGTCTGATGAAAAACAATACATTTATAAAATCCTCTGCACTTGGGATACTCAACGGCTGTCCCATACCGGCTATCAAGTACCCTACCCTAGGTCAACTCACTCTTATAGCATCTAAATCTGATAGCCAAGTTGTTCTAACATGCAACAGACATCTACAGCATACAGGCATGCAATTATACTCATTGAAGGC
Source organism: Senna siamea (assembly GCA_031216115.1). Lineage (NCBI taxonomy): Eukaryota > Viridiplantae > Streptophyta > Magnoliopsida > Fabales > Fabaceae > Senna > Senna siamea. The sequence continues at coordinate 12,600,438 of CM062360.1, forward strand.
AACACGTATTTTTATGCAATCAAATTAAATCATCTAGGTATTCACGGAATCAATCTAAAATCAAGGAAGCGTTGTAACGACCGCCTAATCCACAATATACTACCCTCTGTCTACATAGCGGAAGCATATGGGTTTTTAAAATAGTTATTCCTGATGTGGGAACGTTAGGGGATCGCTACTGGTTGAGCTAACCCAAATAGACATTCTGTCGTCCATTCAGATTTCGTTCAACCCAAAATTGAATGCAGCTATACTAATTACACATGAAAACATCACAATAAACTCTGGAATAATAAAACTAAATTCTATACATAAACATGCAATCCGTACATACAAATTCCATCTTAAACTTAAACATTTACGATATTAACTCTACCAAAAATTCGGCAGAGTCTCCTCTATATTTCGAACGTTCCCAAAGTATAAACAGACATCAGTTCAAAAATATACATCCAGTCCATCAACAAGATAAAACCAGTAATCACATAATCCAATACAAAACATCAAAAGAATATATACATCACAATTCAAGGCTAAAACTAAGCTGCTTGTCCGTCCATCCCCAAGCCATTGTCCAGCTATCGTCTAGGCCCTTGTTCCTGTTCATCTGAGCAAACAACCTTATGAAATATTGAAATCCCAGTAGAATAATTTATAATTAATAATTCTGTTCAAAAATTGGTTGATTACTCAGCGGTGCAAGCACCGAAAACAAATTTCCCGTGTTCAGTTCAAAAAATAGTGAAATACCTTATTCTTTTAAAATCATTATTTAGCATGGAAATCATGGCAAGTTCTCAAAAAGCATAAAAATCTGTTTCTTTGAAAATCAGTAATAAAATCGAGTCAAATCCCATGCCCGGTGTATCTAAATCCGTGTCAGTCACAAGTCATATGCAATCGAGTCTAAAATCCTCCAATTGCACGTCATCTAGAGAAGTTCTCTCTTATCATTGGGTGTGATCTGTAACACCAATCACCCAAATCTCGCCTATGTTGTGAGTGTGATCCATAACACCAATCACTCACTCAAGGACCGGATGAGAATCAACATCTAAGGTGTCCCCTAGCATGTGCGCATACTCCAATTCTCATCCTCATACAGTCTATTCGAACTCATATGCACACGATCAGCTATTCCTCAGGGTTATAAGGCATTATGCCTAAATCACAATGTTTCCCCGTGTAGGCTATCCCCTCTTATACTCCTTTAAACCTTTCTTAGGGTTGTCCTATGTAACGACCCCCTAATACATCATACGCGATGCTTATCGGATTAGCGGAAGCATATGGGGTATTCTAAATTCTTATTCCCTATGTGGGAACATCAGGGGATCGCTACTGGTTGAGCGTAACCCAAATAGATTCTCCGTTGTCCATTCAGATTCCGTTCAACCCTGATTCACACGCAGCTAACTAAATACACATACATACATCATCAATAATAACTCTGGAATGAAATCTAAAACTCATATACATGTCGCGTCATACATTCATACACATTTCAATTCAAATCCATAAGTTTACAGCGGTAAATTCTACAGAAAATTTGGCAGAGTTTCCTCTGTATTTCGAACATTCCCAAAGTACAAAAATCACCTGTTAAAATCAAACAGCCATTCCAGCAACAGCAATAAACATAACTAACATAAATCCATATGCAGCAACGTCAATTCATCACTACAATCCATATCCACTATCTGAAACATTATATGTACATTCAGTCCAATCCATACAGAAAACATAAGAAACAGAATCCGTTAAACAACAGCGTCATCAAAGTATATATACAAATGATTCAAGCCTAAGCTAATCATCCTCCGGTCTATCCTCAAGTCAGCCTCGGCTATCGTCTGGGCTCCTGCCCCTGTCCCTGTTCATCTGAGTAAACAACCTAATGAGATATGAATCCCAGTAGAATAATTTACAATTTAATTATAATTCGAAAACCAGTTGAATCCCCAGCGGTGCGAACACCGAAATCGTCTTCCCGAAATCAGTTCAAAAATAGTGAAATACCTTATCTTTAAAGTCGTTTAAACACATGGAAATTGTAGCAATATATCACAATCAGAAAGTCCATTTCTTTTAAAATCAATCATCAAAATCAAGTAAAATCCCATGCCCTGTGTCTCTCAATCCTCGTTGGCTACAAGTCCGTTGTAACCAAATATAAATCATCATCTAATTGCACGTAGTCTAGAGAGAATACCTCTCTTATCGTTGGGTGTCATTCGTAACACCAATCACCCGAATCAAGCCTATATTGTGAGTGTAATCCGTAACACCAATCACTCACTCAAGGACCGGGTGAGAATCAACATCTAGGGCGTCCCCTAGCATGTGCACATACGCCAATTCTCATCCTCATACAGTCTATTCAAACTCACATGCACTCGGTCGGCTATTCCTCAGGGTTTTAGGGTATTACGCCTAAATCACAACGTTTCCCCGTGTAGGTTATCCACCCTTATACTCCCTAAACCTTTCTTAGGGTCGTCCTGGTTTAACGCGTAATCCCTAACTCAAGACAAAGCAAATCTGATAAAAATAGTTTCGTATAAAAGCTTCCTGTACGAGGGATACTTAACGGCCGTCCCATACCGGCTATCAAGTACCTAACCCTAAGTAAATCCGCCCTAAAGGCATCTAAACTTGATAAACAAGGTGTCTAACATGCAATTAGGGTTTTCAGCACACAGGCATGCAATTTATCCCATCGAAAGTAGCACGCAATTCCATGCAAATCGTCTAAATCAGTCAGGTATCCACTAAATCAATTCTAGGGTTCGGGAAGTGTAAATTATCCTACCTGGTCTCCGAATGCTCTAAATCACTTCAGAATTCCACGCAGTCTCGGTTTCTGAGCCTGATTAATTTCCTAGACATAAAATTAAACATTTAGGCTCGTCACGTCATCCAATTTTCAATCCCAAAATCGGTTACACAGTTACCTAGATTAATTAATTGCCTAATTACGTTCGGCAGCCATTTCAGTCATATACCATTAGTTTCTGGGAAATCAGACCTTACCAATGTGTCCGGATGATGGAATTCTATGTCATGGTGGTCTCAGTTTCTCGGGATACGCTGGCCCGTAAGCTCCTCGCAGACGGCTGACACCTATAGACACGATAATACACGCGCGCACTACCGGTGAGAGGTGCAGTTTGTCTCGAAAATCACACCACGGTGAAGGCCGCAAGCCCAGGAGTCCGAATACGGTGGTGGCACGGCGGTTTGCGGCCGTTTGGGCGGCGTTTTCTGGCCATGAAGCTTCTCGCACGGCAGACGACGTTCTTCCTTGATCCGAGCGCGTCCGGCCTCCTTTCGACGGCCGAAAGCCATCGGAGGAAGGTCGCGGCTCGGGCTACACGGTGGTGGTAGAGGCGGTGGCCAATCAGCGGTGACGGACGACGGCGATTCAAGCTGGAGAAGTTTCGCGCAATGGAAGGGAAAAACGGCATTTTTATGGCAGCTCCGGCGGCCGTTGGTGGCCGTGGTTGGTTGCTGGAGGTTGTGGGCAGTGAGGGCTGTTGGTTGGTACCCTTGGTGGCGGCCCACGGTGGCTGTAGCGGCCGTTCACGGTGGAGGAAGGTGGAGAGAGAAAAGAGAGAGGAGAGAGAGTGTGTGGTGAGGAGAGAGAGTGAAATGAGAGAAATAGAGGGAATTCGCATAATTTAAAGCCTCCAGGGACGATTCTGACTTTTCCCAGGCCACCCGAGGATGTTTTAGGGTGTCGACATCCTTTCAGATGTTGGCACGCATTTTTATGCAAAAGTTTTGACCTCCGTTAATGAAATTGACGTACGAAACTTCTTCCGTCAGTTTCTGATCGCCGGATTGCATTTCTTTTTGTTTGATCGTATTTCTGGCTTCAAACGACCTTCTGTGTCAAGTCATTATCCTCGAAATACATGCCAGGCTTCGTTTAATGAAAATTAGCTTCAAAAATTGAAATTTATCTTTTAAAATCCTTTAAAACTCTTTCAAATCTTTCCCGTTGTTACATTCTCCCCCCCTTAAAAGAAATTTTGTCCCCAAAATTCATACACATGCTTGATTCACGGATATCTTTGCCTCATCTCATCTTCTTTCTCCCACGTCATCTCCTGCGACGCTACATCCTGCCAAAGTACCTTAACTAGAGGGATTATTTTACTTCGAAGCTGCTTAGTCTTATAGTCAAGGATTTGAATAGGAGTAGATTCATAAGTCAAATTTTCCTTTAATATTATCGGTTGATTACATGCGCAGGATCTGGGACATATTTACGAAGTTGGGAGACGTGGAAAACATCATGTAGGTTGGACAAATGGGGAGGTAAAGCAATTTGGTAGGCAACAGGACCGACTCTTTGTAAAATTTGGAATGGTCCTAGGAATCTAGGACTTAGTTTCTTAGTCCTTATCTGTCTACCAATACCCGTGGTGGGGGACACTCTCAGAAATACGTGATCTCCCTCGTTAAATTCCAAAGGCCTTCTTCTCTTGTTGGCATAAGATTCTTGTCTCTGTTGGGCAGCTCTCATCTTTTCCCTGATCATTTTAATTTGATCAGTGGTTTCTTGCACCATTTCAGGTCCCAACAGTGCACTCTTCCCCATCTCTACCCAACTTAAAGGTGATTTACAACTCCTCCCATACAGAGCCTCATACGGTGCCATACCGATGGTAGAGTGATAACTGTTGTTGTATGCAAACTCTATCAACGGCAGGTGTTTATCCCAACTTCCTTTCTGCTCAAGCACACATGCCCTTAACATGTCTTCTAAGGTTTGAATAGTCCTCTCAGATCGCCTCGGTCCCGAGGATGATAAGTCATGCTAAATTTAAGCTGGGTTCCTAAGGCTTGCTGTAGGGATTGCCAAAATCTCGAAGTAAACCTAGGGTCTCGATCAGACACTATACCTGACGGTATTCCATGCAATCTCACGATTTCCCTAAGGTATACTTTGGCTAATTTCTCCATGGAGTAACGCACCTTGACAGGTAAAAAGTGCGCAGACTTGGTCAACCTATCCACTATTACCCAAATGGCATCAAATCCTGCTGGTGTTCTAGGTAATCCGACCACGAAATCCATAGTGATCTGATCCCATTTTCTCTCTGGTATCTCCAATGGCTTAAGTAGCCCTGCGGGTTTCTGGTGTTCTATCTTAACCTGTTGACAAGTTAAACAGGCATTCACGTAATCCGTGATGTCTCTCCGCATACCAGGCCACCAAAAATTTCTCTTTAAATCCTGATACATCTTGGAAATACTGGGGTGAATAGTGTAATGGCTTCTGTGAGCTTCTGCTAACACTTTTTCCTTTAATTCTTGATGGTTCAGAATTACTACTCTCTTCCTAAACATCAAAACCCCATCAGGTGCTAATCCAAAGTCGGGTTGGTCTCAAGGTGATACTTCCAAGGATTCATCCTCAAGTTGGGCTTGTCTAATTAGTTCTCTCAATTCGCAAGTTATCAAAAAGTCACTCATCACTAATCTTTGCGGAAACGAGATTACATTAAGGCTAAGATTCCCAAAATCTTCAAGTAACCTCATCTCCCCAATCATTAAACTAGCTAGTTGTAGTGACTTTCGGCTTAACGCATCGGCTACAACATTTGCTTTCCCTGCATGATATTTCAATTCAAAATCAAAGTCTTTTAAATATTCTACCCACCTACGCTGCCTCATGTTTAATTCCTTTTGATCGAACAAATACCTAAGGCTCTTATGATCACTATATACCTCGAATACCGTGCCATATAGGTAATGTCTCCAAATCTTTAGAGCAAACACAACGGTAGCTAGTTCTAAGTCATGGGTAGGGTAGTTCTCCTCTACAGGTTTCAATTGTCGCGATGCATAAGCCACAACTTTCCCATCCCTCATCAAAACACAACCTAGGCCTCTCAAAGATGCATCTGTGTATACCGTAAAGGGTTCTAGGGGTTTCGGAATAATTAGTACAGGAGCGGTGGTTAATTTCTCTTTCAAAATTTGAAAACTAGTCTCACACTGTTCGCTCCATTCAAAATCTACCCCTTTCCGAGTCAATCGGGTTAATGGCACAGCTATCTGCGAAAATCCTTGAATGAATTTCTGATAATAGCTGGCTAAACCCAAGAAACTTCTAATCTCGGTGACCGTTCTAGGTCGATCCCAATCTAATACTACTTCAATTTTCTTTGGGTCGACCGCTATTCCTTTCCCATTAACCACATGTCCTAAAAATTTCACTTCTTCTAACCAAAACTCACATTTCTCCAACTTTGCATACAATTGTTTCTCTTCCAGTATCTGTAACACCGTGTTAAGATGCTGGGCATGCTCTTCGTGAGTCTTGGAATAGACTAGAATATCATCAATGAATACCACAACAAATTGGTCTAAATAGGGTCTGAAAATTCTGTTCATATAATCTATAAAGACAGCAGGTGCATTCGTCAATCCAAACAGCATCACTAAGAACTCGTAATGGCCGTATCTTGTCCTGAATGCTGTCTTAGGAATATCCTCCTCTCTAACCCTAATCTGGTGGTATCCTGACCTTAAATCTATCTTAGAAAATACAGTCGCGCCTTGCAACTGATCAAACAGATCATCAATACGTGGCAATGGGTATTTGTTCTTAATGGTCACCTTATTCAATTGCCGGTAATCAATACACAGTCTTAAACTCCCGTCTTTCTTCTTTACGAATAAGACTAGAGCTCCCCATGGGGATAAACTTGGCCTAATGAACCCTTTCTCCAACATGTCTTCGATTTGGACTTTTAATTCTCTCAATTCTACGGGGGCCATACGATATGGGGTCATAGCTATTGGACCCGCTCCTGGAATCAGGTCAATGGTGAATTCTATCTCCCTAGGTGGTGGCAGTTTACTTATTTCCAAAGGAAATACCTCCGGAAAGTCACTAACGATTGGGATTTGACTTAGTCTATCCTGCAACTCTACCTCAGAAAGATTGAGGGACATATCACCTATCTCACAAGCCCTGTCACTCCCACGTACAGGTACGTTATCCAGATAAGTAATTGTCCCTTCGGAACAATTCAACAAGACCCGATTCCTAGTCAACCAATCCATTCCCAAAATAATGTCGATCCCTGACAATGGTATACACACTAAGTCCACAAGAAATAAGGTATCTTCAATGGTTAAAGGGAAATTTAGGCATATTCGTGGGGACATAGTGGCTTCTCCCAAGGGTGTGGATATGTATAGGTCACAGGGCAAGGTTTGAACAGGTAATCTCATTCGTTCTACGCATGCATCAGCGATAAAGGAGTGCGTAGCACCCGAATCAAACAATACTATCAAAGAAAAATTATAAATTTTACCTCTACCCTGCATCAATCCCGAGGACCTGTCGACGTTGGCAGCATTCATGGTAAAAACTCTCCCTAGAGCTTGTGGTCTTCGGCTACCAGATGTCGGCTGATTCCCCGTGGAAGGGCAGTATCTGGCCATGTGTCCTGTACCTCCACATCTGTAGCATTGCAGAGGAGTCTGATGCCAGCAGGGTTGATTTGGATGTCTGGTACCACACTTCGGACAAAGAGTATTATCAGGTCGCCTCCCACTGCTACTAGAAGCCCCTGGTTGCGGTTTAAACATACCGCTTCTTACATTCAGATTTCTAGGTGCTTGTCTGGGCCGGTTCCCTGTTCGTTGTGTCATATTCTGAGTGCATTTTACGTTCTAAATTCTTGCTCAGAATTCGGCACTTATTCACCAGTGTGGCAAAGTCTCGAATCTCCAGAGTAGCCAACTGAGTCTTCATAGGTAAATCGAGGCCTTCTTCTAGTTTCTTCGCTTTCCAAGCCTCATCGTAATGCATTCGCAGGTAAGTAGAGTATCTTGATAATTCTTCAAACTGTTTCAGATACTCGTCAAACGGCCTGCCTCCCTGGGTGAGCTTCAGGAACTGTGCTTCCTTTGCTTGTTTCACACTCTCAGGTATATATTGATCCATGAAGACTCTCTTGAAAGATTCCCAAGTCAGTGGAATGCCTCGGCTCTCCATCAGTTGCTGGGCATCTGTCCACCAAAGTTCCGCTTCACCTTTCAGCATATACGTTGCATATGTGACTTTCTGTTCATCGTCGCACTGCAACAACCTAAAAATCTTTTCAATTCCTTTTACCCAAGCTTCCACAGCAGCGGGATCGGAGGCACCTATAAACAGAGATGGACCTGCTCTCTGGAATTCAATCCATCCCTGATATAGTGGATTCACCTGTTGGGTGGCTCCGTCATTTCTCGTCTGTCTATCTTCCTGCTGCTGTCTCATTGCATTGGCACTGGTAGTGGCCTGGTCTCTCATTGCATCGGCCATTAATCTGATAGATTCCATCATCTCACGCATGTCAACCTCAGTATCCATGCTACCACTACTTGACGCACCCTGGCTTATGTGCCTTGGCCTTCCCCTAGGCCTACGTGTGGCGTCCCTGCTAGATTCTGCCATGCTTATCTGACACAGAAAAAAATAGATCAGTCACACAGCAACAGTTAACAGCAAGACATTAAATTCATTCCGTTCATTATCAATTCAAATCAGGTCCTATCATTCCAGAGTCAAATCAATCAAAACCCTAAAGCTGCAAGCCCAAAGATTTAAAGTCCTAGGCCCACTAAACCAGAAGATCCGACAAACCTGGCTCTGATACCATACTTGTAACGACCCCCTAATACATCATACGCGATGCTTATCGGATTAGCGGAAGCATATGGGGTATTCTGAATGCTTATTCCCTATGTGGGAATGTTAGGGGATCGCTACTGGTTGAGCGTAACCCAAATAGATTCTCCGTTGTCCATTTGGATTCCGTTCAACCCTGATTCACACGCAGCTAACTAAATACACATACATACATCATCAATAATAACTCTGGAATGAAATCTAAAACTCATATACATGTCGCGTCATACATTCATACACATTTCAATTCAAATCCATAAGTTTACAGCGGTAAATTCTACCAAAAATTCGGCAGAGTTTCCTCTGTATTTCGAACATTCCCAAAGTACAAAAATCACCTGTTAAAATCAAACAGCCATTCCAGCAGCAGCAATAAACATAACTAACATAAATCCATATGCAGCAACGTCAATTCATCACTACAATCCATATGCACTATCTGAAACATTATATGTACATTCAGTCCAATCCATACAGAAAACATAAGAAACAGAATCCGTTAAACAATAGCGTCATCAAAGTATATATACAAATGATTCAAGCCTAAGCTAATCATCCTCATTTATCCTCAAGTCGGCCTCGGCTATAAATCGTGCAGGCTCCTGCCCTCACTGTTCATCTGAGTAAACAACCTAATGAGATATGAATCCCAGTAGAATAATTTACAATTTAATTATAATTCGAAAACCAGTTGAATCCCCAGCGGTGCGAACACCGAAATCGTCTTCCGAAATCGATTCAACAAAGTGAAATACCTTATCTTTAAAGTCGTTTAAACACATGGAAATTGTAGCAATATATCACAATCAGAAAGTCCATTTCTTTTAAAATCAATCATCAAAATCAAGTAAAATCCCATGCCCTGTGTCTCTCAATCCTCGTTGGCTACAAGTCCGTTGTAACCAAATATAAATCATCATCTAATTGCACGTAGTCTAGAGAGAATACCTCTCTTATCGTTGGGTGTGATCCGTAACACCAATCACCCGAATCAAGCCTATATTGTGAGTGTGATCCGTAACACTAATCACTCACTCAAGGACCGGGTGAGAATCAACATCTAGGGCGTCCCCTAGCATGTGCACATACGCCAATTCTTATCCTCATACAGTCTATTCGAACTCACATGCACTCGGTCGGCTATTCCTCAGGGTTCTAGGGTATTACGCCTAAATCACAACGTTTTCCCGTGTAGGTTATCCACCCTTATACTCTCTAAACCTTTCTTAGGGTCGTGCTGGTTTAACGCGTAATCCCTAACTCAAGACAAAGCTAAATCGATAAAAATAGTTTCGCTTAAAAGCTTCCTGCATTTAGGGATACTTAACGGTCGTCCCATACCGGCTATCAAGTACCCAACCCTAAGTAAATCTGCCCTAAAGGCATCTAAACTCGATAAACAAGGTGTCTAACATGCAATTAGGGTTTTCAGCACACAGGCATGCAATTTATCCCATCGAAAGCAGCACGTAATTCCATGCAAATCGTCTAAATCAGTCAGGTATCCACTAAATCAATTCTAGGGTTCGGAAAGTGTAAATTATCCTACCTGGTCTCCGAATGCTCTAAATCACTTCAGAATTCCACGTAGTCTCGGTTTCTGAGCCTGATTAATTTCCTGGACATAAAATTAAACATTTAGGCTCGTCACGTCATCCAATTTTCAATCCCAAACTCGGTTACACAGTTACCTAGATTAATTAATTACCTAATTACGTTCGGCAGCCATTTCAGTCATATACCATTAGTTTTTGGGAAATCGGACCTTACCAATGTGTCCGGATGATGGAATTCTATGTCAAAGTGGTCTCGGTTTCTCGGGATACGCATCCAGAAGCTCTGGCACGGCGGCACAGGGTGGCGCACGGTGGCGTACGGCGGAGAGGTGCGGTTTGTCTCGAAAATCATTCCACGGTGAAGCCCGCAAGCCCAGGAGTCTGAATATGGTGGTGGCACGGTGGTTCTCGGCCATTTGGGTGGCGTTTTCCGGCCACAAAGCTTCTCGCACAGCGGACGATGTTCTTCCTCGATCCGAGCGCGTCCGCCCTCCTTTCGACGACGCCGAGCTCTTTGGAGGAAGGCGGCGGCTCAGACTACGGTGGTGGGGGCGGTGACGGTCAACGGCGACGGACGGCGGTGATTCAAGCTGGAGAAATTTCGCGCGATGGAGGGAAAAAATGGCATTTTTTTGGCGGCTCCGGCGGCCGTTGGTGGCCGTGGTTGGTTGCTAGAGGTTGTGGGCAGTGAGGGCTGTCGGTTGGTACCCTTGGTGGCGGCCCACGGTGGCTGTAGCGGCCGTTCACGGTGGAGGAAGGTGGAGAGAGAAAAGAGAGAGTGTGGTGAGGAGAGAGAGTGAAATGAGAGAAATAGAGGGAATTCGCGTAATTTAAAGCCTCTAGGGACGATTCTGACTTTTCCCAGGCTTCGTTTAATGAAAATTAGCTTCAAAAATCAAAATTTATCTTTTAAAATCCTTTAAAACTCTTTCAAATCTTTCCCGTTGTTACATCCTGATTTATCGCGTGATCCCTAACGCAATGTAGGCTAAATTTGGTTAAAAACAATATATTCATGAAATCCCCTGCACTCGGGATACTTAATGGCCGTCCCATACTGGCTATTAAGTACCCTACCCTAAGTTAATCCATCCTAATGACATCTAAACTCGATAGGCAAATCATCTAACATGCAAATGGTATTTCTAGCACGCAGGCATATAATTTAATCCATCGAAAGTAGCATGCAAATCTGTGTAATTAATCTAAATCATTTAGGTATCCACAAGGTCAATTCTAATGTTCGGGAAGCGTAAATTATCCTACTTGTTCTTCATTTGCTCCAAATCAATTCAAGACTTCTTGTATCCTCGAATTTCAAGCTTGATCAATTTCCTGGGCATTTAAATCATTACTTTAGTCCGTTACATCATCGATTTTACTTTCCTACATCTAATTTCATAGTTTCCTAAACTGATTTATTTCCTATTTATGTTTGGCAGCCAATTCAATCAAAATACATTAGGTTTAGGTGAATCAGACCTTATCGGGGGTGCCGGATGATGGAAATTTGTTCTGGGACAGTTTCTGGCGTCTTTCTAGCTTCTCCAGCGACGGCGCATGGCAGAGGGGTGCGATTGGGCTCGAAAATTACACCACGATGAAGCCCTCAAGATGGGGAGTCTGAATCTGAGGTTGGCGCGGCGGTTCATGGCCGTTTGGACGGTATTTTTTGGCGATGAAGGGTGACGCACGATAGACGCCTTTTGCCTTGATCCGGGCACGTGAGACCTCCGTTCAACGACGGCGAGCTAGAGGAGGAAGCTGGCAGCTCGACCTACTCGCTGGTGGTGGTGGTGAAGTCCAACGGTGGTTGACGGCGGAGATCACGGATGGCAAAAAATCAGGAAAACTAGCATTTTTCGGTGACTGTGGTGGCCGTGAGTAGCTGCTGGAGGTTGAGGGTGGTGAGGTGTGTCGGTTGGTGGGTCAGGTGACACCTACGGTGACTCTGGTGGTGGCACGCGGTGGTGGAAGGAGGAGAGAGAGGAGAGAGAAAATAGAGTGAGGAGAGAGAGAGAGAGAAATGTTGGAAATGGTGGGAATTTGTGAGTTTTCAGGAAATTTATGAGTTTTCGGGAAATTTAAAGCTTTTGAGGGCGATTCTGACTTTTTCTAAACCACCTGAGGAAACTTCTGGATGCCATAACTGACCCGGTTGTGGACACGGCTTCCCATGCAAGGATTTTGGCCTCCGTCGAAGGAACTGAAGTCCAAAACTCCATTTATCAGTATCTTATCGCCAAACCGCGTTTCCTTTCATCAAATCATGTTTCTGACTCTGAAAAAACCCTCCGGTTTCAACCGTCGACCTCAAAAATTGTGTCAAACTTAGTTTAAATGAAATCAATATCAAAATTCAGTTTTAAATCTTTAAAAATAATCTCAGTTATTATAAGCATAAATTATCCTACCTGGTTACCGTTTACTCCTAATTAAGTCCTGGGCTTCCTGTATCCTCGGAATTCGAGTCTAGTTAATTTCCTGGGCAATCAAATCAATGTTTTAGTCCGTTACTTATTAAATTTCACTTTCCTACGTCAAATTACATGTTTTCCTAGGTCAGTAGGTTTTCTATACATGTTCGGCATCCAATTCAGTCAAAATACATTAAATTAGGGCAATTTAGATCACGACGGCTCACAGCGGCGCACGACGGAGGGGTGTGGCTGAGGTCAAAAATTACACCAAAGTGAAGCCCTCAAGAAGAGGAGTCCAAATCTGGGGTTGGCGTGGCGATTTCTCAGCTGTTAAGGTGGCATTTTCTGCAAGCAAATTTTTACGCATGGCAGACGAAAAACTCCTCGATCCGAGTGCATGGTGGCTCCGTTCGATGGTTGCGAGCTGTGGGAGGAAGCTGGTAGCTCGGCCTTCCCAATGGCAGGGACGGTGATGTCTAATGGTGCCAGATGGCAGAGATCACGGCAACCGAAGGATTTCGCGATGAAGGAAGAAAACGAGCTTTTTTGGCGACGATGGTGGTCGTTGGTAGCCATGGGTGGTTGCTGGAGGTCGGGGGTGGTGAGATGCGTCAGTTACTGGGTTGGACGGTGGCGCAGGGCGACGGCAGTGGCCATGCTCGGTGGTGAAGGGAGGAGAGAGAAGAGAGAGAGTGTAATGGAGGAGAGAGAGTGAAATTGTAAAAATGGAGGGAAATAGTGGAATTTTAGAAAATTTAAAGCCTCCAAGGGCAATTTTGTCTTTTGCCACATCACCCAGAGAAACTTCCGGATGTTGTCTTCGATTCGGGTAAGGGCACGGGTTCCCATGCAAGGGTTTCAGCCTTCTTCTAAGGAACCGCAGTCTAATACGCTATTTGTCAATTTTGTAACGCCGGGCTGTGTATTCTTTCAACGGATCAAGTTTCTGACTCCGAAAAATTCCTCGGTTTGAACCATTAACTCTAAAAATCATGTCGAACTCAATTTTAACGAAATCCAGCTTAAATTCATTCAGTTTTATTGTTTTCAAAAATTTCGGTTATTACACCCAAGGTCAAAATATGAATATAGAAGAATTTGAATTTGTCCATGGTAGGCAATAAGGGAGGTTGGAAGAGGACATGGAAATCTAGAGTAGGAATGTTAAGTGGACGTAATTATGCAAGAATCATGTTAGAGTGCTAAGATGGGAAATTTAAGTGGATGTATTAGAGAAGCTTAATGCCTTATTTAAGCACTTAATGAATCATGATAGGGATTTTGTGTTTCTATGGTTTGAAAATGTAAGAATGATGATTGAGATTTCATTCTTACTTTATGTATGTTATAGGTGACTTAGAAGCCACTCATTTACTTGGAAAGTGACTAAAGCAAGTTCGAAAGGGCTAGGCCATAGTGTGGCCTTTAGGTAAGTGGAATTTAATGCTTTGACCTTATTTTCTTAATGTGGCATGTATTTTCATATATCAAGTATTTTTCATATATGTATGATTGGTGAGAGTGGTGGAGGCATGAAGGGCTCCCACCTAGCTATTGGATATGTAAATTTCAAAAATAATAATTTTCCTCCCCCTTTCTTTATGCTTAATCCATACTGACCACTTAATCCTTAAATTCACAAACCCCTAACCCCTTCCTTGTTGCTTCATTCCTTAAAGAGGCTCAAGCTTCAATTGTTGATATGTTATTTCTAAATTACAAGAAGCACACTAATCAAGTTATAGTGAAATATCTTATGGATACAAGTTTCAATATTTTGATGAATAATATTACATCTATCTTAAGCTTTTCAAAATATTTTCTTAGTATACATTTATATAAGTATAGAATATATTTACAAGTTACATTTCTTTCTTGCACTCATCTTTTTTCTATCTTTTTTTTTTAATAAAATCTTTTATTTTTATAGACTTCTAGAAATAATATTTTTTTATCAATTTTTTTCTCTGAAGAAAAGGAGCAATGATAAGATGGAACCCCACTAGATAGATACAATGCACATTGATAAAACATTCAAAAGAATATGGAGTCACTTCTACTTCTAGCTGCAATCTTATGAAAAAAAATAACCAAATGAAATGCACTACAAAGGTTTACATATCCAATTCCAACCAAACTAATCCAACTAGAACCGACTAAAATTGATTAGTTTATTTAATGGAAATTTAGCAAAATTTTATTTAATCAATTTAGCTACTAAATGGCTCAAGACATCCAAATTGAAACAATCAATCTGATTAAAAATAAATTACTTAATTTTTATATATTATACATTAATTATAAATATTAAATATATTAAGCATACAATATGATTTTTCTATTGTGGGACTTATTTTAAAGTTGTCTTAAATTATTATTTAAGTTAATTTTATTATAGGAAATATGTATTTTAATGATTAGGTTTGTGAAAATATTTTATTTTAAAAATACGTTATGTGGAAAATTTCAAATTTTATAAGATTTTTTTTCAAAAACCAACCAACTATCCAAACCAATCCAAATAGATTCGAATGAAGCAAAATATATTGAATTAATTGGATGAAATTTTAATCAATCGATTTGATAAATTTGATTGGACAAATAGACCATACTGAATCAATCAAAATCAATACTCACCCATACTTTCTGGATTACCTTTCTATGAGATATTTTCACATAAATATTAGGTTAAAGCTAACCTTTTGCCCTTTAACTTTATATCAGATTTTTATTTTGTCACTCATATTTTATTTAATTTTAATTTTTCTCTTATTTTTATTAACTAATGCAACTTCTTTTCAAGTTAAATGTTGTTAATAATTTTTGCAGCCCAAGTAAAACTACTTTAGCCAGAGCACATATGAGTTAGCAAAAGAGCTTAAATGAGATTGAAAATCAAATTTTCTTTTGACATTCTTAATTTGGATATTCAAAACCCAAATGTGTAACATACAAATTTTTTTAAAGCTGCATAGGGACTAACTTTGCGCATCATTTTGACCTTGTCTAAGTTCTATAGATATGTGTAGGTTGGGGTGGGTATTACCTTGAACCCAAATACAAACCTATAAAAATTCTCAAAAAAATCTTTATACTTATAATTGGATCTCTGTATTAACTTGTACTAATATTTGGTAGATAAATTTTATGAATATTTGTATAATATGAGTGCTTTAATCATTTTTATAGTCTAGTTTAGGGGTCAAATTTTATTGGGATAGATAAAAAAAATTTCATTCTAACACTCTACCCACAAAAATACTTATATTAAATTAAAAAATAAGAAAAGTACTTTTCTTTCAAAATTTAGAATTATTGTCAATTTTGTCTAAATACAATTATTTTTTGTCAATTTTATCTTTCACAAGTTATCTAAACCATTGATTTTGTCCCCAAATCTAACAATGTTTATTATACTAATGAAATCCACATTCTGTAAAAATATTGGATGATGAAAACTTTCAATTACATAAATTATTCAAATGTATAGTTATATACTTCACTAGTTTATGAAATTAACTTAAATTAAAGTTTAACTACAAAATAAACAATGATTCTAAATTTTAGGGCTAAAAAGGTAATTTTGCAATAAAATATTAAAATTGAGTGCCTGGCAAAATTAATAACAATAACCAAAATATTCTGCTGTCTTGGCCGGTCTCGGAGAATAGTGTGGCTTGGTAAATGGTGTGTAGGGCGGACTTAGGTTCGGTCACTGCTTTGACCGGCCGAAGACCTGAGGTATGGTCTCAGCTTTGGGTTCCTCCCTCTTTCCCTTCCTTTGTTTGTATAGCCGTTGATGTCTCATGTCTCTCACTCTCTCTGCTCGAACTTTCTTCTTCTGTATCCCTCAATTCAATGCCATCTCTCAACTTCAATTGCAGGAGACAAGCTTTTTCGCACAAGGTGGAGCAGCAGGAGGAGAGGAAAAGTCTCGAGCGTGGCTGATTTATGGACTTGTAAATAAGCTTTTTTCTGCTTGGAGAAGCTCAATTTTGCGAGTTAGTGGAGAATGGGTACTAGGGTTCCGGTTCAAAACTACAATCTGAACTCTCCCAGTTCATTCATCGAGAGCCCACTGCACGTTCTCAACACCGTTGAGGAGGTTAGGACCAGCGACATGGACGACATCGAAACCGAGGTCGATCGCGAAGCTGTCACCGAAGATAGCTTGGAAAATGATAACGATACCAATGCCGTCGTAAGTGCATTGCGCACCCAAGTTATTTCTTCTTTGATTTTTTTTTCTCCCTGGTTTTCGTTGTTCTATGAAGTACTGATACATAAAGAAGGCCTATTCGTTACTAGATATACAGTACATGAAACCTCAATTTGCAGTTAAACACTGCATATTTTGTCATGTCACATAGTCTATTTTGTCCCACATCCTTGTTACTTCTTGGCTTGTCTACGTCGTGCTTAGTTTATTCAATTTTTTGGGCGGCGGGTTTGTGGGTGTGTCTGAGCCGACGAACAATTTGGTACTGTAAGAATGTGTAAGTTTCTCTTCAAAAAATGAAGCTGTATTGGCATATCATGTGCGATACGTATTCACTTTTATCCCATACAACACACTTCAAATTGCCTTTAAACTCTATATTCTGTCATGTCTTTAGTATCTTACTTCTTAGGTTTCTGGTTGCAAAGCAACTAATCATTTGAAAATTTGCATTTTATGATTTTTAGGACTGCATGCATGAACCTCACAGGAATTCTTTAACACTTCATAGTGTGGAAGTTGAAGAGGATCACTCTAGTCTTGAGACCAAGGAGTCTTCAACTTATGATATCTTGACCATTGATGGTAAAGTACTAAAATTAGTTGGATATTTTTTCTTTCCTTCTTTTCATAGTACATAGAATTTTTTTCTTTAGAAGATGTTGTAATAAACTCATTTGAATTCAACTTCAAATTAGATGTTTCACCCATTGAATCGGCAAGGGCAAGGTTTCTACAACTTGTTGTGGATCATTTTATTCATGATCATGTAATTCAAGTGGCTGATTCTGAGGCTGATTACACTGCTCAGTCTGGCCAAGATAATAAGAGGAAGACAAGAGAGGCCCAGTACGAAGGAGATCCAAATTTTGCTCTACCTCTGATGTATATTGCAAATATGTATGAAAGTTTAGTTAATGATATTAATATTCGGCTTGCTTCCTTGAATGGTATACGTGAGAAGACAATTGGGGTAGCACTTGAAGCATCTGGTGGTTTGTATAGAAGTCTGGCCAAGAAATTTCCTAAAAAAGGTACCAAAATTTCTTTGTCCCCTCTCCATTTAAAATAGATTGGACTTACACACTCTTCTATGACTCATCTAAAATATGATTGACTTGTGCATTATGAAACTAATGAAGTTTGGTTTACAGGGAATTTTCTTTATTTTTTCTTCACAAGTTTTCGATATGATAGGGAATTTATAAGTTATAACATCTAATGTGTTTATTGAACTGCTCCTCAACAGGACCACGTACCTATAAGAGAAGAGAATTGGCAACTTCTGTGGAAACAAGGACAAGGTTTCCGGAATTAGTAATTCAAGAAGAGAAGCGTGTTCGCTTTGTTGTAATCAATGGTTTGAAGATTGTTGAAAAACCCAATACCATTCCTATTAATGATGCTGAGTGGTAAGTTGAGCATTAAAGTGTTTTACTTTTATTTTTTGCCCTTTGATTGTACTATGTCTTTTCTTTTGCGTAAGGCTTGTATTTTTAAAAGAGATAATTAACATCTTTTTTACTTGAGCATACCGGAAACTACTAGTGCATTCATTTGGTACTTTCCTGTTTCAAGTTAAGAAAATAATATAATAGAAGATGGTTTATCTGTTAATGTTTTGTGTTTTATTATTCTACTCATTTTTGTTATTTAGTTCTTATGCTGCCAAAATGAGCCTGACAAAAAAAAAAAAAAAAGAAACATTTATGTGGATGATTGTTCTTTTTTTTACTTCACAAGATGTGAGTGCTTGTCTGACTTGTTTGTTTGGGTTTTCAGGTTTAAGAGATTGACAGGTCGTCATGAGGTCACTATCTCTGCTGGTGACTACAAATTTTATTCTCCAAGACACAAGTATAGGCGTGCCTCATCAAACTCACTCTCCAATATCTCTGGTCTTGCTGTAAGCATTATATGCCTCATATTGGCAAATGAAGTTCTCCTTTTAAACTAATAGAAATTTGTGACTGTATTTATGTAAACATTAAAAAAAAACAATTTCCAGATTTGAATAATGACAGAGCAGTTCAACTGCCTCAGCTCTGATTATGAATATTATGCACTTGGTCATTTGTCAACTCTTTAATAATGATTCATGATTATACAACTAATTAAGTTAATAGCTTGATAATACTAAATTGAAAGGGTGAATACATTCAAACTTAAGGGCTTTGGAAAATATGAACCTATTTAGTATTTCATGGTTGACTTTTGACTCATTTCTGCAGAATTTTCCTGGAGCAGAAAACTCCACTACATTGGCTACTTCTGAAGGATTTCGCTCTGTAAGTGAAGTACAAGTTAATATGTTTGTTTCTTTTCTTGGTTTGCCTTCTAGTTTAATTGTCATTGATTGATGTTTTTGCCACTTAAATACAACTATTTAGTTGTAGTGTAGAGATGACAACAATTATCCTGACATGCTTGAGTATTTCTATTCGGTTAAATATATGAAGCTAGTAGATTGCAAATTGCTACACTTACTGTGAACTGGAAAGTATGTTATGAATCAGGAATTGTATGTAATGTGAGATACAGTAAGAAAATGATAAATAGCTTAGTAGAAGTAATATTAAGGCTAAAATGTGAAGAAGCTTCCTCTACCTCACAGATTGTGTAATTTTCCCCCTTTAAGTTTGAAAGTTGACAAAAGACCTTATTAAACTGAGTTTTTGTGCAAACATACTCCACTAACATTTTCATCAACGAGTATGGTTAGAGTTGTGTAACTTACATCCTCAACTTTAAAAAGTTGACAAAAGACCTTCCAAACATTAAATTTTGTGCAATAACCTTCTCAATTTTGCTGACGTGGATAAATGCTTGGATGAAAATGTTAATAGAGGGGACGTGTTGCACATAACTGAAAGTTTGCATAGGTTTCTTTTTAACTTTTAAAGTTGAGGGGCAAAATTGCACAACTCCCAAAGTTGAGGAGGGTTTTTAGCATTTTAGCCTAATATAAAATAGGTATATACTTTTAATACGAACAAAAATATCAAGATAGTTAATTTTGTCCAAGTTAAATAAACCAATATCAAGGCCTTGTAAAGGCATGAATAAATTAAATAAATTATAATTAATATGTATTCATGTCAATCTGACAAAAGATACAAATTCGTATAGTCTTCTAACATTAATAAAAGTGAAGGCTAGGGAGCTGAAGCACTGCAGCCTACCACCTTTTACCGCTGTTTCTGATCTCAGTTGTCTCTTGCTCCTGTTATGTTCTTTTTTATTCAATAAAGACTCAGTGAAAAGTATGTGACAGAGATACTGGTCTTCACTGTCTAGAATATTTAAAGTGAAACTAAAGAGGTGGTTCAAGGGATTTTTTTAGTTTTTACATACATAGATTGATTATTTGTCAAGATCTAAGAAGTACTATAATGACAAAGAAATTTTGTATAATATTTTAATAACTGCAGTTGGACAATTTAGTTATTGATAATACAATTTAGTTAAAATTTCAGTGCTAGTAACATTCTTTAATGCACCTTGTAAACTTTAATTAATGTCATCTTTAATCTTTGGAAACATTTTGTCATCCAAAGTGAAAAAAGACACCAAACCAAACTTCTGGTGGCTTTTACAATGCCAAAGGATGTTATCCATTGATCTATAATGTCTCTCATTCAAGGATTATGAGTGAAAGATGTCAATTTAAGTTTTTGAGTATCATCCATAACTGATCATTAAAGATCTATTTTCAGAAATGTTTCATGTATAGTGACCTGGGGAAATTACTTGTGAGCTTGTCTATTACTTGTGTAAGATTTATTGTTGAGTACTTTAACTTTCTGGGGCTGAACTTACTATCTTGAGTATATGTTCATGTTACAGATATATTAATCGTTTATATAATGTTTTTAAGCTATTTATCAATTTGTTACAGCATCTTGTGATATGATATAATACAATTCAGAAGTAGGCCTACCAGTTGTCTATTATCTGTTGTGTTTGGACGAATATGTGCCTGATGTCTTAATTTGGAGAGATAGGAGCCACTATTCTGGTTATGAATGGAAAAAAAATTATATAATTATATACCTAAGTATTGTGTCTTATGTACTGCTGAAATAGGCTTCATTTGTGGCAGTCCTCTTGACTGCTAATTCAGATTGGAATTATGTAATATTATATTCCGGGTTTTAAAACATACTGATAGGAACCTGTCTAAATGACTGAATAATACTGATATAGTATTAAGGAAACCTCAATAGAGGAAAAATACACCATAAAACAGTAGCAACTAGCACTGGAGAACAGAAAATAGCAGCACAAACACACCAATAAAACAGAAAATACAGCAGCACCAAAATAGTAGAAGAACAAGGAAAAATAAAATGACAAAGCTAGCTTTCGAGAGGTTAGTTCTCTCCTAGAATTTCCCACAAAACTTTTCATGCCCTCCTCCCTTTTACCAGCCACCAAATACCTTTTGCCCAACCCTCTTGGGCCCCACCAGCAGGCAGACATTCCTGCACAATTAGTTAGGGACATTCTCTCTCTCTTCTGCCAGCTCATTCCCTTTACTCCTTCTGGAATAAACCTTTACTGTGGCTGTGGTTTCCCCTTTTTCATTTCTTCCCTTTCTCTTGTAGTATTTGTGAACTTGGGTTTTATCACATACCTTATCATGAGGTCATCTATTGGTAACTACCTTTCTTATTCATAATACCAGCAATGTAATATTTGAATTTAAATTAACCATCAAATTGGTTTTGATTGAGCTTCATTACTTGCATTACAATTGCTATTGAAAATTAGAAGTGTAACTGACAAGTGCTGTTTGCTAAATAATGCATTTAAGAATGTTCATATTTGAAGAAAAACAAAAAACCCAAAATCTATATCATACTTTAATGTGCAGTTTTGTTGAACCTTTGATTAATTAGTTCAGATTTACATTTGGTGGGGTTAGGGAGTTCGAAGCCCTACTATACGTGACCCAAACTGCTCAATCTTGACTGAAATGTATTTTACAGTTATTTTAACATCTATCTTTCCTACCTACTCCAGTTGCATTTGCTCCTCTCACGCCACTTTATTTTTCTTTCCCCTGGGATAGGTATATGCTCATAAACTCATTCATTACTACTTGTGCTGCTTCATCTAAGACTCCACTGATTTTTTTTTTTTGCCTTTATAATTTTTCAAGTCTAAAACTGGTTAAATTGTTGGTGCTATTAGATTTACAATAATCTGAATGTGTGTATCTTAACCCATTTAGAGGATGGAAAATTTGCAGTAAAACATTACGGGATGAATAGGTTCTAAGTTCTAAGGTTGTCTACTATTAAGTGTTTCAATGCATTAACAAACCTTCATCTCCAAACCACTCCTACATTGGTGGTGATTAAAAGCATACATATATAATTTATAAATTATAATTTGATTGGTTTGAACTGACTACTGAGTATAATGTTACCCATTTTGTCAGATTGGTATGGAATTGGTTTACCCAAATCAAAACAGAGAATGAAATTTCTTACACTTCATTCTGATACAGGGAAAGAAAGAGGAAATAAAATTTGAAAATTTTCTTGTTTGGTTGAATCAAAAAGTGAAAAAGAAAAAGAAAATATGAATTTTAGGATTGTGTCCTCATTTTCTATTTGCTTCAAATTTTACTATTTTCTTTCCCCTCTTTTGTACTCTGTCAATCCAAACTGTTATGAATCTTACCTTGCACTGACTAGAAGAATGGTTGTCATGATCTTGATCTTTATCATATGATCTTACTATTTTAGGATTCTACCAATAAAAATGGATGCCAATCCTAGATAAAATCAAAATCTACTAGGATTACATTGTGATCTTGATCTTGTATGTTTGATTCTACAATTAATGTCCTACCATTGTCATGACCTGACAATTTTATCTTGGAAACTTACCATTTTAAATAAAAAAAAATGCAAATATCACACTAGTAGTACACATGAATGAGAAAAGGTATTTTATGAATTTTGTTCAATGTCTTATGACCTCTTTTTGGACATATATTGAGTTTTGGATAATTTTATGTTTGTAAAAGAACTTTATACTACTAAATCTTTTTTTATTTATTTTATAAAAAATGATAGGATCCTCCATCCATTATCCAATCTATCTTGTGCCTCCCTGATCCTTTGCAAGATCTCTATCTTGTTTACCTTGACCAGATGACGTGCCTTGTTTCCATCTCACTAATGAATATACCATTATAGAAGCATGGGGCAATTGTAAATCAATTAAAAATTGGCATTTGATTGTTTTCATGTGATCATATCATGTCTTATGCTAATCTGTTGCTATTGCTGTTCTTGGGATTGATCCTGTGATATATATAAATCAGTTTTCAATAGAGGCATAGAGCTAACATTATAATATAGGAACATTTTTTTATTTCTTTTTCTTTTCTCAGCCACAACATCAGCAGCAAACTCCATGCAAACATCACATACAATCTTTGCCACATCAACCTCAGTTTCATCCAGTTCACCAGAACCATCAAACTTTGCACCAAAGTCAGCATGGAGGCCCCTATTCTCAGAACCATCAATGTGCCTCATCCTCACACTTATCTGAAATTTCTCATGCTCACCAGTCACCAACAATATCTCAACAGTTAACCTGCTTACAACCACTCACAGGTGGCCATGTTGGGGGACGCTTGCATATGCTGGTGAGTTTGTTTTATAGATTCTGTTTTAATATGGATGATAAAATTGTTCAATTGAGTATAATGATTTTGTAATTTAATTTGCGTCTGTAAAAGCATAGTAACACCAAATTGTGTCACTATTTTGTATCATTTCCTTAACTGCTGGTCTAGCAATCAGATTTTATGTTGAGTTAGCAAGCACTATCTTCTGCACTCTGAGGCTTGAGCTTTAACTTTTAGTTATAGCTCTGAAAATTGGTCATTGTTTTGAAGTTATAAATAGAACGGTGAGGAAATCATTACACCTAAATGCAGAAGCTCTCTGGCATAGGAATCTCTTATTTCTAACGGGACTGCTCAAATAATCCTGTTTACTGTGCTCTTAGAAAGTTGTTATTGAATTTGAAGTTCTGTTCAGTTAATCTCTTAGATTGAGTTAGTTATTAACTTATTTATTTTATTTTTTTGGACTTAGTTTAATAGTCAAACTCTGTTATTTTCAGTAGTATAAACTATAAATAAAGGAGGGTACTAGAGCTGAAGTGTGTTTCTTCTTTTAGCCCCTAAGTTCTGTATCATCTGATTATTTTACTCAGTATTAGAGTTAGGTTCCACAACTCTAAACCATAAAACAGTTACAAGCCTCACCGATAACCACCCTTCCTAGCAACAAAGATGATCTGATGCCGCCGTTGTTTCTTTTCTTTAGCAACACCATTTTCCTGTGTAGCTTAAGGATAGGATGATTAATGAATCATTCTTAGCCTAGACCAGATTCACTAAATTTAGTAGAAAGATATTCTTCTGCTTTATCACTTTGACGAATAAGCATGGTGTATTGAAATGAATGAGTTTTGGTACACAAGCTGTGAAAATTGAAAATTATTCAGAACGCTAAAACCATGTCATTCTTTAAATACTCTTACAAGGTTGCAAAATAATGAAGTCCTAATTTTATGTGACACAACTAGGATTTTGAGAATCTGAATCAACTAAACTGAACAGGACTAGTGGCTTGTTTATCCACTTGAGAAGTAAAAGTATCTTTGACATGCTTTTGTAGCTTACATGACTTAGTGTCTAAATTGGACAATTCACTTACACTTGGGAAAACAACAATAACAAACAAAGTCTTTTCCCAGTAAGTGCAGTGAGCTACAATGCCAACATGTTTTATCTTGGCTCATTTCTATGTTTAGATTGTTTACCATTAAATGCATCCTAATAGTCTCTCCTATTGTTTTCTTTGGTCTCCTCCTACTTATAGTTATTAGACTATCTTCCATCTAGTCAACTCTTCAAACATGAGCCTCTAATTATCTCCTCTGTACATGACCAAACCCTACCAAATTTTCTATGATAGATGTTACCCCAACTTTCTTTCTAATGCAGTCATTCCTAATCTTATCTTTTTAATGTGTCTACTCATTCAATGCAACATTCTCATTTCTGCAATGTCAAATTTTTACTCGTTGACTTTTTATCATCCAACATTCAATACCATACAACAATGCAAATTTTATAGTTGTGCGATAATATTTTTCCTTAAGTTTGAGTGGTACTTTTCTATTACAAATGACACCTAAAGTCTTTCTTTATTTTATCTACCCAGCTACTTAGAAGCATTTATTTTAATTTTAAAAGAGACGGGTGACCAAGACAATAATGAATTTAGAAAGGCGTAGTCTAATTGTCTTCTTTTCCTTTAATCTTGATTATTCAAAGTCAGGAAGGAAGAGTATATAGAACATGTTAGATGTTTGGTTAGATTACCAGTAGACATAAGATTAAAAGGAAATTTAGGATTATGAAAAGTTGAGAACAAAGAAATAAAAGGGGTAGTTTGTACTGTTCCATTGCCATCAGAACTAGTGATAGATCCATTTAATAATTTCATAAATATAGGAGACTTGAAAGGTTGAATGCGGTAAAATAAATAGAAATTCTAAGATATGATCACAAAGCCCCAGAATGGGGAACCAAAATTTTAGACATTTTCTATAGGAACAAATGCTTATGGAGATGTATGAGACTGAAGAAGTTTAGAATACTCCTGTATAGAAATTGTGATAGTTTCTTGTTTGTCACTATTCAATGGGCTTGAAGGTTCTAAAGAAAAAAATATTTGCATTTTTTGTACAAGTTGTTTTGCCCTTCAAATTCCAACATTGCTCACAAATGTGGCCTATTTGAACCCTTACTTGACTACCATGGCCACCACACCCTCCTCATCTACTACATCCTTTTTTGATATTACTATTTTTTAAGAACACCATAGCAAGATTAGATTCTCACTAGTTTACTTTAGGTTCTCATTCAAGACTAGCAAGATACCTAGGTGTCACTAATATGTCTCTTTTTTCTTATCTTTGATTTTGTAAGTAATATGATAAACATAATTTAATTTGTCATGTAATTTTTGAAGAACGATGGAAGAATTATTTTTACAAATTTTTCAATGGACATTGATAAACCCCAAGTTCACAAATACTACAAGAGAAAGGGAAGAAATGAAAAAGGGGAAACCATAGCTACGATAAAGGTTTATTCTAGAAGAAGTAAAGGGAATGAGGTGGCAGAAGAGAGAGAGAATGTCCCTAACTAATTGTGCAAGAATGTGTGCATGCTGGTGGGGTCTAAGGGGGTTGGGCAAAAGGTATTTGGTGGCTGGTAAAAGGGAGGAGGGCATGAAAAGTTTTGTGGGAAGTTCTGGGAGAGAATTAGCCTCTCGTAAGCTAGTGCCTTATCTTATTCTTTATGTGGTTTCTGTGTGTTATTCTGTGAGTGTGTCATTTTTTGGTGTGAGTGTTTTGTCTATCTATGTTTTGCATTCCCTTAAGGTAGAGCTATTAACCTTAAGGAAGAATATATTAGTATTATTCAGTGAATTCCTGTGTTGTTCTAGCTGTTACACTTTGGGTTATATCATTTTGGTATTAGATCGGTAACAATTAGGGAATGGTAAACACAAGAATGGAAGGAAGATTGAACAGTGTAGAGAAAGATATAGCAACGTTGAAGGATGAGATGAACGAAGTGAAGATTTGGATGATGGAGATGAGGGAGATGATGGTGCGGTTTGATGGAAGAGGGGGAGCTCTAGAACCGAATCAACAAGGTGAACCATTAGAGTCTAATACGAGGGGGAACAATGTGAGGGAAAATGTAGAGGGGTGGAGAAAGACCTAAACAGATTTAGGAAATTAAAGTTACTGTTGTTTGAGGGAGAAGATCCCATAGGGTGGTTGCTCAGAGCCGAAAGATACTTTGATATCAACGGTGTATCGGAGACAGAGAGGTTGGAAGCGGCGGTGGTCTGTTTGAAAGGGAGGGCTCTTGACTGTTTTCAATGGTTGGAGACTAGGAGCTTGGTTCGTTCATGGTCGGATTTTCGCAAGGAACTCATTGAGAGGTTCCATCATGCACAGCAAGGTGATGCTTATGAATGCTTAATGGCTCTGAAACAAGAGGGTGGCGTCACTAAGTACAGAGAATAGTTTGAAGAGATGTCAGCTCCCTTAAAAGATGGGACGGATGAATGCCTAATGGGTGCCTTCAAGAATGGGCTAAAACCCGGGATCCGAGCGGAGCTCCGTTTGATCTAAATAAGATCACTCAAGGAACTCATGAATCTGGTCCACTGGATTGAAGAAAGGAATGTAGTTATTTCTAAGGTCCAAGGGGATTTAGTGAACAAGCAGATGAAAGCTTTGGGCTCTGTTGTGTATCAATTAGGATCAGATTATATCAATTAGAATAAAGTTAGCCTAAAGTTTAGGCTAGACATTAGGGATTGAGTCATTTAATTGTATTTATTATGGTTTCCTAGAATAGGTCTTTTCTTCTTGTATAAATACCCTACACTTTGCTCTTATAATATACACAGAAATTTCTCATTCTACGGGCTCAAATCGTTGGATTGGGCCAAAACAACTCTGGAGCTGGGTCACTAGCAATCCAGACCCAGGTCGGATAGCAAAAATGCAGAGTGGAAGAAGGAGCCTCCAAGTGGGTTAACTACGACGGGTTCAACTCATTCCAGCACCACAAAGGGCAACAATTTCAGGCAGTTAACGGAAGCAGAAGCAGCAAAGAAAAGGGCTCTTGGGTTATGCTTCAAATGTGACGAAAAGTATAGCCCAACACACCAATGCAAAAATAAACAGCTCCAGGTCCTCTTGTTGCAACCGGTAAATGAAGTAGGAGAAGCATTAGAGGAAGAAGAACCAAGCAAGGAGGAGAATGAAGAAGAATCGAAGGAGGAGGGCCACATGGAGTTATCAATGAACTCAGTGGTGGGTTTGACTAATAACAATACGATGAAGGTGCTAGGGAGTTGTTGTGGAGACGAGGTGATAATACTAATAGACAGTGGAGCCTCTCATAATTTCCTTTCACCTGAAATGGTTAGTAGGTTTCGGGTTCAAACAAAGTAGATTGGCATCTTTGAGGTCTCGGTTAGGGATGACTATAAGGTGAGGGATAACCAAATCTGTTCAGAATTGAAGCTAGAGATACAAGGGTTAAATGTTAAACAAGATTTCTATAGATTTGACTTGGGAGGGGCTAATATGGTATTAGGGATTGAATTGTTAAAGTCTTTGGTAGAAGTCAAAGTAAATTGGGGACACCTGACCATCAAAGTAAGGGTTGGCCAAGAGGAAAAGTGTTTAAAAAGAGACCCAGCACTGGTAAAAACCCTAGTTTCACTAAATTCCCTCATGAAGACATTGAAGAAGGGTGGACATGGGTTCTTAATTGAATTTAGCAATTTACAAATGCTAAGAAGTGAAGAAGTGAATACAAAGGGGGAGGAGGTGCAATTACCCCAGGATGTGTAGACATTATTGGCTAAATTTCCCACAGTCATAGCTCCAACCATAGATTTGCCCTCAACAAGGACCGATGATCACTCTATTGCCATTAAGAGTGGGGCATAGCCTCCTAATATATGTCCGTATCACTATCCTCATTCCCAAAAGGAGGAGATTGAGAGATTAGTAAAGGAAATACTCACTGCCGAAGTTACAAGGCCAAGTAGCAGCCCTTATTCAAGCTTGGTCTTGTTGGTGAAGAAAAAAGATGAGATCTGGAGATTTTGTGTGGATTACCTGGCACTCAACAAAATTACCATACCGGATAAATTTCCCATACCAGCAATAAATGAGTTACTAGATGAGTTGGGAGGAGCCACAGTGTTTTCTAAACTTGATCTGAAGTCTGAATACCACTAGATCAGAATCAAATTAGGGGATGAGGAAAAGACTGCTTTTCGAACTCACCAGGGCTACTACGAGTTCTTAGTAATGCCCTTTGGGTTAACCAACGCTTCCTCCACCTTCTAATTCCTCATGAACGACATCTTTAAGGAGTAATTGCGCAAGTATATCTTGGTGTTCTTCGATGATATATTGGTGTACAACTCGAATAAAGAGACGCAGACGCAAAACCTCAAGGACACATTGAAGATCTTGCAAGAATATAAGTTGGTGATCAACCTCAAGAAATGTGATTTTGCAAAGTCAGAGGTGGAGTATCTGGGATATATAATATTGGCCAAAGGATTTCAGGTGGACCCAGAAAAGATTTCAGCCATGGTTAAATGGCCAATACCTAAGGATTTGAAGTCTCTGAGAGGCTTCTTGGGCTTAATGGGCTACTAACAAAAATTTGTGAAGAGTTATGGTAAAATAGCAACCCCACTTATGGCCTTGTTGAAGAAGGATGCTTTTCAATGGGGGGGAAGGATCACAAAAAGCATTTGAGGCTCTTAAGGAGGCTATGACAACAGTACTAGCATTAACTATGTTGAACTTCACTATACCCTTTGAGTTGGAAACAGATGCTTCCAGTGTGGGTGTGGGGTCTATCCTAGATTGTAGAGTGTATTTGTGGCCATTTGTCTTTCAGTTTATAACTTTTAGGGAATAAACATTGGTCCATTTTTTTGGACTCCCATTATCTTCTCAATTTATTGAAAATGCTTTCTAAATAATTATGGAGAACTTTGAGAACAGAAGACACAATGGAAAGTAAAGAGCAAAGTTTTGCGTTGCAGTTACTGTAGTTGTGGGTGTTGTGGAAGTTACGTTGCGGGTTGCAGTTGTTGCGACTGTGTATTTTTTTAAAGTTGTAAAAAATGTACATAATTATTACAATTCTCAATATATGTAATATAAACATATTATTTTCTAAATTCTAATAAATTAAAAATAATGTACAACTATATTTATAAATAAATTAAAGATATTTATCACATGCTAGAATGACGTGGAGGATCATAGCCTCCTCCACTTTCACTTTGATTATTAGAATGCCCTTGATAGACCTAGGTTGTAGAAATAAATAAATAAATAAATTATATACCAAAGTGGGCTGAACCTAATAGTGGGTTGAAAGGAAAGGAGGGAGAGAACACCTATTGGGTGGGGGGGATCATAGTACAAAATTCAGAATATATTGGAGGGCAGAGCAAAGGAAGAGGGGGGCGGGGGGAGGAAAATTTGGAAGGGACTTTTGGCAGAGTGCTAGCCTTTCGAATGCTAGCAAGATTCTCTTTGATAGTTCTTGTGTGTGAGTGTTAGTGTGTTGAGTTGTGCTGTTCTGGAGTGTCTTTTGTGCTGTTTTCTTTTCTTTTTTTGTGAGTTTCTTGATGTTACTTACTGTGAAGTTGCTCTTGCTGTGTTAAGGGTGTGGTAGAGTGTTTGTGTAGCTATTTTTTGGTGTATTTACTTTCTGGAAAGTGTTATTGTTATATCAATATATATATATATATATATATTGTATTATATTTAGGGTTCTATCAAAGTGGTATCAAAGCAAGTGACGGTGGGGCATGGTGAGTACTCGAATGGAGGCCAGACTTGACAATGTATAGAAAGACCTTGGTACACTAAAGGGAGACATTACTGATATCAAGGCATGGATGATGGAGTTAAGGGATTCTATGGCTCGGTTAGAGGAAGGAGACTGAGAAAGGAACCTTTGGTGGAATTGTCGAAATCTAGTGCATTAGGTGAGCACAGAGAACAGGGGGAAGAGATGCAGAACAAGGAAAAATTTCGAAAACTTGAGTTACTTGTTTTGAAAGGAGATGATCCGATTGGGTGGCTATTCAAGGTGGAGAGGTACTTCGACGTGAATGGTGTTTCTGAGGCCGAGAAGATGGATGCAGCGGCTGTATGTTTGGAAGGAAGGGCTCTCAATTGGTATTAATGGCTGGAAGTGAGGAGCCCATTACATTCTTAGAGAGAATTCAAGAAGGAAGTTATAAAGAGGTTCCAACACTCTCAACAGGGTGATGCCTATGAGAGACTGATGGCCTTGCAGCAAGATGGGATGGTGATTGAATATAGAGAGAAGTTTGAGGCGCTCTTTGCTCCCCTAAAAGAGGTGTCGAACGAATGCTTGATAGGGGCTTACAAGAACAAGTTGAAGGCAGGTATACGAGCAGAGCTCTAAATGATGAGAGTTGGATCATTAAAAGAGCTTATGGACTAGGTCCATAGGGTGGAAGAAAGAAACCAAATTATTGAAAGGGCCCAAGAGGATTATTTTATCAAGCATTTAAAAGTTAGGACTTCCACAAAAGTGGGATGAACCGAATGTGGGCTGGAGTAGGGTAGCAAATACGCAAAACCCAACTAAGTCATAAACCCTCATGCTGAATCATGATACAGAGATGAAGAAGAGTTCATCAACACCTGCGACCTCTACAGCAGCACTTGTGACTTCCACAGCAGCATCGACCACCACTGGACAGCGCAACAGTGGATATAGGCGATTAACAAAGATGGAGGCAGCCAAAAAGAGGGCATTAGGGCTGTGCTTTAAGTGTGATGAGAAGTACCATCTAACCCATGTATGCAAGAATAAGGAACTCCATATTATTTTGCTGTGACAACTGGATGAGAAGGGTGAAGTAGTACCACATGAGGAGGATGTTGAGTTGGAGAACGTCATTAAAGAGGAGGAAGATAAAGGGGAAGGATTACAACACCATTGACAAGATCTGCCCGGACCTTAACCTTAAGGACAATGTGAAGCTTATGGGGGAGGTATTGATAGACCTAGGTTGCAGAAATAAATAAATAAATAAATTATATACCAAAGTGGGCTGAACCTAATAGGGGGCCGAAAGGAAAGGAGGGAAACCATGCTCTTTGAGCTTGTGGTGTGCCAAATGTCTTTTGCTTATCTCAAAAAAGCATTAACTATATCCAGTATTATATAGAATGCAATATAAATAAAAAATATTATATTTTGAATAATCAATATAACAAAGAACTATAAATTATTTATAATAACTTGATTTATGGCTCTTATTTGATTGTCCATGTCTCTCTCCAGTTTGTTTATAACCTTTGTAGTTCCATCCATTGTTTCTCTATATACATCACGTCCATGTTGAAGTCCAAATTGAAATTGATGATTAAGAAAATAACCTGAAGAAAAAAAATATTTTATCAATTAGTATGTAAATATGTAAATTTTTATAACAAAAAAAAAATTGATAGACTTACACGTAGAATGTAAATCAAAATGTAGAAATTTTCACCTCTTATCTATAATGTCGTTATATTGTGTATGATAATGACAATTTTGTTGGATGGATTGTTTAATTGACAGCTTCATAAATGAAACCCATTGTTGGTTTTTCATCACCATCAAACAATTTCAAAACTTTAACAATAGGTTCAAACACTTATATAATGACATTATGGATAAGAGGTGGAAATTTCTGCATTCTGATTTACATTCTACGAGTAAGTCTATCAATTTTTTTTTGTTATAAAAGTTTTACATATTAATTGATAAAATATTTTTTTCTTCAGGTTATTTTCTTAATCCTCAATTTCAATTTGGACTTCATGGATGTGATGTATATGGAGAAACAATGGATGGAACTACCAAGGTTATAAACAAACTGGAGAGAGACATGGACAATCAAATGAGAGCTATAAATCAAGTTATTATATGTAATTTATAGTTCTTTGTTATATTGATTATTCAAAATATAATATTTTTTTGTTTACATTGTATTCTATATAATTTTGGATATTGTTGGATATAGTTAATGTTTTTTCGAGATAAGCAAGAGACATTTGGCACATCACAAGCTCAAAGAGCATGGTCTCAAATGAATCCTAATATATAATTTACTTTTTAATACAAGTATAACTTATTTTTTAAAACTTTACATTTTTCATATTGTAAATGATTTATTTGTATTGTTTATTTATATAGCTGAATGTTGGTTCATAGATGGTTCACGTGCTCTTGAGCTTCAACACATTGCAATTAAAGTTCCCAGTCAAACAACTTCAGTTTCAAATTGTGGAAAAAATTAGAGTACATTCAGTTATATTCAGACAAAGACAAGGAACAGATTGAAATATAAAAATTACAGAAACTTGTCTTTACATTCTACAATATGAAGTTGAAAATGAGACATACTATGAGAAGACTTCAGGAACAAATTGAGAGTAGTTTCAATCCTATTAATCTTGATTACATATTCCATGAAGATGATCCTTTATCTCCATGGATTGAGGAGAGAGAAAACCATTTGTTGGATGGAGAGCAAAATGCAAAATTACTTCTAAGATTAGATGCTGATGATGAGGAGGAGGAAGAAGATGACGGTGATGATTTTGGTTCTAATGAAGGTGATAGTGGAGATGGTGGTTTAAGTCCGCCACACAATAATAGTGGTGGCAATGGTGATAATGGTGGTGGTGATCAAAAAGTGATGAAGAAAAGTAGCGTGACCCATACCAAGAGGTACCATATTCTATTCGTGATCCAAACTTTATTATTGATATAGCTCCTATGAGTGATAATAGAAGAGGTGGTTTTGAATTTGGGAGAGACCAAAGACAACAATTTTGTATGCTAGATGATTTTTCACATGTTGATAGTACCTATGGTATGGATGAATCTTATCAAAGTAGTCAAGGTTATCCACCATTATATCACCAATCATCTTATATGCCATATCAAGAGCCTTATCATCAACAACCATCAAACTTTTCTTATCCCCAACCAATGGAACAAAGGTGGAGGATTTTTTTTTTTTTTTTGGAAGAGGGCATTCTGATAATCAAAGTGAAAGTGGAGGAGGCTATGATCCTCATTGTCATTCCACCATGTAGTGATAAATATCTTTAAATGTATTTATAAATATAGTTGTACATTATTTTTAATTTATTAGAATTTAGAAAATAATATGTTTATATTACATATATTGAGAATTGTAATAATTATGTACATTTTTTACAACTTTAAAAAAATTCACTGTCTCTGCAACCGCAACCCGCAACGTAACATCCACAACACTTGCAACCGCAGTAACCGCAACAGCAATTTAAAACCTTGATCTGGAGTATTAGAGTTTCGTTGGAGTCTTGCAGTCATGCCAGAATTTATTATGTAGATTCATTTTAAAAAAATACAAAAGTTAGTCACCTTCATCTTTGTAATTCATCTTTATATTTAGAAATTTATCTTGTAGTTAAACTCTGCTGAATTTGATAAATAAAGGATGGTTTCGATGGCTGATTGTGTGGTGTTTGTCTTCATCCCCAAAATTGTGCCATCTATTTTACTTTAACCATTAATGTCAACAAAACCTTTTATTATGTTATCAGTAGTTGAAGATGGAGCCATGCCGATTGTTCAAGTTGTTCCAAGACTAGTCACCAGGAGGTTCTCAGGGAAAAGGCATTAAACACCTAATTATAAGAGAGCCTAAAACATTAGTAAATGAAAGTGTGTTCTTATTAAGTTTCAAATAAAGATTGAAGTTGCTGAGTTTGCACTGAGCAGTGGAAATTTTAAGAGTTGAGTGTCCACAAATCTATCGTCAGTTTGTGTAATTTGTGCGAGTCTGTTCATGTAAGTCTAATAAGGGATCTATCAATAGTGAAGCAGTCAGTTATTGACTAGGTGGACATATTTAAGAATGCGGGAACCCTGGATACACATTCAGTACATGGAGGTAGTTAGGTAATAATAAGCTATAGTTACTGAAAGTGAGAGATCATGGGTGTTATGCACATACAAAAGTATGCAGATGTGTATATGGGTTTTGGTTAGTGGTGATGTGATTGAGTGGTGTATGTTAAGGAGTAGGTTTGCTCTTAATAGAACACTACTTAAAGTATTAAAGCTTGACCTAGCTTACTTAGAGTAATCATGCTTAAGATATTTAACTTAAATTCTCGTAAGCGGACTATTCTTGAAGGAAAGAAGATGATAATCACTTTTTCGTGGCATTCCTATTCTTGTCTCGATTGGGAACGATGGGTGGCACTTTGTGTACGCCTAACCCACTCTATGTGCGTTGCTTCGTTGCAAAGTTGGCATAACCTTGGTATGGTTCTTCTTAGGCTGCACTGTTTGACTTTGAAAGAGGTAATAACCTCATCACACCTTCTTACACCACATTCTTTTTAAGAGGGGGAGAGTTATATATTTTATTTTACTATCCAGAGAATGAATTTACTGGACACTCTAAAGTACTTTGCTTAACAAGGAATTTGTCATTGGGAGTTACACTGAAACATAATGCCAAAGGCCATCTAAAGAATCTGCTCTTAGCCTTATGCCAAGCCAAATGACTGCATAGCTGGGCATTTGAGAGATCTTACTTATATTTACTACCCAAAAGATGAGTTAACTGGGTTGTTCTTAGAGGGAGGTGGTGTGGCTTCCATATTTAACTTCTTTTAATTAGTGGGAGCATCTTATTTTAGCTAATAGAGACACTTCCCCTTCTCCAGTGGAGAAACTTCCTCATCTTAGATGGTGGCACCTCCTTTTCTAAAGTGGAGGCAACTCTTCTTGACTAATGGAAGTGCCTTTCTTGACTCTTAACTATGGTAAAATGTTTAATCTTTAATAAATAAATTGATAAGAAATAAAGCCTATGTAATGTAAAAGCATAAATTACATATTAATATTAAGATAGGTTCACAAATATAAAATATAAATCA
This sequence comes from Senna siamea, assembly GCA_031216115.1. Classification (NCBI taxonomy): domain Eukaryota; kingdom Viridiplantae; phylum Streptophyta; class Magnoliopsida; order Fabales; family Fabaceae; genus Senna; species Senna siamea. The sequence goes on from CM062360.1 coordinate 12,635,979, forward strand.
TTAGTCATGTAGCATGTGATGTCCAGAGTATTCAATATATAGTAGCTACATCCGAGAAGTGGAATGATACTAGCAAGTATGGCAGTCTTTTGGAAATGTGACGAAGATTCCTTAGTCTTGTTAATATGTATCTGAATGTGGTACTTGAATTCGCCCGCTCGTCCCTGTAAAGGTCAAATGTACTCAAAATTGCATGGTTGTATACGTGCATGTTTAATTATCAGGGCCTTACATCTTATCTTAAACTTTTATAATCTTAGGTTCTATCGGTTCTTTTTTAATTCTTCCACGAATTTGTTTGTGCTTTTTTAATAGAAGTTGAAGATTCAGGATATTTATAATTGTCTGTGAGCAGTTGGTTTTCACGATTGAATTAACTTCACTGTTGTCTACCTTGCAGCCAAGGAGTCCTGCAAAGTTTTGTGATGAATGTGGATCCCCATATTTGAGAGAAACCTCTAAATTCTGCTCTGAGTGTGGTTCAAAGAGGTTAGGAACATGATATGTTTGTTTGAGTTTTGCTTGTATATTTCATAATCCACAGGTTCTTGAGTTTGTCCTTATCATTCTTCTGATAGTAAATGTATTAGTAGTTTTTATATAAATTAGCTTTCCTTTGCATAGTCACATCTTGAGAAATGTATTTAGCTGTGCTAAATAGTAAGAGTACAATATCATATTAAAATAGTGATCTGGATATATTTCTGTACCAAACAGAATCTGAAACTTATAAGTTAATAAGCTTGTTAATGCTTTTGCTGTCTTAGAAATAAAATGTTTATAGTGTAGCTAAATTTGTGGGGATTAACATTAGGACTGAATTTAAAAGTATAATTCTATTTGTGTTTGTCATTAAATCTTCTACCAAACACAAGAAATAAAGACAATTTTTTGAAACATTTAACAATGTAGTGTTTAAGTTGTAAAATAAAAAATTCACTTGTCATGCTTAATGACCAATATTAACTCTACTCAAGAGTTGTCCAAATTATTTCATCCTTTTTTAAAAAAAAAATGTTTTGTCCAAATCATTTCATCCTTTTTTCAAAAAAAAAATGTTTTGTCCAAATCATTACATTGTAATGGGTGATGGAATGGTGATGATATATTCTGATTCTTGATATACACTGTTAAGGTAATTTTGGACCGAGTTGGAAGTTGCAAAATGTTTTACACACAAGTTGTTGAAGTTCTATTACGCTTTAAAATTACAATATTATCTCAAAAGGCAGTCAGCTCCGCAGCACGCTGAGCGCTGAAGCATGGTTTATGAAAAACTGTCTAATGCGGGCAGGTTAGTTTAGCCTGTTAAACAAGCAGGCTCGGAAAAGAGAAAATTGGGCCGTTTAGAATTGGTATAAATGTATTGGCCTACTTAGCTTGCGTTGGGGGCAGGTTAGCTTGCCAAAAATTTAAAAAATTAAAAATTAATATAAATTAGTTTAAAATAAATATGAATGTATAAATTTAAGATGATTTTGTTACTTTATTATTTATCTTTATAATATGAATAAGAAATTAAGGAAAAAATTTAATAAAAATTAATTTAATGTAAAGATAATACTAATTTTTAAAATAAATGTGACTTTTGGGTGTATTGTTTTTATTTTTATAAATGTAATTTACTTTTATTTGTTAAATAAATTTTAAAATAAAAATTAGCAAGATTACTTTTTATTTATATTAAATAATTTTAAAATATTAAAAAGAACAAAAATGGCCCACGAGCCAAAAAAGGGAGCCTTGACTTAATAATCCAAGTTCGTTTAACTAACGAGTTGGTCCACCTTAGTTCGTTTATTATTGATCCATGACGAGTCAATTCGAGTTGGGTCAGTTTGTTTTAACACCACTGTAATTATGTGTATATATTTTACTAAGCTGACATTAATATCATTATTAATGTTTTAAAAATTAAACCAATCAATGAATTAATGAAACAACTGATTCACAGTTCAATAGTAGTTCTATAGGTATTAATATTAATATTAATATATTAATTTTATATTATAATTAATATAAATAACTAGTTTAAAATAAATAATAATTAACGTATCATATAATTTTATTAAAAATAAAATAAAATATGTATATAAATAAATTATTTTTTTAAAAAAAAAAGTAAACATAACACTTATACCTTTTTTAAAAAAATTAAAAAATATAAAAAATATACAACATTTCTTATATTTTACTTAGTTTTATCTATTCACTTTTTCCCTACATTCTTTATTTCTCTTCTCTTCCCAATGCCATCCACCCATTTCTTTTTTCCATCCCAAATCTCTCTCTTTCTAGATAGATAGTCAGGATGCTCCTCTTCTTGTTATTACGCTCATTAATTTAAGAATGAGGGTGGCAGTTTCTGTGAGACGAGGGTGTTTTGAGAGTACTATTTCAATTATCAGACGACTCTCTATCCCTCTTAATTTTCGATACTCAACATCATCCATTCTTCTTCTTATTATGAATTTTAGTATTTTTTTTCTTAAACATTCTCTTCCTCGTCTGTCCTTTTTTTCTTTTTCCCCCTTCTCCTTATTCCTGACAAGAAAAATCATGGTGTAAAAATTTTTTTTGAACCGTTTAACCCATTAAACCGATTTTCTTAAATTTATTCAATTTTTGACCCATTTTTTAGTCTTTGATCAATTTTTATTAAAGCTGATTTTGAGGCTAGGACCAGACAAATAACCTGTTCACCAGTTTTTTTATCAAACCCACTGATTCGTTATGGTTTTTCTATCATTGATCATTATAGTTTAATAGAAAATTTTCCCTTTTTGGGCTAAAGATGCTCAAACAAACATAAACCTTTGAATGGAAGATAGTGGAGGCTTTGCTTCTAAAAGATAAAAATTTAAAAGAATTAAGTTATCCATGTATAATTAACTTTTATATATATATATATATATATATATATATTGTATTGTATTAAAAAATAAAGTGTGATAATCACCAAGCCTAGGCTTAACTCATGGACTTGGCAATACTTGATCCATTGTAATGAACTATAAACTATATAGGATTGAGATTAAGCCCTAACATATCCATGCAAGATCCATAGGGCCTAGATCCAAATTTAGTCTAACCTGAGCTATGAACAGGTCTAATCAGACATATAAAAATTACGTACAAATTCTTGCATAATTAAAACGAGAACTTATGACAAAGAAATGATGTGCCACTTCGGATGCTTGACTGGAAAATATACCAAATGGTGCCCACTGAAGGAAAATTTTCAAATATATAACCATTCAGAGAATATCTGCAGTAAAACAAACCTAGCCAGAAAGCTGAGCAAATAAAAGCAAAATGACATCCGTGATCCATAATAAATGGTAATATCCAAACTTGAATTTAGCAATATGATTGCCAACATCCAACAAAATAACAGCCCTGGCAACGAACCATTACTAATTAATAGAGTATCACTAACAATAACCCCAGAATACTTCATTCCTATCTCCAAAAGAAGAAAATCAAAATCCAGAAGATACAGATATTGACATGAACCAAGACATTTTTTTTAGTTGAAAGCAAAATTATTGACGAGAAGAGGGAATAATTAAAAAAAGAACAAAAGATGAGACCCTAAAGAAAAAAAATTAAAAAAAAAAAGAGGAAACATCCATAATCTAATTTAAAAGAGACTTACAATCCCTTTGGAGATCCACAAGGGACAACTCCCTAAAAAAACCATTAGCAGAAACCCACAAGGAGGACATAAGAACAATTCTCTCCCAACCAAAGACACCACAAACAAGCCAAGACTGTACATGGTCAAAGAACTTTATGCTGCTTTTGCCTCCCAAATATGTCAGGCCATTTCACAATGCCAAAAGAGATGGTTATTCGTCTTTGAGCTTCCAAAACACATTACCTTAATATCAAGTAATAAAGCCTTATGGCCTCTTTGAGTTTGAAGCAAATCATTTGTATTAATTTTATTAAATACTGCTGTCTGTGGACAAGGCCTTGACCTTCCAAAGAAACATAGACAAAGGAATAGAAAAAGAATTTGAACTTCAAATCATATAATTAAAGAAAGATCAAGTATAAGAGTCCAAAGAATCCAAGTTCTAAATCCTATAAAACAAAGAACAAACAAGGAATGTGACAAGAATTTTTAACAATAAAGCATGTTGACTCCATTGAGCAAACATTCAAGAAAAGGTTTTGATGATTACAAAAAAATTAAAATATTTTAGGTACACATCCAGTCCAAGAGCTCAACAACTAATTGAAGAAAGAATACACTATTAGATAGTAGGCTAGGACTAAATGTGTAAAGGTAAAATAAAAACTTGAGATCAAAAACTTCTAAACTTTTGAGGTTTCTTTCCAAAGATTAAGTGGCTCTTACAAAATAAATTTTTCTTGAAAAACACTATTTTTCCACCTAACAGTCGACTTGTACATCATAACAGTCAACTGGTATAAATAGAGCCTTGAAAAATTCAAATAGAAGGCTACAAGTCGACTACTAGGACTTTATCAGTCGATTGCTAGCTAATAGAGAGCTACCAGTTGACTGCTAGACCCATAACAGTCGACTACTAAACCACTATAAGTTGAAAGCCTTTCACTAAAGGCACGACAGTCGACTGCCATGGGATAGCAGTCGACTGCAACAGAACTGTTTTCTAGAACACCACCAATTGACTACCAACAAAATAATAGTCAACTGCTGCCTACCTGCATTGTGAAATTTTGAACTAAAGAACTTGAAATTTGACTTGCAGGTTATGGCAGTCGACTTGTAAGGTATAAAGGTAACATCAGGTAAAGTACAAATGGCTATTTTTGCAGAGATACACTTTGATTTGTTTTGGAACGATTTCTTAATTTTTTCTTTTGTAAAAACTCAATAAATACAACCTCTAGAAATCCTAAAAAATCAAGTTACACATTCTGAATAAATCCTCTAAAAAATTCTTTGATTCTGATTTCTATTATTATCTATAATTCTTTATTTGTAATATCTACTCTGAAAGAGATAGAGTTTCTTTGATTAAGCAACTTCTTTTATCTAGAAAGTTGAGAGATATTCAAGAAAAGGTTTTCCTTGAAAGACCAGAAAACTAGAAAGTGAGAAAGATCTGTAGTGGCATAAAAGTGCCCTATTTGAACTTGTGGTGATAGTGAAAATCTCAAGTTGTGCTTAGGGACTGCATGTAAGCTTTGCTGGATAAGTTGAACCAAAATAAATCCTTGTCTCCTTTACATTTTTGCACATCATTTTTTGATCTTATATTCAAAACTTTACTGCTCTTACTTTGACTTGCTTTATTTTTGATAATCTAACTAAACTATTCCCTGCATCTACTATTTAAACTGATATAGCTCTTCTATACATCTGCCTTAAAGTTCTTTAGTTATTCATTAAGATTTCAAAAGGTAAAAATTTTATAACACCCAATTCACCCCCTCTTGGGTGCCAGCCATTCCTAACAAGTGATATCAGAGCCTGGTTCTTGGTAAAAAGACTTAACCATCTAAAGAGTTCACATGCCTGGATCCTGAAGGACTCTTTATTAACAAACCTCCAGTCTTTAATAAAGAGAACTACATTTTCTGGAAATTTAGGATGAAAGTATTTTTTGAAGCAGTGAATGTTGATCTTTAGAAAGTAATTGAAGATAGACCCTATATTCATTCTAAGGAAGAGAATGGTCAATCAATTAAAAAACTCAAGATTGAATAGATTGATTTAGATAAAAAAAAAAAAAGTTCAGTTAAATGCAAAAGCTAAACTAATTCTCACAAGGGCACTAAGTCAAGATAAATATTTTAGAGTTTCTAACTGTGAAAGTGTAAAATAAATGTGGGAGGCTTTAGAAATTGCCCATGAGGGAACTATTGGTGTTAGAGAAAATAAAATAGATCAACTTACTTATCAATATAAAGTAGCCATATCAAATGATATTTCATTATCCTAACATATAAAGAATTTTACATCATAATAGTAAATTGGTTTAACAGGCTACGCCTTCTTATGTTTTCTTTAGACAACTAATAATTAGGGTTGGTAAACTTAACTCATGACCCAAATAACCAACCAACCCAACTTTGATTATCATTATAACCCTCTCAAACACTAACTACTTAGACACATGGATCATTTATTCAATAACTAGAGGTAAAAGAAGGCCAAAAAAATTAATACGAAAAACTATAAAGATAAATAACAAATTTAACTATTAATAATCTAACTATAAAAACGAGTTAAGATATAACATGTTAACATATCTTGATCCATACAGTTGATCTTACCAAATAGGGTAAAGTTTTGTTTGTTGTTATTATTAAATGTAGAGTTGGATTGGGTAAATCAACCCCCTTGACCCAATCTAATTTATCTTATCTTATAATTTCATACAACTTTCTATTTAAATTAATTGCAAAAAATATATAGATGCACTCATATATGCACACGCATATAGACATGCATACATACATACATATATATTGACACGTATGCATAGATTGGTGTGAAGTGCATATACATATATAAACACATGCCATTTATATAGAAGCGCGCACACACACATATAGAAGCGCGCGCGCACACACAAACATGGATATGTAATACGCGAGTCTTGTATATATTGACTCGTACAATTAGAAATATATACAAAGAAAGAGATACATGTATATATATAGAGAGAGAAACACATTCATGCATAAAAATGTTACAAATACTACAATTATTTAAACAAAGATTATGTAGATGGTCAAGGCCTAACCTTAATTAAAAGGGTCATGAGTCATTTTATACAATAAATAGTCTTTTTTCACTAAGTAGAGTCGGTTATATGGGTTAAGCAATATTAACGTGTTCTATCGTTGTTCATTTTTATAATTAGATTATTAATAATTAAATTTATTTTAATAAATTTTTCTATTATTTTCTTTGATCTTTTCCTACTTCTAATTATTGGACATGAGTCATTTTATAACCAAATAAAAATTAAAGGGGATCATAACTAGTTATATAGGTCATAATTGACTCTAATATTATTAACCCAACTCAAACCCACCCCACCCATATTATTAATATTGTCTATGGATTTCCTTTTAACTAAATAAAAATATGAAATGACTTCAATATGCCAATAGCTGTTAGTACTCATATTCAGTGACAAAATTACCTATACCGCTGACACAAAGCCCCATTTTGAAAAGGAGTTTCTTCCCTCACTCTATCTTACTTATGGAGACAACATAGTTACCGAACTTGGTTTATCTAATTTCTAAGTTCAGCCCATCAATATCATACAGAAGTTCATAGATTGAACATAAAAATGACTTTTGATTCTATAAGAATATTTGCACCTGGATCTAACAAACACTTAGATGTTTGAAGACATATATACAACAACAAACAACCAAGCCTTTTTCCCCTAAGTGGAGTTGACTATATGAATTAAGTGACGCCAACATGTTTTATCTTTGCTCATTTCTATAATTTAGTTATTAATAGTTAAATTCATCCTAATGATTTTTAATTATTTTCTTTTATCTTCCCCTACCTCTAGTTATTGGACTATCTTCTATCTGGTCAACTCTTCACACGAAAGCTTCTAAGGGTCTCCTTTATATATAATCAAACCACCTATAGCGCATTTCTACTAAACTTATTTATGATAAGTGTTACCTCGACTTTTTCTCTAATATATTAGTTCCTAATCCTATCCTTTCTAGTTTGACCACTCATCCAACACAATATTCTCATTTCTGTAAAATTTTTGCTCATGTTGATATTTTGTCGCCCAACATTCAATATCATACAACAATGTAGGTCTTATAGTTGTACATTAAAAATTTTTCTTAAGCTTGAGTGGTACTTTTTTATCACAAATAACACTAGAAGCCTTCCTTCATTTCATCCACTCAGCTTAAACCTTATGATTTACATTCCCCTCTATTTCTCCATTATTTAGTGTTATCGTTTCTAAATACTTAAAACTTGTGACTTCTTGTATAGAATGATCTCTAAGCTTCACCTCTACCTTAGAATTAGTGTCTCTTTTACTGAAGTTATGTTCTATATATTATGTTTTGCTACGATTTATACGAAACCCGCATATCTCTAAAGCTTGTCTTCACCTTACTAATTTTTCACTCACTTCTTCTTTGGAATCTCCAACAATGACTATATCATCAACCAAAAACATACACCATGGTGTTGCCTCTTGCATATGTTCAGTGAGCATATCCAATACCAAGTTAAAAAAGTAAAAATTCAAAATTAAACTTTGATGTAGTCCTATAGTTATTGGAAAATCCTCCGTGGCTCCACCTTGTGCTCTCACACAAGTGGTCACCCATCATACCTGTCTTTGATTGCATTCGAAGACATATATAGCAACAAAATATACCATCACTAATCTTATGCATCAATTATGTTAGTTCCAAAATCCAATACCACATCACTTGCCTATTAAGATTAATAATGCAAGAAAGCCTAGGGTTTCAAGAGTATCTAAGCATTTCTCTTTTGTTCTTAATGGAAGCGTATTGCTGCTCAAAATATTAAGCTGACAGAAAGAATATTTATAGAAACAGAAGAAAGATTATATTCAATTGATCGTTCAGGAAGGATTTCAGATTGCAACAGTCAGAACTGAACTTGAAAGGGAAACTAATAGAGTGAAAGAACATGTTGTCTAAAAATTGGTGCATAAGAAGTGTGCAAGAAATGATAGACAAATACATGACAATCTAGTAATTAAGAATCCATATTGCATGTCAAATTCTGAAATCTTGACTACAAGTTTGATAGACTCTAGAGAATAATTTTTTCTAAGCCTCTGTTTATTGCACCAAAAAATAGACATTTTTGGAAATTTTTTTCTAAACAAAATTGTTTCATTAGAAGTGTTTACATGAACCATTTTTTCTGTTAGAAATATTTGAATTTTTTCCCCAAACACTTCAAATGAAAGACAATTTAAAACATCTCGGTGGGGGTGGCGACAAAGGCAGCAGTAGCAATGGTGGCTGGACCTGATGGGCAGTGACAGGCAGCACCAGTAATGGCATTGGTGCCAACAGCAGACAATGAAGGTGCAAGCATCGCTATTACCAGCTCCGGCTGCATTGGTGACAGTAGCAGCAGTGATACACTGACAGTGGCAGTGGTGGTACCAGTATATTAAAAATATACTTTATACATATTTTTTTAAGGAAATATTATCTTTGAAAAATTAAAAGTAAAATAAAAATATAGAAACGTTTTAGATAAGACTTCATTTGTTTCGAGGAAAAATTAAATTCTTTTGGAGTTTTTTTTTTTAAAGACAGTTTCAGCCCAAAATTTTCTACTGCTTGCTTCATTAGTTGTGTTTTCTATCAATCAAAAAAATAAAATTTTCCTAAAAAAATAATTCTAGCAAAACAAATAAAGCGAATAGAATTTAGATTAAAGACATAAGTAGAAAAGGACCCACCCAGTATGAGTTTGGAAGAAATAATACAACTCAAAACACTTGCTTACTGATAGGGTTGGAGGGTTAAAAATGCCTTGTCAGAGACAATTGCTTTTGAAGGCAATGAATCTTGTTAGGAAAACAAAAGAAGCAAGAGTTTACATTGCAGAATCCCAAACACTCCATAGACAAAAGAAAAAACGAATTGTTTTCTCAGAAGAACTGGGAACCATTTAAGATGGAAAGCTGTTTCCTCATAAACACCTATAGAGAGACTTGCTGCACTGAACCTCTATTTCATAAATTTACTTACGAAAATTATTATGGCTGCATGTGATGACATTATTATCATTACATAGAGTAATATCTTTTTGGATATATTAAGCTGTAAAATGTTTAAGAAGTATGAAATATCTTGTATATCTCAGTGATAAAAGGAGCTTTTACTGTAGCAGAAATCATTCATATCTGCCACATAAATAATCGTTGTTCTGACTTGGTTGATTCCTACTAGGAACATGAACTATTAGACAATCTTCATCAAGCTTATCAGTTATAAGGAAAAAACCCATAATTATATACAACAAAAGTTCCCAGTACAGAAATTTCTATTTCAGAATTTTAGTCAAATGATATCACTTACCATAAAGAATATTAAAACCTTTTTAATTTTAGTTGTCTTGATACACGCAAGAGCTTGTAATGCAAGTCCTAGAAGCAGCAGAATTTACACCAGAGTGCCTTCCAGAAGGATCAATTAGAACTGGCAGTGGCAGTTGTCATTTCATAATGAGGCATCATATTCACTTCAATTAGGTTATTCAACTCCTGAAGTAATCATCAAAATATTAATTGTGGACCACTATAACAAGGAATATAAGTCATCACTCTCAAGTAAGTATAGAAGGAGCGGCGCCATCAGAGGGCCCAGAAATCAGGCCCTTCTTAATCATATCTTTATGCAGTGCCTGAGCTTCATTTATGTCTCCCAGCTCATAATATTTTTTCATTAGAGAAATGCAAAGAACCTCATCTGGAATTATACCCTTCCCAAGCATCTCATCAAGCAAAGACTTTGCCTGTTGTACAAGACCACAATGAGAAAAACCCGAAATTAATGAAGTATAAGTAAACAGGTCTAACTCTATACCCATTTCAACCATTTTAGTTTGTAAACTCAAAGCTTCTTGAGGAAATTTGTGCTTCAGGTATCCATCAATCAATGCAGTGTAAATAATTTTATCTGGACTCATTCCCTTATCCAGCATTTCTTCAAACAGCTTTTTGGCTGCTTCAAGGCAACCACTTTTACAAAGGCCATCAATTAGAGCAGTATAAATCATTATATTAGGTTGCAAACCTTTGCTTGTCAACCAGCTAAAGTAACTAACCGCCTGTTGAATTAATCCCTTTTTGCATAAACCATCTATTAGTACACCAAACGTTACAACTGTTTCCTTAATGCCCAATTCTTGCATTTCTTGTAACAGATTAAGTGCCTCTGAGGTTTTCCCAACCTTAAAATATGCATCCATAAGGGTTGTATATATATGACTATTTGCGGTCAGACCGCAATCCTTCATCTCATGTATTATGGCCTCCGATTCTTCAAACTTATTCTGCTTGCATAGACCCCATATTTTGGTTCCATACAGCAATAGATCAGGTTTGTTGCCTTTCTTATTCATTTCCTTTAAAATATCCATTGCATTCTCCAGCATCATAGCCTTAATGTATCCATGAGCAAGGGCAGTGTAAGTTTTTCCATTAAGAGCCACTCCAGCTTTCAACACTGCCCTATATAACTCCTCTGCTTCTTTCATCCTACCATCTTCACAAAGCCCATCCAACAAAGCAGTATAGGTTACAGTGTTTAAGTTAAATCCTGCCTCCAACATATCATTTGCAATTGCAAATGCTTCATTCAGATTACCTGTTTTACAGTTTGCATCAATCATAGATGTATAGGTAAATTCATTAGGTAGAAGACCAACACGTCTCATGTCAACCAAAAATTTAATTGCTTCCAGCATCATGCCTGCCTTGCAAAATGCATCAATAAGTGTAGTATAAGTTACGACATTTGGTTTCAGCTCTTTATTCCTCATTTCACGTAGATAAACAAAAGCTTGAGGAATTCTTTCAAATTTACAGAAGCAGTTGATTAAAGAATTGTAGGTTATCACATCAGGTTCACACCCTGCACCTTTCATTTCCTCAAATATATTAATTGCTTCATTTAAGGACCCTATTTTTCCATGCCCATCAATGAGAGAATTATATGTCACTTTGTCTGGAGTGAGGCCCTTCTGTTTCATTTCTTCAAAAAAATTCATAGCAGTTTCTAAATCCCCTTCTTTGCTCAAGTAACCTATCATTATATTATAGGTGAAAACAGAGGGCGAAAGACCAGCCCCAACCATGTCCTTGAAAAATTTTATCGATGATTCCCCTTTCCCTGCTTTTGAAAGCCTATGCAGAAGCTCATTACAGGATCGCACTTTTGGTAGAACCCTGAACTTTTTCATCTTCAAAAAACATTGAATAGCTTCCTCAAGCATTCCCAACTCAACTAAGACGCTAAATAAAGTATCAAAAACTCCAAAGCCTGGCCGGCAAACATTCCTTGTTGACCACAACATATCAAACAAATCATAACCTGGTAATAATCTATTTAACAAAATTAACTCCTTGAGTATCTCTCTCGCATCAAGGTAAAACATCCCACAAAACAAAATGTGAACCATGATGTAATAGGATTCACTGGTGTGGCGAAATCCAATTTGGCTTCCTGCCCACTTGAAGAACATCAAGGCTAGCTTTGGATCTTCTTTCAATTTCACCAAAACCTTACACACCCAAATGGGCGCTAATGCTGATGTAAATATACTAACCATTTTTGGATCATTCCAACTGCCATGTTGTAAGATACTTCGCAATGATTCAGAACTAATGTCATCTAAAGAACTTTGGGGGCTCGATTTGGAAACAAAAGGGAATCTAATTACAGATAGAAAGCTAGTGAACCAAACCAAAGGGCAAGCAATAAAGGAACCATCTGACGATGATTTTGATGATGAAACACCGAACACACCAACAAATGAGGCATTGGGGTTTTCAGGAAATGAAGAAGCGAAGGAGCTTACTCGGTGGGAAGTTCTCCGGCCAATATGAAAGAGGTTGCGCATAAAAAGCAACATCTTCTGTAATAACGAGCGCAAAATACCTTCAATCACTTTCATTTTCCAGTGCCTGAGGCTTCGTTGAGCAACAAGCATTCATAGCTTGGTGTATCGCAGATAGTGAATATGGACAAAATAAAATAGTTGTTAGGGTTTATGAAGCGTAACAACTGAGATTTATGAGTTTCCAAAGGTGGATCAAACAATGTACCTTTCCAAATTTCTAAAAGTTAAATTTAGTTTTTTTCAGTTAAAAATAGATAATGTTGTTATTTTATTTTTTAAAATAATTTAATTTTATTACTCTATCATATAAATTACTACAAGTATCATGGACTTCAAATATTAAATCAAAGGATAAATTAATCTTCTCTCTTTTTTTTTTTAAGAGATTTTCAATATATTCAACTTATATCTATTTTAAACACATATACAAAAGTTAAACAATGACTAAAATATATCTCAGAATAGTATAAAAATTTATTTTATTAAAACTATAACCTATTAAAAAGTTATAATTTTTAAAATTTTATTTCAATATTTTTTATTTTGAGTTAAAAATTATAAATTTAATTTATTATAAAATTTAAATAATTACTAATTTGTATTACATATTTAATATTATTAGTATTGCTCTTGTGCCATGCACAGTAATATTATATAAATATATCAATATTTATATATATATATAGAAATAAAATAATATTATATTTTTAAAATGATATTTTTTTTATAAGAGCATAAAATTTATACGTTAAATGTTTCATTAACAACTTAGTGTATGAGTATAGTTAAAGGTATACTATATTTAAATTTTAAATATAACAAATTTATTTAAATATATAATTAATATGAGATTCTTAATATTAAATTTATTATACAAATAATTATTATTTAATAATTCTTACCATTTAATGTATGACATTGAATATCAAAATTTTTAATATATAATAATTATGAGTGCATAAAAATATTTTAATTTTTATGATATATTAAATGTTTAAATGATGTGGAAGCCTCTCACAATAACACATGCATCTTTTATCACATTAAATACATTTTAATTGCAACTTATAACTTTACTTTAGTAGAATATATTAATTTTTTTAAAAAATGAAATTACATTCAAACATGTGTCTTAAACATGTATAGTAAATTAGTAACCAAGAAACACATTCCAAAAGCTTAGGGAAAAGTGATCAGAAAATTGAACGTGTTTTAATGATATTGAGAGCAAATCATGTTTAAATTTTTTTTTTTTTACAAAAAATAAAACAGGTTCAAATTTATTGTTTTAAATTGAATATAATGCAGAGAATCTTCTTAAACTATAGATCATTTATAAATAATTCTTTTCAACTATAAAAATTAACCTAAAATTCCTTCAAACTTCACAACATGTCAGTAAAATTAAGTTATACCATAATATCCTTAAATTTTAAGCCTTGTGCAAAATTTTTTTCTGAACTTTCAATCTTGTGTATAAAATTCTCATAAACTTTAGGCATTGTGCAAAAAAATCCCTTAAATAATTTGATGTTTCTACCCTCTGTTAAGTTTTTGGATGGAAAAGTTAACAAATAAAGGTTTTCTATACAAATGGCAAAATTTGAGGGAGTTCTATGTCAATTTTTATAATTGAAAGGAGTTATCTATACATAATATATAATACAAGGGGTTATGTACATTTTATCATTTTAAATTCTATCAACATACTTGGCTAATGCTAACAATAAAAGATGTCTAGTTTTAAAAAAATAAAAATAAAAATCTTCAATGCATGATATAGATTATTTGCAAAAATTTATATTATGTGCCACAAAAATTTATTAATTAGTTCAATTTTTTCCATAATACAACTTTAGATTTCAGGTCAATTTGTCATATAATTACATTATTGTTTCCATAATATTGAATTGTCTCTAAGTAAAGAGTGAGAGGGAAAATGAATAACTTTTGAGTCTTCCCTAACATATGTAAGAGAATACCATTAAATAGATTTGGAGTGAAGCATGGTGTGGATATTCGGATTGTTAGGAATTAAAAATTTATTCATGTTTCAGTTCTATCATTGGAAGCATCCAGTTTAAGTGGTGACAAGGGAGTTGTGGTGGTTTGATAAGAAATTTTTAACTTTGAAGGAAGTTATTAAGGATGAACCATTATCAAAAATTCATCTTGGCTCTGCTCCATTTTGGCTCAGGGTATATGATCTTCCCTTCAATTCAGTTAGAGGTGTTCAAAACTGATCAAAACTAATGTCTCATAACCAAACCAAACTAAATCGAGTAAAAACTTAACAAAACTGATCGAATTTGGTTTGGATTAGTTTGGTTTAAGTATATTTTTGGCTGTTTGGTTCGGTTTGCAGTTTGGTGTGCCAAAAAACTGAATCAAGCCGCTTATATATATAATTATAGTATATTTGTTATTTATATTTAAAAAATCATCTCTATATTAAACATATCATCTTTAAAATCTCTACCCTAACTTGTGATTTTTAAATTTTCTTAAAGTGATGCATATGTATGTTTTATGTTTATAATCTCAAAATAAATTGTATTAAATTACTTTACTTTAATATTATAATTTTCTTTTTTCACTTGTACTAGGTTGGTTTCTCCAATGAGAAATGTTAAAATTTTGCATTTGAAAATTTGGATTAATTAGTCTATATTATATTTTTTTCTATTAACTTTGAAACTTCTTTGATTTTATAATTATTTGGACTAAATTTAAAAGAACAATGTAATTGTTATTTACTTATTTTGTAATGTTGTTTGAGTATGTATTGGCTAAGAACATCTATGGTTTTATTTTGTTAATGAACAAAATGTTACTATATTTTTGTTATTTGTTTGTATTTAAATATTAAAAAGAATTATTTTGTTTGTTTTTCTTTTGATAAACTAAAATGTATAAAATTGGCAAGCTAAAAAGGTTCAAATCATCCAAACCAAACAGCTTAAAACTAATCACAAATGGTTTGGTTTGACATTGTAAAGTCAAACCGATGAGTGCACTATTATGTGAAACCGATATGAATGGTTTGGTTTGAAAATCTCATCAAATCGTCTAATCCAAATCGATGAGCACCCCTAGATGCAGTAATATTTATAGGGGTAAGATTGGCAACTTCATGGAATGGGATGAAAGTGATAGTGGCAGATGGGGAAGTTTCCTTCAATTTTGAGTGAGACTTAATCTGAACAAACTGTTGAAAAGGGGTATTTGTGTGTGGGAAAGATAACAAAACAATCAAGGTGTTTTCTAAATATGAACATATTCTTGAATTTGTTATATATGTGGAAAGATTGGTCATTTCATTAATTATTGTAAAGAGGATTATGAAGCACACTCTGATAAAAAATCTAATTACTCCTTTGGCCCATGGGTGTGCGCAATTTTGATACAATTTAAAGATGCAAGTACTAGATTATGCACCAGATGAGCAAATTCAAAAAAAAATGCTCTTCAAATCTATGCAGCAAAGTGAGAATTCAGTTGAAGTAGGTTCATCTCGGTCACACATGGAGGAGCAAAATTTGAATTTGGTAACTTCCATTAAGGATAGGGGACAATTGTAGGATATCATGCTGCCAATCATGGAATTCAATTCAGTTATTGCTATTATGGACAACTGTCATATTGAAGAAGGGGATAAGCAAATGGAAAGCAAGTCGAGTGGGCCTTCAAAGGAGATAAAAAGTCCAATTCACTCTCAATTTAATTCTGCCAAGGTGGGTATTAGTAAAGGAGGACCAAGTGTTAAGCATTCCAAGAAAATAGAGGTTGAGTAAAGAGGTTATGAGCCCAATTTCCTCAAGTCCAGATATTAGGTCAATCATAATTCCTACAAGTGTCTACAAAATAAATAGTGCAAGTGCTTTGAAGACTCCTCCCATAAGTTCTATAGGTGGTATAATTCCTAAAGACTTAAGCCCATGTATGGAAAAGGCCAAAGATACTATCTCTCCATTCCATGAAGAAACTCATGGGTGTTCTCATGTCTGCACTAAAAAATAGAGGCAGTTGAAGGGTATCGTGATAAGTGATGCTTCGAAGGAGATCAAGGCTATTTTCACACGAATTGTGCCACAAGAGAATAGGGAAAGTAAATTCAATCCAATTTGAAGTGCACGTAAATGAGAGTGATGCTACTTCCAAGAGTGATAATAGTGTAACATCCGCTCCTTCTATTTATTGAGAGATCTTTGTTAGTTATTAAATAAATTAATTACTTGGGTATGTTGCATTAGAACGAATGACATATAGTTGCACTAGTATGAGAGACTAAACCGAAGAGAAAAGAGCATAGACTAAAATGAAATGAAAAAGGTTTAGTTAGGGAAGATACATAAGCTTTCAATACTCCAATGGTAGTTAGCCATAAATTTAGCCAAAATAATGGTTAATGTAGCTAACAGAATTCCAAGGATAAAGAAACACATCCCCAAAAACTATACTTTCTTTTTCCCTGCCTTTCAAAGTTTTGTCTTCATATCAAATATGATATAAATATTCTATTACTTCTTCTTTTTCTCTGCTGAGTGTTCCTTCTCCATCCTTTCAAACAGAATTCCATCATAAACAGCTCTAATTGTTTCCTTCTGCAGTAAACCATTTTTGTCTTTGCAAAGAACATATAGGATCTTCCATTCTACATAGCTGGCAAGCCTGTGCATTAATTAAATGGTAGCAGGTCATGATTCATGAATTTACCAAAAAATAATCAACACCATTAAAAACACAGACACGGATATGACATTCCAATACGAGTCTCAAATAATGTCAGATAATATAGTATCTATCAAAAGCTTACCATCCCTTGAAATCTTTAGGAACTCTGTTTGCCTTTAGCATTGCCATCAGTTCATCAGATGTTAAAGCATTCGGGTATGTTTTTGCATGCTTGCTGAAAATTTCTTCAAATTTTGAAGGAACAAACCTAAAAGTACATCCATATATAAAAGAATATTGAAATTAATGGATAAGCTACGAATCAAGTAGAACTATAACATGAACAAGGTAGTTTTATTTGAAAGTTATCAAATCTAGACCTATAAAGCACAAATCCACCTACTTGGATTGAAAAATTCAAAATCACTATGCCAATTTCAAAAATTTTGAATTTACCTAAGGTCTTTGGTAAACTTAAAATATTTTTTATTCCTCTAATTTTATGAAAATTTTAATTTTATTCTTTTAGCTCAAAATAGGCAATTCTGTCTCCTTTTAAATCTATATAGTTAACAAACTATAAGTCAAATTAACAGTTCAGAAAAATTATAAAATTTTTCTTTATCAATCATAAAAGATATAGGGGTTTATTAATTAGATTCTTCTTCAGCTTTAGCACTTATTTTTATTTCTACCTTCCTTCAGTATCATAGACACCAGAGTCACTCCCATGTTTGGCCATATGGATGTTTTTAACTTCAATTGGAAACAGTAAAGAAGGAAACTTTCCCTACACATAAGAAGAAAGAACCTGTAAGTAATAGAACTATAGTACAGCAACACAACTCAATGGAAAAAATAAAAAATAAATAAACAAGTTTTCAACTTATATAATTGAGCAAAATTCATGAATAAATATCCAAATATAAAAATAAAACAGTATACTTTAAAATTAACGTAAACATTGGGTAACCCAATCTTATAAACATATATCTAAGCTGAGTATTGAGTAACCCAACATGTCCTAGTTCTCTCTCTAGGAAATTTTCACTAAACTCTTCCTTTGACATAGCTCCATTCTAACATTCTTAATTTAGTCTCAAGTAGTAGTAGTAATAATAATAATGGTTTTGCTAACTAACTAACTAGTGCTCTAAACGAACATGTTAAACTTTCATGTAATTTATTAATGAAATTTTTAATTTTTAAAAATTATTAGTTTAGTTGATTTTTTACCAATTTCGAATTATTAAATGTTCTATTAACTAATTAGAAGATACTTTAGTTGACTTTTTACAAATTAGAATAAACCTTAACTAATACTTTAAAGGTACTAATTAAGAAAACCCTAATAATAATAATAATTAATAAGAAACAACAACAACTACTAGCTAATAGTAGTTTTATGCATGTTAATTTTTTAATTTAATTTTAAATATTAAATGAGAATGTAATTAATTTTGCATTTTCTCATAGCTTTTTATTTCATAATTTTATAAGAATTTGGTAAAAAAAAATTACATATAAATATTTTTCTATTACAATTTTAGTTTTATGTGATTGCACAATCTAGAGCAACAACAATAGTGTGAATGCTAATTTAAAATCTTGACAGAAGCTAAAGTTAGCTGATGAATCCCTAATTTATTTATAACTAATTGAATTTAGTACCTATTATTTTAATGAAAAGCTACACACATAATTTTAGTAATTTTTTATCCTCTTTCCTAATCCTAAGTTTGAATAAATATTTCAAAAAGAAGTCAATAGTAAACCTCGTTCCACAACAAAAACAGAAGCACTGTTCTCAAATATGTAAAAATAATACTAACGTAACATTCTCAAAACTTATTCTATAAAATTATTTTCAGAAAAAAATAAATATAACTAAAACTCGAAAAAGTGAATATATATATAGATATATAGTTATACAAAGAAAAATATTTAAAAAGTTAAACGATAAAACAAATTGATAGAAATAAAATATTTAAGACAAAATTAGAAGTCACCTCAAAGTTGAAAATCAAAAGATGGCATATTTTAGGGTTGAAGACAACCACAATGAAAAAGAAATAGCATTACAGCTCAGCGCGTCATTAGAAATAATATAAAGATAAGAATAATTTTCTATCCATAATTAGCCACAAAAATTTTGAATTTGATTACAATTCAAGGGATATATTAGATTTTGGATCCTCCGCCTGCTTGATTTTTTAGCAGCGGTTTTATTCGTTGCTAAAGTATGCTTTAATATTATTGCAACGAATATTATTGTTGCTATAACTTTTGTTTAAATAATTAATTTATAGTGACAATAATTTTGTTGCAAGAAAATTTAGCAACGGAAAAAACCGTTGCTAAAAGCGCCAAGCAGGCGATCCGGACGCGATAAATTAGTCATTAAGAATTTTGACAAAATTATTCCTACTAAATGCATTGAGTATCAATCTTCCCCTTCAAGTCAAATTTATGGGATTTCCCTTTCATGCCTAACTTTAAGGGCTCTCTTCCGATAATTATTCTTCTTCTAGATTAATCTTCAATTATTCTTTTATTTAAATGAAAATATATAACTTGCTTGATTCCTTTTTTTATTGAAATTTTTTTAAAATTAATTTTGATCAATAATTCACGTTAGTACTGATAATTCATATTTTTTTTATATTTTCTTTGTTTAAAAAATAAATTCAAAAATATTTTCGATTCTAGTTAAAAATAATTTTTTTAAACAAAATTTTTTGTTTTTCAGTTTTTAAAAAATAAAAATAATTCTTAAACATGCCTATAATTTCTATTCTTTTGTTATTATATTTTGGAAAAAAATCCACATTGAATCTCTAAAATAATTTGATATTTTTCTTTGAAACAGGAGAGTGAATATCTGTCCTATAATAAAAAAAATTAATGTTTAAGATGAGAAAAATAAAATAAAATAAAATAAAATAAAGGTATAGAGAGAAATACGGGACGGGTTTTGTGGCTGAGAGAAGAATTGATAACAAGAGCACTTGCGGTGGACAAAAGGATCCCACAGCCAATTGCACGAAACCCTGCAATCAATGTAAAGAAGAAATTTAGCATTATAAGACCCATAATATTATGTAATATTTAATATTAGGTGATAAAATAACAAAAAAAAATGTAATAATGTAAAAAATAGGAATAAATGTAATAAAACAAAAATAGTCGAAATTTCAAAAACTCAATAATTAGAAATAAAAAAAATGAAAAGAGAGATTCTTAAAATGCATTCTGGTTGATCTTGATCTAACTGACCAAATAGAGAAGGACTTGATTTATTGTTCTTATTTATAGTTTTTGAAAATGAATTCGTAGAGATCAATGTTTAGTGTTTGGTTAAGAAAGAGATGAATGAGAGAAAGGGAAGAAGGTAGAAAAAGAAAAAGAAACCTTGGAAAGTCTCCCATGGATAAATGATACCGTCTTGGTTCTTGTCGAAGAAAGCAACGTGCTTTTGCAGAACGTTCTGGTCCAGTGGTATGGGTTTCTCAGAAACGGGACCTTCATACATATATATATATATATATGCAAAATAGCCACACAGAAATTAATCAACTTCCAGATTTGAAATCAATGAAATTAAAGATTATGAAGAAGAAAAACACAAAAGATAGAGGATCAAATATTAGATACCCTCTTGAGTTTTAGTGTTGTTGCTTAGGATGGAAGAAGAGAAGGAAGCCATGGAAGTGAAGAGAGAGAGAGAATACAGGAAAAGAAAAAAGTGAGTGCGAAGAAGACGAGAGAGATGCGAAGCTTAAGGTTATGATTATGGAATAATAAAACGCAGTGCGGCTGTAATGTGGTGTCTCATTCAACTTCAAGTAATGAGCTTTGACATCAAAAGTGAGAAAAAAAATCTTTTAGGTAATTATTAATTTTAATTGTATGCGTACTTTTTCTTACCAAACTTTTAATATATAACAAATTTATTTAAGTCCGTAAATTATGATTCCAAAATAACAAGACAAATCGTTTCAGAGGCAAAAGAAGAAAATGATAAACGGCCCCACGCGCTTCGTTGGACGCGCCATTTTTCAGTTCTAATATTTTGGTTTTTGGCCATGTGCTTTCTACTTTTTTTAATAAAAAAAATGTCAAATAACAACATTAACAACTTAAAAAAAATTATTAAAATCCACCAATGAAAGTTTGAATTCACACGAGTATCTTTGCTTCTTTTTTTTTCACAAATATTCTGATTTTTTTATTTATAGAACTAATTGGGGTTTGGAATGCATAGTTGGAACCTGTAAAAATAGTTTACTTTGGGGTTTCAAACATAGAATTTAAGAAAATAAATAATATTTATATGTTTCGAAAACAAAAACTTCAAGAAATATTTTAAAAGACTCTTTGACCAAAATTTCGAGGAGGATAACGCGACTTTATTTTATAAAAAATATTTATTTTAGTTTCTTTTGGATTTGTTTAATTTTTTTGAAAAAAAATAAGATGGTTTTTAATAATATAAATAATTTTTATGCTGTAGGAAAATAAAACTAAATTTTTTTAAGCAGACGTAAAATTTATTTTTTAAGGGAAAATTACTCTAAATCAAAATCATTAATTAACTGCCTCTTAATTTCTTATATCTACCCTCTTAATTCCCTAATGTTTTAGTTATTAGAAAATAAAAATATTTTTTGAACAAAAATGAAAAAGATACATTTTATTTCTCTAAACTTTTCATTAATTTTTTTATTTCATCTCAGATTTTTTACTGTCAATTTGATCCTCTAGAACTTTCAATTGCTATTCAATTTTGTTCCAATCTCTAATAACATCCGCTACACAATAACATAATCTACATAATTAACAATTTGGTTGAAACTCGTGACAAATAAATCACATTAAAAATTAGAACAAAATCAACAATATATTATACTAAAATAAGATCATAATCTACAATTAAAGTGCATTTAAACTAATAAAAAATATATACACGTTATCCTGAGAGACTTCACATCATTTAAAAATTTAATGCATTAAAATTTTTTTAAAATGTCATTTAATATTTAAAAAAGGGCATATCTATATTAATTATTGAAGTATCAAATAATAATTATTTTTATACTAAATCTGATATTAAGAATCAAGTATTAATTATGAATTTAATTTAATTTTTATATTCAAATTTTAAATATGAAATACCTGTAGGATATGATATAAAGACAATTATGATTTATTTACATTTCTTTCTTCTTTTTAACATCATATATTAAAAATTTTGATATTTAGTATCATGCATTAAAAATTTTTAAAAACGCCATTTAATATTTAAAAAATAGCATATTTATACCATGATATAAAGATAATTATGATTTATTTATAGTTAAATTGTACAATTTTTAGTGTCATTTGGGTGAGTTAATTTGGGCTAACACTTGTGTTTGTATTTTGTAAAAATAAAAAGGAAAACAAATAAATGATTAAATGCAATAACATTTGTCGTGAAAATTTCCAAATTTCTCAACCAGAAAAAATGAGCGAAGTTTTTGTAATTGTAGCAATCCATGCATGAAATTATGCTTCTTGTAGACATCTGTTTAACTAAGGCTATCATAATTAAAGCACAAGCGTTTGGACTTTTTTCAATTAAAAA
This sequence comes from Senna siamea, assembly GCA_031216115.1. Classification (NCBI taxonomy): domain Eukaryota; kingdom Viridiplantae; phylum Streptophyta; class Magnoliopsida; order Fabales; family Fabaceae; genus Senna; species Senna siamea. The sequence continues at coordinate 12,658,901 of CM062360.1, forward strand.
GTATTTTTGATAAATATTATATGTTTAGGTTCACTTCTTAAAAAAATATAAAAATCAAAGAAAATAAAAAAAATGTGCTATTTTAGAAGCCATATTTTTTAGCTTATCTAAAAAGCACGTGGAAGAGCTCGTAAAACATAAATTTAAAAATGCATTCTAATATAATTATAGACAAAATTATATTTTATCAATTATTTTAAAGGAAAATTTTATATTTTCTTGAAAGATATAAAAATTATACTCTTCTTCCCTTGAAAAATTACACTTTCCTTCCCAATAAATATATAAAAAAATTTACAATTTTAATTATTTTAACCAAAATATCCTTAATAATAATATTAATATTTTTATTAAAATTATATTTTAATAGAAATATATATTTTAAGAATTATTATTTTAATATTATTTATTGTGAGTTAAAAATCATAAATGTAATTTTAAAAAGTTACATTTTTATATTGGTCAAATACATATTTAATTAAGTAAATCATATTTTCTCCTAAGGTTTGGCTAAATTATATTTAACACCCTTCTAATTTAAAAAATTATACTTACGTGTAGAATAAGATTAATTTAATTTTTAGTATAACAATAAATTCAATTAAATTTATACTAAAACATAAGATTCTTAATACAACAATAAAATAATTAAGTAATTCTATTGTTTTGGAATGAACTTATACCACATAAAATATTAACTTTGTTGACAAAAGAAATATTTGTATCAAATTGTATCAAATCTTAGGAATATTAAGTCTAATTTTTGAAACTAAAAGATTGGTAAGTACAATTTTATTAATCCTCAATAGAGGTTGACATAACTTACTCTATTTAATTATATAAATAATAAAATAATATTTTGATCTGAGTAAAATTATATATATTTTTTATCTCTCAAGAAAAATGAGTATAATTTTTTAAAATTGAAGAAAAAATATAATTTTAATATCTCTCAAAAAATAAAATTATAATTTATCTTAATTTTTTTAAAAAAATATAATATTCGTATATATATGTTCTTGTTGATAATTTTATTCATAATAAATACTTTTATGTGTTATATACAAAATTTTTTCAATAAAAATACTTTTTATTATTATATTCAAATGTGAAATAACTTTTAATTTTTTTTATAAAAACTCTATTTTAAAAAATCCATTTAAAAAAGTCCTTTTTAAAAAAGTCTATTGAAATGAGTTTACACATAATAAAAAATCTTCCCTTAAATTATGTCCTAATTTTATAAAGTCAAATCAAATTAATACAGGTAACAAATTAAGCCTAAAATCTGCGGGATCGCATTCCATAAACTCACATTAATATGTTTTTAATAATAATAACTATTTGTTATGATCATATTCTTTCATTTTTTTTGGGTATATATAAATAATGCCCTGAGGACCTCTTCTTCTCTATAAACATTATATCTTTTTTTTAAAAAAATTCAGTGTACTGAGAAACGTGAAGACTATGTCGAAAGCTTCAACCATCACTTTGGCTTGCTTTGTTATATTCTTACTCATCACACCAGGTGTGTATATATATATATATCATTCACGTATTATCCTTTTTTTTTTCTTTTGAATCACATCTATATTTAATTACACACAAGATGTATAATTTAGAGAAATTACGTACCCTACACTTTTCTTTTAAGATATTGAACGTAATCAATTATTCTTTTGGTAAAATGTTTTTTGGTTCAATTCTTTTCGGTAATTAAAATTGCAGGTTGGTGTAGGAAACAAGTAACAGATGAAGACTTTCCTGTTGATTACTGCCGCGATGTTGACGACTGTGACGACTTTTGTGACGGAGCAAAACGCCACTGTGCTAAGTGTGTTAAAAATCGTTGTGATTGTAATTGTAGTGCAAACAAAGGTCCACATCTCTAAGTAATTGTAGTGCAAACAAAGGTCCACATCTCTAAGTTTAAAATTTATTAATAAAGAGATAAATCCCCTTCTCCTCTTAGCAATATTGTTGAATCGTTGAATTTTTTTTCAAAAAAAATGAAAACTTCTGTACTTCGTTTTAAAAAAAAGTAATTCTATGAAAAAAGTTTTCTTTTTTATTTGAATTCCTAACAAAAGTGGCAAATGATAGATAGTATGGTGATTGGTTGGAAAAAGATTGGGGGTTCCTCTGAGGTGGTAAGTGGTGTTCTAATGATAATATTATCACTACTAAAAAAAATTAATTTTGTGACAGACCAATTTATCACTAAATAGATCAATCCGTCACTAATTTTATGTGTAGTGATGGGTCGGTCCATCACACCATTAGTTAGTATTTTATTCGTCACTAAACTTTTAGTGATTGATGGAGTTACTGTCACTAATTTTAGTGATGGACAAGGCTGGTTGTTACTAAATTTATTGATAGAAAGAGCGATCTATCACTAAATTTAGTGACAAATATTTGATCCATCATTAAATACTAATGGCCGGCCATCACATATGGCAAACAATTTTTTAAAATTTTGTATTTCTGTGATGAAACTGTGATGGAACAATGTGTCATAAAGTTTAATCCGTCACAAAAATAATTTTATTAGTGATGAATTGTCCAATTCATTACTAAATTAGTGACAACATTCTGTCACAAAAAGTATTTGTTTTTGTGACAATTCTCTTCTATCACAATTTTTATGTCAACACTTATTTACAATTTAAAATACCATAAATATAATAAATTAATTTTATATATTCCAAACTTAAATAAGAATACAAAATACCATAAGTATAATGACAAAAAGTAGCAATCCAAGTACAAAGTATGTATCTTACAAAACAAAATGTTACACAAAACATGAAATAATATTTCCATACATAAACTTAGATACTACAACAATTAGTGAACTACCTATCTTTGTTTGGGAGTGTTGTAGAGCCCAGTGATCAATCCATGGGTAATGGTTGTGGGAAAGGTAGACTCATTCCATAATTGGATAGAATTTGCTGCATTTTTTCCTTCAAGTGTTGTATTTCCTTTTGCATCTCATGTCTAACTTCTTCATGTATCCTCTTTTCCACATCTTCTAGGTTATCTTGCATACTTTAAGAACCATAAATCCTTCCCTTTGATGGGCCACTGACAAATTTTGTGCAAATGACTAACTCTTTTTGAGTAGTAGTCTCCCTCATATCCATTTCTTTATTGTTATTTGCTGCAGTACTTGACGTGTCACCCAAAGACTCTCATTTGGCTGTCAAATTTCTCTTGGAAGAAGGGAAAAAAAGAAAAAAATTAAAAATTAAAAAAACCTAAATTAAGTCAAGCTAAAAACAAACCAAAACACTAGTTAAAAGATAATAAAGCAACGACATACTTTACACTTCAAAAACATCAATGTAGAACCTACCTTTCCTATTCCATCATACTTGTACTATTCTCGCTTCCATTAATTCATACCAAATCTCCAATTACTTTCTCACATAATCTACTCTTAATCTCAACCCACAACCACACAAAAACTATACATAGCAAATTCAACTATACTACTTTTAATTTGTAGACATTGACATACATTATATATATATATATATATCTTTTGCTTAAGCTACAATGCTAAGAATAATAATAATAATAATAATAATAATAATAATACATTATCTCCTTCTTCCATGGGGACTTCCTCGTTCAACAAAGTCACAATCTATGGTTATGTAGGAAGTTAAAGATTCATGTATATTATGAGCTCATTAGTTAAGTTAAAAAAATATATATTTCACTGTTAAAAGAAGAAGAAGAAGGAAAGAATAGTTAAAATGGAATCTCCACTAGAGGCCAAAATTTGAAAGTTTAAGTTAATTGGTGGTAATTATAACTATTTCTACAATTCCATAACTGATTTTAATTAGTTATATTGTTCCTAATAGATGAATATTGCAGTCACACTAAGCATATATAAAAAAGGTCTCATAATGAAAAATAGCAATTTCTTTAACTTCTTGTCAATAGTCCATTACAGAATTAGTTTGAGAAAATAAGGATAATGCAGAGGCATTTGTACATTTCAATTAGCTTTTTGATTATGATCTTTCAAATCTTTATCTTCATGAATTTCCGTTCAAAAACTTCCCATCAACATTATGGTTAAAGTGCAATAATTCTATTAATGATTGGTCTATAATTCTAAGGAGCAGGGATTTCAAGAAGACAAGGAAAAAAATTGATTAAAACTATCTTGTTGATAGAATGATGAGGGAAAAATTACAGTTGCCTAGTCCATGGAATGATGATAAAATAAAATTCAAAATTACAAAATCAACATGTGCAGTCTATGTAGTTCATCAATCCCACTACAAGCTGATCATATATACATTTAAGAACAACAAAAGAACTAAAATTATTGGTCTTGACATTTGGAAGATGGCATCTAACTTCAAAATATCTAATGTGCATCTGCTGGCTCAATCTAATAGACAAAGTTATAAAAAATTTCTCTGGGATTTCTAATTTTATTTCTATGGGTTGGGTTGTCTTTGTTTAATATTTTTACAATTTTTGTTTGTAAAAAAAAAATACTAGAAAACAAAGACTAAAATAAAAGAAATTACACTTATCAATTATAGAAAAATACTAGAAATAAAGACTAACCCATCCTATAAGAGGAAGAAGACGGTGACTGTTGATGAACTAAGGCCTAGCATCAATGATTGAATGTTGTGGACGACAATGTGGCAGCAACAATGGTGGATGAAAACTTTGAATAGAGGTGCTGCGTCGGTCAAGACTAGAACAAAACAAGGATGTGAATAATCTTGTGAAGGAGACAACTGACAAAGCATGCAGGACGAAAACTTACAGAGAAGGACGACAACTCACAAAGGGTGAGAAGGACGAACAAACTCACGAAGGCTGAACGAACTCGCGATAATGGATTCTGAACTTCGAAGAAGCAAAAGCAAGGTTGCAGGAGAAATGTGCGATCTTGGGGAAAATGGAATTTGAATTTAAGGAGAAATGTGCTATCTTGGGGAAAATGCAATCTGAATTTAGCAAGACTAAGGTTGAAAGGGTTTGTAGAGAAAAAGGCATTCTAAAGTTTGGGACATCATGGAAGGGTTTCAAAATTTTGTAGATAATTTGGCGCTAGCAGGATGATTTCACAATATACATTTGGAGAATTTATGATTTTTTTAAACGTTACTAATAAAATAATTACAAATTTGTAAAATTTAGTGAGATATTTTGTGACCGATAATATCTGTCATTAAATTTCATAATTTTACAAAAAATTTGACCATTTTTTTTTCCGTCACAAACTTCATATAATTAGTGACAGATGCTAGTCCGTCACAAAATTTCGTCAGTAAATTAATTTTTTCTTGTAGTGTATGAAAAAATAAACTACTGAATTCTTTCATTTTCTTTTCCAAGATGATGACATTCCAAGCACAAGCTTAACTTTAGAGATTTCCCTACTATAGATGAACAAGATGCATGGGCTATGCTTACTAATTTTACCAAAGCTAAAGTCTTCGAAGTAATGAAATGTATGAAGTCCTTCAAGGCCCTAGGACCTATTCCAACCTTTCTTTTTTGTAAAAAAAAAAAAAAAGAAGACAAGGATATCATTGGTGATGTTGTGTTTAAAATTGTGAAGAAAACTTTTTTCTTATGGATACTCTGACTCCACAATTTGTGAGACCCTCATTTTCCTTATCGTAAAAGAAGATACTCCAAAGAGGATTACTATTTCATACCATAAGTTTGTGCATTGTGATATACAAGATTATTTCCAAAGTCCTAGTTAACAAAATTAGGCCATTACTTAATAATATTATTGGTCCTCTTCGGAGCAGCTTCATTTAAGGAAGGAATACATCGGGCTACATTTTGGATGGCCTAAGAGATTATCCATCTCATGCAAAAGTAAAGATAAAAAAGGTTCAATTGCTAACAAGATTGATCTTGAAAAACCCTATAATAGAATAAGCATGACCTTTTTGCGTGATACTCTTCTAGATTTTGGTTTCCATACTCATATTGTCAATTTGGTTATGTATTTTATTTCTCTATCTTCTTTTTATGTTGTGTGGAATGGTAATAAACTCCCTACCCTTAACACAAACCTCCTGGTATCTTTTTGTTATTTGCATAGGGAAATTATCTATTCTTATTAATGACATAGTTGAAAAAGATGAGTGGAAACCTATTAAAATTTCTAGAAATGGTTCTACTATATCTCACCTCTTATTTGCAAATGATCTGCTTCTTTTTTTCTTAGGCTACTATTAGTCAAGCTCGTTTGATAAGGAAAACTCTTATTGAATTTTGTAGAACTTTTGACATGACTTTAATTATAGGGTAAACTACACTTTAATGCCATGTGATTTGCCTCGATTTTACTTAACTAATCTGTGGTTTAATTTTTTTCAAACTAGTAACTTGTGGTTTACGTCATTTGCACTTTGGTATCCTGTGGTTTAATTCCTTTAAAAATTTAATGCTGGCTACACGTGCCAAGTACATGGTTATTGTAACGACCATTCTTATATAGTTATATTATGAGAGTAATTAAGAAGCGTAAATTCTCACGAAAATTTTTTTCTTTTAAAAACTTATACCATTTAAGACCATTACTAGTTGAGTGTAATCCAAATAGACTCTTTTATTTGTCCATTCAAATTTCACTCAACTACTTCTTATGCGTAGCGTACTTAATACCACAATTCATACAATTTCATATTCTAGAATACAAAAAATTCTAAACCATCCATTCGTGGACCTTTGAGATATAAACCACAATGGTGCAACTATAGTAAACTTGCCATTAGCTTAAAATATCCCCAAATATTTAAATTTTTAATTATCATCAAGGCCCTACCAAAATTTCGACAGAGTTTCCCATAAAAAAAAGGACATTTCCTCAATTTTACAACAGCCCAAAATATTGATAAAGTAAATAAATATATATTTACAATTTCATATATAGCCCAAGGCCTTCATGATATTCCAAAACATTATCTAAAAACTCAAAATTTACAAAATCTTTCAAGTTGCCCTCTTGGTTACTCAACCTCCTTCATTGTCCTACAAGAAATTTTATCCTATGCCTAGATATTTCCTAGGCATATTCTGGCTTTGATCATCTGAACAATCAACTTAATGAGATAGAAAATACCAATAGAGTAATTTACAATTTTACTTATTAGAAAATAGTTAAAAAGTTTAGCTGTACCCTTTTTGGTACAGAAAACCTCTCCCCTGTGGCTATATTAATACATATGTGAATTGAAATTTCATATCACAACATTTTCAAAGCATATGGGAAATTTAACATTTCTCATCAATTTCATAACTCATATACTTTCATCAAATTCATAAGATTATAAGAGAGACATTCTAATTAAATCATTATTTCATAATACCTGTATTTCTATCTCAAATCTCATTTGCATAACCTTTCTCATGTTACTGGAAACACCACATAAAAATTGCATATTCTCTCAAAATCAATATGCAAATGTTTCTAGAAATTAAAATTCTTATCACATTGTATGTTGTTTGCCAATCTCATTTTAATATTCACGGGGACCGTTATCCCAGTGAATGTCACAGAACCGTTATCTTTGTGACTGAGATTGTTGTCATCACAGGAACCATTATCCCAGTGATTGTCATAGGACTGTTATCTATATGACTAAAAATCTAACTATTAGGGTGTCCCCTGGCATGTGCACATCATTTGTTAGTCTCTTTATCCACAACTATACAGTAATATATACAGATAGGTGACTAATACTTAGAGTTATAGAGTTTTTCACTTAAACCAATCCGTTTGCCCCATATAGACTATCCTCCCTTTACTCCTTAAGTCTTTCATAGGGTTACATTAGTTTAAAGAGTAACCTCTAACAAATACAAACATCATAGATGAAAATAGTTGCATTTTTACAAAAATAGTCTGCATAAAGAACACTCCTATACCAACCATTAAATGTCTACCCCAAAGTTTGTCTACACTTTAAGCATGCCAAATTAAAACAAGCAGCAAATGATTTATCTCATGCTTTTCAAACACATACAGGTACATTTCCTTATACTCATATGAAAACATTTCTATTTCACAATAAAGTTCATCCAATATTTCTCATGTCATAAAGCAATTTTATTTAAAAAAAACAATTCACATTATCACTTCAAAATAAGGGAGTGTAGATTACTTTACCTCAATCGTGATTTATGTAACAATCGAAAAGATTTTTAAAAGATAAAACCTAATTTTTGGCGCTAATTCCAATCAAACGAAGCCTGACACAAATTTCGAGGATGATGATTTGAAATTGAAGGTTGTTCGAAGTCAGAAACACGATCGAATGGAAAGAAATGCAATCCGGCGATCAGGAATTGACAGACGATGTTTTGTTCATCAATTTCACTGACGGAGGCCAAAACCTTAGCATGGAAACGCGTGCTGACGTCTAGAAGGAAGCCGACACCCTAAAGTATCCCCGGGTGGTCCGAAAAAAGTCAGAATCGCCCCCAGAGGCTTTAAATTTCTCGGAATCCTTCCATTTCTCTCAAATTTCTCTCTCTCCTCACCACAAATTCTCTCTCCTTTCTCTCCTCCTTCCTCCACCGTGTGCCGCCACCACAGCTAACGTAACCCACCACCAAGCCTACCAACCGATAGCCCTCGCCACCCACAACCTCCATCAACCACCCATGGCCACCTCCATCGCGCGAAAACTTCGCCAGTTGAGATTGCTGTCGTCCGTCACTGTTGGCCATCACCACCCCCACCATCGTGTAGCCTGAGCTACTAGCTTCCTCCACCAGCTCGCCGACGTCGAACGGAGGTTCGACGCGCCCGAATTGTGGATTTGTCCGTCCGTCGTGCGTCGTTCTTTGTGGCCAAAAATGCCGTCCAAACGGCCGTGAACCACCATGCCACCATCATATTCGGACTCCTGGTCTTGCGGGCTTCACTGTGGTGTAAATTTCGAGGCAAACTGCACCCCTCTGCCGTGCACCGCCGTGCTGGAGCATTTGGACATACACCAAGAGAAATTGAGACCACCTTGAGATAAAATTCCATCATCCGATCACATTGGTAAGGTCTGATTTCCCAAAAACTGATGAATTCTGATTGAAATAGCTGTCGGACGTAATTAGGAAATAAATTGACCTAGGTATTAGGGCAACCAGACTTAGAATTGTTAAACGGATGACGTGACAAGCTTGAATATTCAATTTAATGTCTAGGAAATTAATTAGGCTCAGAAACCGAGACTACGTGAAGTTCTAAATCGATTTGGAGCCACAAGAGACCAGGTAGGATAATTTACACTTCCTAAACATTAGAATTGACCTTGTGGATACCTGAACGATTTAGATTATTTGCATAGATTTACGTGCTACTTTCGATGGAATAAATTACATGCCTGTGTGCTGGATATCCTAATTGCATGTTAGACGTTTTGTTTATCGAGTTTAGATGCACTTAGGACGGATTTACTTAGGGTAGGGTACTTGATAGCCGGTATGAGATGACCGTTAAGTATCCCGAGTACAGGGAGCTTTTAATTGACATTGTTTTTACCTGATTTGGCCTGTAATGCGTTAGGGATCACGCGATAAATCAGGACGACCCTGAGAAAGGTTTAAGGAGTATAAGGGGGGATAGCCTACATGGGAAAACATTGTGATTTAGGCGTAATACCCTAGAACCCTGAGGAATAGCCGATCGTGAGCATGTGAGTTTGAATAGACTGTATGAGGATGAGAATTGGCATATGTGCACATGCTAGGGGACGTCCTAGATGTTGATTCTCACCCGGTCCTTGAGTGAGTGATTGGTGTTACGGATCACACCTAACGATAAGAGAGGTATTTTCTCTAGATGACGTGCAATTAGATGATGATTTAGACTTGGTCGCAGAGGATTTGTGGCCAACGTGGATTTAGATACACCGGGCATGGGATTTTATCTGATTTCGAGTATTGATTTTAAAAGAAATGGATTTTTTTTTACTATTTTGATTATCTGCCACAATTTTCATGTGATAAAATGATTTTACAAATAAGGTATTTCACTAATTTCGAATTGATTTCAGGAAGATGTTTTTCGGTGCTCGCACCGCTGAGTATTCAACCAGATTTCGAACTATAATTGAATTATAAATTATTCTACAGAGATTTTATATCTCACCAGGTTGTTTACTCAGATGATCAGGGGCAAGGACAGGAACCTAGACGTTAGCTGGATGATGACTCGATGATAGAAAGAAGAATGGCTTAGTCTAGGCTTGAATTACATTGTATATATTTTGATGATAATGCTGTATATTGGTCTTATGTAAATTATGCTTTTTGTTGTTGTTGGACTGGCTGTATAATTGTAAACAGGTGACTGTTGTACTATAGATATGTTCGAAATACAGAGGAAACTCTGCCGAATTTTTAGTAGGGTTTACCGCTATAAATTTGTGTAATTAAGTTAGATTTTGCATTTAATGATTGTATGTCGTATGTATGGACTTTAGTTTTCATTCCAGAGTAAATTATGATGTATGTATGTATAATTAGCGTAGCTGCACATGAATTAGGGTTGAACAGAATCCGAATGGACAACGGGTAGTCTATTTGGGTTACGCTCAACGAGTAGCGATCCCCTGACATTCCCACATCGGGAATAACTACTTAGCAAGACCCATATGCTTCCGCTATGTAAACGTAGGATTGTGTATGTCTTATTAGGGGGTCGTTACAATTTACTCTCCTGAACCAGGATTCTTTCTTCTTTTTCCTCGTTGCTTGATTTCACAAGTCACTTCTATCAATAATTTAGCTTTCATACTTATTTCTTTCAAAGCATAATTTTATTGAAATTAAATTTCCATTCATTCTAAATCTTAATTTCACTCATAATTTCACTCAATCCCTTCTTATATGATTTTATTCTTTCATTATAGCCACTTTTTGCATCAAAATTCAGAACTTATCTTATTTTCAGTTTTACTTAAGAAAATAAGTTTACACTTTAGTCTCTAATTTATCCCAAATTTAGTATTTGACTGTAGAATTCTCCAATTTCTTCTATGAGACTTCTAGGAGGCTAAATAAACTTGATCCAACACAAAATTTCAGAATTTATAGGGTTTACACTACTTAAACAGATTATAAAATCCTTTCAATTTAGTCCCTAAAACTTTCCTAATCTTGAAAGTAGCCCTTAAAGTCACAAAAAATCTCCTTAATTCATATGAGAGCCTCCATGTAACTCAATGTCATAGAAAATACTAAAATTTATGGAATTTTAGTTCATTAACTAAAATTTCTAGATTTTATAATTTAGTCCCCATATTTTCAAATGATGATTTTTCACTCTTTATCTTTTATTTTTAACTTCAATCCAATCATAAGAGTCTCCTAGGGATTAAAATTTACAAAAAAGCATCAAATTTAGGGAATTTCAATTTATACTAAAAGTTTTGGAAATTTTCAATTGAGTCTCTATTTTTTCTCTAGCAGCTAATGGCCACAGATGGCAGCAAAATCGATACCGACAGTCAAAGGATGCATCGGCGGATGACTGAGGACCCATAAATGCAACTCATCGGTAGTGCGAGATTGATTCACAGTTTGAAAGTCACGAATGTAGGAAAATGTGTGTTCATTTCAATCGCTACAGTGGCCATCGACAGTGAGAGACAGTAGCAGACACATGACGGCGATGAACGGAGAACAACATGGTCTGATAGTGGCGCACGCAGTGGTTCAAAGGGAAGGAAGATGTGTGATGGTGAGAGGAAAAGAGAGGGAGGTCATGGGAGAGGAGGTAAAAATGAACGGGAAAGAAGGAAATTTTGAATATTTAGGATATCCAAGGGCATTTTGGTCATTTATCAATTTACTCTAGATAAATTTTGAATACATTTTCTGATTTAGGCAAAAAAAATGGAACAATATAGAAAGGATTTGAGAATTTTTAGAGTATTCTAAACCTGTTAAAAATATCTGCTAAATATCTCAAAGCAGATATAATTTTCTTATCAGATAAAATTTTATTTCCAAAATTTTTCAAATTTGAGCTATGAGCTCAAAATAATTCACTTAATCACTTCTCGACAACATTTCAAGGTTTCCATTAAAATTTTTCCTAATTATTAAATTATTAATTGGAGTTATTACATTCTCTCTCCCTTAAAAGAATATTGTCCCCAACATTATTCATACCTGTAAATAGTTCGAGGTAGCTTTGTCTAATGTTGTCTTCTTTCTCCTAAGTCATCTTCTGCGTTGACACATCCTGCCAAAGTACCTTAACCAAAGGAATTACTTTATTTCGGAGTTGCTTAGTCTTGAAATATATAATCTTAATAGGAGTAGACTCGTAAGTCAAATTTTCCTTCAATACTATGGGTTAATTCCCTAATACATGAGTGGGATCTAGAACATATTTTATGAGTTGAGAAATGTGGAAGACATCATGCAAATTTGAAAGGTAGAGAGGTAAAGCAATTTGATAAGCGACTGGACCGACTCTTTTCAAGATTTGGAATGGTCCTATAAATCGCGGACTCAATTTTCTTAACTTAATTAGTCTAATAATACCCGTGGTAGGTGACACTTTAAAAAATACATGATCTCCCTTATTGAATTCCAAAGGCCTCCTTCTCCTATTTGCATAGTTCTCTTGTCTTTGTTGGGCAACTCTCATTTTTTTCCTAATCATTTTTATTTGATTAGTAGTCTCCTACACTATCTCAAATTCCAACAATGTACTCTCCCTCATCTCTAACCAACTCAAGGGTGATTTACAACTTCTTTCATACAAAGCAACATATAGTGCCATACCTATAGTAGAGTGATAATTGTTATTATATGAAAACTCTATTAAAGGTAGGTATCTGTCCTAACTTCCCTTTTGTTCTAACACACATGCTCTCAACATATCCTCCAGGATTTTTCTTGTCCTCTCAGTCTGTCCATCAGTCTGAGGATGGTAATTAGTGTTAAATTTTAGTTAGGTTCCTAATGCTTTTTATAAAGATTGCCAAAATCTGGATGTGAATCTAGGGTCCTTATTCGATACTATGCTAAACGGTACCCCGTGTAATCTCACAATCTCCTTAAGGTATAGTTGGGCTAGCTTTTCCAGAGAATAGTTGATCTTAATAGGTAAGAAATGAGCAGATTTAGTTAATCTGTCCACTACCACCTATATGGAATCATAACCAGTTGGAGTCCTAGGTAATCCTATAAAAAATTTCATGGTTATTTGATACCATTTCCTTTTTGGTATTTCTAGTGGTCGCAATAACCCAGCGAATTTTTGATGCTCTATCTTTACCTGTTGACAAGTAAGATAGATATTTACATAATTTGTGACATCCTTCTTCATACTCAACCTCTAAAAGTTTCTTTTTAATTCTTGATACATCTTAGAGATACTTGGGTGAATAGTATAATGGCTACGATGTGCCTTTGCTAACAATTTTCCCTTAACCTAAGGTGATTTGGGATTACTATTTGGTTCCTAAACATTAGTACTCCATCAGTAGCTAACCCAAAATCTAGTTGATTTGTATAGATTTTTAGAGACTCATCTTCTTGTTGGGCTTCTTTAATTTGTTCCTTCAATTCACAACTTATCTGAAAATCACTCATTGCTAATTTATTTGGGAGTGAAATTATATTAAGACTAAGATCCCTAAAGTTTTCAAGTAATTTCATCTCCCTACCATAAGGTGAGCTACTTGCAAGGATATTCTACTTAATGCATCGTCTATAACATTAGCTTTTCTTGCATGATATTTTAACTGAAAATGAAAATCTTTTAAATATTCTACCTAACTTCTTTACCTTATATTCAATTCCTTTTGATCAAACAAGTATTTGAGATTCTTGTGATCACTATAAACCTCAAATTTAGCCCCATATAAGTAATGTCTCCAAATTTTTAGGGCAAATACTACAACAGTTAATTCCAAATCATGGGTAGGATAGTTCTTTTCTGCAAGTTTAAGCTATCTAGATGCATAAGCAACCACTCTCCTTGCATGCATTAACACACATCCTAAACCCTTCCTTTATGCATCAGTGTACACCTCAAAATGATTTGTGACCCATAGAAAGGCATAGTGATCTCTATCAATTAGAATGATCTTTCAAAAAGACTAAGGGACAACTTAGATGTAAAAGCTAGCTAACCATTATGAAAGAACGAACTCATACAATTTTTGATGGAAAAGAAAGAATGTATTAGCCAAGTAGAGCCAAATGAAAAGAGTATTATAAATGGCTAAGCAGAGCTATATGAAAGAATATTTTACAAAATGAAAAAAAAAATTATGATTGGCCTAAGGAGCCATATGAATGAAAGTTATTTCTATTATTTATTATGTTAAATGTCCATATTACTGTACTTTGATGATACGAAGCATGAGTATGTTTAAAGATGGCCACTAAATGACATATTTGACATGACATAGCACAATAGTTGCATATTATCCAATGAAATTGTGTTTATGATTTGAAATGAAATTGAATGCAAGAGTTTTTCTATTTTTTCACAGTTGGTACCATCAATGATAATTTTGAACTTGATTTCTTTTGATTACTGACATTTTGTCTCATTTGTGTGTTGATATATCTAGATGCCTAGGTACTAGGTGACTGTGGAGGTGGAAATAGAAGTGATTCACATACTCGAAGTAGGGTACTATATACGTATAGGAGAAATAATAATCTACATCATAGATGCACCACCGCCCCCAATGGGTTAGAGTGGTAAAGGAGATAACCTTATTTTTAGTGTTCCACCACCCCTGGCTTGTCTTGAGGAGGCCATAGGAAACTTATGTGTATGTATAGTGAACAGAAGGTGGAATGTAATTGAATGTGTGTATAAGTTATAAATAGAAATCTCTAACTTGTATATATAAATATATCCTAGAACTTATATATTTTCACTGCCATATATATACATGTATATACGAGTGAGAACCCCGAGTGAAACCTTAAACCTAAAATTGAAATAATTAATGATTCTAGGCATTAATCTACAAATGAACTCGGGTAGCTAAATAAAGTTATGTTAGTAGCGCATCGCCTCTATGAGGTTGATTTGTTGTACCTATGGAGGTGGGATGTTACACTAAGGTTAGGAGGATATTTTATACCAATCTTAGAGTGTGTGTTATCTACTAGGTTTCTGTACTATGAGCATAAAAGCGCCTGTGCTAATCCCTAGAGAAGGGTTTCTTGGTTGTAAGGTTATTTTTCTAGTATTTATAAAACTCTTTTGTTGTGTGCTTGAGGAGAGGACGTAGGAATCGTGGTTTATGGATCATGAACCTCTATTATCGTGGTGCCTCTTTTACTATTTCCTGTTAAACTCATTTTCATATTAAACTATTTTCTAATACAAAAGGAACCTCGTTTATAAGGAACCTAAGTTTTCAAAAAGAAAATTTTTTTGACAACAACTCAATTCATCCCCCTTTCTTGGATAGATTTTTGACTAAGAGTTGATAAATTTAAATTTTGAAGTTAAACAAACTAAAATAAGTGCAAAGTATTTCAAAATTGATCATTTATAATTTAATTTGATTTGATACTATAAACTTAAACTAATAAATGTGCTATAATATCAAAATAATGTAAGCAATGTTAGATATTTTATGAACTTTATATATTAAATATAATAATTGTATGTCAAATATTATCAAAAGGATTTGATTTAAATTAAAGGTGACCTAATTCGGTTCAGTATTATAATAGACTTAATTTATTTGGTAAAATATGTATATGTATAGATACTCTTATATATAATTTTTAATTTTATTATGGACTAAACTCTATCCTCAAAAAAATCAAAATCCCTAATATGTGAAAAGTCATTCATACTAATTTAAAAGATTAATATCCATAAAATTGAAGAAAGAGATCATAAACTCAAGTACATTTCTGTATCTAGATCTATATTTCTTCTCTTGATAATTTGACATAATTAAATTTTAGATCAAAATCAAATTTATGTATTTATGAATTTTTTCAACAAACAAGCGTTGTCTTTAAATAAAAAAAGATATACTGCTGGAGAATCAATTAATGATTTGGCTTTCTTGGCCCAAAAAATATTATATGATTTTGGTTTTTTTTTCTTTTGATAAATATGAAATAGGCTTTCTTTTGCTTTTGCTTTACAGCAAACAGAAAACGATGTGTGCATCACGCAGATGCTTCTACGCCACTTTCGCTGAATCACCATGTCAAGTGTGCACACCTTCATGCCTCATACGTTTCGCGCCATCGACATGCCACGTGAAAAGCGAGCAATTCTTGTATATATTTAACATGCATATAATAAAGTAAATAAAAAATTCAAATTAAATTTTTACAATAAATTTTATTATAATAATTTAATTTTAACTTTTTGTTATCTTTAGTTATATTTTATATATAGTCTGCACAAAAAAAAATTTCCTGCAAAACTGATTTCATGGAACTTAAATTTCCTACGCCACGCGCCTCTTGAATGATCGTCATGTCACGTTCCTTTATCTACATCACTAACATCAAATTCATTCTTCACCATATTCAATGATGTCATTGTTTTTGTGTATTTTTTAAAATTAACTGATGGCAATAAAAAATAATTGTAAGAAATAAAAAATTATTTTATGGTGATTTAATTTTATTTAATTTTTAATTTGATTATTATTATTATTAACTCTTTGTTATAATTATTTTAAATTTTATGGAAGTGATTAAATATATATTATATATACCATAAATATATTATGGATATAAAAAATTTAAGTGAATTTACTTAACATAAATTATATATCATATTCTATATTTAAATTATTTTTGTTTTATTATCTATTTTTTTATTGACATAAGTCATGTATATTTAAAATAATGAAATAATATAAGTTAGCATGTTAACAAAATGCACCGTTTCAACAAAATTTTAATGATAGGGATTAAATTAAAAATTTTTAAAATTATAATGATTTAATAATAAAATTTTAATTTATGAAAATATAATTAAAAATTAAATGAAATTATAAAAATTGTAAAAATAATATAACTTGATTTTTGTTTCTACAAATAGAAACTAAATATGTAATTAACAAATAATATTTTTAAATTTAAAAAATCATAATGATTAATATATATATATATACTCAATAATATATTATATAGTAAAAAAAAAAGTTTTACGTATCAAGCAACTAACACTAATATAAAAAAAAAAATTTCATCCAGAAAACAATTAAATACATACAGAAAAATATCACCAAAATCACAACAAAATATTGGCAAAAAAATATAAAAATATATTTAAAAAATAAAAAATAATTCATAAAAAATTATAATATGTTATAAAAAATTGAAAAATAATTTAACAACTAAGAAATACAATTTTGTTTTTCATAAATTTCACTCATCAAACCAAAAAAAAATTGATTAATATATAATAAAATATATTAATTATCACTATATAATGTATATTTCAACTAAAAAAATATTAATGAGAGAATGAATAATTATTTAACTTCCTATTTATTTTTAATTATATTATAAATATGAAATGAAAATTTACAAAATATAAAGCAATCATGGAGAGAGTGTAACAGCTTGGACAATTAATGAAAAGTCAAAATATTGGACACGGCAAAGTGAAAACAACACGGAGTGATGACTAAAATAGTGATATTGGTTGTTATGAAATGGGTGTGTTTCCATTGAGCCTATTAGTAATTTAATTCATAAAAGATTTTTCTCTCTCATTTAAAAATTAAAAGTATAGAGTTTAATTTTTATAAATCTTATATTTTATATACGTCAGTCCCTATAAGAATTAAAGTGTATAAGATTTAAAATTAACAGGGATTAGATTCTAAATGTTAATCATTATGAATTAAACAGAAAAAATAAATCTTTTAGAGACTAAATATACAATGCTAATTTTTTAAGAATTATACATAAAAAATCTAATGCAATTGTTAATATATTTTTTTTGGATAAATATAATCTTATTTTTTAATAACGACATGTAAGTCCTTCTACAATATGCAAGAATAAGGATTATAATTTGCCTGAAGAATTTACATGATGACATTAAACAACAACAGTACGTAGATACCTCCTAATCCCATAAACCCATTTATCACCTTAATTAAAATCCAAGAGTTGACCATGATTAATTGAATAATTTCAATTATTAAAATCATGAAACAAGATTCAAGCTTTGCCTAATAGGAATCTTGATCATCATTAACACCTACTAGCATGAGACAACTGTGCCACAAGAATCTTGCTTAAGCGTCCTTGGCCTCGTAAGCCAGCTCCGGCCAAGCCATCCACTTCTTGTTGGAGTCCACTGGACTAACAATGTAGCCCCTCTTGTCACGAATGTAACGGTTCTAGCAAGGACACCCACCTATCAGATTGTCGTTGTATCACATCGAACTCTTTAGAGACAAAATCATGATGCTCCTCCAAGAGGTAGCCACCCTAAAGGCTCCTAGAAACTTGTACGCAAAACTTTTCTTCACATGCCTTGCTCTTCCTCCAAGAAAATTTTTGCCTCCAAGACTAGACTTCTTCACATTGCTACCATTGATGGTTGGGTGCTGTAACGACCCCTTAGTCTATGATACACTATCTGTATAGCGGAAGTATATGGGTTTTAGAAATAGTTATTCTTGATATGGGAACGTCAAGGGATCGCTACTGATTGAGCGTAATCCAAATAGACATTCCGTCGTCCATTCAGATTTTGTTCAACCTAAAATCAAGTGCAGCTATATTAATTACACATGCATTCATCGTAATAAACTCTGGAATAATAAAACCATTAACCATAAAACAAACTGTACAATCCATTAGCATTCAATTCATCTTAAACCTGGAAATCCAAACATAAATTCCCTGCCGAAAATCTAGCAGAGTTTCCCCTATATTCTGAACATCTCCCAACTACAAACAGACAACAATCTAGTAATTACATTCAGTTATCAATAGATAAAACCAATAAATACATAATCCAGTAATAAAATCACCAACAGAATATATACACAACAAATTCAAGCCTAGAACTAAACTGCTCGTCCGTCTATCATCAAACCGTTGCCCAGCTATCTTCTAGGCCCCTGTTCCTGTTTACCTGAGCAAACAACCTTATGAGATGTTTAAATCCCAGTAGAATAATTTACAATCAATAATAATGTTCGAAAACTAGTTGAGTGCTCAGCGGTGCAAGCACCGAAAATAAACTTCCCATGTTCCTTTCAAAAATAGTGAAATACCTTATCTTTAAAAATCTTTAAATAGCATGGAAATTGAGGCAATTTCTCAATGAATATAAAAGTCTATTTTTCTAAAAATCTGTAATAAAAATTGAATCAAATCCCATGCCCAGTGTTTCTATATTCTTGTCGGCCACAAATCTCATGCGACCGTATCTGAATCTATCCAATTGCATGTCATCTAGAGAAAATCTATCTCTTGTCGTTGGGTGTGATCCATAACACCAATCACCTGAAATCTCGCCTATATTGTGAGTGTGATCCGTAACACCAATCACTCACTCAAGGACCGGGTGAAAATCAACATATAGGGCGTCCCCTAGCATGTGCACATACACCAATTCTCATTCTCATACAGTCTATTCGGAATCATATGCACACGATCAACTAGTCCTCATGGTTCTAGGGTATTACGCCTAAATCACAACATTTCCCCATATAGGCTATCCCCCCTTATACTCCGTAAACCTTTCTTAGGGTCGTCCTGGTTTACCGCGTAATCCCTAACGAAATGCAGGCTAACTATAGTTAAAAAAAATTGTTTATAAAATCTCATGCACTCGGAATACTCAACGGCCGTCCCGTATCGACTATAAAGTATCCAACCCTAAGTCAATCCGTCCCTATGGCATCTAACTCTGATAGCCAAGTCGTCTAACATTCAACAAGTATTTCCAGCACACAGGCATGCAATTATATCCATCGAAAGAAGCACATAAATCCATGCAATCAATCTAAATCATTCAGGTATTCACAAGATCAATCTAAAGTTCGGGAAGTGTAAATTATCCTACCTATTTTTTGCTCCCTCCTAATCAGTCTGGGACTTCTCGTATCCTCAAAATCCAAGCCTAATCAATTTCCTGGGCAATTTAATTAATACTTTAGTCCATTATGTGATCAATTTCACTTTCCTAGGTCCAATTACATGTTTTTATAGGCCTATAGGTTTCCTATACACATTCGGCATCCAATTTAGTCAAAAATACGTTGAATTAGGGCAATTTAGATCATACCGGTGGTTTCGAACAGCGGGAATTTGCTTCTGGAATCTTTCTGGCTTCTCCGGCGGCGACGCACTGTAGCTCACTGCGGAGGAGTGCCGTTGAGCTCAAAAATTATACCATGATGAAGCCCGCAAGATGAGAAGTCCAAATTCAGGGTTGGCGCGGCAGTTCTTGGCCGTTTGGATGACTTTTTCTGGCGATAAAGAGTGACGCACGACAGACGCCTTTTGCCTCGATCTGAGAGCATGGGAGCTCCGTTCGACGGTGGCGAGTTGGGGGAGGAAGCTGGCAGCTCAACCTTCACGATGGTGGTGGCGGCGACGTCTAACGGTGGCGAACGACAGAGATCACGGTGGCACAAGAATCTCGTGATGGAGGAGAAAAGGCCTTTTTTCGGTGACGGTGGCGGCCGTTGGTGGCTGTGGGTGGTTGCTAGAGGTCGAGGGTGGTGAGGTACGTCAATTGGTGGGTCAAATGGCGGCCTACGGCGGCGCTGGTGGTGGCATGCGGTGGTGGAAGGAGGAGAGAAATTAGCCAATGGTGGGGTTTTGCTAAGTTTCGGGGAATTTAAAACCTTCGGGAGCGATTCTGACTTTTGCCACTTCACCCAGAGAAACTTCTGGATGCCGTAACTGAACCAGTCGTGGACAAGGCTTCCCATGCAAGAATTTTGGCCTCTGTCAGAGGAACCGAAGTCTGAAACTCCATCTGTCAGTTTCTTAACGCCGGGTCGCGTTTCCTTTCATCAAATTAAATTCTGACTCTAAAAAATCCTCCAGTTTCAACCGTCACTTTCGAAAATCGTGCTAGATTCAATTTAGCAAAATCGTACTTAATTTCATTCAGTTTAATCATTTTAAATTTTTGGTTATTACAGGTGCCATAGCCCCCACCACCAAGAGTTGATTCCCAACAGTTTTTGTAGTTTTAAGTTCTAATCTTGAATAATCTTTTGCCTCTTTTGCCACCTCCAGGCATAATAGTGGCACCCTCGCCTGTGAACTTGGATAGAATTAGCCCTTTTTTTTGACAAATTGAGAATAAGCTAACCCCAAATCACTTATTGATTTACAGGATGTATGAGTTGAAAAATTCATTTACTCATTGATTTATTACAAACAGAGTAGCAAAATTCATGAAAAACATATCACGTTAACCAATATGTATAGGTGATGCCATTGAGAGAAACAGAAGGATCATGGAAAGAGTTTTCAGCCCACAATAGCCCACATAGATCAAGAGAGTCAAAGAGAGACAGAGGGAAAAGACACAAATCTTATGTTTCGAGATACATATATATATGTATGTATGTATATAATTGAATTGTATAACTAATGCCATAATAGGTAGTAAAACATATTAAGCATATTTTATAAATGAATTCATAACTAAAATCAATTATTATTGTGTAATGTTAATCTATAAAACTCCAACAATCTCCCACTTGGATAATGTTCAACAATCATTAATTCTAAATATATATATATCTCTCTCTCTTTCACTCTTAGTCAATAACTTGATATCTAGTTATTGACTTGTATTGGGCTATAGGTTGAGTCCTCTACCAAAGGGTTGCAAGTAATCAAACTTATTCTTGGTTACTTACAATCAATTCATAGAATCAATTCATTCATAATCAACTCAATAAAAACTCAAAAAAGGAGACAACACAAGATCACTAAATCTAAAAGGGAATTCTAGTGACATAATAAAGTCGCAATAGAGTTAAAAAATGAAAATGAGACAGCATAAGATTTCTCAATCTGATAAGAAATAATAGTGATATAATAAAGCTTCAATACCCAAACAAATAAAATAGATAATGTATAGTTAAGATGTTAAGAAAACACATCAAAACTCATAAAGAATCAATCCAGACTCCCATTAAACCAAGGCCATGTTAAAAAATTCTATCAATCCCATATGAGTTACATGATTTTTAAATACTTATATGGGTAAGCCTTTGGTCAATAGATCTCCTGGAATATTTTCATTAGAAATTTGAACCAAACAAGTCTGAGATTCAATACTCTTTTCTCTAAGAATCAAGAACTTAACATTAAAGTGTTTAGTGCGACTAGAGTTCCTGTAGTTTTGAAAAAAGCATAAAGCAGAAGAACTGTTATAGTATATGGTTAGAGGACGTGATATAAAATTAACAAGGTGAATTCCAGATATTAAATTCCTCAATCATACAACTCGGGAGGTAGCCTCATAACAAGAAACATATTCTGCTTCCATAATTGAAATAACTGTAATAGATTTCTTGACACTTTTGCTACAAAATAGCTCCTGTAGACATCATAAAGATATATTCAAAAGTTGACTTACAATCATCAATGCATGAGGCATAATTCAAGTTTGAATAATGCACAATTTCAAAAGATTCCAACTTCTTGTAAGTCAACAAATCATACTTTGTACTTGAAGGCACCTCATGACCTTTGTAGTAGCTCTCTAGTGGTCATGATTAGGATCACTTAAATATTTTCCAAGTACACCAATTGCAAAAGCAATGTCCGGACGTGTACATACCTAAGAATACATAAGATTGGTAATTGCAAAAGCATATGAAATTTTATCCATCATAGTTCTCTCATGATCATTTTTGAGGATACTACAATTTAGACAACTGCTCACCTTTTCTAGACAAGTGTAGCATAAGGAGCATAAGATTACATGTTGAATTTCTTGCCAAGTCGACCCATGATCCGAGGCTGACCTTATGGGTAAACTGTCGAGCTATCTACTTTTTTAGCACCGAATTGCACACTCAAGTGTCATTTTTCATGGGCCATATCTTTATTATTTCAAAATAGCCTAAAAATTTGAAAAACTAATGACCCAAAATCAAAGGTGTCATTTTCATATAAACAAGCTTTTGCAATAAACAAGAAAACAATGTTCTTGTCACCTATGCAATATATATATAATGTATATTTGTTAACTAGTTTAAAAATATATTATTAAAAGGAAAGGTATTCATCATAAGCCAATTTGAAGTTGGACAAAATAGTGAATCCTATAGGACCACTAAACATGACTTTAAAATAAATTTCCAATATTTTATGAATATTCGACTTATGGATGATGAACCTACCATACATAAATATGATTTTGACTTAACTTCATTTGTGGATATAATTTCAAGATTTATATAAAAAATCATAACACAATTCCTTTTAGATAAATATATTATTGATTTACAATTTTTTAAATTTAATATCACTGTTATTTTTTTTTACATATATGGTAAGCTTGTTGCTTTGGTGAAATAGAGGAAAGTTGTAAAAATGGGAATAAAACTAGTCTGATGGAGATTGAGCTAGAAGACTTTGAGTAATAATTTATTTATTTATTTTGTTTAAATTATATTCTTCAAATATGACATTTAAAATGTTGGTTTTCCTTTTTAATATTATATATAGAAGTAATAGAATGAGTTGCGCTTGGTGGAGTATTTTCGTTTGCATATATGTCAAATTAAAAGTTACCTTGGCACAGTTACAATATATATTTAATGTATATATTCATTTGTGCATCGCACAAGAATAATGCTAGTTATAATTAATAAAAAGTCATTGTACCTAATATATTATACTAAAGTACTATCATTAGGAGCATTTAAAATATATTTATTGTAATAAATAATGACAATATGTCTTCGTGGGAAGCTTTCACATCATCTAGACATTTAATACAAATTAAAATGTTAAATATTTTTATTTAATTTTTATTTCTATGTACTCATATTTAAAATTCTTAAATTAATAATTATTAAGTATTAAAAATTTTGATTAAGTATCATGAATTAAAAATATTTAAAAATTTGATTTAATATTTAAAAAAATTGATATTTACATTAAATATTGAATTAGCAAATATTAATTATTTCTTTACAAGAACTAATCTTAAATATTTCATATTAAGTATGTATTTAATTTAAATTATTAAATAAAAGTATCTAAAATATATTTAGAAAAAGGATATTCTAATATATAGTTAATACATTCAAAGTTTAAATACGATTATAACTTTTAATGCAAAATTTAATTAATATTAAATTTGTTTTCCATATGATAAAATTAATTTTAAAAATGTAATAAAAATAAATATTTTTAATCTTTCATGCCAATAAATTAAAATGTAAAAAATGTATTTTTGTCATTGATCAACTCTAATCCCCCCCCCCTCACACACACACACACATACACACACACATATATATATATATATATTACGTTTAGATATTTGTCAAAGTATTATTAAAAAATAGTTTTTGTAATTAATTTTTAATAAAACTACATTTTTTTTTTAAATATCAACATGACATTACTCATTCAACTCTTGGAATAACAGTACATCGCCTTTAGCAAGATTGACAACTGGAATGGGGAAGGAATAAGAGTTGATAGAGGGTACGGAGTTATGGTGAGATTTAGCTACATGGTCAGTCACCCTGTTACAGCAACGATGGACATGGGAGAGAATAAAATGAGTGAAAGAGCGTGACAATGAATGACAATCTTGCATTATATTATCTAACAGAGACAAATTAGCTGGAGCTTTAAAAGAATTTAATGTAGTGATGCTATCAGTTTCCACTTCCTCAATATTGCATTGCACCGCCAGATGAAGATCCCATTGAATAGCCAGTGCTTTGCAATTAAAGGATCATGTATTACTTTAATTCTAGTTTTTGCAGTCTTGAAGAGCAGCCCACTATCATCTCGGATAACTGCTCCGAGGGTCCATGCACAATTAGGAACTTTGGTTGCATCAGTATTTAGCTTGGAAGTAATTAGTTTTTGGCAATCTCTAATACCTTCTGGATCCAGTGCTAGTGATCTATGGCTTTTGGAAATGTGCAGTATAGTCATAGAGAAGGATTTTGAGCTTATCAGCAACCTCAAACGGAGAAGATTTTATATTGTGATGGAAAACTTCATTCCTGTTCTTCCAAATTGCCTAGCACACCATAGCTATCCAAACGATAATCTCTGCATCATCTTTCTCTAATCTTTCCACCAACAGTCATGAAAATTATACTCAGATTCAAGAAATGGATGAAAACCCAAAGGAGATAGAAACCATACCCTCTTGGCCCAACGACAGCCAATGAAAACATGAAAGAGATTCTATTGTTACATTTAACATCTTAGGAATTCATCAGCAATATGCAATCGTATTTTGATTAGATTTGACCGAGTAGGCAGTGCTCTATGACAGAGCCTCCAAAAGAAATTCTTAACCTTAGAGGGATCTAAAACTTCCAAATTATAGACCAGTATTTTTGGTTTGAGGAAAAGTTGGGGTTTTGATCATTCCATCTGTTAATAATAAAGTGATAGGTAGTTCTAACTGAATAGTTAGAATGCTTTTCGTATGGCCATATGATTTGTCTGTCACATTTCTCCAGGAGAGAGGAATTGTTGAAATAAGGTTTCATTCAGTTCGTTGAAAACCATTGCTAATTAAGTCCCTTCGCCAAGATCTACAATCATGGTTAATTAGATCAACCACCATAGCAAGATTAGAATCACTTGGGTTGGAACTCAGAATTTTCATGCCATTTGTTCTTGGAATCCAGCGGTCCTCCCAAATTCTTATCTTACACCCATGGCCAACTCTCCATACTTCTCTAGATACTATAACCCACCTAGCATTCATTATACTTCTCCCAGTATAACTTGCTTGGCTGCCTAACTTGGCCTCCATAAAGCCCTGATTGGGGATATATATACCCTTGAGGACCTTTAAGACGAGAGTGCCCTCATCATGGATTAGTCGCCAACCTTATTTGGCAAGTAGAGCTTCATTAAAATTGCTAAGACTTCTTAATCCAAGGTCTCATTTACTTTTGGGCAGACAAAGAGTGTTCCAGCTTGTCTAGTGAATCTTTCGTGCATTTTTAGAGTGGCCCCACCAAAAATTTGAAATTGTAGATTCCATCTGGTGATAAAGGTTCTCAGGTATTTTACAGTACCTCATAAGGTAGGTAGGAATAGCTAGAGCCATTGATTTTATAATAATCTAGCTCTCTCAGCTATAGATAAGTACTTTTCCTTCTAGCCTTTGATTTTCTTCCATAGTCGATCTTGAAGATTAGAGAAGATGGACTCTTTGGATTTACCCACATGGTAGGAATACCCAAATTTTTATCATAGCTATCAACTACCTTTACATCCACCCGACCTTGGATAATATTTCTTCTTTTTAAAAGAACATCTCGACTGAAAGAGAGCTTAGTCTTCTCTAAGTTGATCCACTGGTTAGAAGCTTATTCATAAGACTAGAGAGTAGTGAGTATGCTAGAGTAATAGAAGGAGAATGTCTGCCAATTTTAATTTCATGAATACTACCTTTCCTCCTTGGCTTTTTTAATTAAGCAAGAAAAAACTTCAGCACATAAATGAATAAGTATAGATTATCTTTCATGTAGAAACAAAAGCCTAGTTGATTCAGTATAGAGTGATAGATTAATACATACTAAGCAATGGTTGATAGAAAGTTCAATGGAAGAGAAACTGCATAAAAGTGAATTGATGTTGAAGTAGAGATATTAGGTGATGTTCATTGTCTTGAGTAGAGCCTCCAATTCATTAGCATCATCACATGGCTTGAGTTTCATGAATTGAGGAAGTAGGTCTTTCTCATTAACATCACGAGGCCTCTTGCTATTCCATTCAAAATCATTACATGCTAGTGTTTCAATCACCAACGCCCGTGCTTATTGGAGTCAAAATTTCAGGCACATTTACTATAACTCGATTCTTGATCTTCTCTCTCAACTTGTAATCTCTGCAGACTACTACAAGGAGCTTCTATCCATCATTAAGTTCCAGAATATGAAATTTAATATTTTATAATTTTATTACTTATGTGGCATTGAATAAGAATTTCTTACAAATAAGCATAATGATTGGGCATCCAGCAGTGCCTTTAATGACACATGTCAAAATTTAACGTGTTACATCACTTGGGCCGTTAGTGGCTAACAATAATGGCATAAGGACTAACGTGTTAACTATCATGATCTTTTAGGAACCAAAATGTGTATTATGATCTTCTAGGGACCAAAAGTATGTTGTAACACCCACTTATACATAATCCTTAGTTTACCTCTTAATAAATTACCTATGTTGGTGTAGGAAATCCAACAAGGTCCCTTTAGGTGGAATGAAATTGAGCACCGAGACTAAAATGAAAAATGGAGAGGAAACTAGGGGTGAAATTAGCAATTTGGCCGAGAAGGGTTACTATAGCTAACAGAATTTTGAAACTTACCCGGCAACATTGAAAAGGAAATGTAGTAATTTCATTGTTACATGACTAAGGTGGTCTAGGAAGTGAGTCTAGGGACTAAAGTGCAAACCTTATTCTTTTTTCCTCCTCACACCACATTTCCGCCTTACCTCTACTAACCACTTTCTATAAATAGCATTGAGGAGAGAGAGGGAAGTCAGAAGCCATCGAAACACTTCAGGTAGAAAGAGAGAGAGACTAGGTGAAGAGAGAAGGAGGAGAAATCCATCAAGAAATCAAGGAAATCTAGTATGAGAGATGTAGATCAAGTTAAGAAACACAAATCACACATAGATCTGCAAGAAACTTAAGGTAATCAAGCTATACCAAAATCCCTTACTTCTCACTTTGAAAAAAATGGGTTAAAAGTGAGATTTTTATCAAAGTGTTGTTTTAACTTTGAAATAGGGATTTAAACTTGCATTCCTTATTGATTATTGATGGATGTGTGCTTATATGTTGAAGTATTCTCATGGATTTACTTGAAAATGGGAATTGTAAAATGTGTATTCTATCTTTTTACTTTAAGGATAAAAAATTGTTTTGTTGTGATGGATTTGGCCTTGATTTCTTCTGTTTATACACTAAGTTCATTGTCCAATGATGGGAAATAACTTCATAACTAAACTCTGGGACATGAATACATGTTTTTATAGACTTTATAAAGTAAATAACATCTTTAAAAAATAAGGTAGAAGCATAACAGTTGATTCTTAGCCCTAAGTTGAATGTCATGTTCTTTTTGCCCAAAAAATTGAAGTTTAGAACCTGGAAGTTGACTACCAACCTCCTGCAATTCGATTGCTAGCTCTTGGACACACTTCCTGTTTTGGATAAAGAGCTTTAAGTCGACTGCAAGCCCTTATAAGTCAACTTGTAGCCCATTATTTTGGAAAATGAAGAATGAACTTAAACTTTATTTAAAGGTAATGACAAGGCTATAAATCTAATCATCAAACTAAGTAAAACACTCAAGAGTAGTAAGGGACTATAGGATGAGAGAAAATAATAAAAAAGGAGAGTTAAGAAGTATTCTTAACACATGCACTGGGATTAGATAGATTCCAAATTAGAGAGGACTAATAGTCAGTATGAGACTATCATTGCGAATCCCACGATTGAACCATAAGACAAGATAGTAAAACATTCATTCAATCCTAGAAAAGAATTTTCAAAAACACCGTGTAGGTAACTAATTCTAAGTTAGTCAACTCTGATGGCCATAGAGTTTCCTACTTAGGGTTAAGCTCACCTTGACCCAAAATATATTTTCCTAGTAAATATGTTTGTGAATTAGGTGCCTAGAAAATGATCTATCATTAAGAAGACGATGATTCTATTAGCAACATTGACTCATTATGTAAATTACTAGTGAGTGGGTAGGCTTGGCCTATCGAGAAAAAGGGGGTACAAGGACCAATAAGAGACATGAATGTTGGTACCCTGCAACTAGGGATGCCATGAAGGGCAATTGTAATTGATTTTTTCCTTGGGTAGCCCTTGTTTTGTGAATTGTCGACTGAAAAGTTCCCTGGCTGTCAATTTATAAATGTAATAGCTTGAGCACCTATGAATTTAATATGTATTATAATGTGTTATCTCTTATCCATAACTAAATATATGTCCATAGTATTGTGTTATAACAAGGCTTATTTATGTAAACTTTGCCTATGACTTTACCTATTAGTGCATTTCATTGTGTACAATATGATATATACTACTTAGGCATCTAATTTCTTAAATTGTAATAAAGAATACATGTTTTTTCATGTGATTCACAACTGGTATCATCAACAGTAAGGTTTTCTAAATTGGTTTACTTGATTACTAAGCTTCAAACTCACTTGTGCATTGATTTGTCCAGATGGCTAAGTATAATAGCAAAATGGAGATGGCAGTGGACAAAGTCCACATGACTATGGTCATTTAATTACTATCATAGATAAGGTTATGTTATAGTGGTGACAACACCCTAATGGATTAGTGTAGTGGACTTGATGTATAACTTCATTTATTGGTATATTTATCAAACTAGATATGAAGGAGTCTCTAATCCCTACCTTTAAATTATTGTATTTTGGAATAGATAATTAAGTTTCTATTGTATGATGATCTCAGGTATAAGATTTTATGGATGTATGTATTAGTTTTAATTTATATGCTTTCGCTAACGCAATGTGATGAGTAAGATACCTTAGAGTAAACCCTAAATCAAAACTCAAATAATTAATGATCCTAAGTAAATATTAAAAATGAACTTAGGTAGTTATAATTAAGTGACAAAATTGTGACACACCACGTCTATGGGTTAGTGTATGTATAATACTTATAAGGATGGGGTGTTACATTGTTGGTATTAGAGCATTGGTCTAAATTTGGTAGAATGGTTGTATTCCTTATAGGAAGAGTTGGGGTTAAGCTATAAGGTTAAACTGTCACAATTTACTAGCTGCACTTTAGCTTGATGTGAGGGATGATAAGTTAGGTTTGGGTAACCAATATTCTATTGTATGTATTGTTTTCTTTATAAAATATTGTGTTATTGAAACCAATCACCTCAATGATATGTATTTTGTAGAAGGAGGCAATGACACCACGTAGAAGGAATGGTGAAAATACTAATAAGAACAAAGTTGATGCAGATAAAGTTATGCAACTAAAGTGATGTAGATAAAGTGATGCAAACTGTATAGGGTATGGCAGACGCCATGAAGCAATAAGAAAATGCTACTACCCAATTGCTACAACAACTCAAGAAAAAGGATAAACCTATAAACTCTAGAAATAAGCCCTCTCTTAGGAATCCCAAATCCAATAGAACATCCAAGGGTAAGGAACCCCAAATAAATCAACCTATACCAATCCCTTATGATCAATATGGGAGAAACCATAAGAGTAGACCATGCATAGATGGTCAAAATTTATGCTACACATGCAACGAACTAAGGCATATGTTGAGAAATTACCTTCTAAACAAGAAACGTCAACTAGATCAACTTCACTAGTTCCTTGTCCAAAATGTAGAAGGAACCATGGAAATAAATCCTATTTGTTTGGTTAAGGAGTATACCTTACTTGTGAGAAGTTAGACACCTATCCCGCTACTGTTCATAAAATTAGAAACCCTGAGTGATTTAAATTTCATTTATTACTTGTCCAAGTAGTTAGAAACAACAAGGAAGTGAACCATGTCCACTCAAGGTAAGGACTTATCATTCTTGTGGAAAGTCAGGATATTTCTTTCAAGAATGTCCATAGAACATTAAAACTAATGATGAGTCCAAGCTTTAAACCTAGGATCAAATGTGTACTTTGAAGGGCAAAGAGATAGCTAACTCTCATGATCTTATGATAGGTAACTATTTGATAAGTGATAGATTTGTAATTGCATTATTTCATTCTGGTGCATTCCATTCATTTATTTCTGAGATTTTTTAAGAGGATCTGGAATTTTCTATAACTTTCTTCCTTATGATATAAATGTTTCCATCTCGTGGGAGATCATATTATTGTATCCTTAGCATGTTTAAATTGTCTAATCATTGAGGAGAACAAATCTTTCTTTGTTGATTTTATTTGTTCACTAATGTCTAATATGGATGTAATTTTTGGAATGGACTAGTTGTCTAAAAATGATGTGGTCCTAAATTATTCTAAGAAAATTGTGACTTTTATAGATACCAATGTTGTTGATAGCGAAACTGATGACAAAAAGTAGATAATGGGTTTCTTAGGCTCTTCTAAAGTAGAGTTTTTGTAAAAAATTGGTCAGATACCCTTAACGTGGTAACATCCTAATGTGTTTCCAAGTAAGGTGTTTAGTTTACCACCCGAGAGAGAGATATGATCTTATATTGAGTTGGTTCGTGGAGAACTCAAGATCTAGATAGAAGATCTATTTTTTAAATAGTTTAAAAGACTCAGTGCTTCACCTTGGGGAGAACGGGTCTTGTTCTTGAAGAAAAATGATGATAACCTTAGAATGTGTATAGAATCTAGGTAGCTAAACTAAGTAACTGTGAAGAACAAATATCCCCCTACACTACAAGAAAAGGGGAAATCAGAGACGAAACTTAAAGATGAATAAATTTCGTCTCAATTCCGTCTCTACTTTGTAAAAAATCCATCGATAAAGGGGAAAATTTTTGAAAATGATAATAAAGACAGATTTATAGACAAAAAAATACGGTTTCTAATTTCCATCTCTAAAGCGTCCTTATTCTGTCGCAAATTTTGAATTTACTGAAAATAAGAGACTGAACAAGAATGAAAAAATTTTCATCTCTAATTTTCGTCTCTAAAATTTGCAAGATTCGTCTCTAAAAAATTCGTCTCTAAATCATCATCCAATCCATTGCAAAATCGTGTTTATTTGAATTTGGGGGAAAAATATTTCGGTGAGAAGACACATTAAAGACAGAATTTATCCGTCTCTAATCCATCTCTATTGTTTATAGTTGCATGCGAATTGTGGATCGAAGACTGGACTAGAGGCAAAAGAATGCATGGGCCAATAACCAAGCGTGTCGCGATAGCTATCTTAAACCTTGTGGCACATTTTTATATATATTGAATGTATTTACAAAGTGCAAGAAAAAATTTTTTGGAGTGGCATTTTGACAATTTGAATACGGGACTGGAGGTGAGGGAATGTGCCTGGGCAATAACCACATGTGCCGCAATGCTACCATCATATTAGTGTTGGGGAAGAGAACATTTTTAAGACTGTTTTTGGACCAAATATGAACACTTTGAGTTCAAAGTGACACCATTTGGTCTAATTAATTCTGCTGCTATTTTGATGGATTACATTAAATGCATCTTTAAACCCTACCTCAACAAATTCGTTGTAGTGTTTATTAATGATATTCTTATACATTCTAGGTATAGGGAAGATCATGAAGAGCATCTTAGAAGTGTGCTTCAAGTATAGAGGGAAAAGCAGTCATGTGCCAAGCTAACACTACAAAAAAAATAGCATTTAAAGGCAGTTTTTTTGCAGCGATTCATTAAAACTGTCACTAAATGACGTATTTTGTGACAGTTTAGAAAGCGTCACTAAGTGTTACAATTTTGTAGCGGTTGCTTTCATTTACCAACAATTAAAGTTTCATGAAATAAAAAAATAAATAATTTTTTAAAACAATTAAATTTAGCAACAATTATTAAGCATCACTAAATAAAAAATAAAAATTTTTTAAAAAAATTAAATTTAGCGATGTTTATTAAGTGTCACTAAAAAAATAAATAATTTAAAAAAATTAAAGTTAGCGACGATTATTAAGCGTCACTAAATAAAAAATTAAAAATTAAAAAAAATTAAATTTAAAGACAGTTATTAAGCATCACTAAATGAAAAAATAAATATTTTTTAAAAAATTAAATTTATTAATGCTTATTAAGCATCACAGAGTGACACTAAAAGACCTAAATCTTTGACGCGCAACACTGAGACCCGCGCAAATTTCATTTTCCCTTCCCTATCTTTCAAATTCGCTTAGCATCTCTGATTTCCCAATGTCACACAACCACTGCTCCTTCATCACCACTCCGGTGAAGTCTAGCATCTGGGTCCTTCAACGTTGTCGTTCCATTGGGTTGCCTTGGTGGCTTTCAAAGAGAAAGAGAGAGTAGAAGAGAATGATGAGGGCTTGGATCCAAGTGTAATCACAGCTTAGTCCCACGGGTCTGTGTCCGATGAATTGAGCGTTGATTTGAAGGTCGAAGTCGGAGACTAAGACAAAGTGTTCATTGCTTTTGTTATATAAGTAAAAGGCTCTATTGTCTCTGCCGATGAAGCAAGGGTCGTAGCATCCTGATCCAGGTGCATTGCAGTTTGGTTTTCATCCTAGAAATCAAGAATTAAATTATTGATTTGCTTTGCAAATAGGTTTGTAAAACAAAGAACAAAGAATGAAAGAGGTTGATCTTACCTCCGTAGACAGCCTTGCAAATAGGTTTGTCGCAACTGTAACGACCCCCTAATACGTCATACGCAATGCTTATCTGATTACCAGAAGCATATGGGTTAGTTTACATGGTTATTCCCTATGTGGGAATGTCAGGGGATCACTACTGGTTGAGCGTAACCCAAATAGACTTTCCATTGTCCATTCAGATTCCGTTCAACCCTGATTCGCACGTAGCTAAATAAATACACATACATACATCATCAATAATTCTGGAATGAAACTAAAGTCCATACATACGGCGTACTATCATTAAAATCAACATCCAAAACTCACATACATATACTGTCAAGCATTCATATTCATTCTAACTGAATTTCTCAAGTTTACAGCTGTAAACCCTACTGAAAATCTGACAGAGTTTCCTCTGTATTTCGATCATATCCCAAAGTACAAAATCACCTGTTTAAAATCAAACAGCCAGTCCAACAACAGTAATAAACATACTTAACATAAATCCATATACAGCAACGTCAATTCATCACTACAATCCATATACACTATCTGAAATATCACATGTACATTCAGTACAATCCGTACAGAAAACATAAGAGACAGAACCCGATAAACAACAATGTCATCAAAGTATATGTACAAACGATTCAAGCCTAAACTAAATCATCCTCCGGTCTATCCTCAAGTCAGCCTCGGCTATCGTCTGGGCTCCTGTCCTTGTCCCTGTTCATCTGAGTAAACAACCTAATGAGATATGAATCCCAGTAGAATAATTTACAATTCAAATATCATTCAAAAACGGGTTGAATACCCAGCGGTGCGAACACCGAAATCATCTTCCCGAAATCAGTTCGAAAATAGTGAAATACCTTATCTTAAAAAATCATTTAATTACATGGAAATCGATGCAGATAATCGAAGTCATACAAATCCATTTCTTTGAAAATCAATCATCAAAATCAAGTAAAATCCCATGCCCTGTGTATCTCAATTCACGTTGGCTACAATTCCACTGTAACCAAATCTAAATCATCTTCTAATTGCACGTAGTCTAGAGAGAATGCCTCTCTTATCGTTGGGTGTGATCCGTAACACCAATCACCCGAATCAAGCCTATATTGTGAGTGTGATCCGTAACACCAATCACTCACTCAAGGATCAGGTGAGAATCAACATCTAGGGCGTCCCCTAGCATGTGCACATACGCCAATTCTCATCCTCATACAGTCTATTCGAACTCACATGCACTCGGTCAGCTATTCTTCAGGGTTCTAGGGTATTACGCCTAAATCACAACGTTTCCCCGTGTAGGTTATCCACCCTTATACTCCTTAAACCTTTCTTAGGGTCGTCCTGGTTTAACGCGTAATCCCTAACTCAGTACAGGCTAAATATGATAAAAATAATCTCGTTTAAAAGCTTCTGCATTTAGGATACTTAACGGCCGTCCCATACCGGCTATCAAGTACCCAACCCTAAGTAAATCCGTCCTAAAGGCATCTAAACTAGATAAATAAGGTGTCTAACATGCAATTAGGATTTTCAGCACATAGGCATGCAATTTATCCCATCGAAAGCAGCACGCAAATCTATGCAAGTCATCTAAATCATTCAAGTATTCACTAAATCAATTCTAGGGTTTAGGAAGTGTAAATTATCCTACCTGGTCTCTGAATGCTCTAAATCACTTCATAATTTCACACATTCTCGGTTTCTGAGCTCGATTAATTTCCTGGACATAAAATTAAACATTTAGGCTCATCACGTCATCCAATTTTCAATCCTAAACTCGATTACACAGCTACCTAGGTTAATTAGTTGCCTAATTAAGTTCGGCAATCATTTCAATCAAATGCCATCATTTTTTGGGAAATCAGACCTTACCAATGTGTCCGGATGATGGAATTCTGCGTCACGGTGGTCTCGATTTCTCCCGATGCACGTCCAGAAGCTCTAGCATGGCGGCACACGGTGGTGCATGGCGGCGTACGGTGGCGCACAGCGGAGGGGTACGGTTTGCCTCAAAAATCACACCACGGTGAAGCCCGCAAGTCCAGGAGTCCGAATACGGTGGTGGCGCGACGGTTCACGGCCGTTTGGGCGGCGTTTTCTGGCCACGAAGTTTCTCGCACGGCAGACGGAGTTTCCCTCGATCCGGGCGCGTCCGGCCTCCTTTTGACGGCGGCGAACTACTGGAGGAAGCTGACAGCTCAGGCTACACGGTGGTGGGGGCGGTGACGGTCAATGGCGACGGACGGCGGCAATCCGAGCTGGAGAAGTTTCGCGTGATGGAGGGGAAAAACGACGTCTTTCCGGCGGCTCCGGCGGCCGTTGGTGGCCGTGGTTGGTTGCTGGAGGTTGTGGGCAGTGAGGGCTATCGGTTGGTGCCCTTGGTGGTGGTCCACGGTGGCTGTAGCGGCCGTTCACAGTGGAGGAAGGAGGAGAGAGAAGAGAGAGAGGAGAGAGAGTGTATGGTGAGGAGAGAGAGAAATGAGAGAAATGGAGGGAATTCGTGTAATTTAAAGCCTTTGGGGGCGATTCTGACTTTTTTCGAACCACCCGAGGATACTTTAGGGTATCGGCATCCTTTCCGACGTTGGCACGCATTTCCATGCAAAAGTTTTGGCCTCCGTCAACGAAATTGACGCACAAAACTTCTTCCGTCAGTTTCTGATCGCCGGATTGCATTTCTTCCTGTTTAATTGTTTCTGGCTTCGAATAATCTTTCGTTTCGATTTACTATCCTCGAAAGTCATGCCAAGCTTCGTTTAAAAGGAATTAGGGTTAAAAATCAAATTTTATCTTTAAAAATCCTTTCAGTTGTTACAGCAACCAATATGGCAAACATCATCAAAAAATGATGAAGATGCCAAAAATCTTATGATGGGTGGTCTCTACCCGTCTTTGTGTGATATTGTGCCTAAATAGTATAAGTAATAAAAAATAATAAAAATTCAAGACAATTTCTCAATTATGAAATAAGTACATTAGAGTTAATAAAATTATTTTGGGGGATCGAAAGTCCAACTATTTAATGGAAGAACCCCGTTTTGGGTGTGTCTTCAACCCTGTTGTGGGTAACGTGCATATGATAACCAGAAAAATCTTCAAGTTCTCAGATAACCTTTCTTTAACCTTCATCATCTCTTTCAAAGTATATCGTTGCAAATGAAAAGTTTTTCTTTGGTCTAATTTCATTGCATTAAATAGTTGTCAGTATCTGAATTCAAGTCTTTCATACGCCTTTGATTTCGAGATGTGGGAATCTATTATTAAAATATCCCACTAGTTCCTTGAATTCATCTATGATCATCGATGCAAAGCACTAATTGGTCTAGTACAGAAGTTTTTGGACATATGGAATACATTTACCAAAGAGTGTTCAAAGCTATATAGTATTATCATATTTTGAATAGTTTTAATTAACATGAAATCCCTTGAAAATTTTTAAAAGATCAACCTCATTTCATCTTGTTCAATAAAAAAGTCAAACACAATACTATAGTCTAGAAAATATTCACCAATTCGTCCTCATGCAACAACAAAAAAATAAGATAATCCTTGGAATCAAGATTTCTAGAAATTTCTCCTCCATCAATCATCTACTATATGTTGATGATTTATTGGTTTGCATACTCATCTACTAACCTTAGTAGGTTACTCTCTAATTTTTAATTATTTGATACTCCACTAATTAATATATATGTGTGTGTGTGTGTGTGTCCTTTCTAAAATATTAAATGAAATTTTTAAAAAAATTTAATGCATGATATATAATATCAAATTTGTTAATACATGATGTAAAAAAATAGGAAACACGTATTAATTGTACATGAGGGAGTATAATTAAGTGAAATAAATATATTGTACTAAAATAAGGTCATAAGTTGCAATTAAAGCATATTAAATGCAATAAAAAATGCATGCACGCATGTAATTGTGAGAGACTTCCATATCATTAGGACATTTAATACATTATAAAAATTAAAATATTTTTATTTAATTTTTTATTTTTTGCACTCACTAATATCATGTTTGAAAATTTTTGATATTTGATATGATGCATTAAAAAATTCTATAAATGTCATTTAATATTAAAAATAATGCATATCTACATTAATTAGTGGAATATCAAGTAATAATTATTTGTACACTAAGATCACTTTTAAGTATATCATATTAATTATTTCTTTAACTAAACACATCTATAATTTTTTGAAATGGTTACTTTTAATACATGCATATCAAATAATAATATTTAAGATCAATTTTTAATTGTCAATGAGTCATTTAAATTTTAAAGACTATACTAGTAATTTGGTCCTTGAAAGATATACTTACTAACACTTTAGTCCCTGAAAGATGTTGACTATACAAATTAGTCTCTAAAAGCTTGAAACACTATACACATTAGTCCTTACATCAGATGTCATTAAAACTATTTGATGAAGGGACTAATGTTTATAATGTTTCAAACTTTCGAGGACTAATTTGTATAATCATTAAACATTCCACTTAGGCAATAGTTAATGTTTCACTTAGACAGTTAACATTCCATATCAGCACCTCCGTCAAATGTTTTTAACTACATCTGACAGAAGGACTAACGTGCATAGTATTTCAAATTATTGAGGACTAATTTGTATAGTCAACATCTTCCAAGGACTAAAATTTCAGTAAACATATCTTTCAAGGAAAAAATTGCTAGTATAGTCAATTTTAAATGTTATCTCTTAAAGGAAACTTTATTTAAAATATGCATATTAAATAATAAGCTATAATATCATATTAAGTGCATTTAATATATTTGAATTTTGAGATAACCTATGTAACACCCCATCTCTGTAGGTATTATACATGCACTAACCCATAAAGACAATGTGTCACTATCTTGCCACTTGATTATAACTACTCGAGTTCATTTATAACATTTATCCAAGATCGTTAATTAGTTGATTTTTAGTTTGGGGTTTACTTTAGGTATCTTAATCATCACACTACGTTAACTAAAGCATATAAATTAAAACTAATACATACATTCATAAAATATTATCCTTGTGGTCATCATACAACACAAACTTACTTAGTTATTCCAAGATACATTAATTTAGAGGCAAGGAATAGAGACTCTTATATATCTAGTTCAATAAATATACCATTAAACAAAGTTATACATCAAGTCCACTACACTAATACATTAGGGGTCTTGTCACCACTATAACATAACCTTATCCATGTTAGTAATTAACTGACCATAGCCACGTGGACCATGTCCACCTTTATCTCCATTTTGGTATCATACTTAGCCATCTAGACACATCAATTGATAGGTAAGTTTGAAACTAGTAATCAAGTAAACCAGTTAAGAAAACCTTATCGTTTATGGTACCATCCATGAATCACACGAAAAAACATGAATTC
This sequence comes from Senna siamea, assembly GCA_031216115.1. Classification (NCBI taxonomy): domain Eukaryota; kingdom Viridiplantae; phylum Streptophyta; class Magnoliopsida; order Fabales; family Fabaceae; genus Senna; species Senna siamea. The sequence goes on from CM062360.1 coordinate 12,697,835, forward strand.
TTTATTACAATTTAAGAAATTAGATGCCAAGAAGTATTAGTCATATTGTGCACAATCAAATGCACCAATAGGTAATGTCATGGTCAATGTTTACATAAATAAACTTTGTTAGAACATAGTAGTATGGACATACATTCATTTATAGATAAGAGATAGCACGTTAAAATACATATTCAATTCATAGGTACTCAGGACATTACATTTATAAATTGAGAGCTAAGGAATTTATCGATCAACAATTCCCAGGATATGGGTTGCCCAAGGAACAAATCAATCAAGGTCGCCCCTCCTTCTAACCATAACATACCCCTAATCATAACAACCATTGAATGAGTTTGTTGTGTAGTCATTAACCCTATACCCCCAAGGCGTCCCCCAGTTGTAGGGTACCAACATTTATCTCTGTCGCTGGTCACTATGCCCTTTTTTCTCGGTAGGCTAAGTCTACCTATTTACACAATGAGTCAATGCTGCCAAAAGAATCACCATCTTCTTAACAATGGATCATTTTTTGAGTACCTAATTCACTAACATATACACTTGGAAAATAGATTTTGGGCTAAGGTGAGCTTAACCCTAAGTAGGTAACTACATGGCCATCAGAGTCTACTAATTTAAAACTAGCTATCAACATAGTGTTTTCTCAAATTATTTTCTAAGATTGAATGGATGTTTTACCATCTCGTCTTATAGTTCAACCATGGGATTCACAATGATCATCTTATACCAACTATCAATCCTCTAATCTAGAATCTATCTGATCCTAGTGCATGTGTTAAGAATACTTCTTAACACTCTTTTTCCATTATTTTCTCTTATCCTATAGCCCCTTACTATGCTTTAGTGTTCTATTTACTTAGTTGGATTATATTTATAGCCTTGTCATTGCCTTTAAAGAAATTATAAGTTCATTCTTCATTTTCCAAAATAATGGGTTACAAATTGACTTCTAGGGGCTTGGCAGTCGACTTAGAGCTCTCTGCCCAAAAAACGAAGTGTGTCCAAGAGCTAGCAGTCGACTTGTAAGGGGCTAGTAATTGAATTCTAGGTTATGGACTTGGGTTTTCTAAGTAACAAAAAACACGACAGTCTACTTTTAAGGGAAAGGAGTCGACGACTAATACTTCTGCCCTATTTTTGAAAGCTCTTATTTGCTTCAAAACATGTATTCATATCCCAAAGTTTAGTTATGAAGTTATTTCCGATCATTGGGAAATGGACTTAGTGCATAAAAAAAAAAAGAAATCAAGGCCAAATCTATAACGACTAAGCAATTTTTTATCCTTAACGAAAAAAGAAAAAAATACCCATTTTACAATTCCCATTTTTAGGTAAGCCCATAAGCATACTTCAACATATAAGAACACATACATCAATAATCAACAAAGAATGCAAGTTTAAATCCATATTTCGAAGTTAAAACAACACTTTGTTAAAAAATCCCACTTTTAACCCATTTTTTCAAAGTAAGAAGAAGTAAGAGATTTTGGTTTAGCTTGATTACCTTAAGTTTCTTGCAGATCTGTCTGTGATTTGCGTTTCTTAACTTGATCTACATTTTTCCTATTGGATTTCCTTAATTTCTTTAGGGATTTCTCCTCCTTTTCTCTTCACTCAGTCTCCCTCTCTTTCTACTTAAAGTGTTTGGGTAGCTTCTGACTTCCCTATCTCTCCTCAGTGCTATTTATAGATGGTGGTTTGTAGAGAAAAGGGATAAAATGTGGTGTGATAAGGGAAAAAGAATAAGGTGTACACTTTTAGTCCCTATATTGACTTCCTAAACCACTTTAGTCATGTAACAATGAAATTACCACATTGCGTTTGTAATGTTAGCGAGTAAGTTTCAAAATTCTGTTAGCTACAGTAATCCTTCTGGCCAAATTGCTAATTTCATCCTTGGTTTCCTCTTTATTTTTCATTTTAGTCTTGGTACCTAGTTTCATTCCACCTAAAGGAACCTTATTGGATTTCTTGCACCAGTATAGAAAATTTACTAAGAGTTAAACTCTGGGGATTATGTATAAGCGGGTGTTACATTTATCCCCTCCTTTAAAAGAACTTTTTCCTCAAAAGTCAGACTTACCAACTCAAACAATTCTAAATATGATTGTCTAGTATCTTCTTCTTTATCTTATACTGCTCTTAAGGTAAAGACTCATCCCTCAATATGTTCACCATTGGAATGTTCTTGTTCCTTAACTGCTTTAGCTAAAACCTAACATTCTTTAAGGGTTTAGGGTGATAAATTAAATTTTCTTTTAATTGCAAGGTTTTTGCATCAAGGAAATAGGAAGGATCAAGTATGTATTTTCTGAGTTGTGAAATGTGAAATACATTATGGAGATTGGAAAGAAAAGGTGATAAGGCAATTTAACATGTAGATGAACCAATTCTTTTCAAATTTTAATATGGTCATATATATCTTGGGATCAATTTTCTAGACCTTATAGCTTCACTCATGCTTGTTATAGGAGATATTTAAATAAGCACATGGTCTCCTTCTTCAAACTCAATGGATTTTTTTTCTCTTGTTTTCATAGCTTTGCTACTTATCCTAGGGTTTAAACATTTTTTTCTCTGGTCATTTTGATCAGATTGGTTATCTCTTGGACAATTTCTATACCTAGAAGTTTTCTTTCACCTGTCTCAAACCAGCATATATGATATCTACATTTTCTCCCACTATGGTCACATATGGAGCCATTCCTATGCTAGAATGATAACTATTATTGTAAGCAAACTCAACTAGAGATAGGCTTCTATCCTAACTCCCTTTCTATTCTAGCACATAGGCTCCCAACATTTCCTCTGATGTTTGAATAGTTCTCTCATTTTGACGATTAGTTTGGGGGATGATATGTAGTACTAAAGTTTAGTTTTACACCAAAAGATTCCTATATAGCTTTTCATAGCGTAGAGGTGAATCTCGGATCTTTTTCTAACACTATATGGTTAGGGATGCCATTCAATCTGACTATCTCTTGAATATATAATTGAGCTAGCTTATTCACGGGATAATTTATCTTGATAGGAAGAAAATGTGCAGATTTGGTAATCGAGTCCATGATTGCCTAAACTCCATTGTGACCAGATTGAGTCCTAGGTAATCCTACCACAAAGTCCATAGTAACTTCATCCTATTTCCATTCCAGGATATTTAGTGGTTGTAACATGCTATTAGGCTTTTGATGTTCTATCTTGACTTATTGACATACTAAACATCTAGCTACAAATCCAACCATGTCCCTCTTCATGCATGGACATCAGTACTATATTTCATATCTTAGTATATCCTGGTTGTACTAAGGTAGATGGTGTAATTGCTCTTATGAGCTTCCTCTAGGATTCTATTTCTTAAGTTTTCACTATTGGGGATATAAATCCTATTTTGAACTTGTACTACCCTATGTAAGAATTTTCTTGAATCCCTTCATATCCTTTAGAGATTTCAAGAATTTATCATTAGTTTGAGATCTCAAGATCTAGGCCCTAAGGTCACAATATATCTTTAAATTACTCAAAAAAAATTATATTGGGCAGTACTAATGTAGCCAAATTCAGATTCGTAAACTTCTCTGTCAACTCCATCTCATCCACCATAATGTAGGGCACCTATAGGGGTTTCCTACTTAGGGTATAAGAAACTATATTTGCCTTGCCATGATGGTATTTAGGCTCAAATTCATAGTCTTTCAAGAATTCTACCCATCTCCTTTGCCTCATATTTAACTCCTTTTTATCAAAGAGGTATTTGAGACTTTTGTGGTTACTAAATACTTCAAATTTAGATCCATAGAGGTAATGTCTCCAAATCTTTAAAGCGAACAATATGACTGCTATTTCTAAGTCATAAGTAAGGTAGTTTTTTTCCTGGGGTCTCAATTGCCTAGAGACATAAGCTACCACTTTCCTATCTTGCATCAGTACAAAACTTAACCCCTTCTTGGAGACATTAGTGTATACCTTAAAAGATCCTAATGGGTTAGGAATTACTAACACAGGTGTGGTGGTAAGCTTATCTTTTAAAGTTTGAAAACTCTTCTCATACTCTTTTAATAACACAAAAAGAATATCTTTTCAGGTCAAATTGATCAAAGGTAGTATTATTTGGGAAAACCCTTGAATAATTCTCTAGTAGTAACCTACTAATCCTAGGAACCTACAAATTTTGACTACGATCTTGGGCATTTCCCCTTTCACCACTACTTTGGCCTTACTAAAGTCTACTGCTACCCCACTTACTAAAGTCTACTGCTACCCCATCCTTAGTCATAACTTTTCCTAAGAATTTCACCTTCTTGAATCAGAAATCTCATTTTTTTACACTACAAAAAAAGTGTCATTTAGTGACACTTAAAATTTTGTGACACCTAGTAAACTTTCAGAAATAAAGGCGTTGCAAGGTCATTTAGTGACGGTTTTAGTCAATCGCTGGAATAACCGCCAATAATGTCATTTAGTGACAGTTTTAAACCACCGCTAACATATTTCATAGTTTAAAATTTTCTCTTTTTTATGACAGTTAATAACTGTCACTAAATGTCATATTTGTGATGCTTTGTAACCATCACAAAAGGCTTGAATTTTGTGACGGGCGTAAACTGTCGCTAACATTATGAAAATTTAAATATGGCATTTTGTGATAGCTTGAAACCATAACAAAATGACCCAATTTCTCTCCATTTGCTGACGCTTTATAATCGCTGCAAATGTTAAATTTTAATTTTTAAAAATTATCATATTTACAATATATATATTTAATAATAATTCACAAGTAGATACAAAAATTGTCCTAAATAAGTTTCTCTATCAATATATTTCGTTATTAAATACATATTTTTAAATATCTAAAAACTAATTAATTACAAAAAACAAAGTGGTTCTTCCTGAACCTCAAAATTGGAGAGTGTACTTCTAAAATCTCCTAACTTTAATTGCACTTGTCCCAAACATGTAACAAACTTAAAGAAGTTAGACAACCAATATTAATGACCCCATTAAAATACATTTGAGATATTACTAACAATACATATAATAATAACACATAAAATATAGCAACACATACCATCATGCCACATTAAAGTTTTGAAGTTACACAATGACAGACTCATAGTCACAAGCTTAATCACATTATGTAGGCAATTATTGGATTCACTACAATTGAATTAATTATTTCTATTTTATAGGCCTAAAAAAATACAAAATTCTTCATTTAAAGTAAGAAAACTGGAGACAAATTTTTAAAACAGCCCCTATTCTAAGAAAGCATTATTAGATTCACTGCAATTCAGCCTTGCTCACCCACTATCATAACAAAACCATAACCTATACCCAAAATCCCAAAAAATCATGAGAAAAATTTCTAAAACAGCCCTTATTCCTACTTAACATGTTACTTTCAAAACCCATGGAGTCTTGGTCCATTTTCATCATGTTTGGTACTAAAATAGGACAGCTCATTACAATGCAGTAAAATGTAGAATTTTATCTATATAAACCTACCAAAATGCCTCTTTAATAGCACCAAAAATCCTTAACTTTCCTTAAAAAAATTCTCATAATTAAGTCAAGTTTTCAAGTTTATTTTTGTCTCAATCTACACGTTTTTGCACCAATACTTTTTGTGATTTTTCCCACTCCAATATAGCCCCAGTAATTCAAAAAATACATCAAAATTTTGCTGCAAATCTTGCCCACATTTTATGACACTCAACCCTTAACTTGCACCATAAAAATGTCCCCACATCATGAACTTCATATTGCACTTTCTAGTTAAAGTTTTTTTTTTGCATCATATTCACTTTACACATAATTTTTATTCACCATTTTAGTCCATGACAGCAACACAAAATTCTCTGAACAAGAATCTTGGGTTTGCTACCAACATACCTAAGGTTCACATTAATTTACACACATGCCACAAGGAACACTTATAAGTAAATATTTCAACATTAACAGGTGTTTCCCCACGGAAAGCTTGTCAAAATAATCAAAAGAGCATATATATTCAATGCCTTTGTAGAAGATAGGAGAAGCGGGACATGCAAGATGGTAAATCTGATCAACTTCAATCAACAAAGGCTCTGTGAAATTTAGAAAGGGATCAAAATGTAAAAGCAAAGTGACATCACTAATCCACAGAGGCATTTTACAGCAACATGGAAGATAGTATACTAAGCAAACAAAATAGCATTATTTCATAAAGCCAGCTAATCACAGTATGGATGATTAAGAAATAGTTGAAGTAGCTATAGCTTCACTTTGTGGTGTATAAACTGTGAAGCTTCTATTAATTGCATAAACCTTCCTAGAAATTTTTTCAACAAAAATTAGTTTCACCTAGATTTAAGAGTTCAAAGATATACTACAAAATGAGAGAAGAAAAGGAAAAACATTTGACTTCTACTTTATCATCTTCTATTAGAGAAATTTTAGAGCTTCAATTGAATAGAAAAAAATGACACTATACCATGACAGATTAGCTCAAATCTTGGATGACCAATCCATTTTTTGAGCTTGTCCTTGGATCCATTGAAGTAGTCATCAGCAACAATAGTATGTTAGGGAGAGATTAATAAAATCTCTTTTAGTTCTACCATAAAACCAATCGCTTCACAAACATCAGACTTAACACACCAACAGAATATGTATTTAACCATCAAAATCACAACTAGGCATAATAATACAATCAGACTTTACCAATGGAAAAAGATAGACAATTCCACACTAACTTTAGCTCCATCAATTCATAAAAAAAATAACATATAAATAAATGACTTTACCTCTCAGACAGAATAGGTCTTCTATGTATCTAAGCACATCATTCAATCTAAAAAAAATTGAAGCAACAAAATCATGAAAAAGAGTGAGTCAAGACACTTGCCTCTCTTAGCTAAATTGAGAGAAATTCACTAATAAAGAAAAAAGGACTAGAAAAGTAGTTCACAGCAATGTGGTATTGTCTAATTTAAAGTACAAGGTCCTTACTCAAAAACTCCTAAAATATACTCACATGCCTTTCTATAGCTTGAATAGCAATGAAGTGGTGGTAAACAATGTTGAGCAATGGTGGCAAATGAGGTTGGTGCTGAGTACTATGCTTTCTCAATGCAATTTGCTCTTTCTCAAAAAAAATTAAGTTTAATATTTTATTTTTTTGTTTCAATTTTTTCCTTTTCTTGAATTTCTGAGTCTCTAGATCCCAATATATAATTATTGATCATGGGAATAAGTAAAGTTTGTTATATTGAAAGTATGGTCTCAAGGGACTAACCCTAAGCCATGTTAGCTTCATGTGTTGTGATTTAGGCTCAAGTAGAACTCCAACTAATAAAGTTTACGAAAAGCTATTGTTGAAAGAATTTAAAATTTGCTTGATATAAAAGCTTAAGTGGATTGTGTATTGATTAATAATTTGAAAATGTTTGAGTGAATGAAGAATAATATGTGAGCATCTAATACAATAAAAAAATTCGTTAAAATACATTCTAAAAGAATTGGTGGCTTTTAAAAAATATAAGAGACAACAAAAGTTGTATGTAACATAAATTTAAAACTAATATTATAAATTTAAGGGTAAAAAGCAAATAACTCTCTTAAACTTAGACTATGTGCCAAAAACCCCTTAAACTATAATCTTTGACGAATAACCCCCAAACTTTTATTTTAGTGCAGTATAATTTTATAATTATCATTCAAAAAAATTAATTTGATTGCCACATCAAATAAAAAAAGCATACATCAGTAGGGACACTTATGTCATTATTCAAATTAAATTTCCAAATCCTTTGTTATCAACCATCTTTGATTCATAGAGCAGTGACATCCCAATGCCCTAACTGATTTGATCCCCTTGCCTACTTTGGCGACTTGGCGCTTCTCGACAAATCAATTCCAAGTATGTCAATTCTGATAATGCTCAATAAATTATCATTTTCCCCTTTTTCGTTCATTCTGTTGGACATAATTATTGATATTTGGAAGCAAAAATAATGGTGCAAAACATGTTTTTTTATTTTATTTAATGTGGCAATGAAATTAACTTTTTTGGATGATAATTATAAAATGGGACTTTTTGCACTAAAATAAAAGTTTGGGGGGTTATTGGTCAAAGTTTATAGTTTAGGGGGGTTTTGGCACATGAGTCTAAGTTTAAGGTTATTTGCATTTTACCCTAAATTTATAAAAAAAAAAAAAAAACGAAGATCTAAGAATCAAGAGGAGCAAGTATAGATTGAGGGGAAATTTATACTTCTTTTTTATTTAATGACTTTCCATACATAAAACATATTCACAAAATTATTATTTTTTTAAATTCATAGTAATCGACTAATAATAAAGCATTTTATTTTCTTATATAAGACTGTAAGAGATTTCCATGATTTAATGAATGAAAAGAAATAAAGAAAAAAAAAAAAAAGAATTCAACTTAGCTATTAAACATGGAAATGGATGCCCGGTACATTATAATATTTTGATTTGATTAGTAGATCCAACATGTGTCTTCTAAGTGTTATTTTTTTGTGTATTGATTAATGATATTTATTTAATATTGTTTATTTTAAATGAAAGGGTTCATATAATAAATAAAATAATAATAAATATTTAAATTTTATTGATCAACATGGTGGCCCAATATATACACTTAAAAAAATTTTCTTGAAGGCTAATCACACACGCAAGGCAACTGTACAAAAGGCAATGCAATGGAAATTAGAAAATATTTTTATTCATATTTTGATAAATAAATAACTTTCATTTAAATTTAGAAATAAACTTAATCATAATTTTAAATTAAAAATTATAATTTTTATTAAAAATAAATTAAATTATATGTCAAAATATTAATAAATATAAGAGGACCGCTCACCAATGATTTTGGCAATGAAGGTAACATAAAGCAAAAGGTTGGAATCTTAGCTGAAAATGAAAATGGCTACATACGCTTTGTTTGATAGATAAGTGGAAAGAATACTTACAGCTTTGATTGGCTGTTTGGGCCTTCTCTTTCTTAATTGCCTTAATTAGTTATATCAATTGGGATTAACAAAATGTACAAGCTAAGTCAACCATTTGGTTGTACAATTATTTATACATCTATTATTGAAGCCAAATTCATAGTTTTCAATTGGATTATGAAATATTCATCTTCTTTCATTTTGTATTTAAGTAAATTATTGACTAAATTAATATTTTGGTCCATGAAATATGCATATTCTTTTAAAGACTAGACTTATACGCTGTTATTTATATATTTATTAATAAGTTATTTAATTAAAAAAAATTATGTGAAAATATTTTTTTAAAAAATTAATTATAAAAAAGATAAATTATATAAATAATATATGTGTCAGTCTCTGATTAAAGAATCTAATAATAAAAATATAAAAATTATACTTAAACTTTTATTTCTTTTAATTAGATGTTTAAAAGATTGATTCTCAATCAATTTATTTTTTCAATTAATGGAATAAACGAAAAGCTAACTAGCTAGCATGCTAATGGGGTATTAATGACCCCCAACTTGATTATGTTTAAGTTATAAATTTGATTTGTTTTCTTTTTTTATTATTAAATAAAATCTAATTTATCATTTAACGATAAAACTAATATTTATTAATGTTATTGATATTTAATTATTTGTTTATTTTATTATTTAAATAATTAAATTGATTAAAAATAATTTCTCACAAATTATAAAAAATATTTTATATTTTAAAAAAAAAGTTAAGAGAAAATATATTGAATTCATATCGAATTTATTTTAAATTATTTAAAAAATATTTTTATTAATATTTAATATTTTTAAAAATCAATAAGGACTTTTGACGTATTCTAAACTTGCATGGGTGGTAGAATATCCCACCCAACGTGCATCAATCTTTAGAGAATAAATCCTAGCTGTCGGCCACGAAGGGTGACCTATTCGTCAAGAGAAGTTGGATTGACAGATGTTTGTTAAAGAAGGTATGCAATATGCATGTTAAAAGATTCTTTTCTTTATTTTTTATTTTTTCTTGTATTTTTTTCATTTTTTGTTTTGAAGAACACATACTATACACAAAGGCACACTACTGAAGCGCATGTTAATTAACAACTATTTAATATGCTCTAAATTGCAAAAGAGCGACTTAGTTGACAACTCACTCAAATACTCCTCAGTCTTTTAGTACAATCGCCGTATAGACGGCAAATAGCAAATTGAACTTTTGAATGAGACTTTCAAACAAAAACTGATAATATTATGCCAATACAAAATTTAATTTTTAAACCTTGTATTTAGATGGTGTAATTTAAAATTTTAAAGATTTTTTTAATTTTTAAAAAATATTTTTATAAAAAATAATTTTAAAATACTATCAGACATTAAATATAAATATTTTTTAATTAAAATTTAAATTTTAATTCATTACACTAAAAAAAACTGTTTTTATTAAATCAAACTCTCTTTAATTTTATAAAATTTTAAATATAATAAATTTAAATGGTTATTATCCATATTTGTTTATTCAAATAACTGAAATTTATAAAATTTCTGTTTGAATCTATATATATTATTTTAATATATATATATACACTAAATACTTAGCATGTATAAAAATACATAATTTTTTTAAAATTTTAAAATATATTACAAAATAATAATTACTAGAATTTAAAATAATAAATTAAATAATAAAAAATTATTTTAATTATCTATTATACTCTTCTAATTTTTTTATTATCTTTTCTTTCTCTAAAACCAATAATCATAGGACTTAAGGCATTATAATATATATATCAACTATATTTTTATTTCTTTTATCAAGTTTATTTAAAGCTTTAATTTAATCTCTTACCTCAGTTGTTATGATAAAAATTGAAAATAGATGACGTTATGGAGAGTGTAACTTTTGTGGAGGTCAGGTACTACTTAAAAATTTTCTAAACTCTTTCAAATAAATAACTCTTAGTGGTACCATTAGCTATTAATGCTGACGTGACCTCTTGTACGATATTTATTTGTTTTATTTTTTAAAAAATTTTTAATTTTATCTTTAAATTTTTTTATATTTAATTATATATATATAATTTTAAATTATAATTAATTTTATTTTATAATTTAATATTATCTAAATTATTAATAAAATATAATGATATAATATTTTATTTAAAAAATATAAAATTATTAATAAAATTATTTAATTTATATAAGAATTATTAAAAAATTTAATTTTTATATTAAATAATAATTAAATAAAAATAAAAATATTATAATTTAATAATATATATTATTATTTAATTTTTTAATGTTGTCACATTTTTATTTTTATTTTTAAAATTTATTATTAAATATGATATTATTATTTTTAATTAATAATTTAAATAATATTAAGTTGTGAAATAAAATTAATTTAAATTTAAATTTTAAAAATAAAATTAATGATAAAAAATTTTAATAATAAAATTAAATATTAATATTAAATGTAAAAACATAAGATGTGATTTAACCTTTTTATGACGAATAAGCAAATATATGACAATTCTTTTTTAATCTTTGGAGCACTGTGACCCCATCATAAAGTTAGGACCGTGATCCAATTTAAAATCCAACTAGTGTTGTGGGCCAATTTGTTCTAAGCCTTATAATTCGGCCTTGTATAAATAGTAGGGATGAAGATCAGCAATATAAAAGTAGAATGTTATAGGTCTCTTCTCTAAATTTAAAAAAAAAAAAATTCTTCATCTCCAAAATATATAATAAATAAATATATTTATTATTAAAAAATTTCAGAGACATAGATAATAATAATAATAAATAAATATATAAAAGAGTAAAAAATTATAGGAATTAATAGTTATGACAAGATAAATTATAAGAGAAAGCCCCAATCAGAAAATTTTTTTTATCTTTCCATTGTTTTTTTTATATGTTTAAAAATAAATTTCAAATTATTTTTTGGTCTCTATAATTTTATTGAATTTTTTAAAAATTTTTAATTAAATATCTATAATTTAAAAAAAATCTTAAATTAGTTCTTATTTTTAAATTTTAGTTAAAAGTATATTAACTTTTGTTAATGTTTTTATATATAATATCTTAGCATTATAATTCATATGTATGATTTATGTCTAAAAAAAGGTGACAGAAATAAATAATGATGTAAAAATAATTTATAAATACGAAATGAAATGCAATTTATGTTAACTAATAAGAGTAAATTGACTTAAATTAAAATAAATTTATAATGTTAAGATGACATATAATTATTATATTATAAAAATTTAACAAAAATTAAATTTTAAGAATTAAATTATTTTTTTAAAATTTAGAGATTTAATTATAATATTTTACAAAAATTGTAGAGATATAATTAAAAATTGAGTGAAATAAAAAAATTATATAAATAATTTAACCAAAAAAAAAATTTAACAAAATCGTATATCAACGTCACTAGTAAATATTATTTATACACACACACACACACACAAAGTCTAGATAAGTACCGATCTTCTCAAACTAAACCAACAAACGCTTCCAAAAGAATTTTCATACCTAAACTCAAACTCATGTAATATACCCATATTTAGATTTTAGACCTTGTAGATAACATAACCAATATCCATACAGATATTTAATCATCCATGAAAAATTGATCATGCGTACTAAATAACCTAGCAATTTTTAAATGATAATACTTGGTTGTTTATGTACTAATATTAAGACGATAAAAGACATTAGATTTTAGATTTGTCCAACAACTGGTAATTCTATATACAATTGCTCACCAATGTCAATTAGAATGTATTTGAATTGAAGAGAATGAAGAGGAAGGCACAAAAAGTAAAATGTTTAAATATAATATTTTTTATTTAAATTTAAATATAATATTATTAAATCTTAAAACATACATAGATTGCTAAGAATAAATGAGATGAAAAAAATATATTAAATTTAAGTCTAAATAAGAAAAGAATAAATTATACTCTCCATTTTAAAGAGATGTCAAAATTATATTCATATTTTATTTTATAAAACTACACTCTTTTTTTCTAAAATTAAAAAAATATAATTTCATCAATTTTAACAAAAATAATACTCTTAATAGTAATATTAACTTTTAAAAATTATTTATTAAAAAATTATTTTATATATTATTTATTTTGATTTTATGAATAAATTTAATTTATTTTAAAATTTAAAAAATCTTAAAAGGGTCAAATATAAATGATAAATATAAGAGTTTTTTTATCAACTAGATAAAAATTATAATTTTTTCTTATCATTCAAAAGAGAAGAATATAAGTTTTTAAAATAAAGTTGAGAAAAATATTATTTTACCATCTTTCAAAATATAAGAGTATAAATTACTAGAAAAAAATAAAAATAAAAATTTCATTGCCATACCCTTAATTTTTTTTTCCATAATCCAAACATACATTTAAATTTATACGCTTAAAAGGATGACAGTTGTAATTTAAATCTCTGCATTCATTGCATTAAGACAAAAATCTCATTTTAGTCTCTCAAATTTAATAATTTCTCAATTTGATTCATCATATTTTTTCATTCTTAATTTGATCCATTACGTTTGAAATCATTATGAATTTGGTTTCTCCATCTATAAAACATTAAAATATATAATAGACATACTAAGTTAGCAAGTTAAATGTTGAGTAAGAATTACTAAAGTTGAATTTTTGGTCCCTCAAGTTTAGTAATTTTCTTAATTTGGTCTCTCAAGGTTACAAGTTTTCTAAATTTGATCCTTCACGTTTAGTAATTTTTTCAATTTGGTCCCTCATGTTTGCTTGTTCTAAATTTAGTCCCCAATGTTTGAAAACGTTATCAATTTAGTCCCTCCATGTACAAAGCATCAAAATACTTAACGAAAACAGTGAATTAGATGGTTAAATTTTGAGTAGGAACATTAAAAGGCTATCAAACTTGCATTTTTTTCTCATTCCTTTCAAGCAGTCAATGTTGTGTGTAACTTAAGTGCCTTCTCATTTTGTTCAAAAGACATGGTTAACTCCTTGTAATATGTGACAATGGGCCTTAACTCCATTAGCCACTAAACTCTCAACACAATGTTTAACCCTTTGATTTCTAAAATGTATAGATTGTAATACTCGTCTCCCTGAAAATGTTTACAAGGATAATGATGTGAGCGTTATTGTTAGAATTTAAATGAAATAAGGAAGTGGATGTTGTAATAGAGGGACTAAAATGCAAATTTTTGTAAATTACAAGATGGTCCTTGAGCAAGTTCATAATGACATTCCCTTTCTCCCTTCATATACACCATTTTGCTCCCTGGCACCACATTTCTGCGTCCGAGGAAGAAGAAAGGAAGAGCACGAGCCAGAGGAGAAAAAGGAGATAAGAGAAGGAAGTCAAGACTGAAGCTCCAGAACTCGAATTTGACGTGAGAATCCATCTAAGCCTTGGGAAATCATTTGCATCTCATTTAGGAATAGATTTCTTTTCAAAAACACATCCAATTTGCTTTGATCTAAGGAAGGAAATGAGATTTGGAAAACTTAAGGCATTTCAAATTTTTCTGAGATTTAGACCAGCTAAACTGATTCTGAGGTTAGTTTAAAGTTAGGAAATGATTTTTAGACTAAAATGCATGATTTATAGCTTTCATTTGTTGATCTCTAGGCTTAAAATCAAAATTCTGAAGTTAATTTTTTCTTCCACTCGTTTTGCATGTAGATTCTCTGATTTGAGTGATGTTTTGAACTTAGAAATTTATGGGTTTTGTTCGAAAACATGTAGGGATTAAGCTCATATAATTTTCATATGTTATGGACTGGTAATCTGGGATGCATTTGATGAAAACACGCATTTCTGGACTATCAAAGAATAGAACAGTCGACTGCCAGCATGCACTAGTCGACTATCGTGTTCTTCGCAAACCTAGAATTTTACTCAACAGCTTAGCAGTCGATTGCGAGGCATATGCCAGTTGACTGTTGAGCCACTGTAAAACTTAGAATTAAACACAACAGCTTAACAGTTGACTTTCGGGCAGGCACCAGTCGACTGTTGAGCCACTGTGAAGCCTAGAATCGCACACTGAGGTGCGCCAGTCGACTTCCAGGCGCACACCAGTGGACTGTCGAGTCCCTGTCTCGCGAAATACAGATATCCATAGGGCAATCAGCCGATTGACACTCCTGGCAGTTGACTGGTAGCACCCTCGATGCAAGGAAATGATTTTTAAACATAATTTGAGCTTAGAAATCCCCGGGTTTTATTTGAATGAGGTTCACGCATCATTCTAAAGGGGAATTACATGAGAAGAGTGATAGAAAACCAAAGAACTAGTGGGAATTCAGAGGAAACCTTAGTAAAACCTAAAGATAGGATTTGCATAAATGTATAATTGAGGAAAGTTAGAATATGAACCTTACCTATTGCCTCAGGAAACAGATTTTGAAGATAACCTTGAGGTAAAGGAGGAAAGCCCTGATCCAAATAGGAGCAAACGGTAAAGGTAGAGTAATCTACACTCCCCTGACTTTTATTAATGATTGTGAATTGCTGTTTAATAAGTATACTTTGTAAATTGATTGGGAATGATTGCTGAACATGATTGATTTATTTAAGATTTTCATATAAGTATAGAAGAGATTTTCCTGTGAATGAGATGCTCTTTGCATGTTTACTAGTTTGGCTATTGGGTTATAGGCCATAGGGACAGACTAGCTTAGGGTAGATATTCAGTAGCTGGTATGGGACGGCCATTGAATATCCCCTATTTAGACGTTTATAAATTAATTGTTTTAAACTGAATTGGTTTTAATTTGTTGGAAATTATGCATTAAACTAGGACAACCATATGGAAGGTTTAAGGAGTAAAGGGTGGATAGCCTAGGTGGAGTTGTGATTTAAGCATAGTATCCCATGACCTTGAGTATTAGTCGACTGTGTGTATATATTGCCATATAGACTGTATGAGGATGAGACTAGCAGTGTGCATATGCCGGGGGATGCCCTGGAAGTTAGCTCTTGCCTGTCATTGAGCGGGTGATTGGTGTTACAGATCACACTCACAAAATAAGACGCATTTTCAGGTGATTGGTGTTACGGATCACACCCAACCAAAACGTATGAGATTTTTTAAGCATGATTTTAGTATGATTTTCAGACTTGAGATGCTATACTCCTTGTATGTTTTGCAGTGATTTCCTGTATACATTTTAGTTAAAGTATTCAGTAATTCATTTATTTCCTAAATTAATTTTGGGGGAAATTATTTTTTGTGCTTAGTCATAGCTGAGCTAGCAACTATTTTTGGAAAGTATTTATTTGTAAATTGCTCTATTGGGATTTTTATATCTCATCAAGTTGTTTGCTCAGATGATTAGGAACAGGGGATGCCTAGAAGATAGCTAGGCAAGAGAGTGGATGCTAAGACTACCAGGCAATGCCAAAGGATCTGTATAGTGTTGGATTGAAATTGTAGTAGGTTAATGGATTGTATATGTCTTGGTTTTAGAAATTGTACCATGAAGCTGATAAATTATGGTTGTATATATATATATATATGAATTTATTTTATGGCAATAGAATATTTCAATTGTTGTTGAATGGCTGTTAGAATTTTATATTCCAGAGTAATGTGTTGTAATATATTATGATATTAGAACTAATGCACAAGATAGGTGGTTGAGTGAAACTTGAATGGACTATGAGGGAGGTCTATTTGGGTTACACTCAACTAGTAGTGACCCTCTGATGTTCTCTAACTTGGGAAAGCAAAAAATTATTGAGTATATTTTTATGCTTCCGCTAGTATATACTTTGATACATGTCTAGTAGGATAAGGGGGTTGTTACACATATCAACTACAATGTCATGCCCTTGTACCTTAATCAACACTTGTTCACATTTATGGTTGCAAGTAAGGAAAGTGCCACTGCCCGTAAACACTTTGAAGGGCTGGATAGGTGTTAATAGAATTTTAAGGGCTGATGCTACATTGAATTTGATGATATTATGAGTACTGCCATTGTCAATAAAAATCTTAAGCACATACCTCCTACATCTCCCTAATACTCTTAATGTACTAGGATGATACTGGCTCTCAATGGCATTAAAGATGATTTATGGAGCTATTTCTTCACACCTTGCCTGATTACCTTCTATTGCACATTTTCTATATTGTCTGTAGCAGATCCTTCTAGCAAGTTCATTATATTAGTCCTATATGTTGATAATATCCTTCTTGTTGCTAATGATGTTATTTTGTTAAATGATGTTAAGAAATTTCTCTCTAAGAATTTCAAAATGAAAGATATGGTTGAGGTATCCTATGTGATAGGAGTAGAAATATTTTGTAATAGATCACAAGGACTATTATGATTGTCTCAAAGATTTTACATTGACAAAGAATTATAGAGATTTAGAATGAAAAATTGCTCCACAAGAATAGTTCCAATTCAAAAAGGGGACAAGTTTAGTGAAATGCAATGTCCTATGAACAATTTGGAATGAAATGAAATGGAGTTCATTCCTTATGGATCAATAGTTGGGAGCTTAATATATATTCACAAATGTATTTTGCCAGAATCAAAGTAATCCTAGAATGGACCATTGGAAAACTGCAAATAAAATTTAAGATATTTATAAGGCACTAAGGATTACATGCAGACATATCGAAAGTCTAACCATTCTGAGGTGGTAGACTACTCGGATTTGGACTATGCTAGTTGTGTAGATTGAAGAAAATCTACATTTGGTGACAAGTTTTTGCTAGATTGAGGAGCAATTTCATGGAAAAGTAGAAAGCAATTCATTATTGCTACTTCCACTATGAATGCTAAATTTATGGCATGCTTTGAGGACACTATTCATGCATTATGGCTGCGAAACTTTGTCTTATGTCTAAGAAGCATAATTGGAGCACCAATTTTGAGGGACAATTTATGTGGAGGCAATCCTGGGCAATTAATTGTATTTAAGAATTCAGGAGTATACAAATATTCCAAAGATTTTAAGTCTTGACATGATTTACAAACTTAATCTGAGATAAGATAAATTCTCTCTTTACCATGGAGTTGAGAAAGAATTTGTTGATTAACTTTTTCAACAATTTCAAGTGTAGGTGCAAGTATGGCCCTATCCTTCAAGTACTCTGCATTGGTATAATTTTCTTGCAAAGATGGGTATGTACTTGAAATAATTGCAGCAATGGGGTCATTGTAATAAGTGATCAAGAGTTCATTGGGTATTCTATCTCAACTTCACCATCATTTGGTTCATTAATGTTTCCTTCTCCAACATTTAAGAGGCAATCTGCAAATTCTTTAACCTTACTTTCATTGTGGCTAGAATTTTGAGCTTGCAACCTCATATTTTGAGTTAAGTTAAACACTTTACAATAACTCCATAAGTATGAAGAATTGAGTGCAGAAAAAACAATGTTTGATCTTGTCCCTGTCGGAATTACAAGCAAGATTTGCCTAAAGTCTCCAGAAAGAACAATAGATTTTCCTCCAAATGGAATATTTAAGCTATTAGGATTATTAAATTGAAGGATATCTCATAATGACTGGTCAACCACTTTAAAACAGTATCTACTCATCGTAACTGCTTCATCCCATATTATCAATTTAGTTTTTTGTATCAATTCAGCAATTGGAGAACCTTGTTTTATATTTCAAGTGGAATCTTCATTGATCAATAAAGGAATTGCAAAACGGGAATGAGATGTCCTTCCACCTGGTAATAATGTAGAAGCAATACCACTTGAGGCTACAATAAGAACAATATGGCCCTCTGCTCTAACTGCAGCAGTTAAAGCTTTCCAAATGTATGTTTTACCAGTACCTCTATATCCATGAAAAAAAAGATACCACCCTCAGGTATAGAAGTTGAATGTATAATTTGATCAAATATGTACTTTTGTTCATGGGTCATTTTAGAAATTAGATGAGTTGATTTAGAAGCTACCTCCTCGTGAAAATTTAATTGATCTAATATCAATCGATTTTGTAAGTTAGAAATGTTATCACCATCATGTACAGGCAAAGGAGGAAAAACCAACAAAGTTCTTCCTTTGTTAGGTAATATTTTATCAATTTCAATAAGTACAAAATTTTTCAACTCCATGTCACTCACTTGTAAATCTGTACATAAAGGAAATTATATTACTACATTAATGAAGTAAACATTTCAAATTAATACATGAGATAATATTAGAAAAAATGATGTTTATAAGGTTTTGTGGCTTTCAATGAATAAAGTATATACAAATAGATTTATATACTCCATATCAAACTTATTGTATTAAAAAAAACATTTTTTTCTTCTAATTTAATACTATATACAATAAAAATAGGCTAATCATGGTATAAAGATAAGTGTAGGAATTACATTCTAAAAATGACTTTAAATCAAGAAGAAATTAATATACTATCAATTCATAGAGATTCAATTGAGTTTTATTCTGTCAATTTGTTATATACATACACTCCATTAAAATAAAGTAAAGGAAATGAACATACCAGAGAATTGTATATCCTTCCTTCGTGCATTAAGTGAGTCATCAGACAAAATTTTCCAACACATTTCCAAAACAATGTCAGGCCTTGATATAGTATTTGAAAGTAACATGGTTACGAAAAGGATCTCAAGTATTGACCACTACCCCAATGAGATGCTTCATGTATGGCTTCAATAAATTCCTTATCATCATGAAGAAGGCCTAGTGCGTAACATGCATCTCTAAATGTTGGATAAATTATATCTCCAACTCTTCTTATATCTTCAAAGCAAGTTGGTCCCCGAACTTTGTTCAATAAAATTCTTTCATAAAATAGTTCACCTCTAGTTGGTGGAACTTGATGTAATCTACCTATGTTGAATCCATTTTTTCCAGGCTTCAATTTTTTTCTGATGCATTGAAAACAAATTTTGTAGGAAATTCAGTATAGATAAGTTCTTTTGTTTCAGCATATTCCTCGTTTGCTTGCATCCAAGCTGTAAACATTGTTTCATGGATGGTTGTCTTGTTAATGATTGAATCCAAATTATCACCATCTTGAAATATGACAGTTTGCTGATTAGGAAGATGGAAACTCAACGTTTCAAATACAAGTTGTTGATACTGAATATCAAATGCAATGATGCGCCAAGATTCTTCACAAGCTGATACATATCGACAATCATAGAACATTTTTATTTCATCAATGACATGACCTTCCTCAAAATTGTTATTATTTTGGTATAATGTTGCAGTAACTCGATCATGTCCCTTACTAATATACTTGAATAAGTATGTCATAGAACAGGATTGGTTGCATGATTCAACATTTATGTGAGCTTGAAACAGTAGCAACAACTTAGGATTATATGGCACCACAAAGCGATTATCAAGCTCAATTCCATTTTTCTCTATTGTACGACCATCATCCCTTCTTCTAAGGCTTGGTTTCGACAGTAGATGGGTTGAAATCATCATGGGTTGTGTGTCTTCTGTTAGCTTTAACCTTCTCTTATCTAGTAAGAAGTGGCAAATCTTATCCCTGGGAGAGGAGTTAGGTAATGTGACCCTTTATCCCCTTACCTCTTTATCATTATAGCAGATTTCTTGTCGGTCATGATTAGCCACCATATTGCTAATGGAAACCTGAAGGGCATCCTGTTAGCAAGGAGAGGACCTGTCCTCACATTGCTTTTTTTGCTGATGATGCTCTCTTCTTCATGAATGCAGGCAAAGAGGACTGTGAGATATTGAGACATATTATAGATGAGTATTTCAAGGCTTCGGGACAAGAGGCAAACCTTGATAAATCTTGCCTCTTTTCAAAATTCTACTGATGATGTTAAAGAAGTTAGTGCTCTGTTGGGTGTCAGGGAAAGCAGTGATCCTCGGTCTTATCTGGACCTACCTATGATTGATTATGAGCAGATCCAAGACTAAATCTTTAGCCTTTGTCGGAGAAAGGATTTTGAAGAAGGTACATAGTTGGAAGAATAGCCTTTTATCTCATGCAAGTAGGGAAGTGCTGATTAAGGCTTTTATCAATGCAATTCCAGCCTATTCTATGTCCTATTTTAAGTTTCCTAAGAAGACTTGCAAATACTTAAGACAGAATTGTCTCTAGCTTTTGGTGGTGTTTAAAAGAAGATGCTAGTAAAGTCCAATGGAAAGCTAGGTCCCTCCTGTCAAAGCCTAAGCTGGATAGTGGATTGGGGTTCAAGGACTTTGAAAACTTTATGTCTCTTTGCTTGCTAAACAAGCATAGAGGATCATTGAAAACCCAAATGATCTTTGGGTTCAAGTACTTAGAGGACTGTACTTTCCTTCTGGTGATTTCTTATCAGCTAAGAAAGGCCACAAGGGTTCTGGTTATGATCAAGCTTGCCAGAGGGAAGGAAGCTTGTGTTGGAGGGTGCCTTGTGGAAAATAAGTTGTGGTACTTCTGTCAAGGTGTGGGGTGACAAGTGGATCCTTGGCTTAGATGGGAATAAACTCAATTCTGTGATCCCTAATGAAGGAATGGGAGAAATGAAAGTAGCAGAAATCATTGTTAGTGGTCAGTGGGATTTATCATGTGTTCAAGATTGGATTAACCCCTGGTAGGAAAAGGCCATAAAAGCAATCCCTCTCCCAAGTAGAGATAGACCTGATAAATTGATCTGGTCAAAGGTGAAGAATGGTGAATATTTTGTGAAGTCAGGCTACAAATTTGCGAGAGAGATTTTTTAGAAGGATAGTGTCACAGGGCCTTCCTCCTCATATATTACTTCAAGATTGGGTTGGAAGGAAATTTTGGGTCTGAAGGTCATTCCAAAAGTGAAGAATTTTATGTGGAGGGCTTGTGCTTATGCTTTACCAACAAAAGAAGCTTTGTTCAGAAAAAAATGTGTAGCTAATCCTTACTGTCCAATTTGTGGTGCTGAGCTAGAAACAAGACCATGCCATTTTGCTGTGTGATTGGACTATCAGTGCTTGGTTTGGTAGTCCTCTTTCTTAAAGGTTTCTGTCAATGAAGTCACAAGGTTTGACATGTGGATTCTATCCTGGTTGATAATGATGCTTTTGGATGACACTGGTAAAGCCATTGTAGCATGTACCTGTTGGGAAATTTGGAAGGCCAGATGTGATTTTATCTTCTAAGACTCCCATGTTGACCCGAAGGTATGTTTTGGGTTAAAATGGTTTCCTCCATAGCTAAGATTGATATAGTTAGAAGTCATGTGGCTGTGGAGAGAAGTGTTCAACTCAATCCAAAGGTTGACAGTCAGGATTGGTGGTCTCTTCCTTCTCCTGGTGATCTAAAGATAAATTTTGATGGGGCGTTCCAAAAGTCAAATATGAATGCTGTAATTGGGATTATAATCAGGAACTCTGAGGGAGGTGTTTGGGGTGGTCTTAGTGAGAATGTTTGGGTTTGTTCTAGCTTCATGAGTAAGGTTTTAGCTCTTAAGCGAGCTCTTGTGATGGTGGGGGATATTCCAGGGATGAAGTGCTGTATTGAGATGGATTGTGCTGAATTATTTGATGTAATAGTGGGAAATGTAGTGCTGAGCAGTGAGTGGCAGTGTAGGCACGTACTATATGATATCTCTGATCTATGTAGCATGTTGCAATTTAACTCCTTTTCCCTTGTTCGTCGTCAGGGAAATAAAGCGACTGATTGGCTCGCAAAAGGTGCCGTTAAGGGGTGGTTCTTCTTGATTGGATCTCTGATCCTCCATCCCCTCTAGTTGATATTCTGGTGAATGATAGGGAAGTAGCAGTAGCCAAGAGTGGGAATAGAACTGGTGTAGGTTGATTGTGTTTGTCTATTTTCTGTTTCTTTGGTAATAAAATGATCTACTTTGGCCAAAGAAAAAAAAATCATATTCAATATCTAATATTTTTTATGATATAAAATTTGAAACAAAATTTGATTTTTAGATTGAGCAACCTACATGACTTAAAGTGATGTACAAATTAATTATAAAAAACAGAAGATAATAAAATAAAATTTAATATAAACGTTTTTCTATAGATTTAATCAAATTTTTTCACTTCTCATTTATTGATATTCTTAGTTCAAACCTATTTTAAGGGAACAAGAATATTATACTTAAATCTCAATTTAGAGAATGATTGGATTGAAACTTCCTTTCCCTTCATCTGTCTCTATTCGGTTTAATTCAAATGGACATTTAACCTAATACTTAAAGGTAATTTCTTGTTCAACATGTGCTCTTCTCGTTATATTAAAAATACATGGCCCTTCTCATTTGAGTAAATTTAAAATAAAATATATTATGATTTATAACATAATTTAAAGTATAAGAAACTAAAAATATATTATGCTTTATTGCCACCCAAAATGCAATAATTTGTATATATACACACATATTATGCTTTTAGACATGAAATGAAGCAGGTGCATTGCGATGAACGATGAGACGAAGGTATTTTTTTTTCTATATTCCAAATATAGAATACTGGTGTATAAAAATTTTAACATAAATGGACTGCCATGCCTCATGTTGGGCTAGAGCCGAAGGCCAACCCGTTTTACCAACCAACTATTTTCTGGAAGAAAAAAATAATTCAATCCGACTTTTTGACATATTGATGTTTTGACAAATTAAATACTGACCAAAACAAAGAGAAAAATTGAATAACATAGTTTAGTAATTAATGATTCTAATTAATTGATAGGAAACAATTTGTATATTTGATCTTTTTTATATCCAAAGCTCTTGTAAATATATTTCTTAGCATTCGGACAATTGTTTCTCGTGTAATAGTTTACCATAATACAATGCAGCCAGCCATATTCCACTATAATATCAATCGCAATCTCCTAGTTGTCTACAATTTAATGAAGTACAGAACAAAGATGGCTCAATCTCATCCCAGAAACCCTATCAATATTGTTCCGTCTTCCCCTATTCACATAGTTACTAGCTATCAACACTTGGGTATCAAATTGGGTCATCATCACGATGCAAATGCAGAAAAACACTAATTAGCAGTTGCAATCAATCTCCATGGATGGTATAACGTTCCCATTTCTTTGTTGGGTCGTATATCTGCAACAGAAATTTGTTTTGAAAAATATTATAATAAAAACCAACAGCAATCTAAGATACTGACATATCACAAAAACACTCTGTTAGCAGCCATGAAGCAGACACTTCAACATCTGACACATGGGATTTTTGTATTAAACAGATCACAACACTTTAATTACACGTAAACACTTTATTTTGTCATATTGTGATGTTTGTGTCTGTGTCAAATTGCCAATGTCAATATCTATGCTTCCTAACTTAGCAGCCAAGGGGACGAAGAAAGCAGAACAGATGAACCTAAAGTGCAGATAAGTATTGTATAAGTGTGCCAGATAAATAAAGTACCTCCCATCTTGAAGCAGGAAATATATGCTTGTTCTTTTCGTACCAATGCCTTTCTACAACTTTCCCAGCATGAGACTGTAAAAAACAACAGTAAAATGATTTAAGCCAGAAGAGAAGACAAATTTACTAGAACATGAACATCCAATCACAAAAGTGGTGAATAGAAATATCATGAAATGAAAATTCAACCACCTTGCAGACTATATTCCTTTTTTCCCCGTTTGTTTTTAGAAAGTGCAAGAAGACTTCCAAAGTTAAGAATCAGTAAATAATATATTTTAGTAGCAAGTATTCAATACTAATATTGTAATTAGAACTGTCATTTTATCTTCAGACAGGAGTAGAGATGTTTGACATGCTTAATAACTCCTAAACCCTATCTTTTCACCATAAAAATTGTATGCTGTACATTTGTGCATACATGTAACAAGTAATTTTGAATTTCGTTTTATTTCTCCTTTCCTCCTTTTGAATGGATTCATTATTCATGGGCTACAATAGATATACAGCTTTCAAATTTCAACCAAAAGACTTCAATTTCCATTCTAATATACATAGCTAGTGAAGAGCTGAAACTAAAACAGTTAAAAATAACATTTGTTCCATTAAACTCCAATTACTTGCAGGTTAGCTTGTAGAATGCAGAAGCTACAATTGATAACTCTAGCAACAGTTCAACCAAAGATTTTAGAAAAAAGGGTTACTTTTCTAAAAATAAAACATAAGCAAATAATACAACTATATTCTTCTAAAACCATCATAACCACCATTAGTTGATTTAGCAATAGGATGAGATTTCAGTGGTAAATGGTGATGGATCACAAATTACAAGCATTTACTGATAAACAAGCTCAAATAGTCCCATTAGGAGATTTAAACAATTTCAAGAGTTGTGCATACCGATACAGGGATATACAAAACCAAGGCCAAACTCAGCAGAACTTAACAGTACCAAGATAAGTTCAACAAGCGCAGTTATCATGATGTTAAATTTTAAAACAGTAGCTGCAATAATAAGGCAGAAAAGCTACCTCATCTTTCTCGATAGTTGCATCAGCAATTGTTCGGACATCCTCATGCACATCGAAGTGGAAAAGCTGTATCGACCAAATTATATAGAAACAATAAGTAACCTCAAGTTGAAAATGCAGATCATTATCAAATGTTATGAAATTGTTCTCAAAGATGGCAGGCAGGTAATAGTTAGTGTTGGCCTACTTGGGGTGGAATGCAAATTCAGAGCACCAACTAAATATATCCACCATCAGCAATACCAAAACATGATAGATTACTGGCAAAAGCCAGTAACTACACAAGGTAAGACCAACTTTAAGTCTCACATTGTCTCAACTTCATTAACTATTTAAGTTTCCCTAAAAAAAAAAAACATAATCTTTACCTATAATAAAATAAGCATACAAAAGACACTACACCAGAGGATTATCAGAACCAGACCAACCAAAAATTGTCATTTAAACCTTGTAAGGGTCAGTTCATTATGATCATCTGCAATTGAGGGTTGACAAATGCTGCACCTTTTAAAAAAGAAAATTTATCAAATAAAAGAAAGAAATCCTGGATCTGGTCTATCTCCCTTTATCAGTCCATTGAACATACAATTTCTCACCTTCTTCTATTGATTTCATCATTTTGTTTATTTCCTGCTTCTTGCAGCTAAGAACCTCTTTCCTACACCTAAAATTCTGCATATAGTTTCTTTTGCATTTGGAAAAAAAAAGGAGAAACTGACCCTAATAATAGAGGTCTAAAATAAAATTCACTTTTTTTTTTCCTTAGCTTAGAAAAACCATTTAGAAGTTGATATAGTAATGTATGAAGTTCCTCCAAAAGAGAAGTAATCTGAAATAAAAGCAAGAGAAGAAGGCTAACATACAGGACCACTTTTGCCTCTTGCTTTGTTTACTATCAGCTCATAAAAGCTGTGTTGCTGTAATATACATGAAAACAAGTAAATAAGTTAGCAGCAGATACCGTTTTACCAAGGAAAAAAAAAAGCAAGATATCCTACACGTTTATTTTAGATAAAACTAAATACATGTTCTTACATGGGGAATGATAAGATCTTCTTTCACATATAGCAAATTTTCCACCGATGTCGTTCTAATCTCACGAAACTCAGGAGCCAATTGCTGCTGGACTGCCCGAAGAAACTCTCCTATTGTATCACCCTTACGTACCTTAATCATAAAAAAAAAAAAAGGTTCAAATGCGAAGACAATTTATTAAATGTAAACTTGAATTCAGGAATTAGAAAAGAAATTTTGATGCAGATAGCCTTTACTAACCTGGATCACACGCCTATGGCCAGCTCCATCCCAGTAGCTGTATGTAATTTCAAGAGGCTCATCTGAAACACAAGAACTTGGTTAAGCAAGATTTATTCTGTACTATGATTATATTCTATGAACCAGCTTATGTACACAATCATTTTAACTTACAGTAAAATGGAAAAGATATGAAAGATTTAGCAGACTTACTTCGAATCTGCTCCTGCTCACGAAGCCACTGTTTCCGCAGCCTTTCTCGCTCTGCTTGTTCCTCAGCCTCTCGCTCACTGAAACAACATTGTCAGTGCTCCTATGCCCAGACATTAGGGCAACAACTATAAAGAAATGGAATAGAAATCGGGGGAGAGGAGAGAGAGTGAGGAGTAAAAAGGACAAGAGAAGGATACCACACCTGTCTGGTAGAAAGCTAGTTTCAACAGTAGGGTCTTTACCAAGTTTACAACTCCTAAGTTTATTTGTTTCACGACTCTCTACCAACAACAAAGAGAAGGTTGATGTTATTATATATTTAAAAAAAAAAAGAAAAAAGGAAAACCACTAACAGATTTCACGGTGCTAAATATCCATATTCCATACAATTTGATGTTCAATGATACAATAAGAGTTAGCTCCATGGATCAAACAATGCCAACATATTTTATCTTTATTCGTTTTTATAGTTAAATTGTTGATAGTGAGATCTATCCTAATAGTTTCTCCTATTGTTTTCTTTAGTCTCCCTTTATCTCTCGTTATTGGCATATCTTCCATCCGATCTACTCATCCTACCAACTTTTTTATAATAGGTGCTACTCCAACTTTCAGTCTAGTGTAATCATTTCTAATCCTACCCTCTCTAATGTGTCCACTCATCCAACGCAATATTTTCTTTTCTAGAACTTTGAATTTTTGCTCATATTAATTTTTTATTGCCCAACATTTAGTACTAAACAACAATGCAAATCTCATAGTTATGGGATCTTCCTTTAAGTTTGACTGGTACTTTTCTATCACAAATGACTCTTGAAGGCTTCTTCTATTTCATCCTCTTAGCTTGGATTCTATGGTTTATGTCTCCCTCTCCATTATTTGTATGATAGTCTCTCTAAATACTTAAAATTTGTGACTTGTATGGAATGATCACCAAATTTCACCTCCACCCTAAAATCAGTGTATCTTTCACTAAATTTACATTCTATATATTCTGTTTTCTTCGATTTATACAAAAACTGTATGTTTTCAAAACTTGTCTCCACTTTTCTAGTTTTTCGTTTACTTCTTTCAAATCTCCAACAGACTATATCGAATCGTTGCACCGTCTCTTGGATAAGTTCAGTAAGCTCACCCAATACGAACTTAAAAAGGTAAGGGCTCAAGGCTTAACCTTGGAGTAGTCCTACAATTATAGGAAAATGGCTCAACTTTGCGTTCTCACACAAGTCGTGGCCCCATCATACAAATCTTTTACTGCTTGAATATAAGCCACACAAACTCTTTTCTTTTTCAAAGCTTTCTACAATGCATCTCTCGATACTCTATCATAAGTCTTTTCTAAATAGATGAGAACTGCATGAACTCCTTTTAATGATATTGTTTCTAAAATACCCCAACATTGTCTTTAAAGGAAAATAGAAAAACTCTTCTCCTAATTCAATACAGCAAAGAATATCAAACAACATTCGAACTTCTTGGCAACAAAGGAACCAATTTTACAAATGTTTTAGCTTTTGAAGATTATAGAAATTGAAGGCTTGAAAGTTTGCAAGTACGAATTTGACCACATTCCAATTAAATCACTAACAACCATAAATTACTAAAATGTGAAATACAGAATAATTTGGAATGTCTTTTTCTGTTAATGCAAAACAAGTATAACATTTAAAAAAAAAGGAGTAAAAGAATAAAACAACTTGACAGAAGCACATTTGCGTCATGTAACAAGATGAAGAACCTCAAATATTAATGGAGAAACATACACGATAATTCAATAGTCAAACAGGACATAGTTTTCTAACCTATTTTTCACTGACAAAAACCATAAACCTACATGAAAAAATTTTGACTTCTAGACAATTTATGTTAGACAAAGAGGCCAATTACTCAAGCAGGATCTCAACCAGGAAGATAAATCAAAATAAATAATACTGATTGATCCGACCAATCCTTAAGCAGTGTTTATCATAAAAAAATCAAATATAATAAAAGCTTTTCTTCCTCAATTATGAATATTTGATTTTCTAGTTAGACAAAATTCCATTTTTGGTCCCCATATTTTGGAGTCATTGTCAATTTCATCCCTAAACTGCTTTCTCTATCAATTTCATTTCCAAAGTTTACAAAGCCATCAACTTTGTCCCAAACCCTAATGCCATCAATTATACTAACAAAATCCACATATTTAGCTATCCACGTCTAATTAATGTCGTAACATTGGTAAATACTCATTTTATGAACTTCCAATTTCATCACTGAAGTTTGGAAAATTTTCAATCATGTTAGCACGGTAAGTCCATGAAGATTGTCAAATAAGTCAATGAAAACCAATATCATTAAGGGCTGTAAACAAGTCGAGTCGAAACTTAGCTTGACCAAACTCATTCATAACTCAAATATGAGCCTAAACTTTAAAATAAACAAAAAATTATGATCAATTTCAGCTCACTTAAAAACTGAGTTAAGCCCGAATAGTTCGCAAACAATGCTATAAATATAATATAAATTTATAAGCACATGTAAAAATTAAACTAAATAAAAGAATTATCAACTTTCATATAATCTATATATATATATATATATGAATATGAGAAAATTATATAAATTTAAAAATTATACTTTTTAATTATGCATGAAATTTTGTATTCATTTAAGTTTTTTTATAAAGAATATATACGATTACCATATATATTATTTAAAATATAAAATATATATTATATAAAATAATATTTTATGATTAACTATGTTGTCCGTAAACTTAACGAGTTGAACATCAAATGTTCAAGTTTAGCTTATTTAACTAAACGAACTTAATATGTTGATCAAACTCGTTCATTTAGTAAATGAATCCAGCCTGATTCAAACTTTTGACAAACCAAATCCAAGTAGTTCACTTACAGCTCAGTTTATTTACACCCCTAGACTAAATTGATGGCTTAATTCTTGATTTACAAGTACCCATATCATTGACCATATCTCTAAATATTCTTTTCCCATTCTTCATCAATCTCACCTAGTTGGAGAAAATTCAACTTCCATTCTAGTTTTGGTGTGGAAGCAATAGAAAAGTCTAGCTTGGAAAAGTAGGACAATAGGCAGTGACCAAGAACACAAACAAAAGAAAATTTCGTATCTTGAACATGACACGAATAGCATATTCTATGCAACAATTTAGTTGCTAAAACCAGAACATGAACTTCTACAACTTGAAATGAGACTCTTCAGTTTGTGTACTTGCAAGATGAATGTATATGTCTTTCTCTCATCGTAACTTTGCTTCTGAACAGTCTTCGACATCTCCATGTTCTTCACATTCTAACTTTACTTCTGAATGCTCTTCACAGTCCATCATAATAATGTTATAATCATTCTCAATATCAAATGGAAATCTTGAGGATATTTTTCTTGTTCAACTTTGGAAGGAAAAAGAGCATAATCTTGGTATTCTGCATAGGAGTAATAAGAGATATGACAATAATAGTGCTCACAAAAATCAACAGAGGAGTAGGTCTGACACTAATAGAATGAGGCTTGATATTCATTAATTTGTTGGCTTAAACAGGTTATGGCACTGATGGAAATAAGTGACTTGGGAAACCCTTCCTCAAAAGCTAGCGGTTGAGGGGGAAGAACCAAGCCACTTATACCCCATCAAACATCCCATACTACTCAATATAGGACGTTGGTAGCCATACTACTCTGGGGACATCTCGTACTATCCCCATTCCTACCAGGCACCCAAAATTTCTTTGCACATTTGGTCCATCTAATCCTTGTTCACCATATATTTAAGCCTCTCTTCCAGATTGCCCCCAATATTGTCCATGGCAAGTTTCAAGTTGCTTTGTGGGTCCAAAATATCTGGCCATAACCAACCCTAAAATTGATCCCCTAGTGTAGACCCTACCCCAAAACACTGTAAAGAATTCGGCCAGAAGATTGCAAAATGGCGAAAAGTGTGGAATATGGCAACAAAAACTAACACAGGGAGATGGCACACAGGTCATAAGCTAGGAATTTGACAGCTTGTGGCAATACATGGAGTGTCAAATGGCAACAAAATTTCTGGGATGAGCTGATTTTAGGGTTCCACTTCTTGTGGTATAGTTACTTTATGGGTTGGGAGATTGATGGTGGCTGATACAGCATCAAAAGCAATATTGGAAGGTTTCCAACAGGTCAACAGCAACTCTGACCTTCCAACAACAGTTGTATGCACTGGAGTTTCAGTCTAATACCACTTGATGTAGAATTGATAGAAGAAAAAAGGAGAGTGAGATAAGATAAAGAGAGAAGGAAACATAGGAAGGAGATGCAACCAACAAATACTGATTCTATCCACCCTCTCACCAAACCTTGAAAAGAAACCATCCAAAGATCCTTAAATTTTGGGGAGAACCTTCAACCGCTTCACTAAGAGCAAATAGCTTGCACCAAATGCACTAAGGCAAAGAACAATTCAACCATAGCTAGCTAAACCTCTCCAACCAGATGAGACAAAACAAAATGAACCCTAAACTATCCCAATTCCCTATAATATATTTATATAAACATTTGAAAATAGCTTGATTTGACAATGAACAAAATTTAATTCCTAAGCTCTGCATCCATTCATAGTTATATGCTCCATTCTTTGACAAGAAGGCAAGGAAGAATAGTAAAGTAAAACTACAGAGTGGTACACAACATAGTAGTGCCATTCTAAAAAACGATCACTTTGATAATCAGAGAAGTAAGGTGTTGTAGGAAAATCAGCTTACTGTCTTCTCCTTCCTCCTCTTCACTGCCATGCTCAATATCCTCAGCAAAAGATAATCGAGAATTCCCCTTTATTTTCCTCTTCTTACGCTTTTCTAATTGAAGCTCTTCCTCCCTATAAGACAAATAGTAAACTATAAATCAATAAAGACGGACCGTCTAATCTCACTCTACCAAAAAAAAAAAAGTAGTAAAGGTAAGAATCCAATGAATGTTAATATATAATTTTACTATTTCAACATCAGAGCAATATAACGCAACTTACTCTTGCTGTAGCTTCTGTAGCTTCTCCTTCTCTTCCTCCTCAATTTTGTTCCGAATATTAACCCTCTACAGCATGAACATGTCATTAAACATCACCAAATTATGGAAGCATAACGTAAACAACATTAAGACCCCATCATAAACTTCTATTACCTTCTCTACATACTGTTCTCTAGTCACTAGACCAACAGTTTCCTTTTTAAATGCAGTCTCGAGAATCTGAAAACCCCATTAAACAAATAACAAATTTAGAAACCAAAACAGAAAGAAAAGAGTCATCAAGCATTGATTAATAAAAATAAAAATCAAAGAGAAAACTTAATCCCTAAAGAATCAAAGATTCCAAGGTTGATGCCGTAACCAACATCTCAAGAGGTATTTCTCACTATATCAACATATCCAAAGAGAAAGCTCCAAGCCCAAGAAATTGAAGGAATCTAATGAAGTGGGTTTCAAATTCAGACCTCGGAAGTGCTAGAACCGAATTGGAGGAGACCAGGCTGGCCTTTAGCAGAGGCAGACTTGGTTTTGAGCTCTTGGATTTTGCGGCGCTCAGCCTCTCTCTGCTTCTCGAGCCGTCGGATCCTGACGGCGTCCTGGGCCGTGCCCACATATCCATCTCCCATACCCGACATACTTTCCTATTCTTGTTGTCTATGTTGAGCACTTTCACTGAACTTCCACAGCAACCAACAAGGATGAAAGGCAGACCCAGATGAAGTGATGAACTCTGCACATTGCCTGCTTTAATTTCTCTTTCAAATATATGTATTCAATCAAAATAATTCTTACGTCAAGCTCAAATACAAGTTTGGCTATAATATCTAGAAAAGTGGTTCTCCTTATAGTTTCAATTAAAAAATAATTGATGTTTTCACTTTTGGAACACCAAGATTAATTGTGAAGCAATATACCAGGTTAAAACATATTCTACTAGGGGCATTTTATCAAGTAAATCATAGTACTATAAGCCTTCTGAATCTTAAAATAGAACAACTATATACCCAATCAGATTCTAAGGAGAGTCGAATAAAGATCAACTCAAAACACAATTAAATTGCAAGATAATAAAAATTTCATACCACAATGCAACAAAACATAATCAAGGAATCAAACTTGATTCCACAAAAGTTCAGCCTTGAGCATAAATATATTTTTCATGTACAATTTACAAAGAAATGTCATTGAACCATCTCAGAGGTCAGAACCTTATTCAGTGGATTGAAAAAAATTTACCTTGCAATTCAGACTTTGGTGAAGGAGTGAAGCTGGCTGGAAGAGCGGTGCAGCTGTGGCTGAGCAGCGGCTGGCAGGTCTATCTTCCGAAGTTGGAAGATCACAGCGGTGCGTCACTGGTGCCTCTCTCTCTCGCCGTCGGCAGGTCTCATGGATGCTGGATGAATGACGGCAGGTCTGGTGGCTGCGACCAACGCTTCTGCTGCGGCTGCGTCAAAGGATCGGTGTCTTGGCAGCTAGGTTGGGGAGAGGAGGAAGGTCAGCGACTGTCCTGGACTCGTGCGTGCACACTACCAGGAGAAGATTAGAATTTTAAGTTTTTTAATTTTAGGAAAATGAAAAAAAGTTTTTTTAAAAAAAATAAATTATTGTTTTAGTCCCTGAAAGATTTTAGTTGCCTCAATTTAGTCTCTGAATCAAGAAAATATCATATTTAGTCCCTAAAAACTACCTTCTGTCTGAATTTCATCCCTGCATTATTGACTGTTGGATTCGCTGATGTGACATTAACGGAGGCACACATGGCTGTTAAATGCCATGTCATCTCCTCACAAAAAAGACAGATTTTAGCCACAGTGAAAACCGCAGCTAAATTGATAGAGCACCATAGCTAACCCATATTAACCACTGTGGCACCCCACCACAGCTATTGTTTAATAAGCAAAAAAAGGATTCAAAGACCTTTTAGGCTTACTTATTAGCCCCGTGGCTAATATTTTCAGTGAATCAATAAAAAAAAAAAAAAAACCTGGGTTCTGCTAATAAAAATAACAAAGGAGACTTGGATGAAAATAGAAGCACGCTTCATCTACAAATATATACATTGAATAGCATTCTGCTAACCAATATAAAATATCCAACAAAGACCCAACATATGTGACATGAAAACAAGTAGACAATTTAAAACCTTCAAAAAATAAAGACAGATGTTTGTGCCTCTTTGCTAATAACTGGACTAAGGTCTGCACTAGGATCTGTTCCTGCAATCACTTTATGTACCTTGGCAAGCTGCACAAGTTCTTATTCCCTAGAAATGATAAAATAAGGATATACTGCATTATTTGCATCCTGATGATTCACAGATTGTTGTTTTAAAGTATAACGTATGGTGAGTAAAGGGCCTTATACAAGATAGTTGGTCATAGCTCATCGTGTTAGTTTTCTGGTATATTTAGTATACATAGTTTTCTTGTACTTGTAGATACACATCATGATAGATATTATTTAAAGAAAGGAGGCTTAGGTTATTTTACTCAACTATGCAAGGTTTCTATAAGCTTCTATTGTTAGAATTGATTGATGGTAGAGATGACGACTTTACCCAAAAATTATCATTTGCACCAAATAGCTAATTAGTTCTAGTTAGCTCATTTTTATAACGGAATTCCTGCACAATTTTATAAACACCCAGAGTATTATTAGATTAAATTTCTCAACTTGATTTGGTGTATCACATATATCAGCCTCATGACTTGAAGTAATTTTTTCAGCTCTTATTTTTTCTTACTTGCTGTACTTCTTAATGTTTAGAACCTTTTTCTTGTAGGTTTCTAGATCTATTCGAGATGTATATTTAAAAAAGGCAGAGTTCAACAGAGAACCTCTATATGCTAAATTTCGACTTCGTGAGCCTTTCAAGAGGCCAATACTAAGTTCAGAACCATCAATATTAGTCTATCAGTTGCAGCCACAAGATCAGTTTATTATATTTGCATCCGATGGCCTCTAGGAGCACCTTAGCAATCAAAAGGTAGTTGATATAGTTCAAAATAATGCCGGCAGCGTAAGATATGATTTTAGGTACTACTATACTGGACATTGCTATTGTGTTACTGCAATTGAACTAAATTATACATAACATCAATATTTGTATCAGTTTCACAGCCAAGCAACAGAAGTATGCCATTATTTTTGAGTTTAGCTCTACCCTACCAATTTGGTTCAGCAAGAAGAGATGAAAGACTCAAGTTGTGCATGTGCAGGTAAAGAGGAGACTATACTTCATATTTTATTCTTCTAAGATTTTTTGTGGTTGTTCAACGGTTACCTCTATCAATCACACAACATCCTCATTGATTCATAAATTCACAACTCACAAATATATATCAGATTCAAGATAACGAGAAGAAACAATGAAGGGGTTACCTCTATCAAGAAGTAGCTTCCGTCTCTGTTGAATGCCGCGATATGGGTGCTCTGTTTTCGTTCTCAGATGCTCGTATATGTTCGAATCCCTCTCTTGTTGCTGTTGTGAGCCTTCAGTGAGGATCAATGAGCTGGATGGGTTACTCTATTTCGGCCAAAACGCGAGCTCCTTGCCGGCAGAACGCGAGTCTGAAATCCGAGTGAAGGGATTCCTAGCAAGACGCGAGTGCCCTAGCACGATGAAGATGATGCAGAACACGAGTTCGAAATCAGAGTGACCGAATTCCCTCAATAACGCGAGTGCCCTAACCTATCGGTTTTTTATGTTTTTAGGCAAAAATAACAATTATTTTTAAATTTTATATCTATTTTTAATTTTATTTTAAAATTTTATTGATAAATTTTATTTTAAAATTTTATTTTAAAATTTTACATTATAATCTATTTCATCTTACGAGTCTAAATTATTAAAAAAAATGGTGACAAAATATTTGACTTAATATTAAAATATTAAGTAAAAAATAAAATATTGACTCATACTAATTTCAAAAACATAATATTAAATGTCACGTTATTATTTTTATTAATAATTTAAAAAATATAAAGATGTGAAATGAAATTAATTATAATTTAAAATTTTAAAAATAAAATTAATCATAAAAAAATTTAAGAATAAAATTAAAATTCGATAAAAACTTTAAAGACATAAAATGTGCTTTTGTTTAGAATTGAATATTGCAAATTGGCCTACAAGAATAATAATTAAAAAAATTACTTAATATAATTTATTTTACATATCAACATAATTAAAATAAATATTATAAATTAGCTTACAAAAATATAATTTATTTTATATATCAAAATATTAAGAATGAATATTATATATCAACATATGTTATAAATTTTATATGTAATAAAATTTTTTAAAATATTAAAAAAAAAAGAGGAAATGGCCCATAACCAGACCTTACAAGCCTATTGTGGTATATCGAACTAAAATAGGCTTTGGGCTAAGCGCATTTTGAAACTCTTACACATTATCGAGATAACCTGGCCTAAACAAGTTAGGTGAGTTAGGTTAATCTGACCTAATTGTTTTAGGTTGTTATTTGGACAACTTAACCCACCATTTTGGGTCCAATGGTGAATTAAATGGGTCCAATCTGTTGGGTTTAGCCCATTTTGCCAACTTTAGTTGGGAGAGAAAATCTTATTAAGAGATCTAAGTGGGCATGTGGGGAGTGAAGTTAAAGGATATGAAGGTTTTTATAGAGGGTATGACATCAGAGAGTAAATGCATAAGTAAATGTAGAGAGTAAAAGAATCTTAGATTTTTCTTTAGCTTTTTATTTTGTGAAAACACAAGGTATTTCCAAGTTACATTGGACTTGGGACTAATCCCTATCAAGCTGAGAGCGTTAAGGTAAAACTCTCGCAACAAGTGTGCTTTTCAGAATTTAAACTTGTATCTTCCTCCTTATAGGGGTAAGGTCACTACCTATAGCCGTCAAAATAGTCCAACCCACTGGGTTAGCCCCGTTTAACCTAGTAAGATGATGAGTTGGATTTTTATTTTCCCAACCTGTATAACCATAGGAATTTTTTGACCTAGTTCACTTAACATGTGGGTTAAACGAGTCATCCCATTTAAACCCGAAGGTTGGCCCGTTTATTATTTTTTTTATTTTTTTAAATTCATGAACCCACAATCCATAATAAAAAGAAACTTACAAAATCAAATAATGAAAAAGAGTTAAATGACATTTAAAAATTTGAAAAATTCTATTTTATGTTTGTTTACATTTTTTGGTTTGATAATTTAATTTTGATTTCTTATGTTGTTGAGTTTGAGACTTTGTAATTATATGATATTGTTGTTGTATTCAATATTTTCATTTATTACGGTATTTTTTTTTTCATATTTCTCTCTTTTTAAAAAAAAAATTAGTGGATTAAACGGGTCGTTGAGTCGAATTGATGTTTTTTTAACCTATTACAAAGAAGGTCAAAATAACCTAGCTTACTTAACCCATAACCCTGTGACAGGGTAACCCTCATGAACTGGGTTGGTGTATTTTGACAACTATATCGCTACCACCTCAACCAACAAAAACATGTTTTAAAAATAGGGTAGAGCATTTCATCATGTACAAGAGTAGAGCAACATGTTCCCAAATCAATTTCTTTATAATAAGGAAATAATATAGTACACTTTGAATCAACTACAAAGTCATACCTATAGAGATCTTAACTACCCAACATAGGATCTTGGTTATGGACATGCACATTAAGAGAAGAGTTGAAAGAAATTGTTAAAAAACATACCCTAAGATAAGGTTGTGACATTTCAGGGGAGAACCACATGAGAGTTTCCAGAGAAATGTGCTAGAAGAGGGGATTTGGGAAGCATAAAGAGATGCAAACTACATGTGGAACAAAATGGCTAAAGGGATTAGGAATGTTGCTATAAAAACACTAGGTATATCAAAAGGTTTTGGACCAAAAGGGAGAATCTTGTGTTAGGAATGGCTAGCACCTAATAGGGGGTAAACTAGGAGTTTAAAAAATTTTCTGAGTTTTTGGAAGCTAAATAACTTTAAACTAGTGAAACTTTTAAAAAATAGTATAAAATGGAAGAAAGTTCAGATTAGATGCCAACACAGAGTAAAACAAAGCAAAACAGAGTACTGCATTATAAGGTGATGGAATTTAAAGTTGTAGAAATTTAAAGAGCTAAATGAAAGTGCAGTAATATATAGAATACAAATTTATATCCTGGTTCAACTTATCTAACAAATCCTACATCTAGTTCCTACGCAAAGTTTGAGATTTTTACTAATCATCACAAGTTCCAAGATGATTTCAAAAGAAACTCTCAGCACTTTCTTTTTCAACATGCTCAAGGGAAACCTTTCCCTAAGATTTTCACACCCTTTCTCTATAGAAGAATAAGATTATTTCAAAAGAAAATCTCTCTTTCAGAGTGAATAATATAAATGAAGTACTATAGGCAAGTTAGAAAGCTAGAGCTTGGAAGGAGAATTGAAATTTTGAATTAAGATAGTTTTTTGATGTTTTCAAACTTCCCAAAAGCTCTATTTAATTTTTCAAGAGATAGCCGTTTGGAGTCATATCTTTGCATATCTTCTGAAAAAGAGTTGTTTTTACCTTCAATATATTGTTTCGTGGGTCCCATTCCTGTTTGGCGTGTCCTATTTGGCGCCGCAAGGCGTTTTAGCAATGGTTTTTCGTTGCTAAAGTTTTTTGCAACAAATATTATTGTCACTATAACTTTTGTTAAATTAATTATTTAAACAAAAGTTATAGCAGCAATAATATTCGTTGCAATAATATTAAAACACACTTTAGCGACGGATAAAACCGCCGCTAAAAAGCACAGCAGGGACTACAGCAGGGAGCGCCCAGCAGGGGATCCAATTCCATTGTTTCGTACATTGGCAGTCAACTTGTAGGACTCTACTAGTCGACTATTATGTTCTTCAATTCAAAATTTCAAGTACAGACTTGTAGCAGTTGACTACTAAACACCTAGCAATCAACTAGTTAATCTTGGCTTTGAGTTCATTTTTTCCCAATGGCTAGCAGTCAATTGCTAGAGTTCCATCAGCCTACTGTAGCTCATTATAAGTTATTGGTTGATTGTTAAAGGCCTAGCAATTGACTAGTAGCTTATTATATGAATTTTCTAAACTTTGATTGATGTTAGTCCACTGCAAGCATCCAGTCGACTGGCTCCTTATAAAAATAACTTTTAAAAGGAAAATTTATTTGAGAGCTAGAAAGTCTTTTAAATTTGAGTAGAGGTGAATTTCAAGAGATTCTCAAAATAGATTTTGAGCTAAAGTTTCTATTTCACTTTTACAATTGAGTCCTGGGCACCTAACTAATATTGTATGCTTCTTTAAGCTTTTGGTGAGCCCTTGGACTTTGAATTTTTCTTGAAAAATACTTCAATGTATTTGTGATCATCAAAACCTTGAAGAAGCTATACTCAATTGGGTTAACATCTTGGTGTTGGAATGCAAATGTACAAGATAAATATTAAGGTTAAAAGGGATTTCTATAAGGCATAAAACTCATGCAGGGATAATGAAATCATTGTAGTAAGCTACAGTGACTTACCACATTATGGAAAAAAAGCACATAAGTATAATCTTTCGTTAAGGGTGTTCCTAAAGAAAGCTCGGCCTCTCAAGACGTCAAGCTTCCTTATTCCTTTCTCTCTCCATCAAAAGGAGAAAAAAAAGCAAACATAAATTTATTATTATTATTGACAATAGAACATCAAGCCTTGGAAGTGAATTAGAAAATATATAAAGATGTGGGGCTTACCATGATGCTTTAAATTAGTTGAAATAGAAAATGGGCAATCCCTCAAGTAAATTAGAAAATGGGGCTTACCATGATGCTTTAAATTAGTTGAATTTTCTCCCAAGATACAATTTCATGCATGAAAAGTGATATAAGCCCTCTTCCATGCATGATTAACTATTCACACACACACAAACACAAATATATAAAGATGTGGGGCCCACCCACTTAAAAAAAAGGAGGAAGCATAGGACATTTTCTATATATGCATTTAGACGAGGGCCCCTCTATGCAAAACTCATATATATATTGGATAGGTATGGTACACAAATACACATATATATTAATGTGGGACCCGTCACACACACACTATCCATCTCATATATTCACACACACGTGCGCGCGCACGCACACATACACACACATATATATTCACAATGCTCCACGTGAAAAATATATGCGGATCCCTTGTACATATCCTATAATCAAGTATCTTTATGTACTTTCTAATACATGTACATTTACTTGGAGTAATGTTTGACGCTCTCAATTTCTTATATGCTTTACATTGAATAATAATGGCAATTTCTAAATTTTTTATCACTACATATTTGTATTGCATATTACTTTAAGAGCTTTTGCACAAGCTTAAAGTTAGTATCTCTATGTCAATTTTTATTGATAAATATCATAGGATATTAAAACCAATCAATATCTAACATGCTTCAACTTTATCATTTTTCGATGATTGACTGATGTTTGCATAATCATATGCTCTATAAATTTTACTAACATAACAGTTTTGTTTAAAATCTAGAGAGATAGTAGGGTCTTACAACCAAGTTGTTCAAGAAAATTGATAAATCCTACCAACTTTCATCAGTCACCCTCTACCATTAGTGTAATGACCCCCTAATCCATAATATACTATCCTCTATCTGCCTAGTGGAAGCATATGGGTTTTAGAGGTAATTATTCCTGATGTGGGAATGTTAGGGGATCGCTATTGGTTGAGCGTAACCCAAATAGACATTCCGTCGTGATTCTATTCAACCCTAATTCACATGCAGCTATACTAATTATACATGAATTCATCATAAATTACTCTGGAATGAAAACTAAAATTCATACATACAACGTACAACTCATTCATACAAATTCCAACTTAATTACACACGTTTACAGTGGTAAAACCTTGCCAAAAATTCGACAGAGTCTCCTCTGTATTTCGAACATATCCCAAAGTACAAACAGTCATCCATCAGAAATTTACAGCCAATCCAACAACAACAGAAAAGCAGAAATTATAGAATCCAATATAAAACCTCATCAGTACATACATTCATTACAATTAAAGCCTAGAACTATGCTGCTCTTCTTTTTATCACCAATGCCTTGCCCAGCTAGCGTCTAGGTCCCTGCTCCTGTTCATCTGAGTAAACAACCTGGTGAGATATGAAATCCCAGTAGAATAATTTACAATCTAAAATATAATTTGAAATTTGGTTGATTACTCAGTGGTGCAAGCACCGAAAAAAATTTCCCGAAATCAGTTCAAAATTTGTGAAATACCTTATCTTTAAAATCATTTTATCTCATGGAAATCGCAGCAATTATTTAAAAGTCATAAAAATCTATTTCTTTAAAAATCGGTAATTCAAATCAGGTTAAATCCCATGCCCGGTGTATCTAAATCCATGTTGGCCACAAATTCTCTGTGACTGAATCTAAAATCTTCCAATTGCACGCTATCCAGAGAGATTATATCTCTTATCATTGGGTGTGATCCGTAACACCAATCACCCAAATCTTGCCTATGTTGTGAGTGTGATCCGTAACACCAATCACTCACTTAAGGACCAGGTGAGAATCAACATCTAAGGCCTCCCCTAGCATGTGCACATACGCCAATTCTCATCCTCATACAGTCTATTCGAACTTATATGCTCACGGTCGGCTATTCCTCAAGGTTCTAGGGGTATTACACCTAAATCACAACATTTTCGCGTGTAGGCTATCCCCCCTTATACTCCTTAAACCTTTCTTAGGGTCGTCCTGATTTATCGCGTGATCCCTAACGTAGTGCAAGCTAAATCTGGTAAAAATAATATCATTATAAAACTCCCTGCACTCGAGATACTTAATAGCCGTCCCATACTAGCTATCAAGTACCCTACCCTAAGTAAATTCGTCCTAATGGCATCTAAACTCGATAAACAATTCATCTAACATGCAAATGGGGTTTTCAGCAAACAGGCATGCAATTTAGTCCATCAAAAATAGCACGTAAATCTATACAATTAAATCTAATCGTTCAGGTATCTATACAATCAATTCCAACATTCGGGAAGCGTAAATTATCCTACCTGGTCTCTGTTTACTCCAAATCAATTCGGAACTTCTCGTATCCTTAGATTTTGAGCCGAATCAATTCCTTAGGCATTTACATGAATATTTGAGCTCATCACGTCATCAGTTTTATAGTCCTAAGTCCAATTACACAATTTCCTAGGTTGATTTATTTTCTATTCCAATTCGGCAGTCAATTACATCAAAATAAATTAAGTTTAGGTGAATCGGACCTTACCGGGGGTTCCAAATGGTGAAAATCTATCTCGAGGTAGTCTCGGTGTCTCTCGAGTATCTATTTGGATTCTCCAGCGGTGGCGCACGGCATAGCACAGCACACACGACAGAGGGGTGCAATTGGCCTCGAAAATCACACCACAGTGAAGCCCTCATGATGAGGAGTCCGAATATGGTGGTGGTGTGGCGGTTCACGGCTGTTTGGACAGCGTTTTCTAGCCTCAAAAAATGATGCAAGGCGGACGAAGTTTTTCTTGATCTACGCGAGTGGAGGCTCCTTTTGACGGCTGCTAGCTGGGGGAGGAAGCTGGCAGCTCGACCTACACGCTGGTGGCGGCGATGATGGTCAACGGTGGTCGACGACTGTGATCTCAGCTGGTGAAGTTTTCTCGCAACGAAAGGAAAAAGCTTTGTTTTACGGTGACTCTAGCGGTCGTTGGTGGCCGTGGGTGGCTACTGGAAGTTGAGGGTGGTGAGGGGTGTCGGTTGGTAGGTTAGGTGGTGGCCCATGGTGGCCCAGGCGGTGGCGCACAGTGGAGGAAGAAGGAGAGAGAGGAGAGAGAAAATAGAGTGAGGAGAGAGAGAGAATTGTTAAAAATGGCGGGGTTTCAGAGAATTTAAAGCTCTCGGGGGTAATTCTGACTTTTCCCAGACCACTCGGGGAAACTTCAGGACGTTGTCATTCATCCGGACGTTGGTACGAGTTCCCATGCAGAGGTTTCGGCCTCCGTCTTAGAAACTGAAGCCTGAAACTTTGTCTGTCAGTATTTTATCACTGTGCCGCGTTTCTGACTCCTAAAAGCCTTTTGATTTCAACTATCGACCTCAAAATTCATGCCAGACTCAGTTTACATGAAATTAACATCAGAATTAAATTTTTAAATCTGTGAAAACACTCTCGGTTATTACATTCTCCCAACTTTAAAAAAAAATTTATCCCCAAAATTCATACCTATAAACAGCTCTGGGTATCGTTGCCTCATCTCGTCTTCCTTCTCCCACGTCATCTCCTGCGACGCTACATCCTGCCAAAGTACCTTAACTAAAGGGATTATTTTACTTTGGAGTAGATTCATAAGTTAAATTTTCCTTTAATATTATAGGTTGATTCCCCAATACATACGCGGGATCTGGAA
Organism: Senna siamea; assembly: GCA_031216115.1. Classification (NCBI taxonomy): domain Eukaryota; kingdom Viridiplantae; phylum Streptophyta; class Magnoliopsida; order Fabales; family Fabaceae; genus Senna; species Senna siamea. The sequence continues at coordinate 12,741,157 of CM062360.1, forward strand.
CATATTTATGAGTAGGGAGACGTGAAAAACATCATGTAGGTTGGACAAATAGAGAGGTAAGGCAATTTGGTAGGCTACTGGACCGACCCTTTGTAGGATTTGGAATGGTCCTAGAAACCTAAGGCTTAGTTTCTAAGTCCTTACTTGTCTACTGATACCCGTGGTGGGGGACACTCTTAAAAATACATGCTCTCCCTCATTAAATTCTAAAGGCCTTCTTCTCTTACTTGCATAGGCTTTCTGTCTCTATTGGCCAACCCTCATATTTTCTTTGATCATTTTGATCTGATTAGTGGTTTCTTGTACGATCTCAGGTTCCAATAGGGTACTCTCCCCCATCTCTACCCAACTCAAGGGTGATTTACAACTCCTCCGATACAAAGCCTCATAGGGTGCCATACCGATGGTAGAGTTATAACTGTTATTATATGCAAACTCTATCAACGGTAGGTGTTTATCCCAACTCCCTTTCTGTTCTAATACACAAGCTCTCAACATATCTTCTAAAGTCTGAATAGTTCTCTCAAAATGCCCGTCAGTCTGAGGATGATAGGCTGTGCTAAACTTGAGCTGGGTTCCTAAGGCTTGCTGTAGGGATTGCCAAAATCTAGAAGTAAACCTAGGGTCTCGATCGGATACTATACCTGATGGTATTCCATGTAATCTTATGATTTCCTTAAGGTATACTTTAGCTAATTTCTCCATGGAGTATCGCATCTTAACAGGAAAAAAGTGAGCAGACTTGGTCAATCTATCCACTATCACCCAAATGGCATCAAATCCAGCTGGTGTTCTAGGTAATCCTACCACAAAATCCATAGTTATTTGATCCCATTTCCTTTCTGGTATCTCCAATGGTTTCAGTAGCCCTGCGGGTTTCTGATGTTCTATCTTGACCTGTTGACAAGTCAAACAGGCATTCACGTAGTTCGTAATGTCCTTTTGCATACCAGGCCATCAAAAATTCCTCTTTAGATCCTGATACATCTTGGAAATACCTGGGTGAATAGTATAATGGCTTTTATGGGCCTCTGCTAGCACTTTTTCCTTTAGCTCCTAATGGTTTGGAATGACTACCCTTTTCCTAAACATTAATACTCCATCAGGGGCTAGTCCAAAATTAGGTTGGTTGGTGTATACTTCCAAGGATTCATCATCTAGTTGGGCTTGTCTAATCAGCTCTCTCAACTCGCAGGTTATCAAGAAATCACTCATCACTAATCTTTTCAGAAATGAGATTACGTTGAGGCTAAGATTCCCAAAATCCTCAAGTAACCTCATCTCACCTATCATTAGGCTAGCTAATTGTAGTGACTTTCAGCTTAATGCATCTGCTACTACATTCACTTTTCCTGCATGGTATTTCAATTCAAAATCAAAATCCTTCAGGTATTCTACCCACCTACGCTGCCTCATGTTCAATTCCTTCTAATCAAACAAATATCTAAGGCTTTTATGACCACTATACACCTCGAATACTACGCCATACAGGTAATGTCTCCAAATCTTTAGGGCAAACATGACGACAGCTAATTCTAAGTCATGGGTGGGATAGTTCTCCTTTGTAGGTTTCAATTGTTGTGATGCATAAGCCACAACTTTCCCATCCTGCATTAAGACGCAACCTAGGCCTTTCAGGGACATATCTGTATATACGGTGAAGAGTTCTAAGGGTTTCGGAAGGATTAGTACAGGAGCAGTGGTCAATTTCTCTTTCAAAGTCTGAAAACTATTCTCACACTGCTCGCTCCATTCGAAATTCACCCCCTTCCGAGTCAACTGGGTTAATGGCAAGGCTATCTGAGAAAATCCTTAGATGAATTTCCTGTAATAGCCGGCCAAACCCAGGAAACTCTTAATCTTAGTGACCGTTCTAGGTTAACCCCAATCTAACACTGCTTCAATCTTCTTAGGTTCTACTGCTATTCCTTCCCCATTTACCACGTGCCAGGAATTTAACTTCTTTCAACCAAAACTCACATTTCTCTAACTTGGCATACAATTGTTTCTCTTCCAGTATCTATAGCACTGTGCTAAGATGCTGGGCATGCTCTTCGTGAGTCTTGGAGTAAACTAAGATATCATCAATGAATACCACTACAAATTGATCTAAGTAGGGTTTGAAGATCCTGTTTATGTAATCCATAAAGACAGCTGGTGCGTTTGTCAATCCAAACGGCATCACTAGAAACTCGTAGTGGCCGTATCTCGTGCTAAACGCTGTCTTAGAGATGTCTTCCTCTCTAACCCTAATCTGGTGGTATCTTGATCTCAAGTCTATCTTAGAAAACACAGTCGCACCTTGCAACTGATCAAACAAGTCGTCAATACGTGATAATGGGTATTTATTCCTAATGGTCACCTTGTTTAGTTGCCGGTAATTGATACATAATCTCAAACTCCCGTATTTCTTCTTTACAAATAAAACAGGAGCTCCCCATGGCAATACACTTGGCCTAATGAACCCCTTCTCCAACATATCCTTAATTTGGACCTTTAATTCCCTCAATTCCGCTGGGGCCATACGATATGGAGTCATGGCTATTGGGCCTGCGCCCAGAATTAGATCAATAATGAATTCTATCTCTCTAGGTGGTGGCAGTTTACTTACTTCCAAAGGGAACACCTCCAGAAAGTCACTAGCGATTGGAATTTGGCTTAACCTATCCTGCAACTCTACCTCAGAGAGATTGAGGGACATATCACCTATCTCACAAGCCTTGTCACTCCTATGCACAAGCACGTTATCCAAGTAAGTGATTGTCCTCTTAGAACAATTTAACAAGACCCGATTCCTAGTTAATCAATCCATTCCTAAAATAATGTCGATCCCAGTCAAGGGTATACACACTAGGTCCATAATAAACAAGGTATCTTCAATGGTTAAGGGGCAGTTTAGGCATATACGTAGGGACATAGTGGCTTCTCCCAAGGGAGTGGATATGTATAGGTCATAGGATAGGGTTTGTACAGGTAGTTTTATTTTCTCTACACATGCATCGGCAATAAAGGAGTGCGTCGCACCCAAATCAAATAATACTATTAAAGGGAAATTATAAATTTTACCTCTACCCTGCATCAAGCCAGATGACCTGTCGACGTTAGCTGCGTCCAGAGTGAAAACTCTCCCTAGAGCCTGCAGTCTTCGGCCACCGGATGTCTACTAGCTCCCGCTAGAAGGGCAGTATCTTGCCATGTGTCCTGTGCCTCCATACCTGTAACATTGTAATGGAGTTTGATGCCAACATGGTTGATTAGGGTGCCTAGTCCCGTATTTCTAACAGAGTGCATTATCAAGTTGTCTACTGCTGCTAGAAGCCCCTGGTTGTAGTTTAAACATACCGCCTCTCACATTGAGATTCTTAGTTGCTGGTCTTGGCTGGTTTCTATCCTCTGTGTCATGTTTTAAACTTGTCTCTGCTCTAGATTCTTACTCAAGATTTGGCACTTGTTCACCAGCGTCACGAAGTCTCTAATCTCAAGTGTGGCTAGCTGAGCCTTTATGGGTAAGTATAGGCCCTCTTCTAGCTGCTTTGCTTTCCAGGCCTCATCATAGTGCATCTGCAGGTATGTGGAATATCTGGATAGCTCTTCAAACTATCTCAAATACTCCTCGAATGGCCTGCCTCCCTGGGTGAGCTTTAAAAATTGGGCTTCTTTTGACTGTTTGACGCTCTTAGGGAAATATTGATTCATAAAGACTCCCTTGAAGGATTCCCAGGTGAGCGGGATACCCCTGCTTTCCATCAATTGTTGGGCACCTGTCCACCATTGTTCTTCTTCACCCTTCAACATATATGTTGCATATGTGACCTTCTGTTCATTGTCACATTGCAACAACCTGAAGATCTTCTCCATGTCCTTTAGCCAAGCTTCTACTGTGGCTGGATCAAAGGCACCTGCAAATGAAGATAGACCTGCTCTTTGAAATTCTATCCATCCCTGATACAACGGGTTAGCATGCTGGGTGGCTCCGTCGTTCCTGGTTTGCCTGTCCTCCTACTGCTGTCTCATCACGTTGGCACTGGTAGTGGCTTGATCTCTCATAGCATCAACCATCAACTGAATGGATTCCATCATGTCTCGCATGTCGACATCGGTCTCTATGCTACCACTACCTGAAGTGCCCTGACTCTTATGTCTTAGCCTTCCTCTGAGCCTGTGAGTGCTATCCTTGCTAGGTTCTGCCATACTTATCTGACACAGAAAGCAAACAGATTAGTCTTAACAGCAATAATTATCAGAAAGGCATTAAATTCATTTCGTTACTTATCGGTTTGAGATCAAGTCCTAACATTTCAGAGTTACGTCAATCAAAAACCTAAAGCTACAAGCCCAAAGATTCACAATCCCTAGCCTACTAAATCAAACAATCCAACCAACCGGGCTCTGATACCATAATTGTAATGACCCCCTAATCCATAATATACTATCCTCTATCTGCCTAGCAGAAGCATATGGGTTTTAGAGATAATTATTCCCGATGTAGGAATGTCAGGGGATCGCTACTGGTTGAGCGTAACCAAAATAGACATTACGTCATCTATTCGGATTCCATTCAACCCTAATTCACATGCAGCTATACTAATTATGCATACATTCATCATAATTGTACTCTGGAATGAAAACTAAAATCCATACATACATCACATCATTCATTCATGCAAATTCTAACTTAATTACACACGTTTACAACGGTAAACCCTGCTAAAAATCAGGCAGAGTCTCCTCTGTATTTCGAACGTATCCTAAAGTACAAACAGTCATCCATCAAAAATTTATAGCCAATCCAACAACAACAGAAAAGCAAAATTTACAGAATCCAATATAAAACCTCATCAGTACATATATACATTACAATTAAAGCCTAGAATTACGCTACTCTTCTGTTTATCACCAATGCCTTGCCCAACTAGTGTCTAAGTCCCTGCTCCTGTTCATCTGAGTAAACAACCTAATGAGATATGAAATCCCAGTAGAATAATTTAAAATCTAAAATATAGTTCGAAATCTGGTTGATTACTTAGCGGTGCAAGCACCGAAAAAAATTTCCCGAAATCAGTTCAAAATCCGTGAAATACCTTATCTTTAAAATCAGTTTATCGCATGGAAATCGCGACAATTGTTTAAAAGTAATAAAAATATATTTCTTTGAAAATCGATAATCGAAATCAGGTTAAATCCCATGCCCGGTGTATTTAAATCCGTGTTGGCCACAAATTCTCTGCGACCAAATCTAAAATCTTCCAATTGCACGCTATCCAGAGAGATTATATCTCTTATCATTGGGTGTGATACGTAACACCAATCACCTAAATCTTGCCTATGTTGTGAGTGTGATCCGTAACACCAATCACTCACTCAAGGACCAGGTGAGAATCAACATCTAAGGCCTCCCCTAGCATGTGCACATATGCCAATTCTCATCCTCATACAGTCTATTCGAACTTATATGCTCACGGTCGGCTATTCCTCAGGGTTCTAGGGTATTACGCCTAAATCACAATGTTTCCGAGTGTAGGCTATCCCCCCTTATACTCCTTAAACCTTTCTTAGGGTCGTCCTAATTTATCGCGTGATCCCTAACGCAGTGCAGGCTAAATCTAGTAAAAAAAATATCATTATAAAACCCCCTGCACTCGGGATACTTAACAGCTATCCCATACCGGCTATCAAGTACCCTACCCTAAGTAAATCCGTCCTAATGGCATCTAAACTCGATAAACAATTCATCTAACATGCAAATGGAGTTTTCAGCACACAGGCATGCAATTTAGTCCATCGGAAGTAGCACGCAAATCCATTCAATTAAATCTAATCGTTCAGGTATCTACACAATCAATTCCAACGTTCAGGAAGCGTAAATTATCCTACCTAGTCTCTGTTTTCTCCAAATCAATCCGGGACTTCTTGTATCCTCGAATTTCAAGCCGAATCAATTCCTTAGGCATTTACACAAATATTTGAGCTCATCACGTCATTAGTTTTACAGTCCTAAGTCCAATTACACAATTTCCTAGGTTGATTTATTTTCTATTCCAATTTGGCAGTCGATTCCATCAAAATAAATTAGGTTTAGGTGAATCAGACCTTACCGAGGGTTCCGGATGGCAGAAATCTATCTTGGGGCAGTCTTGGTGTCTCTCAGGTGTCTATCTGGATTCTCCAGCAACGGCGCATGGCGGCACACAGTGGTGTACGACAAAGGGGTGTGGTTGGCCTTGAAAATCACACCACAATGAAGCCCTCAAGATGAGGAGTCTGAATATGGTGGTGGCGCAGCGGTTCACGGCATTTTCTGGCCTCAAAAAATAATGCACGGCGGACGGAGTTTCTCTCGATCTTTGTGCATGGAGGCTCAGTTCGATGGCTGCTAGCTTGGGGAGGAAGCTGGCAGCTCGGCCTACACACTGGTGGTGGCGGTGACGGTCAATGGTGGCCGACGGCAACGATCTCAGCTGGCGAAGTTTTCTCGCGATGGAGGGAAAAAGCTTCATTTTTTGGTGACTCTGGCGGCCATTGGTGGCCATGGGTGGCTGATGGAAGTCGAGGGTGGCAATGGGTGTCAATTGGTAGGTTAGGTGGTGGCCCACGGTGGTCCAGGTGGTGGCGCATGGTGGAGGAAGAAGGAGAGAGAGGAGAGAGAAAATAGAGTGAGGAGAGAGAGTGAATTGTTGAAAATGGCAGGGTTTCGAGGAATTTAAAGCTCCCAAGGGTGATTCCGACTTTTCTCTGACCACTCAGGGAAACTTCATGATGTTGTCATTCATTCGGACGTTGGCACGAGTTCCCATGCAGAGGTTTCGGCCTCTGTCTTAGAAACTAAAGCCTGAAACTTTGTCTGTCAGTCTTTTATCTCCGTACCGCATTTCTTTTCATTCAATCGCGTTTCTGACTCCTAAAAGCCTTCCGGTTTCAACCATCGACCTCGAAATTCATGCCAGACTCAGTTTACATAAAATTAACATTAGAATTCAATTTTTAAATATGTGAAAACACTCTCGATTATTACAATTAGGGTTGCTCTTCAGCACCCTTTTCTACTGGGGAAGCTCTTCAAACAACCATGGATCATCTATTTGGCGATCAACTCAACCTTTTTTATCATTTCGTTGAAAGGGTGATATAATGCTGCCAATCATCCACTGGACGATCTTGATTATGCCAATAATCCATTTAGCGATCAACTCAACCTTATCGATCATCCTATCAAAAAGGCGATCTAAACTTCTTGATTATCTGACTAGTGATTGACCCAACCATGTCAATCACTTTGTTAGAAGGATGATCTAGCCTCCCAACAAAGCACAAAATCAAATACTTATAAGGTTTTTATCATCTCCATCCTAAATCCTCAATTGAATAGCCTCTTTGGATATCAAATTTATCATCTTATTCTTTATTATTAAAGATTTTGATACTTGTGCATTCATATGCTCTATAAATATTAAAGCTCAATTTTATCCAAAATTGATACTTACGTTCGACTCATCCTTACCAATAAGTTGTTCATACATCTATTTTCTTTTAGCCACTCAATTTTATTAGGAAAGACAAGATGGTCTCACAACTTGATGCACAAGACAATCGACAAGATTATCGCAAAAAAGATATTTCTCAAATAAAGCCTTACTCATAGCTTAAGCTTTGTACCGGCATTATAAGCCTTGCCTTATGCTTCTTTGCCACTCATAGATAAATCTTGTTTATGGCTTCAAATTCATCACTAATTCAACTCATTCAAGCAGTCGACCTTTATCGGAATGGCCTTTTTAGGTAATAACCACCCATCAAAGAAACATCTCAAGGATAGCTCTTCTCAGGCCTCTCGACCCTCACTAGGTATCGATGGATAATCCCTAGCCTTAAGGATAGCTTTTCAGCTTCCTTCTTTGATCTTTAGGCCTTTGGTAAGCGATCAATGGATGATTTCTTGCCTCAAGGAAAGCTTATTTCCTTCTCTGGCCTCTCGACCCTGGCCAAGTGATCGTTGGACAATCCCTTACCTTAAGGATAACTTTTCCTCTTCCTTCTCCAGCCTCTCAGGCCTTACTAGGTGATTGGTGCACGATCCCCTACTTTTGGAATAGCTATTTAGCTTCTTTCTTTGGCCTTTCTGTAACGACCCCCTAATCCATAATATACTATCCTCTATCTGAGTAGCAGAAGCATATGGGTTTTCAAAATAATTTTTCATTTTTTCCCTTTTAGGGAACGTCAGGGGATCGCTACTGGTTGAGCATAACCCAAATAGACTTTTTCGTCATCCATTCAGATTCTGCTCAACCCTAAATCAACCACAGCTATACTACACATGCAATCATCACAACAAGCTCTGGAATATTAAAACTAATAACCATAAATAAAATATACATCCATTCACATGTAATTCATCAAAAACTCAGAGATTTAGACATTACTTCCTGCTGAAAATTCGACAGAGTTTCCCTTGTAATCTAGACATCTACCAAGTACAAATAGTCAACCAATCCAGTAAATACATATAATAAAATCCAACAATAACAGAATCATCAACATAAATATATACAATAACAGATTCAAGCCTAGAAACTTAGTTGTCCGTCCGTCTATCGTTAAGTCTTTGCCCAGCTATCTCCTAGGCCCTTGTCCCTGTTTATCTGAGCAAACAACCTCATGAGATAGTTAAATCCTAGTAGAGTAATTTACAGTAAATAAATATTCCAAAACTAGCTAAATGCTCAGCGGTGCAAGCACCGAAAAAAACTCCCGTGTTTATTTCGAAAAACCAGTGAAATACCTTATCTTTTAAAATCATTAAAATGGCACGAAAAATAAGGCAAGCATTCAATGAATATAAAATCTATTTTTCTGAAAATCTTTGATCAAAATCTAATCAAATCCGATGCCTGGTGGTTTTCACATTCACATCCATCACAAGTCTTATGTGACTATATCTAAATCCGTCCAATTGCATGTCGTTTAACGAGAAATCAATCTTTTATCATTGGGTGTGATCCATAACACCAATCACCCGAAATCAAGCCTATATTGTGAGTGTGATCTGTGACACCAATCACTCATTCAAAGACCAGGTGAGAATCAACATCTAGGGCGTCCCCTAGCATGTGCACATACGCCAATTCTCATCCTCATACAGTCTACTCGGAATCACATGCACATGGTTGACTAATCCTCAGGTTTCTAGGATATTACACCTAAATCACAATGTTTCCCAGTATAGGTTATCCCCCCTTATACTCCTTAAACCTTACATAGGGTTGTCCTAGTTTACCGCATAATCCCTAACGAATGAAGGCTAAATCTGATTAAAACAATACATTTATAAAATCCCCTGCACTCGGGATACTCAACGGCCGTCCCATACCGGCTGTTAAGTACCCTACCCTAAGTTAACTCACTCCTATGGCATCTAAATCTGATAGCCAAGTTGTTCTAACATGCAACAAGCATTTACAGCACACAGGCATGTAATTATACTCATTGAAGGCAGCACACATTTCTATGCAATCAAATTAAATCATTTAGGTATCCACAAAATTAATCTAAAATCAAGGGAGCGTAAATTACCTTACCTGGTTTTCATTTGATCCTAATTAAATTTGAGACTTCCTGTATCCTCAGAATTCGAGCCGAGTTAATTTTCTGGGCAATTAAATCAATGTCTTAATCCGTTACTTATTCAATTTCACTTTCTTACGTCCGATTACATGTTTTCCTATGCCAGTAAGCTTCCTATACATGTTTGGCATCTAATTCAGTTAGAATACATTAAATTAGGGTAATTTAGATTATACAGGGGGTTCTGAAAAAGGTGGAAATTTGCTTCTGGACCCTTTCTGGCTTCTTTGGTGACGGCGCAGGCAGAGGGGTGTGGCTGAGGCCAAAACTTACACTAGGATGAAGCCCTCAAGATGGGGAGTCCGAATCTGGGGTTGGTGCGGCGGTTCTCAGCCGTTAAGGTCATGTTTTTCGGCGGCAAAGTTCTACGCACGGCAGACAAAAAATGCCTCGATCCAGGCGTGTGGCGGCTCTGTTCAACGGTTAGGAGCTATTAGAGGAAGCTGGCAGCTCGGCCTTCCTAATGGTGTGGGCGGTGATGTCAAACAGTGTTAGACGATGGAGATCACGATGGCCGAAGGATTTCGCGACAGAAGGAGAAAAAGGGCTTTTCCCGGAAGCGGTGGTGCCTGTTGGTGACCAGGGTTGGTCGTCGGTGGTTAGGGGTGGTGACCTGCGTTGGTGGCTAGGTCAGACAGTAGCGCAGGGCGACGGTGGTGGTTGCGCTTGATGGTGAAGGGATGAGAGAAAATAGAGAGAGTGTGGAGGGAAGAGAGAGAGGAAAATTGCAAAAATAAAGGAAAATAGTGAAATTTTGGGAAATTTAAAGCCTCTAGGAGCAATTTGGTCTTTTGCCATTTCACCTGAGGAAACTTCTGAATGTCATCTTCAATCCGATCTAGGGCACGGGTTCCTAAGTAAGAATTATGGTCTCCATTTGAGGAACCGAATTCTGATACTCTATCTGTCTATTTCCTAATGCCGAACTGTGATTTCTCTCATCGAATCAAGTTTTTGACTCTAAAAAATTCCTCGATTTCAACTGTCAACTCCGAAAATTATGTCGAATTTAATTTTAAAAAAATCATGATCGAATTCTCCCAATTAATTATTTTAAAAAATTCAATTTATTATACTTTCAACCCTCACCAGGCGATTGGTAGACGATCGAATACCTCAAGGATACTTTTTCAACTTCCTTTCCTGACCCTCTCCAAGTGATCGATTGACGATCCCCTACCTCAAGTGTAACAATTCGCTAATTCATAATATACTTTACTCTATCATAGTAGTGAAAGCATATAAAGTTTTAAACAATTTTTTTCATTTTTCCCATGTTAGGGAACATCGGAGGATCACTACTGGTTAAATGTAACCCAAATAGACTCTTTTCACAGTCTATTCAGATTCCACTCAACTCCAAGTCCTATGTAGCATTTCTATTATCACATACAAATCATAACATACTCTGGAATATAAATACTAATAACCATACAAATGTAATTGAGATATACAAATTCATAATACTAAATCCATTCAAATTCATTTGAAACAAACTATTCTTCCATACGGTTTTCCTATCAAAAATTCGACAGAGTTTCCCTTAAAAACTTGATGTTTCTCTTAGATACAAACAGCCCAAATCAATAGAATACAACCAAAAAAACCATCAGAAATCAAATCCATTGTACATCCAGTAAATTCATCAAAATTTAACCAATAGTACAGATATATATATATATATATACACACACAATTCAAGCCTAGACTAAACCACAACATCATCCTGCTATCTAGATTCTGCCCAGCTATCTCCTAGGCATTCCCTGTTCTTGATCATTTGAGCAAACAACTTCGTGAGATGGTTAAATCCCAGTAAAGAAATTTATAGTTTACAATACTAAAATAGTTGGATGCTCAGCTGTGACAACACAAAGAAAACATCTCCCTATATTCAATTTAAATGCATGTGAATTACTATATTCTTAAAATATAAAACACATGGGAAATTAATGCAAATGATATAATGAGCATAAAATCTTTATTCTGAAAAATTATACTAAAAATCTTATTTAAAATCATGCCTGGGGGTTTTCATATACTTATCAGTCACAAGTATCATGTTATTATTCATTATTCTTTCTAATAACATGCCATTTTTACAGAAAACATAATTTTATGTTGGGTATGATCTGTAACATCAATCACCCAAAAACACGCCTATATTATAAGTGTGATCCATGACACCAATCACTCAGTCAAGGATCGGGTGAGAATCAACATCCAGGACGTCCCCTAAGATGTGTACAAATGCTAATTCTCATTTTCATACAGTCTATTCAGATATACATACACATAGCCGACCAATTCTCAAGGTTATATTATACTTAAACCAAAATGTTACCTCGTGTAGGTTATCCCTCTTATAGGCCTTAAACCTTTCATAAGGTTGTCCTGGTTTAACGAATAATCCCTAACAAATGTAAACTTAATCTAATTAAAAATAATTCATTTTACAAAACTGTCTGCATAAGGGATATTCAACGACCATCCCATATCGCCTATTGAATACCCACCTTAATTCAGTCCATTCCTATGGCATATAAATCCGATAGCTAAACATATCAAACATGCAACAGGCCTTCTTAACACACAAGCATACGTATATACTTATATATTTTAACACGCATTCACATGCAACGAAATTATTCTAAACAGGCATTCACAATGTCAATTTAAAGTTTAGGGGAGTGTAAATCACTCTACCTTTTACTGTTTGCTCCTAATCGGGTCGAGATTTCTTGTTTCCTTAACAATTGCTCTTAATTAGTTCCTTGGGAAAATAATTAAATTCTTAGGCGAGTTTTTATTTCAATTAGGCTTTCCTATGTCAATTTATCAAATTCCTAAGTCGGTCTAATCCTTAAACATGTCTGGGGTCAATTTCAATAGAAAAATATCAAATTGGGGCATTTTAAACTGTACCGGGGGTTTCGGAAGCTTGAAATTTGATTTCGGCAACTTTCTAGCAACTTCGACGACGGCGCACGGCAGAGCACGGTGGCGGACGGTGGCTAGGGTCTAAAGATATAACAAAATGTAGCTCGTAACTCGAGGATACCAGATCTGGGGTCTGTTTGGTGAAACACGACCGTTTAGATAGCATTTTTTGGCGGCGAAGTGTGACGCACTACGAACTGTTTCTCCTCTGTTTTGGGCACGTGGGCGACAGTGCTCTAACCGCTGGAAGCTGGCAGCTCAGGCTACCTAATGGTGGAGGCAGTGTGGCCAGATAGCGTCAGACGGCAGAGATCGCGACAGAGGTGGATTTTCACGAATGAGGGAAAATACGGCTGTTTCCAGCTGCTATGGTGTCCATCGGCGGTCGGGAATGGTGATTGGAGGTCTAAGGCGTTGAGCTGCACAGGCGGCAGGGTCCGACGGCGATACAGGGTGGCGATTCCAATGGCTGGAGGTGGCGAGCAAAAATGAGAGAGAAGAGAGAGAAAATATATGTAGGAGAGAGAGAGGAAAGGAAAAATGGGAGCAAAAAGTGGGGTTTTAGAGTTTTAAGGCCTCAAAGGGCATTTTGGTCTCTTTTCACTTCGCTCGGGGTAAATTCCAGATGTATTCTCTGATCTGGACAAGATTACAGGCTCACATGGAAGGAATTCAGAGGTTTTTTGAAGATTTAAAGCCTTCTAAATTACCTATTAATTCCTTAAAGCTAGACTGAGTTTTTCTCCATCAGATCAGATTTTGACTTTGAAAAATTTCCAAATTTTAACCGCAGGCTTAGAAAATTACGCTGAATTCAATTTTAAAAAAATCTAGATTTATTTTGCCCAATTAATTTATTTTAAAAAAATTTATTACATCAAGGATAGCTTTTCAGCTTCCTTTTCTGGCCTCTTAGCCCTTACTAGGCAATCAGTAGACAATCTTCTATGTAAACGATATCTTGTCAGCTTTCTTCTCAAGCTTTTCGCCCCCTGCCAATTGATCGATAAACAATCTCTTGCCTCAACGATAGCTCTTTAGCTTCCTTATCTAGCCTTTGGCCTCCACCAAGTCATTGGTAGATGATCCCTTGCCTCAAGGATAACTCTTCATCTTCCTACTCCTTCCTCTTGGCCCTTGTTAGGTGATCACTAGACGATCCCTTGCCTTAAGGATTGCTTTTCAACTTCCTTCTCTAACCTCTCAACCCTTACCAAGCGATCGGTAGACTATCCTCTGCCTAAAGGATATCTTTTTATGTTCCTTCGCTAATCATTCGTCAGGCGATCTAACCTAAGAAGCACGATCGAATCTCAACAATCATCTATTAAGTGATCGACCTCGTTAGAAGTGCGATCCATTCTCTTAGATCAATTAGTGATCAACCAAACATAACTCATCACTCCTAACCTACATATATAGACTGAGGGATTGGAAGAACAAACACCTTTTTATGTGCTTTTTAGCATAATCTTTGCAAGTTATCCACTTTTCTTAAAGAAAACTTTATAGCTTCCACCATTGGCCTTCTGATCCCACTTAAGGATCTAAGAGAGATCCAATGACCTCACGAACAACTTTTTAACTTTTGCCACTGGTCCCTTATCCCAATCAAAGGATTGAACAAAGCCTCATATGATCGATCACACAATCCTCAATCAATATTTTTCACGGATATCTAGAAATAGCTCTCAATCAAACAACAAAAAGAAACTCACACGGTCTCAGGCTTCTCACTTATCGATCACCTTGAATTGTTAAGTTAATCCTTCTTTACAAATTGCTTACTGAATTGTCCATACATAAGGACTTACAATGTGATCGCCAAAAGCTATTTACAGCCTCTTTAGACACCTTTAAATCTATACAAATGGCTAAACTGGCCCCTAAATTAATCAATCTAACGATCTCCTCTTAAAAGATCTACGAGTAATCCAATGACTTCATGGAAAGCTTTCTAGCTTCCATCACCATCCCTTCAGCCTTCTCTAAAGGATCAAAAGGCAATCCTCTCCTAGAAAAAGCTTTTTTAGCTCTACCATCAATATTTTGGCTTTTGCCAAAAGATTTAAGAATGATCCGGCCACTCTTAAGAAAGATTATCAAGATCGCCAGGCGACCTAACTGCGTTAAGCGACCCCACCTCTCTAGGTGATCTAATTGCTTCGAGCAAGCCAACCACTCTAAGTTGTCCCAAGCCTTGTAAAAAATAAACAAGCGACCTCTCACCTTAGAATACTACCAAATGGGCCTCTCGGACCTATTAAAAGATAAAAAGCAACCCTTTGACATTTGAAAGCCCCTATAAAGCTTTGAGGGCAATTGGTCCCCTTTAGTATAGGGGGAGAGAGAGGATTAGACTCTGCCCAAACACTAAATACACACCACCTAAAAAAAAGGGACCTTTACACACATATTCTAAATACTCCGTTTAGACACATGCTCTAAAAAAAGATCACTTCACTGCTTATTAGCTCCCTAACCTCTTCTACAAGCTCTTCTAGCCTTCTCTATAGGCTCTTCTACCTTCTATATAGGCTTCTTAACCCTCTCAAAATTTGAATGGATGTATCGAAAGGATAATCACTTAAAAGCACTACCAAGCTCTCCTTACTCAAACTAGGGGACTAGCAAAAGAAATTAAACGAGTTCACAACACTCATGATACTAGCAAAAATCACAAAGATGGAAAAACTGCTCACTCAGCAGAATCTGAAAGTGATGTTGTTTAGGAATTGAGGGACTTAACAGATATCGGGCACCTATGCAATGGCACTAGAAACTATGATGTTTTTCATGTCTCCTAACTTCTTAAATATGTCCCAGATCCTACGCATGTATTAAGGAATCAACCAATAATATTAAAGGAAAATTTGACTTATGAATCTACTCCTGTACAAATCCTTGACTTTAAGACTAAGCAACTCTGAAGTAAAATAATCCCTTTAGTTAAGGTACTTTGGCAGGATGTAGTGTCGCAGGAAATGACGTGGGAGAAGGAAGACGAGATAAGGCAACGATACCCAGAGCTATTCACAGGTATGAATTTTGGGGATAAAATTTCTTTTAAGAGGGGAGAATGTAATAATCGGTTATATTTTAAAAGATAAAACCCGATTTTAACGTTAAATTCATATAAGAGGAGCCTGGCATGACTTTCGAGGATGACGATTTAAAACAGAAGGCCGTTCGGAGTCAGAAACGCGATCTAATGAAAAGAAACGTGTCTCATCGAGCAGAAATTGACAGACAGAGTTTCGGACTTCGATTTCTTAGACGGAGGCTAGAAACTCTGCATGGCAACCCGTGCTAACGTCCGGAGTGAAGGCGACGTCTTGAAGTTTCCTTGGGTGGTTCGGGAAAAATCAGAATCACCGCCGAGAGCTTTAAATTTTCTGAAATCCCTCTATTTCTATCACTTCTCTCTCTCTCCTCAGTTTATTTTCTCTCTCCTCTCTCTCCTCCTTCCTCCACCGTGCGCCACCACCTGGGCCACCGTAAGCCACCACCTGGCTTACCAATCGACTCCCCTCGCCACCCTCAACCTCCAGCAGCCACCCACGGCCACCAACGGCTGCCAGACTTGCCAAAAAATGGCGTTATTCTCCTCTGTCACGTGAAAAATTCACTAGCTGGGATTGCCGCCGTCAACCACCGTTGGCCGTCACCGCTACCACCAGCGTGTAGGCTGAGCTGCCAGCTTCCTCCACCAGCTCACCACCATTGAACAGAGGTCTAACACGCCCGAATTGAAGGAGTTTCCGTCTGCCGTGCGTAAAGCTTTAGGGCCAGAAAATGCCATCCAAACGGCCGTGAACTGTCGCGCCACCACCATATTCAGACTCCTCGTCTTGCGGGCTTCACCATGGTGTGATTTTCGAATCAAACCGTACCCTCCGCCGTACGTCGTCGAGCGCCACCGTGCACCGCTGTGCTCTGCCGTGCCGGGGAAGCTAGATATACACCGAGAGACACCGAGACCACCCTGAGACAGATTTCCATCATCCGGCAACCCTGGTAAGGTCCGATTCGTCTAAAACTAATGAATTTTGATTAAATTAGCTGCCGAACACGACTAGGAAATAAATTAACTTATGTAATAAGGTAATCGGACTTAGGATCGTAAAATGGATGACGTAATGAACTTGAATATTCATTTAAATGTCCAGGGAATTGATTTAGCTCAGAATTTGAGGATACGAGAAGTCCTAGGTTAATTTGGTGTTACGGATCACACTCACAACATAGGCGAGATTCAGGTGACTGGTGTTACGGATCACAACCAACGATAAGAGATGAAATCTCTCTAGACGACGTGCAATTGGATGACGTTAGATTTGGTCACAGATGATTTGTGGTTGACACGAATTTAGATACACCGGGCATAGGATTTAATCTGATTATTGATTTCTGATTTTTCAAAGATATAGACTTTATGATTTGTAAGCATTGGCCGTAATTTTCCATGCGATAAATTGATTTTTAAAGATAAGGTATTTCACAGATTTTGAACTGATTTTGGGAAGTTATTTTCGGTGCTTACACCACTGAGTATTCAACCAGATTTTGAACTGTATTTTGAACTGTAAATTATTCTATTGGGATTTTATATCTCACCAGGTTGTTTACTCAGATGAACAGGAACAGGGACCTAAAAGCTAGCTGGCCGATGCTTTGGTGATAGATAGAATAGCAGCTTAGTCTAGGCTTGAATTGCATTGTATATATTTATACTGATGATGTTATATATTGGTTTTCTGTAATTTCTGCGTTCTGTTGTTATTGGACTGGCTGTATATTTCTAAATTGGATAACTGTTGTACCTTGGGATATTTTTGAAATACAGAGGAGACTCTGCCAAATTTTCGTCAGGGTTTACCACTGTAACCTATGTAATTAAGTTGGAATTTGTATGAATGTATGATATGATGCATGTATGGATTTTAGTTTTTCATTCTAGAGTAAATTACGATACATGTATGTACAATTAGTATAACTGCATGTGAATTAGGGTTGAACAGAATCTGAATGGACAACGGTATGTCTATTTGGGTTACGCTCAACCAGTAGCGATCCCCGGATGTTTTCCTTTAAAGGGAAAAGTGAAAAAAATTATTGCAAAAACCCATACACTTCTGCTATGCAGATAGAGGATTGTGTATGTTGTATTAGGGGGTCGTTACACTTGCACCACTAAGCATTCAGCTAGTTTTGAACATTTATTTACTATAAATTACTCTACTGGGATTTAGCTATCTCATGAGGTTGTTTGCTCAGATGAACAGGGACAGGGGCCTAGAAGATAGCTGGGCAGAGACTTGATAAACAGACGGACGAGCAACTTAGTTTCTAGGCTTGAATTGTAATATGTAATTAATTGTATTGATTGTTGATGATTTTATCTGCTATTGGACTGGATTCTGTTAGATGTATTACTGAATTTTTGACTGTTTGTATTTGGGAGATGTTCAAAATATAGGGGAAACTCTGCTAGATTTTTGGCAGGAATTTATGACTGAAATTCTGAGTTCTTGATGGATTACATGTAAATGGATGTATGCTTGTTTTATGGTTATTAATTTTAATATTCCAGAGCTTATTGTGGTCATTACATGTGTAATTAGTGTAGCTGTAGTTAATTTAGGGTTGAACAGAATCTGAATGAACGACGGGATAGTCTATTTGAGTTACGCTCAACCAGTAGCTATCCCCTGACATTCCGTGAACAGGAAAAGTAAAAAATTATTTTGAAAACCCATATGCTTCCGCTACATAGATAGAGGATAGTGTATTGTGACATAGGGGGTCGTTACACACAAGCTTATGGTAATCTTGGACTTAGCCAACCTGGCCCAGTGGCCCATATAGGCATACCACACTTAACCAAGAAGAAGAATCTTGATCTTGCATCATAACCCAAGGGAATCTCTAGGACCCCAAGTATGCTTCATACACAATCACTCATCTATTCTCTACATTCTCCACCCAATACTGACTTGGGCATCGGAGTCCACAAAGGGGTCCTTCAGGCTCCCTTATGGCCTTTGACCCTTTGTTTTGATTTGCAGGCCCTTTGTAACTTGGATATTCCAAAATTTTCCTCTTAATTAGTTTGGGAATTATCAACTTCAATATTAAAAGGGCCATGTGTAGCAAAAATCAAAGGAGACTAGATGATAAATATCATGCTATGGAAAAAAAAAGGAAAGAAAAAGAAAATCACACCCACACACTTTTTTGTCTATACATCCAAAAAGTTTATGTTACAAATACCACAGGATTTTGATCCTCTTTGTTGGGTAAAACTGGCATTTCTTCATGAGATGTACGATTTATAAATAATATTTTTTAGAAAGCATAGAATTTATAAATTAAACTATTCATTTATTAACTTGATATGTTTAGGTTTTTTAAAAAATTGAATTTATAAATGCACTTAGAGAACAAATATACATATATTGTATTATAACTTATTATTTGATATACATATATGAAATAATATTTCTTTTATGGTGTAAAATTTGAAGTTTAGATAAGTTATTAAAAATACAATCATATTTAAATATTAAATATATTATGTATATATTAAAAGATACAATCAATATATTAATAAATGTAAATTTAATTAAATATTAAATTATTAAAAGTAGACTTACATTTAAATTTTGAATATAACAAATTTATTTAAATATATGATTAATATGATATTCTTAAGATCATATTTGGTATAAAAATAATTATATAATATACAATTAATGCATGATGTTGAATATTAGAATTTTTAATACATGATAATTATTATTAGTACATAAAAATAAAAATTAAATAAAAACATTTTTATCTTTATAATTTATTAAATGTCTAAATAATGTAAAAAATCTCAAAACGACACGTATGCATTTTGTATTATATTAAATGTACTTTAATTACAATTTATGATCTTACTTTAATATAATTATTGATTGGAAAAGAAAACAAATAAAATAGTAAGGGGACTTACTCATTTGGGTCCAAATCCAATTTCGACGCTACCCTCTCTTTGCCTAGCTGAGTTACTCCCACAAAAATTTAATAAAATAAATTAATAGCGAGTCTTTTTATAAAAGAATTTGTGCAAAAGGCATAATCACTTAAACTAAAATAAAAATCCAATTTTTTGTTCCTAAACTAAAATTTCTGCATCAAGTCCAGGATACTGTTGAAGGGCTTGAAAATTAATTATATTAAAAATACAATCCTTTAAATAATTACATTGATTTATAAGTAAAAAAAAAATGCAATTAACAGAACTTGTAATCTATTTTACTATAAAAGCAAGAATTGTTTACACTTTTTTTTAGCCAAAAATACCCTTCCTATTTTGGTTCTTCCCCGCAAGTCACAAGTGGTTCCCAAAGGTAGCCTTCCAAAAGCTATGTACCCACCCTTCCTCACTATCTCTTTCAATCAAGGCAACTCTTAAAGACAGTTACATATTTGTTAAATAACACTTTCTTGCATTCAAAACCTCTTGTTCAATCAAGGTAACTTTTTCAAGAAGTGATGTAACTCTTCAAACAATCAAGGCAACTACTCTACTTTCTAATGTTTTATTCGTCTTTCTTGATTCTCTGTTTTTCCTAACAAGTTTTTTATTGAACCTTTTACTATGAGTGAAGACCTTTGAAACCATGGTAAAGCCTGAATGTTATTTTATTTTTTATTCTTTAAAATTATTTTATAAAATTAGTTTTGAGAATTTATATTAATATTATTTTTCATATATTTATATACATATTATTAATAAGAAGACTTATTTTTCATATTTTTTTGTTTTTAAAAAATATAATTTAGAATATCTTTTAATTTTTTTAAAAATACATTTTATTTTTTTGTTTTCTGTAAAAAATATTTATTCAAATAAGTTTTTTTTTTTATTTTTAAAAACCAAAAATAGTTTTTAAAAATTGCATTCAAACATGTCTTTTAATTCTTTATTTTTAAGAGTTTTTATTCATCCTCTCTGATTGCAAAATAGATTCCTTACTGCTACCTCAGGGCCTCACATTTGAAAACAAAGAAAATATTATCAAGGAATTGTTAATCTCAGAAAGCTTCGACAACATTAATATTACTCTTTGTTCATTGATATTAGATTTTTTGGATGGGCAAGAGAAAATGCTTCTGGTTCTAGAAGTGAATTTAGAGGGCATACAAAATAACGAAAATATTAAGCTTGGAATGATTTAGGCACAAAGCTTGAATTGGCTATTCAGTCTTTCAATGTATTAATTGAGTGCTTTTGAGATCAATTTTTGAGATCACTTGCTTTTTGTCGTATTCATTTTTAACTTTTATACTTTGTAATTATAATTGTAAACTTTAGTTATATGAAGTTACACACAAACACACACACACACACACACACACAACGCAGTTTTCTTTTCAGAAAAACCATTCATGGTTGTCTATGTGGTTATATATTCATAACTTCTTTTTAATGTTTTTAAAAAGTCTTATAATATGTAAATTGTTATTTTAACTATTGGCAACATGTTTAGGCATTTTTACGTTAATATTATATATTAATTAATTAATTTTTTAAAATAAAATAAGAAAAAAGTTATTTCTCATAATACAATAAGTTGTACCTTTATTTTAATTTTTTTTAGAATTTTTTCAGCCCTTGCCATCTGACATGTTGAGGGCAGCTTTTCAAGTTGCCCTTGTCGTATCAAATGGCGAAGGCCCTTTAAGAAAAAAAAAATTTGTGCAGACTGTGTAAGTTAAAAAAAAAAGGTGTAAGTGGAAAACCTGCATATAAATCAATTTAATTCAAAACATAAATTAATATTTAACACATTTTAATATAAAATAAAGTCTAAAAAAATAAAATAATTAATTATAAATCATGTTTACTTATATTAAGAATGTTTACATAATAATAATAAGAAAATTATATTTTATCTTTTATATTAAATAAAAAAATACATATAATGGCTCCCCATCTAACGCAGTCTTCTAATTTATCATTATGAAAATCATTGAATTGGTTCATCTTATACTTGTTCTTCATTATTAGTTGGGTATATTGGTCCTAGAGCTGGTGGGTTATTTAATTCAATTTCAAGAGATTGATATGTAGGAATGGGTTGATGCGTTCGCATCCTCTGTTGTCTGACTTCTATGCTGTTCTCTGCTGTTCAAAGCATCCTGGTTGTTTATCCCATCCAACTATTGTCCTTTTGCCACGTCTCTATAAAATTCAAAATCTATCGTTTTGTTAAAGCATCCTGCACTGTTCTACTTTGCAGATGGCTTTCTTCTCTAGAATTCAACGCCTTCGCGAGTCATCTGCTACTTGTTCAATTCTCCACTTACAATTTTAACTTTACTTCATTTCCCTTTAATCTCTTACATCTCCCAAGTTTTTTTTGCTTGTGCCTGACGCGTAGTTCACTTTGAAAATGCTACAACCTACATTCTTCTCACTAGTTCATCAACGAAGCTACAAGGCTCACTAGCTCTGTCTAAGAGGTCTTGACTTTCCATTGGGAATTGGAATATATGAGGGAAAGTAATTTCTAAGCTTAAGTCAGTGCTTGCATAGCTCTAAAAAGGGTAATAAACCCTTGTTTAACCACATTTGTGAGAGAACTCAGTGGCTTGGAGTTAATGGGATCTGGTAATAGCAACATTTTTATGACCTCTGAATTCGAATCAATCCAAGAAAAAGAAAAATCTAAGCAAATATAAACAATTGAAATGAAAAACCAGTGCCAATATTCATATTTTCATGAAACCAAACTAGTTTGCAGATAACCGATAAGGATAAATGTGACCCACAAAGAATAACTTAATAAATAGCATGCATGATCTACCATTTTGAACCAAATAAATCAGTTATAGAAATTGATCTTAGTCTCTTTAATTTCTATGTTGAAGATTGGATTCAAGAAGATTATGAAGCACCAATACTTCATTAGAATTGCTCACTGGAAGAGACTCCAAACTTAATGATTGCTTTTCAATGGAAAATTAATTTGACTTTTTGCACTCAGGACAATCAAGAAATGACATTATGCACTTGATTTAAACTAAATCACATCAAATAATTTAAACTTAAATACCCTCTAATGGAACTTTCATCATACAGCAAAGCAACTAAAATAAATGAATGAATGAAGGAATACTTCTACTCATAAAATCCAGGTACAACTTGTTTAGCTACTGTATCAAGACTAGAATGATAAGAAGCCCAGTAATATTGAGCAATAGAATGGTTTAACTGTGGCCTATGGTCTTACCTCAACATAAATGTCATGGAAGGCCCACAAGATGCTCTGTATGGCCACATGTCATACAAAATGATATGAACTTATAAGGTTTTTAACTTTTAATGATTAAAAAAATTAGATACTTCTTGGAATGGGAATGTATTCCATTAATTCTTGATTCTTGCTAAACATCATTGGATAGAAAAATAGAAACAGAGAGAATAGACGTTCAGAAGAAAAACAATGTACATTTCCTCCTTTATTTTTGAACCATTTATAAATATTCCTTTCAATTCAAGAAAAAAAAAATCTCTGAACTATTATCCTTCAAAATTTAAAATTGTTTTGTCCATTTTCCCATTAACCCAATTAGTAGAATTCCAGTACAAATTCTATCATTTGTTGTTTCTAAATAAATATGATTTACACTACTCAAATAATAGAGTTCGTGGTGACATAATGATTAAAATTCCAAAGAGTGTTTGTAAAGAACATAAAATCAAAAGAGTATTTCATTTTTTTTTCTAGTAACAAATCCATATACTGTTTAAACAGAGGGTAGAATTTCTCCAATTTTTGGTGGTTACAGTCCAAGAGTTTTGATCTTGAACAATGATATTCCCTAATCGTAGAGTGAAAAGAAATAGAGGATCACAAAAAGTATTAGGCTGCTTATAATCCCAACTTATTTAATTCATTCATCTATCTTAATTCTTAAGTGTGAGTTAAATTTATCCCAGAACAATCCAGACCATCCACTACTCTTTATTGTCATCATATATTACAAACAAGTTGTACAACGTAGTAGCTTCGTTCAGAAAATCCAGTAGAGAAGAATGTAGGTTGTTGCATTTTCAAAGTAAATCACGTATTTGGCACAAGCAAAAAAATTTGGGAGATGTAAGAGATTAAAGCAAATGGAAGTAAAGTTAAAAGTTTGAGTGAAGAATTTAAGAATCATCAAATGAAACGCGAAGGCATAGAATTCTAGAGAAGGAAGCTATCTATGTAGTAGAACAGTACGGGATGCTTTAACAAAACTATAGATTTTGAATTTTATGGAGACGTGGCAAAAGGATAGTAGTTGGATGAGATAAATGGCCAGGATGCTTTGAACAACAGAGAATAGCACAAAAGTTGGACAGCAGAGGATCCGAACGCTAGGTTGATTTGGGGTGAGAAACCCTTGATTTAATTCCTGAAACATTCTTTGACCATGAAAGAATTGGTTACCATACTTTGAAATAAGTACTCTTGGATCAGTAAATAATAAAAAGAAAGACCTAAACCCAACTAATGGATCTAATGGCACTGGGCTACAAAAACTAGACTCAAGAGCATCAAATGGCATATATGGTTTATTCGGGTTGTAAGAAGAAGGTACAACTTTTACAAAGCCTAAAAATGGAGGCCTTGGCACAGAATATGAGGGACCATCATCAACAAAGCCTTCTTGCGATGGCATTGGCATATATGAGGATGAAGAGACAACTGAAGACATAAACGAGTACACTACACTTATTCCTACAACATGTTCATTTTTATTTTCATTATCATCATCTTTATCATCTGTAATTGGATCCCCAGTAATCATAAAGCTATGGGCCCTCTTTCTTGGTCTGCTTATAGGTGTGGATGGGCAAGATAAACATTATGCTTGCAGCGCAGGTTCACTAAGAATATGATCTCTTTGCTCCCTTAAAGCACAAAGCATATTTTTACAACTCTCATAAACAATCCACACATAATTACTTCATGGTTGATCTATACTTAATGTTGCCAGACCTTCTACTATATCAACTTGTGGATAAGATAGTAATATATAAATCATAATAGATGTATTTAATAAAGAGAAATAATGATAATTATTATTATTAAAAACATACCACAAAACTAGCAGAACTGCTTGTAGGGTGAATCCATCATTTGGTATGCCTCCAATACCATTTCATGTATTCATAGCTTCATCTGATATAACTTGTAGAATGAGCACCATAGACAAATTGAGTAGTCTAAGATGTCCAAATTTCAATAAAATGTGTATCTTGTTGAATCTAATTTGTGCTAGTTCTCCTGAAAAGGTTCAAAGTATATAACATTCTAAGAATAATTGGTGCTTGAGATATTGGCTACTTTAAAGCTTATTAAAGAAGCACTCGATTAGGTTAGTGTTATTTAATTATATGGAAAAAAATCAGTGACACCTTAGCAAGCCACACATCTTGGCCTGCCAAATAATAATTTTGGAATCATTTGGCACACATATTTAGAAGCATATGGGCACCAAATAATCTGCAATCAATAAAGAAAGGTAAGTAAGCTTGACACATCACATTCTATTATAAATTTAAAAAATATTTTTTTAAGAAAATACCCCATCTTCATACATGTGATCTAATAATAACTGATAATGTCGAAAGGAACCATCTGGCTGGTTGAATCTATCTTTGACTCCCACCCATTTGAAGATATGAAGAAAATATGTTAGACAAATGTTTATTATTGGTGGTAGTAAATTTTCATTCAAATATGAGCAAACATGTCATACCTATAACCTAATGGTAGTAAAACTAGAAAAATGTGTGCAAGATAATTATGCATCAGAGGTCTTGGAAGAGCTAACATTGGAAATCGATCCCATGCCTAAAGTTGTAACAACATCAAGAAACCACCTATTTCCTTTCATTCATAGTTAGTTCTCTACCTTTGATCCCTTATAGTATGCGTGCCCTATACCTAATTGAGCCTTTACTATTGTGGCATGTTATACAAAAATGCATTTAACCAATGCATTATTTGTTGTAATGTGGCTATATCGATGACCTTCATCATGTGATCAACACCACTGATGCTTCAGGATATTCGTTATCCAATTTTCATACTAAGAGTTATAACTACGCACCTTGGCCAACTTCTATTTGATAATGTGGAGTATGTGTTTGTACCCTATACAACATGGTATTTAAATAAAGTCAATTAAAATGGTAGGACAAGTAAAAATGTTTTAAGTATTAAAAATTGGAAATAATTTTGTACATATGTTGGTGAATATTTCTTTAGCCATAAATCTTTATATTCCTTATTTAAATTGCTTGCCAAATGACGTATGAAAAATACATGATGTGTATATGGTGGATGTTATGGTAGACGTTGATCAATGATAGATGCCAATATTGAGGGGTGTATATATGGTATTAAACATACATTCTATTGATATTTTACCATATGTTGTCAAATGTTTAAAGAAACCATAACCAAGCCTCTTTTGTCTCTCCCTTGAAGATTGCAAAGGTGAAGGGCACAATATGTGTATTAACATCTTATTATGAAGCTATCAACAACATTCCTTTAAACTTCCCCTAAAAAAATATTCCATCAATTTGAATGATCAATTTCAAGTAGTCAAATGTGCCAATGCATAACTTAAATGCCTAGAATACACGACAAAACAAAAGGTACTTGCCAAATAGATGAATTTTGTTTATACATGAACCTTATAATTGTACTAGGTAAAAAGTGTTAGATGGCAGCCATCCACCTAGGAAGCAAAGTAAGAGGTTTCTCAATTTTCAAAGACTCGAGCTATAACTTTTTGCTTTTCTATCCATGCTTTCTTATAGGACACTATGTATTGAATAACTTTCACCATGTGTAATGACTCCCAAATCAACAATACACTATCCTCTATCTGAGTAACAGAAGCGTATGGGTTTTCAAAATAGTTTTTCCTGATATGGGAACATCAGGGGATCGCTACCGGTTGAGTGTAACCCAAATAGACTATTCCTTTGTCCATTCAGATTCCATTCAACCCTAAATCTACTGCAGCTACATTAATCACACATGCAATCATCACAATAAGCTCTGGAATATTAAAAATAATAACCATAATTCAAACATACATCCATTCACATGTAATCCATCAAAAACTCAGAAATTTAGTCATAATTTTCTGCTAAAAATCTGACAGAGTTTTCCCTGTATTTTGAACGTTACCCAAATACAAACAATCAACCAATTCTAATATATACATCGAATCAAATCCAATCCAACAGGTAAAACCATCAACAGCCAGAAACTACCAATAAATACATAAATCCATCAACAGAATCATTAATAATATATATATATATATACAAATCAGATTCAAGCCTAGGACTAAGCTGCACATTTTTCTGTTATCAAGTCTCTGCCCAGCTATCTTCTAGGCCCCTATCCCTGTTCATCTGAGCAAACAACTTTATGAGATATTTAAATCCTAGTAGAGTAATTTACAGTAAATAGTTATTTAAAACTAGTCAAATGCTCAGTGGTGCAAGCACCGAAAATAACTTCCCGTGTTCATTTCGAAAATCAATGAAATACCTTATCTTTTAAAGTCATTAAAATAACACAGAAATCGATGCAATTATTCAATGAATACAAAAGTCTATTTTCTGAAAATCTGTAACCAAAATCCAATTAAATCCTATGCCCGGTGTTTCTAAATACACGTTGGCCACACATCTTATGCGGCCGTATCTGAATCTATCTAATTACATGTCGTCTGGGGAAAATCCATCCCTTATCGTTGGGTGTGATCCATAACACCAATCACCCGTAATCTCGCCTATATTGTTAGTGTGATTCATAGCACCAATCACTCACTCAAGGATTGGGTAAGAATCAACATCTAGGGCATCTCCTAGCATGTGCACATACGCCAATTCTCATCCTCATACAGTCTATTCGGAATCACATGCACACGATCGACTAGTCCTCAGGGTTCTAGAGTATCACGCCTAAATCACAACGTTTTCCCGTATAGGCTTTCCCCCCCTTATACTCCTTAAACCTTTCTTAGGGTTGTCCTGGTTTACCGCATAATCCTTAATGAATGCAGGTTATATTTGGTTAAAACAAAACATTTATAAAATCTCCTGCACTCGGGATACTTAACGGCCGACTCATACCAACTGTTAAGTACACTACCCTAAGTCAATATGTTCTTATGACATCTAAATTCGATAGCCAAATCGTCTAAGATGCAACAGACAATACCAGCACACAGGCATGCATTTATATCCATCGAAAGCAGCACGTATTTCTATGCAATCAATCAAAAATTGTTCAAGTATTCACATAATCAGTCTAAAGTTTGAAAAGCGCAAATTACCCTACCTGGTTTCTGTTTTCTCCTAATTGGTCCGAGACTTCTCATATCCTCAGAATCTGAGCCTAGTCAGTTTCCTGGGTAATTAAATTAATATTTAGTCCGTTACATAATCAATTTCACTTTCCTACATCCAATTGCACAATTTCCTAAGCCGATAAGTTTCTTATACACATTCGGCATCTAATTTAGTCAAAAATACGTTAAATTAGGGTGATTTAGATCATACCGGTGGTTTCGAAAGGTGGAAATTTACTTATGGCATCTTTCTGGCTTCTCCAGCGGTGACGCACGACGAAAAAGTGCGGTTGAGCTCAAAAATTACACCAGAGTGAAGCCATCAAGATGAGGAGTCCAAATCTGGGGTTGGCGTGGCGGTTCTCGGGCATTACGATGACATTTTCCAGCGACAAAGTTTCACGAATGATGGACAGAGATTTCCTCGATCTGGGTGTGTGGCGGCTCTGTTCGATGGCTGCGAGCTGTGGGAGGAAGCTGGCAGCTCAACCTTCACAATGGCGGGGGTGGTGACAGTTAACAACGCCGAACGGTGGAGATTACAATGACACAAGAATTTCATGATGGAGGGAAGAAAACTCCTTTTTCTGGCAATGGTGGCGGCCATTGGTGGCCGTGGGTGGTTGCTAGAGGTTGAGGGTGGTGTGGCACGTCGGTTGGTAGGTCAAACAGCGGCCCAGGGTGGCGGTGGTGGCTGTGCGTGGTGGTAAGAGGATGAGAGAGAAGAAAGAGAAAATAGAGTGAAGAGAGAGAGTAGAGGTGGGAAAATGATGGAATTTGTGACATTTAAGGTGTTTAAAGCTTCCGGGGGCGATTTCGTCTTTTACCACATCACCTAGGATAACTTCGAGATGCCGTCTTTGATCTAGTCAGGGACACAATTTTCCATGCAAGTGTTTTAGTTTCAGTCTAAGGAATTAAAGTTCGGAACTCTATCTATCAAATTCTTAACGTTGGGTTGTGTTTTCTTCCATCGGATCAGGTTTCTGACTTTGAAAAATTCCCTAATTTCAACCATCAACTCTAAAAATTGTGCCGAAATTAATTTTAGAGAAATCACGATTAATTTTATTCAGTTTAGCTATTTTAAAAATTTTATTTATTACATTCTCCTCCCTTCAAAGAAATTTTGTCCCCAAAATTCATACCTATGAATAGCTCTGGGTATCGTTGCCTCATCTCGTCCTCCTTGTCCCAGGTCATCTCCTGCGATACTACATCCTGCCAAAGTACCTTAACTAAAGGGATTATCTTATTCTGGAGTTGCTTAGTCTTAAAGTTAAGGATTTATACAGGTGTAGATTCATAAGTTAAATTTTCATTTAATATTATAGGTTGACTCCCCAATACATGCGCAGAGTCTGGGACATATTTGCGGAGTTGCAAGACATGAAAGACGTCGTGCAAGTTGGACAGGTGTGAAGGTAAGGCAATTTGGTAAGCGACTAGACTGACCCTTTGTAGGATTTGGAATGGTCCTAGGAATCTAGGGCTTAGTTTTCTGGTCCTTACTTGTCTACCGATACCCGTGGTGGGGGACACTCTCAAGAAAACGTGTTCTCCCTCATTAAATTCTAAAGGTCTTCTCCTCTTATTAGCATAGGCTTTCTATCTTTGTTGAGCTGCTCTCATCTTTTCTTTGATCATTTTGATTTGATCAGTGGTCTCTTGTACAATCTCAGGTCCCGATAATGTACCTTTTCCCATTTCTACCCAATTTAGAGGTTACTTTCAATTTCTCCCATAAAGAGCAGCAAAAGGTGCCATACCAATGGTAGAGTGATAACTGTTATTGTATGCAAACTCTATCAAAGGTAGGTATTTATCCCAGCTTCCTTTCTGTTCTAGCACACAAGCCCTTAACATATCTTCTAGAGTTTGGATGGTTCTCTCAGACTGCCCGTCAGTCTAAGGATGATAGGCTGTGCTAAACTTAAGTTGGGTTCCTAATGCTTACTGCAAGGATTGCCAAAGTCTTGAAGTAAACCTCGGGTCTCTGTCTGAAACTATACCAGATGGTATTCCATGTAACCTCACGACTTTCCTAAGGTATACTTCGGTCAATTTTTCTATGGAGTATCTCATCTTAATAGGAAAAAAGTGAGAAGATTTGGTTAGTCTATCCACTATTACCCAAATAGCATCATAACCAGCTGGTGTTCTAGGTAATCCTACCACAAAATCCATGGTTATTTGATCCCATTTCCTTTATGGTATTTCCAGTGGTTTTAGTAGCCCTGCGGGTTTCTGATGTTCTATCTTGACCTGTTGACAAGTCAGACAGGCATTCACGTAGTTCATGATGTCCTTCCACATGCTTGGCCACTAAAAGTTCCTCTTCAAATCCTGATACATCTTGGAAATACCTGGGTGGATAGTATAATGGCTTCGATGAGCCTCTGCTAACACTTTTTCCTTTAACTCCTGATGGTTTGGAATTACTACTCATTTCCTAAACATCAATACTCCATCAGGGGCCAGTTTAAAATTAGGTTAGTCTGCATATACCTCCAAGGATTCATCCTTTAATTGGGCTTGTCTAATCTGCTCTCTTAGATCACAGGATATCAGGAAGTCACTCATCGTTAATCTCTTCGGAAACGAGATTACATTGAGGCTAAGATTCCTAAAGTCCTCAAGTAACCTCATCTCATCGACCATTAGGCTAGCTAATTGTAGTGACTTCCGGCTTAATGCATCTGCTACAACGTTAGCCTTCCCTGTATGATATTTTAATTCAAAATCAAAATCCTTTAAGTACTTTACCCATCTTCTCTGCCTCATGTTCAATTCCTTTTGATCAAAAAAGTACCTAAGGCTCTTGTGATCACTATAAACCTCAAATACAGCCCCGTATAAGTAATGTATCCAAATCTTTAAGGCAAATACAATGGCAGCTAATTCCAAATCGTGGGTAGGGTAGTTCTCCTCTGCAGGTTTCAATTGCCTTGATGCATAAGCCACTACTTTTCCATCCTGCATTAAGATGCATCCTAAACCTTTCAATAATGCATCTGTATATACTGTAAAGGGTTCTAAGGGTTTCGGGATTATAAATACAGGAGAGGTGGTCAATTTTTCTTTCAAAGTCTGAAAACTCTCTTCACACTGCTCGCTCCATTCAAAGTTTACACCCTTTCGAGTCAACCCGGTTAATGGTAAGGCTATCTGGGAAAATTCATGAATGAACTTCCTATAATAGCCGGCCAAACCTAGAAAACTCCTAATCTTAATGACAGTCCTCGGTCGACCCCAATCTAATACTGCTTCGATTTTCTTAGGGTCTATTGCAATCCCTTCTCTATTTACCATATGACCTAGAAATTTCACTTCCTCCAACCAAAACTCACATTTTTCTAACTTAGCATACAGTTGTTTCTCTTCCAATATCTGTAGCAACGTGTTAAGATGTTGGGCATGCTCTTTGTGAGTCTTGGAATAGACCAAGATATCATCTATGAATACCACAACAAATTGATCCAAGTAGGGTCTAAAGATTCTGTTCATGTAGTCCATGAAGACAGCAAGTGCATTATTCAAACCAAACGGCATCACTAGAAACTCATAGTGGCTTTATCTCGTGCTAAACGCTGTCTTAGGAATGTCTTCCTCTCAAACCCTAATCTGGTGGTATCCCGATTTTAAATTTATCTTAGAGAACATAGTCGCACCTTGCAACTGGTCAAATAAATCATTGATCCATGGTAATGGGTATTTATTCCTAATGGTCACCTTGTTCAGTTACCGATAATCAATACATAATCTTAAACTCCCGTCTTTCTTCTTTACGAATAAGACAGGAGCTCCCTATGGTGACACACTCGGCCTAATGAACCCTTTTTCTAACAATTCCTCTATTTGGACTTTTAATTCCCTCAGTTTTGCTGGGGCCATTCGGTATAGAGTTATGGCTATTGGGCCTGCACCCAGAATCAGGTCAATGGTAAACTCTATCTCTCTAGGAGGGGGTAGCCTACTTACTTCCAAAGGAAACACCTTCAGAAAGTCGCTAACAATTGGGATTAGATTTAGCTTATCCTGTAATTCTACCTGAGAGAAGTTGAGGGATACATCACCTATCTCACATGCTCTGTCACTCCCTCGCACAGGCACGATATCCAAGTAAGTGATTATCCTTTCGGAAAAGTTTAATAAAACCCGATTCCTAGTTAACCAATCCATTCCCAAAATGATGTCAATCACAGTCAAAGGTATACACACTAGGTCCACGATAAACAAGGTATCATCAATGGTTAAGGGGCAGTTTAGGCATATTTGCGGAGATATGGTAGTTTCTCCCAAAGGTGTGGATATGTATAAATCACAGGGTAGGGTTTGTACAGGTAAATTTATTCTTTCTATGCATGCATTAGAAATGAAAGAGTGTGTGGCACCTAAATCAAACAAAATTATCAAAGGAAAATTGTAAATTTTACCTCTACGCTGCATCAAACCTGATGACCTGTCGACATTGGCCGTATCCATAGTAAAGACTCTTCCTGGAGCCAACGGTCTTCAGCCACCTGGTGTCTGCTGGCTTCCGCTCGAGGGGCAGTACTTTGCCATGTGTCATGTACCCCTACACTTGTAGCACTGAACTGGAGTATGATGCCAACAGGGTTGATTGGGATGCCTGGTCCTACACTTTGGACAGAGTGCACTATCGGGTCATATGTTGTTGCTGCTTGAAGACCCTGGTTACGGTTTGAACATCCCGCCTTTCACATTGAGATTTCTAGCTAGTGGTCTCGGCCTGTTGCCTGTTCGCTGTGTCATGTTTTTCTTCTGTTCTAGGTTCTTACTCAGAATCTGACATTTATTCACCAGCACTGCAAAGTCTCTAATCTCAAGCGGGGCAAGCTGTGTCTTCATCGGCAGATCTAGGCCTTCTTCCAACTAACTTACCTTCCAGGCCTCGTCATAATGCATCCAAAGATAAGTGAAATATCTGGATAGTTCTTCAAATTGGTCCAAATATTCCTCAAAGGGTCTACCTCCCTGTGTGAGCTTCAAAAACTGTGCTTCCTTGGACTGTCTGATGCTTTTAGGAAAGTATTTATCCATAAAGACCCTCTTAAAAGATTCCCAGGTGAGCGGAATGCCCCTGTTCTCCATCAGTTGCTGGGCACTTGTCTACCATTGTTTTGCTTCGCCCTTCAACATATATGTTGCATATGTTACTTTCTGCTCTTCGTCACATTAAAATAGGCGAAAGATCTTTTCTATCTCTTTTAGCCATGCTTCCACTGTGGCTGGGTCGGAGGCACCTGGAAATGGAGGTGGACCTACTATTTGAAATTCAATCCATCCTTGATACAATAGATTGACATTCTGAGTGTTTCCATTGTTTCTGGTTTGCCTGTCCTCCTTTTGCTGTCTCATTACATTGGCGCTTGTGGTAGCTTGGTCCCTCATGGCATCGGCCATCATTCGTATAAAATCCATCATCTCTCGCATGTCGATGTTAGTCTCTATGCTACTACTACCTGAAGCGCCCAGCTTCCTGTGCCTTGGCCTTCCTCTTGGCCTCCGTGTGTTATCCCTGCTAGGTTCTTCCATAG
Organism: Senna siamea; assembly: GCA_031216115.1. NCBI lineage: Eukaryota > Viridiplantae > Streptophyta > Magnoliopsida > Fabales > Fabaceae > Senna > Senna siamea. Next base: position 12,774,705 of record CM062360.1, read on the forward strand.
CTATTTGACATAAAAGAAGATGATTAGTCTTTAACAACAATAGTTAACGGAAAAATGTTAAATTCATTCTTTCATATATCAATTCAAAATCAGGTCCTAAATATTCCAGAGTTAATTCAATCAAAACCCTAAAGCTACAAGCCCAAAGATTCACAACCACTAGCCCACTAAACCAGACAACCAACAAATCGGGCTCTGATACCATAATTGTAACGACCCCCAAATCAACAATACACTATCCTCTATCTGAGTAGCAGAAGCGTATGGGTTTCAAAATAGTTTTTCCCGATAAGGGAACGTCAGGGGATCGCTACCGGTTGAGCGTAACCTAAATAGACTGTTCCTTTGTCTATTCAGATTTCGTTCAACCCTAAATCGACTGCAGCTACACTAATCACACATGCAATCATCACAATAAGCTCTGGAATATTAAAACTAATAACCATAAGTCAAACATACATCCATTCACATGTAATCCATTAAAAACTTATAAATTTAGTCAAAATTTCCTGCTAAAAATATGACAGAGTTTCTCCTATATTTTGAACGTTATCCAAATACAAACAAGAAACCAATTCCAATATATACATCGAATCAAATCCAATCTAACAGGTAAAATCATCAACATCCAGAAACTACCAATATATACATAAATCCAGCAACAGAATCATTAATAATAATATATATATATATACAAATCAGATTTAAGCCTATAACTAAGCTGCACATCTGTCTGTTATCAAGTCTCTGCCCAACTATCTTCTAGGCCCCTGTCCCTGTTCATCTGAGCAAACAACTTCATGAGATATTTAAATCCTAGTAGAGTAATTTATAGTAAATAGTTATTTAAAAACTAGTCGAATGCTCAGTGGTGCAAGCACCAAAAACAACTTCCCGTATTCATTTCAAAAATCAATGAAATACCTTATCTTTTAAAGTCATTAAAATAGCACGAAAATCAATGCAATTATTCAATGAATATAAAAGTCTATATTTTGAAAATCTGTAACCAAAATCAAATCAAATCTCATGCCTGGTGTTTCTAAATTCACGTTGGCCACACATCTTATGTGACCGTATCTAAATCTATCTAATTGCATGTCGTCTGGGGAAAAACCATCCCTTATCGTTGGGTGTGATCCATAACACCAATCACCCGTAATCTCGCCTATATTGTGAGTGTGATCCGTAACACCAATCACTCACTCAAGGACCTGGTGAGAATCAACATCTAGGGTGTCCCCTAGCATGTGCACATACGCCAATTCTCATCCTCATACAGTCTATTCAGAATCACATGCACACGGTCGACTGGTCCTCAAGGTTCTAGGGTATCATGCCTAAATCACAACGTTTTTTTCGTATAGGCTATCCCCCTTTATACTCCTTAAACCTGTCTTAGGGTCGTCCTGGTTTACCGCGTAATCCCTAACGAATGCAAGCTATATTTGGTTAAAATGAAACATTTATAAAATCCCTAAGTCAATCCGTTCCTATGGCATATAAATCTGATAGCCAAATCGTCTAACATGCAACAAACAATACCAGCACATAGGCATGCATTTATATCCATCGAAAGCAGTACGCATTTCCATGCAATCAATTTAAAATCGTTCAGGTATTCACAGAATCAGTCTAAAGTTCAGAAAGCGTAAATTACCCTACCTAGTTTTTGTTTGCTCCTAATTGGTCTGAGACTTCTTGTATCCTCGAAATTTGAGCCTAATCAATTTCATGGTCAATTAAATTAATATTTAGTCCGTTACATAATCAATTTCACTTTCATACGTTCCATTGCATGGTTTCCTAAGCTGATAAGTTTCCTATACACGTTCGACATCTAATTTAGTAAAAAATATGTTAAATTAGGGCGATTTAGATCATACCGGTGGTTTCAAAAGGTGGGAATTTACTTCTGGCATCTTTCTGGCTTCTCCGGCAGTGGCGCACGGTGGCGCACGACGGCTTATGACGGAGAGGTGCGGTTGAGCTCGAAAATTAAACTAGAGTGAAGCCCTTAAGATAAGGAGTCCAAATTTGGGGTTGGCACTGTAGTTCTCGGCCGTTACGGTGACATTTTTCGGTGGCAAAGTTTCACGCATGGCAGATGAAGTTTCCTTGATCTGGGCACGTGGCAGCTCCGTTCGACGGCTGTGAGTTGTGGGAGGAAGCTGGAAGGTCAGCCTTCATAATGGCAGGGGCGGTGATGGTTAATGGCACTGAACGGTAGAGATTACAGCGGCGCAAGAATTTCGCGATGAAGGGAAGAAAACTCTTTTTTTTTGGTGAGGATGGCAGCCATTGGTGGCCGTGGGTGGTTACTGGAGGTCGAGGGTGGTGAGGAGCGTCAGTTGGTAGGTCAGACGACGACCCAGGGTGGGGATGGTAGCCGTGCGAGGTGGTGTGAGGAGGAGAGAGAAGAGAGAGAAAATAGAGTGAAGAGAGAGAGTAGAGGTGGGAAAATGATGGAATTTGTGACGTTTAGGGAGTTTAAAGCTTTCGGGGGCAATTCCATTTTTTGCCACATCACTCAGGATAACTTCAGGATGTCGTCTTCGATCTAGTCATGGACACGATTTTCCATGCAAGCGTTTCAGTTTTAGTTTGAGGAACCGAAGTCTGAAACTCTATCTATCAGATTCTTAACGTCGGGCTGTGTTTTCTTCCATCGGATCAGGTTTCTGACTCTGAAAAATTCCTCGATTTCAACCATCAACTCTGAAAATCGTGCCGAAATCAGTTTTAAAGAAATCACAATCAATTTTATTTAGTTTAGCTATTTTAAAAATTATGTTTATTACACCATGTCTATGATCTATGCTATGAAAACATTTAGACTCTTAGACACCATGGGCACAATAGTAAATGATATTAAATCAGAGTCTAGTTTAGGATGATCTTGAGACAATGATGTAAAAGAACAATTATGAGGCCTTTAATATCTTGTAATTTCTCAAATGGAGTTATTTCTTTTTTTGGGAGGCTCAAACCCTCGTATGATAGTTTGGACCATTGTTAGGACATCAATATATATTGTTCATATTTTGATGATGATAAATAAACCCAAAATGTATGGTTTGACTTAATTGCATAAATTTTTATGGCATTCTATAAAGAAAACTTATTTAAAAATACCATCCTAACTACCAATTCTCTATTTTCATCCCAAATAGTAAACGTACTACTTCTAAATAAATCATGACCATTTGTATTTGTAGTATTGGTTTGTGATAAAAATGAGATTGTAGGATCCTGATATGCATTAATAGGGTCAACTAAAATGTGCTCACTAGGGACTTTCCTATCTTCAACATGGAAATCCTCATTATCCTCTCAGTGTGCTTCTTCATCTTCATTGTCTTCATCTTCATTTTCATCACTTCCGCTCGACCCTAGTTCTTCATCGATAAAGTTATCTAAGTTGTCCCTTGGTAAAGGAGAAGAAATAACAATTGGTGGTTCTCTTGAAATCAGCTCATATGTGAAGAATTCTATAGGATTTACTTGTTGCTCTATACTATGCAATTGAGCAAGTGGAAGTGATTTCTGAGTCTTATATGATAAAGAAATTTGTGTGTGCCTCATAAAACTCATGGATGGAATTACAGGTGATGATCGACATCCCACTTTTAGTTGTGATTGATTTTGTGAGTGAGTGGTAATCGTTAATTGAACATCACTGTCATCTTCTAAATAATAACTTTCATACTATAATGGAATTGATAAAATTGGAACCCTATAAATCAATTGTAAAAGTTTTTGATGCAGGGAAAGTCTTAATTTCTCCCTTACCAAGCCTCTTAATTATTCCAAATTAATGTTCTTGATAATTTTTATCCCCTTAGGTCTATCTTAATCAAATTTAACCCCATTTCACTGTTATAAATTTTCCCATTTACATATATATAACTAAGGAATCCTGTTAATTTTAATTCCTACAACAAAACTTACACATAAACATATGCCAAATAAAAATTACTTAATGTAAAAATTTATATTTATATATTTTCAATTTTAATAATTTTTTAACATGAATTTATTTTTTAAAATTATATCTTAACTTATATTTCCATGCTACCAAAAATTATATTTCAAAGTTATTCAAGTGTATAAACTATTTTTTTAAAATGAATTTATTTTTTAAAATTATATTTTATGTTTATTTAAGTTTACATGCAAGCAAAACTTACAATTTAAGTACATTCTAATAACTTGAACTCATAAACAATTTTCAAATGTAAAATTTTAATTATACTAATGACTTAAATTCTCATTACTAAAATAATTAACAAATGCAATTAAAAAAATTAAAAATCACTTACCATATACTACAACAAATTTTAAACTCAACAAAAATTTATCACAAATTCTCATATTTTTTTAACACACATTTTACATCAAAATAAAACATATTACACATCAATTTAAATTTATGCATGTAAATAAATTAAATAAAAATAATAATTCAATGTTTGATTTGGGATCACCACCAAACAAAAGTTGTAGTTAACTTGTAGGATCACCACTAAATAAGAGTTGGATTTGTAGGACCACCACTAAATAAGAGTTTAAACTAATTTGTAGGACCACATTTGTAATAACCGAAACTATTTTTGAAAGATAAAAATCAAATTTTTGACGCTAATTCCATTTAAACTGAGTTTGGCATAGATTTCGAGGTCGATGGTTGAAATGGAAGGCCGTTCGGAGTCAGATATGCGATCTAATGACAGGAAACTCGATCCGGCGATCAGAAACTAACAGACAGAGTTTCAGACTTTGGTTTCTTAGACGGAGGCCAGAAAACTCTGCATGGGAACCCGTGCCAACGTCCAGAGTGAAGGTGACGTCTCGAAGTTTCCCTGGGTGATCCAGGAAAAGTCAGAATTACCCCCGGGAGCTTTAAATGTTTCGAAATCCCTCCATTTCTATCACTTCTCTCTCTCTCTCTCCTCACTTCATTTTCTCTCTCCTCTCTCTCTTCTCTCCTCCACTGTGTGCCACCACCTGGGCCATCGTGAGCAACCACCTGGCCTACCAACGGACTCCCCTCGCCACCATCGACCTCCATCAGCCACCCACGGCCACCAACGGCCGCCAGACTCGCTAAAAAATGACGTTATTCTCCTCCGTCGTGTGAAAACTTTGCCAGTTGGGATTACCGCCGTCAGCCACTGTTGGCTGTCACTGCCACCGCCAACGTGTAGGCTGAGCTGCCAGCTTCCTCCACCAGCTCGACCGGATCGAAGGAATTTTTGTCTGTATGCGTCAAGCTTCGAGGCAAAAAACGCCGTCCAAACGACCGTGAACCGCCGCGCCACCACCATATTCGGACTCCTCGTCTTATGGGCTTCACCGTGGTGTGATTTTTGAGGCCAACTACACCCCTCCACCGTGCACCGCAGTGCTCCGTCGTGCTAGAGAATCCAGATATACATCGAGAGACATCGAGACCACCCTGAGATAGATTTCCATCATCCGGAAACCCTGGTAAGGTCTGATTCACCTAAAACTAATGAATTTTGATGGAATTAGCTACCGAACGTGAATAGGAAATAAACTAACTTAGGAAATAGGGTAATCAGACTTAAGACTGTAGAATTGATGATGTGATGAGCTTAAATATTCGTGTAAATGTCCAGGGAATTAATTTAGCTCAAAATCTGGGACTACGAGAAGTTTTGAATTAATTGGGAGTAAACGAAGACTAGGTAGGATAATTTACGCTTCTCGAATATTGAAATTGATTATATGGATACCTGAATGATTAGATTTAGATGTATGGATTTACGTGCTGCTTTTGATGGACTAAATTGTATGCCTGTGTGCTGAAAACCCCATTTGCATGTTAGATGAATTGTTTATCGAGTTTAGATGCCATTAGGACGGGTTTACTTAGGGTAGGGTACTTGATATTATTTTTACCATATTTAGCCTGCATTGCGTTAGGGATCACGCGATAAATCAGGATGACCCTAAGAAAGGTTTCAGGAGTATAAGGGGGGATAACCTAGACGGGGAAACGTTGTGATTTAGGCGTCATACCCTAGAACCCTGAGGAATAGCCGACCGTGTGCATGTGAGTTCGAATAGACTGTATGAGGATGAGAATTGGCGTATGTGCACATGCTAGGGGACGCCCTGGATGTTGATTTTCACCCGGTCCTTGAGTGAGTGATTGGTGTTACGAATCACACTCACAACATAGGCGAGATTCGAGTGATTGGTGTTACGGATCACAACCAACGATAAGAGATGAGATTTCTCTAAACGACGTGCAATTGGATGATTTTAGATTTGGTCGTAGAGGATTTGTGGCGAACATGGATTTCGATACACTGGGCATGGGATTTAACCTAATTTTGATTACCGATTTTCAAAGAAATAGATTTTTATGATTTTGAGTATTTGCCATGATTTCCATGCAATAAATTGATTTTTAAAGATAAGGTATTTCACGAATTTTGAACTGATTTCGGGAAGTTATTTTCGGTGCTTGCACCGCTGAGTATTTAACCAGATTTTGAACTATAGTTTGAAATGTAAATTATTCTACTGGGATTTTATATCTCACTAGGTTGTTTACTCAGATGAATAGGAACAGGGACCTAGACGCTAGCTGGGCGATGCTTTGGTGATAGACAGAAGAGCAGCTTAGTTTAGGCTTGAATTGCATTGTATATATTTATACTGATGATGTTGTATATTAGTTTTCTATAATTTTTGCTTTTCTTTTGTTATTGGACTGGCTGTATATTTCTAAATTGGATGACTGTTGTACTTTGGGATATGTTTGAAATACAGAGGAGACTCTGTCAGATTTTTGTTAGGGTTTACCACTATAACCTATGTAATTAAGTTGGAATTTGTATGAATGCCTGATATGTTATCTGTATGGATTTTAGTTTTCATTCCAGAGTAATTTATGATGAACGTATGTATAATTAGTATAGCTGCATGAGAATTAGGGTTGAACGGAATCCGAATGGACAACGGGAAGTCTATTTGGGTTACGCTCAACCAGTAGTTATCCCCTGACATTCCCACATCGGGAATAACTATTTCAAAAATCCATATGCTTCCGCTAGACAGATAGAGGATAGTATATTGTGGACTAGGGGGTCGTTACAACATTGTAGACAAATTTTTGTTGGAATGAAGTCAGACTAAATAAGGGAGAAGAAACAAAAATATGGGATAAAATGCAAATGAATTGGAAGATTGAAATAAATTTATCAGAGAAAATGGCAGAAGTGGAGAAATGGAGCTAAGGAGGAGAGGAAGAGAACATATGAGAGAAATTTGGAGGGAATGTACAAGTCCTTAAAGCAAAATGGAAGCTTTCAAAATTGTTTTTCTTTTAATATTTAACAGCCTTTGCCATTTGACATGGCAAAGGCTAACTGAAAAAGCTGCCTTTGTTGTGTCAAAGGTTGATTGATGTGATAGGCCTTCGTCATTTGGCATAACAAAAGTTTAAAATTTTTTTTTAAAAAATAAAAAGGTATGGTTTATTGTATTATGGGAAATAACTTTTTTTCCTATTGTATTTTTAAAAAATAATTAATTAATATATAATATTAACATAAAGATGCCATCATGTTTATCCTTTTTTGAATGTAACTCTTATATCAAATGTTCAAGTAATTAGATCTTACCTTACATGGAAAAGATCTAAAGACTATCTAGGTGGGTTATGGGGATAAATAGCATGCCCTTACAATTGTTGTTTGCTTGTAAAATGCCCTTACAATTGCATTAACTTTATATACGGTTTCCCAATAAAAAAAAGGTTGGAATTTTGTTAATACAGTTTGGTTTGGTGTTTAAATACATTTAGTATGTAGTTATGTTACCTCCAAATTCTCACCTATATATTTGTGGGTTGGGATAAGACATTTTGAATATGAGGAAAAGAATAAGAAAGATAGGAAGGAAGGAAATAAAAGCTTCATACACTAGAGAAAAATAATATATATATATATATTGGATAGAGAAAGGTGTGGGAAATTAGTGTCCTGTCTATCTTCTATGTGCAGAGGCTGTAGACAAATAGGCGAGTATTAGGCTGTTGTATCGTTGAGGAAATATGTCTGTGTACCCACTGCACTAGGTAATATAGTAAAATCAATCTATGAGAAGTGTGAATAAAGAAAGCAAGATTCTTGTGCCTTAGTTTGATACCGCACATTTTATATTTTATTAACAAATTTTTTCTTTTTTTTTGTGTTTATTTTTATTTTCATGTTGCTACACCAACATTTTTAAGGTAATTCATGTCTAATTCCAAAAATTGAGCAAATGAAAAATAAAAAATAATGATAAATATTTGAGTTCTTATTAGTAAAATAACTCAAATAGATATATTTTGTAATTTATATATTTTTGGTAAATCTTGATTTAATTTGTGAGCTTATAAAATATAAAATTTATTTGGTTGCTCACAAAATTGAAATTTACTTTATGTGATATTTTTTGAGATATTCAAGAAATGGATAAATGAAATTGTGATGACAAGAATATTCAATCTGTATGTGAATATGGTTTGGTACGTGATGTCTAATTATTTTTCTCAAGTCTAATTCTTCACTAAAATTAAAATTTATTTCATTTGAAAATTTTTGAGACATCGCAGTATGCTTAAGATAATAATATATTTTATCCAAAGATATGTTCATATTATTTATTAGATTTTATTGGCATAGTAATTATGTGATATTCTCATTCCAATTAATATGTTATTGGCAAAGAGAAAAATAAGTAAGGTATTTTGAGTTTTAACATGTTATTTTAAGACATTAGTTTTTACTCTTGAATTTTACATATATTAATATGCAATAAAACTTAATTATTTTTATGAGAATATTTCAAAATTTAATTTTATAAATATTACTTATGAATTTTTTGAGTGACCTTGAATCAATTATTGCTCACAAGTTGTGAAAATATAATTTCTTCTAATTTTTTCATGATTATATATCACTCTTTATTCATTTAAAAATTCCCCCTATATAAAAATCTTATTAACAGTGGGGGCCAAAAAAAAAAAAGCGAAGCTTATTTGTATAATTTCTTAAATGCTTCATTGAGATGTTCAGGGAACATATTTTTCTTCATATTTCATGTGGAAAACATAAATCACAATGGCACATTTAAGTCATGTTAGTATAAGTTTTTTGGTTTGTGTTGTGAAAAGTGAATTATTTGTAAAAAAAATAAAAAGAAAATTCAGTAATTATTATTCATATAATCATACATATTTCCACCCAGTGTTTATTAGCCAATGCTTAAAAGTCCAATGAGAATAAAATGGAAAAGGGTTTTAAAAGCCTTATTATTATGTATTAATATTTTATATATCTCTAGCAACAATAAAATGACTTTAATTTGTAACAATTATTTTAGAGTTATTTTTATGAGTTCATTTTTAATTGGTGACATAAAGTAACTATTTATTTGGCCTTTTCCAATTGAGATTTTATGGGCTTGTCATTTAAATTTCTTACTACTAGAAACCCATAAAATTCAATTAACATGGTAATGGAAAAGTTAATGACATAAAGGCAAATATTATGTCTTTATGACATTATTTATATATGTCATATTTCCTTGAAAAGTGAAAGCATATTATTTTTATAACAACAAGGGAGAGAAAAATTGGTATATTTTTGTAAAAATATGTTAAATTTTTATGGACTATGAAATAAGAATATTATTGGCTTTTAATTTTTGGTTTCATGAAAATAGTTTTATGGCCATTATGTTTTATACTTATAAGCCAACTTCTAGTCAACATCATTGTGATTTAATGGATATTTAATTTATGTGTTTATGATTTAAGTTTTAAGAAGTGTGATAAAATCCCATAAATTTTACTAAGATGGTAATAACTTGCTAAAGGCATTTACAAGTTTATATGTGATCAAGCATGGAAAATGCTAAAGTAATATTGTAACATCCCACCTCTACAGGTACAACACATACAAGCCTCATAGAGATGATGCACTTTTAACATAATTGTTCTTAACTACTCTAGTTCAATTTTTATATTAATTTCCAGAATCCTTAATTAATTCAATTTTAGGTTTAATGTTGCACTTGGGATTCTCACTCGTAAATATATGTATATATATATGGTAGCGGAAGTAAAAAAACTCTAAGGAATTTCTATATACAACTTATCTACATACATACATGGTTCCCAAAACATTAGGTGAGAACTTGAGGAATAATGTCAACTTCTCCAAGACCACCTAAAACCCATTATGGGATACCTGTAGCTATGATACAAAGTTAGTAAACTTGTACATGTAATTCAAGTATGTTCTACCCTCTATTCACTATACATACACATAAGTTCCCTATAGCCCCCTCAAAATAGGGCAAGGGTGGTGGAACACAAAAAAGATAGTTATCTTTGTTACCACTCTAACCCAATGGGGGCAATGGTGCATCTATGATGTAGATTATTATTTTTTCGATCTGTATATAATACCTTATTCTAGGCACATGTACAACTTCAATCTCCACCTCAATAGTAACTGAATATTTAGGCACTTGGACACATCAATGCACATGTGAGACATAAATCTTAGTAATCAAAAGAAATCAAGTTCAAAATTACCATTGATGGTACCAGCTGTGAAAAGCACAAAAAAACTCTTGCATTTAATTTTATTTCAAATCGTAAACACAATTTCACTAGATAATATGCAACTACTATACTATGGCATGTCAAATACATCATTAATGGGAATCATTAGATATATTCATGCTTCACATCATCAAAATATAGTAATATGGACATTTAACATAATAAATAATGGAAATAACTTTCATTCGTATTGCTCACTAGGCTAATCATAAAATAATCTTTTCATTTGGCTTTACATAGCTAATACATTCTTTCTTTTCCAGCAAACATTGTATAAGTTCTTTATTTCATAATGGTTAGCTAACTTTTACCTCTAGTGCGTCCCCTAGTCATTTTTGAAAGACCATTCTGCTTGATGGAGATCACTATGCCTCTTTGTGGGCCACAAATCATTTTCACTCTCTAAATCATTGCACCTCTATCTGGGTTACAGACCATGTCCACTCGTACTATGCCGAGATGGGACAATGTTGCCTTAACTCAATACCCTCTAATATATACCCTAGTATGATAAAATCCCTGATCATAATTGGTTTAACTCTAAGTAGGTAACTCTGCAGCCATTTGGGTACTAACTTAATGTTAACCATCAAACACATTATTTTCTCATAATTCTTTAAAGAGTTAAATGACTATTTTAACTTATAAAACATGAAATTTTTTGTAACCATTCTATATCAATCACCGGCCATTCAATTCGAAACTTATCTAAACCCTTAGTTGCGGCTAAGTGTGTAATAAACCAGATTTTTTAAAAAATAAATTAATTGGACAAATTAAACCTTGATTTTGTTAAAATCGAATTCGGTGTAATTTTTTGAGCCTACGGTCGAAATTTGAAAACTTTTTGGAATTAAAATTTGATCTAATGGAGAAAAACTCCACCCGGCGTTAAGAAATTAGCAGATGAATTGACAAGCTTTAAATCTTGGAAAGGAGTTTGAATTTCTCCCATGTGGGTCGTATCCTTGCCCAGGTTGGAGAAGGCATCCGAAAATTTTCCTAGGCGAAATGGCAAAAGACCAAAATGCCCCTGGAGGCTTTAAAATTTCAAAACTTTCATTTCCCCCCACATTTCCTCTTTATTTTCTCTCTCCTCCCTCCATTTTCTCTACCTTCTCTCCTCCACTTCGTGCCACCATGCACAGTCAGAAACGCCACCCTGCATCGTCGTTGAACCTAGCCATCGGTGCAGCTCGATGTCCCTAACCTCTAGCAACCATCCCCGGCCATCGACAGATGCCACAGCAGCCGAAAATGACAAGTTTTCTTCTCCATTGCATTCTTCTTTTGCCATCGTGATCTCTGCCGTCTGAAGTCATCCAGCTACACTGCCCCCACCGTTGGAAAGGTCGAGCTGCCAGCTTCCTCTGAAAGCTTCCAACCGATGAATGCTGCCTTCGCGCACCTAAAACGAAGGAAAAATAGTCTGCCATGCGTCAATATTTGCCATCAAAAAATGCCATCCAAATGGCTATGAATCACCAAACGAACTCCTAATTCAGCATCCTTGACTTACGGGCTACGTTCTGGTGTAATTATTGACCTCAACCGCTGCTGTTGCTGTGCACTACTGCCGTTTGCCATGCACCGCTGCCGTCCATCTTGCGTCGCATGAGCCAACAGTCACCGCCATGCTCCACTGTACACCATTGCTGGAGCTACTAGAAAGTGTCCAGAACCAGAATTTCATCTTCCAAAACCCCCGATATGATTTAAATTGCCCCAATTTGATGTTTTCTGATTAAAATTTAATCTTGAACATGCGTAGGAATTAGACCAGCCTAGGAAAGTTATAATATGACGTAGGGAAGCCTAATTGAATAGGAAACCATCTAAGATTTTAATTAAATTGCCTAGGGAGCTAACTAGGACCGATTGTTGAGGAAACAGGAAACCCTGGATTGTTTAGGAGCAAACGGTAAAAGGTAAAGTGATTTACACTCCTCTAAACTTTATTTGAAGTTGTGAATGCCTGATTTAGAATAGTTTTATTGCATGGGAATACGTGCTATAATTTATGAGTATATCTGTATACTTACGTGCTATAAATGCCTGTTGCATGTTAGATTGATTGGCTATCAGATTTATATGCCATAGGAATGGGTTGACTTAAGGTAAGGTATTCAATACTGGTATGGGACGACCGTTGAGTATCCTGAGTGCAGATGGTTTTGTAAATGTATCATTTTCAATCAGATTTAGTTTGCATTCGTTAGGAATTACTTGTAAACCAGGACAACCCTATGAAATGTTTAAGGTGTATAAGGGGGGATAACCTATACGGGGTAACTTTGTGGTTTAGATGTAATCTCCTAGAACTTTGAGAACTGGTCGAATATGTGTATGTGGTTCCGAATAGACTGTATGAGGATGAGAATTGGCGTTTGTGCACATGCTAGGGGACGCCCTAGATGTTGATTCTCATCTAGTCTTTGAGTGAGTGATTGGTGTCACGGATCACACTCACAATATAGGTGTGATTTCGGGTGATTGGTGTCATGGATCACACCCAACGCAAAAGTATATTTTCTGTAAAAACGGCATGTAATTGGACAGATTTGTAAACAATCACATGAGACTTGTGACTGATGTGTATGCGAAAACCACCGGGCATGATTTTTAAACTAGAACTTCAATATGAATTTTTAGAAATAGTATCTTATACTCATTTTATTTATTGCATCTTTTTCCTTGTGATTTCAAATTTTAAAGAATAAGGTAATTCACATGCTTTTGATTTTAATACGGGGAGATGTTTTCTATTTATTGCCACAGCTGAGCATCCAGCTATTTTAAAATTGTATAATGCAAATTAATCTATTGGGATTTAATTATCTCATAAAGTTGTTTGCTCAGATGATCAGGAACAGGGTATGTCTAGGAGATAGCTTGGTAAGAGCAGGATAATAGAAGGACGTTGCTGTGTATTTTTAGGCTTGAATCTGTCTATGTAATTTTTTAGATTAATTGTTCTGATTGTTGATGGATTTGACTAGATGTAATTACTGGTTTATGACTATTTGTACTTTGGGGGACCGTCCAATTTACAGGGGAAACTCTGTCGAATTTTTGGCAGAAATGAATGCTTAAAGATTAGTTTAATTTGAATTGAATGTGAATGGATTTCATACTATGAATTTTATGGTTATTAGAATTGATATTCCAGAGTGTGTTATGATTGTATGTGAAATTAGAATAGCTGCGTAGGATGTAAGGTTGAGTGGAATCTGAATAGACAGTGGTAAGAGTCTATTTGGGTTACACTCAACCTGTAGCGAGCCTCTAATATTTCCTGATATGGGAAAAATGAAAAATTAATTTGAAAAATTTATATGCTTCCGCTACTCTAATAGAGGTAAGTATATGGTAAATTTGGGGGTCATTACAATAATGGTATCAGAGCCTGGTTTGTCGGTTGACTAGTTTAGTGGGTTAGTGGATGTAAATTCTCGGGCTTGCAGCTTTAGAACTTTAAATTGATTTTACTCTGGAATATCTAGGACCTGATCTTGAATTGAGAAATTAGGAATGAATCTAATATTATGCTGATAACTATTACTGTTAAAGACTAATCAATTCTCTTTCTGTGTCAGATAGCCATGGCAGATCCTAGCAGAGATAGTACACAGAGGCTAAGAGGAAGGCCGAGACATAGAAGCCAAGGGGCATCAGGGAGTAGCAGCATAGAGACCAATGTAGATATGCGAGAAATGATGGACTCTATTTGAATGATGGCTGACGTCATGAGATATTAGGCTACTACTAGTGCCAACGTCATGAGACAGCAATAGGAGGATCGTCAGAACAGAAATGATAGAAATAATCAGAACATTAATCCCATGTACCAAGGGTGCATAGAATTCCAGAGGACAGGGCCACCCCCATTCTCAGACACCTCTGATCCAGCTATAGTTGAAGCATGGATGAAGGAAATGGAGAAAATCTTCTGTTTGTTGCATAGTAATGATGAACAGAGAGTGACCTATACGACATATATGCTTAAAGGAGAAATGAAACAGTGGTAGACTGGAGCTTAACAGCTAATGGAGAGCTGGGGCATTCCACTCACTTGGGACTCCTTCAAGAGGGTCTTCTTGGACAAGTACTTCCCAGAGAGTGTAAGACAGGCTAAAGAGACAGAATTCCTGTAACTCAGAGAGGGAGGCCGACCATTTGAAGAATATTTAGCAAAATTTAAAGAATTGGCCAGATATTCCACATACCTGAGGATGAACTATGATGAAGCCTGGAAGGCAAGCCAACTAGAAGAAGGCTTGGACTTGTCGATGAAGACATAGTTGCTCTGCTCGAGATCAGATATTTTGTAGTGATGGTGAATAAGTGCCGAATCCTTAGCAAGAACCTGGAACAGAAACAGAATATGACTCAAAGAATAGGTAACAATCCGAAACAACTAGCCAAAAACCTTAATGTGAAGGGCAGAATGTTTAAACCACAGCCAGGGTCATCTAGTAGTGGCAGACGATCTGAAATTGAAAACTGCCCAAAGTGTGGAACAAGGCATCCCAACCAACCTTGCTGGCATCAGACACCGGTATAGTGTTATAAATGCAGGGGTACAAGACATTTTGCAAAGCACTGCCCATCAGGTGGAAGCCAACAGAGTCCAGGTGGCCGAAGACCATAAGCTCCAGGGAGAGTCTTTACTCTGGATGCGGCGAACGTTGACAGGTCACTAGGATTAACGCAGGGTAGAGGTAAAAATTTATAATTTTCCTTGAATAATATTGTTTGATTCGGGTGCCATGCACTCTTTTATTTCTGATGCATGCGTGGGAAGAATAAACCTACCCCTACAAACCATGCCCTTTGACTTACACATTTTCACACCTTTAGGAGAGACCACCATATCCCCACAAATATGCCTAAATCGTCCCCTTTCCATCAATGACACCTTATTTATTATGGACCTTGTGTGTTTACCCTTGATTGGGATCGACGTCATTTTGGGAATGGATTGGTTGTTTAGGAATCGGGTTCTATTAAATTGTTTCGAAAAGACTATCACTTATTTGGATTCCGTGCCTGTACATGAGAGTGACAGAGCGTGTGAGATAAGTGATGTTTCCCTAAATCTCTCTTAGGTAGAACTGCAAGAAAGTTTAAACTTAATCTCTATTGTTAGCAACTTTTTCGGAGTTGTTTCCTTTGGAAGTAAGTAGGCTACCCCCACCTAGAGAGATAGAATTTACAATTGACTTGATTTCGGGTGTAGGCCCAATAGCCATGACCCTATATAGAATGGCCCTAGCAGAATTAAGGGAACTTAAGGTCCAGATAGAGGATTTGTTAGAAAAGGGATTCATTAGGCCAAGCGTGTCACCATGGGAAGCTCATATTCTATTCGTAAAGAAGAAAGAAGGGAGTTTAAGGTTATGCATAGACTATTGGCAATTGAACAAGGTGACCATTAAGAATAAGTACCCATTACTGTGGATAGATGACCTATTTGACCAGTTACAAGGTGCAATGATATTCTCCAAGATAGACTTAAGGTTGGGATACCACCAGATTAAGGTGAGGGAGGAAGATATCCCTAAGACAGCATTTAGCACTAGGTACGGCCACAATGAGTTTCTAGTGATGCCTTTTGGACTGACAAATGCACCTGCTGTCTTTATGGACTACATAAACATAATTTTTAGACCCTACTTGGACCAATTTGTAGTGGTATTCATAGATGACATCTTAGTCTATTCTAAGACTCATGAAGAGTATGCACAACATCTTAGCACGATACTACAGATATTGGAAGAAAAATAGTTGTATGCTAAATTAGAGAAATGTGAGTTTTGGTTAGAGGAAGTGAAATTTCTAGGCCATGTGGTAAATGGGGAAGGGATTTCAGTAGACCCTAAGAAGATTGAAGCAATATTAGATTGGGGTCAACCAAGGACAATCACCGAAGTTAGTTTTCTGGGTTTGGCAAGTTATTACAAGAAGTTCATACAAGGATTTTCTCAGATAGCTTTGCCACTAACCTGGTTGACTCAGAAGGGTGTAAATTTTGAGTGGAGCGAGCAGTTTGAGCATAGTTTTCAAACTTTAAAGGAAAATTTGACCATCGCTCTAGTGCTAATAATTCTAAAACCTTTAGAACCCTTTTTCAGTGTATAAAGATGCATCAATGAAGGTTTTAGGATGCGTCTTAATGAAGAATGAAAAAGTGGTTACTTATACATTAAGGTAATTGAAACCTGCAGAGGAAAATTATCTTACCCACGACCTAGAATTAGCTGCCGTTGTATTTATCTTAAAGATTTGGAGACATTACTTATACGGGGCTGTATTTGAGGTTTTTAGTGATCATAATAGCCTTAGGTACTTGTTTGATAAAAAAGAATTGAATATGAGGCAGAGAAGGTGGGTAGAGTACTTGAAGGACTTTTACTTTGAGTTAAAATACCATGCAGGGAAAGCTAACGTGGTAGCTGATGCATTAAGTCGGAAGTCATTACAATTACCCAGCTTGATGGTAAATGAGATGAGATTACTTGAGGACTTTAGGAATCTCAGCTTTAATGTAATTTCATTTCTGAAGAGATTAGTAATGAGTGACTTTCTAATAACCTGCGACTTGAGGGAACAAATTAGACATGCCTAACTAGAGGATGAATCTTTGGGGATTTATGTAAATTAGCTTGATTTCGGATTAGCCCCTGATGAAGTATTAATTTTTAGGAACAAAATAGTAATCCTAGAGCATCAGGAACTTAAGGAAAAAGTGTTAGCAGAGGCTCATCAAAGCCACTATACCATCCATCCAGGTATTTCTAAGATGTATCAGGATTTAAAAAGAAACTTTTGGTGGCTAGGTATGTGGAAAGATATCACGAAGTATGTGAATGCTTATCTGACTTGTCAATAGGTTAAGATAGAGCATCAACGACCCGCAGGATTATTGAAGCCACTGGAGATACCGAATAGGAAATGGGATCAAATAACCATGGATTTTGTAGTTAGACTACCTAGAACACCAGTTGGTTATGATGCCATTTGGGTAATAGTGGATAGATTAACCAAGTCTGCTTACCTTTTACCTGTCAAAATGAGATACTCCATGGAGAAACTAACCGAAGTATACCTTAGGAAGATCGTGAAGTTACACGAGGTACCATTAGGTATATTATCAGACCGCGACCCTAGGTTTACTTCGAGATTTTGGCAATCCCTACAACAAGCATTAGGAACCCAACTTAAGTTTAGCACCACCTATCATCCTCAGACTGACGAGCAGTCAGAGAGAACAATCCAAACTTTAGAAGACATGTTAAGGGCTTATATGCTAGAACAGAAAGGAAGTTGGGATAAATACCTGCCTTTGATAGAGTTTGTGTACAATAACAATTATCATTCTACCATTGGTATGGCACCTTATGCTGCTCTGTATGGGAGAAGCTGCAAATCACCTTTGAGTTGAGTAGAAATGGGGGAAAGTACACTGTTGAGACCCGATATTGTACAAGAGACTACTGATTAGATCAAAATGATCAGAGAAAAGATGAGGGTTGCCCAACAGAGACAAGAAGTCTACGCCAATAGGAGAAGGAGACCATTAGAGTTTAATGAGGGAGAGCATGTTTTCCTGAGGGTATCCCCCACTATAGGCATTGGTAGACAAATAAGAACAAGGAAATTAAGTCCCAAATTCTTAGGACCATTCCAAATCTTGTAAAGAGTCGGTCTAGTTGCCTACCAAATTGTCTTACCTCCATACCTGTCAAACATGCATGACGTCTTTCACGTCTCGCAACTCCGCAAATACGTCCCAGATCTCGTGCATGTATTGGGGAATCAACCCATAGTATTAAAGGAAAATTTAACTTATTAATCTACACATGTAAGAATCCTTGAATTTAAGACTAAACAACTTCAAAATAAAGTAATCCCTTTAGTTAAGGTACATTGGCAGGATGTAGCATCGTAGGAGATGACGTGGGAGAAAGAGGACGAGATGAGGCAACGTTATCCAGAGCTATTCATAGGTATGAATTTGGGGGGGGGGAGAATGTAATAAATCATATTTTTTAAAAAATAAATTAATTGGACAAATTAAACCTTGATTTTGTTAAAATTGAATTCGGTGTAATTTTCTGAGCCTACGGTTGAAATTTAGGAATTTTTCAAAATCAAAATCCGATCTGACGGACAAAAACTCTGCCCGAAGTTAGGAAATCAGTAGATGAATTGACAGGCTTTACATCCTGGAAAGGAGTCTGAATTTCTCCTATGCGGGCTCGTATCCTTGTCTAAGTCAGAAATGGCATCCAAAAATTTCTCCGGGTGAAGTGGCAAAAGATGAAAATGCCCCTAGAGGCTTTAAAATTTCAAAACTTTCATTTTCCCCCCACATTTCCTCTTTCCTTTCTCTCTCCTCCCTCCATTTTTCTCCTCCACTTCACGCCACCGTGCACGGCCGGAAACACTACCTTGCGCCGTCACTGAACCTAGACACCGATGCAGCTCGACGTCCTTGACCTCCAGCAACCATCCCCGGCCACCGATGGATGCCATAGCGGCCGAAAATGGTGAGTTTTCTCCTCCATCGCATTTTTCTTTTACCGCCATGATCTCCGCCGTCTGACGCCGTTCGGAGACACTGCCCCCACTATTGGAAAGGCCAACCTGCCAACTTCCTCCAACAGCTTCCAGTCGGTGAACGTCGCCACCACGCGCCCAGAACGGAGGAAAAATTGTCCACCGTGTCAATCTTTACCGCCGAAAAATGCCATCCAAATGGCCGTGAATCTCCAAATGGACTCCAGATTCGATATCATCGACTTGCAGGCTATGTTCTGGTGTAATTTTTGACCTTAGTTATCATCGTCCGTCGTGTACCGCCATGAGCTGCTAGCTGCTGTGCGTCGCCGTGAGCCACCAGCTACCGTCGTGCTTCACCGTGCACTATCAGCAGAGCTGCCAGAAAGTGTCCAAAACCAGAATTTCATCTTCTGGAACCCCTGGTATGATTTAAATTGCCCCAATTTGATGTTTTCTTATTGAAATTTAATCTCGAACATGCATAGGAATTAGACCGGCCTAGGAAAGTTGTAATCTGACATAGGAAAGCCTAATTGAATAGGAAACCGTCTAAGATTTCAATTAAATTACCCAGAAAACTAACTAGGACCAATTTTCGAGGAAACTGGAAACCCCAAATTGTTTAGGAGAAAACGGTAAAAGGTAGAGTGATTTACGCTCCCCTAAACTTTATTTGACGCTGTGAATGCTTGATTTAGAATAGTTTTATTGTATAGGAATACATGCTTCAATTTATGAATATATCTATATGCATGCGTGCTATAAATGCCTGTTGCATGTTAGATTGATTGGCTATCATATTTATATGCCACAGGAACGGGTTGACTTAAGGTATGGTATTCAATAGCCGATATGGGACGACTGTTGAGTATCCTAAGTGCAGATGGTTTTGTAAATGTGTCATTTTTAATTAAATTTAGTCTGCATTCATTAGGAATTACTCGATAAACCAGGACAACCCTATGAAAGTTTTAAGGTGTATAAAGGGGGATAACCTATACGGGGTAACGTTGTGGTTTAGGTGTAATCTCCTAAAACCTAGAGAACTGGTCGACTATGCGTATGTGGTTCTGAATAGACTGTATGAGGATGAGAATTGGCATTTGTGCACATGCTAGGGGACACCCTAGATGTTGATTCTCACCCAATCCTTGAGTGAGGGATTGGTGTCACAGATCACACTCAAAATATAGGCGTGATTTCAGGTGATTGGTATCATGGATCACACCCAACAAAAAAGTATGTTTTTCGTAAAAACGGCAGGCAATTGGACAAATTTGTAAATAGTCACATGAGACTTGTGACTGATGTGTATGCAAAAATCACCAGGCATGATTTTTAAACCAGAACTTCAGTATAAAGTTTTAGAAATAGTATCTTATACTTATTTTATTTATTGCATCGTTTTCCTTGTGATTTCAAATTTTAAAGAATAAGGTAATTCATATACTTTTGATTTTAATATTGGGAGATGTTTTCTATGTATTTCCATAGCTGAGCATCTAGCTATTTTAAAATTGTATGATGTAAATTACTTTATTGGGATTTAATTATCGCATAAAGTTGTTTACTCAGATGATCAGGAATAGGGTATGCCTAGGAGATAGCTCGGAAGGAGCAGGATAACAAAAGGACGTTGTTGTGTAGTTTTAGGCTTGAATCTGTATATGTAATTTTCTGGATTAATTATTATGATTGTTGATAGATTTGACTAGATGTTATTATTGGTTTATGACTATTTGTACTTTAGGGGAACGTCCAATTTACAGGGGAAACTCTGCCAAATTTTTGGCAGAAATGAATGCTTGAAGATTAGTTTAATTTGAATTGAATGTGAATGGATTTCATACTATGAATTTTATGGTTATTAGAATTGATATTCCAGAGCGTGTTATGATTGTATGTGAAATTAGAATAGCTGCGTAGGATGTAAGGTTGAGTGGAATCTGAATAGACAGTGGTAAGAGTGTATTTGGGTTACACTCAACCTGTAGCGACCCTCCAATATTCCCTAACATGGGGAAAATGAAAAATTAATTTGAAAAATTTATATGCTTCCGCTACTCTGATAGAGGTAAGTATATGGTAAATTTGGGGGTCATTACAAAGTGCACAGAGGCAGTTCGCTGTGGCAAGAAGCTACGTTTTCCATGGCAAAGTCTCTAAAACTTTATGATTTTTAGGGAAAATCTGCATAAAAATATGATTTTACATCATTTTTGGCCCAAAACACTTCACGAAAACTTTAGGAATTCATTGGAGACCAACTTTTGACTCTTTTCCCTTTCCAAAACACCATCATACAAGAAAAAAATCAAGTTCCTTAAGATAGGAATCAAGATCCACCATAAGAAGCATGTTCATGGGAAAAAACTTCATAATCCACCCTTTTAATCATGTTTCAAGCATAGGTTAGCCTCAAATAAGGCTCCCCAAACATATATCCATCATATAAATCAAAGAATGCAAGTTTATATCTCTCTAACTCATTTCAAAACAAAGATTTTTAGAACAAAAAAAAAGCATAGGTTCTTGAGCCCAAGGGAGAAGAAGATTTCTTTTATTACCTTGAAGATTTGTGCAGTTTGATGTTCCTCAATGTTGGTTCACTACTCTCTACTTCAGATCTACCAAGTTTAAAAGCCTAAATCTTCCTGCTTCTTAATTTCTCTCTCTACTCTCAAGTCTCTCTCTCTCTCTAGGTGATGAAGAAGATGAAGATGAATATGTGATGAAGACTTCATCCTACTTAAGTCACGTAGGGTTGCATGGGGATCAAAATGCAGTTAAGTGAGATTGAAAAATAATTTTTAACTAGTCCTTTGGTTAAAAATGAATTTTAACTATTTTAAAAAGTTTTTTCCCTTACGTGTCACTTTCACAATAAAGTCCCTCAATATTATATTTCTGATTACTTGATCTTTAATTCCTTATTTGTCATATGGGTTAAATTACCTAAATGTACCATTTTTGTAAAACTTCATTTTCTCTTATACCTAACCTTATTTAAGTCTGGTTTCACAATTAATTGACTCGTAACTTACTTCTCTAGATTCCTAAATCAAATTTTCACAACAAATATATCTTTACCAATCAAGGGATAAATGGCTTAGGAGGATGTTACAAATATAATTTTGGATTATGTAATTCTACATGGAGATTTTTTTACATGGTCATATTTCTTGAAGACTTTTAAGTCATACATGAAAAAAAAAGTGATTAAATCTTAATAATGTCTTAATATTTATTTTGTGAAATATTTGAGGTATCTTAAGATACCCTTGCCCCTAGCGACAATGTACATATGTATTCTATGAGTTATCAAATGATAACATTTTAACCACAAAAGTGGTCACACCCAATCGACCCCAACTTTGTACTTTCAAATTCTTTCAATAAAAAGAGCATTTTCGCCTTCCACGATTATTTCCATTATTTCACTCTTACATAACAAAAAAACTCAATCACTTTTATTTAAATATGATCATAACAATTCAGTTGATTTCTATTTGTCTTTTTTCAAAATATTGAAAACGGCCAATCCTTTTGCATGGATCGACGAGTGCGAACAAGAATTTTTGAAACTTAAATAGTATTTTGCCAGTCCACTTGTGCTTTCAAAGTCACATCCATGGGAAAAGCTATACTTATATCTCATCATGACGGATCAATCGATCAAATCAGTTTTTCTTTGTGAAGAACAAACAAACCAAAGTCCAATATATTTTACTAGTCTAGCCCTCTAAAGGGCAAAAGAAATGGAAAAACTAGCTTTTGCACTGTTACATCAGTAAGGTATTTACATCATTATTTCCAACAACACTCCATTATTGTTTAGACCGACCAACCACTAAGTCAAATCCTACATATGAAATGACACATCCACCAAGAGAAGTTCATCCATTAATTTCGAACCTAGGCTAATCATCAAAGCTCAAGCCTAGTCATCTTTGTCACTGAAATGACACATCCACCAAGAGAAGTTCATCCAAAAAAAAATTGAATAAATCCCCTCTTGGACCATCTATGTTGATGGATCCTTGGGAGCCACATGTTGCACAGATATTATTGTTGAAAGACCATTTGGCATCAAGGTAGAGTAAGTGATACGCTTTCTCTTCAAAACATCCAACAATCAAGCATAGTAGAAGCTCTCTTATTAGCCTAAGAACTTAGAGCTAATCGAGTCTACCTCCTTAGTGACTCCTAATTAGTTGTCAACCAGATAAATGGTGAATACAATGAAAAGGATCCCACCATTAAGCAGTATGCCCAATTAGTGAAATAACTAATGGGCCAATTCGAACATTCAAACTTAGATCGAATACCTATGGACAAAAATGAAAGGGCAGACTCCCTTTCAAGGTTAGTAAACGCAAAAAACTAGAGGGATCTACAAACCAGTGATAAGAAAATAGTTAGAAAGACCAAGCATTTAACAAATAGAAATCTTCTCGATCGATGCCGATTGTAAATCCTAGATGGCCTCAATAATCCCATACATTAGAAACGACACCCTTACATAGAAAAGAAATGAAGCTTAAAATATTCAATGGAAGTCTACCAGATATTACATATGGGGCACGAACTTGTACAAAAAAGGCTTTTCAGCCCCTCATCAAGAATGTATAACCCTAAAACAAGGTGAAGAGCTGCTCTATAAACTCTATGAAGGTATATGTGGTACCTACCAATCTATGATTTCCCTAAGGCATAAAACCTTAAGGGTAGAACTGTACTGGCTTACCTTAATGAAAGATACCAATCGGCTGGTCAAACACTACGATGTGTGTTAGAAGCACAACAATGAGTAATACATTATATACTTCCCATGGAATTTTGATATCCAGGGAATAGACATCTTGGGACTATTCCCAATCGCTTTCGGTTAGAGGAAATTTTTGATTGTAGTGATAAATGGATCAAAGTAAAACCACTAGCAACCATAACCTCACAAAAATTTGAGAAATTCTTATGGTAAAATATAATCTGTCACTTCTAGTCCCCACACATAATAATCATGGATAAAGGTAGACATTTCGTGAGTGAATCCTTTAAGGAATAAAGCTAATAATAGGATATAATTGATGTGTCTTATTTTATACATAATTGCTTGATGTTAATTGTCCATTTTTTGAGTATTTTATGTAGTTTTATTCTTAAAATCACCTAATTTTGCTTCATTTTCAAGAATTTTATCAAGACATCATTAGCAAATAGAGTAATTTTGAGCCTGGACAACTTTCAGAGTACTCAAAATTGGCCATTTGGGCCAATTTTACTTATTGGGCCTTGGACCGGTTTGGAAAGAGGAGAAAAGGAGTTGACCCGCGTGGAAAACCAAAGCAAACTCGACCATGCATTTTTGGATGGGATAGGAATAGTGCAGTGTGTGTGAATTGGAGTGGAACAGTACCCAAACCCATCGCGCGAGACATACCTGAACTGAGAGAAAGCCGAGAATCGCGCATCACCTGGGCAGCTTTCCACGACAACACAGCGACGTTCTGATGTCAGGGGATGACGAGGGAGACACCGCCATCCAAGCCAGCCACCAGAACGCACCAGCACGGTGGAGATCCGTGAGAGAAGACGCTAACCCGTTTTACGAACCCATCAATTTTGAGCTTCACTGTGCATTTTTTAGCCGACCTATCGGTCGTTGTCACCCCTGCAACCTTTAGCAACTCCTCTGACACCTTCCCTCAGCTCACCGACTATCGAAACACCTCGGATCGCGAGATCCACGGATGGACCCGATTCGCGATCCAGTTGAGTTTGGAGCTGATTCCGTCGCCGTTTGTCCGATCTGCCACCAAAAATTGATACTCCATCACTCAGCGCCTCCCTCACGACCCTTAACCTCAACTCCGCCCGCCATTGCTGTTATTTTTCATTGAGTACCCGAGAACTCAGGATCCAACCCGTTTGACCCAGCCTGTAACCCATTTTTCTGGACAGCTTTGGAATTTATTTTTCAGGCATTTTTTTGGCAGTTTTTCGATGAGATTTTGGTGGTTTTTTGGTGAATATTCCGTGCATCTACCATCGGGTAATTAAGAAGACAGAGGCGTGCATAATTTTCACTATTTTTATCTGCTGTATAATTGATTGTATGATGAATTTTCTGATGGATTGTCTGCTGTCCGTAAATATGTGTGGTTGAACTTGTAAAATTCATTGGGGTCCCTGACTGTGTTGGATTACTATTTTAATTGCATGGATAATTGAATGTTGGTTATATGATGTCTGTTATTTTTATGAATGAATGCTGATGTTGTCATTGACAAGACGTTGTAATGAAAGCTAATTAGATTTCTTTTTGAGATCAAGAGATGATAATTGAAATCGGACACTTAATTGTAACGGACAATTTGTTATCACTTAGAACCAAGGTTAATAAAGTGTTCTTCCTAATGGTAAATTTTAAGTTTAAGAAATTTATTGAGACTGATAGAGAATTTGAATTTGAATTTGAATTCACTCACAGGTAGCATAGTCAAATTCAGTAATCCATTATCCTTTGTGTTTTTCCAACCAATGTAGTTCCCTAATGGATTTGCATTTCTTGTCTCAGTATATTTTCTTTCGTCCCTTGTAGCTCGTTATTGTTTATTGCATTTAATTAATTGTTAGTTTAGGTAAAATTAATCACTTTAATTGCTAGGCTAAATAACAGAGAACAAGTAGTAGCTCTAGGCTTTCCCGTTCCCAAGGAATACGACCTTGATACTCATTATTGCGCTAGACTGCATCGATAGGTACACTGCCTTAGGTGTAGCTGCGTAAGTAGCATTGGTAGCACACATCAAGTTTTTGGTGCCATTTCCGGGGAATTGTTTATGAAAACTAGAGTGAAATTGCTATTTGTTACTTTTGCCACTTTTATCTGTTTATTTTGTTTTTTTTTTCTAGTTAGTTGTTTGTTTCGTTCCATTTTTTTGTTTTTGCTTCTATTGTTGGTTTTTCTTTGTTTCATTTTATTTTTGTTTTGATTTATTAGTCTTTGATCTGGTTGTTGGATTATTTCGCTGTTGTTGGTTTTAGTAATTTATAGCCATGGATTCTTTATCAGTCTTGGCTACTCAAATCGAAAGGGAGCTTCTGATCAAGCAATTTAGCAATCCCTGATGCCAGAACAGGTAGCACAAGTTAGTTGTGAGTTCTGTGATGGCTCGTATTATGGTGTCAATCATAATGCAGGAGGTATGTTTGCTAACTCCTCTTCTTCATTTTCTTCTCACACTATTTTTGCTGATTTCAAACAAGTCGATTATATGGGGAATGCCCCAAGTTAGCAAAACAATCCTTGCAGCAATACATACAACTCTGGGTGGATGAGCAATCTAGATTTCAACTGGAGAAACGACGCTACCTAGAGTCCATAAGATTTTCAATGGCTACACCAACAGCAACTCCAACAAAAAATCACTCATTATCAATTTCCTCAAGTACAGGAGGAGTCGAATCTTGAGGAAATCTCATGAAATTTGTGTCCAATACAGACACAATCCTTAAAAATCAACAAGCCTCCATTTAGAACCTAAAATACCAAGCAAGCCAAATTTTTAAGATGTTGGCTGAAACACAGCCAAAGATGCTCCCCAGCACCAGAGTCCAAACTAAGGGAGCACTGCGATGCTATACTCCGATATTTGGTAAGAAAGTATCTGACCCTTTACCATTGACTGATGACTATACTATTGAACAAGATGTGCCAGTCAGTAAAGAGTCAGAGCCTCAGATAAGTGGGCCAGTGAAAATGGAGGACAAGAGTCCTATGAGGGAATACAGCCCACCTATTCCATACCCTGCTAATATAAAACAGGAAAAG
This sequence comes from Senna siamea, assembly GCA_031216115.1. Classification (NCBI taxonomy): domain Eukaryota; kingdom Viridiplantae; phylum Streptophyta; class Magnoliopsida; order Fabales; family Fabaceae; genus Senna; species Senna siamea. Next base: position 12,801,758 of record CM062360.1, read on the forward strand.
GTTTATTCTGACTCAGCAACTTCTTTAAGACACTTTTTAGATCATGAAAATTCTGTTTGTCTTGTGGATTTCTTAGATGACGTTATTGAGTCTGAATTGCAAGAATTCTTGCTTAATAACCCTTTTCAGGTAGCATTGCAGGGAGATGAGGAATAGTTGTCCAATGAGCAAGTGTTAGAACAACTAGCTAAATTGCTGGCTACTAAGCCCAGCAATTTTATTGAGCTTACCAGCTATACTGACTGTTCTGTTTCTTTTGACAGGTCAGAAGTGCAAAAGGTGAAACCTTTGATAGAGGACCCCCCAATCTTAAAATTGAAAGAATCACCTGAGCACTTAAGCTGCACCATTTTATATGAGGTGGAGAAGCTACAATTGATGACAACAACTGACCTTATCCCTACTGAAGGGGATATAACTTTAGCCTCTCTGAGAGACCACCTCAGGCCACTTGTTTTCAAGATTCCTCCTTCTCTCTCATTTCCACCAGAGTGGGACAAAACTTAAGCAATTTTATTTTATTTTATTTCATTTTATTTTCTACTAATAGTAATTTGAGACTATTTGATTTTCTGTTTGTTTTTTATTTTTCTATTTCCTTTACTTTTGGGATACCCTTTGGCTGTACACTGAGGACAGTATAATCCTTAAGTGTGGAGTGGCATGCTTTTATTATTTTAACTCCTTTTTCCTCTGCTAGTTTAGGATGTTGCATACTAATACTACTTTTTCCTGATGCTATCTTTGTGTTGATAGTAGATATATGACAGGATACTTGATTTTTCTTGACTATATGCACTTAAGTTTTGTTTGTCTTTGAAGCATTTACAATTCAATTTATGGATTGGCAGAAATTATTTCTCTTAATTCATGTTGAAAAACAATTAGTGATGTTTAATGTATCATCTCGGTCGTGTTATTCAGGTGGTACTTAATTATTTTTCAAATTGTGAAAATTTTGATTTAGTATGTTGATAATGCAAATTGCATGCACTACTTGACTTACAATTCAGTTGAAATTTTTTTAGAGCCAGATGCAATTTTACCACACTCCAAATGTGCGATTTAAGCTTATTTTGAGCATTCATTACAAGTATGCTCCTAACTTTTTGTTTAAGTGTACATTTTGCTTGATTTTTCCTCTAGAACTTTATCTATAATGCTTGTTAAAGTTACATGAACTTCTGAATATTAGGAGATGATTTGGGCAACTTAGGATACACTATTTTTGGCCAAAAAGCCTACCCTTTGTGTTTCCCTTAGTTAGCCACTTTTAAGCCTTGACATTTCCTTAACATTTTGCACCTTTACACCTCATTACTTTTCTATGCATTGTCTTCTTGTTCACCATATATGCTAGAATATATGTGATTTGCTCTTTGTATTTAGGTTAAAATGCACTATCTTGATTGGTAACAATCCACCATGTATTTTCTTCATATGCTCCCTTTAATCCAAAGCTATTTATTAGTAAGACTGTAAATATATATATATCAAAAAAAAAAAGAGAAGAAAAAAAGACAAAAAAAAGATTAATAATAAATATTTTTGAAAAGCGGTCTTCATTATCTTATTTATTGGATGTGTTATTCTTTGAGCATCTTCTATTTCATTGAAAACTTGGTGGAAGTTTTTGTTTTTAACACTATGCTGCTTTTAATCCTTTGAGTCTTCACCATATTGAAATTGCATGACTTCTAGCATATCTATCACCTCTTCCCAAAATCTTTCCTCACCTTTATGTTAACCACATTACAACCTTGTCAAGACCCTTTGATCGTGGTATTCAATAATTTGCAATAGCAGAGATAAGATTTATGACCAAGTATATGGTAGGTAGATTCTTGCGAAATAGCTTGAGGGATTTGTGCTTTACCCTTATACACTTTGAGTGATTTAAGTGATCTCTGTGAAGCTTTGGTTCTTAAATTTTTGTTATTGAATTGCAGGTTAAGTTGTGTATGCATTGTTATTATTTACATCCTGTGTTAAGGTTGTGCAATTTGATTTATGATTGAGTTTTACTTGGGATGTGTTAGGTATCATTAAATGTGGTTTAGATATGATTTTTGAAGAGCCATTTTTGTTTGTTTAAAGACTGACTTAGCGTTTGTTTTAGGACAAGCAAAAGTTTAAGTGTGGGGTGATTTGATGTGTCTTATTTTATACATAATTGCTTGATGGTAATTGTCCATTTTTTGAGCATTTTATGTAGTTTTATTCTTAAAATCACCTTAAGTTTGCTTCATTTTCATTTTCAAGCATTTTATCAAGTCATCATCAGCAAACAGAGTAATTTTGAGCATGGACAACTTTCAGAGCACTCAAAATAGGCTATTTGGGCCAATTTTACTTATTGGGCCTTGGACCAAGCTAATTGGGCTTTGGACTAGGCTGGAAAGAGGAGAAAAGGAGTTGACCCGCGTGGAAAACCAAAGCAGAGCCACCCCACGCATTTTTTGATTGGATAGGAATAGTGTAGCATGTGTGAATTAGAGTGGAACAATACCCAAACCCATCGTGCAAGACATACCCGAACTGAGAGAGAGCCAAGAATCGCGCATCACCTGGGAAGCTTTCCATAGCGGCGTGGCAACGTTCCGGTGTCAGGGGACAACGAACGGGAAACCGTTGTCCAAGCCAGCCACTAAAACGCTCTACCACGATGAAGATCCGCAAGAGAAGACGCTAACTCATTTTGTGAACCCGTCGATTTTGAGCTTCACCGCTGCATTTTTCGGCCGACCCACCGGCCGCTGTAATAACCAAAAATATTTTTAAAAGATAAAACCTAATTTTTGACGCTAATTCCAATCAAACGAAGCTTGGCATGACTTTCTAGGATGGTGATTTGAAACAGAAGGTTGTTCGAAGCCAGAAACACGATCGAATGGAAAGAAACGTAATCCGACGATCAAAAACTGACAGATGACGTTTCGTGCGTCAATTTCATTGACAGAGGCCAAAACCTTTGCATAAAAATGCGTGCCAACATTTGGAAGGAAGCCAACACCCTAAAGTATCCCCGGGTGGTCCGGGAAAAGTCAAAATCGCCCTCAGAGGCTTCAAATTTCTCGGATTTCCTCCATTTCTCTCAAATCTCTCTCTCTCTCCTCACCTCACTTTCTCTCTCTTCTCTCTCCTCCTTCCTCCACCGTGCACCGCCACCACAGCCACCGTGGGCCACCACCTGGCACACCAATCAACAGCCCTCGCCACCCACAACCTCCAGCAACCACCCACGGCCTCCAGCGCTGCCGAAAAAAGCCATTTTTCTCCTCCACCGTGCGAAAACTTTGCCAACTCAGATCGCCACCGTTGGCCGTCACCGCCCCCACCACTGTGTAGCCTGAGCTGCCAGCTTCCTCTAGCAGCTAGCCGACGTCGAATGGAGGTCTGACGCACCTGGATCGAGGATTTTTCTGTCCACCGTGCGTCGATTTTCGTGGCCGAAAAATGCCATCCAAACGGCCGTGAACTGCCGCTCCACCACCATATTCGGACTCTTAGTCTTGCGGGCTTCACCGTGGTGTAAATTTCGAGGCAAACCGCACCCCTACGCCATGTGCCACCGTACGCCGTCGTGCGCCGCCATGCCAGAGCTTCTAAACATACAGTGAGAGAAACCAAGATCACCCCGAGACAGAATTCCATCATTCGAGCACATTGGTAAGGTCTGATTTCCTAAAAATTAATGATATCTGATTGCAATAGCTGCTGAACGTAATTAGGTAATAAATTGACCTAGGTATTAGGGCAATCGGACTTAGAATTGTTAAACGGATGACGTGACAAGCCTGAATATTTAATTTAATGTCCAAGAAATTAATTGGGCTCAGAAACCAAGAATACGTGAAGTTCTGAATCAATTTAGAGCGACAGGAGACCAGGTAGGATAATTTACGCTTTCTGAGTCTTAGATTTGACCTAGTGATTACCTGAACGATTAGATTTAAGTGCATGGATTTGCGTGCTGCTTTCGATGGAATAAATTGCATGCCTGTGTGCTGTATATCCTAATTGCATGTTAGACGCTTTGTTTATTGAGTTTATATGCCCTTAGGACTGATTTACTTAGGGTAGGGTACTTGATAGCCATTATGGGACGACCGTTAAGTATTTCGAGTACAGGAAATTTTTAATTGACATTGTTTTTACCTGATTTGGCCTGTACTGCGTTAGGGATCACGCGATAAATCAGGACGACCCTAAGAAAGGTTTAAGGAGTATAAGGGGGGATAGCCTACACGGGAAAATGTTGTGATTTAGGCGTAATACCCTAGAACCCTGAGGAATAGCCGACCGTGAGCAAGTGAGTTCGAATAGACTGTATGAGGATGAGAATTGGCATATGTGCACATGCTAGGGGACGCCCTAGATGTTGATTCTCACCTGGTCCTTGAGTGAGTGATTGGTGTTACGGATCACACTCACAATATAGGTTTGATTCGGGTGATTGGTGTTACGGATCACACCCAACGATAAGAGAGGTATTCTCTCTAGATGACGTGTAATTAGATGATGATTTAGACTTGGTTACACCAGATTTGTGGCCAACGTGGATTTAGATACACCGGGCATGGGATTTTATCTGATTTCAAGTATTAATTTTAAAAGAAATGGATTTTTTTATGATTTTGATTATTTGCCGCAATTTCTATGTGATAAAATGATTTTAAAGATAAGGTATTTCACTGATTTCGAACTAATTTCGGGAAGATGATTTTGGTGTTCGCACCGCTGAGTATTCAGCCAGATTTTGAATTTTATTTGAACTGTAAATTATTCTACTGGGATTTTATATCTCATCAGGTTGTTTACTCAGATGAACAGGGATAGGGACAGGAACCTAGACGATAGCTGATAATGTGTTGGTGATAAACAGGAGAATGGCTTAGTTTAGGCTTGAACTGTCTTGTATATATTTTGATGATGTTGTTGTATATTGGTTTCTGTCATTTATGTTTTCTGTAGTGATTGGATTGACTGAATATGTATAAAATAGGTGACTGTTGTATTTTGGGTATGCTCGAAATATAGAGGAAACTCTGCCAGATTTTCGGTAGGGTTTACCACTGTAAACTTGTGGATTTAAGTTGGAATGTATATAAATGCATGATGTGATGTATATATGGACTTTAGATTTCATTCCAGAGTAATTTATGATGTATGTATGTATAATTAGCTTAGCTGCGTGTGAATTAGGGTTGAACGAAATCTGAATGGACAACGGGAAGTCTATTTGGGTTACGCTCAACCAATAGCGATCCCCCGACATTTCCACATCGGGAATAACTACTTAGAAAGACCCATATGCTTCCGCTAAGCAGATAAGCATTGCGTATGTTGTATTAGGGGGTCGTTACAGCCGTCGTCACCCCTACAACCTTTAGAAACTCCTCTACCACCTTACCTCAGCTTACCAGCCATTAAAACACCCTGAATCACGAGATCCACGGACGGACCTGATTCGCGATTCAATTGCATTTGGAGTTGATTCTGTCGTCGTCCATCTGAGTTGCCACCGAAAACTGACCCTTCATCACTCAGTGCCTCCCCCGCGACCCTCCGCCTCAGCTTCGGTCACTGTTGCTGTTATTTTTGTTGGGTACCTGAGAACTCGGGATCCTACCTATTTGACCCGGCCCGCAACCCATTTTTCTAGACAGCTTTGGAATTTATTTTTTAGGCATTTTTGGCAATTTTTTGGACAGATTTTGGTGGTTTTTTGATGACTATTACATGCAGCTACCATCGAGAAATTAAGAAGATAGGGGCGTGCATAATTTTCACTATTTTTATCTCCTATATAATTGATTGTCTGATAAATTTTCTGATGGATTGTCTGCTGTTGGATTGTCTACTGTTGGATTGTCTGCTATTTATAAATATGTGTGGCTAAACTTGTAAAATTCATTGGGGTCCCTGACTATGTTGGATTACTATTTTAATTGCATAGATAATTGAATGTTGGTTATGTGATCTCCGTTATTTTTATCAATAAATGCTCATGTTTTCATTGACAAGGACATTGTAATGAAAGCTAATTAGATTTCTTTTTGAGATTGAGAGATAATAATTGAAATCGGACACCTAATTTTAATGGACAATTTGTTATCACTTAGAACTAAGGTTAATAAATTGCTGGATTAAAAAGTAATGACTCTTAATAGGGGTGAATTAGACCGATAATGCTGATTTAAAATTTACCATTAGGAAGAACTAGCGAGTGGTAGATTTTAAGTTTAAGAAATTTATTGAGACCGACAGAGAATTTGAATTTGAATTAGAATTCACTCACAAGTAGCATAGTTAAATTCAGTAATCCATTATCCTTTGTATGTTGCTAACCAGTGTAGGTTCCCTAATGGATTTGCATCTCCTGTCTCATTATATTATCTTTTGTCCCTTGTAGCTAGTTATTGTTTATTTCATTCAATTAATTGTTAGTTTAGGTAAAATTAATCACTTTAATTGCTAGGCTAAATAACAGAGAACAAGTAGTAGCTCTAGGCTTTCCCGTTCTTGAGTAATAAGACCTTGATACTCACTATTGCATTAAGCTGCATCGATAGGTTCACTACCTTAGGTGCAGTTGCATAAGTAGCATTAGCAGCACACATCAATAATCCTATGGACAACCTTTGTCGAATATCCTACCACAAATGGACAAGCTGAACTCGCCAACTGAATCATCCTCCGAGGACTCAAAAATAAACTTGGAGCAACAAAAGCTCACTGAGTAGATGAATTAAACTCAGTAATATGATCTTACAAGACAACTCCATAAACATTAGCAAGTAAGACATCGTTCACCCTCATGACTACGAAGCCATGATTCTAGTCGAACTAAAATGTCCATTCGATTGGGTGACTACTTATTTGATCGAAAGCAATAAACAAGCTCTAGTGATGAGCTTAGATGCATTAGAAGAAAAGATAAAGAAAGCACAAATATGAGCCATGACATATCGATAACAAGTCGCCCTCAGGCATGACCAAAGCGTCAAACCCAAACAATTCTAGGAAGGAGATCTAGCCCTTTGAATAACCATCAATAACCGAACAGATCCCTCTCAAGGAAAGTTAGCCCTAAATAGGGAAGGATTGTATTAAGTCATACAAGCTCTACCCAGTGGGGCTTATCACCTATTTGCCATCACTAGTGAACTAATTCTTAACACATGGAATGTGTCAAGCCTTAGAAACTATCTCTTGCAAATTTTGATCAGGGATTACACTCGTTCAATCATAAAATGAAGCATTTGTTGCAAATTTCTCTCTATCTCTCTCTCCCCTCATAAAATGCACAAAAGGTAAAATAATATACACTCCCAACAATTTGGTCCTAGGCCCCTGCCAGACGATCGATGGACGATCGCTTACCTATAGGATAGCTTCTCAGCTTGTTATTTTAGCCCTTAGCCCCCGCTAGGAAAATTGATGGATGATTACCTGTCTACAGGACAACATCTTAACTTCCTCTTCTGGCCCTTGGCCATCGCTTGGAAAATTGGTGGACAATTGCCTACCTATATGATAGCTCCTCAGCATCCTTCATCAAGCTCAAGGCCTTTACTAAGCAATCGATGGACAATCTGTAACACCCCTTATCTTACCTTAACAACGTCATGTTACTTCCTTAGATAAGTGGTTACATTAATTCTAGTCTTTAAATATATTTAAAGTTCCTGAGCATCTAATCCATCATAGATTTATTTCGCAATTAGGTTTGGGTTCTCATGCTCAGGTGAAATGCTTTGGCACAGCGGAATATAAAAAATTAAACACTACAGTAGATTACATACAAAAACTTTCCATATATACATATACATATACATCATGACATCTATTCAGTACATCGTTTCATATACAGACACCGAGATAGATGAAGTGCCCATCCTGAAGGAGTAAGGAGACAACAAGCCTGTCACTCATACCCCTTTTTCAAAATACTATGGGAGAATCAGTCCTTCATATATCCCTATACATATACCTCTTTTTCTGTCTATATACAGCCAAAATATTAGTCCTAATTCCAATTCCCTAAAACAAGGAATTAGGACTCCAAAAAGTGGGGCTATAGCTATATATTTAAGTCATCATCTACTCCATCAGAAATTCAAAAATGGTGATAACGTACACATTCTTGAGAATAGTAAAGGTACCCAAGAAAGGAATATCCACTGTATCTAACTCCACTTCAATTACCATGCAATATCTAACCATCTGATACATATCAGTTCAGTAATGAGAATTGTATTCCCAGTAGATAAACAACCAGTTTATTTTAAAACAACTGACATGTACCACTGCAATATGCAGAAAATACTTTACATGCAATTTAATTTCAAAACTCTTTTCATACATACACTTGGATATGATTCATTATGGAAACATGTGTGGATGCAGCTATAGAAATGAAATACACATTCAATCAATTCATTCATGAAATAGACTATAAGTATTCAATGTGTAAATATCATAATCATATTCACATAAATCACATTTTGTAATGCATATCATAACATGCAATAAACCTCAACTTTTAGGAGATAGACACTAGATCATTCACCCTGCCTCTTCTTCCTTGGGAGTATACAGAAGATCATTCCCCACAAGGAAGCCTCTTTTTAGGAATGGATGCATCAAATCATTCCTCCTCATTAATACCTTAGGAGTATACAAAAGATCATTCCCCACAAGGTAACTTTCCTGGAAGGTAAACATTGAATCATTCCTCCCCTTCACAGGCCTCAGTTTCAGGGATCATTCACTGGGTCGTCCCTCCTCCTCTTTTCAATTCCCTGGGGCACATATCAATCATTTCCCACCAGGGAACCTTGACCTCGCATTTCACATTGCATCAAGCAATTTCATGCCATTCTTTACCTCGCATTTTACATCAAATCATGCATTTTCATGCTATTCTTTAACCTTGTGTTTCACATCACATCAAGCATTTTCATGTCATGCAGACATCTTTTACATAAATGTAAGCATTCCATTGATAATAGCACAATAATGCCATACAAACACTTTTACATAACATATGCCTATTCAGGTGGTACCTCAAGCCACTTCCAATGGACACATAAGATTGGCCATTCTAGGGGAAATGCCATATTACATTCGGCCAAGTCAAGAAAAATATGGGAATGTGGCACTTTTAACTCATTTGGTTCCTTTTTAGCATTATTCTCATCATCTAAGCATTTTGGCAACACTTTCAATAATTATGCCTAACATTTTCTCACACCTCAAATTTGTGTAAGTGCACTTTAAGTCATCCTTTTTCATGCTTTTCTAACTCATTATTCATATCAATGATAACCATACATCTAATCTCACAATTTCACATTTTTAGGCATACCTTTAAAGTGAAAAAGTAAGACTTTAAATTAACAACATTACTCAAAGTATGACTTGCCATGATTTTCTCTCTCTTCTTTTCTTAGAACTAGACATATATAGTTTCTAAGTCAATTTTTAAGAACAATTTCAGCATCATTCATATGCATTCATTCGGCCAAGGTGACTAATGCACACATATTTGGTTATTTGTGAAGCTAGACAATGAGAGAAATACCCAAATGCAAAGTTAATTGAACGTTCTCTCTCTTAACATTTTCTAGCACTTTCTCTCACTAGTTCTAACACACAATTTTGCCAAAATTCAGCACCAACATTAACCCTAGCATTCGGCCAAAGTGAGAAAACAAGCAAAAGTGGAGTGGTTTCATCAATTCCCTTCCAACACAACAACATTCATGCAAAATACTATTTTCTCACTCTAAAAAGTACAAATTCAGCATTTACATAATTTAGGGTTTAGAAAAATCAATTTCCATTCATGCAATCTTACCATCTCATGAGTTTCCATACTTTCCAACATATCTATAGTCACAACCACAAGTGATTTCCAACATTTTTCACATCCAAGTAGGAAAATCTACCATACACATGTAGAGAGAGAAATTGTCACCTTTCTTACAATTTTGAAAACACCATAAATCTACCATAAATCATGAAAATAATTGCATAAGGTTGTTCATCTACCTTGAAAAGCCAATGGATATGTAATTCCCTTTCTAATTTGATGTAAGCTTCCTCTCCTTCAAGTCAAGATGGGTTTTCGGCTATCTCCTCCTCCTTCTCCTCTTCTCACGCCATTTCTAGTAGCTAGGAGAAGAAATCGGCTGAATTAAAGTTGGACTTATTTACAAAAATGCCATTCTTGCAAATTTTTGTCAATTTCATCCTTTTTCTTTTCTTTTTATAACAATGGCATTGTTTCTCCTTACCATTGTAATTTCATGCAACTTCCATGGGCTGGGACTGTTTTGCCCTTCCATAATTTCAAAATTGCATAGTGGTCCCTCAACTTTTCGAAATTTGCATTTTAGTCCCTAAGAAAAGTGCACTTTTACTATTAAGTCCAATTTGGCCATTTTTGCTTCCTTTTTCATTCTTTTCAGTTTCAAGGAGTAAAAATCACTTAAATAAAATTCCATAAGGCTCTTTTCCATGGATTTACTAATTTACTTTTATTTTAGCAAAATTACCTTTTTACCGTTTATGCTAAAACTATCATTTCACTCTCATTCTTTCTTCTTTTGATCAAGAATGAGTAAGGATTTCTAATTCCCACCTTAATAAAATATTTAGGGTAAAACTACAATTTTCTCACATCATATAAAATTACCATCATAACCATGGTGTGAAATTACAATTTTACCCTTCTTAGGGAAAATTGTCCTTTAATATTAAGATAAGTAATTTCTTGCATAACTAGACTCTTCTTCCCTTTTAAATGGAAATAATAAGAGTCCTTTGTCATAACTTCATGAAATAAGAGAATTAAACTAATTATTCATTTCATGGTAAAATTACCATTTTACCCTTCCTTACTAGATTTCCAATTTCATGCTTTTATCACAAAAGTGACTATAAAATGATAAAAGTGTTCATTATAACTCCTTACTAAATCATCCTTAACCCTTCACAATTAATACTAAAATAATAACAACAACAACATCATCATAAATTACAAGTGTTAGGAGCGGATGTTACACAATCGCTTACTTACAAACTACTTGTTGTGCAAATAGAAAAGCAACATTCATAAATAAAACCTCTATCAAAACTAAGATAAAGGCCATAGTTAGGCTAATCAATTGCCTACACACAAAAACACTCTACAAGCACTAATCTTTGGCCTTTTGGCCCTTACCAAGCTAACTATACACCTATCGCTTACTAAATGCACAAATACCATAGTATAAAACCATGCAGATAAAGACAATATCTTTTGGAATTTCCCAAAAAAAAAACCCTTGCCAAATGGCCGAAGGGCCAATAAGTTCATACAAAAATTATAAAAAGTTCAAAAGGCCTGATGGCCATAACAATAACAAATATTAAAATTTTTAATTAAAGGGATCAACCCCCTCAACAACTCTTGGAGGATTCTCGCCCCCACGGCCACCCTGGCTGCTGCAACCTTCACTGCTCAAAGGATCTCCTAGAAGGAATGCTTTGATTGGAGTAGCATCAAGGGCATCTTCAGAGAAGAGATCAGTCATCTCTTTAGCATGCGATAGATCTAACATCCATTACTTAAAACTAAGAAAATTCTCCAAATCTAAATAAGAGCAATCTAGCATAATTAAATTGTGTAATTATAATAATTTTTGTTATAAAAATTTGATTGTTTAAATTACTAGAAATTACTACAAAATAATATAATTAAATTTAAATAAGGAGTACTCTTAATTATTAAAGAAACAAATTTAAAAGGGAAACCAAAAAAATAAGTTAAGAGAAAAATATAAGGAAAATCATAAAGAGAATGTGGTGTTTAATGCTAGATTAAAATTGAAATAAACTAAGATAATATAATATAATATGATATGTTAAGTTATGATATAGTGTAATACAATATAATACATGAAACATACTCCACTTATTTACGTGGAGCAAGGAAAGGAGATAAGGGGTAATACTTGCCCATAAAGTTTTACAAAGGAGAGGAAGAAGGCATGGAAAAATTTCCCAAACTCTAATTTTCCCTTATCACCCACTTAGCATTCATTCCTTCCCTTGACACCCCATTCCTTCACTTCTCCATAAACCCCCACATCTCACTTCCTTTCTTCATTTAGAAGGAGCCTTCGAAGCACATAGAGAGAGGAGAAAGAAATAGCACGATGAAGGGAAAACCAAGAGCAAGGTTGCACATGTAGAGATGCTAACCATGGGAGAGGTGATGAACCTCCATCACCAAAAATTGGACGGCATCAGCATGGTGAAGATTTGAAGTTTTGAAGAAGGAAGTTGCTACTCGATATGATGGATGATTCTTATACCCATTGGACTTTCTCTTTAAAACCCATCCATTCTCCTTCTTATCCTTGTGTAATCCATATTCCTACTACTTTTCTTTGTGTTTTAAATGTTAATGAGTGCATGAACATGATAAAAGCCATTCATGTAATAATCTAAGCTTAGAAAAAAAAATTAGAAAGGACTTCCATGAAATAGGAATAAAATGAAAATTTACTTAAATTTTTGTGATATGTATGACTATGAATGATTATATGAAAATAATTATAAATAGGTTGTATTTTCATATTGACCTATGTGATTATACTTACCTTATAAGGGAAAAATATGAAACTATGAAAAGAAAAGGAAATATATATCATATGATTTTATCCTAATATATGTTTTATCTTGGAATATTTGGAATAGATAGCTATGGTTAGTATGAGATGATAATGGTTTATCCTATGAGGGTGACTGATAGCTAGGGTAACACCAGTGTTAGTTAACGCATATTGTGAGAAAGAAATTTAAGTGAACTATCCTGAAGGCCTTAGGGGTAACTTCCTTACATTCCTATTCTTTTATAATTCTAGATATGATGAAAGATAATATATATTAGAGGTAATAAAGGAAATGAAAAAGGGTAGGGATTTGATAATCCCAATTTAAAGGATGGCATTAAAGGTATACACGTTAGGGGACGCATTGAAAGATAGTGATCAAGGTCTAGATGCAAGTGACCTAGATGAATGCTTAGAGATACTACAGATATCATATGACGCAAAAAGGCCCAAAATGTACATGGCTATACTTAGATATATGCTTGTGCTATGTATTATGCTTTTTGTAAACTTGTATCCTATTAAGAATTGTGGATTCTCACTCCTACTAACATGTATACAGATGTTGTGCTATTAAGTAGCCATGAAGGCAGAAGTTATGGTGGTTAGCGTCCCACAATGAGGAAAGTATCTCCATCACCCGAGGCATATCAATGGTAGCTAAAATGGGAGTACCATCTTTCCCACCTCATGTGTTCTTAGGAAATACTTGTATGATAAGTTTGTTTTGTACAGTGTAAAATTTAATGAACATATTATTTATATGTATGTATGTATGTGTGTGTGTGTGTATATACTTATAAATATAAGGTTAAGGATTTATGATCTTTATCATTTACCCTGTTGTAATGCCAAATAAGGAATGATATTTATATAAACTTTATTTAATAAAAAAAAGGGTAGTTCTCCTTATTTTCGTAATATATCAACTTAGAAAGAAATTTTTAAAAAGTGACCACATAAAATTTTTAAATAGACCCCTAAACTAAGTTGGAAGGTTATAATGATCCCTAATTGCGACAGTTGGTTGTTCCTCCTGCACCTCATTCCCTTGAACCTTGGTGTCGCTCAGTTTAACAAGGCCCTCTAGTAATGCATCAATGTACTCCAAAGGCCCATTACGGTGCAGATCATGAAGATGGATCTCTCCATAAAAAACTTCACAGACATAATCTACTCCTTCGACCCAAAAGTCAAGATTGAGATTGCACAGCTAACAAATGCAGTTTTCCCAACTGTACTTTGTCATAATACTAGCAGTCTCTAACAAAATTATTTTCGAAGGAGACCCCACCACCTATTACTCTTGTTATTTAAGGGCAACCAATTCTTCCTCCAAAGCCTTAAGCTCCTTATCGTTTTCCATCAAATGGAAATTGGCGGCGATAAGCTTCTCATTTTTTGCATGACAGTCATGCTTTAACTTATGTTTTTTGGTGGTAAGATCGACCTCCCGTATCTCTGCACGATCTCGCTCAACCATAACCCGATCCCTCTTGGCCATACTGGTAGTCGTATATTCTGCCTTTGAGCAATCTAACTCAGAGTGCAGCGAGTCCCTCCAAACTTTCAAAAGAAAAGAAAACAAGTTAGAGCTGAAACATAACCAGAAAGCAAAATGTACAAAGAAGAAAAGAAATACCTCAGTGAGCTTAGTTTTTCTTGAGACAACCTCCAAGTCAAAAAGGCCTTGAAGCATTAGGCAACTTATTGTTTGAAGATTCCTAATCACCCCAAGACTCTTCAAAGTCTCCTTGGATGTCTCCTCATCCTTGATAGTAAAGAGTGTTTTTGAAGCAGAAGGAAAGGTTATATGACTTTAAAAAATGCTTTAGCTATTTCTTTTCACCTCTTTCTCTTTCTCTACCTTTATCTTCTTCGATGGGGGATCAGCACTTCCCTTTAAATGTGGCTCCAACAAAGGACAAAAGGTGCACTCACCGATTGCTCGATCGACGAATGTTGCACAAAAGTTGCAGGCACAATAGCACTAGCGATGCTAGCAACTTGTAGTAACAGCAATAGAACTTTACAGAGGAAAAGGAAAATTGCCTAAACCTTTGAGACTCCTAGAAGGGCCAGCAACAACAACCATCCCTGATCACTCTTGATGTGATCCTCCAATAGAAGAGTTTCTTGGAGATCCCCAACTAGTATCTTGATGAAGGCGTGCATTATGCAAAGCCTCCAAATTAGAATTTTGAGCTGCAAAAGTAAACTTCAGATGCCAAAACAACACAAAAAAGTCAAAAACTCAAACAAAAATTGTAACATAAAATATACCATCCATGTCCTTCATATCATTGGTTTCCCAAAAGAACTTGGCAGCGATCTCCCTCTCTCCAACATTAAGGTCCCTCTCATTAACCTTCAAGGCAGTACGTAGACAAGACCAAGTTAAAAGGGACAATGGCTTATTATCCCTTAGACATAGCCAGAAAGGATGAATGTCCATAAGAGTAACAATGCAAAAAAAGGCATTATTCTAATTTTTCAAATTCAAGTTTAGCCTGTCAATCAAGTGCGGGCGTTTATCAATTTTCTGAATCTAAATCCAACCTTTTTCTTATCTGGGCATGGGCTTTGAGAAAATAAAAGGAAAGTGAAATGGTAGGCTCTCCTCCTATCTTAGCACACAACTCCTAAAAGCCATGAATGACTACCCAAGCATTTTCCATAAGCTTCATTAGGTAGACATTAAGGTGACTCAACATAAACATTTCAAAATTAGTTAGAGGAGAGAGGATCCCTACCTCTCGTACTATATGTCGATACATCAAAAAACCTACTCCATCCTAGTCCAAGAGATTAGGAGGACCAAGGAACCCAAAAATCCCAAAAGTAATCTCTTATGGCCTGAGCTAAAATAAAATCTTCCCATAGGCTATGAATATCCTTGACATTGTATATCTTACTTCTCATTGCCTTAACAGTAGCATTGGCATTCGCCAATGAATTTGATCGCTGCATAAATACAGAATATGGGACTAAAGCTATCTAGAAAAGGAGTATCCTTCTCATCTGATTCATACATAGTAAAAACCCTAATGACCTTAAACAGGTTTATGGGCGAATGGTGATTTACCAAGATGTCCTGGATGCACATTGACCTCATAGGATAGGCCCTACCTACTTCCTCTCTCACTCTCCTTCCCCATTATCAACAACTTCTTCGCCCCCAGGAAAAGCTCTCACAACAAAAGAAACCTCTTTGCTACCAAGATCTCCCTTGCTACTTGAAGGCACCACTAACCTAGGGTTCTGAGAATCATCTTAGCTTCCTAGAGGCAAATTAATGACAGTGGCCCTGGGTCCATGATTGAGGTGTACCAATCGTCTCACCATCTTTTACAAAAAGAGCAAAAAATGGAAAGTGCACCTAAAGAAGAAGAACGCATTCCTCAGGTTAAAGAATCTCCAAAATTTCTACAAAGTAAAAGAAGGAAGTAAGCTAGCAAGAAAAACAATTAAAGAAAAAAAAAGAGGGTAGAAGGAGTACTCACAAAAATTTGAGAGAAAATATGAAATCTCCAAAGATAGAGAAAAAGAATAGCAAATCCTTCTCCTTGCAAACAAAGCCTTCATAAACATTAAGTGAAAATCGCATAGGAAAAACATGTCGCTAAAGGGCAAAAGAGAAAGGAGATTTCTGAATGCCAATCAATTTGAACCTTAAGCGCAAGCCCAAGGAAAAGACCAAAATATCCCCAAAAACCATTTAGGATATCCCAATTGACGCCTCCACTACTTGAGATACACATTGACATGATTAGAAATGAGGCTAGTGTAAAAGATGAAGCACCAAGAATTAAAGGATGCATGCACCTCACTTTTGGGGACTCATATGCCCACATGTTAGGCCTAATTCATATCTCTTAAGGCCTAAGAGCACACGTACTCTTAGCCTTGGGGGACTTATGATATATTTGGATTGGTCTCCCTAGTGATATGTTGCCACGTAGCATATGACCACTAGCCAAGTCAACAAGCCATGCGAATACCCTCCTTAGCTAGTGATTGGCGCAATCGGCCACAAACCAAGTGAACTTTGTGATCGCTTACAAGTGACCTTGTATAAATTTTTTGTCACTTAAACTGCCTATATGAGAAGCATCCTTAGCCTCCGTCAAGTACGACATTCTTAGTGCTCTTAAAC
Source organism: Senna siamea (assembly GCA_031216115.1). Classification (NCBI taxonomy): domain Eukaryota; kingdom Viridiplantae; phylum Streptophyta; class Magnoliopsida; order Fabales; family Fabaceae; genus Senna; species Senna siamea. The sequence continues at coordinate 12,818,582 of CM062360.1, forward strand.
TTTGTCTCTTGTACTCTCGTGTATTCCTTCTGACTTGATCATCGAAGGTGCATAAGGAGGCCCTTTCCCTTTGTTTAGTCCTCTTTTAGGTCCTTTGTTCTTAACGTTGTTCCTGACCATTTTAGAGAATATCAAATAATAATAATAATAATCATAATAACAATGATCATGATAAAATAATTATATTATACAAAAAGGTCTGTAATTCCCTTGTAAATCTTTAACCACCCTAAGGATCTATTTTGGGAACAAGGAGGGGAAGGGAAGGAGAGGAATGGAAGGGAAAGGGAAGAAAAGATTATGTGATAATTTCTCCTTTCCTTGTTTGGATCCTCAAAACTCTCCCAATTTAGGATAATTAAAATTAAAAAAGGAAAAGAAGTTTAGGAGGATTAACATAAAATTTTCCAATTCCTTCCCCTCCAAAATTTTAAGAAACAAATAAGGAAAAAGTTAATACATTTCCTTTCCTTCCCTTCCCCTCTAAAATCCCTCTCCCAAACACACCCTAAGGGTCTGTTTGGGAATGGAGAGGGGAAGGGAAGGGAAGGAATCAAAGGGAAGGGGCAGGAGAGAAAAAGAAAAGTTAAGTGATTTTTTTTTTGGGCTGTCATTGTTTAGATCTTTCAAAATCTCCCTATTTGGAGTAATTAAAATTAACAAAGAGGAAAGGTTAAGGAGGATTAACTTAAAATCCTTCAATTCCTTTCCCCATAAAATTTTAAAAACCAAACAAGGAAAATGTTACTAATTTTCCTTCCCTTCCCTTCCCCTCAATTCTCTCCCTCCTAAATAAACCCTAAGGATAAGGGAAGAGAAGGAATTAAAGGGAAAAGGAAGGAAAGGGAAGGAAATGATAAGTGATGGTTTCTCTTGCCCTTGTTTGGATCTTCCAAACTCATCCAATTTGGGATAATTAAAATTAATGAAAGTGGAAGGTTACAGACTGTTAATATAAAATCCTCTAATTCTTTCCTCTCCAAAATTTCAAGAATAAAAAAAAGGAAAAGGTTATTGCATTTCCTTTCCTTCCATTCCCTTCCCCTCCAAAATCCCCCTTCCAAACACAACCTAAATGAAAAGCAATGTGCTGATATCGGAATGAAACCAAGAAATTAGCTCATCCAACACAATATGGGAAGGAGATTCTTCTGATTAAATCCTAACATTACTATCCCTTTATAAACAACAAATACCACAATAGAGTTAGAAATTTGTTTTTACCATACTACAACTTTGACTAGCTTGTAACTTATGTGTTCTACTGGTTTAGTTTTTAAAATTTTATCAAATTAGTTCCTTTTTTGTATATTTTATTGATTAAGTTTCTTAAATTACCAAATTAGTTAATTTTAAATATGCTATAGGCTTGATATAAAGCATAAACAAAGATATATTCCCCAACCATGTGAGCATGCATATCCAAAATGATATGATGTTCTAGCTGCTTTGCAAGCAGAAGAATGGACAAACTTAACAAGTGTGTATGCATATCCAAAATGATATGATGTTCTAGCTGCTTTGCAAGCAGAAGAATGGACAAACTTAACAAGTGTGTATTATTACTAGCATGACGACCATTGTTGTATTTTGTTGACTGGGTAAAGGAGCAAGGGTACAAAGGCCATTACTGTTATTTCTATATCTTTCTTGACATTTCTCTATGTTTCTATGTTAGATCTCTTGATAATTTCTCTACTTTATTTGTTATACAAGTTATTTCTTGGAAAAACAAGATGTGTAGCACAATTATAAGAAAATGGGAACTCGATTAGTTGGGCAAGAAAAGGTACCATATGTCTAAACTAAACTGACCTAAATATGCTTGAGAGCTCTTTTTCTATCATCTAATAGTAACCATATAAAATGCATGGCTAGATAGGCCACAAATGGTGGGAAAGCTTTCTTTTCTTTTTTTTTCATAAAAAATAACTTTATTAAAGAGAGAAGAAATAAAAGTAAAAATAAGAAGCAAGCTGTCATAAAAAAAAAAATAGAAGAAAAAAAGTAAAACAAAAAAGAAGCTAAATTAATAAAATATTCCAATCTCTTAGCAAACTCCCCTAAACAAACTATTAGAAGAAACCTACAAAGAAGTCTGATTGTATCGCAAAAAAAGTAATGTGAGATGTGTTTATTTTTTAAAAGACTCTAACATTCCACTCCATCAAAATACATCACAAAGATCTTTATGTCCCCTCCATGATACCATCTAATAATTTGATTGTTTCTTTCCTTTTCTTTTCTTTTCTTTGCAATGGATATAGAATAACTACATAGGCATTAACTGCATTAGTAAAGGTGTAGTATGATTGTCGTGATCCAAGTAAAATCTTACAAGTAATATTTCACCCAAAAATTTTTTTTCACTTGTAGACTTTTTTTTTGGGGTCTTCAGAGGCTATTCTACTAACATCTGTAGACATTGGATTTGGTAGGAACGACTCAATTTTGGTGAATAGTATGTTATATATTGTATAAATTATGATATTTTCAAACTTCAAACTTCTAAGGTTTCCATTGATTCATTTAAAATGCTTACACTTTTAATAATATTCATCTGTTAACCGTTACAACCTCGAATTGAACAGTGGTCTAAGGAACTTTTTAAATTTCTCTCTCTCGCTCTCTCTTTTAATCTCTCAATGTTGTGTGACATGGGAGAATAGGTTTAATTTCTTGATGTTATTGAGTGAAAATGTCTTACAAATTAGTCATATTCTTTGCCCTCCATAGAGCTTTCCTCTTCATTTTGATTTGTAAAAAAATGCATTCCTTTTTATCTTCAAAGGTAGAAAAATTCATTGTTGAAGTTGGCAATATTAACTATGATTATTATCTACATGTATTTTGTGTCATTGTTTATAGTGAAATATAATTAGCCTCTTTATTTCACTTCTTCTAAAGTGAGTTAAATTAATTAGTCACATATAGGCCAAAACAAAGTCACATTGATCTCTTTTTTTCCCCCAATAAAGTCACATATATATAATATCTGGTTTCAGTGTTTATGTCTGCATTAAATAACTCAGAAGCCTTGGGTTAGCTATGAATTTACCGTTAGGATTTCATACATTAATGCCATTTGATGTAGGGTGTAAAAAAACACAAAAATCTCCATGCGAAATTTTTGTTGTTACCTATGAACTTTTTTTTGTTTACTAATTATAAATTATTTGTTTTGGTTAATCTATTCTGCTATAGTATACTAATTAAATATATTTAATACATTATAAAACATGATAACACGTGAAAAGCACGTGCCTCCAACCAGTATGATAAATAGGAGAATCAACTTATATTCAACATTACAATTTATGATTTGTATTAACATGGTATACAATTCCAAACGTATTATTTAATCAATTTAAAATTTCAAAATACATCTTATTACAATCAGTTCTATGAAAAGCAATTTTTTATTCAGTGTTAAATTACTTAATCTATTTGTTTTAATTTAAATGGAATGGTGTCTCACGTCTTGGTATACTAGGTATACCCATTACATAAAAATGGAAAGAAATGAAACTTTTTCTATCGATAAATATTTTTACTTTAAAATTAAATCTCATTTCTTTTTACTATAAGATGTTCAGATTAAAATAAATAAATAAAAATATTAAATTTGAACATAAATAAAATATATATATTAATAAAAAAAATCGCTCCCTTCCCTTCTACATGATGAACTCAAGAACAGACCTATTACTTTACCTCAATGATATCAACGTCATCTCCATGAATGAAGGAGCTGATACTAAGAAAGCCCACTGCACTCGAGTCACCCAAATGGCAAAATAGACAAACAGATTTTGCAGTTCCTCATAAAACATATTTGGATCCTCTAACATACAGAAGAGTTCAAGTGATGAAACATAAAAAGAAAAAAAAAATGAGAGATAAATTAAGGAGTCAGCTTACCTCTATACATACATATATATATATATATATATATATATATATATATTCTTTCTTCACTTCACTATTTAACCTCTCTCTCTGCATTTTAAAAGATCCAAATCCTCATAAAACTGGCCTATGCAGTCCATGAAGCCAAAAAGTTAAAAGAGGCAGCAGCTTTGAAGGAGAACTATCTGTGTATCTCATCAAGTGAAAGGATAGAAGTTTGAAAACAGCAAGCTGCCGAGGAAAATATATGCTGCAGAATACACCCAAATCATACGTCCCCATATGCCATATTTTGCACGAGATGTCATCATATATGAAGCAAACCAATACAGAGGAGGGTTGGCAGACAAGAAACGAGTGGCAACCTGTTTTATGTGAATTACCATATGTTCCCATAAGTAACTAATTTCAGTATTTCTCATATTCAGTTCTTATAATAAGATAAATAAAAGCAGAAGTCTGTGTAATATTAACACCGACCTGTACATGCATAACAAGAAAAGCAGTGACTGCCATGAATCCCAAGTGTAATACAAATGGAAGAACAGAGGTAGACAAGTATCCCTGCCTAACTACTGGCTCAGATTCTGCGTAAGCGGCAGTATCATCACATTTGATCACCTTCTTTCTCCTCTTAAGATTTAAATCTTCTGTTACAGGATAGTGAGTTGAAAAATATAATAGTTACAATGGTGGTAAATTAAAATTAGCGATTATATATCCATTTGTGCAAAAGATTATACATGTCTTAACAAATCAATTAATTAATCACCACTTATAAGTGTACAGATCACCAAGAGAAATGAGGAATTAACCTTCCCATCTCTTTTCTTCCCTTCCTTTCCCCTCTCATCTCCAAACAAACCATATAAGTAAAAGAATAAATTTACCAATACATAGAAACTCTCAAAGAAAATTCAATTGTGAATCCTAAGTCAGTTAATTACTTGGAACTATCCCATAAATCACAGTTACTTCCAAGTATACATAATGCATCAAATTGTAAAACATAATCATCCATTGGATAATTGAGAGTTATACCTTCTACCCTAACAGAGGATATATCTGAAGTGCAAGCCACATTTGAGCTTGAGGGGCTGTCTGAAAGAAACATAAGTCCACAATTCTTTTCCTCAAAAGAAGTTTGAAAACCAAGCGAAAAAAAGTTCTGAGGCCTGGACTTAGCATAATGGACAATTGAGCAAAATGCCAGAGACAGTATTGGGGATGCAAGCAGAAAGTTAGGCAATTGTTTCAACTGAAAATATCTCAAGAAACCTACACCCCTGGACAAATAGAAATAATCAATTACACTGAAAAGTCTGATTATTTAAAAACCTAGCTTTTTCCCATACTTTGCATATGAAGCCTCTTCAGTTGCTTAGACTGTAAAGATGCACATGCATCGCAATAGGAAAGAGGAGCTATGATTTTTTTGTTTTTTTAAACAAAAAGGCCATCAGCATGAGCTCATTGAACTAGATGAGATGAATAACACTTTGGGAAGTTTAAGATAAACCTACCAATAATGACTTTGGATGTAATTGTAAAGCAGTGGTACCCTTGCCTTGCACCAAGGCCTTAATTCATCACGAGATCGTCCAACACAGATATTTCGATATCCATAAGCTTGGAAAGCTATAAATGGAGCAAATATGCAAGCACAACGTAAAGCTCCAGCTATAACTACAAGGAATACCAACTGGAGGAGGGAAAAAAAAAACATGTCAGCAAATAATCTTATAACTTCAGGGTTTCAAGATGCACTAAAGTGAATTATTGCATGTGAGCAAGTACAATATCAAGTTAATGAAGAAAAATTATTTAAAAAAAAAATCCTAAATATAGGGTGGCAGAGGTGAGTTTGGGTTGGATCAATAATAGTTGGGATCAAATATGACATACATAACTACTTATGATCCATGCCCACATTACCCTTGTTTGTACACACGAGTGCATTTGCAATCATATTATGTGCAATCTTGCATTTATACGTAACTGTGTCTATATATACAGATATATATTTGTATATATACACATATGTGCATGTGTGTGTGTATATATATATATGAATACAAATGAGTGCGCATATCTCCTCTATAAGTACTTGTATGTGTAAATGCAAAAGTTCTTTTCGTTTATGTCTATATGCATATATACAGATATGTATACATAGTTAAGCGTTTTTTGGGATAACATGCACATATAAATATATAAGCTTGAGTTCCGTACTTTGGACATTTTTTATTAAACTCATATCTAAGATGAGTGGCTTAATATATATATATATATATATATAAGAAGGGATCAATTGACAACGTTCTCAATCAAAATTATTATACCATCAAATAACTCTTTATACGATGAATTTTTTGCAAAGCCACTAATGGATTAAAATTCCTTATCATCAATACCATCCTCATAAAATGACATTAATCATAATTTGAGGTCCCATCAATACATGTAAAAATTAACGAATAATATACATTACAAATATAAAAAATTAATAACTATTTCATTTTATAGTTATGTTTAACCAATTTTTATAAAATTGGATATGGAACATCAACATACTTATTAATTCTAATCCCAGCATCAGATTAATGAAAATTAATTCCTATAATAAATTATTAAGGGGTGTAACAATAAAAAATCTTACACCGGTGTCAACACACACACACACACACACGTATATTTAAGCCATACATCATAGAAGACAAGTTTAATTATTTTAAAAAGAGTCTAAAGTTTGTAACTCAAGCTTATATGAACCATCATAGAATCCAATTTTCCACTTGTAATCATTTTTTTTTGCTTCTTTTATTGGCAATTTTACCTAAAATAACTTCTTAAAATAGTAATATTCAAAAAACCCAGTTATTATTTTCCTAAAATTCCATTTTGTCTTTTTCTGTAGATAATCTGTCTAAATATCAGACAGATTACATATTGTAATCCGTCCAATACTCAAGACGTATTACAATAATTTTTTTTCTTTAAATTTCATCTACCTGACACAGTCTGTCAGGCTTAGAAAAATACTGGCTCTAATCCATCCAACCTTGGGATGGATTAGGCCAAATATGATTTTTATAGGCAATTGACTTTTTTATAAAAAATTAATATATTATTATATTATATATATATAATATTATTTGTACCTTAGAATTAAATTATATTTCTCAATAATCTAACAAATATTTACTTTATATATTAATAAATATATATTATAATAAATAATAAATAATATATTACCTTTTTTATTAAAAAAAGGCAATTAAAACGGATTAGAGCCATTATTTTTCTTAAAAAAATAGTCTGACTCAAGTAAAGTAGTCCTAATTCGCCCCTTATAGGAATGAATTAGGTCTGATGAAATCTTTTAAAAAAATTATTGTTATCAGTCTGAGTATTGAAAAAATTACCATGTGTAATCTGTCTAATATTCAGACGGATTACAATGTGTAATCTGCCTAATATTCAAACGGTTTACCTATGAAAAAAGACAAAAAAGACGGTTTGAGAAAAATTATTTTTTTGGGCTAAGTTTTTTGAATATTATTATTTTAAAAAAATGGTTTTAGGTAAAAATTGTCTCTTTCGTTGGTCAAATGTTGTAGTTGTATTATTTTATAAATATTTTTGGACATTATGTTTTCAGCTATTCGTATGTAAATAATTGAGTGTTGTCCATAAACATATTTGACTTTGACTTGTATGGAATTTGTTGATAAAAAAATATAAAATAGGAATAGTACTAGGTAGTTAAGAGGCAAGGACAACAAGTGTAATGTATGTCAACAAGTTAACCATAACTTGACCCTTTAAAATCTAGAATTTCACGATTAAACTGTTGAAAATTGAAAATTAACCCTTGATCAAAATAATTGGGTCTAGGGAGGGTTATAAGATAGTTGGGTGGGGTAAATATTGCCAGCTCTACCTAAATATAGTAAATCACTTGACAAGACATAAGTCTTTAGAGAAGGGTAGGCATGAAAAGCTGTATGAAAACTTAGAATCAGGAGGCTTAGACACTATTGTGCATGCTGGGTACAATATAACAAAGAGAGAATACTCCTTATTCTTTACCAACTATGCCTAGGAAGACATAAGGGGAGATGGAATCAATAATCAAATTCACATTTCATGTCAAATACCAGTACAGCACAACTGTCTTTTAATTCAAATCACTTGCAGTTGGTCAGTCACATGAATCCTTAGCAGAAACAAGAAAAAAAAAATGCCAAATTATCTCTTTGCCATTCATTTATATTGAGACCTATATCTTCCACTAATACCCATCTCTTGCTATTGCACTGTATCTTGTTACATCAATCAAAGTCAACCTTTGACTTCCTCTAATACTTCCCATTTGTCCAAATAGTCAGTACTTTTCTACCCCACATTTAATACTAGTTCATCATGTACAACCTAAGTATTCAGTTGACTATCCCTCATCATCCTATACTCAATTGATGAAAGCCCATACCACTAACTTTTGTGCTATATGGTGTCATAAGATAAGATGGAATATAAATGTATTATTTGTAACTTGTGTTTTAATTTGTTAATAAAGTACTTGATTGTTAAATAAAAAATAAATAAATAAATAAATCAGTTACACAAATAACTAAAACCTATGGGATGACCTACCTTTTTCATCTATAAAATATTCCAAGTTAATTAAGTGAAATCATAGCCTAAAACAAAATTAACCTAACCTGAAACCAAATTGAAACAATCATTGAACTTTTATTCCAAGGCAATTGTTCTGTACTACACGTTTTTAGTATATTGCATCATGTATCATAATTGCATGAAAGAACATCTTTACATCAAACAAAAGAGACTAAATTTAAACTATTATTTAAGCACCATAAATGTCTTATAATTCAATATCGCGGGAAACAGATAGTATTTTACTTATTGTTAAGTACTCTTCAAAAGAAAACTTTCCAACTATGAACAGTTCAACCTCCAAAGTAAAAGTTAACAAATGGTCTACATTTCTAGTTCTACCTTCCCTTCCCTTGAGAGATAAATACCTACAGCTTCATTCTTGACTAAAATACCCTTATATGTATTATTTATGTAATTAAATATGTATTTAACTAATAACAACAACAAACTAAGCCTTTTTCCACTAAATGGGATGTATTTAAATAATATAAATTATTTTTTAAAAATTTAAAATAAATTAAATTTATTATTTTTAACTCAAAATAAAATATAATTAAATAAAATATTTTTAAAAAACATTTTTTAATAAATTATAAAAATTCTAAACAGTCATATTACTAGTAAGGCATTTTTTGCTTAAAAGGGGTGGAATTATAGGTTTTTAATCTTTTAAGGGAAGGGAGTGTTGGTTTTCAGAAGAGAGGGAAGGAAAGTATAATTTCGACATCTCTCAAAGGAGGAAAGTGAATCTAAATACAAAACTCCATGTTGTCAGAATTCAGTGACTACATTTCCAAGAAAGGGTTTCTCATCCTCTCTTCCATTTCTTACCATTAATGTAAAGAAGAGACTTTAGAACCAAAAAAAATGCAGTCAATTAAAATTGACACATAATATGTAGAGTAATGAACATTTTTAACTAAACTTCCAAAAAGTTTTCACATAGGAAAACTATAGTGACTCATATCAAGAAAGGAATAAAGGACGAGAAGGGGAAGAGGTTGGCAAAGGGACTCACACTAGTTTTCCTTTTCTGAAACATAGCATCATAAGCCCGATGCATTGTCTGAAAACAGAAATAGCCAGCATTCACCACCCCATTAGACCTCGCACAACCAGAGAGAGCAAGATAAAGAACAGCTAAACTATTTCCACCAGATATTAAGTGGTACAATCCTCCAAACGAAAGAAAAGAATACAAACTTTCTGAGTATCTGCAATTGCAAGCAAATAATCAGTATAACAGAAAACACAGACATGTAGAGTTAAATATGATATATAAGAATGAAATATTACATTGATGAATAAAATATGGAGGCTGGATTAAAGCAGAACAAAATTGAAGCCAGTAATGCCACTTCAGGGTCCTTCAATATAGTAGTAGAAAGCCTGCAGGAGTTACAACCACCAGAAACAATAATCATCAATGTTTTCCAAAATTACACTGCACAGGGAACTTGCTTATTAATTCAAAATATAGAAAAGGTAGTGATTAACATCCACCAGAACATATTGCAGGAAAAAAAAATGGAGAAGGTAAATGCAGTCATGCCACCGCCATAGAAAGTGAATTGCAAGAGTAATTAATATATCATTACCACCTCAATCTCATGAAGTATGACAGTTAAGAGCTTATTAGTTCTAAGGTAATGACTTGGGCAGCACCATTCATGTAAAACTATCCTCATACAAATGCAAGCCTTGCAATATAGGCCACTAACAATTTATATAACTAAGAAATGAAATGAATGCCCAAACAAGGAATTGGGAGAGCACTATTTGAGAATGAACAAAGGTCTCAAAGATTGTTACACACATATCCTAGAGTTATCAAGGGAAATAAATTATTTCCTTGAAATAATGTTGGAAAACTTAGGATGAACAGTTTGTTCACATTCCCTTTATTATGATGGAAAGTAGCAGTCATTTTTTCTTTACGTAGGGACCAGTTTTATACTTACATTCTGTACTCTCCTTTTATTCCAAAGCTCACACAGTGTTGCAAGCATGTCTACAATAAAGAGATATTAATGAATATCAAAGTTTTTTAAGGTACTACTACATTGTTTTCACTTTTTACCGTATTTAAAAAAAAAACTGATGTAATTAAAATAAATGGAAAGAATTTATCATACACTGCAGTCTCATGAAAATTGGTATCCAAATATCCCTTCTATCAAATTTTCCTTTTTATTTTTATCTTTAATTTAGATTTTTCTTTCTGTTTACTCAACCCTGCACATGCTCAAATTGTAACAAGATCTGGAATAATGGTTTTTCAATCAAATACCAATTCATGAAAATAATAGAATTCACGCTCAAACAACTCACCTGTAAAGGTAAAGGGCAGAAAATACAAAAGCAACATTATTGATCAGATAACCAGACACCGCCAACACAGCTCTTTCGCCAATAACTGGCACTAATGGGGCAAAAACTGCAACAAATTAGAGAATAGCTCAGGCCATACAAAATCCGAACAAAACCATGCCTAACAAAAACAAAATTTGTAAACAAAAGAGGAATTTTCTCAAACCTGAGTGAGACAAGAAGGAAATGCATATGGGAAGGAGGGGTAAGAAGGCATAGGATTGCTCGTACTCATAGCCACATTGAGCAATGTGGATAAAGTAGACAGAATCCCAAACTATTCCATTTTCTATGGCAGAACCCAAGCTGGGCCAAAGCAGAGATTGGTGAGAAGAGTTGTGGACAGGTTTAGAGTTAGTTCTGGTGAGGCAATCAGGGTTTAATGGTGCAGAGGTGTCATAAGGGGAAACAAGAACCCGGAAGATCATGGTTAATGTGAAGACAAGGAGCCTTGAGAGTATTGCAGACTTTAATACTAGGGTGTTATGAGACTTCAATGTTGGTGGGACTTTCGCCATTTTGGAAAGAGTGGTAATAGAATTACCAAAAAAAAAAAAAATATAAGTTACTCAGGTCTCAAAAACAGGACCAAATTAACATTATAATTGTCAAAACTGTCCTTGACACACTCTGAAAGAGAATCCACCTGAAACATGAGAACTATGCTTCAATAGGAACATATCCACTACAGAAAAAGACAAAAGAATGTGTTGCTATCAGAAATAACTAGGCAATAAAAACTATGAATGTTAGAAACAGATTTTACATGCAATATACTGACCAAAATAAATGAATCGGAGGTATCATACAGCACAATGTTCATAAAGGACAAATGGGTCAGTCAGAGAGTAAACCTGGGATTGGCAAAGGGCAGATATCCAATAATTTTTAATATCTAAATCCATATTTGTCTGTAATAGTACCCTATATCTGAACCCTATCCAAATCCAAAGAAAAATAATATTTCTAATATCCATATTTGAAATTACCTAATATCATAATACCTAAAATACCCTAGAATAATAGATACAAGATATTGGTTATCATGTATTGTTTATCACATTCGATCGCAACACCCTTCCAACCAGAAAATTTGTTTGGTTAGAAGAAATAAAAAGAACTCTGAAAGAAGTTTCTTCTTCTAAACTTCAATCAATTAAGCATGGGGCCATACTAATTCCATGCTATATTATATCATTCACCTTCATCCAAACTTCCACTGGAACAAAGTGGCAGCAAGCCATCAAACAATTTCTTTGGGAATCCAACAAAGATTTTCAATGACAGATTCTAATAAACAATGAAGAAATAATAACACTTCATGAAATAAGTTCAGCATCACTATTTTCTACTCAAGAAAAGTGAAATCCAATGAAGATTAAATCATAAAATCTATGATTCACCCTAAAAGACCAAAAACCAAGAAAATTTTACAGGGACAAGAAAGTGAGAATGGTCCACCTAGTCAAGTGGATTATGGAGTTGAAGATGTGAATGAGTGCAGTTTGGAATGACGACACAATCTTACTTGCTCAATGCAATTTGCTGATGGAGAATGCTCATGGTTGGTCAAAAATGCTTGATGGTGTCATCTGGCTGGCAAAGACTGCTTGGTGGCACCCTTTGGCTGGCCAGCAGACTGTGTGAGAACTAGCACGACGAACAAAGAGAAAGGATAAAGAAGAGGCAAGGCAAGAGTTCTGTGGGATAGGGATGCATGCACTAAAGTGCATGCTATTTTTAAAAGATTTAATTTTAAATATAACAAAAAAAGAAGTGAGAAGTTAAATAACTTCTCATTCTCCCATAACTTCCTATAACTCTCCACTCTCTCGTATCTCTATATCTTATATAGTTTGGAAGACCAAAGAAGCCAAACACCCAAAACCATTCTAATATAGATATTTTAAAATTACTAACGTGAGCATTTTTAGACAATTAAACAGTAAGGCCAGTAAGTTATGCCCAAGATGACAACTACCCTCTTTTATTTTCTTTGTTTCTATCCATAATAAAACGAGCACCTTCTATTATTGCAACTATCCTTTGAATCTCCAAAAAAAGCTGAACAAAACAACGCCATAGTAAATTATCATTTTCACATTCCCTTATTGCTATTCAGAAAACACATAAACACAAATTTTGTAGACTAATAATCTATATATTATATGAAAATAATCCCTTCAACTATAAAAATTGTCTTAGAATTCCCTCAAACTTAGCAATTTGTGCAAAAATCTCACTCCTTTAACTTTTCCATTCAAAACCCTAACGGAGGGCAAACACGTCAAATTATTTGAGGGGATTTTCTGCGCAAGGCCGAAAGTTCAGGGGTTTTTTTGCACAAGACTTAAAGTTTAAGAAAGTTTTTTCACAAAGCCTGAAGTTTAGGGGGTTTTTTGCATTTCGGTATGACGTAATTTACTGACATGTCATTGTTATATTAAGGTTTTGGATGGAAAAGTTATAGATATGATTTTTTGCACAAATTGCGAAGTTTAAGGGGATTTTAGGTCAATTTTTATAGTTGAGGGGAGTTATCTACACATGACCTACAGTTCAAAGGGGGTTTGTGCATTTTAACCATTTTTCTAAGATTAAACAATGAATCTTATACTAATTCTTTCATGTCACATCTAACACCTAGAAGAGCAAGGCACACGTTGTGCAAATGGTGCAAAAGAAAACAAAAAGAAAAATCGATTTTCAAAAACATTTTGGGAACCAAATTAAAAACTTGGAGTCAACACCAAAATTTATTTTAAAGGCAAAACTTTCGAAAACTGTTACTAGAAAAAAGAACAAATATATATATATATATATATATATAAAGACAAAAACTAGTCTAAAAAAACCAACAAGGGTTAGGAGTCAATTGAGTGTTGGGAAAATGTGCAAAAACAATTAACTTGGTCTAATCCTAATTTACGTGTGTCTTTACAAACAGATGCAAGACAAGAAACGAGGAAAATAAAACCAAATAGAAAAGATAAACCAACAACAAAAAAATAAATGGAAAAAAATGAAGTTATTTACAAGGCAAACTTGACCTAAGATGAAAGCCTAGGGTTTGCATAACAAGTGATTGGGATCAAAGTCTATGTAATTCAAAATAAAAAGTCATGTCAATTGGTTGGTGTCTTTTATTTTTGTGAAAAGAGAAAGAGAAGGAAGATCAACTTGATTTCACAAACAAAACAATTTAGAAGCTTGCTTGGTGTATTTTAGTTTATGAAATCACAGAATTTCATCTTCTTACTATCTTCATTTTCTCTCGATTTTTCTTTTTCTTTCTTTTTTGAAATAGAATTATATAAGATTTAAGAAAAAGAAAGAGGTAAAAGGAAATAGACAATTTCAAACAAGGGTGGTGGCAAAAGTTAGTAACTTTATAGGTCAAACTCCATATCAAAACAAAACCTCAAAACACATAAAAAAATGCCAAAGTGTTAGGAGCAGATTTGAAAAGTACCTGGCCCATATTTCCCACACAAGATTAAAGCCAAAACCAAAAAACATGTGTCAAAATGATGGCAGCAAGTTTAGGCAGCTTGGGGGCTCAATCTCACACTCAAAAAGGGGCAAATTCATGTTACAAACCGGTGAAAAGAATATAACCAGAAAACTAGACGTCATTGATCCCAAAATATAAACTACAAACCAAGACAAATTCATGTTGAATACCAAAGAGACATTAACCAGATATTTGAGCAGACTTGGAATTCATTTCCACACCTAAAATGAAGACAAAATGTATTTTAAACTCTTAAAAATAGAGTTAGACGAACATGCATAAATTAGAGCTCACTTCCTCATCCAAAATCCAACCACACCCATCCTAAAACCTTTGAGATAACAAGCAGCAATTTAGATGGTTTTTAACTCAAAATACACATGAAAATTAACTCCAAATCAATGTTAAAAACCATGAGACTGCAAGTGAGAATTTGAACAGGTTTAGACCTCAATTTCATGCGCAAAACTTGGCCAAATTGTGTCAGAGGCAGTAGAAGATAGGGGACCATATCAAGCCTAACTATATCTATCATGATGCCTAAATGGAAACAGCAAACAAGAACAATATATGACATATCTTACTCAACCAAATCAAGTCTTGCAATACAGGTTAGAATGTATAAATGACAGCAGCAAGTTTAGACAACCTTTTGACATAAATTCACATGCAAAACCAAGCCAAACAAATCCCAAAAACCCATGCAACAGCAGCAGAAAATTTTCTATAACTCAGCATTAGGCTCCTAATTAACTACTAAAGAAAGTTTAAACTCAATGGACAGTAACACCCCATTTAGACAGCTTGAGAACTCCAAATTCATATGCAATACATAGCCAAATGGAAACACAAAAAATCCACAAGACAGCAGCACACCTTCTGGACATCATTAGGTTCAAAATTCACACATTCAAACAGGCCAAATTAATGCTAAAGACCAATGAGAGAGCAACGACACGTTTTGGAAAGCTTCTAAACTTATTTTCTCAAGCAAATTCAAGTTATCTCCTCCACTCAAAAATAGGGCAGCAAACAGCACCTTTACCACACAAATTTAACTTGACAACACTCTTTAAGACACCAAAATATGGCTAAACAATCTGGGCAGCAACCAGCATCTTTACCACACACATTTTAACTTGAAAACATGCTTTATGACACCAAAACACGGCTAAACAATCTGGGCAGCAACCAGCATCTTTACCACACACATTTTAACTTGAAAACATGCTTTATGACACCAAAACACGGCTAAAAAATCTGGGCAGCAACCAGAAACTTTACCACACAAATTTTTACTTTAAAATATGGATGTAAATGAAACAAGTTGTTCATGAACAGTTCAGGCTCGGCTCGTATAAAAGTTTGTTTAAGTTCGGTGCATTTAATAAATGAACAAGCTTGAATATAAAATTAAGCTCATTTAATTAAATGAACCGAGCTTGAAAAGTTGATGCTCAACTCATTTAGTTAATGAATAACTTGTTTAAAAATAAAATAATATAAAAATATTATATATATATATATAGATATTACATTTATAAAAAATATTTAAATGATATTTTTTTTCTATATATATATGAAATAAACACTTCTTCTATGTATATTTGTTTTTGAATTTGTTATATTTATTAAGTTTTTGTATGAATATATCATTTTGTTATTAAAATGTTTGAAAGGATACAATTCATAGATTAATGTCATATATAAAATAATTTGTACACAATCAATTTGCATTTAATTAAATGCTCTTTTATGATTAATTTTTAAATGTTAAATTTTAGATTCATATATTTGTGATTTATAATTTTTTTAAAATTAATTATAGCTTATTACACTATTTAATTCACTTTTGTATAATTTTATATGAGTTATACAAGCTGCTCTCATTTAACAAAATGATCCAAGCTAATTTAAATTTTAAGCTCGTTTTACTTAAACGAAACAAGCCCGAACAGTTCATTTATTAAACGAGCCAAGTCCGAGTCCACTAAAGCGTGGCTCAGCTCATTTACATTCCTACTTGAAAACATGCCTTAAGATGCAAAAATAATGCTCAAAATGAATCTGCCACCAACATTTTCATACATGTTTTGGCTCTAAAAGCTTGCTTTAAGATGCAAAAATCGTGCTTTAAACAAATCTGGACAGCCACCCACATTTTCTCACATGTTTTGAGTCTAAAAGAATACTTTAAGATGCAAAAATCGTACTCAAAACAAAACTGGACAACCACCAACATTTTCATTTGATAAAAATGCAACAAGGCACAAATGCAATCATTTACCATCCCTTCATTTCCAGGCCCTCAAACAAGTACAAAATTGCACCAGAATATGAAAATTTAGGAGATTAAGAAACTCAAGAAATAGAACAACAACACATGCCCCATTTCAGACAAGGAAGTCAACACTCTAAAGCATCCAAAATATGGAGTCAGGCAACTTAGATTGTAATAAAACAGAGTCCTCATTCACTCATTCAACCATATTGAAAAACCTTTTTTAGCACCAAATTATAAGTTTAATCTACCCATAAACGCAGCAAGCTAACATTCTTCAATCATCAACATAAAACCATGATTTCAGCCTTCAAATCATACCTACACCAGCAATGGAACTTCAACACAAAATAACGTTAAGATGAAGGTTAAACAACTTGAAATAAACAAACAGCGCCCCCCCCCCCTTTCTTTTAGCCAAGCCACAATCGGAACAAAACAGCATTAAAATGAGTTTAAGGTGTAATTCCCTCAGTCAAACCGAGGGGAGATGGGAGAAGCACAAAAGAAATGAGACCTCGCGTTTTCCGAAGACTTCACGGCGGTTCAGGGCAGCGAGTTCTCCTCGTGCAGTGGTGTCGATCGGCGGCGTGTAGCAGTACCAGCTTCTCCTTTCGTCGTGGCTTGACGTTGAAGAAGACTCGACATTCAAAGACCACCCCACCACTGTTTCGCTGTTGCAAGAAGAGAATCAGTCATCGTCGTCTCTCTCACTCTCCAGCTAGGCGTCGACAATTGCAGGGCAAAGGGAACAATCCGGCTCTGTTTCGTCGTTTTGGTGGCGTAGAAAGAAAGAGTGGAAAAGTGTAGGATGAAAAAGTTAAAATATATTTTTTTCTTTTTTGAAAATAACATATCATATCTAAAAAGTTAAAATATATTAAAAGAGTACGAAAGATAAATAATTTCTCATTAAATATAATTTCTCACAAAATTTTTGAATTTCCAAACTCAAATTCTTATTAAAAGATGTAATTTTTTATATTAAATTAAACTTTATCAATACGAAATTTACTTTTATAAAATCACAGAATAAAAAAATTCACAATTATAATATTAGCCAAATTGTAATTTACAATCAAATTTCACAACTTTTGTTACATTATACAGTGTTGGCAACATTTACATAACTGATCGGAAATTTCCTTTAGAGCAATTTACTTTTTTGGATTTGTCATCTTAAATATGGGGTCTCAGCTCTCAATATACCTTAAGATTTTTATTTTTATTTTTACTTTTTCTTTTATTTGTTTTTCTTATTTTGGGCTTTTTACCTTTTCTTTTTTGAAATGATACTTGATGCCAATATTTGTATGTTTTGATTGTTACTCAGGTTTGATATTTGGATATTTGAAAGAAATTAAAAGCTCAAAACAATTCGCAATAGATAAATTGTGTTTAGATAGTTAAAAGAACTCTCTTTTTTCTTGTTCTTTGAATTTTGGCATAAAAATATGTTAAAAGACTACCCATATGAAATGTAGGTTAAGGGACCTAGTGTAAGCTTTCTGCAAGCATACAGCAACTTGCTAAAAATAAAGCAAAGCGAACAAGAGGCCAGACCTCTTCCATAAATACAAAGCCCGCTTGGTAAGTAGGTAAGCTCCACTTCAACACAAAGTTCTGATTGGGTGAGAACAACGTTCACTAAACTTTCCCCCAAGTTGGGAGATGCTCGAGAAGCACTGTCTCCATTGGGACTCGATTCCCTTTTATATAGATGAAGAGTGCGATGTAATGGATTCATGAAACCTCTTTCAATCTTGCTCCGCATTCGATATGGGATATGGAGGTTGCATAGTGGTACTCTAACCTTCTGTAATAGGTGACTTCCAATCTAAAGATGAGTAGACCTCGGCATTTTATCCTTTCTTTCCTTGTCTTCCACAGGCCTACTCAATTGAATTTTCTTTTTTGGAGCCATTGTCATATAAGTATAGCGTGTATAGATCTTAAAAGGCTAATATAGGGTCACCACTCCCACGTCCTTTAAGAACTATACGTTCTGCTCACCAGTAAGATCATTACTATTACTTTCATGTCTTACCTAACTCATCTTTTGAGCCTTATAATGAACGGACAACTACAGCCGTCTTGTCAAAGAGCCAGTGTTGCCATCTCGGAGGATGTACGCCCTTCATTTAATGTAGCCCATGGACAACTTTCCACATTTTTATAGTCACTACCACTTTCAATTGGACAGCTTTCCACAGTTTGAGTTGGCATAGAGCTTGAACTAAGGAAATTTAAGATTCAAAATAAAAAGATTCTTTTAGTTTCAAAATGGACATTTTAGGCCTTGAAGTCACCCAGCAAGTCTTGCCACAAGAAGGGGTATACGTTATAAGGGATCAACTACCTAAAAGAATCTTTCGCATAATAAGATCCTACACCGAAGAACTTCAGGAAGGTTTATCTAGGATTTTGAGATCCGACATGGGCCCCAAAAGGGGTTGTAATGCCAATGGGGTGGCAAATAGCCAACGTTTCAAAGGAGTCAAAAGCCTCTAATGGTTTTGTTTCAATCCTTGTTTCTGGTTTTGATCTTCTGGATCGTTACAGTCAGTGCCAGCCCGATCTATAAATGCTTGGGTTCGTAGAAAATGACTGTCAGACCTGTGGCTAGGGTGAGTGAACTAGATTTTATCTATCTACGTTATACTAGATTTTATGTGAGTGAACTAGAAAATACTATATTATTTTCATATATATACGTTATATGAAAATACATACATACTCATAGTATGGTCTTACTTTACTACAATGCCTGGTTCATTTTTTTCTACCAAAAAATAGTCTTTACGCCTCAACATTACGCAGGCGACGGTAGTCCTAAAAAAAGGTGGGTAGCCTTAATCCTAGTGTGACAACTCATGTTGTTTTTTCCTTTCTTAATCCAGCATCCAGTAGGTCACTTCATATAGGCATGCTTGAATGAATAAGATAGAAAAAGGACCCCGTAGCCTAGACCCTACTAAAAAATGTGAGCAACTTCAGTTAGAAGTACTGCTTTAGTAGAACGATTATTGATGCTCTATTTCATATCCTCCTCCTGTTAGTGAGTTGCCTATTCTCTTCCTTCCTTTCCATTTAATCACTGACAAAACCTACCTTTCATATGTTTATAGCAATCAATCAAATGGGTAAGGTCAAGGCTAATAGGAGGTGCCTTTTATGGAAAACTAGGTGATCAGACATCCATCCTTATGGCTTTGATACACTCCCTAATTTCTTGCAAATCTTGATTTGCAGGTACAAGGGGGACTATTTAAAATTATAAAGAATGTTTGGAATTATAGGAGTGCTTTCTTTGATCGACATTCCCCAGACTAGAACTGAAAGGACATAACAACCGTTGAAAAGGCGAGAACATAGTGATTCCCTTGACAATGAAATTATCCCTAGGGTGAGTGTAGTGAGCAACTTCAAAGCCCCACCCTAAAAAAGGGATGACCCCCTAGGCTCAGTCAATTTTGACCTATTCGGAACTATGATTCCTAATACCTCATTCAAAAGAAGAAAGAGCATCCAAGCCAAGATTTGTTAAAGGAAATCGAGACTATTCGAGGTTTGCCAAAGGTGCTAAAAAGCATAGCAAAGAAAATGGGGCTTATCTTTTATTCAATTTGACCTTTTTATGGACACACCTTTTTAGGTTAGAACCTCTTGCTCTTATGCTCTTTCTCGAAGGCTTGCGTGGATTCGCATGCTTCATATGCTGGTCTAGCTTACACTAGACAAAGGGAAAGAAAGCGCCAGCGACACATTCTTCAAAAGCTAGGCTTAGAGCTATATCCCCTGGTCTCAGTCTAGATGCTCTAACTAATGGTAGAAAAAAATGATATGAAGATAATATAATAAATGGAAAGCATAGGTTGAATCCTACCCTTGACACTTTTGGTAGCCTTGTGGGCTAGAAGAGGAGAGCCTAGGGTTTAAGGTAATATGGAAGGAAGAGAGGATCAGTAATCTAACTTTCCTTTCTTCCACCCTCAATAAGCATATTTGGAAGAGCCCAAAACAAAGAAAAATTTCTCGTAATTATCTATTATCCTTTCAAGATTTCTTTTCTTACTTTAAGACTCATGTAGTCCACCCCAAAAAGAGCTTCAGCTTCACTTTTAGCAAGAAGTCACTTATTTGGAAATGATAAGCAGATTGATTGATTGCTTAAAAAATTCGTACCTAGTAAGGAAAGAGGCTATCTCTGTTTGCCAAACAGAGAAGACGGGGCTATTACAGCAACAGCTATAGCTATGGAGATTCCTCCTACCACATGAAACCCAGATGCCAAAGGGATGTATCCTATCCTCTATCCTAAGCGCAATGGATGAGTACCTACTCAAGGGAAGACTCAAGCTCGAGTGAAAGTTCAACGAATCCGAGATACGGCCTTTTCTTAATAGGGCGAGGTTTTTCATTAGCTGCCCCTTTTACGTTACTTCATCAATTGATTCAATTCGTATTTTTGTGTAAGAATAACTCATTAACAGGGGTATTCAATCCCATATTTCCTCTACCAGAGCTTTGCTCTCACATAAGTTGAATAAGAGATAGATCACTAATAACTCCAGCAAGAATGCCATGTTAGATATTTGATTTTCTAACATATGTATGGCTCAAACCCCTCCTCTTCAATCAGTACATAAGGTAGACCCCAGTTTTTCAATCCTTTACTAGATAATGTAAAAAGTGTAACATTAGATGTTATTGTTTATGTGGGGTTAAGAATGATTTATTAAAGGGGTAGAATAGACATTCTCATCAAAGTATAACTAGTTTTACTATAAGGGGTAAAATTGAAAATTTTATTAAGAAAGGAAAAATAGTAATTTTATTACTAAGGAGAAGTAAAAAGTTTACCCAAGCATCCCATGGAATTACATTTGAGGGATTTTACCCTTTTCATTTTAAAGAAGAGAATATATAAGGGTAAAAATAATTATGTTGACATAAAGGGTAAAATTATAATTTTATCTAAAGAGGAATAAATTCATAAATTCATAAAAGAAACTATATGAAACTTTATTTGAGAAGTTTTTTCTTGACACTTTTAAAAAAGAGGAAAAATGAAAGTAAAATGGCCATTTAGACATAAAGGGTAAAATGATAATTTTATCTAAGGACATATTTGTAATTTTTGAAAAAGTAGAAGAGAAAAATGGTAACTTCTTAAATTAGAAGGGTAAAATGGTCATGATTCATAAGAGTTCCATGAAATTACAATTTGAAGGAGAGAGGATGTCATTCTTGAAAAAGAGAAGTATTAAGGGTAAAATAATCATTATACACTAATGACATTTTGGTAATTCCACCTAAACCCTAATTTAGCCTCTTCTTTATAAAAAGAGAGGAAGAGGTCGTGGAAATGGAGATGAGAGGTGGCTTGGCTGAATAGGAAAGGAAGAGAAGGGAGAAGGAGAAAATTAAGAGGAAACACCAAGGAAATTCCATTATTCTTACAAATTCAAGATAGCTAAACATTCTTAAACCCTTATTTTCATGTTTTATGGATTGTTTCAAGTGTTTTAAGGCTTTATGAAGGTTAAGGTTTTCTCTCTCTACATTCCTTATGACTAGTTTTTCTATTGGGTTTTGCTTGTATGAAGATATGTTTGTGTTTATGAATATTGGAATGCTTGTATGATGGAAATATTGAGAAAATGGAAATTTTTAAGATTGGTACTTATTTCCATGATAAGCCTTAATTTTGAAATGGTTAAGATGGCTGGAAATTACATGGAAATGAAAGGAAAAATGTGATTTGGAACTTATATATTTTGAAAATGGAAGCTAAGGAAGCAAAAGATGAAAATTAAACCCTTTCATTTTCTCTCTTTTCCTTCTCATGGCTGAAAGTACTATGTAAGGTTATGGCAGAATTTTCATGAAAATGTTCATGAATTTATGTATATGCAATGGCCATGAGTGAGAAAGAGAGAGAAAGTAAGGTTCATGATGTTTTATTGATGAATTTGCCTTTCATACCCATATAATTCAATCTTGAAAGTGTCTTCAACATGAAAGTGAAATTGTATGTGTAAATGTATGTATGGCATGTAAAATGAGTTATGAAAATTAAGGAAATTAAGGCTAGACATATAGATGCACACTTTGAGTATGAAAAAGTGCCATGAGAAAAGAAAGGAAAGTGTACCATTATGCTTAAATGGTAGAAATGATGGAACAAAGGGATTAAATGGCATGAAAATCGCTAGCTTCCACTCTTTTCTCACCTTCCCACTTGTCCCTTGATGGCAATTATATGTTAATAGGAAGGAGGTTAAAATGTGTTTTAAAATGACCAATATCAAGAGAAAATGGAAAGGAAGCATGTATATGATGAAATGTGAATGATAATTGCATACATTATGCTATTAATGCATTTATCTTTAAATTCATATGATTATGAATGTTAAGTTTGATATTGCATGCAAATGAGAAATAAAAGGTATTGAAGGGCACCAAGATAGGGTGATGATGGCACTAATAAAATTCCCTTGAGGTGAATATGAAAGGCATTAAATGACACCCTAGTGGTAAGATGATGGCACTATTATATCTCCCCTAGTGGACACTAAGATAGGGTGATGACGGCACTAATAAAATTTCCTTGAGGTGAATATGAAAGGCATTGAATGATACCCTAGTGGTGAGATGATGACACTATAATATCTCCCCTAGTAGACACCAAGATAGGGTGGATAATGGCACTAATAAAATCCTCCTTGAGGTATATGTGATGGTATTATATGATACCCTAGTTGTGGACTTGATAGCACTAATAAAAAAGTCACCTTAGTGGTGAGGAATTGGTGGCACTAAAGTGTTACTACAGGTATAAGAGGTATGAATCATGTGATGATATATCTGATGACAGCTTGTGCATGAATGTTTGATGATGCATGTTATTGATAAATGAAATGTGACAAGGTAAAGCCATGTCATTATGTTCATGACATGAATTATTAATAATTTTATATTTATAAATTCACTTGCATATGTTTCATATAAAGCATGTCAATAGACTTTTGAAAGGAATGGAATGTAGAAGTGTTTTTTTTATTCGTAAAGTGGTTCATGCCAATTATTTTAAAAATGAATGGTTTGTTTAGCTACTGGGAAATCTTCTTCTTATTATTGCACTGGTATGTATCAGATGCATGAAGGCAATAATTGAGATCTTTGCAACGAACTAGCAGATTTAAGAAGTAGACATATTAATGTAGTTGTACCCCTTTTTATTCTAATTCTCTATATGCTCTTGTGGGGATAGAAATTAGGACTACTATTCTTGTGGTTGTCTTCAATGAAAAAAAAGGGGCACACACATGAAATGGAATGTATGGAAAGTCTATCTACTAGTATACTTATTTTTAAAAGGAGTTTGAGTGATAGGTTTGTTGTCTCCTTACCTTTATGAATGAATACTTTACATATTCTAGAATATGAATCAGACAGTGTAATGGATATATAGATGTGTGTAGTATTTTATAGATTTCGCTATGATGTATGGAATTTTATTTTTCGCTATATTAAAGTATGATAACCTGAGCAAGAGAGCCCAAACCTAATCAAATATCAAATTATTGATAGATTTAATGCTCAGGCCAATTCTTGAAAATAATAAGGTAAAGATAAATGTAACTACTTATTTTATTACATTTTATAAAGTTGTAATGTAAAGATAAGGGTGTTACAAAAAGAATACAAAAATTCTCTTAGGGTCCACGATAAGTACCCTATCTAATTTCCATAAGCAACTACTGGCCATTAGGAGATCCACAACTTTAAGATTTGCATCCAAGGGAAGATCCGCTTATTCTTTGAGATGACAAAGCTCCCTACTAGATGCAAATTGCCAAATCAGGGGGTAAGAGAAGGTGAAGCTCATGGGCTTGGTTGGCTTTATTTCCTTTGGTGGTTGTGGCGGGAATGAATAAGAAGGAAGGTTCAAAATTACATTTTTTTTCAATATAGACACCAATTTAATTGAATGGAGGAAGCATATATGTAGCAGCCTCTCCAATCCATGAATGGAGTTTGGAACCAAGCTAAGGCTATCTAGGGAGGGATAGCTTGGAATAAATGTCATCGGTCACACTCCATCAAGTCTGTCTGATTTTTTTTGAAGAAAGTAAGAAAGGAAAGGTTGGTTTTGAGATGTTTTCATCAAATTGAAACTAGTAGTAAACCCATTTTAGCTCGTGATTGCCAGGTAAACTTTGTAAAGGTAGTTTACTTGTTAGAGTAAGGCAAAAGGGTAATGACAAATGAAGAATTTAAAAAGCTTCAGAAAGAGATTGAAGACTTAGAAAAAGAAATAGAAAATTCTTTGTTAGACAATTATGGGGGATACATAGTAGTGTACCATAAATAAGTAATATATTAACATATTTATTTATATAATTTTATTAACACAAAATAAAAAATATTTTTGAGAAAGTTATTCATTTAATTTTTTTTTATTTGATATTGGTTTCAATTTAATTTTTCTACTATTAAAAGAAACTCATAGATATCAGTCAACTCTTGGAAACCAAGTTGTTGTCTTGTATCTCTACCCTTGAAGTTCTTTTCATTACTTTTATTAGCTTATTTACTATCATGAACAAGAACTTGACACACCTTATTCCATTTTTCTATCTTGTTAGGTTTTAGTGCATATGTGTAAATAGCTAGAAGGTTTAGTTTGTTGCATAGTTAGAATTAGTTGAAGTGAAACTTCTAGTAGTTCTTTTTGTTAGTCATCATACATTCATATATATAAGCTTCCATTGTATTCGTGTATATTCAAATTGAATAATAAGATAACATTCATTTTCATTCAAGTTTTTCCTTAGCTTTTCTTTTCTTACATAATATCAGAGCATCACGCTAACGCTTTAGAAATGGATTCACAGAATACTTCTACCAATCCTCTTCAATCCACTTCAGCTTCATTAAATGCAGCAAGAAAAATTAGTGTCGTTGTCTTCAATCATGAGATTTGTGATGCTAGACAATAAAAACCTCATCCTCAAGTAGAAGTAGATTTCTATAGCGATTGAAGGTTATGATCTTACTAAGTTCATTTATGGTGATGAAATGTCAACTAGAAAATTATTGAATCCAAAAGATGAAGCTTTCTAGAAACATCAATGCTGAGTTCCTATCCTGGAGAAAACAAGACAAAATGTAACTTTCTTCCATGTTCAAGTCCATGTTAATTAGGGTTGTTGGCTGCCATCACTCCTCTTAGGTGTGGCATCAAATCACAAAATGTGACGATTGGAGAATTACCTTTGTGATTTGTGCTTGGAGTGTGTGGATGCAAAGAAACAAGATTTTTTTTTAGGGGTGCAAGGATAATAGTAGAGTTTTGCAAGGTATGAAAGGAGGAAAAAGAGATGGGTAAGGTGAATAGAGATAATAGAGTAAAGAAATTTATTAGGTGGGAGGCTCCAAGAATAAATTAGTGTAAGGTGAATGTGGATGGTTCTATAAGAAGTTCGAATAAATCAACGAGTTGTGGAGGCATTCTAAGGGATAGTTTTGGTGCGTGGATGGAGGCTTTTTGTACAAGATTGTAGAGTGTAGTGTTCTTGAAGCTAAGTTGTGGGGAATTCTACATGGGATGGAGTTTTCTTGGAACCACGGGCAGAGGAAAAATTATGTCGAGGCTGCTTTTGTTAATGTTAATGCTATAAATTTAGTGAAGAAGCACTATCCTATCAACCATAGGTGTTATCCTCTTGTGGCTAGAATAAGTAAGTTAATGGAAAGGGTTTGGAGAGTGGAGATCAAACATGGTTATAAGGAGGAAAATAAAGTTGTAGACTAGTTGACAAATTCTTCTCACTTGATGGAACTGGGAATACAAGTGTTGGTTGAACCTCCTGATGATTGCACAAGGCTAATAAGGGATGATCTTTTAGGGAGAACTTATGCTAGAGTAGTGATTGTATAGTTTTTTTTTTTGTTGTACTTTGGGCTTGGCCCCGTTGTACACCAAAAAAAATTTGGGGAAAACATTTGTAGTTTAGAGCGAGAGTGGGATGAAAATTTTTGGGAATTTTTTTTAAAAGGTATTGACAAAGTAGTGACAAACATATAAAATTTAGTGACATACTGAAATCCATCATTAAATTTCAAAATTTTATAAAACAAATGACCATATTTATTTAAAATTAGTGACAGATTATAGATCGTCACAAAAATCCATTTTTTCTAGTAGTGTTATCTTTTAAATACAATATTGTAGAAAAATTTAAGACTAGGACGAGGTCAAGGTGGAAGGGGTGGAAAATACAATTCACGTGGTGCCAAGTGGGGAAGACACAATAATCAATGAAAAATGAGTTTGATTATGCTTTTGTTGCCGCTACAAGAGACACCCCGAGTTAAAGAGCAACATCAGGATGATGTTTGGGACGTTTCCTTTTTATTGTAAACAATTTCTAGAATACATTATATATTATTGACATTTATGTAAGGTCACTTTTGATTAATATATAATAATATTTTGCTTTGAAATTTTACTTTATAGGTTTCTTATGTCCTCTTTATGTTTTGGTATTGAATATCAACTTTTTAGGTGGCATGAAATATAAAAAAAAATTATAAAAATAAAAGAAAAAAAAGGAGAGATTCAATGGAGATTTTTGTTGTCACTAAATTCCTTGTGGTGGAGACCTTTTTGCTTTTTGAATATATTAGTTTTCATTCTTTAATGGGGACAAAATGTACCATATGTAACACTAAATCGAGCCTGCATTTGAATATTATTTAAAATTATTAAAGAGAATTCCCATGAGCCAAACTTCCCTAATTTGCAAAAAAGAAAAAAGAAAGTTATATTTTATACCTTTTTAGACTAATTTGCAATTGGGATTTTGTTTGAAAAGCATTATTCTTTGATTTTAATTTTGTGCATGGACAATTGAAATAAAAATTCCAATTTAATTAATTCAAAATTTTTCAACATAAAAAATAAAGTAATGTACCCAAAAGAAGAGAAAAAAAAACAAAACAAAACACGCAAAATGACAATGCATGCATACGTATCAATAATAGCTAGGATAATGGTTTGTTAATGTCAACAAGATGTTACAAACAAGTTGTTTTGAACTATCTAACAAATTAAATTTTTTAAAAAATGTTTGTGTTATATAGGTTTCTTTTATATTCATCAATTATATACGAATCAATTCTAGAATTAATAAATGAATGATAAATATTGTAAATAATATACCATTTAGTTTGTGAATATCTAACAATTTAATTCTTAGATTTATTCTTCTAGACATGTTAGTCCATTCAAAATTTTAATATCTTATATATTAATTAATTGATTCACGCAGGATCTAAGTTCTCCTATTTAAACAAACTTTACAAATCATACTTAAACTCATTCCTTTCAATAATTACATTTCATTCAATAGATTTGTCTCATTTTCTTGCATTTATAAATTAACAATTAATTTTTTTTTTTTACCTTGTGGGGATTTAGCCTCATGTATTCAAATAAATTTCTTTCATTTTTGTTTTGTTTATACTATCATGTTATTTCAAGAATAACACTCACACTACTTATTCTTTCAAAATTTATTTGTACCCATTCTTTAGTTACAGGTTATAAATGAGTATTGATTTTATACATGGACCTGCCACATGTTAAGAATTTAATGAAAAAAATAAAAAAAATATGTGTGCAGTTAAAATTGACAGTTATAAAAAATTAAATTATTTTTAATTATCTACTCATGGAGTTTTATGAAACTCAAACTCATTCTTTTATTGGTTTTCTATACAATTGATAAAAGTGAATGTAGATGATCATACTTCCTTAGCTAACAAGTAACAAGGCACTTCTCAATAGCAAGGATATATATTTTGCTCTTGGAAAAAAGGAGCATTGAAGAGTAGAGATAGCACAAATATATATTTGATAATTCTTAATGTATTCTAAGAGTGACAAAGAGATGGGCATTTTGAGAAAATTACTAAAAGAGATAGTGAAAAAAAGTCAACTGGTCCATTAACATGGAACCAAAAGATAAATTAAAATCCAAATTTTAAAAGTGAAATATTAATGAGTTTCAATTATTGAATACAAAATTTTTCTTGACATCTCAATATTAAGCTTCCAAAAAAAAAAAAAAAATAGGTATCTAAAATTACCTCTCTTTGTTGCTTTTCATTTAAAATTTTGGTTTTTATCAAAAAGAAATTTTTTAAAATACATTATTTTTATTGAAGAAAGATTAAATATGACTCTTTGTTAAGTTATTTCATAACTATAAATTATTAAAATATTAATATAACACATTTACTATAAGTAACATATGTTTCTTAGATTCAAACACTTTTTTTCATTTATCTTTAATAAATTTAATTAACTTCTTTTCTTTCGGGTCCAGATCCTCTAAATTTGAGAAATGGTACATTTCTCTACATTGAGAAAAAGATAAGAAGAAAAAATATTTAGTCTCTAATCTATTTAAAATAAGTTTTTTTTTCTTATATCTTTTTTTAAATGTAGAGAAATGCACTATTTTTCAAATTTAGAGGATCCAAAATCTTTTCTTTCTTCTTCTTAGACTTTCTACTTCTCACTTGGTTTCTCCCTCTCTTAACATGGTGTCTATCTAACTTATGCCACTAATTTGTTCCAAGATAAGAATTAGTTCCTCCTTTCTTTTTGCTTCAGTGTCTCTCATTATAGTTCAAAGCCAAACCTCCTTTTGTTTTTCCTTAGTAAATATGCTTCAGTGTCTCTCATCTCCAATTGTTCTTAATGTTTCACCGATGTGCAATTGATAAAATTATTAACTCTCTAAACTTGTCAACTTCAAGGACCAGTATTGTGATCATAACTACTAATAACAGCATAATTGGAAACAAACTTTCTCCAAAACTAATGTGACCTCTATACTCAATTTCTTTAATTGAGACATTTTTTTGTCTTTGGGAGGAACAAAGAAAAGTAAATGGTCATTAAGGCAACAACGTAAGCAAGAATAAGAGACCGAACTTCAAGTGGAAAAGCATGATGAGGAAAGTTTGAACAATGGAAAAGATGAATAATATGTACACAACAACATTAATAACTAGCTCTGAGATCAAACTTTGAAGAGACATATTTCACTAGGCACCAACCAACGTAAGGGCCCCTAACACCATACATATATATCCCCTAACATATGCCCATATCAAGAACAAAATGAAGTCGGTTTCCCCTTTGATAAATGAACCTTCATCATTGACTCCCACAACTTAAAAGCTATCATGACTCGTGAGTACTCCCACCAAAATCTAAATGCAATAAAAGTAATGTCTCAATAATTAGTAATTCTAAGAAAGATTTAACATATACATACTATTTGATATTAAAAATAAGAACACCTATTATAGAATACTTGGCAAATAAAAATTTGGATTCTACCTTCATGGAATAAAATCCTTCTCTCAAATCAAGAGTGACTAATGTATAGGACATTAATACTTCCAATAATAACTCTAAATGTGAAAGAACCATCATTTATAAAGCCGAGGGTCTTAAAAAGGTTGGTGCATAAAACATGATGACATTGATTCTTCTGAGTTGTTATGAAAAAGCAAATCTTTTGTAACATTGCCTTAGATTGATCATGTTGGCCTCTTTCAATCATGGATTTTGGTGTGTCAGACACCTAAGAAAATAGATCAAGACATAAAAAAAGAAGCAAGAACTACTCCTACACTCAAAAATTATCCATCAATTTTCATGTTTAGCAGTCCCATAGTTAATAAGATTTGAAATCTAAATTCTATTTGTCATCATCATTTGGAATCTCATATTGAGCGCTCATCTGATATTTGTTGAAATCATTTCGAATAAATACAATGGAATAAACAATCAGGATAAGAAAGAAAACACATTAATTAATTCTAAGACATTTTATGAATGGTTGAAACACCATAAAAGCAGCTCTTAATAAATGAAAATTCTAATTTTACCTACTTAATTACAGTCTCAAACATCAAAGTGATAGTTTATCTTGCTTCACTACTGTGTTGCAAATGAATTCATTATTCATGAATATTTTGATTAGTATTATGTAATTAATTTGGAAGTAAATGTGTTAATTGGTAATAAACAATGAATGTTTAAATTTGTCTTGGTATAATCTTTGCTACTTTTTGACTTGATTAATATTTTAAAGATGTAAAGGGAACATGAAAAGATTTTGATATTTAATTTTTAAGATGGATTTAAATATTAAATGTAATTATGTTTGATCATCTTCTCATTACAAAAAGTGGATGCTGCATTTCAAAGATTTTTAAAAAATCAGAACCAGTTGTCGAACTCATTGACTTTTATGGTTTAAAGGAGTGGTATAAAACCTATAGTTTTTTCGAAGAAATTGCATTTTGGTTTAGCCTTTTGGTCCTGTGGCGATTCTTTTTTGGGTATTATATATGATCTGGGCAATGAAATTTTATATTGGAGATACTGGTAAAATAAAAATGTACAAATAGTTTAAATAATAAGCTTATTAAAAAAGTCATCTTTTGAATTAATATAGAACAAATGCATTCTTTCATTAGATTTCTTTTTATAGGATGAATTATTTGAAATATATGTATAATTTGTGCTCTTGAACTGCTGCATTTATTAGATCTTACTTTTATGAAATAAAGTTAAAAAATGGTACTAAGACATGCATTCGTTTCTATTCAAAAGAAATGATTTTAGATTATTTATATTTAAAAAATATTTAGAGATAAATCAAAAAATAAATAATTTATACGTATATTAATTTACTTTGAATAAATTATAAGTAAAATTAATCTTTTATTTCTTGTTAAATATAAAAAAATATATTATTTTTTAAATTTAAAAAATCTAAGCTAAAAGAAGTTGACAAATAAATCATAAAAAAGTATTATTACAACAAAAAGAAAATTGGCAAATATAATCAATAAGTGTTTAATTGATTCATATTATTCATTTATTGAAAGCTAATAAATAAGCTCTAAAAATGTATATGTTCTAATTAATTTATTATTCAGAATATTCAATAAAAAAAAACTTTGGTTTTTTTTTTTTTTACACTTGGACTTGTGAGAGAGACTGCTTGTCGGTAATTGGTAGTAGGTGTCGATTACTGAATTGGATAAGCAACTTTTAGATTTAAATTATACATATAATTTTATTCATAGTTGTTTTGGCCGAAATAATTATGTTAGTATTAAAATTTTATTAACAAAAACTATACATACAATTAAAATTAACAATTATAATAAAATTATATTATATTAAATTATTTAAAAAATTGTATTGTTTTCATGACTAGCCGTGACGATACTTTACAGCAACTTATGCATTCAAATTCTAGACTTAAACAGTGTTGCTCCCTGTCACGGTTCACGAAGCTTGTTTCTTCACTTTCCAAGACAAAAAGCGTCTTAAAATTTTCCGTTCCATACCATTTCCATGGCCACGACGTCTCCAATCACCGTCACCGGTGGCTATACAACTCAGCCCTACGACCGAGCCAAAGCCGTCAAGGATTTCGACGAATCCAAGATCGGAGTCAAAGGCCTCGTGGATTCTGGCTTACAAACCATCCCTACTTTCTTCGTTCACCCACCCGAAACTCTATCGGACCTTGGATCCCGACCTGGATCCGAATCCGACATCCCCACCGTCGACCTCTCCGGCGTCAACGACTCCCCCGACCGCCGTGCCGCCGTCGTGGAGCAAATCCGACACGCCGCCTCCACCCTCGGCTTCTTCCAGATCACCAACCACGGGATCTCGGAGGGAGTTCTGGACCGTACGATCAATTCCATCAAGGCATTCCATGAGCAACCGACGGAGACGAAGGCGCGGCTGTACCGTAGGGAGATAAGCACCGGCATAAACTTCATATCCAACGTGGACTTGTACAATTCACAAGCTGCCAGCTGGAGGGATACACTGCAAGTAAGGCTGGGGCCTACCTTAGCTGATAAAAACGAGATTCCTGATGTGTGTAGAGATCAGTTGGTGGAGTGGGACCGGGAGATCCAACGGCTGGGAGAGTTGTTGATGGGTTTGATGAGTGAAGGGCTGGGGTTGAGTAAGGAGAAGTTTAAGGAGATGACGTACACGGAGGGAAGAATGATGGTGGGACATTATTACCCGTTTTGCCCTCAGCCTGATCTGATAGTTGGACTTAAATCTCATGCGGATCCAGGGGTACTAACGGTACTGCTTCAGGACCATATTGGAGGGTTGCAGGTTAGAAGCGGTGAGGGTTGGCTTGACGTGAAGCCAATCCGTGGGGCATTGGTTATCAACGTTGGGGATTTACTTCAGGTACATGAGCTCTCAACATCTTGTTCTTTAGTCAAAAGCTAATTTAGATTTTAATTTTTTATTTTATTTCTTATTTTTATTAATTAATATAATTTTTTAGCTAATAAAAATATATCAATAACAATTATATATAAAAGTCATATAAAATTATTTTTTTAGAGTATAATTGAATTAATAAAAGAATTTAGATAACACTAAAATGACCATAAGTTAGTTTTGAATTTTTTGGAAAGTTCTTAATTATTAAGTTTCAAATACTTAAATGAAAAATTTCAAGAGAATTTTGAAACATTTTAACTTCATTTAAGTTTTAATTATTCTTTAATTAAAACAATTTTATTTAAATTTTACATATGACTAACACATTTGGAAAAAGTAAAAAATTGTATTAATTAATAAAAATAAAGGATAAAATTGAATAAAAAATAAAAGATAAAATTAAAAATTCTGATAAAATTAATAGACAAAATAAAATTTAACTCATCTTTATATATATATATCAGAATTATATTTTTAAAATAAATTTTAAAAAATATATAATTTTACATATTTTTAATCCAAGTACAGTAATATTTATTTTTTAAAAAAATTATAATTTATTAAAAAATATTTTGAAAAAGATTAATATACACTAGCAGAGACTGCCACTCCTTATGCCACTCTTGTGCAGTTATTATGTGCAGCCCATTCTGGTACTCTTTTATGAATATACATTTCATCAAAGTCAACATTAACATACAGGTTTTGGATTGATATTTGTAAGTTTATGAGAATACTTATAGATAATTTTGGATAGAAAAATAATTTTTGCTGGCTCTACATTTTCAGTGCTTATTGAGAAAGATGATATACCCCATGTTTCTTGCATAATCAAATTTGATAAAATATGATCAATAGCCCCTTGTTATGTAACGGATAGAGTTTCTGAATCTTGAAGTATTGATTTTCCAGAATTTCTTTACAAAGAGCATTTGACAGCAGCTTCCATAGAAACATGATCTTCGAACATAGCTTGAGTTTCCATAAATGCTTCCGGCCAGTGAAAACACAAGGTTTTGTTATCTAGTATTTTAGGTCATCGATTAATATTTTTTTTAATTAATTGATAAAATATTTACTAATTTAAAATCTAGAGAAATATAGTTCCACCACCAATACGCGTCTTAATTTTGAAATATTGTACTGTTTGATTCATCATTTATACTATTATAACTTTGGGACTTAGATTAGAATTAATTTATTTTATTAAATGAGAGTTTAGATTTAACTTGTATAATTGGTATAAAATTATATAAAAATAAATTAAATAAGTATGATAAGTTATAATTAATTAAAAAAATTATAAATTATAAATATATGATTTTAAAATTTAAAATTTAAAAATTAATTATAGAAGAACATTTAATTACATGTAAATTGATTGTGTATAAATTATTTTATATATTACATTAATCTATGAATTGTATCATTTTAAATATTTTACTAACAAAATAATATTTTTATGCGAGGGTATAACAAATATACATAAAAGAAGTATTTATTTTATAAACATAAAAAATATCTTTTAAGTATTTATTTACATGTAATACATATAAAAAATATTTTTACATTATTTTATTCTTAAAGAAGTTGTTTATAAATTAAATGAGTCAGACATTAAATTTTTAAAATTAATTTATTTAATTAAAAGAAGGTAATTATATGTTTAAATTAATTAATTTAATAAATAAATCAAGTTTAAATTGTTCACAAACAGTTGATTTTATGTGCTACTAAGTTGTGGCATTGACCATTTGGTTTGGGGCAGGTTTGCGCAATTGGAGCAATTTGAATTATAAATTTTTTTATATAAGCTCAATTTACACAAATTGTATTTTGAGGGTTTAAAATGTTCTTTTGTCTCATTGGCCTACTTAGCCCTAAGTTGTGTCCATAAATTCTACCATTCTTTTCTAACTTTTTAATTATTTCTTTGTTTTTTAACCTATGATTATTTCTTCAGCACTTCTTATTTTTAAACCTACCATGCTTTGATTAGATATTTATTGATTATGTCATATACTTTGATTACCAGTTTATAATTTCTGAATTTGTGACAGTTCAATTATCTATCTAATAGTCATCTTGAAATTTTCTGGTGGTGTATATATATTTATACTATTATTTATGTCCGAGTCTTGTACTGTTTTGGTTTCTCAAACTCTAATATAAAATGTAAATATAACTTATGATCTAAAAGAAGTTACTAACTTCTCACTATTCTTCTTGTTATTTTTAAACGTAAAGTATTTAAAAATCAATTAAATTATGAGTATTCCTAGAAATGTGATACAATAACCCTTTGAATAATTTTCCATGATGATTTCTCTGATACATAACTTTGTTTTTCAGATTGTTTCCAATGAGGCATACAAGAGTGTTGATCATCGAGTGTTAGCAAATCCTTCGAACGAGCCACGAGTTTCAGTTGCTGTTTTCTTCAACCCAAGTGCAAGAGAAAATGTGTACGGACCATTGCCAGAGCTAACATCAGCAGAGAAGCCACCTCTTTATAGGAATTTCACTTTCAATGAGTTCATGACAAGGTTCTTCAAGAAAGAGTTGGATGGTAAATCTCTCACAAATTACTTCAGGAAGTGATGTACAGAACAGATCCAATGTTTCTGCTTGTAATGTGACTGTTGGAGAAAAATGTGGTTTCGTCAATTAAAGAATTCTTGTTCTACCCTTCAAGTTCTTTAATTATGACAATAACATTTAGTCATGTAACTCAGCTGCTATACAAGGAGTTTTTTTTTTACCGTTGTTTTGTTTTTTTATCTTATAAAATTAGTTTTAACTATTTATACTAGTATTACTTTCATGTATTAAAATGTGTTTTTAATAAAAATATTTATTTTTGTGTTTTCTTTGTTTTAAAGCAAAAATAGTAATTTTATGTTTTTAAACTTTATATTAATTTTTAATTTCGTCTTTAAAATTTTTTTGTAATTAATTTTATCTCTAAAATTTTAAATTGTAATTGATTTGGTTTCATAACTTAAAGTCTTTTAAATTATTTAATCTCGTTATTAAAATTATTCAAGTTATATATAAAATTTTTATAAAAAAATATATTTATGTTTGATAGTGAAAAATAAAAATATTGTAATTTGAGATAAATATTTTTGTTTAATGTTTAAATATTATCAAAATTATATTTATACTCTTAGGCATTATTATTTTTTATTAATAATTTAAATAACGTTAAGTTGTGAGGCGAACTTGATTACAATTTAAGATTTTAAAGATAAAATTGATTGCCAAAAAAAATTTAAGAATAAAATTAAAAGTTGATATAAAGTTTGAAGACATAATTTTTTTTTGCCTTGTTTCAAAAATTGAAATTTATAACATTTTTTAATTTTTTTCAAAGCACAAGTTTTATTTTTTTTTGTTTTTTATCAAAAAAAATTATTCAAATAAGTTTTTTTATTTTTATTTTTTATTTAAATAATTTTTAAAACTTATACTCTAACAGACCCCCTTAATACACTTACAAAGGGCTTGAGTCCCTAAGTATATATTTTTATATTCAATTTT
The DNA here is from genome assembly GCA_031216115.1 of Senna siamea. Lineage (NCBI taxonomy): Eukaryota > Viridiplantae > Streptophyta > Magnoliopsida > Fabales > Fabaceae > Senna > Senna siamea. Next base: position 12,855,251 of record CM062360.1, read on the forward strand.
TACGAGTTATATATATCTATATTATTATAGTTATGGAATTTTTATTATTAGTTTTCAAAATTATATATTATATAATTAAAATATAAAATAAATTATATAATGTGGGGATAGAAAAAAGAAAAAAAAAGGTAATAGAAAATAACAACTTCAAAAGTATTAAAAACATAATCTATCATATTTGTTTTAAAAGCCATATCTATTAACGAATGGCATGTTAGTATATATTAATTTTTTCTTTAATTTTTAAAATATAAAATAATTTTTTATTTTAAATTAATAAAATTAAATAATAAAAATTATTTGAAATCTTATACTTCTGTCAACTATTGTAACTTCTCACTGTCTCTATGTTCTCTCTCCCCTCTCTTCTTTTTACATAATATATTTTATTTTATATAATATAATATATAATTTTAAAAATTAATGACTAAATTTCTCAAAATTATTATAACATAGATTTATCAAAAATTCAATTCATCCTCATCAATAAATACCTTCCTAAAAGTTAAGTTGGTGAAAAATTATTTCAATAATATATAAGGTTAGAATGCATGTAATTCTTTAAAATTATAACAGTATATTTATTATTTAGCAGTGACGTTACATAAGAACATACGTAATAGGGGGTTGTTCTGTTCACATGCATGTGGGATCAAAGATGACTTTGAGACGATGAAAGTGTTCATGCAGTAGTTTTGATATGAAATTGAAATAATTAACGAGACCAAGTCCTAAATTATATACAGATCCCACATGTCAAGGAAAGGTAATTACCAAGAAAAGTTGGTTCTGGCTGAATCCCTTTATCTAATATGTGAAATTGGTGTTATAATTTACTGGTAAACAATATGGACAGTGTTCTCTATGCGTGTGCAATCATAGTGCAATGACACTTAAGGCAATGAGAAATATTGAAATGAACTAAGTGCTTTTTTTTTTTTGGTCACCGGAAGAAATAACACAACAATTAGACTAGGCTCTAGGGAAAGGTACAGGAAAATTATAAGGTATAAGTGAGATAAAAATGAACTAAATGCTTTGATTGATCTGAATAGCAGTATTTATACATATGGGAAGTAACTAAAATGAACATACAAAAGGCTATTAAAGAGCTAACTAGAAACAACTAGAACTAACTAAAGAAGCTCTAACTTAGTACCTCGGCTTGGTCCCTCAAGTTGGTGCTAAGTTAGGAACCAGCCCCAACTTGGAAGAAAACTATTGAAAGTCTAATTGTGTGAGGCCTTTTGTGAAACCATTAGTGAGCTATAAAGTGTAGAAGTTTCTTATCTATGAGAAGTTTATGATTTGTGGAGTTGTACAGCAGAATGATTTTGTATTTTAGTTATTTATACGTTGCTAGTTAGTTCTCGAAGTCAGAGAGATTTTACATTACTGTCCTTGGTTAGTTAAGTTAGATAATTTTTTTTACCCTTGATCACAGATAAGTGAATAATACATTACATATCGTCTTCTTCATATAGATTTTCTACATGGTATCAAAGTATATATGATATTATCATGAACTAAACTGTAGAGCATAGTTGAAGAAGAAACATAGAAGAAAAAATTAGAGCTTGAATTTTGGCTCACATACTACTTGAACAGAAACAACTCTGGATCTGAACTACAAGAAGGATCTTATGTATATCCATCTGTTGGATAATCCAAGATTGCAGCTAGTTTCAAATCCCCTAAATATAAATAACTACTTGGTCTGGAGTGTATCCATGAGGATCGCACTCAAGGGGAAAACAAGATTGACTTCATTGACGGTTCGTGCAAACAACTTGTTGACTTAGAGTCAAATGCCTAAGTATAATGGAGATTCGATTCCATGGTAATTTCATGGATTGTGAATGCAATGTCAAAATACTTGACTGAGGTTTATCTGTGTACACCTACGGCTAGGGAATTATGGAGAGAGATAGAGGAGAAGTTTGGGGAGAGTGATAGGGCACAAGTGTTCCATTCGAATAAGTTATAATTGATGAAACAAGGGAATGACTCTGTTGTGCTATATTCGAATAAACTGAATAAGATTTGGGATGAATTGAATTGCCTGGAGCCCAAGCCTAGGTGTACATGCACTGACCGCAAGTGTCAGGCCTACAAGAGGTTAGATGATATTAACTCATCAAATACTGTCATACAATTTTTGATGGGTCTGAATGATTTATATGATATTTTTGTGAGTGATATCCTCATGATGGAGCCATTGCCTGCTAGCCCCAATGTTTCATACAATATATAATTTTAATGGTAATAAAATCATTAAACTTAATTACTTAGAAAATTGCAAGAATTAAGCTACCATTTAAGTTTATCATAATTAAATTACAATTGAAAAATACAAAGTACTTTTTTATGAAATACATAAAATAATACTATTATGAATTCTTATAACTAATTTTATAAAATAGTTTTAAAGAACAAAATAACATAATGAAGTCTAAATAGGCCCTTAGAATGCTAAGTAATGGTGATACTTGTACTGTTGGTAGCCAAGTTAGAAATAAAGAGGGTAATAATGTTAATTGTTTAGCATTTAAGGTTGATGTAAAACAAGTTGATATTTGGCATGGGAGGTTAGGGCATCGTTCATATAGTGTACTAAATCATCTATCTTTTGTTCATAGCAGTTTTTAGAGTAAGACTTCTAATACATGCCACCTTGCTAAATAAACCATATTACCCTTTTCTATAGAGCATAAACCTACTGGATCATGTTTTGAATTGGTGCACATTGATATTTGGGGACCTTATAGTGTTGTATCACTATCAGGAGACCAATATTTGCTTATTGTGGTAGACAATTATTCTAGAATCGTATAGGTTTTTTGGATGCAATGTTAAGCTCAAGTAATTGGTTTGCTGTCAAAATCTTTTTCTTATGTTAAAATTCAGTTTAACACTTTTGTTAAAGGTGTTACAAATGACAATGGTGCATAGTTTCTTAGTAGGACTTTCCAATTGTTGTTTGAGCAGTATGGAGTAGTGCATCAGCAAACCTATACATATACTACTTAACAAAATAGGGTGGTCGAAATAAAATACAGGGATTTTATTCAAGTTGCCAGAGCACTTCTTTTCATGTAGTTTTGTCTCAAAATTTTTGGAAAGAAGCTATGCTGACAGTAGCTTAATTAATAAATAAACTCCCATCTTCAGTTTTGCAATGGAAGTCACCATTTGAGATTCTAAATAGCAAAAAACTTGATTATTCTCAACTACAAATGTTTGGATGTTTATTTTACTAAACTAATATAGATATTAAGAAGAAAAAGTTTGATGTTAGAGCTGAAATATGTATGTTTGTAGGATATATTTTTTGATGTAAAGGCAATCAATACTTTGATTTATAAACTGAAGAAATAATTGTATCTAGGGATGTGATATTTTATAAGGATAAGTTTCCTCTTAAGGGTAAAGAAGATGAGGGTTACAAGACAATTCCCATACCTGCACCAATACTTAAAAATTTTAAGGAGCTCATTGAGAGGGAGAAATATGTCGTGCAGAACAAGTTATTGAGGATAAAAAAATAGTAGAGGTTGAACTTGGTTTGCTCCTACTACAGAAATAGAAGCTAGCCCCATTACAATACCAAATGACTTAAGAAGGAGCACAAGAATTAAAAGGCAACCTGAATGGTTGAAAAATTAAGTTACTGTTTTGCATCTGTTTCTTCCACGCATACACCTCAAGAATTTCCTTATGTTTATCCTAAATGTTTGTCTCAATCATATGTGACTTTTTGGCAAATGTCTCACAAGTGAAGGAACATAGCTATTATGAAGAGGCTAAGTGTAATAACCCGATTTTTGAAAAAATTAAATTGGGTAAAATAAATTTATATTTTGTTGAAATTGAATTAAGCGTATTTTTCTGAGCTTGCATGTAAAATTTGAGATTTTTTCAGAGTAAAAATCTTACCTGACGAGAAAAACTCGATCTGATTTTAGGGATTTAGCAGATAATTTGGAAGGCTTAAAATCTTCAAAAGATTTCCGAATTCCTTCCATATGGGTCTATATTCTTGCCTAGATTAGAAAATGCATCTAAAATTTATCTCGGGCAAAGTGCAAAAAGACCAAAATGTCCTTGGAGGCCATAAAACTCCAAAACCCCATAATTTTCCCTCATTTTCCCTTTCTTCTCTCTCTCCTCCACACATTTTCTCTCTCTTCTCTCTCATTTTCATGCGCCACCTCTAGCCACCAGAACCGCCATACTGTACCGCCTTCGGACCCCGCCACCTGTGCAGCTCGACGCCACTGACCTCCAACTGCCATTCCCGATCGCTGATGAACGCCACAGCGGCCAGAAACAGCTGCGTTTCCCTCCGTCGTGGATTTTGAAGCCTTGTCTTGATCTCCGCTGTCCGGCCACATTGCCACCACCATTGGGTAGTTTAAGCTGCCAGCTTCCAGCCGGTGGAACGCCGCTGCCATGCGCCATGAACGGAGGAAAATAGCTTCGTCCGATTGCCAACTTTTTCGCTGGAAAAACGAGGTTAAACTGCCATGTTTCACTGAATAGACATCGAATCCGACATCCTCGAGTTACGTACTACATTTTGGAGTATTTTTTTGACCCCAGCCGCTATCCACCTCCATGCTCCGCCATGCGTTGTCGCCAGAGTTGCTAGAAAGTTGCCGAAATCAAATTCTGAGCTTCCAAAACCCCCGATACAATTTAAAATACCCTAATTTGATATTTTCCTGTGGATTTTGTTTCTAAATGTGCCTTAATGATTAGGTTAGAGTGTAAATTAGGCGTTTAATTGTAAAAAAGGTAAAATTGTAAAGGAAAGAGAGAGAAGTGCAAACGAAAAATACACACTCACACGGTGTAATAACCAGAATTTATCATGAAAATCGAACGACTTTCGAGGATGATGATTTGAAACGGAAGGTCGTTCGAAGTCAGAAACACAAACGAACGAAAAGAAACGCGATCCGGTGATCAGGAACTACAGACGAAGTTTCATACTTCGATTTCACAAATGGAGGCCAGAATCGCTGCATGGAAATGTGTGCCAACGTTTGGAGGGAAACCAACATCCCGAAGTTTCCCTGGGTGATTCGGGAAAAGTCAAAATCGCCCCCGAAAGCTTTAAATTTCTCGAAACCCCGCCATTTGTCACAATTCCTTCTCTCTCCTCACTTCACTTTCTCTCTCCTTTCTCTCCTCCTTCCTCCACCGCACGCCGCCACTAGAGCCACCGTGAGCCACCACCAGGCATACCAATCGACTTATCTCGCCACCCTCGACTTCCAGCAACCACCCACGGTTGCCAACGGTCGCTAGCGCTGCCAAAAAATGGCGTTTTCTTCCCCCATCATGCGAAAACTTCACCAACTGAGATAGTCGCCGTCCGCCATCGTTGGCCGTCACCGCCCCCACCATCGTGTAACCTGAGCTGCCAGCTTCCTCCACCAGCTCGCCGACGTTGAACGGAGGTCCGACACGTTCGGATTGAGGCTTTTTTTGTCTGCCGTGGGTTGTTCTTCGTGGCCAGAAAACGTTGTCCAAACGGCCGTGAACCGCCGCGCCACCACCATATTCGGACTCCTCATCTTGCAGGCTTCACTGTGGTGTAAATTTTGAGGTCAACCGCACCCTTCCGCCGTGCGCCATCGTACGCCGCCGTGCGCCACTATGCCGGAGCATCTGGATATACACCTGGAGAAACCGAGACCACCCCGGGACAGATGTCCATCATCCAACAACACTGGTAAGGTCCAATTTCCCAAAAATTGATGAATTTTGATTGAAATAGCTGCCGAACGTAATTAGGAAATAAATTGACTTAGGAATTAGGATAATCGAACTTATGATCGTAAAACGGATGACGTGACAAGCTTGAATATTCATTTAAATGTCTAGGGAATTTAATTGGCTCAAAAACTGGGATTTCATGAAGTTCTGAATTGGTTCGGAGCAACAGGAGACCAGGTAGGATGATTTACGCTTCCCGAATCCTATCTTTGACCTAGTGATTGCCTGAATGATTAGATTGAATTGCATAGATTTACGTGCTACTTTCGATGGAATAAATTGCATGCCTGTGTGTTGGATATCCTAATTGCATGTTAGACGCTTTGTTTATCGAGTTTAGATGCCCTTAGGACGGATTTACTTAGGGTAGGGTACTTGATAGTTGGTATGGGACGGCCATTAAGTATCCCGAGTACAGGGAGTTTTTAATTGACATTGCTTTTACCAGATTTAGCCTGTACTGCGTTAGGGATCACGCGATAAATCAGGATGACCCTAAGAAAGGTTTAAGGAGTATAAGGAGGGATAACCTAGATGGGGAAATGTTGTGATTTAGGCGTAATACCCTAGAACCATGAGGAATAGCCGACCGTGAGCATGTGAGTTCGAATAGACTGTATGAGGATGAGAATTGGCGTATGTGCACATGCTAGGGGACGCCCTAAATGTTGATTCTCACCTTGTCCTTGAGTGAGTGATTGGTGTTACGGATCACACTCACAATATAGGCTTAATTCGGGTGATTGGTGTTACGGATCACACCCAACGATAAGAGAGGTAATCTCTCTAGATGACGTGCAATTAGATGAAGATTTTAGATTTGGTCACAGAGGACTTGTGGCCAAGATGGATTTAGAAACACTGGGCATGGGATTTAACCTGATTTTTATGATTGATTTTCAAAGAAATGGATTTTTGATTTTGAGTAATTGCCGCGATTTCCATGTGATAAAATGATTTTAAAGATAAGGTATTTCACTAATTTCGAACTGATTTCGGGAAGATGTTTTCGGTGCTCGCACCGCTGAGTATTCAACCAAATTTCAAACTGTATTTTGAATTGTAAATTATTCTACTGGGATTTTATATCTCACCATGTTGTTTACTAAAATGAACAGGAACAGGGACAGGAACCTAGACGTTAGCTGGACGATGACTTGGTGATAGACAGAAGAGGAGCTTATTCTAGGCCTGAATGTTATTGTATATATTTCTAGTGACGATGATGTATATTATTTTTCTGTAATTTTTGCCTGCTGTGGTTATTGGATTGACTATATATGTATAAAATAGGTGATTGTTGTATTATGGATATGTTCGAAATACAGAGGAAACTCTGCCAGATTTTCGGTAGGGTTTACCATTGTAAACCTAACTAATTAAGTTGGAATTCGCATTAAATGTTTGATATGGTGTATACATGGATTTAGTTTTCATTCCAGAGTAATTTATGATGTATGTATGTATAATTAGTTTAGCTGCATGTGAATTAGGGTTGAACGGAATCCGAATAGACAACGGGAAGTCTATTTGGGTTACGCTCAACCAGTAGCGATTCCCTGATATTCCCACATCGGGAATAACTATTTAGAAAAGTCCATATGCTTCCGCTAATCCGATAAAGGATTGTGTATGTCGTATTAGGGGGTCGTTACACACGGCAAAGAGAAAAGAGAGGAGAAAAGAGGAAGAGAGCATACACACCCACACAATTCGGTTAAGGCAAGTAGAAGAGGGAGGTTTAGCCAAGGAAAGAAAGGAAGCAAGGTAGGTTAACAATTTAAACTTTTGTTCCATGTTCTGGTTATGCAATCTAATGTTTATATTCAAGCTTTTCATAGAACTTAAGTTGTCTTTGCATTCTTGACCTAAATGTATGCATGTGGGCTAGCATGTGTGGTTTATTGAAATGTTGATGGGTGAGATAGCATGAATATGTTGTTAGCAAAATGATTAGGGTTGAATGGTGTTAACATCATGGTGACCACAAAGAAATAACTCCACCTTTTAATTGTATTAAGCAAAGAACAACAAAGAATATGTTGTTAGAAAAAGGATTGAGGTCGAATAGTGTTAACTTCATGGTGACCACAAAGAAAAAACCATACGTTTTAAGTGTATTAAGTAAAGAACCACAAAAAAGGAAATGGAATTGCCAAGTGAACAAAACTCCCCAGGCCGAGTCCATGAAATTTATTCTTGGAATCTAGAAGCTATGCACCAATATATATTTTCAAAAAAAAATATGAGAATTTATTATTGGAGGAAAGGAAATTATTTTTGAATTAGTAGAATTTTATAAGAAAGGATATTATTATTATTTTCAAGGAAGGAAATTATTCTTGAAATTGATAAAATTATATATGAAAATTAATTTTCAAGAGGGGATAAATTATCCTTGAAAATATTAAAGTTCTTGCAAGAAACGTACATTAGAATTAATTTCCAAGAAAGGAGAAATTATTCTTGAAAATACTAGAATTTTTATAAGAGTTGTACATTAAAGTTAAATTTCAAGAAAAGCGAAAGTATTCTCGAAAATATTAGTATTTTCACAAGAAATGTACATTTATAGTAATTTCCAAAGAAAGGGAAAATCATTCATGAAATTAATAGAATTTTTATGAGAAGTGTATATTGATATTAATTTCCAAGAAAGGGAAATTTATTCTTAAAATTTTTGAATTTTAAGGAGATGTACACTAGTATTATTCTTCAATAAAAGGAAAAGTTTCCCTGAGAATTGTTAAAAAATTATAAAGGTGGCCAAGTGTCCACATAGTGCCCAAATGTACACAATTACCCTAAGAGGTGGCCAAGTGTCCACATAGTGCCCAAGTGTACACAATGACCCTAGGAAGGTGGCCAAGTGTCCATATAGTGCCCAAGTATGCACAATTACCCTAGGAGGTGGCCAAGTGTCCACATAGTGCCCACGTGTGCACAATGATCCTAAAAAGGTGGCCCAGTGTCCACATAGTGCCCAAGTGTGCACAATGACCCTAGAAAGTTAGCCAAGTGTCCACAAGTGCCCAAGTGTGCACAAGAGATTTTTATAAAGGTGGCCAAGTGTTTACAAGTGCCCAAGTGTGCACAACTTTTATATAAAAATATGTTTTAAGAATGATAAGCATAAATGCTTTGTTAATTTTATGATAATGTGTTTTATAACATGCAAGATGTTTTACTTGAAAGAATATTATTCTTCTCTCATTGACATTTAAATTGATCATACATTGCTTTCCAATTTATATTTATGCATAATGCTATATTTTTATTTTCAAGAATGTGGAGTTAGATATTTTGGTGCTTGCACCCTGATATATATTAGTTATTTTTAAAACTCGAATTGTTAATCTACTGGGAAACTTTTGTTTCTCATTACTATGCTAATATGTATAAGATATGGATGTTTAGAAGGCGCAGGAGATAAAAGTTCCTTTTTGGTCTAAGAAAAATTTTGTAACCCTTATTTTTGGGTCCTAGTCCAGATATATTTAGTTTATAATTAGGATTATTCTTTTGACAGTAGAAATGGGATGTAAATTGGAAAGAACTGGAAAAGGGATATGTGAAGGACTAGTCAATCCTAGTAATTTGTAAAGGGGTCTGAGTGACAGGATTGTTGTCTCTTGACTCCTGACGGACAGGTACTTCATTTATCCTGGTACATATATATAGAAATGTAATGGACATTATTGGACATGTATTTAATTGAATTACATGAATGTTTTAATTTTTGATGTGTAGTTTAGTATATTTTTATCTATTCCGCTGTGTATACTAGTTTTAATATGAGAAAAAGATCCTGAACCTAATCTGATTAATATAATTTAATGGTATGATTGCTCAAACATTAATTAAATAAAGGAAAAGAATAATGTACCAAACCTATTTGGTTGCACCGGAGGAATTGTAATACTAGATAGAGGTGTTACACAAAAAAATTTCTATATTAGGTCAAAGCTATGAATAAGGAGATTTAAGCTTTAGAAGTCAATCAAACTTGGGAATTAGTTCAATTACCTTCCAACAAAGAAGTCATAGGTTGTAGATGGGTATATAAGACAAAATTAAAACCAGATGGAGATATTGAAAGGTATAAGGCAAGATTGGTGGCAGAAGGTTTTAATCAGGTAGAGGGTATAGATTATATGGATAGCTTTTCACCAGTAGCCAAAAATATAAATGTGAGGATTTTTTTGGCCTTATTTGTAGTAAGAGGTTGGCCTTTACATCAATTTGATGTAAACTATGCTTTCTTGCATGGTTTTTTAGATGAAGATGTGTACATGAAGCTTTCACAAGGATATGAAAAAGCAAGTTCCAACTTGGTTTGTAAAATGAAGAGAAGTTTTATGGGTTAAAGTAGGCGTCTAGATAGTGGAACAAAGAATTAACTCAAAAGTTATGCAATGTTGGTTTCACACAGTCAGCACATGATTAGTGTCTTTTTATTAAAAGGAGTGGATATCATTTTATCACCTTATTGGTATATGTAGATGACATATTGGTGACTAATGATTCTTTATCCTTGATTGATGGTATAAAAGGGTTCCTTCATAAGGCTTTTACAATTAAAGACTTAGTTCTTGCACAATATTTTCTTGGGTTAGAAATTGCTCGGTGTGTATAAGGGACTTATATTAATGAGAGGAAATATATTTTAGATCTAATTTAAGAATTTGGTTTGATAGGTGCCAAACTAGTAGCAACTCCAATGATAAATTCTGACAAGGTTTTAGCAATGATGGAAAAAGGTTAGCTAATTCAGAGAAGTTTCAAAGGTTTATTGTGAGATTATTATATTTAAGTTCTTCTAGGCCTAGCATCACATACACAACTCTGTAATTAATTTAGTTTGTTCATGATCCATGTGAAGATCATTAGGAGGTGGCTCTGTATATTTTGAAATACTTAAAGAACAATTTAGTAAAAGGATTATTCTTTCCAGTGGCACAATCTAATGTAAAGTTGGAAGCATCATTTGATGTAAACTAGGCTACTTGTCCAGATACAAGAAGGAGCAATATAGGATATTTTTATATTCCTGGGAAAATCTCTAATTTCTTAGAAAACCTAGAAGCAGACAGCAATTTCTCAGAGTTCTTTAGAGGCAGAATATAGAAGCTAGTTAGCTACAGTGTCTAAATTGAAATGCATATCCTATGTGCTTTGAGACTTGAATGCGAATGTTTAATGTCCAATAACTTTGTGGTGTGATAACCAAGCAACAATACATACACAAAAAATCTAGTGTTTCATGAAAGAATGAAGCATTTGGAGATTTATCACCATTTTGTTCATGATCAATACAAAAACAGTTTTGTGAATCCTCAATTTTTGTGTTCTGCTTCAAAATTGGTTGATATATTCACAAAACCACTGGTATTTCCTCATTTTGGTTCTTTAGTGTCCAATTTAGGGCTTGTGGACTTTCACTAACCTGTAACTTAAGGTGGTGTAGAAATTTATAATTTGTGATAATTTTATGATTTGTGGAGTTTTACAGTGGAGTGTTTTTGTATTTTAGTTATTTATATTTTTCTGGTTAGTTCTAGAGGTTAGAGGGATTTTACATTACTACCCTTGGTTAGTTAAGTTAGATATTTTTTCCTTTTTTACCCTTGATCAGTATATATATACAAATAAGTGAATAATACATTTCATATCACCTTTTTCATATAGATTTTCTACAAAGTTTAGCTTGGATATGATGTGGAAAAATTAAACCTTTTTTGTACTTATTTTGAACGATGTGACAATCAATTTCAATGTTCTTTGTGCGCTCATGAAAGACTAGTTAACTATGATATGTATTGCTTATTTTTTTTAACACCAAAGATGGATTGGTGTTGAAATGTTGATTTGAAAGTCTTGTAACAAATAGAATATGCATTGCAGCTTAGAAACTATGGCAGCCATGCTTTGGTACTCTACCTTACGAAGGATTTAGATACTTTGTATTAGATATTTGATTTAAAAAATGGAGGAAAGGTAGGTGTTGAAAGAACCACCACCTCTCTTCATTTATATATACGAAAATATGAATTACTATCATATTTTATCACATAATTATCTAAAAGTGTAACTTAACTTGCCAACTTTATTTTAGAAGTATGGATTAATCTCATTGGTGCCAATGCAATTTATACGCTATTTGATATACCTGTGCACATACTATAAAGTATAAAATAAAACACATTGTCTTCAATTAAGCCAAATAAATTTCACATATATAGGTACTTACTGTCTTTTCTTTTCTCCATTTCCTATAATAAGATGAATTAGGAAAAATTAAAGCAGATAATCATTCACAACCACAATAAATCAATATAGGAATACAACTTGTATATCTATAAAACACATATTCTATCCATAATTTAAATACTAAATCAAGAAACCAAGATTGGGAAGCATATAGATAAATATAGAAATTTATCATATTCAATCACTAAAGAAACAGAGACGTGAACAACAACTTTTCCATAATTTCTTTTGTCAAGAAAACCTTTAAGATTGTATTAAAGACAATGAAAAGTACATAAGTATCTAGAGAGGGACAGAGACTAAAGGTCTAATTTAAGTTTAAAAGTCTAGAAAATAGTTTTACATGATTTTTCAATACCAAAATTTTTCTAAGAAATATTTATTTTAAATTATAATATCAAAATAAGTGTATATAATTCAAATAAATACTTATAATCTTGAAAAATTAAATTTAAAATAATATAAAAATTACAAAATTAATTTGGCATAAACCACCCAAATCGGATGTGAGGGTGGATCTCATATGACACCCCAAGAATTGGTTGAGAGTGAGATTTGCCATGGGAGGTCATCTTCAACCTTCACCAAGTCAACCCATGTAGGAAATGATTTTTTGCGACCTATTTTCAATCTAGCTTCAGAAAATGTGATTTAATGTATTTTATGATGCAATTAATTTAGGGTTTTGATAGAAAACCTTAATTAAAACCTACCCAAGCAATCAATTATGGAAAATTGTGGCTGAAATTGGGCAAATTCATATTGAAATGCGCTAGGTTTTCAAGTTAACATCCCACAATTTATACAAAGTGATTTTCGCTAATTTTCTTATTTTTAATGCAAATTGAATGATTCCCATTAAAAACACATATTAAAATAGTTCCTAGAAATTAATTAGATTAAGATGGTAAAAAAGAAAGATCGAGTTTGCATGCTTTATTTTTGAGTTTCCATGGTTATGTCTAAAAATTTAAGATCAAATTCCTCTCTAAATACAACATTATAGGAATCATATTGTATATAAATTTGAAGCTAGTTCATAGAGGAATAAAAATGTTAACTTTATTTTAATAAATTGAGCCAAAAACATGTCCAAAAAATACAACAAAAATAGCACATTTCATGCAAAAACTTGAATGAAATTTCAAGTCTTATAATCTTATATGGTGGGTCTAATACCAAATGTAAGTTCATAAATTTATATGTCATATAGAGAACACTGAATAACCCCAGATGGCTAGGTCTTCCTTTATATAATCCCAAATTTGAGCAATGACTTTCACTGGGTCTAGTTCAGAGAAGAAACCTAACTCATTTATATATTGTTTTACTAGACCCTCCTGTTATGAGTTTCATTGAAACCTAAAGCCTATACTTTAGTCACCAACCAAACATTTAATATAATCTATGGTATAGCCCAATAAAAGATCATTTTATATTTTAGGGTCTTAATTTTATTAGACCACATATCAACCCATTTATTTTATAAAAGAACAAATTAAAAAAATCTAGACAATTAATATGAGACATTTAAATATTTTTTCTAACATGATAAACTATTAAGATTGACAAGTTTAATATTAAACATTCATATGTTATATAAAAGTTCTAAGTATTAGGTTTTTTGTGCATGGTTTTATTGTTAACTTTGCTTATTATTTAATTAAGCAATGAAGAAAATGATATGAACATTACCATGTCAAGCAATATCAGAAGTAGATTATGAAACTTAATCTCAAGAAGACATTGTTGGTGAACCTACTCTAGATTCTAACTTGGTGTCATTTGATGAAATTTACATCGATGAATGTTATGAATGGTTGTTATTATAATTTGTGACTATTTTTTTGAGACTAAGTATGTGGAACTTTATATGAAATGAAATTATGTAATGAATAATGTTGTTTTAAATTTTTTAACAACTACTTAGTTTATTATTTGTTACGTAACACCCCTATCTAGTCTTGTTGTTCATTCCGATATCAATAGATAGGTTCGGTACATTATTCTTATCCTTTTAATTATTGTTTGAGCCATTAAACCATTCAATTTATGTTAAATGAATTAGGTTAGGGATCTTTTGCTCAGATAAAATAAAACTTACATGCACAGTGGAATAATGAAATTCTATGCTACATGATGAAAATACAGTCTTTCATATGAATCAAATAATACAAGTCTGATAATAATCATTACATACTGATGTACATGTCCCCGGATATATGAAGTACCCATCCCACGGAAGTCAGGAGACAACAGGCTTGCCACTCAGACCCTAGCAAAAAATAGTGATGGACCAGTCCTTCACATATTCGTTTTCCCTGGTAACCCCAAAACCACTCGTATATACAATCAAATTAGCTGTCCTATTCTAATTCGAGTACATCTAGGTTATAAAAAAATAGGGGTTACAAAAACCTTACTTGATCAAACGGCATTGCCACCATGCATCCTTGCTATACGTCCGTATCTGATACATATTAGCATATAGATGAGAAACACAGGTTTCCCAGTAGCTTAGCAATTCATAGTTTAAAAGAAACTAATATGTACCAGGGCACAGGTACCAAAAACGTTCAACCTATATCCTTGATTTAGGAGTAAAATACATAACTGTAAACAGGTAATTATTGCATGATAAATTTAGTAGTTAACCAAAGTTGAAGATCCTTTTTCACATGAAAAGTATTCTCTTAAGCGTACCGATTTGTTATTATGAAATTATCAAAGCATTTATGCATGCTGTGTAGACGCTAGATCATAGGAGTGGAGCACTTTTGGCCACACCTCCCTAAGTCACCCGTGTGGAGCACCTTTGGCTACACCTCGAGATTCGTGGACACTCGGCCATGTATGTAGCGTAATCGCGAGCACTGGGTCTTGGGCAAGGAGCACCTTCGGCCGCGCCTCGCCAGGCCACCCGTGTGGAGCACCTTTGGCCACACCTCGCAAATTGTGGACCCTCGACCCACGTACATGAAATCCTCAAGACACTAGATTACGGGTATGGAGCACCTTTGGCCACACCTCCCTAGGTCACTCGTGTGGAGCACCTCCGGCCATACCTTGAAATGCGTAGATGCTCGGCCACGGTTTTAGTGTGATCGTGGATGCTAGGTCACGGGCATGGAGCACCTTCGGCCACGCCTCACTAGGCCACGGGTATACACTCAGACCTCGCAGGACGCGGTGTCACCCTACGTCTCCCTTTTATTTATTTTGTTTATCTATGGAAAGGTTTCATTTTCTCAAAGCTTTCGAATAAATTCAAAAGTTCCATACTATTTTGCTTTTTCCTGGGGAATTAGATCTAAGTTCCTTTTTAAAATATTAACAATGGACATAACGTTTTCTACTTTTCTTGGAACTTATCCTCACGTAAATTCCCCTCCAAGAATATTAATAATGGACATGATATTTTCTATTTTTCTTGGAATTTATTCTCACATAAATTTCCTTCCAAAAATATTATTAATGAACATAATATTTTGTATTTATTCTTACATAAAATTTCCTTCCAAGATATTATTAATGGACATGATATTTTCTATTTATTCTTACATAAATTTCCTTCTAAAAATATTATTAATGGACATAATACTTTTTATTTATTCTTACATAAATTCCCTTCCAAAAATATTATTAATGGACATAATATTTTCTATTTATTCTTACATAAATTTCCTTCCAAAAATATTATTAATGGACATAATATTTTCTATTTTTCTTAGAATTCATCCCTGACCTAAATTTCCTTCTAAAGGTTTAATAATTCCTATGATAATATTCCTCCTATACATGATCATTATTCCCCTTAAACCATGACAATTGCATTCCTCATAATGGTATTCATCATTAATTATTTTCTTATGTGGTAATGGCAATAAATTTCCAATGCTAACTTAATCCATTTTATTTCATCTTTATATGTATTTATTTAGCAACCATAAATGTCTAACAACATTATGAATCTCATTCAACATAGCCAACTCCTAAGTTTATCATGCATACTATATCAAATTTCATCCTAAATCAAGAATGAGGAGGATTATTCTAGTTCCATGAAAGTAACATTTTGAGGTACATATACTAACTTATGGAACCAAAATAAAAAAATTGCTAAATTACCTTTATGGTGAGCTTAAAAAGAATTGATCTTGGCCCCTCCTTGGTCTCCTTCTACTCCTTGTTTCCTTACTCTTTTCTTCCTTGATCTCTCTTTCACGTGAGGTTGTGTAGCATGCATGAAATGGAATTTGAACTCCCTCTTGTTCCCCTTCACGTGTGGTCTCTCCTTCTTTTCTTCCCTTTGTCTTTTTTCTCTTCTTTTTCTTTCATTTTTCCACAATCACAAGTGCCCTCTCTTTCTTTTAGTATGCTTATTAATTGGGACTTCCATGCAGCTCCAAATTTTTGGAAATTTGGTATTGATTAGTTCACCTTCCATATAAGCTCCTCACCCTTTGCCCTATACCATGCCGTGCATGTGTATGTGTGAGTATTTAGATTCCCACTTCCCTCACATATGGCCATCATTCGAACAAGGAAGGCTGAAATGAGAAGAGAATGAAAATCACGCCACCTCACTTCTTGCCCCCTTTAATTTTTATTTTCATTGTCTCCTTGTTCACGTCACCCTTCCTCCCTTTCTCACCCTATTTCGTACGTGTGTGTGTATTTTAGTTTTCCATTTTCCTCATTCCCTTGTTGCCGTGTGTAATGGTATAGGTACATGAAAATTTTGCACTTTAATTAAGATTGCTTGTTGCCTTAGTGTTTCTTTTCTTGCAAGTTAACCTTTCCCACTTCCACAAGCAACCTTGGTATTTTCATTTTTTTCTTTTTCTATTCTCTCCCCTTCTACTGTAACGACCCCCTAGTACACAATATACTATCCTCTATTTGCATAGCGGAAGCATATGGGTTTTAGAAATAGTTATTCCCGATATAGGAATGTCAGGGGATCGCTACTGGTTGAGCGTAACCCAAATAGACATTTCGTCGTCCATTCAGATTTCGTTCAACCCTAATTCACATGCAGCTATACTAATTTTTCATGCATTCATCACAAGATACTATGGAATGATACACTAAAATCCATACATACAACGTACAATTCATTCATGCAATTTCCAACTTAATTACATACATTTACAATGGTAAACCCTACCAAAAATCTGGCAGAGTCTCCCCTGTATTTCGAACATATCCCAAGATACAACTATAATAACCGAAACTATTTTGAAAGATAAAATCAAATTTTTGATGCTAATTCCATTTAAACTGAGGCTGGCACGTATTTTAAGGTGATGGTTGAACTCAAAAAGCGATTTGAAGTCAGAAACACAATCGAATGGAAAGAAACGCAATCCGGCGATCAGTAACTGACAGATAATGTTTCGTGCTTCAATTTCACTGACAGAGGCCAAAATTGTTGCATGGGAACTCGTTTCAATTTCTGGAGGGAAGCCGACATCCTGAAGTTTCCCCAGGTGATTCGGGAAAAGTCAGAATCGCCTCTGGAAGCTTTAAATTTCTCGAAACCCCGCCATTTGGCACAATTCTCTCTTTCTCCTCACTCTATTTTCTCTCTCCTCTCTCTTCTCCTCTCTCTACTACGCGCCGCCACCTGAGCCACCGTGAGCCACCACCTATCATACCAACCCACTCCCCTCGCCACGCTCAACCTCCAGCAGCCACCCACGACCACCAACGGCTGCCAGTGCCGTCAAAAAATGATGTTTTCCTCCTCCATCACGCGAAAAATTCGCCAGCTGAGATCGCCGCTGTCAGCCACCGTTGGCTATCACCGCCACCACTAGCGTGTAGCCTGAGCTGCCAGCTTCCTCCACCAGCTCATCGACGTTGAACGAAGGTCCGACGAGCTCGAATCGAGGCATTTTTTGTCTGCCGTACGTCATTTTTTGTGGCCAAAAAATGCTGTCTAAATGATTGTGAAATGCCGCGCCACCACCATATTCGGACTCCTTGTCTTGCAGGCTTCACTGTGGTGTAAATTTTGACGCCAACCGCACCCCTCCGTGCCCGCCATGCGTTGTCGCGGCGCTATCGTGTCTTGCCGTCTTGAGAATCTGGATATACACCGGGAGACACCGAGACCACCCCGGGACAGATTTCCATCATCCAACAACACTGGTAAGGTCTGATTCCCCAAAAACTAATGAATTTTGATTGAATTAGCTGCTGAATGTGATTAGGAAATAAATTGACCTAGGTATTAGGGTAATCGGACTTAGAATCGTAAAACGGATGACGTGAAAAGATTAAATATTCGTGTAAATGTATAGGGAATTAAATTGGCTCAAAATTCAGGATTTCGTGAAGTTCTGAATTAATTTGGAGGAACAGGAGACCAGGTAAGATGATTTACGCTTCCCGAGTTCTAGATTTGACCTAGTGAATACCTGAACGATTAGATTTAATTGCATAGATTTACGTGCTACTTTCGATGGACTAAATTGCATGCCTGTGTGTTGGATATCCCAATTGCATGTTAGATGTTTTGTTTATCGAGTTTAAATGCCCTTAAGATGAATTTACTTAGGGTAGGGTACTTGATAGCCGGTATGGGACGACCGTTAAGTATTCTCAGTGTAGGGAGTTTTATAAAGATATATTTTTAAACAGATTTAGCCTGCATTTCGTTAGGGATCACGCAGTAAATCAGGACGACCCTAAGAAAGGTTTAAGAAGTATAAAGGGGGGTAACCTAGACGGGAAAATGTTGTGATTTAGGCGTAATACCTTAGAACCTTGAGGAATAGCCGACCGTGAGCATGTGAGTTCGAATAGACTTTATGAGGATGAGAATTGGCGTATGTGCATATGCTAAGGGACGCCCTAGATGTTGATTCTCTCACGGTCATTGAGTGAGTGATTGGTGTTACGGATCACACTCAAAACATAGGCGAGATTCGGGTGATTGGTGTTACGGATCACACCCAATGATAAGAGAGGTAATCTCTCTAGACGATGTGCAATTGGACGATTTCAGATTTGGTCGCAGAGGACTTGTAGCCAAGATGGATTTAGATACACTGGGCATGGGATTTAACCTGATTTCGATTACTGATTTTCAAAGAAATGGATTTTTATGATTTTGAGTATTTACCGCGATTTCCATGTGATAAAATGATTTTAAAGATAAGGTATTTCACTGATTTTGAACTGATTTCGGGAAGTTATTTTCGGTGCTCGCACCGCTGAGTATTCAAACAGATTTTGAATTGTATTTGAATTGTAAATTATTCTTCTAGGATTTTATATCTCACCAGGTTGTTTACTCAGATGAACAGGAATAGGGGCAGGAACCTAGACGTTAGCTGGGCGATGCTTTGATGATAAATAGAAGAACAACTTAGTCTAGGCTTGAATTGCGTTGTATAGAATTATACTGATGTTGTTGTATATTGGTCTTCTGTAATTTATGTTTTCTGTTGTTATTGGACTCGTTATATATTTGTAAACAGGATGACAGTTGTATGTGGTATACACTCTAAATATAGAAGAAACTCTGCCAAAATTTCGGTGGGGTTTACCGCTGTAAACTTGTGAAATTAAATTGGAATTGGTATGAATGCTTGTATGATGTATCGATGGATTTTAGTTTTCATTCCAGAGTAAATTACGATGAATGTATATATGTATAATTAGCATAGCTGCAGGTGAATTAGGGTTGAATGGAATCCGAATGGACAACGGGAAGTCTATTTGGGTTACGCTCAACCAGTAACGATCCCCTGACATTCCCACATCGGGAATAACCATTTCAAGGACCCATATGCTTTCGCTAGACTGATAGAGGATAGTGTATGTTGTATTAGGGGGTCGTTACAACAACAGTCATCCAAATCAAAAATTTACAGCCAGTCCAACAACAAAAGAAAAGCAGAAATTACAGAATCCAATATAAACATCATCAGTATACATATATACTTTACAATTCAAGCCTAGACTACGCTGCTCTCCTGTGTATCATCAATGCTTTGCCCAGCTAACGTCTAGGTCCATGTCCTTGTTCATATGAGCAAACAACCTGGTGAGATATTGAAATCCCAGTAGAATAATTTATAATTTATAATATAGTTCAAAATCTGGTTGATTACTTAGCAGTGCAAGCACCAAAAACAAACTTCCCTTGTTCAATTCAAAATTTGTGAAATACCTTATAAAAAAAAATAAGTTTATCGCATGGAAATCATGGCAAGTTCTAAAAATCATCACAATATGTTTCTTTGAAAAATCGTTAATCAAAAGTGAATCAAACCCATGCCCGGTGTATCTAAATCTGTATCGGCCACAAATCATCTATAACCGTATCTAAAATCCTCCAATTGCACGTCATCCAGAGAAATTACATCTCTTATCGTTGGGTGTGATCCGTAACACCAATCACCCGAATCTCGCCTATATTGTGAGTGTGATCTGTAACACCAATCACTCACTCAAGGACTGGGTGAGAATCAACATCTAGGGCATCCCCTAGCATGTGCACATACGCCAATTCTCATCCTCATATAGTCTATTCGAACTCATATGCACATGGTCTACTATTCCTCAGGGTTTTAGGGTATTACGCCTAAATCACAACGTTTCTCCGTGTAGGTTATCCCCCCTTATACTCCTTAAACCTTTCTTAGGGTCGTCCTGATTTACCGTGTGATCCCTAATGCAATGCAGGCTAAATCTGTTTAAAAGTAATGTATTCATGAAATCCCCTACATTCGGGATACTTAACGGCCGTCCCATACCGGTTATTAAGTACCCTACCCTAAGTAAATCCATCTTAATGGCATCTAAGCTCGATAAACAAATCATCTAACATGCAAATGGGGTTTTCAGCACACAGGCATGCAATTTAGTCTATCGAAAGTAGCACGTAAATCCATGCAATTAAATCTATGCGTTCAGGTATCCACATAATCAATTCTAATGTTCGGGAAGCATAAATTATCCTACCTGGTCTTCGTTTGCTCCAAAATCGATTCAGGACTTCTCGTATCCTCAGATTTCGAGCTAATCAATTCCTTGGACATTTAAATGAATATTTAAGCTCGTTACGTCATCCATTTTACTATCCTAAGTTCGATTACACAATTTCCTAAGTCAGTTTATTTCCTATTCACGTTCGGTAGTCAATTCAATCAAAAATCATCAGGTTTAGGTGAATCGAACCTTACCAGATGATGGAAATCTGTTCCGAGGCAATCTCAGATGTCTTTCTGGCTTCTCTGACAGTGGTGCACAGCGGAGCGATGCGGTTAGCCTCAAAAATCACACCACGGTGAAGCCCTCAAGATGAGGAGTCTGAATATGGTGGTGGCGCAGCGGTTAATGGCCATTTGGACAGCATTTTTCTGTCCCGAAGATTGACACACAACAGATGGAAATTCTCTTAATCCACGCACATAGAGGCTCTGTTCGGCGACTGCGAGCTGGGGGAGGAAGCTGGCAGCTCGGCCTACATGCTGGTGGTGGTGGTGATGGTCAATGGTGGCTGACGGCAGAGATCACGACATCGCACGATTTTCGCAATAGAGGGGAAGAAACTATGTTTTTTGGTGACTCTAGCGGCCGTTGGTGGCTATGGGTGGTTGCCTGAGGTCGAGGGTGGCGAGGTGTGTCGGTTGGTGGGTCAGGTGGTGGCCCACTGTGGCCCAAGTGGTGGCGCACGGTGGAGGAAGGAAGAGAGAAAGGAGAGAGAAAATAGAGTGAGGAGAGTGAAAGAAATGGTGAAAATGGTAGGGTTCCGGAGAATTTAAAGCTTCCGAGGGCGATTCTGACTTTTCTTGGACTAGCCAAGGAAACTTCAGGATGCCGACTTCCATCCAGACGTTGGCATGGGTTCTCATGCAGAAGTTTCGGCCTTCTTTTGAGAAATAGAAGTCTAGAACTCCGTTTATCAGCATATTATCACCAGGTCGCGTTTCTTTTTATCAGATCGCATTTTTGACTCCTAAAAGCCTCTCGGTTTCAGTCGTCAGCCTCAAAAATCATGCCAAATTCAGTTTACATGCAATTAGCCTCAAAATTCAATTTTAATCTGTAAAAATAATCTCAGTTATTACATCTACAATTTCCATTGTGTCATAGCATCACCCATAATATTCCTAGCTGCACACGATGGCCTTGATGCATTTGCTTAGTTTCTTTCTTTCAAAGCCCACGTGATTGCTTAAAAGAAAAGTCAAAAGAGATTAGTTGCCTTCGCATGTCTTCCCCTTTCCCTCTTGGCTGAGTAGCATGATGTGTGGGTATATGTATTATACATATTTGTGTTTGTTTTCTTTCTCTTTCCCACCTTTACGTGAGAGCCATGCATATATATATATAATTTCATTCATCTTACTTCTCCTTTTTCTTCACATGAAAGCCATGCACACACACATGTATATATAAAAAATTGCATGCTTTCCCTCTTAACCTCACATGTGGCCTTAAGATTTTCATGAAATTTAATGTTCCTTCCTTTGGTACTTAGGCTGGATAACAAAAGAGAATAAGGGTTAAATTAAACATCAAATTCTAGGTACCTTGTCTCTCTTTTTTTTTTTTTAATTTAAACAATTTGGTCATTAATTTATGTAAGTAAAATTTTCCTTCCTTAAGCAAATTCTTAAATTTATTAGAAACAAGAAATTTATTTATTAGCACCATAATTCTATCCATTAAAATCATTAATTTAAGCTAATTAAATTAGGGGTGTTACATGTTATACTGTATTTAATATATATATATATGATATATTACAATACATTGAATTCTTCCTCCTTGGTGTTATGATTTTTAGCAAGCTCATACGATTAAAAATTGTAGTTAGGAAGAATACACCCCTACTTAACATGAAAAATGTTAAGGCTAGGATTATGGCATAAGAGAGAGGATGGTATTCTTAGGGAACAAGAGAAGAGTGTATATTGCTAAATGCATGGGTACTTTAAGAGAATGAATGCAACATAGCCTAATCAATTTGTTAGAGGGTCTATTTATTGCCTTTCTAATTACATGTACAAATGATTATGGTGTTGTACATGAATCTTGATCATTGATCCAGCCCTAGAGATATTAGTCTTAGCTTTTATGGACCAAATGATTAGGATTTTAAGGCTTTAAGTGCATCAATAACACATTTTCCATAAAACTAGCTAAACCAACCATAACACCATGCTAACCCACCCCAGCACTGACCATAACACAAGGCATGAAGATTTGAGAAAGGAATTAAAGTATTTTAAAAATGGATGACCCTATCTAATGACTTATCACTGAAGGGGTGTTACCAATGCTTTATGTGTAGCTACACTTAAGGCAGTGTACTTATTGACATAGCTTAATGCAATGGTGAATATCAAGGTTGTATCCCACAGGAACAAAAAAGCCCAGATTTACTACTTCCTCCTTGTTATCCAGCCTAAGACAAATGGTGATGGATTTTATCTAACTAATGTTAACTAACTACAAAGGGAACCGACGACAATTGATTACAAAAGGAAATTACCAAGTCAGGAAAAGCAAACCTACCAGGGTCTTGAACTAGATGATGTATACACAAAGAATCATAAAGTATTAAATTGATTATGCTACATGTGAGTGAATTCTAAATTAAATCCAAACTTTCTATCGGTCTCAATGGATTTCTAAAACTTATAACCTCCCATTGGCTGGTTCTTCCTAGTGGTTGATTCTAGATCAGCATTAAAGTTCTAATTTACTATTATTAAGAAGTTCTCTTAATCCAGCAATCAATCAACCTTAGTTCTAAACGAGGATTGCCTATTCTTTTTATTTAGTTTTGAATTCCAATCATCATCTGTCGAGTTTTTGAGAGGAATCTAGATATCCTTCCTTATGACGCCTCATAATGGAGACTTAAATAAGTCTTAACTGAAAGAAGATCACATAATCTAATTTATAATTCAAGCAAGTTAATATCAAAACATCAACATAGTTTAAGAACCCTAATGGGTTTTACCAATCTAGCTACTCATGTTCAAAGAAAGAAGAACAAAATGGGAATAGGTACACCCTCATCTATTAAGTTTTGGGTGAACAGTCTTGGCTCTGATCTTCTCTTTGATTACACTCCTAGTTGCCTCTTGCTGCTTCTCAATCTCTTTCTCTAATTCTTTGTTAAATCTTCATGGCTTTCACCTTTATAAAGAGACAAGAAGATTGGATTGCCAAGGTCCACGGATGGAAGGGAGTGTCACTCTCTAAACCACACTCACGCTCACGGCGTCACACTCCTTTTTACTTCGTCCACCTCCCTATTGATAGACAAGGGTGGCATGAGAGGCAACATGGTCGTGTGGTAGTGTGAAATATGGCAAAGGCGTAGGGGAGGGTGTGTTGGTGGCTAGGTCGTGTTCTTGGATGTGTTGGAGGGTGTATTCTAGAATCCTTGGGGTAGCATGGCCATGTTGTTATGTGGAAACTGACAAGGGCATGTCATGGAAGCTTCCATGCTTGGCCGTGCTCTAAGGTGTGTTCTAGAATCCTTGCTTCAACATGGGCGTGCTCTAGGGTGTGTTGAGCTTGTGGATGTCTGCTTTTTCTCTAAAACTATTTTACAACTGATTGGAACTTGGATAACATGAAAACAAGGTGAAAACTTGGGTAATTCTCAATAAAACACAAAGAAAAATGCTCTTGATGTGAATAGAAATTGTCAAATAAAAATATATAATCATGTGCTTATAAATCACCTATCATGAGTTATTTAAAAATAGGTCAAACGCAAGCTAACTCATTTATTAAACAAGCTTAGATTTTAACATCCAAACTTGTTCATTTTACCCATGGACCAACTTATTTTTTTTATAATTTTTAATTATATTTTAGTAAAATAAAAAAATATTATCACTAAATTTTACATTTAGAATTATCAAATAAAGAAAAGAAAGTTAAATTTATTAGGATAAAATGCAAAGAACTCATTAAACTTTGGTCTATGTATATGAAACCCCTTTTAACTTTGATCCTTGACTAATAATCCCTTAAACTCTTATTCTGGTGTAAAAACCCCCTATAATAACCAAGATTGTTTTTACAGATTAAAACTGAATTTTGAGGCTAATTGCATGTAAATTGAATTCAACATGATTTTTGAGGCTGACGGCTAAAACCGAGAGGCTTTTAGGAGTCAGAAATGTGATCTGATAAAAAGAAATGCAACCCGGCGATAAGATGCTGATAAACGGAGTTTCAGACTTCGATTTCTCATACGAAGGTCGAAACTTCTGCATGGGAACCTGTGCCAACATCTGGATGGAATCTGACATCCCGAAGTTTCCCCAGGTGGTCTGGGAAAAGTCGAAATTACCCCCGGAAGCTTTAAATTCTCTAAAACCCCGCCATTTTCACCATTTCTTTCTCTCTCCTTACTCTATTTTCTCTCTCCTCTCTCTCTTCCTTCCTCCACCGTGCGCCACCACCTGGGCCACTGTGGGCGACCACTTGACCCACCAACTGACACACCTCGCCACCCTCGACCTCAGGCAGCCACCCACGGCCACTAACGGTCACTAGAGTCATCAAAAAATGCAGTTTCTTCCTCTCCATCGCGAAAATCGTGCGACGCCGTGATCTCTGCCGTCAGCCACCATTGACCGTCACCGCCACCACCAGCGTGTAGGCTGAGCTTCCATCTTCCTCCCCCAGCTTGCAGTCGCCAAAAGGAGCCTCTACGCTCGCAGATAGAGAGAATTTTTGTCTGTCGTGCGTCAATCTTCGGGGCTGAAAAACACCGTCCAAACGGCTATGAACCACTGTGCCACCACCATATTCGGACTCCTCATCTTGAGGGCTTCACTGTGGTGTGATTTTCGAGGCCAACCGCACCCCTCTGCCATGCGCCACAGCTGGAGAAGCCAAAAAGACATCTGAGACTACCCCAGAATAGATTTCCATCATCCGGAAACCCCAGTAAGGTCCGATTCACCTAAACCTAATGATTTTTGATTGAATTGACTACCGAACGCGAATAGGAAATAAACTGACTTAGGAAATTGTGTAATCAGACTTAGAATCATAAACAGATGACGTAACAAGCTTAAATATTCATTTGAATGTCTAGGGAATTGATTAGGCTCAAAATCCGAGGATACGAGAAGTCCCAGATCGATTTTGGAGCAAACGGAGACCAGGTAGGATAATTTATGCTTCCCGAACATTAGAATTGATTATATGGATACCTGAATGCATAGATTTAATTGCATAGATTTACGTGCTACTTTTGATGGAATAAATTGCATGCTTGTGTGCTAAAAACCCCATTTGCATGTTATCTGAATTGTTTATCGAGTTTAGATGCCATTAAGATGAATTTACTTAGGGTAGGGTACTTAATAGCCAGTATGGGACGGCCGTTAAGTATCCCGAATGTAGGGGATTTCATGAATACATTATTTTTAAATAGATTTAGCCTGCATTGCGTTAGGGATCAAGCGGTAAATTAGGACAACCCTATGAAAGGTTTAAGGAGTATAAGGGGGGATAACCTACACGGGGAAATGTTGTGATTTAGGCTTAATACCCTAGAACCCTGAGGAATAGCCGACCGTGTGCATATGAGTTCAAATAGGCTATATGAGGATGAGAATTGGCGTATGTGCACATGCTAGGGGACGCCTTAGATGTTGATTCTCTCCCAGTCCTTGAGTGAGTGATTGGTGTTACGGATCACACTCACAATATAGGCGAGATTCGGGTGATTGGTGTTACGGATCACACCCAACGATAAGAGATGTAATTTCTCTGGATGAGGTGCAATTGGAGGATTTTAGATACGGTTGCAGATGATTTGTGGCCGATACAGATTTAGATACACCGAGCATGGGTTTGATTCACTTTTGATTAACGATTTTTCAAAGAAATAGTTTGTGATGATTTTTAGAACTTGCCGTGATTTCCATGCGATAAATTGATTTTTTTTGGTAAGGTATTTCACGGATTTTGAATTGAATACGGGAAGTTTGTTTTCGGTGCTTGCACTGCTGATTAATCAACCAGATTTTGAACTATATTATAAAATGTAAATTATTCTACTGGGATTTCAATATCTCACCAGGTTGTTTGCTCAGATGAACAGGAACAGGGACCTAGACATTAGATGGGCAAAGCATTGATGATAGATAGGAGAGCAACGTATTCTAGGCTTGAATTATATAGTATATATGTATACTGATGATGTTTATATTGGATTCTGCAATTTTTGCTTTTCTTTTGTTGTTGGACTGGCTGTAAATTTCTGATTTAGATGACTGTTGTACCTTGGGATATGTTCGAAATACAGGGGAGACTCTGTCGGATTTTTGGTAGGGTTTACCGCTGTAAATGTATGTAATTAGGTTGGAAATTGCATGAATGAATTTTACGTTGTATGTATGGATTTTAGTGTATCATTCCAGAGTATCTTGTGATGAATGCATGAAAAATTAGTATAGCTGCATGTGAATTAAGGTTGAACAGAATCCGAATGGATGACGGAATGTCTATTTGGGTTACGCTCAACCAATAGCGATCCCCTGACATTCCCATATCAAGAATAACTATTTCTAAAACCCATATGCTTCCGCTATGCAGATAGAGGATAGTATATTTTGGACTAAGGGGTCGTTACACCCCCCCAAATCTTACTAAAGTCTTTTACATATCAAATTCCATTTACACATCAACAAGGCTAAAATAATCATTTGAATTCTCACCAAAATTATCCAAAATGCCCTATCCTTATTTCTAATTACCAAAACACTAATTGAATTAAACAAGTGAATTATTGCCACCCATGCAAAATTAGAGTGCAACGTGAAATAGAGTGTAGAAATGCAAAATTTGAAATAAATCTCGAACGCTAGCAATTATCGTGATTTATTCTTGACAAAGGATGATTCATGTATGGTAAATTAGTAATTAAATACATTTTTGTTGTGTAAACCATACAATTATACAATCATCCTCATCTCTTGTAAAACCAAGACAAATCCACTCGCCTATGTCCACAAGCTATGCCTCACCCCATAAAGCAATATGCAAAATTCTCCACTATTCTATAAAACTATTCCACTTATTAGTTAATGGATATAGAAAGCTGAACAATTATGCTTTAGGACTTCAAAAAACTATTTAAATAGTATCACTTATAACATTCAATATTTTCATTTCTAGGTCAAAAACATATTTAAACTAAGCTACAATGAAAGAGACTTTGAGCAATAATAAAGTTCATGAAACTATCCTCAAGTCTTCCATGTTAGAACATGTCATGCTTCTAAAAATGATAATGGATTGAAGAGGAAGAAGGTGTAGATGGTGATGGTAATGGCTTGTGGTGGCAAAGGCTTGTAGTGGAGGCTACGAAAATGATAGAGGCTTACGATGATGGCGTTAACAAGAACCAGTTGTGATTTGTGTTTTTGCATGTGTAATAATTGAAAATATTTTTTTAAGATAAAATCAAACTTTTAACACCAATTCCATTTAAATCAAGTATGGCACGTATTTTGAGGCAATGGTTGAACTTAGAAAGCGATTTGAAGTCAGAAACACAAGTGAACGAAAAGAAACGTGATCCGGCGATCAGGAACCAATAGACGAAGTTTTGTACTTTGATTTTGCAAACAGAGGCCAGAATCGCTGCATGAAAACACGTGCCAATTTCTGGAGGGAAATCGACATCCCGAAGTTTCCCCAGGTGATTCGGGAAAAGTCAGAATCGCCCCCAGAAGCTTTAAATTTCCCGAAACCCTTCCATTTGTCACAATTCCTTCTCTCTCCTTACTTCACTTTCTCTCTCTTCTCTCTCCTTCTTCCTCCACCGCACGCCGCCACCAGAGCCACCGTGAGCCACCACCAGGCATACCAACCGACAGCCCTCGCCACCCACAACTTCCAGCAACCACCCACGGCTGCCAACAGCCGCCAGCGCAGCCGAAAAATGGCATTTTCTTCCTCTAACGTGTGAAAACTTCGCCAGTTGAGATCGCCGCCGTCCGCCACCACGATCGTGTAGCCTGAGCTGCCAGCTTCCTCCAGCAGCTCGCCGACGTTGAATGGAGGTTCGACGTGCCCAGATCGAGGCTTTTTCTGTCTGCCGTGCATCAATTTTTGTGGCCAAAAAATGCCATCCAAACGGTCGTGAACCGCCGCGCCACCACCATATTCAGACTCCTTATCTTGCGGGCTTCACCGTGGTGTAAATTTCGAGGCCAACTGCATCCTTTCGCCATGCGTCGCCTTACGCTGCCGTGCTCTGTCATGCACTGCCGTGCTGGAGGATTTGGACATACACCGGGAGAAACTGAGACCACCCCGGGACAGATTTCCATCACCCGACCACACTGGTAAGGTCTGATTTCCCAAAAATTGATGAATTTTGATTGAAATAGCTGTCGAACGTAATTAGGAAATAAATTGACCTAGGAATTAGGATAATTGGACTTAGGATCGTAAAACGGATAACATGACAAGCTTGAATATTCATTTAAATGTCCAGGGAATTTAATTGGCTCGAAAATTGAGATTTCATGAAGTTCTGAATTGTTTCTGAGAAACAAGAGACCAGGTAGGATGATTTACGCTTCTCAAGTCTTAGATTTGACCTAGTGATTGCCTGAATGATTAGATTGAATTGCATGGATTTACGTGCTGCTTTCGATGGAATAAATTGCATGCCTGTGTGATGGACATCCTAATTGCATGTTAGAAGCTTTGTTTATCGAGTTTAGATTCCTTAGGATGGATTTACTTAGGGTAGGGTACTTGATAGCCGGTATGGGACGTCCGTTAAGTATCCTGAGTACAGGGAGTTTTTAATTGACATTGCTTTTACCAGATTTAACCTGTACTGTGTTAGGGATCACGTGATAAATCAGGACGACCTTAAGAAAGGTTTAAGGAATATAAGGGGGGATAGCCTACATGGGGAAACATTGTGATTTAGGCATAATACCCTAGAACCCTGAGGAATAGCTGACTGTGAGCATGTGAGTTTGAATAGGCTATATGAGGATGAGAATTGGCGTATGTGCACGTGTTAGGGGACGCCTTAGATGTTGATTCTCACCCGGTCCTTGAGTGAGTGATTGGTGTTTCGGATCACACTCACAATATAGGCTAGATTCGGGTGATTGGTGTTACGGATCACACCCAATGATAAGAGAGGTATTCTCTCTAGATGACGTGCAATTAGATGACGATTTTAGATTTGGTCGCAGAGGACTTGTGGCCAAGATGGATTTAGAAACACTGGGCATAGGATTTAACCTGATTTCTATGATTGATTTTTAAAGAAATGGATTTTTATGATTATGAATATTTACCGCAATTTTCATGTGATAAAATGATTTTTAAGATAAGGTGTTTCACTGATTTCGAACTGATTTCGGGAAGATGTTTTCGGTGCTCGCACCGCTGAGTATTCAACCATATTTTGAACTGTAAATTATTCTACTAGGATTTTATATCTCACCAGGTTGTTTACTCAGATGAACAGGAACATGGACAGGAACCTAGACGTTAGCTAATGATGCCTTGGTGATAAACAGAAGAACGACTTAGTCTAGGCTTGAATTATATTGTATATATTTTGGTGATAATGTTGTATATTGGTCTTCTGTAATTTATGTTTTCTGTTGTTATTGTACTGGCTGTGTATCTATAAAAAGGTGACTGTTGTATCATGGATATGTCCGAAATACAGAGGAAACTCTGTCAAATTTTTAGTAGGGTTTACCGCTATAAACTTGTGGAATTAAGTTGGAATTTGTATGAATGATTGTATGCCATATGTATGGATATTAGATTTCATTCCAGAGTAAATTATGATGTATGTATGTATAATTAGTTTAGCTGCATGTGAATTAGGGTTGAACGGAATCCGAATGGACAAGGGGAAGTCTATTTGGGTTACGCTCAACCAGTAGCGATCCCCTGATATTCTCACATCGGGAATAACTATTTACAAACCCATACGCTTCCACTATGAGTGTGTATGTTGTATTAGGGGGTTGTTACAGCATGTCCATCCTATTTCACTTTCAATTGGTTTTTTGGTAATTAGAAATAAATATGAGGCATTTTGGATAATTTTAATGATAATTTAAATAACTTTTTTAGCCTTGCTGTTGTGTAAATAGATTTAATAAGATTAGAGATTTTTTACACCTAAATGAGAGTTTAAGGGGTTATTTGTCAAATATTAAAGTTTAAGGGAATTTGTACACATAGGTTAAAGTTTAAGGGACTCTTTTGTATTTTACCAAATTTATTATAATAAATTTGTCATGTCTAAATTTTTTTATTGTTTAAAAGGAAAAAGTAGTATTATCTTCAATTTTAACTATTTTTTATTAATTTTTTTCATATATTAATTTTTTCACATGATAAAAATAAAATATTATCTTAATATATAAAATTACCATAGATCTAGATATTTACTTTTATTTTAAATTTATTTTTATTCATTTTTAATAATTTCTTTAATTTTTGGTGTGATTGCAACAACCCATTTAGCCTACTAAAGAAATAGATCAACAAATTTTTCTCTATTTTAAACATGTTCACTACAAGAATGTTTGTATTTATTTTATCACTACTTCTTATTGTTTAATGTCTGTTTACCATTGTTTAGTGTTTGTTTACTATACAACCTTATGCCAATTGTCAAAGAAAAAAAATAAAGTTCTCACCATACATTTTTATGACAAATTTTCATCCATTACTACTTTTACATTTCATTGAAATGTAGGGAAAAAAATGGATAAAAGTTGGCTAGATATAAAAAATAGAGCAGATATATAAGAGGAATCGATGAATTTCTTGAATGGGTATACAATCAACTAGGGGTGAAAACTTTGATTCGATGTCCATGCAAGGGGTGTAGGAACACAAAGTTTAAGCTAAGAAATATGGTGAGATTAGATCTATTGAAAAAAGGATTTTGGGATAGTTACAAAGTGTGAGACTTACATAGAGAAGCCTTTGTAAGAACCCACAGTCCTAGTCGTGATGGTTAAGGGAAAGATGAAAATATTATGGTGGATGATATTAATGAGATGATATATGATGCATGTGGTTTTGTAAATATAGAGGAAATGAATCATGTTTCTTTGTCACAACCCAAAACTCTGAGTCCAGATGTAACAACCCCCTTAATCTTGCTATACATTTATCTATCAGAATAGTGAAAGCATACAATATTCTAAATAAATTTTTTACTTTTCCCATGTTAGAGAACGTCAGAGGGTCGCCACTAGTTGAGTGTAACCCAAATAGACTCTTCTCACAGTCCATTGAAATTCCACTTAACCATAAATCCTATGCAGCATTTCTATTATCACATTATAAACCATATCATACTCTAGAATATAGATTCTAACAACAATTAAGATACAATTGAGATATACTATATCATGTTACTAAATCCATTCATACATCAGCAAATAAAATCACAATTCATTAGATTCATTATACAAATATATTATTCAAAACCTTCTCTACCAAAAATTTGATAGAGTTTTCCCTAAAAATAGGACATTTTTCCATTTATACAATAACCCAAATCAACATATATATCCAGCAATTTCATCAATATAACCAAAAGACAGCAATACATATATATATAAATTCAAGCCTAATTTCAAAATCTACATCCCAGCTTTAAAATTCTCCAAGGATGTCCTGAAATTCCTCTTCTGCCCAGCTATCTTCCAGGCATTCCCTATTCCTGGTCATCTAAGAAAACAACTTAATGATATTATTAGATCTTAGTAGAACAATTTACTATTAAATACTTACAAAATAGTTGAATACTTAGCTATGTCGAAGCACAGAAAATGTCTCTCCCCCAAATCAGTTTAAACACATGTGAATTACTAAATACTTTTAAATTCAAAATGGATAAGGGAAATCAATGCAAAACAATATAATGAGTAT
The DNA here is from genome assembly GCA_031216115.1 of Senna siamea. Classification (NCBI taxonomy): domain Eukaryota; kingdom Viridiplantae; phylum Streptophyta; class Magnoliopsida; order Fabales; family Fabaceae; genus Senna; species Senna siamea. Next base: position 12,888,257 of record CM062360.1, read on the forward strand.
AATATCTTTAATATAAAAAGTCATACTAAAAATCATGCATGAAATTCTTATGTATTCATTTATCACACATCTTATGTGATTATTTATTCCATGTTGCATGTCGTTTTATCTAAAAACATGATTTTGGTTGGGTGTGATCCATAACACCAATCACCTAAAAATAATGTCCTGTTTCGTGAGTGTGATCCGTAACACCAATCACCAACTCAAGGACCGGTTGAGATCTAACATCTAGGGCATCCCCTAGCATGTGCACAATAGCTAGTTCTCATCCTCATATAGTTTATATAGCAATACATACACATATTCGACTAATACTCAAGGTTATAGGATATCATACTTAAACCAAAACATCACCCTATATAGGTTATCCGCCCTTTACTCCTTAAACCTTTCATAGGGTTGTTCTAGTTTAATGCATGATTCCTAACAAATGCAGACCATTTCAGATAAAATAAATCAATTTACAAAATCGTTTGCATAGGGATATTCAACAACCGTCCCATACTAGCTATTGAATATCCACCCTAAGTTAGTCCGTCCCTATGGCATATAACCCCAATAGTCAAATCTAGCAAACATACAACAAGCATTCTCAATACACAAACAAATCTTCTATACTCATATATAATTCTCATGTAAATCATCATTTTCAACACTTATTCCTATTTAACACAAATCATACTTAAAGCAGTAATTCACAACGTCAGTTAAAAGTCAGGGGAGTATAGATTACTCTACCTTTTACCATTTACTCCTATTCAGACTAGGGTTTTCCTTGTTCCTTAGAGATTGTTCTCACAATTAGTTTCTTAAGGAAACAACTCAAGTCTTATGCAAGTTTCCTTTCAATTACACTTTTTTAAAATTAAATGCCTATTTTCTACTTCTGTCTATTCATCAAGGCATAATCGGAATGAAAATATATAGAAAAGCATCAAATTGGAGTATTTTAAATTATACCTAAAGTTTCAAAAATTTGCAAATTGATCCTTGCTTCTTTCCAGCTACTGCTGGTGATAGCGTACAGCAGTGCATGGTAATAGATAGTGGCTGATGGTAAAAATGTGTCCAAAATGTTAACTGAAGCACGAGGATGGCAGATCGTAAACCGGTTCAGCAAAAAATGATAGTTTAACCATAATTTTTTGGTGAAACACAGATGATGCGTCGAAACATTTCTCCTCCGTTCGACGTGCATGGTGGCAGCTCTTCACTAATTGACAACTGATAGAGGAAAAGGATAACCTGGGCTAGCTGTTGGTGGTGGCAGTGTAGCCAAACGATGATGGATGATGGATATCAAAGGCACTTCCCAGATTCGTGACGAAAGGGGAAAATGACTACTTTTGGCCGCTGTGGTGATCGTCGACGGTAGGGGATGGTAGTAGGGGCTCAACGACAACGAGCTGCGCAATCTGACGGTGGTTTCAAGAGGGACAGAGGAGGTGCGTGGTGAAAGTGGAAGGAAAGGGAAGTTGCGAGAGGAGGGGAAAATGGGAGGAAAATAAGGGATTTTTGGCTTTTTAGGCATCCATGGGCATTTTTATAATTTACCAATTTGCCCCAGATAAATTTTTGATGCATTTTTTGATTTAGGCAAGACTATGGAATAATATAGAAGGAATTTGGGAATTTTTTGAGTATCTTAAGCCTTCCAAAAATATCCGCTAAGTTCCTAAAAGCAAATAAAATTTTCTCCATGACATAAAATTTTATTTCAAAAAATTCTCAAATTTAAACTGCGAGCTCAAAAAATTTTTCTTAATCACTTTGCAACAATATTTCAAGGTTTTCCATTATTTTTTATCCCAATTATTTAATTTTTAATCTGGTTATTACACATGACACATACTAGGTCTAGCCAGCCTAAGAATCTCTTTACCTCATAATAATAATATTAAAATATTTTAATTTCAACTTTTAAATCTTTAATCATCATTCAGGGCCCTTCTAAATTTTAACAGAGTTTCCCCTAAAAACAATGTTTACTCAATTTTACAACAGCCTAAAATACAACAACATACATTTTAATCAAAAGAAAATACAACTGGCTATCACAAGCTTATAGAAATTCCCACTTTGTCTATGTAAGAACTATGACAATAGCAAACTAGTCTAATACTAAGGTGTTGATAAGCTACGACATCATTGAGCCTGCATAACTCTATAATTAGCCTACCCAAAATAGGAATAAAGCCCTGATCACTTATACGCTTCAACTGGAGGAGGATCTGAAAAATGTAAAGTAATGAGCATGAGTCACATAGACTTAGTGAATGTAAGATAAAAGAAATACACAGAATGAGAAACAGACTCGCATAAAGTTTTTATCATCATAAAATAATTAAAGGGCTATAAAGACTAAACTATTGCCAGTCAAATCTTATATAAAATTTAAAGGAAATGTCACCATAATAATATTTTAGCAAAAAATATCATAACTAATTAAATCTATATAATATCAAACATTTCCAATATAATTTTAATATATCCACACAATATTTAACATTTTCAAATAAATCATCAATAATCTCTGGTCTCCCTTTATACTAGGACAACCCTTCCGCGCCACCAATCATCTGTGCCTCCCATCGCATTATGACAACCCACTGTGCATTGTACTGCGCTCTAGTCACTGTGCCTCCTATTGCATGTGAGAACCCATCAACGCCACCAGTCACCTATGCCTTCAACTGTACTATGACAACCCACTATGCAATGCATTGCGTAACTAGCCTAGTACCTCCCATCGCACGAGGCGCCTCAGCACAGTGTAATACCAAAGATACACAATTCCAACATCCAGCAGCATATATATATCATTGCACAATCAAAGAAAGTAATTATCACCACAAGTTCATTTCCAGATCACATCGATCATACAACATACTTTTATCATTATCCAAACAAAAAATATAATTTCTACATTTAGGCATTCAAATTCAGAATTTCAAATAATAAATGTTAAATATTCAAAAAAGTATATAAATTCCTGAATTTGATACCAACAATCACACATACACAGAATTCATCAAGTTATCACAAATTGAAGGATAATACATATCCTAATTGTTTCCCATGACAGTCTAGACAAGGTATACAATTTCATACACACTTAAATTTACAATTAGTTCAAAACAGGTATGGGGCATTTGAAAACAGTATCTCCCTTATTAAACACTCACTTGAAAAGATTTGTAACAAAATCCTTAATTTACCAGTTCAACACTAATTTTTCTCAATTCCTCCTTTCCACTATTTAATTTTCTATTTTCCTTCATATATGAAAATACACAAGAATATTATTAAATATTATTCTATCCAAACTAGAAAGAACAAATATTCAGATATCATAGTGCCTCATTGATAATTTACCCTATTTTATTTCTAAAATTTTGGTGAGCTTTTGTACTACATTTTCGAAGCTTTTAGGCGACACTGGCTTTAAGATACTGTGACGATAGTTAACAGCGTTCAACGGCAGCGTACAGCGACACATGGAGAAGGACAACCGAAGTTAGTCTAAAATGTAGATCAGAACATGAGGATGACAGGTCTAAAATCGGTACGACAAACGACAGCAATTTATTGAGCTTTTTTTTAGTGAAAAGGCAGACGACGTGATGAAGAAGTTTGGCTATGATTTGGGCACATGGTGGCGATTCTTTGATGGGTGGAGGTTGGCCGAGGATGAGGACGTCTTGGGCTAGCCATTGGTGGAGGTGGTACAGCTGATGGTGGTGGTTTTTTTTGCTATTTTTCCTTTCAACGACTCTCACCAAAAATGGGGAAAACACCTAATTTTTAGACGCTACCAGCTGGAGAAGGTCACGGTTGAGCTGGTGGTGGAATGGCGCTCTCACGCCGGTGGTTATGGCAGCTTCAGATAGTGCCGGTGACAAGCTGCTGAGGTCTACGAAAAGGAAGGAAATGAACAGGGAAAAAGAGAGAGAAAGACGCATGGGAAGGAGAGAAACACAGGGAGAGAGAGAGAGAGAGTTGAGGGTCTCCAGGAATGAGGGAAGAAAATTTGGGTTTTTAAGGTATCCAAGGGTAATTTTGTAATTTTACTAACTTATTCAAGATAACTTTGAATGCATTTCTAATTCATCTTAAAATATAGGATTGCATGGAAAAAGTTCAGGTATTTTTAGAGTATCCTAGGCCTCTCAAAAATATCTGCTAAGTTCCTCAAAGCAGATAAAATTTTTCTTATTAGATATAATTTTATTTCCAAAAAATTTTAAAAAGTAATTTTGTAGCTCAAAATAATTTACTTGTTCCATATCCAACGAAATTTCATGTTTCCATTGAATTTTTTTCTAATTATTTTAGCTAATTATGTATTTAATTTACTCTAATTATTTGAGGTATTACATTCTGAGAACAACGAAGAACCAAATGTGAATGCAAAAAAGTTCTTTGATTTAGTAAAAGATACGGAGACAGAAATTTATCATGGATGCAATAAAGTGTCAAAGTTATCTTTTGTAGTTAGGTTACTTCACTTGAAGTGTCTTAATCATTGGACAAATAAATCTATTGATGTGATTCTTAGCTTCCTCAAAGAAGCTCTTCTTGATGGGGCGGTTATACCTAATTCATACTATGAAGGAAAAAAGATTATTGGAGACTTGGGTTTGGATTATAAAAAAATAAATGCATGAAAAATTGATTGCATCTTATATTGGCGAGAGCATACCAATGCAAATTCATATCCTATATGTAAGAAGCCTAGATGGAAGTCAAGTGAACACCAAGGGAAGAAAGTAGCAAACAAAGTCTTGCATCATTTCCCAATTAAACATAGATTGCAAAGGTTGTTCATGGCAAGATACATAGCTAAACAAATAAGGTGGCATAAGGAGAAACAAGTTGATGATGGCATTTTAAGACATCCTTGTGACTCCTTGGCTTGGAAATCCTTAGACTAGTAATACCATAACTTCTTTAATGATCTCAAAAATGTTCGATTGGGCTTAGCAAGTGATGGGTTTTGACCTTATGGAAATATGAGTGCTAATTATAGTATTTGGCCCGTTGTTCTTGTTCCATACAATTTTTCACCTTGGGATTGCATGAAAGACCTATACTTTATGATGACCATTTTAATTCCAGGCCCTAAGTGTCCAGGCGATAACATAGATATGTACTTGCAACCAATGGTTGAAGAGTTAGAAGAGTTATGGGAGAGAGGGGTAGAGACTTATGATGCCTGCTTATAATCTAATTTTGTGTTGTAAGCAGCTATGATGTGGATAATTAATGACTTTTTAGCATACAAAAACCTTTCTGGATGATCATCTAAAGGCAAACTTGCATTCCTTGTTGCCATAAAGATATACATTGTTTCTTTTAGGAACAAGTTATGCTACATGGGCTATCGTCATTTCTTACATACCAATCATCCATGGCATCGAAATCGAAGGTCATTTGATGGAAAAGTGGGAAATGCCATGGCACCTACTGCATTGTGTAACACCCCTAATCCTATGGTTCCTTTTAAGTAATTAAATAATACAATATTTATATACAGGATTGGTAAGTTACTACTACATTTACCTGAGTAAATTTTTAAACTTTTACCAAGTTAAATAATTAAGTGCTACTAGTTTGGGAATTTTACACTCGGGATGCTCACACGTAAGATCACAGCAAAAAATCATTAAAATAAACTATATAAATAATATATATATTCATTGACATACATAATCCATTTACATTTATTATAGTTTTTGTGCAATAAACATATACCTATAGATATGTGAGAGTGTCAACTAGGGTAAGGAGACAACAAGCTTGTCATCATACCCATTTAATAACAACTGCTAGTGGATTCCTAGCTCACATATCCTACTACATATATGCCCTCTCTATGTACACCCAAAAATCATCATCCTGATCATTTATTCCTAAAAGATTAATAAGGATCTAGGGTATCGGGCATGTCAAAATAGTGTACAATACCTAACACTCTATGCAATCAAGGTGTGGGAGGTACTTTAAACACAAAAATAACCCATAATTCTTTAATCACTAGAAAATATCCCAAAAAGGTTATTTCTACCATTTCCATTTCTATCTCTAGCAACACTTGATATCTAGGCATCTGATACAAACCAATGCTTCAAATGAGAATGAATTTCAGTAGCAATAAACAACTTGTCTTTTAAAATACACTGGCTTGTACCATCGTACTCATACGAAAAACACTACATTCTTCTTTTCATAAAATAAAACATTATGCTTATTGGGATACAGTGCATGAATCATACAGTTATATCATCTCATAATTATACTATGCATGTTATATAAAATCATCACATATCCATCAAACAGGATATATCATACCACATATCTATCACACAGGATATATATCACATCATAATGGTAACAAGGTATCACATAGAAATAAAAGTATACACAAGGAAATCAGAGTATATTCTCATAGCCAACAGTAAATCATGATCATCATAAGATCACACCAAGAGAAATCAAGAAAGTCACCAAGCGAACAACTCTTCACATAAAACCCTCACTCTCAGGTGAGTATCTCGTAGTCTGTGGTTACTTGCAGTTCTCAACTACAATATATTCATAATCTGGCAGTCCTTAACTACAATATATGTACATGTTGGAGCGTTCCCTAGTGGATCCAAGTACATCTATCCACAACAACCCCACGAGGATCTCTTTCCACTGCTCTGACAGATCATTCCCCACCTTAAAGAACCATAGGGTCCCTGCCTGCCTCTCTAGCAGATCCTCCCTTACATATCTGAGATTACTATTCTCAACAAATCATTTTTCCAAAATACTATTCACAAGGATATAAAATAGGGTGATTCGGCTCATACCATGGTTATATATAACTTTAAGTACGTGAATCCTTTAATTGGCCATAGGGGAATTCACTAACTGAAAATTAATAACCACCACGGTGTTTTCAAAACTATTTAATTTAGTTGTGGAGTGCCCCAATCATTGTCCCATACCAACAACTGGTCACTTAATATGTACCTATCTACCATTATCTATAAACTAAGAATACTCTCATTTCTCTATTAACTCTCATGCTAATTCCTTTTCAATTATCACATCTCTTTCTTGTTCTTTTTCTTTCATTCTCAACCCTCTTGTTACCCATTATACATTCTAGGTTTAAATCCCTTATTTGAGTGAAGTTATGGGCTAAATATGCTTCAAACTAGGTCATTAAGTTCATTTTTCCAAAATAGAGGCCTACCAATCCACTTCCACCTTCTTGGCAGTCATTGCCTCAAAATTTTCTAAACCCGAGGGCTACTAGTCAACTTCCACCTTCTTGGAAGTCAACTTGCAGCTCACTGTCTTAAAATTTTCTAAACCCAAGGGCTACTAGTCAACTGATACAAGCCCAATAGTTGACTGTTCTATTCTTGGCAATTTTCTAGAAAATATGAGCACAGTAGTTGACTTATAACCTCTTGGCAATTGACTGCTAGCACTATGGATGCATTTTTGGGTAACTAAAGAGCACAATAGTCGACTGGTAAGTGCTACAAGTTAATTGCTACATTATGCTCTATTTTTCAAATCATTCGTTGACCTAAAATTTTGCCCAAGAACTTGTCTATAAATTATTTTTAACCCTTATTTACTCAATACGAGTATGCAAACATCATTTATCACATAAAAATAGCCCAAACTACTAACCTCCTGGCAGTTAACTGCTAGCACTCTGGATGCGTTTTTGGGTAACTGAAGAGTACAATAGTCGACTGGTAAGGGCTACAAGACGACTGCTACATTATGCTCTATTTTTCAAATCATCTATTGACCTAAAATTTTGCCCAAGAACTTGTTTGTAAATTATTTTTAACCCTTATTTACTTAATACTAGTGTGCAAACATCATTTATCACATAAAAAATAGCCCAAACTACTGTTTAATCTTACTTAATCTTGGATTAAACCCCATATGCATTCAATAGGTAAAAACTTATTTTTTATAATTTGATTTTAGCATGGATAAGTATATTCATGCAGTTTAAAACACCCAATAGCCTTCATAAACATCAACAATGTACTTTTTAATCCCTCTTTTACTTCAGATAACAGAAAAATCTCACTTTTAGCATGTGCATAGTAAATTCAAAATGAAAGGGAATAGGTTGTTTTTCTACTTGTTTCATGTAACATCTGGTGTAAAATTATCATATGAACTCCTAGATTGCTCAACTACTAACTTCTTGCCTCGATTCATTGTAAAAATGTCACTTCTTTTGTAAATTCCCACTTTCTCTCTCTAAAATGTTCCTCAGTCTCTCTTTAGAATTCTGAAGTGAAGATAAGGAAATGGAACTTCTGAGTTTTAGCTCTATTTGTAGGTGATCCTATAATGACCCTCTAATTCATATAATCCTTACCTCTATCAGAGTAGTGGAAGCATATAAAGTTTAAGTAAATTTTTCACTTTTCCCATGTCAGGGAACATCTGAGGGTCGCTACTGGTTGAGTGTAACCCAAATAGACTCTTCTCATAGTCCATTCAGATTCCACTCAACCCTACGTCCTATGCAGCATTTCTATTTTCACCTACAAACCATAACATGCTCTGGAATATCAATGCTAATAACCATACAAATTCAAAACATTAAATCTATTCAACTTCATTTTAAACAATCTATCTTTCCAAGAAGTCATTCTACCAAAAATCTGGCAGAGTTTCCCCTAAAACTGGATGTTTCCCATATATACAAACAGTCAAAAAACCACCAAAATATATTCAATCAATTCATCAAAATTCAATACCAACAACATAGATAAATACATATACAAAATTCAAGCCTAACTAAGTTGCAACGTCATCCTGCTATTTTGCTTCTGCCTAGCTATCTCCTAGGCATTCCCTGTTCCTGATCATCTGAGCAAACGACTTCATGAGATAGTTAAGTCCTAGTAGAGCAATTTATATTATACAGTCCTAAAATAGTTAGATGCTTAGCTGTGACAACGCACAGAAAACATCTTCCTATATTCAATTAAAATGCATGTGAATTACCGTATTCTTTAAAACATCAAACTGCATGGGAAAATCATTACAAATAATAAAATAAGCATACAATCTTTATTTTGAAAATTTATACTGAAATTTTTATTTAAAATCATGCCCGATGGTTTTCATATACTGATTAGTCACAAGTCTCATGTGACTGTTTATTATTCTTTCCAATTGGATGTCGTTTTTATAAAAAACATCATTTTACGTTGGGTGTGATCCGTAACACCAATCACTCGAAAACACGCCTATATTGTGAGTGTGATCCGTGACACCAATTACTTACTCAAGGACCAGGTGAGAATCAACATTCAGGGCGTCCCCTAGCATGTGCACAAACGCCAATTCTCATCCTTTTACAGTCTATTCAGAACTACATACACAAAGTTGACTAATTCTCAAAGGTTATAGGAGATTATACCTAAACCACAACGTTACCCCATATAGGTTATCCCCCTTTATATTCCTTAAACCTTTCATAGGGTCGTCCTAGTTTAACGAATAACCCCTAACAAATGCAGACTAAATCTAATTAAAAATAATGCGTTTACAAAGCCATCTACATACAGGATATTCAACGGCCATCCCATACCAGCTATTAAATACCCTACCTTAAGTTAGCCCGTTCCTATGGCATATAAATCCGATAGTCAACATATCAAACATGCAATAGGCATTCTTAGCACGCAGGCATACATATATACTCATATATCTCAGCACGTATTCCCATGCAATAAAAGTATTCTAAAACAAGCATTCACAGTATCAGTTAAAGTTCAGGGTAGCGTAAATCACTCTACCTTTAGCTGTTTACTCCTAATCAATTCGGGGTTTCCCATTTCCTCTGCAATGGATCCTAATTAGTTCACTGGGTAAATTAATTAAATTCTTAGGTGGTTTCTCTTTCAATTAAGCTTCCGTGTGTCAATTTATTAAATTCCTAGGTTGGTTTAGTCCTTAAACATTTTTGGGGTTAATTTCGATATGAAAACATCAAATTAGGATATTTTAAACCGTACCGGGGGTTCTAAAAGCTGAAAATTTGATTCTGACCACTTTCTGACAACTCTAGTGATGCCGCACGATGACAGACGACAACTGGGGTCAAAAGTTACACCAAAACGTAGCCCACAACTCGAGGATGCTAGATCTGGGGTCCGTTTGGTGAAACTCAATCGTTTGGATGGCGTTTTATGGCGACAAAGGTTGACGCATGGTGAACATTTTTTCCCTCGTTTCGAGCACATGGCGGCGACCTTCCACCAGTTGGAAGCTGTCGGAGGAAGCTGGCAGCTCAGGCTACCCAACAGTGATGGCAGTGTGGCCAGATGGTGTAGGACGGCGAAGATCACGATGGGGAAGGAAAATCATGACGAAAGGAAAATGAGCCATTTTTGGCTGCTGTGGCATCCGTCGATGGTTGGGGATGGTGGCTGGAGGTCGGGGGCGTCGAGTTGCACCGGCGGCTGGGTCCAACGGCAGCACAAGGTGGCGTTTCTGGCCATGCACAGTGGCGCAAAGTGTAAGGAGAGAAGGAAAAGAAAATGTAGGGAGGAGAGAGAGAGAAAAGAGAAAATGTGAGGGAAAAGTGAAGTTTTGAAATTTTAAAGCCTTTAGGGGCATTTTGGTCTTTTTCCACTTCGCCCGTGTTAAATTTTAGATGCCATCTCTGATATGGGCAAGAATATAGGTCGACATGGAAGGAATTCAGACTCCTTTAAAGGATTTAAAGCCTCCCAATTTATCTACTGAATCTTTGACACTAGATTGAGTTTTTTCTCCATCAGATCAGATTTTAACTTTGAAAAATTCCCAAATTTCAATCATAGACTCAGAAAATTATGTCAAATTCGATTTTAACAAAATAAAAGTTTAGTTTACCCAATTAATTTATTTTAAAAATTTAGTTTATTACATTCTCACCCCCTTAAAAAGGAATTTTGTCCCCAAAATTTATATCTGTGAATAGCTTTAGATAACGTTGCCTCATCTCATCCTCTTTCTCCTACGTCATCTCCTATGACACTACATCCTGCCAAAGTACCTTAACTAAAGGGATTACTTTATTCCAAAGTTGCTTTGTCTTAAAGTCAAGGATTTGGACAGGTGTAGATTCATAAGTTAAATTTTCCTTTAATATTATGGGTTAATTCCCTAATACATATGTGGGATCTGGGACATATTTATGGAGTTGCGAGACGTGGAATACGTCATGCAAGTTTGACAGGTAGGGAGGTAAGGCAATTTGGTAGGCGACTGGACTGACTCTTTGTAGGATTTGGAATGGTCCTAAAAATCTGGGACTCAATTTCTTTATCCTTATTTGTTTACCAATACCTGTAGTAGGGGACACTCTCAAGAAAACATGCTCTCCCTTATTAAACTATAATATTCTCCTTCTCCTATTCGTGTAGGCTTCATATCTCTATTGGGCAACCCTCATCTTTTCTCTGACCAATTTGATCTGATCAATAGTCTCTTGTACAATATCAGGTCCCAATAGTGTACTCTCCCCCATCTCTACCCAACTTAAAGGCGATTTGTAGCTTCTCTCATACAGAGTAGCATATGGAGCCATACCGATGGTAGAGTGATAACTGTTATTATAAGAAAACTCTATCAAAGGTAGGTATTTATCCTAACTTCCTTTCTATTCTAGCACAAAAGCCCTTAACATGTCTTCTAAGGTTTGAATTGTTCTCTGAGACTGCCCATCAGTCTAAGGATGGTAGGCGGTGCTAAACTTAAGTTGGGTTCCTAATGCTTGCTGTAGGGATTGCCAAAATCTCGAAGTAAACCTAGGGTCTCGGTTTGATACTATACTTGAAGGTACTCCGTGTAATCCCACAATCTACCTAAGGTATACTTCAGCTAATTTCTCTATGGAATACCTAATCTTGATAGGTAAAAAGTGAGTAGACTTGGTTAATCTATCCACTATTACCTAAATGGAATCATAACCAGCTGGTGTTCTAGGTAGTCCAACTACAAAATCCATGGTTATTTGATCCCATTTCCTCTCCGGTATCTCCAGGACTTCGGTAATCCTATGGGTCTTTGATGCTCTATCTTAACCTGTTGATAAGTCAGACAAGCATTCACATAATTCGTGATATCCTTCCGCATACCTGGCCACCAAAAGTTTCTTTTTAAATCCTGATACATCTTAGAAATACCTAGATGGATGGTATAGTGGCTTCGATGAGCCTATACTAAAAATTTTTCCTTTAGTTCCTAATGGTCTGGGATTACTATTCTTTTCCTAAACATTAACACTCTATCAGGGGCTAATCCAAAATCAGGCTGATTCGCATAGATCCCCAAAGATTCATCCTCTAGTTAGGCTTGTCTAATTTGGTCCCTCAAATCACAGGTTATTAGGAAGTTACTCATTACTAGTCTCTTCAAGAATGAAATTACATTGAGGCTGAGATTCCTAAAGTCCTCAAGTAGTCTCATCTCATCTACCATTAGGCTGATTAATTGTAATGACTTTCAGCTTAATACATCAGCTACCACATTATCCTTCCCTGCATGGTACTTTAACTCGAAGTTTAAGTCTTTCAAGTACTCTACCCACGTTCTCTGCCTCATATTTAATTCCTTCTGATCAAACAAGTACCTAAGGCTCTTATGATCACTAAAAACCTCATACAATTTCGTACAAGTAATGTCTCTAAATCTTCAGGGCAAATACAACGGTAGCTAATTTCAAGTCGTGGGTAGGATAATTTTCCTCTGCAGGTTTCAATTGCCTTGATGCATAAGCAACCACTCTCCCATCCTGCATTAAGACGCATCCTAGACCTTTCATTGATGCATCTGTATACACTGAAAAGGGTTCTAAGGGTTTTGAAATTATTAGTACTGGAGCGGTGGTTAACTTTTCCTTTAAGGTTTGAAAACTATGTTCACACTGCTCGCTCCACTCAAAATTTACACCCTTCCTAGTTAACTGGGTTAATGGTAAAGCTATTTGAGAAAATCCTTGTATAAATTTCCTATAATAACCAGTTAAACCCAAAAAACTCCTAACTTTGGTGATTGTTCTTGGTTGACCCCAATCTAATATTGCTTGAATCTTCTTAGGGTCTACTAAAATCCCTTTCCCATTTACCACATAGCCTAAAAATTTCACTTCCTCTAACCAAAACTCACATTTCTCTAACTTAGCATACAGTTATTTTTCTTCCAATATTTGTAGCACCGTGCTAAGATGTCGTGCATGCTCTTCGTGAGTCTTGGAATAGACTAAGATGTTTTTTATGAATACCACTACGAATTGGTCCAAGTAGGGTCTAAAAATTCTGTTCATGTAATCCATAAAGACAGTAGGTGCATTGGTCTATCCAAACGGCATCACTAGAAACTCATAGTGGTCGTACCTAGTACTAAATGCTGTCTTAGGGATATCTTTATCCTGAACCCTGATCTGGTGGTATTCCAACCTTAAGTCTATCTTGGAGAATACTGTTGCACCCTGCAAATAGTCAAACAAGTCATCTATGCGAGGTAATGAGTACTTATTCCTAATGGTCACCTTGTTCAATTGTCGATAGTCTATACATGATCTCAAACTCCCATCTTTCTTATTTACGAATAAGACAGGAGCTTCCCACAGTGACACACTCGGCCTAATGAATCCCTTTTCTAACAACTCTTCTATTTGGACTTTAAGTTCCCTAAATTCTGCTGGGACCATTCTATATGGGGTCATAGCTATTGGGACTGCACCTGGAATCAGGTTAATTGTAAATTCTATCTCTCTAGGTGGGGTTAGCCTACTTACTTCCAAAGGAAACACCTATGGAAAATCACTAATAATAGGAATTAGGTTTAACCTTTCTTGCAATTCTACCTGAGAGAGATTTAGGGAAATATCACTTATCTCACACGCTCTGTCACTCTCACGTATAGGTAAGGTATCCAAATAAGTGATAGTATTTTCAGAATAATTTAACAGAACCTGATTCCTAGATAACCAATTCATTCCTAGAATGACATCGATTCTAGTCAAGGGCAAACACACAAGGTCCACAATGAATAGGGTGCCATCGATGGAAAGGGGATAATTTAGGCATATTTGAGGGGATATAGTGATCTCTCCTAACGATGTGGAAATGTGTAAGTCACAAGGCATGATTTGTAGAGGTAGGTTTATTCTTTCCACGCATGCATCAGATATAAAAGAGTACGTAGCACCTGAATCAAACAATATTATTAAAGAAAAATTAAAAGAGTTTGTAGCACCCGAATTCGGGTGACTTATTGACGTTCGCTGCACCAGAGTAAAGACTCTCCCTGGAGCTTGTAGTCTTCAGCCACCTGGACTTTACTGGCTTTCACCTGATGGATAATACTTCGCATAATGCCCTGTACATCTGCATTTATAACATTTTATTAGTTTCTTATGCCAGCAAGGTTAGTTGGGATGCCTTGTTCCACATTTCGGGCAGTTTGTACTTTTTGGACGTCTTTTACTGCTGGATGACCCTGGTTGTGGCTTAAACATTCTACCCTTCACATTCAGATTTTTGGTTGGCTGTTTCTACCTACTTCTTGTTCTTTAACTTATGTTCTGCTTTTGCTCTAGATTCTTGCTAAGGATTCGGCATTTGTTTACCAGCACTATGAAATCCCTTATCTCGAGCGGGGCGATCTGTCTTCTCATCAGTAAGTCTAAGCCTTCTTCTAATTGGCTTGCCTTCCAGGATTCATCATAGTGCATCCTCAGGTATGTGGAATATTTGGCCAATTCTTTAAATTTAGCCAAATATTCTTCAAATGGCCCGCCCCCTTTCTGAGTTGCAGGAATTCTGTCTTTTTATCCTTTCTTACACTCTCTGGGAAGTACTTGTCCAGGAAGACCCTCTTGAAGGAGTCCCAAGTGAGTGGAATGCCCTTGCTCTCCATTAGCTACTAGGCTCCGGTCCACCACTGTTCTGCTTCTCCTTTAAGCATATATGTCATATAGGTAACTCTCTGTTCATCATTACTATGCAACAGACGGAAGATTTTCTCCATCTCCTTCAGCCTTCCTTCAACTATAACTGGATTAGAGGTGCATGAGAATGCTGGTGGCCCTGCATTCTGGAATTCTATCCACCCTTAGTACCTTAGGTTGGCATTCTGGTTATTTTCATCATCGCTGTTCTAACGATCCTCCTATTGCTGTTGCATCATGTTGGCACTCGTAGTAGCCTGATCTCTCATGACGTCGGCCATCATTCTGATGGAGTCCATCATGTCCCACATATCGACATTGGTCTCCATGCTACTACTTCCTGATGCCCCATGGTTTCTATGTCTCAGACTTCCTCTTGGCTGTCGTGTACTGTCTCTGCTAGGATCTGCCATAGCTATCTGACACAGAAAAAGAATTGATTAGTCTTTAACAGCAACAGTTATCAGTGTAGTATTAGATTCATTCCTAATATCTCAATTACAGATGAATTCCTAGATCTTCTAAAGTCAAATCAATTTAAAGTCCTAAAGCTGTAAGCTCGAGAATTCATAACCAATAATCCACTAAACCAGTTAATCAGTAAATCGGGCTCTGATACCATTATTGTAACGACCCCCTAATTCATATAATCATTACCTTTATCAGAGTAGTGGAAGCATATAAAGTTTAAGTAAATTTTTCACTTTTCCCATGTCAGGGAACATCGGAGTGTCGCTACTAGTTGAGTGTAATCCAAATAGACTTTTCTCACAATCCATTCAGATTCCACTCAACCCTACATCCTATGCAGCATTTCTATTTCCACATACAAACCATAACATGCTCTAGAATATCAATGCTAATAACCATACAAATTCAAAACATTAAATCTATTTAACTTCATTTTAAATAATCTATCTTTCCAAGAAGTCATTCTACCAAAAATCCAGTAGAGTTTTCCCTAAAACTGAATGTTTCCCATATATAAAAACAGTCAGAAACCACCAAAATACATTCAGTCAATTCATCAGAATTCAATACCAAAAACACAGATAAATACATATACAAAATTCAAGCCTAACTAAGTTGCAACGTCATCCCGTTATTTTTCTTCTGCCCAGCTATCTCCTAGGCATTCCCTATTCCTGATCATCTGAGCAAACAACTTCATAAGATGGTTAAATTCCTGTAAAGCAATCTACATTATACAGTTCTAAAATAGTTGGATGCTCAGCTGTGACAACGCACATAAAACATCTCCCTATATTCAATTAAAATGCATGTGAATTACCGTATTCTTTAAAACATAAAACTATATGGGAAAATCGTTACAAATAATAAAATAAGCATACCATCTTTATTCTAAAAATTTATACTGAAATTCTTATTTAAAATCATGCCAGATGGTTTTCATATACTGCTCAGTCACAAGTCTTATGTGACTGTTTATTATTATTTCCAATTGCATGCCATTTTTACAGAAAACACCAATCACCCGAAAAAACACCTATATTGTGAGTGTAATCCGTGACACCAATCACTCACTCAAGGACTGGGTGAGAATCAACATCCAGGCCATCCCCTAGCATGTGCACAAACGCCAATTCTCATCCTCATACAATTTATTCAGAACTACATACACATAGCCGACTAATTCTTAAGGTTATAGGAGATTATACCTAAACCACAACGTTACCCCGTATAGGTCATCCTCCCTTATACACCTTAAACCTTTCATAGGGTCGTCTTGGTTTAATGAATAACCCCTAATGAATGCAGACTAAATCTAATTAAAAATAATGCGTTTACAAAGCCATCTGCATACAGGATATTCAACGGTCATCCCATACCGGCTATTGAATACCCTACCTTAAGTCAACCCGTTCCTATGGCATATAAATCCGATAGCCAACATATCAAACATGCAACAGGCATTCTTAGTACGCAGGCATACATATATACTCATATATCTCAGCATGCATTCCCATGCAATAAAAGTATTCCAAAACAGGCATTCACAGTATCAATTAAAGTTCAGGGGAGCGTAAAATCACTCTACCTTTTACCGTTTGCTCCTAATCGATTCGAGTTTTCCCGTTTCCTCTAAAATGGATCCTAATGAGTTTCCTGGGAAAATTAATTAAATTCTTAGGTGGTTTCTCTTTCAATTAAGCTTCCTTATGTTAATTTATTAAATTCCTAGCCGGTTTAGTCCTTAAACATTTTTGGGGTTAATTTCGATGTGAAAACATCAAATTAGGACATTTTAAATTGTATTGGGGGTTCCAAAAGTTGGAAATATGATTCTGAGCACTTTTCGGCAACTCCGACAACAGCGCATGGTGGTTGGGGTTAAAAGTTACACCAAAACGTAGCCCGCAACTCAAGGATGCCGAATTTGGTGTCCGTTTAGCGAAACTCAGCCATTTGGATGGCATTTTCTGGCGACGAAGGTTAACTCACAGTGAATAATTTTTCCCCTGTTTCGGGCACGTGGCGGTGACGTTCCACCGGCTGGAAGCTGATAGAGGAAGCTGGCAGCTCAGGCTACCCAATAGTGGCAGCGGTGTGGCCAGATAGCGTCGAACGATAGAGATCACGACAGGGAAGGAAAATTGCAACAGAGGGAAAAGGATCTGTTTCCTGTTGCTGTGGCGTCTGTCGGTGGTCGGGGATGGTGGCTGGAGGTTGGGGGCATCGAGCTGCACTAGCGATTGGGTCTGACAGCAGGGCAGGGTGGCGTTTCCGATCGTGTACGATGGCGCAAAGTAAGAGGAGAGAAGGGAGAGAAAATGTAGGGAGAAGAGAGAGAGAAAAGAGAAAATGTGAGGGAAAAGTGAAGTTTTGAAATTTTAAAGCCTCCAGGGGAATTTTGGTCTTTTCCTAGTTCGTCTGGGTTAAATTCCAGATTCCTTCTTTGATCTAGGCAAGAATATGGGCCCATATGGAAGGAATTCAAACTCCTTTTAAGGATTTAAAGCCTCCCAATTTAACTGCTGATTCCCTAACGTCGAACCGAGTTTTTTCTCCGTCAGATTGGATTTTGACTCAAAAAAATTCTCAAATTTCAACCGCGGACTCAAAAAATTACGCCGAATTTGATTTTAACAAAATCAAATTTTAATTTACCCAATTAATTTATTTTAAAATTTTAATTTATTATAGGTCCGGGAATTGTCATTCTAATCCTAATTCTAGATCATTCAGCTTGAAATAGTAAATTGTCCAATCACACGCCAATTTACCATTTTGCCTCTAAACCATTGGCGGCAAATTTCAAATTTTTGGTAGCTACAGTAACTTTCTTGGCTAAAATTACAGTATGATACCCTTAATTATGGAAAAATTTGCAGAGCTTCCTCCACTCAACCTTTTTTCTCTCATTCAAGTCCCCATTCTTTTCTTTCCATTTTGGTCTCTGACTCTAATGCAACTACATGCAATCTAATGCAACAAACACAAGCATTTAACTTATTTAAAATTAACAAAACATCTCTTAATAAATGGGAGGAGCGAATGTTTCAAATTGACTAGTGATGAAGCACTTGACGAATTAGAACAATTAAGAACCATGACTTTTGGTAAATGTCAGAAAAAAAAAGCATGACCAACTAACCAATTCTTAAAATTGGAAGAAGAAGAGTATATTTTTCCAATTGCATTATTGGAAAAATCTTACGATACGACATAATCTTGATGTCATGCACATTGAGAAAAATATATCCAACAATATTGTGTCAACAATGATGAATATGTATGGAAAGACAAAGGATACATTTAAGAGTCGATATGATTTATTATGAGACTAATCATACTTATCCTTAATGTTGGTGATGAATATTGTCTTGACTTTTGTTGGTGATATTGTGTTTTTTTTTTCTATAATCTATAATTTTATTATCATGAGACTAATCATACTTATCCTTAATGTTTCTATTTTAAACAGGGACAAAATTTAGGAAGGAGCAACAATTCTAGAGAACAATGATTCTTTGAATGTTTTCTATATTATTGCAATTAGTTTTGTAATTATTGTAAATTATGTCATTATTGAGGGTTGTAATACATCAGTAATTATTGACAACTATGTATCATTACTTTTGTGTAATATAACAGTATTTTGTTTTATAATACTTTTTAGGTGAAAAAAAAATAAAAATAAAAAAATTATCAAAAACAAAATAAATGTAGATACAGATGATTCAGTGGCGACTCTTGGAAGTTGCCACTGAAGGGGGTTTCAATGGCGACAAAAATGTTGCCACTAAAGCCAATTCCACTGAACTAATTTTCTATGGCGAAAAAAGGGTCACCACTGTAGAACCTTTTGGTGGCGACTTTTTTATTTTGCCATTAAACGTTGATTAGGTGACAATAAAAGTATCACCACTAAATAAACTTTTAGTGGCAATATTCTTAAGTTGCCACTAAAGCTACCTTCAGTGGCAACTCAATTTGTTGTCACCAAAGGTTCCTTTGGTGGTGATATTTTTCGTCACCACTAAATTTTGATTTAGTGGTGACCAATGTATCACCATTGAATATGAGTTTTTGTGGCAACTTTTGGCTTTTAAATTTTAATTTCTGTGGCAACATATTTTCTTTTTTAGTGGCAACAAATGTTGCCACTATATGTATTTTCAGTAGCGACTACAATTTGTCACCACCAAAGATCTTTAGTCACGAAATTTTTAGTGACAACATGTGACAATTTTTTTGTCGCCACATTAGACCTAAAGTGGTGACTTATTTACTTTCAGTGGCGACAAAAGTCATCACTGTAGCTATAAATTTTTGTAGCAATTAATTTTTTTTTAGTATTAAATAAAAATGAAAAGTAGTTTATGGGTCTTTGGTTTGTGAAAATATTTTTTATTTCTTAAAATCATTTTTCATATGCCTATCTTAAATATTGAAAATATAGATTGATTGTGTAAGTTTAAAGATGTGAAATTATTTTTGCGGTTCCTATAGTTTAATTAAGCCTTTATAGTTTAATAAATTTTTAATTTAGTCCTTAAGTTGAAATTATTTTGAATATTTTGTTAAATTTTGATAATATACTAATTGTATACCATCTTAATATGATAAGTTTACTTAATTCAAATCAATTTACTCACATTACCTAACATAAATTGCATTTCATTTTATATATTTAAATTATTTTTACATCATTATTTGTTTTTTTCCTCTCTATTAACATAAATAAAACATACTTAGAGTGTTAAGATATTGGATAAATTTTGGAAACATCAATAAAATTTAATATAAAAATTGTAACAAAAATTTGATAACAAGGACTAATTTTAAAAAATTTTAAATTATAGAGACTTAATTATAAATTTTTAAACTATAGGGATCCAATTAAAAATTGAGTAAAATTATAGGGACTATAAGAATAATTTAACATAATATAATTTAAAAAAAATTTTATATTAATGACTGATTTAAAATTTTTTTGAATTATAAAGAATAATTTAACCATTTAAAAACTTGCTTATCTTGGTTTCAAACCAAATTAACTTAAATGACCATAGATTTTATTTCATTTTATTTAGTTTGAAATGATAAAATTTGTTAATGGTTGAAAGGTTTACATTCTTGCAAAATTTTAAAAATGCCACCAGCCATTACGTAAAAGTATAGAAATTTCTTTTGGACACTTTTTATTTTTAGTATATTTCAAAAAATATGTTCTAAAAATATTTTCTCTTAAAGCTTTTATAAGGTGTAATGACCGAGATTGTTTTTACAGATTAAAATCGAATTTTGATGCTAATTTCATGTGAACTGAGTCTGACATGATTTTCGAGGTTGACGGCTGAAACGGAGAGGCTTTTAGGAGTCAGAAATGCGATCTGATAAAAAGAAACGCAGTCTGGCGATAAAATACTGATAGATGAAGTTTTGAACTTCGATTTCTCAGAAGGAGATTGAAAACTCTGTATGGGAAATCGTGCCAACGTCCGGATGGAAGATGACATCCCGAAGTTTCCCCAGGTGGTTCGGGAAAAGTCAGAATCGTCCCCAGGAGCTTTAAATTCTTTAGAATCTTGCCATTTTCACCATTTCTCTCTCTCTCCTCACTTCACTTTCTCTCTCCTCTCTCTCTTCCTTCCTCTATCATGCACCACCACCTGGGCCGCCGTGGGCCACCACCTGACCCACCAATCAACACACCTCGCCACCCTCGACCTCAGGCAGCCACCCACGGCCACTAACGGCCGCCAGAGTCACCGGAACACACAATTTTTTCTTCTCCACCGCATGAAATTTTGCCTGCCGTGATCTCTGCCGTCAGCCACCGTTGACCATCACCGCCACCACCAGCGTGTAGGTTGAGCTGCCAGCTTCCTCCCCCAACTCGCTGCCGTCGAACAGAGCTCCGACGTGCCCAGATCGAAGGGAAATCCGTACACCGTGTGTCAATTTTCAGGGCTGAAAAATGCCATCCAAATGGCCGTGAACTGCCGCGCCACCACCAGATTCGGACTCCCCATCTTGCGGGCTTCACCGTGGTGTAATTTTCAAGGCCAACCGCACCCCTCCGCCGTGTGCTGCCATCGGAGAAGCCAGAAGGACACCTGAGACTGCCCCAAAATAGATTTCCATCATCTGACACCCCCGGTAAGGTCCAATTCACCTAAACCTAATGATTTTTGATTGAATTAACTGCCGAACGTGAATAGGAAATAAACTGACTTAGGAAATTATGTAATCAGACATAATACTATAAAACTGATGACGTAACAAGCTTAAATATTCATTTAAATGCCCAGGGAATTGATTAGGCTTAAAATCCGAGGATACGAGAAGTCCCAGATCGATTTTAGAGCAAACGAAGACCAAGTAGGATAATTTATGCTTCCCGAACGTTAGAATTGACCTTGTGAATGCCTGAACGATTTAGATTAATTGCATGGATTTACGTGTTGCTTTCGATGGACTAAATTGCATGCCTGTGTGCTAAAAATTTCATTTTTCATGTTAGACGATTTGTTTATCAAGTCTAGATGCCATTAAGACGGATTTACTTAGGGTAGGTTACTTGATAGCTAGTATGGGACGACTGTTAAGTATCCCGAGTGTAGGGGATTTTTATAAAGATATTATTTTAACCAAATTTAGCCTGCACTGCGTTAGGGATCACGTGATAAATCAGGAAGACCCTAAGAAATGTTTAAGGAGTATAAAGGGGGATAGCCTACACAGGGAAATATTGTGATTTAGGCGTAATGTAACGACCCCCTAATACGACATACACAACCCTTTATCTGATTAGCGGAAGCATATGGACTTTTCTAAATAGTTATTCTCGATGTGAGAATGTCAGGGGATCGCTAATGGTTAAGCGTAACCCAAATAGACTTCCCATTGCCCATTCAGATTCCATTCAACCCTAATTCACATGCAGCTAAACTAATTATACATACATACATCATACATTACTCTGGAATGAAATATAATATCTATACATACGGCATACAATTATTCATACAAATTCCAACTTAATTCCACAAGTTTACATCGGTAAACCCTATCAAAAATTCGGCAGAGTTTCCTCTGTATTTTGGACATATCTATAATACAACAGTCACCTATTTTATACGTATACATTCAATCCAATAACCACAGCAGGCAGAAATTACAGAAAACTAATATACATCATAATCAGTAAAAATATATACAATGACATTCAAGCCTAGACTAAGCTTCTCTTCTGTCTATCATCAAGTCATCGTCAGCTAACGTCTAGGTTCCTATCCCTGTCCTTGTTCATCTGAGTAAACAATCTGGTGAGATATAAAATCCCAGTAGAATAATTTACATTTCAAATACAGTTTAAAATCTGGTTGAATATTCAGCGGTGCGAGCACGAAAAACATCTTCCTGAAATCAGTTCGAAATCAGTGAAATACCTTATCTTTAAAATCATTTTATCACATGGAAATTACGGCAGATAATCATAATCATAAAAATCCATTTCTTTAAAAATCAATAATCGAAATCAGGTAAAATCCCATGCTCGGTGTGTCTAAATCCATCTAGGCCACAAGTCCTCTGTGACCCAATCTAAAATCGTCATCTAATTGCACGTCATCTAGAGAGATTACCTCTCTTATCGTTGGGTGTGATCTGTAACACCAATCACACAAATCTCGCCTATATTGTGAGTGTGATCCGTAACACCAATCACTCACTCAAGGACCAGGTGAGAATCAACATCTAGGGCGTCCCCTAGCATGTGCACATACGCCAATTCTCATCCTCATACAGTCTATTCGAACTCACATGCTCACGGTCGACTATTCCTCAGGGTTCTAGGGTATTACACCTAAATCACAATGTTTCCCTGTGTAGGCTACCCCCTTATACTCCTTAAACCTTTCTTAGGGTCGTCCTGATTTATCGCGTGATCCCTAACGCAATACAGGCTAAATCTGGTAAAAGCAATGTCAATTAAAAACTCCCTGTACTCGGGATACTTAACGGCTGTCCCATACCGCCTATCAAGTATCCTACCCTAAGTAAATCCGTCCTAAGGGCATCTAAACTCGATAAACAAAGCGTCTAACATGAAATTAGGATATCTAGCACACAGGCATGCAATTTATTCCATCGAAAGTAACACGTAAATCCATGCAATTAAATCTAACCATTCAGGCAATCACTAGGTCAAATTTAGGACTCGGGAAGCGTAAATCATCCTATCTGGTCTCCTGTCCCTCCAAATCAATTCGGAACTTCACGAAATCCTGGTTTTTGAGCCAATTAAATTCCCTGGACATTTAAATGAATATTCAAGCTCGTCACGTCATCCGTTTAACGATTCTAAGTCCGATTATCCTAATTTCTAGGTCAAATTGTTTCCTAATTATGTTCGGCATCTAATTCATTCAGAATTCATCAATTTTTGGAAAATCAGACCTTACCAGTGTTGTCAGATGGTGGAAATCTATCTCGGGGTGGTCTCAGTTTCTCCCAGTGTATGTCCAAATTCTCCGACATGGCGGCGCACGGCGGAGCGTGGCGGTGTATGGCAGAGGGGTGCGGTTTACCTCAAAATTTACACCACGGTGAAGCCCGCAAGACGAGGAGTCTGAATATGGTGCTGGCGCGGCGGTTCACTGCCGTTTGGATGGTGTTTTCTAGCCACGAATAATGACGCACGGCGGATGAAAAAAGCCTCGATCCAGGCGCGTCGGACCTCCGTTCAACGTCGGCGAGCTGCTAGAGGAAGCTGGCAGCTCAGGCTACACGATGGTGGGGACGGTGACGACCAATGGTGGTGGACGGCGGCGATCTCACCTGGCAAAAATCCTATGCGATGGAGGAAGAAAACTCTATTTTTCGGCGGCGCTGGCGGCCGTGGGTGGTTGCTGGAAGTTGTGGGTGGCGAGGACTGTCAGTTGGTATGCCTAGCGGTGGCTCACGGTGGCTCTAGTGGCGGCGCGCAGTGAAGGAAGGAGGAGAGAGAAGAGAGAGAAAGTGAGGTGAGGAGAGAGAGAGAATTGATGGAAATAGAGGGATTTCAGAAAATTTAAAGCTTCCTGGGGCAATTTCGACTTTTCCCGGATCACCCGGGGAAACTTTGGGATGTCGGCTTCCTTCCAGACATGGGCACGAGTTTTCATGCAACAATTTTGGCCTCTTTCTGTGGAATTGATGCACGAAACGTCGTCTGTCAGTTCTTGATCGCCGGATTGTGTTTCTTTCCATTCGCTTGCGTTTCTGACTTCGAATGACCTTCCATTTCAAATCATCGTCCTCAAAAGTCATGCCAGGCTTCACTTACGTGAATTTATCATGAAAATTAGATTTTATCTTTTAAAAATGATCCTGATTGTTACACGTAATACCCTAGAACCCTGAGGAATAGTCGACCGTGTGCATGTGAGTTCAAATAGACTGCATGAGGATGAGAATTGGCATATGTGCACATGATAGGGGACGCCCTAGATGTTGATTCTCACCCGGTCCTTGAGTGAGTGATTGGTGTTACGGATCACACTCACAACATAGGCGATATTCGGGTGATTGATGTTACAGATCACACCTAATGATAAGAGATTTAATTTCTCTGGATGACATGCAATTAGAGGATTTTAGATACGATCGCAGATGATTTGTGGCCGATATGGACTTAGATACACTGGGCATGGGTTTTGACTTACTTTTGATTACCGCTTTTCAAAGAAACAGATTTTGATGATATTTAGAACTTGCCGTGATTTCCATGCGATAAACTGATTTTTAAAGACAAGGTATTTCACAGATTTTGAATTGAATACGGGAAGTTTGTTTTTGGTGCTTGCACCGCTGAGTAATCAACCAGATTTTAAACTATATTATGAATTGTAAATTATTCTACTGGGATTTCAATATATCACCAAGTTGTTTTCTCAGATGAATAGGAACAGGGACCTAGACGTTAGCTAGGCAAGGCATTGATGATAGACAGGAGAGCAGCGTAGTCTAGGCTTGAATTGCGATGTACATATATGTATACTATGGTCATTTGTACTGGATTTTGTAATTATGTTTTATTTTGTTGTTAAGCTGGATGTATACTGTTGAATGGATGACTTTTTGTACTTTGGGATACGTTCAAAATACAGGGAAAATTCTGCCAAATTTTTGGCAGGGTTTACCGCTGTAAACGTGTATGATTAAGTTGGAATTTACATGAATGGATTGTATGTTGTATGTATGGATTCTAGTTTATCATTCCAGAGTATCTTATGATGAATGTATGAAAAATTAGTATAGCTGCATGTGAATTAGGGTTGAACAGAATCTGAATGGACGATGGAATGTCTATTTGGGTTACGCTTAACCAATAGCGATCCCCGAATGTTTTCCTTTAAAGGAAAAAGCGAAAAATTATTGCGAAAACCCATATGCTTCTTCTATGCAGATAGAGGATAGTATATCGTGGATTAGGGGCTCGTTACATATGGTCTCATATTGGATAAATTAAGAACAAAATATTATATTTAAGATATAAGACACTCTCACTTAATAAATTAATATTTTAAGATAGAGACTTCTCACAATATAAGTCACATCTTTTAGTATTATAGATATTTATGTGACAATCTTAATTGTAATCATGCAATTGTAAGGTGTTACACTGTTTACTCATACTAAAATACTAGCACAAAACTCATGCTAAAAAATTAACATAAAACCATCTTATATAATCCCTGTGATTATACATTGTGGAGGCACATCTAGACTAAAAAAACACTTGAATTTTAAATTATATATTCATTTTCACTGAAAAAAAAAATAAGAAATAGAAAAACCAAACAAATGGTCCTGAGCATTGTTATTAAACACTCGAGTTAACTCAAAATTTTATGAGTTTATGTTTACATATAAAAAAATTAGTCAACTCATTGTTAAACTCAAAAATATGTAAACTCGTACAAAACTCAATAAACTTGTAATAAACTCAATAAATTTGGTAAACTCATGCGTTGAACTCATACAAAACTTTTTTTTTTTTTTTGCCCTCTTAGTTTCTAGTAATTAAACTCACTAACCAAAGTACTCTCTTTCAAAAAATTAGTTAAAAAATTAGTATTCCATTATGAAAACTAAAAAAATATAAATATTTAAATATCAATAAGTAATTAAATTTTTAAAAATGTATAAATTATGAATAAAAATTTATTATTTGAATAAATTCATATTCAATATTTATGTATCAATTTCATTTGAATTTCTATTCTTTAAAATTTAACTTTATTTATTTTCATTATGATTGAAATATATATTTTTAATAATTATTTATTTATATAAATAAACTCAAATGAGTTTACATATCGAGTTTACTTTCCTTTCATAAATTTACTTAAACTTTCAAATTTCAAGACCTTAGTCATAAGCATTATTTAATCGTTTATAAATTTAATTATAATGTGTGTAACTTATCAACGAGAAGTTACATTCATTTGGATTTTAAAAGAAGAAACCAAATAGTTGTGCCTTTTTTGGAATGGACACCAGTTTAAAAACAAAAAATTCAGCCGCATAAAAAAGTATTCAAATTAAAATGATCTAAATTGTTAAGTCTTGACCAACATAATTAGTTAGAGTAATAGATATTTTATTTTTTAAATAATATTTTGAATTCGAGTATCATATACAAAAAAATTGTTCAAAGAGTTCTACTCTTATTATAGAATTTAAAGATACTTAACTTAAAACAAATTAGTTAAAATTTAATAAATTTTTAGATAATATTTTGACCAAAAAAAATTGTCAACCCTTGTTACATCAGAATATGTGTCAAAATTAAATATCAATCTGGTTTTAACTTTCTAAACTTTGAAAAGAATTTTAAAATATAAATAGATAACATGATTGAATTAGCAATCTTTCATAATATACAACACCTAATTCAAATAATATACAAAATAAGAAATGGTAAAGTTGTATTTCAACAAAATGATGTATGGTGCGTTGAAATATTTATGAGGACGGTACTATTTTCACACCAGAAAATAGTTTTTTAGTAAGTTCATTGTATGGTTTCATGAAATGTTTAGATCTAGCTAGGGTAGCGTTTTGTTTAATCTGACTTGGGAATATACTATATTTTACATCATGAAATGAAATTGTTCGTGAAATGTTTGAAAAAAAGTGAAGTGAAGATGAGTAAGAAGGTCATCCCTTTCAAGGATAATAAAAGATTCCTCAAGCTATTAGTTTTGTAAAGTATATTCTCTATTAACATTTTTATTTAAGCATTTGTTCATATTTATCAGTTGATAAATATATTAATTCTCACCTACTAAGAATAATTTTGGCACTACATTTAAAATGACTCCTAGACTAAGGAGATATTTTGATTGTAAAAGATCTCAAGTATGCCTTTCTACGTGACATATTATAAACCTCACTTTTTTTTTTATCTCATTAATTTTATTTTCACTCTTTCGTAACTTTTAACTTTTTTCTTATTTTATAAGCTTTTACATTCTATAATATCTAGCTAACAGATCCACCACTATAAGAAAATTCAACTTTATCATCAATAAAATAAAATTAAAAGAGTATATTATACAAAACTAAAATTTTAGGAAATATAAAACAAACAATTAAAATTTTAAGGTCTTTTTGTCAAATTTATAATAGGTAATTTACAACTCTAGCTGTATTTATTGACAAAAATGTTGAAAGAGGGAATGTGTGGCTAAAAATTTGAAAAACTTAATGTCAACTTTTAAAATTGAGAGAATTAAAATATATACCCTTGAAATTAACGGCTTTTATTTGTGTTTTGACTTTTTTATATAATAATTGTATTTTGACCAGTCAAGGCTTATTTCAAAAACTTACAAGCGTTGAAAAGGAAATCCAAATCTCGTGAAAAGGTATACAGTCTAAATTTTAGTTAGGAATTGGAAAAATCAAATATTTATTTTAATTTTTGTTCTGTGGACAATTATTTTTTAGATTATATATAAGGATAATCATAGTAAGATACTAGTAAGATATTATAGTTCCTGTACTTAAATCTAAACTTGAAAAAGTAATAAAATTATTCTCTATTTTTAAACTCATAAAATTTTTAAATATTTAGACTCAGACTTATTTATTTTAAAAAAATTTTAAATAATTATTTTTTAAATTATGACTTATTTAAATATAAATTCATAAAAAATATATATATTATATTATATAAACTTCAAATATATAATTAATATAAAATTTTAACAAATTTATTCTTAAAAAATTATCAAATATAATAATTTATATATTTATATTACAAAATTATTGGTTTCTTTATATAATAAAGAGGTTTCTTGTCTCTTGGGAAATAAGACTTATTTATTAGGGATTAAATTATCAATTTTATATAATTAATTTAATTTTTATGAAATTAACAAATATGATTATAATAATAAATCAATATAATTATATTAAAATAAGATGTTCAAAATTTATTTAAAGCACATTAATGTAATTAGATTTGAATTTAACAAAAGGGACTAATATCTCATAACATAATGAATCAATGTTGAATTTCTTGCTAAAGAAAATACTCATTTTTAGTGTTGAATAGTATCTCAAGCAAGATTATCTCTAATAGAGGATATCTGTGAAAAATTGATTATTTGAGATAACTAAAGTATTTAATATATTTAAAATTTAAATATGATGTGAATTTACTTATTAATATATTTTAAAGCTTAAAGTGAGGTGTTGTCTCATTATTTGCACATTTAGCATCACTAGTAAACAGCATGTGTATTACAAGTTGTAATTTTTATATATAAAAATATAAAGTCGTCTTACAATTAATGGATGAAAATATTAGTATACGAAGATCTAAAACTTCTTTAATAAATTAAATTAACATATACATATCCTTATATATAGAGAAATGTAAATTAATATTGTCTAAACACGTTTGATAGTTTTGAATGTGTTGTGTAACATTAATTTAAATTAGACGGTTTGCATACATATATAAAAATGCATGTTAATTTTTTTTTTTTTATATTTGAAAGATAATATATAAAATAACTATTATATTTTAAAATAATAAATTGAATAATAAATAGTTATTTAACTTCTTACTCTTCAATTATAACTTTTTTATTATCTTTACTTTTTCTCCCATATCTTCAAATCATTTTACATTTTATATTATATAATGTATAATTTTAAAGATCACTGACCAAAAAAACCTCAAAATTATTATAATATAGATATATTTTTTTTTTCTTATACTAAACTTATGAATCACCCATGGATAGAGTCACCGAGGTAGCACAAGAAAGTCACTGAAGACATCAAGAAGCTGCACACAAAGAGCAAACAAGGGAATGTGTAAGGATGGCAATGAGTATGAGTATTATGGGTATAATAACCGAAACTGTTTTTGTAAGATAAAATCGAATTTTGACGCTAAATTCATGTAAACTAAGTCTGGTATAGATTTAGAGGTCGATGGATGAAATCGAAAAGCGATTTGGAGTCAGAAACTCAATCGAATGGAAAGGAATGCGTCTCGGCGATCAGAAATTGACAGACAGAGTTTCGGACTTCGATTTTTTCGACGGAGGTCGGAAACTCTGCATGGGAACTCGTGCCAATGTTCGGATGAATGACAACGTCCTGAAGTTTTCCTTGGAAGCTTTAAATTTCCCAAAACCCCACAATTTGCCACAATTCTCTCTCTCTCCTCTCTCTCTTCTCTCCTCCACCGTGTGCTGCCACCGTGAGCCACCATCTGGCCTACCAACAGACTCCCCTTGCCACCCTTGACCTTTCGAAGCCACCCACGGCCACCAACGGTCGCCAGAGCTGTCAAAAAATGGTGTTTTTCTCCTCCATCGCGTAAGATTTTTGCCAGCTGAGATGATCGCCGTCAGCCGCCGTTGGCCATCGCAGTGTGTAGGCTGAGCTGCCAGCTTCCTCCACTAGCTCGCCATCGTTGAACGAAGGTTTGACGCGCCCAGATCAAAGAAATTTCCCTCTGCCGTGAGTCATTCTTCGTGGCCGAAAAACGTCATCCAAACAGCCGTGAACTGCCGCGCTACCACCATATTCGGACTCCTCGTCTTGCGGGCTTCACTGTGGTATGAATTTCGAGGTTAACTGCACCCCTCCGTTGTGCGCCGCCATGCAGGAGAATCTGGATATACACTGAGAGACACCAAGACTACCCCGAAATAGATTTTCATCATCTGGCAACACTGGTAAGGTCCGATTCACCTAAAACTGATGAATTTTGATTGAATTAGTTGCCGAATGCGAATAGGAAATAAACTGACTTAGGTAATAGGGTAATCAAACTTAGGATCGTAAAATGAACAACGTAACGAGCTTGAATATTCATTTAAATATCCAGGGAATTGATTTAGCTCAGAATTCGAGGCTACGAGAAGTTCTGAATTGATTTGGAGCAACAGGAGACCAGGTAGGATGATTTACGCTTCCTGAGTTCTAGATTTGACCTAGTGAATACCTAAATGATTAGATTTAATTGCATAGATTTACGTGCTACTTTCGATGGACTAAATTGCATGTCTGTGTGTTGAAAACCCCATTTGCATGTTAGATGAATTTTTTATCGTGTTTAGATGCCATTAGGACGGGTTTACTTAGGGTAGGGTACTTAATAGCCAGTATGGGAAGGTCGTTAAGTATCCTAAGTAAAGGGAGTTTTTAAATGATATTATTTTTACCAGATTTAGCCTGTACTGCGTTAGGTATCACATGATAAATCAGGATGACCCTAAGAAAGTTTTAAGGAGTATAAGGGGGGATAGCCTAGACAGGAAAACGTTGTGATTTAGGTGTAATACCCTATAACCCAGAGGAATAGCCGACCATATGCATGTGAGTTCGAATAGACTGTATGAGGATGATAATTGGTGTATGTGCACATACTAGAGGACGCCCTAGATGTTGATTCTCACCCGGTCCTTGAGTGAGTGATTGGTGTTACGGATCACACTCACAACATAGGCAAGATTTGGGTGATTGGTGTTACGGATCACACTCAACGATAAGAGATGAGATTTCTCTAAATGACGTGCAATTGGAAGATTTTAGATTTGGTCGCAGAGGATTTGTGGCCAACATGGATTTAGATACACTGGGCATGAGATTTAACCTGATTTTGAGTACTGATTTTCAAAGAAACGGATTTTTGATGATTTTAGAATTTGCCGTGATTTCCATGCGATAGATTGATTTTAAAGATAAGGTATTTCACGGATTTTGAACGGATTTCGGGAAGTTATTTTTAGTGCTTGCACTGCTGAGTATTCAACCAAATTTCGAACTGTATTTTAAACTGTAAATTATTCTACTAGGATTTTATATCTCACCAGGTTGTTTACTCAGATGAACAGGAACAGGGACAGGGACCTAGACGTTAGCTGGGCGATGCTTTGGTGATAGACAAAAGAGTAGCTTAGTCTAGGCTTGAATTGTATTATATATATTTATACTGATGATGCTGTATATTGGTTTTCTGTAATTTCTACTTTCTTTTGTTATTGTACTGGCTGTATATTTCTAAATTAGATGGCTATTGTACTTTGGGATATGTTTGAAATACAGAGGAGACTCTGCCGGATTTTCATCAGGATTTACCACTGTAACCTATGTAATTAAGTTAGAATTTGTATGAATGCCTGATATGTTGTCTGTATGGATTTTAGTTTTCATTCAAGAGTAATTTATGAAGAATGTATGTATAGTTAGTATAGCTGCATGTGAATTAGGGTTGAATAGAATCCGAATGGATGACAAAAAGTCTATTTGGGTTACGCTTAACCAGTAGCGATCCCCTAAAATTCCCACATTGGGAATAACTATTTCTAAAACCCCTATGCTTCTGCTAGATAGATAGAGTATAGTATATTGTGGATTAGGGGGTTGTTACAATTATGGTATCAGAGCCCGGTTTTTCAGATCGTCTGGTTTAGTGGGCTAAGGATTGTGAATCTTCGGGCTTGCAGCTTTAGGGTTTTGATTAATGTAACTCTGGAATGTTATGACCTAATCTCGAACCGATAAGTAACGTAATGAATTTAATGCCTTTATGATAACTATTGCTGTTATGACTGATCTGTTTGTCTTTTATGTCAGATAATTATGGCAGAATCTAGCATGGATGGCACTCGTAGGCCCAGAGAAAGGCCAAGGCATAGAAACCAAGGTGCTTCAGGTAGTGGTAGCATGGAGACTAACGTCGACATGCAAGACATGATGGAATCCATTCGGATGATGGCTGATGCGATGAGAGATCAAGCCACTACTAGTGCTAATGCGATGAGACAACAGCAGGAAGACAGGCAAACTAGAAATGACGGAGCCACCCCGCATGCTAAACCATTGTATCAGGGATGGATCGAGTTTCAAAGAGCAGGTCCATCCTCATTTGTAGGTACCTCCAATCCAGTTGCGGTAGAAGCCTGGGTGAAAGATATTGAAAAGATTTTCAGATTGTTGTAGTGTGACGACGAGTAGAAGGTTACATATGCAACATATATGTTGAAGGGCGAAGCAGAACTCTGGTGGACAGGTGCCCAGCAATTAATGGAAAGCAGAGGTATTCCGCTCACCTGGGAGTCCTTCAAGGGAGTCTTTATGGAGCAGTACATCCCTAAGAGCGTCAAACAATCAAAGGAAGCACGGTTTCTGAAGCTTACACAGGGAGGCAGGCCATTTGAGGAGTATTTGAAACAATTTGAAGAATTATCCCGATACTTCACCTGCGAATGCACTATGACGAGGCCTGGAAGGCAAAGCAATTAGAAGAAGGCCTAGACTTACCCATGAAGACTTAGTTAGCCACACTTGAGATTAGAGACTTCGCCACACTGGTAAACAAGTGCCAAATCCTGAGTAAGAATCTGGAGCAGAGACATGCTCAGAATATGACCTAGAGAACAGGGAACCGGCCAAGACCAGCAACCAGAAATCTCAATGTGAGAGGCTATGTTTAAACCGCAACCAAGGGCTTCTACCAGCAGTGGAAGATGACCTGATAATTCAACCTGTCTGAAATGTGGGACCAAACATCCGAATCAGCCTTGCTGGCATCATACTCCACTTCATTGTTACAGGTGTAGAGGTACAGGACATATGGCTAGATACTTCCCCTCTAACGGGAGCCAGCAGACATCCGATGGTTGAACACCACAAGCTCTAGGGAGAGTTTTCACTTTGGATGTAGCTAATGTCGACAGGTCTTCGGGCTTGATGCAGGGTAGAGGTAAAATCTACAATTTTCCTTTGATAGTATTATTTGATTCGGGTGCTACTCACTCCTTTATTGCTGATGCATGCGTAGGGAAAATAAAAATACCTGTTCAAAACCTACCCTGTAACCTATACATATCCACACCCTTGCGAGAAGCCACTATATCCCCATGTATATGCCTAAACTGCCCCTTAACCGTTGAAGATACCCTGTTTATTGTAGACCTAGTGTGTATACCCTTGACTAAGATCGACATTATTTTGGGAATGGATTGGTTAACTAGGAATCGGGTCTTGTTAAATTATTCTGAGAGGACAATCACTTACTTGGATAACGTACCTGTGCGAAAGAGTGACAGGGCTTGTGAGATAGGTGATATATCCCTCAATCTCTCTGAGGTAGAGTTGCAGGATAGGCTAAGATAAATCCCAATTGCTAGTGACTTTCTGGAGGTATTCCCTTTGGAAGTAAGTAAACTGCCACCAACTAGAGAGATAGAGTTCACCATTGACCTGATTCCGGGCGCAGACCCAATAGCAATGACTCCATATCGTATGGCCCCAGCGAAATTGAGGGAATTGAAGGTCCAAATTGAAGATATGTTGGAAAAGGGGTTCATTAGGCCAAGTGTATCTCCATGGGGAGCTTCGATCTTATTCGTAAAGAAGAAAGACGGGAGTTTGAGACTGTGTATTGATTACCGACAATTAAATAAGGTGACCATTAAAAATAAATACCCATTACCACGTATTGACAACTTGTTTGATAAGTTGCAAGGCGCGACTGTGTTTTCTAAGATAGACTTAAGATCAGGATACCACTAGATTAGGGTTAGAGAGGAGGACATTCCTAAGACAGCGTTTAGTACGAGATACGACCACTACGAGTTTCTAGTGATGCCGTTTGGATTAACGAACGCACCAGCTATCTTATGGATTACATGAATAGGACTTTCAGACCCTACTTAGATCAGTTTGTAGTGGTATTCATTGACGATATCTTAGTCTATTCCAAGACTCACAAGGAGCATGCCCAGCATCTTAGCACGGTGCTACAGATACTGGAAGAGAAGCAATTGTATGTAAAGTTAGAGAAATGTGAGTTTTGATTAGAAGAAGTGAAATTTTTGGGACACGTGGTAAATGGGGAAGGAATAGCAGTAAACCCTAAGAAAATTGAAGCAGTATTAGATTGAGTTCGACCTAGGACGGTCACCGAGATTAGAATTTTCCTGGGTTTGGCAGGTTATTATAGGAAATTCATTCAAGGATTTTCTCAAAAAGCCTTGCCATTAACTCGGTTGACTCGAAAAGGGGTAAACTTCGAATGGAGCGAGCAGTGTGAGAATAGTTTTCAGACTTTAAAAGAGAAATTGACCACCGCTCCTGTACTAATTATTCCAAAACCCCTGAAACCCTTTACCGTATATACAGATGCATCCTTGAGAGGCCTAGGTTGCGTCTTGATGAAGGATGGGAAAGTTGTGGTTTATGCATTGCGACAATTGAAACCTGCAGAGGAAAACTATCCCACCCATGACTTAGAATTAGCTGCTGTTGTGTTTGCCCTAAAGATTTGGAGACATTACCTGTATGGCGTTGTATTTGAGGTGTATAGTGATCATAAGAGCCTTAGGTATTTGTTTGATCAGAAAGAATTGAACATGAGGCAGCGTAGGTGGGCAGAATACCTAAAAGATTTTGATTTTGAATTGAAATATCATGCAGGGAAAGCGAATGTCGTGGCGGATGCATTGAGCCGAAAGTCACTACAACTAGCTAGCTTAATGATTGGTGAGATGAGGTTACTTAAGGATTTTAGGAATCTCAACCTCAACGTAATCTCGTTTCTGAAAAGATTAGTGATGAGTGACTTTTTGATAACCTGTGAGTTGAGAGAACTGATTAGACAAGCTCAACTTGAGGATGAATCCTTGGAAGTATACGCTGACCAACCCGATTTTGGATTAGCACCTGATTGAGTCTTAATGTTTAGGAAGAGGGTAGTGATTCCGAACCATCAGGAGCTGAAGGAAAAAGTGTTAGCAGAGGCCCATAGAAGCCATTACACTATTCACCCAGGTATTTCCAAGATGTATCAGGACCTAAAGAGGAACTTTTGGTGGCCCGGTATGCGGAAGGATATCACGAATTACGTGAATGCCTGTTTGACTTGTCAACAGGTTAAGATAGAACATCAAAAACCCGCAGGGCTACTAAAACCATTGGAGATACTAGAGAGGAAATGGGATCAAATAACTATGGATTTCGTGGTAGGATTACCTAGGACACTAGCAGGATTTGATGTCATTTGGGTGATAGTGGATAGATTGACCGAATCTGCGCACTTTTTGCCTGTTAAGATGCGTTACTCCCTAGAGAAATTAGCCGAAGTATACCTTAGGGAAATCGTGAGATTACATGGAATACCATCAGGTATAGTATCCGATTGAGACCTTAAGTTTACTTTGAGATTCTGGCAATCCCTACAACAAGCCTTAGGAACCCAGCTTAAGTTTAGCATGGCCTATCATCCTTAGACTGATAGGCAGTATGAGAGGAATATTCAGACCCTAGAAGACATGTTAAGGGCTTGTGTGCTAGAGCAGAAAGGAAGTTGGGATAAACACCTGCCGTTGATAAAGTTTGCATACAATAACAGTTATCACTCTACCATCAGTATGGCACTTTATGAGGCTCTGTATGGGAGGAGTTGTAAGTCACCCTTAAGTTGGGTACAGATTGGGGAGAGTGCTCTGTTGGGACTCGAGATTGTACAAGAAACCAATGATCAAATTAAAATAATCAGGGAAAAGATGAGAGTTGCCCAACAGAGGCAGGAATCATATGTAAACAAGAGAAGAAGGCCTTTAGAATTTAATGAGGGAGAGCACGTATTTTTAAGAGTGTCCCTCACCACAGGTATCGGTAGACAGGTAAGGACCAAGAAATTAAGCCCTAGATTCCTAGGACCATTCCAAATCTTACAAATAGTCGGTCTCGTTGCCTACCAAATTGCCTTACCTCCCCATTTGTCCAACCTACATGATGTTTTTCATGTCTCCCAACTTTGTAAATATGTCCCACATCATGCGCATGTATTAGGGAATCAACCGATAATATTAAAGGAAAATTTAACTTATGAATATACTCCTATACAAATCCTTGACTTTAAGACTAAGCAACTCTGAAGTAAAATGATCCCTTTAGTTAAGGCACTTTGGTAGGATGTAGCGTTGCAGGAGATGACGTGGGAGAAAGAAGAAGAGATGAGCCAATGATACCTAGAGCTATTCACAGTATGAATTTTGGGGACAAAATTTCTTTTAAGGGGGGAGAATGTAATAACCGAAATTGTTTTTGAAAGATAAAATCAAATTTTGATGCTAAATTCATGTAAACTAAGTCTGGTACATATTTTGAGGTCGATGGATAAAATCAGAAAGTGATTTGGAGTCAGAAACGCAATCGAATGGAAAGGAACACGTTCCGGGGATTAAAAACTGACAAACAGAGTTTCAGACTTTGGTTTCTTCGACGGAGGCCAAAAACTCTGCATGAGAACTCGTGCCAATGTTCGGATGAATGACAACGTCCTAAAGTTTCCCCGGGTGGCTTGAGAAAAGCCGGAATCTCCCCTGGAAGCTTTAAATTTCCAAAAATCCCGCCATTTACCACAATTCTCTCTCTCCTCTCTCTCTTCTCTCCTCCACCGCGTGCCACCACCTGAGCCACCACCTGGCCTACCAACTGACTCCCCTTGCCACCCTCGACCTCCAACAACCACCAACGGCTACCAGAGCCGCCGAAAAATGGTGTTTTTCTCCTCTGTCGCGTGAGATTTTTTCCAGCTGAGATCGCTACCGTCAGCCACCGTTGGCCGTCATTGCCACCACCACCGTGTAGGCTGAGCTGCCAGTTTCCTCCACCAACTCGCTGCCGTTGAACGGAGGTCTGACGCACCCAGATTGAAGAAATTTCCCTCCGTCGTGCATCGTTCTTCGTGGCCAGAAAACCATCCAAACGGTCGTGAACTATCGTGCCACCACCATATTCAGACTCCTCGTCTTGCGGGCTTTATCGTGGTATGAATTTGAGGTCAACTGCACCTCTCTGCAGTGCGCCACCGTGCCAGAGAATCTGGATATACACCGAGAGACACCGAGACCACCCCGAGACAGATTTCTATCATCTAGCAACACTGGTAAGGTCTGATTCACCTAAAACTGATGAATTTTGATTGAATTAGCTGCTGAACACGAATAGGAAATAAACTGACTTACGTAATAGGGTAATCAAACTTAGGATCATAAAACAAATGACTTAACGAGCTTGAATATTCATTTAAATATCTAGGATATTGATTTAGCTTGAAATTCGAGACTACTAGAAGTTCTGAATTGATTTGGAGTAACAGGAGACCAGGTAGGATGATTTACGCTTCCTGAGTTCTAGATTTGACCTAGTGAATACCTGAATGATTATATTTAATTGCATGAATTTACGTGCTACTTTCGATGGACTAAATTGCATGTCTGTGTGCTGAAAACCCCATTTGCATGTTAGATGAATTGTTTATCAAGTTTAGATGCCATTAGGACGAGTTTACTTAGGGTAGGGTACTTAATAGCCGGTATGGGACGGCTGTTAAGTATCCCAAGTACAGGGAGTTTTTAAATGATATTATTTTTACTAGATTTAGCCTGTACTGCATTAGAGATCACACGATAAATCAGGACGACCCTAAGAAAGGTTTAAGGAGTATAAGGGGGGATACCCTACGTGGGAAAACATTGTGATTTAGGCGTAATACCCTAGAACCCTGAGGAATAGCCGACCGTGTGCATGTGAGTTCGAATAGACTGTATGAGGATGAGAATTGGCATATGTGCACATGCTAGGGGATGCCCTAGATGTTGATTCTCACCCGATCCTTGAGTGAGTGATTGGTGTTACAGATCACACTCACAACATAGGCGAGATTCTGGTGATTAGTGTTACGGATCACACCCAACGATAAGAGATGAGATTTATCTAGATGACGTGTAATTGGACGATTTTAGATTTGGTTGCAGAGGATTTGTGGCCAACATGGATTTAGATACACTGGGCATGAGATTTAACCTGATTTTGAGTACTAATTTTCAAAGAAACGGATTTTTGATGATTTTAGAATTTTCCGTGATTTCTATGCGATAGATTGATTTTAAAGATAAGGTATTTCACGGATTTTAAACTGATTTCGGGAAGTTTTTTTTAGTGCTTGCACTGCTGAGTATTTAACCAGATTTTGAATTGTATTTTAAACTGTAAATTATTCTACTGGGATTTTATATCTCACCAGGTTGTTTACTCAGATGAAAAGGAACAGGGACAGGGATCTAGACGTTGGCTGGGCGATTCTTTGGTGATAGACAGAAGAGCACCTTAGTCTAAGCTTGAATTGTATTGTATATATTTATATTGATGATGTTGTATATTAGTTTTCTATAATTTCTGCTTTCTATTGTTATTGGACTGGCTGTATATTTCTAAATTGGATGACTGTTGTACTTTGGGATATGTTTGAAATCTGAGAGGAGACTCTATGGGATTTTAAATCAGGATTTACCACTGTAACCTATGTAATTAAGTTGGAATTTGTATGAATGCCTGATATGTTGTCTGTATGGATTTTAGTTTTCAGTACAGAGTAATTTATGAAGAATGTATGTATAGTTAGTATAGCTGCATGTGAATTAGGGTTGAATAGAATCCGAATGGACGACAGAAAGTCTATTTGGGTTACGCTCAACCAATAGCGATCCCCTAAAATTCCCATATCGGGAATAATTATTTCTAAAACCCCTATGCTTCTGCTAGACAGATAGAGTATAGTATATTATGGATTAAGGGGTCGTTACAATGGGTACCCAACAGTATCCATATGAAAAGATACCTGATATCCGATGGATATCATATATTAGATAAGGTATGGATAGTAAAATACAATTATTTATTAGGTATTGGATGGATGAGTGCGGATATTGGCTTTGGATACCCTATATATATTCGATATGAATGGGTAAATAGGATACGTGATATCTAATATCCAAATAATATATATTATTAAATAAAATTCATGCTTTTATTAATATTAGAATTTCAGTTTTAAATTTCAGTTTATAACAATTTTGTAAACTTTTTTATTGTAAAATAAATTTTTATAGCCGCTTATAATATTTAAAAAAATTTTATTTGGTGAATATCAGGTATTAGATATCACTACAAGAAAAAAGACTTTTAGTGGTGACACTAAACCTCTTCTTTTATTGGCGACATTTTGTGTTGCCATAGAAAGATCTTTAGTGGCGGCGATATTATCGCCACTGATGATCTTTTTGTGGCGACTATTTAAATGTCGCCACTAAAAATCTTTTGGTGGTGATACAAATGGCACCATAAATGTTTTTTGGTGGCGTTAGTTACAAAGTCACCACTAAAGATCTTTGGTAGCGATAAATAATGTCACCACTGAAGACCTCTAGTGGTGGCTTTTAAAATGTCGTCATTAACGCACCAACAAACGACTTTAATTTTGCAAAACTAAAAAAATTTTAAAGTTTCAATGGACAGTTTGAACATGGGACACTAGCAATAATAAGTAATCAAAAAACTAGTACACCACAATAACTTTAAGGCCAAAATGCACAGAACCCCCTGGATTTTGGCCTTTTTGCACATAACCCCCCTGATTTTTAAAACTTAACAAGAGACTCCCCTGAACTTTCAAAATCTTCCAAATAACAGCATCCGTTAGTTTTTCCATCTAAATACTAACGGTCAAATGCCATATCATCAGAGTTGACTTCACATAGGATTTTTACTAAGTCCCACATGTGCTTCCTCTTTCCTTATCAACTCTACAGCTTCTCTCTCTCTTCTCTTCCTCACCACACCAATGTCGAAAATGACAATCAATATCTCGATTTCAAGTTCAATTTCAGTGGCTGTTTAGAGAGATCTTCCCTTTTTTCTGATGAATTCTTTAATAGCAACAATATTTGTCCCTTAAAGAAGTCACCGCAGCCACAACAGTAGCTGCAACATTCAAAATTCTCTGATGAAATCGATTCTTCGAGGAGGTTGAGGATCTCGTAGCAAAAGAAGATTGTTGGTTTTGATTTTGCATTATTGGAAGAATTTGGAACACTCAAAGAAGAAGAAGAAGAAAAGTAAAAGCAACAAAATAAAGGGAGATCAGGAAGGCCTTCCTCTATGTTATCATTTTCATCGATGAGTTCTGGTCGCAAAAAAAGCAGATCCATGTCTCCTTTGAGGGTATCGACATTGGAAATTGATGACGTCATCTCTAAGGACTTTTCGGGGTGGTTATTTTGGGTGGGTGGGTTCACATAAGTGGGTCACTTGGGTGGGTTTTTAATCAGAGTAAAAAGACTAAAATATCCCTATGCAGGTTAGTAAAAATCCTATGTA
Source organism: Senna siamea (assembly GCA_031216115.1). NCBI lineage: Eukaryota > Viridiplantae > Streptophyta > Magnoliopsida > Fabales > Fabaceae > Senna > Senna siamea. The sequence goes on from CM062360.1 coordinate 12,929,457, forward strand.
GAGTCAACTTTAAGGACATCATGTTTGACTGTTAGTATTTGGATAGAAAAACTAACGGATGCTGTTATTTGAAAGATTTTAAAAGTTTGGAAGGGTCCCTTTTTAAGTTTTAAAGCTCAGGGGGGTTCTATGAAAAAGGGTCAAAGTCAAGGAGATTATGTGTATTTTAGCCTAGCTTTAACATTATGTGATTAAACATATAATATATGATATAATTTTAGAAATAAAAAAAGTGCCAAATCACTTTCATTATTTAGTCATTGCACCAAAAATTGTGCAAAGGTCCAAAACTTGCCCTTCATCATCTTTGATCCGTTGCCCTTCACTATCCTCTGTGCTTTAGGAGACGTTCTTCATTGTGCTTTTGCACCTTTCATCATCTTTTGTCACTCCATTGTGCTCTATCGTCCTTCATCACCCTTCACTGTCCTCCACTGCAAGTCCCTTGCCTCTACGTAAGTGAGCTGCATCTAATGCTTCATCAGCTTCATCTTTATCGTTACACAATCCTCTTCTTCCTCTTTTTGAAAGCTAAAAGACCAGTTTGTAGCCTCAAATTCGAGTGAATTAATGGACTGCCACTAGTATCAGCGCCACCAAGCCACTGGACCCACTGTTAAGTGGCCTACTACTATAATTTCGATGTTTAATATTGGCATGTGATTTTCATCAATTGTGGTTGCTAGTGTGATTTCCTTTCATTGACAGGCTTTGCTTCAAGAACCTCAAGCTTTGAAAGATTGTCTCCTTTGTTGAAAAATCTAGGAAGAAGGTGTAATAACCCAGTTAAAAATTAAATAATTAGGATAAAATAATTGGAAATCTTGAAATATTGTTGGGAGGTGATTAAGAAAAATTTTCTGAGCTCATAGTTTAAATTTGAGAATTTTTCAAAATAAAATTATATTTGATACAGAAATTTTTATCTGCCTTGAGGAACTTAACATATAATTTTGGAAGGCTTATAATAGCTTAAAAATTTCCAAATCCCTTCCATATCATCTTAAATTCTTGCCTAAATTGGAAAATGTATCTAAAATTTATCTAGGGCAAAGTGAGAAAAAATCAAAATGCCCTTAGAAACTTTAAAACCCCATTTTTCTTCATTTCTTCCCATTTTTCTCTCTCTCTCCCACTCACTCCCGCTCTCTCTTGCATCTCCCTTACCTTCACGCTGCTTGGCCTCCATCTGCTTACCAAATCACTGAATGTCGTCGTCCCACCATGCCGCAAAAGCTTACTGAACTGTAGGGCTTCTGTCGACATCACCAGGAGCTTTGCTGGACCATCGCAATGACTAAAAATGAAGCCTTCTTCTGCGACTTTCCCTTCTTTGATTTAGCCAGTTTTGCACCGTTGGACCACCGATGACCTATGTTTTAGTTGCCCAGCAACACCCTTGAGCTGCCAATCACCTTCACCGAGCCTCCCACCGACGTCCATCGCTGGAAAACGCTAAGGAAAGTTTAGGGACTAAACTGTAATTTTCTAAAACTTGTGGTATACATTGAAATACTCTGAATGAATTGCTTTTTCTATAATTTCTAGTCTTTAGGATGCTATTAGGAATGAATTGAAGGGATAAATTGAATAAAAATCATAAAAATCATAAATGGGAAAATAGGGACTAAATTGAAAATTTTGAAAAAGTTTGGTATGAATTAGAATTTCAGAAATTGATGCATCTTTGTAATCCTTAGCTTAATTAGGACTTTTATGAATGTATGGAATTAGAAAATGGAAGAAAATTATTGGAACAGTTTCAATTATAAGATTTAGAGACTAAACTAAAAAGATTGACATATTCTATTTAAGTAGTGTAAACCATGTACATCCTAAACTTTTGAGTAAATAAAGTTCATTTAGCCTCCAAGAAGTATCATAGAGTAAATTGGATAATTTTATTGCTGAACACCAACTTTGGGATAAATAAGGGACTAAAGTGAAAACTTATTTTTTTTAGGCATTGAAAATAAGTTTTAGTTTTGAATGTTGGTTACAAAAGTGTACAGAAGTGACTTGGAGAGTTAATCAAAGGAGAAGGAGAAGAATCTTAAGTGAAGTGAAGGAAATCCCAATTAAGGTAGAGTAATCTACACTCTCTTTTGTTTTAATAAATGTTTAATGTGAATTGATTGCTGTGAATATGTTTTGTGAAAATGTACTGAAAAATGTGTGCTGAATTAGATAAGTATAAGAAAAGACCTGCATGTGTTTGAAATGTATTTGAAAATTCTTTATTGATAGTTTTGATTAGACTATTGGAATTTTATGCTTATAGTGCAGACGAGACTTGGGATGGATACTTGGTGACTGGTATGGGATGGTTGTCAAGTATTCTATATTCAGACCTACTTTTTAAATTTTCATTATTTAAACACTAAAATGATCTATATATGTTAGGGTTTACCTGTTAAACCAATACACCTATATGAAAGACTATAAGGAGTAAAGGGAGGAGAGTCTATACCGGGGAATGGATTGGTTTAAGAGTAAAGCCTTATGATCCTAAGTATTAGTCACCTATATGTATACATTGCCTTATAGTCGGGATAGAGAGATGATACCTACTCATAATGTGCACATGATGAGGGACACCCTTTTTTGATGTTAGGTTCTCAGTCACAAGGAGGACAGTCATGTGACAATCACCCAGAGGATGGTCCCTATGGTAGCAACAATTTTAGTCACATGGAGGACGGTCCTGTGATAATCACTGGAATGACGGTCCCCGTGATCTTAAAGTGAGATTGAAAAATAGCAGATAATGAATTGTGAATTGATTTATATGATTTTATGCATATATACTGATGTAATATACAGATTTTTGAGATCCTTGTAGCAACATAAGAGCATTATGCAATGAATATGAAAAATTGGTTGCAGGCATTTTGAAAATGATGATTTTCATAAACACTTAGATTAAGAAAATGATTTTGACTTTTGATTTCTGCATAGCCATTAGATTTTCCATGTTTATTGATTTATGATAAATGAAGCTTTAATTCACATGTTTTATTAAATGAATGAATTTGGGGAGAAGTTTTCTATACCTGAACAGGGGTATAGCTGAACACTCAACTATTTTGAATAAAAGTATTTGTATATTACTTTACTGGGATTCAAAATCTCATTAAGTTATGTGTTTAGGCAATCAAGGGTGTGATGGCGCCAGGAATTAGCCTGGGACTAGATATATTTATTGCATAGAATTACAGAGAGACCGAGAAGCTATGATGTAGCTTAGGGTATTAATTGTAAATGGCTTAATGGCCTTAACAGGGTGGTTATTGATCACTGAATCTGTATTTGGAGACATTTATATATACCATTGTGGTAAATGGTTAAGTTCTATATCCTGTAGTTAGTATCTCAAATGAAATTTATGAATGGTAATTTAAATGTATATTCCAAAGTATATTGATGGCTATATTGTTATGATGATTTTATGTATTAGATAAGCTGCACAAGTATAGGGTTGAGTGAAATCTGAATAAGGACGGCTATTTGGGTTACACTCAACTAGTAACGGCCCTGATCAATGCATATTTTGAAAGGAAAAATTTTTCATAGCGTTTAACGTTTCCTAAATTACATGCTATGGTAAGGGGATTGTTACAGAAGGTATTTTAAGCTTTTTTAACTTGGTTATGATTTTTAAATATTGGTTTATGCTTACAATTAACGAAATGTGATTTTGTGTTATGGATTTTATTTCCTTATATATGATCAGTTTTGTATTTTAGTCTTTAAAGTTGTGATGTGTCGTGAAATTTCAAGTGGTTTATGTGTATGTGTGTTTATTTTGGTGTATGCATATTGCAAGGCATCCCTAATGAACACCAAGATCTATATTTGTTTTTTTTGGTTACAAATAGCTTTTAAAACTTATTTTGAATTCATTTGTTTGTTTTGAAAGAAACTTGCCTCAACATTTATCAGACCTTGCCTACTGCTCTCTGTGCAAAGCATCCTAGTTGCCATAGGTGAACTTTGGGTTGATTGAATATTTCTACATACCTTAGTCTTATATAGATGTTGTTGATCATTATTAGTGCTTAGCATATTGCTATTCTAGTATTTTATCTAGAGTGAGACAAAGTTAGGATTTACTTTCTCTTGCTGAAACATCACCATCTTTCGATGATTATAAATACAATACAAATGATGAGAACTTCTTTAATCATTAACATTTATTATGATTATTAATTAAAATATGAACTCACTGCTTGATAGAAGGTGGCTAAATATTTTCTATTCTCAATGTTAATGGTCCTCCGTCCAAAAATAAATGATCCTAAGTTTCACAATCTTCACATCCAAATGGACAAATATCATTTGATGTGATTCCTCTCACTTTCAATAGTCTTCCTAAAGGAAGAACTTCATGACATAATTTCCAGTCTGCGCATCTAATATTTGATATCCTACTATGCATTTTTACTCTCCATTATATACTTTAGTCCAAATTAGTTCATCTGTAATATTTGTAATTATTAATGGTATTTGAGTAATTTTCTTCTCTGTATGAGGGTAATAAATGGCATGCAGCTGATCTTCATTCCAAGCTTTTTGATTTACATTAATAACATGTACAAACTTTATATTACCTGGTATTAGAAGTCCTTCTGAAGTATGCCAATATGGGGAGAAGATGCTTGTTGGATCTCTAATTCCCACAGTCCACTTCAGAGAATCTGTTACAAGTTTTGTTGCAGGCATTAAGTACTTCCAAATTGGTGAAGCTATAGAAGGGCAATGAAGAATGTTGTTGTCCTACGTACTGTATTTGGACAAAAAGAGTTTACTAAAAATTGAGTTTCTAAATGCCAAGTCCTCCCCATATGATAGACCTAGTTACTAACTTCTAATTGAAAGTGTGTAATCTCTTAGAATTTTTTGATTCACCCTATAGGAATTGTAATGTCCCACATCGATTGGAGAGGGGAATGAAGCATTCCTTATAAGGGTGTGGATACCTCTCCATTGAAGACGCATTTTCTCCTCCGAAGGGATAGGGGGAGAGGAACAAAACTGTGAGGTAGCTCGATAACCACCAAAGCGGACAATATCTGCAAGTGGACGGCTGAACTGTTACATTGGTATCAGAGCCGAGGCCCAGATAGGTGTGCCAGTGAGGACGCTGGGCTCCCTAAGGGGGGTGTATTTGTAATTTCTGACATCAATTGGAGAGAGGAAAGAAGCATTCCTTATAAGGGTGTGGATACCTCTCCCTTGCAGACGCGTTTTCTCCTCCGAAGGGATAGGGGGAGAGGAACAAAATCGTGAGGTGGCTCGATAACTACCAAAGTGGACAATATCTGCAAGTGGGCTGCTGGAATGTTATAGGAATCCATTAAAAAGGCTGTATATTGAATTAATTAAAGTTTACACTAATTCACCTAAATTTCTAGCATTTCACCTACACATACACCATATGAAAACTACCAATAGAGGTACAAGTTTTAAAGAAATTTTTTGCAGTAATTTCAGTAATGTTATGCTATGCTCTCTGTTTTTGAATTTATTTTCTCACTACTTCCTATTGTTTAATGTTTGTTTACTATACAACCTCATGCAAATTGTCAAAGGAAAAAAACAAAGTTCCCACCATACATTTTTATGATAAAAATTTTCATCCATTACTACTTTTACATCTTATTAAAAGGTAGGGGAAAAGAATGGATAAAAGTTGGCTAGATCAATTTGGCTTGGAAATCCTTCGACCAACAATACCCTAACTTCTCTAATGATCCCAGAAATGTTCATTTGGGCTTAGCAAGTGATGGGTTTCAACCTTATGGAAATATGAGTGCTAATCATAGTATTTGGTCTATTGTTCTTGTTCCATATAATTTTTCACCTTGGGATTGCATGAAAGACTCATACTTTATGATGACAATTTTAATTCCAAGCCCTAAGTGTCCAAGCAATGACATAAATTTGTACTTGCAACCAATGATTGAAAAGTTGGAAAGAGTTATGGGAGAGAGGAGTAGAGACTTATGATGCCTACTTAACATCTAATTTTGTGTTGTGGACAGTTGTGATGTGGACAATTAATGACTTTCCAGCATATAGAAAACTTTCTGGATGGTCAACTAAAGGCAAGCTTGCATGTCCTTGTTTCCATAAAGATACACACTGTGTTTATTTATGGAACAAGTTATGCTACATGGGCCATCATCATTTCTTACATACCAATCATCCATGGTGTTGAAATCAAAGGGAATTTGATGGAAAAGTGGAAAATGCCATGGCACTTACTCCATTAACTGGTGATGAAGTACTTGACCAACTAGAACAATTAAGAAACATGACTTTTGGGAAATGTCAGAAAAAAAAAAGCATAACCAACCAACCAATTCTTATAATTCGAAGAAGAAAATTATGTTTTTCCAATTTCCTTATAGGAAAAATCTTATAATATGACATAATCTTGATGTTATGCACATTGAGAGAAATATATCTGACAATATTATGTCAATAATGATGAATATGTATGGATAGAAAAAGGATACATTAAAGAGTCAGTATGATTTAGTGGATTTAGGTATAAGAAAAGGGTTGCATCCACTTCAAGATGGAAGAAATATTTTGTTACTTTTAGCATGCTATGCATTTTCTTCGGATGAGAAGTTAAAAGTTTGCAACTTTCTTACTAATTTAAGGGTTCTTGATGCATTTTCCTCAAACATTTCACATTGTGTCAATGTCCATGAAAGGAAAATATTTGGATTGAAGTGTCATGATCACCGTGTCTTGTTGAAATATATATTTCCAATTACGGTACGTGGCCTTTTACCTAATAAAGTTTACGAACCAGTAGTAGAATTGGGCAATTTTTTCAAGAATCTTTGTTCCAAGTGCTTGAAAATTGAAGATCTTAATAAACTTGAAAACCAAATTGCGATCACTATGTGAAAAATGGAAACCATATTTCCACCAACTTTGTTTGATGTCATGGTCTACTTGCCCATTCACTTGGCTAGAGAGGCCAAGCTTGGTGGACCCATGTAATATTGGTGGATGTATCCTATTGAGAGGTAATGCATTGTAGGTACTAGATAATTAATAATGTATTCCTTTAATGGCAGGTATTATATTATTTTCAATTTATGAACGTAGGTATTTGCGAACTCTCAAATCATATGTTCATAATAAGGCTTGTCCATAAGGATCAATTGTAGAAGGTTACTTGGCAAAAGAATCTCTAACCTTTTGCTCATGATACTTGAAGAATATATCAACCAAGTTTAATAAACCAGCTAGGAATGATGATGGACCCGAGAAATATTGTGAGATATCTATCATCAAATAAAGTGGTCAACCAAAAGGGAGTTACAAAATAATTACTCTATCTCATTTAGAGTTTGACCAAGCTTGTATGTATGTTCTTCAAAATTGTGAAGAGGTTTGGCCATTTATGGAGTAAGTTCAAACTACTTTTCTAATATAAAAAATTTTGAAGAAAATAATTATTTGCACTCTCTAATTTAAAGAGTTCAAAATATTTCTCTTGTATATGTAGGGAGCATCAAAAGGAGCTTGAGATACAAACATCAGTAGTAAATAAGAGGAGTAGCAGGAAATTTCCTAATTAGTTTCATAAACATGTATTGGTTTATATAAACTTATGGCCTAATGCATTATATTTTAATTTGTAATTTAGGTTTTTAGTAATGACCCAAGGCTCCTTATTTATGTAGGTTTTTAAGTTATCTACACAACAATGTGTAAGTGAAGATATCATAAGCTTAGTTGTAGGTCCTCTTCAATAGGTGCACAGACATTGCATGTTTATGGTGAATGGATATAGATTTCACACAACAGATTATGTTTCAAGATGAAAAAAAAAATAGTGGAGTTCATGTAAAGGTGATGATTCAAACCCTGAAAAGGAGTAATATGGTGTATTAAAGGATGTTTATGAATTTTCTTATGTCAAAAATAAGAAGGTATACCTCTTCAAGTATCATTGGTGGTATGTTGCTCACTTAGGAAGAGGATATAAAGTAGATAAATATAGAAGTGTTAATACTCGAGGTTTGTTGAATACAAATGAGCCATTTATCTTGCCATCTCAACCAGAAAAAGTGTTCTACTTAGATGATATAATTGATCAAGGTTAGTTAGTTGTTGTGAAGAAACATCCTTGTGACCTATTTAACATGCCTTAAGAAGATGATGGTGATTATGGTGACCATGTGTCACTTGATGAAGAAGCGTATCAACAAATTAAAGTTGATCAATTAAATGCTTCAACTGACAATGAAGTGGAAAATGAGTTTGTAGTTACTTTTCAAAAGATAGATGTTGAACCACAAACTATCAATTAAGCAAATGATGAAGCATGAAAAAATATGCATAACTATAGTGAAGTGAATTTCATTGATGATAGTTTTATAGATATGAGTGTAAATGAAGAAAGTGAGGAAGAAGATTTAATCTATGAAAATAACACATAAGAAACAGATGATTCCGAAGACTAATTAAAGGTTGTTACAACAATTATGGTAATATAGTTAAGACTTGTTATATTTTACACTTTTATGTTTAATCTAAGCATATATATTTTATTATTTATAACTTTAATTTATTTTTTTTACCTCACATATGAATTATTATTTATTTTTTAAATACAACATTGTAGGAAATGTTAGAACTTGGACAAGGTCGAGGTGGAAGGGGTGCAAAAGTTGGTACACGTGGTTTTAGGCGAGGAAGACATGACAATAAAGGAGAAGTGAGTTTAGCTTTGCGATTATCGCCATGAAAAGAAACACCATAAGTTAAAGAGTAACATCACATTTCTCCAGTGACACATGTGGATAGTTTTCCACAACATACTCATAAGCTAAATAAGGATTTTCTAATGACCCAAGGATCAAGGAATCAGCTAAATGAGGATTCTTTAATAGCCCAAGCAATGTGGTTGAAATTAAAGGTAATAAGTTAAAAAAGCATATAACTTCATAATTTTTAGATTTTTTTATAAGAAGAATATTTGTTTATATTTTAGGAGAAGTTTGAGATTGTCGATGATAGAAAACATATAGCAATGGAGAAATTTGTCATTAACACTATGCATAGGCTTTTCAGAGCATGGAAGACTCATTTGCACAAACATTATAACCACTTCAGCACTGATGAAAGAGATTGGCTAATCGGCCCACTAATGTTACTCCTAAAGATTGTGAGTGTTTGGTAACATATTATAGTTCTAATAAATTCAAGGTAATGTGGAATTATATGCTATTTAAACTATAAGAGTTTCATTTAGTTATTTAAAATATGAGAGTTTCATTCTTGTAGGCTATTAGTGAAAGAAATAAAAAAAAAAGGCAAAACAAACAACAATACATACATGTGGCCCTCAATTCTTTTTTGAGATAGAGGAATCTACGATAAGTATTTTAATTTTTTTTAATTACTTAAGAATGTTATTTCATTTGGTTATAAGTTTCTTTATTGTAGAGAGATCTTGAAACTAGAGAAAAGAAGGAGCATTTATGCGGTTAGACCCAAATTCATAGGAAATTCATGTATATATAAATTTTAATTATCTTTTGAAGTTTAAATTTCATTTCCTATTTGTGATACTAAATCATTGTTTGCATTAATGTAGGGACGCATTCAAGAGCTTATGTCTCAGCAATAGGAAAATGAGCATCCACTGACCAGAGATGAGATTTTGACATTTGCTCTTAGAGAGAGGTCAGGATTTGTCGATGGAAAAGCATATGGAAAGAAACCATCTAGTAAGAAACCATCAAATAAGAAATCTCGACAACAAGTAGATGTGCAAGCCAGTGTGTCCTCTGCAATTAAAGGTGTACATGAGCATATGCAAGTTGAAATGGAGAGGAAGTTGCAATAAAAGCTTAATAGGAATTTGTAGGAGGAGTGTGCTAAGATTGAACATAAGTTGCAAGTTGAGCTTAAACATAAGATGCAAGCTGAGCTTGAATGTAAGATACAAGCTGAGCTTGAATGTAACAAGCAAGCTGAGATTGACTAAAGGATCCAAGAACAATTGGATATCATAATGTCAAATTTTCAACAGGTAACTTTCACTTTTGGTTTTTTGTTTAAATTTTAGATTGAATTGTTGATGATAATAGGCTAAAATTTAATGGTATTGTGTTGAAATTTGATAGTTTGATGATATTGTGCTGCAATTTTAATGATGAACGATTAGCTTGGCTTTGGGCTTGAGATGTGGGTAATATGCTATCTAAACGTGTTGAGTTTTAGTTTGGTGCTGCTAGATTTGTAATATGAATTTAGTTTGATTTTGATCTTGAGAAGTGGTTGTTCTGCTATCTCAAAGTGTTGACTTTGAGATGATCTGTAATATAGACTTTAATGAAATTTTGTGCAAAAAATTATATTTTAAACTTCAAAGTTGTCCAAATTTTGCTGTCATGCTCTAGTGTCCATTGTCATGGTTTTCATGAAGTAATGCAACTAAATTTTTTCTAAACTTGGTGCCTCATCTCCTATAGCCTTTTGGCATACATTTTGATTAGATTTCACACGTGTAATTAAAGCTTAATACTTTGCAAAATTTCTACTTTGTTTTGAATGAGAAAAAGCATGAGATTTTAATTAAATTGCTTAGGAAACTAACTAGGCTTGAATTCTGAGGAAACGGGAAGCCTTGGATTAATTAGGAGCAAATGGTAAATAGGTAGAGTGATTTACGCTCCCTTGACTTTTAATTAACGCTATGAATACTTGATTCAGTATAATTTGATTGCATAGGAATACGTGCTACTTTCAATGAGTATATCTGTATGCCTATGTGCTGTAAATGCTTGTTGCATGTTAGAACGATTTGGCTATTAGATTTAGATGCCAAAAAAACGAGTTAACTTAGGGTAGGGTACTTAATAGTCGGTATGGGACGGCCGTTGAGTATCCCAAGTGCAGAGAATTTTATAAATGTATCGTTTTAATTGGATTTAGCCTGCATTCGTTAGGGATTACACGGTAAACCAGGATGACCCTATGAAAGGTTTAAGGAGTATAAGGGGGATAATATATACGGGGAAACGTTATGGTTTAGGTGTAATTTCCTAAAACCTTAAGAACTAGTTGACTGTGTGCATGTAATTCTGAATAGACTGTATGAGGATGAGGATTGGCATATGTGCACATGCTAGGGGACGCCCTAAATGTTGATTATCACTCAGTCCTTGAGTGAGTGATTGGTGTCACGGATCACACTCACAATATAGGCGTGATTTCAGATTATTGGTGTCATGGATCACACCTAATGAAAAAGAAATGATTTTCGTAAAACGACATGTAATTGGATAGATTTATATACGGTCACATAAGACTTGTGATTGATGTGATTGTGAAAACCACCAGGAAATAGATTTTAATTAGATTTTCAGTAAGGATTTTCAGAAAAACATATTTTTATACTCATTTGATTTACTGCCTCATTTTTCATGCAATTTAATGATTTTAAAAGATAAGGTAATTCACTGACTTTTGAAATAAACAAGATAAGATGTTTTCTGTGCTTTGTCACAGCTGAGCATCCAGCTATTTTGAAATTATTTACTGTAAATTACTCTACTAGGATTTAACTATCTCATGAGGTTATTTGCTTAGATGAACAGGAACAGGGGCCTAGGAGATAGCTGGGCAGAAATTGGATGACTGAGGGACGTTGCAGCGTAGTTTAGGCTTGAATCTGTTATTGTAAATATTTGTATTGATGATTCTGCTGTTGTTGGATTTTTATTGGATGTATATAATGGTTTTATAACTGTTTGTATTTTGGGAGACGCCCGATATACAAGGCAAACTCTGCCGAATTTTTTGCAAAAATGAATTTCTGAATTTTAGTTTAAGTTGAATTGCATGTGGATGCTTTATGTGTTTTGATCTTATGGTTATTAGAATTGATATTCCATAACATGTTATGATTGTATGTGAATTTAGAATAGTTGCATATAACTTAGGGTTGAGTGGGATCTGAATGGACAGTGGTAAAGGTTTATTTAGGTCACACTTAACCAGTAGCGATCCCCTGATATTCCCGAATCAGGGAAAAAGTGAAAAGTTATTTTTGAAAACCCATATGCTTCTGCTACTCTGATAGAGATAAGTGTATTGTGGATTAGGGGGTCGTTACACTAAGGGTTACAAAAATGCATCAAAATGTTGATGACATAAGTGAAACTAATGACTGGGCATTGTACAAAGGAGCTCTATTTCCAAATAAGGTAGCCCTCAGTAGGCTACAAAATTATTCTTTATTAGGTCAAAATAAAATTTTTTGGTGTTCAAGTCACTTGATAAATATGTGAACTATTAATGCATGTATTATCCTACCACTTGCAAATGGAGGATAGGCATTGTAAGAAATAATTTCTTTGGAAATAAAAAAATACAATGGACCTTATACATGCCCCAATCTAGAAATATCCCACTATATGGTTACCATGTATTTTGTGTGTGACACCTTACAAGTAACCTAAATATAGAGTTTCTTATTGTTTTAATATTTAAGGTAAATTATGGTCCATTTTCTAAGTGATGAAAATATTACATTCCTCTTCTTTCTATTTTTTAAAAAATTATATTATCCATCTCATTTGAGATAAGAAAAATATTAATTAGACTTAAGTATAGTTTTTTATATCATTGGTATCAAGTTTTTTAATTAATGAAAATAAAAGATATGAGTAAAATGATCTTTAAGAAAGACCCAATTATAGAGTGATAAGTTGTAAAACAACTATACACATGTCATTATCTTATGAGGAAACATGATAATAAAGATATAAAAATCATACATAAATATTTTTCTAAGAAAAACCTGCACTTTTTTCTTTTTTTTTTTTTTACTAAAATACTCTTATATTTATTATTTATACAATAAAAGTATTAAATATGTATTTAATTAAAATAAAAGCAATTTTTAAAATTTTTTAAAAAATTAAAGTTATGATTTTTAATTCAAAGCAAATAATACTAAAATAGCAATTTTCAAAATATATTTTCTATAAATTATATATTTTTTTAAAAAATAATATTATCATTAAAGATAATTTGGTCAAAATGAGTGAAAGTATATGTTTTTTCTCTCTCTGGGAGGAAAGTATAATATCATGATACCAATAATTGATTGATCAACCCATCCTATATTAGAAATGATGTTGCTCCCTTGAACATAATATCAAGATACCAACTTTCTTTTACTCACTAGACCAACTAATTTTAGGAATGCGCTCAATACCCTAATTCTCATATACTCTACATACTCGCATATTTGAGCTTTTTGACCCTTGCACACCATTCCCAATATATTGGGAATAGCGGGTTCCTAAAAGCAAGTATTTTGCTCTAAAAAAACAATGGGGTGCCACATGGAATTTGTGGTCAGATATACATTCATGTTACTTTTATTTTGTAGTATAATTTCTTGTTAAAAGAATAAATTAAACAAATTATAAAAGGGTGGTTTTATAAGGAGCTCGGTCTCCTTACTTCATTCATCCCACTCTCTTTCTTCTTTTTTTTTTTTTTGATAAATTGTTTTATATAAAACGAAAAGAGAAAAAAATCAAAACTTAACCAAGCAGGTTGGCAATTTTTTCATATCTCTTCCCATTATAAAAGCCTCTCAACACTAAAATTGTATGAAATTTTAGGATTTTTGTTGCAAGTAGAAAATTATAAACTTTACGAATGGCAAGTGGATCTAATTGTAGGCACTTAAGTAAAATAAATATCCATCTACTTTCAGTTTAAGCAACTTTATAGGTCTTAAATTTCACGAAAATGATATTTTAGCTAAATTAACACCAATAAATCAAAGTGATAATTAAAAATATAGTTTAAGACTATCACTGTCACACTCTTTTTTGTTTCAGAAATTTTATGTTATTTTCATAATTTGATATATATTTTTTAAAATTTTAATATTTTTAAAAGATGGAATCTCCTTAAATGACAAAACCATAAGAAAACATGAAATAAACCTATTGCAACATTAAGGTTCTAGAAAAGGACAAGCGATTGAACCTCATTTTTCTATAACCTTCCATTCCCCGAACTACCTTCGCCTGAACCTCTGTGATTATTTATTTCTTCTACCATTTTTTCTCTCATTTTCCTTATTTCGATTGTCTCCTTCATTCACTTCAACTTCATCTTCATTTTGTGGACCCAAAATGGCAAGAAGAGTTCAGCATTTCTTTATAAGCACATAAATATTTCTAATGGCAAGAAAGGAGTAATGTTTGAAGTTGACAGATGAAAAAGAGTTATGATCAATGAAGGCAATTTTTTCAGAGTCGAAGAAATTTTTTAAGGACAAGTCAAAGTTGAAGGCTGAAAACATATGTTATTTAATTTATAAGATAGGGCTAACACTGAACCCACCCACTAATTTACGAGCAATTATACTTAGAAGACTATTCCTATGTTGAGATGATGTTCGACTACTGTAAAGAAAATTCTTCACACCTGGACGTGGTAGAGTTCCTTTTGTGCAAAAAACCACAACTCATATTGACTTGAATGTAGGAGAGGGCATAGCAATAAATGAAGACTAGTCCAATTTGTATGCATTTAGCCAAAAACTGCAAAACTTCAACCTATTTCGGTCAAACTTCAACTACAAAAATGCAAACTGTCAACCTATATAAAACGGAACTAATTGTCTATTGGCCAAGCTTCCTAGAGTGGAATTACTATTTATTTTTCTCAAAAGTAATTAATTTGACATTATTGAGTATTTGGCCAAACTATTTTTAAAACAATAAGTACTGTTGAATAGTAAGAAGTAGTTTATTAACTATGGACTGGAAATTATAAATTTGAACTTCAATTTTTAAACGAAAATAAAAGTTAAAAATTAAATTTTTTCTAAAGATAAAATATTCATATTAAAATTTTTTATTTACTATATATATACTCTTAATTTGTTTTACCTAAACCTTTCACAATATATTTTTTAAAAATTTTTATTTAAAAAAGGCATTTCAAAATTTTGTTTTAAAAAAACTTAGGGTGTGTTTGGTTTGTGAAAACATTTTCAGTTTTAATTTTTAATTTTTATTTCTTAAATTTAGTTTTTGTTTTTAAGTTTTTAAAATTTTTAAAACATCTTTATTATGTAAAGTTAAAATTTTGTTTATATTTATTTTTAAGTTAATTAAATTGTCTTAATATTAATTTTTAGGTTTGGTTATTATTAAATTATAATATTTATATGACAGAAAGATTTACTTTCTTAAAAAATTATAAAAATAACACTGGTCATTATTTGAAAGCGCTGATAATTTTTGAAACTATGTATTTTATTTTGTTTGAGGTTTTTTAATATGCATTAATCAAGTCAAATCCTTCCAATCACATAATATAAGTTATATCTATTCTAGATATGTAAATCCATTTCAATTTATTATTTATTTTACTCTTTTTCTAATATAAATAATATATATTTAAAGTTATAAGAAGGTAAACATAATTTAAGGACAAGTACGTTGGCGAAAATTTAACAATGAAAACTACGTTAATTAAGATATATATATATATATATATATATATATGAATTTATAAAATTTTAAAAAATAATTTAAATAAAATATATATTATGGAATATGAATTTGGATCCATGGATGATTTATTTATCTTTTTCTTAATTATTGTTTTTCTCTTTCTCATTTAAAAATTTTTTTCATGTAAAATATTTCGTAGAATAATTTTTCATATATAGTATCCTTTATGAAACTCAAAATTGATTTAACAGCTGAAAAGAAAAATTTTACTATAATTAATGGACATACTTTCTCGATATTAAAGGGGGATAATTAAAGAGAACTAACAAGAAATGAATAATGTAATAACCGAAAAAGTTTTTAAAAGATAAAATTGAACTTTTAACACCAATTCCTTTTAAACTGAGGCTGGCACGTATTTTGAGGTCATGGTTGAACTTGGAAAGCGATTTGAAGTCAGAAACACGATCAAAAAAAAAGAAACGCGATCCGGTGATCAGGGATTGACAGACGAAGTTTCGTACTTCAATTTCACAAACGGAGGCCAGAATCGCTGCATGGAAACTCGTACCAACATCTGGAGGGAAGCTGACATCCTAAAGTTTTTCCAGGTGGTCCGAGAAAAGTCAGAATCGCCCCCGAAAGCTTTAAATTTCCCGAAACCTCGCCATTTGGCCTAATTCTCTCTCTCTCCTCACTCCACTTTCTCTCACCTCTCTCTCCTCCTTCCTCCACCGCGCGCCGCCACTAGAGCCACCGTGAGCCACCACCTGGCATACCAATCGACTCCCCTCGCCACCCTCGACTTCCAGCAACCACCCACGGTCGCCAACAGCTGCCAGCGCGCCGAAAAATGTCATTTTCCTCCTCCATCGCGCAAAACTTCGCCAGCTGAGATCGCCGCCGTCCACCACCGTTGGCCATCACCGCCCCCACCATCGTGTAGCCTGAGCTCACAGCTTCCTCCACCATCTCGCTGACGTTGAACGGAGGTTCAACGCGCCTAGATCGAGGCTTTTTTTATTCGCTGTGCGTCGTTCTTCGTGGCCAGAAAATGCCATCCAAACAGCCGTGAACCGTTGCGCCACCACCATATTCGGACTCCTCGTCTTGCAGGATTCACCGTGGTGTAAATTTCGAGGCCAACTGCACCCCTTCTCCGTGCGCCGCTGTGCCAGAGAATCTGGACATACACTGGGAGAAACCGAGACCAACCCGGGACAGATTCCACCATCCTACAACACTGGTAAGGTCCGATTTCCCAAAAACTAATGAATTTTGATTGAATTAGCTTTCGAACGCGAATAGGAAATAAATTGACCTAGGTATTAGGGTAATCAGACTTAGAGTCGTAAAACGGATGACATGAAGAGCTTGAATATTCATTTAAATGTCCAGGGAATTTAATTGGCTCAAAATATGAGATTTCGTGAAGTTATGAATTATTTCGGAGCAACAGGAGACCAGGTAGGATAATTTATGCTTCCCGAGTTTTATATTTGACCTAGTGAATACCTGAACGATTAGATTTAATTGCATGGATTTTTGTGCTGCTTTCGATAGACTAAATTGCATGCCTGTGTGCTAGATATTCTAATTGCATGTTAGACATTTTGTTTATCGAGTTTAGATGCCCTTAGGACTGATTTACTTAGGGTAGGGTACTTGATAGTCGATATGGGACGGTCGTTAAGTATCCCGAGTACAGGGAGTTTTCAAATGATATTGTTTTTACCAGATTTAGCCTGTACTGTGCTAGGGATCACGCGATAGATCAAGACGACCCTAAGAAAGGTTTAAGGAGTATAAGGGGGGATAACCTAGACGGGAAAACATTTTGATTTAGGTGTAATATCCTAGAACCTTGAGTAATAGCCGACCGTGAGCATGTGAGTTCGAATAGACTGTATGAGGATGAGAATTGGCATATGTGCACATGCTAGGGGACGCCCTAGATGTTGATTCTCACCTGGTCCTTGAGTAAGTGATTGGTGTTATGGATCACACTCACAACATAGGCAAGATTCAGGTGATTGGTGTTACGGATCACACCCAACGATAAGAGAGGTAATCTTTCTAGATAACGTGCAATTAGATGACGATTTGAGATTTGGTCGCAGAGGATTTATGGCCAGGATGGATTTAGATGCACTGGGCATGAGATTTAACCTGATTTCTATGATTGATTTTCAAAGAAATGGATTTTATGATTTTGAGTATTTGCTACAATTTCCATGTGATAAACAATTTTAAAGATAAGGTATTTCACTGATTTCGAACTGATTTCAGGAAGTTATTTTTGGTGCTCGCACCGCTGAGTATTCAACCAAATTTTGAATTGTATTTGAAATGTAAATTATTCTACTGGGATTTTATATCTCACCAGGTTGTTTACTCAAATGAACAGGAACAGGGACAGGAACTTAGACGTTAGCTGGACGATGACTTGGTGATAGACAAAAGAGAGGCTTAGTCTAGGCTTGAATTATATTGTATATATTTTGATGATGATGTTGTATATTGGTCTTTTGTCATTTATGTTTTCTGTTGTAATTGGACTGGCTGTATATCTGTAAACAGGATGACTGTTGTATTTTGGGATACGCTTGAAATACAGAGGAAACTCTGCCGAATTTTCGGTAGGGTTTACTGCTGTAAACTTGTGAAATTAAGTTGGAATTTGTATGAATGCTTGTATGATGTATCGATAGACTTTAGTTCCATTCCAGAGTAATTTATGACGTATGTATGTATAATTAGCATAGCTGCAGGTGAATTAGGGTTGAAAAAAATCCGAATAGACAATGGGAACGGAATCTGAACTATTTCAAAAACCCATATGCTTCCGCTAGACAGATAAAGGATAGTATACTGTGGATTAGGGGGTCGTTACAATTATAGTATCAGAGCCTAATTTGTCAGATCGTCTAGTTTAGTAGGCTAGGGATTGTGAATCTTTGGGCTTACAGCTTTAGGGATTGATTAATGGAATGTTAGGACCTAATCTCGAACCGATAAGTAACGGAATAAATTTAATGCCTTTCTAATAACTATTGCTATTATGACTAATTTATTTATCTTCTGTGTCAGATAAATATGGCAGAATCTAGCAGGGATGGCACTCGCAGGCCCAGAGGAAGGCCAAGGCACAAGAGCCAGGGTGCTTCAAGTAGTGGCAACATGGAGACTAACGTTGACATGCGAGACATGATGGAATCCATTCGGATGATGGCTGATGCAATGAGAGATCAAGCCACTACCAGTGCTAATGTGATGAGACAGCAACAGGAGGACAGGCAAACCAGAAATGATAGAGCCACCCAGCATGCTAACCCATTTTATCAAGGATGGATCGAGTTTCAGAGAGCAGGTCCATCCTTATTTGCAGGTGCCTCCGATCCAGCTACAGTAGAAGCCTGGGTGAAAGATATTGAAAAGATTTTCAGATTGTTGCAGTGTGACGATGAGCAGAAGGTTACATATGCAACATATATGTTGAAGGGTGAAGCAAAACTATAGTGGACAAGTGCCCAGCGATTAATGGAAAGTAGAGGTATTCCGCTTACCTGGGAGTATTTCAAGAGAGTCTTTCTGGAGTAGTACATCCTTGAGAGCGTCAAACAATCAAAGGAAGCACAGTTTCTAAAGCTCACACAGGGAGGCAGGTCATTTGAGGAGTATTTGAAACAATTTGAAGAATTATCCTGATACTCCACCTACCTGCGAATGCATTATGACAAGGCTTAGAAGGCAAAGCAATTAGAAGAAGGCCTAGACTTACCCATGAAGACTCAGCTAGCAACACTTGAGATTAGAGATTTTGCCACGCTGGTAAAAAAGTGCCAAATTTTGAGTAAGAATCTGGAGCAGAGACAGGCTCAGAATATGACTCAAAGAACAGGGAACCGGCCAGGACCAACAACCAGAAATCTTAATGTGAGAGGCGGTATGTTTAAACCGCAACCAGGGGCTTCTAGCAGCAGTGGAAGACGACCTGATAATACAACTTGTCTGAAATGTGGGACCAGACATCCGAATCAGCCTTGCTGGCATCAGACTCCACTTCAATGTTACAGGTGTGGAGGTACAAGACATATCGCCAGATACTGCCCCTCTGGCGAGAGCTAGTAGACATCCGATGGCCGAAGACCACAGGCTCTAGGGAGAGTTTTCACTCTGGATGCGGCTAATGTCGACAGGTCTTCGGGCTTGATGTGGGGTAGAGGTAAAATCTACAATTTTTCTTTGATAATATTATTTGATTCGAGTGCTACGCACTCCTTTATTACTGATGCATGTGTAGAGAGGATAAAACTACCTGTTCAAACCTTGTCCTGTGACCTATACATATTCACACCCTTGGGAGAAGCCACTATGTCCCCACGTATATGCCTAAACTGCCCTTAACCGTTGAGGATGCCTTGTTTATTGTGGACTTAGTGTGTATACCCTTAACTGGGATCGACATCATTTTGGGAATGGATTAGTTAACTAGGAATCGGGTTTTGTTAAATTGTTCTGAGAGGACAATCACTTACTTGGATAACGTACCTGTGCGTGAGAGTGACAGGGCTTGTGAGATAGGTGATATGTCCCTCAATCTCTGAGGTAAAGTTACAGGATAGGCTAAGCCAAATTCCAATCGCTAGTGACTTTCTGGAGATATTTCCTTTAGAAATAAGTAAACTGCCACCACCTAGGGAGATAGAGTTCACCATTGACCTAATTTCGGGCACGGGCCCAACAGCCATGACTTCATATCGTATGGCCTCAGTGGAATTGAGGGAATTAGAGGTCCAAATTGAGGTTATGTTGGAGAAGGGGTTCATTAGGCCAAGTGTATCGCTATGGGGAGCTCCGGTCTTATTTGTAAAGAAGAAAGACAGGAGTTTGAGACTGTGTATTGATTACCGACAATTGAATAAGGTGACCATTAGAAACAAATACCCATTACCATGTATTGATGACTTGTTTGATCAGTTGCAAGGTGCGACTATGTTTTCTAAGATAGACTTAAGATCAGGATACCACCAGATTAGGGTTAGAAAGGAGGACATTCCTAAGACAACGTTTAGTACGAGATACGACCACTACGAGTTTCTAGTGATGCCGTTTAGATTGACGAACGCACCAGCTGTCTTTATGGATTACATGAACAGGATTTTTAGACCCTACTTAGATCAGTTTGTAGTGGTATTCATCGATGATATCTTAGTCTATTCCAAGACTCACAAAGAGCATGCCCAGCATCTTAGCACGATGCTACAGATACTGGAAGAGAAGCAATTGTATGCCAAACTAGAGAAATGTGAGTTTTGGTTAGAAGAAGTGAAATTATTGGGACACGTGGTAAATGGGGAAGGAATCTTAGCCTTAACGAAATCTCATTTCCAAAAAGATTAGTGATGAGTGACTTTTTGATAACCTGCGAGTTGAGAGAACTGATTAGACAAGCCCAACTCGAGGATGAATCCTTGAAAGTATACGCCGACCAACCCGATTTTGGACTAGCACCTGATGGAGTCTTAATGTTTAAAAAGAGGTTAGTGATTCCGAACCATCAGGAGCTGAAGGAAAAAGTGTTAGCAGAGGCCCATAGAAGCTATTATACTATTCACCCAGGTATTTCTAAGATGTATCAAGACCTAAAGAGGAACTTTTTGTGGCCCGGTATGCGGAAAGATATCACGAACTACGTGAATGCCTGTTTGACTTGTCAACGGGTTAAGATAAAACATCAAAAACCCACAGGGCTACTAAAACCATCGAAGATACCAAAGAGGAAATGGGATCAAATAACTATGGATTTTCTGGTAGGATTACCTAGGACACCAGCAGGATTTGATGCCATTTGGGTGATAGTGGATAGATTAACCAAATCTGCTCACTTTTTGCCTGTTAAGATACGATACTCCATGGAGAAATTAACCAAAGTATACCTTAGGGAAATGATGAGATTACATGGAATACCGTCAGGTATAGTATCCGATCGAGACCCTAGGTTTACTTTGAGATTCTGGCAATCCCTACAACAAGCCTTAGGAACCCAGCTTAAGTTTAGCACGGCCTATCATCCTCAGACTGACGGGCAGTCTGAGAGGACTATTTAGACCCTAGAAGACATGTTAAGGGCTTGTGTTCTAGATCAGAAAGGAAGTTGGGATAAACACCTGTCGTTGATAGAGTTTTCATACAATAACAGTTATCACTCTACCATCGGTATGACACCTTATGAGGCTCTGTATGGGAGGAGTTGTAAATCACCCTTGAGTTGGGTAGAGATGGGGGAGAGTACCCTGTTGGGACCTGAGATCGTACAAGAAACCACTGATCAAATTAAAATAATTAGGGAAAAGATGAGAGTTGCTCAGCAGAGGCAGGATCATATGCAAACAAGAGAAGAAGGCTTTTAGAATTTAATGAGGGAGAGCATGTATTTCTGAGAGTATCCCCTACCACGGGTATCGGTAGACAGGTAAGGACCAAGAAACTAAGCCCTATATTCCTATGACCATTCCAAATCTTACAAAGAGTCGTTCCTGTTGCCTACCAAATTGCCTTACCTCCCTATTTGTCTAACCTACATGATGTTTTTCATATCTCCCAACTTCGTAAATATATCCCAGATCCTATGCATGTATTAGGGAATCAACCGATAATATTAAAGGAAAATTTGACTTATGAATCTACTCTTGTACAAATCCTTGACTTTAAGACTAAGTAACTCCGAAGTAAAATAATCCCTTTAGTTAAGGTACTTTGGTAGGATGTAGCGTCACAGGAGATGACGTGGGAGAAAGAAGAAGAGATGAGGCAACGATACCCAGAGCTATTCATAGGTATGAATTTTGGGGATAAAATTTCTTTTAAGGGGGAGAATGTAATAATCGGAACTATTTTTGAAAGATAAAACCAAATTTTGACACTAAATTCATGTAAACTAAGTCTGGTACAAATTTCAAGGTCGATGGATGAAATCAGAAAGCGATTTGGAGTCAGAAACGTAATCGAATGGAAAGAAACGTGTTTCGGTGATCAGAAACTAATAGACAGAGTTCCAAACTTCGGTTTCTTAGACAGAGGTCAAAAACTTTTCATAGGAACCATTGCCAATGTCCGGAGTGAAGGCGATGTCTCGAAGTTTCCCCGAGTGGTTCGGGAAAAGTCAGAATCACCCCCGTGAGCTTTAAATTTTCTGAAATCCCTCCCTTTCTATCACTTCTCTCTCTCTCCTCACTCCACTCTCTCTCTTCTCTCCTCCACCGTGAGCCACCACCTGGCCTACCAACTGACTCCCCTCGCCACCCTCGACCTCCACCAGCCACCCACAGCCACCAACAGCCGCCAGACTTGTTGGAAAATGGCGTTATTCTCCTCCATCGTGTGAAAAATTTGCCAGCTGGGATCGCCGCAGCCAGCCACCGTTGACCGTCACCGCCACCACCAATGTGTAAGCTGAGCTGCCAGCTTCCTCCACCAGGTCGCCGCAGTTAAACAAAGGTCCGACGCGCCCAGATCTAAGGAGTTTTCGTTCACCGTGCATAAAACTTCGGGGCCAAAAAACACCATCCAAACGGACGTGAACCACCACGCCACCACCATATTTGGACTCCTCATCTTGTGGGCTTCACCGTGGTGTGATTTTCGAAGCAAACCGCACCCTCTGCCGTGCGCTGCCATTCTTCGCCATGATGATGAATCTACATATACACCGAGAGACACCGAGACCATCTTGAGATAGATTTCCATCATCCGGTAACCCTGGTAAGGTCCGATTCGCCTAAAACTAATGAATTTTGATTGAATTAGCTGCCAAACGCGAATAAAAAATAAACTGACTTAGGTAATAGGATAATCGGACTTAGAATCATAAAATAGATGATGTAATGAGCTTGAATATTCAATTAAATATCCAGGGAATTGATTTAGCTCAGAATTCGATGATATGAGAAGTCCCGGGTTGGTTTGGAACGACTAGAGACCAGGTAGGATGATTTACGCTTCCCGAGTTCTAGATTTAACCTAGTGAATACCTGAATGATTAGATTTAATTGCATGGATTTACGTGCTACCTTCGATAGACTAAATTGCATGCATGTGTGCTAGATATCCCATTTCCATGTTAGATGTTTTGTTTATCAAGTTTAGATGCCATAAGGGCAGATTTACTTAGGGTAGGGTACTTGATAGCCAGTATGGGACGGCCGTTAAGTATTCCGAGTGTAGGGAGTTTTATAAATATATATTTTTAAATAGATTTAGCCTGCATTTCATTAGGGATCACGCGGTAAATCAGGACGACCCTAAGAAAGGTTTAAGGAGTATAAGGGGGGATAACCTAGACGGGAAAACGTTGTGATTTAGGCGTAATACCCTACAACCCTGAGGAATAACCGACCGTGTGCATGCGAGTTCGAATAGACTGTATGAGGATGAGAATTGGCGTATGTGCACATGCTAGGGGATGCCCTAGATGTTGATTCTCACCCGGTCCTTAAGTGAGTGATTGGTGTTACGGATCATACTCACAACATAGGCGAGATTCGGGTGATTGGTGTTACGGATCACACTCAACAATAAGAGATGAAATCTCTCTAGACGACGTGCAATTGGATGATGTTAGATTCGATCGCAGATGATTTGTGGCCGACACGGATTTAGATACACTGGGCATGGGATTTAATCTGATTATTGATTTTTGATTTTTCAAAGATATAGACTTTATGATTTGTGAACATTGGCCGCAATTTTCCATGCGATAAATTGAGTTTTAAAGATAAGGTATTCCACGGATTTTGAACTGATTTCAGGAAGTTGTTTTCGGTGCTTGCACTGCTGAGTATTCAACCAAATTTCGAACTGTATTTTGAATTGTAAATTATTCTACTGGGATTTTATATCTCACCATGTTGTTTACTCAGATGAAAAGGAACAGGGACCTAGACGCTAGATGGGCGATGCTGTAGTGATAGACAGAAGAGCAGCTTAGTATAGGCTTGAATTGCATTGTATATATATTTATACTGATAATGTTGTATATTGATTTTCTGAAATTTCTGCTTTTCTTTTGTTATTGGACTGGGTGTATATTTCTAAATCGGATGACTGTTGTACTTTGGGATATGTTTGAAGTACAGAGGAGACTCTGCCGAATTTTCGTCAGGGTTTACCACTGTAACCTATGTAATTAAGTTGGAATTTGTATGAATGCCTGATATGTTGTCTGTATGGATTTTAGTTTTCATTCCAGAGTAATTTATGATAAATGTATGTGTATTTAGTATAGCTGCATGTGAATTAAGGTTGAACGGAATCCGAATAGACAACAGGAAGTCTATTTGGGTTACGCTCAACCAGTAGCGATCCCCTGGCATTCCCACATCGGGAATAACTATTTCAAAGACCCATATGCTTCCGCTAGACAAATAAAGGATAGTATACTGTGGATTAGGGGGTCGTTACAACTTGTGCATTAGAGGTTAAAATTTACATAACTTTTTTTGAATTATAAGTTATAATTATTTTTTTAATTATAAAAATAGATTTAGAATTTCTTTTTCAAAAATTTATAATTTTTTTTAAAAACACATTTTGTTTATTTTTTATCAAAAACTATAGAAAGTAGACAAGTCAAATTAACTGAAGAGATTTTTTATACAAGACTTAAGGTTTGTTTGGAATAAGGAGGAGAAGGAAAGGAAAGAAAAGAAATTGAAAGTAAAGGGAGTGTTAAGTGATAGATTTTCTTTTTTTTTTTTATTTGGATCCTCTAAATTCTCTTAATTTGAAGTAATTAAAATTAACAAAGGGATAAGATTAAAAGAAATTAACATAAAATCTTTTAATTCTTTTCCCTTCAAAATTTTAAGAAATAAACAAAGAGAAAGTTAATACAATTCCTTCCTTTCCCTTCCCTTCCCTTTTCCTTCAAAATCTCCCTTCCAAACACACCAAGTTTAAGGGCTTTTGCATTGCACTTAAATTTTTTTAAAAATTATATTTCTCTCCTTTGAGAGAAAAAAAAATGTATAATTTTATCTATTTTGATCAAAATACTCTTATATTTATATTATAATGACTATGAATATATTTTATAATATAAAATATAAAATAAAATATGAGATGTGAAGAGATGGAAAAGAGTTTATATTATATTTTAAAAAATAAAAAATGTACATTTATGCATGTAAAGCCTAGTAATTGAATATGTATTAGACTAATATAAATTTTTTTAAAAAATTTAAAATAAAATAACTTTATTATTCTTAACTCAAAATAAATAATAATGAACTCATAATTTTTAAAATACATTTTTATAATAAATTATATTTTTAAAAAATATTTAACAATATCATTAAGAGCTTTTTAGTCAAAATAGATGAAATTTCTTAATCTTTCAAGGGGAAGAATATAATTTTAAAATTTCTCAAAAGAGAGGAGCATAATTTACTCTTAATCTTTTTTTGTGTTTTGGTATTTTTTTTTTTTTATGTGTGTTCTACTAGGGTTTTAGATGGAAAAAATCAACAAGAATTTCTTGCTCAGATTACAAAGTTTGGAAGACTATGTCAATTTTTCTTATAGTTGAAAGGATTATTTACACATGATTTAAAGTTTATAGAATTTTATACATTTTAGCTTAATTTAAAAGACAAAAGTAAGTTTTAGATATATTTGAATTATTTTATAATAAATTTTTTTATTTAGATTATAAAGGATACAATTTTTTATTATTTTATGATGATCTAATCAAATAATTTACAAAGAATTCAAAATTGCATATATATATATATTGAAAAATGCAGTCAAAGAATTAAGAAATACTCAAGAATTTCATTCTTTGATAATTAGCTATGTAACGACCCCCTAATCCACAATATACTATCCTCTATCTACCTAGCGGAAGCATATGGGTTTTAGAAATAGTTATTCCCGATGTGGGAATGTCAGGGGATCGCATCGGTTGAGCCGTGAACTCCAAATAGACATTCCGTCGTCCATTCGGATTCTGTTCAACCTTAATTCACTTGCAGCTATACAAATTTTTCATGTATTCATCACAAGATACTCTGGAATGATAAACTAAAGTCCATACATACAACATACAATTCATTCATGCAAATTCCAACTTAATTACACACATTTACAGCGGTAAACCCTGCTGAAAATTTGGCAGAGTCTTCCCTGTATTTCAAATATATCCAAAAGTACAACCAGTCATTAACACAGCAGATTACATCCATTCAACGATAAAATACATCATAATTACAAAATAAAGTACAACAACCAAAGGATACATATATATACATCATTATTCTAGCCTAGACTACGATGTTCTCCTGTCTATCATCAATGCCTTGCCCAGCTAGTGTCTAGGTCCCTGTTCCTGTTCATCTGAGTAAACAACCTGGTGAGATACAAAATCCCAGTAGAATAATTTACAATTTACAATGTAGTTTGAAATTTGGGTGATTACTCAGCGGTGCAAGCACCGAAAACAACTTCCCAAAATTAGTTCAAAATTCGTGAAATACCTTATCTTTAAAAAATCGCGACAATTGCTCAAAAATCATAAAAATATATTTCTTTGAAAATTGAAAATTGAAATTAGGTTAAATCCCATACCCGGTGTATCTAAATCCGTGTCGGGCACAAACCCTTTACAACCGAATCTAAAATCATCCAATTGCACATCATCTAGAGAAATTCCATCTCTTATCATTGGGTGTGATCCGTAACACCAATCACCCAAATCTCACCTATGTTGTGAGTGTGATCCGTAACACCAATCACTCACTCAAGGACCGGGTGAGAATCAACATCTAGGGTGTCCCCTAGCATGTGCACATACGCCAATTCTCATCCTCATACAGTCTATTCGAACTCATATGCTCACAGTCGGCTATTCCTCAGGGTTCTAGGGTATTACGCCTAAATCACAATGTTTCCCCATGTAGGCTATCCCCCCTTATACTCCTTAAACCTTTCTTAGGGTCATCCTGATTTATCGCGTGATCCCTAACGCAGTGCAAGCTAAATCTGGTAAAAACAATATCATTATAAAACTCCCTGCACTCGGGATACTTAACGGCCATCCCATACCGGCTATCAAGTACCCTACCCTAAGTAAACCTGTCTTAATGGCATCTAAACTCGATAAACAAAACATCTAACATGAAAATGGAATTCCCAGCACACAGGCATACAATTTAGTCCATCGAAAGTAGCACGTAAATCAATGCAATTAAATCTAATCATTCAGGTATCTACACAATCAATTTCAATGTTCGGGAAGCGTAAATTATCCTACCTGGTCTCCGTTTGCTCCAAATCAATCCAGGACTTCTCGTATCCTCAGATTTTGAGCCAAATCAATTCCCTGGACATTTACACGAATATTTGAGCTCGTCACGTCATTAGTTTTACAGTCCTAAGTCCGATTACAAAATTTTCTAGGTTGGTTTATTTCCTATTCGTGTTCAACAGATAATTCAATCAAAATTCATTAGGTTTAGGGGAATCAGACCTTACCGAGGTTGTCGAATGATGGAAATCTATCTTAGGGTAGTCTCGGTTGTTTTCTCGGGTGTCTTTCTGGATTCTCCAACGGTGGAGCAAGGCGGTGCACGGTAGAGGGGTGCAGTTAGCCTCGAAAATCACACCATGATGAAGCCCTCAAGATGAGGAGTCCGAATATGGTGGTGGCGCGACAGTTCACGGCCGTTTCGATGGCATTTTCTGGCCCCAAAGATTGACGCACGGCAGACAAAAATTCTCTCGATCTATGCGCGTGGAGGCTCCGTTCACCGGCTGCGAGCTAGGGGAGGAAGCTGGCAGCTCATCCTACATGCTGGTAGTGGCGGTGACGGTCAATGGTGGTCGACAGCAACGATCTCAGCTGGCAAAAATTTCATGCAATAGAGGGAAAAAACTTTGTTTTCTGACAACTTTGGTCACCGTTGGTGGCCGTGGGTGGCTGCTGGAGGTCGAGGGTGGCGAGGGGTGTTAGTTGGTAGGTCAGGTGGTGGCCCACAGTGGTCCAGGTGGTGGTGCACGGTGGAGGAAGGAGGAGAGAGAGGAGAGAGAAGGAAATAGTGAAAATGACGGGGTTCTGGGGAATTTAAGGCTCTTGGGGGCGATTTCGACCTTTCCTGGACCACCCGGGGGAACTTCAGGATGTTGCCATGAATCCGAATGTTGGCACAGATTCCCATGCAGAGATTTCGGCCTTCGTCTGAGAAATTGAAGTCTAAAACTTTGTCTGTCAGTATCTGATCGTCAGGTCGTGTTTCCTTCCATTTGATTGCATTTCTGACTCCTAAAAGCCTCCCGGTTTCAACCGTCGACCTCGTAATTCATGCCAGACTCATTTTACATGAAATTAGCGTCAAAATTTGATTTTAAATCTATAAAAAAATCTCAGTTATTACAAGCTAGGTACAGGATAAAGAGATGGTAATTTCTAGAAAAGACAAAGAATTGGTTTCAGAAGATGAAGATCTTCCTAAACCATTTCTCAACCTTCTTTCAAAGATTTCCATTCAAAAATGGAATATTCCAATCAAAATTATTGTTCAAAATGAATTTTTTTTTTGTAAACAATAGCTTTATTTGATACAGGTGCAGCTTTGAATTGTATCAAAGAAGGACTTATTCTAACCAAATTCTTTGAAAAAACTACTAGATCACTTAGCGCACCTAATGGTTTAAGATTGGATATTAATTATAAATTATCCAATGCAATTATCAAAAATGATGATATAAGAATTTCTACCCCTTTCATTTTGGTAAAAAATTTATCAAATGAAGTAATTCTAGGATCTCCATTTATTGATCAATTAATACCCTTTGGTATCACAAAGAAAGGAATTGAAACTAAGTATTTTGGAAAGAAAATCCTTTTCAAATTCTCAAATCCTCCTTTCACAAAATTTTTGAATTCTATTCAATACAAACAAAATCAAATCAAATTTTTGAGAGAAGAAGTTTCTTATAAGGTCATAAAAGATCAAATTATGAAACCTTTGATCCAGCAAAGGATTAAAACCCTTTTGCAACAAATCGAAGAATCCATTTGTTCGAATCTTCCAAATGCTTTTTGGGAAAGAAAGAAACATGTTGTTTCTCTTCCTTATGAAAATGGCTTTTAGGAAAGAAATATTCCTACAAAAACTAGACCAATCCAAATGAACCAAGAACTCCTAGAACCTTGTCGAAATGAAATTAACGATCTTTTAAGAAAAGGATTAATTAGGAAGAGCCAAAGTCCTTAGTCTTGTTCTGCCTTCTATGTCAACAAAAGTGTAGAATTAGAAAGAGGAACTCCTAGGTTAGTAATTAATTACAAACCTTTAAATCAAGCTCTTTTGTGGATTAGGTGTCTTATTCCAAACAAAAAGATCTTCTTAATTGCCTACATAAGGCAAAAATATTTTCAAAATTTGATATGAAATCTAGATTTTGGCAAATCCAAATTCATGAGCTTAATAGGTATAAAACTACTTTTACTGTTCCTTTTGGACAATATGAGTGAAACGTTATGTCCTTTGGTCTTAAAAATGCTCCCTCTGAATTCCAGAGGATAATGAATGAAATTTTCAATTCATATACTAAGTTCATTATTGTTTATATTGATGATGTCTTAGTATATGCTGAATCAATTCATCAACATTTTAAAAATCTTCAAATGTTTATTAATGTTATTAAAAGAAATGGTCTTACTGTGTTAAAAGAAAAAATTAGTGTTTTTCAACCCAAAATAAGGTTTCTTGGTAATCATATTCAGCAAGGAACAATAACTCCAATCAATCGTGTCATTGAATTTGCAAATAAATTCCCTGACCAAATCATTGATAAGAATTAACTTCAAAGATTCTTAGGATGTTTGAATTATATTGGTGATTTTATTCCCAACCTAAAAAACATCATAAAACCCCTCCATGATCGTCTCAAAAAGAGTCCACCTCCTTGGACAAATGATCATACTTTTATTGTCAAAAAGATCAAAATTAAAGTCTCTAATCTTCCTTGTCTGTATCTTTCAGACCCAAAGGCATTCAAAATTGTTGAAACTGATGCTTTTGATATTGGTTGCAAAGGCATTCTTAAACAACAAATCAATTCCAAAGAAGTATGCATTGCATATACTTCAAAGCATTATAATAGGACTCAACAAAACTATTCCATAATTAAAAAGAAATTCTTGCAATGGTTCTTTGTATAAATAAATTTCAAAGTGATTTATTAAATCAAAAATTTTTGGTTCCTGTTGACTGCAAAGTAGCAAAAGATATTTTGAAAAAAGATGTTAAAAATCTTGCACGAAAATAGATTTTTGACCAATGGCAAGCAATTTTAAGTATTTTTTATTTTGAAATCGAATACACAAAGGCTCGTCAAATTCTCTTCCAAATTTTCTGACCAGAGAATTTTTGCAGGGAAAAAGAGAGTGTTATTGCCACCAAAAAAGAAAGATAAAGGTAAGGGTATAGCCCTTACAGAAGAAAAAACTCAAGTTAAACTTGAAAAAAATTATCAACCTTGGGTCATACACCTAGCCAAAATCTAGGTCATCAACCTAAAAAATTGGGTATTCTACCCAACAAAAACCTAATGAGTCCTTGACTCAACAATCCTTCAGAAACCCCAAAGATTATGCTATTGCTTGACAGCATTCAATATTTTCCATAAAAACCAACAAATTACCACCCTTCCTCAAATTAATTATGTAATAACCCTGTTTAAAATTAAATAATTGGGATAAAATAATTGAAAACCTTGAAATATTGTTGGGAGGTGATTGAGAAAATTTTCCTAAGCTTGTAGCTTAAATTTGAAAATTTTTTGGAATAAAATTATATCTGATGAAGAAATTTTTATCTACCTTAAGGAATTTTACAAATAAGTTCAGAAGACTTATGATAGTTTAAAAATTTCTAAATCCCTTCCATATCATTCTAAATTCTTTCCTAAATTAGAAAATGCATTCAAAATTTATTTAGGCAAGTGAGAAGAGAAGACCAAAATGCCCTTGGAAATATTAAAACCCCATTTTTCTTCATTCTTCCCATTTAACTCTCTCATTCTCGTGTCTCCCTGCACCCTCTCTCACGCACCTCACCTTCACGCTGCCTGGTTGCCATTCGTCCACTAAATCGCCACGCCTCGTAGCCCCACTGTGCCAAAAAAGCTCATCGGAGTGTGTCACACCCCGTCGCCACCTCTCGTGTAGTTTCTAGCCACTGTAGCAACCGAAAACGGAGTCATTCATTGGTCACCATTGTAGCCACTTCCCTCCTTTGATCCAGCTGATTTTGCATTGTTGGACCACTAGTGATCGGTGTTTGAGCTACCTAGCAACACCCTCAAGCTGCCAGTCACCTTCACCGAGCCTTCTGCCGTCGCCAGTTGCAGGAAAACACCACCAAAGGTTCAGGGACTAAATTGTAATTTTTCAAAAATTTTGGTATACATTGAAATACTCTGAATTAATTTCTTTTTCTGCAATTTCTAGCCTCTAGGATGCTATTAGGGATGAATTGAAGGGATAGATTGAAGAAAAATGGTGAAAACCATAAATTGGAAAATAGGGACTAAATTACAAATTTAGGAAAAGTTTGGTATGAAGTAGAATTTTAGAATTTGATGTATCTCTGTAATCCTTAGCTTAATTAGGACTCTTATGAATGTATGGAATTGGAAAATGGAAGAAAATTGTTGGAAAAGTTTCAATTGCAAGTTTAGGGAATAAACAGAAAAGACTGATATATTCTGTGTAAGCAGTGTAAACTATGTACATTCTGTACTTTTGAGTGAATCAAGTTCATTTAGCCTCTTAGAAGCATAATAGAGTAAATTGGATAATTTTATAGCTAAATACCAACTTTGGGATAAATAAGGGACTAAAGTGAAAACTTATTTTTTTTAGGCATTAAAAATAAGTTTTAATTCTGAATGTTGGTTACAAAATGTACAGAGGTGGCTTGAAGAGTTAATCAAAGGAAAAGGAGAAGAATCTTAAGTTAAGTGAAGGAAATCCCGATTAAGGTAGAGTAATCTATACTCCCCTTTGTTTTGATAGATGTTTAATGTGAATTGATTGCTGTGAATATGTTTGTGAACATGTACTGGGAAATGTGTGCTGGATTAGATGAGTATAAGAAATGACCTGCATGTGTTTGAAATATATTTGAAAATTCTTTGCTACTAGTTTTAATTGCACTATTGGAATTTATGCTTATAGTGCAGAAGAAACTTGGGATCGGTACTTGATTACTAGTATAGGACGGTTGTCAAGTATTCCATATTTAGACTTTCTTTTGAAAATTTCATTATTTGAACACTAAAATGGTCTGTATATATTAGGGTTTACCCGTTAAACCAATACACTCCTATGAAAGACTGCATGGAGTAAAGGAGGAGAGTTTATACAGGGGAATGGATTAGTTTAAGAGTAAAACCCTATGATCCTAAGTATTAGTCACCTATATGTATACTTTATCTTATAGTCGGCATAGAGAAATAATACCTATTTGTAATGTGCACATGATGGGGTACGCCCCTTTCTGATGTTAGGTTCTCATTCATATAGAGGACGATCTTGTGACAATCACTAGGAGGATGGTCCCTGTGATAGCAACAATCTCAGTCACATGGAGGACTATCCTATGACAATCACCAGGAGGACGGTCCTCGTCATCTTAAAATGAGATTGGAAAATAGTAGAGAATGAATTGTGAATTGATTTATATGATTTTATGCATATATACTGATGTAATATGCAAATATTTGAGATCCTTGCAGCAATGTAGGAGCATTATGCAATGGATATGAAAATTTGGCTGCAGGAATTTTGAAAATGATGGTTTTCATAAACACTTATACTCTTTGATTGAGAATGATTTTAACTTCTATTTTCTGAATAGCCACTAGATTTCCCATGTTTATTGATTTATGAGAAATGAAGCTTCAATTCACATGTTTTATTAAATGAATGAGTTTGGGGAGAGGTTTTCTATACCTAGACGGGGGTATAGCTGAACACTCAACTGTTTTGAATAAAATTAATTATATATTATTCTACTAGGATTCAAAATCTCATTAAGTTGTGTGTTTAGGCAATTAAGGGCGTGATGGCGCCAGGAATTAACCTGGAACTAGATATATTTACTACATAGAACTGCAGAGAGACCGAGAAGCTATGACATAGCTTAGAGTATTAGTTGTAAATAGCTTAATGACCTTAACATGGTGTTTATTGATCACTAAGTTTGTATTTGGAGATATTTATGTAATATTGTGGTAAATGATTAAGTTTTATATCCTATAATTAGTATCTCAAATGCAATTATGAATAACAATTTAGTTATATATTCCAGAGTATGTT
The DNA here is from genome assembly GCA_031216115.1 of Senna siamea. Lineage (NCBI taxonomy): Eukaryota > Viridiplantae > Streptophyta > Magnoliopsida > Fabales > Fabaceae > Senna > Senna siamea. The sequence continues at coordinate 12,963,372 of CM062360.1, forward strand.
GATGGCTATTTGTTATGATGATTTGAGATATTAGATAAGCTGCGCAAGTATGAGGTTGAGAGAAATCTAAATAGGGATGATTATCTGGGTTACACTCAACCAATAACGGCCCCGATCGATGCATATTTTGAAAGAAAAAATTTTTCATAGCATTTCACGCTTCCTAAATTACATGTTATGGTAAGGGGGTCGTTACAACTTGGGTAAAAGCTATTGCTCTAAAAAATCAATTCGTAAAAATCCCTTATGATTCCCTTCCTGTAATAAACCAGATTTTTCAAAATAATTTAATTGGACAAATTTATCCATGATTTTATTAAAATTAAATTCGGCATAATTTCCTAAATCTATGGTCGAAACTTGGGAATTTTTCGGAGTTGAAATTCGATCTAATGGAAGAAAACTCGGCCCGGCGATTGAAAATTTACAGATAAAGTATCGAACCTTAATTCCTTAAACAAAGGCCAATTTCATTTCATGAGAATCCGTGCCCTTGCTCGGATCAGAGAAGGCATCCAAAAATTTCTTTAGGCAAAGTGGCAAAAGACCGAATTGCCCCTAGAGGCTTTAAACTTTCAAAAAGGTCATTTTCCCACCTATTTTCCCTTTCCTCTCTCTCTCTCTTACCTCTATTTTCTCTCTCTTCTCTCTCCTCCACACTCGCCACCGTGCACGGCTGAAAACGCCACCCTACGCCGTCGTCCAACCCAGCCACTGGTGCAACTTGACACCCTGAACCTCCCGCCACCATCCTCAGCCAACGAACTGATGCCACAGCTGCCAAAAAATGTCACTTTTCCCTCCGTCGCGAGTTTTCTCCTCCCATCATGATCTCTACCGTCTGCCATCATCCAGCGACACTGGCCCTACCATTGGGAAGGCCGAGCTGCCAGCTTCCTCTGATAGCTCCTAACCGTTGAATGCCGCCACCACGCACCTGAAACGGAGAGAAAATAGTCCGTCGTGCGTCAATCTTCGCCACTGAAAAACACCATCCAAATGGCTATGAACCACTAAACTAACCCCAGATCTGGCCTCCTGCTGGTGTAATTTTCGACCTCAGCCACATCTCTCCACCGTGAGCTGCCGTGCTCCGTCGTGTGCCACTGCTAGAGAAGCCAAAAATGGTCCAGAATCAGAATTCCACCTTCTAGAACCCTCGGTACGGTTTAAATTGCTCTGATCTAATGTTTTTTAATTGAAATTGAATGTTGAACATCCGTAGGAATTAAATCGGCCTAAGAAAACGTGTAACCAGATGTAGGAATTTTAATTGAATGAGAAAAAGCCTAATATTTTATTTAAATTACCTAGAGGACTAACTAGGCTCAAATTTTGAGGAAACGAGAAGCCCTAGATTATTTTGGAGCAAACGGTAAATAGGTAGAGTGATTTATGCTCCCCCGACTTTTATTTGACGCTGTGAATGCCTGATTTAGATTAATTTTACTGCATGGGAATGCGTACTGCTTTCGATGGGTATATATGTATGCCTGTGTGCTGTAAATGCCTGTTGCATGTTAGATTGATTGGTTATCGGACTTAGATGCCATAAGAACGGGTTAACTTAAGGTAGGGTATTCAATAGCCATTATAGGACGGTCGTTGAGTATCCTAAATGCAGATGATTTTGTAAACACATTGTTTTTAATCAGATTTAGCCTACATTTGTTAGGGATTACATAGTAAACCAGGATGACCCTATGAAAGGTTTAAGGGGTATAAGGGGGATAACCTATACGAGAAAACATTGTGGTTTAGGTGTAACTGCCTAGAACCTTGAGAACTGGCTGACTGTGTGCATGTGATTCTGAATAGACTGTATAAAGATGAGAATTGGCGTATGTGCACATGTTAGGGGACGCCCTAAATGTTGATTCTCACCTAGTCCTTGAGTAAGTGATTGGTGTCATGAATCACACTCACAATATAGGCGTAATTTCGGGTAATTGGTGTCATGGATCACACCCAACGATAAAGTATATTTTTCATAAAACGACATGTAATTGGATAGATTTATATACAGTCACATGAGACTTGTGACTAATGTGTATGTAAAAACCACCAGGCAATGGATTTTTAAACTAGATTTTTAGTATAAATTTTTAGAAAATAGATTTTATACTCATTCCTAAGTATTACATCTTTTTTCGTGCAATTTCACGATTTTAAAAGATAAGGTAATTCACTAGCTTTTGATTTAAACATGGGGATATGTTTTATGTGCTTTGTCACAGCTGAGTATCCAGTTATTTTGAAATTATATACTGTAAATTACTCTACTGGGATTTAACTGTCTCATGAGGTTGTTTGCTCAGATGAACATGAACAAGGGCCTAGGAGATAGCTAGGCAAAAGCTGGATAACTGAAGGACATTGCAGCATAGTTTAGGCTTGAATCTATCTATGTAATTATCTATACTAATTGTTCTAGTTGTTGATGGATTTAATTGTATGTATATACTGGTTTTATGACTATTTGTACTTTAGGAAACGTCTGAATTAGATTTTCGGCATATATGAATGTTTAAATACTATTTTAAGTTGAACTGCATATGGATGGTTTATGTATTTTGATTTTATGGTTATTAGAATTGATATTCCAAAACATTTTATGATTGTATGTGAATTTAGAATAGCTACGTAGGACTTAGGGTTGAGTGGAATCTGAATGGGCAGTGGTAAGAGTCTATTTGGGTTCCATTCAACTAGTAGCGATCCCCCGATATTCTCGGATCAGGAAAAAGGTGAAAATTTGTTTTGAAAACCCATATGCTTCTGCTACTCTAATAGAGGTAAGTGTATTGTGGATTAAGGGGTCGTTACAATATTGGTATCAGAGCCTGGCTTATCGGTTAACTAGTTTAGTGGGTTAGTGGTTGTGAATCCTTAGGCTTGCAGCTTTAGGACTTTAAATTGATTGATTCTGGAATATCTAGGACCTGACCTTAAATTGAGAAATTAAGGAATGAATTTAATATTTCGTTGCTAATTGTTGCTGTTAAAAACTAATCAATTCTCTTTTTGTGTCAGATAGCCATGGCAGATCCTAGAAGGGAAAATACTCAGAGGCCAAGAGGAAGGCCAAGACATAAAAGCCAAGGCGCCTCAGGCAGTAGTAGCATGGAGACCAACGTTGATATGCGAGAAATGATGGACTCCATCCAGATGATGGCCGACGCTATGAGGGATCAATCTACTACAAGTGCCAACGTTATAAGATAGTAACAGGAAGACCAGCAGACTAGAAATGACAGGAATAATCAAAATGTCAATCCTATGTACCAAGGGTGGATAGAATTTTAAAGGACAGGGCCACCTTCATTTATAGGTACCACTGATTCAGCCGTAGTTAAAGCATGGCTGAAGGAAATAGAGAAAATCTTATGGCTGTTGCATAGTAACGACGAACAGAGAGTGACCTATGCAACATACATGCTCAAAGGTGAAGCAGAACAGTAGTGGATAGGAGGCCAACATCAAATAGAGAGTAGGGGCATTCCACTTACTTGGGACTCCTTCAAGTGGGTCTTCTTAGACAAGTACTTCCTAGAGACTGTAAGGTAGGCCAAAGAAACAGAATTCATGCAACTTAAACAAGGAGGTAGACCATTTGAAGAATATTTGGCAAAATTTGAAGAACTAGCCAAATACTTCACCTACCTTAGGATGCACTACGATGAAGCCTGGAAGGCAATTCAACTAGAAGAAGGCTTGAACTTGCCAATGAAGACACAGATTATGCCGCTCGAGATCAGAGATTTCGCAGTGCTGGTGAACAAATGTTGGATCCTCAGTAAGAACCTAGAACAGAAATAGAATATGATTCAGAGGACAGGTAATAGGCCGAGACCACTAGCAAGAAACCTTAACGTGAAGGGCAGAATGTTCAAGCCACAACCAGGGTCATCTAGCAGTGGTAGACGTCCAAAGAGTGCAATTTTCCCAAAGTGTGGAACCAGGCATCCTAACCAACCTTGCTGGCATCAGACTCTGGTACAGTGTTACAAGTGTGGGGGTATAGGACATCTTGCAAAGTATTGTCCATCAAGTGGAAGCCAGCAGACTTCAGGTGGCCGAAAACCACAAGCTCCAGGGAGAGTCTTTACTCTGGATGCAGCGAACGTTAACAGGTCACCAGGATTAATGCAGGGTAGAGGTAAAATTTATAATTTTTCTTTAATAATATTGTTTGATTCAGGTGCCACGCACTCTTTTATTTTTGATGCATGCGTGGAAAGAATAAACCTACCCTTACAAAATATGCCCTGTGACTTGCACGTGTCCACACCTTTAGGAAAGACTACCATATCCCCACAAATATGCCTAAATTTCCCCTTGCCATAAAAAACACCCTCTTTATTGTGGACCTTGTGTGTTTACCCCTGACTGGAATTGACATCATTTTGGGAATGGATTAGTTGTCTAGGAATCGGGTTCTGTTAAATTGTTCTGAAAGGACTATCACTTATTTGGATACCATGCCTGTATGTGGGAGTGACAGAGCTTCTGAGATAAGTGATGTTTCCCTAAATCTCTCTTAGGTAGAATTACAAGAAAGGTTAGACTTAATCTCAATTGTTAGCGACTTTTCGAAGGTGTTTCCTTTGGAAGTAAGTAGGCTACCCCCACCTAGAGAGATAGAATTTACAATTAACCTGGTTTTGAGTGCAAGCCCAATAGCTATGACCCCATACTGAATGGCCCCAGTGGAATTAAGGGAACTAAAGGTCCAAATAGAGGAATTGTTAGAAAAGGGGTTCATTAGGCCGAGCGTATCACCGTGGGAGCTCCTATCCTATTTGTAAAGAAGAAAGACGGGAGTTTAAGGTTATGTATTGACTATCGGTAATTGAACAAGGTGACCATTAGGAATAAGCACCCATTACCGCGAATTAATGATCTATTTGACCAGTTGCAAGGTGCAACGGTATTCTCCAAGGTAGACTTAAGGTCAGGATACCACCAGATTAGGGTTAGGGAAGAAGATATCCCTAAGACAACATTTAGCACTAGGTACGGCCACTATGAGTTTCTAGTGATTTCGTTTAGATAGACAAATACACCTGTTGTCTTTATGGACTACGTAAATAGAATTTTTAGACCCTACTTGGACCAATTCATGGTGGTATTCATAGATTACATCTTAGTCTATTCCAAGACTCACGAAGAGCATGCACAACATCTTAGCACATTGCTACAGATATTGGAAGAAAAATAATTGTACGCTAAATTTGAGAAATGTGAGTTTTGGTTGGAGGAAGTGAAATTTCTAGGACACGTGGTAAATGAGGAAGGGATTTCAGTAGAACCTAAGAAGATTGAAGCTATATTAGATTGGGGTCAACCAAGGACGGTCACCAAAGTTAGGAGTTTTCTGGGATTGGTAGGCTATTACAAGAAGTTCATCCAAGGATTTTCTCAGATAGCTTTGCCATTAACCCGGTTAACTCGGAAGGGTGTAAGTTTTGAGTGGAGTGAACAGTGCGAGCATAGTTTCCAAACTTTAAAGGAAAAGTTGACCACTACTCCAGTGCTAGTAATTTTGAAACCCTTAGAACTCTTTTTAATATATACAGATGCATCAATGAAAGGTTTAGGATGCGTCTTAATGCAGGATGGAAAAGTAGTTGCTTATGCATCACGACAATTGAAACCTGAAGAGGAAAACTACCCTACCCACGACTTAGAATTAGCTGCTGTTGTATTTGCCTTAAAGATTTGGAGACATTATTTATACGGGGCCGTATTTGAGGTTTTTAGTGACCATAAGAGCCTTAGGTACTTGTTTGATCAAAAGGAATTGAATATGAGGCAGAAGAGGTGGGTAAAGTATTTGAAGGATTTTGACTTTGAATTAAAGTACCATGCAGGGAAAGTTAACGTCATGGCTGATGCATTAAGCCGGAAGTCATTGCAATTAGCCAGCTTAATAGTAGATGAAATAAGGTTACTTGAGGACTTTAGGAATCTCAGCCTCAACGTAATTTCATTTCTGAAGAGATTAGTAATGAGTGACTTCCTAATAACCTATGATTTGAGGGAACAAATTAGACATGCCCAACTAAAAGATAAATCCTTGGAGACCTATACAAACTAACTTGATTTTAGATTAGCCCCTGATGGAGTATTGATATTTATGAAGAGAATAGTAATCCCAAACCATCAAAAGTTGAGGGAAAAAGTGTTAGTAGAGGCTCATCGAAGCCACTATACTATCCATCCAAGTATCTCCAAGATGTATCAGGATTTAAAAAGAAACTTTTAGTGGTCAGGTATATGGAAAGATATCACAAACTATGTGAATGCTTGTCTGACTTGTCAATAGGTTAAGATAAAGCATCAAAGACCCACAGGGCTATTGAAGCCACTAGAGATACCAAAAAGAAAATGGGATCAAATAACCATAGATTTTATAGTTGGATTACCTAGAACACTAGCTGGTTATGATGCCATTTGGGTGATAGTGGATAGATTAACCAAGTCTGCTCACTTTTTACCTGTTAAGATGAGATTTTCCATGGAAAAACTGACCGAAGTATACCTTAGGAAAATCATAAGATTACACGGCATACCATTAGGTATAGTATCAAACTGAGACCCTAGGTTTACTTCAAGATTTTGGCAATCCCTACATCAAGCATTAGGAACCCAACTTAAGTTTAGCACTGCCTATCATCCTCAGACTGACGGGCATTCTGAGAGAACAATCCAAACTTTAGAAGACATATTAAGGGCTTGTGTGCTAGAACAAAAAGGAAGTTGGGATAAACACCTACCTTTGATAGAGTTTTCATACAATAACAGTTATCACTCTACCATCGGTATGGCACCTTATGCTGCTTTGTATGGGAGCAGCTATAAATTACCTTTAAGTTGGATAGAAATGGGGAAAAGTACACTGTTGGGACCCGATATTGTACAAGAGACTACTGATCAGATCAAAATGATCAGAGAAAAGATGAGGGCTGCCCAACAAAAACAGGAAGCTAATGCCAATAGGAGAAGGAGACCTTTAGAGTTTAATGAGGGAGAGCATGTCTTTCTGAGAGTGTCCCCCACTACAGGTATTGGTAGAAAAATAAGGACGAGAAAATTAAGTCCCAGATTCTTAGGACCATTCCAAATCTTGCAAAGAGTCAGTCCAGTTGCTTACCAGATTGCCTTACCTCCATACCTGTCAAATTTGCATGACGTCTTTCACGTCTCGCAACTCTGCAAATACGTCCTAGACCCTGCGCATGTATTGGGGAATCAACCCATAGTATTAAAGGAAATTTTAACTTATGAATCTACACCTGTATAAATCCTTGACTTTAAGACTAAGCAACTCCAAAATAAAGTAATCCCTTTAGTTAAGGTACTTTGGTAGGATGTAGCATCGCAGGAGATGACGTGGGAGAAAGAGGACGAGATGAGGCAACGTTATCCAGAGCTTTTCACAGGTATGAATTTTGGGGACAAAATTTCTTTTAAGGGGGGAGATGTAATAAACTGAATTTTTCAAAATAATTTAATTGGATAAATTTATCCATGATTTTATTAAAATTAAATTCGGCGTAATTTCCTGAATTTACGGTTGAAACTTAGGAATTTTTTGGAGTTAAAATTTGATCTGATGGAGGAAAACTCGGCCCGACGATAGGAAATTTACAGATAAAGTATCGGACCTTAATTCCTTAAACAGAGGCCAATTTCCTTTTACAGGAATCTGTGCCCTTGCCCAGATCAGAGAAGGCATCCAAAAATTTCCCCATGCGAAGTGGCAAAAGACTGAATTTCCCCTAGAGGCTTTAAACTTTCAAAAACACCATTTTCCCACCTATTTTCCCTTTCCTCTCTCTCTCTTCCCTCTATTTTCTCTCTCTTCTCTCTCCTCCACACTCGCCACCGTGCACAGCTGAAAATGCCACCCTACTCTACCGCCCGACCTAGCCACTGGTGTATTTCGACACCCTGAACCTCCCACTACCATCCCCGGCCAACGACGGATGCCATAACCGCTAGAAAATGTCACTTTTCCCTCCATCGCGAGTTTTCTCCTCCCGTCATGATCTTCGTTGTCTGACGTCGTCTTACTAGATTGGCCCCACCATTAGGAAGGCCAAGCTGCCAGCTTCCTCTGACAACTCCCAACCGTCGAACGCCACTACCACGCGCCTAGAACGAAGAGAAAATAGTCTATCATGCGTCAATCTTCGCCGCCAGAAAATGCTATCCAAACGAATGTGAACTGCCAAACTAACCCCAGATCTGGCCTCCTCGACTTACGGGCTACACGCTGGTGTAATTTTTGACCTCAACCGTATCTCTCTGACGTGCGCCGCCACAGGAGAAGCTAGAAACGATCTAGAATCAGAATTCCACCTTTCAGAACCCTCGATACGATCTAAATTGCCCTGATCTAATGTTTTTTGATTGAAATTGAATGCTGAACATCCGTAGGAATTAAATCAGCCTAGGAAAATATGTAACTAGACGTAAGAAGTTTAATTGAATGAAAAAAAGCCTGAAATTTTATTTAAATTACCCAGAGGACTAACTAAGCTCTAATTCCGAGGAAACAGGAAGCCCCAAATTATTTAGGAGCAAACGGTAAACAAGTAGAGTGATTTATGCTCCCATGACTTATATTTGATGTTATGGATGCCTAATTTAGATTAATTTGACTGCATGGGAATGTGTACTGCTTTTGATGGGTATATATGTATGCCTGTGTGCTGTAAATTCTTGTTTCATGTTAAATTGATTGGCTATCGAACTTAGATGCCATAAGAATGGGTTGACTTAAGGTAGGGTATTCAATAGCTGATATGGGACGGCCATTAAGTATCCCAAATGCAAATGATTTTGTAAACATATCATTTTTAATCAGATTTAGCCTGCATTCATTAGGGATTACGCAGTAAACCAGGACGACCCTATGAAAGGTTTAAGGGGTATAAGGGGGATAACCTATACGAAAAAACGTTGTGGTTTAGGTGTAATCGCCTAAAACTTTGAGAACTGGCTGACTGTGTGCATGTGATTCTAAATAAACTATATGAGGATGAGAATTGGCGTATGTGCACATGCTAGGGGATGCCCTAGATGTTGATTCTCACTCGGTCCTTAAGTGAGTGATTGGTGTCTCAAATCGCACTCACAATATAGGTGTGATTTTGGGTGATTGGTGTCATGGATCACACCCAATAATAAAGTATATTTTTCGTAAAATGGCATGCAATTGGATAGATTTATATACGGTCACATGAGACTTGTGACTGATGTGTATGTGAAAACCACCAGGCAATGGATTTTTAAACTAGATTTTTAGTACGGATTTTTAGAAAATAGATTTTATACTCATTCCTAAGTATTGCATCATTTTTCGTGCGATTTCACAATTTTAAAAGATAAGGTAATTCACTAGCTTTTGATTTAAACATGGGGAGATGTTTTCTGTGCTTTGTCATAGCTGAGTATCCAGTTATTTTGAAATTATATACTGTAAATTACTCTACTGGGATTTAACTGTCTCATGAGGTTGTTTTCTCATATGAACATGAACAGGGGCCTATGAGATAGCTAGGCGAAAGCTGGATAACTGAAGGACGTTGCAGCATAGTTTAGGCTTGAATCTGTTTATGTAATTATCTATAGTGATTGTTCTAGTTGTTGATGGATTTAATTGTATGTATATACTGGTTTTATGACTGTTTGTACTTTGGGAAACGTCTGAATTACAGGGAAAAATCTGTCTAATTTTTGACAAATATGAATGTTTAAATACTAGTTTAAGTTAAACTGCATGTGGATGGTTTATGTATTCTGATTTTATGGTTATTAGAATTGATATTCTAGAACATTTTATGATTGTATGTGAATTTAGAATAACTACGTAGGACTTAGGGTTGATTGGAATCTGAATGGGCAGTGGTAAGAGTCTATTTGGGTTCCAGTCAACTAGTAGCGATCTTCTAATATTCCCAAATCAGGGAAAAGGTGAAAAATTGTTTTGAAAACCCATATGCTTCACGTCTGGATTCCCTGATGGGCGTGTCCCTGCTAGGCGTTGCTGGGCGTTTTAGCAGTGGTTTTTTCTGTTGCTAAAGTTTTTTGCAACAAATATTATTGTCACTATAACTTTTGTTAAATTAATTATTTAAACAAAAGTTATAGCAGCAATAATATTCGTTGCAATAATATTAAAACACACTTTAGCGACGGATAAAATCGCCGCTAAAAAGCCCAGCAGGGAGCGCCCAGCAGGGGATCCAAAAGCATATGCTTCTGCTACTCTGATAGAGGTAAGTGTATTGTGGATTAGGGGGTCATTACACTTCCAATTGAAACCCTCCAAGCTATCCAAGATAGCCAAAAAATTTCTCAAAAGGCTAGGGCAAATATAGCTAAAGAAGATGAATTAGCTTTAGCTATTCAACAAAAAGCTCAACAAATTACTAAAGCAGGAATTAAAGGAAATAAAAGCTCTGCAATAATTCCTGCCTAAATTCAATTTCAAAAATCAACTTATATTCATAAGCTTGAAAGGGCAATGAATATTTTTCAAACTGAAGCAGGATTTTGTGATAAAAATCCCCAATTACTTGCTTCACAAATTTATCCTCCAGGTTTTCATTATTCACCTCTGTCTATAATGAAAACTCAAAAATTTTATGAGTTTATTCTAGTAGACACAATCTACTAGAATAAAACATTTTCCAAATACTATAGACAAATTTTCTCATGCCTATTCTACAATACAAATACTTAAGGTTTTATCTCCTTCTGAGTGGGGACAAGACCTTAATAAAAATAAAAAAATTTCTCAACCTCTTGATCCAACAGGATATAATTACTGGGATTATTGCAAAGCTTGGTATTATACCTTTTGGTATCAAAACAAAAATTTTAGTCATTCATGGCTAATTCATTTTAAGAATAATATTCATTACCATTTTCCCAATTGGTTTATTTCTTGGTGGAATTTCTTTGGACCATACCTAGAGATTTATCCTCTTGAAATAAAAAATGGCTATGAATATTTTCTTCAAAGAATAAATCTTTCTGAAGATCCTTTTCCTGCAGATCTTCATTATTTTTCACATTTTTCCTTAGCATGGGTTTGTAAATGGTAATATAAATATGGAGCTTCTTCCAACAAATGTTCTCTAACTCTCTAAAAGGTTCCATCTGTTAAATGGTTGTCCAAAATTGAAGGTGTAGAAAGAGTGTCTTTCCCTTCCATCAAAAAATGATTTTTAAAGAACCCCAAATTTCTTCTAGCAAAAGATAAAGAAACATGTGTTTTCCTGAACCAGAAGTCAAAAATCCAGTCCTGTTTAGGCTTTTCCACCAATAAAGAAGAATTGGCAAAACAGCTCACAGGAATTCTTCAACTTCTACAAGGAAAATATGAAAAAAAAAAAAAACAATACTCCTGAAGATTCTGAGACAACCTCTTTAGTATCTCTCCAGAGTAATGAAGATGATTGTCATGGAATAAATTTGGATGAAGATGAATGACAGATGTCAGACATTTCTTCGCCAATTTCACCTACAGAAGAGCATCTTCCTATCGGTAATAATTCAAATTATGGAATACTTTTACTATTTTTACAGTGAAGTTCCTGTAGCACTTTTACTGTGCAAAATTGTTGTAACTTTTTATTGTTTTGAATAGTGTTTTAGAATAGTGCCCTTCCTACTTCTATGAAAGAGCGCTTCATTCCTTCTCTAGAGAGAACTCGGTAAAGAGTTAAAATTTAAGAAAGAGAGATTTAAGAGAGAGAGCCTTTGTTTTCTCTTTGTAAGTTTCCTTTCTAAAATCAATTTAAGCAATTCTTTTGCATTTTCTTTTCTTCTCCCTTTCCTACCAACCAGTGTGGATTACTGCCAGTCTGGATCCCTTTTAGTTTTCTGCATTTATTTTCTGTAGTTTTTATTTTCTGTATTTGTATCTGCATCCATGTAACGAATCCGTGTCGGTCCCTGTTTCTCTCCCCCATTTTGTCCAAGTACATTGATCCTTGCTCCTTATGGTATATATATATATATAAAAAATATTTACACACAATATTTTAAGAGAATATATACATTAATATATCATATATATATTAATTACAAAATAAATTTTATAAATATTATAGTTATTCAAATAAAAAATTTTAAATGTAAACACTTGACTTAGAGTAATTTAATTTTTTATATTTTAAATTTTATGAAATGTAAAATTATATCCAATGCAACCTTAGGGAGTGTTACAGTACAGCTAGTATTACATTATTAGTTTATTTGATTTATTTTGAGTATCTGAGAAAAATTATTTTATTTTAATTAGAGTAAACTTATTTTTTAGTCTTTGAAAAATAAATAATAATATAATTTAATATTTAAAAAAATTATAATACATATTTTATTCCATTTAAAGATTGCAATAGTTAACTCTTTTTAATTCATGAGCTGTTAAATATTAAATGGTCCTTAAAATATTATAAATATATATTTTTTAATCCTTTCAATACCACCAACCTAAATTATAATAATTAGTAGAAGAGTTTAATCATATGTTAGCCCATAACCATAGTTCTAAAGTATGATGGCAAGAATCTAGTAGCCGAAAGCATCACTAGCTTACATGTTAGATAAATTGAGAAAAAATTATATAAAAATATCAAATATTTATTTATTAATTTATAGTTAAGTCCTCATATATAAGTTTATTTCCTACTGTCATATTTTGAAAACATAATTAAGTGATAATATATAATTAAATTCTTCTACTAATTATCATAGTTTGTACTATTGATATGTTAAAGACTAAAAAAATATATACTTTTAATCTTTTAAGAATTATTTAGTAATTAACATCTCTATTATCTTTTTTATTAATAATTAATAATTTAAAAATTAATTAATTGTTGTGATTTTTTTAAAATTAAATATATATTATAAAACTTTAAAAACTAAATAATATTATTATTGATGTTTTAAGAAATAAAAAGTAAATTAACTCTTTTATTTATGTACGTGTGCATGCCAAGTTTGACTATTCTGTTTAAGGTATTTCAAATAATATTGCCAAGTGAAAGCTGGGACAGCCGCCAGTAAATAGACTATTTGACAAATTTTTAAATATTTGATGGCAGATATTTCAGTTACACTTAATGTGATGTAGAAACATGGACAAGTACTTTTTTCTTCTCTTCTTATACAACATTATATATACTAGTGACTTCTTGAATATGTATATTATTCTTTGTTAATTTTAAAAATATAATATAAAATAATATTTATTAAATTTTAAAATAGTCAATTAAATAATAGAGATTTAACTCTCCCGTATGTTGTTATAATATTTTATTATTTTCATTTTATCTCTTTTTTTTATATTATATATTATATATTTTATAATATATAATTTGTATGACCAATAGCTAGAATATCTCAGAATTATTATAATTAATATAGATACAGGAAATTATATTTACCTTTCTTATTTTTAGTTAAATTATACTTTATACTTTTTTAATTTAAAACATTACATTCATCATCTTTTAATTTATTTTCCATCAATATAGAATTTTATAATCTTACTTTTAATATAACAATAAATGTAATTAGCTTTATATTAAGGCTTAGTATGAAATTTTTATTTATTATTTTGAAATGTACAAAAATGCTAATTTTATTAACAAACAAATTAAATGAATAATTTATTTAATATTTTATTATAAATCAGATTATAAGTATAATTTTTTTAATCTAAAAAATTTTAGAGATATTAATTCAAGAAGGCTTCCAATGACCAACACATATTATATACGAATAGGATTTGAATCCTTTAAAGTAAAAAAGAGATGTAGAGTTTTTGAAGTAAGAGAAATTAAAGATGAGAAAAAAGAAAATTAAACCCTAATTAATTTAAGATGAATCTTTTATTTTTCTTTTAAATTTTGTTTATAACTCTAATTTTTTTTTTATATCTCTTATATTTCAAGAACTTTACTTTATAAAATATTTCAAATGATCATTTTCTTATGATCGTGACTAGGTATATATTCTCTTCTCTTCAGTTTTTCCTCTCTATTTATTATTTATGTGGAATTAATTAACCAATACTCTTTATAATTTGCTAATAAAATAAAATAAGAGTCATATATTACCAAGATGTATAGACAAGTCAACTTATTTTGTTAGGGATTTAGATAGTGTAAGACATTATTGGAACAAAATTGAAATGTCTTCAAAACATTAGGATAACATTGAGCCAAAAAAATATATATAGAAGAAAATTGAATCTTAATATTAATTCATTTAATAATTAGATGTCTAAGTAGATTATATTTCTTTGAAAATCTAATGGTCCAAAATGCTACACCACCCATTATAAATAGCCTAACGGATTACTTCTCCAAACACACACTCGAGCTCGTGTATCTAACCCTTAAGCTCCTAACCATATACTTCAGCTCTATCAATCTTTCTCTCTTCCATTTCCACCATGATGGCTTCTCCCACAGTCACCAATGATTCCACCAACACCAACTGCGAAAGCCTCAAAGAGCGAAAGCAATTTGAAGAGACCAAAGCCGGAGTTAAAGGCCTTGTTGACTCCGGCGTGACCACCATCCCCAGCTTCTTCGTTAACCCACCTGAAGTCTTATCCACCCTCAAACCCTCTCCCAACGCCCGCGTCGAAATCCCCACCATCGACCTCTCTGGCATTGACTCCCCGGCCGGCCACCTCGCAGTGGTGGACCAAATCAAGCGTGCCGCCTCCTCCGTGGGCTTCTTCCAGGTGATCAACAATGGGATCCCGATGGAGGTATTAGATCGGGCCATTGCAGCCGTGAAGGCGATCCACGAGCTGCCGGCGGAGGTGAAGGCGCCGATGTTCCGGAGAGAGATAGAGGGAGTGTCCCTGAGGTCGAACATGGACTTGTACCACTCCAAAGCTGCATACTGGAGGGACACGCTGATCATACAGATGGGACCGAAACCCATCAAGCTGGAGGACATTCCGCTGGTAGGAAGGGAGGAGTTGGTGGAGTATAACCGGAGAAGCGTGCTGGTGGCGGAGCTGTTACTGGAACTGCTGAGTGAAGGGTTAGGGTTAAGCAGAGAAAAGTTGAAGGAGCTGACATTCTCGAAAGGAGTGACTCTGGCGGGTCACTACTACCCGTATTGCCCTCAGCCGGACCTAACCGTGGGGTTCCGGTCCCACACGGACCCGGGGGTGTTGACGGTGCTGCTACAGGACCACATAGGAGGACTGCAGGTTAAGTACAAGGAACATTGGGTGGACGTCAAACCAGTCCGTGGAGCCCTAGTCATCAACATTGGCGATTTGCTTCAGGTATATGCATGCCAAACTTCCTTTAATAGTAACAAAATTAATTATTAAATTTTTGAAGCTATTTGTATTTGGAAAATGTTAGAATTATTCAAATCTTATATAAACTTATCAAATAGTCAAGTGAATAAAATTAAAGAATAATATAATTTAAAAAATAGTGTAATAAAATTTAATCATTTTATAATAGTCAATTTTAATTGCAGACTTTTTTTTAATTTTTCTCTACTAAAATTTTAATATGTGACATATTTATATATGATTTATATGAACTCGAGTCTTTATTGCAATTAGATTGAATATATATATATATATATATATATATATATACACACACAAAGACACTAGAGCTAGACTTTACATGCACAAAAATATATGTTAAGTTTTTTTTAATTTTTCAAATATTATATAAAAATAAAATATTATATTTTAAAATAATACTTAAAAATGAGAAGTTATTAAACTTCTCACTATCTTTACTTTATCTCTTCTCTCTCTTTTTTATTTTTTTATTTTATATTATATAATATATAATTTTAAAAATTAATAATTAAAATGATGTGAAGTTATTATAATATAAATATTCTTTTATAGTCTAATATCATATAGCTTTACATAGAAAGTGTATATATATGTGTGTGTGTGTGTGTATATATAAATAATTAAGAAATTTAATAATAAACGTTAACTAAAACCGTAAATATATATGATGTACCTTACTGTTATTATAAAAGAAAAAAAATTAATGTGTAAACTAAATTAAAATATGATTTGCTATTAAATGAGAAATCTATAATTTTTATTCTTAAAAAAATTAAGATAACTTATATATTTTACAAATCAAATCAATAATGTACTCAAAATGATACAAGAAATTATATATATATTTTCAAAAATTTAATTAACTATACATTATAGCTTTTCCGTAAGTTATTGGCCCTCAATAAATGCAACAGAGTATATTGATTGTAAAATTACACATCATATGAGCAATCAATCTGTTCTCATCTCTGAACTTGTTAAGCCCATGTTGTTAGAGGATATATAAAAGGTTAAATTCATATTACAAATCTTCAAAAATGTCAACTATTATGATTGTTAAAATGTAAAGAAAAGAAAAATATATAAAGTCTTGCATCAATTAGATAAAATAAATTTAAAAGCTATGTAATATTTAAGGATGTACTAGATCAAATTACTTCAGGTATTTTGGTTATAAAATATTCTTTACACTTAAACTCAAAGACTAACACTTCAACGTATAAATTTAAATCAAACCAGTTTAAACCCGAACAATGATATATGGTTTTTGGTTTAACAGATAGTTTCCAATGAGAATTACAAGAGCGTGGACCATAGAGTGTTGTCTAGTGCTGCTGCTGAGCCAAGAATTTCAGTAGCCTCTTTCTTCAATCCAGGTGCAGATGAGAACTTGTATGGACCACTAGGAGAGCTGACGTCAGCAGAGAAACCAGCTCTTTATCGACGTGTCACATTCAAAGATTATATGGCCAAGTTCTTTTCTAAAGAAGTGGATAACACGTCTCAAACAGATTACTTCAGGATTTGAAATACTAGAGTCAAATTCTAACAATAAAATAATTAATTAATTAATAACTAATGCAAGTTTCATTGCTTGTGTTGTGTTAGCGTGTTATGGAATACTGGCTCTCTATATAGGGTTTTCACAACATAAAGTTTTTTTTTTTCAGAATATATATATATATTTCAGTGTCTTCGGCGTAGGATCAAGTGGTTTTTTTTTTGGGATAATTAAATAAATATATATAAATGTTGTACTCAACTTTGTATAAGTTTGTTTTCTAATTAGTTGATAATTAAATAAATATATTTTGAGAATAAATCTACAATATCTATTGCCATTCATGATGGATGTACCATCATCGTTGAGTTTTAGTCATTGTTTGCCTTAAGGATTTTTTTTTTTTGCCCCCCCCCCCCCCCTCTTCTAAAATAACCATATAAAACTAGATGTCATTATTATCACAAATTCTATCACGATGCAAGTTACCAAAAAACCAAAAAAGTCTATCATGATGCATATAGGATAGAGTAAATCACAAGTATATTTGAATGTTATTTTAATTTTTTTAATTTTCAAATTTTTTTATAAAACTAGTTTTATAATTTTTAATTATATTATTTTTATGTAATATATACATGTGCATTAATAAAAATAATTTATTTAATTTTTTCTTGTTTTAAAAACTTATTTTGTATTTTTTTTAAAAAATACTCTATTTTTTCTATTTTTAGTTGAAAAGAATAATTTAAATATATTTTTTATTTTTAAAAAATAAAAAATTTTAAAAATTACATTTGAACAGGTCTTGCATTTCTCTCATTTGTAGGATATTAAAATTACACTTTTTTTTTAACTTGCACTTTTCTTTTCCAAGAAATAAAAAAAAACTCTACGATTTCATTAATTTAATTTTGGTCAAAATGTCCTTATATTTATTATTTATATAATTAATTAAATATGTACTTGAGCAATATGAAAAATTATTTTGTAGTTTTAAAATAAAATAACTTTATCATTTTCAACACAAAATAAATGATAATGAAATAATAATTTTTAAAATATACTTTTTTAAAAGTTAATACTACCATTAGGAATATTTTGGTAAAAATGAATGAAATTGTAGTTTTTTTAATCTTTCAAAATAAGGAAGTGTAGGTTTTTAAAACAAAAGGAGAAAAGCATAAATTACTCTAAAAAAAATCATATAATTTAGTCTTTGAAGAGGAAATTGTATTTTTTAATAATAATACTATTATTTATTTAGATTTACTATAATGAACTACTGCCTTGATTTTGCAGCTAAATTTTTTTTACATTTTATTTCAAAAATGAAAAAAAAAAAGATTTACAAGGAAGAAGTTTTAGATTAGGAATAATTATTCATTATGGTAAAAAATAATAGATAGAAAATATAAAGGTTGAAATAAACACTAAAATTTTCAAAAATTTATATATATTATTAAATTCACACCTACGACGGGTAGGAGTGGCGGAAAAGGAAATAAAGGGGGAACAAAAGAGAACTAACACTTAAGTGAATAATTCACTAAATAGCCATTTTTTAATTTTAAAATATTAAAAATCCATATCATACATGTTATTTTTTTTTTAACAAATATGTTTGATATTGAGACGAATTACACTTCGTAATCCATTTCAATATAAAAAAAATTTAGGGAGAAAAAAAGTTGTGAGAGAGAGACAAAGAAAGAGAGAAAAGAGATTAAAAAAAAGAAAATTATGAAAGATAGAGAGAGATATATGAGGAAGTAAGGGTGGAAAAATAATTCATATCCCAAATAACCACCCAACGCATTTATAATTATAATTCAATTAAACGCAACTACTTTGACTTATTAGTTATTTTAGGTTGGTCATGCGTTAGTCCTATTGTTTTATGGTTGTGTTAGGTCAACCCAAAGTTAATCATTTGACCCAATATTATTCTTTTTATGTTATGCTATTACTATTTTGTATTATATCCTATTACTTTCATTCAATATTTTATTTATATTAAATAAAAAATACATATATGTGCATATATATCTACATACATATATGGGAACAAGTGTGTCTAGATATATATCTTTTTATGCATACACACGTTATATACAAGTACATATGTATACATAAATGTGCATACACATGCAAGTGGGAACATGATGCACATGCAATTGTGTATACACAGGGGTGGAGGCAGGATTTTTTTCATGGGAGGGCCATTTTTTTAAAATTTATAAATGCACAATGATTTAACATTTAACATGATAAAAGTAATAAAAAATGTATCTCTTCATATTGGTACTTTTCATCTTCATCATTATTGGATCCATTAGTGATTTCAATTTGATTTTCTTGATTATCAACCTGAACTAGTATAAGATCTATATATTTGCCAATATAAGAAAGAATATAATGTGTTATAGTTTTAAAAAATATTTATTGTCAATATTGGATCTGAGGACATTAAATAATAAATCAAGCAGAGAACATACTTATCATATAAGTAGTCATCCTATTTATTAGATGAATCATCACTATTTTGGTCATATTCATCATGCCCATCTGAGCCACTTGAATCATCTTCACTTCCACCTCCATCGTACTGGGCTAAAGTCCCTACTTCTACTTCAAACAAAAGTAGATTCTCTTGTCCAATCTCTGACATGCTACCCTAAGAATTTTAAAGAATGTTTAAATAGTTTCATATACAATTTTTAAATGTATTTTTTAGTTTATTAGTTTTCAACCCAAAATACTATCTAATGAACAATTCATAAACCAAAATACCCACTTTGTTGGCATATTTGATCTCCTTCTTTGTTCTTGTTTTTAAATATATCTTTTAGGTTGGCATATTTGATCTCTTTTACCAAAACATAAATTCATATATAACTATTTTTTTACATATATCCTAGCTCTTGCATATGCATTGGAACCACTTGAAAAAGAATTCAAATTATAATATGAAGAAAACATTCTAATATTGTAATACTTGAATATTTAATAATGGAACGACTTGCAAAAAGTATTCATATTATAATACTTGCATATCTAGATTGGGACCACTTGTGTAAGCAAAAGAAATCATTGAAAAGTTCAAGAACTATAACTTCATTACTTTTCTCCTGTGTTCCTTGTCTCTGTTTACATACATTTTTTTTATTGAAACGTAATCATATACAAAAAAACATCCCAAGAAATATTATTTAATATCAATGAAAAGCATACCAAAACATATAAAAACACCAACTCATTTGTGAAAACAAATAGAAATATTTTCATGTAATTAGAAATCAAAACTTACAAGTATTTGAAGTGCCAAACCTTGCAGGACAGAATATGTGAAAACTTAAAAATGATGTTGGAAAAGAAAGCCAAAGGATGATGTATGCATTTTCAATTTCAATGGTGCAAGAAAATGTAAATCCTCATTGGAAGGAGACAGGAATCCTGAACAACAGGGGAAGGTTGAGTTCGTACACACAAGGGAAGAAAAAACAATATACTATATAGACTATGTTTTGGCAATCTTATCCTACAAACAAGAGTCTAATCTTTAAAAATATTAATTCAATAGAATGAGTACAAGAGAAACATGATACAGTATATGGTTGTGCAACTCAGAACCGACGGATTTGCTACCAATGGACGAAAAAGAACGAACGTCAAGCCACCACCTTCCAGAAAAGAACGAACGTCGCGCTACTACCTACCAGAGAGGACGGACGCTAGCTGGTGTCACTGCCAGAAAATGATTGAACACAGGGCTGACAAAAATGAATAGCTGCGGCCCAGACAGAGACAGAAGATGCAGCGTTGCCAGAGATTTACTCCGGTATCGCTGCCAGAGATCGAACGATGCCGGCGTTGCTGCCAAAAAACGAAACCGAAGTTGCTTCTAGAGAAGGAACGGACGGCGTGCTTTAGGGTTGTTTGGAGGAACTCTGAATTGTTAAGAAAAGATTAAAAAACAAAAAAGAAGCAAAATACATCTATTTGGCCACCTGGAATGCACACTCATCTCTTAACTGTTTAAGTCAGCATATCTGATAAATATTTAATTATATATAAATAGAGGGATTAAATTGATAATAATTTTAAATGTAATAGATTAAATTAAAAAATAATATATATGAAAGACTAAATTAAAAAAAATACTAAATGAGATTTTTGTCTAAAATATAATATAAAATATGAGGAGAAAAAATGAAAAAATGAAAGTAAAGATAATTAAAAATTAAAATAAAATAATAAAGAGTTAAATAATTTTTTTTATTTTAAAATATAATAATAATTATTTTATATTATATTTTAAATATTTAAAAAAATATATTTTTATGCATGTGAAACTTTTATTATATATGGATTGGTTCATAGAACTGGCCTTGGCCCTATTAGGGTCAGACCCAATTGAAAATTTTTCAACCCATGTTAAAAATTTTTCAACCCTAATAGGTTAGGGTTAAAGCAGTTGACATAATTTTCCTGTACTGGCGTTCTTTCTCATTTTATCATGTTTAGAATCATACTTGTAAGCGAATTGTACTTTTGAGTTGTACATTTTGTTAGAAATTTTGTTAGTTAAGCAACCCTGGTTCTCAAATTTGAGAATTGAAATAAATTTTTGAAGAAGGATAAAGTCGATATATAAACTTGTCTCGTAAATGCATGAGTTTAACTACGTTAATAAGTAATTATTAAAAATATGTATTTGTATCATAATTAATATAATAAAATAAAATTTTAAATAATAAAAATTTAAATGTAATTGATGCATAAATATTAAATATAAAATTTATTAAAACCATAGACTTCTATCCATAATTTATACATTTATTAGGAATTTAGTTATTTATCTTTAAATTTTTTTATTTTTTTATTTAGGAGAATAAAATAATAATGTTTTTTAATTAATTTTTTAATAGAGAAGATTTTGGTTGATATACTTCATTAGAAACTAAGTTGGCCCCAAAAGATAATCTTCACAAATTTACCAAGAATTTAACATTACTTCACTGAGTTTACCACAAGTTTATGAGTTCAATACAAGTTTACACATTTTTGAGTTTGACGAAAAATTAATTAATTTTACTTATATGTAAACTAAACTTGTAAGAGTTTAAGAGTTAACTTGAGAGTTGAATAACAATTAACATATTAAGATAATAACAAAAGTTAAAACTCAAGCATAATAAAGAGTAATATGTAATAACCTGATTTTTTTAAAATAAATTAAATTAGATAAAATAAATTTAGATTTTGTTAAAATTGAATTAAGCATATTTTTCTAAACTTGCGGTTAAAATTTGAGAATTTTTCGGAGTAAAAAATCTTATCTGACGAAGAAAACTCGATCTGGTTTCAGGAATTTAGTAGATAATGTGGAAGGCTTAAAATCTTCAAAAGATTTTCAAATTCCTTTCATATGGGCCTATATTCTTGCCTAAATCGGAGAATGCATCTGAAATTTATCTCGGATGAAGTGATAAAAGACCAAAATGCCCTTAGAAGCCATAAAATCTCAAAACCCTATAATTTTCTCTCATTTTTCCTTTCTTCTCTCTCTCCTCCACACATTTTCTCTCTCTTCTCTCTCATTTTCGCGTGCCACCTCTAGCCACTAGAACCACCGCGCTGTGCCGCCACCAGACCCTGTCACCCGTGCAACTCGACGCCGCCGACCTCCAACTGCCATTCTCGACCACCAACGAATGCCACAACAGCCGGAAACAGTTGCGTTCCCTCCAGTCGGGAAATTAGAGCTTCACCGTGATCTCCGCCATTCGACACCGTCCGGCCACACTATCGTCTCCATTGGGTAGCTTGAGCTACCAGCTTCTAGCCAGTGGAACACCGCCACCACGTGCCGTGAACGGAAGAAAATAGCTTCGTCCAATCGCCGCTTTCTCCATCAAAAAAGTGTGGTTAAATCGATGTGTTTCATTGAACGGACCTTAGATCCGGCATCCTCAAGTTGCAGGCTACATTTTGGAGTATTTTTTGACACCAGCCGCCGTCCCCCGCCATGCTTTGCCATGTGCCGCCATGCGCCGTTGTCGGAATTGCTAGAAAGTTTCTGAAATCAAATTTTGATCTTTCGAAACCCTCGATACAATTTAAAATACTCCAATTTGATGTTTTTCTATCGAAATTAACCCCAAATATATTTAAGGATTAAACCGACTTAAGAATTTGATGAATTAACGTAGGAAAGCATAATTAAAAAGGAAAACTCGCCTAAGAATTGAATTATTTCCTCAAGAAACTACTTGGGATCCATTGCAGAAGAAAAAGGAAATCCTGACCTAAATAGGAGCAAACGGTAAAAAGTAGAGTAATTTACACTCCCCTGAACTTTAAATTGACGTTGTAAATTCTTGTTTTAGAATAATTACATTGAATGGGAATGTGTGTTGAAAATATAGATGAGTGTATACGAATGCCTGTGTATTGAGAATTTCTGTTGTATGTTTGATAAGTTTGGTTATTGGAATTATATGCCATAGGGATGAACTGACTTAAGGTGGGTATTCAATAGCTAGTATAGGACGGCCGTTGAATGTCCCCTATGCAGACAGTTTTGCAAATCTAATTATTTTTAATTAGATTAATTTGCATCTGTTAGGGATTATTCGTTAAACTAGGACAACTTTATGAAAGGTTTAAGGTATATAAAGGGGGATAACCTATACGGGTTAACGTTTTGGTTTAAGTATAATATCCTATAACCTTGAGTATTGGTTGACAATGTGTATGTATTTCTATATAAACTGTATGAGGATGAGAATTAGCATTTGTGCACATGCTAAGAGACGCCCTGAATGTTAATTCTCACCTGGTCCTTGAGTGAGTGATTGGTGTCATGGATCAAACTCACAATATAGGCATGTTTTCGGGCGATTGGTCTCACGGATCACACCTAACCTAAAATCATGTTTTTTGTTAAAATGGCATGCAATTGAAAAGAATATTAAATAGTCACATGAGACTTGTGATTGATAAGTATATGAAAAACCTCAGGCATAATTTTAAGTAATATTTTTAGTATAATTTTTCAAAATAAAGATCATATGCTTGTTATATTATTTGCATCAATTTCCCATGATTTTATATTTTAAAAGTATATAGTAATTCACATGCTTTTAAATCGAAATTGGGGAGATGTTTTTTGTGCACTGCCACAGCTGAGCATCCAACTATTTTAGTACTATTTAATTGTAAATTTCTCTATTGGGATTTAACCATCTCATGAAGTTGTTTGCTCAGATGATCAGGAATAGGGAATGCCTAAGAGATAGCTGGGCAGAAGCAACATCTCGAGATGACGTTGTGGCATAGTTTAAGCTTGAATTTGTGTATATATATCTATACTGTTGGTTTTGATTTTTGATGAATTTTACTAGATGTATTTATGGTTTGGACTGGTTGTATAAAAGGAAAAAGTCCAGTTTTTAGGGAAAACTCTGTTAGATTTTTGTTAGAATAATGGTTTGGGAGATTGGATTTGTTTTTAAGTGAACTTGATGGATTATAATTTTCACTGATTGATGTATGAATGGATTTAGTATTCTGAATTAGTATATCTCAATTATATTTGTATGGTTACTAGAATTGATATTCCATAGCATATTATGGTTTGTATGTGATAATAGAAATGCTGCATAGGACTTAGGGTTGAGTGGAATCTAAATGGACTGTGAGAAGAGTCTATTTGGGTTGCACTCAACCAGTAGCGACCCTCTGATATTCCCTAACATGGAAAAAATGAAAATTTTATTTAAAACTTTATATGCTTCCACTACTATGATAGAGGAAAGTATATTATGATTTAGGGAGTCGTTACAATAGTGGTATCAGAGCCCGGTTTACTGGTTGACTGGTTTAGTGATTTATTGGTTATGAATTCTTGGGCTTGTAGCTTTAGAATTTTAAATTGATTTGACTCTGGAATATCTAGGAATTGATCTGTAATTGAGATATTAGAAATGAATATGTTGCTATGCTAATAACTGTTGCTATTAAAGGCTAACTAATTCTTTTTCTGTGTCAGTTAGCCATGGAAAATGCTAGCAGAGATAATACAAAGAGGCCAAGAGGAAGGCTAAGACACAGAGGTCAAGGGGCACAAGGGAGTAATAGCAGGGAGATTAATGTGGATATGAGGGACATGATGGATTCCATCAGAATGATGGCAGATGCTATAAAGGAATAGGCTACTACAACGTGCTGATGTAATGCGACAGTATCAGGAGGACCGGCAGAATATGAACGACAGGAATAACCGAAATACCAACCAGATGTACCAAGGTTGGATAGAATTTCAGAAGGCAAGACCACCAGCATTTTCAAGCACATATAAACCATTAGTAGTTGAAGGGTGGTTGAAGGAGATGGAGAAAATCTTTCGATTGTTGCATAGTACAGATGAATAGATGGTTACCTATACGACTTATATGCTAAAAAGAGAAGCAGAACGGTGGTGGACCGGAGCCCAGTAGCTTATGGAGAGCAGGGGCATTCCACTCACATGAGAGTCTTTCAAGAGGATTTTCTTGGATAAATACTTCCCTAAGAGTGCGAGACAGGCTAAGGAAACTGAATTTCTGCAACTCAGACAAAGTGGCAGACTGTTTGAAGAATACTTGGCTAAATTTGAAGAACTGGCTAGATATTCCACTTACCTGAGGTTGTATTATGATGAAGCCTAGAAATCAAGCCAATTGGAGGAAGGGTTATACTTACAGATGAGAACACAGGTAACCCTTCTAGAGATAAGGGATTTCGCAATGCCAGTAAATAAATGCCAAATTCTTAGCAAAAATTTGGAACAAAGGCAGAATATGAATCAAAGAACTGGAAGCAGGTAGAAACAACTAGCCAAAAATTTAAATGTGAAGGGCGAAACTTTTAAGCCATAACTAGGGTCATCCAGTAGTAACAGACGTCTAGAAGTTGCTAATTGCCCGAAATGTGGAACTAAGCATCCCAATCAACCTTGCTGGCATCAGACACCGATACAATGTTATAATGCAGAGGTACAAGGCATTATGCAAAGTACTGTCCATCAAGTGAAAACCAGTAGAATCTAGGTGGCCGAAGAGCACAAGCTCCGAGGAGAGTCTTTACTCTAGATGGAGCGAACGTCGACAAGTCGCCCTGATTAATGCAAGGTAGAGGTAAAATTTATAATTTTCCTTTAATAATATTGTTTGATTCGGATGCTACGCATTCTTTTATATCTAATGCATGCGTGGAAAAAATAAACTTACCTTTACAAACCATGTCTTGTGATTTACATATTTTCACACCATTAGGAGAGATAACCATATCTCCTCAAGTATGCCTAAACTTTCCTCTTTCCATTTATGACACCTTATTCATTGTGGACCTTGTGTGTTTGCCTTTGACTGGGATCGACGTCATTCTAGGAATATACTGGTTATCTAGGAATCAGGTTTTTTTGAATTGTTCTGAAAGGACTATCACTTATTTGGATACCTTACTAGTAGGTGAGAGTGACAGGGCATGTGAGATAAGTGATATTTCCCTTAATCTCTCTCAGGTAGAATTGCAAGAAAGGCTAAACCTAATTTCCATTGTTAGTGATTTTCTGGAGGTGTTTCCTTTAGAGATAAGCAAGTTACCTAGAGAGATAGAATTCACCATTGACCTGATTTCGAGTGCAGCCCAATAAAAATGACTCCTTATAGAATGTCCCCAGCAGAATTAAGGGAACTAAAGGTCCAAATAAAATATTTGTTGGAGAAGGGATTCATTAGGCTGAGTGTGTCGCTGTGGGGAGATCCAGTCCTATTCATAAAGAAGAAAGATGAGAGTTTGAGGTTATGTATAGATTATCAGCAGTTGAATAAGGTGACCATTAAGAATATGTACCCCTTACCTCGAATAGATGACCTGTTTAGTTAGTTAAAGGTGCAACGGTATTCTCTAAAATAGACTTAAGGTCAGGATACCGCCAGATCAGGGTTCAGGAGGAAGATATCCCTAAGACGACATTTAGCACTAGGTACGGTCACTATAAGTTTCTAGTGATGCCGTTTGGACTGACCAATACACCTACTGTCTTTATGGATTACATGAATAGAATTTTTAGACCCTATTTGAACCAATTCATAGTGGTATTCATAGGCGATATTTTAGTTTATTCCAAGACTTATGAAGAACATGCACAACATCTTAGCACGGTGCTACAGATATTGGAGGAAAAACAATTGTATGATAAGTTATAAAAATGTGAGTTTTGGCTAGAGAAAGTGAAGTTTTTAGGTCACATGGTAAATAGGGAAGGAATCTCAGTAAACCCTAAGAAAATTGAAGCAATATTAGATTGGGTCAACCAAGAACAATCACTGAAGTTAGGAGTTTTTTGGGTTTGGCAGGTTATTATAGGAAATTTATATAAGGATTTTCTCAAATAGCTTTGTCATTAACCCGACTGACTAGGAAGGGTGTTAATTTTAAGTGGAGTGAGCATTGTGAACATAGTTTTCAAATCCTGAAAGAAAAGTTAACCACCGCTTTAGTGTTAATAATTCCAAAACCCTAAGAGCCCTTTTCAGTTTATACTAATGCATCAATGAAAGGTTTAGGTTGCATCTTAATGCAAGATGAGAGGGTAATTGCTTATGCATCAAGATAATTGAAACCTGCAGAGGAAAATTATCCTACCCACAGCTTGGAATTAGCTGTCATGGTATTTGCCCTAAAGATTTGGAGACATTACATATACGGGGCTGTATTTGAGGTTTTTAGTAATTATAAGAGCCTTAGGTACTTATTTGATCAAAAATAGTTGAATAAAAGGCAGAGAAGGTGGGTAGAGTATTTGAAGGACTTTAACTTTGAGTTATAGTACCTTGCAGGGAAAGTTAATGTAGTAGCTGATGCATTAAGTAAGAAGTCATTACAAGTAACCGGTTTAATGGTAAATGAGATGAGATTACTTGAGGACTTTAAGAATCTTAGCCTCAATGTAATTTCATTTTTGAAAAGACTAGTAATGAGTGACTTCTTAATAAGTTGTGATTTGAGGGACCAAATTAGACAAGCCCAACTAGAGGATGAATCCTTGGGAATCTATGTGAACCAACCTGATTTTGGATTAGCCCTTGATGGAGTGTTAATGTTTAGGAAAAGAATAGTAATTCTAGACCATCAGGAACTAAGGGAGAAAGTGTTAGCAGAGGCTCATCGAAACCACTATACCATCCATCCAGGTATTTCCAAGATGTATCAAGACTTGAAAAGAAATTTTTGGTGGCCAAGTATGCGAAAGGATATCACGAAGTATGTAAATGCTTATCTTACTTGTTAGCAAGTTAAGATAGAGCATCAAAGACCCGCAAGATTATTGAAGCCATTGGAGATATCGGAGAGGAAATGGAATAAAAAAACCATGGATTTTGTAGTTGGACTACCTAGAATACTAGCTGGTTATGATTCCATTTGGGTAATAGTAGATAGATTAACTAAGTTTGCTTACTTTTTACCTATCAAGATTAGGTATTCCATAGAGAAATTAGTCTAAGTATATCTTAGGGAGATTTTGAGACTACACGAAGTACCATCGGGTATAGTATCAGATCGAGACCCTATGTTTACCTTAAGATTTTGGCAATCCTTACGGCAGGCATTAGGAACCCAACTTAAGTTTAGCACTGCCTATCATCCTCAAACTGATGGACAGTCTGAGAGAACAATCCAAACCTTAGAAGATATGTTAAGGGCTTATGTGCTAGAACAAAAAGGAAGTTAGGATAAATACCTACCTTTGATAGAGTTTGCTTACAATAATAGTTATCACTCTACCATAGGTATGGCACCATATGCTGCTCTGTATGGGAGAAGCTGTAAATCGCCCTTAAGTTGGGTAAAAATTAGGGAGAGTACATTGTTGGGACCCGAGATTGTATAAGAGACTACTGATTAGATTAAAATGATCAGGGAAAAGATGAGGGTTGCCTAACAAAGATAGGAAGCCTATTCAAATAAGAGAAGGAGACCCTTAGAATTCAATGAGGGAGAGCATGTATTCTTGAGAGTGTCACCCACTACAGGTATTGGTAGACAAATAAGGATAAAGAAATTGAGTCCCAAATTCATAGGACCATTCCAAATCCTACAAAGAGTCAGTCCAGTCGCCTACCAAATTGCTTTACCTCCCTACCTATCAAACTTGCATGATGTATTCCACGTCTCACAACTCTGTAAATATGTCCCAAATCCCGCGCATGTATTGGGGAATCAACCCATAATATTAAAGGATAATTTGACTTATGAATCTATGCCTGTCTAAATCATTGACTTTAAGACTAAGCAACCTGGAATAAAGTAATCCTTTAGTTAAGGTACTTTGGCAGGATGTATCATATCAAGAGATGATGTGGGAGAAGGAGGACGAGATGAGGCAACGTTATCAAGAATTGTTTACAGGTATAAATTTTGGGGACAAAATTCTTTTAAGGGGGGAGAATGTAATAACCTGATTTTTTTAAAAGTAAATTAAATTGGGTAAAATAAATTTAGATTTTGTTGAAATTGAATTAAGGGTATTTTTCTGAGCTTGTGGTTAAAATTTGAAAATTTTTCGGAGTAAAAAATCTTATCTAACGAAGAAAACTCGATCTAGCTTCAGGAATTTAGCAGATAATGTGGAAGGCTTAAAATCTTCAAAAGATTTCTAAATTCCTTCTATATGGGCTTATATTCTTGCCTAGATCGGAGAATGCATCTGAAATTTATCCCAAGTGAAGTGAAAAAAGACCAAAATGCCCCTAGAGGTCATAAAATCCCATAATTTTCTCTCATTTTTCCTTTCCTCTCTATCTCCTCTGAACATTTTCTCTCTCTTCTCTCTCATTTTCGGGTGCCACCTCCAGCCACTGGAACCGCTGCGCTGCGCCGCCACCGAACCTTGCCACCCATGCAGCTTGACGCTGCCGACCTCTAATTGCCATTCCCAACCACTGACAGACGCCACAACGGTCAAAAATAGTCGCGTTTCCTCCCATCACGGAATTAAAGCTTCATCGTGATCTCCGTCATCTAACACTGTCTGGCCACATTGCGGTCTCCATTAAGTAGCCTGAGCTACCAGCTTCCTCTGCCAGCTTCCAGCCAATGGAACGCCGCCGCCACGCGCCGTGAACAGAGGAAAATAGCTTTGTCTAATCGCCACTTTCCCTGCCAGAAAAATGCAGTGAAACTGCAGTGTTTCATTGAACGGACCTCGAATCTAGCATCCTCGAGTTTTAGCCTACATTTTGGAGTATTTTTTGACCCCAGCCATCGTAATCCGTCGTGCGCCGCCGTGCTCCATCATGTGTTATCGCAGGAGTTGTTGAAAAGTTTTCAGAATCAAATTTCAAGCTTCTGAAACCCCCAGTACAATTTAAAATACCCCAATTTAATGTTTTCCTATCAAAATTGACCTCGAATATATTTAAGGATTAGATTGACTTAGGATTTTGATGAATTAATGTAGGAAAGCATAATTGAAAGGAAAACTCGCCTAAGAATTGAATTATTTTCTCAGGAAACTAATTGGGATCCATTGTCGAAGAAAAAGGAAATCCTGACTTGAATAGGAGCAAATAGTAAAAGGTAGAGTAATTTACACTCCCTTGAACTTTAAATTGACGTTGTGAATGCTTGTTTTAGAATAATTGCATTGAATGGGAATGCGTGCTAAAAATATAGATGAGTTTATACAAATGCCTATGTATTGAGAATGTCTATTGCATGTTTGATAAGTTTGGCTACTGGAATTATATGCCATAGGGACTGACTGACTTAAGGTGGGTATTCAATAGCTGGTATGGAACGATCGTTGAATATCCCCTATGCAGACAGTTTTGCAAATCGAATTATTTTTAAATAGATTAGTCTACATCTGTTAGGGATTATTCATTAAACCAGGACAACCCTATGAAAGGTTTAAGGCGTATAAGGGAGGATAACCTATACGGGGTAACGTTTTGGTTTAAGTATAATATCCTATAACCTTGAGTATTGGTCAACTATGTGTATGTATTTCTATATAGACTGTATGAGGATGAGAATCAACGTTTGTGCACATGCTAGGGGATGCCCTGGATGTTGATTCTCACCCAGTCCTTGAGTGAGTGATTGGTTTCATGGATCACACTCACAATATAGGCGTGTTTTTGGGTGATTGGTGTTACGGATCACACCCAACCTAAAATCATGTTTTCTGTTAAAATGGCATGCAATTGAAAAGAATATTAAATAGTCACATGAGACTTGTGACTGATAAGTATATGAAAACCCTCAGGCATGATTTTAAGTATAATTTTTCAGAATAAAGATCATATGCTCGTTATGTTATTTGCATCAATTTCCTATGATTTTATATTTTAAAAGTATATAGTAATTCACATGTATTTAAATCAAAATTGGGGAGATGTTTTCTGTGCACTACCACAGCTGAGCATCTAACTATTTTAGTACTGTTTAATTGTAAATTTTTTTACTAGGATTTAACCATCTCATAAAGTTGTTTGCTCAGATGATCAGGAATAGGGAATGCCTAAAAGATAATTGGGCAGAAGAAGGATCTCGAGATGACATTGTGGTATATTTTAGGCTTGAATTTGTGTATATATATATCTGTACTGTTGGTTTTGATTTTTGATGGACTTTACTGGATATATTTGTGGTTTATACTGGTTGTATAAAAAGGAAACATCTGATTTTTAGGGAAAACTCTGTCGAATTTTTGGTAGAATAATGGTTTAGGAGATTGGATTTTTTTTTAAGTGAACTTGATGGATTATAAATTTCACTGACTGATGTATGAATGGATTTAGTATTCTGAATTAGTATATCTCAATTATATTTGTATGGTTGCTAGAATTTATATCCTAGAGCATATTATGGTTTGTATGTGATAATAGAAATGCTGCATAGGACTTAAGGTTGAGTGGAATCTGAATAGACTGTGAGAAGAGTCTATTTGGGTTACACTCAACCAGTAGCGACCCTCTAATGTTCCCTAACATGGAAAAAATGAAAAATTTATTTAAAACTTTATATGCCTCCGCTACTCTGATAGAGGAAAGTATATTATGATTTAGGGGATAGTTACATAATGTCTATCAATTTCTCATTCATTAGACAACAGATGTGTAAACATAGTATTCTGTCCATGCCTAATTTAAATAGAACGGCCTAACATATGAAAAGCCTCAAATCATGACACAAGTCTTAACTCATGGAGAATTAAGGTTTCTGATGACTCGAGGTGTCGAGATCGCTAGTTTTTATAGCTCTTTAGGTCTCCTCAAACAAAAGATTGTCATTAGCCATGAAATTTTTGTCTAAGAGCCCTAGGATAAGGTCTAGCATTCTTAAAATGGCATAAAGGTGCCACCATTAGAACCCCTACCTTAAATAGCAAGCGGTGAGACAAAAACTTTTCACTTTAGGTAAGTTTTTGAACCTTGGCATTTGCTTTTCTACAAATGGATTTTGGTCAGAATATTAACTATTTCTCAAGGAAAGTGAGGTCCTAGAAGCTATCCAAGTGGTCACGCATGTAGTTGGCCACCCATATTCACTCTTTTGACCCAATACTCGAAGATAGTGAAATCTAACCAAAACCCTAATCCAGGATGTCTCAAGGACAATGTACTTTCCATTTTCCACCTAATTTGGTCCCATTTACCATTTGGCACTACTAAAACCTAGTCTCGACAACTTAGATCACTCATTTGAAGTTTCACATAAAAAACCATTTCAGATAAGGTGTCAAATAAGGCAGTTTTCATGGCTAAAACCTACTCCGATTCAGATGAGCTTTAGGGTAATCCCCCTTCCATCTTATAGGTTTTTGTTATCTCTAGACCCATAAAAAATTTTAGATTCGGCCCTGAAAGCCCAATTTGTCCATTTCTGGCACTTTCTTGAAATAGTGTTTTATTTCGAGTAATTGACCTATTACCCTAGCAAGCTTCACCCAGGGGCTGCAAAACTAGCTTTATTAAGGGAAATTTATTTTTGTATAAAATCTCAAACTAATTTGGATCTCGGATCCTCCTTGTAAGAGAAATCCAAAAATCCC
This sequence comes from Senna siamea, assembly GCA_031216115.1. Taxonomy (NCBI): domain Eukaryota; kingdom Viridiplantae; phylum Streptophyta; class Magnoliopsida; order Fabales; family Fabaceae; genus Senna; species Senna siamea. Next base: position 12,996,360 of record CM062360.1, read on the forward strand.
ATATATGGGATCTTAAGGCCCATTGGGCCTTAACGGATAAGCATTGGACCTGTTGTGACCCCAGACCTAGCAAGGTTTAATCCAATCACATTTTGGATTCTTTCCTTGACTATGAATTTTCTAGACCACCGAAGTCAGTGGATCTAGCCTATTAGTGGTTTAGGCCTATTTCCTTGCCTTGAGGCCCAATAAGGAGAAGCCTATCCAAAATCCTATTCGAATTTTTAACCAAAACCTTATTTGGAAATTGGTTACCCTTAGGCCCACTAAGTTTTGTAAGGGCCCAATGGGTCTAGCCCAGGTTTTTTGCCCAGACCATTAACTTAAAACCAAGATAACACTAACCCTAAAGCTCAATGGGAGAAGCCTATAAATAATTAATCTTGAGCCTAGGTTGGAAATCAAACCCAATTGCATAATTGGTCCAACTTAGCCTAACTCTTACCCTAATTCAAGCCCTCTTGCCTAAAGGGAAGAGTCCACTCACCCTGGCCCAACACAAGAAGGGCCTTGGCTAACTAAGAAAAAGGGTACCATGCCATGCTTCTTGCCCTATGACAGAAGTACAATTTGGCCTAGCCCTTTTAAACTATACCCACGTCCTATAGCGCAGGGGAGGAGAAGCTTGGCCTAAAGGAAGTCTAGTTCACCAACATGCCCTAGCCCATGAAGAGGTGTCTACCTTAGCCTATTTGAGGGTCCAATTTTGGCCTTGTGAGAGCATCAAGAGAGGACATGCCACTTTGGTTTGAATTGAGGGATATTTGGTCTTCAAGAGATTTTCTTCACAAAGTTCTCTTTCTTGCTCAAGTTGACCATATCCTCACTTTATGGCAAATTATCTAAAAAAAGTTTCATTTTTCATGGAAAACTTGGCTTCCAAGTTTAAATTTCAACACTCTCCCTTTATTTTCCTACACCACCTTGCCTCCTTTTTGCCACTCAGTCATGCCACCTAAGCCTCCGTCTTTCCACTTAGATTAAAGCTAGCCAAGTCACCTCCACATAGACTAAAATTCAACCATCACATGTATCAAAAGAGTGACGCTACACTTCACCACAAAAAGCCCTAAACCCTTCTTATAAAAGATCTCATTCTTCACACCTCCCCCCATCTTTTCTCTCAAGAATTGACCATCACTCTCTCCCTTTGCTCTTAAGCCCCTCTTACCCAAACACAAAAATCTAAAGGATTGTTGCACCATCCCCAGTCCTAAGCCACTAACTTCTACATTTAGCTTGGAGGAAGGTAAAATTATGCACCTTTTTCACTTTTCTTTGAGATTCATTGTTGGGTTGCTTTGTTTGGTGCCTTTCTTGGTCCCTTTCGTGCTTCCTTTTACCTTAATATAGCTATTTGAATGTTGGACATGGATTTCACATGAAAGATGCTTGCTTGATTGATCATGAACATACATAATTTAACTTACTTGTATCTCATGTTTTTGTCCAGATTTTTGGTATGTTCTGAGTTTCTTTTTTTCTTTTTATGAAATTTTTGTGTGGAGTTTTTGGCTCCTATTTTATTTTTCCCTAGTTCTTATATGTTTGAAATACAAACTTGATTTTTACATAATTTTTTGGGCACCTTAAGTCCCTCAATAATTTTAACAAAAATGATGTCTAGAATGGTGCCTATTATGGATAGTTGTCTTAACAAAATGTTTCTTTCGGTCAGTTTGGCACCAAATTGATCGAAACCAATTTCAGTGGATTCCTTACATCTCAAGCTTTAAAACTCATACTGATTTTCCCAAAATGAAGATGGTTTTCCCTGTCAAATCATTTTGTAAAAATGAGGGTCTAAGAACATGACCAATCTAAGACCTGACCATAAGGAAACTTTGAAATTTATTTCTTGGTCAATTTTCAGTCTTTTGCCCTAAAATTTGATTCTATGAAATTATAGGGTTCTCTAGTTTCAAAATAAGCTAGTCTTAGGCCATTTTGACCAAGTTTTCAATTTTTGGAAAATTTTCAAAATCTGGACCAAAATTTGGGTAGATTATGAACCAATCTCCTTAAAAACACAATATCTCACGCATTTCAAAGATTTTTGGACCTAATTTGGCTTGTTTGAATGTTGGAAAACCCTAGTTTTTATAAATATGTTTTGTAGATTTTTCTTGGTCCCGAAAATATTTTTAATTAATTTTTGTTTTTGCTATCCAGATAGAGGAATTTTTGCAAAATTCTATGTAAGGGCAAATTGGGTCTTTTGTCCCTCTTTGTGGTGGAAAGTTTCATATTGCTTTTCTTTTGGGCACAAATCTGTATGAAAATAGATATTTGAGGCTCCAAGGATTTTTTTCCTAAAAACAAAAAAAAAACTTTTATTTTTCCTTTATTTTTTTTAAAAAGGACCAAATTGCAAATTTAATCTTACATGGCATGCCCATTATTTTCTTATTTATTTTAGGGTCAAAAACACCTTTATTTTAGTCCTTTTCTAGGTGTTTTAGTCATATAATAGCATTAGGTTTTTCATAAATTTTGTTAAACCCTAAGTTTTTTTTAAGGACTAAAATGCAATAGTTTCATTTCTTGGAGCATTTTAGTCACTTAGCCTAGAATAGGCTCTTTTTTTCGTGTTTTAGTCCTAGGACACCCTCAAGACACCCTAAGCCTTTAGTAAAAAATTTAAGTCAATCCCCTAGGTTCTTAGGTTGACTTTCTAGGTTTTAGGTCCCCCTTTAGGGTTAAGCTAGTTTAGGAATAGTCCTAGATCTTGTGTTGTGTGAAGCTACCTTATGGTACCTTGGTGGAGTTTGGGATTGCAATGAACACAAGGTACAACTTTACCCTCTTGTGTTGGATGTTTATATTTTTGCTTTCATTTTGAATATTCAATAGAATTGTGGTATGAACATGGACTTGATGTACTTTCTTTTCCTTAACTCTTGTGTGACCCACATGCGAACTAAGTGGCCTTTGAACTCAAAAAGGGTATGTAGACCCTAGGACCCATTCCTAAGACAAGTACTTGTTTGTTTTGCTTCTTTTGTTTCACTTTCTTGGTTATGTTCCAAAAATAAAAAAGATAAAATAAAAATAAATAAATATTAAATAATTTAAATAATTATTAGATCACTTTATTTTACAAATTTAATTTAAGATAATCATTCTAGATGCATTTCTTAAGGTGTCTAATATCTTTCTTAAGAATCAATTAGACTCTCAATCTTTGATTCGAGACCAATTTTTCAAAAATTTGAGTCTTGTTCATCATAATTTTAAAAATAATGTTTACAATTTTTCAATTTTTTTAAAAAATTTGGCTGCGATTCTATTTATTTATTTTTTAATTATGACTGCCACGTGACAAGATGTCATGGCATTCTTTTATGTGTAATCTTATAAAATTCAGTCTTCCTTCGCAGCAATTGGTTGAAAGAGAAGCCTGATATTTCCACATTCAAAATTTACAACACAAATATGGCCAGTGTAAACTCCTATAAGAGGTCATGTATTACAGTACAGATGTCGTTTGTATGATAAGACTCCATGCTACTCGCTTCCAGGAATTTGATTTCTTTCACCGTTACCCACTCCAAACCATTCTGCCATTTCTTCATCAGTAAAATAAGTTTCTTTATTACCCTGGTTATCATCAGACCAGAAGTCATCTTCACTTTCGGTCGTCTCCAAGGCCATTTTGTTCCTCTTCAACCTCTCTTTCTTCCATGCTTTTATTTTTTGCGGACTCTTTGACAATTCACTCTTACCTCCAGAAATTGGAAAATTATTAAACTGAGAAGTGTCACTCCAAGAATATGAGCATCGATGATTTTCATTCCTATCTTCCACAAATCTCCACATACTATCCTTGTTCCTGTTCTTTCTTTCTGTTATGAAAGATATTTGGTCATTAAAATTACCTTGATTTCTCATAAAATTCGATTTTCTATTCTTGTCGTGGTCTTTATCTTCAATTTGTGGTTGAACAGAAGAGTCTGAAACACTTGCTGTCTTTGGCCGTCTGTGATCACATTTTAGGCAGACCATGTTTCTCCTGAAATTGATGTAGTTGCACCTGCACAAGCAAGATTCCAATTTCTTCAGTACACACAGAAAATGTTCAAACTGCTGTCATATCAAACAAGATGATCAAAACAAGAATCAATATGCAGCATGAACCCACGAGTCACATTCCCACTCCCCCGGATTAAGCTGCCTCTTTGGAGGTTTCTCTTTGCATTGCAAACATCTTGTATTCTTAGCAAAATTCAGGAAGTTACATCTGCAGAATTAAACTAATTACTGGTCTTAGTTAGAAACAGGGATACTGTTCATATAAATCTGAACGAAATAAAGCTCCCATTACTTATCACATATCCAGTCTCCCTTCTTCAAAGGTAGATGATCCTGATCATTCTGAAATTGCCTTATTCTTTCCTGGAACAAGCCGTCACAGCGCAAGCACTTGATATTTCGGGCAAAGTTGAGGAAGTTGCATCTAGAAAATGAAAGTTAGAAAAGAAATGTGAACAAGTGCAGGAGAAAATGGTGCAAGACAAGAAAAAATTATAGGATGGTGATCAAACTACTTGGGGCAAATCCAATCGCCTTGCTTCATTGGAACTTCTATATTGCCCTTGTCTTTTGGATTGAGATTGACTCTACTATTGGAATTTGGGAGAATAAAATCATCATCTTTAATGCTGCGCTCTACTAATTCTTTCAGCAGTCTTCTAACTGATTCTTTTATTATTTTATTTAGACATGGTTTGTTCTCAACAGATCCAATAATGGGATCAAGCCCATAAGTCAAGATTATGCGCATTAAATCCACTGTCCTTCCGCCTTCATCTTCACGTGCCTTCACAAATGCTCTTTTGCACTCTCCCCTCAAATTGCAGGTGCTACAGACCTATTTAAGGCACCAGTTCATGCAGTTCTAGGTTACTTATCAATGTCCATAGTTAAATTTAGGGGAAAAAAAAGAAAGAAAGAAAGAAAGAAAGAAAAGAAGAAAGTGTTAAATAAGGACAAAGGAAAGGTAAACATTAATAGAACCTTGCTCAACACATACATTTCCCTCATCAATACCCACATGTGCTCTGAGACGCTTCCCAGCATTGACAACTTTCCTATCTAAGCTCGGGCATCCAAGTCCTATAATAACTTGTATATCTTTTCGAGACAAGAACCTGAAAGTATAGGCAACAAAAAATATCTACTGAAAGTGATGTCTTATTCATGGAAAACTAGGGAATAGATGATCCTTGTGTATACATTATCATTCCCAATGACAGAAATTTGCTCTGAACTTGTAACTTCAAGGACAGTAGGTTTCATGAGACATAATTGATCAAATGAGGAGTAAAAACTTCCCTAAATTTGTTAGCTAAAATGTTTCTTGTTAAAATACCATTCATTTAGAAGGAGAAAAAAATTTGACTTAATTGCAGCCAGAAAGAATATCACTTTAGTCTTAAGATCTGCACTAAACATAGTATTGTTTAACACACAACCTTCATTCCTTGTATCCAAAATATCATGTCATCCTCTAGGACAGCCCATAAGACTCATAACAACACAATCTTCTATTTTCAAACAACAGCATACAAGGTTTTCAGATACAGCACGACAACCTAAGATCGTTTTCTAATACACTTCCTAAACTTGATATCCACAATGTTTCACAAAATTTCTCATAGTTGATACACATCAACATGACAAGCAAGGAATGCAGCATAAGTAGAAGTTTGAGAAGGTTCTAAAGGAGAGAAGAAAGCATGAAGTGCAAGAGAAAAGGGCAAGAGAGAAGCCTCTATGGACATGCGACTACTATTTGATTTAAGTGGTAGTTACCGGAAGTCATTGAGCTGGCATTGGAGTGGGTGATCTGTCCATTTTGTAATTTACAGAATAAGAGCTTGTTATATTCTGTTAGCAAGTTGTTTTATGTGTTATCTTTATATAATAGTGTGTCACACTAAGGGTTTGTAATTGAAGAATTTTGCAGTTGCTTACAATCTGGAGTTACTTCTTTTAATCGAAAAAGGAAGAAATGTCTCTTTGTATTCATTTAATATCTCTAAGAAATATATACAGACATCATCTGTCATTGTTCCATTGTTTTTTTTCTGCAGTTTAGCAACCTATCAATAGTGTCATATAAGATGAATTAGAGGTCTGAAAAACCACTAGATTCATGTGCATATAATGTTGTATTTGATCTGGATTATTGAAAAGTACGAAGTCTAAATCATCAAGAAAGTGATTAACTATTTTGAGAAGTCAGTACCAAATATTCCGTGCTCTTTCTGATTATTACCACTGAAACTTCTAACTTTCTCTGCTTCTTTTCTGTTCGTTCTTCAAAGGGAAATAACATGCAGCAGCAGTGATACATAAAGTTCATCGTAATGGCCTAAACTACCAAAATGTTGTGACCATAGCATCCTACACATAACTTCTCTTCCCTGCCTTGAAGACATTGGTAGGAGAGAATCCTGAACCTAAAAGTCATACTGAAACTAATGATGACAATATCATCCAACAGTCAATGTAACATTTTTTATGTTATCTGTCACAGAAACATAAAATCAAGCACCTTGCCTGCACACTCTAAAATGCATATATCAAGAACTAGCCACATCAATTAGAGAAGCAAATATTTTCTAAACCTATAAAACAAAGAAATTTAAACTTAAAGCAGATTAAGCACCGTAGCTAATCAGATTCTTTCTGCTGCCAAAAGAAGCCATCTAAGAAGCAATAATACTAACACGGAACAGGATACTGACACTGCAATATATATTAATGTTTAAATGCAATTTGAAGTATTATGTTGTATCCATATTAAATGTTGGATACCATACGACTCCATCGTTTGAGTATCGATAGGAAGCCATTCTTACTTTAAAAGATCAAATCGATCTCGACCGAAGTTCAGGCATGCAGTCCGAATAAGGTTTGATTCCTTGGAACCCACTTCACCACTTCGAAATGGGTTTACCTCTGCATCAAAATATCCTTTCTTCATCAAGTACTCCATGAAGTCCACCCACTCAGGCCAGGGATGTGAAATCTGAACCGTAGATAATTCTCCTTTACTGGGAACATCCTGATCGGAGAAGTCTTCGGATTCTGATGCAGATAGGGAAAGTCCATTCGTGGGTTTTGAAGATTGAAGCTCCTCAACCTCGTTCAAGATGAACTCTAGCTTTGAATCTGCAGCAAAGGTCTTCGAAAGACTGTGAAAGAAAGAAATGGGAGAGGAAATTTTGCAGCCTTTGAGGTGATTCTTGAGGTTGGGGTTGAAACATACGTGACTGATCGGAAAAATCTTCTTGTACATCCCGAAACGATTTTTTGGATCTGTGAATAGGCGGGAAAGTTAGGCACCTGCGTCCATTTTCGTATCGTTTCCAAGGCGTAACGGCCTGTTCGTGTACCGCATTTGTGCGATAAGGGTTTAGAATGTGCGTATCTTCGTTTTACTATTGATGTTTTTGTATTAAAATAAAATCTATCAAAAATTCAAAAAAATTCAATCGAGTTACTAAAAAACATCTATTATGATTAGAAAATTTTTAGTAAAGATATAAAAATTATACTTAATTTTTTATCATTTAAAAATGATTAAACTTAAGCTGCATATGGTACGTAAATTGAAAAAAATTCATGAGTTTGACTGACATATTATATTTTTATATTTGATATATGTATTAAAAAATAATTTTGAAAATATTGCATTTTTGGAAATGTAGAGATAAAGTTGGGACTAACTATCTTTACCATTGGCATGTGACAATTCTCATTTGCTAAGTAAGCAACAATCACCAACTTAAGTATCGGCGGCATCATCCTAATGTCTATAAATAGAGATGCTCCTAAGTATGCAATCTTTCAGGGCATGTTTGATTGAATTTTTTAAAAATTATTTTAGATGTCTAGAAACAAAAAAAATAAAAAAAATAAAATATATATTTTAGGAATAGAAAATACAAAATAATTAAAAGATATTCTGAATTCTTATTTTTTAAAACAAATAAAATAAAAAAAATAAATTTCTTTATTAATAACATGTACATAAATATATAAAAATAATATTTATATGAATTCTCAGAACTAATTGTAGACTCAAACTCTTTTACCATTCTTGTTGACTTAGTTATCGAAGGTATATTAGGGGAGCACTCTTTTCTTTATTTATTATAAGTCTCAACCCCTGTTGCTCATCAAATTTCCTCTCAACCATCTTTCAAGTTTATTACATAACATTCCTACATTTATTAAAAATTTTATTCTTGACAAATGTTATATTTTCATGGCATAAAAATATGATTTTTAGGTGAAAAAACTAAGTTACCTACCCTTCATTTTTTTTAAGTTATTACTACCACCATTGTCATCATTGCAATTGCTCTAATCATCGTTGCCACCACTTCTATAATAAACGAAAATTTTAAAATAGCCAAACTGAATAAAACTGATCGTGATTTCATTAAAACTAAATCTGACATGATTTTTGAAGTTGATGGTTGAAACTGGAAAATTTTCGGAGTCAGAAACCTGATCCGATGGAAGAAAATGCAGCCTAGCATTAAGAATATGATAGATGGAGTTCTGGACTTCGGTTCCTCAGACGGAGGTCGAAATCCGTTCCCTCATCCGGATTGAAGACGACATTCGAAAGTTATCTCGGGTGATGTGGCAAAAGACTAAGTTGCCCCCAGAGGCTTTAAACTTCTTAAACTTCACAATTTCCATCATTTTCCCACCTTCACTCTCTCTCTTCACTCTATTTTCTCTCTCTTCTCTCTCCTCCTCTCACCATCGCGCGCGGCCACCACTGCCGCCCTGGATTGCCGTCCGACCTACCAACCGATGCGTCTCACCACCCTTAACTTCCAGCAACCACCCACAGCCACCAACGGCCGCCACCCTTGCCAAAAAAAGTCCATTTTCCTCCTCCATCGCGAATTCCTTGTGGCTCCATGATCTCCACCATCCAGCGCTGTTAACCGTCATCGCCCCCGCCATTGTGAAGGCCTAGCTGCCAGCTTCCTCCCACAACTCGCCACCACCGAACGGAGCTGTCACACGCCCGGATCGAGGAAATCTCCGTCCGTCGTGCGTGAAACTTCATCGCTGGAAAACGCAGCCTTAATAGTCAAAAACTGCCGCGCCAATCCCAGATTTGGACTCCTCATCTTGAGGGCTTCACTCTGGTGTAATTTTTGAGCTCAACTGCACCTCTCCGTTGTGCGCCATCCTAAGTCGCTGTGCTCCACCATGCGCCGCCGCCTGAGAAGCCAAAAAGACTCTAGAAGCAAATTTCCACTTTTTAGGACCCCCAGTATGATCTAAATCGCCCTAATTTAACGTATTTCTAACTGAATTGGATGTCGAACGTGTATAGGAAATTTACTGGCTTAGGAAAATGTGTAATCAGACTTAGGAAAGTGAAATTGATTACGTAACGGACTAAATATTAATTTAATTACCTAAGAAATTGACTAGGCTCAGATTTTGAGGATACAAGAAGTCCCAAACCGATTAGGAGCAAATGGAAACCAGGTAGGGTAATTTACGCTTCCTGAACTTTAGACTGATTCTGTGAATACCTGAACGATTTAAATTGATTGCATGGAAATACATGTTGCCTTCGATGGATATAATTGCATGCCTGTGTGCTGGTATTGTCTGTTGCATGTTAGAAGATTTAGCTATCGGATTTAGATGCCATAGGGGCGGATTGACTTAGGGTAGGGTATTTAACAATCAGTATGGCAAGGCCGTTGAGTATCTCGAGTGCAAGAGATTTTATAAATGTTTTGTTTTAACCAGATATAGCTTGCATTCGTTAGGGATTACGCGGTAAACCAGGACAACCTTAAGAAAGGTTTAAGGAGTATAAGGGAGGATAGCCTATACGGGGAAACATTGTAATTTAGGTGTAATACCCTAGAACCCTGAGGAATAGTCGACCGTGTGCATGTGATTCTGAATAGACTGTATGAGGATGAGAATTGGTGTATGTGCATATGCTAGGGGACGCCCTGGATGTTTATTCTCACCCAGTCCTTGAGTGAGTGATTGGTGTTACAAATCACACTCACGATATAGGTGAGATTTCGGGTGATTGGTGTTATAGATCACACCCAACGATAAGAGATGGATTTTCTTAAGACGACATGCAATTCGATAGATTCAGATACGGTGGCATAAGTTTTGTGGCCAACGTGTATTTAGAAACACCGGGCATGGGATTTGATTTGATTCGATTTTGGTTATAGATTTTCAGAAAATAGACTTTTATATTTATTGAATAATTTTGTCAATTTTCGTGTTATTTTAATGACTTTAAAAGATAGGTATTTCACTGATTTTTGAAATGAACACGGGAAGTTGTTTTCGGTGCTTGCACCGCTGAGCATTCAACTGGTTTTTAAAAAACTATTTATTGTAAATTACTCTACTGGGATTTAAAATATCTCACGGGTTATTTGCTCAGATGAACAGGGACAGGGCCTAGAAGATAGTTGGGCAGAGATTTGATGACAGACAGACGTGCAGCTTAGTCCTAGGCTTGAATATGATTTGTATATATATTATGTTGATGATTCTGTTGCTGGATTTATGTATTTACTGGTAGTTTTTGGCTGTTGATGGTTTTATCTGTTGGATTGGATTTGATTCGATGTATATATTGGAATTAGTTGACTGTTTGTATCTGGGTAAAGTTCAAAATATAGGGGGAACTCTGTCGGATTTTTGGTAGAAAATTATGAACGAAATTATGAGTTTTTAATAGATTACATTTGAATGTATGTATGCTTGAATTATGGTTATTAGTTTTAATATTCCAGAGTTTATTGTGATGATTGTATGTATATTTAGTATAGCTGCAATTTGATTTAGGGTTGAACAGAATTTGAATGGATGACGAAAAATTCTATTTGGGTTACGCTCAACCAGTAGCGATCCCTTAACGTTCCCATATTAGGAAAAACTATTTTGAAAACCCATATGCTTCCACTACTTAGATAGAGGATAGTGTATTGTGGATTAGGGGGTTGTTACAAATGCCGCTAGGGATTTTCATTAGTTCAATTTGGATAGTTTAAAAATTTTTTTAAATTGAACTACTCATATCGATTTGACAAAATAATGCACTTATCAGTTTGAGTTTGCAATGTCAAACCAAATCAAATTAAACCATAAGTGGTCAATTTTGAACAATTTGATTTAGCTGATTTGAATCTTTTTAGCTTGCCAATTTTATAGATTTAAGTTTATGAACAAAAAAACAAAATAATTCTTTTCAATATATAAATACAAACAAATAACAAGAAAATGCAATAACATTCGATTCATTAACAAGAAAAAATCATAGATATTCTTAGCGGATACATATTCAAACAACATTACAAAATATATAAAAAACAATTACAACATTCATTCATAATTTGTCCAAATAATTATAAAGTCATACTAGTTTCAAATTTAAATTTCTAGAAACAAATATAATATATAGACTAATTAATCCAAATTTTCAAATGTGAATTTTCAACCTTACTCTTTTGAGAAATCAATCTAGTGCAAGTAAAAAAACATTGAAATATTAAAGTAAAGTAATTTAAAATAATTTATTTTGAGACTATAAGCATTAAACATACATATACATCACCTTTAAAAATTTAAATAATCACAAGTTGAAGCAGAGTTTAAAGATAATATGTCTCATATAGGGGATATTTTTATAATATAAATAATGTATATATTATAATTATATATAAGCGGTTTGGTTAGATTTCTTGGCACACCAAACCACAAACTGTGTAACAATCAAAAATTTTTCTAAAAGATAAAACCTAATTTTCGAGGCTAATTCCAATCAAACGAATCCTGGCACGACTTTCGAGGATGGTGATTTGAAACAGAAGGTTGTTCGAAGTCAGAAACACGATCGAATGGAAAGAGACGCAATCCGGCGATCAGGAATTGACAGACAATGTTTCGTGCGTCAATTTCATTGACGAAGGCCAAAACCTTCGCATGAAAACACGTGCCAACGTCTGGAAAGAAGCCAACACCCTAAAGTTGTGATGTCCCACATCGGTTGGAGAGGGGAACGAAGCATGCCTTATAAGGGTGTGGATACCTCTCCCTTGCATACGCGTTTTCCCCCTCGACAAGGGGAAGAACAAAACCGTGAGGTGGCTCGATAACTACCAAAGTGGATAATATATGCAAGTGGGCGGCTGGACTGTTACATTGGTATCAGAGCCGGGGCCCAGATCGGTGTGCCAGCGAGGACGCTGGGCTCCCTAAGGGGGGTGGATTGTGATGTCCCACATCGGTTGGAGAGGGGAACGAAGCATGCCTTATAAGGGTGTGGATACCTCTCCCTTGCATACGCGTTTTCCCCCTCGACAAGGGGAAGAACAAAACCGTGAGGTGGCTCGATAACCACCAAAGCGGACAATATATGCAAGTGGGCGGCTGGACTGTTACAAAAGTATCCCCGGGTGGTCCGGGAAAAGTCAGAATCGCCCCCGGAGGCTTTAAATTTCTCAGAATCCCTCCATTTCTCTCAAATCTCTCTCTCTCCTCACCTCACTTTCTCTCTCCTATCTCTCCTCCTTCCTCCACCGTGCGTCACCACCACAGCCACCGTGGGCCACCACCTGGCACACCAATCGACAGCCCTCGCCACCCACAACCTCTAGCAACCATCCACGGCCACCAATGGCCGCCAGCGCCGGTGGAAAATGGAGTTTTCCTCCTTTATCGCGCGAAAACTTCGCCAGCTGAGATCGCCGCCGTCTGCCACCGTTGACCGACACCGCCCCCACCATCGTGTAGCCTGAACTGCCAGCTTCCTCCACTAGCTAGCCCAAGTCAAACAGAGGTCCGATGCACCCGGATCGAGGCATTTTTTGTCCATCGTGTATAAAGCTTCGTGGCCAAAAAATACCGTCCAAACGGCCGTGAACCGCCGCGCCACCACCATATTCAGAATCTTGGTCTTGCGGGCTTCACTGTGGTGTAAATTTTGAGGCAAACCGCACCCTCCGCAATGCCCCGCCGTACGCCGCCATGCCGGGGCTTCTGGATATACACCGGGAGAAATCGAGATTACCCCGAGATAGAATTCCACCATCCGATCACATTGGTAAGGTCCGATTTCCCAAAAACTGATGATATCTGATTGAAATAGCTGCCGAACGTAATTAGGCATAAATTGACCTAGGTATTAGGGCAACCAGACTTAGAATTGTTAAATGGATGACATGACAAGCTTGAATATTCAATTTAATGTCCAGGAAATTAATTGGGCTCAGAAACCAAGACTACGTGAAGTTCTGAATCGATTTAGAGCGACAGGAGACCAGGTAGGATAATTTACACTTCCCGAACGTTAGAATTAACCTTGTGGATACCTGAACGACTTAGATTATTTGCATAGAATTACGTGCTACTTTCGATGGAATAAATTGCATGCCTGTATGCTGGATATCCTAATTGCATGTTAGACGTTTTGTTTATCGAGTTTAGATGCCCTTAGGATGGATTTACTTAGGGTAGGGTACTTGACAGCCGGTATGGAACGACCGTTAAGTATCCTGAGTATAGGGAGTTTTTTTAAATGAGATTATTTTTATCAGATTTAGCCTGTACTGCGTTAGGGATTACGTGTTAAACTATGACGACCCTAAGAAAGGTTTAAGGAGTATAAGGGGGGAAGCCTACACGGGGAAATGTTGTGATTTAGGCGTAATACCCTAGAACCCTGAGGAATAGCCGACTGTGAGCATGTGAGTTCGAATAAACTGTATGAGGATGAGAATTGGCGTTTGTGCACATGCTAGGGGACGCCCTAGATGTTGATTCTCACCCGATCCTTGAGTGAGTGATTAGTGTTACGGATCACACTCACAATATAGGCTCGATTCAGGTGATTGGTGTTACGGATCACACCCAACGATAAGAGAGGTATTCTCTCTAGATGACGTGCAATTAGATGACGATTGAGACTGGGTCACAGAGGATTTGTGGCCAACGTGGATTTAGATACACTGGCATGGGATTTTATCTGATTTCAAGTATTGATTTTTAAAAGAAATGGATTTTTATGATTTTAATTATCTGCTACAATTTCCATGTGATAAAATGATTTTAAAGATAAGGTATTTCATTGATTTCGAACTGATTTTGAGAAGATGTTTTCGGTGCTCGCACCACTGAGTATCCAACCAGATTTTTGAATTGTACTTGAATTGTAAATTATTCTACTGGGATTTTATATCTCACCAGGTTGTTTACTCAGATGAACAGGGACAGGAACCTAAACGATAGCCGATGATGCCTTGGTGATAAATAGGAGAACGACTTAGTCTAGGCTTGAACTGCATTGTATATATTTTCCTGAAGATGTTGTATATTAGCTATCTATAATTTCTGCCTGCTGTGATGATTGGATTGACTGTCTATGTATAAATCAGATGACTGTTGTATATGGGATACGTTCGAAATATAAAGGAAACTCTGCCAGATTTTCGGTAGGGTTTATCGCTTTAAACTTGTGTAATTAAGTTGGATTTTGCATTTAATGATTGTATGCCGTATGTATGGACTTTAGATTTCATTCCAGAGTAAGTTATTATGTATGTATGTATAATTAGCGTAGCTGCATGTGAATTAGGGTTGAACAAAATCTGAATGGACAACGAGAAGTTTATTTGGGTTACGCTCAACCAGTAGCGATCCCCTGACATTCCCACATCGGGAATAACTATTTAGAAAGACCCATATGCTTCCGCTAATCAGATACAGGATTGTATATGTCGTATTAGGGGGTTGTTACAAACTGAACCATCCCGTAAAAAAGTGCTTAAACCAAACTGAATTTTGATTGGTTTTGTTCTTTTTGCTCATTTATATTTGGTTTGATTTTGAGTTTTACACTACCAAAATAATTAAGGGGCAATCGGCATCGAACCAAAGGATAAACCCTCAATCCAGTAAGCCTAATAACAAAATCCCAATGCATATGATTTCTTACATTTATCACTTATGAATCATAAGATAATTCTACTGAAAATTTGACAGATTCTCTCCTGAAATATGAACTTTTCCCAAATCATACAATAGCCCAATGCCTATACAACAATCTTAATAGAGCTCTACTTTCAACCAATCTAGAATTAGCATAAAACTAACCAAAATACAAACACAAGATTAGTATGACCTTGTTTGTGACTATAAAAGCTAACTAGAATCAAAATATCATTTGATAAAAATCAAATTGGATTATAGCCCACGCACAAAGTGGGTTCACCAAAATATGATGTCTCGAACTACACTGATGAGGGTGGATCATGAACTACACCTATATCTGAAAAATGAAGGACAAAGTGAGTTCACCAACTCAGTGAGTAGATAATACAAACTATAACAAGAAGGGAACAAATCTAAACGCAAGAGTTTTTCTCAAACCTTCATATCACAATAAGGATTTTATAAATGGAAGTTCATCAAAGGATAAGTCCCAAAAATCAATTTTTCCAAGCATTTAAAAGTAAATCCCTTTCTCAAAACTTCTAGTATATATCAATATGTGTGTGTGTGTATACATATGAAATATAATTATAAATATGCATCAACAAAACCAAACAAAACAAAAGTCAGCACTAAGCTCATAAGGGTAAATTGACCACAGAATTTGGGAACATAGCCCTTGAGGGTAAATAACCATAGAAAAGCTTATAGCTCATTACAATTCAAAGGAGCACTTTGCTCATATTCATTTAGACATATCCAATCTGCATGTATTGGCTAACACACGGGGCTAGCAACACCCTTGCTAGATAGGGTATCTAAGGTACATCGAGGGCTAACGAATACTGCTGTTAGCTATAGGGTTCTATATCAGACAACTTACCATCAAAATATTCTAATTACATATTAATATAAATTCATTAGGTCACTTGACATTTCCATAATCAGAGTCAAATTTATTGAAAATATTACAATCCCATAATCCATCACTCACATCAAAGTGAATTTTCCTCAATTTAGTTATTCTCATAAAATATATTCAAATTGCCAGAAAATACTCATAGTATGATAATTTCACAAGATTGAAGGTAGAATTAAAGTTCAAATATTTTGTCATATTATAAGTAAGATTCATGGAGAAATAATGATCAAAATATGCATAATCCCTAAAGAATTCATTCATCAAGGCATAAAGACAATATTAAATCATAGAAACTTGATTTGTTCCCCATACTAAACTAATAGACTAAAAATCATAAAATTTTAGGGAAGAGTAAGAGTATGTATATTAAGCATTATCTACTCACAGATAATTTAAGCACAGCAAATAGTTCAAAAATTCCTTAATTAGACTTTCACATTAGGTGCATCTACACAGAGGTTCCTAAAATTATAAGTGACATAGAGACATCATTTCCTCTTTCAAATAAATTAATCATATCCTTTATTTAATCTAAGTCTCTTAGTAACTATTGTAACACCCATAACTTAAATAGCTTAAATTGATGGTTTTAATGTATAGAATTAGGGTACTAATAAATAAATTTCTTGTGGCTAATAAATTTGAGAATTGGCTTAAGGAAGGAAAATTTCACTTTCAAAATTAAATGGCCAAATTGTTTAGATTAAAAAGGCAAATTACCTAAGAATTTGATGTTTAATTTAATTCCTTATTTCCTTTTGTTATCTAGCCTAAATGCCAAAGTAAGGAGCATTAAATTTCATGCATGGCACTCTTAATAGCACAATGTGAGGTTAAGAGGGATGAAGGCATGAAATTTTTTTTTTATGTGCATGGCTTCACATGATGAAGGAAGCAATGGGATAGTGTAGAATTTTTTAAGGCATGCATGGAGTTCCACGTGAAAGGGAAAGAGGGAGTGCAACCTTCAAGTAAATATATATATATATATACAATGTAAATAATATACATGCACACCTCACTGCTCGGATAAGGAAAGAGAAAGAAGAAAACTTGTACAGCTTGCTCATGCCAACGAAGTTATAAAAATGCAAGAATGCAAAATGACTAACAAAACTGCACGCGTATAGGAAAGCTAAAGGGGATGGAATCAATATAAGTAATTACAATACAAAACCATGGACTTGGCATGAGGAGAGGCATCCACGTGACAGGGTAGCATAAAGACACATTCCTTCCTTTCCTTGGGTTCAGTTGATTGCACCAACAAGGCAATACATTGGCTAGATTAAGACACCTAAGGGAGACGTGTAAAGTTGGCTTACTCCTTGTCCGTGCATTACCCACTGTAACGACCCCCTAATCCACAATAAACTATCCTCTATTAGAGTAGCAGAAGCATATGGGTTTTTAAAATAATTTTTCACTTTTTCTCGTTTCGGGAATGTCAGGGGATCGCTACTGGTTGAGTGTAACCCAAATAGACCCTTACCGCTGTCCATTCAGATTCCACTCAACCCTAAATCAATGACAGCTATACTAAATTCACATACAATCATCATAAGTTCTGGAATATCAGATCTAATAACCATAAATTAAAATATACAATCCATTCACATGTAACCTATCTTAAACAAAAATTTAGTCATTCATTTCTGCCGAGAATTCGACAAAGTTTCCCCTGAAATTCAGACGTTACCCAAATACAAACATCCAATATCCAGTAAATTTACATCCAATCAAAATCCAACAACAACAAATCATTAACATAGATATATACAATAACAAATTCAAGCTTAAACTACGCTGCATCATTCGTTTGTCATCCAGTCTCCGCCCAGCTATCTCCTAGGCCCCTTTTCCTATTCATCTGAGCAAACAACCTCATGAGATAGTTAAATTCTAGTAGAGTAATTTACAATAATTAAATTCAAAAATAGCTGGATGCTTAGCGGTGACAAGCACCAAAAACATCTCCCTGTGTTCATTTCGAAAATTAGTGAAATACCTTGTCTTTTAAAATCATTAAAATGGCATAAAAAATGAGGTAATCAATCAAATGAGTATAAAAATCTATTTTTTTGAAAATCTGTAATAAAAATCCAATTCAAATATATTGCCCGGTGGTTTTCACATTCACATCCATCACAAGTCTTATGTGACCGTATATGAATTTTTCTAATTGCATGCCGTTTTACGAAAATCAATCTTTTATCGTTGGGTGTGATCCATAACACCAATCACTCGAAAATCATGCCTATATTGTGAGTGTGATCCGTGACACCAATCACTCACTCAAGGACCGGGTGAGAATCAACATCTAGAGTGTCCCCTAGCATGTGCACATAAGCCAATCCTCATCCTCATACAGTCTATTCAGAATCACATGCACACGATTGACTAGTTCTCAGGGTTCTAGGATATTACGCCTAAATCACAATGTTTCCCCGTATAAGATATCCCCCCTTATACTCCTTAAACCTTTCATAGGGTCATCCTGGTTTACTGTGTAATCCCTAACGAATGCAGGCTAAATCTGATTAAAAAAATACATTTATAAAATTCTTTGCACTCGGGATACTCAACGGTCGTCCCATACCGGCTATCAAGTACCCTACCCTAAGTCAACTCGCTTTTATGGCATCTAAATCTGATAGCCAAATCGTTCTAACATGCAACAGGCATTTACAGCACACATGCATGCAAATATACTCATTGAAGGTAGCACGTATTTCTATGCAGTTAAATTAAATCAATTAGATATCTGTAATGTCAATCTAACATCAAGGGAGTGTAAATTACCCTACTTGGTTACCGTTTGCTTCTAATTAAATTTGGGGCTTCCCATATCCTCAAAATTTGAGCCTAGTTAATTTTCTGGGTAATTTAATCAAAGTCTTAGTCCGTTACTTATTCAATTTAATTTCCTACATTTGATTACACATTTTCCTAGGCCGATATCTTTCCTATACATGTTTGGCATCCAATTCAGTCAAAAAACATTAGATTAGGGCAATTTAGATCGTAACGAGGGTTCTAGAAGATGGAAATCTAGTTCGGGATAGCTTCTAGCTTCTCCAGCGGTGGCCCACGGTGGTGTACGGCGGAGAGATGCGGTTGAGGTTGAAAATTACACCAAAATGAAGCCCGCAAGATAAGTAGTCCAGATCTGGGGTTGGTTTGGTGGTTCTCGACCGTTTAAGTGGCATTTTTTAGTGGCGAAGATTTATGCACGGTGGACGATTTTTGCCTCGATCCAGGTGCATGGTGACGACTTTCAGTGGTTGGGAGCTGTTAGAGGAAGCTGGCAGCTCGACCTTTCCAATGGTGGGGGCGGTGTTGCTGGACGGCGTTGGACGGCAGAGATCACAGTGGGTAGAGAAATTTGTGACGGAGGGGAAAAAGGAGCTTTTCCTCGCGGTGGTGGCGTCAGTTGGTGGTCAGGGATGGTTGTTGGAGGTTGGGGGTGGCGAGCTGCGCTGGTGGCTGGGTCAGGCGGCGGCGCAGGGTGGTGGTGAAGGGAGGAGAGAGGGAAGAGAAAGTGGAGGGAGGAGAGAGAGAGGAAATGTGAAAATGGTGGAAAAATGTGGGATTTTTGAAAGTTTAAAGCCTCTAGGGGCAATTCGATCTTTTGCCACTTCACCCTGGAGAAACTTTCGGATGCCGTCTTTGATCCGGGCAAGGGCACGGGTTCTCATGCAAGAATTTCAGCCTCTGTTTAAGGAACTGAAATCTGAGACTTTATTTGTCAATTTCCTAATGCCGGGTCGCGTTTTCCTTCATCGGATTGGATTTTAACTCTGAAAAATTCCCAAATTTCGACCATAAACTCAAAAATTGCATTAGATTCAATTTTAATGAAATCACAATTAAATTCGCCCAATTTAATTATTTCAAAATTTTGGTTTATTACACCCACTAAGTGGAGTGCATATGGCATGAAATTGGGATGCCCACGTGAGCTGCTTGGGACCACTGAATACAACATATACTCGGAGGGGGAGGAGAGGAAAGATGCAGCCTTCAATACTCCTTCCATAGCTGTACATGTTGCATGCAAAGGGAAGCTAGCATAAGTCCTCTTTTCCTTGGCGTGAGTGATGATTAAGGGAAGAGTATAAGGGAAGTAATTGCACTTAATTGTCCATGGGACCATGAAATACCAAGGGGAAAGGGGGGCTACGTTCCATTAACCAAGTGGGAAAAAAAGGGGGGGCTACACTAGTATCTCACATGAAGCCACCAAGGAAAGATAGACAAAATATGAGAATGGGGTGTGGCACCTCTTTTTGGATCATTTCCAACATATACAAAGGAGAGAGCGAAATAAAGAGGGTTGGCAAGAAGAGAGAGCAGTTTTAAAATTGAGAGAAACACACACAAATAAATCGGTCAAGGGAGGAGGGAGATAGCCAAGAAAAGAAAGAACAAGGGAAATTCAAGAGAAACACTAGAAGACTTTCATCAATTTTCTGCCACTTGAGGTAGGTTAACCATTACAATTTCTCTTTGTTCCATGTGTTAACCATGCAATTTATGTCTAAAGTTTAAGTTTTCCATGGAATTTGTGAGATCCTCACATTCTTGATTTAAATGGTATGTTGATGGCTAGCATGTGTGGGTGATAAATAGTTGATGAATGAAATGACATGAGAACCTTGTGAACTATGAGTTAGGATTTGCAAGTCTTGATAGTTATACACCATGAAGTTAAATTCAAAGTAAGGAAAATCCATCTTGATGACACAAGAAAAAGAAAATCTTAGGGTCATTACTCATACTTATAAGAAAAATGTATGTTGGAGTAGTTTGTCCCAAGAAAGAAAAACCTTATGTAGTTAACCTTTATTTTAGGAAGGAATTATGGTGAAATTAATTCTCTAAAGGAAAGGAAATTTTAGTGTAATAATTAACTATTTTTAGAAAAGAATTATAGTAGAATTTATATTCTAAAGGAAAGGAAATCTTAGTGTCATAATTAATCATTTTTAGAAAGGAATTATGATGCAATTAATTTTTAAAGGAAAGGAAATTTTAGTGTCATAATTAATTATTTTAGAAAGGAATTATAGTAGAATTAATTTTCTAAAGGAAAGGGAAATTTATGGTCATCATTGATTATTTTTAGAAAGGAATTATGGTGATATTAATTTTTTAGAAGAAAGGAAATTAATATTATTTCTAGGAAGGATTATAGTAGAATCAAGTTTCCAAAGGAAAAGCAATTTGATTGGCAATAGTCATTACTTTTAGAAAGGAATTGTATTGCAAATTTTAGTTCCACGGAAGGAAAACCCATATCGTAAATTATTAGAAAGAAACCACACTTGGGAAATGACTTTGAAGACAATGAATTGGAAGGGGATCATTAGATCTTACACTAGCCATTATTCCCAAGAAAAATGAAAACTTTTCCTTAAAGGTTAAATTTCCTATAGAAAGTAAACACTTACACTAATCCATGAGGAAGAATGACTTAGTCCTGAATTCAATGACAACTCCCCCTAACTACAACAATAAGAAATTCTTAGAAAAAGAAAGTTACTTAAGGATCATTAGAGATCATCGGAAAGGGGAACCATGCCCGGGACCCGATATACGTGGCCAGTGTCCATGCATCACGAAGTGTGGCCGAAGGTGCTCCACATGGGTGACCTAGTAAGGGGTGGCTGAAGGTGCTCCACACTAATGATCTAGTGTCTAGACGACCTAGTCTACGTGGTCGAGTGTCCGGGAATCACAAAGTGTGGCTGAAGGTGCTCTACACGGGTGACCTAGTAAGGGGTGGCCGAAGGTGCTCCACCCTAGTGATCTACTGTCCTGATGACTGGGTCCATGCGGATGAGGTGTTGCCGAAGGTGCTCTACACGAGTGACCTAGGGAGGTGTGGCCAAATGTGCTCCACGCCGTGACCTAGGGTCTGAATATTATCTAGGAACATTCACCCAAATCGATGACAGTAAAGAACGAAAAGTTTCACCACTTTAGTAATTTCGCAAGAACACATGTTACCCTATAAGAATGCGTATTCCTTATAATAGAGTCATTCTATTTTTGTTAACTGTTATTACTATCATGCATTGCTAGCCTATTATTACATATGAAATTTTTACATTTTAATGTTGAGGATGTAGACTAAAGGTTTCGGTGCTTGCACCTTGGTACATATTAGTTGATTTTAAACTTTAATGGTTAAGCTACTGGAAAACGTGTGTTTCTCATCTATATGCTAATATGTATCAGATACGGATGCTTATCAAGGCAGGGAGATAGGAGTTTCTTTTTAGTCAGAGGAAAACTTTGAAATTCCTATTTTTGATGTCCTAGGTCAAATTTATTTGGTTTAGAACTAAGGTTATTCTTTTGGGTAGTAGACATGGGATATATGAAGGACCGGTCCATCGTTGAGATTGTAAAGAGGTCTGAGTGACAGGATTGTTGTCTCCTGACTCCCTATGGATGGATACTTCATATATCCTGATATATGTTTACAGAGATGTAATGGACATTATTAATCATGCATTTAATTAAATTACATAGATGCTTTAATTCTGCTGTATAGCTCAGTATGTTTTGATCTATTCCACTGTGCATGTAAGTTTTCCTTTTTCTGAGCAAAAGATCCCGAACCTAAGTCGATTAAATTAATTTAATGGTATAACTACTCAAATATTAATTAAACAGAGGATAAAGATAATGTATCGAACCTATCTGTTATATCGGAGTTAATAATAAGACTAGATAAGGGCGTTACAACTATGATATAACAACGTTATTCCAATTTTCCAACTCTAAACTCAATTAAAATTCTAAGGTTCATGTTCCAACTCATTTTATTTCTATTTTAAAATTTTTATTTAATCCCAAAACTTAATTAAAAAATACCTTACTTTCTTATATTATTATCCAAAATTCCTAAACCATCATTATAATTTACTAAGCTAATGTTTATGAATCAAAAATTACCCTTGAGTGCTAGATTTATCAAATCAAAGAGGGTAGAAATCTCCTTAACACTTTAATTAGAGCATGAAAATCACTATCTTAAAGTACCTAATTTGAAACCTTAACATATTCACTGCTAACCAAGAATGAGAGAAAATAAGATTAATGTAGGAGATTCTAACTAAAAAAATGAGAATAAGAGGAATGAGGAAGCTTCAAATACACCAAAAATAGAGTTAAAACTCAATTGTTCCACCATTTTTCAAGCTTAACTGTGAAGAAAGAGAAAGGAGCTAAGGAGAGAGAAAATTTTAAGGAGAGAATGAAGCTGCCTTGAGCTCGCCAGAGCTATAAGCGACGATCAAAAAAGCTATAGTGGTGGACGAAATGACACAATGTGGGAGATGAAGCCATTGTTTATGTAACGCCCCCAATCCTATGGTTCCTTTTAGTTAATTAAATAATACAATATAATATAATATACTACAGGATTGGTGAGTTACTACTATCTCTACCTAAATAAATTTTTAACTTTTATCAAGTTAAATAATTAAGTGCCATTAGTTTGGGTTTCTACACTCGAGATTCTCACACATAACGCAACGAAAAATAATTTGAATAAAATATACATAAATAATTTCTAATACATACACATACATGTTTCCTTTACAATAGTCAAAATTTAGTTATGTAAGATATATACCTATAGATATATGAGAGTTATCAACTGGGGTAAGGAGGCAACAACCCTGCCATTCATACCCATTTAACAAAAAGCCTACTAATGGATATCTACCTCACATATCCTAATACATATATGCCTTCATTATGTACACCAAAAATCATCCTCTTGATTCTTCCAAAAATAATTATAAGGAATCAGGGTATTGGACATGTCAAAATTGTATTATACAAGCCCTAAAACCTCATGCATTCAAAGTATGAGAGGGATTTCCAACACAAAAATAATCTATAGTTTTTGAATTGCTGGGAAATACCCCAGGAAGGGTATCTCCACCACTTCTACTTTAACCTTTAGCTGGATCTAGTATCTAGATATCTGATACAAACCAGCACTTAATGACTCAGTAATAATAACAACCTGTTTTAAAAAATAATGATCTGTATCACCATACTCATATAAAAATATACTACATTCTTTTTATTATCAAATAATTCATCAAGCTTATTGGGATGTCATGCATGAATACAATTATATCTCATACTTATGAATGCAACATCACATACCCATCACATAGGTTATCTTATCAGATTATATCACATATCCATCACACTAGATATATCATACTGGTAATAGGGTTATATTCACATATAAACCCAGAGCATACATAAGGAATCTAGAGTATATCTCATGGACATTGCCAAATCATTATCATACCAAGAGAAATCAGGAGAGTCACCGAGCGAGCTACTCCTCATATTAAACCCTCATGACTACCTGCAGTTCTTGGCTACTATTTGTATATTATCTGGCAGTTCTAAACTCAATTTATGTACATGCTAGAGTGTCCTCTAGTGGATCCAAGTACATCCATCTATAACACCCCTATAAGGGTCCCTACCTGTCTTCTGGTAGATCATTCCCCATCACCAAGAACCACAAGTCCTTTCTTATCTCCTTACAGTTCTTTCCCCATATATTTGGGATTATTGTTTTCCACATATCATTTCCTAAAATACTATTCACAAGTCTATAGAATAGGGTGATTTGGCTCATACCATGGTTATGTATAACTTTAAGTATGTGACTCATTTAATTGGATTTAAAATTAATAACCATCACGATGTTTTCAAAATCATTTAATTCAACCGTGGAATGTGCAACGGCCATCTTATATTGACAATTGGTCACTCAATATGAGTTTATCTACCACGTTCCATACACTAGGAATACTTTCTCATTTCTCTTGTAAATCTCATGCTCATTCCTTTTTGAATTCTCATTTCATCCATGCCCTCTCTCTTTTACTTTTAACCCACATGTTACCCATTATATGTTCCAGGTTTAGATCCCTTGTTTGAGTGAAGTTTAGGGCTAATTGTACTTCAAGAAGGTTATTGAGTTCATTTTTTTTTCCAAATATCGGCAAGTCAAGTTCCTCCCTCTGGCAGTCAACTTTTTGCTCACTATCCTACCAATTTTTCCAAACCCGAGGGCTACAAGTTGACTGCCATGGGCCTGAAAATTGGCTGCTCTATTCTTGGCAATTTTTTTGAAAAAGATGAGCGCGACAGCCGACTTCTAAGGGTTGGCTTTCAGCTGCTAACACTCAGATTACATTTCTGGGCAGCTTAAGAACATGATAGTCGACTTCTAGGAGCTAGCAATCGGCTGCTATGTTATACCTTGTTTTCAAATTGGCTGTTGACCCATATTTTTGCCCAAGAACTTGTTAGTAACCCATTTTTGATAATCATCAATACCAGCATATAAGCATCATTTATCATATAAAAATAGCCTAAGTTACTGTTTAATCTCACTAAAATCTTGGATTCAACCTTATTTACATCAATATGTAAAAACTCATTTTTTATAATCTGATTTAAGCATACATCTATGCAATTTAAAACACCCAATAGGAGTTCAAAACATCAAGAATGTAGTTTTTCACTTCCTCTCTAGCTTAATAACATGAAAATCATAATTTTCAATACATGAATAGTAACTTTCAAAATAAAGAGGATTAAGTTATTTGCTACCTTATTTCATGTAAAAACTAGAGTTCTAATCTCAGATGTCCTCATAGATTCCTCTGCTGCTAGTTTCTTGCTCTAAATTATTCTAAAAATTTCACTTTCCTCTTAATTCATCACTTTCTCCCTCTCTTTCTAAATTTCAATTTCGAGTGTGGATAAAGGAGAAGAGTATGATATTTTCACCTATTTATAGGTGGTCCAGAAATTGTAACTTTTATCTTGGTTCTTTGATCATTCGATTCAAAATGATAATTTCTCCAGCCATATGCCCAAATTACCATTTTACCCCTACACCATTAGCGGGAAGTTTCAAAAATATGGTAGCTACAATAACTCTTTTGGCTAAAATTATGGTTTGCTAGTATTGAAAGCCTACAAAACTTCCTCTGGTAATCATTTTCCTTTCATTCAAGTCCCTGCTCTTTTCCTTTTAGTTTAGTCCCTCACTCTAATGTAACTACATGCAATCTAATGCAACAAACACAAGCATTTAACTTGTTTAAAAACTAGTATACATCTCTCATAAATAGAAGGAGCGGATGTTACATTTCTCCCCTCTTAAATAATTTTGTCTTCAAAATTAGAAAATACCTATCCAAACAACTTGGGGTAGGTTCTTTTCATGTCATCTTCCTTTTCTCAAGTGGCTTCTTATGGTGATGATTGATCCCATAACACCTTTACTGGTGGAATGGCCTTATTCCTTAACTGCTTGACCTCAGAACCAATGATTCTTAAAGGTTTAGGATGATAAGTTAAATTATCTTTCAATTGTATTGTACTGGCATCAAGAACATATGAAGGATCTGGAATGTGTTTTTGAAGTTGAGAAACATGAAAAATGTTATGGAGATTTGAAAAAAATGGAGGTAACACTATTTGATAAGCAGATGAACCAATTCTTTTCAAAATCTGGTATGGTCCAATTTATCTAGGATTCAGCTTTCTTG
This sequence comes from Senna siamea, assembly GCA_031216115.1. Lineage (NCBI taxonomy): Eukaryota > Viridiplantae > Streptophyta > Magnoliopsida > Fabales > Fabaceae > Senna > Senna siamea. Next base: position 13,022,913 of record CM062360.1, read on the forward strand.
ACTTAATAGCCCTAACAATACCAATAATTAGAGATATCCTCAGGAATACATGATCTCCTTCCATAAATTCTAGTGGTCTTCTCCACTTATCAGTATAACTCTTTTGCCTATCCTGAGCCTTAGCCATCTTTTACCTGATCATTTTTATCTGATAAGTGGTTTGTTGCACTAATTTAGGCTATAGCAGTTGTCTTTCTCCCACTTCAAACCAACATAATGGCAATATAAACTTTCTCCCATATAAGGCTTCATATGGAGCCATTCTTATGTTGGAGTGGAAAATGTTATTATAAGAAAATTTTATTAAAGGCAACTTTTTATCCTAACTCCCCCTTTGTTATAAAGCATAATCCCTAAGCATATCTTCTAGAGTTTGTATAATTCTTTTAGTCTGCCCATCAGTTTGTGGATGATAAGCAGTATTGAAGTTTAACTTAGTACCAAAGGCTTCCTACAAAGATCTTCAGAATCTAGAAGTAAATATAGGGTCTCTATCTAACATAATACTAGTGGGTACTCCGTGGAGTTTCACTATTTATTGTATGTGCAGTTGGGCTAACTTATCCAATGAAAAATTAATTTTAATAGGTAGGAAATGTGCAGATTTAGTTAATCTGTCTACAATCACCCAGATTACATCATTTCCTAACTGAGTTCTAAGCAATACTACCACAAAATCCATGAAAATATTATCCCATTTCCATTCAGGAATCTCAAGAGGTTGCAACAATCATGAAAGTTTTTGATGTTCGATCTTCACCTGCTAGCATACTAAACATTTAGCAACTCAGCTATGTGCTTTTTCATACCTGACCACTAGAAATTTTCTTTCAAGTCTTGGTACATCTTATTGGCACTAGGATGAACAATATAGTTGCTTTTGTAAGCATCGTCTAGGATTTTGTCCTTCAAGTCTACTAATTCTAGGATATATACTCTATTCTAAAAAGTCACTACCCCATCAACTTCTTTCTTAAATCCTTTTGAGTCCTTTAAGGACTTTAAGAATTCATCCTCTTCTTGAGCTTTTAGAATTCGAGTTTTAAGGTGATTTTCAATCCTCATTTCACTCAGGCATATCCTATTTGGCAATACCAGAGTGGACAAACTCAAATTCCTAAACTTCTTAATCATGTTCATCTGACTCACCATCATATGAGTTACATAGAGGGATTTCCTACTTAAGGTGTTTGCCACTACATTTGCCTTTCCTGGATAGTATTTTAATTAAAAATCATAATCTTTAATGAATTCCATCTATCTCCTCTCTCTCATGTTTAGCTCTTTTTGATCAAAGAGATATTTAAGACTTTTATAGTCACTAAATACCTCAAATCTAGATCCATAGAGGTAATGTCTCCAAATATTTAAGGTAAACACTATGGCTGCTAATTCTAGATCATGGGTGGGATAATTTTACTCATGAGATCTTAGTTGCCTAGACGCATATGTTACCACTTTCCTATCTTGCATCAAGACACACCTTAAGCTCTTCTTGGATACGTCACAATACACCTCAAAATTTTCTAAGGGATCGAGAATGATCAAGATAGGTTTGGTTGTTAATCTTTCTTTCAGAGTTTGGAAACTATGTTCACATTTGGAATCTCACACAAATGGAACATCTTTCTTAGTCAATTTAGTCAAAGGCAACGTAATCTGCGAAAACCCCTAAATAAATCTCTTATAGTAGCCGACTAATCTAAGAAAACTATGAATATTAGTCATTATTGTGGGTCTCTCCCAACCAATTACCGCCTCTATCTTACTAGGATCTACTGTTACTCTATCTTTTGTAATCACATGCCTTAAGAATCTTACCTTTTCTAACTAGAACTCACATTTCTCAAGTTCACCATACAATTGCTTTTCCCTAAGCAATTGTAGCACAATCCTAAGATGATGTTCATGCTCTTCGCTACTTTTAGAATACACGAGAATTTCATCAATAAAGACTACCACGAACCGATCAAGGTAGGGTCTAAAGATACAATTCATGTAATCTATAAAAATAGCTGAAGCATTTGTCAATCCAAATGGCATTACAAGAAATTCATAATGCCCATATCTAGTTCTAAAAGCAGTCTTAGGTATATCTTCAGCTCTAACTCTGATTTGATGGTACCTTGACCTCAAATCAATCTTGAAAAACACAGTAGCTCCTTTTAACTGATCCAATAGATCGTCTATTCTATGGAGGAGATACTTATTCTTTACTGTCACTCTGTTCAATTGCCTATAATCTATACATAGCCTAAAGCTTTCATCTTTCTTCTTTACAAACAACACTAGTTCTCCCCATGGTGAAGCACTAGGTCTCACAAACTATTTCTCTAAGAGGTCATCTATTTGCACCTTCAACTCTATCAACTCTAAGGGAGACATCTTATAGGGTGCTATAGAGATTGGTCCTATTCCAAGAACTAACTCTATAGAGAACTCTACTTTCCTCTCAGGTGGGAGACTTAAGACTTCTTCGGCAAAGGCATCTGGAAACTCATTTACTACAGGGATAGTATTAAGCTTATGCTAAATCTCAATCTCAGAAGAACATAGAAAATATATCTTTTGATTCTTTTACTCAATACTCCTATTCACTAGTAAGGTATCTATAAAAGTCAAATTTTTCTAAGCAATCCAAGATCACATTGTTTACAGACAACCAATTCACCCCAAGAATAATGTCCATATCACTTGATGGCAAACAAATAAGATCAACAATGAAAGATTTTTTTTCAACAGTGATTGAACAATTTAAAAAGGCTAAAGAAGTTAAAATTTATTCTCTTGTAGGGGTAGAAACAGACAACTCATAGGATAATTTGGATACAGGTAAGTCTAATCTCTCCACACATTCCAACGAAATAAAAGAGTGAGTAACGCCAGAATCAAATAGTATAATTAAAGATACATCATTTATCAAACATTTACCTTTTATTAAATCATCGAAATGGGCTACTTCCTTCCCCTTAAGGGTATAAAATCTTCCAATAGTAAGAGGTATAATAGTGTCACCCTTTTTCTTCCACTCTAGGAAATCTTTACGATAATGCACCTATTTCCTGCAATTGAAGCAAATACCTTACTGTAATAACCGAAAATGTTTTTTAAAAGATAAAATTGAACTTTTGACACCAATTCCATTTAAACTAAGCTTGGCATGACTTTTGAGGATGATGGTTGAACTCGAAAAGCAATTTGAAGTCAGAAACACGATCGAATGAAAAGAAACATAATCCGATGATCAGTAATTGACAGACGACGTTTCGTGCTTTAATTTCACTAACGAAGGCCAAAAGCTTCATAAAGGAACTCGTGCCAACGTCTGGAGGGAAGACGACATCCTGAAGTTTTCTCGAGTGGTCCGGAAAAAGTCAGAATCGCTTCCGAAAGCTTTAAATTTTCTGAAATTCCTCAATTTCTATCAATTCTCTCTCTCGCCTCACTCTACTTTCTCTCTCCTCTCTCTCCTCCTTCCTTCACCGCGCGCCACCACCTGAGCCACTGTGAGCCACCATCTGGCATACCAATTGATTCCCTTCACCACCCTCAACCTCCAGCAGCCACCCATGCCCACCAATGGCCGTCAGCGTCATTGGAAAATGACGTTTTCCTCCTCCATCTCGTGGGATTTTCGCCAGCTAAGATTGCCGTCGTTCGCCACTGTTGGCCATCACCGCTACCACCGGCAGTGTTCGAGCCGCCACTTCCTCCAAAGACTTGTCGACGTTAAACGGAGGTCCGACGTGCCCAGATCGAGATATTTTCTGTCTGCTGTGCGTCATTTTTTATGGCTGAGAAACGCCGTCCAAACGGCTGTGAACCGCCGCGCCACCACCATATTCATACTCCTCGTCTTGCGGGCTTCACCATGGTGTAAATTTCAAGGTCAACCATAGCCCTCCACCATGCGCCGCAGTGCACCGCCGTGCGTCGCTGTGCCAGAGAATCTGAATATACACCGGGAGACACCGAGACCACCCTGGGATAGAATTCCACCATCTGACAACACTGGTAAGGTCCGATTCCCCAAAAACTAATGAATTTTGATTGAATTAGCTGCCGAACGCAATTACAAAATAAATTAACCTAGGTAATAGGATAATCGGACTTAGAATCGTAAAACAAATGACATGACAAGCCTAAATATTCGTGTAAATGTCCAGGGAATTAAATTGGCTCAAAGTTCAAGATTTTGTGAAGTTCTGAATTGATTCGAAGCAACAAGAGACTAGGTAGGATGATTTACGCTTCCCGAGTTCTAGATTTGACCTAGTAATTACCTGAACGATTGATTTAATTGCATAGATTTACGTGCTTCTTTCGATGAAATAAATTGCATGCCTGTGTGTTGGATATCCTAATTTCATGTTAGACATTTTGTTTATCGAGTTTAGATGCCCTTAGGACGGATTTACTTAGGGTAGGGTACATGATAGCCGGTATGGGATAGCCGTTAAGTATCCCGAGTACAGGAAGTTTTTAAATGATATTGTTTTATCCGATTTAGCCTATACTACGTTAGGGATCACGCGATAAATCAGGACGACCCTAAGAAAGGTTTAAAGAGTATAAGGGGGGATAACCTAGACGAGGAAACATTGTGATTTAGGCATAGTACCCTAGAACCCTGAGGAATAGCCGACCGTGTGCATGTGAGTTCGAATAGATTGTATGAGGATGAGAATTGGCGTATGTGCACATGCTAGGGGATGCCTTAGATGTTGATTCTCACCCGGTCCTTGAGGGAGTGATTGGTGTTACGGATTACACTCACAACATAGGTGAGATTCGGGTGATTGGTTTTACGGATCACACCCAACAATAAGAGAGGTAATCTCTCTAGATGACGTGCAATTGGACGATTTAGATTTGGTTGTAGAGGACTTGTGGCCAAGATGGATTTAGATACACTGAGCATGAGATTTAACCTGATTTCTATGACTGATTTTCAAAGAAATGGATTTTTATGATTATGAGTATTTGCCGCGATTTCCATGTGATAACTTGATTTTAAAGATAAGGTATTTCACGAATTTTAAACTGATTTTGGGAAGTTATTTTCGGTGCTTGCACCGCTGAGTATTCAACCAGATTTTTGAATTATATTTGAGCTGTAAATTATTCTACTGGATTTTATATCTCACCAAGTTGTTTACTCAGATGAACAGAAATAGGGACAGGAACCTAGACGTTAGCTGGACGATGACTTGATGATAGACAGAAGAGAAGCTTAGTCTATGCTTGAATTGTATATATATGTGTTTATTGATGATGTTGTATATTAGTTCTGTAATTTCTGCTTGCTGTGGTTATTGGACTGGTTGTATATTTGTAAATCAGATGACTGTTGTATTGTGAGATATGCTCAAAATACAAGGAAAACTCTGCCGGATTTCTGGTAGGGTTTACGGCTGTAAACTCGTGAATTTAAGTTGGAATTTATATGAATGCATTATATGATGTATATATGGATTTTAGTTTTCATTCCAGAGTAATTTATGATGTATGTATGTATAACTAGTACAGCTGCATGTGAATTAGGGTTGAACGAAATCCGAATGGATAATGGAAAGTCTATTTGGGTTACGCTCAACCAGTAGCGATTCTTTGACATTCCCACATTGGGAATAATGATTTAGAGTAACCCATATGCTTCTGTTAATCAGATAAAGGATTGTGTATGTTGTACTAGGGGGTCGTTACACTTACTGCCACCAACAGGATCCATCATGAATTCTTCTGCATTTTGGACAAGCATTAGGTACTGCCTGTTTCACCATTGCTCTCTTCTCTTTCTAAACTCCCTTATATCTGTTGTCTCTATAAAAGGTCTAGACTGCTTAAATTTCAAGAAGTTTCTTTGCTTCTCTTTCTTAGCCTCTGCCAGATTTTTAAAGACTATATGACACTTATTTACTAGTGTGGCATAATTTCTTATCTCCATTAGAGCAACTATACTTTTCAATTCCAGGCTCAATCTCGCCTCCAAATGCATTGCTTTCCAATTCTCATATGGCTAAAGCCTCAGATAGGAAGAGAGCTTGGATAATTCTTCAAATTTAGCAAGGTAGTCTTCAAAAGTCCTGCTACCCTGTTTAAGCTATATAAACTCTATTTCTCTTTCATTCCTCACATTCTGAGGAAAGTAATTTTCCAGAAATACTCTCTTAAATGACTTCTAGGTAATCTAAATTTCTTAAGCCTCCATCAATTGCTTGGATCCTCTCTACCAATGCTTAGCTTCCCTGGTCAGAATATATGTGGAAAACAAAACCTTTTGAGAATCAGTACTCCCAAGAAGCATAAACAATTTCTCTAGTTCTATCAACCATCCCTCGGCTAGCCTAGGATTGAACTCACGCCTAAAGGCAGAAGGATTTGATTTATGAAACTCTGACTAGCCTTGATACACCGAATTTTCTGCTTATCCTTCATAAGGGTTAGGGTTAGGATGATTGTTATTACCCTATTCTTGAAATTACTTCAGGACCTGGGAAGTAGCAGCAGCTTGCTCCCTCATAGCCTCTGCCACTCCCCTCAAAGCCTGCATTACTCTTGTCAAGCTAGCCTCACTCTCCTTCTCCTTTCTAGTATTCTTCCTAGGTGTCTATAAAACAAACATTACCGAGGTGATTAGTCTCAATAACATAATATTTATAAGAGAATGGCACAAACAAGAAATACTTCTCTCTCACAGTTAGCTTAAAGCAATATACTATCTTATAACCAAGCTTCTTGTTGTAGTGGCAATCACCTTTGAATGATTTCTTCTTCTAACCATTATAATGCTTGCCATTCTTCTTGGGTCCATGTGATTTCCTACCACTAGCTCTGTTTTCATGCTTCTTGCCCTCATGTATTTCATTACCAACCTTTCTTCTTGAACCTTAGGAAAAATAATTAATGGTCTATGTTTGAGATATGTATTTCTTTAATGATTCTTCATATTAAGTTAATATTGAGATTATCTTATCAATATTCCATTCAACCTATTGAGAATTATAAGTAGTCTTGAGGACCCCGTATTCAACAAGCAGAGACTACAATAATTTGTAGACTAGGTAACTCTCTTTTAAGACTATATTATATTATTTCAACTTGTTGTAATAGTTGATAAGCTTCATCTTATGCTTACGCGCACCAAAGATCACCTCATAGCATGTATTATCTAGCAAAGAAAAGTAATAAGCCTTCTGAGTCCTTTGAAATTTCTTGAATTTTTCACCAATAGGCTTTAGATACTCTACTGTTGTATCTTTCTCAAGAATTTTCTATCTAATGGTATTATCAATAGTAAACTTCATAACCATTAGACAAATTCTATTTGATTCATCTACCAAAAAAAATTCTATTTGACTCAAGCCACTTGTTATGATAGGCTCTATCAGCAGCACTTGACTCAAAAGTGGATTCTGTTGGTTTTGACACTCTCAAAGTCAAATCCTCTTTAGTGATTGTTAAGCACATGTCTACGGACTCACTTAAATTGTCATAGTTCATCCCATTAAGAGTTTTCATTGAATATAGTTCTAGGAGCACAAAAACTAATGAAGATAAAAAAATAAATATAAATTATTTCTAACCAACATAATTATGAAACAAAGTTTCATTCATAAAACTCAGTTCATGCAACTATATATACAATATTGTTTATCATAATCCCTCATAAAAGTCTCAAGCTATAATAAATCAAGAAAATTCACTCATATCAAAAAAGGACTTGACTTATAAGAGAAATCATACAAGAATGCATTCATTGCTTCTGCATCGACAGGATACAAGAAACACTGAAAACATTAAAATTATTCTGCTAACAGATCAAAATAGGCTTAGTCTTTGAAATTATATTAACAATTTCATACCGAAAGGGTATGTCCGTTGCTAATATAAAAATACACTCTTATGGACCTTATTAGAGTGTAACCAGCGAGAATGAGCAACAAATGTTACTCCTTACTGTGCATATTTAATACCCTAAAACTCCCTTATCTAGGGCTCAAAAAAATTTTTTAAACAAAATCACTGAGTAATAAGAAATGGCACTTGGAAGCAATCTATAAAAGCTCGGGAGCAAAGCACCAGCGATTGAGCCACCGGTGTGTGCATGTGTATAGTAATCCTAGATACAATCAAAGTTCTAGGTCCCACATGTAAAACGAAAGTACCAAAATTGAAAGGGAATGCCTATAGGGAGGTAGAACTTCCAAGGCTTGCCTCCCCAATGGTTGTTAATATTTAAAAAAAATTATGTTTTATTTTTTTTCTCTTTGTTTTAAAAGGATAGAGAAAGAAGAAAAGGAGTTCGACCTCCCTGTATCATAATTTAAATTGAAAATATATATATGTATGTATGTATATATAAACAAGTTTTAAACAATTGAACAAAATTCTTGAGTTTTACCAAATATATAACGTGGTGCACTCTGAATCCAAATGAATGGAACTCATGCAATCAATATTCATATCGATAGATTAATTTAACATTTCAATTGTCGTAGTCCTCAAAATTACCAAAATCATGAAATAAATTCTCAATGATTTGATATGAAAATTTTATATCGAAAAGAAATTGTATTAACAGCTTTAACCTAATCATGAACGATAGCAATAATATACTAAGAAAGATCAAACACGAAATTGTCAAAAAAATTAAACAGATCAAATACAGATAACAAGGATTTGATACCAATTAATAACAAAATTTTATAATCTAATGGGAGATAATAATATGTATAATAATGATAATTTTACTTACTTTCTTTGCCCAAACTATTCACGCTCAGTGTAAAAAACAAAGAGAGAGGACATTGATTAGCCAAAAAAAGTTTTTGTTTTTAGTCCTCGAAATTGGGAAGTTAACAAACGTTCAAAAACATGATGATATACTTTATTTTATTTCAAAAGAAAACTTCCCACTTCTTCAACTTCTTAAATTTATAATTGAATAATTATGAATTGGCTTATAAGGAATTCCATTCTTACCCTTCATTCAGTAATTTTATAGAAAAATTACTTACAAGCTTTGGGCTGCAGTTTTGGGTCTCTATCCAATGGACTTGCTGGTAATCCAACTTATTAGTGATTACCGACAATTAACTTAGACCCAATTCATTCTTGGTTTATGCCAAAATTGATTGCTTAATTAATTAATTATGCTACAAAAAATGTTGCTAATAATAAATTAATGCTAATCCACAATATTTTTTTAGAAAAAATTATTTCAGCACACTATGTATTCATGCCTCCTAGGCAAACATTTTCTATCACATTTGAGAGTTACTCTCCTAATAGAATTAGTCTTGAGGGTTAACTTGACATGTTAAGATAAATGGGGGGTATATTTTAAGAAAAAAAATGATAAGGGCCCAAAGCGAAATTTTAAATAATGATAAGAGAAAAAAATAACAAATGAATCTTAAATTTTTTTTTTCTATGGTATTTTTTCTTGTGCGCCTTTTAAAATTCATAGCCATTTAATTTTAAGAAGCATCCTAATTCAAAAGAAATTTCTTAACTTAATTAAATTCCAATTATATCATGATTGTAAAATCGTAATCCAACTATATATAATAGCCTCCTTTCCTTCAAAAGAAAGATATACAACTGCTAAACCTAATCAAACTATGCATAGGGATCACGATTCCCTAAACTAAACTACACAATTGAGAATAAACTTATATTATTCATAATAATGATGTCAAATAGCAAAATAATTAAAATATTTATGTTCTCATGTTGTTACTATTAGGCTTATATATATTCCCGCCCCCACACACATATATATTCTTATTTGGATATCAAATTTTGTTGGTGTTCACCCTTGCTTGCTCTAGACAAGTGGTGGTTTTGACCGAATTTTATTCTGGATTCTGCCTTTCTGTATGAAAGTTTACACTCTTTTATTTAACTTTGGATCCTCTACCACATGCTTTTTAAGTGGTGGTTTTTCTTGTTGCTAAAGTGCCTTTCAATATTATTGCAACGGATATTACTACTGCTATAACTTTTGTTTAAATAATTAATTTTAAAAAGTTATAGCATCAATAATATTTGTTGCAAGAAACATTAGCAACGAAAAAAACTGTCACTAAAAAGTATGGTAGAGATACTACAGAGAACTTAAGGTAGAGGATCCATACGCCTTTTATTTCATATCATTGATTGCTTGTGTATTGTACTACAAGATGGAGCAGTGGAAACAAGTTGTATTCACAACAGAGGAAGCGAAAGTTATTGAGAATATAGACATAAATCCTTCTATGACAATCCCCAAATCAAACTTTTCTTAGTGGGATCTCTTTAATTTGGAATGAAAGTTCTTTCAATGTGGAAATATTCCAAAGTATAATTAAGCAGAAATAGAGGGTTAGAAACGGAGTTGATGTCCGAGAGATTGACAAAAACTTGTTTGTTTTTTTAGTTTTATCATTGGAAGGATAAAGAAAGAGTTCTAAAGGGAGAAGAACCATGGTGGTTTGATAAGGTAATTTCATTGAAAGAGATAACTGGTGATGAACTTCCTGAAAACCACTATACCTCAAGCACCCCTTTTTGACTACGCATTTATAATCTTCCTTTTAATCTTAAATTCTTATGGTTCTAATGCCATGCAATATGATAGGGATAATCCAAATTGGTAAAAAAAGCCTCCTCCACCATCCAAAGCTTAGTATAGTGAATTAAATTCTTAATCTACACTGCAAGTGTTATGCAAAAGGGAAGAATATGTCAAGTGGGGGGGAATAAGTGATTACTTTGCTCTATGAACTATTACTAAAGGATTAACAATTAAAAGATAGTAAATGATCAAAACTTTAAATCCAATCTATTTACATCGCGTCCGGATTCCCTGCTGGGCATTTTAGCAGCTATTTTTTTTGTTGCTAAAGTTTTTTGCAACAAATATTATTGTCACTATAACTTTTGTTAAATTAATTATTTAGACAAAAGTTATAGTAGCAATAATATTCGTTGCAATAATATTAAAACACACTTTAGCGACAGATAAAACTGCCGCTAAAAAGCCCAACAGGGCGCCCAACAGGGAGCACCCTTCAGAGGATCCAAAAGCATTTACATCATACTTTCTTGCAAAAAATTAGTCCTGAACTTTATATTTCATGAAATGAACTCTTTCCATTAAGTTTTCCATTGAAAGCCCTAATGGCTCCCTTACATGTCAAATTAGCATTGCCACATGTGATAATCTACCCAGAAGGGGAGGTTAAATTGGGTATTTGTAAAAAAAAAAAAATTTCTTTTTAAAAACTTAGGTTCATTGTATAATAAACTTCTTTTTAGAAAACATTTTAGTACTAAAATGAATTTAAGTAGAAAAAGTGACAGCACAATTTATAAAGGTTCAGGATCTAGTTTCCTTGATCCTTACATACTCTCCTCAATCACATAACAAGAGAGTTTATATTAAAACTAGGGTAATCACCTTACAACTGAGTAACCCTCATATAAGGATCATCAAAAACGCTTTTACACTTAATAATACAGGACCCTAGTTAATACACTTACTTTCTAAGTTTGATATAAAGCATCCCTTAGACCTTAACTTTCTCAAGGATCAATCCTACAAGGCTTCTACCTCAGACTACGTTACACCAACAAAAAGAAATAGGAACTAGAAAACACTCACTTTCTAAGTTTGATATAAAGCATCCCCTTAACCTTGGGTCCCCTAAGGATAAAAACTACAAGACTTTTAACTTGGACTAATTTACAACAATACAAAGAAATACGCTACAACAAATTATAATAAGAGTTTCAATCACAGGGACTTAAAGATTTGCAACAATAACTCACTATGAGAATAATCTCAGTTTTAACATAGTGCAAGTTGATGGCTCTGGATATTTCTTTCTCAAGTTTTCTCTTTTTAACTTCAGTAAAGGTAAGGAAAAGCTATAAATATGAGACAATGAATTAGTCGTTCAGGGAGCCAACCATATCAAAGCTATAAATACGCTACAATTAATGCATTTTCTTGCACGCTCCAACTAATTAGACCACATTTTCATCAAGTCATTAAGGATTAATGATCTTAAAGAAAGGATGAAGGAGAAATCCATGCTGTTAGGAGCCTTTTTTCTTTTTGGCTGCTTGTAGAATGTGTAACAACCGAGATTTTTTTTAAGATTAAAAACTGATTTTTGAAGTCAGAAATGTGAGCTGATGAAAGGAAACGTGTCTTGGCGATAAAATACTGTTAGATGGAGTTTCAGACTTTGATTTCTCAGACGGAGGCTGAAACCTCTGCATGCAAACCCGTGCCAACGTCTAGATGGAAGACGACATCCCAAAGTTTCCCCAGGTGGTCCAAGAAAAGTCAGAATTGCCCCTAGAAGCTTTAAATTCTCTAGAACCCCACCATTTATGTAATTTCTCTCTCTCTCCTCACGATATTTTCTCTCTCCTCTCTCTCTTCCTTTCTCCACCGTGCACCACCACCTGGACCACCGTGGGCCACCAACTGACACACTTCGCCACCCTCGACCTCAGGCAGCCACCCACGGCCACCAACGGCCGCCAGAGTCACCAAAAAACACAGTTTCTTTCCCTCCATTGTGAAAATTGTGCGACGCCGTGATCTCCACTGTCAGCCACCGTTGACCGTCACTGCCACCACCAGTGTGTAGGCCACGCTGACAACTTTCTCCCCCAGCTCGCAGCCGCCGAATGGAGCCTCCACGTACGCGGATCGAGAGAATTTTTGTCTGTCGTGCGTCGATCTTTGAGGCCAGAAAATGCCATCCAAACGGTCGTGAACCGTCGCGCCACCACCATATTCGGACTCCCCATCTTGCGGGCTTCACCGTAGTGTAATTTTTTAGGCCAACCGCACCTCTCCGCCTTGCGCCGCCGCCAGAGAAGCTAGGAAGACACCCAAGAGACACCCGAGACTGCCCCGAAACAGATTTCCATCATCCGAAAACCCCGGTAAGGTCCGATTCACCTAAACCTAATGAATTTTGATTGAATTAGCTGCCGAACACGAATAGGAAATAAAACTAACTTAGGAAATTGTGTAATCAGACTTAGGATCGTAAAACGGATGACGTAACGAGCTTAAATATTCATTTAAATGTCCAGGGAATTGATTAGGCTCAAAATTCGAGGATACGAGAAGTCCCAGATTGATTTTGGAGCAAACGGAGACCAGGTAGGATAATTTACACTTCTCAAACGTTAGAATTGACTATGTGGATACCTGAACGCTTATATTTAATTGCATGGATTTACGTGCTACTTTCAATGGATTAAATTGCATGCCTGTGTGCTGGCAACCCCATTTGCATGTTAGATAATTTGTTTATCGAGTTTAGATGCCATTAGGACGGATTTACTTAGGGTAGGGTACTTAATAGCCGGTATGGGACGGCCGTTAAGTATCCCAAATGCAGGGGATTTCATGAATATATTATTTTTAAACAGATTTAGCCTGTATTGTGTTAGGGATCACGCTATAAATCAGGACAACCGTAAGAAAGGTTTAAGGAGTATAAGGGGGGATAGCCTACACGGGGAAATGTTGTGATTTAGGCATAATACCTTAGAACCCTGAGGAATAGCCGACTATGTGCATGTGAGTTCGAATAGACTGTATGAGGATGAGAATTGACGTATGTGCACATGTTAGGGGATGCCTTGGATGTTGATTCTCACCCGATCCTTGAGTGAGTGATTAGTCTTACGGATCACACTCACAACATAGGCGAGATTCAGGTGATTGGTGTTACAGATCACACCCAATGATAGGAGATGTAAATTCGATGGATGACGTGTAATTAGAGGATTTTAGATACGGTCACAGATGATTTGTGGCAGATACGGATTTAGATACACCGGGCATAGGTTTTGATTCATTTTTGATTATCGATTTTCAAAGAAACAAATTTTAATTATTTTTAGAACTTGCCGTGATTTCTATGTGATAAACTGAATTTTAAAAGATAAGGTATTTCACAGATTTTGAAATGAATACAGGAAGTTATTTTCGGTTCTTGCACAAATGAGTAATCAACCAATTTTCAAACTATATGATTGAATTGTAAATTATTCTACTGGGATTTCAATATCTCACCAGGTTGTTTGCTCAGATGAACAGGAACAGGGACCTAGACGTTAGCTGGGCAAGGTATTGATGATAGACAAGAGAGCAGCGTAGTCTAGGCTTGAATTGCACTGTATATATATATACTGATGATGTTTATATTGAACTCTGTAATTTCTGCTTTCCTTTATTGTTGGACTGGCTGTAAATTCCTGATTTGGATGACTGTTGTACTTTGGGATATATTCGAGATACAGGGGAGACTATAACAACCGAAAAGTTTTCTAAAAGATAAAACCTAATTTTTGATGCTAATTCCAATCAAACGAAGCCTGACATGACTTTCAAGGATAATGATTTGAAAAAGAAGCTTGTTCAAAGTCAGAAACACGATCGAATGGAAAGAAACGCAATCCGGCGATCAGAAACTGATAGACGATGTTTTGTGCATCAATTTCACTGACGGAAGCCAAAACCTTTGCATAAAAATGCGTGCCAATGTCTGGTAGGAAGCCGACACCCTAAAGTATCCCCGAGTGGTCCGGGAAAATTCAGAATCGCCCCCGGAGGCTCTAAATTTCCCAGATTCCCTCCATTTCTCTCAAATCTCTCTCTCTCTCTTCTCCTCACTTTCTCTCTCCTATCTCTCCTCCTTCCTCCACCGTATGCCGCCACCACAGCCACCGTGGGACACCACCTGGCACACCAATCGATAGCCCTCGCCACCCACAACATCCTGCAGCCACCCACGGCCACCAACAGTCGCCAGCACTGGTGAAAAATGCTATTTTTCTCCTCCACCGCGCGAAAACTTTGCCAGCTCAAATCACCGCCGTCCACCACCTTTGGCCGTCACCGCCCCCACCACCATGTAGCCTGAGCTGCCAGCTTCCTCCAGCAGCTTGTCGACGACGAACGGAGGTCCGACGCGCTTGGATCGAGGATTTTTTCATCCGCCATGCGTCGATTTTTGTGGCCAAAAAATGCCATCCAAACGGCCGTGAACTACTGTGCCACCACCATATTCGGACTCCTGGTCTTGCGGGCTTCATCGTGGTGTAAATTTCAAGGCAAACCGCACCCCTCCGTCGTGTGCCATTGTACGCCACCGTGCGCCGCCGTGTCAAAACTTCTGGACAAACACCGGGAGAAACCGAGATCACCCCAAGACAGAATTCCATCATCCAAACACATTGGTAAGGTCCGATTTCCCAAAAACTGATGAAATCTGATTGAAATAGCTACCGAACGTAATTAGGCAATAAATTGACCTAGGTATTAGGGCAACCAGACTTAGAATTGTTAAACGGATGATGTGACAAGCCTGAATATTCAATTTAATGTCCAGAAAATTAATTGGGCTCAGAAATCGAGACTACGTGAAGTTCTGAATCGAATTAGAGCGACAGGAGACCAGGTAGGATAATTTACGCTTCCTGAGTATTAGATTTGACCTAGTGATTACCTGAAAGATTAGATTTAATTGCATAGATTTTCGTGCTACTTTCGATGGAATAAATTGCATGCCTATGCGCTGGATATCCTAATTGCATGTTAGACATTTTGTTTATCGAGTTTAGATGCCCTTAGGACAGATTTACTTAGGGTAGGGTACTTGATAGCCGGTATGGGACGGCCATTAAGTATCCCGAGTACAGGGAGTTTTTAAATGAGATTGTTTTATCAGATTTAGCCTGTACTGCATTAGGGATTACGCATTAAACCAAGACGACCTTAAGAAAGGTTTAAGGAGTATAAAGGGGGATAGCCTACACAGGAAAACGTTGTGATTTAGGCATAATACCCTAGAACCCTGAGGAATAGCCGACCGTGAGCATTTGAGTTCGAATAGGCTGTATAAGGATGAGAATTGGCGTATGTGCACATGCTAGGGGACGCCCTAGATGTTGATTCTCACCCGGTCCTTGAGTGAGTGATTGGTGTTACGGATCACACTCACAATATAGGCTAGATTTGGGGTGATTGGTGTTACGGATCACACCTAAAGATAAGAGAGTTACTCTCTCTGGATGACGTGCAATTAGATGACGATTTAGACTGGGTCACAGAGGAATTGTGGCCAACGTGGATTTAGATACACCGGGCATGGGATTTTATCTGATTTTGAGTATTGATTTTAAAAGAAATGGATTTTTATGATTTTGATTATCTGCCATAATTCCCATGTGATAAAATGATTTTAAAGATAAGTTATTTCACTAGTTTTGAACTGATTTCGGGAAGATAATTTTGGTATTTGCACCGCTGAGTATTCAGCCAGATTTTGAATTGTATTTAAACTGTAAATTATTCTACTGGGATTTTATATCTCACCAGGTTGTTTACTCAGATGAACGGGGACAGGGGCAGGAACCTAGATGATAGCTGGATGATGATTTGATGACAGATAGATGAGAAGCTTAGTCTAGGCTTGAATTACATTGTATATATATTCTGATGATAATGCTGTATAATTGGTCTCTGTAAATTTATGTTTTCTGTTGTTGTTGGACTGGCTGTATAATTGTGAACAAGTGACTGTTGTATTTTGGGTATGCTTGAAATACACAGGAAACTCTGCCGAATTTTCGGTAGGGTTTACCGCTGTAAACTTGTGAATTTAAGTTGGAATGTATATGAATGTATGATGTGATGTATATATGAGTTTTAGATTTCATTCCAAAGTAAGTTATTATGTATGTATGTATAATTAGCGTAGCTGCATGTGAGTTAGGGTTGAACAAAATCCGAATGGACAATGGGAAGTTTATTTGGGTTACGCTCAACCAGTAGCGATCATCTGACATTCCCACATCGAGAATAACTATTTAGAAAGACCCATATGCTTCTGCTAATCAGATACAGGATTGTGTATGTCGTATTAGGGGGTCGTTACAACTCTGCTAGATTTTTGACAGAGTTTATCATTGTAAATGTATGTAATTAAGTTGGAATTTGTATGAATGGATTGTACGTTGTATGTATGGATTTTAGTTTATTATTTCAGAGTACCTTGTGATGACTGCATGTGTAATTAGTATAGCTGCATGTGAATTAGGGTTGAACAGAATCCGAATGGATGACGGAATGTCTATTTGGGTTACGCTCAACCAGTAGCGATCCCCTGATATTCCCACATCGAGAATAACTATTTCTAAAACCCATATGCTTCCGCTAGGCCGATAGAGCATAGTATATTGTGGATTAGGGGGTCATTACAATTATGGTATCAGAGCCTGGTTTATCAGATTGTCTGGTTTAGTGGGCTAGGGACCTTGAATCTTCAGTCTTGCAGCTTTAGGGTTTTAATTGATTTAACTCTAGAATATTAGGACCTGATCTTGAATCGATAAGCAATTGAATGAATTTAATGCCTTTCTGTTAATTGTTGCTATTGAGACTAATCTGTTTGCTTTCTGTGTCAGATAATTATGGCAAAACTAAGCAGGGATAACACTCGTAGGCCCAGAGGAAGGCCAAGACATAGGAGTCAGGGTGCTTCAGGTAGTGGCAGCATGGAGACTGACGTCGACATGCGAGATATGATAGAGTCCATACAGAGGATGGCCGATGCCATGAGGGACCAAGCTACTACTAGTGCCAACTTAATTAGGCACCAACAGGAGGACAGGCAAACCAGGAATGACAGAGCCACCCAGAATGCTAATTTGTTGTATCAGGGATGGATAGTGTAACGCCCATATCTAGTCTTGTTGTTTAGTCCAATATCAATATATAGGTTTGGTACATTATTCTTATCTTTTTAATTATTTTCTGAGCCGTTAGACCATTCAAGTTACGTTAAACGAATTAGGTTTGGGATCTTTTGCTCAGATAAAAATAAAACTTACATGCACAGTGGAATAACGAAATTCTATGCTACATGATGAAAATACAGTCTTTCATATGAATCCAATAATACAAGTCTGATAATAATCATTACATATTGATGTACTTGTCCCCAGATATATGAAGTACCCATCCCACAGAAGTCAGGAGACAACATACCTGCCACTCAGACTTTCGCACAAAATAGTGATGGACCGGTCCTTCACATATCCGTTTTCCCCGGTATCCCTAGAACTACTCGTATATACAATCAAATTAGCTGTCCTATTCTAATTCGAGTACATCTAGGACCCAAAAATAGGGGTTACAAAAACCTTTCTTAATCAAAAGGTATTGCCACCACGCGTCCATGCTACGCATCCGTATCTGATACATATTAGCACATAGATGAGAAACACAGGTTTCCCAATAGCTTAGCAATTCATAGTTTAAAAGAAACTAATATGTACCAGGGTGTAGACACCAAAAACGTTCAACCTACATTCTTGATTTAGGAGTAAAATACATAACTATAAATAGGCAATTATTGCATGATAAATTTAGTAGTTAGCAACATTTATAGATCTTTTTCACTTGACCAGTGTTCTCTTATACGCACCGGTTTATTATTACAAAGTTATCAAAACGTACATACATGTTGTGTGAAAACTAGATCACAGGGGTGGAACACCTTCGGCCACACCTCCCTAGGTCACCCGTGTAAAGCACCTTCGGCTACATCTCATAATTCGTAGACACTTGGCCACGTATATAGCGTAATCGCGGACACTAGGTCATAGGCATGGAGCACCTTTGGCCACACCTCGCTAGGCTGCCCGTGTGGGGAACCTTTGGCCACACATCATAAATCGTGGGCACTCGGCCACATACATAAAATGATCGGGACACTAGATCACGGGTATGGAGCACCTTCGGTCACATCTCGTAATACGTGGACACTCGGCCACGTGTCTAGCGTGATAACGAACACTAGGTCCTGGGCATGGAGCACCTTCGGTCATGCCTCGCTAGGTCGCTAGTATACACTCGGCACCCCGCGTGGCGCAGTGTTACCCTACATCCCCCTTTTTGTTATCCAAGGAGAGGTTTTATTTCCTCGGAACGTTCGAATAAATTCGAAAGTTCCATATTATTCATTTTTTTTCTAGAAAATTATATCTAAGTTCCTTCTTAAAATATTACCTATGGATATACTGTTGTCTACTTTTCTTGGGACTTATCCTCACATAGATTCCTTCCTAAAAATATTATTAATAGACATAATAATTTCTATTTATTCTTACATAAACTTCTTTCCAAAAATTATTATTAAAGGACATAATATTTCCTATTCATTTTTACCTAAATTTCTATTATTAATGGAAATAATATTTCCTATTGTTTCTCCTATAAATTTTCCTCCAAAATTATTATTAATGACATAATTCTCTACTTTTCCTTAGAATTTATCATTACATAAAATTCCCTTCAAAATATCAATAATGACTACAAAATTTTCTACTTTTTCTTAGCATTTATCTTTACATAAAATTTTCTTCAAATTATAAATAATGACTACAATATTTTCTACTTCTTCTTAGAATTTATTATTACATAAAATTTCTTTCAAATTATAAATAATGACTACAAAATTTTTCTACTTTTTCTTAGCATTTATCTTTACATAAAATTTCCTCCAAATTATAAATAATGACTACAATATTTTTTACTTCTTCTTAGAATTTATTATTACATAAAATTCCTTTCAATTACAAATAATGACTACAATATTTTCTACTTTTTCTTATAATTTATCATTACATAGAATTCCCTTCAAAATATTAATAATGACTACAAAATTGTCTACTCTTCTTAGAATTTGTATCTCCTATAATTTCCTTCTAAAAGTTTAGTAATTCCCATGAGAATATCCCTCCTAACCATGATCTTTATTCACCTTAAACCCTCACAATTTCATTCCTCATAATAGTATTCATCATGAATTATTTGTGTTTATGGCAATAAAGTTCCCAATGCTAACTTCACACATCTTACTTTATCTTTATTTGTGTTTATTTCGCAAACATAAAGGGCTAACACATTATGAATCTTATTCAACATAGCCAACTCCTAAGTTTATCATGCATATTATATCAAACCACATCCTAAATCAAGAATGGAAAGGATTATTCTAGCTCCATGAAAGCAACATTGTGGGATACATATACCAACTTATGGAACCAAAATAAAAAAATTGCTAACCTACCTTTATGGTGAGCTAAAAAAGAAATGATCTTGGCCCCCTCCTTGGTCTCCTTCTATTCCTTGTTTCTTTGCTCTTTTCTTCCTTGATCTCTCTTTCAAGTGAGGTTTGTTGTGTTTATGGAGAGTCAATCTCTCAACTTCTCCCCCTTTTTTTTTTGGACTAAAATTCTACACTCTTTTTTTATAAAATATATGTATATATATATTTTTCACAAAGTCTACTTGCAAGTACACTTTTCCTTTGCTTGCACTCTTTGTATTTTCCTTCCTTGCAAGTTTGGATTTGTCCACTCTTACAAGCAACCTTGGTATTTCCCTATTTTTTTTGTTGCATCCTTCTTTCCTTCTTGAGCTTCTTATTACAATAATTAAAATAAAAATTCTGCACTCCCTTTTTGCCTACTTCACACCACCTTCCCTTACTTGTGATTGTGCTTGCCATGAGGTTATCTATATGTATATACATTTAGCTTAAATTCTCTCTTTTCTTTGGCAATTTGGCTAGCCTAATGAAAGGATAAAAATTTAAATCAAGTACTTTAATTTTGTGCAAGCTTACCTTCAATATAACTATTTTGGGCCTCTTTAATTATGCAAGTAGAATTTTCCCTTCCTTAAGCTAATTCCTTAAATTGATTAGCAAGCAAGCAATTCATTAAATGACACCATTAATTTAGGTTAATTAATTGATGGGGTGTTACAGATAGAATTTCAGAGATCAGGTCCATCTTCGTTCACAATTTTTAGGTTAAATAAAATAAAATAATAATAATAATAAATTAAATAAAAAAAAGAAACAACATAACAAAAATGCAGCGTTTTCCCATTCCTCATCTTCTCATCTTCACGCAGGCCAAGGATGCGCATGCAAAGGACTCCTCGAACACATCTTAGGCAGGATATTTTGGAGGACTTCTCGAACTCTCACAAGGGAGGGAAGCACGACCATGCACCACAAGAAGCGGCAAGAACCACGCAACGATCGATGACGGATCCTTTGGAGTACTTCATCCGCGATCTCTGGGCGAGCATTCGCAATCTTCCAATGAGAGACGTGTGACGATCAATGATGGGATCTTTTGGAGTCTATGACACATGTGAAGATCAGACGCAACTTCAGCAGTAGGTTTTCCAATGCGTCTCGGCAGAGAAGCACGCCCGTTCTACGCAAATTTCTTACTTTATTTCAGTTTTAACTAATATTTTAATTTTAGTTAAATTCCTTTTTAAACCCCCATTTACTTTTGTTATTACTTTTCACTGAATTTTTGGTTAATTGAAATAATTTTAAAATCTCTAGTCCCTGTGAGGTCTACCCTGCTCACACTATGCACAAATCACATACTAGTAGTAGGATATTTTATTTTTGTTAGTTTCGACACTCGACAATCATCTCTCCCAATGATATATAAGCATTTGTTTTGCCCAAGTCCCTTTTGGATTTCTCACAAGTTTTCTTTTTTCTCCTTGATTTATATGTGTGCGGTTCCTAGTTTCATAATTTTACTTCCCGGTTTATGGAACTTGCTTCTTTTTAAATAAGCACATTGGTTTTTCACACGCACACACTAATACTCCAACAAGATAAGATCGTATTGGCAAGGGATGAATTTACGAGAACAATTATTTCATTAGCATGATCAATAGAAATATCATTGTATTAGGCATATCAACAATGGTTTATCTAAAGGTAAGATAATTGAACCATAAAGACCACAAAGTCACAACCTTGAAGCTGACAACTTTCTAGAATATGATCTTCAAAGAGTGCTTATGTTCTTATTGCGCCATGATCATTCTTTGAGTTCCCTTTATGAAACTTAACAAATGAAAGATCAAGGGAAGAACGATGATGGTAAACTAAACAAATATTTTGTCTCATTTTTTACTATTATATAATCATATTCAAGCTTTGGGAAATTAATGCATTTAATGCTACTTCATGAGTTCATGCATGTGTATTTTCTTCTTAACAATATTTCATAACCATGAAGATTTGATTAAAGCAAGTAAAAAGATTTAAACGTAAGCAGTAACTTCTATTTTGATGCATATATCTTACTTTGGCTCCTCTTTTCCTGCAACTTTGAGGATTTTCTTTATTCTCTTGGTTGCAAGTTTCTACTTCCTATTTTACAAAATGAAAACAAGTATTCTCTTCCATAAAGCACACTCATTAAATATTAGTCCTTATAGAATAATGAAGATATATATATTTCAAATTTATTCTCAAATAAGAGACAAATTCATATCAACAAGTATCAATTTATCAAGATCTAGTTTATAACATCCTATAACAATTTATATATTCAAAACATTTTAACCAGGATGCTAATACTAGAACAAATGGTGTAGAGATCATGAAAGAAACACTTAGATAATAAGCAACTGAAAATGATCAAGCTTATTTATAGGAGCCTCCTTTCCAAACTAATAACAAGTAGGAGCATTGCTTAAATATGTGTCACACCCCAACTTAGGGAGATGCAATTGACACCGAATAACCTATACATCAATTATTTGCAAAAATTTTCCTTAAAAATAGGAGTTTCAAATATTTGTACAAATAGTCATATTCAATCACTACACATAGGAGAGCCCTGCTCTCTATATTACATATAATTGCAAATACCAAAATAGAAGTAGGGTCGGGAATCCTACCTATGGATACAGAGCTTATTCTAGAATTCATACAAAAAAAAGAAAGAAAATAGGGCCCAATAAGACAATGTTGGGATCACTCTGGGTTACCTTTGCAAAATCTCCCATGAATATGCAAACTTTACCTGTTTATTTGAAAAGAAAGGAGAATGCAAGGGGTGAGTGTAAAACCACATTGGTGAGTAAATAAAGCCATCGCAACTATGAAAATCAAGACAAATAATGTACTAGTGGAGTAAAATTTCAAACGAAGGATTTATACTTAATAACATAATAAATCATGAAGTTATGACAAAATAGATGATAAAAATGAATCACAAACCACTATGTCATAGATGTGGTTTCTAAAAGCAATATCATAAAACACTACAAAAAAACAATATTTTAGTCACGATTTTTTAGTGATGGTTCAAAAAATCATCACCAAAACAAGATATAGCAATGATTACAAAACTTTATTGTGACCTTTTAAAAAATTATATTTTTAAAAATAGTGATAGTTTTTTAATGCACCTTCGTGAAATTATAATTTAGTGACTGTCATTAAATAACTGTTGCTATATTTTTGTTTTGCAACATTATCTAGCGATAGTTACAGAACTATTTCTGAAACTTTTTTTAAAACATTTTGATCTAAGTGAAAACACATATATGAACTTTTAGAGCTCTCCTTTCACAAGTAGAGCTATTGGTCAAGAGAGGTTTTGAGGTCGTCGAGCTGATGGAGAATGCTTGCATTAGGGATTTTACTACTTTTGTATAAACACACCTTTCTACTTCAATGGTAGAAAAGTTACCACTTATCAAAAATTGATCTAACTTTTCATGCCATTTTTTGGGTGCTTGTTTCAAGCCATATAAATATTTTACTAATTTACAAACTTTGCTTTCTTGCCTAGGAACAATACACTTTTCAAGTTGTACCATATAAATTTCTTCTTCCAAATCACTATTTAACAGAAGAAATTCTTGTTATAGGAGAAAAGGTATCAAAATAATCAATATTTTCTTCTCAAGTAAAACCTTTAGCTACCAACTATGCTTTATATTTATCTATGGACCCATCAAGAAAATATTGTTTCCTAAAGACCCATTTGCAGCCGATGGGCTTTGCTCCTTGAGGCAAGTCTACCAAAGCCCATGTTTTAATTTTATTAAAGAATCTATTTTAGCTTTAATTGATTATTTCCAAAACTTAGTATTATGGGAAGAAATAACTTCACAAAAATTTTTAGGATCATCTTGCACTAAAAATATATAAAAATCATCTCCAAAAGAGGTTTCTTTTTTGTCTTTTAGTTCTCTATAAACTTTCAATTAAACCTTCATTTGAATTTTCTTGAGAGGAAGAAGAAGAAGAATTTTCAATTCTCTTAGGAACATGCTTAACTTTTAAAGGAAAAATGTTTTAAGAAAAATCTACGTTTTTTGTTTCAATAATTGTCTTTTTATTCAAAATATCACTTTTCAAACCTAAAAACCGGTAAGTAGCACTTTGTTATGCATAACCAATAAACATGCAATCAGTAGTTTTAGAACCAATTTTTCTTTTCTTAATATCATGTAATAAAATTTTTGTAAGACACCCTTACACTCTTACATATTTCAGATTGGGTACAAAGCCTTTCCATAATTCATAAGGTGTCTTATTAGTTTTTTTATAGGGTATTCTATTTTGTAGAAAACAAGAAAATAATAAAGCTTCACCCCATAAATTATTAGGTGCATCAGAACTTACAAGTAAAGCATTCATCATTTCTTTTAGAGTTCTATTTTTCCTCTCTGCTACTCCCTTAGACTCAGGTCAATAAAAAGGAGCTACTTTATGGATTATTCCTTCTTTTTCACAAATATCATTTAATAATAAATATTCTCCTCCTTTATCAAATCTAAGTCATTTAATTTTTCTATTTAATTGATTTTGTACCTTTATTTTATAAATAGTAAAATTTTCAAAAACTTCATCTTCTATTCTCAATAAATACACTTTAGTATATCTAGAGAAATCATCAATAAAAGTAACATAATATCTTTTACCACCTCTACTTTTTATTTGTTTTAAATCCCCTAAATCAATATAGATTTAAGATAATAATTTAGTTTCTCTTTGTGTAAAAAAATGTGATCTTTTTGTCAATTTGGTTTTTACACAGACCTCACATTTATTAATATTCTTATTTTTACTTCTTGAAATTAATCCAAGATTTTGCAACCTTTTTATATATTTTCTATTAATATGCCCTAATCTAACATGCCATATATTAAAGGAATCAACCAAGTAAGCAAAAGAAGATGCATTATTATTCATATTGTTAACACTTAGTACAAAAAGACCCTGATTACAGTAACCCTTCCCTATAAGAACATCGTTCTTTGTCATTACAATCTTATCAAATTCAAATGACACTTTAACCCTATATTTCCCTAATAGAGCCACATAAATTAAATTGGCTTTAACATCGGGCACGTACAAAACATCATTTAGCAGCAAGGACTTCTCATGTAAGTTTAAGCACCACCTTTCCTTTTCTTAAAACTTTAACAGTCTGAGAATCAACAAGATAAATTTAATCTTCCTCTTCTTTAGAGGAGGAATACATCTCTTTGTTCGCACATATGTGCCTAGTACTCCTAAGTATACCACCCATTTTCTCATATCAGAGATAAGGAGGGCTTGAGAGAGCATTGCAACAATGATTTCCTCACTGCTATTGTCATCTCCTTTAACCAAATTTACATTTGGCCTATGAGGATTACCATCCTTTTGAAAGTTTCCTTTAGCCCTCTTTTTGCATTGTGCTGCATGATGTCTTGGTTTACCACACACAAAATAATTTCCCTTCTTCTTGAACTTAGGGTTAGAATTTATGGATTTGTAATCATGCTTATTAATCTTATTATTGGAGAAATTTTCATACCTCTTGTTGCATGGTTTTGTTTCAACCATTTTTGCTTTAACAGCCATCTCTTTCCCTTTTGCTATTTGGATTGTCCTTTGATTGGTATCTTCAATGTTAATGTGAGTGATCAAGTCTATAAGTGACAATTGTTTCTATTTGTGCTTCAAATGTTGTTCGTAAACATTCCATGAATATGGCAATTTTTCAATTAGAATCCCAGAAACAAATTCATTAGGCAAATTGATCTTTTTAGCTCGAAGTTCTTCTAATAATCTATGAAACTCATTAATTTAGAGTTTGATGTCTTTTTTGTCAGTCATCTCCCATCTATAAAATTACCCACCATAAATTTCTACTTCTCAACATCTTCGGCAGTATATTTAAGAATCAATGACTGCCATATTTTTCTTGCTTCCTTGTAGACATTGTAAATGTCTAATAAGTCATTAGACAAGGTACTGATTAAGGTATGTTTGCAAACCTTATTGGAATGTTGCCATAAATCCTTTTGGGTTTGGTCAGCATAAAGAGAAGGCTCAATTTGAGTAAGTGAGTTGACAATCCCATGCATTCTCAAATAGTATAAACGCATTCCTGTCAGCGCTTGAAATTCTTCCCATTGAAAGCCTCTATTTTAGATGTATTAAGGAACAATCTAGGAAGAGCCATCATCATAGAGACGTTGATGGTACCGGTGATGCCATTAGTAGCATTGTCATTTGAAGCCATAGCAAATAATATCTCTTAAGTTTGTTGAGGAAAACTATTAATTTGTTAGATTGAGTCGCATCACAAGGACACTGTTGTAACAACGGGAAAGATTCGAAAGAGTTTTTAAAGGATTTTAAAAGATAAAACTTGATTTTAACCCTAATCCCAATAAAACGAAGACTGACACGTATTTCGAGGATAATGACTGGACATAGAAGGTACTTTGAAGCCAGAAACACAATCAAACAGAAAGAAATGTAATCCGGCGATCAGAAACTGACGGAAGGAGTTTCGTGCGTCACTTTCGTTGACGGAGGCCAAGAATTTCGCATGGAAATACGTGCCAACGTCTGGAAGGATGCCGAAACCCTAAAATATCCCCGGGCGGTCTGGGAAAAGTCGGGATCGCCCCTGGAGGCTTTAAATTACGCGAACTCCCGCCATTTCTCTCATTCCACTCTCTCTCCTCACCACACTCTCTCTCTCCTCTCTCTTTTCTCTCTCCACTTTCCTCCATCGTGAACGGCCGCCACAGCCACCGTGGGCCGCCACCAAGGGTACCAACCGACAGCCCTCACTGCCCACAACCACCAGCAACCAACCACGGCCACCAACGGCCGCCGGAGCCGCCAGAAAAACGTCATTTTTCCTCTCCATCACGCGAAATTTCCCCAGCCCGAATCGCCGCCGTCTGATGCCATTGACCCTCACCGCCCCCACCACCGTGTAGCTGCCGACTTCCTCCGTGGCTTCGGCGCCATCGAAAGGAGGCCGGACGGACCCGGATCGAGGCAGAACGCCGTCCGTCGTGCGAGAAGTTTCGCGGCCGGAAAACACCGCCCAAATGGCCGTGAACCGCCGTGCCACCACCGTATTCGGACTCTTGGGCTTGCGGGCTTCACCGTGGTGTGATTTTTGAGGTAAACCGCACCTCCTCGCCGTGCACCACCGTGTGCCGCCGTGCCGGAGTTTTTAGACGTGCATCCCGAGAAACCGAGACCACCGGGACGTAGAATTCCATCATCCGAGCACAGTGGTAAGGTCCGTTTTCCTAAAAACTAATGTTATATGACTGAAATGGCTGCCGAACGTAATTAGGCAATTAATTAACCTAGGTAACTGTGTAACCGAGTTTAGGATTGAAAATTGGATGACGTGACGAGCCTAAATGTTTAATTTGATGTCCAGGAAATTAATCAGGCTCAGAAACTGAGACTGCGTGGAATTTTGAAGTGATTTAGAGCATTCGGAGACCAGGTAAGATAATTTACACTTCCTGAACCCTAGAATTGATTTAGTGAATACCTGACTGATTTAGACGACTTGTATGGATTTGCGTACTGCTTTCGATGGGATAAAATTGCATGCCTGTGTGCTGAAAACCCTAATTTCATGTTAGACACCTTGTTTATCGAGTTTAGATGCCTTTAGGATGGATTTACTTAGGGTTGGGTACTTGATAGCCGGTATAGGACGGCCGTTAAGTATCCCTCGTACAGGAAGCTTTTAAACGAAACTATTTTTATCAGATTTAGCCTGTACTGAGTTAGGGATTGTGCGTTAAACCAGGACGACCCTAAGAAAGGTTTAGGGAGTATAAGGGTGGATAACCTACACGGGGAAACGTTGTGATTTAGGCGTGATACCCTAGAACCCTGAGGAATAGCCGACCGAGTGCATGTGAGTTTGAATAGACTGTATGAGGATGAGAATTGGCGTATGTGCACATGCTAGGGGACGCCCTAGATGTTGATTCTCACCCGGTCCTTGAGTGAGTGATTGGTGTTACGGATCACACTCACAATATAGGCTTGATTCGGGTGATTGGTGTTACGGATCACACCCAACGATGAGAGAGGTATTCTCTCTAGACTACGTGCAATTAGAAGATGATTTAGACTTGGTTACAGCAGATTTGTAGCCAACGTGGATTGAGAGACACAGGGCATGAGATTTTACTTGATTTTGATAATTGATTTTAAAAGAAAATGGATTTTCTGATTGTGATATATTGCCGCAAATTTCCATGTGTTTAAACGATTTTAAAGATAAGGTATTCCACTGTTTTCGAACTGATTTCGGGAAGACGATTTCGGTGTTCACACCGCTGAGTATTCAACTGGTTTTCGAATGATAATTGATTTGTAAATTATTCTACTGGGATTCATATCTCATTAGGTTGTTTACTCAGATGAACAGGGACAGGGACAGGAGCCCAGACGATAGCCGAAGCTGACTTGAGGATAGATGGAGAATGATTAGCTTAGGCTTGAATTATTTGTATATATACTTGATGATGATGTTATTTAACGGATTCTGTTTCTTGTAAATTACAGATGGACTAGACTAAATGTACATATAACATTTTAGATAGTATGTATGGAATTTAGTGATGGATTGATGTTGCTGTGTATGGATTTATATTAGTTATGTTTACTGCTGTTGTTGGATTGGCTGTTGATTTATAAACAGGTGATTCTGTATTTGGGATATGATCAATTTACAGAGGAAACTCTGCCGGATTTTCGGTAGAATCTACCGCTGTAAATTTATGGATTTGAATTGAAATGTGTATGAACGTATGACGTGACATGTATATGAGTCTTAGATTTCATCCCAGAGTTATTATTGATGATGTACGTATGTGTATTTAGTTAGCTGTATGTGAATCAGGGTTGAACGGAATCCGAATTGACAGCGAAGAATCTATTTGGCTTACGCTCAACCAGTAGCGATCCCCTGACGTTCCCACATAGGGAATAAACATTCAGAATACCCCATATGCTTCCGCTAATCAGATAAGCATCACGTATGACGTATTAGGGGGTCGTTACAATTATGGTATCAGAGCCCTGTTTGTTGGATCTTCTGGTTTAGTGGGTCTAGGACTTTAAATCTTTAGGCTTGCAGCTTTAGGGTTTTGATTGATTTGACTCTGGAATGATAGGACCTGATTTGAATTGATAATGAACGGAATGAATTTGATGTACTTTTGTTAACTATTGCTGTGTGACTGATCTGTTTGTTTCTGTGTCAGATAAGTATGGCAGAATCTAGCAGGGACGCCACACGTAGGCCTAGGGGAAGGCCAAGGCACAGAAGCCAGGGTGCGTCAGGTAGTGGTAGCATGGAGACTGAGGTTGACATGCGTGAGATGATGGAATCTATCAGATTAATGGCCGATGCCATGAGAGACCAGGCCACTACCAGTGCCAATGCAATGAGACAGCAGCAGGACGATAGATAGACGAGAAATGACGGAGCCACCCAACAGGTGAATCCACTATATCAGGGATGGATTGAATTCTAGAGAGCAGGTCCATCTTCGTTCACAGGTGCCTCCGATCCAGCTGCTGTGGAAGCTTGGATAAAAGGAATTGAAAAGATTTTCAGGTTGTTGCAGTGCGACGATGAACAGAAAGTCACATATGCAACATATATCTTTGAAGGGCTTAAGCGGAACTTTGGTGGACAGATGCCCAGCAATTGATGGAGAGCCGAGGCATTCCACTGACTTGGGAATCTTTCAAGAGAGTCTTCATGGATCAATATATCCCTGAGAGCGTGAAACAAGCAAAGGAAGCACAGTTCCTGAAACTCACCCAGGGAGGCAGGCCGTTTGACGAGTATCTGAAACAGTTTGAGGAATTATCAAGGTACTCTACTTACCTGCGAATGCATTACGATGAGGCTTGGAAAGCGAAACAACTAGAAGAAGGCCTCGATCTACCTATGAAGACTCAGTTGGCTACCCTGGAGATTCGAGACTTTGCCACACTGGTGAATAAGTGCAGAATTCTGAGCAAGAATTTAGAACAGAAACAGGCTCAGAATATGACACAGCGTACAGGGAACCGGCCCAGACAAGCGCCCAGAAATCTGAATGTAAGAAGCGGTATGTTTAAACCGCAACCAGGGGCTTCTAGTAGCAGTGGGAGGCGACCTGATAATACTCTTTGTCAGAAGTGTGGTACCAGACATCCAAATCAACCCTGCTGGCATCAGACTCCCCTCCAGTGTTATAGATGTGGAGGCACAGGACACATGGCCAGATACTGCCCTTCCACGGGGAATCAGCCGACATCTGGTAGCCGAAGACCACAAGCTCCAGGGAGAGTTTTTACTATGAATGCTGCCAACGTCGACAGGTCCTCGGGCTTGATGCAGGGTAGAGGTAAAATTTATAATTTTTCTTTAATAATATTGTTTGATTCGGGTGCTACGCACTCATTTATTGCTGATGCATGCGTAGAACGAATGAGATTACCTGTTCAAACCCTGCCCTGTGACCTATATATATCCACACCCTTGGGAGAGGCCACTATGTCCCCACGAATATGCCTAAATTGCCCTTTAACCATTGAAGATACCTTGTTTCTTGTGGACTTAGTGTGTATAACATTGTCAGGGATCGACGTTATTTTGGGAATGGATTGGTTGACTAGGAATCGGGTCTTGTTGAATTGTTCCGAAGGGACAATTACTTATCTAGATAACGTGCCTGTGCGTGGTAATGACAGAGCTTGTGAGATAGGTGATATGTCCGTCAATCTTTCTGAGGTAGAGTTGCAGGATAGACTAAGTCAAATCCCAATCGTTAATGACTTTCCGGAGGTCTTTCCTTTGGAAATCAGTAAACTGCCACCACCTAGGGAGATAGAATTCACCATTGACCTGATTCCGGGAGCGGGTCCAATAGCTATGACCCCGTATCGTATGGCCCCCACAGAATTGAGAGAATTAAAATTCCAAATCGAAGACATATTGGAGAAGGGGTTCGTTAGGCCAAGTGTATCACCATGGGGAGCTCCGGTCTTATTCGTAAAGAAGAAAGACGGGAGTTTAAGACTGTGTATTGATTACCGACAATTGAATAAGGTGACCATTAAGAACAAATACCCATTGCCACGTATTGACGATTTGTTTGATCAGTTGCAAGGCGCGACTGTATTTTCTAAGATAGATTTAAGGTCAGGATACCACCAGATTAGGGTTAGAGAGGAGGATATTCCCAAGACAAAGATTCGTGACAAGATACGGCCATTACGAGTTTTTAGTGATGCCGTTTGGATTAACGAATGCACCACTGTCTTTATGGATTATATGAACAGAATTTTCAGACCCTATTTAGATCAATTTGTTGTGGTATTCATTGACGATATCTTAGTATATTCCAAGACTCACGAAGAGCATGCCCAGCATCTTAACACAGTGTTACAGATATTGGAAGAGAAACAACTGTATGCAAAGCTGGAGAAATGTGAGTTTTGGTTAGAAGAAGTGAAATTTTTAGGACATGTGGTAAATGGGAAAGGGATAGCGGTCGACCCAAAGAAAATTGAAGCGAGATAGATTGGGATCGACCTAGAACGGTCACCGAGATTAGGAGTTTCTTGGGTTTGGCTGGCTATTATCGAAAATTCATTCAAGGATTTTCGCAAATAGCTGTGCCATTAACCCGATTGACTCGAAAAGGGGTAGACTTTGAATGGAGCGAACAATGTGAGACTAGTTTTCAGATTCTGAAAGAGAAATTGACCACCGCTCCTGTATTAATCATTCCGAGACCCCTAGAACCCTTTACTGTATACACAGATGCATCTTTGAGAGGCCTAGGTTGTGTTTTGATGCAGGATGGGAAAATTGTGGCTTATGCATCGCGAAAATTGAAACCTGCAGAGGAGAACTATCCCACCCATGACTTAGAATTAGCTGCCGTTGTGTTTGCCCTAAAGATTTGGAGACATTACCTGTATGGCGCGGTATTCAAGGTATATAGTGATCATAAGAGCCTTAGGTATTTTTTTGATCAGAAGGAATTAAACATGAGGCAGCGTAGGTGGGTAGAATATTTAAAAGACTTTGATTTTGAGCTGAAATATCATGCAGGGAAAGCAAATGTTGTGGCCGATGCATTAAGCCGAAAGTCACTACAACTAGCTAGTTTAATGATTGGGGAGATGAGGTTACTTGAGGATTTTGGAAACCTTAGCCTCAACGTAATCTCGTTTCCGCAAAGATTAGTGATGAGTGACTTTTTGATAACCTGCGAACTGAGAGAATTAATTAGACAAGCCCAACTTGAAGATGAATCCTTGGAGGTATATGTAGACCAACCTGATTTTGGACTAGCACCTGATGGAGTTTTAATGTTTAGAAAGAGAATAGTAATCCCGAACCATCAGGAATTAAAGGAAAAAGTGTTAGCAGAAGCTCACAGAAGCCATTACACTATTCACCCTGGTATTTCCAAGATGTATCAAGATTTAAAGAGAAATTTTTGGTGGCCTGGTATGCGGAGAGATATCACGGATTACGTGAATGCCTGTTTGACTTGTCAGCAGGTTAAGATAGAGCATCAGAAACCCGCAGGGCTACTTAAGCCATTAGAGATACCAGAGAGAAAATGGGATCAGATCACTATGGATTTCGTGGTTGGATTACCTAGAACACCAGCAGGATTTGATGCCATTTGGGTGATAGTGGATAGGTTGACCAAGTCTGCACACTTTTTACCTGTGAAAGTGCGTTACTCCATGGAGAAATTAACCGAAGTATACCTTAGGGAAATCGTGAGATTACATGGAATACCGTCAGGTATAGTATCTGATCGAGATCCTAGGTTTACTTCGAGATTTTGGAAATCTCTACAGCAAACTTTAGGAACCCAGCTTAAATTTAGCACAGCCTATCATCCTCAGACTGACGGGCAGTCTGAGAGGATTATTCAAACCTTAGAAGATATGTTGAGGGCTTGTGTGCTTGAACAGAAAGGAAGTTGGGATAAACACCTGCCGTTGATAGAGTTTGCATACAATAACAGTTATCACTCTACCATCGGCAAGGCACCGTATGAGACTCTGTATGGGAGAAGTTGTAAGTCACCTTTAAGTTGGGTAGAGATGGGGGAAAGTGCACTGTTGGAACCTGAAATGGTACAAGAAACCACTGATCAAATTAAAATGATCAGGGAAAAGATGAGAGCTGCCCAACAGAGGCAAGAATCTTATGCCAACAAGAGAAGAAGGCCTTTGGAATTTAACGAGGGAGATCACGTATTTTTGAGAGTGTCCCCCACCACGGGTATTGGTAAACAGATAAGGACTAAGAAACTAAGTCCTAGATTCCTAGGACCATTCCAAATTTTACAAAGAGTCGGTCCCGTTACCTACCAAATCGCTTTACCTCCCCATTTGTCCAACCTACATGATGTTTTCCACGTCTCCCAACTTCGTAAATATGTCCCAGATCCTGCGCATGTATTAGAGAATCAACCGATAATATTAAAGGAAAATTTGACTTATGAATCTACTCCTGTTCAAATCCTTGACTATAAGACTAAGCAGCTTCGAAGTAAAATGATCCCTTTAGTTAAGGTACTTTGGCAGGATGTCGCATCGCAAGAAATGACGTGGGAGAAAGAAGATGAAATGAGACAAAAATATCCAGAACTGTTTACAGGTATGAATTTTAGGGACAAAATTTCTTTTAAGGGGGGGAGAATGTAACAACGGGAAAGATTCGAAAGAGTTTTTAAAGGATTTTAAAAGATAAAACTTGATTTTAACCCTAATCCCAATCAAACGAAGACTGACACGTATTTCGAGGATAATGACTAGACATAGAAGGTCCTTTGAAGCCAGAAACACAATCAAACAGAAAGAAATGTAATCCGGCAATCAGAAACTGACGGAAGGAGTTTCATGCGTCACTTTCGTTGACGGAGGCCAAGAATTTTGCATAGAAATGCGTGCCAATGTCTGGAAGGATTCTGACACCCTAAAAGATCCCCGGGTGGTCCGGGAAAAGTCGGGATCGCCCCTGGAGGCTTTAAATTATGCGAACTCCCGCCATTTCTCTCATTCCACTCTTTCTCCTCACCACACTCTCTCTCTCCTCTCTCTTTTCTCTCTCCACTTTCCTCCACCGTGAACGGCCGCCACAGCCACCGTGGGCCGCCACCAAGGGTACCAACTGACAACCCTCACTGCCCACAACCACCAGCAACCAACCACGGCCACCAACGGCCGGCGGAGCTGCCGGAAAAACGTCGTTTTTCCCCTCCATCGCGCGAAATTTCCCCAGCCCGAATCGCCGCCGTCCAACGCCGTTGACCCTCACCGCCCCACCGTAGCCCGAAGCCGCCACCTTCCTCCGAGTTTCAACCGCCGAAAGGAGGCCGGACGCGCTCAGATCGAGGCAGAATGCCGTCCGCCGTGCGAGAAGCTTCGTGGCCGGAAAACACCACCCAAACGGCCATGAACCGCCGTGCCACCACCGTATTCGGACTCCTGGGCTTGCGGGCTTCATCGTGGTGTGATTTTCGAGGCAAACCGCACCTCCTCGCTATGCGCCACCGTGCGCCGCCGTGTGCTGCCGTGCCGGAGTTTCTAGACGTGCATCCCGAGAAACCGAGACCACCGGGACGTAGAATTCCATCATCCGAAACACGATGGTAAGGTCCGCTTCCCAAAAACTAATGTTATATGACTCGAAATGGTCACGAACGTAATTAGGCAATTAATTAACCTAGGTAACTGCGTAACCGAGTTTAGGATTGAAAATTGGATGACGTGACGAGCCTAAATGTTTAATTTGATGTCCAGGAAATTAATCAGGCTCAGAAACCGAGACTGCGTGGAATTTTGAAGTGATTTAGAGCATTCGGAGACCAGGTAGGATAATTTACACTTCCCGAACCCTAGAATTGATTTAGTGAATACCTGACTGATTTAGACGACTTGTATGGATTTGCGTGCTGCTTTCGATGGGATAAAATTGCATGCCTGTGTGCTGAAAACCCTAATTGCATGTTAGACACCTTGTTTATCGAGTTTAGATGCCTTTAGGACAGATTTACTTAGGGTTGGGTACTTGATAGCCGGTATGGGATGGCCGTTAAGTATCCCTCGTACAGGAAGCTTTTAAACGAAACTATTTTTATCAGTTGCTTTGTCTTGAGTTAGGGATTGCGCGTTAAACTAGGACGACCCTAAGAAAGGTTTAGGGAGTATAAGGGTGGATAACCTACACGGGGAAACGTTGTGATTTAGGCGTGATACCCTAGAACCCTGAGGAATAGCCGACCGAGTGCATGTGAGTTCGAATAGACTGTATGAGGATGAGAATTGGCGTATGTACACATGCTAGGGGACGCCCTAGATGTTGATTCTCACCCGGTCCTTGAGTGAGTGATTGGTGTTACGAATCACACTCACAATATAGGCTTGATTCGGGTGATTGGTGTAACGGATCACACCCAACGATGAGAGAGGTATTCTCTCTAGACTACGTGCAATTAGAAGATGATTTAGATTTGGTTACAGCGGATTTGTAGCCAACGTGGATTGAGAGACACAGGGCATGAGATTTTACTTGATTTTGATAATTGATTTTAAAAGAAAATGGATTTTCTGATTGTGATATATTGCCGCAAATTTCCATGTGTTTAAACGATTTTAAAGATAAGGTATTCCACTGTTTTCGAACTGATTTCGGGAAGACGATTTCGGTGTTCACACCGCTGAGTATTCAACTGGTTTTCAAATGATAATTTATTTGTAAATTATTCTACTGGGATTCATATCTCATTAGGTTGTTTACTCAGATGAACAGGGACAGGCGAGCCAGGCGATAGCTGAAGCTGACTTGAGGATAGACGGAGAATGATTAGCTTAGGCTTGAATTATTTGTATATATACTTGATGATGATGTTATTTAACGGATTCTGTTTCTTGTAAATTCTGTATGGACTAGACTAAATGTACATATAACATTTTAGATAGTATGTATGGACTTTAGTGATGGATTCTTTGTCTTTGTGTATGGATTTATATTAGTTATGTTTACTGCTGTTGTTGGATTGGCTGTTGATTTATAAACAGGTGATTCTGTATTTGGGATATGATCAATTTACAGAGGAAACTCTGCCAGATTTTCGGTAGAATCTACCGCTGTAAATTTATGAATTTGAATTGAAATGTGTATGAACGTATGACGTGACATGTATATGAGTCTTAGATTTCATCCCAGAGTTATTATTGATGATGTACGTATGTGTATTTAGTTAGCTGCATGTGAATCAGGGTTGAACGGAATCCGAATGGACAGCGGAGAATCTATTTGGGTTACGCTCAACCAGTAGCGATCCCCTGACGTTCCCACATAGGGAATAAACATTCAGAATACCCCATATGCTTCCGCTAATCAGATAAGCATCACGTATGACGTATTAGGGGGTCGTTACAATTAACACTTCATTTCAAGCCTAACTTTCAAATCCCTAACTTTAATCATTTTTATATTTACCATTTCCAAAATCATTAAGAAATTTGGTTTCTTCTTCTTATTCTTCTTATTATTATTACTCTCTCTCTCCCTCTTTCCCTCTCTCTCTCTCTCTAATTTTTAGTAATAATGGAAGACCAAAACTCAGCCTAATAATGCAAAATAACAAAATCTAAGAATGATGGAAACTACTCACTTGTATGAAGATAAAACTCCCACATTAGAACCATTTATCTTTCATCTCTTAACCTCAATAGATCGGGTCGTTCTTGTGACCTAGTAGTTGATAAATTCTACTAGGAACAGCTGAGGACCTGGATTGTAGTGGGTGATTGGCTGGCGGTGCTCAACCACATTGGTTATCGGAGAAGGAATGAAAAACAAAGAAAAAATGGAGAAGGCATTGGGAAAGGGGTGTGAATGCTAACAAGGAAAAGAAAATGGGGTGAAGTACGCTGCCAAGGAAAGGGTTCTGATTTTACATTATGGGTAATGGGGTTTTAGGGGTATTCTTATCATTTTATCCCACTTTAGGAAAGAAGAACTTTAGGTTTTATAAATCTTGAATTTTAAATAATATTTTTAATTTAATAAATTTATAAGTATGAATGGAAGAGATTTGAAATTTTTGAGTTCATAAGTCCATTAAAAATATTTGATATTAGGCTCTTAGCAAATAGAAAATATTTACCAAGAAAAATTTTAATTTTAAAAAAATTCTCAAATAGAAAATATTTACCAAGATAATTCATATAGGCAATATTTCACTCAATTTTAATTTTTTCTATTTTAATTTCTTATTTATTTTAATTCCTAAAGTTGTCTAGCATTAAAATTAATAAAATTCTAATATTGGTCTCAATAATTTTTTTTTTCTCAAGAAAATATTTTAAATTCATTTGCTCATAATATCTAACATCAATGTGACATATTTATGATTTTCATTTTCATTTCATTTTTTTGTTTGAATTTTTTTTTTGGGTATTACAATATACAGGATGATTTAACTTATCTATTTAATTAATTTGCTACATAAACTTCAAACCTGATTTTATATGCAAAGATATGAAAGTCTCACTTTAACTTAGTTCCTTATTTTTATTGATTGGTCTCTTATACAGCTTCCTTTTTATTAATAATTTTCTCAGTCTTTTGATAAGAAGCATTCTTCTCATCACATGGATTTCATGTGAATTACTAATGGATTTTCAAATATAAGCATCAAGTAAAGATTATCACACTAGTAAATACTCAATCAAAATGGTATATATGAGACCAAATAATTAATCTAAAATAGTAAGTAATTTTCAAAGGCTAAACATAATCAAATCATAAGATTCTTTTATGAATATAATCACTTTAGCATAAAATTCGTGTCCTATACATAAAAGAATTAACCACAAATAGAATATGTGAATAATTAAGTATAGTGTGTATAAGATATTCCCTTGAAAAAAAATCCACAAGCACAATAATCAACTTTCTTACTGTGAAATAAGTAACAAATCCAATCATGGACTTAGAATAATTTCAATCATGCACTTAGAATAATTTCAATCAATTGGATTACCAATTCTTACTGTCCTTTCATGATAAACCTCATACAAACCAAGTGTTTGGCATAACCAGTTTTAACTCTATAGCTCTTCTTGTTCTTTGGATTTGTTTGAATATTTCATCCTTGAAATCAATTTACACAACATGCTCATTCGCCTTTCAACAACTTAAAAGTTTCCTTGCACAAATTTTTGTTACTGGGTCCACATATAAAAACTTGCACAAGGATGACACAATAAATATGTTATCAATAAGTGATATAAAAATTACCTTGATCCTAATCAA
This sequence comes from Senna siamea, assembly GCA_031216115.1. Taxonomy (NCBI): domain Eukaryota; kingdom Viridiplantae; phylum Streptophyta; class Magnoliopsida; order Fabales; family Fabaceae; genus Senna; species Senna siamea. The sequence goes on from CM062360.1 coordinate 13,061,472, forward strand.
ATTCCTTGGTTTATCTAACTTATTTTTGAATACCCATTTGGTTTTTTCTATGGAATCATATAAAACTTTTTAAAACTCTTCAATCATGGCTTTAGTTGTATTCTACATAGATCATAACTTTGTGGTTCTTGATATTCTTAGAAAGTTTGATGTATGTTTTATGATCATCAACATTAATTTTCTTTTGCAAAGAATTGGTTAGTGTTCATAAAATATGACATGCATACTTCTCAAGTTTTCCACAATGCTAAAAAAGATAAAACATTTCCACCAAAATGTATGAGAATAAATAAATAATGCTTTTAAGCACACATTGTATTAATATTAAAGAAAAAAATTCATTCCTATCATACATTTACCAATGATTATGAGGAAGATGAATTTTTAATGCACAATCATTTAAGTAGTATAGTCACAATCAATATACTTCTAGCATCAACTTTGAATGATCAATAGGAACATAATCTTCTTTTATCAAATGATTGACCTTATATATCAAAATAACTTTAAATTAACTTTTCAAAACAAGTAAATTTTCTGACCTTCTTTCTCATTTTTCAAATTTCAAGAGCAATCAAAATTTTAGAATAAGCATAATTAACAAGATGTTTGAATGAAATATTCTTCAAATGTTCGTGAAGAGAGATTCATAGTTTATCATAAATAGAAAGGAGTTTCAAGATTTAAAACCTTTTTTACTTCCTCCTATCCTTATTTCTTATGTTTTACATCCTCTTCTTCCATGAAGCATAATATTCTTTTTTATCAATTTTCTCACTATACCATCTTTCATATTTTCAACCATATTCCTTGAGCATCTTGAATTAGGAACATTTGGTTCTTCTTGATCCTTATTTCTAAAGTACACCTATCAATAGTATAGGTACCCAATAATATTTTGGTCCAAGTAATGTTAGTACATGTCCTTTTTGGCACTAAGGTATCTTTAGGAACCTAGACTTTTATGACAATTATCTAGCCTCTCAGACCACATCTATAATAAAAATTCCCTTTTTTTCTTGCATGAATAATGCATTTTTGAATTAGAAGATTTAGGAGTTTGGTTTATGAAGAAATTTTTATAAAATTTTCCTAAAAATTTATTATTACATCCTAATCCATTTTTATCATAAAAGCATTTTTATGTTCCATGTAAACTATCCAAATTTCCTTGGCCCTTTACTAAATTAACCAAATCTAGAGTTAAACTTTTCTTTTTAGTTTTTAAAATTTTATTTTTAAAAATCAGAGATGAGTATTCTTACTCTATTAGATTGAGTCTTTCTTTAAAATTTCCTTTTTCATAATTAATATAGTTAAAAAAATTTTGAGATTTCACATGAACAAATTTCAATGAAACTTTTCTAGAGTCTATAACAGTGTTGTATACTTGTAATAATTTATTATAAGAAAATGAAGAACAATTTACCTTATCCTCACTAGGTTCCTCTTCATGTTTCTCATCAGATTTTGTTTTAGGCTCCTCCTCTGGTTCCTCTTTACTTATCGAGTTATCATTGGCTATGTCAGTTGTTTCTTTCTCTTCATCCTTTCTTTCACTTCTAATTTCTCAAAGAAGATCATCACTCATCAAGGAGCTTACTACTATTGCTTACTTCTTTTCTTTTGAAGAAATTTTGTACCCCATTCTTATTGGAAAAAAATCTCTATATTAGGGTCTCTAAATGGCTCTACCTTCACAAGAATCCCCAAACCTAAGGATTTTTGCCTTCCATAATGTCATGACCAAAATCTTATATTCATAGAAAGTGGTAAATCAAGAAGAATTGAGGTAAGATAAGTATAAAGAATAAAAGTAGAGTAAAAATCAAAGATTAGACATTAGTCAAAAATTTAAAAAAGAACTTAACTAAAAAAAAGAGTCAAAAAAGAAAAAAAGACCCATAGAGGAATTAATTAAAATAAGGCAAATTAATGCAAAATGAGATCATTTCATGGTGATACAAATCTCAAGAAACCAATTGTGGCCTTGGAATGTTTTAAAAAGAGTTCTAAAGTAATTTTTATAAAAGGTAGAAATCATGGGTAAAATCATAATTTTTACTTGATATAAATTATTGTGAGCTTATTTAAGTAATTTAGAATCTATGAAGAGTTTCCTCACACCCAAATTGACTTATAAAGGTACTTAATTAGAAACTTATAGCTCTAAAAGATAAAAATTATAATACAAGGGAAAAATGGTCATTTGTAATTAATTAATAAAGTAACTTTTTCTTTCTTTTTCCTCCACCATTTTCAGCCATTTTAGCTTTAAAAAGAGAGAGAAAGAGCTAGTTCATGTTGAAGAGAAGAATAAGAGAGAGAAAGGCCAAAAAGAGTAAGAATCCTTCACTTTTTCATCTCTTTATAAATAGTAAAGTTGATCTACTCCTCAAGAACTTTCTTTTCATCTGAATTTTAGCCCCAATCTCTGAATTTGAAGAAGAATTTCATGCAATTAAGGCACTACTTTGAAGAAGCAATAGCAAAGGGAAGAAGAGGTAAGTTAGCCATGAAAAAAATTATATGTTTCATAAGGGAAAAGTATGGCCAAAGGGCTGAAATTGCATGTGATAAAATTAGAGTTATTGAGGTAAAATTTGATGCATGAAATAGAGGTTTTTATAAGTGCTTTAGGTTTTTAAACAAATCCTCTAATGGCTTAAGTCATGCAAGATGTATAATGTTATATAGTGTTTGGATGAGCTAAGTCCTACCCTAGGCATGTTGTTTGATGAGTTTTATCCATAACTTAAATGCTTACATGATGATTTTAGCATGAAACCATGAGCAATGTATGAGATGTTTTTGTATTCTTTACTTTCCCTTGTATGCCATAGTGTGTTTGAAATGTGGGGTGAGCTACTGTGATTTTATGTCTCAACCAAAATTTTCACAAACATTTTCAGGTGAAGTAATTAAAGGCAAGCAAAAAGACATGGTTGCATCGTGTCTTGGATGTATAATTTAGGAGAAAGATATGTGTTGAAAGTGGATTTGCTTATTTTTTTATGTAATTTTCGTATACTTTTGAGCGAGATATAGATATTGATGACCTATGTATAAATTTGATGTAAATTATCCCAATTTCAATTATAATAGTTAGAAACATGAGTAGGAATAATACCAAGTTCCCTTGGTAGCCAACTTATTAGAAAAGTATAGAGAAAGTGGCTGCTTTGGAGGAACTTGAAGTATGATTTTGTCCCCTTGGTGTGAAATGTGATGGAAATGTTGTATCTAGCAAGATAATCAAATGTATAAGCGTGAATAGTAGCATTCCCAAGAGCTTTTCAAAAGTCGATCTAAGTATGCTAGAAAAGCCAAACTACTTGTTTGGATAAGTTCTAATAAGTATTAAAAGGATTTTATAAAGCATGAACAAGGTTGAAATAGGCCAATATCAAATTTTGGCATGTTGAAACTCAATTGTTGCAAATTTGAATCTAATTGCATGGGATAAAGGAAATTGTAAAAATTATTTTCACTAAGCCCTAAAAATGATGGAAGTTGGTAAGGTAAAACTAGATATATGGAGGTTTATGATTGATAAATTTTGTTAATTTTGAAATTTTTTTAGATACCCTTTTTGTAGACCTAAAGTTAAGACATTTATGTAGAAAAATTTTCTAGTTTATATACCTTCCCATGGATGTTGAAGGACCAAATGAATTAGTTAATGACTAAAAATTTATCTACTAGTACCTAAGGTCCTAAAGAACTTATTTGTGAAGTTTCATGTCATTTGGAACTCATTTGGCATGGTTTTGGCAAGCTTTTTCCTAAATTCAGATTTTTTGTCATGGCACTATTAGGTTTGTACTGTTCCATTGGATTTTTAGCAGTCAAATGTGTAACACCTCTAATTTAAGTAGATTAAATTAATAATTTTAATTCATGGTGTTAATAAATTAATTTCTTGTAGCTAATAAAGAATTGGATGCTTAACTTAACCTTTAATTTCTTACTTAGCATAAGTACCAAAGAAAGGAGTCTTAAATTTTAGGCATGAAATCTTAATGGCACATGTGAGGTTAAGAGGACTAAAGGCATGCAATTTTTTTTACATATGTGCATGGTTTCCACGTGAAGAAGAGAAAGAGAAGTAAGATGGAATAAAGTATATATACATAACCCCATATGTGAAGCATCACGTGAATAAGGAAAAAGCTATATAAAGAAATTATTCTTCCTTTCTTTTGGACTCCACATGTGAAGGGAGAGGAATTTTATTAAGTGCAAAATTTTCCTAAGTGGGGTAGACACATGGGACCACTTGAGACAAGGAGACAAGGCAAGGGAGAGGAATTTTTGTTAAGTGCAGAATTTTTTTTTAACTTATGGTACTAGGGACCACATGCAAGATAGGAAACTTTGGCTAGGAAAGAAAGACACCATGTGAAGAATTGTATGACAAAATAATGATAATATATATATGTAAGACATCAGGCTACGTTGGAGGACATGCTTCCCTTTTTCTTTCTTGCTTTCGGCGCCACCTAGGAAAAGAATTAGGAATGCATACCACAAAAATTAAGGGAAAGAGAAAGAAAAAAAACACAAAAAAAGAAGAATATAATAAAAAGAAATATACATATACACGTTGCACTACTCGGCCAAGAGGGAAGGGGAAGATGTGCACAATGAGTAACCACCCTTAGCTTTCCTCCTAAGCAACAAATGATGTAGAATTCTAAAATATATAGGTGCACCAACACGAAAGTCAGGGGACCTCTTTTCACTAGGATATAATGAAGATAAATGAGAGAGAAAGGGGTCCTATGTATCATGCACACGATGGAGGGAGCAAAGGTGAGGGAATGAAAATAACCAATAAAACATTATATAACCATATGCCCACACGTAACCACTTAGATGTCACTGAGTGAAGGAAGGGAAATAACAAAATTAAGAGAGTGGGACGTGCAGCTGCTGACCGTACGAAGTGCAGGAGTTAGAGTGTGCACTTTGCATTACTTCTTTTCTCCTCTTCCGTGGCGTGACAACATGGATGGCGTGGAATGGCAAGGAAAGAAGGGGGTCACACCTAAGTTACATGAAGGGCTGCCAATGAGTGGAATAACAAAAAAAAATTGAAATGAAGAAGGGATAGCACACATGCTCAGCTAGGAAATAGAGAGAGGGAATAGAAAATAAGTGAGAATGGGTAATACACGCATGCTCACGCGATAAGGAGGGAAAGAAAGGAACATTTCACAGCTTGAAAAAAAAATACACACACAGCTGGGACATGTAACACCCATAAATTTAATGGCTTAATCTAAGGATTTCAATAGATAGGATTATGATACTAACGAACAAATTTTCTTATGGCTAATAAATTTGAATATTTGCTTAAGGTGGGAAATTTGACTTAAAAAATTATATATATAGATTAAATGGCCAAATTTTTTAGATAAAGAGGGGTAAATTACTTAAGGATTTGATGCTTAACTTAACTTTTAAATTTTTGTCTATCCTAAGTGCCAAAGGGAGGAACCTTAAATTTAATGCATGGAAATTTATTGTCACACAAAGAATTAGGGAGGCCATGCAAATTTATATTATATATATATACATATATGTATGCATGACTCCATGTGAAAAAAGAAGAAGTAAAAGGAACTCACATGGATACATATATATGCAAGTAGGACTCACGTAATTGAAAATATATATATGATAATAATGATAATATATATATACATATTAATGCGTACACCCACATATCACAAGGAGGGGAAACATGCAAAGGCAACTAATTTTTCTTTTCTTTGCATTCCTTCCAAGAAACCGTAAGGGGGGGCTCGGAAGAAAGAACCTCAGTGGATGCCTTAGGGCCTTCGTGTGTAGCTAGGAGGGTTATAGAGGATGCTATAACATGGTGGAAATTGTAGAAGGAGGGAGAGGATCACATAAAACCATTGGCCAAAGCAAAGCAAGGGGCTGCATCAAGTACAGCTCAGATGGCATGGAATGCAAGCATGGTTCCTTTCCTGCTGAATTGCCTACCATACCCAAAAGAGAAGAAGACAGGTGGGGACGTGTGACCTCCTTCTAGCTACCTATCAGGCTACCAAACGGAGGGTGTGCAGGATACAAGGGAGACGCCAACATGAGCTGCTTGGGACCATTGGATCAAGCATAAACTCGATGGGAAATAAGTAGCAACACAGCGCCTCACACCCCACGAAGTTGTACGTTCAAGCGTGGGGAAATGATGGCGTGATTCTCCTACTCTCCTACATCCATCCAGCTGAGTGCGAAGGGGGTGAATGGCAAGCCAAGAGGATGCAATGCTTAGGCCACGTGTGACTAGGAGGAAACTGGAACATTGCATGAAATGATATGCCATTCCCTTCGTAGGAACAAGTGCCACCTATGGAAGAAAAAAGAGGAGAGAGGATTTAAAATATACACATCTACACACGTACGGAGGAGATAGCATGAAGGAGAAAGGGGCTAGCATGAATGGGAAATTAAACAATATTAAATCCCAAAATATAAGAGCTACACGTGGGTTTCAACCAATAAGCATGATAGAAAGGAAAGAGGGAAGGAAATAATAACACGCCACTCTCTAGCCAAAAGCAACACTCTAGGGAAGGGAGAGCATTTGACAACCTAGGAAAGGCATTACACAATCACAAGAGAGGAAGGAAAGAAGGAAGAAAATCGTAAGGGTTAAGAAAGGTTTTGAAGAAGGCAAGTGAAGTACTAGCACTTGGAAGAAAGAAGAGACAAGGTAATCAAAGGGAAGAAAGGAGCAAAGGAAGTAAGGTAGGTTAGCAATTCGCTTGTCTTATTTTCATGGGTTAGCATATATGTTCCATAATATTGCTTCCATGAAACTAGAGTCACTTTCTCTATTCTTGGTTAAGGAGGAAAATTAACATAGTATGCATGATAAATTTAGGGGTTAGCTAAGTTAAATGGAAATAATAATGTAATTCGACATGGTTGTTTAATAAATAATTGCATGTGATGATGAAAGGAGATGGACTAGTTGGTGGGGGAAACTCATTGCCATAGAAAATATAGTAGATACATTATGAAGGAGTTATGAAAATTTTTATGCCAAGATAAATCCTAAGAAAAGTAGAAAATATTGTAGTCATCATTAATATTTTTAGGGAAATTATATGTAATGATGAATCTTAAGAAAAAGTAGAAACTATGGTTTTCATTAATAATCTTTTTGGAAGGAAAGTTAGGAAGAAATAATAAGATATAATATTTCCATTAATAATAGAGATTTCGGTGAAAATGAATAAGGGATATTATGGCCATTAATATTGAAAATTAGGTAAGCATGCTTAGAAAATACTATGCTCATTAATGTCATCCTTAGAAGAAAATTTATAAGAAAAATAAGTAGCAAAGATTATATCCATAATTAATATTGTGGAGGGAAATGTATGCGAGATTAAATTTTGGGGAAAATAGAAAGTATTATATTCATAAATCAATATTATGAAGAGAGAATTTTGTAAGAATAAATTCCAAGAAAATAGAATGAGAAATTCCATTTCCATAATTAATGTCTTGGGAGAAAATTTTGTAAAGATAAATTCTAAGGAAAAAGGGGAAATATTATTTCCGTAATTAATGTTTTGAGAGAAAATTTGGTAAGAATAAATTCAAGAAACATAGAAAAATATTCTGTCCACAAATTAATATTATGAATGGAAATTTACGTACGATTAAGTTCTAGGGAGGTTTCAAGTTTATTAGCAAGGGTTGTAGAAGCGAAACCTTCCTGGTTAATAAAAGGTAAGGGTAGGGTGACACTGCACCCTGTAGGGCTCCGAGTGTACATGGGCGACCTAGGGAGGTGTGGCCGAAGGTGCTCCATGCTTATGACCTAGCACTAGCGATAGTACCAAGACCGTGGCCGAGTGCCCACGAATTATGAGGTGCTGCCAGAGGTGCTCCACACGAGTGGCCTAGGGAGGTATGGCCAAAGGTGCTCCATACCCGTGATCTAGTGTCCCGAGGATTTCATGTACGTGGACCGAGGGTTTACAATTTACGAGGTATGGCCAAAGGTGTTCCACACGGGCGGCCTGGCGAGGCGCGATCGAAGGTGCTCTGTGCTCGAGACCCAGGGCTCACAATCACGCTATATACGTGGCCGAGTGTCCACGAATTTCGAGGTGTGGCCGAAGGTACTCCACACGGGAGACTTAGGGAGGCGTGGCCAAATGTGCTCCACCCCTGTGACCTAGTGTTCATACAACATGTACGTACGCGCTGACAACTTCGCGATAATAAATTAGTACGCTTAGGAAAATACTGGTCATGTGAAAAGAACTTTTACTGTTGCCAACTACTAAATTTATCGTGCAATAATTACCTATTCATCGATATGTATTTTTCTCTTGAATCAAGGATGTGGTTTGAACATTTTTGGTGCTTGCATCCTAATTCATGTTAGTTTCTTTTAAAACTATGAATTTCTAGGCTACTGGGAAACTTGTGTTTCTCACTTATGTGCTAATATGTATCAGATTCAGATGTGTAGCAGGGACACGTGGTAGCAGTATCTTTTTTATCCAGTGAGTTTTTTTGTAAGTTCCATTTTTTTTGGATCCTAGAAGTACTTGGATTAGACCAGGGCAGCAAATTTGACTGTATATGCAAGTGGTTCGGGGATTACTAGGGAAAACGGATATATGAAGGACCTATTGGTTATTATTTGGTGTGGGAGTTTGAGTGACAGGCCTGTTGTCTCCTGATTTCCACAGAACGGGTACTGCATATATCCAGGAACTGATACATTAGTTGTAATGAATATTATTATTAGACATGTATTATTTTATCCATATGAAAGATTGTATTTGCTTCATGTAGAGTAGACTTTTGTTATTCCGCTATGCATGTGAGTTAAGTTTTTATCTGAGCATAAAGGATCCCAAACCTACTTCGTTTAACATGAATTAGATAGTTAACTGCTTAAACGATAATTCAAAAGGACAAGAACAATGTATCGAACCTATCTAATGATATTGGAATCAACAACAAGACTAGATAGGGGCGTTATAGGACACCTCACGAAGGAGGAAGGGCGTGAATACTAAGTGGCAAAAATCACAAAATTGGAAGGAGGAAAGAATTAAGAGATAAAAAAAAAAGGGGGGGAGCAAAGGGAAGTCAAGAGGAAGCCAAGAGTATTCTCTCTAGCACACCCTCAAGGTAGGTTAGCAATTTCTTTGTTTTAGTTCCATAAGTTAGCATTTATGTTTCAAAATGTTGCTTCCATGGAACTAGAGTAATTTTCTTCATCCTTGATCTTAGGATAAAACTTGATGTTATATGCATGATAAACTTAAGAGTTAGCTAAGTTGAATGAAATTAATAATGTTATTGAACATTTACATTGCTAAATAAATGCATGTGATGATGAAATAAGATGGACTAAGTTAGTGTGAGAAATTATTGTCATGACTGCCTAAGAGACTCATTAATAATGAATACCATTATGAGAAATATAATTGTGAGGGTTTAAGGTTAATAATGATTATGGATAGGAGGGACATGATCATGGAAATTATTAAACTCTTAGAAGTAAATTATATGAGATTTAATTCCCAAGAAAAGTAGAATTATTATGCCATTATTTGTATTTTTGGGAAGGAAATTTATGTGAGATTAAATTTTAAGAAAAGTGGAAAATATTATAGCCCTTATTAATATTTTTGAAGGGAAATTTATGTGAGATTAGACTCTAAGAAAAATAGAAAATATTATGTCCATACTTAATAATATGGAGGGAAATTTATGTAAGAATCAATTCTAAGACAAATAGAAAATATTATGTCCATAAGTAATATTCTTGGAGGGAAAATTTTGTAAGAATAAATTCTAAGAAAAATGGGAAATATCATGCCCATAATTAATATTTTGAGAGAAAATTATGTAAGAATAAATTCAAATAAAAATAGGAAATATTATGTCCATAAGTAACATTTTTGGAGGGAAAATTTTGTAAGAATAAATTCTAAGAAAATTGGGAAATATTATGCCCATAATTAATATTTTTGAGAGAAATTTACGTAAGAATAAATTCTGAGAAAAGTAGAAAGTATTATGTCCATTATTAACATTTTTGGAGAGAAACTCATGTGAGAATAAATTCCAAGAAAAGTAGAAAAGCTTATGTCCTCGGTTAATAACTAAAAAGGAACTTAGATCTAATTCCCCAAGAAAAAGTGAAATAGTATGGACCTTTCGAATTTATTCGAAAGCTTTGAGGAAATGAAACCTATCCCTGGATAATAAAAGGGAGACGTAGGGTGACACCGCGCCCTGCGGGGTTTCGAATGTATACCAGCGGCCTAGCGAGGCGTGGCCGAAGGCGCTCTATGCTCGTGACCTAGCGTCCGTGATCACGCTGAAATTGTGGCCGAGTGTCCACGCATTACTAGGTGTGACCAGAGGTGCTCCACACGAGTGACCTAGGGAGGTGTGCCAAAAGTGCTCCATACCTGTGATCTAATGTCTTGAGAATTTCATGTACATGGGCCGAGTGCCCACAAATTGTGAGGTGTAGCCAAAGGTGCTCCACACGGGCAGCCTGGCAAGGCACGACCGAAGGTGCTCTGTGCCCAGGACCTAGTGCTCGCAATTACGCTATACACGTGGCCAAGTGTCCACAATTTGCAAGGAGGTGTGGCCAAAGGTGCTCCACATGGGTGCCCTAGTGAGGCGCAGCTAAAGGTGCTCCGTGCCCAGGACCTAGTGCCCGCAATTATTCTATACATGTGGCCGAGTGTTCATGAATTTCAAGGTGTGGCCGAAGGTACTCCACACTGGTGACCTAGGGAGGTGTGGCTGAAGGTGCTCCACCCCTGCGATCTAGTGTTCACACAACATGTACGTACGATTTGATAACTTTGCAATAATAAACTGTTACGCTTAAGAAAATACTGGCCATGTGAAAAAGATCTCTAACTATTTCTAACTACTAAATTTATCATGCAATAATTGCCTGTTTATAGTTATGTAATTTACTCCTAAATCAAGGACATAGTTTGAATTTTTTGGTGCTTGCACCCTGATACATGTTAGTTTCTTTTAAACTATGAATTGCTAAGCTACTGGGAAACTCGTGTTTCTCACCTACATGCTAATATGTATCAGATTCGGACGCATAGCAGGGACGTGTAGTGACGGTGCCTTTTGATCAAGTAAGGTTTTTGTAACCCCTTTTTTTTGGATCCCAGATGTACTTGAATAGGAATAGGATAGCTGATTTGATTGTATATATATGAAGGGTTCTGGGGATACCGGGAAAACGGATAAGTGAAGGACCGATCCATTATTATTTTGTGTGGGAGTCTAAGTGGCAAGCCTGTTGCCTCATAACTTTTGAATGACGAGTACTTCATATATCCGAGGACCGATACATTAGTTTGTAATGATTATTATTAATAGACTTGTCTTATTGATTCATTTGAGAGACTGTATTCTCATCATGTAGCGTAGAATTTCATTATTTCGCTGTGCATGTAAGTTTATATTTTTACCTGAGCAAAGGATCCCAAACCTAATTCTTTTAACATAAATTGAATAGTTAACTACTCAGAAAATAATTAAAAAGAACAATAATAATGTATCGAACCTATCTAATGATATCGGAATGAACAACAAGACTAGATAGGGGCGTTACAAAATGTGTACTTTTTGAGCTGAAATTAGGCAAAAAAATTTATGTCATATTCATATATATGTCATAAAAATTTCAAAAATTTCGGAGCTTCCTAGAATAAATTATGATTTTTCAAAGTTGACCAAATTACCAAATGAACAATACTCGAAAATTTGAATTTCGCTCCTTGTATTTAACTATCTTCTACCAAGTTTCTTTCATTCTTTCCATTTTTTTTCACTCTAAATTCAAGAAAAAAATTCTAAAATTTTTATTCTAGATGATGATAAGTACCTTGGTGTTGTAACAACCGGAATCATTTTTTAAAGATAAAACCCGATTTTCACGATAAATTCACGTCAGCGAAGCCTGGCATAACTTTCAAGGATGATGATTTGAAACGAAAGGTCGTTCGAAGTTAGAAACACAATCGAATGGAAAGAAAAGTGATTCGGCGATCAGGAACTGACAGATGAAGTTTCGTACTTTGAGTTCGCAAACGGAGGCCAAAATCGTTACATGGAAACTCGTGCCAATGTCTAGAGGGAAGCCGACATCCCAAAGTTTCCCCGGGTGATCCGAAAAAAGTCAGAATCGCCCCCAGAAGCTTTAAATTCCCCGAAACCCCACCATTTGTCACAATTCCCTCTCTCTCCTCACCTCACTTTCTCTCTCCTCTCTCTCCTCCTTCCTCCATCATGCGCCGCCGCCTGAGCCACCGTGAGCCACCACCTCGCATACCAATTGACTCCCCTCGCCACCCTCAACTTCCAGCAACCACCCACAGCCGCCAACAGCCGCTAGTGCCGCCAGAAAATGATGTTTTCCTCCTCCATTGCGTGGGATTTTTGCCAGCTGAGATCGCCACCGTCTACCACCGTTAGCCATCACTGCCACCACCAGCGTGTTGTTTGAGCTGCCAGCTTCCTCCACCAACTCACCGACGTCGAACGGAGGTCCGACGCGCCCGGATCGAGGCTTTTTCCATTCCTCATGCGTCGTTCTTCGTGGCTGGAAAATGCCATCCAAACGGTCGTGAACCGCCGTGCCACCACCATATTCGGACTCCTTGTCTTGCAGGCTTCACCGTGGTGTAAATTTCGAGGTAAACCGCACCCCTTCGCCATGCGCCACTGTACGCCACCGTCATTGCCGTGCCGGAGCATCTGGACATACATCGGGAGAAATCGAGACCACCCTGGGACAGATTTCCACCATCCGACGACACTGATAAGGTTTGATTCCCCAAAAACTAATGAATTTTGATTGAATTGCTGCCGAACGCAAATAAGAAATAAATTGACCTAGGTATTAGGGTAACCGGACTTAAAATCACAAAACAGATGACGTGACGAGCTTGAATATTCATTTAAATGTCCAGGCAATTTAATTGGCTCGAAATCTGAGATTTTATGAAGTTCTGAATGGATTTAGAGCAACAAGAGACCAGGTATGATGATTTATACTTCCCGAGTTTTAGATTTGACCTAGTGAATACCTGAACGATTAGATTTAATTGCATGGATTTACGTGCTGCTTTCGATGGAATAAATTGCATGCCTGTGTGATGGATATCCTAATTGCATGTTAGACATCTTGTTTATCGAGTTTAGATTCCCTTAGGACGGATTTACTTAGGGTAGGGTACTTGATAGCCGGTATGGGACGGCCGTTAAGTATCCCGAGCACAGGGAGTTTTCAAATGATATTGTTTTTACCAGATTTAGCTTGTACTGCATTAGGGATCACGTGATAAATCAGGACGACCCTAAGAAAGGTTTAAGGAGTATAAGGGGGGATAGCCTACACAGGGAAACATTGTGATTTAGGCGTAATACCCTAGAACCTTGAGGAATAGCCGACCGTGAGCATGTGAGTTCGAATAGACTGTATGAGGATGAGAATTGGCGTATGTGCACATGCTAGGGGATGCCCTAGATGTTAATTCTCACCCGGTCCTTGAGTGAGTGATTCGTGTTACGGATCACACTCACAATATAGGCGAGATTCAGGTGATTGGTGTTACGGATCACACCCAACGATAAGAGAGGTAATCTCTCTAGATGACGCGTAATTGGATGACGATTTGAGATTTGGTCGTAGAGGATTTGTGGCCAAGATGGATTTAGAAAAACTGGGCATGGGATTTAACTTGATTTCTATGATTGATTTTCAAAGAAATGAATTTTATGATTTTGAGTATTTGCCGCGATTTTCATGTGATAAAATGATTTTAAAGATAAGGTATTTCACTGATTTCGAACTAATTTTGGGAAGATGTTTTCGGTGCTCGCACTGCTGAGTATTCAAACAGATTTTGAATTTCATTTGAACTGTAAATTATTCTATTGGGATTTTATATCTCACCAAGTTGTTTACTCAGATGAACAGGAACAGGGACAGGAACCTAGACGTTAGCTGATGATGCCTTGATGATAGACAGAAGAACGACTTAGTCTAGGCTTGAATTACATTGTATATATTTTGATGATGATGTTGTATACTGGTCTTCTGTCATTTATGTTTTCTGTTGTAATTGGACTGGCTGTATATCTGTAAATAGGTGACTGTTGTATTATGGATATGTTCAAAATACAGAGGAAACTTTGCCAGATTTTTGGTAGGGTTTAGCGCTGTAAACTTGCGATTTTAAGTTAGAATTTGTATGAATGATTATATGCCGTATGTATGGATACTAGATTTCATTCCAGAGTAATTTACGATGTATGTATGTATAATTAGTTTAGCTGCATGTGAATTAGGGTTAAACGAAATCCGAATGGACAACGGGAAGTCTATTTGGGTTACGCTCAACCAGTAGCGATCTCCTGACATTCCCACATCAGGAATAACTATTTAGAAAAGTCCATATGCTTCCGCTAATCAGATAAATGGTTGTGTATGTCGTATTAGGGGGTCGTTACAGGTGTGACACAATCAAGTCAACCTAAACTAGATTGGTGCTGGCAGCCAAGACAATACTAGATTGATTGCAAAATGGTCTATATAATTGACATAGATCGATTTATTAGCCAATTCTCTAAGTCACTGGTCTAACCTAGAAGGTCAGAATTCTAAACAAATTTCAAAAATACTATCGGAAAGCTTAATTTTAGTTAAATGAACATACTTGGTTTAAAAATTTTTGAAATTTATAGTTTGAAGTATGTGATATTACTCCTTTTTTTTTCAAACTAAGAAAAATATGAATATTAGTATTTTAAAGTTTTGATTTTTTTTAAAATTTTCAAAAAATATTGATTTAATTATTTTAACAAAAAAAATCTGAATTAATACTTTGATATTCTATAATCAAAATTTTTAAAATGAATAATAAAATATATGACATTAAATTCCTATAGTGTGATATTCATTCATCCTCAAAAGTTATATGTTATTATTAGCATATGCACAAAATAAAATAAAATTATAATATAAAAATAAAAACAAATATGAGTGAGGGAAAATTTAAAAGAAAATCATTACTTTCTTTTTAGGCTTAAATGCATTTTTCCTTTTAATTTTATAATAGTTTCAATCTGATTAATTTAGTTTAAAAATAGAAAATGTTGAACTCTTATTTTGTAAAATGATTCAATCTTGTTCTCTCTATTACATTTTTATCCGATGCTTGATGTCAACTCTATTAGTTATCTAAATTATAGGTATGAATTAATTATGTTTTCTAGATAAATAATAGGTCACTTAACAAATTCTGAAATTTGGTATTAATTTTTTTTATCAATTTTATGATAAAAGGATAAAATGGGATCATTTCACAAAAATAAATTTGTCTATTTCTAAACTAAAGGGACCAAAAATATGTAATAAATGAAAATTTTAAAATAATTAAACTAAATGAAACTGATCATGATTTTATTAAAACTAAATTCGGCATGATTTTCTGAAGTTACGGTTGAAATCTGAGGATTTTCGGAATTAAAATCCGATCCGTTGAAAGAAAACGCAACCTAGCAATAAGAAATTGAGAGAAAGAGTATTGGACTTTGGATTCGTAAACGGAGGCCAAATCTCTTGTATGGGAAACCGTGCCCTCGCCCAGATCGATGACGGCGACCAACAGCTGCCACCCTTGCCGAAAAAAGTCCATTTTCTTCCTTCATCTCGAAATCTTTGCACCGCCGTGATCTCCGCTGTCTAGTGCCGTTAGACGTCACCGCCCCCGCCATTGTGAAGGCCGAGTTGCCAGCTTCCTCCCACAGCTCATAGCCACCGAACAGAGCCGCCACATGCCTAGATTGAGGAAATTTTTGCCCGTCGTGCATGGAACTTCGCCACCAAAAAATACCACCTTAACGACCGAGAACCGTCACGCCAACCCCAGATTTGGACTCCTCATCTTGAGGGCCTCACTCTGGTGTAAATTTTGACCTCAGCCGCACCTCTCTGTCATGCGTCGCCATGCGCCGTCATGCTCTGTCATGCGCTGCCGTCAGAGAAGCCAAAAAGACTCCAGAAGTAAATTTCCACCTTTTGGAACCCCCGGTATGATCTAAATTGCCCTAATTTAATGTATTATGACTGAATTAGATGCCGAACCTGTATATAAAACCTATCGACCTAAGAAAATGTGTAATTTGACGTAAGAAAGTAAAATTTAATAAGTAAAAGACTAAAACATTGACTTAATTGCCCAAGAAGTTAACTAGACTTGAATTCTGAGGATACGGGAAGCCCTTGATTTTAGATTAATTCCGTGAATACCTAGATGATTTAATTTGATTGCATGGAAATGTGTGCTACCTTCAATGAGTATAATTGCATACCTGTGTGTTGTAGATGCCTTTTGCATGTTAGAACGACTTGGCTATCGGATTTAGATGCCATAGGAGTGAGTTGACCTAGGGTAAGGTACTTAATAGCCAGTATGGGATAGCCGTTGAGTATCCCAAGTGTAGAGGAATTTATAAATGTATTGTTTTCCATTAGACTTAGCCTGCATTCGTTAGGGATTATGCGGTAAACTAGGACGACCCTAAGAAAAGTTTAAGGAGTATAAGGGCGGATAACCTATACGGGGAAATGTTATGATTTAGGCGTAATATCCTAGAGCCCTGTGAACTAGTCAACTGTGTGCATGTGATTCCGAATAGACTGTATGAAGATGAGGATTGGTGTATGTGCACATGCTAGGGGACGCCCTAGATGTTGATTCTCACCCAGTCCTTGAGTGAGTGATTGGTGTCACGGATCACACTCACAATATAGGCTTGATTTCAGGTGATTGGTGTTATGGATCACACCCAATGATAAGAGATTGATTTCTCGTAATATGACATGCAATTGGACAGATTCAGATATAGTCACATAAGACTGTGACGGATGTGAATGTGAAAACCACTGGGCATCAGATTTAATTAGATTTTGATCATAAATTTTTAGATAAATAGATTTTATATTCATTGAATGATTATCTCATTTTTCGTGCTATTTTAAATGACTTTTAAAGATAAGGTATTTCACTGATTTTCAAAATAAACACGAGAGTTGTTTTTGGTGCTTGCACCACTGAGCATTCAGCTAGTTTTGAATATTTATTTATTGTAAATTACTCTACTGGGATTTAACTATCTCATGAGGTTGTTTGCTTAGATGAACAGGGACAGAGGCCTAGAAGATAGTTGGGCAGAGACTTGATAGACAAACGGATGAGCAGCTTAATTTCTAGGCTTGAATTGTAATATGTAATTAATTGTATTGGTTGTTGATGATTTTATCTGTTGTTGGACTAGATTCTGTTAGATGTATTACTGAATTGTTAACTGTTTGTATTTGGGAGATGTTCAGAATATAGGGGAAACTCTGTCGAATTTTCAGTAGGGATTAATGTCTGAAATTATGAGTTTTTGATGGAATGCATGTGAATGGATGTATATGCTCTTTATGGTTATTAGTTTTAATATTCCAGAGCTTATTGTGGTGATTGCATGTGTATTTAGTGTAGTTGCAGTTGATTTAAGGTTGAATGAAACCTGAATAGACGACGGAACAGTTTATTTAGGTTACGATCAACCAGTAGCGATCCCCTGACGTTCCCTGAACGGGGAAAAGTGAAAAATTAATTTTGAAAACCCATATGCTTCCGCTACGCAGATAGAGATAGTGTGTTGTGGATTAGGGGGTTGTTACAAGTATAGTATCAGAGCCCGGTTTGTCAATTTTCTGGTTTAATGGGCTAGTGATTGTCAATCTTTGGGCTTACAGCTTTAGGGTTTTGATTAACTTAACTCTTGAATACTTAGGACCAAATCTTGAATTGATAAGTAAAGGAATGAATCTAGCATTTCTGCTAACTGTTGCTATTAAAAACTAATCAATTTCTTTCTGTGTCAGATAGCCATGTCAGAACCTAGCAAGGATAACACTCGGAGGCCAAGAGGAAGGTCAAGACATAGGAATCAGGGCGCCTCAGGTAGTAGCAGCATGGAGACCAACGTCGACATGTGAGAGATGATGGATTCTATACGAATGATGGCCGATGCCATGAGGGACCAAGCTACTACAAGTGCCAATGTGATGAGACAACAACAAGAGGACAGGCAGACCAAAAATGATAGGAACACTCAGAATGCCAATCCATTCTATCAAGGGTGGATTGAATTTCAGAGAGCAGGTCCACCTCCATTTTCAGGTGCCTCTGACCCAGCTGCAGTGAAAGCATGGCTAAAGGAGATAGAAAAGATCTTCCGTTTATTACAATGTGACGATAAATAGAAAGTAACATATGCAACATACATGCTGAAGGGTGAAGCAAAACGATGGTGGACAGGAGCCTAGCAACTGATAGAGAGCAGGGGTATTTTGCTCACCTGGGAATCCTTTAAGAGGGTCTTCATGGATAAATACTTTCCTGAGAGCGTTAGAAAGTCCAAGGAAGCATAGTTCTTGAAGCTCACACAGGGAGGTAGACCGTTCGAGGAATATTTAGAGCAATTTGAAGAACTATCCAAATATTCCACGTACCTACGAATGCATTATGACGAAGCCTGGAAGGCAAGTTAGTTGGAAAAGGTCCTAGACTCGCCGATGAAGACAAAGCTTGCCCCGCTTAAGATTAGAGACTTTGCAGTGCTGGTGAACAAATGTTGGATCCTGATTAAGAACCTAGAATAGAAGCAAAACATGACATAGAGAACAGGTAACAGGTCGAGACCACCAGCTAAAAATCTCAATGTGAAAGGCAGAATGTTCAAACTACAGCCAGGGTCTTCAAGCAGAGGTAGCAGATGGCTCGATAGTGCTCTTTGTCAGAAGTGTGGGACTAGACATCCTAACAAACCCTGTTGGCATCAGACTCCAGTGCAATGTTACAAGTGTGGGGGTACAGGATACATGGCAAATTACTGCCCCTCAAGCAGAAGCCAACAGACACCAGGTGGCCGAAGACCATAGGCTCCAGAGAGAGTCTTTACTATGGATGCGACAAACGTCGACAGGTCATCAGGTTTGATGCAGGGTAGAGGTAAAATTTACAATTTTCCTTTGATAATATTATTTGATTCGAGTGCCATGCACTCTTTTATTTCTAATGCATGTGTGGAAAGAATAAATTTACCTTTATAAACCATGCCCTGTGATATACACATTTCCACACCCTTGGGAGAAACCATTATATCTCCAAAAATATGCCTAAACTGCCCCTTAACCATTAATGATACCCTATTTATTGTGGACCTAGTATGTATACCTCTGACTGGGATCGACATCATTCTGGGTATGGACTGGTTATCTAGGAATCGGGTTTTGTTAAACTGTTCTGACAGGACTATTACTTACTTAGATACCGTGCCTGTACGTGGGAGTGACAGAGCATGTGAGATAGGTGAGGTGTCCCTAAATCTCTCTCAGGTAGAATTGCAGGAAAGGCTTAGCCTAATCCCAATTGTTAGCAACTTTCTGGAGGTGTTTCCTTTGGAAGTGAGTAGGCTAACCCCTCCTAGGGAAATAGAATTTACCATTAACCTAATTTTGGGTGCAGGCCCAATAGCTATGACCCCATATCGAATGGCCCTAGCGGAATTAAGAGAACTAAAGGTCCAAATAGAGGAATTATTAGAAAAAGGGTTCATTAGGCCGAGTGTGTCACCATGGGGAGCTCCTATCATATTCGTAAAGAAGAAAGACGGGAGTTTAAGGTTATGTATTGATTATCGGCAACTGAATAAGGTGACCATTAGAAACAAGTACCCATTACCACGAATTGATAACTTATTTGACCAGTTGCAGGGTACGACTGTATTCTCTAAGATAGACCTAAGATCGTGATACCAACAAATTAGGGTTAGAGAAGAAGATATCCCCAAGACAGTGTTTAGCACTAGGTACGACCACTATGAGTTTCTAGTGATGTCGTTTGGGTTGACAAATGCACCTGCTGTCTTCATGGACTACATGAATAGAATCTTTAGACCCTACTTGGATCAATTTGTTATGGTATTCATAGATGATATCTTGGTCTATTCCAAAACTCACGAAGAGCATGCCCAACATCTTAGCATGGTGCTACAGATATTGAAAGAGAAACAACTGTATGCTAAATTGGAAAAGTGTGAGTTTTGGTTGGAAGAAGTGAAATTTCTAGGTCACGTGGTAAATAGGGAAGGGATTGCAGTAGACCCTAAGAAAATCGAAGCAATATTAGATTGGAGTTGACCGAGGATGGTTACTGAGATTAGGAGTTTTCTGGGTTTGGCCGGCTATTATAGGAAGTTCATTCAAGGATTTTTCCAAATAGCCTTGCCATTAACCCAATTGACTTAGAAGGG
The DNA here is from genome assembly GCA_031216115.1 of Senna siamea. Classification (NCBI taxonomy): domain Eukaryota; kingdom Viridiplantae; phylum Streptophyta; class Magnoliopsida; order Fabales; family Fabaceae; genus Senna; species Senna siamea. Next base: position 13,081,911 of record CM062360.1, read on the forward strand.
TGTAAACTTTGAATGGAGCGAGTAGTGTGAAGAGAGTTTCCAAACTTTGAAAGAAAAATTGACCACCGCTCCTGTATTAATAATCTCGAAACCCTTAGAACCCTTTACAGTATATACAGATGCGTCAATAAAAGGTTTAGGATGCGTCTTGATGAAGGATGGAGAAGTAGTGGCTTATGCATTATGACAATTGAAACCTACAGAGGAAAACTACCCCACCCACGATTTGGAATTAGCTACCGTTGTGTTTACCCTAAAGATTTGGAGACATTACTTATACGGGGCTGTATTTGAGGTTTATAGTGATCACAAGAGCCTTAGGTACTTGGTTGATCAAAAGGAACTGAATATGAGGCAAAGAAAGTGGGTAGAGTACTTAAAGGATTTTGATTTTGAATTAAAATATCATGCAGGGAAGGCTAACGTTGTAGCAAATGCACTAAGCCAGAAGTCATTACATTTAGCCAGCCTAATGGTAGATGAGATGAGATTACTTGAGGACTTTAGGAATCTCAGCCTTAATGTAATCTCGTTTCCAAAGAGATTAGTGATGAATGACTTCCTAATATCCTGCGATATAAGGGAATAGATTAGACAAGCCCAATTAGAGGATGAATCCTTGGAGATATATGCAGATCAACCTAATTTTGGACTAGCCCTTGATGGAGTATTGATGTTTAGGAAACGAGTAGTAATTCCAAACCATCAGGAGCTAAAGGAAAAAGTATTAGTAGAGGCTCATCGAAGCCACTATACTATCCACCCAGGTATTTCCAAGATGTATCAGGATTTGAAGAGAAACTTTTGGTGGCCAGGCATGTGGAAAGACATCATGAACTACGTGAATGCCTGTTTGACTTGTTAACAGGTCAAGATAAAGAATCAGAAACTCGCAGGGCTACTAAAACCACTGGAAATACTGGAAAGGAAATGGGATCAAATAACCATGGATTTTGTAGTTGGATTACCTAGGACACCAACCGGTTATGATGCCATTTGGGTGATAGTTGATAGATTAACCAAATATGCTCACTTTTTGCCTGTTAAGATGAGATACTCCATGGAAAAACTAACCGAAGTATACCTTAGGGAAGTCGTGAGGTTACACAGGAAACCATCTGGTATAGTTTTAGACAGAGACCTTAGGTTTACTTTGAGATTTTGGCAATCCCTACAGCAAGCACTAGGAACCCAGCTTAAGTTTAGCACAGCCTATCATACTCAGACTGACGGGTAGTCTGAGAGAACCATCCAAACTTTAGAAGATATGTTGAGGGCTTGTGTGCTAAAACAAAAAGGAAGTTGGGATAAACACCTACCTTTGATAGAGTTTGCATACAATAACAGCTATCACTCTACCATTGGAATGGCACCTTTTGCTGCTCTGTATAGGAGAAACTATAAGTCACCTCTAAATTGGGTAGAAATAGAGGAAAGTACATTGTTGGGACCTGAGATTGTACAAGAGACCACTGATCAAATCAAAATGATCAGAGAAAAGTTGCCCAACAAAGATAGGAAGCCTATGCTATTAGGAGAAGGAGACCTTTAAAGTTTAATGAGGGAGAACATGTTTTCCTTAGAGTGTCCCCCACCACGGGTATTGGTAGACAAGTAAAAACCAAAAAACTAAGCCTTAGATTCCTAGAACCATTCCAAATCCTACAAAGAGTTGATCCAGTTGCTTACCAGATTGCCTTACCCCCGTACCTGTCCAATTTGCATGACATCTTTCACATCTCGCAACTCCGTAAATACGTCCCAGACCCTGCGCATGTATTGGGGAATCAACCCATAATATTAAAGGAAAATTTAACTTATAAATCTACACCTGTACAAATCCTTGACTTTAAGACTAAGCAACTTCGAAGTAAAGTAATCCCTTTGGTTAAGGTACTTTGGCAGGATGTAGCATCGCAGGAAATGACATGGGAGAAGGAGGACGAGATGAGGCAGCGATACCCAGAGCTATTAACAGGTATGAATTTTGGGGACAAAATTTCTTTTAAGGGGAGGAGAATGTAATAAACAGAATTTTTAAAATAATTAAACTGAATGAAATTGATCATGATTTCATTAAAACTAAATCTGGCACGATTTTCTAAAGTTATGGATGAAATCTGAGGATTTTCAGAATTAAAATCCGATCCGTTGAAAGAAAACGCAACCCGACGATAAGAAATTGACAAAAACAGTATTGGACTTTGGATTCGTAAACGGAGGCCAAATCTCTTGTATGGGAACCCGTGCCCTCGCTCGAATCGATGACGGCATCCAAAAGTTTCCCCAGGTAATGTGGCAAAAGACCAAATTGCCCATAGAGGCTTTAAATTTCCTAAAATCTCACCATTTCCCTCAATTTCTCACTTTTCTTCTCTCTCCTCCATCCCATTTTCTCTCTCTTCTCTCTCCTCCCTTCACCACCGTGCACGGCCACCACCACCGCCCTGGGCCGCCGTCTGACCTAGCAACCAACGCACCTCACCACCCCTGACTTCCAGCAACCACTCACGGCCACCAACGGCCGCCACCCTCGCCAAAAAAAGCCCATTTTCTTCCTCTATCGTGAAATCTTTGCACTGTCGTGATCTTCACCGTTCGGTGTCGTTAGACGTCACCGCCCCCCCAATTGTGAAGGCCAAGCTGCTAGCTTCCTCCCATAGCTCACAGCCACTGAAAGGAGCCACCACGCGCCCGAATTGAGGAAATTTCCATTTGCCGTGCGTGGAACTTCGCCACCAGAAAATGCCACCTTAACAGCCGAGAACTGCCGCGCCAACCCCAGATTTGGACTCCTTATCTTTAGGGCCTCACTCTGGTGTAAATTTTGACCTCAGTTGTACCTCTCCGCCATGCACCACCGATGGAGAAGCCAGAAAGACTTCAGAAGCAAATTTCCACCTTTCGGAACCCCCGGTATGATCTAAATTGCCATAATTTAATGTATTATGACTGAATTGGATGCCGAACCTATATATAAAACCTACCGGCCTAGGAAAACATGTAATTTGACGTAGGAAAGTGAAATTTAATAAGTAATGGACTAAAACATTAACTTAATTGCCCAGAAAGTTAACTAAACTCGAATTCTGAGGATACGGGAAGCCCCAAATTTAATTAGGAGCAAACAAAAACCAGGTAGGGTAATTTATGCTCCCTTGATTTTAGATTGATTCTGTGAATACCTAGATGATTTAATTTGATTGCATGGAAATGCATGCTGCCTTCAATGAGTATAATTGCATGCCTGTGTGTTGTAGATGCATGTTGCATGTTAGAACGACTTGGCTATCGAATTTAGATGCCATAGGAGTGAGTTGACCTAAGGTAGGGTACTTAATAGCTGGTATGGGATGGCCGTTAAGTATCCCGAGTGCAGAGGATTTTATAAATGTATTATTTTCCATTAGACTTAGCCTGCATTCGTTAGGGATTACGCGGTAAACCAGGACGACCCTAAGAAAGGTTTAAGGAGTATAAAGGGGGATAACCTATACGGGGAAACATTGTGATTTAGGTATAATATCTTAGAACCCTGGGAACTAGTCGACTGTGTGCATGTGATTCTGAATAGACTGTATGAGGATGAGGATTGGCGTATGTGCATATGCTAGGGGACACCCTAGATGTTGATTCTCACCCAGTCCTTGAGTGAGTGATTGGTGTCACGAATCACACTCACAATATAGGCTTTATTTCGGGTGGTGTTATGGATCACACCCAATGATAAGAGATTGATTTCTCGTAATATGACATGCAATTGGACAAATTCAGATACAATCACATAAGATTATGACGGATGTGAATGTGAAAACCACCGGGCATCGAATTTGATTAGATTTTGATCACAGATTTTCAGATAAATAGATTTTATATTCATTGATTGATTGTCTCATTTTTCGTGCTATTTTATATGACTTTTAAAGATAAGGTATTTCACTAATTTTTAAAATAAACACGGGAGTTGTTTTCGGTGTTTGCACCACTGAGCATTCAGCTAGTTTTGAATATTTATTTACTGTAAATTACTCTACTGGGATTTAACTATCTCATGAGGTTTTTTGCTTAGATGAACAGGGACAGGGGCCTAGAAGATAGCTGGGCAGAGACTTGATAGACAAACGGACGAGCAGCTTAGTTTCTAGGCTTGAATTGTAATATGTAATTAATTGTATTGGTTGTTGATGATTTTATCTGTTGTTGAACTGGATTCTGTTAGATGTATTATTGAATTGTTGACTGTTTGTATTTGGGAGATGTTTAGAATATAAGGGAAACTCTGCTAGATTTTCGGCAGGGATTAATGTCTGAAATTATGAGTTTTTGATGGAATGCATGTGAATGGATGTATATGCTATTTATGATTATTAGTTTTAATATTCCAGAGCTTATTGTGGTGATTGCATGTGTATTTAGTGTAGCTGCAGTTGATTTAGGGTTGAACAAAACCTGAATGGACGACGGAACAGTCTATTTAGGTTACGTTCAACCAGTAGCGATCCCCTGACGTTCCTTGAACGGGAAAAAGTGAAAAATTAATTTTAAAAACCCATTTGCTTCCGCTACACAGATAAAAGATAGTGTATTGTGGATTAGGGGATCGTTACAAAATATATTTAACTCTTATTTTTATTATTTTTAAAATATAGTAAAAAAATAATATAATCTATTTTATATCAAAATAATTATACCAGTGTTTGCCTGTTTTAGAATCTTATTGGAAGTTGCCAAACAGAGATTGGGTATAAAGATTCAAATTGATATAATATGATTAAAAATTCCCATGAATATTCTAAACATGTTGGTGCTGTAGATGCGAACATAATTTATCTAATGAAAATTTATAATTATATTAAGTTTCATCTAATAGAACATAACTATTTTTTTGTATAATTATTAAAAAAATAGTTATTTAACACATAAAAGAAATTATCATTGCATAAAAAAAATCTGGAGATTTTTGCTCTATGTCAAACAATTTAGGAGTCATAACAGCAATTATTTGGCAGTGTAGGATTAGTTTGCAAATTGAAGGAATCTTGGCATTAAGGTAAAGAACAATAGACCATCGATATTTCAAAACCGAAAAATAAACAATAAATAAATAAAATATGACCTAAATTAGATAGTGGCATGAATCAAAACATGAACAGATAAACACAATATAGTTGAATACAACGAACTTGGTCAATTTCCATTGGCTGGTTTCCTTCTTGTCGTTTTTGGTATTGATGTCGTGGAAACCATTTGAGCCTCTGTTGAAAACGACAGCTTATTGAGCGTAAACGGAAACCAGATGTGAAATTTGATGACTTTACGTTGGTATCATATTATGAACGAGGGCTTTCGTCCACGTGTTTGACCATGTTCCAATCTCAAATCTCAATCTTCTGGAATTCAAATTTTATTATTTCAATAAATAATTTTGTCATTCAAATATTTGTGATAAATAATTGTGCCTATATTATTTCAATTTTAAAAAATAATTGAGCTAATACCTTTTTTTTTTTTCTAAACAAAAAATAAAAAATCTCGCAACTTACTAAATTTCAACAAGTATAACATCATAAATTTTAAACTTTAAATTTGCCAAGTTTTCAGGAACAGCTCATGAGGCTTTCTAGTGAATTCTTATATTGACTATATTAATTAAGTGAATGAATTAAAACTGTTCAAGAATATATATACACCACTATCATTAAAAAAAAAAAATTCTTATAAATATAACTAAAATTGGACATTTGACGTTTAATTAATGTTAGTTGTTTAATTAATTAGTTTTTATTTATTTGTTTGTTTGTTTGTTTGTTTGTTTGTTTGTTTGTTTATTATGTTGCATAAAGTTTGAATTTAAGTCAACATAAAATGGATTAGATTTGTAATTTGAATATGGAGGACGGCGCTTTAGACAAGCAACCATATTATTTTAATAAAAATTCAAAATATCATTAAAAAAAGGAAAATATTCTCATAAATATAACTAAATTTGGACATTTGACGTTTACTTAATTTTAGTTGTTTAATTAATTAGTTTTTATTTATTTATTTGTTTTTTTATTTATTATGTTGCGTAAAGTTTGAAATTAAGTCAACATAAAATGAATTAGATTTGTAATTTGAATATGGAGGACGGCCCTTTAGGTAAGCAACCATATTATTTTAATAAAAATTAAAACTATTTCAATTTAATCCCCAAAATTTTAACATGTTATTTTAATTTTTCAAAGAGTAATTATGATTTTTTTAAAAATAATTATTTGATAAAAGAATGTGAGATAAAATAAAAGTTGGTAAGTTTAATGAATGATGTATAAATTTATAAGTTTTCAATTTTTTTAAAAAATTATCAGTGCATTTATTTTTTAAAAGAATTTATGATATATTAAATATTTATTATTTATTTTAATTAATTAATTATAATTTAAAATAATATATATATACCCACATATATATATTAATAATGGTTCAGAATCACTAATAGTGAATTAGTTATTTAATTAATATAATTTTTTAAGACATTTATAATAAATAATAATTTTGAATGAGTGTACAATTGTCTTAAAAAATAAAATTTTACTTTTACTTCTGATAACATGCTTAAATTTCTACTTTTTTTTTCCTTTTTGCAGAAAAAAATTACTCATTCTACTAATAAAAAAATATTCTTTTAATAAAAAAAAGTGCTAAACACTGAATTTTCAAAATACTTTTTATCTGAAAAAAGAAGAAGCAACTTTTACCTATTCAATATCTAGTCCAAACAATGAGTTAATCCTACAATTTTGAAGGATGAAATAACTACCTACACGTTACATAATTTTCTCGTTAGATCTATTATGAAATAAAATATATACATGTTGTGAAGGACTAAAATATTAGTTACTTGACTCCAAAATTTGTCCTTTTTTCTTTAACCAAAAATATTTCCTACATATAAAAAAATCGTGTCCCCTTCTCATTTCTTCTGTCGGCATATATATATACACAAGTTTTCCAAATAAGGACCAAACTCAACCATTTCACTCCCAGAAGAGGCAAGCAAACGAGATCTCCTATCCTACAAGTTTAATTATTTACTTCTATTCTATATATCTCCAGAGGAAGATGGAGCAAAACGCCGCCAACGCCACCGCCAACGCCGCGGCGTGCAGCGAAAAGAACTCTAACAACAAGAAGCAGAGGAGAAGCAGAGGAGAAGGTGATCACGTGGGTGTTCCAATTCACAGCCAAGTAATGAAGATAAAGCAGGAAATAGAGAAATTAAAGCAGCCATCGCTGCAGCAGCCAGAAGTAGAGATGAGACGTCTCCTTCTCAGAAATTTTAGCCGCCAGCGCTCGCGCTCGCCGCTGGGATTGTCATCGGAGAGAACCATCCTTGTTGGTAACTCTTGAAACATATATAAATTATACGTATACGTATATGTACGTATATATGTAGATACTTTTGTTGGTACTCATGAGGAAATGTTCATGTATATACAGTTATTATGTACGTGTGTAAATATAAGATACAGAAAAAAAGAGTTAGGGGATAGTTCTTCTTACAAGATAGAACTGGAAAAATCCTTTCCTTCTGCCTTTTGTTATAAATATTGCGTTTCTAGGTTGTTTATGTTTTTATGGAGTTGCTGTACTTGCTATCTCATACATCTTTTCCTTTGACTTGTTACAAGAGATATAAGAATAGATAGAAAGAAAAAATTTATTCTGTAAAGTATTTCAAAAGATTTTTTTTAAGTTAATTTGAAAATTAGAGACTTTTTTTGGAATCTAAACCTTCCATGTGCTTGTGTTTTCTTATAAAACTTGGATCTATGACTCTTTTTTTGAGTTGAGTCAATTAAGGAATAATTTTGAATAATTTTAAAAAAAGAAATTTAAATATATGTTGATTTTTTTCCTCTAAATCAGTATAGTGAAAAAAGCAGTAGTATGAATATGTAGAACTTGCTCTATGGCATCAACAACTCATATGACTAGGAACACCGGCCCTTCCTAGAAATTATTTCTTGTTTTACTTTTTTTTTCAAACAATTAGGTTAACTAAGATTGAAATTTGTATCACAGTAAATTAAAAAAGTTCATTTATCAAACTGTTCTAATTCCACCAAGTTTCGAATTTAGAAAAAGAAAATCAATTGTTTACAACTTAGCCTATTAATCGAGGTCAAGTTTAATAAAAGATATTAATTTTTTATGACGTAATGAATTAAAATTTAAATTTTTATTAAAAAATAATTATTTAATAATATTTTAAATAATATTACTTATAATAAAAAAATATTTAAAAAATTAAAGAAAAACGTAAAAAGAAGTCAAAGAAATAATTACTAAATTATAAATTAATAATTTAAATGTGTAATAATTTTTTTATTTTTATATATTAATGATTAATATATAAATTTAGACTATGATGTAACAATGATTATTTTTCTTTTTTCCTTTTCACGCACAATAGTGATATGGCTCCACACACATTGTATACATGTTGGCAAGCAAAGATTAAATCTAGCACGTAATCTCAGTGGTCAGTGCTGTACACGTTTGTATGCCACATGCCACAAACGGTTGTCTTAATCTTCAAACTTTCTAGAGACCCAATGCCCATCTTACACATGCTAAGTACATTAATAGCCACAAAACAAAAAAGGAAAGATCATGCCGTGAGGTGTCTTCCATACATGTTTACAGTATACTATACTAAATTGACATTTTTGGATATGAGTAAACTTTAATTAAATAATTAAAGATGAAAGAGTAAATTGCAAGAAAATCACTCAAATTAGGACTTGTGCAATTTATGCACTTTAATTTTAAATCTAGATAAAAAAATTTTCTCAAACTTTTAATTTTGTACAACATAGCTCATTTGTTTAATAATTTGCCAAAATATATTAAAAAAATTATATTAATTTATTTCTTTAACTTTAAAAATGTGATAAATAAACTCCTTAAATTTTAAATTTTGTACAAATTAATTTTCCCTCAAAATAACTCCTGAATTTTGCACAATCACTTAAGTAAGGGGATTTCTTATATAAAAAGTCAAAATCATTTTTTTGTGTCTTATTGCTTTATATTATTTTAATTTTATCTCTTAATCTTTTAATGTTAAATTTGTATTTTTATCTTTTATAATTACCATATTTTTTTTCTTTTGTCCAAATGTCTTAAGTGTAACGACCCCCTAATACGTCATACGCGATGCTCGTCTGATTAGCGGAAGCATATGTGGCATTCTGAATGTTTATTCCCTATGTGGGAACGTCAGGGGATCGCTACTGGTTGAGCGTAACCCAAATAGATTCTCCGTTATCCATTCAGATTCCGTTCAACCCTGATTCACACGCAGCTAACTAAATACACATACATATATCATCAATAATAACTCTGGAATGAAATCTAAAACTGATATACATGTCTCATTATACATTCATACACATTTCAATTCAAATCCATAAGTTTACGGCTGTAAGTTCTACCGAAAATCCGGCAGAGTTTCCTCTGTAATTTAGTCATATCCCAAGTACAGAATCACTGCTTAAAACGTAACAACCACCCAATAATAGCAATAAACATACTAATATAAATCCATACACCGTAACATTAATTCATCGCTACAATCCATACATACTGTCTGAAACGTCATATATACATTCAGCCTAGTCCATACATAAGTTACAAGAAACAAAATCCGATAATTAATAGTGTCATCAAAGTATATGTACAAACGATTCAAGCCTAAGCTAAATAATCCTCTGCCTATCCTCAAGTCGGCCTCGGCTATCGCCTGGCTCCCTTTTGTCCCTGTTCATCCAGTACACAACCTAATGAGATATGAATCCCAAAGAGAATAATTTACAATTTAAATATCATTCAAAAACCGCTTGAATACTCACGGCGAACACCGAGATCGTCTTCCCGAAATCAGTTCGAAAACAGTGGAATACCTTATCTTTAAAATCGTTTAAACACATGGAAATTGCGGCAATATATCACAATCTGGAAATCTGTTTCTTTTTAAAATCAGACATAAAAATCAAATGAAATCCCATGCCCTGTGTATCTCAATCCACGTTGGATACAAATCCATCAGAATCGAATCTAAATCATCTTCTAATTGCACGTAGTCTAGAGAGAATACCTCTCTTATCGTTGGGTGTGATCCGTAACACCAATCACCCGAATCAAGCCTATATTGTGAGTGTGATCCGTAACACCAATCACTCACTCAAGGACCGGGGGAGAATCAACATCTAGGGCGTCCCCTAGCATGTGCACATACGCCAATTCTCATCCTCATACGCCTATTCGAACTCACATGCACTCTGGCCGCTATTCCTCGGGGTTCTAGGGTATCACGCCTAAATCACAACGTTTCCCGTGTAGGTTATCCACCCTTATACTCCCTAAACCTTTCTTAGGAGTGGAGTCACTGGTTTAGCAGCGCCAATCCCTAACTCAAGACAAAGTTAAATCTGATAAAAATAGTTTCGTTTAAAAGCTTCCTGTACGAGGGATACTTAACGGCCGTCCCATACCGGCTATCAAGTACCCAACCATAAGTAAACCCGCCCTAAAGGCATCTAAACTCGATAAACAAGGTGTCTAACATGCAATTAGGGTTTTCAGCACACAGGCATGCAATTTTATCCCATCGAAAGCAGCACGCAATTCCATACAAATCGTCTAAATCGCTTAGGTATTCACTAAATCAATTCTAGGGTTCTGAAGTGTAAATTATCCTACCTGGTCTCCTGGCCGCTTCAATTCAAATCAGGACTCTGTGAAATCTCGGTTTCTGAGCCCAATTAATTCCCTGGACATGAAATTGAATATTTAGATTCGTCACGTCATCCAATTTTCAATCCTAAACCCGGTTACACAGTTACCTAGGTTAATTAATTGCCTAATTACGTTCGGCAGCCATTTCAATCATATAACATCGCTTTGGGAAAACGGACCTTACCACCGTGTTTCGGATTATGGAATTCTACGTCCCTGATCTCGCTCGGGATGCACGCCCAGAACTCCAAGACGGCAAGACACTGGCGGCGCGGCGGCACGGCGGCACACGGCGGTGAGGTGCGGTTTGTCTCGAAAATCACACCACGGTGAAGCCCGTAAGCTCAGGAGTCCGAATACGGTGGTGGCACGGCGGTTCACGGCCGTTTGAACGGTGTTTTCCGGCCACGAAGAGTCTCGCACGGCGGACGGCGTTTTGCCTCGATCCGGGCGCGTCCGGCCTCCTTTCGACGGCGCCGAGCTCGAGGCACGGCTCGGGCTACGGTGGTGGCGGTGGCGGTGATCCAGCGGCGTCGGACGGCGCGCATCGGCCGGGAAATTTTGCGCGATGGAGGGGAAAAACGGCATTTTTCCTCGGCGTCTCGGCCGTTAGAAGCGGTGGTTGGTTGCTGGTGGTTGTGGGCAGTGAGGGCTGTCGGTTGGTACCCTTGGTGGCGGCCCACGGTGGCTGTGGTGGCCGTTCACGGTGGAGGAAGGTGGAGAGAGAAAAGAGAGAAGAGAGAGAGTGTGGTGAGGAGAGAGTGAAATGGGAGAAATGGCGGGCTTTCGCGTAATTTAAAGCCTCCAGGGGCGATCCCGACTTTTCCCAGGCCACCCGGGGATCTTTTAGGGTGTCGACATCCCTCCAGACGTTGGCACGCATTTCCATGCAAAAGTCTTGGCCTCCGTCAACGAAAGTGACGCACGAAACTCCTTCCGTCAGTTTCTGATCGCCGGATTACATTTCTTTCTGTTTGATCGTGTTTCTGGCTTCAAGCGACCTTCTGTGTCAAGTCATTATCCTCAAAATACGTGTCAGACTTCGTTTGATTGGGATTAGGGTTAAAATCAAGTTTTATCTTTTAAAATTCTTTAAAAATTCTTTCGAATCTTTCCCGTTGTTACATTAAGTCGTATGTATAGCTAAATAGAATTACTTTTAGAATATGACTAAGTTGATAGAGGAGTTCAAATAAAGCCAACAAGCTACATTAACTTAATTTAGGTATTTGGAAACCTAACTTAAGAACATTAAAAAAGTTTTCACTACAACCAAAAAAAAATCCATTGCAAAATTTAATTTGCGACAGACTTGGCCCGTGGCAAAACAATACATTGCCAAATAATTAACAACAGATGATTTAACCCTGTTGCAAAAATTAAAAATCCGAAATTCTTTTAGTGATGGATTTGTGATGGAAAATCGTCATCTAGTTTTTCACATAATATTTCGTTGCTAATTTGTTACAATTCTGTCTCTAAATTTCTTGTTTATTTTATTATTTGATTTAAATTGGTACTTAGAATAAACAACTTTATAGAACAAAGCATAATCTTATATAACTAGAAATATCATAATGTCAAGTTTCATATATCTTATAACAAAAACAGGTTGCACACAAAAATAAATTACATATATAATACATAGTGTCAACTAACTAGATACTCCTGCTTGATTCTCTTTGTCCAAATTTTCTTCTAGCAGCTTAGGTTCACGCTCTTCTTTAGTTGGAACAATTTGTATATGATTGAAGAGTTGGGAAAATATGCATTCATGTTGTATGTTCAATTCCTCCATTTCCTCCTTATAAGATATGCAGTAAACTAATGTTACCCCTGAACCATCTGTTGTAGAGCAACATTTGTCTCCTCAGTTGCTTTTATTAAGCGGTGATCTAGATCCTCTTGAAATAGAGGATGAAGCCATGACTGAAGTGTTGCTAAGCATATAGTTGACTTGATCCTATTATATAGAGAAATCTCATCAGATGTGTCGCTAGCTGAAGTACGAGAAGATATAGTTGACTTGATCCTATTATATTTAGTCTACAAATATATAACATTAGGAAAATTTGGAATTGATAGCAATAACATATTTTATCAAAAAATGACATGAAATCAGCGTATTTCTAGCCACAATTTATTCATTAATTCAAAAGTATTCCTAAGCATAGTTAATTAATGGCTATGGCAGATACATATTGTGTGTGTGCGCGTGCGCGCTTTCTACTAACTTGAGTTGAAAGTACCACAACTAAAAAGCACGCATGCAAACTATATAACATCAGAAATAATAATATATTACTGATAGAAATTAAAGTTGCTTAGCAAGATATATATGCTCATCACTTTTATTTATATATTCTGCTAGAATTTGTTTTTACTGAAAAGGAAAGTTTTCATTTCAATCTAAGTTCATATGGCCACTTTTAATATTAAAGATGTAAAATACAATTATAATTTATAATTATAGATCTTCCAAGAAAAAGAAAATTAGAAGATTTTCTTCATGAAATATTTAAGCAACTATATTTTTTTCTTTGGCTTTAATGAGTAAATCAAAACATCCTGAAGATATATTATATATATCAAGTTGAAGTTGGAGAAAGAAAACTCTGAATTATTCCTAGTTAAGGCTCACTGCTGTTACACATATTAAAGATGTGAAAAAAAAAAGAGCAAAACAAAGTTTGAGAGCACCAGCAAGTAAAGAAGAGTCAAAATAGAATATCCATCATTTCAACAAATCTTCTAATCATTTAAATGAAATTTTTACAAGCTAAAGAAAAAGAAGAAAACAGAGTATATATTGACAGTTGGTACATCAAAAAAGGAAGTACCATCATCCTCAGTATCATCTTCATAAACTAAATTTTTCTCATCTTCATCATCTTCTTCAACATCTTCCTCATCTTCTTCAACATTAGCAACGTATAGATTGATAGTTGGTACATCAACGTCTTCATATATAGCCTTACTATCACTTAAAGTTTGAAGCTCGTCAATGTCAATAATTATTGGTATAATTACATTTGCTTCATCTTCTTGATATGCACCATTGTCATCTTTTGTGCTAGGGGCATCAATTGTGCTCCTCGCTATTGTTTTAATGAATAACATCCAATCAACCTTGTCTCGGCCTATGAGATAAGGTTCAAAGTATACTTGAACTACTTCTTGTGCAAAAATAAATGGTTCATACTTGTTATACTTCCTTGTTGCTTGAATTTCAAAAAACCCAAATTGCTTATGGATTTTCATACTGCGATTTATGGTTGGATCAAACCATTCAAAATTAAACAATACTATATTCTCAAGTGGTGACCCTATGTTTTCTAATTGAATAACTTCTTAAAGGACACCATAGTAGTCACTTTCTAATTGTCCATAGTCTATGTCCTTAATGCAAACACATTATTTTTAGTAGAATTATGATGGCTCCAAGATTCTATGTGGAACTTGTACCCATTAACAAAATAAATAGGTCATGTTTGTAAATTTCTCTTTGGTCCCTATGCAATGTCTTACAAGAAAGGATTAGACACATTATTGCTTTGATTTTGCACCTACACAACACAAATTAATTTTTTAATATATTGACTTTTGTAAACTTGCAATTTAGATTAGTAATTTATTCTTGTGCCACTAAACAACATCTTACATGTTCACAAAACCATGTAGAAAACTCAACATCAATCATTTGATTTATTTCAAGATCAGTGATTTGAGGAGTGGAAGCCTTCAATACCTCAACATATAAGTTTCATTCACAAGTTTTGTTAATAACTCGTGGACCATTTTAAAATGTAGTTTCAATTTTGTTTTTTTTTTTTGGAATAAGATATGACTTACTCTATATACAACCTCATCACAATTTAGAAGGACACACTCTGTGTCAGTTGCCAATCTCCTTGTCATTTAGGAAGCGAGTCCTACATTCCCCAGCAAGGTGTCTAGGATAGTTAAAGATGGACAATGGTGAAAGGACTGATTCACTGCCATCATTATTTTGTTGAACCCTTGTTACTCTTGAGTCCACATGTGACTCAAAATAATCTAAACAAAAAGTCGTGGTCTCCTTAGTGATATAAGCCTCACATATAGAACCTTTCACACAAGATTTATTTTTTTACTTTCTTCTTTGAGATGTGGAGAAACCTAGACACAATTAATGCACTATAAATAAATTATAATTTCTTGGTGCTTAGAAGTTCAAGAAAGTATCTTTTACATTACCACTCAAATGGATACATCCTTTGATATTGAACTGGTCCTCCAACCTTTGCTTCATATGCCAAATGTATTACAAGGTGCTCCATTGCATTGAAGAAACTGAGGGAAGATATTCTCTAATTTACACAATGTCACTAGGATGTTTTGTTTTAGAAATTATAGTTAATCCACCCTCAATTTAATTAAACAAATTTGTTTAAAAAATTGACTAAGCTCTATGAGAGGATTCTAAATAGCTTCTGATAAAGCATTAAAGGCAATAAGGAGTAAACACTCCATAATACATGATAATCATGACTTTTTAACCTAAATAGTTTGGCCTCTTTAATGCCCAAACACATTTTTTTCAAAATAATTGGCATGTACCACTGCACATCCTAATATGATTAAAGAGATGTTTGATAGTCATTAATTTAATGTCTAATGCTTGTGTATGTTGCATTAATTTCATATAGTTGCATTAGTGGAGAGACTTAATTGAAAGGAAATAAATGGAAGTTTAGTTAAGATGAGATTAGGGACTAGATTGAAAAGAAAAAACTGAGTGAAGCCAAGGTTGCAAAGTAGCTCAAGGACTAAAATGCAATAACTTAAACTACCCATAAACCCTAGCTGAACCCTAAACCTCCCTCACACTTCCAACCTTTAGCATTTCTAGAGAGAGAAGCAAAAGGGACAAGTTAGGGCAAAGGACGGAGATTTTTGAAGATAAAAGGGGGATTTGAGACTAGAAATTGGTTCGACAGCAAGGGGAGAACCTTTCTAACACATTATACACACACATTTGCAAAGAATCAAAGTAGTAATCCATCCTAAACCCCTCTCCTTTATGAAAATTTTAATGTTACTGGAAAATATGAATTTCTAAATGTTTGAACTGAGTTAGGGTTAAACCTACATTCTGTATGTTTTTCTATTGTTATTGGATGCTATTTTGCTAAAATTTTGTGCTCATATGTGTTTGCAAATGATTGGAAGGGCTAGGCTATGTTCATCTAAAGATATATGCTAGTTTTCCTTGGCTACATAGTGGTTGAGCATTATGAAGAGAAATGTTTAAACAAAAAGGGAAGTTTTTGGCATCAGAACTAAGCTCAGATGTTTTAAACTTGATATAAAAAGGAATTTAGGTTGGGAAATCTTGAAAATACTACTTTTTGAATTGGCATAGAGCATAACAGCCGACTGCTAGCATACCGTAGTCGATTGTCATGTTCTTGGTAAACCTAAAAACGTATACTTAAACTCAGTAGTTGATTGTCGGGTCTTGGTTTTCTTCTTAGAAGTTGACTGTCGAGTTCTTATTTTACCCAGGACGCATTCCAATGAGCGACTAGCCAACTACCAGCCTTCTAACAATAGACTATTAGCTTACTGTCTTGCGAACCAAGGATTCCAGAGAGCCACTAGATGACTGCTAGCCTTCCAACAACCGACTGGCAGCCCTCTAACTTGCGAAACATTATTTTTAATGTCAATTGAGCTTAGAAATCCTTCACACTGATTTGTTTAAATGTAACAACCTGATTTTTAAATAAATTAAATTTGGTAAAATGAATCCCGATTTTTTTTTGAAATTGAATTAAGGAATATTTTCTGAATTTTTAGCTAAAATTTGAGAAAATTTCAGAATTAAATGATATCTGACAGTGAGGTTTTGATTTGCCAGAGGAATTTTTTGAATAACTTTGCGATGCTTGCGATATTTTGAAAATCTTCAAATTTCCTTCTATATCGTCCTAGATCTTTCCTAGATCGAGAGAGAATGCGTTCAAAACTTAGATCCGACGAAGGGAAAAAGACTAAAATGCCCTTAAAGGGCCCTAAATACTCAAACCCCTCTCATTTTCTCTCATTTCTCTCATTTTCCCACATTTCCCACACTCTCTCTCTCCTCTCCCGTGCACACCATCCCATCCACCACCTTCACCACACCTAGCCACACCAAATTCACGACTTACGGCTGGCATCTGCAGGAAGGTTCCTCACCAAATTTCGATGCCACAAAGAAGTCATTGTAGACCAACGACCGCCACAGCTGCCAAAAAATGTTGTCCTTTCCTTCCCATCACGTTTTCAAGGCCAAGGCACGATCTCCATCGTCCGATGATGTTTGGCCACACCACCACCACCGTTGGAAAGCCTGAGCTGCCAGCTTCCTCCGCCAGCTTCCAGTCGTCGGGCGCCGTCGCCACGTACCCAAAATGAGGGAAAGAAGTTTTCGACATCTGTCAACTTCTCTGTCAAAAAAGCCATCCAAACGGTCGTGTCTCGCCAAATGGACCCCAGATCCGGCCTTATCGAGTTACGGGCTACATTTTGGTGTATTTTTTGACCTCACCGTGCACCATCGTCGAAGCTGTTAGAAAATCACAAAATTGAGATCTCGAGCCTCTGGAGCCTCTGGTATAATTTAAAATACCCTAATTTGATGTTTTCTTATAGTTTTTGTGCTAACTTTTCCTTGAAAATTGAACCAAAGCAAAAAACTGAGCATTTATTGTAGGGAAACCAGAATTTAAGGAAGCGAGGTGTAGAAAGAGATCGAAAGAAGGTCAAGATTAGCTTTTTCTAGTAATTCTCTAGGTGGTTTGAAAATTCTGAAAAAATAATGTCTCACGATGGCTTCTGTGTATGTCTGTTTGCTAGCTTCGATGGGACATTGTTGAAAATTTTCATTCTTGATGTTATTTACACTCACTGGCTGAAATCATGGAAATAAAGTTAAATTAAGTTAGGAAAATAAGAACCATAGCTTAAGGAGATAAGATATATCGTACGCTAACAAAAAGAAAAGAAAAGAAACGTAACTGATAGGGAAATACAAATATAAGCACACGATTTATGATGTGTGGCCAGAGGTAATCCATACGGTCGACCTAGCGAGGTGTGTCCAAAGGTGCTTCATGCCCATGACCTAGAGTTTATGATCACGTTACGTACGTGGCCGAGTGACCACGATTTACGATGTGTGGCCAGAGGTGATCCACATGGGCGACCTAGCGAGGTGTGGCTAAAGGTGCTTCATGCCCATGACCCAGAGTTCTCAATCACGCTATGTACATGGCCGAGTGGCCACGATTTACAATGTGTGGCCAAAGATGCTCCACACGGATGGCCTAGTGAGGTATGGCCAGAGGTGCTCCATGCCTATAAACTAGGGCTCACGATGATTTCATAAAAGTGACCTAGTGTCCACTTAACACCCCACACGCCTAATTAACACAGATTGAAAAATGTAAGAGCTAATATATAATTAAATTGCATAATGTCACGATAACATGTGTAATTTCATTTAGATATGCTTCATTGAAAGCGAACGCCTAATTTTTATGTTAACGTTTAAATTATCACGTAACGTCTGTCTGATTTCTTTTGTAGGTAATTTTATGCTTTAATATCAAGAATGTAAAATGAAATTGTTTTGGTGTTGCGCCCTGATACATATTAGTTATTTTAAAACTTGAATTGTCAAACTACTGAGAAACTTGTGTTTCTCATTATTATGCTAATGTGTATCAGATACGGACACTTAGCAGGGCAGGGAGATAGGAGTTTCTTTTTGGTAGAAGGAAACCTTGTAATCCCCTATTTTTGAGTCCTAGTTTGAATTTATTTAGTTTAGAACTAGGGTTATTCTTTTGGGCAGTAGCCATGGGATATTTAAAGGACCGATTTATCTTTGAAATTCTTAAAAGGGTCTGAGTGATAGGATTGTTGTCTCCTAACTTCCTACGGATGGGTACTTCGTATATCCTGAGACATGCTTACAGAAATATAATGGACACTATTGATTTCTTTGTATTTAATTTGATTACATGGATGCTTTCATTCCGCTGTGTGGTTAGTGTATTTTTATCTATTCTGCTGTGCATGTGAGTTTTAATCTGAGAAAAAGATCCCGAACCTAATTCACTCCAATTAATTTAATGGTTTAACTGCTCAGAAATTAATTAAATAAAGGATAAAGATAATGTATCGAACCTATCTACTTATATCAGAGTGTTCAATAAGACTAGATAAGGGCGTTACATTAAAGGCTCACAATGTAGGTAGGCAAGGAAACTACATATTTTGGGTAATGTGCAAAGGATAAGGTCACTTTTCACTTAGATGAGAGTGGTCCTTGTGATTGTGATACAAAAGGGAGTGGAAAGACATCAAAAAGGAAGAATGAAGTATTCTAGGCATATGCATTAGTAGGAGATAGGCTTATGGTCAAGTGATCGATTGTCAGTATGGGATAATTGTTGGGCATTCCATGATTGTACCATAAATAGGGATGGTCAAGCAACCACTTGAACATAGATGAATTCGAAAATGACGTGATGGTTGCGAACCCTAAGTTAGTATATCTTCCAAGGGCCATTAAGAAACACATACTTAAGATTAAAGCATAACCATAGGTATGAGCCGAATCACCCTAGCATATATGTTAGAGAATAGCATGCCGAGAGGGTGATCCACCTCATAGGTAATGGTGGTGACTCCATAGCCTTATGATCTACTGACGTGGAGAGGATAGGATTTATTCAAAGGTTTACAGTGATCCCATGAGTTATTGAGATTGTACAAGTGGATCCAACTAAGGGACACCTCAGATGTATAAGAGCAGTATTTTACTGCAATGGTATAGTAGTCACTAGTATTTTATTGTAATGGCACACTAGTCCTAAAAGCAATCTTAGGTATGTCCTTCTGTCTTACCCTGATTTGATGGTACCCTGACCTCAAATTAATCTTAGAAAAGACAGTGGCTCCTCTCAGTTGGTCAAACAGATCATCAATCTTAGGGAGGGGGCATTTATTTTTCACAGTTACTTTATTTAACTATCTATAGTCAATGTAAATTTTCATGCTCCCATCCTTCTTCTTTACAAACAGTACCAGTGCTCCCTATGATGAGGCACTAGGCCTAATGAATTGTTTTGTTAAGAGGTCCTTTATTTGCACTTTCAACTCACGTAGCTCTAAAAGAGACATCCTATAGGGTGCTATAGAAGTTGGTCCCATTCTCGGAACTAACTCTATAGTGAATTCTACTTCTCTTTCAGGTGGGAGATTTACAATTTCTTCTGGGAACACATAAGGGAACTCGCAAACTACAGGGATATCACTCAGTACTGTTGAATCTCCACTTCTAAAGAACATAAAAAACTTATCCTTTGATATTTCCTCTCAATTCCCTTATTTAGTGATTTAGTGTTTATGAAAATCACAGACTTAGCTGATCAGTCCAAAATTACATTGTTAGAAGAGATCTAGTCCATTCCAAGATTAACATCCAAGTCAACCAAGGGTAAACATATAAGGTCCATAATGAAAGGTTTGTTTTTAATCACAATGGAATAATTCAAACAAACCAATGAAGGCATAGCATGTTCATTAGTAGGGACAACCACAGATAGTTTATAGGGTAGGCTAGACATAGGTAATTTCAACTTTTGGACACACTCTAAAGAAATAAAAGAATAGGTGATGCCAGAATCATACAATACAATTAAAAGAACATCATTAATAAAACATATACCTTTCATCAAATCCTCGGACTAAGTCACCTCTTTACCTTTGAAGGTATAAAACCTTCACTTGGTTAAGGATATGGGGGTATCAACTGGCTTCTTTGAAAATGCACAGTCTCTAGCATAATGCCCTGGTTTACCACAATTGAAGCAGACATTTCGTCCCTTTAAGCATGGTTTATCTCTGTGGCTCTTCCCACACTTTGAACAGTTGTTTAGGTTGATTGAGGCATTCATGGGTCTTTTACCTGTTTAACCCTTCACAAATTTACTATCAAGTCTGTAACACCCCTATCTAATATGACAATTCCTCTGATGTAAATAAATAGGTTTGGTACATTATTCTTATCCTTTTTAGTTAATTAATGTCTGAGCAGTTATACCATTAAGTTATATTAAGCGGATTAGGTTCAGGATCTTTTGCTCAGATTAAAAACTTGTATGCATAGAAGAATAAAAGAAATTCTATGCTACACAGCGAAAATTTAAACTTTCATGCAATTCAAATAATATAAGTCCAATAATGTCCATTACATTACAGTAAACATGTATCAGGATATATAAAGTACCTGTCCCTAGTAAGTCAGGAGACAACAATCCTGTCACTCAGACCCCTTTACAAATTTCTAAGATGAATCAGTCCTTCACATATCCCTTCCCCAATTACACCCTAGGTCTATTGCCAAAAGAATAATCCTAGTTCTAAACTAAGTATATCTAGACTAGGACCCAAAAATAGGGGTTACCAACAAATTTTTCTTTAACCCAAAAGAGACTCAATCTCCCGGCCCGGCTATGCGTCCGCATCTGATATATATTAGTATTTAAATGAGAAACACAAGTTTTCCAGTAGCTTAACAATTCATTTTTTAAAACAACCAATATGTATCAGGGTGCAAACACCAAAATATTTAATTCTACGTTCTTGAAAATAAAATATAGCATAATTCATAAAGATAATTGGCAAGCAATGTATATGATTAATTTAAATGTCAGTGCAATCAAATACTATTTCTTTCAGATAAAATATCGGGCATGCTATAAAAACGCATTATCATAAGGTTATCAAATACATTTATGCTTATCATTCTTAATTTACGTTTATTCATTGGTTGTGCACACTTGGGCTCTGTGGACACTTGGCCACCTCTTGAAATTCGTTGTGCACACTTGGGCACATGTGGACACTTTGCCACCTTTAAAATTCTTTGTGCACACTTAGGCATATGTGGACACTTGGCCACCTTAAAACTCTTTGTGCACACGTAGGCACATATGGACACTTGGCCACCTTAAAACTCTTTATACACACTTGGACACATGTGGACACTTGGCCACCTTTAGAATTCTTTACCAATTATTAAGGGAAATTTTCTTTTCCTTGAAAATCATTACTAGTGTACATCCCTTTTTAAATTTCCAATATCTTCAAGAATAAATTCCCTTATATTGGAAATAAATTCTAATGTACATTTCTTATGAAAATTTTTAATATTTCAAGAATAATTTTCCTTATATTGGAAATAAATTCTAATTTATATTTCCCATGAAAATTTTAATATTTCATGAATAAATTCCCCTATAATGGAAATAAATTCTAATTTACATTTCTCATGCAAATTTTAATATTTTCAAGAATAAATTCCCCCATAATGGAAATAAATTCTAATGTTCATTTCTCATGAAAATTTTATATTTCAAGAATAAATTCCCCTATTTTTGAAATAAATTCTAATATAAATTTCTCATGGAAATTTTTAATGTTTCAAGAATACTTTTTCCTTTCTTGGGCATTTATTTCTAAGGTACATTGCTTATAAAATTCGATCTCCTGAAGAGTAATTTCTTTTCTTGTATTAATAATAATATCTTCTCTTATGACTTTCAAAAATAAATTCCATTCTTTTTAGTCAACATCATGGTGCATAGCTTATCATTTCCAAGCATAAAATTTATGGACTTGGCCTAGGGAGATTGATTAAATTAACAAATCAATTTCCTTCTTTCATTCCTTACTAACACCTTAAATGGTAGGGTTTCTCTCCTTTATGGTCATCATGAAATAGCACCATCTAACCCTAATTCTTTTCCAACACAATATGCATGCCATCTCATCCACCCACATTCAAACTAACCACACATGCTTAGCTACATACACACATATTGTCAAGAATGTAGAGCTAACTTAAGTTCCATGGAAAGCTTGAATATAAATATGTGGGTTGCATAAACTAGAACATGGAACAAAAGTTTAAATTGTTAACCTACCTCTAGTGATGCCAAAGGATGAAGTGGTATTGACTCTTCCTTTATCTTTTCCTTGCTCCTTTGTTTCCTTTCTTGATCAACTCCACTCCCCTCCTTGAATGATGCTGTGTTCTCACATGCTCTCTCTCCCTTTCTATTTTTTTCTTTTTCTCTCCTTGCCTTGACCGAGTATGTATGGGCTCTCAATGTTGCATGCTTTCTCCTTTTTTTTTTCCTTTAAGGACACGTCCAAGTGTGTAGATGCATGTGGGCTTCCATGAAATTTTTCCTTATTCTATTTTTCCTCTCTAGATCACGTGAACTTCCCTCCCTACTCAAATCTCACACTGCACTAAGTGTAAGACATTTCAATTTCCTTTTGTTTCTTTCCCTTTCATGTGTCCATGCATCCTTGTAAGACTAACATTTTCAATTCCATTTCTTTTTCTCTCTTCATGTGTGGCATTGCATAAAATTCCCCACTCTTTTTTTCTCTTGCTTAGGTGGCATGCATTCATAAAACCATTCCAATTTCCTTATCCTTTACGCCACTCCCACTTTCCTTTCCTTCTTCCTTCACGTGTGTGTTCTCTCTCACACTTGAAAAATTTAACTCCTCTTGTCCCTTCTTGCTTAGGTGGCGTACACAAGTATCCAAAATACAATTTTCTACTTCATTCACACCATGCTTCTTTATCTTTCCATGTTGCCCATTTCCTCTCCTTTCTTTCTTCTTCACACTGCACCTAGTGCAGCACTTCCTTCCTTTATTTTTGTTTGTTTCTTGTTTATTATTAATTTAACCTTGCTTGTGCCACATGTGTTCTTCCAAGTACAATTTGTTTTGCTTATAAGTTACCCTATCCCTTTCCTTCCATGCCATCTTTCTTGCAAATTACATTCTTTTTCTCCTCTTTCTCTTGTCTTTGGTATGTGGGGATGCAAGAAAATTCTGCACCTTTTCCCCTTTTATTTTTATAATGTGTGGGCTTCCTTGTTGCACATACAAGCTCATTTCCTTCCACAAAATTCTGCATTAAGTGTACTTGCTAGTACACTTTCCTTTGCTTGCAAGTTGCCTCTTCCCATTGTCTTTTTCCCACCTCTCTTTCTTCTCTTATTTTAACTTTCATTCAGCCTTCACGTCACCTTCCCTTCTTCTTTTCTTCAATTTCCATTCGACCAAAGTGAAGAGGAAAATGCTGCAGCCTTTTATTTCATGCATGGCTGCACCTTTTACATTTTACTAATTCCCTTTTGTTTGCTTGCAATTGGTCTTCCTTGCCTAGCACGTTAGTTACATCCCACAAGTAACAACATTTATATGTGTTGCATAAAATTTCTACACCCTTTATATATATATATTTATATTTTCTTGCACTAAGTGTTCTTCTCCCTTCTCACTCAAGTAAATCATTTCTTGCATGCAAAACTCACCCATACATTCTTAAAATTCTACACTTCCCTTTTTCTTAACATCACACATGTTCTTTTCCCTTTAGCCATTCTCTCCTTTCTCTTCCAATTTGTACGTGCACTCCCACACACATATATATATTTCTTTTTTATGCTTCATTCTTCTTCCCCCTTTTCACTTCATGTGAGGCTTGAGACTTTCATGCATAAAAATAGAATTCCCATTCCTTTCTCTCATGTAGGATGCATGCATGGCACACACATGCATATATTTAAATTCCTTCCTTTCCCATGCATACTTAACCTTTCCCACTTGCATGCACACACACACACACATGCAAATATTTTTAAATGTTGCATCCTATCTTGCTTTTCTCTTGGAACTTAGGCTAGGTGACTCAAAAGGAGAAATAGAGAATTAAATTAAGTGTCTAATTTAGCTAAAATGGAAAGGTAATTTAAAATTGAATCTCTTACAAATTGAGAGCATGCTTAATTTAAATATCAAAATCACGCAAGCAATTGTATTCAATTAATTAAAGAACATCAATTTAGGCTAATTAAATTATGGGGTGTTACAAAGTCCCTTACTATATCTTGATGGTGCCTTCCTCTTGAAGAAGTTGGATTCCTGTTTCCCTTTCTTTAAACACCAAGGTCCTGGAGGCAATACTTGTAATGCCTGTAACACCCGATAGTTCTTTAAAAGATATAATATATACATGTATTAATAGTAGTGTGTTACTGTTACATTCACCCAAGTAAATTTTAAACTTTAACCAAGTTGATTAATTGAGTGCCATTTAGGTTGGGTTCTACATTAGGCTATCATAATGTCTCAGCAAAATATCTGGTCAATTACATATATATATAATTTACTCTAAATAGCTATACACAAACATGTATAATTACTCTTTAATTAACTTCAAGTAACTATAGGGTATAGAGGCAACATCCCTGCCACTCATAACCCCATCAAATCACCTATTGATAATTACTAGATAATCCATGTACATCTAAATTAATATAGGTTATACAAGAGATATTCTTTACTAGCCTTTCTAAAAAATCATCAAGACTAGTACAAATTAAACATGTACCTATACTATCCAAAATAAACATCTTCAAATAACCCCATGAAGGGTACTTCTCTCCTGCTTACCTTCTCCTCCAACACTCATGTGAGAAATAAATCTCAGTAGCAATGCAACCTATTTTAAAAATCCACTAACCTGTACCATCATACTTATACAAAAAACCTCTGCATTATTTTTCATCATAAGACAAAACACATACCATATGTTATTAGGGTGCAATGCATGCAACATATTCTCACATTATGTACTCAGATTTATGTATGAACACTTAACACATAACTTTGAAATAAGGGATGTCATTCATCATCATTCTCATCATAACTTTCATATAGACATAATGTGGGATGGTAAACATGCCTTTATTTTAAACATATGAGCAGGAAAATAACACATTATAAGAGTTATTGGGAGCGTCGCCAAGTGAACAACTCCACATACTGTAACAACCCGATTTTGAAAATAAATTAAATTGGGTAAAATAAATTTTAATTTTTTTTTAAAATTGAATTAAGAAAAATTTTCTGAACTTTTAGCTAAAATTTGAGAATTTTTTGGAATTAAATTATATCTGATAACGGGATTTTGATATGCCTGAGAAACCTTGCGGATAATTTTGCGAAGCTTGTGAGTGTTTGAAAATTTCCAAATTCCTTCCATATCATCCTAAATTCATGCCTAAATCGGAAAATGCATCCGAAATTTATCTAGGGCAAAGTGAGAAAAGACCAAAATGCCCTCAGGAGATTTAAAACCCATTATTCTCCATTCCCCCCTATTTTCACTTTTTTCCCGTGTTCTCTCTCTCTCTCTCACGCTCTCCTTTCCTCCAAAGCTGCCACTACACTACCGTTCGTCGCTGTCGAAAGGTTTAGTAGCTTAGCCCGACGCTGTAGCAAGCCACCGCAGCGACTGTCGGTCACCATAGTCGTTGAAAAATGGCATTTTTCCTTCTTGTTGCAATTTCAAGGCCACATTGCGATCTCCACCGTTAGATGTCGTCTGGCCACACCGCCATTACCGTTGGGAAGACTGAGCTGCCAGCTTCCTCCACCAGTTTCCAGTCGGTGGAGCGCCGTTGCCATGTGCCCGAAACAGGGGAAAACAATTTCCATCGTTTGTCACCTTCGTCCCAAAAAATTCAATTTAAATGGTTGTGTTTCACTGAACGGACACAAGATCTAGCATCCTCAAGTTGCGCCGCTATGCGCCGTTGTCTAAACTACTGGAAAATTGTAGAAATTAGATCTTGAGCTTTCAGAACATCTGGTATAAATTAAAATACCCTAATTTGATATTTTCCTATAGATTTTGTGTCTGACTGTTCCTTACTGATTGGACCAAAGTGAAAACTTAGCATTTATTGTAGGGAAGTAAGAATTAAAAGGAAGCGAGGTGTAGAAGGAGATTAAAGGAAAGGCCAAGATCAGCTCTTTCTAGTCATCCTCAAGGTAGTTTGACAATTCTTGAAAATAATGTCCCAAGATTTCGTATGTGCATGCCTATTTTTACCAGCTTTTATGGGACATTGTTGTAAACTTACATTCTTGATATTATTTATGTTCGTTGGCCAAAATCATGGAAATTCTTCCTTGAAAACTATTAAGATTTCATAATTGAAACATTCTTTAAGGATAGAGAGTTAAATTAAATTAGGCAAAGAAGGGTCATAAATAAATTTGATGAAGATATGTTGTACACCTAAAAAAAAGGAGGAAATGCAATTGATAAGGGAAAACATAGATAGGTACACGATTTACAATGTGTAGCTGAAGGTGCTCCACACGGGCGACCTAGCAAGGTGTGGCCGAAGGTGCTCGATACCCACGATCTAGTGCTCGCGATTACGCTATATACGTGGCTGAGTGTCCACAAATTACGAGGTATGGCCGAAGATGCTCCATACGGGTGACCTAGTGAGATATGGCCAGAGGCGCTCCATACCCATAACCTAGGGTTCATGATGATTTCATAAATGTGGTTTAGTGACCACATAATACCCCAGAATGCTCAATTAATCTAGATTGATAAATGTAAAAGTTAATACATAAGTAATTTTTGTAATTACACGATAACAAGTATAATTATATTTAGATATATAATTATATTTAGATATATTTCATTTGAAAGAAGATGCCTGATTTTCATGTTGACATCTAAATTATTATGCAATGCTTGCCTGATTGTACTTATGAATGACATTATGTTTTTAATATCAAGAATGTAGAATGAAATGTTTTGGTGCTTGCACCCTGGTACATATTAGTTTTTTTTTTCCCGAATTGTTAAGCTACTAGGAAACTTGTGTTTCTCATTACTATGCTAATATGTATCAGATGCGGATGCATAGCTAGAGTAGGAGGTAGCAGTCCCATTTTTATTTAAGTGAGATTTTTGTAACCCTATTTGGGGTCCTAGTTCAGATATATTTGGTTTAGAACTAGGGTTATACTTTTGGCAGTAGACATGGGATATTTGAAGGATCGGTCTATCTTTGAAATTTGACAAGGGGTCGGAGTGACAAGATTGTTGTCTCCTGACTTCCTATGGACAGGTACTTCATATATCCTAATACATGTTTATAGAAATGTAATGGACATTATTGGACATATATTTATTTATTTGAATTACATAAAGGTTTTAATTTCTGGTGTGTAATTTAGTATATTTTTATCTATTCCACTGTGCATACGAGATTTAATCTAAGAAAATGATCCCGAACCTAATTTGGTTTGTATAAATTTAATGGTATAACTTCTCAGACATTAATTAAATAAAGGATAAAGATAATGTACTGAACCTATCTATTTACATCATAATTAATGGTAATACAAGATAGGGGCGTTACACATACCATTATCTATATTCATGAGTTTGTGACTATTCAGCCACCCTTTAGCTATAACTTTAGCTTTAATTGTAGCTTTACCTTTAACTTTAACTTTAACCTTTTTGTAAATTTTGAGGCATCCTTTAGCCAGATTTAAGTAACATCTTATAACCAGCAAGATACTTGTCAACTCTACCTAACTTTTCCCTTGCTCAAACGAGACTGGTTATAAACTTATGGGATCACCATAAACTCTACCCAGATCATTTCCTCTCCGCTTTTGGCAAATCATAATACTATGGAATCACCATCCCCTTCTGATGGATCACACTCTCGGTATGCTATTCTTTAACATATACACTAGGGTGACTTGGCTCATGTCCATGGTTTTGCTAACTCTAAGTATGTGTTTCTTAAATGGCCTTTGGAAGATGACACTAACTTAAAGTTTGCAACCATCATGGTGTTTTCGAAATCATCTAAGTTCAAGTGGATGTTTAACTATCCTAATTCATGGCACAACCATGGAATGCCCAACGGCTATCCCATGTCGGTAATTAGTGACCCAATCATAAGACTATCTACCACGAGGCATACACTTGGAATACTCCCTTCTTTCCTATCTTATGTGTTCTGCTCTCTTTATTTCACTATCACA
Organism: Senna siamea; assembly: GCA_031216115.1. Classification (NCBI taxonomy): domain Eukaryota; kingdom Viridiplantae; phylum Streptophyta; class Magnoliopsida; order Fabales; family Fabaceae; genus Senna; species Senna siamea. The sequence goes on from CM062360.1 coordinate 13,110,696, forward strand.
AGGATCTCCTCATCCAAGTGATTCATAACTCTATCTTTTGCATGGACCCACTACATCACAAGTTTAGATCATTAGTTTGAGTGAGATTTTGGGTTACTTTTCTCTTAAAATGGTCATTTGAGCTCATTAACTAAGTTAGAGGGCTGGTAGTTGACTGCTCTCTTGATGGTAATCAGCTACTAGCTCACTGTCCAATTTCCCCTGTCTTGGCCGAGAGCTATCAGTCGGCTGCTAAAGGCTTGGTATTCAACTACTAGCCTCGAAAATCGACTCCCAGGGGTTAGCAATTGGTTGCTAGCTTTCTGAAAAAAATTTTGGAAAATGAAGAACATGGCAGTCGACTTCCAGAGGGTTAGCAGTTGGCTGCTAGCATTCTGTCTTACTTTTTTAAGCAAATGATGAATACAATAGTCGACTTCTCAGGCTGGCAGTTGGCTGCTAGTGTCCGATATGTTCTAAAAATTAGTATTTGACCTAGAGTTTTACCCCAAAAACATGTTCTCAAACCTTGTTCTCAAACTATGAACTCAAAGCCAACATTTAGACATCATATAACCCTTATAATAGACCCAAAATTGCACCTAACATTTCTTAAACTAAGATCAAACCATATTTTCACGCTTAGGGCATAAGCGCACTTTCACAATCAAAGACAAGCATAAATGAGTAGAACTTAATTAGCAAGCAACACCTAATAGTAGTTAAAAACACAGAGAATGTAGGTTTAAACCCCAATCTTAACTCAAACATCTGTAAATCATATTTTTTCAGTAAAAGTTGAATATCTCAAAAAAATAGGGTTTAGGTTGAGTTGCTACCTAGATTTAATCTGAAAATATGCGTGTATGATGTGCTAGAAGGTCCTTCCCTTATTGTAGGATCAATTCTTAGCCTCAAATCAATCCTTCTTCTAGCAAATCCCTTCCCTTTTCAATTTAGTCCTAAGTCATACTTTGGCTCAGCTTTTATTCCTTTCAACTAAGTCTCTGCACTAGTGCCACTATATGCAATTAATGCAACATACACAACATTAAACTCAAATTAATAACTATTAAACATATCTTAATCATATTAGGAGCAAATGTTACAATACAACACTTGTTTACTAGAGTTACATAATCTCTAATTTCTTTAGATGCAACTTCATGATACAACTCCGGATCCAAGCTGTTTTTGAAGTACATGGCCTTCCAGGCTTCATTGGATCTCAATTTTAAGTAAGAGGAGAATTTAGACAACTCCTCAAATCAGGCTAAGTGTTCCTCAAATGGCCTACCTCCCTGCTTGATTTGCAGGAATTTCCCTTCTTTGGCATTTCTTTCACTCTGAGGAAAGTATTTGTTCAGGAATGTCTTTTTGAATGACTCCCAGGTAACCTGTTCTCCCTGGGCTTCCATTAGTTGCTTAGTTCCCTTCCACCAGTATTTTGCTTCTCTCTTTAACTAGTAAGTTATAAAGGAAACTTTCTAGGCATCAGTAGTCCCTAACACCTCAAAAAATTCTTCCATCTTCTGCAACCATTCTTCTGCCCTTTTAAGATCTAACTCGCCCATGAAAGTAGGGGGTCTCGCCCTCTGGAACTCAGTCCACCCTCCAAAGTCTTGATTTCTTGCTGGTTCATTTTCATGCTGGGTGTTCTCACTCCTGTTTGTTTGGATTTAACATAGTGTTTTAGAAGTAGCTACAGCCTGTTCAGAGGTAGCAGTAACTTGGGCTCTTATAGCTTCTACCATCCTTCTCATAGTATACATAATCTCATTCATACTCACATCATTTCCTTGATTCTGAGTGCTACTCCTCCTATGTGGTGCCATATTGTCCTCTACAAAACAAACATCACTAAGGTGATCAGTTTTAATCGCAAATTATCAAGTAGAGAACACATAACACCAATAGGAGCTACTATCTTCCTAAACTTAATGCTCCATTCCTTAAGTGAAAATAAAATACAAGTTAGCCAACCGCCTAGGTATGGCTAACTAACCTAAACTAGTCCCTTCCTTGAGGAATTTATCCCTTTCTAACCTAGGTAACTATGCTCTGATACCACTTTAATGTAAAATCCTTATCTTTACATGACAATGTCATAAAATGTAATAAGATAAATGGTTACATTATTCTTTACCTTAATATTTCAAATATTGGCTTGGGCATTAGTTCCATTATTAATTTACTGGTTGATTAGGTTTGGGCTCCCTTTTGCTCAAATTACCATACTTCAGCACAGCGAAAATAAAATTTCATACATTGTAGCGAAATTTTTAAGTAATACAAATATTATATATATATATATATATTTCATATACACTGTCTGATACATGTTCTAGGATATATAAAGTACCCATGCATAAAGGGAAAGGAGACAACAAGCTTGTCACTTAAACCTCTGCTAAAATTCTACTAATGGATAGGTCCTTCACATATCGTAATTCAAATATTTGCCCTCTTTCCATTATCTACAACCAAAAAGAATAATAGTCTTAATTCTATCCAAAAAGAACATCTATAGAATTAGGACTAACAAAAAAGGCTATGGATACATAATGATGTTTTCTTTCTAAGTCTACATATTTGCTGGAGGGATTTCAAATATGGTAAATGTGCATATATCCTTCAGGACTGTAAAGGTCCCTAGAAAAGGAACCTCTACCATAGCAACCTCAATTTCTAGGATTACACAATATCTAGGAATCTAATACATACTAGTACAATAATGAGAAATAATTTCTCAATAGCTAAAAAAACCATATAATTTTAAAATAACTAACATGTACCATTGTACAAATACAAAAAACATTTCTACATTCTATTTTTTTTAAAACAGTTTCCATTCACTTTCATAGGTATGCTTTGTATGAAACATATGCATATGCATTTGTAAATATGAGATTATCACTGTTTCATGCCATGAACATATTATATGATATTACATTTTCATTCTTCATTCATCATCAAAAAAAATCTTTAAGAATTCATATATCATCTATCATCACATCATTCATATTTTACCTGTAATAACAATTTAATGCCATTTATTCCTTACCACTAGGGTGACTTTTATTAGTGCCATTAAGTCCACCGCTAGGGTATCATATAATGCCATCAAATACACCTTAAGGGGGATCTAATAGTGCCATTCTCCACCCTCTCTTGGTGAGCTTTAGGAGAACATTAACAATGTCATGGTTTACCCTTTTCATGAACATTCATTTCCTTTTTATTTATGCTTAGGGGGAGATGTAAATAGTGTCATTCTCTCACCTCTAAGATGACATTCATAGCCTTTACATATTCACATTAAATGGAATTTTATAGTGCCATTCTCCACCCTTTATTGGTGACCTTCAATGCCTTTCATTTCTCATTTGCATGCAAATTTCAAACTTGATACTTATAACATATGAAATTGAAACATAATGGTTTCAATGGCACAATTACATGCAATTAACATTCCTATTTCATCATTTCATCCTTCCCCTCATTCCACTTGACATTGGCCATTTTAAAATACATTATAGACTTCTTTCCATTAATACATGAATTCGGCCATCAAGGAAAAAATGGGGTAATGTTCTCGGGCAAGGTAAGAAATGGGTGAAAAATAAGGATTTTTAAATTATTTGTTCCCTTTCTTCCATCCTTTCTACCATTTAGGCATTATGGTACAATTTTCATTCATTAATCATGACACTTTGTCATACTCAAAATATGCATTATATATGTTTAGCCTTTCTTTTCTCTACTTTCATAACTCATTTATCATGCCAAACATATAAATACACATATTCTTTCATCTTCACATTTACAAGCATAATTTCAAGGTTAAATGGCATGGCTAGAAAATGGTAAATTTTCCAAAATCATGAAGATAACATAATTTTCTCTCTCTTTCTCTCTTATGACTGAACACATAAGCATTTTTAGTCATTTTTCAAGTAAATTTTAGCACCATTTGTCATGGGTGCTCTCGAACAAGAGAGAAAATTGGAGAAAATGGGAGTGTTTCACTCTTTTATTTACAAGGCTTTCAATTTCAATATGTTTTCATGCAAAATCATCATTCTCTCTTTCATTTCCATACCATTTCAACCATTTCAAAAGTTAGTGTTTTTCATAAAAATGTACCAAACATGCCAAGATTCGATCTTTCATGATTTCTAGCATACAAACATTTCCATACTCACAAACACAACCATATTTCCAAACAAGCATAGCCAAGTATAGAAAGCAAGTCTTATGGAATGTAGAGAGAGAAAACCCTAGGTTTTATGAACATAAAAACATTTTAATCTTTCCATAAAACATGAAACTAAGGCTTTAGGATTGTTAAGCTACCTTGAAAATGCAAGAAAAGTGCAATCTTCCAAGTGTTTTGCCTTTTTTTTCATCTTCCTCTTTGTCTTCTCACCTTCTCGGCCAAGCTCTCTCCCTCCCCCTTGTTTGACTTCTTCTTCTCCTTAAGGAAGAAGATGACTTAAATTTAGGGTTTAGGTGAAATTATCAAAATGCCCTTGGTGTAAAATGACTATTTTACCCTTATTACTTCTCTTTTTCAACAATGGCATCCTTTCTCCTTCAAATTATAATCTCATGGAACTTTCATGGAATATGACTACTATACCCTTCCATTTTCAAAAATGACAATTTTTTCCTTACACTTTTTCAAAAATTACCAACATGTCTTTGAGGAAAATTACCATTTTATGTCCAAATGGCCATTTTCCTTTCATTTTTTCTCTTTTTCAAAAATTATAGGCAAAAACTCATCAAATAAAGTTTCATAAAGTCTCTTTTATTAAATTACTAATTTATCCCTCTTTAGGTAAAATTACCATTTTTCCTTTTATGGCAACATACTTATTTTTACCCTTATTCCTTCTCCTTTTTAAAACAAAAGGATAAAAACTTTCTAACACAATTTCATGAAGTATTTAAATGGAAAATTTGGTCTTTCTTCTTTATGCCAAATTACTATTTTGCCCTCTTTGGTAAAATTACAACTTTACCCTTATGGTAAGATTAGTCCTATTTTGATAAAAATGTCCATTCAACCGCTTTGGTAATTCACTCCTAACACCACATAAACCATTACATTTACATAAACTATCATTAATAATAAAAATAATAATATATCAAAATTACTGGAGGCGGGTCATCTTTACCTTTGAGCAATATATACACACACACAGGCCCTTTGACCTTGGCTAACAACTCTATGGTGTCCCCTGGTGTGTACCTGCATCTAGTGCCATTGGGTTCTCTATGTCCCAGGGATCTTATATCCCTACTAATCTTTTAATACCCATGTACCTTAAAATATATTATCTTTCATTGTATTTAAAGCTATAGGGGAAATGGAATATAAGTGAGCTGACCTTTAGACCTTCAGAATAGCTCACTTAATCTCTTTCTCCCAATATGCATTAACTAATTTCGAAGTTAACCAGAATTAGTCACCCACATAGGATAAACCATGGGCATCCCATACTACCCATAACTATCCACTCTAAAATACTTCAAAATGAAAAATATATTCACGCAAAGAATTTATGACAACCTTGGGTTTTGCAATATCCTCATGGCAAAATTACAATTTCACATACATTTTAATAATTAGTGCATTTACATGTACATATTTAAATTCATGGGATTCAAGTAAACACAATCTTCTAAAATTACATATTAGTTTCCTTCATTGGTCTTAATTAGTCATTATTAATTATGTTTAAGGAGCTCTCCCCCTTATGAGAATTTCTCTGATATCCCTATACCTTCATAGTTTGGTTTAGCACTTAATCTATATTCTTATTTATTTATTTATGTTTATTTTCCTTCCTATCCAGATTTTCTTAATTATTAGGATTTTATATAGGTCTTCTACTTTTATCTTAACTCACTTGCCACTTATTACTAATTTGTTTAAAATTTATTTATCCACTATAAACTCCCCTTTTTCCTAATTCTTTTTATAAGCAAATAATCTCAAAGTTTTCCCATTTATTATATATCTTATATAACCCATTGTTTGAACTCAAGTTTATGACATTTCATAAACTTTCAATTCATCCCTCTATGGTCCATCTTTTATACCCTTCTTACCCATTAATTCATGGTTCCCCTCTTTTTTATTATCTTAGAATTTGTATTTATTTTTTTTACTCATTCTCTCATTGTAACTTCACGCCTTTTCCCTTATCTTTCTAGCACTCTTCATGAATATTCCATTTAATTAGTCCTCCTAACTCTACTCCTTCATGATCCCCTTAACCTGAGGTTAAACTCCCATTTTGTACAAAATTTCTATTCTCCATAGATTTTTAACTTTATATCCATCCTCAATGATTTTTTTAGCAATTTCGTCTACCACAAATAACCTCAAGAATTCTTTCCATTATTAAAAGTTCTCATCATTTTTCCTTCAAATTTATCTCATTACTTCCTATGTCTTTGATCAATTCTCTTATAACTATTTCTAGTTATCTCCCTTGCATAACTCTTTACATTAAGCCCATGATTTTATAAAACCTTAATAGCAAAATCAACACCTATATATTAGTATTTTCTCAATTGCACCTACCCTTTATTATATTAAATCCTTTCCTATATGGCATGACAGGGTGTGTTTACATTGTTGTTTCTCGGTCTAAAGTAACCATAACAATAGCAGAATTCATAATAGAGCAGTGACACCACAATTTCAATCAAAATCAAATATACCAAGATAAACTTTTTCATTAACCATACACATGCATTTGGTTTATTCAATTCACCTTGTAAATTTTGGGTTTCTCCGAGAATGTGTAGAAATTATTTAACAATAATAGAACACCCAACATGCAGAAATCTTCCACCATAACGACCATGAATAACTAGTCATTCAAATATGCACACATGGGATTCTATTAAGACACAAGGGTATGAAGACTCTAACCTACATGCACACATGGGATTTAATTTACACCTGCATGATGATCTTAGTTTACAGAAAGCAAGCTAACAAATTTCAAGGAATTTTCAATAAACTTCTCATAATAGAACATACAGACACATATAACCAAGGAACCCAAAAATGCACGAAGAAGGTTCTTAGTTTCTTAAGCACAATGATCCAATAATTACACACAAGGGTATGAAGCACTCCCTACCTTGATTCCTAGCAAAACTAGAGGTTTTCCTTTGGTCAAGATCCACTAGTATCCTCAGTCTGCTAAAACTTCTATTTGGAATAGTGTTGCTCGGCTACATGTAACAATCCTTAGTGTAGGTTGGGGTCGAGTTTGGTGAGGAGTGGTAGAGGTTGATGGAGGCTTCTTCTTCCTTGATTCTCTCCCTCTCTCTCTTCGCAAGTCTCTCTTTCTGTAGTTTCTCTCTAATTTTGTCGTTGCCTTTAAAGGGAAGGAGAAGAAATATAAGGGATATCATCTTTGGTACGTAGAGGGAATATTTTCCAAATTATGGTATTTATGAGGAATTTGTTCTCTTTTCTTTTTATTTTATCATTTCATTTTATTCCTCCTTCCTCTTTATAATTTTTTTTGACTCTTCCCCTTTAAATAAGTAAAAATTTTAGTTGTTAAGAAAATTTTCGTAACATATGCATTGTACAAATTTTTTTAATTTATTTTGACAATTTAATTAATTTATTATATAGATATATATTTATATATTTTTTTAACCTTCCCAATATTCAAGATGTTACACGTCATGTGTCCATGACATGCTGATTACACCTATAAATAATAAAATAGTCCATGGTTCCAAGTACATAAACTCTTGCAATCTAAAGCTCTAAGTCTTATGCTTTCCTATTCTCTAACTTTAGTATCGGAGGTACATTTAAGGGGTCAATCCCCTTTTGCATTCTTGATTTACTCCTTGTGTAGGAGTTGCCCTCTTCGGCTGCCATCTTGCCCGCTGCTACTCAGAACCTGTCCAAGTGAGGTTTATCATTAGCGCTTATCGTGGTCTTTCCTTGACCACCTTTGAATCTAGACTTTTCTTGTATTTCTTGATCTTCTAAGAACCTTTCTTTCTCAACATAGCCATCACCAACATCTCTACTACTCCTCTCACGAGCTCCCTACCAGTACTCTAACTGCACCACACGTCACCTATAACACCCGCCATCGTAGAGGAGAGGCAATGGTTGATGAAGCTAATATACCTAGATAAATGCACAATCGTTGCAAGAACTCCCCTAGAAATATTGGGGAGGACCAACTTAACCAGTCTCAGATCCCTCTAGAGGAAGACAACGCCTCTAATAGTAATGCCCATCGCTGGTAGACCATTCTTGATTTGCAAAAAGAAGTCTCATCCCTTTGGGATTAAATCAATTAGGTTCATTACCAAGGTCGATACTGTAACACCCCTTATTTCCATGATTATTTCTAAATTAATATCCTTTTAATTAATTAGATGAGTTTGCCATAAAGTGTAATGAATTTTCTTGTGTAATTTAATGTTTAGAATAAATAAGTTAAGGGAGAACACCTTCTTTCTTGTGTTAACCGAATTATAATGTGAGTGGAAGGAAACACCACATAAAAATTTAAGTGCTTGTAGTAAAGTATATAGATACATACGACAGCAATAAATGAGAGGAAAAGGAAAAGGTGTGGTAATCAAGTTTATACATATATATATGAAGAGATGAAAAGAAGAAAATATAGAAGATGTGTGGCACCTTTTATTCCTAATTTTCCTTCCATTCTTTTTGTCTTCCTTGGCCATGTAAATGTACATAAGTATGAATGAGGCCAATTTACATAGTAATTAGAGAAAATGAGCCATTCGGTGGAAGAAATAGAATAAGGTACTTACATAAAAAAGGGGGTGCATGAGGTGCTTACATAAAGAATGAGGTTCTTGAATTCCTTAGTCAACCAAATGGTAAAATAAGTAAGAGTGAGTAAGAGAACTTGGACTTTAGTCAAAGCTATATAAACCCACGGCAAGGACAATTGGGAAAGGAAATAAGAGTATAGCATTTAAATATACATACATATTTAGTGAAGCGGAAAAGTGGAAAAGAGGAAAGAGACATATGAAAATGGTACTCTTCCTATTCTCCGTGCATCCCTTTTTGCTATATCAAATGCTAGAGTAGGTGGAATGGAAGAGAACATTCGGTGGGGAGATGGAAGAGAGGAGGAAGAGACATGTAATATTAGTTTTCTTCTTTCCTTCCCTTGTGTTATCTTCAATGTGACTGAGGATGGAAATTAAGGTGCTTGAATTATGCCTTTCTTTTCTTCTTTTCCCTAACCGAATGGCTACATGAAAGGTTAAATTAAATATAAACATATATATGCATGTAGAAATTTAGGAAAGTAACTCCACAATTATATAATATAGAAATGTCATTCGATAATGCCAAGACACAATAGAAGTTGCTTTGGGTTAGTCATTAGCACGATTCCCTTACTTTGGCCGAATTAAGAGTATAAGGTGGAGAAAAGCTTTCGGTGAAACAAGAGAGTAGCTTGGCAAGAAAAACAAAGGCTTTCGTGAGGAGGGAAAGAGTTAGCTTGGCCGAGAGAGAAAAAAGCAAAGGAGTAAAGGAAAATTCAAGGAGAAAGCCAAGATAATTCCATTTTATTTCATCCTTAAGGTATCTTAGCAATTCTCTTAATTTTGTTTCATGATTTAAGATATATTTATCATGTTTTTCAAGCTTTCATGGAAAATTAGCCTTCTTTCTACATTTTTGAGATGTGAATGTCTCTTTGGCTAGGCTTGTATGATAAATTGGAATTGTTTGTTGATGTGTTAAAATAGATATTGTTGTTTTCATGGAAGAACTATGGTTGGTAAAAAATTCAGCCTATATAATGGAAGAATCTAATTTATGATAATGCTGAATTTTGGTATTCTTGTATGTGTAGCATATAATTTAGGATGTAGACATCAAAATGAAGATGGTTATCTAAAATTTGGTTCAAAATTATGAAGGTGCTTTTGTTGTCCTACGAAAACCAAACATGGCCTTTATAAGATAGGAAATTGCTTGATGAGAATTGGGTAAAGAAGAGTGCAATTTGGTTGGTCAAGAGAAAGAAAGGCAAATGGTGAATTAAGGTATAATAAATTGGTTAACCTTTTTGTATATAATAAAGTCCCATAATAGTATTGAAATGTAAGAAATGAAAAAGGTGTCTAAACTTAAATCAAGTGTGTAGCATGAACCAAGAAAGTAAATAGAACAAATTAGTAATGGCAATGGTTACATAAATTAAAGGTGAGAGAAAGTACCCTAGAAATTAATGCATAATAACCTTAAGTTTAAAGTGTGGCAAGGATGGAAAAATATGACAATGTGACGTGAAAACCCTAAGTTTGATTACTTTTTATGTTGGCCAAAACCAATGCTTCATTTTAATCTTGATGGCCAAATCATTATGCTAATTATAAAGGCATTAAAATGTACTTTATAATGGTTAAATGTAAGGGAGGTTGAATTGATGATAAGAAGAGGAATGGAAATTGCAAAGTGTATGTATGAGTGACCAAGTGTTCACTAATCTCATAAAAGTAGCCAAGAGTTCACAATGTGACCAAGGGTTCACAATCTTTATAAAAGTGGCCAAGAGTCTACAATGTGACCAAGTGTTCACAATTTTTGTAAAAGTGGCCAAGTGTCCACACTTCTTGCAGGGTAAGCAAAGGTGTTTCATACTCTCAAGCAAGGTAAGTTTTAAGAATGAAAAATATAGATGTGATCCTTGACTATTTCAACTGTTATGTGTATGCTTTTGCTAAGAAATTAATGTGAAAGAAATTAATTATGAAATAATAGAATGTTGAAAAAATGGTTTTCTGTGCTTGCACAGTGGTACATGTCAGTAAGATTTAAAATATTGAATTGTTAAGCTACTGAGAAATTAGTTTTCTCATTTGTGTGCTGATATATATCAGATGCAGATATTTAGCCATTTTCTGGGAAAGATGGGAGTAGCATTAAAGGAGGTTCTTTTATGAATAGTATTTTTTAGCCTAAGGGTTTGAGTGATAGAAATGTTGTCTCCTGAACCTCGAATTAGTTTTTGATAGTTCTCCAATAGGTGAAATGTTGTAATACTTATTAAAGGATAGATAATGTCTTATGAATTTATTTTCGTTGTATTACAATTTATTTTCACTTTGCTTAAGAGTTTTGATCTGAGCAAAAGAACCCAAACCTAATCTACTTTAATAATATTGCGATGGTGTGAATGCTCAGACGTCGTTAATAAATAAATAAGGTTAAGAATAATGTATTGAACTTATCTATTTACATCGGAAGAGTTGTAATACTAGATAAGGGCGTTACCCTTTCTTGGACCCATTAGCTTATGGAATCCTATAGGCCAACTAGCCATTCCAGCACCAACAGTTAATCTTGGCCCTACCATTATCCACCATGTCGAATTTACATGCAGCAGCAATCCTAGCAATTGACGTATGTGGCGTTGCTCACGTCGTACAAGAAGTTCCTCCTCTAGGCATCTTGATCAGACTAATGCCACGGCCAGTAGTGGCACAGGTCACTCAAATGGCCTCTGCCACCACTACGCCCATGCACCCATAGCCATAGGTGTGGCCATATCAACCTTACCCTTTGGTACCAAAAATCCTAGAACTGACTCAGTTTCTAAGGCATCCATAACCCTACAGCCCGTGCGTTCTTGTTTATAGATGATACCCATATCCATATTATGCACAATAGCAGCAACCAACTCGCCCTCTTCAAAAGCACTCATACTCTTCACTTCCTAAAGTAAGTCTAGAAGGCACACTAAGAAAGGGACGTCATCCCTTCATCTAGTCCATCATAGACATATAAATTATCATAAGGTTTAAGATGCTTATGAAGATTAAGCCTTATGATGGAGAAAAAGATCCCCAGGATCATCTGAACACTTTTAATTCCATCATGTCTATACTAAACATGATGAACACCCAACATGGTCAACTTTTCTCAAGGACATTAACAGGGCTTGCCCTATAATGCTATTCACTCCTACCTGTTGGATCCATCAGCTCTTTTGACGAGATATCTGACCAATTTTTGTAACACTTTGCAACTAGCAAAGTATACAATAAGACCTCTAATGACCTCATCAGTTTTACTTAGGGGAAGAATGAGACACTCTAGAGCTACCTCACCCAGTTCAGCAAGGTCACCCTAGATATCCATGGCGGTTGACATTATGAGGTCTAGCCTTTGCACGGGTAAAGTCCTTGTGGAGGTAGATAGGTATATCATCCAAAAGCATGCTTACCTTACCAAGTGTAGTAACACTGGCTCGAGAGAGGATCACCTTAAGGAAAAGAAAGAAGACAAGAAAGGCTCTACACCCAACAAAGACATAACCCCAAGGAAGCAGTTGTTACCCCTGCATCGATTCTTCACATATACTACCTTTAAAAAAACACCCTTATCCATCATATACGAGGTTTACAGTATGAATGTTATTCAGTTCCCTCCCATGAAGGCTGAGAGGTGAACTAGTAAGAATTTGGACCAAAGAAAGTACTACTGGTTCCAATGAGACTATAACCACCATACTGATGACTGCATCCATCTTAAGGACGCCATCAAATACCCTATCCAGCAAGGTAAACTTAGTAATTATGTCCGGCAGGATGATCGATGAACCAATCAAGCAGAAAGAAACCATCACAATCTAGAAACAAGAGATCAGGAAGACCTCCACCAGTAAATTCACGGCACCATTGATGTGATACAAGTAAACTCTAAAAAGGATCCCCCTCAGTCTTAGACAAAAAAGAAGGTCGAATGATCAATCTTTACTCTTGACTATCCATCAAAGAAGGCTAAAACTGCCTATCCACCAGCATCAAAACATTTAATTTTCTAACTTCAGAGAAATTGACCTAGACCGTAATGATGCTATGGTGAAAACCGCTATAATCACCAATTATAAAGCTAAGATAATTTTGATTGACCGGGGCTTTTTAGCTGATATCCTTTATTTTGATGTATTCAAAACACTAGGCATCCCACACGTACAATAGATGCTGACATAGACTTCATTGTGGTAAAATCTATGTCAACCTATAATGCAATCCTTAGGTGACCTTCCCTTAATTAGATCCAAGTAATTGTCTCTACAGCACATCTCTTGATGAAGTTCCCTGACAGGGTGGTAGCAGAAGTACACACGGATCAGAATACAACACGCTCGTACTACGTAGCAAGCTTGACTAAGATGATTAAAACAACAAGTTCTCTAACTAAGGAAATAGCTCTTCCCACTAAAGAAGCCAATGTGATCAAAATTATAGACCTCCTAGATGAGATACCCAGAGCTCATCCCCATCCAAAAGAAGATATAATAAGGGTCTGTATTTACAAAGATGATAAAGAAGTTAGCAACTAACCAAGTTGCCAACAAATTACAAAGATGTCTTCGCCTGGTTAGCTATATACATGCAAGGCATAGACCCCACCCTTATCTGCCACTTCTTGAACACTAATGATTGTCTGAGAGTTAAAAAAAAGAAGCAAATATTCAATGAAAAATGCCATAAGGCAATTGATGAAGAAGTGGAAAAATTACTAAAGGCCAAATTTATTTAGGAGGCAAAGTACCCACATGGCTATCCAACATAGTCATAGTTAAGAAGGCTAGCAGGGCATGGTGAATATACATGGATTTCACTGAATTAAATAAGGTGTCTTCTAAAGATGCCTACTGACTCCCCCTCCATCTAACATCGCCTGGTAAACTTCCTTGACAAATTCTCAAGGTACAACCAAATTTGAATGGACCCTAGAGATGCTAAAAAAACCTATTTAATAAAAAAAATAGGGTACACTGCTATGAAATCATGCCTTTCAATCTAAAGAATGTTGGAGATATATACCAAAGGATGATGGACATGGTCTTCAAAGAACAAATTGGCAGAGATCTGGAAGTCTATGTAAACAACATGGTGGTTAAATCATTGAAGGTTTCCCAGCACATGATGGACCTAGAGGAAGTATTTAAAGTACTAAAGTCCTGCCAGATGAAGCTCAATCCCATGCAGTGCGCCTTAAGAAAATTAGTAGGAAAGTTCCTCGAGTTTATGATTACCTAACGAGGAACTAAATCAAATCCAAATAAGTGTAAGGGAATCTTAGATATGGAATCGCCTAAGACAATTAAAGATGTACAACATCTCAACGTCCGCCCTTAATCATTTTTTGTCAAGGTACTGACATATACTATTTATTATACTTGTAATAGTCATCTTCTAGCTAGTACTCACCATTAAACTCTATACAAAGTCTTTCTAATCGCTCTCATAAATAAAAATTACTATTTAGTGAAAATTTTGAATACATTTATTTACATTTATTTATTATTATCTTTTCAAGGTCAACCAACTGATGCCTTCCATTTTATAACATACTCAAAATTTCTCTAGCTTTTTAATGGAAAGATGAGTGCAAACACTCATTCTAAGAACTGAAGTCATACTTAACGAGCCTTCTATCCTCTTAAAATCATGACCTAAGGAACCTCTTATAATCCTTTTGGTTGTATCATACAGAACAGTCAGCTCCACCCTTGTCAGGGAAGAAGGGTTATAACACAGTCCTATCTACTATACAAGCCACACCCTACAAGGGCCCAACTAAAATATCAAAAGATCGAAAAACTAGCACTCACCCTAGAACACTCTACAAGAAGTTTGTACTTATAATTTTAACAGCACATAATAATAATGCATATGAACCAAGCCCTATGCCAATGATGTAGAAGTCAGACCTAGCTAGCTGAATGACCATCTGGGCGATTGAATTATCCAAGTTTAACATCGTACACGAACCATGAAAAACCATAAAGGCATAATCCTTGGTGAACTTTATCGCAGAAATGACTTCTCTTATAAGCGAACCTAAAATAGTCACCCTTGAACAAACCTCATATATTGTCCACGTGGACGGTTCCTCAAGTGAAAAATCCTGTGACACCAGAGTTATAGTAGAAAGCCCAGAAGGAATAACAGTCGAATAGGTGATATGACATTCAAAGCATTAAATAACCAGGCAGAATATGCAGCTCTAATAACTTGCCTAAAATTCGCTAAAGACCTTGGGGCGACTAGCACAACGGTCCACAGTGATTAACAACTAGTTGTCAACCAGCTTAATGGAGACTACGAAACAAAAGATGAAACAATCAAACAGTATTATGAAACCATCCGAAGACTAATCAAGAAATTTAAAGGGGTCTAAGTCAGAAGAATCTTGAGAACTATAAACACACAAGCAAACACCCTCTCAAAACTAGTGCACCTAATAGATCTCCCTGGCTACCGATCGATAATCAAAGTGACCCTCTTAGAACCAAGAATATCCAAGGAGATACTACTAATCTAGATCAATAAATCTTGGATGACACCAATAAAAGCCTGTTTAGAGAACGAAACCCTTCCAAATGATCACAATGAAGTGATAAAAATACTAAGACAATCTCCTAAATACTTTATCTAGGTCGAAGACTTGTACAAATAAGGCTTCTCCTAGCCTCACTTGCATTTAGGGTTTAGAGTTTAGAAGAGGGAGAATACTTAAGAGAACTCTAAGAATGAATTTGAGAAATTCATCAATCAATCGAGACACTTCATAGAAATGTCCTACGAGCTAGATTCTACTAGCCTACACTAAGGTCAGATGCCAAGGATATGGTGAAAAAATGAGATCAGTGTCAAAGACACATTCACTTTATACACTTTTAACAAATGAATAGATGGAAATCTATTCATCATGGCCTGTTGATATATAGGGTATGGACATCCTTGATCCATTTCCAGTTGCCCTGGGACAAATAATATTCCTCATTATGGCAATCGACCATTTTACCAAGTGGATAGAGGCTGAGCCCCTCATAACAATTATAGCCAAAAACACCCAGAAGTTCCTATGGTAAAACATGATATGCTATTTCAGCTCCCTTATGCCCTTAACAATGATAATAGGCGACAATTTATAAGTTAAAGCTTTAAAACTCTCTGTTCTGAATGGAAGATAAACCTTTGTAACACCTATGTCAAACATCTTGCGAGTAGCGAAAAAACAAAGCTCGCCAACTATATCATTTTAGATAGATTAAGAAAATGACTCATTTCAGCCAATGCTAAGTGGGTTGAAGAGTTACCTTTAGTACTTTGGTTTTATAGAATGACCATTTAAATGTCAACAACTAAAACTCTATTCGCCCTTACATATGGCCATGATGTCATAATTCTGACAGAAATTAGCTATCTTTCAGATCGAGTATGTCATTACTCGGATCAAAACCACCAAAACTTGATTGTAAAACTTGACTCTCTTGAGGAAATTAGAGAGGTTGTTGGGCTACGAGTGGCAGCTTACAAATGGAGGGCTACAAATCATTTTAACTGCCTCATTCGAAGGCGACCTTGTCTTACAAACAGTGATCAATAATCAAAACCACCCCTCCTAAGGCAAACTCATCCCAAGCTGGGAAGGACCCTATAGGGTAATATGACTCCTATCAAGTAGAGTGTACCGCCTCGCCAAGCTAAATGGCGAGCCTATTCCTAATACTTGGAACGTAGCTAGTCTTAGGAAATATTTGACATGATTGTACTATATCATTGTACTTCTTCAAGAATATATTAAATTTTAAGGTGTGGCTTTGCCCCTTAATAATACCATAACATTTGTGATTTCATTCAGTTAAAAAGGTGACTTCGCCCCTAAACACTATCATACACAATCCTAGTTACTTTAAAGTTATGGTTTTTCCCCTAAAAATAACTACATAACAATGAAATGATAACCCCCACCCAAACATTCAAAAAAAGCATGAACAAAAATTGAACTCTTATAAAAGGGTAAAAGTCAATTCAAAGAAGCAAGTAGCTCCCAAAAATTACAAGTAAAAATTTACAGAATAAAAATTCCTAACAAAATTATTTTTAGGCATCCCCAAGATCACCAACAGCAAGATTCCAGGAAAGTTTCTCAAGAATCGACTAGAAGACCACCTTGTGAAGAAGAAGGACTGTTGTCAGACTTGAGAGCATCCGAGCTACCCCTATAGGGCAAATCTTCCTCTTCTAAAGAAGGATTGTAGTCATCGAGAAGAAGGGTACCATAACAAGGGTACCAATCTCGAAACACTTCCCTATGGGGTCTATCTCCTTCAAAACATTAGCTGACAACAATTTAGGGCGCAAATGCTCCAACTTGGCAAGATAGTTATGCTAGCTAAAGTACATCCACCACTTCACCTTAAACCTAAAGTAGGAAGCCTCAGTCTTGAAAAGGCAGAGGAAGTTCTGAAGACGAGCAACCTTCTTCTTCAGACGCTTAACCCTCTCTTAACTTTTATTAACCTCTAGAAGAGCCTACTCTGTCTCTTGGTGAGCCTACTTCACCTTCGGCCGAGCCTACTACGCCTTTAGGTAAACTTACCTTACCTCTTCTCGAGCAAGGTCCACCTCTTAACGAGCCTGCTCAACCTCCTGGCGAGCCATCTCAACCTCTTGGGAAGTAGTCTCAGCCTCTATATGCCAAGAATCAGCCTCAACCTTGGCCACCTCCACCTTTATGTTACAGTTGGCCAAGTCACCCTCAAGCTCATCTGCTCGCTCATGAGCATCTTCTAGTTCTAATAACAACTCCTTTTCCTTATCCTAGAACCATGAATTTTTCAGCAAACCTTGTGGCCTATTCTTTAAAGGATACTTGATTAACATCAAATGCCTCAATATTATGAAGCCAATTGCTAGAGGTCTATGAAGGCTTCTTTACTACTTTTTAATTTTTTCTGGAGGTCCCCAATAACTCCCTTTGCATCCTTACTACTTTCACCATGGAGAGAATATTACTCCCTCTATAAAATAGAAACATCACATTACAAGGCAAAATGCCAAAAAAAAAATAAAAAAAATCACAAAGCATAACATCAAAACTTACCTAAATGGCATTGTAGTCATGATAGAAGGCCACTACTTTCCCACTAGAATGAACCAAATTCTCTTTTGTTTGCCAAAAGCTTATTTTGGCACTTTTCACCTATAATTCCTTCAACTTGGCATCCAAATCTATAGACATGTTTGGGCCCTCATCTAGGAGGCCCTCCAAAGAGCCTTTACATAAACTCACTGAGAGCTCCATCCTGGTGATCCCGCCTTGCCAAGGAGTAGGCCTTAAGCCACCTCATTAGCACTTTCCTCTTGTGCCAAAACATCAGCACTCTAAAAAACAAACTCAACCTCTCTGCAGAGAGAAATAACAATGTAATCACCCGATGGCAATCTTCTCAGTTTGCCCTCACCCACGCCATAAGACAAAGGCTCTCCACTTCTCGCACTATCTGGGGGAGGAGGGGGAATAAATTGCTCCTCCCCTTCTGAAAGCGAAAGTTCCATAATCTCAGGACCCAAACTCACACCAACATGATGAGGTAAACCCACCTCTTTGATGATTACAATCAAAGGAACCACCTTAACTACCGAAACCACTGGGTCCAGTGAAGACGATCCTGCTGCCCTCTCTTAGGCTGAAGCAACATTAGATATGGTCCCTTGCTCGCGAGCCTTCTTCTACCTTCCTTGGCAAACGACTTCTTGAGGACATTTTTTAGACTTTACAATAGGGTGACTCCCTCGCATATGGCATCGATGATGCTCCCTCCTATCCCAATAAGATCTTCTTGAGGCTAAAACTTGCAAAAATAACAAAAACATGGTTAGTGACTATGAAAATAAGCCTAAAAACACACAAAAAAACCTTGCTTTCCTTAAGATTCAAAAATTGCCCAGAAAAGTGATTTACGATCATTTGCTTCCTGGGGTATAGCTCCCTATAAGAAGCCCTATGATAGGTAACAGTCACCTGCCACTTGAAAGGAAAAAGAGAACACCCATCTATATCCTTCACTCACCAAAGGTAAACCCCCATTATTGGAATCACCTTGAAAATTTGAGTTTACCAATTTTTTAGGTGGCTTTTCAACCCTTGTACCAAAGCAAGATGGCGAACCTTAGTCTAAAAATTGTACCATACCACCAAAAAACAAACAGTAGAATAAAAATAAAAAAAGATGCTCATCAGCACCTCAACCTTCATCAGGTCACAAAGGACCTCAAGCCCCCAAATCAAGGCCCAAGCATTCACGTTTAAACGAGCAGGACATATGAGTAACAAATTCATCAAGTCTATTTTGAACTTGGTGAAGGGAAGGATGACTTTAATACTCAATGGAAAAATGTGCATCACAAACCCTAGGTTATTCGCCCATATTACACTAGTTTACTGTCCCTAACCACCCACCCAAAAATCATTCCACCCTAAATAGACAAAATAACTATCCCATATCCTTTGTAACTGAGCCCCCTCAGTCATCAAGGAAAGATACCTATTCACATCATCAAGAATTCCTTTCACCATTTCCTGACTTAAAATAGGAACAAACATCATATTCCCATCGCCATCGCAAAGAGGTAAATCTTCCTCTATGGAACCACTCATAGAGGAGCGATAATGAACCCTCGACAGGTCCACTACCACCCTTTCCTCAATTGATTCTAAAATAAGCATACATGCCATATCAAAGCTATCCCAATTGTCCTCCCACCAACTTTAAAACCCAAGTTTAGACTTTGAGGACTTAGCCCTATCCCCCCTACCATAAACAATAGGAATGACCATGTCTTGTTTGAAATCTATAATCCTAACTTTTGGTTGAGGAGGCATTTCTCACAAGAAATCAACATACCTGAAAAAGACATGGAAAAAAAATCAAATTTTAGATTTTTGTCAGACGTTGAAGAGGGGAGAGAAGAGATATATCTACAAAAACCCGAAAGCAAAATCACTCATCTAAAAAGAAAAAATACAAAACCTCACTCAAAAAGAGTGAGTACTCATAGAGAAATGAACGAGTGAAGAAATCGAGACATAGGGAGCTTTGAAAAAAATAACCTTCGAAAAACACAAAATCTACAGAAAATGTAAGAGTGAAGAAGAAAGTAAGAAGAAAATTCTTCTTAAACCTTCCACCAGGCATAGAAATGAAATGACACCTAAGTGAAACGACAAAAATGCCCTTACATGAATGAACGAGTGCTAAACATTTCTCAAAAAATTACAATATAGCCCTTTTCGGGTGAACTAATGCACCACAAAGACTAAAACTATCATGGGTAACCTCCACTCACCCTTAACACAAACAAAATGTGAAAAGACATAAGAAGGGACCACTAACAAACGTGGTACGCCAGTGCTATATAAATGATGTCACCTCCAAAACTGGGGGACTTAACGAACAAGAAAGAAAAACCCACCAATCAAAACCAAGACAGTAAGTCACCCAAATAAAAACCAACTCAGGACATTCAGCCATCTAGATCAAACAAGACATTCGTCCTATAAGCATCAATAAATGAGTTCACCCCCACTAATAAAAGAAAGGGCATTTGCCCTCTAAAGATCGTTTTACCCCAAGGCGAACTAAGCACTTGAGATCTTAAGTCCATAGTGTAATATCCGCTCTTATTTCTAAAAGAGATGTTTCTAATTTTAATTAATTACTTGTGTATGTTTGCATTAGACTGCATATAGTTGCATTAAGGCAAGAATTGGATTAAATAAGAGTGAGATAATTAACCTGATAGAGGTTAAGGAATAAACTAAAAGAATGGAAAAGTTCAAGTATGAGAATTTCAATTATTTTGAGGCTGAATGATTAGAGATTAAGATCAAATTTACAAATTTTAGGACGCCTATATGAGGCTGTAAGTCAGACTTCCTCCCTACCCAAAATTCAGAACATCACTTTTAGAGAGAGAAAGTAGTCAAATAGAGAGAGAAAGTGAGGAGAAAGAGAGTAAATCTTCACTTTTAGTAGAAGTTAAATCCAGAGAAGTGTCTAGGAAAGCATCTAATACAAGAATTAACTTGCAAACAAGGAATTAAGGTAGCAAAATAATCCAATCCCTTTTATTTTGAAGTTACTGTTCATATAACGGAACTTACTGATTTTAAAATTGTTTGAAAGGAAAAAGGGATTTAAAACTACATTCTTAGTGTTTTTAATCACTATTGAGTCTTTTGAATCGTATGAATATACCTATGCATGCTTAAATCATATTATAAAATATAGTTTTTGTCTATAAATGAGAATGAGGTTAAATGCAAGATTTGAGAGAGATTAAGTTGTGTTTGGGCTGTATTTTGTGTGATAAATAATGCTCACATGTTTGTTTTGAATTCATAAATTTCAAAATGAGAGTTTAAACAAGTTTTTGGATAAAAATTATGGGTCAATCACGAGACATAAAGCAGAGCATAATGCAGTAGCTGACTAGTAACTCGAATTAGTCAACTGTCATATTCTTTAGCTACCCAAAAACGCATACAGAGCTCTAGAAGTCAACTACTAGCCCTTGGAAGTCGACTGTCATGTTCTTCATTTTCCAAAATTTTCCCAGAAGGCTAATAGTTAACTGCCATGCTCTAACAATTGACTGTCAAGCCCAACAGTAAGCTAGTAGCCGACTGTCAATCCTATAGCAGTCAACTAGTAGCTCTTGGGTTAGAATTTTGAAAGTGGATAGAATGTTAGCAGTCAACTAATAACAGGGTACCAGCTGACTACCAGCCTCTATGAGTTAATTATAAACTTAATAAAATGTTTCAAAGGTATTTAGGCCAAGAAACTCTACTCAAACAAGGGATTTGAACCTAGAAATTGAAGGGTAACATGTACTTTGAAATTAAATAAAAAAAGATCAAGAATATGATGAGAATTGAGAAGGAAAGAGCAAGCATAAGTTAGAGAAATGAGAGTTGTATTCTTAGTATATGTGTTAGCAATAGATAGGTTCATAACTCAATGACTGATCGCTGGTATGGAACGATAATTAGACATTCCATGATTTTTGTGATAGTTGTAAATTCTAAGTTAGTTAACTTAATGGCCAATTTAAATAAAAGGTTATATACTTATAATTTCACATAACTATGGTATGCACCGAATCACCCTAATGTATATGCTTATGAATAACATTTTGGGGACTATATTATATACTCAATGTATGGAATTAATGTGTGGATTCTTATTGTAGGGACTCTTATTGTACTTGGATCTACTAGAGGACACTCCAAAATGTACATGAATGTGATATTGCAATCAAAGATTGCCAATGGCATGTGTTAGCAAAAGTTACGAGTATATATTCGAAAATGTGGAGTGGTTTTCTTGACCACCCTCTTGATTTCTATTATTGTCATTATTATATGATGCTTAATGTGATTTTGCAAAGGCTAATGAGAAGTGCTCTTATTTCCTTAATGCTCTTTATGAGAATGAAATCATGTTACCAATGAAAGTCAATTTTTGTATAATCTGATTATATTTCATGAATATATATATACTGTGGGATGGATATTAAATGAGTTATGCATGCAGTTCTCAAAGTATAACATATGAATATGTTCGTGTATAATAACCCAATAGTTATGATATTTCCTATCATGTTGAGAAGAATGTAGAGTTTGCCATATGAGTTTACGATGATACAACTAGAAATTTTATAAATTGTCTATTATTGCTACTAAGATTTTATTCTCATTAAAAATGCTAGTTTTTATTAGATACCTAGATATCAGGTGCTACTCGAGATGGCGGTGGAATATGTAGAAGTGCCCTTTTTAAGGTATTTTCCCATAATCAAGGATTTTTTTGTACTAATAGTTGTGGAAATTCCATCTCCTTTATAAACGGCTAGGGTGTGTTAGTTTGAATATTTTGACATATAAATAGATATTTTGACATGCTCGATACTATGACTCCTTGTTGGTATTTCGGGAGGATTAGGAGGATGAGTTTTAGGTATATAGGACAAGGACATATATGTATTAGGATATATGAGTTAGGACTTCACTAGCAGTTTTTGTTAAATGGGTTTGAGTGGCAGACTTGTTGTCTCCTTACCTTAGTTAACACGCTCATATATCCATAGGTATATGTCTAATTGATGGCATTTGTAACTAATGTGAATGTATGTATAAATATCTATGTTTTATTCTAGTTAATTAATTGCTTTCTGCTGCGTTGTGTGTGAGAAATTGAGTATGGTAGCCCAAACTAATGGAACTTAACCATTTAACTTGGTAAAAAGTTAAAAATAGACTCGGGTAAAGGTAGTAGTAATTCACTAATCCTGTAATATATTTTATAAATAATTAAAATTGAACTATAAGATTAGGGGGTTACACTGAGTTGGTATCAGAGCATAGCTACCACGATTAGCACATAGCTGACTCAATAGTGAAGGATAGATTCTTTAGGATAGAGACAAATGCAAGTTAGTCAGCTGAGCATAGGCAGTAGATAGACTTGTATTATGTTTTGACTTAAGGAATGGAGTGTTAGGTTTGGGGTAGACAATATTTCTTATTGGCGTCATATAATCTCTTATAAATATTATGTTATTGGGATTGATCACCTCAGTAATGTTTGTTTTGTAGAGTGAAATATGGCCCCATCTAGAAAGAATATTGAAAAGGAAAAGGAGAATGAGGGTAGCTTAACTCGAGTTATGCAAATTTTGGTGGGAATGGCAAAAGCTATGAGGGAGCAAGTTACTGTCACTACTCAACAATTTGCAGCTACTGCGAAAGCATTCTGACAATTTCAGGAGAATAGGCTTGCGAATCACAACCCAAATCTTAAAGGTAGACAAGTGGGAAACCAAGCTTATAATGGATGGCCTAAGTTTCAAAAGAACAAACCTCCTTCTTTTAGGGGTGAGTTTAACCCACAAATAGCTAAAGAATGGCTTAGAGAGATGGAAAATTTGTTTATGATTTTAGGGAACATAGATGAGTAGAAAGTATTATTCTCCACCTATATGTTAATTAGGAAAGCAGAGTATTGGTGAGAGGGGCGAGACAATTATTAGAGGCTCAAGAGGTCTAAATTACCTGGGAGTCGTTTAAAAGGGTATTTCTAGAGAAGTATTTTCCTCAAAATGTGAGAAATAAAAGAGAAATAAAATTTATGCAAATAAAGTAGGGTAACATGATTTTTGAGGATTACCTAGCTAAGTTCGAAAAGTTGTCCAAGTTCTCTTCACTTCATCCAAAAAAAGCATGGAAGGCTATGCATCTAGAAGCTGGGTTGAGATCGGAGTTAAAGAACGTTGTTTCTCCATTTGAAATCAGAAACTTTGCTATGTTAGTAAACAAGTGTTGCATCATTTCTCAGAACCTAGCTGATATAGAAAAAGAAAGACAAAGGACTAACTTCCTTAAAAGGAAGCAACCTAGATTCCTTAGAGGAAGGGAGAACAGGAGTGAATGGAACCAGAAAGGGAAGAAGCCTATGGTGAGGCAGGTGGTACCCAACATTTGTCCAAAGTGTGCAAAAAATCATAGTGGACCTTGTAGATTCCAACCGGGGGTATGCTACAAGTGTGGAAGACAAGGCCACTATATTAAAGATACTAGACCTCCCACTATGGGAAGAATTTATACTCTCAATTGTAAAGAAGCAATCCAGTTTGATGATTTGCTGAAAGATAAATGTTTAATAAATGATGTATCTTTAATTGTACTTTTTTACTTTGGCACCACTCATTCTTTCATTTCCTTTGAATGTGTGGAAAGATTGAAATTACCTTTATCTAAATTACCCTATGAGCTATCTATTTACACTATCGTAGGAAAGTAGGTATTGACTTCTTTGGTTTGCTTAAATTGCTCACTTATTGTTGAAAATAAGCCTTTCGTCGCTGACCTTATTTGTTTACCGCTAATGGGATTGGACATTATTTTTGGGATGGATTGGTTGTCTATAAATAATGCAGTCTTGGATTGTTCTAAGAAATCTATAACTTTTATAAATGCCATACTTGTAAATAGGAAAATTAAGGAAGAGATCTAAAGAATTAGTTTTCTATGTTCTTCTGAGATTGAATTCCAGCATAAACTTAGTACTATCCTTGTAGTTTGTGAATTCTCATATGTCTTTCCCAAAGACATTTCAAGTCTTCCACCTGAGAGAGAGATAGAATTTTCTATAGAACTAATTAATGGTACATGAACAATATCTGTAGTGCCTTATAAAATGTCTCCCTTAGAGTTGAATGAATTGAAGATACAAATAGAAGACCTCTTAGGGAAACAATTTATTAGGCCCAGTGCTTCACCATGGGGAGCACCAATGTTGTTTGTCAAAAAGAAAGATGGCAACTTGAGACTGTACATAGATTATAGGCAATTGAACAAGTTAACGATGAAAAATAAATACCCACTCCCTAGAATAAATGACTTGTTGGACTAGTTGAGAGGGGCTACTGTGTTTTCTAAGATTGATTTAAGGTCAGGGTACCATCAAATTAGAGTGAGAACAGAAGATATACCTAAAACAGCCTTTATAACCAGATATGGGCATTATGAATTCCTTGTAATGCCGTTTGGATTGACAAATCTCTAGCTACTTTTATGAATTACATGAATCATATCTTTAGACCTCATCTTGATCAGTTCGTGGTAATGTTTATTGATGACATTCTGGTGTATTCTAAAAGTAGTAAAGAGCATAAATATCATCTTATGATTGTGCTGCAGTTGCTTAGAGAAAGGTAATTGTATACCAAACTTGAGAAGTGTGAGTTTTGGCTGGAAGATGTGAAATTCTTAGGCTATGTAATTACATAAGATGGAGTAGTAGTAGATCTCAGTAAGACAGAAATGGTGTTTGGTTGGGAGAGACCTACAATGGTAACGGAGATTCATAGTTTTCTCATATTAGTTGGATACTATAGGAGATTTATCCAAGGGTTTTCAAAAATAGCATTGCCTTTGACTAAATTAACTAGGAAAGATGTTCCATTTGTGTGAAGTCACAAATGTGAACATAGTTTTCAAGTGTTGAAAGAACAACTAACCACAACATTTGTTCTAACTATCCCTAACTCATTAGGAAGTTTTGGACTATATTGTGATACATCCAAAAAGGACCTAGGATGTGTCTTAATGCAAAATGGAAGAGTAGTAACATATACCGCTAGACAGCTACGACCTTATGAAGAAATTATCGTACCCATGACTTAGAATTAGCAATTATGGTTTGTCTTGAAGATTTAGAGACATTATTTTTATGGGTCGAAGTTTGAGGTGTTTAGTGACCACAAAAGTATTAAATACCTCTTTGACCAAAAGGAACTAAACATGAGGCAAAGAATATGTATAGAACTTTTAAAAGATTATGATTTTGAACTAAAGTACCATCCGAGAAAGGCCAAGGTAGTGGCCGATACCCTAAATAGAAAATCCCTTGATGCAGCTCACATGATGGTGAATGAAATGAACCTAATTGAGAAATTTAGGAGTTTGAATTTGTCCACTCTAGTGTTGCCAAATAGGCTGTACCTGAGTGAAATAAGGATTGAGAATAACCTTATAACTCAAATCCTAAAAGCCTAAAGGGAATATGAGTTTTTAAAGTCCCTAAAGGACCCAAGAGAATTTAGAAGAGGCATTAATGGGGTAGTGACTTTCCAAGATAGGATTTATGTTCCATAGTTAAGATGACTGAGGGACATAATTTTGAAAGAAGCCTATAAGAGCCTTGCAGGAGGCTTTTGGCACTAAACTCAATTTCAATACTACTTATCATCCACAAACTAATGGGCAGACTGAACGAACTATTCAGACATGCTTATAGCATGTGTATTAGAACAGAAGGGAAGTTGGGATAAGAGTTTTTCATTGATATAATTTACCTATAATAATAGTTTCCATTCCAATATAGGAATGGCTCCTTATGAGGCCTTATATGGAAGGAAATGTCAGTCACCATTATGTTAGTTTGAGGTGGGGGAAAGTCAATTGCTAGGGCCTGAGTTAGTCCAATAAACTACAGATCAAATTAAAATAATCAAAGAAAAGATGGCTAAGGCCCAGCATAGACAGAAAAATTATACTGATAAGAGAAGAAGATCACTAGAGTTTGAAGAAGGAGATCATGTATTTCTCAGGGTTTGCCCATTTATTGGTATTGGTAGAGCTATTAAGTCCAAAAAATTAAATCCTAGATACATTGGACCCTACCAAATCTTAGAAAGAATCGGTCCATCCACTTACCAGATCACTTTAACCCTATTTTTGTCTAACCTCCATGATTTATTTCATATTTCTTAACTTTGTAAATACCTTCCAGATTCCTCTCATGTTCTTGCTGTTAGTACAAGACAATTGAAAGATAATTTGACTTACAAACCAAAACCTTTGAAAATCATTAGTACTAAGATCAAGCAATTGAGAAGTATGGCTATTCCCTTAGTAAAGGATCAATCATCATCACAAGAGGCAACATGGGAAACAAAAGAAGAGATGAAAAGAAATTTTTCAGAAATTTTTGTATAGGTATGTATAAATTTCGAGAATTAAATTTCTTAAAAGGAGGGGAGAATTGTAACATCTACTCTTATTTCTATAAGAGATGTTTGTTAATTTTAATTAATTGCTTGTGTATGTTGCATTAAACTGCATATAGTTGCATTAGTGCAAGAATTGGATTAAATAAGAGTGAGATAATTGACCTGAAAGAGGTTAAGGACTAAATTGGAAGAATGGAAAAGTTCAAGTATGAGAATTTCAATTTTTGCCAAAGGACTTACTGTAGCCAATTGATTTTTGGAAATCTCCCACCAATGGTTCAGGGACAAAATCGTAATTATATATATAGTTTAGAAATTACCATTTTGAGGTTGAATGATTAAAGATTAAGATCAAAATTTGCAAATTTTGGGACACCTATATAAGGCTGGAAGTCAGACTTCCTCCTTACACAAAATTCAGAACATCACTTCTAGAGAGAGAGAGATAAGTCGATTAGAGAGAGAAAGTGTGGAGTAAGAGAGTAAATCTTCACTTTCAGTAGAAGTTAAATCCAGAGAAGTGTCTAGGAAAGCATTTGATACAAGAATCAACTTGCAAACAAGGAATTAAGGTAGCAAAATAACCCAATCCCTTTTATTTTTGAAGTTACTGTTCATATAACTGAACTTGATGATTTTGAAATTATTTAAGAGGAAAAAAGGATTTAAAACTACATTCTTAGTGTTTTTAATCACTATTGGGTGTTTTGAATCATATGAATATACTTATGCATGCTTAAATCATATTATAAACTATGGGTTTTGTCCATGAATGAGAATGAGGTTAAATCCAAGATTTAAGAGACATTAAGTTGTGTTTGGTTGTATTTTGTGTGATAAATGATGCTCATATGTTGGTTTTAAATTTATAAATTTCAAAATGGTAGTTTAAAAAAGTTTTTGGATAAAAATTTTGGGTCAACCACAAGACATAAAATAGAGCATAACGTAGCAATCGACTGTTAACTCAAATTAGTCGAGTGTCGCGTTGTTTAGCTGCCCAGAAATGCATACAGAGCTCTAACAGTTGACTGCCAGCCCCTGGAAATTGACTACCATGTTCTTCATTTTCTAGAATTTTCCCAAAAGGCTAACAGTCGAATGCCATGCTTTAACAGTTAACTGTCAGGCCTAACAGTAAGCTAGGAGCCGATTACCATCTCTGTAGCAATCGACTGGTAGCTCTCAGGTGAAAATTTTGAAAATGGATAGAATGTTAGCAGTCAACTAATAACAGGGTAACATCCGACTACCTGCCTCTGTGAGTAAATTATAAACTTAATAACATGTTTCGAAGGTATCTAGCTCAAGAAACTTTACTCAAACAAGGGATTTGAACTTAGAAATTGAAGGGTAACATGTATTATGAAATTAAATGAAAAAGAGGAAGAATATGATGAGAATTGAGAAGGAAAAAGCAAGCATAAGTAAGAGAAATGAGAATTTTATTCTTAGTATATGTGTTAGTGGTAGATAAGTTCATAACCGAATGACTGATTGTTGGTATAGGATGGTAATTAGACATTCCATGATTTTTATGATAGTTTTAAATTCTAAGTTAGTGAACTTAATGGCCAATTTAAATAAAAGGTCACACACTTAGAATTTCACATAACTATAATATGCATCGAATCACCCTAATGTATATGCTCATGAATAGCATTTTGGGGACCTTATTATCTACTTAACGTGTGGACTCAATGTGAGGACTCTTATTGTGGGGACTCTTATTGTACTTGGATCCACTAGAGGATGCTCCAGAATGTACATGAATGTGATATTACAATCAAGGACCGCCAATGGTATGTGTTGCCAAAAGTTACGAGTATATATTCAAAAGTGTAGAGTGGTTCGCTTGACGACCCTCTTGATTTCTCTTATTGTCATTATTATATGATGCTTAATGTGATTTGGTGAAGGCCAATGAGAAGTGCTCTTATTTCCTTAATGCTCTTTATGAGAATGAAATCATGTTACCAATGAAAGTTGATTTTTGTATAATTTGATTATGTTTCATGAATATATATATATATATATATATATATCCTATGGGGTGGATATTAAATGAGCTATGCATGAAGTTATAAAAGTATAAAATATGAATATGTTAGTGTATGGTAACCCAATAGCTATGATATTTCCTATGATGTTGAGAAGAATGTAGAGTTTTCCGTATGAGTTTACAGTGGTACAACTAGCAATTTTATAAATTAGTTATTATTGCTACTGAGATTTATTCTCATTAAAAATGTTGGTTTGTATCAGATTCCTAGATATTAAGTGCTACTCGAGATGGAGGTGGAATATGTAAAAGTGCCCTTTTTAGGGTATTTTCCCATAATCAAGAAATTGTGGGTACTAATAGTTGTAGAAATCTCCTCTCCCTTGTGAACGGGTAGGGGTGTTAGTTTGAATATTTTGACATATAGATTGATATTTTGACATGCCCGATACCCTGACTCCTTGTTGGTATTTCAGGAGGATCAAGAGGATGATTTTTGGGTATATAGGACAAGGACATATATGTATTAGGATATATGAGTTAGGAAGTCACTAATAGTTTTTGTTAAATGGGTATGAGTGACAAGCTTGTTGTCTCTTTATCCTAGTTAACATGCTCGTATATCCATAGGTATATGTCTAATCGATGGCACTCCTAACTAATGTAAATGAAAGTGAATGTACGTATAAATTTCTATGTTTTATTCTAGTTAATTTAATTGTTTTTCACTGCTTTACGTGTGAGAACCTGAGTATAGTAACCCAAACTAATGGCACTTAACCATTTAACTTGGTAAAAAGTTAAAAATAGACTCAGACAAAGGTAGTAGTAATTCACCAATCCTGTAATATATTTTATAAATAATTAAAAATGAACTATAGGATTAAGGGGTTACACATAATTGCTTGCACCTATAAATTTAGGGGACTTGTGATAATACAATGGCTGACCACCATTAGGGATTGCCCTTCATGCACCCAATTGCCCACTAACGACCTTGCTTAGAAGTAGGGGTTGCCCAATGGCAAGCGCCCACTGAACGCCACGTGTCCATAAGGTGTTGACTCCACCTATAAATATTACAATAGCCCTTGGTACCAAGTACGCAAACTTTTGCAATGTAAAAGTTTTATGCTCTTACGCTCTCTTACTTTTTGACTTTAGAATCAAAGGTATATTTAGGGAGTCAATCCTTGTTTGCATTTTTTACTTGCTCCTTGTGTAGGACTTGCCCTCACTGACTATCGTCTTGCCCACTGCTACTTGGAACCCATCTAGGCAAGTTTATCAAGTTAGACTGAAGAAATTCAATCCCAAATTAAAAATGTATTAGTTTCAAAAATAGAGCTAAACAGAGTTAGAGTATATTAGTCCAAACAAGTCTTAATTCTTGACACATTAACGAGATTCAAATAAAAATTTAATAGAAATCAAATATTTCTTTTAATTTAACCTAAAAATTATTATACAATCAATATTTTTTAAATGTACACCTGGCCAAAAATGATTTCTAATAGATTAAATCAAATTATTTTGTAATAGACGTCTTATTCTGGTCCATTTGATCAAGTTGTCAATTTTAATTTATTTTAAAATAAAATTTTAAAAAATTATAATGTAAAAGTTTTTATTTAATTAAATTATTTTAAAACACTTACAAATATTTAAAAAATAGTTTGTGTTTAAAAAGTTTTACAAAATCACATTTTTTAACTATCAAATTAGCAATAAAAGCATGCATAAATTTACTCTAAAAATAATATAATTTAAATAGATAAATTATTTTAAATATTTATTATAGTTAATTTTGATTTTTAATTAATTAAATATTTAAATGTTCTAAACATTTTTAAAAACTTAAATACATATAAATACTCCACTCTAATTTACATGTTTCCATATAATATATATTAAAAATTTAGCATAATTTTAATATAATAATTGAAATTGAAATTTATCAAAATATATCATTTACTAAAAATTAATAAATTACTCCCAAAAACAGTCCAAAAACCCTGGAAAGAAAGTTTCCAAGAGTTAGGTAAAAATAAATAAGATAAATATAATAAATTGTAATTTTCAGTAGAAACATTTTCATCTTAAAAAAAGTAATTTTCAATTTTTGCTAGTAAAATTCTAATTTTTAGTTTCTTTTTTATAATTAAAAATATTACTTCTACTAGGCTTCGAAGCAAAAAGAATGGCACACTTGTCTCAATCCTCCAAGACCAAGATACAATCATTCCCTAAAAAAAAAAAAAAACTCTTGTTACATTTAAGGTTTTCAAATTTAAAAATTTAAGTAAACTCAAAAATAAAGAGATTAAAATTAACACAAATTCAACTGGTAAACTCATAAAAATTTACCTCCATCAATTAGTTATTAGAAATACATATTTCTATCATAATTAATATAAATAAAGTAAAAATTTAAATAATAAAAATTTAAATGCAATTAATATATAAATATTGAATATAAATTCATTCACAACATATACTTTTATTTGTAATTTATACATTTATGAAAAATTTAATTATTTATATATATTTTTTTTAGTTTAGACAATTGAATACTATTATTTTTTAATTAATTTTTAATAGAAAAAACTTTGGTTGTAAACTTCACTAAAAACTCAGAAAGTCCAAAAAACTCTTTTTCACAAATTTACTATGAATTTACTACAAGTTCGGCAAGTTTATTTCAAATTTACAGAGTTCAGAATAAGTTCACACATTTTTGAGTTTGATAACAAATTAATTAATTTTAATTATTTTAATTATGCATAAACATAAACTCGAGGTTAAGAATTAACTCGAGAATTTAGGAATAGCGGCATTCATAATGTCCTTCAACATCGATCTCCACCAACAGAAATTACAGTACCACTAGAAAATATCTGGAATTTGAAGTATTAGCACTAACTAGAAGTCTTGTATTCAACTATTCATGGAAGAAAAAATAAATAAATAAAAGTAATAAATAAATAAATAAAAGGAAGAAAAAAATTTTAATCCATTCCATGAGAGAGGAAAAAAGCACACTATAGGAGAATGCAGGAAGTTGGAAAGCGAACCAGAAGATACACAGTATATATTAAATGTATTTGCCAAACTTTGGCAGATTGAGATTCATAAAGGCATACACTACTTGAGGAAACTATATATTTTACTACCCAGAACAAAGGTCTAATTACAATATTAGTATATGAACCTTAAAATGTAATGTTACTCCTCCTTAAACTTTGTACTAAAATGAAAACATTAAATTCCAGTTAAAATTAACTGCAAAAGTTATTGGAGTTAATTTCAATTGGGATTTAATGTTTTAGTCCAAAGTTCATGAATGTGAGTTGTTACATTGTAGAGTTCATGTACTTATTTTGTAATTAGATTGGAGAAATGTAGCTTCCCCAAACAAATTAAGATACAGTCTTCAACTTTCAGCAGTCACTTTTTCCTTTGATGAGAGAAGCCTTACCCTCCTTGTGAGATCTCTCATAACATCTATAATCACAGATTTCTTTTGGATCCTGAACTGAATGGCTAGTTCAGTTGAACCTGAAGCACCCTTTCTCAAGAGTGATTCATCATCCATTATTTTGGTAGGGAAGTGTCCCAATGCAATGACACACAAAGCAATTGCGGTTCGAAAAGCAGCCACTTCATTTGCAATACCAAGAGGAGCTTCAGCAGCTAAAGACTTGAGATTTTTAAGGTCACAGTTCTGCACAGCCTCCATGTTACTTGCAAGAAGTACTCTCAGAGCCGCCAGTAGGCGGCCCTCTACTATTTCTGGACCACCTAAGCTTACCTGTAACAAATGGCAACAATTTAATTTGTGTTTAGGGGTAAACACGTGCCCATTAAGTGTACATCACGTCAAGGGTTCAATTCCTACTCCTACCACTAAAAAAAGAAAAAGAAGACAAACAAAAAGGGAACAATTTAACTTGTATTTTGCACTGCTCAAATATTGTGTAAACAGACATTGCCTGCTCACAGATCACTACCCCTTCCCTTTGTTTCTGTGGTACAAATAAATAAACATATTGAAAAATGGGAAAATAAACAGAACTAACTTCAACTTAGGCGTTTTGGAAAATAGACCCTCAACTTTTAATATTAACAATTAACCCTCAACTAAAACAAAAGGGTAAATTATAGTTTATCCCCTATAGTTTTGCCCAATATTAGTTTGTGCCCTACATTTTGCTTCATTACCACTTAATCACACAATGAGAGGCTCCTCTAGGAGGAGTTGACTAGATGAAAGATAATTCAATAACTAGAAGTAAGAGAGACCAAAGAAAAATAATAAAAGAAATTATCAAAATGCACCTAACTATAAAAAATCTAATCATAGAAATGAACCAAAATAAAATACATTAACGTCGCTTTGAAAAAGACTTTGCTGTTGTTACCACTTAATCACACAATGACATTTTGTTTTCTTAATTTTATTTGAAATAAATGACAAAGTTAAAATAATGAACAATTTCATTGATGGAACTATGTTTTACTATCTTAAACAACTCCATAGTCTTTTAAGGATAATACTGAGATCAAGCTAACATAGTTGAAACTGCTGACTTACTTCCAACAATAGTCTCAAAACACTGACAAATATTCAATATACAAGTCAAACAGAAATGTGAGAACACTATTAATCATTATAAAATTCACTTAATTATTTTGTTAAAATTTGGATGTAACATGGTGGTTAAATGGCAGATGAACAGCCCACAAGGATGTTAAAATGACAATTTAAATAGGGGAGAAAATTGATTTCAAGCCTTGTCATAGGTTGTAAACTATAATTTATCTAAAAGTAAATCAAATAAAAGATATCTAACAGCTAAATAGTGTTCATGTGGAAAAGCTAATTTTGGAGATTTTTGGTTTCTAAAAACAAAATTTTTAACCTATCAACTTTTAATATCAGCAATAAAATCCCCTTGGAATTTTTTTTCTGGTTAATCAATGGTAAATTAATAGTCAGAAATTTTAAGCCTGGGGTTATATTGAGAACAAACTGACTAGTAAAATTACTTAAAACACCTTCCAATATGTTTTAAGAAGAGGAGTACTGAATTTAAGTTGATGGTTCTATGATAGAACTTTCTAAATACAGAAAACTAGAGAAGATAAGAAACAAGTAGTGAACTCAAATGCAGAATTTGAACGCTGAATTAACCAACTTGGAATCCCCTTAGGTAGGACAAAACCCCATTACAATGCAATAATTAGAAGAAAATTAATGAAACTAACCTATGGGTATTTATAGCTGTCATACCCGGCTCCTACATAACAGAATATTAAATGAAGAAATTATAATAAATGCATGAAAGAAAGAAATAAAACAGAGACATGCAGTAAGCAGTGGGACTGTGGGAGAATGACTTATCCTTATTTGCAACCCATGATCAGAAAGGATAGGGAGTTGAAATCCCCAATAACTGCAGTAAGGAAGACCCCACGTCCTCCGGGCTATTTGGCACATGTTTCTTTCTAGAATGGGTCAACATTGGTTTCTCTTGGCTTTTCCTTTTTTGCACATAAGTCCTTATAGGTGTAGCATTCTATTTGTAGAAAACTCAAAGTTGAAAGGTCATGTGCATTTTTCCCTTGAGTTGAGGTTTAGAGAGTAACTATGGCATGAAAAAATTTATTAGATTATTAGTCGCAAATGTTGGTCAGGTTTATGTTATAGTAAATAGTCTAGAATGTATGGCAAACTCAAACGAGCAAGCAGTGAAGGTTACATGTATCTAACTTGCTTAAATCTATCATAGATGAAAAGTCTGATTCTATTAAAGGTTATATATCATTCATATGGTGATTAATTAATGATCTCATGTTCTTATGATCTTATATATTACATAAAGTCTATTAGCCTCATATAATAGTTCTATGGAAAATCTAAACTAATAACGAACAAGCACTGATACTAATAAATATGAAGGGCCTATTTCAAGGAATTAAAACTAGTGCCCTATTTTATGGATCTAGTGCCTTGTTTTGTGGATGTGTGCCTTGAATTTTGTTTTATGGTTTATGGACAGGTCTAGAAATTCTTTAATTAGCTTCTAACAGAAAAAGGTCAGAGAGGAACAACTAACTTTCCCACAAATCCCAAGCTACAGAGTAATTGTCTACTAAGAAATGCAAACCAGAGCTTCTGATTAAACTGTCTCATATGATGCAAGTTGTTACTAACCTTCATACAACTCCCAAGCCACAGAGAAGTTATTAGTAGACATTTCACTACTCTCAGAAGGGTTAAAAAGATTCAACGTGATAATTGAGTTGTTCCTATAGACAACAAGGCTCTTTACTTTAATGCTTGAACATTCAAATTCTATAGTAATTTGATTAAAGAAATAGTAAAATAATAGGGGAATATCAAGGAGAAGAAACCTTGAGATCAGGAGCTTCTCCAGCTAGATTTAGCTCAGATAAAATTTGTTCCTGCCACGGTGCAGGTGCCGAAAAGTTGGGAGAAGAAACCCCAGCTGCCATGCTTGCAGCATCCAAAAAAGCACCATCATATTTGAGCTCAATACAGTCATAAGGATTTGATGGTATCACAAACCCATAATCAAGAAGAAAAAGATCATTGCCTAAACAGCCGTAGTTAAGTAATAAGGGACTATCTTGTTTAATTTCTGTCTCAGCTACAACCTGAGGCAAAGATACAGAGTTAGCCCAGAAAAGAAATATTTTGTTTTAATTTCTTTCACATAAACAAGGGGGTAAACTTATAAAGGAAAAAGTATGCAGAAACATACCTTTACTTGCATCTTAGCTTTACCAATATCTTGTTCCTGAACAATTTGGGCATTTGGATTGAAACTATGGTTGCACATATCAATGAGAGGAAGCATCATGGGTATGTCTATGTGGGTCCCATCTGAACGCTTGTTACCATACAACTGGAATGCCCTAGATGAGACTGCTGACATTGCCCATCCAAGAGAAGATGCATCTACTTCTTGGCCACCGAAGGGATGCTTATCTGGTTTCAGATTGTCAAGGGCACGCTTAACTTCTTTCTCAAAATCAAGAAGGAAGCGACATCTTTTATTTACCTGGGCACATGGAATTTATTTATTTTAAATGCCATACTGTTAGGCACTCACAATATAAAGATGACATTACAGAGTTTCATCTTTAGTTGTTCATCATGGTAGGCATGGACAAGGATGCAAGAGACTCGAATGTTAATCTAAGAGTTGGGTCATGTCTTGTGCAAGAGCCTGACACAAGTCAGATATAAACACAACTCTTGTTCAAACGTATCACCAATGAGTAACTTAGTATTAGCCCCAAGACTAATATCCACGGGTACATGTCTCCAAAACCTGCAGTCTAAGTCCTTGAAATAATTTTGTTTACCTGTTGTGCAAGATGCCAAAACTTGATGAATAACTTACAGTAACAAAACATGTCTAAGAGAATTTCTCACAATTTTCAAACGTTGACCTTAGACTTAGAGCAAGTAGCAACAGTTGCTCATTTGGTAATAAATGAGTATCAATATCTCTAGTCAAGTTGTCATATAGAATCTAAAATAGTTCTTGCATAGTTGTCTACACTGAGCTCATGGGAGTTTTAGAGTTTCTAGTTTTCCATCAGCCCTCAGTTGATTTTATGCCAATCAGGATCAGCCATAATACTTGCTCACAAGATGATTAAATGTAATACCTGGTGAAGAAGTGGAGCATACTGCAAGTTCTTTATATCCTCCCCTGGAAAGAATATAGGCAAACTGTAAATTTCTGGGAGATTGCTGATATACGGCCACCAAAATGATCCAACTTTCGCTCGTTCTTGTAGAAGCTTCAAACCCAATTTCATAGCCCATAGTTCCTCTGCCAAATGCTCCCACAGTGTCCAATTTATTTACATTGAAAACTCAGTAGAGCCTAATTATCAGAACTTAAGTCACCAAACTATACTGAGTACAAAAAATTTCTACAGGCAATGGCTAAGCAGTTTTATGTAATCAGATCATTTATAATTTTGTTTAAGGAAACCTACATTGTTCTCTTGCACTTCTTATGATGCTTTAATAACATATTTACTCTCTCTCAAATGGGTCAATACACAGTGCTTCCATATAAATCATAAAACATAACTTTAAAAAAGCTTGACAGTTATTTTTTTTTTTAAACAGTTAATGGAGGAAGTGACCAGGCTATTCTGCCAGTTTATACTGACTGTTAAGGATGTACAAGTCAACACTCCTGGAGCATTCACAATGAACTAGTTCATGTACGGAAAGGTTCACAATTAATGATGTTATAGGCAAGTCAATAAGTTCTATACCGAAAGTTTTTAGGACCAGGAATATAGTTTCCTGATTATATATCAGACCAAACATAAGGTAAATGTTTGCAGATGTATATTTAAAGAATAAAGGAGTTAACTTTATGTCAGAAACACACAAGCAAAAGGAAAGAGAAAGACATCATCCAAAAGAAAAGGCCATACTTCTCATTAATTTCTTTTATAGAAGAAGAAATTTCATTTAGAGAGGAAGAAAGAAAAAATCCTCAAATGAGAAAATCATTAGAGAACCTCAAAACAAAAGACATGAAGCACCAGAGACGCTTGCCAATGCATTACACCTGGCCAATCTCTCTGCTAAATCAATATAATGACCCCCACATGCAGAGCACCAAAGAGAAGCCACTGGACAATTCTATCCCATAGTATATGTAGTGGCTTAGAAATGCCCTTAAAGATGCAGGCATTCCACTCTGACCATAAAAACCATTCAGTCATGATCACCGCCTAAGAAGTAAAAGCCACCTTGGACATGGATGTCTTAATTGGCTTTGAACAAAAGATCATATTCTACTGACAACAGAGCTGAGTGCCACAAAGCTAGCTTTGATTTAGGAAGAACAGGGAGAGGGAGTGTAAGAAAGCAAAAGTAGGGCTTGAGACTTGCAACTTTCACAGTTATCATCTGAAGAGGAAAAGAACTACCAAGAAACGAACAACTACCTAAAAAAAAAACTACTTGGATGCAAATTGATAGATCTGTTGGAAGAATTTTAGTCCAAAATAAAACAAAGAACAAAGCTTTAGGATACAAACGGAGAAGAAATAATTAGTTGATTCTACTTTTACAGTAAGTAATTATGCTTGACTTATTTAACATTTCAGGTCAAAAGGAAGAGAGAATGATCAATTAGTATATTGGTCTGATGACCACGTAAAGGTCCTCAAATGCAGCTGCATGAACTTATAGAAGCACTCAACTTCTGTTTTTTAAGTGGAAGCTTTCCTTAATTCTTACTTTACAGAATCAGGTGAAGCGAATGATGATAATCTGTGATTAAAGTGGAACAGAAATACTAGTTTTCTTTAAGTAGCTCTAACTTATCATTGTTTGGTTCAGAAAGCAAAAATTATGCTCTGAAAGTTGTCAGGACACTGCCTGCCTCAAGTGGCTTCATAAATCATTGATACTTTTCTATAGGTAGAGCAAGTTCGGTAAGAAATTTAATAGCTGATGATTATAAAACAACAGAATCAATTTATCATCCTCAAACATGTTTTGGATGGTGAGGGGAAAATAACATTTGACAACGTTAAAGTTACTTTTGGGTAAAAGTAATAGTCCCATTACTTCTGCAAAAGCAGTTCTGGATCCTTCTAAGAGTTTTTGGAATTTTGGATATTCATTGTTTAGGTCAAATAGTTTGTCTGCAATGGAAACTTGGCTTGCATTAGAAGGGTTGTGTTTTGTACACATTTTTTAATTTGGTTCCCTTTTGGTGGCAACAAGGTGGAATAAAGCCAAGAAAATAGCTTCTTTCTTTCATGATAATGTAGAAGTAGATCCTTTCAGAAGAATCTATTTAGTTGGGCGCACATATTATCATTCTTTAGTGCTTTCTTTCCCTTTTTTTTTTTTTTTTTTTTTTGGGGGTGTTAGAGAGTATGTTGACCAGAAGGTTTTTTTGGGATATCATCAATGGATAAATAAGCTAATTCATTTAGCTTATTTTCCTTTCCCTTTTTGTTTCTGTCTCCTGAGTTTGCATCTTAGGATTTTCGCATTATATACATAATTGTATGGCTAATGATGTTCAAATAAATCATTACTTACAGCAAAGAACACTTTTTGGTATCCAATTTGAAAAATTGTTTTTAGGTGTTCACCTTAAAACAGCACAATCTTTAAACATTTATGTCCATTTTCAAGAGGAAAAAAGAAAAAGAACTATTTTTAAAGATATGCCAAATATTGTAAGAAAAAAAAAAAAAGATATGCCAAATAAAATCAAAATGTGTTGACAGTGCAACCAAATTCCAATTATACGTATTCCTGTTAGCCAATATATATATATATTTACTTCCTTTGCCTCCATAAAGACATGTCCTCTAATTTTTAAGTTCGATGGACCTCATAAATTTCTTGTTAGTTAACAAGTCACCTTCAATTTCCTTTCTTCATATTTCTTGTGCAACATGATAGACTGCCAAGGCTTGGCTGTTATAATTATACTGTAAGATTCATAAGCTAAACTCATAAAATGCAAAAATAAACATTTGAGGTATAAATTTTAAAAAAAGAAAAAATACAATTTTGCAAACCTTAATAGTTAACCTAGTATAGATTATTATTGAAAATTGAATTGGGTCAAAAAAGAAGATATTGATACTCATTAATTGCACACTAGCAAGCGATGTCTAATCCAAATGCTTTGTTAAGTACAGTTGGGAGGAGTGAAAATCTAATGGGGGAAGGATGCTTAGCATATAGAAGCATGTGTCATGTCTGGGTATATTGCAGAATTTGATTTCCCTCATCCCATCTCTACAAAGAAAACCTAAGTACCAGCTTCAATGAGAAC
Source organism: Senna siamea (assembly GCA_031216115.1). Lineage (NCBI taxonomy): Eukaryota > Viridiplantae > Streptophyta > Magnoliopsida > Fabales > Fabaceae > Senna > Senna siamea. The sequence goes on from CM062360.1 coordinate 13,150,989, forward strand.
CCTCAGGTCTGCCAAAGCACCAAAGAGGGGGGAAAAAGGAATTACTTATATCACAACTGTGAACCTTCAAAATCAAAAGACATTCATCTAGGAAAGTTTGGGAAGAAACAAAATATATCAAAAAAAAAATTTTATATCAGGAGGGAAAACATCCAGCGCAACCAGTAGATTGTTGAGGAAACGAAAACCAAATAAGCTTCTCATTTTTAAAAGCAAAATCGATATGTATCAGGGAGTTTTCTGGACAAACAAAATGCACAATGTTATGGAGATAGAATCGATAAAGCGATAGTGCGAAAAGCTAAAATCAATACCAGGAACTTGGCGAGCCAAATCAACCAACAAAGAATCAAGCGCATCTTCATCGTCCGATTCAAGAGAGCCGAACCTCAAGGGTACATGGTGTGGAAGAACAATAAGGTCACTCCCTCTAGGGATTTCTTCTGAAGCCACAAGTCCCAGACCTTTGGATTCATCTTGTGCTATCTTCACCGCCCGGTGCACGAAACCACCTTCTTTCCTTACCCACTTGATAAGGTCGGGTGGTTGAGGCACAAGTCGTGCAGGATAAGATGTTGATACTGAAGAAGCGGCGCATGTTAGAGGACGCAAGTGGTTTAAGGAAGCCATTAACGCCTTGGATGCAGCCATATCCGAGGACGACCAGTGTGCTGCGTACAAATAACAAAAGGAAAAAATTGATTAGCCGGTTGTCATTTTGCTTGCGTTTAAAAAACGAGCCAACCATCCCTCACATTTGACTAACTCGAAGCAGGTCAATTAATACAGGTTAAATTGACCATTTTTTCAGCTCTAATTATAATAATGTAAATATTAGATACGATTTTAAACTATCTTATTTATTAAATATTATATATGTTAGTTACTTTAAAATAGTAATTGCAATCATACTTATTATTTTTTTAAATTTTTGTATGATTTAAAATTAGTTTTATTTACTACTTTTTTAAAATTTTATAAATAAAAATTTAATTAAAATAAAATAAAAATTAAATTAAAGTAAAAAAATCAATTTTTGGGTGGCAATACTTAGTTGCCACCAAAGGTGACTTGTGCGACAACTTAAAAGACATCTTCAGTGACAACTATGATGTTATCATAAAAGATGTTTTTGGTACCAATTATAATATCGTTGAACAAGACAATTTTTGTGATGATTAAAAGGTCACCACAGAAGGATTCTTTTATAGTGACTAAAAGATAGTATAAGTAGATAAAACTATTAATCTTTGGTGAAGACTAAAGTTCACCAAAGAAGATTGTCTTTGGTGGAGACTAGAATGTCTTCGCAAAAGATCTTTAGGAACGAAATTATAGGTGGAGACCTTGCACCTATTGTGAATGTGGAGTGTTTCCAAGGTCTTTCCTCTCTCCTATTCTAATAGTTCTTTGTGAATTTATCAATGAAGTGGTCTTTTATTCCCATGTCCTTGTTAAAGCTTAATAATGGGGACAATTCTAATACAGAGAAAGGGCCATCATACTCAATTTTGGCATTTGTTATCTCAAATTCCCTTAGAGTATACTTCAACCGCCTCAAAGGGTATTCATTGATATCACTCCAAATTTGTTCTTCTCTTAGTCGTTCAGTAGGGAGACCAAAGATACAATTTCTTTGCTCTATTCTTATGAACCTTTCAATTAATCTTGCTAATTTTGGATCACTTTCTAGATCTTGTATTTGAGTATTATCTTCAAACTCACCAGGAAGCAGAGGTGGACTATATGTTGTAGATAAGTGTAATTGTTGCACTTCAATGTCGTTGATTTGGAAATGTACTGCAACATCTTCCTCCTTCAGGTCTGTTTCAAATAGTTTTGTTGTTGCATTTGATCATTTTTACCCATGTTCCATTCCATTGTTTATTCCAACTTGAAAGCTCTGCATGTTTCCTTCCACATCCAGCACCCCTCGAGGATCAAAATTAAACCACATTGGGTGCACTAACCAAGGATGGTATTTTATCCCTATATTCGTTTCAAACACCTAGACATTAGTTGATCATCATGAATTCTATTCAAAAAACACCTTGTTTCTGAGATGAAATGAACTTTCGAGATGCTCTATCTAATTTCTACCCCAAATATATCCTGTAATATTTTCATTTGGGTTTCCAAAGCTAGTGTGACTCTCTACAGTGGCCAGCCACAATGTGGTTAAGTATGGCTAATTTTGCCACAAGAACGGCAAAATTTATATGCTCTCATATATGCAACATGCCAAATATGCTCTCCTGAATCCAAGCGCAACAAAATCCCCATAAGTAAAGGATAGTTTAAATGGATCTTCACTCTTACTCGCAAGTTTTGTTAGGGTTGAAGGAGTCCAACTCACTTCTAGAACCTCCTTAGTTCTCCAAGCCTCCTAGCCACTTTGAGGATTTGATACGCTAAAGATAAATTCCAAAATTTGACTCAAATTGGGATTTCAATAAGTATAACTCTACTTATAACTATTTTTGACTCCTGTGGAAACATTGTTAGCCATCCCCCATAAACAGACCAAGGACCCATTGTGTAAATAAATAAGAAGTCTTCTAATCTCTCAAAGTGAATAACATACTGATTTGCATCTCATCTGACTACTATCACCAATTCTTGGAGCTGACAAGTATGATTGATGATATTTTGGAGTCTTGCCACACTGAATATTTTGTGATCTACTATCAATGCAATCAAACGTTGTGACTAGTAAGCTTTGTTAGCCTTAATAACATTTTGGTCAATTTCTAGGATTGGTCATCTTGCTACTTGGGCATCGAGTGTAATAAACCAAATTTTTGAAAATAATTAATTGGGAGAATTCGATCATGATTTTGTTAAAATTAAATCTAGCATGATTTTCGGAGTTGACGGTTGAAACCGAGGAATTTTTCAAAGTCAGAAACCTGATCCGATGAAAGAAAATGCAGCCCATCGTTAAGAAATTGACAAATAGCATATCGGACTTCAGATCCTTAGACGGAGGCTAAATCTCTTGCATGAGAACCCGTGCCCTAGCTTGAATTGAAGACGGCATCCGAAAGTTTCCCCAGGTGAAGTGGCAAAAGACCAAATTGCCCTTAGAGGCTTTAAATTTTCCAAAATTCCACCATTTCCCTCTATTTTTTCAATTTCCCTCTCTCTCTTCCCTCCACACTCTCTCTATTCTCTCTCCTCCCTTCACCACCGAGTTCAGCCACCACCGCCGTCCTGCGCCGCCGTCTGACCTAGCCACCAACGCAGCTCACCACCCCTGACCACTTGCGACCAACCCCCTGCCACCAACAGGCGCCATCGCCGTCGGGAAAAGCCCTTTTTCTCCCTCTATCACGATTTCCTTCGATCGTTGTGATCTCCACTTTCTGGCGCCATCCAACGTCACTGCCCCTACCATTGGGAAGCCCGAGCTGCCAGCTTCCTCCCACAGCTCGCAGCCACTGAACTAAGCCGTCATGCGCCCAGATCGAGGTATTTTTGTCCGCCGTGCGTGGAGCTTTGTCGTCGGAAAACACCACCTTAATGACCAAGAATCGTCGCGCCAACCCCAGATTTGGACTCCTCATCTTGAGGGCTTCATCCTGGTGTAATTTTTTTCCTCAGCTATAGCCCTCCACCGTACACCGCTGTGTGCCACCGTCGGAGAAGCCAGAAAAGGTCCATAATTAGATTTCCACCTTTCGGAACCCCCGGTATGATCTAAATTGCCCTAATTTAATGTATTCTAACTGAATTAGATGTTGAACATGTATATAAGACTTATTAGCCTAGGAAAGCGTGTAATCAGACGTAGGAAAGTGAAATTGAATAAGTAACAGACTAAGACATTGGTTTAATTGCCCAAGAAATTAACTAGGCTTGAATTTCGAGGATACGGGAAGCCTCAGATTTTAATTAGGAGCAAACGAAAACCAGGTAGGGTAATTTACGCTCCCTTGATTTCAGATTGATTTTGTGGATACCTAAATGATTTAATTTGATTGCATGAAAATGCATGTTGCCTTTAATGAGTATAATTGCATGCCTATGTGCTATAGATAGTTGTTACATGTTAGAACGACTTGGCTATCGGATTTAGATGCCATATGAGCGAGTTGACTTAGAGTAGGGTACTTGATAGCCGATATGGGACGGCCATTGAGTATCCCGAGTGTAGAGGATTTTATAAATGTATTATTTTTCATCAGATTTAACCTTCATTCGTTAGGGATTACGCCGTAAACTAGGAAGACCCTAAGAAAGGTTTAAGGAGTATAAGGGGGGATAACCTATACACGAAAAATATTGTGATTTAGGCATAATATCCTAGAACCCTTAGAACTAGTCGACTGTGTGCATGTGATTCCGAATAAACTGTATGAGGATGAGAATTGGCCCTAGATGTTGATTCTCACCCAGTCCTTGAGTGAGTGATTGGTGTCACATATCACACTCACAATGTAGGCTTGATTTCGGGTGATTAGTGTTATGGATCACACCGAATGATAAAAGATTGATTTCTCAAAAAACGACATGCAATTGAACAGATTCAGATACAGTCACATAAGACTTGTGACGGATGTGAATGTGAAAACCACCGGGCATCAGATTTGATTCAATTTTAATCACAAATTTTCAGAAAAAATAGATTTTATATTCATTGAATGATTGCCTCGTGTTCCATGCTATTTTAATGATTTTAAAAGATAAGGTATTTCACTGGTTTTGCGAAATAAATACGGGAGTTGTTTTCGGTGCTTACACCGTTGAGCATCCAACTAGTTTTGAATATTTATTTACTGTAAATTACTCTACTGGGATTTAACTATCTCATGAGGTTTTTTGCTCAGATGAACAGGGACAGGGGCCTAGGAGATAGCTTGGCTGAGATTAGATGATAAACGATGATGTAGCGTAGTTTTAGGCTTGAATCTATTATTGTATATATATTTATGTTGATGGTTCTGTTGTTGTTGGATTTTGTATTGAATGTATTTACTGGATTTTTTGACTGTTTGTACTTGGGAGATGTCCATATTACAAGGGAAACTCTGCTAGATTTTTGGCAGGAATTAATGTCTAAATCTCTGAGTTTTTGATGGATTACATGTGAATGGATTTATACTTTATTTATGGTTATTAGTTTTAATATTCTAGAGCTTATTATGGTGATTGCATGTGTATTTAGTATAGCTGCAGTTGATTTAGGGTTGAGCGAAATCTGAATGAACGACAAAAAATTCTATTTGGGTTACACTCAACCAATAGCAATCCCCTAACATTCCCAAAAAGGGAAAAAGTGAAAAATTATTTTGAAAACCATATGCTTCTGCTACTCAGATAGAGGATAGTGTATTATGGATTAGGTGGTCGTTACATCGAGTGGTTATCTTGGATTTTCTATTCTATGAAGTAGGTGTGAGCAACAGATTGGTTTAGTTTGGTTTTGTTCATTCATTCAATCAAATCTACTTAATTGGATGGCTAAAAAAGTCATCTAATCAAACAAGTAATTTAGACATCAACTAAGATTGGATTGGATAATTGGTTTTTAATTAAAAAAATCTTATAAAATTAAAAAAATCAATATTAATATTTTTTAATTTTAAACAAAAAATAAATATTTTCAACAATAAAATTTATATTAAAATTAATTCAAGAAAATTTTAAAATAATTCTAACTATAAAACAAAGTATTTATGCTAAAATTTAAAATATTTTAAAATTTAATTAATATATAATAAACAATTTTTAAATATATCATTATTTAATCGGTTAGTTCAGTTCAGTTTGGATGACTGTCATCATCTTCTAATAACTGAACTAATTTAATCAGTTTTCATAAATTTTCATCTAATCCATATAATTAAGTAATCAATTTTGATCAGTTTTGGTTTGATCGGACTGGATTGGTTCGATTGACTTCAATTGGAATTAGATTTGCTTAGCCCTACTCTTAAGGTCATTTAACTCCTCCACATCACCTTACAGTTCTAATTCACTAGATTCAATCCATCCCACTTCATGAATATATTGCCCTTTGTGCTTCTTCTGAGCCTTTTTGTGTTATGTGTGTACTTACTCAAAGCCATTGGAAACTATAATGAATTTATATGGCTACTGATTGTATCTAGAATTTGAATTCACCCAGGAAACTACAAAAAATCTCGAAGGCGTGGTACTAGCTTCAACAAGAAATAGGTAGGGAGTAATTACTTAATACTTAACTTGATTCTACTAAAGAAAATCCAAATTAATCTGTATTGCACTGTATATGTAACGACCCCCTAATACGACATACGCGATGCTTATCTGATTAGCGGAAGCATATGAGTTGGTTTAAATAGTTATTCCCGATATGGGAATGTCAGGGGATCGCTACTGGTTGAGCGTAACCCAAATAGACTTCCCATTGTCCATTCAGATTTCGTTCAACCCTAATTCACACGCAGCTAACTAATTATACATACATACATCATAAATTACTCTGGAATGAAATCTAAAACTCGTATATACATCACATCATGCATTCCTATACATCCCAACTTAAATTCATAAGTTTACAGCGGTAAACCCTACCGAAAATCCGGTAGAGTTTCCTCTGTATTTTGAACATACCCAAAATACAATAATCACCTGTTTACAATCATACAGCTAGTCCAACAACAACAGTAAACATAAATGACAGAAATCCATATACAGCAACGTCAATCCCATCACTACAATCAACATAAAACACCTGGTTTATACATGTACAGTCAATCCAATCACTATAGAAAACATAGAAGACAGAACCCAATATACAGCAACGTCATCAAAGTATATATACAAAACGATTCAAGCCTAAACTAAGTCGTTCTCCTATTTATCACCAATGCATCATTAGCTATCGTCTGGGTTCCTTTCCCCGTCCCTGTTCCTGTTCATCTGAGTAAACAACCTGATGAGATATAAAATCCCAGTAGAATAATTTACAGTTCAAATATCATTCAAAAACTGGTTGAATACCCAGCGGTGCGAACACTGAAATCATCTTCCCGAAATCAGTTCAAAAATAGTGAAATACCTTATCTTTAAAAATCGTTTTATTACATGGAAATTACGGCAACTAGTCAAAGTCATAAAAATCCGTTTCGTTGAAAATCAATAATTAAAATCAGATAAAATCCCATGCTCGGTGTATCTCAATCCATGTTGGTCACAAATTCGCTGTAACCAAGTCTAAGTCATCATCTAATTGCACGTCATCTAGAGAGAATACCTCTCTTATCGTTGGGTGTGATCCGTAACACCAATCACCCGAATCAAGCCTATATTGTGAGTGTGATCCGTAACACCAATCACTCACTCAAGGATCAGGTGAGAATCAACATCTAGGGCGTCCCCTATCATGTGCACATACGCCAATTCTCATCCTCATACAGTCTATTCGAACTCACATGCACACGGTCGGCTATTCCTCAGGGTTCTAGGGTATTACGCCTAAATCACAATGTTTCCCCGTATAGGCTATCCCCCCTTATACTCCTTAAACCTTTCTTAGGGTCGTCCTGGTTTAACGCGTAATCCCTAACGTAGTACAGGCTAAATCAAGTAAAAATAATGTCAATTAAAAGCTCCTTGTACTCAGGATACTTAACAGCCGTCTCATACCGGCTATCAAGTACCCAACTCTAAGTAAATCTGTCCTAAGGGCATCTAAACTCGATAAACAACACGTCTAACATGCAATTAGGGTTTTCAGCACACAGGCATGCAATTTATTCCATCGAAAGCAGCACGTAAATCCATGCAAATCATCTAAATCATCCAGGTATCCACTAAGTCAAATCTAGGGTTCGGGAAGCATAAATTATCCTACTTGGTCTCCTGTCACTCCAAATCACTTCAGAACTTCACGTAGTCTCGGTTTTTGAGCCCAATTAATTTCCTGGACATTAAATTAAATATTCAGACTTGTCACGTCATCCGTTTTTTGATCTTAAGTCCGGTTACCCTAATACCTAGGTCAATTTATTGCCTAATTACGTTCGATAACTATTTCAGTCAGATATCATCTGTTTTTGGGGAATCAGACCTTACCAATGTGATCGGATGGTAGAATTCTGTCTCGCGGTGTCTCAGTTTCTCCCGATGCACGTCCAGAAGCTCTGGCACGGCGGCGCACGGCGGAGGGGTGCGGTTTACCTCAAAAATTACACCACGGTGAAGCCCGCAAGTCCAGGAGTCTGAATATGGTGGTGGCGCGGCAGTTCACGGCTGTTTGGATAGCGTTTTTCGGCCATGAAGATTCTCGCATGGCGGACGGAGATTGCCTCGATCCAGGCGCGTCCGGCCTCCGTTCGACGTCGGTGAGCTACTGGAGGAAGCTGGCAGCTCAGGCTACACGGTGGTGGGGCGATGACGGCCAATGGCAACAGATGGCGGCGATCTGAGCTAGCGAAGTTTTCGCACGGTGGAGGAGAAAAGTGGAATTTTCCAGCGACGCTGGCGGCCGTTGGTGGCCGTGGGTGGTTGCTGGAGGTTGTGGGTGGTGAGGGCTGTCGATTGGTATACTGGGTGGTGGCCCACGGTGGCTGTAGTGGTGGTTCACGGTGGAGGAAGGAGGAGAGAGAGGAGAAAGAAAATGTGGTAAGGAGAGGGAGAGGTTTGAGAGAAATAGAGGGAATTCGAGAAATTTAAAGCCTCTGGGGGCGATTTTGACTTTTCCTGGACCACCTTGGGATACTTTAAGGTGTCAGGCCCCTTCCAGACGTCGGCACGTGTTTTCATGTGAAGGTTTTGGCCTCCGTCAGTGAAATTGACGTATGAAACGTCTTCTGTCAGTTTCTGATCACCGGATTGCATTTCTTTCCGTTTGATCGTGTTTCTGACTTCAAGAAACCTTCCGTTTCGAATCACTATCCTCAAAAGTCGTGTTAGGCTTCGTTTAAAAGGGATTAGGGTTAAAAATTTGATTTTATCCTTTAAAACTCTTTCAAAATCCTTTCGGTTATTACAGTATATCCTCTTAGCAGATGGGATTAATTAAAAGCTTCAAATCATTATTGTCATAAGCCAATAAGGAGATAGAGTTATGTGCATATGCTTAATTGTGCTTAGGAAAGGTAAGAAGGTAATGATGAAAAGATATTTTTCTTGCTTTAGGATAAGCTATTTTAGACGATAAAAGAATAGCTAGAGATGTGAATGTCATTTTGATCTAAGATTAGAGTGTTTAAGCATAAGAGCTACTATCTAGCGTTTGAGACTATAGCTAGGAGACATACTTCCATTTGATATTCTCATAACCAAAGAAAAAATACTAAATGTTTAAAAATGATAAAAAAAGCTATATTAAGTTGCAAAAAATAAGAGCAAGTTGGAGTTTGATGCTCACGTACCTTCAAGTGAACCCAATATTTGGAGAAGAGAACTCACATGTGTGGAGCCTTTTTAACATTTGCACAATCACACGTATTTTAGTTAAGAGTGAAATTGTAGGCTTTTTTAATCTTTTAAGATAGGAGGGTGTAGGTTTTCAAAATAGAAAAAATGGAAGAGAATATAATTTTGACATCTCTCAAAGGAAAAGAGTATAATTTACTTATATATTAAAGTGTATGCTAATTTTTTTAAGATTTTAATTTTAAGTATAATAATTTCACACTAATTTTTTATAATTATATAGCTTTAAAACCCTCACGTTAATATAAAGATATGCATTAGGTTGAGTCAACCACCAACCCAATCAACCCAACCCAATCCATCATGGGTTGGGTTGGTTTAAGTCAGTGAGTTGGTTTGGGTTAAATTTGTCAACCTTTAGGCTATTGGTTCAATTAGCATGTTTGAAAATTTTCAATCTACTAGAACCAAACCAACTCACCACTATGTTTTTTTACATATATATAGATTTGAATGATGTTTAAGGTAATTTTTTTATTGTGAAATTGGTTATTTGTTGAGTTATGAGGTATCTTCTTTGTGTTTAGTTTATGCACAAGTTATAATGGATTTTTAACTAATTATTAATGTGTATGTTTTTGTAATATAATGAACTTTAAATAATTATTGATGTGAAAATGTGATTTTTTTTATTGCTAAATTCCAATTAAAATGCCTTATCATTCATTAATTAAAAAAAAAGCTAATCTAATTTTGTCTTGTGTATAAGATTTGGTCCAAAAGTTGTTAACAATTCAAGACTAATATAAAGAAAACCAAAAACCAACAAAAAAAACCAAAAAATGAAAGAAGAAAAAGTATTGTCAAGATCAAAGGTTGTCAAACTCGAGATTTTAAGTACTCTCATGGAAGGGGATAAACTCGACACGTAAACTTGTAAAAGTTTGCCTATATCAATAAATAGTTGTTATATATATATATATAACACTTGCCTTTTCCATAACTTAGACAGGTGGTAATCCGAACTGGCTAGGTACAGGTAAGAGGAAAATATATAATGAAAAATTTAAATTTATAAAATTTATATAAAAGAACTTAGAAAGAAAGAGACAATCTCAAAGAGTCTCTCTCTAAACTATCTTTCTAAAACTTCTTGAAAAAACTTGGTTTTTGCTTCTACTTAGAGGTCCAATATATATACTTCACAAAAGTACTGTTTGTTTACGAGTACACAATAAAAGTGCTACAGTGAAAGATACAATTATTGTGCATAGTAAAAATTCTATAGAAAAATAAAATTATTGTCTTCAGGAAGATTCTAAGGCGAAATTTACGGAAGTGGGGAGCAACTGACAGGTCTACTCAAGACTACTCATCCTTATCCAAATTGATTCCATAACAGTCATCTTCATTTCTTTGGAGAGAATATAAGGAAATTGTAGAGGAACTTGATGGAGAGCTTGGCTCCTTAACTAGTTCTTTAGTTTAGAGATGCTAGAGATTTTGATTGAGTTGTTTAGCTAATTCATTCTTATTTGTTGAAGAGGCTAAACAAGACTGAATTTTTTATTTTTGATTAAGAAAAACACAAGTTTCCTTCTATAAGAAGAAAATTAAAGTTTCTTGTAAACCATTTTTTGATGGATGGAATAGAAACCCTATTAACACCTTCGAATTTGGGCAACCATTTAACATAAAGGTACCCTTTGAAGTATTGGAGAACATTTTGGAAATTGATCCATATTTATATTGTCATTTGAACACCAAGGCTAAAGCAAATTTTGAAAATAAATGAAGATTTGCTAGGAAAGGATCTTCACATGAATTGATTTTGCTAGAGACATAATCAAGGCCATCTTTTACAATGGAAGGGAAAATATCTGGACAGGGTCCAAAGAAATTCCACCACCTGATAAACCATGGTGGAAACTGGTATTGAATATCTAATTTGAAAAGAATGAGCCCTAAATGGCTAAATTTTTTATTTTGGTACCAAAATGTACAAAACCAGGCACTAAAACAATCCCAGTAATTGTATCCATTTAGATTAAAGTTTTGGAAATTTTTTTTATTTTTGTTAAGATCTTAACCTTAGTCATAAGGAGACAAAAATTTAAGAATTTGTAATGTGGAGTAAGCATGGGAAGACTTATCTCGTTTATTATAAAAATATTTAATTCCAGTAGATTTTGTATCTACTAGAATAAATTCATAAAATAATTGGGTTTTCAATATAAAAGGAGGAGTATAATGAAAACAAGAAGGGAAAATTTTTAAAGTAAGGATCTGCGAATCTATGAATTTTACCAAAGAATCCTGCTTCCATTTGAAAAACATTCATTATTGCCTTTTCAGGCTTTTGGACATAATTGGTTTTAGGAAGATTTGGCTAGGAAGAATGAAGAACTAGAGCATGGGAGCTAGAAGTTCCTATTTTGGTTATCAGAGGGGATTTTTCTTGGATAGCTAAAGCTAAGTTATCTTCTTCAGTAATATCTACCTAAGATTTTTTAGATAAATTTTTGCTAGACTGTAAACTCAGTAAAGTTTCTATTAGAAATATGAGAATTTCTTTTGATGAGCATTGTTTGCCCAAGTTGTTTTAGGGAGCTTTAAAATCTTTTGATTGATTAGAGAGCCAATATGGTCTCTAGAGGAATTGCATAATCTTTTGGTTCTTAGAGAGGATTGATGAGTAGAAGACTTAGGATTTTGTTGGGTTGAAGACCCAAATTTTAGGGATTGGGTAGATGACCGAAGTTTGATAACATTTTTACGCTACCTGAATCTTATTTTCTTCTATAAGGGATATACCCTTACCTTTGTCTTTTTCTTTCTTTTTTGGTGGCATTATTTTTCTTACAAAAATTCTCTAGTTAGGAATTGGGGGAGAGAATTTGAAGACCCTTTGAGATATTCAATTTCAAAATAAAAAATACTAAGAATTGCTTGCCATCTAGCAAATATTTGTTTTGATGTAAGATTTTTAACATCTTTTTTCAAAATGTCTTTTGCTGATTTACATTCAACTCTTACTAAAAATTTTTTATTTAGTAAATCACTTTGAAATTTGTTTATGCAAAGAACTATTGCAAGAATTTATTTTTTAATTGTGGAATAGTTTTGTCGAGTTTTATTCTAATGTTTTGAAGTAAATGCAATGCATGTTTCTTTTGCATGAATGCACCATAACTTATGTTTGAGGCATCAGTTTCAAAAATTTTTGAATGCTTGTGAGACAAGAAGATACAAGCAAGGAAGATTTTGAACATGATTTTTTATTTGTTTGATAACATAAGTATGATCATCTCTCCAAGGTGGTTAAGCTTTTTTAAGATAATCATGGAGGGGTTTTATGATGTTATTTAAGTTGGGAATAAAATCACCAACATAATTTAAGCATCTTAAAAACCTTTGAAGTTGATTTTTGTCCAGAATTTGATCAGGAAATTTATTAGCAAATTCAATTATTTATTGATGGGAGTAATTATTCCTTGTTAAATGTTATAACCAAGAAATCTAATTTTTGTTTAAAAAAGATTGATCTTAGGTTTTGAAACTGCAAGACCATTTCTTTTTATGACATTAATAAACATATGAAGATGTTTAGTGTAATGCCCCTATCTAGTATTTCTATTAACTCTGATATAAACAGATAGGTTCGGTACATTATCTTTATCCTTTATTTAATTAATGTCTGAGTAGTTATACCATTAAATTAATTTAAGTTGACTAGGTTCAGGATATTTTGCTCAAATTAAAAACTTACATGCATAATGAAATAGATCAAAATATACTAAACTACACAGCGGAATTAAAGCATTCATGTAATTCAATTAAATACATGTTCAATAATGTCCATTACATTTATGTAAACATGTATCAGGATATATGAAGTACCCATTTGTAGGAAGTCAGGAGACAATAATCCTGTCACTCAGACCCCTTTACAAATTTCAAAGATGGACTAGTCCTTCAAATATCCTATATCTACTGCCAAAAGAATAACCCTAGTTCTAAACTAAATATATCTGAACTAGGACCTAAAATAGGGTTACAAAATCTCACATAAATCAAAATGGGACTACTACCTCCCGCTCTGGCTATGCATCCGCATCTGATACATATTAGCATAGTAATGAGAAACACAAGTTTCCCAGTAGCTTAACAATTCAGGTTTTAAGAAAATAACTAATATGTACCAGGGTGCAAGCACCAAAACATTTCATTCTACATTCTTGATGTTAAAAACATAATGTTATTCATGGATGCAATCAGGTAAGCATTGCATGATAATTGAGAGGTTAACATAATAATCAGGTATCCTTTTTCAAATGAAACATATCCAAATAAAATTATACCTGTTATTGCGTAATTACACAAATTGCTTATGTATTAACTTTTACATTTATCAAACTAAGTTAATTGAGCGCCCTGGGGTGTTATGTTGACACTAGGCCACCTTTATGAAATCAATGTGAGCACTAGTTCATAGGTATGGAGCACCTCTGGCCACACCTCATTAGGCCGCCCATGTGGAGCACCTTTGGCTACACCTCATAATCCGTGAACACTCGGCCATGTATATAGTGTAATCATGAACACTAGGTCATGGGCATGGAGCACCTTCGGCCACATCTCGCTAAGTCGCTAGTGTGGAGTAACTTTGGCCACACATCATAAATCGTGGTCACTCGGCCATATAAATAGCGTAATCGCGAACACTAGGCCATGGGCATGGAGCACCTTTGGCCACACCTTGCTAGGTCACCCATATGGAGCACCTTTGGCCACACATTGTAACTCGTGTACCTATCTATGTTTTCCCTTATCAGTTACGTTTTCTCTTTTTTTTTAGTGTACAATAAATCTTCATCACATTTATTTATGACCCTTCTTTGCCAAATTTAATTTAACTCGCCGTCCTTAAAGAATGTTTCAATTATGAAATTTTAATAGCTTTCAAGGAAGATTTTCCATGATTTTAGCCAGCGAACATAAATAATATCAAGAATGTAAGTTTGCAACAATGTCCCCTAAAAGCTGGCAAAAACAGACATGCACATACGAAATCTTAGGACACTATTTTCAAGAATTGTCAAACTACCTTGAGGAGGACTAGAAGGAGGTGATCTTAGCCTTTCCTTTGATCTCCTTCTACACCTTACTTCCTTTAATTCTTACTTCCCTACAATAAATGCCAAATTTTCACTTCGATCCAATCATTAAAGAGTAGTCGGACATAAAATCTACAGGAAAACATCAAATTAGGGTATTTTAAATTATACCATAGGTTTTGAGAGCTCGAGATCTAATTCCTGTGATTTTCCAACAGTTTCGGCTACGGCGGCGAATAGCGACGCACGGCGGTTGTAATAACTGAGATTATTTTTAAAGATTAAAACTGAATTTTGATATTGATTTCATTTAAACTAAGTTCGGCATGATTTTTGAGGTCGACGATTGAAACCAGAGGGTTTTTCAGAGTAAAAAACATGATCTGATGAAAGAGACATGACTCGGTGATAAGATGCTAACAGACGAAGTTTCAGACTTTGATTTCTCAGACGAAAGCTGAAACCTCTGCATGGGAACCCATGCCAACGTCCGGATTGAAGACAACATCTGTAACGACCCCCTAATACATCATACGCAATGCTTATCTGATTAACGGAAGCATATGGGTTATTCTAAATGATTATTCCCTAAGTGGGAACATCAGGGGATCGCTACTGGTTGAGCGTAACCCAAATAGACTTTCCATTGTCCATTCAGATTCCGTTCAACCCAGATTCACACGCAGCTAAATAAATACACATACATACATCATCAATAACTCTGGAATGAAACTAAAGTCTATACATACAGCATACAATCATTAAACTCAACATCCAAAACTCATATACATATACTGTCAAGCATTCACATACGTTCTAACTAAATCTCTCAAGTTTACATCGGTAAACCCTACCAAAAATCCGGCAGAGTTTCCTCTGTATTTCGATCATATCCCAAGTACAAAATCACCTGTTTAAAATCAAATAGCCAGTCCAACAACAACAATAACATACTTAACATAAATCCATATACAGCAACGTCAATTCATCACTACAATCCACATATACTATTTGAAATATTACATGTACATTTAATCCAATCCATACAGAAAACATAAGAGACAGAACCCGATAAACAACAACGTCATCAAAGTATATGTACAAACGATTCAAACCTAAGCTAAATCATCCTCCGGTTTATCCTCAAGTTAGCCTCGGCTATCGTCTGGGTTCCTGTCCCTATCCCTGTTCATCTGAGTAAACAACCTAATGAGATATGAATCCCAGTAGAATAATTTACAATTCGAATATCATTTGAAAACTGGTTGAATACTCAGTAGTTCGAACACCGAAATCATCTTCCCGAAATCAGTTCAAAAATAGTGAAATACCTTATTTTTAAAATCATTTATTACATGGAAATCGCTACAGTTAATCGAAGTCGTAAAAATCTATTTCTTTGAAAATCAATCATCAAAATCAAGTAAAATCCCATGCCCTGTGTATCTCAATCCACGTTGGCTACAAATCCGCTGTAACCAAATCTAAATCCTCTTCTAATTGCACATAGTCTAGAGAGAATACCTCTCTTATCGTTGGGTGTGATCCGTAACACCAATCACCCGAATCAAGCCTATATTGTGAGTGTGATTCGTAACACCAATCACTCACTCAAGGACCGGGTGAGAATCAACATCTAGGGCGTCCCCTAGCATGTGCACATACGCCAATTCTCATCCTCATACAGTCTATTCGAATTCACATGCACTCAGTTGGCTATTCCTCAGGGTTCTAGGGTATTACGCCTAAATCACAATGTTTCCCCGTGTAGGTTATCCACCCTTATACTCCCTAAACCTTTCTTAGGGTCGTCCTAGTTTAATGCGTAATCCCTAACTCAGTACAGGCTAAATATGATAAAAATAATCTCGTTTCAAAGCTTCCTGTACAAGGGATACTTAACGGCCGTCCCATATCGGCTATCAAGTACCCAACCCTAAGTAAATCCGTCCTAAAGGCATCTAAACTCGATAAACAAGGTGTCTAACATGCAATTAGGGTTTTCAGCACACAGGCATGTAATTTATCCCATCAAAAGCAGCACGCAAATCTATGCAAGTAATCTAAATCATTTAGGTATTCACTAAATCAATTCTAGGGTTCGGGAAGTGTAAATTATCCTACCTAGTCTCTGAATGCTCTAAATCACTTCAGAATTTCACGCAGTCTCAGTTTCTAAGCCCGATTAATTCCTTGGACATAAAATTAAACATTCAGGCTCATCAAGTCATCCAATTTTCAATCCTAAACTCGGTTACACAGCTACCTAGGTTAATTAGTTTCCTAATTATGTTCGACAATCATTTCAATCAAATGCCATCATGTTTTGGGAAATTGGACCTTACCAATGTGTCCGGATGATGGAATTCTGCATCATGGTGGTCTTGGTTTCTCCCGATGCACGTCCAGAAGCTCCGGTACGGCGGCACACGATGGCGCACGGCGGCGTACGATGGTGCACGGTGGAGGGGTACGGTTTGCCTTGAAAATCACACCACGGTGAAGCCCGCAAGTTCAGGAGTCTGAATACGGTGGTGGCACGGCGGTTCACGGCCGTTTGGGTGGTGTTTTTCGGCCACTAAGCTTCTCGCACGGCGGACAGAGTTTTCCTCGATCGGGGCGCGTCTGGCCTCCTTTTGACAGCGGCGAGCTACTGGAAGGAGCTGGCAGCTCTGGCTACATGGTGGTGGGGGTGGTGACGGTCAACGGCGACAGACGGTGGTGATCCGAGTTGGACAAGTTTCGCGCGATAGAGGTAAAAAATGACGTCTTTCTGGCGGCTCCGGCGGCCGTTGGTGGCTGTGGTTGGTTGTTGGAGGTTGTGGGTAGTGAGGGTTGTCGGTTGGTGTCCTTGGTGGTGGCCCACGGTGGCTGTAGCGGCCGTTCACAGTGGAGGAATGAGGAGAGAGAAGATAGAGAGGAGAGAGAGTGTATGGTGAGGAGAGAGAGAGAAATGAGAGAAATGGAGGGAATTCGTGTAATTTAAAGCCTTTAGGGACGATTCTGACTTTTCCCGGGCCACCTGGGGATGTTTTAGGGTGTCGGCGTCCTTCCAGATGTTGGCACACATTTCTATGCAAAGGTTTTGGCCTCCATCAATGAAATTGATGCACGAAACTTCTTTCGTCAGTTTCTGATCGCCGGATTGCATTTCTTTCTGTTTAATCATGTTTCTGGCTTTGAATAATCTTTCGTTTCGATTTATTATCCTTGAAAGTCGTGCCAGGCTTCGTTTAAAAGGAATTAGGGTTAAAAATTTGATTTTATCCTTTAAAACTCTTTCAAAATGTTTTCGATTGTTACAACATCTCGAAGTTTCCCCATGTGGTTCTGGGAAAAGTCAGAATCGCCCCTAGAAGCTTTAAATTTCTCAGAACCCACAAATTCCCACCATTTCCAACATTTCCCTCTCTCTCCTCACTCTATTTTCTCTCTCCTCTCTCTCTTCCTTCCACCACCGCGCACCACCACCAGGGCTACCATAGGCCGCCACCTGACCCACCAACCGACACACCTCACCACCTTCGACCTCCAGCAGCCACCCACGGCCACCAAAGGTCACCATAGTCGTCGGGAAACACTGGTTTTTCTCCTCCATCAGGTGAATTTTCACCCGCATATAAGCCAAGCTTCCAGCTTCCTCCCTCAGCTCGCCGCTACCAAACGGAGCCCCCACGTGCCTGGATCGAGGAGATTTTTGTCCACCATGCGTCAACTTTCGGCACCAAAAAATGCCATCCAAACGGTCGTGAACCACCGCGCCACCCCTAGATTCAAACTCCCATCTTGAGGGCTTCACCGTGGTGTAATTTTTGAGGCCAACTGCACCCCTCTGCCGTGCGTTGCCGTGAGCCACCGTGCACCACCACCAGAGAAGCCAAAAAGACGCCAGAGATTGTCCTGGAACAGATTTCCATCATTCGACACCCCAGGTAAGGTTCGATTCACCTAAACCTAATGATTTTTGATTAAATTGGCTGCCGAACATAAATAAGCAATAAATCGATTTAGGAAACTGTGAAATTGGACGTAGGATAGTAAAATCGATGACATAACAGACTAAAGTAATGCTTTAAATGCCCAGGAAATTGATTAGGCTCGAAATCTGAGGATACGAGAAGTCTCGAATCGATTTGGAGCAAACGAAGACCAAGTAGGATAATTTATGCTTCCTAAACGTTAGAATTAACCTTTTGGATACCTGAACGATTTAGATTAATTACATGGATTTACGTGCTGCTTTCGATGGATTAAATTGCATGCCCGTGTGCTAGAAATACCATTTGTATGTTAAAAGATTTGCCTATCGAGTTTAGATGCCATTAGGACGGATTGACTTAGGGTAGGGTACTTAATAGCCAATATGGGACGGCCGTTAAGTATCCCGAGTGCAGGGGATTTCATGAATATATTGTTTTAACCAGATTTAGCCTGCATTGCATTAGGGATCACGCGATAAATCAGGACGACCATAAGAAAGGTTTAAGGAGTATAAGGGGGGATAGCCTACACGAAAAAGCGTTGTGATTTAGGCGTAATACCCTAGAACCCTAAGGAATAGCCGACAGTGTGCATGTGAGTTCGGATAGACTGTATGAGGATGAGAATTGGCGTATGTACACATGCTAGGGGATGCCTTAGATTTTGATTCTCACTTGGTCCTTGAGTGAGTGATTGGTGTTACGGATCACACCTAATGATAAGAGAGAATTTTTCTAGATGATGTGCAATTGGAGGATTTTAGACTCGGTCGCATATGACTTGTGGCCGACACGGATTTAGATACACAGGGCATGGGATTTAACTCGATTTTGTTATAAATTTTCAGAGAAACAAATTTTTATGATTTTTGAGAACTTGCTGCGATTTCCATGCAAAATAAATGATTTTAAAAGAATAAGGTATTTCACTGTTTTTGAACTGAACATGGGAAGTTTGTTTTTGGTGCTTGCACCGCTGAGTAATCAACTAGTTTTTCAAATAGTATGATTAATTGTAAATTATTCTACTGGGATTTCAATATCTCATAAGGTTGTTTGCTCAGATGAACAGGAATAGGGGCCTAGAAGATTGCTGGGCAGACATTTGATGATAGATAGAAGTGAAGCTTAGTTCTAGGCTTGAATTTGATTTTATATATATACTGTTGATAATATTTGTACTGGATTATGTACTTTTTTTGTTTATTTTGCTATTGGGCTGGATGTAAATTGTTGAAATGATGTCTATTTGTGCTTTGGTAACGTTCAAAATACAAGGGAGACTCTGCCGAATTTTTAGTAGCATTTAATGTGATAAATTTCTAAGTTAAGATGGAATTTATATGAATGGATTGTATGTGTATGTATGGAATCTAGTTTTATTATTCTAGAGTTTGTTGTGATGTTGCATGTGTAATTAGTATAGCTGCGTGTGATTTTGGGTTGAACGGAATCTGAATGGGTGACGAAATGTCTATTTAGGTTACGCTCAACCAGGAGCGATCCCCTGACGTTCCCATATCGAGAATAACTATTTCTAAAACCCATATGCTTTTGCTAGGCAGATAGAGGATAGTATATTGTGGATTAGGGGGTCGTTACAATTATAGTATCAGAGCCTGGTTTGTCTGATTGTCTGGTTTAGTGGGCTAAGGACCATGAATCTTCGAGTTTGCAGCTTTAGGGTTTTAATTGACTTAACTCTGGAATATTATGACCTGATCTTGAATCGATAAGTAATGGAATGAATTTAATGCCTTCTGTTAATTGTTACTGTTAATACTGATTTGTTTTCTTTTTGTGTCAGATAATTATGGCAGAACCAAGCAGGGATAGCACCCGTAGGCCTAGAGGAAGGCCAAGACACGTGTCGAGCGCTTAGGTAGTGGCAGCATGGAGATCAACGTCGACATGCGAGACATGATGGATTCCATTCGGATGATGGCCGATGCCATGAGGGATTAAGCCACTACTAGTGCCAACGTAATGAGGCAGCAACAGGAGGACAGGCAAACCAGGAACGATGGAGCCACCCAGAATGCTAATCCACTATATCAATGATGGATAAAATTTTAGAGAGCAGGTCCATCCTCGTTTGCAGGTGCTTCCAATCCAGCCGTAGTAGAAGCTTGGCTGAAGAACATGGAGAAGATCTTCAGGTTGTTGCAATGTGACAACGAACAGAAGGTTACATATGCAACATATATGTTAAAGGGTGAAGTAAAACAATGGTGGACAGGTGCTCAGCAGTTGATGGAAAGCAGGGGTATCCCGCTCACCTGGGAATCCTTCAAGGGAGTCTTCATGGAGCAATACTTCCCGGAGAGCGTCAAACAGTCAAAGGAAGCAAAATTCTTAAACCTCACCCAGGGAGGCAGGCCATTTGAGGAATATTTGAGACAGTTTAAAGAGCTATCCAGATATTCCACATACCTACGGATGCACTATGATGAAGCCTGGAAGGCAAAGCAGTTAGAAGAGGGCCTAGACTTACTGATGAAGACATAGCTAGCCCCACTTGAGATCAGAGACTTTGCGATGCTGGTGAACATGTGTCGAATCCTGAGTAAAAACCTAGAGCAAAGACAGGCCCAGAACATGACGCAGAGGACAGGAAACCGACCGAGACCACCAACCAAGAATCTCAATGTGAGAGGCGACATGTTTAAACTACAACCAGGGTCTTCAAGCTGTAGTAAACAGCCTGATAATACACCCTGTCAGAAATGTGGGACCAGGCACCCTAATCAACCTTGCTGGTATCAAGCTCCATTACAATGTTATAGGTATGGAGGTATGGGACACATGGAAAGGTACTACCCCTCCAGTGGGAACCAGCAGACATCCGGTGGCCGAAGATCGCAGGCTCCAGGGAGAGTTTTCACTCTGGATGCAGCTAACGTTGATAGGTCATCAGGTTTGATGCAGGATAAAGGTAAAATTTATAATTTTCCTTTGATAGTATTATTTGATTTGGGTGCTACGCACTCTTTTATTGCCAATGCATGCATGGAGAAAATAAAATTACCTGTACAGACCCTGCCCTGTGATCTATATATATCCACACCCTTGGGAGAAGCCACTATGTCCCCACGTATATGCCTAAACTGCCCCTTAACCATTGATGATACCTTATTTATCGTGGACTTAGTGTGTATACCCTTGACTGGGATCGACATCATCTTAGGAATGAATTGGTTAACTAGGAATCGGTTCTTGTTCAATTGTTTCGAGAGGACAATCACTTACTTGGATAATGTGCCTATGCGTGGGAGTGACAGAGCGTGTGAGATAGGTGATGTATCCCTCAATCTATCTGAGTTTGAGTTACAGGATAGATTAAACCTAATCCCAATCGCTAGTGACTTTTCGGAGGTATTTCCTTTAGAAGTAAGTAACTACCACTACCTAGAGAGATAGAATTAACTATTGACCTAATTTCGGGCGCGGGCCCAATAGCTATGACTCCATACCGAATGGCCCCAACGGAATTGAAGGAATTAAAGGTCCAAATTGAGGATATGTTGGAGAAAGGGTTCATTAGGCCGAGTGTATCACCATGGGGAGCTCTGGTCTTATTCGTAAAGAAGAAAGACGGGAGTTTGAGATTGTGTATCGATTATCGGCAATTGAACAAGGTAACCATTAGGAATAAATACCCATTACCACGTATTGATGACTTGTTTGATCAGTTGTGCGACTGTGTTTTTTAAGATAGACTTAAGATCAGGATACCACCAGATTAGGGTTAGAGAGGAAGACATCCCTAAGACAGCGTTTAGCACTAGATACGACCACTATGAGTTTCTAGTGATGCCGTTTGGATTGACAAAATCACCTACTGTCTTCATGGACTATATGAACAGAATCTTTAAACCCTACTTAGATCGATTTGTAGTGGTGTTCATTAATGATATCTTAGTTTACTCCAAGACTCACGAAGAGCATGCCCAGCATCTTAGCACAGTGCTACAGATATTGAAAGAGAAACAATTGTATACTAAATTAGAGAAATGTGAGTTTTGGTTGGAAGAAGTGAAATTTCTTGGACACGTGGTAAACGGGGAAGGAATAGCAGTAGACCCTAAGAAGATTGAAGCAGAATTAGATTAGGGTCGACCGAGGATGGTCACTGAGATTAGGAGTTTTCTGGGTTTGATCGGCTATTACAGGAAATTCATTCAAGGATTTTCTCAAATAGCCTTGCCATTAACCCGGTTGACCCGGAAGGGTGTGAACTTTGAATGGAGTGAACAGTGTGAGAATAGTTTCCAAACTTTGAAAGAGAAATTGACCACCGCTCCTGTACTAATTCTTTCGAAACCCTTAGAACCCTTCACAGTATATGCAGATGCATCATTGAAAGGCTTAGGATGCGTCTTAATACAGGATGGGAAGGTAGTGGCTTATGCATCATGATAATTGAAACCTGCAGAGGAAAACTACCCTACCCATGACTTAGAATTAGCTGTCATTGTGTTTGCCCTAAAGATTTGGAGACATTACTTGTACGGGGCTGTATTCGAGGTGTATAGTGATCACAAGAGCCTTAGGTACTTGTTTGATCAGAAGGAATTAAACATGAGGCAGCTTAGGTGGGTAGAATACCTGAAGGATTTTGATTTTGAATTGAAATACCTTGCAGAGAAAGCGAATGTCGTAGCAGGTGCATTAAGCCAAAAGTCACTATAATTGGCTAGCCTAATGATAGGTGAGATGAGGTTACTTGAGGATTTTAGGAATCTCAGCCTCAACGTAATCTCATTTTCGAAGAGATTAGTAATGAGTGACTTCTTAATGACCTGCAAGCTGAGAGAGCTGATTAGACAAGCCCAACTAAAGGATGAATCCTTGGAAGTATACGCCAACCAACCCGATTTTGGACTAGCCCCTGATGGATTATTAATGTTTAGAAAGAGGGTGGTGATTCCAAACCATTAGGAGCTGAGGGAAAAAGTGCTAGCAGAGGCTCATCGACGGTTAAAACCGAAGGATTTTTCGGAGTAAAAAATGTGATATGATAAAAGGAGACGTGACCCGGTGATAAGATGCTGATAGAAAGAGTTCTAGACTTCAGTTTCTCAGAAGAAAGTCGGAACCTCTGTATGGGAACCCGTGCCAACGTCCGGATTGAAGACGACATCCCGAAGTTTCCCCGGATGGTCTGTGAAAAGTCAGACTTGCCCCCAGAAGCTTTAAATTTCCCAGAGACCCACAAATTTCCACCATTTCCAACATTTCCTTCTCTATCCTCACTCTATTTTCTTTCTCCTCTCTCTCTTCCTTCCACCACCGCGCGCCACCACCAGGGCCATCGTAGGCCGCCACCTGACCCACCAACCAACACACCTCACCACCCTCGACCTCCAACAGCCACCCACGGCCGCCACAGTCGCCGAAAAATGCTGGTTTTTCTTCTCCATCGCTTGAATTTTTGCCCGGCGTGATCTCCACCGTCAACCACCGTTGGACGTCACTGCCACCACCAGTATGTAGGTCGAGCTGTCAGCTTCCTCCCCTAGCTTGTCGCCGCCCAATGAAGCCCCCACCTGCTTGGATGATGAGATTTCTGTCCGCCGTGTGTCAACTTTCATCACTAAAAAACGCCATCCAAACTGCCGTGAACGGCCGCACCACCCCCAGATTTGGACTCCCCATCTTGAGGGCTTCACCATGGTGTAATTTTTGAGGCCAACCGCACCCATTTGCCGTGCACTGTCGTAAGACGTCGTGCGCCATCGCTAGAGAAGCCAGAAAGACTCTAGAGACTATCCTGAAATAGATTTCCATCATTCAGCACCCCAGTAAGGTCCGATTCACCTAAACCTAATGATTTTTGATTTAATTGGCTGCTGAACATAAATAAGCAATAAATCGGTTTAGGAAACTGTGAAATTGGACATAGGACAGTAAAATTGATGACGTAACAGACTAAAGTAATGATTTAAATGCCCAGGAAATTGATTAGGCTCGAAATCTAAGGATACGAGAAGTCTCGAATCGATTTGGAGCAACGGGAGACTAGGTAGGATAATTTACACTTCCCAAACGTTAGAATTGACCTTGTGGATACTTGAACAATTTAGATTAATTTCATGGATTTACATGCTACTTTCGATGGATTAAATTGCATGCCTGTGTGATGGAAATACCATTTGCATGTTAGACGATTTGCCTATCGAGTTTAGATGCCATTAGGAAGGATTGACTTAGGGTAGGGTACTTAATAGCCGGTATGGGACGGCCATTAAGTATCCCGAGTGCAGGGGATTTCATGAATATATTTTTTTAACTAGATTTAGCCTGCATTGCATTAGGGATCACGCGATAAATTAGGACGACCCTAAGAAAGGTTTAAGGAGTATAAGGGGGGATAGCCTACACGGGAAAACGTTGTGATTTAGGCGTAATACCCTAGAACCCTGAGGAATAGCCGACCGTGTGCATGTGAGTTCGAATAGACTATATGAGGATGAGAATTGGCGTATGTGCATATGCTAGGGGACGCCCTAGATGTTGATTCTCACCTGGTCCTTGAGTGAGTGATTGGTGTTATGGATCACACTCACAACATAGGCGAGATTCGGGTGATTGGTGTTACGGATCACACCCAATGATAAGAGAGAACTTCTCTAGATGACGTGCAATTAGAGGATTTTAGACTTGGTCGCATATGACTTGTGGCCGACACAGATTTAGATACATCGGGTATGGGATTTGAATCGATTTTATTACCGATTTTCAAAGAAATAGATTTTTTTGATTTTTGAGAACTTGCCGTGATTTCCATGCGAAATTAATGATTTTAAAAGAATAAGGTATTTCACTTTTTTTGAACTGAAGATGGGAAGTTTGTTTTTGGTGCTTGCACTGCTGAGTAATCAACTAATTTTAAAACAGTATGACTAATTATAAATTATTCTACTGGGATTTCAATATCTCATAAGGTTGTTTGCTCAGATGAACAGGAACAGGGGCTTAGAAGATAGCTGGGCAGACATTTGATGACAGACAGAAGTGAAGCTTAGTTATAGGCTTGAATTTGATTGTATATATATACTGTTGATAATATTTGTACTGGATTATGTACTTTTTGGTTTATTTTGTTGTTGGGCTGGATGTAAACTATTGAAATGATGTTTGTTTGTGCATTGGTAATGTTCGAAATACAGGGGAGACTCTGCCGGATTTTCAATAGCATTTAATGTGATAAATGTTTAGGTTAAGATGGAATTTATAAGAATGGATTGCATGTGTATGTATGGAATATAGTTTTATTATTCCAGAGTTTGTTGTGATGTTGCATGTGTAATTAGTATAGCTGCGTGTGATTTTGGGTTGAACGAAATATGAATGGGCGACAGAATGTCTATTTGGGTTACACTCAACTAGTAGCGATCCCCTAACGTTCCCATATCGGGAATAACTATTTCTAAAACCCATATGCTTCCACTAGGCAGATAGAGGATAGTATATTGTGGATTAGAGGGTCGTTACAGCGGTGGATGGCAGATGGGGTCAAAAAATACACCAAAATGTAGCCTGCAACTTGAGGAGGCCAGATCCAGTGTCTGTTCGGTGAAACATGGCCATTTAGATGGCATTTTCTAGCGACGAAGGTGACAGACGACAAAAACTATTTCCCTTCGTTCTGGCCGTGTGGTGGTGGCGCTCTACTGGCAGGAAGTTGGCGAAAGAAGCTGGCAGCTCAGGCTTTCCAAAGGTAGCGGCGGTGTGGCTGGATGATGTTAGACGGCGGAGATCACAACGTGGCCTTGAAAATGCAATGAGAAGGGAAAAGGCCATTTTTCGGTGGCTGTGGTGGTCGTCGGTCACTGTAGTGGCTTGCTGTGGTGTCGGGCTAAGCTACTAAACCTTCCATCAGCAACAGGCGGCAGTAACATGGCCGGAAAATGGACGGGTGTGGTGAAGGTGGTGGACAACATGGCTCGCGCAGGGGAGAGGAGAGAGAGAGAGAGAGAGAAAATGCTGTGTGAGAGGGAAAAATGAGAGAAAATGAGAGAAGTTTGAATATTTATGGCATCTAGGGGCATTTTGGTCTTTTCTATTTAGCCCTAGCTAAATTTCGGACGCATTTCTCCAATCTAGGGAAAAATTTAGGATGATATGAAAGGAATTTGGAAATTTTCAATTGATCACAAGTTTCGCAAAATTATCCCCAAGATTCCTCGGGGCAGATCAAAATTCTGCTATGAGATATAATTTAATGCCAAAAAATTCTCAAATTTTTAGCTACAGGTTCAGGAAAATTTCCTTAATTCAATTTCCAAAAAAATCTAAATTTATTTTACCAATTTAATTTAATTTATTTTTTTTTTAAAAAATCGAGTTGTTACATTCTCTCCCCCTTAAAAATAATTTCTCCCTCAAAATTTATACATACCTCATGAGAATAACTCTGGATGGGTCTTGCGTATGTCTTCCTCCCTCTCCCCTGTAGCCTCTTGTGGTGCTGTCGAGTCCCACAAGACCTTTACCAGAGGAATGGCCTTATTCCTTAGGGTTTTGACCTCAGTACCGATGATTTGAATAGGTCTCAATTCGTAAGTCAGATTTTCCTTTAATTGCAGAGTACTAGCGTCAAGTATATGGGAGGGGTTGGGTATGTACTTTTGGAGCTGGGAGACATGGAAAACATTGTGGAGGTTGGACAAGTGTAGGGGTAAGGCAATTTGGTATGCTGATGGACCCACTCTCTTTAATATTTGAAAAGGTCTAATGTATCTGGGACTTAGCTTTCTAGACTTCATAGCTCTACAAATCCCAATAGTTGGGGACACTTTTAGAAAAACATGGCTTCCTTCCTTGAATTCTAGGGCCTTCTCCTCCTGTCCACATAGCTCTTTTGCCTATCCTAAGCTTTTGCCAACTTTTCTCTGATCATCTTAATCTGATCAGTGGTCTGTTGTACTAACTCGGGACCTAACAACTGCCTCTCACCCACTTTATACCAACATAACAGTGACCTACATTTCCTTCTATACAAGGCCTCATAGGGAGCCATGCCTATACTAGAGTGGAAGTTGTTATTGTAAGAAAACTCAATTAGCGGCAAACTATTTTCCCAGTTTCCCTAGCACTCTAAGGCACAAGCCCTAAGCATATCCTCTAACGTCTGAATGGATCTCTCCGTTTGTCTATCAGTTTGAGGATGACAGGCTGTACTAAAATTTAAGCTGGTTCCAAAGGCTTCTTGCAGGGCTCTCCAAAACCTAGAGGTGAACCTAGGATCCCTATCCGAGACAATGCTAATGAGTACCCCATGAAGTCTTACTATCTCTTGAATATATAACTATACTAGTCTATCTAAGGAGTAGTTAATCCTAAGGGGGATAAAGTGAGCGAACTTGGTTAACCTATCCACTATAACCCATATAGCATCATTCCCTAATTGGGTTCTAGGCAGTCCTACCATGAAGTCTATAGAAATCTTGTCCTACTTCCACTTAGGGATATATAAGGGTTGTAATAACCCAGCAGGCTTTTGATGTTCAATCTTAACCTGTGTAATAGTCCTAGCGCCCACTTGTAGATATTATCCTCTTTGGGGCTGGTAATGGTTAAGCCGTCTTCTTTCCCTTAAGGTTTTTTTCCTTTCCCCTGGTATACACCAGATCATTCCAAGGGGGAAAATGCGTCTACAAGGGAAAAGTATCCACACCCTTATAAAGGCATGCTTCGTTCTCCTTTCTAACCGATGTGGGACTTTACAATCCACCCCCTTAGGGAGCCCAGCGTCCTCGTTGGCACACCTATATGGGCCCTAGCTCTGATACCATCTGTAACAGTCCTGGCGCCCACTTGCAGATGTTGTCCTCTTTGGGGCTAGAAATGGTTGACCCGCCCTTTTCCCCTCAAGGTTTTATTCCTCCCCCCTAGTATACACCAGATCATTCCAAGGGGGAAAACGCATCTACAAGGGAAAGGTATCCACACCCTTATAAGGCATTCTTTGTTCTACAAGGTTAGGACAAAGAGGACAATATCTCCAGGTGGGACTAGGGCCCTACGTTGTCGCTACGCAACCCTGAAGACACATTTTCTCCCTTGGAATGATCTGGTGTATACCAGGGGGGAGCAACAAAACCTTGAGGGGAAGAGGGCGGGTCAGCCATTATTAGCCCTAGAGAGGATAATATCTACAAGTGAGTGCTAGGACTGTTACAACCTGCTGACATACTAGGCACCTAGCTATATGCTCCGCTATATTCTTCTTCATTCCTGGCCACCATAACCTCCCCTTTGAGTCCTAATACATCTTAGTGGCTCTAGGATAGACAGTGTACTTACTTTGGTGACCTTCCTCTAAAATCTTATCCCTTATTCCTCCTGTCTTAGGGACATACATCCTACCTTGGAAAGTTATCATCCCGTCGGCTTCCCTTGTGAACTCCTTCGAATCCTTTAAGGATCCTAGGAATTCATCCTCCTTCTGTGCTTCTAAGATTTGGGCCCTAAGGGTATTCTTGATCCTTAACTCACTTAGGTAGATCTTATTAGGTAACACTAGAGTGGACAACCTCATGTTCCTAAATTTTTCTATTAAGTCCATCTCGCTCACCATCAAACGAGCTACGTGGAGAGACTTCCTACTTAGTGCGTCAGCCACAATGTTTGCCTTACCCGAATGGTACTTTAATTCAAAATCATAGTCCTTAATGAATTATATCCACCTCCTTTGTCTCATATTCAATTCTTTTTGGTCGAAGAGGTATTTGAGACTTTTATGGTCACTAAATACCTCGAATCTAGACCCATAGAGGTAGTATCTCCAAATTTTTAAGGCAAACACTATAGCCGCTAACTCTAAGTCATGGGTAGGGTAGTTTCTCTCATGTGGCCTTAGTTGCCTAGAAGCATAGGCCACTATTCATCCTCCTTGCATCAGTACACATCCTAATCCTTTCCTCGACGCATCACAATACAACTTAAACTTCTCCAAAGGGTCAAGGATAACTAACACAAGTGCAGTGGTTAACTTATCCTTCAGGGTTTTGAAACTTTGTTTACACTTTATGTCCCACACAAAGGGAACATCCTTCTGGGTTAGCTTAGTCATTGGAATTGCTATCTACGAAAACCCTTAAATCAACCTCCTATAGTATCCTACTAAACCTAGGAAACTCCTGATTTCTGTCATAGTAGTGGGTCTTTCTCAATTCACTATTGCTTCAGTCTTACTAGGATTCACATATACTCCCTTATCAGAGATCACATGCCCTAGGAATTTAACTTCTTGCAACCAAAACTCACACTTTTCTAGCTTGGCATACAGCTGCTTCTCCCTGAGTATTTACAGTACCGTCCTTAGATGCTTCTCATGGTCTCTTCTATCACTGGAATACACTAATATGCCATCTATAAACACTACCACGAACTGATCAAGATAAGGTCTAAAGATGCGGTTCATGTAATCCATGAAAATAGCTGGAGCATTTGTTAGTCCAAAGGGCATTACGAGAAATTCATAGTGCCCATACCTAGTCCTAAAGGAGGTCTTAGGTATGTCCTCTTTCCTAACCCTGATTTGATGATACCCCGATCTCAAATAAATCCTAGAAAATATGGTGGCCCCTCTCAGTTGGTCTAATAGGTCATTGATCCTAGGGAGGGGATACTTATTATTTATTGTTACCTTATTCAGTTGTCTATAATCTATGCACATCCTCATACTCCCGTCCTTCTTCTTAACAAACAGCACAAGAGCTCCCCAAGATGACACACTGGGTCTAATGAATTGTTTTGCTAAGAGGTCCTCTATCTACTCCTTCAACTCCTTTAACTCTATCGAGGACATCCTATAGGGTGCTATAGAAATTGGCCCTACCCTAGGAACTAGGTCTATGGAAAACTTTAGTTCTCTTTCTGGTGGGAGACTAGTAATGTCTTCCAGATACACATTCAAAAATTCATTGACCACAGGTATGGTTTCTAACTTCTGCTGACTTTCTACCTCCGAGGAATATAAGAAACCCATCCTCTGGTTTTTCCTCTCTATCCTCACATTTACTGGCCTAGTGTCTATGAAAGTCACAGACTTAGCTAAGTAGTCCAAGATAACATTGTTTGAAGAGAGCCAGTCCATAACAAGGATGACATTTATATCGACCATGGGTAAATAGATAAGATCTACCATAAAGGCTTTATTAGCAATCACAATGGAACAGTTTAAACAAATCAAGGCATAGAAACATGTTCATTGGTGGGTATGGCTAAAGAAAGTTTATAAGGTAAAGTGGTTATGGGTAATTTCAAGTTGTGAACACAATCTACTGAAATAAAGGAATGGGTGGTGCTAGAATCATATAATAGAATTAAAAGAATATCGTTAATAAAGCATGTACCTTTCATCAAATCTTCGGACTGGGCCACCTCCTTCCCCTTTAAGGTATACACCCTTCCCTTGGTAAGAGGTTCGATGGGTTCCTCTGGCTTTCTCAGGGTCGGGCAGTTTTGGGCATTGTGTCCTGGCTTTCCACATCTGCAACACACGTTCTGCCCCATCAAACATGGCCTATCCCCATGATTCTTTCCACACTCCGGTCTAGCTCTTCTGGAACTTCCTATCACGACCTCTGCTAAATCTGACTGGGCTCTTTCTCTTAAGGAAGTCAGCCTCTTGTTTCTTCTTCTGTAGTACGACTAAGGAACTAGAGGCTATTCTGTACTTATTTACTAGCGTCGAGTAATCCCTAATCTCCTATGCGGCCATTTCGTGGTACAACTCTGAGTCCAAGCTGTTCTCCAAGTGTATGGCCTTCCATGCTCCGTTGGGTCTCCACTTCAGGTACGAAGAGAACTTGGACAACTCTTCGAACCTAGCCAGATGTTCTTCGAAGGGTCTGCCTCCCTGCTTGATTTGCATAAACTCACCCTTCTTCGCATTTCGCTCACTCTGGGGGAAGTACTTTTCCAGGAAGGAGTCTCTGAAGCTCTCCCAAGTGAGTAGGGTCCCCTGAGCTTTCATCAGTTGCATTATCCCTCTCCACCAATGTTTCGCCTCCCCCTCCAATTGGTAGGTGGCGAAGGTGACCTTCTGCAGCTCTGTGGTCCCCAGCACTTTAAACAGTTCTTACTTCTTCTGAACCCATTCTTTAGCCTTCTTTGAATTCACTAGGCCATTGCAAATGAGAGGCCTAGCTCTCTAGAAATCAAACTAGCCTCTACCTGCTTGGGTCCTCAGATATTCTGCCCCTGTTTGGGTCTCTTCGCTTCGGTTTGTCTGGGCCTAGCAAAGCGCCCTGGCTATGACTGTAGCTTGGGCTCTCATAACATTCGCTATGTCTCGTATGGTCTGCATAATTTCATTAACATCTATCCCAGCATCTCGAGTCCGTGGTCTACCTCTCTATGCCGATGTCATGCTACCAATCTACAAAACAAGTATTACCAAGGTGATCAAGCTAAATAACAGATTATTAAGTAGATAACATATAACATCAACAAGAACTTTCATCTTCCCAAACCTAATGCTCCATTCCCCAAGTTCAAAACACAATGCAAGCTAGCCAACCGCTTAGGTACAATCAACTAACCTGAACTAATCCTTTACTTGAGGAAGTCTACCCTATTTCTAACCAAGGTAGCTGTGCTCTGATACCAACTTAATGTAATGCCCCTATCTAGTATTTCTATTAACTCTGATATAAAAAGATAGGTTCGGTACATTATCTTTATCTTTTATTTAATTAATGTCTGAGCAGTTATACCATTAAATTAATTTAAGCAGATTAGGTTTGGGATCTTTAACTCAGATTAAAAACTTACATGTACAACGAAATAGATCAAAATATACTAAACTTCACAGTGAAATTAAAGCATTCATGTAATTCAATTAAATACATGTTCAATAATGTTCATTACATTTATGTAAACATGTATCAGGATATATGAAGTACCCGTCCGTAGAAAGTTAGGAGACAACAATCTTGTCACTCAGACCCCTTTACAAATTTCAAAGATGGATCGGTCCTTCAAATATCCTATGTCTACTGCCAAAAGAATAACCCTAGTTCTAAACCAAATATATCTGAACTAGGACCTGAAATAAGGTTACAAAATCTCACATAAATCAAAATGGGACTACTACCTCCCGCTCTGGCTATGCATTCGTATCTGATACATATTAGCATAGTAATGAGAAACACAAGTTTCCCAGTAGCTTAACAATTCAAGTTTTAAGAAAATAACTAATATATACCAGGGTTCAAGTACGAAAACATTTCATTCTACATTCTTGATGTTAAAAAAATAACATTATTCATGGATGCAATCAGGCAAGCATTGCATGATAATTGAGAGGTTAACATAATAATCAAGTATCCTCTTTCAAATGAAATATATCCAAATAAAATTATACCTGTTATCGTGTAATTACACAAATTGCTTATGTATTAACTTTTACATTTATCAAACTAAGTTAATTGAGCACCCTGGCGTGTTATGTGGACACTAGGCCACCTTTATGAAATCACCGTGAGCACTAGTTCATAGGTTTGGAGCACCTCTGGCCACACCTCACTAGGCCGCCCGTGTGGAGCACCTTTGCCCATACCTCATAATCCATGGACACTCGGCCACGTATATAGCGTAATCGCAAGCACTAGGTCATAGGCATGGAGCACCTTCGGCCACACCTCGCTAGATCGCCCGTGTGGAGCACCTTTGGCCACACATCGTAAATCATGGTCACTCAGCCATGTACATAGCGTAATCGTGAACACTAGGTCATGGGGATGGACCACCTTCGGCCACACCTAGCTTAGTCG
Source organism: Senna siamea (assembly GCA_031216115.1). NCBI lineage: Eukaryota > Viridiplantae > Streptophyta > Magnoliopsida > Fabales > Fabaceae > Senna > Senna siamea. The sequence goes on from CM062360.1 coordinate 13,184,241, forward strand.
CCCATGTGAAACACCTTTGGCTACACATCGTAACTTGTGTACCTATCTATGTTTTCCCTTATCAGTTGTGTTTCCTTTTTTTTTCAATGTACAATAAATCTTCATCACATTTATTTATGACCCTTCTTTGCCAAATTTAATTTAACTCTCTGTCCTTAAAGAATGTTTCAATTATGAAGTTTTAAAAGTTTTCAAGGAAGAATTTCCATGATTTTGGCCAGCAAACATAAATAATATCAAGAATGTAAGTTTGCAACAATGTCTCCTAAAAGATGGCAAAAATAAGCATGCACATACGAAATCTTGGGACACTATTTTCAAGAATTATCAAACTACCTTGAGGAGGACTAGAAGGAGGTAATCTTGGCCATTCCTTTAATCTCCTTCTACACTTTGCTTCCTTTAATTCTTACTTCCCTACAATAAATGCCAAATTTTCACTTCGGTCCGATCATTAAGGAACAGTTAGACATAAAATCTACAGGAAAACATCAAATTAGGGTATTTTAAATTATACCAGAGGTTTCGATAGCTCGAAATCTAATTTCTATGATTTTCTAGTAGTTTCAATGACAACAAGACACCATCAAGTCAAAAAATACACCAAAATGTAGCCCGTAACTCGAGGAGGCTGGATCCGGTGTCCTTTTGGTGAAACACTGCCGTTTAGATGGCATTTTTTGGCAGCAAAGGTGATGAACGATGGAAACTATTTCCCCTCGTTTTAGGGGCATGGCGGCGGCACTCCATCGGCTGAAAGTTGGCAGCTCAAGCTTCCCAATGGTGGTGGCGGTGTGGCTGGATGATGTCGGATGACGGTGATCACAACGTGGCCTTGAAAACGTCACAAGAAGGAAAAAAGGCCGTTTTTCGACGACTATGGTGGTCGTTGATTGCTACGGCATCGGGCTGAGCATCAACCTTCTCCGCAAGAATAAAGGCAGAACTTGGCCGAACAGTGGACGAGCGTGGTGAAGGTGGTGGAAAACATGGCTCACGTGGGGCAGAGGAGAGAGAGAGAGAGAAAATGCTATGTGAGAGGGAAAACTGAGAGAAAATGAGAGAAGTTTGAAAATTTAGGGCATCTAGGGGCATTTTGGTCTTTTTTTTATTTTGCCCTAGCTAAATTTCGAATGCATTTCTCCACTCAAGGAAAAAATTTGGGAAGATATGAAAGGAATTTGAAAATTTTCAATCGATCACAAGTTTCACAAAATTATCCATAAGATTCCTCAGGGCAGATCAAAATTCCGCTATTAGATATAATTTAATCTCGAAAAATTCTCGAATTTTTAGCTACAAGTTCAGTAAAATTTCCTTAATTTAATTTCCACAAAAATATAAATTTATTTTACTCAATTTAATTTAACTTATTTTAAAAAAAAAAATCGAGTTCTTACATTTAAAATGTCGATCAATGGACTCAGAATATACTAGAACATCATCAATGTAGACAATGATGAACTTAGTGTAAGGGTTAAAAATTTCATTCATTATCCTCTGGAATTCAAAGGGAGCATTTTTTAGACCAAAAGGCACAACATTTCATTCATATGGTCCAAAAGGGACAGTGAAGGCAATCTTAAACCTATCGAATGCATCGATTTGGATTTGCCAAAATCCAGATTTCATATCAAATTTGGAAAATAATTTTGCCTTATGTAGGCGATTGGGAAGATATTCTTTATTTGGAATAGGATATTTAATCCATTAGAGAACTTGATTTAGTGGCTTGTAATTTATCACAAGCCTTGGAGTGCCTCTTTCTAATTCTGCACTTTCATTAACATAAAAGGAAAAACAAGACCAAGGCTTTGGCTTTTTCAAATTAATCTCTTTTTTAAGAGATCTTTAATTTCTTTTTGGCAATTTTCCAAAAATTCCTAGTTCATTTGTATTTAGTCTGGCTTGTGTAAGAATATTTCTTTCATCAAAATTCTTTTCGTAAGGAAGGTTGATGATATGTTTTTTTCTTTCCCAAAAGGCATTTGAAGGTCTGAAAAAATAGATCCTTCTATTTGAATCAAAAGAGTTTGAATTTTCTTTTGAATTTGAGGTTTGGTTATTTGAGTTTCTATGATTTTGTAAGAAACTTCTTCTTTGAGAAAATTTATTTTTTTTCTTTGTATTGGATTATGTTTAAAAATTTTGTAAAAAGGAGACTAGAGAATTCAAAAAGAATTTTCTTATTGAAATATTAAGTTTTAATTCCCTTTTTTAAATGCTAAAAGGCACAATTTGTTCAATAAATGGAGATCCAATAATTACCTCATTTGATAAATTTTTAACCAAAATAAATGGAATAGAAATTCTTAAATCATCATTTTTGACAATGGCATTTGATAATTTGTAATTAATATCTAATCATAAACCATTAGTAGCCCTAAGTGATTCAGTAGTTTTCTCAAAGAATTTGGTAAGAATAAGCCTTCAATGATACAATTTAAAGCTGCACTAGTATCAAAAAGAGTAGTTGTTTCTGAAACAAATTCATTTTGAATTATAATTTTGATTGGAATATGCCACTTTTGAATGGAAATTTTTGAAATAAGGTTTAGAAATTGTTCAGGAAGATCTTCTTCTTGATCTTTAATTACTGGTTCTTTACTTTTTTCAATAATTTTCATTTTCTTTTCTTGAACTTGGCTAATTATCAAAGAATGAAGATCTTGAGTATTTCTAAATTCTCTAAATATTAATTTCTTTTTGTAAATCTAGTATTGTAACTGATTTTGGTTTATTATCAAAAAATTTTATAATTTCTATAAAATCATAATGTTTTGGTTGTTAGACAGGTTTAAGGGTTGATGTAGATGGAGTTTCTAAAATTTCCTTAAGTTTGTTAAAATACTTAATTTTTTTCTTCATCTAAAGGAAGAGAATTAATTACTTCAAAAGAATATTTTGTTCCGAAGTAAGAACATTAATTTGAAGAGAATCCCTAAAGGTTTCTTCTAAAGAATTTATTGGAGAATCTTGATTTTCTTTTTCAAAGGAGGAGGTTGATGAATTATCATCTTCAAGTAGTTGATTTACTTCTTGTTCAGAAATTTCACCTTTTTCTTATTCTTCATAAGAGGTTTAGGCTATTAATTTGTTCTAGGACTAATTCATCTAGATTGAGAATCTTAATTGTAATAACCTAATTTTTTTAAATAAATTAATTGGGTAAAATAAATTTAGATTTTGTTGAAATTGAATTCAGCATATTTTTTGAGCCTGCGGTAAAAATTTGAGAATTTTTTAGAGTAAAAATTTTATCTGACGGAGGAATACTTGATCCGGCTTCAGGAAATTAATAGGTAATTTGGAAGGCTTAAAATCTTCAAAAGACCTCCGAATTCCTTCCATATGGGCCTGTATTCTTGCCTAGATCGAAGTATGCATCCAAAATTTATCCCGAACAAAGTGAGAAAAGACCAAAATTGCCCTGGAGGCTTTAAAACTCCAAAACGCCACCTTTTTCTCTCATTTTTCCTTTCCTCTCTCTCTCCTCCACACAATTTCTCTCTCTTCTCTCTCATTTTCGCGCGCCACCACAAGCCGTCAGAATCACCACCCTGTGCTGCCATCGAACCCTGTCACCGGTGTAGCTCGACGCCGTCAACCTCCAGCCACCATTCCCGACCGTCAATGGATGCCACAGTGGCCGAAAACATCCGATTTTCCTTCCATCACGAAAAGCCACCTCTGTCGTGATCTCTGCCGTTTGACGCCGTCTGGCCACACCTCTGTCGCCGTTGGGTAGCCTGAGCTGCCAGCTTCCAGCTGGTGGAGCACCACCGTCATGTGCCTGGAATAGAGGAAAAATAGTTCCATTGTCCTTCGCCTTCGTCGCCAAAAATTGTCATCAAAATCGCTATGTCTTACCGAACAGACATCGGATCTGGCATCCTTGAGTTGCGGGTGTAACAGTCTAGCCGCCCACTTGCAGATATTGTTCGCTTTGGTGGTTATCGAGCCACCTCACGATTTTTTTACTCTCTCCCTATCCCTTCAGAGGAGAAAACGCATCTTCAAGGGAGAGGTATCCACACCCTTATAAGGCATGCTTCGTTCCCCTCTCTAATTGATGTGGGACATTACAATCTACCCCCCTTAGGGAGCCCAGCATCCTTGCTGGCACACCGATCTGGGCCCCGGCTCTGATACCAAACTTGTAACGACTCCCTAATCCACAATATACTATCCTCTATCTGCCTATCAGAAGCATATGGGTTTTAGAAATAGTTATTCCTGATATGGGAATGTTAGAGGATCACTACTGGTTGAGCGTAATACAAATAGACATTTCGTCATCCATTCAGATTCCGTTCAACCCTAATTCACATGCAGCTATACTAATTATACACACATTCATCATAAAGTACTCTGGAATGAAAACTAAAATCCATACATACATCATATCATTCATTCATGCAAATTCCAACTTATTTACACACGTTTACAACAGTAAACCTTGCCAAAAATCCAGCAGAGTCTCCCCTATATTTCGAACATATCCAAAAGTACAACCAGTCATTAACACAGCAGATTACATCCATTCAACAGTAAAATACATCATAATTACAAAATACAGTACAGCAACCACAGGATACATATATATATAAATCATTATTCAAGCCTAAACTACGCTGCTCTCCTATCTATCACCAATGCCTTGCTCAGCTAGCGTCTAGGTCCCTGTTCCTGTTCATCTGAGTAAACAACCTGGTGAGATATGAAATCCCAGTAGAATAATTTACAATTTACAATATAGTTCGAAATCTAGTTAGTTACTCAGCGGTGCAAGAACCAAAAACATACTTCCCGTATTTAGTTTAAAATCCGTGAAATACCTTATCTTTAAAAATCAGTTTATCGCACGGAAATCACGACAAGTTCTGAAATCATCAAAATATGTTTCTTTAACAATTGATAATCAAAAGTGAATCAAAACCCATGCCCAGTGTATCTAAATCCGTATCGGCCACAAATCATCTGCGACCGTATCTAAAATTATCCAATTGCACGTCATCTAGAGAAATTACATCTCTTATCATTAGGTGTGATCCGTAACACCAATCATCCGAATCTCGCCTATGTTGTGAGTGTGATCCGTAACACTAATCACTCACTCAAGGACCAAGTGAGAATCAACATCTAGGGCGTCCTGTAGCATGTGCACATACGCTAATTCTCATCCTCATACAGTCTATTCGAACTCATATGCACACGATCGGCTATTCCTCAGGGTTCTAGGGTATTACGCCTAAATCACAATGTTTCCCCGTCTAGGTTATCCCCCCTTATACTCCTTAAACCTTTCTTAGAGTCATCCTAATTTATCACGTGATCCCTAACGTAGTACAGGCTAAATTGGTTTAAAACAATATCTTTATAAAACTCCCTACGCTCAGAATACTTAACGGCCGTCCTATACTGGCCATCAAGTACCCTACCCTAAGTAAATTCGTCCTAATGGCATCTAAACTCGATAAACAAATCATCTAACATGCAAATGGGGTTTCTAGTACACAGGCATGCAATTTAATCCATTGAAAGTAACACGTAAATCTATGCAATTAAATCTAAGTGTTCAGTTATCCACAGAATCAATTCTAACGTTCAGGAAGTGTAAATTATCCTACCTGGTCTCTGTTTGCTCTAAAATCGATTCGAACTTCTCGTATCCTCGGATTTCAAGCCTAATCAATTCTCTAGATATTTAAATGAATATTTAAGCTCGATACGTAATTCGTTTTACGATCCTAAGTCCGATTACACAATTTCCTAAGTCAATTTATTTCCTATTTGCATTCGGCAGCTAATTCAATCAAAATTCATTAGGTTTAGGTGAATCGGACCTTACTGAGGTTGCCGAATGATGAAAATCTATCCCAGGGCAATCTCGGGTGTCTTTTTGGCTTCTCTGATGACGGCGCACGACAGAGGGGTGCGGTTGGCCTCGAAAATCACACTATGGTGAAGCCCTCAAGATCGGGATTCCAAATCCGATGGTGGTGCGGCGTTTCACGGCTATTTAGACGGCATTTTCCAGCCTCAAAAATCGATGCATGGCATACTGATTTCCCTTATATCCAGGCACGTCAGACCTCCGTTCAGCGGTGGCGAGCTGGGGGAGGAATCTGGCAACTCAGCCTACACGCTGGTGGTGGCGGTGAGGGCTAACGGTGGCTGACGGTGGAGATCTCAGTTGGCGAAGTTTGACACGGTAGAGGAAAAAAAGCAATTTTTTTTGGCGGCTCTGGCGGCCATTGGTGGCCGAGGTGTGTCGATTGGTGGGTCAGGTGGTGGCCCACGGTGGCCCAGGTGGTGGTGCATGGTGGAGGAAGGAGGAGAGAGAGGAGAGAGAAGAAAGTAATGCAAATGGCGGGGTTTCGGTGAATTTACAGCTCCCAGAGGTGATTTTGGCTTTTCTCGAACCACCCAGGGAAACTTCGGGATATCGTCTTCCATCTAGATGTTGGCACGGGTTCCCATACAGAGGTTTCGGCCTTCGTCTAAGAAACCGAAGTCCAAAAATTTGTCTGTCAGTCTCTAATCGCCGGGTCACGTTTCCTTTCATTAGATTGCATTTCTGACTCCTAAAAGCCTCTTGGTTTCAGCCGTTGACCTCAAAAATTATGCCAAACTCAGTTACATGAAATTTAATGTAAAAATTTAGTTTTTATCTTTTAAAAATAGCCTCAGTTATTAAATTCTCCCCCCCCTTAAAAGAAATTTTGTCCCCAAAATTCATACCTGTGAATAGCTTTGGGTATCGTTGCCTCATCTCATCTTCCTTCTCCCACGTCATCTCTTGCGACGCTACATCCTGCCAAAGTACCTTAACTAAAGGGATTATTTTACTTCGGAGTCGCTTAGTCTTAAAGTCAATGATTTGTACAGGAGTAAATTCATAAGTCAAATTTTCCTTTAACATTATTGGTTGATTCCCCAATACATGCGCAGGGTTTGGAACATATTTACGAAGTTGGGAGACGTGAAATACATCATGTAGATTGGACAAATAGGGAGGTAAGGCAATTTGGTAGGTGACAGAATCGACCCTTTGTAGGATTTGGAATGGTCCTAGGAATCTAGGGCTTAATTTCTTGGTCCTTACCTGTCTATCGATACCCGTGGTGGGGGACACTCTCAAAAACACATGTTCTCCCTCATGGAATTCTAAAGGCCTTCTTCTCTTATTTACATATACTTCCTGCCTCTGCTGGGTAATCCTCATCTTTTCCCTGATCATTTTCATCTGATTAGTGGTTTCTTGTACGATCTTAGGTCCCAATAGGGTACTCTCCCTTATTTCTACCCAACTCAAGGGTGACTTACAACTCCTCCCATACAGAGCCTCATAAGGTGCCATACTGATGGTAGAGTGATAACTATTATTATATGCAAACTCTATCAACGGTAGGTTTTTATCCCAACTCCCTTTCTGTTCTAGCACACAAGCCCTCAACATATCTTCTAAGGTTTGGATAGTCCTCTCAGACTGCCCGTCAGTCTAAGGATGATGGGCTATGCTAAACTTAAGCTGGGTTTCTAAGGCTTGCTGTAGGGATTGCCAGAATCTCGAAGTAAACCTAGGGTCTCGATCGGATACTATACCTGATAGTATTCCATGTAGTTTTACGATTTCCTTAAGGTATACCTCGGCTAGTTTTTCCATGGAGTATTGCATCTTAATAGACAAAAAGTGAGCAGACTTGGTCAATCTATCCACTATCATCCAAATGGCATCAAATCTAGTTGGTGTTATAGGTAATCCTACCACGAAATCCATGGTTATTTGATCTCATTTCCTTTCTGGTATCTCCAATGATTTCAGTAGCCCTGCGGGTTTCTGATGTTCTATCTTAACCTATTGAAAAGTCAAACAGGCATTCACGTAGTTCGTGATGTCCTTCCGCATACCAGGCCACCAAAAGTTCCTCTTTAAGTCCTGATACATCTTGGAAATACCTGGGTGAATAGTATAATGGCTTCTATGGGCCTCTGCTAGCACTTTTTCCTTAAGCTCCTGATGGTTTGGAATCACTACACTCTTTCTAAACATTAGTACTCCATCAGGGGCTAGTCTAAAATCGGGTTGGTTGGCGTATACTTCCAAGGATTCATCCTCTAGTTGGGCTTGTCTAATCAGCTCTCTCAACTCGCAGGTTATCAAGAAGTCACTTATCACTAATCTTTTCGGAAACGAGATTATGTTGAGGCTGAGATTCTTAAAATCCTTAAGTAACCTCATCTCACCTACCATTAGGCTAGCTAATTGTAGTGACTTTCGGCTTAATGCATCTGCTACGACATTCGCTTTCCCTGCATGGTATTTCAATTCAAAATCAAAATCCTTCAGGTATTCTACCCACCTACGCTGCCTCATGTTCAATTCTTTCTGATCAAACAAGTACCTAAGGCTCTTGTGATCACTATACACCTCGAATACTGTACCATACAGGTAATGTCTCTAAATCTTTAGGGCAAACACGAAGGCAGCTAATTCTAAGTCATGGGTGGGGTGGTTCTCCTCTGCAGGTTTCAATTGTCGTGATGCATAAGCTACAACTTTCCCATCCTGCATTAAGACACAACCTAGGCCTTTCAGGGATGCATCTGTATATACGGTGAAGGGTTCTAAGGGTTTCGGAAGGATTAGTACAAGAGCGGTGGTCAATTTCTCTTTCAAAGTTTGAAAACTATTCTCAAATTGCTCGCTCTATTTGAAATTCACCCCCTCTCGAGTTAACCGGGTTAATGGCAAGGCTATCTGAATTTTCTATAATAACTAGCCAAACCCAGGAAACCCCTAATCTCGGTGACCGTCCTAACTTAACCCCAATATAACACTGCTTCAATCTTCTCAGGGTCTACTAATATTCCTTCCTCATTTACCACATGTCTAAGAAATTTCACTTCTTCTAACCAAAACTCACATTTCTCTAACTTAGCATACAATTGCTTCTCTTCCAGTATCTGTAGCACCGTGCTAAGATGCTGGGCATGTTCTTCGTGAGTCTTGGAGTAGACTAAGATATCATCAATGAATACCACTACAAACTGATCTAAGTAGGGTCTGAAGGTCCTGTTTATGTAATCCATAAAGACAGCTGGTGCGTTTATCAATCTAAACAGCATCAATAGAACCCTAATCTGGTGGTATCATGATCTTAAGTCTATCATAGAAAACACAGTCGCACCTTGCAACTGATCAAACAAGTCGTCAATAAGTGGTAAAGGGTATTTGTTTCTAATGGTCACCTTGTTTAGTTGCCGATAATCGATACACAATCTTAAACTCCTGTCTTTCTTTTTTACGAATAATACCAGAGCTCTACATGGTGATACACTCAACCTAATGATGCCTTTCTCTAACATATCTTTAAGTTGGACCTTTAATTCCCTCAATTCTGCTGGGGCCATTCGGTATGGGGTCATGGCTATTGGGCCCGCGCCTGAAATTAGGTCAATAGTGAATTCTATCTCTCTATGTGGTGGCAGTTTACTTACTTTCAAAGGAAACACCTCCAGAAAGTCACTAGCGATTGAGATTAGGCTTAACCTATCCTACAACTCTACCTCAGAGAGATTGAGGGATATATCACCTATCTCACACGCTCTGTCACTCCCATGCATAGGTACATTATCCAAATAAGTGATTGTCCTCTTGGAACAGTTTAACAAGACCCGATTCCTAGTTAACCAATCCATTCCTAAGATGATGTCGATCCCAGTTAAGGGTATACACACTAGGTACACGATAAACAGTGTATCATCAATGGTTAAGGGATAGTTTAGGCATATACGTGGGTACATAGTAGCTTCTCCCAGGGGTATGGATATGTATAGGTCACAGGGCAGGGTCTGTATAGGTAGTTTTATTTTCTCTACGCATGCATCGGAAATAAAGGAGTGCATCACACCCGAATCAAATAATACTATCAAAGGAAAATTATAAATTTTACCTCTACCCTGCATCAAACCTGATGACCTGTCGACGTTAGCTGCATCCAGAGTGAAAACTCTCCTTGGAGCCTGTGGTCTTCGGCCACCGGATGTCTGCTAGCTCCCATTAGAAGGGTAGTATCTTGCCATGTGTCTTGTACCTCCACACCTGTAACATTGTAATGGAGTTTGATGCCAACAAGGTTGATTAGGGTGCTTGGTCCCGTATTTCTGACAAGGTGCATTATCAGACCGTTTACTATTGCTAGAAGTCCCTGGTTGTAGTTTAAACATACCGCCTCTCACATTGAGATTTCTAGCTGGTAGTCTCGGCCGATTCCCTGTTCTCTGGGTCATATTCTGAGCCTATCTCTGCTCCAGATTCTTACTTAGTATTCGGTACTTGTTCACCAGCATCACAAAGTCTCAGATCTCCAGTGGGACTAGCTGAGTCTTCATCGGTAAGTCTAGACTTTCTTCTAGTTGCTTTGCTTTCCAGGCCTCGTTATAGTGCATTTGCAGATACGTGGAATATCTGGATAGGTCTTCAAACTATCTCAAATACTCCTCGAATGGCCTGCCTCCCTGAATGAGCTTTAAGAACTGAGCTTCCTTTGACTGTTTGACGCTCTCAGGGAAGTATTGCTCCATGAAGACTCCCTTGAAGGATTCCCAAGTGAGCGGGATACCCCTACTTTCCATCAATTGCTGGGCACCTGTCCACCATTGTTCTGATTCACCCTTCAACATATATGTTGTATATGTGACCTTCTGTTCGTTGTCACATTGCAATAACCTAAAGATATTCTTCATGTCCTTCAGCTAGGCTTCTATTACGGCTGGATCGGAGGCACCTGCAAAAGAGGATGGACCTGCTCTCTGGAATTCTATCCATCCTTGATACAGCGGATTAGCATTCTGGGTGGCTCCATCGTTCCTGGTTTGCCTGTCCTCCTGTTGTTGCCTCATTATGTTAGCACTAGTAGTGGCTTGATCCCTCATGGCATCGGCCATTCTCCGTATAGACTCTATCATATCTCGCATGTCAACGTTAGTCTCCATGCTGCCACTACCTGAAGCGCCCTAGCTCCTGTGTCTTGGCCTTCCTCTGGGCCTACGAGTGCTATCCCTGCTAGGTTCTGCCATAATTATCTAACACAGAAAGCCAACAGATTAATCTTAATAGCAACAGTTAATAGAAAGGCATTAAATTCATTCCATTACTTATTGATTAAAGATCAGATCCTAATATTCCAAAGTTAAATCAATTAAAACCCTAAAGCTGCAAGCCCAAAGATCCACAATTCCTAACCCACTAAACTAGACAATTCGACAAATCAGGCTCTGATACCAATGTAATAGTCCAACAGCCCACTTGCAGATTTTGTCTGCTTTGGTGGTTATCGAGCCACCTCACAGTTTTGTTCCTCTCTCCCTATCCCTTCAAAGGAGAAAACACGTATACAAGGGAGAGGTATCCACACCCTTATAAGGCATACTTCGTTTCCCTCTCCAACCGATGTGGGACTTTACAGCGGGCTACATTTTGGTGTATCTTTTGACTCTAGCCACCATCCGTGAGCCGCTGTCCATCCTGTACTCTGCCGTACGCCATCGACGGAGTTATCGAAAAGTTTCCAAAATCAAATTTCAAGCTTCTGAAACCCCCAGTACAGTTTAAAATGCTCCGATTTTATGTTTTCCTATTGAAATTGACCCCAGACATGTTTAAGGATTAGGCCGGCTTAGGAATTTGATAAATTGACATAGGAAAGCCTAATTGAAAGAAAAACCCACCTAAGAACTTGATTTTTTTCCCAGGAAACTAATTAGGAGCAATTGCCAAGGAAATAGGAAATCCCAACCCAATTAGGAGCAAACGGTAAAAGGTAGAGTAATTTACACTCCCCTAAACTTTAAATTAACGTTGTGAATGCTTGTTTTAAGTATAATTGCAATTAATGGGAATGCGTGTTGAAAATGTATGAGTATATGCTATGCCTGTGTGTTGAGAATGTCGGTTGCATGTTAGATGAATTTAGCTATCGGAATTATATGCCATAGGAATGGATTGACTTAAGGTGGATATTCAATAGCCGGTATGGGATGGCTGTTGAATATCCCTTATGCAAACGGCTTTGCAAAATGAATTATTTTAAAATTAGATTAGTCTGCATTTGTTAAGGATTATTCATTAAACCAAGACAATCCTATAAAAGGTTTAAGGCGTATAAGGGGGGATAACCTATATGGGGTAACGTTTTGGCTTAAGTATAATATCCTATAACCTTGAGAATTGGTCGGCTATGCGTATGTGTTTTCAATAGACTGTATGAGGATGAGAATTAGTGTTTGTGCACATGCTAAGGGACACCTTGGATGTTGATTCTCACCCAGTCCTTGAGTGAGTGATTGGTGTCACGGATCACACTCACCATATAGGCGTGTTTTCGGGTAATTGGTGTTATGGATCACACCGAACCTAAAATTATGTTTTCTATAAAAATGGCATGCAATTGGAAAGAATAATGAATAGTCACATGAGACTTGTGACTGATAAGTATATGAAAACCCTCAGGCATGATTTTAAGTAAGATTTTTAGTATGATTTTTTAGAATAAAGATCATATACTTGTTATATTATTTTGCATCAATTTCCCATGTTTTTATATTTCAAAGTATACAGTAATTCACATGTGTTTAAATCAGAATTGGGAAGATGTTTTATGTGCATTGTCACAGCTGAGCATCTAACTACTTTAGTACTGTTAAATTGTAAATTTCTCTACTGGGATTTAACCATCTCATGAAGTTGTTTGCTCAGATGATCAAGAACAGGGAATGCCTAGGAGATAGCTGGGCAGAAGCAGGATAGCAAGATGACGTTGTGGCATAGTTTAGGCTTGAATTTATGTATATATATATCTGTGCTATTATTTTTTATTGCTAATGGATTTTACTGGATGTATTTCTGAAATTTGATTGGTTGTATTAAAGGGAAACGTCCGATTTTTAGGAAAAACTCTGCCAGATTTTTGGTAGAATGACGATATAGAAGAATAGTCTGTCTTAAAATGAATTTGATGGATTTAGTATTCTGAATTAGTATATCTCAATGATATTTGTATGATTGTTAGTATTTATATTCCAGAGCATGTTATGGTTTGTATGTGATAACAGAAATGTTGCATAGGACTTAGGGTTGAGTGGAATCTGAATGGACTATGAGAAGAGTCTATTTGGGTTACACTCAACCAGTAGCAACCCTTCGATGTTCCCTGACATGGGAAAAATGAAAAATTTATTTAAAACTTATTATGCTTTCCGCTACTCTGATAGAGGTAAGTATATTATGAATTAGGGGGTCGTTACATTAATCTTTTTGTTTAATCTGTAGTACTTAGCCATGTGGCCTTCTTTCCCATAATGAAAACATTTAATTTTACCTTTTGGTAAATCAATTAGTAGTTTTGAAGAAGCATGCTTAGAAAGGTTTTTGGGTTTTTTATTTTTATGAGTTTTGTAATAACTTTTTAGTTTGGTATTTTTTTTATCCTTTTATTTTGGTTTGGATTTCCTACAAGGTGGGAAACCAAATTGTTCACAAAAAGATCCTTTTTTTTTTTTTGTTAAGTGCCTTCTCTTTGCTAAGCTGATGTTGGATCTTATCATCCTGAAAAATTTTTAAGGCAATTTTTTGGACAAGAGCTATGAGCTTTCCATAACTCAGATTTTCATAATGAATTTGGCCATCACCAATTAGGTTTCTAAGTTTTTCTCTAACTTGGTCAACTAAAGAATTGGGTAGGCCTGTAATAAATTTTTAATTCTAAAGAGGATGATTACTATCTTCTTGATTGTAAACCCTAATTAAGAAGGTATCCTTATACCATCTAAAATCAACTAGAGTTTTAAATCTAAGACTAGAAAGTAATTCAGCAAATTTTTCTTTCCATAAACACTAATCACCTATAAAATCTTGTGTAAATTTATAGATAAGGGTATTGACAGCATTAGGAATTGGATCACTATTATTGTTACTATTGAAATAAACTAAATTTTAGAAAATAATTAAATTGGGTGAATTTAATCATGATTTTGTTAAAATTGAATCCGGCATAATTTTCTGAGTCGATGGTTGAAATCGCAAAATTTTTCAGAGTCAAAATTCGATCCGATGAAGGAAAATGCGACCCGGAGTTAGGAAATTAACAGATAAACTCTCAGATTTTAGTTCCTTAAATAGAGGCCAAAATTCTCGCATAAGAAATCGTGCCCTTGCTCGGATCGAAGACGGCATCCAGAAATTCTCACGGGCGAAGTGGCAAAAGACCAAATTGCCCCTAGAGGCTTTAAATTCTCAAAAATCCCACACTTTCCCACCATTTTCACATTTTCTCTCTCTCTCTTCCCTCTATTTTCTCTCTCTTCTCTCTCCTACCTTCACCACCGCGCGCAGCCACCACTGCCACGCTGTGCCACCACCTGACCCAGCCATCGGCGCAGCTTACCACTCCCGACCACTAGCGACCAAGCCTGGCCACCCACGGACGCCACGACCGACGAAAAAAAAGCTTCTTTTTCCCCTCTGTCGCGAAATTCTCCACCCACCGTGATCCCCGTCGTCCGGCGCTGTTCGATGTCACCGCCCCCGCCATTAGGAAGGCCAAGCTGGCAGCTTCCTTGAACAGCTTCCAGTCGCTGAACGCAGCCGCCATGCACCCAGATCGAGGTGAAAGGCGTCCACAGTGCATGAAACTTCGTCGTCGAAAAATGCCACCTTAACAGCCGAGAACGTGCTCTGCCATGTGCCGCCGTTGAAGAAGCCGAAAGGGTCTAGAATCAGATTTCCACCTTTTGGAACCCCCGTTATGATCTAAATTTCCTTAATCTAATGTTTTCTGACTGAATTGGATGTCAAATATGTATAGGAAAATTTATCAGCCTAGAAAAACGTTTAATCGGACGTAGGAAAGTGGAATTGAATAAGTAATAGACTAAGACATTGGTTTAATTGCCTAGGAAATTAACTAAGCTTGAATTCCGAGGATACGGGAAGCCTCAGATTTAATTAGGAGCAAACGGTAACCAGGTAGGGTAATTTATGCTCCCCTGATTTTAGATTGATTTTGTGGATACCTAAATGATTTAATTTGATTGCATGGAAATACGTGCTACCTTCAATGAGTATAATTGCATGCATGTGTGCTGTAAATGCCTGTTGCATGTTAGACGATTTGGCTATCGAATTTAGATGCCATAGGAACAGATTGACTTAGGGTAGGGTACTTAACAGCCAGTATGGGACGACTGTTGAGTATCCTGAGTGTAGGGGATTTTATAAATGTATTATTTTCAACAGATTTAGCTTGCATTCGTTAGGGATTACGTGGTAAACTAGGATGACCCTATGTAAGGTTTAAGGAGTATAAGGGAGGATAGCCTATACGCGGAAACATTGTGATTTAGGCGTAATATCCTAGAACCTTGAGGACTAGTCGACCGTGTGCATGTGATTCCGAATAGATTGTATGAGGATGAGAATTGACATATGTGCACATGCTAGGGGATGCCCTAGATGTTGATTCTCACCCGGTCCTTGAGTGAGTGATTGGTGTCACGGATCACACTCACAATATAGGCGTGATTTCAGGTGATTGGTGTTATGGATCACACCCAATGATAAATGATTAATTTTCATAAAATGACATGCAATTGGATAGATTTAGATATAGTCACATAAGACTTGTGACGGACGTGAATGTGAAAACCACCGGACAATAGATTTGATTTGGATTTTTACCATAAATTTTTAGAAAAATAGATTTTTATATTCATTGATTGATTACCTCATTTTTCATGCCATTTTAATGATTTTAAAAGATAAGGTATTTCACTAATTTTTGAAATAAACACGAGAGTTATTTTCGGTGCTTGCACCGCTGAGCATCTAGCTAGTTTTGAATTTAATTATTGTAAATTACTCTACTGGGATTTAACTATCTCAAGAGGTTATTTGCTCAGATGAACAGGAACAGAGGCCTAGGAGATAGTTGTGCTAAAATTAGATGACAGACGGACGATGCAGCATAGTTTCTAGGCTTGAATTTTAATATGTAATTAATTGTATTGGTTGTTTCTGGCTGTTGATGGATGTAATGTAATGTATTTATTGGTTTGATGACTGTTTGTATTTTAGGAGACGTCCAGATTTCAGGGGAAACTCTGCCAAATTTTTGACAGGAATTAATGTCTGAATTTCTGAGTTTGGATGGAATGCATGTGAATGGATTATATATTTTATTTATGGTTATTAGTTTTAATATTCTAGAGCTTATTGTGATGATTGCATGTGAATTTTAGAACAGCTGTAGTAGAATTAGGGTTGAGTGGAATCTAAATGGACAGCAAAAAAGTCTATTTGGGTTACACTCAACCGGTAACGATCCCCTGACGTTCCCTTAAAGGTTAAAAGTGAAAAATTATTTTGAAAACCCATATCTTCTGCTACTCAAATAGAGGATAGTGTATTGTAGATTAGGGGGTCGTTACAAGTATGGTATCAGAGCTTGGTTTGTCGGTTGTCTGGTTTAGTGGGCTAGTGGTTGTGAATCATTGGGCTTGCAGCTTGAGGATTTTGATTGGTTTAACTCTAGAATACTTAGGACCTGATCTTGAATTGATAAATAAAGGAATGCATTTAACATCTTTCTGCTAATTGTTGCTGTTAAAGACTAATCAATTTTCTTTCTGTGTCAGATAGCCATGGCAAAAACTAGCAGGGATAACACTTGGAGGCCAAGAGGAAGGCTGAGACATAGAAGCCAGGGCACCTTAGGTAGTAGTAGCATGAAGACCAACGTTGACATGCGAGAGATGATGGACTCCATACGGATGATGGCCGACGCCATGAGGGATCAAGCTACTACAAGTACCAATGTAATGAGGCAACAACAGGAAGATAGGTAGACCAAAAATGATGGGAACACTCAAAATGCCAACCCAATGTACCAAGGGTGGATTGAATTTCAGAGAGCAGGTTCACCCTTATTCTCAGGTGCTTATGATCTAGCCGCAGTTGAAGCATAGCTGAAGGAGATAGAGAAGATCTTCCATTTTTTTCATTGTGACGATGAACAGAAAGTGACATATGCAACATATATGCTTAAGGGTAAAGCGGAACGATGGTGGATAGGAGCCCAGCAGCTGATGGAAAGCAGGGGTATTCTGCTCACTTGGGAATCTTTTAAGAGGGTCTTCATGGATAAATACTTCCTTAAAAGCGTCAGACAGTCCAAGAAAGCAGAGTTCCTGAAGCTCACACAGGGAGGTAGACCGTTCGAGGAATATTTGGCACAATTTGAAGAACTATCCAGATATTCCACTTACCTAAGAATGCACTATGACGAAGCCTAGAAGGCAAGTCAGTTGGAAGAGGGCCTAGATTTGCCAATGAAGACACAGCTTGCCTTATTTGAGATAAGAGACTTTGTAGTCCTGGTGAACAAATGTCAGATCCTAAGTAAGAACCTAGAACAGAAGTAGAATATGGCCTTGAGGAAGGGCGAATGCGAGGCCAAGACCACTAGCTAGAAATCTCAATGTGAAAGGCGGGATGTTTAAACTCAGCCAGGGTCTTCAAGCAGTAGTAAATGGCCCGATAGTGCTCTCTGTCAGAAGTGTGGGACTAGACATCCTAACCAACCCTGCTGGCATCATACTCTAGTGCAATGTTATAAGTATGGGGGTACAGGACACCTTGCAAAGTACTTCCCCTCAAGTGGAAGCCAGCAGACACCAGGTGGCTGAAGACCACAGGCTCCAAGGAGAGTCTTTACTATGGATGCGGTGAACGTTGACAGGTCATTAGGTTTGATGCAGGGTAGAGGTAAGATTTACAATTTTCCTTTGATAATATTGTTTGATTTGGGTGCCACGCACTCTTTTATTTCTAATGCATGCGTGGAAAGAATAAACTTACCTTTACAAACCATGCCTTGTGACTTACACGTGTCCACACCTTTAAGAGAAACTACCATGTCCCCACAAATATGCCTGAATTACCCCCTTACCATCGAAAACACCTTATTTATTGTGGACCTTATGTGTTTACCCCTGACTGGGATCGACATCATTCTGGGAATGGATTGGTTGTCTAAGAATCGGGTTTTGTTAAACTGCTCTAATAGGACTATCACTTACTTGGATACCATGCCTATATGTGGGAGTGACAGAGCATGTGAGATAGGTGATGTGTCCTTAAATCTCTCAAGTAGAATTGCAGGAAAGGTTAAGCCTAATCCCAATTGTTAGCGACTTTTCGGAGGTGTTTCCTTTGGAAGTAAGTAGGCTGCCCCCACCTAGAGAGATAGAATTTACCATTGACCTGATTCCAGGTGCAGGCCCAATAGCTATGACCCCATACCGAATGGCCCAACAAAATTAAGGGAACTAAAGGTCCAGATAGAGGAATTATTAGAAAAGGGATTCATTAGGCCTAGCGTATCACCGTGGGGAGTTCCTATCCTATTCGTAAAGAAGAAAGACGAGAGTTTAAGGTTATGTATTGATTATTGACAACTGAACAAGGTGACCATTAGAAATAAGTACCCATTACCACGGATTAATGACTTATTTGACCAGTTGCAGGGTGTGACTGTGTTCTCTAAGATATACTTAATACCGGGATACCACCAAATTAGGGTTAGGGAAGAAGATATCCCCAAGACAGCGTTTAGCACTAGGTACGGCCACTATGAGTTTCTAGTTATGTCGTTTGGACTGACAAATGCACCTACTGTCTTCATGGACTATATGAATAGAATCTTTAGACCCTAATTGGATCAATTTGTAATGGTATTCATAGATGAAATCTTGGTCTATTCCAAGACTCACGAAGAGCATGCCCAACATCTTAGCACAGTGCTACAGAATTGGAAGAAAAACAACTATATGCTAAGTTGGAAAAATGTGAGTTTTTGTTGGAGGAAGTGAAATTTCTAGGCCACATGGTAAATGAGGAAGAGATTTCAATAGACCCTAAGAAGATCGAAGTAGTATTAGATTGGGGTCAACCAAGGAAGGTTACCGAGGTTAGGAGTTTTCTGGGTTTAACCGGCTATTACAGGAAGTTCATCCAAGGATTTTCCCAAATAGCTTTGCCATCGACCCAGTTGACTCGAAAGGGTGTAAACTTTGAATAGAGCGAGCAATGTGAAGATAGTTTTCAAACTTTGAAAGAAAAATTAACCACCGCTCATGTGTTAATAATTCTAAAACCCTTAGAACCCTTTACAGTGTATACAGATGCATCAATGAAAGGTTTAGGATGCGTCTTAATGTAGGATGGAAAAGTAATGGCTTATGCATCATGACAATTGAAACCTGAAGAGGAAAACTACCCTACCCAGGACTTGGAATTAGCTGCCATTGTGTTTGCCCTGAAGATTTGGAGACATTACTTATACGGGGCTGTATTTGAGGTTTATAGTGATCACAAGAGCCTTAGGTACTTGTTTGATTAAAATGAACTAAATATGAGGCAGAGAAGGTGGGTAGAGTACTTGAAGGATTTTAATTTCGAGTTAAAATACCATGCAGGGAAAGCTAACGTTGTAGCAGATGCATTAAGTCGGAAGTCATTACAATTAGCCAGCCTAATGGTAGATGAGATGAGGTTACTTGAGGACTTTAGGAATCTCAGCCTCAATGTAATCTCATTTCTGAAGAGATTAGTGATGAGTGACTTCCTGATAACCTGCGATCTGAGGGAACAAATTAGGCAAGCTCAACTAGAGGATGAAACCTTGGAGATATATGCAAACCAACCTAATTTTGGACTAGCCCCTGATGGAGTATTGATGTTTAGGAAATGAGCAGCAATCCCAAACCATTAGGAGCTGAAGGAAAAAGTGTTAGCAGAGGCTCATTGAAGCCATTATACTATCCACCCAGGTATTTCCAAGATGTATTAGGATTTGAAGAGAAACTTTTGGTGTCCAGGCATGCGAAAGGACGTCACGAACTTTTTGAATGCTTGTCTAACTTGTCAACAGGTCAAGATAAAGCATCAAAGACCCGCAGGACTACTAAATCTACTAGAGATACCGAAAAGGAAATGGGATCAAATAACCATGGATTTTGTAGTAGGATTACCTAGGACATCAACTGGTTATGATGTCATTTAGGTGATAGTGGATAGATTAACTAAGTCTGCTCACTATTTACCTATCAAGATGAGATACTCCATGGAAAAACTGATCGAAGTATACCTTAAGGAAGTTGTGAGGTTACACAAGATACCATCAGGTATAGTGTCAGACCTCGCCCTATGTTTACTTCGAGATTTTGGCAATCCCTACAGCAAGCACTAGGAACCCAGCTTAAGTTTAGCACAGCCTATCATCCTCAGATTGATGGGCAGTCTGAGAGAACAATTCAAACTTTAAAAGACATGTTAAGGGCTTGTGTGATAGAACAAAAAGGAAGTTGGGATAAACACCTACCTTTGATAAAGTTTGCATATAATAACAGTTATCACTCTACCATCAGTATGGCATCTTATGCTACTCTGTATGGGAGAAGCTGTAAGTCACCTCTAAGTTGGGTAGAAATAGGGGAAAGTACACTGTTGGGACTTGATATTGTATAAGAGACCACTGATCAAATCAAAATGATCAGAGAAAAGATTAGGGATGCTCAACAAAGACAAGAAGTATATGCCAATAGGATAAGGAGACCTTTAGAGTTTAGTGAGGGAGAACATGTTTTCCTGAAAGTGTCCCCTACCACGGGTATTGGTAGACAAGTAAGGACCAAAAAATTAAGCCCCAGATTCTTAGGACCATTCCAAATCCTGCAAAGAGTTAGTCCAATCACTTACCAGATTGCCTTACCCCTATACCTGTCTAATTTGCATAACATCTTTCACGTCTCGTAATTTCGTAAATACGTCCCAGACCCTGCGCATGTATTGGGGAATCAACCCATAATATTAAAGGAAAATTTAACTTATGAATCTACACCTATACAAATCCTTGACTTTAAGATAAAGCAACTCCGGAATAAATTAATCCCTTTAGTTAAGGTACTTTGGCAGAATGCAGCATCGTAGAAGATGACATGGGAGAAGGAAGACGAGATGAGGCAACGATACCCAGAGCTATTCACAGGTATGAATTTTGGGGACAAAATTTCTTTTAAGGGGGAGGGAATGTAATAAACTGAATTTTAGAAAATAATTAAATTGGGTGAATTTAATCATGATTTTGTTAAAATTGAATCTGGCACAATTTTCTGAGTTGACGGTTGAAATCGAGAAGTTTTTCAGAGTCAAAATTTGATCCGATGAAGGAAAATGCGACTCGACGTTAGGAAATTTACAAATAAAGTCTCGAATTTCAATTCCTTAAAAGGAGGCCAAAATTCTCACATGGAAAATCGTGCCCTTACCCGGATCAAAGATGGCATCCAGAAATTTCCACAGGCGAAGTGGCAAAAGATCGAATTGCCCTTGGAGGCTTTAAATTCTCGAAAATCCCACACATTCCCACTATTTTCACATTTTCTCTCTCTTTTCCCTTAATTTTCTCTCTCTTCTCTCACCTCCCTTCACCACTGCGTGCAGCCACCACCGCTGCCCTGCGCCACCGCCTGACCCAGCCACCGGCGCAGTTCACCACCCCCGACCACTAGCGACCAACCCCGGCCACCCACGGATGCCACGACCGTCAAAAAAAAGATTTTTTTCCCCTCCATCGTGAAATTCTCCACCTGCCATGATCCGCGTCGTCCATTGCCGTTTGACGTCACCACCCCTGCCATTGGGAAGGTCGAGCTGCTAGCTTCCTCCGATAACTTCTAGCTGTCGAATGTCACTGCCACGCTCCTGAATCGACGCGAAAAGTGTCCATCGTGCGTGGAACTTCACCACCGAAAAACACCACCTTAACGGCCGAGAATCGCCACACCAACCCCAGATTTGGACTCCTCATCTTGCAGGCTTCATTCTAGTGTAATTTTTGACCTTAGCCACACCCTCTGCTATAAACTGTCGTGAGCCGCCGTGCGCCGCCGTTGGAGAAGCTAGAAGGGGTCTATAATTAGATTTCCACCTTTTGGAACCCCCCGGTACAATCTAAATTGCCCTAATCTAATGTTTTTTGATTGAATTGGATGCTGAATATGTATAGGAAAATTTATCAACCTAGAAAAATGTGTAATCAGATGTAGGAAAGTGGAATTGAATAAGTAACGGACTAAGACATTAGTTTAATTGCCCAAGAAATTAACTAGGCTTAAATTTCGAGGATATGGGAAGCCCCAAATTTAATTAGGAGCAAACAATAACCAGGTAGGGTAATTTACGCTCCCCTGATTTTAGATTGATTTCGTGGATACCTAAATGATTTAATTTGATTACATGAAAATACGTGCTGCCTTCAACGAGTATAATTGTATGCTTGTGTGCTGTAAATTCCTGTTGCATATTAAACAATTTAGCTATCAGATTTATATGCCATAGGAACGAATTGACTTAGGGTAGGGTACTTAACAGCCGGTATGGGACGGTCGTTGAGTATCCTGAGTGCAGGAGATTTTATAAATGTATTGTTTTCATTAGATTTAGCTTGCATTCGTTAGGGATTATGCAATAAACCAGGACGACCCTATGTAAGGTTTAAGCAGCATAAGGGGGGATAGCCTATACGCGAAAACGTTGTGTTTTAGGCGTAATATTCTTGAACCTTGAGGATTAGTCGACCATGTGCATGTGATTCCGAATAGACTGTATGAGGATGAGAATTGGCGTATGTGCATATGCTATGGGATGCCCTAGATTTTAATTCTCACTTAGTCCTTGAGTGAGTGATTGGTGTCACAGATCACACTCACAATATAGGCGTGATTTCGGGTGTTTGGTGTTATGGATCACACCCAACGATAAATGATTAATTTTCATAAAACAACATGCAATTGGATAGATTCAGATACAATCACATAAGACTTGTGACGAATGTGAATGTGAAAACCATCGGGCAATAGATTTGATTTGGATTTTTACCACAGATTTTCAAAAAAATAGATTTTTATATTCATTGATTGATTACCTCATTTTTCATGTCATTTTAATGATTTTAAAAGATAAGGTATTTCACTAATTTTTGAAATAAAAACAAGAGTTTTTTTCGGTGCTTGCACCACTAAGCATCCAGCTAGTTTTGAATTTAATTATTGTAAATTACTCTATTGGGATTTAACTATCTCATGAGGTCGTTTGCTCAGATGAACAGGAACATGGGCCTAGGAGATAGCTGGGCTGAGATTGGATGACAGATGGACAATGCAGCATAGTTTCTAGGCTTGAATTTTAATATGTAATTAATTGTATTGGTTGTTTCTGGCTGTTGATGGATGTAATGTAATGTATTTTTTGGTTTGATGACTATTTGTATTTTAGGAGACGTCCAGATTTCAGGGGAAACTCTGCCAGATTTTCGACAGGAATTAATGTCTAAATTTCTAAGTTTGGATGGAATGCATGTGAATGGATTATATATTTTATTTATGGTTATTAGTTTTAATATTCAAGAGCTTATTGTGATGATTGCATGTGAATTTTAGAACAACTGCAGTAAAATTAGGGTTGAGTGAAATCTGAATAGACGACAAAAAAGTCTATTTAGGTTACACTCAACTGGTAGCAATCCCTTGACGTTCCTTTAAAGGGAAAAAGTGAAAAATTATTTTGAAAATCCATATACTTCCGCTACTCAGATAAAGGATAGTGTATTGTGGATTAGGGGGTCGTTACAACTATAGTTTCATCACTGGTTGTTTTTATTAAACTAAGGATTTTTTCCTTTTGTTCGTGGGTAAGATAGAAATACCACCAACTTTTGAGTTGGTCAATGAAACCAACTATTAGTATTTGAGCAATTTCTTGTTCATCAAAATTGTGACACATAGTATAAGTTGTACTAACTATAGCCATTTATTAGAGAATTTCTAGAATATTATTTTTAGGCAAACCTTATATATTCCAAGCATACATATAGCTTACATCAAACTATTTTAGAGAGATTTTTCTCTTCCAAGGCTATGTCAGGGAGAGTAGCCTTAGGAAAATAAAGTTTTATGGAATGTTTCTAATTTGGAATAATGGCTGGGATTTGTCCTAAAGTGATATGAGTATTCTTATCTATAGTGGCTATGAAAACTTTAGTTCTAGATGAAGACTCAAAATTTTTAGGAGTTTCTCCTACAATTAAACTTTTAAGCTTTTATCAATCATTTGGGATAAAGATTTATTTTCTAAACCTTTTGTTAAATTAACAGTGGATTCAAATGGTTTAAAATTTGTTTGTTGAGGAATCAGATTAGATTCATCATTTTTAGAGACTAAATCATTAATTTTCTTTAAATAAGGATTTGTATTTTCTCAAGTTTGGAGATAAGAATTTGTATAATTGTTTTGCTTCATAAGGATTTAAATGTCTTTAGGATCAATTTCTTTCAAAATATCTTTCGTTTTAAAAGGCAAAGCAATAATAGATTCATTATTCACTAGTAAATTAAGAATAAAATAAGTAGTTTCAACTACGTTCCCATGTTTTGTTTGCCAATTTGTATCAACTTCATTAGTATTTTTGAAAGGATAATTAATTAAATGATATTCAGTGTAAGCTTCAAACCATTCAAAAAAAGGAATATTTTCCTCAATTTTATTCAAGGATTTATAATAATATTCATGAATATGTTTTCTAGAATTGGTACTCAAAATTTTCAAAAAACCAATTCCTTTTTTTTCATTATTTTCAAAAGAGTAAAAATATTTTTGCAAGGATTTTTTATCTAGTTGAAAATCTTGAGAAATAACATGTATTGTATTTTCAACCATATCAAAATAAGGGGGTGATTGAATTGAAGATTTTTCATCTTCAGGTTGTTGGTAAATTGGTCTTGGAAGGTTAGAAGATGTATCTAGACCTTGGAGATGTATGACTGAAGGAAGAGTCATAGAGGTCTGAGGAATGAAATAACAGGATTGCCTAAAAGGTTTTACTGAAGTCTTAAAATCTTCGTTGGATTTTACGAATCTAATCCTAGGAATGCTAAAGAAATTTCTTCTGAAAGTAATTCCTACAGTTCCTTTGTTATTCTACCTTATTTCCATAAGACTGGGGGAAGGATTTGGTAAAGAAGGTGTTGCCTTTTCCATAATCCATTCTCCTGGAAGATCTATTTCTTCCTAAACTATGGTTTTTGGTACTGTAACACCTACTTTACCAAACTATATATAATATACCTATCATGATAAATATAAAATAAATAATATGAATTCAAATGATTAAAATGCTTAATATAACAGTCCAATCCACCACTTAAATCATAAATTTTCATGCATATCAAATTAAACATTATTTATAGTTCCATAATACACAATCATATCAAAATAAATTAAACTAAATTTTCAACAAAGATCTTCAAAAGTTCTATTCGTAAATCACCACCATCATCATCACTTGGTAATTCAACCCTAATATTATCTAAATCCAAATCTAAACGTAAATTCTCATCATTTGAAGTACTGCTAGAAAAGACATCATCAACATTAATCACAAGAACATCAACATCAACATTCCTAACCCATGTCCTACTAGTATCACACAACTTGTAAGAAGCAGAATTTCTCATTTTAGTTACCCATTTTTGACAAACTATCTCTATTGTAATGTTCATTATAATAATTGAGTTTAGTTAATTAACTAGTTAGTGGTACTTGGTAAGACTATAATCAGAAGATCTTTACCTACATTCAACCAAAACTCCTATCTAATAGCTTCACAAAGAGTTTTTAGAGTGATAAAAAAAAACCAGTGAAAATTTTTTTCTACAAAACATCATACCCAATTCAAAAAGATACAAAAAGCCACACACACAGAGGCTTATAACAAATTCAATAAAAATTACAAAGGACAATCATAGGCTCACAACACATACACACAAAACCAAGTCATTCATATATCAACCAACAACGCGTTCTTCCTCAACCAACAACTCATCTTAGCTTGTTATTCCTCCCTTATGATTTTTCACAGCACAGTAACAAATGCAATATAGAGTATAAAATTTTGGTTACTTGATAGATCTTTCAATGGGTTGGGTTGGGTCTTGGGTAATTTTTTTTGGAGAAAATGGGATTTTATCATATTCATGAAAGGAAAAAAATAAAAATGGGCTTGTTTTCTAGAACATACTGAAAAATCGTAAAATCAAGGCCTAAAACACAAGTTAACTCATGATTTTGACAATCACAGTCAGGACCCAACCCAACCTAACCCAAACCAAACCAAACTAACTTGTTTTCTAGCGAGTTAAGTTAGTTTAGGTCAACCACCAAAATTTCACTAAACCCAAATCGAACCAACCCATCAAGGAGTAATTGATTTGATTAGAGTTTTAGGCTAAACCTAACTCAACCCATGCACACCCCTATGTGAGTAGTCTTTCACCTGAATAGGGTGTTATTTCAAACACACCTTCATAATTGAATAAGCACATGAGTTTTCAAGTACTTTATTACCTTATTCAAGCATGCTTTCGTATTTCGATAAACAAATGATTTTTCAAGTATTCTATTAAGCCTTCATAGAGTAATCAAGCTTCCCCTTGAATCTTGAGTAGTTCAAGAAACAATGGTCAAATATAATAGGTAAATGATATAGGAGAACTTTGCATTCCAAAGCCAATCTTGGTCAAATTGCTGATAAACCACTTGTAGTTTCCAATAACTAGAATCTGGCATTCATGCATGTTAGAAATATAATTGAAAATAGAAAGAATATTTTGAGTTTTGAGGCATGACAGAACTTTTTTTAAAAAAAGAAATTTTGTTTATACTATAAGATAATTAATAGACGAAACTTTCACTACAAGAAATTCTATCTTTTCCAACAGTTATATATGGCATTTATAAGCAATTTTAACCACTACATTAGCACTTAGCAATAATTCCAAAATCGATTCAAAATATTTGCCATAAAATTTTAACAATGGTTATATTCAACCACCATAATGATCATCCCTAGAGTACATTTAAAGGTAGTTATTGTGCACCCATAAAAAAAAAAAAGATGAAAATGACAATTTTATTTATTTTACAATGATTATTAATTATTGCTAAAATTTTTATAATTATTTTTTTTCTAATTGTAGCTGTTTGAAAATCTCTATTATGTAATGCAAACATTTTTTTTGTTCCAAATAATATTATATTTTTTTTAATGCAAGCAAAATATCAAAATTTTCAAATAAAACCAATTGAGTAATATAATAAAATCTTTAAAATAGTTTCATCCATATTATAATGGTTTTGGAGTCTTCTAGTCATTTATCTCTAAAATTATATATTATATAATATAAATTATAAAATAAAGTATGTTATGTGAGGAGAGGAAAAGGGAGAGAAAAGTAAAAATAGTGAGAAGTTATAACAAAAGAGTGTGAACTTAAATAACTTTATATTATTTAATAAATTATTTTAAAAGATAATAATAATTTTTTATATTACATTTGAAAAATTAAAGAAACAATTGGCATGCACTTTTGTGCGTGTGAAGCCTACAGTATCTAATTATCCAAATAGCTTGAGACGTTTTAGGAAGTTAACAAGATATATATTCCTAAATCCTACTTATTCAAAATACACCAAAAGATCCATGATGTAACAACTTGTGCATCTAAAATTTATAATAACTATAAATAGTGTAATAACTTGATTTAAAAATAAATTAAATTGGATGAAATAAATTGAAAATTTTTTGGCCTTGATTTAAGAAAATTTGCCTGAACTTGCAGTTAAAATTTGAGAATTTTTTAGAATTAAATTTTATCTGATGGAGAAAATTTTATCTACCTTCAAAAATTTAGCAGATATTTTTGAAAGGCTTAAAATCCTCAAAAGATTTCCAAATCCCTTCTATATTGTCCCATATTCTTGCCTAGATCAAAAAATGTCCAAAATTTAGCTAGGACGAAGTGGGAAAAGACCAAAATGCCCCTAGATGCCTAAAAAGTAAAAAATTCCTTATTTTCCTCACATTTTCCCCTCCTCCTGCGATTTCCCTTTCCCTTCCACTTTCACCATGCGAATTCCCTTTCCTTTCCTTTCCTTCTCACCATCGCATGCCACCATTCATCACCAGACCCGTTATGCTGCGCCACAGTCAAACCATGCCACCTGTGCCGCACGTCACCATCGACCTCCTCCTGCCATTCCCCACCGTCGAAAGCCACCACAATGGCCAAATTTCCTCATTTTCCTCTCCTTTCTATTCTGCCATTCTCTTCTTCATTTTGGCCAAAAACATCATCGTCTAACCGCACGGCGCCAACAAACTAGCCCAGTCGCTTTCTTCTTCCTCTGTTAATTGCCAGCCGATGAAAAATCACCGCCACGTGTTGTGAACAGAGAAACGTTTCGAAGCTCCATCGCATTTCACTAGAAAATCGCAGTTAAATTGCTATTTTTCGCGGAACCAACCCTGGATCTTGCATCCTTGAGCTTCGGGATACATTTTGGACTAATTTTCAATGCTAGCCACGTTATGCCGCCGTGAGCCACCGTGTGCCATCGTAAGCCATTGTGCGTCGTTGCCAGAGTTGCTGGAAAGAAGCAGAGATCAAATTTTAAGCTTCCAAAACCTCTGGTATAATTTAAAATACTCCAATTTGATGTTTCCCAGTAGATTTTGATTCTGAATATGTCTTAAGGATTAGACCGAAGTAGAAATTAGGCAATTAATTGTAGGAAAGTATAACTGAAAGGAAACTCGCATAAGATTTGAATTATTTCCTTAGGAAACTAATTGGAAGAACAACCTCCGAGGAAAAAAAGGAAAACCCTAGTCTGAATAGGAGCAAACAGTTAAAGGTAGAGTAATCTACACTCTTCTAACTTTTAACTGATGTTATGAATTACTGTTTAAAGTATGAATTGTATTGAATAGGAATAAGTGCTAAAAATAATTGGTTTACATGAAAACTATATATATGGGTATATAAGATTGCCTGTGTATTGAGAATACTTGTTGCATGTTTGATAGAATTTGGCTATTGGGATTATATGCCATAGGGACAGACTAACTTAAGGTGGATATTCATTAGCTGGTATGGGACGGTCGTTGAATATCCCCTATGCAGACAATTTTGTAAATGGATTTATTTTAATTGAATTGGTCTGCATCTGTTAGGAATTATTCATTAAACCAGGACAACCCTATGAAAGGTTCAAGGAGTAAAAGGGTTGATAACCTATACGAGGTGACGTTTTGGTTTAAGTATAATATCCTATAACCTTGAGTATTAGTCGACTATGTGTATATAGTGCTATATTGACTGTATGAGGATGAGAATTAGTTGTTATGCACATGCCGGGGGATGTCTTGGATGTTGATTCTCACCCAGTCCTTGAGTGGGTGATTGGTGTTATGGATCACACTCACAATATAGGCATTGTTTTCGGGTAATTGGTGTTACAGATCACACCCAACCAAAAATCATGTTTTCAAATAAAACAAGTAACTTGAGATGAAATGAATAATCACATGAGATGTGTGATAGATGAATATATAAGAATTTCACACATGACTTTCAATATGATTTTTCAGATTAAAGATAATATACTCATTATACTATTTTGCATTGATTTCCTATATTCATTTTAAATTTAAAAATATTTATTAATTCACATGTATTTAAACCGATTTGGGGAGACATTTTCTGTGCCTCGGCACAGCTGAGTATGCAACTGCTTTATAAATATTTAATTCTAAATTTCTCTACTGGGATCTAATCATCTCAGTAAGTTGTTTGCTCAGATGACCAGGAACAGGGAATGTCTAGGAGATAGCTGGGTAGAAGAAGGATGTCAGGATAACGCTGTGTTGTGGATGTAGAAATTAGGCTTAAATATATATAAATTTTTATTGCTATCTTTTGACTGTATTGGTGAAATTATAGGATATATATGTTGAATTTGGGTTGTTGTATAAAAGGGAAATGTTTGATTTTTAGGGGAAACTCTGCCAAATTTTCAGTAAGAAATGTTTTGGAGAATAGAGTTGTATAATGAATCTAATAAATTGTGATTTTATTTACTGACGTATGAATGAATTTAGTACCATGAAATGGCATATCTCAATTGTATCTGAATGGTTGTTAGAATTTATATTCCGGAGTATGATATGGTTTATAATGTGACAATAGAAATGCTACACAGGATTTATGGTTGAGTAGAATTTGAATGGACTATGAGAAGATTCTATTTAGATTACACTTAGCCAGTAGCGACTCTTGGACTTTCCCTAACATGCGAAAGGTGAAAATTTATTCAAAACTTTGTATGCTTCTGTTACTCTGATAGATAAGTATATAGAATGAGTAAGGGGATCATTACAAATAAGGCTGTAAATAAGTAGAGATGAGCTTTAGTGGGCTCGGGCTTGGCTCATTTAATTAAACAAGAAATTCAAACTCATCCATTAAGTTAAACGAACTTAAAATTTAGATCAGCCTTTGTAACGACCCCCTAATACAACATACGTGATGCTTATCTGATTAGCGGAAGCATATGGGTTGGTTTACATAGTTATTCTCGATGTGGGAATGTCATGGGATCGTTACTGGTTGAGCGTAACCCAAATAGACTTCCCGTTGTCCATTTGGATTCTGTTCAACCCTAATTCACACGCAGCTAAACTAATTATACATACATACATCATAAATTACTCTGGAATGAAATCTAAAGTCCATATATACATCACATCATGCATTCATATACATTCCCACTTAAATTCACAAGTTTACAGCGGTAAACCCTATCAAAAATCTGGCAGAGTTTCCTCTGTATTTCGAGCATACCCAAAATACAACAGTCACCTATTCACAATTATACCGCCAGTCCAACAATAACAGAAAACATAAATTTACAGAGACTAATTATACAGCATTATCATCAGAATATATACATTGTAATTCAAGCCTAGACTAAGCTTCTCATCTATCTGTCATCAAATTATCGTCCAGCTATCGTTTAGGTTCCTGTCCCTGTCCCTGTTCATCTGAGTAAACAACCTGGTGAGATATAAAATTCCAGTAGAATAATTTACAGTTCAAATACAATTCAAAATCTGGCTGAATACTCAGCGGTGCGAACACCAAAATCATCTTCCCAAAATCAGTTCAAAAGCAGTGAAATACCTTATCTTTAAAATCGTTTTATCACATGGAAATTACGGCAGATAATTAAAATCATAAAAATCCATTTCTTTTTAAATCAATACTCAAAATCAGATAAAATCCTATGCCCGGTGTATCTAAATCCACGTTGGCCACAAATCTTCTGTGACCCAGTCTAAAGCATCATCTAGTTGCACGTCATCCAGAGAGAATACCTCTCTTATCGTTGGGTGTGATCCGTAACACTAATCACCCGAATCTAGCCTATATTGTGAGTGTGATCCATAACACCAATCACTCACTCAAGGACCGGGAGAGAATCAACATCTAGGGCATCCCCTAGCATGTGCACATACGCCAATTCTCATCCTCATACAGTCTATTCGAACTCACATGCTCACAATCGGTTATTCCTTAGGGTTCTAGGGTATTACGCCTAAATCACAACGTTTCCCCGTGTAGGCTATCCCCCCTTATACTCTTTAAACCTTTCTTAGGGTCGTCTTAGTTTAACGCGTAATCCCTAACGCAGTACAGGCTAAATTTGATAAAAACAATCTCATTTAAAAACTCCCTGTACTCGGGATACTTAACGGTCGTCCCATACCGGCTATCAAGTATCCTACCCTAATTAAATCCGTCCTAATGGCATCTAAAATCGATAAACAAAACTTCTAACATGCAATTAGGATATCCAGCACACAGACATGCAATTTATTCTATCGAAAGCAGCACGTAATTCCATGCAACTAATCTAAATCATTCAGGTATCCACAAGGTTAATTCTAGCGTTTGGAAAGTGTAAATTATCCTACCTGGTCTCCTATCGCTCTAAATCAATTCAGAACTTCATGTAGTCTCAGTTTCTGAGCCCAATTAATTTCTTGGACATTAAATTGAATATTCATGCTTGTCACGTCATCCGTTTAACAATTCTAAGTCTGGTTGCCCTAATACCTAGGTCAATTTATTGCCTAATTACGTTCGGTAGCTATTTCAATCAGATATCATTAGTTTTTGGGAAATCAGACCTTACCAATGTGATCGGATGGTGGAATTCTGTCTCGGGGTGATCTCGGTTTCTCCCGGTGTATGTCCAGAAGCTCCGGCACAATGGCGCACGGCAGCGTACGACGGTGCACGGTGGAGGGGTGCGGTTTACCTCAAAATTTACACCACGATGAAGTTCACAAGACCAGGAGTCCAAATATGGTGGTGGTACGGCGGTTCACGACCATTTGGATGGCGTTTTCTGGCCATGAAAATCGAAGCATGGTGGACGAAAAAATCCTCGATCCGGGCGCGTCAGACCTTTATTCGACGTCAGTGAGCTGCTGGAGGAAGCTACCAGCTCAAGCTACACGGTGGTGGGGGCGGTGACGGCCAACGGTGGCAGATGGCGGTGATCTCAGCTGGCGAAGTTTTCGCACGGTGGAGGAGAAAAATGGCATTTTTCGGCGGCACTGGCAGCCGTTGGTGGCCGTGGGTGGTTGCTAGAGGTTGTGGGTGGCGAGGGCTGTCGATTGGTGTGCCAGGTGGTGTCCCATGGTGGCTGTGGTGGCGGCGCACAGTGGAGGAAGGAGGAGAGATAGGAGAGAGAAGTGAGGTAAAGAGAGAGAGAGATTTGAGAGAAATGGAGGGAATCTGAGAAATTTAAAGCCTCCGGGGGCGATTCTGACTTTTCCCGGACCACCCGGGGATACTTTAGGGTGTCGAATTCCTTCCAAACGTCGGCACGTGTTTTTATGCAAAGGTTTTGGCCTCTGTCAGTGAAATTGATGCACAAAACGTCGTCTGTTAGTTTCTGATCGCCGAATTGCATTTCTTTCCATTCGATCGTGTTTCTGGCTTCGAACAACCTTCTGTTTCAAATCACCATCCTCGAAAGTCATGCCAGGCTTCTTTTGATTGGAATTAGCGTCACAAATTAGGTTTTATCTTTTAAAAATCTTTTCGGTTGTTACAGCCTCAACTCATTTTATTAAATGAGAGCTCAAATTTGACTCATATAACTTGTATGAAATTATACAAAAACAAATTAAATGAGTGTAATAAACTAGGTAATTATAATATAAAATTAATATATAAATATTAACACCATTTTAATCATGATTGAACCACTAAACTGTGAACCAGTTACTTCATTGGTTCAATGACCGATCTAATTTTTAAAACATTAGATATTACCATTTTAGTACCAACAGAGACACTATTAACTTACCTATGTCAAACTTAGGGTTTAACTTTTGTATTTTGAATAGTAAGTTTCATGTATGAGATTCGACAAGTCCAAACATGGCAAGTTTACATATTGAGTTAAAATTTTGTTTGTTCATTTTTTATTAAAAATTTCTTAAAATTTAGAATTAAAAATTTTGTTAATATTTTTTTTTGATAATTGGTAATTGTGTTCAAATATGTTCATTTTATTTAAATTTTGTTAATATATTGAGTTAAAATTGTGTTTGTTAATTTTTTCATTTTTTGAGTTCATATAATATTCTATTAAAAAAGTTTGTTCTATTTTTTAGTTTATTACTTTTTAACAATTTTTTATAGTCTTTTGATTAGATAATTTTTTTACAACACTCTGTTATTTGTTAATTTAAGTTTTAAACTTTTTGTATTTATTTGTGCATTTAACATGTTTTGTTCTATTGTTTTGATTTATGAGTTTGTAATAATTTTTTTGTTATAATTTGTTTATAGTATTTTTTGTTATTTAATTTTTATTTTTGTTTATTTTTTCATTTAATATATTTTGTTGTATTTTTTATTTATGAGTTTGTAATTATTTTTTGTTTATAGTTTCTTTTTTTTACATTTTTTATAGTATTGTTTTTATTTTTTTAGTGTTGTGATGATGATATCTAGTATATATTTTTAATTTTTTTGTTTATTAAACATTTTTTATTTATTTTTTAAGTTATTATTTTTTAATAATTTTTTGGTATAAATAATTTATAGTATTGCTTTAGTATTTTTTTAAATTTAAGTTTTTCATATTTTATTTTGTATTTGTTTGTTTTTCCCTGTAATATATCTTTTATTTTTTGACGCATGATTTTTTAATATTTTTTTATGTAATTTTGTTGTTATAATTTGTTTATTGTATTATTCTATTATTTTTGGATTTTTAATTTCAATATTTTTTAGTGTTTTGTTACTTAATATTATTTTAATCTAAGTTTTTCATATTTTATTTTTATTTATTTTTGTTTGTTCATGTAATATGTTTTTTTATTTGTTGAGTTATGATTTTTTTCAATAAATTTTTTGTATATAATTTTGTTATAATTTGTTTATTGATTATGCATACATGTGTGGTGGAAGAATAATTAGAGATAAATATGTAAATATAAATATATAAACATGTTTTAAGTGAATTTTGTTGAAAAGTGTGCTTAAAATATTTACATGTCTATTTATGATTGGGTTTATCTGTTTAAGAAATTTTCAAATAAAAAGTGAAGATAATGCTAGATTTGGATAATATATAAGGACTCTTTTTAGATTACCTAGATGTTCATATTTTTCTCTACTTTTTTTCTTAATTAGATAATATGCATTGCTAGATATGTAATAACCCAAATTAAAAATAAATTAAATTGGATAAAAAAAATTGAAATTTTGTTGGAATTGAATTAAGAATATTTTCCTAAGCTTGCAGTTAAAATTTGAGAATTTTTTGAAATTAAATTTTATCTGATGGAGAGAATTTTATCTGCCTTCAAGAATTTAGTAGATATTTTTGGAAGGCTTAAAATCCTCAAAAGATTTCCAAATCCCTTCCATATGATCCTATGATCTTGCCTAAATCAAAAAATGCATCCAAAATTTAGCTAGGGTAAAGTGAAAAAAGACCAAAATACCTCTAGATGCCTAAAAAGCCAATCAATTCCCTTAATTTTCCAATTTTCCTCTCATTCCCGCTCAATTTCCCTTTCCTTTCTCTCTCTCTCTCTTTCTCGCGCGTCACCCTCCTCCACCACCTTCACCACCCTTGTCTGTCATCTGACAGATTTACTGTCGCCCGTCACTGCCAGAAGGTTTAGCAGCTTAGCCCGACGCTGTAGTAAGCCACCACAGTGACTGACAGCCACCACAACAGCCAAAAATAGCCACATTTCCCCCTTTATCGCGAGTTCGAGAACCGACTTTGATCTCTGCCATTTGTCGCCATCCTACCACACTGCTGCCACCAATAGCTAGCCGGAGCTGCTTGC
Source organism: Senna siamea (assembly GCA_031216115.1). Lineage (NCBI taxonomy): Eukaryota > Viridiplantae > Streptophyta > Magnoliopsida > Fabales > Fabaceae > Senna > Senna siamea. Next base: position 13,219,646 of record CM062360.1, read on the forward strand.
ATCCTTCGTCACCTACCAACTGGTGAAGAACAGTTGCCACATGCCGTGAATGGAGGAGAAACGTTTTTGGAGCTCCGCCATGTTTTGCCAAAAAATCACGATTAAACTATCATTTTTTGTCAAAACAACCCCGGATCCGGCATCCTCGAGCTGCGGGCTACATTTTGGAGTAATTTTTGATCCTAGCCACCTTGCGCTGCCATGCTCTGCTGTGCGCTGTTGACGGAGTTGCTGAAAAGAAGTAAAAATCAAATTTTGACTTTTGAAACCTCCGGTATAATTTAAAATACTCTAATTTAATGTTTTCCTGTCGATTTTGTTTAGAATATGTCGTAAGGATTAGATCGACGTATAAATTAGGCAATTAATTGTAGGAAAGTATAAATGAAAGGAAACCCGCGAAAGATTTGAATTTTTTCCTCAGGAAACTAATTGGGAGAACAATCTCTGAGGAAAAAAGGAAAATCCTGATCCGAATAGGAGTAAACGGTAAAAGGTAGAGTAATCTAAACTCCCTTGATTTTTAATTGACGTTGTGAATTACTGCTTTAAGTATGATTTGTATTGAATGGGAATGAGTGCTGAAAATAATTAATTTGCACAAAAGCTATATATATGAGTATATAAGATTGCCTGTTTATTGAGAATACTTGTTGCATGTTTGATAGAATTTGGCTATTGGTATAATATTTCATAAGAATGGACTAACTTTAGGTGGATGTTCAATAGTTGGTATAGGACGGTCGTTGAATATCCCCTATGTAGATGGTTTTGTAAATTGATTTATTTTAATTGAATTGGTCTGCATCTGTTAGGAATTATTTGTTAAACCAGGATAACCCTATGAAAGGTTCAAGGAGTAAAAAGGTGGATAACCTATACGAGGTGACGTTTTGTTTTAAGTATAATATCCTATAACCTTGAGTATTAGTCGACTATGTGTATGTAGTGCTATATAGACTGTATGAGGATGAGAATTAGTTATTGTGCACATGTTGGGGGACGCCCTAGATGTTGGTTCTCACCCAGTCCTTGAGTGGGTGATTAGTGTTACAGATCACACTCACAATATAAGTGTTATTTTCAGGTAATTGGTGTTACGGATCATACCCTGGTATAGTATATCTCAATTGTATTTGTATGGTTGTTAGAATTTATATTCCAAAGTCTTATATGGTTTATAATGTGATAATAGAAATACTGCATAGTATTTAGGGTTGAGTGAAATTTGAATAGACTGTGAGAAGAGTCTATTTGGGTTACACTCAACCAGTAGCGATTCTCTGATATTTCCTAACATGGGAAAAGTGAAAAATTTATTCAAAACTTTGCATGCTTTTGATACTCTGATAGATGAATGCATAGTATGAGTAAGGGGTTCGTTACAGAGTGGTATCAGACCCTAGCTTATTGGTTTATTGGTTTATCGATTTATTGGTTATGAATTTTTTTGAGTTTGCAGCTTTAGGACTTAAAATTGATTTGTCTTTAGAATATATAGGATTTGATTTTCAATTGAGATATTAGGAATAAATCTACTACTAAGCTGATAATTTGTTGCTATTAAAGGCTAACTAATCCTTTTTCTGTGTCAGTTAGCCATAGCAGATGCTAGCAGAGATATTTCGGGGAGGCCAAGAGGAAGGCCAAAAAATAGAGGTCAAGGGACACGAGGGAGTAGTAGCAGAGAGGTTAATGTTGAGATGAGGAACATGATGGACTCCATAATAATGATGGAAGATGCTATGAGAGAGCAAGCTACTATAAGTTCCAATATGATGCGGCAGTATCAAGAGGATTGTCAGAATTGAGACGATGAGAATAACAAGAATAACAATCAGATGTACCAAGGCTAGATAAAGTTCCAAAGGGTAGGACCACCAGCATTCTCAGGCACATGTGAGCCATTGGTTGTAGAACAGGGGTTGAAGGAGATGGAGAAGATATTTCAACTATTGCATAGTACAGATGAGCAGAGGGTTACTTATGTAACATATATGCTGAAAGGAGAGGCAGAATATTGGTGGATCAGAGCCAAGCAGCTCACGGAGAGCAGGGGCACTCCACTCACATGGGAGTCTTTAAAAAGGATTTTCCTGGAGAAATACTTCCCTGAGAGTGTGAGACAGGTTAAGGAAACTAAATTTTCGCAACTTAGACAAAGGGGTAGAATGTTCGAAGAATACTTGGCAAAATTTGAAGAATTGGCTAGATATTCCACCTATCTGAGGTTACATTATGATGAAGCCTGGAAATCAAACTAACTGGAGGCAGGGTTAGACTTGTAAATGAGAACACAGATAGCCTCAATGGAGATAAGGGACTTCACGATGCTGGTAAATAAATGCCAAATCCTTAGTAAAAATCTGGAGGAAAGGCAGAATATGAATAAGAGAATTAGAGGTCGGCAAAAACAACCCGCCAAGAATTTGAATGTAAAGGGTGGAAATTTTAAGCCATAACAAGGGTCATCTAGCAGCAATAGACGTCCTGAAACTGCTAATTGCCCGAAATGTGGGACCAGGCATCCCAATCAACCCTGTTGGCATCAAACACCAATACAATGCTATAAATTTAGAGATGTAGGAGATTATGCAAAGTACTGTCCAACTGGTAAAAACCAGCAGAATCCAAGTGGGCAAAGACCGTAAGCTCTAGGGAGAGTCTTTACTCTGGATAGAGCAAATGTCAAAAATTCGCCCAAATTAATGCAGGGTAGAGGTAAGATTTATAATTTTCCTTTAATAGTATTGTTTGATTCGGGTGCTACATACTTTTTTATATCTAATGCATGTGTGGCAAAAATAAACTTACCTTTGCAAACCATGCCATGTGATTTACATATTTCCATACCATTAGGAGAGGCAACTATATCTCCACAAATATGCCTACACTGTCCTCTTTCCACTGATGACACCCTATTCATAATGGACCTTGTGTGTTTGCCTTTGACTGGGATCGACCTCATTTTGGGAATGGACTGGTTATCTAGGAATCAGGTTCTGTTGAGTTGTTCTGAAAGGACTATCACTTATTTGGATACCTTACCGGTAAGTAGGAGTGACTGGGCATGTGAGATAAGTGATATTTCCCTTAATCTCTCTCAGGTAGAATTGCAAGAAAGGCTAAACCTAATTTCCATTGTTAGCAATTTCCTAGAGATGTTTCCCTTGGAGATTAGTAGGTTACCCCTACCTAGAGAGATAGAATTCACCATTGACCTAATTTCAGGTATAGGCCCAATAGCAATGACCCCATATAGAATGACCCCAACGAAATTAAGGGAACTAAAGGTCCGAATAGAAGATTTCTTGGAGAAAGGATTCATTAGGCTAAGTGTGTCACCATGGGGAGCTCCTGTCCTATTCGTAAAGAAGAAATATGGGAGTTTGAGATTATGTATAGATTACCGGCAATTGAATAAGGTGAACATTAAAAATAAATACCCTTTATCCTAAATAGATGACCTATTTGATCAGTTGCAAGGTGCAATGATATTTTCCAAAATAGACTTAAGGTTAGGATACCACCAGATCAGGGTTAAGGATGAAGATATCCCTAAGACAACTTTTAAAACTAGGTACGATCACTGAGTTTCCAGTGATGCCTTTTGGATTGACCAATACACCCGGTGTTTTTATGGATTACATGAATAATATTCTTAGAGCTTACATGGACCAATTTGTAGTGGTATTCATAGACGACATCTTAGTCTGTTCCAAGACTCATGAAGGACATGCACAACATCTTAGCACGGTGCTACAAATGTTGGAGGAAAAATAATTGTATGCTAAGTTAGAAATATGTGAGTTTTGGCTGAAGGAAGTGAAGTTTTTAGGTCATGTGGTAAATGAGGAAGGAATTTCAGTGGACCCTAAGAAAATTGAAGCAGTATTAAATTGGGGTCAACTAAGAACGGTCACTGAAGTAAGGAGCTTTCTGGGTTTGGCATGTTATTATAGGAAGTTTATACAAGGATTTTCTCAGATAACCCTACCATTAACCTTCCTGAATAAGAAGGGTGTTGATTTTGAATGAAGCGAGCATTGTGAGCATAGTTTTCAAACCCTAAAAGAAAAGTTAACTACCGATCTAGTGTTAGTAATTCTAAAACCCCTAGTGCCATTTACGATCTATACAAATGCATCAATAAAAGGTTTAGGGTGTGTCTTAATGCAAGATAGGAGGGTAGTTGCTTATGCATCAAGAAAATTGAAACCTACAGAGGAAAACTATCCCACCTAAGACTTGGAATTAGTTGTCGTGGTATTTGTCCTAAAAATTTGGAGACATTATTTGCACGAGGCTGTGTTTGAGGTTTTTAATGATCATAAGAGCCTTAGGTACTTATTTGATCAGAAAGAGTTGAATATGAGATAGAGAAGATGGGTAGAGTATCTGAAGGACTTTAACTTTGAGTTAAAGCACCATGCAAGGAAAGCGAATGTAGTAGCTAATGCATTAAGCAGGAAGTCGTTACAAGAAGCTAGTTTGATAGTGGATGAGATGAGATTACTTGAGTACTTTATGAGTCTTAGCCTCAATGTAATTTCATTTCTGAAGAGATTAGTAATGAGTGACTTCCTAATTAGTTGTGATTTGAAGGATCATATTAGACAAGCCCAACTAAAGGATGAATCATTGGAAATCTATGTGAACCAACATAATTTTGGGTTAGCCCCTGATGGAGTGCTGATGTTTAGGAAAAGGATAGTAATTCCAAACCATCAGGAACTAAGTGAGAAAGTGTTAGCAGAGGCTCATCGAAGCCATTATACCATTCATCTAGGTATTCCCAAGATGTACCAAGACCTAAAAAGGAATTTTTGGTGGTCGGGTATGCAAAAGGATATCGTGAAGTATGTGAATGCCTGTATTACTTGTCAGCAAGTTAATATAGAGCATCAAAGACACGAAGGATTGTTAAGGCCACTGGAGATACCAAAGAGGAAATGGGATTAGATAACCATAGACTTTGTAATTGGACTACCTAGAACACTGACTGGTTATGATTCCATTTGGGTACTAGTGGATAGATTAACCAAGTCTGCTCACTTTCTACCTATCAAGATTAGGTATTCCATGGAAAAACTAGCCCAAGTCTACCTTAGGGAGATTGTGAGACTGCATGAGATACCATCGGGTATAGTATCAGACCGAGACCCTAGGTTTACCTTGAGATTTTGGCAATCCCTATAGCAAGCATTAGGAACCCAACTTAAGTTTAGCACCGCCTATCATCCTCAGACCGATAGACAATTTGAAAGAAAAATCCAAACCTTAAAAGATATATTGAGAGCTTGTGTTCTAGAACAGAAGGGAAGTTGGGATAGATACTACCTTTGATAGAGTTTGCTTACAATAACAGTTATCACTCTACTATAGGTATAGCACCATATGCTACTCTGTATAAGAGAAGTTGTAAATCGCCCTTGAGTTGGGTAGAGATGGGGGAGAGTACTTTGTTAGGACCGGAGATTGTACAAGAGACTACTAATCAAATCAAGATGATCAGAGAAAAGATGAGGGTTGCCCAACAGAGACAAGAAACTTATGCAAATAGGAGAAGGAGACCCTTAGAATTCAATGAGGGAGAGCACATATTCCTGAGAATGTCACCCACTATAGGTATTAGTAGATAGATAAAGACAAAGAAATTGAGTCTTAGATTCTTAGGACCATTTCAAATGTAACGACCCCCTAATACGTCATACGCGATGCTTATCTGATTAGCGGAAGCATATGGGGTATTCTAAATACTTATTCCCTATGTGGGAACGTCAGGGGATCGCTACTGGTTGAGCGTAACCCAAATAGACTCTCCGTTATCCATTCGGATTCCGTTCAACCCTAATTCACACGCAGCTAACTAATTACACATACATGCATCATAAATTTCTCTGGAATGGAATCTAAAACTCATACACGTCGCGCCATACATTCATACATATTTCAATTCAAATCCATACGTTTGCTGCGGTAAATTCTACCAAAAATTCGGCAGAGTTTCCTCTGTATTTCTATCACATCCCAAATACGAAATCACCTGTTTAAACATCAACAGCCAGTCCAAAAACAGAAATAAAAATAGCCAACATAAATCCATACACAGCAACATCAATTCATCACTAAAATCCATGTATACTATCTGAAACATTATATGTACATTCAGTCTAATCCATACAGAATTTATAAGAAACAGAATCCGATAAATAACAACGTCATCAAAGTATATATACAAATGATTCAAGCCTAAGCTAATCATCCTCCGGTCTATCCTCAAGTCAGCCTCGGCTATCGTCTGGGCTCCTGCCCCTGTCCCAGTTCATCTGAGTACACAACCTAATGAAATAAGAATCCCAGTAGAATAATTTACAATTTAATTATCATTCAAAAACCAGTTGAATACCCAGTGGTGCGAACACCGAAATCGTCCTCCCGAAATCAGTTCGAAAACAGTGGAATACCTTATCTTTAAAATAATTTAATTACATGGAAATCGCGGCAATATATCACAATCAGAAAATCCATTTCTTTTAAAATAAATTATCAAAATCAAGTAAAATCCCATGCCCTGTGTATCTCAGTCCACGTTGGCTACAAATTCGCTGTAACCAAATCTAAATCTTCTTCTAATTGCACGTAGTCTAGAGAGGATACCTCTCTTATCGTTGGGTGTGATCCGTAACACCAATCACCCGAATCAAGCCTATATTATGAGTGTGATCCGTAACACCAATCACTCACTCAAGGACCGGATGAGAATCAACATCTAGGGCGTCCCCTAGCATGTGCACATACGCCAATTCTCATCCTCATCTGATCTATTCGAACTCACATGCACTCTGGCCGGCTATTCCTCGGGGTTCTAGGGTATCACGCCTAAATCACAACGCTTCCCGTGTAGGTTATCCACCCTTATACTCCCTAAACCTTTCTTAGGGTCGCCCCGCTTAACGCGTAATCCCTAACTCAATACAAAGCAACTGGATAAAAATAGTTTCGCTTAAAAGCTTCTGCATTTAGGGATACTTAACGGCCGTCCCATACCGGCTATCAAGTACCCAACCCTAAGTAAATCCGCCCTAAAGGCATCTAAACTCGATAAACAAGGTGTCTAACATGCAATTAGGGTTTTCAGCACACAGGCATGCAATTTTATCCCATCGAAAGCAGCACACAATTCCATGCAAGTCATCTAAATCATTTAGGTATTCACTAAATCAATTCTAGGGTTCGGGAAGTGTAAATTATCCTACCTGGTCTCCGAATGCACTAAATCACTTCAGAATTCCACGCAGTCTCGATTTCTGAGCCTGATTAATTTCCTGGACATCAAATTAAACATTTAGGCTCGTCACGTCATCCAATTTTCAATCCGAAACTCGGTTACACAGTTACCTAGGTTAATTAATTGCCTAATTACGTTCGGTAGCCATTTCAATCATATACCATTAGTTTTTGGGAAAACAGACCTTACCACTGTGCTCGGATGATGGAATTCTACGTCACGGTGGTCTCGGTTTCTCAGGATGCACGTCCAGAAGCTCTGGCACGGTGGCACACGACAGCGCACGGTGGCGCACAGCGGAGGGGTGCAGTTTGCCTCAAAAATCACACCACGGTGAAGCCCGCAAGCCCAGGAGTCTGAATACGGTGGTGGCACGGCGGTTCACGGCCGTTTGGGCGGAGTTTTCCGGCCACGAACTTTCTTGCACGACGGAAGACGTTCTGCCTCGATCCGGGCGCGTCTGGTCTCCTTTTCGCGCCGAAGCCTTTGGAGGAAGCTGGCAGCTCGGGCTACACGGTGGTGGGGGCGGTGATGGTCAACGGCGACGGACGGCGGCGATTCGAGCTGGAGAAGTTTCGCGCGATGGAGGGGAAAAACGGCATTTTTCCAGTGGCTCCAGCGGCCGTTGGTGGCCGTGGTTGGTTGCTGGAGGTTGTGGGCAGTGAGGGCTGTCGGTTGGTACCCTTGGTGGCGGCCCACGGTGGCTGTGGCGGCCGTTCACGGTGGAGGAAGGTGGAGAGAGAAAAGAGAGAGGAGAGAGAGAGTGAAATGAGAGAAATGGAGGGAATTTGCGTAATTTAAAGCCTCCAGGGACGATTGTGACTTTTCCCAGGCGACCCGGGGATGTTTTAGGGTGTCGGCATCCTTCCAGATGTTGGCACGCATTTCTATGCAAAATTCTTGGCCTTCGTCAACGAAATTGACGCACGAAACTCCTTCCGTCAGTTTCTGATCGCCGGATTGCATTTCTTTCTATTTGATCGTGTTTCTGGCTTCGAACGACCTTCTGTGTCAAGTCATTATCCTCGAAATTCATGCCAGGCTTCGTTTGATTGGGATTAGGGTTAAAAATTTGATTTTTATCCTTTAAACTCTTAAAATTCTTTCTGTTGTTACATTCTCCCCCCCTTAAAAGAAATTTTGTCCCCAAAATTCATAACTGTAAACAGTTCTGGATATCTTTGCCTCATCTCATCTTCTTTCTCCCACGTCATCTCCTGCGACGCTACATCCTGCCAATGTACCTTAACTAAAGGGATTATTTTACTTCGAAGTTGCTTAGTCTTATAGTCAAGGATTTGAACAGGAGTAGATTCATAAGTCAAATTTTCCTTTAATATTATCGGTTGATTCTCTAATACATGCCCAGGATCTGGGACATATTTACGAAGTTGGGAGACGTGGAAAATATCATGTAGGTTGGACAAATGGGGAGGTAAAGCAATTTGGTAGGCAACGGGACCGACTCTTTGTAAAATTTGGAATGGTCCTAGGAATCTAGGACTTAGTTTCTTAGTCCTTATCTGTCTACCAATACCCGTGGTGGGGAACACTCTCAGAAATACGTGATCTCCCTCGTTAAATTCCAAAGGCCTTCTTCTCTTGTTGGCATAAGATTCTTGCCTCTGTTGGGCAGCTCTCATCTTTTCCCTGATCATTTTAATTTGATCAGTGGTTTCTTGTACCATTTCAGGTCCCAATAGTGCACTATCCCCCATCTCTACCCAACTTAAAGGTAACTTACAACTCCTCCCATACAAAGCCTCATACGGTGCTATGCCGATGGTAGAGTGATAACTGTTGTTGTATGCAAACTCTATCAACGGAAGGTGTTTATCCCAACTTCCTTTCTGTTCAAGCACACAAGCCCTCAACATGTCTTCTAGGGTTTAAATAGTTCTCTCAGATCGCTGTCGACCGAGGATGATAAGGCAATTTAAATTTAAGCTGGGTTCCTAAGGCTTGCTGTAGGGATTGCCAAAATCTTGAAGTAAACCTAGGGTCTCGATCAGATACTATACCTGACGGTATTCCATGTAGTCTTACAATTTCCCTAAGGTATACTTCGGCTAATTTCTCCATGGAGTAACGCACCTTAACAGGCAAAAAGTGTGCAGACTTGGTCAACCTATCCACTATCACCCAAATGGCATCAAATCCTGCTGGTGTTCTAGGTAATCCAACCACGAAATCCATAGTGATCTGATCCCATTTTCTCTCTGGTATCTCTAATGGCTTAAGTAGCCCTACGGGTTTCTGATGCTCTATCTTAACCTGTTGAAAAGTCAAACAGGCATTCACGTAATCCGTGATATCTCTCCGCATACCAGGCCACCAAAAATTTCTCTTTAAATCCTGATACATCTTAGAAATACCTGGTTGAATAGTGTAATGGCTTCTGTGAGCTTCTACTAACACTTTTTCCTTTAGTTCCTGATGGTTCGGAATTACTACTCTCTTCCTAAACATCAAAACCCCATCAGGTGCTAATCCAAAGTCAAATTGGTCTGCGTATACTTCCAAGGATTCATCCTCAAGTTGGGCTTGTCTAATTAGTTCTCTCAATTCGCAGGTTATCAAAAAGTCACTCATCACTAATCTTTGCGGAAATGAGATTACATTGAGGCTAAGGTTCCCAAAATCCTCAAGTAACCTCATCTCACCAATCATTAAACTAGCTAGTTGTAGTGACTTTCGGCTCAATGCATCGGCTACAACATTTGCTTTCCCTGCATGATATTTCAACTCAAAATCAAAGTCTTTCAAATATTCTACCCACCTACGTTGCCTCATGTTTAATTCCTTCTGATCGAACAAATACCTAAGGCTCTTATGATCACTATATACCTCGAATACTGCGCCATACAGGTAATGTCTCCAAATTTTTAGGGCAAACACAACGGCAGCTAGTTCTAAGTCATGGGTAGGGTAGTTCTCCTCTGCAGGTTTCAATTGTCGCGATGCATAAGCCACAACTTTTCCATCCTGCATCAAAACACAACCTAGGCCTCTCAAAGATTCATCTGTGTATACCGTAAAGGGTTCTAGGGGTTTCAGAATAATTAATACAAGAGCGGTGGTCAATTTCTCTTTCAGAATCTGAAAACTAGTTTCACACTGCTCGCTCCATTCGAAATCTACCCCTTTCCGAGTCAATCGGGTCAATGGCACAGCTATCTGCGAAAATCCTTGAATGAATTTCTGATAATAGCCAGCTAAACCCAAGAAACTCCTAATCTCGGTGACCGTTCTAGGTCGATCCCAATCTAATACTGCTTCAATTTTCTTTAGGTCGACCGCTATTCCTTTTCCATTTACCACATGTCCTAAAAAATTTACTTCTTCTAACCAAAACTCACATTTCTCCAGCTTTGCATACAATTGTTTCTCTTCCAGTATCTGTAACACCGTGTTAAGATGCTGGGCATGCTCTTCGTGAGTCTTGGAATAGACTAAGATATTGTCGATGAATACCACAACGAATTGATCTAAATAGGGTCTGAAAATTCTGTTCATATAATCCATAAAGACAGCGGGTGCATTCGTCAATCCAAACGGCATCACTAGGAACTCGTAATGGCCGTATCTTGTCCTGAATGCTGTCTTAGAAATATCCTCCTCTTTAACCCTAATCTGGTGGTATCCTGACCTTAAATCTTTCCTAGAAAACACAGTCGCGCCTTGCAACTGATCAAACAAATCATCAATACGTGGCAATGGGTATTTGTTCTTAATGGTCACCTTATTCAATTGTCGGTAATCAATACACAGTCTTAAACTCCTATCTTTCTTCTTTACGAATAAGACCGGAGCTCCCCATGGTGATACACTCGGACTAATGAACCCCTTCTCCAAAATATCTTCAATTTGGACTTTTAATTCTCTTAATTCTTCGAGGGCCATACGATACGGGGTCATAGCTATTGGACCCGCTCCCGGGATCAAGTCAATGGTGAATTCTATCTCCCTAGATGGTGGCAGTTTACTGATTTCCAAAGGAAATACCTCCGGAAAGTCACTAACAATTGGGATTTGACTTAGTCTATCCTGCAACTCTACCTCAGAAAGATTGAGGGACATATCACCTATCTCACAAGCCCTGTCACTCCCACGTACAGGTACGTTATCCAGATAAGTAATTGTCCCTTCGGAACAATTCAACAAGACCCGATTCCTAGTCAACCAATCCATTCCCAAAATAATGTCGATCCCTGACAATTGTATACACACTAAGTCCACAAGAAATAAGGTATCTTCAATGGTTAAGGGGCAATTTAGGCATATTCGTGGGGACATAGTGGCTTCTCCCAAGGGTGTGGATATGTATAGGTCACAGGGCAGGGTTTGAACAGGTAATCTCATTCGTTCTACGCATGCATCAGCAATAAAGGAGTGCATAGCACTCGAATCAAACAATACTATCAAAGAAAAATTATAAATTTTACCTCTACCCTGCATCAAGCCCGAGGACCTGTCGACGTTGGCAGCATTCATGGTAAAAACTCTCCCTGGAGCTTGTGGTCTTCGGCTACCAGATGTCGGTTGATTCCCCGTGGAAGGGCAATATCTAGCCATGTGTCCTGTGCCTCTACATCAATAACACTGGAGGGGAGTCTGATGCCAGCAGGGTTGATTTGGATGTCTGGTGCCACACTTCGGACAAAGAGTATTATCAGGTCGCCTCCCACTGCTACTAGAAGCCCCTGGTTGCGGTTTAAACATACCGCTTCTTACATTTAGATTTCTGGGCGCTTGTATGGGCCGGTTCCCTGTACGTTGTGTCATATTCTGAGTCTGTTTCTGTTCTAAATTCTTACTCAGAATTCAGCACTTATTCACCAGTGTGGCAAAGTCTCCAATCTCCAGGATAGCCAACTGAGTCTTCATAGGTAAATCGAGGCCTTCTTCTACTTGCTTCTCTTTCCAAGCCTCATCGTAATGCATTCGCAGGTAAGTAGAGTATCTTGATAATTCTTCAAACTATTTCAGATACTCGTCAAACAACCTGCCTCCCTGAGTGACCTTCAGGAACTGTGCTTCCTTTGCTTGTTTCACGCTCTCAGGGATATATTGATCCATAAAGACTCTCTTGAAAGATTCCCAAGTCAGTGGAATGCCTTGGCTCTCCATCAATTGTTGGGCATCTGTCCACCAAAGTTCCGCTTCACCTTTCAGCATATACGTTGCATATGTGACCTTCTGTTCATCGTCGCACTGTAACAACCTGAAAATCTTTTCAATTCCTTTTATCCAAGCTTCCACAACAGCTGGATTGGAGGCACCTGTAAACGGAGATGGACCTGCTATCTGGAATTCAATCCATCCCTGATATAGTGGGTTCACATGTTGGGTGGCTCCGTCGTTTCTCGTCTGTCTATCTTCCTGCTGCTGTCTCATTGCATTGGCACTGGTAGTGGCCTGGTCTCTCATTGCATCGGCCATTAGTCTGATAGATTCCATCATCTCGCGCATGTCAACCTCAGTCTCCATGCTACCACTACCTGACGCACCCTGGCTTCTGTGCCTTGGCCTTCCCCTAGGCCTACGTGTGGCGTCCCTGCTAGATTCTGCCATGCTTATCTGACACAGAAACAAATAGATCAGTCACACAGCAATAGTTAACAGAAGTACATCAAATTCATTCTGTTCATTATCAATTCAAATCAGGTCCTATCATTCCAGAGTCAAATCAATCAAAACCCTAAAGCTGCAAGCCCAAAGATTTAAAGTCCTAGGCCCACTAAACCAGAAGATTCGAAAAACATGGCTCTGATACCATAATTGTAACGACCCCCTAATACGTCATACACGATGCTTATCTGATTAGCGGAAGCATATGGGGTATTCTAAATACTTATTCCCTATGTGGGAACGTTAGGGGATCGCTACTGGTTGAGCATAACCCAAATAGACTCTCCGTTATCCATTCAGATTCCGTTCAATCCTAATTCACACGCAGCTAACTAATTACACATACATGCATCATAAATTTCTCTGGAATGGAATCTAAAACTCATACACGTCGCGCCATACATTCATACATATTTCAATTCAAATCCATACGTTTGCTGCAGTAAATTCTACCGAAAATCCGGCAGAGTTTCCTCTGTATTTCTATCACATCCCAAATACGAAATCACCTGTTTAAACATCAACAGCCAGTCTAACAACAGAAATAAACATAGCCAACATAAATCCATACACAGCAACATCAATTCATCACTAAAATCCATGTATACTATCTGAAACATTATATGTACATTCAGTCTAATCCATACAGAATTTATAAGAAACAGAATCCGATAAATAACAACGTCATCAAAGTATATATACAAATGATTCAAGCCTAAGATAATCATCCTCCGGTCTATCCTCAAGTCAGCCTCGGCTATCGTCTGGGCTCCTGCCCTTGTCCCTGTTCATCTGAGGACACAACCTAATGAGATATGAATCCCAGTAGAATAATTTACAATTTAATTATCATTCAAAAACCAGTTGAATACCCAGCGGTGCGAACACCAAATCGTCTTCCCAAATCGATTAACAAAGGAATACCTTATCTTTAAAATAATTTAATTACATGGAAATCGCGGCAATATATCACAATCAGAAAATCCATTTCTTTTAAAATAAATCATCAAAATCAAGTAAAATCCCATGCCCTATGTATCTCAGTCCACATTGGATACAAATCCGCTGTAACCAAATCTAAATCATCTTCTAATTGCACGTAGTCTAGAGAGGATACCTCTCTTATCGTTGGGTGTGATCCGTAACACCAATCACCTGAATCAAGCCTATATTGTGAGTGTGATCCGTAACACCAATCACTCACTCAAGGACCGGGTGAGAATCAACATCTAGGGCGTCCCCTAGCATGTGCTCATACGCCAATTCTCATCCTCATACAGTCTATTCGAACTCACATGCACTCGGTCGGCTATTCCTCAGGGTTCTAGGGTATCACGCCTAAATCACAACGTTTCTCCATGTAGGTTATCCACCCTTATACTCCCTAAACCTTTCTTAGGGTCGTCCTGCTTTAACGCGTAATCCCTAACTCAATACAGGCTAAATCTGATAAAAATAGTTTCGTTTAAAAGCTTCCTGTACGAGGGATACTTAACGGCCGTCCCATACCGGCTATCAAGTACCCAACCCTAAGTAAATCTGCCCTAAAGGCATCTAAACTCGATAAACAAGGTGTCTAACATGCAATTAGGGTTTTCAGCACACAGGCATACAATTTTATCCTATCGAAAGCAGCACACAATTCCATGCAAGTCATCTAAATCATTTAGGTATTCACTAAATCAATTCTAGGGTTCGGGAAGTGTAAATTATCCTACCTGGTCTTCGAATGCTCTAAATCACTTCAGAATTCCATGCAGTCTCGGTTTCTGAGCCTGATTAATTTCCTGGATATCAAATTAAACATTTAGGCTCGTCACGTCATCCAATTTTCAATCTGAAACTCGGTTACACAGTTACCTAGGTTAATTAGTTGCCTAATTACGTTCGGGAAAACGGACCTTACCACTATGCTCGGATGATGGAATTCTACGTCACGGTGGTCTCGGTTTCTCGGGATGCATGTCCAGAAGCTTTGGCACGGTGGCACACGGTAGCACACGGCGGAGGGGTGCGGTTTGCCTCAAAAATCACACCACGGTGAAGCCCGCAAGCGTAGGAGTCCGAATACGGTGGTGGCACATCGTTTCACGGCCCTTCGGGCGGTGTTTTCCGGCCACGAACTTTCTCGCATGGCAGACGAAGTTCTGCCTCGATCTGGGTGCGTCCGGTCTCCTTTCGATGGCGGCGAGCTACTGGAGGAAGCTGGCAGCTCGGGCTACACGGTGGTGGGGGCGGTGACGGTCAACAGCAACGGACGGCGGCGATTCGAGCTGGAGAAGTTTCTCGCGATGGAGGGGAAAAATGGCATTTTTCCGGCAGTTCCACCGGCCGTTGGTGGCCGTGGTTGGTTGCTGGAGGTTGTGCGCAGTGAGGGCTTTCGGTTGGTACCCTTGGTGGTGGCCCACGGTGGCTGTGGCGGCCGTTCACGGTGGAGGAAGGTGGAGAGAGAAAAGAGAGAGGAGAGAGAGAGTGAAATGAGAGAAATGGAGGGAATTTGCGTAATTTAAAGCCTCCAGGGACGATTCTGACTTTTCCCAGCCGACCCGGGGATATTTTAGGGTGTCGGCATCCTTCCATACGTTGGCACGCATTTCTATGCAAAAGTCTTGGCCTCCGTCAACGAAATTGACGCAAGAAACTCCTTTCGTCAGTTTCTGAACGCCGGATTGCATTTCTTTCTGTTTGATCATGTTTCTGGCTTCGAACAACCTTTTGTTTTAAGTCATTGTCCTCAAAATTCGTGCCAGGCTTCGTTTGATTGGGATTAGGGTTAAAAATTTGATTTTTATCCTTTAAACTCTTTTAAAATTCTTTCTGTTGTTACACCAAATCCTACAAAGAGTCAGTCCAATCGCCTATCAAATTGCTTTACCTCCTTACCTATCAAACTTACATGACGTATTCCATATCTTGCAACTCTGAAAATATGTCCCAGATTCTGTGCATGTATTGGGGAATCAAGCCATAATATTAAAGGAAAATTTGACTTATGAATCTACTCCTGTCCAAATCCTCGACTTTAAGACTAAGCAACTCTAAAATAAAGTAATCCCTTTAGTTAAGGTGCTTTGGCAAGTTGTAACATCTCAGGAGATGACGTGAGAGAAGGAGGATGAGATGAGACAACATTATCCAGAATTGTTTGCAGGTATGAATTTTGGGGACAAAATTCTTTTAAGGGGGAGAATGTAATAACCCATATTAAAAATAAATTAAATTGGATGAAATAAATCGAAATCTTGTTGGAATTGAATTAAGAATTTTTTCCTGAGCTTGTAGTTAAATTTTGAGAATTTTTCAGAATTAAATTTTATCTAACAGAGAGAATTTTATCTGCCTTCAAGAATTTAGCAGATATTTTTGGAAGGCTTAAAATCCTCAAAAGATTTTCAAATCCTTTCCATATAATCCTATAGTCTTGCCTAAATCAAAAAATGCATCCAAAATTTAGCTAGGGTAAAGTGAAAAAAGACCAAAAGACCTCTAGATGTTCCAATTTTCCTCTCATTCCCGCTTGTAACGCCCCTATCTAGTCTTATTGTTAATTCCGGTATCAATAGATAGGTTTAGTACATTATCTTTATCCTTTATTTAATTTAGGTCTGAGCAGTTAAACCATTATATTAATTTAAGCAGATTAGGTTCGAGATCTTTTGCTCAGATTAAAAACTTACATGCATAGTGGAATAGATCAAAATATACTAAACTAAAAAGCAAAAATTAAAACATTCATGTAATTCAATTAAATACATGTCCAATAATGTCTATTACATTTCTGTAAATATGTATCAGGATATATGAAGTACCCGTCTATAGGAAGTCAGGAGACAACAATCCTATCACTTAGAGCCCTTTACAAATTTCAAAGATGGATTGGTCCTTCAAATATCCCATGTCTACTGCCAAAAGAATAACCCTAGTTCTAAGCTAAATATATCTGAACTAGGACCCGAAATAGGGTTACAAAAAGCTCACATAAATCAAAATGGGACTGCTACCTCTTGCTCTAGCTATGCGTCCGCATCTGATACATATTAGCATAGTAATGAGAAACACAAGTTTCCTAGTAGCTTAACAATTTGGGTTTTTTTAAAAAATAACTAATATGTACCAGGGTGTAAGCACCAAAACATTTCATTCTACATTATTGATGTTAAAAACATAATGTTATTCATAAATGCAATCAGGAAAACATTACATGATAAGTTAGATGTTAACATAAAAATCAGGTATCCTATTTCAAATGAAACATATCCAAATAAAATTATACCTGTTATCACGTAATTACACAAATTGCTTATGTATTAATTGAGTATCCTAGGGTGTTATGTGAACATTAGACCACCTTTATGAAATCATCGTGAGCCCTAGGTCATTGGTATGGAGCACCTCTGGCCACACCTTACTAGGTCATTTGTGTGGAGCACCTTCGGGCACACCTTGTAATCTGTGGACACTCGGCCATGTATATAGCGTAATTGCTAGCACTAGGTCATGGGCATGGAGCATCTTTGGCAACACCTCACTAGGCTGCCTGTGTAGAGCACCTTTGGCCACACATTGTAAATCGTGGACACTCAGCCACGTACAAAAAATCATCACAAACTCTAGGTCACGGGTATAGAGCACCTTCGGCCACACCTCACTAGGTCACTCATGTGGAGCACCTTTGGCCACACCTCATAATCCGTAGACACTCGACCACGTATATAGCGTAATCGCGAGCACTAGGTCATGGGCATGGAGCACTTTTGGCCACACCTCACTAGGCCACTCGTGTGGAGCACCTTCGGCTACACTTCATAATCCGTGGACACTCGGCCACGTATATAAAATCAGCATGAGCTCTAGGTCATAGGTATGGAGCACCTTCAGCCACACCTCACTAGGTCACTCATATGGAGCACCTTCTGCCACACCTCACTAGGTCACTCGAATGGAGCATCTTCAACCATACCTCATAATCCGTAGACACTCGGCCACATATATTGTAACGACCCCCTAATATGACATACACAATGCTTATCTGATTAGCGAAAGCATATGGGCTGATTTATATAGTTAATCCCGATGTGGAAAGTCAGGGGATCGCTACTGGTTGAGCGTAACCCAAATAGACTTCCCATTGTCCATTCGTATTTCGTTTAACCCAAATTCACACGCAGCTAACTAATTAGACATACATACATCATAAATTACTCTAGAATGAAATCTAAAACTCATATACACGTCACGTCATACATTTTTACACATTCCAACTCAAATCCACAAGTTTACAGCGATAAACCCTACTGAAAATTTTGCAGAGTTTCCTCTGTATTTCGAACATACCCAAAGTACAATAATCACCTATTTACAATCATACAGCCAGTCCATCAACAACATAAACATAATTAATAGAATCCATATACAGCAACGTTAATCCCATCACTACAGTCAACATACAACACCTGATTTATACATGTACAGTCAATCCAATCATTACAGAAAACATAGAAGACAGAACCCAATATACAGCAACGTCATTAAAGTATATATACAAGACAATTCAAGCCTAAGCTAATTCATTCTCCTGCTTATCACCAAGGCATCATCAGCTATCGTCTGGGTTCCTGTCCCTATCCCTATTCATCTAAGTAAACAACCTGATGAGATATAAAATCCCATTAGAATAATTTACAGTTCAAATATCATTCAAAAACTGGTTGACTACCCAGTAATGCGAACATCGAAATCATCTTCTCGAAATTAGTTCAAAAATAGTGAAATACCTTATCTTTAAAAATTGTTTTTTTACATGGAAATCGCGGCAATTAATCGAAATCATAAAATCCATTTCTTTTTAAAATCAATCATCAAAATCAAGTAAAATCCCATGCCCGGTGTATCTAAGTCCACATTGGTCACAAATCCGCTGTAACCAAGTCTAAATCATCATCTAATTGCATGTCGTCTAGAGAGAATACCTCTCTTATCGTTGGGTGTGATCCGTAACACCAATCACCCGAATCAAGCCTATATTGTGAGTGTGATCCGTAACAACAATCACTCACTCAAGGACCGGGTGAGAATCAACATCTAGGGCGTCCCCTAGCATGTGCACATACGCCAATTCTCATCCTCATACAGTCTATTCGAACTCACATGCACACGGTCGGCTATTCCTCAGGGTTCTAGGGTATTACGCCTAAATCACAACATTTCTCTGTGTAGGCTATCCCCCCTTATACTCCTTAAACCTTTCTTAGGGTCGTCCTGATTTATCGTGTGATCCCTAACATAGTACAGGCTAAATCTGATAAAAACAATCTCGTTTAAAAACTCCCTGTACTAGGGATACTTAACGGCCGTCCCATACCGGCTATCAAGTACTCAACCCTAAGTAAATCCGTCCTAAGGGCATCTAAACTCGATAAACAAAGTGTTTAACATGCAATTAGGGTTTTCAGCACACAGGCATGCAATTTATTCCATCGAAAGTAGCACGTAATTCTATGCAATTCATCTAAATCATTCAGGTATCCACTAAGTCAAATCTAGGGTTCGGGAAGCATAAATTATCCTACCTGGTCTCCTGTCGCTCTAAATCACTTCAGAACTTCACAAAATCTCGATTTCTGAGCCCAATTAATTTCCTGGACATTAAATTAAATATTCAAACTCGTCACGTCATCTGTTTTTCGATCCTAAGTCCGATTACCCTAATACTTAGGTCAATTTATTACCTAATTAAGTTCGGCAGCTATTTCAGTCAGATATCATTAGTTTTTAGGAAATCAGACCTTACCAATGTGATCGGATGATGGAATTCTGTGTCGCGGTTGTCTCGATTTCTCCTGATGCACGTCCAGAAGCTCCGGCACGGCGGCATACGGTGGCACACAGCGGAGGGGTGCAGTTTGCCTCGAAAATTACACCATGGTGAAGCTCACAAGTCCAGGAGTCCGAATATGGTGGTGGCACGGCGGTTCACGGCCGTTTGGACGGCATTTTTCGGCCACGAAAGTCGACGCAAGGCGGACAGGGATTACCTCGATCCGGGCGTATCTGGCCTCCATTCGACGTCGGCGAGCTACTGGAGGAAGCTGGCAGCTCAGGCTACACGGTGGTGGGGGCGGTGACGGCGAATGGTGACGGACGGCGGCGATCTGAGCTAGCGAAGTTTTCGCGGTGGAAGAGAAAAGTGGCATTTTTCGGCGACGGTGGCAGCCGTTGGTGGCTGTGGGTGGTTGCTGGAGGTTGTGGGTGGTGAGGGCTGTCGATTGGTATGCTGGGTGGCAACCCACGGTGGCTGTAGCGGCAGTTCACGGTGGAGGAAGGAGGAGAGATAGGAGAGAGAAAATGTGGTGAGGAGAGAGAGAGATTTGAGAGAAATGGAGGGAATTCAGGAAATTTAAAGCCTCCGGGGGCGATTTTGACTTTTCCCAGACCACCCGGGGATGTTTTAAGGTGTCGGCATCCTTCCAGACATCATCACGTATTTCCATGCAAAGTTTTTGGCCTCCGCCAGTGAAATTGACGCACAAAACGTCTTCTGTCAGTTTTTGATCACCGGATTGCATTTCTTTCTGTTTAATCTTGTTTTTGACTTCGAGTAACCTTCCGTTTCGAATCACTATCCTTAAAAGTTATGTCAGGCTTCGTTTAAAAGGGATTAGGGTTAAAAATTTGATTTTATCCTTTAAAACTCTTTCAAAATGTTTTCGGTTGTTACATTCTCCCCCCCTTAAAAGAAATTTTGTCCCCAAAATTCATACCTGTAAACAGTTCTGGGTATCTTTGCCTCATCTCTTCTTCTTTTTCCCACGTCGTCTCCTGCGATGCTACATCCTGCCAAAGTACCTTAACTAAAGGGATTATTTTACTTCGAAGTTGCTTAGTCTTATAGTCAAGAATTTGTACAGGAGTAGATTCATAAGTCAAATTTTCCTTTAATATTATCGGTTGATTCCCTAATAGATGCGCAGGATCTGGGACATATTTACGAAGTTGGGAGACATGGAAAATATTATGTAGATTGGAGAAATAGGAACGTAAGGCAATTTGGTAGGCAATGAGACCAACTCTTTGTAAAATTTGGAATGGTCCTAGGAATCTAGGGCTTAATTTCTTGGTCCTTACCTATCTACCAATACCCGTGATGGGGGAAACTCTCAAAAATACGTGATCTCCCTCGTTAAATTCCAAAGGCCTTCTTCTCTTTTTGGCATAGGATTCTTGCCTCTGTTGGGCAATTCTCATCTTTTCCCTGATTATTTTAATTTGGTCATTGGTTTCTTGTACCATTTCGGGTCCCAACAGTGCACTCTCCCCCATCTCTACCTAACTTAAAGGTGACTTACAACTCCTCCCATACAGAGCCTCATACGGCGCCATACCGATGGTAGAGTGATAACTATTGTTGTATGCAAACTCTATCAACGGCAGGTGTTTATCCCAACTTCCTTTCTGCTTAAGCACACAAGCCCTTAACATGTCTTCTAGGGTTTGAATAGTCCTCTCAGAGTGTCCATCAGTCTGAGGATGATAGGCTGTGCTAAATTTAAGTTAGGTTCCTAAGGCTTGCTATAGGGATTGCCAGAATCTTGAAGTAAACCTAGGGTCTCGATCAGATACTATACCTGACGGTATTCCATGTAGTCTCACAATTTCCCTAAGGTATACTTCGGCTAATTTCTCTATGGAGTAACGCACTTTAACAGGTAAAAAGTGAGAAGATTTGGTCAACCTATCCACTATCACCCAAATGGCATCAAATCCTGCTGGTGTTTTATGTAATCCTACCACAAAATCCATAGTTATTTGATCCCATTTCCTCTCTGGTATCTCTAATGGTTTTAGCAGCCCTGCGGGTTTCTGATGTTCTATCTTAACCTGTTGACAAGTCAAACAGGCATTCACGTAGTTCGTGATATCCTTCCGTATACCGGGCCACCAAAAATTCCTCTTTAAATCCTGATACATCTTGGAAATACCAGGGTGAATAGTGTAATGGCTTCTATGGGCCTCTGCTAACACTTTTTCCTTTAGCTCCTGATGGTTCGGAATCACTACCCTCTTTCTAAACATTAAGACTCCATCAGGTGCCAATCCAAAATCGGGTTGGTCTATGTATACTTCCAAGGATTCATCCTCAAGTTGGGCTTGTTTAATCAATTCTCTCAATTCACAGGTTATCAAAAAGTCACTCATCACTAATCTTTGCGAAAACAAGATTACGTTAAGGCTAAGATTCCCAAAATCCTCAAGTAACCTCATCTCACTAATCATCAAACTAGCTAATTGTAGTGACTTTCGGCTCAATGCATCGGCCACAACATTTGCTTTCCCTGCATGATACTTCAACTTAAAATCAAAGTCTTTCAAATATTCTACCCACCTACGCTGCCTTATGTTTAATTCCTTCTGATCAAACAAATACCTAAGGCTCTTATGATCACTATACACTTCAAATACAGCGCCATACAGGTAATGTCTCCAAATCTTTAGGGCAAACACAACGGCAGCTAATTCTAAGTCATGGGTGGGATAATTCTCCTCTACAGGTTTCAATTGTTGCGATGCATAAGCCACAACTTTCCCATCTTGCATCAAAACACAACCTAGGCCTCTCAGGGATGCATCTGTGTATACGATAAAGGGTTCTAGGGGTTTCAGAATAATTAATACAAGAGCGATGGTTAATTTCTCTTTCAAAATTTGAAAACTAGTTTCACATTGTTCGCTCCATTCAAAATCTACCCCTTGTCGAGTCAACCGGGTTAATGGCACAGCTATCTGTGAAAATCTTTGAATAAATTTTTGATAATAGCCGGCCAAACCCAGGAAACTCCTAATCTCGGTGACCGTTCTAGGTCGATCCCAATCTAATACTGCTTCAATTTTCTTTGGGTCGACCGCTATCCCTTCCCCATTTACCACTTGTCCTAAGAATTTTACTTCTAACCAAAACTCACATTTCTCTAACTTTGCATACAACTGCTTCTCTTCCAATATCTGTAGCACCGTGCTAAGATGCTGGGCATGTTCTTTGTGAGTCTTGGAATAGACTATAATATCATCGATGAATACCACAACAAATTGATCTAAATAGGGTCTGAAAATCCTGTTCATATAATCCATAAAAATAGCGGGTGCATTCGTCAATCCAAACGGCATCACTAAAAACTCATAATGGCCGTATCTTGTCCTGAACGCTGTCCTAGGAATATCCTCCTCTCTAACCCTAATCTGGTGGTATCCTGATCTTAAATCTATCTTAGAAAATACAGTCGCGCCTTGCAACTAATCAAACAAGTCATCGATATGTGGCAATGGGTATTTATTCTTGATGGTCACCTTATTCAATTGCCAGTAATCAATACACAGTCTTAAACTCCCATCTTTCTTCTTTACGAATAAGAACAGAGCTCCCCATGGTGATACACTTGGCCTAATGAACCCCTTCTCCAACATATCTTCGATTTGGACCTTTAATTCTCTTAATTCTGCAGGGGCCATATGATATGGGGTCATGGCTATTAGACCTGCTCCCGGAATCAGGTCAATAGTGAATTCTATCTCCCTAGGTGGTGGCAGTTTACTTATTTCCAAAGGAAATACCTCAGGAAAGTTACTAACGATTGAGATTTGACTTAGTCTATCCTACAACTCTACCTCAGAGAGATTAAGGGACATATCACCTATCTCACAAGCCCTGTCACTCCCTCGCACAGGTACGTTATCCAGATAAGTAATTGTCCCTTCGGAACAATTCAACAAGACCCGATTCCTAGTCAACCAATCCATTCCCAAAATAATATTGATCCCTGACAATGGTATACACACTAGGTCCACAAGAAATAAAGTATCTTCAATGGTTAAGGGGTAATTCAGGCATATTCGTGGGGATATAGTGGCTTCTCCCAAGGGTGTGGATATGTATAGGTCACAGGGCAGGGTTTGAACAGGTAATCTTATTCTTTCTACGCATGCATCAGCAATAAATGAGTGCGTAGCACCCGAATCAAACAATACTATCAAAGAAAAATTATAAATTTTACCACTACCCTGCATCAAGCCCGAAGACCTGTCGACATTGGCAGCATTCATAGTAAAAACTCTCCCTGGAGCCTGTGGTCTCCCGCTACCGGATGTCGGTTGATTCCCCGTGGAAGGGCAATATCTAGCCATGTGTCATGTACCTCCACATTTGTAAAACTGAAGTGGAGTCTGATGCCATCAGGGTTGATTCGGATGTCTGGTGCCACACTTCAGATAAGGAGCATTATCAGGTTGCCTCCCACTGCTACTAGAAGCCCCTGGTTGCGGTTTAAACATACCGCTTCTCACGTTAAGGTTTCTGGGTGCTTGTCTGGGCCGGTTCCCTGTTCGCTGTGTCATATTCTGAGTCTGTCTCTGTTCTAGATTCTTGCTCAGAATTCGGCACTTGTTGACCAGTGTGGCGAAGTCTCGAATCTTCAGGGTAGCTAACCGAGTCTTCATAGGTAAATCTAGGCCTTTTTCTAACTGCTTTGCTTTCTAGGCCTCGTCATAATGCATTCGCAGATAGGTGGAGTATCATGATAATTCTTCAAACTATTTCAGATACTCGTCAAATGGCCTACCTCCCTGTGTGAGCTTTAGGAACTGTGCTTCCTTTGCTTGTTTTATGCTCTCAGGGATATATTGATCCATAAAGACCCTCTTGAATGACTCCCAGGTAATTGGAATACCTCGGCTCTCCATCAGTTGCTGGGCATCTGTCCACCAAAGTTCTGCTTTGCCTTTTAACATATATGTTGCATATGTGACCTTCTGCTCGTCGTTGCACTGCAAAAATCTGAAAATATTTTCAATTTCTTTCACCCAAGCTTCCACAACAGCTGGATCGGAGGCACCTGTAAATGGAGATGGACCTGCTCTCTGAAACTCAATCCATCCCTGATATAGTGGGTTTGTATGTTGGGTGGCTTCGTCATTTCTCATCTGTCTGTCTTCCTGCTGCTGTCTCATTACATTAGCACTAGTAGTGGCCTAATCTCTCATCGCATCAGCCATTAATCGGATAGATTCCATCATGTCACGCATGTCGACATCAGTCTCCATGCTACCACTACCCGAAGCGTCCTGATTCCTATGTCTTGGCCTTCCTCTAGGCTTGTGAGTGGCATCCCTGCTAGATTCTGCCATACTTATCTGACACAGAAAATAAACAGATCAGTTATACAGCAACAGTTAACAAAAATGCATTAAATTCATTCCGTTACTTATCGATTCAAAATCAGGTCATAACATTCCAGAGTTAAATTAATCAAAACCCTAAAGCTGCAAGCCCAAAAGATTCAAGTCCTTAACCCATTAAACTAGATGATCCGACAAACAGGGCTCTGATAGCATAATTGTAACAACCCCATAATACGACATACACAATGCTTATCTAATTAGCGGAAGCATATAGGTTGATTTGCATAGTTAATCCCGATGTGGGAACGTCAGGGGTTCGCTACTGGTTGAGTGTAACCCAAATAGACTTCCCGTTATTCATTCGGATTCCGTTCAACCCTAATTCACATGCAGCTAACTAATTAGACATACATACATCATAAATTACTCTGGAATGAAATCTAAAACTCATATACACGTCACGTCATACATTTTTACACATTCCAACTCAAATCCACAAGTTTACAGCGATAAACCTTACCAAAAATCCGGCAGAGTTTCCTCTGTATTTCGAACATACCCAAAGTATAATAATCACCTGTTTACAATCATACAGCTAGTCCATCAACAACATAAACATAATTAATAGAATCTATATACAGCAACGTCAATCCCATCACTACAGTCAACATACAACACCTGATTTATACATGTACAGTCAATCCAATCACTACAGAAAACATAGAAGACAGAACCCAATATACAGCAACGTCATTGAAGTATATATACAAGATGATTCAAGCCTAAGCTAAGTCATTCTCCTGCTTATCACCAAGGCATCATCAGCTATCGTCTGGGTTCCTGTCCCTGTCCCTGTTCATCTAAGTAAACAACCTGATGAGATATAAAATCCCAGTAGAATAATTTACAGTTCAAATATCATTCAAAAACTGGTTGAATACCCAGCAGTGCGAACACCTAAATCATCTTCCCGAAATCAGTTCGAAAACAGTGAAATACCTTATCTTTAAAAATTATTTTATTACATGAAAATCGCGGCAATTAATCGAAATCATAAAATCCATTTCTTTTTAAAATCAATCATCAAAATCAAGTAAAATCCCATGCCCGGTATATCTAAGTCCACGTTGGTCACAAATCCGCTGTAACCAAGTCTAAATCATCATCTAATTGCACGTCGTCTAGAGAGAATACCTCTCTTATCGTTGGGTGTGATCCGTAACACCAATCACCCGAATCAAGCCTATATTATGAGTGTGATCCGTAACACCAATCACTCACTCAAGGACCGGGTGAGAATCAACATCTAGGGCGTCCCCTAGCATGTGCACATACACCAATTCTCATCCTCATACAGTCTATTCGAACTCACATGCACACGGTCGGCTATTCCTCAGGGTTCTAGGGTATTACGCCTAAATCACAATGTTTTCCCGTGTAAGCTATCCCCTCTTATACTCCTTAAACCTTTCTTAGGGTCATCCTGATTTATCGCGTGATCCCTAACACAGTACAGGCTAAATCTGATAAAAATAATCTCGTTTAAAAACTCCCTGTACTAGGGATACTTAACGGCCGTCCCATACCGGCTATCAAGTACCCAACCCTAAGTAAATCCATCCTAAGGGCATCTAAACTCGATAAACAAAGTGTCTAACATGAAATTAGGGTTTTCAGCACAAAGGCATGCAATTTATTCCATCGAAAGCAGCACGTAATTCCATGCAATTCATCTAAATCATTCAGGTATCCACTAAGTCAAATCTAGGGTTCGGGAAGCGTAAATTATCCTACCTAGTCTCCTGTCGCTCCAAATCACTTCATAACTTCACAAAATCTCGATTTCTGAGCCCAATTAATTTCTTGGACATTAAATTAAATATTTAGACTCGTCACATCATCCGTTTTTCGATCCTAAGTCCGATTACCCTAATACTTAGGTCAATTTATTGCCTAATTAATTTTGGCAGCTATTTCAGTCAGATATCATTAGTTTTTGGGAAATCAGACCTTACCAATGTGATCAGATAATGGAATTCTATGTCGCGGTAGTCTTGATTTCTCCTGATGCACGTCCAGAAGCTCCGGCACGGCAGCGCAAGGTGGCGTACGGTGGCGCATGGCAGAGGGGTGCGGTTTGCCTCAAAAATTACACCATGGTGAAGCCCACAAGTCCAGGAGTCCGAATATGGTGGTGGCACGGCGGTTCATGGCCGTTTGGATGGTGTTTTCCAGCCACGAAAGTCGACGGGGATTACCTCGATCCGGGCACATCTGGCCTCCGTTCGACGTCAATGAGCTACTGGAGGAAGCTGGCAGCTCAGGCTACACGATGGTGGGGGCGGTGATGGCGAATGGTGACGGACGGCGGCGATCTGAGCTGGCAAAGTTTTCGCGCGGTGGAGGAGAAAAGTGGCATTTTTCGACGACGCTGGCAGCCGTTGGTGGCTATGGGTGGTGAGGGTTGTTAATTGGTATGCTGGGTGGCAGCCCACGGTGGCTGTAGCGGCGGTTCACGGTAGAGGAAGGAGGAGAGTGAGGAGAGAGAAAATGTGGTGAGGAGAGAGAGAGATTTGAGAGAAATAGAGGGAATTCGGGAAATTTAAAGCCTCTAGGGGCGATTTTGACTTTTCTCGAACCACCCGGAGATGTTTTAGGGTGTCGGCATCCTTCCAGATGTCTTCACGCATTTCCATGCAAAGGTTTTGGCCTCCGCCAGTGAAATTAATGCACGAAACATCTTCTGTCAGTTTCTGATTGCCGGATTGCATTTCTTTTTGTTTAATCGTGTTTTTGACTTTGAGCAACCTTCCGTTTCGAATCACTATCCTTAAAAGTCATGTCAGGCTTCGTTTAAAAGGGATTAGGGTTAAAAATTTGATTTAATCCTTTAAAACTCTTTCAAAATGTTTTCGGTTGTTACATATATAGCGTAATCACGAGCACTAGGTCATGTACATGGAGCACCTTTAACCACACCTCGCTAGACCGCCCGTGTGGAGAACCTTCGGCCACATCTCGTAATCCATGGACACTCGACCACATATATAAAATCATCATGAACTCTAGGTCACAGGTATGGAGCACCATCGGCCACACCTCACTAGGTCACTCGTGTGGAGTACCTTTGGCCACATATATAATTCTTTAACAATTCTTAGGGAAAAATTTTCCTTTCATTAAAAAAATAGTACTAGTGTACATCTCTTTAAAATTATAAATAATTTAAGAATAAATGTCCCTTTCTTAGAAATTAATATTAATGTACACTTCTCATAAAAGTTCTATTAATTTCATGAATGATTTCCCCTTTCCTTGGAAATTACTATAAACGTAGATTTCTTGTAAAAATACTAATATTTTCGAGAATAATTTCTCTTCTCTTGGAATTTAACTCTACTGCACAATTCTTATAAGAATTCTAGTATTTCAAAAATAATTTCTCCTTTCTTGGAAATTAATTATAATGTACATTTCTTACAAAAACTTTAATACTTTCAAGGATAATTTCTCCCCTCTTGAAAATTAATTTTCTTCTATAATTTTATCAATTTCAAGAATAATTTCCTTCCTTGAAAATAATAATAATATCCTTTCTTATAAAATTTTACTAATTCAAAAAAAATTTCCTTTCCTTCGATAATAAATTCCCATGTTTTTTGAAAATATATATTGGTGCGTAGCTTCTAGATTCCAAGAATAAATTTCATGGACTTGGCTTAGGGAGTTTTGTTCACTTGGCAATTCCATTTCCTTTCTTGTGGTTCCTTATTTAATACACTTAAAACTCAGGGTTCTTTCTTTGTGGTCACCATGAAGTTAACACCATTTAACCCTAATTTTTTTTCTAACAATATCTTTATATTATCTCACCCATCAACATTCTAATAAACCACACACACTAGCCAACATACATACATTTCAGTCAAGAATGTAGAGGCAACTTAAGTTCCACGGAAAGCTTGAATATAATCATTAGATAGCATAACCAGAACATGGAACAAAAGTTTAAATTGTTAACCTACCTTGCTTCCTTTCTCTTTGACTAAATCTCTCTCTTCTTCTTGGTATATTTCCAGGCCCTTTTTCCTCGGTAATTTCTCTTAATTAATTCCCTGGGTAAATAATTAAATTCTTAGGCAGGTTTTTCTTTCAATTAGGCTTTCCTACGTCAATTTATCAAATTCCTAGGCCGGTCTAATCCTTAAACATATATAGGGTCAATTTCAATAGGAAAATATCAAATTGGGGTATTTTAAACTGTACCGAGGGTTTCAAAAGCTTGAAATCTGATTCTAGCAACTCCGGTGATGGCGCACGATAGAGCACGACAGCAGATAGTGGCTCACGGTGGTGCACGATGGCTGGGGTAGAAAGATACACAAAAATGTAACCTGCAACTCGAGGATGCTGGATCTAGGGTCCGTTCAGAGAAACACGACCGTTTAGATGACATTTTTTGGCAACGAAATTAATTCTATTTCGCTGATACATAATGTATCAGAATGTAGCCCAGCCATGTATCAGAATGTACTAAACCTATCTAGAATGTAGCTGGTATAGAATCTGAGCAAAAGATCCCGTTTAGATGGCATTTCGGCGACAAAACACCAAAATGTATCAAAATATACCGAACTTATTTCCTCCGTTCTGGGCGCTTGGTGGCAGCGCTCCACTGGTTGGAAGCTGGCGAAGGAAGCTAGCAGCTCAGGCTACCCAACGGTAACGGCAGTATGGCCGAACAGCATCGAACGGTGGAGATCACGACGGAGGTTGGATTTCGTGATGGGAGGAAAACGTGGCTGTTTTTGACTACTGTGGGATTCGTCGATGGTCAAGAATGGCAGCTAGAGGTCAGCGACGTCGATCTGCACCAGTGGCGGGGTTCAGTAACGGTGCAGGGCGACAATTTCTACAGCTAGAGGTGGCACAAAAATAAGAGGGATAAGAGAGAGAAATTACATGGAGGAGAGAGAAAGGAAAGGAAAAATGAAAGGGAAAAGTGAGGTTTTGGAGTTTTAAGGTCTCCAGGGGAATTTTGATCTTTCCCCACTTCGCTCAAGATAAATTTTGGATGCATTCTCTGATCTAGGCAAGAATACAGGCCCATATGGAAGGAATTCAGAGATCTTTTGAAGAATTTAAGCCTTCCAAATTACCTGTTAAATTCCTAAAGCTGGATCGAGTTTTCCTCCGTCAGATAAAATTTTGACTCTAAAAAATCCTCAAATTTCAACCACAGGCTCAGAAAATTACACTGAATTCGATTTTAACAAAATCTAAATTTATTTTGCCTAATTAATTTATTTTTAAAAAATTAGGTTATTACACTGCTTAATTTCCCTTTCCTTTCTCTCTCTCTCTCTCATGCCTCACCCTCCTCTACCACCTTCACCATGCTCGTCCACCGTCCAATCGAGTTACCATAGCCTGTCACTGCTGAAAGGTTCAATAGCTCAGCCCGATGCCACAGCAAACCACCGCAGTGATCGACGACCACCACAGTGGCCAGAAACAGCCACATTTCCCCCTCCATCGCGAGTTGGAGAATCGACTTCGATCTCCGCCGTCCATTGCCATCCAACCACACCACAATCACCAATAGCTAGCCTGAGCTGCCTGCTTCCTCCGTCAGCTACAAATTGGCAAAGAACCACCACCACACGCCATGAACAGAGGAGAAACTTTTTCAAAGCTCCGCCAAATTTCCCTAAAAAATCACGGTTAAACTGCCATTTTTCGCCAAACCAATCTTGTATCCAGCATCCTCGACCTACAGGCTACATTTTGGATTAATTTTTTATGCTAGCCATCATCCGTCATTGTGCATCACCGTGAAGCACCATGCACCGTCGCTAGAGTTGCTGGAAAAAAGCAATAATCAAAATTTGAGCTTCTGAAACCTCCAGTACAATTTAAAAGACTCCAATTTGATGTTTTCCTATCGATTTTGTTTAGAATATGTCGTAAGGATTATACTGACGTAGAAATTATGCAATTAATTATAGGAAAGTATAACTGAAAGGAAACCTGCATAAGATTTGAATTGTTTACTCAGGAAACTAACTGGGAGAACAATCTTTGAGGAAAAAAGGAAAACCCCGATCCAAATAGGAGTAAATGGCAAAAGGTAGAGTAATCTACACTTTCCTAATTTTTAATTGACGTTGTGAATTACTGCTTTAAGTATGATTTGTATTGAATGGGAATGAGTGCTAAAAATAATTAATTTGCATGAAAGCTATATATATGAGTATATAAGATTACCTGTTTATTGAGAATACTTGTTGCATGTTTGATAGAATTTGGCTATCGGGATTATATGCCATAGGGACAGACTAACTTAGGGTGGATATTCAATAGTCAGTATAGGACAGTCGTTGAATATCCCCTATGTAGACGGTTTTGTAAATTGATTTATTTTAATTGAATTTGTCTGCATCTGTTAGGAATTATTCGGTAAACCAGGACAACCCTATGAAAGTTTTAAAGTGTAAAAGGGTGGATAACCTATACGGGGTGATGTTTTGGTTTAAGTATATTATCCTATAACCTTGAGTGTTAGTCTACTATATGTATGTAATGCTATATAGACTGTATGAGGATGAGAATTAGCTGTTGCGCACATATTAGGGGATGCCCTAGATGTTGGTTCTCACCCGATCCTTGAATGGGTGATTGGTGTTACGGATCACACTTACAATATAGGCGTTGTTTTCGGGTGATTGGTGTTACAGATCACACCCAAACAAAAATCATGTTTTCAGTTAAAATGGCATGCAACTTGAAATGAACAATGAATGATCACATGAGATGTGTGACTGATAAATATATGAGAATTTTCAAGCATGATTTTAAGTACGCTTTTCAGCATGATTTGTCAGATTTAAGATAATATGCTCATTATATTGCTTTGCATCGATTTCCCATATTCATTTTTAACTTAAAAGTATTTAGTGATTCACATGCATTTAAACTGATTTAGGGAGATGTTTTATATGCGTTTTCAAAGCTGAGAATTCAACTATTTTACAAATATTCAATTGTAAATTGCTCTACTGGGATCTAATCATCTCATTAAGTTGTTTGCTCAGTTGACAAGGAACAGGGAATGCCTAGGAGATAGATGGGCAGAAGAAGGATGTCAGGATAACGTTGTGTTTTGAATGTAGAATTTAGGCTTGAATTTATATATGAATATGTATTGCTACCTTTGGATTTATTGATGAATTTGATGGATTTATATGTTAATTGGGCTATTATATAAATGGGAAACGTCTAATTTTTAGGGAAAATTTTGCCAAATTTTTGGTAGAAAATTTTTTGGAAGAATAGAATTGTATAATGAATCTAATAAATTGTGATTTTATTTGCTGACGTATGAATGGATTTGGTACCCTGGTATAGTATATCTCAATTGTATTTGTATGGTTGTTAGAATTTATATTCCAAAGTATTATATGGTTTATAATGTGATAATAGAAATGTTGCGCTGGATTTAGGGTTGAGTGAAATTTGAATGTACTGTGAGAAGAGTCTATTTGGGTTACACTCAACCAGTAGCAACTCTCTAATGTTCCCTAACATAGGAAAGTGAAAAATGTATTCAGAACTTTGTATGCTTTCGCTACTCTGATAGATGAAGGTATAGTAGTAAGGGGGTTGTTACAAGATATATCTTTGTTCCTTTCATTTTCTTCTCATATGCAATAATAGAGATATGCAAGAATAATGTCTATACATTTTCATGCATTGATTGAGTTGTTACATAATTGGCTTGCACATGATATGGAATAGTGCTATATTTGTTTGGTCTATTATCCCTTTAACTATTTGTGGAAAATTTCCATCTTTATAAACATTTTTCCAATTATGAAAAAAAGAACTACTATTTAGTTGCCAAAGTTTTATTTTATGTTTTTTAGAAAATATCTTTCCTTTCTTCCTACATTTTTTTAGTTTTTTGCAATAGTATTTTTCTAATAAAGTTTTTGTTTGTAATATTTTTTTTATAATTTGTTTATTGTATTATTTATGGATTTTTATTTTAATATTTTTTAGTATTGTGTTCCTTAGTATTATTTTAATATTTTTTAATAATTTTTTGTTTATAATTGTTTTTTATAATTATTTATTTTATTTTTTAAATTTTTAAAAATTTGTGTACTTGTAGCTAAATTTATTTAAATAATTTTTCATTTTCAAGAAAAAATAAATCCTAGAAGATGTGCAACTAAATTTGACTTGACCAGGTACAAAATATTGATCAATTCTGTACTTTCAGGACCTGCCATATATGAGGCAATTTGGCATGAATATATGAGATGACAGCTATGATTAAATATTTAATTTTTTTATGATAAAAGTGATAATAACTTACTCATATCTGTCATCTATTTGTAGCCTGATCGAGTGCTTTACCCATGTTCTCCACAAAACTTTCACTATCTGCCACAAGAACTGGTTGTATTCCTACAAATATTAGGATTTTATGGAGCTTATTGGGTTGGATATCTTCCCTATGACTACCATCTAGTATCAAAATTGGTTAAGCAATAGAGGCTAGAAACCACACTTTTCACATGCCGATGGGAGTGTGCACCATAACTCTTCAGGATGTGGCAATCCATCTTAGGCTCTCCATTGATGGTATGAGAGTGATTGGTAGAACCAATTATAATTGGGGACAATTATGTGAATAATGTTTCGGGCGTCATCCAGGCCACACAAATATTAAGGAACAACAATTTAGAAAAAACTAATTAGATGAAAACTTTAGAGATGACTAGATTCCTAAGGATGCCATAGAAATTCTATTGCATCAATTCACGCACGCATCTATAATGCACTTAATTAGAGGATTTCTGATTCCAGTCACATTAGAAAATTAGATGTAGCTAATATATCTATCATTACTACAAGATTTGGTTGAAACAGGGAGATATAGCTATGGTTTAGTGGTCCTCACCTACTTATACTATGAGTTTTGCACAACTATCTAATATGATCATGTAAACATCAGAGGCTGCATGCATCTCCTACACGTATAGGTTTGGGATAGATCTTTTATCTTGGCACCCAAGATTAAAGGATGACACCTCCTTTGGATGTTTGATGAGGATGAGCTACAAATGTACCATATTCATCCTTCACTAGGTTTTAGGTATCAATTAGTAATTCATATTATTAAAAATTAAGAAATTTGATTAATTATTAATTAACATGTGTTTTTATTTCATAGGCGAGCTAGTTACAGAGGATTTAATTCCTCTCTTATGTATATGGTGTTGTAAGACAAGAAGATCATTGACCGAGTGCTTGACACCCAAGTTTACTTTTAAAGTTAAATGATTTTTTTTAAATTGTATTATTTATTACTCATAATAAATTTTATAATTTATAGATTGTATGAGAGCCATATGCTCTAGGAGATTGTCATGAGCACATCCCTGCTTATTGTATGGCAGGGAGTGAAATATGGTGAGTTAAAGTTCACTCATTTGCTTTTACATTTTTTAGTGGCATCACCTAGATAGAGTATTGTGACAGTTTAGCCTACAAAAACCAATTCCCTCAAATTTAATGAACATGAATTTTTAAGCACACACAAAAATTAATAGGAAACACCAAAATATATTGGCCAACATGTAACGCCCCTATCTAGTATTACCATTAATTCTGATACAAGCAGATAGGTTCGGTACATTCTTCATTTCCTTTTTTCTTAATCAATGTCTAAGCAGTTATACCATTAAAAATTATAACAAGCAGATTAGGTTCGGGATCTTTTGCTTATATTAAAACTTGTATGCACAGCGAAATAGATAAAAATATGCTAAACTACACAGCGAAAATTAAAACCTTCATGTAATTTAAATAAATAAATACATGTTTAATAATGTCCATTACATTACAGTCAACATATATTAGGATATGCAAAGCACCCATCCATAGGAAGTTAGGAAACAACAATCCTATCACTCAGACCCCTTCAAAAATTTCAAAGATAGACCGATCCTTCAAATATCCCATGTCTACTGCCAAAAGAATAACCTTAGTTCTAAATTAAAAAAATATGATCTAGGACCCGAAATAGGGTTACAAAAATCTCATTAAATCAAAATTTGACAGCTACCTTCTGCTCTGGCAATGCGTCCGCATCTGATACATATTAGTAGAGTAATGAGAAACACAAGTTTCCTAGTAGCTTAACAATTCGGTTTTAAAAATAACTAATATGTACCACGGTGCAAGCATTAAAACATTTCATTCTAAATTCTTGACATTAAAAGCATAATGCTATTCATAAATACAATTAGGAAAGCATTGCATGATAATTTAAATGTCAACATAAAGATCAGGCATTCTCTTCCAAATGAAACATATCCAAATAAAATTATAACTGTTATCGCGTAATTATACAAATTACTTATGTATTAACTTTTACAATTATCAATCTCGATTAATTAAGCATTATGGGATGTTATGTGGT
Source organism: Senna siamea (assembly GCA_031216115.1). Lineage (NCBI taxonomy): Eukaryota > Viridiplantae > Streptophyta > Magnoliopsida > Fabales > Fabaceae > Senna > Senna siamea. The sequence goes on from CM062360.1 coordinate 13,255,228, forward strand.
CACTAGACCACCATTATGAAATCATCGTGAGCTCTAGGTCATGGATATAGAGCGCCTACGGCCATACCTCACTAAGTCACCCATGTGGAGCACCTTCGGCCACACCTTGCTAGGTCACCCATGTGGAGCACTTTCGGCCACACCTCATAATTCGTGGACACTCGGCCATATATATAGCATAATCGCTAGCACTAGGTCATGGGTATAGAGCACTTTCGGCCACACCTCGCTAGGCTATTGTGTGGAGCACCTTTGGCCACACATCATAATCCGTGGACACCCGGCCACGTATATAGCGTAATCGCTAGCACTAGGTCATGGGCATGGAGTACCTTCGGCCACACCTCGCTAGGTTGCCCATGTGGAGCACCTTCGGCCACACATCATAAATCGTGGGCACTCAGCCACGTACATAAAATCATCATGAACTCTAGGTCGTGGGTATGGATCACCTTCAGCCACACCTCACTAGGTTACTCTTGTGGAGCACCTTTGGCCACACCTCATAACCCGTGGACACTCGGCCACATATATAGCATAATCGTGAACATTAGGTTGTGAGTATGGAGCACCTTCGACCACATCTCGCTAGGTCACCCGTGTGGAGCACCTTTGGCCACACATCGTAAATCGTGGACATTTGGCCACGTGCATAAAATTTTTAACAATTATTAGGGGAAATTTTCCTCTTATTGAAAAATAATACTAGTGTACTTCCCCTTTTTCTTAAAATTCTAAATAATTTAAGAATAATTGTCCTTTTCTGAAAAATCTAAAATTAATGTATGCTTCTCATAGGAATTCTATTATTTTCATGATTGATTTCCCCTTTCTTTGAAAATTACTATAAATGTACACTTGTGAAAATACGAATATTTTCGAGAATACTTTCGCTTTTCTTAAAATTTAACTCTAGTGTACAATTCTTCTAAAAATTCTAGTATTTTCAAAAATGATTTTCCCTTTCTTGGAAATAAATTTTAACTTGCATTTCTTATAAGAATTCTAACAATTTTTGGGTTAATTTTCCTTTCTTTAGCTTGAATTTAAAACCATGCAATGCTGTTCTTTTTCCAACAACATGCTCATGCTATCTCATTGATCAACATTTTGACAAAACACACAAGCCAGCCAACAGACATACATTTCAGTCAAGAATGTAGAGGCAACTTAAGTTCCATGGAAAGCTCAAATATAAACATTAGATTGCATAACTAGAACATGGAACAAAAGTTAAATTGTTAACCTACCTTGCTTGCTTTGCTTCTTCTTTCATGATACATTTCCAGGCCCCTTTTTTTTCTCGACAATTGCTCTTAATTAATTCCCTGGGCAAATAATTAAATTCTTAGGTGGGTTTTTCTTTGAATTAAGCTTTCATATGTCAATATATCAATTTTCTAAGCCGGTTTAATCATTAAACATGTTTGGGATCAATTTCGATAGGAAAACATCAAATCAAAGTAATTTAAATTGTACCGGGGGTTTCAAAAGCTTGAAAATTGATTGTGGTAGCTTTCTGGCAACTCCGGCGACGGCGCTCAACAACTGGGGTCAACAGTTACACCAAAACGTAGCCCACAACTCGAGGATGCCGAATTTAGGGTTCGTTTAGCGAAACTCGATCGTTTGGACGACATTTTCTGGCGATGAAGGTTGACGCAAGGTGGACGATTTTTCCCCTGTTCTAGGCGCGTGGCGGTGGCGTTCCACTAGTTGGAAGCTGTCGAAGGAAGCTGGCAGCTCAGGCTTCCCAACAGTGGTGGCGGTGTGGCCAGACGGCGTCAAACGGCGAAGATCTCGGTGGGGAAGGAAAATCGTGATGGAGGGGAATGCATGCTGTTTCTGGCCGTTGTGGTGGCTTTCAGCGGTCGAGAATGGCAGCTGGAGGTTGGCGGTGTCGAGCTGCACCAATGGCGAGGTTGAACGATGGCGCAGGGCGGCGATTCCGGTGATTGTAAGTGGCACGAAAATGAAAGGGAGAGGAGAGAGAAAATGGGTGGTGGAGAGAGAGGGGAAAGAAAAAATGAGAGGAAAATGGAAATTTTGGAGTTTTAAGGCCTCTGGGGACATTTTGGTCTTTTCCCACTTCGCCCGAGATAAAATTCAGATGTATTCTCTGATCTAGTCATGAATACGGGCCCATATGGAAGGAATTCGGACTCCTGTTAAGGATTTAAAGCCTTCCAATTTATCTGCTGATTCCCTGATGTCGAACCAAGTTTTTCTCCGTCAGATCAGATTTTAACTTCAAAAAATTTTCAAATTTCAACTGTAGGCTTAGAAAATTATATTGAATTCAATTTTAACAAAATCAAAATTTAATTTACCCAATTAATTTATTTTAAAAATTTAGGTTATTACATTCTCCCCCCTTAAAATAATTTTGTCCTCGAAATTTCATACCTACAAATAATTCTAGGTAACGTTGCCTCATCTCGTCCTCCTTCTCCCACGTCATCTCTTGCGATGCTACATCTTGCCAAAGTACCTTAACTAAAGGGATCACTTTATTCCGGAGTCGCTTAGTCCTAAAGTTAAGGATTTGGACAGGCGTAGATTCATAAGTCAAAATTTCCTTTGATATTTCTGGGTTGATTCCCCAATATGTGCATGGATTTGGGACATTTTTACAGAGTTTTGAGACATAGAATACGTCATGAAAGTTTGATAGGTAGGGAGGTATTTATCTCAGTTCTTTTTTGTTCTAGCACACAATCTCTTAACATATCTTTTAAGGTCTGTATTGTCCTCTCAGCCTGTCCATCGGTCTGAGGATGGTATACAGTGCGAAACCTCAGTTGGGTCCCTAATGCTTGCTGTAGGGGTTGTCAAAATCTTGAGGTAAACCTAAGGTCTCGACACGATACTATACCTTATGGTACCTTGTGTAGTCTCACAATCTCCCTAACATAGACTTGGGCTAGTTTCTCTATGGAATACCTAATCTTAATAGGTAGAAAGTGAGCAGACTTGGTTAATATATCCACTATTACCCAGATGGATTCATAACCAGCTAGCATTCTAGGTAGTCCAACTAAAAAATCCATGATTATCTAATCTCATCTCTTCTCTGGTATCTCTAGCGGCCTCCATAAACTCGCAAGGTTCTGATGCTTTATCTTTACTTGCTAACAAGTAAGACAGGCATTCACATAATTTGTGATATCCTTCCGCATACTTGGCCACCAAAAGTTGCTTTTCAAATCTTGATATATTTTAGAAATACCTCGATAAATGGTATAGTAGCTTCAATGAGCCTTTGCTAATACTTTCTCCTTTAGTCCTGATGGTTTAGAATTACTATTCTTTTCCTAAACATCAGTACTCCATTAGAGGCTAACCCAAAATCAGGTTGATTCAAATAAATCTCTAAGGATTTATCCTCTAATTGGGCTTGTATTATCTGTTCCCTCAATCACATCTTATTTGAAAATCACTCATGGTGAACCTATTCGGCAGTGAAATTACATTGAGACTCAAATCCCTAAAGTTCTCAAGTAATTTCATCTCATCTATCATCAGACAATCCACTTGTAGGGATTTCCTACTCAGTGCATCAGCTACATCATTTGCTTTCCTTACATGGTATTTCAGCTCACAAGTAAAGTTTTTCAAATCCTCTAGCCACCTCCTCTGCCTCATATTCAACTCTCTCTGATCAAATAAATATCTAAGGCTTTTACAATCACTATAACCTTAAATCTTGCCTCGTGTAACTGGTGTCTCCAAATTCATAAGGTAAAGACTATGACAGCTAACTTTAAGTCATGGGTGGGATAGTTTCCTCTGCAGGCTTCAATTGTCTAAATGCATATTCTACTACCTTCCTAGCCTGTATAAACACACATCCTAAATATTTCTTTGATATGTCAGTGTACCTCAATGATTCTGTGGGGTCTGTTATAACTAACACTGGAGCATTAGTCAATTTCTCCTTAAGAGTTTGGAAACTCTTTTCACGTTTCTCGTTCCATCTAACTTTTACACACCGGGTTAATGGCAAATCGATCTAAAGAAATCCTTGTATAAACTTTTGATAATAGCCTACCAAACCCAAAAAGCTTTTAATCTCTGTAACTATGCTTGGCCAGTATCAACTTAACACAGCCTCAATCTTTTTAGGGTCTACTAAAATCCCTGTTGCATTCGCTACTTGACTTAAGAACTTGACCTTCTTTGACAGAATTCATAATTCCCAATTTTGTACACAACTGCTTCTCCTCCAATATCTGTAACACCATCCTGAGATATTGTGCATGCTCTTTAAAGGTCCTAGAATAAAACAAAATATCATCTATGAATACCACCACAAACTGATCAAAGGAAGGTCAGAAAATCCTATTCATGTAGTCCATAAACACTGCTAGGTATTAGACAAGTCGAATGACATCACTAAACTTATAGTGGCTATATTGGGTGCTTAAAGCTGTCTTAGGGATATCCTCCTCCCTGACCCCAATCTGGTGGTATCCTAACCTCAGATCTACCTTAGAGAACACCGTTGCTCCCTGTAGTTGGTCAAACAAGTCATCTATTCTGGATAGGGGTATTTGTTCTTAATGATCACTTTGTTCAGCTGACGGTAGTCTATGCATAACCTCTTGCTCCTGTCTTTTCCATAAATAGAACAAGAGATTCCCAAGGTGACGCATTGGGTCTAATAAACCCCTTTTTAATAGGTCCTCAATCTGTACTTCAATTTCCTCAATTCTATAGGTGTCATCCTATAAGGTGAAATTGAGATCTGTTCGATGCCGAACACTAGATCAATGGCAAATTTAATTTCCCTATCTGGGGTAACTTCTCTATCTCTAAGGAAACACTGCAAGAAACTCCCTTATTATAGGAATGATGCTAAGCCTCTCTTAGAGTTCTCCTTAGGAACAGCTCAGAAAAATTTCATTAACTTCACTAAGTCTATCACCCTTAAATGTAGAGAGCCTAGCCCTCTAAAATTCAGTCCACCGACCAATAGTCTAGTTCCTTATTGGATCATTTTCAGGCAGAGTGTTCTCACTCTTGTCTTTTCTTAGAATGAACCATGATATCTTCTATAAATACTACTACAAACAGATTCATGATATTGAACACATGTTCATCAGTTGGGACTACTATAGACATTTGCCAAGATAAACTAGTCATCGGTAACTTCAACCTTTGGACACAATCTTTTATCAAATCCTTAGACTGGTTTCTTCTTTACCTTTGAGGGTATAAACCCTTCCACCCATACTTAGCCTCTCCTTCTAGTTGATATGTAGAAAAGGAGACTGTCTGCTCTCAGCGCTACCCAATACTTTAAACAACTCCTTCATCATTTGTACCCATTCTTCCGCCTTCTTTGGGTTCATATTACCAGTAAGGACGGGAGGTCTGGCTCTTTGGAATTTAATCCAACCTCCCTCGACTTGCATTCTCATCAGTTCAGTCCCATTCTAAGTATCTTTACTCCGATCAGTCTGGGCTTGAGAGAGTGCTTCGACTGTGACTGCAGCCTGGGCTTCGTAGCTTCTGCCATTTATCTCATGGTCCTCATAACCTCATTTAAAGCCACTTCCATGTTTTGGGCTTGTGATCTGCTTCTCCATGTCGGTGCCATAGCGTCACTCTACAAATCAAGTATTACTGAGGTGATCAGGCTCAATAACAATTGATTAAGCAGGTAATGTATAACTCTAGTAGGAGCTTCTATCTTCCTAAACGTAATGCTTCATTCCTCAAGCTCAAAACAAAATACAAGCTAGTCAATTGCCTAGGTACAGCCAACTAACCTGAACTAGTCCGCTACCTGAGGAATTCTACCCCGTTCCTAACCTAGGTAGCTATGCTTTTTATACTACTTAATGTAACGCCCCTACTAGTATTACCATTAATTCTGATACAAGCAGATAGGTTCAGTACATTCTTCATTTTCTTTTTTCTTAATCAATGTCTAAGCAGTTATACCATTAAAAATTATAACAAGCAGATCAGGTTCGGGATCTTTTGCTCAGATTAAAACTCGTATGCACAGTGAAATAGATAAAAATATGCTAAACTACACAGCGGAAATTAAAACCTTCATATAATTTAAATAAATAAATACATGTCCAATAATGTCTATTACATTACAGTCAACATATATCAGGATATGCGAAGCACCCATCCATAGAAAGTTAGGAGACAACAATCCTGTCACTTAGACCCCTTCACAAATTTCAAAGATGGACCGGTCCTTCAAATATCTCATTTCTACTGCCAAAAGAATAACCCTAGTTCTAAACTAAACAAATATGAACTAGGACCTGAAATAGGGTTACAAAAATCTCCTTAAATTGAAATGTGACAACTACCTCCTGCTCTGGCTATGCGTTTGCATCTGATACATATTATCATAGTAATGAGAAACACAAGTTTCCCAGTAGCTTAACAATTTGATTTTAAAAATAACTAATATGTACCAGGGTGCAAGCACCAAAACATTTCATTCTACATTCTTGACATTAAACACATAATGCTATTCATAAATACAATCAGGCAAGCATTGCATGATAATTTAAATGTTAACATAAAGATCAGGCATCCTCTTCCAAATGAAACATATCCAAATAAAATTATAACTGTTATCGCGTAATTACACAAATTACTTATGTATTAACTTTTACATTTATGAATCTAGATTAATTAAGTGTTCTGGCATGTTATGTGGTCACTAGACCACCATTATGAAATCATCGTGAGCTCTAGGTCATGGATATAGAGCGCCTATGGCCATACCTCACTAGGTCACCCGTATGAAGCACCTTTGGCCACACCTTGTAATTTGTGAACACTCGGCCACGTATATAGCATAATCGCTAGCACTAGGTCATGGGTATGGAGCACCTTTGGCCACACCTCGCTAAGTCACCTGTGTGGAGCACCTTCGGCCACACCTCACTAGGCTACTCGTGTGGAGCATCTTCGGCCACACATCGTAATCCATAGACACTTGGCCAAGTATATAGCGTAATTGCTAGCAATAGGTCATGGGTATGGAGCACCTTCGGTCACACCTCGCTAAACTGCCCGTGTAGAGCACCTTCGGCCACACATCATAAATCGTAGACACTCAACCATGTATATAAAATCATCTTGAACTCTAGGTCGCGGGTATGGAGCACCTTCAGCCACACCTCATAACCCATGGACACTCGGCCACGTATATAGCGTAATCGCGAACACTAGGTCGTGGGTATGGAGCACCTTCAGCCACACCTCGCTAGGTCACCCATGTAGAGCACCTTTGGCCACACATCGTAAATCATGGACACTTGGCCACATGCAAAAAAGTTTTAACAATTATTAGGGGAAATTTTCCTCTTATTGAAAAATAATACTAGTGTACTTCCCCTTTTTCTTAAAATTCTAAATAATTTAAGAATAATTGTCCTTTTCTGAAAAATCTGAAATTAATGTATCCTTCTCATGGGAATTCTATTATTTTCATGATTGATTTCCCCTTTCTTTAAAAATTACTATAAATGTACACTTGTGAAAATATGAATATTTTTGAGAATACTTTCGCTTTTCTTGAAATTTAACTCTAGTGTACAATTCTTCTAAAAATTCTAGTATTTTCAAAAATGATTTTCCCTTTCTTGGAAATAAATTTTAACGTGCATTTCTTATAAGAATTCTAACAATTTTTGGGTTAATTTTCCTTTCTTTAGCTTGAATTTAAAACCATACAATGCTGTTCTTTTTCCAACAACATGCTCATGCTATCTCATTGATCAACATTTTGACAAAACACACAAGCCAGCCAACAGACATACATTTCAGTCAAGAATGTAGAGGCAACTTAAGTTCCATGGAAAGCTCGAATATAAACATTAGATTGCATAACCAGAACATGGAACAAAAGTTAAATTGTTAACCTACCTTGCTTGCTTTGCTTCTTCTTTCTTGATACATTTCCAGGCCCCTTTTTTTTCGTGACAATTGCTCTTAATTAATTCCCTGGGCAAATAATTAAATTCTTAGGTGGGTTTTTCTTTGAATTAAGCTTTCCTACTTCAATATATCAATTTTCTAAGACAATTTAATCATTAAACATGTTTGGGATCAATTTCGATAGGAAAACATCAAATCAGAGTAATTTAAACTGTATCAGGGGTTTTAGAAGCTTGAAATTTGATTTTAGCAGTTTTCTGGCAACTTTGGCAATGGTGTATAGTGGCCCACAGCAGCGGACGGCAACTGGGGTCAATAATTACACCAAAACGTAGCCTGCAACTCGAGGATGCCAAATCTTGGGTCCGTTTGGCGAAACTCAGCCATTTGGATGGCGGTTTCTGGCAATGAAGGTTGACGCATGGTGGATAATTTTTCCCTTGTTTAGAGCGCATGGCGGTAGCATTCCACCAGCTGGAAGCTGTCGAAGGAAGCTGGTAGCTCAGGCTTCCCAACGATGGTGGCAGTGTGGCTGGACGGCGTCAGACAATGGAGATCTCGGCGGGGATGAAAAATCATGATGGAGGGGAATGCACACTATTTTCGGCCGCTGTGGTAGCCGTCAGCAGTCGGGAACAGCAGCTGGAGGTCAGCGGCGTCAAGTTACACTAGTGGAAGGGTCCGGCGACGGCGCAGGGAGGCGATTCCAGTGGTATCAAGTGGCGCAAAAATGAAAGGGATAGGAGAGAGAAAATAGGTGGAGGAGAGAAAGAGGAAAGAAAAAATGTGAGGGAAAATGGGGCTATATAGAAGGAATTTGGGAGCTTGAATACAGGTCCATATGGAAGGAATTCATACTCCTTTTAAGGATTTAAAGCCTTCCAATTTATCTGTTGATTACCTAACGCCAGATCGAGTTTTTCTCCATCAGATCGAATTTTGACTTCAAAAAATTCTCAAATTTCAACCGTGTGCTCAGAAAATTATATTGAATTTGATTTTAATAAAATCAAAATTTAATTTACCTAATTAATTTATTTAAAAATTTAGGTTATTACACAACACAACAACTGTGATACTTGTAACTGTGTGAGCAACACTTTTAAAGGGTGATCACAATGCACTCTTCATTTGCACCGATCAACCATTATTTAGCATATTTTTGTTGGTATCTAAGGATCACCTGAAAATGGATTGATTCAAAGTGTATTTATTTTCTTTAGCAGTAATCATTTTTTTACTTGTTGTTTTGTTATGTTTTTCCTTTATTTTTGTGTTAGTATTTTACTTCTTTTTATGAAGTAGGTTAATGCATTCAACTTCATTGACCACACCTCCGATGAAGGGTTGAAACAACTACATGATATACAAAAATGATGTAGACAGATGAAGAATTATGTATTCATAAACAATAACAATGAAGATCTTGCATCAAATTCCATGCCTCCACCATTGCAACCTCTATATCATTCCCCTACAGGGATTCCAAGTCAATCGATACCGAGGACCATGTCGATGTGTAGATGATTCCTAAAGGTGCCTCATTTACCTGAAAATGACAATGATGATGTTGATGGTGACGATGGTGTCGATGATGATAATGCTTCTGATGATGATGATGATGCTCCTGGTGATAATGGTGCCTATAATGATGGTTTTGGTGATGATGATGTTGATGTTGATGTTGATGATAATGATAGTACCAATGAAGATGATGGTGTCAATGGTGAAGATGGTCCCACTGGTGTTGATCCTTCAATATTGGATACATCTCTACTGGATTAGAGAGCAAATAGGCCACCAGAACAAACAATGACCCACTGGCCAGAGTAGATTGTTTAGAAACCTCCTCTATATTGTCCAACACAATAGGACAATACAACAGAGGCAATGGATGGAATGTGAGAGGAGGAGTAGGCTATGCAAAACAAGGTCCCATTATTTATAGTTTTTTCTCTATAAACTAGGTAATTGATTTACTCTTGCTCTCTTACTTGATTATTTGGTAAATATGTATACTTATAGACTATGCCTCATGTCTTATTTTATGTTTTAATTTACGATTAATGAAAAAAAATTTGGTTAATTGCTATCCTTATTTTTGGTATATTGACATTTATAATTTAGCAAGTAAATTTGAGTAAAAAAAAAAAAAGTTAATAAGCTTTTGTCTTCAATAAGCATTACATATGTTTTGTAAAGCCTTTAATGTACCATTCATATTGGATGTATGGTTATATTATGATTTATGTCAACAACCCAAATAAATTATATTATGACTAATTTATATCATTAGTCCCATAATGAGTATCACAACTTTAGTTTTGTAAGTTTTTGACTTAGAGCATGAGTTGTAAATCTTATGTTTATGAAATTAGAATGATAAACCAATTTAGATTGCATTAAATCTTTGAAAAATTTCATATTATGTTATTGTAGATAAGCAATTTTTCTTCTGTCACACCCCTAAAAACAAATGAGGTGCGACCCCAACACTGGACTTAAAGATTAACCCTTGATCAAATAAGCCTAATAACAAAATTGAATGCACATGATTTTAGACATTTATCATTTTTAAATCATAAGAGAATTCTATAAAAAATCCATCAAAGTGTCCACTTAAATATTAACGTTTCTAATTTATATAACAGCCTCAAAGTCTAACAATAGTCTTATTAGAGAGCTCCACTCTCAACCAATCCAAAATCAATATACAACCAATCAAATTCATCAAGAGAATATTAAGACCCTTCTTGTGACTAAAGGAGCTATCCAGAATCAAAATATTAGCAAAAGAAAATCAAATTATATTATGGCCCACGCACAAAAGTGGGCTACCAAAATATTGATGCCTCGAACTACACCAAGGGGCATGAGTAAAGAGCTAAACCTCTATATGAAAAATGAAATGAAAGGGTGAGTTCAACAACTTAGTGAGCAAATAATACAAAATATAATAGGAAGGGAACAAATCGAAATGCAAAAGTTTTTTGCAAACCTTGACTTAACATAAATGATTTCATAACTAAAAGTTTCATTAAAAGGTAAGCGTCACAAATCAATTTACCCATATTTTGAAATTTAATCCTTTTCTTATAAGCTTATAGAATATGTCTATACACGTATACATGTATATATCTAAAATATAGCTAAGAAAATACCTCAATAGAACCAAACAAAATAGAAGTGATCACAAAACTCATAAGGACAAAATAACCACAAAAAAGAGTACATAACTTATGAGGGTAATTAATCACAAAAAAAACTTATAGCTTATTGCAATTCAGAGGAGCACTTTTCTCATATTCATTTAGACATATCCAATCCACGTGTGTTGGCCAACACACGGGACTAGTAACATCCTTACTAGCTAGGGTATCCATTGTGCACTAAGGGCTAACAAATACTATCATTATCTATAACATTCTTTATTAGACAACTACCCACAAAAATACTCTAAGTACATATTAATATAAATTCACTAATCCACTTGACATTTCCGTAATTAGATTCAAATTTATTGAAAATACTACATTCTCATAGTCCATCACTTACATCAAAGTGAATTTTCTCAAATTAGTAATTCTCATAATAATTTCACAAAATTAGAGATAGAATTAAATTTCAAATATATTATCATTTTATAAGGAACATTCCTGGAGAATTAATGATCATAATATGAATAATCCATAAAGAGTTCATCTATCAGAGCATAAAGGAGATTTCAAGACATAGAAATTTGATTCATTTCCTATACTAAGCTAATAAACTAAAATTCACCAAAATTTCATAAAGAAGTAAAATGATGTATAGTAAGCATTATCCACTCACTTATAATCCAAGCACAACAAATAGTTCCACAATTCCTCAATTAGATTTCCACACTGGGTGCATCCACCAAGGTTTCAAAAATTATAAGTGGCATTGAAACATCTATCTCAACTTCAAATAATTTACTAACATCCCTCATTTAGTCTAAGTTTCTTAGTAACTATGTTGAAAATCTCCATTCAAATTTTTTATTTTCCTTTCTAAGTTTCGACTCTAAAATCAAATAGAATTTCTAAAATTCAAGTGCTAAATTATTTTATTTCTATTTTATAATCTCTATTTCATCCAAAAAAATTAATTCCAAAATATCTTACTTTCTCATATTATTATTGAAAATTCCTAAATTACCATTATAATTTATCAAATTAATATTTAAGCTAGAAATTATTATTGGGGACTAGATTCAAAAATTAAACAAGTGTAGGAACTTCCTTAATACCTCAATTGAAGCTTAGAACTAATAATATAAAAATCTCCAATTTGGAACCCTTCCGTAATCCATCACTAAAAATAAGGCACAAATGATGAATGTGAGAACCTATAACTAGCAAAATCTAATTAAGAGGAGGGAGGAAGCTTCAAGTCATCAAAAATGGAATTTAGTCTTCACCCCATCATCATTTAGGAGGAAGTAAAATAAGGCACCATATGTTGGACTCCTGAGTGGTATTATGTTCATTTATATTCTCTTGTGTGCGTTTGTGAGATTGTAGTATGGTTTCAACTTTCAATCTTTCAGTGGTATTATTTATGTGTGCTATGCTAATATAAGTAAACAAGACTTTAACCTTATAGTGTTGACTGACTAACATAATTCCAAAAAGATTAATCTTAATGCATTAGTTGATAATAAATGAGAGGTATAACAACCAAAGCAGCAAAAGAGGGTTTCTAAATGGTTTGGATAAATACTTTATTTTAAAGATTTTACTTAACTTTTCTCTGAATTTTGATCTTTGATGAGGATGCCTTCTTTAATGACTATGCTAAAGCTCACCTAAAACTTTTAGACCTTGGGTGAATGAGAAATATGTCTCAACCCACTTCTCTCTTAATTTTGTTATGTCTTTATATTGAATATGATAGTTAAATTTTTGTTCTGGCCTCCATCAAATTTTTGGATGCAGAGTAAAGGATCATAAAGAGATGCTGCTACTACATCTTTGTGTTTTGGTACTATCTAGATAGTGGGTTCTTGTGCTTTATTTCACCTTGTAATTGAACTATGGATAAAAAATTATCTCGCTATAATTGGCATATATATAACGTGAACTCTCTTTTGGATTGATTCAATATTAATTACACTAACATGGAAATGTTTATAATTATTTGAATCATGGCATGCTATTTGTACAAAAAATATATATCTAATATCTCTTGGATATTAGGTATTGACTAAGATATAGATAATAAAAATGTACAAAAAGCTTTCTTAACACCTTATTCCTATAATGGGTGTTCAGGTTATTGGCCAAGTCACGAATGCAAAACACATAGTAATCATGTGGTGGCTATCATTCAACTTGTTCATCCTCAATTGTAGCTAGACATCCAACATCTCTATCAGATATAAGAAAAACATCATTCCTATCTCTCACCACATCTTGACATAGTCTCTATAGGAACCAAGCTTATCCTGCTTGAGTTTTTCCATACCACAATGATAAATGCCAAGGGGACTATATGTCTGTTCCCATCTAGGCCCTATAGCTATCAACAACGTATGTCAGTATAGGAAAGGCTTTTTTACTTGTACCACTTACTTCAAGTGGATCCTTGCATTAATGCATTGTTTAAAGGCCATGAATACAAGGTGAAGCAAGACAAAACTTATGTCATTTTCTCTCAAACACATTTGGAATGAAACAACTGATTCAAGAAAGATAGCGGCCATTCATCTTTGTAATTTGTCATAAGAAACTTCCCAATTCCCATACACTATGGCTAAAACCTTTTGCTTCCCTAGTCATGCCTTCCTATATGAAACATTGAATCTGTATTCATCTTTGACTTTTTGGATGACCTGTGAGATAGGAATATTTGGTGCTTGATCCACCATTCTTGTAATGCACCTAACTATAATGTCTGAGTCTAACTTCTTATGGTCTTGGGAGATTGAGAATGACACATACCTATGGTCACCATCATACTTTGTAATAAGTCACATTTAAAGTGTTGACTTTAAACATGCCTTCACTATCCACTTGTAGCCTTCATTGTTCTTGTCACACTTCGCCTCAATTATTCTTAGCAGACCTTGAGACCTTACAATTGTAGTGATGTTTATTGAATAAATTTGTACTGCCCCCCTCAACGAAGCATTTTCTAGAAACACTAGGACTTTACGTAGATCTGAATCCTCAGTTTATACACTAGGCTCATAAATTGTAGGTACTTCATCTAGGCTCTCGTCCATGGTGACAATATTTATTTGTGACTGAAATGAATTTGGGATAAAAATAACTAATAAGTCAAATATAACATCATTAAGGTCACCTCAATCCTTGTTTGCTTCTTTTGGATTATCTTCAATGATATTCCTGACTAATAAGTCAAATATAACATCATCCTCTATCATGTCATAGGGAGATGCTGATGGCATGTTAAGATATGTTTCTGCTAATGTAGCTGCTTTGTCTACTCCTGTCATTTGATTACTAGTACCACAATCTTGTGCAGCAGCTAAATTAAGATCAACAAGAATTGGAGGCTGACATGTAGGTTCACAATCTGCACTTTCTTATTTTTGTTCACTTGAAATTGTTAGCACGCATCTCAATGTAGTATAGGACTTCACTATATTGATTCTAACCTTCTACCATAGCCTTGACTCCATCATCGTCCACCAGCTTAATTGGGCTATATCTTAATGAATTAATACCAAAATACATCATGTATATCAATTGCAACACCTTCTAGTTTAGTTATAATTTTAGCTTCTGATGAATATGATTTTTCAACTCATCAAAGGTTTTGTCATGCCTAGCTCTTGTTACTACTGGAGCATTTAGGAAATCATAGTGAAATGCAACACTGTCTACTCCATTTGATAGGATGTCATCTTGATAAATTCAAAAAATTATTTTTCACCTTATGTTAGAAATAAGGAAACAAAATCCACACAATTTAATTATGTTGGAGTGATGTTGGAAGAGGAAACAAGAAAAACATTAATTGTGTTGGAGTGATGTTTGGCTAGAAAGGAAAGAAAAGGAAGGGTGTGTTGTTGCTAGAAGAGGAAACAGAGTGAAATAAAGAAATTCGAGTGGTCCAAGCGTCTATGGATATATAGGAAATTAATTAAACAAATTCTCTAGTGAGGCCAGTGAATTAACTTCAACAAATTCGCTATCCCCCAGCGAATTTGTTGTGGTCGTTGCTCAATTCACTATTTGCCCTAGCAAATTGTGCAAGAGATTTATTCATCCAATCAAATTTGCTACTCTCCATAGTAAATTTGTTTTACTAAATTCGTTTCCAAGGGTAGTAAATTCACACACAGTACCCAATCTAAATCAATCGCGTGCACACAATGAGATTCGTCTTGTTTTGCCAATGCACTTGCCAGTCTAAATTCACTCTGCTTTGATAGGAACAGATTTAGGTTTTCAATATAAATCACTCACAAGAAACATAGTATGACAAGCTCGAGTCTAGCTGCCTAAATTTGCTGCTGGCCATAATACATTTTCTTGGCTGAATTGGCTGTTGGCCATAGTGAATTTTCTTGGTTGAATTCGTTACTTTCCAAAGGAAATTTGCCTAGCTAATCCACTGCTGGCCATAGCAAATTTTCTTGGCTAAATTCGAGCTCTTCATAATAATTCGCATCCACCTAGTGCAAACTAAAGTGGGTCCACCTTTCTAATCTTTTTGCTGACACCCAATGGGAATTTGCGTAGAATCCAATAAAATTTGCTACTCTCCGTGATGAATTTGGAGGCAAACTTTTCGACCCTTCAATTCATGGTTGGTATAGTTTCATATGCAATTCATTGTTATGGGTAGCGAATTACTGATACTACAAAAAAAAAAAAGTGGTATAATTTTGTAAATTAAGATGAAGATCTGACAATTTTTAAAATAAAAAAATTAAGATATATTCATACAAAAGCCAATAAAAAAATGCAGTATTTAAAATCATTTATTAAAATTTAACCAAAAATAGAGAATCATTTCTTAAAAAAATTTATATTTTTTTACATAATTTAATTTATTTTAAATAAAAAAATATGTAATATAATTTTAAATTAAAGTTAAATTGAATTTTAAATAAGTGTGTATTTTTTTATTTATCAAGATATTGTTGGAAACATAGTAATAAGTTTTAAAAAATATATATATTTTATGTCTTCAAACTTTGTACTAATTTTCACACAAGTCTCTAATTTTTTTATTATCAATTTTATTCTTAAACTTTTGCATTTTGCCAAATTTGTCTCAAACCATAATGTCGTCCACTACATTAACAAATTTTGCATACATAACAATTTAACTAGAACACTTGCTAACACAGCAAATGGATTATATTAGGAATTGTGATAAAATTAATAGCAATTGTAAAGTTTAAGAATGAAATTAAAAATGAGTTCAAACTTTAGAACTAAAAAGGTACTCTTGCCAGTTTTTGCTTATTCATTTCCTAAAATTTGAATCTCCAACTCTTAAATCCTAAACTTTATTTTTTAACTTTGTCCTCATTTTTATCCACTCTAAATCATCAAAATATCTCTTTCTACCTTAAAATTAACATGTTCTCTTTGCGATAAATTTTTATATAAATTTAATATCATTTAGTCAAAACTTTACTTCAATCAAAAGTTAGGCTTTTATAATAGTTTATATCAAGAAAACACATTACATCAAGAAATGAAAAAAAAAAAAAGAAGAAGAAGAAACAACTCATAATAGATACAAAAAATATCTCCTCAAAAAAAAATACAACCAAAAAAATTATGAAAGTTGGAGTCTTGACCTTAAAACAATATTCATCAAATTTATATTTTAAAGCTCTCTTTTTATCTTTCTATTTTGATATTTTAGAGGTCCAAACTCTAGTAATTTTGTCCTTAACAAAAATTTTAATTAAATTTTTTTTAAAAGTTAATTTTTTTACCCATTGAATTGTTTTAATAATGATTTCAAGGATATTTGTTGGGACAAAAAGGATTTGTAAAAGTGATAGGAAGAGAAAGAAGTTGGGAATTGATGTTGAAAAAAATAAACAATGAACAAAAGTATTTTTTTAATTCTTAAAATTTGAAGTCATTAGTAATTTTGTTGTCAAGCTTTACAATTATTATCAATTTTATTTAAATTTTTAATGTATTCCATTTGTTAGGTCAAAAAAAGTTTTAACTAGATTTATATATATATATATATATTCTATTAGTACAATAAGCAGCGTTAGGAATTTACCACAAAATTAATAGAATTTAAAATTTTAAAAATAAAATTAACAAATAAAAATTTAAGGATAAAATTTAAAATCAAAAGAAATTTTAGAAAGATAAAAAGTTATTTTTTTTAATAGAAATTAAACATGAATAAAATTCTAATTTATAAATATTATTAAATCTGACAAAAAAATTAACAGAAAAACTGAGACAATTAATATATAAGATAAAATCGAAATTGCATTAAATAACGAAACAATTAAAAAAATTGAATTCCATTATAATAAACGAATTTAAGAAAATTTTGTTCAATTATATTTTAATTTTGAAATATTTAAGAATTTATTTATGAGCATAGTAAATTTACAATAATATTAATTATGAAAAAGACAGCTTTGAAAATATTAACTTGATTTATATTTCATATCTAACTGTTTGAAATTTATAATCTATGAGATCAGAAGGAGATGAAATTTGAATTTGAATTCTCACAAATTGGGAAAAGAAAAGAGGGCCAAATAACAATGCCAAACAGATGCCTCATTCCGGCTTAACTCTGTCTGTTGTATCATGGCGAGATCCCATCATCATCATCACCTTAAATTCCTCGAAATCAATCTGGCCGTCGCCGTCGCTATCGACGCCGCTGATCATCCGCCGGCACTCGGCCACCGAGCAGTCGTCGCCGAGGCTCTTCATCACCATTTGCAGCTCCTCCGCCGAAATTGACCCGTTGCCGTCAATGTCGAACACTGAGAACGCATCCTTCAAATTCTCCATGGCCTCAACGGAATCGATCCCTTTGGTGTTGAGCTCAATGAACTCCTCCAGGCTGATGAATCCGTCGCCGTCGGCGTCCACCTCGCGGATCATATTTTGGAGCTCCTCCGGTGTGGCAGGTTGGCCCAGGCTTCCCATCATGGATCCCAGCTCCGACGAGCAGATCTTGCCGTCGCCATTGACATCGAATTTCTTGAACACCTGTTCCAGCTCCGCCGTGAGCTGAGCGCGAGAATGCACCGACAGCGACGGCGATCTGGCGCTCATTGCCGATGCGGCGGAGGATGCAAGGAGTTTCTTCTTCCGGCTGAATAGGCACTTGAAACCCATGATGATGATGATTTGGATTGGAAGGGAAAGCCGAAAGGAAAATCAAAGGAATATTGAAAATTAAGAGAGAAAAAGGAAGAAGGGGATGGATTTATATGCATAGCATTTGTGAATTTGATAGAGAATTAGACGTGGGAAGGAGAAGGAATGCGGTATAATGCTTAACCTAGTTGGAGTACGTAACAAATTGAACACAAGGTTTTTGCTAAAATGCCTATTTAGCCAAATTTGGAGGAAGTTAGTGAGATTTATGCGTGATTACAGACGGTTAAATGGGGCTTACAGCTACTCACTCCGTTAATTGAGTATTAATTTTCAATGCTTTCTTCTTCCAACTTTTCTTGTTTATTGATTAAATTATAGTTTATTTACTTTTAAGAAATATTGAAATTATATTTTTTCTCTTCTATTTTAAAAATTAAAAAATTTATAATTTCATTATTTTGATCTAAATATATAAATAATATTAAATATGTATATAATCTACATAAAATATTATTTTTATTATTTTTAAATTAAAATAAATAATAAAAAAATAATAATGTTTTAATAAATGATAAATTTTTTTTAAAAAATAATAATACTTTAACTGTATTTTAATTAAAATAGATAAACTTATAAACTTTTTAATTTTTTAAGAGAAAAAAGCATAGATTTTTTTTTAAAAAAAAAAAGAGTATAATTTATTATTTTTATTTCTTTCTTTTTAAATTCCTTTGAATTTGAATTTAATCAATCATCCCCTTTTCTTCTGGTACCAAAATTTGCGAAAATTTCTCCAATTTTGAAAACTGAAATTTCCTTTTCCTTTTGTTTTGGACCCTAGGCGAAATTGAACATCCCATAGTAAAACGTTCATATGCTGGACGCTCCATGTTGAGAAACATTAGAACTATACCGTTACAAGACTAATGCACCTACGGAGCTCTTATTTATTTGATAAACTAATATGCGGCCGTGTGGTTCTTCCCTTAAAAAAAATCAGCAAAAAGTAACAATTTCAGAAAATAACATGTGGCAAGATAGTTCTTTCTTTATTAATATATATATATATATATATAGATGTTGAACAAAGTAGAGTAATTATAAAAAAAATTTTATAAAAATGTTGTGAAAGATCAATTTGGAGTAGAACTGTCCTAAAAGAATACAAAAGAAAAAAGGTCAAATGTCAATGCATTAAATAAAGAGTTGAAAGGTAAATCAACAAAAAATATTTTTAAAAGTAACAATTCCAAAAAATGACACATGGCAAATGGGATTCTTCCTTTTAAAAAAAGTTATAATGTCAATGCATTAAATAAAAAGTTAAAAGGTAAATTAACTAAAAAAACCTTTCAGAAATAACAATTTTAGGATATGATAGGGATGGTTCTTCCTTTATTAATACATACATATATACACAAACAAATATATATTGTAAAAAAATAAAATTTTTGATAATACCAAATATGACAAAAACTAATCAAGATTGCTAAATCTTGATCTTTGTTTCTAGAAGACTCCTAAAATCACTATATAAGGACCTCTAAAGATACACTTCTACACATCTCTTAATCTATATATGCTCTCCACCCTATACTAACTTGGGCGTTGGAGTTCACAACGGCGACTTTTGACTCTTTTGTAACCTTTGACATTTTCTTGTTTTGAAAGATCTCATGGGTTCGACCATTGGAACCACTAATTGGTCAAATATGATTTATCAATTTTAATAAAATTAATTAATTTTATCTTTATTTAAAAAATAACCTAAAAAGGTTCGTAACCCTGTTTAGTATGCAAGTCAAAATAGACAAACTTGAATATTCAAGTCATGCTAAACCAACTTGTTTGATAATGCTAATTAGAGCATCTTACATTATACAACAATTTTATTAATTAATTTTCATCAATTTTGAGCCTCATTTCATATACGTCCATCACTACAAGAAATAAGGAAATTAGAGACAAAAATTAGAGACAAAATTTTTTCCATCTCTATTTTGTGCCAAATCCATCTCCAAAACAAATAATTTTTGTAATTGATATTAGAAACAAAATTTTCTGTCTCTAATTAATCCATCTTTAAATCGTCCTTAGTCCGTCACAAATTTTTCTTTTGAATTTGATGGAAAAATTATTTTTGCGAGATGAAGCTAGAAATAGATTAGAGACAGGTAAATTTTATCTCTAATTTATCCCAAAATGATTTACCTGAGACAGAACCATTTTTCATTAAAAGAAACATTTTAGAAATGGATTTAGTTCGTCCCTAATCCAACTACACATGGTTAAAAAAATTTGTTAAGTGTCATATGGGCGGTTTGAACATGAGACCAGAGGAAATAGAGTATAATAGGCCAATAACCAAGTGTGTCATAATGGCTGTCAATATATTTAGTGCAATATGCTTTATATATTGTATATCATTACAGAGTGTTGAAAAAATTTGTGAAGTTCCATATGAACGGATCGAAGATGAGACATTAGGCAATAGATTATAATGTTGCTATAACCATTGTGCCACGATGGATGTCAGTATATTTTGTGCAACATGTTTTATATATAATATTATTGTAAACTTAGAGAAAAAACCAAATGCATTTCAGTATTCAGTCATTGCGCCAAATACTTGCCTTCATCTTGCGCCTTACCTTCATCGCTTCTTCATTCGCTGTCTTGCGCCTTGCCTTTGTCCTTGTTCTCCTTCATCGTTCATCATCCTATGCCTTGCCGGTTGCCATTGTGCATTGTCGTTAGTGCTTCTTTGTTCATGCTTTGTCGTTAGTGCATCATTTGTCACTAAAATGTTGTTTGGTTCAAACTAGGCATGCTTCACCTTGTTTCAATTGTCGCTTGTCCTTCATCGCTATTTTAGGAAACCCAAGGTAGGATTTCTCTTCCCTCTTGTAATTTGTAGATTCATCTAGTAGATGTGTCTTCTACAAATTGTTGCTGTCTTGACTGAAAAATCACTGGTAAAACCTCTATTTTTCAATGTTGTATAGTGTAGGAAAAGTTAAAAGAAAAGAGGTGAATATGTAATTTTTGTATCATGCATCTTAATTTGAATTTGAGATTGGGTAATTTCTCTTTTTGATTTCTTCACCAAAGCTGTGAATGTGTGAGATGAAAGTGTCATTTTTACTGTTGCTTGCTTGGGGTATTTCTTCCACTTGAAATCTCTCTTTTAGCATTGCTTGCTACAATATTGATATTACTCTTATTCTATATTAAGTTGGAGGTTTAAGAAATTATTGTCACTGCCATGTCAACATGCTTTACTTTTCTCCATTGCATTTGATATTAAAAAAGTTGGTACTTTTTTTTTCTGGGTGTCTGTTGTACAATCGCTGAGATTTTAATCCCAAGTAGTCAAATGATTTGATGCCAAACATAATTTTTTTCCTTGCTTAGTTGGTATGAATTTCATTTCCTTGCACATGATCTATGGTACTTTGCTAATATTGTTTGTTTTTCTTCTCTTTTTTTTGGGTTCAAATTCTTTTTCCTTAATCTTCAGGGCATGTAGTAATTAATTAATGTCAAGAAAACCAAATATAACATTGAGAATTTATGATAGAACAATGAAAAGATATATTCATCTTCATTTTTTCATTCTAGTTGCATTCTTCACAACATTAGCTGCTCCTTCTGTCTTAGTCTTCATCTGCTGACCACTCTACACAACAAATTAGTTTTTTTTAGTATTGTTGTAGAGAGAATGTAAGTCAAGCATTTGATATGTAGCAAATCAAACCCAAACTTAAAGTGCTATTGTCATTCAACTAGTGTGTGTCTCTTCCTTATAGTAAAAGTTCAAGCACGATAGGAAAGGATAAAGCTATCTTACTATTGTTATGGCTTCTGACTGTTGTTCTTATTTTGTATTATGTTCTTTGACTATACCTTTAGTAGTAATTCAGTTTAAAATTCCAAGGGTTGCGAGAAATTAAGCCTACTAGACAAAAATTTTCTTACATATGAAAACATATTAAAGTGCTGGCAAATTCTTGTAAGGCATATGAAAACATATGTCTTATATATTTTCTTGTTCAACTACTAATTTAGAGTTTTGTAATTGAACACTATAGGTTTATAAGAGTAGAACATGGATATACCTGAAAATCAACAATTGATGTATGATAAAGTGCTTCCTGGTCAAGTTGGATTCACTAATGCCTTTATGAATGGCGTTGACAAGTTTCTAGATTATGCTTGTCAATTGCCAAGTTATCTATACAGTGAAAAGATAAGGTGCCCTAGTGCAAAGTGCAAAAATAGGAAATTTGATTGTTTTGATGTAGTGAAGGTGCATTTGTATCAGTATGAATTTAAACCTGATTATTATTGTTAGACCTCTCACGGGGAATCATTGTTAGAGGTTCCTCAAGTGACACACCCACAAGTAAATGATGAAGATATTTTTCAAGAGAATTTTGTAGACCAATTTAATCGATATGTAGCTAGACCATCCTTTCAACAAAGAATATAGGAGCCTCCAAATGTTGATGTGCAAGCTTTTTATGACATGTTTTCTGTCACACAAGCACCTTTATGGGAGGGGTGTTCTTTTCATTCTAAACTTTTAGCAACAGTAAGATTTCTTAGGATCAGGGGAGACTACAACCTCCTAGAGCAATGCTATAATAAGATTATGCAGTGGTCAAAAGATATAAAAATAAATGATAATTGAATGCCCATTAATCTCTATAGAACGAAGAAAATGTGTCAAATTTAGGGCTCGGATATGAAAAAATTGATTATTATCCAAATGGGTACATGCTGTATTATAAGGATAACTTGGGAAAAAATTAATGTAAATTTTGTGGGACAAAAAAGTATAAAATTAGAAGGAATAGTCATGGTAGATGTAGGGAGGTGGCAAACAAGCAACTATGGTTCTTACCATTAACTCCTAGACTTCAAAGGTTGTTCACTTCATCTATGACTTCTAAAGAGATGAGGTGGAATTATGATAATCGTCAAGAGATCGATGTGTTGTCCTACCCATCAGACGGGGAAGCATGGAAAGTGTTTGACCAAACTTACCCTGAATTTGCACAAGATCCAAAAAATGTTAGAATGGGGTTATGTGCTAATGGCTTTACACCATTTGGACAATATGGAAAAAATTACTCCTGTTGGCCTGTCATTCTCACTTTGTATAACCTTCCACCTTGGATGTATATGAAACAAGAATACATGTTTTTATCTTTGATCATCCCTGGACCTAACAATCCAAAAATCAAGATAGATGTTTATTTACAACCATTGATTGATGAATTAAAGGTCTTGTGGAATGAGGGAGTTCTAAAGTTTGATTGTTCATTGAAACAGAACTTTCAAATGTGGGCGATGCTTATATGGACTATTAATTATTTCTTAGCGTATGGGATGTTGTCCGGTTAGATGACAGATGATAAATTTTCATGTCCTATTTGCATGGAGAAATCAAAAGCGTTTACCCTAAATAATGGTTGAAAGACCTCTTTCTTTGATTGCCATAGACAATTTTTGCCAAGAGATCACTCGTATCGGAGGAATAAAACATCATTCTTAAAGAAAAAATGGGAACAATCCACACCGCCTCTATAGTTGGATGGGGACCAAGTTTGCAACGAGTGCTCATTGTTCCTAAAATTGTTGAGCATAGGTGTGTACACAATATGGAAGGGTATGGGTTGACACACAATTGGACAAAACAGAGTATATTTTGGGAATTACCTTGTTGAAAAATGAATCTTGTTCAACAAAACTTAGATGTCATGCACATTGAGAAGAATGTATTTGATAATGTATTCCACACTGTGATGGACACAAAGGGTAAAACAAAAGACAATGCAAAAGCCATAATGGACATACAAGAATATTGTTGGAGTAGAGAATTGGAGCTAGTGGACCACAACAGTAAACTCTTGATACGTAGGGCATAATATACATTTAATGTGGATAAAAAATGTGTTGTATGTGAGTGGATCAAGAAACTTAAACTCCCTAATGGCTATGCCTCTAACTTAGCTCAATGTGTTGACCTGAAGGAGGCTAAATTGTATGGGATAAAGAGTCACAATTGTCATGTTATCATGGAATGTCTACTTCCCATTTCTTTTAGTTATTTACCGAAAGTTATATGGAATCCTCTCTGTGAGCTTAGCCAATTTTTCAAGGAAATTTGTTCAACTACATTAAGAGTGGATCCGTTAGAATAATTGGAACGAAACATTGTGGTAACAGTGTGTAAACTGGAAAAGATTTTCCCTCTAGGTTTCTTTGACTCAATGGAACACTTACCAATTCATTTACCATATGAAACAAAGGTGGGTGGTCCAGTTCAATATCGGTGGATGTATCCATTTTGGAGGTGATAATAAATAACCTTTATTCCTTAGTTGTTAATTTTCTGTGAATGAATAATGACAATTATTCTTAAAAATTAGGTTCCTCTATACTTTGAAGAAGAAGGTCAAGAACAAATCTAATGTAGAAGGCTCTATAAGTGAGGCATACATCATTAAGGAGAATGCAAATTTTTGTTCACATTATTTCGAGTCACATGTCTCCTTAAGAATGAAAAGGGTTCCTAGGAATGACGATGGCGGTGATTCACCCCAAAAATTGTCAATTTTTAACTATCCTGGACATCCAGCTAGAGAATGTAAGACTCGTTACTTGAATGATAATGAAATGCTGGCTACCACGAAATATGTTCTTCTAAATTGCAATGAAGTGCAACCTTATCTAAAGTAAGTTTCACCCTATTGAAATAGCATTTTACTTGAGGAAAATTAGTTATATGTGATCAATTAAGAGTACATGTGCGTGGAGGTTATAATTTTATAGGTTATGCTGAAAGTATTATTATGTTTTATGGTATTGTTATTTTAGTCATAATTTCATGGGTTAGGCTGGAAGTATTGCTATTTTGTGATATTATTTTTGTGGTATTATTTTAGTCATAATTTCATAGGTTATGTTGAAAGTGTTACTGTTCTGTGGCATGATGTCATTGCGAATGATGCTTATATTTTACACTTGTGTTCAATGTGGTTTTAAGTTGTAAGAAGAATATAAAAGAATCAAATCAAGTAGATCTTCCCAAGGATCAATTGATGCAGTTGAGAATATGACCTCTGATAAGGAAGAGACATCGATTTGGTTAGAGGTGCTAGGCAACAGAAACAAAAAAGGTCAAGTTTTCAGTGTCGGATTAGAGGCACCTACAATTGGAAGCTTTTCAATGAAGGCTTCAGCTGCACCTGAATCATGGCTTCATCCTCTATTTCAATAGGAGCATAGGCAGTTGACGCACCAATCTTAAGAATCACGAGTCGCGTTAGCACTAAATGCTGCTCTACAACAAACAGTTAATGAGTAGAAACAAGCGATAGCTGCTTACAAGGATAAGTTCAAAGAATATGATCACCTGTTTAGCTAATTATTTTGTCAATTAGAAAATCTCCCCTTTAACAAAGGGAATAGAGAGTCAGGTCCTGTAAGAGACAAGCAACAAGATGATAATGATGATGATGATGTTTAAATGACTTTTAGATGTTTGTGTACTTAAACATGACTTTGTACAAATGTTAAATGTGTTGTTTTAATATAATGTTATGTAATTTATCAAATATTTGTGTGTTTTATTAAGTAATTTAATATAAAATTATTGAAAGGAAGAGAATAGCTACACACGATTTAGAGACGAATTAATTCACTCATGACCAAATAGAATTAGAGATAGAATTTGTAATGACCCTCTAACTCATACAATACTTACCTATATCAAAGTAGTGGAAGCATATAAAGTTTAAGTAAATTTTTCACTTTTTCCATGTCAGGGAACATCAGAGAGTCGCTACTAGTTGAGTGTAACCCAAATAGACTCTTTTTATAGTCCATTCAGATTCTACTCAACCCCAAATCCTATGCAGCATTTCTAATATCACATACAAACCATAACATGCTCTAGAATATAAATACTAATAACCATATAAATGTAATTAAGATATATAAATTCAGAATACTAAATCCATTCAACTTCATTTCAAAAAACTACTCTTCCATACCATTTTCCTACCGAAAATCTGGCAGAATTTCCCCTAAAAACCAAACGTTTCCCATAAATACAAATAGTAAAAAACCACAAAATACATCCAGTTAATTCATCAGAATTTAACACCAACAACACAGATATATACATATACACAATTCAAGCCTAACTATGCCGCAACGTCATTTCGCTTTCCTGCCTCTACCCAGCTATCTCCTAGGCATTCCCTATTCCTATTCATCTAAGTAAACAACTTCATGAGATGGTTAAATCCCAGTAGAGAAATTTACAATTTATAGTGCTAAAATAGTTGGATGCTCAGCTGTGACAACGCATAGAAAACATCTTCCTATATTCAATATAAATGCATGTGAATTATCGTATTCTTAAAATATAAAACACATAGGAAATCAATGAAAATAATAAAATGAGCATAAACTCTTTATTTTGAAAATTTATATTGAAATTCTTACTTTAAATCATGCTGGAGGTTTTCATATACTTATCAGCCACAAGTCTCATGTGACTATTCATTGTTCCTTCCAATTACATGTCAATTTTACAGAAAACATAATTTTACTTTGGGTGTGGTCCCTAACACCAATCACCTGAAAACATGTCTATATTGTGAGTGTGATCTGTGACACCAATCACTCACTCAAGGACCGGGTGAGAATTAACATCCAGGGCATCCCCTAGCATGTGCACAAATGCTAATTCTCATCCTCATATAGTCTATTCAGAACTACATATGCATAGCCAACCAATTCTCAAGGTTATAGGATATTATACTTAAACCAAAACGTTACCCCGTATAAGTTATCCCCCCTTATATGCCTTAAACCTTTCATAGGGTTGTCCTAGTTTAACGAATAATCCCTAACAAATGTAGACTTAATCTAATAAAAACAATTCATTTGCAAAAGCCATCTACATAAGGGATATTCAACGGCGTCCCATATCAGCTATTGAATATCCACCTTAAGTTAGTCCGTTCTTATGGCATATAAATCTGATAGCCAAACATATCAAACATGCAATAGGCATACTCAACACACAGGCATACATATATACTCATATATTTTAGTACGCATTCCTATGTAACAAAATTATTCTAAACAGGCATTCACAATGTCAATTTAAAGTTCAGGGGAGTGTAAATCACTCTACCTTTCACCGTTTGTTCCTAATTGGATCGGGATTTCTTGTTTCCTCGGCAATTGCTCTTAATTAGTTCCCTGGGAAAAATAATTAAATTCTTAGGTGGGTTTTTCTTTCAATTAGGCTTTCCTATGTCAGTTTATCAAATTCCTAAGTCGGTCTAATCCTTAAACATGTTTGGGGTTAATTCTGATATGAAAACATTAAATTAGGGCATCTTAAACTGTAATGGGGGTTTCAAAAGCTTGAAATCTAATCCTAAAAACTTTTCAAAGAACTCCCAAGCAGCAAGATGGCGTAGCACGGTGACAGCGCCTTCACGGCCTTAAGATGGTGGGTCGCAAGATACACCAAAATGTAGCCTGAAACTTGAGGATGTTGGATTCGAGGTCTGTTCGGCGAAACAGGGCCGTTTAAATGGCGTTTTTCGATGATGAAGTACGACGCATGACGGACTATTTTCCCCCCATTTTGGGCATGTGGTGGTGGTGCTCAATCGGCTAGAAGTTGGCAGAGGAAGCTGGCAGCTCAGGCTACCTAATGGTGGCGGCGGTGTGGCCGGACGGCGTCAGACGGTGGAGATTGCGATGGAAGAGTAATTTCATGACAGAGGGAAAATGAGCTATTTTTGGCCACTGTGGCGTCCGTCGGTGGTCGGGGATAGTGGCTAAAGGTTATGGGCATCGAGTTACACCGGCAGTGGGGTTTAGCGGCGGTGCAGGGCGGCGTTTCTGGCAGTGCACGGTGTCTCACGAAAATGAGAGATAAGAAAGAGAAAATATAGGGAAGAGAGAGAGAGAGAGGAAAGGAAAAATAAGAGGGAAAAGTAGAGTTTTGGAATTTTAAGGCCTCTAGGGGTATTTTGGTCTTTTTTCACTTTGCCCGGGCTAAATCTCGGATGCCTTCTCCGATCTGGGCAAAAGTATAAGTCCACATGGAAGGAATTCAGACTTCTTTTAAGGATTTAAAGCCTTCTAATTTACCTACTAATTCCCTGAAGTCAGACTGAATTTTTCTCTATCAGATCAGATTTTGACTCCAAAAAATTCCTAAATTTTAACCGCAGACTCAGAAAATTACGTTGAATTCGATTTTAACAAAAATCTAAATTTATTTTTCCAATTAATTTATTTAAAAAAATACGGGTTATTACATTGTCCCCCCCTTAAAAGAAATTTTGTCCCCAAAATTCATACCTGTGAATAACTCTGGGTATCGTTGCCTCATCTCGTACTCCTTCTCCCATGTCATTTCCTGCGACGCTACATCTTGCCAAAGTACCTTAACTAAAGGGATTACTTTATTTTGGAGTTGCTTAGTCTTAAAGTTAAGGATTTGTACAGGCGTAGATTCATAAGTTAAATTTTCCTTCAATATTATGGGTTGATTCCCCAATACATGCGTAGGATCTAGGACATATTTACGGAGTTATGAGACGTGAAAGACGTCATAAAAATTGGACAAGTATGAGGGTAAGACAATCTAGTAAGTGACTGGACCGACTCTTTGTAGGATTTAGAATGGTCCTAAGAATCTGGGGCTTAACTTTCTGGTCTTTACTTGTCTACCAATACCTGTGGTAGGGGACACTCTCAGAAAAATATGTTCTCCCTCATTAAACTCTAAAGGCCTTCTTCTCCTATTAACATAGGCTTCCTGTCTTTTTTGGGCCGCTCTCATCTTTTTTCTAATCACTTTGATTTGATTAGTGGTCTCTTGTACAATCTCAGGTCTTAACAGTGTACTTTCCCCTATTTCTACCAAACTTAGAGGTGACTTACAGTTTCTCCCATACAGAGCAGTAAAAGGTGCCATACCAATGGTAGAGTGATAGCTGTTATTGTATGCAAACTCTATCAAAGCTGGGTTCCTAATGCTTGCTTCAAGGACTGCCAAAATTTTGAAGTAAACCTAGGGTCTCTGTTTGACACTATACTAGATGGTATCCTGTGTAACCTCATAACTTCCCTAAGGTATACTTCAGTCAGTTTTTCTATGGAGTATCTCATATTAATAGGCAAAAAGTGAGCAGACTTGGTTAATCTATCTACTATCACCCAAACGGCATCATAACCGGATGGTGTTCTAGGTAATCTTACTACAAAATCCATGGTTATTTGATCCTATTTCCTTTTTGGTATTTCCAGTGGCTTCAGTAGCCCTACAGGTTTTTGATGCTCTATCTTGACCTGTTGACAAGTCAGACAGGCATTCACGTAGTTCGTGATATCCTTCCACATACCAGGCACCAAAAGCTTCTCTTTAAATCCTGATACATCTTGAAAATACCTGGGTGGATAGTATAGTGGCTTCGGTGAGCCTCTGCTAACACTTTTTCCTTCAGCTCCTGATGGTTTGGGATTACTACTCATTTCTTAAACATCAATACTCCATCAGGGGCTAGTACAAAATTGGGTTGGTTTGCATATACCTCCAAGGATTCATCCTCTAGTTGAGCCTACCGAATTTGTTCCCTCAGATCGCAGGATATCAGGAAGTCACTCATCACTAATCTCTTCGAAAACGAGATTACATTGAGGCTGAGATTCCTAAAGTCCTCAAGTAACCTCATCTCATTAACCATTAGGCTAGCTAATTGTAATGACTTTCGGCTTAATGCATCTACTATAACGTTAGCTTTCCCTGCATGGTATTTTAATTCGAAATCAAAATCCTTTAAGTATTCTATCCACCTTCTCTGCCTAATATTCAATTCCTGTTGATCAAACAAGTACCTAAGGCTCTTGTGATCACTATAAACCTCAAATACAGCCCTGTATAAGTAATGTCTCTAAATCTTTAGGGCAAACACAACAACAGTTATTTCTAAGTCATGGGTAGGGTAGTTCTCTTCTACAGGTTTCAATTGTCGTGATGTATAAGCCATTACTTTTCCATCCTGCATTAAGACGCATCCTAAACCTTTCATTGATGCATCTGTGTATACTGTAAAGGGTTCTAAGGGTTTCGGGATTATTAATACAGGAGCAGTGGTCAATTTTTCTTTCAAAGTCTGGAAACTCTCTTCACACTGATCGCTCCATTCAAAGTTTACAACTTTCTGAGTCAACCGGGTTAATGGCAAGGCTATTTGGGAAAATCCTTGAATGACCTATAATAGCTGGCCAAACCCAGAAAACTCCTAATCTCAGTGATCGTCCTTGGTTAACCCCAATCTAATGCTGCTTCAATTTTCTTAAGGTCTACTGCAATCCCTTCTCTATTTACCACGTGACCTAGAAATTTCACTTCCTCAAACCAAAACTCACATTTTTCCAACTTAACATACAATTATTTTTCTTCCAATATCTGTAGCACTGTGCTAAGATGTTGGGCATGCTCTTTGTCAGTCTTGGAATAGACCAAGATATCATCTATGAATACCACAAAAATTGATCCAAGTAGGGTCTAAAGATTCTATTCATGTAGTCCATGAAAACAGCAGGCGCATTTTTCAGTCCAAACGGCATCACTAGAAACTCATAGTGGTCGTACCTATGCTAAATGTTGTCTTGGGGATATCTTATTCCTTAACCCTAATTTAGTGGTATCCTGACCTTAAGTCTATCTTGGAGAACATAGTCGCACCCTGTAACTTGTCAAATAAGTCATCAATCTGTGGTAATGGGTACTTGTTTCTAATGGTCACCTTATTTAGTTGTCGATAATCAATACATAACCTTAAACTCCCGTCTTTCTTCTTTACGAATAGGGCAGGAGTTCCATATAGTGACACACTTGGCCTAATGAACCCTTTTTCTAACAATTTCTTTATTTGGACCTTTAGTTCCCTCAATCTCACTGGGGCCATTCAGTATGGGGTCATAGCTATTGGACCTGCACCTGGAACCAGGTCAATGGTAAACTCTATCTCTCTAGGTGGGGTCAGCCTACTTACTTCCAAAGGAAACACCTCCGAAAAGTCGCTAACAATTGGGATTAGGCTCAACCTTTCCTGCAATTCTACTTGAGAGAGATTTAAGGACAGGTCACCTATCTCACATACTTTGTCACTCCCACATACAAGCACGGTATCCAAGTAAGTAATAGTCCTATTAGAACAGTTTAACAAAACCTGATTCCTAAACAACCAGTCCATACCCAAAATGATGTCGATCCCAATCAGAGGTATACACACTAGGTCTATAATAAACAAGGTGTCATTGATGGTTAAGGGGCAGTTTAGGCATATTTGTGGGGATATAGTGGTTTCTCCCAAAGGTGTGAAAATGTGTATGCACAGGGTATGGTTTGTAAAGGTAAATTTATTCTTTTCACGCATGCATTGGAAATAAAAGAGTGTGTGGCATCCGAGTCAAACAATATTATCAAAGGAAAATTGTAAATTTTACCTCTACCCTGCATCAAACCTAATGACCTGTCGATGTTTACCGCATCCATAGTAAAGACTCTCCCTGGAGCCTGCGATCTTCGGCCACCTGGTGTCTGCTGGCTTCCGCTTGATGGGCAGTACTTTGCAAGGTGTCCTGTAACCCCACACTTGTAACATTGCACTGGAGTCTGATGCCAGTAGGGTTGGTTAGGATGTCTGGTCCCACATTTCTGACAAAGAGCACTATCGGGCCGTTTATTGCTGCTTGAAGACCCTGGCTACGGTTTAAACATCCCGCCTTTCACATTAAGATTTCTAGCTGGTGGTCTCAGCCTGTTACCTGTTCTCTATGTCATATTTTACTTCTGTTCTAGATTCTTACTCAGGATCCCATAATTGTTCACCAGCACTGCAAAGTTTCTGATCTATAGTAGGGCAAGTTGTGTCTTCATTGGCAAATCTAGGCCCTCTTCCAACTGACTTGCCTTCCAGGTTTCGTCATAATGCATTCGCAAGTACGTGGAATATCTGGATAGTTCTTCAAATTACTCTAAATATTCTTTGAATGGTTTACTTCCCTGTGTGAGCTTCAAGAACTGTGCTTCCTTGGACTGTCTGACGCTTTCAGGGAAGTATTTATCCATGAAGATCCTCTTAAAGGATTCCCAGGTGAGCGGAATACCCCTGCTTTCCATCAATTACTGGGCTCCTGTCCACCATCGTTCTGCTTTACCCTTAAGCATATATGTTGCATTTGTTACTTTCCGTTCGTCGTCACAATGCAACAATCGAAAGATCTTTTCTATCTCCTTCAGCCATACTTCCAATGCGGCTGGATCAGAGGCACTTGCGAATAGGGGTAGACCTGCTCTCTGAAGTTCAATCCATCCTTGATACAATAGATTGACATTCTGAGTGTTCCCATCGTTTCTGGTCTGCCTGTCCTCCTTTTGCTGCCTCATTACATTACCACTTGTAGTAGCTTGGTCCCTCATGGCATCAGCCATCATCTGTATGGAATCCATCATCTCTCGCATGTCGACGTTGGTCTCTATGCTGCTACTACCTGAGGCACCCTGGCTCCTGTGTCTTGGCCTTCCTCTTAGCCTCCAAGTGTTATCCCTGCTAGGTTCTGCCATAGCTATCTGACACAGAAGGAAAATTGATCAGTCTTAACAGCAACAGTTAACAGAAAGATACTAAATTCATTCCTTCAATTATCCATTCAAGATAAGGTCCTAAGTATTCTAGAGTTAAATCAATCAAAACCCTAAAGCTGCAAGCCCGAAGATTCATAATCACTAGCCCACTAAACCAGACAATTGACAAACCGGGCTCTGATACAATACTTGTAACGACCCCCTAATCCACAATACACTATCCTCTATCTGAGTAGTAGAAGCATATGGGTTTTCAAATTCATTTTTCACTTTTTCCCGTTCAGGGAACGTCAGGGGATCGCTACAATTTGAGCGTAACCCAAATAGACTGTTCCATCGTCCATTCAGGTTCCGTTCAACCCTAAATCAACTGCAGCTACACTAATTACACATGCAATCATCACAATAAGCTCTAGAATATTAAAACTAATAACCATAAATGAACTATACAATCCATTCACACACATTCCATCTTAGTACTCAAAAATTCAGACATTAATCCCTGCCAAAAATCTGGCAGAGTTTCCCCTATATTTTGGAAATCTCCCAAATATAAACAGTCAACAAATCCAGTGTATACATCAAATAAATCTAGTCCAACAACAGATAAAATCATCAATAGCTAGAAACAACCAATCCAATTAATTACATGTTACAATTCAAGCCTAGAAACTAAGCTGCTCGTCTGTCTATTTATCAAGTCTCTGCCCAGCTATCTTCTAGGCCCCTGTCCCTGTTCATCTGAGCAAACAACCTCATGAGATAGTTAAATCCTAGTAGAGTAATTTACAGTAAATAAATATTCAAAACTAGCTAAATGCTCAACGGTGTAAACACCAAAAATAACTCCTGTAATTATCTCAAAAAAATTAGTGAAATACCTTATCTTTTAAAATCATTAAAATAGCATGAAAAATGAGGTAATCATTCAATGAATATAAAATCTATTTTTCTGAAAATCTGTGATCAAAATCAAATCAAATCCGATGCCTGGCGGTTTTCACATTCACATTTATCACGAGTCTTATGTGACTGTATTTGAATCTATCCAATTGCATGTTGTTTTACGAGAAATCAATCTTTTATCATTGGGTGTGATCCATAACACCAATCACCCGAAAACAAGCCTATATTGTGAGTGTGATTTGTAACACCAATCACTCACTTAAGGACCAGGTGAGAATCAACATCTAGGGCGTCTCCTAGCATGTGCAAATATGCAAATTCTCATCCTCATACAATCTATTCGGAATCACATGCACACAGTCAACTAGTTCCCAGGGTTTTAAGGTATTACGCCTAAATCGCAATATTTTTCTGTATAGGTTATCCCCCTTTATACTCCTTAAACCTTTCTTAGGGTCTTCCTAGTTTACCGTGTAATCCTTAACGAATGCAGGCTAAGTCTAATGGAAAATAATATATTTATAAAATCCTCTGTACTCGGGATACTCAACGACCGTCCTATATCGGCTATTAAGTACCCTACCCTAGGTCAACTCACTCCTATGGCATCTAAATCCGATAGCCAAGTCATTCTAACATGCAACAAGCATCTACAGCATACAGGTATGCAATTATACTCATTGAAGGAAGTACACGTTTCCATGCAATCAAATTAAATCATTTAGGTATTCACGAAATCAATCTAAAATCAAGGGAACATAAATTATCCTACCTGGTTACCGTTTGCTCCTAATTACGTCTGGGGCTTCTCGTATCCTCAAAATTTAAGCCTAGTTAATTACCTGGGAAATTAAATCAATGTTTTAGTTCGTTACTTATTCAATTTCACTTTCCTACATCCAATTACACGTTTTCCTAGGCTGATAGGTTTTTTATACTTGTTCAACATCCAATTTGGTCAGAATAAATTAAATTAGGGCAATTTAGGTCATACCGGGGGTTCTGAAAGGTAGAAATTTGCTTTTGGACCCTTTCTAGCTTCTCTGACTGCGGTGCACAGCAGCACACGGTAGAGGGGTATGGCTGACGTCAAAAATTACACTAGGATGAAGCCCTTAAGATGAGGAGTCCAAATTTAGGGTTAGCACGGCTGTTCTTGGCTGTTAGGGTGGTGTTTTTTTGTGGTAAAGCTCTATGCACGACGAATGAAAAACTTCTTGATCCGGGTGCATGGTGGCTCCGTTCGATGGCTACGAGCTGTGGGAGGAAGTTGGTAGCTCGGCCTTCCCAATGGTGGGGGCAGTGACGTCTAATGACAGAGATCACAGTGGCCGAAGGATTTCACGATAGAGGAAGAAAATGAGCTTTTTCTGATGACAGTGGCGGCCGTTAGTGGCCGTGGGTGGTTGCTGGAGGTCAGGGTGGTGAGCTGTGTCAGTTGCTAGGTCAAATGGCAGAACAGGGCGGCGACAGTGGCCGCACATGGTGGTGAAGGGAGTAGAGAGAAGAGAGAGAGTGTAATGGAGGAGAGAGAGTGAAATTGTAAAAATGGAGGGAAATGGTGGAATTTTGGGAAATTTAAAGCCTCTAGAGGCAATTTGGTTTTTTGCCACTTCACCCGGGGAAACTTTTGGATGCCACCTTTAATCCAAGCTAGGGCACAGGTTCCCATGCAAGGGTTTCAGCCTCTGTCTGAGGAATCGCAGTCTAATACACTATTTGTCAATTTCTTAACGTCAGGCTGCGTTTTCTTTCAATGGATCGGATTTTAATTCTGAAAAATCCTCAGGTTTCAATCATAACCTTAGAAAATCATGCTAGATTCAATTTTAATGAAATCACGATCAATTGTAACTGATTGAATAATTTTCGGTATGGGACAACCATTGGGCATTCCACAGTTGTGTCATAAAAATGGATGGTTAAACATCCATGCAGAATAAAGATTTTAGGAAACCCTGTGATGGTTGCAAATTCTAAGTTAGTGTAACCTAAATGGCCAATAAAAAGGGAGACATTTACTTAGAATTCGGCATAATCATGGGTACAAGCTAGGTCATCTTAGATTATATATAGGAGATAGCGTATTGGGAAATGACCCACTGGAAAAGTGGTGGTAATCTATAACAGCATGCTCTACTCAGAACGCAGAGTGGAAATGATCTGGGTAGTAGTAGTGATCCCGTGAGCTTAATTTTAAAAGGTTAAACCAGTCCTATTTGGGACAAAAAGGAGTAATACCGCTGGTTAGGAATGAATCTAGATGGCAGGGACCATTGAGGGGTACTCAGAACCATTGAGGGGTACTCAAATCCACTAAGGGACGCCTCAGATAGTAATAGTGGCAAAATTTTCACATAGAGAATAAAATTATCTCATTCATGTAAGTAGAGGTACGTGGAGTAGTTCACTGGGTGACTCTCCCTATACTCTTAAGTTTTTCTTTCACTGATGTATGGCTTTTAGCCATAGATTGATTACTATTTTCCTTATGATTGATAAGTGTTTTCCTATGAATAATAAATGGTTTCCCTATATGTATTTATACTCAGAATTGTTTTTCTGTAATCATGATACCAGATAGTATATGTGGTGAACTGTCATAAAACGTTATCATATAGTATACTCATATATGTATGCCATACACATAAAAGACAATTATTCATTTAATCCCATAGAATGAAAATGAAATTTTAATAAAGAATGTAAAAATATTTTTTATATCACTACAGTGGTGCATGTCAAAATATTTTAAAAGAGGATTGTATAGCTACTGAGAAATTATTTCTCACATTTTTATTTGGCATGTATTAGATACCAAGGTATATGGTTTGGCTAGAATTTGACATATCATATGTGGACCTTCCTTTCTTAGGTACATTCTCTGTTGGGCAATCCTCATCTTTTTTCTGATCATTTTGATCTGATCAGTGGTTTCTTGTACGATCTCAAGTCCCAACAGGGTACTCTCCCCCATCTCTACCTAACTCAAGGGTGACTTACAACTCCTCCCATACAGAGCCTCATAAGGTGCCATACCGATGGTAGAGTGATAACTGTTATTGTATGAAAACTCTATCAACGGTAGGTGTTTATCCCAACTCCCTTTCTGTTCTAGCACACAAGCCCTCAACATATCTTCTAAAGTCTGAATAGTTCTCTCAGACTGCCCGTCAGTCTGAGGATGATAGGTTATGCTAAACTTAAGCTAAGTTCTTAAGGCTTGTTATAGGGATTGCCAGAATCTCGAAGTAAACCTAGGGTCTCGATCGGATACTATACTTGATGGTAGTCTATGTAATCTTACAATTTCCCTAAGGTATACCTCGGCTAGTTTCTCCATGGAGTATCGCATCTTAACAGGCAAAAAGTGAGCATACTTGGTTAACCTATCCACTATCACCCAAATGGCATCAAATCCAGCTAGTATCCTAGGTAATCCTACCACGAAATCCATGGTTATTTGATCCCATTTTCTTTCTGGTATTTCCAATGGTTTCAGTAGCCCTGCGGGTTTCTGATGTTCTATCTTGACCTATTGACAAGTCAAACAGGCATTCACGTAGTTCGTAATATCCTTCCGCATACCAGGCCACCAAAAATTCCTCTTTAAATCCTGATACATCTCGAAAATACCTGGGTGAATAGTATAATGGCTTCGATGAGCCTCTGCTAGCACTTTTTCCTTCAGCTCCTGATGGTTTGGAATCACTACCCTCTTCCTAAACATTAGTACTCCATCAGGGGCTAGTCCAAAATTAGGTTGGTTGGCGTATCCTTCCAAGGATTCATCCTCTAATTGAGCTTGTCTAATCAACTCTCTCAACTCACAGGTTATCAAGAAGTCACTCATCACTAATCTCTTTGGAAACGAGATTATATTGAGGCTGAGATTCCTAAAATCCACAAGTAATCTCATCTCACCTATCATTAAGCTAGCTAATTGTAGTGACTTTTGGCTTAATGCATCTGCTATGACATTTTCTTTCCTTGCATGGTATTTCAATTCAAAATCAAAATCTTTCAGGTATTCTACCCACCTACGCTGCCTCATGTTCAATTTCTTCTAATCAAACAAGTACCTAAGGCTCTTGTGATCACTATACACCTCAAATACAGCCCCATATAGGTAATGTCTTTAAATCTTCAGGGCAAACATGACGACAGCTAATTCTAAGTCATGGGTAGGGTAGTTTTCCTTGGCAGGTTTTAGTTGGATAAGCCACTACCCTCCCATCTTGCATTAAGACGCATCCTAAGCCTTTCAGTGATGTATCTGTATATACCGTGAAGGGTTCTAAGGGTTTCGAAAGAATTAGTACAGGATCGGTGGTTAATTTCTCTTTCAAAGTTTGAAAACTATTCTCACACTGCTTGCTCCATTCAAAGTTCACACCCTTTCGAGTCAACCGGGTTAATGGCAAGGCTATTTGAGAAAATCCTTAAATGAATTTCCTGTAATAACTGCCCAAACCCAGGAAACTCCTAATCTCGGTGATTGTTCTTGGTTGACCCTAATTTAACACTACTTCAATCTTCTTAGGATTTACTGCTATTCCTTCCCCATTTACCACATGTCTAAGAAATTTCACTTCTTCTAACCAAAACTCACATTTCTCTAACTTAGCATACAATTGCTTCTCTTCCAGTATTTGTAGCACCGTGCTAAGATGCTAGGCATGCTCTTCGTGAGTTTTGGAGTAGACTAAGATATCATCAATGAATACCACTACAAACTGATCTAAGTAAGGTCTAAAGATTTTGTTCATATAATCCATGAAGACAGCAGGTGTATTTGTTAATCCAAATGGCATCACTAGAAACTCGTAGTGGCCGTATCTAGTACTAAACGCTGTCTTAGTGATGTCTTCCTTTCTAACCCTAATGTGGTGGTATCTTGATCTTAAGTCTATCTTAGAAAACACAGTCACACCTTGCAACTGATCAAATAAGTCGTCAATACGTGGTAAAGGGTATTTGTTCCTAATGGTCACCTTGTTCAATTGCCGATAATCGATACACAATCTCAAACTCCCGTCTTTCTTCTTTACGAATAAGATCGAAGCTTCCCATGGTGATACACTGGGCCTAATGAACCCTTTCTACATCATATCTTCAAGTTGAACCTTTAATTCCCTCAATTCCGCGGGGGCCATTCGGTATGGAGTCATGGCTATTGGGCCCGCGCTCAGAATCAGGTCAATAGTGAATTCTATCTCTCTATGTGGTGGCAATTTACTTACTTCTAAAGGAAACACCTCCAGAAAGTCACTAGCGATTGGGATTAGGCTTAACCTATCCTGCAACTCTACCTCAGAGAGATTGAGGGACACATCACCTATCTCACACGCTTTGTCACTCCCATGCACAGGTACGTTATCTAAGTAAGTAATTGTCCTCTCAGAACAGTTTAACAAAACCCGATTCCTAATTAACCAATCCATTCCTAAGATGATGTCAATCCCAGTCAAGGGTATACACACTAGGTCCACGATAAATAAGGTATCATCAATGGTTAAGGGGTAGTTTAGACATATACGTGGGGACATAGTGGCTTCTCCCAAGGGTGTGGATATATATAGATCACAAGGCAGGGTTTGTACAGGTAATTTTATTTTCTCTACGCATGCATCGATAATAAAAGAGTGCGTCGCACCCCAATCAAATAATACTATCAAAGGAAAATTATAAATTTTACCTCTACCCTGCATCAAACCTGATGACCTGTCGACCTTAGCTACATTTAGAGTGAAAGCTCTCCTTAGAGCCGGTGGTCTTCGGCCACTGGATGTCTGCTGGCTCCCGCTAGAGGGGCAGTACCTTGCCATGTGTCCCGTACCTCCACACCTGTAACATTGTAATAGAGCTTGATGCCAACAGGGTTGATTAGGGTACCTGGTCCCACATTTCTGACATGGTACATTATCCGAACGTTTACTGCTGCTTGAAGACCCTGGTTACGATTTAAACATGCCGCCTCTCACATTGAGATTCTTGGTTGCTTGTCTTGGCCGGTTTCCTGTCCTTTGTGTCATATTTTGAGCCTGTCTCTGCTCGAGGTTCTTACTCAGGATCCAACACTTGTTCACCAGTATCGCAAAGTATCTGATCTCAAGTGGGGCTAACTGAGTCTTCATCGGTAAGTCTAAACCCTCTTTTAGCTGCTTTGCCTTCCAGGCTTTATTATAATACATCCGCAGGTACGTGGAATATCTGGATAGCTCTTCAAACTGTCTCAAATACTCCTCGAATGGCCTGCCTCCCTGGGTGAGCTTTAAGAATTGTGCTTCCTTGGACTGTTTGACACTCTCAGGGAAGTATTGCTCTATAAAGACTCCCTTGAAGGATTCCTAGGTAAGCGGGATACCCCTGCTTTCCATCAACTATTGGGCACCTGTCCACCATTTTTCTGCTTCACCCTTCAACATATATGTTACATATGTAACCTTCTATTTGTCGTCACATTACAACAACCTAAAGATTTTCTCCATGTCCTTCAGCCAGGCTTTTACTGTGGCTGGATCAGAGGCACCTGCAAAAGAGGATAGACCTTCTCTCTGAAATTCTATCCATCCCTGATACAGCAGATTAGCATTCTGGGTGGCTCTATCGTTTCTAGTTTGCCTATCCTCCTACTGCTGCCTCATTATGTTAGCACTAGTAGTGGCTTGATCCCTCATGGCATCAGCCATTCTCCATATAGACTCCATCATATCTCGCATGTCGACGTCGGTCTCTATGCTGCCACTACCTGAAGCGCCCTGACTCTTGTGTCTTGGCCTTCCTCTGGGCCTACGGGTGTTATCCCTTCTTGGTTCTGCCATAATTATCCGACACAAAAAGCAAACAGATTAGTCTTAACAGCAAAAGTTAATAGAAAGGCATTAAATCCATTCTATTACTTATCGATTCAAGATTAGGTCCTAATATTCTAGAGTTAAATCAATCAAGACCCTAAAGCTGCAAGTCCAACAATTCACAATCCCTAACTCACTAAGCTAAACAATCGATAAGCCAGGCTTTGATGCCATAATTGTAACAACCCCCTAGTCCATAATATACTATCCTTTATCTGTATAGCAAAAGCATATGGGTTTTAGAAATATTTATTCCCGATGTGGGAATGTCAGGGGATCACTACTGGTTGAGCGTAACCCAAATAGACATTTCATCGTCCATTCAGATTCCGTTCAACCCTAATTCAGATGCAGCTATGCTAATTTTTCATGCATTCATCACAAGATAATCTGAAATGATAAACGAAAATCCATACATACAACGTACAATTCATTCATGCAAATTAAAACTTAATTACATACATTTACAATGATAAACCCTGCCAAAAATCTGGTAAAGTCTCCCCTGTATCTCGAATATATCCCAAAGTACAACAGTCATCCAAATCAGAAATTTACAGCCAGTCTAACAACAAAGGAAAGTAGAAATTACAGAATTCAATATAAACATCATCAGTATATACATATACAGTGTAATTCAAGCCTAGACTACGCTGCTCTCCTGTCAATCATCAATGCCTTGCCCAGCTAACGTCTAGGTCCCTGTTCCTGTTCATCTGAGCAAACAACCTGGTGAGATATTGAAATCCCAGTAGAATAATTTACAATTCATAATACAATTCGAAATCTGGTTGATTACTCAGCGGTGCGAGCACCGAAAAAAATTCCCGTATTCAGTTCAAAATTTGTGAAATACCTTATCTTTAAAAAACAATTTATCGTATGGAAATCACGGCAAGTTCTAAAAATCATCAAAATCTATTTCTTTGAAAAATCATTAATAAAAAATGAATCAAACCCATGCCCGGTGTATCTAAATCTGTATCGGCCACAAATCATCTGCAACCGTATCTAAAATTCTCCAATTGCACGTCATCCAGAGAAATTACATCTCCTATTGTTGGGTGTGATCCGTAACACCAATCACCCGAATCTCGCCTATATTGTGAGTGTGATCCGTAACACCAATCACTCACTCAAGTACCGGGTGACAATCAACATCTAGGGCATCCCCTAGCATGTGCACATACGTAAATTCTCATCCTCATACAGTCTATTCAAACTCACATGCACACGGTCGGCTATTCCTCAGGGTTTTAGGGTATTACGCCTAAATCACAACGTTTCCCCGTGTAGGCTATCCCCTCTTATACTCCTTAAACCTTTCTTAAGGTCATCCTGATTTACCGTGTGATCCCTAACGCAATGTAGGGTAAATCTATTTAAAAATAATGTATTCATGAAATCCCCTGCATTCGGGAGACTTAACGGCCATTCCATACCGGCTATTAAGTACCCTACCCTAAGTAAATCCGTCCTAATGGCATCTAAACTCGATAAACAATTCATCTAACATGCAAATGGGGTTTTCAGCACACAGGCATGCAATTTAGTCTATCAAAAGTAGCACGTAAATCTATACAATTAAATCTAAGCGTTTAGGTATCCACATGATCAATTCTAACATTCGGGAAGCGTAAATTATACTATCTGGTCTCCTTTTGCTCCAAAATCGATCCGGGACTTCTTGTATCCTAGAATTTCAAACCTACTTAATTCCTTGGACATTTAAATGAATATTTAAGCTCGTTATGTTATCCGTTTTATGATCCTAAGTCTGATTACACAATTTCCTAAGTCAGTTTATTTCCTATTCACATTTGATAATCAATTCAATCAAAAATCATTAGGTTTAGGTGAATCAGACCTTACCAGGTTTGCCGGATGATGAAAATCTGTTCTAGGGCAGTCTCGAGTGTCTTTTTGGCTTCTCTGGCGATGGCGCACGGTGGCCTATGGTGGTGCATGGCGGAGGGGTGCGGTTGGTCTCGAAAATCACACCACGGTGAAGCCTACAAGATGGGGAGTCTGAATCTGGTGGTGGTGCGACGGTTCACGGCCGTTTAGACGGTGTTTTTTGGCCCCAAAGATCGACGCATGGCGGACAAAAATTCTCTCGATCCGCATGCGTGGAGGCTCCTTTCGGCGGTTGCAAGCTAGGGGAGGAAGCTGGCAGCTCGGCCTACACGCTGGTGGTGGTGGTGATGGTCAACGGTGGCTGACGGCAGAGATCATGGCGTCGCACGATTTTCACGAAGGAGGGAAAGAAACTGTGTTTTTTGGCAACTCTGGCGGCCGTTGGTGGCCGTGGGTGGCTGCCTGAGGTCGAGGGTGGCGAGGTGTGTCGGTTGGTGGGTCAGGTGGTGGCCCACAGTGGCCCAGGTGGTGGCGCACGGTGGAGGAAGGAAGAGAGAGAGGAGAGAGAGAAAAATGGTAGAAATGGTAAGGTTTTAGAGAATTTAAAGCTTCAAGAGGCGATTCTGACTTTTACCAAACCACCCGGGGAAACCTCGGGATGTCATCTTCCATCCAGACATTGGCACATGTTCCTATGCAGAAGTTTTAGCCTTTATCTGAGAAATCAAAGTCCGAAACTCTGTTTATTAGCATCTTATCACCGGGTCGCATTTCCTTTCATCAGATCACGTTTCTGACTTTGAAAAGCCTTCCGATTTCAATCGTCGACCTCAACATTTGTGCCAAACTCAGTTTACATGAAATTAGCATCAAAAATTCAGTTTTAATCTGTAAAAAAGATCTCAGTTATTACACAATATTAAGAGTACTAAACCAAGCTTGCCAAACCATTAAATAAATTTCTAAATCTAAGTCCTCTCATGATCTTAAAGAAACAATAGTTTAGAGACTAGCATTTGCCACCTTCTATCTTTATCATACAAGCTCCATTAAATTTTTCTAAATCAAGAGTGTAGACAAGGGTTCAAATTCCATGGAAGCTATAACATTGAACATGTATACTTAATCATGGAAAAAGAATTTAACAAATTGCTAACCTACCTTGGTTCCTTTGCTCTCTCTTTGTAATAACCAGAATTAATTTTAAAAGAAAGAAACTCGATTTTTATGATAAATTCACGTAAGTGAAGCCTAGCACAACTTTCGAGGATGATGATTTGAAATGGAAGGTTGTTTGAAGTCAGAAATACAAGCGAGTGGAAGGAAACTCAATCTGGCGATCAGGAACTGACAGACGATGCTTCGTGCGTCAATTTCATAGACAGAGGCCAAAATCATTGCATGGAAACTCGTGCCCATGTATGAAAGGAAGCCGACATCCCGAAGTTTCCCCGGGTGATCCGTGAAAAGTCAGAATCGCCCCTGGAAGCTTTAAATTTCTCAAAATTCCTCTATTTCCATCAATTCTCTCTCTCTCTTCACCTCACTTTCTCTCTCCTCTCTCTCCTCCTTCCTCCACCGTGCGCTGCCACCAGAGCCACCGTGAGCCACCACCAGGCATACCAACTGACAGCCCTCGCTACCCATAACTTCCAGCAACCACCTATGGCCACTAACAGCCACCAGCGCCGCCAAAAAATGCCGTTTTCTTCCTCCATCGCGCGAAAACTTCGCCAGCTGAGATCGTCGCCGTCTGCCACTGT
This sequence comes from Senna siamea, assembly GCA_031216115.1. NCBI lineage: Eukaryota > Viridiplantae > Streptophyta > Magnoliopsida > Fabales > Fabaceae > Senna > Senna siamea. Next base: position 13,299,551 of record CM062360.1, read on the forward strand.
TGGCTGTCACCGCCCCTACCATCGTGTAGCCTAAGCTGCCAGCTTCATCCACCAGGTCACCGACGTCGAACGGAGGTCTGACGCACCCGAATTGAGGCTTTTTTTGTCCACCGTGTGACGTTCTTCATGGCCAGAAAACGCTATCCAAATGGCCGTGAACTGCTGCACCACCACCATATTCAGACTCCTTGTCTTGCGGGCTTCACAATGGTGGAAATTTTGAGGTAAACCGCACCCCTCCGCCGTGTGTCGCTGTGCGTCACCGTGCCGGAGAATCTGGACATACACCGGGAGAAACTGAGACCACCCTGGGATAAATTTCCACCATCCGACGACACTAGTAAGGTCTGATTTCCCAAAAATTGATGAATTCTGAATGAATTAGCTGCCGAACGCAATTAGGAAATAAATTGACCCAAAAATTAGGATAATCAGACTTAAAATCGTAAAATGGATGACGTGATAAGCTTGGATATTCATTTAAATGTCCAGGGAATTTAATTGACTCAGAAACTGAGATTTCGTGAAGTTCTAAATTGGTTCAGAGCAACAGGAGACCAAGTAGGATGATTTACGCTTCCTGAATCCTAGATTTGACCTAGTGATTGCCTGAATGATTAGATTGAATTGCATAAATTTACGTGCTACTTTCGATGGAATAAATTGCATGCCTGTGTGCTGGATACCCTAATTTCATGTTAGATGCTTTGTTTATTATGTTTAGATGCCTTTAAGATGGATTTACTTAGGGTAGGGTACTTGATAGCCGGTATGGGACGGCCGTTAAGTATCCCGAGTACAGGGAGTTTTTAATTGATATTATTTTTACCAGATTTAGCCTGTTCTGCGTTAGGGATCACACGATTAATCAGGACGACCCTAAGAAAGGTTTAAGGAGTATAAGGGGGGATAGCCTACACGAGGAAACATTGTGATTTAGGCGTAATGCCCTAGAACCCTGAGGAATAGCCGACTATGAGCATGTGAGTTCAAATAGACTATATGAGGATGAGAATTGGCGTATGTGAACATACTAGGGGACACCCTAGATGTTGATTCTCACCCAGTCCTTGAGTGAGTGATTGGTGTTACGGATCACACTCACAATATAGGCTAGATTCGGGTGATTGGTGTTACGGATCACACCCAACGATAAGAGAGGTATTCTCTCTAGATGACGTGCAATTAGATGATGATTTTAGATTGGGTCGCAGAAGACTTGTGGCCTAGATGGATTTAGATACACCGGGCATGGGATTTAACCTGATTTTAATGATTGATTTTTAAAGAAATAGATTTTTATGATTTTGGATATTTGCCGTAGTTTCCATGTGATAAATTGATTTTAAAGATAAGGTATTTCACTGATTTCGAACTAATTTCGGGAAGATGTTTTTGGTGCTTGCACCGCTAAGTATTCAACCAGATTTTGAATTGTATTTGAAATGTAAATTATTCTACTAGGATTTTATATCTCACCAGGTTGTTTACTCAGATGAACAGGGATAGGGACAGGAACCTAGACGTTAGCTGGACAATGATTTGATGATAGACAGAAGAACGGCTTAGTCTAGGCTTGAATTACATTGTATATATTTTGATGATAATGTTGTATATTGGTCTTCTATAATTTATATTTTTCTGTTGATATTGGACTGGCTGTGTATATGTAAACGGGTGACTGTTGTATTATGGATATGTCCGAAATACAGAGGGAACTTTGCCAAATTTTTGGTAGGGTTTACCACTGTAAACTTGTGGAATTAAGTTGAAATTTGTATGAATGATTGTATGCCATATGTATGGATATTAGATTTCATTCCAGAGTAAAATTATGATGTATGTATGTATAATTAGTTTAGCTGTGTGTGAATTAGGGTTGAAAGAAATCCGAATGGACAACGGGAAGTCTATTTGGGTTACGCTCAACCAGTAGCGATCCCCTGACATTCCCACATCAGGAATAGCTATTTGGAAAACCCATACGCTTCCGTTATGAGTGTGTATGTTGTATTAAGGGGTCGTTACACTCTTTTCCCTTTGTTTCTTATTTTTTGATTTCTCTTCTTCTCCTTTGTCTCACGTATGATTATGTTGTATGTAAATCAACTCTTACTCCATTGCTTTTCCTTGCTTCACATGCTCCTCTCCCTTCTCTTTTCTCTTTCTCCCCTTTCCCTCTTTCCACGCCACAATTCCCTTTCCTTCTAAATTCTTATTTTACGTATACATTGCAGCCTAGGTGGTGTGTGCCTCTCCAATCCCACTTCCTTTCGTTGGTTTATTTTTTGTTTATGCTATATGTGGACTTTACCTCCCTTACACGTTAGATGTAGTCCACAAGTAACTAATTTTTGCACCAAAAATTCTGCACTTGTTGGATGGTTTGTTGCACACTTCACACCACCTTTCTTCCCTCCTTTCTTCCCTCATGTGTGGGTGTGCATCTCTCTCCACTCTTTTCGTGTACATGTCCCCTTTTGCACAAGGAAATGGGATTCCCATTCCCCTTCACATGTGGGTTGTAATATAGAAGTCAAAGTTTCAATTCCCTCTTGTCTCTTTCTTAGCTTAGGTGGCATGTGGTTGGGTGAAGATTTTAATTGCATTTTATTTTTATTTTCCTAAAAATTCTGCACTTGTACTCTTTTGCTTGCAACTTGGGTTTCCCCTTTCTTGCAAATTTAGATTATCCACACTCACAAGTAAGAGAAAAGTGTTGTACATTATTTTAATTATTGCTTACTTTCATCTCCTCTTCTCAACCTTAATGCACGTGTGTTTGGTCATATGTCTCATATTGCCATTCGTTCCTCACCCTTCCAAAGGCTACTAGCCGTGTAGTAGTGTATATATATATATATATATACAAAATTCTGCACCTACGCCTAATGGCTTCCCTTCATCACGTGTGGCATCCTAAACAAAAGGGAAAGATTGATTTTAGGCTAGCTTTTCCCTTAGTTCACGTGACACACATATATATATATATATAGATATATATATATATTCTTGTTGCATCTTACTTCTCTTTCTCCTTTCACGTGAAAGTTATGCATGTACATAAAAAAATATTTGAATGATTTTATCTCCATTCCTTTGCAACTTCACGTGTGATTGGGGTTGCCATGCATAAAGTAAAATTCCCACTCCCTTCTTTCATATAGAATACATGCAAGGCACACTCATGCACATGTTTAAATAGTGACATCCTGCCTTGCTTCTTTCTTAGAAATTCAAGAATTAGTTTTAAGCACTAAAAAGAATTGCCAGTTTACTTTTTAATATAACCCTTTTAGGACTTTAAATTATGCAACCTAAAATTTCCCTTCATTAAGCTAATCCATCTAATTAATTTGCAATTAATAGTTAATTAAATGACACTATTAATTCCTTTCATCAAAGACCATTAATTAATTTATGGGGTGTTACAACATCACTGGTGGTATTGATTATTATCTTACATACATGACTTGAAATTTTCTTGTATGTGTATAAATACAATAATTTCATTTTACAATTGAGTATATTTTTATGTAATTGAAAGTGCTTGGTTTACAATTTTAATGTAGTATTAATAGCAAATGTTGTTTGTAGTCTCATATAGAGATGCTGATTCAACCATATCTCTAAATGAGACTAGAGAAAAAAGTATATGCATTATAAGTGAAAAGCGATGTCAATCTTGCAACATCCTTTTAAGCAATTTAGTCTCCGAAAGTTAGAGACATGTTTGTTATGAAAATGTGATATAGGAGCTAGAGAAGTAATTTATGAATCAATTGATTATGAAACCAGGATAAAATGAGGTATGATTTAAGGGAAAATGATAATTTACAAAAATGGTACATTTGGATAATTTAACCTAAAGGACAGATAAGAAATTAAAAACTAAGTAATCAGAAATGGAACATTGAGGAAATTTAATATGAAGGTCGTACATAAGGGGAAAAACTTTATAGAATAGCTAAAATTTATTTTTGAGCAGAGGAACAATTAGAAATTATTTTTCAATTTTAGTTAACTACATTTTCACCCCCATGCAACCCTACGTACCACTTAAGAAGAGTAGGAGAGTTGAACTCTTCATCTCCATATTCATCTTCATCAACTTCATCATCTAGAGAGAGAGAGAGACTTGAGAGTAGAGAGAGAAGTGAAGAATCAAGAGATTTATACTTTCAAAATTAGGAGATTTGAACTAGAGAGTAGAAATCCAACTTTAGGAACATCATATAGCACAAATCTCTAAGGTAATCAAAGAAATCTTCTTTCCTCCCTTGGGTGTAAGAAGCCACTCTTTCCTCCGAAAATCTTGAAAACTCTTGGTTATGTGTTGAATTAAGGAGATCAAAACTTGTATATATGCTTTTGAAGCCTTGTTAGAGGCTAATCTATGCTAGAGATAGGTTTTATGATTATGGGTTAAAGTTTTTGCTTCATGACCATGCTTTGATAATGGGATTGATTCTTAGCTTATGAGAATGAATCTTGATGCATGGTGATGTTTTAGGAAAAGGAAAAGGAAAAGAGTATAAAGTTAGTTCCAAATGAACCACTAAAGTTTTCTTGAAGTGTTTTTGGCTAAAAAAATAGTGTGAAATCATATTTTTATGCAGATTTTACCTAAGAATTATGAAGATCTAGAGTCTTCGCCGTAGATAAAATTACTTCTCGCCACAAAAAACTACCACTAACATCTTTGCTACAACAAAAGTGGCTTCTCGCCGCAACCAACGGCTTCTGTCCACTTCACCATGGCTAACGGCATATTGTGCCTCGACTATCTACCCATCTCTTTTTGAAGTTTAAAACTTGATGTTTACCTATCTCTTTTCTTTCACAAACATAATGTAAAGGCTAAGAAACCATTCCAATTTTATGGTAATGTATTTAAGGAGTAATATGGTACAAATTAAGAAGGGAAATAACTATGAAAATAGAATGTAAGTACTCTTATTATATGTTCTAGCCTAGAAAAGTTCTGTATTAAATGATCAATGATCGGTATGACACGATTATAGGAAAATCCATGTTTTATAACTTAAAATAGCCATATAACTCTTGAAAGAATTATGAGAAAGCATTGTGTTGATGGTTAACCCTAAGTTAGTATCCCAAATGACTATGGAGTTACCTACTTAATGAGTTAAATCAATCATGATCACAGAACTTGTTAGCCTACGGCATATTGTAATAACTCCAATTAATAATTAGGAAAAATTTTAATGGAAACCTTGAAATGTTGTTGAAAAGTGATTAAGTGAATTATTCTTAGCTCATAGCTTAAATTAGGAAATTTTTAGGAATAAAATTTTGTCTAATGGAGAATTATTTATCTACTAATTAAATCTTAACATATATTTTTGGTGAATTTATGATACTCTAAAAATTCTCAAATCTCTCCTATTTTTGGTGAATTTATTTGCTAATTAAATCTTAACATATATATATATTTTTATAAATCAGAAAATGCATTCAAAATTATCTGGAGTAAATTGGTAAAAGACCAAAATGCCCTTGGATACCCTAAATATTCAAAATTTCCTTCACTCCTGTCCATTTCTTCCATCCTCATGCGACCTCCCTTTCTCTTTCTCTTTTTCGTGGTCTTCCTTTCCCTTTCAAACCATCACATCACGCCACCGCCGGATCGTGTCATTGCTCCGCTCATCATCATCATGTGTCAACTATCGCATCTCGTCATTGACAGCCACAGGAACCGAAATGGACACTATTTTTTACTCTATTCGCGACTTCCAAACCGCGGCTTAATCTCACATTGCATGCTGATTTCTAAGTCCTTAGTCATCTGTCGACACGTCCTTCAATTGTCAGTGCCATTTTCGTCACTGTCAATGGCTAGAAAGAAAATAGGGACTAAACTATAAATTTCCAAAAATTTTGAGATGAACTGAAATTCTTTAAATTTGATACTTTTCTATAAATTTTAGTCCCTAGGAGACTCTTATGATTGAAGTGAAAAATAGAAGATAAAGAGTACAAAATATCATTTGAAAATATAGAGACTAAATTACAAATTTTAGAAATTTTGGGTAATAAATTGAAATCCCATAAATTTTGGCATTTTTTGTGATATTGAGTTACATGGAGGCTCTCATATAAATTAAGGAGATTTTTTGTGACTTTAAGGGCTACTTTCAAGATTAGGAAAGTTTTATGGACTAAACTGAAAGGATTTTATATTTTGTTTAAGTAGTGTAAACCTTTCAAATTCTGGAATTTTGTGTTGGTTCAAGTTTTTTTACTTCCTAGAAGTCTCATAGAAGAAATTTGAGAATTTTATAGTCAAATACTAAATTTGGGATAAATTAGGGACTAAAGTGAAAACTTATTTTCTTAGGGAAAACTAAAAATAAGTTAATTTCTGAATTTTGATGCAAAAAGTGTCTATAATGAAAGAAGGGATTGAGTGAAACTAAGAATGAAAATGAGATTTAGAATGAATGAAAATTCAATTTCAGTAAAATTATGCTTTGAAAGAAAAAGTACGAAAGCTGAAATTATTCCTAGGGATTGATAGAAGTGATTTGTGAAATCAAGCAAGGAGAAAAAGAAGAAAGAATCCTGGTTTAGAAGAGTAAATCACGATTAAGATAGAGTAATCTACACTCTCCTATTTTGAATTGATAATGTGAATTGTTTTGGTTGAAATAAAATTGTTTTATGCCATGGGAAATATTTGATGAAATTTCTTTTGAAACAGAAATGTTTTCATATAAGTATAAGGAAATTTATCCATATGTGTTTGAAAAGCATGAGATAAATCCTTTGTTTCTTGTTTTAATTTGACTATTGGGTTGTATGCGCAAAGTGTATACGAAATTTGGGGTGAACATTTTATAGCTGGTATGGGATGGTTATTAAGTGTTTCTTATGCATACTATTTTTGTAAAAATACAATTGTTTTCATCTATGATGGTCTGTTTTTGTTAAAGGTTACTCTTTAAAACCAATACAACCCTATGAAAGACTTAAAGAGTAAAGGGAAGATAGTCTATATGGGGTAAACGGATTGGTCTAAGTGAAAAACTCTATAAATTTAAGTATTAGTCACCTATCTATATACATTGCTATATATTTGTGGATAAAGAGACTAACGAATGATGTGCACATGCCAAGGGACACCCTAATAGTTAGAATCTCAGTCATATGGATAGCGATCCTATTATAATCACCAGGACAATGGTCCCCATGATAACAACCATCTCAATTACATGGATAATGGTCCTGTGACATTCACCGGGATAACAGTCCCCATGAATATTAAAGTGAGATTAGGAAATAGCATGCAATGTGATGAGAATTTTAATTTCTAGAAATGTATGCATATTGATTTTGAGAGAATATGTAATTTTTATGTGGTATATGCAATAACATGAGAAATGTTATGCAAATGAGATTCGAAATGGAAATATAGGTATTATGAAATAATGATTTGATTAGAATGCCTCTCCTATACTCTTATGAATTTGATGAAATTATGTGAGTTATGAAATTGATGAAAATGTTAAATTTCCCATATTCTTTGATAATGTTGTTATACAAAATTTCAATTCACATATGTATGAATATAGCCATAAGGGAGAGGTTTGCTAGACCAAAAAGAGTATTGCTAAACTTTCAACTAATTTCATAAATTTTAAATTGTAAATTACTCTACTGGGATAATTGTATCTCATTAAGTTGATTGTTCAGATGATCAAGGCTAGGATATGCCTAGCAACTAGCTGGGATTAGGATAAAATTTCTTGTAGGATGTCGAAGGCGGTTGAGTAACCGAGAGGGCAACTTGAAAGATTTTTTTAAATTTTGATTTTTTAGATAATGTTTTAGAATATCATGAAGGGCATGGGCTGTATATGAAATTGTAAATATATGACTATTTACTTAATTAATGTTTTGGAATGTCGTAAAATTGAGGAAGGGTCTTGTTTTCAAGGAAAACTCTGCTAAAATTTTGGTAGGGCCCTTGATGATAATTAAAAATTTAAATATTTTGGAATATTTATGTTTACATATATTAAGCTATTAGCAAGTTTACTATAGTTACATCATTGGAGTCTATATCTTAAATGTTCATGAATGGATGGTCTAGAATTTTTTTTTTGTATTCCAAAATATGCAATTGTATGAATTTTAGTATTAGTTACACTGCACATAAGAAGTAGTTGAGTGGAATTTGAATGGACAAATAGAAAAGTCTATTTGGGTTACATTTAACTAGTAATGGCCCCAAATGTTACAAGTTTTTAAAAGGAAAAATTTTTGTGAGAATTTCATGCTTCTTAATTACTCTGATAATGTAAGTATATAAGAGGGGTCGTTACAAGAGTGGTATCAGAGCCCAGATGTAGCATTAGACTACCTGTTTGGCTTGGTTTGCTAATTTAGAACTAGTTTAGGTTAATGGTTAGCCTAGTTTAGAGTTGAAAGCCAGGTTAGTGAGTTGGACTATCAGGCTTGTAGCTTTAGGAGTTTTTGATTTGAAATCTTAGAATTTGGAATATTTAGGACTATGAGCAAAACATTTAAGATATTAGGAGTAAATTGCTGCTATGATTATGTTGCTATTACTAAAGGCTAAGTGTTTTCCTTTTTGTATCTGCTAGAAATACTAGTAGAAATACTACTGGGAGACCAAGAGGAAGGCCAAGAGGGAAAAGTGAAATGGATGAAGAGATGAGGGACATGATGGGTACATTCAGAATGATGGCGGAGGCAATAAGAGAATAGGCTGCCATTAGCACCAACATCATGAGCCAATGTAACATCCACTCCTTTTATTTATTAAAAGATGTTTGCTATTTTTTGAATAAGTTAGATGCATGTGTTTGTTGTATTAGATTGCATGTAGTTGCATTAGAGTGAGGGATTAAATTGAAAATAATGTACTAGGGACTTGAATGAAACAGAAAAGGTTTATTTAGGGAAGATATAAATTTTTTGATATTTCAGGGGTACTAAGCTATAATTTTAGCCAAAACATAGGTTAATGTAACTAATAGAAATTTGAAATTTTTTTTCAAAGTTTTAGGGGTAACATAGTAATTCTCTGCATGGCTAGGGAAATTGCTAATGGAGGATAGATAATCAAAACTCAATTTGGACATCGGATAAGGGTTGTAGTTTTTTTGACCGACCAAACTATCTATAAATAGTTGTAAAGATCTGAAGCCTCGTCATTTGCCATCTTGAATCCAAAATTTTAGAGAGAGAAATAGAGGGCATTCTAGAGAGAAAGTGAGAAAATTGTGAAATAAGAAGGCTACAAAGGGAATTTTGACATCCTAAAAGCTAGGAAAACATACCAATAACTCTTGGAACAAACTATTGCAAGATTTAAATTAACAAGAAGGTAGCAAACAATCTAATTCTCCCATGTTGAAAGTTTTCACTTATTTCTAAAAATGGATGATTTTACTATTATTTGAATGAGAGAGAAGTTAAAACCTACAGTCTTTGTATTTATAACATCTAGCGGGTGATTTATGCTTATTATATTTGCTTAAGATAGCTTGTAACAGATTTTGAAAAATGGGTGTTACTGTTGAAAAAAGTTAACTTGAGTTGAATCCATTGTAATTAATGGTTTTGAGCATTTTGATGAAAGCTAATTGATAATTGAGTGTTAAAAACTAATCTCATACTTTTCTAGACTTGAAATGAGTTCAAAATTGGGATTTGTAGTGTATCATAGCAGGAAACCGAAGCTTAAGAAGCTTACCAACTGACTGTCATGTCTACCAGCTGATTGGTGTGTTCTTGATGTTCATATTTTTCTAGAAAATACATGTATCAGTCGACTGATAGCGTGTGGCAGCTGACTGTCGTGTTCTTTAGCTTTATATTCTCTAGAAAACCCAGGTAACAGCCGACTATCAAGTCTTCAATGGTCGACTACTCACTAAGAGTAGCTTCATTCAAATAATACAGGGTTGTTAGTCAATTGATAGCATTCTGGTTACTAACAGCCGACCGATAGGAAGATGATAGCCGACTGATAGTGTCCTGTGTGGATTTTTAAGGATTTTAACCTTTTAATCTGACTACTATGAGATATAAATGGATTGGTAGGTGGAAAAATATAGCTTTCCATAGAGATATTGATTTGAAAGAACCACCTGACCTTTAAAATGAAGTCCCAAGAGTCTAGAAAGAGTGTGTGAGTCCAAGTTTTTGCTCTCTAAGGAGTATGCTCAATAAAGTCAACAATAATGTCATTATATGAGAAAAGTGTGATTTTTGGGTAACATGTAACATGAGATTGAAAAGAAAGAGAGGAAAACATTAAAGAGAAAAGAGTAAAGTATTCAAAGTGTATGTATTAGTGGTAGATAGGTTCATGGTTGAGTGACCGACTATTGGTATGGGACGATCGTTAGAAATTTTACGATCATACCATAAATTTAGGATGGTATAACATCCACTCAATCATAAATAATTTTGAAAACACCATGATGGTTGCTAATTCTAAGTTAGTGAACTTCTTTATAGCCAACAAAAAGGAGTCACATACATTAAGCATAACCATAACATGAGCTGATTCACCATAAAATATATGCTTTTGAATAGCATGATGGGAAATGATCCATCGAAAAGGGAAGGTGATTCCACAGCCTCATGATCCGCAAGGGCAGAGTAGATATGATCTGTCAGAGGTGGCAGTGATCATGTGAGTTTACTAACCCTTTTATGGGATGAAAGGGAAATGAGGTATTCAAGAGGGATATCGATCTCACTGGTCTGGGATGATCTGTTAGAGAGGACAGGGACGAGTGAGTGAGTGTAAGATGATCTGTCAGAGAGGACAAAGACTACAATGTACTTGGGATCCACTAAGGGAAGATCCAGCTAGTACAGGGCAGATGTTAGGCTGCTAGATGGTCTAGGACTATGATACTTGACTCAGAACTCATTCATGAGTATGAGTGAAGCACGTGGAGTTATTTGCTGGGCGAATCTCCTGATATCTCTTGTAATTTCTTTATTGACTCATGTTATATCTGTGAATATGACCATGTTACCATGAATGTATTATAAAATGACATGTTTTATATTGTGAACACCTAGTGAATGATAAGTGTGCATGCATACGTAAGTACATATTATAAAATTATAATGGCATATATTATGCATGACATCCCAATAGATATTATTTTGTTAATTGAGAATGAAATGGAATGTAGTGGATTTTCATACCAATACGGTGGTACCTACTAGTAGTTTTTTAAATAGATTGTTATGCTATTGAGATTTATTCTCATGTAAATATTGGTTATGTATCAGATGCCTAGGTACCAGTTATTGCTAGAGATAGAGGTGGAAGTGATCGAGATACCCTTTTTGGGATATTTTACCTTGATTAAGGAGTTGTGGGTAATTACTATAGTGGAAATACCACCATCACCTCCACTTACCGGAGGAATGGAATTCTAGGACTAGGAGTAGTGACGTAGGTCACATGTTTTGACATACCTAATAGCCTAAATCCTCACTATTATTATTTTAGAAGGATTAGGAGGATGATTTTTAGTGTATAGGATAAGAGCATATATGTATTAGGATATGTGAGATAGGAATCCACTAGCAGTCGTCTGTTAAATGGGTATGAGTGACAGGTTTTTTGTCTCCTTACCCTAGTTGACACACTCAAATATCCATAGGTATATGTCTGATATATGCAGAGTTTGTAATTATTGTGACAAAAATCATGTGTATGAATGTGAATGTATATATGTATATATCTATATGTTTTGTTTTAATCATTTTTGCTGCTATATTATGTGAGTATCCTGGTGTAGAATTTCCAAACTAATAGCACTTAATTATTTAACTTGGTAAAAGTTAAAATTTACTTAGGTAAAGGTAGTAGTAATTCACCAATCATATATTATATTGTATTATATAACTAAAAGGAACCACAGGATTGGGGGTGTTATAGAAAACACCAGGAGAGCCACCCAAATCAAAATGAGGTAAATACTCATAACGATAACCACATGTATCAGGGCTGACTAGAGTTTTAGAGAGCAGGACTGCCAGCTTCTAGAGGCACATATGAGCTTATGGCAACGAAAGGATGGTTGGAGGAAATGGAGAAGGTATTTCAACTGCTACATAGCACATATGAGCAAAGGGTTAGCTATACAACTTATATTTTGAAGGATGAGGCTAAGAATTGGTAGGGTGAGTCAAAACAACTAATGGAGAGTAAGGGAATCCCATTGAATTAGGAATCTTTCAAGAAGATTTTCTTGGAAAAGTATTCCCCCGAGAATGTAAGGTAGGCCAAGGAGATGGAGTTTCTATAACTCAAGAAAAGGGGCAGAAATTTGAAGAGTATTTGGCTAAATTTGAAGAATTGGCTCGATATTCCACCTACTGGAGACTGCATCAAGACAAAGCTTAGAAGTCAAGCCAACTGGAGGCAGGTTTAGATTGGCAGATGTGAATGCAAATAGCCCCAATGAAAATTTAGGATTTTGCTACACTAGTGAACAAGTGCCAGATTCTTAGTGAAAGCCTGGAGGAGAAGCAGCACATGAATCAGAGATTTGCTTCTTGTTAGAAATAGCTTGCTAAAAATCTAAATGTAAAAGAGGGAAATTTCAAGGCACCTCAAGGATCATCTAGTGGAAACCGACATCCTGAGGTCGTTAACTGCCCCAAGTGTGGGAATAGGCATGGAAACGAACCTTGCCGATACAGAGCACCTATGACTTGCTTCAAGTGCAAGAAGGCAAGGAATATTACAAATTACTATCCGTTTAGTGGAAATTAAAAAAATCCTAAAGGGTTAAAACCCCAAGCCCAAGGAAGAGTCTTTACTTTGGATGAGGCAAATGTTTAGAAATCACTAGGGCTTATACAGGGTAAAGGTAAAATCTATAATTTTCCTTTGATAATACTATTTGATTCAGGTGCTACGTACTCTTTTATAGCTAATGCATGTGTTGGGAAAATAAACTTGCCTTTTCAAACCATGCCATATGATTTGCATATTTCCACACTTTAGGAAAAATCTATCATTTCTACCTAAATCTGTTTGAATTGCCCTATTTCTATTTATGACCATCTATTTATTGTAGACCTTATGTGTTTACCCTTGATGGAATCGATGTCATTTTGGGAATGGATTGGTTGTTCAGAAATTGAGTTCTTTTAAATTTTTTTGAAAAGAAAATAACCTATTTGGATGCCTTACCAGTGGGTAGAAGTGACAATGTGTGAAATAGATCATGTTTTCCTTAAATTTTCCCAAGTAGAATTTCAAGAGAAGCTTAGTTTAATTCCTATTGTAAGAGATTTTTCGGAGTAGAAATAGTCAAGTTACACCCACTGAGAGAGATTGAGTTCACCATAGACTTGATTCAAGGTACACACCCAATATCCATGACACCCTATAAGATGGCTCCAATAGAGTTGAAAGAGTTAAAAGTCCAAATAGAGGACATGTTGGCCAAGGGGTTTATTAGACCAAGTGTATCATTATGGGGATCTCATATCCTATTTGTGAAAAAGAAAAATGCAAGTATGAGGTTGTGTATAGACTACCGATAATTGAACAAGGTGACCATTAAGAATAAGTACCCTTTGCCCAAAATAGATGATTTATTTAACCAACTACAAGGGGCCACAGTATTATCTAAGATAGATTTAAGGTCAAGATACCACCAAATTAGGGTTAAGAATAAAGACATTCCTAAAATAGTATTTAGCACTAGATATGGCCACTATGAGTTTTTAGTGATGCCATTTGGACTAACTAATGCTCCTACTATTTTCATGGACTATATGAATAGAATTTTTTGACCCTACTTGAACCAATTTGTGGTGGTGTTTATAGATGATATTCTAATCTATTCAAGGACTCGTGAAGAGCATGCACCACATCTTGGAATGGTGTTAAAGATGTTAAAGGAGAAACAGTTGTATGGTAAGTTAGAAAAATGTGAATTTTGGTTAGAAGAGGTTAAATTTTTGGGTCATGTGGTGAATAGAGAAGGGATTTTGATAGATCCTAAAACAATTGACGCTGTACTAAGTTAGAGTCAGCCAAGAATTGTTACAGAGATTAAAATTTTTTTGGGTTTGGTAGGTTATTATCGAAAATTTATACAAGGATTTTCCCAAATAACCTTGTCATTAACCCGATTGATTAGAAAGGGTGTTGAGTTTAGGTGGAGTGAACAATGTAAGCATAGTTTTCAAACACTAAAGGAGAAGTTGACTACCTCTCCAATGTTGATAATCCTAAATCCCATAGAACTATTTAAGGTGTGCACTAACGCATCAAAGAAGGGTTTAGGATGCGTGTTAATGCAGGCAAGGAAAGTAGTTGCTTATGCATCTAGACAACTTAAGCCTACAGAAGAGAACTATCCCACCCATGATTTGGAATTAGTTGCCATAGTATTTGCCCTAAAAATTTAGATACATTACTTATATGGGGCTAAATTTAAGGTTTATAATGATCACAAGAGTCTCAAATACTAGTTTGATGAAAAGGAATTGAACATGAGGCAAAGAAGGTGGGTAGAATATTTAAAAGATTTTCATTTTGAGTTAAAATATCATGCAGAAAAAGCAAATATTATAGCTGATACATTAAGTAGAAAACCTTTGCAAGTAGCTCACCTTATGGTAGATGAGATGAAATTGCTTGAAGACTTTAAGGATCTTAGTCTCAATGCGATTTCACTCCCAAATAAGTTAGCAATGAGTGATTTTTAGATAAGTTATGAATTGAGGGAACAAGTTAGAAAAGCCCAACAAAAGGATGAGCATCTCAGAATCTATGCAAACCAACCAGATTTTAGGTTAACCACTGATGGGGTATTGATGTTTAGGAACTAAATAGTGATCCTAAACCATCATAAGATAAGGGGAAAATTGTTAGCAAAGGCACATTGTAGTAATTATACTATTCACCCAGGTATTTCTAAGATGTATCAAGAGTTGAAAAGAAACTTTTGGTGGTCATGTATAAGAAAGGACATCACAAAGTATATGAATGCCTGTCTTACTTATCAACAGGTAAAGATAGAGCATCAGAAACCTGCTGGGTTATTGTAACCACTAGAAATACTAGAAAAGAAATGGGATCAAATAACCATGGACTTTGTGGTAGGACTACCTAAAACCCCAATCGGTTATGATTCCATATGGGTGATAGTGGAAAGATTAACTAAATCTGCTCATTTCTTACCTATTAAGATCAATTATTCTTTGGAAAATCTATCCCAACTATACCTTAAGGAGATTGTGAGATTACACAGGGTACCATCTATCATAGTATCGTATAGGAATACTAGATTCACATCTAAATTTTGGCAATCTTTACAAAGAGCACTAGGAATCCAACTAAAATTTAGCACTGCTTACCATCCTCAGACTGATGGACAAACTGAGAGGACAATACAAACCTTGGAGGATATGTTGAGAGCATGTGTGCTAGAACAGAAAGGAAGTTGGGATAGATACCTACCTTTAATAGAGTTTGCATATAATAACAGTTATCACTTTACTATAGGTAAAGCACCATATGCTACTTTGTATGGAAAGAGTTGTAAATCACCCTTGAGTTGGGTAGAGATAGGGGAGAGTACATTTTTGGGACCTGAAATAGTGCAAGAAATTACTGATTAAATAAAAATGATCAGAGAGAAAATGAGAGTTGCCCAACAGAGATAGGAGAACTATGAAAATAAGAGGAGAAGGCCCTTGGAATTCAATGAGGAAATTTATGTATTTTTTAGAATGTCACTTACCACGGGTATTTGTAGACTAATTAAGTCAAGCAAATTAAGTCTGCAATTTTTAGGACCATTCCAAATCCTGAAAAGAGTCGGTCCAGTCGCTTACCAAATTGCCTTACTTCTCTACCTTTCAAATTTGCATGATGTCTTCCATATTTCTCAACTCAAAAAAAATATTCCGGATCCCACTCATGTATTGGGAAATCAACCAATAGTTTTGAAGGAAAATTTGACTTATGAGCCTACTCTTGTTAAGATCCTAGATTTCAAAACTAAGCAACTTCAAAACAGAATAATCCCTTTGGTTAAGGTACTTTGGCAGGATGTGTCAACACAGGAGATGACTTGGGAGAAAGAAGACGACATGAGACAAAGCTACCCCAAACTATTTACAGGTATGAATAATTTTTAGGACAAAATTCTTTTAAGGGAGAGAGAATGTAATAACTCCAATTAATAATTAAATAATTAGGAAAATTTTTAATGAAAACCTTGAAATGTTGTTGAGAAGTGATTAAGTGAATTTTTAAGCTCATAGCTTAAATAGGGGAATTTTTTTGAATAAATTTTTATCTGCTAATTAAATCTTAACAGATATTTTTGGTAGATTTATGATACTCTAAAAATTTCCAAATCTCTCCTATGATATTTCATATTTTTTCCTAAATCAAAAACTGCATTCAAAATTATCAGGACTAAATTGGTAATAGATCAAAATGCCCTTAGATGCCTTAAATATTCAAAATTTCCTTCTTTCCCGTCCCTTTCTTCCTTCCTTACGCGACCTCCCTTTCTCTTTCTCTCTTCCACGCAATGTCTTCCTTTCCCTTCTTAACTGCCACATCGTACCACCGTTAGACCGTGCCATTGCTCCGCTCGTCATCATTGTGCATTAGCTGCAGCCTCTCGCTATCGACAACCACCAGAAATTGAAAGGAACACTATTTTTTTTTTCATTCGTGACTTCCAAACCACAACTCGATCTTATGTTGTATGGAGATAGGCCGCCGATGAGCTGCATTGCTGGGTCCTTAGTCATCCACTAACGCATCCTTCAACCTCTAATATTGTTTTTGTCGCCATCAGCAACTAGAAAAGTAAATAGGGACTAAATTATAAATTTCTAAAACTTTCGGTATAAACTAAAATTCTCCAAATTTGATGCTTTTCTATAAATTTTAGTCCCTATGAGACTCTTATGATTGGATTGAAGTGAAAAATGAAAGATAAAGAGTGTAAAATCATCATTTGAAAATATAAGGACTAAACTACAAATTTTAAAAATTTTGAGTAATGAACTAAAATTTCATAAATTTTGGTATTTTATGTGATATTGAGTTACATAGAAGCTCTCATATAAATTAAGGAGATTTTTTATGACTTTAAAGGCTACTTTCAAGATTAGGAAAGTTTTAGGGACTAAACTAAAACGATTTTATATTCTGTTTAAGTAGTGTAAACCTTGCAAATTCTAGAATTTTGTGTTGAATCAAGTTTATTTAGCCTCCTAGAAGTCTCATAAAAGAAATTGGAGAATTCTATAGTCAAATACTAAATTTGGGATAAATTAATGACTAAAGTGAAAACTTATTTTCTTAAATAAAATTGAAAATAAGTTAAGTTATAAATTTTGATGCAAAAAGTGGCTATAATGAAAGAATAAAAGCATATAAGAAGGGATTAAGTGAAATTAAGAGTGAAATTGAGATTTAGAATGAATGGAAATTTAATTTCAATAAAATTATGCTTTGAAAGAAATAAGTATGAAAGCTGAAATTATTCTCAGGAATTGATCGAAGTGACTTGTGAAATCAGACAAGGAGAAAAAGAAGAAAGAATCCTAGTTCAGGAGAGTAAATCATGGTTAAGGTAAAGTAATCTACACTCCCCTATTTTGAATTGATAATGTGAATTGTTTTGGTTGAAATAAAATTGTTTTATGACATGGGAAATATTTGATGAAACTTATTGGGAAATAAAAATGTTTTCATATGAGTGTAAAGAAAATTACCTATATATGTTTGAAAAGCATGAGATAAATACTTTGTTTCTTGTTTTAATTTGACTATTGGGTTGTATGCTTAAAGTGTAGACGAAATTTAGGGTGGACATTTAATGGCTGGCTAGTATGTGACGATCATTGAGTGTTCCTTATGTAGACTATTTTTGTAAAAATGCAACTATTTTCATCTATGATGGTTTGTATTTGTTAGAGGTTACTCTTTAAACCAATACAACCCTATGAAAGACTTAAAGAGCAAAGGAAGGATAGTTTATATGGGCAAACAGATTGGTTTAAGTGAAAAACTCTATGATCCTAAGTATTAGTCACCTATATATATACATTGTTTTGTAGTTATGGATAAAGAAACTAACGAATGATGTGCACGTGCCAGGGGATGCCATGATAGTTAAAATCTCAAACCTATAGATAACGGTCCTATGACAATCACCGGGATAATGGTCCCCATGATGATAACAATCTCAGTCACATGAATAACCATCTTGTGACATTCACTAGGATAATAGTCTGGGAAACAGCATCCAATGTGATGAGAATTTTAATTTCTAGAAACGTACGCATATTGATTTTGAGAGAATATGCAATTTTTATGTGGTATTTGCAATAACATGAGAAATGTTATGCAAATGAGATTCAAAATGGAAATACAGGTATTATAAAATAATGATTTGATTAGAATGTCTCTCTTATACTTTGATGAATTTGATGAAATTATATGAGTTATGAAATTGATGAAAAATGTTAAATTTCCCATATTCTTTGATAATGTTGAGATACGAAATTCCAATTCATATATGTAAGAATATAGCCACAAGGGAGAGGTTTTCTATACCAAAAAGGGTACAACTGAACTTTCAATTGATTTCATAAAATTTAAATTGTAAATTACTCTACTGAGATAATTGTATCTCATTAAGTTGATTGTTTAGATGATCAAGCCCAAGATATAACAACCCCTCCTATATTACATGCAATATTAGATTAAATTTGGAAGTATGAAATTCTCCTAAATTTTTTTTCTTTTAAAGACTTATACCATTCGGTGCCGTTACTAGTTGAGTGTAATCCAAATAGACTTTTCCATTTAGATTTCACTCAACCCTCCCTTATACGCAGCTCACCTAATACATCAATTCACACTAATATACACGCCTACTCTGGAATATAAAAATCTTAACCATTCATTCATTAACATTTGAGATACAAAACTATAGCTTAATATATGTATACATAGATATCTCCAAATATTTAAATCTCCAATTATCATTAAGAACCCTACCAAAATTTTGGCAGAGTTTTCCTTGAAAATAAGACTTTTCCTTAATTGTACAATAGCTCAAAACATCATCTGAATAACCCTATGTTTACAATTACACATCTGTTCAATCATACATATATTTATACAATTATTTGTACAAATCTGTGGCCTTCTAGCCATTCAAAACATTATCTAAAGACTCCAATTATGAGTATTTTGGTCACCTTTTTAGTCACGTAGCCTCTTCCAACATCTTGCAAGCAAAACACATCCCAGGCCTAGCTAATTCCTAGCAACGTCTTTGTCCTGGTTATCTGAACAATTAACTTAATGAGATAAAAATATCCCAATACAGTAATTTATAGTATAATTTTACAAAATTAATTAAGAGTTCAACTATACCCTTTTTACATATAGAAAACCTCTCCCCAGTACTTATATTAAAACATATGTGAATTGAAATCTCATATCAAAGCATGATCAAACATATGGGAAATCTAGCATTTTCATAAATTTCACAATAAATATAGTTTCATGAGAATCACAAGAGTATAGGAAAATTATCTTTATCAAAATCATCATTCTGTAATACCTGCATACACATCTCAAATCTCATTTGCATAACACTTCTTATGTTATTGCAAAACTCACATAAATATGCATATTATCTTAAAATAAATATGCATTCATTCATAACAATCTAAATCCTCCTTTGATTGCATGCTGTTTTATTCAATCTCATTATTATTAGATGTGATCTATAACACTAATCACCCATAGTTATTGTCCTTTTTTGTGAGTGTGATTCATAACACCAATCACCCACTCAAGGATTCGTGAGAATCTAACTTCCAGTGCATTGCTCGATATGGGCACATCACTAGTTTCATCCTCTTTTCCCAACTATACGGAAATTTATAAAAATAGGTGACAAATACTTAGGGTTATAGAGTTTTATACTTAAACCAATTCATTTTTCCAATATAGACTGTCCCCCCTTTACTCCCTAAAGTCTTTCACAGGGTTGTATTAGTTTAAAGAGTAAACGCTAACATATACAGATTACTATAGATTGAAAATAGTGTTATTTTATAAAAAATTTATTTGTATATGGAATACTTGACGACCGTCTCATACCAGCCCTCAAGTATCCACCCCAAATTTCTTCTACACTATAAGCATAAAACCCAATAGCCAAATCAAAACAAGTAGCAAAGGATTCATCTCAAGTCTTTAAAAATATATACAGATACGTTTCCTATACTCATATAAAACATTCTATTTCACAAACAGTTCAACAACCATTTCCCATTTCACAACATAAAATTTCATTTCAAAACCACACAATTCACATCATTAATTCAAAATAGGGAAGTGTAGATTACTCCACCTTGACGTGATTTCTTCTTCTTGAATCAAGATTCTTCCCTTTGCTCTTTTTGGTTGAATCTACAAGCCACCTCTATCAATTTTTGAAAGTAATGTTTCATTTTCCCACACTAATTCCTTTCAAAACATAAATCTATTCAAATTAAATTCCTAATTCACCTCAATATTAATGTTTGGCTATAAAACTCAAATTTCTTCTAGGAAACTTTTGTAAGGATAAATAAACTTAGCCCAACATAGAATTTCATAATTACATGGTTTTCTCTTCTTGAACAGAAAAATAAAAACCTTTTCAATTTAGTCCTTAAAACTTTCGTAGACTTGAAAGTAGCCCTAAAGGTTTAAAAAATTTTCCAAATTTATATGAGAGCCTCCATGTAACTCAATATCACAGAGAATATCAAAATTTATGGAATTTTAGCTCATTACCCAGACTTTATAAAAATTGCATTTTAGTCCTTATCTTCTAAATGATGATTTTGCACTCCTTTCCTCCTATTTTCTACTTCTATCCATTCATAAGAATCTCATTGGAATTGAAATTTACAAAAAAGCATCTAATTCCTAAAATTTTAGTTTATACCAAGAATTTCTACAACTTTCAGTTTAGTCCCTATATTCTTATATGATGTTTTTGCATTCTTTTCCTTCCATTTTCCATTCTATAAAATCATAAGAGTCCCATTGGATCTAAGGATTACAAAAATGCTTCAAAATTTGAAATTCCAATTCAAACAAAAATTTTTAAAAATTTTAGTTTAGTCCTTAAGCTTTTCCGGCAATTTACTGTGGCTAACGGTGGCAAGATGCTCGACAGAGGTTGCAGTTAGTTGGAGGACACGTTATGTAATAAATCAAATTTTAAAAACAAATTAATTAGGCAAATTAAACCTTGATTTTGTTAAAATCAAAACTGGCATAATTTTCTGAGTCTACGGTTGAAATTTGGGAATTTTTTAGAGTCAAAATCCAACTTGATGGAGGAAAAACTCGGCCCAACGTCAGGGAATTAACAGATAAAGTAACAGGCTTTAACTCCTTGAACGGAGTCCGAATTCCTTCCATGGGAATCCGTGCCCTTTACCGGGATTGGAAAAGACATTCAAAAATTTCCCCAGGCGAAGTGGCAAAAGACCGAAATCCCCTTGGAAGCTTTAAAATTTCAAAACTTCCATTTTCCCCATATTTTCTCTTTCCTTTCTCTCTCTTCCCTCCATTTTTCTTCTCCCTCTCTCCTCCCACGTTCACCACCGTGCACTGCTAAAAATGCCACCCTGCGCCATCGCCTGACACAGCCATTGGTGTAACGACCCCTTAATCCACAATACACTATCCTCTATCTGCATAGCAAAAATATATGGGTTTTCAAAATAAATTTTTCACTTTTCCCCTTTAAAGGAACGTCAGGGGATCGTTACTAGTTGAGCGTAACCCAAAAAGACTGTTCCGTCGTCCATTTAGGTTTCGTTCAACCCTAAATCAATTGCAGCTACACTAAATACATATGCAATCACCACAATAAGCTCTGGAATATTAAAACTAATAACCATGAATAGAATATACATCCATTCACAAACAATCCATTAAAAACTCAGAATTTCAGACATTAAAATTCGACAGAGTTTTCACTGTAATCTGGACATCTCCTAAATACAAATAGACAACTAATCCAGTATATACATCAAATAAATCCAGTTCAATAACAGATAAAATCATCAACAGCCAGAAACAACCAATACAATTAATTACATATTACAATTCAAGCCAAGAAACTAAGCTGCTCGTCCATCTATTTATCAAGCCTTTGCCCAGATACCTTCTAGACCCCTGTCCCTTTTCATCTGAGCAAACAACCTCATGAGATAGTTAAATCCCAGTAGAGTAATTTAAAGTAAATAAATAAATCAAAACTAGATGAATGCTCAGCGGTGCAAGCACCGAAAACAACTTCCATGTTTATGTCAAAAATCAGTGAAATACCTTATCTCTTTAAAATCATTAAATGGCATGGAAAAATGAGGCAATCTTTCAATGAATATAAAATCTATTTTTTTGAAAATCTGTGATCAAAATCTAATCAAATCTGATGCCCGGTGGTTTTCACATTCACATCTGTCACAAGTCTTATGTGACTATGTCTGAATCCATTCAATTGCATGTCGTTTTATGAGAAATCAATCTCTTATCATTGGGTGTGATCCATAACACCAATCACCTAAAATCAAGCCTATATTGTGAGTGTGATTCGTGACACCAATCACTCACTCAAGGACCAGGTGAGAATCAACATCTAGGGTGTCCCCTAGCATGTGCACATACGCCAACCCTCATCCTCATATAGTCTATTCAGAATTATATGCACACAGTCGACTGGTTCCCAGGGTTCTAGGATATTATGCCTAAATCACAATGTTTCCCCATATAGGTTATCCCCCCTTATACTCCTTAAACCTTTCTTAGGGTTGTCCTAGTTTACCGCGTAATTCCTAACGAATGCAGGCTACGTCTGATGGAAAACAATATATTTATAAAATCCTCTGCATTCAGGATACTCAATGGCTGCCTATATCGGCTATTAAGTACCTTACACTAAGTTAACTCACTCCTATGGCATCTAAATTTGATAGCCAAGTTATTCTAACATGCAACAGGCATCTACAACACACAGGCATGCAATTATACTCATTGAAGGTAGCATGCATTTTCATGCAATCAAATGAAATCATCTAGGTATTCATAGAATCAATCTAAAATCAACGGAGCGTAAAGTACCCTACCTGGTTTTTGTTTACTCCTAATTAAGTCTGAGGCTTCCCGTATCGTCGTAATTCAAGTTTAGTTAACTTCTTGGGCAATTAAATCAATGTTTTAGTCCGTTACTTATTAAATTTCACTTTCTTACGTCAAATTACATGTTTTCCTAGGCTGATAGGTTTTCTATACAGGTTCAGCATCTAATTCAGTCAAAATACATTAAATTAGGGAAATTTAGGTCATACTGGGGGTTCTAAAAGGTGGAAATTTGCTTCTTGAGTATTTCTGGCTTCTCCAGCGGTGGTGCACGGTAAAGCACGGTAAAGAGGTGCGGCTGAGGTCAAAATTTACACCATAGTGAAGCCCTCAAGATGAGGAGTCCAAATCTGGGGTTGGCGCGGTGGTTCTCAGCCGTTAAGGTGGCATTTTTTGATAGCGAAGTTTTATGCACGGCGGACAAAAAATTCCTCAATTTGGGCACGTGGCAGCTCCGTTCGGTGGCTACGAGCTGTGGAAAAAAGCTGGTAGCTCGGCCTTCCCAATGGCATGGGCGGTGATGGCAAACGGCACCGGACGATGGAGATCACGATGGCCGAAAGAAATCATGATGGAGGGAAGAAAATGCTTTTTTCAGCGACGGTGGCGACCGTTGGTGGTCGTGGGTGGTTGCTAGAAGTCGAGGGTGATGAGCTGCGCCAGTTGCTAAGTCAGACGATGGTGCAGGGCGACGGTAGTGGCCGCGCGCGGTGATGAAGGGAGGAGAGAGAAGAGAGAGAGTGTGGAGGGAAGAGAGAGAGAGAATTTGTAAAATAGAGGGAAATAGTGAGATTTTGGGAAATTTAAAGCCTCTAGGGGCAATTTGGTCTTTTGCCTCTTTACCCAGGGAAACTTTCAGATGCCGTCTTCAATTTGAGCTAGGGCATAATTTTCCATGCAAGAGATTTGGCCTCCGTCTACGAATCCGAAGTCCAATACGCTATCTGTCAATTTCCTATTGCTGGGCTGCGTTTTCTTTCATCGGATTAGGTTTCTGACTCCGAAAAATTCCTTTGTTTCAACTGTCAACTCCGAAAATCATGCCGGATTTAATTTTAACAAAATCACGATCAAATTCACTCATTTTAATTAGTTTTGAAATTTTGGTTATTACATTCTCCCCCCCTTAAAAGAAATTTTATCCCCAAAATTCATACATGTGAATAGCTTTAGGTACCATTGCCTCATTTTTTCCTCCTTCTCCCATGTTATTTCTTGCAATGCTACATCCTGCCAAAGTACCTTAACCAAAGAGATTACTTTATTCTGGAGTTGCTTAGTCTTAAAGTCAAGGAGTTGTACAGGTGTCGATTCATAAGTTAAATTTTCCTTTAATATTATAGGTTGATTCCCCAATACATGCGTAGGGTCTGGGATGTATTTACGGAGTTGCGAGACGTGAAAGATGTCATGAAAATTAGACAGGTATGGGGGTAAGGCAATCTGGTAAGCGACTGGACTGACTCTTTGTAGGATTTGGAATGGTCCTAAGAATATGGGGCTTAATTTTTTGGTCTTTACTTGTCTACCAATACCCGTGGTGGGGGACACTCTCCAGAAAACATGTTCTCCCTCATTAAACTCTAAAGGTCTCCTTATCCTATTAGCATAGGCTTCCTTTCTTTGTTGGGCAGCCCTAATCTTTTCTCTGATCATTTTTATCTGATCAGTGGTCTATTCTACAATCTCAGGTCCCAAAAATATACTTTCCCCCATTTCTACCCAACTTAGAGGTAACTTACAGTTTCTCCCATACAGAGCAGCAAAAGGTGCCATAGCAATGGTAGAATGATAGCTATTATTGTATGCAAACTCTATCAAAGGTAGTTGTTTATCCCAACTTCCTTTCTTTTCTAGCACACAAGCCCTTAACATATCTTTTAAAGTTTGGATGGTTCTCTTAGACTGCCCATCAGTCTGAGGATGATAGGTTGTGCTAAACTTAACTTGGGTTCCTAGTGCTTGCTGTAGGGATTGCCAAAATCTCGAAGTAAACCTAGGGTCTCTATTTGACACTATATCTGATGGTTTCCCGTGTAACCTCATAACTTCCCTAAGTTATACTTTAGTTAGTTTTTCCATAGAGTATCTCATCTTAACATGCAAAAAGTGAGCAGATTTGGTTAATCTATCCACTATCACCCAAATGACATTATAACCAGCTGGTGTCTTAGGTAATCCTACTACAAAATCCATGGTTATTTGATCCCATTTCCTTTCTGGTATTTCCAGTGGCTTTAGTAGCCCTACGGGTTTTTGATGCTCTATCTTGACCTGTTGATAGGTCAGACAGGCATTCATGTAGTTCGTGATATCCTTCCGCATGCCTGGCCACCAAAAATTTCTCTTCAAATCTTGATACATCTTGGAAATACCTGGGTGGATAGTATAGTGACTTCGATGAGCCTCTGCTAACACTTTTTCCTTTAGCTCCTGATGGTTTGGAATTACTACTCATTTCTTAAACATCAATACTCCATCAGGGGCTAGTCTAAAATCAGGTTGATCTGTATATATCTCTAAGGATTCATCCTCTAATTGGGCTTGCCTAATTTGTTCTCGTAGATCGCAGGATATCAGGAAGTCACTCATCACTAATCTCTTCAGAAATGAGATTACGTTGAGGCTGAGATTTCTAAAGTCCTCAAGTAACCTCATCTCATCTACCATTAGACTGGCTAAATGTAATGACTTTTGGCTTAATGCATCTGCTACAACGTTAGCCTTCCCTTCATGGTATTTTAATTTGAAATCAAAATTCTTTAAGTATTCTACCCACCTTCTCTGCCTCATATTTAGTTCCTTTTGATCAAAAAAGTACCTAAGGCTCTTGTAATCACTATAAACCTCAAATACAACCCCGTATAAGTAATGTCTCCAAATCTTTAAGGCAAACACAACGACAGCTAATTCTAAATCGTGGGTAGGATAGTTTTCCTCTGAAGGTTTCAATTGTCGTGATGCATAAGCCACTACTTTTCCATCCTGCATTAAGACGTATCCTAAACCTTTCATTGATGCATTTGTATATACTATAAAGGGTTCTAAGGGTTTCGGGATTATTAATACAAGAGCGGTGGTTAATTTTTCTTTCAAAGTCTAGAAACTCTCTTCACATTGCTTGCTCCATTCAAAGTTTACACCCTTTCGAGTCAACCAGGTTAATGGCAAGGCTATTTGGGAAAATCCTTAAATGAACTTCCTATAATAGTCGGCCAAACCCAAAAAACTCCTAATCTCAGTGACCATCCTTGGTTGACCCCAATCTAATACTGCTTTGATTTTCTTAGGGTCTACTGCAATCCCTTCTCCATTTACCACGTGACCTAGGAATTTCACTTCCTCTAACCAAAACTCACATTTTCCCAACTTAGCATACAATTGTTTTTCTTCTAATATCTAAAGCATCGTGCTAAGATGTTGGGCATGCTCTTCGTGAGTCTTGAAATAGACCAAGAAATCATCTATGAATATCATAACAAATTGATCCAAATAGGGTCTAAAGATTTTATTCATGTAGTCTATAAAGACAGCAGGTGCATTTGTCAATCCAAATGGCATCACTAGAAACTCATAGTGGCTGTACCTAGTGCTAAACACTGTCTTGGGGATATCTTCTTCTCTAACCCTAATCTGGTGGTATCCTGATCTTAGGTTTATCTTGGAGAATACAGTCGCACCCTGCAACTGGTTAAATAAGTCATTAATTTGTGGTAATGGGTACTTGTTTCTAATGGTCACCTTATTCAGTTGCTGATAATCAATACATAACCTTAAACTCTCGTCTTTCTTCTTTACGAATAGGAAAGGAGCTCCCCACGGTGATACGCTCAGCCTAATGAACCCTTTTTCTAATAATTTCTCTATTTGGACCTTTAGTTCCCTCAATTCTAATGGGTCCATTTGGTATGGGGTTATAGCTATTGGGCCTACACCCGAAATCAGGTTAATGGTAAATTCTATCTCTCTAGGAGGGGGTAGCCTAATCACTTCCAAAGGAAACACCTCTAAAAAGTCGCTAACAATTGGGATTAGGCTAAGCCTTTCTTGCAATTATACCTGAGAGAGATTTAAGGACACGTCACCTATCTCACATGCTCTATCACTCCCACGTACAGGCACGGTATCTAAGTAAGTAATAGTTCTATCAGAACAATTTAACAAAACCCGATTCCTAGACAACCAGTCTATACCCAGAATGATGTCGATCCCAGTCAGAGGTATACACACTAGGTCTACAATAAACAAGGTGTCATCGATCGTTAGAGGGCAGTTTAGACATATTTGTGGGGATATGGTGGTTTCTCCCAAGGGTGTGGAAATGTGTATATCACAAGGCATGGTTCGTAAAGGTAAATTTATTCTTTCCACGCATGCATTAGAAATAAAAGAGTGCATGGCACCCAAATCAAATAATATTATCAAAGGAAAATTGTAAATTTTACCTCTACCCTGCATCAAACCTAATGACCTATCGATGTTGGCCGCATCTATGTGTCTTGTACCCTTACAATTGTAACATTGCACTGGAGTCTGATGCCAGCAGGGTTAGTTAGGATGTATGGTCCCACAATTCTGACAAAGAGCACTATCGGGCCATCTACTGCTGCTTGAAGACCCTGGCTGCGGTTTGAACATCCTGCCTTTCAAATTGAGATTTCTGGCTGGTGGTCTCGGCCTGTTACCTGTCCTCTGTGTCATGTTCTGCTTCTGTTATAAGTGTTTACTCAGGATCCGACATTTGTTCACCAGCACTGCAAAGTCTCTAATCTCAAGTGAGGCAAGTTGTGTCTTCATTGGCGGATCTAGGCCCTCTTCCAACTGACTTACCTTTCAGGCCTCATCATAATGCATTCGTAGGTACGTGGAATATCTGGATAGTTCTTCAAATTTCTCTAAATATTCCTCGAATGGTCTACCTCCCTGTGTAAGCTTCAAGAACTCTGCTTCCTTAGACTGTTTGACGCTCTCAGGAAAATATTTATCCATGAAGACCCTCTTAAAGGATTCCCAGGTGAGTGGAATACCCCTGCTCTCCATCAATTGTTAGGCTCCTATCCACCATCATTTTGCTTCATCCTTAAGCATGTATGTTGTATATGTTACTTTCTGTTCATTGTCACATTACAATAGACGGAAGATCTTTTCTATCTCCTTCAGCCATGCTTCCACTTCGGCTGGGTCGGAGGCACTTGGAAATAGAGGTAGACCTACTCTTTGAAATTCAATCCACCCTTGATACAATGGATTGGCATTCTGCGTGTTCCCATCGTTTCTGGTCTGCCTATCATCCTGTTGCTGCCTCATTACATTGGCACTTGTAGTAGCTTGGTCCCTTATGGCTTCAGCCATCATCTCTCGCATGTCGATGTTGGTCTCCATGCTGCTACTACCTAAGGCGCCCTGATTCCTGTGTCTTAGCCTTCCTCTGGGACTTCAAGTGTTATCCCTACTAGGTTATACCATGGCTATCTAACACAGAAAAAAATTGATTAGTCTTTAACAATAACAGTTAATAGAAAGATGTTAAATTCATTCTTTCACTTATCAATTCTAGATCAGGTCCTATGTATTTCAGAGATAAGTCAATCAAAACCCTAAAGCTGCAAGCCTGAAGATTCACAATCACTAGCCCACTAAACCAGACAACCGACAAACTAGGCTCTGATACCATACTTGTAATGACCCCTTAATCCACAATACACCATCCTCTATCTACGTAGTAAAAGCATATGGGTTTTCAAAATAAAATTTTCACTTTTCCCCGTTCAGGGAACGTCAGGGGATCATTACTGGTTGAGCGTAACCCAAATAGACTATTCTGTCAATCTATTCAGGTTTTGTTCAACCCTAAATCAATTGCAGCTACACTAAATACACATGCAATCACCACAATAAGCTCTGGAATATTAAAGCTAATAACCATGAATAGAATATACATCCATTCACAAGCAATCTATTAAAAACTCAGAATTTCAGACATTAATTCCTGCCAAAAATTCGGCAGATTTCCCCTGTAATCTGGACATCTCCCAAATACAAACATTCAACTAATCCAGTATATACATCAAATAAATCCAGTTCAACAACAGATAAAATCATCAACAGCCAGAAACAACCAATACAATTAATTACATATTACAATTCAATCTTAGAAACTAAGCTGCTCATCCGTCTATTTATTAAGCCTCTGCCTAGCTACCTTATAGACCCTTGTCCCTGTTCATCTGAGCAAACAACCTCATGAGATAGTTAAATCCCAATAAAGTAATTTACAGTAAATAAATAAATCAAAACTAGCTGAATGCTCAACGGTGCAAGCACCGAAAATAACTCCCATGTTTATGTCGAAAATCAGTGAAATACCTTATCTCTTTAAAATCATTAAATGGCATGGAAAAATGAGGAAATCTTTCAATGAATATAAAATCTATTTTTCTAAAAATCTGTGATCAAATTCGATGCCCGATGGTTTTCACATTCACATCCGTCACAAGTCTTATGTGACTATGTCTGAATCCGTCTAATTGCATGTCATTTTACGAGAAATCAATCTCTTATCATTGGGTGTGATCCATAACACCAATCACCCAAAATCAAGCCTATATTGAGAGTGTGATCCATGACAGCAATCACTCACTCAAGAACTGGGTGAGAATCAACATCTAGGGCATCCCCTAGCATGTGCACATACGTCAATCCTCATCCTCATACAGTCTATTTGGAATCATATGCACACAGTTGACTAGTTCCCAAGGTTCTAGGATATTACGCTTAAATTGCAACATTTTCCAGTATAGGTTATCCCCCTTATACTCCTTAAACCTTTCTTAAGGTCATCCTGGTTTACCGCGTAATTCTTAACGAATGTAGGCTAAGTATGATGGAAAACAATATGTTTATAAAATCCTCTACACTCAGGATACTCAACAGCTATCCCATATCGGTTGTTAAGTACCCTACCCTAAGTCAACTCACTCCTATGGCATCTAAATCTGATTACTAAGTCATTTTAACATGTAATAGGCATCTACAGCACACAAGCATGCAATTATACTCATTGAAGGCAGCACACATTTCCATTAAATCAAATGAAATCATTTAGGTATTCACAGAATCAATCTAAAATCAAGGGAGCATAAATTACCCTACCTAGTTTTCGTTTGCTCCTAATTAAGTCTGGGGCTTCCCGTATCCTTGTAATTTGAGTCTAGTTATTTCTTGGGCAATTAAATTAATGTTTTAGTCCATTAATTATTAAATTTCACTTTCCTACGTCAAATTACAAGTTTTCCTAAGCTGATAGGTTTTCTATACAGGTTCGGCATCTAATTCAGTCAAAATACATTAAATTAGGGCAATTTAGGTCATACTGAGGGTTCTGAAAGGTGAACATTTGCTTCTGGAGTCTTTCTGGCTTCTATGGCAGTGGCACATGGTGGAGCACGGCGGCTCACGGCGGAGAGGTGCGGTGGTTCTTGGCCGTTAAGGTGGCATTTTTCGATGGCGAAGTTCTACGCATGGTAAATGGAAAATTCCTCGATCCGAGCGTATGGCGGCTTCGTTTGGTGGCTGCGAGCTATGGGAGGAAGCTAGCAGCTCGGCCTTCCCAATGGCGTGGGCGGTGAAAGCAAAAAGCGCTAGATGGTGAAGATTAAAGCGTCCAAAAGAAATCGTGATGAAGGGAAGAAAAAGGCTTTTTTGGACAACGGTGGTGGTCGTTGGTGGCAGTGGGTGGTTGCTGAAAGTCAAGGGTGATGAGCTGCGTTGGTTGCTGGAAGTCGAGGGTGATGAGTTGCGTTGGTTGCTAGGTCGTACGGCAGCACAGGGCGGAAGTGGTGGCCGCACATGGTGGTGAAGGAAGGAGAGAGAAGAGAGAGAGAGAATTTGCAAAATGGAGGGAAATGGTGAGATTTTGGGAAATTTGGTCTTTTTCCTCTTCACCCAGGGAAACTTTCAGATTTCGTCTTTAATCTGAGCTAGGGTACAATTTCCCATGCAAGAGATTTGGCCTTCGTCTATGAATCCGAAGTCCGATACGCTATCTATCAATTTCCTATCGCTGGGCTACGTTTTCTTTCATCGGATTAGGTTTCTGACTCCGAAAAATTCCTTTGTTTCAACCATCAACTCCAAAAATTGTGTCAGATTTAATTTGAACAAAATCACAATCAAATTCACTCATTTTAATTATTTTCAAAATTTTGGTTATTACAACCGGCACAGCTCGACACCTCTAACCTCTAAAAACTAACCCCGGCCACCGACGGACACCTCAGTGATCGAAAAAAGCCTATTTCTCCTCCGTTGCGATTTTTCCTTCGCCGTCGTGATCTCTATCGTCCAGTGACACTGCCCCCACTATTGGAAAGTCTGAGCTGCTAGCTTTCTCCAATAGCTCCCAGCCGGTGAACGCCACTACCACACACCCAAAACGGAGAGATAACAGTCTGCCATGCGTTGTTCTTCTTCACCAAAAAATGTTGTCCAAACGGCTGTGAGCCGCTAAACGGACCTTAAATCTGGCCTCCTCGACTTGCGGGCTACACTTTGGTGTAATTTTTGACCTCAGCTGCATCCCTCTGTCGTGAGCCATCATGCACCACCGTGCGCCGTCGCTGGAGCTAGCAGAAACTATCCAAAACTAGAATTTCATCTTCCGAAACCCTCGGTATGATTTAAATTTCCCCAATCTAATTTTTTCTAATTTAAATTGAATGCTAAAAATGCGTAGAAATTAGACCAACCTAGAAATGTGGTAATCGGATGTAGGAAAGTTAAATTGAATAGGAGACTAACTGAGATTTAATTAAATTGCCTAAGGAACTAACTAGGCTCAAATTTCGAGGAAACAGGAAGCCCTGGATTGTAGGAGCAAACGGTAAAAAGGTAGAGTGATTTACGCTCCCTGTACTTTATTTAAAGCTGTGAATGCCTAATTAGAATAATTACATTGCATAGGAATACATGCTAAATTTTATGAGTATATATGTATTCCTGTGTGCTGTAAATGCCTATTGCATGTTAGAATTGTTGGCTATTAGACTTAGATTCCATAAGAACGAGTTAACTTAAGGTAGGGTAGTCAACAGTCGGTATGGGACAACCATTGAGTACCCCGAGTGCAGATGGTTTTGTAAATGCATCGTTTTTAAATCAAATTTAGCCTGCATTCGTTAGGAATTACGTAGTAAACCAGGACGACCTTATGAAAGGTTTAAGGTGTATAAAGGGGGATAACCTATACGGGGAAACGTTGTGGTTTAGGTGTAATCTCGTAGAACATTAAGAACCGATCGACTGTGTGCATACAATTCCAAATAGACTATATGAGATGAGGATTGGCGTATGTGCACATACTAGGGGACGCCCTAAATGTTGATTCTCACCCAGTCCTAGAGTGAGTGATTGGTGTCACGGATCAGACTCACAATATAGGCGTGATTTCGGGTGATTGGTGTCATGGATCACACCCAATGATAAAGTATGTTTTCTGTAAAAATGAAATGCAATTGGATAAATTTGTAAACGGTCACATGAGACTTGTGACTAAAACGTATGCGAAAACCACCGGGCATGGATTTTTAAATAGAACTTCAATATGGATTTTCAGAAAATGTATTTTATACTCATTTTAATTATTGCATCATTTTTCGTGTAATTTCACGTTTTTAATGATAAGGTAATTCACTAGCTTATGAATTTAACATGGGGAGATGTTTTATGTGCTTTGTCATAGCTAAGCATTTAGCTATTTTATAACTGTATATTGTAAATTACTCTACTGGAATTTAACTATCTCATGAAGTTGTTTGCTCAGATGATCAGGAACAGGGTATGCTTAGGAGATAGCTAGGCAGGAGCAAGATATCTGAAGGACGTTGCTGCGTAGTTTTAGGCTTGAATTGATTATGTAATTAAATGTATTCATGTTCTATTTATTGATGGATTTGACTGGATGTATTTATTGGTTTTCTGATTGATTGTACTTTAGGGAACACTCGATTTACAGGGGAAACTCTGCCGGATTTTTGGCAGAAATAACTGCTTGAATATTAGTTTAAGTTGAATTGCATGAATGGATTGCATATTCTAATTTTATGGTTATTAGAAATTGATATTCCATAGCGTATTATGAATATATGTGAAAATTAGAATAGCTACGTATGGCGTAGGGTTGAGTGAAATCTAAATGGACAGTGGTAAGAGTCTATTTGGGTTACACACAATTTGTAGCAACCCTCCAATATTCCCGAATTAGGGAAAAATGAAAAATTGATTTGAAAACCCATATGCTTCCGCTACTCTGATAGAGGTAAGTGTATTGTAAATTAAGGGGTTGTTACAATAATGGTATCAAAGCCTGGTTGATCAGTTGACTGGTTTAGTGGGTTAGTGGTTGTGAAATTTTAGGTTTGCATCTTTAGGACTTTAAATTGATTTGACTCTAGAATATCTAAGACCTGATCTTGAATTGAGAAATTAAGGAATAAATTTAACATTTTGCTGCTAACTGTTGTTGTTAAAGACTAATCAATTTTCTTTCTATGTCAGATAGCAATGGCAGATCCTATCACGGTCAGTACTCGGAGGCCAAGAGGAAGGCCGAGACATAGAAGCCAAGGCGCCTCAAGTAGTAGTAGCATGGAAACCAACGCCGATATGTGAGAAATGATAGACTCCATCCGAATGATGGCTGACGCCATGAGAAAATAGGCTACTACAAGTGCCAATGTCATGAGGCAGGAACAGGAAGACCGAAAAAATAGAAATGATGGAAATAATCAAAACGTCAACCCCATGTATCAAAGGTGGATAGAATTCCAGAGGGCAGGGCCACCCCCATTCACAGGCACCTCTGATCCAGCTACAGTTGAAGCATAGCTGAAGGAAATGGAGAAAATCTTCCGCTTGTTGCATAGTAATGATGAACAAAGAGTGACCTATACAACATACATGCTCAAGGGTAAAGCGAAACAATGGTGGACAAGAGCCTAGCAGCTAATAGAGAGCAAGGGCATTCCACTTACTTAGGACTCCTTCAAGAGGGTCTTCTTGGATAAGTACTTCCTAGAGAGCGTAAGACAGGCTAAGGAGACAGAGTTCTTATAGCTCAGACAAGGAGGCAGACCGTTTGAGGAATATTTGGCAAAATTTGAAGAACTGGCCAGATATTCCACCTACCTCAAGATGCACTATGATGAAGCCTGGAAGGCAAGCTAACTAGAAGAAGTCTTGGACTTGCCGATGAAGACACAGATTGCTCCGCTCGAGATCAGAGATTTTGCAGTACTGGTGAATAAGTGCCGAATCCTTAACAAGAACCTAGAATAGAAACAGAACATGACTAAGAGAATAGGCAATATGCCGAAATAGCCAGCTAGAAACCTTAATGTGAAGGGCGGAATGTTCAAGCCACAATCAGGGTCATCTAGTAATGGCAGACGTCCAGAAAGTGCAAACTGCCCAAAGTGTGGAATGAGGCATCCCAACCAACCTTGCTGGCATCAGACACCAGTATAGTGTTATAAATGCGGGGATATAGGACATTTTGCAAAGTACTGCCTATCAAGTAAAACCCAGCAGAGTTCAGGTGGCCGAAGACCACAAGCTCCAGGGAGAGTCTTTACTCTGGATGCAGCGAACGTTAACAAGTTACCAAGATTAATGCAGGGTAGAGGTAAAATTTATAATTTTCCTTTAATAATATTGTTTGATTCGGGTGCCACACACTCTTTTATTTTTTATGCATGCATAGAAAGAATAAACCTACCCCTACAAATCATGCCCTGTGACTTACATGTTTCCACACCATTAGGAGAGACCACCATATCCCCACAAATATTCCTGAATTGTCCCCTTAACATCGATAACACCCTTTTTATTGTGGACCTAGTGTGTTTACCCCTGACTGGGATCGACGTCATTTTGGGAATGGATTGGTTGTCTAGGAATCGGGTTCTATTAAATTATTCCAAAAGGACTATCACTTATTTGGAAACCGTGCCTGTATGTGGGAGTGACAGAGCGTGTGAGATAAGTGATGTTTCCCTGAATCTTTCTCAGGTAGAATTACAGGAAAGGTTGAACCTAATCCCTATTGTTAGCGACTTTCTGGAGGTTTTTCCTTTGGAAGTAAGTAGGCTACCCCCACTTAGAGAGATAGAATTTACAATCGACCTAATTCTGGGTGCAGGGCCGATAGCCATGACCCCATATAGAATGGCCCTAGCAGAATTGAGGGAATTAAAGGTTCAGATAGAGGATTTGTTAGAAAAGGGATTCATTAGGCCGAGCGTGTCACCGTAGGGAGCTCTTGTCCTATTCGTAAAGAAGAAAGACGGGAGTTTAAGGTTATGCATTGACTATCAGCAATTGAATAAGGTGACTATTAGGAATAAGTACCCATTACCGTAGATTGATGACCTATTTGACCAGTTACAAGGTGCAACGGTATTCTCCAAGATAGACTTAAGATCGGGATACCACCAGATTAGGGTTAGGGAGGAATATATCCCTAAGACAGCATTTAGCACTAGGTACGACCACTATGAGTTTCTAGTGATGCTGTTTGGACTGAAAAATGCACCTGCTATCTTTATGGACTACATGAACAGAATTTTTAGACGCTACTTGGACCAGTTTGTAGTGGTATTTATAGACGACATCCTAGTCTATTCCAAGACTCACAAAGAGCATGCACAACATCTTAGCACGGTGCTACAGATATTGGAAGAAAAGTAATTGTATGCTAAATTTGAGAAATGTGAGTTTTGGTTGGAGGAGGTGAAATTTCTGTTGACCCATTGAGCAAAAGGCTCTTAAAGTAATTTTGATGATAACAAACAAATTAAACCATTGCAGGAAAATCAAATCTAAAAGCTCATCAAGGCAAATCTGTAACACCCCTATTTTCTTAATTACTTTATTTCATTGTTTTCTTAAGGTAACAGAATAAAAGATGAAGAAAATACCTTAGTAATCTAATGTTTAGAGAAAAATGTAACAAGGGAGAGAATAGAGGTGATGAAATGAGGGATGCACTGTAATGTGAGAATTTTAATTTCTCTTCATCTTACTTTAGCCAAATAATTCAGAATGGAGGGAAAGAAAACTATATATATATTAATATAGATTATTAGGATAGGAAAGACAATGGTGCTTAGTTATAAAGAATGAGGTGCTTAAAAAGCTTCTTTCTCTTACATAAATTGATATAATCGAATATGAAGGAATATATGTAACTTAAACTAATTTATGTGCATGCATATAAGTAGTAGCAATTAAGAAGAATGAAAGAAAGGAGGCTAGTGTTCAACATACATCACGAGTGAAAAGGAAATTCACAAGGGAGAAGACGTGTGGAAATTGCTCTCTTTTTTCCATCTCATCACTTTTTTTCCTCACATTAGCGGAACAGGTAAGTGCATGGGGGCTTTCGGTGAAGAGGTGAGAAAAGAGAGAGAGACGATCTGCCACAATTCTCATCCTTTCCTCTCATTTAATCCTACGTCCAATGGGACCTACCTATCTACCTATAGCCTATGTGATAATTCGGTGAAGAGGTGATGTATCATCTATAGCCTATGTGACAATTCGGTGAAGAGGTGGTGTGTGTGTGTGTGTTCAAGAAAGGGAGGAGTAATGTATCATTTAATAAGATAAAATTTATAAATGGGAAAATAAAAAATGCATGCATTCAGTGAAATATAATTTAAATAAGAGAGAGAAGCTTGAGACATGGAGAAAAGAAAGATATACGAGCATTTGAGAGAAGGGAAGCTATAGATGTTGGAAACAAATCTTTAAGCAATAGGAAAGGAAGGAAAATCGTTCAAAAAGAAACCAAGAAGAAGGCAAACTCCAAACACCAAAAATCTCTTCATCCTTCTTATATCTTTAAGGTAACTTAGCAATTTAATTCCATTCCATCCCATTGTTTCTTAGTTGTAGAATATATATCTATATGTCTTCATGGTACAGGAGTTGTTGAAAGATAAATATATATATATCTATATGTCTTCACGGTACAGGAGTTGTTGAAAGGTAAATATACCTTGTTATATATATATATATATACCCTCACGGTGTAGGAATTGTTGAAAGGTAAATATATCTTGTTATATATATATATAACCTCACGGTGCAGGAGTTGTTGAAAGGTAAGTATACCTTGTTATATGTTTAGAAGTATGAACTCCAATTTGTTTAAGTGCGTATGAGAGGGTGGGAGAATTCTTGAGAAATTGTAGTTATATTCATAAACAAACGTAGGAAAGGAAAATTCCAGAATTTACAATCGAGAGTGAAAGATTTCTTGATAGCTGGTTAGTATACTCATAAGGAAATATGGGAAAGGTAGAATCCAGAATGTAGAATGAAAGAACTAGCCGAAATTAATATAGAGAATGGGTATATTTATATAAGTAAAAATTTATTCTAATTTAGAGAAAAGAATTGGTGAAATTGTATGAGAAAAACCTGTTTGAATTTAGAAAAGCTTAGGAGGAAAGTATAATTGATAATGATTTGTAAAGGAGTGGAGAATTTGTGAAAAATTAATAAGAAGTATAAGGCCATGAAAATAGCAAACCAAAGGAAATAAATTCTGCATTTTAATGAGAAATATAATATAACATAGGAAGGATTAATTATATAATTGGAGGAATAAGATACATTTTAATTTATAGGAAATTAAGTAAAGAATGATAATTAGTGGTGATGAAAGAATTAATTCTAATAAAAGAAAGTTGGTCTTGTCTGGTAGTAATTTATATTACTATTAATATATATATATATAAGTGATTAAATATAAGGACTCTTAATCATCCTAGATAATATGAATTAAAAGAATACCTAAGTATAATAGAATATTAAAGGTAATTCATACTTCAATGTGGTAAGATATCTGAAGTACTATATTAATCATAATGGTATTCTAACTGGTCTAGGATAAGTAAAGGCAAAGGATATTAAAACACAAGAATAATGATAGTTATAATTGTTGTATATATGCATAAGTGACCAAGCGTTCACTAATCTCATGAGAGTGGCCAAGAGTCCACAACGTGACCAAGAGTTCACTAATCTCGTGAAAAGTGGCCAAGATTCCACTAAGTGACCCAGTATTCATAAATTCGAGTAGCCAAGTGTCCACCATTGTTGTAATAAGATTAAATGCATGTTACGCATGCAAGGTAAGTTTTAAGAATGAAAAATATGCATATATATATATGTGACTATTAATTGATTCCATTGTTAGATATATATATGTATATTCTTTTGAATAAGAATTATCCTCTACATATGAATAAGTGTGATTGCTACAGTACTAGATCAATTGAATTCCCTATTATTGTTAACATATACATATGAAAGCATTGGATTATGAAATGATGGGATGTGAATAATAGTATTAAAAGAAATGAAAATTTTCTGTGCGTGCACAGTGGTACATGTCAGTATAAAGTTAAATTGCGAATTGTTAAGTTACTGAGAAATTAGTTTCTCATTTGTGTGCTGATATGTATTAGATACAGGTAATTAGTGAAGTTCTGAGTGATACGGGACTAGCAATAAGGAAGAATTTTGTAATAACATTTTGTAACTACGGGTTTGAGTGATAGAAATTATATTGTCTCCTAACCCTAAGTTAGTAACATTGAGAGTAAGGTACTATTGTAGTATTTACATATATATTGCAACGTAATCACTTTATCCACTATGAATCGTATTGTCATTTCGCTGTGCTTATAAATTTTATCTGAGTCAAAGAGTCGATAATTTAGAATGGAATGATATATAGAAGATAAGGACACTCAGATGTAAAGAGGGTGAATAAATAAAGGTAAGAATAAATGTAAAGGCTTTATCTGGTTACTAACACTAAGTCGTAATACTGGATAAGGGCGTTATAAAATCAAGAACAAAGAATATTAGACAAAAAATTAGGACCTGAAAGTGTAAGAAAATAATAGAAACTTGAGTTCAAAATGTTTTCCAAAATTATGTGAGGTAGCTTTCCAAAACCTAAGTTTTCTTAAAAGAAAAAACTCTCGCCTAGCAGTCGACTTTCACAAAAATAGCGGTCGACTGATAGATGTGGAGCTTTGATAATTACTAAACAGAAAGCCACCAGTTGACTGATATGAAGCTAACAGTCGACTGATATCCAACAGAGTGCTACCAGTCGACCGCTAGGAGTTAACAGTCGACTGATATCCATTACAGTAGACTGCCAAATGTATCAGCCGACTGCCAAGCTACAATTTTTGAAAACTTTCCCTCTAGAATGCAGCCAGTCGACTACCAAGGCATAATAGCGGACTGCCATAAAACTGTTTTCAAAAGAGAAGCCTTCCAAAATGTCACCAGTTAACTGCCAAGGCATAGTAGCCAACTGCCATGACACTGTTTTCAAAAGTAAAGCCTTCCAAAATGTCACTAGTCAACTGCTGCACACTGCACTTCAAAAAATTTTGAATTAAGAACACGACAGTTGACTTGCATGACATATCAATCGACTTGCATGTTACAGAGATGACATCAGGGTTAGTACAAACGACTAGTTTTGCAGAGATTACATTTGATTTGTTTTCTGATCGGTTTTTTAACCTTTTCTCTTGCAAGAAATCTATAAATAGAGCCTCTGGAAAGCCTAAAAAAGACAGAAAAACAACTGAACGAAAATCATCATCTGAAAATTATTTGAGCTTTGGTTCCTATCATTTTCATTAGTTCTTCTTCTGTAAAAATCTACTCTGATTGAGAGAGTTCTTGAGCTGACAAAATTATTCCTCTAAACTGAGAGATATCAAGGAAAGGTTTTCCTTGTAGGAGTTTTTTTTTTAAGAAAGGGGAGTGAGAATCTGTAGTGGCTTACAAGTGCCCTAGTTAAACTTGTGGAAATAGTGAAAAATCTCAAGTGTTGACTTGGGGACTGGATGTAGGCTTGTTAATAAGCTAAACTAGGATAAATTATTGCGTATCTTTTATTTTTTGCACACTATTCTCTGCATTTATCTTCAGAAAATTTATCTGCTACCATAATTGATACTTGCTACTACACTTCCCTTCTTGATAGAAATACTCTTGTCCCTCTGTGTTGAGTCAATTTAACTAAATTAATTTCTGCTCTTATAAGTTTTCTACATCTCTGCCTAAGCTAAGTTTAAATTCTTCAAAAATTTTAAACACCCAATTCACCCCCCCTCTTGGGTGCCAACCATTTCCAACAATTTCTAAGCCATGTGGTAAATGTGAAAGGGATTTCTATAGACCCTCAGAAGATAGAAGCAATATTAGATTGGGGTCAACCAAGGACGATTATCAAAGTTAGGAGCTTTCTAGGTTTGGCAGGCTATTACAGGAAGTTCATCCAAGGATTTTCTCAGATAGCTTTGCCATTAACCCGATTAACTTAGAAAGGTGTAAATTTTGAGTGAAGCGAGCAGTGCGAGCATACTTTCCAAACTTTAAAGGAAAATTTGACCACCGCTCCAGTGCTAATAATTTTGAAACCCTTAGAACCCTTTTCAGCGTATACAAATGCATTAATGAAGGGTTTAGGATGCGTCTTAATGAAGGATGGAAAAGTGGTGGCTTATACATCGAGGCAATTGAAACCTGCATAGGAAAATTATCCTACCCACGACTTAGAATTAGTTGCCATTATATTTGCCCTGAAGATTTGGAGACATTACTTATATAAGGCCGTATTTGAGATTTTTAGTGATCATAAGAGCCTTAGGTACTTGTTTGATCAAAAGGAATTGAATATGAGGTAGAGGAGGTGGGTAGAGTACTTGAAGGACTTTGACTTCGAGTTAAAATACCATGCAGGGAAGGCTAATGTGGTAGCTGATGCATTAAGCCGAAAGTCATTTCAATTAGCTAGCTTAATGGTAGACGAGATGAGATTACTTAAGGATTTTAGGAATCTCATCCTCAATGTAATTTCATTTCCGAAGAAATTAGTAATGATTAACTTCCTAATAACCTACAATTTGAGGGAACAAATTAAACAAGCCCAACTAGAGGATGAATCCTTGGAGACCTATGCAAACCAACCTGATTTTGGATTAGCCCCTAATGGAGTATTGATGTTCAGGAATAGAATAGTAATCCTAAACCATCAGGAATTGAAGGAAAAAGTGTTAGCATAGGCTCATCAAAGCCACTATACCATCCATCCAGGTATTTCTAAGATGTATCAGGATTTAAAAAGAAAATTTTAGTGGCCAGGTATGCGGAAAGATATCACAAAGTATGTGAATGCTTGTCTGACTTGTCAACAGGTTAAGATAGAGCATCAAAGACCTGCAGGATTATTGAAGCCACTGGAGATACCAGAAAGGAAATGAGATCAAATAACCATAGATTTTGTAGTTGGACTACCTAGAACACCAACTGGTTATGATGCCATTTAGGTGATAGTGGATAGATTAACCAAGATTGCTCACTTTTTACTTGTCAAAATGAGATACTCTATGGAGAAACTAACCGAGGTATACCATAGGGAGATCATGAGATTACATGGAATACCATCAAGTATAGTATCAAATCGTGATCCTAGATTTACTTCGAGATTTTGGCAATCCCTATAACAAGCATTAGGAACCCAGCTTAAGTTTAGCACTGCCTATCATCCTCAGACTGACGGGCAGTCTGAGAGAATAATCCAAACTTTAGAAGACATGTTAAGGGCTTGTGTGCTAGAACAAAAAGGAAGTTAGGATAAACACTTACCTTTGATAGAGTTTACATACAATAACAGTTATCACTCTACCATCGGTATAGCAACTTATGCTGCTCTGTATGGGAGGAGCTGTAAATCACCTTTGAGTTGGGTGGAGATGGGGGAAAGTACACTGTTAAGACCTGATATTGTACAAGAGACCACTGATC
This sequence comes from Senna siamea, assembly GCA_031216115.1. NCBI lineage: Eukaryota > Viridiplantae > Streptophyta > Magnoliopsida > Fabales > Fabaceae > Senna > Senna siamea. The sequence goes on from CM062360.1 coordinate 13,341,699, forward strand.
AGATTAAAATGATCAGAGAAAAGATAAGGGCTACCCAACAGAGACAGGAAGCCTACGTAAATAAGAGAAGGAGACCTTTCGAATTTAATGAGGGAGAGCATGTTTTCCTGAGAGTATCCCCCACTACGGGTATCGGTGGACAAGTAAGGACAAGAAAATTAAGCCTCAGATTCTTAGAACCATTCCAAATCTTACAAATAGTCGGTCCAGTCGCTTACCAGATTTCCTTACCTCCATACCTGTCAAACTTTCATGATGTCTTTCACGTCTTGCAACTCCGAAAATACATCCCAGACCCTGTGCATGTATTGGGGAATCAACCCATATTATTAAAGGAAAATTTAACTTATGAATCTACACCTGTACAAATCCTTGACTTTAAGACTAAGCAACTCCGGAATAAGGTAATCCCTTTAGTTAAGGTACTTTGGCAGGATGTAGCATCGCAGGAGATGATGTGGGAGAAAGAGGATGAGATTTGGTAACGTTATCCAGAGCTATTCACAGGTATGAATTTTGGGGACAAAATTTCTTTTAAGGGGGGGAGAATGTAATAAACCAAATTTTAAAAATAAATTAATTGGGCAAATAAAACCTTGATTTTGTTAAAATCAAAAATGATGTAATTTTCTTAGTCTACGGTTGAAATTTGGAAATTTTTCAGAGTCAAAATCCGATCTGATGAAGGAAAAACTTGGCCTGACGTCAGGGAATTTATAATAAATAGAATTTTTAAAATAGCCAAACTAAATAAAATTGATCGTGATTTATTTAAAACTGATTTTGGCATGATTTTCATAGTTGATGGTTGAAACTGAGGAATTTTTCAAAGTCAGAAACCTGATCCGATGGAAGAAAACGCATCCCGGTGTTAAGAATTTGATAGATAGAGTTTTAGACTTCAGTTCCTCAGATAGAGGCCGAAACACTTGCATGGGAAACTGTGCCCATGACCAGATCGAAGACAGCATCCAGAAGTTTCCTCGAGTGATGTGCCAAAAGACAGAATCGCCCCTAGAGGCTTTAAACTTCCTAAACTTCACAAATTTCCATCATTTTCCCACCTTCACTCTCTCTCTTCACTCCATTTTCTCTCTCTTCTCTCTCCTCCTCTCACCACCGTCGCCCTGGACCACCGTCTGACCTACTAACCAACACGCCTCACCACCCACAACTTCCAGCAACCACCCATGGCCACCAACGGCCACCACCCTCGCCGAAAAACATCCATTTTCCTCCTTCATCGCGAATTCCTTGCGCCGCTGTGATCTCCACCGTCTGACACAGTTAGATGTCACCGCCCCCGCCATTGTGAAGGCTGAGCTGCCAGCTTCCTCCACAGCTTGCAGCCGCCGAACAGAGTCGCCACGCACCCAGATCGAGGAAATCTCCGTCCACCATGCGTGAAACTTTGCTGTTAGAAAATGCTTCCTTAACGGCTGAGAACCACCGTGCAAACCCCAGATTTGGACTCCTCATCTTGAGGGCTTCACTCTAGTGTAATTTTTGAGCTCAACCGCCCTCTTCGCCTTGCGTTGCTGTGAGCCACCGTGTGTCATAGCCGAAGACGCTAGAAAGATGACAGAAGTAAATTCCCACCTTTAAGAACCACCGGTATGATCTAAATTGCCCTAATTTAATGTATTTCTGACTGAATTGGATGCCAAACGTGTATAGGAAATTTATCAGCTTAGGAAATCATGCAATTAGACGTAGGAAAGTGAAATTGATTATGTAACAGACTAAATATTAATTTAATTGCCCAGGAAATTGACTAGCTCAGATTTCAAAGATACGAGAAGTCTTGGATTGATTAGGAGCAAACAGAAACCAGGTAAGGTAGTTTACGCTTCCCAGACGTTAGACTGACTTTGGGAATACCTGAATGATTTTAAATTAATTGCATAGAAATACGTATTGCCTTCAATGGATATAATTGCATGCCTGTGTGCTGGTATTGTCTGTTGCATGTTAGGCGATTTGGCTATTGGATTTAGATGCCATAGGGGCAGATTGACTTAGGGTAGGGTACTTAACAGTCGGTATGGGATGGCTGTTGAGTATTCCGAGTGCAGGAGATTTTATAAATGTTTCGTTTTAACCAGATATAGCCTGCATTTGTTAGGGATTATGCGATAAACCAAGACGACCCTACGAAAGGTTTAAGGAGTATAAGGGAGGATAGCCTATATGGGGAAACATTGTGATTTAGGTGTAATACCCTAGAACCCTGAGGAATAGTCGACTGTGTGCATGTGATTCTGAATAGACTGTATGAGGATGAGAATTGGTGTATGTACACATGCTAGGGGACGCCCTAGATGTTGATTCTCACTATGTCTTTGAGTGAGTGATTGGTATTACGGATCACACTCACGATATAGGCAAGATTTTGGGTGATTAGTGTTCTAGATCACACCCAACGATAATAGATGGATTTTCTTAAGATGACATGCAATTAGATAGATTCAAATATGGTGGCATAAGACTTGTGGCCAACGTGTATGTAAAAAAATCAGGCATGGGATTTGATTTGATTTTTGAGTAAAGATTTTATAAAAAAAATTGTTATATTTATTTAATAATTACCTCGATTTCCATGTTATTTAACGATTTTAAAAGATAGGGTATTTCACTAATTTTTGAAATGAACACGGGAAGTTGTTTTCAGTACGTGCACCACTGAGCATTCGACTAATTTTTAAATATATATTTACTGTAAATTAATCTACTAGGATTTAAATATCTCATGAAGTTGTTTGCTCAGATGAACAGGGACAGGGGCCTAGAAGATAGCTAGGCAGAGACTTGATAACAGACAGACTTGCAGCTTAGTCTTAGGCTTGAATTTGATTTGTATATATATATATTATTAATGATTATGTTGCTGGATTTATGTATGTATTGGTAGTTTCTGGCTGTTGATGGTTTTATCTATTGTATTGGATTTGATTCGATGTATATATTGGAATTAGTTGACTATTTGTATTTGGGTAACTTTTAAAATACAGGGAAAACTTTGTCGGATTTTTGGCAGAAAATTATGACTAAACTTTTAAGTTTTTGATGGATTACATATGAATGGATGTATGTTCGAATTATGGTTATTAGTTTTAATATTCCAGAGCTTTTTGGGGTGATTGCATGTGTAATTAGTGTAGCTGCAATTGATTTAGGGTTGAACAGAATCTGAATAGGCGATGAAAAAGTTTATTTAGGTTACGCTCAACCAGTAGCGATCTCCTGACATTCCCATATTGGGAAAAACTATTTTGAAAAACCCATACGCTTCCGCTACTCAGATAAGGGATAGTGTATTGTGGATTAGGAGGTCGTTACAATTATGGTATCAGAGCTTGGCTTGTTGATTGTCTGTTTTAGTAGGCTAGTGATTGTGAATCTTCGGGCTTACAGCTTTAGGGTCTTGATTGACTTAAATCTGTAATACTTAGGACCTGATTTTGAATTGATAAGTGAAGGAATGAATTTAATGTTTTTTCGTTAACTGTTATTGTTAAAGACTAATCATCTTCTTTCTGTGTTAGATAGCTATGGCAGAACCTAGCAGGGATAGCACACGGAGGCCAAGAGGAAGGCCAAGGCACAGGAATCAGGGCGCTTCAGGTTGTAGCAGCTTAGAGACTAACGTCAACATGCAAGAGATGATGGATTCTATACGGATGATGGTTGATGCCATGAGGGACCAAGCTACCACAAGCACCAATGTAATGAGGCAGCAACAGGAGGACAGGAAAACCAGAAACGATGGAAACACTCAGAATGTCAATCCGTTTTATCAAGGATGGATTGAATTTCAGAGAGCAGGTCCACCTCTATTTTCAGATGCCTTCGACCTAATCGCAGTGGAAGCATGGCTGAAAGAGATAGAAAATATCTTCCATCTGTTGCAATGTGACAAAGAATAGAAAGTAACATTTGTAACTTACATGCTGAAGGGTGAAGCAGAACGATGGTGGACAGGTGCCCAGCAGCTGATGGAGAGCAGGGGCATTCTGCTAACTTGGGAATCTTTTAAAAGGGTCTTTATGGATAAATACTTTCCTGAGAGCATCAGACAATCCAAGGAATCACAATTTTTGAAGATCACACAGGGAGGTAAACCCTTCGAGGAATATTTAGAGCAATTTGAAGAACTATCCAGATATTCCACTTATCTACAGATGCATTATGACGAGGCCTGGAAGGTAAGTCAGTTAGAAGAGGGCCTAAATCCGACAATAAAGACACAGCTTGCCCCGCTGGAGATTAGAGACTTATAGTGCTGGTGAACAAGTATTGAATCCTGAGTAAAAACATAGAATAGAAGCAAAACATGTCACAGCGAACAGGTAACAGGCCAAGACTACCAGCTAGAAATCTCAATGTGAAAGGCGGGATGTTCAAACCACAACCAGGGTCTTCAAGCAAAGGCATTAGATGGCCCGATAGTGTACTTTGTCCGAAGTGTGGAACCAAGCATCTTAATCAACCTTGTTGGCATCAGACTCCAGTTCAATGCTACAAGTGTGGGGGTACAAGACACATGGCAAAGTACTGCCCCTCAAGCGGAAGCCAGCAGACACTAGGTAGCCAAAGACCGCAAGCTCTAGGGAGAGTCTTTACTATGGATGTGGCCAATGTCGACAAGTCATCTAGTTTGATTCAGGATAAAGGTAAAATCTACAATTTTCCTTTAATAATTTTGTTTGATTCGGGTGCCACGCACTCTTTTATTTCTAATGCATGCATAGAAAGAATAAATTTACCTGTACAAACCCTATCCTGTGATTTATACATATCCACCACCTTGGGAGAAACTACCATATCTCTGCAAATATGCCTAAACTGCCACTTAACCATTGATGATACCCTGTTTATTGTGGACCTAGTGTGTATACCTTTGACTTGGATCGACATCATTTTTGGAATGGATTGGTTGACTAGGAATCGGGTTTTATTAAACTATTCCGAGAGGACAATCACTTACTTGGATACCGTGCCTGTACATGGAGTGATAGAGCATGTGAGATAGGTGATGTATCCCTCAATCTCTCTCAGGTAGAATTACAGGATAAGCTAAATTTAATCCCAATTTTTAGTGACTTTCCAGAGGTGTTTCCTTTGGAAGTAAGTAGGCTACCCCCTCCTAGAGAGATAGATTTTACCATTGACCTGATTTCGGGTGCAAGCCAATAGCCATGACTCTATACTGAATGGCCCTAGCGAAATTGAGGGAATTAAAGGTCCAAATAGAGGAATTATTAGACAAAGGGTTCATTAGGCCGAGTGTGTCACCATGGGGAGCTCCTGTCTTATTCGTAAAGAAGAAAGATGGAAGTTTAAGATTATGTATTGATTATCGACAACTGAACAATGTGACCATTAGGAAAAAATATTCATTACCACGGATCGATGATTTATTTGACCAGTTGCAAGGTGCGATTGTGTTCTCTAAGATAGATTTAAGATCGGAATATCACTAGATAAGGGTTAGAGAGGAAGACATTCCTAAGACAGCATTTAGTACTAGATACAGCCACTATTAGTTTCTAGTGATGCTATTTGGTTTGACTAATGTACCTGCTGTCTTCATGGACTACATGAACAAAATCTTTAGACCCTACGTGGATCAATTTGTTGTGGTATTCATAGATGATATCTTGATATATTCCAAAACTCACGAAGAGCATGCCCAACATCTTAGCATGATGCTACAGATATTGGAAGAGAAACAACTATATGCTAAGTTGGAAAAATGTGAGTTTTGGTTGGAGGAAGTGAAATTTCTAATCACGTGGTAAATGGAGAAGGGATTGCAGTAAACCCTAAGAAAATCAAAGCAGTATTAGATTGGGGTCGACTGAGGATGGTCACTAAGATTAGGAGTTTTCTAGGTTTGGCCGGCTATTATAGGAAGTTCATTCAAGGATTTTCCCACATAGCCTTACCATTAACCCGGTTGACTCGGAAGGGTGTAAACTTTGAATGGAGAAAGTAGTGTGAAGAGAGTTTTCAGACTTTGAAAGAAAAATTAACCACCGCTCCTATATTAATAATCCTGAAACCCTTAGAACCCTTTACAGTATATACAGATGCATCATTGAAAGGTTTAGGATGCGTCTTAGTGCAAGATGAAAAAGTAGTGGCTTATGCATCAAGGAAATTGAAACCTGCAGAGAAGAACTACCCTACCCACGATTTGGAATTAGATGCCATCGTATTTGCCCTAAAGATTTGGAGACATTACTTATACAAGGCTGTATTTGAGGTTTATAGTGATCACAAGAGCCTTAGGTACTTGTTTGATCAAAAGGAACTGAATATGAGGTAGAGAAGGTGGGTAGAGTACTTCAAGGATTTTGACTTTGAATTAAAATATCATGTAGGGAAGGCTAATGTTGTAGCAGATACATTAAGCCGGAAGTCACTACAATTAGCTAGCCTAATGGTAGATAAGATGAGGTTACTTGAGGACTTTAGGAATCTCAGCCTCAATGTAATCTCATTTCTGAAGAGATTAGTGATGAGTGACTTCCTGATATCTTGCGATCTCTGAGAGCAGATTAGAAAAGCCCAATTAGAGGATGAATCCTTGGAGGTATATGCAGATCAACCTGATTTTGGACTGGCCCCTGATGGAGTATTGATTTTTAAGAAACGAGTACTAATTCCAAACCATCAGGAGTTAGAGGAAAAAGTGTTAGCAGAGGCTCATCGAAGTCACTATACTATCCACCCAGGTATTTCCAAGATGTATCAGGATTTGAAGAGGAACTTTTGGTGGCCAGGCATGCAGAAGGACATTATAAACTATGTGAATGCCTGTCTGACTTGTCAACAGGTCAAGATAGAGCATCAGAAACCTTCAAGGCTACTAAAACCATTGGAAATACCAAAAAATAAATGGGATCAAATAACCATAGATTTTGTAGTAGGATTACCTAGGACACCAGTCGATTGTGATGCCATTTGGGTGATAGTAGATAGACTAAACAAATCTGCTCACTTTTTGCCTGTTAAGATGAGATACTCTATGGAGAATTTGACCAAAGTATACCTTAGGGAAGTCGTGAGGTTACACGAAATACCATCTGGTATAGTTTTAGACAGAGACCCTAGGTTTACTTCAAGATTTTGGCAATCCCTGCAGCAAGAATTAGGAACCCAGCTTAAGTTTAGCACAGCCTATCATCCTCAGACTGACAGGCAGTCTGAGAGAACCATCCAAACTCTAGAAGATATATTGAGGGCTTGTGTGCTAGAACAGAAAGGAAGTTAGGATAAATACCTACCTTTGATATAGTTTGCATACAATAACAGTTATCACTCTACCATTGGTATGGCACCTTTTGCTGCTCTGTATGGGAGAAATTGTAAGTCACCTCTAAATTAGGTAAAAATTGGGGAAGGTATATTGTTGGGAATGAGATTGTACAATAGACCACTGATCAAATAAAAATGATCAGAGAAAAGATGAGAGTGGCCCAACAAAGGCAGGAAGCCTATGCTAATAAGAGGACAAGACCTTTAGAATTTAATGAGGGAGAACACGTTTTCCTGAGAGTGTCCCCCACCACGGGTATCGATAGACAAGTAAGGACCAGAAAACTAAGCCCTAGGTTCCCAGGACCATTCCAAATCTTACAAAAGGTCGGTCCAGTTACTTATCAGATTGCCTTACCTCCACACCTGTCCAATTTGCATGACGTCTTTCATGTCTCGCAACTCCACAAATACGTCCCAGACCCTACGGATATATTGGGGAATCAACCCATAATATTAAAGGAAAATTTAACTTATGAATCTATACTTGTACAAATCCTTGACTTTAAAACTAAGCAACTCCAGAATAAGATAATCCCTTTAGTTAAGGTACTTTGGCAGGATGTAGCATCGAAGGAGATGACCTGGGAGAAGGAGGACGAGATGAGGTAACGATACCCAGAGCTATTCACAGGTATGAATTTTGGGGATAAAATTTCTATTAAGGGGGGGAGAATGTAATAAACAGAATTTTTAAAATAGCCAAACATAATAAAATTGATTGTGATTTCTTTAAAACTGATTCCGGCATGATTTTTAGAGTTGATGGTTGAAACTGAGGAATCTTTAAGAGTCAGAAACCTGATCTTATGGAAGAAAATGTAGCCCAACGTTAAGAATATGATAGATAGAGTTCTGGACTTTGGTTCTTCAGACGGAGGCTGAAACGCTTGCATGGGAAACTATGCCCACGACCAGATCGAAAATGGCATCCAGAAGTTTCCCCGGGTGATGTGGCAAAAGACATAATTACCCCCGGAGGCTTTAAACTTCCTAAACTTCACAAATTTCCATAATTTTCCCACCTTCATTCTCTCTCTTCACTCTATTTTCTCCCTCTTCTCTCTCCTCCTTTCACCACCGCTTGTGGCCACCACCGCCACCCTGGACCACCGTCTGACCTACCAACCAACACGCCTCACCACCCATAACTTCCAGCAACCACCCACGGCCACCAACGGCCGCTACCCTCGTCGAAAACATCCATTTTCCTACTCTATCACGAATTCCTTGTGCTTCTGTGATCTCTACCATCCGCCGTTAGACGTCACCGCCAGTTTCCTCCCACACCTCGTAGCCCGGATCGAGGAAATCTCCATCCGCCGTGCGTGAAACTTTTTTGCCAAAAAACGCCACCTTAACGGCCGATAACCGTCGCGCCAACCTTAGATTTGGACTCCTTATCCTGAGGGCTTCACTTTGGTGTAATTTTTTATCTCAACCGCACCTCTCCATCGTGTGCCACTGTAAGCCGCCATGCGTCACCGTGCTCCACCATGTGTCACTGCCAGAGAAGCCAGAAAGACGTTGGAAGTAAATTCCCACCTTTCAAAACCACCGGTATGATCTAAATCACCCTAATTTAACGTATTTCTGACTTAATTGGATGCCAAATGTGTATAGGAAATTTATCAGCTTAGGAAACGGTGAAATTGGACGTAGGAAAGTGAAATTGATTATGTAACGGACTAAATATTAATTTAATTGCCCAGGAAATTGACTAGGCTTGAATTTCGAAGATACGAGAAGTCTCAGATTGATTAGGAGCAAACAGAAACCAGGTAGGGTATTTTACGCTTCCCGGATGTTAGACTAACTTTGGGAATACCTGAATGATTTTAAATTGATTGCATGGAAATGCATGTTACCTTCGATGGATATAATTGCATGCCTGTGTGCTGGTATTGTCTATTGCATGTTAGATGATTTGGCTATCGGATTTAGATGCCATAGGGGCGGATTGACTTAGGGTAGTGTACTTAACAGCTGGTATGGGACAACCGTTGAGTATCCTGAATGCAGGAGATTTTATAAATGTTTCGTTTTAACCAAATATAGCTTGTATTCGTTAGGGATTACGCAGTAAACCAGGACGACCCTAAGAAAGGTTTAAGGAGTATAAGAGAGGACAGCCTATACGGGAAAATGTTGTGATTCTGAATAGACTGTATGAGGATGAGAATTGATGTATGTGCACATGCTAAGGGATGTCCTAGATGTTGATTCTCACCTGGTGCTTGAGTGAGTGATTGGTGTTACGGATCACACTCACAATATAGGTGAGATTTCGAGTGATTGGTGTTATGGATCACACCCAACGATAAAAGATGGATTTTCTTAAGACGACATGCAATTAGATAGATTCAGATACGGTCGCATAAGACTTGTGGCCAACGTGTATGTAGAAACACCGAGCATGGGATTTTATTTAATTTTTGAGCAAAGATTTTATAAAATAGATTATTATATTTATTTAATAATTACCTCAATTTTCATGCTATTTAACGATTTTAAAATATAGGGTATTTCACTGATTTTTGAAATGAACACGGGAAGTTGTTTTCGGTGTGTGCACCGCTGAGCATTTGACTAGTTTTTAAATAACTATTTACTATAAATTACTCTACTAGGATTTAAATATCTCATGAAGTTGTTTGCTCAGATGAACAGGGACAGGGGCCTAGAAGATAGCTGCGCAGAGACTTGATAACAGACAGACGTGCAGCTTAGTCCTAGGCTTGAATCTAATTTGTATATATATATATTATTAATGATTCTATTGCTAGATTTATGTATTTATTGGTAGTTTCTGGCTATTGATGGTTTTATCTGTTGGATTGCATTTGATTCGATGTATATATTGGAATTAGCTGACTGTTTGTATTTAGGTAACGTTCAAAATACAGGGGAAACTCTGTCAGATTTTTGGCAGGAAATTATAACTAAATTTTTGAGTTTTTGATGGATTACATTGAATGTATGTATGTTCGAATTATGGTTATTAGTTTTAATATTCCAGAGCTTATTAAGGTGATTGCATGTGTAATTAGTATAGCTGCAATTGATTTAGGGTTGAACAGAATCTAAATAAATGATGGAAAATTTTATTTGGGTTACGCTCAACCAGTAGCGATCTCCTGACATTCCCATATTGGGAAAAACTATTTTGAAAAACCCATATGCTTCCGCTACTTAAATAAAGGATAGTGTATTGTGGATTAGGAGGTCGTTACAGAATTGACAGATAAAGAAACGGGCTTTAACTCCTTGAACGGAGCCCGAATTCCTTCCATGGGAATTTGTGCCCTTGCCCGGATCAAAAAAGACATCCCAAAATTTCCCCAAGCAAAGTGGTAAAAGACCGAAATGCCCCTGGAAGCTTTAAAATTTCAAAACTTCCATTTTTCCCTACATTTTCTCTTTCCTTTCTCTCTCTTCCCTCTATTTTTCTCCTTTCTCTCTCCTCCCACATTTGCCACCATGTACGGCTGAAAACGCCGCCCTGTGCTGTCACCCGACCCAGCCACCGGCACAGCTCGATGCCCCTAACCTCCAGCAACCAACCCTGCCCACTGACGGACGCCACAGTGGTCGAAAAAAGCCCATTTCTCCTCTGTCATGATTTTTCCTTCGCCGTTGTGATCTCTGCCTTTCGACACCATCCAGCGACACCGCCCCCACCATTGGAAAGGCCGAGCTGCCAACTTCCTCCAACAGCTCCTAGCCGACGAATGCCGCCACCACGAGCTTCGAACGGAGCGATAACAGTTTGTTGTGCGTTATTCTTCTTCGCCAAAAAATGCGGTCCAAATGGCCGTGAACTGTCAAACGGACCCTAGATCCAACCTCCTCGACTTACAGGCTACGCTTTGGTGTAATTTTTGATCTCAGCCGCATCTCTTTGTCGTGTACCGCTGTGAGCCACCGTGCGCCATTACCGGAGCTACCAGAAACTATCCAGAACTAGAATTTCATCTTCTGAAACCCTCGATATGATTTAAATTGCCTCGATCTAATGGTTTTTGATTTAAATTGAATGTAGAACATGAATAGGAATTAGAACGACCTAGAAATGTGGTAATCAGACATAGGAAAGTTAAATTGAATAGGAAACCGATTGAGATTTAATTATATTACCCAGGGAACTGACTAGGCTCAATTTTTTAGGGAACGAAAAGCCCCGGATTGTGTAGCAGCAAATGATTAAAAGGTAGAGTGATTTATGCTCTCTGTACTTTATTTGATGCTGTGAATGCCTGATTAGAATAATATGTTGCATAGGAATGTGTGCTAAATTTTATGAGTATATATGTATGCCTATGTGCTATAAATGCCTGTGTGCTATAAATGTCTGTTGCATGGTAGAATTGTTGGCTATCGGACTTAGACGCCATAGGAACAAGTTGACTTAAGGTAGGGTAGTCAATAGCCAGTATGGGACGGCCATTAAGTATCCCGAGTGCAGATGGTTTTGTAAATGCATCGTTTTTAAATTGAATTTAGCCTACATTCGTTAGGGATTACGCGATAAAGCAGGATGACCCTATGAAAGGTTTAAGGTGTATAAAGGGAGATAACCTATACGGGGAAACGTTATGGTTTAGGTATAATCTCCTAGAACCTTGAGAACTGATCGACTGTGTACATATGATTCCAAATAGACTATATGAGGAAGAGGATTGGCGTATGTGCACATGCTAGGGGACGCCCTAGATGTTGATTCTCACCCAGTCCTTGAGTGAGTGATTGGTGTCATGGATCACACCCAACGATAAAGTATGTTTTTCGTAAAAATGGCATGCAATTGGATAAATTTGTAAATAGTCACATGAGTCTTATGATTGAAACATATGCGAAAACCACCGGGCATGGATTTTTAACTAGAACTTCAGTATGTATTTTCAAAAAATGTATTTTATACTCATTTTAATTATTGCATTATTTTTCGTGTGATTTCACATTTTTAAAGATAAGGTAATTCACTAGCTTATGAATTTAACACGGGGAGATGTTTTCTGTGCTTTGTCACAGCTGAGCATTCAGCTATTTTATAACTGTATATTGTAAATTACTCTACTGGGATTTAACTATCTCATGAAGTTGCTTGCTCAGATGATCAGGAATAAGGTATACTTAGGAGATAGCTGGGCAGGAGCAGAATATCTTAAGGATGTTGCTGCGTAGTTTTAGGCTTGAATTGATTATGTAATTAAATGTATTGATGTTATGTTTATTGATGGATTTGACTGGATGTATTTATTGGTTTTCTGACTAATTATACTTTGGGTAATGCTTGATTTACAGGGGAAACTCTACTGGATTTTTGGCAGAAATGACTGGTTGAATATTATTTTAAGTTGAATTTCATGAATGGATTGTGTATTCTGATTTTATGGTTATTAGAAATTGATATTCCAAAGTGTATTATGAATATATGGGAAAATTAGAATAGCTGCGTATGACGTAGGGTTAAGTGGAATCTGAATGGACAGTGGTAAGAGTCTATTTGGGTTACACTCAATCTGTAGCGACCCTCCGATATTCCCAAATTAGGGAAAAATGAAAAATTAATTTGAAAACCAATATGCTTCCGCTACTCTAATAGAGGTAAGTGTATTGTATATTAGGGGCTCGTTACACGTTAGGTAGTTGAAACGTCACTCACCGGCGGTAGAAAGAGGCATTTTGCAGCTAGATCAAAAAGCTGAAGTCATGGACGGAAAAGGAGGAAAACATGATAGTGTGGCGTGCTAGGCGGTTCGAAGAAGCTCCAGATGGTGTCGACAGAGGTCCTATAGTCCAGCGACGGCGCGATGCAGTGCAAGAAACGACACAACGATGGTTTGGTCAGGATAGGAAGACACACACAAGAGAGGGAGGAAGATGGAGATGTCAGGTGGAGAGAGAGAGAGAGAGAGAAAACATGAGAAGGAAAGGGAAATTTTGGTTTTTAGGGTGTCTAGGGACATTTTAGTAATTTATCAATTTACTCCAAATAAATTTTAAATGTACTTTTTGATTTAAGAAAAATATAGGACAATATAGAAGGGATTTGATAATTTTTAGAGTATCCTAAGCCTATTAAAAATATCTGCTAAGTATCTCAAGATAGATAAAAATTTTCTTATTAGATGAAATTTTATTCCAAAAAATATTTTCCAATTTAAGCTTTGAGCTCAGAATAATTCACTTAATCAGTTCTCAACAAAATTTCAAGGTTTCCATTAAAATTCTTTCTAATCATTTAATTATTAATTAGGGTTATTACACAGGATATGCCTAGCAACTAGCTGGGCCTAGGATAAATTTCTTGCAGGATGCCAAAGGAGGTTGAGTAACTAAGAGGCCAACTTGAAAGATTTTTGTAATTTTTAAGTTTTTTGATAATGTTTTGGAATATCATGAAGGCCATGGGTCGTATATGAAATTGTAAATATATGGCTATTTACTTAATCAATGTTTTGGGCTATTGTAAAATTGAGGAAGGGTCATGTTTTTAAGAGAAACTCTGTTAAAATTTTGGTAAGGGCCTTAATGATAATTGAAAATTTAAATATTTTGGCATATTTATGTTTACATATATTAAGTAATTGGTAAGTTTACTATAGTTACATCATTAGGTCTATATCTCAAATGTTCATGAAAGGATGGTTTAGAATTTTTTTGTATTCTAAAATATGTAATCGTATGAATTGTGGTATTAGGTACACTATGCATAAGAAGTAGTTGAGTGAAATTTGAATGGACAAATAGAAGAGTCTATTTAGGTTACACTCAACTAGTAACAACCCCAAATGGTATAAGTTTTTAAAAGGAAAAATTTTTGTGAGAATTTTACACTTCTTAATTACTCTGATAATGTAAGTATATAAGAGGGGTCATTACACATATAGTAGAGGGTATTGAGTTAAGGTAAAATTGTCCCATCTCAACATAGTATGGGTGGACATAATGTCTAACCCAAGATAAAGGTGTAGTGATTTGGTGAGTGTATATGATCTGTGACCCAAAATAAAGGCACAGTGATCTCCATCATAATAGAATGTTCTTTCAAAGAGACTAAAGGATGCTATAGAGGTAAAAACTAGCTAACCATAAAGAAAGAAAGAACTCATACAATGTTTGCTAGAAATAAAGAATGTATTTGGCCAAGCAGAGCCATATGAAAAGAATATTACGAATGGCCAAGTAAAGTCATATGAAAGTTATTTTATTATTGGCCAAGTCTAGCCAAATGAAAGTTATTTTATGATTATCCAAGTGAGCCATATGAATGAAAGTTATTTCCATTATCTATAATGTTAAATATCCATGTTACTGTACTTTGATTATGTGAAGCATGATAATATTTAATGATGCCCACTAAATGATGTACTTGACATGACATAGCATAGTAGCTTCATATTATTCGGTGAAATTTATGTTTATGATTTGAATTAAATTTGAATGAAAGATTTTTTCTGTGTTTTTCATAGCAGGTACCATTGGCAGTAATTTTAAACTTGATTTCTTTTTATTACTGAGATTTTGTCTCTCCTATGCGTTGATGTGTCCAAATGCTTAGGTACTCCTTTATGGTGGAAGTGGCGATAGAAGTGGTTTACATACTCGAAGTAGGGTACTATATATGTATTGGGGATATAATGATTCTAAGTTTTTTTTTTTTTTTGTGTTCTATGGTATATTCACCATGTCAAAAGCATGCATTATTAAATTATTATATAATATTAATACTAATAAACAAATATTTATTCTTCATGTCTTAACATATAAAAGAATATATTATCTTGTGCATGGCGCGAGCTCAATACTAGTATATATAAAAGTAGAGCACACTAAAAGGAGAAGTTGACAAGTGTCACCTCTATGTGAATCTTAAATCCTCCAAAAATAAAATTATTTATCAAGAATTAAATAATCAAATAAATAAAATTTTTAGAAAAAAATTCATTCTAATGTAAAATTGAATATATGTCTTGATATATTTGAACAATTTAGGAGAATGTAACAAAAGAATTAAGTATGATTTTTTCTAAATTGCAAATCTATCTATTTACATCATATAGCTATTATCTATAATATCTATTATCAATTATATCTATTATATCTATTATCTATTATGATTTTTTAAATTAAAAATCTATCTATCTACATATCTATTATCTATTTATCTTATATTATATATATAAAAATATAGTACACTAAATGTAACGAACCCCTAATACAACATACGCGATGCTTATCTGCTTAGCCGAAGCATATGGGTTTATTTACATAGTTATTCCCGATGTGGGAATGTTAGGGGATCGCTACTGGTTGAGCGTAACCCAAATAGACTTCCTGTTGTCCATTCGGATTCCGTTCAACCCTAATTCACATGCAGCTAACTAATTATACATACATACATCATAAATTACTCTGGAATGAAATCTAAAACTCATATACACATCACATCATGCATTCATATACATTCCAACTTAAATTCACAAGTTTACAGCGGTAAACCCTACCGAAAATTCGGCAGAGTTTCCTTTGTATTTCGAGCATACCCAAAATACAACAGTCACCTGTTCACAATTATACAGCCAGTCCAACAATAACAGAAAACATAAATTTACAGAGACCAATTGTACAGCATTATCATCAGAATATATACAATGCAATTCAAGCCTAGACTAAGCTTCTCATCTATCTGTCATCAAATCATCGTCCAGCTATCGTCTAGGTTCCTGTCCCTATCCCTGTTCATCTGAGTAAATAACCTGGTGAGATATAAAATCCTAGTAGAATAATTTACAGTTTAGATACAATTCAAAATCTGGCTGAATACTCAGCGGTGCGAACACTGAAATCATCTTCCCCGAAATCAGTTCAAAATCAGTGAAATACCTTATCTTTAAAATCATTTTATCACATGGAAATTGCGGCAAATAGTCAAAGTTATAAAAATCCATTTCTTTTTTAAATCAATACTCGAAATCAGGTAACATGCAATTAGGTTATCCAGCACACAGGCATGCAATTTATTCCATCGAAAGTAGCACGCAATATACATGCAAATAATCTAAATAGTTCAGGTATCCACAAGATCAATTCTAACATTTGGGAAGTGTAAATTATCCTACCTGGTCTCTTGTCGCTCCAAATCGATTCAGAACCTGACGTAGTCTTGATTTCTGAGCCCAATTAATTTCCTAGACATTAAATTGAATATTCAAACTTGTCACGTCATCTGTTTAACAATTCTAGGTACGGTTGCCTTAATACCTAGGTCAATTTATTGCCTAATTATGTTCGGTAGCTATTTCAATCAGATATCATCAATTTTTTGGAAATTGGACCTTAGCAATGTGATCGGATGGTGGAATTATGTCTCGGGGTGGTCTCGATTTCTCCCGGTGTATGTCCAGAAGCTCCGACACGGCGGCATACGGTGGTGCACGGTGAAGGGGTGCGGTTTGCCTCAAAATTTACACCACGGTGAGGCCCGGAAGTCCAGGAGTCCGAATATGGTAGTGGTGCGGCGGTTCATGGTCGTTTGGATGGCATTTTCTGGCCATAAAAATCGATGCATGGCGGACAAAAAAATCCTCGATCCGGGCACGTTAAACCTTCGTTTGACGTCAGCGAGCTACTGGAGGAAGTTGGCAGCTCAGGCTACACGTTTTGTTTGTTAATTCCACAGACAGAGGCCAAAATCATTGCATGGAAACTCGTGCCCAAGTCTGAAAGGAATCCGACATCCCGAAGTTTCCTCGGGTGATCTGGGAAAAGTTAGAATCGCCCCCGGAAGCTTTAAATTTCTCGAAATCCCTCCGTTTCCATCAATTCTCTCTCTCTCCTCCTTCCTCCACTGCGCGCCACCACCAGAGCCACCGTGAGCCACCGCCAGGCATACCAATCAACAGCCCTTGCCACCCATAACTTGCAGTAACCAACCACGGCGGCCAACGGCCGCCAGCGCCGTCGAAAAATGACGTTTTCCACCTCCATCGCGTGAAAACTTCGCTAGCTGAGATCGCCGCCGTCCGCCACCGTTGGCCGTCACCGCCCCACTATTGTGTAGCCTGAGCTGCCAGCTTCCTCCACCAGCTCGCCAACATCAAACGGAGGTCCGACGCGCTCCGATCGAGGCTTTTTCTGTCCGTCGTGTGTCATTCTTCATGGCCAAAAAATGCCATCCAAACAGTCTTGAACCGCCGTGCCACCACCATATTCGGACTCCTCATCTTGCGGGCTTCACCGTGGTGTAAATTTTGAGGTAAACCATACCCCTCTGTTATGCGCCGCCGTGCACCACCGTGCCGGAGCATCTAGACGTACACCGGGAGAAATCGAGACCACCCTGGGATAGATTTCCACCATCCGACGACACTGGTAAGGTCTAATTCCCTAAAAACTGATGAATTCTGATTGAATTAGCTGCCGAACGCAATTAGGAAATAAATTAACCTAGAAATTAGGATAATCAGACTTAGAATCGTTAAACGGATGACGTGACGAGCTTGGATATTCATTTAAATGTCCATAGAATTTAATTGGCTCAAAAACTGAGATTTCGTGAAGTTATGAATTATTTCGGAGCAATAGGAGACTAGGTAGGATGATTTACGCTTATCGAGTCCTAGAGTTGACCTAGTGATTGCCTGAATGATTATATTGAATTGCATGGATTTACGTGCTACTTTCGAAGGAATAAATTGCATGCCTGTGTGCTGGATATCCTAATTGCATGTTAGACGCTTTTTTTATTGAGTTTAGATGCCCTTAGGACGGATTTACTTAGGGTAGGGTACTTGATAGCCGATATGGGACGGCCGTTAAGTATCCCGAGTACAGGGAGTTTTTAATTGACATTGCTTTTACTAGATTTAACCTGTACTGCGTTATGGATCACGCGATAAATCAGGACGACCCTAAGAAAGGTTTAAGGAGTATAAGGGGGGATAACCTACACGGGGAAACATTGTGATTTAGGCGTAATACCCTAGAACCCTAAGGAATAGCCGACCGTGACCATGTGAGTTTGAATAGACTGTATGAGGATGAGAATTGGCGTATGTACACATGCTAGGGGACGCCCTAGATGTTGATTCTCACCCGGTCCTTGAGTGAGTGATTGGTGTTACGGATCACACCATAATATAGGCGAGATTCGGGTGATTGGTGTTACGGATCACACCATAATATAGGCGAGATTCGGGTGATTGGTCTTACGGATCACACCCAACGATAAGAGAGGTAATCTCTCTAGATGACGTGCAATTAGATGACGATTTTAGATTGGGTCGCAGAGGACTTGATTTTACCTGATTTCGATTATTGATTTTCAAAGAAATGGATTTTTATGATTATGATTATTTGCCACAATTTCCATGTGATAAAATGATTTTAAAGATAAGGTATTTCACTGATTTTGAACTGATTTCGGGAAGATTTTTCGGTGCTTGCACCGCTGAGTATTCAAACAGATTTTGAACTGTATTTGAAATGTAAATTATTCTACTGGGATTTTATATCTCACCAGGTTGTTTACTCATATGAACAGGGACAGGGACAGGAACCTAGACATTAGTTAGACGATGACTTGATGATAGACAGAAGAACAGCTTAGTCTAGGCTTGAATTACACTGTATATATTTTGATGATAATGTTGTATATTGGTATTCTGTAATTTATGTTTTCTGTTGTTATTGGACTGGCTGTGTATCTGTAAACAGGTGACTGTTGTATTATGGATATGTCTAAAATACAGAGGAAACTCTGATGAATTTTCGATAGGGTTTACCGCGGTAAACTTGTGAAATTAAGTTGGAATTTGTATGAATGATTGTATGCCGTATGTATGGATATTAGATTTCATTCTAGAGTAATTTATGATGTATGTATGTATAATTAGTTTAGCTGCGTGTGAATTAGGGTTGAACGAAATCCGAATGGACAACGGGAAGTCTATTTAGGTTACGCTCAACCAGTAGCGATTCCCTGACATTCCCACATCGGGAATAACTATTTGGAAAACCCATACGCTTCTGCTATGAGTGTGTATGTTGTATTAGGGGGTCATTACAGTTGTCAGCGGAAGCTAGCAGCTCGGCCTTCCCAATGGCAGGGGCGGTGATGTCAGACGGCACCAGACGGCGGAGATCACGGTGGGTGGAGGATTTCACAGCAGAGGGAAAAAAAAAAGCCTTTCCTGGCGGTGGTGGCACCTGTTGGTGGCCGGGGATGGTTCCTGGAGGTCGGGGGTGGCGAGTTGTGCCGATGGCTGGTTCAAGCAGCGGTGTAGGGTAGCACTGCTAGCTGCGCGCAGTGGTGAAGGGAGGAGAGAGGGAAGAGAAAGTAGAAGGGAGGAGAGAGAGTGAAAATGCAAAAATGGTGGGATTTTGTGGAATTTTGGGAAGTTTAAAGCCCTCAGGGGTAATTAGGTCTTTTGCCACTTCACCCGGGGAAACTTTCGGATGTTGTCTTCGATCTGAGCAAGGGCACAGATCCTTATGCAAGGATTTTGGCCTCCATCTAAGGAACCGAAGTCCAAAACTTTATCTGTCAATTTCCTAATGCCGGGTCGCGTTTTCTTTCATCGAATCAGGTTTTGACTTCAAAAAATTTCCCGATTTCAACCGTCAACTCAAAAAATTGTGCCAGATTCAATTTTAACGAAATCACGATTAAATTCACCCAATTAAATTATTTTTAAAAATTCTATTTATTACATGTGTCAATTTCAGATGAATCCTAAATCCTCTAAAAAAATTATTTATAAAAAATTATATAATCAAATACATAAATTTTTTTTAAAAAAATAATTTATTTACAAGGGTGAGCATCGATTCAGTTTGGATCAATTTCGATCATCTAACTAACCAAACCGACTATATTGGATGATTGAAAAAGTTATTCAATCAATCTAGTCTTTTTAGAGCCAATTGATCCAATTCAAACCGACTTTGATTAGTTCATATTTGATCGATCCAATCAATTTTCTATAGAAATTTTTTATAAATTATAAAAAAATACAATTGTAATTATTTTTCATTTTCAACTATGAAAATAAGTTTTTATAACCATTAATTTATGTTGAAACTACTTTAAGATATTTTATTATTTTTTCAATATATTTTGTTTAATTTTTTAATTTTTTAAGATACTAAAATTTTAATTAATATATGAACAAAAATATATAATAATTCAATTGGATGAGTTCAGTTTGATGCAGATGAAAATCAGAGTCATCCAAGAACTAAACCAAACCAATCGATTTTGGAAAATTTTCACTCAATCCATCCAATCAAGTAGTCAATTTTGATCGAATCGATTTGGATCGGTTCAATTGAGTTCGGTTTGGTTTGGATATACTCATCCCTTATCTATACAACTGTTAACTCTAGGTGAATCATAAATCCTCCAAAAATGAAATTATTTTTAAAGAATTAAATAATCAAATAAATAAAATTTTAGAAAAAAAATTAATTCTAATGTAAAATGTATAACTTATCTTAATATATTTGAGCAATTTAAGGGAATATACTAAAAGAATTTAGTATGATATTTTTAAATTATAAATAAAATTGATTACTTATCATGATATACTTGAACAATTAAAGAGAATATATTGAAAGAATTAAGTATGATCTTTTTAAATTACAAATATATTTATTATAGGTAACTAATAAATTTATAATGTATAATTTCAATTATTTCATTCTTTTAAATAAAGAGAAAAAAAAAGATAAGGATAGGTAAAAATTTGTGATAATAAATGTTAAAGAATATATGGTAAAAAAATAAAGAGAAAAATAAAAAAATTAAAATGATTGTTATTTTGTATTTTACAAAAGTTGATGTTTATTATGTTATAAAATGATCATTGAAAATGAAGCTTACCCTCTCTTCCTCTCTTTTTGTGTCAAAACAAGAAAAAATAATAATTAAATACAAATTACTTAGAAATTAAGACTTTCTTACTTTCTTACATAATTTTTTATTATTTTACTTTCTCTCTCATATTTCCTCACATTACATATTTTATATTATATAATATATAGCTTTGGAGATTAGACCTTAGAGTCATTATAATATAAAAAATTATTTATTATATTTCAAAATAATAAATTAAATCTTGGATAGTTATTTAACTTCTCATTTTTTTGTGTAACTTTGCATTATCTTTAGTTTTTCTCTCACATCTCCTCACATTATATTTTATATTTTATATTATATAATATATAATTTTGGAGATTATTGAAAAAAAAAAGACTTCAAAGCTATTAATATAAAAAAAATATTTATTATATTTTATAACAATAAATTAAATTGTGGATAGTTATTTAACTTGCTATTCTTTTGTATAAATTCTCATTATTTTTACTTCCTCTTTCTCTTTTTTCTCATATAACATATTTTATTTTATATTTGATATTATAAAATATATAATTTTGGAGACTAATAATCAAAAGACGTTAAAGTCATTATAATATATATATATGATGTAACGACCCCCAATTCAACAATACACTATCCTCTATCTGAGTAGCGGAAGCATATAGGTTTTCAAAATAGTTTTTCCCGATATGGAAACGTCAGGGGATCGCTACTAGTTGAGCGTAACCCAAATAGACTTTTTCGTTGTCCATTCAGATTCTGTTCAACCCTAAGTCAAATTGCAGATATACTAATATACATATAATCACCACAATAAGCTCTGGAACATTAAAACTAATAACCGTAAATCAAGCATACATACATTCACATGTAATCTATCAAAAATTCTAAAATTCAGTTATAATTTTCTGCCAAAAATTTGACAGAGTTTTCCCTGTATTTTGAACGCCACCCAAATACAAACAGTCATCTAATTCCAATATATACATCGAATACAATCCAATCCAACAGATAAAACCATCAACAACCAGAAACTACCAGAAAATACATAAATCCAGCAACAGAATCATCAACAGTATATATATATAAAATCAGATTCAAGCCTAGAACTAATCTGCACGTCTATTTGTGATCAAATCTCTGCCCAGCTATCTTCTAGGCCCCTGTCCCTGTTCATCTGAGCAAACAACTTGATGAGATATTTAAATCCCAGTAGAGTAATTTACAGTAAATAGTTATTTAAAAACTAGTCGAATGCTCAGCGGTGCAAGCACCAAAAATAACTTCCCGTATTCATTTCAAAAATCAATGAAATACCTTATCTTTTAAGTTTTTAAATAGCACAGAGATCGATGAAATTATTCAATGAATATAAAAGTCTGTTTTCTAAAAATCTGTAACCAAAAATCAAATCAAATCTCATACCTGGTGTTTCTAAATACACGTTGGCCATAAACCTTATGCGACCGTATCTGAATCTATCTAATTGCATGTCGTCTGGAGAAAATCCATATCTTATCGTTGGGTGTGATCCATAACACCAATCACCCGAGATCTCACCTATATTGTGAGTGTGATCTATAACACCAATCACTCACTCAAGGACTGGGTGAGAATCAAAATCTAGGGCATCCCCTAGCATGTGCACATACGCCAATTCTCATCCTTATACAGTCTATTCGGAATCACATGCATATAGTTGACTAGTCCTCAAGGTTC
Organism: Senna siamea; assembly: GCA_031216115.1. Taxonomy (NCBI): domain Eukaryota; kingdom Viridiplantae; phylum Streptophyta; class Magnoliopsida; order Fabales; family Fabaceae; genus Senna; species Senna siamea. The sequence continues at coordinate 13,364,626 of CM062360.1, forward strand.
TAGGGTATTACGCCTAAATCACAATGTTTCCCCGTATAGGCTATCCCCCCTTATACTCCTTAAACCTTTCTTAGGGTCGTCCTGGTTTATCGCATAATCCCTAATGAATGCAGGCTACATCAGGTTAAAATAAAACATTTATAAAATCTCCTACACTCAGAATACTCAATGGCCGTCCCATACCAACTGTTAAGTACCCTACCCTAAGTCAATTTGTCCCTATGGCATCTAAATCCGATAGCCAAATCGTCTAACATGCAATAGACAATACCAGCACACAAGCATGCAATTATATCCATCGAAAGTAACACGTATTTCTATGCAATCAATTTAAATCATTCAGGTATTCAAAAAATCAATCTAAAGTTTGGGAAGCTTAAATTACCCTACCTGATTTTCGTTTGCTCCTAATCAATCTAAGACTTCTCGTATCCTCGAAATCTGAGCCTAATCAATTTCCTGGGCAATTTAATTAATACTTTAGTCCGTTATGTGATCAATTTCACTTTCCTAGGTCTAATTACATGTTTTTCTAAGCCTATAGGTTTCTATACAAATTCAGCATCCAATTCAGTCAAAAATACGTTGAATTAGGGCAATTTAGATCATACCGGGGGTTCCAACAGATGGGGATTTACTTCTAGCATCTTTCTGACTTCTCTGACAGCAGCGTACGGTAGAGGGGTGCGGTTGAGCTCGAAAATTACACCAGAGTGAAGCCTTCAAGATGAGGAGTCCAAATTTGGGGTTAGCGCAGTGGTTATTAGCTATTACGGTGACATTTTCCAGTGACGAAACTTCATGCATGGCGGACAGAAATCTCCTCAATCCGAGTACATGGTAGCTTCGTTCGACGGCTGTGAGCTGTGGGAGGAAGCTGGCAACTCAATATTCACAATGGCGGGGGCGGTGACAATTAAAGGCACCAGACGGTGGAGATCATGGCGGCACAAGGAATAGGAAAATGGAATTTTTTCGACGAGGGTGGCGGCCGTTGGTGGCCGTGGGTGGCTGATGGAGGTTGAGGGTGGTGAGGCATGTCGGTTGGTAGGTCAGACGGTGGACCAAGGTGTAATAATTGAAACTATTTTTAAATGATAAAACCTGATTTTTACGATAAATCCATGTAAGTGAAGCCTGGCATGACTTTTGAGGATGAAGATTTGAAATGGAAGTTCGTTCAAAGTCAGAAACACAATCGAATGGAAAGAAACGAAATCCAGTGATTAGGAACTGACAGACAACGTTTCGTGCTTCAATTTCACTGACGGAGGCTAACAGCTTTGCATGGGAACTCGTGCCAACATCTGGAGGGAAGTTGACATCCCGAAGTTCCCCTGGGTGATCTGAGAAAAGTTGAAATCGCCCCTGAAAGCTTTAAATTTCCCGAAACCCTGCCATTTGGCACAATTCCTTCTCTCTCCTCACTCTATTTTCTCTCTCCTATCTCTCCTCCTTCCTCCATCGTGCGCTGTCACCTGAGCCACCATGAGCAACCACTTGGCATACCAATCGACTCCCTTCGCCACCCTCAACTTCTAGCAACCACCCACGGCCACCAACGGCCGCCAGCGCCGCTAGAAAAAGTCATTTTCCTCCCCCAACGTGCTAAAACTTTGCCAGCTGAGATCGCCGCCGTCTACCACCATTGGCTGTCACCGCCACCACCAGCGTGTAGCCTGAGATGCCAGCTTCCTCCACCAGCTTGCCGACATTGAACGGAGGTCTGACGTGCCCGGATTGAGGCATTTTTCGTCCATTGTGTGTAAAAATTTGGGGCCAGAAAATGCCATCCAAATGGCAGTGAACCGCCGCGCCACCACCATATTCGAACTCCTCGTCTTGCGGGCTTCACCGTGGTGTGAATTTTGAGGTCAATCGCACCCCTCCGCCGTGCGCTGCGGTATGCTGTCGTGCATCACCGTGTCAGAGCATCTGGATATACACCGAGATCACCCCGAGACAGATTTCCATCATCTGACAACACTGGTAAGGTCTGATTCCCCAAAAACTAATGAATTTTGATTGAAATAGCTGCCAAACGCAAGTAGGAAATAAATTGCCTAAGTAATAGGATAATCAGACTTAGAATCGTAAAACGGATGACGTGACGAGCTTGAATATTCATTTAAATGTCCAGGGAATTTAATTGGCTCAAAATTCAGGATTTCGTGAAGTTCTGAATTGATTCGGAACAACAGGAGACCAGGTAGGATGATTTACGCTTCCCCAATTTTAGATTTGACCTAGTGAATACCTAACTGATTAGATTTAATTGCATAGATTTACGTGCTGCTTTCGATGGACTAAATTGCATGCCTATGTGCTGAAAACCCCAATTGCATGTTAGATGAATTTTTTATCGAGTTTAGATGCCATTAGAATGGGTTTACTTAGGGTAGGGTACTTGATAGTCGGTATGGGATGGCCGTTAAGTATCCCGAGTACAGGGAGTTTTTAAATGATTTTGTTTTTACCAGATTTAGCCTGTACTGCGTTAGGGATTACATGATAAATCAGGATGACCCTAAGAAAGGTTTAAGGAGTATAAGGGGGGATAGCCTACACAGGGAAACGTTGTGATTTAGGTGTAATACCCTAGAACCCTGAGGAATAGCCGACCGTGAGCATGTGAGTTCGAATAGACTGTATGAGGATGAGAATTGGCGTATGTGCACATGCTAGGGGATGCCCTAGATGTTGATCCTCACCCAGTCCTTGAATGGGTGATTGGTGTTATGGATCACACTCACAATATAGGCGAGATTCAGGTGATTGGTGTTATGGATCACACCCAACGATAAGAGAGGTAATCTCTCTAGATGACGTGCAATTGGACAATTTTAGATTTGGTCGCAGAGGACTTATGGCCAAAATGGATTTAGATACACTGGGCATGGGATTTAACCTGATTTCTATGACTGATTTTCAAAGAAATGGATTTTTATGATTATGAGTATTTGCCGTGATTTCCATGTGATAAATTGATTTTAAAGATAAGGTATTTCACAAATTTTAAACTGATTTCGGGAAGTTATTTTTGGTTCTCGCACCACTGAGTATTCAACCAGATTTTTGAATTGTATTTGAATTGTAAATTATTCTACTGGGATTTTATATTTCACCAGGTTGTTTACTCAGATGAACAGGAACAGGGACAGGAACCTAGACGTTAGCTGATGACGCTTTGGTGATAGATGGAAGAACAACTTAGTCTAGGCTTGAATTGCATTGTATATATTTATACTAATGTTGTTGTATATTGGTCTTCTGTAAATTATGTTTTCTGTTGGCATTGGACTAGCTATATATCTGTAAGCAGGATGACTATTGTATTTGGGATACATTTGAAATACAGAGGAAACTCTGCCAAATTTTCGGTAGGGTTTACCGCTATAAACTTGTGAAATTAAGTTAAAATTTATATGAATACATGATATGAGGTATATATAGATTTTAGTTTAATTCCAGAGTAATTTATGCTGTATGTATGTATAATTAGCATAGCTGCAGGTGAATTAGGGTTGAACGGATTTCGAATGGACAACGGGAAGTCTATTTGGGTTACGCTCAACCAGTAGCGATCCCCTGACATTCCCACATCGGGAATAACCATTTCCAAAACCCATACGCTTCCGCTATGAGTGTGTATGTTGTATTAGGGGGTCGTTGCACAAGGTGGCGGTGGTGGCCGTGCACGATGGTGAGAGTAGGAGAGAGAATAGAGAGAAAATATAGTGAATAGAGAGTGTAGAGGTGGGAAAATGAGGGAAATTGTGACTTTTAAGAAGTTTAAAGCTTCTGGGGGCGATTTCATCTGTTGCCACATCACCAGGAATAACTCCTAGATGCCGTCTTCGATTTGGTCATGGGCACAGTTTCCTATGCATGCGTTTCGGCCTCCGTTTGAGGAACCAAAGTTCAGAACTCTGTCTATTAGGTTCTTAACACCGGGCTGTGTTTTCTTACATCGGATTAGGTTGCTAACTCTGAAAAATTTCCCAATTTCAACTGAAATCTTAGAAAATCGTGCAAAAATTCAGTTTTAAAGAATCACGATCAATTTTATTCAGTTTAGCATTTTAAAAATTTTGTTTATTACATTCTGCCCCCCTTAAAAGGAAATTTATCCCTAAAATTCATACTTGTGAATAGCTCTGGGTATTGTTGCCTCATCTCATCCTCCTTCTCCCAGGTCATCTCCTGCGATGCTACATCTTGCCAAAGTACCTTAACTAAAGGGATTATCTTATTCCGGAGTTGCTTAGTTTTAAAGTTAAGAATTTGTATAGGTGTAGATTCATAAGTTAAATTTTCCTTTAATATTATAGGTTGATTCCCCAATACATGCGCAGGGTTTGGGACGTATTTGCGAAGTTGCGAGACGTGAAAGACGTCATGCAAGTTGGATAAGTGTAGAGGTAAGGCAATTTGGTAAACGACTGGATCGACCCTTTGTAGGATTTGGAATGGTTTTAGGAATCTAGGGCTTAGTTTTCTGGTCCTTACTTGTCTATCGATACCCATGGTGGGGGACACTCTTAGGAAAACATGTTCTCTCTCATTAAATTCTAAAGTCTTATTCTCTTATTAGCATAGGCTTCCTATCTTTGTTGGGTCGCTCTCATCTTTTCTCTGATCATTTTGATTTGATCAATGGTCTCTTGTACAATCTCAGGTCCCAATAATGTGCCTTCCCCCATTTCTACCCAATTTAGAGGTACAGATCAGCAAAAGGTGTCATACCAATGGTAGAGTGATAACTGTTATTGTATGCAAACTCTATCAAAGGTAGGTATTTATCCCAACTTCCTTTTTGTTTTAGTACATAAGCCCTCAACATATCTTCTAAAGTTTGGATGGTTCTCTTAGACTGCCCGTCTATCTGAGGATGATAGGCTGCTAAAACTTAAGCTGGGTTCCTAATACTTGCTGTAGGGATTGCCAAAATCTTGAAGTAAACCTAGGGTCTCTGTCTAAAACTATACCCGATGGTATTCTGTGTAACCTCACAACTTCCCTAAAGTATACTTTAGTTCATTTTTCCATGGAGTATCTCATCTTAACAGGAAAAAAGTGAGCAGATTTGGTTATTCTATCCACTATCACCCAAATGGAATCATAACCGGCTGGTGTTCTAGGTAATCCAACTACAAAACCCATGGTTATTTGATCCCATTTCCTTTCTGGTATTTCCAGTGGTTTTAGTAGCCCTGCGAGTTTCTGATGCTCTATCTTAACCTGTTGACAAGTCAAACAGGCATTCACGTAGTTCATGATGTCCTTTCGCATGCCTGGCCACCAAAAGTTCCTCTTCAAATCTTGATACATCTTGGAAATACCTGGGTGAATAGTATAGTGGCTTCAATGAGCCTCTGCTAACACTTTTTCCTTTAGTTCCTGATGGTTTGGAATCGCTACTCGTTTCCTAAACATCAACACTCCATCAGGGCCTAGTCTAAAATCAGGTTGATCTGAATATACCTCCAAGGATTCATCCTCTAATTGGGCTTGTCTAATCTGCTCTCTCAGATCGCAGGATATCAGGAAGTCACTCATCACTGATCTCTTCAGAAACGAGATTACATTGAGGCTGAGATTCTTAAAGTCCTAAAGTAACCTCATCCCATCTACCATTAGGCTAGCTAATTGTAGTGACTTCTAGCTTAATGCATCTGCTACAACATTCGCCTTCCCTGCATGGTATTTTAATTCAAATTCAAAATCCTTTAAATACTCTACCCACCTTCTCTGCCACATATTTAGCTCCTTTTGATTAAATAAGTACCTAAGGCTCTTGTGATCACTATAAACCTCAAATACAGCCCCGTATAAGTAATGTCTCCAAATCTTTAGGGCAAACACGACAGTAGCTAATTCTAAATCGTGGGTAGGGTAGTTCTCTTCTGCAGGTTTCAATTGCCTCGATGCATAAGCCATTACTTTTCCACCCTACATTAAGATGCATCCTAAACCTTTCAATGATGCATTTGTATATACTATAAAGGGTTCTAAGGGTTTCGGGATTATTAATACAGGAGCGGTGGTCAATTTTTCTTTCAAAGTCTAAAAACTCTCTTCGCATTGCTCACTTCATTCAAAGTTTACACCCTTCCGAGTCAATCGGGTTAATGGCAAGACTATCTGGGAAAATCCTTGAATGAACTTCCTATAATAGTCGACCAAACCCAGAAAACTCCTAATCTCGTGACCGTCCTCGGTTGACCCCAATCTAATACTATTTTGATTTTCTTAGGGTCTACTGTAATCCCTTCTCCATTTACCATGTGACCTAGAAATTTCACTTCTTCCAACCAAAACTCAAATTTTTCTAACTTAGCATACAGTTGTTTTTCTTCCAATATTTGTAGCATTGTGCTAAGATGTTGGGCATGTTCTTTGTGAGTCTTGGAATAGATCAAGATATCATCTATGAATACCATAACAAATTGATCCAAGTAGGGTCTAAAGATTCTATTCATGTAATCCATGAAGACAGCATGTGCGTTAGTCAAACCAAACGGCATCACTAGAAACTCATAGTGGTCGTATCTAGTGCTAAACGCTGTCTTAGGGATGTATTCCTCTCTAACCCTAATTTGGTGGTATCCCAATCTTAAATCTATCTTAGAGAACACAATCGCACCTTGCAACTGGTTAAATAAATCATCGATCTGTGGTAATGGATATTTGTTCCTAATGGTCACCTTGTTCAGTTTCTGATAATCAATACATAATCTTAGACTCCTGTCTTTCTTCTTTACGAATAAGACTGGAACTCCCCATGGTGACACACTCGGCCTAATGAACCCTTTTTTTAACAATTCCTCTATTTGGACCTTTAATTCCCCTAATTTCGCTAGGGCCATTCAGTATAGGGTCATGGCTATTGGGCCTGCACCCGAAATTAGGCCAATGGTAAATTCTATCTCTCTAGGTGGTGACAGTTTACTTACTTCCAAAGGAAGCACCTCCAAAAAGTCACTAACAATTGGGATTTGATTTAGCTTATCCTGCAAATCTACCTGAGAGAGATTGAGGGACACATCACCTATCTCACATGCTTTTTCACTCCCTCGCATAGGTATGTTATCCAAGTAAGTGATCGTCCTCTTGGAACAGTTTAACAAAACCTGATTCCTAGTCAACCAATCCATTCCCAAAATAATGTCGATCCCAGTCAAAGGTATACACACTAGGTTCACTATAAATAGTGTATCATCAATGGTTAATAGGCAGTTTAGGCATATTTGTGGGGATATAGTGGTTTCTCCCAAGGGTTTGGATATGTATAAATCACAGGGCAGGGTTTGTACAGGTAAATTTATTCTTTCTACGCATGCATTAGAAATAAAAGAGTGTGTTGCACCCGAATCAAACAAAATTACCAAAGGAAAATTGTAAATTTTATCTCTACCTTGCATCAAACTTGATGACCTATCGACATTGGCCGCATCCATAGTAAAGACTCTCCTTGGAGCCTGTGGTCTTTGGCCACCTAGTATCTGTTGGCTTCTGCTTGAAGGGCAATACTTTGCCATGTGTCCTGTACCCCCACACTTGTAACACTGAACTGGAGTTTGATGCCAACAGGCTTGATTAGGATTCTTGTTCCCACACTTCGGACAGAGTGCACTATCTGGCCGTCTGCTGCAACTACTTGAAGACCCTGGTTGCGGTTTAAACATCCCGCCTTTCACATTGAGATTTTTAGTTGGTGGTCTCGGCCTGTTACCTATTTGTTGTGTCATGTTTTGCTTCTGTTCTAGGTTTTTACTCAAGATCCAACACTTGTTTACTAGTACTGCGAAGTCTCTAATCTTAAGCAGGGTAAGTTATGTCTTCATCTGTGGATCTAGGCCCTCCTCCAGCTGACTTGCCTTCCAGGCCTCGTCATAATGCATCCGCAGGTATGAGGAATATTTGGATAATTCTTCAAATTGATCCAAATATTCCTCAAAGGGTCTACCTCCCTGTGTGAGCTTCAAAAACTGTGCTTCCTTGGAATGTCTAATGCTCTCATGAAAATATTTATCCATAAATACCCTCTTAAAAGACTCCCAGGTGAGCTGAATGCCTCTACTCTCCATCAGTTGCTGGGCACCTGTCCACCATCGTTCTACTTCGCCCTTCAACATATATGTTGCATATGTTACTTTCTATTCTTCATCACATTGCAACAAACAGAAGATCTTTTCTATTTCTTTCAGCCATGCTTCCACTGCGGCTGGGTTAGAGGCACCTAAAAATAGAAGTGGACCTGTTCTCTGGAATTCAATCCATCCTTGATACAATGGATTAACATTCTAATTGTTTCCATCGTTTCTGGTTTGCCTGTCCTCCTGTTGCTGCCTCATTAAATTGGCGCTTGTGGTAGCTTGGTCCCTTATGGCATTGGCTATCATCCGTATAGAATCCATCATCTCTCGCATGTCGACGTTAATCTCCATGCTGCTACTACTTGACGCGCCCTGATTTCTGTGGCTTGGCCTTCCTCTTGGCCTCCGTGTGTTATCCCTGCTAGGTTCTGCCATGGCTATCTGACATAGAAAGGAAATGATTAGTTTTTAACAATAACAGTTAATAGCAAAACATTAAATTCATTCCTTCACTTATCAATTCAAAATCAAGTCCTAAGTATTCTAGAGTTAAATCAATCAAAATCCTAAAGTTGTATGCCCAAAGATTCACAATCACTAATCCACTAAAGCAGATAATCAACAAACTGGGCTCTGATACCATAATTGTAACGACCCCCAATTCAACAATACACTATCCTCTATCTGAGTAGCGGAAGCATATGGGTTTTCAAAATAGTTTTTCCCGATATGGAAATGTCAGGGGATCGCTACTGGTTGAGCGTAATCCAAATAGACTTTTTCTTCGTCCATTCAGATTCCGTTTAACCCTAAGTCAAATTGCAGCTATACTAATATATATATAATCATCACAATAAGCTCTGGAACATTAAAACTAATAACCGTAAATCAAGCATACATACATTCACATGTAATCCATCAAAAATTCTATAATTTAGTTATAATTTCCTACCGAAAATCCGACAGAGTTTTCCCTGTATTTTGAACGTCACCCAAATACAAACAGTCATTTGATTCCAATATATACATCGAATACAATCCAATCCAACAAATAAAACCATCAACAACCAGAAACTACCAGAAAATATATAAATCCAGCAACAAAATCATCAAAAGTATATATATAATCAGATTCAAGCCTAGAACTAAGCTGCACGTCCGTCTATGATCAAATCTCTGCCCCACTATCTTCTAGGCCCCTGTCCCTGTTCATTGGAGCAAACAACCTCATGAGATATTTAAATCTTAGTAGAGTAATTTACAGTAAATAGTTATTTAAAAACTAGTCGAATGCTCAGTGGTGCAAGCACCGAAAATAACTTCCCGTATTCATTACGAAAATCAATAAAATACCTTATCTTTTAAGTCGTTAAATAGCACGAAGATCGATGAAATTATTCAATGAATATAAAAGTATATTTTTTGAAAATTCGTAACCAAAAATTAAATCAAATCCCATACCCAGTGTTTCTAAATGCACGTTGGCCACAAATCTTATGCGACCATATATGAATCTATCTAATTGCATGTCATTTGGAGAAAATCCATATCTTATCATTGGGTGTGATCCATAACACCAATCACCCAAAATCTTGCCTATATTATGAGTGTGATCCGCAACACTAATCACTCACTCAAGGACCGGGTAAGAATCAACATCTAGGGCATTCCCTAGCATGTGCGCATACGCCAATTCTCATCCTCATACAGTTTATTCGGAATCACATGCACACGGTTGACAAGTCCTCAGGGTTCTAGGGTATTACACCTAAATCACAACGTTTCCCTGTATAGGCTATCCCCTCTTATACTCCTTAAACCTTTCTTAGGGTCATCCTGGTTTATCTCGTAATCCCTAATGAATGTAGGCTATATCAGGTTAAAATAAAACATTTATAAAATCCCCTACACTCGAAATACTCAACTGTCGTCCCATACCGACTGTTAAGTACCCTAACCTAAGTCAATTTGTCCATATGACATCTAAATTCGATAGCCAAATCGTCTAACATGCAATAGACAATACCAGCACACAGGCATGCAATTATATCCATCAAAAGTAGTACGCATTTCCATGTAATCAATTTAAATCATTCAGGTATTCACAAAATTAGTCTAAAGTTCGGGAAGCGTAAATTACCCTACCTGGTATTCGTTTGCTCCTAATCAATCTGAGACTTCTCATATCCTCGAAATCCAAGCCTAATTAATTTCCTGGGCAATTTAAGTAATACTTTAGTCTGTTACGTGATCAATTTCACTTTCCTAGGTCCAATTACACATTTTTCTAAGCCTATAGGTTTCTATACAGATTCGGCATCTAATTCAGTCAAAAATACGTTGAATTAGGGCGATTTAGATTATACTGGGGGTTTCGAAAGATGGGGATTTACTTCTGGCATCTTTCTGACTTCTCTGGCGATAGCACATGGTGGAGCACGGTGGCGCACGGCGGAGGGATACGGTTGAGCTCAGAAATTACACCAGAGTAAAGTCCTCAAGATGAGGAGTCTAAATATGGGGTTGGCACAGCAGTTCTCAGTCGTTACAGTGACTTTTTTGGCGATAAAACTTCACGCACGACGGACAAAAATCTCCTCGATCTGGCTGCGTGGTGGCTTCGTTCGACGACTGCGAGCTGTAGGAGGAAGCTGGCAGCTCAGTCTTCACAATGGCAGGGGCAGTGACAGTTAACGGTGCCAGATGATAGAGATCACAGCAGTGCAAGGAATTCCCGATGGAGGAGGAAAATGGAGTTTTTTCGGCGAGGGTGGCAGCCGTTGGTGGTCGTGGGTGGCTGTTGGAGGTTGAGGGTGGTGAGGTGCGTCAGTTGGTTGGTCGAATGGCGGCCCAAGGTGGCAGTGGTGGCCATACACGATGGTGAGAAGAGGAGAGAGAAGAGAGAGAAAATAGAGTGAAGAGAGCGAGTGGGGTGGGAAAATAAGGGAAATTGTGACGTTTAGGAAGTTTAAAGCTTTCGGGGGCGATTCCATTTTTTGCCACATCACTCGAAATAACTCCTGGATGCCGTCTTCGATCTAGTCATGGGCACAATTTTCCATGCATGTGTTTCGGCCTCCATTTGAGGAATCGAAGTCCGAAACTCTGTCTATCAGGTTCTTAATGTCAGGCTGTGTTTTCTTACATCGGATAAGGTTTCTGACTCTGAAAAATTCCCCGATTTCAACTGAAATCTTAGAAAATCATGTCGAAATTCAGTTTTAAAGAATCACGATCAATTTTATTCAGTTTAGCATTTTAAAAATTTTGTTTATTACATATGAGGCCAGTATAAAAGTAAATGCCAATTTCTTTTTAATTTTTAATATAATATAAAAAATAATAACTGTATTTTAAAATAATAAGTTAAATAATGAGAAGTTATTTAACTTTTTACTTTTTCTAGTGTAATTTCCCACTATTTTTAATTTTTCTCTCTCATCTCTTATCCTTACATAATATATTTTATTTTATATTTTTATATATAACTTTAAAAAATTTAGAGTCATTATAATATGAATATAGATATACATGTGTACAAAAGCCTTTGCTTTCTTTTACACTACAAAAGTTGTTCCTACTATTACTAAAAGCTTGTTTTTTTTTAGATTTTGGATCTTTTGCAGTCTAAATTTCCTTTAGTTCTTTCCATTAGGAAAAAATAAAGCAAGAATCTTGATTATGCATTAACTCAATTTTAGGTTAATGTTATATTGAAAAAAAAATATTAACCCAATTGCAGGTTAAAATTCGAAATTCTAAATCCTATATTCTAAACCTTAAATGTTAAATCCTAAACTCTAAGGAGGCATTGGTACACAATTTTAAAAAAGATTCATGGGAATTAGAGGTTTGAAATATTGCATTCTCATATTTAATACACAAACTAAAAAAAATATTCTTGAGAATATTACATTCTTGAAAATAGAGTATTTCTATGCTTTTACAAATTTTTATTCCCACATAAGAGGGTAGGAATCTTGTATTTCTATGGCACGAAAATATTTTATTTTATATGGCATAGAACCATATAATTAATGATTATAATCAAATAATAAAGTTACAAAAAAGAGTATTGGCAAAAGAAAATTACTTACATTACAGGAAGCTCATTTAGTAATTTTTTTTTGCATTGAAAAGGAAAAGAAACACAAATACAAGAAAATAAAATTTACATATTATCATCTATACTAACTTATTCAAAAATTTTGTCGAGTTGTTGTATGTCGCAAATCAACATTTGAGTGAGAAAGTGAGAAGATGACATTTATTTTTCTTTAAAAAATGAAGAAAACTTATTTAATGTAGCTCATATTTATATATCTCTATGTACTTATGTTATTCAAGTGTTATTAATTAGTAGTATGTATGTATGCATGTATGTTATTCAATTAATAAGTTGTTATGATTTTTATTTTTAATAGAAGTAATTTTAAAAAATAGTTAGTTATAATTTTAAAAAATATTTTAAAATTGTCAAAAGAATATTTGAAAAACTGTTAAATATTTTCAAGAATGTTGAAGCTGAACCAAATGTAGGAATATAATATTCCTGAAAATATTTTTATAACATTCCTGAAATGTGATTCCTAAGAATAAAATATCTATTTATATATCAAATGTTTCCTAAACTTTAAATCTAAATTCTAAACCCTAAATGTATAATTATGACTCATTGTCTGGTTTTTTATCCACTAAAGAGAACAAAATTTGGACTTCATAAAATGTGGATGTGTTTTTTTAATAGTGAATTATTTTTTATATAAATTTAAAATGAATTAAATTTATGGATTTTAAATCAAAATAAATAATATTAAAATAATTATTTGAAATGATATTTTTTTAATAAGTTATATTTTCAATAAATGAAATTAATGTTAGTTTTAAAAATATTTTGGTTATTTTTTAGTTTCATTGAGGTGTGTAATAAACTGGATTTTTCAAAATAATTTAATTGGACAATTTTAATAGTGGTTTTATTAAAATCGAATTCGACGTACTTTTCTGAGTTTATGGTCGAAATTTGAGAATTTTTTGGTATCAAAATCTGATCTGATGGAGGAAAACTCAGCCCGGCGTCAGGAAATTGACAGATAAAATAACGTGCTTTAATTCCTTAAACGGAGCTCAAATTCCTTCCATGGCAATCCATGGGAATCCCATGCAACGTAATTATTCTAATCAGGCATTCACAGCGTCAAATAAAGTACAAGGAGTGTAAATCACTCTACCCTTTTACCGTTTGCTCCTAAACAATCTAGGGCTTCTTGTTTCCTCAAAAATCGAGCCTAGTTAGTTCCCTGGGCAATTTAATTAAGTCTCAGTCACTTTTTTATTCAATTAAACTTCCCTACGTCTGATTACAACATTTCTAGGCCGGTTTAATTCCTACTCATGTTCGGCATTTAATTTCAATCAGAAAACATCAAGTTGGGGCAATTTACATCATACCGAGGGTTTCGAAAGATGAAATTTTGGTTCTGGATATTTTCTGGCAGCTCTGGCGATGGCGTACAGCGGAGGGATGTGGCTGAGGTCAAAAATTACACCAGCGTGTAGCCCACAAGTCGAGGAGGCCAGATCTAGGTCAGTTTGGCAGTTCACGGCCGTTTGGATGGCATTTTTCAGCGGCGAAGGTTGATGCACGGCAGACTATTTTCTCCCTGTTTTAAGCGCGTGGCGGCGGTGTTTGATAGTTGCGAGTTGTCAGAGGAAGTTGGCAGCTCAACCTTTCCAATGGTAGGGGCGGTGTCACCGGACAGCGGAGATCACAGCGGCGAAGGAAAATGCGATGGAGGAGGAAATGTGGCTTTTTTCGGTGCTGTGGCATTCGTCGGTGGCCGGGGATGGTGGCGGGAGGTTCAGGGTGTCATATTACACTGGTGGCTGGGTTAGGCAGCAGCGAAGGGTGGCATTTTCAGCCATGCACGGTGGCGAACGTGGAGGAGAGAGGGAGGAGAGAGAGAGGAAAGGAAAAATAGGTGGGAAAATGGAGTTTTTGAAAGTTTAAAACCTCTAGGGGCAATTCGGTCTTTTGCCACTTCACCTGGGAAAATTTTCTGATGCCTTCTCTGATCTGGGCAAGGGCATGAATTCCCATGAAAGGAATTTAACCTCTGTTTAAGGAATTAAAGTCTGATACTTTATCTGTCAATTTCCTATCGCCAGGCCGAGTTTTCCTCCATCAAATCAGATTTTAACTCTGAAAAATTCCCAAATTTCGACTGTAAACTCAGAAAATTACACCGAATTTAATTTTAATAAAATCACGGTTAAATTTGTCCAATTAAATTATTTTGAAAAATTCAGTTTATTACATTTTCCTCCCCCCCCCCCTTAAAAGGAATTTTGTCCCCAAAATTCATACCTGTGAAGAGCTCTGGATAACGTTGCCTCATCTCGTCCTCTTTCTCCCACGTCATCTCCTGCGATGTTACATCCTACCAAAGTACCTTAACTAAAGGGATTACTTTATTCCGGAGTTGCTTAGTCTTAAAGTCAAGGATTTGTACAGGTGTAGATTCATAAGTTAAATTTTCCTTTAATACTATGGGTTGATTTCCCAATACATGCGTAGGGTCTGGGATATATTTGCAGAGTTACGAGATGTGAAAGACGTCATGCAAGTTTGATAGGTATGGAGGTAAGGCAATCTGGTAAGCGACTGGACCGACCCTTTGCAAGATTTGGAATGGTCCTAAGAATCTGAGACTTAATTTTCTTGTCCTTACTTGTCTACAAAAACCTGTAGTAGGGGATACTCTCAAAAAGACATGCTCTCCCTCATTAAATTCTAAAGGTCTCTTTCTCCTATTAGCGTAGGCTTCCTATCTCTGTTGGGCAGCCCTCATCTTTTCTCTGATCATTTTAATATGATTAATGGTCTCTTGTACAATCTCGGGTCCCAACAGTGTACTTTCCCCCATCTCTACCCAACTCAAAGGTGATTTACAGCTTCTCCCATATAGAGCAGCATAAAGTGCCATACCGATGGTAGAGTGATAACTGTTATTGTATGCAAACTCTATCAAAGGTAAGTGTTTATCCCAACTTCCTTTCTGTTTTGGCACGCAAGCCCTTAACATGTCTTCTAAAGTTTGGATTGTTCTCTCAAACTGCCCGTCAGTTTGAGAATGATAGGACGTGCTAAACTTAAGTTGGGTTCCTAATGCTTGCTATAAGGATTGCCAAAATCTCGAAGTAAACCTAGGGTCTTGGTCTAATACTATACCTGATTGTATCCCATGTAATCTCACAATCTCCCTAAGGTATACCTCAGTTAGTTTTTCCATGGAGTATCTCATCTTAACAGGTAAAAAGTGAGCAGACTTGGTGAATCTATCCACTATTACCCAAATGGCATCATAACCAGCTAGTGTTCTAGGTAATCCAACTATAAAATCCATGGTTATTTGATCTCATTTTCTTTCTAGTATCTCCAATGGCTTCCATAGTGTAAAAAATAGAATTTTTAAAATAGCTAAACTGAATAAAACTGATCGTGATTTTAATAAAACTAAATCTGGCACAATTTTTGAAGTTGATGGTTGAAATCGGAGAATTTTTTGGAGTAAAAACCTAATCCGATGGAAGAAAACGCAGCCCGGCATTAAGAATCTGAGAGATAGAGTTTCATACTTTGGTTCCTCAGACAGAGGCTGAAACACTTGCATGGGAACCCATGCCCTCGTCCGAATTGAAGACGGCATCCAAAAGTTATCTCAGGTGATATGGCAAAAGACCAAGTCGCCCCCGAAGGCTTTAAACTTCCTAAACTTCACAAATTTCCATCATTTTCCCACCTTCACTCTCTCTCTTCACTTCATTTTCTCTCTCTTCTCTCTCCTCCTCTCACCACCGTGCGCGGCCACCACCACCGCCTTGGACTGTCGTCTAACCTACCAACAAATGCGCATCACCACCCTTAACTTCTAGCAACCACCCACGGCCACCAACGGCTGCCACCCTTGTCGGAAAAAAGTCCATTTTCCTTTTCCATCGCGAATTCATTACGCCGCCGTTAGACGTCACCGCCCCCACCATTGTGAAGGCTGAGCTGCCAGCTTCTTCCCACAGCTCGTTGTTGCAGAACGGAGCCGCCATGTACCCGGATAGAGGAAATCTTCGTCTGCCATGCGTGAAACTTCACCACAGGAAAACGTCGCCTTAATAACCGAGAATCACCGTGCTAACCCCATATTTAGACTCCTCATCTTGAGGGCTTCACTTGGGTGTAAATTTTAAGCTTAGCCACACCTCTACGCCGTGTGCCGCCGTGAGCCACCGTGCACCGCCATCGGAGAAGCCAGAAAGACTCCGGAAGAAAATTCCCACTGTTTAGAACCCCTGGTATGATCTAAATTGCTCTAATTCAATGTATTTTTGACTGAATTGGATGTCGAACATGTATAGGAAATTTATCGGCTTAGGAAATCATGTAATTAGATGTAGGAAAGTGAAATTAATTACGTAACGGATTAAAATATAAATTTAATTGCCCAGGAGATTGACTAGGCTCGAATTACAAGGATACAAGAAGTCCCAGACCAATTAGGAGCAAATGAAGACCAGGTAGGGTAATTTATGCTTCCTGAACTTTAGACTGATTCTTTGAATACCTGAACGATGTCAGATTGATTGCATAGAAATACGTGCTTCTTTCGATGGATGTAATTGCATGCTTTTGTGCTGGTATTGTCTGTTGCATGTTAGATGATTTGGCTATCGGATTTAGATGCCATAGGGACGGATTGACTTAGGGTAGGGTACTTAACAGTCGGTATGGGACAGCCGTTAAGTATCCCGAGTGCAGGGGATTTTATAAATGTATTATTTTTCATTAAACTTAGCCTGCATTCATTAGGGATTACGCGATAAACCAGGACGACCCTAAGAAAGGTTTAAGGAGTATAAGGGGGATAGACTATACGGGGAAACATTGTGATTAAGGCGTAATATCCTAGGACCTTTTGGACTAGTCGACCGTGTGCATGTGATTTTGAATAGACTATATGAGGATGAGAATTGGCGTATGTGCACATGCTAGGGGATGCCCTAGATGTTGATTCTCATTCGGTCCTTGAGTGAGTGATTAGTGTTACGGATCACACTCACGATATAGGCGAGATTTTGAGTGATTGGTGTTATGGATCACACCCAACGATAAGAGGTGAATTTTCTGAAGACGACATGCAATTAGATAGATTCAGATACGGTCGCATAAGTTTTGTGGCCAACGTGTATTTAGAAACACCGGGCATGGGATTTGATTTGATTTTGGTTATAGATTTTTAGAAAATAGATTTTTATATTCATTGAATAATTGCATCGATTTCCATGCTATTTTAATGATTTTAAAAGATAAGGTATTTCACTGATTTTTGAAATGAACATGGGAAGTAGTTTTTGTTGCTTGCACTGCTGAGCATTCAACTAGTTTTGAATATTTAATTACTATAAATTACTCTACTGGGATTTAAATATCTCATGGGTTGTTTGCTCAAATGAATAGGGACAGGGGCCTAGAAGATAGTTAGGCAGAGATTTGATGACAGACAGACGTGCAGCTTAGTCCTAGGCTTGAATCTAATTTGTATATATATTATGTTGATGATTCTCTTGCTGGATTTATGTATTTATTGGTAATTTCTGGCTGTTGACGGTTTGATCTATTGGATTGGATTTTATTCGATTATATATTGGAATTAGTTGACTGTTGTATCTAGGTAACATTCAAAATATAGGGGAAACTCTGTCGGATTTTCGGCAGGAATTTATAACTGAAATTTGGAATTTTTAATGGATTACTTTTGGATATATGTATGCTTGATTTATGGTTATTAGCTTTAATATTCCAGAGCTTATTGTGGTCATTTCATGTATATTTAGTATAGTTACAATTTGATTTAGGGTTGAACAGAATCTAAATGGATGACGAAAAAGTTTATTTGGGTTACGCTCAACCAGTAGCGATCCCTTGACGTTCCCATATCGAAAAAAGCTATTTTGAAAACCCATATGCTTCTACTACTCATATAGAGGATAGTGTATTATGGATTAGGGGGTCATTACAATTATGGAATCAAAGCCTAGGTTGTTGGTTTTCTGGTTTTATGGGTTTGTGGTTATGGATCTTTAGGCTTACAGCTTTAAGGTTTTGATTGATTTAACTCTGGAATACTTAGGACCTGATTTTGAATTGATAAGTGAAGGAATGAATTTAACATTTTACCGTTAACTGTTGTTGTTAAAGACTAATCATCTTCTTTCTGTGTCAGATAGCCATGGCAGAACCTAGCAGGGATAACACACAGAGGCCAAGAGGAAGGCCAAGGCATAGGAATCAGGGCGCTTCAGGTAGTAGCAGCATAGAGACTAATGTCGACATGCGAGAGATGATGGATTCTATACGAATGATGGTCGATGCCTTGAGGGACCAAGCTACCACAAGCGCTAATGTAATGAGGCAGCAACAGGAGGATAGGCAGACCAGAAACGATGGAAACACTCAGAATGTCAATCCATTATATCAAGGGTAGATTGAATTTCAGAGAACAGGTCCACCTCCATTTTTAGGTGCCTCCGACCCAGCCGCAGTGGAAGCATGGCTGAAGGAGATAGAGAAGATCTTCTGTCTGTTGCAATGTGACGAAGAAAAAAAAGTAACATATGCAACATATATACTAAAGGGTAAAGCAGAATGATGGTGGACAGGTGCCCAGTAGCTGATGGAAAGCAGGGTTATTCCACTCACCTGGGAATCCTTTAAGAGGGTCTTTATGGATAAATACTTTCCTGAGAGCGTCAAACAGTCTAAGGAAGCATAGTTCTTGAAGCTCACATAGGAAGGTAGACCCTTCGAGGAATATTTGGAACAATTTGAAGAACTATCCAGATATTCCACTTACCTGCAAATGCATTATGACGAAGCCTGGAAGGCAAGTTAGTTAGAAGAGGGCCTAGATGCACCAATGAAGACACAGCTTGCCCCGCTTGAGATTAGAGACTTTGCAGTGTTGGTGAAAAAGTGTCGAATCCTAAGTAAAAACCTAGAACAGAAGCAAAACATGACACAACAAATAAGTAACAGGCCGAGACCACCAGCTACAAATCTCAATGTGAAAGGCAAGATGTTCAAACTGCATCCAGGATCTTCAAGCAGTGGTAGTAGACAGCCCAATAGTGCACTCTATCCGAAATGTGGAACTAGACATCCTAATCAACCCTGTTGGCATCAAACTCCAGTTCAATGTTACAAGTGTGGGGGTACGGGACACATGGCAAAGTACTACCCCTCAAGCAGAAGCTAACAGACAGCAGTTGGCCGAAGACCACAGGCTCTAGGGAGAGTTTTTACTATAGATGCAGCAAACGTCGACAGGTCATCAAGTTTGATGCAGGGTAGAGGTAAAATTTTCAATTTTTCTTTGATAATTTTGTTTGATTCAGGTGCCACGCACTCTTTTATTTCTAACGCATGCATGGAAAGAATAAATTTACCTGTACAAACCCTGCCCTGTGATTTATACATATCCACACCCTTGGGGGAAACCACTATATCTCCACAAATATGCTTAAAATGCCCCTTAACCATTGATGATACCCTGTTTATCATGGACCTAGTGTGTATACCTTTGACTGGGATCGACATCATTTTGGGAATGGATTGGTTGACTAGGAATCGGGTTTTATTAAACTGTTCCAAGAGGACGATCACTTACTTGGATAATATGCCTGTGCGAGGGAGTGACATAGCGAGTGATATAGTTAATGTGTCCCTCAATCTCTCTCAAGTAGAATTGCAGTATAAGCTAAATCTAATCCCAATTGTTAGTGACTTTCTGGAGGTGTTTCCTTTGGAAGTAAGTAAACTGCCACCACCTAGAGAGATAGAATTTACCATTGACCTAATTCCGGGTGCAGGCCAATAGCCATGAATCCATACCGAATGACCCCAGCGGAATTGAGGGAATTAAAGGTCCAAATAGAGGAATTGTTAGAAAAAGGGTTCATTAGGCCAAGTGTGTCACCATGGGGAGCTCCTGTCTTATTCGTAAAGAAGAAAGACGAGAGTTTAAGATTATGTATTGATTATCGGCAACAGAACAAGGTGACCATTAGGAATAAATACCCATTACCACGGATCGATGATTTATTTAACTAGTTACAAGGTGCGACTGTGTTCTCCAAGATAGATCTAAGATCAGGATACCACCCAATTAGGGTTAAAGAGGAAGATATCCCTAAGACAACGTTTAGCATTAGGTACATCCACTATGAGTTTCTAATGATGCCATTTGGTTTGACTAATGCACCTGATGTCTTCATGGACTACATAAATAGAATCTTTATACCCTATTTAGATCAATTTTTTGTGGTATTCATATATGATATCTTGGTCTATTCCAAGACTCACGAAGAGCATGCCCAACATCTTAGCACGGTGCTACAGATATTGGAAGAGAAACAATTGTATGCTAAGTTGGAAAAATGTGAGTTTTGGTTGGAGGAAGTGAAATTTCTAAGTCACGTGGTAAATAGAGAAGGGATTGCAGTAGACCCTAAGAAAATCAAAGCAGTATTAGATTGGGTCGACCGAGGATGGTCACTGAGATTAGGAGTTTTCTAGGTTTGGCCGGCTATTATAAGAAGTTCATTAAAGGATTTTCCCAGATAGCCTTGCCATTAACCCAGTTGACTCTGAAGGGTGTAAACTTTGAATGGAGCGAGTAATGTGAAGAGAGTTTTCAGACTTTGAAAGAAAAATTGACCACCGCTCCTGTATTAATAATCCTAAAACCCTTAGAACCCTTTACAGTATATACAGATGCATCATTGAAAGGTTTAGGATGCGTCTTAATGCAGGATGGAAAAGTAGTGGCTTATGCATCAAGGCAATTGAAACTTATAGAGGAGAACTACCCTACCCATGATTTGGAATTAGCTGTCGTCGTGTTTGCCCTAAAGATTTAGAGACATTACTTATACGGGGTTGTATTTGAGGTTTATAGTGATCAAAAAAGCCTTAGGTATTTGTTTGATCAATAGGAACTGAACATGAGGCAAAGAAGGTGGGTAGAGTACTTAAAGGATTTTGACTTCGAATTAAAATACCATGCAGGGAAGGCTAACGTTGTAGCAGATGCATTAAGCCGGAAGTCACTACAATTAGCTAGCCTAATGGTAGATGAAATGAGGTTACTTTAGGACTTTAGGAATCTCAGCCTCAATGTAGTCTTGTTTTTGAAGAGATTAGTGATGAGTGACTTCCTGATATCCTACGATCTGAGAGAGAAAATTAGATAAACCTAATTAGAGAATGAATCCTTGGAGATATATACAGATCAACCTGATTTTAGACTAGCCCTTGATGAAGTATTGATGTTTAGAAAACGAGTAGTAATTCCAAACCATCAGGAGCTAAAGGAAAAAGTGTTAGCAGAGGCTCATCGAAGCCACTATACTATCCACCCAGGTATTTCCAAGATGTAACAGGATTTGAAGAGGAACTTTTGGTGGCCAGGCATATGAAAGGACATCATAAACTACGTGAATGCCTGTCTGACTTGTCAACAGGTCAAGATAGAGCATCAGAAACCCGCAGGGCTACTAAAACCACTGGAAATACCAAAAAGGAAATGGGATCAAATAACCATGAATTTCATAGTGGGCTGCCATTTGGGTGATAGTGGATAGATTAACCATATCTGCTTAATTTTTGCCTGTTAAGATGAGATACTCCATGGAAAAACTGACCAAAGTATACCTTAGGGAAGTCATGAGGTAACACAGAATACCATCTGGTATAGTTTCAAACAGGGACCCTAAGTTTACTTTAAGATTTTGGCAATCCCTGTAGCAAGCATTAGGAACCCAGCTTAAGTTTAGCACAGCCTATCATCCTCAGATTGACGGGCAGTTTGAGAGAACCATCCAAACTTTAGAAGATATGTTGAGGGCTTGTGTGCTAGAACAGAAAGGAAGTTGGGATAAATACCTACCTTTGATAGAGTTTGCATACAATAATAGTTATCACTCTACCATTGGTATGACACCTTTTGCTGCTCTGTGTGGGAGAAATTGTAAGTCAGCTCTAAATTGGGTAGAAATGGGGGAAGGTACATTGTTGGGACCTGAGATTCTACAAGAGATCATTGATCAAATCAAAATGATCAGAGAAAAGATGAGAGCGGCCCAACAAAGATAAGAAGCCTATTCTAATAAGAGAAGAAGACCTTTAGAATTTAATGAGGGAGAATACATTTTCCTGAGAGTGTCCCTCACCACGGGTATCGGTAGACAAGTAAGGACCAGAAAACTAAGCCCTAGATTCCTAGGACCATTCCAAATCTTACAAAGGGTCGGTCCAGTCACTTATCAGATTGCCTTACCTCCACACCTGTCCAACTTGCATGACGTCTTTCACATCTCGCAACTCCGCAAATACGTCCCAGACCCTATGCATGTATTGGGGAATAAACCCATAATATTAAAGGAAATTTTAACTTATGAATCTATACCTGTACAAATCCTTAACTTTAAGACTAAGTAACTCCGGAATAAGATAATCCCTTTAGTTAAGGTACTTTGGCAGGATGTAGCATTGCAGTAGATTACCTGGGAGAAGGAGAATGAGATGAAGCAACGATACCCAAAGCTATTCACAGGTATGAATTTTGGTGACAAAATTTCTTTTAAGAGGGGAGAATGTAATAAACAGAATTTTTAAAATAGCTAAACTGAATAAAACTAATTGTGATTTCATTAAAACTAAATTCAACACGATTTTTGGAGTTAATGGTTGAAATCGGGAAATTTTTCGGAGTCAAAAACTTGATCCGATGGAAGAAAACGCAGCCCGACATTAAGAATCTGATAGATAGAGTTCCAGACTTTGGATCCTCATACGGAGGCTGAAACGCTTACATGGGAACCCATGCCCTCGTCCAGACTAAAGACGGCATCTGAAAGTTATCCCGGGTGATGTGGCAAAAGACCAAGTCACCCCTGGAGGCTTTAAACTTCCTAAACTTCACAATTTCCATCATTTTCCCACCTTCACTCTCTCTCTTCACTTCATTTTCTCTCTCTTCTCTCTCCTCCTCTCACCACCGCGCGTGGCCACCACTGCCGCCCTGGACCACCGTCTGACCTACCAATCGACGCGCATCACCACCCTCAACTTCCAGCAACCACCCACCACCACCAACGGCCGCCACCCTTATCGAAAAAAGTTCATTTTCCTCCTCCATCATTAATTCCTTGCGCTACCGTGATCTCCATCGTCCGGTGCCGTTAAACGTCACCGCCCCCGCCATTGTGAAGGCTGAGCTGCCAGCTTCCTCCCACAGCTCGCCACTATCAAACAAAGCCACCACGCGCTCGGATCAAGGAAATCTTCTTTCGCCGTGTATGAAACTTTGCCACTAGAAAATGCCACCTTAACAGCCGAGAACTGCCACGCCAACCCCATATTTGGACTCCTCATCATAAGGGCTTCACTCGGGTGTAAATTTTGAGCTCAACCGCACTTCTTTGCCATGCGCTGTTGTGAGCTGCAGTGTGCCGTAGTGCGCTACCACGGGAGAAGCCAGAAAGACTCCAGAAGCAAATTCCCACTATTCGAAACCCCTAGTATGATCTAAATTGCTCTAATTCAACGTACTTTTGACTGCATTGGATGCCGAATGTGTATAGGAAATTTATCCGCTTAGGAAATCATGTAATTAGACATAGGAAAGTGAAATTAATTACGTAACAGACTAAAATATAAATTTAATTGCCCAGGAGATTGAGTAGGCTCAGATTCCGAGGATACAAGAAGTCCCAGATCGATTAGGAGCTAACGGAGACCAGGTAGGGTAATTTACGCTTCCCAAACTTAGACTAATTCTGTGAATAACTGAACGATGTTAGATTGATTGCATAGAAATACGTGCTACTTTCGATGGATATAATTGCATGCCTATGTTCTGGTATTATCTGTTGCATGTTAGACAATTTGGCTATCGAATTTAGATGCCATAGGGACAGATTGACTTAGGGTAGGGAACTTAACAGACAGTATGGGACGGCCGTTGAGTATCCCGAGTGCAGGGGATTTTATAAATGTATTGTTTTTCATTAAAATTAGCTTGCATTCATTAGGGATTACGCAATAAACCAGGACAACCCTAAGAAAGGTTTAAGGAGTATAAGGGGGGATAGCCTATACGGGAAAATATTGTGATTTAGGCTTAATATCCTAGAACCTTGAGGACTAGCCGACTGTGTGCATGTGATTTCGAATAGATTGTATGAGGATGAGAATTGGCATATGTGCACATGCTAGGGGACGCCCTAGATGTTGATTCTCACCCAGTCATTGAGTGAGTGATTGGTGTTACAGATCACACTCACGATATAGGCGAGATTTTGGGTGATTGGTGTTATGGATCACACCCAACGATAAGAGATGAATTTTCTTAAGACGACATGCAATTAAATAGATTCAGATACGGTCACATAAGTTTTGTGGCCAACGTGTATTTAAAAACATCGGGCATGGGATTTGATTCGATTTTGGTTATAGATTTTCAGAAAATAGAATTTTATATTCATTGAATAATTGCATCAATTTCTGTGCTATTTTAATGATTTTAAAAGATAAGGTATTTCACTGATTTTTGAAATAAACACGGGAAGTAGTTTTTGGTGCTTGCACCGCTGAGCATTCAACTAGTTTTGAATATTTAATTACTGTAAATTACTCTACTGGGATTTAAATATCTCATGGGTTGTTTGCTCAGATGAATAGGGACAGGGGCCTAGAAGATAGCTGGGCAGAGATTTGATGACAGATAGGCGTGCAACTTAGTCCTTGGCTTGAATGTGATTTGTATATATATTATGTTGATGATTATGTTGCTGGATTTATGTATTTACTGGTAGTTTTTGGCCGTTGATGGTTTTATCTGTTGGATTGGATTTTCTTTGATGCATATATTAGAATTAGTTGATTATTGTATCTGGGTAACGTTCAAAATATAGGAAAAACTCTGTTGAATTTTTGAGCCTAGAAACTACGCTGCATCATCCGTCTGTCATCCAATCTTAGCCCAGCTATCTCCTAGGCCCCTATCCCTATTCATCTGAGCAAACAATCTCATGAGATAGTTAAATCCCAGTAGAGTAATTTACAGTAATAAATATTCAAAACTAGCTGGATGCTCATCGGTGCAAGCATCGAAAATAACTCCCGTGTTTATTTCAAAAATAAGTGAAATACCTTATCTTTTAAAATCATTAAAATGGCATGAAAAATGAGACAATCAGTCAAATGAGTATCAAATCTATTTTTCTGAAAATCTGTGGTAAAAATCCAATGCCCAGCGTTCTCACATACATGTCGGCCATAAGTCTGATGTGACCAGTCTAAATCTATCTAATTGCATGTTATTTTACAAAAATCAATCTTTTATCGTTCGGTGTGATCCAAAACACCAATCACCCGAAATCACGCCTATATTATGAGTGTGATCCGTGACACCAATCACTCACTTAAGGACCAGGTGAGAATCAACATCTAGGGCGTCCCCTAGCATGTGCACATACGCCAATCCTCATCCTTATATAGTCTATTTGTAATCACATGCACACAGTTGACTAGTTCCCAAGGTTTTAGGATATTATGCCTAAATCACAACGTTTCCCCGTATAGGTTATCCCTCCTTATACTCCTTAAACCTTTCTTAGGGTCGTCTTAGTTTACCGCGTAATCCCTAACGAATGTAGGCTAAATCTGATGAAAATAATACATTTATGAAATCCTCTGCATTCGGGATACTCAACGGCCGTCCCATACCAGTTATCAAGTACCCTACCCTAAGTCAACTAGCTTGTATGGCATTTAAATCTGATAACCAAATCATTCTAACATGCAACAGGCATTTACAGCATACAGGCATGCAATTATACTCAATGAAGGCAGCACGTATTTTCATGCAATCAAATTAAATCATTTAGGTATCCACAGAATCAATCTAAAATCAAGGGATCGTAAATTACCCTACCTGGTTATTGTTTGCTCCTAATTAAATCCGAGGATTCCCATATCCTCAGAATTTAGGCCTAGTTAATTTCCTGGGCCATTAAATCAATGTCTTAGTCCGTTACTTATTCAATTTCACTTTCCTACATCTAATTATACGTTTTCCTAGGCCAATAAATTTTCTATACATGTTTGACATCCAATTTAGTCAAAATACATTAGATTAGGGCAATTTAGATCGTACCAGGGGTTTCTAAAGGTGGAAATTTGATTATGGACCCTTTTTGGCTTCTCTGACGACGGCGCATGACGAAGGTGTGCGGATGAGGTCAAACATTACAGCAAGATGAAGCCCACAAGATGAGGAGTCTGAATCTAGGGTTGGTGTGGCAGTTCTCGACCGTTAAGGTGGCATTTTTTGGCAGCAAAGTTCCACGCACGATGGACGCTTTTCTCCTCGATCCAGGCGCGTGGCGGTGGCATTCGATGGCTGGGAGCTGTTAGAGGAAGCTGGCAGCTCAGCCTTCCCAATGGCGGGGGCAGTGACATTAGACAGCGCCAGACAACGAAGATTACGGTGGGTGGAGGATTTCATGATGGAGGGGAAAAAGAGGCATTTTTCGATAGTCGTGGCGTTCACGGGTGGCCGTGGTTGGTCGTAGGTGGTTAAGGGTGGTGAGCTGCGTCGGTGGCTGGTTTAGGCGACGGCGCAGGGCAGCGATGGTGGCTGCATGCGGTGGTCAAGGGAAAAGAGAGAATAGAGAGAGTGTGGAGGGAAGAGAGAGAATGAAAATAGAAAATGGTGGGAGTTTATGCAATTTTAGGAAGTTTAAAGCCTCCAAGGGCAATTTGGTCTTTTGCCACTTCACCCGGGGAAACTTCATCATGTCGTCTTTGATCTGGGCAAGGCATGGGTTCATATGCAAGAGATTCGGCCTCCGTCTAAGGAACTGAAGTCTGAAACTTTATCTGTCAAATTCCTAATGCTGGGTCGCTTTTTCCTTCATTGGATCGAATTCTGAATCTAAAAAATTCTCCGATTTCAACCGTAATCTCAAAAAATCGTGCCAGATTCAATTTTAACAAAATCACGATCAAATTCACCCAGTTTAATTATTTTCAAAATTCTGATTATTACATTCTCCCTCTTGAAAAGAAATTTTATCCTAAAATTCATACCTATGAATAGCTTTGGGTATCATTGCCTCATCTCATCCTCCTTCTCCCATGTCATCTCCTGCGATGCTACATCCTGCCAAAGTACCTTAACTAAAGGGATTACTTTATTCTGGAGTTGCTTAGTCTTAAAGTCAAGGATTTATACAGGTGTAGATTTATAAGTTAAATTTTCCTTTAATTCTATGGGTTGATTCCTCAATACATGCGTAGGGTCTGGGACGTATTTATGAAGTTGCAAGACATGAAAGACATCATGCAAACGGTACAGGTATGGGGGTAAGGCAATCTGGTAAGCGACTGGACCGACTCTTTGCAGGATCTGGAATGGTCCTAAGAATTTAGGACTCAGTTTTCTGATCCTTACTTGTCCACCAATACCCGTGGTGGGGGACACTCTTAGAAAAACATGTTCTCCCTCATTAAACTCTAAAAGTCTCCTTCTCCTATTAGCATAGGCTTCCTATCTTTGTTAGACAGCCCTCATCTTTTTTCTGATCATTTTGATTTAATCAGTGGTCTCTAGCATAATATTAGTTTCGAACAGTGTACTTTCCCCCATTTCTACCCAACTTAGAGGTGACTTACAGCTTCTCCTATACAGAGCAGCAAAAGGTGCCGTACCAATGGTAAAGTGATAGCTGTTATTGTATGCAAACTCTATCAAAGGTAGGTTTTTTCCCAACTTCCTTTATGTTCTAATACAGAAGCCCTCAACATATCTTTTAAAGTTTGGATTATTCTCTCAGACTACCCGTCAGTCTGAGGATGATAGGCTATGCTAAATTTAAGCTGTGTTCCTAGTGCTTGCTGTAAGGATTGCAAAAATCTTGAAGTAAACCTAGGGTCTCTGTCTGACACTATACCTGATGGTATCCCGTGTAACCTCACAACTTCCCTAAGGTATACTTCGGTCAGTTTTTCCATGGAGTATCTCATCTTGACAGGTAAAAAGTGAGCAGACTTGGTTAATCTATCCACTATCACCCAAATGGCATCATAACCAACTGGTGTCCTAGGTAATCCTACTAAGAAATCCATGGTTATTTGATCCCATTTCCTTTCCAGTATTTCCAATGGCTTCAGTAGCCCTGCGGGCTTTTGATGCGCTATCTTGACCTGTTGACAAGTCAGACAAGCATTCACATAGTTCGTGATGTCCTTCCGCATGCCTGGCCACCGAATATTTCTCTTCAAATCCTGATACATGTTGGAAATACCTGGGTGGATAGTATAGTGGCTCCAATGAGCCTCTGCTAACACTTTTTCTTTCAGCTCCTGATGGTTTGGAATTACTACTCGTTTCCTAAACATCAATACTCCATTAGGGGCTAGTCCAAAATTAGGTTGGTTTGCACATATCTCCAAGGATTCATCCTAGTTGAGCTTGCCTAATTTGTTCCCGTAGATCGCAAGTTATCAGAAAGTCACTCATTACTAATCTCTTCAGAAATGAGATTACATTGAGGTTGAGATTCCTAAAGTCCTCAAGTAACCTCATCTCATCTATCATTAAGCTGGCTAATTGCAATGACTTCTAGCTTAATGTATCTGCTACAATGTTAGCCTTCCCTGTATGGTATTTTAACTCGAAATCAAAATCCTTTAAGTACTCTACCCACCTTTTGTACCTCATATTCAGTTCCTTTTGATCAAACAAGTACCTAAGGCTCTTGTGATCACTATAAACCTAAAATACAGCCTCGTATAAGTAATGCCTCTAAATCTTCAAGGCAAACACAATGACAGTTAATTCCAAATCGTGGGTAAGGTAGTTATCCTCTGCAAGTTTCAATTGCCTTGATGCATAAGCCACTACTTTCCCATCCTGCATTAAGACGCATCCTAAACCTTTCATTGATGCATCTGTATATACTATGAAGGGCTCTAAGGGTTTCAGAATTATTAACACTAGAGCGGTGGTCGATTTTTCTTTCAAAGTCTGGAAACTCTCTTCATACTGCTCGCTCCATTCAAAATTTACACCCTTCCGAGTCAACCGGGTTAATGGCAAGGCTATCTGGGAAAATCCTTGAATGAACTTCTTGTAATAACCGGCCAAACCTAGAAAACTCCTAACCTCAGTGACTATCCTTGGTTGATCCTAATCTAATACTGCTTCAATCTTCTTAGGGTCTACTGCAATCCCTTCCCCATTTACCATGTGGCCTAGAAATTTCACTTCCTCTAACCAAAACTCACATTTTTCCAACTTAACATATAGTTATTTTCCTTCCAATATCTGTAGCACCGTGCTAAGATGTTGGGCATGCTCTTCATGAGTCTTGGAATAGACCAGGATGTCATCTATGAATACCACTACAAATTGATCCAAGGTCTAAAGATTATGTTCATGTAGTCTATGAAGATAGCAGGTGCATTTGTCAACCCAAACAGCATCAATAGAAAATCATAGTGGCCGTACCCAATGCTAAACGCTATCTTAGCGATGTCTTCCTCTCTAACCCTAATCTGGTGGTATCCCGATCTTAAGTCTATCTTGGAGAACACAATCGCACCCTGTAACTGGTCAAATAAGTCATCAATCTGTGGTAATGGGTACTTGTTCCTAATGGTCACCTTGTTTAATTGTCGATAATCAATACATAACCTTAAACTCCCGTCTTTCTTCTTTACGAATAAGATAAGAGCTCTCCATGGTGATACACTCAGCCTAATGAATCCCTTTTCTAATAATTCCTCTATCTGGACCTTTAGTTCCCTTAATTTTGCTGGGGCCATTCGGTATGGGGTCATAGCTATTGGTCTTGCACCCAGAATCAGGTCAATAGTAAATTCTATCTCTCTAGGTGGGGGCAGCCTACTTACTTCCAAAGGAAACACCTCCAGAAAGTCACTAACAATTGGTATTAGGCTCAACCTTTCTTGCAATTCTACCTGAGAGAGATTTAGGGACACGTCACCTATCTCACATGCTCTTTCACTCCCACGTACAGGCACGGTATCCAAGTAAGTGATAGTCCTGTCAGAACAGTTTAACAAAACCTAATTCCTAAACAACCAATCCATTTCCAGAATGATATCGATCCCAGTTAGGGGTATACACACTAGGTCCATAATAAACAGGGTGTCATCGATGGTTAGGGGGCAGTTTAGACATATTTATAGGGATATAGTGGTTTCTCCCAAGGGTGTGGAAATGTGTATGCCACAGGGCATGGTTTGTAAAGGTAAGTTTATTCTTTCCACACATGCATTGGAAATGAAAGAGTGTGTGGCACTCAAATCAACAATATTATCAAAGGAAAATTGTAAATCTTACCTCTACCCTACATCAAACCTGATGACCTATCGACATTCGTCGTATCCATAGTAAAGACTCTCCCTGGAGCCTGCGGTCTTCAGCTACCTGGTGTTTGCTAGCTTTCGCTTGAGGGGCAGTACTTTGCAAGGTGTCATATACCCTCACACTTGTATCATTGCACTGGAGTGTGATACCAGCAGGGTTGGTTAGGATGTTTGGTCCCACACTTCTGACAAAGAGCACTATCAGGCCGTTTGCTGCTGCTTGAAGACCCTGGCTGTAGTTTAAACATCCCGCCTTTCACATTGAGATTCCTAGCTGGTGGTCTCGGCCTATTACTGGTCCTTTGCGTCATATTCTGCTGCTGCTCTAAGTTCTTACTCAGGATCCGACATTTGTTCACCAAAACTACAAAGTCTCTGATCTCTAGCAAGGCAAGCTGTGTCTTCATCGGCAAATCTAGGCCCTCTTCCAACTAACTTGCCTTCTAGACTTCGTCATAATGCATTCTCAGGTACGTGGAATATCTGGACAGTTCTTCAAATTATGCCAAATATTCCTCAAACGGTCTACCTCCCTGTGTGATCTTCAGGAACTTTGCTTCCTTGGACTATCTGACGCTTTTAGGGAAGTATTTATCCATGAAGACCCTCTTAAAAGATTCCCAGGTGAGCAAAATACCCCTGCTTTTCATCAGTTACTAGGCTCTTGTCCATCATCGTTCTGCTTTACCCTTAAGCATATATGTTACATATGTCACTTTCTGTTCATCTTCACAATGCAACAAACAGAAGATCTTCTCTATCTCCTTCAGCCATGCTTCAACTGCGGCTGGATCGAAAGCACCTGAGAATGGGGGTAGACTTGCTCTCTGAAATTTAATCCACCCTTGGTACATTGGGTTGGCATTCTAAGTGTTCCCATCATTTCTAGTCTGCCTATCTTCCTGTGGTTGCCTTATTACATTGGCACTTGTAGTAGCTTGGTCCCTCATGGCGTCGGCCATCATTCGTATGGAGTCCATCATCTCTTGCATGTCAACGTTGGTCTCCATGATACTACTACCTGAGGCGCCCTAGCTCCTATGTCTCGGCCTTCCTTTTGGCCTCCGAGTGTTATCCCTGTTAGGTTCTACCATGGCTATCTGACATAGAAAGAAATGGAATTAGTATTTAACAGCAACAATTAGTAGAAAGATGTTAAATTCATTTCTTCACTTATCAATTCAAGATCAGGTCCTAAGTATTCCAGAGTTAAATCAATCAAAACCCTAAAGTTGCAAGCCCAATGATTCACAACCACTAGTCCACTAAACCAGACAACCGACGAACCAAGCTCTGATACCATATAACGACCCCCTAATCCACAATACACTATCCTCTATTAAAGTAGCAGAAGCATATGGGTTTTCAAAATAATTTTTCATTGTTTCCCTTTCAGGGAACGTCAGAGGATCGCTACTAGTTGAGCGTAACCCAAATAGACTTTTCCATCGTCCATTCAGATTTTGCTCAACCCTAAATCAACTACAGCTATACTAAATACACATGCAATCATTACAACAAACTCTGGAATATTAAAACTAATAACCATAAAATTAATAATACACATTCACGGACATGCATCCCATCTTAAACTCAAATTCAGACATTAATTCCTGCCAAAAATTCGGTAAAGTTTCCCCTATAATCTGAGCATCTCTCAAGTACAAACAGTCAACAAATCCAGTAAATACATTCAATACAAAATCCAACAACAACAGAATCATCAACATGAATATATATACAATAACAGATTCAAGACTAGAAACTACGCTGCATCGTCCTTCTGTCATCCAATCTCAGCCAGCTATCTCCTAGGCCCTTATCCCTGTTCATCTGAGCAAACAACCTTATGAGATAGTTAAATCCCAGTAGAGTAATTTACAGTAATAAATATTCAAAACTAACTGGATGCTCAGCGGTTCAAACACCAAAAATAACTCCTGTGTTTATTTCAAAATTTAGTGAAATACCTTATCTTTTAAAATCATTAAAATGGCAAAAAAAATGAGGCAATTAGTCAAATAAGTATAAAAATTTTTTCTGAAAATCTGTGGTAAAAATCCAATGCCTGGCGTTCTCACATACACGTCAGCCATAATTTTGATGCGACCAGTCTAAATCTATCAAATTGCATGTTATTTTACAAAAATCAATCTTTTATCTTTGGGTGTGATCCATAACACCAATCACCCAAAATCACGCCTATATTGTGAGTGTGATCTGTGACACCAATCACTCACTTAAGGACCGGGTGAGAATCAACATCTAGGACGTCCCCTAGCATGTGCACATACGCCAATCCTCATTCTCATACAGTCTATTCGGAATCACATGCACACAATCGACTAGTTCCCAGGGTTTTAGGATATTACGCCTAAATCACAACGTTTACCCGTATAGGTTATCCCTCCTTATACTCCTTAAACCTTTCTTAGGGTTATCCTAGTTTACTGCGTAATTCCTAACGAATGTAGGCTAAATTTGATGAAAACAATACATTTATAAAATCCTCTGCATTCGGGATACTCAACGACCGTCCCATACCAGCTATTAAGTACCCTACCCTAAGTTAACTTGCTTGTATGGCATCTAAATCCAATTGACAAATCGTTCTAACATGCAACAGGCAGTTACAGCACACAGGCATGCAATTATACTCATTAAAGGTAGCACGCATTTCTATGCAATCAAATTAAATCATTTAGGTATCCGTAGAATCAATCTAAAATCAGGGGAGCGTAAATTACCCTACCTAGTTACCGTTTGCTCCTAATTAAATCCTAGGCTTCCCGTATACTCATAATTTGAGCCTAGTTAATTTCTTGGGCCATTAAATCAATGTCTTAGTCCGTTACTTATTTAATTTCACTTTCTTACATTCGATTACATGTTTTCCTAGGCTGGTAAATTTTCTATACATGTTCGGCATCAAATTCAGTCAGAATACAATAGATTAGGGCAATTTAGATCGTATCAGGGATTCTGAAAGGTGTAAATCTGATTCTAGACCCTTTCTGGCTTCTTCGACGGCGACGCACGACGGTACACAGTGAAGGGGTGCGACTGAGGTCAAAAATTACACCAGGATAAAGCCCGCAAGATGAGGAGTCCGAATCTGGGGTTGGTATGGCAGTTCTCGGCAGTTAAGGTGGCATTTTTTGGCGACGAAGTTCCACGCACGACAGACGCTTTTCTCCTCGATCCGATCACGTGGCGACGACGTTTGACAGCTAGGAGCTATCGAAGGAAGCTGGCAGCTCGGCCGTCCCAATGGCAGGGGTAGTGACGTCAAACGGCACCGGACAGCGGAGATCACGATGGGTGGAGGATTTCGCGATGGAGGGGAAAAAGAGGCCTTTTTCGACAGTCGTGGTGTTCGTGGGTGGCCGGGGTTGGTCGTAGGTGGTCGGGGGTGGTGAGCTGCGTCAATGGTTGGGTCAGGTGACGGCGCAGGGCAACAGTGGCGGCTGCGCACGGTGGTGAAGGGAAGAGAGAGAAGAGAGAGAGTGAAAATAGAAAATGGTGGGAGTTTATGCAATTTTGGGAAGTTTAAAGCCTCCAAGGGCAATTCAGTCTTTTGCCACTTCACCCGGGGAAACTTCTGGATGCTATCTTTGATCTGGGCAAGTGCACAGGTTCCCATGCAAGAGATTTAACCTCCGTCTAAGGAACTGAAGTCTGAAACTTTATTTGTCAAATTCCTAACGCTGGGCCGCGTTTTCCTTCATTGGATCAGATTCTGACTCTGAAAAATTCCCCGATTTCAATCGTAGTCTCAAAAAATCATGTCGAATTTAGTTTTAATGAAATCACAATCAAATTCATCCAGTTTAATTATTTTCAAAATTTTGGTTATTACACCGTGTGCCACCGTGAGCTGCCGTGCACCGCCGTGCTCTATTGTGCACCATCGCAGGAGCTGCCAAAAACTATCTAGAATTATAATTCCACTTTTCGTAACCCCTGGTATGGTCTAAATTTCCCTGATCTAATGTTTTCTGATTGAAATTGAATGTCGAACATCTGTAGGAATTAGATCGACCTAGGAAAACGTGTAACATGATGTAGGAAGTTTAATTTATTGAGAAAAAGCTTGAGATTTTAATTAAATTACCCAAGAGACTAACTAGGCTTAAATTCTAAGAAAACGGGAAGCCCCGAATTATTTAGAAGCAAACGATAAACAAGTAGAGTGATTTATGTTCCCCTGACTTTTATTTGACGCTGTGAATGCCTGATTTAGATTAATTTGACTGCATGGGAATGCATGCTACTTTCGATGGGTATATCTATATGCCTGTGTGCTATAAATGCCTGTTGCATGTTAGATTGATTGGCTATCAGACTTAGATGTCATAGGAATGGGTTGACTTAAGGTAGGGTATTCAATAGCCAATATGGGACGGCCGTTGAGTATCTTGAATGTAGATGATTTTGTAAACGCATCATTTTTAATCAAATTTAGCCTGCATTCATTAGGGATTATGCGGTAAACTAGGATGACCCTATGAAAGGTTTAAGGTGTATAAGGGGGGATAACCTATACGGGGAAACGTTGTGGTTTAGGTGTAATCGCCTAGAACCTTGAGAACTGGTTGACTGTGTGCATGTGATTCCAAATAGACTGTATGAAGATGAGAATTGGCATATGTGCACATGCTAGGGAACGCCCTAGATGTTGATTCTCACCCAATCCTTGAGTGAGTGATTGGTGTCATGGATCACACCCAATGATAAAGTATGTTTTACATAAAACAATATGCAATTGGATAGATTTATATATGATCACATGAGATTTGTGACTGATGTGTATGTGAAAATCACCAGGCAATGGATTTTAAACCAGATTTTCAGTACGGATTTTTAGAAAATATATTTTACACTCATTCTTAAGTATTGCATCATTTTTTATGCGATTTCACGATTTTAAAAGATAAGGTAATTCACTAGCTTTTGAATTAAACACGGGGAGATTTTTTTTGTGCTTTGTCACAGCTGAGCATCTAGCTATTTTGAATATTATATACTACAAATTACTCTACTGGGATTTAACTATCTCATGAAGTTGTTTGCTCAGATGAACAGGAACAGGGGCCTAAAAGATAGCTGGACAGGAGCTGGATGACTGAAGGACGTTGCTATGTAGTTTAGGCTTGAATCTGTTTATGTAATTATTTGTATTGGTTGTTCTGGTTGTTGATGGATTTAATTGAATGTATATATTGGTTTTATGACTGTTTGTACTTTGGGAAACATCCAAATTATAGGGGAAACTCTACCAAATTTTTGGCAGATATGAATGTTTAAATATTGGTTTAAGTTAAACTGCATGTGGATGGTTTATGTATTCTGATTTTATGGTTATTAGAATTGATATTCCAGAGCGTTTTATGATTGTATGTGAATTTAGAATAGCTACGTAGGACTTAGGGTTGAGTGGAATCTGAATGGGCAGTGGTAAGAGTCTATTTGGGTTACACTCAACCAGTAGCGACCCTCTGAGATTCCCTGACACAAGAAAAAGTGAAAAATTGTTTTGAAAACCCATATGCTTTAGCTACTCTGATAGAGGTAAGTGTATTGTGAAATAGGGGGTCGTTACAAACCCAACCTCAACCAGCCCTCTAGATGTACGGGTTGGGTTGTTTCGGTTTCATTGTTTTATTTTACTCAACCCAAACTATCCTAACCAGCTTATTATTGATTGGTTCAGCTCCAATTCTTTTTTTTCAACTCAACCCAACCCAAACTGTACACACTTTTAATAAAATTTTAACAAATTTATCCTTACAAAATTATCAAATATAATAATTTATAAATTCATGTTATAATTAAACTATTTTATTAATAAAAATAGAGTAAATAATATAATTTATATAATATATAAAATAAATTGACATCCAAATTCTAAATTTTTTTGACCCTAGCAAGAAAACTAAGATCCCTATTAGCCAAATTGAGACACTAGATCCCATATTTTCTCACCATGTGACGAGTTCATGAAGCTTTTTTCTTATTATTTTTAGAGCCCCTCATTATCAAACACCATGCAGGCTAATTTGACACCAATCCTCAGAGTGTAGGCCCAAGAGGGCCAGTGCTTGGTTTTGTCAAATTGTGACATGACTGAGCATCCCTTGCTTAATAAGATCAATTTTCTTTCAAAATAAAATATCCATGACATGCAATCATGCATCTCTATATATAGCTCCCATCCATGACATGCATTAAGCTATCTCCATTTCACTCAAATTTCTCTCATTCTTTAATATTTCTCAAGCTCTCTCTTTTCAAATTCTTTCAAACTCTCTCCAAGTTCTATGAAGTTTTTTCTCAAGTTTTCTCAAGCTCTGTCAAGTATTGTGTGACCAACTTGTTCTTTCTTCATTCCACTCTTATAATATTAAAAGTCATATGCATTCAAGGTATATAATTTATTTTGTAATTTTAATATGCTTAAGTTTAATATTTTTACATGACTTCATTAAAGATTATCTAAATA
The DNA here is from genome assembly GCA_031216115.1 of Senna siamea. Classification (NCBI taxonomy): domain Eukaryota; kingdom Viridiplantae; phylum Streptophyta; class Magnoliopsida; order Fabales; family Fabaceae; genus Senna; species Senna siamea. Next base: position 13,401,740 of record CM062360.1, read on the forward strand.
TTTTTATTTTAGTAAATTTATACTTTATTGTTTTTTAAATATGTGCTGAATAATTATAATATTATGTGTTATTTTGATTTATAATTATAATAATAATATAAAATTTTTAAAAAATAAAACTAAATATTTATTTTTTGTTTTTATTTTAATCTATTCTGAATATTTGTATTCTGACATGTTGAATTTTTTTTGCTATTTGAATATCTAATATAATTTTTCCAAAGTTGTATAAAAAAGGTAACATAAATATTTATTCTTTGTTTGTTATGAATATAATGTCAATATATCTATTTTTTATATGTTTAACTTTTTTATATTTAAATATTTAATTTAACCATTCTAGTAATAATAGATTTGTTTAAAAAAGTTAAAATACATATTTTTATTTGTTGTTTGTTATTTAAATATTATATATAAATTTGATTGTATGATTTAAAAATTAGTTTTTTCCTAAATAATTTAAATAATAGTTAAAAAATTAAACATAAATATATTATATATAGATAAAAATAAAAAATTAATAATTATAATTATTTTCTTGAATATATATTTTTCAATAATAATGATATTGAAGAAAAATAAAACTCTAACACTTTAATAATGTAGTAAAAAATTTGATGATAACTTAAAAAATTTATATTTTTTAAATATAATTTTTTATTAGTTATTTTAATTTTTAAGATATAATTTTTAATGTTTTAAAAATAAAAATACCAAATCTTTTTTTAAAAAATAAAATTGTGCATAGATGTAGTTTTTTATAATATTTGTATTTAATAATATTAATATTTATTATTTTTAAATTTAATTTTATCCTTTGTTTTTTATTTTTATGATCTGACTTTTTTTGTATTTTTTGTTAGCTATTTAAATATTTAATATATTATTTGTAACAATAATAAATGTGTATATAAAAAGTGAAATCTTAAATAGTTATATTTTTTTATTTAAATATGATCAAACTGTTGTTATTTTTTGTGTTAATTTTTGTTCGTTAATTTATATTAATGTATTTTATTTAATTTATTCTTCTACTTTTGTTTAATTGTCTGTATAATTTTTTCATCTTCAAATACTTGACCAAGTATAGCAGGCAAAATGGCTCGAAGGTATCGTGCACTTTTATATAAAAATAGAAATATAAGTCAAGGGAATAACAGAGTAAATTTTAAGTGTCAGCATTTATTAGATAAGGGATTAGTTTAAAAAACTTGAAAATATTTGTAAAAGAAAATTTGGATTTATCTGAGACAAAGGAAGTGAGAAATATTATTTACTGGATACCAGTGTCATTGTCCCCTTTACTATATGGGATGAGGCTGAACCATTAAGTTTTTATACTTTTGAGAATTATGAGGCTGAGCCTTCAAGTTTTCATACTTTTGACAATTATGAGACTAAGCTATCAATTTTTTCCACTTTTGAAAATACTGCCATAGTACAAGTGTCACTTGACTTTACCACGATGGTCAATGTATCCTCGCCATGTGTTCAAGAAGACATTGGTTGTAGTTGTAACGACCCCTCTCATATACTTATCATCAGAGAAATTAGGAAGCGTGAAATTGTTATCAACATTTTTTTTGTACCAATTGGGCCTTTACTAGTTGAGTGTTACTCAAATACACTCTTCTATTTGTCCATTCAAGTTCTACTCAACTCCTTGTGCGCAGCATGCCTAATATCTCATTTCATAAATAATTTGCTTTGGAATAATAGAACTAAGCTAAACATCCATCCATCATTTGATAACATTCATAATTATACAAATTGTAATAAATTCCTAATTCACTTTCTACATGCAGATATACTAGGTTCCTTGTAATTTAAAATAAAATCAAATTGGGTAAAAATAAATTTAGATTTTGTTGAAATTGAATTAAGCGTATTTTTTTGAGCTTGCGGTTAAAATTTGAGAATTTTTTGGAGTAAAAATCTTATCTGACGGAGAAAACTCGATCTGGCTTAAGGAATTTAGCAGATAATTTGGAAGGGTTAAAATCTTCAAAAGATTTCTAAATTCTTTCCATATGGGCCTGTATTCTTGCCTAGATCAGAGAATGCATCCGAAATTTACCCTGAGCAAAGCGAGAAAAGACCAAAATGCCCCTAGAGGCTATAAAATCTCAAAACCCCAAAAATTCTCCTCATTTTTCCTTTCCTTTCTCTCTCTTTCACACATTTTCTCTCTCTTCTCTCTCATTCTTGCACACCACCTCCAACTGCTGGAACCGTCACTTAATGTAATGACCCCCCAAATCAACAATACACTATCCTCTATCTGAGTAGCGAAAGCATATGGGTTTTCACAATAGTTTTCCTCGATATAGGAACGTTAGGGGATCGCTACCGGTTGAGCGTAACCCAAATAGACTGTTCCTTCGTCCATTCAGATTCCGTTCAACCCTAAATTGATTGCAGCTACACTAATCACATATGCAATCATCCCAATAAAATCTAGAACATTAAAAATAATAACCATAAATCAAGCAGGCATACATTCACATGTAATCCATCAAAAATTCTGAAATTCAGTTATAAATTCCTGTCGAAAATTCGATAGAGTTTTCTCTGTATTTTGAATGTCATCCAAATACAAACAGTCATCTGATTCCAAAATATACATCAAATACAATTCAATCCAACAGGTAAAACCAACAACAACCAGAAACTACCAGCAAATACATAAATCCAGCAACATAATCATCAACAGTATATATATACAATCAGATTCAAGCCTAGGACTAAGCTTTACTTCTTTCTGTTATCAAATGTCTGCCCAGCTATCTTCTAGGCCCCTGTCCTTATTCATCTGAGCAACCAACTTCATGAGATATTTAAATCCTAGTAGAGCAAATTACAGTAAATAGTTATTTAAAAACTAGTCGATTGCTTAGCAGTGCAAGCACCGAAAATAACTTCCCTAATCATTTCGAGAGTCAATGGAATACCTTATCTTTTAAAGTCGTTAAATAGCACAAAAATCGAGACAATTATTCAATGAATATAAAAATCTATTTTCAAGAAAATCTATAATCAAAATCAAATCAATTCAAATAAAATCCCATGCCCGGTGTTTCTAAATACACGTTGGCCACAATTCTTATGCGACCGTATCTGAATCTATCTAGTTGCATGTCATCTGGATAAAATCCATCTCTTATCGTTGGGTGTGATCCATAACACCAATCACCCATAATCTCGCCTATATTGTGAGCGTGATTCGTAACACCAATCACTAACTCAAGGGCCGGGTGAGAATCAACATCTAGGACGTCCCCTAGCATGTGCACATAAGCCAATTCTCATCCTTATACAGTCTATTCGGAATCACATGCACACGGTCAACTAGTCCTCAGGGTTTTAGGGTATTACGCCTAAATCATAACATTTCCCTGTATAGGCTATCCCCCCATATACTCCTTAAACCTTTCTTAGGGTCGTCCTGGTTTATCGCGTAATCCCTAACGAATGCAGGCTATATCAGGTTAAAACAAAACATTTATAAAATCCCCAACACTCGAAATACTCAACGGTCATACCATATCGGCTGTTAAGTACCCTACCATAAGTCAATTCATCCTTATGGCATCTAAATCTGATAGACAAATCGTCTAACATGCAACAGACAATACCACCACACAGGTATGCAATTATATCCATCGAAAGCAGCACGTATTTCCATAAAATTAATTTAAAATCGTTCAGGTATTCACAGAATCAATCCAAAGTTCAGGAAGCGTAATTTACCCTACCTGGTTTTCGTTTGCTCTTAATCAATCTGAAACTTCTCGTATCCTCAGAATCTGAGCCTAATCAATTTCCTGGGCAATTTAGTTAATACTTTAGTCCGTTACGTGTTCAATTTCACTTTCTTAGGTCCAATTACATGTTTTTCTAAGCATATAAGTTTCTATACAGATTTGGCATCCAATTCAGTAAAAAATACGTTGAATTAGGGCGATTTAGATCATACCAGTGGTTCCAAACAGTGGGAATTTTCTTCTGGTGTCTTTTTGGCTTCTCCAGCAGTGGCGCACGGTGGTACACGGCGGAGGGGTGCGGTTGAGCTCGAAAATTACACTAGAGTGAAGCCCGCAAGATGAGGAGTCCGAATCTGGGGTTGGTGCGGCGGTTCTCAACCGTTTGGACGGCGTTTTTTAGTGACGAAGAGTGACACACGGTGGACGCCTTTTACTTGGATTCGGGCGCGTGGGAGCTCCGTTCGACGGCGGCGAGCTAGGGGAGGAAGCTGGCAGCTCAGCCTTCACAATGGCGGTGGCGGTGACGGCTAATGATGCCTGACGGTGGAGATTACGGTGGTGTTAAGATTTCACAATGGAGGAGAAAAATGAAGTTTTTTCGACGAGGGTGGCGACCGTTAGTGGCCGTGGGTGGCTGCTGGAGGTTGAGGGTAGTGAGGCGCATCAGTTGGTAGGTCGAACGGTAGCCCAGGGTGGCGGTGGTGGCTGTGCACAGTGGTGAGAGGAGGAGAGAGAAGAGAGAGAAAATAGAGTGAAGAGAGAGAGAGTTTTGCAAAAACAGAGGGAAATTATGAGGAATCGAAAGATTTAAAGTCTCCGAGGGCAATTTTGTCTTCTGCCAGACCATCCGGGAAAACTTTTAGATGCCATCTTCAATTTGGTTGTGGACACACTTTCCCATGCAAGAGTTTCATCCTCCATTTGAGGAACCGAAGTTCGAAACTTTATCTATCAAGTTCTTAACGCCGGGTTGTGTTTTCTTACATTGGATTAGGTTTCTGACTCTGAAAATTCCCTAATTTCAACTAAAATCTTAGAAAATCGTGCCGAAAATCAGTTTTAAAGAAATCATGATCAATTTTATTCAATCTAGCTATTTTAACATTTTCGTTTATTACATTCTCCCCCCCTAAAAGAAATTTTGTCCCCAAAATTCATACCTGTGAATAGCTCTGGGTACCGTTGCCTCATCTCATCTTCCTTCTCCCAAGTCATCTCCTGCGATGCTACATCCTACCAAAGTACCTTAACTAAAGGGATTATCTTATTTCGGAGCTACTTAGTCTTAAAGTCAAGGATTTGTACAAGTGTAGATTAATAAGTTAAATTTTCCTTTAATACTATAGGTTGATTCCCCAATACATGCGCAGGGTCTAGAACATATTTGCGAAGTTGCGAGACGTGAAAGACGTCATGCAAGTTGGACAGGTATGGAGGTAAAGCAATTTGGTAAGCGACTGGACCGACCCTTTGTAGGATTTGGAATAGTCCTAAGAATCTAGGGCTTAGTTTTCTGGTCCTCACTTGTCTACTGATAACCGTGGTGGGGGACACTCTCAGGAAAATGTGTTCTCCCTCATTAAATTCTAAAGGTATTCTTCTCTTATTAGCATAAGCTTCCTGTCTTTTTTGGGCCGCTCTCATCTTTTCTCTGATCATTTTGATTTGATCAGTGGTCTCTTATACAATCTTAGGTCCCAACAATGTGCCTTCCCCTATTACTACCCAATTTAAAGGTGATTTACAATTTCTTCCATACAGAGCAAAAAAAGGTGTCATACCAATGGTAGAGTGATAACTGTTATTGTATGCAAACTCTATCAAAGGTAGGTATTTATCCCAACTTCCTTTCTGTTCTAGCACACCAGCCCTTAACATATCTTCTAAAGTTTGGATGGTTCTCTCAGACTATCCATCAATCTGATGATGATAGGCTGTGCTAAACTTAAGCTGGGTTCCTAATGCTTGCAGTAAGGATTGCCAAAATCTAGAAGTAAACCTAAGGTCCCAGTCCAAAACTATACCAGATGGTATTCCGTGTAACCTCACAACCTCCCTAAGGTATACTTTAGTCAATTTTTCCATGGAGTATCTCATCTTAACAGGAAAAAAGTGAGCATATTTGATTAGTCTGTCCACTATCACCCAAATGGCATCATAACCAGCTGGTGTTCTAGGTAATCCTACTACAAAGTCCATGGTTATTTGATCCCATTTCCTTTCCAGTATTTCTAGTGGTTTTAGTAGCCTTGTGGGTTTCTGATGTTCTATCTTGACTTGTTGACAAGTTAGATAGGCATTCACATAGTTCATGATGTCCTTCCGCATGCCTGGCCACCAAAAGTTCCTCTTGAAATCCTAATACATCTTGGAAATACTTGGGTGAATAGTATAGTGGCTTCGATAAGCCTCTACTAACACTTTTTCCTTTATTTCCTGATGGTTTAGAATCACTACTCATTTCCTAAACATCAACACTCCATCAGGGGTCAGTCCAAAATCAGGTTGATTTGCATATACCTCCAAGGATTCATCCTCTAATTAGGCTTGTCTAATCTTCTCTCTCAGATCGCAGGATATCAAGAAGTCACTCATCACTAATATCTGCGGAAATGAGATTACATTGAGGCTGAGATTCCTAAAGTCCTCAAGTAGCCTTATCTCATCTACCATTAGGCTAGCTAATTGTAGTGACTTCCGGCTTAATGCATCTGCTACAACATTAGCCTTCCCTGCATGATATTTTAATTGAAAGTCAAAATCCTTTAAATACTTTACCCATCTTCTCTGCCTCATGTTCAATTCCTTTTGATCAAACAAGTACCTTAGGCTCTTGTAATCACTATAAACCTTAAATACAAGCCCGTATAAGTAATGTCTCCAAATCTTTAGGGCAAATACAATGGCAGCTAATTCTAAATCATAGGTAGGGTAGTTCTCCTCTGTAGGTTTCAATTGCTTCGATGCATAAGCCATTACTTTTCCATCCTGCATTAAGACGTATCCTAAACCTTTCAATGATGTATCTGTATATACTGTAAAGGGTTCTAAGGGTTTCGAGATTATTAATATAGGAGTGGTGGTCAATTTTTCTTTCAAATTCTGAAAACTCTCTTCACACTGCTCGCTTCATTCAAAGTTTACACCCTTTCGAGCCAACCGGGTTAATGGCAAGGCTGTTTGGGAAAATCCTTGAATGAACTTTCGTAATAGCTGGCCAAACCCAGAAAACTCCTAATCTCAGTGACTGTCCTCGGTCGACCCTAATCTAATACTACTTCAATTTTCTTAGGGTCTACTGCAATCCCTTCTCTATTTACCACGTGACCTAGAAATTTCACTTCCTCTAACCAAAACTCACATTTTTCCAACTTAGCATATAGTTGTTTCTCTTTTAATATTTGTAGCACTATGCTAAGATGTTGGGCATGTTCTTTGTGAGTCTTAGAATAGATCAAGATATCATCTATGAATACCACAACAAATTGATCCAAGTAGGGTCTAAATATTCTGTTCATGTAGTCCATGAAGACAGCAGGTGCATTAGTTAAACCAAACGGCATCACTAGAAACTCATAGTGGCTGCATCTAGTGCTAAATGCTATTTTAGGAATTTCTTCTTCTCTAAACCTAATCTGGTGGTATCCCAATCTTAAATCTATCTTATAGAATACAGTCGTACCTTGCAACTGGTCAAATAAATCATCGATCCGTGGTAATAGGTTCTTATTCCTAATGGTCACCTTGTTCAGTTGCCGATAATCAATACATAATCTTAGACTCCCATATTTCTTCTTTACGAATAAGACCGAAGCTCCCCATGGTGACACACTCGGCCTAATGAACCCTTTTTCTAACAATTCCTCTATTTGGACCTTTAGTTCCCTCAATTCCACTAGGGCCATTCGGTATGGAGTCATGGCTATTGGGCCTGCACCTGGAATCAGGTCAATGGTGAATTCTATCTCTCTAGGTGGTGGCAGTTTACTTACTTTCAAAGAAAACACCTCCGGAAAGTCGCTAACAATTGGGATTAGATTTAGCTTATCCAGTAATTCTACCTGAGAGAGATTGAGGGACACATCACCTATCTCACTTGCTCTGTCACTCCCTCGCACAAGCACGTTATCCAAGTAAGTGATCGTCCTCTCGGAACAGTTTAATAAAACCCGATTCCTAGTCAACCAACCCATTCCTAAAATAATGTCGATCCCATTCAAGGGTATACACACTAGGTACACTATAAACAGGGTATCATTAATGGTTAATGGAAAGTTTAGGCATATTTGTTGAGATATAGTGGTTTCTCCCAAGGGTGTGGATATGTATAAATCATAGGGCAGGGTCTGTACAGGTAAATTTATTTTCTCTACGCATGCATTAGAAATAAAAGAGTGCGTGGCACCCGAATCAAACAAAATTATTAAAGGAAAATTGTAAATTTTACCTCTACCCTGCATCAAACCTGATGACCTGTCGACATTAGCCATATTCATAGTGAAAACTCTCCCTGGAGCCTGCGGTTTTCAGCCACCTGGTGCATGCTGGCTTCCACTTAAGGGGCAATACTTTACCATGTGTCCTGTACCCCCACACTTGTAGCACTGAACTGGAGTCTGATGCCAACAGGGTTGATTAGGATGCCTGGTCCCACACTTCGGACAGAGTGCGCTATCAGGCCGTCTGCTACCACTGCTTGAAGACCCTGGTTACGGTTTAAACATCCCGCCTTTCACAATGATATTTCTCGCTGGTGGTCTCGGCCTGTTACCTGTTCGTTGTTTCATGTTTTGCTTCTGTTCTAAGTTTTTACTTAGGATCTGACACTTGTTCACCAGTACTGCGAAGTCTCTAATCTCAAGTGGGGCAAGATGTGTCTTCATCAGTAGATCTAGGCCCTCTTCCAGCTGACTTGGCTTCCAGACCTTGTCATAATGCATTCGCAGGTATGTAGAATATCTGGATAATTCTTCAAATTGCTCCAAATATTCCTCAAAGGGCCTACCTCCCTGTGTGAGCTTCAGAAACTGTGCTTCCTTGGACTGTTTGATGCTCTCAGGAAAGTATTTGTCCATAAATACCCTCTTATAAGACTCCCAGGTGAGCGGAATGCCTCTGCTCTCCATCAGTTGCTGGGCACCTGTCCACCATCATTTTGCTTCGCCCTTCAACATATATGTTGCATATGTTACTTTTTGTTCTTCGTCACATTACAACAGACAGAAGATCTTTTCTATTTCTTTCAGCCATGCTTCCACTACAGCTGGGTCGGAGGCACTTGAAGATGGAGGTGGACTTGCTCTCTAAAATTTAATCCATCCTTGATACAACGGATTGAAATTTTTGAGTGTTTCTATCGTTTCTAGTTTGCCTGTCCTCTTGTTGCTGCCTCATTACATTGGCGCTTATGGTAGCTTGGTCCCTCATGGTGTCTGCCATCATCCGAATAGAATCCATCATCTCTCTCATGTCGACTTTAGTCTCTATGCTTCTACTACCTGAAGCGCCCTGATTTCTGTGCCTTGGCCTTCCTCTTGGCCTCCGTGTGTTATCCCTGTTAGGTTTTGCCATGGCTATCTAACACATAAAGAAAATGATTAGTCTTTAACAACAACAGTTAATGACAAAACGTTAAATTCATTGCTTCACTTATCCATTCAAAATCAGGTCCTAATTATTCTAGAATCAAATCAATCCAAACCCTAAAGCTGTAAGCCTAAAAATTCACAATCCCTAGCCCACTAAACCAGACAACTGACAAAATGGACTCTAATACCATAATTGTAACAACCCCCCAAATCAACAATACATTATCTTCTATCTGAGTAGCGAAAGCATATGGGTTTTCAAAATATTTTTTCTCGATATGGGAACGTCAGGGGATCGCTACTGATTGAGCGTAACCCAAATAGACTGTTCCTTCGTCCATTCAGATTCTATTTAACCATAAATCGACTACAGCTACACTAATCACATCTGCAATCATCCCAATAAACTCTAGAACATTAAAACTAATAACCACAAATCAAGCAGGCATACATTCACATGTAATCCATCAAAAATTTTGAAATTCAGTTATAATTTCCTGCCGAAAAGTAGACAGATTTTCCTCTATATTTTGAACGTCATCCAAATACAAATAGTCATCTGATTCCAAAATATACATCAAATACAATTTAATCCAATTGGTAAAACCAAAAACAACCAGAAACTACCAGTAAATACATAAATCCAGCAACAGAATCATCAACAGTATATATATACAATCAGATTCAAGCCTAGGACTAAGCTTCACTTCTGTCTGTCATCAAATGTCTGCACTGCTATCTTCTAGGCCCCTGTCCCTATTCATCTGAGCAAACAACTTCATGAGATATTTAAATCCCAGTAGAGCAAATTACAGTAAATAGTTATTTAAAAACTAGTCGAGTGCTCAGCGGTGCAAGCACCGAAAATAACTTCCTTAATCATTTTGAGAATCAATGGAATACCTTATCTTTTAAAGTCGTTAAATAGCACAAAAATTGATACAATTATTCAATAAATATAAAAATCTATTTTCAAGAAAATCTGTAATCAAAATTAAATCAATTCAAATAAAATCCCATGCCCGGTGTTTCTAAATACACGTTGGCCACAATTCTTATGCGACCGTATCTGAATCTATCTAGTTGCATGTCATCTGGATAAAATCCATCTCTTATTGTTGGGTGTGATCCATAACACCAATCACCCATAATCTCGCCTATATTATGAGCGTGATTCGTAACACCAATCACTAACTCAAGGGCCGGGTGAGAATCAACATTTAGGTGTCCCTTAGCATGTGCACATACGCTAATTCTCATCCTTATACAGTTTATTCGGAATCACATGCACACGGTCGACTAGTCCTCAGGGTTCTAGGGTATTACTCCTAAATCATAACGTTTCCCCGTATAGGCTATCCCCCCATATACTCCTCAAACCTTTCTTAAGGTCATCCTGGTTTATCGCGTAATCCCTAACGAATGCAGGCTATATCAGGTTAAAACAAAACATTTAGAAAATCCCCTGCACTCGGAATACTCAACGGTCGTTCTATACAGGCTGTTAAGTACCCTACCCTAAGTCAATTCGTCCCTATGGCATCTAAATTCGATAGCCAAATCGTCAAACATTCAATAGACAATACCAACACACAGGCATGCAATTATATCCATCAAAAGTAGCACGCATTTCTATGTAATTAATTTAAAATCGTTCAGGTATTCACAGAATCAATCCAAAGTTCGGGAAGCGTAATTTACCCTACCTGGTTTTCGTTTGCTCTTAATCAATCCGAAACTTCTCGTATCCTCGGAATCCGAGCCTAATCAATTTTCTAGGTAATTTAGTTAATACTTTAGTCCATTACGTGTTCAATTTCACTTTCTTAGGGTGATTTAGATCATACCGGTGGTTCCAAACAGTGGGAATTTACTTCTGGCTTCTTCGATAGCGGTACACAACGGTGCACAGTGGAGGGGTGTGGTTGAGCTTAGAAATTACACCAGAGTGAAGCCCGCAAGATGAGGAGTCCGAATCCGGGGTTGGCACGGCGGTTCTCAGTCGTTTGGACGACGTTTTTTGGTGATGAAGAGTGACGCACAGCGAACACCTTTTGCCTGGATCCAGGTGCGTGGGAGCTCTGTTTGACGGTGACGGAGAAAGCTGGCAAGTCAGCCTTCACAATGGTGGTGGCGGTGACGGCTAACAATGCCAGACAGTGGAGATCACGGTGGTGCCAAGATTTCGCGATAGAGGAGAAAAATGGAGTTTTTCCGGCGAGGGTGGCGGCCTTGGGTGGCTTCTGGAGGTTGAGGGTAGTGAGGCACGTTGGTTGGTAGGTCGGACGGTGGCCCAGGGTGGCGGTGGTGGCCGTGCACAATGGTGAGAGGAGGAGAGAGAAGAAAGAGAAATGGAGTGAAGAGAGAGAGAGAGTTTTGCAAAAATGCAGAGAAATTGTGAGGAATCAGAAGATTTAAAGCCTCTGAGGGTAATTCCGTCTTTTGCCAGACCATCTGGGAAACTTTTAGATATCTTCTTCGATCTGGTCATGGACACGCTTTCCCATGCAAGCGTTTCGACCTCCATTTGAGTAACCGAAGTCCAAAACTCTATCTATGAGGTTCTTAACGCGGGGCTGTGTTTTCTTACATCAGATTAGGTTTCTGACTCTAAAAATTCCCCAATTTCAATTAAAATCTTAGAAAATTGTGCCAAAAATTAGTTTTAAAGAAATCATGATCAATTTTATTCAATCTAGCTGTTTTAATATTTTCGTTTATTACACTCGGCACCGCCGCAAGACCCCACCACCCGTGCAGCTCGACACTGTTGACCTCCAGCCGCCATCCCGACTGTCGACAAACACCACAGCAGCTAAAAATAGCTTTGTTTCCTCCCGTTGTGAAATCCAATCTTGGCCGTGATCTCCACCATCTGACACTGTTTGGCCACAGCGCTGCCACCATTGGGTATCTTGAGCTACCAGCTTCCTCTTTCACGTGCCGTGAATGGAGGAAAATAGCTCCATCTGATCGCTAACTTTGTCACCAGAAAAACACGATCAAACTGCCGTGTTTCGCTGAACGGACACCAAATCTGACATCCTCAAGTTACAAGCTATATTTTGGAGTATTTTTCGACCCCAGCCGCCATCTGCCGTAGTCCGCCACCATGCTCTGCTGTGCACCATCCTCGAAGTTGCTGAAAAGTTGGCAAAATAAAATTTTGAGCTTCCGAAATCTCCTATACAATTTAAAATATTCCAATTTGATGTTTTCCTATCAAAATTAACCCCGAATATATTTAAGGATTAGACCAACCTAGGAATTAGATAAACTAACATGGAAAAGCATAATTAAAAGGAAAACTAGCCTAAGTATTGAATTATTTACTCAGGAAACTAATTGGGATTAATTGCCGAGGAAAATAAAAATCCTGACCCGAATTGGAGAAAACGGTAAAAGGTAGAGTAATTTACACTCCCCTGAACTTTAAATTAACGTTGTGAATGTTTGTTTTAAGAATGATTTCATTGAATGGGAATGCATGCTAAAAATATATATATGAGTATATACCAATGTCTATGTTTTGAGAATGTTTGTTACATGTTTGATAAATTTGGCTATTGGAATTATATGCCATAGGAACGAACTAACTTAAGGTGGGTATTTAATAGCCGATATGGGACGGCCATTGAATATCCCTTATGTAGACGGTTTTACAAAATTGAATTGTTTTTAATTAGATTAGTATGCATCTGTTAGGGATTATTTGTTAAACTAGGACAACCCTATGAAAGGTTTAAGGCGTATAAGGGGGGATAACGTATAAGAGGTAACGTTTTGGTTTAAGTATAATATCCTATATAACCTTAAGTCTTTATCGGCTATGTGTATGTATTTCTATATAGACTGTATGAGGATGAGAATTAGCATTTGTGCACATGCTAAGGATGCCCTGGATGTTGATTCTCACCCGATCCTTGAGTGAGTGATTGGTGTCACGGATCACACTCACAATACAGGCGTGTTTTTGAGTGATTGGTGTTACAAATCACACCCAACCTAAAATGATGTTTTCTGTAATACGGCATGCAATTGAAATGAATAATGAATAGTCACATGAGACTTGTGACAGATGAGTATATGAAATCCTCAGGCATGATTTTAAGTAAGATTTTTAGTATAATTTTTCAAACTAAGGATCATATGCTCGTTATATTATTTTGCGTCAATTTCCCATAATTGTATATTTTAAAATTATACAGTAATTCACATGCGTTTAAATCGGAATTAGAGAGATTTTTTCTGTGCATTGTCACAGCTGAGCATCCGACTGTTTTATTAAGGTTTAATTGTAAATTTCTCTACTATGATCTAACCATCTCATAAATTTGTTTGCTCAGATGACCAAGAACAGGGAATGCCTAGGAGATAGCTGGGCAGAAGAAGGATATCAGGATGACGTTGTGGCAATAGAATTAGGCTTGAATCTGTATATATATATCTGTACTATTGGTTTTGATTTTTGATGGATTTTACTGGATGTAATTATGGTTTAGACTGGTTGTATAAAAGGGAAACGTCTAGTTTTTAGGGGAAACTCTGTCGAATTTTTGTTAGAAAGATGGTTTAGGAGAATAATTTTGTATTAAAATGAAGTTGATAGATTCTAGCTTTTACTGATAGATGTATGAATGGACTTAGTACTCTGAAATATTAAATCTCAATTATATTTGAATGGTTGTTAGAATTTATATTCCAGAGCATGTTATGGTTTGCAATATGATAATAGAAATGTTGCATAGGATTTAGGGTTGAGTGGAATCTAAATGGGCTGTGAGAAGAGTCTATTTGAGTTACACTCAACCAGTAGCAACCCTCTGATGTTCCCTGACATGAGAAGAATAAAAAATTTATTTAAAACTTTTTATGTTTTTGTCACTCTAGTAGAGGAAAGTATATTATGAGATAGGGGGTCGTTATAATAATGGTATCAGAGCCTGGTTTACTGGTTGACTGGTTTAGTAATTTATTGGTTATGAATTTTTGGGCTTGTAGCTTTAGGATTTTAAATTGATTTGACTATGGAATATCTAGGAATTGATCTGCAATTAGGATATTAGGAATAAATCTGTTGCTATACTGATAACTGTTGCTATTAAAGGCTAACTAATTCTTTTTCTGTGTTAGTTAGCCATGACAGATGCTAGCAGAGATAATACAAGGAGGCCAAGAGGAAGGCCAAGTCACAGAAGTCAAGGGGCACAAAAGAGTAGTAGTAGGGAGACTAATGTGGATATGAGGGACATGATGGATTCCATCAGAATGATGGCAGATGCCATGAAGGAACAGGCTACTACGAGTGCCAATATAATGCAATAGCAACAAGAGGACCGTCAGAACAGGGATGACGGGAATAACTAGAATACCAACCAAATGTACCAAGGTTGGATAGAATTTCAGAGGGTAGGACCACCAGCATTTTCAGGCACATCTGAACCATCAGTAGTTGAAGGGTGGTTGAAAGAGATGGAGAAAATCTTTCGATTGTTGTATAGTACAGATGAACAGATGATTACCTATACGACTTATATGCTAAAAGGAGAAGAAAAACAGTGGTGGACTGGAGCCCAGTAGCTTATGGAGAGTAGAGGCATTCTACTCACTTGGGAGTCTTTTAAGAGGATATTTTTGGACAAATACTTCCCTGAGAGTGCGAGACAGGCTAAGGAGACTGAATTCCTGCAACTTAGACAAAGGGGCAGACCGTTTGAAGAATATTTGACAAAATTTAAAGAATTGGCTAGATATTCCACTTATCTGAGGATGCATTATGATGAATCCTGGAAAGCAAGCCAACTAGAAGAAGGGTTAGACTTGCTGATGAGAACACAGATTGCCCTGTTGGAGATAAGGGATTTCGCAATGCTGGTAAATAAATACTGAATTCTTAGCAAAAATTTGGAACAAAAGCAGAATATGAATCAAAGAACTAGAAGCAGGCAGAAACAACTAGCTAGAAATATGAACGTGAAGGGCAAAACTTTTAAGCCATAACCAGGGTCATCCAGCAGTAATAGACGTCCAGAAGTTGTTAACTGCCTGAAATGTGGTACTAAGCATCCTAATCAACCTTGCTAGCATCAGACACCGATACAATTTTATAAATGCAGAGGTACAGGGCATTATGCAAAGTACTGTCCATCAGGTGGAAACCAGCAGAATCCACATGGCCAAAGACCACAAGCTCTGGAGAGAGTCTTTACTCTGGACGGAGCGAATGTCGACAAGTTGCCCGGATTAATGCAGGGTAGAGGTAAAATTTATAATTTTCCTTTAATAATATTATTTGATTCGGGTGCTATGCACTCTTTTATATCTAATGCATGCGTGGAAAAAATAAACTTACCTTTACAAACTATTCCTTGTGATTTACATATTTCCACACTATTAGGAGAGACAACCATATCTCCTCAAATATGCCTAAACTGTCCTCTTTCCATTGATGGCACCCTATTCATAGTGGACCTTGTGTATTTACGTTTGACTGGGATTGACGTCATTCTAGGAATGGACTGGTTGTTTAGGAATCGAGTTCTATTAAATTGTTCTGAAAGGACTATCACTTATTTGGATACCCTATCGATACGTGAGAGTGACAGGGTGTGTGAGATAAGTGATATTTCCCTTAATCTCTCTTAGGTAGAATTGCAAGAAAGGTTAAACCTAATTCTTATTGTTAGTGATTTCCTGGAGGTGTTTCCTTTGGAAATAATCAAGTTACCCCTACCTAGAGAGATAGAATTCATAATTGACCTAATTCTGAGTGCAGGCCCAATAGCCATAACCCCATATAGAATGGCCCCAGTGGAATTAAGGGAATTAAAGGTCCAAATACAAGATTTTTTGGAAAAAGGGATTCATTTGGCTGAGTGTGTCACCATGGGGAGCGTCTGTCCTATTCGTAAAGAAGAAAGATAGGAGTTTGAGGTTATATATAGATTATTGATAGTTGAATAAAGTGACCATTAGGAATAATTACCCATTACCTCGAATAGATGACATGTTTGATCAGTTGTAAGGTGTAACGGTATTCTCTAAGATAGACTTAAGGTCAGGATACCACCAGATTAGGGTTTGGGAGGAAGATATCTCTAAGACATCTTTTAGTACTAGGTACGATCACTATAAGTTTCTAGTGATGCCATTTGGACTAACCAATGCACCTACTATCTTTATGGATGACATGAATAGAATCTTTAGACCCTACTTGGACTAATTCGTAGTGGTATTCATAGACGACATCTTAGTCTATTCCAAGACTCATGAAGAACATGCACAACATCTTAGCACGGTGCTACAGATATTGAAGGAAAAACAATTGTATGCTAAGTTAGAAAAATGTGAGTTTTAGCTTAAGGAAGTGAAGTTCTTAGGTCATGTGGTAAATGGGGAAGGAATTTCAGTATACCTTAAGAAAATTGAAGTAATATTAGGTTGGGGTCAGCCAAGAACAGTCACTGAAGTTAGGAGTTTTCTGGATTTGGCAGGTTATTATAGGAAATTTATACAAGGATTTTCTCAAATAGCTTTGCCATTAACTCGGTTGACTAGGAAGGGTGTTAATTTTGAATGGAGTGAACATTGTGAACATAGTTTTCAAACCCTGAAAGAAAAGTTAACCACCGCTCTAGTGTTAGTAATTCTAAAACCCTTATAGCCCTTTACAGTTTATACAGATGCATCAATGAAAGGTTTAGGATGTTTCTTAATGCAAGATGGGAGGGTAGTTGCTTATGCATTAAGACAATTGAAACTTGTAAAGGAAAATTATCTTACCTACGACTTGGAATTAGCTGCCATAGTATTTGCCCTAAAGATTTGGAGACATTACTTGTACGGGGCTGTATTTGAGGTTTTTAGTGATCATAAAAGCCTTAGGTACTTATTTGATCAGAAGGAGTTGAATATGAGGCAGAGAAGGTGGGTAGAGTATTTGAAGGACTTTAACTTTGAGTTAAAGTATCATGCAGGGAAAGCCAACGTAGTAGCTGATACATTAAGCAGGAATTCATTACAAGTAGCCAATTTAATGGTGGATGAGATGAGATTACTTGAGGACTTTAGGAATCTTAGCCTCAACATAATTTTATTTCTGAAGAGACTAGTAATGAGTGACTTCCTAATAAGCTGTGATTTGAGGGACCAGATTAGACAAGCCCAACTAAAGGATGAATCCTTGGGAATCTATGTGAACCAACCTAATTTTGGATTAGCCCTTGATGGAGAGTTAATGTTTAAGAAAAGAATAGTAATTCCATACCATCAGGAACTAAAGGAGAAATTGTTAGCAGAGGCTCATCGAAGTCACTATACCATCCATCCAGGTATTTCCAAGATGTATCAAGATTTGAAAAGAAATTTTTTGTGGCCAGGTTTGCGAAAGGATATCGTGAAGTATGTGAATGCTTGTCTTACTTGTCAGTAAGTTAAGATAAAGCATCAAAGACCCGCAGGATTATTGAGGCTACTGGAGATATCGAAGAGGAAATGGGATCAAATAACCATGGATTTTGTAGTTGGACTACCTAGAACACTGGCTAGTTATGATTCTATTTGGATAATAGTGGATAGATTAACCAAATCTGCTCACTTTTTACCTATCAAGATTAGGTATTCCATGGAGAAATTAGCCAAAGTATACCCTAGGGAGATTGTGAAACTACATGGAGTACCATCAGGTATAATATCAAATTGAGACCCTAGGTTTACTTTGAGATTTTGGCAATCCCTATAGCAGGCATTAGGAATCCAACTTAAGTTTAGCACTGCCTATCATCCTCAGACTGATGGACAGTCTGAGAGAACAATCCAAACCTTAGAAGACATGTTAAGGGCTTGTGTGCTAGAACAGAAAGGAAGTTGGGATAAATACTTACCTTTGATAGAGTTTGCTTACAAAACTAGTTATCACTCTACCATAGGTATGGCACCATATGCTGCTCTGTATGGGAGAAGCTGTAAATCACCCTTAAGTTGGGTAGAAATGGGGGAGAGTACATTGTCAGGACCCGAGATTGTATAAGAGACTATTGATCAAATTAAAATGATTAGGGAAAAGATGAGGGTTGTCCAACAGAGACAAGAAGCCTGTGCAAATAAGATAAGGAGACCCTTAGAATTCAATGAGGGATAGCATGTATTTCTAAGAGTGTTACCCACTACAGGTATTGGTAGACAAATAAGGACAAAAAAATTGAGTCTCGGATTCTTATGACCATTCCAAATTCTGCAAAGAGTCGATCCAGTTGCCTACCAAATTGCTTTACCTCCCTACCTGTCAAACTTGCTAACGTATTCCACGTTTCAAAACTCTGTAAATATATCCCAGATCCCGCACATGTATTAGGGAATCAACCCATCATATTAAAGTAAAATTTAACTTATGAATCTACGCCTGTCCAAATCCTTGATTTTAAGACTAAGCAACTCCGGAATAAAGTAATCCCTTTAGTTAAGGTACTTTGGCAGGATGTAGCATCACAGGAGATGACGTGGGAGAAGGAGGACGAGATGAGACACCGTTATCTAGAATTGTTTACAAGTATGAATTTTAGGGACAAAATTCTTTGAAGGGAGAGAATGTAATAACCTAATTTTTAAAATAAAATCAAATTGGGTAAAATAAATTTAGATTTTGTTGAAATTGAATTAAGCGTATTTTTTTGAGCTTACGGTTAAAATTTGAGAATTTTTTAGAGTAAAAATCTTATCTGACAAAAAAAACTTAATCTAGCGTCAAGAATTTAGCAGATAATTTGAAGGCTTAAAATCTTTAAAAGATTTTCGAATTCTTTCCATATAGGCTTGTATTCTTGCCTAGATCATAGAATGCATCCGAAATTTACCTCGGCCAAAGCGAGAAAAGACCAAAATGTCCCTAGAGGCTATAAAATGTCAAAACCCTAAAAAATCTCCTTTTTTTTCCTTTCCTCTCACTCTCCTCCATACATTTTCTCTCTCTTCTCTCTCATTTTCGCGCCCTACCTCCAACTGTTGGAATCGTTGCCTTGCGCCGCCACTAAACCCTGCCACCCATGCAACTTGACGCCGCTGACCTCTAATTGCCATTCCTGACCACCGACGGACGCCACATCGGCCGAAAGCAGCCGCATTTCCTCCCGTCACAAAATCCAAGATTGGTCGTGATCTTCACCGTCCGACCACACCGCCACCACCATTGGGTATCCTGAGTTGCCAGCTTCCTCCACTAGCTTCCAACTAATGGAACGCTGCCACTAAGCACCGTGAACGGAGAAAAATAGCTTCGTCTGATCGCTAACTTCGTCATTGAAAAAATGTTGTCAAACCGCGGTGTTTCGCCGAATGGACACCACATCCGGCGTCCTCGAGTTATGGGCTACATTTTGGAGTATTTTTTTACCCCAGCCACCATGCGCTGCCGTGTTTCGCCGTCGCCATAGTTGCTGGAAAGTAGTCAAAATCAAATTTTGAGCTTCCGAAACCCCCGATACAATTTAAAATATTCTAATATGATGTTTTCCTATCGAAATTGACCCTGAATATATTTAAGGATTAGACCGACCTAGGAATTAGATAAACTAACATAGAAAATCATAATTGGAAGGAAAACCCGCCTAAGAATTGAATTTACTCAAAAAACTAATTGGGATTAATTACCGAGGAAAAGAAAAATCCCGACCCGAATTGGAGCAAACGGTAAAAGGTAGAGTAATTTACACTCCCCTGAACTTTAAATTGACATTGTGAATGCTTGTTTTAATAATGTTTGCATTTAATGGGAATGCGTGCTAAAAATATATATGAGTATATACCAATGCTTGTGTATTGAGAATGTTTGTTGCATGTTTGATAAAATTGGCTATTGGAATTATATGCCATAAGAACGGACTAACTTAAGGTGGGTATTCAATAGCTGGTATGGGACGGCCTTTGAATATCCCTTATGCAGAAAGTTTTACAAAATTGAATTGTTTTTAATTAGATTAGTCTACATCTGTTAGGGATTATTCGTTAAACCAGGATAACCCTATGAAAGGTTTAAGGCGTATAAGGGGGGGATAACCTATACGGGGTAACATTTTGGTTTAAGTATAATATCCTATAACCTTGAGTATTGGTCGGCTATGTGTATGTATTTCTTTATAAACTGTATGAGGATGATAATTAGCATTTGTGCATATGCTAGGGGACGCCCTGGATGTTGATTCTCACCCGGTCTTTGAGTGAGTGATTAGTGTCACGGATCACACTCATAATACAGGCGTGTTTTTAGGTGATTGGTGTTACAGATCACACCCAATCTAAAATGATGTTTTCTGTAAAACGACATGTAATTGAAATGAATAATGAATAGTCACATGAGACTTGTGACAGATGAGTATATGAAATCCTCAAGCATGATTTTAAGTAAGATTTTTAGTATAATTTTTTAGACTAAAGATCATATGCTTGTTATATTATTTTGCATCAATTTCCCATGATTTTATATTTTAAAAGTATACAGTAATTCACATGCGTTTAAATCAGAATTGGGGAGATGTTTTCTTTGCGTTGTCACAACTGAGCATCCAACTATTTTATTAAGGTTTAATTGTAAATTTCTCTAATGGGATATAACCATCTCACGAAGTTGTTTGATTAGATGACCAGGAACAGGGAATGCCTAGGAGATAGTTAGGCAGAAGAAGGATATCAGGACGAAGTTGTGGCAATAGAATTAGGCTTGAATTTGTATATATATATATATATATCTATACTATTGGTTTTGATTTCTGATGGATTTTACGAGATGTAATTGTGGTTTAGACTAGTTGTATAAAAGGAAAACGTCTAGTTTTTGGGGAAACTCTGCAAAATTTTCGTTAGAAAGATAGTTTGGGAGAATAGTTTTATTTTAAAATGAATTTGATGGATTATAGTTTTTATTGACGGATGTATGAATGGACTTAGTACTCTAAAATAGTATATCTCAATTATATTTGAATGATTGTTAGAATTTATATTCCAGAGCATGTTATGGTTTGTATGTGAAAATAGAAATGCTGCATAGGATTTAGGGTTGAGTGGAATCTGAATGGACTATGAGAAGAGTCTATTTTGGTTACACTCAACCAATAGCGACCCTCTGATGTTCCCTGACATGGGAAGAATGAAAAATTTATTTAAAACTTTCTATGCTTCCGCTACTCTAATAGAGGAAAGTATATTATGAGATAGGGGGTCGTTACATTCCTAGCCAATCTACTATAAATCCAAAATATTCACCAAAATATTTATATATTTACAGTTATCCAAAACATAAATCTAGAGTTCTACAACTAATTCTTTCTTCTGCCCTTCTCGGTTACTCAACCTTCTTCAGCTTCTTGCAAAAAATGTATATCCCAAGCCTAGCTAATTCTTGGAGGGATCTTGGCCTTAATCATCTCAGCACTTAACTTAATGAGATATAAGAATCCCAGTAAAGTAATTTACAATTTAATTTTTACAAAATCAATTAAAAGTTCAGCTATACTCTTTTTGGTATAGAAAACCTCTCCCCGGTAATTATATTAAAACATATGTGAATTGAAATCTCATATCAAAGCAAAATCAAACATATGGGAAATCTAACATTTTCATAAATTTCACAATTCATATAGTTTCATAAGAATCACAAGAGTATAGGAAAATCATCTTTATCAAAATCATCATTCTGTAATAAGTGTATACACATCTCAAATCTCATTTGCATATCACTTCTCATGTTATTGCAAAAATCACATAAATCTGCCTATTATCTCAAAATCAATAGGCATACGTTTACAACAATTAAAA
The DNA here is from genome assembly GCA_031216115.1 of Senna siamea. NCBI lineage: Eukaryota > Viridiplantae > Streptophyta > Magnoliopsida > Fabales > Fabaceae > Senna > Senna siamea. The sequence continues at coordinate 13,423,896 of CM062360.1, forward strand.
TCCTTATCACATTGCATACTGTTTCCCAATATCACTTTACTATTCACAGGAATTGTTATCTCGGTGAATGTCATAAGATCGTTATCCATATGACTAAGATTGTTGTTATTACGGGGACAGTTATCCTGGTGATTGTTATAGGACCATTATCCATATTGTAATGACCCCTTAATTCATAATATAATTTTCTCTATCAGAGTAGCAGAAGCATAATAACTTTTAAATAAATTTTTCATTTTTCCCATGTCAGGGAACATCTGAGGGTCTCTATTGGTTGAGTGTAACCCAAATAGACTCTTCTCACAGTCCATTCAGACTCCATTTAACCCTAAGTCCTATGCAGCATTTCTATTTTCACATACAAACCATAACATGCTCTGGAATATAATTACTAATAACCATACAAATGTAATTGAGATATACAAATTCAGAATACTAAATCCATTCAAATTCATTTTAAACAATCTATCTTTCCATGTAGTCATTCTACTGAAAATTCGGTAGATTTTCTCCTAAAAATCGGACGTTTCCCTTAAATACAACCAGTCAAAAACCACAAAATACATCCAATAAATTCATTAGAAGTTAAAACCAACAGTACAGATATATATATACACAAATTCAAGCCTAAATTAAGCCACAACGTCAACCCGCTATCCTACTTCTGCCCAGCTATCTCCTAGGCATTCCTTGTTCCTGCTCATCTAAGCAAACAACTTCATGAGATAGTTAAATCCCAGTAGAGAAATTTACAATTTACAGTACTAAAATAGTTGGATGCTCAGCTGTGACAACGCACAGAAAACATCTCCCCATATTCAATTTAAATGCATGTGAATTACTGTATTCTTAAAATATAAAACACATGGGAAATTAATGCAAATGATATAATGAGCATAAAATCTTTATTCTAAAAAATTAAAATGAAAATCTTATTTAAAATCATGCCTGGGGGTTTTCATATACTTATCAGTTACAAGTCTCATATGACTATTCATTATTCTTTCCAATTGCATGCCATTTTTACAGAAAACATCATTTTTACATTGGGTGTGATCTGTAACACCAATCACCCAAAAATACGCTTATATTGTGAGTGTGATCTGTGACACCAATCACTCACTCAAGAATCGGGTGAGAATCAACATCCAGGGCATCCCCTAGCATGTACACAAATGCTAATTCTCATCCTCATATAGTCTATTCAGAAACACATACGCATAGCCAACCAATTCTCAAGGTTATAGGATATTATACTTAAACCAAAACGTTACCCCATATAGGTTATCCCCCCTTATACGCCTTAAACCTTTCATAAGGTTGTCCTGGTTTAACGAATAATCCCTAACGAATGCAGATTTAATCTAATTAAAAACAATTCATTTTACAAAATAATCTGCATAAGGGATATTCAATAGCCCGTATTGAATACCAACCTTAAGTCAGTCCGTTCCTATGGCATATAAATCTGATAGCCAAACATATCAAACATGCAACAAGCATTCTCAACACATAAGCATATGCATATACTCATATATTTTAGCACGCATTCCCATGCAATGAAATTATTCTAAATAGGCATTCACAACGTCAATTTAAAATCCAGGGGAGTGTAAATTACTCTACCTTTTATCGTTTGCTCCTAATTGGGTCAGGATTTCCCATTTCCTTGGTAATTGATCCTAATTAGTTTCCTGGGAAAAATAATTAAATTATTAGGCAGGTTTTTCTTTCAATTAGGCTTTCCTACGTCATTTTATCAAATTCCTAGGTCGGTCTAATCCTTAAATATATTTGGGGTCAATTTCAACAAGAAAATATCAAATTGGGGTATTTTAAACTGTATTGGGGGTTTCGAAAGCTTGAAATCTGATTTTGGCAACTTTCCAGCAACTTTAGTGATGGCGCACGACAGAGTATGGTGGCAGACGGTGGCTCACAACAACGCACAGCGGCAGATAGAGGCTAGGGTCAAAAGATACACCAAAATGTAGCCTGCAACTTGAGGATGCCGAATCTGGTGTCCGTTTGGCGAAACACGGCCATTTAGATGGCATTTTTCCCCTGTTTTGAGCACGTGGTGGCGGCACTCCATCGGTTGAAAGCTGGCGGAGGAAGCTGGAAGCTCAGGCTATCCAACGGAGGTGGCAGTGTGGCCAGACTACGTCAGACGGCGGAGATTGTGGTGAAGGAGGATTTTGTGACGGAGGGAAAATTAGGCTATTTTCGGCCATTATGGCATCCGTCGACGGTCGAGGATGGTGGCTGGAGGTCAAAGCCGTCAAGCTGCACCAGCAACAGGGTCTGGCGACGGCACAAGGCAGCGATTTTCGGTAGCTAGTGGTGGCACACGAAAATGAGAGATAAGAGAGAGAAAATGTGTGGAGTAGAGAGAGAGGAAAGGAAAAATGAGAGAAAATGGGGATTTTGGAGTTTTAAGGCCTTTAGGGGTATTTTGGTCTTTTCTCATTTCACTCGGGATAAATTTCAGATGAATTCTCTGATCAGGGCAAGAATACAGGCCCATATGGAAGGAATTCGGAGATCTTTCGAAGAATTTAAGCCTTCCAAATTACCTGTTAAATTCCTGAAGCCAGATCGAGTTTTCTTCCGTCAGATAAAATTTTTACTCTGAAAGATTCTCAAATTTTAACCGCGAGCTCAGAAAAATACGTTAAATTCAATTTTAACAAAATCTAGATTTATTTTTCCCAATTAATTTATTTTAAAAAAATTAGGTTATTACACATATGATTGAGAATCTAACTAACAAGGCGTCCCCTGGCACGTGGACATCATCCGTTAGTCTCTTTATCCATAACTATACAGCAATATATACAAATAGGTGACTAATACTTAGGATCATAGAGTTTTACACTTAAACCAATCCCTTTTTTCCTTATAAAGTATCCGCCTTTACTCCTTAAGTTTTTCATAAGGTTGTATTGGTTTAAAGAGTAACCTTTAACAAATAAAGACCAGCATAGATGAAAACAGTTATATTTTTTACAAAGATAATCTGCATAAGGAATACTTAATGACTGTCCCATACCAGCCATTAAATACCCATCCCAAATTTCATCTGCACTATATGCATACAACCCAATAGTCAAATTGAAAACAAGCAACAAAGGATTTATCTCATAATTTCAAACATATACAGGTATATTTCCTTATACTCATATGAAAACATTCTATTTCACAAGCATTTTCATCTAACATTTCCCATTTCACAAAAATACATTACATTTCAATCAATACAATTCACATTTTCATTTCAAAACAAGAGAGTGTAAATTACTCTACCTTAACTATGATTTCTTCCTCTTAACTAAGGATTCTTTCCTTTCTCTTTTTGCTTGATTCTACAAGCCACTTCTATCAATTTTTGAAAGCAATATTTCAATTTTCCACACTAATTCCTTTCAAACATAAATCTATTGGAATTAACTTCCTAATTCACCTCAAATTTAACATTAGGCTATAAAACTCTCAAATTTCTTCCAAGGCACTTTTGGAAGGCTAAATAAACTTAACCTAACTCAAAATTTCAGAAGTACATGATTTTCTCTTCTTAAACAGAAAAATAAAAGCCTTTTTAATTTAGTCCTTAAAATTTTCTTAGTCTTGAAAGTAGCCCTAAAGGTCTCAAAAATCTCCTAAATTTATATGAGAGCCTCCATATAACTCAATATCACAAAAAAAACCAAGATTTATGGAATTTTAGTTCATTACCAAGAATTTCTAAATTTTGTAGTTTAGTCCCTATCTTCTAAATGATGATTTTGCACTCTTTTTCTTCAATTTTCCACTCTAATCCAATCATAAAAGTCTCCTAGGGACTAAAATTTACAAAAAATCATAAAATTTAGAGAAATTTAGTTAATACCAAAAGTTTTAAAAAATTTCAATTTAGTCCCTGTTTCTTCTCATTGGTGGACGGCAACAAACGACGATAAAAATGACATCGATGGTTGCGGGAAGCGTTGGCGGTTGAATGAGGACCCAGCACCGCAACTCACCTACGGCTAAACGACATGTAACGCGCGATCAACACAGCAGGAGGGAACTTCAAATGGAGGGAAATGGTGCTTACTTCGGTCGTTGTGGTGTCATCGATGGCAAGTGGCGACGAGCAGAGCAAGTGGGTGGTCTTGCAATGGTGCGGCGTGGCTATTCAGGAGGACGAAGGAGATGCGCACAAATAGAGAGGGAAAGGAGAGAGACTCATGAGGGAGAGAGAGAGGGAAAGAAAAAATGGAAGAAAATAAAGAAAATTTTGAATATTTAGGGCATTTTGGTAATTTATCAATTTATCTAAGAAAATTTTGGATGTATTTTCTGATTTAAGCAAAAATATGGAATATTATGGAAGAAATTTGGGACTTTTTAGGGCATCATAAGCCTTCCAAAATTATCTGCTAAAATTTAATTTATACAATTCTTCATTAGATAAAATTTTTATTTTGAAAAATTCTCTAATTTAAGCTATGAGATCAGAATAATTTACTCAATCACTTCTCAATAACATTTCAAGGTTTCCATTAAAATTTTTCTTAATTATTTAATTATAAATTGGGGTTATATTACAGTAGTAGTCACACATTGAGAATATTCAATGATGATGAATCTCAGAGCATAGACCCTAATTATTGCCCAGATGAGTAGCTGTTTTAGTATAATGAGTTATTAGGCTACAACGAGGAGAATAATGAAATGGTATAAGTTAATGTCGAAGGGTGTGGCAATGAGAAATATGATAAGAATGAAAATGATGAAGGGGAAGAAGAAGCCTAGTTGGCAGATCCACAAATGGTAAGAGAATATCATGAATGTGTTGCTCATTTTTTGAGAGAAATCTGTGTGAAAAGATTAGTGGTACTTGATCTTAATACTGAAAATGAGTTTGATCGAGCAAATTAGGATGAGGGTGCAATATTTCCAAACAAGGTCACCCTTCGAATTGCGGTCAAATTGTACTCAATCCAAATGCACTGTAATTACTAGGTGAATAAATCATCTGAGCAATATATTTACTATCAGTGTACAAAGTACCCTATGATGTGCACGTGGAAGTTGAGGGCTTGCAAAAGGCTAATTTTTTAGGAGATTACCAAATTTGAGGCTCTACATTCATGTGTAAATCCCAATTTATCACAAGATCACAATAAGTTAGACTTTGACATTATTACTGCTTGCATTGTGAATATGGTGACAGAGGCGCCAAGTTATCACAAAGGTAAAGGATGAATTTGGATATAATGTCACTTATAAGAAGGCATGGAAATCAAAGAACAAGGCCATTACAGTAGCCTTCAGGAATTGGGAAGCATCATAGCATTGCTTCACTGATGGATGGCAGCTATACAACGTTTTATGCCAGGGAAACAGGGTGAGACACAGGGTGCATGACATTTGTTCTTGATGAATGTCCACATCCATGTGGATGGTGCTAAAACTGGGCTGTGTCTGATATTTGACTACCATCCTGCCATCTTGTCAATTATGGTGGGCCCTGATATAATTTGGCAACTGCCATATGTGCATTATGTCTTTTGCCTCTGGCACTTAGCTAGTAATTTACATTCACACTATAGGCAGAAGTTGTTAATGAAGCTATTCTTAAATATTGGTACGTATTTGTATGGTAATCTAATTTTTTTAATGTTTCATCCTCACTCATCAAATGTTTCATCCACATGGATGTATTGCTTCATCGATGGATGGCGGCTATGCAACATTTTATGCTAGGGAAATAGGGTGAGACACAGGGTGCATGACATTGGTTCTTGATGAATGTCTGCATCTATATGGATGGTGCTAAAACTGGGCTGTGTCTAATATTTGACCGCCATCTTGCCATCTTGTCAACTGTGGTGGGCCCTGATATATTTTGACAGCTACCATATACGCATCATGTCTTTTGCCTCTGGCACTTAGCTAGTAATTTACATTCATACTATAGGTAAAAGTCGTTAAAGAAGTTATTCTTAAATATTGGTATGCATTTTTATGATAATCTAAACTTTTTTAATGTTTCATCATCACTAATCAAATATTAATCATAATTTGGTTTACCATAATCAGGTTACAAAACACAGTGCCACATAGTGGATTCAAGGCTAGGCGACCTGCGACTATAGTATGAAGAGGCTGCCAATTGGATAGATGAGATTCTAAAAGAATAATGGAGCCAAGCCTACGACGAAGATATGTTATATATACTATTTGAGTTCTTAAACTTGTTTTATTATTATATATACTATTTGAATTCTTAAACTCATTTTTTTAGGAAATTAAATTATAGAGTATGTTAATTTTTCTTTACATTAGGCTAAATTATATATATATGATTCAAATAATTTAAATATAAAATTTCATTGTTATCTGGTCCAAAGAAAGAAGTTTCGCTATAGAAAAAATAACTCTTTTATCTTATATTTGATTACTTCTTTAACATTTTCATTCCTTTTTTATATTTTAATTCAAAATTTGCTTTTAGAAAAATGTCATCCTTTTCTTTAATATTAATTTTGATTAAAATAAGTGGTTTTTCTATAGACAATAGTTATTAATATGGTTATGCTTGGATGAATTCAATTGATAGATGTAACGACCCCCTAATCCACAATATACAATCCTCTATTTGCATAGCGGAACCATATGGGTTTTTAAAATAGTTATTCCCGATGTGGGAACATCAAGGGATCGCTACTGGTTGAGCGTAACCCAAATAGACATTCCGTTGTCCATTCAGATTCCGTTCAACCCAAAATCACACGCAGCTATACTAACTACACATGCAATCATCACAATAAACTCTGGAATAATGAAACTAGAATCCATACATAAAACATGCAATTCATTCATGTAAATTCCATCTTAAACTTAAACATTTATAACATTAAATTTCACTGAAAATCTGACATAGTCTCCCTTGTATTTCGAGCGTATCCCAAAGTACAAACAGTCATCCATTCAACATTTTACATCCAGTTCAACAGTAAAAGAAAACATAATTACATAATCCAATACAAATATCCACAGCATATATATATCCATCAAAATTCAAGCCTAGAACTACGCTGCTCTTCTGTCTATCATCAATGCCATTGCCCAGCTAGCGTCTAGGCCCTTTTTCCTATTCATCTGAGCAAACAATCTAGTGAGATATTGAAATCCCAGTAGAATAATTTACAATTCATAATATAGTTTAAAAACTGGTTGATCACTCAGCAGTGCAAGCACCGAAAACAAACTTCCCATATTCAATTCAAAATCCGTGAAATACCTTATCTTTAAAAACATTATTTAATATGGAAATCGCGGCAAGTTCTCAAAAATCATAAAAAAAATCTGTTTCTCTGAAAATCGGTAATCAAATCGAGTTAAATCCTATGCTCGATGTATCTAAATCTGTATCGGCCATAAATCATCTACAACCGTATTTAAAATCATCCAATTGCACGTCATCTAGAGAAATTACATCTCTTATCATTGGGTGTGATCCGTAACACCATTCACCCGAATCTCGCCTATGTTGTGAGTGTGATCCGTAACACCAATCACTCACTCAAGGACCGAGTGAGAATCAACATCTAGGGCGTCCCCTAGTATGTGCACATATGCCAATTCTCATCCTCATACAGTTTATTCGAACTCATATGCACACAGTCGGCTATTCCTCAGGGTTCTAGGATATTACGCCTAAATCATAACATTTCCCCGTGTAGGCTATCCCCCCTTATACTCCTTAAACCTTTCTTAGGGTCGTCCTGATTTATCGCGTGATCCCTAACGCAATGCAGGCTAAATCTGTTTAAAAACAATATATTCATGAAATCCCCTGCACTCGGGATACTTAACGGCCATCCCATATCGGCTATTAAGTACCCTACCCTAAGTAAATCGGTCCTAATGGCATCTAAACTCGATAAGCAAATCATCTAACATGCAAATGGTATTTCTAGCACACAGGCATGCAATTTAATCCATCAAAAGTGGCACATAATTCCATGCAATTAATCTAAATAGTTTAGGTATCCATAAGGTCAATTCTAACGTTGGGGAAGCGTAAATTATCCTACCTGGTCTCTGTTTGCTCCAAATCGATTTGAGACTTCTCGTATCCTTGGACTTTGAGCCTATTCAATTTCCTGGGCATTTAAATGAATATTTAAGCTCGTTACGTCATCAGTTTTATGGTCCTAAGTCCGATTATACAATTTCCTAAGTCGGTTTATTTCCTATTCAAATTTGGCAGCCAATTCAATCAAAATACATTAGGTTTAGGTAAATCGGACCTTACCAGGGGTGCCGAATGATGGAAATTTGTTCCGAGGTAGTCTTGGGTGTCTTTATGGCTTCTCCGACGATGGCACACGGTGGAGCACAGCGGCGCATGATGACTCACGACGGCGTACGGCAGAGGGGTGCGGTTGGCCTAAAAAATTACACCACAGTGAAGCCCTCAAGATGGGGAGTCCAAATCTGGTGGTGGTACGGCGGTTCACGACCGTTTGGATGGCTTTTTCCGGCCCTGAAAGTCGACGCACAGTGGATGGAATTTTCCTCCATCCGAGCGTGTCAAAGCTCTGTTTGGCGGCGGCGAGCTGGTAGCTCAGCCTACATGTTGGTGGTGGCGGTGACGTCCAACGGTGGCTGACGACGGAGATCACGGCGGGCGAAACTTCACGCAATGGAGGAGGAAAACCAGCATTTTTTGACGACTGTGGCGGCCGTGGGTGGCTGCCCGAGGTGAGGGTGGTAAGGTTTGTCAATTGGTGGGTCAGGTGGTGGCCCACAGTAGCCCAGGTGGTGGCACACGGTGGAGGAAGGAAGAGAGAGAGGAGAGAGAAAGTGGAGTGAGGAGAGAGAGGAAAATGGTGAAAATGGCAAGAAATGGTGAGGTTCCAGGAAATTTAAAGCTTCCGGGGGCGATTCTGACTTTTCTCGGACCACTCGGGGAAACTTCGGGATGTCTTCTTCCATCCGGATGTTGGCACAGGTTCCCATGCAGAGGTTTCAGCCTTCATCTGAGAAACTGAAGTTTGAAACTCCGTCTATCAGTATTTTATCGCCAAGTTGCATTTCTTTTTATCAGATCGCATTTCTGACTCCTAAAAGCCTCTCAGTTTCAACCGTCGACCTTGAAAATTGTGCCAGACTTATTTTAAATGAAATAAATATAAAAATTCAGTTTTTAATCTTTAAAAATAATCTCGGTTATTACAATAGAAATACAAGGCCCTCCATTATAGCTAACAATATGATTTTTTTGGTAGCCTAAAATGGTGGAAAAAATTATGTATGGGTTTTTTGGCCTACCTAGCTATGACACATACATAAGTATATTCCTAAATCATCCAAGTTATAAGTCTTGGTGGTCCATCTTGGCGTATGGGAACGGTTCATTTTGATTTTTTTTGAATTATGTACCAAGAGAAAAAAATTAATTGAAGTGTTTGCAAATTAATTTGGATACCATTTTTAATAAGTGATATATTTTTAAAAATTTAAAAAGAAAATGGTTATTGACATTATTATGGTTAGTAACTAATTTTTCACATTTCCCCAATATAAATATGGTTTTAAAATAGAAAAGAGAACTTTATTACAATAACTACATGAAATGGCTGTTTGTTCCACAACGGGTCGATCTAATATTGCGTTGGGGATGTCGACTCTCCTCTACCTCCGGTTGTTCTTCATCCCTTTAACTCTCATACAAATCAATGTCCATAGTTGGTAGTAAATTGTTCAAGTCCACAATTGGTGATTGACACAAAGGGATTGGCTAATTGGGTGTCACATATGTAAGAGAACTCAAAAGGTATTATGGAATGGAGAATTATGGTGTTAGTGCTTGGAATAGAGAATCAATACCACCAAACACCACTAGTAATGTCACTGGCATATAGGTGGATAGACCGACACCCTAATTGAATGAATAATTAGATAGGCCAATAGATGTATATGTTGAAGGACAGCACCAGTGTCACTTGTGAAGACAAATTGTGATGAGGTTAAGGAAAAATGTGGCTCATGCACATCTCCCATGTCGAGGTCCATAGGCAATATTGGTCCCTTGCAAACATGAATCCTATTGTTCCCCTTCCGACCCTTCCTTTTGGCATAAGCAGAATAAAGAAAGATTCTAGAGGTGCTAGTTGCTCGTCAAGTGTTAATCTCTCTGTTATTTGCCCTAGAGCTTGTAACAACTCAATGAATTCTCTATCTAAATTTTGTTATAATATTGAGTTCCCAGAATCATAGATAATGCGTTGACTATTGGAAAATTTGTTAGCCTATACAAAATGTTTAAAGATTTAAATGTATTCAAATCATGACATGAAGAAAAATATATAGATGGTCTTCAATAAACATGGTAAGATAAAATAAAAGAAAATTAATTTATTGACTTACATATCCTTGCCACACTGCCTTTGATACATGTCTATTCTGCAAGTATAATAAAAAGGGTTCCTCTAGACCCGATCAAACCATTCATCTCTGTCTAGCAGCCATACTAGAATATTCCATATATAAGTGACAAAGCACTAGTTGAAAGTTTAAAATTTTAAATTAAAAGACACAAGTTTGAAGTACTTTAAGGTCACCAAAGTATGATAATGTAACTCCAAACATAAATAATAAAGAAAGTGACAAAGCAAAAACATGATTAGAATATGATTAAATGTTTTAGTAATATTTCAAATATACTAAATATTATATTTAATATTTAAATAAAAAAATTAAATATTTAGGTTTTCACATTCTTTTGTACAAGTTTAATATTACAAATTTAAATAAAAAAGAATAAACACTCAACATTTAATATTATTACAAAGAATGTATTAAATATTTAAATACAAATATTATTACAAAAGACATTAGAAATTTGAATTTTTAAATAGTACAAAAAATAAACATAGAAAAATTAAATTATTTAAATAACAAACAAAAAAGATATACAAATAGCCGATAAACATTATTGTAAAGGATATCTTCCAAAAGATATACTTTTTTTACAACTTAAGCATTATTAAAAAGGATATTTTAAATCTTTAAATAACAAACCAAAAAAACACAAAAATTAAATATTAATAAAAAATTATTTTTATTTTTTAAATAACAAAAAATTTCTTTAAAAAATTATCATCTAACAATATTTAAATTAAGCATGTATATAAAAACAAAATATAACTATTTAGGATTTCACTTTTTTTTATAAAAATAACAAAAAAAATCTTTTATTAAAATTTTGGTATTTTTTGTATTTTAAAAAAATATTATAATTAAGCATGTTTGGACTACATAAAATATTATAATTAAAAAATATTAAAATTTCTGTATTTTTTTGTATTTTACAAATATTATAAAAAATTATCATCTAAAAAATTTAAATAAGCATTTTTGGACTACGTTAACTAGAAAACAAAATTTAATGAAATAGTACTTTTGTTAAAATTTCGGTATTTTTTATTTTTATTTTTAAAATATAAAGTGTATATTACAAATTAAAAAAACTAATAATAAATATTAAAAAATATATATCCATGAGAATGTAATAAGTTTTTTCTTTATACTTTATATCTATTAATGATATATTTATTTTCAATTTTTCATTAGTTTTAACTAATATTAACATTATACAAAGAAAGAGTAAATACATAATATTTTAATTTTTTTTACAAATTTATTATTCTTGAAATAGTTATACTAAATAACAAAAATTAAATACAACAAAAAAATTCAGATAAAAAAATATAAATTTAAATAATAAAAAACAAACAAATATACATAACAAAAAATAAATTTAATTAAACAAATATTAAACATGCATAAAGGAGATGTTAAATAATATAAATTAAACTATGAACTAAATAAAAAGAAAATAGATTACATATTTTTTAAAATTTTCAAATCAATTGAACGAGCCTTCAAAATATATGAAGAGTGGACCTAGTGTCATAAGAGCAATAGAGACCCTAGCTTGGGTCAAAAAGCCCAAATTCCGTCTCCCTCAAATTTGAACGCGCTTCTTTAACAGGCTGCCGTACCTACCTGACAGTAAATTTCAGGGTTACTGCGTGACCTATGAGTATTTTGGCCGATCTGTAATCTACGTCCCTGTTCCAGTTTCGAGCTTCGATACACCATAATTCACAAGCATTAGTTTTCGTTTTCCTAGACCAAACATCAGAACTTTCTCATCGGATTTTCGTTTAGAAGTTCTCGATTCTGGTGAATTTTCTTTGCTGCTGTTCTTTTCCGCATTCAATTTTGATCGTAACAACTTCTATTGTCTGAAGTTCGCTTGTTTCCTTACTGGGTTATCCTCTAGAAATCAGAGGGAAACAGCTAAAACTTTATATTTATTTTGTTATTTGTTCGGGGGTGCTGTATCTTCTTGTCTTTAGTACTGCGGATTGTGTTTGTCTATAACGATGTCGGTTGTTTTCGGTTCAACTGCCTCTCCTAGCATAGCACCGAAGGACGGTACTAGTTCTGCTAGCAAAATGTTTCTGAATTCTTGCTGTAATTTCTCGTAACAACTTCTATTGTCTATAACGAAGGACGCATGCTTGGTTTTGTTCCAAATTTAATGTCAATCGTTCAGGTTCAGAAGTTTTAACCAGAGTGCTTGCTATATTTCAGAATTGCATTTTTCTTTGTTACTGGTTTCATTATCACTTGTGAACTTTGGAGATCCTCTGTCACCCTTATTTGCTTCTTCGCATGTTAATTTCCTTTCTGCAAGATGAATTCTGTGCAATTGGCTGATCAGTTTTTCTGGGCTATTTTTGTTGTTTGAGCTCTGTGATTATTTCATCTCACAGGGAGCTTCGAGGGTTGATCATCTGGTGCGAGAATCCGTTAAAACTAAAAATGGTATGAATTGTAATAATTTCAGGAAAAGTGGATTAGCTTATTGATTTAGTTCCAATTGATGCTTTAATTAGATCCTTTGTTCTCCTGGAGTTATTGTTTCTTGCATCATTAATATTAATGATCTTGCGCACTTGTTCTCAGTTCTTTGATGGATATGGGTATCATGGGACATCTTTTGAGCAGACATATCGGTGTTACCCTGCTTCTTTTATTGAGAAGGTCAGCATGCTTTTATTGCAGTCATTGAGGCATTCAGTCAGTTGTTTTTATTCTAAAGTGATGTGCTGACATAGAATGTGATTATTTCTATTGATTATTTACTGCCATTTTCGTCATTGGGTTTTGTGCTCATTGGCATAGTTTACTGTACTGAGTGTTTTGCTTCTTATAAGCTAAAAGGGCATGCATGGAACTGTTTTTTGTTATCTCTGACTTTCAGGCATCCTTTGTCGTATATACCCTGTGTAAAACATGCGATTTTACACAGGTTTTCCTTTTCCTAGTTTGATTGATTTTCTCATAAGGTTTGAATTAGGAAAATAAATTCATTATATGATTATTTGACAGATAATGTTATACTATATGTAAATAATAAGTGATCCGCATCAATAAGTAACTAAAACAAATCGTGAGTGCATACATTATATTTATGACCCTAAAAAGTATGTGGAGATCATATGGTTTAGGGGATAGTAAGTTTAGCTTTAGTGTTATAGCCATCAAAACAGGACCAACTCACTGGGTTTGACCCACCAAAATGGTGGGTTGGGTTTTTTTTTTCCCAACCCGTACAATCACAGAAAATTTTAACCCGAGAGTTCTATAGGCCAACCTGTATAACCCATGGGTTGTCCTGTTATTCATTTTTTTTTTTTTTACTTTTTTATAATTCATGAAGAGGAAGAGCCTACTAGCCATAATAAAAAAGAACCTACAAACCAAATAATGAAAATGAGTTAGCCCATACTTGAAAATTTGAAGAAATTTATTTTATGTTTGTTTAAGTTGTTTGGTTTGATAATTTAATTTGGACTTTATTATGTTTTTGAGTTTGAGACTTTGTAATTGTATGATATTGTTGTATTGTACTGTTTTCAATTATGTTATTTGCATTTATTATGGTTTATTTTTTCTCCATATTTCTCTCAAAAAAAAAAAAAGTATTCTAAAACATGTGTTGCCGCTTCACTCTTGTACTTGATGAGATGCTCTACCTCTTTCTAAAACACGTGTTTGCTATAGTGAAGTTAAAAGCTAAAGAAAAATCTAAGATTGTTTTACCCTCTGCATTTATCTCTCCGATGCCATGTCCTCTATGAAAACAGTGGCCTTGATCTTTAACCCAAATTTTTCTTAAAGAAAAGTATTCTAATTATTTTCTTTTCTCCTATTTATTTACTCTACAGCCTCAACTTGAAAGTGGTGATAAAAGTAAGTTTCCATATCAGTGTCAGGTCTGGTATTTTTTGGTTTATCATATTATATTTCCTATGTAATATTGATTATTATTATTATTGTTTTGCTTCAGTTATAATGCCTCCATCGGCCCTTGACCGTTTAGGTTAGTTGAAAGTTTGAGCCCCTTATATTTTGTTGCATATTCTTCCCATGGGTTAGATGCCTAACTAGTAAGTTTACAAGGCTAATAACGAGTGTAATTTGCAGCATCTCTACATATTGATTATCCAATGCTGTTTGAACTCCGGAATGATGCTGCTGAGCGGGTTTCTCATTGTGGGGTTCTGGAGTTCATTGCAGAGGAAGGCATGATATATATGCCATACTGGGTAGGCATTCAAAAGTAATTTTTTGGGAATGTGCTTGTTGTGACTAGGATGCTTCTTCTTGAGGTTCTACTATTTAATTCGTGGTGCTTTTCTTATACAGATGATGGAGAACATGCTTTTACAAGAGGGGGACATAGTGAAATTGAAAAATGTGACACTTCCAAAGGGGACATATGTTAAGCTGCAACCACACACAAAGGACTTCTTGGATATTTCCAATCCTAAAGCTATGTGAGTTGACCGAAATCATTTTAACAGATAGTTAGATATAGCTATGATAAGTGAGTTAAAATTTGTTTCATCTCCCAAATCAAAGATAAATTTGATGCATACCTTCATATTATCTTTAATGGACATATCCATGTTGTTTGATGTTATGTTTTAGCCATTCCTATTAGAGTTTTTCAAAACCAATTAAATCCAATTAGGTTCAGTTTTCAAGTCAATGTTGGATAACTTTAGTTTTAATTTTGACAGTTTTTTTTTTCGAAAAAGACAAATATTTGTCAATTACTGCTGCATTAATTTTAGATTTGATAACAGAACTGCACCTGACCCAATCAAAAGGATAGGGTATTGTAATGTTGATAATATATTATACCGAGATGAAATGACTATTTTTGGTCATCCTTGTACCTTGGCTCTCCTTACTTATCTATTTCCTTTTTTTTCACCGTTTTTGTAAAGATATGAATCAACCTCACATCACTCTGCTAGAATCTCTAGCCCTCAGTATCCTGTAAATGTTCTTTTATGTTATTCAATAATAAGAGTGTTGTTAAGCCATTGAAAATTGAGAACTACAAAAGATATAGTGCTTTCAAGTTTCATTTTACCATTATGATATTTCACTGCATAACCTGGCTAGCTTCACCAAACTAAAACAATCTCCAATTTAGTTGTTTGGTTGAAACTTTTATTTGTTATCAGATTGGCGTAGAGTTAATTTGCTACCCTTTTAGATTATTTAGTGTAAGATATAGTACATACTTAAACCAAGGGTTGAGCAGAGCAACGACTAATTACCATCACTGGGAGCTGTTGGTTTGTCTTTACTTTTAGGAATTCTTAAATGCATGTACCTATAAATGCATGAGGTGCATATATCTATAAATGCATGTATCTATAAATACATGAGGTGCAACTGACCGGTTCACCTTCCAGGTTGGCCCATGAGCATACTTGGCTCAATTCATTGGCCTTGGTCTACACCTAATTTCTGGGTCTATGGGCTGAAGCCCAAGCTCAAGATTGAGCCTACTTAATCTCGGGGCCAATCTGCTCCTGGCCCAATGACCAATCCTTCAATCGTTTCACTTTGAATTTTGGATTCATTATTTTTCTTCCACACTATTTTGTCTTTCTCTTTCTGTGTTTCCTTTCAATTCCCCTCCATTAATTCATGTTTTTCACTTACAAGCCATGATAAAATTGACTTGGAAAAAAAATCCATGTTAAATAACATTAGTTCTAAAGTTACCGAAAATTGGTTATTTGGCTTGTTTTAAGATGAAAATACATTTATTTGCAAAATAATGTCAAATACACTCCATATATTTTCCCCAGTCAGATTTAAACAAAAACTTCTTTCTATATGATTAGAAATGAAATGAGCCAAGTTTGGGATTTTTGTGTGGGCTTAGGTATGGCCTGACCCTTAATAATGGGCTAGGTTCAATACTTAATAGCCCACCAGCTTTGGCTCCAGTCAATGAACAACTATAGATTCAACAACAGAAATTTATAGAATGTGATATATGTTTGACATCTTGAGGCCAGTATCCTTCTCCGTTGAGTATGGTAGGTAATCTCCTTCATTTTAGGTTGCTTTTTGTTATAGGAGGATTCCTTATCCTCCATAGTTGCACTGCTTTTCTTTCTCTCAAATATTTTTTTAATCCAGGAAAAAATTGATAAGGTAGTCTTAAAAATTTGAAAGAACTAATTCATTCTATAGAACTATATGATTTAAACCTAAATCTCTCTGTACGTTGATATAAGATGCTGTATATCTGAATGACTTAGAGTTTCTTTTGCTGAGTGGTTTAGGGAAGTTGGTAGTTATTTTATGGATTGTGTTGTATTTTGTGCATCTGTTATACAAGAATATTACACATCCTCCTCCTCCTTTTGTTCTGCATTTATTTTTCTTCAATTGACTAGTGGTAGATCTTTTAGATATTTGAGTGTATTTTGACATGCAGATTAGAAACAACATTGAGAAATTATTCTTGCTTAACCACTGGAGATAGTATCATGGTGGCATACAACAACAAAAAATATTACATAGATATTATAGAAACCAAGCCTGCCAATGCAATAAGCATCATTGAGACAGACTGTGAGGTGGACTTTGCTCCTCCCTTGGATTACAAGGAACCTGAAAAGCTCATTGCACCACTTTCTGCAAGCAAGGCACCAGAGAAAGGTGCATGATTGTCTTACTAATGTTTGTTTTTACCCTTCTTTTTCTTTCTTTGTCTGGTGAAATTGAATTCCTCCTCTTCCTATGGACCATTCATATATTAGAATTTAGATAACAGATGTTTGTGAAAAGATGGTTCTTAAACGTATTGAAAGCTTCTTATAGTAAATAGCTCCCTCTAGTATGATTTCTACTGTCTACTCTAGCACTAGATGTCATTCGTTTGAGCTATGTAGTAAAGAAACTCAAGGGAGGATTCTTGCTTCATTTTGTTTGTGTGTTGTTCTTGCGGGGTGAGGGTTGGTGACTGCTGAGAGTCTTTAGGCAAGTTATTTATCTGCAGGCTGTAGGAACTTAGCATTTTGTTATGACTAATGTTTCTTTGGAGTTGACAGAGTATGATTATTTATTTTTGTTGTTTATTTTTTATGGGGATGTGTCCAATCTTGATAATTTTATAGTCGAAATAAAAATTGAATCAGATACCTTGAGTTGTCCATACGTCAAGAGCAGTGTTGTAGAATTTTTTTGGTATGCAAAGGTTGGCCGCTGATGCTTACTGGTGCTGGAATTGCACAAATCAATGTGATTCTGGCTGGAATTGAATAAATCTCCACTTCTATCTCTATCTTAGATGATGGATTTCTTGCAGGTTGCAATTTCGAGCCATTTGTGATCCAATGCTACCTAGCAATATTTTTACATGTTCATTGTTTTTATATGTATTATTTTATTAAAAGTGATACAGAATGCCATGTTTAGGATTTTAGGGTGAACAAGTAGAGGCTTTATTGACTTTTAACATTAAGATGAAAAAAGGAATTTATTGATGAAAAGAGAGACAATACGTAGATTATTACAAAATCCCATTGGAGATCTATCAGGGACACTTCTCTAAAGAAACTAACAAGGAGGACAAAAAAATTTTCCTTTGCCAAAGAAGATGTGGCATAAGAAAAATATTGTTAAACACCCTTGCATTTCTCCCCAGCCATAGACACCACAAGCTTGCAAAGACAGAACACTGCCAAAGAACATTATGCTCCTTATTCCACCCCTAAAATGTGATGGCTAAAAAGTTCAAAGATCAGGTGGCCAAACCCAACGCTTGTCAAAGAAACCAAATAATCTATTGTACTGTGAACATTAACTGAACTGTTGTGTACATGGGGTTCTCTTCTCTTCATCTACTATAAACTTTTCTTTGCAAGGTAGCTTCTCTCTTTTGCCCATTGCAATCTGCCAGATCAGTAAAGATTTATTTTCTAGCTTTTGACGCGATATTGTACTGTGATGTATTGGTGTATGATTTGCTCTGTAGTGTTGTGGGCTATGACTTTATATGAACTCATAGTTTATGATTTTAGTTGAGACTTGGGTTAAAATACACTTTATACTCTTGAAGTATACTCTAGTTACAACTTTGGTATATTTATAATCTTTACAAAACACCCTCGACTTTAGTTCTCACAACTTTAGTATCTGAATTTCAAAACCATTCAAAATTGAAATCCCAAACTGAGTCATGGGTGGTCGAATTCTTCAATACAACAACAATAAACAAAGCCTTTTCCCACTAAGTAGAGTCAGCTATATGAATTAAACGACTGTAACATGTTCTATCTTTGCTGTCCGAATTCTTCAATATTAAGGCTCTGAAAAGAAAAGCATCTGAAACTATAGCAAAAATATAACCAAACTTATAGTAGACAAAAATGAAATTAAAGGCTCTTTGACAGATAAAAATGATTGGGTAGAAGAAATACCTATATGGATCAAATCCCTATAATAGACACAACGATCTTCATTCCAAGAGAAAATTCCTTTTTAATTATAAAAAAAAAAGCCATAAGTTCCCTTGATGCCAAGAGAAAAAATGGTATGAAATTTCCAAAAATTTCAAAGCTGGATGGAAGCCCATGCCTAGAACCTGAAATTAGTTGAGAGCTGCCAGGCACCTAGGAATATCATCTATCTAGTTCTTCTTTGTTTATGAAAAATTAATTTAGATTTTGTTTAGTATGTGTTCAATCATAATTCATAACATCACTTGAATTTCAGTCCCTTCGTTTGCTCAATTATAATTCGTTTCACAAATTTTATTTGGTGATTAATGATTTCAGTTGTTATATGGGGGTTGAAGCATTTGATCAACATGACTTGGAGTTTTGGATTCCATTTATGTCACAGTCTGAGATTATGAATTACTTTGTGGGTTTATGTCATATTTTAAGTTGTCTTTATGTTCAAACCTTTAATTAGTTCCCAAAGTTTGAGTTTAAGTCTAAGGAGGTGTTTTGAACTGTTTGGTGCTTAAAACAACAATAACAACAAACAAAGCCTTTTCCCACTAAGTGGGGTTGGTTATATGGATCAAGTGACGCTAATGTGTTCTATCTTTGTTCATATTTATAGTTAGGTTATTAATAGTTGAATTCATCATAATAGTTTTTCTTATTATTTTCTTTGGTCTTTTCCTATATTTAATTATTGGACTATCTTCCATTTGGTCAACTCTTCGTACAAGAGCCTCTAATTGTTTGGAGCTTCATATACCAAAATTGTAGTTAGGGTGAACTTCAAGGAGGTGAAGTGAGTTTTACCTTTTGAACACATGCCTATCATGTGAGAAAAGGTGTTGAAATTCATAGCCTATTGACTTTTTCACCTTTTTAAAAGTTTTTGGCTTGGGGGGAGGAGGGGTGGGTTTGTATGGTTTTGAAATTCATATACTAAAGATGTAATTAGGGTATACTTCCAGGAAGTAAAGTGTATTTTCCCCTATTGCTTATTTAAGATGTACGAGGTTAATTACTTAAGTTAACTCTCGAGTTAAAAATATTATTTCAAATATTTTGTTTATGCTATATTCATATACTTATTTTACATTATATATTTCAAGCTACTACATAATGTGTCTGAATCATACATTTCGTCATGATTTACAATTCAAAAATATTCTTTCAATTTGCAAATATGTACCACGTGATTTGATAACTACAGTCGAGAGCTTGGTTGTATGTATGTACTATTGATTCTTCTATTCTGACTATCATAACACTTCACATGTCATTTCCTTTGTTGTAACGTAATTTATTCTTGAATGATTCTTGAATAAACCCTCTATTTTTTTACCAATACGGTAGCCATATGGATTGGGATCCAAATTAGTCTTGTCATGCCAAGAAATATGTCTTGTGGATCCCGTGTATTGTAACAATAAGAAGTATGTAGATTTAGAAATTTAGGCAGATAATATAATGTGGATCCCCACTCTTTTACTAATATAGTAGCCTTATGGATTGGGATCCAAATTAGTCTTGTCATGCTAAAAAAGGTGACTTGTGGATCCCCGTGTGTATTGTAGCAATAAGTATGTAAGTAAATTTAGAAATTTAGGCAGATAATGTAATGTGGGACCTGTAATTGTCAAACTCATTGATACAAGTTGCTTATGAGTTGGGTAAATAATGCAGCTAACAATTTGTTAAATCTCTTTTTTCTTTAGCAATGCCTTTTTTTCTGTGTTTTTTTGTTATGAAAATATGACAAACCTTTTGTTCCTTTTAACTGCTATAGAGGCCACTGCTGAAACAGAACCCAAATTCAACCCATTTTCTGGAGCTGGGAGACGTTTGGATGGAAAACCTTTAAATTATCAGCCTCCTCCAGTTTCTTCTTCTGGGTCTAGGGACAAGAGACCCGATGTCCTAAATGGCAATACACTGTCTTCTGCAGGATCTAGTTCACAAAGTAATTCTCATGAATCCCAGGGGAAGCTTGTTTTTGGGTCAAATGTAAACCGTGCTAAAGAAAGGGGAAAGGTAATGCCACTGGTTAATCCGAATATTTTACAATTTGTATGCCAATTGAAGTTGCCATTAGGGCAGCCAAATCCTTTCTTTAGATGGTAATTAACAAATTGCTAATTCTATTTCACCTTCTCTTTGCAGGAAAAAGAGTCAAAACAAGAATCGCCCCAACTGAAAGAACCAAAATTTCAGCCTTTTTCAGGGAAAAAGTACTCCCTTCGAGGTTAACTTAACATCAAATGCTTTAAACATTTACTGTAATTTGCTACAGGGGTCTGTTTATGGATCAAAGGATACATCAAAAGTATTGAGGCATAAGCAGAAGATAGTCCAGTGAGATGCTATAAGACGCACTATAACTTCGTCTTGCTCTTTACAAGGCTTGCAAATATTCTTGTGATTGCTGTGTTGTAATCCCTAGCACCCTGGCTACCTTAGCTTTTCTCGGCTACGTGATGCTCATTAGACTGTCTATATCATTAGGCTTTTAGTTTGAAAAAACAAAATGGAAGGTCATTCAATTCCTTATTTAAAACCTGGATGGATTAGTGTTCAGAGGTGGAAGATGAGTAGTTTATTATATTAGACCATTCTCCACTAGTTGAGGGTGAAGTTAAAAAGTAAAGATAGTGGTAGAACTTGAAGCCAATCCTTCACAAAAATGAGTTACTGCATTAATAATTTGTTAAAAACCATGAGGAGCAAGAATAGGTGGATAAATTGTTTCAAAGTAGCATTTTCTATCTCGAACTATAAAATGATTATTTATTAATTAATCAATTGTCTTTATATATAATTGTAATCTCTAGCATAATTCATCACAAAACGAATGTCGAACCTATCTATCGTCCATGTCTGGATCCTAGTATTTTCTTTTCCTCTTCCAAGTAACTATAAAATAACTGCGTCCAACTTCTATCTTAAACGACAATGAAATTTGTCAACTATATAAGTTTTTTTCTTCAAATTGGTCCCTTTAAAATAGTCTCTTCAACTTATATTTAGTCGCATAAAAGTCATTTTTTTGAATATTACTCAACCACTTGAACGCGGTCTGTAACATTGCTGACTTGAAGTAATTTTTCAGTAAAATATTATTTTAATTCCTACTGTTTTAATTGTTATTGAATAATAAAAATAATCAATTTTGTCTTTGAAAGATATGTCATATATCAATTTAGTTCTTACTGTTGTAGAAAATAAGTTAAGCAGCAACAGAAGTCAGGCAGCAGTCAGTAGACGAAGAGTTGAGTAGATTTGGTTAGAAAGTTCGGTTAGAATTAGTTAGTGGTAATTAGTAGGATTTTACATTTTTATCCTTGGTAGTTAGACACAGTTGGTGGTTAGATTTATGTATATATAGTAGGCATAGCTACAGAGTAACATTATGATATACAATATTCTTTTTCATTATCATCTTTCTACTTTTTCTCTGTTATGTGTTCATGGTATTAGAGCATTAGGTTCTGATCCTAATTCACAATTCTAAGAGCTCGAAGGAACAAGTAATACGTATTCCATTGAAGAAAGTCATGCCTCTTGTACTAGTTTGCGAACCACACGAACTGAACCAACTTTGGACGTCATTTATCAGAAAGATCAATTATTCTTGCATCCTTTTGATAGTCCAGGATTGTAGCTTGTCTCGAACATGTTGATGTTGAACAACTACCTGATATAGAGTAGGTCCATACGGTTCGCATTAAAGGCCAAGAACAAGCTTGGTTTCATTGATGGATCTGTGAACAGCCAGCAAATCCAACTTTCGATGTGTACATACAATGGTGTTTTGTGGACTCCATGGTCATGGCATGGATTTTAAATGCTATGTCTAAAGAGCTGATAGAAGCATACATATATACACCAAGTGCTAGAGATCTATGGAAGGAGCTAGAAGAGAAGTTTGGGGAAAGTGATAGGTCTTAGAATTTTCATCTGAAGAAACAGATTGTTTCCTTATAGCAAGGTAACGACTTTGTAGCTATGTATTCTAATAAGTTGAAGAAGCTCTAGGATGAATTGAACTGCTTAGAACCTAAGCCAAGGTGCGTATGTAGTGGATGCAAATGTGACACTTACAAAAAGCTTGATGAAATTTACTCTTCCAATAATGTTATACAATTTCTAATGGGACTGAATGATGTGTATGCTAACATTGTGAGTAAGATAATGATGCTAGAACCTCTGCTACAATTTAATAAAGTTTACTCTATGGTTGCAAGAATTGAAAAACAGAGAGATATATATAATAGCACTGCAGAATCTATTGAAGAAAGTGCTTTAGCCTTTAGAGTAACAGATAAATAGAAATCGAATGCATCAAATATGAAGAATTTTAATAAGAAGGATGTGCTTAAGAAGAGTGATAGGTACTATGAATATTGTAGTAAGTAAGGGCATTTGGAGGAAGCTTGCTTTAATAAGCATGGTTATCTAAATTGGTTCAAGGAATTAAAAAACCAAAAAGAGAAGAAGAAATCCTATGCTACTACTGTATAGATGAGCATAGATTCTGAAAGAAGTGAGAAAGATTTAGATATTGATATGGCATCCATGGTTGAAATAATACAGAGGGAGGTGAAGAAATATATGAAAGGCAAAGGCTCTATCGAAGAAACTCTTGTAAGCACAAGTTGTTTTGCAGATTTTGCAGGTAATTTCTCTACCATAGGTGCTTGTTTCTTAAATAAAGCTGAATGGATAATTGATTATGGAGCCTCTAGCCATTAAGTGGTGACATGAGTCTATTTTCTAAGGTAAGGCAGTTAGAAAGAAGAAATACAGTCCAATTACCAGATGGTAGCTTAAAAATGGTGAAATTCATTGGAGAATCTGTGTAGAATGAGAACTGGACACTAAGAAATATGCTTTATGTGCTTGAATTCAAATATAAAGTAGTGTCGAATTCTTGTGTGTAGGTCTTGTTTCACTCATCTAAGTGTGTTATGCAGGACCTCTTGAGTAAGAAGACAATGACTGTTAGAAAAATAGTCAAGAACCTGTATGTGTTGAGTAATGGAGAGATGGATAGAAGTGAAAAGGAGAATGCTACAGCTATAATGTATTTGGTCATGACATATGGCATGAAAGATTAGGACACCCATCAAAGGGAGTCATGTATCATTTACAAAAGGAAATAATAAAAGTGATGTTTGCAATACTTGTCATATTGTAAACAAACTAGACAAAGTTTTAACTTGAGTTCAATACACACTAATTCTTGTTTTGAACTTGTACACATTGATATATGGGGACCTTACAAGAAATCCTCCATATTAGGGGCATATTATATGCTTACAATAGTTGATGATTTTTCTATAGCTGTTTGGACCTACCTTATGCAAAACAAGATACAGACCTCTGGATTGATAAATAAATTTCTTAGGTATGTTCAAAATTAGTACAATACAGCAGTTAAAATTGTGAGGATTGGTAATGGAGCCAAATTTTTAAGCAGTTCTTGTCAAATTTTATTTGATGAAAAAGGCATAGTTCATCAAAAAACTTGTGCATATACTCCACAACAAAATGGTGTTGTAGAAAGGAAGTATAGGCACTTAGTACAGGTAGCTTGTTCATTGATGTTTCATGTAGGTTTAGATGATAAGTTCTGGGGTGAGGCTCTACTGACAGCAACACATGTTATCAACAAACTGCCATCTATAATTCTTAAATGAAAGTGTCCATTTGAAGTGTTAAATCAAAAGAAACCAGTTTATGAGCAGTTGAAGGTATTCGGGGGTTTGTGCTTTGCCACAAATAATGCTCCTCATAAGAGGAAGTTTGATGCTAGAGCTAGACGATGTATTTTTATTGGATACATTCCAGGATGTAAATGGTATAAGGTTTTTGATTTGAAAATAGCAGGAGTGTTTATTTCCAGGGATGTAGTCTTTTGAGGAAATATTTCCTTTGAAAGATAGAGTTGAAGTTCAAGAAGTACCTATTCCTATACATATGGATGATTCTTATACTGGAGCAGATCCTAAAAAAAGGCAGAATTCATATGACAGTCAAGAAACAAGTGATGAAAGTAAACAATAATTGACAGAAAATGAGGCTAATGTAATAAATCAGAATTTTTGAAATAATTAAATTAGGCGAATTTAATCATGATTTTATTAAAGTTGAATCCGACATAATTTTTTGAGTCTACGGTTGAAATCTGGGAATTTTTTGGAGTCAAAATTCGATTCGATGAAGGAAAACGTGACCCAACGTTAGAAAATTGACAGATAAAGTCTCGGACTTTAAATTTCTTAAACAGAGGCCAAATTTCTTTCACGGGAATTCGTGCCCTTGCCTGGATCAGAGAAGGCATTCAAAAATTTCTCCAAAAAAAGTAGCAAAAGACTGAATTGCCCATGGAGGCTTTAAACTTTTAAAAACTCCATTTTTCCTATCATTTTCCCTTTCCTTTCTCTCTTTTTCCTCCATTTTCTCTCTCTTCTCTCTCCTCCACACTCGCCACCATGCACGGCTAAAAACGCTGCCCAACCTAGCCACCGGTGCAGCTCGACACCTTGAACCTCCCGCCACCACCCCCGGCCAACTACGGATGCCACAGCCGCTGAAAAATGCCACTTCTCCCTTCGTCACGTGTTTTCTCCTCACACTGTGATCTCCGCCGTCCGACGTAGTCTGGCGACACTGCCTCCACCATTAGGAAGGCCGAGCTGTCAGCTTCCTCTAACAGCTCTCATCCGCTGAACACCGCTGCCACAGGCCTGGATCGAGGCAAAAACTGTTCGTCGTGCATCGTTCTTCTTCATCGAAAAATGCCGCCCAAACAGCCGTAAACCGCCAAACAGACCTTAGATCCAACCTCCTCGACTTTTAGACTAAACGATGGTGTAATTTTTGACCTCAGCCGCATCTCTCTATCGTGCGCCGCTGTGCATTGCTGTTAGAGAAGCCAGAAACGATCTAGAATCAGAACTCCACCTTTCGAAACCCCCAATACGGTCTAAATTGCCCTAATCTAATGTTTTCTAATTGAAATTGAATGCTGAACATCTGTAGAAATTAAATCGACCTAGGAAAATGTGTAATCAGACAAAGGAAGTTTAATTGAATGAGAAAAAGCCAGAGATTTTAATTAAATTGCCCAGGGAACTAACTAGACTTGAATTTTGAGGAAACGGGAAGCCCCGAATTAATTAGGAGCAAACGGTAAATAGGTAGAGTGATTTACGCTTCCCTAATTTTTAATTAACGCTGTGAATACCTAATTTAGTATAATTTGACTACATGGGAATGCGTGCTACTTTCAATGAGTATATCTATATGCCTGTGTGCTGTAAATGCCTGTTGCATGTTAGAACGATTTGGCTATCGGATTTAGATGCCATAGAAACGAGTTGACTTAGGGTAGGGTACTTAATAGTCGGTATGGGACGGTCGTTGAGTATCCTGAGTGCAGAGAATTTTATAAATGTATTGTTTTAATTAGATTTATCCTGCATTCGTTAGGAATTACACGATAAACTAGCATGACCCTAAGAAAGGTTTAAGGGGTATAAGGGGGGATAACCTATACGGGAAAACGTTGTGGTTTAGGTGTAATTTCCTAGAACCTTGAGAACTAGTCGACTGTGTGCATGTGATTCTAAATAGACTGTTGGCGTATGTGCACATGCTAGGGGACGCCCTAGATGTTGATTCTCACCTGGTCCTTGAGTGAGTGATTGGTGTCATAGATCACACTCACAATATAGGAATGATTTCAGGTGATTGGTGTTATGGATCACACCCAACAGAAAATGATGATTTCTGTAAAACAGCATGCAATTGGATAGATTTATATACAGTCACATAAGACTTGTGACTGATATGATTGTGAAAATCACCAGGCAATGGATTTTAACTAGATTTTCAGTAAGGATTTTCAGAAAAATAGATTTTTATACTCATTTGATTTATTGCCTCATTTTCTGTGCAATTTAATGATTTTAAAAGATAAGGTAATTCACCGAATTTTGAAATAAACACGGGGAGATGTTTTCTGTGCTTTGTCACAACTGAGTATCCAACTATTTGGAATTATTTACTGTAAATTACTCTACTTGGATTTAACTATCTCATGAGGTTGTTTGCTCAGATGAATAGGAACAGGGGCCTAGAAGATAGCTGGGCAGAAACTAGATGACAAAGGGATGTTGCAGCGTAGTTTAGGCTTGAATCTGTTATTGTAAATATTTGTATTGATGATTCTGCTATTGTTGGATTTTTATTGGATGTATATACTGATTTTATGATTGTTTGTATTTTGGGAGACGTCCGATTTATAGGGAAAACTCTGCCAGATTTTTGGCAGAAATGAATGTCTGAATTTTAGTTTAAGTTGAATTCCATGTGAATAGATTGTGTATTCTGATTTATGGTTATTAGAATTGATATTCCAGAGCATGTTATGATTGTATGTGAATTTAGAATAACTGCATAGAACTTAGGGTTGAGTGGGATCTGAATGGATAGTGGTAAAGGTCTATTTGGGTCACACTCAACCAGTAATGATCCCCCAATATTCTTGAATAAGGGAAAAAGTGAAAAATTATTTTGAAAACCCATAAGCTTCTTCTACTTTGATAGAGGTAAGTATATTGTGAATTAGGGGATCGTTACGAGCTGAGACAGTAAAAAGACCTACTGTTAGTAAGTCTATCACTATTAGTGAATATCGTACTAAAGGAAGAAAAAGTACATAAGAAAGAAAGCCTCCTAACTAGATGAAAAATTATGTCACATGCTCTATACCAGAATCTTCAACATATACACCTCCATCATATCCTTTTATTCAACCAACTTGTTTCTCTGACTCTTACATTGCTTTTCTAGAAAATTTGACATAAGTAAAGGAACCAGTTAGCTACAATGAAGCAAAAGTGGATCCAGAATGGGTTGCAACAATGGAAACTAAAATTATTGCTCTTGAAGCTAATGATACATGGAGTATGGTTGACTTACCAGAAGGTAAAAAGGCAATAGGATGTAGATGGGTATAAAAAGTCAAGTTAAAGCTTGATGGACAGTACAAAGGAATAAGGCTAGGTTAGTAGCAAAGGGTTTTAATCAAAAGGAGGGAGTAGATTATGTGGATATATTCTCTCCTATTGCAAAATGTGATTGTAAGACTGTTATTAGCTTTGGCAACAACAAAGGGATAGGAGCTTTATCAATTAAATGTCAACAATGCATTTCTGCATGAATTTTTACAAAAAGATGTGTATATGTTACCGCCTCATGGGTATAGTAAGGGAAATGATGGACAAGTCTCTATATGGTTTAAAACAGGCTTCAAGGCAGTGGAATATTGAACTAACCAAAAAATTAGAGTTCATCAATTTCAAACAATCAGGACATGATCACTACTTATTCATAAATACCAGTAGTGTTGGTTTTGTAGCTTTGCTGGTGTATATAGATGATATTTTAGTGACAAGTTCATCATTGACTTTAATCAACAAGATTAAGGTTTTTATTCACAAGGAATTTACAATAAAAGACCTAGGGAAGCAAGATATTTCTTAAGGTTGGAAATAGTTAGATCACCTCAAGGAATATACATCAATCAAAGGAAATATGCCTTGGATTTGATTTTTGAAACAAGATTGATAAGAGCTAGACCAATAAACATGCCTACGCTAAAGACTCACAAAGTATTAAGTAATGAAGGTACTAGGTTCAAAGATCCAGAGAGGTATGGAAGATTGATTAGGAGATTACTTTATCTAGGCTTTACAAGGCTAGGCATTGCATATGCTACACAACAACTAAGTCAATTTGTGAGTGAGCCTTGTATTAGTCATTGGGAGGCAGCAGTATATATCTTGAAGTATTTGAAAAATAATCTTGCTATAGGATTATTTTATCCATCCAATGGTGTTTTAAAGCTTGATGCCTACTATAATGCAGATTAGGTAGCATTTTTGGAAACTAGAAAATCTTTGACAGGATATTGTGTGTTCCTTAGAGGTTGTTTGGTGTCATGGAAAACAAAGAAGCAAAATACAGTATCTAGGAGCTTGGTTGAAGCAGAATATTAGAGTTTAGCATCTACTGTTTGTGAGTTACAATGGATTATCACACCACAAGCAAATAGATACACCTGTTTCCTTGTGGTGTGATAATCAAGAAACATTGCATATTGTAGCTAATCCAATTTTCCATGAAAGGACTAAACATATTGAGATAGACTATCACTTGGTTCGTGATCAATACAAAATGGGTTTTGTTCTTCCTAAATATATTGCTTCTGAAGTTCAAGTAGCTGACCTTTTTACCAAGCCTTTGACTACACCAAGATTTTCACAATTAATGTGCAAGCTGGGATTGGTAGACTTCCATCACCTGTCTCCAACTTGAGGAGGGAGTGTAGAAAATAAGTTAAGTAGCAGCAAAAGATAGGCAACAGTCAACAAAAGAAGAGTTAAGTAGGTTTGGTTAGAAAGTTTGGTTAGAATTAGTTAGTGGTAATTAGTAGGATTTTACATTTTTATCCTTGGTAGTTAGACATAGCTGGTGGTTAGATTTATGTATATATAGTAGGCATAACTATAGAGTAACATTATGATATACAATATTCTTTTTCATCATCATCTTTCTACTTTTTCTCTATTCTGTGTTCAACCGTATTGTCAATAATGGGATGTTAATGGAATTGCTTAAACAGAAGTGTCAATAATGGAAAGTTAGTGGAATTGCTTACAAGGAAGTGTCAACAATGAGATGTTAATGGAGTTATTTATAAATAACTAACGAAATCTGATCTAATTGTTTTTTTTTAAAAAAAAATCAGCATAGTAAAAGAAGAAAAAATAAACTATCCAAAATTCTTAGCAAAAATGCCCTGTTTTTATTCTAATATTCAAACACTATTTTTCTCCTTGAAATTAGGACGAACCACATTGAGACAGTGCAATATAAACAGTTTTATTAACATTTCGTTATTAAAACTAGTATACTAATTAAATTAAGACACAATATATCTTTCAAAAACAACATTGATGGTTTTCATCTTTTAGGGTGTGCTTGGATTGAGAAGAATGAAGGAGAAGGGAAGATAATTTTAATACCATCCCCTTGTTTGGATTTCTAAATTTTAAAGGAAAATAAATTGAAGAATTTTGTATTAACCCTTCTTTAAGGGTATGTACTGAGTTGAGTCAACCTTTAACCCGTTAAATCCAACCCAACCCTCTATATTAGGTTGGGTTGGTTTGGGTTGAAACTTTCAACCTGCAAGGCTGTTGGTTCGGTTAACGAGTTTGAAAATTAATTTCTTATGATTTGATTTTATCAAGACGAAGAGCATTCTGACCTATGAGCTTTCGATTAAAAACAACCAATGGTGGAGGCAGTTGATCTTAATCAGCCAATTACTACTTAATAATTACAAGACAGGCTATACGTCAAAGTGAAAGGAAGGCAAACATGGGGAGGCTAATATGATGGCATAATCCTGGAAAGCAAACAAATGGAGACAAGCCAATAGGGACAGTAGTGGGCTCCCCTTCATTGTGATGCCAACCCCTTTCATATGCTATGGTTCCCTCAATCTTTAGTCGTGCCCTTGGCCTGGTCACCCATTAATTTAAGGTGATGTTTTATAGTGGAATTGGTTATTTGTTTGAGTTGTAAGTTGTCTAGTTTTTGCTTAGTTTATGTATAAGTTATAATATATGTTTAACTAATTATTAATGTGTACGTTTTTTTTGATAAAACTTAGTGTTATAATATATTTTTAACTAATTAGTGATGTGAAAATGTGATGTTTTATTTTTAAATTCCAATTAAAATGCATTATAATTCATTGTAAAAAAAAAACCAATATAATTTTGTCTTATATTTAAAATTTAGTCCAAATTAAAGTTGTTAAAAATTTTAAGACTAATTCAAAGAAAATCAAAACCAACAAAAAAAAAAAAGATACATTGGTGACCTAACCTAACCTAAACCAACTCGTTGTTTAACAAGTTGGGTTGGTTCGAGTTAACCTCCCAAGTTTTATTGAACCCAAACAGAATCAACCCGTTAAGAAGTAATAAGTTTGGGTGGAGTTTTAGGCCAAATCCAATATAACCCAACTTGTGCACACTTTTACCTTCCTTAACCTTCCTCTTTCATTACTTTTAATTATCCAAAATTTAGAGATTTTAGAGAATTCAAACAAGGGAAGAGAAACCATCACTTAACCTTTCATTTCCTCTCCCTCCCTTTTCCTTCCCCTTCTCATTCCTTAATACACTCCTAGAGACTAAATTAAGACAAAATATATTTTTTAGGGATTAAATTGATGATTTTCATCTTTGAAGGACTTTTTGAAACATTGTGCATCTTTCAAAGACTAAAACTGTAAGTTACTATTTTTTTTTCCTTATTTATTCTTAACATGGTATACCTTATATCTTAATTAGTCAAAATTTGATGAATTCCTCATTTAGACATTTACTAGTGACTCTGGTTTCCCACAAAACCAAAAAATCACCACTCTTTTTAGGAATTAAGGCACAAGATGAAGTAGAACCATTGGTAGCCAATGAAATAGAAGGGAAGACACCATGGTAGAATGTGACAAAATCCATACATGACTTATGGAGAAAAGAAGAATCAACTAAGAAAAAGAATGAAGAAGAGGAGGAAGAAGTAGGATAGGAACAAGGGAGAAGGATTTTGGGAGGTTCAGATGTCATAGAAGTGAAAAATGTGCTTGGAAGAAGAAGAATATCAATTTCTCTGCATTATTCTAATTTTTACTATGCTTTTGGTTTGAATATCAATCTTGCTCTCATGACAACTCTATAGAATATGTAGGTGGGATTCAAAGAATGTGATGAGAGCAAAAAGAAGTTATTTTTTATTTAGGACAAGGACTCTGATGAGTGTGACAACTTTAATGAAGAGATCAAGATCCTACAATAGGAAGCATGTCATATTTTGTTATAGCCAAAAGTCAAAGGAAGCCAAGTGTTCTTTTTGGAAGCTTTTAATTTACTAAGTAAACTAAAATGCCTTTATAACCATCTCGAGAAACTAGTAATCTAAGATTTTGAATGATAAAGTATCTAATAGCAATTACAATGAATATGAGAACTATCTTTACTAAAATTTGGTCAAAAAGCGTCATGGATGATGCATTGCATCATTATATGTAATGATTTTTTAAAGCCAACCATTTATATAAGTGGCAATGAATTGGTAAAGAAAAAGAGGCAAAAATGTAAAAGTGATTATCATAAAGCCATGAATTTTTGCTTCAAAAGTTGATGAAATTAAATCTATGAAGAAGTATTTCTTTCCATTTCCTTTTGCTTTTAGGATAAGTAAATAATACTTGATAGCTAAAATTATATCAAAAAGTTAAAAATTATAACAATACACAAAATAATCTGGTTAAACCTATAACATTGTCTTTACTGTTGTTTGGGTACTAGGCTACACTCAAAACCTACATCTCAAGTATGACAAAAAAATTTTACTAATAGAAACAAATGAAACATACAAAAGTGACTTAACTACACCTAAAATTTACACTCCAAAATATACCAAAAAATTTCTCAATATTTTCTCATCGAGTGTATTACTCCACACTCTAAGTTAACACATTTATTTATAGAAAAAATATGAGTAACACAAGAGGCAAGAGAAATTGGCGTAGGCTACAAAAAGAATATTAGAATTAATTACATTATCTTAGGCAAAAGGCATATTGCATAATGATATTAACTTCCTAGCATAGGTGGAAATGGGAATAGATTGTAGGAAACATGTCAAAATTAATTGCCTTATCTTTTTCCTTTATGGGCTATTAAAAAAGTCAAGATTTGTGCTAAAATTTATCACCACATGTAACAAATCTCTACCTTAGCTTAAATTTCCTTAACCTCTAAAATTAGTAAATTTTGGACCCACCTTCTTCAATTTCCAAATGAAAAAATCAAATACTATAAAACACCAATTAAATCCAAGTAGTACTTGAACTTTAGACATCTTAATTGGCTTGATCATCACATCAATTGCATTTTCTCTAATGTCAACCTTTTTAACAACAATGGCACCTTGAGAAATAATTTATTGAATGAAGTGAAATCTAACATTAATATGCTTGATTCTCTTGTGATACATTTGATTTTTGGTCAAATGCATTGTGCTTTGGCTATCATAATATATACTTATAAGATCTTTTCTAACCCAAATTGCTAACCAAACCTCATAACCAAATGGCTTTCTTCAAAATTGTTGTTGTTTCCATATATTTGCTTCTATAGTAGAAAGCATAATAGTGGATCATAGAGTTGCTTTCTAAATAACATCACAACTTGAAAATGTGAAGACATAATCTGTCCAAGAACTTCTTTTATCCATATCAGTAGCTTAATCATATTCAGTGTATATAGTAACACTACCACTAATATTTGTACTTTGATTAAACACCAAACCAAAATTTGTACCACCTTGAAGGCAATGGAAAGATTTATTTCACATTGCTAAATCATCTTTCCAAGATGAGTCATATATTTACTAAAAACACTAACAACATGTGAAATATCCTAACATGTGCTAACTATGGCATACATGATGCTTCCAACTAAACTATCATATAAGACACGGGACATTTTCTCCTCCTCCTTATCAAACAATTGGATTATAGCAACTGATAGGTTAAAATGGGTTGTAAGTGAAGTACTTATAGGCTTTGAATTCTGCACCCCAAAGTGCTCAAGTAATTTTTTAATGTACTTTTGGGATGAGTATAACTTTCTTTCACACCAATCCTTTTGTATCTCCATGTCCATAATTTTCTTAGCTTCTCCCATATCTTTCATCTCAAATTCATCATTGCGTTACGACTTTAACTTATCAACCTTAGACATACTCTCAGAGGCAATATCATGTCATCAACATAGAGAAAATATACATAAAGAAACTATTTGAAAGCCTCTTGTGATACAGATAACTATCAAAGTTAATCCTAGAGTAATTAGGATAAACAAAAAAGTGTCAAATTGCTTATACCATTACTAAGAAGAATATTTCAATCCACATAGTGACTTTTTCAAACATGGTCTTCCTTTTCCTAAACAATAATTCTCTCTTGTAAACATCACATTTTTTTCGAGCATTTTTTAATAAATAAAAAATGTAAAAAAAATAATTTTAAAATATTACTTTGGCTTCATTTTTGGAGTTTCTATTTGTGTTCATTTTAAATTTCATTAGGAGTTCTAAAAAAGTGATAAATAAGGTATTTTTTAATATTAAAAAATCATAAAATACAATAACAAAATACAAAAAAATGCTTAATAATAAAAAATATATAAAAAGAAAAAAAACCAAAAAGAAAGGGGAAGTAAAAGGGCTCAGAATCTTGTTCCTCCATCCCAATGGATCAAGCCCAAGATGCATTTGGCCTTTCTCATTTCCACAAAAGCCCAAAAAGTAAATAGTAAAAAATTAAAAATAAAATTAAAAAATACAAAATACAAAAACAAAAAAATGAAACAACCAAAAAATAAAAAATAAAATAAATCCAAACACATTCAACAGTGTGGCGTACCATATCCATTCAAGCTTCACAGGTTCCTCTTCCCTTCTCTTCTCAACCAAAATGGAGGCCACAACCATTGCAAAAGAGAGAGAAGTCGTGGCTAGGCTTGCAAGAAGACCAAAATGGCAAGGATGGCCTGAGGATTTCGCACAACTACTCGCGCATCAGAGGATTTGAAATCAGGTTCAAAATCTCTATTTTTGTTCTCTTCCTCTTGAAATCGTCGGTAAAAGGAGAAGAAGGAGGATTCGATCAGAAGAAAAAGAGGGTTTGAGGGGGAAGATTCGAGAAGAGGAAAGAAAGGAAGCTAAAGACAAAATTGGTGAAGAGGAGTTTGAAAGAGGGACGACCTAGAGGTTTAGGGGAGTCTTCACGCGAAGGGCGATCACTTCTGAGCCGTCGTCTATTGCCGTCACCGTCGCATCTCACCGTCGCCACTGCCCGTTCGAGCAATTGTGACATGCTGCCTCCCATTGGTATGGGTGGCCTTAGGTTCTGTGTAGCGGCATTTTTTTTCGTTGTTAACGTGTTTTGCAATAAATATTAGTGTTGCTATAGCTTTTTTAAATCAATTATTTAAACAAAAGTTATAACATCAGTAATATTCATTGCAAAAATATTGAAACGCACTTTAAAAACGAAAAAACCCGCCGCTAAAGGGCAGGGCAGAGAGACTACAGAAAAGCTCAAAGCAGCGGATCCAAAGTTGATGTTCATACCTCCTCTCCTCGTTTCATTTTTTCTCTGCTTTGGTTGGTGGCTGTTGATACAATACTCAAAACACTTTTTCTGATTGCACTCTAACTACTAGAATTTGCGACTGCTAATACCAACTGAATTGTAGTCGCAAATTGAAAATAATATATTATGCATTCTTATCATTTGAACTACTGTAACATATATGAACATCTGAACTGAACACATCTGAACATATGAACTGAACATCTCTGAACATATGAGAAAACAATAAAGTAAAAATCCAGATATTTTAAACTTAAACAAGTAACCTCCTGTAACCTTTTAAGCATCTGAGTGCTTGCTCTATAGTCTTTATTTGTTTTTCCGATTGAAAGGCAGTCATTTAGCATGTATTAAAATATTTTAAAATTTCCAATTGTCTGTCAGTAAAAAATATTAAAAAAAAATTCATATAATATATACAAACAGAATGAATTTTTAAAAAAAGAGAAAAAGAATATGTTTTATACTTTAAACATTTGAAAATTACCATTGCCAAGTTCTTTTACATCGTATTATATAAAAAACTTAATTCAATAAGATTCTTATTATAAAATATTGGTGCATTGTGATAAAATAATAATAAAAATAAAAAATTGTATAAAAATAGCATATATATATTGTTTATATATATATATAACAGTATTTAAGGAAAAAACTCTAATTTTTGTAAAGAAAATAAAGTGACAAAATGATAAAAACAATATTTTTCTGATAAAAATAACAGTTTTGTTACATTGTATAATATGTCTTTAAAAAATAATGAAACATCAAAATATGATGAAATAAAATATGAAATTGACAAAAAAATTTATAGCAAGGAGACAAGAACAATAGTAGAAAAAGAAATATTTTACCTTAATGATAATATTAGTCTTTCCAGAATCTATTCTTATCTATTGATTGATTCCAAGTTTTCAGTAACAATAAAGAAATTTTTCTTGACAGATCTACATTTTTTCTTGGCTGAAAAAAAAAAGGTTGAAAAATGAGATGTTAATCTATTAAATACAACTCAAAATGAAAAAGCAATATATATATTAACCAATTTTTTCTTTGCAACACCTTATGATCTTTATTCTTTATTGGCTGAAAAGAAGAAGTGCAAAATGCATATTAATAAGAGAGATAAGAGATTAAATAATGAAGTAGAAAAAGAAATGAAAGAATGAGTAATATACCTTTCTAGCTTTACTTGCATCAATATTTTGATTTACTCTTACAAAGAAAAATAATAGAAGAGAACCATTCATGAAGACAAAGAGTTAGAGAAGGGTGAAAAGAAACATAAAAAGAGAGAAAACTTTAGAGTGATGAGAAGTGAAGAGAGATGTGAAAAGAATTGGAGTGTTGTGATTTAAAGAGAGAGAGATGATAATGAAGGGACTGCCTCCATTGAAAATATTACTTGTCTTCATGCGTGGCAAAGTGTTGTAACCTTAAACAAAAAATATAGAGAGAGGGAGAGAAAGAATGGAGCGTGATGATGGGGAGAGAATAATTAAAAATATAAAAAGAGAGGGAGAGAGAGAGATAGCAATTATGAGAGAACAAATTTGAAAATATTAAGAGAGAGAAATGTGAATAGTGAGTGAAAAAAAATGAGAAAGTAAATAGTGAGGGAAAATAAATAAATATATTATGTAATTTTAAATTATACGTACTAATTATATAATTTACAAATTATCAAGTGCAAATAACAACAAAATTATACTGAAGTTATTCCTCCTCCTCGTTAGATAACATCTGGTCTATATAGTTCTGAATTTTCTTAATAAGTAGGACCAACATTATCTTGATAAAATGATGGGGGAAACTAGCCACAAAATTTTTTCAAAGCATCCATTTGATATTGAAGAATGGTGAGTTTAGCATTGATTTCTGCAAGTTTAGCGTCAGTCTCAGTGATATGTTTTTCATAAGCTGTTTTAATAGTATTAACAGTTTCATTTTTCAAAGCTTCTTGAAATTCGAGAGAACGAGTCCATGATGACTCAAAACTTCTATTTATATCATAACCAATCGTCAAGTCTTTAGTTATTTTATATGATTCACCTCCTAAGTCATATACTAATCCTTTTTTCTTTCCTCCAACCACTTGCATCCATAAATCAAGTTCTCATGTTAGTTAATGTGTTTTCTGTAATAACCCAGGCTATTTTTAAAAGATAAAATCAAATTTTTACATTAAATTTCATGTAACTGAGTCTGGCATGATTTTCGAGGTCGACGGTTGAAACCGAAAGGTGATTTGGAGTCAGAAACGAAATCTAATGAAAAGAAACATGGCACAACGACAAAAGACTGATAGACAAAGTCTCAGACTTCAGTTTCTCAGACGAAGGCTGAAACTCTACATGGGAACCCGTGCCAACTTCTAGATGGAAAACGACATCCCGAAGTTTCCCCGGGTAGTTCGGGAAAAGTCAGAATCGCCCCTGGAAGCTTTAAATTCTCCAGAATCCCGCCATTTTCACCATGTTCCTCTCTCTCCTCACTTCACTTTCTCTCTCCTCTCTCTCTTCCTTCCTCCACCGCGCACCACCACCTGGGCCACCGTGGGCCACCACCTGACCTACCAACCGACACCCATCGCCACCCTCGACTTCCAGCAGCCACCCACGGCCGCCAGAGCTACCGAAAAATGAAGCTTTTTCCCTCCGTCATGTGAAATCTTCGCCAGTTGAGATCACCATCGTCAGCCACCGTTGACTGTCACCGCCACCACCAGCATGTAGGCCAAGCTGCCAGCTTCCTTCCCTAGCTCGCAGCCATCGAATGGAGCCTCTACGCGCGTAGATCGAGGAAACTTCCTCCATCGTGCATCATTTTTCAAGGCCAGAAAATGCCATCCAAACGGTCATGAACCGCCGTGCCACCACCATATTCAGACTCCTCATCTTGAGGGCTTCACCGTGGTGTGATTTTCGAAGTAAACCGCACCCCTCTGTCGTGCGATGTCGCTGTAGAATCCAGATGGACACCCAATAGACACCGAGACAACCCCGGGATGGATTTCCACCATTCGGCTGTAATAACCGAAACTATTTCGAAAGATAAAATCAAATTTTTTATATTAATTCCATTTAAATCAAGTCTGGTACATATTTTAAGGCAATGGTTGAACTAGGAAAGCGATTTGAAGTCAGAAACACGATCGAATGGAAAGAAACGTGATGCGACGATCAGAGACTGACAGACAAAGTTTTGTACTTCGGTTTCACTGACGGAGGCCAAAAGATTTGCATGGAAACTCATGCCAACATCTGGAAGGAAGCTGACATCCTAAAGTTTTCCCGGGTGGTCCGAGAAAAGTCAGAATCGCTCCCGGAAGCTTTAAATTTCCCGAAACCCTGCCATTTGGCACAATTCCTTCTCTCTCCTCTCTCTCCTCCTTCCTCCACCGCGCGCCGCCACCTGAGCCACCGTGAGACACCACTAGGCATACCAATCGACTCCCCTCTCCACCCTCGACTTCCAGCAACCACCCACGGCCGCCAATGGCCGCCAGCTGAGATCATCGTTGTCTGCCACTGTTGGCTGTCACCGCCCCCACCATCGTGTAGCCTGAGCTGCCAGCTTCCTCCACTAGCTCGCTGACGTTGAACGGAGGTTTGACGTGCCTGGATCGAGACTTTTTTCATCCACCGTGCGTCATTCTTCGTGGCTGAAAAACGCAGTCCAAATGGCCGTGAACCGCTACACCACCACCATATTTGGACTCCTCGTCTTGCGGGCTTCACTATGGTGTAAATTTCGAGGCCAACTGCACCCTCCGCTGTGCGCCGCTGTGCCAGAGCATCTGGATATACACTATGAGACACCGAGACCACCCCGGGATAGATTTCCACCATCCGACAACACTGGTAAGGTCCAATTCCCTAAAAACTAATGAATTTTGATTGAAATAGATGCCGAACGCAATTAGGAAATAAATTGACCTAGGAATTAGGATAATCGGACTTAGAATCGTAAAACTGATGATATGACGAGCTTGAATATTCATTTAAATGTCCAGGGAATTTAATTGGCTTGAAAATCGGGATTTCGTGAAGTTCTGAATTGATTCAGAGCAACAGGAGACCAGGTAGGATGATTTACACTTCCCGAGTTTTAGATTTGACTTAGTGAATACCTGAACGATTAGATTTAATTACATAGATTTACGTGCTACTTTCGATGGAATAAATTGCATGCCTGTGTGCTGGATATCCTAATTGCATGTTAGATGTTTTGTTTATCGAGTTTAGATGCCCTTAGGACAGATTTACTTATGGTAGGGTACTTGATAGCTGGTATGGGACGGCCGTTAAGTATCCCGAGTACATGAAGTTTTTAAATGATATTATTTTTATCTGATTTAGCCTGTACTGCATTAGGGATCACACGATAAATCAGGACGACCCTAAG
The DNA here is from genome assembly GCA_031216115.1 of Senna siamea. NCBI lineage: Eukaryota > Viridiplantae > Streptophyta > Magnoliopsida > Fabales > Fabaceae > Senna > Senna siamea. Next base: position 13,463,508 of record CM062360.1, read on the forward strand.
AAAGGTTTAAGGAGTATAAGGAGGGATAGCCTACATGGGGAAACATTGTGATTTAGGCGTAATACCCTAGAACCCTGAGGAATAGTCGATCGTGTGCATGTGAGTTTGAATAGATTGTATGAGGATGAGAATTAGCGTATGTGCACATGCTAAGGGATGCCCTAGATGCTGATTCTCACCCGGTCCTTAAGTGGGCGATTGGTGTTACGGATCACACTCACAATATAGGCGAGATTCGGGTGATTGATGTTACGGATCACACTCAATGATAAGAGAGGTAATCTCTCTAGACGACGTGCAATTGGACGATTTTAGATATGGTCGCAGAAGACTTGTGGCCAAGATGGATTTAGATACATTGGGTATAGGATTTAACCTGATTTCTATAACTGATTTTCAAAGAAATGGATTTTTATGATTTTGAGTATTTTCCGCAATTTCCATGTGATAAAATGATTTTAAAGATAAGGTATTTCACTAATTTTGAACTAATTTCGGGAAGTTATTTTCGGTGCTTACACCGGTGAGTATTCAACCAGATTTTTGAATTGTAATTGAACTATAAATTATTCTACTGGGATTTTATATCTCACCAGGTTGTTTACTCAGATGAATAGGAACCAGGACAAGAACCTAGACGTTAGCTGACGATGCCTTGGTGATAAACAAAAGAACGACTTAGTCTAGGCTTAAATGTCATTGTATATATTTTTACTGATGATGATGTATATTAGTTTTCTGAATTTTATGTTTTCTATTGTTGTTGGACTGGCTGTGTATCTATAAACAGGTTGACTGTTGTATTTGAGATATATTCAAAATACAGAGGAAACTCTGTCAGATTTTCGGTAGGGTTTACCGCTGTAAACTTTTGGAATTAAGTTGGAATTTATATGAATGCTTGCATGATGTAATGATGGGTTTTAATTTTCATTCCAGAGTAATTTATGATGAATGTATGTATAGTTAGTATAGCTGCATGGGAATTAGGGTTGAATAGAATTCGAATGGGCAATGGGAAGTCTATTTGGGTTATGCTCAACTTGTAGCGATCCCCTGACATTCCCACATCGGGAATAACCATTTTAAAGACCCATATGCTTCCGCTAAACAGATAGAAGAATGTGTATGTTGTATTAGGGGGTCATTACACCGGCAACCCCAGTAAGGTCCAATTCACCTAAACCTAATGATTTTTGATTGAATTAGCTACCGAATGCGAATAAGAAATAAATTGACTTAGGAAATTGTGTAATCAGACTTAGAATCGTAAAACAGATGACGTAACGAGCTTAAACATTCGTGTAAATGTCTAGGGAATTGATTTGGCTCGAAATCAGAGGATACAGAAGTCTCGGATTGATTTGAAGTAAACGGAGACCAGGCAGGATAATTTACGCTTCCCGAATGTTAGAATTGATTATGTGGATACCTGAAAGCTTAGATTTAATTGCATGAACTTGCGTGCTGCTTTCGATGGACTAAATTACATGCTTGTGTGCTGAAAACCCCATTTGCATGTTAGATAAATTGTTTATTGAGTTTAGATGCCATTAGGACGGATTTACTTAGGGTAGGGTACTTAATAGTTGGTATGGGACAGCCGTTAAGTATCCCAAATCCAGGAGACTTTATGAATATATTATTTTTAAATAGATTTAGCCTATATTTCGTTAGGGTTCACACGATAAATCAAGACGACCCTAAGAAAGGTTTAAGGAGTATAAGGGGGGATCACCTAGATGGGGAAACGTTGTGATTTAGGCGTAATACCCTAGAACCCTGAGGAATAGCCGGCCGTGTGCATGTGAGTTCAAATAAACTGTATGAGGATGAGAATTGGCGTATGTGCACATGTTAGGGGACGCCTTAGATGTTGATTCTCACCCGGTCCTTGAGTAAGTGATTGGTGTTACGGATCACACTCACAATATAGGCGAGATTTGGGTGATTGGTGTTACGGATCATACCCAACGATAAGAGATGAAATTTCTCTAAACAACGTGCAATTGGATGATTTTAGATTCGGTCGCAGAGTATTTGTGGATGACATGGATTTAGATACACCGGGCATGGGATTTAACCTGATTTTGATTACTGATTTTTAAAGAAATAGATTTTTATGATTTCTAAGCAATTTCCATGATTTCCATGCGATAAACTGATTTTTAAAGATAAGGTATTTCACGGATTTTGAACTGATTTCGAGAAATTGTTTTCAGTGCTTGCACGCTGAGTAATCAACCAGATTGTGAAACTATATTGTAAATTATAAATTATTTTACTGGGATTTCATATCTCACCAGGTTGTTTACTCAGATGAACAGGAACAGGGACCTAGACGCTAGATGGACAAGGCATTGGTGATAGACAGGAGAGCAGCGTAGTCTAGGCTTGAATAATGATGTATATATGTGTATCCTATGGTTGCTATACTGTATTTTGTAATTATGATGTATTTTACTGTTGAATGGATGTAATATGATGTGTTAACGACTGGTTGTACTTTTGGATACGTTCAAAATACAGGGGAGACTCTTCCAGATTTTCGGCAGGATTTACCACTGTAAACATATGTAAATAAGTTGGAATTTTCATGAATGAATGATATGATGTATGTATGGATTTTAGTTTTCATTCTAGAGTAATTTATGATGAATGTATGTATAATTAGTATAGCTACTTGAGGATTAGGGTTGAACGAAATTCAAATAGATGACGGAACGTCTATTTGGGTTACGCTCAACCAGTAGTAATCCCCTGACATTCCCACATTGGGAATAACTATTTCTAAAACTCATATGCTTCCGTTAGGCAGATAGAGGATAGTATATTGTAGATTAGGGGGTCGTTACATTTTCCACAGCTTGCGAGCTACAACTAGCTTGAAGAAGCTTGAATGTTTCTTATAAAAAGAAAACGTACACACACACGCGCATATATATATATATATATATATAATTTTATAGTAACGAAACATATAAATTAATTAAACAATTATACTTACAAATGTTACTTCTGATTTCTTGTCTACCCAACCTTGATCTTTCTTCCTTTGATGTGTTCGAATGAATAATTTAGATGGAGTTGAGACTCAACCTAAGTCTTGTTTCTTTTATATGTAAACAACAAAAGAATTAGATGACATATATCTATACATTTACACATATTCACTTCAAAAAAAATTAAATGTTTTGAAAAATTAAACTAGTTACTGATTTTCTAGCATGCTTTGATGCTGAAATAGAACCTCCTGTATAGAGAGATGAGCCAAAATACCAATGCTAGAAGCTCTTTTTTCTTTTTTCTTTTTTTTTTTTCCTTTTGTTCACTACGTTATTTAAATGTCGCACTAGCTCCATTGGCACGCAAATTATGCCAAATAGACTCTATGATCCAGTTTGGTTTTTTTTTTTCGTGTTTAAAAGCTTCATGAATTATGTTTTTTAAATGATGAATTGCAAGATCAACAAAATTATGATGAATTTGTTGACGATGTTCAGGTAACCAACAATAATATTTTTGCACAAAAAGTGTGGTTAACAATTCATAAATAAAAAGAATAAAATTTTATAGATATAACAGAGATGACAATAAAAATCTGCCTGAAATTCTCTCCACTACAATTCTCGAAATGCTATCGGAACTTTAGTCCAACACCATATGGGCCTTCGTATTTGCTCTTTATAATACTAACTATTGTGGAAACCACAGTCCGATGATTTGGTAAAAAAATCTAATATATAAATAAATAATATATGTATTTAATTTTACAATTAAAATTTACACTAAATGATGTAAATAAAATAAATATATGCCTTGTATTGCCATCTGGCATAATGAGTTGTTTTTCTATTGATCCTTGACTAGGTTGTGACGATGTATCTGATGGAGATGGAGAATTTAAAGGGACTTGAAAATTATCTAATGGAGATTGTAAATTTGAAAATTGAGAAAGAGAATTTAAATATGTTAACATCAGAAGCATGATAAGAATTGTCAGCTTATGAAGTAGAAGCTTGTTTTTGTTTTCAGGGTTGACCTCTAGATGAAACACTTTTCTTGTCTATCTTGTTGACACATCTAAAATGTTTAAGAAAAATTTATATGTTAATAACAAAAATTAACATATAAAAATATATGATACTTATAATTTAAAGTTATACCTCAAACAAGAATAAAAAAAATGACGTTATACAATTGAAGATGATGCAATAATATGTAGGGAGCAAAATTGTGAATGTAGAAACCAAAAGATGCAAACCTTTTGGAAGAGGAGATAGGCCATGTTTGTTAGCCAATGAAATATATATAGAGTTCATGTTATTGAATTGTCAAATCATTTTAATATTAATAAATAAAATTAAAATAAAATATTCCAAAGTTCACGTGTTGCTCACAATACTCAAAGTCACAATGCACATCATCAATTCTACAACACTCCATATGTATTGTCACAATTACGTAATGCTCACTCTAAATACTATTTAAAATCATTTCATATTTCTTTTTTTTATTAATCAAATCATTTCATATTACGTGATGCTTACTCTAAATACTATTTAAAAATAAGAAAAAAAATTAAGTGTTACGTGTGATGCTCACCATTGTTCTAGTATTACGTGATGCTCACCATTTGTATACTCACAATATCTATTTTTTAATCAACAAATTATGTATTATGAATAATTAAAAAATAAAAAAATAATACTTCTAATAAGTTAAATTTAATAACTCAAAAACTATTTCACTAATTAAATTAAATTTAATTACAAAACAATTAATGTTCATTTTCATCTTCATTTTCATTTATGTTTTCTTCATCTTTGTCTTCATCTTCTTTGTCTTCATTGTCTTCATCTTCCTCATCCTCATTCTGTTCAGCATCTTCATGATCAACTTCTTCCAAATGTGCTTTAGTATCTTGTAAGGCATCGTTTAATATATCATTGTCTATATTAGTTACATGAACATCATCACTTTGATAAGAAACCCCTAATTTGTGTTGATCATCTAGTAACCCTCTAGGTTTAATTTTGATGACGCTCCACCAATCTGATTTACCTCTAATTTTTATGGGATATGGCACATAATATACTTGTACTACTTGTTGTGCAAATACAAATGGATCAAATTTTCCATGCTTTCTAAAATGTTTAATTTTAGTAATTCCATTTTGTGTGTGTACTTTCATCCCACGATTTATTACAGGATCAAACCATTCAGAGTAAAATAAGACTATTTTCTTTATGGGTTCTTCTGGATATTGTAATATATTGTACCACCTCTTTAAGAATACCAACATAATTATTTTCTGTGACATCTTCCCCAGTACCTTTCACACACACACCACTATTGATTGTTTTCTTTCCAGCACTCCAAGCATCAATACGAAACTTATCCATTTACAAAATAATTAGGTCATGTTTGTACCTCTTGAAATGGCCCCTAAGCTAAGTCATTCAGATATGGATTATTAATAAATGTGGGTTGATTAAGGACATGAATAGAGAGAAAATTAAATATATGTTAATGCAAATAAATAGTTATGAATATCATCATTCAAACAAAAAAAAAATTTAAATTACCTACAAAGTTTTTGAACCACAAGGGAAACTCTTTCTCAATCATAGAATCAATTTCCTTGAAGCTAATATTTCAATTTGATCTTCTAAGATATTTCTCAAAAGTTCTTAAATGAAATTTAAATTTCAATAATATATAAAATAATAATTAACCTCATTCAAGTAACAATTGTTTTTCTTACTTGATATATGATTTGACTTCATCAAAATTTAACAGAACATGTAGACGAGTAGCTCTCAATTATTTATCTTTTAAAAATCGAGTGAAACACTTTCCTTAAGGGCATCTAACTTCATTAAAAATTGACAAGGTTGGCTCACTTGACTGACCTTCCTCCACATAGTCATTTCGATGATGTCTTGTTCATACAGAATGTACATGTGACTCAAAGTAGTAAGAACAAAAGTAAGATATCTCTTGTGATAAATAAGCCTCACAAATAGATCCTTCTATTTTAGATTTGTTTTTAGCAGTCTTCTTCAATTGGTTTAAAAACCTATATAATCAAAAAGAAATTTAATAAGTTGAATAGAAGTTGTGAAAATATAATGAATATGTTATCAATTAATTATCTTTCAAGGATACATCCATCAATATTGGACTAGCCCACCAACCCTAATCTCAAATGGCAAATAAATCGATAGACGTTCCATAGAATCAAAGAGTCCAGGTGGAAATATTCTTTTTAACTTGTAGATAATGATGGGAATATCATGTTCCATTTTCAATAGGTCATCCACCTTTAAAGTCATTGAACATAAGTTTCTGAAGAATAGACTTAACTCAATTATAGGCCTCCAAATTTGCTTAGGTAGTGCACTAAAGGCAATTGGAAGTAAACATTCCATAAATATGTGACAATCATGACTTTTTAAGCTGAATAAATTTCCTTCCTTCGAATCAACACATCTTGAGAAATTTGAAGTATCTTCATAAAAAAATTTTACACCTGTAACCCATTCACAAATGGCATGTTTTGCTGTAATGAAAAAGTAAACTTAGCTTATGGCTTAAACACCTTCCCAATAGCTAATTATTGAAGCTCTAATTCTCTTCACCTACAATATTCTTTCAAATCCATCCTTTCCTTTAAATTATCTTTGGTCTTCATCTTGATATACATAAAAGTATTGAATATATTATCAAACATTTTTTTTCTATGTGCATCACATCTAAATTATGACAAATTAATTGATGTTTCGAATATGGAAGCACCCAAAATATACTTTGTTTCATCCAATTGTGATATTCTCCAAAGCCTAGAAATCTTGGAACACCTTGTTGAAATACTTTTTGAAGGGTATTAACATATTCCCACAGTTGTTCATCATTCAATCGAAGAGGTGGATGATCTTTTCCAACTCTATTTTTCTTGAATTCATCTTTATTTCTTTTAAAAACATGATCGACTAGCAAAAATTATCAGTGTAATCAAACCAAGAGTTTTTCCCCCCTATACTTCAAATTGAAGACTTTTGAATTATTCATACAACATGGGTAAGATCATTACCAAGCTATACTCCACCTTGACAACATTCCATATGTTGGAAGATCATTTATCGTCCACATTAATGCTACTCTCATTTGAAAATTTTGTTTTTTCAACACATCAAAGGTTGATACTCCTTCTTCCCATAATATTTTTAACTCATCAACTAATGGTTGAAAGTAAACATCAATTTTTGTCTTAGGATTATGTGGTCTTAGAATTATTGTAATAAAAAACAAGTAAGGAATAGTCATGCACAATTCAAGGGGAAGATTGTAAGGAATAATCATCACACGACAACAAGAGTACGAGGAAGCTATTAACTCCATTGAGAAAACACTCAAGAAAAGGTTTTGATGATTACAAGCAAATTAAAATATTTTAGGTAGACATCTAGTCCAAGAGCTCACCAAATGATTGAAGAAAGAATACACTATTAGACAGTAGGCTAGGACTAATGTGTAAAGGTAAAATAGAAACTTAAGCTAAAAAAAACTTCTTCTAAACTTTTGAGGTTTCTTTCCAAAGACTAAGTGGCTTTTACAAAATGAATTTTTCTTGAAAAGTAACATTTTTTCACCTATCAATCAACTTGCACATTATAGCAGTCAACTAGTAGAAATAGAGCCTTGAAAAATTCAAACAGAAGGCTACAAGTTGATTGCCAGGACTCTATTAGTCGACTGATAGCTAACAGAAAGTTACCAATTAATCGTTAGACCCATAGCAGTTGACTGCTAGACAACTGTAAGCTGGAAGCCTTTCATTGGAGGCACGATAGTCGACTGCCATAAGATAGCAGTTGACTGCAACAACACTAAAATGCAAAAATTCTTTTCCAGAACGCCACTAGTCGATTGCCAACACATTAATAGTTGACTTCTTCCTACTTGCACTACGAAAATTCAAACTGAAGAACATGGAAGTCAACTTGCAGGTTATGATAGTCGACTTGTAAGGTGCAGATGTGACATCAGACAAAGTACAAATAGCTATTTTTGCAGAGATACACTCTGATTTGTTTCTAAATAATTTCTTAATGTTTTCTCTTGCAAAAAAACTCTATAAATACAGTCTCTGGAAAGTCTCAAAACAACAAGCTACACATTCTGAATACATCCTTTTAAAAATCCTTTGAGCTTTGATTTTTATTATTACCTATGGTTCTTCATCTGTAATATCCACTCTGAAAGAGAGAGAGAGTTTCTTTGATTAAGAAACTTCTTTCATCTAGAAAGCTATGAGATATTCATGAAAGGTTTTCCTTGAAAGAGCTGAAAAAGAGAAAGTGAAAAAGATCTATAATGGCTCACAAGTGCCTTCTTTGAACTTGTGGTGATAGAGAAAATCCTAAGTCGTGCTTGAGGACTGGATGTAAGTTTCGTTTGATAAGCTGAACTAGGATAAATCCTTGTCTCCTTTACATTTTTGCACATTATTTTCTGATCTTACATTTAATATTTTACTTTACTTCACTTACTTTAACTTACTCTATTTTTGTTAATCTAACTGAACTATTCCCTACATTTTCTATTTAAACTGATATAATTATTCTATACATCTGTTTTAAAGTTCTTTAGCTGTTCATTAAGATTTTAAAAGGCAAAAATTTTATAACACCTAATTTACCCCCCTCTTAGGTGCCAGCCATTCCTAACAAGTAGTATTAGAGCTTGGCTCTTGGTAAAAAGACTTAACAGTCTCAAGAGTTCACATGTCTAGATTTGGTGATAATGTATTACTTGAAGGACTTTTTATTAACAAACCTTTAGGCTTTAATGGAGAGAACTACATTTTTTGGAAACTTATGATGAAAATATTTTTTGAAGTAGTGGATGTTGATCTTTGATAAGTAATTGATGATGGACCCTATATTCCTTCTAAGGAAGAGAATGGTCAATCAATTAAAAAACCCCAAGATTGAATGGAATGATGTAGATAAAAGAAAATTTCAGTTAAATGCAAAAGCTAAGCTAATTCTCACAAGTGCACTAAGTTAGGATGAATATTTTAGAGTTTCTAACTATGAAAGTCAAATAAAATTTAGGACGCTTTAGAAATTGCCCATGAGGGAACTACTGGTGTTAGAGAAAATAAAATAAATCAACTTACCTATTAATACGAAATGTTTAGAATGAAACTAGGAGAATAAATTAAAGAAATGCAAATCAGATTTATTCACATTGTGAATCATTTGGCATCTTTAGGCAAAAGGTACACAACAAAGGAACTAATGGCTGTAACAGCCCCAACCCTATATTTCATTTAGGTAGATAAACAATATAAGATAATATAATATAAGGTGATATAATACAATATAAGGTTGGTGAGTTTACTACTGCCTGTACCCGAATATATTTTTAAATTTTTCTAGGTTAAATAATTGAGTGCCACTAGTTTGGGTTACTACAATTAGGTTCTCACTTGTTACGAAACGAAAATAAATAAAAAAATTTAAACGAGATAGATAGATATAGAGATATTAACATTCACATTAAACTGTACATAATAGTTATACATACATAATGATAGTGTGTGCAAACATATACCTATAGATATGCGAGCCTAAGCAGGGTAAGGAGACAATAAGCCTGCCACTCATACCCTTTTTAAGTAAAATTCTCTATCTCACATATCTTAATACATATATGCCCTCCTTACTTACACCAAAATCATCCTCCTGATGCTTTCAAAATACTAATAAAGATTCAAGGAAATGGGTATGTAAAAATACTATATACTCCTAATTATGCATACAGTCAGGGGGAGGATGGTAACTCAATTACAAATAGGACCTATAGTCCAGTAATCACAAGAAAATACCCTAGAAAGGGTATCTCCACTATCTCTATCTCTACCTCTAATAGCACCTGATACCTAGGCATATGATACAAACCAACATTTAATGAGAAATATTTCCCAATAGCAATAATCACCTGTTTTTAAAAATAGCTAATTGTACCACCGTACAGATACGAAAATCTACTAAATTCTTTTTCATAATAGTTTAAAATATTATGCTATTGGAACAATATACATGGATTATATAATATCTCATGCATATACTTATGATTACACATGCACTTCAATAGATATTCATCACACAGAATGCATTCTCAGATTGTAATGGTAACAACTCATATTCTCATATTCTCATATCAGTATATAGATCATAAACAAAGAAATCATGCAATTTGATATGGCTAACATCAAAAGCATCACAAATTAAATATTTAAATATTTTCATTCATAAATGAGTTTTCTCGTGGTCATGAGTCACCTGCAATCATTCTCGTGGTTTTCATCATCTGCATTCATTCTTGTGGTTAACCGTCAGCATTTATTCTCATGGTTAACTGTTAGTAATTATTCGTGGTTAACCGTTTGCAAAAATTTTCTTGGATTAAATCCAGTTGCAGCCATTCTCACGGTATAACCAATTGCATCCCTTCTCGCAATATAACCAAATGCAGCCATTCTCGCGGATCAACCATTTGCAGTTATTCTCATTTATGGCTTCTACTCAATGAAAATCTCTTATTTCTCTTCTCTTTCTCATAATTTCTCAAATATTCTTATTTTTCATGTTATCCATTATAATTCAAGATTAAATCGTACATTTGAGTGAAATATTAGGCTAATTGTGGATTAAAAATAGATTATTTAGTCAAATTTTTCAAAAAAAAGAGCTAAAAATCGACTTCCAACTTCCTGGCAGTCAACTTCCAACTTGCTGCCCCAAAATTATCTCAAACAAAAAACAATCAGTTAACTTCCAGGCCCCGAAAATTGACTGCTCGGTTCTTGGCTAATTTCTAGAAAATAAGAACATGACAGTCGACTTCCAGCCCCTGGCAGTCGACTGCTAGTATTCTGGATACGTTTTTAGGTAACTCAGGAGCACGACAGTCGACTGGTAGGGTCTACAAGTCGACTGCTATGTTATGATCTATTTTAAAATTCATCATTGACTAATTAGTTTAGCCCAAGAACATGTTTTTAAAATGGTTTTGATGATTAAAAACTCAATAACAGCATAAAAGCTTCATTTACCACTCAAAAACAGCCTAAATCACCGATTACTCATGCTCAAATCTTGGATTTAAACCCTTTTTTTCTCAATAACTCTAGCTATTGTGATTGGTCCACTTGGAATTTATAAAGGATCATAAATTTTCTATTTTTCATAAAAAATTATGGAGAATCCTTACTAAATTAGAGCTAGCCTAAGAGGACGGTCCTAAAAAGATCATAGTGAAAGTTAATTCAAAGTTAACTTTAGACTTAGTCATGAGGAACTACCCAAACCACCACCCCTTCTTCTCTATGGTGGTAAGAGTAAAAGATATGACAAATAGAGAATGACAAGTTTACTTCAAGCATACCTATCATGAAAAGAAAAGAGTAGCCAACCATCTTGCCAACATTTTTCATCAGTCAAGGCTAGAACTAGTGTGTTACTCCCAACTACCAAAGTGCTTGTTAATACATTAAAGATGATTCCATAGGTGTTTCATTTAGTCACTTTTGTTTTTTAATTTTTTTGGGTCAAGATTTAGTCACTTTTTATTTGTAATTACGCTTTAATGCCTCCCAACTTCAATATAAATATTATAAAAACTTTGATAATTTTCAAATTCTCTTGTTTAATTATGATTGGTTCCTAAAGTTTTTTTACAACAAAAATGCTTATTTTCTACTAAATTATAGTTATTGTTAAATTTAACATTTCTTCAAATTATTCAATTTTCTTAAAAAATTGTGTCAATTTCTACAAAAAAAATTGTGATAATTAACTTCAAATTTCATAAGTCTCTATGTAACGACCCCCTAATACAACATACACAATCCTATATCTGCCTAGCGGAAGCATATGGGTCTTTGAAATGGTTATTCTTGATGTGGGAATACCAGGGGATCGCTACAGGTTGAGCGTAACCCAAATAGACTTCCTATTGTCCATTCGGATTCCTTTCAACCCTAATTCACCTGCAGTTATGCTAATTATACATATATTCATTGTAATTTACTCTGGAATGAAAACTAAAATCCATATATACCTCATATCATGCATTCATACCAATTCCAACTTAATTCATAAGTTTACAGCAGTAAACCCTACCAGAAATCCGACAGAGTTTTCCCTGTATTTTGAGCATATCCCAAAGTACAACAGTCATTTGATTTACAAATATACAACCAGTCCAATAACTACAGCAAGCAAAAATTACCAAACTAATATACAACATCATCAATAAACACACACACACATATATATATACAATTCAAGCCTAGACTAAGCTTCTCTTCTGTCTATCACCAAGTTATCGTCCAGCTAACGTCTAGGTTCCTGTCCTTGTTCCTATTCATCTGAGTAAACAACCTGGTGAGATATAAAATCCCAGTAGAATAATTTACAGTTCAAATACAATTCAAAATCTAGTTGAATACTCAGCGGTGCGAGCACCGAAAATAACTTCCCAAAATCAGTTCGAAATCAGTGAAATACCTTATCTTTAAAATCATTTTATCATATGAAAATCGCGGCAAATACTCAAAATCATAAAAATCCATTTTTTTGAAAATCAGTAATCGAAATCAGGTTAAATCCCATGCCCAGTGTATCTAAATCCATATAGGCCACAAGTCCTCTGCGACCGAATCTAAATCGTCCAATTGCACATTATCTAGAGAGATTACCTCTCTTATCATTAGGTGTGATCCGTAACACCAATCACCCGAATCTCACCTATATTGTGAGTGTGATCTGTAACACCAATCACTCACTCAAGGACCGGGTGAGAATCAACATCTAGGGTGTCCCCTAGCATGTGCACATACGCCAATTCTCATCCTCATACAGTCTATTTGAACTCACATGCTCACGGTCGGCTATTCCTCAGGGTTCTAGGGTATTATGCCTAAATCACAACGTTTCCCCGTGTAGGCTATCCCCCCTTATACTCCTTAAACCTTTCTTAGGGTCGTCCTGATTTATCGCATGATCCCTAACGCAGTACAGGCTAAATCTGGTAAAAATAATATCATTTAAAAACTCCCTGTACTCGGGATATTTAACGGCCGTCCCATACTGGCTATTAAGTACCCTACCCTAAGTAAATCTGTTCTAATGGCATCTAAACTCGATAAACAATTCATCTAACATGCAAATGGGGTTTTCAGCACACAGGCATGCAATTTAGTCCATCGAAAGCATCATGTAAATCTATGCAATTAAATCTAATCGTTCAAGTATTCAATAAGTCAAATCTAGAACTCGGGAAGCGTAAATCATCCTACCTGGTCTCCTGTTACTCCAAATCAATTCAGAGCTTCACGAAATCCCAGATTTTGAGCTAATTTAATTCCCTGGACATTTACACGAATATTTAAGCTCGTCACGTCATCCGTTTTACGATTCTAAGTTTGATTACCCTATTACCTAGGTAAATTTATTTTCTATTCGCGTTCGGTAGCTAATTCAATCAAAATTCATTAGTTTTAGGAAAATCGAACCTTACCAGTGTTGTCGGATGATGGAAATCTATCCCGGGGTGGTCTCGGTGTCTCCCGGTGTATATCCATATTCTCCGTCACGGCGGTGTAGTGTGGTGCACGGTGGAGGGGTGCAGTTGACCTCGAAATTCACACCACGGTGAAGCCCGCAAGACGAGGAGTCCGAATATGGTGGTGGCACGGCGGTTCACGACCTTTTAGATGACATTTTTTAGCCACAAAGAATGACACATGGTGGAGGGAAAATGCCTCGATCCGAGCACATCGGACCTCCGTTCAACGTCGACGAGCAGGTGGAGGAAGCTGGCAGCTCAGGCTATACGCTGGTGGTAGCGGTGATGGCCAATGGTGGCGAACGGCGGCGATCTCAACTAGCGAAATTTCCACGCAACGGAGGAGAAAAATGCCATTTTTCGGTGGCGCTGGCGGCCGTTGATGGCTGTGGGTGGCTGCTGGAGGTTGAGGGGAGTCGATTGGTATGCCAGGTGGTGGCTCACAGTGGCTCAGGTGGCGGCGGCGGTGGAAGAAGGAGGAGAGAGAAAATAGAGTGAGGAGAGAGAGAGAATTATGCCAAATGGCGGGGTTTCGGGAAATTTAAAGCTTCTGAGGGCGATTTTGACTTTTTTCGAACCACCCGGGGAAATTTTAGGATGTCGGCTTCCATCCGGACGTTGGCACGAGTTCCCATGTGAAGATTTTGGCCTCCGTATGTGAAATTGAAGCATGAAACTTCGTCTGTCAGTTCTTAATCACCAGATCGCATTTCTTTTCGTTCGATCGTGTTTCTGACTTCAAATCGCTTTCCGAGTTCAACCATCACCTCGAAATACATGCCAGCCTCAGTTTAAATGGAATTACCATAAAAAATTTGATTTTATCTTTCAAAAATAGTTCCGGTTATTACACTCTGCTTCTTTATTATGAATGTTTTAATATTAGGAAATTCTGAGTTAATTTTAACCTTTGAAATCTTTCTTTATAAAAAGTATTTAATAACTACTACTATTTTTATTTTATTCATTTTTTTGCTAACTTTTCTTTTATTCTTTCTATTTAAGCATAATTCTCAGATACACAAAGTGCAACTTAGAAAATAAATTATCACCTTTTGCATGATTTTAAAATAAATGAAGATGAATCAATTTGCTTCTTTCAATTTTTACTTCTTAACAAGGAAGAAAGATTGCTTGAAAGATGTAAAGGTAGAGATGAAGAAAAAAAATAGGGGGAAAATTAAACTTCCCCAAAATTATGTTCCTTTCCCTTTTTTGAAAAAAATTATGCTTCTCTTCGTTGAGGAAAAAAAAATTTTTTTCCTTAGTTTAATCAAAATATCCCCCAAAAATAATATTAATTTTTTCTTACTAAAAATATAACTTATTAAAAGCTATATTTTAAGTATGTTTATTTCAATATTATCTTTTTGAGCTATAAATCATAAATTTAATTTATTTTAACATTTAAAAAAGTGACTATTTTATATTAATTAAATACACATTCAATTTTTATCATATTATATAAATAATAAATATATAGGTACTTTAATTAAAATAAGTAAAGTTACAAAATTTTTTATAATTTATCATAAAAAAGAAAATGAGATTTTACTTATGATTTGCCTTGGAATGGACACTCTGAATGGAAATTTCCTTTGCCCCTCTCTTTAATACTAATGAAGCTTCAATGAATATATTCATGTTTATATTGTTAATGGTCACAATTTTAACAATTTTGATTTCGAACCCCAAGAAAAAATTTGCTGTGTGGAGATTTTTCTGCTACAAAAGTTAAAAATTTCTTCCCATTTAACGCCTCACTTCTACAGGTACAATACACTATAGTCCTATAGAGATGGTATGCTACTACATAACTTTTCTTGTCTACCTGAGTTTAATTGTAGATTAATGCTAAGAATCTTTAATTAATTCAGTTTCAGGTTTAAGGTTACACTCGAGATTCTCACTCGTACGTATATGTGTATATGGCAACAAAAGTATAAAAAGATAAGATATACTTATATATTTTAAAGCTAAATCTTTCTATTTACAGTTGATACACATATAAACATAATTCTTAAAATATTAGGTGTGAGCTTGGAAAAATGATGTCAACATTTCCCAAGACCACCCAAACCCATTATGGGATATAGGTTCTTATGATATAAAGTTAGCAGCTTACATACATATTCCAAGTAGGTTCCACCCTCTATTTACTATACATACATACAAGTTCCCTAGGGCCTTCTCATACAAGCCAGGGATGGTGGAACATCCAAAAAGATTGTTATATCTGTTCCCACTCTAACCCACTGAGGGCAGTGGTACTTCTACATTATAGATAATAATTTCTACAATTCTTATATAATATCTTATTCCTAGCACGTAGACTACTTCGATCTCTACCTCAACAATAACTGAATACCTAGACATCTGGACGCATCAAAGCACATGTGAGACAAAATCTTAGTAATAAAAAGAAATCAGGTTTAAAATTACCATCAATAGTACCAGCTATGAAAAAAAAAAAAAACTCTTGCATTTACATTCATTTCAAATCATAAACAAAATTTCATTAGATAATATGTAACTACTATGCTCTATCATGTAAAATACATCATTTATGGGCAACAGTAAATATATTCATGCTTTACATCATCAAATTAAAGTAATATGGACATTTCATATATAATTTATAGAAATAACTTTCAATCAGATGACTCTCATAGCCAATCACAAAACATTTCCACATAGCTCTCTGTGGCCATTCATAAAGCAATTTTCACATGGCTCTCTATGGCCATTCATAAAACAACTTTCATAAAACAATCATCCAACAACACATTGTATGAGTACTTTCTTTTATATAAGGCGTCCCCTGGCCATTTTTTAAAAGACCATACTACCATATGGAGATCACTATATCTCTTCATGGATCATAGATCATTTTCAATCACCAGATCACTGCAACTCTCTGTGGGTTACAAATAATATCTACCTGCACTATGCTGAGGGGGCCAATGTTTCCTTCATTCAATACTTGCTAATATATATCCTAGTCTGACAAGTTCCCTGATCATGATTGATTTAACTCTAAGTAGGTCACTCCATAGCCATTCAGAGACTAACTTAGGGTTAACCATCAACACATTATTTTCTAATAATTCTTTGATAAATTTAAGTGGCTATTTTAATTTAGAAAACATGAAATTTTTGGTAATTGTCCCATACCAACCACCAGTCCTTCAATCCGACACTCTTCTAGGCAGGACCATATAACAAAAGTATTTGCATTCAAATTTTCAAGTTATTTCCCTTCACAATTTGTCCCATATTACTTTTCAAATACAACATCAAAACTTTAGAATGATTCCCTAACCTTTACATGATGTTAAGAAAATAGAAGAAGCATAAAACATCAAATTAGAAAAGAGTATCAAGGATGCTGTGTAGTTTGTTACAGTGAACTGATCACTTAGCTGTGACCAAATGCATAGAGGCACTTTGCCACGGCAAGAAACCAGGTTTTTTGTGGTGAAGTTGCTAAAGATAGTTAGCCACGGCGAAGATGCATTTTATCCATGGTGAAGTCTTCAAAACTTCACAATTTTCAAGAAAAATCTATAGAAAATATGAGTTTAAACCCTCTTTGGCCAAAAATCACTTCATGCAAACTTTAGGAATTTTTTTAAGACAAACTTTGGACTCTTTTGCTTTTCCAAAACATCACCATATAACATAATCAAGTTTTCATAGGCTAGGAATCAAAGTCCATCACCAAAAGCATGTTCATGGAGAAATTTGGTTAACCCACTCTTTCAATCATGTTTTCAAGCATAAATTAGCCTAAAAAAGGCTCCACAAGCATATATACATCATATAAATCAGATAATGCAAGTTTAAATCTCCCTATCTCAATTCAAATCAAAGAGTTTTCAAAGAAAAACATGGGTTCTTGCTCGTATAGGAGAAGGAGATGATTTATTTGATTATCTTGAAGATTTGTGCAAGTTGATGTTCTTAGAAGTTAGATTGCTAATTTCTACTTCAGGTCTTCCACGTTTTATAGCCTAAATTCCCTTACTTCTTAACTTCTCTCTCATCCCTCACATCTCTCTCTTTCTCTCTCTAAGTGATGAAGAAGATAAAGAAATGAGATGAAGTCTTCACACTTCCTAAGGTATACGTAGGTGCATGGGGAATAAAATGCAATTAAGTAAAATTAAAAAATAATTGCTAACTCGTCCTTGGATCAAAAATGAATTTTCACTATCTTAAAAAAAATTTTCCTCTAATGTGGCACTTTCATAATAAATTCCCTTTAATCCCTTATCTATGCTTTGGGTTAAATTATTTAAATATATCATTTCTGTAAAACTTGATTTTCTGCTAGTTCAAACCTCATTTAGACCTATTTTCACAGTCAGTTGACTCGTTACTTAATTTTCTAGCTTTCTAGATCACTTTTTCATAACAAATATATCTCTAACATTCAAAGATTAAGTGACTTAGAGGGATGTTACAGAAAGGATGTCCTTAGAAAATGTACACTTATGTATATATATATATATATATATTAATGTCTCTTCAGTTTTCTAGTCATTAATTTATAATATTATATATTATCTAATATAAAATATAAAATAAAATATATAATATGAGGATATGAGATGATATGAGAGAGAGAAAGTAAAAATAATAAAAAGAAGTTACAACAGAAGAGTTAAATAACTTCCCATTATGTAATTTATTATTTTAAAATATAATAATTATTTTTTTATACTATATTTTAAAAATTAAAGAAAAAATTGGCATGCACTTTTTGTGCATATAAAAGCCTCAATATATTATAATGCCTTTTGGGTTTTTTGATTAGTGGTCTTTGAAATTATATATTATATAATATAAAAATGAAATATGTTGTGATGTGAGGAGAGGGGAAGAAAAAACAAAGATAATGGGAAGTTGCAATAAAAAAGTAGAGAGTTAAATAACTTTTCATAATTTAATTTATTATTTTAAATTGTAATAATTATTTTTATATTATATTTCAAAAAGTAAAGAAAATATTGACATGCACAATAAAAATAATAAGAAAATTACAACAAAAAGTGTGAAACTAAATAACTTTATACTATTTAATTTATTATTTCAAAATATAATAGTTATTTTTTATATTATATTTCAAAAGTGAAATAAAAAATTGGCATGCACTTTTATGCATACAAAACCTATAATGGCTCCGAGGTTATCTCTGTAACATCCTCCTAAGTTGTTTATTCCATAGATGTGGTTTAATTGAGTTAGCAACATGTTTTCATATAATATGACACTGAGAGCTATAAAAGCTAGTTATGGGTTGATTGACTGAAAAATCAAACCGAAATGAGATCCGGTTTAAGAGAAAATGAATTCTTAAGAAAATGGTACATTTAAGTCATTTAACCTAAAGGACAAGTAAGGAATTAAAAATAAGATAATTAGAAATGGAACCTTGAAGGAATTAAAATTTGAAGGTGGTATAAAGGAAGAAGAATTTTTTTCTAGAATAGCTAAAATTCATTTATGACCATAGGGACAAATTAACAATTCTTTTTAAATTTCAATTAACTACATCTCCACCCTTAGGCAAAACCATCGTATAAACAAAGGATGGGGGAAGAGAGAATTGTCACAAAAACACTTCAAGAGAGAGAGAGACTTCAAGAGTAGTGAGAGAAAGTGAAAGAATCTAAAGAACAAGGTGTAGATCTGAACTAGAACTTGAAGGGAATCACAAAAATAGCTGAATCCTAAAATAGAACAACTTAATCAATGCACAAATCCCAGAGGTAATCAAGATGAAGCCCTCCCTTTCATCCTTTGGGTGAAAACCCATCTTTCTCTCATTTGAAAGTTTTCCAAATCTATTTTAAGTTGAGGTAGGGAGATTTAGACTTGCATTCTGTGATTTTTATGTTGGATACATGCTTGTGAGGTCTTTTATGTGATTGATCTGTGCCAAAATTGGATTTTTGGGTTGTAGGTTGTTTCTCTTCCTATATGTATATGAATCTCATGGCTTAGCTTTATTCCTGGCATAAGAAAGCTTGGCTTTGATGTATGATGATGTTTTGGATGGAAAAAAAGTTTATAAATGATTAAAAGTGAAACCATGAAGTTTTGGAGGTTGAAAATGGATCCTAAGATGAGTTTTTAAGTAAGGCAGAACCAAAAAATTGAAGGTGCTAGCATCTTCACTGCAGCTAAAAGCCGTTCTTGCAACGACGAACTGCCTCCAAGGTTTTCAATGTTCTTTATCGTGAGAATTTGCTGCAGCAAACTTCCTCCATATTTTTGAAGTAGTCATCTTTGTATTTTACCTCTTTTCTTCCCTATACATCATGTAAAGGCTAGGAAATCATCCCAATCCATAATAATGCATGTAAGAGGTAATATGGGATAGGATTGAAGGAGAATAACAAGAAAAGCAAAGTGAAAGTACTGCTATTGTATGCTTTAATCTAAATAGGTTCCAGATTGAAGGACTAGTAGTCGGTATAGGATGACCATCGAAAATTTCATGGTTATACCATAACATAGGATGGTAAAGCATCCGTTTAATACTAGAAAATGTTAAGAAAACACCATGATGGTGGTCAACCCTAAATTAGTTTACCCTGACAGCCTAAGTTATACCTACCATAATTTGGGAACTTGTTAATCTAGTTCATATAATAGAGAGTTGTGATTGAAAATGATATCGAAGCATCATTGACTCATCATAGAGAACGAGTGGAAATGACCTTTAACCTATAGAGAGGTACAGTGATCTGATGAGTGGATATAACCTATGACCCACAAAGAGGCATAATGATCCAATATGAGGTGTGATCTATCATAAAGAATGGTGATCCTAAAATGATAAAGGCAGACTGGGGGACAACTTAGAATCTAGATGCTAGTAAAACTTATCTGAAAGAAACTCATACAATGTATGCTTGAAAGGAGAAATAGGAACGACGGGCTAAAGGAGTCATATGAATGAAAATGAATGTTATTTCCCTTTTAATTGATGTAAATGTCCATATTACTAAAAAATAAATGAGTAACAATGAAGGTAGAGGTGGATGTGGAGGTTATTGAGCTGCCCGACCTTAGGTGCTTCATACGGATTGGCAGGGTTTTGATATGACTAGTCGATGTAGTGCCACCCCACCCCCGATGGGTTAGTGTGGCAAAGAGAATGACTTCCTTTTGGCACTCCACTACCCTTGGCCTATTTGGGGATGGCCATAGAGGGCTAGTATATATTGTATAGGAGAGTGGAGTCTACTTTTGTTTAACTTTTATGTATATAAGTACTCTAATTCAGTATTGTAGTGATAGTTATCCCATAATGGATTAGGTGATTTTTAGGAAAGTCATCATCATTTCTCAAGTTCTTACCTATATTTTGGAATTATGTGCATATATACATAGTATGCATATAGGAATATCTAACTCTTGTATACAATTATATTCTAGAATTTTATACTTCTACTGTTGTATGTATACGAGAGAGGCTCCTAAGTGCAACCTTAAACTAGAACTTGAATTTAATAAAGGATTTTGAATATTAATATAAAAATTGAATTCAAGTAGTTAAGCAAAAAGATGGATTTCAATTATGTGATAGGTATCTATAGGGGTGAGATGTTAACAATCTGATCTATGGTTTCCAAACTATATATTATATAAAATGTAAAATATAAAAAAAAATGTGATGTGAACAGTGAAAAGAGAGAAAAAAAATAATGAAAAGTTAAAAAAAAGAGAAAGAAGTTAAATAATTTTTTATTATTTAATTTATTATTTAAAAATATGCGTGTGTGTAATGAAAAGTTAAAAATATTATATTTAAAATATTAAAGACAAAATTAACATATATTTTTGTATGCCAAGTATGCGTGCGTGTGTGTGTATAACGTATGTAGAGAGAGGCAACAGCAACACGTTTTAAATTTTATAAATTTAATTTTGAACGTTTGTTATCCCAAAAATATGGTTAGCATGTGTATGACTTTGCACAACGTATGTTTAAGAAGTTGGCGAAGCGTATGGTGTAGACATTAGACAACCAAATTTGTTCGCAAAAATAGTAAAATTGATTAACCAACATTTCTCATCGCGTAAAATTAGTACTTCCATGTCAATACAAAAATTTAAAATGTAAACAATTTCTCAGTTGTATAATTTACTTTTCTTAATTTAAAAAATTATCAAAAAATTTAACTTTTAGTTTTATATAAATTTAAAAAGTTGAAGGAGTGTATTGTGTAAAATTAAAAGATTTAGGGGACATATTACATAAAATTCAAAATATGGAGGTCTTTTGTTAAATTTTTAAAATTTAAAGAATAGATTATACAATTATAACTATATTTATTGACAAAAATTTTAACAAATAAGGTATCCTTTACAAAGTTGAAAGAAGTTTTTTTAAAAAAAAAAATATTTTAACCCAAAATAAATAAAAGCAATATATATAAGAGAAATAAAATATGTCTGATGTTGACCAAAATCCTACGCGGTCCTCTAAGCTGGCATCCACTTTCACAAAAAACACTCAAAAGAAAAGAAAAGAAAAGAATATTCGAGGAAAGAAGTTCTAACATGAAAGTAAAGGCAGCAAAACTGAAAGCACAAGCTTTATGTTGCTGGAAATTAAGTGGATTGTGAAGGATAATTTACTCAGTTTAAATAATTTGATTATATAACTATTATCCTTTAATTTCTTAAAATAATTCAATTCAATAGTATGTAAGAATATGAGATAAGCATAATAATTTTCAATTCAATAGTTTGATTAAAGAAAATAAATTTCTATAACAAAATATTAAGATGTTAAATAATTACGTAATCTATAAGTAATGTAGATGTGTTAATATATATCGTTCAAATTATATTAGGACATTTGTTAATTTTACTAAAAACTTATTTGATATATATACAAAATTATCTTTAATTAATTAATTCTATATGTAACAGAGATAATTTTTTTTATAACAGAGATACCTTCCGTCGATTAAAAAAATTTCAATATCTTAAATTTTTAACAACATTTCTTATATACTTCACATTGATAGCTTATATTATTAAATAAAGATGAGTATTATAATACAATTTTTTTAATATAAAAATCGAAATGAATGCATTTTAAAAAGAATTGTAGATTTATATACATTAATTTTTATTGATTAAAATACATAAAATTCTCTTAAACTTTATGTAATGTGTAAATAACTTTCATTAATTATAAAAATTAATTTAAAATCTCTCAAATTTTGTAATTTGTAAAGAAAATCTCTCTCTATTAATTTTTACATAAAAAAATTGTATCTAAACAATGACACAAAAAAAACTACATAAATTTAAAGTTAAAATGCAAAAAAATTTTCTAAACTTCTAACTCTATGTAAAAAATTTCTCATAAACTTTAAGACTTGTACAAGAAACTCCATCAATAAATATGATATTTTTATCCTCTGTTATATATTAACTGTCTAATTATGTTTAATATCTTTGAAGATGAACTTGTTAAAGTTTAATTGTTGTATATTCAAAGTTTACATTATAGCAAGAATTTGAGACTTGATTGAATATTAAAATTTGGATGATATTATGGTTGTGATTTTTTTTTAACTTTGTAATTGTACATAAATGAATTATATATATTTAGATAAGTTTTAAAGTAATAAAAGAATTATTGTTCCTACAATTTCTTTTGGGTAGGTTTAGGTCCGAGGCCAGAAAAAAAAAAATATATATATATATATATGTTTTTCTGTTCAATTACGAGAATTATAATACTTTACTCATAATTTATCCATTGTCATGTTTGATTATATTTATAAATTACATATAATCAAAATATAATGTTTGTAGTTTTTATGTGTAATTTTTAAATATAATATTTTTTATATTTTTATCATTAAATAAAATTTAATTTATTATTTAATAATTAAATTAACACTTGTTAATGCTACAGTAGAATGTCAAATAAATTTTTATCTATTTTATTAATTGAAAAGACCCAATTCAAAGAGGGTACACCTATTAGGGACCAAATTGATTAAAATCTTATTTTTTGAACATCAAATAAAAATATTTTATTTTTTAGAGATCAAATTGATAAAACATGTATATTTTATAGACCAAATAATTAATTTACTAAAAAGTAAATAATAGGAGATAAACTTAAATTTTTAAAAAAATAAAAAGCAAATGCCGTCAATACCACATGGCTATACACTATACAATTATTTTGTAAATTACACCATCATTCTCTAAAGTTTTAAATTATACTTATTATTATTTTTAGTTTAAAAATTATATTTGTTTATTCTCTAATTTACTTTTTATCAATCTAAATAATTTTTTGTACAAAATAACACAATGATCTTATTTTTAATATAACAATAAATATAGATAAATTTATATTAAGTTTCAATATTAAAAATTTGAATATACTAATAAAAATAATTAAGTAATTTATTGTTTTGTAAAAAAATAAATTAAAATAAAAATTTGTGTGATGTTATATCAAACTTCAAAAATATTAAATACAATTTCAAAACTAAAAAAGTAATACATATAATTCAAATGAATTAAAAAAAATTAATGTAACTTAAGATAAGGATTGCTAAATTTTGATTAGTTTTATTATAATATAATAACTATAAGCTAAGTTTCGTCCGTGAGACGAGTTTTTAGCACTAATAGACAAGAAAATTGGCACTGTAGATTCGTGTGAGGGAGAAAGGAAAGGAATCTATGGAAAGTCTATAGGCTAAGCACCACATGGATTTTCTCTGCAACAAGACCCCACCTCACCCCACCATCGCTATCCCATCATTGTACAAATATAATAAATACTCCAAATAATTGCGATGGAAGACTCCCACCATTACCATTACCATCACCACCATCACCCCAAAACTCTCTTTCATTCCACTTCATCAATTCATCCTCTCTTCTTCACTTTGACTTTTGCTTGCTTCACATTTGGAGAAGGAGACTTACAAGTTTCAGACGGAGAGAATTGGGATGGAAGAGGGACAGGCTTAATTTGAAGTGAGTTTGAGTAATCCAGAATTGGAGGAGCAGAGTGTCACTGTCTGTGTTTGCGTGATGATGGAATCCAAGGCTCTGCGATTCCTCACGCACCAGTCTATTTTCTCCATCGTTCGATCTGGGGACTTGGATGGGCTCAGCCGACTCCTGGAGCAGCTCAAGAGGGATGCAACGTCGTCGCTTTCTATTTTGGAAGTCATGTCCTTCCAGAACGATGCTGGAGAGACCGCGCTGTACATCGCCGCAGAGCTTAATCTTGGTGAAATTTTCAGCTACTTGCTCAAGTTGTGTGACCTGGAAGTGGTGAAGATCAGGTCCAAATCTGATATGAACGCCTTCCATGTAGCTGCCAAGCGTGGTCATTTAGGTATTCCTCTGATTTCTGTTTCTTTCTCTCTTTTAGCTTCTCCAATGGTTGACATTCAAAGATTACCTGGTATGAATTAGGAGAAAATATGTGTTTCCTTCAAGTTTTCTGATAAAAATATGACGAAGTGGAGATGATTTTTTACAATTCATCGTTGCATGAGCATGATTGGGTTTTTTCTTTTCTTTTCTTTTCTTTTTCTTTTGAAATCTCCATGTTATGGTTGTATCGATTAATTGATATATGTTTCCTATCTATTGGCACCTTTAGAGTTTTGTATCACTTTCACATTAGAAGTTTGATTTTGTTTTAATTTCATCCTTCCAAAGATAGTAAAATGATAATTCGATGAGGTTTAAACAAAATAAAATTTTGAAGTGAGACAAAAAAATCTTTGATGGAGTACTCAATTGATGCTGGGCCACCTTTGGAGGATCAAAATGGAGTTTTGCTATTTGGGATTTGGTATTTCTTTGAAATTTTGGGCTGAGTAATAGTTTTATGGAGGGATTCCCTCTTTGGTAATTCGTCCTAACAGTAGTGAAAACTCATTAAGGTTGGTCTTTTGAGCCCCCTTCAAGACAAGATAATGCTATGAATGAACTGATCGTCTGATTGGTAATATTAACTTTTAACTTCAAATCCCATAATCTGTAAGTAGTTTAATGAAAATTTATGATCCTGTTACAGTTCAGCGTCTCTGCTTTCATAGCTTTCAAAATTAGAATGAAATTCAGAAGCAAAAATCATCTATGATAAATTGTTGACATTTCATGTCAATATTCTGTTGGAAGTTTCCTCTCTGTCGGATTTATTCTATTTCACGTTCAGCCAGTTTAGCTGTTTTAACAGTTTAGACATGTATTGCAACCTCAAAAAATATCCAACTTAATGGCAAAGATTAGCCAATTCCCCATCCTACTTTCTACAAGATATTTCTCTTTTCCTTTTTATGAGGAAGAAACTATATATGAGCCAAGTGTTAATTAGTCCACTTGAATAATGAATAACCATAGGAGTCTCTTTGTGAATGTCAATGTTATTTTCTTATCACAAGCTTCTAAATGCTTAAGTGACTATCATAGGTTCGATTGGTTTAGTTTTCGTATGCTAGCATTAACTGTTCAATTAAAATGTGGCATAATGGATGTAGAATAGAAGGGAAAATCAAGAGGATTAATCCTATTGCTCTTATTTAAATTCAATAACATAGTTAAAATCTCGGAGATAGATAATATACCTGATTTAAGCAACCCTAGTCCAAGTAAGACAATTAACCCAAAGTCCAAAACTTTCTTATCCTACTCAGGCTAAGATATTCTGAGACCAAAACAACTTGGTTCTAAAATCCCAAATTATCAAAAATAAACCCTAGATTCCCAATTACAAAATCCTATTCCCAAATTATTATATTTACATTAATACAATAATCATAATTATTATCTCCTCATACTTCACTGTTCTCCTTGTGTAGGAAAAGACTCATCCTTGAGTTTTAATTTTTAAATTAAATTAGTATCTGAAATTTAATGGTGAACAATGGCTTCAAAATTGGCTCAAGACGGATTTAGATTGCCTCAAGACACTTGGCATGCACTGAAACATGCCCTGCAACCATCCTCAGTAGTCAGGTAAATCAGTCAGTGGATTGTATTGTTGGTTGTGTTGTACAAAATGATCGAAGGTGATGAACTCAGAACAACTTTCACTGGATAGTTTATGTTTTTGATGGTGGCCTTGTCCATTGAAAATCTTGAAGGTATTGAGATTGCAAAATTAAGGTTCAGCAAAATGCATGAAAATCAAAGTTGGGGTTTAATACTAATTGTTGTAGAACAGAGGATGAAATCTGAAGACAATAACCAAACAACTCTAGAATCTCAAATTACTAAAAATAAACCCCAAATCCCAGTTACACACCTTGATCCCAAATTGTAACTATGTAAATTAATACAATAATTGTAAATCTCATTTCATATTGCGTTAAAATGGCAATGATACACCTTTAAGTTTCAGGATAGTAGGATAACTGCAGTTTGAACCCTTAGAATACTCGTGGCTGCAATTTTGGTTTAATAAGTATCTGTGGGAACCACATGATAGGGCCTATGGATGATAAAGTCACAATTAAGACAATATAATTATTGTAAAGACTAGAAGGTGCTAGTTTACTGGTAAAACCTTAATACAATTTATCATGGAATTTTTTTTAATTGAAGGTTGATTGTGACGAGGATTTCAGTAATGACATATTTACATTGTCAATCATTTTTCAGATATTGTGAAGGAGTTTTTGAACACTTGGCCTGAGGTTTGCAAGTTATGTGACTCGTCAAACACTAGCCCCCTATATTCAGCTGCTGTTCAAGACCATTTGGACATAATGAATGCTATCTTGGATGCTGATGTCAGTTCGATGTGGATAGTTAGGAAAAATGGAAAAACTGCATTGCACAATGCTGCTAGGTATGGACTTCTCTGTATTGTGAAAGCACTTATTGGCCGGGATCGAGGAATAGTCTGTGTCAAAGATAAAAAGGGTCAAACTGCACTACATATGGCTGTAAAAGGACAGAGTCCTTTGGTGGTGGAGGAAATATTGCAAGCTGATTCCACTATATTGAATGAACGAGATAAGAAGGGGAATACAGCTCTACACATAGCCACAAGGAAGGGCCGTTCACAGGTCAATTCTATGTTACATAGCACTGTAGTTGTAGTTTTCATACCATGTTTGATTCAGTTTCTTATGAATTATCCAGTCTTTATTATATTCTCTATATACAAGATCAGGGGGCACTTCATTCTTGTACGCTGGTATTATTTATGACATATATTCCTCTTGCCAACTTTTTGACTCATTCATTCGATCTAATAGTTTATCACTTTACAAAAAGAATTACCACCCTTAACTAAATATAATTTGATGTTTAATAGGCAGGTCAGTCCATTTTGAGGAAAAGAAAGTAGAGATTTTCTTAACTAAATATAACTGGGATAATAGGTAAACTTAATGATCTTAAATCTTGTAACTTTTGTATAATAGTAACGCCATAAAACTCTGTACTGCCTATCTTGGATTTTTTGGAATGGGTTATGCATATAACCAGTGCTTTAGATGGAAATTTAATGTGATTATTATAGAGCCCGGATACTGAATCGATTCACTGAATACTACTGTAGTCTTATTAATGGCACATAGAACAGAAATAGTAACACTCATGCACTCACAGCATCTCTATACTCACAATACAGCAGCAGAGTATAGGAAACCGTAGCATAACACATTCACAGCAGCACTATCTCACAGTACAACTGCAGAAAATAGAAAAGAAATGAAACACACCCAACAGAACAAATGCAGTAAAGGGTTGCTAGCTTTCAAGAAGCTAGCACTCTCCCAGTTCCTTCTATTCCCGATACCCTCCCCTCCTTCCATCAGCTGGTAAATACCTCTTGCTAACTGCCTATGGTCCCCACCTACTCACATACCTTTCCCCACCACCTCAATGGAAATAAGTTAGAGATATTCCCTTAAGGCATTTTTAGTCTATCCCTTTAGCCACCTCATCCTCTTTTATTCCTTCTAGAATATACTCTTGCTGCCTCTGTGGTTTCCCCCGTGGTCCCCCTGTTTTTCATTTTTGTTTCTTCCCTTTCTCTGACAGCATTGATGGATTTGGGGTCTATCAGATTATTAAGCCTTAGACTTTCCAAATGATATATTTTGAAGATTTCTTGACATAACCGATGTCCTGCTGTAATGAACAAAATGCATGTGCTTGTTTCTTATAGCAAATGTTACTTGCAAATATATTTTTCCTCCTCCCTTTTTTTTTCTACATCTACTAACACAGTTCTCTGTATTCAGATTGCGAGTCTTTTGCTAAGCTATACAGCAATGGATGTCAATGCCATCAATAACCAGCGGGAAACGGCATTGGATTTAGCAGATAAACTGCAGTATGGGGATTCAGCTTTGGAAATCAAGGAAGTGCTTGCAGATTATGGTGCCAAGTATGCCACGCAGGTTGGAAAAGTTGATGAAGCTATGGAACTTAAGAGAACTGTGAGTGATATAAAGCATGAAGTGCAATCACAACTTGTGGCAAATGAAAAAACTCGCCGACGAGTTTCTGGCATTGCTAAAGAATTAAGAAAACTTCACAGAGAAGCAGTTCAAAACACAATTAACTCTGTCACAGTTGTTGCTGTCCTTTTTGCCTCAATAGCTTTCTTGGCTATATTCAATTTGCCTGGTCAATATGTCATGAACAAACCAAAGGCCGGACAGAAGGTCGGACAGGCTAATATATCTGATAAAGTTCCTTTCCAAGTTTTCTTCCTTCTGAATGCTACATCTCTTTTCATCTCTCTGTCAGTCGTTGTAGTTCAAATCACTTTGGTAGCCTGGGACACAAGGGCTCAAAAGCAGGTTGTGTCAGTGGTTAACAAGCTAATGTGGGCGGCATGTGCTTGCACAGTTGGGGCTTTTCTAGCTTTAGCTTTTGTGGTTGTTGGAGAGCAGCAAACATGGATGGCTATTACCTTAACCCTTTTTGGAGCACCAATTCTAGTTGGAACTCTAGCAGGTTTATGTTACTTTGTTTTTCGACAACATTTTGGCATTTTCCGCAGCGATTCCCAGAGACGCATAAAGAGAGCAAGTGGCAGCAAATCTTTCTCATGGTCATACTCTGCAAATATATCAGAGTTGGATGAATATGATTCTGACATTGAGAAGATCTATGCCCTGTAAATTTGATAATTTGTCACCCTCTTAACAGGCACTGATATCCTGTGTTGCCACTTTGTTCAATGTAAAGTGAGATTGGTGAATCATTAGGATCCTGCCGTTGAACTTGCAGTAGAATTTTCAGGTTGTACCAGTCAAGCTGGGTGGAATTGCTTGTCAACTTTCAGATGTAGATTTTATGTGTATAATATATTAAAAAGTAGTCCATTTCTAATACCAGCATGTTTCTTGCCAGTACCAATAGAGCTCCAAACTGTTGGAATAAATTCTTAAATACATAAATCTAAATCTAATCCAATATTTAATCATGTCAAATTATCAAAAAAATAAATCTAAACTTAAATGCGAAAGTGTACTTGAATTTATAATTTCTAAAATGTTCTTCAGTCTTGCAGCCTTTTAAGTCCTTTTGATAACATTTGACATATTATTATATTTGATATATAAAGTTCATAAAATACCTAACAATCTTCTACTTGGACTGTATATATAAATATCACCTTACAATTAAATATCATAATATAACTTTACAAACTCAAGTTTTGTTATAACCAAAAGTATATCTAAACAATCTTTTTCATCAGTCATATCAACATAGAACTAAAGCGATTTTTGTTGCATGTATCGCAACTAGGCCTTTCTTAATTACATGTCAACATAATCAAATCATAGATCAAGTATGGATGTGTAACATGAAAATTATATGCAATATGATCTAAATATGTATGTTTTTAACTGGTCCAACTTAAACCTTATCAAACCATACCAAAATCAAAGTGTGAATAAACTAAAAGATATTTTATTTCTGCAAAAAATTATCCTCAAAAATTTGTAAAACTAAAATAATGAAAATGTGTCTATAATAGAAAAAGCAAAATTATAAACTCTTAGTAAAAGTAAATATCTTCAAATGACATAATACCCATATGAGCAGTATGCTCGTGAAAGACCTTAGGTAGTAGTCTCTTAGTAACTGGATCTGAAACCATGGAGTTTATACCAATATGCTCTATAGACACCTAACTACTTTGTACTCTTTCTTTAACAACTAAGAACTTGATGTCTATATGTTTTGACTTCGTTGAGCTCCTATTGTTATTAGAATATAAGACTACTAATTTGTTGTCACAAACTATCTTAAGTGGCCTTTTAATTCCATCCATAATTTGCAATCTAGTGACAAAGTTTCATAGACATATTCCATGATTAGATGCCTTATAACATGCTATAAATTCAGTTGCTATGGTGGAAGGAGCTACAAGTGTTTGTTTAGCACTCTTCAAGGACATTGATCCTCCACCTAGCAAATAGATATAACCCAATGTAGATTTTATGCTATCTTGGCATTTAGCAAAGTCAGAGTCTGAATACCCAATAATCTCTAACTTATCTTATCTCTTATACTTGAGCATGTAATGTTTTGTTCTCTTTAAATACCGCATGACTCTCTTGGCTGCTTTCCAATGATTTATACCTGAATTGCTCAAATATCTTCCTAACATGCTAACGATGTATGCGATATTTGGTACATTGCATGCTCACATACAAAAGACTTTTGCATTTCCTTTTTCTCAAAGTCATTTTTAGGGCATTAATTAAGACTAAATTTGTCTCCTTTGGCCACAGGGATATCACTTAGTTTGCAATGTTACATACCATATCTTTCAAGAACCATTTTGACATAGGCCTTTTGTGATAATCCAAAGATACCTCGAGAGCGATTTCAATGTATTTGAATTCCTAATATAAAGGTTGCATCACCAAAATCTTTCATCTCAAAATTCTTTGCTAAAAAGCCTTAGTTTTATGCAACAAGCTTGTATCATTACTGGCAAGCAGTATTTCATCAACATAAAAAACTAGAAAAATATGCTTAACCCCACTGAATTGGTAGTATATACAATCATCAACCAAATTCACCACAAAATCATACGAGTTAATGAATTGGTGAAATTTGTAATACCATTGACGAGATGATTACTTAAGTCCATAGATGGATTTTTTTAATTTACAAACCATTAACTTTGCATCACGAGATATATAGTTTTTTGGTTGCACCATATAAATTAATTCATCAATGTTGTCATTGAGAAATGCTGTTTTGACATCCATCTGATGTAACTCAAGATCAAAATGTGCCACTAAAGCCATTATAATTCTAAAAGAGTTTTTCAATAAAACTAGAGAAAAAGTCTTTTTATAATCGATGCCTTCTTTCTTTGTAAAGCTCTTAGTAACAAGACATGCCTTGTACCTCTCCACATCACTATTTGAATCCCTCTTAGTTTTAAATATCCATTTACAACCAATGGGTTTTGCACCTTTAGGCAATGGGACAAGATCCCACACATCATTGTCTTTCATAAACTTTATCTCTTGATTCATGGCATCAATCCACTTTTGAGAGTTAGAACTTTCCATGGCTTAATGAAAAGTGATTGGATCATTTTCCATCACTCTAATGTCAAAATCATGTTCTTGGAGAAACACAATATAATCATTTGAAATTGTACTTCTCCTTTCTCTAGTAGATCTTCTTTATGGCAATGGTTCTTGAGGTTTTAAGTTTGTTTATCTGGAATACTTTCTTAAACTTGATCAAGAAGGCTAATGACATTGTCTTGATCCAAATTTGTTGCTTGAACAATGTCAGGTATAGTAATCATTTCCTGATCATTCTCAATAGCAATTGAAGGAATATTAACATATTCATCTTCAAAGACAAAGTCCTTAACTCTTTCCTCCTAACAAACTCAACATCCTCAAAAAATTGAGCATTATTCTCTCAATTATGGACATATTCGTGGAGTCATAAAATTTGTAACCCCTGGATCTTTTAGAGTATCCAATGAAATAGCAACTGACAATCCCGGAGTCCAATTTCTTTTCATTTGGCCTATAGAGCCTTGCCTCAGCTGGACATCCCTAAATATGAAAATGCTTTAAACTAGGCTTTTTTCCTGTCCAAATCTTATAAAGGGTCTTTTTAGCTATCTTAGTTGGAACTTTGTTGAGTATATATACTGTAGTTTTTAATGCCTCTCCCCAGAGTGATTTAGGTAAGGTAGAATCATTAATCATACTCTTCACTATGTCTTTAAGCATTCTATTTCGTCTCTCAGCTACATCATTCGTAGTGGGTGAACCCAACATATTGTATTGAGGGACGATACCTAATTCGTCTAATAATTTCACAAATGGTCATGGATATCGTTCACTTAATCGGTCATATCTACCACAGTATTCACTACCACAGTCAAATCTGATGCTCTTAATTCATTTGCTGAGTTGATTTTCAACCTCAACTTTAGAACTCTTGAACATATCCAGTGATTGTAATTTCTCATAGATGAGATAAAGATAACCCTATCGTGAATAATTATCAATGAACATTATGAAGTATTGTTGAAGATTCCAAGAAATCTTAGGGAATGATCCACAAACATCAGTGTGTATTAGTTCTCAGACGTCTGACTTCTTATTGTCACCAAATCTCCTAACATTTGTTTATTTTCCCTTATTATAGTTCACACGCACATCAAAATCTAAAAAATCAAAGGGATCAAGAATACTATCGGACATAAGTCTTTCAATTCTCCCTTTGGAAATATACCCTAATCTCTTTGTGCCACAATAAAGCTGAATTCTCATTGGTTAATTTGCGATTTTTACCTATTACATTAGCATGTATAGATTCATTGAATGATGCAATGGTGTCAAGAAAATATAAATTATCGAATCTTGATAAAAATCTAGAACCAACTAAATTTGAATTTTGAAAAAGACTAAATTTTTCATTTCCAAATGAAAAACAATAACCAAAATTTTCCAATGCTGAAAAAGAAATTAAGTTTCGTCTAAAAGACAGTACAACAAAAGTCTCAAACAAATCTAAATAAAATCTAGTCTTTAACAATAATCTAAGGGTTCCGATTGCTTCAACCTCTACTGGCTTGCCATTGCCAATGTAGGTGTGTCTTTCACCATCACTAGGCTTTCAGCAATTCAGGCAACCCTGCATTGACACACTGATGTGAGTTGTCGCACCAGAATCAATCCATCATGTGTGTTTAAGCACCGAAGTCAAATTAACCTCAGAAAAAACAAAGTTAAGAAGCATACCTTTTTTGGCATGCCAAGCATGATAGTTGGTATAATGCTTCTTCCTATAGCCTGCAGCCCCATAAAAGAAACAACCATCCTAATTTGGTTCCTTATGTTGTTTCTTTTGAGGTGTTATATCCGCAGTTTCTTTATACTTCTTTCTCTTGTTGTCTTTCTTCTTGTTCTTCGATATAGAGGCCATGTGAGCACTCACTGTCTTTTATTACTTAAATATCTCCTCTTCTTAAACACAGTGTGATATGAGCTCATTAAGTGACCAAGGTTCCTTTTGGCAAATATAACTCACCTTAAATTGACTAAACTGTGCTGGAAGGGATATCAAAACCAAATGCACTAACAATTCTTTAGACAAATCCAACTTGAGTGCCCTTAGTTTGACGCAAGGTGAGACATTTCTATAATGTACTCCCTAGTTTTGCTAAGATTGTACTAGTTTCAGCCTTTTCACTGTTAGTAAACCTCTTCTCAAGGTTCTCAAGAAAAACTTTGGCCATGTCCACTTGATCATACATAGTGCCCTAAAGGCTTCTGAAATGACACGTTTAATAATTATTAGACTTATGCGATTGGACTTTTCCCATATTTTCATCTCCCTCCTTCCATGTGAGGAACTCTGATAAGTGAGATTTTCAGGTTTAGAAACTTTCATTGCATAGTCTAAGTCCATGACTCCGAGAGTAATTAGGACACTCTCTTGTCATGCTTTAAAATCCATGCCATTTAGCATAGAGATTGAGTTAATGTAAGCAGTTATATTAGCTGCTAAAGCAGAAACTAAATTAAAACAAAACAGACAAAATACTCACATAAATACCAAACAAAATCAGAATGGAATACTATATTTGAATAAAGGTAAATTCTATCTCAAGATATCCGTCACTCCATTAATATTTTACCTTTGGATAAACTATTAACTTGTAAGACATCTTGGTGTAGTAATCGAGTATTGATAATAAAATAACATATCAAACAATAAATCTTCATTTAGACTAATTTATTGCTCACATATAAAACCAAATAATTATCACGATTATCACATGTGTATATGTAATTATATTAAATACAGATTTTTCTTTAAGCCAATCAGTATTTATATAAATTACATATACATAACTATTTATATTTTTAAATAAATTAACTTTTACAATAGTGATCACTTTGATAATATATTGCTTCAATTAATTCACTTCAATATATATATATATATAAACATATCAATATTCAAATTTAAATTCTCAAAAATATTTTAAACTTTACATCACATCCTTATAAATTATAATACTATAAATACCTTAATTTACAATTTCAAAGTATATGTACAAATATAGAATACAAAATCTAAGAAATCTTGCCACAAATCCCAAATACAATTGTTATATACACATGCTTTGTAGCAAAAATTCCTAACACAAATTCAGAATTCCAAATCTCAAAGTTACTGTAATATTTAATTTACTATAGCAATTCATAAATTTATTTGCCGCAAGCATAATCTAATTATATATATATATATATAAATTTAAACTTAAATGCAGAAACATACTTGAATTCATAATTCTTAAAATATTCTTTAATCTTACAGTTATTAATCTTACAGTTATTAATCTTTTAAATTGATATGTATGCCTTTTCAGAGAATATGGTTTCTTTCTTTTTTGAGAATGGAATATCAGAAAAGAATTACTTATCCATATAATTTGGGGACCATAATCTTTATATAGATAAATACCTATTTTTTAATTTAGCCTGTCATAAAATTAAAAATTATATATGAGAGTATTTATACATGTAAGTTCATACTTTACCAAATAGATTAGGCCCATTATGATATTAAACTAAATTTAATTACTTTTAATTTGAATCAAGTCCTTTTAATAGTATTTGATATATAATTATTATATTTGATATATGAAGTCCATAAAATACCCAATAGAAACCACTCTCCAAAAAGAGAGAGAGGGAGAGAGAAATGTAATTAACTCCTAAATACATTGCTAATACAATTAACCTGATGTTGAGAAAATGAGTCTTGTCACAGCTGCAACTCGAAAGGTAATTCATTCACTCTATCTCTACATGAAACTTTGATGCAATTGATTAAGTTTTTTTCAAAAAAATCAAATTCTTCAATTAAATTTTAAGAAAGAGTATGTAAATTTCATTTAATTGATAATTAAAAATAATTTCTCTATCTAATTTATTGATGACATTTCCTCATCTTTTTTACATCACCCTGCGTCATGGTAGTGCGAGCTCCATTGTTGATAAACTTCAAAACCTCAAGGTTTAAAAGCTAATTATTAGCATAAGACAATATATGTTCTTGGCAAAAGCATAATAGGTATAAAGTATAACCTTTTATTTTCTTAGTTGACGTTTGGAATTAAACTGAGCTATAGAATCATAGAGAGACTGGAGTAAAAAAGTCACCCGCAATAAAAGATAAAGTAAAATAAAAATATTTTTATATTTATTATTTATATACAACAAAAATAATAAAAAAATATTTTGTTACTAAGTATGATCGATTATATGAATCAAATGTGGTTAATTTTTTGTGTGTTTACTTTTAATTATTAGACTACTTTTTATTTAATCAACTTTTCGTGCAAAAAATTTTAATGTTCTCAATTGTATATGACCAAAATTTTTAAACACATTTTTTATTAATTTTTTTTATAATAAATATACTCATTTCTTTTAATGCACTCATTATTAATTCTATCATTTTTAATGTAATCACTCATTTAACCTAATATAATAATATAAAAATTGTTTTTCTCCAAGATATTGAAAATTTGATACGCAGATTAACTATAAAAAATAGTAAAAATAAATCCAATCTACTTTGAGACAGACCATTTCGTCTTTAAATGCTTCTCAATTTCTTAAATTTTATCTTCTAAAAATCTTACACAAGTAGAGACAAATTTATTGGTTAAGTTTAATAAAAAGGGTCTTACGAAACGTAACGAATCATGAGAGGTAAGAAGATACTTAAAAAAATCAAATAAAAAAAAATAGAAACAAATTCGAGGCAAATTGGCCATGGAATAGAGACGAATATACTTTGGTATCTAAATTTCAGCACAATCACTGTTTTTCTTGTTGTGTTATAATCACTTTATAAAAATTAATAATTTTCTACAAAAAAATAAATAATATTAAAGTAAAATATTTAAAAATACATTTGGGAAAAAAATTATTTTTAATAAAAGAAACCAATACTATAGTTGAGAGCATTTTGGTTATTTTCTAACTTATAGGCGACTTCTATATATTTTTAAAATTGGGAAAAAGGTATAATTTAAGGATATACAATTGAACTTGAGCCTTAGACTACTGCAATTCAGAAATTAGAGGGAATTTTTTTTTTTTTGATGTATTTAGAGACAATATTTTAATTGACTATAAAGATAGGAGGGGAAAAATTAATTTTTTTTATTTTCATTTTTTTAATAATTTGTTTCACATATTTTTTACAATTCACGAAGTTTTATTAATTTTTATAAAGTAAATTATATTTTGCTCTTTTGTTTATTTTAGATATATACTTTCTTTTCAAAAAATAAAAAAATAAGCTACTATTTCACTTATTTTATTTATCCAAATAGTTACTTTTTCTAAAAATAAATTTTTTATTTATCATTTTCAATTCAAAATAAATAACATTGAAATGAAAATTCTAAAAATACAATTTCTAATAACTTCTGCTTTTAATAAAAATAATTGATATTTTCTTTGAAAGAATTTTGTCATTTTCTAACTTCACTTGGAGTTTGTGAATTAAGAATCATTTCATCCTAAAATTTTTTACCTGCTTTCCATCATGTACAAGACGAGCCATTGAACATCACTGTAACCTTAGACCCAGTTTTGGACACCACTTTGCAGCACATCAATGTATAAATTGTTGTAGCTAATTGCTTATAATATCAGAAGGCAGTAATTGGACATTGGACAGATAAACAAAATGAAGCTTTTCTAAATAAATATATCCCCCTCTAGCAGCCCACATGGTTTTCAACAAAACGTAACAGATCCACGTGGGTATCTAGTTTACAAGGTCAAAAGAATAGCCAAGGAAAACCCAGGCTTTATCTTGATTCCAAACCCAATTTTCACCATCCCAACCTCTGTAAGTAGAATAAACGAACTACTATGATTTACAATTTTACAAATCATACCCAAACCCATCAAATTTCATATACACCGGAGATCAGTGCACAATTAGACTAAAGATGGGCAGAAGCAACATTATAGTTATAATTGTAGCTGCCCAGGGCTTCTCTTTGATGATCTTGAAGAAGAAACACTAAGGTCAGATGACACAGCTTGCCTTGGTTCTTCCATTCTTTGTGCCTCCTGCATATAGTGCTGGTGATGGCATCAGAAAGCAGAGAAAACAGAACAAAGCAAAAGGATGATTCAAAATATATGGGCAAAATAATACATGATGAAGAACATGTTGTATGTCAGTAATGAAGACAAATCAGGCACCACCGCCCTCTTACTCTCTTCATTCCTCAACCCTTTTATTAATCATAAGGCAAAATGCACATAAATAACCTCCTGCAACTTCAAGACATCTAACAACACCTCTCAAATTTCAAAACCAAAGAATACTCCCCTCAATTATCACCCCTCAAAATTTAAACGTTTATTCATTTCCTGTTAAACCCATCAACAGAGATGCCAAGGTTGTAAATATTAAGATTTTACGTAGGCTCGGGTAAAAAATATTGAATCATAAGATCAAATTGAAGATCATAAAACCCTACCTCTTTTGACACAAAAAGAAATGAAAATATATATTTAGTTACATAAAATTATTAGATAAGCATAAAACTATCAAAACCTCATCATGCTTCAATAAAACAAGTCACAAAAGTCACAAAATCTCATACATAAACTCAAACTATTAAGACATAAGTTACTAAAGTGACAGGATACAAACATTAAACAAGTTACATGTCAAAATGGTCACAAATCACAAGATAAAAACTTAACAACAATTCATTTAACACAGACACATTCAATAATCAAGTCCATCCAACAAATTTCAAGAGAATCTATTGTCAACACACTTCAAGAAGCAAGAAATCAACAAGCTAATCTTAGAATAGAATACAATAACGTAAGTTAGACAGGTGCATTCTGCCCTTCAAAAAGATTCAATTTTAGACAAATAAGGAACAAAGAGTATGTCTAAGCAATCTTCCAGGATCAGGTAGGATTGTGCAATTCTATAATGTTAGGATCTTGATCACGATCCTACATAGGATTAAGAGAGTTTTTGGGAGGTGGGATTGTAAGATCTTACAATCTAACTAGCCATCCCAACAACCAAGTATGATGCCACCTCAAATTCTGTCATTTGTTGATTCCAAACCAATGGGAGTGTGCCACATGACAAATTAGAGTTTGAGGTAGCATCTCCATCAATGGGGTTACACAGAAATGGATAGAAGGATTTAAATCTTTAAGGGGTGATAGTTGAAAGGATTATTTTTTGGTTTTCAAAGTTGATGTTGGTGTTTGCAAGTGGCATAAAGTTGAAGGGAGAAACCTTTCCCTAAATTCTATATATCTATGTTCCAGCCCAGAAAAGTTTATTAGAAACATGAAATAACATATCAAATATGCAGAAGGCAGTATGAAGAGGTCAGCAACCTTTGACACTGAAATGGAAGTATTGCGCAGCTGTGCCTGTGCTTTAGCATGCATGCGATGCTGGTTCTGCATTTGCTCAAACTGTTGTAGCCTTGCAGCAAAGTTGATTCCATTATCTGAGTTCCCACCATCCACAGCTATGTCACCATCCTCACTGATTTGAGATCCACTGGCCATGTCATGTTGAATTTGGTAGGGATTTTCTGAGGATGTTCTCTTAATTTGCTCACCATTGAAAGAATACGATGGAACAGCTTTTAACCGAATTTTTAATATCTTAAAGGCAGCACTTTGCTGCACAATGGTATCAATTCGAAAGAGTCAGTATAAACACCAAATCACATACATAAGACCTAGCTTTCCCAGATACAACATGACATATGATAACGAGTTGCACATAGAGCAAGATGATGTATTCAACAATTGAGTAAATGCAGTTAGCATGGCAAACTTTGACCAGGTAAACAGAACCCCTCCCCCCCCCCCAACCTTTTTTCTCTTCCAATAGCATTAACACATATACTGGCATGAGAAACTTGCCAGTAAAAGCAGAAATCTATATACAAAGCATATAAAGATGTTAACAGTCTTGGATAATCCTCCACCACCCAGTATAAACAAAATAGAGTGCAAAATTTTTCAACAGTAAGTTCTGAATTACATTAGACAACCCTGCTTAGTGGGAAAAGACTTGTTATTGTTGTTGTTGTAAGTTCTGAATTACATCTTAATAACTGACAGT
Source organism: Senna siamea (assembly GCA_031216115.1). Classification (NCBI taxonomy): domain Eukaryota; kingdom Viridiplantae; phylum Streptophyta; class Magnoliopsida; order Fabales; family Fabaceae; genus Senna; species Senna siamea. The sequence goes on from CM062360.1 coordinate 13,503,852, forward strand.
AAAATTTTCTTCCAGAGTTTGGCTTCTAAGATAACATAACATCTGGTCTAAAATACATCTTCAAACAATGATCAGACGTTAGATCTTTATCTCTCCTTAACTTATTCTCAACCATATCATGTTGCATGTGTGCATCTCATTCTCAATATTTATCCAAATCAACACAGGCATGTCAGTGGAAAATCCTGATTGACTACTTTCAGAACTCTTCATCAATAGATTAGGCATATTAACCTCATCCAAACAATGACTCTCTAAAAGATAATGCTTCAAAGGGGGGAAGCAACACAAAAACCAATATTTTTAAAATCTTAACTAGTTATTGAACTGGGAAGGGGAGTGCTTCACAATTTTTTGGTCAGAAAGTGGTCAAACCAGAATTTTTAAAAAGTTAATACCTTTTTCTATATAAAAGTATATAACACTAAACTGCTTAAAAATTAGAAAATGTTAATAATAGTGAGTATGAGTAAGTTTTATGGTTTTAAACTAGTTAGAAATATAAATATTTAAAAAATTAACAGTCACTGGTTCAAAATTCAAAGTAAAATATGTATTTAATATTTTTGTTAAAATATTGAATTTTTATTATCTAGTTATATTATAAATGTATTAATATGAAGTTATATTCCAAGGAGGTAAGTTGGCATACTAGTCACTGGTTTGCATCCTATAATTGGTATGCAGGTTCAATTCTCAATTTGTAACTTGCTGCGGCAATGAGATATTTGTCAAATGGAGATGACACGGCCTCCTCACAAGCAGCAATATCATTCACAAGAAAACCAGCTGGCCTGCCTGAACAGACTGGTTTTTACAGAAACTGGTGAAATCTGTCCAGTTCAGGTGGTTCTAGGCCAGTTTATGGAACCACAGGTCTGGTCAGAACTAGACCAAACTAAGAATCAGTCCCAATTCTAGCCAGTCTAGCGCAGTTCTGAAAACACTGATAAAAACATGAGCCATATTCTCTTTTGGAATAACTAATATACAGCTCAACTCGGAATGTTGTAATGTACAGCAGTAAAAAAGAAAATGCATACAAAGCAATATATCACTTCAAATCTAGATGCTGAAAAAAAAAAGATAAAAAAAAAAAAATTTAAGCAAAGTAAAAGGTCTAGAAAGCACCCTCCCACTATGTCTGACTCTGACTACAGCACATCAATACAAGGAAAATTAAGCCAGAATAGTTTTTAAGAGTCTAAAGGGAATGGTTAATTTGCATATACCTGAGGAAGCAACATCAGAAGACCATATAATGCTTTAAACAACCATATATATCTTCCAGCTTCAAGAAGCTGCAATATTAAACAATGGCTCAGACACATAAGAAAACAGAAATATAAAATATAAAATATCCATTAATCCATTAACACACCATAAAACACAAGGACTGATAATTACTTTATTACTTTATTTAACTCTCAGAAGAGAAAGGTACTCTACTAAATACAAGCATAGAAATTATCAAGCAGATCAAGCATATAAATAGAACAAGATGTGAAAGAACAAATAACATTGAAGTTCATTATAACAGCCAAGTCAACATTTGCTGTTCAAGAAAATGGCTTCATGAAGGAAATGTGAGAGCAATGATAAATATTCCCACACAAGTTCTTCTCCATATAGCAGAAACATTAAGCACTTAAATATTAAATCAACTAATCCATTATAATTTTCAAATTGTAATGGAAATTCTTCCTTCAACCTAGAATAATTTTAAAAAAAAAAATACCAAATTGGTGGTGTGAAATATTAGCAATTTTTTAAACGTAAGAACAAGATTTATCCAAGCCATGTTTTGAATTCTGTTAACCTAATTATGAACATCACAAGCAATTTTCAAATTTAAAAAAAAAAAAAAAAGAAAGAAAGAAAAGAAAAACAAACAAAATGAAGTAACATAACATGACTGATGTGTAGAGTTATCTCACATCTGAAAAAATTGAAAACCTGTCACATTAGCAATTTTACAGTAGAATAATGTTGGGGGTAGGGGAGATGAATTCAACATAGTTCAAAAATATAGGGAGGGACAAACTGAAGTCTAGAACAAAAGATGGAGAACAAAATAGTATTTTAGTAATAGAAAAGAAATTTTTCAAAAAAAACAAAAAAAAAAGTAATGCCCAACCTTTAGCATTAATCAACACAATCAACATGTTACATATATATTTTACCAGAGTAAGTACTAAATATATGTTATTATAAGACCCAAAAGATACTTGCAGAAACATGGGGTTTCTATTAAATACCTGCAATCTTAGATAAGCAAAGATTGGAGTTTCCAGCAAGCGAATCAACTTATCCAGTTGGACCATAAATTTGACGTTAACATCCTCCTCAACTAGAGATTGAATCACAGCACTTGCATGTTGGTAGGTCTATCCAGAAAGATGCAAAAATTCAATCCCAAATAAGGAAGCACATGATCAAGCTATGGCTAAGCAACCACTAATAGACATTGCTTACAAATTATGTATTTACACAAGCAAGAGAGCGAGAATTCAAATAAAATTAGATGAACATAACCAAATTGAAGATACGAACCTGAGCTAAGAAGCAAAGACTTATAATTGCCATTGGAGAATGGCACCATGAGGCATATAAAGAAACATACAAGTCCTTCCCAGCAGTATTTACCAATGATTGCTTCAAAAGAGCTCGAAGCTCAGATAATTCTGATGATGTAAGTAAGATCAAATTCAAAGCCTGAAAAGTTTTGAAACAAATGCTGATGAATACTGTTTAAGATCATTAAATTCTCTAAATGTTAGATTCAGGAGAAAGTTTATAAATAATAAATGAATACGTATATATGTATGTCTGGTGGGCCAGAACTGGTGAATACCAGTAACATTTAGGCTAGTTATATGTATAATTTAAACATGAGTCATTAACATGAAACTCCCTATTGGTAAAAGCCCCTTCTCATACTTCACATGCGCAATAATTTTTAGTAATTGGATATTGTCAGCTTCTATCAGATATTACAAATATAGACACTTATGAGATTTCACAACACAATAAATTTTTTGCTTAAGAACTCCATGCCAATCAAATAATTAAGTAATAACCAGATATTGTGATTTTCAAGGTTAATCTAAATTAAACACTCAACAAATCAAATAACATCTTCCACAACTCATTGACAGAAAAGCAAGACAAATATGAATCTACATGAATTGTCAACAACAAATCAAAGAACATCATCTTCCATGATAAGATATCTGAAAACTGAAAAAAGAAATAAGATTCTTAAGCTTCCTTCAAGTGATTTTGTAGATTCCTATCTGTTTCGCAAGTCTAACAACGGATCATGGAAGTGAAGGACTATTATAGCTGGTTAAAGTTGTGGTCAAGAGATCATAACAGATTCATTATTTAACAAATATTGAAACAATATCGTTCCATAATTGTAGTAAAGAAGATCTTTAAATGATCGGGACCTACAATCCAAAATTTAAGAGAAAAGTAACAGCACTAAATATTGTCAAAGAACCATTCAACCTGAATACTTAAGGTATTGTGTGTGGCAACATAAATTCAATCCAAAAACAATTTAGCTAATTGTGCATTACCAGTGCACACAAAAACCAGTTAACTCTTCGCACAAATGCAAACGAAGTAAACCACATCAAGTGCAAGAATAGCAAAGCTCCTTAATTAAAATATCAGTATGGGTTTGGGATAACAAAGACCAGTGAACTATAGCTGTTCAGAAGGGCATTACATCTTAATTTCTCATATAAGTCAACCAACCTGAACCATAACTGATGCAAAATCCAGATCAGATTCTCCTTCAAGTATTGTTGATAGTTCCCGGTAGACTCTTTCAGCATCTAAAAGCACACAAAGTCGACGAATTATCAAAGCACCACGCCTAGGATATATGATCAAAGATAAACAAAAGCATTATTAGTAATAGAATATTTAAATAAATTTATATAACAAAGAAAATACAATGGATGAAGAAAAAAAAGGGAAAAAAATTTTACTTCTCCAAAAGAGAATTATCCACACGAAAATTGTGCACTAGGAAAACAACAAGCTGTCGGAAGTGCTGAGGATCTTTTGCAATGCATGCATGAACTTCAAGAACCAGAAGCACAACCTATTTTAGTCACATAATTGTGATGAATTAGTGGCAACTTAAGTAAATTACTGATTCCTGCGGGTGACATGATAGCAAATGAGAATAGGAGGAACTTCAAAATACCATTCAATAAAAAAAAATAGCTTGTACTCAAGAAATTAGCTTTTACACATGATATAAATAACAACAATAATATAAAAAACAGCTATGCGGTGACTTAAAGTTAAAAATAATATCAAGAGTCCCAACTCCAAAGCCCCAAAAACCAATTGCCCTGGTAAGTGAGACAGAGAAGAAATTGGGTCCATGCAACATACATAAGGCAGGTATCAATGAGACCTTACTGCCTAGGTGATGCAGGACAGGGAGGAATAAAAGGAAAAATAACATTACGGCTACAGCTGACTAAATGCATATTTTCCCAATAACAAAAATAAACCTAAGCCCTATAAGCTCTATTCAAATCCCTATTAAATCATAAGTTACAAGCATTGCCTAAAATTACAAACCTTAATTACCAAATAATAATTACAATGTTACATAATAAACTAATTATAAATATCTCTTCTCATATTGCATTACTAGGCCACTTAACCTTCTTGTCCAAACTCCAAACACCTAAGGTTGGTAGAATCTTATCTTAGGAAGCATTTTCTGATGAATTAACTAAATCAAGAAACTTGAAGGCCTTAAGTCAAAATAATGAAACATGTAACTACCATTGAGATATATGAACACTCAAAACCACAACTTAATCAGAAATATATGCACAGAGATCTTAAGAAATAAATAATTTTATTAAACAAGTAAAAAATGCCATAAGGATAATAAGACTACCTCATCAGATGGATCAGAAAGCGCTTTGAGTAGGGTGTCAAATATGTCATTCAGAAATGTCAAAACCTGTCTCAGAAATGAGAAGTCAACATGTGAGCATGGACACCAAATCTTTCACACATAGACATGAGATTGCCCAAAATCCTTCACAAAATATTTCACATAAATTTTTTTCTTAAAAAAATAAAGCAACTTCCTAGAGAAGAGGAACAAATTAGGTTTAAAAATAAAATATAAAAATAAGAATATAAGCTCTGCACAACTATATTTTAACTTTGAAGATAAAATTAAAGAGAACACCAGACAAAATTGGTAATAAAAATTGTGCATCTTGTTAACCAGGTGATACGATCCTTTTATCTCCATCCCTAGTTTTCTTAACATAACAAAGCAAGGATAACTCAACCTGATCTTTTCCTATTTGGATGAGAGCCTAGAAAAATTGGTATCATCATGGATTAAACTAGGACAAATAATCATACCATTAAATCCCTAATTGTTTGTGTAACTGAACGGAAAGAAAAATGTCCCCCTCAGTCAATACTTTGGAAAAAATTATAAATACACAAGTAGTAGAATGAATATCCACTGGTTACAGCCGGTAGCATCCACAAATAAAATCAGAGCTTTCAGTAAACCTAATCAGAAACCTAAAATGTCTTATAGATCATAAACAAGAGATTATTCTCAGAGCCTTCAGAAATGTCCAAACAGGGAATGTAATTGAGTTGTATGACTTTAAATCAAGGACATGTCAAGAAGGTAGATCAAGTCTACAGATGCACAGGGCCTCTTAAATGTCAGAGTAAGAAGCTAAATTCCAACAGTCCAGTCACCTCAGCACGATGTCTGTTTAAAAGGGTTGATATCCAGTGCAAAGCTTCAATCCGAGTAGCCTCCCATTCACTAGATAGTTGCCTGATCAGTCAACCATACCAGAAATCAGTGCAAAATCATTCTAGATAATATTAGTTCAACCATTCAGGAGCCTAGACAGAAGGACTCTCATAATTGCTTCCCAAATAGATTCTCAGGTGTTCACGCATCATGGGCACTACTAAAATTCAATTGTAATTATTGCATTTACAAATATAGCTCCCCTTCCCAGTTTAGAAAACTACACCTCCTAGCAATGGAAAGGACTGCTCCTACATCAAACGCTTCAGCTGGATCAGCCTTGATTGCACGTAGCTCTTCATTGGTTTCACGAGCAACCTTACACAGGAGCAGACAATGATATTAGATTTATTGATTTAACATGCTGCGGGGTACTGGTATTTACCAAACAAAAAATAAAAGAAAATCAAACATACCATTAAAAATAAAAAGGAAAAACAAAATTTAAAAAAGAAACAAGGAAGGCTCAAGTAAACCTACCACTCTAATTTTCTCTTCTTTATCAGATATGCAAGGCAAAATGGCTCCAAGAATGTCAGCATAATATGGAAAAAGCTGGTCTCCACCAAGTTTAACAAACTCATTTATCTGTTCAAAGAAGAAAGCACAGACATGATTCAAATAAAATAACAATGAATTACAACAAAACAACAGCTATAAATTTTGCCAAGACTGCGAGTAAAACTTCTCTACTAAGTTGACACATTGCATTACCACTTACCCATGTGATAGCCGTTAATCTAGTAAATTCATCTGGAGAACCTGCCCTCTGTACCAGTATTTCAGCCATACGACCATAATCTACAGACTTCAAGAGTAGCACTGCTCGAGTCAGAAAATGACAAATGAACAAAATATTTTGCTTGTGTCAAAATACTTGGTGAAAATGATGCACAGCAGATAAGCAAGATACCAGACCAGAAGGAGTCAGCAAATAAATGGCACCAAGAAAATTGAAAAATGAAAAACAGATATTGAGTGCAATAAATATTGCTCAGGTAATAAGAGCGGAAAATGATATTAAAGATTAATTGGGATATGAATAGTGGAAGAACACTACTTGGTAGTTAAATAAAAAGGAAAAAACTACATTAATAGAAACCTTACTGGGGAGTTTTTAATCTCTTGAAGAAACTCAGAAAGAGCCGAATCAGCTTGTTGACGTATTTCATGACTTGAATCACTTAACATATTAAACAAACCTGAGAAATTTACAAATAATTAGCAGGTTGACATAATTGTTTAGAAAATATTACAAAAAAAAAAAAAGTTCAATCTTCAAGTGTTAGAAGATACCATCAAGAAAATCAGGAAGAAAACCCAGCATATCAATATCTGGGACACTGTCCAAAACAGTAATCCATCCTACCAAAAACTGGCGAACATATGGATTCAGAACATTCATACGCTCCCTCAACAATGGTATAAATTCTTCAATACTGAAATCAAGAAAGAAAAAGGGAAGGGTGTAAATCAAGTTAATTACATCCAGAGACCCCTATACTTTTAAGTCTTTTGCAAATTTTACACCACTAAATACAAAAAATAAATAAATAGAATAAAAGTGAGAGGATGCTGCACCTGAACTGATCACTTTCAGTCACAATATCCTGTTCCAACATAGTAAAGTTTAATCATCAGTTTATCTAAAAGGGACAGTAATTCATATTATTATTAGATCAACCCTCATCCAGCAAATCTTTACCGCATGCACACATGTAAATTTGGCACACAGGCATATTGGAAATTGGGATAAGCTTAGTAGCTTACCTTTACAAGACGATCTAGGAGATGAGCGGCGCTTTGTACGTTCGCATCAGAGTCTGCAGAAAGCTTGCATAAGGCATCAAAGATCTGGTTGAAGAATATAATAAAATCCCCTCTTACAACCTAACATCAGGCAAAGTCAGGCATTATCACCAGTAGATAATCAGAATGAAGTTGAATCTTTACGTCAGTCAGAACAATTAAATTCTCACCTTAGCAATGTTATACAGAGCTTCACAAGCATAATAACGAACTCTGCTATCTTGATCAGAGAAAGAATTTAACACAGGGGGCACAATATGCTGCCAGAAAGCAAAAATCACATATAGGTAAGAAGGGATAAGAAAGAATACATAATCCAAGAAACTCAGCTCTGTAACACAGTGAATGCTGATATTAATGTATGCTTGTGATAAATCCATCCAAAAGAAGATACTAGTAACTATGAGCTTGATCAGTTTCTGCAAGTTCCCTTTCATCAAATATGGTGAAATCACCTTTATTTCCTGATCCTGACATGTGGTGCCATCTGTGATGAGTGACTGGCATACAACACAAATAAATCTAGAGTTTATTTAGGGTCAGAAAAATACACCTAACATTCCAAGTACTACCATGCTTGCATTATGATAACAATACAAGGTACCATCTCAATCAAAAGTAAATGTTAACTTGTTATGTCTTTCAAGCAAATTCTAATCAACCATATATCAACTGAAAAGTAAAAAGTGTATTAAGAGTTCTGCTTAATACACAAGGAGAATATCAAGATATCCAATGCAATAGGAAGAAAAGAAACACTTCTTATTTGGACTCTAGCGCATCCAATATAAGAATGTTATATATTAGTTAAACTCAGTAGGAAAACTTAGGGTGTGTTTGGTTTCTGAAAACATTTTCAGTTTTCATTTTCTATTTCTTAAAATTACTTTTCATTTTCAAGTTTTCAATATTTTAAAAATATATTTGTCATGTAAAGTTAACTATTCACAGCCTAACTATAGAAATAAATCAAGATAGAGCACGTTAGCATTGTTTGATCAATGTAACCAACCTCACCTTGTTTATTGTTGTTGTTGTTTGTTATGTAAAGTTAAAATTTTGTTCATATTTGTTTCTATGTCAAGTAACTTAAATAACTATAATTGTCAATTGATTTTTGAGTTTGACTATAATTAAATGTATTTTATATGATAAAAGGATTTACTTCCTTTAAAAATTACAAAAATAACACTGATTATTATTTAAAAATGCTGAAAACATCTTTTAGACATTTCCTATTCTCAGCCTATTTTTGAAAATATTTTCAGAAAATATTTTCTGTTAAACTATACTAAATGCATTTTCAATTACATTTTTTGTTTTCAATGAAAATAAAGAGAGGATTCAGTGAAACCAAATGCACCCTAGCTCCTTTGCTGACATCAATTAACACCTTCACGTCAGAACTTCATACATCTTAATTACAAAACATGATGTCTTAAGTAATTCTACCAAATCAAGTACAATGAAAAGCAATATCCGGCATCCAGAGTGTGATCAATCATCAACCATTGAAAAGAAAAAAGAAAAAGAAAATGACTATAAATAATTCATGACTTTGGACGTCATGAACCAAAAGACTCAGACAGACACATAATTACATGGGAAAAGTTTATCTAGAATAAGAGAGATTATTAGAATGAAATTTATCTATTAATAATCTAATTGTAGAAATGAGCAAGGATAGAATATGTTGGCGTCGCTTGATCCATATAACCTCACTTCGTGGGAAAAGACTTTGTTTGTTGTCATTGTTGTAGAGGTAAACATCAAAGTTAAAATAAATAAATCATAATGCAGTTCTATCCAAAAATAAATAAATAAATCATGGGGCAGTACTCTAGATAGTGATTCAAAAGATTGATATTACTTATTGAGGCAATGTTCGTGACAGATAATAGTAATACACAATTTAGAACTTATTCATCAAGCAGCAGATATGTTGGAGATAGGGAAGGTGAAAAGCTAACAGCAAAAAGAGAAAGGATTACATTTTCCAACTTAATTTTTCAGTCCCCCACCCCTAGGTCCTTCTCTTTGGTTAAGTTTCATATTTAGCTATACAAAAGGCAAGGTAAATTGCTGTTCACTGTTCAGCAAAATTAGTGCTGTCTCCTGTTGCAGGCCCCCAAGCTCACAGCACACTTACAAGGGACTTATAAATAATCCACTAATGAGAGATCACTTAGATTCGAAACCAAGCAATGCAATTGTCATGAACAGTAAGCAACGAGATGAGTTAATCTTCATTAGCATTCTTCCTGTTAAACTCAATGGATAAAGCTATGCAAACCCAAATCACATGGGAATTATCTCTAAATATTGAAACCTATGACAAAGATTTGATTGGAAAGAGAGAATGATGGCAAAAGTATGAACATAGATACTAATACATAACATTACCATTACAAAGAACTAATTCGGTTTCATGTTAGGAAGGTCATCCATAGAGACAATATATTTATTAAGAAAATTGATGGAGAGATATCAAAGATCTCATAAGGATCTATATATGATTTTCATTGATTTGGAAAAGGCTTATGATAAGGTACTTAAATAAATATTATGGAAGGCTTTAGAGAAAAAAGGAGTTCAGGTGACTTATATCTGAGCAATCAAAAACATGTATGATGGGACCACGACTAGTGTGAGAACACAAGGTAGAGCCACAAACAATTTCCCCATAACTATAGGACTACATGAGGGTTCAGCTTTGATCCCTTATCTTTTTAACTTGGTATTGGATGTTCTCACTAAACATATCCATGAGGCAGCACCATGGTGTATGCTTTTTTTTTTATGATATAGTCCTTGTTGGAAATTCTAAAGAAGAAGTAAACAAAAAATTAAAGAGGTGAAGACAAGCTTTAGAAACATACAGGTTCCATATAAGTCGTAGCAAAATAGAAGATATGGAACATAAATTCAATGAAAGGGCAGAGATGAAGTTTGGAGATCATCTCATATAAAAAGTCACAAGTTTTAGGTATTTAGGAACGATAATACAAAATAAAAAAAAAATAGATAATGACAAAAATCATAAGATTCAAGTTGGGTAGATGAAATGGAGGAATGCCTAAGGTGTTATTTTTAATAGAAAAGTATCACTCCAACTTCAGGAAAAAATTCATCGTATAGTTATAAAACCTGTATTGTTGTATGGTACTGAATGTTAGGCGATAAAATGTCAACACGAGTAAAAATTAAACGTTGAAATGAGAATATTGCTTTAGATGAATAGTCATACTAAAAAGAATAAGATTAAGAATGAAGATATTAGAAAGAAAGTCAGGGTAACATCTATTGTAAAAAAACTAGTAAAAACGTGCTTTAAATGATTTGATCATGTACAAAAGATACTATCAAAGGCTCTCATAGGAAGAGTTGACCAAATGAAAGACAGTCTAATAATTAAAGGTAAGAAAAGATAAAAGAAAATAATAAGAGAAACTATTAAAATAAATTTAACTATTAATAACTTACCTATAAAAATGAATATAAAATGTGTTTGGGTTGTTTGATTTATATACCTGGCCTACTAAGTGGGAAAAGATTTGGTCTTTTGTTGTTGTTGTTGGACAGGAGTTCATATTGTAAACTCAAACAAAAGGACAAACATTGAAATTGGCATATATTTAAGCGTGATGTGTGTTGGACCCCTCACCTCAAGATGTTGAGCCGCTTCAGTAGACAACCCGACAGTCGCAGCAGCTAATCCTATCAATCCTCCCTTCATTGAAAGTTGAAAAGAAGAATTCAATCAGCATAAAATGAACATAAAGTTGAAAACAAAACTAAAATCTTTTCTCAATTCTACTACACAACTTAAAAAAAAAAAAAAAAAAAGATAAGAAAAACTATGTAATTAGAAAAAAAAAAAAAAAAATTCTTTCTGCTACCTTACGGTGATTTGCTTGTGGCGAGTAAGTGAATTCCGTAGTCAACAAATTGATCACAGCAGTTATTTTATCATGATCTCCAGCAGTAGCAAGCTGCTTCACTATCCCCTCAATCTATATAACACAAAACCAATATAAACCCACGATCAAGTAAAGCTCAATAAGACCACATAAAACCCTTAAACTCCAATTTATCAAACTTTAAAATGAAAATTGAGAGAGGTAAACGGATTGAGGAGAAACCTCAAGAGCAGCATTCTTGCGCTTCTCGTAGAGCTTGTCAGCAAGGTTGCGAAGCACAGCAGTAGGAACCACTGAGAGAGCGTCCGCCATTGCAAGAGCCTCAGTGAATTTTCCTGTAGTTAGGGAAAGAGAAAACGCAAAATCAATTTCGTTTTCGGATCATTTCCTTCTCGAAACGAAACATTTTTCTTTTTCAGGGATTTTCTTTCCCCTTTTCTTCTATCAGAATGAATTCGAAATTCGAAATTAGGAATTGACGTGGAATGTGAATTGGGCAGGGAAATGAAAAAACAGATCTGATAAAATTCGAGAATTAGAAAATAAATAAGAATAAGTAATTGAAATTGAGACCTAATTTTCCACAAGAGCGTAAGAGTTTTTTGCTTTATTATGATTTTGTAATTTTTTAATTTTGAAACTAAAAGTCTGATTTGTTGTCTGAGTTATGTGGAAAGTGGGGTATGATTTGTATCATTTAATATAGAGGTACAGAAAAAAAATTATATATATATATTGTGTTTGGGGGGAGGGGGAGAGAGTATTAATTTATATTAGATTTTAATTTTCTTTTTTGTTCACATTTCATAATTTTATCTCTTGCACAAAAACTAAATTCCATGTACACATTCACTACACTATTTTCAAAGTTCATGCTTCAAAGTTGAAACCGGTGAGATAATGTAATTACCTACATGTCCTAAGTACTACTATTGTTGATAGCCTTCGTTCTGTAGACAAAATTAAAGTAGCCTACATTTTTATTGATTAAAACTTCACTTTCAACTTTTAAAAATGAGATATTTTTTAATTAAGATTTTTATAAATATTTTTTTAATTTAGTTTCTTGTAAACAAAATTAAAATAAATTATATCAACTTCTCTTAAGATTTTGTGAAATTAGACTTATTCTCTTTTTAGTTTTAAAAGTTAGAATAAATTATATTTTTTTTAGATATCTTAAAATTATACTCTCTTTTTTTGTTTTGAACAATTACACTCTCTTTTTTAAAGATAAAAAGTTTATAATTTCAACTATTTCGATCAAAATACATTTATGTTTATTATTTATATCTATATATATTATAATGCTTCTAAAATCTTTGATAATTAGTCTAACAAATTATATATTATATAATATAAAATATGTAATATGAAGAGAGGAGAGATAAGAAAGAAAGTAAAAATAAGATGAAGTTAGAATAAAATAGTGGATAGTTAATTAATTTCTCGTTATTTAATTTAGACTATACTAGCAATTTGCTGCCTAAAAGGTATGTTTATTGACTTTAGTCTTTAGAAAATGTTGACTATACAAATTAGTCATTGAAAGCTTGAAATATTATACACGTTAGTCCTTACGTCAAATGTCATTATAAACATTTTATAGAAGGAATAATGTAACGCCCCTAATGTTATAGTTCCTTTTAGTTGTTCAAAAAATATAATACGATATATAATAGGATTTGAGTTATTACTACCTCTACTCAAATAAATTTTTAATTTTTACCAAGTTAAATAATTAAGTGATATTAGTTTGAGTTATTACATTCGAATTCTCATATGTTACGTAGCGAAAAGAATCAAAATAGAATATTTATACATGTATAGATATTCATATACATACATGATTAATTATATACACATCAATTACCTATCAATATACTTATAGATATGTGAGTTTACCAAAATATAGTAAACTAAGATAAGGAAGCAACACTCCTATCACTCATACCTCTTTCTCTCACATATCTTTATACATATATCCCTTCATACTTTTCTCATTTCAAAATATTCATTTACATGTCCAAAATATTCAAAATATCCTCTCCCATCTCTTACAATACTAAGGGAATTTCTATCACTAACAGTACCTAAAATTCTTTAATGATAAGGAAATATCCCAAGAAGGGAATTTCTACATACTCCACTTCCATTTTCAAAAAGGACTTGGTACCTAGACATCTGACACAAACTAGCATTTTTCATGAGAATAAATCTCAGTAGCAAATAATAACCAATTTATAAAATTGATAGTTTGTACCACCGTATTTATACAGAAAATGTAACACCTATAGATTAAGTAGCTTAAATTGACAATGGAATAAATTAATTTCTTGTTGCTAATCAATTTAAGAACTTGCTTAAGGAAGAAAAATAAATAAATATATTTTACTTGCATAAACTAATGGCCCAAAATTAATTAAATTAAAAGAGCAAGCTACATAAGAATGGGGAGTTTAATTTAACCTTTAATCTCTTATCTAGCCTAAGCACCAAAGGAAGAAGTCTTAAATTTATGCATGGGAATTTCAGGTCCCATGAGAGAATTGGGAAGGCAATTAAAATTTTCTTTCCTTTTTCATGCACATGAGTTCACATGAAGGGAAGAGAGAAGGGAAGCATGAAATCTATTCAAGCTCACGTAAGATGGGATGCAAGGTGCATGTGTGGACCTTGCGTACAATACACGTGAAAGGGGATGGAAATTTGGCAAAGAAGTCAACACATGGGGAAAGGAGAATGAAGAACACACCTACGCGTGAGGGGAGCAACATGGAAGGAAGGATGAAGAAAAAGGAATGGACATAAGCATGATACGGATGGGTGTGACAGTCATGCAACAAAAGGGAAGAAAAGGAAATCTAAATCATGAACTAGCACATTAACCACAAGTGAAATAGAATTTAAAATATATATATTTACCATGAGTTGCGTGCTTCCCATTCCTTTCCTCCCTTGGCACCCACGATAAGCCACATGGAATTGAATTGTACTAGCCAAAAGTGTGCAGCAAGACCACCCAAAACTGTACCCCATGCGTGTGAATTGTGCTTAACGCCAAAGGAGAGGAAGTAAAGTTAAGAAAAGGATTTTAAATACACACACCTGCACTCGCACGGAGGAGATAGCATAAAGGAGAAAGGAGCTGGTGTGAAGGGGGAATTAAAAAATATTAAAGCCTAAAATGTAAGAGCTGCATGAGGGTTTCAATTAATAAGCATGATAGAAAAAGAAAGAGGAAGAGAAAATAATAAAATGCCACTCTCTAGCCGAAAGCAACACTCAAGGGAAGGGAGAGCATTTGACAATCTAGGAAAGGCATTACACAATCACAAGAGAGGAAGGAAAGAAGGAAGAAAATCGCAAGGGTTAGGAAAGGCTTTGAAGAAGGCACGTGAAGCACTAGCATTTGGAAGAAAGAAGGGACAAAGGTGATCAAAGGGAAGGAAGGAGCAAAGGAAGCAAGGTAGGTGGGCAATTTCCTTACTTTAGTTCCATAGGTTAGCATTTTTTTCAAAATATTGTTTCTATAGAACTAGAGTAGTTTTCTTCATTCTTGATCCTAGGATAAACCTTGATGTTGAATGCATGATAAACTTAGGAGTTGGCTAAGTTGAATAAAATTAATGAGGCTATGGAACATTCATATGGCTAAATAAAAGCATGTGATGTGAAATAAGATGGACTAAGTTAGTTTTAGAAATATTATAGCCTTACAATTAGTTTGAAGGAAAATTTATATGGGATTAGATCTTAAGAAAAAATAGAAAATATCTTGACCATCCTTAATAATTTTGACAAGAAATTTATGTAGGAAGAAATAATAGGTCCTGTAATAATTATTTTGGAAGAAAATCATGAAAGAAATAATGGGAAGAATGAATAAGAAATAATATATCCATTAATAATAATTTGGGTGTGAAGTTATGGAAGAATAAATAGAAAGCATTAGGTTCATTAATGCTAATTCTATAAGAGAATTTATGCAAGAATAAATAGCAAATCTTGGATCCATAAGCAACATCCTTGAAGGGAAAAATCTTGTAAGAATAAATTCAAAGAAAAATAGGCGAATATTGTGTCAATAAACGATATTATATCAATTTAGGTAATATTAAATTCTAAATAAAATAGAAATATGATGTTCATAAATCATATCTTGAACGAAAATTTATATAATATACAATTCCAAGGAAAAGTAGAAAATCTTATGTCCATAAATCATATTTTGAACAAAAATTTATATAATATACAATTCCAGGGAAAAGTAGAAAAGTGTATGTTCATAAATCATATTATGAATGGAAATCTATGTAATATTAAATCTTGAGGAAAATAGAAAATGTCATGCCCACGAATAATATTATGGATAGAAATTTACGTAAGATTAAATTCTAAAGAAAAATGCAAAATCGTAGGGAGGTTTCGAATTTATTCAAAAGCTCTGCGAAAACGAAACCTTTCCTAGTTTATAAAAGGAAAAATAGGGTGACACCGCGCCTTGCGAGGTCCTGAGTGTACACCGGTGGCCTAAGGAGACATGGCCTAAGGTGCTCCATGCCCATGGCCTAGCGTTCGCGGTCGTACTAAGACCGTGGCCGAGTGTCCACACATTACGAGGTGTGGGCGGAGGTGCTCCACATGAGTGGCCTAGAGAGGTGTGGCCGAAGGTGCTCTATACCCGTGATCTAGTGTCCTAAGGATTTATGGACCGAGGGTTCACAATTTATGAGGTGTGGCCAAAGGTGCTCCACACGGGCGGCCTGGTGAGGCGCAGCCGAAGGTGCTCCGTGCCGGGACCTAGTGCTCCCAATCACGCTATATACGTGGCCGAGTGTCCACGAATTTTGAGGTGTGGCCGAAGGTGCTCCACACGGGTGACCTAGAGAGGTGTGGCTGAAGGTGCTCCACATGGGTGACCTAGGGAGGTGTGGGCGAAGGTGCTCTACCCTTGTGACCTAATGTTCACATGACATGTACATACATTTTGATGACTTTGCGATAATAAATCAATATGCTTAAGAAAATACCGGTCATGTGAAAAAGAACTTTTACTGTTGCTAACTACTAAATTTATCATGTAATAATTACCTGTTTATTGATATGTACTTTACTCCTAAATCAAGGATGTAGTTTGAACGTTTTTGGTGCTTGTACCCTGATACATGTTAGTTTCTTTTAAATTATGAATTGCTAAGCTACTGGGGAACTCGTGTTTCTCACTTATGTGCTAATATGTATCAGATTCGGACGCGTAGCAGAGACACATGGTAACAGTATCTTTTTGATCAAGTAAGTTTTTGTAAGCCCCATTTTTGGATCTTAGAAGTACTCGAATTAGAATAGGACAGTTAATTTGACTGTATATACGAGTGGTTCTGGGAATACCAAGAAAAACGGATATGTGAAGAACCTGTCCGTGATTATTTGGTGCGGGAGTCTGAGTGGCAGGCCTGTTGTCTCCTAACTTCTACAGGACGGGTACTTCATATATCCAAGGACCGATACATCAGTTGTAACGAATATTATTATTAGATTGGTATTATTTAATTCATATGAAGGATTGTATTGTTATCGTGTAGCGTAGAGTTTTTATTATTTCGCTGTGCATGTGAGTTACGTTTTTATCTGAGCAAAGGATCTCAAACCTACTTTAATTAACATAAATTGAATGGTTAACTACTCAGATAATAATTAAAAAGGACAAGAATAATGTATCGAACCTATCTAATAATATCAGAATGAACTACAAGACTAGATAGGGGCGTTACATTAAGTTGGTGTCAGAGTGCAGCTACCTAGGTCAGGACGGGGTAGAATTCCTCAAGTAAGGGATTAGTGCGGGTTAGTCGGCTGTACCTAGGCGGTTGGCTAGCTTGTATGGTGTTTTAAGTTTGGGGAATGGAGTATTAAGTTTGGGAAGATAGAAGCTCCTGTTGGTACTGTATGTTATCTGCTTAATAATCCGTTATTGAGCCTGATCACCTCGGTAATACTTGTTTTGCAAATTGGCAGCATGCTACCGGCACAGAGAGGTAGGCCACGAACCCGAGACCCTGAAGTAGATGTGAATGAAATGATGCAGACTATGCGAGACATGGCAAAAGCTATGAGAGCCCAAGCTGAAGTCATAGCTGAGGCACTTCGTTAAGCCCAGACGGACCAAAGCAAAGAGACCCAAACAGGGGCAGAGCAAGTGAAGACCCCAATTGGTGGAGGCTAGTTTAACTTCCAGAGAGTTAGGCCTCCCACCTTCAACAGATTAGCAAGTTCAAAGAAGGTTGAAGAGTGGGTACAGAAGATAGAGGAACTATTTGAAGTATTGGGAACCACTGAGCAGCAAAAAGTCACCTTTGTCGCTTACCAGTTGGAGGGAGAGACGAAGCATTGGTGGAAAGGTACGAGGCAACTGATGGAGGCTTAGGGGAACCCGATCACCTGGGATAGACTTAGAGATGCGTTTCTCAAGAAGTATTTTCCCCAGAGCGAGAGGAATGTCAAGGAAGGTGAGTGCATGCAAATCAAACAGGGTGGCAGGTCATTTGAAGAACACCTAGCCAAGTTCGAAGAGCTGTCAAAGTTCTCCTCCTACCTAAAGTGGAGACCGGATGAGGCATAGAAAGCCCTGCACTTGGAGAACAGTTTAGACCCAGAACTGTACCATGAAGTGGCAGCCCACGAGATTCGAGACTACCCGACCTTAGTCAACAGGTGCAGGATCGCCTCTCGGACCCTAGCAGCCTTACAAAAGTAGAAACATAAGGTGATTTTTTATAAAAGGAAGGGCCCTGTCAGTTTCAACAAGGGCCATGACAAGAAGTTTCAAAGGAGTCAAGCAGGGAAGAAGCCAGTGAACACCCCGGCACCTCAGCGCAACTGTGTGAAGTGTGGGAAGAATCACGGGGATAGGCCATGCCTGATGGGGCAGAACGTGTGCTATAGATGTGAGAAGCTATGACACATCGCTCAGAACTGTCCAACCCTAAGGAAGTCAGAGGAATCAGCCAAACCTCTTACCAAGGGAAGGGTGTATACCCTGAAAGGGAAAGAGGTTGCCCAGTCCAAAGATTTGATGAAAGGTACGTGTTTTATTTATGATATTCCTTTAATTGTATTGTATGATTCTAGTGCCACCCACTCTTTTATTTCAATAGACTGTGTTCATAACTTAAAGTTAACCACAACCACCCTACCATATGAACTATCCATAGCAGTACCCACCAATGAACATGTGTTTACATCCATGATTTGTTTAAACTTTCCCATTGTAATTGCAAACAGAACCTTCATTGTAGACCTTATCTGTTTACCCATGGTGGAATTAGATGTCATCCTTGGTATGGATTGTCTCTCTTCAAACAATGTTATCTTGGACTACTTAGCTAAGTCTGTGACTTCCATAGACACTAGGCCAGTAAATGTGGGGATAGAGATGAAAAACCAGAGGATGGGTTTCTTATGTTCCTCGGAGGTAGAAAGTCAACAGAAATTAGAAACTATACTTGTATTATAAGAGTTTTCAAATGTGTTCCCAGAGGATATTACTAGTCTCCCACCAGAGAGAAAGATCAAGTTTTCTATAGACCTAGTCCCTGGGACAGGGCCAATTTCTATAGCACCCTATAAGATGTCCCCGATGGAGTTAAAGGAGTTGAAGGAGCATATAGAGGACCTCTTAGTAAAGCAATTCATTAGACCCAGTGTGTCATCGTGGGAAGCTCCTGTGTTGTTTGTTAAGAAGAAAGACGGGAGTATGAGGATGTGCATAGACTATAGACAACTGAACAAGGTAACCATAAAGAATAAGTATCCTCTCCCTAGGATCGATGACCTACTAGACCAACTTAGAGGGGCCACTATCTTTTTCAAGATTGATCTGAGGTTGGGGTATCATCATATCAGGGTTAGGAAACAAGACATACCTAAGACTGCCTTTAAGACTAGGTATAGGCACTATGAATTCCTTGTAATGCCCTTTGGACTGACAAATACCCCAGCTGTATTCATGGATCACATGAACCGCATCTTTAGACCCTACCTCAACCAATTTGTAGTAGTGTTTATTGATAACATATTAGTGTATTCTAAAGATAGACGGGAGCATGAGCAGTATCTAAAGACAGTGTTGCAAATACTTCGGGAGAAGCAGCTGTATGCCAAGCTAGAAAAGTGTGAGTTTTGGCTAAGGGAAGTTAAATTCCTAAGGGATGTGATTTCTGATGAGGGGGTGTCTGTGGATCCTAGTAAGACTGAAGCGGTAGTGAACTGGAAAAGACCCACTACTGTGACAGAAATTAAGAGCTTTCTGGGTTTAGCGGGATACTATAGGAGGTTCATTCAGGGGTTTTCTCAAATAGCGATGCCAATGACTAAGTTGACTCAGAAGGATTTTCCATTTGTGTGGGACACAAAGTGTGAAAAGAGCTTTCAAACCATGAAGGAGAAGTTAACCACCACACCTATGCTAGTTATCCCTGACCATTTAGAGAAGTTTGAGTTGTATTGTGATGCATCGAAGAAAGGGTTGGGATGTGTACTGATGCAAGAAGGACGAGTAGTGACCTATGCTTCTAGGCAACTAAGGCTGCATGAGAGAAACTACCCTACCTATGACTTGGAGTTAGCGGCTATAGTGTTTGCCTTAAAGATTTGGAGACACTACCTCTATGTTTCTAGATTCGAGGTATTTAGTGACCATAAAAGTCTCAAATACCTCTTCGACCAAAAAGAATTGAATATGAGACAAATGAGGTGGATGAAATTCATTAAGGACTATGATTTTGAGATAAAGTACCATCTGGGTAAGGCAAATGTTGTATCTGATGCACTAAGTAGGAAGTCTCTCCACGTAGTTCGTCTAATGGTGAGCGAGATGGACTTGATAGAGAAATTTAGGAACATGAGGCTGTCTACCTTGGTGTTACCGAATAAGATCTGTCTGAGTGAGTTAAGGATTGAGAACACCCTTAAAGCCCAAATCTTAGAAATCCAAAAGGAGGATAAATTCCTAAGATCCCTAAAGGATTCGAAGGAGTTTACAAGAGAGGCCGATGGAATGGTAACTTTTCAGGGTAGGATGTATGTCCCTAAGACAAGAGGATTAAGGGATAAGATTTTAGAGGAAGCCCACCAAAGTAAGTACACTGTCCATCCTGGGGCCACCAAGATGTATCAGGACTTAAACGGAAGGTTCTAATGGCTAGGGATGAAGAAGAATATAGCAGAGCATGTAGCTAGGTGCCTAGTATGTCAGCAGGTCAAGATTGAACATCAAAAGCCTGCTGGTTTATTACAACCCTTGGATATCCCTGAGTGGAAGTGGGATAAGATTTCAATAGACTTTGTGATAGGATTGCTTAGAACTCAATCGGGGAATGATGTTATCTGGGTTATAGTGGATAGGTTAACCAAGTCCACTTATTTTCTCCCCATTAGGATTAACTACCCCTTGGATAGACTAGCACAGCTATATATTCAGGAGATAGTAAGACTTCATGGGATACCCATAGCATCGTCTCAGATAGGGATCCCAGATTCACCTCTAGGTTTTGGAGAGCCCTGCAAGAAGCCTTTGAAACTAGGCTAAATTTTAGTACAGCATATCATCCTTAAACGGACGGGTAAACAGAGAGAACCATCCAAACTCTAGAGGATATGCTTAGGGCTTGTGTCCTAGAATACCGAGGGAATTGGGAAAAGAGTCTGCCACTAATTGAGTTCTCTTACAATAATAGTTTCCACTCTAGTATAAGTATGAATCCCTATGAGGCCTTGTATGGGAGGAAATGCAGGTCGCCGATATGTTGGTATGAGGTGGGTGAGAGGCAGTTGTTAGGTCTTAAGTTAGTATAACAGACTACTGATCAGATTAAGATGATCAGAGAAAAATTGGCAAAAGCTCAGGACAGGCAAAAAAGCTATACGGATAAGAGAAGAAGACCCCTAGAATTCGAGGAAGGGAACCATGTTTTTCTGAAAGTATCCCCAACTACTGGGATTGGTAGAGCTATAAAGTCTAGAAAGCTAAGTCCCAGATACATTGAACTTTTCCAAATATTGAAGAGAGTGGGTCTATCTGCCTACCAAATAGCCTTACCCCCACATTTGTCCAACCTTCACAATGTCTTCCATGTCTCCCAGCTCCAGAAATATATACCAGACCCCTCCCATATACTTGACGCTAGTACCCTACAATTAAAGGATAATCTGACTTATCAGCCAAAACCTATTCAAATCATCGGTACTGAGGTCAAAACCCTGCGGAATAAGGCCATTCCCCTGGTAAAGGTCATATGGGACTCGACGACACCACAGGAAGTTACCTGGGAGAGGGAGGAGGACATGCACAAAGCTTATCCAGAGCTATTTTCATAAGGTATGTATGAATTTCGAGGATGAAATTATTTTAAGGAGGGGAGAAATGTAACGCCCATAGATTAAGTAGCTTAAATTGACAATGGAATAAATTAATTTCTTATTGCTAATTAATCTAATAATATCGGAATGAACTACAAGACTAGATAGGGGCGTTATAGAAAATACTATATTTTTCTCATCCTCATTTAAAATGTCATGTCTATCGGGTTACCATGCTTGAAAATCCTCACATTTTATACTTATAGTTGCATGCACACTTTAGTTAATATCCATCACCCAAGATATATGTATATTCATAAAATATAATTAGATTATACCAGTAGCATGATTACATTCACATAAAGAGCAGTAAGGAAATAAGAGCATTTCTCATTGACCTTAGCCAAAATCATGATAATCATCGAATAATAATAATAATAATAATAATAATAATAATAATAATAATAATAATAATAATAAAAAGAGAAATTAAGAAAGTTGCCAAGCGAACAACTCCACATTTTAAAATCTTGTACTCATAACTTTTTGGCAACATATACCCATTGGCAATTCTCAACTACTATTTCACATTCATGTACATTCTGGAGCGTCCTCTAGTGGATCCAAGTACAAAAGAGTCCATACAATAAGAGTCCATACATTAAGAGTCCACACAATGAGTATATATCATAAAGGTTCCCAAATATTTGAGATCACCATCCGCTTTCTGGATAATTCATATCTCAGTACGCTATTCATAAGTATATATATTAAGATGATTCGGCTCATACTATAATTATGTGAAATTCTAAGTATGTGACCTTTTTAATTTGACCATTAAGTTCACTAACTTAGAATTTACAACTATCACAGTAACTGTGGAATATCTAATTACTATCCCATACCGGAAATCAGTCATTTAGTTATGAATCTATCTACCCTTAAACATATACTAAGAATACAATTCTCATTTCTCTTATTTATTCTTGCTCTTTCCTTCTCAAATCT
This sequence comes from Senna siamea, assembly GCA_031216115.1. Lineage (NCBI taxonomy): Eukaryota > Viridiplantae > Streptophyta > Magnoliopsida > Fabales > Fabaceae > Senna > Senna siamea. Next base: position 13,526,781 of record CM062360.1, read on the forward strand.
CATAATACTCTTGCTCTTTTTCATTTAAGTCAATATACATGTTACCCTTCTCATTCTAGGTATAAATCCCTTGTTTGAGTGAAGTTTTTAGGATAAATATCTTTCAAACATGTTCTTGAGTTCATAATACACTCATAGAGGTTGGCAGTCAGATGGTACCCTACCACCAGTCGACTATTAACATTCTGTCTAATTTCAAAAGGTCAACTCGAGAGCTATCAATTGATTGCTAGAGGCCTGGCAATCGGCTGCTAGCTACAATTCAGGCCCGACAATCGACTGTTAAGGTGTGATAGTCGGTTGTTAGCATTCAAAAAATTTTTTTGGAATTGAAGAGCACGACAATCGACTTCCAAGGGTTAGCAACCAACTGCTAAGGCTCTGGATGTATTTCTGGGCAATTTAAGAACGCGACAGTCGAGTGTCTCAAGCTACCAGTCGGTTGTTACGTTATGCTCTATTTTTAGACTTGTTGTTGACCCATATTTTTACTCTAAAAACTTGTTTATAAAATTGTTTTGAAATTCATAAACTCAAAATAAAGTTCCAAACATCATTTAACATATAAAAATAGCCTAACACACTATTTAATCTTACTCAAATCTTGGATTTAACCTCAATTTCATTCAAAGGTAAAAATTCATTTTTCATAATCTGATTTAAACATGCACAAATATATTCATATAGTTCAAAATACCCAATAGTAATAAAAAACACGAAAAATGTAATTTTAAATCCCTTTTTCTCTTCAAACAATTTCAAAATCATGAAAGATAGTTACATGAATAGTAACTTAATTCCTTGCTTGTGAGTTGATTATTGTATTAGATGCCTTCCTAAACACTTTCTTGGATTCAAATCTTACTGGAAGTGGAGATTTAATCTTTTTTTCTTCACTTTTCTCTCTCTACACAATGCCTCTCTCTCTAAAAGTCGAGTTCTAAATTTTAGATAAGGAGGAAGTTTGAATTTTGGCCTTATGTAGGTGGCTAGGAAATTGCAATTTCGATCCTAATCTCTGATCATTTAACTCTAAAATGGAAATTTTCAAACTGTACACATAAGGACCATCTTACCCCTGAACCAATGGTGGGGAAATTTCAAAATTCTAATAGTTATAGTAAGTCCTTTGGCTAAAATTGTGTTTCCCACACTTAAACTTTTTCCTCTTTCATTTTAGTCCTTATATTCTTTCAAGTCAATTATCTCACTCTTATTTAATCCAACTCTTACACTAATACAACCATATGCAACATATACAAGCAATTAATAAAAATTAACAAATATCTCTTATGAAAATAGGAGCGGATGTTACAGATAACATGTATAGTATTTCAAATTTTTGGAGACTAATTTTTATAGTCATTAAATGTTTTACTTAGATAGTTAACTTTCCACATTAGCATGCTCATCAAATGTTTTTAACGACATCTAAAGGAAGGACTAATGTGTATAGTGTTTTAAATTTTTTGAGACTAATTTGTATAATTAATATCTTTCAGGGACTAAAGTGTCAGTAAGTATATTATTTTATATTATATCTAATAAATATTATTTTATATTATATTTAAAAAATTAATTGCACATTTGTGCATGCTAAGTATCTATTAATTAAATATGTATTTGACTAATATATATAAAAAAATTCTTAAAATTTAAAATAAAATAAATTTATCGTATTTAACTCAAAATAAATAATAATGAAATAATAAATTTTAAAATATATTTTTCTAATAAATTTTAATTTTTTGAAAAATTAATTATATTATTAAGAGTATTTTAGTCAAAATAGATAAAAATGTAACTTTTTTAATTTTTCAAGAGAGGAGAGTGTAATTTTGATATTTTTCAAGAGCATGAGTATAATTTATTCTAAAAATTATACTTGGTACATCTAAGGTTTGATACTATATTACACAAAATTATTTTTTAATTTATTTTAATACCTTTTTATACAATATGTATTCATTTTAAAATAATAAAATTACTTAATTACTTTTACTATTAAAATAAAAATTTCATGTTGAAATTTAGTATATATTTTATGCATTTACTATTATGTTAAAAATAAAATTACAATTTTATTATGGAAAGTCATTTTCATGAACAAAAAATAAATTAGAAAAGAGTGATCTTTAACTAAATTTTAGGGAGGATTAGTGTAATTTACTCATAAAATTATTATCTATATTGTCTTTTTATTACTTTATTGGTCAATTTTGACATCATTGGATAGACAAGATATGATTGTTGGTTATGCTGATTGTTTGTTATCTTGCATAACAGTTTAGTAAAGAGAAATGGAGGAGAAAGAAAAGTTTTGTTTTTATAGTATTTTTTTGTTTTTTTGTTTTCTATTAAGTGATTATTCTCAACATTACTAAATGAAAATTATGAATTTTAATTCTCTTATACTGGAAAAAAACATGACTATATTGTGTAAGTAAATATTGATCTTTTATTTTTATTAAAAATAAATCAAGTGTAAAAATAGTGCCACACGTACAACTGATTTTTCATTGGCATCAATTTTGATAGAGAAGTAGGTTAGTGAAAGGAAAAGAATTTCTATGAAAAATAGACAAAAATGAAATAATGAATTTTAATTTTAATAATTTTATTCATGTACTTTCTCTATCTTAAATTTTTTATTAAAATTAAAATATCTAAATTACTCACTTGATATAATTATATTATTTTTTTAAAAAAGAGACTCATTTATAAGTACTCAAACCAAATATTTTTTTTTATATATTTCTTAATCCCAAGAAATGCTACATTATATAATATATAAAAGCAAACCCAAAGCAATGTGGCATTTAACGAAGACCTTCTCTCTCTATCTCTCTTTATACTTTTTAAGGTTGTTCTATTTCTATGCGAAAACCTTCAATCATTCATCATTCACAACCCAAGTGCATTTAATGTAGCATGTAATGCATACCTTCTCTCTTTATCACTCTATAAACTTATCGGCCTAAGGCTCTTCTATTTCTATGCCAAAACCTTCACTCATTTGCTAATTCCAACCCAAGCGCATTTGATGCAAACCTTCTCTCTCTGTCTCTCTCTAAAATTCTCACCGTAAGGCTCTTCTATTTCTATGCCAAAATCTTCACTCCTCCAATCTGAATCAATGCACATTTAACGCCGATCACCCATCTCTATTCCTCTCCATAACTCTGTTGAAGGTGTTTTGTATTTATTTGCCAAAAGTTGTACTTCTTCCCCTTCTAAACCAAGGTGCGTTAAATACTCTTTGCTTATTTCTTTCTCTCTCAAACTTATCGTGGGAGTTTTTTTCTCTTGCATTTAATGTTGACGGATCAATACCATATCTCTTTGTTCCTGCTTTGATATTCTCAAGCCATACCTCCCTTTAAATATTTTTCTTTATATCTAATGCGATATCACTGTCCATATTGAAGTGTAGTTACATTTGAATTCGAAATTTGAATTTCCCCCCTTTTGATTTTCTGCTTCTATAACTTCCTTCAATCCCTCTCGCTTTGGCATCTATGACCATGAATATTTTATTTTAGATAACTCTGGTGCTCTACATGATTTCCACTTACTAGTCTTCAATGGAAGGAGAGAAGAATCAAAGCCTGTCTTGCCATGTTGTGATTATGTTCAAATACCTTTGTCCTGCAAATATGTTTATGTTCATAGAATATCTGCAGACAAAGGTACTCGAACATAATCTAAGGGACACAAATATGTATGCTTTCTTTTTTTGGATAAAATATTCTGAATACATAAACTAAATTAAATTCAGAATATCAATCATGTTAAATTATCAAGAAGAAAAATAACTGAAAGCGGAAGCGTACCTGAATCCATAACTTATTCTTCAATCTTGAGGTTATGAGTCTTCCAAATTAATAAGCACAAGTTTAGAGAAAATAGGGTTTCTCTCTTGTCTGATGATGGGATATAGAGAAGAACTGTACTTCTAATTTGGGGACCATAACCCTAATTAAATAGTTGAACTAGGATTCCTTATTTCTAATTTAGCCCATCATAAAATTAGAAATTATAATTAGGGTATCTACACATATAAGCCCATACTTAAAATTTAGGCCCATCACAATAACTAAATCAGATCACTTTTTATTTGGGCCAGACTCTTTTCTTATGATAGCAATTGACATACAATTATATATTTAATATAAATATAAGTCCATAAAATACCCAACAATCTCCCACTTGGACTATATATATATATAAAAATATATTACCTTATAATTGAATGTCACAAAATAACCTTATGAGCTCAAAATTTTGCTATTAGAATCAAGAGTATTTCCGAACAATCTCATCCATCAATCATGTTAACATAGAACCAAGGCAACTTTTGTTACATTTAGCGTAACTAAGTCATCCCTGATCACATATATCAACATAATCAAATGACATAGATCAAGTATGGATGTGTAGCATAGAAAACTATATGCAGTGTGATCTAAACATGTCTATTTCCAACTGGTCCAATTTAAACCTTATTAAACTATACCAAGTTCAAAGTGTGAATAAGCTGAAAGAAACTTTATTTCTGCAGAAAATATCCTCAAGATATCCATAAACTGAAATAACTAAAGAATATGTCTGTAACATAAAAGCAAAATTACAAACTCCCACTAAAACTGAATATCTTCAAATGACATAACACCCATATGAACAGTGTGCTCATGAAAGACCTTGGGTGGTAGTCCCTTAGTAAGCGGATCCGCAATCATGGAGTCTGTGTTCTATAGACAACTGTCCACTTTGAACTCTTTCTTTAACAACTAGGAACTTAATTTCTATGTGCTTTGACTTCGTTGAGCTCCTGTTGTTATTGGAATATAAGACTACTGATTTATTGTCACAAAAAATTTTAAGTGGTCTTTCAATTTCATATATAATTTGCAGCCCAGTGACAAAGTTTCGCAACCATATTCCATGATTAGATGCCTCATAACATGCTATAAATTCAGCTGCCATGGTGGAAGGAGCTACAAGTGTTTGTTTAGCACTCTTCCAAGACACTTCTCCTCCTGCCAGCAGATAGATATAGCCCAATGTAGACTTCATACTATCTTAGCATCCAGCAAAGTTAGATTCTGAATATCCAATGATCTCTAACTTATCTGATCTTTTGTATGTAAGCATAAAGTGCTTTGTTCTTTGTAAATACCGCATGACTCGTTTAGCTGCTTTTCAATGATCCATGCCTGGATTGCTTAAATATCTTCCTAACATGCCAACAATATACGCAATATCTGGACGCGTACAGACCTGTGCATACATTAGACTCCCTACTACTGAAGCATAAGGAATCTTTTGTATGTCCTTTTTCTCAAAATCATTTTTAGGGCATTGGTTAAGACTGAATTTATCTCCTTTAGCCACAGGGGTATCTCCTGGTTTGCAATCCTGCATACCAAATCTTTTAAGAACATTTTCGATATAGGCCTTTTGTGATAATCCAAGGATACCTCGAGAGCGATCTCGATGTATTTGAATCCCTAATACAAAGTTTACATCACCAAGATCTTTCATCTCAAAGTTCTTTGCTAGAAAGCTCTTGGTTTCATGCAACAAGCTTATATCATTATTGGCAAGTAGTATGTCATCAACATACAAAACCAAGAAAATGTGCTTACTCCCACTGAATTTGTGGTATATACAATCATAAACCAAATTTACCTCAAAACCAGACGAGGTAATAACTTGGTGAAATTTGTAATACCATTGATGAGACGCTTGCTTAAGTCCATAGATAGATTTCTTTAATTTGCAAACCATCGACTTTTCATCACCAGACACATAGTTTTCTGGTTGCACCATATATATTGTTTCATCAATGTTGCCATTGAGAAATGCTGTTTTGACATCCATCTGATGTAACTCAAGATCAAAGCATGCCATTAAAGCCATTATAATCCTAAAAGAGTCTTTCGAAGAAACTGGAGAGAAAGTCTCTTTATAATCGATGCCTTCTTTCTGTGTGAAGCCCTTAACGACAAGACGTGCCTTGAACCTTTCCACATTACCTTTTGAATCCCTCTTGGTTTTAAATATCCATTTACAACCAATGGGCTTTATACCTTCAGGCAATGGGACAAGATCCCACACATCATTGTCTTTTATGGACTTTATCTCTTCATTCATGGCATCAATCCACTTTTGAGAGTTAGAACTTTCCATGGCTTGATGAAAATTGATTGGATCATTTTCCATCACTCCAATGTAAACATCATGTTCTTGGAGAAACACAATATAATCATCTGAAATTGCACTTCTCATTTCTCTAGTGGATCTTTTTAATGGCAATGGTTCTTGAGGCTGTAGAGTTTGTTCATCTGGAACAAATTCTTGAACTTGTTCCGGAGAGTTAATGACATTGTCTTGATCCGAAGTTGCTTCTTGAATAATGTCAGGTATAGTAATCATTTCCTGATCATTCTCAATAGCAATTAAAGGAATATTAACATATTCCTCTTCAAAGACAAAGTCCTTGACCCTATCTCCCCCACCAAACTCAACATCCTTAAAGAATCGAGCATTATGTGTCTCGAATAGAGACTTAGTCGTGGGATCATAAAACTTGTAACCCCTGGATCTTTCAGAGTATCCAATAAAGTAACAACTGACAGTCCTAGAGTCCAGTTTCTTTTCATTTGGCCTGTAAGGCCTTGCCTCAGTTGGACATCCCCAAATATGAAAATGCTTTAGACTAGGCCTTTTACCTGTCCAAAGCTCATAAGAGGTCTTTGCAGTTGCCTTAGTTGGAACTCTATTCAATATGTACACTGCGGTTTTTAATGCCTCTCCCCAGAGTGATTCAGGTAAGGTTGAATGACTAATCATACTCCTTACCATATCTTTAAGCGTTCTGTTTCTTCTCTCAGCGACACCATTCATAGCGGGCGAACCCGACATAGTGTACTGAGGGATGATACCGTATTCCTCTAGGAATTTCACAAATGGTCCTGGAAGTTATTCACCTGATCCATCATATCTACCATAGTATTCACCACCACGGTCAGATCTGATGTTCTTAATTCTTTTGCTGAGTTGATTTTCAACTTTAGCTTTATAATTTTTGAACATATCCAGTGATTGCGATTTCTCATGAATGAGATAAAGGTAGCCATATCATGAATAATCGTCCATGAACGTTATAAAGTATTGTTGACCATTCCAAGAAGCCATAGGGAATGGTCCACAAATATCAATGTGTATTAGTTCTAAGACGTCTGATTTCCTATTGGCACCAAATCTCCTGACATTTGTTTGTTTCCCCTTAATACAGTTTATACACACATCAAAATCTGAAAAATCAAGGGGATCAAGAATACCATCGGACACAAGTCTTTCTATTCTCCTTTTGGAGATATGACCCAATCTCTTGTGCCACAATGAAGATGAATTCTCATTGGTTAATTAGTGCTTTTTACCTATTACATTAACATGTATAGATTCATTAAACGAAGAAATTGTGTCAAGCAAGTATAGATTATCATATCCTGATAAAGAACCAGAACCAACTAAATTTGAATTTTGAAAAAGACTAAACTTTCCATTTCCAAATAAACAATAATAACCAAACTTGTCCAATGTTGAAATAGAAATTAAATTTCGTCTAAAAGATGGTACAATAAAAGTCTTAATCAAATCCAAATAAAATCCAGTCTTTAACAATAATCTAAACGTTCCAATTGCTTCGACTTCTACTGACTTGCTGTAACGACCCCCTAATACGTCATACGCGATGCTTATCTGATTAGCGAAAGCATATGGGTTAGTGTACATAATTATTCCCTATGTGGGAATGTCAGGGGATCGCTACTGGTTGAGCGTAACCCAAATAGACTTCCCATTGTCCATTCAGATTCCGTTCAACCCTGATTCACACGCAGCTAACTAAATACACATACATACATCATTAATAACTCTGGAATGAAACTAAAGTCCATACATACGGCGTACAATCATTAAACTCAATATCCAAAACTTATATACATATACTGTCAAGCATTCATATACATTCTAACTGAATTTTCCAAGTTTACAGTGGTAAACCCTACCGAAAATCCGACAGAGTTTCCTTTGTATTTCGATCATATCCAAAGTACAAAATCACCTATTTACAATCAAACAGCCAGTCCAACAATAGCAATAAACATAACTAACATAAATCCATATACAGCAACGTCAATTCATCACTACAATCCATATACACTATCTGAAATATTACATATACATTCAGTCCAATCCATATAGAAGGCATAAGAGATAGAACCCAATAAACAACAACGTCATCAGAGTATATATACAAACTATTCAAGCCTAAGCTAAATCATCTTCCGGTATATCCTCAAGTCAGCCTCGGCTATCGTCTGGGTTCCTGTCCCTGTCCCTGTTCATCTGAGTAAACAACCTAATGAGATATGAATCCCAGTAGAATAATTCACAATTCAAATATCATTCAAAAATTGGTTGAATACCCAGCGGTGCAAACACCGAAATCATCTTCCCGAAATCAATTCGAAAACAGTGAAATACCTTATCTTTAAAAATTATTTAATTACATGGAAATCGCGGCAGTTCCTTGAAATCATAAAATCCATTTCTTTGAAAATCAATCATAAAAATCAAATAAAATCTCATGCCCGGTGTATCTCAATCCACGTTGGCTACAAATCCGTTGTAACCAAATCTAAATCATCATCTAATTGCACGTAGTCTAGAGAGAATACCTCTCTTATCGTTGGGTGTGATCCGTAACACCAATCACCTGAATCAAGCCTATATTGTGAGTGTGATCCGTAACACCAATCACCCACTCAAGGACCGGGTGAGAATCAACATCTAGGGCGTCCCCTAGCATGTGCACATACGCCAATTCTCATCCTCATACAGTCTATTCGAACTCATATGCACTCGGTCGGCTATTCCTCAGGGTTCTAGGGTATTACGCCTAAATCACAACGTTTCCCCGTGTAGGTTATCCACCCTTATACTCCCTAAACCTTTTTTAGGGTTGTCCTGATTTAACGCGTAATCCCTAACTCAGTACAGGCTGAGTATGATAAAAATAATCTCGTTTAAAAGCTCCCTGTACTAGGGATACTTAACGGCCGTCTCATACCGGCTATCAAGTACCCAACCCTAAGTAAATCCGTCCTAAAGGCATCTAAACTCGATAAACAAGGTGTCTAACATGAAATTAGGGTTTTCAACACACAGGCATGCATTTTATCCCATCGAAAGTAGCACGCAATTCTATGCAAGTCATCTAAATCATTCAGGTATTCACTAAATCAATTCTAGGGTTCGGGAAGTGTAAATTATCCTACCTGGTCTCCAAATACTCTAAATCACTTCAGAATTCCACGCAGTCTCAATTTTTGAGCCTGATTAATTTCCTGGACATAAAATTAAATATTCAGATTCATCACGTCATTCGTTTTTCGATCCTAAATCCAGTTACGCTAAACCTAGGTCAATTTATTGTCTAATTATGTTCGGTAGCTATTTCAGTCATATACCATTAGTTTTTGGGAAATCGGACCTTACCAATGTGACCGGATGATGGAATTCTGCGTCACAGTGGTCTCGGTTTCTCCAGATGCACGTCCAGAAGCTCAAACCGGCGACACCGCAGCGCCTGGCGGTGTGCGGTGGTGCAGTGGAGAGTGCGGTTGTCTCGAAAATCACACCACGGTGAAGTCTGCAAGCCTAGGAGTCCGAATACGGTGGTGGCGCAGCGGTTCACGGCCGTTTGGGCAGCGTTTTTCGGCCACAAAGTTTCTCACACGGCAGACGGCGTTTCCCTCGATCCAGGCGCGTCCGGCCTCCTTTCGACGGCGGCGAGCTACTGGAGGAAGCTAGCAGCTCAGGCTACACGGTGGTGGGGGTGGTGACGGTCAACAGCGACGGACGGCGGCGATCTGAGCTGGTGAAGTTTCGCGCGATGGAGGGAAAAAACGGTATTTTTTCGGCGGCTCCGGCGACCGTTGGTGGCTGTGGTTGGTTGCTGGAGGTTGTGGGCAGTGAGAGCTGTCAGTTGGTGTCCTTGGTGGTGGCCCACGGTGGCTGTAGCGGCCGTTCACGGTGGAGGAAGTAGGAGAGAGAAAAGAGAGAGGAGAGAGAGAGTGTAGTGAGGAGAGAGAGAGAAATGGGAGAAATAGAGGGAATTCGTGTAATTTAAAGCCTCCGGGGATGATTCTGACTTTTCCCAGCCCACCCGAGGATACTTTAGGGTGTCGGCATCCTTCCAGATGTCGGCACGTATTTCTATGCAAAAGTTTTGGCCTTCGTCAACAAAATCGACGTACGAAACTTCTTCCGTCAGTTTCTGATCGTCGGATTGCATTTCTTTCTGTTTGATCATGTTTCTGGCTTCGAACAACCCTCTGTTTCGAATCACTATCCTCGAAAGTCGTGCCAGGCTTCATTTAAAAGGGGTTAGGGTTAAAAATCAAATTTTATCTTTTAAAATCCTTTAAAACTCTTTCAAATCTTTTCAGTTGTTACACTTGCCATCACCAAGATAGATTTATCTTTCACCATAACTAGGCTTTCGGCAATTCAGGCAGCCCTGCATAGATACACTGATGTGAGTTGTTACACCAGAATCTATCCACCATGTATGTCTAGGCACCGAAGTCAAATTAACCTCAGAACAAACAAAATTAAGAAGCATACCTTTCTTTGCACGCCAGGCGTGATAGTTGGTGCAATGCTTCTTTTTATGTCCTTTACCCCCACAAAAGAAACAACCATATTGAGTTAGTTCCTTATGTTGTTTCTTTTGCGGTTTCATATCCGCAGTGTCTTTATTCTTCTTTCTCTTGTTGTCTTTCTTCTTGTCCTTTGAAGTAGAGGCCAAATGGGCACTTTGTGTCTTTTCTTGCTTCAATCTTTCCTCTTATTGAACACAGTGTGAGATGAGCTCATTAAGTGACCAAGGTTCCTTTTGGCAATTATAGCTCACCTTAAACTGACTAAATTGTGCAAGAAGGGATAACAAAACCAAATGCACTAACAAGTCTTCAGATAATTCCAACTTGAGTGCTTTCAATTTTGAAGCAAGATGAGACATTTCCATAATGTACTCCCTTATGTTTCCTTTACCGGTATACCTCATAGAGATGAGTTTTGCTAAGATTGTACTAGTTTCAGCCTTTTCACTCTTAGCAAATCTCTTCTCAAGGTTCTCAAGGAAATCTTTGGCCGTATCTACTTGATCAGACATAGTGCCCCTAAATGCCTCTAGCATGGCACGCTTAATTATCATTAGACTAATGCGATTGGACTTTTCCCATTTTTCCATCTCCCTCCTTTCATTTGAGGTACTCTGATTAGTAAGATCAATGGGTTTAGGAGTCCGTAACGCATAGTCTAAGTCCATAATTCCGAGAGTAATTAAAACACTCTCTTGCCATGCCTTAAAATTTATGCCATTCAGCAGAGGAATAGAGTTAATGTTGGCAGTTATATTAGCTGCTAAAATAGAAACTAAATTAGTACAAAGCCAAGAAAAATACTCACATAAGTATCAAAATTGGGCTATACTAGAATAATAAATTTAAATAAAGGCAACCCCATCTCAAGATATCTAGCACTCCATTAATATATCATCTTTGGACAAAATATTAATTTGTAAGTGATATCTTGGTGTAGTAATCAAATATTGATAACAAAGTAACATATCAAACAATAAATCTTCCTTTAGGCCGATTTATTGCTTATATGTAAAGCCAAATAATTATCACATATTTATTACCACAGGTGTATATACAATTATATTAAATAGAGATTTTCCTTTAGGCCAATCAATATTTATATAAATTACATAAGCACATCTATTTATATTTCAAAACAAATTAATTTTCACAATAGAGATCACTTAGGTGATATATTGTTTCAATTAATTAGTCTTAAAATATATATTAGCAAACTAATATTTAAATTTAAATTCTCCAAATATTTTAAACTTTACATCATATCCTTAGAAATCATAATACTGTAAATTACTTAATTTATAATTTCATTGGATAAGTACAAATATGAAATCTAAGAAATCTTATCATAAATTTTAAATTCTTGAAACAACATAAAATTTGCCATAACTTAAATTCTAAATTTCAAATTCAAAATTTAATATATATCTAATCAAATCCTTATATTATAATATATATATATGTATATATATATATAAATTACATAAAATCATAATATCTTAAAATTTTTGCCACAAATCCTAATACAATTATTATATATAATTGTTTGTAGCAAAAATTCTTAACAAAAATATAAAATTTCAAATCTCAAATCTCAAATTTATTGTATTATATATATTAAATTACCTTTAAAATTTAAATCCATATACATATATAATCAATATACAATGAGCTGCACGCAAAACGATCCTCACAAATCATATAAAAAAAACAACCAAATTCCTTTTGATATATATCTGAAGATACAAATATATGTGTATAATTTTGCGTCGAAAAACACGCAATATACATGAAATTAATATTTGAATTAAAATCATCAATTAGCCGCACAACAACATTTTTGAAGATGTATATTGATTGAAATTCCAACATACATACACAAATCGCATCTTCAATCAATGTTGCACGCAAAACAAAAAAAGGCAATATATTTATATGAATTGATGAAAACAATTCATACGCAACCTTTTAAAAGAATTCATGCTCATGAATTGAAAGCATGAAAATCGAAATAAACACATATATAGATTAAATTCCACAATCAGATGTAATTACGCATGTTACATGTTGCTTATCTTCATATATATGTATACAAATCGCAACGCTTCATTCTGAATTCATACACCAGAAGACTAAAAATTTCTTTACTTTTAATTTATAATATTTCAATTTTAATTCCTAATAATTTAACATAAAATTGGCTCTGATACCAATTGTTGGGTAAAATATTCTGAATACATAAACTAAATTAAATTCAGAATATCAATCATGTTAAATTATCAAGAAGACAAATAACTGAAAGCGGAAGCGTACCTGAATCCATAACTTATTCTTTAGTCTTGAGGTTATGGGTCTTCCAAATTAATAAGCACAAGTTTGAAGAAAATAGGGTTTCTCTCTTGTTTGATGATGGGATATAGAGAAGAACTGTACTTCTAATTTGGGGACCATAACCCTAATTAAATAGTTGAATTAGGATTCCTTATTTCTAATTTAGCCCATCATAAATTAGAAATTATAATTAGGGTATCTACACATATAAGCCCATACTTAAAATTTAGGCCCATCACAATAACTAAATCAGATCACTTTTAATTTGGGCCAGACTCTTTTCTTATGATAGCAATTGACATACAATTATATATTTAATATAAATATAAGTCCATAAAATACCCAACATCTTTCACTCTGACTTTGGTGTTGTTCAGCTTTCTTTGTAGCGTTCACATTGGACATTGGCCAACAATACTTTTTTTATATACATATAATGGTTGATATGTGTGAAAATGGTAGTACTGTCTTCTTCTTTTATTTTTCTCTCTAACCAAAAATGGGTAAAGCTACTCCAATATCGTCCATGGGTGAAAAATATATAAGTTTTTGCACTTATTGATTTTTATTCCTATACATACTAACTATATTCTCCTTTTTGTGTTACGGAACCTTCAAATTGGACAGTATTCTATTGATGTGTCATCTTTTCAAAATATTTTTGTCTTAGAATATGCCTTAGATATTTTAGAGCTCTCCTATTCACCTACTCATCCTGCGAAGAAATGGAAGATGTGAGGCGATTTGGAAGGCATTTGACCTCTTTTCTTTTTCAACTGTAACTTACTTAATGGTGATTCTTCTATACATATGAGTGTTAATGGAAGGCTATTTTTTTAGAAGTTAGACTGTTATGTTATACGTTAAGATGGTGATTAAATTGTATTCGTCCACATGAGAAGCGGTCTCGGTTAAGAAGGTTTTCTATCATTGGGCCTTCTTTGGTGTTTATTTTGTGTAATAACTTCAATCAAGTAGCATGTATTTCTCTGTATATCACTCCCTTTTGCAAATTAAGTGTACCAATTTATTCATTAGAATGGTGATGAACATCCATTACAGCACAATGTTATACTCATCTGCATGTTAAGTAATGCAAACTAACAATGTAAAAGGGTTAACCTTCACAGATCGTTCCAAGTCGAGTGCATGTACAAGATGCACAGCCATCTTAGCCATTTAATACTTGCAAGTAATTCCCTCACCTTTTCAACTTACTATTGTGTGCAAGCTTCATTTTTTTCCTTTAATAAAGTAGTTAAGGGTTACAAGCCATTGTGTCAGTTTTTCTATAAATTTTGTATTCAAGCCTCAAGGTTTGCCTTCAATAGAGAGTTAACATATAGAGGAGTGAACAACTAGCATTGCACAATAATGTTTTAGCCTAGATATTCTTTAGTAATCTTCTTGATATTCACACCATTTAGTACTCCAAATTTTATTTGAAGTACAAGAGTTAGGATCATGCTATAACATGCCCTTCTCAGAGTGATTTTGAAAATCACACCATTTGGTACACTCTATGCTTTGATGATTATTTCATATAGATAGTTAAGGATTTGAGCGAGTTTCATGATGGAGCTAATTACTTTATGGTTTACAATATTTCTTACAGATGGTTTGTCCATATAAAGCTACTTCACATTATTGCCAATGTTGATTTCAAAATGGTTAGGCATAATGGTGAGGCCGACATTCTGTGTTATATATAATTCAGGTCATGCTTCATCATACAATATTGAACTGTGTTTTCCCAGCTTCAGTATCCTTAATCTACAACTTGGTGCCAAACTTATCGTGTGCGCAATATGGCTTCATTTTGTAACGTTTGGCACCTGCTTGGCGTTTTTAGCGGTGATTTTTTTTGCTGCTAAAATTTCTTGCAACAAAAAGTATTGCTACTATAACTTTTTTAAAATTAATTATTTAAACAAAAGTTATAGCAGCAATAATATTCATTGCAATAATATTAAAACACACTTTAGCAATAGATAAAACCGCCGCTAAAAATGCCAAGCAGGCACCAAACAAAAATTTACGGTAAATGATCCAAAATCCATTTTGCAAACCTATATATGTTATTGATGATTCCATTTTGTTAACTAAGGGGTCCATTAACTATTTCAACAAGGATAATTATAAGGTCATTTTAGAATATATTTACACATATGATATGATCTCAGGTAAATGGATCCCAAGGCATTGTAAGGTTGACAGAGGTTTCTATTGGTATAAGACTTCTTACTTCCATGCACCGAGCTGCGTGACTTGCTTTGAGTAATCTTGAATCCTCTGAGTGTATCTATGTGTATGTGTACATTATTTTTTGTTTTGAACTATCATTGATACATTCCGTTTAGTTTTTGTATTGATGATTGTAGTAGTAATCATCTAATTTATTTTGCAATTTCATTGATGAATTGTTTTTCGTTTGTTTTTTTTTTATCCTCGAAATGAGAGTATGTTAATTTTCATGTTTATTTCTAATTCAAATTGGCGTGAAGGATGATTGTTTATGGACGAGTAATAGAATTAATAATTTTAGGTCCACCAATATAAAACTCATCTCTAAAAGGATCAAGAATGAAAGGATGTACTGATTTACAACATGCCAAATGAAATGTACAGACCTTAATCAATTAAATTTCCATTTGACTTAGTGACATAACTCTTTTAACTAAATCAATAATATTCAAAAATTTGGTGGGCGAGTGACCCCAATGTTGTGTTTTTATCCTCTGAATGAGATTATGTTAATTTTTATGTTGATTTCTAATTCAAACTAGCATGAAGGACGCTCATTCATGGATGAGCTATAGAATTAATAATGTTATGTCTATCAGTATAAATATTGGACTCATCTCTAAAAGGAGCAAGAATGGAAGGATGTACTAATTTACAACATGCGACATTAAATGTATGAAGTTTAATCAATTAAATTGCTATTTGACTTAGTGGCATATCTCTTCTAATTAAATCAATAATATCCAAAAATATGGTTGGTGGGTGACTTGAATGTTGTGTTTTTATCCTGTGAATGAAAGTATGTTAATTTGTATGTTGATTTCTAATTTAAACTAGCGTCAAAGATGGTAGTTCATGGATGAGCAATAGAATTAATAATTTTAGGTCTACCAATATAAAGCTAAGCCTCATCTCTAAAAGGATCAAGAATGGAAGGATGTACAGATTTAAAACAAGAGAAGTTAAATGTGCAAAGTATAATCAATTAAATTGTCATTTGACTGAGCATTGTAACTCTTCTAACTAAATTAATAATATTGGAATATATTTGGCAGGCAAGTACCCTATTATTGAAGTCACCGTTATCTCTTTATTAATTCAATCATATCTCTTAAACAATATATGGAAGTGGCATTCCATCTTCTATAATAGCCATCTACAGTAGGTGAGAGATAGAATCTAATCCATACAGGTTCTTTTTTGCTTTTGGATCCTCTGCATTGAGTAAGAAAGAGAATCCAAAGTCAAAAGAAGCTAATATGTAGTAGTTACAAATCTCTTAAAAAGACAATACACTGAATGTGCAAAGCTAATTGTAACCATGTCGAGTCTATAAATTGTCTGGATGGTAATCAAACCTCCCGACGCCCCCTATGGGCTGAGGTGCTATTTAGTAGTTTGATATTTTCTTTTTGTAAATTCTCATTCCCATTAGCTTATTATCTTTTTGGAAAGATAAAGGGATAGTATATATGATGTATATTTTATGAATGAGAATTCTTTTGGGATTGTATATAGTAAGTATGCAAATAAGGACAGTAATGTTATCCCATAATGGGCTTCATAAGGTAGACTTGCTATCTTTGAATCTCAACCTTATTTTTTAGGATGTTTTGTAAATACATATATCTAAATAAATATAATTTTACATGTGTATGTTACATTCACTTTAGACTTATAATAGTGCTGAATGACGAGTGAAATACTAAAAAGATATCCCAAACCAAACTCAATTAGTTAAAGGATCTAAGATAAATGTTGAAAAATGAACTCGCATAGTGTAATCAAGTAACAAGAATAGTAACACACTGTCTCTATAAGAAAATATATGCATAGAACTTATAGGAGCAAGGTATTACAAAAAACATAACCTTTGTTAAGGAAGCCTACTTATTACAAATGCTACATTGTTAATTGCTTCTACCCAAAAGCTTCTTGGGACATTTTTTGCATGAAGCATGCATTAACATATTTCTCCTAGGTGTAAATTCCTTTTTACTACACTGTTTTATTGTAGAGTGTTAACACATGTGAATTTTTGTCATATTTGCCATTTTCAAAGGAAATTATAGAAATCATTTAAGACATAATCGACCCCATTATCAATGTGTAGACAACAAATTCTTTTATCACTCTCTACTTCTACTATCTCTTTGAATTCTTTGAACTTAGATAATGTTTCAAATTTTTTTCTTCATAAAATAAACCCACAAATACCTAGGAAAATCATCAGTAAAGGTTACCATGTATTTTATCCCACCTATAAAGGTGGTCTTGAGTCCAAACACATCAAAGTGAATTAACTCTAATTGTTCCTTTGCTTTAGATTTAGACTCTTTAAAAGGAAATTGATTTGCTTTTCCATATTGACACTTGCACATATTGTGTCTATTCTTACTTCAAGTTAGGGAAGTCCCTTTAGCATTGAAATCATCATCACATCTAGCTTGGAATAGCTAATATGCCTCAATCACATGTGCCATAAGTTTTCTGTCTCATTCCTTCTCGTTTTGTCAACACATGTAATTTTTACTAACATTACATATACACACTCTAATTTATGTCCCTTCACCATGAGCTCTTTCATGATCTCAAGATCATGATATACCTTCACATCTTGTGGACCAAACAGTAAAAAATGACCTAAAGATGCTAATTATGCTACAAAAAGAAGATTTCTCTTCATATTTGGGATATATATAGTAAACATTTTGAACTGGCACCTCATTGATATTGTACTAGGGAGAGACTATTATGTTATCCACATGAGCTATCAATAGTTTCCAATTATTTGTTGTTACTACTTCTCAACTTCCCTTATACTCTAATATATTCTATAATTTTTCTTATCACAAGTCATATGATTTGAACAACTCAAATCAACAATCCAATCATTCTCATAATAAATTTGTTCAAATGTTGATGTATAAGTTGGCTCCTCCTTTTCTGTAGCAAAGAATGCTTTAGCATCCCATTCCTATTCACTCATGGAAGTAACAACATTACTTTCCGCAATATTTTTCTTTATTTGATAAAATTTTGCCATGTGACCCTTCTTCCCATAGTTATAACTCTTTTGTTCAAACCTCTTTCAGTTTTCATGGTATTCCATAACTCCCCCTGCTTAAGTGCTTTCTTCAACTTGATGGCTTTTCATTTTTTCATCATTTCTTTTAAATCCTTTGACACCATATTTCTTAGAATTCCATATGCTTTTGTTGGCATAGAGTGCTTCCTTTTTATCTTTTAGTGAAGCTCCTCTCATTTGTTTACTCAATGCTTCTTGCCAAGCACGCATATTCTCAAACTCAATAAGTGATGGCCAATTTTGTCACCTTTATATAGCAATAACAAAGCTGTTATACTTAAGTTTTAAACCATGAATGATTATCCTCATCACCCTTGTTTCTCCAATTGGAGCTTCAGGATCCAACTCAAAAATTTCCTAACATAACAATTTCATGAAATCATCATAACAATAATTCACTCTCATAAAGTTGAAGCCTTATATCATTCTTCTTCAAGAAAAGCTTGGTGAATTTATCCTATACTTCTTTAGGGGACTTGGCATCTCGATGTGCTCTAGCACATCTTTCTCAACCGTTGTCTTCAATTTGAACATTGCTTTTTCTAATTTAATCTTCCACTTTTGCAACAAGTCGTTTGCATCTTTGACATCTGATTGTCTCGCTTATTTACCATTTGCAACCTCTCATAGGTCCTGGTCATGCATATAAGACATCATGCATGTAGACTAAGATGTAATTTTGATGGTTAAGCTTTTCAATTCCACCAATGACTTGAATATCACCCATGTTACCCACACTAAACCTTGCTTTGATACCACAGTCTTGTGAATGCAATGGAATTTTGATGGTTAAGCTTTTCAATTCCACCAATATCTTGAATATCACCTATGTTGCCCACACTAAACCTTGCTTTGATACCACAATATTGTGAATGTAGTGGAATTTTGAAAAGAAAAGTAAGACAATAGTTAAGAATATAATAAGAAAAAATGTACTCTAAAAGAAGAATATTTTATTCAATATAATTGTGATCTTTATATAGGTATGACAGTACATTTTTTATGCCACATTCACCCATCTTTATTTCCCTACTTAATAACTAAATAGTTGAAAAAAAATAAAATAAAAATTGCTAGATTTTGACAATCTTGATCCAAGTTTTTATGGTGGAGTATTGATTCATATTAGTGGGCCTTGTGTATAGGCTTAAATGTGGATGATACTTTATGACGAAAATGACTAAGGCAATTTAGTTTAACATCCTCCCACATTATATAGCCCTTAGACATGTCTTAACCAGTCAATATGAAACTTCTTTCTCTTGACATTTCCAACACTCTACCATCAAATCCAATTGGCTTACCCTATTGTGATTTATTCTTTCATTATCCTATAGTTGTACTTCTCATTGAGCCTACTTTTAGGCTTCAGATCTTGTGTCGTATGTTAAAATAAAATAAAAATTGTTTGAGTTTGATGGTCTTGGTCTAAGTTTGTATGGTAGAGTATTATTCATATTAGTGAGCCTTGTGTATAGACTTAAATGTGGATGATTCTTGTCACACTCAAAATGCAATGCGAATGGTGTAAAAGAAAAAAGGAAATTTGATTTTCAAAAAAAAAGTTTTAAAAATAAAAAAAAAAAGAAAGAGAACTTGTCACCAAATTTTTTATTTTAAAGGGAAACTTTGGAAACCCATTTTATTAAAGAAAAGATACGGCAAAATAAAAAACGAGAACTAGTCTACAAAACAAAGATGGGTTCAGGAGTCGGTTAAGTGTGGGGAAAGTATTAGGCACCCCACAACACCCATCGAATGGATGGTTACCCTAGAATACATGTGCAAAACATGAATTGGCCTAAACTTATTTTTTTTACCCACTTTTTACAAATAGAAGATTTTCACCAAGAATAATAAAATCGAAACAAAAGGAAAACATAGCATACCAAAATAAAAGTAAATGAACATTCTAACTAGATGTTTGAACTCACAAAATAATTTCAAAGTTTTAAGTTAAATCCAACTCAAGAAATAAAAAAGCACAATTAATTTAAATGAAAGTAAAATAAAAGGGAATGAAAACACAAAATAGAAATGTGCACTAAATGCCAAAATATTTTGCACAACCTTCTATTGGCCAATTGCATTCGTTGAATTTCACAAATCAAAAATCAACGAAGGAACTAAAAAATATTAATACGTTCCAGATTATCCTTACTCATTAATCTCATGGGCTAAGATTGATGAATTCGTAGGATATAACTGCTAATCACACAAACACAAATATTATCTACTTGAACAACATGAGTTTCCTCTCAGTCACTATTCAATTAAAAGTTCAAGTCTTCAGAAACATGTTCAAATAGACTAAAAACAACATCACATAAAAGAAAAAAAATCACTTCGATAGGCAAGGAACATAATCTTGGACAATAACAGTTTCTTCTCACTCACTTTCTCATATGAAAGCTTGGGTCCTCAGAAACATGTCTAAATGGTTAAAATAAGAACAAGCACACAACATCACGGAAACATAATAGTTCTTGTAAACAATGCAATTGACTGAGACACAACTAAACAATGCTACACATTTAAATAACATAAGAAGCAAGGGAAAAATTAAAAAAAAAACCTAAGCTAGACATAGCATTGACATGCAAGAAAGAAAATGAAAACCAAGCAAAAACAAAGAGAAAAAAACAAAAATATTTACAAGGTGGACTTGACCTAGAATAAGAGCCTAGGGCTTACATACCCAAGTAATTAGGATCAAAGTCTATGTATTTTGACACACAAGGACATAGCAATAAGAAGGGATTAAAATTTAGTGAAAAGAGGAGGAATTAGATGACCAATGTGATTTCACAAACAAAATGGTTAGAAAGATTGGTAGGTATGTTTTAGTTTGTGAATCCACATTAACATCATATTCTTTCTCTTTTCATTTTTTATTTTTTCGATTTTTGAAACAAGTGACATTTTAAAAACATTGAAATATGCTCAACAATTTAACAGCACATTAACACTAAAGATGAAAATGAATTCTAAAATAAGACTCATAAAAGTAATAAAATATGGTTCACGAGGTTAGACAGCACATAAACACCAAAAACAACATCCAAGAACTGTAGAAGACACTCTTAACATGCCAAGACAAGATGAACAAACACTGGACAACATTTTGACCACAAAGTAGCACCCAAAAAACCTTAAAATAATCCTTGGAAAGCCACAAACATAGTTTAAGAAAACAAAATAGCACTTTAAACACCACAATGAGAATTCTAAAAAACTATAAACATAAATTAAGGAAACTAGGCAGCATGTGTAATAGCACTTGAAAACTATAAACAAGCCTAAAACACTATAAACATGATTAACAAAGATTATACAACATTAAGACAATAGAACAATCCCTAAAACACTTTATTCTACTTTCAACCCATCCTTTAGAAATCATTTTAATCATCCAAAATTATTCATAATGGAAATAGAGAGTTCTAAGCATAATACTAAACTTTCAGCCCATTTCCTACCATATAAATCATTCCTAAACAGATTCATATCATGAGGAGAGAACATGAAACACTTCATTTAGTATCTAAATCCACTAATAAGCATTTTAATTATTCTAAAGGAGATTTAAACCAAAAACAAAAACATGAAACACCTTATTTAGCCTCTAAACATTTTCTTCACTTTAAATCATCTTAAGATAGTTCCATCACAGAAAAGAAATCTCAAACATATTATTTAGCATTGAACCACACCACTTTAAATGTTCCAAAAAAGAATCATACCAGAAAAAAGCTTTCAACACCAATTTTTTTTCCATTTTAATTATCCTAATATGAATTTATACCAAAAATAGAGAGCATCACACATACTAGTTGACATTTTAACCATTTTCAATGCTTAAATCAATCCAAAACATATCTAAACTCTCATTAATATCACTAACCAAAAACTAACATACAAAGAGACAAAGAGCTAAAACATGAATTAATATATTCACCTGTCAAAATAGCAAGTATAAATAGTAATTTTCAACCCCCGATTTTGATAGTAAGAAACACATTTGATTCATTCTATTGCAAACCAATACAACCTCTTCATCCCCACTAAAGAAAAATTGAAGTATGATAGAAAATAGAATAGGGAATTTCACCTATCAAGATAGCAAAATCTAAATAATAATTTCCAGCCATGCTTTTGACAACCAAGACATATTTAACCCATAAAATTGCAACCATTACAGTAGCAATTTAGTCCACTAAACTAGAGCCCAGATGTAGTAAAAAATAGAGTAAGGAATTGCATTGTCTCTCTTGGCCATCAACTACAATTAATGTAAAAATGAAGAAATAAAAAGAAATAAAAATAGAAGATAGGAGAGCAGAATGCGAACCTCTCTCGGTGAAAACGGAGAGCACTTTCACGAGCAAAGGAATGAAGCAGAGTTAACGACGACCTTTAGCATTCCACCATCAACCAGCGATGTAGCAGTGACAACAGCTCAACCCAACAGCTCTAATGACTCCAATGGTAATGGACGACAACCAAAAAATGTGACGAAAGCCTCTCAATGAACACTCTCGAGCTCTTCGTCACTCTCACTCTCCAGCTCTTTGTCACTCTCACTCTCTAGAAGAAAATATAATCCTCTCCACCCTCTCCACATGAAAAAACCCAATAAATGTTGAGAATTTCAATATGTAGTGTATTAAATAAGTTTCACTTGGAAAAGAAGAGTGACAAGAGTATAAATAATATAATGTAACAATAGAGAAGTAAATGGGTCAAGGGAAAGGTAGGCCTAATGCACACAATAATGAACTACCAGAAGGAAAATGCAGTTAAGAATTGATGATTTTCCTTCTCTTCCTGTGAAATAAAGTCTGTACAGGGTCTCTTTTACAAAATATACTTTTATTAATTTTATTTATTTATTTTAATTATATTATTTTTAAACAAAATTCTAAAGGGACGCGTCTAGCAAAAAACATAAGCTACAGATGCGTTCGGACGCCTTACATGTTTATATGCGGATATTCTACGTTAAAAGACATATTCACTCTGTTCCTAAAATAATTGGATTCCTTTGACTTCTACTTTCTACTTGTTCTGTTCCCTTGCAAATGCAAGAAGAGTTCATTCTATCCTGGGAGTGCCGCTTCTTGATTAACAGAGGAGTTACAGAATATCTCTTTAGGTCAGTGTCCTCCTGACATGACTCAATCTCTCACTGCTATCAATCCATTTTCCTTTACAATCTAAAGAGATAGTATGATGTTATGGCTACGAATCAAACCAACAGTGATACTGCTAATGCCACTATTTCTTTTGCCAATGTCTCTACAGCCATGCCACTTCCCCAACCATTCCCTGATACATCCAAAATTGAAGTCTTTGATGGAAAAAATTTTAGGTGGTGGCAAGAACGAATTTATATTGTCTTAGACATACATGGAGTGGTCAATGCACTCACTGAAGCCAAACCTTTGCCAGATGCTGATAATGCCCAAAAGGAATTCTGGAAATATGCTAAAAAGGTTTCCAAACATACTCTTCTTAGCACTTTGTCTAATAATCTTTTCGATATTTAAAGTATTTACAAAGAAGCAAATAAGATATGGGAGTCCTTGATCCTCAAGTATATTGCTGAAGATGCTAGAAAACAGAAGTTTGTAATTAGCAATTTTTACAGATGGGAGATGATTGAGGATAAAGACATCAAATCCCAAATTAATGAATATCACAAACTCAATGAAGAACTTCAGGCCAAAAAGATTAATTTGCCTGACAAGTTCATTGCTGGGATTTTGATTGAAAAATTGACAAATTCATGGAACGATTATAAACAGCAATTGAAGCACAAAAAAAAACAATTATCACTCATAAACTTGATCACTTATATCATCATTAAAGATACCAACCGGAAACAATCCAAATAGTAAAAGGAAAGGAAATGGCTACCAAAGCAAATTTGGTTGAAATGAAACAATGTAGCAAAAGGTATGATCCTAACTTCAAGAATAAGAATAATAAGAAATCTGATTACAAACCCTTGAATTGTAACCCCAAGTTCAAGAAAAAGGGCAGTTGTTTTGTGTGTGGTAAACCAGGACATCATGCAGCACAATGCAAGAAGAGGGTTAAAGGAAACTTTCAAAAAGAGGATAATCCTCCTAGGCCAAATGTGAATTTGGTTAAAGGAGATGACAATAATGATGAAGTCATTATTGCAATTCTTTCTCAAGCCCTTATTGTCTCTGATATGAGAAAATGGGTGGTAGACTCAAGAGCTACCAGGCACATCTGTGAAAACAAAGACATGTATTCTTCCTTTGAAGAAGGAGAAGATTAAGTTTATCTTACTGATTCTTGAACTATTAAGGTTCAAGGAAAAGGCAAAGTGGTATTGAAACTTACATATAAAGAGTCTTTATTTTTTAATGATGTTCTGTATGTGCCCAATGTTAGAGAAAATTTAATTTATGTGGCTCTGTTAGGAAAGGATGGGGTTAAAGTGTCATTCAACTCTAATAAGACTGCAATGACAAAAAAATAATGTACTTATTGGGAGGGGTTACTGTAATCAAGGTCCATTTGTACTAAGTGTTGACACTATTAATAGTTATACATCTTCTTCTGCTTACTTGATTGATTCCTTTGATATGTGGCATGTTAGATTAAGATATATTAATAGAAAATATATTAAAAGGTTGTAACATCTTGGATTAATTTCTAAAATTAAAATTAATGAAACTAACCAATGTGAGGTTTGTGTAGAAACAAAATTGACTAAAAAATCACATTTTTCTACCCAAAATGAAACTAAATTATTATCTTTAACTCATACTGATTTAGGAGATTTAAAACAAACAAAGACCAAAGGTGGTAAAAGATACTATGTTACTTTTATTGATGATTTCTCTAGAATACTAAAGTATATTTATTGAGGAATAAGGATGAAGTTTTTGAAAAATTTACTATATATAAGGTAAAGGTAGAAAATCAATTAAATAAAAAAATTAAACGACTTAGATCTAATAGAGGAGGAAAATATTTATTATTGAATGATTTTTGTGAAAAAGAAGGAATAATTCATGAAGTAACTCCTCCATGCTCACTTGAGTCAAATGGAGTTACAGAAAGAAAAAATAGAACTTCAAAAGAAATGATGAATGCTTTGCTTATATGTTATGGTGCACTTGATAATTTATGGGGTGAAGCTTTATTGTCTGCTTGTTTTCTACAAAATAGAATACTCCATAGGAAAATTAATAAGACACCCTATGAGTTGTAGAAAATTTTTGTACTGAATTTGAAATATTTAAGAGTGTAGGGGTGTCTTGCAAAAGTTTTATTACCTAACCCTAAGAAAAGAAAGATTGGTTCTTAAATAGTTAATTATATGTTTATTGGTTATGCTCAACAAAGTGCTGCTTATCGATTTTTAGTTTTGAAAAGTGATGTTTTGAATAAAAACACTATTATTGAAACAAAAGATGCAAAAAATTTTGAACATATTTTTCCTTTGAAAGTTAAGCATATTCCTAGAAAAATTGAAAATTCTACTTCTTCTTCTCAAGAAAATTCAAATGAAGTTTTGGTTGAAAACTTGAGAAGAATTAAAAGACAAAGAAAAGAAACTTCTTTTGGAAATGATTTTTATACATTTTTAGTACAAGATAATCCTAAAAATTTTTGTGAAGCTATTTCTTCCTTTGAAGCTAATTTTTGGAAAAAAAGTAATTCAAGCTAAAATAGATTCTTTAAATAAAAATAAAACATGGGTTTTGGTATAATTAACTCCAGGAGCAAAACCTATTGGTTGTGAATGGGTGTTTAGAAAGAAATATTTTCCTGATGGATCTATAGAAAAATATAAAGCACAATTGGTTGTCAAAGGTTTTACACAAAAAGAAAATATTGATTATTTTGATACTTTTTCTTCGATAACAAGAGTTGCATATGTGAGAATTCTTATTTCTTTAGCTTCAATACATAAGTTTTTTATTCATCAAATGGATGTTAAAATGGCATTTTTAAATGGTGATTTAGAAGAAGAAATTTATATGGTACAGCCCGAAGGGTGTGTAATTCTTGGGCAAGAAAGCAAAATGTGTAAATTAGCGAAATCTTTATATGGCTTGAAACAGGCACCCAAACAATGGCATGAGAAACTATATTTAATTATGATAAGTGGTGGTTTTTCTACTGTTGAAGTGGAAAGATGTGTTTACACAAAAGTAGTAAATAATGATTGTGTGATTATTTGTTTATATGTGGATGATATGCTTATTTTTGGTACTAGTACGAATATTGTGATTGAAACAAAGAAATTTCTTGCCTCCAAATTTGATATGAAAGACTTAGGTGACACAAAAGTGATTTTAGGTATTAAAATTACAAGGAATGAGCATGGTATCTTACTCTCTCAAGAACATTATGTTGAGAAAATTTTGAGAAAGTTTGAACAGTTTGATAGAGCTCCTTTGAGTACTCCTTATGATGCTAGTGTACATTTGAAAAGGCATAAAGGAGATCCAATTGCTCAATCTAAGTGTACACAGATTATTGGGAGTCTATTACAATGATTATATCCATACATGTAACTCAGTGAAATAGTTCTTTATTTGATATATGTTGGGGATTGTTGAAAATTTCAATATTTAGAGTATCAAATAAGTCCCACATTGCTTGGGAAAGAAGAGAGACAAGAGTAAAAATAATAGAATGTGACAATAGTGAAGTAAATGAGCCAAGGGGAAGGTGGGCCTCGCATACACAACAACGGGCCACCAGAAGAAAAACGCAGTTAAAAATTGATGATTTCCCTCTCCTGTTCATGAAATAAATGCAGTACTTTGCCTCTTTTATGGAATATAATTTTATTATTTTTATTTATTTATTTTAATTATATTATTTTAAAAAAAAATCCAAAGGGACACGTCTAGCGAAAAATAGAAGCTATAGATGCGTCTAGAGGCCTTACATGTTTATATATGGATATTCAATGTCAAAACACACATTTACTCTGTTCCTGAAATAATTGGATTCCTTTGACTTCTACTTTCTGTTTGTTCTGTTCCTTTGCAAACACAAGAAGGGTTCGCTTTATCTTGGGGAGTGCCGCTTCCTGATTAACAGAGGGGTTGCAGAATATCTCTTTAGGTCAATGTCCTCCTAACACCACTCAAATCTCTCACTGCTATCAATCAATTTTTCTCTATAATAAATGGGGGAAGAAACCCTATAGAAATAGACTATAACCTTGTGCCCCCATTTAATGGTCTCCCTTGAACTCTTTGTTTCTTACAGAAGAAACCAATCTTTCCCTCATGAAATAGCCTCCTTTAACATGAAAAACACAATCCCCCATTTTTCATTTTTTTTATTTTTTTTATTTTGGTTTTAGAGGGGCAAAATGGGAATGAAGAAAGAAAAAAGGGTAGAATGAGAATAAGAAAAGGGCAAGATTGGGAAGCCATAAAATTATCTACTCTTTTTATTTTTTTTTAGGCCAAAATACACATAACTCTCCTTGGTCTTGTTGCACAAAATCCCTCTGAACTTTAAAACTCAATAAGGAACCCCTTTAAACATTTAAAATCTTACAAATAACCATATCTGTTAATTTTTTATCTAAATGATAATTGTCAAATGTTATGTCATCAATTTTGACTCCAAGTCAGATTTTTTTTATTACCTGGACTAAAGGGTAATTTTGTCTTTCTTTATTTTTTAAAAGCCCACCCAATGACCCAAAACCCAACCCATTAACCCATTGTCCCTTATCTGACACTCGATGTCCTTACCCCCTAAAAGCTATGTTACGTTGGATTTTAAGAGGAGAGAAAATCAAACCCCATCTATCCTCCATTGTTGCCAAAAAGAAGAGCATATCGAAGATCACATTATAGCATCACCTACACCACTCGCAGCGAAAATGACCATCACCTGAAAACCATCGTCGGAGACTGTTATTCGAAAAAACAAAGTTCTCATCAAGTTTTGGCTTTTTTTTCATGGGTTAAACACCACTTTGAATGCCAATATTTCATATTTTTTGTATGGCTAAACAAGTTTTGTTTTGGCTATGTTTTCATGGATTTAAATGTTGTGAAATCTATATCTATTTTGTGTTAAAACAAGGGCTTTTTGGGTTTTTTTTTATGGATTAATAGTCATTTGAATACATTAACATCCCGATGTGTTTTAGTGTTTAAAATGGACTGTTTGGGTTTTTTTTTCATGGATTAAAAGTCATTTGAATGCAGTGAAATTCCTATCTATTTTGGTGTTCAAACAAGGGATGTAACCTATTTTTTTCTTTGACTAAATCTATTTAAATGCTATACAATTCAAATTTGTTTTGGTGTTTGAATGATGGTTATTTGGACTTATTATTCATAAATTAAAATTCATTCTAGGTGCAAAATTTCATATATGATGGCTAAAAGTGTTGTTTTCGCTTTTTTTTCATTGATTAAAGGCCACTTCAATTGCACAAATTCTAATCTAATGTGTAGTTAAAGAAGTGTTGTTTTGGATTTTGCTTCTCATGGGTTGAAAGCCACTTTGAAGTGTGAAAGTCTAGATTTTTATGTAAATGAGAAAAGGTAGTTTTGGCTTTGAACAGTTTCAAGTTTGCTTTTCACTGCTATAAGTTCACTATTTCAAGTTTACTACAAAGTAGTAAAATGTGGTAACCACTTTTATAGTTCAAGATGATCGACTCATAAAGAGTGAAAGCTCAGTATCATTTATGAGTGTAGATGGTTAAATAAATCAAAGGTAAAGATGAATGTTGTGTTATTATGGTAAGGTAGCTCCACTAGTTACCTCTTAGACTGAGAAGAACCTAGGAAGGAGATTCTTTGGTTGTGGATCATTTCCTGAGGGCAAGAGATGTGGTTTTTTTTTAGTTGTATGATGAAGATATTGGCACCAGGGGAAAAGAAGTCATCAATTTATGTTTGAAGAGATTAGAGAAGTTAGAAAAAGCTCTCAAGATATCTAGAATTACGTGTATTATATTGTTGTTTGTTATCATGGTTTATTGGATAATTTGGTGGGTTACAATTTCAAGATGTGATAAATTTTAGACTTATTGTTGGTTTGTTAGTTATTTATTTAAGTAGAAATAAGTTAGATTGCTTACAAAGCTTGTACAAGACATTGGTTATATTATTTCTTAAGGGAGTGAAAGCTTGTGGTTATATTAGTTCTTTGTTTCATGTACAATTTGAAGGATAAAAAAGGCTCTTAAAACATTATTACAACTTTAAATGTAAGTCAACCATCACAATATTAAATGAAATAAGTGGCATATGCATAATTGCTACTTTCCTTACATTATTAAGGCTTAATAATAATTATTGTTATTCTTTTCTCAGTAGTATTGTTCTCATATCCATGCTTTGTTATAGTTCAATCTCATACACATCAGTATGTTTGTAATGCAATCAGTTGATGAGAACAAGAATAAGAGAAATCTGAAGCGTTCAAGATCACTACCTTTTGAAATGCCTGTGACATGCTTTAATGATGGTCAAAATTTTAATGATAGCATATTTCTTAATTTGTGATATTTCTATTGAAGAGATTCTACAATGCTCGTTGCTTAGATATGTAGCACCATCTTCAATAACCTGTAGCCTTAATGATAATTTAATTGCTTATTTATATAGTCTTGATCACACATTGAAGAGAATGGTTTATTCTTTTGATCTAAAGACCTCCAATACTGAATTGCTATTTAGTCCCTTTCTCTCAAATAGTAGTGGGATTATTTTCTCTTATGTTTTTCTTAGTTGCTATGTACTTTAAAGATCTAGTATGTGTCTTAAAAGTTTTTAAGAAGGGCCAAATGAGTACTATGCAGTAATTCCAATTTCCCCTGGAGTTATTTGCCTATATGATCAATTTTTTAAAGAATTAAACAATCTTATGCCAATTAAGTGTTTACTTTAATTGATAATGCCAATTAAAGATTGCCAATACAATGCTCATACTTGCTAGCACATTTCCTATAATTTTTGGTATAAAATTCTAGTACAAAATTTCAGTACATAATCCTTCTAGAGTACAACACATTTATATAAAATCTTGCTTAATCTACTTCAGGGTCTCTATAAATCTCTGCAAGAGAACCTGTTGAAGTTGTCAACTGCTATGTTTTAGTGAAAGTGATAGTGTTTGAGAACCTAATGAAACTTCGGTTGCTCAATTTTCCAACATAAAATATGCTTTAAGAATCATTTTCTAATTCATTACATTCATAAAATATGTTGAGTAAACACATCATTTGCCACATCATACTAACACTACTACAAAAATAAAGTAAAGCTCCTGATTAAATGGAAATGGAAAAAACGCAATCCCTTTGCAGTTCCAATGGCAATGGCATATCTTTGGTGCCACTTGAGATAAAACTATTAGACCTAATAAACCTATAACTACTTACCATATAAATTCAAGTCAAGAGACTTATTGCAAATATATTTATACACTAGAAAGCCCTTGAATACTTTCTTCTTTTACCACCTTGGCAGTAATTTTTTTCAAAGTACAACATAACACTATAACACAGAATGAACAAAAAAGCACAACACAATGTAAATGACAATACATGCAAGCCTTTAGGACACTCCTAATTTGGTGGTTGGCTAGAAGTAGTTGTTGGATCTTGGCTTGTGTGCATAAAAAAAAGGCATGAGTGGTCACTTACAATGGTTAAAGCATGAAAATACTTGTAAAGATAAAAGACAAACCAAACTTGCCATTATTGTCTCTTATGTTGCTTGATCAAATGATCCTCTAGTTAAATTACTCTTCTTCTTCTTGTAAATCTTTCTATTTAGATTGACTAGTCCTTTGCAACTACAGGTATTGTGGCTGAATGCCCCATAATCTCCAAACTTCATACTTGCTCCTTTTCGACTAACTCTGAATGGGTTTGGAGGTTTGTTTATGGCTCTCTTTCTTGCCTTTTTAGGCCTCCCCGGTGCTTGCTTATAATGAGAAGGCAATTTATAGCTATAATTGGTGGTCGACCAATCTCTTCACTAGGTATTAGACCTATGGTGTGCATGTAAGCCTTGAGTAAAGTAGTAATGCTATAAATGAAGTCGATGTAATCCTCTGGTGTGCCCCTAATCTTACATATAGCTACCACACTATGTCAGTAAGGGATTCCAGTTAGGTCCTATACATTGCACGTGCATGTTCTCTTATTTAAATCCACCACCTTCCTTTTCCATAGACTCTCTACTTCGAACCTCCCATCACCCATCATATAGAAAATGAAGTTCCTTGATAAAAGTTTAACTCTCTCTAATGTCATTTGAACCCTTTGACATATTAGGCCATGACATGTTTGCATCCCCTTCCTTTTGGTCACATACCTATTGAGATATAAAATATAGTAAGTATGTTAAATATGTTATGAATTTCAACTAATTCAAGTATAGATTAAAGTATAAGTTACCATTTCATTAGAAGCCTCCTAATAATCTCAAACATCATAATGATTGACTTATGTCTTGCATCAAGTATGAAAGAGTTAAACATCTTCACGATGTTATTTTGAACAATATCTCACTTTACTTGCAGATTGAAAGCATGTTTACTCCAACGTCTAGTCAAATATTTCATCAACCAATTATGTGCATTACCTTCAAGCTCCTTCAACAAGTACATATGATGCTTGAATTCGTGCACTGTGGTCGCTCTACAGGCATTCCATATTGCATCCTTCAGGCTTTGACCATTGTATTTCAATTTGAAGTTTACATAAAAATGGCGTGCACAAAATCTGTGGTCACACCCTATGTCTTCCAATACCTATTGCAATCCCTATACAGTTAAATATGAAGTATGATTAATGCATGGATATGAAGAATATGTAATATATTTATCATTGAAATAACTTATATATTACCTTTTGTATGTCGGATACTATCACTCATCCTCGATCACTTGGTGTCCTAATATCTCTGAATAAAAGATTGAGGAACCATTGCTAGTTGTCTTTGTATTCTAATTCCAAAATGGCATATGCAATGGGATACATGTTCTTATTCCCATCTTTTAACATGGCCGTCAGTAGGTTTCCGCCAAATTTGCCTTTTAGAAAGCATCTACTTACGTAGATGATTGGCCTGCAAGCCTCCAAGAACCCCTTCTTGGAAGCATCCAAACAACAATACAACCTCTGGAAGTATGAGTTAACCAGCTTCAGCCTTATACTCCTAGGGTTGAACTTCCTTATAGTTATGCAATAACCTTATAATTTATCAAACTGTCGAGTGTGACTCCCATCAATTTCCTTTTAGGCAGTCTGCTTTGCCCTATCCGCTTGATGCACAAATATGACAATATTATGATCCCTTTGCACTTGATTCATAAATGTTGTGGTCTTCCAATTAAGCTAGTCTCCCTTACATGCTTCACATGTTTTGAAGCCAACCACTTTGATGTGACGCACTTATTCTCACTTTCCCAGCCATAGTTGTGATCTTTACCATGGAAGGTATTGATCTCAAATACATCCCTATTATAAGTATTTGATGCATGTATCTGCTAACTACACTTGTTCTTGTACACAACTATTATCCTTGTTGCTTCATTCCTTATTTTAGTCCGTAAATTTTAATCCCACCTCTGAATGTCTTCCTCACAAGTGTACTGACCCTTTCATCATCCAATGCTTCATCCAAACTCAACAAGTCATCACTATATTCTGACTGGGCATCTCCTTCCCATCTAAAAGCATTGATAACTGGCACATTATGCATTCCTTCATGTTATCCTTTAGGATGACTTGGCTCACGACCTTCTTCAACACCTTTTTGTGCACTTAGACCACTTGGTTATTGCGCATCTTCATCACTTCCCATCTAATTATTAATATTGGATGCAACCTCTGTATCCATCTGCTCGAAAAAAGAGGTCAGGCTGCTCAACATCATTATCTGAGAAGTCACATCCTTCTAAATCTACTTCCTCAATATCAGATGACATAGTATCTGACATGTGTTCGCTATGAGAGACTTCCTTCTGCCTTGGTGACTGATCTTCCTTTATCTCATCCTCAATTCTCCCCTACTTTGATTGTGTAAATCTTTCCACCTTTACTTAGGAATGAGGAGTTTTAATAAGGAGCAAAGGTAGGGATGGTGGTGCTGGTGCTAATATTTTAGGTTTTTTATCCACTCTGTGCTTAATAAGAATTTGTAAAATTTTTTACTTCTTTTTTCCAATAATATTCAATATCTTCAGCACATCCATGTCACTCTCGAATAATATTCAATGTGATAATTGTTGACATGTCATCATCTTCGAACTTATACCATATATCTGAGTAATTACTATATCCTTAGTTTTTGACAAACACTATTATGTTAGTCACTGTAATGTAGTTTGAGTCAAACTTCTCATACACATTTTTCTTGTCCCTAGTGTATGACATTGTGGGTGAAAATCATAGTTTGCCTTTATGATGGATCTCTAGTGTAATGTTTGTCATTTTTCCTTTAACCTAAAAAATAACAACACCAATTTGAGAAAGAGGTAATGCTAAAAATAATATAAGAGAAAGAGATAATGCTATGAAAAGTTATGAAAAGCCATATTACAAGAGAAAGAGATAATTATGTTATCACATTTAATATTTGGTTTCAGCTTAAAACGCACATACATAGCAGTATTGCACATTAATGTAAAACTACATAAACATTGCAATGAAGCTCAATAAAGACAATAAAAGCATTAGAAAATTCTCTAAGAAATCCATGAAAATAGGATAGCAAAGCAATCTTTATATAAATCTAGTCTAAAGTCAAGGACTAAATCTTTATATTTAGCAATCTTTATATACAATATTGTAAAATGAAGATACATTTATAGTGTCAGTGATGTGGAATTGTTGCATTCTCTGTATGTTTTAACTCATTGGTACCTAAAATCTACAAATACCCAGTGATTAGATGAATTTATATTTAATAATTCATTCTAATCACTCCCTATGCATAAAAAAGTTATTTTATATGGACTTTAATCTATTGGCTATGTAGGTATTCCGTCCACATCATTAGTATTCACTTAGTTTTCAATTTTTCATGATGTTGCTTGAAGAATTTTTAGCCTATGAAAAGGCTAATTGATATGAGAATGTTGGTTTAATTTTTTCTTTGGGGAAAAAGTAGCATGTAATTCAACTAGAGTTGTAGAAAATGAAAAAAAAAAGTATGCTTTGTATGAAATTCTATTTATTTATCTTACTTATTCTATATATTAAATAAAATCACTGACATATGTCCTCTTGCCCTTAACTTTAGGATTAAGAATTTTTTATTTCATATTTTAGGTAGCAGGAAAAGCATTTGTAATTGAGTGCAGTTACAAAAATTGTTCAACAATAGGGAAATGTCTTGACAAATGAACTCGAGGAACAAATATTTAAAAAATATATATATATATCTATACCCACATTTTAGCTTCTATAGTGGTGCACAATGATTTTCAGTGTGTCTACTTATCATATTGTTGATTTAAAAACCCTAAGCATTATAAAAAATTGATGCATTCACGTGGGAGGGACCATAACACATGAGTAAAACTCAAAATAGAAACGAATTAATAATGCTAACAACTAGCTACCAGACAACAATAAAGATTCTCCTCAATCCTTTTAAATGTAGTACTAATGTATGATTTTGAACCATTCTCATCAATCCCTCTAAAAGAAATTTCAACACTAACCTAAGCCTTTGTGGTTCGAATGACGATCACCGACGGTGGTTCAAATGATGGTATTCGCTGCCAGTGGTGTAGGTGATGTTGCAATGTGGTCTTCGATCTCTTCTTCTCTTTGGCAACAATGGAGGATGTGGGTGGGGTTTAAGCTATTCTCTTAACTTTAAATGCAATGTAAACCTAGAATTTTGGGGTAAGGGTATCGGGTTTTTGATAATGGGGGAACAACTTGATAGGTTAGGTCTCGAGTATTCAGTTAGAGTATTGGGTCAATGGGTTGGGTTTTGGGTCATTGAGTGAGATTTTAAAAAATAGGGAAAGATAAAATTTCCCCTAGTTCAGGTCAGCAAAAAATTTGACTTGGAGTCAACACTAATGACATGGCATTTGACAATTAGCATTTGGATGAAAAAATTAATGGATGTGGTTATTTACAAGATTTTGAAAGTTTAAGGGGGTTCTTTGTTGAGTTTTAAAGTCTAGGGGGTTTTATGCAACAAGGCCAAAGGTCAGGGTGGATATGTACATTTTGGCCTTTTTTTTTTACCTTTTTGTTTTAATTAACTTTTATTTATTTACTTTTTCATTTTTAATTAATTTTTATTTGTTTTCCCTTACTTAAAATTATAAAACTAAGATAAAGATTAAAATTAGTTTTGCTTTGTTTTATTTTCTCTATTGTTTTATTTTATTTTCTCTTTTATTTTATTTTCTCTTTTCTCTATTTTTAAATTTTCATTTTAAATTTTATTTTCAAAACAAAAGTAAAAGACTAAGGCCTATTGATCAATTTTAAATTCATCCTTATTTACTTATTCTTATTTTATATATATATATTTTAAAACTATAAAATGTCTGGTCAAAATATAGTGTTCACAATGCTTTATGACAAAAATGCCTAAGGCAATTTATTCTATCATCCTCCCACATTATATAGCCACTAGACATATCTAAATTATTTGATGTGAGACTTCTTTCTCTTTACATTTCCAACACTCTACCATCAAATCCAATTGACCTTGCCTCATTGTGACTTGAGTCTTTCATTATCCTGCATTTGTACTCCTCATTGAGCCAATCTTTGGGCTTTAGATCTTGTGTCATATGTCTTCAACATCAAAAGTTTGGCTTATAATTGACAACTTAATCCGCCAGGTATATGGGATCTAAGCAACCCTTATTGTCTTAAGGACATCTCATATTATCCCTATCTCCCTTCTCTGGTCAAAACCCTTCGTAGATAGCCCTTTTCCCTATTGTTGACAACCTTTCTTTGATATCATGTTAGAGTTATATTCTGAGTTTTAAGAGTAAAAAATAGGGTTTTTTTATCCTAGCATGATAGCTAGGGTCCTTATTGACAATATTGCTCTAGTAGGTCTCATATTGGCTCTATATGTGATGAGTTCCTGTGTAGGCTTTCCTTTAATTTTTTTTAATGGCCTTCATAGGCCAATACCATAAGGGCCAGCTTAAAAGACTAGCTCACATGGTTCAAGCCCATGAGGTCCAATCCAGTTATGTCAAATTTGACATGACTGGCCCTTACATACATTAACGATTAAAAAAAAATTAGCGTTTATATATTATCCTCATTACACAAAGCTTCATCTAAAATTTTGTATGTTGACAAGCTTCAACAAAGTAATAGCATTGCTCTCCCAACTTTAGCAAGGTTTCTTAAGCATTGTGTAAGTTATTTCAACAATTACATTGCATTATTCTTCCTTCAATTGACTTTTACGTTATTAAAGATTAAATGCATTCAAGGTATGTAATTTATTCGTTTTATTTTACATTATTTTTATTTTGTTAAATTTATACTTTGTTATTTGTTTTTTGACCTCAAGTTTTAATATATGACCTAAAATGATAAACTTAAATATTTTTTTTTGTTATTTTAGTATTTTTTGAATAGTTGTATTATCATGTGTTTATTTTTTTTTTTTTTTTTTTTCTATGTTTAATTTTTTGTTATTTAAAAACTTAATATAATCATTCCAATAATAATAAATTTGTAAAAAAAAAAAGAGAGTAAATTATAAGTATTTATTTATTTTTGTTTAAATACTAAATATAAATTTGTTTGTATAATTTAAATATTAGTTAAAATTAATAAAAAAACTGAAACTAAATATATTATATATAGATAAAAAGTAAAAAGTAAAAAGTTACTATTGTTTTCTTGAATATATATTTTACAATTATTATAATAATAAACTTGAAAGAGAATAAAACTTTGAAATTTTAATAATGTAATAAAATTTTCCATGAAAACTTATATATTTTTTATATTTTTTAAATCTAATTTTCTATTAGTTATTTTAAATTGTAATATATACTTTATAATATTTTAAAAATAAAAAAATCAAAATTTTAATAAAAATAAAATTGTGCATAGAAATAAAACTATTATTTTGCATAATCTAAATACTATTGGAAATAAAAATATTATTTTGAATATGCATTTTTTTAATAATATTTGTATTTATTGATCCAAATATTTTTTTTATGTTGATATTTTTTGTTATTTAAATATTTAATACATCTTTATAATAATTTAAATTTGTAGTTTTTAAATTTTTTTATTTAAATTTTTAATATTAACTTGTAAAAGAAAGGTAGAAATAGAAATATCTACTTTTTTTGTATAATTTAAATATTATTAAAATATAATAATAAATTTGAACATAAATATATTATACATAGATAAAGAACATCCTAAAAAATATTATTATTGTCATAAACTAGTTTCATTTATTTGGATTTAAATGCTTGACCTAGTATAGCAAACATAATGGCTTGGAGGTATCATACACTTTTGTATAAAGATGAAAATATATGTTAATGGAGTAATAGAGTAACTTTTGAGTGTCCGCATCCTAAAGAAATATTTATTAGAGGCGGGATTAGTTTAGAGGACTGTGTGTGTCTCTTACCTCCACCTCTCGACTAAAGTAGATATAAAACCACTTTCAAAGTGAAAGATACCAAGTCGAGGCACCTCGTTAAATCTAGCTTGCTGTAAATATGGGACGATAGTAGGGGGTGGTAAGCCATCGTGATCCCTTGCCCATCTTTGTGTGCACAATGTCCACTCAAGTTGTGAGAAAAAAACTATTAGCATGTATGGTCGTCAATAATCATGATAAGAGCAAATAAAAGTAAATTAATCCATATACTTACATATCCTTGCCACACCACCTCTGAAACATGTTTACTTTGTAAGTCTAAAAAATATGGTTCCTTTGGACTCGATTGGACCATGCGTCATCTCTGTCCACTCGTCATACTAAAATATTATTAGAAAGAATGGATTAAATATTTAAGTACGAAAAAATATCAACACAAAAAAAATATTTAGATCAATAAATACAAATGCCATTAAAAAAGATATTAAAAATTTAAATAACACAAAAAATTAAATATCATAAGAAAGAATATATTAAATGTTTAAATAGAATAACAAATATTCAAATCTTGGGTCACAGGTCTTCAATATCACAAGTTTGGCTTGTAATTGTCAACACAATCCACTAGGTATGTGCGACATGATTAATCCATATTACCCTAAGGACATCTCATATTGTCCCCATGCCCATCATAACACCATCCCTAAAGAGCCAACGTCTTGGTAGTTGCACTCTATGACACTTTACTCATCATTGCTTCATTCTATTAAGGTCAGCCCCTTTGCAGGTAGACCTGTCCCTATTGTCGGCCAACCTGCTCTGATATAATGTTGGAGTTATATTTCGAGTTTTAAGAGCACCAAATAAAGCAATTGAATTTTCCACATACAACAACCTTGTACATGTTCCTTTAAAGTAATATATAACAGACAATCATTCTCATCCATCATTCTCTTATTTTCTACTTGAGTAAGATTTCTTCTCAAAATAATATTTTCAATTCCTATACCATAGGGAGTCATCTGCTTAGCAATATTAGCAACTTGATCTTCTTTTGTTCCATCATATGCATTTTTATCAAGCTATGTGCATTAGTAATTAGACAAAAATGGTTCTTTCCCTTGTTAGTTTCCCCAAATCCTTTTATTAGAATATCCACTTCAACAATTACAACATCAAGAAAATCACCAATAGTAGTTCCCTTGAGCAGTGTTGTAAAGCCTTAACAACATCTCTATCAATAACCTTGATAATTTTTAAGAATATGACATGTTTATACCCACCAACTTCCACAACAAGTTTGTTGTTAGTTTCTATTTTTTGAAATAAGACAATTCCTACTTCATCACATTGGCTATAAATCATTTTCTTTTCTAAAATCACAGAATAAACTATAAATCATTTTCTTTTCTAAAATCATGGAATAAACTTTCTTAATCTTAGGAAGAACATGGTGCATTAAAGGACCCACTTCAAATAATATAACAAACTGATTCCTTGTTTTGAGCCATTAAAAGGAGAAGTAGATGAAAAATTTTAGCCTAGCATAATAAAAACCTATTTGAAGTCCTTAAGGCTTAGATAGCATGATAATATGAGGTGGTCATCTCTTCTACATTAGCTTGACCAACTAGGAGCCGA
Organism: Senna siamea; assembly: GCA_031216115.1. Lineage (NCBI taxonomy): Eukaryota > Viridiplantae > Streptophyta > Magnoliopsida > Fabales > Fabaceae > Senna > Senna siamea. The sequence goes on from CM062360.1 coordinate 13,566,443, forward strand.
TGAAGTGCTTAAAATGTATTGAACCCTAAATCAAAAAAAGTTTTCCCCTCACCTCATCTCTTCCTCTTGTTCAAAACCACTAGCCCTGGGAGCACAAATTTCACCTTTTAGTAGCTATCAATTGTTGCCACAAGTAAGAAAATTTGAGATTGACGGTGGGTTATCAGCTAGTGTTGCCTAGCTCATTGGTTATTGGTGAAACATACAAGAATAAAAGTAAAATAGAGGAACATTGGGAGAAGCGGAGTGTGGATGATGATAAAAGGGAAGGACATGCTGGAGGATATTGAAAGGGAAAGACCTAAATGATGTTGGTCTCACAAATTAGGCTAAAAAATTCAAGCCATACCTAAATGATGTTTAAGACCTGTGGCCTTAGATAAAAAACTCACAAAGATATAAGGCTAGGTGAAGAAGACCCAAGAAAATAAGTTAGAGTTTATCAGTCCTAGTCCAAGATTATATAGTGGAGTGCTTATTCATATTAGTAGGCCTTGTGTATAGGCTTGAATTTGTAGGATGCTTTAAGACTAAAATGCCTCAGGAAATTTAGTTTACCATCCTCACACATTAATATAACCTTTAGACATGTATTAACTGGCCAATGTGGGACTTCTTTCTTTTTACATTTTCAAGACTCCCTCCTTATGTCCAATTGGCCTATCCCCATTGTGAGTTGAGTCTTTCATTATCCTATGCTTGTACTCCTAATTGAGCCTATCTTTGAGCTTCACATCTTTAACATCACAAGTTTGGCTTGTAATTACCAACTCAATTTGTCAGGTATGTGTAATTTGAGTAACCTATATTATTTTAAGCAAATTGCTTACTATCCTTATTCATGTCCCTGAAAAGCTGATGTCTTGACAATTACATTATGCGAAACTTTACTCAGTGTTGCTTCAATCTATTAAGGTCAGCCATGTCACTGACCAAACTGCTTCGTAGGTAATCCTCTCCCTACTGTTGTAAAACTCTCTCTAATAACATGTTATAGTTATATTCTAAATTTTAAGAGCACCAAACAGTGCATTTGAATCTTCCACATACAACAACCTTGCATATATTTCCTTTGAAGTAATATTTAACAAACAATCATACTCATCCATCATTATCTTATTTTCAACTTAAGTAAGTTTTCCTCTCACAATAATACTTTCGATTCTCTTAGAAATATTGCTAGCTTGGCCTTCTTTTGTTCCATCAAATGTATCTTTTATTAGGCTATATGCATTAGTAATTAGACAGAGACATTTCTTTCCATTGTTAGTCTCCCAAAATATTTTTAACAGCATATCCACATCAATAATTACAACATCAAGAAAATCACCATTAGTAGTTCCCCTGAGCAGTTGTTGTAAAGCCTTAACAATATCTCTATCAACAACCTTGATATTTTTAAAACCATGACATGTTTATACCCACTTCCACAACAAGTTCATTGTAATAACTGGAATTATTTTTAAAAGAAAGAAACTTGATTTTTGGATAAATCCATGTAAGCGAAGCCTGGCACGACTTTTGAGGACGATGGTTTGAATCGGGAAGCAATTTGAAGTCAGAAACACGATTGAATGAAAAGAAACGCGATCCGACGATCAGGGACTAACAGACGAAGTTTTGCACTTCGATTTCACAAACGGAGGCCAAAATTTTTGCATGAAAACTCGTGCCAACGTTTGGAGGGAAGCCGACATCCTGAAGTTTCCCCGGGTGATCCAGGAAAAGTCAGAATCACCTCCGAAAGCTTTAAATTTTCCAAAATCTTGCCATTTGGCACAATTCCCTCCTCTCCTCACTCTATTTTCTCTCTCCTCTCTCTCCTCCTTCCTCCACCGTGTGTCACCACCTGAGCTACTGTGAGCCACCACTAGGCATACCAATCGACTCCCCTCGCCACCCTCGACCTCCAGCAGCCACCCACTGTAACGACCCCCTAATACGTCATACGCAATGCTTATCTGATTAGCGGAAGCATATGGGTTAGTTTACATAATTATTACCTATGTGGGAATGTCAGGGGATCGCTACTGGTTGAGCGTAACCCAAATAGACTTCCCATTGTCCATTCAGATTCCATTCAACCCTGATTCACACGCAGCTAACTAAATATACATACATACATCATCAATAACTCTGGAATGAAATTAAAGTCCATACATACGGCATACAATCATTAAACTCAACATCCACAATTCATATACGTATACTGTCAAGCATTCACATACATTCTAACTGAATTCCTCAAGTTTACAGTGGTAAACCCTACCGAAAATCTGGCAGAGTTTCCTCTGTATTTCGATCATATCCCAAGTACAAAATCACCTGTTTAAAATCAAACAGCCAGTCCAACAACAGTAATAAACATACTTAACATAGATCCATATACAACAACATCAATTCATCACTACAATCCATGCATACTATCTGAAACGTTATATGTACATTCAGTCTAGTCCATACAGAATTTATAAGAAACAAAATCCAATAAATAACAACATCATCAAAGTATATATACAAATGATTCAAGCCTAAGCTAATCATCCTCCTGTCTATCCTCAAGTCAGCTTCGGCTATCGTTTGGGCTCCTGCCCCTGTCCCTGTTCATCTGAGTACACAACCTAATGAGATATGAATCCCAGTAGAATAATTTACAATTTAATTATCATTCAAAAACCAGTTGAATACCCAGCGGTGCGAACACCGAAATCTTCTTCCCGAAATCAGTTCGAAAATAGTGAAATACCTTTTCTTTAAAATCGTTTAAACACATGGAAATTGCGACAATATATCACAATCATAAAATCTATTTCTTTTAAAATCAGTCATCAAAATCAAGTAAAATCCCATGCCCTGTGTATCTCAATCCACGTTGGCTACAAATCTGCTGTAACCAAATCTAAATCATCTTCTAATTGCACGTAGTCTAGAGAGAATACCTCTCTTATCGTTGGGTGTGATCCGTAACACCAATCACCCGAATCAAGCCTATATTGTGAGTGTGATCCGTAACACCAATCACTCACTCAAGGACCGGGTGAGAATCAACATCTAGGGCGTCCCCTAGCATGTGCACATACGCCAATTCTCATCCTCATACAGTCTATTCGAACTCACATGCACTCGGTCGGCTATTCCTCAGGGTTCTAGGGTATTACACCTAAATCATAACGTTTTCCCCGTGTAGGTTATCCACCCTTATACTCCCTAAACCTTTCTTAGGGTCGTCCTGGTTTAACGCGTAATCCCTAACTCAGTACAGGCTAAGTATGATAAAAATAATCTCGTTTAAAAGCTCCCTGTACTAGGGATACTTAACGGCTGTCCCATACCGTCTATCAAGTACCCAACCCTAAGTAAATCCGTCCTAAAGGCATCTAAACTCGATAAACAAGGTGTCTAACATGAAATTAGGGTTTTCAGCACACAGGCATGCAATTTATCCCATCGAAAGCAGCACGCAAATCCATGCAAGTTATCTAAATCATTCAGGTATTCACTAAATCAATTCTAAGGTTCGGGAAGTGTAAATTATCCTAACTGGTCTCCGGTCGCTCCAAATCAAGTCAGGACTCCACAAAATCTCGGTTTCTGAGCCTAATTAATTCCCTGGACATTAAATTAAATATTTAGATTCGTCACGTCATCCGTTTTTTGATTCTAAACTCGGTTACACAGTTTCCTAGGTTAATTAGTTGCCTAATTACGTTCGGCAGCCATTTCAGTCATATACCATTAGTTTTTGGGAAATCGGACCTTACCACTGTGCTCGGATGATGGAATTCTATGTCACGGTGGTCTCGGTTTCTCGGGATGCCCGTCCAGAAGCTCCGGCACGGTGGCACACGGCAGCTCACAGTGGTGTACGGCGACGCACGGCGAGAAGGTGCGGTTTGCCTCGAAAATCACACCACGGTGAAGCCCGCAAGCCCAGGAGTCTGAATACGGTGGTGGCACGGCGGTTCACGGCCGTTTGGGCGGTGTTTTCTGGCCACGAAGCTTCGCCGCCGGGACGGCGTTACGCCTCAATCTGGGCGCGTCCGGCCTCCTTTCGGCGGCGCCGAGCTAATGGAGGTAGCTGGCAGCTCGGGCTACACGGTGGTAGGGGCAGTGAGGGTCAACAGCGACGGACGGCGGCTATTCGAGCTAGGGAAGTTTCGCGCGATGGAGGGGAAAAACAGCATTTTTTCGGCGGCTCCGGCGGCCGTTGGTGGCCGTGGTTGGTTGCTGGAGGTTGTGGGCAGTGAGGGCTGTCGGTTGGTACCCTTGGTGGCAGCCCACGGTGGCTGTGGCGGCCGTTCACGGTGGAGGAAAGTGGAGAGAGAAAAGAGAGAGGAGAGAGAGAGTGTGGTGAGGAGAGAGAGTGGAATGAGAGAAATGGCGGGAGTTCGTGTAATTTAAAGCCTCCAGGGGCGATTCCGACTTTTCCCAGGCCACCCGGGGATGTTTTAGGGTGTCGGCATCCTTCTAGACGTTGTCACGCATTTCCAGGAGAAAACTTTGGCCTCCGTCAACGAAATTGACGCACGAAACTCCTTCCGTCAGTTTCTGATCGCCGGATTGCATTTCTTTCTGTTTGATTGTGTTTCTGGCTTCAAACGACCTTCTGTGTCCAGTCATTATCCTCGAAATACATGTCAGTCTTCGTTTGATTGGGATTAGGGTTAAAATCAAGTTTTATCTTTTAAAATCCTTTAAAACTCTTTCAAATCTTTCCCGTTGTTACACCCACGGCCACCAACGGCCGCCAGCGCCACCAGAAAATGCCGTTTTCCTCCTCCATTGCGTGGGATTTTTGCCAGCTGAGATCACCGCCGTCCACCACCATTGGCCGTCACCGCCCCCACCATCGTGTAGCCTGAGCTGCCAGCTTCCTCCACCAGCTCGCTGATGTTGAAAAAAGGTCCGATGCGCCCGGATCGAGGCTTTTTCTGTCCGCTGTGCGTCATTCTTTGTGGCCAGAAAACACTGTCCAAACGATCGTAAACTGCTGTGCCACCACCATATTCGGACTCCTCGTCTTATGGGCTTCACCGTGGTGTAACATTTGAGGCCAACCGCACCCCTCCACAGTGCGCCATCGTACGCCGCCGTGCGCCGCCGTGTTTGAGTATCTGGATATACACCTGGAGACACCGAGATCACCCCAAGACAGATTTTCATCATCCGACAACACTGTTAAGGTCCAATTCCCAAAAAAATAATGAATTTTGATTGAATTAGCTACCGAACGCGATTAGGAAATAAATTGACCTAGGTATTAGGGAAACCGGATTTAGAATCGTAAATCGGATGACGTGACAAGCTTAAATATTCGTGTAAATATCCAGGGAATTAATTTGGCTCGAAAACTAGGATTTCATGAAGTTCTGAATTGATTCGGAGTAACAGGAGACTAGGTAGGATGATTTACGCTTCCCGAGTTCTAAATTTGACCTAGTGATTACCTGAACGATTATATTTAATTGCATGGATTTACGTGTTGCCTTCAATGGACTAAATTGCATGCTTGTGTGTTGGATATCCTAATTACGTGTTAGATGATTTGTTTATTGAGTTTAGATGCCCTTAGGACGGATTTACTTAGGGTAGGGTATTTGATTGCCGGTATGGGACGGCCTTTAAGTATCTCGAGTACAGGGAGTTTTGTGTTTTCTGTTGTTATTGGACTGGCTGTATATCTGTAAACAGGATGACTGTTGTATTTGGGATACACTCAAAATATAGAGGAAAATCTGCTAGATTTTCGGTAGGGTTACTACTGTAAACTTGTGAAATTAAGTTGGAATTTGTATGAATGCTTGTATAATGTATCGATGGATTTTAGTTTTCATTCCAGAGTAAATTATGATGTATGTATGTATAATTAGCATAGCTGCTGGTGAATTAAGGTTGAACGGAATCTGAATAGACAACGGGAAGTCTATTTGGGTTACGCTCAACCAGTAGCGATCCCCTGACATTCCCACATCGGGAATAACTATTTGGAAAACCCATACGCTTCCGCTATGAGTGTGTATGTTGTATTAGGGGGTCGTTACATTAATTGTTAGTTTCTCTTGTTTAAAAAAAAAATTCCTACTTCATCATATTGACTATAAATCATTTTCTTCTATAAAATCAAGAAATATACTTTATCAATCTCAGGAAGAACATGGTGCATTGAAGGACTAACATCAAGAAATATAAGCAATGATTCCTTGTTTCTTGCCATTAAAAAGAGAAGCAAATGACAGCTTGCGGAGGCAATAGTCTTTACGAATTAAATTCTTGGCAAAACAAAAACCTATTTGAAGTCCTTAAGGCTCATATAGAATGCTGATTATATTCCAAGTGGCTACCCCATCTCCATAAGCCTAACTAAGTAGGAACTTATGAGTTTATTAAAATGTATTGAACCCTAATTCAAGCAAAGTTTTTCCCTCACCTCCCTTCTTCATCTTATTCAAAACCACCAGCCATGGGAGCACAAATTTCACCTTCCATTAGCTATCAATTTCTGTCATGAGTAAAAAAGGGTGAGATTAATGAAGGGTCATCGGCTAGTGTTTCCTAGCCCATTGATTACATTGAAACATAAAAGAAACAAAGCAAAATGGAGGAACAATGGGAGTAGTGATGTGAGGTTGATAATAAAGGAGAAAGATGTGTTGGAGGTCACTGAAAGGGAAAGACCTAAATGATGTTGGCCTAAAAAATTAAGCTGATAAAAACAAGCTCTACCTAAATGATGTTAAAGACCTATGGCTTAAGATCTAAAGTCCAAACTGTAACAACGGGAAAGATTCGAAAGAATTTTTAAAGAATTTTAAAAGATAAAACTTGATTTTAACCCTAATCCCAATCAAACGAAGCCTGACACGTATTTCGAGGATAATGACTTGACACAGAAGGTCGTTTGAAGCCAGAAACACGATCAAACAGAAAGAAATGTAATCTGGCGATCAGAAACTGACGGAAGGAGTTTCGTGCATCACTTTCATTGACGGAGGCAAGACTTTTGCATGGAAATGCGTGCCAACGTCTGGAAGGATGCCGACACCCTAAAAGATCCGGGTGGCACAGGAAAAGTCGGGATCGCCCCTGGAGGCTTTAAATTACGCGAAAGCCCACCATTTCTCTCATTTCACTCTCTCTCCTCACCACACTCTCTCTCTTCTCTCTTTTCTCTCTCCACCTTCCTCCACCGTGAGCGGCCACCACGGCCACCGTGGGCGCCACCAAGGGTACCAACCGATAGCCATGCGCCACAACCACCAAAGAACCAACCATCGCCACCAACGGCCGGAGACGCCGGAAACGCCGTTTTCCTCCATCGCGAAATTTCCCGGCCAGATCTGCGCCGTCAGACGCCGTGGACCCTCACCGCCCACCACCGTAGCCCGAGCCGCCGGTGCCTCCGATGGCTCGGCCCAGTCAAGGCCGGACGCGCCGGATCGAGGCAAAACGCCGTCCGCCGTGCGAGACTCTTCGTGGCGGAAAAACACCATCCAAGCGGTAGTGAACCGCGGGTGCCACCACCGTATTCGGACTCCTGAGCTTACGGGCTTCACCGTGGTGTGATTTTCGAGAAACCGCACCTCACCGCGCCTTGTGTAATGCGCCGTCTTGGAGTTTACGGGCGTGCATCAGAAATTGAGATCAGGACGTAGAATTCCATAATCCGAAACACGATGGTAAGGTTCGTTTTCCCAAAAACTAATGTTATATGATGAAATGGTGCCGAGCGTAATTAGGCAATTAATTAACCTAGGTAGCGTATGCAGGGTTTAGGATTGAAAATTGGATGGCGTGGCGAATCTAAATATTCAATTTCATGTCCAGGGAATTAATTGGGCTCGAAGCGAGATTTCGCAGAGTCGACTTGAATTGAAGCGGCCAGGAGACCAGGTAGGATAATTTACACTTCAGAACCTAGAATTGATTTAGTGAATACCTAAGCGATTTAGGCGACTTGTATGGAATTGCGTCTTTGCTTTCGATGGGATAAAATTGCATGCCTGTGTCTTTGAAAACCCTAATTGCATGTTAGACACCTTGTTTATCGAGTTTAGATGCCTTTAGGACGGATTTACTTAGGGTTGGGTACTTGATAGCGGTATGGGACGGTAGTTAAGTATTCCTCGTGCAGGAAGCTTTTAAGCGAAACTATTTTTATCGATTTGCTTTGTCTGAGTTAGGGATTGCGCGTTAAACCAGGGCGACCCTAAGAAAGGTTTAGGGAGTATAAGGGTGGATAACCTATACGTGGAAACGTTGTGATTTAGGCGTGATACCCTAGAACCCTGAGGAATAGCCGACCGAGTGCATGTGAGTTCGAATAGACTGTATGTGGATGAGAATTGGCGTATGTGCACATGCTAGGGCGCTCTAGATGTTGATTCTCACCGGTCCTTGAGTGAGTGATTGGTGTTACGGATCACACTCACAATATAGGCTTGATTCGGGTGATTGGTGTTACGGATCACACCCAGCGATAAGAGAGGTATTCTCTACAGACTACGTGCAATTAGAAGATGATTTAGATTCGATTCTGATGGATTTGTAACCAACGTGGATTGAGATACACAGGCATGAGATTTCATTTGATTTTTATGGTGATTTTAAAAGAAATGGATTTCTGATTGTGATATATTCCCGCAATTTCCATGTGTTTATACGATTTTAAAGATAGGGTATTCCACTATTTTCGAACTAATTTCGGGAAGACGATTTCGGTGTTCGCCGCCGTGAGTATTCAAGCGGTTTTTGAATGATATTTAAATTGTAAATTATTCTCTTGGGATTCATATCTCATTAGGTTGTGTACTGGATGAGCGAGGGACGAGGCGAGAGCCAGGCGATAGCGAAGGCGACTTGAGGATAGGCGAGGATTATTTAGCTTAGGCTTGAATCGTTTGTACATATACTTTGATGACACTGTTAATTATCAGATTTTGTTTCTTGTAACTTATGTATGGACTAGGCTGAATGTATATATGGCGTTTGGGCGGTATGTATGGATTGTAGCGATGAATTAATGTTACGGTGTATGGATTTATATTAGTATGTTTCTTCTTTGTTGTTGGGTGGTTGTTACGTTTTAAACAGGTGATTCTGTACTTGGGATATGACCAAATTACAGAGGAAACTCTACCGGATTTTCGGTAGAACTTACAGCCGTAAACTTATGGATTTGAATTGAAATGTGTATGAATGTATAATGAGACATGTATATCAGTTTTAGATTTCATTCCAGAGTTATTATTGATGATATATGTATGTGTATTTAGTTAGCTGCGTGTGACTCAGGGTTGAACGGAATCTGAATGGATAACGGAGAATCTATTTGGGTTACGCTCAACCAGTAGCGATCCCCTGACGTTCCCACATAGGGAATAAACATTCAGAATGCCACATATGCTTCCGCTAATCAGACGAGCATCGCGTATGACGTATTAGGGGGTCGTTACACAAACAGATAGAAGGCTAGGTGAATAAGACCCAAGCAAATATGTTAGAGTTTGATGGTCCCGTTCTAAGTTTGTATAGTGGAGTGTTGATTAATATTGGTAAGCCCTGTGCATTGGTTTGAATGTGGAGAATGCTTTATGACTAAAATGCCTAAGGAAATTTAGTTTAGCATCATCACACATTATATAACCTTTAGATATGCTTTAGCTAACCGAAATGAAACTTCTTTCTTTTTGCATTTCTAACACTCCTCTTTCAAGTATAACTGGGCTGGCCTAGTAATGACTTGCCTTTCACTATCATAGGCTTATGTTCCTTTGATTCTCAGAGGCCTCATGTCTCTTTCTTCATTTTTCTGGGCTTATACTTCATTGAACCTCAGAGTTGTAGGCTTTAAATCTCAGTTCATAGGTCTTCAATATTATTGAGGTTTGGCTTTTATTTGCCAGACTAATTTACCAATTATGAATTCTCTATTGTTGTTTTTCCATAATCTCCAATGAAGATCCTTTTAGCTTAGACCATAGATATTCATGAATTGTGAGACCATCAAGCTCTAATACCATGTTAGAGTTTGACAGTGCTTGTCCAAGTTTTTACATGGTAGAGTGTTGATTTGTATTAGTAGGCCTTGTGTGTAGGCTTGAATGGGGATAATGCCTAATGACCAAAGTGCCTCGAGTAATTTAGTCTAGCATTTTCAAATATTATATAACCCTTAAACTTGTCTTAGCTAGTTAATGTGGGACCCTTTTTTTTTAGATTTCCAACAAAAACAATAAAGATCTTGCACTAAAACTACTTTGTAACAACTCTTAAATAATAGAAAAAAGATTACTAACTTGATAACTATTAGACCATTTGACTTGGTCAAAGAAGCAATGTTGGTGTTGTGATTTTAATAGTAATGACAAAAATAACTCTTAGAAATCAAGGATTAAATCATTCCTAATAATCTGGCATCAAGAATAGTAATGGATGGGTACCTATTCATTTTTTCACTATCTGTATCCACCCAAAACATTCATTATCCAAACTTTAACTGAATCTAAAAAAATTATTATTTTTAATATTCATATATGAAATTACCTAATACTCGAAATACTCAAAATATGTGAAATACTAAAAAAAAGTGATGTATATTGGATATTGGATATCATATAATCAAGATTTATCCTTTGTCTAAGATCCAATATCCACCTATTAAATTTTTTTTCAAATATTATAAATGGATATAAAAATTATTTTACAATAAAAACTTACATAATTATTATAAACTGAAATTAGGAAAAATAAATTCAAAAACACTAAAAAACATGAAATTTTATTTAATTTTATTATATATATTATTTGGATATCGGATATAGATACCTATTCTTCCATTTATTTTGATATTATATTTTACAATATATATTATTTGGATATAAATTACTTCTCAAATTCTAATAAAAATACTTTTCAACTTAAATGGTTAAAGATAAATTATTTTTTTTCTTATAACACTTTTTTCTAAAATTCTATTTAAAAATAAAGAGTAAATTAATGATTTAATCCTTAAAAAATTTATATATATTTCAATTTGATCATTGAAAGATAAAATATCTCAATTTAATTATTTAAAGATTAATTCTTAATCAATTTAATCATTTGATTAATATGATAGATAAAAAGTTAACTAAAAGTATCATTAATAAATACTAACCTGACTATTAAACTAATAATTAGATGTTATTTAAAATAAAAAATAAAACATATTATGTTTATAAATTAAACATTGTTAAAACACATATTTTACATTTTTATGTATAATTTATAAATCTAATATATTTTATTTTATAAATTACATCGTTAAAATACACTGTTTAAAATTTTTTGTTAACTATGATTTAATTTATCATTTAACAATCAATTAGTATCAACTAATGTTACGTTAGTTAATTTTCTATCAATTATATTAAATAAAAGGATCATATTGATTATAAATTAATCTTTCAAGGACTAAATTAAAATATTTTATCTTTTAAAGAATAAATAGAGAGAACATATATTTTTTAAAGACTAAATTATTAATTTCTTAAAAAATAAATAATTTCAAAACCAACAAAAATTAAAAGTTTGGGCCAATGGGCTATAAGCCCATTTTAGTTATATTCGTGCCCAACACTACTATTTTTGGGCAATATGGATACTTGCTTTCTGTCCCGCCAAAATGTGCAATTTATTACCGTAGATACGGCGCCGTCTAGTCTACTCTTCCTGCCTACTCAGATTACCAGACTCGCGTTTTCCGACCATGGGCGCTTTCAATGCTCTCAGATCTTCAAAGCTTATCTCGTGGAAATCCGTACGTTCTTTCTCTCTTTTCTTCTCTCTCTACTCTTCGGTTTCCGAGAAGATTCAGACTTTTCTGAGCTAAATTGCCTAAGTAGGCTGCATCTCTCTGTATTTTGTTTATATACTTTTTCTGAGTGAGTACCCGCAATTATAGATTATTTGAACTAATTAACCGTTTCTTTAGTTTTATAATATGATTTTCCCAGCTTTTCTCTGAAACCAGACACAAAATTGTCCTTTTGTTTATTTATATATTAATTTTAATCCAATTGAATTTATTTGTTCTACTTTGATCTTAGACTGGCAGGCTTCAGCAAACCCTCGCGGGTTGTGTAGAGCGGAGAGGCAAGACTTTACACTCTGGAAAGGCTTCAACGGTGAAACTGTGTCCGGGGTTTGCAGGCGAAGGGAGGTACTTTGCTTTTCGGTCCAATTCGATACCAGCATCGATTGATTTTGCTCAAGAGTCACCTCTCTGCACCACGTTGTGTAAAGATGGTTTTAGAATACAAACTATTGAGCACTTGCTTTCTGCTTTGGAGGCGACTTGTGTTGATAATTGCAGAATTGTGATAGACAATGTGGATTCTGAAGGACATTGTACCGAGGTAAGATTGTCAAATGTCACTTTGGTTGATTCATAAATTTGAGCATTCATTTCCAATATTTTTGGCTGCTATAGCATGTTTTTCCTGCGAGGACAACATCGAATGTTGTAGAAATTGAAAATGTTCTGATATAATGTATTATCATTTGTACGCCATTAAATCTCAAACCTTTTGATTATTGAGAATATCATCCTCAGCATTCTGTTATTCTAGCATGCTCTTTCCCTGATATTCTAGCTCATTTTTAAGTTGGCCATCAACTTTTTGTCAAGGTTGTCAAAAGCAAGTTTCGACTTTAGAATTAGAAGCATTAAATGACTTGAAAAGTAAGGAGTAAAAGTAAATATTTGGATACTATATGAAATATCTTTAAAGTATAACCATCAATAAATAAACATGGTAACTCAAACTTGGGCGTTGAAGTCATTTTCCAATCTTATAGAGGAAAAGTAGCTTAAAGAAACAAATATATAAGCAATGGTTAAGTGTCAACCTAAATGTCAAACATTAACCAAATAGTGGAAAATCTATTTAAAAGTGGAAAATCTCTTATCAAAATCCTAAAAATTTGTCAAAATTTTGCTTTTTGTAATAGATTTTGCCGGTGTTATAAAGCGTCCAATTTTGATATGAGAATATAGGCCCTTATGATTTTAAGTATGATTTCAACCACTTTTACCGAAAATCAAATATTAAGAAACATCTATAACATTTGGCCTACTTTGTAGCATAGTGGGTGTGATATTAAGAACCATGGTTCTGTCTCCTCATCAGAGAATATATCAATATTTTACTAGGTTGCTTGATGCTCTTAAAAGTTCAAGCAAAAACCAAGCTGCTAACAAGAAAAAGATCTCTTGCTTCAGTAAAATTCGAATCATAGAGGAACTCTGTTATCCAATTTCGAACAGAAGAGATCAATAATTTCATGCAGCCCTGTAGGTAAAAACTTGTTCAAATATTGGCAAACTTAAGAAACTATCAAATGTTCAGCCAACTGGTCAAAATGTTTCGGTGTGCATATATTATGAACCTTATGCTAGAAATCTCAAGTTTTATCTGAAGAAAATGCTAGAAACCTCAAAAGAAACCATGTTGTCAAGAAATCCCTGGTTTCTGGCAAAGACTTGTAAACAACTAAAGATGAAGCATACATATGCATCCAAAATCTGAGTCAACTATCTTCATTGTTAGACATACATTTTGTCTTCAAACTTCATCAATGATCAAAGGGAAATATGATTTTTTTTTTTTTTTTATAATTATTATGCAAGGCATGTCTAATTTGGTAAGCAAATGTGTAGAATCTACATAAAGTGCACGAACTTTAAGCTATTCCCCAAGTTATCCGATCCATTATATTCAAACTTCATTTCCAGTTGCCCTCAGTGCCAAATGAGATACTAGTATCTGAGATGTTCCTTTATAAGTACTTAATCTTTGCTTAAATTTAACTTCTTTGCTTCGCTATAATTAAAAAAGTTATTATGTGAACGACAATTAAACTGCTTCCTTCATGGCTATAGATTTATGAAGTATTGCTCTTGTTACATTTTCTGGATTTTTTTATGTTGATTCAATTAAGTTGTTGGGAAAAAAATGGTACAGTTAGAATACAGGTCTGTGGTAAGTAAACTAGATGACTGCCAGTAAGAACAAACAGTCTTTTTCTTTTGCTTCATCATCTTTAAGAATAAGTCTGTAAGGTGTGCCAATTTTTGGAGGATGTCTTATCCCCGTCCTCTGTTTTAATTTACTCTTTCGTTGATAAAATTTCTTTTCTATTAAAATGATTAGGTTGAATCAGTAGCTAATATAAATGTGGCCTTCAAATCATGGTTATAAAATAGCATAAATTAGAAAATTGATACATTCCACAATTTCTCATGCAGATTCCTATATTTGATGGGTCAGCTAGTGAATGGGTGGGAGCAGTGGAGGAAGTTGGTTTAAAGGTGGCAATTGATCATCATGGTAATAGTTGTGAAAAATTAGCACCAAATTTGAATGAACCGGTGTTTACTTGGAGGAATGATTCTTTTGTTGCTGCATTTCCTTCAACAGTAGTTCAAATAACATATGGCATTAACTTTCCACAGGTAAAGATGGATTGATACATTAAATTGACAATATCAGTGCCTGAACTCAATAAACTGATCTATATGCAATTTTATCCTGAGCTAAGCAAAAGTTGTTCGACATTTGCAATTTGTCTCTTTAATTTAATTACTTCCATGTCCCATTTTCTTGCAAATCTGATACATTTGTTTTGTGCTGTATAGCACCATTCAAGAATAAAAGTATAATTTTGTCCAGCATGTAGAAATTTTCATGCTGCTTTTGTTTACTTTGATACCTTGTACATGGTGAAGGAATACAATTTACTTGTCATTCAAAGAAGATTGCCTACTTTTTCTTCTTAAAAATTAGATAAGAAGCCCTCAATCTCGGTCCTTTTCTGCTAGAGGAATCTTCATATATACTATATCAGTATATTTCATCTTTTTTTTGTCTGCTCTTTTTTTGGGTTTCTTGCATTTTTTATATTTTAATTTTTTAAACAATAACTTAAAATGACATGTCAATAAAAGCACCATGGGGATGCAACTAAAGAACACTTTGTGTTCCAAAGTATCACCGTTAGTCTATCTACCAAAGGAAAAGGAAAGAAAGACAGACAGATAGATTATAGCAGAACTGGAGCACAATTGTACTGGATAAACAAAATTGTGGAAAGCTGTTCTCCCAATTCTTAAATAGATTGTTTTTATACTGAAACAAGTGATTATTTGTCTCAGCCTCAGGTTCAGTAGATTCTAGGAGGAACTTTTTAGCTAATTACCATTTGACAGAGAGGCCCTTTCTCCAAGAGGATATCAAATAGTTTTATGCCTTACTGAATAAATGGTCAAAAAACTAGGTGTCTTAACAATCTTGGTGTAGAAGAAAGTAATAGAATATGACAAGATGTTTTCCCTATCATGCTTACTCAGCTAACATATGTTCATTATTATCCAATTACATCCAACCTACGGAAATAATTTTCCTTCTCCCCACTACATCATAGGACCTTGATCATCTTCCTGTTATTAATCCTAAAGGTTTCCTATTATTTAATCATGTTCTTGCTTAAGTGGGAACTAAGAACCCTGCCACCTAACTAATATATTCATTGCCTTTCCCCACTATTCAATCATGGAAAAAAGAAAACAAAAACATGACAAAGGAATATTTGTATAATATTGTTTTAGACTTTGTATAATTTGTTCAGTGGGAGAACAGAGAAGAATCTTTTGCCAGGATTTGTTAGAGATTATAATAGAACAATTCAAGGTTTCCCTTAACATCTTAAGCTTTTGGATGAAGTAGTCCTTGACATGGTATCGAAACCTTCATGACCAAGCAGTCTAGAGTTTGATCCTTGCTGCCTCCTTTCTTCTTATTAAATTGAATTTAAAGGGCTTTTTTATGTGAAGGGCGTGCTAGAGATTATAATTTAACTATTCTTGAGCCTTCACCTAACAACTTAGCTTTTGGAATGAAGTGGTCCTTGACAGTATTGATTTGAAAGTGAGGAATCATCTAAGTGACTGACATTCTATCTTCTCTCATTTTGCTTATATTCAGACTGCTTTTGGATACACAAGCTCATCCGTTCCTGCCCTTCTTTGCTTATATTCAGACCACTTTTTATTATTTCTTGGTCATTATTGTCCTAACAAGAAAAAAAATCTCACTTTTGATGATTTGAATCCAAGATTTAAATGACCAAAAATTTAGAAATCAAAATCTATGATGCCTGGTTTGCAACTACAAAATTTCATGAAGAGTGCATTCTTATCACAGTAGCCTAAAAGTTTGAGTTGTTTTTAGTAATTGATTCCTGTTATTTGAAAGCCCATTTTTCTTGAAATGTGTTAAAGAAGTATTTTCTGTTGACCCTAAATTAATCTGCAAAATTAATGATAAACCTAAAGGTGGCAAGACTATTTTTGATTACTTGGTGAGCTGTGCTTTGAAATGAATAATGTAGAATCACCTGATTTAAAAGCTTAATGAGTAAAATACTTGGAATTCCCTTGAAGTTAGCAATAGATACGCAGCCACGTCTCATTTTGAAAACGTGCATGGACCTCCTTTATTTTATATTTAAAACTACACTACCATTTGATTCTGTTTCAAAATGATGCTTTGTATAACGATTATTTGAGATATCAGAGACAGTTCAACGGATACATTCATTGGCCAAATGCTTGAAACACCTTTGATCTATTGTATATAATGGCTTTAAACATGACTTATATCTGTTTGAAGATGATGAGAATAAAGTTAGATATAGTTTTCAGAGTTAAGAACAACTGGCTACTTGTTATAGTTTTAAATATTTGAACAAGGGATTTTTTTGCATTTGATGATTGAATTTAAGAGAGTGAGCTTTGGAGCAATGGTAGGATTACTGTCATATGACCTAGAGGTTACGGGTTCAAATACTGGAAACAGTCTATCTGTTTACAGGAGTAAGACTGTGTACATCTGACCATCGCCAAAACCCACCTGGTGGGATCCTTGTGCACTTGGCCGCCTTTTTGACGATCGAATTTAACTCTTTGATTGATTTTTAACACTTTATCTAATGATTATGTTAAGAATGCCTATAAAAGGATGGAATATGTTAGCACCACCAGACTTTGACAGAAAGGAAGAAAGTGTAGCAGCAGAAAATTAAGTGCTAGAATCTGGACACTAATGTTCTCCACTAGTTGAGCCCTTAGGTAGGACTAAACCCAAGTACATAAAGGATTAATTACTTCAGATGATGAAAAGAAAAACTGCCTAGGGGTATTTATAATCAGGATACCCTCCTAGATTGCATAAAATAGAAAATAGAATGCCTGCACTAAATTAGGAAACATGCCTAAAAACTAGGAAAGAATAAAGGGGCTGAAAACTAAACTGAATACTAGCAATCAGGAGAAGTGCAGATGTGGGTTTGCATTTCAGCGTAGTGGGGACATCCCCCATAACTCCAGCAGTGGCAAGGAAGAGTCTTGAGGAATATTCTTCCTTCTAGAATAGGAAGTTGGGGGTTTGTTGTCCGTATGCTTCCTTCTAGAATAGGTAAGCAGTGGTTTACTGCTATCAGAATAGTATTATATTTTTAAAATATAAGGAGATCCTTGTATATTATAAAAATATTGGTAATTAATGCCAAATCTAGAGGAGGTCAAAGAATTTTACTCAAGCTTAAATTGTTAATAGATGTGGCTCTTTATGAAAGGAAAGATTGTTATTGTACACCAGCATCTGTCATAGTTCATTAGGCATTTCATTGATCAAGTTCAAGGTCCTCTTATTGACCTCTTTGACTTCTATTTCCTGGAGTTCTGTATAACTTTATTTATGATGATCTGTGTGAAATGTTTCTACTTCCTCTTCTGTGTTTCCTGTTCTATTAATTTATATGTAAGGGGGAAATATTAGTTATAAAAATAAAGAAGTTGCTAGTATCATGATGCCTGTGTAATTTAAGTATAAACACGGATTGATATTTGTCACTTGATCCCTGACAAGTATGCTGACTAATTTTTAAGAGATTCTGATATGTAAAGGTGGCAACTATCAAGATAATGGATTTGGATTCTCTCATGTGAGAGAGTAACATGACACTACCATGGAAGGAGAGAGATAGACAGAATGTATAAAATCCACTTGAATGGTAAGTCCCACTTAAATAGTGGATCCCACTTAGTGTATGGGGTCTGTAAACTTGTCTATTTTTCTGCTCATATGACAGTGTTATGTTATCTCCTTGCATGACAGGATCCAGCTCCCAAGATTATACCCATTTGTAGATGTTTACCATTGAATAATGGGCAAAGTTATCTTCCTGTTGCAGGCACCTGCTATTGGCTGCCAGTGGTTTTCTACAATCCCCTTGGACAATTTGGTTTATTCTAAACAGATAGCTTCCTCAAGAACTTTCTGCATTTATGAGGAGGTCTGGTCTGAAGTTTTTCCATTTGTATTTTGTTATTGACTCCTTTTGTTGCCTAGATGATAAGCAGAAAAAGAAACTGAATTTTAGAAAATCACTTGTTTACTATACTTGAACAATTTGAAGTATGCTTGACTAGATATAAATAAATAATTAAACAGAAAAGTAAGAGCCTCAATTTTCAGTAATTTATTTATTGTGGTAAAAAACTTCAATTTTTTATTATTTATTTGTATTCTCTCAGTAATCTATTTATTTTTCTCTGCCCTTTCAACTAGATAGTAAGCAAACGCATTTTGCTGCAGGATTAATATCAAAGGGACTGAATTCCCGCATATTGCAAGATGTAGGATCAGTAAAAGAAAAAAGGGAGGACAAGGGAGAAACAGGGAGAGGGAGAGAAAAGAAAAAGGGATACAGTTCAATCGAGTGAGAAAGAGAAAGAAAGAGAGAGAAATAAAATATTGATATTTTATTCAATCACTAAAACAACACAAAAACTAAACAGCCAAAGGTTTATGAAGGAAACTATAAAACATAAAAAATACAAGCTCAAATCAGTAAAGGAAATATCAATAAAGAATATCCCTAATTTTAAAAACTTTGCTTCTGAATGCTTTACAGGGTCTTTCATTATAATATTACCATCATTATCTATTTCAAATGAGCAATCTAGGGATTCTACCATTATGACATCGTTGGGCTCTTTTTTGATAGCTTCCTTTGGTGCATCATATTCTTGAGGATACTATTCCCGATCTAATTTGGAAAGAAACTGATCATGACCTTGACATTTGGTGTAACAGTAATAAGAGCCGTGATTATAGCAGTATTTAGGAAAATCGACAGAAGAGTACATATAACCACAATAGAGTGAGGCTTGATGTTGTGCACTTGAACTCTCATCTTTATATTGAGAGTAACTTCCTGAGCTATGCAGAATTCTTATTTTGTTTGCCACTTGAGAAGGAGTCATACAACGAATTTGAAGTGTAAGACGTATCTGTTTAAAATAAGGTTCTAGAATTTAATGGCCATTGTGGAATTTCATACTCACTGGGGAGCCCTGAAGTCTTGTACCAATAATAATATTTTCCATATGATAGTGATTTCTCCCTACATTGGAGTATAGCTATAAGCCATAAGATAGTGATACGTAGGATTGTAACAGATAAGTACTTTGAAGACATAGAGCATAGATCAGAGAAAGGAGACTAGTGCTAGAAACCTGAAGGAGTAGGATTTACCACTTCTTCCCCCACCCCCCCCCCCAACCCCCTAACAAAAAAAAAAAAAAATTAAAATCAGTGCTAGGATATTTATTAAGAATATTGACGGAGAAATACCAGAGATCTCATAAAAATCTAAATATGATTTTTATTGATTTATAAAAGACCTATGATAGAGTACTAAGAGAGAGGTATTGTGGAAGGTTTTAGAAAAGTAGGGAGTTCATGTGACTTATATCCAATCAATCAAGGACATGTATGATGGGACTATGATTTGTGTGAGAACACAAAGTAGAGTACACAAAGTAGAGTTACGAAGGATTTCCTTATAACCATATGAGGTTCAACTTTGAGCCCTTACCTTTTTAATTTGGTATTGGATGTGTTCATTGAGCATATTTAAGAAGTAGGACCAAGGTGTGTGTTCTTTGCTGATAATATAGTCCTTGTTGGAGATTCCAAAAAAGTAAACGAAAATTAGAGAGGTAGAGACCAGCTTTGAAAATATACGGTTTTCGTATAAGTCAAAACAAAACGAAATATATGGAATGTAAATGTAGTGACAAGGATATTGATTATAGGGTAGAGGTGAAACTTAGAAATCATTCTATACAAAAAGTAATAAATTTTAAGTATTTGGAAACGATAATACAAAATAATGGAGAAATAAAAGGGGACATAAATCATAGGATTCAAGCTAGGTGGATGAAATGGAGGAAGGCTTCAGGTGTTATGTGATAGAAAAGTACCACTCAAGCTCAAGGGAACAATTTATTGTGCAGCTATAAGATTTGCATTGTTGTATGATACTGAATGTTGGGCGATCAAAAGTCAATATGAGCAAAAATTCAATGTTGCAAAAATGAGAATATTGTGTTGGATGAGTGGGCACATTAGAAAGGACAAGATCAGAAATGAATGTATTAGAGAGAAAGTAAGGTAGCACCTATCATAGAAAAGTTAGTAGAAATGTGCCTTAGGTGGTTTGTTCATGTACAGAGAAAACCATTAGAGAATCTTATATGAAGAGTTGACCAGATAGAAAATAGTCAAATAATTAGAGGCAAGGGAAGACAAAACATAATAGAAAAAACTATTAGGATAAATTTAACTATACAAATGAGCAAAGATAGAACATATTGGCTTTGCTTGATCTATGTAATTGACCCCACTTAGTGGATAAATACTTTGTTTGTTGATGATGTTGTTGTAAAATCAGTGCCAGGAGTTTGCAAAATGGTAGGAAGGTCAACTTTATGGTGAGATTGCTAGTGGTGTAGCATAAGGGACAAGTTGGCCAGCATACTTTGCTGGTGATTAGTGCCATTGGGCTGGGCTCTTTTGGTTGGTGGTGTTGGTTCCCCTTTATTTTCTCATTAAACAACTTCTGTTCCTTTTTTTTTTTTTTAATTCAATGGGTAGAACAAATGTAACACCCTTTATCCTAGTGTTCCTTTTAGATATTTAAGTAATATAATATGAAAATAATTATCAGAGTGTTAGTGTTATTATCACTTCTACTCGAGTAAATTTTAAACTTTTTACCAAGTTGATTAATTGAGTGCTATTTTGGTTGGTCACTACTCTCGGGTTCTCTCATCATCACAGCGGAATAAATACATATAGAATACACTTGGATTAACTATACATAGACATGCATGCTTAATTAAATATAGTCAGTTAACTATTGGGCATGGAGGCAACAATCCTGCTACTCATGATTCCATCAATTAGTCTATTCATCAATCCAGTCTAATTCATATACAAATAAGTTAGAATAGGTAATACAAAATAATTCTATACTAGCTTTTCTCAAAATATCATAAAGGCTAGCTCAATCTTACCATGTACTTACACTATTCAAATTAAATAGTTTACATGCCCAGATTAGACACTTCTTCATATTTTACCTTCATCTCCAGCCGAAGAGGACTTACACATCTAGTACATGCCAATACTATTGTGAGAAATGAATCTCAGTAACAATACAACTAATTACGAAATTCATTGCCTTGTACCACCGTGCTCGCACGGAAAAATCTCTACATTCTTTCATAAAACATATCATATACTGTTGGGATGCAATGAGTGCAGCATTTAATCATGTTATATACTCATATGTATGAATGTGCATTTAAAACATATCAACTTTAAAACATGGGAAGTGTATTCATCATCAATCTCATCATTACTTTCATATAAAACACGTGTGATAGTAAACATGCTATCATTTCACTTTCATAACATAAGAGCAATACATAAAACACTCTAAGAGTAATCGGGAGAGTTGCCCAGCAATAACTCCACGCACCACTGTCTATATGAATGAGCGCATGGCTATCTAGTCATACCTTAACTTTTTGTACATTCTGAGGCGTTCCCCAGTGGATCCAAGTACCTTAATGGTCCTTGCCCGTTTCCGGTAGATCATCCTTGACTAGCGGGATTCCTCCCTTTCGTTCCAAATGGGGCTGGTATAATTCTCATGGGATCACCGTCAACTCTACTCGGATCATTTACTCTCTGCTTTTGGGCGGATCATAATACTATGGAATCACCACCATTCCTTCGAGGTGGATCACATTCCCGGTACGCTATTCTCTACATATACTCTAGGGTGAATCGGCTCATGTCCACGGCTATGCTTAACTCTAAGTATGTGTTTCTCATATGGCCCTTGGGAGATGACGTTAACTTAAAGTTCACAAGCATCAAGGTGTTTTTGAAATAATCTAAGTTCAAGTGGATGTTTAACCATCCTAATTTCTAGCACAACCGTGGAATGCCCAACGGTCGTCCCATACCGACAATCGGTCACTCGATTATGAGTCTATTTACCTCAAGGCATACACTAAGAATACTTTTCTCTTTCCCTTTTTGTGTTTTTTGCTCTCTCTTTGTTTTACTGTCACAAAGGTCTCATCACCTAAAACTCCTAATTTCTTTGCTTACCTATGTTGTGAGCCTTTAATTAAGTTAGTATGGAGAATTACCAAGCTCAAATGCCATTAAAGAACCTCATTTCGTAAGCTAGAGGACTACCAGCCGACTGTTGGAAGGCTAGTAGTCGATTGGTGGCTCTCTGTAATCCTCAGATACTAGACAGTAAGCTAGCACGCTGGCAGCTGGTAGCTTTTTGGAATGCGTTCTGGGCAAAATAGAAGCACGACAGTCGACTGCTAGGATGACCAGTCGACTGCTTTGTGCAAACTCGGGCCTAACAGTCGATTGCTAGGGATCTGGCAGTCGGCTACTAAGCCTCTGTCTGCATTTCTGGGATTTTCAGAAACACGATAGTCGACTGTCTCATATTTAGTAGTCGGCTGCTATGCTCCGCTGTAATTAAAAAAAACATGATTTTCATAATATCCAGTCTAGAATGCATTCTATTTTTAATTCTAAATACATGAGCTTAATTTCCATACAACAAGCTTTACTTTTCATTAAACATTTTTCATTCATTAGCTCAAACATGGTATATTTAAGGAAAACTAGTCTATATCTCTAGATGAACACAACTCAGCCCTTCCAATCAATTGCAAGCACATATATGAGCATTCATTCAACAACACAACAACCCATAGAAATAGAAAAACATACAGAATGTAAGTTTAACCCTAGACATAATTTGAAACATTTAAAAATCGCATTTATCAGCAAGTTTTCTGCATATTTCAGAAATGGGGTTTAAGTTGGATTGCTACCTTGATTCCTGCGAAATGTGTGTGTTTGATGTGTTAGAAATGATCCTCCCTTGTTATTTAGGCTGATTCCTAGCCTCAATCTGCTCCTTCCTCAGTAGAATTCCCTCCTTAAGCCCTAGCTCGCCCCTTTCTCTCTCTAGTCGCCCCCTTCAGCTTCTCTCTCTAAAATCTGGTATGGTGGAAGTGTGTGGGGTTTTTGGCTGCAGCTAGGGTTTATGAGAAAGTTAGAAAATTGCATTCTAATCTCTGGCCACTTTGTAGTTTTAGTCTCTATATATTTTCCCTTTTCACTTTAGTTCTTAGCCTCACTCTCAACTAAGGAATTGTAATTCTTTCAAATTGGTCTCTATACTAATGCAACTATATGCACTAATGCAACATACGCAAGCATTAAGTATCAAATTAACAATTATCAAACATCTCTTTAATAATAATTAGAGCGGATGTTACAACAATAGGACAGTAAAACAAAATAAAAAGGTATTATGGGAGTTTTAAATGTTTAGTGGGTGTGGATGGATTGTATATAGTTTACCTCTAAGGTGGTTCTATCTTGATTCTTGAGCAAAGGTTACCTATGATACAGACAGTGCTTATATACATATAAGAAACACACGCACTTTATGTATCTATTACATAGCTGTATGACTTGTGGGTAATCCTTCAAGTGTGAATTCTTCCTATTGTCTTACATTTTTTGTTGTACACATTGAATTATATACAACTGATAGTTGAATATTGAATACTCTGAAAATATCTTGCAGATTGAGCAAATGCGCAGTGCTGGACTGATTAGAGGGGGTTCTCTAGATAATGCCATTGTTTGCAGGTAGACACATGGCTACAGTTTATGCAATAGATTTTATATGTTTTCTGTAGTGGAGTGATGCTCTGCTGCATGCTTGCTGGAAATAAAGCTGAAAGCTTGTGGTATGAAAGTAGAAAAGGGTTGTAATAATTATTAACCTCTTTCTCTTTCTGAGCCTCAGAATCAAAACTGCTAATTTAGCTGAATCATATGTTGTCTGAAATATTATGCTAGAGCTGTTTTGGAAACTTTAGATATGGTTGCAATAGTCATTTGATGTAGATGGTAAACTTAAGATGTGTTGTATATAAATAGGATCAGATCATGTAAAACAATTAGAATAAAGTTTAGCCTAGACATTAGCCTAAAGTTTAGGCTAGACATTAGGGATTAGTTGTTTAAATGTATTTATTATGTTTTTTTAGAACAGGTCC
Organism: Senna siamea; assembly: GCA_031216115.1. NCBI lineage: Eukaryota > Viridiplantae > Streptophyta > Magnoliopsida > Fabales > Fabaceae > Senna > Senna siamea. Next base: position 13,591,008 of record CM062360.1, read on the forward strand.
TCTCTTCTCGTATAAATACCCTACACTTTGCTCTCATAATATACAGAAATTTCTCATTCTACATGGTATCAGAGCCTACTGTGATCTTCCAGTAGTATCTCTTTGGGATTGTGTTTCTTTTCAGCCCAAACACTCCATTGGAACATGCACCCTATCACCGTGTTCAGAAGGTTCCGATTGGCCAGAAGGCAGAGCTTCGTCGCCGTTGATGTTGCCACGCGCCGCCATATGCCACCTAACCAGAATTATGTTTTCCCACGTGCCGACACTTGAAGTCACGTCTGTCATCGTCAACCGTCACGGTTTCTGCTGTAGTGATTGTCGTGCTGCCCTCTTCTTATTTCTAGTGGTTGCCGTGCTACCCTCTTCCTATTTCTAGGTAGTAGAGCTTTCTTCAATCCAAAACAGTGATGACTACTGCTAAGTCAGGTACTTTTTCCACCCTTATTAGTGGTGCACCTATCATTACTTTTGAAAAGTTGCATTGGGCATCCAATTACAAATCTTTGGTTACATCAGTTCGCTTATGGTTTAAAGGACAGGGATATTTAGAACATTTAACTAAGCGAAACATTGACATTGCTGAAATGGATAGATCAAATTGGATAAAAATTGATGCTCAAATTTGTTCCTTATTATGGCATTCTTTGGACTCTAAATTACTTCCCACATGCCAGGTTTATGAAACTTGTTATGATGTATGGAACAAGGCAGCTTCAATATACAGTAATAATATTCGCCGCTATTATGATGTGTTATCTAAACTTGTCAATCTTAAGCATCAAGACTTGGATATTACCACATATGTGAGCAAAATTGAGGCTCTCAAACATGAGTTTAGATCTTTGATGCTTGCCACAGCTTCAACTTCTGATCAAGAAGCACAATGGGACAAATTCTTTATGGTTATGACACTAATTAACCTACGTCCTAATCTTGATGCAGTTAGAGATCAAATTTTGGGAAGTTTTAATATTCCCTCGTTAGATGATGTCCTTGCCTATTTGGTGCGCATCTTTGCATCACAAACTCCGCCTATCAATAGTACTATCCTTCCAATTGTTGACTATTCAGTCTTGGTACCTCAAACTGATGATAAAGGGAATCTAAGTGGAGGAAGTAGGCGTAGTAGTGGCCACAAACGTCCTTAATGTATGCATTGCAATAAGCTGGGACATACTCAAGATCGTTGCTGGGTGCTCTATGGTCGACCATCTCGTTCTATCAATGTTGCTTAGTTTGACATAGGCCAATGATCATTCTTCATAGCCTATTTGTTTAACTGGTGATGACTACAAAGAGTATCTAAAGTACCAACAAGCTAAATAGTCATCTGTGGCTGCCTTAGTTGCTCAAATTGGTAATGTAACTACTTGCTTGCCTGTTTCCTTGATGACCATGGGTTCTTGCCTCGGGTGTCTTCGAACATATCTCTAGTAATAAAAATCTATTTACTCACTTTCTAGTTCCTCTACTCTTCCTTTAGTAACTCTACCCAATGGCTTTAAAACTGCTGTTATAGGGATTGGGCAAGCCCAAATTATTCCTTCCATATATGTTGATTTTGTCTTTATGTTCCTGAGTCTCCTTTCAATCTTATTTCTGTTAGTAAATTGACTCATTCTCACAAATGTTCCATTACCTTTTCTAACCAAAGTGTTTATGTCTAGGATTAGAGTACGAGGCAGACGATTGGCATAGGGCGTGAGTCAGAAGGCTTGTACCATCTTTCGCCTTCTACATCTCTAGTTGCATGCACATCCAGGTACTCCCCATCTCTCATTCACAATTGTTTGGGACATCCAAGCCTTTCCAAACTCCGCAAAATGGATGCTTCTCTTTCTACCTTGTCTTCCCTCCCTTGTGAGTCATGTTAGTTGGGTAAACAATCACGTAGTTCCTTTTCTAATAGTCTTAATAATAGGTCTACATTTCCCTTTCAACTTGTTCACTTTGATGTCTGGGGTCCTAGTCATGTGTCTTGTACTTTTGGCTTTCAATACTTTGTAACCTTTATTGATGACTATTCTCGTTGTACTTGGTTGTACTTGATGAAAACTCGTTTTATGGTATTTAATATTTTTCAAAATTTTTGTGCTGAAATAAAGACTCAATTTAATAACTTTTAATACCTTTGTCTCTATCTTATGTTATAATAATGTTAAAGAATATTTATCTACCTCTTTTAAGACATTTATGACTTCTCAAGGGATTTTACATCAAACTTCTTGTCCCTATACTCCACAACAAAATGGCAAACGTAAGAATTGTCATCTTATTGAAACAGCTCGTACTTTATTTATCCATCATAATGTTCCTACTCTTTTTTGGAGTGATGTTGTTCTCACTGCATGTTACCTAATTAATCGCATGCCTTCTTATGTATTGAATGATCAAATTCCTCATTATCTGTTGTTTCCCAATGATCCTCTTTATCATCTTCCTTTCCGTGTTTTTGGTTGTGTCTACTTTGTTCATGATTTAACCCCAGGTAAAGATAAATTTGCTGCCAAATCCATCAAGTGTGTTTTCCTCGGATATGCTCGTCTCTGAAAGGGCTACCGATGTTATTGTCCAACCACTCGACGCTGTTTCACCTCTCCTGATGTCTCCATTCTTTGTGTTTGCTATGCCTGACAATACCTCTGTAACTAAAACCCTTCCTGTTCCTTCCCTTGCTTCTTTAGAGGCTTCACCACAGGTCCCCCTAGTCCTCCTCTCCAAACTTATCATCGTTGCCCGCATCTTAAGTCCACAGATACTCTTACTGACTCACTACCTTTGTCCAAATTGCCAATTGCTCCGGTCCCACATTTGCCTGATACTCCTCCAATTGCTATTCGTAAAGGTACTTGCTCCACTCGTAATCTTCACCCTATTTATAATTTTTTGAGCTATCATCGTTTATCTATTCCATATTATGCCTTTGTGTCTTTGGATTCTATTTCTATTCCTAAGACTACTGGTGAGGCTTTAGCACATTCGGGTTGAAGGCAAGCCATGCTTAATGAGATGACTGCCTTGCATTCTAATGGTATATGGGACTTGGTTTCTCTCCCTCCTGAAAAATCTCTGGTTGGTTGCCGATGTGTATATGCAGTTAAAGTTGGTCTGGATGGTAAAGTTGAAAGACTAAAAGCTTGTTTGGTTGCAAAAGGATATACTCAGATTTTTGGCTTAGATTATGGTGATACCTTCTCTGCTGTTGCTAAAATTGCTTCGGTTCGTGTCTTCTTATCAATTGCGGCTATAAATCACTGGCCACTTTATCAATTTGACATTAAAAATGCCTTCCTTCATGGTGAATTGGAGAAAGAAGTATATATGAAGCAACCACCTGGCTTTGTTGCTCAGGGAGAGTTTGGGAAAGTATATTGACTTTGTCGTTCTCTTTATGGACTCAAACAATCACCTAGAGCTTGGTTTGGCCGATTGAGTTTCGCGGTTCAAAAGGCATGTGCATATACTTAGTCGTTTATGTAGATGACATTGTTATTACAGGCAATGAAGATTTAGGCATTGTCCAACTCAAACAACATCTATGTAACCACTTCCAAACCAAAGATTTGGGGAAACTTAAATACTTGCTGGGAATTGAGGTTGTCCAATCTAGTATTGGTGTTGCCATTTCACAACGAAAGTATGAACTTGACCTATTAGAAGAGACAGGCATGACAAACTGCAAACTAGCTGACACTCCAATGGATTCAAATGTCAAACTCCATCTAGGACAGGGAGAGCCGATTGAAGATCTTGAAAGATATCGAAGACTTGTTGAAAAACTTAATTACCTCACTATCACTTGTCGAGATTTATCTTCTGCTGTGAGCATAGTAATCCAATTCTTATAATCACCAAGTGATGGTCATTAGGATGCAATTGTTCGAATTCTTCGATATATTAAAAGAGCGCCAGGCTAAGGATTGTTATATGAAGACAAGGAGAACTCTCAGGTTGTTGGCTTTAATGATGCAGATTGGGCTGGTTCACCAGATAATAGGCAATCCACATCAGGATATTGTGTGTTCATCGGTGGTAACTAATCTCTTGGGAAAGCAAGAAACAAAATGTAGTTGCAAGATCTAGTGCAGAAGCTGAGTATCGTGTTATGGCCTTAGCAACTTGTGAACTATTATGGTTAAAACAACTTCTTCAGGAGATACAATTTGGGAACATAGATAAGATTCTGGTCTGTGATAACCAAGCAGCAATGCACATTGCCTCAAATTAGGTGTTGCATGAGAGGACCAAACATATTGAAATTGATTGTTATTTTATTAGAGAAAAAATTCAATCTGGTTGTCTCGCTACTCGATTTGTCAATTCAAATGATTAATTGGCAGATATATTCACCAAGTTTCTAAGATGTCCTCGGATAAAATATATATGTAACAAGCTTGGTGCATATGACTTATATGCTCCAACTTGAAGGGAAGTGTTGTATATAAATAGGATCAAATCATGTAAATCAATTAGAATAAAGTTTAGCCTAGACATTAGCCTAAAGTTTAGGCTAGACATTAGGGATTAGTTGTTTAATTGTATTTATTGTATTTTTATATTTTCCTAGAATAGGTCCTTTCTTCTTGTATAAATACCCTACATTTTGCTCTCATAATACACAGAAATTTCTCATTCTACAAGATGAAGTTTATATGACATTGAATTTGTAGGTTGTGTTGGAATATAGGCAACTTTGATTAAAAAATGTGTTAGCTAAATGAATTTAGTGCAAAGCCACAAAAATGTTTAGGAGTCTAGAAGTTCTATTCAGGAGAAAGATGACATGGTCACATCCTATTTCATTCCATAATGAATACTATTTCCTTATGCAGTACATGTAATGGTTGGTTGAATCCGCCTCTGCGTTTCAATGATGAACCATGTCGCCATAAGGTCTTGGATCTTATTGGTGATCTTTCCCTTTTTGCTCAATTTGGACATCAAGGACTTCCAGTGGCACACATCGTAGCTTACAAGGCACGTGTCTTTATTCTTACCTATATTAATTATTTGTCATTTGTGAATTTGATTATTATTATATCATGACTGCAATATCTTGTGCAATCTACTTTATTCACTGTCTTCTTGGGGATGCTGATGCGAAAGTCTTATTCTACAATTCTATTGCCATATTTTGAGTGTGAAAGAATTTCGATCCTCTTAATTTTTTAAAAAATTTAACCCTACAATGTGTCTCGATTCCAGTCATAAGTGTCTTTCTTTTTTTAAAATTGACATTTTCAATTTCTTAGAAAATTGAGATCTAAATTTACTTAGGCCATTGCAACGAGCTGATTTTTATTATGATAGCAAATGAGCTTGGTCATCTGTGATCATTCTCATCCAAGTGTCACTTGAAGAGTAGAATATGCAAGAGAAAGGTGTCATTCTGTAAGCATCATAAAATACGTGGCCTATTTTCATGCTTTCAGTTGGAGGGGCTCTTATAAATATGGACGTGATAAGGAAGAATTGGGGATATTTATTTTTCTTAGTTGTAATTTTCCTCACTTAGCTTTAGTTTTTAACTTTAATATCAGAACCAATTTCGAATGCTTGATCTTTTCTGTTAATCCCCTTGAAGCAAACCTCCACAATTGGTTTGTTATCATATTACAACGCAGTTTTAATTCATGATGCAGGGTGGCCACAAATTGCATGCTGATTTGGTACGCCGCTTAATAGGATAGATTTGAAGGCTAAAATGCTGCCTGATCACCAAAATTTTATTGTAGATGAATTTGTGAAGTAGCCCAACCTGAACTTTTGAAGCTCATCTACTAGCCGAGGACCTTTTGAAGCAGAGATATGCTGAATTAAAATATGTTGACGTCTAATCTCATCATTTTACTAGGGTTTGGGCCAAATTAATGTAGATCCATTTATCAGGTTTTTATTGGTCATTCATGGCTCAACAACATTAATAATTATTTAAAATTGTTGACAAAGTAGTTGCTTGTGATTTATTAGTTACTAAGAATTCAATGTCAGCCACAAGGTGTGTTCTAGTGGAGAAGTGTCTTGACTTCAAAATTTTTGTTGTCATCTACCCTGAAAAAATAATCCACTGATTCAACAACTGTTATTATTTTTATTCTTGGCATATTATACAATTTCCTTTTTTTTTTATTGAGGGAAAACGATTCAATCATTGGAGGTGGATTATACCATCTTTAGGAATCTTGAAATGGTGAAATTAGAGTACATTGGAGTGGGATATAATGTATCTATAACAATCCTAAAATTTTAAGTTATTTGATATCATGAACTACAACGGAATCTCTTCTGAGTTAACAGAATCCTTTGAAGACTCTTAAGAATTCCTAGGTTCAGGAAGGTAATCTGTACTGCCTCAGTAGTGAAACGGAGAAAGATTCCTAACACCTATGGATTCAATTAAAAAAGATGTTAGGCCAATAAATAAGTAAATAAAAGGTGGCCTTGGCTTTGTTCATTGCGGCTGTCACAGATTATAATGGAGTAATAGAGGGTATAGTCACAAGTCCGATAGAAAGCCCTAAAGACTATTGCGATTTTTACTTTGTTATGGGCGTTTCCCTCTCTTTTATAGGAAGAGTACCCTGAGTAGTGACTATGGTTACTATTTGGTAGGTTTAAGTGAGAATTCTTTTGCATAGATAGCAGAAAACTAAAAGGCAATCGCAATGGAAGAAAAGCAGCAGTGGATTGAAGGAGAGACATAGTTAGAGATAGAGCAAGCAGGAACTATGGAAGTCTCCAAGCATGCACTGGCAGAAAAAAATAATCTCTTATAAGGCACTAAACAAGAGAACAACTAGGGGAATGATTACTAAAAGCTGGGGTAACCCTAAGGGGCCTCATATAGTGAATTTAACTACCAACATGTTTCTCTTCTTTTTTAGTGAGCCAGCAGGTAACAGTTCGTGAAATTGAGTATAATTTGTACCCCTTTTGGGTCCAAATCCATGGTGTACCTTTGGATGAAATCAAATCCTCTAATCCCGTGAAAATATAGCAAATAGGATAGGGTAGGTGTTCAGTGTTGAAAACCACATTGTTGAAAATAGGATCAAAAGGGGATTTATGAGAGCCAAAGTCTTGGTCAATGTTAAGAAGCCATTTCCAATAGGTTTTCAGGTATCAAGGAAAGATCTATCATGATATACATATATATATATATATATATATATATATATATTGTACAATGTCATTTATACATTAATAAATAATATTCATTCAATTCTTCATTTCTCAAACTAGAAGGCCCACTTGATAAATAAAAATAAAAATAAAAAGTTGAATTTTATTGTTCAATGTGAAAATAAAGTAGTAGAACATGTGCATCTAAGTAATTTTCATGATCTACAGAGAGTTTAGGAGTGTCGTCAATGGGACCTCTTAGTTTAATACTAAATAGAGAAGATCTTCAAATCAAAAGACTAGGCCAAATTAGGATTGAAATGAGTCAAAATAAAAGATTGTCAATGACATGTATTTGTAGGTAGAAGGATCGAAACGAATCAGATCTTATGGGCCACCCCATTTAGCCTTGTAAAATTTTAGGAGTGGGTTAGAGAAATTTCAATTTGAATTAAAAACGGATTAGTCTAGCCCGACCCTAAAAGACTAGGCCAAAGTAGGGCATGGTTGGGTTAGTCTTTTTTTTTTATATTTTTTTTATATTTTTAATTTTCTATAATGAATTAGTTACATAACTTTGACATTAGTTCAAATTGTATTTTTTTATTTTTATAATTACTTTAATTTATATTTTATTAATATATGTTATTATTTTGAACTGTAAATGAAGATAAATATTATGGTAAAAAAAATTTAGTAAAAGATAGTGTAATGATAGTGGAAGATAAACAATAATAAAAAATAAAGAATGAAAATACATTTATAATTTTATTTTATAGTATTAATATGTAATGAATTCATGTATTTTGGTAAAAGAAAATTAAATATAAATTTCATGGTAATTTAATGGAGTGTATATATAACTGTATATATGTGTGTGTATATATATATATATATCTATATATATTCATGTTCTTACACACATAGATATACACATCCATGAATATACATATATGTGAGTACATATACATGTATGTACACATGTATTACGTGCACACAAGAACACATATTTATTTGTATATGTATATATTCAAATACATATGTGTATATATATTAGTGTATATACAATTACATTTAGACATATACATACTAATATACATATACATATATATAAATACGTACGTTCATACATTATAATTTATACATATATTTATTAGTTACAACATGAAATTTTATAAGTATTATGATTATCCAAAAAAGTAATTTAAAATATAAGGAATTTAAATTCCTTACTTTTAAATTCCACAATCCAAATCTAACCTAATTTTACATTTTTTTTCTTGTTCGTAGTAATAAAATTTAGTGATAATTTTTATGATGATCAATTATGATTTTTATTTTATAAATATTATTTGATAATTTAAAATATTATTTATATAAAAAAAGAATATATATATATATATATATATATAGGGCTAGCACAGCCCTAAGACCTAATAAGGCTGGACTAGGTTGAAGAAATGTTGGCCCATATTAAAAATAGGTCAATCTAGCTCAACCACCCCAAAAAAAGGGCCAAATCGAGCCTGGGCTAGGCTAGGCCAAGTTGGCCGATTTTGACAGCCCTAATTGTAGGTGCAACAATTCCACCAAGCTTGATTGTGCTCCAAAGAAGATCATGAGTGCCATGATCAGCTAGAATTGTTAAGCCATTGGGTTGCCTAGCTTATTGATTTGTTTATTTTCTCACAGAGACTAAAGCAAAGAAAAAGAACATGCCAAAAAAATATAAAAAGACAGTAGAGTTTCCATGACTATTGCATTGTGAAAATTATCAGAAGACCTAGATGTTTGACACTGCAATAGATGAAAGATGTGAGTGTTACAATTTTAATTACTAATATTCTTGGTGTTGTATTAGAGATTTCAATGAAATATTATCCTAAAGTGAGAAATATGGAGTTAGATTGTATAGTAACACTCAAATTGACATTTTTAGAGCTTTCTTGGAGGTATAGGTAGATCCTTCTTTTAAGCCTAATGCTTTTCAAATAACTTTCGCTGTAAGAAAACTAATTCAATAGTCAATAAAACTAGGAACAAAGTAGAGCATCAATGCTCCAAATCCACTGTTATAACTAGATCTACATTTGATTGATACATAGTAATGGACTTTGGTATTTAATGACAACATTGACCCATTTTTGGATTTTTGTACAAATATATCTTTATTTATTTTTATTATTTCCAAAACTGTCTTTTCTGTAGCTTAATCTATAAAAATATACTACTTTTTCTATAATAGTAGCAATTTACTAGACGTATCAGTAGATTTAGTTGGAAATAGTGACAAATTCACAACATGTGGCCACAAATTTGCTGGTCAAAAAAGTCTTTTTCTTTACCCCATAAAGATAGTGAATGGAATGAGCTAACTTAAATTCATTATAGCTTATTTTGAATTACTAAGCATTTTTACTTTGCCTCAATTCACTTGACATATACACAAATTTAGTGAGATAAATTCTCTGGTAGGACTAATGAATTTAATTCTATAAATTCACTGACACTCCTAAAGAATTTATCTCCTTGAATTTGCTACCCCTAAACACAATTCTTGATACCCAGTACTTGTCATATTCACAGGTGAACAAAGTTGATTCCTTGGTGAAAAAAAGAAGGGCTTTGCTTTGACCTGACCTTTGGATGAAAAAGCGATGTTATTTAAGTCAGAGATAAAATCAAAAACAAAATTATACATTCAAATTGGACTATACAATTGGATAGGGAAGCCTTTTCATAGAATCTGTAACATTCAAAGCAGCAAGTTAGAGTAGAATATATATTGGCATTAAGGGTAGCAAAACTCAAGTAGAGAATATACACTGGCAAATTTAGACGCGTAATGCTCACTATTGTATGCTTGTGAAGATTTGTCCATTTAAAATTTATCCACCACAATTCACTACCCCAAGTAGCGAATTCATATGACTTAATTTGCTAAGGGTTATAGTAAATTATGGTGGTGAATTTTGAATCCCCACAATTTGCTACCCCCAATAGTGAATTCATTTGCCTTAATTCACTAATGGTGATAGAGAATTGTGTGGGGTAAATCCATTCCCAAAAATTCGTCAACGACCCTTGAGAAATACTTGAGGACAGTTTGCTACTACCTCTATCAAATTTGTTGTAGTAATTTATTGGACCCACTAGCTAATTGTCCTCTATAAATAATACCTTGCAACTGGACCACACACTCATATTTGTTTTCTATTTTAGAAAAATATTGTAACTCTCTTCCTTTCCTCTTTTAGAAATTTGACACCCACTCCAACATTTTTCTTTTCTTGTTTCCTCTTCCAAAAACAAGATTTCTTCTTGCATCTTAACTTTTCTTTTTGGATTTTCTTTCCTTATTTTCAACATGAACCAAACAATTATTGTTTGCATTTATCAAGATGATATCTATAGCATCCCACCTCTTTAAACCCTATCATACATTATCCCATAAAGATGCTATGCTACTAACTTGTCTTTCTAACTAGCTACCCGAGTTTATTTTTAAATTAACGGTCAGGGTTCTTTATTAAATTCAATTTTAGGTTTAGGGTTACACTCAGGATTCTTACTTATATTCATTCAACAGTGAAAGTATACAATTCTAAGTTATATTCACATATAAGAGTTAGATACTTTTATTTACAACTAAGCATATGTGTACATAATTTCAAAATATTAGGTGAGAACTTGAGAAATGATGATGTCTTTCCTCAAGACCACCTAATCCATTATGGGATAACTATTACTATAATACAAAGTTAGCATACTTATATAAAGATATCAAATCACAAATAGGTTCCACCCTCTTATTCAATATATACACTAGCCCTCTTTGGCCTTCCCAAAATAGGTCAAGGGTAATGAAGCGCCAAAAGAAAAGTCATCTCCTCTACCATACTAACTCACTAAGGGTGATAGTGCATCCATAATTCATATTATAATCTTGCCAATCTTTATGTAGTACCCAATGTTAGGTACTTGGACCACCTCTACCTCCACCTTGACTGTGATCGAATATCTAAGTATCTGGAAAATCAAAGCATCTGTGAGACATAATCTTAGTAATCAAGAGGGACCATGTTAGAAAATACCATTGGTACCAGCCGTGAATCACACGGGAAAACTCTTGCATTTTGTTGATTTCTTTGTAAATCATACTAGAAAATATGTAATGCTTATGTTATGTTAGGTTATGCATAAGAACAATTCATAATCATGCCATGATTATTATTAAACATTCATGTCATGGTAATATGAACATTCATAACATTTAAAACATTTAAAGGAACAAAATTTTAATGTTTCATTCATGGGGCTCCTTTGGTCCATGATTCATATTTTGTTTTTCTTTCAAAGCACATTACCTGAGTTTCTTTCAGATAAGATTGCTAGCATTAGGATTATAGGGCATCTCTCCAGTCTCTCTTTATCATTTTAGGATCACCATTGTCTGTGATGGATCACACCCCATATTGAATCATTGTGCCTTTTTGTGGTTTATAGGTCACATCCACTCATCGGATCACTGCACCTTTATATGGTTTGCAAGTCATTTCCACTCGTTCTCTGTGACGAGCCAATGATGCTTAAATATCCTTTTCAATCATATAGCTCTTTATTGTATACATTAGACTGACAAATTTCTAAATTATGGTAGGCATAACCCTAAGTAGGTAATTCTTAGGCCATCAGGGTAAACTAAAGATTGACCACCATGACGATGTTTTCTCAACACTTACTGAAATTGAATAGATGCTTTACCATCCTATATTATGGTCCAACAATGGAATTCTTGACAGTCGTCTCATACTAACTATTGGTCTTTCAATCCAGATCCTATCTAGACTTATATAATAGCAATACTTTTACTTTTCTTTACTTGCTATTTTCCTTCAATCCTATCCCATATCACTTCTTAAATACATTATTATGGATTTGGGATGATTACCTAGTCTTTACATGATGTTTGGGGGAAGAAAAGAGGAAAGAATGCAAAAAGGATAACTTTAAAAATGTGAAGGGAGTTCCCCACGACAAAGTCTCATGGAAAACAACACTAAAATTTTGAAGGCATTCGTTGTAGCGAAAACGACTTTTAGGTGTGGTGAAAACACACAAATCAATTGGGACAATTTGTTGCGGTGAAGATGCCAACACTCGTCACTTTTGGTTCTACACTACGTGAAAACTCATTTTTAGATCCATTTTCAACCTACAAAACCTCATGGTTTCATTTCTAATAATTTCTAATCATCTATAAAGTCTTTTTCCTTTCTTAAAATATTATCATACATAAAAAGCCAAGCTTTCTTATGCTAGGAATCAAATCAAACCATAAGATTCATGTATATAGAAGGAGAGAAGCAATCCACAACTAAAAAATCCACTTTTGACACAGATTAATCACATACAAGACTTCGCAAGCATGTATCTAGCATACAAATCATAGAATGTAAGTTTAAATCTCCCTAACTTAGCTTAAAAGATAGATTTGACAAACTTTCAAGTGAGAGAAAGATGGGTTTTCACCCAAAAGATGAGAGGGAAGGCTTCATCTTGATTACCTCTTGGAGTTGTGCAAGTTGATGTCCTGAAAGTTAGCGTTGTTGTTTCTGCTTTAGATCTCTCAATATTAACTAGCCAAATCTCTTTCTTCTTCTACTTCTCTCTCTCTATCTCTTGAAGTGTTTTTGTGACACTTCTCTCATTCCCTATCCATGTTTATACATGGGTTTTGTCAGGGGTAGAAAATGTAGTTAATTGAAATTTAAAAATAATTGTTAATTGGTCCCTATGGTTAGAATGAATTTTAGCTATTCTAGAAAAGTTATTCTCCCTCTATATCTTTCGAGTTCCATTTCTGATTATCTTATTTTAATTCCTTATATGTCCTTTTGGGTTAAATTACTAAAATGTACCATTTTCATAAAACTCTATTTTTTTTCTTAAAGCAAACCTCATTTTGACCTGATTTTTTAGCCAATCTATCCATAACTAGATTCTCTAACTCTCTTTATCACATTTTTATAAGAAATATGTCTCTTACATTCAGAGACTAAATGGAGTAGGAGGATGTTATAACATCCTATCAAATGGGGCAAATGGTGTTGCATTTTACTGTGATGTCCCTAATGCTCCATTGGTAACAAGAGTTAGGCATGACATGATCTTTTTTGAGTTGAAAATTCTTATTCATCCAGAGATAAAATTACAACCGAACCAGAAGGTGTCACAAATGACAGATAGATGCCTTTTGGTATTAATCCATTGAGATTTATCCTGATTGAGCTAGTCAATGATGATGGAGTTAAGATTATGGTAGAATGTCACAATCAATGCAGTGGTATATCATCTTGCATTGAGATATTGATAACATTGTGGAAAGTGAACAACAAGTAGAAAGTGTAGACTGTGGACACACATATTAGCCTCAAATTCCTATTGATTTTAATTTAGCCGAGTTACTCCAATGGTGGGAGTATAAGATGAAGTGACAACATTAGCTTTTACATATCTTAACATATCACTAGTGTCTCCCTACAATATGATAGAGGATGATATTGTATTTGAATTATTAGTGGGGAATACTATTAAGATAATATGGAAGAAGCAAACAAGACTTGAGGTGACTTTGATGATGAGGAAATAGGTAATGACAAAGAAGTTAATCCTAGAGATGTGAGTGATAATCTTGGCACCTATTAGTTATTTTGTCCCCACTACATTTTAGTCACAAATAAATACTGTTCCCATGGATGAGAGGCTAGATGAAGTGCTTCGGATGTATGAGCTTAGCGTATGAACTGATGATTCAAATATATTGAAAGGCTTAGTGTATCCAAAAAAAAGCTTCACTGAGCAGGACAAAAAGAATTTATTCTATGAAATGTCACTACAATTTATAAGTTCTTAATGTTTGTAGAGAATAATTTTGAGGCAAAGTGTGAGAAGTACAATGAGAGCTACAAGTGGAGAGTGAGGGAATTTTTGAAGTCAACACTTCAAACATGACTTATTATAAAGTATGATGGTGACCATACATGTGTGTTATTCTCAATCTCCTAATACCACAAGAAGTTATTAGACTGAGAAATGATAACTGGGTGCATTGTAGGAGTCAAAGATGAATATTGATTCATTGTTTCATACAAGAAGGCATGACTAAGGAAGAAAAAGGCCATAGCCGCTAGTGTACGAGAATTGAGAATCTTCTTATGACAAATTGCATAGATGGATGGTCGTTGTTCAACAATTTTTACCTAGATCAATTGTTTCATTCCAAACGCATCAAAGAGAAAATGATGCAAGTTTTTTCTTGTTTTACTATATATTTTGGGCTTTTAAACTGTGCATTGATGCATGGACTCACTTGACGGTAAAGCATCAATAAATTGATGCGTGGCTAAAGCAACCAATAAGACTACAAAAAGATGACAAACATTAGTAAGTTATTATCAGTTTTACCAAGAAATAAAATTAAATATTTAATCACAACTATCATCTCACATGCCTGTGTCAAACTATTTCAGATATGTGCAATTCTTACTAGTACAAGATTAACTGATCTTTTCGGCATGGTTGAATAAATTTGGTTGCACGTCTTCTAAGATTCATTTTTTCCTAAAAATGAAAAAATGTTTAAATAAATTTAGTTGTAAGGACACATTTTTTAAAAATGAAAAAAAAAATTAATTATAAAAAAAAAATTAATTCAAATAACATATCAAAATATATTAAATACATAGAGAAATACAAAGAAAATTGAATACTTAAATTAAAATAATACTAAGCAACACAATAATAAGAAATATTAAAATAAAAAATTCAAAAATAATACAATATACAACTTAGAACAACAAAATTACAAACAAAAAATTTATTAAAAAAATCATAACTCTAACAATATAGAAATATATTAAATAAGTAAATAATACAAAATCAAATATGAAAAAATTAAATTAGAAAAATACTACTCCAGAGCGCTAAAATATATTCTCAAAAAAAAAAAAACTTTGGTGACTGACAAGTAATTTTTTCTTTCATAATTAAAACAAATTTTATAAAGATGACAATATTCCACAAAGAGTTAAAGGGGTAGTAAACCAAACAAATATAGCACTATTCCATATGATGTGCAAATCAATTATGTTACAACTCAGTCAATGCATGGAAATGTACAGATATTATTCTTGCGTATCTCGATTATTGCATATGAGAAGAAAATAAAAGGAGCAAAGATATATCTAGTGATGCATATTGTCCAACTAAAGAAAAAAGCAGAGAAAAATATGAACGTCTAGATAATCTAAAAAGAGTCCTTACATATCATCCGACTGTAGTATTATCTTCACTTTTTAATTGAAAATTTCTTAAATAGATAAACTCAATCATAAATAGACATGCAAATATTTTAAGCATACTTTTCAACAAAATTCACTTATAACATGTTTACATATTTATATTTACATATTTATCTCCAATTATTCGTCTACCACACAAGTATTCATGACCAATAAACAAATTATGACAAAATTACATTCAAACAATTTGTTGAAAAAATCATAACTCAAAACATGAAAAAATATATCACATGAACAAACAAACAAAAAGAAAATAATATATTAAAAAATTAAATTAAATAATATTAAGCAACACAACATTAAAAAGTATTAAAATAAAAAATTCCAAAATAAAAAAATAAAAAAATTATAACAACAAAATTACATATAAAAAATTTATTAAAAAAATCATAACTCAAAAAATTAAAAAATATGTTACATGAACAAACAAAAAAATATAAAATAAAATTTAAAAATAATACAGAAAAATATTATAAATTATTTATAACAAAAAATTATAAATATAAAATTATTAAAAAATAATAACTCAAAAAATAAAGCAAAAAACGTTAATAAACAAATAAATACAAAAAAAATAAAAAATAAAATTAAAAAAATACTAGATATCTTCATCACAACACTAAAAAAATAAATAAAAAACAATACTCTAAACGAAATATAACAAAGAAGCTATAAAACAATTATTTTGTATCATAAATAAAAAAGAAGAAGAAAACATGTTAAATGAACAAATAAAAAAAAATAAAAAAAATGTAAATAAAAAAAAAGAAGAAATAATATAAACAAATTTAACAAAAAAAATTTATTACAAACTCATAAATTAAAAAATAGAACAAAACATGTTAAATGCACAAATAAAAAAAATTAAAAACTTACTTTAAAAAATAAAAAAATAGTAATGTAAACAAGGTATATAAAAAAAAAGAATAAACAAAAAATTTAAAAAAATCATAATCAAAAAATATGACATAAAAAATTTTAATAAAATATTATATTAAATCATAAAATAAAAAATGAACAAAAAAACTTTAACCCAATATATTAACAAAGTTTAAACAAAATGAATAAATTTTAACAACATTACCAATTATCAAACCAAATATTAACAACATTTTTAATTCAAAATTTGAAGAATATTTCATTAAAAAGTGAACAAACAAAAATTTAAGTCAATAAAATATATATATATATATAAACAAGATGTTACTAAAACAGTAATTTAACATCATAATTAAAAAAATACAAAAACATATCAAATGAATAAATATTTTAAAAAAAGAAACTAAAATTAAAAAAAAAAGTTATATTTTATAGCAAATATTGAAGTGATCTATGGCCCAACACTAAAATAATACCAAACAACATGAAAGAAATAAAAATGGTCAAACAATATATTGCAGACAACCTAAGATATGAAGTCATCCAACACTAAACCAATACCATAGAACATGTGGAAAACAAAACTAAAAGTGATCAAACAATCCATTTGCAAACAAACCAAAACATATACACAAATCTATAAAAATTATACAAAAGAAAAATCCCTATCAAAGATACATATTATATAAAAAATAATATAAAAGTAAATAAAAGAATACGTAAATAAGTGCTAAAATGGTAAATCTAGCGTGTTGTGGTGGTGTAGAAAAAGTGGTGTAAATGGAAGAAAAGAAGGAATGTATAAATGGGAGAAAGGAAGAAGGAATATGAGATTTGGGGAATAGACTTGATGATGAGCCTCAAAACTCGATCCTTCAAATAATAAATTTGAACTAAAAAATATGAGTCTGAAATTAAAATATTATTTTTCAAAAAATTCATAAAAATATGAAATGAGTTTGGGCTTTTTTAGCCCGATCATTGGCCCATTATATATATTATTTTATTTTATATATTATATATATATTTAATAATATAAGTATTTAATAATATAATATAATATACAAAATTATATACTATAACAAATCCTAAAATCTAGACTAAATGTGTTCTTATCATGCGTGGCATTTTGAGTTTCACCGTCAAATCTCATTGAGTTTCATGGTTTCATCTTCATTGCTCATTCTCACATTTTAATTTTAAGTTTGTTAATTTACAAAAATTTTAATTTTATTGTATTGTGTTTAAGATTTGGAAGCTTTGGCTATTATTTGCCTTACTTTTCATGTTAAATTTGTCTTATGAAATTAATATTTTAATTTATGTAATATTATTAAACTTGTTACTTAGACATTTATATACTAAATTTTTTTTTTCTTAGTCTATTTGTCTATTTTTATTCAAGTAGATTGGACTCGTTTTGTTCTTAACTGAGCTAGGCGAGACTTGCATTAATAAAATAAAAACAAGCTCGGGCTCAGCCTCATATCCAAATATTATTAGTATGTTCACATAAAATCTGACCCCCCTTTTTAGTGAACTTGACCCATGATCAGATCTAAAGAGAAGAGAAAGAGAAAAATGGTGTATCTTCTCCGACTACGAGAAATGGTCAAGAAAATTTTGACCAACAATTCTCGCTTACCTCTAGCAGTAATTTGCTAATCCACGACTGTGAATTAGTGTAAAATTCAAATTTAATTCACTACTATGTCTATCCAATTAGAGGTGTTATAAGGAAAGTGTTATAATTCCGTAGATTAAATTGAAAAAAAGATAATTTTTTTTTTAAAATCAAGATATAACTGTACAAAAGTCCTCTTTTTATTTTTATTTTTTTATTTTTCAAGAAACTAGATCTTACGAGATAATTCTACAAATATCTAACTGACCTGAGTTTGTTTGGATATTAAATTTATATTGCGGGGGATGAAATAATTTGTTCACAATAACTCATGTTGATCGATTCAAGCTCCTCGAAGTAGGGTTTCTTTTAGATATCAAACTCTTTCCTATGAAGTAGTAGCTTAGCAGCCAACACATGCAAGGTGGGGTTCATCTCTAAGTGCTTGGTATATAAAATTTTAATTTTTCAAGCACCTGAAAAATTATTTATATATTTATATATAATATAAAAGTGTGACATTTATTTATTTTATACGTCCCAAATACTAAAAGGGTATTATTGTTATTATTATTTAAATATATATGTCAAGTTTCAAGTTATAAAAAAGCTTAGCAGACAACAGAATTCCTTTGATATGGTCTCATCCATCCCCCTGGGGTACTTACAAGATATAAGATTATAGAATCTGAGTAGAAGCAAACTGTGTCACTGCCATTCATAAAAATATTTGACGAATAGTTGATTACTCAAGTTCATACTTCAAATTCAACTTGAAAAAGAAAAAAAGCTTGCTACTGATTTTAGTGGAGATAATATCATGATTCTTGTAAAATTAGAGACCTTAAATAGACAATGACAAGAATAAACCCTAAAAAAAACATATTTTGCTGGTTCATATATATACTACAGAGCTGACAAAAATTGGTGGGCCTATTGCCACTCTATTTTTCTCTTAAATTCAAATTCTCCATTGCTGATAATATTCTCCATGCAAGCTTTTCATCTACTGCTGACCAACTACAGCAAAAAAACACTGCTTTGGTTGTACTCTCAGAATTTTCTTGAATCCTGTAAGGACAATAATCCTTTAGACAGAGAGACATACGAAATGATTCCATTTGTAGATTTTCCCCAAAATTTTGGACGTTTCCTCCAGATAGTTCACCATTAATTTTTGATTGTAAGACTTGAAGCCAAGAGCACCTGTCACTTTCACTTAGGTTATCCATTGAATCACTGATAGATACAGGGCAACAATAAGCAAACTGAATATCATGTTTGTTTCCTCCCACAATGTGTAAAAGCTCATCCTGGTGTACAACCTTTGCTTTTTTGCTTTTCTCCACTACTAAAATTCCTTCTGCTACCCTTTCATCTTTAACTTGAAGACGAGGCATCAAGTTTCCGTCTATCAAACAAGAGTTAGATGCATCGACTGAACAGTGTTTCTGAAACTTGAAGTTTGGATTTTTGCAACTTCGAAAGAAAGCATCAGATGCTCCTGCTTTTACATAGTGACTTGAAGGGATCCAAATGGTTTCATTATTTGCAGGATCATAACACTGAATCCGCAATTCAGAATGAATTCTTTCTTTAAGAGAAGCCATCTTAGGCTTCTCTCCATGCACTAGTATAACATGCTTAGGGGAGAGAAATTTTACAAGATCCATTATACCTTTCGCATCAGTGTGAGGACTAAAAGCCAATTGATGAACCTGTCAATTTAAGAAAAAAAACTGTAAAAAATTAAATGAACTTATAAGCATAGAATAAGTCTTTAAATACTAAGAATTAAAAATCAATAGTAAATTTAGCATTTACTATTTATCTCATAAGTATTGAATAGTCTTCTTTTAGACAGCATTTTTCTTCGAAAGAAAACATGTTCTATCTTTGCTCATTTCTTTTGTTAGATTAATAATAAATAAACAGACAGCCAACAATTTAAAAATTATGCCAAGTCCCAGGAAGGAAGTAGTGTGAACAACAAAACCCTTTTATAAATCCCTTGTGGCCAACAATAATCCATAACCATGGTCATCAACTAGACTTAGTGCCTGCTAGGCGGTGCTGTTAATTTTTGCTTTTGAAACTGCCTTTTTGTTTTTAAATTTCAAATGAGCTTTTCAAAAAGCACAGAAGTCATTATTAGTTCAGGGCTTAAAACATAGGAACTAGAAATATTTTTAAAAATATCTTTTCTTATCTTCCTTGGCTAGGCCAAAAAGGCTATTAACAAGTGACAAAAGATGCAAATTAATCCAAAAGCAACATTCAAGAAATGGCTAGACTGAAATCACTATTTGTGTGAATTCTATTCCTTCTTCAACGGACTAATCATTCCATTTAGACATAATATGGTACTCGAACATTGGTATCCTGGTTCAGAACGTATAAGCTGATAAATATCCTTTACTGAATTACTTTAAAAGAAGATATATCCCCCCATAAACAAATGGATAGGAGATAAACATGTACCTGGCAACACACATCTATCTGTGTATCCTGATCCAGATCAATTTTGGTGGGCTTACCTGACATCAATTTATGTCCTATTGTTCCAGCCACACAATACCTACACGAGAAACAAAGTAATTTTTTTAGATGAACTGAAGTGTTGGAAATAATCAAGGAATCCGTTAGGCATGATGTCAGGTTCTGTTTATTTTGATGTTTGAATTTATCTTCATCTCCTTACTGTTATCATTCAATAGACATATATTAGACTCACTAAGTTATCTTATTTCTTCCTATTTTTAAGGGATTCTAGTGGCAATCTTGTCGCAATGGTCCCACTTTAAAGTACATTACTGACTACGGAATAAACATTGACTGAAAGAACAATTCTCTAATATGTTTTTCACGGTATCACCATATCAGAGCCTACCTAGAGTCTATAACAAACTGTATGATTAAATACAGGTATCAGACCTCTATGATTGAAGAAAAAACCACGGTGTCCTCCAAAGCAAACCCCACGGTTACCTTGTCAAAACAGGTCAGTCCGGCTCGAGCCTAGTTTGGCCCTATTTTAAGGCAAGGCCAGGTTGGCCCATTTTTAATGTGTCAGTATTTATTTCTATAGCCCAACTCGGCCCTTTGTGTGGGATGGGTGAAACAATGCCACTTGGAGAAGTAAGAAGCAAAGTATTGCTACTAGATCCAGTGCAGAAGCTGAATACAAAACTATGGCACAAGGAGTTTGTAAACTTCTGTGGGTACAGAAGTTATTAAAAGAATTGAGACTGCTAAAAAAGGAGTTGTCCTTGTATTGTGATAACAAGGCTGCCATTAATATAGATCATAATCTAGTTCAGCATGATCAAATAAAACACATTGAAATTGACAAGAATTTTATCAAACAGAAGGTTACTAGTGGAATCCTAAGCCTGTTTTATGTGATGTCAAAAAAGCAGCTTGCTGATGTATTTACCAAAGGCCTCAACAAACAAATGTTTCACATGCTAGTTTGCAAGTTAGGTATGTGTGACATCTTTGCACCAACTTGAGGGGGAGTGTTGACTATCTTAATTAGGCTATTATTTTGATAGCATGATTATAAGAAAGCTTTATTAGGCTAATTATGTAATTATTGTAGATTTGATTTATTTTCTAATTTAGAATAGAAACACTGTATAAATTCATTGTCCATGTGTAAACCTACAATTGAGTAATATAGAAATATTCAGTCACTCAAAAATCTTCAAATGGTTACCTTTTTCAGCTACAAATCCAGTCCCAATTGTATTGGATTTTCCAATCTGTTGGGAGAAAAATCTCTACATTTCAAGTTGTTCAGCAGCGAAGTGTTCGTTTCAGTTGGTCCTCCCTCCACTGTGGCATGGTTACTGAGGTCATATCGGTAGTTGCACGAGAGAATTTCCAATAACAAGGTTTCCCATGAAGTTTCTAGCAATTTTCACGAGAATGCTTGGGACCTTTTGCAATGCTCATACCACGATTTTCCTTTCTTACTTTGATTATCATTGGGCTGAGCACTCTTTGCAGCAAGGGCCGAGCCTAGTTCAACTTTTGTAGTGGTAGAATTATCTCCCATCATCACTTTCCTTCAACTTTTTTCATTTCAAGCCTTGGAAAAAGCTAGGTTTCATTCCCAATATTCTTCACCAAATCTCATCAAGATTCTTATTAAGTCCCACAAGAAACTAAAAGACCCTTTTCCTTTCAATTATTTCTCTACAATCTTTGCATCATTTGGGCAATCCCACTTATGTTCTGTGAACACATCCAAATGCTGCCAATGGCAAGTGAGAATCCCATAGTATTGAGTAACATTCATGTCTCCTTATCAGAGATCATGAAGAATGCTTTCTATTTCAGAGGTGTTCTCTTTGCTGGAGTACAGTTCTCAAGCTGCTTCCCATATCTCTTGGGCTGTTTCATACAACAAAAAATTAAGCTTTTTCCCACTAAGTGGGGTCGGTTATATGGATCAAACAACGTCAACGTGTTCTATCTTTGTTCATTTTTACAGTTAGCTCATTAATAGTTAGGTCTATCCTAATAATTTCTCCTATTGTTTTCTTTGGCCTTCCCCTATATCTAATTGTTGGGCCTCTTGGGCTGTTTCATGGAAGAGAAAATTCTCCTCAATTTCAATAGTCATGGTGTTCACGAACCAGGACATTACAAGGTTGTTTCGTACCTTCCATACTTGAAAACTTGCATCATCAAATTTGGGAGCAGCATTTTCACTGGTGAGGAAATCATCCTTCTCGCATCCTCGAATAAACATTTTGATAGACTGAGACCACTTAATGTAATTGTTTCCATTCAATTTGAGTTCAATGGGAACCTAGAAATTCTCAGACACTGACATCTTTCACTTGGGAACAGTTTTGGCCTTGGCAAAGGCCACAGATGAGGACTCAATTACTGTGTCTCCAGCCATGCCAAATTTCTTCATTTGTGGGAAGGTGGGGGCACAAGAATTAGGGTTTCAGAGACTACTCTGATACCATGAGAAAAATTAGAATGAATTATTATTTCTCATTCTGAAAAAGGCAGAGATACAACGGTTTTCATACACTAAAGAAGCCCTATAAATTTGAAATATGCCAAGAAGAAAATAAAAGGAAAGAATACAAATTAAAGAGCATAAAATCTGGACACTAATGGGTATTAATTTACAGTTGGGAATATGATAAAATCAGAGAGAATAACTCCTGAATTTTAGCAAATCAGGTCTGGGAAGCCAAGTCAACTCTCAGATTTCAACACTGTTAAATGGTATGGATACTCTCAAGGACAGGTAGACCACACTTCATTTCTTAGATTCTATTCCACTGGAAACATTGTTGTTCTAATTGTCTATGTAAATGACATAATCATTACAGGTGTTTATTATGATGAGAGTATACAGTTAAAGAAAGCATTAGCTAAAAGAGATGAAGTGAATGAGTTAGGTGACTTGTAATGCTTCTTGGGAATGGAAGTGGCCAGATCAAAGGAAGGGATAGTTATCTACCAACGTTCGCAATATCTATATTCATATATACAGAAAAAGCTTTCTTTTTATATAAAAAAAATTAACACATTAATTTATTATAGTAAACAAATATGATCCTTTGATTCATCATGTTATTAAATGAAAAACAAAAACTAGACAGAAACAAAAACAAGGGGAAATAGGGGTCTACCCAGGCAATGTGACAAGGTTCTTTTCTGAAGGTGCCCAATGCTTAAAAACTTCAAGCGAAAAACCACCACTTATCATCCCAGGGGTGGCAAAAAGAACACAAGGACCAGGGGCATCTATCATAGACCGTTCAAAATTTTGAACTGCAACATCCAAACCAGATGAATGAGAACTTAAAGGATGATGAAACCCATGCAACACATTATACCTCTAATATGTATAATCAGGGATATCACATACGATATGATATGGAAAAACAGAGTGCTTTATGGTCGATCAAATTTTAATATAGTTATCTCTGATATGAAGCACGACTTTAAACATTTTCACATGATATTACTTGTGGCCCCTTATTTTGCCTTCCAGTTTTTCAAGGCCTCAGTGTCAGACTAAAAAAACTTGATGACATTGGTTAGAGATAAGATTAACCTTGAATGACAAAGTACAACGAAATTTCTAACTAGTTTTCATCTTGTATAGGAGAGAATAGATCCTCATACATTTATCCACCAAAGGAAGGCAAAACACAAAAAACAACAAACAACAATAAATGAAGCATTTTCCCACTAGGTGGGATTGGCTACATGGATCAAACATCACCAATGTGTTTTATCTTGACTCATTCAAGCCAAAACACAAAAATCTGAACAAAAATTTCTATGATGGAAATGAAAGAAACATAAAAATAATACATAGAAAACATAGTTAAAAGTTAAACCATGTATTTTTCTCATTTCCAGCCTTCACTAAATACCATTCCTTAAGCCAATTTATTAAAATTCAAATCATTATACCATGTCAACATATTTAGATTTGTTTCTAGCGCTCAATAAAACATTGTGCCCTATAAAGCTCACACTTATACAATGATATCCCATGTCTAAGAATCTAGACGGCAAGTTTATATACGGACCCTATGATGCATCTATTCAATTCAGGGGTGATATTTTCTGCTGTCAAGTCTATTATTTCGACATATTCCACTCCTTTTTCCCAAACCTTTTAAACCTTTAACCAATGCCTCTTCTTTCTGAGCATTATGATCTAAGAAGCCTGATCAGACCCAAAAGGCTAAAATTTTCCAGTCTGAAAAAATATAACTCCTCATCTAAATATACCTAGATCAACAGCAGAATAGTTTTTTCATATCAATTTTATAATTGTTAAACTTATTGAATATAAGACCTACATTGTTGTATGGTACTAAATGTTGGGTGATAAAAAGTCAACCTGAACAAAAATTCAATGTCTAAGAAATGAGAATGTTGCGTTGGATAAGTAGACATACTAAAAAAGATAAGATTAAGAATGATTGTATTAGAGAGAAAGTTGGGATAGTGTTTATCATAGAAAAGATGGTAGAAAATTAGAAATGCACCTTAGGTGGTTTGTTTATGTATAGAGGAGATCATTAGAGGCTTTTGTACAAAGAATTGACCGGATGAAAGATAGTCCAATAACTAGAGGTAAGGGGAGACTAAAGAAAACAATAGGAGAAACTATTAGGACACTTTGATGTCTCTTGAACCATGTAGCTGACTTCATCTAGCAAAAATAAGTTTTTTTTGTTGTTGTAGTATACATATTGAATACACAAGCACATTGACACGTCAAACTTTAAAAAGTAACATGACATGACACAACATACATATATATATATATATTATATTTTAAGCTTTCTTTTAGTGATATACTTGTAGAAAATAGAAAGCACCAGTACTGTTCTATATTTTAAGCAACTTACATTCTAAATCAAATTTACTAAATTGAAAGCTGTTACTTTATATTATTTCAAGTACTCATGTACAACAGAAACAATTTGGAAAGAACTTTAATAATCTAATTAAAATGAGTTATCTAGATTTTCATTCACATATTTTCTGGTCTTTTCCTTTTTTTTTTTCAGGTCATCTTATACTTGGCTCAAGTATGAGCCATGTTCAATGTTTGTCCAAGCCAAAGAAAAAATATAATTTTTTATTCTGACACACTGTGTATGTCGAACATGTTATTACAATGTGTCATGGTGTGCCGATATCGTGTCATGTGTTGGACACTGGCATGCCTAAAGATAAGAGTGTTCGTGCTTTATAGAGCCAAAGTAATGCACCCATGTCGAAACCCTGTATCACACCATTGAAGAATTGTTGAAAAAAAAAAAACAAACTAAAATTGCATGCACATGCATGCATGCAGCTAATTATAGCCAAACACATGCATTTATAATTGGTAAAGATGAGCTTGTGATGTTTCCAAGACAAATCAAGAAATTAGATATAAAAAATGGTGATTACCATTCTTAAAATCAAATGCATTATGCGTAGAGTATGTGTCTTTAATCTTCTGGCTTGTCCAACTAATAAGCATCTTATAATACATATTGGCTTGGATGGTCAAACCTTCAAGAAAAGAATTCAATAGTTAGTGCTAAACCACTAATATGAAGAATGGCTACCATGTACCAATATTGGGAAGAATAACACTTGGAAGATAGACTGGTAAAGAAGCTGCAGAAAATATCTCTAAAGCATCATCATAATCTTAGTATTTTCACTCTTTTGCATGAGACATGCGGACTGTTCCACGCAAGCATGGAGTGGAAGATAATAAGCATTTCTTTGAAATAGAGTTCTTGTAATCAATTTTCATAGCAGGCATAATATAGAAACTTCTTATGATATGATAACTTTTGCAATTAACATATTATAGAAGATAGCAACTATGTAGTTATAGCTAAGTTTTGTGGAGATGAAAGACAAAGTGATAGATGAAATAGCATATACTGTCTGTGAATTACAAAATTTAAAGATTACTGTGGACAGATATGCCCCAGGCACTGGCTTTCCAGCTTCTACATGGCATAGACTTCATTAGACCTAAGGAATACGTGAACATATACAGTTACTGCATGTTGGGCAAGGTTGGTGCTAACTATTTGCTCCTTATATAAATCTCATCAAAATTTTCATTTCAATATTTTACATTAAAATTTTCAAATGCTTATGACTCTTATTTGTCTTTGTGGAACATTAGATAAAATTGGAATAGTACAGAGGTTACCATTGCCCTTGGGAAACAATGACAAGCACAAATTGAGAAATGATCTAAATTATTTTTTTGTTGTTTAAAACAAAACAAACATGCAACACAAGCAATATGCGAAGATTGGGATAATTTTCTAATGATTATTCAATCTGATTACAAGTACATATATACTGGTAACGTAGGCCTGATCTTCCTTGATTTTAGGAACTAGGCAATCAGGATTGTCAAGATAGGATTCCCACTATCCTATTGACTTCTAATGATAACGCCTAATCTGTGTTATTTACAGGGAGAGAATTTAAATTTAAACTAGATTTACATAAATCTGCAAAACTGATATCTTCAATATCTAAACAATATCTACAATAAGCAAGTGATGACTTGAAATATCAGAACTAGAGGATTATAATGTACACATTTAATAAGTAAAAAGAAAGAAAAAAGAACCTGCTGAGAAGTATATAGGAATTTTCAAATTCATGCGGTTCCAGTAGTCATCCAACAAAATGCATAATTCCTATGGATCATAAATAACTGTGACAACAATATTGAATAAAAAAAATCATAATATTGTGGGACATTAACACCAATACAACATAAAATTAAAAACAAATGGATGCTAACATAGATATTGAAAGAAAGATGTTCAATTTCTGTTTTGCATAGTAGAGAGGGAACTGAATTGGCTGTAGAAATTTTAAATCTATCCAAACATTTGGTCAAATCGATTGACAAAACATAAAGAGAAAGCATAGGCTCCTTGAATAATTTTTTTTTTTTTTTTTGGATAAAAGAAGAAATTTATTGAAGAGAATAAATATAAGTGAATACAGGAAGGAGGCCAAGTAGTCCTCTCCAAATGGAAACTAACAAACAAAGAAAGACAAAGAAACAAGACTCTAATTCAACAAAGCCTTCCAATCCCTTTGGAGATCCATAAGGATATCCCTCTAAACAAACCATTAGAAGAAACCTTAAAAAAAGACAAGAATGTAATTCTTTCCCAAAGATAAGGTGGAAGGTGCTTATTGTTGAAGACTCTAGCATTCCGCTCCAACCAAATACACCACAAAGTCGCAAGTACTGCACATCACCGAAATGTTTTATGCTCCTTATCCCACCCAAAGCCAACAAACATTTTAGAGAGAAAGGTGCCAAGGCCAACTCCGCAGATCCAATTCTCTTTGAAGTAGCCAAAAAGTCTATTCCATATATATCTAGCCACTTCAGAATGCAAGAAAAGATGGCAATTTGTCTTAGAACTTCTAAGACACATCACGAAAACATTTAGTGATAATGCCTTGTTAGAATGTCTAGTCTGAAGCAATCATTAGTGTTAATTCTATTAAGTACCATTGTCCAAACAAAAACCTTTACTTTAGAAGGTGTTTTATTTTCCAAAAAGATTTAGACAAAAGATTAGAGCTAGAATTTAGCCTTTTAAGTAAAAAATTTAAAGGAAGAGCAAGTATAAGAGCCCAAAGAATCTAGATTCGAAATCCTTCTATTAGGTGTGGAAGAAACACTAAAAGGGGCAAAATTTCTAGCAATGATACAACATCATTAGCAAGTCTCGTTAAGATTTCTAGATGTAGAGATGATAAGGAAAAAAGATAACGAAAAAGCTCAAGTAAAGAAGATTCACCAATCCAATTATCCTTCCAAAAACGAAAACGAGTTCCACCTCCAACACAAAAGAAAGCATTGAAGAAAAGGAATGATACAGCTGGGAGATGAACTTCCAATGGTTTGCAAAGTTAGCAGCACACCCTTTCTCTTGAACACCATATTTGCTCCTAATTACCCTATGCCACAAGGGGGTAGTCTCCAAAGGAAAATGCCAATGCCATTTAGGTACTAAGGGGATGATTATAGACACCAAATTAATTAGATCCAACCCACCATCCTCCTTGGACCAACAACACACCTCCCACTTAACTAAGTGGTCTCTTTTATTCTCCTCAGTCGCAAACCACAAAAATCCCCTCAATGTTTTTCAATCCTGTTTGCCACCCCAACTGGGATCTTAAACAAGGAAAGATAATGCAAAGGGCTACTAGACAAAGTGGCAAAAATTAAAGTGACCCTACCACCAAGGGGGAAATAAAACCATTCTAGCTCTAATCTTTTTTACACCCTTTTGCAACACAAGGTCCCAAAAAGTCTCAGCACAAGAGTTACCTCTAAAGGAACACCTAGATATGTCAAAGGCCATTGAGAAACCCTACAACCTATCATTTCCGCTAGATCCCCACAAAGCTATCCTCCAAATTAATCCCAGCCGCCTTAAACAGATCAATTTGAAGCCTATATACAACAACAAACCAAGCCTTTTCTCACTAAGTGGGGTCAGCTATATGGATCAAGTGATGCCAACGTGTTCTATCTTTACTTATTTCTATAGTTAAGTTATTAATACTTAAGTCCAACCTAATAGTTTCTCCTATTATTTTCTTTGGTTCGAAGCCTATATACTTCAAAAATTTGAAGCAAAGATAACACATGCTGGAAGTTTTCCATATCATAAAGAATGAAGAGAATAGTACCATCTGCAAATTGGAAATGGGAAACCACTATACCCTCAATCCCAACCCTTAAACCTCAAATCACCCCTCCCTCTAAACCCTTAGACTACATACTACTCAAGACGTTAACAAGTGTGAAAAGAAAAGGAAAGAGAGGATCGCCTTGCCTAACACCACGAGGTCCCCTAAACCACTCCTTATGCTCTCCTTTAACAATAATGACAAAGGCAACAGAGGAAAGACAGAAACCATTGTCCCCAAACCCCTTTTGACAAAGGATTTATCTAGAAATCCCCAATTCACCCTCTCATAGGCTTTTTCAAAATCCAACTTACAAATCAAGGCTTTTTCAAAATGAATTTTTCATAATATATTCACTGAACAAGCCTAGTATATATACACTTTACAAGGGCTCTATCTATGGAAATAGACTATCTACTAATTAGCCTATACAATCCCTATAATTATGATAATCAATCAAGAGGTCACAAGAGGTCAACTCTAGAATTAAATACATATATGTAACTGTGACATGCATATCTATAACACTAATCCTCAAGTTGGAGCATAGATGTTAATCTTGGCCAGCTTGTTACAAAGGTATTCTTTTGAAATTAAATACATTTAGTGCTTTTGTAAATAGATCCCCTAGTTGCTCTCCTCTCTTCACATATCCAGTGGAAATTAAATTCTTTTGAATCTTCTCTCAAATAAAGTGACAGTCAATTTCAATATGCTTAGTTCGTTCATGATATACTGGATTTGAGGCAATATGGAGAGCAGCCTGATTATCACACCAAAGTTTTGCTGGTGACAAGGGCTTCAAATCAACTTCAACTAACAGGTGATATATCTACAAAATTTCACATGTAGATTGTGCCATAGCCCTGTACTCAGATTTTGCACTAGATCTAGATACCACACTCTACTTCTTACTCCTCCATGATACTAAGCTTCCTCCAACAAAAACACAATGGATCTTCTATCACTTTTGGATCAAGCCCAATCGGCATTTGAAAAACACTCAATACAAGTGTGCCCATAATTTCTACATAATATGCCCAACCAAGGAGTCCTAGTTAAGTAGCATAAAATCTATTTTAGGGCTGCCCAATGTTTTACTGTAGGTGTCGACATAAATTGGCTAACAATACTAATTGCATATGCAATATTTGGGCAAGTCACAGTGAGAGTTTAGTTTTCCAACTAATCTCTTGTATCTTTCTGGATCACCATCATCTTTTACAAAATGAACATTAGGAACCATTGGAGTACTGCATGGCTTGGCTCCTAATTTCCTTGTCTCTTCAAGTAAATCAAGGCAATACTTTTTTTGACACAGATAAATTCCCTTCTGACTCCTCATTACTTCTACTCCCAAGAAATATTTCAGTTGACCCAAGTCTTTTGTATGAAACTTGGTATGCATGAATGACTTGAGAGAAGAAATTCTTGCATCATTATCTCCTGTACTAACAATGTCGTCAACATATACAACAAGTAGAATAATTCCAGCCATTGACTATCTGTAGAATACTGAATGATCACACTTTGTCTTCTTTAGCCCAAATTCTTGAGCTACCTCACTAAACTTGCCAAACCAATCACAAGGACTCTACTTCAAACCATACAGGGATTTCTTTAAACGACAAACCTTCCCATACTGCCCCTAAGCAACAAACCGAGGTGGTTGCTCCATATACACCTCTTCTTGGATATTACCATGAAGAAATGCATTCTTGATATCCAACTTATGTAAAGGCCAATTTTGAGAAGCTACTAGTGATATGAAAATCTACCTATGTTGTTCATAGTCGGCCCCAAGCCCAAATAAAAGAGGAGGGTGGCGTTAGGTAGTCAACAGCCAGCGTAAAACTTTGTCAAATCTTTATAAATATGGATCAATGACGTGAACATGTTAATGCTAGGTAGTTGCTCAAAAGCAACGCGCTATATGACTCGAGTACAGTGCCAAATGAGCAAAAGCTGCTACATCAACACCCAAATATAGTGAAAAATAAGCAAGGGCTCCCATGTTTTCGTGGACAAGTGTGGGTAAAAACCGATAAAGGCTCTTGTACAAAAAGTAGATCAAATGGAAAATAGCCTAATAATTAGAGGTAGAGGGAGACCAAAAAAAATAATAAGAAAAATTATTAAGAGAGATCTAACTATTGACAATCTAACGGTAGAAATGAACTAAGATAGAGCACGCTGGCATCGCTATGTGGCTGACGCCACCTAATGGAAAAAGGCTTCGTCTATTATTGTTTGGTTTATACTTTATATGAAAAATTTCCCTAAACACTTTAATAAAAAAATGGTGGTGGAGGCAAGAGAAGGCTGGGGGTAGTCCGAGTGGTGGCAATGATAGTGCATAGTGGTTATGGTGGCAGCAGTTATGTGCAGTGGTACTGGTGGTGACTAGCGATAGTATTGGAAATGATGTTGCCAGTGGCCTAAACCCAAAAGCAAAAACTAGAAATTTCTATTGCTTAGAAATTGTTTTCTATAATTTGATGTAAAATTTAGATTGAAAGAAAATTTTTCTTTTCTAGCAAAACTAATATAAGAAATTATATCAGATAATTTTTCTAAGGAAATTATTTCTAGCATAACTATTGGTTTGATCATGTAGAAAAGAGGCTATTAGAGGCTTTGTATGAAGAGTAAACCAAATTTAAGATAGTACAATAACTAGAGGTAGAGGAAGACCAAAGAAAATAATAGGAGAAACTAGTAAGAAAAATTTAACTATCAACAACCTAACCACAGAAATGGGCCAAGATAAACCACATTGGCTTCTCCTAATCCATATAGTAGACTCCACCTAAAGGGAAAAGGCTCTGTTTGTTGTTTAGCAACATCTCCATTTAGTGATGTGTATAAAATTGGGGCAGTGGGCAGAAAGCAAAGGAGAGAAAAAAAAAAAAAGCTAGAGAGAGAAAGTAGATTAGAAAATTCTCTAAAGGAGCAACAATGGTTCAGGTGAAATCGGATAGCAAATTTTCCTCCAATCGGGCTGAAATTTTGTGAGCAAGCTCAGAAACCTTGGAATTCATATCCAATGCACATATTTTCGATTCACAGTTGTTTTGGTTAGCCACTCATCCCTCTCAAGTTCTGCTTTGTTTTTGTGTTGTAAACTTCTCTATCTCTATTTTGAGTTTAATCAAGTGGGTACCTTTTGGAGGAAGTTTGGAAGTGAATTATGTAAATTTTAGGTCTCTTATGTTGTTTTTTATGCTCTAGATTCTTTGAAGAATTCATGTTTGTGATAACTTCTTTGTATCCAAACTTGTAGAGTAATATATGTACTTACTTCTTAAAGATTTAAAGAGGTTTGTGTATGACACTTTTTATTTTTTGATTAAGAAAAGAGAATTTTATTAATGAGAGAGAAGATTCACAAGAAGGAGGACAAGTTGTCCTCTACAAAAAGATACAGAAGAACAAAAGAAAGAAAAAACAAGAAGCTAAATCAATAAAGCCTCCCAATCCCATTGGAGATCCATAAGGGAGACTCAACTAAACAAAACATTTGAAGAAACCCACAAAGAAGTCAAGAAAGTGATTTTGTCCCAAAGAAGGTAAGGTGAGAGGTGTTTATTATTAAACACTCTAGCATTCCACTCTATCCAAGTACACCACAGAGTTGCTAGAATTGCACATTGTCAAAGTGTTTAATGGTCTTTATCCCTCCCAAAACCCACAAATTTGATAGCAAGAAAGGTGCCAAGCTTAGCTGGGCAAATCCAATTTTCTTCAAAGTAGCCAAACAAATTATTCCATAAATAACTAGTCATATACTGTAAGAACAGATGACTATTTGTCTAACAACTTCTAAGACACACCACAAAAGCATCCAAAGATATAAAGCCTAGTTAGGACATTTGGTCTGAAGCAAATCATTAGTATTAATTTTTTCCAAAGGGATTTCTTGGTAATATGTTCTTGAATTGTTTACTGATCACTGGTTCATCATTTTCCTTTTTGAGATTCGTTTTGGGTTAAGTTTTTGAGATGGGTACTAGGAGATTAGCCAATGAGGCTAAGACCTTTGATATCTCCCTAGAGCAGTCAGGTTCCTTTTTTCGTATGAGTATTTTTGAAAGTGGTAGGGGCTTCTTGTTTAAAATATTACTAGGAAGAGATATTGATTTCTGGTTGATATCAACAGTGAGAGCTAAACAATGGTCTTTGGAATGATTCACAATGTAGACGATTCCAGGATCATCATAGAATGTTCTTAACATACATTGGAATTAATAAAAGAGGTAGATTTCTGTGTCACTGAATTCCTCCATTAAAGTATTGGGTGATGCTGAGGACTCTGCCCGTGATTCTCTCCAACATAAGCCAAAAGTAATTTATCTTGATCTTGAAATGGCCTACTAATCAGACCATTCTGCTGACCCTCATTTAATTCCTGAACAGTTGACATCAACCAGAATGCAGCATCCCTTCCTAACAAGATCTTGAACAAAAATCCTCTTCCACATTCTAGACTAGTCTACTGAGATGAAAACCAGTTTCCTCCAAGGGTAAGTCAAAAGACTTAGCTTCAAAATATACTGATGCAGCAACTGCTAGAACTTTGTCCAATTGCTATAAGCCAACACAATCATAAAAAAGACATTACAAACAGTAAGATTAATGACCATTTTAGTGAAGATACCTGAGCTCTTCCAAGAGCAAATGTTGGAATAAGCACTTTCCCACCGCCAGAAACACATTTATGAACCTAAATCAATTAATTCAAAAGCTTACTACACAATATGACAGTAACTGTAGATCATTTGCACATGAATAAAAAGAAAAACACAAAGTAAAAGAAGGACTAGCAGAAATTTAAGTTAATACAACCTTAATGCAATTTGTAACTTGATATGATCTCATGCATATTCAAAGCTAACTTGACAAATCAGTATCTTTCTTTCTTCAAGATGAACAAAAACTCATTGTAAACCTACAAAACTAAGCCAGAAGCTGCTAATATGTATAACCCAGAGATTACCAACAGAACTGAGTTAAACATCTTAAATTGATCATAAAAATACCAGTTACCAAGACTTGGATCCAGGGAACATTTTGCACTCAGATAAATATGGAGCTCATGAGAAAAGGTCATGTGGGATTAAAAAGAATGAGAAACAAGCCAAGTTGTTGTAGAAAAAGAAAGAGCTCGTTTTTTAGATAAAGAAAGAAAAGTGGAGGATAAATTATCCTCAAATAACAGTAAAACAAACAGACTAGCATAGATACCAACAGAAA